>CM039672.1:386314678-396314678 GCA_022496015.1 Hordeum marinum
CCTATGACCATGAGATCATGCAACTCACGGATATCAGAGGAGTGCCTTGTGTGTATCAAACGTCGCAACGTAACTGGGTGACTATAAAGGTGCTCTACAGGTATCTCCGATGGTGTCTGTTGAGTTGGCATGGATCGAGACTGGGATTTGTTACTCCGTGTAACGGAGAGGTATCTCGGGGCCCACTCGGTAATGCAACATCACAATAAACCTTGCAAGCAATGTGACTAATTGTTAGTTGCGGGATCTTGTATTACGGAACGAGTAAAGAGACTTGCCGGTAACGAGGTTGAACTAGGTATGGAGATACCGATGATCGAATCTCGGGCAAGTAACATACCGAAGAACAAAGGGAACGATATACGGGATTAACTGAATCCTTGACATAGAGGTTCGACCGATAAAGATCTTCGTAGAATATGTAGGAACCAATGTGGACGTCCAGGTCCCGCCATTGGTTATTGACCGTAGAGGTGTCTCGGTCATGTCTACATAGTTCTCGAACTCGTAGGGTCTGCACACTTAAGGTTCGGTGACGTTTCGGTAGTGTAGAGTTATGTATGGTGGTGACCGAAGGTTTTTCATAGTCCCAGATGAGATCCCGGACGTCACGAGGAGCTCCGGAATGGTCCGGAGGTAAAGATTCATATATAGGAAGTCCCAGTTTGGTTTCCGGAAAAGTTTCGGGCTCATCGGTAGTGTACTGGGAGTATCGGTATTGTACCGGGAGTGCCGGTAGTGTACCGGAGGACCTCCGGGAGGGGTATTTCGACCCCAAGAGGTCCATGTGTTGTGGGAGAATAATAACCAGCCCTTAGTGGGCTGGGAAAACAGCCACAAAGGCCCATGGCGCAGGAGAGAAAGTCCTAAAGCAAAAAGTGGAAAATCAGCCAATAGGAGGCAATCCTACTCCAACTAGGATTGGAGGTGAAGTAGGATTGCTCCCACCTTCTATTTCGGCCGACCCAAAGGCCTTGGCTGCCTCTCCTCTCCTCTCCTCCTATATATACTAGTGGATTGGGTGGTTTTTGGACAGAATTTCCGGCCACGTGCTACCCGTTCCACCGGTGCATAGTTTCTCCTCTAGATCGGTTTTCTGCAGCGCTTAGGCGAAGCCCTGCCGGAATTGCTCCACCACCATCACCGGAGCGCCGTCACGCTGCCGGTGAACTCTCTCTCCTCTCCACCTCCTCTCGCTGGATCGAGACGGTGGAGATCGTCATCAAGCTGCACGTGTGCTGAACGCGGAGGTGCCGTCCGTTCGGCGCTAGATCGGAAGGACCGTGATCGAGATCGCGAGACAGTTCGTGATGAGATCGCGGAACGGATCGTGATGAGTTTGCGGGACAGATCGTGATCAAGATCGTGAGACGGATCGTGATGAGATCGCGGGACGGATCGTGATGAGTTCACGGGACGGATCGTGATTAGATCGCGGGACGGATCGTGATGAGATCGCGGGACGCTTGGCGATTTGGATCGCGAAGATGTTCGACTACACCAACCGCGTTTCTTAACGCTTCCCGCTTAGCGATCTACAAGGGTATGTAGATCCACTCTCCCTCTCGTAGATGCTCATCACCATGGATAGGTTTGCGTGTGTGTAGGAAAATTTTTGTTTCCCATGCGACGTTCCCCAACACTCATCACGATCCGTCCCGCGATCTCATCACGATCCGTCCCGCGATCTCACCACGGTCCTTCTGATCTACCGCCGAACGAACGACACCTCCGCGTTCAGCACACGTACAACTTGATGACGATCTCCGCCTTATTGATCCAGCAAGAGGGAGCGGAGAGGTAGAAGAGTTCTCCGGCAGTGTGACAGCGCTGCGGCGATGGTGGTGGAGCTATTCTGGCAGGGCTTTGCCTAAGCACTACAGAAAACCGATCTAGAGGAGAAACTATGCACTAGAGGAACGTGTAGCACGTGGCTGAAAATTCTGTGCCAAAACCCTAAAATCCTCTAGTATATATAGGAGGAGAGGAGTAGGAGTCTTGTCTGCCAAAAAGCCAGCCCTTGGGTCGACCAAAGTGGGGAGGAGAGGAGGACTCCTCCTCCAATCCTAGTAGGACGAGGATTCCTCCTTTTTTTTGGCCTTTTTCCAGCTTTTTCCCTTTGGGATTTTTCTCCTAGCCGCATGGGCCTTGTGTGGGACATCCACCAGCCCACAAAAGGCTGGTATTTACTCTCCCACAGCCCATGAAGCCTCTTGGGTCGAAATACCCCTCCCGGTGGTCTCCCTGTACACTCCCGGCACTCCCGGTACATTACCGATTAGCCCGAAACTTTTCCGGCGACCAAAATGGGACTTCCTATATATAAATCTTTACCTCCGGACCATTCCGGAGCTCCTCGTGACGTCCTGGATCTCATCCGGGACTCCGAACAACCTTTGGTCACCACCATACATAACTCTATACTACCGAAACGTCAGCGAACCTTAAGTGTGTAGACCCTGCGGGTTCGAGAACTATGTAGACATGACCGAGACACCTCTACGGTCAATAACCAATAGCGGGACTTGGATGCCCATATTGGTTCCTACATATTCTACGAAGATCTTTATCGGTCGAACCTCTATGTCAAGGATTCAGTTAATCCCGTATGATGTTCCCTTTGTTCTTCGGTATGTTTACTTGCCCGAGATTCGATCGTCGGTATCTCCATACCTAGTTCAACCTCGTTACCGACAAGTCTCTTTACTTGTTCTGTAATACAAGATCCCGTGACTAACACTTAGTCACATTTCTTGCAAGGCTTGTTGTGATGTTGTATGACCGAGTGGGCCCTTGAGATACCTTTCCGTCACACGGAGTAACAAATCGCAGTCTTGATCCATGCCAACCCAATAGACACCCTCGGATATACCTGTAGAGTACCTTTATAGTCACCCAATTACGTTGCGACGTTTGATACACACAAGGCACTCCTCCGATGTCAGTGAGTTGCATGATCTCATGGTCATAGGAACAGATACTTGACATGCAGAAAACAGTAGCATTAAACTAACATGATAATATGCTATGTTTGTAGTTTGGGTCTTGTCCATCCCATCATTCTCCTAATGACGTGATCCCGTTACCAAATGACATCTCAGGTCAATGGCTAGGAAACCTTAACCATCTTTGATCAACGAGCTAGTCTATTAGAGGCATAATAGGGACATGGTTTTGTCTTTGTATCCACACATGCATCTAAGTCTCCAATCAATACAATTATAGCATGTATAATAAAAGATTATCATGAACAAGGAAATATGATAATGACTAATTTATTATTGCCTCTAGGGCATATTTCCAACAGTCTCCCACTTGCACTAGAGTCAATAATCTAGTTCACGTCACCATGTGATTTGCATTGTTATGAATCTAACACCCAGTGAGTTCTGGGGCTCGATCATGCTTTGCATGTGAGAGAGGTCTTATAGTCAACGGGTCTACGACATTCAGATCCGTGTGTACTTTGCAAATTTCTATGTCAAACCATAAACAATGCTACCACACTCCACTTGGTACTATTCCAAATGGTTGCTCCACTATACATATCCAGATTGCTACTACGAGTCATCCAGATTGGTGTTAAAGGTTGCATCGACGTGACTCTTTACGACGAACTCTTTATCACCTCCATAATCGAGAAACATCTCCTTAGTCTTTTAGTTACTAAGGATAATCTTGACCGCTGTCCAGTGCTCCATTCCAGAATCACTTTGAAACCTTTCGGCCATACTTATGGCAAGGCTGACATCGGGTCTTGTGCACAACATTGCATACATGATAGAGCCTATGGCTAAAGCATAGGGGATGACACTCATCTTTTCTCTATCTTCTATAGTCACTGGGCATTGAGTCTTACTCAACTTTATACCTTACAAATCAGGCAAGAACTCTTTCTTTGACTGATCCATTTTGAACTCTTTCAAAATCTTGTCAAGGTATGTACTCATTGAAAGTCTCATCAAGTATCTTGATCTATCTCTATAGATCTTGATGCTCAACAATTAGGTAGCTTTATCCAGGTCTTCCTTTGAAAAACTCTTTTCAAACAACCCTTTATGCTCTCCAGAAATTCTATATCATTTCCGATCAACAATATGTCAACCACATATGCTTATCAGAAACTCTACAGTGATCCCACTCACTTTATTGTAAATACAAGTTTCTCGTAAACTTTGTATAGACTCAAAAACTTTAATCACCTCATCAAAGTGTATATTCCAACTCCGAGATGCTTGCTTCAGTTCATAGAAGGATCACTGAAGCTTGCACACCTTTTAGCATCCTTAGGACTGACAAAACCTTCTGGTTGTATCACATACAACCTTTCCTCAAGAAAGGAAACGATGTTTTGGCATCCATCTGCCAGATTTCATAATTGAAAAATGCAGCAACTGCTAACATAATTCTAACAGACTTTAGCATCGCTACGAGTGAGAAAGTCTCATCGCAGTCAACTCCTTGAACTTGCCGAAAACTTCTTTGCGACAAGTCGAGCTTTATAAATGGTGACATTCACCATCAGCGTGTGTCTTCATTTTAAAGATCCATTTGTACTCAATGACCTGCCGTCCAATGAGCAAGTCTACCAAAGTCTATACTTGGTTTTCATAATAGATCCTTTCTCGGATTTCATGGCCTCTAACCATTTGTCGGAATCCGGGCCCATCATCGCTTCTTCACAGCTCATAGGTTCATTGTTGTCCAACAACATGACCTCCAAGACAGGGTTGTCGTACCGCTTAGGAGCAGTACACATCCTTGTCGACCTACAAGGTTCGATAGTAACTTGATCTGAAGCTTCATGATCATCATCATTTACTTCATCTTCAACTGACATAGGTTCCACAGAAACATCTTTCTATGCTGCGCTACTCTCTGGTTGAAACAAAGGTTCAACAACCTCATCAAGTTCTATCTTCCTCCCACTCAATTCTTTCGAGAGAAACCTTTTCTCGGGAAAGGACCCATTTTAGCAACAAACACTTTATGCTTGGATCTGAAATAGAAGGTTCACCCAACTGTTCTTAGGGTATTCGACGAAGATGCATTTGTCCGCTTTGAGTTCGAGCTCATTAGGTGAAAACATTTTCCACACAAGCGTCGCAGCCCCAAACATCAAGAAATGACAGCTTAGGTTTCTATCAAACCATAATTCACATGGTGTCATCTCAACAGATTTAGATGGTGCCCTATTTAAAGTGAATGTAGTTGTCTCTAATGCACAACCCCAAAACTATAGTAGCAAAACGATAAGAGACATCATAACATGCACCATATCCAATAGAGCACGACTATGACGTTCGGACATACCATCACACTATGGTGTTCCAGGTGGCGTGTGTTGTAAAACAACATTCACATTGTCTAAAGTTGTATGCCAAACTCGTAACTCAGATATTCACCTCCACGATCATATCGCAGATATTTTTATCTTGTCACGATGATCTTAAACTTCACTCTGAATTTGCTTGAACTTTTCAAATGATTCAGACTTGTGTTTCATTAAGTAAACATACACTATATCTACCCAAATCATCAGTGAAGATAAGAAAATAACGATATCCACCGCACGCTACAAGACTCATTGGATTGCATACATCAACATGTATCATTTCCAATAAATCACTTGCCCGCTCCGTCAAACCAGAAAACAGGGTCCTTAGTCATCTTTGACCAAGTGTCATGGTTCGCATGTCTCAACCGATTCGAAATCAAAAGAGTCCAAAGATCCATCAGCATGGAGTTTCTTCATGCGTTTTATACCAATATGACATTTAGTGGCAGTGCTACAAGTATGTGGTACTATCATTATTAACTTTGCATCTTTTGGCATCAATGTTATGAACATGTGTATTACTATGATCAAGATTCAACAAACCATTCTCACTGGGTGCATGACCATTAAAGGTATTATTCATGTAAACAGAATAACCATTATTCTCTAACTTAAATGAATAACCATGTTGCAATAAACATGATCTAATCACATTCATGCTCAACGCAAAACACCAAATAACACTTATTTAGGTTTGTTACTAATCCCAAAGGTAGAGATAGCGTGCGATGTCGATCACATCAACCATGGAAACACTTCCAACACACATCGTCACCTCACCCTTAGCTAGTTCTCCGTTTATTTCGTAGCTTTTATTTCGAGTTACTAACATTTAGCAACCGAACCGGTATCCAATACCCAGGTGCTACTAGGAGTACTAGCACGGTACACATCAATAACACGTATATCAAATATACTTCTGTTGACATTGCCAGCCTTCTTATCTACCAAGTATCTAGGGTTGTTCCGCTTCAGCGACCGCTCTCCTCATAATCGAAGCACTTAGTCTCGGGTTTGAGTTCAACTTTGGGTTGCTTCACTGGAGCAGCAACTGACTTGCTATCCATGAAGTTTCCCTCCTTGCTCTTGCCCTTCTCGAAACTAGTGGTTTGACTAACCATCAACACTTGACGCTCCTTCTTGATTTCTACCTTCGCGGTGTCAAACATCGCGAACAGCTTAGGGATCATTATTTCTATCCCTTGAATTTTATAGTTCATCACCAAGTTCTAGTAGCTTAGTGATAGTGACTTGGAGAACTATATCAATCACTATCTTATTTGGAAGATCAACTCCCACTCGATTCAAGCGATTGTAGCACCCAGACAATCTGAGCACATGCTCAACGATTGAGCTATTCTCCTTCATCTTGCAGGCAAAGAATCTTGTTGGAGATCTCATATCTCGCAACATGGGCACGAGCCTGAGATCCTAATTTCAGCTCTTAGAGCATCTCATATGTTCTGTGACGTTCAAAACGTTTCGGAGCCTCAATTCTAAGCCGTAATGCATGACGCACTAATCTATCAAGTATTCATCAGAACGTGCCTGTCAGATGTTCACAACACCTACAAACCACGCTAGAGGGGTTGGCGCACCGAGCGGTGCATTAAGGACATAAGCCTTCTGTGCAGCAATGAGGACAATCCTCAGATCACGGACCTAGTCCTCAATATTGCTACCAACATCTTTCAACTCTATTTCTCTAGGAACATACAAAAATTCAAGGGAGCTACAGCGCGAGCAAGTGATCTACAACATAATTTGCAAAGACACCACTGACTATGTTCATGATAATGAGTTCAATTAATCATATTACTTAAGAACTCCCACTCAAATTGACATCCCTCCAGTCATTCAAGTGATACATGATCCAAATTCACCAACTCAAGTCCGATCATCACGTGAGTTGAGGTGGTTTCAATGGTGAACATCATCATGTTGATCATATCTACTATATGACTCATGTTCGACCTTTCGGTATTTTGTGTTCCGAGGCCATGTCTGTACATGCTAGGCTCGTCAAGTTTAACCCGAGTGTTCTGCATGTGCAACACTGGCTTGCACCCGTTGTATGTGAAAGTAGAGTCTATCACACTGGATCATCACGTGGTGTCTCGACACGAAGAATTTTCGCAATGGTGCACACTCGGGGAGAACACAATTTATCTTGAAATTAAGTGAGGGATCACCTTATAATGCTACCATCATCCTAAGCAAAGCAAGGTGCATAAAAGGATTAACATCACATGCAAATCATAAGTGACATGATATGGCCATGAACTTGTGCTTTTGATCTCAATCATGAAAGCACCGGCATGATCTCCATCGTCACCGGCATGACACCATGATCTCCATCATCTTGATCTCCATCAACGTGTCGCCATCGGGGTTGTCGCACCCACCATGCTTCTACTACTATTGCTACCGTTTAGCGATAAAGTAAAGCATTACATAGTGCTTAATGATTGACACGCAGGTCATACAATAATTAAAGACAACCCTATGGCTCCTGCCGGTCGCCGTACTCATCGACATGCAAGTTGTGATAATCTATACATCACATGTTCATCTCATACATCATATATATCACATCATGTAATTGGCCATATCACATCAGAACATACCCTGCAAAAACAAGTTAGACGTCCTCTAATTGTTGTTGCATGTTTTACGTGGCTGCTACGGGTATCTAGCAAGAACAATTCTCATCTATGCAAAAACCACAACGGTGATACACTAGTTGCTTTTCAACCTTCTCAAGGACCGCCTTTGTCGAATCTGATCCAACTAAAGTGAGAGAAACTGGCACCCGCAAGCCATCTATGCAACAAGTTGCGGTCGAGGGAACCGGTCTCTCGTAAGCGTACGAGTAATGTTGGTCCGGGCCACTTCATCTCACAATACTGCTGAACCAAAATCCGACCAAGGGAGGAAGCAATCTAAGCATCAACGCCCACAAACCTTTTGTGTTCTACTCGAGATCTCATCTACACATAGACATAGCTCTGATACCATTGATGGGGAATGTTGCATGGGAAACAAAATTTTTCCTACACACACGCAAGATCTATCCATGGTGATGAGCATCTACGAGAGGGAGAGTGGATCTATATACCCTTGTAGATCGCTAAGCGAGAAGCGTTAAGAAACGCGATTGGTGTAGTCGAACGTCTTCGCGATCCAAATCGCCGAGCGTCCCGTGATCTCATCACGATCCGTCCCGCGATCCAATCATGACCCGTCCCGCAAACTCATTCCGTCCCGCGATCTCATCACGATCCGTCCCGCGATCTCATCACGGTCCTTCCGGTCTAGCGCCGAACGGACGACACCTCCGTGTTCAGCACACATACAGCTTGATGACGATCTCCGCCTTCTTGATCCAGCAAGAGGGAGCAGATAGGTAGAAGAGTTCTCCTACAGCGTGACGGCGCTGCGGTGATGATGGTGGAGCTATTCCGGCAGGGCTTCGCCTAAGCACTACAGAAAACCGATCTAGAGGAGAAACTATGCACTAGAGGAACAGGTAGCACGTGGCTGAAAATTCTGTGCCAAAACCCTAAAATCCTCTAGTATATATAGGAGGAGAGGAGGAGGAGTCTTGGCTACCAAAAATCCAGCCCTTGGGTCGACCAAAGTGGGGAGGAGAGGAGGACTCCTCCAATCCTAGTAGGACGAGGATTCCTCCTTTTTTTTGGCCTTTTTCCACCTTTTTCCCTTTGGGCTTTTTCTCCCAGCCGCATGGGCCTTATGTGGGACATCCACCAGCCCACAAAAGGCTGGTATTTACTCTCCCACAGCCCATGAAGCCTCTTGGGTCGAATACCCCTCCCGGTGGTCTCCCGGTACACTACTGACACTCCGGGTACATTACCGATTAGCCTGAAACTTTTCCGGCGACCAAAATGGGACTTCCTATATATGAATCTTTACCTCCGGACCATTACAGAGCTCCTCATGACGTCTTGGATCTCATCCGAGACTCCAAATAACCTTCGGTCACCACCATACATAATTCTATACTACTAAACGTCACCGAACCTTAAGTGTGCAGACCCTGCGGGTTCGAGAACTATGTAGACATGACCGAGACACCTCTACGGTCAATAACCAATAGCGGGACCTGGATGCCCATATTGGTTCCTACATATTCTACGAAGATCTTTATTGGTCGAACCTCTATGTCAAGGATTCAGTTAATCCCGTATGATGTTCCCTTTGTTCTTCGGTATGTTTACTTGCCTGAGATTCGATCGTCGGTAGCTCCATACCTAGTTCAACCTTGTTACCGACAAGTCTCTTTACTCGTTCCGTAATACAAGATCCCATGACTAACACTTAGTCACATTGCTTGCAAGGCTTGTTGTGATGTTGTATTACCGAGTGGGCCCTTGAGATACCTCTCCGTCACACGGAGTAACAAATGCCAGTCTTGATCCATGCCAACCCAACAAACACCCTCGGAGATACCTGTAGAATACCTTCATAGTCACCCAGTTACATTGTGACATTTAATACACACAAGGCACTCCTCCGGTGTCAGTGAGTTGCATGATCTCATTGTCATAGGAACAGATACTTGACATGCAGAAAACAGTAGCATTAAACTTACATGATCATATGCTACGTTTGTAGTTTGGGTCTTGTCCATCCCATCATTCTCCTAATGATGTGATCCCGTTATCAAATGACATCTCATGTCAATGGCTAGGAAACCTTAACCATCTTTGATCAACGAGCTAGTCTATTAGAGGCATAATAGGGACATGGTTTTGTCTATGTATCCACACATGCATCTAAGTCTCCGATCAATACAATTATAGCATGGATAATAAACGATTATCATGAACAAGGAAATATGATAATAACTAATTTATTATTGCCTCTAGGGCATATTTCCAACATTTGATACTGGTTCGGTTGCTCACATTTGCAACTCAAAGCAGGACCTACGGAATAGACGGAGGCTGGCAAAGGACGAAGTGACGATGCGCGTGGGAAATGGTTCCAAGGTTGATGTGATCACCGTCGGCATGATCTCTCTTCGATTACCATCAGGATTAGTGATGAACCTGAATAATTGTTATTTAGTGCCTGCATTAAGCATGAACATTATATCTGGATCTTGTTTATTGCGAGACAGTTACTCATTTAAATAAGAGAATAATGGTTGTTCTATTTATATGAGTAATATCTTTTATGGTCATGCACCCAATGTGAGGGGTTTATTCATATTAAATCATGATAGTGATGATACATATGTTCATAACATTGATGCCAAAAGATGTAGAGTTGATAATGATAGTACCACTTTCTTGTGGCACTGCCATTTGGGTCATATTGGTGTAAAACGCATGAGGAAGCTCCATGCTGATGGACTTTTGGAGTCACTTGATTTTGAATCACTTGACACATGTGAACCATGCCTCATTGGCAAGATGACTAAAATGCCGTTGTCTGGAACAATGGAATGGGCAAGTGACTTGTTGGAAATCATACATACTGATGTGTGCGGTCCAATGAATGTTGCAGCGTGCGGTGGATATCGTTATTTTCTCACCTTAACTGATGACTTGAGTATATATGGGTATATTTACTTAATGAAACAGAAGTCTGAAACGTTTGAAAAGTTCAAGCAATTTTAGAGTGAAGTTGAGAATCATCGTAACAAGAAGATCAAATTCCTATGATTTGATCGAGGAGGTGAATATCCGAGTTATGAGTTTGGCAGTCACTTAAGACAGTGTGGAATTGTTTCACAGTTGACACCGCCTGGAACACCACAGCGTAAAGGTGTGTTCGAACGTCGTAATCGGGCCTTATTAGATATGGTGCATTCTATGATGTCTCTTGCCGATTTGCCACTATCGTTTTGGGGTTATGCATTAGAGACAACTGCATTCACTTTAAATAGGGCACCATCGAAATCCGTTGAGACGACGCCATATGAACTGTGGTTTGGCAAGAGGCCAAAGTTGTCATTTATTAAAGTTTGGGGATGTGATGCTGATGTCAAAAAGCTTCCGCCTGAAAAACCGGAACCCAAAGCGGAGAATGCGTCTTCATATGATACCCAAAAGAGACAGTTGGGTATACCTTCTATCTCAGATCCGAAGGCAAAGTGTTTGTCGCTAAGAACGGAACATCTCTTGAGAAAGAGTTTCTCTCAAAAGAATTGAGTGGGAGAAAAATAGATCTTGATGAGGTTATTGAACCTTTACTTCAACCAGAGAGTAGCGCAGCGCAAAAAGATGTTTCTGTGGAGCCTACAACAGTTGAAGAGGAAGTTAATGATGATGATCATGAAGCTTCGGATCAAGTCACTATTGAACCTCGTAGGCCGACAAGGGCGCGTACTGCTCCTGAGTGGTATGGCAACCCTGTCTTGGAGGTCATGTTATTGGACAACAGTGAACCTACGAGTTATGGAGGAGCGATGATGGGCCCGGATTCCGAGAAATGGTTAGAGGCCATGAAATCCAAGATGGGATCCATGTATGAAAACAAAGTATGGACTTTGGAAGTATTACCTAAAGGGCGAAAGGCCATTCAGAACAAATGGATCTTTAAGAAGAAGACGGACACAGACGGTAATGTCCCCGTCTATAAAGCTCAACTTGTGGCAAAGGGTTTTTCACAAGTTCAAGGAGTTGATTACGATGAGACCTTCTCACCCGTAGTGATGCTTAAGTCCGCCAGAATCATGTTAGCAATAGCTGCATATTTCGACTATGAAATTTGGTAGATGGATGTCAAAACATCGTTCCTCAACGGTTTCCTTGAGGAAGAGTTGTATGTGATGCAACCGGAAGGTTTTGTCGATCCAGAGAATGCTGACAAAGTTTGCAATCTCCAGCGATCCATTTATGGACTGGTGCAAGCATCTCAAAGTTGGAATAAGCGCTTTGATGAGGTGATCAAAGCGTTTGGGTTTATACAAGTTTATGGAGAAGCTTGTATTTATAAGAAAGTGAGTGGGAGCTCTATAGCGTTTCTAATATTATATGTAAATGACATATTGTTGATTGGAAACAATATAGAAATGCTGGAAAGCGTGAAGGAATATTTGAACAAGAGTTTTTCAATGAAGGACCTACGAGAAGCTGCTTTCATATTAGGCATTAAGATCTATAGAGATAGATCGAGACAGTTAATAGAACTTTCACAGATCACATACCTTGATAAAGTTTTGAAGAAGTTCAAAATGGATCAGTCCAAGAAGGGGTTCTTGCCTGTGTTACAAGGTGTGAAGTTGAGTAAGACTCAATGCCCAGTGACTGTAGAAGATAGAGAGAAGATGAGTGTCATCCCCTATGCTTCGGCCATAGGCTCTATCATGTATGCAATGCTGTGCTCAAGACCCGATGTCAGCCTTGCCATAAGTATGGCCGGAAGGTTTCAAAGTGATCCTGGAATGTTGCACTGGACGGCGGTCAAGAATATCCTTAAGTACCTGAAAAGGACTAAGGAAATGTTTCTCGTTTATGGAGGTGATGAAGTGCTCGTCGTAAAGGGTTACGTCAATGCAAGCTTTGACACTGATCCAGATGACTCTAACTCGCAAACCGGATACATATTTATTCTCAACGGGGGAGCGGTAAGCTGGTGCAATTCCAAGCAAAGCGTGATAGCCGATTCTACATGCGAGGTGGAGTACATCGCAACCTCGGAGGCAGCGAAGGAAGGTGTCTGGATGAAGCAGTTCATGACAGATCTTGGAGTAGTGCCCAGTGCACTGAATCCAATGACTCTGTTCTATGACAACACTAGTGCCATTGCTCTGGCCAACGAACAAAGGTTTCACAAGAGGACCAGACACATAAAGCGACGCTTCAATTCCATCCGCGATTACATCGAGGAGAAGGACATTAATATTTGCAAAGTGCACAAGAATCTGAATGTTGCAGACCCATTGACCAAACCTCTTCCAAGGGCTAAACATGATCAACACCAGAACTGCATGGGTGTTCGATTCATTAGAATGTAAATCACATAGTGATGTGAACTAGATTATTGGCTCTAGTGCAAGTGCGAGACCGTTGGAAATATGCCCTAGAGGCAACAAATAAAGTATTTATTATTATTTCCTTGTTCGTGATAATTGTTTATTATCCATGCTATAATTGTATTGATTGGAAACACATTGCATGTGTGGATGAATAGACAACACTTTGTCCCTAGTATGCCTCTAATGAACTAGCTCGTTGATCAAAGATGGTCATGGTTTCCTAGCCATTGACATGTGATGTCATTTGATAACGGGATCACATCATTAGGGGAATGATGGGATGGACGAGACCCATACTATAAACGTAGCTTATGATAGTGTCAGTTTATTGCTACAGTTTTTTGCATGTCAAGTATATGTTCCTATGACTATGAGATCATGCAACTCACGGACACCGGAGGAATTCCTTGTGTGTATCAAACGTCGCAACGTAACTGGGTACTATAAAGGTACTCTACAGGTATCTCCGAGGGTGTCTGTTGAGTTGGCATGGATCAACACTGGGATTTGTTACTCCGTGTGACGGAGAGGTATCTCAGGGCCCACTCAGTAATACAACATCACAATAAAGCCTTGCAAGCAACGTGAATAAGTGTTAGTCACAGGATCTTGTATTACGTAATGACTAAAGAGACTTGCCAGTAACAAGGTTGAACTAGGTATGGAGATACCGACGATTGAATCTCGGGCAAGTAACATACCGAAGAACAAAGGGAACATCAGACGGGATTAACTGAATCCTTGACATAGAGGTTCGACCAATAAAGATCTTCGTAGAATATGTAGGAACCTATATGGGCATCCAGGTCCCGCCATTGGTTATTGACCGTAGAGGTGTCTCGGTCATGTCTACATAGTTCTCGAACCCGTAAGGTCTGCACACTTAAGGTTTAGTGACGTTTCGGTAGTGTAGAGTTATGCATGGTGGTAACCGAAGGCTGTTCAGAGTCCCCAATAAGATCTTGGACGTCACGAGGAGCTCCAGAATGTTTTAGAGGTAAAGATTGATATATAGGAAGTCCTCTTTTGGTCACTGGAAAAATTCCGGGCTCATCGATAGTGTACCGGGAGTGCCGGGAGGGTACGAGGTGACCACCGGGAGGTGTATTTTGACCTAAGAGGCTACATGGGCTGTGGGAGGATAAATACCAGCCCTTAGTGGGCTGGCCAAAGTCCCACCCAAGGCCCGTGCGGCTGGGAAGAAATTCGAAAGTGGAAAATGTGGAAAAAAGACAAAAAGGTGGAAATAAGGAAGGAGTCCTAATCCTACTAGGAGTGGAGGAGGAGGACTCCTCCTCTCCACTTTGGCCGAACCAAAGAGGGCCTGGACCTTGCACCAAGCCTCCTCCTCCTCTATTCCTATATATACTAGAGGTTTTAGGGGTTTTGCACAGGATTTTCAGCCACGTGCAACCCTACCCTCTAGTCCGTAGTTTCTCCTCTAGATCGGTTTCAGCTGTGCTTAGGTGAAGCCCTACTGAGATTACTCCACCACCATCACCATAGAGCTGTCACACTGCCGGAGAACTCGTCTACCTCTCCTCTCCCTCTTGCTGGATCAAGAAAGCGAAGATCGTCATCAAGCCGTACGTGTGCTGAACGTGGAGGTGCCGTCCGTTCGGTGCTAGATCGGGACGGATCGTGATTAGATCGCGGGACACTCGGTGATTTGGATCGCGAAGACGTTCGACTACATCAACCGCGTTTCTTAACACTCCCCGCTTAGTGATCTACAAGGGTACGTAGATCCACTCTCCCTCTCGTAGATGCTCATCACCATGGATAGATCTTGTGTGTGCGTAGGAAATTTTTTGTTTCCAATGCAACGTTCCCCAACAACATGACCGAGACACCTTGACGGTCAATAACCAATAGTGGGACCTAGATGCCCATATTGGTTCCTACATATTCTATGAAGATCTTTATCGGTTGAACCTCTATGTCAAGGATTCAGTTAATCTCGTATGTTGTTCCCTTTGTTCTTCGGTATGTTACTTGCCCGAGGTTCGATTGTTAGCATCTCCATATCTAGTTCAATCTCGTTACCGGCAAGCCTCTTTACTCGTTACATAATACAAGATCCCGTGGCTAACACTTTAGTCACATTGCTTGCAAGGCTTGCGGTGATGTTGTATCATCGAGTGGGCCCTGAGATACCTCTCCATCACACGGAGTAACAAATCCCAATCTTGATCCATGCCAACCCAACAGACACCCTCGGAGATACCTTTAGAGCACCTTTATAGCCACCGAGTTACGTTGCGACATTTGATACACACATGGTACTCCTCCGGTGTCAGTGAGTTGCATGATGTCATGGTCATAGGAACAGATACTTGACATACAAAAAACAGTAGCAATAAACTTACACGATCATATGCTACGTTTGTAGTTTGGGTCTTGTCCATCACATCATTCTCCTAATGATGTGATCCCGTTATCAAATGACATCTCATGTCCATGGCTAGGAAACCATAGCCATCATTGATCAACGAGCTAGTCTATTAGAGGCATACTAGGGACATGGTGTTATCTATGTATCCACACATGTATCTGAGTTTTCGATCAATACAAATATAGCATGGATAATAAATGATTATCATGAACAAGGAAATATGATAATAATTTTTTTATTATTGCCTCTACGGCATATTTCCAACAGAAGGCACCGTCGCGGCTGCTTGATCCTCTCAGAGGTGAAATCCTATATCACTTTGATTGGGCGGTGGCGGTGATCTGCTGTCATGCCCTTCCCGTAGGCACCGCTTTGGAGGCCTTAGCTCGTCGATGCTTGGTTGTGTTCCTTTTACCTCAAATGGTGCTTTGTTGCTTATCGTCCGTTTGCTTGGTGGTATCTAGATGTAGCTGAGCTTCAACATCTTTGTATCTGCCTAGGGAGTGTGTGGTGTTGCGTTTTGTATGTCAATGGTTGTTGTGGTCAATGCTTTATATATAAAGCGGGGCACAAGCCTTTTTCGTCAGTGGGTGTGAGGAATATTTTTTTTAGAAAAAGGAGGACGTTCCCATGGCCTCTGTATCTTGTGATGCATGCAACCCTTTATTGATTATCCACAAAGACCTTACAAAGTAATACATCAGTAAGCCTGAAGCCACCATCTTGGAAACACATGTCGCTACTTCTATCCCTTTGATGAAGGGATGTTGAATGCCTGAACCAAATAACAAACAAACATCGCACCAAGCCTAACATCTAAAGCCGGATACCCCATCCAAGCCACAACTCCAGGATTGGGTGACACACCGGTCCGGCGCACTCCCAGTGGGCACCACACGTGCATGCTGCAAGGATTGTCACCTTCATCTTCCGTCGATCGATCTTCAAAGCAGATACTGACATACTAACCTTGCGAGGACTCTTTGCCATCGACGCCACCACAACGCCAGATAGCGTCGTCCTCCTTCGCGAGTCCATCGCCACACATCGGACGTCGAGTCTTCATTGCTCCACACCGCCTAGATCCACCGCCATGAATATGTAGGATGGAGCACCGCTCCACCAAAGATGTCGTCCACTGGTCTCTCGAGCCCGCGTACACCTCCAAGAATGACGCCCCAAGGGAGAAACAACACAAGAGTGCCGCCATCATCCGATCTACTGACCTAGGGTTTCCCCCGAAGGTATTGGGTGGAGTTGGGAGCTTCAACTTGATGAAGCCTTCATTTAATGAAATGACGATAAGGGCGTCGTCATCACCCGCTTCGGCCACCAATCGAAGACCAGGTTTTCACCCGGATCCAACCCAAAGAAATCCACCTGATAAACTGTGCATCGTCCTGACCGCCTCCAAAGCCCTAGATCTAACCGCCCAGATCTGCGACCATCCAGAACAACACTACCACCGTAGGAGCCTTGGCGCACCAATCACTGCCTGAGTGTGCCACCAGTAGAGCCGGGGAGGAGAGGCCCCACCCCACCTCGCCAAACCTCGAGAGACGCCGAGATGTATCTCGCACGCTTGTCACCATCTCTGATCAAAACCAATCCATAGCAAAAACCACCAGATCATCGGCACAGATCCACCTTGGACAAGGACTGCACCACACCATACCATCACAGGAAGCCCAAGCTTCACCTGCCCCCACCTTGCAGGGTCGTCGCCCCGGGATCCAGGCCAAACATCGACGTTGCCATGGGCCATGTTCCACTGCCACTGACCATAGAGCCGCCGACCACCGCGACCAAGGCCGTCTTGACCTCGCGAACGCGCGGAGCGGCCAGCACCACCCGATCTTCCATGATGCCCTGTAGCTTCGCCACCTCCTCCCATCACCACATGCCACATTATGTCGTCGTCAGAGGCGATCCACCATGACACCGCGACACATATCAAGGAGAAGCCCCCATGTGCCATGAGGTGACCCGCCTCACCCGATTTGACGCGGGAGGGAAGAGGTCCTCCGCCGCCGCCGTCAGCTGCCCGGTGGCTTCCTCCTATGGCGACGGAGGGGAGTATGGGGGTGGAGGCACCCAACGACATGGTTTAGGGTTTCCACCTGAGCCTCCCTAGCGGTGGGCGATGAGGGGGCTGGAAGAAATGATGCGGGGGTGGGGGAACCTTTTTTCATGAAAATTTGAGCAAAGGGTACCTTGGTTTGTCATCTGATGCATGGAGGTCAAAAAATGATAGCTTCAAATATATTAAGGATAGGTTATGGTTGAAAATTCAGGGATGGATTGAGAATTATATGGCGGTGGCGGGGAAGGAGGTCCTTATCAAATCGGTAGCTCGGGCTATTCCGACGTATTATATGTTATGCTTCTTGCTACCGAAAGGATTATGTTCATAAATAGGTAAAAATGATGAGAACGTTTTTCTGGG
The DNA here is from genome assembly GCA_022496015.1 of Hordeum marinum. Taxonomy (NCBI): domain Eukaryota; kingdom Viridiplantae; phylum Streptophyta; class Magnoliopsida; order Poales; family Poaceae; genus Hordeum; species Hordeum marinum. The sequence continues at coordinate 386,332,869 of CM039672.1, forward strand.
GTTGTAAGGATGAAAAAAGAAAAGCCGTATGGGTTTCATGGGAGGAGTTACTATGGCAAAATACATGGGAGTTCTTGTTTCTATGAACACTAAGCTATTCAACCGCAATGCTTGCAAAGCAAGGGTGAAGCCTTGTTACTGAACCAGACTCATTGAGCGCCAAAATCTCTCTCAAGTTTGGTGGGGCATTCATTAAAAGTTTTGAAACAAAGTTTAATCCGCCATATTGGTAATGGTGAATCAACGCATATATGGAGTCATAACTCGCTTCCGAGGGTTAATTTGTTGCGGGCTATGAATACACTCTCGCCTAATCCTTCTTGTGGAAGACATCATTGATGGATGATAAGTCTCCAACGTATCTATAATTTTTTATTGTTTCATGATATTATATATCTGTTTTGGATGTTTTATATGCATTAATATGCTATTTTATACTATTTTTTGGACTAACCCATTATTCTAGAGCCTAGTGTCAGTTTCTGTTTTTTCCTTGTTTTTGAGTATTACAAATAAGGAATATTAAATGGAGTCCAAACGGAATAAAATCTTTGCGATGTTTTTTCTTGGACCAGAAGACATCTATCAGACTTGGAGGGGAAGGCAAGAGACCTTCCAGGAGGTCACAAGCCAGGGGGCGTGACCACCACCCCTGGCCGCGTCTGGAAGGCTTGTGGCCCCCCAACAGGTCTCCTAACCCTATTCTTCGGCCTATAAATACCCAAATATTCCCCCAATACCAAAGGGAGCCATGAAAAAACTTTTCCGCAGCCGGAAACCTCCTTGGGGCCTTTTCTGATAATCTGCCGGAGGGGGATTCGATCACGGAGGACATCTAGAACAACTCCATTGCCCCTTTGATGATGCGTGAGTAGTTCACCACAGACCTTCGGGTCCATAGCTAGTAGCTAGATGACTTCTTCTTTCTCTTTGTGCATCAATACCATGTTCTCCATAATCTTCATGGAGATCTATCCGATGTAATACTCTTTTGTGGTGTTTTTGTTGAGATCCGATGAATTGTGGGTTTATGTTCAGATTATCCATGAATATTATTTGAGTCTTTTCTGAATTCTCCTATGCATGATTTCATATCTTTGCAAGTCTCTTCGAGTTATTGGTTTGGTTTGGCCAACTAGATTGGTAATTCTTGCAATGGGAGAAGTGCTTAGTTTTGGGTTCAATCTTGCGGTGTCCTCACCCAGTGACATAGTAGGGGTAGCGATGCACGTATTTTTATTGTTTCCATCAAGGATAAAAAGATGGGGTTTTCATCATATTGCTTGAGTTTATCCCTCAACATCATGTCATCTTACCTAATGCGTTACTCTGTTCTTGATGAACTTGATACTCTAGATGCAAACAGGAGTCGGTCAATGTGTGGAGTAATAGTAGTAGATGCAAAATCGTTTCGGTCTACTTGACACGGACATGATGCCTATATGCATAATCATTGCCTTGGATATCTTCACAATTATTCGCTTTTCTATCAATTGCTCGACAGTAATTTGTTCACCCACTGAATTATTTTCCTTCATGAGAAAAGCCTCTAGTGAAACCTATGGCCCCCGGGTCTATTTTCCATATTATATTTTCAGATCTATAAACCAAAAATACCAAAAATACTTTGCTGCAATCTTTTTTTACTTTTGTTTTACTTTTCGTTTTAGTAATCTTCTATATCTATCTCTATCTCTATCAGATCTCATCCTTGCAAATAACCGTGAAGGGATTGACAACCCCTTTATAGCGTTGGGTGCAAGTGTTTGATTGTTTGTGTAGGTGCGAAGATTGGGGACTTGCTTGTATATCCTACTGGATTGAGACCTTGGTTCTCAACAACTGAGGGAAATACTTATCTACTTTGCTGCATCACCCTTTCCTCTTCAAGGGAAAACCAACGCAAGCTCAAGAAGTAGCAATGGCCCCTTGTGAAGTTGGAAGAAGATAGTGGTGTAGCAATACTTGTGGCCTATGAATGCACACGTTGTCTTGAATATTCCTCTGAGCATGATAGCGATGTATGATGCTTGGGTTTGGCACTATGATCGCTCAGGGTGTTTCTCCATTTGGTCAGCTTATATACTTCTATCAGATACGAAGAGTAGAAGGGTAGACTGGCTCGATGGGAGGTCAGCTAGCTCGGATACTCGTTCATCTCAGAACCGGTGGAAGAAACTTTGGATAGTCATTGTCTCGACAAGGATCATAAACTCTGCATGGAGATTAGGCAAGAACTCAATACCAACTAAAGAGACTTTTATGGAGTATATAGCAAAAAACTACCACATCACAGGCTATCGTTGCAATAAACTACCAGTTTTTTATTTTTCAAAAAACTACCACAAAAGTGGTGGGCAGTTCCAAAAAACCTAGTTGCCGAATCATTACATTTTAACTGTGGTTATGACACGTGGGGCTCGTCCGTTAGGGTTCTATCGGCCAGAGGCGGACGACACGACGGCCGTTCGGACCGGGGTTAAGACGACCAAGCCGTCTACTCTGTTTCCCCCTCCCCCTCTCTCTCACTTTATCTCCCTCTCCTGCATAGGCCTAGGCGATGACGTCGGCAGCGGCGAAACTAGTCCATGGCGGCCACTCTACGGGGGGAGGTCTGATAACCCACAAGTGTAGGGGATCGCGATAGTCTTCATGGGTAGTATTTCACCCTAATTTATTTGTTCGAGACAAGGGGAGGCAAATAATATTGTTGGCCTTGACAGTTGAGTTGTCAATTCAACCGCACGTGGGATATCTTGCTGCAACAAAGGTTTAGTAGCATCGCAAATAGTAGTAGCAAAAGTAACAGTAGTAGTGACTGTAGTGATAACCCACAAGTATAGTGGATCGCAACAGTTTTCAAGGGTAGAGTATTCAACCCAAATTTATAGATTCGACAGAAGGGGGGCCAAAGAATATTTGAGAGTATTAGCAGTTGAGTTGTCAATTCAACACCACCTGGAGACAAATATCTGCAGCAAAGTGATCAGTAGCACAGTAATATGATAAGTAGTAGTAACAGTAACAGTAGCGGTAACAATAGCAATAATAATTTTGTAGCAAGTGTAATAGTAACAACAACAATTATAACTTAGCAAGAACAATAAGTGGAAAAATCATAGGCATTGGATCAGTGTATTCGTTGGATGATATTCATCATATAACAGTCATAACCTAGGGCGACACAGAACTAGCTCCGGTTCTTCAATGTAATGTAGGCATGTATTCCGTAAATAGTCATACATGCTTACGAAAAAGAACTTGCATGACATCTTTTGTCCATCCTCCTGTGGCAGCGGGGTCCTTAAGGAAACTAAGGTATATTAAGGCCTCCTTTTAATAGAGAACCGGAACAAAGCATTAACACATAGTTAATACATGAACTCCTCAAACTACGTACATCACCAGAGAGTATCCCGATTTTTGTCACCCCGGGGTTTACGGATCATAAAACGTAATAGGTGCATATGACTAGGCAAGATCGGATCAAGAACATAGATATAATGATGATAACATAAATGGTTTAGATCTGAAATCATGGCACTCTGGCCCTAGTGACAAGCATTAAGCATGGCAAAGTCATAGCAACATCAATCTTAGAACATAGTGGATACTAGGGATCAAGCCCTAACAAAACTAACTCGATTACATGATGAATATCATCCAACTCATCACCGGCCAGTAAGCCTATGAGGGAATTACTCACTCCCGGTGGGAGCATCATGGAATTGGTGATGAAGGAGAGTTGATGATGACGAAGACCAAAGATACCCCTCTCCGGATCCCCAAATGAACTCTAGATCTGGCCTCCCGATGAAGAACAGGAGGTGGTGGCGGCTTCATATCGTGAAATGTGATGAAACTTCCTCTCTGATTTTTTCTCTCCAAAAAAAGCTGGAATTTGGGACTTGAAAAAGCATGTCAGAGATACCTATTCTACACATCCCCAATGGAGCTGAAACTTTATGGGGATTTTTATGGAAAATATGAAAAATACTAGAGAAAAAATCTACCGGAAGGGGGCCACCTGGTGAGGAACATACACCAGGGCACGCCCTGGTGGGTGGTGCTCACCCTGGCCCACCTCTAGAGCCCATCTTCTGGTATAAATTATGGAAAACCTAGAAAAAATAAGGGGAGGACTTTCGGGATGAAGCGCCACCGTCTCGAGGTGGAACTTGGGCAGGAGCACTTTTGCCCTCCGGTGGAGCGATTCCGTCGGGGGAGCTTACCTCCCGGAGGGGGAAATCGAAGCCATTGTCATCACCAACAACCCTCTCATCTTGGGGAGGCCATTCTTCATAAACATCTTCAAAATCACCATCTCCTCTCAAACCCTAGTTCATCTCTTGTGTTCATTCTTTGTACCAAAACCTCTGATTCGTACCTGTGGGTGACTAGTAGTGTTGATTATCTTATGTAGTTGATCGCTATATGGTTTATTTGATGGAAGATTATATGTTCAGATCCATTATGCCATTCAATACCCCTCTGATCTTGAGCATGCATATTATTTGTGAGTAGTTACCTTTGTTCTTGAGGTCACGAGAGAAGTCATGTTGCAAGTAATCATGTGAATGTGATATATGTTCGATATTTTGACGATATGTATGTTGTGATTCCCTTACTGGTGTCATGTGAATGTCGACTACATGACACTTCACCATCCTTGGGCCTAAGGGAATGAATTGTGGAGTAGTTATTATATGATGGGTTGCTAGAGTGACAAAAGCTTAAACCCTAGTTTATGTGCTACTTCGTAAGGGGATGATTTGGGCCCACGTGTTTAATGCTATGGTTAGACTTTGTCTTAATACTTTTCTCGTAGTTGTGGATGCCTGTGAGAGGGTTAATCATAAGTAGGTTGTTACTTCAAGTAATAACAACACCTTAGCACCGGTCCACCCACATATCAAATTATCAAAGTAGTGAACATGAATCAAACCAACATGATGAAAGTGACTAGATGAAATTCCTCTGTACCCTCAAGAACACTTTGCTTATCATAAGAGATAGTTTTGGCCTATACTTTGCCACAAAATGATTGGTATACCTTTCTGCACCTTACTTACTGTTACCGTTACTTGCTCGTTACAAATTACCTTGTTATCACACTACTTACTACTTACAATTTCAGTGCTTGCAGAAATTACCTTACTGAAAACCGCTGATCATTTCCTTCTGCTCATTCGGTTTGACACTCTTACTTATTGAAAGGACTATGATTGATCCCCTATACTTGTGGGTCATCAAGACTCTTTTCTATTGCCGTTTCCGAGGAGTGAGGTGCTCTTGGTAAGTGGAAATCGGTAAGGAAAAACTTATACTACATGCTAAAATTTATTGTCACTTGTTACTATGGAAAACAATCCTTTGAGGGGTTTGTTCGGGGTATCTTCACCTCGACCAGAACCACAATTAGTTAACCATCAACCTACAACACCTACTTAAAAATATTTCTTATGAAATTCCTTTAGGTATGTTAGAACAACTACTAGCTAATCCTTATGCAGGAGACGAAACTAAACATCCTGATATGCACCTAATACATGTGGATGAAATTTGTGGATTATTTAAGCTTGCAGGTTTATCTGGAGATGAAGTTAAGAAGAAGGTTTTCCCTTTATCTTTGAAGGGAAAAGAATTGACATGGTATAGGCTATGTGATGATATTGGATCAGGGAACTGGAATCGATTGAAATTGGAATTCCATCAAAAGTTTTATCCTAGGCATCTAATTCATTATGATCGGAATTATATATATAATTTTTGGCCTCGTAAAGGAGAAAGCATCGCTCTAGATTGGGGGAGGCTTAATTCAATGTTATATTCATGCCCCAAGCATGATATCCTGAGAGAAGTTATTATTCAGAATTTTTTTGCTCGTCTTTCTCATAATGATCAATCCATGCTCGATACTTCTTGTACCGGTTCTTTTATGAAGAAGACTATTGAATTCAAGTGGGATCTCTTAGAAATAATTAATGCAACTCTGAAGATTGGGAACTCGACGAAGTTAATGAGTCAGGTATTAAGCTTCAATTTGATTGTGTTAAATATTTTATGAATACCGATGCTTTCCACAAGTTTAGCACTAATTATGGACTTGACTCAGAGATAGTAGCCTCTTTTTGTGAATCATTTGCTGCTCATGTTGATATCCCTAAGGAGAAGTGGTTTAAATATCATCCCCGTATTAAAAAGGAATTAAAGAACCGGTCATAGCTAAAGGAGAAACTATCATTTATAATGTTGATCCAGTTGTGACTACTGCTTTTCCTAGTAGAATAAACCACCTTTTCCTGTTAGGATAAAGGAACATGCTAAGGTATCAACTATGGTTCACAAGAGTAATATTAGAGAACCTAATCCCTATGAACAAATTAAAGTAGAACCTAGTGTTGCTATGGTTAAAGATCTCCTGATAGAACATATTGATGGGCATGTCATTTATTTCTGTGATGAAGCTGATAGAATTGCTAAACCCGATGAAAAAGATAAAATAGGAGATCATTTTATCATGGCGTATGTTATTTGTGTGCTAGTGGGAGTGCTATTCCTTTTACCTTATACCAAGAAATTATGAATACATAGCACCCGTTGAAATAGAAAATATTGATGTTACTATTAAACTTGCTAATAGAGATACCATCACACCACTTGGGATTGTTAGAGATGTTCAAGTCTTGTGTGGGAAAACAAAATATCCTACTGATTTTCTAGTTCTTGGTTCCCCACAAGATGACTTTTGTCCCATTATCTTTGGTAGACCTTTCTTGAACACTGCTAATGCTAAGATAGATTGTTGAAAGGAAACCATCAGTGTTAAGTTTGGTGATGTATCTCATGATTTTAAATTTTTCCAAGTTTAGTAGACAACCCCGTGATAAAGAATTACCTAGTAAGGATGAAATAATTGGTCTTGCTTCTATTGCCCTTCCTCCTACCGATCCACTAGAACAATATTTGCTGGACCATGAAAATGATATGCACTTGCGTGAAAGAAATGAAATAGATAATTTTTTCTTTGAACAACAACCTCTACTAAAACAAAATTTGCCTATTCAAACTTTGGGAGGTCCTCCTCCTCCTACAAGTGATCCTGTATTTGAATTGAAACAATTTCTCGACACTCTGAAGTATGCTTATCTTGATGAGAAAAAGATATATCCTGTCATTATTAGTGCTGACCTTTCAGAACATGAAGAAGAAAGATTATTAAAAATTCCGAGGAAGCACCAAGCTGCTATTGGATACTCTCTTGATGATCTTAAGGGCATTAGTCCCATTCTATGTCAGCACAAGATCAATATGGAACCTGATGCTAAACCCATCGTTGATCACCAACGACGATTGAATCCCAAGATGAAAGAAGTTGTAAGAATTGAAATATTAAAGCTTCTGGAAGTAGGTATAATCTATCCCATAACTGATAGTAGATGGGTAAGTTCCGTTCATTGTGTCTCTAAGAAAGGAGGTATTATTGTTGTTCCTATTGATAAAAGTGAACTTATCCCACAGAGAATTGTTACTGGCTATAGAGTGGTAATTGATTTTAGAAAATTAAATAAAGCTACTAGAAAAGATCATCACCCTCTACCTTTCATTGATCAAATGCTAGAAAGATTATCTAAGCACACACACTTTTGTTTTCTGGATGGATATTCTGGTTTCTCTCAAATACCCGTGTCACAATCTGATCAAGAGAAAACCACCTTTACTTGTCCTTTTGGAACCTATGCTTGCAAACATATGCCTTTTAGTTTATGCAATGCACCTGCTACCTTTCAAAGATGTATGACTGCTATATTCTCTGATTTTTGTGAAAATATTGAGCAGGTTTTCATGGATGATTTTTCCATTTACGGAACTTCTTTTGGTGATTGCTTAAGCAACCTTGATTGAGTTTTGTAGAGATGTGAACAAACTAATCTTGTCTTGAATTGGTAGAAGTGCCACTTTATGGTTAATGAAGGTATTGTCTTGGGGCATAAAATCTCCGAACGAGGTATTAAGGTGGGTCAAGCTAAATTTGATGCAATTGAGAAAATGCCATGTCCTAAAGATATCAAAGGTATTCGAAGTTTCCTTGGTCACGCTGGTTTCTATAGGAGGTTTAAAGACTTCTCAAAAATTTCTAGGCCTCTTACTAATCTTTTACAAAAGGATATTCCCTTTGTTTTTTATGATGATTGTGTGGAAGTCTTTAAAACACTTAAGAAAGCCTTAACCATTGCACCTATTGTTCAACCACATGAAATTATGTGTGATGCTAGTGATTATGTTGTTGGTGTTGTTCTAGGACAAAGAGTTGATAAGAAATTAAATGTTATCCATTATTCTAGCAAAAATCTAGACAGTGCCCAAAGAAATTATGCCACTATTGAAAAAGAATTTTTAGTAGTTGTGTTTGCTTGTGACAAATTTAGATCTTACATTGTTTATTCTAAGGTTATTGTTCACACTGACCATGCTACTATTAAATATCTTATGGAAAATAAGATGCTAAACCTAGACTCATTAGGTGGGTTCTCTTGCTTCAAGAATTTTATTTACATATCACTGATAGGAAAGGAGGTGAGAACCCCGTAGGTGATAACTTGTCTAGGTTAGAAAATATTCTTGATGACCCACTACCTATTGATGATAGTTTTCCTGATGAACAATTAGCTACAATAAATGTCTCTCAAAACAATCCTTGGTATGCTGATTATGCTAATTACATTGTTGCTAAATATATTCCACCTAGTTTCACATACAAACAAAAGAAAAAATCTTCTATGATTGAAGACATTACTTTTGGGATGACCCACATATTTATAAAGAAGGAATAGATGGTATTATTAGTCATTGTGTACCTACGCATGAACAGGAACAAATCCTACGGAAATGTCATTCCGAAGCTTATGGAGGGCATCATGCGAGAGATAGAACTGCTCATAAGGTATTGCAATCTAGTTTTTACTGGCCTACTCTCTTCAAGGATGTACATAAGTTTGTTTTGTCTTTTAATGAATGTCAAAGAATTGGTAATATCGGTAAGCGTCAGGAAATGCATATGAATTATTCACTTATTGTTGAACCATTTGATGTTTGTGGTTTTGATTATATGGGACCTTTTCCTTCCTCTAATGGGTATACTCATATTTTGGTTGTTGTTGATTATTTCCCTAAGTGGGTAGAAGCTATTCCAACTAATAGTGTTGATAATACACTTCCATTAAAATGCTTAAGAAATTATTTCCCGAGGTTTGGAGTCCCTAGATATCTAATGACTGATGGTGGTTCACATTTTATCCATGGTGCCGTAAAATGCTTGCTAAATATGATGTTAACCATATAATTGCATCACCCTATCATCCTCAATCTAGTGATCAGGTTGAAGTTAGCAATAGAGAAATAAAATTAATATTACAAAAAATTGTCAATAGGTCTCGAAAGAATTGGTCTAAGAAATTAGATGATGCACTTTGGGCCTATAGAACAGCTTATAAAAATCCTATGGGTATGTATCGATACAAGATGGTATACATAAAAGCTTGTCATTTGCCTCTAGAGTTAAAACATAAAGCATTTTGGGAAATTAAAGAACTCAATTATGACTTCAAACTTGCCGGTGAAAAGAGGTTATTTGATATTAGCTCATTAGGTGAATGCAGAACCCAAGCTTATGAAAATGCCAAACTATTTAAAGAAAAATTAAAAGATGGCATGACAAAACAATCCAAAAGCGAGAATTCGAAGTTGGAAAATATGTCTTTTTTACAATTCTTGTTTCAGATTTTTTGCAAGAAAACTTCTCTCCAAAGGGGAAGGACCATATGTTATCGAAGAATTTTATTGCTCTGGAGCTATCAAGATTAATAATGACAAAGGTACTAACCCAAAGGTGGTCAATGGACAAAGAATTAAACACTATACCTCAGGTACGCCTATTGATGTTGAAAGCAATGCTATCCAAACCATGATGCCGGAGGAACACATAAGAGAAACCTTCTGGAACACTCCAGAATTGTGGAAATAAGAGGTATGCATACGGTAAGTAAAGGGACTCCAAAAAATCCAAAAAAATATTTTTTTATCAGTTTTGGAATATTTTAGAATTTTGGAAAATAAGAAATAAACCGGAAGGCAATTGAGGTGAGCACGATACACCAGGGCGTGCCCACCTCGGGAACCTTCGTGACTCTGTTTTCTTTTCGTTTGCTTGATTTTCAAGAATAAAAATTTCCTATATATACCCCCGATTGTTTTCACCACCACATCGCGAGAGTTTCCTCTGTTCTTGTTTCGTGCTATTTTCCTGACAGATGTGGAAAATGTCGTCAAAATATTCGGAGGGAGAGAGCTATGTATCCAATTATGTTGCTGATCCAAAGATCTTTGGGGGAAATTTACCCCTATATGTGGACTTCGGACGAAGAAGAAGACACCGACCTGGAGGAAATAGAAGACGCTCGCCTGGACGCTGGCTCAGATGAATATGAAGCTCCACTACCTCAACTTGGAGATATGCACGTGGATTTCAAGAAGTCAAGCCTTCCTAATTGTGGGAGTAAACCCAATACTCCTTTTATCCCTTCTCGTTTTCTTCAGGAGAGCAAGGGAGCTCTGCAAGAGGATATTGAAACTTGAACAAGAGAATGACAATTTAAGGGAAGAAAATTTTATCCTCAAGTGTAAATTCGAGAAGAAGAATAATGCTTCATCACCACCTCCTTCATCATCATCACCACCAAAGGAGACTTGAGTACACGGGTATGGGTACTCCCCTTAGCTTGAGCCAAGCTTGGGGGAGATGCCCCGGTATCGTATCACCATCACTTTTTACCTTTGGTTTTTTATTTCGATTTTTAGCTTTTTCATGATTTAGTTGAATAAAAGTTTAGTATGTTCTATTTTCGAGTGCTACTTTCATGATCTATCTATCTATGTAATCAAGTGAGAGTTATATAATAAAGTTTAGTGTTGTCGCTTTCTCATGGGGCGTGCACTGGGACGGCAGATGCCATAGGATGTCTTAAGAGGTGAGAGCAAGGTTGTCGTGGAGATTCGGGACGGGATAGGGCAACAACACACAGTGGTTTACCCAGGTTCGGGGATCTCTAGAGAGATAATACCCCTACTCCTGCATGTCAGTATTTGAGGTGTGTAGCAGTACAGAGTTGCTCCTAGAGATGTTTGGGGGAGGAGAGCCATGAAGCTTCTTGCCTCATGTGCATGCGTGTGAGCATGTGAGAGTGAGAGGGGACGAGAGTGTGAGGAGGCTAGGCCCTCCCGTGGGTGTCCATGTGTGTGTGTGTGCTCCTCTGGTGCCTCTTATAAAGGGAGGCCCAAGGGACAAAGGGTGGCCCGCATGGCCAACTATACACTGTTGGAGGTGACAAGTGATGTAGGCAATAGTACACCACTATTGGAGATGACATGCGACATGATGCATGATGCAGGCTACAATGCGCCACTATTGGAGCGCAGTGAAGTGACGCATGACGCGGGCTATAGTGTCTTCATGTCGTGTCTGATGGGACGTGGCAGTTGACCTCACGCAGCAGGCCGACTGTAGCAGCCGGATGGGGGGGGGTCGATCGGAGCGGCCGGTTGGTACAGTCGGACAGGGCGCATGCTGGACACAGGAGCCGACCGGAACGGCCGAGTAGGGAGTTGGCCGGACAGAGGGGCATTGGCCGCCCCATTGTTTTGAAATGTTGGGTTGTCTCCTTGAGCCTACCCGGGGGAAATCCCCCCGACAGTAGCCTCCGATCCTCCGGGCGACTTGGAGAGTCGGGCGGAGGGTTTTCGCCATTCGCGTTGTTGTTGGTGATAGTCGATTGCGGGTCGGGGACGACGCGGCTTGCTTCCAGCGGGGGCGCGCCAGAGCACCCGCTTGGTGTAGCCTCCGAGCCTCCGGGCGACTTGAAGAGTCTGGCAGAGGGTCTTTGCTGTTGCTGAAGCAGACAGTGGAATCGAGGACGTCGGGCGTGGACGCGGGGTTCGCCAACTAACGGGCACGGGGCCCTACCTGGCACGGACACGGATTCCATTGGCTGGTGTTTCCATCGGGGGCGCACCAGCGCACCCACTGGGTGTAGCTTCCGAGCCTCCGGGTGACTCGAAGAGTCAGGCGGAGGGTCTTTATTGTTGCTGAAGTAGACAGTGGCATCAGGGATGTTGGGCACGGACGCGGGGTCCGCTGGCAGATGGGCGTGGAGCCCAGCCGGGGGCGGGCGCAAGGTCCGCCGGCTGATGGGCACGGAGCCCAGTCGGGGGCGGACGCGGGGTCTGCTGACTGTCGAGCGCGAGGCGCTACCGGACGTGGACGCGGGGTCCCTCGGCTGATGGGCGTGGAGCCTTGCTGATGGCGGACGTGGGGTCCGCTAGCTGTCAAGCGCGAGGCGCTACCGGTCGTGGACGCGGGGTCCGCTGGCTGATGGGCGTGGAGCCCTGCCGAGGGCAGACGCGGGGTCCACCGGCTATCGAGGGCGAGGCATTGCTAGGGGTGGACGCGGGGTCCACCAGCTGTAGAGCGCGAGGCACTGCTGGGCGCGGGCACGGGGTCTGCCGGTTGATGGGCGTGGAACCCTACCGAGGGCGGACGTGGGGTCCATCGACTGTCGATCGCAAGGTGCTACTGTTGGAAATATGCCCTAGAGGCAATAAATAAAGTGTTTATTATTATATTTCCTTGTTCATGATAATCGTTTATTATCCATGCTATAATTGTATTAATTGGAAACACATTACATGTGTGGGTAAATTGACAATACTTTGTCCCTAGTATGCCTCTAGTGAACTAGCTCGTTGATCAAAGATGGTCAAGGTTTCCTAGCCATTGACATGAGATGTCATTTGATAACGGGATCACATCATTAGGAGAATGATGTGATGGACAAGACCCGAACTACAAACATAGCATTTGATCATGTCAGTTTATTGCTACTGTTTTCCGCATGTCAAGTATATGTTCCTATGACCATGCGATCATGCAACTCACGGATACTGGAGGAGTGCCTTGTGTGTATCAAACGTTGCAACGTAACTAGGTGACTATAAAGGTGCTCTACAGGTATCTCCGAGGGTGTCTGTTGAGTTGGCATGGATCAAGACTGGGATTTGTTACTCCGTGTGACGGAGAGGTATCTCAGGGCACACTCGGTAATACAACATCACGATAAGCCTTGCAAGCAATGTGACTTATTGTTAGTTGTGGGATCTTGTATTACAGAATGAGTAAGGAGACTTGCCGATAACGAGGTTGAACTAGGTATGGAGATACCGACGATCGAATCTCGGGCAAGTAACATATCGAAGAACAAAGGGAACATCATACGGGATTAACTGAATCCTTGACATAGAGGTTCAACCGATAAAGATCTTCGTAGAATATGTAGGAACCAATATGGGCATCTAGGTCCTGCTATTGGTTATTGACCGTAGAGGTGTCTCGATCATGTCTACATAGTTCTCGAACCCGCAGGGTCTGCACACTTAAGGTTTGGTGACGTTTCGGTAGTATAGAGTTATGTATGGTGGTGACCGAATGTTGTTCGGAGTCCCGGATGAGATCCTGGACATCATGAGGAGCTCTAGAATGGTCTGGAGGTAAAGATTGGTATATAGGAAGTCCTGTTTTGGTCGCCGGAAAAGTTTCGGGCTCATCGGTAGTGTACCGGGAGTGCCGGTAGTGTAACGGGAGACCATCGGGAGGGGTATTTCGACCCAAGAGCCTCCATTGGCTGTGGGAGAGTGTTTACCAGCCCTTAGTGGGCTGGTGGAATTCCCACACAAGGCCCATGCGGTTTGGGAAAAAAAGGCCTAAAGAGAAAAATTGAAAAAGGCAAAAATAGGGTGAATCCTAGTCCTACTAGGATTGGAGGTGGAGTCCACCTCCTCCACCTGGTTCGGCCGACTCCTTGGAGGCTTGGCCCTTTTGCCAAACCTCCTGCTCTCTTCCTCTTATATATACTAGAGGTTTTTGGGTTTTTGCACAGAATTTTCAGCCACATGCTGCCTGTTCCTCCAGTGCATAGGTTCTCCTCTAGATCGGTTTTCTGCAGCGCTTAGGCGAAGCCCTACCGGAATAGCTCCACCACCATCGTCGGAGCGCTATCATGCTGCCGGAGAACTCTTCCTCCTCTCCTCTCCCTCTTGCTGGATCAAGATGGCAGAGATCGTCATCAAGCTGTACGTGTGCTGAACGCGGAGGTGCCGTCCGTTCGGCGCTAGATCGGAAAGATCGTGATCAAGTTCGTGGGACGGATTGTGATAAAGTTCGTGGGACGGATCGTGATTGGATCGCGGGACAAATCATGATTGGATCGCGGGATGGATCGTGATTGGATCGCGGGACGCACGGCGATTTGGATCGGGAATACGTTCGACTACACCAACCGCGTTTCTTAACGCTTCCCGCTTAGCGATCTACAAGGGTACGTAGATCCACTCTCCCTCTCGTAGATGCTCATCACCATGGATCGATCTACGTGTGCGTAGGAAATTTTTTGTTTCCCATACAACGTTCCCCAACAGTGGCATCATGAGGTAGGTCTATGTGTAGATGAGATCTCGAGTAGAACACAAAAGGTTTGTGGGTGTTGATGCTTAGATTGCTTCCTCCCTTGGTCGGATTTTGGTTCAGCGGTATTGTGAGATGAAGCGGCCCGGACCAACATTACTCGTACGCTTACGAGAGACCGGTTCCCTCGACCGCAACTTGTTGCATAGATGGCTTGCAGGTGCCAGTTGCTCTCACTTTAGTTGGATTGGATTCGACAAAGGCGGTCCTTGAGAAGGTTGAAAAGCAACTAGTGTATAACCGTTGTGGTTTTTGCGTAGATGAGAATTGTTCTTGCTAGATACCCGTAGCAGCCACGTAAAACATGCAACAACAATTAGAGGACGTCTAACTTGTTTTTGCAGGGTATGTTGTGATGTGATATGGCCAATTACATGATGCGATATATGTGATGTATGAGATGATCATGTGATGTATAGATTATCACGACTTGCATGTTGATGAGTACGACAACCGGCAGGAGCCATAGGGTTGTCTTTAATTATTGTATGACCTACGTGTCAATCATTAAGCACTATGTAATGCTTCACTTTATCACTAAACGGTAGCAATAGTAGTAGAAGCATGTTGGGCGCGACAACCTCGATGGCGACACGTTGATGGAGATCAAGATGATGGAGATCATGCCAGTGCTTTCAAGATGGAGATCAAAAGCACAAGTTCATGGCCATATCATGTCACTTATGATTTGCATGTGGTGTTAATCCTTTTATGCACCTTGTTTTGCTTAGGACGATGGTAGCATTATAAGGTGATCCCTCACTTAAATTGTCTGGGTATTCAACCCGTCTAGCGGAGTTGGGAATTGCCCTTCCGCCAGAGGCGATCATTGACAGAGTTCTTCAATCATTGCCACCTAGTTACAAGAGCTTTGTGATGAAGTATAACATGCATGAGATGAACAAGTCAGTCGGCGAGCTGTTTGCGATGCTAAAAGTCGCTGAGTCTGAAATCCAGAAAGAACATCAAGTGTTCATGGTCAATAAAACCACTAGTTTCAAGAAAAATGGCAAGGTCAAGGGCAAGGGAAACAAGGGTAAAACCAAGAAGGATGGCAAAGCAGTTGCTACTCCTATAAAGAAGCCCAAGCATGGACCCAAGCCAGAAAGTGAGTGCTTTCATTGCAAGGGAACTGGTCACTCGAAGCGGAACTGCCCCAAGTACCTGGCTGACAAGACGGCGGCCAACGACAAACAAGGTATATATGATATAGATGTTATTGATGTGTACCTTACTAGCTCTCGTAGTAGTGCCTGGGTATTTGATACCGGTTCGGTTGCTCACATTTGCAACTCAAAGCAGGAACTACAGAATAAACAAAGGCTGGCGAAGGTCGAAGTGACGATGTGCGTGGGAAATGGTTCCAAGGTTGATGTGATCGCCGTCGGCACGCTCTCTCTTCGATTACCATCGGGATTAGTTATGAACCTGAATAATTGTTATTTAGTGCCTGCGTTAAGAATGAACATTATATCTGGATCTTATTTATTGCGAGACGGTTACTCATTTAAATCAAAGAATACAGGTTGTTCTATTTATATGAGTAATATCTTTTATGGTCATGCACCCAATGTTAGGGGTTTATTCATATTGAATCTTGATAGTGATGACACACATGTTCATAACATTGATGCCAAAAGATGTAGAGTTGATAATGATAGTACCACTTTCTTGTGGCACTGCCGTTTAGGTCATATTGGTGTAAAACGCATGAAGAAGCTCCATGATGATGGACTTTTGGAGTCACTTGATTTTGAATAACTTGACACATGTGAACCATGACTCATGGGCAACATGATTAAAACGCCGTTCTCTGGAACAATGGAACGGGCAAGTGACTTATTGGAAATCATACATACTGATGTGTGCGGTTTAATGAATGTTGCAGCGCATGGTGGATATCTTTATTTTCTCACCTTCACTGATTACTTAAGTAGATATGGGTATATTTACTTAATGAAACACAAGTCTGAAACGTTTGAAAAGTTCAAGCAATTTCAGAGTGAAGTTGAGAATCATCGTAACAAGAAGATTAAGTTCCTGCGATCTGATCGAGGAGGTGAATATCTGAGTTATGAGTTTGGCAATCACTTAAGACAGTGTGGAATTGTTTCACAGTTGACACCGCCTGGAAGACCACAGCGTAATTGTGTGTCCAAACATCGTAATCGAACCTTATTAGATATGGTGCGTTCTATGATGTCTCTTGCTGATTTGCCACTATCGTTTTGGGGTTATGCATTAGAGACAGCTGCATTCACTTTAAATAGGGCACCATCAAAATCCATTGAGACAATGCCATATGAACTATGGTTTGGCAAGAAGCCAAAGTTGTCATTTTTAAAGTTTGGGGATGTGATGCTTATGTCAAAAAGCTTCAGCCTGAAAAGCTGGAATCCAAAGCGGAGAAATGCATCTTCATAGGATATCCGAAAGAGACAGTTGGGTATACCTTCTATCTCAGATCCGAAGGCAAAGTGTTTGTCGCTAAGAACGGAACATTTCTTGAGAAAGAGTTTCTCTTGAAAGAATTGAGTGGGAGGAAAATAGTGCTTGATGAGGCTATTGAGCGTTTACTTCAACCAGAAAGTAGCACAGCACAAAAAGATGTTTCTGTGGAAACTACGACGGTAGAAGAGGAAGCTAATGATGATGATCATGAAGCTTCAGATCAAGCTACTATTGAACCTCGTAGTCGACAAGGCCGCGTACTACTCCTGAGTGGTACGGCAACCCTGTCTTGGAGGTCATGTTGTTGGACAACAATGAACCTACGAGCTATGGAGGAGCAGTGATGGGCCTGAATTCCGAGAAATGGTTAGAGGCCATGAAATCCGAGATGGGATCCATGTATGAAAACAAAGTATGGACTTTGGAAGTATTACCTGAAGGGCGAAAAGCCATTCAGAACAAATGGATCTTTAAGAAGAAGACAGACACGGACGGTAATGTCACTGTCTATAAAGCTCGACTTGTGGCAAACGGTTTTTCACAAGTTCAAGGAGTTGACTACGATGAGACCTTCTCACCCGTAGCGATGCTTAAGTCTGTCAGAATCATGTTGGCAATAGATGCTTATTTCGACTATGAAATTTGGTAGATGGATGTCAAAACAGCGTTCCTCAACGGTTTCCTTGAGGAAGAGTTGTATATGATGCAACCAGAAGGTTTTATCAATCCAAAGAATGCTGACAAAGTTTGCAAACTCCAGCGATCCATATATGGGCCGGTGCAAGCATCTCGGAGTTGGAATAAGCGTTTTGATGAGGTGAGCAAAGCGTTTGAGTTTATACAAGTTTATGGAGAAGCTTGTATCTACAAGAAAGTGAGTGGGAGCTCTATAGCGTTTCTAGTATTATATGTGGATGACATATTGCTGATTGGAAACAATATAGAAATGCTGGAAAGCATGAAGGAATATTTGAACAAGAGTTTTTCAATGAAGGACCTAAGGTAAGCTGCTTTCATATTAGGCATTAAGATCTATGGAGATAGATCGAGATGCTTAATAGCACATTCACAGAGCACATACCTTGACAAAGTTTTGAAGAAGTTCAAAATGGATCAGTCCAAGAAGGGGTTCTTGCCTGTGTTACAAGGTGTGAAGTTGAGTAAGACTCAATGCCCAGTGACTGCAGAAGATAGAGAAAAGATGAGTGTCATCCCTTATGCTTCAGCCATAGGCTCTATCATGTATGCAATGCTGTGCATAAGACCGGATGTCAGCCTTGCCATAAATATGGCCGGAAGGTTTCAAAGTGATCTTGGAATGGAACACTGGGCAGCGGTCAAGAATATCCTTAAGTACTTGAAAAGGACTAAGGAAATGTTTCTCGTTTATGGAGGTGATGAAGAGCTCGTCGTAAAGGGTTACGTCGATGCAAGCTTTGACACTGATCCGATGACTCTAAGTCACAAACCGGATACGTATTTATTCTAAACGGGGGAGCGGTAAGCTGGTGCAGTTCCAAGCAAAGCGTGGTAGCCGATTCTACATGTGAAGCGGAGTACATCGCAGCCTCGGAGGCGGCGAAGGAAGGTGTCTGGATGAAGCAGTTCATGACAGATCTTGGAGTAGTGCCTAGTGCACTGAATCCAGTGAACCTGTTCTATGACAACACCGGTGCCATTGCTCTGGCCAAGGATTCAATGTTTCACAAGAGGACCAGACACATAAAGCGACGCTTCAACTCCATCCGCAATTACATCGAGGAGAAGGACATAAATATTTGCAAAGTGTACACGGATCTGAATGTTGTAGACCCGTTGACTAAACCTCTTCCAAGGGCTAAACATGATCAACACCAGATCTGCATGGGTGTTCGATTCATTACAATGTAAATCACATAGTGATGTGAGCTAGATTATTGACTCTAGTGCAAGTGGGAGACTATTGGAAATATGCCCTAGAGGCAATAAATAAAGTGTTTATTATTATATTTCCTTGTTCATGATAATCGTTTAATATCCATGCTATAATTGTATTAACTGGAAACACATTACATGTGTGGGTAAATAGACAATACTTTGTCCCTAGTATGCCTCTAGTGAACTAGCTCGTTGATCAAAGATGGTCAAGGTTTCCTATCCATTGACATGAGATGTCAGTTGATAACGGGATCACATCATTAGGAGAATGATGTGATGGATAAGACCTGAACTACAAACGTAGCATTTGATCGTGTCAGTTTATTGCTACTGTTTTCCGCATGTCAAGTATATGTTCCTATGACCATGAGATCATGCAACTCACGGATACCGGAGGAGTGCCTTGTGTGTATCAAACGTCGCAACATAACTGGGTGACTATAAAGGTGCTCTACAGGTATCTCCGAGGGTGCCTATTGAGTTGGCATGGATCAAGACTAGTATTTGTTACTCCGTGTGACGGAGAGGTATCTTAGGGCCCACTCGGTAATACAACATCATGATAAGCCTGACAAGCAATGTGACTAATTGTTAGTTGCGGGATCTTGTATTACGGAACGAGTAAAGAGACTTTCCGATAGCGAGGTTGAACTAGTATGGAGATATCGATGATCGAATCTCGGGCAAGTAACATACCAAAGAACAAAGGGAACATCATACGTGATTAACTGAATCCTTGACATAGAGGTTTGACCGATAAAGATCTTCGTAGAATATGTAGGAACCAATATGGGCATCCAGGTCCCGATATTGGTTATTGACCGTAGAGGTTTCTCGGTCATGTCTACATAGTTCTCGAACCCGCAGGGTCTGCACACTTAAGGTTTGGTGACGTTTCGGTAGTATAGAGTTATGTATGGTGGTGACCGAATGTTGTTCGGAGTCCCGGATGAGATCCCGGACGTCATGAGGAGCTCCGGAATGGTCTGGAGGTAAAGATTCATATATAGGAAGTCCTGTTTTGGTCGCCGGAAAAGTTTCGGGCTCATCTAGTGTACCGGGAGTGCCGGTAGTGTACCGGGAGACCATCGGGAGGGGTATTTCCACCCAAGAGGCTCCATGGGCTGTGGGAGAGTGTTTACCAGCCCTTAGTGGGCTGGTGGAAGTCCCACACAAGGCCCATGCGGTTTGGGAAAAAAGGCCTAATGAGAAAAAGTGGAAAAAGGCAAAAATAGGGTGAATCCTAGTCCTACTAGGATTGGAGGTGGAGTCCACCTCCTCCACTTGGTTCGGCCGACTCCTTGGAGGCTTGGCCCTTGTGCCAAGCCTCCTGCTCTCTTCCTCTTATATATACTGGAGGTTTTAGGGTTTTTGCACAGAATTTTCAGCCACGTGCTGCCCGTTCCTCCAGTGCATAGTTTCTCCTCTAGATCGGTTTTCTGCAGCGCTTACGCGAAGCCCTGCCAGAATAGCTCCACCACCATCGCCGGAGTGCCATCACGCTACCGGAGAACTCTTCCTCCTCTCCGCTCCCTCTTGCTGGATCAAGACGGCGGAGATCGTCATCAAGCTGTACGTGTGCTGAACGCGGAGGTGCTGTCCGTTCGGCGCTAGATCGGAAAGATCGTGATCAAGTTTGTTGGATGGATCGTGATAAAGTTCGTGGGACGGATCATGATTGGATCACGAGACGAATCATGATTGGTTCGCGGGACGGATCGTGATTGGTTCATGGGACGGATCATGATTGGATTGCGGGACGCACGTCGATTTGGATCGCGAAGACGTTCGACTACACCAATCGCGTTTCTTAACGCTTCCCGCTTAGCGATCTACAAGGGTACATAGATGCACTCTCCCTCTCGTAGATGCTCATCACCATGGATAGATCTACGTGTGCGTAGGAATTTTTTTGTTTCCCACGCAACGTTCCCCAATAGCTACTGGACGCGGACAGAGGGTCCGCCTGCTGATGGGCGTGGAGCCGTGTCGAGGGCGAAGGCAGGGTTCGCCGGCTTCGAGCGCGAGGCGCTATCGGGCACGGACGCGTGGTCCATCAGCTGATGGGCACGGAGCCCTATCAAGGGCGGACGCGAGGTCCACCAGCTGATGAGCGCGGGGACCTACCGGAGTAGCCTCCGAGCCTTCGGGCGAGGAGGTTCCTCATGGAAATGATCGTGCAAAAGACAAGGTTTAGTCGACGCAGATATATAAAAACATTTGATTTTGGTAGTGCAAGATTTATGCAAAGGGTGCCGACTTGGTTTTGTTCGAGCCCCCTCTAATCCTTTTTATCTGCTCTCCGCTCTTTGGCTTTTGCTCTTGCCAGCCGGAAAGCTGGGAGCCAGTCTGTGGCTGAGGCGAAGAGTGGGTCGCGGAGTGGAGCATGCAATACTTGGACTCTCGGAGCAGACTTGACCGAGCAGATACTCACGAATGAAATGATCGGGGTTGCCCAAGACATTTTCTCCGAGGACGCTTTTCGTGTGGGGTGACCTGCAGCTTTTGCTCTTGCTAGCCGGATAGCCGCGATGCAATCTATAGCTGAGACAAAGAGTGGGCCTTTGGTACCGTACATGCTACTAAGCCGTTTGGTGGGAATGAACATATCGGGCCAAGCGGCCAGCCCCGGGCCGAGACCAACTAGTGTCGGGGTGAATAATAAATTAGTTGAAACAACTGCGGGGATGGCCATAAAGGGCCGCTCGGGGTATCTGTTTTTTGTGTGTGGCACGAGGATATGCGAGTGAGGGGCTCACATTGCGTTTTGGTGTCGGCAAGGCGGTTGTTGTCGATGACAGCCAGGGCAGCTTGTTGCCAGCGGCGTGCGCTGGCACACCCGCTGGGTGTAGCCGTCGAGCCTCTGGCGGTCGATGGCGTGTCAACCAGCCGGACCCGATGGGCCGGTCGTCGAGGTGATTCTCTAGCCGGCCCAATGTTGAAGTTGGCAGGCATGCTAGCCGACCAGGCGATGTCGCAGGCGGGTAGGCCGGCCGACCGAGTGGTGACTTAGGCGGGCCCAACTGGCCTTCTTTTCTTCTTCTTTTGGGGATCCAGCCTTTGTTTGTATTCGCGGGCGGCCAACAACAGAGGTTGAGCAATGCGGGCCGGTAAGGGCGCACGGAGGCACGAGCCGGCGGACCGCGTGTGATGGGAGCTGACCGCAGAGCGGTAGTCGATGACGGGCAACTGAAGCATGGGAACCGATTGAGCGCGTGAGGCAGGAGCCGGTGGAGCGCGTAGACGGGAACCAAAGGCGGTCGGGCCGCGCACGTATGTAGTGTCGCCGGCCAGGCATGCAGCCATACAGATGGGCAACTAACCAAGCACACACGCACGTAGTGCAGCCCGGGACCAGGCATGCACACACGCAGTGCGTCCGACCGGCCATGCATGCACGCACACGCATGCAGGCAGCAGCCAGCCATGACGGACGTGAGTAGTGTAGCCGGATGAGTCACACACATACCACATGCATGCACGTCCTTTTTATTGCATATGGCTCCACTTTTTCTTTCTTCCAGCCAGCTGGATAGTCGGCCTCTCCCCCTTTTTCTCTTTCTCATTAGGGAGCCGTCTCTCTCTGTTACTCCGTGCATAGCTAGCGTAGCCGGAGCAGCGCAGGAGCCAGCCAGGGCGCACGGGGACAAGGTAGCTGGGCCGGCACAACGAGTCGGCATAGCAGGGTAGAGCAGGTGGAGCCGGCTCTAGTCGGGCCGGCGACATGAGGCGATGCGGGCACGTGGAGGCGGGGTGGAGCAGCCAGTGCTGGGGCGCGCGGAGCCGGCCACGGATCAACGCACGGAGGCGGAAGTGGAGCCAAACGGAGCAGCGGTCGGCAGGCGGACACATGCGCGCGCGAAGGTGCTGAGCAGGGGACGCGGATCGCCAGCAGCACCCGAAGCTGGGGAGCAGGGGCACGGACGCGTAGAGCCAGCCGATGGCGCGACAGAGGGAGGCACCACACAGCGGCGCAGGCGGAGCGAAGCCAGCGCGTGACGTAGGCACGGGTCAGGCAGCGGCACTGGTGCTGGCGCATAGGTGAGGCGGCAGACGTCGGCCGTCGAGCACGTTGGAGGAGAGGCCGGTGCCGAGCGGCGGAGGAGTCGGCGTGAGGCGGCCGAGGAGCCGGCGCGAGGGGGCTAGCTGGAGCGAGTGCGAGGAGCGGCCAGCACGGGGCGGCCAACCAGTTGGGCGCTAGAGCCGGCGCAGAGCGGGGCATCACGGCGCATGACGACGCGGAGCCAGCGTGACCTGCTGTGGTGAACACAACCCAGGGGTGGCACAGGGGAGGAGCGGTGCGAGCCCGGACGCAGGAGAGTAGCCATGGTGCATGCACGCAACCACTGGGGCGTGGTGAAGCCGGCCGGCTAGCGCAGGACGGGGAGAGCGGCGCATGTGTGATGAGGCGGCCGAGCGCCACGGGAGCACAGGCAGGCCGAGGTGGAGCCTGTCCGAGTGCAGCCTGATGGGTGCTCGACGGAGCCGAAGAGGTTCGTGGGTGCGCGCGAGGGTGGCGATGGGAAGCCGGCGCGGGGCGCAGCGAAGCCTGCCGAGCGCGGCATGGCGGGCGCTCGGCGGAGCCGGCCACGGCTGGTGGCAGAGACGGTGTGGGTCGGGCCGGCGTGCGGATGCGCGGATGACGCACGCGAGGCAAGGGAATACATCGCGCGCTGACGCGGAGCTGACGATCCATAGCGCCAGCAGAGCGGAGAGAGCACGACGCTGCGGATGTGCGCGCACGCAACCGTGGGCCTAGGTGACGCGGCCGGAGCGGCAGTGAGAGGTGGAGCAGCGCGGCGAGGCGGCGGCAGGGCAAGGCCATCGCAAGTGCACATGGAGGCAACATCGCACGACATAGTTGCCGGACAGAGCAACGACGAGGCTCATATAGCCGACCGGCCTCGGGCGCGAGGCAAGCTAGTTAGCCATGCACGTAGCTCAATCGCTAGCATGCAGCTCAATCGAGTGGCTCTGCTAGCTAGCTAGCTAACTAGTCACGAGCGTATGCGCGTACGGGGTCGGAGGTCGCTAGCAGCAGCGCGGATGCGCGGAGCTGGCGCTGGAGCTTGAAGATGCGGGCGCCATGGAAGCTGCCCGCGGGATGCAGTTGAGGCGACAACACCATGGGCGTCGGATGTGGGTTTGAGCGCGAGACTTTCAAGCATTCGACGCCGGAGACGCCCGCGCGGTGGTCGAAGAGCAGCAGGGGTGCCTGGAGGAGGCGGATGGGCATCCTAGGGCCGAGCATGGCATGACATGGGGGCGTCGTAGGAGGTGTGCCAGTGTGGGCACGGAGACGGCACAACGACGGGGGTGCCGACCGTGCAGTGACGTGGGGGCGCCGGGAGGCCGGCGTCGCAGGCTTTGCACCGACACAGCGACGCGGACACATGCGGTGTATTGACGCGAGGGCGTTGCACCGGCGTTGCAATGTAGCGACAGAGACGTAGGCGGCACAGTGACGCGGGGTGGCCGGTGTCATGGTGGTTGCGGCGAAGAGGGTCTCGCTAGGACCGCGGTTCCAGCAGCAGCTAGCCCCATGGTGGGCGCCAACTGTCGTCGTTTTCTCACGGGGGATGCACCGGGACGGCAGATGCCATGGGATGGCTTAAGAGGTGAGAGCAGCTGCCGTGGAGATCCGGGATGGGATAGGGCAACGACACATGATGGTTTACCCAGGTTCGGGGCTCTCTGGAGAGATAATACCCCGACTCCTGCATGTATGTATTTGAGGTGTGTAGCAGTATAGAGTTGATCCTAGAGCTGTTTGGGGAGGAGAGCCATGAGGCTTTTTGCCTCATGTGTGCATGCGTATGAGCATGTGAGGGTGAGAGGGGATGAGAGTGTGAGGAGGCTAAGCCCTCCCGTGGGTGTCCATGTGTGTGTGTGCTCCCCTGGTTCCTCTTATAAAGGAAGGCCCAGGGGACAAAGGGTTGTCTGCATATATAGTGTTGGAGGTGACAAGTGATGTAGGCAATAGTACACCACTATTGGAGATGACATGCGAGGTGACGCATGATACGTCTCCAACGTATCTATAATTTTTGCTTGTTTCATGCTGCTATATTATCATTCTTGGATGTTTTACAATCATTTTACCACAACTTTATATTATTTTTGGGACGAACCTATTAACCTAGAGCCCAGTGCTAGTTCCTGTTTTTCCTTGTTTTTGAGTTTTACAGAAAAGGAATATCAAACGGAGTCCAGACGGAATAAAAATTTATGGTGATTTTTTTGGACCAGAAGAGACCCACGGAGCATCGGAGTTGGGCCAGAAGACCCACGATGCAGTCACAAGCCTCAGGGGCGTGACCACCCCCCTGGCCATGCCCCGCAGGCTTGTGACTCCCTTGTGGCCCATCCAGACTTATTTCCACCGCCATAATTTCCTATAAATACCAAAAACCCCAACGCAGAACCTAGATCGGGAGTTTTGCTACCGCAAGCTTCCAGAGCCATGAAAAACCAATAGGGATCCCGTTCCGGCACCCTACCAGAGGGGGAAACCATCACCGAAGGCCATCTTCATCACCCCGACACTCTCCATGACGAGGATGGAGTAGTTCACCCTCGCGGCTGAGGGTATGTACCAGTAGCTATGTGTTTGATCTCTCTCTCTCTCTCTCTCTCTCTCGTGTTCTTAAGATGGCACAATGTTGATGTACCGCGAGCTTCGTTGATATAGATTCAATCATTTAGAGTTTTACCCTCTCTATCTTGTTGTGATGAATTGAGTTTTCCCTTTGAAGTTTTCTTATCGGATTGAGTCTTTAAGGATTTGAGAACAATTGATGTATGTCTTGCGATGGGATATCCGTGGTGACAATGGGATGTTCTGTTGATCCACTTGATGTATGTTTTCGTGATCAACTTGCGGGTTCCGTGACCTTGAGAATCTATGCATAGGGTTTGGCACACATTTTTGTCTTGACTTTCCGGTAGAAACTTTGGGGCACTCTTTGAAGTTCTTTGTGTTGGATTGAACATGATGAATCTGAAATTATGTGATGCATATCATATAATCAAGCCCATGGGTACTTGTGGTGACATTGGAGTATCCAGCTGACATTAGGATTTTGGTTGATGTGTATCTTAAGGTGTTATTTTAGTACGAACTCTAGGGCTATTCGTGACACTTATAGGGATAGCTCATAAGATTGATCAGAAAAGATAACTTTGAGGTGGTTTCGTACCCTACAATAATTTCTTTGTTAGTTCTCCGCTATTTGTCACTTTGGAGTGAACTCTTTGTCGCATGAGAGGTATTTACATATGATTCAACTATGCCAATATTTTTGAGAGAAATTGCACTAGTGAAAGTATGAACCCTAGGCCTTGTTTTCAAGCATTGAAATACCATTTGTACTCACTTTTACCATTAGTTACCTTGCTGTTTTCATATTTTCAGATTACAAAAACCTATATCTACCATCCATATTACACTTGTATCACCATCTCTTCGCCGAACTACTGCACCTATGCAATTTACCATTGTATTGGGTGTGTTGGGGACACAAGAGACTCTTTGTTATTTGGTTGCAGGGTTGCTTGAGAGAGACCATCTTCATCCTACACCTCCCACGGATTGATAAACCTTAGGTCATCCACTTGAGGGAAAATTGCCGCTGTCCTACAAAACTCTGCGCTTGGAGGCTCAACACGAGTCTACAAGAAGAAGGTTGTGTAGTAGACATCAACGCATGATGCAGGCTACAGTGCGCCACTATTGGAGTGAAGTGAAGTGACACATGACGCAGGCTATAGTGTCTTCGTGTCATGTCCGTTGGGACGTGGCGGTTGACCTTGCACAGCAGGCTGGCTGGAGTAGCCAGACGGGGGTTCGGTCGGAGCGGCCGGTTGGTACAGCCGGGTAGGGCGCCCGCTAGACAGAGGAGCCAACCGGAACGACCGAGCAGGGAGCCGGCCGGACAAAAGGGCGTTTGTTGCCCCGTTGTTTCGAAATGCTGGGTTGACTCCTTGAGTCTACCCGGGGGTAATCCCCTTGACATTTAGTTTGAGATTTTGCCCTTTTACTTTCTTGTTGCAATCAAACTAAAAAAAGAAAATAAATGAAAATGATCATATGCTAATCTTATGGTGAGTAATGACATCACATAAAGAAAGGTATAAGTGTTAAAATTTATTGGAGATTGACGACCATAGCATTAGTCAATGATGCAATTCATGAAATAATTAATTAGGGAAGAGAAGATTCACATGCAAATACACCATCATGGACAACTTCTATGATTGTGAGCCCCCATTAAATATTATATGCCAAAATTGTTGACGTTGGACAAGGAACACAACGTAATGATTTATGCTTGTTCATATTCACATAGAAGTTATATTGTCATAGATCCTTCAACATGTGGTGCTTGCTCAATATGTGTGCTAGCCAAAAATTCCACACTAAGTAGTTATACTACTTGTGCATCCAAGAACCCCAAACCCAAACTCATGTTTGAGAGTCCACCATACCTACCAATTGATTGAATAAGATCCTTCAAGTAAGTTTTCATCGGTGCACCAAGGCAATAAAAATTGGTTCTAAAAGTGTTGGATCAATTAGTGTAAGAGAAAATTAATCGTTGCACGAACTTGTGATGGAAAGTAATAAAAGCGACAGACTGCATAATAAAGGTTGCTATCACAAGGGGCAATACAAAGTGACGTTCTTTTGTGCTAAGGGATTTGGAATACAATCTAAAAAGCGCATGACAACCTCTGCTTCCCTCCGCGAAGGGCCTATCTTTTACTTTTAAGTATTTACTTTTATGCAAGAGTCAAGGTATTCTTCCCTATTCCTTTTTATTTTCCCACCCACATATCAAATTATGAAAGTAGATAATATGAATCGAACCAACATGATGAAAGTGACTAGATGAAATTCCCGTGTACTCTCAAAAACACTTTGCTTATCATAAGAGATAGTTTTGGCCTATCCTTTGCCACAAAAGGATTGGGCTACCTTGCTACACCTTACTTATCGTTACCGTTACTTGATCGTTTCGAATTACCTTACTATCAAACTAATTGCTACTTACAATTTCAGTGCTTGCGGAAATTACCTTGCTGAAAACCGCTTATCATTTCCTTCTGCTCCTCGTTGGGTTCGACACTCTTACTTATCGAAAGGACTACGATTGATCCCATATACTTGTGGGTCATAAGGTGTTGTTCACCCTGACCCCCTTCTCTGGTGGTTTTTAGCTCCAATAATTCTTAAATATTCCGAAATAGTTCTCCAAAAAGTTTCTTTCCATTCCAAGAATTTTTATTTCTGCACGAAAACAACACCATGGTAGTTCTGCTGAAAACAACATCAGTCCAGGTTAGTTTCATTCAAATCGTGCAAATTAGAGTCCAAAACAACGTCTAGGAAAAGTAGATACGATGGAGACGTATCAACTCCCCCAAGTTATTATCCTCCGTCATAGTTTCCGTTGTGCTTGGCAAAGCCCTGCGGAGATTGTTCTTCACCACCACCGTCACCACGTCATCATGCTGTCGGAACTCATCTACTACTTCGCCTCTCTTGCTAGATCAAGAAGGCAAGGAAGTCATCAAGCTGTATGTGTGTTGAACGCGGAGGTGCCATTCGTTCAATGCTAGATCGTGATTGGATCGCGAGACGACTTGCGATTTGGATCGCGAAGACGTTCAACTACATCAACCGCGTTTCTTAACACTTCCACTTAGTGATCTACAAGGGTATGTGGATCTGATCTCTCCTCTCGTAGATGCTCATCTCCTAGATTGATTGTGGTGAAGCGCAGGATTTTTTTTGTTTCCCATGCAACCTTCCCCAACAGTGGCATCATGACCTAGGTTATGCGTAGATGAGATCATGAGAAGAACACAAAGGAGTTTGTGGGCGGTGATATTCAGATTGCTTCCTCCCTTGGTATTTTCTTGATTCAGCGGTATTGTGGGATGAAGCGGTCCGGACCAAACTTACTCGTCCACGTATGAGAGACCGGTTCCATTGACTAACATGTGACTTTGTTGTATAAAGATGGCTGGCGAGTGTTTATCTCTCCCACCTTAGTTGGATCGGATTCGACAAAGGCGGTCCTTGAGAAGGTTGAATAGCAATATGTTTATCACCATTGTGGTTTTGTGTTGGTAAGAATCGTTCTTGCTAGATACGCATAGCAGCCACATAAAACATGCAACAACAATTAGAGGGCATCTAACTTGTTTTTGTAGGGTATAATGTGTTATGATATGGCCAAAAGACATGATGTGATAGATGTGATGTATGAGATGATCATGTTTTGTATAGATTATCACGACTTGCATGTCGATGAGTATGGCAATCGGCAGGAGCCATAGGGTTGTCTTTAATTTATTTTCGCCTTTTTGCTTTACTTTATCGCTATGAGTTAGCAATAGTTGTAGAAGCAATAGTTGGCGCAACAACCTCATGGCGACACGTTGATGGAGATCAAGATGATGGAGATCATGGTGTCATGCAGGTGACGATGAAGATCATGCCTGTGCTTTGGAGACTGAGATCAAAAGCACAAGATCATGGCCATATCATGTCACTTATGATTTGCATGTAATGATAATCCTTTTATGCACCTTGTTTTGCTTAGGACGACGGTAGCATTATAAGGTGATCCATCACTAAAATTTCAAGATAAAATTGTGTTCTCCCCAAGTGTGCACCATTGCGAAGGATCATCGTTTTGAAGCACCACGTGATGATCGGGTGTGATAGACTGTACGTTCGCATACAACGGGCGCAAGCTAGTGTTGCACATGCATAACACTTGGGTTAAACTTGACAAGCCTAGCATGTACAAACATGACCTCGAAACACAAGAGACCGAAAGGTCAAACATGAGTCATAGAGTAGATATGATCAACATGGAGATGTTCACCATTGAAACTACCTCATCTCACGTGATGATTAGACTTGGCCTGGTGAATTTGGATCATGTATCACTCGGATGACCGGAGGGATGTAAATTTGCATGGGAGTTTTTTAAGTAATATGATTAACTAAAATCCTTATCATGAACATAGTCTAAAGTTGTCTTTGCAAAATTATGTTGTAGATCGCTAGCTCGCGCTGTAGCTCCCCTGTGTTTTTGATACGTTCGTAGAGAAAATAGTGTTGGCAATATGCCCTAGAGGCAATAATAAATGGGTTATTATCATATTTCCTTGTTCATGATAATCGTTTATTGTCCATGCTAGAATTGTATTGATTGGAAACTTAGATACATGTGTGGATACATAGACAACACCATGTCCCTAGCATGCCTCTAATAGACTAGCTCGTTGATCAAAGATGGTTAAGGTTTCCTAGACATGGACATGATATGCCATTTGATAACGAGATCACATCATTAGGAGAATGATGTGATGGACAAGACCCAAACTATAAACGTAGCATCTGATCGTGTCAGTTTATTGCTACAATTTTCTGCTTGTCAAGTATCTGTTACTATGACCATGAGATCATGCAACTCACTGACACAGGAGGAGTACCTTGTGTGTATCAAACGTCGCAACGTAACTGGGTGACTATAAATGTGCTCTACAGGTATCTCCGAGGGTGTCTGTTGGGTTGGCATGGATCAAGACTGGGATTTGTTACTCCGTGTGACGGAGAGGTATCTCAGGGCCCACTCGGTAATACAACATCACAATAAGCCTTTCAAGCAATGTGACTAAGTGTTAGCCACGGTATCTTGTATTACATAACGAGTAAAGAGACTTGCCGGTAACGAGATTGAACAAGGTATAGAGATACCGATGATCGAATCTCGGGCAAGTAACATACCGAAGAACAAAGGGAACAACATACGGGATTAATTGAATCCTTGACATAGAGGTTCAAACGATAAAGATCTTCTTAGAATATGTAGGAACCAATATGGGCATCCAGGTCCCGCTATTGGTTATTAACTGTAGAGGTGTCTCGGTCATGTCTACATAGTTCTCGAACCCGCAGGGTCTGCACACTTAA
Source organism: Hordeum marinum (assembly GCA_022496015.1). NCBI lineage: Eukaryota > Viridiplantae > Streptophyta > Magnoliopsida > Poales > Poaceae > Hordeum > Hordeum marinum. The sequence continues at coordinate 386,363,801 of CM039672.1, forward strand.
GGTTCGGTGACGTTTCGATGGTATAGAGTTATGTATAGTGGTGACCTAAGGTTGTTCGGAGTCCTGGATGAGACCCCGGACGTCTCGAGGAGCTCTAGAATGATCCGAAGGTAAAGATTGATATATAGGAAGTCCTGTTTTGGTCATCGGAAAAGTTCCGGGCTCATCGGTAGTGTACCGGGAGTGTCGGGAGGGTACCGGGGGACCATCGGGAGGGTGTCTCGACCCAAGAGGCTACATGGGTTGTGGGAGGAGGTAAACTAGCCCCTGGTGGGCTGGCCAAAGCCTCCTCTAAGGTCCCATGCGGCTAGGAAAGAGTGGGAAAGGAAAAACCCTAAAGAAGGGAAGGAAAATCCAAATTAGGAAGGAGTCCTAATAGGATCCCATCTCCCTTGTGGGAGGTGGATTCCCTCCCTTGTTTGGTTTGGCCAAACCTACTTAGAGTAGGGTCTAAGGCTGCCTCCTCTCACGTTCCTCCTATATATATTGAGGGATTTTGAGGGCAGCCCCTAACCCTAACTGCCACGTGTTGCCTGCTTCTTCCTCTACATCTGTTCTCCACTAGATCTGTTTGGTATAGCTTAGCGAAGCTCTGCTGGATCAGCTCCACCACCACCGTCACCACGCCGTCGTGCTGCCGGAGAACTCATCTACCTCTCCGCTCCCTCTTTCTGGATCAAGAAGGTGGAGATCGTCATCGAGTTGTACGTGTGCTGAATGCGAAGGTGCCATCCGTTGGGCACTAGATCAGAAGGACCATGATGGGATCGTGGGACGGCTCGTGATGAGATCGCGGGATGGGTCGTGATTGGATCGTGAAGATGTTCGACTACATCAACCACATTTCTTAAAGCTTCCTATTAGCGATCTACAAGGGTATGTAGATTCACTCTCCCTCTCGTAGACGCTCATCACCTTGGATAGATCTTGCGTGTGCGTAGGAATTTTTTTGTTTCCCATGCAACGTTCCCCAACTAATAGAGTTGAAATATGATGGTAGCAATTATATGGACTAGGTCTGTGATCAGAGGATTGTCCTCAGTTGCTGCATAGAAGGCTTATGTCCTTAATGCACCGCTCGGTGTGCCACCCCCTCAAACGGCGACTGTGGATGTTGTGAACATCTGACAGGCACGTTCTGATGACTACTTGATAGTTCAGTGCGTCATGCATTATGGCTTAGAATTGAGGCTCCAAATACATTTTGAACGTCACGAGCATATGTGATGTTCCAAGCGCTGAAATTGGATTTCAGGCTTGTGCCCGTTTTAAGAGGTATGATACCTCCAACAAGATTCTTTGCCTGCAAGATAAAGGAGAATAGCTCAATCGATGAGCATGTACTCAGATTGTTTGGGTGCTAAAATCGCTTGAATCGAGTGGGAGTTAATCTTCCAGATAAGATAGTGATTGATATAGTTCTCCAAGTCATTGCCACAAAGCTGCTTGAGTTTCGTGATGAACTATAAATATGCCAGGGATGGAAAAGATGATCCATGGGCTATTCACAATGTTTGACACCGCGAAGGTAGAAATCAAGAAGGAGCATCAAGTGTTGATGGTTAGTAAAATCACTAGTTTCGAGAAGGGCAAGGGAAAGAAGGGAAACTTCATGAATGGCAAGCTAGTTGCCGCTCTAGTGAAGAAACGCGAGGTTGAACCCAAATCCGAGACTAAGTGCTTCTATTATGAGGAGAACGGTCGCTGAAGCAGAACAACCCTAGATACTTGGTAGATAAGAAGGCTAGCAACATCAACAGAAGTATATTTGATATACATGTTATTGATGTGTACCTTAGTAGTACTCCTAGTAGCACCTGGGTATTAGATACCAGTTCGATTGCTAATGTTAGCAACTCGAAGTAAAAGCTATGAATAAACGGAGACTAGCTAAGGGTGAGGTGACGATGTGTGTTTGTTTCCAAGGTTGATGTGATCACCATCGCCCGCTCCCTCTACCTTTGGGATTAGTGTTGAACCTAAATAAATGTTATTTGGCGTTTGTGTTGAGCATGAACATGATTAGATCATGTTTATTGCAATACGGTTATTCTTTTAAGTCAGAGAATAATAGTTAGTCTGTTTACATGAATAAAACCTTCAATGGTCATGCACCCAATGTGAATGGTTTATTGAATCTCGATCATAGTGATACACATGTTCATAGTATTGATGCCAAAAGATGCAAAGTTAATAATGATAGTACCATATACTTGTGGCACTGCCACTAAAGTTCATATTGGTGTAAAGTGCATGAAGAAACTCCATGCTGATGGATCTTTGGACTCACTCGATTTTGAGTTGGTTGAGACATGCGGACCATGCCTCATGGGCAAGATGGCTAAGACCCCGTTTTCTGGTATGATGGAGCGGGCAAGTGACTTATTGGAAATGATACATGTTGATGTATGCGGTCCAATGAATGTTGTAGCATGCGGTGTATATCATTATTTTCTTACCTTCACTGATGATTTGAGTAGATATGGGTATATTTACTTAATGAAACACAAGTCTGAAACGTTTGAAAATTTTAGGAAAATTCAGAGTGAAGTTTAAAATCATCGTGACAAGAAGATAAAATGTCTATGATTTGATCGTACAGGTGAATATCAGAGTTAAGAGTTTGGTATACAACTTAAGACAACATGGAAGTTGTTTCACAACTCACACCACTTGGAACACCATAGTGTGATGGTTTGTCCGAACGTCATAGTTGTGCTCTATTAGATATGGTGCATACTATGATGTCTCTTATCGTTTTTACACTATGTTTTGGGGTTATGCATTAGAGACAACTACATTCACTTTAAATAGGGCACCATCTAAATCCGTTGAGATGACACCGTATGAATTTTGGTTTGGCAGAAACCTAAGCTGTTATTTCTCAGAGTTTGGGAATGCGACACTTATGTGTGATAAGCTCGAACCCAAAGCGGAAAATTGCATCTTCATAGGATACCCTAAGGAAACAGTTGGGTATACCTTCTATCTTAGATCTGAGGGGAAAGTGTTTGTTGCTAAAAATGGGTCCTTTCTCGAGAAAAAGATTCTCTCGGAAGAATTGAGTGGGAGGAAAGTATAACTTGATGAGGTTGTTGAAACGTCACTTCAGTTGGATAGTAGCACGATGCAGAAAGATGTTTCTGCGACGCCTACACCAAGTGAAGAGGAAGCAAATGATGATGATCATGAAGCTTCGGATCAAGTTACTACCAAACCTCGTAGGTCGACAAGGACTCATACCGCCCCCGAGTGGTATGACAATCCTTTCTTTGAGGTCATGTTGTTCGAAAACAGTGAAGCTACAAGCTCTGAAGAAGCGATGGTAGGACCGGATTCCACAAAATGGGTAGGAGCCATGCAATCCGAGAAAGGATTCATGTATGAAAACCAAGTATGGACTTTGGTAGACTTGCCCATTGAACAACAAGTCGTTGAGTACAAAAGGACCTTTAAGAAGAAGACAGACACTGATGGTAAATCTCACCATTTATGAAGCTTGACTTGTCGCAAAGAAGTTTCGGACAAGTTCAAGGATTGGACTACGATGAGACTTTCTCACCCGTATTAATGCTAAAGTCTGTTGGAATTATGTTAGCAGTTGCTGCATTTTTCAATTATGTAATCTGGCAGATGGATGTCAAAACATCGTTTCCTTAATGGTTTGCTTGAGGAAAGGTTGTATGTGAGACAACCAGAAGGTTTTGTCAGTCCTAAGGATGCTAAAAGGTATGCAAGCTCCAGCGATCCTTTTATGGCCTGGAGCAAGCATCTCGGAGTTGGAATATACACTTTGATGAGGTGATCAAAGTTTTTGGGTTTATACAAAGTTTATGAGAAACTTGTATTTACAAGAAAGTGAGTGGGAGAACTATAGAATTTCTGATAAGTATATGTGGTTGACATATTGTTGATCGGAAATAATGTAGAATTTCTGAAAGCATAAAGGGTTGTTTGAAAGGTGTTTTTCAAAGGAAGACCTGGATAAAGCTACTTGAATATTGGGAATCAAGATCTATAGAGATAGATCAAGACGTGTGATAAGATTTTTCAATGAGTACATACCTTGACAAGATTTTGAAAGAGTTCAAAATGGATTAGTCCAAGAAGGAGTTCTAGCCTGATTTGTGAGGTGTGAAGTTGAGTGAGACTCAAAGCTCGACCACGGCAGAAGAAAGAGAATGGACGAAGGTTGTCCCCTATGCCTTAGCCATAGGCTCTATATAGTATGCCATGCTGTGTACCGCACCTCGTGTGTGCCTTGCCATGAGTCTGTCAAGGGGTACAAGAGTGGTCGAGGAGTGGATCACTGGATAGCGGTCAAAATTATCCTTAGTAACTAGAGGACTAAGGAAATTTTTCTCGATTATGGAGGAGATAAAGTGTTCGTCATAAAGGGTTACGTCGATGCAAGCTTTGACACCAATCCGGATGACTCTAGGTAGCAATCCGAATATGTATAGTGGATCGGTCATTTTAGCCTTTCGATAGGTAACAGTGTCAAACGCAATGAGGAGCTAAAGGTAGAACAAATATTCCCTCAAGTTCTAGCGACCACCGATACAACTCTACGCACGCTTAACATTCGCTTTACCTAGAACAAGTATGAAACTGGAAGTACTTTGTAGGTGTCATGGGATATGTTTGCAAGATAATAAAGATCACGTAAATAAAAACTAGGGGCTGCTTAGATAAATAAACAACTAAGTTAGCCTTAGTAGAGAGCTTTTTGTCACAAGAAAGTTATTTGTCCCTAGGCAATCGATAACTAGACCGATAATCACTATTGCAATTTTATACGAGGGAGAGGCATCAGCTAACATACTTTCTCTACTTGGATCATATGCACTTATGATTGGAACTCTAGCAAGCATCCGCAACTACAAAAGATCATTAAGGTAAAACCCAACCATAGAATTATATAGTGTTGAGCACCATGTTTAAGTAGAGATTACAATGGGGAGAAGGGGTGTTACACCACTACATAGAGGGGAAGAGAGTTTGTGATGACGGCGACGAAGTTGTTGGTGTAGATCGCCGTCACGATGATGGCCCCGACGGCGTTCCGGTGCCACCAGGGAGAGGCGGAGAGATCCCCACACCTTCTTCTTATTCCTTGACCTCCCCCCTAGATGGGAGGAGGGTTTACCCTCTCGTCCTTGGCCTCCATGGTGGCGGAGGGGCAAGAGCCCCTCCGAGATTGGATTCGTTTCTCTGTTTCTGCGTTCCCAGATTCTGGCCTTTCACCGTTTCTTAAATATCTAGAGATCCGTAACTCTGATTGGGCTGGAATTTTGAGGGGATTTTTATTATAAAAAATATGTTCCTTACGGCAAAAGTAGAGCTCCAACCGACCTAAGGGCTGGCCACAAGCCACCCTGGCGCGACCAGGGGGTTAGGCCGCACCCCTGTGGCTTGTGGGCCCCTCGGGCATCATCTCGCGTTGATTCTTTTCCCCAAAAATCACATATATTCCAAAAAAAACTCCGTAAGTTTTTATTGCATTTGGACTTCGTTTGATATGGATTTTTTGCAAAACAAAAAACATGCAACAAACAGGAACTGGCACTGGGCGCTGGATCAATATGTTAGTCCTAAAAATAGTATAAAAAGTTTCCAAAAGTATATGAAAGTTGTAGAATATTGGCATGAAACAATCAAAAATTAAAGATATGATGGAGATGTATCAAATAGCTCCAAGTGGAGCATGGTAGCAACATCTACATTTGGACATAGAAATTTGCAAAGTACACACGGATCTGAATGTCGCAGACCCGTTGACTAAAACCTCTCTCACAAGCAAAACATGATCAAACCCTAGAACTAATAGGGTGTAAATCACATGGTGATGTGAACTAGATTATTGACTCTAGTGCAAGTGGGAGGCTGTTGGAAATATGCCCTAGAGGCAATAATAAATTACTTATTATCATATTTCCTTGTTCAAGATAATCGTTTATTATCCATGCTATAATTGTATTGATTGGAAACTCAGATACATGTGTGGATACATAAACAACACCATGTCCCTAGTATGCCTCTAATAGACTAGCTCGTTGATCAAAGATTGTTAAGGTTTCCTAGCCATAGACATGTGTTGTCATTTGATAACGGGATCACATCATTAGGAGAATGATGTGATGGACAAGACCCAAACCATAAACATAGCATATGATCGTGTTAGTTTATTGCTATTGTTTTCTGCATGTCAAGTATATGTTCCTATGACCATGAGATCATGCAACTCACTGAAACCGAACGAGTACTGTAGTGGATTTATCACGGCAGATGTCCGGGTTAATGGACTTGGATTCGAGGCCATCGCTAACGTGATGGACTCAAAGGGGTTGAGAGGGACGAAGGACACGCGTTTACCCAAGTTCAGCCCCTCAAGGTGAGGTAATAGCCTACGTCCTGCTTATGTTTGTATTGCTTGTTGTATCGATTACAAGGGAGCTAAAGCTTGACCTAGTTCTTGATAACCTGATCTCTAAGTCGCCCCGGGTCTTGCCTTTATATACCGAGGTCAAGACCACAGGTCATATAAGTTGTGGCCGACTCTCATTACACGTCCGAGTCTGCCTTTATCTTCTCTTGCCTATCCTAACCAAGTTGTCCCCGGGCGGCTTTACACGCCCGGGTCTTCTCATCCGGGCCACCCAGCCGGCCCATCTTGTGAGCTGCTAAGCTTGTTGGCCCCTCCAGTCCTGACGGCTCACTCTTGGGCTGGCTACGAGCTGTCCGGTTTAACCCGGAGCCCTCCAGGGCGGGCCTCACCGTGGGGTTATATCCCCAACATTAGGCCCCAGGTTGATTTGAGCTTACTCATTTCATCCTTCTCTTCTGTTCCTCGACGAGTCGCTCGGTAATGACCCGCCGCGACATCGCGTGGACTCTGCAAAAAATATTTGCTGACGCATTGCCAAATCCTTCCATTAAATGGTTAGCCCGAAAATCGAGGCGTCCGCCTCGGTTGGACGGTTTGTGTCGCCTGGATTTTCACGTGTGCCTCGTTTTCCTTTTAAATAGGACTACTTTGGGCGGCATTTCCTTTCTCCCGCTCGCGACGTCATCTTCTTCCTCTCTGATACTTCTGCTCCTGCTCCGGCGCTGTCTCTGTCCCGCCGTCAACTGGCCGCTGCATCAACCTGTTGCGAACCAGAGTTCATCTCGCGCTCCCCTCGCCGTCGCCGTTAAGTCTTCTCCCCTTAGATCCATAACCGTCTCCGGTAGGGTTTCTATAAAAATTCGCCGCCATCGCTGCTTAGAACTCAAGCTCCATTGCCGCCGGCCGTGCTCAGCGTATGAACTCTGAATAGTCGCCTGACCTCGCGGCGCCGCTGTGTAATAGGCAGTGAGTAATAACACATAGACCAGTCCCTACTCAGCCTGCCATTTTAGGTTTCGTCCGCCTCGCCCGTTCGTCCATAGGTCTGAAAATAGAGGCATTTTTCCTGCTTTTGCAGATCCGTTATTTTAGCTAAACTTCACGAAATCTGTTTCCTGGGACTTAGCCGATTTTCGCTCCTCCTCTTCTCTTTGTTGACTTGCCAGGCCATTCTGGCTCTCATCAGCCATACCATGGCATATTATTTGTAGAACCCTTAAATTTGTAAGCCGTCGTAGATATTTGTTTTGCTCTTGACTCGCCGTACTTTTTAATTTGCACAGTCTTTAAGCTGCCAGCATGTCTCGCGCCTCCAACTCGTGCAACTGGGTCGGGTCTTGCATCACGGAGGAATACTTATTGGATTTTGTTCATGCAGGTACCCTTCCTTCCAAGGAGGTCCTTAATTGGCGGCCCCCGGGTGATGAGACGCGGCCCACTCCTCAAGAAGGTGAAGTAGTGGTCTTCTCTGATCATATTGAGCAAGGATTTGTGCCTCCCGGCTCGAAGTTCTTCCGTGATGTCCTTCACTTTTACAAGCTTCACCCCCCAAGACTTGGCCCCTAACTCCGTCTCAAATATATGCAATTTTCAAGTGCTCTTTGAAGTCTATCTGCAAGCCAAGCCGTCTGTGGGGTTATTTCGAGAGTTTTTCTACGCCAACCGGCAAACTGAGGTGAAAGCCGGTTCGAGTCTAGAGCTTGGCGGGATCTCCATCCAACGGTGTAGGGATATTACTTTTCCAGCCATGCAGATGCCGAGTCATCCAAAGGACTGGAACAAGACTTGGTTCTACTACAAGGATACCTCTCTTGAGAATGAGCGTCCATTGCCGGGCTATCGTCCCTCCCGGCTCAAGACAACTTCAGAACTTCCTCGCCGACTATCGGCTTCGGAACGTGCAAGGTACGAGTCGGCTCACGCCAAGATCAAGGCCCTCATAGCCAATGGTTTAACTGGGCTGGATTTGATCCGCTGCTGGATTTCTTGGCGGATTATGCCCTTAAGTCATAGAAGCCGGCTCATGTGTGAATACGAAGGCAAGTATGATAGTTCATTATGCTTCAGCCAATCAACCTTCATGGAGGATGACATCACCACGGTCATCCCGAGCCTCGTCCATGAAGCATCCAGATCATGCAGTGCCATTGGCCTGGCACCTTTTAACGCCAAAAATCCGGCTCCAGATGTAAGGCGACTCTTCACCACTTTTTCTCCTTGTCACTTATACCTTTCTGACTCATTACCATTTAAAATGTTTAATCTTTCCAGGCCAACTCTGATTTCTGGAAGAAGGAGTATGTTCCTCCTTTGAAGAAGCCCAATAAGAAAGCTCTGGCTAAGAGGTCCAAGAAGACCGCCCCACAAGAAGGATGGTTTGACCCGCCACAATCGTCCGACTCAGAGGTAAACCTTGGATGCTTTCTGCCATTTTATTACCTTATTTTACTTACACTTGTTTTACTCACAGGATTATGTTGAAACAAGCCACGCCAACGCCCCCGAGGCAATCTATATTTCTTCCGGCTCAGAATATTTTGTCCCCTAGAAGCCGCGGCGGGTTATTGGAAAAGTTCCTCTTTCTCATCCTCTTGCTTATCTGGCTCCCAACTTTCTTTTGAAGAAGCAACAACAGATTGAGCGTCGCCAGACCCGGAGCGCTGGTTCTACTGAACTTATGTCTGGCTTGCCAAACTCGCTAGCTCTGAAGAAATGCCCCATAGAGGTATGCATCTCCGTTTTAATTAATTTCACTTTACGACCTCGATGCTGTCTCACTTTCTTAAATTGTCTCTCAGAAATCACCCTCTTCCGGCGACTCTTCGGCGACCGCTCTGCCGCCTCCCAAGATCAACCCGCTGTAAGTATTTCCCATGATGACATCCAGCTCTTTATGCGGTAGTAGTATCCTTTGGATTTTGATCCTCACATTTACAGTGCTCAAGCCAAGCGTCGGAAAACCAACAAGTCCTCCCCCGGTCCTTCTGCCCAAGAACCGGAGCATTCAAAGCCAGATGACTCGCGGCTGGCTGAAGATATCCCAGCTGCTTCTGCAGAGCCGACCGCTGATGACATTGTCCCAAATAGTCCACCAAAGAATCCTTCTAAACCGCCGAGCCCTGCCCAGGCGGCTAAAGACACGATTGGCCCAAAAGTTGAAATCACTGGCGCTGGTTTGCATTCTCCCTCGGCTCACGTGTTGTCTAAGCGGGGTGAAACAGCTGAAACTTATAGGAAACTTGAATTTGAGCCTTCTGCCTTGGAGAAGATGACAGCTGAGGAGCTTCATGCTGGCTACATGACCCGCCTATCCACCAGCCGAGACCTGGAGCTCCAACTGGTTAATCTCATGAAGAATAAGTATGAGGTATTCTTTTCCTCCTTATACCCCTACGTAGCCCCCAGGTGCTGGCTTAATCTCTCGACATGTTGAGTCGGGACTTTGCACAGTTGTCTTGTAGATAGAATTATTCTGTATGAGATAATCAGAAGAGCCGATAGTAGCCCCCAAGGCCTGGCTCAAACTTGTTCAAAGTTGAGTCAGGACTTCTTAGAAGATAACTTAAAAGAGCTAATAGTAACCCCCAAGGGCAGGCTCAAACCTGTTCAAAGTTGAGTCGGGACTTTTTAGAAGATAACTTAAAAGAGCTAATAGTAGCCCCCAAGGGCCGGCTCAAACCTGTTCAAGTTGAGTCGGGACTCTTCTGAAAAATAGACATTAGCCCCCAAGTGTCATGCATATTGCTTGCAATCTGTTTGAGACTTGTCCGTTTTACTCTCAGCTTTGAAATGTTTGCAGGAATCCTTGACTGAAGCCGGGTCACAGTTGGCCGGCTTAAAGACCAACCTGGCTGATCAATAGGCTGCTTGGAGCGTCATCGATGAGAAATGCCGTCTCTTGACCGAAGAGCTGGTTAAAGTTAAGGCGGAGTTCGTCACTTTTAGAGAGTCTGCTGTGTTTGAGCAGGCCAAGCTGATCAAACAGGCGGATGACGCTGATCAGCAGCTGATGATCGTCTCTGACGAGCTGCAATCCTTGAAACTCCATATCACAAAGATGACAACCGCCCTCTTCGGTGAGCTCTTGACAATTTTTCCTTAACTGCTGTTATAACATCTGAACTGGTGACTTATCATTAAACCTCCAGCTCCTACAGGTCCTAGAAGCTGTCAACTGGTGTCCGACAGCTTACTGCCTCTGAAAGCTATCTACACCCTAGCGGAACAACTATACTGCGGCGCGATGTTTACCATGAAGTCTGTGCAGTACAAGGACAAGATCCCTTCGACTCTCAAAGGGGTCTTGGAACTTTTTTCCACCATGCCGAAGCAGATTGCTGAATTGAAGAAATCAGCCGCCCGCCAGGGAGCAATCGCAGGCATAAGCCGGGCTCTGGACTTCGCACCGGAGCTTACTCCGTCTGATATGATGGAAGGCTTCCCCTCCAAGAAGGACGACGACTCTGAGTTTACAGAAGCTGACTACATCTAGTGCGTCAAGGATTCCAGGTTCCTGGTTTCCGTGTAGCAGAAGAGGCTGACCTGGACACTTACCAGGCGGCTTATGATGCTGACCAGAAGAGAATTCGTGGCCCACTCTACGAATGGAAGGACTTGACGCCTACCCACAGTAAGGACCTCTTCGCTTCTGATCTTGACCCGTCTCCCTTCCTTGAAGAAGGGACTTTTGCAGCTCTAGCTGACTGCAATTAGAACTTGGACAACCTTCAGATCCAGGCACCCCAAGAGCCGGAGCAGGATGAGCCGCCGACCAGTTGATTAACTCCACTTTGTAATAGCCGGCTCTCCTTAACCTGTCGTAGGGGACTTTGAAAGAACTTTGATCAATACTTTTTGTTGCTCTACATAGAGCATTTGTAATATATGTCATGTGATATTTGCTGTGCTGATCTTTTTAAATGAGAAAAAAATCCGGCTTTCCAAGTGCCATCTTCCTTGTATGCATTCCAGTTGATAATTTCCGTCGGTTGTCTCTTCTTCCTGGGTCGAGAGCCGGCTGAAAGGACTTCATGATTTCCGTCCGCGGCTAATCATGTCAACCGGAGTTTTATAGCATAAAGCCAGTTAACAAGCATTATAAGTTGTACCCGAAGGTAATAATACAGCATAAACGCTGGCGGATAGGCGTTAGAAGCTGTACCTGAAGGTAAGAAGCTGCCCTCGCCGCGGCTAATTTTCCTTAGCCGGATTTTTGTGTACCCAAAGGTAATAATACAGCATAAACGTTGGCGGATAGACGTTATAAGCTGTACTCGAAGGTAAGAAGCCGCCCTTGCCGCGGCTAATTTTCCTTAGCCGGATTTTTGTGTACCCGAAGGTAATAATACAACATAAATGCTGGCAGATAGGCGTTAGAAGTTGTACCTGAAGGTAAGAAGCCACCCTCGCTGGTTATGAGGTGTTAGCTACCCGTCGGTAAAAAACCCTCACAACTGCGGCTAAACGTGCTAGCCGGAAATTTGGCATAAAGCCGGCTGATAGGGAGCTTGATACTTCGTCCAATCATTTATGAAATCCACAAGGGCTTGGGACTTGATAGTTGTGCGAGGCACATATTTTACATTGAGAGGTCCCAGCTCCAATGCCCACTTAGCAATCCTTCCTGTGGCTTCTCTGTTCTGGATAATATCCCCTAGCGGAGCAGAACTGACCACAGTTATCTGGTGCCCTAAGAAATAGTGTTTTAACTTGCGGTTGGCCATGAAGACCCCATATACCAGCTTCTGCCAATGTGGATACCTTTGCTTAGACTCTGAGCCGCCAGAACCAAAACCAGCTTCTGACCCATCATGTCCTGAGCCACCTGGAGGACCACCATCTCAATTGTTAGGTTGTGTGAAATACCGCTTGTACTTCTGCATGAAATTGCAATTCCCCCATGTGTGGTTTGCCGGCTTATCAGGCAGACTGTGATTTGGACAAGGTCGCTTAAGTAACTCCTCCATGTTCGAGGAAGAGCTATCCCTGCCAAAGGGCGGTCTAAACCTCCTATTTCCTTTGGGGTAATTCTGCTGGGTGTTTGTATTAGCCACCAGCTCTGACACGGCCTTTGGATTCTTATGTTTGCTCTGGCTACCATTGTTTGCCACACCCTTGCCTTGATTGCCTTTCTTACCTTGGCCAGCTTTCTCATCATCAGAACCCGGATCTTTCGTACTGTCAGAGTCGGCATATTTTGTGAGAGCCGTCATGAGCTCTCCCATGTCCTGGCACGTACATTTGAGCCGGTCGAGTTTCTGTTTTAGAGGAACAAAATGGCAGTTCTTCTCCAAGATCAGTATCGCCTGGGCCACCATGATCTGTTTCGAGGAGTGGATGATTGTCGAGACCTGCCGTACCCAATGATGGGCCGACTCGTTCTCCTGTTGGACATAGTGATCAAGATCCACAATGGTCATCGGCTTCTTGCATGTTCCTTGAGAGTTTTTAATGAACCGGGCCCGGAGCTCCGCCCATGAATTGATGGTATTAAGCGATAACCCCTTTAGCCACATGCAAGCCGGGCCTTCAAGCATCATGACGAAATATTTGGCATAAACCGCCTCACTGATCTCCAGCATCTCCATGGCCAGTTCATAACTCTCCACCCAGGCCTCCGGGGGTAAATCAGTGGTATAATTTGGGACCTTGCGAGGCCCTTTGAAGTCTCTTGGCAGCCGTTCGCTCCGTAGAGCCGGCGACAAGCACGACAGCCCTCCCGTCTTGGAGTTTACTCCTGCCCCTACCGAAACGGAAGGCACAGGCTCCTGGTAAGACGGCCTAGATGGCGCCTCTTTTGGGCTTCCTGCATGGTTTACAAATGCTGCCGTGTCTCTACCCGGCCGGTGACCTGTCGGAATCTCTCTGTGCCGGTTGCTGCTGGAACCTGCTAGTGATTCGTAGCGCCGGCTAAAGCTGCGGCTAGGAAGAGGGGTTGAATGAACACGGCTCCAACTGTGAGTATATTTCTCCTGCTGGGCCATGGCCGTCTTCAGGTACCCGATGGCGTTCCGCACATCCTCTGCAAAGGTTGCTTCATCCGGGATAGGAATTGTCACAAGCTGGGTGGCCGATGCCACCATATTCTCGGCCGGGTTAGAATAATGACCCGCCGGTGTCGGAAAGCCACCGGGTGAAGCTTGGTTACGCCGGGCCGGATGAGTCGCTGGTCGCTCTGTCGCGTGGCTTTCGGGCGCATCCGTTACTCGCCTCGTGCCAGGAGGAGTATTGAAGAGGTTCCTTGCTTCATAGAGCTCTGGTAAATGGGATAGATGCCTCCTTTGATGTACCGCTGCTGCTGATATTTGCTCCAGCCCTAGACAGAAAGCATCTGCCTTGATACGTTCCGCCTCTTCCTCCATCTTGATCCTCAGCTCAGCCATCCTTTGCTGTTCCTCTGTCATCTGGCCTTTGATCCTTGCGATCTCTAAATTCCGAGATGCTTGATTATCTGGTGTGACCTTAGTGGACATTAAAGCCGCGAGCTCATCCATCAGCTCCAGAAGAACTTGAGCCGGCGGCATGGGGTTATCACCCGAGGTGGCGGCTCCTGTGGCTGTACTACTCGTGCCTGGTGCTGACCCCGCCATGAACACGGCAACATGAACCGACAGCTCAAGATCATCCGACTCAGAGCGATCTGACTCAAGGCAGACGTCACCGTAGCCCCCAAGGCCGCCATTGCAGAGCTGGTACACCGACTCCGTTTCTTCACTTGAAGATTCGTTCTCCGAATAGATGAGAGTTTCCTATGATCCGGAAGCTTCCATATCCGTACCTTGAGTGAATCCTATGAAGACATGCTTCTGACCCAGATTAGCACAGGCAGGATGCATGTTACGCGCAGGTCGCAGACGCTGAGCCGGCTCGATGATGTCGGTGCAGACGTCCAGCCTGGGTGTAGATCCATCAACCCTTCCGATGAAGACGTGGATCCCGCCGAATGGAACCCGGAATCCGTACTCCACGGACTCTGCATCAAGCCCCATCCGACATCGTCGATGTAGAACCGGTCACGGCGACTCTTGCTGATCCTTTCGACCATGTATCCTTCGAGCCCTGGGAGAGAGCCCTTCGAGAACTCAACACCACCAAGCGTCAGCCCCACGGTGGGCGCCAACTGCTTTGGATTTATCATGGCAGATGTCCGGGTTAACGGATTTGGATTCGAGGCCATCGCTAATGTGATGGACTCAAAGGGGTTGATAGGGACGAAGGACACGAGTTTTCCCAGGTTCGGCCCCTCAAGGTGAGGTAATAGCCTACGTCCTGCTTGTGTTTGTATTGATTGTTGTATCGATTACAAGGGAGCTAAAGCTTGACCTAGTTTTCGATAACCCGATCTCTAAGTCGCCCCAGGTCTTGCCTTTATGTACCGAGGTCAAGACCATGGGTCAAACAAGTTGTGGCCGACTCTCATTACACGTCCGAGTCTGCCTCTATCTTCTCTTGCCTATCCTAACCAAGTTGTCCCCAGGCGGCTTTACACGCCCGGGTCTTCTCATCTGGGCCACCTAGCCGGCCCATCTTGTGAGCCGTTACGCTTGTTAGGCCCTCCAGTCCTAACGGCTCACTCTTGGGCTGGCTACGAGCCGTCCAGTTTAACCCAGAGCCCTCCAGGGCGGGTCTCACCGTGGGGTTGTATCCCCAACAAGTACCTTGTGTGTATCAAACATCGCAACGTAACTGGGTGACTATAAAAGTGCTCTACAGGTATCTTCGAGGGTGTCTGTTGAGTTGGCATGGATCAAGACTGGGATTTGTTACTCCGTGTGACGGAGAGGTATCTCAAGGCCCACTCGGTAATGCAGCATCACAATAAGCCTTGCAAGCAAAGTGACTAAATAGTTAGCCACAAGATCTTGTATTACAGAACGAGTAAAGAGACTTGACTGTAACGAGATTGAACTAGGTATGGAGATACCGATGATCGAATCTCGGGTAAGTAACATACAGATGAACAAAGGGAAATGCATACAAGATTATATAAATCCTTGACATAGAGGTTCAATCGATAAAGACCTTCGTAGAATATGTAGGAACCAATATGGGCATCCAGGTCCCGCTATTGGTTATTGACCATAGAGGTGTCTCGGTCATGTCTGCATTGTTCTCGAACCTGCAGGGTCTACACACTTGACATTTTGTGACGGTATAAGTATAGTTGAGTTATTATGTTGGTGACCCAAAGTTGTTCAAAGTCCCGGATGAGATCCCGGAAATGACGAGGAGCTCCGGAATAGTCCGGAGGTAAAGATTGATATATGGTATAATAGTGTTTGGTCTATGGAAGGGTTCCGAAATTCACTAGAAGGGGTTTCGGATGTTTCCTGAAATGTTCGGGTACAAGAACACTTTATTTGGGCCAAGGGGTAAATCCCACAAGGATTTAGGAAGGTGCAAAAAGGAGTTTTGCGGAGACAAGGGCTGTTTGGGGCCAGATGCCGAGGACCCTAGCATCTGGTCCTGGAGTCTGAGGAGAACTCTTGCCTGGCGTGCCAAACCGACTTTGAGGAGGCTCTTTCTCCAAGTTTCGACCCCAGTGCTCAACATATAAATAGAGGGCAGGGCTAGCACCCGTAACATATCAAGATTTCCCTAAGCCGCGTGTCGGCAACCCCGACCCTCTAGATTATCCTCCGTCATAGTTTCCATTGTGCTTGGCGAAGCCCTGCGGAGATTGTTGTTCACCACCACCGTCACCATGTCGTCGTGCTGCCGGAACTCATCTACTACTTCACCTCTCTTGCTAGATCAAGAAGGCGAGGACGTCATCAAGATGTACATGTGTTGAACGTAGAGGTGCCGTACGTTCGGCGCTAGATCGTGATTGGATCGCGGGACGACTTGCGATTTGGATCGCGAAGACGTTCGACTACATCAACCGCGTTTCTTAACGCTTCCGCTTAGCGATCGACAAGGGTATGTGGATCTGATCTCTCCTCTCGTAGATGCTCATCTCCTAGATTGATCTGGGTGAAGCGCAGGATTTTTTTGTTTGCCATGCAGCGTTCCTCGACAATCACGTCCAAGATAAGTAGACCAAAACGATTCTGCAGCTACTCCTATTACCCCACACATCGACCGCTATCCAGCATGCATCTAGAGTATTAAGTTCATGGGAAAACGGAGTAATGCAATAAGAATGGTGACATGATGTAGACAAGATCTATTCATGTAGGAATAGACCCCATCTTGTTATGCTTAATGGCAACAATGCATGCATGTCTTGCTGCCTCGTCTGTCACTGGGAAAGAACACCGCAAGATCGAACCCATCACAAAGCACCTCTTGCCATGGCAAGAAAAATCGATCTAGTTGGCCCAACTAAACTAAAGATTCGAAGAATAAATACGAGACTATAAGTAATCTTGCAAATAAGAGATGAAAGAAGACTCAAATCATATTCATGGATAGAAACTGATCATGAACTCAAAATTCATCGGATCCCAACAAACACACCATAAAAGTTATTACATCAAATAGATCTCCAAGAGACCATTGTATTGAGAAACATAGAGAGAGAGAGGAAGCCATCTAGCTACTGCCTTCAGACCCGTAGGTGTATGGTGGACTACTCATGCATCATCAGAGAGGCACCTATGAAGAAGATGAACCCCTATGTGATGATGTTAGATTGGATCTCGAGGTTCTAGAACTTGCGGTGGCTGGAATTGTGTTTATTCGACTCCCCTATGGTTTTCTGAATATTTGGGAATTTATAGACTCGATAGTCGGTTGGGGGGAGTCCCGAGGTGACCACCCTCTACCAGGCCGCGCCAAGGGCCTCTAGCCCGCCCTGGTGGAGGGTGACCACCCTGGGCCCCCTCTTCTGGCAATCTTTGGCCCATCTTCTTCCTTCTGGTCCATAAAAATTCCACAAAAATCCCCGCAGAGTTTGGGCTCCGTTTGGTAATGTCAATAGGTTAGTCCCAAAAATGATATTAAGTTGCTATAAAATGATTGTAAAACATCCAAGATTGATAATATAATAGCATGGAACAAGCAAAAAATATAGATAATTTGGAGACGTATCAAGTATCAATATCTTCCATGTTAAACAAATTAGCGGTGGTTCCCAAGGGATAAAAGTCAAGGTTTACTCCCCCTCCACCAACAAACACACTCCATGGCGAGCCAAATCCACGGGTATCGTCCATACCAACAACATTCCTAGGGGAGTATTGTTTAATTATTTGCTTTTCTTTTGATTTCGGGACTGGGAATTCCTATTACCGCCCCTCTCATGTAAGGGCGAGTGAATAAGCACTCATCATGAGAATAACCCGCTTAACATGGAAGATACTGACCACCCTCTATTGCTCCATGAGCGGTCTAGGCACACAAAATAGATGTTCATTTGAAATTTTAGAGGTGGCACATGCAAATTTACTTGGAACAGCATGGTAATACCGCATATAGGTAGATATAATGGACTCATCTCGAATAACTCTGGTTTAAGGCTTTTGATGCACAAGCAGTATTCCCGTTTTGCATAGGCGAAGGCTAGCAAATAGGTTGAGAAGCGTCCAGTTAGAGAGCAAAGACGGTCATAAACATGCATTATGAATGATAAACATTGAATGCTATCATGAGTAGGATATGGAAACCATGAACGTAAATATCATGAAGGCTATGTTGGTTTTGATTCAACTACATGTGCGAACATGTGCCAAGTCAAGCCACTTGAAACATTCAGAGGAGGATACCTGTAGCAACCCGACTCGAAAAGAGTCAAGCCTTTGTGTATCCGTGCTATCCCTAGATCGTGCTAGCACACATAGTACATCAATGTATATAACAGAGTGCAATCACACATGCTTTATTAATCAAAATCTCATATAGAGTCATTATTACAAAAAAATAACTTGGCTAAAATCCAACTCATGAGATAGAACTAATAAAATCCCGCGGAAGCCTGAAGGTAGATGAGTCCATCCGACACCAAAGGGCAACACTAAGCCTAGGACGTAGACCTCTCACTTCGTCGGAGAAAATCTCTGCAACATGAGATGTTGCAGCCGTGTAGGTCAGCATATGGAATATGCTGGCAAATCACCTAGAAACAAAAAATGAAAAAAATTCTATCACAACTATATGCATCTGGTTGATGGTGGCAAGGGTTTGAGTTTTGCATAAAAGCAAGTTTTTCCCTACAACAGAGAGGCATCATGAAATTACTACAAAATGTCTGTTGTTTATGAGATGGTTCCGCCAACCAAATCTCATAACCCAATTATTATCTTGTACCCTCATCAATTATCATCAAGTTTAGTGTTGAGAGTTCCTGATAGTATCGTTTCCAGAGGCTCAATTGTTCGTAACCGGGGACATGGCTAATCGATTAGGTTTAACACTCTCCAGAGGTTTGCGCACTTTTCTCGCAAGATTTGATCCCTTCATTTATGTCCTTGTACTTCAGGGTGTTTGAGAACCGGATGACCAAAACATGGTCTTTCAAAGATTTTCCCTAACCCCCGATTAAGAGTTCAGGTTAGATTTACCACTAAGATCAACCAAGACAGAGCCCATAATGACTTGCGGTTGCATAGGTAAGCTTCTGATCGTGAAGTATCCATCCGTATCTTTGAGTCTGGGTGGAGTTATCCACTGGTATCTCTCCAACAGGGTTAGGTTCACTCCTTTGAGGTATTCCAGGGGCACCTATCAATGGTTCACAAACACTGGGTATTCCAGCGGCCTATCAAGGTGCACACCCATTGGTTACTCCAGGGAGCCTATTCCCAAATCCACCCAGTAGGTGTATTAAAGTTTGTCTTGAATCATGAAGTCATCATCTCCTCGAAGTAGCCTTGATCATGATGAAGTGGTATTCATCATCTTGGATTGGTCCTCATCCAAGACACTCACAACTCCCATGTAACACTCAACCAAAACCTCGTCTACTTAAGCGTATCATCAAAAAATATCGTCCCGGGGCGGGGTTAATAGGGGATTTTTGCGATATCCTACCTCATGATACTACTAAACAAGTTTAGTATTCCTATTGCAGTCATGGTGGAAAATATCATCTAATGCAAATAAAAACTTGGAAAACTTGATCAAATGACTTGCCTTGATGACGACCTTGAAATTCTAAAGCTTCGCACTTCGGATAATCTAACAAAACAAACAATTCACACAATAAGCGAACATATTCACAAAAAATAAATAACAACGAGTAAAACTAATATAAAACAATCGAGGAAAACAATAATGAAATCAAAGGAAACCAAAATAAAATTCCAACGAAAACTTTAAAGAAAACTAGAGAGAAACCAATTCACACAAATTCTATCATAGCAGCATCAAATTATTCTAAACACTCAATAACAGAAAAGAACTAATTAAAAAACTATTTAACGATAATCAATTTAATAAACAATTAACTAGAAAAAGGAAATACTTTAATAGCGAAAATTACTATCTAGTGATCACCAAAACAAATATGATAACAATAAAAACATTAAAACCATACTAAATTATTATAAGACTAATCTATTTCTAATTAATAGAAACAACAATAAAATAATTTGAAGTGGCAACAAAAATAAATACTTGTGTGACAATAAAACTATTCTATTTACTCTAGTTAAATAACTAAACAACATAGAACAAAACAATAGCTAAAATAATAATAAATAATTATAAAAATTTATCTACTGTAGTCTAACAGAAGCATATAGTTACATGTAAAAATCTACAAAAATAACTAACTAAAAATAATTAAAAACAATAATTAAATGACTAAAACAACTATATAAACAAAACTATACTATTTTAGCTACAAACCTAATTTAAATAAAACTAAAAATAAATAACTCAATGCTACTGGACAAGCCAATAAATAAAAAAACAGTGGCAAAAAGAATCAATCAAAAAGCTATTTTAAAATAAAAGTTATTAGCAATGTAGTGTTTGAACAAATTTGTTTGAATTTAAAATTTGAATGTTTCAAAATATTTTTGTGTTCGGTCCACGTGATAGATGGGATTTTTGTGAACCGGTATAAAAAAGAATGACTGGATTTGGAGCTATAGGCTAATAGATATAATTTTTCTAAGATTGCACTTTTTCTGAAAAAAGGAATTATGGGAATTTTTTGGATCTCACCAGAGTTGGGGAAGACAACGGGAAGGAGATCGGGTCCGGTGATGTAGTGACTCCCTGAGGAAAATAAGCACGGGATGGGGAGGGGATAGTCGCAACAACCTTGGGGGTGGCCGGGGAAGGGCCAACCGAGCCTTAGGCGGAGGTGGAGAAGCCGCCGGAGTTGACAAACTCCGACGAGCAATTGCTGTTGAGGAGGAGGTTGGTTTGGGCTTCGAATGGTAAAAATCGGTCGAGGGGAATGAGAAGAACCTCAGGGTGTCTTTATATAGGGGCGGGGAGGACCGAGGACGTGGCAGCAAGCTGAGAAAAACCCGATCATTACCGGATTTCCTGCGAGCGAAAATCTCGGCCTTGATGGCCATAAAAGCACAGAGAGGCGGAGAAGGAAGGCGCAGAGCAGTGAGGAAGCTTCCTAGGGCGTGGGGAGGAAGGAAAGGGGGGCCCGGGTGCGGGGATTGTGTAGCCATGGTGATCTGGTGATGCCATCTCGAGGTGTGGTGAGGTTGGGGACGACCTCCTCAGGTTGGCCCAACCTTAGGTGGGCTTAGCAGTTTTTTTTATAAAAAATAGAGAATTCCGAATAGAATAAAAGAAAATAAATAAAATTTTATATAGACATATTATATATAAAAATCAAAAAAATAAACTCCACAACATGAACATAGATTCATGAATTTTTGAAATACTTTTAAAAACAATTATTTTCCAAAATTCAAAAATGATTTTGATTCCAATATGAAATATTTTCCAAATATTTTTTGGAGTATTATAAATTGAAATCTAATTCAAATTTACCCCTCGTTTGGAGGGTCATGTTGCCCCACTCATTTTTTTCAATATTGATCAGGGCATTTGAATTCATTCAAACTAAAAATTGAAAGGATCAAATTTGCAAATGGAAATACTCCAAATGGAAAAATTTAGAAACTTTCAAATCCTATTTCAAATTCTTTATTTGAATAAGTCATGTCATCCTCTCTCTATGCTTTTAATTTGAATTCAAAAGCAAAGAAAAAGTTTTTGGAAAGTCATTTTATTCACTCTCTTATATTTTCCAAAAGTTTTCAAATTCACTCAATTCCACACAATCAGTCAATATAGTTAATTTAATATAACACTCAAAAACTTAGAGTTTTGGGATATTACAATACCATATCATCATACTACATCAAAATCATTTTAATGCATGTTGACATCCAAGATAAATCATTACCCACTCCTAGCTGCTTAATCATGGCATGAATAACTATAATATCTAATTTTCATTGCTAACATGTTCAATCATAATATGCCGAATCATGGATACCAGGTTAAACATATTTACAAAAACAAAAACAAGTTGAGTTCATACCCGCTTCTCTCTGCCACAGTCAATTCATCAAATATTGTCAATATTGCCTTTGATTTGCACGATCGAATGATGAAAATGATTATAGTGCATGAGTGCCGTGGACTAAGCTAGAATCTGCAAAAAATTTATTCAATAGGAGAAGACAAAGTAATATATGCTCTTCGTTAGATCAATAGTAATGCATATGAGAGGCACTCAACATTTTCATAGCGGTCTTCTCTTGGTATAACTCAATAAAACGGAAGAGAATTTTAGAGAACCACATCGAAATATTTTTGGAGTTTGTAGTTTTTTGTGAAGAAGCAAATAAAAGAAGGAAAAACAAAAATCAGAAACATTATTTACATGGGAGACCTCCCAACAAGCAAAAGAAGAAACGAGAAATTTTTTTTGGGGTTGTTTTAATACTACAACTAACTAAACTAAAAAGAAAATCCAAAAAGAAACAAGACATATTTTTGGATTTTCTCAAAGTTTTTCGAACACACAAGAAGAAAGCAAGAAAATAAATCTAGCATGGATAATACAATGAAAAAGTGTGAATACCGACAACTGGAATGAAATGTGTGATCATGAATATAATGTCGGTGGAAATACGTACTCCCCCAAGCTTAGGCTTTTGGCCTAGCTTGGTTATCACCATCTATAGCCTGGATAGTAGTGTGAGTGATAGCCCACCAAGGCTCTTGGTGCAGCCACATCAGCCCTTCTGGCAGCTTCAATCTCCGCATTGTACATGTGGGCCTTGCTCTCAAGGACGTAGTATCTTCCCTTCCAGTGATAATCAAAGAGAGCAGGAGCAGGCAACAAGATAGGCACAATGGGACCGTTATCGAACCTCAAGTTGTAAGTATAGTTATTGACCGTGCCCTTAAGGAATCTATGGCGTTTCATGGCATCAAAGTCTAAGTACTGGTTAGGTAAGATAGGATCATTGGGCCAAGGGGACACTCCCAACCTCATAGCTAGATGGGAGGCATAAATCCCACCATAGAAATTACCATTAGCAAAGAACTCATCCACAGTCGCTTCCCGATCCGGTTCCCGTCCATCCACAAAGAACTCACCTTGCAAGCCAACACAAACAACAGCCCAAAGGGCGGGGTTATGACCAAGAATATGCATTTTCATTTTGTGCTTCCTATTGGGTAACGTTGCATGGGAAACAAAAATTTTCCTACGCACACGCAAGATCTATACATGGTGATGATCATCTACGAGAGGGAGAGTGGATCTACATACCCTTGTAGATCGCTAAGCGGGAAGCGTTAAGAAACGCGGTTGGTGTAGTCGAACGTCTTCGCGATCCAAATCGCCGAGCATCCCCCGATCTCATCACGATCTGTCCCGCGATCCAATCACGATCCGTCCTGCGAACTCATCACGATACATCCCACAATCTCATCACGATCCTTCTTGCGATCTTGATCATGGTCCTTCTGATCTAGCGCCGAACGGACGACACCTCCGCGTTCAGCACACGTATAGCCTGATGACGATCTCCGCCTTCTTGATCCAGCAAGAGGGAGTGGAGAGGTAGAAGAGTTCTCTGGCAGCATGATGGCGATCCGGCAATGGTGGTGGAGCTATTCCGGCAGGGCTTCGCCTAAGCACTGCAGAAATCCGATCTAGAGGAGAAACTATGCACTTGAGGAATGGGTAGCATGTGGCTGAAAATCTAGTGCCAAAAACCCTAAAACCTCTAGTATATACAGGAGGAAGATAGGAGGAGGCTTGGCTCCCAAGGAGCCAGCCCTTGGGTCGGCCGAACCAAGGAGGATTGGAGGATTCCTCCTCCTATCCTAGTAGGACTAGGACTCCTCCTTATTTTTGCCTTTTTTTGCCCTTTTCCACCTTTTTCTCTTTAGGCTTTTCTTCCCAGCCGCATGGGCCTTGTGTGGGACTTGCACCAGACCACTAAGGGCTGGTATTTACTCTCCCACAGCCCATGTAGCCTCTTGGGTCGAAATACCCCTCTCGATGGTCTCCCGGTACACTACCAGCACTCCCGATACACTACCGATGAGCCCGAAACCTTTCCGACAACCAAAACAGGACTTCCTATATATGAATATTTACCTCCAGACCATTCCGCAGCTCCTCGTGATGTCCGGGATCTCATCCGGGACTCCCAACAACCTTCAGTCACCACCATACATAACTCTATACTACCAAAATGTCATTGAACCTTAAGTGTGCACACCCTGCGGGTTCGAGAACTATGTAGACATGACCGAGACACCTCTACTATCAATAACCAATAGCGGGACATGGATGCCCATATTGGTTGCTACATATTCTATGAAGATCTTTATCGGTCGAACCTCTATGTCAAGGATTCAGTTAATCCCGTATGTTCTTCCCTTTGTTCTTCGGTATGTTACTTGCCCGAGATTCGATCGTCGGTATCTCCATACCTACTTCAACCTCGTTACCGTCAAGTCTCTTTACTCGTTCCGTAATACAAGATCCCATGACTAACACTTAGTCACATAGCTTGCAAGGCTTATTGTGATGTTGTATTACCAAGTGGGCCCTGAGATACCTCTCCGTCACACGGAGTAACAAATCCCAGTCTTGATCCATGCCAACCCAACAGACACCCTCGGAGATACCTGGAGCACCTTTATAGTCACCCAGTTACGTTGCGACGTTTGATACACACAAGGTACTCCTCCGGTGTCAGTGAGTTGCATGATCTCATGGTCATAGGAACATATACTTGACATGCAGAAAACAGTAGCAATAAACTGAAACGATCATATGCTATGTTTGTAGTTTGGGTCTTGTCCATCACATCATTCTCCTAATGATGTGATCCCGTTACCAAATGACATCTCATGTCCATGACTAGGAAACCATAGCCATCTTTGATCAACGAGCTAGTCTATTAGAGGCATACTAGGGACATGGTGTTGTCTATGTATCCACACATGTATCTGAGTTTCCAATCAACACAATTATAGCATGGATAATAGACGATTATCATGAACAAGGAAATATGATAATAACTAATTTATTATTGCCTCTAGGGCATATTTCCAGCAGTCTCCCACTTGCACTAGAGTCAATAATCTAGTTCACATCACCATGTGATTCGCATTGTTATGAATCTAATACCCACTGAGTTCTGGGGTTTGATCATGCTTTGCGTGTGAGAGAGGTCTTATAGTCAACGGGTCTACGACATTTAGATCCGCATGTACTTTGCAAATCTCTATGTCAAACTATAAACACTGCTACCACACTCCACTTGGTACTATTCCAAATGGCTGCTCCACTATACGTATCCGGATTGCTCCTAAGAGTCATCCGGATTAGTGTTATAGCTTGCATCGACGTAACTCTTTACGATGAACCCTTTATCATCTCCATAATCGAGAAACGCTTCCTTAGTCTTTTAGTCACTAAGGATAATATTGACCGCTGTCCAGTGATCCACTTCTGGATCACTCTTGTACACCTTGACGGACTCATGGCAAGGCACACACAGGTGCGATACACAGCATGGCACACTATACAGAGCCTATGGCTAAGGTATAGGGGACGACACTCGTCCTTTCTCTTTCTTCTGCCATTGTCGAGCTTTGAGTCTCACTCAACCTCACACCTTGCAAATCAGGCGAGAACTCTTTCTCTGACTGATCCATTTTGAACTCCTTCAAAATCTTGTCAAGGTATGTACTCATTGAAAGTCTCATCAAGCATCTTGATCTATCTCTATAGATCTTGATGCTCAACAATTAGGTAGCTTTATCCAGGTCTTCCTTTGAAAAACTCTTTTCAAACAACCGTTTATGCTTTCCAGAAATTCTACATCATTTCCGATCAACAATATGTCATCCACATATACTTATTAGAAATTCTATAGCGCTCCCAGTCACTTTATGGTAAATACAAGTTTCTCGTAAACTTTGTATAGACTCAAAAACTTTGATCACCTCATCAAAGTGTATATTCCAACTCCGAGATGCTTGCTTCAGTTCATAGAAGAATCACTAAAGCTTGCACACCTTTTAGCATCCTTAGGACTGACAAAAACTTCTGGTTGTATCACATACAACCTTTCCTCAAGTAAACCGTTAAGGAAACTATGTTTTGATATCCGTCTGCCAGATTTCATAATTGAAAAATGCAGCAACTGCTAACATAATTCCAACAGACTTTAGCATCGCTACGAGTGAGAAAGTCTCATCGCAGTCAACTCCTTGAACTTGTCGTAAACTTCTTTGCAGAAAGTCGAGCTTTACAAATGATGACATTTACCATAAGCATCTGTCTTCATTTTAAACATCCATTTGTACTCAACGACCTGCCGTCCAACGAGCAAGTCTACCAAAGTCTATACTTGGTTTTCATACATGGATCCTTTCTCAGATTTCATGGCGTCTAACCATTTGTCGGAATCCGGGCCCATCGTCGCTTCTCCACAACTTGTAGGTTCATCATTGTCCAACAACATGACCTCCAAGATAGGGTTGTCGTACTACTCAGGAGCAGTACACATCCTTGTCGACCTATGAGGTTCGATAGTAACTTGATCCGAAGCTTCATGATCATCATCATTAACTTCCTCTTCAACTAACGTAGGCTTCACAGAAACAAATTCCTGCACCGCGCTACTCTTTGGTTGAACAAAGGTTCAAGAACCTCATCAAGTTCTATCTTCCTCCCACTCAATTCTTTCGAGAGAAACTCTTTCTCGAGAAAGGGCCAAGTTTTAGCAACAAACACTTTATGCTTGGATCTGAGATAGAAGGTTTACCCAACTGTCTTTAGGGTATTCTATGAAGATGCATTTGTCTGCTTAGGGTTCGAGCTCATTAGGTGAAAACCTTTTTCACATAAGTGTTGCAGCCCCAAACATTAAGAAATGACAACTTAGGTTTCTATCAAACCATAATTCACACAGTGTCATCTCAACGGATTTAGATGGTGCTTTATCTAAAGTGAATGTAGTTGTCTCTAATGCATAACCCCAAAATTATAGTAGCAAAACGATAAGAGACATCATAGCAGGCACCATTTTCAATAGAGCACGACTATGATGTTCGAACACACCATCACACTATGGGGTTCCAGGTGGCGTGAGTTGTGAAACAACTTTCACATTGTCTAAAGTTGTATGCCAAACTCGTAACTCAGATATTTACCTCCACGATCATATCGTAGACATTTTTATCTTCTTGTCATGATGATCATAAACTTCACTCTGAATTTGCTTGAACCTTTCAAACGATTCAGACTTGTGTTTCATTAAGTAAATATACACTATATCTAATCAAATCATCAGTGAAGGTAAGAAAATAACGATATCCACCGCACGCTACAAGACTCATTGGATTGCATACATCAACATGTATCATTTCCAATAAATCACTTGCCCGCTCCATCCATCTGGAAACGGGGTCCTTAGTCATCTTGCCTAAGAGGCATGGTTCGCATGTCTCAACCGATTCGAAATCGAATGAGTCCAAAGATCCATCAGCATGGAGTTTCTTCATGCACTTTATACCAATATGATATTTAGTGGTAGTGCCACTAGTATGTGGTACTATCATTATTAAATTTGTATCTTTTGGCATCAATGTTATGAACATGTGTATTACTACGATCAAGATTCAACAAACCATTCTCACTGGGTGCCTGACCACTGAAGGTATTATTCATGTAAACAGAATAACCATTATTCTCTAACTTAAATGAATAATCGTGTTGCAATAAACACGATCTAATCACATTCATGCTCAACACAAAACACCAAATATTATTTATTCAGGTTTGTCACTAATCCCGAAGGTAGAGAGAGCGTGCGATGTTGATCACATCAACCTTGGAAACATTTCCAACACACATCGTCAGCTCACCCTTAGCTAGTTCTCCGTTTATTCCGTAGCTTTTATTTCGAGTTACTAACATTTAGCAACTGAACCGGTATCCAATACCCAGGTGTTGGGGAACGTCGCATGGGAAACAAAATTTTTCCTACGCACACGCAAACCTATCCATGGTGATGAGCATCTACGGGAGGGAGAGTGGATCTACGTACCCTTGTAGATCGCTAAGCGGGAAACGTTAAGAAACGCGGTTGGTGTAGTCGAACATCTTCGCGATCCAAATCGCCGAGCGTCCCGCGATCTCATCACGATCCGTCCCGCGATCCAATCACGATCCGTCCCGCGATCTCATCACGATCCATATCACGATCTTGATCACGATCTGTCCCGCGAACTCATCACGATCCGTTCCGCGATCTCATCACGAACCGTCTCCCGATCTCGATCACGGTCCTTCCGATCTAGCGCCGAACGGACGGCACCTCCGCGTTCAGCACACGTGCAGCTTGATGACGATCTCCACCGTCTTGATCCAGCAAGAGGAGGTGGAGAGGAGAGAGAGTTCACCGGCAGCGTGACGGCGCTCCGGTGATGGTGGTGGAGTAATTCCGGCAGGGCTTCGCCTAAGCGCTGCAGAAATCCGATCTAGAGGAGAAACTATGCACTAGAGGAACGGGTAGCACGTGGCTGAAAATTATCTGCCAAAATCCTAAAATCCTCTAGTATATATAGGAGGAGAGGAGGAGGAGGCTTGGCTGCAAAAAAGACAGCCTTTGGGTCGACCAAAGTGGGAGGTGGAGGAGGACTCTCCTCCTCCACTCCTAGTAGGACTAGGACTCTTCCTTTTTGCCTTTTTTTCCACCTTTTTCTTTGGGTTTCTTTCTTCCCGCCACATGGGCCTATTGTGGTTGTTCCACCATCCCAATAAGGGCTGGTTATTACTTTCCCACAGCCCATGAAGCCTCTTGGGTCGAAACACCCCTCCCAGAGGTCTCCCGGTACACTACCGGCACTCCCGGTACACTACCGATAAGCCCGGAACTTTTTCGGCGACCAAAACAGGACTTCCTATATATGAAGCTTTACCTCCGGACCATTACGGAGCTCCTCGTGACGTCTAGGATCTCATCCGGTACTCCAAACAAACTTTGATCACCACCATACATAACTCTACACTATCGAAACGTCACCAAACCTTAAGTGTGCAGACCCTGCGGGTTCGAGAACTATGTAGACATGACCGAGACACCTCTATGGTCAATAACCAATGGTGGGACCTGGACGTCCACATTGGTTCCTACATATTCTACAAAGATCTTTATCGGTCGAACCTCTATGTCAAGGATTCAGTTAATCCCGTATAATGTTCCCTTTGTTCTTCGGTATGTTACTTGCCCGAGATTCGATCGTCGGTATCTCCATACCTAGTTCAACCTCGTTACTGGCAAGTCTCTTTACTCGTTCCGTAATACAAGATCCCGTGACTAACACTTAGCCACATTGCTTGCAAGGCTTGTTGTCATGTTGTATTACCGAGTGGGCCCTGAGATACCTCTCCGTCACACGGAGTAACAAATCCTAGTCTCGATCCATGCCAACTCAACAGACACCATCGGAGATACCTGTAGAGCACCTTTATAGTCACCCATTTACGTTGCGACGTTTGATACACACAAGGCACTCCTCCGATATCCGTGAGTTGCATGATCTCATGGTCATAGGAACATATACTTGACATGCAGAAAACAATAGCAATAAACTGACACGATCATATGCTATGTTTGTAGTTTGGGTCTTATCCATCACATCATTCTCCTAATGATGTGATCCCGTTATCAAATGACATCTCATGTCCATGGCCAGGAAACCTTAACCATCCTTTGATCAACGAGCTAGTCCATTAGAGGCATACTAGGGACATGGTTTTGTCTATGTATCCACACATGCATTTAAGTCTCCGATCAATACAATTATAGCATGGATAATAAACGATTATCATGAACAAGGAAATATGATAATAACTAATTTATTATTGCCTCTAGGGCATATTCCCAACAGTCTCCCACTTGCACTAGAGTCAATAATCTAGTTCACATCACCATGTGATTCGCATTGTTATGAATCTAACACCCAATGAGTTCTAGGGCTTGATCATGCTTTGCATGTGAGAGAGGTCTTATAGTCAACGGGTCTGAAATATTTAGATCCGTGTGTACTTTGCAAATCTCTATGTCAAACCGTAAACACTGCTACCACACTCCACTTGGTACTATTTCCAAATGGCTGCTCCACTATACGTATCCAGATTGCTACTACTAGTCATCCGGATAGGTGTTAAAACTTGGATCAACGTAACTCTTTACGACGAACTCTTTATCACCTCCATAATCAAGAAACATTTCCTTAGTCCTCTGGTTACCAAGGACAATTCTAACCGCTGTCCAGTGATCCACTCCTGGACCACTCTTGTACCCCTTGACAGACTCATGGCAAGGCACACACAGGTGCGGTACACAGCATGGCATAATATAGAGCCTATGGCTAAGGCATAGGGGACGACGTTCGTCCTTTCTCTTTCTTCTGCCGTTGTCGAGCTTTGAGTCTCACTCAACTTCACACCTTACAAATCAGACGAGAACTATTTCTCTGGCTGATCCATTTTGAACTCTTTCAAAATCTTATCAAGGTATGCACTCATTGAAAGTCTCATCAAGTCATCTTGATCTATCTCTATAGATCTTGATGCTCAACAATTTGGTAGCTTTATCCAGGTCTTCCTTTGAAAATCACTTTCCAAACAACCATTTATGCTTTCCAGAAATCCTACATTATTTCCGATCAACAATATGTCATCCACATATACTTATCAGAAATTCTATAGTGCTCCCACTCACTTTGTTGCAAATACAAGTTTCTCGTAAACTTTGTATAAACTCAAACACTTTGATCAACTCATCAAAGCGTATATTCCAACTCCGAGATGCTTGCTTCAGTCCATGGAAGGATCACCGAAGCTTGCACACCTTTTAGCATCCTTAGGACTGACAAAACCTTCTGGTTGTATCACATACAACCTTTCCTCAAGTAAACCATTAAGGAAACGATGTTTTGACATCCATCTGCCAGATTTCATAATTGAAAACACAACAACTGCTAACATTATTCCAACAGACTTTAGCACCCCTACGAGTGAGAAAGTCTCATCGTAGTCAACTCCTTGAACTTGTCACAAACATCTTTGCAACAAGTCGAGCTTTACAAATAGTGACATTCACCATCAGTGTCTGTCTTCATTTTAAAGATCCATTTGTACTCAACGACCTGCCGTCCAACGAGCAAGTCTACCAAAGTCTACACTTGGTTTTCATACATGGATCCTATCTCGGATTTCATGGCCTCCAACCATTTGTCGGAATCCGGGCCCATCATCGCTTCTCCATAGCTCGTAGGTTCATTGTTGTCCAACAACATGACCTCCAAGATAGAGTTGTCGTACCGCTCAGGAGTAGTACACATCCTTGGCGACCTACAAAGTTCGATAGTAACTTGATCCTGAAGCTTCATGATCATCATCATTAACTTCCTCTTCAACTAACGTAGGCTTCACAGAAACATCTTTCTGCGCTGCGCTACTCTCTGGTTGAACAAAGGTTTAACAACCTCATCAATTTCTATCTTCCTCCCACTCAATTCTTTCAAGAGAAACATTTCCTCGAGAAAGGATCCGTTTAAGCAACAAACACTTTGCACTAGGATGTGAGATTGAAGGTTCACCCAACTGATCTTAGGGTATTCTATGAAGATGCATTTGTCTGCCTTGGGTTCGACCTCATTAGGTGAAAACATTTTCCACACAAGTGTCGCAGCCCCAAGTATTAAGAAATGACAGCTTAGGTTTCTATCAAACCATAATTCACATGGTGTCATCTCAATGGATTTAGATGATGCCCTATTTAAAGTGGATGTAGTTGTCTCTAATGCATAACCCCAAAAATTATAGTAGTAAAACGATAAGAGACATCACAGTATGCACTATATCAATAGAGCATGACTATGTTGTTAGGACACACCATCACACCATGGTGTTCCAGGTGGCGTTAGTTGTGAAACAAATTTCACATTGTCTTAAGTTGTATGCCAAACTCGTAACTCAGATATTCACCTCCACGATCATATCGTGGCCATTTTTATCTTCTTGTCACGATGATCTTTAAACTCCACTCTGAATTTGCTTGAACCTTTCAGACGATTCAGACTTGTGTTTCATTAAGTAAATATACACTATATCTACTCAAATCATCAGTGAAGGTAAGAAAATAACGATATCCACTGCACGCTACAAGACTCACTAGATTGCATACATCAACATGTATCATTTCCAATGAATCACTTGCCCGCTCCATCCAACGGGGTCCTTTAGTCATCTTGCCCAAGAGGCATGGTTCGCATGTCTCAACCGATTCGAAATCGAATGAGTCCAAATATCCATCAGCATGGAATTTCTACATGCGCTTTATACCAATATGACATTTAGCGGCAGTGCCACAAGTATGTGGTACTATCATTATTAACTTTGTATCTTTTGACATCAATGTTATGAACATGTGTAATACTACGATCAAGATTTCAATAAACCATTCTCACTGGGTGCATGACCATTGAAGGTATTATTCATGTAAAGAGAATAACTATTATTCTCTGACTTAAATGAATAACCATATTGCAACAAACATGATCTAATCATGTTCATGCTCAACGCAAAACACCAAATAACATTTATTTAGGTTCGTCACTAATCCTGAAGGTAGAGAGAGCGTGCGATGTTGATCACATCAACCTTGGAAACATTTCCAACACACATCGTCACCTCACCCTTAGCTAGTTCTCCGTTTATTCCGTAGCTGTTATTTCGAGTTACTAACATTTAGCAACCGAACCGGTATCCAATACCCAGGTGCTACTAAGAGTACTAGAAAGGTACACATTATTAACTCGTATATCAAATATACTTCCATTAATGTTGCCAGCCTTCTTATCTACCAAGTATCTAGGGTTGTTCCGCTTTAGCGACCGCTCACCTCATAACAGAAGCACTCAGTCTCGGGTTTGAGTTCAACTTCGGGTTGCTTCAGTGGAGCAGCAACTGACTTGCTATCCATGAAGTTTCCCTCCTTGCTCTTGCCCTTCTCGAAACTAGTGGTTTGATTAACCATCAACACTTGACGCTCCTTCTTGATTTCTACCTTTGCGGTGTCAAACATCGCGAACAGCTCAGGAATCATTATTTCTATCCCTGGCAATTTATAGTTCATCACCAAGTTCTAGTAGCTTAGTGACAGTGACTTGGAGAACTATATCAATCACTATCTTATCTGGAAGATCAACTCCCACTTGATTCAAGCGATTGTAGTACCCAGACAATCTCAGTACATGCTCAACGGTTGAGCTATTCTCCTTCATCTTACAGGCAAAGAATCTTGTTGGAGATCTCATATCTCGCAACACGGGCACGAGCCTGAGATCACAATCTCAGCTCCTAGAACATCTCATATGTTCCGTGACGTTCAAAACGTTTCGGAGCCTCAATTCTAAGCCGTAATGCATGACGCACTAAACTATCAAGTAGTCATCGAAACATGCCTGTCAGATGTTCACAACATCTACAGACGACGCTAGATGGGGTGGCGCACCGAGCGGTGCATTAAGGACATAAGCCTTCTGTGCAGCAATGAGGACAATCCTCAGATCACGGACCCAGTCCGCAATTTTGCTACCAACATCTTTCAGTTCTATTTCTCTAGGAACATATAAAAATACAAGGGAGCTACAGCGCGAGCTAGTAATCTACAACATAATTTGCAAAGACACTTTGACTATGTTCATGATAATGAGTTCAATTAATCATATTACTTAAGAACTCCCACTCAAATTGACATCCCTCCGATCATTCGAGTGATACATGATCCAAATTCACCAAGTCAAGTCCGATCATCACGTGAGTTGAGGTGGCTGCAATGGTGAACATCATCATGTTGATCATATCTACTATATGACTCATGTTCGACCTTTCGGTCTCTTGTGTTCCGAGGCCATGTCTGTACATGCTAGGCTCGTCAAGTTTAACCCGAGTGTTCTGCGCGTGCAAATCTGGCTTGCACCCGTTGTATGTGAACGTAGAGTCTATCACACCCGATCATCACGTGGTGTCTCAACACGACGAACTTTCGCAACGGTGCACACTCAGGGAGAACACAATTTATCTTGAAATTAAGTGAGGGATCACCTTATAATGCTACCGTCGTCCTAAGCAAAACAAGGTGCATAAAAGGATTAACATCACATGCAAATCATAAGTGACATGATATGGCCATGATCTTGTGCTTTTGATCTCCATCATGAAAGCACCGGCATGATCTCCATCGTCACCGGCATGACACCATGATCTCCATCATCTTGATCTCCATCAACGTGTCGCCATAGGGGTTGTCACGCCCTGCATGCTTCTACTACTATTGCTACCGTAGCTATAAAGTAAAGCATTACATAGCGCTTAATGATTGACACGCAAGTCATACAATAATTAAAGACAACCCTATGGCTCCTGCCGGTTGCCGTATTCATCGACATGCAAGTCGTGATAATCTATACATCACATGATCATCTCATACATCACATATATCACAACATGTAATTGGCCATATCATATCACAACATACCCTGCAAAAACAAGTTAGACGTCCTCTAATTGTGGTTGCATCTTTTACGTGGCTGCTACGGGTATCTAGCAAGAACAATTCTCACCTACGCATAAACCACAACGGTGATACACTAGTTTGCTTTTCAACCTTCTCAAGGACCACCTTTGTCGAATCCGATCCAACTAAAGTGAGAGAAACTGTCACCCGCAAGCCATCTAGGCAACAAGTTGCGTCGAGGGAACCGGTCTCTCGTAAGCGTACGAGTAATGTTGGTCCGGGCCGCTTCATCTCACAATCCCGCTGAACCAAAATACGACCAAGGGAGGAAGCAATCTAAGCATCAACGCCCACAAACCTTTTGTGTTCTACTCGAGATCTCATCGAACCATCAACCTAGCTCATGATGCCACTGTTGGGAACGTCGCATGGGAAACAAAAATTTTCCTACGCACACGCAAACCTATCCATGGTGATGAGCATCTACGGGAGGGAGAGTGGATCTACGTACCCTTGTAGATCGCTAAGCGAGAAGCGTTAAGAAACGCGGTTGGTGTAGTCGAACATCTTCGCGATCCAAATCGCCGAGCGTCCCGCGATCTCATCACGATCCGTCCGCGATCCAATCATGATCCGTCCCGCGATCTCATCACGATCCATATCACGATCTTGATCACGATCTGTCCCGCGAACTCATCACAATCCGTTCCGCGATCTCATCACGAACCGTCTCGCGATCTCGATCACGGTCCTTCCGATCTAGCGCCGAACGGACGGCACCTCCGCGTTCAGCACACGTGCAGCTTGATGACGATCTCCACCGTCTTGATCCAGCAAGAGGAGGTGGAGAGGAGAGAGAGTTCACCGGCAGCGTGACGGCGCTCCGGTGATGGTGGTGGAGTAATTCCGGCAGGGCTTCGCCTAAGCGCTGCAGAAATCCGATCTAGAGGAGAAACTATGCACTAGAGGAACGGGTAGCACGTGGCTGAAAATTATCTGCCAAAATCCTAAAATCCTCTAGTATATATAGGAGGAGAGGAGGAGGAGGCTTGGCTGCCAAAAAGCCAGCCTTTGGGTCGACCAAAGTGGGAGGTGGAGGAGGACTCTCCTCCTCCACTCCTAGTAGGACTAGGACTCTTCCTTTTTCCCTTTTTTTCCACCTTTTTCTTTGGGTTTCTTTCTTCCAGCCACATGGGCCTATTGTGGTTGTTCCACCAGCCCAATAAGGGCTGGTTATTAATTTCCCACAGCCCATGAAGCCTCTTGGGTCGAAACACCCCTCCCAGAGGTCTCCCGGTACACTACCGGCACTCCCGGTACACTACCGATAAGCCCGGAACTTTTCCGGCGACCAAAACAGGACTTCCTATATAGGAATCTTTACCTCCGGACCATTCCGGAGCTCCTCGTGACGTCTAGGATCTCATCTGGGACTCCAAACAAACTTTGATCACCACCGTACATAACTCTACACTACCAAAACGTCACCAAACCTTAAGTGTGCAGACCCTGCGGGTTCGAGAACTATGTAGACATGACCGAGACACCTCTACGGTCAATAACCAATGGCGGGACCTGGACGTCCACATTGGTTCCTACATATTCTACGAAGATCTTTATCGGTCGAACCTCTTTGTCAAGGATTCAGTTAATCCCGTATAACGTTCCCTTTGTTCTTCGGTATGTTACTTGCCCGAGATTCGATCGTCGGTATCTCCATACCTAGTTCAACCTCGTTACTGGCAAGTCTCTTTACTCGTTCCGTAATACAAGATCCCGTGACTAACACTTAGCCACATTGCTTGCAAGGCTTGTTGTGATGTTGTATTACCGAGTGGGCCCTGAGATACCTCTCCGTGACACGGAGTAACAAATCCCAGTCTCGATCCATGCCAACTCAACAGACACCATCGGAGATACCTGTAGAGCACCTTTATAGTCACCCATTTACGTTGCGATGTTTGATACACACAAGGCACTCCTCCGATATCCGTGAGTTGCATGATCTCATGGTCATAGGAACATATACTTGACATGCAGAAAACAATAGCAATAAACTGACACGATCATATGCTATGTTTGTAGTTTGGGTCTTATCCATCACATCATTCTCCTAATGATGTGATCCCATTATCAAATGACATCTCATGTCCATGGCCAGGAAACCTTAACCATCCTTTGATCAACGAGCTAGTCCATTAGAGGCATACTAGGGACATGGTTTTGTCTATGTATCCACACATGCATTTAAGTCTCCGATCAATACAATTATAGCATGGATAATAAACGATTATCATGAACAAGGAAATATGATAATAACTAATTTATTATTGCCTCTAGGGCTTATTCCCAACACCAGGTGCTACTAGGAGTACTCACAAGGTACACATCATTAACACGTATATCAAATATACTTCTCTCGATGTTGCCAGCCTTCTTATCTACCAAGTATCTAGGGTTGTTCCACTGCAGCGACCACTCTCCTCATAATCGAAGCACTTAGTCTCGGGTTTGGGTTCAACTTTGGGTTGCAGCAGCAACTGACTTGCTATCCATCAAGTTTCCCTCCTTGTTCTTGCCCTTCTTGAAACTAGTGGTTTGACTAACCATCATGACTTGACGCTCCTTATGGATTTCTACTTTCGCGATGTCAAACATCGTGAATAGCTCAGGGATCATTATTTCTATCCCTGGCATTTTATAGTTCATCACCAAGTTCTAGTAGCTTTAGTGACAGTGACTTGGAGAAGTATATCAATCACTATCTTATCTGGAAGATCAACTCCCACTCGATTCAAGCGATTGTAGCACCCAGAAAATCTGAGCACATGCACAACGATTGAGCTATTCTCTTTCGTCTTGCAGGCAAAGAATCTTGTTGGAGATCTCATATCTCGCAACACGGGCATGAGCCTGAGATCCTAATTTCAGCTCTTAGAACATCTCATATGTTTCGTGACGTTCAAAACGTTTCGGAGCCTCAATTCTAAGCCATAATGCATGACGCACTAAGCTATCAAGTAGTCATAAGAACGTGCCTGTCAGATGTTCACAACCTCTACGGACGACGCTAGAGGGGTTGGCACACCGAGCGGTGCATTAAGGACATAAGCCTTCTGTGTAGCAACGAGGACAATCCTCAGATCACGGAGCCAGTCCGCAATATTGCTACCATCATCTTTCAACTCTATTTCTCTAGGAACATATAAAAATTCAAGGGAGCTACAGCGTGAGATAGTAATCTACAACACAGTTTGCAAAGACACTACTGACTATGTTCATGATAATGAGTTCACTTAATCATATTACTTAAGAACTCCCACTCAAATTGACATCCCTCCGGTCATTCGAGTGATACATGATCCAAATTCACCAACTCAAGTCCGATCATCACGTGAGTTGAGGTGGTTTCAATGGTGAACATCATCATGTTGATCATATCTGCTATATGACTCATGTTCGACCTTTCGGTCTCTTGTGTTTCGAAGCCATGTCTGTACATGCTAGGCTCGTCAAGTTTAATCCGAGTGTTCTGTATGTGCAACACTGGCTTGCACCCGTTGTATGTGAACGTAGAGTCTATCACACCCGATCATCACGTGGTGTCTCAACACGACGAACTTTCGTAACGGTGCACACTCGGGGAGAACACAATTCATCTTGAAATTTAAGTGAGGGATCACCTTATAATGTTACCGTCATCCTAAGCAAAACAAGGTGCATATAAGGATTAACATCACATGCAAATCATAAGTGAGATGATATGGCCATGAACTTGTGCTTTTGATCTCCATCTTGAAAGCACCGACATGATTTCCATCGTCACCGGCATGACACGATGTTCTCCATCATCTTGATCTCCATCAACGTGTCGCCATTGGGGTTGTTGCGCCCATCATGCTTGTACTACTATTGCTACCGTTTAGCAATAAAGTAAAGCATTACATAGCGCTTAATGATTGACATGCAGGTCATACGATAATTAAAGGCAACCCTATGGCTCCTGCCGGTTGCCGTACTCATCAACATGCAAGTCGTGATATTCTATACAACACATGATCATATCATACATCACATATATCACATCATGTAATTGGCCATATCACATCACAACATACCCTGCAAAAACAAGTTAGACATCCTCTAATTGTTGTTGCATGTTTTATGTGGCTGCTACGGGTATCTAGAAAGAACAATTCTCATGTACGCAAAAACCGCAACGGTGATACACTAGTTTCTTTTCAACCTTCTCAAGGACCGCCTTTGTCAAATCCGATCCAACTAAAGTGAGAGAAACTGGCACCCGCAAGCCTTCTATGCAACAAGTTGCGGTTGAGGGAACCGGTCTCTCGTAAGCCTACGAGTAATGTTGGTCCAGGCCGCTTCATCTCACAATACCGCTGAACCAAAATACGACCAAGGGCGGAAGCAATCTAAGCATCAACGCCCACAAACTCTTTGTGTTCTACTCGAGATCTCATCTACACATAGACCTAGCTCATGATGCCACTTTTGGGTAACGTTGCATGGGAAACAAAAAATTTCCTACGCACATGCAAGATCTATCCATGGCGATGATCATCTATGAGAGGCAGAGTGGATCTACGTACCCTTGTAGATCGCTAAGAGGGAAGCGTTAAGAAATGTGGTTGGTGTAGTCGAACGTCTTTGCGATCCAAATCGCCGAGCGTCCCGCGATCTCATCACGATCCATCCCGCGATCCAATCACGATCCGTCCCGCTATCCATTCATGATCTGTCCCGCGATCCAATCACGATCCGTCCCGCGAACTCATCACGATCCGTCCCGCGATCTCATCACGATCCATCTCACGATCTTGATCACGGTCCTTCCGATCTAGCGCCGAACGGATGGCACCTCCGCGTTTAGCACACGTACAGTTTGATGACGATCTCCGCCTTCTTGATCCAGCAAGAGGGAGTGGACAGGTAGAAGAGTTCTTCGGCAGTGTGACGGCGCTTCTGCAATGGTGGTGGAGCTATTCCGGCAGGGCTTTGCCTATGCACTACAGAAATCCGATCTAGAGGAGAAACTATGCACTGGAGGAACGGATAGTGTCGTGGATTTGTCACGGCAGATGTCCGGGTGAACGGACTTAGGTTCGGGGCGAAGACGCAACTACGTGGCGGCTTGGAGGGGTTGATCCCAACTGTCGTGGATTTGTGACGGCAGATGTCCGGGTCAACGGACTTAGGTTCGGGGCGAAGACGCAACTACGTGGCGGCTTGGAGGGGTTGATCGGAATCGAGAGACACGGAGTTGTACCCAGGTTCGGCCCCTCCGATGGAGGTAAAAGCCTACGTCTTGCTTGTCTGGTATTGATGATGATGAAGATCTCTCGGTTACAAGGGTGCTGTTTGCTACCTCTAATCACGAAAGCCTCTAATATGTTTATCTCTAATCTCTTGTATTGTCTAAACTTGTGGACTTGTGAATCTTCTCCCTCTAGGGGTGCTCTACCCCTCCTTATATAGGTGGAGAGGGTAGGCTTACAAATAGAGTCCTACTAGGAGTAGGATTAGGACTAGCCTCTCACGAATCCTACTCCGGGTCTTATTTCCTTTAAGCGAATCCCTCTCTCTTCGAGCCTTCTCTTGTGAGCCGCCAGGCACCGGCTCACCCGCCGGGTCTTTGGCTTGGTCATCCTGCGACCCGCCTGCGGTGTCATTAATAAGATGTCATGTCTTTATGGGGTCTTCTGTGAGTCACCAGACCGGGTCATACCGCGGGGTATATCCCCGACATTAGCCCCTAGATTAGTTTGAATTTATTCATGCTAAGCTCCTGAAATAAGAATAATAAATATGTTAAGTGGCCAGCTTGCTCCTTTGGCCGGCTTATAAAATGGCTCCTCAGAAATCTGGGTCTTTTCTGCATATGAATGAGTCATCTTGATAATCATCTTACTTGTCAATGTCCTTTGAAATTTTTTAAGAATAGAACACCCATATGTCATTGAATCGGCTTCCAATACTCTTGGGAGGTCATCTCCTTCGGGTCATAATCATTGGTGATGTCGGGTCATTATCGCTGATGACGCCGGGTCATTATCGTTGGTGACGCCGGGTCAAACAATTAGAATCCAGTTGACTTGATAAAAATATTGGGATGAAAACCCATCTGATGTAAACCGGACTTCCATTGTTGTGAAGCAGGGCGGCTTATAAAATCTGGCGGGTTATGATCTTTTGGTAACACCGGGTCATAAGTGTTGGTGACGCCGGGTCTAACAACTGAACTCCATACTTAATATCTTGAAAATCTCCTCAAGAGTTTTTGATATGTCCATATTACCTGCAGCCCCCAAGCTCCGAGATTATCCATGATAACTTGGTGCTTTGCAATAATATTTTGGACTGTGTAGCCCCCAAGGGCCGGGTTGACCTGCCTGTAGCAACCTGGGGCTTATAACTGTCTTATACCTTATGAAACTTTGGCAGGTGTAGCCCCCAAGGGTTGTCTCATCAGAAAGCTTCAGCGGGTGTAGCCCCCAAGGGCCGGCTCATCAGAAAGCTTCGGCGGGTGTAGCCCCCAAGGGCCGGCTCATCAGAATGTGATGCACAGGGTCTTCAATTTTGAACCTCATAATTTGTTTAAACAACTGAATACATTAGCCCCCAAGTGCTGGGTCGCATGCCTACAGCGACTTGGGGCTTTGAAAAATTGATCTGAGCGGTGTAGTCCCCAAGTGCCGGGTCAGTAAGAATTACTGGGCTGGGACTTTAGAAAAATATAGAAAAGCCGTCTCATCTCCTTGAGCTCACATGGTCTTGCTGACAATGTAATGATTTGAAAATCGGCTTGCATTAGCCCCCAAGTGCCGTGGTGCGTGCTTGCAGCGACATGGGACTTGCATAATTTATATAAACTGGCTTTGAATAGTGTAGCTCCCAAGTGTCCGGTCGTTTGCCTGCGGCGACTTGGGACTATGTAAGAATAATATGACTCACCACAATTTGTTGGATGAATCCTTAACCGTGGTTGTAATATAACCCGGAATGAATATCCTGAAATAATTCCTTTGTCTCTGACATGAAATCCCTGCTCATGGTTGCGGTGCAACCTGGCAAATATATATTGGAGAAATCCATGAGTGTTGTAGATTACTACAGAGCATAATTGAAGAAATCTGAGGACCAGCCAATTAGATGACACGACATTATATCTGATAGGGCGGTTCTTCAAGAATAATCAACTTTCCAATATAACGGCGGCTCATCTTTAATAAACAAGACCTGCAAAAAATGACAGAATATGTTCTGTGTTGCTGTAAGGGCGGCTTGAAAAAGCACAACCCGGAGATGTTATATCTTTCATAACATTGCTCCTTCTTTCATAATCTGGCTTTGACCCGGCTTGATAAGCCGGCATGACATGTGAATATGATGAAATATATGATGCAATGTATGATGCCATGTATGATGCAAGATGCAATGTATGATGTAATGTTAACTTGTCAACATTTTTTGGCATAAAGCCGGAGGATAGGCATTAGAAGTTGTACCCGAAGGTAGGAAGCCGCCCTCGCCGCGGCTCATTTTCCTGAGCCAAAATTTTGTGGCATAACGCCTGGCTAATAGGCGTTAGAAGCTGTACCCGGAGGTAGGAAGCCGCCGTTCGCCGCGGCTCATTTTCCTGAGCTGGATTTTTATAAGAACAACTAATAGGCGTTATGAGCTATACCCAAAGGTAAGAAGCCACCGTTCACCGTAGCTAATTTACCTTAGCTATTTTTACATGGCCTTACACCGGCTAATACGCATTAGAAGCTGTACCCGGAGGTAAGAAGCCGCCGTTCGCGGGTCATGAGATGTTAGCTACCCGTCGGTAAAAAACCTCTCATAACCGTGGCTAAACTGGTTAGTCGGAGATGGCATAAAGCCAGCTGATTGGGTGTTAGAAGCGGTACCCATCGGTAAGAAGCCCCCTTTTTAGCAATTACGACGTAGAGCGCCGACGGATAGGCGTTAGAAGCTGTACCGGCTAAAGGTAGGAAGCCGCCCTCGCCGCGGCTCATTTTCCTGAGCCAGATTTTTGTGGCATAACGCCTGGCTAATAGGCGATAGAAGCTGTACCCGAAGGTAAGAAGCCGACGTTCGCTGATCTCAGTTGATACATCAACCGGAGTATTTTTGAACTCTTCTTGTCAGTCGCTATCTTGTAAACCGCCATCTTGTATAAAGAAACGGCAGAAGCTCCAAGCGATGATCCAATAATCTGGGCACCTATGTTTGAATGGTGTATCACAGCGGTTCGTCCTCTTGGGCAACTTTTAATCTTCCGTCAGTAATGTAATAGCCCCCAGGATTGGATTTTCTCTTGCAAAGACCCGGGGTTCTCGTTGAAAACGACCAAATGTGTCTCGCCATGTCTGTAGCCCCCGAGTCTTAAGTGGACTCGAAGAGGCGGCTTGAGAATCTCCATTGAAAGTTGAGGTTGGCCGTGGCAGGTTATAGATGATCCCGTATGATTTGTTTCAATGATCTGGTCGAGGGTTCGTTCCGGCTGGTTGTTGAAGTGAACCAAATTGTAGTGGCAGCGATTTGTGCGCCTGTCCGTCGGGCGGCTCATATCAATGAGCACCGTACTAGTATGTTGATGTAGGTCAGACTGTGGATGGCGTCTTGTGTGTGTCTGTTGGGCGGCTCACACCGGTGTATGCACCCGCTGTTGGGTTGATGTAGACATAGCGAACACCCGTGACATTGTAAGCCGGTGCTGGTGTCAAAGACACCACGGAATTATAAGCCGACACGGATGGCAAGATATGAACACGGCGTTGTAAGCAGGTGCTGATGGCAAGGGACGACCACGGCGTTGTAAGCCGGAGCGGTGGTGAGAGACGGTGAAGGCGTTGGCGCAACAGTGATAGACGGTCACGGCGCTGTAAGCCGGCGCGATGGCGAGGGACGGCCATGGTATTGTAAGCCGGAGCGGTGGCGAGAGATGGCCACGGTGTTGTAAGCCGGCGCTATGGCGAGAGATGTCGACGACGTTGTAAGTCGGCGCGGTGGCGGCGTCGTAAGCCTGCGCAGCGCGATACGGATGCACATCGGTGCATGATGACGTTGGCGCACCTCCATCTCCGCGGTATAAAGCCATTTGAATTACTGCCCTGCGTAAAAAATATTATATGCCAAGATAATTGCTCTTAATGAAATTAATATATGCGATTAAAATAGACTGGACAAATATCACCTCATGTGTTGGAGACGACATTTGATCCAATGCACAACACCGCTCAGGCTGGATTTCTTTCAGGCCAAGCATCGTCCAATTACAGACAGGACGGCTCGAGCGAGTGAACATCCATGGCAGAGGCAAAGTGAGAGACGGTCAATGCGAGCCAGGGACGAGGCGCACGGACTTACCTGCTTGGAAGCGCAGGGGCGCAGCGAGGACGACTCGGAGCGTGGATCGGCAAGGCGCAGTCAAGCCGCAGCCGCAGAGGCTCGCCGGCAAAGGGAGGCGGGTTGCTGCGGGGGAGTCCTTGTCTATGTCCAAATCTATTCCGAGTCATAGTTGAC
Organism: Hordeum marinum; assembly: GCA_022496015.1. Lineage (NCBI taxonomy): Eukaryota > Viridiplantae > Streptophyta > Magnoliopsida > Poales > Poaceae > Hordeum > Hordeum marinum. Next base: position 386,407,733 of record CM039672.1, read on the forward strand.
TTGGCGACTCGTCTTTTTCCTTTGACGCCCGGTTTACTAATTTTTAATCCTTCGTCTCTGGATTTAGCAGATCTCGGGACATAATGACGTGACAATGCGTATATACGCAAAAGTGGCGTCTGATCGGACGCGTCCTCTTCAGAACATCATGGGCCTCGGCGAAAATTGTTAATCTGGACTGATGAACTCAAAAACTGATACAGATCCTTCCACACTATTATTTTTTATCCAGTCGATCGCAATCTTCTCGACCCCTGTAAGAGCTTCCTCCAAGAACACAATACCACCATGCATAGGCCCCACGGTGGGCGCCAACTGTTGTGGATTTGTGACGGTAGATGTCCGGGTCAATGGACTTAGGTTCGGGGCAAAGACGCAACTACGTGGCGGCTTGGAGGGGTTGATCCCAACTGTCGTGGATTTGTCACGGCAAATGTCTGGGTCAATGGACTTAGGTTCGGGGCAAAGACGCAACTACGTGGCGGCTTGGAGGGGTTGATCGGAATCGAGAGACATGGAGTTTTACCCAGGTTCGCCCCCTCCGATGGAGGTAAAAGCCTATGTCGTGCTTGTCTGGTATTGATGATGATGAAGATCTCTCGGTTACAAGGGTGTTGTTTGCTACCTCTAATCACGAAAGCCTCTAATCTGTTTATCTCTAATCTCTTGTATTGTCTAAACTTGTGGACTTGTGAATCTTCTCCCTCTAGGGGGTGCTCTACCCCTCCTTATATAGGTGGAGAGGGTAGGCTTACAAATAGAGTCCTACTAGGAGTAGGATTAGGACTAGCCTCTCACAAATCCTACTCCGGGTCTTATTTCCTTTAAGGGAGTCCTTCTCTCTTCGGGCCTTCTCTTGTGAGCCGCCAGGCGCCGGCTCACCCGCCGAGTCTTGGGCTTGGTCATCCTGCGACCCGCCTGCCGGGTCATTATAAGATGTCATGTCTTTATGTGGTCTCCTGTGAGTCGCCAGGCCGGGTCATACCGCGGGGTATATCCCCGACAGGTAGCACGTGGCTGAAAATCTAGTGCCAAAAACCCTAAAACCTCTAGTATATATAGGAGGAATAGAGGAGGAGGCTTGGCTCCCAAGGAGCCAGCCCTTGGGTCGGCCGAACCAAGGAGGATTGGAGGATTCCTCCTCCAATCCTAGTAGGACTAGGACTCCTCCTTATTTTTGCCTTTTTTGCCTTTTTCCACCTTTTTCTCTTTGGGCATTTCTTCCCAGCCACATGGGACTTGTGTGGGACTTCCACCAGCCCACTAAGGGCTGGAATTTACTCTCCCACAGCCCATGTAGCCTCTTGGGTCGAAATACCCCTCCCGATTGTCTCCCAGTACACTACCGGCACTCCCAGTACACTACCGATGAGCCCGAAACCTTTCGGCAACCAAAACAGGACTTCCTATATATCAATCATTACCTCCAGACCATTTCGGAGCTCCTCGTGATGTCCAGGATCTCATCCGGGACTCCTAACAACCTTCGGTCACCACCATACATAACTCTATACTACCGAAACGTCACCGAACCTTAAGTGTGCAGACCCTACGGGTTCGAGAACTATGTAGACATGACCGAGACACCTCTACGGTCAATAACCAATAGCGGGACCTCAATGCCCATATTGGTTCCTACATATTATACGAAGATCTTTATCGGTCGAACCTCTATGTCAAGGATTCAGTTAATTCCCGTATGATGTTCCCTTTGTTCTTCGGTATGTTACTTGCCCGAGATTCGATCATCGGTATCTCCATACCTACTTCAACCTTGTTACCGGCAAGTATCTTTACTCGTTCCATAATACAAGATCCCGTGACTAACACTTAGTCACATTGCTTTCAAGGCTTATTGTGATGTTGTATTACCGAGTGGGCCCTAAGATACCTCTCCGTCACATGGAGTAACAAATCCCAGTCTTGATCCATGCCAACCCAACAGACACCCTCGGAGATACCTATAGAGCACCTTTATCATCACCCAGTTATGTTGCGACGTTTGATACACACAAGGTACTACTCCGGTGTCAGTGAGTTGCATGATCTCATGGTCATAGGAACATATACTTGACATGCAAAAAACAGTAGCAATAAACTGACAAGATCATATGCTACGTTTGTAGTTTGGGTCTTGTCCATCACATCATTCTCCTAATGATGTGATCCCATTACCAAATGACATCTCATGTCCATGACTAGGAAACCATAGCCATCTTTGATCAACGAGCTAGTCTATTAGAGGCATACTAGGGACATGGTGTTGTCTATGTATCCACACATGTATCTGAGTTTCTGATCAACACAATTATAGCTCGGATAATAAATGATTATCATGAACAAGGAAATATGATAATAACTAATTTATTATTGCCTTTAGGGCATATTTCCAACACTTCCAACTAGCAAAATTAGTGCCATCAAAGTACGGACCTCTACGGTGATGACTTCCCTCACTAGACGCCATACTCTCCTAGGTTGTGAGACCTAAGCAATGGAGACCAAAGCTCTGATACCACTTGTAGGACCGGAAGTATGTCTAGAGGGGGTGGGGTTATTAGACCACTTGACCAAATATTTTTTTTGCCTACACCAAGTTTTAGGGTTGACAGATTTTAGCATTTCATGGCAAGTCAAGTACACCCTACACATGCAAGTCTAAGAGTATATAGCAGCGAAAAGTAACAACAAGCATGTATAGAAGGGATAGGGTAGGAAGATCTAGACATGATGATTTTTCCCGTGGTTCCGATAGGTGGCGCTATCGTACATCCACGTTTATGGAGTCTTCAACCCACGGATGGTAACGGTCGCGGGAGTCCACGGAGGGCTCCACCCAAAAGGGTCCACGAAGTAGCAACCTTGACTATTCCATAACGGCTTCCGTCCATGAAGGACTAGCCTCACTATGGGTAGATCTTCATGAAGTAGGCGATCTCCTGCCCTTACAAACTTCTTGGTTCACTCCACAACACGAAGTAGGAGGCTCCCAAGTGACACCTAACCAATCTAGGAGGCACCACGCTCCAAAAGGTAATAGGCTCGGTAATGACGATGAACTCCTTGCTCTTATGCTTCAAGATGATAGACTCCTCAACACCCAATCACTCTCTCACAGATTTGGCATAGTGGAAGAGATGGGATTGGTGGAAAGCTACTTGGGGAGGCTAGAGATCAAGATCCATATGATTGGAATGGAAGATCTTGACCTCAACACAAGGGTAGGTGGTTCTCTCTCAGAAAATCTGATAGGATAGGTATGGAATAGTTTTGAGTGCTTCTCTTTTGAGTAGGTGGTGGTGAAGGGGTATATATAGGCATCCCCAAAAATCCAACCGTTACACACAAAATGACCAACTCAGTGACACTGATGTGTTAATCTCGGTGGTACCAAAGTGACCAAAAGGTGGGAACTTTTGAATCTCAGTGAGACCAATATAGGAAACTCGGTTGCACCGATAAGGTGACCAATGGTCAGATTTCCAATCTCAATGATGCCAATCCAACATTCTCGGTTGGACCAAAAATGTGAATTTGCGTAACAGAAAGTTGGCAACCTAAACTCGATGGCACTGATATGGAATCAGTTGCACCGAAGTGGCTAGGGTTTGGCTTGAGTCTGTCTAGGTTCTGGAATCGGTGGCACCGGTATGAAAAAGTTGGTTGCACCGATTTTGAGTGTTAGGTATAGAACAGACTTTGGTGGGAGAGTTTGTGGATGTTTTTGGTGACTATCACTTGTGCACATTTGAGCATATTGTTCACCAACAAAACCTTACCCCCTTTTAATAATATTGGCTTTCCTATGGACTCAAAGTGATTTCTCACAAATATAAAATGTGGAGTCCTGCTTGAAGCTTGGCTGTAGCGACCCGACTCAAAACGAGTCAAGCCTCTGTGTGTTCTGTGCCATCCCTGGACCAGTATGCTGGCACACACAGTACATCAATGTATATATCGAAGTGCAATCACATGTAATAACGTAAAACTGATATATACCTTAAAAATCTCGACGGAAACATCCAACGGGAGTGGAGTCCCAATAACACCAACGGCAGGTTGAGTACAAACCGTAACCCTGAATCGTACTCTTACTCGTCGAAGAAGAGTATCTGCAACATGAGACATTGCAGCCGTGTAGGTCAGTACATTGAATGTACCGGCAAGATCACCATAGTAGAACAGAAGATAAAAACTATTCTATATGCAGTAGGGATTTGAGGCTCTGTGTCTGAGTTTTTGCATAAAAGCTGATTTTATTTTCTTTTCCTACAACAAAGGAATATCAGGAGTTTTCACTATAGAGTTACCTAACATGACATGGTTCTGCCAACCAATGTCTAAATGCCCACAAGTATCATAAGTTGCCCACAATTAATTATCAGTCCAATGTCGAGAGTTCAGAGATAGATCCAAGTCCAGAGGCTCAAATTGTCCGTAACCGGGGACACGGCTAATCGATTAGGTTTAACTCTGCAGAGTGTTGTGTACTTTACCCACAAGATTCGTTCCCTCCTGGTATGTCCTCGCACTGCCGGGTGTTTGAGAATAGGATGAACGAAACATGGTCTTTCAGAGTGTTTCCCTGACTACTGTCAGTGCCCATCCATTCCTAACATCGACTACATCTCGTAGCACTGCCCAGCCAGAGTCACAACAAAGATCAACCAAGCTAGAGCCCATAATGACTTGTGGCTACACAGGTAAGCTTCCGGTCATGAAGTATGCATCCGTCTCTTTGAGTCTGGGTGAAGCTTTCCGCAAGATGTCATGGCGCTTCTCCATGCATCCCGGCCATCCACTGGTTACTCTAGGGATGCCCAATCAACCATCCTTCGCCGAGTAGTGTGTATTGAAAACTTGTTTCTCAAGTCTCGAAGTCTTGAGGTCTTGAAGATGCAGGACATGAAGATGCCTTCGTGAAGTTGTCGTCTTGACGTAGAGTCATCCTTCTCACACCACTCACGAACACTCATACCAAACCCCATCTACTTTAGCTTAGCATTAAAATAACTACAGCTCCCGGGGCTTTAGTAACAAGTGGTGGGTTCCTACCTCATGCATTCTACTTGACTACAAGAATTTTCAATAACACTACTGGAGGGATTTTTTGAAAGATAACACTACATGCAATAAAACATAGGTATGAAATAGATGGTTAAAGTGAACTTGCCTGTACTGTTGATGAAGAAATAATATCGCTCTCATAAATAACTTGATAAACTATTCGTCACTCTCTGAGGAAAATCTATATAATCAAACATTGCATTCATATGAGCAATCATACTAGCAATCAATACTAACAATCAATAGGAAACACAAAACTAAAAACAACAAGGTTATGATGAAAGAAATACTTAAGACAAAACTCAAAACAACAAAGTTTCAGCAATACAACTAAGGTTGGTTTTCTCCACAAGTAAATCCTATTTTCAAAAGTAAAAAGATAAAAAAAACAAAGTAAATATAACAAAAGTATTTTAGTAAATATTTTACTTAGCAAAACGAATTACTTTTGAAGAACAACTAAGAAATAAGAAAGTACTAGTGTAAACAACATAGATTTTTGTCTAATAAACCTAACAATAAGAAAACAAATGAAATATTAAAATAGCAGAAAACAAAATATATAACACTAAGTTAACAGAAAGTATATTTTAAAAAACAATTTTATTAAAGGTATTTTCAATTAGCAAATCAAACTAGCAATGAAATCAATTTGCAAGTTATGATTTAACTTGAATTGATTTCATGCAACCAATTAATAAAATGACCTAAAATAACTTGGTTGAAATAGTATTGCTAACTAATATAAAACAAAGTAGAATTTTTTCAATTAATATAAAATAAAAATAGATTAAACAATTTTAAAAACAAAAGAAGTAGAAATAAACCTAAAAGAAGTAAAACAGAATCTGTTTTGTTAAAAATACTAATTTAAATTGTTCCAAAAATTCTCAAATTCTTCCTACTGTTAAATAAAGTCACTAGTGACAAGTAGCAAAAAGAAACAACTAAAAATCTATTTTCAAACTCAAGATATTTAGAAAATAAGATTTGAATCAAATCTGTTGGAATTCAATTTTCAAATTTTCAAAATGGTCAAAAGTTTATATCTACGGAAACTACATAAAATTTGCGACACAATGCAAAAAGAATCAAATTAAAAAAATTAAAAACATAAAAGATATAAAGAAAACAAATTCCGAAACTATTTTGTTTTTAATACAAAAACAGAAAAATAGAAAAAAAATCTAACTAACGGATAGGGGTACACATGGCGCTCTTTGATTGGCTGGAGGGTGTGCATGTTCTAGCGATTCGAGTGGATGGCTGACTCCTAACAGAAAACGGTTCGGCTAAAATGACTATACAGAAAAACCGGTCGGTTTATTTAATCTAAACCGAAGAGGTACGCACGATCTAATCGGGGCCGTTCCTCTAAGATCTGACGGTGGGGAGAGGGCTCCGGCGACTTACCGCGGTGGAGGTCAACTCCGGCAAAGCTCCGACGAGGCAGAGGAGGCAGGGTCGATGTGGAGGCGTCTCCAGTGGCCCTCCGGCAACGGCGATGGCACCAGGCGATGCGGACAAGCGCGGCGAGGCTTCTGATGGTCGTGAAGGAGCTCGAGGATGACGGTGGCGACGATGGCGAGCTTCGAGGCGGCGATGGCTCTTGGGTGTTGATAGGGATGGCGTTCTGTTGGGTGCGGGGCTTGGGCGAGTGGATGGAGAGGTGCGGGTGAGCGAGGCAGAGCGGATGGTGGCCTCGGGCGGCGAGGGGAGTGGCTAGTTCAAGAAGGGGGTCGGCAATGGCGCGACGGCTGTGGGTAACTCCGGCGAGCGATTTGGTGAGGCAGAGGGCACGCGGGAGAGGGCTTCGGGGCGGAAATGGGTCGAGGGGGGGCTGGGGTTTTATAGGCGGCCTCGAGGTCGTCCGAAAGGAAAGGGAGAGGGAGATCGCGGCGGATCCGGTGGTGGCTCCGGCGATGGAAGGGAATCGGGCAGAGGAGGAAGAAGAAAGGAAGGAGGAGATTTGGGCCGGATTCTTTCCATATGGGCCTCGGGTGTTTTTCCTAATTTAGAGATTTGTTTCCTTTTATTTAGAAACAGAGAAAGGAAAGGTGATTTAGAGGATCAAATCAAATCCAAAAATTAAAGTCCTATATATCAAAATGATTAGGAGAATAAATGCAAAAATCTAGACATTTTTCTACGGCCAAAATAAATACTTTTAAAAAATGTCTTTCAGAAAATGCCCAATTGGATTTATTTCTTTTTGCAAATATTTTTCAAATAACCTCATGGGTTTTATGGTTCAAATACTTCACAAAAATACCCCTGGTTTGGAGTGTCATATTACTCCTCTCAAGTTTTGTCAAGGGGTTGAATTCTTTCAAACTTCAAATTGGAAATCAAATATGAAAAGAACTCCATATCAGAAAATTTCAAATGTTTTCAAATTCACTCTTCAAATATTTTTATATTGAAGAAGTCATGTCATCTTCTCTCACTAATTTGAAATGTAGGAATTTGAATTAAAAAAGCATATGGGAAAGTCATGTCATTCCCTCTCATTCAAAGTTTTTTTCAATTTTCACTCAATTTCAATCACTCACTCAATCAACAAATCATTCTAATATTTATTATAACATTCCAAAATTTGGGATGTTACATTGGCCAACCTATTTCCTTGCATCTTGGGGTATGTCCACAATCTCCTTTTGCCAATCCTATCATTGAACATTTCCTGAAATATACTTGGTGGAAACATTAGTTCGATGACTTATAGGTTGTTATTAATTACCAAAACCAACAAGGGAGCAAATGTGCTTTCAGCCTCATACTCAGATTTAGGTGGTTTGTCCAACGAACCCCAATATGGTATTTTGCACGCTTCACAGAACAGGTCTAAAGGCATGGTCAAAGCATTATTATAAAGGCTAAACGAAACTCTAGACTCACGAGGGAAACATTTAAATTTCTTAGCAATTGTCTCTATGAGTTCAAGGTGTTAGGTACACTTAGCTTCAATGAAGGGAGAGAGATCAGCATTGTGAACATACTTCTCAAATTATTATTTAAAACCCGCACTTTCCATGAATGTATTACATGGCCAAAGGCACGATCTGGTTTCGGCGTCTTGAATCGAGCTTGCACTTGGTTCAACATAAGATTGTCGGATCAGGCTTTCACTTGAAGATGCCCCAGAGGATCTTCTCCTCGAAGAACTCCTAAATAATTGCATTTTTATTTGTGAACAATTTCTGAATTTTTTTTGTGACACAAATATATATATATTTCAATGAAACTTAATAAGATTGATAGCAACTACTCATAAGGATGCCTAGAGGCCATATCAAGCATTCAAACTAGTTAGAACTCTAAGAATTCAACATGCAAGCTCATCTACAGTAGCACCAAGAGTAGCTAATTATTCTGAAAATAAACCACTAAATCAAAAACTAATTGGAGTAATGGGGGAGTCACATACCAAGAAGAAATCCCTCAAAACAGTTTTGCAAATGGAACTTCGAGCAAAGAGATCGAAATCCATGGGTTTGTGAGCAAGAACACGAGAGAGAGAGAGAGAGAGAGCTATGGTGATTTTTTCTGGAGGTAGGGGATGACATGAGCTAAAGAAGTGAGGGGAACCACATTGGGGACACAACCACCAGGGCATGCCTGGGGTTGCTGGCGCACCCTGGTGTTTTGTTGGCACCAGGTGCACCCCCTCTGGTGTCATTTGTACCAAAAATTCAGAAATATTCAGAAAAAATCATGTTAAATTTTCAGGACATTCTAAGAACTTTTATTTTTGGGTCATTTTTTTGCACAGGAAAATTAGAAAACAGGATAAGCATGTCATTTTATTTTATTTAACTAACAAAAACAAAAGGTGGGTACATAAGGCTGTGTCTACTAAATTCATCAATTTCATACCTCTCAAAAATGATCCATCAATAAGGTTGATCAAGTCTTATTAACAACCACTTTCGATTAGCATGAAACCAAAGAACTTTTATAAAACACTAAGTTACCTCAACGGGGATATGCATATCCCCAACCATAATTATATCATACTTCTTTTTAGCAGTAGGTAGATGTAGATGAAAGCTTCCAATAGTGACTGTAGGAGAATTTTCAATAACATTTACACCATTCACTTGGAATTGTTTCTTTGGAAAGTGCACCATATGCTCATTACCATTGATATGATAAGTTACTTTGCTTTTATTGCAATCAACGACAGCCCCTGCATTATTCAAAAAGGTCTACCAAGGATAATCGACATGTTGTCGTCCTCGGGCATCTCAAGAATAACAAAGTCTGTTAAGATACTAACATTTGCAACAACAACGGGCACACCCTCACAGATACCGATAGGTATGCTAGTTGATTTGTCAACCATTTGCAAAGATATTTTAGTAGGTGTTAGTTTACTCAAATCTAGTCTTTTATATAAATAAAAAATCCATAACACTAACACCAGCTGCCAAATCAAACAAAGCAGTTTTGACATAATTTCTGTTAATGGAGCAAGGTATAGTTGGTATTCCAGTATCTCCAAGTTTTTTAGGCACTCCATCTTTAAAATAATAATTAGCAAGCATGGTGGAGATTTCAACTTCAGGTATCTTTCTTTTATTAGTGATGATGTCTTTCATGTATTTAGCATAAGGAAGCATCTTTAATATATCAGTTAAGTGGGTATGCAAAAAAACTGGCCTAATCATTTCGGCAAAGCGTTCAAATTCTTCATCATCCTTTTTCTTAGATGGTTTAGGTGGGAAAGGCATGGCTTTCTGAACCCATGGCTCTCTTTATTTACCATGTTTTTAGCCACAGAGTCCTTTTTATCATATCGTTTATTTTTGGGTTGTGGGTTATCAAGATCAACAACAGGTTCTATTTCTACATCATTATCCGGTTCTTTATCATTACTAGGTTGAGTGTCCTCATGAACATCATTATCATTATCATTATCACTAGGTGGATGTTCATTACCAGATTGAGTTTCAGCATCAAAAATAGAAACCTCATTATTATCATGAGCAGGTTTTTCTATCTTAGGTTCACTAGAAGCATGCAAAGTCCTATCATTTTTCTTTTTCTTTTTCTTCTTAGAAGGACTAGATGTATCAGTATTAATTCCTTGAGAGTCTTGTTCAATTCTTTTAGTATGACCTTCAGGATAAAGGGGTTCCTGGGTTATTCTACCTCCTCTAGTCACTACTCTAATAGCATGACCATTCATTTTATTATTCATTTATGTAAGCAATTTTCTTTGAGATTTAGCAACTTGTTCTAAGTGAGTTTGAACCATAGAGGCATGTTTTCCTACACATATAACATCATTACTTATTCTAAATAACAAGTCACTCAAGCAAGCAATCATATCCGAATTATATTTCAATTATTTTAGAACATTTGCATTGAAGTGATCTTGTTTCCTAATGTAGTTATCAAACTCATATAAGCATTCACTAGGTTGTTTATTGTAAGGAATGTCACCTTCATCAAACTTTAATAAAGAGTTTACCTCTACCACCTGTGGAGGTGGTGGTGTGTCAAGGCCATGTATTTCTTCAATAGGTGGTAAATTCTTAACATCCTTAGCTTTAATACCTTTTTTCCTTCATACATTTCTTTGCCTCTTGCATATCTTTAGGACTGAGAAATAAGATGCCCCTCTTCTTGGGAGTGGGTTCAAGTGGTGGTTCAGGGAGAGTCCAATCATAATAATTCTTTAATATATTCTTCAATAGTTCCTCAACGTGTTCAATAGTTCGTTCCCTGAAAACACAACCAACACAACTCTCTAGGATGTCCCTAGAAGCATCAGTTAGTTCATTATAGTAGATATCAAGTAATTCATTTTTCTTAAGAGGATATCTTAGCATCACCCTTTCATGAGAACGGTAATAATTTGAGAATATAGTAGTAGCGAATCTTTTCATCATGAGCAAAAAGGGTGGCTATATCATTCGACTTAGTAAGATGCGCGACTACAGTTTTAGTTTGATAACCATGGAAAGGATCAGATTTAACCAAAGTAATTAACTCTAGGTTGATAGAGAATTCATAATCCTTATCAGTAAAAAAGATAGGTGAAGTAGCAAACTTAGGATCACATTTCACTCTAGCATTCAAAGTCTTTTCTTTGAGTTTTCATAGCAATTTCTTAAGATCATCTCTATCCTTACAAGCAAGAATTTCTCTAGCTACTTCTCCATCCATAACATAACTTGTAGGTATCTTAGGCACTTCAAATCTATGAGAGCTAGGTCTAATAGGTTTTTCATAATTATCAATTTCAAAGACTTCATTATTTTCAGTAGTTTCATCAGTTTCAATAATTTCATTCTCTCTAGCTCTAGCAATTTGTTCATCAAGAAATTCACCTAGTGGCATAGCATCATCAAGCAAGGTACTAGCATCATCATAAGCATCATTCATAGCAGAAGTAGCATTATCAATATCATGATTAATAGCAGGTGGTGGTGTTGCTAGTTTACTCATAACAGACGGCGAATCAAGTGCAGAGTCGGATTGCAAATCCGTACCTCCCCTCGGCTTAGAGGGAATGATCTTGGTTCTTGTATCCTTCAGATTCTTCATAATAATAGATTGATATAAATCCCAAGTGAATCAAGAAATACAGTTATGCTCCCCGGCAACGGCGCCAGAAAAAGGTCTTGATAACCCAAATTTATAGATTCGACACAAGGGGAGCCAAAGAGTATTTGAGAGTATTGGCAGTTGAGTTGTTAATTCAACCACACCTGGAGATAAATATCTGCAGCAAAGTGATCATTAGCACAATAATATGATAGTTCGATAGCAGTAGTAATAGTAATAGTAGCGGTAACGGTAGCAGTAATAGGTTTGTAGCAATTGCAATAGTAACAACAACAGTAGTAACTTAGCAAGAAAAATAAGTGGAAAACTCATAGGCACTTTATCGGCATATTCATTGGATGATATTCATCATATAACAGTCATAACCTAGGGCGACACATAACTAACTCCAGTTCGTCAATGTAATGTAGGCATGTATTCCATAAATAGTCATACGTGCTTATGGAAAAGAACTTGAATGCCATCTTTTGTCCTACCCTCCCGTGACAGCGGGGTCCTTTAGGAAACTAAGGGATATTAAGGCCTCCTTTTAATAGAGAATCAGAACAAAGCATTAACACATAGTGAATACATGAACTCCTCAAACTACGGTCATCACCGGAAAGTATCCCAATTTCTGTCACCCCGGGGTTTATGGATCACAACACATAATAGGTGCATATGACTAGGTGTTGGGGAACGTCGCATGGGAAACAAAAATTTGCCTACGCACACGCAAGATCTATCCATGGCGATGAGCATCTATGAGAGGGAGTGTGGATCTACATACCCTTGTAGATCGCTAAGCGGGAAGCATTAAGAAATGCGGTTGGTGTAGTCGAACGTTTTTGCGATCCAAATTGTCGAGCGTCCCGCGATCTCATCACGATCTGTCCTGCGATCCAATCACGATCCATCCTGCGAACTCATCACGCCTGTCCTGCGATCCAATCACGATCCATCCCACGAACTCATCACGATCCGTGCCGCGAACTCATCACGATCCGTCTCACGATCTTGATCACGGTCCTTCCGATCTAGCGCCGAACGGACGGCACCTCCGCGTTCAGCACACGTACATCTTGATCATGATCTCCGCCTTCTTGATCCAGAAAGAGGGATCGGAGAGGTAGATGAGTTCACCGGCAGCGTGACGGTGCCGCGGTGATGGTGGTGGAGCAATTCCGGCAGGGCTTCACCTAAGCACTGCAGAAATCAGATCTAGAGAAGAAACTATGCACTAGAGGAACGGGCAGCATGTGGCTAAAAATTCTGTGCAAAAAACCCTAAAACCTCTAGTATATATAAGAGGGAGGGAGGAGAGGACTTGGCACAAGGGACAAGCCTCCTTGGGTCGGCTGAAGTAGGGAGGAGAGGAGGACTCCTCCTCCAATCCTAGTAGGACTAGGATTCCTCCCTTTTTTGGCCTTTTCCCACCTTTTTGCCTTTGGGCTTCTCTTCCCAGCCGCATGGGCCTTGTGTGGGAATTCCACCAGCCCACAAATGGCTGGTATTTACACTCCCACAGCCCATGTAGCCTCTTGGGTCGAAATACCCCTCCCGATGGTCTCCCAGTACACTACCGGCACTCCCGGTACACTACCGATGAGCCCAAAACTTTTTCGGCCACCAAAATAGGACTTCCTATATATGAATCTTTACCTCCGGACCATTCCGGAGCTCCTCGTGACATCCGGGATCTCATCCGGGACTCCAAACAACCTTCGGTCACCACCATACATAACTCTATACTACCGAAACGTCACTGAACCTTAAGTATGCAGACCCTGCGGGTTCGAGAACTATGTAGACATGACCGAGACACCTCTATGTTCAATAACCAATAGCGGGACCTGGATACCCATATTGGTTCCAACATATTCTACAAAGATCTTTATCGGTCGAACCTCTGTGTCAAGGATTCAGTTAATCTTGTATGATGTTCCCTTTGTTCTTCGGTATGTTACTTGCCCGAGATTCGATTGTCGGTATCTCCATACCTAGTTCAACCTCGTTACCAGCAAGTCTCTTTACTCGTTCCGTAATACAAGATCCCGTGACTAACACTTTGTCACATTGCTTGCAAGGCTTGTTGTGATGTTGTATTACCGAGTGGGCCCTAAGATGCCTCTCCGTCACACGGAGTAACAAATCCCAGTCTTGATCCATGCCAACCCAACAGACACCCTCGGAGATACCTGTAGAGCACCTTTATAGTCACCCAGTTACGTTGCGATGTTTGATACACACAAGGTACTCCTCCGATGTCAGTGAGTTGCATGACCTCATGGTTATAGGAACATATACTTGACATGCAGAAAACAGTAGCAATAAACTGACACAATCATATGCTACATTTGTAGTTTGGGTCTTGTCCATCACACCATTCTCCTAATGATGTGATCCCGTTATCAAATGACATCTCATGTCCATGGCTAGGAAACCTTAACCATCTTTATCAACGAGCTAGTCTATTAGAGGCATACTAGGGACATGGTTTTGTCTATGTATCCACACATGCATCTAAGTCTCCGATCAATACAATTATAGCATGGATAATAAACGATTATCATGAACAAGGAAATATGATAATAACTAATTTATTATTGCCTCTAGGGTATATTTCCAACAGTCTCCCACTTGCACTAGAGTCAATAATCTAGTTCACATCACCATGTGATACGCATTGTTATGAATCTAACACCCAATGAGTTCTGGGGCTCGATCATGCTTTGCATGTGAGAGAGGTCTTATAGTCAACGGGTCTGTGACATTCAGATCCGAGTGTACTTTGAAAATCTCTATGTCAAACCATAAACACTAATACCACACTCCACTTGGTACTATTCCAAATGGCTGCTCCACTATACGTATCCAGATTGCTACTACGAGTCATTCGGATTGGTGTTAAAGCTTGCATCGACGTAACTCTTTACGATGAACTCTTTATCACCTCCATAATCGAGAAACATCTCCTTAGTCTTTTAGTCACTAAGGATAATCTTGACCGCTGTCCAGTGATCCACTCCTGGATCACTTTTGTACCCCTTGACTGACTCATGGCAAGGCACACACCAGGTGCGGTACACAGCATGGCATAATATAGAGCCTATGGCTAAGGCATAGGGGACAACGTTCATCCTTTCTCTTTCTTCTGCCGTGGTCGAGCTTTGAGTCTCACTCAACTTCACACCTTACAAAACAGGCGATAACTCTCTCTCTGACTGATCCATTTTGAACTCTTTCAAAATCTTGTCAAGGTATGTACTCATTGAAAGTCTCATCTATCATATTGATCTATATCTATAGATCTTGATGTTCAACAATTAGGTAGCTTTATCCAGGTCTTCCTTTGAAAAACTCTTTTCAAACAACCGTTTATGCTTTCCAGAAATTCTACATCATTTCCGAATAGCAATATGTCATCCACATATATTTATCAGAAACTCTATGTTGCTCCAACTCACTTTATTGCAAATACAAGTTTCTCATAAACTTTGTATAGATTTAAAAACTTTGATAAACTTATCAAAATGTATATTCCAACTCCGAGATGCTTGCTTCAGTCCATAGAAGGATCACTGAAGCTTGCTCACCTTTTAGCATCCTTAGGACTAACAAAACCTTCTGGTTGTATCTCATACAACCTTTCCTTAAGGAAGGAAACGATGTTTTGGCATCCATCTGCTAGATTTCATAATTGAAAAATGCAGCAACTGCTAACATAATTCCAACAGTCTTTAGCATCGCTACGAGTGAGAAAGTCTCATCGTAGTCAACTCCTTGAACTTTCCGGAAACTTCTTTGCGACAAGTCGAGCTTTATAAATGGTGACATTCACCATCAGCATCTGTCTACATTTTAAAGATCCATTTGTACTCAACGACCTGCCGTCCAACGAGCAAGTCTACCAAAGTCTATACTTGGTTTTCATATATGGATCCTTTCTCGGATTTCATGGCCTCTAACCATTTATCGGAATCCGGGCCCATCATCGCTTCTCCATAGCTCATAGGTTCATCATTGTCCAACAACATGATCTTTGAGACAGGGTTGTTGTACCACTTAGGAGCAGTACACGTCCTTGTCGACCTACGAGGTTTGATAGTAACTTGATCCGAAGCTTCATGATCATCATCATTAACTTCCTCTTCAACTAACGTAGGCTTCACAGAAACATCTTCCTGCGGTGCGCTACTCTCTGGTTGAACAAAGGTTCAACAACCTCATCAAGTTCTATCTTCCTCCCACTCAATTCTTTCGAGAGAAACTCTTTCTCGAGAAAGGACCTAGTTTTAGCAACAAACCTTTTATGCTTGGATCTAAGATAGAAGGTTTACCCAACTGTCTTTAGGGTATTCTATGAATATGCATTTGTCCGCTTTGGGTTCGAGCTCATTAGGTGAAAACCCTTTTTCACATAAGTGTTGCAGCCCCAAACATTAAGAAATGACAGCTTAGGTTTCTATAAAAACCATAATTCACCTGGTGTCATCTCAACGGATTTAGATGCTGCCCTATCTAAAGTGAATGTAGTTGTCTTTAATGCATAACCCCAAAACGATTGTGGTAAAAGGATAAGGGACATCATAATTCGCACCATATCCAATAGAGCAGGACTATGACGTTCGGACACACCATCACACTATGGTGTTCTAGGTGGCGTGAGTTGTCAAACAACTTTCACATTGTCTTAAGTTGTACACCAAACTCGTAACTCAGATATTCACCTCCACGATCATATCGCGGACATTTTATCTTCTTGTCACGATGATCTTAAACTTCACTCTGAATTTGCTTGAACTTTTTCAAACAATTCAGACTTGCGTTTCATTAAGTAAATATGCACTATTATCTACTCAAATCATCAGTGAAGGTAAGAAAATAACGATATCCACCGCATGCTACAAGACTCATTGGATTGCATACATCCACATGTATCATTTCCAATAAATCACTTGCCCGCTCCATCAAACCAGAAAATGGGGTCCTTAGTCATCTTGCCCAAGAGGCATGGTTCGCATGTCTCAACCGATTCGAAATCGAATGAGTCCAAAGATCCATCAGCATGGAGTTTCTTCATGCGCTTTATACCAATATGACATTTAGCAGCAGTGCCACAAGTATGTGGTACTATCATTATTAACTTTGTATCTTTTGGCATTAATGTTATGAACATGTGTATTACTATGATCAAGATTCAACAAACCATTCTCACTGGGTGCATGACCATTGAAGGTATTATTCATGTAAACAGAATAACCATTATTCTTTAACTTAAATGAATAACCGTGTTGCAATAAACACGATCTAATCACGTTCATGCTCAACGCAAAACACCAAATAACATTTATTTAGGTTCGTCACTAATCCCGAAGGTAGAGAGAGCGTGCGATGTTGATCACATCAACCTTGGTAAAATTTCCAACACACATCGTCACCTCATCCTTAGCTAGTGCCCCGTTTATTCCGTAGCTTCTATTTTGAGTTACTAACATTTAGCAAACGAACCAGTATCCAATACCCAGGTGCTACTGGGAGTACTCGCAAGGTACACATAAATAACACGTATATCAAATATACTTCTGTCGATGTTGCCAGCCTTCTTATCTACCAAGTATCTAGGGTTGTTAGGCTTCAGCGACCGCTCTCCACATAATCGAAGCACTTAGTCTCGGGTTTGGGTTCAACTTTGGGTTGCTTCACTGGAGCAGCAACTGCCTTGCTATCCATGAAGTTTTCCCTCCTTGCTCCCGCCCTTCTCGAAACTAGTGGTTTGACTAACCATCAACACTTGACGCTCCTTCTTGATTTCTACCTTCGCGGTGTCAAACATCGCGAACAGCTCAGGGATCATTATTTCTATCCCTGGCATTTTATAGTTCATCACCAAGTTCTAGTAGCTTAGTGAGAGTGACTTGGAGAACTATATCAATCACTATCTTATCTAGAAGATCAACTCCCACTCGATTCAAGCGATTGTAGCACTTAGACAATCTCAGCACATGCTCACTGATTGAGCTATTCTCTTTCATATTACAGGCAAAGAATCTTGTTGGAGATCTCATATCTCGCAACACGGGCATGAGCCTGAGATACTAATTTCAGCTCTTAGAAGATCTCATATGTTCCGTGACGTTCAAAATGTTTCGGAGCCTCAATTCTAAGTCATAATGGATGACACACTAAACTATCAAGTAGTTATCAGAACGTGCCTGTCAGATGTTCACAACATCTACACACGACGCTAGAGGGGTTGGCGCACCGAGCGGTGCATTAAGGACATAAGCCTTCTATGCACCAATGAGGACAATCCTCAGATCACGGAGCCAGTCCGCAATATTGCTACCATCATCTTTCAACTCTATTTCTCTAGGAACATATAAAAATTCAAGGGAGCTACAACGCGAGCAAGTAATCTACAACATAATTTGCAAAGACACTACTGACTATGTTCATGATAATGAGTTCAATTAATCATATTACATAAGAACTCCCACTCAAATTGACATCCCTCCGGTCATTCGAGTGATACATGATCCAAATTCACCAACTCAAGTCCAATCATCACATGAGTTGAGGTGGTTTCAATGGTGAACATCGTCATGTTGATCATATCTGCTATATGACTCATGTTCGACCTTTCGGTCTCTTGTGTTCCGAGGCCATGTCTGTACATGCTAGGCTCGTCAAGTTTAACCCGAGTGTTCTGCATGTGTAACACTGGCTTGCACCTGTTGTATTTGAACGTAGAGTCTATCACACCCGATCATCACGTGGTGTCTCAACACGACGAACTTTCGCAACGGTGCACACTTAGGGAGAACACAATTCATCTTGAAATTTAGGTGAGGGATCACCTTATAATGCTACCGTCGTCCTAAGCAAAACAAGGTGCTTAAAAGGATTAACATCACATGCAAATCATAAGTGACATGATATGGCCATGAACTTGTGCTTTTGATCTCCATCTTGAAAGCACCGGCATGATCTCACTCGTCACCGGCAAGACACCATGATCTCCATCATCTTGATCTCCATCAACGTGTCACCATCGGGGTTATCGCGCCCAACATGCTTCTACTACTATTGCTACCATTTAGCGATAAACTAAAGCATTACATAGTGCTTAATGATTGACACGCAGGTCATACAATAATTAAAGACAGCCCTATGGCTCCTGCCGGTTGCCGTACTCATCGACATGCAAGTCGTGATAATCTATACATCACATTATCATCTCATACATCACATATATCACATCATGTAATTGGCCATATCATATCACAACATACCCTGCAAAAACAAGTTAGACATCCTCTAATTGTTGTTGCATGTTTTACGTGGCTGCTACGGGTATCTAGCAAGAACAATTCTCAACTACGCAAAAACCACAACGGTGGTACACTAGTTGCTTTTCAACCTTCTCAAGGACCGCCTTTGTCGAATCCGATCCAACTAAAGTGAGAGAAACTAGCACCCGCAAGCCATTTATGCAACAAGCTGCAGTCGAAGGAACCGGTCTCTCGTAAGCGTATGAGTAATGTTGGCCCGGGCCGCTTCATCTCACAATACCGCTGAACCAAAATCCGACCAACGGAGGAAGCAATCTAAGCATCAACGCCCACAAACCTTTTGTGTTCTACTCGAGATCTCATCTACACATAGACCTAGCTCATGATGCCACTATTGGGGAACGTCGCATGGGAAACAAAAAAATTCCTACGCACACGCAAGATGTATCCATGGTGATGAGCATCTACGAGAGGGAGAGTGGATCTACATACCCTTGTAGATCGCTACACGGGAAGCGTTAAGAAACGTGGTTGGTGTAGTCGAACATCTTCGCGATCCAAATCGCCGAGCGTCCCGCGATCCAATCACGATCCGTCCCACGAACTCATCATGACCCGTCCCGCGATCCAATACCAATTTGTCCCGCGAACTCATCACGATCCGTCCCGCGAACTCATCATGATCCGTCTCGCGATCTTGATCACTGTCCTTCCGATCTAGTGCCGAACGGACGACACCTCCGTGTTCAGCACACGTACAGGTCGATGTCGATCTCCGCCTTCTTGATCTAGAAAGAGGGAGCAGAGAGGTGGACGAGTTCACCGGCAGCGTGACGGCGCCACGGTGATGGTGGTGGAGCAATTCTGGCAGGGCTTCGCTTAAGCACTGCAGAAATTAGATCTAGAGGAGAAACTATGCACTGGAGGAACGGGCAGCACGTGGCTAAACATTCTGTGCAAAAAACCTTAAAACCTCCCGTATATATAAGAGGGAGGGAGGAGAGTACTTGGCAGAAGGGCCAAGCCTCCTTGGGTCGGACGAAGTGGGGAGGAGAGTAGGACTCCTCCTCCAATCCTAGGAGGACTAGGATTCCTCCCTTTTTTGGCCTTTCCACATTTTCCCCTTTGAGCTTTTCCTCCAGCCGCTTGGGCCTTCTGTGGGACTTCCACCAGCCCACAAATGGCTGGTATTTACTCTCCCACAGCCCATGTAGGCTCTTGGGTTGAAATACCCCTCCCGATGGTCTCCTCGTACACTACCGGCACTCCCGGTACACTACCGATGAGCCTGAAACTTTTCCGGCGAACGAAATAGGACTTCCTATATATATGAATATTTACCACCGGACCATTCTGGAGCTCCTCGTGACTTCCGGGATCTCATTCGGGACTCCGAACAACCTTCGGTCACCACCATACATAACTCTATACTACCGAAACGTCACCGAACCTTAAGTGTGCAGACCCTGCGGATTCGAGAACTATGTAGACATGACCGAGACACCTCTACGGTCAATAACCACTAGCGGTACCTAGATGCCCATATTGGTTCCTACATATTGTACGAAGATCTTTATCGGTCGAACCTCTCTGTCAAGGATTCAGTTAATCCCGTATGATGTTCCCTTTGTTCTTCGGTATGTTACTTGCCCGAGATCCGATCGTCGGTATCTCCATACCTAGTTCAACCTCGTTACCAGCAAGTCTCTTTACTCATTCCGTAATACAAGATCCCGTGACTAACACTTTGTCACATTGCTTGCAAGGCTTGTTGTGATGTTGTATTACCGAGTCACACGGAGTAACAAATCCCAGTCTTGATCCATGCCAACCCAATAGACACCCTCGGAGATACCTGTAGAGCACCTTTATAGTCACCCAGCTACGTTGTGACGTTTGATACACACAAGGTACTCCTCCGGTGTCAGTGAGTTGCATGATCTCATGGTCATAGCAAAATATACTTGACATGCAGAAAACAGTAGCAATAAACTGACACGATCAGATGCTACGTTTGTAGTTTGGGTCTTGTCCATCACACCATTCTCCTAATGATGTGATCCCGTTATCAAATGACATCTCATGTCCATGGCTAGGAAACCTTAACCATCTTTGATCAACGAGCTAGTCTATTAGAGGCATAGTAGGGACATGGTTTTGTCTATGTATCCACACATGCATCTAAGTCTCTGATCAATACAATTATAGCATGGATAATAAACAATTATCATGAACAAGGAAATATGATAATAACTATTTTATTATTGCCTCTAGGGCATATTTCCAACACGAGGAAATATCGGACCAAGAACATAGTGGATACTAGGGATCAATCCCTAACAAAATTAACTCGATTACATGATAAATCTCATCCAACTCCTCATCGTCAGTCAAGCCTACGAAGGAATTACTCACTCCCGGTGGAGAGCATCATGGAATTAGTGATGAAGAAGGGTTCATGATGACGAAGACCAAAGATTCCCCTCTCCGGAGCCCCAAATGGACTCCAGATCTAGACTCCCGATGAAGAACAGGAGGTGGCGGTGGCTTCGTATCGTGAAACGTGATGAAACTTCCTCTCTGATTTTTTCTCCAAATATAGGATTTTTATAGCAGTGGAATTAGGATAAGGGGGCCCACCAGGTGAGAACAATCCACCAGGTTGTGCCTAGGGGGGCTGGCGCGCCCTGGTGGGTGCTTGTCACCATGGCCCCCTTCTCTAGTGTTTTTTTTTGGCTCCAATAATTCTTAAATATTCTGAAATAATTCGCCAAAAAGTTTCATTCATTTTCGAGAACTTTTATTTCTGCACAAAAAAAACACCATGGTAGTTCTACTGAAAACAACATCAATCCAGGTTAGTTTCATTCAAATCATGCAAATTAGAGTCCAAAACAAGAGCAAAAGGGTTAGGAAAAATGGATACGATGGAGACGCATCAAGTAGCAGTTTTATAGCAGCTGTGACAGTAGCAGTAGCCATAGTAACTTAGTAAGTTTTAGTATATGTAACGCGTAGGCACGTGGATCGGTGATGGATAATGATTTATATGACATTGATCATATAGAAGTTACACACTAGGGCGATCAGAACTAGCTCCAATTCATCAATATAATTTAGGCATGTATTCTTTATATATTCATACATGCTTGCGATAAGAACTTGCATGACATCTTTTGTCCTACCCTCCCGTGGCAGCAGGGTCCTATTGCAAACTAAGGGGTATTAAGGACTCCTTTTAATAGATAACCGTAACAAAGCATTAAAACATGGTGAATACATGAACTCCTCAAACTACGACAATCACCAAAAAGAATCAAAATTATTGTCACCTTGGGGTATGCGAATCATCACACGTAATAGGTGCATAAAACTTGCAAGATAGGATCCAAATCACTCTTATATTCATGAAAACATAATAGGTTCAGATCTGAAATCATGGCGCTCGGGCCCTAGTGACAAGCATTAAGCATAACAGAGTCATAGCAACATCAATCTCAGAACATAATGGATACTAGGGATCAAGCCCTATCAAACTTAACTCGATTAGATGATCAATCTCATCCAATCCCACCACCGTCTAGCAAGCCTACGAAGGAATTACACACTCCCAATGGTGAGCATCATGGCGGTGTTGATGGAGAAGGGTTGTTGATGACGACGACGATGATTTCCCCTCTTCGGAGCCCAAAACAGGCTCTAGATCAGCCCTACGAAGGAAGAAAAAAAGGTGGTGGTGGCTCTGTCTCATGAAACGCACCAAAAACTTCTCTCTGATTTTTTCTCCGAAGAAGTGATTTCATAGGAATGGAATTAGGGTCGCAGGGGCCACAAGGGCCCCACAAGCCACCAGGGTGCGCCCTGTTGGCTTGTGCCCCCTACCACACCCCCTATGGCAGGTCTTCGCTCCATAATTCATCATTACTCCCAGAAATAATTCACAAAAAGTTTCGTCCAATTCCAAGAACTTATATTTCTGCATAAAAATAACACCAAGGTAGTTTTGCTGAAAACAACGTCAGTTCGGATTAGTTTCATTCAAATCATGCAAATTAGAGGCCAAATCCAGAGCAAAATTGTTTGGAAAAGTAGATACGTTTGAGACGTATCAACTCCCCCAAGCTTAACTCATTACTTGTCGTCAAGCAATTCAGTTGATAAACTCAAAGTGATAAAGAAAACTTTACAAACTCTTTTGTTCTCATTGTTATACCCATGCTTAGCTAGTGCTGAAGTTTTCAACATAAATCATAAATATACACATCCATGAAAACAACTAGATATTATGTTAACTCATGGCAATGCGTAACCAACTAGCAAGCAATAATAAAATATCTCACATGCCAATTTTTTTCCGAAACAATCATAATACAATACGGTGACATGGTATTTCGCTAGCCCTTTGTGAGATCGCAAAATATAATTGCAGAGCACCTCTGCAATCCAAGTAGCGACTAAACATTATAATTCAGGGTAGAAAAGATCCAGTCATGCTCATATCCGACATTAACTAGAATGAGTGCTTTAGTAAGAGGATGATGCCTCAGTATAAAAGTAAATAGATAGGCCCTTCGTAAAGGGAATCATTGATTTGCGGTGGTGCCAGATCTCTAATCTTAAAACAAAAGTGAAGATATAATTTTTGAGTGGTGCACTTTTCTTGTCAACGTTACGACAAAGGTTTTCAACATTTTCCATGCTAAACTCATTATTGGCGGTTCCCAAACAGAATAGTAAAGTTTACTCCTATCCCCCACGCATACACAAACCATGGTTGATCGAATTCACGGATGCCTACCAACATACAACTGTCCCAAGGAGTTTGTCTAATTTATTTTGACCATGTAGGATTGTGCATCCCTTTTACCAGACTCTCTTGTGCAATGATGGCGAATAAACAACCATCCTGAGAATAACTCGCTTAGCATGGAAAATATTGACTACCTCCTCGGTCCATGAGCGAGACGAGTGCACAAAATGGATGTCTATTTGAATACTTAGAGATGGCACATGCAAATTTACTGGGAATGGAAGAGTAATACCGTATATAGGTAGGTATCATGGACTCATGTGAAATAACTTGGTTTAAGAGTTTTGGATGCACAAGAGACATTCCCGCATAGTACAGGTGAAGGCTAGCAATAGGTTGACAAGCGACCAACTAGAGACCAACAATGGTCAGGAACATGCATATTGAATAATTAACATTGGGTGTAGAATGAGTAGGATATGAACACTTTGAATTTAAACATCATGAATGCTGCATTGATTTTGATTCAACTACATGTTTGCACATGAGCCAAGTCAAACTGCCCGAATTACTAAAAGGGAAATACCATACTACCATACCATATTATAGGCATTTCAACACATGTTGACACACAAGACAAATCATTATTAACTCCTAGTTATTTATACATGGCATGAGAAGCTATAATCTCTAATTGTAATCACAAATATGTTTACTCATGATATACTAAATCAGGATCAAAGTGGCTAACCATATTTACAAAAATGAAAAACAAGAAGACTACATACCAGCTTCCTTTGCTACGATCACTTCATCAAATATCGTCATTATTGCCTTTCACTTGCATGATCGAATGATATGATAATAATAATAGTCCAAGAAAGCCATGGACTAATCTGGAATCTGTAGGGCAATTTAAGACAAAGGAGAAGACAAGGTAAAATTGACTCTTTGTTAGATCAACATCAAAGCATATAAGAGCTACTCAACATTTTCGTCGTGGTCTTCTCCTTTCAAGGACTCAACAAAAAGAAAAGAAATTCAGAGAAATACACTGAAATATTTTTGGAGTTTTTGTTTTTCTTAAACAAGTAAAAAAACTAAGGGAAAGCAAGAATGAGAAAAACTATTTACATGGAAAGCTCCCAACAAGGAAAGGAAACCTTTTTGCGTTTTCTTTTTAGTTCTACTACTGAATAATTGAGGAAATGAAAAACCAAAAAGAAGCGAAAACTATTTTTGGATTTTCAAAGTTTTTCAAACACACAAGAAGAAAGCGGGAAAAACAAAGCTAACATGGATATACAATGAAAGAGGATGAGCACCGACAATTTACATGAAGTGTCAGAACATGAATGTAATGTCAGTGATAAATACATACTCCCCCAAGCTTAGGCTTTTGCCTAGCTTAGTAATCACCATTGCTGATCTGGGTAATAACTGGAGTGATAGCTCATGGAGGCATTCCTGGCAGCCTCCTATGCCATACGAGGAGTACCCTCTGCCAAACGAGCAACCTCTACCGCAACATTGTACTCTTGCACCTCGTCCTCAATAATATAGTATCTTTGTCAAGCCTGAAAGTTAAAGAGGGTAGGCGCAGTCAAAATGATAGATATAGGCGTGTATTTCCTAAATATTAAGTTGTACTCACAACCTCTAGCACGGTTCACAAGAAATTCATGAGAACGCATAGCTTCATAATCTAATTATCTGTCAGAAAGAATGGAGTCATTAGGTTGAGGTTACACTCCCAATTGTGCAGCTACGCGGGATGCATAAATGCCTTCATACAATTCACCATCACTAGAGGTCGAGTGCAACCTTTGAGCAACAATTGCACCAAGGTTAAAATGTTGTTCGCCAGTCACAACAGTATGTATAAGACTCAAGTCAGGGGCACATAATGCACTGCATTCTCATTTTCCTACTACGCATTTCCCATTGAACAATGGGAAATAACGGATAGAGGGAAACTGTATACTTTTAATTCTATCCTGTGTTACTCCTCTATCTTCTCCTATGCAAAGACTCTCGAGAAACATATTATAATCAACCGTCGATGGTTTCTCGAGTAGTCCCCAAAGTGGAAGTTTGCAAGCAACTAAGAATTCTTCTAGAGTCATGCTAAAAGATTCATCATGTAGTTTAAATAACACCCTAGAATTATGCGCTTGATAGCGAAATCCATGCGTGAATGTATGGGTAAGATTATAGTGTTGGACACACTTATCTGCAAGGAAGTCAGTGAGGCCGGTATTATTAATAAAATGATCAAATTCTTCTTTTCATGTCAATGGCAAGCAACATACAGTGCACCTATCATGAACTTATTGCTTGGCCACCGACAAGATTTTGTGTCGGTCATGGCTATTTGATTGGCCCTGGGCTCTATGTAGGCTTGTCGAACTGAACTTCCACTCGATGACTCGCCCAAGGTACGCCTCTTTGAAGAGCTCCTCCTAAAGAAACTCGTCTTCCCAAACACAAATTTCTGAAATTTTTGAGCCACAAATTTTTGTTAACAACACTTTGCAATAATGGTAGCAACTACTCATAGGGGTGCCTAGAGGCCATATCAAGCATTCATACTACTTGGAACTCAAAGAATTCAACTTGCAAGCTCATTTTCTATAGCACCGAGTGCAGCAACTTATGCAAAATATAAACCACTAAAACAAAAACTAATTGGAGGACTAGGAGCATCACATACCAAGGAGCTATTCCTCAAAACAGTTTCTAAAACGGAGTTCCGAGCAAAGAGATCGAAAATTTCAGTTTCAGGTGGAAGAACATGAGAGAGAGAAAGAGTTAGGGATTTTTTGCTGGAGGTAGGAGACGAGGTGGGCTAAAGAGATAAGGCAGGGAGGCTGTGGGCCACACAAGCCAACGGGGCGCGCCCTAGGGGGGCTTCCTGTTATGTGGTGGCCCACTGGCACACACCCCTACTGCAATTTTTATGCCAAAAATTGTAAAAAAGTCTGGATATATTCATGTCAAAATTTTGTGGCAATCTGAGACTTTTTATTTTAGGGGGTATATTTCATGCACGGGAAAAACAATAAACATGAATTTCATGGTATTTTATTTTTATTAAACTAAGAAAATCGGAGAATAAACTTGTAATACAGAGAGTTGTGAATACTCAATTCATTCATCACATGTCTTTCGAAAAGGATTCATTAGTAAGGTTGATTAAGTCTTATTAATAGCCGTTTCTGACTAACATGAAATCGAAGAATTTTTGTATACCGCTAGGTTACCTCAATAGGGATTTGTACTTCCCAAACCATGAGATTATAATATTTCTTCATCTTGGTAGTAGGTAGAGGAATTATAAAATATCCAATGATAACCATGGGAATAGGATCAATGACATTAATATTATTAACTAAAGTTTGCTTCTTCGGAAAGTGCACGGTATGTTGCTTGCCATTGACATGAAAAGTAACCTTGCTTTTATTGCAATCAATAACAACCCTTGTAGTATTTAGAAAGGGTCTACCAAGGATGATCGACATAGTGGCGTCCTCATGCATATCAACAATAACAAAATATGTTAAGATAGTAAGATTTGCAACCACAATGGGAACGTCTTCGCAAATCCAATAGGTAAAGCGGTGGATTTATCGGCCATTTGCAAAGATATCTCAGTAGGCATGAGCTTACTCAATTCAAGTCTTTTGTAAAGGGAGAAAGGCATAACACTAACACCAGCCCCTAAATCACATAAAGAAGTTTTGACATAGTTTCCTTGAATAGAGCAAGGTATTGCGGGTATACCCAGATCTCCCAACTTCTTAGGTACTCCACCATCAAAAGAATAATTAGAAAGCATGGTAGCAATTTCAGTTTCAAATATTTTCCTTTTGTTCGTAATAATATCTCTCATATACTTAGCGTATGGAGGCATTTTCAATATACCAATCAAACGAGTGTGCAAAAAGACAGGTCTAATAATTTTAGCAAAGCGTTCAAAATCTTCATCGTCCCTACTCAGGGAGTCCGGGACTAAGGGGTCCTCAGGCCGTTGGCTTGTCTCTCATGGGCTGACTTGTTGGGCCGCTCTATGGAAGGATGGGCTATTTGGCAATGCCGTATTCAAGAAGGGAAGCTTCAAAGACTTGGCATGTCTTCCAAGTCTTGCAGATAAGATTGGCGCATCAATCCCTGGTTAGAGGCTGGTCATGTGTCGCCCTAGGTACCCCTGTTGTCTATATAAACCAGAGGGTCTCATTCGTAGAAGAAGGTTGACTCATCTAGGGTTTTAGCTCATACAATCTCGAGGTAGACCAACTCTTCAATTCTCATTCACATCAATACAATCAAGTAGGACGTAGGGTTTTACCTCTTCAAGAGGGCCCAAACCTGGGTAAACATGGTCTCCTTCGTCCCATGTTACCCATTGATCCAATGTCCGTAGTTAGGGACCCCCTACCCTGAGATCCGCTGATTTTGACACCGACATTGGTGCTTTCATTGAGAGTTCTGCTGTTAGATCGCTAGGAGGATTGATGGCTCGCCTAACCATTAGCGATCAAGTTTGCAATGGGGACACCTTCGTCCATGGGCAGGTTTTTGCGTTCGGCAGCATCACGTTGCGTGCTGATCCAACCGGCCATCTTAGCTGGATCGTGAGCTTCGCCCTAGGTCAAGAGATCCAGTTCGAGAATCTAGAATTCTCTGCCGACTCCCGGGCAATCTCTTCCCTACTGGTCTCTTGGTCTCATCCGATGAGCCCGGAAGTCCCGAGGCCTTAACTTCGGGTCTCTTGCTGGGCTCATACGTCCATTTTGCATCATGATTTCCTACTGTTATTTACTTTGTTTTGTTGAATAATAATGATTTGGGGAGTGATTCTAATGGCTTTTCTCTCATAATTTGCAAGGTTTACACAAAGAGGGAGAATACTGGCAACTGGAATTCTGGACCCAAGAAAAGCACGTCAGAGATACCTATTCTGCACAACTCTAATGAAGCTGAAACTTTGTGGAGATTATTTTTATAATTAATAAAAATACTAGAGAAAATATATTCCGGAGGGGGGCCAGCTGGTGAGGAGCACCCACCAAGGCGCGCCAGGCACCCCCTGGCATGACCTGGTGGGTGGTGCTCACTCAGGCCCACTTATGGAGCCCATCTTTAGGTATAAATTCCCAAAAAGCCTAGAAAAAAAATAAGAGGAGGACTTTTGGGACAAAGTGCCGCCTCCTCGAGGCGGAACTTGTGCAAGAGCACTTTTTCCCTCTGGCGGGGGAACTTCCCTCCTGGAGGGGGAAATCGAAGCCATCGGCATCACCAACACCCCTCTCATCTTTGGGAGGCCAATCTTCACCAAGATCTTCAACAACACCATCTCCTATCAAACCCTAGTTCATCTCTTGTGTTCAATCGTTGTACCAGAACCTCATATTGGTACATGTGGGTGACTAGTAGTGTTGATTACCATGCGTAGTTGATTACTATATGGTTTATTTGGTGGAAGATTATATGTTCAGATCCATTATGCTATTCATTACCCCTTTGATCTTGAGAATGATTATTATTTATTAGTAGTTACCTTTGTTCTTGAGGTCACGGGAGAAGTCATGTTGCGAGCAATCATGTGAATTTGATATGTGTTCGATATTTTGATGATATGTATGTTGTGATTCACTTAGTGGTGTCATGTGAACACCGACTACATGACACTTCACCATTCATGGGCCTAAGGGAATGCATTGTGGAGTAGTTATGAGATGATGGGTTGCTAGAGTGATAGAAGCTTAAACCCTAGTTTATGCGCTACTTCGTAAGGGGCTGATTTGGATCCACATGTTTAATGTTATGGTTAGACTTTGTCTTAATACTTTTCTCATAGTTGTGGATGCTTGTGAGGGGGTTAATCATAAGGAGGTTGGTAGTTCAAGTAAGAACAACACCTTAGCACCGGTCCACCCACATATAAAATTATCAAAGTAGTGAACACGAATCAAACCAACATGATAAAAGTGACAAGACAAAATTCCCGTGTACCCTCAAGAACACTTTGCCTATTACTAGTGATTGTTCTGGCCTGTCCTTTGCCACAAAAGGATTGGGCTACCTTCCCGCACCTTACCTATTGTTACTATTACTTTCTCATTACAAATTGCCTTGCCATCAAACTACTTGCTACTCACAATTTCAGTGCTTGCAGGAATTACCTTGCTGAAAACCGCTTATCATATCCTTCTGCTCCTCGTTGGTTTTGACACTCTTACTTATAGAAAGGACTACAATTGAGCCCCTATACTTGTGGGTCATCATCAGCCCCACTCTTGATTCTATCTCCGTTGAAGAGTCAGCCTCGTGCTCGGATCTGATCTTGGCTCCCGAGCACCAGGGTTCGACCCTTGCCAAACACGCATCCCTCCTGGATTCTTTGGAGGTCAACTCCAATAAATGTCGGAGGATTGATCCGGACAGCCTCTCGCTATTAAATGAGACACTTGGCCTGATCCAGTCGTTGGAAATCTTGGACGATCTAAGCTTGACTTAAGTTCAGATTAGTCTGAGGGCAGGTCACGAGGAATTTCATAGCCCACCCACCACCCACTTGGTTGCCACTGTCAAAGATGGTAATATGTGGGAGGTACTAGTGGATGATCGTGTTTAGTAAGATATTGGTGTTAAGGTTTGTGATTCTCGAAGCATGCACGTATAGTCTCCCATTATACTAGGAAGTTGGAGCACAATTTATCCTTGATTTTCTATCTTTGTGTGAATGTCGGGGGCACGCGATGGTTAACTCCTACCAACTTCCCCCCCTAGGAGCATGCGTAGTAATACCTTGCTTCGAGGGCTAATAAACTTTTGCAATAAGTATGTGAATTCTTTATGACTAATGTGATTCCATTGATTATACACACTCTTACTCGCAATTTGCTAGCCTCTACGGTAACGTGCATTGCCCTTTCTCACCTTGAGAGTCGTTGCAAACTTCACCAGTGCATCCTAACCTTGTAATATGACACACTCTATCACACATAAGCCTTATTATATCTTCCTCAAAACAGCCACCACACATACCTATTATGGTATTTCCATAGCCATTTCGAGATATATTGCCATGCAATTTCCACCGCTTCCATTTTGATGACTTGAGCATTCATTGTCATATTGCTTTACATGATCGTAATATAGCTAGCATGATGTTTCCATGGCTTGTCCTTTTTTTGATATCTTTGCTATGCTAGATCATTGCACATCCTAGTGCACTGCCAGAGGCATTCATATAGAGTCATACTTTGTTCTACTATCGAGTTGTAATATTGAGTTTTGAGTAAATAGAAATGTTATGATCATCATTATTCATTATCAAAGCATGTTCCAGTGAGGAAAGGATGATGGAAACTATGATTTCCCCACAAGTCAGGATGAGGCTTCAGAAAAACAGAAAAAAAGAAAAAAATGAGAAAAATGAGAGACAAAGAGAGAAGGGGCATGATAATTCCACACTTGTGCTTCAAAGTAGCACCATGTCTTTCATGTAGAGAGTCTCTTATGTTGTCACTTTCATATACTGGTGGGAATTTTTCGTTATAGAGTTAGATGCACACCCACTTAGTTTTCATATTAAGCTTTCATACACTTATTGTAACATCCCAAAATTCCATTTTGGAATGTTATGAAATATAGCTATGCATCATCATCATCATTGCTTGAATGTATGAAATAGTTGAAATGCTTCTTCTGACTTTCTGAAAGTCCCTTTCTACTTTCAATGTGTTGCTTTCACCTAATTGAAATTCTTGGTAAAAAGTTCAAATAAGAGAGGAGGAACATGACACTCCACACCAGGACCTAATTGGTGATTTATTTGAACAATAAAAACCAGGGGTTGTTTTGAAAATATTTGCAAAAGGATTTAAAAGCAAATAGGCCATTTCTGAAAATAATATTTTTTCCAAAGTGTTTAAATAACAGAATAAAAATGTTCATTAAATGGAATTTATTATTCTATCAATTTTCATATATAATAATCCTATATTTGAAACAAAATTATTTGCATTAAAAGCTTTTGAATTCGCTAATTTTTTGAAAAGGGAAAGCCTTAAAGGCTGGTCGGCCCAATCCGCAATAACTCCCCCCGACTTTCCTTCTTTTCGGTCAACCGATGCGCCTCCGCCGCTTCTTCCCTCGCTGACAGCGGGACCCACCTGTCTGATCCCGAAAATCGCGCGACCATCCTCTTCCTCGCGCGTGCGCCGCCGGCGCCGAGATTCCCTCGCCGCGGGTCTCCCTCCTCTTACCTTCCCCGACCCCCTCTCCGGCCCTATAAGTAGCGGCTCCTCCTCCGCGCTCCTTTCCACCCCGAGCCCCTCTCTACCTCGCTAGGATGCCACAGCCAAGCCTCGCCAGAGTTCGGACCCCCACCGGAGCTTCCTCCGATCGTGGCCATCGCCTCGGTCGTCCCCGCGCCTCTCCGACAGCACCATTAGACGCCGGACGCCAGTCGCAGCCGCCCGGACCTCTCCGTTGCCTCCCTCGACCACCGGAGCGACCTCTGATGACCTATTCGACCACCGGCCATCGCCACCCTCGCCGGAAACCTTCTTCCCCCTCCGGTAAGTCGCCGGACCTCCTCTCACCCGTTCGATCTTGGATCAACGATCCAGATTAGACTCATTAAGCTGCGAATCGTTTTGTTCTTCATTTCGGTCGACCGCCCATAATCACCCGCGCGCACACTATCCTAGCCAACCACCACTTGCCATGTAGCCCCTGGCCGATGGATTGTTAGTTTTTCCTTTTCTGATTTGTTTAGAAAACAGAGTGATCTCAAATTTTATTTTGTTTATATCTTTTAAACTATTTAGTGTTTTGAATTGATTCTTTTTGCATTAGTTCACTTATTTCATGTAGTTCCATCCTGTAGTATTAGATTTTAAATTTGAACCCTAGAATTTGAATTGAATCAAATTTTCTCAAATCACTCAAATCTGAATAACTAGAGTTTAAAAATAGATTTTGATATGAATCTGTTTGCTACTGCTTGGTATTAGTTAGGACTATCATCATGCTTAGTTTGAGGATTTTTAGGATGGATTTGTTTAGTGTTTTAGCTATAAACAGATTCTGCCTAGTAGTTACTATAGTTTAATTGAGTTAGTTTTTAGTTAGTTTAAATCAGATTTGTTACAATTTGTTTTAGTAGTTTATGTTGCTTAAACATTAGGTGTTTTACTTACTGTTACTAAATATATAAATTTGCTTAGTTTATTTCTTTTTTATTATAGGAATCACAACTCATTTTCAATTAGGTTTAGTTTGATAAAACAAACTAGTTTAGGAATAGATTCTTTTAACAAAGTTGTAAATAATTAAAATCTGTTTTCTAAGACAAGTTTTTAGTAAATTATTTTCTGTTAGGAAAATGTGTTACTAATAAAAATATAGTTTAGCTCACTATATGTTTAGTAAACTCTAGCCACTTCATGTAGTGGTGTTCAACCAAACTTCTAAAACTTTACTAAAGTTTTTCTCAACAAAACTTTAATGAATTTAATTCTGTTATTTATAAAATATTTTATTGTTTCCTTGCTGTCAACTATTGTTTTGTTCATACAAGTAGTTTTATTATGTTAGTAGTGGTTTACCCATCACCTTTTTGAAAACAAAACTTTGTGTGTTTTCTTGCTTGTGATTTGTGCATTGTTTTGTCTTGATTGCTTACTACTTCAATTTTGATTTTGTGAGTTACAAATAATTTTGTTGTATGATTATTGAGTGCTCTTGTTTGCTTCGTTAGATTATCCAGAGTGCGAGGCTTGTTACTTAGAGTCCCTCGAGTACGAAGATCGTGAATCAGGCAAGTCACTTTGATCATCTTTACCCATGTTTTATTGCATTAGTTCTACCATTCCCCCAATTGCTTGCAAAGTAGGTTAGTTGGAAATTTGGTTACTGTTGTAGTATCATGTGGTAGGTACCCCCTCTCAACCCTTGACACATTGGCCCCGGGAAACGTTGTTTTACTTTTTGCTATGCTATTAGTAGACGGGGTTGGTTGTGTGATTCATGAGAGTTGAGAGAGTTAATAATTTCAAGACCTACATAATGATCAAGACTTCAAGACTTCGAGTTTTCAACATACCTCTGGGTGGATGATGGTTGAACGGCACCCTGGAGAAACCAGTGGATTTGCCTAGGTGTTGCTGGAGATGGCCAGTAATCACGCGGAAAGGTCCACCCAGGCACAAAGAGATGGATGGATGCTTCAATACCCAAGGTTTACCTGCACAACCACAAGTCATTATGGGCTCTGGCTTGGTTGGATATCGTGGTGACCCTAGACAGGCGGTGCTACGAGATGTAGAAGAACGGTAGGAAAGGATGGGCACCGATAGAGTCGCAGGGAAACCCTTTGGAAGACCATGTTTTGGTCATCCGTTTCTCAAACACCCTGAAGTGTGAGAAATCAAACGGAGGCGACCAAATCTTGTGGGGAACGTGTGCAAAACTCTACAGAGTACTCAACCTAATCGATTAGCCGTGTCCACGGTCATGGACGACTTGAGCCAAAGGAACTGAAACTTCCGGAACTCTCAACACAATTAATATGATGATGTGGGTATTAATAACTTGGGTATGGGAATTGGTTGGTAATAATTTTGCTTAGCCCTCTCTTGATGTAGGACAAAATTGGCTTTACGCAAAAACTTACTACCCCACCTGCCATATATGCATGTAGATTAGATGATTATATTTTTCACCCCTCTCTTGTGACTTTGCCGGCATATTCCATATGCTGACCTACATGGCTGCAACGTATCATGTTGCAGAGTACTTTTCCAACCAGGAGTGAGGATACGCTCTATGCTCGGTGAGATGCCCTTGGAGTCAGATGGACTCATCTACCTTCAATGCTTCCGCAAGATTTAGATATTCTCATGAGTTGGCCTTCAGCCACTTTATTGTATTCTTTATTGTAATAAAGGACTCGATATGAGATTTCGATTAATATAATGCTGTGTGATTTCCCTTTGATATATACATTGATGTACCGTGTGTGTACCAGCATGATCTTGGGATGGTACGGAAACACCGGAGATTCGACCTTTCAGGTCGGGTCGCTACAGAAATGGTATCAGAGCACATGCTGACCGTAGGACGTAACCTCTAGGATTGGAAAGCCTTAGGACTTATTTATCTTTGTCTTTAAAATTCTTATACTCTCATCTACTCGTTTCTGACTTCTCTTCGATTATTTCAAAATTTATAGATGGCCACCTTCATCCCAGTGTTGATCACGGAGTTTTGCCAGCCTGATGCAACGATGCCCTTTGGTAAGGAGCTGATGAGGATCGTCAAGGACGTGAGGATTTCTTTGCCGAGCATCACCGGGACCCCTATCATGTCCTTTTCACAAGATGGACGCTACAGGATCGAGGTGCACATTCCAGGGAAGACCTTTGGGAATCGGAAGGAACCCATCGACTTCAAGTTTGTGGCACCCAGCTGGATACTTGGGAGAGACATGGCCATTCATCGTGCCCTTGGACGTATTCAGGAGGAATACAGAGGTGTAACCATTTCACCAGGACTCAGCGTGGTTTGTCACAGGGATGCCAATGGAAACATCATAACCCCTCCCACTGCAGACACCACCATTTCCTATATCCAGACCTTGGAGACTCACATCAAGACTCTGGAGCTTCGAGTTCGTGCTGATACAAAGACAATCAAGAATCTGATGAACCATGAGATTGACGTCGAAGCTGACTTATGGGAAGCCGAGTACGGGCATGAGAATGAGGTGAAGGATTTCTTAGAGAGGATCGACAAGCTGAACACTCGCATCGCCACTCTGGAGGAACAGATGGACATGGGGGAAAATCTTCACCCCGAAGGAGACATGGCACCTTTCATCAGCGACGATGATGACTATGAGGAGAGCACCACTGGAGGAGGCTCAGTCACCATGTACTTGTGAGGAAAACTTTAGTTATGCCCCCATGTATCTTCATTTTTGTCATTAAAGCGTAGGTCGGTGTTTAGTTTGAATGGTGATTTGTATCTCAATGTTTGACCTTGATTGAATAAATGAATGAGTGTTTGGTGTGATATGTTTGTTGCATTGCATATGGGTAGTGAATTTCTCCTTTTAGGCCCTTGTTCTATTCTAATTCTCACCCCTCTGAAAACAGCTAGATGCCTCCACGGCGTGAGTCCGACTTCACCTTCCCGCCGGAACTCACGCAACTCCTTCAGTAGCAGAATGCACTGATGCAGCTATTGATCCAGAATCAGACCAACATCCAGAACAACAACCACCACCATCCACCCCAGACTGACAATCTCACCCGTTTTCTGAGGTTGAACCCTCCAACTTTCTCCAGCAGCACTGAGCCCATTGTGGCAGATGACTGGCTCCGTAAGATGGAGAGAGAACTCATCACCGCTGGTTGTACTGACGCTGAGAAGGTGCGCTTTGCCGCACATCAACTTGAAGGACCAGCAGCTTCATGGTGGGAGAACTACACCACCACCTATCCTATTGCTGATGTAACTTGGGAGCAGTTCAAGAAAGCTTTCCGCACCGCACATGTCTCAGCTAGAGCTATGAGTCTGAAGAAGCACGAGTTTCGCAACTTGCGCCAGGGTAATCGCTCTGTGGCCCAATATGTGGACGAGTTCAGCATGTTGGCCCGTTATGCCCTAGGAGATGTGGCCGATGATGCGGCCAAGCAAGAAAAGTTTCTGGAAGGACTCAACGATGAGTTGAGCATGCAGCTGGTAGTGGCTACCTTCAACAACTACCAAGAGCTGGTGGACAAGGCCCTCATCCTGGAGGGTAAACAACAGCAAATTGAGAACCGCAAGAGGAAGTACACTCAGGGGAAGTTTAACTCTGGAGCTCATCAGAAGCCCCGCTACTCCTCGTACTCAGGGAATACCGGATCAGGGACCGGTAAGTTTGGAAGGCACACTCATGTCGTGCACAACCATGGAGGCCACAACCATGGAGGAAATGGGAATGCTCGTCCCAACCATGGCAACTTCAAGACTGACAATGGGAATGGGAACAACAACCAGCACCACCACGCTCCTACTCAGAAGGATCTGACCCACATCACCTGTTTCAAGTGCCAGAAGACCGGGCACTATGCTACTGAGTGTCCCCAGAGCAAGCAGGGAAATGGAAACGGCAACTCCGCAGCCAAGAAGCCAAATCCGTTTCCTCGTGCCCAGGTGAACCACCTCGACGTGGAAGAAGTCTATGATCAACCCGAGATTGTGGTTGGTAAGTTTTTATTGCATTCACGTCCAGTGACAGTACTTTTTGATTTCCGGTGCAACTCATTCATTCATATCAAGGGTAGTTGTGGATAAGTATGGTTTGCCCACCAGAACCCTTAGTCAGCCATTTAGGGTCAGTTCCCTAGGAGGTATGATGATGGCAGGGATAGGATGCCATGCCTTGAAACTTCATATAGGAAACCATGTTTTTCCCACCGACCTCATCGTCTTAGAATCGCAGGGATTGGATGTAATCCTAGGCATGGATTGGATGACCAATGAAGGAAATCTTGATTGCCCTAGCAAGTCTGTTTCACTCACCACCCCGGAGAACAAGAGGATTAAGTATGTATCCCGATGCACCCAGATGAGTGCTCGGTTAAATTCCCTCAGAGGAGTTGTTCAGGAAGGAAGTACCTGTGGTAAAAGATTTTCCGGATGTATTCCCGGAAGAATTACCAGGCATGCCACCAGATAGGGAGATTGAGTTCCTAATAGAGCTACAACCAGGGGCAACCCCAATTTCCAAGAGACCCTATCGGATGCCCGCAAATGATCTAGTGGAAATCAAGAAGCAAATTAAGGAGTTATTGGACAAAGGGTATATTCACCCAAGTTCTTCACCTTGGGGAGCCCCAATTCTTTTGGTGGAGAAGAAGGATAAAACCTTGAGAATGGTAGTCGATTATCGTGCCTTGAACGAGGTGACTATCAAGAACAAGTACCCTTTGCCGATGATTAATGATTTGTTTGATCAGCTAGTAGGCGCCAAAGTATTCTCCAAGATCGATCTTTGATCAGGGTATCACCAGTTGAAAATTCGTGAATAGGATATACCCAAAACAACTTTCACCACCAGGTATGGCTTATACGAGTATACAGTCATGTCCTTTGGTTTGACTAATGCTCCTGCCTACTTCATGAATTTGATGAACAAAGTATTCATGGAATATTTGGACAAGTTTGTCGTGGTGTTCATCGATGACATTTTGATATTCTCCAAGAACGAGGAAGAACACAAGGAACACCTACGTTTAGTTTTGGAGAAGCTCAGAGAGCATCAGTTATATGCCAAGTTCAGCAAATGTGAATTTTGGCTGATGGAAGTCGGATTGCTTGGACATGTTATTTCCGGAGATGGAATAGCAGTGGACCCCGCTAAGGTTGAAGCCGTCACCGAGTGGAAATCACCCACCTCAGTTAAGGAGATCCGCAGTTTTCTCGGACTTGCCGGATATTACCGGAGGTTCATTGAGAATTTCTCAAAGATTGCCAAGCCCATGACGAAGTTGTTGAAGAAAGAGTCTAAGTATATTTGGACTGAGGAATGTGAAGCCAGTTTCCAGGAGTTGAAGAAACGTTTGGTCATAGCCCCAATGTTGATTTTGCCCAATATTCGGAAGGACTTCCAGGTTTACTGTGATGCTTCACGTCAAGGACTTGGAGGAGTACTCATGCAAGATGGAAAGGCTGTAGCTTATGCATCCAGACAACTACGACCTCATGAGTTGAATTATGCCACCCATGACATGGAATTAGCAGCCGTAGTGCACACACTCAAGACATGGAGACATTTCCTTGTCGGAAATAGTTGTGATGTTTACACCGATCATAAGAGCCTGAAATATATCTTCACGTAGAAAGATTTGAACCTTAGACAGAGGAGATGGTTAGAGTTAATCAAGGACTATGACATGATATTACACTACCATCCAGGTAAGGCAAATGTGGTAGCAAATGCCTTGAGTCAGAAAACTTATGTAAACACACTCACAGCGGGAGGATTACCCCAAGAGTTAGCCGATGATCTCAGAGAGCTCCGGCTAGAGATAGTTCCAAGCGGATATGTTGCCACACTGGAAATCCAGTCCATCTTTACCGAAAGAATTCGAGAAGCCCAGAAGACAGACAAGGAGATAGCTGAGATTAAGCAGAGAATGAAAGATGATAAAGCTAAAGGTTTTCGTGAGGATGAACAAGGAACTCTTTGGTTTGAGAACTGAATTTATGTGCCCAATGACCCAGAGCTCAAGAAGTTGATACTTCAAGAAGCCCACGATTCCCCTTACTCGATACACCCAGGCAACACCAAGATGTATCTAGATTTGAAGGAAAGTTGTTGGTGGACAGGTATGAAGAAGGATATTGCAGAACATGTTGCAATATGTGATGTTTGTCAGCGAGTAAAGGCAGAACATCGAAGCCAGCAGGGTTATTCCAACCTTTGCCGATACCCGAGTGGAAATGGGAAAAGCTTGGTATGGATTTCATCACAGGACTACCCAGGACCCGTTCAGGTTATGATTCCATCTGGGTAGTGGTCGATCGTTTGACCAAGGTGGCTCATTTCATTCCAGTGAAGACCACCTATACCAGTGCTAAGCTAGCCAAGATATACATGACCAGGATCGTGTGTCTGCATGGAGTTCCGAGGAGTATCGTGTCACATAGAGGAACACAATTTACCTCAAAGTTTTGGCATCAGTTACATGAAACTTTGGGTATGAGGCTGG
This sequence comes from Hordeum marinum, assembly GCA_022496015.1. Classification (NCBI taxonomy): domain Eukaryota; kingdom Viridiplantae; phylum Streptophyta; class Magnoliopsida; order Poales; family Poaceae; genus Hordeum; species Hordeum marinum. The sequence goes on from CM039672.1 coordinate 386,447,176, forward strand.
AGTTCAGTACAGCTTTTCATCCGCAGACAGATGGCCAGACTGAGAGAGTCAACCAGATTCTGGAAGACATGTTGAGAGCTTATGTACTAGACTATGGGTCTAGTTGGGATGATAATTTGCCTTACGCGGAATTCTCATACAACAACAGTTATCAGAACAGTCTGAAGATGGCCCCTTTCGAAGATTTATACGGAAGGAGGTGCAAAACGCCACTGACGTGGGATCGTGTTGGAGACCGAAAACTTTTTGATCCCGACCTTATCCGAGATTCTGAAGAGAAAGTCAAGCTGATTCGTGACAGACTCAAGATAGCTCAATCTTGACAGAAGAGTTATGCTGACAGCAAACGTAAGGAAGTGACGTATGAAGTGGGAGACCGAGCATATCTTCGTGTGTCCCCACTTCGAGGAATCAAGAGGTTTGGTGTTAAAGGAAAGTTAGCACCCAGATTCATAGGCCCCTACAAAATTCTTGAACATAGAGGCGAAGTTGCATACAAGCTGGAATTGCCGGAAGGATTGTCCGGAGTTCATGATGTTTTCCATGTTTCCCAGCTGAAGAAATTCCATGAGATGGATGATATTCCCTTGAGAGACATAGTGCCCCTAGAGGTCATACAACTTGACAGTGATCTAACCTACGAGGAGAAGCCTATCAGAATCCTCGAGACTGCCAACAGAGTTACCAGCAGCAGGATCATCAAGTTCTGTAAGGTTTTGAGTCACCACACCGAGGAAGAAGCCACTTGGGAACGTGAAGAAGATCTTCGTAGAGACCATCCGCACCTATTTTCTAGCCAACCCGAATCTCGAGGACGAGATTCATCTTAAGGTGGGTAGGTTTGTAACATCCCAAAATTCCATTTTGGAATTTTACGAAATATAGCTATGCATCATCATCATCATTGCTTGAATGTATGAAATAGTTGAAATGCTTCTTCTGACTTTCTGAAAGTCCCTTTCTACTTTCAATGTGTTGCTTTCACCTAATTGAAATTCTTGGTAAAAAGTTCAAATAAGAGAGGAGGAACATGACACTCCACACCAGGACCTAATTGGTGATTTATTTGAACAATAAAAACCAGGGGTTGTTTTGAAAATATTTGCAAAAGGATTTAAAAGCAAATAGGCCATTTCTGAAAATAATATTTTTTTCGAAGTCTTCAAATAAAAGAATAAAAATATTAATTAAATGGCATTTATTATTCTGTTAATTTTGATATATAATACTCCTATATTTGGAACTAAATTATTTGTATTAAAAGCTTTTGAATTCGCCGATTTTTTGAAAAGGGAAAGCCTTAAAGGCCGGTCGGCCCGATCCGTAATAACTCCCCCCCTGACTTTCCTTCTTTTCGGTCGACCGACACGCCTCCGCTGCTTCTTCCCTCGCTGACAGCGGGACCCACCCGTCTGATCCCGAAAATCGTGCGACCATCCTCTTCCTCGCGCGCGTGCCGCCGTCGCCGAGATTCCCTCGCCGCGGATCTCCCTCCTCTTACCTTCTCTGGCCCTATAAGTAGCGGCTCCTCCTCCGTGCTCCTTTCCACCCCGAGCCCCCCTCTACCTCGCCAGAACACCACAGCCTAGCCTCGCCGGAGTTTGGACCCCCACCGGAGCTTCCTCCGATCGTGGCCATCGCCTCGGTCGTCCCCGCGCCTCTCCGACAGCACCATTCGACGCCGGACGCCAGCCGCAGCCGCCCGGACCTCTCCGTTGCCTCCCTCGACCACCGAAGTGACCTCCGACGACCTCTTTGACCACCGGTCGTCGCCACCCTCGCCGGAAACCTTCTTCCCCCTCCGGTAAGTCGCCGGACCTCCTCTCACCCGTTCGATCTTGGATCAACGATCCAGATTAGACTCATTAAGCCGTGAATCAGTTTATTCTACATTTCGATCGACCGCCCGTAATCACCCGCGTGCACACTAGCCTAGCCAACCACCACTTGCCACGTAGCCCCCTGGCCGATGGATTGTTAGTTTTTCTTTTTCTGATTTGTTTAGAAAACAGAGTGATTTCAAATTTTGTTTTGTTTATCTCTTTTAAACTATTTAGTGTTTTTAATTGATTATTGTTGCATTAGTTCACTTATTTCATGTAGTTTCACCCTGTAGTCTTAGATTTTAAATTTGAACCCTAAAATTTGAATGGAATCAAATTTGCTCAAATCACTCAAATCTGAATAACTAGAGTTTAAAAATAGATTTTGATATGAATATTTTTGCTACTGCTTGGTATTAGTTAGGACTATCATCATGCTTAGTTTGAGGATTTTTTAGGATGGATTTGTTTAGTGTTTTAGCTATAAACAGATTCTGCCTAGTACTTACTATAGTTTAGTTGAGTTAGTTTTTAGTTAGTTTAAATCAGATTTGTTACAATTTGTTTTAGTAGTTTCTGTTGCTTAAACATTAGGTGTTTTACTTACTATTACTAAATATATAAATTTGCTTAGTTTATTTCTTTGTTATTATAGGAATCACAACTCATTTTCAATTAGGTTTAGTTTGATAAAACAAACTAGTTTAGGAATAGATTCTTTTAACAAAGTTGTAAATAATTAAAATCTGTTTTCTAAGACAAGTTTTTAGTAAATTCTTTTCTATTAGGAAAATGTTTTACTAATAAAAATATAGTTTATCTCACTATATGTTTAGTAAACTCTAGCCACTTCATGTAGTAGTGTTTAACCAAACTTCTAAAACTTTACTAAAGTTTTTCTCAACAAAACTTTAATGAATTTAATTCTATTATGAAAAATATATTTTATTGTTTCCTTGCTGTCAACTATTGTTTTGTTCATAAAATAGTTTTATTATGTTAGTAGTGGTTTACCCATCACCTTTTTGAAAACAAAACTTTGTGTGTTTTCTTGCTTGTGATTTGTGCATTGTTTTGTCTTGATTGCTTACTACTTCAATTTTGATTTTGTGAGTTACAATAATTTTGTTGTATGTTTATTGAGTGATCTTGTTTGCTTCGTTAGATTATCCGGAGTGCGAGGCTTGTTACTTAGAGTCCCTCGAGTACGAAGATCGTGAATCAGGCAAGTCACTTTGATCATCTTTACCCATGTTTTATTGCATTAGTTCTACCATTCCCCCAATTGCATGCAAAGTAGGTTAGTTGGAAATTTGGTTACTGTTGTAGTATCATGTGGTAGGTACCCCCTCTCAACCCTTGACACATTGGCCCCGGGAAACGTTGTTTTACTTTTTGCTATGCTATTAGTAGACGGGGTTGGTTGTGTGATTCATGAGAGTTGAGAGAGTTAATAATTTCAAGACCTACATAATGATCAAGACTTCAAGACTTCGAGTTTTCAACATACCTCTGGGTGGATGATGGTTGAACGGCACCCTGGAGAAACCAGTGGATTTGCCTAGGTGTTGCTGGAGATGGCCAGTATTCACGCGGAAAGGTCCACCCAGGCACAAAGAGATGGATGGATGCTTCAAGACCCAAGGTTTACCTGCACAACCACAAGTCATTATGGGCTCTGGCTTGGTTGGATATCGTGGTGACCCTAGACAGGCGGTGCTACGAGATGTAGAAGAACGGTAGGAAAGGATGGGCACCGACAGAGTCGCAGGGAAACCCTTTGGAAGACCATGTTTTGGTCATCCGTTTCTCAAACACCCTGAAGTGCGAGAAATCAAACGGAGGCGACCAAATCTTGTGGGGAACGTGTGCAAAACTCTGCAGAGTACTCAACCTAATCGATTAGCCGTGTCCATGGTCATGGACGACTTGAGCCAAAGGAACTGAAACTTCCGGAACTCTCAACACAATTAATATGATGATGTGGGTATTAATAACTTGGGTATGAGAATTGGTTGGAGGAACCATCTCATTAATCAACCAACTTAGTAATAATTTTGCCTAGCCCTCTCTTGATGTAGGAAAAAATTGGCCTTACGCAAAAACTTACTACCCCACCTGCCATATATGCATGTAGATTAGATGATTATCTTTTTCACCCCTCTCTTGTGACTTTGCCGGCATATTCCATATGCTGACCTACACGGCTGCAACGTATCATGTTGTAGAGCACTTTTCCGACCAGGAGTGAGGATACGCTCTACGCTCGGTGAGATGCCCTTGGAGTCAGATGGACTCATCTACCTTCGATGCTTCCGCAAGATTTTGATATTCTCATGAGTTGGCCTTCAGCCACTTTATTGTAATCTTTATTGTAATAAAGGACTCGATATGAGATTTCGATTAATATAATGTTGTGTGATTTCCCTTTGATATATACATTGATGTACCATGTGTGTACCAGCATGATCTTGGGATGGTACGGAAACACCGGAGATTCGACCTTTCAGGTCGGGTCGCTACAGAAATGGTATCATTGCACACGCTGACCGTAGGACGTAACCTCTAGGATTGGAAAGCCTTAGGACTTATTTCTCTTTGTCTTTAAAATTCTTATACTCTCATCTACTCGTTTCTGACTTCTCTCCGATTATTTCAAAATTTATAGATGTCCACCTTCATCCCAGTGTTGATCACGGTGTTTTGCCAGCCTGACGCAATGATGCCCTTTGGTAAGGAGCTGATGAGGATCGTCAAGGACGTGAGGATTTCTTTGCCGAGCATTACCGGGACCCCTATCATGTCCTTTCCACAAGATGGACGCTACAGGATCAAGGTGCACATTCCAGGGAAAACCTTTGGGAATCGGAAGGAACCCATTGACTTCAAGTTTGTGGCACCCAGCTGGATACTTGGGTGAGACATGGCCATTCATCGTGCCCTTGGACGTATTCAGGAGGAATACATAGGTGTAACCATTTCACCAGGACTCAACGTGGTTTGTCGCAGGGATGCCAATGGAAACATCATAACCCCTCCCACTGCAGACACCACCATTTCCTATATCCAGACCTTGGAGACTCACATCAGGACTCTGGAGCTTCGAGTTCGTGCTGATACGAAGACAATCAAGAATCTGATGAACCGCGAGATTGACGTCGAAGCTGACTTACGGGAAGCCGAGTACGAGCATGAGTATGAGGTGAAGGATTTCTTAGAGAGGATCGACAAGCTAAACACTCGCATCGCCACTCTGGAGGAACAGATGGACATGGGGGAATCTTCACCCCTAAGGAGACATGGCACCTTTCATCAGCGACGATGATGACTATGAGGAGAGCACCACTGGAGGAGGCTCAGTCACCATGTACTTCTAAGGAAAACTTTAGTTATGCCCCCATGTATCTTCATTTTCGTCGTTAAAGCGTAGGTCGATGTTTAGTTTGAATGGAGATTTGTATCTCGATGTTTGACCTTGATTGATTAAATGAATGAGTGTTTGGTGTGATATGTTTGTTGCATTGCATATGGGTAGTGAATTTCTCCTTTTAGGCCCTTGTTCTATTCTAATTCTCACCCCTCTGAAAACAGCAAGATGCCTCCACAACGTGAGTCCGACTTCACCTTCCCGCCGGAACTCATGCAACTCCTTCAGCAGCAGAATGCACTGATGCAGCAGAGTGCAATCAGAGTTACGGATCTCCGGGAATATAAGAAATAGTTTTCGGCCAAAAAACATGAATGAGAAATAGAAGAGAAAAGAGAGGGAGATCCAATCTCGGAGGGGCTCCTGCCCCTCCGCCGCCATGGAGGCCATGGACCAGAGTGGGAAGTCTCCTCCCATATAGGGGGGAGTCCAAGGAAGAATAAGAAAGAGGGGGGGCTATCTCCCCCTCTCTCCCGGTGGCGTCGGAGTGCGCCGGGGCATCCATCATGACGACAATCTACACCAAAAACTTCGCCTCTTTCATCACCACCACCATCACCTTCCCTCATCTATCGACAATACACTCTCCCATGTCCCGCTATAGCCCCTACTCGAACATGGTGCTTAATGTTATACATTATATCCCTATGATGTTTGAGTAGATCTGTTTTGTCCTATGGGCTAAATGATGATCGTGGTTGGTATGAGTTGTATGTTTTATTTTGGTGCTGTCCTATGGAGCCCTCCGTGTTGCGCAAATGTGAGGGATCCCCTCTGTAGGGTGTTGCAATATGTTCATAACTTGTTTATGGTGGGTGGCGTGAGTGACACAAGCATTGACCCGAGTAGGTGGGTTGTTGCATATGGGAGTAAAGAGGACTTGTTGTTTAATGCTATGGTTGGGTTTTACCCTAATGCTCTTTAGTAGTTGTATATGCTTGCTAGAGTTCCAATCATAAGTGCATATGATCCAAGTGTGGAAAGTATGTTAGCTCATGCCTGTCCCACATATAAAACTGCAATAATGATTACCAGTCTAGTTATCAATTGCCTAGGACAATCTCACAAATCCTATCACCACTTTTACACACTCGCCATATTTACTTTCTTGTTATTTTATTCAAAGAACATCTAACTTTTATTCACACGTTCTTTATTATCTTGCAAAACTATCTTTACCTCCACAAAGTACTTCTTGTTTTATTCCCGCAAAGTAGTTTCATACTTGTTCTAGTAAAGCAGACGTTAAAGTGTGCATAGAGTTGTATTGGTGGTCGATAGAAGTTGTGGGAATATTTGTTCTACCTTTAGCTCCTCGTTGGGTTTGACACTCTTATTTATCGAAAAATGCTACAAACGATGCCCTACACTTCTAGGTTATCAGGAGTCATCGTGGGCGCCGGGAGGACGATACCTGGGAAGACCCCAACGACCTCGAAGCCCTCGAGCAACCACATGAGGACCCCGAGAGTCCCAATGATCAGTGAGACCCTGAGGACATCAACGATTCCGAGAACGACAACTACCTCCGCCTAGTTGATGAGGATGATAGCCTCGAAGACGAGGACTTCACCGTCCCCGAAGACCCTCAGGATCAAGAACGGTTCAGGCGACAGCTGATAGCCACTGCCCGAAGCCTAAAAGAAAAGCAACGACAACTCCGAGCCGAACAAAATACCCTCAACGATAGATGGACAGAGGTTGTGGCAACCAAAGAAGGGTATGGCACCGAGCGGCCAGATCAAAACAAAAGCTACCCGCGCCGTCGTGTGCTGCCGCAATTCAATGACGAGGCCTTCGAGCCCACATCTCCCAGGCGCACTTAGTACGACTAGCCGACCCCCCCCCCCTCAAAGACGGGACCGGACAGAACAGCTGTAGAGGTCGAGTACATACCTGCGCTACCCTGTAGAGGAGGAAAGGACCCAACACAACATAATGATCGACATAACTTACGACAGGACCTGGACTATAGAGCAGGTCATACTAGATCCATTTACGTATCAAGAGGGTACTACCCCACAAGACGTGATGGATCCCAACCTTGGTTTAAGCGCAGCGACAGAGATTGAGAACCATACTAGGCACCAGCAACAACTGATTTCCGGCACAATATAGCCCAGGTCAGAGGTGCCGCCAACCCAGTGTGCTTCATAGTCGAGGTTATGCAGCATCAATGTCTCGAAGGATTTAAACCCGTAAATATATAACAATACGATGGGACAACAGACCCCGCCGTGTGGATCGAAGATTTCATTCTCCACATTCATATGGCCAGGGGAGATGACCTCCACACTAGCAAGTACTTACCACTAAAGCTTAAAGGGCCAGCTCGACACTGGTTAAACAGTCTCCCCCAAAACTCCATTGGAGGTTGGGAAGAGGAAGAGGATGCTTTTCGGTCTAATTTCTATGGTAGTTATGTCCGGCCCTCAGACTCCTTCGACTTGAGAAACGTCGTCCAAAAGGCTGGCGAATCAGCCAGATAATTTTGGAATCGGTTCCTAACTAAAAAGAACCAGATCGTTGATTGTCCAGACACCGATGCAATTGCCTCTTTCAAGCATAATATCCGGTATGAATGGCTGGCTCGACAACTTAGCCAAGACAGCTGAAGAACAATGTACGCCCTTACTTCACTCATGATCCGCTTTTGCATGGGCGAGGACAATTGGCTAGCTCGTCGTGGCCACAGTCCCGAAGACCATGGCACCTCAGAAGTTTGAGATGGAAATGGCAAGCCATGACGCAGCAAGAATAAACACCGCCACAACAATAGTGATGATCATGACGCAACTGTAAATGCGGCTTCCACAGCTCAAAATCCGGACAACGGAAGAAAGCCTCTAAAGGGAACATGAATGGACCTATTGCATTGGACAAAATCATGTAGGCCCTTCCCGATCCACGACACCCAAGACAAGCCCGCGATCCACACCAACCGTAACTGTTGGGTATTTCAACAGGCTGGCAAGCTTGCAGCTGAGGAACAAGGCAAAGGCCCATGCAGCAAGGATGACGATGAGCCCTGCGGTCCAGCAATGGAGAACAGAAGAAATTCCCTCGAGAGGTAAAAATTGTGAACATGATATACGTCACACACATACCAAAGAATGAGAGGAAGTGCGCCCTTGGGAAGGTCTACGGCATAGAGCCCGTAGCCCCGAAGTTCAGCCCATGGTCGGCTTGCCTGATCACATTCGACCATAGGGATCATCTAACTAGTATCCATCATGGAGGTTCAACAACCCTTGTCTTAGATCCCATCATCGATGGGTACCAACTCACTAGAGTCCTCATGGATGGAGGAAGTAGCCTTAACCTGATTTACACGGACACGGTGAAAGAGATGGGCATAGATCGGTCAAGGATCAAACCCAGCAACACTACCTTTAAAGGAGTAATCCCAGGCGTTGAGGACTGCTGCTTAGGCACGGTAATGTTGGAGGTAGTGTTCGGCTCGCCTGACAACTTCTACAACGAAGACTTAATCTTCGCCATTGTCCCTTTTCGTAGTGGCTATCACGCATTGCTCGTCCACATAGCGTTCGTCCGCGTTAACGCTGTCCACCATTAAGCTTATATAAAGCTCAAGATGCCCAGACGCAAGGGCGTCATCACCTTCAACGGCAATACAAAGCGCTCCCTCTGGACTGAAAAAACACATAGCAGCCGTGCAGCCGAATGCCAATACGACAATGAAGCGCTGAGGCCCAATTCAGCCATGAAGGCACGCAGGCAAGCAAGCGAGCCTGAGCTTAACCGAATCTCCCGGAGCCATCCCCAGCAGAGCAATGAAGTATGTTCCTAGAAGTCACAATTTTGCTCTCAAAATACCATGGGAAGCTGTGGGGACCCACTACCAAAGACCAGTTGTTCGTCTTGACTGAACTACAGTCCAAACGCGTCTTCGGACAAAAAGCAGGTACCATAAAGGATCTCCCAAGCGTAAAGCTAACCCCACTCTATGGTGGCTTGTCAAGACCCCCTCTCCTAGGTCTTTTCGCCGACAGCAATCACCTTTAAAGGATTCCACCCCTCCCCTCTAGAGATCAAAAGAGGAAGCACACAACAGAGCGCAGGGAGGATGTCAAGCCACCTGTCGAAGACCCTGAGTAAACCAGTACTCTGTAAAGTTTGTTTTTTCAAAACAAAAATACTTGTAACAGTTGCCTCGACATTGTGAATTATAAGAATTCAACACAAATAAAGATTATCCTTTGCGTCCTTTTTACATTATTTTATGTTACATAAATTGTTTTCCACTCACTGGCACTGAAAGGCAAAAATGTTCGGTACATGTTAGGTGCAACCGGCTAATGACCAAGGGCTTGGATATAAATCCCGCCCCAAGAATCATCCCGTTACTATTTTCACGTGTTTGGTGTCTCGGATATTACGTTATATGAATCAGTTCCGAATTATGTCTTGGGTCAATAGTTCGGTTGCCCTGCTCCAATGTTTGCCCTCTTACGTTCCGCTAGTTCGGCTAAAAGGATAAGGGGAGAACCACTACAATTGTATTTCCAGTTCACCTGGACAAATACCTCAGTGGAGAAAGCCAAAAACTGACTGTCATAATAAGCGAGAACCGGTCTGCGATCCGAGCCTAAGTGTCAAACTAAGAATCGATGGAGGTTATTCCATGTCATACGAGGGGTTTGTACCTTCACAAACCATGTGGTAATAGTCTCAAACCTCGGTTCACCCGACTATCACAAAGTACTATGGGCTCGTCGCCAGCCCTCGCAGTCAAGCTCCTACAGCTAAGTGAAAGCACTAAGTCCACATAGTCTGGTTGTCTCATTCCCCTCACACACTACTGCCGCCGAGCGCGATATATTGGCTAAGGGTCACAGTGCAGAGGTCGAAACACCTTTTGTAGTATCTACATGGGGCTGAAGCCGACGACTGGCAACTTTTAGTTTAAATGGCCACACAGGAGTCAAAATAATGCAAAATATGATACATTCACACAAGCATTGTAAATAGAAATTGTCATAGGGCACACGATAGTGCACTCATTCATAAATTACATCTTTGGGGCATTGGGTCTCTATTGACCGAGCACCATCCATCGCAGCGCAGAAGTAAAGCTCGGGGCACCTATGCTCCTTCCGAGGGGGCGGGGGCACGGTAGCCATCCCGAACGGCTTCACCCTTGGCAGTGCATCATGGTCCTCGCACAGGCCATCCAAGCCCCCTCAATTCATATGGAGCGCTTCAGGACTTCAATCCGAGGCGTGACGTCACAAAGCTTCTGGACCAAGCCAAAATAGCTGCTCGACAGTGGCTCTGCAGGCCACAACCAGATGCAGAGATCCTTCAAGGCTGGCTCTACCATCTTGTGCAGCCCCATTAGCTGCGAAATTTGATAGTTGAGAAGGGGACGGGGCTCGGGTGTTGGAGATTGCGCCTAGAACAGTCTCTTCTCAACATCCCCATCTCGAGTCACAAAGTGCTTGGCCATGTCCGTTGCACTCCTTGGGAGATCCGTAAAGGTGCCTCCGGAATGCCACAACCGTGTGAGCAAGGCAAACCTATTACCACCAAAGGCACATTGCAGTAAGTACGACTTACCATCCGTGATCATCCTGACTTGGCGAAGTTCTTCCTCAAAGAACCGCGTGTCTACACGCTCTAATTTGAGCTCGTAGAACAACGAGGATAGCTCGGCTGCTTGGTCCTTGGTCTTTTTCTCAAGGGCCTCATACTTAGTTCTTACATCTTGGAGCTCCTGCTGCACCTCCGCCACTCGAGCTTCGTGCTTGCTGCTATCAACCCTCAACGAGCTTAGTTCGGCAGTCGCTTGATGAACCACAAGTATAGGGGATCTATCATAGTCCTTTCGATAAGTAAGAGTGTCGAACCCAACAAGGAGCAGAAGGAAATGACAAGCAGTTTTCAGTAAGGTATTCTCTGCAAGCACTGAAATTATCAGTAACAGATAGTTTTGTGATAAGATAATTTGTAACGGGTAGTAAGTAACAATTGTAACAAAGGTGCAGCAAGGTGGCCGAATACTTTTTATAGCAAAGGACAAGCCTGGACAAACTCTTATATAAATCAAGGCGCTCCCGAGGACACACGGGAATTTCTGTCAAGCTAGTTTTCATCATGCATATATGATTCACGTTTGTTACTTTGATAATTTGATATGTGGGTGGACCGGTGCTTGGGTGCTGCCCTTACTTGGACAAGCCTCCCACTTATGATTAACCCCTCTCGCAAGCATCCACAACTACAAAAGAAGAATTAATATAAATCTAACCATAGCATGACACATGTGGATCCAAATCATCCCCTTACGAAGCAACGCATAAACTAGGGTTTAAGCTTCTATCACTCTAGCAACCCATCATCTACTTATTACTTCCGAATGCCTTCCTCTAGGCCTAAACAATTGTGAAGTGTCATGTAGTCGATGTTCACATGACACCACTAGAGGAGAGACAACATACATCTCATCAAAATATCGAATGAATACCAAATTCACATGATTACTTATAACAAGACTTATCCCATCACTAGTAGAAAACAGACCTTTTGTCCCAAGCATTAGTCCTGGTCTGGTTACGAGCCGATACTAAAGATGGTATTAGTCCCGGTTCGCACCTGCTCCAACGGCTAGGAGCAGGGCAACATTTAGTACCGGCTCGTGAGCAATCTTTAGTACCAGTCTGTGTCACGAGCCGGTACTAAAGGGGCGTGGCAGGCTTTTGGTCAGACTTGGGCCCCACGTGCACCTTTAGTACCGGCTGGTGACACCAACCGGTACTAAAGGGAAACCTTTAGTACCGGCTAGTGTAACCAGCCGGTACTAAAGACTTCCTACATATACGGTAATTTTTAGGTTTTATATAATTTTAGTTTCAAAAATACTAGACGTTTATAAAAGCTTTTAGAGTTTATTTTTGCTATTAGAGTTTTATAAAAGCTTTTTAGTTGATTCTTTTTGCTATTGAAGAATATTATAGTTCATAAAATAATATTTAAATTGATTATTCTTAGTTCATTCTTTTTGCTGGATGCACTTCATGTACAAAATGGACAGTCTCTTTCGAAGTATCAGGGTTTCGGATGGAAACTCATCTGTTACAGAAGGCATTTCATTTTCTTGAACTTATTTGAACTCCAGGCTTTTGTGTGTTCAAAATGCCCCATTAAAAGCCACATCATCAATTTTCAACCCTTTCTGACTTCATTTGTTATTTTTCATGCAGTTATTGATTTTTTTGAGCAAAATGACCCTGAAATTGAAAAGCACTACAAATGAACTGTAAAAAGGTTGAAAGTTGGCATGGTATCATCATTTCACCCACATAGCATGTGCTAAAAAGTTGAGAGGGTTACGGCAAAATCTGGATGCACTTCGTGTACAAAACGGACAGTCTCTTTCGAAGTATCAGGGTTTCGGACGGAAACTCATCGATTACAAAAGACATTTCATTTTCTTGAATTTATTTGAACTCCAGGTTTTTTGTGTGTTCAAAATGCACCATTCAAAGCCACATCATCAATTTTCCACCCTTTCTGACTTCATTTGTTATTTTTCATGCAGTTATTGATTTTTTTGAGCTAAATGACCCTGAAATTGAAAAGCACTACAAATGAACTCTGAAAAGTTTGAAAGTTGGCATGGTATCATAATTTCACACACATAGTATGTGCTAAAAAGTTCAGAGGGTTACGACAAAAGCTGGATGCACTTCGTGTACAAAACGAACAGTCTCTTTCAAAGTATCAGGGTTTCGGACGGAAATTCATCTATTACAAAAGGCATTTCATTTTCTTGAACTTATTTGAACTCCAGGCTTTTTGTGTGTTCAAAATGCAGCATTCAAAGCCACATCATCAATTTTCAACCCTTTCTGACTTCATTTGTTATTTTTCATGCAGTTATTGATTTTTTTGAGCTAAATGACCCTGAAATTGAAAAGCACTACAAATGAACTCTGAAAAGGTTGAAAGTTGGCATGGTATCATAATTTCACCCAGATAGCATGTGCTAAAAAGTTGAGAGGGTTACGGCAAAAGTTGGATGCACTTCGTGTACAAAACGGACAGTCTCTTTCGAAGTATCAGGGTTTCGGACGGAAACTCATCGATTACAAAAGACATTTCATTTTCTTGAATTTATTTGAACTCCAGGTTTTTTGTGTGTTCAAAATGCACCATTCAAAGCCACATCATCAATTTTCAACCCTTTCTGACTTGATTTGTTATTTTTCATGCAGTTATTGATTTTTTGAGCTAAATGACCCTGAAATTGAAAAGCACTACAAATGAACTCTGAAAAGCTTGAAAGTTGGCATGGTATCATAATTTCACCCACATAGTATGTGCTAAAAAGTTCAGAGGGTTACGACAAAAGCTGGATGCACTTCGTGTAGAAAACGAATAGTCTCTTTGAAAGTATCAGGGTTTCGGACAGAAACTCATCTATTACAAAAGGCATTTCATTTTCTTGAACTTATTTGAACTCCAGGCTTTTTGTGTGTTCAAAATGCACCATTCAAAGCCACATCATCAATTTTCAACCCTTTCTCACTTCATTTGTTATTTTTCATGCAGTTATTGATTCTTTTGAGCTAAATGACCCTGAAATTGAAAAGCACTACAAATGAACTCTGAAAAGGTTGAAAGTTGGCATGGTATCATAATTTCACCCACATATCGTATGCTAAAAAGTTGAGAGGGTTACGGCAAAAGATGGATGCACTTCGTGTACAAAACAGACAGTCTCTTTCGAAGTATCAGGGTTTCGGACGGAAACTCATCGATTACAAAAGACATTTCATTTTCTTGAATTTATTTGAACTCGAGGTTTTTTTTGTGTTCAAAATGGACCATTCAAAGCCGCATCATCAATTTTCAACCCTTTCTAACTTCATTTGTTATTTTTCATGCAATTATTGATTTTTTTGAGCTAAATGACCCTGAAATTGAAAAGCACTACAAATGAACTCTGAAAAGGTTGAAAGTTGGCATGGTATCATAATTTCACCCACATAGTATGTGCTAAAAAGTTCAGAGGGTTACGACAAAAGCTGGATGCACTTCGTGTAGAAAACGAACAGTCTCTTTGAAAGTATCAGGGTTTCGGACAGAAACTCATCTATTACAAAAGGCATTTCATTTTCTTGAACTTATTTGAACTCCAGGATTTTTGTGTGTTCAAAATGCACCATTCAAAGCCACATCATCAATTTTCAACCCTTTCTAACTTCATTTGTTATTTTTCATGCAGTTATTGATTTTTTGGAGCTAAATGACCCTAAAATTGAAAAGCACTACAAATGAACTCTGAAAAGGTTGAAAGTTGGCATGGTATCATAATTTCACCCACATATCATGTGCTAAAAAATTGAGAGGGTTACGGCAAAAGATGGATGCACTTCGTGTGCAAAACGGACAGTCTCTTTCGAAGTATCAGGGTTTCGGACGGAAACTCATCGATTACAAAGGACATTTCATTTTCTTGAATTTATTTGAACTCGAGGTTTTTTTTTGTGTTCAAAATGCACCATTCAAAGCTGCATCATCAATTTTCAACCCTTTCTAACTTCATTTGTTATTTTTCATGCAGTTATTGATTTTTTTGAGCTAAATGACCCTGAAATTGAAAAGCACTACAAATGAACTCTAAAAAGGTTGAAAGTTGGCATGGTATCATAATTCCACCCACATAGTATGTGCTAAAAAGTTCAGAGGGTTACGACAAAAGCTGGATGCACTTCGTGTAGAAAACGAACAGTCTCTTTGAAAGTATTAGGGTTTCGGACGGAAACTCATCTATTACAAAAGGCATTTCATTTTCTTGAACTTATTTGAACTCCAGGCTTTTTGTGTGTTCAAAATGCACCATTCAAAGCCACATCATCAATTTTCAACCCTTTCTAACTTCATTTGTTATTTTTCATGTAGTTATTGATTTTTTGGAGCTAAATGACCCTAAAATTGAAAAGCACTACAAATGAACTCTGAAAAGGTTGAAAGTTGGCATGGTATCATCATTTCACCCACGTAGTATGTGCTAAAAATTTGAGAGGGTTATGACAAAAGCTGGATGCACTTTGTATACAAAACGGACAGTCTCTTTCGAAGTATCAAGGTTTCGGACATAAACTCATCTGTTACACAAGGCATTTCATTTTCTTGAACTTATTTTAACTCTAGGCTTTTTGTGTGTTCAAGATGCACCATTCAAAGCCACATCATCAATTTTCAACCCTTTCCGACTTCATTTGTTATTTTTCGTGCAGTTATTGATTTTTTGAGCTAAATGACCCTGAAATTGAAAAGCACTACAAATGAACTCTGAAAAGGTTGAAAGTTGGCATGGTATCATCATTTCACCCACATAGCATGTGCGAAATAGTTGAGAGGGTTACGGCAAAAGCTGGATGCACTTCATGTACAAACGGACAGTCTCTTTCGAAGTATTAGGGTTTCGGACGTAAACTCATCTGTTACAAAAGACATTTCATTTTCTTGAACTTCAGCTTCCCCCATTGCAGCATCACCGTATTCAGGGGGAGGGTAGTTGTCGTCATCCTCTTCTTCTTCGTTGTCTTCCATAATAACCCCTCTTTCTCCGTGCTTGGTCCAAACATTATAGTGTGGCATAAAACCCTTCTAAAGCAGGTGGAAGATCATTTCTCTGTTTTCTCCCATGTTCTTCTTCTTGCTCGAAGCTCATCCTCCATTTTGCCAAGGATTTGTCAAGATTTAAAGGCACCCCATCTATCCAAGTGTTCATAAAGGTTAGCAACTTTGCTCCTTCATCTCTCATTGCTAGATTAGCTTGTGGTATGCTCAACGATATGTGATTTGTGGGTTTTAGCTAGGTTTTGGAGGAGTGATCATTATGTGGGAGTTTATTTGATTTATATGAAATCTGAGCTCAAATTAACTTGTTAGGTTGCATATGTGTAGGTGTGGTTTATTTGGTGCCTTCCCATCCCCGACCGTCCTAACCACCGTCGATCGTCCGCACCGTCTCGTCGCGGCACCGGCCACCTTGGTGAGCCTCTTGTTCTTCTTAACACCTTTTTTAAATTACTTGTATGATCGCATTTGTTGTTTCATTTACATGTTTTACATAGTTGTATGTTGTTTTATGAGATGTATGTATGAACTATAAGTATCTATTATTTGCAGTAATAACATTTGGTCATTGCTAGCTCTACTTTTGGTTGCAATGTGATGATGAAGTTGTATTAATTTGGTCACTTCGATGTTGTGTAGTGAACATGAGCCGGCAATGGATGTACAATGACCGACTAAGTCTAGGGTTTCTTAATGGCCTGCATGATTTTATTCGTGTGGTTGAGGCAAACAAGCAGAATGGTTTCATGTGTTGTCCATGTCGTGATTGTAAGAATGATAGGAATTACTCTACCTCAAAAACCCTTCACTACCACCTGCTGAAGTCCGGTTACATGTCCGGCTATAGCTGTTGGACCAAGCACGGAGAAAGAGGGGTTATAATGGAAGACAACGTAGAAGAAGAGGATGATGACAACTATCCTTTCGCCGATACAACAATGGGGGAAGCTGAAGAAGAGGCATCAGATGAGCCCGCTGATGATTTGGGTCGGGTCATTGCTGATGCAAAGAGAAACTGCGAAAATGATAAGGAGAGGTTGAAGTTGAAACGCATGTTAGAGGATCACCGGGGTTAGTTTAATATATCAGAAAAACTAGAGAAAAATTGGGACTCGATTTCACCAGGGTTTGCCCGGTGAAGTTTTCTCACATTCTTGAAATCCTAAAAGTAAAAAAGTTATTTCAAAAAGAAGTTTTTTCCTAAAAAATCAAACAAAATTTTTAAAATAATTTTATTTAAAATAAATAAATGATGTCATATTTGGATTCCTCACATTTTTCTGATAATAATGGATATATTATTTGTTGAATTTTGATTTACAGATTTAAAGATATTAATTATGCCATATGAATTGAGTATATGGCAAAAAAATAAACAAAATAATAATATTAGTTATTTTATTTTCATAGAAATTCAATATTATTTTTTTATTTTAATAATTGTGTGGAATTCAAAAAATTAAATAATGTGACATCAAGACCTAATGGTTAATACGATTGATAGCTTACTATTGTCAAGAAAACAACAAGTGCAGACTTGGAAACAAAGGGTGATAGAACTTGAAAGTTAAGCGTGCTCGGGTTAGAGCAGTGAGAGGATGGCCGACCGGTTGGGAAGTTAGATGATTTGGAGTGAGGGGTGATTAGAGATTAAATTGTCAAATAATTCAAAGCAGTGAAGAGGGGTGATTAGAGATTAAATTGTTAGATAATTCACAGATTTGAAAATCAAAAAAAAAATAAAAAAAACGAAAAAAATAAAAATAATTATTTTAAAAACCGGTTGGTAACACTTAGTACCGGTTAGTATCACCAACCGGTACTAAAGGTCCTCCACCACCAGCCCACGCAGACAGCCATGTGGTGGGCCTTTAGTATCGGTTCGTGGTCCAACACGTACTAAAGGTCTGGACCTTTAGTCCCGACCCTTTAGTACCGGTTGGGGAACCGGTACTAAAGGCACATGCCGACCGAGACTACTCATCGACATTCTACTAGTGCATGTCCTCAGGAACAAACGTAACTACTCACAAAGCATATTCATGTTCATAATTACAAGCGTATTGATGATGATCAAGGATACGAACATATAATCTTCCACCAAGTAAAGCAACTAGCATCAACTACAAGGAGTAATCAACACTACTAGCAACCCACAGGTACCAATCTGAGGTTTTGAGACAAAGATCGGATACAAGAGATGAACTAGGGTTTGGAGAGGAGATGATGTTGATGAAGATGTTGATGGAGATTGACCCCCTCTCGATGAGAGGATCGTTGGTGATGATGATGGCTTCGATTTCCCCCTCCCGAAGGGAAGTTTCCCTGGCAGAACGGCCCTACCGCTGTTCTAGATTGGTTCTGTCCAAGTTCTGCCTCGAGACGGCGATGCTTCGTCCCGAAATCTCTGTTATGATTTTTCCAAGTCGAAACGCTCCATATAGCAGAACATGGGCATCGGAGGGCTGCCAGGTGGGCCACAAGCCTCAGGGGCCCGCCTAGGAGGGTAGGGCGCGCCCCCCAGGCTTGTGGCTGCCTGGTGGGCCCCCTGATGTATTTCTTTCGCCCAATATTTTTTAGATATTCCAAAATAATTCTCCGTAGATTTTCAGGACTTTTGGAGTTGTGCAGAATAGGTATCTCAGATTTTCTCCTTTTCTAGTCCAAAACTCCAGCTGCCGGCATTCTCCCTCTTCATGTAAACCTTGTAAAATAAGAGAGAAAAGGCATAAGTATTGTACCAAAATGTGTAGTAAAAGCCCATAATGCAATAAATATCAATATAAAAGCATGATGCAAAATGGTCGCATGATCGCTCCTTCGACCACCATCTTATGATCGGCGACCTCTTGCTTGGCCTTCTACAGCTCGGCCTTGAGGTTTTCATCCTTCATATTTATGGTTGTAGGCATAATAGGAATCAATGTCTCAGGAACAAGAGCCAGAAAATTCCAATTAACGAGTAAAACAAGTGTCTTAGTTGTATAATTCCAACTTACTTTGCATCTCGTCGAACCGTATGTTCAGACGATCATGCTTTTCATCGGAACTCTTAAGCTTCCAGTTCATCTCGTCCAGTTCCATGGCGTTGGTGGCCACCGCTGAAGACGAGGCCTAAAAAACAACTTATAGATGAACAAACTTCCGAGCTATTGGGTTTTGGACCCTTCGCTAAATAATCACCAAAACTGTTATAATTTTGGGGCCACAAAGTTCTTTTGCATTTATTCATGATTTTAGGTTCTTTGACCCCCAAGCAAGTTTTCCAAATTCACCCGCTACTATACCGATAAGTAATACATAACCTCACACATAAATTTGGTTTTATTAAAAGAACATTACTTGGCTTACCTTGAAGCCCGCCAACAAAACGGTGAAGGCCTCCTTCCAGGGGCAGGCCCAGGATTTAAAGACTGTGTATTCAAATTTTGAAAACTATTTTTTTGCAAGTCTATGGCCTTTCTTTTTGGCGTATAACAAATGATAGAATCATATTGTACTAGTTCTAAACTATATAAAACATACCACACTATATAATATAGTCATCAAAATTGATCATAACTTGGTATTGTTCAACATATGGAAGTAAAACATTATTCAACATATCCCTGCAAAATCTAAGATATATAGAGGACCGAAAATAGTAAATGATAGGAAAGCCTTGTCGGTGCAATCGAGAATTGTATATATGTCCCTTCGAGATTCAAAAGTTGCCACTTTTGGTCACTTCGGTACCACCGAGATTTACACATCGGTGTCACCGAGTCTGACTTATTGTGTGTAATGGTTGTATTTTTGGGGATGCCTATATATACCCCTTCACCACCACACACTCGAATGAGAAGCACGTAGAACTATTCCATACCTATCCTACTCAGTTTTCAGAGAGAGAACCACCTACCCTTGTGTTGAGGTCAAGATCTTCCACTCCAACCATATGGATCTTGACTTCTAGCCCCCCAAGTTTCTTTCCACCAATCCCATCTCTTCTACCAAGCCAAATTTGTGAGAGAGTGATTGTGTGTTGAGGAGTCTATCATCTTGAAGGACAAGAGCAAGGAGTTCATCATCATTACCGAGCCTATTACCTTTTGGAGGGTGGTGCCTCCTAGATTGGTTAGGTGTCGCTTAGGAGACTCCTACTTCGTGTTTTGGAGTGAACCAAGAAGTTTGTAAGGGAAAGGAGATCGCCTACTTCATGAAGATCTACCCATAGTGAGGCTAGTCCTTCGTGGATGGAAGCCACATGTAATAGTCAAGGTTGCTTCTTCGTGGAACCCTCCGAGGGTAGAGCCCTCCGTGGACTCTCGCGACCGTTACCCTCTGTGGGTTGGAGACTTCATGAACGTGGACATACGATAGCTCCACCTATCGGAACCACGGGAAAAATCATCGTGTCATCACTTGTGTTTGCTTTCCTAACCCTCTCTTTACTTACATGTGCAATGTCTTTACTTTCCGCTGCTACACTCTTAGACATGCATCTGTAGGGTGTTACTTGATATGCTATTAATGCTAAAACTTGCCAAGAATTAAAATTGGGAAAAAGGCAAAACTGTTATTTGGTCAAGTAGTCTAATCACCCCCCCTCTAGACCTACTTTCGATCCTACAAATACCCTACGTCCTGCTTGATTGTATTGATAATATGGGGGTTACAGAGTTGATCTACCTCGAGATCGTATAACTAACCCTAGATGAGTTGTTATGTCTACAACCTAAAACCCTCCGGTTTATATAGACACTGGGGGTACCTAGGGTTTACACATGGTCGGTTACGTGCCAAAGAGATAAACACACCTATCTATAGTTGATAATCTTGGAGAACACGCCACGGCTCCTCGATGCATCCACCCTGGCAACGGGGCCCTTGATCACCCAATGGTCACTTTGCAACCCATACAATCAGGCCCGTGGGAAATAGGTTGGCTGCCCGAGGACCCTTAAATATAAGACTCCCTTAGTAGCCCCTGGACTAGTCTTCAATGCTGATGTATATTCAGATGATCTTCATAATCTTCGGCTTGCAAGGCGAGTCCCGTACTCCTTTTTATTCGGCAATCGACTAGTTATCAGCGAAATCCCAAGCATCACGGGCTCTCTAGGTCCATTATAATAACTACCAGCGTTCCTCGGTTCTCGTGTATCATGGGGAGGCGAGCGGCTCAGCAATTTTTATGGTGCTGCCCTTCTGTAACGGAGGCTACACCCATTTAAGCAAATAGGATCGCGGTTTAGACCACATCCTTCTCTTTCTCCCCAACGGAAAAACTTCTAGCAGAAGATCCACAAAAACCATGGCAAGCGCCCCCAGCTCTTCCGCACGCCCCTATGGATCACGTCCCGGGGACTGGACCAGCTAGTCTGTATCGCTTCTGCGGCTGCGCAATCTAGAGACCCAGGGATATCTCCCTTCTTCGGATGTGGCGGTGACCCACACAGGTTTAACTTCCTACAACAACGAGGTTTTCGTGGAGCGTTTCCCCAATCCTCAAAGGGGGGAAGACATATGCTTCGTGCCCTTCCTCCTGCGGAGCCTCCAGTTTCCCATCCACCCATTCCTGAGGGGATTGTTGGAATTCTATAGGATCCAACTCCAACACCTCACCCCGGTGTCAATCCTGCACATCTTGAGCGTTGTAGCCTTCTGCGAGATGTTCCTATTTCGAGCTATGGAGGAAGTACTTCTGTCTTGTCCCTCGAACTTGGGACAAGGCAATCTTGGAGGTCGGTGGGGCCGAAGTATGCCGAATAGCGGGAACGGGGTATCCGGTGGGTATGCCGAAGGAATCTGAAGAATGGACTTCGTAGTGGTTTTATATTGAAGATGCCCCACTATTCGTGCCAGCTCGGAGAGGTCTGCCCGAATACTCTGATGCCCCTTTGAAGAAGAGATACAACTAGCGTCCGAAGAGTTCGTCCCAAGAGGATAGCGTTGAAGTACAACTTTTCATGACCCAAGTGCAGATGCTTACCTACCACAACCTGACCATGCCCGATGTCATGGTCACCCGCCATCACCCGGTGCGTGCATCCTCTCCAATAGAGGATACATCCCCTGTGGCGCCACATCAACACCACTCGCTCCCGGAGATTGGGACCTGCCAATCATACGGCGCTGGCCGCCCCCCTCGCCGATCTATATAAGGGAGAGAAAGAAGATTTTATTCACTAGACAACCAAGGAAGGGTATTCAAGCCATAATCCCATCGAATGGGTAAGCCTTTCTACTCTGCGAACATAGTTCAGGGTTTCCATTCCGTTCTTTATTTGACAAAAGTCCTTTAATATTACATTAATAGGAATGGAGGAGCTTTATCGAGGCAGTCGACTGTCCGGCTCCCCAGCCCGAAAACTATTCACATGATGATGATCCGGGTTTTCATGAAGACCCGGATCTTCTAATTGAATTTGAAGACAGAGTCTTCTATCAAGAGAGCCTCGACCGATCTCAGGTGGCTATCATAGCCGATTATCCTGGATCGTTCTCTGTTCCTGCAACAAACAGGAAGAAGAAGAGCTTGTCCCGCAAGAGGCAAGCATCCAATAGCATCCCAAACACGCCAGCTCCTACTGCCAAGCGTCGTCGATCCACGCGCCATATGCCGACGACCGACACAGCACCCGGATCAGAAGCCACTAGGGGCACAACCAATAGGCCATCCGCGAGGACGAATTCGCCTACTCACTCAACCCAAAGGTATTTTGTCCGGCTGTCTGCTTACTTACACAATTAGTAGAATCTTACGGCAGTTTACATCAAAATACTTAGGCGAAAAGCCCAGGCTTCCCCTACCGAAGAGGTCACCAAGGTGTTCGGCAGCGCTCAAAATTCTAGAGCTATGGCTCATGCCAACCCTGCTACCAGGGCCCCGATAGCCAATCATGCTCCTGCCGATTCCGGTGATGGTGTGTCCGTCACTAAATCGGAAGTAGGAAGCGCCATGAATCATCGGTGATGGTAGGAGGCCCTGCATCACCTGGTGTTTTCCGAACAAGAGTTCAGCATCCTACGCACAACGTACGCACACATCGTTGTAGGCCGAGCTAGGTTCAGCGAAGCCCTGAAGATGATATCGGCCTGTTCGTAGGTAAGTAATCGGCTTGAAAGAGTCCAGACACTCGTGTGAACCCTGTAACCCCCGAGCGTTAAATTGGTTCAGAACAACCGAATTAAGGGTCTTTATCCTATTATACTGCTAATGCAGGCTTCGAAGCAACAGAAGAAGCAACTGGCCAAGGAGCTAAAGGTCAGCCAATCACATGTATACTATGTGAAGGCAGAGCTGGAGCAAGTGAAGAGCTTCACCCGGGAGGCCCATGGTAGTATACCAATGCTGCTAATTTCTAGCAAATGTCAATGCTGACACAAGGATTCTATTTAGCAAATGAATCCAGAGCGCATATGCAAAAGGAGCTGGATGAAGCCCGAGAACCTCAGCGGTACGCTGAGTCCCAGCATGAGGCCGGCTGTCGCATTGTGAGTCGCCTCCAGGAAGAAAAGAAGTGACAAGTCGAAGAAATTGAGAATTTAAAAGCTCAGTTGGCCCAAGCCCAAGACAAAAACTAGAAGCTACAGAGGGGCATGTTCAGTAAGTTTGATTTCGATGTTTAATAAGTACTTCCTATAAAGGAAGTTAAATAAGCATATGTAGGCCTTCTGTCCGGGAATCCTAAAGAAGAGATCGGGTCCTTACGGGGGAATGTGTTAAAAGAGCTTTCCGATCTTCACGAGCGTGCCTGCAAAGCAATGAAAAGCATGGTAAAGGCGCTATGGCCCGCCGAACAGCCTCCGGAAGGAATGACCGAACTAGTCGATCGATGCAAGGGAGCCCGAAGTAGGTTCGAACTGTCGAAGACATCGGCTTGCCAGGAGGGAGCACGGGAAGCATGGGCAATGATCAAGACCCGTTACACCGGACTTAATCCCGAGTGTATGGCTTGGGTTGGTCCGGTGGGATCGGATGGGCAAGAAGTGCCACTACACGTCGTGTATGACTAGGTGATGCATGTTGCCCGTTTGTCACAAGAAGACTGTTCCCAAGATGCGATAATTCACAATCTCAGCTAGTAGCCAAATGTGTAATTTTATATACTTTTATAAGAACAATCAAGTTGTTGCTCTATTTGTGTTGTAAATTTTGTCTTAACCGGCCATCGGCTTATCCCTCCCATGTGAAGATCTCGGGAGTGTTCCTCGTAATTTGTTACCCTAAAGGGGCGAATTGTGTTTGGGAACCAGGTAATCTGGCCATGTGGTACGAACGGATAGAAAGCACACAAAGAGATATGTTATATTACTGCTTAGCGTAAGAAACATCTTCCGAGTAAAATAGTACCCCCATCGATACCTTTCTTCGGGTTCTACGAAGATCATAGGTAGGGTCTTCATACTAATGGTATGCGGCTAAGGGCCTTTAAGAAAAAGGAAGCCCAAACATTGGTGATGGTTACCATCACCGTGTTAAGTGTTTCCGTCACAGCCGACCAATTGTCTATGTAAGATAGCTAGCTTTCGGCTTCACCCATCTGAGGTACGTATCCGAATGACCCGGTCATAACAATCGCAGAGGTGTTCCCTTTACCCTCTAGCCTAACAATTGGGAACATAGAGGGCAAACATAGGAGCAAGGCAACCCAACTTGGCAAAGTCTTAGTTCGAATTGATGCATATGATGGCTTGAAGGTGACAAAGGAAACATGTATACACGATAAGTGTAAATAAATGCTTATAATATATCATAAATAGTAGCTCATCTTAATGGTGTTGGGTTCGGATTTAACACTTAATGGTGTAAGCCGATAACCTTAGTACAAGATCGGTCGAACCAAACATGGGAAGAAAAGGAAAAAATTCAATCCTACCAAACAACACAGTGGGAGGGGAAAGGAAAATAGAAGGAAAAAGGAAAAAGGGAAAATGCTGAAATATATAGACGACACCGGTTTATCCGTAGAAGCACCGAAGACAAGTTGCGTTCCATGGGTTTGGTTCAAGGCGGTCGTCTGACGGGTTCGGAAGACAGTCGGCTCCTCCCGTGAGTACCTCGTCGATTATGAAGGGCCCCTCCCATTTGGGGTTGAGTTTATGCTTCTGCTTCTCCGAGAGTCGTAAGACGAGTTTGCCTATGTTGTATGCTTTTTCCCTGACCTCCCTACTCTGGTAACGTCGGGCTTGCTATTGGTAAAAAGTAGAGCGAGCCCGAGCTATGTCGCGCTCTCCTTCTAACGTGTCCAGGTCATCCTATCGATCTAACTCGGCTTCCTTTTCCTCGTACATGCGCACCCTTGGTGCATCATGAATAATGTCGCAGGGGAGGACTGCCTCTGCCCCATAGACCATGAAGAATGGTGTATATCCTGTTGATCTGTTCGGGGTGGTGCGCAAGCCCCATAAAATGGAGTCTAGTTCCTCCACCCAATGACAGTCAGACTCCTGAAGAGATCGGACCAAACGTGGCTTAACGCCGCTCATAATGAGGCTGTTTGGTCCTTCAACTTGTCCATTGGTCTATGGATGGTAGACTGATGCGTAATCGAACTTTATGCCCATTTTTGTGCACCAGTCCTTGACCTCTTCGGCCGTGAAGTTGGATCCATTATCCATTATTATACTGTGCGGAACACCGTAACAGTGTACCACGCAGGAGATAAAGTCGATCACTGGTCCGGATTTGGCATATTTGACAGGCTTTGACTCTATCTATTTGGTGAACTTGTCGACCATAACTAATAGGTATTTATTATTCTTGGTCCCCCCTTTAAGGGGTCCGACCATGTCCAGCCCCAGACCGCGAAAGGCCAGGTGATCGGAATAGTTCGAAGAGTTGTTGGGGGCATGTGACTTTGATTTGTGAAGAGTTGACACCCCACGCAATGTTTGACAAGCGACTGGACGTCCGTCCGGGCTGTAGAACAAAAGAAACCATCTCGGAAGGCCATGCTAACTAAGGATTTTGTCATGCCGTGATGGCCGCCCATGCCTGAGTGGACTTTGGCTAGAAGATCTCGTCCTTCTTCCTCATATATGCACCTCTGCAATATTCTGGTGGTGCTTTTCTTGTATAACTCACCCTCGTACACTTTGTAGGCCTTGGATCGCCAAACTATGCGCCGTGCCTCTATCTGGTCGTCGGGGAGTTCCTTGCGAAGAAGGTAGACAAGGAAGGGCTCTGTCCATGGCGCAATTACCGCCATTACCTCATGAGTCGAAGTTGTTTCGTCCATTATGGAGCCACCGATGATTTGATCGTCTGGTTCACTTATAGGGGGAACAACCTCATCCGCTGTATTGATACCGACACCCTTGCCATCGTCCTGCCACACGACGGATGGCTTAAAGAGCCGCTCCATAAAAGTGTTTCTCGGGGCAGGGTCATGTTTGGCTCCCATATGAGCCAGTATGTCAGCGGCTTGGTTGTTGCCGCAAGAGACGTGGTGAAATTCCAAACACTCGAACCGTGCGGATATCTTTAGTATGGCGTTTCTGTATGCCGCCATCTTTGGGTTTTTGGCGTCGAATTCGCCATTAATTTGGGAGATGTCCAAGTTGGAGTCTCCCCATACCTCTAGCCGCCGTATGCCCATTGACACTGCCATCTGAAGACCATGTAGGAGAGCTTCGTATTAGGCTGAATTGTTAGAGTCGGCATACATGATCTACAACATGTATCGCACGTTGTCGCCTGTGGGGGATGTGAGGACAATTCCAGCCCATAGTCTAGCCAGGGTTTTGGATCCATAAAAGTACATTGTCCAATGGGAGTATGCACTGTATTCCTTGGGGATCTTGGCCTCTGTCCATTCAGCCAAGAAGTCTGCCAATACCTGAGATTTTATGGCACGACGTGCCTTATAGGTTATTTCAAAAGGAAGGAGCTCAATGGCCCACTTGGCTATGTGGCCAGTGGCATCCTTGTTGTTTATTATATCATTCAGGGGTACTTCGGAGGCCACCATTACCGCACACACTTCGAAATAATGTCTGAGTTTCCTTGATGCCATAAACACTATGTAAGCTATCTTTTGGCAGTGCGGGTATCTGGATATGCACTACGTTAGTACTCTAACGCAGCCACTGCTTCGTTGGTCCACTCAATATTGTTGGTCCGTTTGAGCAGTTTATAGAGCGGTAAAGCTTTCTCCCTGAGGCGGGAGATAAAGCGGCTTAACGCTGCTACACACCCAGCTAGCCTCTAGACATGCTTTACCTATGTAGGCATTGCAAGTTCCGATAGAGAACATATTTTAGCCGTATTCGCTTCTATTCCTCTATGGGAGATGATGAATCTGAGCAGTTTACCAGAGGGAACCCCGAATGCACATTTCTCCGGATTGAGTCGTATGTCATACTCGCATAGGCTAGCAAAGGTTTGCCGTAGGTCGTCAAGCAACTGACTGATGTGTTTGGTTTTAATTACCACGTCATCCACGTATGCCTCGACTGTTTTACCGATCTGTGTCGCGAGACACGTCTGGATCATGCGCTGGTATGTGGCCCTGATGTCTACTACAAAACCTTCTTCTTGTAGACACGTGTTGGGCCTCCAAGCATAGAGTTTTGCAGGACAGCGGCAATTTCCCATCAAGTGGATGACCTAAGGTTTATCAATCCGTGGGAGGCATAGGATGAAGATGGTCTCTCTCAAACAACCCTGCAATCAAAAACAAGAAATATCTTGTGTCCCCAACAGACCCAATACAATGTTAAATTGTATAGATGCATTAGTTCGATGAAGAGATGGTGATACAAGTGTAATATGGATGGTAGATATAGGTTTTTGTAACCTGAAAATATAAAAACAGCAAAGTAACAAATAACAAAAGTGAGCACAAATGGTATTGCAATGCTTGAAAACAAGGCTCAGGGTTCATACTTTCACTAGTGAAATTTCTCTCAACAATACTAACATAGTTGAATCATGTGTAAATACCTCTCGTGCGACAAAGAGTTCACTCCAAAGTCACAAATAGCAGAGAACTAACGAAGAAATTATTGTAGGGTACGAAACCACCTCAAAGTTATCTTTTCCGATGAATCTTATGAGCTATCCCTATAAGTGTCATGAACAGCCGTAGAGTTTGTACTAAAATAACACCTTAAGACACACATCAACCAAAACCCTAATGTCACCTAGATACTCAAGTGTCACCACAAGTACCCATGGGCTTGATTATATGATATGCATCACACAATTTCAGATTCATCATGTTCAATCCAAGACAAAGAAATTCAAAGAGTGCCCCAAAGTTTCTACCAGAGATTCAAGACGAAAACATGTGCCAACCCCTATGCATAGATTCCCAAGGTCTAGGAACCCGCAAGTTGATCACCATAACATACATGGTGTGGATCAATAGAACATCCCATTGTCACCACGGATATCCCATCACAGGACATACATCAAGTGTTCTCAAATCCTTAAAGACTCAATCCAGTAAGAAAACTTCAAAGGGAAAACTCAATTCATCACAAGAAGGTAGAGAGGGGAAAACTCCATATGATTCAATCTATATAAATAAAGCTCGCGGTACATCAAGATCGTGTCATCTCAAGAACACGAGAGAGAGAGAGAGAGATCAAACACATAGCTATTGGTACATACCCTCAGCCCCGAGGGTGAACTACTCCCTCATCATCATGGAGACCGCTGGGATGACAAAGATGGCCTCCGGTGATGGTTTCCCCCTCCTAGAGGGTGCCCGAACGGGCTCCCAATTGGTTTTTTGTGGCTCTGGAATGCTTGAGGCAGCGTAACTCCCGATCTAGGTGTCTTTTTGGAGCTTTCTATATTTATAGGAATTTTTAGCGTCGATCTCATGTCAAGAGGTGCCATGAGGCGGAGACAAGCCTGCTAGGTGCGGCCAGGGGGGTGGCCGCGCCTGGCAGGCTTGTGACCTCCTCGTGGCGCTTCTGTCCAAACTCCAATGCTTCAGGGGTCTCTTTTGGTCCACAAAAAATCATACTAAATTTGTAGCCCATTCCGAGAACTTTTATTTCTGCACAAAAAACGACACCATGGTAGTTCTGGTGAAAACAGCGTCAGTACGGGTCAGTTCTAATAAAATCATACCAAAATCATATATAATTATTGTAAACATGGCATGGATACTTCATAAATTATAGATACGTTGGAGACGTATCAGCATCCGCAAGCTTAATTCCTTCTCGTCCTCGAGTAGGTAAATAATAAAAGAAATAATTTATGAAGTGTGAATGCTAGCATAGTGCATAAATTTGATCAATGATAGTTCCAAACACTTTTTCGACCATCATTATATATCATAAACAATAGCTCATCTCATAAAACTTCTCATGATAAAGTAAGCAGCTATTCACAAGTAAAAGTATAGACTAACAAACTATGCTTTCAAACACCAAACAATTGCAATTCATCTTATTTTCAGGAAGGGTCTATGTAAGAGCTTTGATTTATCAAATTCCACATACTCAACTATCATATATTCTTCCATGATTACTAACACTCAAAGCATATTTTTGAGCAAATGGCATCCGTCGAACACAGAGAAAGATATGGGCTTAAAGTTTCGCCTCCCAACTTATTTATCATATAGATAATTGTCAACAATAATGAATCATGATCAAATATATTTGAATGGCCATATATGCTTCGATCTTTCCCCAACACATGACGCTTGCCAAGAGAAAAATGAGAAAAATAAGAAGTGGTGAAGATCACCATGAATCTTCATAAAGGTAAGTACATGAAAGTAAAAGATAGGCCCTTCTCACAGGGAAGCATTGATTTGCAGAGGTGCCAGAGCTCGAGCTTTTAAAACAGAGATAAATAATAATTTTGGGTGGAATGCTTTCATTGTCACCATAAAAACCGAGAGATCTTGGTATCTTCCATGCTAGATACATTATAGGAGGTTCCCAAACAGAATGGTAAAGTTTTTACCCCCCCTCCACCAATCAATCGCACTCCACGGCGAGCCGAATCCATAGGTACCGTCCATACAACCAACATTCCTCGAGGAGTTTTGTTTAATTAATTGCATTTTTTCCTTTGATTTCGGGACTGGGAATCCCTATTACCAGCTAATTTCTCGTGAATGATAGTGAATCAACCCATATCATGAGAATAACCCACCTAGCATGGAAGATACTGACAGCCCCTAGTAATTATATGAGCGATTAGGGCATACAATACAAAATATTATTTGAAGGTTTAGAGTTTGGCACATGCAAATTTACTTGGAACGATTGGTAAATACCACATATAGGTAGGTATGGTGGACTCATATGGAACAACTTTGGGTTTAAGGGTGTTTGGATGCACAAGCAGTATTTCTACTTGGTGTGGAAATTTTGGCTAGTATGAGGTCGAAGCAAGTACCACATGTTGGAGGATCCATAACAATATAACTTCTATGCAAATCTACGCAACCATAACTCATTACGTTGTCTTCCTTTTCCAACTTCAACTAATTTCCTCAAGTTTGAAAATAATTAATGGGTATCCACAATCATAGAAGATGTCCAAGTTAGTATATTTATATGTGAAATCTCTCTTCCTTCAATATTTTTTCATGAATGGTTCAAGGGACCAATTCGGTGTTTGCTAATTTTCAATAAATTTTACCACATATACTTCTTATATGTGAAGTCATTACTCCCCATGGTATAAGAATATAAAACATATATAATTTCAGATTTATGGTATTCAATTCATTCAAAAATTTACTCATAGGATATAAGGGAAGCATGAGAGTAAATGAAAAAACTACTCCAAAACATATAAGCGAAGATCAATGAGTAGTCAAACAATTAAGTAGATATGTGAGGACTTTCTCTCTATATATCTCAATAAAGGTTTTAATATCTTATATTTTATTTAAACAACAAGCAAAACAAAAATAGCACTCCAAGAATAGCATGCATCATGTGAACGAATTAAAATTTAGGCTCAACGTAGGCTAATCGATAATTATTGAAGAAGAGAGGTGGGATGCGTAGCAACCCCAAGATTAGATGCTTGATACTTCTTGAAATATTTACTTGGGGTGCATTGGGCATCCCCAAGATTGAGATTTTGCATCTCATTCAATCCTCTCACATCATGGTTTCACCTATTCTCAAAAACTTCATCCACACAAAACTCAAAAGGAACTCGTGAGATAGGTTAGTACACATAATAACAAATAAACTCCTTATGTACTGCCAAGACAATTTTCACAATAATTTTAAAACATTAGGTACTGTATACTATCATTTCCACAATTTATATTTACCAATATATACTATGGAAACTATAGGATAAGTAGATAACAAAACTATGCCAGCAATCTGTCCAAACAGAACAGTCTGTAGAAATTTATGAAAACAATGTACTTATGTAAATCAAAAAATGATGCAAATTTAGGAAATATTATAAATTTATATTAAAATACTTTTTAAAAAAGTTCAGAAACTTTCCACGTTCTAGTAAAATATGAAAATTCGAACACTACAGCAGAACTTTCTGTTTTTACACAGCACACGTCAAACATACAATTCAAGC
Source organism: Hordeum marinum (assembly GCA_022496015.1). NCBI lineage: Eukaryota > Viridiplantae > Streptophyta > Magnoliopsida > Poales > Poaceae > Hordeum > Hordeum marinum. Next base: position 386,478,560 of record CM039672.1, read on the forward strand.
ATCCTAAAGGCAATTCTTGGAACTTTTTATTCAAAAAAAAGATTATAAATAACACATAACAGTTAAAAATAAAATAAAATTATGCTACAAGGAAAAATCATATTATGTGATGAATAAAAATATAGCTCCAAGTAAGATATACCGATAGTGTTGAAGAGGAAAGTGGGGATGCCTTCCGGGGAATCCCCAAGCTTAGACGGTTGAGTCTTCCTTAGATATTACCTTGGGGTGAATTGGGAATCCCCAATATTAGGTAATTGGCACTCCTTATTCTCCTCATATCGGTGTCTCACCCAAAACATGAAAACTTCAATCACACAAAACTTAACGGAACTATGTGAGAAGGGTTAGTGTAATAAAGATAGATCATTCACTTAGGTACTGTAAAGACCAGATTAATAATTTTTCCCACATGATACTCACTTTATTCCATCATTCCCACAATTTATATTACTCAATATAAGCTATAGGAAAACTTGAAACAAGCAAACTATGCATGCAAAACAGAATCTGTAAAAAACAGAACAGTCTGTAAAGATCTGAATTATCACCATACTTCCCTCACTCTAAAAATTATGAAAAATTAGGAAAACCCAAGGAATTTGCATATAAATGTTTTTTAGAAGTTTCATAATTGTTTGACGCACAAGTAAAATTGGATAAATTCATATACTGGACGGAAAACTTTCTGTTTTTGGACAGAATCAAACAAGCAAGTATCCACACTATCCCAAAGGCTTTACTTGGCACTTTATTTAAATAAAAGACACAAAACATTATTACTACAGGATATTAATCATGTGAAAACATCAAGATATAAATTAAAAGTGTTGGGTTGTCTCCCAACAAGCGCTTTTTTTAATACCTTTTAGCTAGGCATGATGATTTCAATGATGCTCGTATAGGAATAATAATTGAAACATGCAAGATAGCATCATGAATCTCATGAAAAGCACATTTAATTCTAACCAACTTCCTATGCATAGGATTTTTTAGAAATAATTTATGGGAGCAAGAATCAACTAGCATCGGAAGGCAAAACAAGCATAACTTCAAAACCTTTAACACATAGATAGGAAACTTGATATTATTGCAATTCATACAAGCATATGTTACTCCCTCATAATAATTTGCAGTAGAATAATTAATTAATTCCACAATATAACCAGCATATATAACATTATTTTCATGATGCACAAGCATACAATTTTTATTACTACCACGCAAGCAAAATTCTTCGCATGCAAAGTAGTGGGAGCAAACTCAACAAAGTAACTATCATGTGACACTTGATTGACATAACCACATTGAATATTAAAATAATGATAATAGGTTTCATGGTTGTCATTAATATTTATATCATACATGTGATCATCATATATAGGAGGCATGCTATCATCATAATAGTTTTGCTCATCAAAACTTGGGGGACAAAAAATATCATCTTCATCAAACATAGCATCCCCAAGCTTGTGGCTTTGCATATCATTAGCATCATGAATATTAAGAGAATTCATACTAACAATATTGAAATCATGCTGATCATTCAAGTATTTAGTGCCAAACATTTTAATAACTTCTTCTTCTAACACTTGAGCACAATTTCCTTTTCCATCATTTTCACGAAAGACATTAAAAGGATGAAGCATATGAGGCAACCTCAATTCCATTTTTTGTAGTTTTCTTCTATGAAACCAAACTAGTGAAAAAGAAGAAACTAAAAGATTTAATTGCAAGATCTAAATATATAGCTTCAAGCACTCACCTCCCCGGCAACAGCGCCAGAAAAGAGCTTGATGTCTACTACACAACCTTCTTCTTGTAGACTCGTGTTGGGCCTCCAAGTGCAGAGTTTTGCAGGACAGTGGCAATTTTCTCTCAAGTGGATGACCTAAGGTTTATCATTTCGTGGGAGGCGTAGGATGAAGATGGTCTCTCTCAATCAACCCTGCAATCAAATACAAGAAATCTCTTGCGTCCCCAACACACCCAATACAGTGGCAAATTGTATAGGTTCACTAGTTCGGCGAAGAGATTGTGATACAAGTGTAATATAGATGGTAGATATAGGTTTTTGTAATATGAAAATATAAAAACAGCAAGGTAACAAATAACAAAAGTGAGCAAAAACGGTATTGCAATGCTTGAAAACAAGGCCTAGGGTTCATACTTTCACTAGTGCAATTTCACTCAACAATACTAACATAGTTGAATCATATGTAAATACCTATCGTGCGACAAAGAGTTCACTCCAAAGTCACAAATAGCAGAGAACTAACGAAGAAATTAGTGTAGGGTACGAAACCACCTCAAAGATAGAGAGGGGAAAACCCCATATGATTCAATCTATATTAATAAATATCGCGGTACATCAAGATCGTATCATCTCAAGAACACAAGAGAGAGACAGAGATCAAACACATAGCTACTAGTACATACCCTCAGCCCCGAGGGTGAACTACTCCCTCCTCATCATGGAGATCACCGAGATGATCAAGATGGCCTCCGGTGATGGTTTCCCCCTCTGACAGGGTGCCCGAATAGGCTCCCGATTGGTTTTTCATGGCTCTGGAGGCCTGCAGCAGTGGAACTCGCGATCTAGGTTTCTTTTCGGAGGTTTCTATATTTATAGGAATTTTTTATGTCGATCTCACGTCAAGAGGTTCCACGAGGCGGTGACAAGCCTGCTAGGGACGACCAGGGGGCTAGTCGTGCCTAGCAGGCTTTTGTCCTCCTCGTGGCTCTTGTGGCCCAACTCCAATGCTTTGGGGGTCTCTTTTGGTCCACAAAAAATCATACAAAATTTTCAGCCCATTCCGAGAACTTTTATTTCTACACAAAAAATGACACCATGGTAGTTCTGCTGAACACAGCGTCAGTCCGGGTTAGTTCTAATAAAATCATACCAAAATCATATAGAATTATTGTAAACATGGCATGAATACTTCATAAATTATAGATACGTTGGAGATGTATCAGGCCCCAGTGTTTTTTAGGCCAAAAGGTGTCATGCTGAAGGAGAATGACCCATAGGGGGTGGTCAATGCGGTTGCCGCTTGATCGGATTCCTTCATTTTGATTTGATGGTATCCGGAATAGGCGTCGAGGAAAAACAACGAATCGTGTCCGGCTGTGGTGTCGATGATCTGGTCTATTCGCGGTAGGGGGAAAGGGTCCTTAGGGAAGGCTTTGTTAAGGTCTTTGAAATCGATGCATTGTCGTCAGGACTTCTCTTTCTTTGGTACCATCACCTGGTTTGCCAACCATTCGGGGTGCTTAATCTCCCGAATGAATTAGGCCTCTAGTATCTTAGCTAGTTCTACACCCATTGCTTGTCGTTTGGGTTCGGAGAAGCGGCGCAAAGTCTATTTGACGGTCTTAAAGCCTTTAATAATGTTTAGACTGTGCTCGGCGAGCCGTCATGGGATTCCAGGCATATCAGAAGGATGCCAGGCAAAGATGTCCCAATTTCACAAAGAAAGTTCCACAGATCCACGTCCACAAGGGGATCGAGCTGAGCTCCGATGGATGTCGTCTTATTGGGGTCCATCGGGTGCACTTGAAACTTGATGATTTCCTCTGCGACGTTGAAGGACGTAGGCTTGGGCCTTTTGCTAAGTATCACGTCGTCCTTATCAACTGTTGACCGTAATCCAGTCAGTTTTTTTTCAGTGGCAAAAGTCTCAGCTAATGCCTCAAGGGCAAGCGTTGCCGTCTTGTTTTTGGCCCGTAGGGCTATGTTCGGATCACTGCCGATTGTGATCACTCCATTTGGTCCTGGCATTTTAAGTTTCATGTACCCGTAATGGGGTATGGCCTGGAACTTTGTGAAGGCGTCACGTCCCAATAAGGCGTGGTAGCCACTTGGGAAGGGCACGGTGTGGAAGATAAGTTCTTTGGATCGGCAGTTTTCAGGCGTACCAAACACCATGTCGAGGACGATACATCCGGAACAACACGCCTCTTTCCCTAGAATAATTCCCCAAAAATCTCTATTGCTATGTTTGATGCGTGGCCGGTCGAACTGCATTTTTCTAGGGTGCCTTCGTATATGAGGTTTAAACCACTGCCGCCGTCCATTAGCACCTTATGAAGCCTGTAACCATCAATGATGGGGTTCAAGACTAGTGCGGCCGGTGAATGACCGGAAAGAATGGCCGGCTGGTCGATATATCGGAAGGTAATTGGTATGTCAGTTCATGCCCTAGTTGCCGCCACATGGTAGACCTGTTTGAGTTCTCTAAGAGCTCTTTTCCTCCTGTTCTTCGAGGGGAATGTTTTGTAGACCGTCAAAACTTTGGTGTTGTATTCAGGCGATGACGAATAGCACCTGTTCGGCAGAAGTGTCTCAAGGATGGCCTTGCCACTCTTTGCGATCTACCTGACGACCCAGCAAGCTCTAAGGCTATGATTCGGGCCCGCATTTAGTAGCACGGAATGTATGGGGCAAGCTTTATCCAATAGTCCATCAAGGACAGTACCGACCCTTGAAAGGGACCTGTTTCTTTTTTTGGCGTGTTCGAATCTAGCTGGCCACTTTGGAGGTATCCTCTTTTTCCGATCTCTAGTAGGGTGTTCGAGGAAAGTTGGTTCCGAAAATAATTGCTCGGATTGCCAAGCGCTTTCCATGCCACGGTATTTTTGTACCAAATCAGATAGCTCGGAAAATTCATGAATGTGTCGGCGAGCCAGGGCGTTATGAATCCCTTCATTGTGGCAATTGTTACTGGAAGTTGCCATGATCTCTTGGTCACTAAGACCTTTTTAGCTGCTTCTATCAAGTAGGAGTGTGTCCCAAAAGTGATGGACTGATTCTCCTGGTAATTGTTTAGTGTCCCGAAAGTCTGAAGACGCGGAATTTGTTGTGATAATAGAATCATTGTCTTGGGTGGCGGGTGGGAAAAAATCTGACCCCACGCCACATTGAGTGTTCGAATCAAGGACTCCGAATTGTGTGATAAATCTTGGACTGATGACTATCCAGTTCTAGAATAAATTCCAGCATCTGGATCGCCCATGAAGTCTTGGTGATCAAAGACCGCGGTATAGACTGTTTTCAACTCCGGCTGTTGGGATGAGTCTTCAGCCAGACACTTGATGGTAGCGACAAGGTGGGTGACCAGGGGGACATGAATCTCCCTGTCATCGGGCCTAATCCAGAGCTGGTCATACACCGGAATCTGATCATCCGTCATATGCATAGCTTCAACCTGATCGAACAACTCGTTTTAAAAACGAGGTGATGGTAGGATGCATGTCGCTGAGTCGAGTGGAGTTGATGCGTGGCGTGACGGTTCCAGAGTCACGCGAAGGCAGTTCCGTTTTCCACCCAGCCATAGCGGATCCGGTCACATTGGCCGGGTTGGGCATTCTAGATGCCCGGGGGTGACGTCTTTTTTGGGGGTGGAGCCCGATGTCTCCGGCGTTGAAGCGTCGAGACTTGCAGGCTCCTCCTTGAGGGTCGGAGGTTCCATAAGGATGAGTAATCACCGTGAATCGGTGATGAACTCTAAGGTTTTGAACCTGATTCTCTGATCGGGGGCGGGGGGAGTTTCCGATCTGGCCAAGGCGGTTGACCATATCGGCGCATGACAAGATGTCGCCGCCTGTGAGAGTCTGATCGGGGGTAAGGGCTCCCTAGATACAGACCTCATTGTTCGCTATGACTTGATCCATCAGTTCCTTCATTGTTCAAAGTGGAACTCTCAATGAAAGCACCAATGTCGGTGTCAAAACTAGCGGATCTCAGGTAGGGGGTCCCGATCTGTGAGACTAGAAGCGATGGTAATAGGAGAAGAAGGGGACAAGGTTTTACCTAGGTTCTGGCCCCCAATGGAGGTACGTAATACCCTACGCCCTACTTGATTGTGTTGATGATATGGGGGTTACAGAGTTGATCTACCTCGAGATCATATAACTAACCCTAGATGAGTTGTTCTGTCTATAACCTAAAACCCTCCAGTTTATATAGACACAGGGGGTACGTAGGGTTTACACATGTTGTTACATGCCGAAGAGATAAACACGCCTATCTACAACTGACAACCTTGGAGAACACGCCATGGCTCCTTGAAGCATCCACCATGGCAATGGGCCCCTTCATCACCCAATGGTCACTTTGCGGCCCATATAGTCCGACTCGTGAGAAACAAGTTGGCTGCCCGAGGACCCCTAAATCCAGGACTCCCTCAAGGGGTTCGACCTCCTAGGCTTCGGTGACCGAGGTATGAACCTCGGCATGACCTCCTCACCCCTAGTGTTTGACCGGGAGGGGTCTGATAGGATAACACCTCTACGGCCTCTTAAGTGGCCTGGGGGGATGGTGCGGGACGTAGTCCTGCTCTCTACTAGCTCGGTGGGCAGAGAATCCGCCTCTAAGAACTATTTGGTCGGGAGATCCCGGGTCGGGCTGCAATGCGGAAGGCGTTCATCCGGTTAGTAATAAAAACTTTGTACAAATTTAACAGAAAGTGTTCGAATTCAATACCTCTAGGCCGGGGGCTTAACCCTGGGGTTCCTTCGGGGAACCCTTTCGAAAGCCTTAGAATCCTCATCGGAATCCGGGCTATCATTGGACAGGACCACTTTGGCCCTGCAAGGCCTTTTCGGGGCAGGAGGAGGTGGATTCTCCTCAGCGTCGTTCGATGCCACCCTCTTCGTAGTTTGGGGGGAGTCCATCTCTCCCCCGTCTTCTCTGTGCTCTTCCTCATGAGCGGAAGAGGCCTGGGTCTCCCCGGACTTGTTGTCCAGGGGACCCCTTGGGCAGAGGCCTTCATGGGCCTCTTTCTTCTTTTTCTTCTCCTTCTTCTCTGACGTGGAGTATGGCGCCATGACCAGCATCGCCGTCAGCAGGTCCGACCTAGGGTCTTCGGACAGGGGGGTTGGACTGTTAATCTTCACGACCTTCTCCAACTAGCCCTGTGAAGACGGTGGAGAAGGGGTTAAGTTCTTTACTGAAGGGTAGAGCTCGGGAATGAAATGGAAACTTTGTCGCACCTTTATAGAAGGGGTTTCGGCGTCTAGGCCAAGGTCTTCTTCCTCGATCGTCCACTCCTTCTAGGGCTTGAACAACACCTTCCACAACTTGCCATGAGTTGTGTTATAAAACCGGCGCACGGTGACAGGATCGTCAAGCTTGTAGGACCACATTGGAGTGTCCTGGTGATGGCAAGGGAGGAGGCGGCAGCGCAGCATAACTTGGACCATGTTGGTCATCTCGATTTTTTCCCTCCACCATATGTGTGATGTGCTTCTGCAGCAACATAACCTCCGTAGCCGATCCCAGTCGAGGTCCTTCTTGACCGACGAGGTTAGCCTCGCGGGGGGTCCGGATATAAATGCGAAGTGCGCCGACCAGTCCGCGCCTCGTGGTTCTGTGATGTAGAACCATTATTCCTACAAAATCTTCACAGTGTCGATGAAAGTGCCCTCCGGCCACTCGACCCATGGAAGTTTGCTGATCACATCCCCTCTGTAGTCGGCATGTTGAACGTTGACTGTCTTCGGCTTGACGTTGAAGATCTTGAGCCACAAGCCGAAGTGCAGATGGACCCGCAGGAAGGCCTCACGGACAATGATGAAGGCCGAAATATGCATGAAGGAGTTCGTGGGGAGATCATGGAAATCTAACCCGTAGAAGAACATTAGGCCCCTAACAAAGGGGTGGAGCAAAAAGGCCCAGTCCCCGGATGAAATGGGGGACGAACACCACCCTCTCACCTAGCCTCGATGTGGGCACCACTTGGCCTGCATCTGGGGTGCGGTGGGCGATGTTGGGAGAGAGGTACCCGGCAAGCTTCGACTCTTGGATGTCATCGTCGATGATGCAGGAGGCCTCCCACTTAGCTTGCAAACCCAATCCGACCATGGATGGGCTTGAGGAGAATGGCTTGGAGTAGACGGGAGGAGAAATAGATCTGAGTGCTTGGGGCTTGGATGGGATGAGAGATTGAATCTGGGATGCGTGTGGAGGCTCTTGGGATTTTTCTCCCTTTTATGGGATGCCTTAATACCAAGTCCCCCTTTACTGCTCCATAGACCTTGATACTTCTCAAAACAATCGTGTCGTTATACGCGCGGGGGATAACCCAAACATTATTCGTATCCCATAAAAAACAAAGCATGATCTTCGTATTGATAAGACATGCCAGTGGAAAAGCAGCCTCGAACCGCGAATTGAGTTTTCATAACTGGTTGAGTGGTCATGGCCTATCGTGGCTTCTCATTAGAAAAGTTGTCAGATGAGGTACTATTCACACTCAGGCGTTTTGCCTTCGAGGCTAAGCAACATGTATTGTTCTGAAGACAAGGCGTCATCAACAACCAAGTAGGAACCAACCGAACATAAGGGGAAAAGGAACTTGCCTCACAAGTCAAATACCTTGGACGTGTGGAGTTGCCGAAGACTATGTACCTCGGCTAGTTTGGGGGCTACTGAGGGAGTCCAGGACTAAGGGGTCCTCGGACCATTGGCTCGTCTCTCATGGGCTCATTTGTTGGGCCGCTCTGCGGAAAGCCAGACTATGTAGTATCTCGTATTAGAAAAGGAATGTTTCGAATACTTGGCATGTCCTCTAACTCTTGAAGATAAGATCGGCACATCAATCCTTGTTTGGAGGCCGGTCATGTGTAATCCTAGGTACGCATGGTGTCTACATAAACAAGAGGGTCTCATTCGTAGAGGCATGTTGACTCATCTAAGGTTTTAGCTCATAGGATCTCGAGGTAGATCAACTCTGTAATTCTCATTCACAACAATATAATCACGCAGGACATAGGTTTTTACCTCTTCAAGAGGGCCCGAACCTGGGTAAACATCATCTCCTTTGTCCCCTGCTACCTCACGTGACCTGAGACTGCGTCGTTATTTCCCCAAAGAGGAAGGGATGGTGTAGCACAATGACGGTAAGTATTTCCCTCACTTACGAAACAAAGGTATAAATCCGTAGAGGAAGATCATGCACCTACGTAAACAACACCTACACACAAACAACAAATACTTGCAACTCGACGTGAAAGAGAGGTTGTCATGCTCTCTACGATAATAAGATAGATTAGGTAATGATAGGTAGGAGAGATAGGTCTCTCAAGAACATAAAATAAAAAGAGTAAATATGAAGCAATATATTTTTGGGTTTTTGATTTTGTAGATCTGAAAACAAAGATTGCAAAAACATAGATCGGAAAGCAATATGATGGAAAAGTAGACCCGGGGGCCGTAGGGACCACTAGTGGCTTCTCTCCTGAGTATAGAGCATGGTGGGTGAACAAATTACCGTTGGTCAATTGATAGAAAATCGAATAGTCATGACGATATCCACGGCAATGATCATAATAAAGGCATCACGTCCATGATAAGTAGATCGACTCCAGCTTGCATCTACCACTATTACTCCACACATCAACCTCTATCCAGCATGTATCTAGTGTATTAAGTTCATGGAAAATGGATTAATGCAATAAGAATGATGGCATGATGTAGAGAAGATCTATTCATGTAGCAATAGACCCCATCTTGTTATCCTTAATAGAAACGATACATGCGTGTCTTTCTTCCCCTTCTATCATTGGGAAAGAACACCGCAAGATCAAACCCGTCACAAAGCACTTCTTCCCATGGCAAGAATAATCGATCTGTTGGCCTAACTAAACCAAAGATTCGAAGAACAAATACGAGGCTATAAGCAATCATGCATATAAGAGATCAAAGAAGACTGAAATAATATTCATGGATAGAAACTGATCATGAACTCAAAATCCATCAGATCCCAACAAACACACCGCAAAAGTTTACATCTAATAGATCTCCAAGAGACCATTGTATTGAGAATTGTAAGAGAGAGAGAGAGAGGAAGCCATCTAGCTACTGCCTATGGACCCGTAGGTCTATGGTGGACTACTCACGCATCATTGGAGATGCACCTATGATGAAGATGAATCCCTCTATGATGGTGTCTAGATTGGATCTCGAGGTTGTGGACTTGTAGTGGCTGGAATTGCGTTTCGTTGACTCTCCTAGGGGTTTTGGAATATTTGGGAATTTATAGGCATCATAGGCAGTCGAGAGGGGTCCCGAGAAGGGCACAACCCACCAGGGCTTGGGAAGGCCCCCGGGCGCGGCCTGGTGGGTTGTGGTCTCTTCGGCCCACTCCCCCGGTAGTTCTTTGGTCCATTGGGTGTCTTCTGGTCCAGAAAAAATCTCCAAAAAGTTTCGTCGCGATTGGAACAACAACAACTAACAACTAACACTTTGGCATTATGTCACTATGTTAGTCCCAAAAAACCTCCATTTGATATTGATTTTCTATGAAGTAAAAAATAACCAAAAAATAACAACTAACACTTTGGCACTATGTCAATATGTTAGTCCCAAAAAATGATATAAAGTGGTAATAAAATGATGGTAAAACATCCAAGAATGATAATATAATAGCATGGAACAAGAAAAAATTATAGATATGTTGGAGACGTATCAGCATCCCCAAGCTTAATTCCTACTCCTCCTCGAGTAGGTAAATGATAAAAACAGAATTTTTGATGTGGAATGCTATCGAACATGTTCATCGTATTCTTTTATTTTACATATTATAGACATTCGGACTTATAACAATTCAAAGCAATAGTCTAGTTTTAACATAATGACTTCAATATGCAAGCATGTCAACAAACAACCATGTCTTTCAAAATATCAACACTAAAGAAAGTTATCCCTAGCCCATCATGCTCAATCATTGATACATTCATGAAACACACTCAAATATTAGCTATGCCCAATGCTCAAGTACAATCATAGTGCCACCTAGTTGGTGCTTATAAGAGAACATGGAGACTCAAAGAAAAAATAAAAATTTCATAAAGTAAATAGATAGGCCCTTCGCAGAGGGAAGTAGGGATTTGTAGAGGTGTTAGAGCTCAGGTGTTTAAATTGAGAGAGAAAAAATATTTTGGCTGGCATGCTTTTCATGTCAACGAAAGCGACAAAGTAGATCATAATACTTTCCATGCTAGATATATCATAGGCGGTTCTCAAACAAAAAATAAAGATTATTCCTCTTCCCACCAAACTTTCACTTTCTATGGCGGGCCGTATCCACGGTTGCCTTCCATACCAACACTTTCCAAGGAATTTATTATTTAACAACATAAAGTAAATATTTTTTCTTTTTCATCTCGGGAATGGGCATCCCTATTACCTCCGCACTCTCGTGCAATCACAAGTGAATAAACACTCATCGTGAGAATAACACATCTAGCATGAAAAATATTGGAAATTGCCCACTGTTTCATGAGCAGTAGGGGCACACAAAAGAGAAAATTTATTTTGAAAATTTAGAGATGGCACATATAAATTTTCTTGGAACGGCATGGAAATACCGCATATAGGTAGGTATGGTGGACTCATAAGGCAAAACTTGGTTTAAGGATTTTGGATGCCCAAGTAGTATTTATACTTAGTACAAGTGAAGGCTAGCAAATAGATTGGGAAGCGACCAAACAAATAAAAGAAAATTCACATAAGTGAGAATTGAACATAACTAACACCGAATAATGCACCACAACTAGGATGTAACTTCTTTGCATAACTATTGACTTTCGTGCATGCATAGGGAATCACAAACCTTAACATCAATATTCCTACTAAGCATTATTACTCATCAACATGACTCACATATTACTATCATAATATTTCAAAACTATTACAAGGAATCAAGTTTAATTTGCCCAATGATCTTCATGAACATTTTTATTATATCCTCCTTGGATATCTGTCACTTTGGGACTAGTTTCATATATTGTCGTTGCTTTTCCGCAAGCTCAAACAAATTTAAGTGAAGCACATGGGCATAAAGATTTCATCTCTTAAAAAGGTATAAGTGGACCATGAGAGTATTTCTACAAAATTTACTAACTCTTAAATTAATATAAGTGAAGCATGAGAGTATTTCTACAAAAGTTTCCAAGCACGTCGTGCTCAAAAAGATATAAGTGAAGCACTAGAGCAATTTCTATAGCTCAAAAAGTTTAAGTGAAGCACATAGAGCAATTCTAACAAATGATAGCATGATTTTGGCTCTCTCAAATAGGTGTGTCCAGAAAGGATACAAAAGGAAAACTAATAAACAAAGCAAGCAAAGATACGAGACGCTCCAAGCAAAACACATGATATGTGACGAATAAAAATATAGCTCCAAGTAAAATATCGATGGTCGTTAGAAGAAAGAGGGGATGCCACTCGGGGGCATCCCAAGCTTAGTTGATTGTTTCTCTTTGGATGGGGGGTGCGGTATCATACCCAAGCTTAGGCTTTTGCTACTCCTTATTCCTGTTGGAAATATACCCTAGAGGCAATAAATAAAGTGTTTATTATTATATTTCCTTGTTCATGATAATCGTTTATTGTCCATGCTATAATTGTGTTGATTGGAAACTAAATACATGTGTGGGCATATAGACAAACATTGTGTCCCTAGTGTGCCTCTAGCAGGCTAGCTCGTTGATCAAAGATGGTTAAGGTTTCCTGGCCATGGACATGAGATGTCATTTGATATTGGGATCACATCATTAGGAGAATGATGTGATGGACAAGACCCAAACTATGAACGTAGCATATGATCGTGTCAGTTTATTGCTACTGTTTTCTACATGTCAAGTATATGTTCCTATGACCATGAATTCATGCAACTCACTAACACAGGAGGAGTGCCTTGTGTGTATCAAACGTCACAACGTAACTGGGTGACTATAAAGGTGCTCTACAGGTATCTCCGAGGGTGTCTGTTGAGTTGGCATGGATCAATACTCGGATTTGTTACTCCGTGTGACGGAGAGGTATCTCAGGGCCCACTCGGTAACACAACATCACAACAAGCCTTGCAACCAATGTGACTAAGTGCTAGTCTTGGGATCTTGTATTACGGAACGAGTAAAGATACATGCTGGTAACGAGATTGAACTAAGTATAGAGATACCGACGATCGAATCTCGGGCAAGTAACATAGCGAAGAACTAAGGGAACGACATACAGGATTGTATGAATCCTTGACATAGAGGTTCGACCGATAAAGATCTTCGTAGAACATGTAGGAACAAACATGGGCATCCAAGTCCCAGTATTGGTTATTGACCGTAGAGGTTTCTCGGTCATGTCTACATAGTTCACGAACCCGCACGGTCTGCACACTTAAGGTTCGGTGACGTTTTGGTATAGATGAGTTATGTGTGTTGGTGACTGAAGGTTGTTTGGAGTCCCGAATGAGATCCCGGAAGTGACAAGGAGCTCCAGAATGGTCCGAAGATGAACATTCATATATAGGAAGTTCTGTGTTGGTTACCGGGAAAAGTTCGGGCATCACTAGTAACGTACCGGGGGTGCTGGGAGGGTACCGGGGGTCCATTGGAAGGGACCACCAGCCCCAAAGGCCTACATGGGCTGTGAGAGTGGGCACACCAGCCCCTGGTCGGCTGGCCGCCCCTCCCACAAAGGCCCATGCGACTAGGGGGTTGGTGGGAGGGCGAACCCTAGCGTTGGTGCCACCTTGCTTGGGTGGCAAGCCACCCTAGGTTGCCTCCACCCTTGGCCGCCGCCCCAAGGGGGAAACCCTAGGGGTTTTGGTGCACCACCCCTCCCCCTATATATATGTGAGAGGGAGGAGGGAAGCCGCACCCCTAAGACATGGTGCATCCCTTCCTCCCTCTCCGATAGCCTCTCCTCTAGTAGATTTATTCGGCGCCGTTTAGCAAAGCTCTACCGGATCAGCTCCACCACCACCACCGCCATGCTGTCGTGTTGTCGGCGAACCCATCTACCTATCCGCTCCCTCTTGCTGGATCAAGAAGGCGGAGATCTTCATCAAGCTGCACGTTTGCTGAACGCAGAGGTGCCGTCCGTTCGGCACTTGATCAGGAGTTTGTGGGACGGCTTGCGATTTGGATCGCGGAGACGTACCACTACATCAACCGCGTTCTTTAACGCTTCCGCTTAGTGATCTACAAGGGTACGTAGATCCAATATCTCCTATCATAGATGCTCATCTCCTAGATTGATCTTGGTGAAGCGTAGGAAATTTTTTGTTTCTCATGCAACATTCCCCAACAATTCCTTCGTCCATCGTGATCTCACCCAAAACTTGAAAACTTCAATCACACAAAACTCAACAAAATATTTGTGAGATTCGTTAGTATAAGAAAGAAAATCACTACTGTAGGTACTATTGCAAACCCATTCATATTTTTATTGCATTATACCTACTATATTTTAACTTTACTATGGCTTATACGCCCCAATAAAAACCATAGATTCATCAAAACAAGTACACAATGCAACGAAAATAGAATCTGTCTTAAACAGAACAATCTGTAGTAATATGTACTCTACCCGCACTTCTGGAACTCTAACAATTCTGAGAAAATAGGAAAACGTAAATAATTTGTACAGAAATAATGTTTTACAATTTCATCTCAATATCACGTTCCAGTAAAAAATACAAATTCATATACTGGACGCAAAGTTTCTGTTTCGGATTCAGCATCACTTCTACTCATCCTATGAATCATCCTTAAGTCTTTACTTGGCAAAAACACTAAATAAACCATAAAAACACAATCGTAACAGAGGCATAATTGTGTCAACACACAAAAACATAAAGTAAAAAATCAAACATTTATTTATTCATTGGGTTGCCTCCCAACAAGTGCTATCGTTTAACGCCCCTAGCTAGCTATAACGCATAGATTTAAGTATTGTCATCCTTCTCCATTTTATTCATAGATGATTTTTCATCAAAGGGTTTTGTGAATACAACTTGGAAAACATTATCCATAGAACTTTTGGGATTATCAAGTTGTCCATCTATTTATCATCTTTGATTACCGGCTACGATCCAAGAGTAATGTTGATTGACATCATTGAAAGTTTGTTGGATTATATCTAAAAGGGAACTTCCTTACTAAGATTATCATCAAATATTTGATTATTCCCAAGTAAATATCTCAACATATAATCTCTCTCATAAAGGGTTTCATCTATTACCGATTTTCACGACTCTTACCATAACGATAAAAAAATCCCTAGCTTCTCGTACGATGTGATCAAATTCATTCACGAGAACAAGGGTAGCTAGCTTCTTAGCTTTGGGATTATTTATGATGGGTCACTCATAAACAATCTTTGCAAGGTAGTATGGGTACGAATAAATCTATTTTCAAGTTTTAAAACTAGCATCGAGATAGCTTCCGCATAAGATCTAGTTCTTTTCAATATAGGAGTACCATCGAGAGTCAAATTCCCAATGCAATTGAAAAATTCTTGGATAGTCTCTTTTCCTATAACGTTCCCTTGCCCCAAAACAATAGTTTTAGAATCAAGATTAGCAGAACATCCAATTTTAGGAGTCCTGCCATCATCCTTTCTACCATACCAAAATCACTCATGGTGACAAGCAAACAAGAGATCTGACGAGAAAAAGGCAAACGGAAAAGAGGGCGAATAAAGTGGAAAATTGGTGAAGAAGGGGAGAGGAAAATGGGAGGAAAATGGAAATAATGTAATTGCGAGGAGATGAGATTTCTGATTGGGAACCTGGTAGATGAGATTGCTTCCTCATTGGCAACTGCGCTAGAAATTCCTTTGACGTTGCTTGAGACTGTGTAGGTATTTCCCCAAAGAGGAAGGGATGATGCAGCACAACAACGGTAAGTATTTCCCCCAGTTATGAAACCAAGGTATCAATCCATAGAGGAAGATCATGCACCCACGTGAAAGGACCACGATGTCGCCTAGAGGGGGTGAATAGGTGTCTAAAAATCTTTTACGGATTTGGCTCTATCCTAATGCGGAAATAAACTAAGTGGATACTTTTCAAGCACAAATCCTAAATATACTAGGCTCACTAAGTGCACGAACAACTTAGGATAAACAAGATGAGAACAACGAGGATATGAGTAAGCACAAGTAAGTTACAATAACTTACTCAATGTATATCACAAGATATGGAAATGAATAATATACACAACTATAAGTAAGCAATACAAGCTTACACAAGTTAAGTCACAAGTATGGAAATGAATGTTACGAGCTAGCAGTTCACACTAAGCACAAGATAGAACAATAGTAGCAAGTATGAATTGCAGACTATAAAGTGTTGGCCTAACTAGTCTCTTTGATATTGTAACCAACACAATATAATGAGGACAACAAGATATAATGAATGCAAGGTCAAGTGACCAAAGGTCATGCCCAAGATGCAGGCCTATCCAAATTAAGACACGGGGGCCTCGGCAAGGGATAGAGGCGCATCTCGTCATTCGCAAGTATAGCATCATTACATCATACATTTAAGAAGAGATGAGTATATGAGTTGGCTTACACTCGCCACATACTAAATTACAATTCCACACAAGTGTTCAAACACCAATATGAAGACAGGGTCCGACTACGGACGAAAACAAACGATAAAAGCAGATGCAATGATACTATCTCGCTAGCCGAAGATCAGACCATGGTCCTCTACTCATCCGGATAAGTCACGTACATCCTGCCTCTTTCCTCATCATACTCCCACTAGATCTGTGATATATCATGTTGCATGAACTCATCTGTACCTATACTTGGATTGTGGTGGTAATCTGTGAGCCACAAGGACTCACCAATCATGCGCACGGGTACCGAGACTATTCAAGCTTAAAGGTTGGGGCGGGGTATGTGTTTAGTTTGCAACAGCACTAAGCATTTATGGTGGCTAAACTTACGTAACATGAAGTAAATATGTGGCCTACGATAAACGTTCGAATCTAGAATGACCTCTATGAGATCCTGCACACTTACTCACGTCAATCATAACCCCACCGTGTCCTCTCTCGGATCATGTTCACGAGCAGAGACGATCACGGTTACTCACACAGTTGGTGCATTTTATTAGAGTTACTTCAAGTTAACTATAACCGACTGTTAAACAAGTATCCAAGTTGCCACATAACCGCGGGCACGGCTTTCCAAAAGATTTGACCCTGTAGGGGTGCTCCAACAAGTCCATCACAAATTAACCACACTCCGCGGGAATAGCCTCGACCGTGAATCTCGTGATCATCCTAGGAAACTCTAAAGGAATTCCAACACCTCGAGATAATCCGAAGAAAGTCAGAGCCCCTTATGCAAGACACTCGATAAAGGTAAAACAAGTCCAACAAAACCTCCCGGTGAGCCAGATCTACTTCTAGAGCCATGCGCTCTCTATCAACGGGAATCATCTGTCTATGCAAAGTGGACGGTTGCCTGAAAACGCCTCGAGTTGCCCCGAGGTGGCATCGCCGACTGCTAGGTGGGTGGACCAACACTCATGCGGAGCACTGGCCCGGGGGTTGATTAATTATCCACGGGGTTGCAAAGCCCTATGCAAATTTTATTAAGTTATTAAGAAAATGTAGTACCAAAGTTGGGTCTTGCCATCCAAGTTTTAATCTTAACCGAATAAACAAGGGGGTCCCCATAACAACCCAGAGCATATTAGGAGCCCAAAGTATGGAAGCATAACACCGGTACCAAGAAACTATGGCGATAATAGCGGAACAAAACACCTACGAAAAGGCCAAGCCTTTCACCAATACCAAGATATATATATATATATGTGTGTGTGCATTAAATTAAATAACAATTAATATTGTGATATGCCAAATCCATGTTATCACATGGAACAACCTGCACCTGTGACTAAGAACGCTATAAGAGGGGCTGAGCATCGGTAACTTAGCCAATCAAAGGTTTGCTAGGATGTGGAGGGTTAGAGGCTATCATGGCGATTAGGAGGCTGACATTCAAGTGGTAGGTAGCGCGAAAGTAGCGATAAGAGCGAGACACCTAGCAAGCGAAAATAGTATCGGGATCTGGGTACGATCATCTTGCGTGTAGGTTCTTCTGTGGAACAAGTAGCGGGATCCTCGTAGTTGTACTCGCCTGGCTCTTCGTACTCAGGTTCAACGTTCGCGTCTACCCAAAAGAAACAGCAGAATAAACAAACAACCATGGTGCAATGCACAAGCAAGAATGATGCATGCTTATTTGAAGAGTTTTAGCATGGCAATCCTAACTAGTCATGTTTCACATGCAAAGGATTGGTTGTTAATGAATATGGACAAAACCTTATGTTAAGTTATTTAGACATGCATGAACATGGCAAATATGGATGCATCATGCAGAAATGATACAAATGCACATGTAGAATGTAAGAAAGGGAGTTACGGTTCTCACGCTACGCTCACGACAAGATACGAAGGCAAAACACAAGACAAGAAGGACCTGGGCTATTCCTTGGCATTCCAAGGTAGCCAATGGATAGGCAATGAAAACCCAACCACAATAGAGCCAAATATCATGCAATTCCATGGAGTATAGCTCCCACA
Source organism: Hordeum marinum (assembly GCA_022496015.1). Lineage (NCBI taxonomy): Eukaryota > Viridiplantae > Streptophyta > Magnoliopsida > Poales > Poaceae > Hordeum > Hordeum marinum. The sequence continues at coordinate 386,496,953 of CM039672.1, forward strand.
AGACACAAACCAATAAAACAAACAATCTGCCACAAAACAGCATCATAGCAACTTACACAACCAATAACTTGAGCTACAGGATTCCTACAACCACAAACAAGGCATTGACAGAAACTACACAACATGCTTATCAACTTATCCAACTAAACAATATGGAAAGGAGGTACACATCAATAAGCATGAAGCTCACAAGTTGGCATGATGAAACAGAAAACTGGGATTTAGTGAAAATAACAGTTTTCTAGAATCTGAGTTAACCTGATGGCAAGTTGACAGCAGAAACTAATGGTGTTAGGGACCACCTCATGGCATCAAAATGAACAGGATGCTAGAAGACAACATATACTTCAAATCACTAGCATTGAGCTTGAGCTAATTCACAACATATCACAAGATAGCAACCACTCTTCATGGCATAAAAATAACAGCAGATTTTTAGACTTCGAAATATTTAGCATGGTTGAAAACAGCAACATTTTAGTGGCTACTTTAGAGCATGGTTCCCACTTATTTGCAAGTTGATGATGACAAATATAAATACCATTGCATTCTACACATCGAAGACTACCATATTCATGTTGGCACAAACATCATAGCATGCATGGATTAAACATAGCAAAAATGACAAAATGGCACTTTGGAACTAAATGACATTTTGTCAAACTTGCTCAAAAGACCAAACCAATAGAACCAATTAATTCCTGAGATTTTTCTACCCCAAAGTCATGTATCATACTCATATATACACATGGAGCATCATGTCAAAAACTACATAGCAAAAACATCATCCACTCCCATAAGTGAAAACATACCAAAAATGCTCATGTGCAAAAATGAACATGTCCAGATTTGGAATTATAGCAATAATTGGAAAATATCTAATTATCACCATATATCAACAAAACACACATTAAAATAGATAGGGTATGACAAGTGGGGCATGGACCCACTTGTCACACACACACACTCAACACACACACACACACACACACACTCAACACACACACACTACACAAGCATGCACACACACATAGCTACATATGCACAAGTGCATATGGGCACACCCACACTCATGTACACACACACCACTATGTGTGTGGGTGCTCATCACACACACCTATGTGCACACATATTTGCACAAGTGCATATATGCACATACACATGTATTTAAGCACCACACACACACACACTCACATACACATATATTACTAAACAAAAAAGGGAAGAAAGTAAAAAACACATCTATACATGTATTTTTACACATACACATACATACCACATCAAAAAAGAAGAAGAAAAACAAAGGAAAGAAAATAAAAAAGGGGGGGTTGGCGTTCGAACCCCAGACCTAATGGTCTGCACCCCCAAGTGCACACCATTGTGCTACTGCATTGGATCCTAACAGGAGAGGGCATCGAGCCCACTAGTACTAACACTATGCGCAGCTAACTAACAAAACTAACTGCCACACCGGCGACAGACAACGGCGGAAGCGACGAATCCCGGCGACCACACGGTCTCTTCGGCGACGCGGAGCTGTAGGCAGGACCGGGGAACAATGGGGAGTCCATTCCCCCATTCGTATTGCAACGAGGGGGGGGACGGTGGAGAGCCCTCAAGGCCACACCTTTGGCCGGCGGCGGCATGACTACAGCGGCGACGATCACCTACACGGGAAGGAAGGAAAGCGGCATCGGCTTCTCACCGAGGGGGGAATGATGACGCTCGAACGTGGCAAAGAGGAAGGAGGCGGCGAAGACGCGTCGGCGACGGAGGGGAAGAAGAACGCCGGCGAAGACCCGACCCTTGCGGATGACGGTGACGTGGCACCATGGGGGAGGTGCTCCTCACCTCCTAGCGATAGGAATGGAACGCACGGACGATCCCCGACCACCACGACATCCTTGACGCACAGGAGGGACAACGGAGATGAGCTGACGATGGCGAGGATGACTGGCGGGGGTCTCTGAACCTCACCTCTCTCTCTGAACATACTTGAGAAGAAGGAGGAAGAAGGAGGAAGAAGAAGGAAGAATTGGAGGGAGAGGGGAGGAGCGGTGGTGGTAGGAAGGGAGGAGAGGAACCCTAGGGATACGCGCTTCAAATAGGGGCCAGCCTCGACGTCCGTGAGTTCCTCTCATGACGTCGACGCGAGCGCCTCTCTGAACTCTGCTCTCTCTCGCGCGCGCGCATGCGCGCGCACTCTGACGGAGGAAGGCAGCGGCAGGTAGTCGTCTTGCTTGTGGCTGGGCCGCGAGGGAAGGGAGGCGGCCCACTCACTCTCTCTCTCACACACACCAAACCAGCAGGTTTTCTATTAAAAAACAGCTTGCCTACAAAAACCCGACAGAAATATATAAAAGAGTTTTTGCTAAAAAAATCACTTTTACCTACAAATAAATAAGACCCTTTTAATAAAATTATCATGTTGATTTTTAGGGCAACTAATTTAAATAGTTTTAAAACACATCAGCCCCTTGTTATTTAAAGCCCCAAATTTATATAGCTCAAAACAACAAAAGAACCACACACATATTTTTAAAACATTGCATACTACCTCGTTAACATTTTTAAACAATTTTATTAGCAAGTTCATTTTGTTGATAAAATGCCAATGGAATAAAAGGTTATTAGGTTGGGTTTGAAACAAAAGAGAGGGGGGGGGGAGGAGTTGTTTTCACACATAGCACAAGACCACTCAAAACACTTCAAGGTCAAAAAGCACATCACAAACAAAGGCATGGCATGATGATGAATGATACGATGCATGATGCATGAATGCATGAGACGAGGCATGACAAGGAGCAAACTCATTTCATTAACTCATGACAACAAGGTTTACATAAGATACATGCCATAGAAGGTAGGGACAACACTTGGGCTGTCACACCAAAGTAAACCACAAGTAGTGGCTAGGGTTAGAAATAACCGAAGACACGGAGACGAGGATGTATCCCGATGTTCACTTCCTTGGAGGGAAGCTAGTCACCGTATGTGACCTGGCAAGGCAAAACAAAATCAGCCTGGAGTTTCATTCGGAACTTCCGAGTGAAAGTTTGACGGCCGAGTAAAACGTTTGCCGTCTGCTCAAGTGAAAAGTTTTCCATCCGACCGAGTGAATTACCGTCCGAGTAAAAAGTACTGGTCGAGTGAAAGTACTCCAAGTGCAATTGCCGTCCGAGTGAAAGTCACCGTCTGAGTGAAAAGTACCGGTCGAGTGAAAGTTCTGGTCGAGTGAAAAGTAGCGGTCGAATGAAAGTTTCGGTCGAGTGAATGTTCCGGTCAAGTGAAAGTTCAAACTGGCCTCGGATGGAAAAATGTTCAACATAAAAGTTGTCCTTAACATTGAAACGTTGAACCTTTATTTTATGGTCATTATCATCTGAGATAGTATGAGGCCTGCAGAGATGCTACGACACTCTGATAGTTCAGTCTGCTACGTGACCGAGTCCGATTCAAAGTTAAAGATGACCTCGTGGAGTATTCAAGATGAATTTATTTGGGAATATATCAACATACGAATTGCTGGCCTCATCGAGGCACACAAAATTGATGTTTGGACCATCTCCATCGGAGTTCATATGCAGATTCCACGGCCAATGCAAGAAGCAAGACAGAAGATTGGGTTAGATTTGGGTTGAATTCGAGTGGAACTAGAACTAGGACTCTAGGACGTGAATTGATGTAATTTTCTTGTAAGGAAGGCCTAGATGAATCCTTTTCTTGTACGAGAAGTCCAACCGCCTCTTATATATTTTGGGGGTGACGGCCGATTGAACAAAACACAATCGAACAAATCAATCTATACTACTTTTTCATCTACGTTGTTCGTTTTTCTCTTGTTCTTCGCCGTTCTTCATTTGAGAGCTGTGAATCCCGAGGCTCTAGGGGCGAGCGAATCGACCTAGGGCAGCCCATAGCCGCCGCATTCCCTGACGGGGTCCCTCCCGGGCGTGCGGGGTTTCGGGTCTACAAAAGCGTCTGCCGACTGTCTTGCGTATCGCGCTGCCGGATGGACCTCCTTCGACGAGAGCTGCGGTGCATCACCCCCGGCATCGAGGGTACATAGTGACGTGTTCGTGTGTCAACACACTTTTTGGCGACTCTGCTGGGGATGAAGCTTTGAACGGTCTCTAGCCCGTTCTTGCTACGAGGAGAGAGTCATCAAGCGACTACAATCTACACGGTAACATGTATCATAAATCTGCTTATGTAGATGCAAATAGCCATTATATTGTTGTCCCTAGATCATTTGATGGGCATACCATGTCGTCTAGCCCTAATGAGCAAAGGCCGACTATGTATCCTTTTGGAGAAGCTTGGGAACTACATAATTGTGACATGCAACTTATAGATCCGAACTTTCGTGCATCGGCAACTCCCTTCAATATGTCGGTGAACAACACGATGAGTTCGAGTGATCAATATAAGACACCTCATGCACAGGAGGGTGTTTCACAGTTTTGTCCATCGGCAGCCGGCTCCCAATATGCGGGTTCATCCCCAAACATGTCGATGGATGGGGGAATCGGCCATGCTTCCATTAGCTATTTGGCCGGTTACCCTCACTCATCATATACCACACCTCGTGAGGTTAATTGTTCAGTAGCATATGCAATAAAAATATTAATGACTCACCTCACCTTCATGGTTATTGCCGAGTGACTAAAGATTCTATAGGAGCATCTGTGTGTAATATTGCAAAAGTTGAGGTGGCTCTGGCTGCTTTAAAAAGAGTAGCCCAGAATAAGCAGATTACTGCTCGTTGCCTTGAGCAACATGATAAGGGTTTGGTACCTGATTATGAAACAATAAGAGCTAAGGTTTTGCAAGAAGACAACGTGTTGCCAATTAACAAAATTGGCGAGAGAAAATATCGTTCAACAATAGTGCATACATCTTCACCTATCATTGGAGCGTTTCATACACCCCCTATACAATTGCAAAATTTCGGCAATATCAGTTCATTGCCGAAAGATCCTATTAGCATTGGGGGGCAAGCTGATCCAAGCAGGGATGAATTTAAAGAAAAATATGTGGCCCGAATGGACAAGGTCAATCCAAAGCTCACAGGGAATTGCGTCAACAATTTTACCACACCGACTCTTGAGGAGTTACCAGCAGAATATCGACAGGCTTATGAAGCACTCAAGAAGAAGCGTGAGGAGGAAGATTTGCAAGAATACGTCAAGTCCCTTCCTTTGAAGCCGGTAGATTTGGTAGAAACCAAGTCAAATATGACTAAGTTGTCTATAGCCGACTGAAACGGTTCCTTTAAAGCCAAGACAATGATGGATTCGGTTGAAACCGGATTGAGCACTGAGACGGCCAAGGTCGAGTGCATAGAGTCAATATCGAGTGCATCGAGCCAACCGAGTGCATCGAACTAGTTAAGGCCGAGTGCATCAAGTCAGCCAAGTGCATTGAGTTATCCGAGTGCATCACCGGCTAATGTCGAGTGCATCGAGCCAATTATTGTAGAGTGTACCAAAACAGATGATGCAAGCTTCACCGAGCAAAGGAACGACAAATGTAGCAAATTGGCCATGCTCGATTTTGCTGGATGTGAGGGAGCTTACATGCTGCCCTATGAGTTTCGTTCTAAAGAAATTGATGAGCATCATGAACAAACTAATATGGCCGAACACAATTCGATTAACGATGAACATCAAGAACAAGAACATGTTGTTGAGCAAAGTTCAGCTAATAAAGAGCGTCTGAGTGGGATCCATTCGGATAGTGCGAGTGAAATCTACGTGGGAAATCCAAGTGATGATGCACGAGATCCATAAGAAGAGGAAGGGGCATTGGAGAATTATTTAGAAGTGGAGCAAGATATTGTTCCAGTTATGCAACCATCTTCTCCTCGTAGCGTCTTCACAAAGGTACGCCTAGATGAAAGTTTACTCAATTTTTGATTCGGTCAAAATCATATTGTTGATCCACCCGTTAGCAAGATTCTAATTAATTTTGAAAGACCAATCAAGATGAGTAATTTGTTTGTTTGGAATAATCTTGTCACTATTCATGCTGATCAACACATGGCACCATTCACAGTAGCTAATAGTTATAACTTATCACAACCAAAGTTGTTCCCGTCATGTCAGCTAAACTTTATATTCATATGGGAAACTTTGTTTGTTTTATGCCTAGCTAACATTTGGTCTCAGATGAGACGTATATTCTGTGATTATTTTGGTTACAGAAACATAAAGCCAGGTCCAAAGTCCTCCAAGATAGCCGATTCGAGAGCATCATGAAAGGAGGGCAAAAATCAATGCATAGCCGAGTCGGATGACGTTAAGTCGGCACCACTCGGTTGTTTTGTTTCAGAGCCGGTATCACAATATCAATTAATGGATGAGCAGTCTACCTTCATTCCGGGCATATGTGATCACATCGTCGGTGCATCACCGACTAATCCTATTATTATAATTGATCACGATGCCGAGCTGTCAAAACAAGAACAAGTGCAATGTTCGTTTGAACAGAATGTCAAAGACAACAATGTGATTCATCAAGCCACACAATCAGCCAACAAAGGACGATGGAGCTCATTGAGGCACAAGCATGCAGCCAGTCGACTCAGAGTGGTTTTGATGGTGATCAAGTGTTGACTCAGCTATCTCAAGATGGCTCATCCAAAGACGGACAGGTATACACTAATGATGATGGGATCAAATCTTCAAGTGAATGCATCAGCAATAATATTGAAGACAGGAATTCCATCAAAGTTACAACTGACACATCTAGCACTCGGGGGCAACAAGAAAATTCAAAGACCGATGCACTCAAAACCAAAGAAAGCAAAGGCCGTGGTAAGCACAAAGGTAAAAAGCCGAAAGTCACTTTCGCGCAGTTATTGGAAAAATATCAGAAAAGTGAGGCGAAGAGTGCTTATCGGCCGAGTGAAACAAAGGCATCAAAGTCACCCCAAGGAATAAATCTGAATACTAGAATTGGCGAAGGAAGAATTTGACTCCATATCCTCCTTTTGGGCCACTAAGGCTGATGTCATACGTACCTCCTCATCCAACTATTATTCATATCAATCATGGGACACGTATAAATTGAGGGATCATCGTCCATCATATTCTAAACCACCTCAATAAAATTATGCAGCTCCAAGAGGATCATTGTTTGTTCAACAACCACATGTTAAAGACCGACTCAACCAAAAAGAATCGGTCCGGAGCTTGGCGAAAAAGATGGACTTGGTAAAGCAAATTTACCAAGTAAAAAAAGATGGACGCAAGTGTGCTCTTTCAGATCCGACACCGGACAACAAAAAGGCAGCTGAATCTACGTTGGCTACGAAAGGCAAGGAGATGAAGCGTGTAACTTTCAAGGATCCAATTGCCCAATTTCAACAGGCAAAGTTGGAGGCTCCCAAAGCCAAGAAAAACTTGTCAGTGCATAAAACAAAGCCACAGCCGAGATGCCCACTCGGATTATCATATTCACAAGAGAAGAAGCTGAAGCGGCTTAGGGCCTCTGAGCTGGACAAGAGGAACATGGCGTGGGTCCCCAAAGGAAGTCGTCAAGGCAAGAATGATGTGACAGCTCCCGTTGCAAGATTAAGGGACGACAAGCATGAAGTCGGTAGGCATAGACAACGATTTTCATGTCACAATACGAGACTCCAGACAGTGCGTCATCCATGTTCTTCAACCGTCCCATCAGAGTTTGTGCCCAACAATTTATCTCCAGCTGAAATTTCTGATTTATTTCGGCTGTTCACACTTTGGTGGGTAGGTTCCCCAGATCATTTGAGATGATGACGCATGGCCGATATTTGTTTATCTTCCTGAGATATCGTCATGTTGGTACAACAAGCATTAGGCTACTATCTGAGCTGAATTCGAGTGGATCATCATTTAGGTAATATTGCCAAGGTTCGAACCGAGTGAAATACAGTCGGTATGTCCGATTGAAAATCTTTGTGATGACCTGACTGGTCCTAAAGCATCAAGTTGCGATCCGAGTGATTTCAAATCCATGTGGATCGCCACTCGGGTAATATCGATAAAACTGAAGATGGACCTATCAGAACTGTTCAAATAACTTCAGATGGAGTTGATCCAACAAAAAACATTTTATTCTTTCACATGAGAATAGTCTGATGCTTGGTGTAGCCAATTCACATATGGCTCACTTATTTATTCACTCGGCTCGTGAGTAAAATACGGCTGACTCATCTTTGAATCAGACAGGAAAACTACATGTGACTGACTCCTTAGTCGATTCAGCCAGTAATGAAGGATCTAGTGCTATTCAGGAAGCTAACTGGAAGAAATCCGAGTGTCGGTCATTTGGAGGATCTGAGTGAAGCAAGATTGTTCGGCACATGGCTTAATATACAGTTTGATCTTTGATGATTTTGTGTTGCTGAATAGTTGACGGTATTCCTTTGAGGTGCATGGTCATAATCGTTCGATAGCCAGAATGGTGTATTGTCGAACGGTTCTAATATCCCCAAGGAGTGCCTGGGCATATGGCCGATAATAATTTTCGTCCCTAGCATGCACAGCCGATGGAGTGTTGACATTGTCCTTAGAACAAACTTGGTGCAAATTATTTTCGGCATGCTTTGCCAAAAAACAGGGGGGCATGTGTTGGCACTTGATTTTGGCACGGTGCAAAATGCAGTAAAGATGGACTCAAATGAAAAGGTTTTATTTACAAGAAAGTTCATATTGCCAAATGAAAAAACCTTGATGTTTAGGCCATCACCATTCGGCATCATTTTCAGGGCCAAATTACACTTGGATTGTCATGTAGATGTTCTGAGTGCTTTTTGGTCGATTACGCCTCCAAGACTACCTCGAATGAAGGAATGTTCTATATTGATTGTATTTGACTCGTTGAGCTGATCAATCTTGATATATAAATCGTGTCAATACGAGGTCATATGCAAAAGTTAGATCCATCGGAATGCAGCCCTCACAGGAGGCGAAATATGGCGCGCCCCACCAGACACGTGTCTGATGGGTCGCGCGAGTCATTCGGCCCTCAAGACATGCTCGGATGGAAAAACTCACAACATGAAACAGTTTTGCGTCATCCGAGGTCGTATGTGACCTAGAGAGGCAAAACAAAATCAGCCTCGAGTTTCACTTGGGACTTCCGAGTGAAAGTTTGCCGGCCGAGTGAAACGTTTGCCGTCTGGTCGAGTGAAAAGTTTTCCGTCCGGCCGAGTGAAATTGCCGTCTAAGTGAAAAGTACCGGTCGAGTGAAAGTACTGGCAGAGTGCAATTGTCGTTTGAGTGAAAGTCACCGTCCGAGTGAAAAGTACCGGTCGAGTGAAAGTTCCGGTCGAGTGAAAAGTACCGGTCGAATGAAAGTTTCGGTCGAGTGAAAGTTCCGGTCGAGTGAAAATTCAAAATGGCCTCAGATGGAAAAGTGTTCAACATGAAAGTTTCCCGTAACATCGAAGCAGTCAACTTTTATTTTAAGGTCATTATCATCTGAGATAGTATGCGGCCTACAGAGACGCTACGACACTCTGATAGTTCAGTCTGCTACGTGACCGAGTCCGATTCAAAGTTAAATATGACCTCGTGGAGTATTCAATATGACTTTATTTGGGAAAGTGATCAGCATACGAATTTTTGGCCTCGTCGAGGCACACAAAATTGATGTTTTGACCGTCTCCATCGGAGGTCATATGCAGATTCCACGGCCAATGCAAGAAGCAAGACAGAAGATTGGACCAGATTTGGGCTGAATCCGAGTGGAACTAGAACTAGGACTCTAGGACGTGAATTGATGTAATTTTCTTGTAAGGAAGGCCTAGATGAATCCTTCGTTTGTACGGGAAGTCTAGCCACCTCTTATATATGTTTGGGGTGATGGTCGATTGAACAACACACAATCGAACAAATCAAACGATACTACTTTTTCATCTATGTTCTTCGTTTTTCTCTCGTTTTTTGCTGTTCTTCGTTTGAGAGATGCGAATCCCGAGGCTCTAGGGGCGAGAGAATCGACCTAGGGCATCCCATATCCACCGCACTCCCTGACGGGGTCCCTCCCGGTTGTGCGGGGTTTCGGGTCTACAAAAGCGTCCGCCGACTGTCTTGCGTATCGCGCTGCCGGACGGACCTCCTTCGACGTGACCTACAGTGCATCACCCCCGGCATCGAGGGTACATAGTGACGTGTTTGTGTGTCAACAAAAGGGAGGAGCTAGCTTCCCTTTAATTCCAAACCGCTGAGTGCCCTTCATGGGAGAGACTTTGAGATAGACTAGATCATCCACTTGAAAGGAAACATCCCGATGTTTGTTATCGTAATAACTCTTCTGTCGGGATTGAGCTGCTTTGAGGTTGTCACGAATGACACGGCACATCTCTTTTGCTTCGGTGATCATGTCATTGCCCAAAATTTGTCTCTCACCGGTTTCAGACCAGTTAAGCGGGATACGACACTTCCTGCCGTAGAGAATCTCGAAAGGGGCCTTGCCTGAGCTAGCCTGAAAGCTATTGTTGTATGAGAATTCAGCATATGGAAGGCAGTCTTCCCATTTCATGTCGAATGAAATCACATAGGCTCTGAGCATATCTTCAAGGATCTGATTGACTCTCTCAACTTGACCACTTGTCTACGGATGGAATGCAGTGCTGAAACGGATCTTGGTACCCATAGCAGTCTGGAAGGACTCCCAAAACTTGGAAGTAAAGAGGCTTCCACGGTCAAATAAGAGGAGCTAAGGAATACCATGCAAAGATACTATCCTTGACGTATCCAAATCTACAAGCTGATCTGCCGAGATAGATTCTTTGACTGGCAAGAAATGAGCAACTTTTGTCAGCTTGTCGATAACCACAAAGATGGCATCGTTGCCTCTCTTGGAATTGGGAAACCCAGTGACGGAATCCATCTCCACATGATCGAATTTCCACTCTAGGATAGGCAAAGGCTGAAGGAGACATGTTGGACGTTGATGTTCTGCCTTCACTCTGCGACAAACATCACACTCGTTCATGAACTGAGCAATTTCACGTTTCATGTGAGTACACCAGAAGGTTTGCTTGATATCCTGATACATCTTGGAACTGCCTGGATGAATGGATAGAAGAGAATTGTGTGCTTCATCCATGATAACTTTTCCGAGATCACCTTTTGGAACCACCAGACGGTCATCAAAGAACAAGGTATCTTTGTCATCAACGCGAAAGCACTTATACTACAAAATGCCCTTGGCCACACCTTTCTTCACTTTCTTCACCATAGCGTCAAGAAGTTGCACTTGGTGAACCTGATCTTCCAGAGTTAGAGAGACTTGAAGACTGGTAAGAAATCCTTGTGGAATCATTTGAAGGTTGAGCTTGCGGAAGGCTTCACAAAGCTCTGGTTGAAGAGGCTTCAAGATGAGACTATTGCAGTACGCCTTATGGCTGAGCACGTCTGCAATGGCATTTGCTTTTCCAGGAGTATACTCAATGCTTGGATTGAAGTCCTCAAGCATTTCCACCCAACGAGACTGCCGAAGATTAAGATTGGGTTGAGTGAAAATGTACTTCAAGCTCTTGTGATCGGTGTATAGCTCAACTGGTCTACCCAACAACAAATGCCTCCAATTCATTAGAGCATGCACAACTGCCGCCAACTCTAGATCATGAGTGGGGTAGTTCTTCTCGGCAGGCTTCAACTGACGCGAGGTATAAGCAACAATCTTCTTATCTTGCATGAGAACACCACCAAGACCTTGGAGAGAAGCATCACAGAATACTTGGAAAGGCTTTGACTGCTGAGGAGGAACAAGAACTGGAGCTGAAGTCAGTCTCTGCTTGAGCGTATTGAACGCCACATCACACTCAGGAGACCAAACATACTTGACACTCTTCTAGAGGAGATTGGACATAGGCTTAGCAATTTGAGAGAAGTTCTCCATGAATCTTCTGCAATAACTAGCAAGCCCGAGGAAACTCCGAAGCTGCTTCACATTCTGAGGAGGCTCCCACTTCAATATGCCTCAACTTTCTCAGGGTGCACTTTAATTCCCTCGGCATAGATCACATGCCCAAGGTACACCACTTCATTGGGCCAAAACTCACACTCGGAAAACTTGGCATAGAATCGATGTTCTCTTAACTTGTCAAGCACAAGGCGGAGATGCTCTGCATGCTCTTCCTCTGTCTCCGAGAACACAAGGATATCATCCAAGTAGACCAAGACAAACTCATTCTTGAAAGGAGAGAAAATGAAGTTCATAATCCTAGAGAATGTTGGAGGAGCATTTGCAAGACCAAACGACATGACGGTATACTCATAAGAGCCAAAACTTGTCCTGAAAGCGGTCTTAAGAATATCTTCTTCACGAATGCGAATCTGATGATAGCCCATGCGAAGATCAAGCTTCGAGAAAACCTTGGCACCTTTTAGTTGTTCAAACAACTCATTGATGTTGGGGAGTGGGTACTTGTTTCTGATTGTCTTCTTGTTCAATGGACGGTAATTGACACAAAGCCGGTCCATGCCATCCTTCTTCTTGACAAACAAAACACCACAACCCCATGGAGAAGAACTTGGTCTGATCAGACCCAGACGTTCTTGTTCATCTAGCTGCTTCTTCAACTCTTTCAGCTCTTCGGGGCCAAGTTTATAAGGGTGCTTGCAAACTGGTTCAGTTCCGAGCTCGAGATCAATCCCGAACTCGACTGGCCGGTGCGGAGGCATTCCTGGCAATTCTTCTCAAAAGACATCTTCATACTCATTAACCACCGGAATTTGAGAAATCGCCAAGATTTCACCCTCCTCATTAGGAGCAAAGAGAAGGATTGTGTCATCGCGAGCCGCGAAAATAATCACATCTTCTGAAGGATGAGTCAGCTTGACTTCTTTTGCTTGACAATCAACATATGCCTTATTCATAGCCAGGAAGTCCATGCCCAAAATGAGATCAATGTCGGAATTGCCGAGGACAATTGGAGAAGCCAGAAAATAATAATTGCCCATCTTGATAGAAACATCTGGAACAACCAAACGAGAATTCATCACTTTGCCGGGAGAAACTATTGACAAAGGCTTGGATAGACTAACAAGACACAAATCATGCAACTCGATGAATGGCCTTGAGATCAATGAATGCGATGCACCAGTATCAAACAAAACTTTTGCAGGAATAGAATTAACTGAGAGATTACCCATGATCACTTGAGAAGAATCCTCTGCCTCTGCTGCATTCACCATGTTCACCCTTCCTGACTTGGGATTATGCTTCACCATAGCATTGTCCGGAGGCCTGACTAGAGGAGGAGGCGGAAGACACCGTTGATTGCACTTGTTTGCGTAGTGAACCTTCTGGCCACACTTGTGACAAGTAACCTCAGAAAGCGGACGAACGTTGCCTGGAGGAGGAACAAAATCTGCCTTGGATGCCTGGGGTCTCTGCTGAAATCCTGGGTTGGGTGGGTGGGAAGAACCACGACCACCGAACTGCTTCTGCTGCTAACGAGAACAAAACGGAGGAGGATTTGGCACCCAATACTTCTGTTGCTTAGGAACCATCTGAGAGCTGGAAGGAGACGAATATGAATCCCTTCAACGCTTCCTTAAGTTCTCCAACTTGAGCTGAGTTGCCTCGACCTTCAAAGTCATGTTGTAGAACTGATCAAACTCATGAGGCTCTTGAAGAACTAGACCTGGCAGAAGCTCATCCTTGAGACCACCTCTGAACTGATAGATCATCGCCTTGTCATCTAGAACATCTTGCTTAGCATAGCGGGCTAGATTCTGGAACTCAATGTTGTACTATAGATAGACTTGCTTCCCTGCTTCAAGTGCCTGAAATTCTCATGCATCTCCTCGACAAAGCTTGTCAGAATGTAATGGGCCTTGAAGTCATGACAGAAATCTTCCCAAGTAACAACACAATCGCCCCTGGAATCCTTGTACTGCTGCCATCAATTAGTTGCCTGACCCTTGAGCTAGAACGATGCAAATCTGACAAAGTCCTCTGGCCTGACATTGCTGCACTCAAAATGCTTACTCATATCACGAAGCCAATCATCAACATCAAAAGGCTGCTCATAACAGGTGAAAGACTTGGGCAGGTTGGCAAGGAACTGATTGAGCATTGCAAACTGAGGTTGATTTTGAAAATTCCCTTGACAGCCTTGCTGACCCTGATCTCTTTCTTGCAACAACCTGAGCAATATCTGAGTGTTCGCATTGGTTGCGGCCATCACAGCTTGCCAAGCTTCTAGAGGAGGAGGCGGAGGTGGTGGAACATCAGCCTGCTCCTCACCACGACCCGGATTGTGCGAGTTGGAGGAGCCATCCTAGAGATGGACAAAAACATCAGCACCTCATTGATAAGATGAATTCAATAGCTGAATCAAATGCTTGAAAGAATTGCACAAATAACATCACAGCCTTCCTACTGAAAAATTAGTAAGAATGCTTTCTTCAGTTTCGCGATAGCATCATCAGATATTAGAAGCCACTTGCAATAACACAAAAGTATTGACCTAATGTTGCTCGGAACAAATGTATATGCCCACATACATCTGAAGAACATGATCCTAGATAACTACAAGAGTTCCCACCTAAGAACTTCTGAAAACTTTCTGGTTATGCAATCCGGTGTGGGGGATAGAAGGAGGAAATATCTCACACAACTAGCAATCCTACACCCCAATTGTATCCATCCTTCAACACATAACCAGAGGCTTTCGCAAATCTGTCTAACTCGAATCCTCGAAAGCACAACGATACTAAACCATGGTGGTACCCCGGATGCCTCCCCAGTACTAGGTGACTCGGACCTTATCTCACCATGACAAGTATTGAAGTAATTCCGAACACTCTCCATCCTGAGATATCAAGGAAGCTGAATGATAACGATGTGCCAACATTCCTTGGAGCTCGACTCCCCGGAAGAAATCAAGTCAGACAGGAGGCACCAAGACTGAATCCTGTCACATCGGTATCATATAGACTCCAAAATACCCGCGTGATCCTAAAAAAAATTGAGCGAGAAGAGGAGTAGAATCAAAATTCCTAAGTCGAATACCTCACCAGAGCATTGAAGAGGAGTAAAAAGAATCCTACTCTCCAATATAACTAGACTCAAACTAGTTTTTACTAGACTCGACTCGGCCAAGTTCGATCAAGCAAAGGCTCCTATGGTCATATGGTTCTGAATGCCAACTTGTCACGCCCAAGATGCGCGCCTACCCATATTAAGGCACGGGGGCCTCGGCAAGGGATAGAGGCGCATCTCGTCGTTCGCAAGTATAGCATCATTACATCATACATTTAAGAAGAGATGAGTATATGAGTTGGCTTATAGCCACCACATACTAAATTACAATTCCACACAAGAGGTCAAACACCAATATGAAGACAAGGTCCGACTATGGACGAAAACAAACGATAAAAGCAGATGCAATGATACTATCTCGCTAGCCCGAAGATCACGACCATGGTCCTCTACTCATCCGGATAAGTCATGTACATCCTGCCTCTTTCCTCATCATACTCCCACTAGAGCTGCATCAGATCATCTTGCATGAACTCATTTGTACCTGTACCTGGATTGTGGTGGTAATCTGTGAGCCACAAGGACTCAGCAATCATGCGCCCGGATACCGAGACTATTCAAGCTTAAAGGTTGGGATGTGGTATGTGTTTATTTTGCAGCAGCACTAAGCATTTATGGTGGCTAAACTTATGTAACATGAAGTAAATATGTGGCCTACGGTAAACGTTCGAATCTAGAATGACCTCTATGAGATCCTGAACACTTACTTACGTCAATCATAACCCCACCGTGTCCTCTCTCGGATCATGTTCACGAGCAAAGACGATCACGGTTACTCACACAGTTGGTGCATTTTATTAGAGTCACTTCAAGTTAACTATAACCGGGTGTTAAATAAGCATCCAAGTTGCCACATAACCGCTAGCATGGCTTTTCTAAAGATTTGACCCTGCAGGGGTGCTCCAACTAGTCCATCACAAATTAACCACACTCTGCAGGAATAGCCTCAACCATGGATCTCGTGATCATCCTAGGCAACTCCAAAGGAATTCCAACACCTCGAGATAACCCGAAGAAAGTCAGAGCCCCTCACGCAAGACACTTGATAAAGGCGAAACAAGTCACGCAAGACCTCTCGGTGAGCCAGATCCGCTTCTAGAGCCGTGCGCTCTCGATCAACACGCATCTGTAACATCCCAAAATTCTAAATTTTGGAATGTTATATTAAATAAATAAGTAGGATTGTTTGCTTGAATGTAGTGTGATTGATTGTGTGAAATTGAGTGGAATTTTGAAACTTCTGAAATTTTAATGAGAGGGAATAAAATGACTTTCCCAAAATTTTCTATTTCGAATCCCTATTCAATTTTGAGTTCAAATATTTTCAAAACCCTTTTATAAAATCAAATGAGAGGAGGTAAATGACACTCAAAAATCAGATACAATGTTTTGACTCAAATTTTAAAATAAAAACTATTTGCCATTTATTTGAAATTCTAGTTTCTTTTCATTTTGGAGTTATTGCAAAAAAAAAACTATTTTTTAAGTTATTTTATTCGGCCTTAAAAAATGTTCATATTTTAGCAAATATTTTACTGAAATTTTTTATATATAATATGCCTATATAAAATGTTTGTCAATTTTTGTTTATTTGCTTTTCTTTGCTGTTTTAAAAAAAACAGGAAACACTGTTCATACCGGAACACTGTTCCTTCGAGAAATAAAAAAAAACTGGGCTGCGCCCATGTGCAGGCCGGCTGAATCAGCCCATCCGGTGGCCCTCTCCTTCCTTTTAATTTTCTTCTACTTCTAGTCTATTTGTTTAGTCCCACATTGCCTAGCCTTTGACTTCTAAACCTCCCTTCCACCTATAAATATAGACCCATAGGTGAACCCAAAAGTCATCCACTTCGGGTTGAATCGAATCGTTTCGGTTTGACTAGCTTTATAAAAAAAATATTTTCTTCTCTCCGGCGGGATTTCTGGAAGTCGTCTCCTCTTTGGATTTATATCTTCTCTGCATTCTAAAGGTATTCTCTTCGTATTTTCTTTTATACTCCTGTAGTTTAATATCCCTAGATTAGTATTTCTATAGTAGTATACGATTGAGTAATTAGATTATTAATTAGTCTCCGTATTTACTCATTAGTCCTAAAATTCTTTTAGACATAGCATTTTTCCTCTTGGCCCAAAATTTTCAAATAGCCATAACTTTTTACTCGTTTATCAGAATTAGATGAAACCAACGCCTAGAGTTTCGTCTTGACCTCACCTATCCAATCAACCTATCACGTCAACTTTTTTTCAAATTTTCAAATTTCGAAATTTATTCAGATTTATATTCAAACTTCTTTTAATCATATCTTTTTATCCGTAGATCCGTTTCCGATGAATCCAATTGCGTCGGATCCATATCAAAGTAATCTTTCCGTTCACATCATTAGTGTTATCATATCAACTTATAATTTTGATCTTGCTCATACTTATCTATTAGTCCCCAAAATGTGTTCACACACTGTACTAAGCTAATTCAATGTCATATTGAATTGCTTATAACTTTAGATCCGTCATTTTGAACCTAGTAATTCTTTTTTCTACACGTTTATATTGACTTCCCATATATAGTAACATCATTAGTTTTAACCTTTGAACCTTTCAAATTGGAGCGATTCAATTTGAATCTGAACCTTCATTTGTTCATATCTTGCAAACTGTAACACATTTTCTATTGATTCCTTTTGCCCCTAAATACTCGTGTCATATATTTCTATTCATAACCATCGTACGTTGGTTCAACTTCTTTTGACCTTTGTGAATTCAGATTCAATTCATACTTGAATTTACAGTTCAACTTCTTTTGACCTTTTCAATTAAATTCTTTCTACAAATAAATTCTTATGCCTTATACTATTTGTCAAAAAACGTTCATGTTGTTCTCCCATACTTTGGATCGTCTTTCGTAATCTCTCCAACCTAAGCTTGTTTTGTTCTTTTCGTTCATGTTGTTATTTTCGCACCAAGACATGTTTTGTTCTTGCGTTTTTTCAGTTCTTTGTTTTGGCATGAATGTTTATTGAATGTTATTTGCTTACGATAGATTTTCATCGGAGAGTGAAGAATAGTCTATCAGTTACTTCTGAGAGCGATATTATTCTTCATCAACAGTACAGGCAAGTTCACTTTGACCATCTTTTCATACCTATGTTTTATTGCATGTAGTGACATCATTCAACAAATCCCTCCCGTAGTGTTATTGAAATTCTTGTAGTTGAGTAGAATGCATGAGGTAGGAACCCACCACTTGTTACTAAAGCCCCGGGAACGCTAGTTAGTGCAATGCTATGCTAAAGTAGACGGGGTCTGGTATGAGTGTTCGTGAGTGGTGTGAGAAGGAGGACTCCACGTCAAAACGACGACTTCATGAAGGCCTCTTCAAGAACTGCATATTCAAGACCTCAAGACTTCGAGACTCGAGAAACAAGTTTTTCAATACACACTACTGGGTGAGGGATGGTTGAAACGGTACCCTGGAGAAACCAGTGGATTTGCCTAGGTGTTGCTGGAGATGGCCAGTATTCACGCGGAAAGCCTCACCCAGACTCAAAGGGAAGGATGAATACTTCATGCCCGGAAGCTTACCTGTGTAGCCACAAGTCATTATGGGCTCTGGCTTGGTTGATCTTTGTTGTGACTCTACTGGGCAGTGCTACGAGATGTAGTCGACATTAGGATTGGATGGGCATTGTCGGACAGTCAGGGAAACACTTTGAAAGACCATGTTTCGTTCATCCTGTTCTCAAACACCAGGCAGTGCGAGGACTTACCAGGAGGGAACGAATCTTGTGGGTAAAGTACACAACACTCTGCAGAGTTAAACCTAATCGATTAGCCGTGTCCCCGGTTACGGACAAATTGAGCCTCTCGACTTGGATCTATCTCTGAACTCCCAACACTGGACTGATAACTAATTGTGGGCAACTGATGATACTTATGGGCATTGAGACACTGGTTGGCGGAACCATGTCATGATAGGTAACTCCATAGTGAAATTCCTGATATTCCTTTGTTGTAGGAAAATAAAATCAGCTTTTACGCAAAAACTCAGACACATAGAGCCACAAAGCCTTTGCATATATAATAGTCTTTATTCTTCTGTTCTACTATGGTGATCTTGCCAGTACATTCCATGTACTGACCTACACGGCTGCAACGTCTTATGTTGCAGATACTCTTCTACGACGGGTAAGAGTACGATCCAGGGTTACGGTCCGCACTCAACCTGCCGTTGGTGTTATTGGGACTCCACTCCCGTTGACTGTATCCGCTGCTATTTTAAGGTACTATGTGTGCCAGCATACTGATCCAGGGATGGCACAGAAAACACAGAGGCATGACTCGTTTTGAGTCCGGTCGCTACAGCATCACCCGTCTATGCAAAGTGGATGGTTTCCTGAAAACGCCTCGAGTTGCCCCGAGGTGGCACCGCCGACAGCTAGGTGGGTGGACCAACACTCATGCGGAGCACTGGCCCGGGGGTTGATTAATTATCCACAGGGTTGCAAAGCCCTATGCAAATTTTATTAATTTATTAAGCAAATGTAGTACCAAAGTTGGGTCTTGTCAGACAAGTTTTAATCTTAATCGAATAAACAAGTGGGTCCCCATAACAACCCTGAGCATGTTAGGAGCGCAAAGTATGGAAACATAACACCGGTAACAAGAAACTATGGCGGTAACAGCGGAACAAAACACCTAACAAAAGGCCAAGCCTTCCACCAATACCAAGATATATATATGTGCATTAAATTAAATAACAATTAATATTGTGATATGCCAAATCCATGTTATCACATGGAACAACCTGCACCTGCAACTAAGAACACTATAAGAGGGCTGAGCAGCGGTAACTTAGTCAATCAAAGGTTTGCAAGGATGTGCAGGGTTAGAGGCTATCATGGCGATTAGGAGGCTGACATTCAAGTGGTAGGTAGCGCGAAAGTAGCGAGAAGAGAAAGACACCTAGCAAGCGAAAATAGTATCGGGATCCGGGTACGATCATCTTGCCTGTAGGTTCTTTAGTGAAACAAGTAGTGGGATCCTCGTAGTTGTACTCGCCTGGCTCTTCGTACTCAGGTTCAACGTTCACGTCTACCCAAAATAAGCAGCAAGAATAAATAAACAACCATGGTGCAATGCACAAGCAATAATGATGCATGCTTATTTGAAGAGTTTTAGCTTGGCAATCCTAACTAGTCATGTTTCACATGCAAAGGATTGGTTGTTAATGAATCTGGACAGAACCTTATATTAAGCTATTTAGACATGCATTAACATGGCAAATATGTATGCATCATGCAAAAAATATACAAATGCACATGTAGAACGTAAGAAACGGAGTTACGATTCTCACGCTATGCTCACGACAAGATACGAAGGCAAAACACAAGACAAGAAGGACCTAGGCTATTCCTTGGCATTCCAAGGTAGCCACTGGATAGGCAATTAAAACCAACCACAATAGAGCCAAAGATCAAGCAATTCCATGGAGTATAGCTCCCACAAGACACAAACCAATAAAACAAACAATCTGCCACAAAACAACATCATAGCAAATTACATAGCCAATAACTTGAGCTACAGGATTCCTACAACCACAAACAAGGCATTGAAAAAAACTACACAACATGCTTATCAACTTATCCAACTACACATCAATACGCATGAAGCTCACAAGTTGGCATGATGAAATAGAAATCTGGGACATAGTGAAAAATAACAGTTTTTTGGAATCTAAATTAACCTGATGGCAAGTTGACAGCAGAAACTAATGGTGTTAGAGACCACCTCATGGCATGAAAATTAACAGGATGCTAGAAGTCAACATATACTTCAAATCACTAGCACTGAGCTTGAGGTAATTCACAACATATCACAAGATAGCAAGCACTCTTCATGGCATAAAAATAACAGCAGATTCTCAGATTTAGAAATATTTAGCACAGTTGAAAATAACAACATTTTAGTGGCTACTTTAGAGCATGGTTCCCACTTATTTGCAAGTTGATAATGACAAAGATAAATACCATGGCATTCTACACATCAAAGACTACCATATTCATGTTGGCACAAACATCATAGCATGCATGGATTAAACATAGCAAAAATGACAAAATGGCACTTTGGGATAAAAATGAAATTTTGGCAAACTCTCTCAAAACACCAAAACAATAGCACCAATGAATTCTTGAGTTTTTTCTACCCCAAAATCATGTATCATACTCATATATACACATGGAGCATCATGATAAAAACTACATAGCAAAAACATCATCCACTCCCATAAGTGAAAACATACCAAAAATGCTCATGTGCAAAAATGAACATGTACAAATTTGGAATTATAGCTATAATTGGAAAAGATCTAATTATCACCATATATCAACAAAACACGCATTAAAATAGATAGGGTATGACAAGTGGGGCATGGACCCACTTGTCACACACACACACACACTCAACACACACACACTACACAAGCATGCACACACACATATCTACATATGCACAAGTGCATATGGGCACACCCACACTCGTGTACACACACACCACTATGTGTGCGGGTGCTCATCACACACACATATGTGCACACATATATGCACAAGTGCATATATGCACATACACATGTATTTAAGCACCACACACACATACACTCGCATACACATATATTACTAAACAGAAAAGGGAAGAAAGTACAAAAACACATCTATACATGTATTTATACACATGCATACCGCATTAGAAAAGAAGAAAACACAAAGGAAAGAAAATAAAAAGGGGGGCTGGGGTTCGAACCCCAGACCTACTGGTTTGCACCCCCGAGCGCACACCACTGCTCTACTACATCAGATCCTAACAGGAGAGGGCATCAAGCCCACTAGTACTAACACTACGCGCGGCTCACTAACGAAACTGAAGCCTGCCACACCGGCGACAGACAACGGCGGAAGCGACGAATCCCGGCTACCACACGGGCTCTCTGGCGACGCGAAGCTGCAGGCAGGACCGGGGAACAATGAGGAGTCCATTCCCCCGTTCGCCTCACGACGAGGGGGGACGGTGGCGAGCCCTCAAGGCCACACCTTTGGCTGGTGGCGGCACGACTATAGCGGCGATGATCACCTACATGGGAAGGAAGGAAAGTGGCGTCGGCTGCTCACCGAGGGGGAGGGAACGACGATGCTCGAAGGCGGCGAAGAGGAAGGAGGCGGCGAATACGCGTCGGCGACGGAGGGGAAGAAGAACACCGACGAAGACCCGACCGTTGCGGACGACGGCGGCGTAGCACCGCGGGGGAGGTGCTCCTCACCTCCTGGCCGCGGGAATGGAACGCACGGATGATCCCCGACTGCCACAACATCCTTGATGCATGGGGGGATGACAGAGACGAGCTAACGATGGCAAGGATGACCGATGGGGGGTCTCTGAACCTCACCTCTCTCTCTAAACTTACCTAAGAATAAGGAGGAAGAATAAGGAAGAATTGGAGGCAGAGGGGAGGAGTGACGGCGGCATGAAGGAAGGAGAGGAACCCTAGGGATCCGCGCTTTAAATAGGGGCCCGCCTCGACGTCCGTGAGCTCCTCTCACGGCGTCGACGCGAGCGCCTCTCTGAACGCTGCTCTCTCTCTCTCTCTCTCTCTCTCTCTCTCGCACACACTCTGACGAAGGAAGACAGCGGCAGGTAGCCGTCTCGCTTGTGGCTTGGCCGCGAGGGAAGGGAGGCGGCCCACTCACTCTGTCTCTCACACACACACCAAACCAGCAGGTTTTCTATTAAAAAAACAGCTTGCTTACAAAAACCCGACAGAAATATATAAAAGGGTTTTTGATAAAACAAAAGCACTTTTACCTACAAAGAAATAAGACCCTTTTAATAAAATTATCATGTTTATTTTTAGGGAAACTAATTTAAATAGTTTTAAAACACATCATCCCCTTGTTATTTAAATCCCCAAATTCATATAGCTCAAAACAACAAAAGAACCACACACATATTTTTAAAACATTGCAGACTACCTCGTGAACATTTTTAAACAATTTTATTAGCAAGTTAAATTTGTTGATAAAATGCCAATGGAATAAAAGGTTACTAGGTTGGGTTTGAAACAAAAGAGAGGGGGGAGGAGTTGTTTTCACACATAGCACAAGACCACTCAAAACACTTCATGGTCAAGAAGCACATCACAAACAAAGGCATGGCATGATGATGAATGATACGATGCATGATTCATGAATGCATGAGACAAGGCATGACAAGGAGCAAACTCATTTCATTAACTCATGACAACAAGGTTCACATAAGATACATGCCATAGAAGGTAGGGACAACACTTGGGCTGTCACACCGAAGTAAACCACAAGTAGTGGCTAGGGTTAGAAATAACCGAAGACACGGAGACGAGGATGTATCCCGATGTTCACTTCCTTGGAGGGAAGCTAGTCACCGTTGGAGGGGTGGATGTTACCATGAAGGCACACCAACGCCACAAAGGCTCACCCTATTCTCCCCTTGAGATGTCACCACGAAGGCAATTCTCAACCACTAGTGGTAGACCTTGAGGCAGCCTCCAAACCTTCACAAACTTTCCGGGGGACAAATCACAAGTTGATTCCTCCCAGGAGCACTCCTACCGCCCAAGAGTCTCCAACCTCCAAGAGTAACAAGATCAAGGGGGAAATGCTCAAGACTTGCTCAGATCACGAATTCCTTTGGTCACAAGAGGGAGAGGGAGTGGATCTATCACTTGATTAGAAAATCTCTCAAGAACTCTCACAAATCTCACCACGATCTAAGATTTGGTGTAGGAGAAGTGAGAGGGAGCCACTTGGGTGTTCTAGGGTTCTTTGGGATGAAGTGGTCAATCCTCTACCAGATTGGTAGAGGGGTATATATAGCAGGACGAGAAAACTAGCCATTTTTGAGTAAGTGGCTATGACGGGCCAGACATTCGGGCAAGCGCCAGACATCCGACGACTGAGAATTGCACACATGCATGTGAAAAACAGAGGCTAGGGTACAGGGCCCGGACATCTAGCCAAGGCCCGGACATCTGGCCAAACTTGGGTCCCCGGACATCTGGCCAAGTGTCGGACATCTGGCGGGCACAAACAACATTTTGAACAGGTTCTGGACATAGTCAGGCCGAATTTCTGGGAGGATCCCGGACATCCGGGGTGACCCGACAGCCCGGACATCCGGCCAAGTCCCGAATATCCGGCCAAAGAAAAATAGCAGGAACCCCAAAACTAAAACATGCATAACTTTCACATCCGGACTCCGATTTTGATGATCTTGGGATCAATTTGAAGCTATGCAAAAAATCCCAGGTCCTCGCATAGAGAACCACCCAAGATGAACCAAAATGGAGGATGCAAATTATGCAAAGCTTTTATCATGTATTTGGGTAACCTATTTGGCTTTGGATTTTCTTTTATAGATGTATAGGAATATTGTATTTGTACTGGATAGGAGTGAAATATGCCTATGTTTGAATATGATGTGAGGAAGTAGAAATAGAAGATGTTGACTTGAGCAAATCTATCACTAACCCCTTTGATCCCCTCTTAATAGTGTGGATCCCTATAACTCAAGAATCATAAAGAACTATACTAGATAGCTTCCAGAAACTCATTCTTGAGCATATTTCCTTTTCGATGGTCATCGATCCTCACAACTAAAGCCAAAGGAACTAATACCTTTGACTAAAGCATTCCATTTGAGCTTGGTGTTTATGTTTATGCTTGGCTCAAGTCAGAACAATGATCTTGATCATTACACTTGGTGAAGACTTCAAATAGCTCCCCCATAAGCCATGTGGGGAGCATTGCAGTGTATTCATATTCATACGTTCGTCATGTGAGCATCCACAAGCTTTAAGCATGTAATCCTTCAGGATGGCTATCTTGAACTTGCCCTTGTCAACCATGATCATCAACTCTTGATGTCATCCTCTTATGGGCATTTGAAATCTTTCTCTTAATGTAAGTCCATGAGAATCACCTAACCCTCATATATATAGAAAACACATAGACTGGATTAGTACACAAAGCGCAATTGACAAATTCTTACCATACCACAAGATCCCATGTGGTACATGATTTGCACTTGTGTGTTGACCATCTTTGAATTCAATCTTTGATCTTCATCTTGGTCAACAATTATCTTTGCTCCATGAATAATCTTGATGCATAACTATATGTATATGGCATTCATTCTGAATCCATTCAGTCTCCTTCTTGCATCACCCATGGAACAAACCTTTCTATATAACTTGATGTCACTGTTTCTTCATAGGAATTGTCATTCATTATCAAGTCTCAATGCATTGCCAATGGAACTTTCTTTCAAATGTATATCTCAATGCAAACATTAGTCCATTAGTATTATCATTTAATTACCAAAACCATACATGGGGACTACATGTACTTTCACCATGTAAACAACACCTAGACACAAACAACAAATACTTGCATCCTGACGCGAAAGAGAGGTTGTCGCGCTCTCTATGGTAATAAGATAGATTAGGTAATGGTAGGTAGGAGAGATAGATCTCTCAAGAACACAAAATAAAAAGAGCAAATATGAAGCAATATATTTTTGGTTTTTTGGTTTTGTAGATTTGAAAACAAAGATTGCAAAATTGTAGATCGGAAAGCAATATGATGGAAAAGCAGACCCGGGGGACGTAGGGTTCACTAGTGGCTTCTCTCCTGAGTATAGTGACGGTGGGTAAGAAATTACTGTTGGGCAATTGATTGAAAATGGAATAGTCATGACGATATCCAAGGCAATGATCATTATATAGGCATCACATCCAGGATAAGTACACGGTCTCCTGCCAGCATCTACCACTATTACTCCACACATCGAACGCTATCCAACATGTATATAGTGTATTAAGTTCATGGGAAAATGGAGTAATGGAATAAGAATGATGACATTATGTAGAAAAGATCTATTCATGTAGGAATAGACCCCATCTTGTTACCCTTAATAGCAACGATACATGTGTGTCTTGCTGCCCCTTCTGTCACTAGGAAAGAACACCGCAAGATCGAACCCATCACAAACCACCTCTTCCCATGGCAAGAAAAATCAATCTAGTTGGACTAACTAAACCAAATATTCAAAGAAGAAATACGAGGCTATAAGCAATCATGCATATAAAAGATCAACGAAGAATCAAATAATATTCATGCATAGAAACTGATCATGAACTCAAAATTCATCGGATCCCAACAAACACACCGCAAAAGTTTACATCAAATAGATCTCCAAGAGACCATTGTATTGAGAATCATAAGAGAGATAGACAGATAGAGAGAGAGAGGAAGCCATCTAGCTACTACCTACGGACCCATAGGTCTATCGTGGACTACTCACGCATCATCGAAGAGGCACCTATGATGAAAATTAACCCCTCCGTGATGGTGTCTAGATTGGATCTCGGTGTTCTGGAACTTGCGGTGGCTGGAATAGTGTTTCGTTGACTCTCTAGGGTTTTTGGAATATTTGGGAATTTTTATGAATCATAGGCAGTGGAGAGGGGTCCCGAGAAGGGCACAACCCACCAGGGCATGGGCAGGCCCCCTGGCGCGACCTGGTGGGTTGTGGTCTCCTCGGCCCACTCCCCCGTGAATTTATATGTCATTGAACTAATGTTTCCAATAAGCATGTTTCAATAAAAGTTCAATGATGGGTTGGAAAGAGGATTGTGGAATATACCAGATGAAAGGAAATAGTTTGGCAAAGCTTCAAGCAAGAGAACTCTACATTTTACTTTGTGAGAAATCACTTTGAGTCCATAGGAAAGCCAATACTATTAAAAGGGGGTAAGGTACTGTTCGTGAACAAAATGATCATATGTGCACAAGTTATAGTCACCACATACACCCAGAACATCTTCCACAAAAGTTTGTCCAAAACCAAATATCCAAAATTGGTGCAACCAACACTTTGCACTCGGTGCCACCGATTCCTAGCCTCAGACAGACTCAGCCAAACCCTAACCCCTTGGTGCAACATTCTGCTTTGGTGCCACCGAGTTTGGGTTGCCAACATCCTGTTATGCAAATTCACAAAACCGGTACCACCGAGTTTGTTAAATCGGCATCATTGAGTTTGGCAATCTGATCGTTGGTCACCTTATCGGTGCAACCAAGTTTTATGTATCGATCTCACCAAGATTCAAAAGTTGCTACCTTTAAGGCAACTCGGTACCACCGAGATTAACACATTGGTGTCACCGAGTCTGACTTATTAGGTGTAATGGTTGGATTTTTGGAGATGCATATATATAAGCCTCCATCAGCACATACTCGCAAGAGAAGCACTCATAACAGATCCTTACCTACCCTATCAGATTTTTTGAGAGAGAGCCCCCTAATCATGTGTTGAGATCATGCCATTCCATTCCAACCATATGAATCTTGATCTCTAGCCTCCCCAAGTTGCTTTCCACCCAATCAATCTCTTCCACCAAAGCCAAATCTGTGAGAGAGTGATTGTGTGTTGAGGAGTCTATCATCTTGAAGCACAAGAGCAAGGAGTTCATCGACATTATCGAGCCTATTACCTTTTGGAGGGTGGTACCTCCTAGATTGGTTAGGTGTAGCTTGGGAGCCTCCTACTTCATGTTGCGAAGTGAACCAAGAAATTTGTAAGGGCAAGGAGATCGCCTACTTCGTGAAGATCTACCCCGAGTTAGGCTAGTCCTCCATGGACGCAGGCCATCATGGTATAGTCAAGGTTGCTTCTTCGTGGAACCCTCCGTGGGTAGAGCCCTCCATGGACTCTCGTGACCATTACGCTCTATGGGTTGAAGACTCCATAAACATGGACATACGATAGCACCACCTATTGTAACCACGGGAAAAAAATCATCGTGTCTTCAAATTGCGTTTGATCATCCTACCCTTCCTTTCCTTATATGCTTGTTATTTCTTTCCGCTGCTATACTCATAGACATGCATGTGTAGGGTGTACTTGACTTTCTATGAATGCTAAACTCTACCATCACTTCTATTGGGGATATAACCCCATGGTGAGACCCGCCCTGAGGGCTCCGGGTCATACCTGGCGGCTCGCACACCGACCCAAGAGTGAGCCGTGGGGACTTAAGGGCCCAAGAAGTTTAGCAGCTGACAGGATGGGCTGGCAGGTGGCCCGGATGAAGAAGACACGGGCGTATAACCCGCCCGGAGACAACTTGGTCAGGAAAGGCAAGAGAAGATAGAGGTAGACTCGGACATGTAATGAGAGTCGGTTACAACTTGTATGATCCCTGGTCTTGACCTCCTATATCAAGGCAAGACCCGGGGCGACTTAGGGATCAAGTTATCAAGAACTAGGTTAAGCAATAGCTCCCTTGTAATCGATACATCAAGCAATACAAGCACCAGCGGGACGTAGGCTCTAACCTCAATTCGAGGGGTCAAACCTGGGTAAACTCGTGTCCTTCTTCCCAACCAACCCCTTTGAGTCCATCACGTTAGCAATGGCCTCGAACCCAAGTCCGTTCACCCGGACAGCTGCTGTGATAAAACCACGACAGTTGGCACCCACCGTGGGGCCTGTGCTCGGTGGTGTTGAGTTCTCAAAGGGATCTCTCCCAGGGCTCGAGCGATACGTGGTCGGAAGGATGAGCAAGAGTCGTTGTGGCCGGCTCTACATCGACAATGCTGGCTGGGGGCTTGATGCCGACTCTGTGGAGTATGGATTCTGCTTTCCTTTCGGCGGGATTCACGTTTTCATCGGAACGATCGACGGATCTACACCTGGGCCGGATGCCTGCACCAATGTCATCAAGCCGGCTCGGCGCGCACAACCCGCCTGTGATGTGCAGCCCGCTCGTGTTAATCCGGGCCGGAGGCAAGTCTTCATAGGCTTTACTCAAGGGATGGATCTGGAAGCTTCCGGGTCACAGGAAACTCTCGTCTGTTCAGAAGACGAGTCTTAGAGTGGAGAGACGGAGTCAATTTACCAACTTCACAACGGCAGGCTCGGGGGCTACGATGAGCTTTGCCCTGAGCTGGTTCATTCTAAGTCGGACGCTTTTGGGCCGCCGACTCACGCTGTCGTGTTCATGACGGGATCAGCCCCAGGCACGAGTAGTACAGCAGCGAGAGCGGCAACCTCAGGCGCTGACCCGCCGCCGGCGGCTCAAGTTCTTCTGGATTTGATGAACGAGCTGACGGCCCTGATGGCCACTGAAGTTACACCAGATAATCAGGCTGCCCGGAACTTAGAGATTGTGAGCCTCAAGGACCGGATGACGGAGGAGCAGCAGAGGATAGCTGAGCTGAAAGTCTAGATGGAGGAAGAGGCAGAATGTATTAAGATGGATGCCTTTCACCTTGGGCTGGAACAACAATCAGCGGCTGCGGTACACCGGAGGAGGCATCAATCTCACTTGCTAGAACGCTATGAGGCTAGGAACCTATTCAACATGCTAGGAACGGGACAAGCAGCGGATGCGCCTAGAAGCCGACTGGCGGCTCGACTGACGTCTCACCCGGCCCGACGAAACCAGGCCTCACCGGTGGTCTTCCCAACGCCGGCGGGTCATTATTCTAACCCAGCTGAGAATATGGTGGCTGCGGCCACCCGGCTTGAAACAATTTCTATCCCGGATGAAGCACCTTTTGCGGAAGAGGTATGGAATGCCATTGGATACCTTCAGATGGAGATGGCCCAGCAGGAGAAGTATACTCACAGCCGGAGCCGTGTTCATTCAACCCTTCTCCCCAGCCGGAGCTTTAGCCGGCCCTATGAGTCGCCAACGGTTTCCAGCAGTGATTGGCGGAGAGGACCTCCGGGGGATGATCAGGCGGCTCTAGATGCGTAGGCGCTCATGAACCGGGCGAGAAACCAGCAAGAGGCGGCAGCTTTGGCTACAGCGACTCACCAAGAGCCTGCGCCCTCGATATTAGTAGGAGCGGGAGTAACTACCAGGGCCATGGGATTGCCATGTCTATCACTGGCTCTGCGAAGTGAACGGCTGCCAAAGGACTTTAAAGGACCTCGCAAGGTTCCAAATTACACTGCTGATATGCCTCCGGAGGCCTGGGTAGAAAGTTATGAACTGGCTATGGAGATGCTAGATGTCAGTGAGGCGGTGTGCGCTAAGTATTTTATCATGATGCTTGAAGGTCCGGCTCGCACATGGTTAAAGGGGTTACCTCCCAATACCATCAATTCATGGGCCGACTTAAGGGAAAGTTTCATCAAAAAATTTCAAGGGACTTGCAAACAACCTATGACCATCGTGGATCTTGATCACTGCGTCCAGTAGGAGGGTGAGTTGGCTCATCATTGGGTCCGGCGGGTGTCAACCATCATCCATTCGTCTGAGCAGATCACGGTAGCCCAGGCCGTGCTCATTTTAGAGAAAAACTGTCATTTCGTTCTGCTGAAGCAGAAACTTGGCCGGTTCAAGCATACGTGTCAGGATATGGGAGAGCTCATGACGGCTCTCACAAAGTACGCCGACTCTGATAAGACGAAGGAACCAAGCTCTGACGAGGAGAAGGTTGGTCAGGGTAAAAAGAAAAATCAAGGAAAAGATGTGGTTAACAATGGTAACCAGAATAAGCAGAAGAACCCCGGTGGCGGATCAGAACTGGTAGCCAATGCAAGTGCCGGCCAGAATCCTCCTAAGGGCAATGGGAAGTTTAGACCACCTTTTAATAAGAACAGGACTCCCTTCAATTTGGAGGAGGTGCTTAAGAAGCCCTGTCCAGAACACAGCCAGCCCGACAAACCTGCGTTGCACGCATGGGGTGATTGCCACATTATGCAGAAGTTAAGGAATTACTACACGCAACCCAACAACCAAGGTGGTGGTCCGCCCGGTGGCTCAGGACCGGGCGGTTCAGGAGCCAGATTTGGATCCGGTGGCTCAGGGTCCGGTCATCATGCTCAAGGTAATCACGGAGGGCATCTGCAGCACTCTGGTAACAACAACCAGCAGCAACATAACCAATCTGGGTATCAAAGTAATCTGAAACAGCTCAGCTCAGGCCAGTATCATGTTTTCACGACCTGCCTTAACAAGCGAGATCAGAAATTACGCAAGCGAGCGGTCCATGCGACTGCGTCGGCTCTACCGCGGTACTTAAAGTGGTCTGAATATAACATAACATGGAGCCGGGAGGATCACCCGCCGCGTGTTGATGACCTGGGGCGGCTGGCTTTGGTTGTTACCCCTCAAATGGGAGGATATATGGTAAATAAGGTGCTTATGGATGGAGGCAGTAGTATCAACATCCTCTATTATGACACCTTCCGGCGGATGAAGTTGCTTGACAAGCATCTTAATCCCTCATCCACAATTTTTCATGGTGTGGTCCCAAGCAAGTTGGCTTATCCGGTGGGCGGGATTTCTTTGGAAGTTGCCTTTGGTGATGACTATAACCACAGAGTGGAGCAATTGTGGTTTGAAGAGGTCAAGATCAACAGCCCTTACCATGCGTTGTTTGGGCGGCCGGCTTATGCTAAGTTCATGGCTAGGCCCTGCTATGTCTACTTACAGCTCAAGATGCCCGGGTTAAAAGGTACAATTACCGCTCATGGTAATCGGAATACGGCTATTGAGTGCGAGGAAAGAGACCCGGCTTATGCAAAATCCAGTTGTGCTCAAGAGGAGGTCAAGTTTTATAAGGAGAATGTTGACCCGGCGGATATGACGCCGCTGAAAAAAGCCCACAACGGAGGTTAAGCCGCCCCTTAAGTTTTCGGCGGATGATACCAAGGCAATAGACTGCACTCCGGGCAACTCATCCAAACAGTTCATCATTGGGGTTCACATGGATCCCAAATAGGAAAGCACGCTCATCGAATTCATCCGTGGGAATCGAGACATCTTTGCATGGAAACCTTCTGACATGTCGGGTGTTTCGAGAGAGTTCGCTGAGCACAATCTTAATGTGGATCCTAAGTTTAAACATATCAAGCAGTTTCTACGGCGGTTCAATGAGGAAAGACGCAAGGCCATCGGAGAAGAAGTCGCCCGGCTCTTAGCGGCGGGTTTCATCGTTGAGGTCTTTCACCTGGAGTGGCTTGCTAACCCAGTGCTGGTGCTAAAAAATAATGGCACGTGGCTTGTGTGTGGATTATATGGACCTTAACAAGGCTTTTCCGGCTGATCCCTTTGCTCTCCCTCGTATTTATCAGATCATTGATGCTATAGCGGGTTGCGAAAGCCTGTGCTTCCTGGATGCTTATTCAGGATATCATCAGATCAAGATGGCACCTAAGGACCAAGAGAAGACGGCTTTCATTACGCCTTTTGGAGCCTTCTGTTATGTATCTATGCCTTTTGGGCTCAAGAGTGCCCAGGCGACTTATCAACGTTGTAAGCAGAATTGCCTTCATAGTCAGATTGGGCGCAATGTTCATGCTTATGTGGATGATATTGTGATCAAATCAAGGAAGAAGGAGACCCTTTTGGAAGACTTAAGGGAAACTTTTGATAATCTCCAGATCTACAAGATGATGCTTAACCCAACCAAGTGTGTTTTTGGTGTCCCGGCTAGCAAGCTCTTGGGATTTCTGGTTTCTAAGCGTGGCATTGAGGCTAACCCAAATAAAATCAAAGCTATCACCTCCCTAGGAGAGCCGGCCTGTGTTAACGATGTCCAATGCCTGGCGGGGCAAATCACTGCGTTAAGACGGTTCATAAGCCGCCTCAGTGAGAAAGCCATTCCCCTATATCAGATGATGAAAAAGATAGATAATTTTGTCTAGAGTATCCTGTTCAAAGGCCGGTTTATTATATCAGTGAGGTCCTGACTGAATCCAAGCAGAGATATCCACATTGGCAGAAGTTAGTGTATGGAGTGTTCATGGCCAATAGCAAGTTGAAGCACTATTTACTAGGGCACCAAATCACCATGGTCATTTCTGCTCTGTTAGGGTATATAATCGAGAACAGAGAAGCTACTGGTAGGATTGCTAAGTGGGCGCTGGAGCTGGGACCTCTCAATCTGAAATATGTGCCTCGTACGGCCATCAAGTCCAAAGCCCTTGTGGATTTTATAAACGATTGGACAGAGTGTCAAGCTGCTGAGGAAAAGCCGGATGACACATACTGGACTATACATTTTGATGGATCCAAGCAGCTGAAAGGATCAGGATCATGAGTAGTTTTGACATCTCCCAAAGGTGATAAATTTTGTTATGTGCTCCGGCTGATGTTCCCTAGCACCAACAATGTGGCTGAGTATGAGGCTCTGCTTCATGGTCTCAGAGTAGCCAAGGATATGAATTTAAGCCGGGTAAGGTGTTTGGGCGACTCAGATCTTGTGGCTCAGCAAGTTTCAGGCACGTGGGATTCCAGGGACCCACAGATGGCGGCTTATAGACAGGCGGTGGATGTCATTGCTCGTCACTTCAAAGGTTATCAGGTAGATCACATTGATCGTCGCTGGAATGAGGCAGCTGATGCCTTATCACAGTTAGGCTCTTAGCAAAAGTCTGTGCCGCCCAATGTCTTTTTAGATGTTTTATATCACCCGACTGTCAAATTGCCTTCAGAGGAAGATTTGGCTGTCCCTGACCCGGAGCGACAATTGGTGGCGTCTCTACATGCTATTCCGGATTGGACTGTGCCTTACCTGGCCTATTTGACTCAACACGAATTACCTGATGATGAAAAGCTACCTAGACAGATCACCCGGAGGTCTAAGTCGATGACAATAGTTAATGGTGAGTTACACAAGTGCAGCGTTATCGAGGTTTTTCAGCGTTGTGTCTCACCAGAGGAAGGTCAAGAAATTTTGAATGAAATTCATGCTGGAGATTGCGGACATCACGCCGGCTCAAAATCTTTGGTAGCTAAGGCGTTTCGTCACGGTTTCTTTTGGTTGACGGCTCACAAAGACGCAGAGGATCTGGTTCATAAGTGTGACGGCTATCAAAAATTCGGCCGGCATGCTCATATTCCGGCTTAAGAGTTGCGGATGATACTAATTACTTGGTCGTTTGCAGTCTGGGGGCTAGATATGGTACGACCTTTCAAGACATCCAAGGATAAGAAAACACACCTCCTTGTGGCGGTTGATAAGTTCACCAAATGTGTAGAGGCTGAGCCAATCAGCAAGTGTGATGCGGCTACGGCGGTTCAATTTGTTAAAAAAACTGATCTACCGTGGTGGTTACCCCCACAGCATCATCATTGACAATGGCACAAATTTATCCAAGGGAGCTATGAAAAAATTCTGCGACGAAGAGCACATCCGGCTTGATGTTTCAGCAGTTGCTCATCTGCAGTCCAACGGTCAGGCGGAGCATGCCAATCAAGAAATCTTGAGGGGTATCAAGACACGGCTCATGGTTCCTTTACAACGAACACCCGGTTGTTGGGTAGAAGAGCTGCCCTCCGTCTTATGGAGTATCAGAACCACCCCTAACAGATCCACAGGATATACACCTTTCTCCATGGTTTACGGTGCCGAGGCCGTGTTGCCAAGTGACATCCGACATGACTTGCCACAAGTGGCGGCTTATGATGAGACGAACAATGAGACGGCACGTCAGGACGCGTTGGATGCCTTAGAGGAGGAACGAGAGTTGGCGGCTGCCCGTTCGGCGATTTATCAACAAGACCTGCGCCGCTATCATAGCCGCAGGGTTAAGACCCGGACGTTTCAAGAGGGCGACTTAGTTCTACGGTTGATTCAAGATCAGGCGGATATGCATAAATTATCTCCCCCATGGGAAGGGCCTTTTGTGGTCAGCCGAAATCTCAACAACGGGTCCTATTACCTCATTGACATCCGGGACGACTCAGATAGTTCGGGTCAGGAGACCCACCGGTAGTGGAACATAGTGCATCTGCGGCCTTATTACACTTAAGGTTGTTGAGAATCGTCACTGTACATTATCATTGTACATATCATATTTATATATAAATAAAATAGCATCCCTGTAAGTCGGGGCCTTTGCCACAACGCACATCTTCATCGATGCAAATACATTGGTTGTCGAAGGGGGCTTCTTACCTTCGGGTATCGCTTATCTCACCCTAACAGCCGGCTTTATGCCATTTCCGGTTAACATGTTAACCGTGGTTGTCGAAGGGGGCTTCTTACCGATGGTGTTGGGGATATGACCCCACGATGAGACCCGCCTGGAGGGCTCCGGGTTAAACCGGATGGCTCGTAGCCAGCCCAAGGATGAGTCGTGAGGACCGGAGGGCCCAACAAGCATAGCGACTCACCGGATGGGCCGACAGGGTGGCCCAGATGAGAAGACCCGGGCGTGTAAGCCGCCCGAGGACAACTTGGTCAGGATAGGCAAGAGAACATAGAGGCAGACTCGGACGTGTAATGAGAGTCGGCCACAACTTGTATGACCCGTGGTCTTGACCTCAGTATATAAAGGCAAGACCCGGGGCGACTTAGAGGTGAGGTTATCGAGAGCTAGGTCAAGCTTTAGCTCCCTTGTAATCGATAGAACAAGCAGTATGAACACAAGCAGGACGTAGGCTATTACCTCACCTTGAGGGACCGAACCTGGGTAAACTCGTGTCCTTCGTCCATGGTAACCCCTTTGAGTCCATCACGTTAGCGATGGCCTCGAATTCAAGTCCGTTAACCTGGACATCTGTCGTAATAAATCCATGACAGACGGTGTCGCTTATCTCACCCTAACATCCGGCTTTATGCCATTTCCGGTTAACATGTTAACCACGGTTGTCGAAGGGGGCTTCTTACCGACGGGTTCGCTTATCTCACCCTAACAACTGGCTTTATGCCATTTGCAGTTGCATGTCAGCTGCGGCTGTCGAAGGGGGCTTCTTACCTTCGGGTATTGAGTATCTCACCCTAACAGTCGGCTTTATGCCATTTTCGGTTAACATGTTAACCGCGACTGTCGAAGGGGGATTCTTACCTTCGGGTATCGCTTATCTCACCCTAACAGCCGGCTTTATGCCATTTCCGGTTAACATGTTAACCGCGGTTGTCGAAGGGGGCTTCTTACCGACGGGTTCGCTTATCTCACCCTAACAACCGGCTTTATGCCATTTCCAGTTGACATGTCAGCTGCACCTGTCGAAGGGGGCTTCTTACCTTCGGGTATTGCTTATCTCACCCTAACAGCCGGCTTTATGCCATTTCCGGTTAACATGTTAGCCGCGGCTGTCGAAGGGGGCTTCTTACCTTCGGGTATCGCTTATCTCACCCTAACAACCGGCGTTCGTGCCAAAATTGTTGACAAGTCAACATTGGTTGTTGAAGGGGCTTCTTACCTTCGGGTATCGCTTATCTCACCCTAACAGCCGGCTTTATGCCATTCCGGTTAACATGTTAGCCGCGGTTGTCCAAGGGGGCTTCCCACCTTCGGGTGTAGCTTATCTATCCCTAACAACCGGCGTTCGCGCTAGAAATGTTGACAAGTCAACATAACCATACAGGGGGCTTCCTGCCCTACGGGTGAAGCTTATCAAACCTTTCGGTCGGCTCTAAAGCCAAGCAAATAATTCTGTCACACACGTTGGGAAGACACAGCATCTTCGGGTCACGCTTTTAAGACGCACTCCTAACGGTGTAAAGGTACATTTATACATACAGGAAATTAAGCTACGAAGAGTCGGTAAGGCATACAGTGAGAAGGATAAAGAAGATGGCACATGACTATTTTAAGCCGGACTTTCATACATGCGCGATGGCACAAGTTCAACGAAGGCAAAAGTTGTTGCTATCCTATTACAGATGCTCTCTGAGGAGCTCAAAATATCATCAAGTTTTTTACATCTCCCACGGCGGGTCATGGAGATCCGGCTATTACAATTTTTCTAACAAAGCAATCAGCTGGCTGGCGGGTCATCCTGCTCCGGCTCTTCATCTGCCTTGATCTGGAGATTATCCAAGTCCCAATTGCAGTCGGTTAAAGCCGCAAAAGTTCCTTCTTCAAAGCAGGGGGACGGGTCAAGATCAGAAGCGAAGAGAGTCTTATTACGGGTGGGTGTCAGGTACTGGACTCAAAGAGCGAACCACAGATCCTCTTTTGATCAGCACTGTAAGCCGCCTGGTAAGTCGCCGAGTTGACTTCTTCTGCTAAGACGGAGGCTAGGACTTTGGAATCTTTTATGCACTGAGCATAGTCAGCGTCGGTAAACTCAGAATCGTCATCCTTCTTGGAGGGAAACCCATCCATCATCTCAGCCGGAGTAAGCTCTGGAGCGAAAGCCATTGCCCGGCTTATGGCCGCAATCGCCCCCTGGTGGGCGGCTGATTTCTTAAGCTCTACAATCTGTTTGGGCATCGTTGACAGGAGCTCCAAGACATTTTTGAGAGTCGAAGGAAGGTTCTCTTTATATTGCACAACCTTGATTGTGCATATCGCCCCGCAGTACAGTTGTTCTGTCAATGTGTATATAGCCTTCAAAGGCAGTAGACTGTCAGAGACAAGTTGGCGGCTCCTAGGACCTGCATGAGACGGAGGCCTCGTTATGAGTCACCAGCACAAATCCAAAAATCTGGACCAAGCCAAGCTATTAAAAACTTACCAAAGAGGGCAGTTGTCATCTTGGTGATGTGACGCTTCAAAGACTGCAGCTCGTCAAATACGATCATGAGTCGCTGATCGGCATCATCCGCCCGTTTAGTCAATGTAGCTTTTTCAACCTCGGCAGATTCCTTGAAGGCGGTGAAGTCAGCTTTGATCTTAGCTAGCTCTTCGACAAGGAGCCGGCAGGTCTCGTCAGCTTCATTCTGTGCGGCTTGCTGAGTAGCTAAGTTTGCTTTTAAGTCGGCCAATTCTGACCCGACTTCGGTTAAAGCTTCCTGCGAAGTATCAAAATATGGAGTACATAAGCAAGTCTCAAATAGATTGCAAGCAATATGCATGACACTTGGGGCGCTAATGTTTATTTTCAAGACAGTTCCGACTCAACTTTGACAAGTTTGACCCAGAACTTGGGGGCTACATATTGGTTTTCTAAGGAGGTTCAACATGTAAGTCTCGGCTCAACTTTGGAAAAGATTAAGCTGACTCTTGGGGGATACAGTTGGCTCTGGTAACTATCCTCTACGAAGTCCTGGCTCAACTTTGGAAAAGATTAAGCCGACCCTTGGGGGCTACAGTTGGCTCTGGTAACTATCCTCTAGGAAGTCCCGGCTCAACTTTGGAAAAGATTAAGCCGACCCTTGGGGGCTACAGTTGGCTCTGGTAATTATCTTCTAGGAAGTACCGGTTCAAAATTATCAATTATTGAGCTGGCCCTTGGGGGATAACAGCAATGATTTTAGATCACGGCTAAATAAATTAAAGCCTACACATTACATATGTCTACCACTGCTAAAGATGGAAGAGCCGGATTATTATCAATCAATATTAACCTGGCTCTTGGGGGCTACGTAAGGGTATAAGGAGGAAAAAGGAATACCTCATATTGTCTCTTCATTAAGTTAACTAGTTTGAGCTCCAAATCCCAGCTTGTAGACAGCCGGTCCATATATCCAGCATGAAGTTCGTCAGCTGCCATTTTTTCTAAGGCATGGAGCTCAAATTCCAGTTTCCTCGAAGCTTCTGCTATTTCACTATGCTTGGTTAGCACGTGAGGTGAAGGAGAGTGCAAGCCGGCGCCAGTAATCACGACGTCTGGGGCAGCAGCTGCATCAGCAGCCTTGGCAGGGCTCGGCGGCTTGGAAAGGTCCCTTTGCGGGCTCTCAGGGATAATGTCATCAGCTGTCGGCTCTGCAGAAGTCGCTGGGGGGTCTGTCTTGGCAAGCTCTAGTTCTTGAGCAGCAGGGCCAGGGGAGGACTTGTTGATTTTCCTCCGCTTAGCTTGATCCCTAGAAAAGACATGGAGGCCAGAATTCAAGGGTTACAATAGCCGAGGAGCCAGATGTAAAGGCTACAAAATGCTTACAACAAATTAATCTTTGGAGGTGGAAGAGCGGTGGTCGTAGAGTCACCGGATGAAGGTGATCCCTGAGAGATAGTTTAGATGGTATAAGGCAGTGTTGAGAGTATAAAGGAAAAGCTAATAAAATCAAACAGAGATACATACCTCTACGGGGCATTTCTTCGGAGCCGGGGAATTAGGCAACCCGGCCACGAGATTAGTAGAGCCGGCGCTCCGGGTCTGACGGCGGTCGACTTGTTGTTGCTTTCTCAAAAGAAATTGGGGATCCAAATGAGCAAGAGGATGAGAAAGGGGAACTTTTCGAACAACCCACCGTATCTTCTACGGTACAAAACATTCTGAGTCGGATGAAATATAAGTTACCTTAGGAACGTTAACGCCGCTCGTCTCTACCTCGTCCTGTGAATAAGTTGTTATCAGTAAGGTGAATAATGAGGTTACTAAAATAGTCAAACTATACCTCTGAGCCGGATGATTCTGGCGGGTCAAACGATTCCTCTTGAGTGGTGGTCTTCTTCGTCTTCTTGGCCGGGGCCTTGTTCTTGCTTTTCTTCAGAGGAGGAACATACTTCTTCTTCCAAAAATCAGAATCAGCCTGAAAAGGTAAGGTAGTTAATAGCAATGGATTGAAAGTCATAATTACACAAAAAGAAGAGACGATGAAGAGTCGCCTTACGTGTAACATCCCAAAATTCTAAATTTTGGAATGTTATATTAAATAAATAAGTGAGATTGTTTGCTTGAATTTTGTGTGATTGATTGTGTGAAATTGAGTGTAATTTTGAAACTTTTGAAATTTTAATGAGAGGGAATAAAATGACTTTCCCAAAATTTTCTATTTCGAATCCCTATTCAATTTTGAGTTCGAATATTTTCAAAACCCTCTTATAAAAAAATCAAATGACACGGGGTAAATGACACTCACAAATCAGATACAATGTTTTGATTCAAATTTTAAAATAAAAACTATTTGCCATTAATTTTAAATTCAAGTTCTTTTTCATTTTGGAGTTATTGCAAAAAAAAATTAAGTATTTTATTCGGCCTTGAAAATATGTTCATGTTTTAGGAAATATTTTTCTGAACATTTTGATATATAATATGCCTATATAAAATGTTTTTCTATTTTTTTTTATTTTCTTCTATTTTTTGTATCTTGGAAAAAAACACAAAACACTATTCACATCGAAACACTGTTCATCCAAGAAATCAAAAAAAACTGGGCAGCGCACATGTGTGCGGCCGGCGGAACCAGCCCTTGCGGTGCCCTCCCTCTTTTCTTTCAATTTTAATCCACTTCTAGTCTATTCATTTAGTCCCACCTCGCTTAGCTTTAGACCTTTGAACCTCCCTTCTACCTATAAATATAGACCCATAGGTGCATTCAAAAAATCATCCAACTCGGGTTAAACCAATCTTTTGGTTTGACTAGGTTTATTAAATAAAAATATGTTCTTCTCTCCGGCAGGATTTCTGGAAGTCGTCTCCACGTTGGAATTATTTCTTACTCTGCATTCTAAAGTTATTTCTTCATATTTTCTTTTATACTCCTGTAGTTTAGTATCCATAGACTAGTATTTCTATACTAGTATACGGTAGAGTAATTAGATTATTAATTAGTCCCCATATTTACACATTAGTATTAGAATTCTTTTAGACATGGTACTTTTTCTTCCGTAAAATAGCTTGGTCCTGATTTTTCAAATAGCCATAAACCAACGCCTAGATTTTCGTCTAGACCTCACCTATCCAATCAACCTATCACGTCAACTTTCTCAAATTTCGAAATTTATTCAGATTTATATTCAAACATCATTTGATCGTATCTTTTTATCCGTACCTCCGTTTTCGATGAATCCAATTGTGTCGGATTCGTATCAAAGTAATACTTCCGTTCACATCATTAGTGTTATCATTTCAACATATAATTTTGATCTTGCTCATACTTCTCCATTAGTCCCCAAAATGTGTTCACACAGCGTAGTAAGATAACTCAATACCATATTGAATTGCTTATAACTTTTGATCCGTCATTTTGAACCTAGTATTTTTTTTGTACACGTTCATATTGACTTCCCATATATAGTAACATCATTAGTTTCAATCTTTGAACCTTCCAAATTTGAGAGATCCAATTTGAATCCGAACCTTCATTTGATCATATCTTGCAAACTGTAACACCTTTTCAATTGATTCCTTTTGCCCCTAAATACTTGTGTCATATATTTCTATTCATGACCATCGTACTTTAGTTCGACTTCTTTTGACCTTTGTGAATTCAGATTTAATTCATACTTGAATTTACAGTTCAACTTCTTTTGACCTTTTCAATTAAATTATTTCTACAAATAAATTCTTATGTCTTATACTATTTTTCAAACAACATTCATGTTGTTCTCCCATACTTCGGATCGTCTTCCGTAGTCTCTCCAACCTAAGCTTATATAGCAATAGTTCATCACCCATTAACTCTTTTGAGTTGATTCCTCCACTTTCACTTTACAACACAGCTAGAACCTATCTTTTCTTATTTCACCTTAGTATGTTGTTATTTTTGCACCAAGACATGTTTTGTTCTTGCGTTTTTTGGTTATTTGTTTTGGCATGAATGTTTATTGAATGTTATTTGCTTACGATAGATTTCTCGGAGTGTGACGAGTAGAATTATCCAGCTTGTGAGAGCGACTATCTTCATCAAGTAATACCAGGCAAGTTCACATCGACCATGTTATTACCTATGTTTTTCAAGTTGCATTAGTTCAACCGTCCACCCATTGCATGCAAAGTAGGTACTTGGAAACTTGGTTACTTGAGTATTATCATGTGGTAGGCGACCCAAATATCCTTGTTACTTTGGCCGGGACGTTATTTTATTTTGCTATGCTTTTTAGTAGACGGGGTTTTGGTTGAGTGTCTACCATGAGAGTTGTGAGACTTAATTGATGATGAAGACTTCAAGACTCCAAGTAATATTTTCAAGACCTGATGATGCAATATACCTTTGGGTGGATGATGGCTGAACGGCCCCCTGGAGAAGCCAGTGGTTAGCCTAGGTGTTGCTGGAGAAGTGCCAGTCTTCACGCGGAAAGGTCCACCCAGGAACAAAGAGATGGATGGATGCTTCAAGACCCAAGGCTTACCTGCACAGCCACAAACCATTATGGGCTCTGGCTTGGTTGGATATTGTGGTGACCCTGGACAGCCGGTGCTATGAGATGTAGAAGAACGATAGGAAAGGATGGGCACCGACAGAGTCTCAGAGGAACCCCTTAGAAGTACCCTGAAGTGCGAAAAATTCAACGGAGGCGATCAAATCTTGTGGGGAACGTGTGCAAAACGCTGCAGAGTACCCAAACCTAATCGATTAGCCGTGTCCACGGTCATGGAC
Source organism: Hordeum marinum (assembly GCA_022496015.1). Classification (NCBI taxonomy): domain Eukaryota; kingdom Viridiplantae; phylum Streptophyta; class Magnoliopsida; order Poales; family Poaceae; genus Hordeum; species Hordeum marinum. The sequence goes on from CM039672.1 coordinate 386,539,261, forward strand.
AACTTGAGCCAAAGGAACTGAAACTATCTGGAATTCTCAACACAAAGAATTATAGTGATGTGGGTATTAATGACAACTTGGGTATGAGAATTGGTTGGTGGAACCATCTCATTAATCAACCAACTTTGTAGTAATAATTTCCGCATTACCCCTCTCTTGTTGTTGGAAAAATTTGCTTTACGCAAAACTTGAACTTATAGCCCCACCTGCCATATTTGCATATAATATAGATGATTATTTTTCACCCCCTCTTTTGTGACTTGTCGGCATATTCAAAATGCTGACCCACACGGTTGCAACGTCTCATGTTGTAGATAAGCTCTACGACGGGTAAGAGTACGATTCAGGGTTACGGTCTACACTCAACCTGTCGTTGGTGTTTATTGGGACTCCACTCTCGTTGATTGTTTCCGCTGAGATTTTAAGGTATATATCAGTTTTACGTTAATTACATATGATCACACTTTGATATATACATTGATGTACTGTGTGTGCCAACATACTGATCCAGGGATGGCACATAACACAGAGGCTTGACCTTTCCAGGTCGGGTCGCTACAGAAATGGCATCAGAGCACATGTTGACTGTAGGACGTGACCCTAGAAACTGGAAAGCCCTTATGAAACGATTTCTCGAAAAAACTATGTTTTCAAAAGACCCTTTACTTCTCATCTTATTTGAGATTTATCAAATGATCTCTCTTACCTCAACTAGTTAGATAATACCCTTGTCCCTTGACCATTATGGAAAGAGCTACAAATAGATTGAAGACTATACAGACCTGAAGAAATTGAAGACCATGAAGAATTTTCAAGATATTATGCCCCGAGAAGACCAAACCCTTGTTGTATACTTACGTTAGATACGATGATTTGTGAGCTGTCATTTGTGTGTATTTTGTTTTGACAGCCACAAAAAATCTATTTTAAAACCATTGTTTGTATTGTGTGTATCCCCTCCATTCTCTCTCTCGTATCTCATCCCAAAACTTTGAACCCTATAGATGATGAATGAATCTGGACTCGTGTATTCTGGATCAATGACTCGTTGAGAGACAGAAGAATGGATTCAGAACATGGAGGATCACATAAGGAGTAACCATGTTGCAAGGATCAAGATGGTCCAGTATGCTCTTCGATACTTTGCAGAAGGTGTTGCACATTGGTGGAAGATGCATGAAGCTATCTATGATAGGCAAGCATCAATCACTTGGGAAGAATTCAAGATGACTCTGCAAAAGTCTCATGTTGTCACCAACACCCAGAAGCCCCGTTGCAAAGATGTGAAGAAGATTTGTGCATGCAAGATATATGGATAGATAGGACACACCCCGGAAGAACACAAGGAAGGATGCCCTCATTGTGAACAAAATCACCAAGCTGAGGAATGCCCAACTAGGTAAGTGACATGTTTCTTGTGTGAAGGAACCACTCACTATCCGGCACAATGTCAAATATACCCCAGGGTACAAGAAGTCTTGAAGCAGCAGAAGGAAGCAATGAAAGAAGCCCTCGGGAATGAGTTAGAAGAACCCATGATGTTGGGAGATATACCGGATCCAAACATAAGTATCAAGTCATGTTATTCATGTGGAGAAGCAGGACATATCTCTCAGGATTGTCCGAACGAGTGTCTGGGAGACTTCCCGACAGACGAAGTGCAATATGATCCTCAGGAGATGGAAGAAATTATCAACCTGGACAAGAAGAAAGGCCAAGTAAGCAGAGGCATCAGATGTTTGCATTGTAGCTTGGAGAAGCCACACTGTTTTTGCAAGAGGTATGAGCCAAGCATCCAGAGAGGAACCCAACCCAAGAAGAAGAAGAAGACTCCATGGTTTTCTACATGGAAGGATCTGAGCCACATCACTTGTCACCAGTGCAAGAAGACATGACACTACTCCTATACCTGCCCGGAGAGGAAGGCTAAACATGAGTAGTTTGAGTTTTGGATTTTGGAAGTAATAAATGTAATAGGTAGCACTCTTATCATTTTGAGGTTATGTAACAGAAGTCCCAGAGCTTGTAATAAATTCATGAACCAATGGAATTTATGGAGTCATGATTCTCCTATGTTGAATTATATGAATTGCTACTCTATGAACAAAGATCACGGACCAATTTCGAGGATATGAGAAAATATGGTCTATGCGGGCATGTGTACATTTCATTTTAAGTGTGGTAGTAACCACAGGGACCAATGAATGAAGAAAGTACCATTCTTGTTAAGGAGTTTGGATAAGTGAATACATGTGAAGAGAATGTGGAAACATATCCAGCTATGTGGATGGCAAGACCTGAAATAGTATACCTTGGATTTGAATATGATGAACCAAAACTGTTATTGATAAATAGACCAATGGAAAGGAAAAACATATTCAAGGAATAGAACGTGTATCAAGGATGGATCTCATGGTTTCATGAAGGTTACCCCAAGATCTTTAAGCAAGAAAGTGTGATTGGATCAGCAAACGTTTTCTTAGGAGTATACGACAATCTGAGAGTTGTGAAGGAACGATAGATGTTTTGCTTAGCTTGCAGAATCAATGGATTTATCCGAACTTTGTTCGTTGACAAGAGAAATTTCTGCAACGCTTGTGAGGAAGCCCAAGTGTTAGAATACGAGATTCACTAAACCTTATACAAGGTAATGATTTCAGTGCGACATGGCTTGGCCACCATGACGACTTACTCTTATCATTCTCTTGCTATTCGGAATGGTAAATCTGAGTGACTTACCCATAGTAAAGAGACGACATTCTTTGAATCTTTTGATTAAGCCTTAGAATGGTATGATGAAAACCCCTTGTACATGTCAGTTGTTGCCACACGTAGGAATTTTACGGTGACGAATGAAGCCAAGACCCATCTCACTGCAGGATAACCACAAATGGTAGACCACCGTGAGATCTTCGATAAGTTATTTAGAATGATCACGAGACCTATCAGTTAAGAAGACCCAGTACCAGAGAAAATACATTTTGTTATGAGAACACAAGATTTTGACTTATACGGAAGAGCATCACCGAAGGAGCTATCATGAAGAATGTGAACAGACAAATGCACCCATAGGATCGCCATGACTTTTGAAGGACCAGTAACTCTCATTTTAAGTGTGGTAGCCCCACACTTCCAAGTCAATGGATTTTCTAGAAGAACCCCAAACCCTAACTTTTTCTTTCTAGCCTCTTCGCATCTCGAGGACGAGATTCATTTTAAGCGTGGTAGTTTGTAACATCCCAAAATTCTAAATTTTGGAATGTTATATTAAATAAATAAGTGAGATTGTTTGCTTGAATTTCGTGTGATTGATTGTGTGAAATTGAGTGGAATTTTCAAACTTTTGAAATTTTAATGAGAGGGAATAAAATGACTTTCCCAAAATTTTCTATTTCGGATCCCTATTCAATTTTGAGTTCGAATATTTTCAAAACCCTCTTATAAAAAAATCAAATGACACGGGGTAAATGACACTCAAAAATCAGATACAATGTTTTGATTCAAATTTTCAAATAAAAACTATTTGCCATTAATTTCAAATTCAAGTTCTTTTTAATTTTGGAGTTATTGCAAAAAAATTAAGTATTTTATTCGGCCTTGAAAATATGTTCATGTTTTAGGAAATATTTTTCTGAAAATTTTGATATATAATATGCCTATATAAAATATTTTTCTATTTTTGTTTATTTGCTTTTATTTGTTGTATCTTGGAAAAAAACACAAAACACTATTCACATCGAAACACTGTTCATCCAAGAAATCAAAAAAAAACTGGGCAGCGCCCATGTGTGCGGCCGGCGGAACCAGCCATGCGGTGCCCTCCCTCATTTCTTTCAATTTTAATCAACTTTTAGTCTATTCATTTAGTCCCACCTCGCTTAGCTTTAGACCTTTGAACCTCCCTTCTACCTATAAATATAGACCCATAGGTGCATTCAAAAAATCATCCAACTCTGGTTAAACCAATCTTTTGGTTTGACTAGGTTTATTAAATAAAAATATTTTCTTCTCTCCGGCGGGATTTCTGAAAGTCGTCTCCAAGTTGGAATTATTTCTTACTCTGCATTCTAAAGGTATTTTCTTCGTATTTTCCTTTATACTCCTGTAGTTTAGTATCCATAGACTAGTATTTCTATACTAGTATACGGTAGAGTAATTAGATTATTAATTAGTCCCCATATTTACACATTAGTATTAGAATTCTTTTAGACATAGTACTTTTTCTTCCGTAAAATAGCTTGGTCCTGATTTTTCAAATAGCCATAAACCAACGCCTAGATTTTCGTCTTGACCTCACCTATCCAATCAACCTATCACGTCAACTTTTTCAAATTTCGAAATTTATTCAGATTTATATTCAAACTTCATTTGATCGTATCTTTTTATCTGTACCTCCATTTTCGATGAATCCAATTGTGTCGGATTCGTATCGAAGTAATATTTCCGTTCACATCATTAGTGTTATCGTTTCAACATATAATTTTGATCTTGCTCATACTTCTCCATTAGTCCCCAAAATGTGTTCACACAGCGTAGTAAGATAACTCAATACCATATTGAATTGCTTATAACTTTTGATCCGTCATTTTGAACCTAGTATTTTTTTTGTACACATTCATATTGACTTCACATATATAGTAACATCATTAGTTTCAATCTTTGAACCTTTCAAATTTGAGCGATCTAATTTGAATCCGAACCTTCATTTGATCATATCTTGCAAACTGTAACACCTTTTCAATTGATTCCTTTTGCCCCTAAATACTTGTGTCATATATTTCTATTCATAACCATCGTACTTAGGTTCAACTTCTTTTGACCTTTGTGAATTCAGATTCAATTCATACTTGAATTTACAGTTCAACTTCTTTTGACCTTTTCAATTAAATTCTTTCTACAAATAAATTCTTATGTCTTATACTATTTGTCAAAGAACATTCATGTTGTTCTCCCATACTTCGGATCGTCTTCCGTAGTCTCTCCAACCTAAGCTTATATAGCAATAGTTCATCATCCATTAACTCTTTTGAGTGATTCCTCCACTTTCACTTTACAACACAGCTAGAACCTATCTTTTCTTATTTAACCTTAGTATGTTGTTATTTTCGCACCAAGACATGTTTTGTTCTTGCGTTTTTTGGTTCTTTGTTTTGGCATTAATGTTTATTGAATGTTATTTTCTTACGATAGATTTCTCGGAGTGTGACGAGTAGAATTATCCAGATTGTGAGAGTGACTATATTCATCAAGTAATACCAGGCAAGTTCACATTGACCATGTTATTACCTATGTTTTTCAAGTTGCATTAGTTCAACCTTCCACCCATTTCATGCAAAGTAGGTACTTGGAAACTTGGTTACTTGAGTAGTATCATGTGGTAGGCGACCCAAATATCCTTGTTACTTTGGCCGGGACGTTATTTTATTTTGTTATGCTTTTTAGTAGATGGGGTTTTGGTTGAGTGTCTACCATGAGAATTGTGAGACTTAATAGATGATGAAGACCTCAAGATTCCAAGTAATATTTTCAAGACCTGATGATGCAATATACCTCTGGGTGGATGATGGTTGAACGGCGCCCTGGAGAAGCCAGTGGTTAGCCTAGGTGTTGCTGGAGAAGTGCCAGTATTCACGCGGAAAGGTCCACCAAGGAACAAAGAGATGGATGGATGCTTCAAGACCCAAGGCTTACCTACATAGCCACAAGCCATTATGGGCTTTGGCTTGGTTGGATATTGTAGTGACCCTGGACAGGCGGAGCTACGAGATGTAGAAGAACGGTAGGAAAGGATGGGCACCGACAGAGTCTTAGAGGAACCCCTTAGAAGACCATGTTTTGGTCATCCGTTTCTCATACACCCTGAAATGCGACAAATTCAACGGAGGCGATCAAATCTTGTGGGGAATGTGTGCAAAACTCTGGAGAGTACCCAAACCTAATCGATTAGCTGTGTCCATGGTCATGGACAACTTGAGCCAAAGGAACTGAAACTATCTGGAATTCTGAACACAAAGAATTATAATGATGTGGGTATTAATGACAACTTGGGTATGAGAATTGGTTGGTGGAACCATCTCATTAATCAACCAACTTTGTAGTAATAATTTCTGCATTACCCCTCTCTTATTGTAGGAAAAATTTGCTTTACGCAAAACTTGAACTTATAGCCCCACCTGCCATATATGCATATAGTATAGATGATTATTTTTCACCCCCTCTTTTGTGACTTGCTGGCATATTCAAAATGCTGACCTACACGGTTGCAACATCTCATGTTGCAGATAAGCTCTACGACGGGTAAGAGTACGATTCAAGGTTACGGTCTACACTCAACCTGCCGTTGGTCTTTATTGGGACTCCACTCTTGTTGACTGTTTCCGCTAAGATTTTAAGGTATATATCAGTTTTACGTTAATTACATGTGATTGCACTTTGATATATACATTGATGTACTGTGTGTGCCAGCATACTAATCCAGGGATGGCACAGAACACATAGAGGCTTGACCTTTCCAGGTCGGGTCGCTACATTACGTTTGGGGCCGGGTTAACGGCACTGAAAGGCGCCAACCCAATAGCGCCACAAGCTCCTGATGTCTCATGAACGAGACTCCGGATGATAGTGGTAATATCGTCTTCGGTTAAAGTTGTCCAGCTGAAGCATAGGGAACCCTCATACGTGCCAGGGTATTCGCACGTGAGGCGGCTTCTCAGGCTCAAAGGCATAATTCTCCAGGAGATCCAGCAGCGGATCAAGTCCAAACCGATCAATCCATTGGCCATGAGGGCTTTAATCTTGGCGTGAGCCGGCTCGTGCCTTGCATGTTCAGCAGTTGATAGCCGGCTAGGAAGCTCTGAAGTTGTCTTGAGCCAGGAGGGGCGATAACCCTGTAGGGGATGCTCATCCTCCGGGGAGGTATCCTTAAAGTAGAACCAAGTCTTATTCCAATCCTTTGGATGACTCGGTATTGGTACGGCCGGAAAGTTAATGTCTCGGCACCTCTGAATGGAAATTCTACCAAGTTCTAAGCTCGGGCCGGCCTTTACTTCAGTTTGCCGGTTCGCATAAAAGAACTCTCGGGAGAGACCTACAGACGGCTGAGTCTGCAGAAAGACCTCGCTGAGCACTTGGAAGTTGCAGATGTTTGAGACGGAATTAGGGGCAAGGTCTTGAGGATGCAACTTATATAAACGAAGGATGTCCCGGAAGAATTTTGAGCCGGGGGGTACGAATCCACGTTCAATATGATCTGAGAAAACAACTACCTCGCCCTCCTGAGGAATGGGCCTCAGTTCATTACCCCAAACCCGCCAATGGATGACCTCTTTGGCAGGAAGGGTGCCCGCATGTACAAAAATCCGTCAGAAACTCTTCGGTAATGCATGAACCGAGCCAGTGGTAGGAGTTAGATGCGCGAGACATGGCGGCAGTTTTTAACTATACAAAGTAACCATATACGGCGAGTCAATAAAAAGGTGAATAAAAGTGGGCATCTTAAAAGCTTAAGACCTTAAAAGATTATATACTAAGATCCGGCTGATGAGAACCGGATCAGCACGGCAGGTCAACATCACAAAAGGACAGAGTGAAATTTGGCTAAGTGCTGAAAACAGGTTTCGCAAAGTATTGCTACGGTTGCGGATCTATAAAACAAAAAGAAATATCTTTATTTCCATACCTAGCGATGAACTGGTGAAAGTAAAGAAAATCTGAAAACAACGGGTGGAGCCGTGGTGAATCTAAATAGCATCAGTATTGGTCTCCTACCTAGCAGTGATGTGGGGACACAATATGGTCGAGGGCTTGTGAATTAAGCATGACTGGCATTGATGGAGCCCGAGTTCTAAAGCTACAGTGGTGGAGCTCCATGAAAACCCTACTAGAACGAATCATAGATCTAAGGAGAGAAGGACTCACCAGCGACGGTGCGATGAAAGCGAAAGGAACTCTAGATCATGTTTGGTTGATGCAGCAGCCCTGTCGATGGTGTGGAGAAAACGGCGCCGGATCTAGAAGCACTGGAAATGGAAGCGTCGGAGGAAGGAGATGATGGAGCGAGCGGGGGAAAGTGAATGTTCCCCCGGGCGATCCTATTTAATAAGGAAAGCACGAAACGGGCGTGAAAATCCAGGCGTCGGACATCATTTGACCGAGGTGGACGCCTCGATTTTCGGGTTGTTCATTTAATAAAAAGATTTGTTGCGTGCGTCAGAGGTTTTTTTTCAGATCTGACATGACGTCATGGTGGGCCATTTCCGAGCGGCTCGTCGAGGAGTAAAAAGAAAGGCTGAAGTGATCAAGCTCAAATCAACCTGGGGCCTAATGTTGGGGATATAACCCCACGGTGAGACCCGCCCTGAGGGCTCCGGGTCATACCTGGCGGCTCGCACACCGGCCCAAGAGTGAACCGTGGGGACTTAAGGGCCCAAGAAGTCTAGCGGCTGATAGGATGGGCCGGCAGGTGGCCCGGATGAAGAAGACACGGGCGTATAACCCACCCGGAACAACTTGGTCAGGAAAGGCAAGAGAAGATAGAGGTAGACTCGGACATGTAATGAGAGTCGGTTACAACTTGTATGATCCATGGTCTTGACCTCCTATATAAAGGCAAGACCCGGGGCGACTTAGGGATCAGGTTATTGACAACTAGGTTAAGCAATAGCTCCCTTGTAATCGATACATCAAGCAATACAAGCACCAGCAGGACGTAGGCTATTACCTCAATTCGACGGGCCGAACCTAGGTAAACTCGTGTCCTTCGTCCCAACCAACCCCTTCGAGTCCATCACGTTAGCAATGGCCTCGAACCCAAGTCCTTTCACCCGGACATCTGCCGTGATAAAACCACGACAACTTCAAATTGGGAAGAAGTAGATTTTTATTTGGTCAAGTAGTCTAATCACCCCCCTCTAGACCTACTTTCGATCCTACAAGTGGTATCAAAGCGTTGGTATCCATTGTATTGGTTTCAAAACCTAGGAGAGTATGGAGTCTAGTGAGGGAAATTATCACCGTAGAGGTCCATACTTTGATGGCACTAATTTTGCTAGTCGGAAGCACACAATGAAAATGCATCTTCTTGGTCATAACCCTACTGTTTGGGATGTTGTTCATGTTGGATTGCAAGGTGAATTCTTGGCGGATGGAAAGGAACCGGATCACGAAGCGATTGTGGAAGAATTGAAGATTTTGCAACTCAATGCTCAAGCATGTGACATTCTCTTCAACTACCTATGCCCTGAAGAATTCAACAAAATCAGCCATCTTGAGAATGCAAAAGAGATTTGGGATACTTTGGTTGATATGTATGAAGGTACCAGATCCGTGAGAGAGTCCAAGTTGGATCTTGTTCAAAGTCAGCTTGACAAGTTCAAGATGAAGGATGGTGAAGGAGTCATTGAGATGTACTCTAGGCTAGCTCTCATCACAAATGAGATTGCCGGATTAGGAAGCGTAGAAATGACTAACAAATTCATCATCAAGAAGATACTTAGAGCTTTGGATGATCAATATGACACCATATGCACATTGATCCAAATGATGCCCAACTACAAAGATCTCAAGCCTACTGAAGTGATTGGAAGGATTGTCGCTCATGACATGACACTCAAGGACAAGGAAGAGCTTCACCACAAGTCTAGCAATGCTTACAAAGCCACAAGTGATGCTCCTACTACTTCAAGCGACAACCTCGTCACAAATGAAGAGATAAGCCTCATGGTCAAGAAATTCAACAAGCTCTACAAGAATAGAGGCAAAGTTCGAAGCTCCAACTCAAGATATGAAGAGAAGCGTTCGTCAAGTCGTGACCGAAACTGCTACAATTGTGGGAAGCCTGGACACTACTCCAATGAGTGTATGGCTCCTTAGAAAAGGAAAGAAGAGTCACCAAGAAGACGAAGCTCATGAGACTAGTCACCTCCAAGAGAGAGAGAAGGAGTAGGGATGATCGTTATGAACGAAGACCCTCAAGGAGAAGTAGGGACTCGGAGAAGAAGGACAAGTACACCAAGAGATACTCAAGAATAAGACATCAAGCTCATGTTGGTGAATGGGTTTCCGGGTCCGAATCCGACAACCACTCCAAGAGAAGCGATCACTCCAACTCCGACTAGAGTCAAGATGAAGGTGTTGTCGGACTTGCACTAGTGACAACCAAGTCCTATGACATATTTGATTCACCAAATGAAGGGAGTGGATGTTGCTTCATGGCTACAGGCCCCAAGGTATCACACCCCGAGTATCTTGATTTCAATAGTGATGAGGATGACTTGTTAATTGAAGATGACTTGCTATTTGACAAATCTAGTAATGTTAGTCAAGATGAATTTGCTAGTAATCACTCTAGTCTAGATAAGTCATGTGATGATGATAAGTTGGAGATAGAATGACTAATTCAAGAACTAAAAACTCTTAAGTTAGCTCATGAGTCTACTCTAAAAGATCATAGAGAGCTAGAAAGGACACATGAGAAGCTCTGCTTAGAGAAGCTCAATTTAGAGCAAGAGCATGAGTTCCTTAAAGCTATCAATGACGATCTTTGAAAGAAGACTTCCTCTTATCATGCCAAACGACTTCTCTTGTCTACTTTCATGCCACAAGTTAAGACTAAGCAAACTAGTAACAAAGGCAAGAAAGGTTCTTCAACTAGTAGCAATAAAAATGACAAATCCAATGATATTGCTTCTAGTAGTTTTATTGATCCCACTAACTCTTCTCTTAGCCAAGTTACACTTGAGCAGGAAAATGGACTTTTGAAAGGGATTATAGAGAAAGGTATCTACAAGAGTCTTGAAGGGTGCAAACAATTTGAGGAGATTGTATGCAAGCACGGAGGATACCGGAAGAACTATGGTGTTGGATACTTCAACGCTAATGGATTTGAAAAGGAAGAAGGTCAATACCCCAATACCAAGTTTGTTCCTCAAAAGGAGAAGTATGAAAATACTCTCCCCAAGGGAACAAAAGCTCAAGATGACCTTCCACCACAAGACCCCAAGATCAAGGGCAAGAACAAGCTTCAAGAGGACATTAACTCATATGAAGATGAATCCCAACCTTTGGTGAAGTGGGTTCCCAAGAGTACTACAAGCTCAACTTCTACAAGTGCTACTTCAACACCAAGGATCCCCATCAACTTGATGTGGGTCCCCAAGAAGAAGAACTAGAGAAGTTCTTGAGGGGTGAATCCACCAATGAAATCCACTCATATTCATTATTGGCAAGAACTAGTTGCAATCAACATCAACATCATGCAATAGTTCATGGAGTCATACATTCCCTCAAAGGTAAGCAAGGGACAATGTAATAAACAAATCAATGGACATAATCATGTATGCTTTGCACTCCATGTCCATATATATCCTTGTATTTGTCTCTTGTGTGTTGGTACTAACCCATGTAGGTGAGAAGAGTATTGAAACAACATGGATGCTCCCAACTCATGGTGACCTTCATCAACTTTGAGCATCCACCACTACTTCACCTACATGAAGTCTTCATCGAGAAAACCCAAGGTTAGTTTATCCCTCCTATGGGGGGATGTCACATCAAGGGGGAGCTTTACTCTAAGACTTGAGTCAAAGCATCTCATAGTATGTGACAACATTACATGCTTTGTGTAAAAGTGGTAACCCCACTTGTGCTTAAACGATGAGTATGACCTATGATCAAGTATTCTTACTTGTCTCCTAAGTCAATATACTCATACATAGATGACTCCGTCATCTCCAAAGTGCTTGTTAGATGCTAGTGTGTTTGTGCATGTTTGCCATGTTTTCATTTGACATCTTATTGTGTGAGCATGTTGTTTTGCATTTACTTACTCATTCGAGGACATCCACTTGTTGCTATTTGGTTTTTGATTTTTCATTTGCCAATTGGATGTACAAGAATGCCTAGGAACACTCCTCTAGATATCTATGCTTTCTCACCTCATAATCCATTCATGCTGCATCACAAAAATTGAACAAGTACTTTTCGATCTCTTTGTGTGAGGAGCACTCGGAGTTACGTATTGACAAAGGATTGACCATTCAAACCTCCCAAGTGCATCTCGATGGAAACAACTCAAAATTCTCGGTCTCACCAAATGCCTAGCATTGATCTTGTGTTCAATCTCGGTACTACTGATTCCATATTATCGGTTACACCGAGTTTCCCTATCAGCTGACAGTTGAGAAACTCGGTGACACCGAAAATTTAGAATCGGTGTCACCGACAGCAAGGGGTATATATGATGTGGACTCGACACTTTCAAATTCAATCCTCAAACTCTCGCGCTCCAAAATCCTAAGCTACCACAAAAGACCCTCTGGTCATCGCCATTGTCTTCCCGAGCGCCTCCGCCGTTGGAAGTCCATGTCGTCGACAGGAACTTCACCCCCATCACCGACGTAGCAAAGTCGTCACCAAGCTAGGGTACGATTTCGAACCCTTCATGCGCTCCCCTCTCTGATTCTTGGGCATTAAGGTTTTTCCATCCAAAATCCACCATTTGAGATCGATTTGTCCACGAGAAATTCCATTAGAATAGCGAATGACCGATTTTCTAGGGTTTGCCATCCGCCCGATGAAACTCGATGGAACCGAAGCAAACAAATCGGTGTCACCGATTTGCCCTCTATGATGCTGAGAAAGATCTCGGTGAAACGAGTACTCTTTTTTGGTCTCACCAAAAGGAGTGCCAAGTTTCTGTTAAAGAGAAAGACAGTCTCGGTAGGACCGAAAATTTTGCTTCGGTTGTACCGATTTTCATGTGACAGAATGCAAACCTTGAGAATCTTTTGTTCAAATTTTCAAAAACTCTACATTTTGTGATGACTTATCCTATTCCACTCTTCTAAACTCTATTCACAGGGTTAGATATGTCTGATGCTAAGGACAGCCAGATTTTACAGGAGGAGAACATTGACATGAGTTCAGGCACTAGCCTCGGGCCCAGTTCCTTTTTAGATCCAGGCACCCCTAGTTCACATGGGTTCCCCAAGGCTGCTACTAGGACCAGGAAGAGACTAAATTCATATTAGGAGGATTCAGACTTTGTTCCAGAGGAGGTTCTTGCTAAGAAGCAAGAGAAGGCTGCCAAGAAGTCAGCCAATGAAGCCACCTCTTCCAAGAGGGTAATTAGCAAGGTATATACACCTCTAGAGAGTGATAGGGCTACCATGACCATTGATCCCCCAAGGAAGTCATTGCCTAAGAAGGCAGGAGACAAGAAGGCCAGGAAAAGGATTATCTGTGTTGTTGGCAGGCCTACCTCAATGTTTGAGGATCCTTAGGAGGTTGTTGGTGTTGCTGCTGAGGAGGAGGAGGAAGAGCATGTTGTCAAGGCCTCTCCCAAGAAGAAGCATAAGAAGCTTTTGGCAGATGCTATGCCAAAGCAAGCTCCCTGTAAGAGCACCAAGTCTGCCCCCAAGAAGGCTGCTGCTGAGAAGTCCAAGAGGACTATCAAAGACATCCCAGCTTTTGAGAAGAACAAGGGATCCACCTTCAGAGAAGCCGATGAGGATGCTATGTCTGCTTTGATGAAGCTCAGACCTCACCTTCTAGAGCATAATGCCATACATACAATTGTTGTTTACATGAAGAAGAAGAAGAAGGACGTGGGTTTGAGAGAGTGGAGAGACATTGATCCTTACTCTCAGAGGAGGAAGACAACTATAGACTATAGGTTCTACACGAAGGAGCAACATGATTTCTATGAGACTGTGATGCTTGACAAGAGTCCAGTTGTGAGTGACATGAGATATGTCGACTAGAAGTACATCAAGGAGAATGAAAACTATTTCCCCAGTGTTTAAGACAACTTCCATTGTGTTGGCATAGATCAGTTTGTTGGGAGAGAATTCACTGCATGGAACAATGAGATGATCATGCAATTCTAATCCACTGCTCACTTCTATGGAGATGGTAGGATTGTGTGGATGACACAAGGAGCAAGATATGAGTCTATAGTTGATGAATGGGCTACCATCTTAGGAGTCCCATAGGCATAGGATGGATATATATGCGTATACTCAGAGTCTAAGGCAAGCCACAATGCCATGAAGGACATGTACAATGCCATTCCTGTTGCGCAACTTCAGTCCCGCAAGCTAGGATCTATCTATCACCTCCAGGCAGGTCTCCTCACCATCAAAACTATTTTGAGGCATACCTTGATGCCCAAGTCAGGTGACGAGAAGATGATCCGAGGCTACTCCATCAACCTACTGATTCACATTGACCAGCGCAGAGGTTCAGAGTGATGGATCTAATAGTGGAGACTGTGAAGAGGGTTGCTGCTGATCAGAAACGCTCATGCTGCTATGCACCCTACATTCAGATGCTCATCAACTCCAAGATGGATAAGCATATATTTTCTCTAGAGATACCCCACTTGCCCTTATAGCCAGATTTTGAGGACAACATTGTGGTGATGGACCCAGACCATCCCACATCATCTGCAGCTCAGGCATAGGCAGAGGCAGAAGCAGAGGCAGCTAGAGCCACTAGTGCTCAAGTCCCTAGATCCAGGAACGAGCAGATGGATCTCTTGATCTCGACAGTCATGGACATGAAGAAGGATATCAAAAGCATACTAGACGATCAGAAAATCCTTGTGAACATGTTTGAGGATAGGGTGAAGACCCTCAATGACTAGGTGGATGGACTGACCAAGACCGTGAACGAGCTCAAGAAGGAAATATAAATCTCCTATCCATCACAACTCTTTAGAGTATGATTCTGATGATGATGAGGATTGTGCACCTGTTAGGACGACTGCCTAGTTCAGGACTCAGGACAGGACACCTACAGTGCCAGCTCTGGAGATGAGACCTTCATCGTCAGCACCTGCTACAGTGACTTCAGCTCCATCAGCTCCTCCAGTGCCACCAGTTTCTACTCCAACTCTATCCTGGACATCTACAGAGGTCTTCGCTGACGCAGTTCTCTCGACTCTGACATCGACCACTGGAGGAGATCAGCCACAGAAGGACGATTAGCTATATCTCTTTGAACTTTTTGGTAACTTGTTGCCAAAGGGGGAGAAGTTGTATATAGATCTTTAGGCTTTGAGTGAGAGAGAGTTTGGTTTTTATTGTTGTTTTAAAAACATTTGGTCTTTTGGTTTGGTAGTGTTATAATTTTATTCGTGTTTGATCATATGCTTTAATGTGAGTTCTACTATTTCCTATCCATTTGATGGTTATGAGATGATCATTCACTTTGCTTGATGTGTTGTGTTATGATATTAACTCTTATTACTCTCGCACACCACAAGTTGTATGTGACATGGAAAAAGTGCCCCATGTACCTAATCGATTGTGCATTTGCATTCAAACGCAAATTTAAAAAAATGCACAAATTTAGGGGGAGCTCTTGCTTATCACATACTTCTCAAAGTGATGATTATATTCATTGATTATATCATATGTCGAAGCTTTGATCTATATGTTGTCATGAATTACCAAAAAGGGGGAGATTGAAAGCACATTTTCTCCCTTGGTGGTTTTGGTAATTGATAACAACATAGATGTCATTGAACTAATGTTTCCACTAAGCATGTTTCAGGAAAACTTCAATGATGGGTTGGCAAAAGGATTGTGGAATACCCCAGATGCAAGGAAATAGATTGGCAAAGCTTCAAGCAAGAGGACTCTACATTTTACTTTGTGAGAAATCACTTCCATGGGAAAGCCAATACTATTAAAAGGGGGTAAGGTACTGTAGGTGAACAAAATGCTCATATGTGCACAAGTGATAGTCACCACATACACCCACAAGCTCTTCCGCAAAAGTCTGTCCAAAGCCAAATATCCAAAATCGGTGCAACCAACACTTTCCACTCGGTACCACTGATTCTCAGCCTCAGGCAGACTCAGCCAAACCCTAACCCTTCGATGCAACTGATTCTGCTTCGGTGCCACCGAGTTTGGGTTGACAACTTCCTGTTACGCCAGTTCATAAAATTGGTACCACCGAGTTTGTTGAATCGGCGTCACCGAGTTTGGCAATCTGACCATTGGTCACCTTATCGGTGCAACCGAGTTTTATGTATCAGTCTCATCGAGATTCAAAAGTTGCTACCTTTGAGGCAACTTAGTACCACTAAGATTAACACATCGGTGTCACCGAGTCTAACTTATTAGGTGTAATGGTTGGATTTTTGGAGATGCCTATATATACCCCTCCACCACCACCTACTCGCAAGAGAAGCACTCATAACAGATCCTTACCTATCCTATCAAATTTTATGAGAGAGAGCCACCTACTCATGTGTTGAAATCATGCCATTCCATTCCAACTATATGAATCTTGATCTCTAGCCTCCCCAAGTTGCTTTCCACCCAATCAATCTTTTCCACCAAAGCCAAATCTGTGAAGGTGAGAAAATAACGATATCCACCATGCACTGTAACATTCATTGGACGGCACACATCAGTATGTATGATTTCCAATAAGTCACTTGCCCGTTCCATTGTTCCAGAGAACGGCGTTTTAGTCATCTTGCCCATGAGGCATGGTTCACATGTGTCAAGTGATTCAAAATCAAGTGACTCCAAAAGTCCATCAGCATGGAGCTTCCTCATGCGTTTTACACCAATATGACCTAAACGGCAGTGCCACAAGAAAGTGGTACTATCATTATCAACTCTACATCTTTTGGCATCAATGTTATGAACATGTGTATCATCACTATCAAGATTAAATATTGAATAAACCCCTCACATTGGGTGCATGACCATAAAAGATATTACTCATATAAATAGAACAACCTTCATTCTCTGATTTAAATGAGTAACCGTCTCGCAATAAACAAGATCCGGATATAATGTTCATGCTTAATGCAGGCACTAAATAACAATTATTCCGGTTCATCACTAATCCTGATGGTAATCGAAGAGAGAGCGTGCCGATAGCATCACATCAACCTTGGAACCATTTCCCACACGCATCGTCACTTCGTCCTTTGCTAGCCTTCGTTTATTCTGTAGTTCCTGCTTTGAGTTGCAAATGTGAGCAACTGAATTGGTATCAAATACCTAGGCACGACTACGAGAGCTAGTAAGGTACACATCAATAACATGTATATCATATATACCTTGTTTGTCGTTGGCCGCCTTCTTGTCATCTAGGTACTTGGGGCAGTTCCGCTTCCAGTGACCAGTTCCCTTGCAATGAAAGCACTCAGTTTCTGGCTTGGGTCCATGCTTGGGCTTCTTTACAGGAGTAGCAACTGCTTTGCCATCCTTTTTGGTTTTAAACTTCTTGCCCTTGCCCTTGACTTTGCCATTTTTTTGAAACTAGTGGTTTTATTGACCATCAACACTTGATGTTCTTTTTGGATTTCAGACTCAGCGACTTTTAGCATCGCAAACAGCTCGGCGACTGACTTGTTCATCCCGTGCGTGTTATAGTTCATCACAAAGCTCTTGTAACTAGGTGGCAGTGATTGAAGAACTCTGTCAGTGATCGCCTCTGGCGGAAGGGCAATTCCCAACTCTGCTAGACGAGTTGAATACCTAGACATTCTGAGTATATGTTCACTGATAGACCCGTTCTCCTCCATCTTGCAAGCATAGAACTTATCGGAGGTTTCATACCTCTCGATCTGGGCATTCTTCTGAAAGATAAACTTCAACTCCTGGAACATCTCATATGCTCCATGACGTTCAAAACGTCTTTGAAGTCCCGGTTCTAAGCCATACAGTATTGCACACTGAACTATTGAGTAATCTCTAGTACGTGCCTCCCAAGCGTTCTTAACGTCTTCGGAGGTCATGTCTACTGGTTGGTCACCAAGCGGTGCATCAAGGACAGATGATTTATGGGAAGCCGTGAGGATAATCCTAAGATTACGGGCCCAGTCAACAAAGTTACTTCCACCATCTTTCAACTTAGCTTTCTCTAGGAACGCATTAAAATTCAGGGGTGCTACTGTGCGAGCCATTGATCTACAACATAAATATGCAAAGTTTACTTAGACTATTGTTCAAGATAATGAGTTTAGTTAATAAAATTACTAAAGCTCCCACTCAAGTTGACATCCCTCAAGTCATCTGAGTGTCACATGATCAAAATCCACCAACTCAAGTCCGATCATCCCGTGAGTTGAGGTGGCTTCAATGGTGAACATCATTATGTTGATCATATCTACTATATGACTCATGTTCGACCTTTCGGTCTCTTGTGTTCCGAGGCCATCGGCATGATCTCCATCGTCACCGGCACGACACCATGATCTCCATCATCTTGATCTCCATCAACGTGTCGCCATCGGGGTTGTCATGCCCTGCATGCTTCTACTACTATTGCTACCGTTTAGCGATAAAGTAAAGCATTACATAGCACTTAATGATTGACACGCAGGTCATACAATAATTAAAGACAACCCTATGGCTCCTGCCGGTTGCCGTACTCATCGACATGCAAGTCATGAAATTCTATACATCACATGATCATCTCATACATCACATATATCACATCATGTAATTGGCCATATCACATCACAACATACCCTGCAAAAACAAGTTAGACGCCCTCTAATTGTTGTTGCAAGTTTGACGTGGCTACTACGGGTTTCTAGCAAGAACGATTCTCACCTACGCATAAACCATAACGGTGATACATAATTTGCTTTTCAACCTTCTCAAGGACCGCCTTTGTCGAATCCGATCCAACTAAAGTGAGAGAAACTGCCACCCGCAAGCCATCTATGCAACAAGTTGCGGTCGAGAGAACCGGTCTCTTGTAAGCGTACGAGTAATGTTGGTCCGGGCCGCTTCATCTCACAATACCGCTGAACCAAAATCCGACCAAGGGAGGAAGCAATCTAAGCATCAACGCCCACAAACCTTTTGTGTTCTACTCGAGATCTCATGTACACATAGACCTAGCTCATGATGCCACTGTTGGGGAACGTTGCATGGGAAACAAAAAAATTCCTATGCACACGCAGATCTATCCATGGTGATGAGCATCTACGAGAGGGAGAGTGGATCTACATACCCTTGTAGATCGCTAAGCGGGAAGCAATAAGAAACACGGTTGGTGTAGTCGAACGTCTACGCGATCCAAATCGCCATGCGTCCCGCAATCCAATCATGATCCCTCTCGTGCTCTAATCACGATCCGTCCCACGAACTTGATCACGATCCATCCCACAAACTTGATCACGATCCGTCCCAAGAACTTGATCACGATCCATCCCACGAACTTGATCACGACCCTTCCGATCTAACGCCGAACGAACGGCGCCTCCGCGTTCAGCACACGTACAGCTTGATGACGATCTCCGCGTCTTGATCCAGCAAGAGAGAGCGGAGAGGTAGAAGAGTTTGCCAGTAGCATGATGGTGCTCCGGTGATGGTGGTGGAACAATTCCGGAAGGGCTTCGCCTAAGCATTGCAGAAATCCGATCTAGAGGAGAAACTCTGCACTGGAGGAACAGGTAGCACGTGGCTAAAAAACTAGTGCAAAAACCCTCAATACCACTAGTATATATAGGAGGAAGAGAGGAGGTGGCTTGGCCCAAGGGCCAAGCCACCAGGGAGTCGGCCGAACCAAGGGTGGAGGTGGAGTCCACCTCCAATCCTAGTAGGACTAGGATTCACCCTCTTTTTTTTGCCTTTTTCCACTTTTTCTCTTAGGACTCTTTTCTTCCAGCCACATGGGCCTCTTGTGGTTGTTCCACCAGCCCACTAAGGTCTGGTTTCCACTCTCCCACAGCCCATGTAGCCTCTTGGGTCGAAATACTCCTCCCGGAGGCCTCCCGGTACACTACCGGCACTCCCGCTACACTACCGATGAGCCCGAAACTTTTCCGGCGACCAAAACAGGACTTCCTATATATGAATCTTTACCTCTGGACCATTCCGGAGCTCCTCGTGATGTCCGGGATCTCATACGGGACTCCGAACAAACTTCGGTCACCACCATACATAACTCTATACTATCGAAACGTCACCAAACCTTAAGTGTGTAGACCCTGCGGGTTCGAGAACTATGTAGACATGACCGAGACACCTCTATGGTCAATAACCAATGGTGGGACCTAGATGTCCACATTTGTTCCTACATATTCTACGAAGATCATTATCAGTTGAACCTCTATGTCAAGGATTCAATTAATCCGTACGATGTTCCTTTTGTTCTTCGGTATGTTACTTGCCCGAGATTCGATCGTCGGTATCTCCATACCTAGTTCAATCTCGTTACCAGCAAGTCTCTTTAATCATCTAGTAATACAAGATCCCGCAACTAACACTTAGTTACATTGCTTGCAAGGCTTATTCTGATGTTGTATTACCGAGTGGGCCCTGAGATACCTCTCCGTCACACGGACTAACAAATCCCAGTCTTGATCCATGCCAACTCAACAAACACCTTCTGAGATACCTGTAGAGCACCTTTATAGTCACCAAGTTATGTTGCGACGTTTGATACACACAAGGCACTCTTCCTATGTCCGTGAGTTGCATGATCTCATGGTCCTAGGAACACATACTTGACATGAAGAAAATAGTAGTGATAAACTGAGACGATCATATGCTACATTTGTAGTTTGCGTCTTGTCCATCACATCATTCTCCTAATGATGTGATCCCGTTATCAAATGACATCACATGTCAATGGCTAGGAAACCTTGACCATCTTTTGTTGGGGAATGTTGCATGGGAAACAAAAAAATTCCTACGCACACGAAGATCTATCTATAGTGATGAGCATCTATGAGAGGGAGAGTGGATCTACAAACCCTTGGAGATCGCTAAGCGGGAAGCGTTAAGAAACGCGGTTGGTGTAGTCAAACGTCATCGCGATCCAAATCGACATGCGTCCCGCGATCCAATCATGATCCGTCCCGTGATCCAATCACGATCCATCCCACGATCCGACCACGATCCGTCCCACGAACTTGATCACGATCCGTCCCACGAACTTGATCACGATCCTTCCGATCTAGCACCGAACGGACGACACCTCCGCGTTCAACACACATATAGCTTGATGACGATCTCCACCGGCTTGATCCAGCAAGAAGGAGTGGAGAGGAAGAAGAGTTCTCCGACAGCCTGACGGCGCTCCGGCGATTGTGGTGGAGCAATTCCGGCAGGGCTTCGCCTAAGCACTGGAGAAATCCAATCTAGAGGAGAAACTATGCACTGGAGGAACGGGTAGCACGTGGCTGAAAATCTGGTGCAAAACCCTAGAAATCCACCAGTATATATAGGAGGGAAGGAGGAGTAGAGGCAGCCTCGGCCTCCAAGCCTTGGAGGCTTCGGCCGAAGTGGGAGGTGGAGGAGGACTCTCCTCCTCCAATCCTGGTAGGACTAGGATTGCTCCTTTTTGCCTTTTTTTTCACCTTTTCCTATTGGTTTTTTCCTCCAACCACATGGGCCTTGTGTGGGAGTTTCCACCAGCCCAGTAAGGGCTGATATTCACTCTCCCACAGCCATGAAGCCTCTTGGGTCGAAATACCCCTCCCGGAGGCCTCCCGATACACTACCGGCACTCCCGGTACACTACCGATGAGCCCGAAACTTTTCCGACGACCAAAACGGGACTTCCTATATATGAATTTTTACCTCTGGACCATTCCAGAGCTCCTCGTGATGTACAGGATATCATCTGGGACTCCGAACAAACTGCGGTCACCACCATACATAACTCTATACTACTGAAACGTCACCAAACCTTAAGTGTGCAGACCCTGCGGGTTCGAGAACTATGTAGACATGACCGAGACACCTCTATACTCAATAACCAATGGCGGGACCTGGATGTCCACATTGGTTCCTACATATTCTACGAAGATCTTTATCGGTCGAACCTCTATGTCAAGAATTCAGTTCATCTCGTATGATGTTCCCTTTGTTCTTTGGTATGTTACTTGCCCGAGATTCGATCGTCGGTATCTCCGTACCTAGTTCAACCTCGTTACTGGCAAGTCTCTTTACTCATTCCGTAATACAAGATCCCGTAACTAACACTTAGTCACATTGCTTGCAAGGCTTATTGTGATGTTGTATTACCGAGTGGGCCCTGAGATACCTCTCCGTCACACGGACTAACAAATCCCAGTCTTGATCCATGCCAACTCAACAGACACCCTCGGAGACACCTGTAGAGCACCTTTATAGTCACCCAGTTATGTTGCGTTGTTTGATACACACAAGGTACTCCTCCGATATCTGTGAGTTGCATGATCTCATGGCCATAGGAACATATGCTTGACATGCAGAAAACAGTAGCGATAAACAGACACGATCATAAGCTACGTTTGTAGTTTGGGTCTTGTCCATCACATCATTCTCCTAATGATGTGATCCCGTTATCAAATGACATCTCATGTCGATGGCTAGGAAACCTTAACCATCTTTTGATCAACGAGCTAGTTCACTAGAGGCGTACTAGGGACATTGTGTTTGTCTATGTATCCACACATGTATCCATGTTTCCAATTAATACAATTATAGCATGGAAAATAAATGATTATCATGAACAAGGAAATACAATAATAAACACTTTATTTATTACCTCTAAGGCATATTTCCAATAGTCTCCCACTTGCACTAGAGTCAATAATCTAGTTCACATCAATATGTGATTTACATTGTAATGAATCGAACACCCATGCAGTTCAGGTGTTGATCATGTTTAGCCCTTGGAAGAGGTTTAGTCAATGGGTCTGCAACATTCTGATCCGTGTGCACTTTGCAAATATTTATGTCTTTCTCCACAATGTAATCGCGAATGGAGTTGAAGCGTCGCTTTATGTGTCTGGTCCTCTTGTGAAACCTTGGTTCCTTGGCCAGAGCAATGGCACCAGTGTTGTCACAGAACAGGTTCATTGGATTCAGTGCACTTAGCACTACTCCAAGATCTATCATGAACTGCTTCATCCAGACACCTTCCTTCACCACCTCCGAGGCTGCGATGTATTCCGCTTCGCACGTAGAATCAGCTACCACGCTTTGCTTGGAGCTGCACCAGCTTACCGCTCCCCCGTGAAGAATAAATACGTATCCGGTTTGCGACTTAGAGTCATCCGGATCAGTGTCAAAGCTTGCATCGACGTAACCCTTTACGACGAACTCTTCATCACCTCTATAAACAAGAAACATTTCCTTAGTCCTTTTCAGGTACTTAAGGATATTCTTGACTGCTTGCCAGTGCTCCATTCCAGGATCACTTTGAAACCTTCCGGCCATGCTTATGGCAAGGCTAACATCAGGTCTTGTGCACATCATTACATACATGATAGATCCTATGGCTAAAGCATAGGGGATGACACTCATCTTTTCTCTATCTTCTGCAGTTACTGGGCATTGAGTCTTACTCAACTTTACACCTTGTAACACAGGCAAGAACCCCTTCTTGGACTGTTCCATTTTGAACTTCTTCAAAAATTTATCAAGGTATGTGCTCTGTGAAAGTGCTATTAAGCGTCTCGATCTATCTCTATAGATCTTAATGCCTAATATGAAAGCAGCTTCTCCTAGGTCCTTCATTGAAAAACTCTTGTTCAAATATTCCTTCATGCTTTCCAGCATTTCTATATTGTTTCCAATCAGCAATATGTCATCCACATATAATACTAGAAACGCTATAGAGCTCCCACTCACTTTCTTGTAGATACAAGCTTATCCGTAAACTTGTATAAACTCAAACGCTTTGATCACCTCATCAAAGCGCTTATTCCAACTCCGAGATGCTTGCACCAGTCCATAAATGGATCGCTGGAGTTTGCAAACTTTGTCAGCATTCTTTGGATCGACAAAACCTTCGGGTTGAATCATATACGACTCTTCCTCAAGGAAACCGTTGAGCAATGCTGTTTTGACATCCATCTGCCAAATTTCATAGTCGAAATAAGCAGCTATTGCTAACATGATTCTAACAGACATAAGCATCGCTACGGGTGAGAAAGTCTCATCGTAGTCAACTCCTTGAACTTGTGAAAAACCCTTTGCCACAACTCGAGCTTTATAGACAGTGACATTACCGTCCGCATCTGTCTTCTTCTTAAAGATCCATATGTTCTGAATGGCCTTTCGCCCTTCGGGTAATACTTCCAAAGTCCATACTTTGTTTTCATACATGGATCCCATCTCAGATTTCATGGCCTCTAACCATCTCTCGGAATCTGGGCCCATCACTGCTCCTCCATAGCTCGTAGGTTCATTGTTGTCTAACAACATAACCTCCAAGAAAGGGTTGCCATACCACTCAGGGGTAGTACGCGGCCTTGTCGACCTACGAGGTTCAATAGCAGCTTGATCCGAAGCTTCATGATCATCATCATTAACTTCCTCTTCTACCGTTGTAGGTTCCACAGAAACATCTTTCTGTGTTGCGCTACTTTCTGGTTGAAGTAAAGGTTCAATAACCTCATCAAGCTCTATTTTCGTCCCACTCAATTCTTTCGAGAGAAACTCTTTCTCAAGAAATGTTCTGTTCTTAGTGACAAACACTTTGCCTTCGGATCTGAGATAGAAGGTATACCCGATTGCCTCTCTCGGGTATCCTATGAAAACGCATTTTTCCGCTTTGGGTTCCAGCTTTTCAGGCTGAAGCTTTTTGACATAAGCATCACATCCCCAAACTTTAAGAAACGACAACTCTGGCTTCTTCACAAACCACAGTTCATATGGCGTCGTCTTAACGGATTTTGATGGTGCCCTATTTAAAGTGAATGCAGCTGTCTCTAATGCATAACCCCAAAACGATAGTGGCAAATCAGCAAGAGACATCATAGAATGCACCATATCTAATAAGGTTCGATTACGACGTTCGGACACACCATTATGCTGTGGTGTTCCGGGCGGTGTCAACTGTGAAACAATTCCACACCGTCTTAAGTGACTGCCAAACTCATAACTCAGATATTCACCACCTCGATCAGATCGCAGGAACTTAATCTTCTTGTTACGATGATTCTCAACTTCACTCTGAAATTGCTTGAACTTTTCAAACGTTTCAGACTTGTGTTTTATCAAGTAAATATACCCATATCTACTTAAGTCATCAGTGAAGGTGAGAAAATAACGATATCCACCACGTGTTGTAACATTCATTGGACCGCACACATCAGTATGTATGATTTCCAATAAGTCACTTGCCCGTTCCATTGTTCCAGAGAACGACATTTTAGTCATCTTGCCCATGAGGCATGGTTCACATGTGTCAAGTGATTCAAAATCAAGTGACTCCAAAAGTCCATCAGCATGGAGCTTCCTCATGCATTTTACACCAATATGACCTAAACGGCAATGCCACGAGAAAGTGGTACTATCATTATCAACTCTACATCTTTTGGCATCAATGTTATGAACATGTGTATCATCACTATCAAGATTCAATATGAATAAACCCCTCACATTGGGTGCATGACCATAAAAGATATTACTCATATAAATAGAACAACCTTTATTCTCTGATTTAAATGAGTAACCGTCTCGCAATAAACAAGATCCAGATATAATGTTCATGCTTAACGCAGGCACTAAATAACAATTATTCAGGTTCATCACTAGTCCCGATGGTAATCGAAGAGAGAGTGTGCCGACGGCGATCACATCAACCTTGTAACCATTTCCAACGCGCATCATCACTTCGTCCTTTGCCAGCCTTCGTTTATTCTGTAGTTCCTGCTTTGAGTTGCAAATGTGAGAAACCGAACGGGTATCAAATACCTAGGCACTACTATGAGAGCTAGTAAGGTACACACCAATAACATGTATATCATATATACCTTGTTCGTCGTTGGCCGCCTTCTTGTCAGCCATGTACTTGGGGCAGTTCCGCTTCCAGTGGCCAGTTCCCTTGCAATGAAAGTGTTGGGGAACGTTGCATGGGAAACAAAAAATTTCCTACGCACAAGCAAGATCTATCCATGGTGATGATCATCTACAAGAGGGAGAGTGGATCTACATACCCTTGTAGATCGCTAAGCGGGAAGCGTTAAGAAACGCGGTTGGTGTAGTCGAACATCTTCGCGATCCAACTCGCCGAGCGTCCCGCGATCACATCACGATCCGTCCCGTGATCCAATCACGATCCGTCCCGCGAACTCATCACGATCCGGCCCACGATCTCATCACGACCCGTCCCGCGATCTCATCATGATCCGTCCCGTGAACTCATCATGAACCGTCTCGCGATGTTGTTCACGGTCCTTCCGATCTAGCGCCGAACGGACGGCACCTCCGTGTTCAGCACACGTGCAGCTTGATGATGATCTCCACCATCTTGATCCAACAAGAGGAAGTGGAGAGGGATAAGAGTTCACCGGCAGCGTGACGGCGCTCCGGTGATGGTGGTGGAGCAATTCTGGCAGGGCTTCGCCTAAGCACTGCGGAAATCCGATCTAGAGGAGCACCGGTGGAACGGGTAGCACGTGGCCGTAAAAACTCGTGCAAAAACCCTATATTCCACCAATATATATAGGAGGAGAGGAGAGGCTGGCTGCAAGTTCTGGCCCTCTTTGGATTCGGCCAAGGCAAGGAGGGAGAGGAGGACTCTCCTCCTCCAATCCTAGTAGGACTAGGATTGCTCCTTTTTGGCCTTTTTCCACCTTTTTCCTTTGGGTCTCTTTCTTCCAGCCACATGGGCCTTATGTGGAGGTTCCACCAGCCCACTAAGGGCTGGTTAATACTTTCCCACATCCCATGAAGCCTCTTGGGTCGAAATACCCCTCCCGGAGGTCTCCTGGTACACTACCGGCACTCCCGGTACACTACCGATGAGCCCGAAACTTTTCCGGCGACCAAACCTTAAGTGTGCAGACCCTACGGGTTCGACAACTATGTAGACATGACCGAGACACCTCTACGGTCAATAACCAATGGCGGGACCTGGATGTCCACATCGGTTCCTACATATTCTACGAAGATCTTTATCGGTCAAACCTCTATGTCAAGGATTCAGTTAACCCCGTATGATGTTCCCTTTGTTCTTCGGTATGTTACTTGCCCGAGATTCGATCGTCGGTATCTCCATACCTAGTTCAATCTCGTTACGGGCAAGTATCTTTACTCGTTTTGTAATACAAGATCCCGCAACTAACAATTAGTCACATATTGCTTGCAAGGCTCATTGTGATGTTGTATTACCGAGTGGGCCCTGAGATACCTCTCCGTCACACGGAGTAACAAATCCCAGTCTCGATCCATGCCAACTCAACAGACACCCTCAGAGCCACTGATAGATCACCTTTATGGTCACCCAGTTACGTTGCGACGTTTGATACACACATGGTACTCTTCCGATATCTGTGAGTTGCATGATCTCATGGTCATAGGAACATATACTTGACATGAATAAAACAGTAGCAATAAACTGACACGATCATATGCTACGTTTGTAGTTTGGGTCTTGTCCATCACATCATTCTCCTAATGATGTGATCCCGTTATCAAATGACATCACATGTCAACGGCTAGGAAACCTTGACCATCTTTGATCAACGAGCTAGTCTATTAGAGGCATACTAGGGACATGGTTTTTTCTATGTATCCACACATGCATCTAAGTCTTCGATCAATACAATTATAGCATGGATAATAAACGATTATCATGAACCAAGGAAATATGATTATAAGTAATTTATTATTGCCTCTAGGGCATATTTCCAACAATCTCCCACTTGCACTAGAGTCAATAATCTAGTTCACATCACCATGTGATTTGCATTGTTATGAATCTAACACCCAATGAGTTCTGGGGCTCGATCATGCTTTGCATGTGAGAGAGGTCTTATAGTCAACTGGTATGCGGTTCAGATCCGTGTGTACTTTGCAAATTTCTATGTCAAACCGAAAACACTACTACCACACTCCACTTGGTACTATTCCAAATGGCTGCTCCACTACACGTATCCAGATTGCTACTACGAGTCATCCGGATTGGTGTTAAAGCTTGCATCGACGTAACTCTTTACGACGAACTCTTTATCACCTCCATAATCGAGAAACATCTCCTTAGTCTTTTAGTTGCCAAGTATAATCTTGACCGCTGTCCAGTGCTCCATTCCAGGATCACTTTGAAACCTTCTGGCCATACTTATGGCAAGGCTGACATCGGTTCTTATGCACAGCATTTGCATACATGATAGAGCCTATGGCTGAAGCATAGGGGATGACACTCATCTTTTCTCTATCTTTTGCAGTCACTGGGCATTGAGTCTTACTCAACTGTATACGTTACAAATTAGGCGAGAACTCTTTCTCTGACTGATCCATTTTGAACTCCTTCAAAATGTTGTCAAGGTATGTACTCATTGAAAGTCTCATCAAGTATGTTGATCTATCTCTATAGATCTTGATGCTCAACAATTAGGTAGCTTTATCCAGGTCTTCCTTTGGAAAACTCTTTTCAAACAACCGTTTATGCTTTCCAAAAATTTTACATCATTTCTGAATAGCAATATGTCATCCACATATACTTATCAGAAACTCTATAATGCTCCCACTCACTTTATTGCAAATACAAGTTTCTCGTAAACTTTGTATAGACTCAAAAACTTTGATCACCTCATCAAAGTGTATACTCCAACTCCGAGATGCTTGCTTCAGTTCATAGAAGAATCACTGAAGCTCGCACATCTTTTAGCATCCTTAGGACTGACAAAACCTTCTGGTTGTATCTCATACAACCTTTCCTTAAGGAAGGAAACGATGTTTCGGCATCCATCTGCCAGATTTCATAATTGAAAAATGCAGCAACTGCTAACATAATTCCAACAGACTTTTAGCATCGCTGCGAGTGAGAAATTCTCATCGTAGTCAATTCTTTGAACTTGTCGTAAACTACTTTGCAACAAGTCGAGCTTTACAAATGGTAACATTTACCATCAGCGTCTGTCTTCATTTTAAAGATCCATTTGTACTTAACGACCTGCCGTCCAACGAGAAAGTCCACCATAGTCTATACTTGGTTTTCATACATGAATCCTTTCTCGGATTTCATGGCCTCTAACCATTTGTTGGGTTCCGGGCCCATCATCGCTTCTCCATAGCTCGTAGGTTCATCGTTGTCAAACAACATGACCTCCAAGACAGGGTTGTCATACCGCTCAGTAGCAGTACACATCCTTGTAGACCTACGAAGTTTGATAGTAACTTGATCCAAAGCTTCATGATCATCATCATTGACTTCCTCTTTAACTGACGTATGCTTCACAGAAACATCTTTCTATGTTGCGCCCCTTTCTGGTTGAAGTAAAGGTTCAATAACCTCATCAAGTTCCATTTTCCTCGTAGGTCGATACTAACTTGATCTGAAGCTTCATGATCATCATCATTAACTTCCTTTTCAACTATGTAGGCTTCACAGAAACATCTTTCTACGCAGCGCTACTTTCTGGTTGAAGCAGAGGTTCAATAACCTCATCAAGTTCTATCCTCCTCCCACTCAATTCTTTCAAGAGAAACCTTTTCTCGAGAAAGGACCCAGTTTTAGCAATAAACATTTTATGCTTGGATATGAGATAGAAGGTTCACCCAACTATTCTTTAGGGTATTCTATGAAGATGCATTTGTCCGCTTTGGGTTTGAGCTCATTAGGTGAAAACATTTTCCATACAAGCGTCGCAGCCCCAAACATCAAGAAATGACAGCTTAGGTTTCTATCAAACCATACTTCACACGGTGCCATCTCAACGGATTTAGATGGTGCCCTATTTAAAGTTAATGTAGTTGTCTCTAATGCATAACCCCAAAATTATAGTAACAAAAGATAATAGGCATCATAGCACGCACCATATCCAATAGAGCACGACTATGACAGTCGGACACACCATCACACTATGGTGTTCCAGGAGGCGTGAGTTGTGAAACAACTTTCACATTGTCTAAAGTTGTATGCCAAATTCGTAACTTAGATATTCACATCCACGATCATATCGCAAACATATTTATCTTCTTGTCAAGATGATCTTAAACTTCACTCTGAATTTGCTTGAACCTTTCAAACGATTCAGACTTGTGTTTCATTAAGTAAATATACACTATATCTACTCAAATTATTAGTGAAGGTAAGAAAATAACGATATCCACCGCACGCTACAAGACTTATTGGATTGCATACATCAGCATGTATCATTTCCAGTAAATCACTTGCCCGCTTCATCAAAACAGAAAACGGGGTCCTTAGTCATCTTGACCAAGAGGCATGGTTCGCATGTCTCAACCGATTCGAAATCGAATGAGTCCAAACATCCATCAGCATGGAGTTTCTTCATGTGTTTTATACCAATATGACATTTAGCGGCAGTGCCACAAGTATGTGGTACTATCATTATTAACTTTGCATCTTTTTGGCATCAGTGTTATGAACATGTGTATTACTACGATCAAGTTTCAACAAACCATTCTTACTGGGTGCATGACCATTTAAGGTATTATTCATGTAAATAGAATAACCATTATTCTCTAACTTAAATGAATAACCGTGTTGCAATGAACATGATCTAATCACGTTCATGCTCAACGCAAAAAACACCAAATAACATTTATTTTAGGTCCGTCACTTATCTCGAAGGTAGAGAGAGCGTGCGATGTTGATCACATCAACCTTCGAAACATTTCCAACACACATCATCACCTCACACTTAGCTAGTTCTCCACTTATTTCGTAGCTTTTATTTCGAGTTACTAACATTTAGCAACCGAACCGGTATCCAATACCCAGGTGCTACTAGGAGTACGAGCAAGGTACACATCAATAACACGTATATCAAATATACTTCTGTCGACGTTGCCAGCCTTCTTATCTACCAAGTATCTAGGGTTGTTCCGCTTCAGCGACCGCTCTCCTCATAATCGAAGCACTTAGTCTCGGGTTTGAGTTCAACTTTGGGTTGCTTCACTAGAGCAGCAACTGACTTGCCATCCATGAAGGTTCCCTCCTTGCTCTTGCCCTTATCAAAACTAGTGGTTTTAACTAACCATCAACACTTTGATGCTCCTTCTCGATTTCTACCTTCGTGGTGTCAAACATCGCGAATAGCTCAGGGATCATTAATTCTATCCCTGGCATTTTATAGTTCATCACCAAGTTCTATTAGCTTAGTGAAAGTGACTTGGAGAACTATATCAATCACTATCTTATCTGGAAGATGAACTCCCACTCGATTCAAGCGATTGTAGCACCCAGACAATCTGAGCACATGCTCAACGATTGAGCTATTCTCGTTCATCTTGCAGGCAAAGAATCTTGTTGGAGATCTCATATCTCGCAACACGGGCACGAGCCTGAGATCCTAATTTCAGCTCTTAGAACATCTCATATGTTCTATGACATTCAAAACGTTTCGAAGCCTCAATTCTAAGCCGTAATGCATGACGCACTAAACTATCAAGTAGTCATCAACACGTACCTGTCAGATGTTCACAACATCTACAGACAACGCTAGAGGGGTTGGCGCACCGAGCGGTGCATTAAGGACATAAGCCTTCTGTGCAGCAACAAGGACAATCCTCAGATCATGGATCCAATCCGCAATATTGATACCATCATCTTTCAACTCTATTTCTCTAGGAACATAAAAATTCAAGGGAGCTACAGCGCGAGCAAGTAATCTACAACATAATTTGCAAAGACACTACTGACTATGTTCATGATAATGAGTTCAATTAATCATATTACTTCAGAACTCCCACTCAAATTGACATCCCTCCGGTCATCCGAGTGATACATGATCCAAATTCACCAACTCAAGTCCGATCATCACGTGAGTTGAGGTGGTTACAATGGTGGACATCATCATGTTTATAATATCTACTATATGACTCATGTTCGACCTTTCGGTCTCTTGTGTTCCGAGGCCATGTTTGTACATGCTAGGCTCGTCAAGTTTAACCCGAGTGTTCGGCATGTGCAACACTGGCTTGCACCCGTTGTATGTGAATGTAGAGTCTGTCACACCTGATCATCACGTGGTGTCTCAACACGACAAACTTTCGCAACGGTGCACACTCAGGGAGAACACAATTTTATCTTGGAATTTAAGTGAGAGATCACCTTATAGTGCTACCGTCGTACTAAGCAAAACAAGGTGCATAAAAGGATTAACATCACATGCAATTCATAAGTGACATGATATGGCCATGAACTTATGCTTTAGATCTCCATCTTGAAAGCATCGGCATGATCTCCATCGTCACCGGCACGACACCATGATCTCCATCATCTTGATCTCCATCAACGTGTCGCCATCGGGGTTGTCATGCCCTGCATGCTTCTACTACTATTGCTACCGTTTAGCGATAAAGTAAAGCATTACTTAGCGCTTAATGATTGACACGCAGGTCATACAATAATTGAAGAGAACCCTATGGCTCCTACCGGTTGCCGTACTCATCGACATGCAAGTCATGAAATTCTATACATCACATGATCATCTCATACATCACATATATCACATCATGTAATTGGCCATATCACATCACAACATACCCTGCAAAAACAAATTAGACGTCCTCTAATTGTTGTTGCATGTTTTACGTGGCTGCTATGGGTTTCTAGCAAGAACGATTCTCACCTGCGCATAAACCACAATGGTGATACATAATTTGCTTTTCAACCTTCTCAAGGACCGCCTTTGTCGAATCCGATCCAACTAAAGTGAGAGAAACTGCCACCCACAAGCCATCTAGGCAACCAGTTGCGTCGAGGAAACCGGTCTCTCGTAAGCGTACGAGTAATGTTGGTCCGGGCCGCTTCATCTCACAATACCGCTGAACCAAAATCTGACCAAGGAAGGAAGCAATCTAAGCATCAATGCCCACAAACCTTTTGTGTTCTACTCGAGATCTCATCGAACCATCAACCTAGCTCATGATGCCACTGTTGGGGAACGTTGCATGGAAACAAAAAAATTCCTACGCACACACAATATCTATCCATGGTGATGAGCATCTACGAGAGGGAGAGTGGATCTACATACCCTTGTAGATTGCTAAGCGGGAAGCGTTAAGAAACGCGGTTGGTGTAGTCGAACATCTTCGCGATCCAAATCGCCGAGCGTCCCGCGATCACATCACGATCCGTCCCGCGATCCAATCATGATCCGTCCCGTGAACTTATCACGATCCATCCCGTGATCTCATCACGATCCGTCCCACAATCTCATCATGATCCGTCCCGTGAACTCATCACGAACTGTCTCGCGATGTTGTTCACGGTCCTTCCGATCTAGCGCCGAACGGACGACACCTCCGCGTTCAGCACACGTGCAGCTTGATGACAATCTCCACCATCTTGATCCAGAAATTGGAAGTGGAGAGGGAGAAGAGTTCACCGGCAGCGTGACGGTGCTCCGGTGATGGTGGTGGAGCAATTCCGGCAGGGTTTCGCCTAAGCACGGCGGAAATCCGATCTAGAGGAACACCGATGGAACGGGTAGCACGTGGCCGTAAAAACTCGTGCATAAACCCTCTATTCCACCAATATATATAGGAGGAGAGGAGAGGCTGGCCGCAAGGGCTGGCCCTCTTTGTATTCGGCCAAGGCAAGGAGGGAGAGGAGGACTCTCCTCCTCCAATCCTAGTAGGACTAGGATTGCTCCTTTTTGGCCTTTTTCCACCTTTTCCCTTTGGGTCTCTTTCTTCCAGCCGCATGGGCCTTATGTGGAGGTTCCACCAGCCCACTAAGGGCTGGTTAATACTTTCCCACAGCCCATGAAGCCTCTTGGGTCGAAATACCCCTCCCGGAGGTCTCCCGGTACACTACCGGCACTCCCGATACACTACCGATGAGCCCGACACTTTTCCGGCGACCAAACTGGGACTTCCTATATATGAATCTTTACCTCCGGACCATTCCGGAGCTCCTCGTGACGTCCGGGATCTCATCCGGGACTCCTAACAACCGTCGGTCACCACCATACATAACTCTATACTACCGAAACGTCACCAAACATTAAGTGTGCAGACCCTGCGGGTTCGAGAACTATGTAGACATGAGCGAGACACCTCTACGGTCAATAACCAATGGCGGGACCTGGATGTCCACATTGGTTCCTACATATTATACAAAGATCTTTATCGGTCGAACCTCTATGTCAAGGATTCAGTTAATCCCGTATGATGTTCCCTTTGTTCTTCGGTATGTTACTTGCCCGAGATTCGATCGTCGGTATCTCCATACCTAGTTCAATCTCGTTCCCGGCAAGTCTCTTTAATCATTCTGTAATACAAGATCCCGCAACTAACAATTAGTCACATATTGGTTGCAAGGCTCATTGTGATGTTGTATTACCGAGTGGGCCCTGAGATACATCTCCGTCACACGGAGTAACAAATCCCAGTCTCGATCCATGCCAACTCAACAGACACCCTCGGAGACACCTGTAGAGCACCTTTATAGTCACCCAGTTACGTTGCGACATTTGATACACACAAGGTACTCTTCCGATATCTGTGAGTTGCATGATCTCATGGTCATAGGAACATATACTTGACATGCAGAAAACAGTAGCAATAAACTGACATGATCATATGCTACGTTTGTAGTTTGGGTCTTGTCCATCACATCATTCTCCTAATGACGTGATCCCGTTATCAAATGACATCACATGTCAACGGCTGGGAAACCTTGACCATCTTTGATCAACAAGCTAGTCTATTAGAGGCATACTAGGGACATGGTTTTGTCTATGTATCCACACATGCATCTAAGTCTTTGATCAATACAATTACAACATGGATAATAAACGATTATCATGAACAAGGAAATATGATAGTAACTAATTTATTATTGCCTCTAGGGCATATTTCCAATAGAAAGCACTCAGTTTCTAGCTTGGGTCCATGCTTGGGCTTCTTTACAGGAGTAGAAACTACTTTGACATCCTTCTTGGGTTTACCCTTCTTGCCCTTGCCCTTGACTTTGCCATTTTTTTTGAAACTAGTGGTTTTATTGACCATCAACACTTGATGTTCTTTCTGGATTTCAGACTCGGTGACTTTTAGCATCGCAAACAGCTCGGTGACTGACTTGTTCATCCCGTGCATGTTATAGTTCATCACAAAGCTCTTGTAACTAGGTGGCAGAGATTGAAGAACTCTGTCAGTGATCGCCTCTGGCGGAAGAGCAATTCCCAACTCCGCTAGATGAGTTGAATACCCAGACATTCTGAGTATATGTTCACTGATAGACCCGTTCTCCTCCATCTTGCAAGCATAGAACTTATCAGAGGTTCCATACCTCTCGATCCGGGCGTTCTTCTGAAAGATAAACTTCAACTCCTAGAACATCTCATATGCTCCATGACGTTCAAAACGTCTTTGAAGTCCCGGTTCTAAGACATACAATATTGCACACTGAACTACTGAGTAATATCCAGTACGTGCCTCCCAAGCATTCTTAACGTCTTCGGAGATCATGTCTTCTGGTTGGTCACCAAGTGGTGCATCAAGGACATATGATTTATGGGAAGCCGTGAGGATAATCCTCAGATTACAGGCCCAGTCAACAAAGTTACTTCCATCATCTTTCAACTTAGCTTTCTCTAGGAACGCATTAAAATTCAGGGGTGCTACTACGCAAGCCATTGATCTACAACATAAATATGCAAAGTTTACTTAGACTATTGTTCAAGATAATGAGTTTAGTTAATCAAATTACTAAAGCTCCCACTCAAATTGACATCCCTCAGGTCATCTGAGTGTTACATGATCCAAATCCACCAACTCAAGTCCGATCATCACGTGAGTTGAGGTGGCTTCAATGGTGAACATCATTATGTTGATCATATCTACTATATGACTCATGTTCGACCTTTCGGTCTCTTGTGTTCCGAGGCCATGTCTGTACATGCTAGGCTCGTCAAGTTTAACCCGAGTGTTCTACGCGTGCAACACTGGCTTGCACCAATTGTATGTGAACGTAGAGTCTATCACACCCGATCATCACGTGGTGCCTCAACACGACGAACTTTCGCAACGGTGCACACTCGGGGAGAACACAATTTATCTTGAAATTTATGTGAGGGATCACCTTATAATGCTACCGTCGTACTAAGCAAAACAAGGTGCATAAAATGATTAACATCACATGCAAATCATAAGTGACATGATATGGCCATGAACTTGTGCTTTAGATCTACATCTTGAAAGCACCGGCATGATCTCCATCGTCACCGGCAAGACACCATGATCTCCATCTTCTCGATCTCCATCAACGTGTCGCCATCGGTGTTGTCGCGCCCAACATGCTTCTACTACTATTGCTACCGTTCAGTGATAAAGTAAAGCATTACATAGCGCTTAATGATTGACACGCAGGTCATACAATAATTAAAGACAACCCGATGGCTCCTGCCGGTTGCCGTACTCATCGACATGCAAGTCGTGAAATTCTATACATCACATGATCATCTCATACATCACATATATCACATCATGTAATTTGCCATATCACATCACAACATACCCTGCAAAAACAAGTTAGACGTCCTCTAATTGTTGTTGCATGTTTTACGTGGTTGCTATGGGTTTCTAGCAAGAACGATTCTCACCTACAGATAAACCAGAACGGTGATACATAATTTGCTTTTCAACCTTCTCAAGGACCGCCTTTCTCGAATCAGATCCAACTAAGGTGAGAGAAACTGCCACCCGCAAGCCATCTAGGCAACAAGTTGCATCGACGGAACCGGTCTCTCGTAAGCGTACGAGTAATATTGGTCCAGGCCGCTTCATCTCGCAATACCGCTGAACCAAAATCCGACCAACAGAGGAAGCAATCTAAGCATCAACGCCCACAAACCTTTTGTGTTCTACTCGAGATCTCATCTACACATAGACCTATCTCTGATACCACTGTCGGGGAATGTTGCATGGGAAACAAAAAAATTCCTACGTTCACGCAAGTACTATCCATGGTGATGAGCATCTACGAGAGGGAGAGTGGATCTACATACCCGTGTAGATCGCTAAGCGGGAAGCGTTAAGAAACGTAGTTGGTGTAGTCGAACGTCTTCGCGATCCAAATCGTCATGCATCCCGCGATCCAATCACGATCAGTCCCGCAATCCAATCACGATCCGTCCCACGATCCGATCACGATTCGTCCCACGAACTTGATCACGATCCGTCCCACGAACTTGATCACGATCCTTCCGATCTAGCACCAAACGGACGGCACCTCCGCGTTCAGCACACGTACAGCTTGATGACGACCTCCACCGTCTTGATCCAGCAAGAAGGAGTGGAGAGGAAGAAGAGTTCTCAGGCAGCCTTACGGTGCTCCGGCGATGGTGGTGGAGCAATTCCGGCACGGCTTCGCCTAAGCACTGCAAAAATCCAATCTAGAGGAGAAACTATGCACTGGAGGAACGGGTAGCACGTGGCTGGAAATCTTGTGCAAAACCCTAGAAATCCACCAGTATATATAGGAGGGAAGGAGGAGGAGAGGCAGCCTTGGCCTCCAAGCCTTGGAGGCTTCGGCCGAAGTGGGAGGTGGAGAAGGACTCTCCTGCTCCAATCCTAGTAGGACTAGGATTGCTCCTTTTTATCTTTTTTTCCACCTTTTCCTATTGGTTTTTTTCCTCCAGCCACATCGGACTTGTGTGGGAGTTTCCAACAGCCTACTAAGGGCTGATATTCACTCTCCCACAGCCCATGAAGCCTCTTGGGTCGAAATACCCCTCCCGGAGGCCTCCCGGTACACTACCCGCACTCCCGGTACACTACCGATGAGCCCGAAACTTTTTCGGCGACCAAAACGGGACTTCCTATATATGAATATTTACCTCTGGACCATTCCGGAGCTCCTCGTGACGTCCGGGATCTATTCCGGGACTCTGAACAAACTTCGATCACCACCATACATAACTCTATACTACCGAAACGTCACCAAACCTTAAGTGTGCAGACCCTGTGGGTTCGAGAACTATGTAGACATGACGGAGACACCTCTACGGTCAATAACCAATGGCGGGACCTGGATGTCCACATTGGTTCCTACATATTCTACGAAGATCTTTATCGGTCGAACCTCTATGTGAAGCATTCAGTTAATCCTGTATGATGTTCCCTTTGTTCTTTGGTATGTTACTTGCCCAAGATTCGATCGTCGGTATCTCCATACCTAGTTCAACCTCGCTACTGGCAAGTCTCTTTACTCGTTCCGTAATATAAGATCCCGTAACTAACACTTAGTCACATTGCTTGCAAGGCTTATTGTGATGTTGTATTACCGAGTGGGCCCTGAGATACCTCTCCGTCACACGGAGTAACAAATCCCAGTCTTGATCCATGCCACCTCAACAGACACCCTCGGAGACACCTGTAGAGCACCTTTATAGTCACCCAGTTACGTTGCGACGTTTGATACACACAAGGTACTCCTCCGATATCTGTGACTTGCATGATCTCGTGGCGATAGGAACATACACTTGACATGCAGAAAACAGTAGCGATAAACTGACACGATCATAAGCTACGTTTGTATTTTGGGTCTTGTCCATCACATCATTCTCCTAATGATGTGATCCCGTTATCAAATGACATCTCATGTCCATGGCTAGGAAACGTTAACCATCTTTTGATCAACGAGCTAGTTCACTAGAGGCATACTAGGGACATTGTGTTTGTCTATGTATCCACACATGTATCCATGTTTCCATTTGATACAATTATAGCATGGATAATAAACGATTATCATGAACAAGGAAATACAATAATAAAAACTTTATTTATTACCTCTAGGGCATATTTCCAACATCTTTGACCAACGAGCTAGTTCACTAGAGGCATACTAGGGACAGAGTGTTGTCTATTTACCCACACATGTAATGTGTTTCCAATCAATACAATTATAGCATGGATAATAAACGATTATAATGAACAAGGAAATATAATAATAAACACTTTATTTATTGCCTCTAGGGCATATTTCCAATAGTCTCCCACTTGCACTAGAGTCAATAATCTAGTTCACATCACTATGTGATTTACATTGTAATGAATCGAACACCCATGCAGTTCTGGTGTTGATCATGTTTAGCCCTTGGAAGAGGTTTAGTCAACGGGTCTGCAACATTCAGATCCGTGTGCACTTTGCAAATATTTATGTCCTTCTCCTCGATGTAATATCGGATGGAGTTGAAGCGTCGTTTTATATGTTTGGTCCTCTTGTGAAACCTTGGTTCCTTGGCTAGAGCAATGGCACCAGTGTTGTCACAGAACAGGCTCATTGGATTCACTATACTGGGCACTACACCAAGATCTGTCATGAACTGCTTCATCTAGACACCTTCATTCGCCGCCTCCGAGGCTGCGATGTATTCCGCTTCGCACGTAGAATCAGCTACCACGCTTTTCTTGGAACTGCACCAGCTTACCGCTCCCCCGTTAAGAATAAATACGTATCCGGTTTGCGACTTAGAGTCGTCCGGATCGTTGTCAAAGCTTGCATTGACATAACCCTTTACGACGAGCTCTTCATCACCTCCATAAACGAGAAACATTTCCTTAGTCCTTTTCAGGTATTTATGGATATTCTTGACCACATGCCAGTGCTCCATTCCAGGATCACTTTGAAACATTTCGGCCATACTTATGGCAAGGCTTGCTAACATCGGGTCTTGTGCACAGCATTGCATACATGATAGAGCCTATGGATGAAGCGTAGGGGATAACACTCATCTTTTCTCTATCTTGTGCAGTCACTGTGCATTGAGTCTTACTCAACTTCACACCTTGTAACACAGGCAAGAACCCCTTCTTGGACTGATCCATTTTGAACTTCTTCAAAACTTTATCAA
Organism: Hordeum marinum; assembly: GCA_022496015.1. NCBI lineage: Eukaryota > Viridiplantae > Streptophyta > Magnoliopsida > Poales > Poaceae > Hordeum > Hordeum marinum. Next base: position 386,579,018 of record CM039672.1, read on the forward strand.
GGTATGTGCTCTATGAAAGTGCTATTAAGCGTCTCGATCTATCTCTATAGATCTTAATGCCTAATATGTAAGCAGCTTCTCCTAGGTCCTTCATTGAAAAACTCTTGTTCAAGTATTCCTTCATGCTTTCCAGCATTTCTATATTGTTTCCAATCAGCAATATGTCATCCCCATATAATACTAGAAATGCTATAGAGCTCCCACTCACTTTCTTGTAAATACAAGATTCTCCGTAAACTTGTATAAACTCAAACGCTTTGATCACCTCATCAAAGCGCTTATTCCAACATCGAGCTGCTTGCACCAGTCCATAAATGGATCGCTGGAGTTTGCAAACTTTTTCAGCATTCTCTGGATCGACAAAACCTTCGGGTTGCATCATATACAACTCTTCCTCAAGGAAACCGTTGAGGAATGTTGTTTTGACATCCATCTACCAAATTTCATAGTCGAAATAAGCAGCTACTCCTAACATGATTCTGACAGACTTGAGCATCGCTACGGATGGGAAAGTCTCATCGTAGTCAACTCCTTGAACTTGTGAAAAACCCTTTGCCACAAGTCGAGCTTTATAGATGGTGACATTACCGTCCGCGTCTGTCTTCTTCTTAAATATCCATTTGTTCTGAATGGCCTTTCGCCCTTCAGGAAATACTTCCAAAGTCCATACTTTGTTTTCATACATGGATCCCATCTCAGATTTCATGGCCTCTAACCATTTCTTGGAATCCGGGCCCATCACTGCTCCTTCATAGCTCGTAGGTTCATTGTTGTCCAACAACATGACCTCCAAGACAGGGTTGCCGTACCACTCAGGAGTAGTACGCGACCTTGTCGATCTACGAGGTTCAATAGTAGCTTGATCCGAAGCTTCATGATCATCATCATTAACTTCCTCTTCTACCGTCGTAGTTTCCACAGAAACATCTTTCTGCGCTGCGCTACTTTCTGGTTGAAGTAAAGGTTCAATAACCTCATCAAGCTCTATTTTCGTCCCACTCAATTCTTTCGAGAGAAACTCTTTCTCAACAAATGTTCTGTTCATAGCGACAAACACTTTGCCTTCGGATCTGAGATAGAAGGTATACCCGACTGTCTCTTGCAGGTATCGTATGAAGACGCATTTCTCCGCTTTGGGTTCTAGCTTTTCAGGCTGAAGCTTTTTGACATAAGCATCACATCCCCAAACTTTAAGAAACGACAACTTTGGCTTCTTGCCAAACCATAGTTCATATGGCGTCGTCTCAACGGATTTTGATGGTGCCCTATTTAAAGTGAATGTAGGTGTCTCTAATGCATAACCCCAAAACGATAGTGGCAAATCAGCAAGAGACATCATAGAACGCACCATATCTAATAAGGTTTGATTACAATGTTCGGACACACCATTACACTGTGGTGTTCCAGGCGGTGTCAACTGTGAAACAATTCCACATTGTCTTAAGTGATTGCCAAACTCATAACTCAGATATTCACCTCCTCGATCAGATCGCAGGAACTTAACCTTCTTGTTACGATGATTCTCAACTTCACTCTGAAATTGCTTGAACTTTTCAAACATTTCAGACTTGTGTTTCATTAAGTAAATATAGCCGTATCTACTTAAGTCATCAGTGAAGGTGAGAAAATAACGATATCCACCACGCGCTATAACATTCATTGGACTGCACACATCAGTATGTATGATTTCCAGTAAGCCACTTGCCCGTTCCATTGTTCTAGAGAAATGCGTTTTAGTCATCTTGGCCATGAGGCATGGTTCACATGTGTCAAGTGATTCAAAATCAAGTGACTCCAAAAGTCCTTCAGCATAGAGCTTCCTCATGCGTTTTACACCAATATGACCTAAATGGCAGTGCCATAAGAAAGTGGTACTATCATTATCAACTCTACAACTTTTGGCATCAATGTTATGAACATGTGTATCATCACTATCAAGATTAAATATGAATAATCCCCTCACATTGGGTGCATGACCATAAAAGATATTACTCATATAAATAGAACAACCTTTATTCTCCGATTTAAATGAGTAACCGTCTCGCAATAAACAAGATCTAGATATAATGTTCATGCTTAACGCAGGCACTAAATAACAATTATTCAGGTTCATCACTAATCCCGATGGTAATCGAAGAGAGAGCATGCCGACGACGATCACATCAACCTTGCAACCATTTCCCACGCGCATCGTCACTTTGTCCTTTGCCAGCCTTCGTTTATTCCATACTTCCTGCTTTGAGTTGCAAATGTGAGCAACCGAATCGGTATCAAATACCCAGGCACTACTACGAGAGCTAGTAAGGTACACATCAATAACATGTATATCATATATACCTTGTTTGTCGTTGGCCGCCTTCTTGTCAGCCAGGTACTTGGGGTAGTTCCGCTTCCAGTGACCAGTTCCCTTGCAATGAAAGCACTCAGTTTCTGGCTTGGGTCCATGCTTGGGCTTCTTTACAAAAGTAGCAACCGCTTTGCCATCCTTTTTGGTTTTACCCTTCTTGCCCTTGCCCTTGACTTTGCCATTTTTTTGAAACTAGTGGTTTTATTGACCATTAACACTTGATGTTCTTTCTGGATTTCAGACTCAGCGACTTTTAGCATCGCAAACAGCTCGGCGACTGACTTGTTCATCCCGTGCATGTTATAGTTCATAAAAAAGCTCTTGTAACTAGGTGGCAGTGATTGAAGAACTCTGTCAGTGATCGCCTATGGCGGAAGGGCAATTCCCAACTCCACTAGACGAGTTGAATACCCAGACAATCGGAGTATATGTTCACTGATAAACCCGTTCTCCTCCATCTTGCAAGCATAGAACTTATCGGAGGTTTCATACCTCTCGATCCGGGCGTTCTTCTCAAAGATAAACTTCAACTCCTGGAACATCTCATATGCTCCATGACGTTCAAAACGTCTTTGAAGTCCCGGTTCTAAGCCATACAATATTGCACACTGAACCATTGAGTAATCTCTAGTACGTGCCTCCCAAGCGTTCTTAACGTCTTCAGAGGTCATGTCTTCTGGTTGGTCACCAAGCGGTGCATCAAGGACATATGATTTCTGGGAAGCCGTGAGGATAATCCTCAGATTACGGGCCCAGTCAACACAGTTACTTGCATCATCTTTCAACTTAGCTTTCTCTAGGAACGCATTAAAATTCAGGGGTGCTACTACGCGGGCCATTGATCTACAACATAAATATGCAAAGTTTACTTAGACTATTGTTCAAGATAATGAGTGTAGTTAATCAAATTACTAAAGCTCCCACTCAAGTTGACGTCCCTCAGGTCGTCTAAGTGTCACATGATCCAAATCCACCAACTCAAGTCCGATCATCACGTGAGTTGAGGTGGCTTCAATGGTGAACATCATTATGTTGATCATATCTACTATATGACTCATGTTTGACCTTTCGGTCTCTTGTGTTCCGAGGCCATGTCTGTACATGCTAGGCTCGTCAAGTTTAACCCGAGTGTTCTGCGCATGCAACACTGGCTTGCACCCGTTGTACGTGAACGTAGAGTCTATCACACCCGATCATCACGTGGTGTCTCAACACGACGAACTTTCGCAACGGTGCACACTCGGGGAGAACACAATTTATCTTGAAATTTAAGTGAGGGATCACCTTATAATGCTACCGTCATACTAAGCAAAACAAGGTGCATAAAAAGGACTAACATCACATGCAATTCATAAGTGACATGATATGGCCATGAACTTGTGCTTTAGATCTCCATCTTGAAAGCACCGACATGATCTCCATCGTCACAGGCACGACACCATGATCTCCATCATCTTGATCTCCATCAACGTGTCGCCATCGGGGATGTCACGCCCTACATGCTTCTACTACTATTGCTACCGTTTAGTGATAAAGTAAAGCATTATATAGCGCTTAATGATTGACACGCAGGTCATACAATAGTTAAAGACAACCCTATGGCTCCTGCCGGTTGCCGTACCCATTGACATGCAAATCGTGAAATTCTATACATCACATGATCATCTCATACATCACACATATCACATCATGTAATTGGCCATATCACATCACAACATACCCTGCAAAAACATGTTAGATGTCGTCTAATTGTTGTTGCATGTTTTACGTGGCTGCTATAGGTTTCTAGCAAGAACGATTCTCACCTACGCATAAACCACAACGGTGATACATAATTTTCTTTTCAACCTTCTCAAGGACCGCCTTTGTCGACTCCGATCCAACTAAAGTGAGAGAAACTGGCACCCGCAAGCCATCTATTCAACAAGTTGCAGTCGAGGGAACCGGTCTCTCGTAAGCGTACGAGTAATGTTGATCCGGGCCGCTTCATCTCACAATATTGCTGAACAAAAATCCGACCAAGGGAGGAAGAAACCTAAGCATCAACGCCGACAAACCTTTTGTGTTCTACTCGAGATCTCATCTACACATAGACCTAGCTCATGATGCCACTATTGGGGAACGTTGCATGGGAAACAAAAAAATTCCTACGCACACGCAGATCTATCCATGGTGATGAGCATCTACGAGAGGGAGGGTGGATATATATACCCTTGTAGATCGCTAAGCGGTAAGCGTTAAGAAACACGGTTGGTGTAGTTGAACGCCTTCACGATCCAAATCTCCGTGCGTCCCGCGATCCAATCACGATCCGTCCCGCGATCTAATCACGATCCGTCCCAAGAACTTGATCACGATTCGACCCACAAACTTGATCACGATCCATCCCACGAACTTGATCACGATCCGTCCCACGAACTTGATCACGATCCTTCCGATCTAGCGCCGAACGGATGGCACCTCCGTGTTCAGCACACGTACAGCTTGATGACGATCTCCGCCGTGTTGATCCAGCAAGAGAGAGAGGAGAGGTAGAATATTTCACCGGTAGTGTGACGGCGCTCCGGCGATGGTGGTGGAACAATTCCGGCAGGGCTTCGCCTACGCATTGCAAAAATCCGATCTAGAGGAGAAACTATGCACTGGAGGAACGGGTAGCACGTTGCTGAAAAACTAGTCCAAAAACCCTAAATACCACCAGTATATATAGGAGGAAGAGAGGAGGTGGCTTGGCCCAAGGGCCAAGCCACCAGGGAGTCGGCCGAACCAAGGGTGGAGGTGGAGTCCACCTCCAGTCCTAGTAGGACTAGGGTTCACCCTCTTTTTTTGCCTTTTCCACTTTTTCTCTTAGGACTCTTTTCTTCCAGCCGCATGGGCCTCTTGTGGTTGTTCCACCAGACCACTAAGTGCTGGTTTCCACTCTCCCACAGCCCATGTAGCCTCTTGGGTCGAAATACTCCTCCCAGAGGCCTCCCGGTACACTACCGGCACTCCCGGTACACTACCGATGAGCCCGAAACTTTTCCAGTGACCAAAACAGGACTTCCTATATATGAATCTTTACCTCTGGACCATTCCGAAGCTCCTCATGACGTCCGGGATCTCATCTGGGACTCCGAAAAAACTTCGGTCACCACCATACATAACTCTATACTACCAAAACGTCACCAAACCTTAAGTGTGCAGACCCTGCGGGTTCGAGAACTATGTAGACATGACCGAGACACCTCTACGGTCAATAACCAATGGCAGGACCTGGATGTCCACATTGGTTGCTACATATTCTACGAAGATCTTTATTGGTTGAACCTATATGTCAAGGATTCAATTAATCCCGTATGATGTTCCTTTTGTTCTTCGGTATGTTACTTGCCCGAGATTCAATCGTCGGTATCTCCATACCTAGTTCAATCTCATTACCGGAAAGTCTCTTTAATCGTTCTGTAATACAAGATCCTGCAACTAACACTTAGTTACATTGCTTGCAAGGCTTATTGTGATGTTGTATTACCGAGTGGGCCCTGAGATACCTCTTCGTCACACGGAGTAACAAATCCCAGTCTTGATCCATGCCAACTCAACAGACACCTTCGGAGATACCTGTAGAGCACCTTTATAGTCACCCAGTTACGTTGTGACGTTTTATACACACAAGGCACTCTTCCGATGTCCGTGAGTTGCATGATCTCATGGTCATAGGAACACATACTTGACATGCAGAAAACAGTAGCGATAAACTGACACAATCATATGCTACGTTTGTAGTTTGGGTCTTGTCCATCACATCATTCTCCTAATGATGTGATCCCGTTATCAAATGATATCACATGTCAATGGCTAGGAAACCTTTACCATCTTTGACCAACGAGCTAGTTCACTAGAGGCATACTAGGGACAGAGTGTTGTCTATTTACCCACACATGTAATGTGTTTCCAATCAATACAATTATAGCATGGATAATAAACGATTATCATGAACAAGGAAATATAATAATAAAAACTTTATTTATTGCCTCTAGGGCATATTTCCAACACAAATTGTGTTTGATCTTCCTACCCTTCATTTGCTTACATGCTTGTTATTACTTTCCGTTGATATACTCGTAGACATGCATGTGTAGGGTGTACTTGACTTGCTATGAATGCTAAAATCTGACAACACTTAAAATTCGAAATAAGTAGATTTTTATTTGGTCAAGTAGTCTAATCACCCGCCCCCCTCTAGACCTACTTTCGATCCTACACTTTCCTTTTCTTCTTCTTCTTAGAAGAACTAGTCACATCTTCATTAATTTTTTGAGAATCTTGTTCAATTCTTTTAGGGTCACCTTCAGGATAAAGAGGTTCTTGGGTCATTCTACCTCCTCCCTTTTTGACAGGTTAAAACAGCATGAGAGGCTCCTACTGTTGCTATATGAACTAAAGCATGTTACAAGGTTTTACAAATCCATGCAACAACAACAAGGATCTAGCAGTAACAAAACAAAGGAAATTACAAGTGGGTGGTTGGAAGAAATCTATCTATAAAAGTAGATTTGTGAGGCTTAAGTCTATATTGAAGGATTTCCAAATCGGATTTCAACATCTTAATCTAGTCATGTTGTGTTGCCAGAACTCCATCAAAGATAGTCTGATTGCCCTGCTTCCAAATATTCCAAGTAGCCAACATGTAGATTTCCTTGAACAACGGTTTATTCCAGTTGTTCCCAGCAAGGTCAAATCTTGTTTGCATGTCTGATTCTGTGTCCCAAACGATGCCAAGTTTATTCGAACAACTAGTTGCAAATGTGCATTGGAAGAAAAGGTGGTCATTAGTTTCCAATCAGTCTTCATTGCATAACACACATCAGTGTTCCTCGCCTATTGCAAAGTGCTTTCTCAGTAATAAATCGTGCGTATTTAATGTGTCCATTCTTTGCAGCCAAGCGAAGACCTTATGCCTGAGGATGCACTTTGACTTCCATATGCTCGTTAGGTAGTTTGGGGCCTGCACATTTTTGAAGAGATATCTATAGAACCTCTTGGGTTTGAATTCCACATCCCCCCAACAATAGATCCATTCTTCAGTCGTCATAAGGTTGAAGGTTATCATGTTTATTGTGACCAACAAGTCATCCAGCTCTAGTTGTGCCTCTCTTGATAGAGGTAGTTGAAAGTTGGAACCAGGATCCATGTCATTCTTAAATTGAGCCAGAGATACATCTTCATTTGTTGCATAAGAGAAAAAATGGTCATGCGATTCCACTAACACCTAACCATTGTGCCACTGGTCCTTCCATGGAAGAATAGTATCATCTGAATTTGAAATGCAGATTGTAATGCCTCTGTAAATGTGTGACAGGGATAACACATCTGTCCACCAGAACGAGCCACAACTTTGGACAGCATGTGGTGGTGTCATGTCATAGTATGTATTCCAAACCATCATGACTCAAGGGGTATCCACCTTATGATAGAATTTGTGTAGAAATTTCAACAGTAGAGCCTTGTTTTGTATTTTTAGGTCAATGATACCAAGGCCCCCTTTATCCTTTGGTCTACACACTAGGTCCCATGCTGTCAGGGAGTGTGTTTTCGCATCTCTATCCATAATTCTACCTCCTATAGACACTACTATAACAACATGATCATTCATATTATTATTCATTTTAGCAAGCGAATCATTTTGTGATTTAGCAACTTGGTATAATTAGGTGTGAACCATAGAACAATATTTAGCTAGACCTTTCACATCATTTGCAATTCTGAACATTAAGTCACTTAAGCGGTCTATTATCATAGAATTACGTTGCAATTGATTCTTAACATAGTTATTGAACTATTCTTGCTTAACAACGTAATTATCAAATTCATACATGCATTGTTCCAGAGTCTTAGTATAAGGTATATCACTTTCATTGAAGGAACGGAGAGAGTTTACCTCCACTACCTATGTTGGGGTGTCAAGTCCATGTATTTCTTCAATAGGCGGTAATTTCTTAACATCATTGATTCTAATACCTTTCCCTTTCATAGTTCTTTTCGCTTCTTGCATGTCTTCGGGGCAAACGAATAGAATACCTCTCTTCTTTTTAATAGGTTCCGGAGGTGGTTCAGGAAGTATCCAATCATTGGTATCTTGCAATATGTTGTTCAATAATTCTTTAGCTTGTTCAACAGTTCTTTCCCTGAAAACACAATCAGCACAACTGTCTAGGAAATCCCTAGAAGCATCGGTCAGTCCATTATAAAAAATATAAACTATTTCATTCTTCTCAAGAAAACAATCAGGAAAAGCTCTTAGTAACTGTAGAAGCCTCCCCCAAGCTTGACGGAGATTCTCTTCTTCAATTTGAGAAAAGTTAAATATTTCCTGTAAGGCAACTTGTTTCTTATGAGCAGGAATTTTTTTCTTCAGAAAAGTAGTAAAGCATATCCTGGGCACTATGCATACAACCAGGAGCAAGTGAAAGGAACCATTCCTTGGCCTTGCCTTTTAGCGAGAAAGGAAAAAAAAGCTTAAGGTTATAATAGTAGTGAATCTTTTCATCATTAGTAAATAGAGCAGCAATATCATTCAATTTCATAAGGTGTTCGACATTAGTTTCATATCCATAACCATGGAAAGGATCAGACCCTAGTATAGGAATTAACTCAGGGTCTACAAATAACTCATATTCCTTACAAGTAACAAATATAGTAGAAGTAGCAAATTTAGGATCATGTTTCATTTTCTCCATCATAGTTTTTATTTTAGTTTTCATAATAGATTCTTCACGTCATCTCTATCCTTACAAGCAAGAAAATCCCTAGCTACCTCACCATTCATAACATAACCTTCAGGTAAAAAAGGCAATTCATATCTCTTAGGTGATCGAGGGGTAACAGGAGATTCAAAGTCTTCCTCAGCTTGAACATTTTCAAGTTCTCTAGCGTTGGCAATATGAGCATCAAGTAATTCATTCAATGGCACATTTTTAGTTTCAACATGTGTAGAAATAGTTTCAACATTAATTTCATAAGTAGCATCATCAAGTTCATGTGACATATTATGACGATCAATAGGTGGTGGTGTAGCAAGCTGATCCAAAACAGTAGGTGAATCTAAAGCAGAGCTAGATGGCAATTCCTTACCTCCTCTCATGCGAGAGGGGACGATCTTAGTTCGATTGCCTTTCAGATTTCTCAAAGTAGCAATTGGATATCCTTCAAGTTAACACAATAAATAGAGCTATGTTCCCCGGCAACGGCTCCAGAAAAGGTCTTGATACCCACAAGTGTAGGGGACCACGACAGTCTTCACGGGTAGTATTTCACCCTAATTTATTGGTTCAACACAAGGGGAGCCAAAGAATATTTATTGGCCTTGACAGTTGAGTTGTCAATTCAAGCCCACCTAGGATATCTCTCTGCAACAAAGGTTTAGTAGCACGGCAAATAGTAGTAGCAAAAGTAACAGTAGTAGTGACAGTACCAGTTTTGTAACAGGAATGACAGTAGCAGTAGCAATAGTAACTTAGAAGATTTTAGTATATGTAAAGCGTAGGCACATGGATCGGTGATGGGTAATAATTGAGATGACATCGATCATATAACAGTTACACACTAGGGCGACATGGAACTAGCTCCAATTCATCAATATAATGTAGGCATGTATTCTGTATATAGTTATACGTGCTTGAGATAAGAACTTGCATGACATATTTTATCCTACCCTCCTGTGGCAGCGGAGTCCTATTGGAAACTAAGGGATATTAATGCCTCCTTTTAATACAGAACCAGAACAAAGCATTAACACATGGTGAATACATGAACTCCTCAAACTACGACAATCACCGGAAAGAATCCCAATTATTGTCACCTTGGGGTAAGTGGATCATGACACGTAATAGGTGCATACAACTTGCAAGATAGGATCCAAATCGCTCTTATATTCATGAAAACATAATAGGTTCAGATATGAAATCATGGCACTCAGGCCCTAGTGACAAGCATTAAGCATAGCAAAGTCATAGCAATATCAATCTCAGAACATAGTGGATACTAGGGGTCAAGCCCTATCAAACTTAACTCGGTTACATGATCAATCTCATCCAATCCCACCACCATCTAGCAAGCCTACAAAGGAATTACTCACTCCCAGTGGTGAGCATCATGGCGGTGTTGATGGAGAAGGGTTGGTGATGACGACAACGACTATTTCCCCTCTCCAGAGCCCAAAACAGGCTCCAGATCAGCCCTTCAAAGGAAGAACAAGAGGTGGCGGCGGCTCCGTCTCGTGAAACATGATGAAAACTTCTATCTGGTTATTTTTTCTCTGTAGATGTGATTTTATAAGACTAGAATTAGGGTTGGAGGGGCCACGAGGGCCCCACAAGCCATCAAGGTGCGCCCTAGGGGGGCCTGTTGGCTTGTGCCCCTGGCACACCACCTCCGACAGGTCTTCGCTCCATAATTCATTATTTTCCTAGAAATAATTCACAAAAAGTTTTTTCCAATTCCGAGAACTTTTATTTCTGCACAAAAATAACACCAAGGTAGTTCTGCTGAAAACAACGTCAGTCTAGATTAGTTTCATTCAAATCATGCAAATTAGAGGCCAAAACCAGAGAAAAAGTGTTTGGAAAAGTAGATATGTTTGAGACATATCAAGGTGGAATGGGGGATGGCGGCAGAGAATACTTGGAAGTTGATAACTTGCTGGGGAGCAGTAGCTTCGCAACCCAGCCACTGGCACCGCAGCGGATACCTAGCGCGACGCCACAGGTTGCACCGCCATCGCGTGAGAATCGACAGTTCTCGCTTGAGTACAGAGCGGCGAGGTCTTTTGGTAGCGATGTCGCTGCGGATCCGGCCTACTCCCACCACCGGGCCTCTGCATTTGGAGGGGTGGAGTAAGTTTTTTCTTCTCGTCATCAACTCCTTCAACATATTGGGAAATGCATTTAGTTAGTCAGATGCAGCTATGATTTAGAGTAGTCTCTCCATTTAGCTAGCTTTTGACCAAACCCTAGGTTAATGCAGTTGTGATTCATCTTAGAACATCACTGATTCAAAGTAGTTAGTTGGATGCACTAGTTGTATTTTGCACTCAAGGATTAGTTGGATTCAATAGAAATGCATGGTGGATTCACAGAAGCATTTTTTGGATTTCGATGCATTATTGTACTTTTTAGTTAGTGTGAACTGAAATTTGTAGCAAAAAACACTTATTTAGGCTTTTGAAATGATATATTATGTAATGCAGGCTAGATGATGAAATTTGGGAGGTGATGTTGCATTTCCATGGCATAGATAACATGGAAAGAAGGTTTTCTCTTTCAGACATCACTTTTCTCAACTTGATAGCACTTATTGAAACTGAAGGCTGTGGGTTAAATGACTGCATGTACTGGGTAAAAGAAGAAGGAATTGGATAGGATGGTTTATTGCTTCTGGACAGTCAAGATGCAGTTGAAGAAATAAAAAACCACTCTGATTTCACAGTGTTGAATATCATTGTGGCCAAGGGAAATGAAGATGGATATGTTGAATTTAACAGGGCTCACAATGCTTATGAAGAACAAGTTCCAATAGGCAGTCCACTTGGGGGACTGGTTTTGTATTAAGTCTATCACAAGATGGAGTAGTTCACCCTCTTGAAGTTAATAGCCGGTCCCAACATATCACAAGTTACTAGAGGAGAGAACACTTACTTTGTGAAGCTGAATGAAGGGAGCTGCTCTTGCAGGAGATGGGACATGACTGGACCACCTTGTCACCATGCAATAGCTGAACTGCAGAAGATAAAAGTTCACCCAAAATATTATGTGCATCCATTCTTTAAGAAGGAAATGTATAGGGATGCATACCAGCACATCATCTACCTTGTTCCTGGGCCTGAATTCTAGCCCAACACCAACACACCAAAGATGGAACCACCAGTATTCAGGGAGAAGAAAGGGAAGAAGCAGACAACTAGGAGAAAGGGTGAATTTGAAGTGCCAACTCCAAAGGATACATCAAGGATGGGCACAATAACATGCAGTAACTGTGGAAAGCAAGGCCACATGTGGACACTCTGTGAAGATAGGCTTAAGGCCAAGTTTATGTCAAGGAAAAACATGCACCGGGTAACTAAACCAATGCACAATATTTCTTAAAATTCTGCATCAAATATCAATGCATCAATATTTTCAACTGGTGCTTGTTTTAACTGTAGGACAACACAACATCCTGCCCAATAGCTTCATCACCACTCAGGCCACCTACAGCAAGTGCACCTCTAGGTCCATCCCTGGCAGCAATAGCTGCTTCTGGTCCTGTTGCTACTGCAACTTCGGTTAGGGTTAGAAAACCATCTGTGGCTTTAGTTAGGGCCACCCAATATGTTGCCACACCCCAAACTGCAACAAGAACAACCACTGCTGCTACTGTAGTCTCAACAGCATGATCAAGAAAGAGAAAGTACCCAACAGCTTCATCACCAGCCAATAACACCAGGTCAAGTGCATCATCTCCAACAAAGAACACCAGATCAAGAGTTGCCAGAGGTTTCAATGCTCCAAGGGCAGCATCAACCTCAACTCATCCAGGTGTTGGTTCAAATAGGAAGAAGAAGGCCCCAAGCAAATTTGATTTGTATTTCACAGCTAGTGGCATCCATTGAATCTGGTTTAATATGGTTATGAAACATATATTTGTCATGCCCTGAACTATGTTTGTTTGGCATGCTTGGGACAGTTAGTTTCCTATATTTCATTGTTGCCCTAAACTATGTTGGTTACCCTGAACTATGTTTGTTTGAGATAATGTAGAGATAATTAAGTAATATTGTGTCATGTTGTTGTCTGAGGTATTTTGATTTGATATGCGCACTTTTTCATTCAAGCAGGTAAACAATTCATTCATTCAAGAACATATAAATCATCCATCCACATACAAATGCCTTTCATTCATAAAACCAGATAGATCATTTATGAGTTCATTCATACATAGAATCAAGCCATCCTTTCATTGAAACACATAATACTAGATAGATCATTCATATATAGATCAATAGATAGATAGATCCTTCAACACACCAGGGGATCATTCATATAGATAGAGCAATCCTCATGGGTACATAATCCCAGTCCACCTCTGCCTGGTTACTTGAAATGGATGAAAGTTGGCCCTCCTCCTTACCCAATAGAATATATCATCATCGGTAGGGTTAGAGCCATTGGGGAAGGCCTCCATGAAGTGCTCCTTGTTCTTGCGGTTGCGAGATGCCAAGATCTTCTCAGCCAGACACCGGCGATACACACACATGTATCTTGTTGCCATCGATGGCCTTCTTCCCTCTCTTTGCATGTATCCCATGGCCACCTCCTCTTCTGCATCTACAACCTCTCCAGGGTCCATGCACACTAAGCTAGGGATCTAGGGATTTCTCTGGTGGTTGTGGGTAGGGAGAAGGTAGGGGTTTGGGTTACAGTAGGGTTTCTAGCTTAGGGTGAGATTTATACATGGACACTGGGTGCTGGTAGGCAGGCTGCAAGCTTGGATAACAGCCCAGTTCCAAGTCCACATTGGATAAATGAGACATTAAGCCCAACTGTAAAATAAAACAGCATAGCATTAAAAGACTTATTCACTGCATTAAAACAACAAGAACTAATAAAACAGTTCTTCACTGCATTACTTAAGATAGGTTCTAAACACTACATCATTTAACATAACCATAACTTGAACATTGGCACCTCCCTTCACTCCAGTTACCATAACTTAAGCAGTTCTTATAGTGTTGCACAAAATATAGAACTACCACCATCAACTTGCAAGGCCTGTTATATATAGTAGGCCAACTTACTTACTTATCAACCATCGTCTGATATTCATGACTCTAGTATGGCCTTGATTTTCTCAAGTTTTTCCTTGTTCTCATGGCCAACATTGAGCAGATCAGCTACGACTTTCTTCAACTCTTTCTTCTCTTGTGCAAGAAGATCCCTGTCCACCTTGATCTCTTTCATGACCTTCCTAGTATTGTGAATTATGTATGCCTGTGCCTGAAGGATACACTTCTGCTCCTTTGCTAGCCTAAGCTTCTCGATCTTCGTATCCATATCTAGATCTTCCTTCTGGTTCTCAAATTGCTTAGCATCCATTGCTTTCTGGTAGTCCAGTTTGCCAACACCATCCCGCCAGTCAAACATCTTGGAAACATCATCAACCATTTTGTGATACTCCTCAGACAGATGATCCTTCTCCTTCATCAACTTGGCTAACTCTGCATCATATGCATTCTTCTCTTGAATCCTGCCAAGGTTTTGCTCATGGAACAATTCCCACAACTTGATGAGGCAATTCTTTAGTATATCAGGGTGTACTGGATCAACCCACTTAACTATATCACAGTTCACACCTCCATGTTAAGTCAAAAAACAAAATTAAATTCAGGAATAAATTAAGTTTGATTAGACAACACATACTTAAGAAAATGCATAAATTAAGTACTAAATTCAGTTAAAATAGAGTTAATATACAAGGAGGAGATGTACAAATTCAGAAATCTATGCAATTCAATACAATTGATATACAAAGTTAAGCTAGAGAGGATATATACACATTCATAACTCAATCTAGTGCCAACTATTTTGAAATGGAGATAGAGATCATTTCTGCACTCTAGCTACAAATAGAGAGCATTTCTGCACTCTACTTAATGCAAACAGAAACCAACCCTTAGCATAATTGAATCCAGTGCCAAATATTTTGAAAACCACTTTCTACAATCTTCTAACCAATACACAATAACTGAATCCATCGAGCATAACTGAATCCATGAAGCATAACTGATAACCACAAAGCATAAATGAATCACTGACTTCATATATCAAGTAGAAAACCACTCTCTACAAATAAGAACATCGACTTCAGATAACAATGAGATACTGATTTACTACATTACTTACCTGAACAGGGCATCCATAGAACCTCCTCCAAGTGTTAGCACCTTCAAAAGAAACACACTTCCTAGGCATCACCTGGTGCAGAGTGCACTTGACAACTTCCTCCATGGGAGCACCACACCACAGTGGCTCAGGGATAGTGTCAGGCGTATCCTACACAGAGTACAAGGTAGATTAGACAACCAATGCATCCAATAGTTGCAGATCCATCAAGCACCGGCTAAACCAAACCCTTAACCAAAGGAATTCATCCATACAAATGTGTAGATCATCAACCCTAATTCCCAAATCGATTGAACCCTAACCCTAACCCTAAATAATGGCTGAGGGAGGAGGATGAGGCTTACAAAATACTCCATGTCCATCGGGTTGCCCCCCATGCTTTCATCGTCGGAGCTCTCATCCCCATCATTACAAGAAGGCATCCTGGCCGGCGACGAGGAAGGGAGGTGGTCGGCGACGATGGCGAGCTCTCGAGAATGGGAGAACAGAGCGAGGGGGAGAGTGAGAGTGAGTGACTAAGCACCTGGTCGGAACGACGCGCTCTAACAAGCGTCATCACACGCGCCGTCAGCCTCTGGCCGACAGAATCCTGACAGGCAGGCCGCACGTGTCATAACCGCGGTTAAAATGTAACGATTCGGCAACTAGTTTTTTTTTAAACAGCCCACCACTTTTGTGGTAGTTTTTTTGAAAAAAAAAGAAGTGGTATTATTGCAACGATAGCCTGTAATGTGATAGTTTTTGCTATATGCTTGACTTTTATGAGAAGGCATGTTTCTGACTCTGAGGTTTGCGTGATGTGCACTGGGATGATGACTCATGGAAACATGCATTGAACGAGTGTCGAATATCGAAGTGTGTGTGGGTTTTATGAACAACTCCTAGAGCACACGATTGCATGCCCCGTTGACGATGGACGGTTCTGATTGGCAATTCCCAAAAATTCTATGAATAAGAAACAGCTTGCAAAAATGCTAGTCATCCTGGGCTATATGGCGGGCATGCCGTAAAGCAAAGCATGAGTAATTTTTTAGAGCCTGCTTTCGACGTTGGATTTCGAAAACAAGTATCTAGATGATCTTAATCTTATTTCACCGAGAAAATAAGCCAGTATTATGGTGAGAAGGAGTAGTGAAAGGAAGTGGGCGAAGCCGCTTGCAGGATCTGCAAAGATTAATGTTGATTCATCCGTGTCAAGGCAAGGGACGATGGGCTCCTGTCCTGCAATTTCGAGGGAAGATAAGGGGCAACCGCCCCGGGGCCCGGAAATCAAGGGGGGCCGCTAGTACTACTTATCATGGCTGATGTGTATACTACGTACTATGGCCGATGTGTAGTCTATGTTTCCTGTAGGTCGTCATGTTTGCTTTTTAAACACCCTACACATTATCAGTATCGATCACGTTGTTGAATTTTGAATAAAGGTGGTGCTATATTAAAAAAATCTACAAAGATGTAAAAGCTATATTTCACGGGACAACTTTTATTTGAAGCATCAAAGATAGAAATGAATGGATTTGGTGTCATACCACTCATGTTTTTGCACTGTACCGACAAACTTTGAGTATATATTTCCATCTCAACAAGACATGGATTACATATTAAAAGTGCATTAATGTTTTTCATTTGACACCATGCCGAGTATATCATAACATCAAACGGTTGTTTTCTGTTGGACAATTACTTCATCTATGTACTATAGTTGATGGCGTAATCAAGATGTTAGCTAGTCATATATCTGATACAGTCACCAGTTATGAATGTTTTCATATTTTCTCAGTATATTGCACTGTTGGTTCTAGACATTATTTGTCTTCATTTGTCTACACCTGGAAGTTCCATAGTTTCTAACATTATTTGTCTTCATTTGGTTACGCCCGGAAGTTCCATAAGTTCTAGCATTATTTGTGTTCATTTTGGCTACACCTGGAAGTTCTATATTCACCAGTCACCAGTTATGGATGACTCAGTATCATCATCGCAAGACCATTATCCTCCCGCGGATGGTTTGGCCATTTATTTGGAAATAGTATGAGATCACTCGGTATACAGGTATGTAATTTTAACTGAGATTTATGAAAGCCTCACATAATTGAACTAGCAAACTGATTTAATCGTCCTTGCTGTTCCCCCTGGGATTGCCCTTAAACCGGTTGACTTTAAAGTGCCGGAGCTCCACCCCGGCCTCTGCCGCGGTCCTGGCCTCGCCGTCGAGGGCCAGCTCGGCGAGGATCATCCCCACTGCCGGCCCCATCTTGAACCCATGCCCAGAGAAACCGGCCCCGAGCACTACGTCCTGGCCGAACTCCCCGCCGAGGAAATCGATCACAAAGTCTTTGTCCGGAGTCATGGAGTACATGCATGACTGCCGAACGACTGGCCCGCCGACGGTCACCACGTGTCCCGGCATGAACTCCTCGATCCACCGCGCGACACGATCGGCGGCGTCGCCACCACCGGAGACCCAGTCCCGGCTGTCGGGGTCGCACGGCGGCCCGCCGTCGTAGTTGATTTTGATCAGGCCCGGGAGCTCCAGCGATGGCGTGCTGTACACGTGGGGGTCCCCGTAACTGGAGAACGTCGGGAACCCGGCCGCCGCAGTGAGCTCTCGCTCGTGGCCTGGCTGGATCTTCCAGTACAGAGTGGGCATGTGCAGCGGCTGGATAGGCAGCTCCAGGCCGGCGACGGACCTGACCAGCTTGCTCGTCCATGCGCCGACGGTCACGATGCATTTGGCGCCGTGGAACTCCTCGCCGTCGCTCGTCGTCACCCGGACACCAGCTCCTCCGTCCTTGACGATGCTGACGACCTCCTTGTTGTCCCTGACGACGGCGCCCTTCTTGACGGCCAGCGCCTGGAACATGGCGACCGCCTTGGTGGCGTCCAGCACGCCGCCGCCGAGCTCGCTCACCGCCGTCACCCAGCCGTCCGGGACGCGGAACACGCCGCCTCCCCACCTCCCGCCCACGTCCACCTCCGCGGCGCCCCCGTTCTCCACGGCTGCGAGGAGCGCAACGTTGCTGCGCGGGCCCATGGAGAGGTGCGGCGACGGGGTGAGTACGCGGTAGCCGGCGTCGGCCTGGGCGTCGCCCCAGAGGCGGCGGGCGAGGCGGACCATGGGCGGGTAGCGCGCCTTCGGGTAGGCGTCGCGGATGGTGCGGGAGTGGCCGTGCGAGGAGCCGAGGTGGTGGAGCAGGTCGAAGCGCTCTAGGAGGAGGACCCGGGCGCCGCGGCACGCCGCCGCGTGCGTCGCGCAGCTGCCCATGATGCCCGCGCCCACCACGATCACGTCGAAGTCGAGCCGGCCATGGACACAGTCGGCGTGGTCGGACACTACATCTCCATGCGCGGCCATGGTGCCAACGCTCGGTTGCTCCGGGGCCGTTGCACTGCTCTCCGGTGCACAATCAAGCGAGCACAGAAGATGTGTGCTCCAGTTGTACAATGGCACGCAGTATATATGCAGGCGATCTCACGACCGCTGGTGTGGGTTCATGGCCTCGTGCACAAATCATCCTGGAGCGGATGAGAGTGCCATAATTAGTTGTTGTTTTTTTATCAAAGCCGCCACTCCATTAACATGTGCCCTTAACAAATTAATCGTCACAACAGTGGTGAAAGTCTGAGGACGTATCTGTTTCATTGCAAACATTCTATGAAAATTCTAAGCTCCAGAATAAACAAATCGGGACAACTTTAGAGCAAGTATAATAAGATAACATAAGTAGGCTATAATAAATAAAATACTATATATTTGCTTAGTTGGAGGTGAGAGAAAAGGAAAGAGAAGAAAAGCGGGCTCTTAGTGAGTAGCCAACTACAACACGAGACTCAAGATGCTTTGTGAGGTTGTAAGGTGGACCAACTACTAATAAAATAGTATACATCTAAAACTTACTATTATACATGTTAGCTATTAGGTTGGTTCTAGATGACATGGTAACTCTTTATAACCAGATGGTTGTATTATTAACCTTGTTCTTACCTTTGACGAACCCACTCAACAATCGTCTGCTACTCTGATTCTTTTAAAAGGTGGAGTATCTCCTTGGGAACGGAGTCACGGAATAGAGACAGGTTCGTAGGACACGGCCAATGGCACTAAAGTGTGGTCACGTGCTCCCAATTAGCACAAGGTGCAGCGGCGCAGCCTGTTTATGTTGTTAATAAATACCTCCTTGATAGTAAGTGGTAACTGGTACTGGTAAGTATTCTTTTCAGAGCTTAGGTCATTGCTTACGGAAAGATACTCTCAGCTCGCGTCGCCTCGAGGGGCGACTCGGGCGCCCTAGCCGTCGTCGCCCTCGCCCTCCCTCCTCCCCTGCTTCCCCGCCGTTGTCGGAGGAGGCCGGCGAACGAAGCTCGCCTGGCGGACGGCGGACGGCAGGCCTTCCTTCCTTCAAAAGGGGATCCTCTGGTTGAGATACGACGGCGCCCCTGGGCATACGGCATGGAGGTGGTGTTGGCGCGCTCGGGCGGCGGCCCGATGGGATCCCGGCGGTGCTGCGGGGGCTGGCGGCAGCGGATCTAGGGTTCCCCACCCCAGATCGGTTCTCCTCTGGGTGGTCGGGCTCGGACGCCGTCCGCTGCCCTAAGCGGTGGTGGGCTTGCGCGTTGACTGTCCTCCTTCGTGGGGGGTAACAGAAGGCGTTGGCGTGCTGCTGGATCTGAACAAGGTGGGGGCGTCATCCCATTCCAGGGATGACAGCCAGGTGGTGGGTCCTTGTGGCGTCATCGGTGGCGGGGGATCTTGGGATCCCGCTCCCGGGACGTCGCAGGATGAGATGGCCCGTGCAAAAGAGAAGGGTTCTTCGAACAGATCTAGGTGAAAGCTTGCTTTCGGCTACTGCCAAGGCCGGCGATGGCGGCGCTGTCTACATCGTTTCCTTCCTGAAGGCATTGTCTAGGAGAAGTTCAAGGCCACTCTCTGCTACCTCCGGGGGAAACCCTAGATCAGTAGATCGGATGACGATGACGCTCTGGTGTCGTTTCCCCCTTGGGGGCATCATTCATGGAGGTACACACGGGCTCGAGGGACCATTGGCCAGCATCTACGGTGGAGCGGCGTTCCCTGAGACACATTGACGTTGTGGAGTCCCGGCGGCGAGGCGCGGCAAAGCCTCGGCGACGGATGCGTGATGATGAGCGCGCGTAGGGAGGAGGCACTGTCTGGCGTCGTGGGGGCGTCGACGGCAGGCCTTGCAAGGTCGATGCATCAGTAACTGTTCTGATGATGGATTGATAGAAGAAGGCGGCGACGACCTATGAGGGTGCATCGGACCGGTTTCTGCCCCTGGCCCGGTATATGGCTCGGTCGGGGCCTCCAGCTTTAGATGTTAGGCTAGGTGAGAAGTCTGGGTATGTGGCTCACACTTTTTGCACTCCTTCATCGTTGGATAGGAGTAGCGACACATGTTGCCAAGAGGGCGGCTTCAGACATATTGATGTACTCCCTCCATTCCACAATGTAGTGTGTATAGATTTGTTTTTGAAAATCAAACTTTACCAATTTTGACCAAGTTTATAGAGAAAATTGTCGACGTCTACATTACCAAACATGTATATTGTGGAAATATAACTCATGATGTTTCCAGTGATGTGTATTTGGTATTTTAGATGTACCTAATTTTCTCTATAAATATGGTCAAAGTTTGTGATGTTTGACTTTTAAAAAAACTATAGGCACTACATTATGAAACGGAGGAAGTATTGTTTTGTAAGATCTCTGTGAATAATTAATAAAGTGGCTGCATGCATCTTCCAGATGCAGAGGCCGAGGGTCATCCTCCTTTCCAAAATAAAAAATTGCTTACGGAAAGATCAATGGACTGTCATGCCCTATTTTTCTTTTCTTTTCTTCATCTATTTTTTCTTAAGAAAATGTCAGCATGGTAGTTTATGGATAAGTTTGGTTCGTGTCCTCGTGCCAATTTGCCTAGCTTCGCGCGTGCCTGGCTGTCACATTGTTTGGATACTGTCCTCGAAGTGCCTAATGTAGCCTGGCATGAAAGGCTTAAAAATGTTGTTAGCCTGGCAGGTGAATCTAGCCAGAGGATAGCCTGGTCCAGGCATAAGGAATTTCATGCCTGGTGTCCAGAACATGTATAATGATTGATAAGATAGTTTTATCTTAAGTCTTGTATGTAATTTAGAGATGACAAAAAAAATCTACAATGGATTATCTTTTAGCCTTAACTTTAATAACTAGTTATTCCTAAAAATATGATGAGACATATTATCTTAAGATATCACTTTTTGTCTTCTCTTAAATAAGAGAAGACAAAGTCTTTTTTAAGTTCTCTCTCCTCCACCTCACCATTTATCCTACGTGACACTCCTAAGATAGCACCATTGTACATGCCTTAATAGTTGTCTGGGACGTCAGCAATAGTTTTTGATGGATGTACATGTACTAATGGGTTGATTTTTAAAGCTAGATAACTCTCCAGGCCAGGGAAGGAACCAAACGTCCTTCGCCTGGGCCTGCCTGACCAGGCACAATTTCATCACTATTTTAATTTTTTCGAAACGGAGGCAGAAAAATTTACCTCGTCAATTAATTAAGAAGAAAAGAATTGCTTAGTTAATTAGCGGAAAATCGGGCAAAAACCAATACATACATATCACATGCAGACTACTTGCTAAGAAAGAAATTCCATGACCTCACGGTCAACTCAACAAACATACATAATGCGCAACCAACACGACCTCTTTCACTTCCACGTCGCAAAGAAAACCCCAACAAAACCAAAGTTGAAGACAACTGACACCAAATCCGTGGAGACAAGCGAATCGGAGATGGTGGTCAAAGAGACTGATAACCATCCATTAAGCAGTCGCGGATGCCTTCTCAAAGACTCCACTCTTCTTGCCTATGCTCTTGAGAACCTTCTTCACCTTCTTCATTTTATCCATAGAAGCCTCCTCTGCAAGTAGGCAAGAAATTGCCTTGGCAGATCCAGGGCTAGCTACCTCCAAGTCAGCAAGCAAGTCGCGAAGCTTTGTCACGAAAACCACCTCATCAATAGGGGCCAACATTTCCTCACGATCAAAGACGGGTGATCGGGTGGACTTCACCGTCTCAGAGTCCGGTGCCAAAGAATCTACCTTACCAACCTCGGCACCCACATGCACCACCTGACCAACAGCCATAGGTGAGAGAGCAATAGTAACATCCAAATCTTCACGGTCCACAAAGGCGAGCGGCTGACTAGGCTCCAACGATGGCAGTGAGGGTGCGGTCGGCCTCACCAAGTCCCCTCCAAGCGAATCCATCTCCCTTGGAAGCACCATCGAAATAGGCGAAGTAGGCTCCCCACAAAGCTTTTGTAGCTCAGGCATAATCTTAAGCACCAGAGCCATGACCTCGACAACGACTTCACTCTCAGAATCAATTGACACTGTAGTCAGCGATGACGAGCATGATGTAGCATGAGGGGAGAAATATCCATACATGTCTGCTTCCCCATCGACAAAACCAACTTGAATCTCGGGTAGCAGGACACAACCTTAAGTTTGACGAGAGCGGCCTCCGCACTTCCCAAGACACTCCCACACGCACAATGTAGTCGCAAAGCTCGGCGCGGAGGAGCTTAGTCTCCTCCACAATGAGCAGTTCTGACTCGACCTGCATCTCCCTGGTGGCCGGGACAACGTCAAGTCGAGGCATCACACCGATGTCGGCAGAGTCCTGTAGCTGCGGCTAGCTAAGTTGGTGAAGAGGCCAGCCCCTACCTGGACCGAACCGAGGAGCAGGATCTTGGACCGGCGTAGCAACAGAACGAGGGCGAGGAAGCGGTGGTGGCACGACAAGGCTTGCGAGGGAGCTGAGAGGCCTCCACTTGTTGCAACAGCCACGAGCCCGTTGACCGTTTTCCACACAACGTGCGCATCGAATGGGGTCGCGGCAGACGGATGTGTGGTGACCAGGGGCCAGACTGTTGGAAATATGCCCTAGAGGCAATAAATAAAGTGTTTATTATTCTATTTCTTTGTTCATGATAATTGTTTATTATCCATGCTATAATTGTATTGACTGGAAACACATTACATGTGTGGATAAATAGACAACACTTTGTCCCTAGTATGCCTCTAGTGAACTAGCTCGTTGATCAAATATGGTCAAGGTTTCCTAGACATTGACATGTGATGTCATTTGATAATGGGATCACATCATTAGGAGAATGATGTGATGGACAAGACCCAAACTACAAACGTAGCATATGATCATGCCAGTTTATTGCTACTGTTTTCTGCATGTCAAGTATGTGTTCCTATGACCATGAGATCATGCAACTCACTGACACCGGAGGAGTATCTTGTGTGTATCAAACGTCGCAGCGTAACTGGGTGACTATAAAGGTGTTCTATAGGTATCTCCGAGGGTGTCTGTTGGGTTGGCATGGATCAAGACTGGGATTTGTTACTCCGTGTGACGGAGAGGTATCTCAGGGCCTACTCGGTAATACAACATCACAACAAGCCTTGCAAGCAATATGACTAAGTGTTAGTCATGGGATATTGTATTACGGAACGAGTAAAGAGACTTGTCGGTAATGAGCTTGAACTACGTATGGAGATACCGACGATCGAATCTCGGGCAAGTAACATGCCGAAGAACAAAGGGAACATCATACGGGATTAACTGAATCCTTGACATAGAGGTTCGACCGATAAAGATCTTCGTAGAATATGTAGGAACCAATATGGACATCCAGGTCCCGCTATTGGTTATTGACCGTAGAGGTGTCTCGGTCATGTCTACATAGTTCTCAAACCTGTAGGGTCTGCATGCTTAAGGTTGGGTGACGTTTCGATAGTATAGAGTTATGCATGGTGGTGACCGAAGGTTGTTCGGAGTCCCGTATGAGATCTCGGATGTCACGAGGAGCTCTGGAATGGTTCGGAGGTAAATATTGATATATAGGAAGTCATGTTTTGGTCGCCAGAAAAGTTTCGGGCTCATCGGTAGTGTATCGGGAGACCATCGGGAGGGGTATTTCGACCCAAGAGGCTACATGGGCTGTGAGAGGGTAAATACCAGCCCTTAGTGGGCTGGTGGAAGTCCCACACAAGGCCCATGCGGCTGGGAAGAAAAGCCCAA
This sequence comes from Hordeum marinum, assembly GCA_022496015.1. NCBI lineage: Eukaryota > Viridiplantae > Streptophyta > Magnoliopsida > Poales > Poaceae > Hordeum > Hordeum marinum. The sequence continues at coordinate 386,603,385 of CM039672.1, forward strand.
AGAGAAAAAGGTGGAAAAAGGCAAAAAGGGCAAATAAGGAAGCAGTCCTAGTCCTACTAGGATTGGAGGAGGATTCCTCCTCTCCTCCCTTCGGCTGAAACCTAGATGGATTAGCCCTTGGGTCAAGCCTCCTCCTCTCTTCCTCCTATATATACTAGAGGGTTTTAGGGTTTTGGCACAAGATTTTCAGCCACGTGCAACCCTACCCTCTAGTTCGTAGCTTCTCCTCTAGATCGGTTTCAGCTGTGCTTAGGCAAAGCCCTGCTGAGATTACTCCACCACCATCGCCGCAGCGCCGTCACACTGCCGGAGAACTCGTCTACTTCTCTGCTCCCTCTTGCTGGATCAAGAAGGCGGAGATCATCATCAAGCTGTACGTGTGCTGAACGCGGAGGTGCCGTCCGTTCGGTACCTGATCGGGACGGATCGTGATTGGATCGCGGGACGCTTGGCGATTTGGATCGCGAAGACGTTCGACTACATAAACCGTGTTTCTTAATGCTTCCTGCTTAGCGATCTACAAGGGTATGTATTTCCACTCTCCCTCTCGTAGATGCTCATCACCATTGATAGATCTTGCGTGTGCGTAGGAAATTTTTTGTTTCCCATGCGACATTCCCCAACAGTGGCATCATGAGCTAGGTCTATGTGTAGATGAGGTCTCGAGTAGAACACAAAGAGTTTGTGGGCATTTATGCTTAGATTGCTTCCTCCCTTGGTCGTGTTTTGGTTCAGCGGTATTGTGGGATGAAGCGGCCCGGACCAACCTTACTTGTGCTCTTACGAGAGATCAGTTCCATCAACTGACGTGTAACCTCATTGCACAAAGATGGCTGGCAGGTGTCTGTTTCTCCTACTTTAGTTGGATCGGATTCGACTAAGGTGTTCCTTGAGAAGGTTGAAAAGCAACTTATGTATCACCGTTGTGGTTTATGCGTAGGTGAGAATTTTTCTTGCTAGATACTTGTAGCAGCCACATAAAACTTGCAACGACAATTAAAGGACGTCTAACTTGTTTTTGCAGGGTATGTTGTGATTTGATATGGCCAATTACATGATGAGATATATGTGATGTTTGAGATGATCATGTGTTGTATAGAATATCATGACTTGCATGTCGATGAGTACGGCAACCGGCAGGAGCCATAGGGTTGTCTTTAATTATTGTATGACCTGCGTGTCAATCATTAAGTGCTATGTAATGCTTTACTTTATCGCTAAATGGTAGCAATAGTAGTAGAATCATGGTGGGCACGACAACCCTGATGGCGACACGTTGATGGAGATCAAGATGATGGAGATCATGGTGTCATGCCGGTGATGATGGAAATCATGCCGATGCTTTCAAAGATGGAGATCAAAAGCACAAGTTCATGGCCATATCATGTCACTTATGATTTGCATGTGATCTTAATCCTTTTATGCACGTTGTTTTTCTTAGGACGACGGTAGCATTATAAGGTGATTCCTCACTTAAATTTCAAGATGAAGTGTGTTCTCCCCGAGTGTGCACCGTTGCGAAAGTTCGTCATGTCGAGACACCACGTGATGATCGGGTGTGATAGACTCTACGTTCACATACAACGGGTGCAAGCCAGTGTTGCACATGCAGAACACTCGGGTTAAACTTGACGAGCCTAGCATGTACATACATGGCCTCGGAACACAAGAGACTGAAAGGTCGAACATGAGTCATATAGTAGATATGATCAACATGATGATGTTCACCATTGAAACCACCTCAAATCATGTGATGATCGGACTTGATTTGGTGAATTTGGATCATGTGAGACTCAGATGACCTGAGGGATGTCAACTTGAGTGGGGACTTTAGTAATTTGATTAACTAAACTCATTATCTTGAACAATAGTCCAAGTAAACTTTGCATATTTATGTTGTAGATCAATGGCTCGCGCAGTAGCACCCCTGAATTTTAATGCGTTCCTAGAGAAAGCTAAGTTGAAAGATGATGGAAGTAACTTTGTTGATTGGGCCCATAATCTGAGGATTATCCTCACAGCTTCCCAGAAATCATATGTCCTTGATGCACCGCTTGGTGACCAACCAGAAGACATGTCATCCGAAGACGTTAAGAACGCTCGGGAGGCACGTTCTGGAGATTACTCAATAGTTCAGTGCGCAATATTGTATGTGTCGTGGTTTCGTCATGGCAGATGCCATAGGTAGGCTTATCGAGAGGGGTCGAAGGACGCCGGAGGGCTCCGGGAGTGGGATTAGGCACAAGCGGTGGCGGACACACGCTGTACCCAGGTTCGGGGCCCTCCGTGGGAGGTAATACCCCTAGTCTTGCTCGGTCTAGTTGAGGCAATGGTTGGGTTACAATGATGCTCCTTGAGCTGTATGAGACGAGGAGGAAGAAGGAGCTAGCCTGCTCCTCCGCCTCTCTATGTGCGTATGTGTGGAGTGGATGTAGAGCAGCTGATCGATCGTCGATCATCCATCCTCCTCTGCATGGGAGTGGCCCAGGGGGTCAAAGGGGCCCCCAGCCGGCAGCCTCTCTAGCCGGCTACGGGGGCCCGGCCATGGGGTCTTGTCGCCGGTAGGTCCCGCCAGCTGAAAGGTCCCGTCAGGCACCGACGGGACCCGCGAGGCGGGTCCTGATGCCGGTCACATCGTGGCACGGGCTGTCCCTTGCGGCGGCGTCTTGCGGCGGCCGGCCGGGGTCAGCGGTACGGCCGGCCACCCTGTAACCATGCCGGGGCAGGTAACAGAGTGGTTGAAGGCGTGCCGACACTTTTGGAAGCCCGGTCGCCATCCGCCAAGGTCAGAGGCCCTGACGCCTCCGCCGTAGCCATACCGGCGCTGACCCTCGACGGGACAGGGGCCACTGTTGGCACGCACGCCCCGCAGACGGTATCCAATGCCCAGCCGGCTGGGCGCAGCCGGCGGACCACCTCCGACGGGGCATAGCCAGATCGCAGGGGGAGGTGGCCCGCCCTTTAATCGTGTTAGGAGGCGGGGGAAAAGGGGCGCTTGAGGCTACCCCGGGATCGTCCCCCCGTCAGTAGTCCCCGAAGCTAGGGAGGACCCGCCGACGGGCTACGGCTGTCCTTGCCAGCTTGAAGATCATTCTTGTGCTGTAGGAGGCCTTGAGAGTCGAACTGAATCGGAGAGTGATGGCCGGCTCCGTAGCCGGGCGACGCTTCGCACGCCGCCTCGGGCTTCCCGCCTGGCTGGGGAGACATGCCACACGGCGGAAGAGACCGGGCAACGGGCCGAGAACCCCCGCGGCCGCAGCCTCGGCCCGCGCGCAGGGATCCTTTACGGCGCGGGGCGGACGGTTGGCATTCCCGAACGCCACGATGTCCACCCCGCGCATTGCGGGAACCATGGGGGTCATGCGTAGTGAATCCGGCCCCCACGATCGCCCGCGCGGGGTATAAATGGGGGGAGGCAGAACGGCCCGTTCACTCCCCCTCCTACCGCCGCATCGCCTTCGCCGCCCTCTGCCCTCCGCCGCGAGAGACAGAGAGAGAAAGACAGTAGCACGAGGACAAGTCACGCCGCCGCATGCCGCCGAAGAGAGCCCGGGCCGCCGCTGAACTTCCGCGCCCGCCGACGCGACCGCACGCCCCCTCGGCGGCCATGGCGAGCAAGGGCGCCTGGGACGACAGTGATGTGGACGAAACATTCATCGAGCATCTCCGCCACCGTCGCAAACTCCCGGCAGAGGAGCACCTGGTGGCGCGCCCGGCCGGGCCACAGAACTCCCCGGCCTCGTGGGAGGGCGAAGTGGTCGTCTTTGCCGACCACTTCCTCCGCGGGCTCGGGCTGCCGGCGAGCTCTTTCTTCTACGGCTTTCTGACGCGGTTCGGCCTATAGCCGCACCACCTCGCCCCCAACGCCATCCTGTAGCTGGCGGCGTTCGTCACACTCTGCGAGGGATACTTGTGGGTCGCACCGAGGCTTGACCTCTGGTGCCGGATTTTCTTCCTTAAGAGGAAGACGGCGAAGGACCCGTCGACGAAACAGATGGTGATAACCACCTCTGGAGGCGCTCTGATCCAGATTCGCAAGTGAACCGGCTTCCCGAAGCTCCTGCTGCACGAGTCGGTGAAGCGATGGCAGCGGGGATTCTTCTACGTGAAGAACGCGAAGCTGGAGGAGGACTACATCAACCTCCCCGACTTCGCCAACCACCCGCCGACCGTGATGCTAAACTGGCGAGCGGCTGCATTTCCGACGCCCGAGACGGCGGACCGGCTCTGCGAGCGCCTGCTCACGATGACCGGGGCAGAGGGGCTGAAGGCCACGGACTTGTTGGCCACGATGATGGCGTGCAGGGTGCAGCCGCTGCAGCGTCGGCCGCACCTCATCTGCCAGATGGGAGGACGCCACGACCCCTGCCGGCTCTCCACCAAGGAGATGAAGCCGGCCTATGTGGCGAGGAGGGGGAATGCCATTTTGACAGCGAAGATGGCGGAGGGAGAATGGCAATGGGGGAAAACCCCGTACAACCGGAGCCGCCCAGCACGACGGGTAAGTGACAAGCTGGTTCCCCCCCTCCATCTTTTTAGAGGTGATACCCCTCCCCTCGGTCTGACAGTGTGCCGCCCAGCCCGCCCGCAGCTCTTCCCTCTGCTGAAGAACTACGGGGAACCGGCCCCCGACACGGCAGAGTCGGACCCCGAAGAGGTCGAGGACGCCGACGACGTGGAGCCGGCTGACTCCGAGCGAGCCGGAGCATCTGGTGCCGGTGACACGGAGACGGAGATGGAGGGCGCCGACGAGGCCGAATCGACGGGAGAGTCCCCTCCCTAGACGCGCATCGCCGGGGCCCCGGAGAAGTCCGAGGCCTCAGAGGACGAGGTTACGGCACCGCGGAGGCGCCAACCTCGAGCTGGTGGCGGCTCCAGCCGGGGAGGCCCGGATGTGGGCGACAAGGGGAAGGGCCCGGCTGCCACCAAGCCGGTGCCCAAGCGTGTGGCGACCGCGCAGCCGGGCGGCAGTCGCGGAGGTGGCGGCAAGAAGCAGAAGGTCGCCCATGCGGGACCTGTGAGGAGGGCGATCCCCATTGTCGCCAGGTAAGTCCGTCTTCTCCTCCACCTTGGTTCGACATGCCCCCCTTCCCCAGTCTCTTATTTCTTCATGACCAGGGATGCGCGCGCCCTGGGGAGGACACCGGGTGGCGGGACGGAGAGGGTGGCGCCGCCGACGACGGTCGAGGAGAGGGTGGCGCCGCCGACGACGGTCGAGGAGAGGGAGCGCCAGGCGTGGCTTGACTTCGAGGCGGCCGAGCAGGAGCAGCGTGCCCAGGAGCTCCACCCCTGGGAGGAGGAGGTGAAGAGGCAAGGGGGAGCCAGCGGGAAGGCCGCTGGCGGAGCATGGGAGCCGTTCCCCCTCCTCCAAGGAAGCGGTGGGGAGACCGTGGGCGGAGCTTGGGAGCCCTTGCCCCGCGGCCGGGAGAAGAGGTCGAAGAGTCACCATGGCTCCGAGCGAAGGGCGGAGGCGAGCGCGACGGCCGCGGGGGGTGAGGCGGCAATGGGCCACGACACCGCCCAGACGATCGCGGGCGACGTGCGGCCGAGGCCGGAGCTACCGGCTCCGGAGGCGCCACCACCGTACGTGCCGACTTCAGAGGCGCCAGCTCCGGAGGCATCGGTGTTGAAGGAGAGTCAGCTCGGAGCAGCCGGCGGTGGGGTGCCGGAGGGGGGAGCCATGATGGCCGTGAAAACGGCCGCCGCAAGTGCGTCGAGGGCGGCTGCCCGCGCGGCGGCGACAGGAGGGGCCGGTCGTGTCGAGGTCTCCGATAAGGAAGAACCCGCAGACAAGGGCCGGCCGCAACAGACCTGGGCAGCGGCCGGGAGCCCGTCGTCCGGCGGGCCGATGAGCTCCCTCGGAGCGGCGGTGGCCGCCGCCGTGGAAGCGTTTGCGGCGGCCCCCGCCGAGGCGACGCAAGACGCTCGGGCTGCCAGCGACCGGCTGGTGAGTTTGGAGCAGGCGATCGTGGTGAGTCTTCTTTCCTTCTTCCCTTTATTTGCATTCTTCCATCTTTTCCAATGGGGATGCGTCGGCACACCCACTGGGTGTAGCCCCCGAGGCTCGAGCCGGCTCAGGCGCAGGCGGCTTGGGCCTAACGCTCTTGTTTTGCACGCAGCGCACGACCGCCGGGTGGCAGCGTACAACACCCTGTTGGGGTTGTACCGGGGAGCTAAGAACCGGCTCGCCATCGTGTCCGCGGACCTGCGAGGTACGTTGCCCTTGCGAGTGTCTTGATCTTCCAGTGAGAGCGCACAAGCGCACCCACTGGGTGTAGCCCCCGGGAGTCAGGCCGGCTGCCCCGGAGGCGGGCTGAATCCTTTCTGACTCTTGTGTCTTATGCAGCCACCCATGCCGAGACGGTCTGCCTCCGGCGCCAGGTGGTGAGTCTTTACGAGGCGTGGGAACTCCTCACGACGGAGGGTGACCGGCTCCGCGGGGAGGCGGACCGGGCGAAGGCGGAGCGGGAGGGCCGTGAGGCGGCCCATCGTCGAGCGCTGGCGGACCAGGAGGCGGCCCTCCGCTAGGAGGCGGAGGGGCGGGAGAAGGCGCTCCGCGAGAAGTTGGAAGCCAAGGCGGACGAGGACTCACAGGCGGCTCGGGTCGAGCACGAGCGCCGGCGCCAGGAGTGGTCCGATAGGGAGGAGCAGTTGCAGGAGCAGGGTCACGAGGTGGACAAAATGCTGCACAGTAAGTTTCCACCGCCCTGTTCTTCCTTCTTGGTTTTCTGGTTCCCCCCGCTCATCCCCCAACCTCCTCTTAGGTCTCTTCCCTGGCACGCGGGAGATCGCGGAGGCAGCCGTCAAAGCCGACCGTGAGGCCCGGCGGGCGCAAGGAGAGGCCGTCGGGCCGCTGGCCCCCTGGACCCTGGACGAGGTGGGGATCGCCACCGAGGCACGTCTGTCGGAGGTGGTTCGTGCCCTGAAGCGGCTCCAAGCGGCCAACATGACGCTGGTTCGCACGCTCTGGCCCGACGCGGTGGAGCCGATCTCCATGAACCGGTTGTCGAGGTGGTTGGAGTTTGGGACGGCACGGGTGAACGCCTGGAGGGCCTCCGCGGCACGAGCCGGTGCGGGCATGGTGCTCCGCATCGCCAAATCGTGGTACCCCGAGCTGGACTTGGGCTTGCTCACGGCCCAGCGCGCTGGCGCCGACCCGGAGCTGGAGGCGGCGACCGACGAGATGCTGGTGAGGGCAAGCGATCTTGTGTCCTTCGCCACGTGGGACGAGTATGTTCCGGAGCGCGGGGCGGACGGCATGGTGGTCTCGGTGGACCAGTACGGGCTCGCCCTGGACGACCCGGATGGGAGCACCGTCGAGACGGCCGATGAAGGCTCCGACACTAACGAATACGCCGAATCCGGGCCAACTCCGGCTGCGGGGGCTTCTGCCTCGGCCGCCCCGGAGGTGCCAGCCTCGAAGGCGCTAGCACCGTCGGCTCCTAAGGCGTGAGCACTGCCGGCTCCAGCGGCGTTAGGACTTGGAGGAAGGCCGGCCCGGTGCTGCCATAGCTTAGGATTTTTCTTTCCTGCATTCCTGTTTTTAGACTAGAATTCCACCCACTGGGGTGTATATGTAATGAACTCGTGGTCGTGGGCCTTTTATATGTTATGAACTTGTGCCATTTATTTTGGAAAGAACGTGCGTGCCGGCTCTTCTTTCACCCTTTGCCTTTTGACTTGTGTTAGCACGCCAGGATTCCTTCCGGCTTCCACACCGCCTGCCGGCCAGCCGGGAGCCGGTCTGGGGCAGGGATGGGGCTTCACCTTTGGGGACAATAGCGGGCTCCTAGAGTCAACCAGCTAAGGCTAGGTTGAGCCGGCAGATGCCGGTGGTGCTAGGATTAACATAGCTTGGCTGGGCCGATCCGACTGTCGCGCACGTCGGCTGACCTTTGTGTGAGAAGTTCCTTCGTACCCCATGGTCCCTTCAGCCGGACAGCCAGGAGCCGGACTGTAGCTGGTTAGGGGAGGGGAGGCAAAGGGTTGCTTGCTCACATTATTCGTCCGCCTCGGTGGGCAGCCGGGCGAGCCCTCGGGCCCGGGAGCCGAACCCGGTTGGCGTGCCTTTAGACAACAGAACTTTGTAGGAATTGAAAAGGGCGTGCCCCCAGCATCGGCTTGGGGCCGCCGTTGCATTTATAAGCCCAAAGGAGGGGGGATACATACAATGGTTTTCAACAATAGAACGGACGGAGGAGCGCCGCGTTCCACGGGCGCTCCGTCTCCTCGCCGGAGGCGTCTCTCTTGCGTTTCTGCGGCTTCTGCGCGTCTATTAGATAGTACGCGTTGTTGCATAGTGCCCGTCTAACGATGAACGGGTCCTCCCATGGGGAGGACAGCTTGTGCTGGCCGGTGGTTCGCTGGATCCGCCTGAGCACCAAGTCTCCTTCACGAAAGAAGAGCGGCCGGATCCGCTTGCTGTGATAATGCCAGAGCTTCTGCTGGTAGATGGTCGTCCGTCTCAAGGCCAGCTCGCGGGCCTCCTCGAGGAGGTCGACGCCATCTTCCCTTGCCTCCTTTGCATCCTTCTCGGTGTACAGGGTGACCCGAGGCGAATCGAATTCGATGTCGGTTGGGATGATCGCCTCGGACCCGTAGACGAGAAAGAATGGAGTGTAGCCGATCGACCGGTTGGGCGTGGTCTGGAGGCTCCAAAGGACAACCGGCAGCTCTTCGACCCAACAGCCGGCCGACCGGACCAGTGGCGTTACGAGTCGGGGCTTGATGCCGAACAGGAGCAGGCCGTTCGCCCTCTCAACCTGGCCGTTTGACTGCGGGTGGGCGACGGACGCCAGGTCGAGCCGGATGCCCCGCCTCAAGCAGAAACGTGCTAGCGCGCCCTTGGCAAAGTTTGTGCCGTTGTCGGTGATGATGTTGTGGGGGACGCTGTAGCGTACCGTGATGTCTTTGATGAACCGGACGGCCGTGGGGCCGTCTAGTTTCTTGATTGGCCGGGCCTCGATCCACTTGGTGAATTTGTCGACGGCTACCAGCAAGTGTGTCATGCCGCCTCGTGCGGTTTTGAAGGGTCCCACCATATCCAGCCCCCAGACGGTGAAGGGCCACGAAAGGGGGGATGGTCTGGAGGGCGCTAGCCGAAAGATGGCTCTGCATGCTAAAGCGCTGGCAGCCCTCGCACTTGTCAACCAGCTCCTTGGCCGCCTCTAGAGCGGTCGGCCAGTAAAAACCATGACGGAATGCTTTGGCCACCAGGGACCTAGAGGCTGCATGATGCCCGCACTCGCCCTGGTGGATGTCGAGGAGGATTTCTTGCCCTTTCTCCGGCTCGACGCAGCGTTGGAAGACGCCGGTGGTGCTGCGATGAACCAACTTGTGGTGGATGATGCTATAGGCCGGGGCTCGGCGCTGAATTTGCCTTGCGGTGGCCTCATTGGAGGGGAGCTCGCCATGCTGGAGGAACGCCAAGATGGGCTGGGCCCATGAGGGAGCCAAGACAAGGGCCGACCCAGCCCCCGGGACCGGCTCGCCAGTCCCCGGGGCCGGCCTACTAGCCCCCGGGAGCGAGACGGCAGTGGGATTGTTGACCGTCGTCGTGACGGCGACGAGCCGGTGCCAGCGCGCGTAGGCGTGGCCGGCTCGATTGCTGCGGTGGACGGCGCCGGACCGGCGGCTGGTGGTGGCGGAGCCGGCAGAGCTACCGCAGCCGATTGGTCCGGTTGGGCGGCCGGTTTTGCCGGGGTGCTGACCGCTTTTGCCGGCATGAAGATGGACTCCGATTCGGGAGAAGGCTTGATCGAAGGCTTCATCAGCCGCTCGAGGGAGACGCCGACTGGGATGGCCTGCCGGGTGGAGCCGATTTTGGCCAGCACGTCGGCCGCCTCGTTGTCCGCACGGGGGATGTGGTGGAACTCGCAGCCCTCGAAGGAGCCGGTGAGCTGTTGGATGAGGAAACGATAGCTGGCCATGTTGGCATCCCTGGCATCCCACTCGCCAGAGACCTGTTCCACCACGAGGTCAGAGTCGCTGAAGCAAATGATGCGTTGGATGCCGATCTCCTTGGTGAGCCGGAGGCCATGGACGAGGGCCTCGTATTCGGCCACGTTGTTGGAGGCGGCGAAGTGGATCTGGAGGGCGTAGCGGAGCTGGTCCCCTCTAGGGGATGACAGGACGATGTCGGCTCCCAGGACGGCTCGCATCTTCGAGCCGTCGAAGTGCATGCGCCAATGCGTGGAGTTGGGCGGAGGCGGCACGAACTGGGTTTCGGCCCAATCGACGAGGAAGTCGGCCCATCACCTAGGACTTGATGGCGGTGCGTGGCTCGTACCGTATTTCGTAGTGGGCTAGGGCGATGGCCCATTTGGTGATCCGGCCGGTGGCGTCCCGGCCGGCCATGATTTCGCCCAGCGGCGTTGTGCTCACGACGGCGATGACGTGCTCCTGGAAGTACTGCTTGATCTTCTGGGCGGCGAAGTATACGTCGTAGCACATCTTCTGGTAGTGGGGGTAGTTTTGCTTGGAGGCGGAGAGGACCTCGCTGAGGTAGTAGACGGGACGCTGCGTCGGCAGTGCCTTGCCTTCCTCCGGCCGCTCCACCACCAGGACGACGTTGATGACTCGTATGGTCGCCGAAATGTAGGCGAGCAAAGGCTCCTTGTCAGCTGGCGCGGCCAAGATGGGCGCGCTGGTGAGAGCCCGCTTGAGGCCGCGGAATGCCGCGTCCGCCTCGTCGGACCAGTCGAACAGGGTCGGCTTCTTCGAGAGGTCCCAGCCTGGCTTGACCAGGGCCGACTTGCGTAGGAGCCCGTAGATGGGCAAGGCCTTCTCGCCCAGCCGGCTAATGAACCGGCTGAGGGAGGCAAGGCAGCCGGTGAACTTCTGAACAGGTCCGCCGTCGTAGCGATAGGAGTGCCCAGACCCCGGAGGGTGGCGGCGAGTGGATCATAGGTGCCGGAGCGAGCAGCGGCTGTGGCGGCCTCGGCCGCTCGCACACGGCCCAAAGTGGTGGGGGAGACGGTGACCATCACTCCCACGCGGGTGTGGGGGCCGATGGCCTCGCCCATGGCGAGCGTGCCTACCGACGAGGGCGGGTCGGTGCAGTTGAACACCTGGCTAGGGTACCCGTCGGCCTCCGGTTCTTCGGCGAGGCTCAGCTTACCGAACCGCCCGGCGAGCGCGGCGACGTCGGGCGCTAGGTCGTGGCCAAGGCACTCGTCAGAGATGCCGGCCGTGCTGCCCGCAAGGCTCGCCGGAGCAAGCCCCACAAGCACGCGGTTCTTCCCGGATGCGAGGTGGTCGGGGGAGGCGGTGAAGGGTCCCACCCGGAGCGTGACTCCGGCCGGCGCCACGGACGGCCCCACGGTGGGTGCCAACTATCGTGGTTTCATCACGGCAAATGCCATAGGTAGGCTTATCGAGAGGGGTCGAAGGACGCCGGCGGGCTCCGAGAGCGGGATTAGGCACAAGCGGTGGCGGACACACGATGTACCTAGGTTTGGGGCCCTCCATGGGAGGTAATACCCCTAGTCCTGCTCGGTCTAGTTGAGGCGATTGTTGGGTTACAATGATGCTCCTTGAGCTGTATGAGACGAGGAGGAAGAAGGAGCTAGCTTGCTCCTCCGCCTCTCTATGTGCGTATGTGTGGAGTGGATGTGGAGCAGCCGATCGATCATCGATCGTCCATCCTCCTCTGCATGGGGGTGGCCCGGGGGGTTTTATAGGCCAACCCCTCGGAATACAATACAAATAGAAGGTCAAAGGGGCCCCCAGCCGGCAGTCTCTCTAGCCGGCTGCGGGGGCCCGGCCGTGGGGTCTTGTCGCCGGTAGGTCCTGCCGGCTGAAAGGTCCCGTCAGGCACCGACGAGACCCGCGAGGCGGGTCCCGATGCCGGTCACATCGTGGCACGGGCCGCCCCTTGCGGCGTCGTCTTGCGACAGCCGGCCGGGGTCAGCGATACGGCCGGCCACCCTGTAGACACGCCGGGGCAGGTAACGGAGTGGTTGAAGGCGTGCCGGGACTGTTGGAAGCCTGGTCGCCATCCGCCAGGGTCGGAGGCCCTGACGCCTCCGTCGTAGCCATACCGGCGCTAACCCTCGACGGGACGGGGGCCACTGTTGCCACGCACGCCCTGTAGACGGTATCCAATGCCCGGCCGGCTGGGCGCAGCCGATGGACCACCTCCGACGGGGCGTAGCCGGATCGCAGGGGAAGGCGGCCCACCCTTTAATCGTGTTAGGAGGCGGGGGAAAAGGGGCGCTTGAGGCTACCCCGGGGTCGTCCCCCCGTCAGTATGGCTTAGAACCGGGACTTCAAAGACGTTTTGAATGTCATGGAGCATATGAGATGTTCCAGGAGTTGAAGTTTATCTTTCAAAAGAATGCCCGGATCGAGAGGTGTGAGACTTCCGATAAGTTCTATGCTTGCAAAATGGAGGAGAACAGGTCTATTAGTGAACATATACTCAGAATGTCTAGGTATTCGACTCGTCTAGCGGAGTTGGGAATTGCCCTTCCACCAAAGGCGATCACTAACAGAGTTCTTCAATCACTGCCACCTAGTTACAAGAGCTTGGTTATGAACTATAACATGCACGGGATGAACAAGTCAATCGTCGAGCTGTTTGCGATGCTAAAAGTCGCTGAGTCTGAAATCCAGAAAGAACATCAAGTGTTGATGGTCAATAAAACCACTAGTTTCAAGAAGAATGGCAAGGGCAAGGACAAGAAGGGTAAAACCAAGAAGGATGGCAAAGCAGTTGCTGCTCCTGTAAGGAAGACCAAGGCTAGACCCAAGCCAGAAACTGAGTGCTTTCATTGCAAGGAAACTGGTCAATGGAAGCAGAACTGCCCCAAGTACCTGGCTGACAAGAAGGCGGCCAACGACAAACAAGGTATATATGATATACATGTTATTGATGTGTACGTTACTAGCTCTCGTTGTAGTGCCTGGGTATTTGATACCGGTTCGGTTGCTCACATTTGCAACTCAAAGCAGGAACTACGGAATAGACGAAGGCTGGCAAAGGACGAAGTGACGATGCACGTGGGAAATGGTTCCAAGGTTGATGTGATCGCCGTCGGCACGCTCTCTCTTCGATTACCATCAGGATAAGTGATGAACCTGAATAATTGTTATTTAGTGCTTGCGTTAAGCATGAACATTATATCTAGATCTTGTTTATTGCGAGACGGTTACTCTTTTAAATCAGAGAATAATGGTTGTTCTATTTATATGAGTAATATCTTTTATGGTCATGCACCCAATGTGAGGGGTTTATTCATATTGAATCTTGATAGTGATGATACACGTGTTCATAACATTGATGCCAAAAGATGTAGAGTTGATAATGATAGTACCACTTTCTTGTGGCACTGTCGTTTAGGTCATATTGGTGTAAAACGCATGAGGAAGCTCCATGCTGATGCACTTTTGGAGTCACTTGATTTTGAATCACTTGACACATGCGAACCATGCCTCATGGGCAAGATGACTAAAACGCTGTTCTCTGGAACAATGGAACGGGCAAGTGACTTATTGGAAATCATACATACTGATGTGTGCAGTCCAATGAATGTTACAACACATGGTGGATATCGTTATTTTCTCACCTTGACTGATGACTTAAGTAGATATGGGTATATTTACTTAACGAAACACAAGTCTGAAACGTTTGAAAAGTTCAAGCAATTTCAGAGTGAAGTTGAGAATCATCGTAACAAGAAGATTAAATTCCTGCGATCTAATCGAGGAGGTGAATATCTGAGTTATGAGTTTGGCAGTCACTTAAGACAGTGTGGAATTGTTTCACAGTTGACACCGCCTGGAACACCACAACATAATGGTTTGTCCAAACGTCGTAATCAAACCTTATTAGATATGGTGCATTCTATGATGTCTCTTGCTGATTTGCCACTATCATTTTGGGGTTATGCATTAGAGACAGCTGCATTCACTTTAAATAGGGCACCATCGAAATCCATTATGTCGAAAAGCTTCAGCCTGAAAAGTTGGAACCCAAAGCGGAGAAATGCGTGTTCATAGGATACACGAAAGAGACAGTCAGGTATACCTTCTATCTCATATCCGAAGGCAAAGTGTTTGTCGCTAAGAATGGAATATTTCTTGAGAAAGAGTTTCTCTCGAAAGAATTGAGTGGGAGGAAAATAGAGCTTGATGAGGTTATTGAACCTTTACTTCAATCAGAGAGTAGCGCAGCGCAGAAAGATGTTTCTGTGGAGCCTACGACAGTTGAAGAGGAAGTTAATGACGATGATCATGAAGCTTCGGATCAAGTTACTATTGAACCTCGTAGGTCAACAAGGGCGTGTACTGCTCCTAAGTGGTACGACAACCCTGTCTTGGAGGTCATGTTGTTGGACAACAATGAACTTACGAGCTATGAAGGAGCGATGATGGGACCGGATTCCGAGAAATGGTCAGAGGCCATGAAATCCGAGATGGGATCCATGTATGAAAACAAAGTATGGACTTTGGAAGTATTACCTGAAGGGCGAAAGGCCATTCAGAACAGATGGATCTTTAAGAAGAAGACGGACTCGGACGGTAATGTTACCGACTATAAAGCTCGACTTGTGGCAAAGGGTTTTTCACAAGTTCAAGGAGTTTACTACAATGAGACCTTCTCACCCGTAGCGATGCTTAAGTCTGTCAGAATCAAGTTGGCAATAGCTGCTTATTTCGACTATGAAATTTTGCAGATGGATGTCAAAACAGCGTTCCAACGATTTCCTTGAGGAAGAGTTGTATATGATGCAACCAGAAGGTTTTGTCAATCCAAAGAATGCTGACAAAGTTTGCAAACTCCAGCGATCCATTTATGGGCTGGCGCAAGCATCTTGGAGTTGGAATAAGTGCTTTGATGAGGTGATCAAAGCGTTTGGGTTTATACAAGTTTATGGAGAAGCTTGTATTTACAAGAAAGTGAGTGGGAGCTCTATAGCGTTTCTAATATTATATGTGGATGACATATTGCTGATTGGAAACAATATAGAAATGCTGGAAAGCATGAAGGAATATTTGAACAAGAGTTTTTCAATGAAGGACCTGGGAGAAGCTGCTTTCATATTATGCATTAAGATCTATAGAGATAGATCGAGACGCTTAATAGCACTTTCACAAAGCACATACCTTGATAAAGTTTTGAAGAAGTTCAAAATGGATCAGTCCAAGAAGGGGTTTTTGCCTGTGTTACAAGGTGTGAAGTTGAGTAAGACTCAATGCCCAGTGACTGCAGAAGATAGAGAAAAGATGAGTGTCATCCCCTATGCTTCAGCCATAGGCTGTATCATGTATGCAATGTGTTGGGGAACGTCGCATGGGAAACAAAAAATTTCCTACGCACACGCAAACCTATCCATGGTGATGAGCATCTACGAGAGGGAGAGTGGATCTACATACCCTTGTAGATCGCTAAGCGGGAAGCGTTAAGAAACGCGGTTGGTGTAGTCGAACATCTTCGCGATCCAAATCGCCGAGCGTCCCGCGATCTCATCACGATCCGTCCCGCGATCCAATCACGATTCGTCCTGTGAACTCATCACGATCCGTCCCGCGATCTCATCACGATCCGTCTCACGATCTTGATCACGATCTTGATCACGATCTTGATCACGATCTATCCCGCGATCTCATCACGAACCGTCTCGCGATCTCGATCACGGTCCTTCCGATCTAGCGCCGAACGGACGGCACCTCCGCGTTCAGCACACGTGCAGCTTGATGACGATCTCCACCATCTTGATCCAGCAAGAGGAGGTGGAGAGGAGAGAGAGTTCACCGGAAGCGTGACGGCGCTCCGGTGATGGTGGTGGAGTGATTCCGGCAGGGCTTCGCCTAAGCGTTGCGGAAAACCGATCTAGAGGAGAAACTGTGCACCGGTGAAACGGGTAGGACGTGGCCGGAAATTCTGTCCAAAAATCACCCAATCCACTAGTATATATAGGAGGAGAGGAGAGGAGAGGCAGCTAAGTCCATTGGGTCGGCCGAAATAGGAGGTGGGAAGCAATCCTACTTCACCTCCAATCCTAGTTGGAGTAGGATTGCCTCCTATTGGCTGATTTTCCACTTTTTCATTTGGGACTTTCTCTCCTGCGCCATGGGCCTTTGTGGCTGTTTTTCCAGCCCACTAAGGGCTGGTTATTATTCTCCCACAGCCCATGGACCTCTTGGGGTCGAAATACCCCTCCCGAAGGCCTCCCGGTACACTACCGGCACTCCCGGTACACTACCGATGAGCCTGAAACTTTTCCGGAAACCAAACTGGGACTTCCTATATATGAATCTTTACCTCCGGACCATTCCGGAGCTCCTCGTGACATCCGGGATCTCATCCGGGACTCCGAACAAACTTCGGTCACCACCATACATAACTCTACACTACCGAAACGTCACCGAACCTTAAGTGTGCAGACCCTGCGGGTTCGAGAACTATGTATACATGACCGAGACACCTCTACGGTCAATAACCAATGGTGGGACCTGGAAGTCCACATTGGTTCCAACATATTCTACGAAGATCTTTATCGGTCGAACCTCTATGTCAAGGATCCAGTTAATCCCGTATAACATTCCCTTTGTTCTTCGGTATGTTACTTGCCCGAGATTCGATCGTCGGTATCTCCATACCTAGTTCAACCTCGTTACTGGCAAGTCTCTTTACTCGTTCCATAATACAAGATCCCGTGACTAACACTTAGCCACATTGCTTGCAAGGCTTGTTGTGATGTTGTGGCCCTGAGATACCTCTCCGTCACACGGAGTAACAAATCCCAGTCTCGATCCATGCCAACTCAACAGTCACCATCGGAGATACCTGTAGAGCACCTTTATAGTCACCCAGTTACGTTGCAACGTTTGATACACACAAGGCACTCCTCCGATATCCATGAGTTGCATGATCTCATGGTCATAGGAACATATACTTGACATGCAGAAAACAGTAGCAATAAACTGACACGATCATATGCTATGTTTGTAGTTTGGGTCTTATCCATCACATCATTCTCCCAATGATGTGATCCCATTATCAAATGACATCTCATGTCCATCGCTAGGAAACCTTAACCATCCTTTGATCAACGAGCTAGTTCATTAGACGCATACTAGGGATATGGTTTTGTCTATGTATCCACACATGCATCTAAGTCTCCGATCAATACAATTATAGCATGGATAATAAATGATTATCATGAACAAGGAAATATGATAATAACTAATTTATTATTGCCTCTAGGGCATATTTCCAACAGTCTCCCACTTGCACTAGAGTCAATAATCTAGTTCACATCACCATGTGATTCGCATTGTTATGAATCTAACACCCAACGAGTTCTGGGGCTCGATCATGCTTTGCCTGTGAGAGAGGTCTTATAGTCAACGGGTCTGTAACATTCAGATCCGTGTGCACTTTGCAAATACCTATGTCAAACTGTAAGCACTGCTACCACACTCCGCTTAGTACTATTCCAAATGGCTGCTCCACTATACGTATCCAGATTGCTACTATGAGTCATCCGGATTAGTGTTAAAGCTTGTATCGACGTAACTCCTTACGACGAACTCTTTATCACCTCCATAATCGAGAAACATCTCCTCAGTCTCTTAGTTACTGAGGATAATCTTGACCGCTGTCTAGTGATCCACTCCTGGTTCACTCTTGTACCCCCTGACGGACTCATGGCAAGGCACACACAGGTGCGGTACACAGCATGGCATAATATAGAGCCTATGGCTAAGGCATAGGGGACGACCTTCGTCCTTTCTCTTTCTTCTGCCATTGTCGAGCTTTGAGTCTCACTCAACTTTCACAACTTACAAATCAGGCGAGAACTCTTTCTCTGACTGATCCATTTTGAACTCTTTCAAAATCTTGTCAAGGTATGCACTCATTGAAAGTCTCATCGAGCATCTTGATCTATCTCCATAGATTTTGATGCTCAACAATTAGGTAGCTTTATCCAGGTCTTCCTTTGAAAAACACTTTTCAAACAACCTTTTATGCTTTCCAGAAATTCTACATTATTTTTGATCAACAATATGTCATCCACATATACTTATCAGAAATTCTATAGTGCTCCCACTCACTTTATTGCAAATACAAGTTTCTCGTAAACTTTGTATAAACATCAAAACTTTGATCACCTCATAAAAGCGTATATTCCAACTCCGAGATGCTTGCTTCAGTCCATGGAAAGATCACCGAAGCTTGCACACCTTTTAGCATCCTTAGGCCTGACAAAACCTTCTGGTTGTATCACATACAACCTTTCCTCAAGTAAACCGTTAAGGAAACGATGTTTTGGCATCCATCTGCCAGATTTCATAATTGAAAACACAGCAACTGCTAACATAATTCCAACAGACTTTAGCACCACTACGAGTGAGAAAGTCTCATCGTAGTCAACTCCTTGAACTTGTCACAAACATCTTTGCAACAAGTCGAGCTTTACAAATAGTGACATTCACCATCAGTGTCTGTCTTCATTTTAAAGATCCCTTTGTACTCAACAACCTGCCGTCCAACGAGCAAGTCTACCAAAGTCTACACTTGGTTTTCATACATGGATCCTATCTCGGATTTCATGGCCTCTAACCATTTGTCGGAATCCGGGACCATCATCGCTTCCCCATAGCTCGTCGGTTCATCGTTGTCCAACAACATGATCTCCAAGACAGAGTTGTTGTACCACTTAGGAGCAGTACACATCCTTGTCGACCTACGAAGTTCGACAGTAACTTGATCCTGAAGCTTCATGATCATCATCATTAACTTCCTCTTCAACTAACGTAGGCTTCACAGAAACATCTTTCTGCGTTGCGCTACTCTCTGGTTGAACAAAGGTTTAACAAACTCATCAAGTTCTATCTTCCTCCCACTCAATTCTTTCGAGAGAAACATTTCCTCGAGAAAGGATCCGTTTAAGCAACAAACACTTTGCACTAGGATCTGAGATTGAAGGTTCACCCAACTGATCTTAGGGTATTCTATGAAGATGCAATTTGTCCGCCTTGGGTTCGACCTCATTAGGTGAAAACATTTTCCACACAAGTGTCACATCCCCAACTATTAAGAAATGACAGCTTAGGTTTCTATCAAACCATAATTCACATGGTGTCATCTCAACGAATTTAGATGGTGCCCTATTTAAAGTGAATGTAGTTGTCTCTAATGCATAACCCCAAAATTATAGTAGTAAAACGACAAGAGACATCATAGCACGCACCATGTCCAATAGAGCATAACTATGATGTTCGGACACACCATCACACTATGGTGTTCCAGGTGGAGTTTAGTTGTGAAACAACTTTAACATTGTCTTAAGTTGTATGCCAAACTCGTGACTCAGATATTCACCTCCACGATCATATCGCAGTCATTTTTATCTTCTTGTCACGATGATCTTTAAACTTCACTCTGAATTTGCTTGAACCTTTCAAACGATTCAAACTTGTGTTTCATTAAGTAAATATACACTATATCTACTCAAATCATCAGTGAAGGTAAGAAAATAACGATATCCACTTCACGCTACAAGACTCACTAGATTGCATACATCAACATGTATCATTTCCAATGAATCACTTGCCCGCTCCATCCAACGGGGTCCTTTAGTCATCTTGCCCAAGAGGCATGGTTCGCATGTCTCAACCGATTCGAAATCGAATGAGTCCAAATATCCATCAACATGGAGTTTCTACATGCGCTTTATACCAATATGACATTTAGCGGCAGTGCCACAAGTATGTGGTACTATCATTATTAACTTTGTATCTTTTGACATCAGTGTTATGAACATGTGTAATACTACGATCAAGATTTCAACAAACCATTCTCACTGGGTGCATGACCATTGAAGGTATTATTCATGTAAACAGAATAACCATTATTCTCTAACTTAAATGAATAACCGTATTGCAATAAACATGATCTAATCATGTTCATGCTCAACGCAAAACACCAAATAAAATTTATTTAGGTTTGTCACTAATCTTGAAGGTAGAGAGAGCGTGCGATGTTGATCACATCAACCTTGGAAACACTTCCAACACATATCGTCACCTCACCCTTAGCTAGTTCTCCGTTTATTCCGTAGCTTTTATTTCGAGTTACTAACATTTAGCAACCAAACCGGTATCCAATACCCAGGTGCTACTAAGAGTACTAGCAAGGTACACATTAGTAAGTTGTATATCAAATATACTTCTATCAATGTTGCCAGCCTTCTTATCTAACAAGTGTCCAGGGTTGTTCCGCTTCAGCAACTGCTCACCTCATAACAGAAGCACTTAGTCTCGGGTTTGAGTTCAACTTTGGGTTGCTTCACTGGAGCAGCAACTGACTTGCTATCCATGAAGTTTCCCTCCTTGCTCTTGCCCTTCTCGAAACTAGTGGTTTGATTAGACATCAACACTTGACGCTCCTTCTTGATTTCTACCTTCGCGGTGTCAAACATCGCGAACAGCTCAGGGATCAACATTTCTTTCCCTGGCATTTTATAGTTCATCACCAAGTTCTAGTAGCTCAGTGAAAGTGACTTGGAGAACTACATCAATCACTATCTTATCTGGAAGATCAACTCCCACTCGATTCAAGCAATTGTAGTACCCAGACAGTCTAAGCACATGCTCAACGATTGAGCTATTCTCTTTCATCTTGCAGGCAAAGAATCTCGTTGGAGATCCTATATCTCGCAACTCGGGCACGAGCCTGAGATCACAATCTCAGCTCTTAGAACATCTCATATGTTCCATGACGTTCAAAACGTTTCGGAGCCTCAATTCTAAGCCGTAATGCATGACGCACTAAACTATCAAGTAGTCATCGAAACGTGCCTGTCAGATGTTCACAACATCTACAGACGATGCTAGATGGGGTGGCGCACTGAGCGGTGCATTAAGGACATAAGCTTCTGTGCAGCAATGAGGACAATCCTCAGATCACGGACCCAGTCCGCAATTTTGCTACCAACATCTTTCAATTCTATTTCTCTAAGAACATATAAAAATACAAGGGAGCTATAGCATGAGCTAGTAATCTACAACATAATTTGCAAAGACACTTTGACTATGTTCATGATAATGAGTTCAATTAATCATATTACTTAAGAACTCCCACTCAAATTGACATCCCTCCGATCATTCGAGTGATACATGATCCAAATTCACCAACTCAAGTCCGATCATCACGTGAGTTGAGGTGGCTGCAATGGTGAACATCATCATGTTGATCATATCTACTATATGACTCATGTTCGACCTTTTGGTCTCTTGTGTTCCGAGGCCATGTCTGTACATGCTAGGCTCGTCAAGTTTAACCCGAGTGTTTCCGCGTGTGCAAATCTGTCTTGCACCCGTTCTATGTGAACGTAGAGTCTATCACACCCGATCATCACGTGGTGTCTCAACACGACGAACTTTCGCAACGGTGCACACTCGGGGAGAACACAATTTATCTTGAAATTAAGTGAGGGATCACCTTATAATGCTACCGTCATCCTAAGCAAAACAAGGTGCATAAAAGGATTAACATCACATGCAAATCATAAGTGACATGATATGGCCATGAACTTGTGCTTTTGATCTCCATCTAGAAAGCACCGGCATGATCTCCATCGTCACCGGCATGACACCATGATCTCCATCATCTTGATCTCCATCAACGTGTCGCCATCGGGGTTGTCACGCCCTGCATGCTTCTACTACTATTGCTACCGTTTAGCAATAAAGTAAAGCATTACATAGCGCTTAATGATTGACACGCAGGTCATACAATAATTAAAGACAATCCTATGGCTCCTGCCGGTTGCCGTACTCATCGACATGCAAGTTGTGATAATCTATACATCACATGATCATCTCATACATCACATATATCACATCATGTAATTGGCCATATCATATCACAACATACGCTGCAAAAACAAGTTAGACGTCCTCTAATTGTTGTTGCATGTTTTACGTGGCTGCTACGGGTAACTAGCAAGAACAATTCTCACCTACACAAAAACCACAACGGTGATACACTAGTTTCTTTTCAACCATCTCAAGGACCGCCTTTGTCGAATCCGATCCAACTAAAGTGAGAGAAACTGTCACCCGCAAGCCATCTAGGCAACAAGTTGCGTCGAGGGAACCGGTCTCTCATAAGCGTACGAGTAATGTTGGTCCGGGCCGCTTCATCTCACAATCCCGCTGAACCAAAATCCGACCAAGGGAGGAAGCAATCTAAGCATCAACGCCCACAAACCTTTTGTGTTCTACTCGAGATCTCATCGAACCATCAACCTAGCTCATGATGCCACTGTTGGGGAACGTCGCATGGGAAACAAAAATTTTCCTACGCACACGCAAACCTATCCATGGTGATGAGCATCTACGAGAGGGAGAGTGGATCTACATACCCTTGTAGATCGCTAAGCGGGAAGCGTTAAGAAACGCGGTTGGTGTAGTCGAACATCTTCGCGATCCAAATCGCCGAGCGTCCCGCGATCTCATCACGATCCGTCCCACGATCCAATCACGATCCGTCCCGTGAACTCATCACGATCCGTCCCGCGATCTCATCACAATCCGTCTCACGATCTTGATCACGATCTATCCCGCGATCTCATCACGAACCGTCTCGCGATCTCGATCACGGTCCTTCCGATCTAGCGCCGAACGGACGGCACCTCCGCGTTCAGCACACGTGTAGCTTGATGACTATATCCACCATCTTGATCCAGTAAGAGGAGGTGGAGAGGAGAGAGAGTTCACCGGCAGCGTGACGGTGCTCCGGTGATGGTGGTGGAGTGATTCCAGCAGGGCTTCGCCTAAGCGCTGCGGAAAACCGATCTAGAGGAGAAACTGTGCACCGGTGAAACGGGTAGCACGTGGCCAGAAATTATGTCCAAAAATCACCCAATCCACTAGTATATATAGGATGAGAGGATAGGAGAGGCATCCAAGGCCTTTGGGTCGGCCAAAATAGGAGGTGGGAAGCAATCCTACTTCACCTCCAATCCTAGTTGGAGTAGGATTGCCTCCTATTGGCTGATTTTCCACTTTTTGCTTTAGGACTTTCTCTCCTGCGCCATGGGCCTTTGTGGCTGTTTTCCCAGCCCACTAAGGGCTGGTTATTATTCTCTCACAGCCCATGGACCTCTTGGGGTCGAAATACCCCTCCCGAAGGCCTCCCGGTACACTACCGGCACTCCCGGTACACTACCGGCACTCCCGGTACACTACCGATGAGCCCGAAACTTTTTCGGAAACCAAACTGGGACTTCCTATATATGAATCTTTACCTCCGGACCATTCCGGAGCTCCTCATGATGTCCAGGATCTCATCCGGGACTCCGAACAAACTTCGGTCACCACCATACATAACTCTACACTACCGAAACGTCACCGAACCTTAAGTGTGCAGACCCTGCGGGTTCGAGAACTATGTAGACATGACCGAGACACCTCTACGGTCAATAACCAATGGCGGGACCTGGATGTCCACATTGGTTCCTACATATTCTACGAAGATCTTTATCGGTCGAACCTCTATGTCAAGGATTCAGTTAATCCCGTATAACGTTCCCTTTGTTCTTCGGTATGTTACTTGCCCGAGATTCGATCGTTGGTATCTCCATACCTAGTTCAACCTCGTTACTGGCAAGTCTCTTTACTCGTTCCGTAATACAAGATCCCATGACTAACACTTAGCCACATTGCTTGCAAGGCTTGTTGTGATGTTGTATTACCGAGTGGGCCCTGAGATACCTCTCCGTCACACGGAGTAACAAATCCCAGTCTCGATCCATGCCAACTCAACAGACACCATCGGAGATACCTGTAGAGCACCTTTATAGTCACCCAGTTACGTTGCAACGTTTGATACACACAAGGCACTCCTCCGATATCCATGAGTTGCATGATCTCATGGTCATAGGAACATATACTTGACATGCAGAAAACAATAGCAATAAACTGACACGATCATATGCTATGTTTGTAGTTTGGGTCTTATCCATCACATCATTCTCCCAATGATGTGATCCCGTTATCAAATGACATCTCATGTCCATGGCTAGGAAACCTTAACCATCCTTTGATCAACGAGCTAGTTCATTAGAGGCATACTAGGGACATGGTTTTGTCTATGTATCCACACATGCATCTAAGTCTCCGATCAATACAATTATAGCATGGATAATAAACGATTATCATGAACAAGGAAATATGATAATAACTAATTTATTATTGCCTCTAGGGCATATTTCCAACACAATGATGTGCACAAGACCCGATGTCAGCCTTGCCATAAGTATGGCCGGAAGGTTTCAAAGTGATCCTGGAATGGAACACTGGGTGGCGGTCAAGAATATCCTTAAGTACCTGAAAAGGACTAAGGAAATGTTTCTCGTTTATGAAGGTGATGAAGAGCTTGTCGTGAAGGGTTACGTCGATGCGATCTTTGACACTGATCCGGATGACTATAAGTCACAAACCGGATACGTATTAATTCTCAACGGGGGAGCGGTAAGCTGGTGCAGTTCCAAGCAAAGCATGGTAGCCGATTCTACATGCGAAGCAGAGTACATCACAGCCTCGGAGGCGGCGAAGGAAGGTGTCTAGATGAAGCAATTCATGATGGATCTTGGAGTAGTGCCCAATGCACTGAATCCAATGACTCTGTTCTGTGACAACACTAGTGCCATTGCTCTGGCCAAGGAACCAAGGTTTCACAAGAGGACCAAACACATAAAGTGACGCTTCAATTCCATCCGTGATTACATCGAGGAGAAGGACATAAATATTTGCAAAGTGCACACGGATCTAAATGTTGCAGACCCGTTGACTAAACCTCTTCCAAGGGCTAAACATGATCAACACCAGAACTGCATGGGTTCGATTCATTACAATGTAAATCACATAATGCTGAGAACTAGATTATTGACTATAGTGCCAGAGGGAGACTATTGGAAATAAGCCCTAGAGGCAATAAATAAAGTGTTTATTATTATATTTCCTTGTTCATGATAATTGTTTATTATCCATGCTATAATTGTATTGATTGGAAACACATTACATGTGTGGATAAATAGACAACACTTTGTCCCTAGTATGCCTCTAGTGAACTAGCTCGTTGATCAAATATGGTCAAGGTTTCCTAGACATTGACATGTGATGTCATTTGATAATGGGATCACATCATTAGGAGAATGATGTGATGGACAAGACCCAAACTACAAACGTAGCATACGATCGTGCCAGTTTATTGCTACTGTTTTCTGCATGTCTCGGTCGTGTAGCCTTGGGTCTTGGCACGATCCGACACTGCCTCGGTCATGTAGTACACCACGCACACGTGACGGTGTTACCTCAGGACTCGATTCTGTATTTGGACAGGAAAAACGTGGATGTCTTTGTTGACTTGGCGATGCGCAGCTGCAGCAAGGTTCGCTTCCGATCCGGAAAACAAGCCTAGGTTTCGATGGATTTCCGTAGCGGTGCAAAGCGAAACGTCATGTCGGTCTCGGCAACTTACGACGATTTGATAGATTGTAGAACGGCAATGACGGACAGACCACAACCTTAATTCCTCTCAAATTCAATTCTCGTCGACTTGTTTTTCTTCTCGTCCATGAGTTGTTGTAGATGACCGACGAATTCTTCGGCTCTGTTCAAGGTTGACCCATGCCGGCTCTTCTTCGTCCCGTTAATTGCGAGCTTCACGATTTCTAAAGAGCTCGCTCCAAAAACATAACATCATCGTGCGGGCCCCATGGTGGGTGCCAATTGTCGTGGATTTGGCACGACAGATGTCCGGGTGAACGGACTTAGGTTCGAGGCGAAGACGCAACTACGTGGCAGCTTGAAGGGGTTGATCAGAATTGAGAGCCACGGAGTTTACCCAGGTTCGGCCCCTTCGATGGAGGTAAAAGCCTACGTCCTTCTTGTCTGGTATTGATGATGAAGAAGATCTCTCGTTTACAAGGGTGTTGTTTGCTACCTCTAATCACGAAAGCATCTAATCTGTCTATCTCTAATCTCTTGTGTTGTCTAAACTTGTGGACTTGTGAATCTGTCTTTCTAGGGGTGCTCTACCCCTCCTTATATAAGTGGAGAGGGTAGGTTTACAAATAGAGTCCTACTAGGAGTAGGATTAGGACTAGTCTCTCTAGAATCCTATTTCGGGTCTTGTTTCTCTTGTAAGGAAATCCTTTCTCCTTTGGGCCGTCTCTTGTGAGCTGCCTGGCACCGGCTCACACGCCGGGTCTTGGGCCTGGTCATCCTGCGACCCGCTTGCCGGGTCATCAATAAACGCCATGTCTTGACCAGGTCTCTTGTGAGTCGTCAGTTCAGGTCATACAGCGGGGTATATCCCCGACATTAGCCCCCAGGTTAGCTTGAATTTATGCATGCTAAGCTCCTGAAATAAGAGTAACAAATATGTTAAGTGTCCGGCTTGCTCCTTTGGCCAGCTTATAAAATGGCTCCTCGGAAATACGGGTCTTTTCTGATATGAACGAGTCGTCTTGATAATCATCTTGTTTGTCAATGTCCTTTGAGAAATATTGAGAATAGAACACCCATATGCCATTGAGTCGGCTTCCAATACTCTTGGCGGGTCATCTCCGATGGGTCATAATCATTAATGATGCCGGGTCATTATCGTTGGTGACGCCGGGTCAAATAACTAGAATCCAGCTGACTTGATAAAAATATTGGGATGAAAATCCATCTGATGTAAAACCGGACTTCCATTGTTGTGAAGCAGGGCGGCTTATATAAAATCTGATGGGTTATGCTCTTTTGATAACGCCGGGTCATAAGTGTTGGTGACGCAGGGTCTAATAACTGAACTCCATAATTAACATCTTGGAAATTCTCCTCAAAGTTTTTGATATGTCCATATTACCTGTAGCCCCCAAGCTCCGAGATTATCCATGATAACTTGGTGCTTTGCAATAATATTTTGGACAGTGTAGCCCCCAAGTGTCGGGTTGTCCTGCCTGCAGCAACCTGGGACTTATAACTGTCTTATACCTTATGAAACTTCAGCAGGTGTAGCCCCCAAGGGCCAGCTCATCAGTATGTGATGGGCCGGGTCTTCAATTTGAACCATATAATCTATTTGAACAGCTGAATGATGTAGCCCCCAAGTGTCGGGTCGCACGCATGCGGCAACTTGGGACTTTAGAAAATTTGATCTCAGCGATGTAGCCCCCAAGTGTCGGGTCAGTAATAATTACTGGGCTAGGACTTAGAAAAATATAGAAAGGCTGGCTCATCTCCTTGAGACAATATGGTCTTGCTAACA
The DNA here is from genome assembly GCA_022496015.1 of Hordeum marinum. NCBI lineage: Eukaryota > Viridiplantae > Streptophyta > Magnoliopsida > Poales > Poaceae > Hordeum > Hordeum marinum. The sequence goes on from CM039672.1 coordinate 386,630,659, forward strand.
ATGTAATGATTTGAAAACCGGCTTGTATTAGCCCCCAAGTGCCATGGTGCGTGCTTGCAGCGACATGGGACTTGCATAATTGATATAAACTTGGACTTGAATAATGTAGCCCCCAAGTGCCAGGTTGTCTGCCTGCGGTGACTCGGGACTATGTGAGAGTAATATGACTTACCACAATTTGTTGAATGATCCTTGACCGTGGTTGTAATATAACCCGGGATGAATATCCTGGAATAATTCCTTTGTCTTTGACATGAAATCCCTGCTCGTGGTTGCGATGCAACCCGGCAAATATATATTGGAGAAATCCATGAGTGTTGTAGATTACTACACAGCACATTTGAAGAAATCCAAAAACCGGTCAATTAGATGACACGACATTATATCTGACAGGGCGGCTCTTGAAAACTAATAAATTCTCCGAGCTGGCTTGAAAACCCAATCATTTAGTACTAGTTATGATAAACCATGAAGATCCAGCCATGTTAGCTATTAAAGATCCATTTGCTCTTGCAAAAGCTTTTCATCATACTTAACGGTGACTCATCTTAAGAGACAAGACTTGTAAAAATAAACAAGATAGAATATATTCTGCATTGTTGTAAGGGCGGCTTGAAAAAGCACAACCCGGAGATGTTATATCTTTCATAACATTGCTCCTTCTTTCATAATCTTGCTCTGACCCAGCTTGATAAGCTCGCATGACATGTGAATATGATGCAATGTATAATGGAGTGTATGATGCAATGTTGACTTGTCAACATTTTTGGCTTAAGAGCCGGCTGTTAGGGTTAGATAAGCTACACCCGGAGGGTGGGAAGCCCCCTTCGACAACCAAGTTGACTTGTCAAATTTTTTGGCATAAGAGCCGGCTGTTAGGGTTAGATAAGCTACACCCGGAGGTGGAAGCCCCCTTCGATAGCTATGTTGACTTGTCAACATTTTTTGGCTTGAGAGTCAGTTGTTAGGGTTAGATAAGCTACACCCGGAGGTGGGAAGCCCCCTTCGACAACCAAGTTGACTTGTCAACTTTTTTGGCATAAGAGTCGGCTGTTAGGGTTAGATAAGCTACACCCGAAGGTGGGAAGCCCCCTTCGACAGCTATGTTGACTTGTCAATATTTTTTGGCTTGAGAGCCGGTTGTTAGGGTTAGATAAGCTACACACGGAGGTGGGAAGCCCCCTTCGACAACCAAGTTTACTTGTCAACTTTTTTGCACCATCTTGTAAGTTGCCATCTTGTATACCACCATCTTGTATGAAGAAACGACAGAAGCTCCAAGTGACTTTATGATGATCCAATAAATCCGGGCACCCATGTTTGAATGGTGCATCACGGCGGTTCGCCTTCTTGGGCAACTTTTTTAATCTTCCGCTAATAATGTAATAGCACACAGGATTGGGTTTTCTCTTGCAAAGACCCGGGGTTCTCATTGAAAACGACCAAATGTGTCTCGCCATGTCTGTAGCCCCCAAGTCTTAAGTTGACTCAAAGAGGCGGCTTGAGAATCTCCACCGAAGGTTGAGGTTGACCGTGACGGGTTATATATGATCCCGTATGAGTTGTTTCAATAATTCGGTCAATGGTTCGCCCTGGCTGGTTGTTAAAGTTTAACCAAACTGTAGTGGCGACGACTTGTGCGCCTATCCATTGGGCGGCTCGTACCGATGAGCACCGCACTAATAAGTTGATGTAGATCAGACTGTGGGCGGCGTCTTGCGCTCGTCCATTGGGCGGCTCGTACAGGCGAGCACTGCATTGATATGTCAATGTTGATTGGACCGCAAGGCGGCGATTCAGAACCGTCCGTTGGGCGGCTTGTACTGGTGTACGCAGCTACTGACGTGTTGATGTAGACGTAGAAACCAGCCGCGACATTGTAAGCCGGTGCTGTTGTGAAAGACGTCATGGTGTTGTAAGCCGGCGCGGATGGCGAGGGATGACCACAGCGTTGTAAGCCGGCGCGGATGGCGAGATACGGCCACGGCGTTGTAAGCCGGTGTGGACGGCGAGTCGACAGTGGCGTTGTTTGGTGAAAATAACACTGCGGATGTCGCAGATTGCCGCGTCCATCGGGCAGCTCATACCAACGAGTTGATGTAGACCGTCCGCAGGGGCGGCGACTCACGCATGTCCATCGGGCAACGCAACACGCTGGTGTGCGCTCCAACTCCGCGATATCATGCCACACGGACAATTGTCCTGCATAAAAATATTGCAAGAGATGGAGTAATTGTTCTTGAAATTTTTTAATATGTATCAATAAATAGACTGGATGAATAGCACCTGATTTATTTGACGACAAATGAATTTGTCCGTCCAAATGTTCGATTGCAAACGAACTACGGATCGATTGAATAGCACCAGCATTGTTGTAAACCAGTATTTGTTGATTTCTTCCTGAGATCTTCTTTTGTCTTTCTCATCATTTTTTTTCTTTGAATAATGACTGCCTGGAGAGACACGGGGCTTGAATCAAGACCTCACGGTTGCCAACGAGTGCGCTGACCAACGCGCTGCATGCTACAATGATGCATAGATTTTTTCTGTATTCCATCAAGGTGAACTCCTCTTGTTTTTTGTTCTTCGCTAATAACCACTCAGTGCAACAGTGTGACGGAGGCGAGTAGCGAGTCCACGGCGAAGGCAGTTGCAAAACGGTGGAGTGAGGTGGAGCGCAACAACGGCACAGGAGGGTCACGCGATGCTGACGAAGGCAAGAGTCGGCTCGGCGTAGCAGACCGGCGGCTCGGCGAACATGCGATGCAAGCGTAGAGCGGAGCGGCGGCTCAAGGCGACGAGACGGAGATGCTGGCGCAAGTGGGAGCGGCGTGTGGAGGCGACTCGCGGCTGGAGAGGCGGACGGCAGGTGCGATGGCAAGGGCGAGCGTTACCCGGACGCGCGGCGGCAGACGGAGCTTGGCGCAGCGCAGACGCGTAGAGGCATGGTGGAGGTGAGGCGAGGTGGATGCTCGTGGGGGTGCGTCGGTAAGATGAATCGGCGAACGCGACGTCAGTCTGCAGAGGCAAGGCCACAGAAGCAACGGCAACTCCAAACGAGGCCGCGCGGGGGCAACTTGAGGCGGAAGCGGCTTGACAGTGGAAGAAGGCCGCCGTGGCGACTTGAAGACAGCGACTCGAAAGCCGGCCTGGCGCGAGTAGCCGATCGGACACCGAGGTGTCTTGGCCATGAGGTGGAGGCGAGGCCGGCTCGGCGCGAGTGGACCATGGCAGCAGAGGCAGGCGGGTCACGAGATCCATCAAGACCACGCATAGATCAGAATGTTTTGGAGATTTTTCCTTCCATGCGCGCACCCGGCCGGACGCATATATTTTTTCCTTTTGTTGGTAGTCACGTATCAGACTAACTTAGTACCTTTTTCTTTCCTTTTTTGATCTTGAGACAGGAATTGATTTTGACCTCCGATGACTTTGCCAACAAAATGGCGAACTCATAATTGATGCAAAACCTTCCGTAGTGGCACTTTTTTCATCTGGTCAACCGCGGTGCCAAACCTGCGTACAACAAGCAGTGCAGTTGGTAGCAAAGGATCATAGTAGAATTTAAATTATACAGAGCAAAGAATTAAAACAGTAGCACCTGATACAGTCTTCGGTAGACGTAGCAATTGAAGAGAGACAAAAATAATTGATGTGGTAGCTTCAACGTGGATACTAGATCGTCCACTAGTAGCACTTAAATTAAGCTGATTTTTATGTGAAGCAACAATACCAGCGTAGTAGCCTTGGGTCTTGGCACGGTCCGACACTGCCTCGGTCGTGTAGTACACCACGCACACGTGACGCTGTTACCTCGGGACTCGATCCTGTATTTGGACAGGAAAACATGGCTGTGTTTGTTGACTTGGCGATGCGCAGCTGCAGCAAGGTTCGCTTCCGATCCGGAAAACAAGCCTAGGTTTCGATGGATTTCCGTAGCGATGCAAAGCGAAACGTCATGTCGGTCTCGGCAACTTGCGACGATTTGATAGATTGTAGAACGGCAACGACGGACAGACCACAACCTTAATTCCTCTCGAACTCAATCCTCGTCGGCTTGTTTTTCTTCTCGTCCATGAGTTGTTGTAGATGACCCACGAATTCTTCGGCTCTGTTCAAGGTTGATCCATGCCGGCTCTTCTTCGTCCCGTCAATCGCGAGCTTCACGATTTCTAAAGAGCTCTCTCCAAAAACGTAACATCATCGTGCGGGTCCCACGATGGGCGCCAACTGTCGTGGATTTGTCACGGCAGATGTCCGGGTGAACGGATTTAGGTTCGGGGCGAAGACGCAACTACGTGGCGGCTTGAAGGGGTTGATCGGAATCGAGAGACACGGAGTTTACCCAGGTTCGGCCCCTCCGATGGAGGTAAAAGCCTACGTCTTGCTTGTTTGATATTGATGATAAAGAAGATCTCTCGGTTATAAGGATGTTGTTTGCTATCTCTAATCACGAGAGCCTCTGATCTGTCTATCTCTAATATCTTGTGTTGTCTAAACTTGTGGACTTATGAATCTGTCTTTCTAGGAATGTTCTATCCCTCCTTATATAAGTGGAAAGGATAAGTTTACAAATAGAATCCTATTAGGAGTAGAATTAGGACTACTCTCTCTAGGATTCTATTCCGGTTCTTGTTTCTCTTGTAAGGAAATCCTTTCTCTTTTGGGCCTTCTCTTGTGAGCTGCCTGGCGCCGGCTCACACGTCAGGTCTTGGGTCTGGTCGTCCTGCGACCCGTCTGTCGGGTCATCAATAAACGCCATGTCTTGATCAGGTCTCCTGTGAGTCGTCAGTCCGGATCATACCGCGGGATATATCCCCGACAAGTGTCCTGATCAAATGCGACATCAACGTTAAATTTGATGAGGCCCTCCGGCGGCTTTGACCAGCAATGTCTTTTTATTTTAGTTTGCTTCAACCTTGCTCGTGAAAACTTCTGCGCTAAAGTTGATATAGCTTGGGCCGACTTGGCCGGCTCATAGATCATGTTAACAATAAGCCATGCCCGTAGTTGGTTCGTCCTGCGTGAGCGCCCCCGGTCGAGTCCGTGGCGGACGTGGGCGCGTGTGCGTGGTTCCGTTGGCAGCCTGAGTCCTGCGGCCGTGACGAGCGGAGCGACCGGAGAGCTGGCCGGCTCGTTCGGATCACCTGGAGGCTGCATGCCGTTGCTCGGTGCATGTGCGGTCATGCACTGTCGTGGGCTGTTGAGATGTACGTGCAACTAGCTAGGAGTTAGGTCGTGGGTTAGTTAGTGCCCAGGTGTGATGCGTGCATGCATGGGTTAGTGGCCGGTGTGGTGGCCGGGTCATGTGTGCGTGAGTGCGCTGGTGTGTGTTAGCCCGGGTATAAAACCTTCCGTGTGTACTGATGTAAAAGGTGTCGGTGTGTACTGATGTAAAAGGTGTCGGTGTGTAGTCGTGTTCAGGTGTGTTGTCGAGCGACGGGATGTGTCGAGCTAAGTGTGAGAGACTTAGAATATGTAGTCTTCGTTGGAACCGTAGTATGCGCTCAGTCGACATGAGAGTTTTTTTAGGTTGTGTCGCGTGCGTGCGTATGTACGTCCATGTATGTATTTTAGTCGATGTGAGAAATAAAACCAAGATACATACATTCGTGCGCCGCGCCGTTCGTCGCCGAAAAAATTATGGTATCTCCTTCGTCTACCTTCGTCCGACGTTTGGTCGTCGATAGGTTTGTCCCAACAGATCATTGCGCTGGACATCGGCCACCGGTTGACATATGGTACTTCTGGATAGTAGGAGATCAGCCAGCGCCGAACCTCCATCTCTCTCTACTATGCAGATTTCATTCACCAGCTCCTGTAATCCAAGAATTCGTCAGATTTCCCGCACCCTCGAGCACAGAAACATGGCATGCCTAATGCTCTCACAATCTGAACTACGAAGGAGACACTGGGAACTTGTACATATGTTTGTTAGCTAAAACACCACGGCAAGAAATAGCTCAAAGCAAAGTCCTCCAACACATGGATTTTGATTTTTGATGGTACACACAATTTCCAAATGGTACACCGGACTGGACTACTACTTGAGGCTTGTAATGAGTTTGTCCTCCCCAACTTTCTTCCACGCTGATGCTCCTACTCTTCATGGTAAGCCGATCTTATTGAGAAAATGCCACTTCTATTAAAGTGCCATGATACAAAATCTTTCATCATTCCCAAAGCTAGAGGGATATTCATAATACATTGCATATCAATTGGCCAAAGAAGATCGTTTAGCAATTGTTCATCCCACACTCTATTTTCCGAATCGATGAGTTCAGAAATTCTTGTGATCACTATATTTCTCCTTGGTGTAAAAACTCTGCGGGTAGGGTTGTTGGGAATCCAAGGGTCCTCCGAGATGTTAATCTGTGACTTGTTGGGAATCCAAGGGTCCTCCGAGATGTTAATCTGTGACTTCGTCTATTTAGCTAGCGATGATGTTCCGCGAAATGCGAAAACACAAAATTTGGACAGTAAACGGAACAGGATGACCTGCATCTCATCTTTTTTGACACTACAGAAACATTCTTATATTATGGAACAGAGGGGAAATACTCTTATATTATGAGACGAAAAAAATATTTATTACTGTAGTTGGTATATATTTACCTTTACTTTTGTTTTAGAAACTACCGGGGGCAGGCACGGGCAGTATTGGCTGTTGGGCAGCGGGCCTTGTCTGTGCCCTTCAAAAAGTTAAGATGTTAAAAGAAATAAGAGATGTGTCCCAAAGATCATCAGAAATTCAGAAGTCTTAACACCCTACCAACTGATGTGGTTGCCTACATGCAATTGCGTAAAAAAAAACATGGTTGCAACTATTTCGGACGCAGATCGACATGTCAATGAGACAAGCGGGCATATAACGGCGGATCATAGTTAGACACATCCAGCAACATAGAGAGCTGAAAATCTGAGCCGAACCCCGAACGCGAGACGAGACAACGCCACATATTTTTACAGCAACTGAGTCTAACAGTTCACAGCTAACAGCCAGGGTCCAGGGGTCCAGTTAAAACTGACGCTAGCCTACACATAAATGGATTGCAAAGAAAGAAGACAGATCAGCAGTAGGGCATACATCAATACACGCATCCACCAAGTATCTGAACAAATGGTGGGCACAACACAAAGCCACTATCGGGCAGAACAGAGGCCAAGTGCGCATTGACACGACATGGGCATTCTACAGCTCGAAGATTATTAACTGTCTTGCAGTTCGAAACGACGACAGTTGACCATCTCCGCAGAAGCTAATGTGACATAGGTAGAATCTAGGTAGCGGTAGAAACATCTGCAAGATGAGCAGACAAGTAGTGAGTAAAGCAGATGCTCAAACGATGGTATATGTTCCTATCCAAGCAAATAAGATGGTACATAAACCCACAAGTACAGCCAAAAGGTGATAACATACTAACATCTGACTTAAGTACTTGAGATGTAGAAACTGAAGCCTTTCTTCTCTTGTATCAATTACAAACACAGATGCAGCTTTAGCTATGGGTAAATAGCATGTGATGTGCAGCATTGCAAGACTACAAGAGCTGCGCTTGCCTATCATCATCATACATATGAGGTGACAAGTAATTACAACAGTTTGTTCGAACAGGAATATTAGTGCTAGAGGAAGATAAAATGCCAAACTCGATGATACAAGCGTGCAAAACAATGGTGACATAGATGCATACGTACTTGAGTAATGAAGTAAATGGATGAACGCATCGGAAATACATAAACCAATCTGGCAGAGAAGATACCTAACATATTGGCTTGCATGTTGATCCACCACAATGTACATGCGCTCTAAATCAATCAAAATAACCCACGACAGGTTAATGATCCACACAGGCAGGTCTTGCTACGGCTGGTCCCGGCTGCAACCACGCCATAGTCATAAGTTAACTCCGTCATGGGAGGGATGTGATTAAGTGCAAAGAACATTATATGTGGGTGCTTGTCATCTCCATGGTCGTATTGCACTGGTTGCCAGAAGACATTTGGGGAGCAACTGTGGTTCATGAAACGCGAGACATTTCCAATCTGTTTTGCACTTATCTTGATGGGCAGCAGCTGGAATTCATCAGGAGATACATATGTGCTTTCCTCACCTATCAATTCAGGCCCAGAGTTCCATTTTAGCGTCTTCTCACCAGGACACACGGTCTGAAAAATGTAATCATCTTCACTATCATCCAAATTAACTTGAAGCTCATCAATGACCTCCCCAGCATACTCACAAATAAATGCGCCAGCACGAATAGGATCCCAACAGCGAAGACCCCAGCCTCGATTTGTGGTCCTGAAGACCTCAAAGTGGTACCTGATCCCCTTTTGGCTCACTCTGTTCCGACAATTCAGGCTGCAACGGCAAGCTTCACCACATTCATATATTACTGGCTTGCGGCACACCAACACTCCTGCTGAGCTGTACGGCAGATCACCTCCATTATGTTGCCCACAAGCACAGTTTGCATCGCCGGGTAGGCAAACACTCTGGCAACCGCAACCCTGCAAGCCTTTCATGGACCTGAGGAGTCTCGGGTATTTGACCTCAGTAGTATAGGTGAAATGCCCAGGTCCTTTCTCATGGTCTACCTCATTGACGACACAAACTGGGAACATTTCAGCCCCAGATGATAGGTCATGTTGTATAACCCTGCCTCTTGTTGATGCATTTTGTATCCATCGCTGCGTCTTCTTCCATATCGCAGCTCCATCACGCTGTCCAGGTTCACGCTGCAGCCTGTACTTGAAGCAGTTGATGCCAAACTTTGTTCTCTCCTTCCAGGTCTCCTGGATTTTATATAGGCCATCGTATATGTAGATTTTGCCAGCTATCGTAGCTGGATCTTTGAATCCCCGCACGACCCTTATCTCATTCTTTCTGTGCAAACTCCTCTCGAGAGCAAGGTTGCCCCTCTCAAGCTTCTGGTCGTGCCTCTCCTCGGTATTCCTACTGTTACCCCCTGAACCACTGTACACCAGCGTGTCTGTGTCATCATCATCATTCTCATAACCACCTGCTGCAACAATACATATTGCTACAGAATCCTCGCCATTTCCAAATTTAGCACTCATGTAATCAATGCCACTCATGCTAGGCGCGTGCAACCCAATGATGCATAGCTCCATCCTGAAATAGAAAATATCGCCTATTTCAACACCAGGAGCAGTTCCTACCCTCTTTCCCATATTGGCCCTGATATCACTGGCCATCATGATAGCGCCAGCTTTCAGATCTGCACGTCTGCTAATGTCTTGTGTTTCATCCATCTGAAGATGTCTACGCCTGAGTGCCTCAAAGGTCATATGAACTGCTTCCACAGCCTCCCTAGGAGTACTATATGAAGTTGGCAGAAAAGCAAGCAGCTTGCCAGCAACATGATTCTTGTAGATAGGCTTAGGGTTGTTGAACTTAACTCCATTTGAGTCGTCAGCAGCAAAACCAGCTGGCCTCTTAGCCTTGCGTTCAGATGCCGAAGTCTGACTAACCGAAGAAGGTCCATCGTCATCATTAAGTGGTGTAACCCCAGATGATCTCGTCTTGTATGCTGAGACAGGGGTAACATCAATGGGCACATTGGCACTTGTGCCTGCAGGCGAAAAAGCATTCGCAGTAGCACTGAAGGTGGTGAATGATCCAAAGGCAGGAAGGCTCCCAGCACCAAATCCTGTAGGAAACTGGCCAACCGGAGTCACAACGACCAACGGTGGGGTGCTTGATTGGTTAATGTTTACTCCCATGGGTGCAGGGAACATTGGAGCTAAAGACCTTAATGGCTTGGCATCCAGAAGCTCCTGATTAGAGCCAGGTATGAAAGTCCTAGCCCTGTCCATGTTAAATCAACCAAAAATTCCTGCACAAGGAAAAACCTTAGTGGACTATACAGTAACAAAATCACAAAGGAGTAAGCGGCGTTTAGTGAATCCTGAAGCATGGTTGCACACCCTTGAAAAAATGCTGCATGCAACTACAACCAGCATGAAAGTAAAACACCAAGCTAAAATCTCACCTCCTTTTGTTACTCCTTTGATCTTTTCTAAACCAAATCAGAGACCACCTATAGTGAATCTATAAGAATTGATTGGTGCCCTTTGAGAACTACATTGGATCATTGCAGTTATCAACTAGATGAAGCATTTCCTTCTTAGTACTAAACAAGACATAGCATTGAACCATTGGTACCAAATAGTATGATGCCAGGAACGCTAATGTGTTTAGGCAGCTCTCGCTATCTGCCATGGATGTATGAAGGAACATAGTCGATGACCTCACTCTGTGGTTAAATAGGCTAAGAATAGCTGATGATAAAGCCCTTGCCGCTTTGTGGCAGGACTATCTCACCTCTCGTTAGCACTCTGCACACGAGCTTCTTTGAAATATGTTCAGGTGGGGATTCACTCCCTCCCGGTGAAAATTTCAAGGAAAAGAAAATTAGATTTAGAGTCGAATTTGGCAAATTGAAACATAAAGTAATTGCCTGGCTCACCCTCAATGATAGAATTTACACCAGGGATATGCTAAAACGTAGGCATTAGCATGTGTCTGATGATGATCATTTGTGCTATGCCCTTTGAGAGCTCGAAAGGATTGGCAGCATCTATTCTTCCAGTGCAATTTCAGCTTAATGGTATGGACCTGTCTCCCTATTACTTGAGCCCCGGGGTGCTCAGCCTTTTCAATCCTGTGGGCTTGTTGACATTTAGGTGGTCCTTGCTTCAAGGAGAATGCAATTTGGCTTGCTCGCGCATTTGGAAGCAGCATAATGGCCACATTTTGAAAGGTTTCAGGCCGACTTTTAGAGCTTGGAAGTCTGGCTTTGTTGCAGATGCTACCTTTCTTAAGTATAGGGAAGAAACAGATAGTTACCCCCCTGTCATTATGGATTGGCAGACTGTTGAAAACTGTTTTCCTTTTTCCTAGCTGGTGTGAATAGTTGGTTGTAATTATTTAGTTGTCGAGTAACGAAAATGGATGTACAGGTAGCATTGGCAAAGTACATTTCAAGAACCAAATTTTCATTGAAATCAGTCCACCTATGTATAGCAAACGAGATGAGTCCATCTACAGGCAAAGTTTTTATCTTGGTACAAATAAATACCGCAAAAACTTTCACTTTATATCTATTTATGTATAATAAGTGCGAACTGAGCACAGAGTTCAGTCCATAAACTTGTGTCAACACTCATGGCCAACATTCATATATTTTCTTTTCTACAAAATCCGCTTGCTGATCGCCCACTCACCCCCCTCCGTATGAATCCTAGGTTCCGTGAGTTGCTGGAGACCTAGAATTTGACATGGTCTTTACATGCCCTGGCCTGGCGCTGGCGGACAATACGCATGCCCGTCCTCCGATTCCAATGCCGTTGGAATGGAGGGGGGAAGAAAGCAGTATTCGGCCCGACGGGGAAGCCCTGATCACGCGTCCTCTTGGGAGGACGGGGAGAAGATACGAAAACAGGTTCCGGTTCGCGAGTGCGCGCGGTGCCCACCCCCAATCGAGAAAAGGGCGCGGGCTCGGTGGGGCCGTGCGGGCATGCATGCGTCGGGACGGAGGGAGGGGAGGGGAGGCGAGGATGGAGAGGAGGGTACCGGAGCCGAGCGGGAAATCGCCTCTCGGGGACGAAGGGAGAATGGCCGCCGCCGCCGCCGCGGAGGCCGACAGCGAGCAATCTCTCTGACGGCGGAGGTCGAAACGAAGAGAAGAAGAGGGCGGCGCCCACTGTGTGGGTGTGGGACGGGACGGATGCGCGGCGACTGGTTTATTGATCGGGGGCTGGTCAGAGGTCGTGCATCCCGCGCGTAAGCCGCGGATCCGACGGACGAGGACGGCCCCCCGCGTCCGCGTGGCGACATGGGCCCAGCGCCACCACCTGGCGCCGCGAGAAAGAGACCGGAGTCGCGCGTGGTCCGAGGAAGGATAATGTTGGTGGGTGGGTCTTGGCGTTTTCTTGGGCTCGTTTTCTTGCACGACGAGATGGTACTCACCGAGAAAAAGGGGCTTGTATGACAAAACATTACAAGAGTAGAGATTATTATGATGAGCAGGAAAGAAACGCCGGTAAACGCGTGGATGTATGCGATATGATTATTTTTTTTGGTATCGGTGTATAAGTCATTTTACGAAAATTAAATAATCTCAAAACAGTCAGGCGCGATGCATTAACTATTTTCTTGTTTCTTGTTTCTTGACGTGAACAAAGGAATCAACCAACGGCGGGTCCAGAAATTATTTGTACGGTAGGCTGAAAGTGGACGACAACTAACTAAACGAGTACTAAACGACTACCGTAGAAAATAAGCTAATATATAAGACATAAAATTACTACCACAAATTTTCAAGTTAAAAGCATACAAATCACACACTAAAACATCCACTACTAGAGAAGCAAAAACAAAAGGACAAAGTGAACTCTCTAATAAAACTAGTAAACAGACATGTACCTCTAAGAAATCACATCATATTCGCGCGGCAGATGTCCTCTTCGATCCCTCAATTTCTGAAACTGTATAATGATCTGATCATCATGAATGCTTCTGAATATCTCTTTCTCACAGTAGCACACCATTAAATCATTTAGCCATTCATCAGACACCTTATTGCGCAAATCTGTTTTAATAATCTTCATTGCTAAAAATATGCGTTCAACGGATGCAGTTGCCACAGGAAGAATGAGAGCCAACTCAATGAGACGATACACCAATTGGAAAGATGTGTGTTTTGTTCTTTGAACCATCAACTGAGCAAGTGTGGACAGATTTTGACATCCATTAAATTCTTCAATTCTCCTAATGTTCACAAGAAATCTTGGGAGATCAATTCTTAGCAACAACCTGTCTGCTTCTGAAGTCCTCAGCATAAATTTCAGCAAGCCGAATAAGTTTGTCAACATTAAACTTTGAGCAATCTCTAGCCTCATCAATAAGAATTGAGAACTTCTTATCTCCAATGGCATGCTTAATAACCTTGGTCACCTCTATTGCGCAACATACAGCAAGGTCCTTTTGGATGTCCGAACAAATCATCTGTGCATTTACTTTCCCCTTATCAAATGCCTCCTTGACATCATCCTTCTTGTTCTTGTACCGGTCCAATAACTCCAAGAAATTTCCCTTGTTGATGGAAGTGGAGGATTCATCATATGCCCACGAAAAGCCTCCCCTTGTGCTATGAGATACCTTGCACAAGCTAATGATGCAGTTAGACGGATTTTATATAATATCTTAGACTCCTTGCTGTACACACGAAATTTGGTAGCCACACTTGCTCGTTGATTGTTGAAATCATCACAATCATCCCTAGCAATGTTGTGGCGACTAGATAGACCCCCAACATGCTTTTTAAAATTATCCAGACCCGTTTTCCATCGAGTGTAACCATCTTTTGTAAACACATCATTTCCCAATCTGCAAGCATGTGATGGTTTCTTGAAAAGATAGCAATAAAAGCAAAAGGCAACATCCTTTTCCACACTGTATTCCAACCAATCAAATTTATCCAACCAATGTGCCTGAAATGATCTCCAAATAGTGACATCTTGTGTGTTCTTGAATTTATGCCTTATAGCCTTATTTCGCCCATTCAACAAATAAGCTCTTCTCACATCACTTGTAATTTCGGGGGCATAATCATCTATTGGTATTCTAAGTCCTGGATCATGAATAATTTGACTTGGATGAAATTCTTGAATAAGCTGACTTGGTTGGTTTGTACTCTCATCAAATGTGGTGGCATTGCTCTCATCAATTTGGGGACCAGTTTCAGGTTGAGGTTCAGGTTGAGATTCAGCTTCAATTTCGAGTGCAGCTTCAATTTCAAGTGCACCTTCAATTTCAGGTTCAGGTTGAGTGCTACCAACGGAACTAGGTGTATAATAGCTAAGGATGCTCACATGTTTTTTCTTCATTTTTACAAATCTGGAAATATATTACACAATTATAAATCTAGAGCTAATACATAATTACAAATTTATAACAGAGAGATAGCAAAAAAATATGAGGATTGGAATTGGAGGACAAATACCACCGAATAGGCGAAGAACGCTCACGATTTCGTGATTCCGAACGCGACGCTGATGTGCGGCGACCAGGCTGGCGTAGTGGCGCTCCTCTCTCCGGCAAGGACAGGGCGCAGGCCGGCGTGCTCCTCAGCGGCTCAGCCCCCTGCCAAAACTGCTCGTCGGCCGCCGGCCGCCAGCTAGGGTTTGGCGCCTGGGCGCGTCCGCCGTCCGCCGTCCGCGCCTGCTCCGCTCCTCGGTCGCCGGCTCGCCGCCTCGCGCCCTCCTCCGCTCCTCAGTCGCCGGCTCTCCGCCTCACGCCCTCGCCGGTCGGCTGGTCATGCCGCCTGCCCGCCTCCGTTTTTGGTCTTCTTTCGTGAGAGGGGATCGAACGGAGGAGCGTGATACGTAACTATCTGTGGAGAAAGGGCCTCTTTGATGCAGCGTGAGGAGAGTGGACATGGTCCATGCGTGACTGGCTCGATGCGTGTTGTGCAAATTTTGGCCTGTTTCTTGCTCTGCTATGGGCCTCTTTGATAGATAACTAGTTGTAATTTTTTTTTACAATTACGCAGGGCAGGCTCAAGCCTGTTAAAGCCTGCTTGCTGCCCTCGCCTTTGGAATCAACCAATAAGAAACGTGAGGCGTGTATGTTTTTAATGACTTGAGACTACCTACCACACCATGCAGTGGTCAGTTCATTGCATGCAATGATATTAATTAGCAAATAAACATTAAATTATTTTATTTTCCCCTCCGCCTTGGTCGCGGTGCACAACGTAAGATGATTTATGGACCGGTACGGTGAGAGTACTAAGGCCGGTCATAGTGGGAGTAGTACCAATCTAAGGGGAAGGCCAAGCAAGGAGGAGGGGGACTCTGTCTGTCCCCCTCTCTCTCGGTCGTGCAGGAGCGCCACGATGGGAACTATCGTGCTGGTGATCTACTTCAACAACGTTGTCATCTTTCTCAACACCTTCATCATCTCCCCTCATCTATTATTAGCGTTCCACTCTCCTGTAACCCATTGTACACCCTACTTGAACATGATGCTTTATGTTATATATTATTCAATGATGTACCTCTATTACATTTGAGTAGATTTTTGTTACCTATGGGTAGTTGGTGAATTTCTATGATTGGTTTAAATTGCTTGTGGTTATGTTGTTGTCCTTTGGTGCCCATCATATGAGCGTGTGTGTGGATCACACCATAGGAATATTTGTATGTTGATAGGACTATGCATTGGAGGCCGAGAGTGAAAGAAGCTTCTTCCTACCATAGAAATTGATACATACAGGATCAAAGAGATATAATGGTATGGTTAGTTACCTTAATGAACTTTAGTAGTTGTGGATGCTTGCTAATAGTTCAAATCATAAGCGTATAGGATTCCAAGTAGGATGACTGTTGGGGAACGATGCATGGGAAACAAAAAAATTCCTACGCATACGCAAGATATATCCATGGTGATGAGCATCTACGAGAGGGAGAGTGGATCTACATACCCTTGTAGATCGTTAAGCGGGAAGCGTTAAGAAACGCGGTTGATGTAGTCGAACGTCTTCGCGATCCAAATCGCCGAGCATCCCGCTATCCCATCACGATCCTTCTCGCGATCCAATCACGATCCGTCCCATGATCCCATCATGATCCTTCACGTGATCAAATCACGAATCGTCTTGCGTTCTTGATCACGGTCCTTCCGATCTAGCGATGAACGGATGGCGCCTCCGCGTTCGGCACACGCACAGCTTGATGACGATCTCCGCCTTCTTGATCCAGCAAGAGGGAGCAGAGAGGTAGATGAGTTCTCTGGCAGCACGACGACGTGGCGGCGATGGTGATGGAACTATTCCGGCAGGGCATCGCCTAAGCACCGCCGAAATAGACTAGAGGAGAAAACAATCTAGATGAAGTAGGGGAGCACGTGGCAATTAGGGTTAGCTCTCCCCTCTAAATCCTCTAGTATATATAGGAGGGAGGGAGGGGAGGAAGCAACCTCAAACCCTCAAGGTTTATACAAAATTGGAGGTGGAGGAGTCCTACTCCAATCCTAGTAGGAGTAGGATTCCTCCTCTCCACTTGGAAACCCTTTCCACCTTTTCCACCTTTGGATTTTTCCCACCCCTAGTGTAGCGACCCGACCTGAAAGGTCGAATCTCCGGTGTTTCTGTACCATCCCAAGATCATGCTGGTACACACACGGTACATCAATGTATATATCAAAGGGAAATCACACAGCATTATATTAATCGAAAACTCATATCGAGTCCTTTATTACAATAATCATTACAATAAAGTGGCTGAAGGCCAACTCATGAGAATATCTAAATCTTGCGGAAGCGTCGAAGGTAGATGAGTCCATCTGACTCCAAGGGCATCTCACTGAGCATAGAACGCGTCCTCACTCCTGGTCGGAAAAGTACTCTGCAACATGATACGTTGCAGCCATGTAGGTCAGCATATGGAATATGCCGGCAAAGTCACGAGAGAGGGGTGAAAAGATAATCATCTAATCTATATGCATGTATGGCAGGTGGGGTGGTAAGTTTTTGCGTAAAGCCAAGTTTTTTTTCCTACTTCAAGAGAGGGGCTAAGCAAAATATTACTAAGTTGGTTGATTAATGAGATGGTTCCACCAACCAACTCTCATACCCAAAATTATTAAATACCCACATCATCATATTAATTGTGTTGAGAATTCCGGAAGTTTCAATTCCTTTGGCTCAAGTCGTCCATGACCGTGGACACGGCTAATCGATTAGGTTTTGAATACTCTGCAGAGTTTTGCACACGTTCCCCACAAGATTTGGTCGCCTCCGTTTGATTTCTCGCACTTCAGGGTGTTTGAGAAACGGATGACCAAAACATGGTCTTCCAAAGGGTTTCCCTGCGACTCTGTCGGTGCCCATCCTTTCCTACCGTTCTTCTACCTCTCGTAGCACCGCCTGTCCAGGGTCACCACGATATCCAACCAAGCCAGAGCCCATAATGACTTGTGGCTGTGTAGGTAAGCCTTGGGTTTTGAAGCACCCATCCATCTCTTTGTGCCTGGGTGGACCTTTCCACATGAATACTGGCCATCTCCAGCATCACCTAGGCAAATCCACTGGTTTCTCCAGGGTGCCGTTCAACCATCATCCACCCAGAGGTATGTTGAAAACTCGGAGTCTTAAATCTTGATCATTATGTAGGTCTTGAAATTATTAACTCTCTCAACTCTCATGAATCACACAACCAACCCCGTCTACTAATAGCATAGCAAAAGGTAAAACAACGTTTCCCGGGGCCAATGTGTCAAAGAGGTTGAGGGGGGGTACCTACCACATGATACTACTACAATGTAACCAAGTTTCCAACTAACCTATCTTGCATGCAATTGGGGAGATGGTAGAACTAATGCATATAAAACATGGGTAAACATGGTCAAAGTGAGTTGCCTGATTGATGATCTTCGTACGTGAGTGACTCTAAGTAACAAGCTTCACACTCCGGATAATCTAACGAAACAAACAAGCACTCAAATAAGTATACAACAAAATAACAACTCATAACATCAACCAAGAACTAGTAAACAATCAAGACAAAACAATGCACAAATCTCAAGTGAGAAAACACACAAAGTTTTGTTTACTAGGAGGTGATTGATAAAACACTACTATCTTTATAAAACTATTTTGAATCTAAGTTTGTTGAGAAAACTTTTGTAAAGTTTGTAAAAGTTTCGATAAACACTAAATGGAACAAATATAGTTTTACTAACAAGAGAGCAAAACAAAACTTATTAATTATTATCAAAACATGTTCTTAACAGAAAAGAATTTACAAATAAACTTGTTTTAGAAAACAAAATTAGATTATATAAAACTTTGTTGAAAACAAAACTATTACTAACTAGTTGTTTTAATCAGATTAACCTATTTGAAAAGAAGTTGTGATTCCTATGTTAAATAAAATTAAATTAAGCAAATTTATATTTTTATTAACAGTGAGTGAAAACACTAAATGTTTATTAACAGAACCTAATAAACAAATGAAACGAAATCTAAATTTAAACTAATTAAAACTAAGTATATAAAACTATATTATAATACTAGGCAGATTCTGTTTTTGGTTAAAACATTAATCAAATATATCCTAAATATCTTCAAACTAAGCATGAAGGTAGTCCTAACTAATACCAAACAGTAGCAAAAAGATTCATGTGAAAAACTATTTTCAAACTCTAGTTATTCAGATTTGAAGATTTTGAGCAAATTTGATTAAATTCAAATTTTGATAGTTCAAATTTGAAATTTAAAAGTACAGGGTGAAACTACATGAAAAATGTGAGCTATTGCAAAAAGAATCAACTCAAAGCACTAAATAGATTAAAAGATATAAGCAAAACAAATTTTGAAAACATTCTGTTAATTAAAAAAAAACAGAAAAAAAATGATTTGCGACGGTCAGGGGGCTACGTGGCGCAATCCTATTGGTTGGCTAGCGCGTGTGTTAGATGATTTCGAGCGGGCGACCGGTCGGAAGAGGATAACGGTTCGGATTAAATCCGATCTAATCTTAGCCGTTGGTTTTGGATCGGAGGGAGGGGAATGCTCACGGGGTAAAGTCACCGGCGTCGGGGGTTCTCCGGTGGATCCGAAGGCGGCGAGGACGACGGCGAGGCGTTCCGGTGGTCGGGGAAGACGGGGAAATGGTCCAGGCGACGGCGACGGGCCTCCGGAGTCGACTGGTGGCAACGGTGGGGCGAACGGTGGTCGGAAGTGGTGGCTACGGTCGACGGCGAGGTCCGGTGGTGGCGCAACTCCGGCGACGAATTGTGGCAGCTCCTCGGCGAGGTAGGAGGGGTTTGGGGGGGGGGAATGGATGCGGGGAAGTGGGGCTCTTATATAGGCGCTCGGGGGTGTGGGGAGTTAAGAGAGGAGAGAGATCCAGCGAGGGGAGGAAATGGCCGGCGTCGGGTCCGGCGCACGCGGGGAGGGAGAAGATGACCGTTCGGTGAAACGGTCGGTCGGGTGGGGTCCAGCGTCAGTGAGAGGAGGGCGTGTCCGTTACGCGCGGTCGGCCGGTCGGTAGTAAAGGCGCGAATAACTGCCGTGGGCCGGCCCGTTTAATACCGGAAACGGTTACCGTTTCTTTTTAATAATTTTCCAGAGATATTCAAAAGCTTTTAAAGCACAAATCGTCTCTAAATATAGGGGTATTATATATCAAAATTAACAGAATAATAAATTCTATTTAATGAACATTTCTATTCTGTCATTTGAACACTTTGAAAAAAATAATATTTTCAGAAATTGCCTAATTGTTTTTTAAACCCTTTTTGCAAATATTTTCAAAATAACTCCTGGTTATTTTTGTTCAAATACATCACCAATTAGTCCCTGGTGTGGAGTGTCATGTTCCTCCTCTCTTATTTGAACTTTTAACCAAAATTTCAAATAGGTGAAAGCAACTTAGGGAAAATAGAAAGGACTTTCAGAAAGTCAGAAAAGGCATTTCAACTATTTCATAAAATCAAGCAATGATGATGATGAATGCATAGCTATATTCATAACATTCCAAAATGAAATTTTGGGATGTTACAAACCTACCCACCTTAAGATGAATCTCGCCCTCGAGATTCGGGTTGGCTAGAAAATAGGTGCGGATGGTCTCTACGAAGATCTTCTCCGCGTTCCCAGGTGGCTTCTTCCTCAGTGTGGTGACTCCACAAAACCTTACAGAACTTGATGATCTTACTGCGGGTAACTCTGTTGGATGTCTCGAGGATCTTGACAGGCTTCTCCTCGTAAGTCAGATCACTTTCAAGCTGTATGGCCTCTAGGGGCACGGTGTCTCGCAAAGGGATGTCGGCCATCTCAGCATGGCATTTCTTTAGCTGGGAAACATGGAACACATCATGAACTTCGGATAATCCTTCCGGCAATTCCAGTTTGTATGCAACTTCGCCTCTACCTTCAAGAATTTTGTAGGGGCCTATGAATCTGGGTGCTAATTTTCCTTTAACACCAAATCTCTTGATTCCACGAAGCGGGGACACACGAAGATATGCTCTGTCTCCCACTTCATATGTCACTTCTGTACGTTTGCTGTCAGCATAACTCTTCTGTCGAGATTGAGCTATCTTGAGTCTGTCACGAATCAACCTGACTTTCTCTTCAGAATCTCGGATAAGGTCGGGACCAAAAAGTTGTCGATCTCCAACACCATCCCACGTCAGTGGTGTTCTGCACCTCCTTCCGTATAAAGCTTCGAAAGGGGCCATCTTTAGACTGGTCTGATAACTGTTGTTGTACGAGAATTCTGCGTAAGGTAAGTTGTCATCCCAACTAGATCCATAATCTAGCGCACAAGCTCTCAACATGTCTTCCAGAATCTGGTTGACTCTCTCAGTCTGTCCATCTGTCTGCGGATGAAAGGCCGTACTGAACTCTAGCCTTGTACCCAAAGTTTCATGTAACTGATGCCAAAATTTTGAGGTAAATTGTGTTCCTCTATCTGACACGATACTCCTCGGACCTCCATGCATACATACGATTCTGGTCATATATATCTTGGCTAGCTTAGCACTGGTATAGGTGGTCTTTACCGGAATGAAGTGAGCCACCTTGGTCAAGCGATCTACCACTACCAGATGGAATCATAACCTGAACGGGTCCTGGGTAATCCTGTGATGAAGTCCATACCAAGCTTTTCCCATTTCCACTCAGGTATCGGCAAAGGTTGGAGTAACCCTGCTGGTTTCTGATGTTCTGCCTTTACTCGCTGACAAACATCACATATTGCAACATGTTCCGCAATATCTTTCTTCATACCTGTCCACCAATAACTTTCCTTTAAATCGAGATACATCTTGGTATTGCCTGGGTGTATCGAGTAAGGTGAATCGTGGGCTTCCTGAAGTATCAACTTCCTGAGCTCTGGATCATTGGGCACATAGATTCGGTTCTCAAACCACAGAGTTCCGTGTTCATCCTCACGAAAACCTTTAGCTTTACCATCTTCCATTCTCTGTTTAATCTCAGCTATCTCCTTGTCCGATTTCTGGGCTTCTCGAATTCTTTCGGTCAAGGTGGACTGAATTTCTAGTGTAGCAACATATCCTCTTGGAACTATCTCTAGCTTGAGCTCTCTGAGATCATCGACTAACTCCTGGGGTAATCCTCCCGCTGTGAGTGTGTTCACATAAGTTTTCCGACTCAAGGCATCGGCTACAACATTAGCCTTACCTGGATGGTAGTGTAATCTCATGTCATAGTCCTTGATTAACTCTAACCATCGTCTCTGTCTGAGGTTCAACTCTTTCTGCGTGAATATATACTTCAGGCTCTTATGGTCGGTGTAAACATCACAACTATTTCCGATAAGGAAATGTCTCCAAGTCTTGAGTGCGTGCACTACGGCTGCTAATTCCAAGTCATGAGTGGCATAATTTAACTCATGAGGTCGTAGCTGTCTGGAAGCATAGGCTACAACTTTTCCATCCTGCATAAGTACTCCTCCAAGTCCTTGACGTGAAGCATCACAATAAACCTGGAAATCCTTCCGAATATTGGGCAAAATCAACACTGGGGCTGTGACCAAGCGTTCCTTTAACTCCTGGAAACTGGCTTCACATTCCACAGTCCAAACATACTTGGATTCTTTCTTCAACAACTCTGTCATGGGCTTGGCAATCTTTGAGAAAACTCTCAATGAATCTCCGGTAATATCCGGCAAGTCCGAGGAAACTGCGGATCTCCTTAACTGAGGTGGGTGACTTCCACTCGGTGACGGCTTCAACCTTAGCGGGGTCTACGGCTATTCCTTCCCCGGAAATAACATGTCCAAGGAATCCGACTTCCGTCAGCCAAAATTCGCATTTGCTGAACTTGGCATATAACTGATGCTCTCTTAGCTTCTCCTGAACTAAATGCAGATGTTCCTTATGTTCTTCCTCGTTCTTGGAGAATATCAAAATGTCATCGATGAACACCACGACAAACTTGTCCAAATATTCCATAAACACTTTGTTCATCAAATTCATGAAGTAGGCAGGAGCATTAGTCAAACCAAAGGACATGACAGTATACTCATACAAGCCATACCTGGTGGTGAAAGCTGTTTTGGGTATATCCTGTTCACGAATCTTCAGTTGATGATACCCCGATCGAAGATCGATCTTAGAATACTTTGGCGCCTACTAGCTGATCAAACAAATCATTAATCATCGGCAGAGGGTACTTGTTCTTGATAGTCACCTCGTTCAAGGCACGATAATCGACTACCATTCTCAAAGTTTTATCCTTCTTCTCCACCAAAAGAACTGGGGCTCCCCAAGGTGAAGAACTTGGGCGTATATATCCTTTGTCCAATAACTCCTTAATTTGCTTCTTGATTTCCAACAGATCATTTGCGGGCATCCGATAGGGTCTCTTGGAAATTGGGGCTGTCCCTGGCTGTAGCTCTATTAGGAACTCAATCTCCCTATCTGGTGGCATGCCTGGTAATTCTACCGGAAATACATCCAGAAAATCTTTTACCACAGGTACTTCCTCCTGAACAACTCCTGTGAGGGCATTTAACCTAGCACTCATACGTGTGCGTCGGGATACATACTTAATCCTCTTGTTCTCCGGGGTGGTGAGTGAAACAGACTTGCTGAGGCAATCAAGATTTCCTTCATACTTGGTCATCCAATCCATGCCTAGGATTACATCCAATCCCTGGGATTCTAAGACGATGAGGTCGGTGGGAAAAACATGGTTTCCTATATGAAGTTTCAGGGCATGGCATCCTATTCCTGCCATCATCATACCTCCTGGGGAACTGACCTTAATAGGCTGGCTAAGGGTTTTGGTGGCCAAACCATATTTATCCACAACTACCCTTGATATGAATGAATGAGTTGCACCGGAATCAAAAAGTACTGTAACTGGACGTGAATGCAATAAAAACTTACCAACCACAGTCTCGGGTTGATCATAGACTTCTTCCACGTCAAGGTGGTTCACCTGGGCACGAGGAAAAGGGTTTGGCTTCTTGGCTGCGGAGTTGCCGTTTCCATTTCCCTGCTTGCTCTGGGGACACTTAGTAGCATAGTGCCCTGTCTTCTGGCACTTGAAACAGGTGATGTGGCTCAGATCCTTCTGAGTAGGAACGTGACGGTGCTGATTGTTGTTCCCATTGTCAGTCTTGAAGTTGCCATGGTTGGGACGGGCATTCCCATTTCCTCCATGGTTGTGGCTTCCATGGTTGTGCACAGCATGAGTGTGTCTTCCAAACTTACCGGTCCCTGATCCGGTATTCCCTGAGTACGGGGAGTAGCGGGGCTTATGATGAGCTCCAGAGTTAAACTTCCCCTGAGTGTACTTCCTCTTGCGGTTCTCAATCTGCTGCTGTTTACCTTCCAGAATGAGTGCCTTATCCACCAGCTCTTGGTAGTTGTTGAAATTAGCCACTACCAGCTACATGCTCAACTCATCGTTGAGTCTTTCCAGAAATTTCTCTTGCTTGGCCGCATCATCGGCCACGTCTCCTGGTGCATAACGTGCCAATGTGTTGAACTCTTCCACATATTGGGCCACAGAGCGATTACCCTGGCGCAAGTTGCGAAACTCGCGCTTCTTCAGACTCATGGCTCCAGCTGAAACATGTGCGGTGCGAAAAGCTTGCTGGAACTGCTCCCAAGTTACATCAGCAATAGGATATGTGGTGATGTAATTCTCCCACCATGAAGCTGCTGGTCCTTCAAGTTGATGTGCGGCAAATCGCACCTTCTCAGCATCAGTACATCCAGCGGTGACAAGTTCTCTCTCCATCTTACGGAGCCAGTCATCTGCCACAATGGGCTCAGTGCTGCTGGAGAAAGTTGGAGGATTCAACCTCAGAAAATGGGTGAGATTGTCAGTCTAGGGTGGATGGTGGTTGTTGTTGTTCTGGTTGTTGGTCTGATTCTGGATCAATAACTGCATCAGTGCATTCTGCTGCTGAAGGAGTTGCGTGAGTTCCGGCGGGAAAGTGAAGTCGGTTTCACGTCGTGGAGGCATATTGTTGTTTTCAGAGGGGTGAGAATTAGAATAGAACAAGGGTCTAGAAGGAATTCACTACCCATATGCAATGCAGCAAACATATCACACCAAACACTCATTCATTTATTCAATCAATGTCAAACATCGGGAATACAAATCTCAACAACTAAGCATCGACCTACGCTTTTAACGTTGAAAATAAAAGGTACATGGAGGGCATAACTAAAGTTTTCCTCAGAAGTACATGGTGACTGAGTCTCCTCCAGTGGTGCTCTCCTCATAGTCATCATCGTTGCTGATGAAAGGAGCCAAGTCTCCCTCAGGATGAAGATTTTCACCCATGTCCATCTGTTCCTCCAGAGTGGCGATGCGAGTGTTCAGCTTGTCGATCCTCTCTAAGAAATCCTTCACCTCATATTCATGCTCATAGTTGGCTTCCCGCAAGTCAGCTTCAAGATCAATCTCACGGTTCATCAGATTCTTGATTGTCTTCGTATCAGTACGAACTCGAAGCTCCAGAGTCCTGATGTGAGTCTCCAGGGTCTGGATATAGGAAATGGTGGAGTCTCCAGTGGGAGGGGTTATGATGTTGCCATGGGCATCTCTGCGGCAAACCATACTGAGTCCTGGTGAAATGGTTCCACCTCTGTATTCCTCCTGAATATGTCCAAGGGCACGATGAATGGCCATGTCTCTTCCAAGTATCCAGCTGGGTGCCACGAACTTGAAGTCGATGGGTTTCTTCCGATTCCCAAAGGTCTTCCCTGGGATGTGCACCTCGATCCTGTAGCGTCCATCTTGGGGATATGACATGGTAGGAGTCCTGGTGATGCTCGGCAAAGCAATCCTTACATCCTTGACGATCCTCATCAGCTCCTTACCAAAGGGCATCATTGCGTCAGGCTGACAAAACTCCGTGATCAACACTGGGATGAAGGTGGCCATCTATAAATTTTGAAATAATCGGAGAGAAATCAGAAATGAGTAGATGAGAGTATAAGAATTTTAAAGACAAAGAGATACAATCCTAAAGCTTTCCAATCCTAGAGGTTACGTCCTACGGTCAGCGTGTGCTCTGATACCATTTCTGTAGCGACCCGACCTGAAAGGTCGAATCTCCGGTGTTTCTGTACCATCCCAAGATCATGCTGGTACACACACGGTACATCAATGTATATATCAAAGGGAAATCACACAGCATTATATTAATCGAAAACTCATATCGAGTCCTTTATTACAATAATCATTACAATAAAGTGGCTGAAGGCCAACTCATGAGAATATCTAAATCTTGCGGAAGCGTCGAAGGTAGATGAGTCCATCTGACTCCAAGGGCATCTCACTGAGCATAGAACGCGTCCTCACTCCTGGTCGGAAAAGTACTCTGCAACATGATACGTTGCAGCCATGTAGGTCAGCATATGGAATATGCCGGCAAAGTCACAAGAGAGGGGTGAAAAGATAATCATCTAATCTATATGCATGTATGGCAGGTGGGGTGGTAAGTTTTTGCTTAAAGCCAAGTTTTTTTTCCTACTTCAAGAGAGGGGCTAAGCAAAATATTACTAAGTTGGTTGATTAATGAGATGGTTCCACCAACCAACTCTCATACCCAAAATTATTAAATACCCACATCATCATATTAATTGTGTTGAGAATTCCGGAAGTTTCAATTCCTTTGGCTCAAGTCGTCCATGACCGTGGACACGGCTAATCGATTAGGTTTTGAATACTCTGCAGAGTTTTGCACACGTTCCCCACAAGATTTGGTCGCCTCCGTTTGATTTCTCGCACTTCAAGGTGTTTGAGAAACGGATGACCAAAACATGGTCTTCCAAAGGGTTTCCCTGCGACTCTGTTGGTGCCCATCCTTTCCTACCGTTCTTCTACCTCTCGTAGCACCGCCTGTCCAGGGTCACCACGATATCCAACCAAGCCAGAGCCCATAATGACTTGTGGCTGTGTAGGTAAGCCTTGGGTTTTGAAGCACCCATCCATCTCTTTGTGCCTGGGTGGACCTTTCCACGTGAATACTGGCCATCTCCAGCATCACCTAGGCAAATCCACTGGTTTCTCCAGGGTGCCGTTCAACCATCATCCACCCAGAGGTATGTTGAAAACTCGGAGTCTTAAATCTTGATCATTATGTAGGTCTTGAAATTATTAACTCTCTCAACTCTCATGAATCACACAACCAACCCCGTCTACTAATAGCATAGCAAAAGGTAAAACAACGTTTCCCGGGGCCAATGTGTCAAAGCGGTTGAGGGGGGGTACCTACCACATGATACTACTACAATGTAACCAAGTTTCCAACTAACCTATCTTGCATGCAATTGGGGAGATGGTAGAACTAATGCATATAAAACATGGGTAATGTAACATCCCAAAATTTCATTTTGGAATGTTGTGAATATAGCTATGCATCCACCATCATCATTGCTTGATTTTATGAAATAGTTGAAATGCCTTTTCTGACTTTCTGAAAGTCCTTTCTATTTTCCCTAAGTTGCTTTCACCTATTTGAAATTTTGGTTAAAAGTTCAAATAAGAGAGGAGGAACATGACACTCCACACCAGGGACTAATTGGTGGTTTATTTGAACAATAATAACCAGGGGTTATTTTGAAAATATTTGCAAAAAGGGTTTAAAAACAATTAGGCAATTTCTGAAAATATTTTTTTTTTCAAAGTGTTCAAATGACAGAATAGAAATGTTCATTAAATAGCATTTATTATTCTGTTAATTATGATATATAATACCCCTATATTTAGAGACGATTTGAATGCTTTAAAAGCTTTTGAATATCTCAGGAAAATTATTAAAAAGAAACGGTAACCGTTTCCGGTATTAAACGGGCCGGCCCACGGCAGATATTCGCGCCTTTACTACAGACCGGCCGACCGCGCGTAACGGACACGCCCTCCTCTCACTGACGCTGGACCCCACCCGACCGACCGTTTCACCGAACGGTCATCTTCTCCCTCCCCGCGCACGCCGGACCCGACGCCGGCCATTTCCTCCCCTCGCCGGATATCTCTCCTCTCTTAACTCCCTCTCGCTCCCAGCACCCCTATAAGTACCGGCCAGCCCCGCCTTTCATTTCCCTCCCAAACCCCTCTTCCCTCTCGCCGGAAGGCTACGCAATTGCTCACCGGAGCTCCCACCCCATCGGACCTCCCGTCGACCGTAGTCACCGATTCCGTCCACCTCTCGCCCAACCGACCTCACCTTTCGACTCCGGAGACCCGTCGCCATCTCCCGGACCACTCCACTGTCTTCCCCGACCACCGGAGCACCACGCCGTCGACCTCGCCGTTTCGGAACTCGCCGAAGAACCCTCGCCGGCGACCTATTTCTCTGTGAGCCTTCTCCTTCTCACCCCCTCCCTCCGATCCAAACCCAACGGCTCAGATTAGAAGCCACTTATTCCCGAACCGTTTTCTGTTTAGGATTGGTTGACCGCCCGAAGCACCGCTCGGACACCCACCTCAGCCACTCACAGGTCGCCACGTCACCCTAGTCGACCGTTAGTTAGTTTTTCTTTTCAGTTTTGTTTTTCAGAAAACAGAATGTTTTCAAAATTTGTTTTGCTTATATCTTTTAATCTATTTAGTGTTTTGAGTTGATTCTTTTTGCAATAGCTCACAATTTTAATGTAGTTTCACCCTGTACTTTTAAATTTCAAATTTGAACTATAAAAATTGAATTTAATCAAATTTGCTCAAAATCTTCAAATCTGAATAACTAGAGTTTGAAAATAGTTTTTCACATGAAACTTTTTGCTACTGTTTGGTATTAGTTAGGACTACCTTCATGCTTAGTTTGAGGATTTTTAGGTTTAATTTGATTAATGTTTTAACCAAAAACAGAATCTGCTTAGTATTATAATATAGTTTTATAAACTCAATTTTAATTAGTTTGTTTTAGAATTTGGTTTTTTTTGTTTATTAGGTTCTGATAGTAAACATTTAGTGTTTTAACTTACTGTTAATAAAAATATAAATTTGCTTAGTTTAATTTTATTTAACATAGGAATCACAACTTGTTTTCAAATAGGTTTATTTTGATTAAAACAACTAGTTAGTAATAGTTTTGTTTTCAATAAAGTTTTATATAATTTAACTTTGTTTTCTAAAACAAGTTTATTTGTAAATTCTTTTCTGTTAAGAGCATGTTTTGTTAACAAATTATAAGTTTAGTTTTCATTCTTTTGCTAATATAACTATAGTTGATTCATATAGTGTTATCAAAACTTTTATAAACTCTACTAAAGTTTTCCCAACAAACTTAAATTGATTTTATTCTGTTTATTGATAAAATATTCTATTGTTGTTCTTGCTGTCAACTATTGTTTGGATAATATAAATGGATTCATTATGTCAGTAGTGTTTTCACCCCTCACCTTTTGAAAACAAAACCTTGTGTGTTTTACTTGCTAGAGATTTTGTGCATTGTTTGCCTTGATTGTTTATTACTTCTTTGTCGAATGTTGTGAGTTAAAATATTTTTGGTTGTATGCTTATTCGAGTGCTTGTTGCTTCATTAGATTATCCGGAGTGCGAAGCTTGTTACTTAGAGTCACTCACGTACGAAGATCATCAATCAGGCAAGTCACCTTGATCATATATTTTTACCCATGTTTTATATACATTAGTTCTACCATCTCCCCAATTGCATGTAAGATAGGTTAGTTGGAAACTTGGTTACATTGTAGTAGTATCATGTGGTAGGTACCCCTCTCAACCCCTTTGACAACATTGGCCCCGGGAAACGTTGTTTTACTTTTGCTATGCTATTAGTAGACGGGGTTGGTTGTGTGATTCATGAGAGTTGAGAGAGTTAATAATTTCAAGACCTACATAATGATCAAGATTTAAGACTTCAATTTTTCAACATACCTCTGGGTGGATGATGGTTGAACGGCACCCTGGAGAAACCAGTGGATTTGCCTAGGTGATGCTGGAGATGGCCAGTATTCACGCGGAAAGGTCCACCCAGGCACAAAGAGATGGATGGATGCTTTAAAACCCAAGGCTTACCTGCACAGCCACAAATCATTATGGGCTGTGGCTTGGTTGGATATTGTGGTGACCCTGGACAGGCGGTGCTACGAGAGGTAGAAGAACGGTAGGAAAGGATGGGCACCAACAGAGTCGCAGGGAAACCCTTTGGAAGACCATGTTTTGGTCATCCGTTTCTCAAACACCCTGAAGTGTGAGAAATCAAACGGAGGCGACCAAATCTTGTGGGGAACGTGTGCAAAACTCTGCAGAGTATTCAAAACCTAATTGATTAGCCGTGTCCACGGTCATGGACGACTTGAGCCAAAGGAATTGAAACTTCCGAAACTCTCAACACAATTAATAATGAGGATGTGGGTATATTCAAATTGGGAATGAGAAGTGGTTGGTGGAACCATCTCATTAATCAACAAACTTAGTAATATTTTGCTTAACCCCTCCCTTGATGTAGGAAAAACTTGGCTTTACGCAAAAAAACTTACCACCCCACCTGCCATATTTGCATATAGATTAGATGATTATCTTTTCACCCCTCTCTTGTGACTTTGCCGGCATATTCCATATGCTGACCTACATGGCTGCAATGTATCATGTTGCAGAGTACTTTTCCGACCAGGAGTGAGGACGTGTTCTATGCTCAGTGAGATGCCCTTGGAGTCAGATGGACTCATCTACCTTCGACACTTCCGCAAGATTTAGATATTCTCATGAGTTGGCCTTCAGCCACTTTATTGTAATGATTATTGTAATAAAGGACTCGATATGAGATTTCGATTAATATAATGTTGTGTGATTTCCCTTTGATATATACATTGATGTACCGTGTGTGTACCAGCATGATCTTGGGATGGTACAGAAACACCGGAGATTCGATCTTTCAGGTCGGGTCGCTACAAAAATGGTATCAGAGCACATGCTGACCGTAGGACGTAACCTCTAGGATTGGAAAAGCCTTAGGATTGTTTCTCTTTGTCTTTAAAATTCTTATACTCTCATCTATTCGTTTCTGACTCCTCTCCGATTATTTCAAAATTTATAGATGGCCACCTTCATCCCAGTGTTGATCACGGAGTTTTGCCAGCCTGACGCAACGATGCCCTTTGGTAAGGAGCTGATGAGGATCGTCAAGGACGTAAGGATTGCATTGCCGAGCATCATCGGGATTCCTATCATGTCATTTCCCCAAGATGGACGCTACAGGATCGAGGTGCATATTCCAGGGAAGACTTTTGGGAACCGGAAGGAACCCATCGACCTCAAGTTCGTGGCACCCAGTTGGATACTTGGGAGAGACATGGCCATTCATCGTGCCCTTGGACGTATTCAGGAGGAATACAGAGATGGAATCATTTAACGGGACCTCAGCATGGTTTGCCGCAGAGATGCCCATGGCAACATCATCACCAACCCCACTGGAGACTCTACCATATCATATATCCAGACCCTGGAGACGCATGTCAGGACGTTGGAGCTTCGTGTTCGTGCTGACACGAAGACTATCAAGAATCTGATGAACCGCGAGCTGGACCTTGAAGCTGATCTGCGAGAGGCCAACTATGAACACGAGCATGAAGTGAAGGACTTCCTAGAGAGGATTGATGAGCAGAATGCACGCATCGCCACTCTGGAGGAGCAACTAGACATGGGGGAAAACCTTCACCCCGAAGGAGAATGGCACCCTTCATCAGCGACGATGAAGACTATGAGGAAAGTACCACCGGAGGACCTACGGCTATGCACTTTTGAGGAGAACCTTAGTTATGCCCTCCAATGTATCTTTTATTTTTTTAGTCATTAAAGCGTAGGTCGATGCTTAGTTGATTGAGATTTGTATTTCCGATGTTTGACATTGATTGAATAAATGAATGAGTGTTTGGTGTGACATGTTTGTTGCATTGCATAAGGGTAGTGAATTCCTTCTAGACCCTTGTTCTATTCTAATTCTCATCTCTCTGAAAACAGCAAGATGCCTCCACGACGTGAGACCGACTTCACTTTCCCGCCGGAACTCACTCAACTCCTTCAGCAACAGAATGCACTGATGCAACTATTGATTCAGAACCAGACCAACAATCAGAACAACAATAATCATCACCATCCACCCCAGACTGACAATCTCACCCGTTTTCTGAGGTTGAACCCTCCAACTTTCTCCAGCAGTACTGAGCCCATTGTGGCAGATGACTGGCTCCGTAAGGTGGAGAGAGAACTTGTCACCGCTGGATGTACTGATGCTGAGAAGGTGCGCTTTGCCGCACATCAACTTGAAGGACCAGCAGCTTCATGGTGGGAGAATTACACCACCACTTATCCTATTGCTGACGTAACTTGGGAACAATTCAAGCTTGCTTTTCGCACCGCACATGTTTCAGCTGGAGCCATGAGTCTGAAGAAGCGCGAGTTTCGCAACTTGCGCCAGGGTAATCGTTCTGTGGCCCAATATGTGGAAGAGTTCAACACATTGGCACGTTATGCACCAGGAGACGTGGCCGATGATGCGGCCAAGCAAGAGAAATTTCTGGAAGGACTCAACGATGAGTTGAGCATGCAGCTGGTAGTGGCTAATTTCAACAACTACCAAGAGCTGGTGGATAAGGCACTTATTCTGGAAGGTAAACAGCAGCAAATTGAGAACCACAAGCGGAAGTACACACAGGGGAAGTTTAACTCTGGAGCTCATCAGAAGCTTCGCTACTCCCCGTACTCCGGGAATACCGGATCAGGAAACAGTAAGTTTGGAAAGGACACTCATGCTGTGCACAACCATGGAAGCCACAACCATGGAGGAAATGGGAATGCCCGTCCCAACCATGGCAACTTCAAGACTGACAATGGGAACAACAATCAGCACCGTCATGTTCCTACTCAGAAGGATCTGAGCCACATCACCTGTTTCAAGTGCCAGAAGACAGGGCACTATGCTACTGAGTGTCCCCAGAGCAAGCAGGGAAATGGAAAAGGCAACTCGGCAGCCAAGAAGCCAAACCCTTTTCCTCGTGCCCAGGTGAACCACCTTGACGTGGAAGAAGTCTATGATCAACCCGAGACTGTGGTTGATAAGTTTTTATTGCATTCACGTCCAGTTACAGTACTTTTTGATTCCGGTGCAACTCATTCATTCATATCAAGGGTAGTTGTGGATAAGTATGGTTTGCCCACCAAAACCCTTAGTCAGCCCATTAAGGTCAGTTCCCCAGGAGGTATGATGATGGCAGGGATAGGATGCCATGCCCTGAAACTTCATATAGGAAACCATGTTTTTCCCACCGACCTCATCGTCTTAGAATCCCAAGGATTGGTTGTAATCCTAGGCATGGATTGGATGACCAAGTATGAAGGAAATCTTGATTGCCTCAACAAGTCCGTTTCACTCACCACCCCGGAGAACAAGAGGATTAAGTATGTATCCCGACGCACACGTATGAGTGCTAGGTTAAATGCCCTCACAGGAGTTGTTCAGGAGGAAGTACCTGTGGTAAAAGATTTTCTGGATGTATTTCCAGAAGAATTACGAGGCATGCCACCAGATAGGGAGATTGAGTTCCTAATAGAGCTACAGCCAGGGACAACCCCAATTT
This sequence comes from Hordeum marinum, assembly GCA_022496015.1. Lineage (NCBI taxonomy): Eukaryota > Viridiplantae > Streptophyta > Magnoliopsida > Poales > Poaceae > Hordeum > Hordeum marinum. The sequence continues at coordinate 386,663,285 of CM039672.1, forward strand.
CCAAGAGACCCTATCGGATGCCCGCAAATGATCTGTTGGAAATCAAGAAGCAAATTAAGGAGTTATTGGACAAAGGTTATATACGCTCAAGTTCTTCACCTTGGGGAGCCCCAGTTCTTTTGGTGGAGAAGAAGGATAAAACCTTGAGAATGGTAGTCGATTATCGTGCCTTGAACGAGGTGACTATCAAGAACAAGTACCCTCTGCCGATGATTAATGATTTGTTTGATCAGCTAGTAGGCGCCAAAGTATTCTAAGATCGATCTTCGATCGGGGTATCATCAACTGAAGATTCATGAACAGGATATACCCAAAACAGCTTTCACCACCAGGTATGGCTTGTATGAGTATACTGTCATGTCCTTTGGTTTGACTAATGCTCCTGCCTACTTCATGAATTTGATGAACAAAGTGTTTATGGAATATTTGGACAAGTTTGTCGTGGTGTTCATCGATGACATTTTGATATTCTCCAAGAACGAGGAAGAACATAAGGAACATCTGCGTTTAGTTCTGGAGAAGCTAAGAGAGCATCAGTTATATGCCAAGTTCAGCAAATGCGAATTTTGGCTAACGGAAGTCGGATTCCTTGGACATGTTATTTCCGGAGAAGGAATAGCAGTAGACCTCGCTAAGGTTGAAGCCGTCACCGAGTGGAAGTCATCCACCTCAGTTAAGGAGATCCGCAGTTTCCTCGGACTTGCTGGATATTACCGGAGATTCATTGAGAATTTCTCAAAGATTGCCAAGCCCATGACAGAGTTGTTGAAGAAAGAATCCAAGTATGTTTGGACCGAGGAATGTGAAGCCAGTTTCCAGGAGTTGAAGAAACGTTTGGTCACAGCCCTAGTGTTGATTTTGCCCAATATTCGGAAGGACCTCCAGGTTTACTGTGATGCCTCACGTCAAGGACTTGGAGGAGTACTCATGCAAGATGGAAAGGTTGTAGCCTATGCTTCCAGACAACTACGACCTCATGAGTTGAATTATGCCACGCATGATTTGGAACTAGCAGCCGTAGTGCACGCACTCAAGACTTGGAGACATTTCCTTATCGGAAATAGTTGTGATGTTTACACCGACCATAAGAGCCTGAAGTATATCTTCACGCAGAAAGAGTTGAACCTCAGACAGAGACGATGGTTAGAGTTAATCAAGGACTATGACATGAGATTACACTACCATCCAGGTAAGGCTAATGTTGTAGCCGATGCCTTGAGTCGTAAAACTTATGTGAACACACTCACATCTGGAGGATTACCTCAAGAGTTAGTCGATGATCTCAGAGAGCTCAAGCTAGAGATAGTTCCAAGAGGATATGTTGGTACACTAGAAATTCAGTCCACCTTGACCGAAAGAATTCGAGAAGCCCAGAATTCGGACGAGGAGATAGCTGAGATTAAACAGAGAATGGAAGATGGTAAAGCTAAAGGTTTTCGTGAGGATGAACATGGAACTTTGTGGTTTGAGAACCGAATCTATGTGCCCAATGACCCAGAGCTCCGGAAGTTGATACATCAGGAAGCCCACGATTCACCTTACTCGATACACCCAGGCAACACCAAGATGTATCTGGATTTAAAGGAAACTTATTGGTGGACAGGTATGAAGAAACACATTGCGGAACATGTTGTAATATGTGATGTTTGCCAGCGAGTAAAAGCGGAACATCAGAAACCAGCAGGGTTACTACAACCTCTGCCGATACCCGAGTGGAAATGGGAAAAGCTTGGTATGGACTTCATCACAGGATTGCCCAGGACCCGTTCAGGTTATGATTCCATCTGGGTAGTGGTTGATCGCTTGACCAAGGTGGCTCACTTTATTCCGATAAAGACCACCTATACCAGTGCTAAGCTAGCCAAGATATATATGACCAGAATCGTATGTCTGCATGGAGTTCCGAGGAGTATCGTGTCAGATAGAGGAACACAATTTACCTCAAAGTTTTGGCATCAGTTACATGAAACTTTGGGTACAAGGCTAGAGTTCAGTACAGCCTTTCATCCGCAGACAGATGGACAGACTGAGAGAGTCAACCAGATTCTGGAAGACATGTTGAGAGCTTGTGCGCTAGATTATGGATCTAGTTGGGATGACAACTTACCTTACGCAGAATTCTCGTACAACAACAGTTACCAGACCAGTCTAAAGATGGCCCCTTTCGAAGCTTTATACGGAAGGAGATGCAGAACACCGTTCACGTGGGATGGTGTTGGAGACCGACAACTTTTTGGTCCCGACCTTATCCGAGATTCTGAGAGAAAGTCAGGTTGATTCGTGACAGACTCAAGATAGCTCAATCTCGACAGAAGAGTTATGCTGAAAGCAAACGTAAAGAAGTGACATATGAAGTGGGAGACAGAGCATATCTTCGTGTGTCCCCGCTTCGTGGAATCAAGAGATTTGGTGTTAAAGGAAAATTAGCACCCAGATTCATAGGCCCCTACAAAATTCTTGAACATAGAGGCGAAGTTGCATACAAACTGGAATTGCCGGAAGGATTATCCGAAGTTCATGATGTGTTCCATGTTTCCCAGCTAAAGAAATGCCATGCTGAGATGGCCGACATCCCTTTGCGAGACACCGTGCCCCTAGAGGCCATACAGCTTGAAAGTGATCTGACTTACGAGGAGAAGCCTGTCAAGATCCTCGAGACATCCAACAGAGTTACCCGCGGTAAGATCATCAAGTTCTGTAAGGTTTTGTGGAGTCACCACACTGAGGAAGAAGCCACCTGGGAACGCGAAGAAGATCTTCGTAGAGACCATCCGCACCTATTTTCTAGCCAACCCGAATCTCGAGGGCGAGATTCATCTTAAGGTGGGTAGGTTTGTAACATCCAAAAATTTCATTTTGGAATGTTATGAATATAGCTATGCATTCATCATCATCATTGCTTGATTTTATGAAATAGTTGAAATGCCTTTTCTGACTTTCTGAAAGTCCTTTCTATTTTCCCTAAGTTGCTTTCACCTATTTGAAATTTTGGTTAAAAGTTCAAATAAGAGAGGAGGAACATGACACTCCACACCAGGGACTAATTGGTGATGTATTTGAACAAAAATAACCAGGAGTTATTTTGAAAATATTTGCAAAAAGGGTTTAAAAAACAATTAGGCAATTTCTGAAAATATTATTTTTTTCAAAGTGTTCAAATGACAGAATAGAAATGTTCATTAAATAGAATTTATTATTCTGTTAATTTTGGTATATAATACCCCTATATTTAGAGACGATTTGAATGCTTTAAAAGCTTTTGAATGTCTCTGGAAAATTATTAAAAAGAAACGGTAACCGTTTCCGGTATTAAACGGGCCGGCCCACGGCAGTTATTCGCGCCTTTATTATCGACCGGCCGACCGCGCGTAACGGACACGCCCTCCTCTCACTGACGCTGGACCCCACACGACCGACCGTTTCACCGAACGGTCATCTTCTCCCTCCCCGCGCGCGCCGGACCCGACGCCGGCCATTTCCTCCCCTCGCCGGATCTCTCTCCTCTCTTAACTCCCCGCACCAGGAGTGACTTTGCCGGCATATTCCATATGCTGACCTACATGGCTGCAACGTATCATGTTGCAGAGTACTTTTCCGACCAGGAGTGAGGACGCGTTCTATGCTCAGTGAGATGCCCTTGGATTCAGATGGACTCATCTACCTTCGACGCTTCCGCAAGATTTAGATATTCTCATGAGTTGGCCTTCAGCCACTTTATTGTAATGATTATTGTAATAAAGGACTCGATATGAGATTTCGATTAATATAATGTTGTGTGATTTCCCTTTGATATATACATTGATGTACCGTGTGTGTACCAGCATGATCTTGGGATGGTACAGAAACACCGGAGATTCGACCTTTCAGGTCGGGTCGCTACAGGTAAACATGGTCAATGTGACTTGCCTGATTGATGATCTTCGTACGTGAGTGACTCTAAGTAACAAGCTTCGCACTCCGGATAATCTAACGAAACAAACAAGCACTCAAATAAGTATACAACAAAATAACAACTCATAACATCAACCAAGAACTAGTAAACAATCAAGACAAAACAATGCACAAATCTCAAGTGAGAAAACACACAAAGTTTTGTTTACTAGGAGGTGATTGATAAAACACTACTATCTTTATTAAACTATTTTGAATCTAAGTTTGTTGAGAAAACTTTTGTAAAGTTTGTAAAAGTTTCGATAAACACTAAATGGAACAAATATAGTTTTACTAACAAGAGAGCAAAACAAAACTTATTAATTATTATCAAAACATGTTCTTAACAGAAAAGAATTTACAAATAAACTTGTTTTAGAAAACAAAATTAGATTATATAAAACTTTGTTGAAAACAAAATTATTACTAACTAGTTGTTTTAATCAAATTAACCTATTTGAAAAGAAGTTGTGATTCCTATGTTAAATAAAATTAAACTAAGCAAATTTATATTTTTATTAACAGTGAGTGAAAACACTAAATGTTTATTAACAGAACCTAATAAACAAATGAAACCAAATCTAAATTTAAACTAATTAAAACTAAGTATATAAAACTATATTATAATACTAGGCAGATTCTGTTTTTGGTTAAAACATTAATCAAATATATCCTAAATATCTTCAAACTAAGCATGAAGGTAGTCCTAACTAATACCAAACAGTAGCAAAAAGATTCATGTGAAAAACTATTTTCAAACTCTAGTTATTCAGATTTGAAGATTTTGAGCAAATTTGATTAAATTCAAATTTTGATAGTTCAAATTTGAAATTTAAAAGTACAGGGTGAAACTACATGAAAAATGTGAGCTATTGCAAAAAGAATCAACTCAAAGCACTAAATAGATTAAAAGATATAAGCAAAACAAATTTTGAAAACATTCTGTTAATTAAAACAAAAACAGAAAAAAAAATGATTTGCGACGGTCAGGGGGCTACGTGGCGCAATCCTATTGGTTGGCTAGCGCGTGTGTTAGATGATTTCGAGCGGGCGACCGGTCGGAAGAGGATAACGGTTCAGATTAAATCCGATCTAATCTTAGCCGTTGGTTTTGGATCGGAGGGAGGGGAATGCTCACGGGGTAAAGTCGCCGGCGTCGGGGGTTCTCCGGTGGATCCGAAGGCGGCGAGGACGACGGCGAGGCGTTCCGGTGGTCGGGGAAGACGGGGAAATGGTCCAGGCGACGGCGACGGGCCTCCGGAGTCGACTGGTGGCAACGGTGGGGCGAACGGTGGTCGGAAGTGGTGGCTACGGTCGACGGCGAGGTCCGGTGGTGGCGCAACTCTGGCGACGAATTGCGGCTCCTCCTCGGCGAGGTAGGAGGGGTTTGAGGGGGGGAATGGATGCGGGGAAGTGGGGCTCTTATATAGGCGCTCGGGGGTGCGGGGAGTTAAGAGAGGAGAGAGATCCGGTGAGGGGAGGAAATGGCCGGCGTCGGGTCCGGCGCGCGCGGGGAGGGAGAAGATGACCGTTCGGTGAAACGGTCGGTCGGGTGGGGTCCAGCGTCAGTGAGAGGAGGGCGTGTCCGTTACGCGCGGTCGGCCGGTCGGTAGTAAAGGCGCGAATAACTGCCGTGGGCCGGCCTGTTTAATACCGGAAACGGTTACCGTTTCTTTTTAATAATTGTCCAGAGACATTCAAAAGCTTTTAAAGCATTCAAATCGTCTCTAAATATAGGGGTATTATATATCAAAATTAACAGAATAATAAATGGTATTTAATGAACATTTCTATGCTGTCATTTGGACACTTTGAAAAAAATAATATTTTCAGAAATTGCCTAATTGTTTTTTAAACCCTTTTTGCAAATATTTTCAAAATAACTCCTGGTTATTTTTGTTCAAATACATCACCAATTAGGCCCTGGTGTGGAGTGTCATGTTCCTCCTCTCTTATTTGAACTTTTAACCAAAATTTCAAATAGGTGAAAGCAACTTAGGGAAAATAGAAAGGACTTTCAGAAAGTCAGAAAAGGCATTTCAACTATTTCATAAAATCAAGCAATGATGATGATGAATGCATAGCTATATTCATAACATTCCAAAATGAAATTTTGGGATGTTACACCTAGCCACATGGACGTTAGTAGGGGGGGTCGGCCAGCCCATTAGGGGCTGGTTTGACTCCTCCCATAGCCCATGAGGTCCTTTGGGTTGAGACACCCCTCCCGATGGCCCTCGGTACCCTCCCGGCACTCCCGGTACACTACCGAAGTATCCGAAACTTTTCTGGTGACGAAAAAACACTTCCTATATATCAATATTTACCTCCGGACCATTCTAGAGCTCCTCGTGACGTCTAGGATCTCATCCGGCACTCTGAACAACCTTCGGTCACCAACATACATAACTCAATACTACCGAAACGTCACCGAACGTTAAGTGTGTAGACCCTGCGGGTTCGAGAACTATGTAGACATGACTAAGACACCTCTACGGTCAATAACCAATAGCGGGACCTGGATGTCCATATTGGTTCCTACATATTCTATGAAGATCTTTATCGGTTGAGCCTCTATGTCAAGGATTCTGTTAATCCCATATGATGTTCCCTTTGTTCTTCGGTATGTTACTTGCCCGAGATTCGATCGTTGGTATCTCCATACCTAGTTCAATCTCGTTAACGACAAGTCTCTTTACTCGTTCCGTAATACAAGATCTCATGGATAATACTTTAGTCACTTTGCTTTCAAGGCTTGTTGTGATGTTGTATTACCGAGTGGGCCTTGAGATACCTCTCCGTCACACGGAGTAACAAATCCCAGTCTTGATCCATGACAACCCAACAGACACCCTCAGATACCTGTAGAGCACCTTTATAGTCACCTAGTTACATTGTGACGTTTGATACACACAAGGTACTCCTCCGATGTTAGTGGGTTGCATGATCTCGTGGTCATAGGAACAGATACTTGACATGCAGAAAACTATAGCAATAAACTGACACGATCAGATGCTATGTTTATAGTTTGGGTCTGGCCCATCACATCATTCTCCTAATGATGAGATCCCGTTATCAAATGACATCTCATGTCCATGGCTAGGAAACCTTGACCATCTTTGATCAACGAGCTAGACTATCAGATGCATACTAGGGACATGGTGTTGTCTATGTATCCACACATGTATCTGAGTTTCTGATCAATAGAATTCTAGCATGGATAATAAACGATTATCATGAACAAGGAAATATGATAATAACTGATTTATTATTGCCTCCAGGGCATATTTCCAACAATGACATGCTAGTAGTGGCATCTCCCACATAAAAACTTGTCATTGGTCTAGTAACTTAACCAATTGCTTAGGGACAACTCCGCACATCCTACCACCACTTTTTCACACTCACTATATTAACTTTATTCTTCTTTTATTAAAACATCACCTAAATTTTATTTCCACGTTCGTTATTATCTTGCAAACCTACCGCATGATACCTACTTTGTAGTTTTATTTATTGTACTAGGTAAAGTGAACATTGGTGTGCGTAGAGTTGTATCGGTGGTCGATAGAACTTGAGAGAATATTAAATTCTACCTTTAGCTCTTAGTTGGGTTCGATACTCTTATTTCCCTAAAAAGCTACAAACGAGCCCCTATACTCTAGTGTTTTAAGTCATTCCCTCCGTGGTATCTGATACTCGTGATCTGCGTTGGGTTTTCCGTGAAGAGGAACGGGTAATCACAGCACAAAGTGGGTAAGTATTTCCCTAATTTATGAAACCAAAGTCTATCGAACCAATAGAAATACCAATCCTCAACCGTCTTCAAAGGCTGCACACAAAAGAACAAACAACTTGCACCCAATGCTGGCAAGAGGGTTGTCAATCCCTTTGATCTCATTATTTACAAGCAAGTGAGTTGTGTAGGTAATTGTAGATAATATTAAAGTGTAAAATAAAATAAAAGATAATAAATAATAGGAAGGTAATTATAGCGTTTGTGACTTTATAAGTGAATAGACCCGGGGTCGTAGAGCTCTCTAGTGACATCTCTCATTAGCAAAGAATACGATGGGTAAACAAATTACTGTTGGACAATTGATAGAAAAGCGAATAATTATGCGATGTTCACGACAATGATCATGTGTATATAGGCATCACGTCCATAAGCAAATAGGTCGACTCCTGCCTGCACCTACTAGTATTACTCCACTTCAAGAGCGCTTCTATGCTTGCCTCTCTACTTATTAAGTTCATGACAAGTAGAGTAATGCTTGGAGAATGATGACATGATATAGACAAACACTAGTAGAGAAATGGCTAGCCACAACTCCTATTGGTGGCGCGCCGTTTTACACCAACGCCAGCACTAATATTTTCAAATAATGTTGGCGTTACCTAAATTTGTACATTATTGGTACAGACTTAGTGGTGGCGTACAAATTCTGCCTAACGTCACTTGTACGAGGACCACAACGCTCTCGCCTTTCACCTATTATTGTTGGCATGACTGAAGTTCCAACGTGATGACCCACAAGTATAGGGGATCAATCATAGTCCTTTCGATAAGTAAGAGTGTCGAACCCAACGAGGAGCAGAAGGAAATGATAAGCGGTTTTCAGTAAGGTATTCTCTACAAGCACTGAAATTATCGGTAACAGATAGTTTTGTGATAAGATAATTTGTAACGAGTAACAAGAAACAAGTGTAGCAAGGGTGCAGCAAGGTAGCCCAATACTTTTTGTAGCAAAGGTCAGGCCTGGACAAACTCCTATATAAAGTGAAGCGCTCCCGAGGACACATGGGACTTTTCGTCAAGCTTGTTTTCATCATGCTCATTTGATTCACGTTCGTTACTTTGATAATTTGATATGTGGGTGGACCGGTGTTTGGGTGCTTCCCTTACTTGGAAAAACCTCCCACTTATGATTAACCTCTCTCGCGAGCATCCACAACTACGAAAAGAATTAAGATAAATCTAACCATAGCATGAAACATATGGATCCAAATCAGCCCCTTACGAAGCAACGGATAAACTAGGGTTTAAGCTTCTGTCACTCTAGCAACCCATCATCTACTTATTACTTCCCAATGCCTTCCCCTAGGCCCAAATAATGGTGAAGTGTTATGTAGTCGACGTTCACATAACACCACTAGAGGAGAGACAACATACATCTCATCAAAATATCGAACGAATACCAAATTCACATGATTACTTATAACAAGACTTATTCCATGTCCTCGGGAACAAATGTAACTACTCACAAAGCATGTTCATGTTCATAATCAGAGGAGAATTAATTATCATAAAGGATATGAACATATGATCTTCCACCAAATAAACCAACTAGCATCAACTATAAGGAATAATCAACACTACTAGCAACCCACAGGTACCAATCTGAGGTTTGAGACAAAGATCGGATACAAGAGATGAACTAGGGTTTGGAGAGGATATGGTGCTGGTGAAGATGTTGATGGAGATTGACCCCCTCTCAATGAGAGGATCATTGATGATGATGATGGCTTCGATATCCCCCTCCGGGAGGAGAGTTTCCTCGGCAGAATAGCTCCACCGAAGCTCTAGATTGGTTCTGCCCAAGTTTCGCCTCGAGACGGCGACGCTTCATGCCGAAAGCTCTCTTATGATTTTTTCTAGGTCAAAACCCTTCATATTGCAGAAGATGGGCGGCGAAGACCTGCCAGGTGGGTAACAAGCCACCTAGGCGCGGCCAGGGGGTAGGCCACGGCTGGCAGGTTTGTGACCTCCTAGTGGGCCCCCTCTGGTATTTGTTTTGCCCAATATTTTTTATATATTACAAAATAATTCTCCTTAACTTTTCAGGACTTTTGGAGTTGTGCAGAATAGGTCTCTCAGCTTTGCTCCTTTCCAAGTCCAGAATTCCAGCTGCCGGCATTCTCCCTCTTCATGTAAACCTTGTAAAATAGGAGAGAAAAGGCATAAGTATTGTACCATAACGTGTAATAACATCCCATAATGCAATAAATATCAATATAAAGGCATGATGCAAAATGGTCATATCAACTCCCCCAAGCTTAGACCTCTCTTGTCCTCAAGCGAAAGCCGAAATCGATAAATATGTCCACAAGTTTAGAGATAGAGGTGTCGATAAAATAAAATACGGACATGAGGCATCATGATCATATTTAGAAAAACAATACTTATTGATATATAATTTCTTATACTAGAGTAACAATTCATTCACAGGATAAAGTATGAACCAAGAACTTTATTGATAACCAACAAACTATGCTCTCAGTCTCAGTCATTGAAGCAATTTGCAATTTATCATAACATCGTAAAGAGTCAATATAAGAGATTGTAAAGAAAATCCACATACTCAATAATCTTTTTTAGTCTTTCATAATTGCTAACACTCACGCGGTACTCATGAGGTCAAAGCTTCAATTGAACACAAAGAAAGATATGGGCTTATAGTTTTGCCTCCCGATTATTCACCTCAAGGGTGATGTCAACAATAATAATTCATGATCACCCACATCCGAGTGGATGTATGTGTTTAGATCATTCCCAACACATAATGCTTACCAAGCGAAAAAGGCAAAATATAGGAAGTGGTGAAGATCACCATGACTCTTGCATAAAGGTAAGTGCTTAAGAAGTAAAAGTAACAGATAGGCCCTTCGCAGAGGGAAGCAAAGGTTGTCATGCACTTTTTGTTTTTGGGTGTGCGAACCCCTAATGCAAAGGAACACTGCGTTGTATTGCCCTTTGTGGTGGCAACCTTTATTATGCAGTCCGTCGCTTTTATTTCTTTACCATCACAAGTTCGTACAATGCTTATTTTCCCTTACAATAAAATACCATACATATTTAGGAGCAATTCTTATTGCTTTATGCACCGATGACAACTTACTTGAAGGATCTTACTCAATCCATAGGTAGGCATGGTGGACTCTCATGGAAAAACTGGGTTGAGGGTATTTGGATGCACAAGTAGTATATCTACTTGGTGCGAAAGTTTTGGCTAGTGTGAGGAAGCAAGCACTACATGTTGGAGGATCTATAACCATATAACTTCTATTCGGAAATAAGCAAACATAACCCATTATGTTGTCTTCCTTGTCCAACATCAACTTCTTAACATATAATATTTTAATGAGTGCTCACAATCATGAAAGATGTCCAAGATAATATATTTATATATTCATACCTTTGAAGATCGCTAAGCGGAAGCGTTACAAGAACGCGGTTGATGGAGTCGTACTCGCAGCGATTCGGATCGCGGTAGATCCGATCAAGTGCCGAACGGACGGCACCTCCGCGTTCAACACACGTGCAGCCCGGTGACGTCTCCAACACCTTGATCCAGCAAGGAGGAAGGAGAGGTTGGGGAAGGGCTCCAACAGCAGCACGACGGCGTGGTGGTGGTGGAGTAGCAAGGTATTCCGACAGGGCTTCGCCTAAGCGCTGCGGAGGAGGAAGAAGAGAGGTAGGGCTTCGCCGTGAGAGAGAGAGATCAAATCTTATCTCAAAACATCCAAAACCTCAAGTATATATAGGAGGAGGGACGTGGAGGGCTGGCTTGGCCTCTACTCCAAAGAGGAGATGGCCGGCCGAATTAAAGGGAGAATCCACCTCCCACAAGGGAGGTGGATCTCCTCCTTTTAAATCCTTTTGCCTTATCTCCTTATCTCCAGCCGCATGGGCCTTTAGCAAAAGTCTTGCCCAGCCCAATAAGGGCTGGCACACTTTATCTAACAGCCCATGTGGTCCTTTGGTCGTCACACCCCTCCCGGGGGTCCTCCGGCACCCTCCCGGCACTCCCGGTACACTACCGATGAGCCCGAAAACTTTCCGGTGACCAAAACTGGACTTCCTATATATCAATCTTTACCTCCGGACCATTCCGGAGCTCCTCGTGACGTCCGGGATCTCATCCGGGACTCCGAACAACCTTCGGTAATCACGTATACCTTTTCCCTATAACCCTAGCGTCATCGAACCTTAAGTGTGTAGACCCTACGGGTTCGGGAGACACGTAGACATGACCGAGACACCTCTCCGGTCAATAACCAACAGCGGGATCTAGATACCCATGTTGGCTCCCACGTACTCCACGATGATCTCATCGGATGAACCACGATGTCAAGGATTCAATCAATCCCGTATACAATTCCCTTTGTCTATCGGTATGATACTTGCCCGAGATTCGATCGTCGGTATCCCCATACCTTGTTCAATCTCGTTACTGGCAAGTCTCTTTACTCGTTCCGTAATACATCATCCCGTGACTAACTCCTTAGTCACATTGAGCTCATAATGATGATGTCTTACCGAGTGGGCCCAGAGATACCTCTCCGTCACACGGAGTGACAAATCCCAGTCTCGATTCATGCCAACCCAACAGATACTTTCGGAGATACCCGTAGCGTACCTTTATAGCCACCCAGTTACGTTGTGACGTTTGGCACACCCAAAGTATTCCTACGGTATCCGGGAGTTACACAATCTCATGGTCTAAGGAAATGACACTTGACATTGAAAAGCTTTAGCAAACGAACTACACGATCTTTGTGCTATGCTTAGGATTGGGTCTTGTCCATCACATCATTCTCCTAATGATGTGATCCCGTTATCAACGACATCCAATGTCCATGGCCATGAAACCGTGACCATCTATTGATCAACGAGCTAGTCAACTAGAGGCTCACTAGGGACATGTTGTGGTCTATGTATTCACACATGTATTATGGTTTCCGGTTAACACAATTATAGCATGAACAATAGACAATTATCATGAACAAGGAAATACAATAATAACCATTTTATTATTGCCTCTAGGGCATATTTCCAACAGTCTCCCACTTGCACTAGAGTCAATAATCTAGTTCACATCACCATGTGATTAACACTTACATCACCATGTGATCATATCATCATGTGATTAACACCCAATAAGTTCTGGGGTTTGTTCATGTTCTGCTCGTGAAAGAGGTTTTTAGTCAGCGGGTCTGCGACATTCAGATCCGTGTGTACCTTTGCAAACTTTCCATTTCATATTTGTAGATACTGCTCCCACGCTCCACTTGGAGCTATTCCAAATGGCTGCTCCACTATACGTAGCCAGATTTCTACTAAGAGTCATCCGGATTGGAGTTAAAGCTTGCATCATCGTAACCCTTTACGATGAACTCTTTATCACCTCCATAATCGAGAAATATTTCCTTAGTTCTCAAGTTACTAAGGATAACTTTGACCGTTGTCCAGTGATCCACTCTTGGATTACTCTTGTACCCCTTGACAGACTCATGGCAAGGCACACACAGGTGTGGTACACAGCATGGCATACTATATAGAGCCTATGGTTAAAGCATAGGAGATGACATTCATCTTTTCTTTATCTTCTGCCGTGGTCGGGTATTGAGTCTTACTCAATTTCACACCTTACAATACAGTCAAGAACTCCTTCTTTGACCCATCTATTTTGAACTCCTTCAAAAACTTGTCAAGGTATGTCTTCGTCGAAAAAACTTATCAAGCGAATTGATCTATCCCTATAGATCTTGATGCTCAATAAAATAGTAGCTTTATCTGGGTCTTCCTTTGAAAAAAAAACTTTTCAAACAACCCTTCATGCTCTTCCAGAAATTCTACATCATTTCCGATCAATAATATGTCAACTACATATTCTTATAAGAAATTCCAAAGTGCTCCCACTCACTTTCTTGCAAATACAAGTTTCTCATAAACATTGTATAAACTTAAACACTTTGATCACCTCATCAAAGCATATATTCCAACTCCGAGATGCTTGCTCCGGTCCATAGAAGGATCGCTGGAGTTTGCATATTATTAGCATCCTTAGGATTGACAAAACCTTCTGGTTGTATCACATACAACTCTTCCTCACAGAAACCATTACGGAAACCTTGTTTTGTCATCCATCTGCCAGATTTCATAATCGAAAAATGCAGCAACTGCTAACAAAATTTTAATAGACTTTTAGCATCGCTACAGATGAGACAATCTCATCGCAGTCTACTCCTTGAACTTGGCGGAAACTTCTTTGCGACAAGTCGAGCTTTATAAACGGTGACATTTCACTATTAGCGTCTATGTTTATTTCAAAGGTCCATTTGTACTCAATGACCCGCCATTCAACAGGCAAGTCTACCAAAGTCCATACTTGGTTTTCATACATGGATCCTTTCTCGGATTTCATGGCTCCTAGCCATTTGTTGGAATCCGGGCCCACCATCGCTTCTCCATAGTTCGTAGGTTCATCGTTGTCCAACAACATGATTTCCAAGACAGGGTTGTCGTACTACTCAGGAGCAGTACGCGTCCTTGTCGACCTACGAGGTTCGATAGTGACTTGATCCGAAGCTTCATGATCATCATCATTAACTTCCTTTTCAACTGAGTAGGCTCTACAGAAACATCTTTCTGTGTTGCGCTATTCTCTGGATGAAACAAAGGTTCAACAACCTTATCAAGTTCTATCTTCCTCCCACTCAATTCTTTCGAGAGAAACTCTTTCTCAAGACAGGACCCGTTCTTAGCAACAAACACCTTTTGCGCTTGGATCTGAGATAGAAGGTATACCCAATGTCTCATTAGGGTATTCTATGAAGATGCATTTGTCTGCTTTGAGTTCGAGCTCGCTAGGTGAAAAACCCATTTTCACATAAGCGTCGCAGCCCCAAACATTAAGAAATGACAGCTTAGGCTTCTGTCAAACCATAATTCTCATGGTGTCATCTCAACAGACTTAGATGGTGCCCTGTTAAAGTGAATGGATTTGTCTTTAATGCATAACCCCATAACGATAGTGGTAAAACGATAAGAGACATCATAGTACTCACTATATCCAATAGAGCACGACTACGACGTTCGAACACACCATCACACTATGGTGTTCCAGGAGGCGTGAGCTATGAAACAATTTCCACATTGTCTAAAATTGCATACCAAACTCGTAACTTAGATATTCACCTCCATGATCATATCATAGACATTTATCTTCTTGTCACGATGATCTTTAACTTCACTCTGAAACTCCTTGAACCTTTCAAACATTTCAGATTCGTGTTTCATTAAGTAAATATCCCCATATTTACTCAAATCATCAGTGAAGGTAAAGAAAAACAACGATATCCACTGTGTGTTTCAACACTCATTGGACCACATACATCAACATGTATTAATTCCAATAAGCCACTTGCCCGCTCCATCATATTGGATGACAGGGTCTCAGTCATCTTGCCCAAGAGGCATGGCTCGCATGTCTCAACCGATTCGAAATCGAGTGAGTCAAAAAATCCATCATCATGGAGTTTCTTCATGCGATTTATACCAATATGACATTACGTGGCAGTGCCACAAGCATGTGGTACTATCATTATTAACTTTGTATCTTTTGGTACCAACGTTATGAACATGTGTACTACTACGATCATGATTCGATAAACCATTCCGAGTGGGTGCATGACCATTAAAGGCATTATCCATGTAAACAGAATAACCATTATTCTCTAACTTATATGAATAACCGTATCGCACTAATCATGATCTAATCACGTTCATGCTCAACGCAAACACCAAATAACATTTATTTAGGTTTATCACAAATCCCGAAGGTAGAGAGAGCGTGCGATGGTGATCACATCAATCTTGGAAATACTTCCAACACACATCGTCACCTTTCACCTAGCTAGTCTCCATTTATTCTGTAGCTTTTATTTCGAGTTGCTAACACTTAGCAACCGAACCGGTATCCAATACCCAGGTGCTACTAGGAGTACCAGCAAGGTACACATCACTAACACGTATATCAAATATACTTCCATCGACATTACCAGCCTTCTTATCTACCAAGCATCTAGGGTTTTTCCGCTTCAGCGAACATTCTCCTCATAACAGAAGCACTTAGTCTCGGGTTCGGGCTCAACCTTGGATTTCTTCACTAGAGCAACAACTGGCTTGCCATTCTCGAAGTTTTCCCTTCTTGCCCTTGCCCCTTTTGAAACTAGTGGTTTCACTTAACCATCAACACTTGATGCTCCTTCTTGATTTCTACCTTCGTGGTGTCAAACATCACGAACAACTCAGGGATCATCTTATCCATCCCTGGCATGTTATAGTTCATCACGAAGCTCTAGTAGCTTGGTGGCAGTGACTTGGAGAACTGCTTTAATCACTATCTCATCTGGAAGATTAACTCCCACTTGATTCAAGTGATTGTAGCACCCAGACAATCTGAGCACACGCTCACCGATTGAGCTATTCTCCTTTATCTTGCAGACAAAGAATCTTGTTGGAGGTCTCATACCTCTCAACATAGGCACGAGCCTGAGATCACAATCTCAGCTCCTAGAACATCTCATATGTTCCGTGACGTTCAAAACGTTTTGGAGCCTCAATTCTGAGCCGTAATGCATGACGCATTGAACTATCACGTAGTCACCAAAAAGTGCCTGTCATATGTTCACAACATCTACAGACAACGCTTGAGGGAGTGGTGCAGTTAGCGGTACATCAAAAACATAAGCTTTCTGTGCAGCAATGAGGACAATCCTCAGATCACGGACCCTGTCCGCATTATTGCTACCATCAACTTTCAACTTACTTTTCTCTAGGATTGTATCAATAAAACTGTGGAGCTACAGCGCGAGCTATCTACGACATAATTTGCAAGGACATATTTAGACTAAGTTCATGATAATTAAGTTCACTTAATCAAATTATTAATGAACTCCCACTTAGATAGACATCTCTCTAGTCTTCCAAGTGATACATGATCCATGTCAACTAGCCCGTGTCCGATCATCACGTGAGACGGACTAGTCATCCATGGTGAACATCTCTATGTTGATCGTATCTTCTATACGACTCATGTTCGACCTTTCGGTCTTCCGTGTTCCGAGGCCATGTCTGTACATGCTAGGCTCGTCAAGTCAACCTAAGTGTTTCGCATGTGTAAA
Source organism: Hordeum marinum (assembly GCA_022496015.1). NCBI lineage: Eukaryota > Viridiplantae > Streptophyta > Magnoliopsida > Poales > Poaceae > Hordeum > Hordeum marinum. The sequence goes on from CM039672.1 coordinate 386,680,184, forward strand.
TCTGGCTTACACCCGTTGTATGCGAACGTTAGAACCTATCACACCCGATCATCACGTGGTGCTTCGGAACGACGATCCTTAGCAACGGTGCACAGTTAGGGTGAACACCTTTCTTGAAATTTTATTGAGAGATCATCTTATTTACTACCGTCGTTCTATGCAAATAAGATGTAAACATGATAAACATCACATGCAATCAATATAGTGACATGATATGGCCAATATCATCTTGCTCCTTCGATCTCCATCTTCGGGGCACCATGATCATCACTGTCACCGGCACGACACCATGATCTCCATCATCATGATCTCCATCATTGTGTCTTCATGAAGTTGTCTCGCCAACTATTACTTCTACTACTACAGCTAATGTTTAGCAATAAAGTAAAGTAATTACATGGCGTTTATGATTGACACGCAGGTCATACAATAATATAAGACAACTCCTATGGCTCCTGCCGGTTGTCATAGTCATCGACATGCAAGTCGTGAACCCTATTACAAGAACATGATCAATCTCATACATCACAATGCATCACATCACATCCTTTTGGCCATATCACATCACAAGGCACATGCTGCAAAAACAAGTTAGACGTCCTCTAATTTGTAGTTGCAAGTTTTTACGTGGCTGCTATAGGTTACTAGCAAGAACGTTTCTTACCTACGTCAACACCACAACGTGATTTGCCAATTGCTATTTACCCTTCATAAGGACCCTTTTCATCGAATCCGATCCGACTAAGGTAGGAGAGACAGACACCCGCTAGCCACCTTATGCATCTAGTGCATGTCAGGCGGTGGAACCGGTCTCACGTAAGCGTACGTGTAAAGTTGGTCCGGGCCGCTTCATCCCACAATACCGCCGAATCAAGATAAGACTAGTAGCGGCAAGCAAATTAACAAACTCGATGCCCACAACTGCTTTGTGTTCTACTCGTGCATAGATTCTACGCATAGACCTAGCTCATGATGCCACTGTTGGGAGACGTAGTAGTAAATCAAAATTTTCCTACGTTCACCAAGATCTATCTATGGAGAAACCAGCAACGAGAGGGGAGAGATTGCATCTTCATACCTTTGAAGATCGCTAAGCGGAAGCGTTACAAGAACGAGGTTGATGGAGTCGTACTCGCAGCGATTCGGATCGCGGTAGATCCGATCAAGTGCCGAACGGACGGCACCTCCGCGTTCAACACACGTGCAGCCCGGTGACGTCTCCAACACCTTGATCCAGCAAGGAGGAAGGAGAGGTTGGGGAAGGGCTCCAACAGCAGCACGACGGCGTGGTGGTGGTGGAGTAGCAAGGTATTCCGACAGGGCTTCGCCTAAGCGCTGCGGAGGAGGAAGAAGAGAGGTAGGGCTTCGCCGTGAGAGAGAGAGATCAAATCTTATCTCAAAACATCCAAAACCTCAAGTATATATAGGAGGAGGGACGTGGAGGGCTGGCTTGGCCTCTACTCCAAAGAGGAGATGGCCGGCCGAATTAAAGGGAGAGTCCACCTCCCACAAGGGAGGTGGATCTCCTCCTTTTAAATCCTTTTGCCTTATCTCCTTATCTCCAGCCGCATGGGCCTTTAGCAAAAGTCTTGCCCAGCCCAATAAGGGCTGGCACACTTTATCTAACAGCCCATGTGGTCCTTTGGTCGTCACACCCCTCCCGGGGGTCCTCCGGCACCCTCCCGGCACTCCCGGTACACTACCGATGAGCCCGAAAACTTTCCGGTGACCAAAACTGGACTTCCTATATATCAATCTGTACCTCCGGACCATTCCGGAGCTCCTCGTGACGTCCGGGATCTCATCCGGGACTCCGAACAACCTTCGGTAATCACGTATACCTTTTCCCTATAACCCTAGCGTCATCGAACCTTAAGTGTGTAGACCCTACGGGTTCGGGAGACACGTAGACATGACCGAGACACCTCTCCGGTCAATAACCAACAGCGGGATCTGGATACCCATGTTGGCTCCCACGTACTCCACGATGATCTCATCGGATGAACCACGATGTCAAGGATTCAATCAATCCCGTATACAATTCCCTTTGTCTATCGGTATGATACTTGCCCGAGATTCGATCGTCGGTATCCCCATACCTTGTTCAATCTCGTTACTGGCAAGTCTCTTTACTCGTTCCGTAATACATCATCCCGTGACTAACTCCTTAGTCACATTGAGCTCATAATGATGATGTCTTACCGAGTGGGCCCAGAGATACCTCTCCGTCACACGGAGTGACAAATCCCAGTCTCGATTCATGCCAACCCAACATATACTTTCGGAGATACCCGTAGTGTACCTTTATAGCCACCCAGTTACGTTGTGACGTTTGGCACACCCAAAGTATTCCTACGGTATCCGGGAGTTACACAATCTCATGGTCTAAGGAAATGACACTTGACATTGAAAAGCTTTAGCAAACGAACTACACGATCTTTGTGCTATGCTTAGGATTGGGTCTTGTCCATCACATCATTCTCCTAATGATGTGATCCCGTTATCAACGACATCCAATGTCCATGGCCATGAAACCGTGACCATCTATTGATCAACGAGCTAGTCAACTAGAGGCTCACTAGGGACATGTTGTGGTCTATGTATTCACACATGTATTATGGTTTCCGGTTAACACAATTATAGCATGAACAATAGACAATTATCATGAACAAGGAAATACAATAATAACCATTTTATTATTGCCTCTAGGGCATATTTCCAACACCTTCTGCGTTGTTGATCTTGATGGCGCCGGAATGATATACTTCCTCGACAATGTAGGGCCATTCCCGTTTAGAGAGAAGTTTTCCTGCAAAAACTCTTAAACGAGAATTGTATAGAAAGACATGGTCACCTACATTGAATTAATGCTTTTGTATCTTTTTATCATGCCATCTCTTAACTTTTTCTTTAAACAACTTGGCATTCTCATAGGCTTGGGTTCTCCATTCATCAAGTGAGCTAATGTCAAATAGCATATTCTTACCAGCAAGTTTGAAATCATAATTGATCTCTTTGATTTCACTAGAGGTAAGTGACATGCTTTACCATAAACCATTTTATACGGAGACATACCCATAGGGTTTTTGTAAGCAGTTCTATAAGCCCATAATGCATCATCAAGTTTCTTAGACCAATTCTTTCTAGATCTATTAACAATCTTTTGCAAGATCAATTTAATTTCTCTATTGCTTAATTCTACTTGACCACTAGACTAAGGGTGATAAGGAGATGCAATTATATGATTAACGTCATACTTAGCAAGCAATTTATGGAAAGCACCATGAATAAAGTGAGAACCACCATCAGTCATTAAATATCTAGGGACTCCAAATATAGGGAAAATAACTTCTTTCAGCATTTTAATAGAGGTGTTATGATCAGCACTAATAGTTGGAATAGCTTCTACCCACTTAGTAACATAACCAACAGTAACTAGAATATGAGTATACCCGTTGGACATTGGAAAAGGTCCCATATAATCAAAACCCCAAACATCAAATGGTTCAATAACAAGAGAGTAATTCATAGGCATTTCCTGACGTCTACTGATATTGCCAATTCTTTGACATTCATCACATGACAAGACAAACTTACGGGCATCCTTGAAGAGAGTAGGCCAATAAAAACCAGATTGTAATACCTTGTGTGCTGTTCTATCTCCCATGTGGTGTCCTCCGTAGGCCTCAGAATGACACTTGTATAGGATATGTTCCTGTTCATGCTCAGGTACACAACGTCTAATAAAACCATCTACTCCTTCTATATAAAGGTGTGGATCATCCAAAAGTAATGTCTTAAATCATAGAAGAACTTTTTATTTTGTTGGTATGTGAAACTAGGCGGTATAAATTTAGCAACAATGTAATTAGCATAATCAGCATACCATGGAGCATTACGCGAAGCATTTATGACAGCTAATTGTTCATCAGGAAAGCTATCATCAATAGGTAGTGGGTCATCAAGAACATTTTCTAACCTAGACAAGTTATCCGCTATGGGGTTATCAGCACCCTTTCTATCAACAATATGCAAATCAAATTCTTATAGAAGAAGAACCCATCTGATAAGTCGAGGTTTAGCATCTTTCTTTTCCATAAGATATTTAATAGCAGCATGATCAGTGTGAACAGTTACTTTGGAATCAACAATATAAGGTCTAAACTTATCACAAGCAAACACAACTGCCAAAAATTCATTTTCAGTGGTAGCATAGTTTGTTTGAGCGATGTCTAGAGTTTTACTAGCATAATGGATAACATTTAATTTCTTATAAACTCTTTGTCCTAGAACAGCACCAACAGCACAATCACTAGCATCACACATAATTTCAAAGGGTAGGTTCCAATCAGGCGGTTGAACAACAGGTGCGTAAATCAAGGCATTCTTAAGAATTTCAAATGCTTCTACACAATCATCATCAAAAACGAACGGAACATCTTTTTGCAAAAGATTAGTGAGAGGCCTAGAAATCTTAGAGAATTCTTTAATAAACCTCCTATAGAAACCAACATGACCAAGGAAACTTCTTATACCTCTGATATCCGTAGGACACGGCATTTTTTCAATAGCATCAACTTTAGCTTTATCAACTTCAATACCTCTTTCGGAGATTTTGTGCCCCAAGACAATACCTTCATTCACCATAAGGTGACACTTCTCCGAATTCAAGACAAGATTAGTCTCTTTGCATCTCTGCAAAACTCGATCATGGTTGCTCAAACAATCGTCAAAAGAAGTTACGTAAACGGAAAAATCATCCATGAAAACCTCAACAATCCTTTCACAAAAATCGGAGAATATAGCTATTATACATATTTGAAAGGTAGCATTTGCATTGCATAAACCAAAAGGCATACGTCTATAAGCAAAGATACCGAAAGGGCAAGTAAAAGTGGTTTTCTCTTGGTCCTCTTTTGATGCAGGTATTTGAGAGAAACCGGAATAACCATCTAGAAAGCAAAAAATGTGTGTCTTTGGATAGTCTTTCTAGCATTTGATCAATAAAAGGTAGAGGGTAACAATTCTTTGCGGGATCGACTCATTTTTATCATTAGGAACTACAGTAATACCTCCTTTCTTAGGGACACAATGAACGGGACTAACCCATCTACTATCAGCAATAGGATAAACGATACCTACCTCCAGAAGCTTCAATATTTTATTTCTTACCACTTCTTTCATTTTAGGATTTAATCGTCATTGGTGATCAACAACTGGTTTAGCATCGGGCTCCATATTGATTTGATGCTGACATAGAGTGTGACTAATGCCCTTAAGATCATCAAGAGTATATCCAATAGCAACATGATGCTTCCTCACAGTTTTCAATAATCTCCTTTCTTCATGCTCTGAAAGGTTAGCACTAATAATAATAGGATATATCCTCTTTTCATCAAGATAGGCATATTTTAGAGTATCTGATAATTGTTTATGCTCAAACACGGGATCACCCTTGGGTGGAGGAGGATCCCCAAGTATTTCAACAGGCAAGTTGTGTTTCAAAAATAGGATGCTGATCCAAGAAATCTTATCTATTTCATTCCTTTCATTCATATGCATATCGTTTTCATGGTCTAGCAAATATTGTTCTAAGGGGTCAGTAGGAGGCACAATAATAGAAGCAAGACCAATAATTTCATCCTTACTAGGCAATTCTTTATCATGGGGTTGTCTACGAAATTTAGAGAAATTAAACTCATGAGACGTGTCCCCAAAACTTATAGTAATAGTTTCCTTCTCACAATCTATCCTGGCATTAACAATATTCAAGAAAGGTCTATATAATGGGACAAAAATCATCTTGTGGGGAACCAAGGACAAGAAAATCAGTAGGATATTTTATTTTCTCACACAAGACTTCAACATCTCTAACAATCCCAATTGGTGCTATCGTATCTCTATTAGCAAGCTTAATTGTAACATCAATTTCCTCTAACTCAGTTGGTGCAATATCATTCATAATTTCTTTATATAAGTTAAATGGGATTGCACTCACACTGGCACCCACATCACATAAGCCATGATAACAATGATCTCCTATTTTAACAGAAACAATAGGCATGCCAACAATAGGTTTATGTTTATCTTTAACATCAGGTCTGGCAATTCTAGCAGCTTCATCACAGAAATGAATAACATGCCCATCAATATTATCAACCAAGAGATCTTTAACCATAGCAATACTAGGTTCAACTTTAATTTGTTCAGGAGGTGTCACTACAGGAATCAGGCACTTTGCCGTCTGCCATGGCAGACGGCAAAGGCACATAGGTGGACGACACAATTTTGGGCCCAGCGAGCTCCGGCAAAGGGGTTCTTTGCCGTCTGCTTTGGCCAATCGGACGACAAAGATTCTTTGTCGTCCGCTTGCAGACAGCAAAGGCCCTGGACGGCGTATTACTTACGGCACCACCATTAGGTGGCTAACGGACCCCCTTCTTTGTCATCTGCCGCCCGCACCCCCCCTTTGCCGTCTGCCGCTCGTGGTCGCCTTTGTCGTCTGCTGCCCTTGCCCCCCTTTGTTGTCTGCCGCCCGCGCCCCCCTTTGTCGTCTACCGCCCGTGCCCCCCTTTGATGTCTGCCGCCCATGCCCTCCTTTTCCATTTGCCGTGGACGGCAAAGAGGCAAAATGTCCCCAGCCTGGTTTTCCCAGGTTTCACAGGTGGCCGCCATGTGGCACCTTTGCCGTCCTGGGCAGATGACAAAGCACCCTTTCCCGTTGGTTGCAGACGGCAAAGTGCCTGTATTGGCCCTTTTTATTCTGTTTTTGTTATATCCAAGCATTTTCACAGGCAAATATATGATATTCATAGAAACTATATCCCTGCCATATGGATATGATCATCCAACAAACATACCAAATCAAAAGTGCAAGTTTCACCATATTACAATAGTTTCATCCATACATACATAGTTTCATCCATATTACAATAGTTTCATCCATAGGTAGCAAGTTTCACATTGCTCATCGATACAAAACCAAAACAGAAAGTAAACACAAGCACTCCATAAATGCAAGATTCCGTGAAGTGAATCAAATCTGAAAAATGGGAAATAGGAAAGTTAGAAGAAGAATACTAGAAGAACAAGAAGACGAAGAAGAAGAAGAAGATCTAGAAGAAGAAGAAGAAGAAGAAGAAGAAGAAGAAGAACAAGAAGAAGAAGAAGCGTTTTCTTCTCTTGTTTTTCTTCTTCTTATTGCTTATTGTGTCATTTTAGAGCTAACCTAGGTAATTACACATTTTTACCTAATGAAGCTTATTGTGTCATTTTGCAAGCAAATAAGCTAACTCTATGGCATCTATGAGGTTACCAAGTCTATTATGTCATTGTTGAGTTAACTAAGCTTATTATGTCAGTGTGGAGGAAACAATGCTAAGTATAGGTCATTTTAGAGCTAACTTAGGTACAATATGTCATTTTGGAGGTAAGTAAGCTTACTATGTCATTTTAGAGGAAACAAATCTAACTTAGACAAAATATGACATTTGTCCAAGTGCTAAGTTTGTCATTGTGCTAAGTTTGTCTAAGTGCTATGTTTGTCTTTGTTTGAGAAAATGAGCCAAGTAAGTGGCATATTAGGGCTTACCGTCCTTGTCATCACGAAGGTGAAGCATCGGAGTTGCTCGGGTCGTGCGATGTAGCTCGGGAATTATGCTGTACCAAAGATCATTTGCATTAGCATGATGACGCTGAAATGTTAAGACTAGTAACTAATGAACATTGAAATGAAACTCACCATTCCAGTCATGGTAATGACTGGCATCGGCGGAGGGGTATGGCCGGTCTTCTCGTACAAAGTCTGCACATTTGGTTTTGCCAAGTCAATCATATTGGTTATTAATGAAAAGAACATGTAGTGCATGATTTGGCTAATATGAAGAAGAAACTTACCATGATGAGCTCGTACATGGACCGGTTAGACACATCGTTCCATGAACTCTCGTCCTCCAACAACCTAGCCGTCCCCTCCTCCAGATCCCTCTTCTCCTCTGCCGCCTGTCAGGCTTGTTCCGCCAGAAGCGCCTGGGTTCTCTCTCTCTCTCTCTCTCTCTCTCTCTCTCTCTTTCTTTCTGTAGAGCAGCCTGCAACACAACTCCTCGTTAGCATTCTAATCATCTTTGTTCGCACACACAATGTAATGGAGGAAAGTTATCTTAGTCCGTATGACTAAGCTCAATGCCGAGCTGGTATGGCCGTGGACGAGGCGGCATCTTAGGACAAGATCTCGTTTGGCCTGCCTTGATCTGCCGAGTGCTCGAAGATCGTATATGTCCATCTCCAATGACTATCGAGCCATGGGGCCTCCCATGGCCAGCTATCATAACCATGTCTAGATCAATAGGATGCTAGCTCGGGTTGAAGTCCTCCCCATTCACCGCCTTCCCCACATCTCTGTACCTCATGAGATTGTGGTGGGAGGAGATATTGGTGATGTTCTCGGGATTATTGAGGTCAGACTCAGAGAATGCCTTGACCTTCTTGTATGAGGTAGTATGGGCCATGGCATAGAGGTCGTACACCTCTGGCACCTCCGTCTTATTGTGATGATCCTACAAGAGAGGAACAAAGTATTAATAATGGGTAAACCTAGCACTACAAGAATGAATTGTAGGAATCATGACACAAACCACATACCCAGTTCCACCCGAACTGATAAATGTTGGCGCTCCCTTGATGGTGTGGCACACCTTCCATTTGGGCACGCCATGCGTTGGCATCATCGTGGACGACTCGCCATTGGTCAGACCACCATTCATTCGCCAACGCCTCCCAACAACCCATCTTATCCGCACACCATCTCGGGGGCACCTAAGTTAGTAAAGAGAAATTTGAGAGCTACGCGTATGAATCAAAGCAAAGGAAACTAAGTACAAGGCCTTAAGAATAGGTAATTACCTTCATGTACTGCTCCTTGTCTAGAAACTTTCGGCGGGACGACAACTTGGCCTTCTAAATATGCTGCGAGGCATAGTAGTCTCGAATAGCCTGTATCCGAGTCTCGTGCCATAATTCTGTAGTAGGCGCCTATGTTGGGTTCTACCGTAGGTGCATCGCATGCCAATTAAAATTTTCTTACGCGCAAAGCATCCAGGAACTTGCTACGGAGATGGATCACATATTGTTACCACTAGACGCGCAGTGCCGTGCAGCGGAAGTAGAGTTGCGGCAGCACGTTCATGTGGTCCGTCTCCTCCTTGTCTGATCTCCCTCGAACAACCGTTCAGATCTCCCTCGAATAGTCAGTCGCTGGATCCCACGTACAGGTTCACCGGAGCGGCGCTAGTGCACCGCCTCTAACGGTATCTGCGCGTGCAGGAGGAACACCCGTGCGGCGTACTACTAGGTCCGATCACACGGTCGGCGACAGTGAGTGGAGGTGGCTAGTTGCAACTCATGCAAAGCCCTAATGATGGCGCCAAAGCGATCAACCGGATGAGTGTGCCGCACCTCCACTATATATAGGCATCTGGCGCGGGCTCAACTCTTGGGCCTCGCACGGATCCTAAAGCCCACGTGTTCCTTCCCTTAAGCGCGTGACCCTTTAGGTTCTCGTCCACTTGGTCGCGAGTCGGATGACATCCAACTCGACCGGTCGGTAGCGGCCTTTAGCAAGACGTGCCGACTCCAAGTGTCGGATGAAGCTGGTTAGGCGAACCTGTACGTCACACTTCTGTTCCCTTTGCCACACAATATATGTTTTCATGCACAAGGTGATATGGCCATCCTTGTTGCAGCACGACCTCTTTCTCGTTCTGGCGAATCCAACCAACACTTCGGATTATCTCATAATCCTCATCGCGCCATGGTTATCTAGGTCGGATCACCCAACAGACCATTTAGGACAGTCATCATACAATGCATAGTCTCACAAACAAGTCACATACTTGTTAATACAGATCAATGATAATGTCCAGGGACTATCTTTATTCATAAAAACATAGGAAATATCATCATGCATGATTGCCTCTAGGGCATATCTCCAACAGTCTCCCACTTGCACTAGAGTCAATCAAATAGACATCAAATGCCCATAGCTCTAACGTGACCCTCATGCTTGGGGTGTGGAAGCGGCTTAGTCAATGGATTTGCAATATTTGCATCCGTATGAATCTTGCACAAATTGGTATCACCTTTCTCTACAAGCTTTCATATCAAGTGATATTTTCGGTCTATGTGCCTGGTCTTGTGGTGTTGTCTCGGCTCCTTGGCCTGTGCCATGGCACCTGAATAATTGCAATAAAGGTCCAACGCTTTTGACCAGCCCGGGAACACACCAACATCTTCCAGGAACTTCCGAATCCAAACACCTCCCTTTGCGGCTTCACAAGCCGCAATGTATTCAGCCTCTGTTGTGGAGTCGGCCACCGTATCTTGCTTGGAACTCGTCCAACTCACTGCTCCTCCATTCATGACATACACGAATCCATTTTGCGATCGACAATCATCCCTATCGGTTTGGAAACTAGCATCATCGTAGCCCTTTACGTGGAGCTCCTCCTCACCTCCATAAACTAGGAACATCTCTTTAGTCCTTTTCAGGTACTTCAAGATAGTTTGCACTGCTGCCCAGTGATTCTCACCTGGGTTGGCCTGGTATCTGCTGGTTAAGCTTATTGCATACGCAACATCAGGCCATGTACATAGCATGGCATACATGATGGATCCAATTGCCGAGGCATATGCAATCCTACTCATTCGGTTTTGCTCATCGGAAGTCGTAGGACTCTGAGTCTTGCTTAGCCTTATACCATGTGAGATGGGCAAGGACCGTTTCTTGGCCTCACTCATGTTGAACCTCTTCAACACTTTGTCTATGTACGTGCTCTGGCTCAAGCCGAGCAGCCTCCTCGATCTATCTCTATAGATCTTGATGCCTAAAATGTACACAACCTCTCCAAGGTCTTTCATCGAAAACTTGCCATTCAATGATTCCTTGACTGAGTTCAGCATCGAAACATTGATCAACAGTATGTCATCCACATACAAGGTCAAAAATACTACCGACCTCCCACTAGACTTCTTGAATAAACAATAGTCCTCTTCGTTCTTGATGAAACCAAGGTCAATGATGACTTCATCAAAATGAATGTTCCAACTCCGAGCTGCTTGCCTCAATCCATAAATGGATCTCTTGAGCTTGCATATTTTACCAACGTAGTTGGATCGACAAAACCTTCGAGTTGTATCATGTATACATCCTATTTTAAATTTCCATGAAGGAAAGCCGTTTTGACATCCATCTGCCATATCTCATCATCGAAATATGCAGCTATAGCTAATTTGATCCTCATCGACGTTAGCGTCACTACCGGCGAGTAGGTCTCGTCGTAGTCAATTCCTTAAACTTGTCCATAACCTTTAGCGACAAGCCGAGCTTTGTGGATCTGAACATTTCCATCCACATCGGTTTTCTTCTTAAAGACCCATTTACAACCAATGGCTACTATGCCAAGTGGCGGATCAACCAAGTCCCAGACTTGATTGTCATCCATGGACTTTAACTCAGATCTCATGGCCTCGAGCCATGCCTCGGAATCAGGGTTCACCATCGCTTCCGCATACGTGGCCGTCTCGTCGCTTTCTAGCAACAAAACGTCGCGCACTCTGCGCAATCTTTCCGACCTCCGTGGCTCCGGTGCCGACTCCAATACGGGTTCTCTGACCGACTCCGGTGTGATCTCATCACCAACCGAGTTGTCCCCGAGTGGCTCTCAAATTTCTTCGACTCACACCATTCACCCACTGGCCTCCCGACTGAGAAACTCTTTCTCTAGGAAAACCCCGTTCCGAGAAACAAACACTTTGTTCTCTTCTTGGTTGTAGAAGTTATATCCCATGGTTTCCCTCGGATATCCCACGAATATGCATTTATCCGACTTGGGTGTAAGCTTGTCCGACATGAGTCACTTGACAAATGCTTCACAACCCCAAATCTTTAGAAAAGACAAACTAGGACTCTTCCCAGTCCACATCTCATGTGGTGTCTTATCTACGGATTTTGATGGTACCCTATTAAGTGTGAAAGCTGCAGTTTCTAGAGCGTACCTAGAATGACATGGGTAAATCCGATTTGCTCATCATCGACCGGACCATGTCCAACAAGGTTCGATTTCTCCATTCTGACACACCATTTCTCTGCGGCATACCCGGAGGTGTGAGCTGAGGTACTATACCTCGGCTTTTCAGATGATTATCAAACTCCCAGCTCATGTACTCACCTCCACGATCTGATCGTAGAAGTTTATCGTCTCGCCGAGCTGATTTTCAACCTCATTCTGAAACTCTTTGAACTTTTCAAAAGTTTCTGACTTGTGCCTCATCAAATAGATATATACATATCTACTCAAGTCGTGGGTAAAAGTCATGAAGTAATGATAGCCACCTCTGGCCGTTGTGCTCATTGGACCACACACATCACTGTCTATAAGCTCCAACAGCTCGGACTCCCTCTCGCAACTCTTTGCAAAAGGAGACTTAGTCATCTTGCCTAGCAAGCATGATTCACACATCTCGAATGACCCAAAGTCGGATGAAGTTAGGAGTCCATCATCATGGATCTTCTTCATGTGTTTCAGACTAATGTGTTTAAGCCGGCAATGCCAGATGTATGTCACATTTATCTCATTAGGCTTATGCCTCTTGACATTCACGTTATAGACTGGTTCTGTTTCTATATTTAAAATAAATAGCCCATCTACTATGGGTGCATAGCCATGGAACATTCCATTCAAATAGAATGAACAACCATTGTCCTTTATATTGAATTCATAACCTTGACTCATCAAGCATGAGGCAGAAATAATGTTCCGACTAAGTGCGGGAATGTAATAATAATTATTCAATTCCAAAATAAATCAAAAAGGAAGCTTGAGCTGCATCATGCCGACCTCCAACGTAGCAACTCTTGCTTTGTTGCCAACCCTGATGTCAATCTCCCCTTGTGCCACACGCCTAGTTCTTAACAGACCCTGCATCGAGTTGCAAATATGAACAACCGATCCAATATCAAATACCCAAGAGCTACTAGGTATGTCAACAAGGTAAATGTCTATAACATATGTAACAAGTGTACCTTTGCTTGAGAAGCATCTTCGGCCTTCTTGCCATGCTCAGCAAGCCACTTGCTACAGTTCCTCTTCCAACGACCAGCTTCCTTGCAGTGAAAGCAAATGGTCTTTGAGTTCGGTACGGACTTTGGCTCAGCGACGAAGACAGCCTTCTCCGTGCCCTTTGCCTTACCCTTTTTCTTGGACCAAATCTTCTTGAACTTAGCCGAGTTCTGCACCATCAACACTTGATGCATGCCTTTCTTAATATGTTGCTTTGCCACCTTGAGCATCCCATGCAATCCAGTGAGCTTCTTATCCATGTCGTGCATACGATAGTTCGAGACGAACGTCCCATAGCTAGGTGGAAGAGAACCCAAAATTGCATCTGTTGATAGCTTGTCCCCAAGTGGGAAGCCTAACTGATCCAAAGCTTGCACATACCCGATCATCTTGATCACATGCGGGCTCAGTGGATCACCCTCCTTCATCTTAAAATCCGTCAAGGACTGCCATACATTGAACCTTTCGGTCCTAGCCTGCACCTAAAACATGCTCTTCAAACTCTCGATCATATCGAAAGCATGAATGTTTTCGAAATGTTGTTGCAAATCGGGCTCCATACAAGCCAGCATGAGGCAGCTGATCTTGTTTGATTCATCAACGAGTTTCTGGTGGGCATTCTTGGTTGTGGCGTTAGCATTCTCGGCAGGTTCCTTTGGAAGTGGATCCTCTAGAACATGTTCCTTTTTATCGTTCTTGAGAACAATTCTCAAATTTCTATACCAGGTGGTAAAGTTTGTTCCATTCAGTTTATCCTTTTCCAGAATTGATTTCAATGCAAAGTGGGTTGAGCAGGTGGTGCCATTGATCTACAACAGAAAATATGCAATCACTAAGCCATGTGTTTATGTAGAGTAATTCAAGCCTTAAATAGAACTACTCCCATTGAAGTCGGCATCCCTCTGCAAACTCTGAGTGATTCAGGACCCATCTAGCGTGACCGACTAGTGAGCTTTAGCATCACTGCTAGCCAACTTGGCTATTCGGTAAGCAACTCCTTGCTAATCGTATCTCTATACGACTCCTGTCGGTTGGGTAGGTATCTCATACCCCGGCTCCCAACCTTCTCTGCCACAAGGCCCAAAACCATTTTGATAGCCTTGTCAAGTTAACCCAATGCAATGCATGTCCGTGTCCGACACGAACCCTCCAGTCCATGGACACCTAGTAGCACCTCAATTTTATGAGCCCACCACTAGACATACTTGACGTGCGAAGGTGCAACACCCGAAATGGCAATATACTTGATATTAGTGAGGGATATTTTTACCATTATAACATGCATAGAAAAAAGAAGCAATATCAATCACATAAACATAAATATGTGAAATAGTATGGCTCCTTCATGGGCGTCCTTCCATGGCCGGCTCCTACTCCGATGACCAAGGCGTAACTCCATCTTGTCCGTCACGCCAGGATGCGAAACCCTCGAACTTGATCTCTATCCTCCAACTACTAAAACTAGTAATGAATTTACAAAGAATCACAAGTCAACACGCAAGTCGTTATACAATATAATGACAGCACTTTGGCTCCTGCCGACTGACAATCATGACACACAGGTCATGTTAAGTTACACACATGCATCACATACATATGAGCCATACTATTCACATCAAACCTGCAAAACAAACTTATGCATAGAGTCACATTCTACCAGTTTGTGTGATCATGTACGAAATATAAGGCACTACGCACCTTCCATTTGGGCATGCCATACCTTGGCATCGTCATGGACGATTCGCCATTGGTCAGAGCACCATTCGTTCACCAACTCCTCCCAACAACCCATCTTATCCGCACACCATCTCGGGGGCACCTAAGTTATTAAAGAGAAATTTGAGACCTATGCCTATGAATCAAAGCAAAGGAGACTATGTACAAGGCCTTAAGAATAGGTAATTACCTTCATGTACTGCTCCTTGTCCAGAAACATTCGACGGGACAACGACTTGGCCTTCTTAATATGCTGCAAGGCGTAGTAGTCTCGAATAGCCTGTACACAAGACTCGTGCCGTAAGTTTTGTAGTAGGCGCGTGTGTTGGGTTCTACCGTAGGTGCATCACATGCCAATTAAAATTTTACTACGCGCAGAACATCCAAGAACTTGCTACGGAGATGGATCACAGATTGTTACCACTAGACGCCCCATGTCGTGTAGCGGAAGTAGAGTTGGGGCAGCATGTTCATGTGGTACGTCTCCTTCTTGTCTGGTCTCCCTCGAACATCCGTTCTGATCTCCCTCAAACATCCGGTCGCCGGATCCCACGTACAGGTTCGCCGGAGCAGCACAAGTGCACCACCTCTAATGGTATCTGCGCATGCAGGAGGAACACCCGTGCGGCAGACTGCTAGGTCCTATCACACGGTCGGCGGCGGCAAGTGGAGGTGGCTAGTTGCAACTCATGCAAATCCCTAATGACGGCGCCGAAGCAATCAACCGGATGGGTGTGCCGCACCTCCACTATATATAGGCATCCGGCGCGGGCTCAACTCTTGGGCCTCGCACAGATCCTAAAGCCCACGTGTTCCTTCCCTTAAGCGCGCACCCCTTTAGGTTCTCGTCCACTTGGTAGCGAGTCAGATGACATCTGACTCGACCGGTCAGTAGCGGCCTCTAGCAAGACGTGCCGACTCCAAGTGTCCGATGAAGCTGGTTAGGCAAACTTGTACTTCACACTTCTCTTCCCTTTGCCACACGATATATGTTGTCGTGCACAAGGCGATATGGCCATCCTTGTGGCAGCACTACCTCTTTCTCGTTGCGGTGAATCCGACCAACACTTTGGATTATCTCATAATCCTCATCGCATGGCCATGCTTATCCAGGTCGGATCACCCGAGGGGGCCCATAGTATATCTCTCCTGGTAGGAGGGGCAAATCCCATCTTGCTCGACCATGTCTCGCAGCACGGGTCTGGACAAGCCCGAAACCTACCTTTGTAACTACCCAATCACGGAGTAGCATTTGGTCGGCCCAAAGCAAGTCTATCACCATCCTGAGTACATGCGCTAGCTCAGGTCTCAGGACATAGAACGTATGTTGTACTAGAGACTCACAGATGACCCATCGCTGCATCTCATAGTTGGGTCTGTCCAACTCAGACCTTATCTCGACACAAATTCGAATATGTCGAATCTGAGCAAACCTTTATGAGTCCATATTATCCGGCTAGCATCCAATGCTACATGGTCAGTGAGACCAGACCATCCACCGTGTCATATGCTAGTCTAACTGGCTGCGCGTCCACACAACCCTTTCAACTAGGGACCATTTAGGACAGTCATCATACGATGCATAGTCTCACAAACAAGTCACATACTTGTTAATACACATCAATGATAATGTCCAAGGACTATCTTATTCATAAACACATAGGAAATATCATCATGCATGATTGGCTCTAGGGCATATCTCCAACATCCTGCACTCATAATCGATAAGCTTTGCCACGGCCTCCTCGTATCCCTCCTCACACATGTAGAAGGTCTCCAGTCAAAAGAGACAACATATATTAGTACAATAACTAGCTATTATTGATTTTTAATTGTGTAAAGGAGAAATTACCCGGAACTTCCCTATGACCATGTCGGCCCTCGTGTGGCACAACACACCGTCGATCATCTCCTCCGACGTGGCCGGGGCAGCCAAGTAGTGCTCCCATTTCAATCCTACCTCTTCTTGCTGACCCTCGCCAGGCAATGTGACAAACCCCGGGAAGTTATGCCATAAAATCACACCAAGGATGGAGTTGGGCCTACGGACATCCTTGGCGTGAAACCAACCCCTACAGTATGACAAAGCCAACGCATTAGATATGTGAAGAAACATGAAGGCAAAAGGTTTAAAAAGAGTAAATGCACTTACTCAGTGACTCATGCTTAATCAGCCACCTCTGCTCGCGGGTCGCTCGCATGGGCGGGAGCCGTGTACACCCACGCTAGTAGACGATGCCCTCAACCACCTCGTCCCTGCTATCAGAAAGCCGATCCCTGCCACCATCAGCATGGCCACTCGGCTCTAGCTGATGCATATCCGGCCAGGTATCCCATCCATTGAAAGCATGTGGAGTCTCGTAGGACGAAGCGTCTGGAACAGGAGTCTCGCGGGACAAAGCGTCTGGCATAGGAGTCTCGTGGGTCGAAGCGTCTGGGACAGATGGATCATCGACCCGAGGCTCGTGGACAGGAGTCCTTGTAGCATCCACCTTAGACGAGTCCACAGTAGCAGTCCAGTGCTTAGGTGAATCAGCTAGGGGTGACGGCGAGGAAGGCGTAGCAGCCTTCGTACCTTTCTCGCGGCCACCACATGTAGCTTTAGGAGCTCTCTTCTTCCCCCGACCTCCTCTCCCGGTGGGCAACTTCACCCACAAAGAAGTGCCCTCGGGTGACCCAATACTGTCGTACAATGCTCTCCGAAGAGTTTGGGGGTGGAATGGAAGTACCCCTCCCACCATGCACCGATGAAGGATCTTCGGATCGCTCTCGACCCGCACCCACCATATTTCAACACCTGCCATGACAAAGAGTAAACAAAATTAGTACAACATAAAAAAATTGAATACCGACATGAATAATAATATGTATACATATAATTTGAGTGTACCATCATCATGTATACCTGACATGAACTAATAATAATCTTCATCGTCTATATATGCTCCGGGATCAATAAAGGCATCATCATCATCACTATCATTAATAAATGCATCATCATCACTATCGTGAGCAACATGTGGAAGGCCTCCTTTATGTAATCGGTCAAGCATTGAGAGGTCATCCGCAATAGTAACCTCTTCTTCTTCCATCTCTTCTTGTTCCGGCTCAGGGGTGAAGCCGGATTCACTATCGCTGTCTACCTCAATGTTCTGGGGGTGAAGTAGAGCGATTCTTAAAACGTTTTTTGGAAATACGTCTTTCTTGGAAGAATTCTCCTTCATATGTGTCGGCGTTTTGGGAATGTGGGTACCCAGTCCTGCCTGCATGCGGGCTAGGGCATGGCCCACTTCGTCAACCAAACGGAACTAGGCGAGGCCACACTCAACACAAGGCCCTCTTGAGGGCCCAAGCCTCGCGAGGAGGAACAACGACAATACCCAAAAAGGATGGGCCTCCCAAGGACCCCTCTGGAGCGGCGGAGCTTCCTATGCAAGACCCGGCCTTAGGAGTCAAAGATGACACAAGGGAGGACACGCGAGCACCAGTGTGCCAGGCAGCAGTTTCCCCTTTGGTGCAAAGGGAGCAAGGACATATGCAGGTTCCCAAAGCGCCCCCAAAGGTTTCCATTCTAGTGCAAGAAGACCCCAACCACCCGTCCTGCAGGGCGGACATCATCGTTGAGCCCGCCCCTGCGGGATCGACAACTACTTTGCAGGCGAAGACCGCCTTTGGGTAGGGCGAGCACGAACCCCTAACCCCCTTCGAAATTGGTTGTTGTGGGATCCCTTCCCGCCATTGTGATGAGGGAAGAGGACCCGGGCCACCGCTATATATAGAGCATAGGTCGCACCATAGAGGAGGACCGATCCGAACCCTATCATCAAACTCCACCACTCACCCAACCACAAGGAGCCTAGAACACCACTGAGAGCCCTCGGGAGGCCCAGAAACATTGTACTTGTTCATCCACCACACCTCTTCGAGGGGCAATCCACCAAAGTAGGAATAGGATATTACGCTTCGCAGCGGCCCGAACCTGGGTAAACTATCGTGTTCATCTTCTATCTCCTCACCATGCGAGTTCTTTGCTGTGTTCATCGAGTAGCGAGCTAGGTCGGGTGAGGCTATAGGGGATCTTCACATGCGCCCCTGTGTTTGAACTTTAAGGGTTTTGCGAAGCCCGAAATCTGACAATATGTGTCTAGGTTAATGTGAGGTTCATAATCATCTTCATTGAGTGGAGGTGGTCTAAAATGTGGCGACACATCATAAACGACATCCCAACCATTAAGATTTGGATCAGTTTGGCAGGCCCACGGTAGATAGAGAACTTGGGTCGCCTGTTGAGCCATAATATAGACGTTGGGAACATCTAAATGGGTACTTTGTTTGATTTCGACTAGCCCTATATGTTTATGAGTCCTTCTAGTCTCCTTCGGCTGGAACCAATAACATTTGAAGACTATGACATTTGGTCTCCTATCACCAAAGAATATAAGTTCAAGCCCGCATACTCAAGCCTAAATAAGGCACATCCATTCACACAGGCATCTATCTTCTCATAGGGCATCTTAAGCGCACGTAGGATTTTGTCCGACTGGTACGGGTTTCCTAGCAATACATGGCCTTTGGGCAGAAAGCGTCCAAATATCGTCATCATCGCATCGTAGCATTCTCTGCCTAAGTTGAACTGGGCCTTCAGAGCCATTACTTGCATGATGGCATCCAGCTGAGAAAACTCAGTGTGCTCGTTATCGGTGTCAAAACCGGTGGATCTCGGGTAGGGGGTCCCGAACTGTGAGACTAGGATCGACGGTAACAGGAGACAAAGGGGACACGAGTTTACCCAGGTTTGGGCCCTCCTATGGAGGTAATACCCTATGTCCTGCTTGATTGATTGATTGTGTAAGAGGTTATAGAGCTGATGTACCCTGAGATCATATGTCTAACCCTAGACGAGTCGTCCTCCTTACCCTAAAACCCTCCAGCTTATATAGATTCCGAGGATGCCTAGGGTTTAGATATGGTTGGTTACATGCTGAAGAGATAAACTTGCCTAACTATTACATCAGACGTCGAGCGCAAGCCGTGTTTCCCGAAGCTTCCATTTTGGAGACTGGGCCTTCAAATCCTTCGGTGTTCGGTAAGTAGCCCTCATAGTCCGGCCCATAAAAGTAGGTCGGCTATCCGAGGACCCCCTAATCCAGGACTCCCTCAGTAGCCCTCGAACTTGCCTCCAACGCCAAGGGTCTTTAGCTTCGACTGCTTCGCGAACAGAGTCTTTGGCTTGCGAGGTGAGTTCCTTCCTGCCGAACCATAGTTCGGCCTCCGATGACAAGTAGTCTCCCGCATAGTGGCACATCCGAATACTGTAAGTTGATTGGCTTTGAAGCCCAAATGTCAGGGGATAAACAACGACCCTCTGACAACCTTTCTGACAAAAGGCTACGACCCACCATGACCGCCAGGCCAGTTGCATAGACTTGATTCGCGGTTCGGGGCCATTTTAATCATCACGATCTATACATATACCAATTGTGTCCTGTTTTATATGGGATATATTTAATCACGCACACGCAACGGCTCGTGCATCTCAGGAAGTGGAGGGATTCATGGAGCGGCAAGGGGAATCCACATCGACAGGCCTCATAAAAAGAGAAGCAAAACCCCAAAGGCTTTTTTACGCTCTCCATTCGACTTCTCCGCCTCCCATTCCCTTGCGCCTCCAGAGCACAGATCTAGGTCTCTCCACCCCCACCGTCGAGCTCAGCAATGGCGGGTTCCAATGGCCAGTGGGAAGCTTCCACGGTCACCAACAAGGACATACTCGACCTCAAGAAGGCTGGTTACCTCCTCGCCAATATCCCTCACCGCACAGCAGAGGAGGGCCAAGTGATCCCCACTCCCAGGCTAGGCGAGAGGGTGGTGTTCACCCCCCACTTCATCCTCGTTCGTGAGGCCTTCCTACGCGTCGAGCCACACTTCAGGCTCTAGCTACAGGTCTTCAATATCAAGCCCAAGTGCGTTGGCGGCAAGCACACGGACTGCGGTGGGGCAGTCCTTGGCAAGCTTGCCCATGTTGGGTGGCCGTCAGGCACCTTCATCGACACCATCAAGGGATGGAAAAAGGAGTGGTTCTATGTCACCGAACCACAAGAAGAGGGCCAACTCCTTGCCATCGCATTCAGATCCAGTCCCCCCACCAGACGGGCTCAATGGCCCGAAAAGGGCCTTGTCTGGGGATCGAGTAAAGAGGTGACCGATCTGCAGAAGCGCCTCCACTCCCTGGTCAAGGGGGCCATCAAGCTAGATGATGTGGTCCAGGTGATGCTCCGAAGACGCATCCTCCCCTTCCAGCATCAGGAAACTCCCCTGTGGGCTCGAGAACTCGAAGCCGAGCCCACAGTCTAGAATCTCTTCCGCACTACACGGGAAAAGTTGTGGAAGGCACTCTTCAAATTGATGAAGAGCTGGCCATCCGAGGAGGAGGACAAGGGTCTGCATGCTGCTAAGCCCAATTCCAAGGTACGATATTCCCCAGCTTGGTTGGCTCTATTACATAGAGAATCGCGTCATCCTCTTATACGATCTATTCTAGCAGAGATGGCATAAGAAAGCCATCAACATCAACAGTCCGGCTCCTCAGCCCGAAGATGAGAGGACCAGGCTGTTAGACAAGATGCTCATGGATAATCCTTACGAGGCTCCCACGAAGAAAGAGAAGAAGAAGAAACTAGGCCAGGCTGGCCTTCGCATCAGGGACCAGTCTGATGATGCATGCGAAGACACCCCCGCCTCCTTAAATCAGGAGGAGGCCGAAGAGGAGGAAGAAGAGGAGGAGGAGGTCGAGAGCGATGGAGGAGGCAACTCCCCCCGCGCCAAGAAGAGAGTGGCGTCTTCGAACGCCCCGGGGCTGGTAGCTTCTACTGCCCCAAAGAGGGCGCGGCAGACGCGGGTGGTTCTGACCAACGACAGCTCAGACTCGAGCTCCGCGTCCGAAGACCCCGAGGAGGTTCCACGAAGGAGCCTAAGGGTCAACCCCCCTCCATCCAGGTTAGGATCCGAAGACCCTCCTGCCTATCACAAGTAGATTCAGAGTTTGCTAACGCGCAGGTTATTGGTCCTATAGCCCCCCGCGCATTATCCCCACCAAGGTGGTATCGGATGGGGAGACCTCGCCCGCCGAACTGGCAGAGAGAGGGGATGCCTCGCACCCCACCACTCCAAGCACCACGAAGGATGCTGTGGTGGTGTCGTCCAAGCTTACTCCAATGGAGGCAGACACAGGGGGCGAGGGAGATCGCACCGTGTCCGAGGCTAACGCTTCGGCCATTGAAGACCGGGGGACAATGCCCCGCCCAGACACCAAGGGGGCCGAACGAGCGTGCAATTAGTCCCCTCCGAGAACATATTCGGAGCATACTATGCCTCCGGAGGCACCGGTCCAGTCCCCGGTGGATGATCGGGAAATCCGGTCATCCCCGACACCGCCGACCAACATGTGGTCAGCCATGGAGGAGGCTATATTGAGCTCCTCCATCCCCGAGGATCACCGCACCCTTATGGATGCGGTACTTCAAAGCGTCTAGTCTGTTGATAACAGATTGAAAGAGGCCTTCAAAGGTCTCCTTGTAGGTTTTCACGTAAGGCACCCAATGTTTATGCAAGGATTTTATTTTTTTGTATTGCATACATGGCAGCCCCCGAGCCCTAGGTGAGGTGAACAAGCTCACCTAGGGGTCACATCTGAACACACTAGAAGCACTTTAAGTGTTCAGTCTACTAGAATAAATCGATATATGATCGGATTGTCTATAATTCAGGAAGTGAGTGCCGATGTGATGTATGAATTGTGTGTGTAATGTAGGCTTCATCATCAGCGGCGACCAAAAATGGTGCCGAGCTGGACGAGCTACATCGGAAGCTCAAGCGCTCCGAGGCTAAGGTGGAAGCCCTCAACAAGAGGTTCAACGAGGCACAGGGTAAGTCCGAACTAAATCTGAATACTTTCCCTCGAATACTGTCAATGTAGATTCCTTTGATATAAAGTTTATCGTTTTGCAACTTTGTCGAAAGAAATGGAAAATCTTAAGGCCAAGCTTCAACGTGCCAAGGACGAAGTGGCCATTGAGAAGGCAGCGGCCAAAGAAGCGGCACCGCAATATCCACCCTATGAGCCACTAGCAATAAGCATCAGGCTCGTGTGGCAGAGATACAGGATGAGCTCAAGGACGTTAGCAAAAAGTGAGAGGCCTTGGAGCAAAAGAATAAGGCAAGCTCGACCAAACTTTCCACCATGAAATCCGATCTCCAGAAGGAGCGGATGGCCATACGATTCTACGAGGAGCAAGTGCGCCAAGCTAACGAAATAGCAGATGGTTAGACGTACTCCCTAAAGTGCGTATTCAGGGATAGCAGATTCGAATTGCTAACCCGGGTGTGGCAATCCTCAGGCACATCCGCCGATCTCCAAAAGAGCGTGGCGGATGCCAATCAGCTGTTCGCCTCGTGGGAAGAGGAAGAGGAAGCTCGGATGTTCTAGGCATAGTTCGGAGCCCCTGAGCGTCCTCCTCTTCTGCTGGAGCAGCTGAAAGAGCTGATGGAGCTGCACGAGATGGCAAAGCCGGCCATGAAGGACCTCTGCATCCGCTTATGGCCGGAGAGTCACTACCAGGCAGCTACTTCGGCATGGTGTAGAGACTGATCGCTACCCCGGCCTATCTCGACATCGTCAAGCGCTCCTCCTGCATCGAAGGATTCCGGATGGCCCTTGCCAAGGCCAAAGTGCACTGGCCGGGGCTCAATCCGATGAAGGTTGCCACGACCCGGGAAGGAGCACCGACGCCGCAAGCTATACTTCGATGGAGTGATGGAGAGTGCCCGGGTGATAGCGTCGTAGTGTTCGGGTGAAAAATTATTTGAATGAGCTTGTAACGTGTCCGAAGACTCGTGATAACTTTTAATGATATTAGAATCCACATTCATATGGTTTTGCATTCCTTTATAACTCCTATGTGGCTATTTAATACTAACAGATGCGAGTCATCGGTTTCAGCCCCCACGTAGATGCTACGTGGGCTGTCTATGCCAATGCACTATGTTCCTTAGTCATATTATCGGAACCCGAAGGCGGTGTAGTGCGGCAGACTAGGCAATCACACTGTAGTGCATTATTTCTTTCACTTAACCGAAGGGGCGCGAAAAGGACCACGGGAAGCGTACGATTAGCCACTAGAGTGTTGTGATGTTCGGACGAACCGTGGCCGAAGCCGACATCATAAAATTTGCACAAAGGGCAAGTTCCTCGTATAACACGGAATAACCACTTACGAGGTTTGAAGTATAATACTTCGAGCTTGGGGTTCACAGATCGGATCGCGCATACTATGAGAGTCCATTTTCGGCTTTCTCCCCTAAGGTGCTTGACTAGACTATCCGGAAACACAATCACTGGGGTGCTCCCTTTGCCCTTTTAGCCGAATGAGCGGAACATAAAGGGGAAAGCACAGGAGCCGGGCAACCCAACTTAATGACCAAAGACATAGTTCGGAACCGATGCATATAAAGCGAACGCCAAGACGCCGAACACACGATAGTTAAGGCGATTTGTGTTTGAAATCGAGCCCCTGGTCTATTAGCCGGTTACCTCGCGTCATACCGAAGGTTCACGAGAAGAGGGAGAAAGGATAAAAAGTTTGCGCCGAAAATACGACAGATGAGGCGTACTTGCGCCACAAAATTTTGCATTTTCTCAACAACTCTTATGACTCGGATTGCCGAAGCAACGTATTACAGGTATGCAAAAGAAAATAAGAAATAAAATCGTATAGGAGTTCTTGTACAAGGGGTCTTCAATTGGTGACCTAACGTCCTCGATGTGCCCCCTTGCTAGTTGACTCCTGCTCTTGGATGCACCTTGATGGGGTGTTTAGTATTCGACGGGCAGAATTTCCTAACAAAATCTTGAGAGGCCGCCAAACTATAGGTGAGCTTTACGCCGTAGGTAGGCTATCTTAAGAGTGCCTGCATCTTGTCCAAAAACGTATTGGTGGAAGTAGGTCGGGCCAGCCGAACACCCACCTTTATTTCCCCACCGCGTCCCATGGAATTTTAAGTGCGAAGTTGTGCCTCCTCGGCACATACTTTGCTGGTCCAGAAATTGTGCGGTGGGGGCGAGTCCCTATAGAGGGGAAGAGGAAGGATATGAGTTTTCGGTCTGAAGCCGAACTCGTTTCCCAGCCTTATGTGCCTTTATGGCGGATGTGGAACTTGTTGATCTTCTTTATAGCTGAATTCGGCCGCTAGGGCCAGTGCATGTTCATCAGTTCTAAGGGAGCGCTCGGTGTTGCCGTTGATAGTAATGATCCCCTTGGGGCCCGACATCTTGAGCTTGAGGTATGCGTAGTGTGGGACTGCATTGAAATGAGCAAACGTTGTCCATGCAAGCAGCACGTGGTAGCCGCTGCGGAAGGGCACG
This sequence comes from Hordeum marinum, assembly GCA_022496015.1. Lineage (NCBI taxonomy): Eukaryota > Viridiplantae > Streptophyta > Magnoliopsida > Poales > Poaceae > Hordeum > Hordeum marinum. Next base: position 386,705,435 of record CM039672.1, read on the forward strand.
ATGTCGAAGATCAAGTCTTCGCTGCGAATGTTATCGGGTGAGCCGAACACGACCTCTAGAGGTACCGAGCCCGTTCATCGGGCCTCAACGCCCGGTATCACTCCTTTGAAGGTAGTGATGCTGGGTTTGATCCTTGATGGATCAGTGCCCATCTTTTTCACCGTATCTGAGTAAATCAGGTTAAGGCTACTTCGTCCGTCCATTAGCACCTTTGTGAGGTGATACCCATCTATAATGGGGTCTAGGAAGAGGGACGCCGACCCCCATGACAGATACTGGTCGGATGATCACACCGATCAAAAGTTATCGGGTATGCCGACCATGGGTTGTACTTCGGGGCTACGGGTTCCACCGCGTAGACTTCCCGGAGGGCGCGCTTCCTATCCTTCTTCGGTATGTGGGTGGCGTATATCATGTTCACCGTTTTTAATTCGGGAGGGAACTTCTTCTGTCCGCCACCAATTGGACCCCGAGGCTCATCTTCGTCCTCGTTGCGCGAGCTTTTGCCTTAGCCTTCGGGTTGTATCTTGCCAGCCTGTTTAAATACCCAACAGTTGCGGTGTGTGTGGTTGGTGGGCTTTTCTAAAGTCCCATGGATTTGGCAAGGCCTTTCCATGATCTTCTCGAGCTGAGTGGGTCCATCCCGATTGCCTTTAGGGAGCTTCTTCCGCTGCCCAGGTCGGTGTAGGATCGAAAGTAGGTCTAGAGGGGGGTGATTAGACTACTTGACCAAATAAAAGTTTTGCCTTTTTCCCAATTTTAATTCTTGGCAAGTTTTAGCATTCATAGCATGTCAAGTAATACCCTACACATGCATGTCTAAGAGTATAGCAGCGGAAAGTAGATACATTGCGCATGCAAGTATAGAGAGGGTTAGGAAAGCAAACACAAGTGATGACACGATGGTTTTGCCCGTGGTTCCGATAGGTGGTGCTATCGTACGTCCATGTTCATGGAGTCTTCAACCCACGGAGGGTAATGGTTGCGAGAGTCCACGGAGGGCTCTACCCATAGAGGGTTCCACGAAGAAGCAACCTTGACTATTCCATGCGGCTTCCGTCCACGAAGGACTAGCCTCACTATGGGTAGATCTTCACGAAGTAGGAGATCTCCTTGCCTTTAGAAACTTCTTGGTTCACTCTACAACACGAAGTAGGAGGCTCCCAAGCGACACCTAACCATTCCAGGAGGCACCACCCTCCAAAAGGTAATAGGCTCGGTAATGACGATGAACTCCTTGCTCTTGTGCTTCAAGATGATAGACTCCTCAACACACAATCACTCTCTCAGAGATTTGGCTTGGTAGAAGAGATGGGATTGGTGGAAAGCAACTTGGGGAGGCTAGAAATCAAGATCCATATGGTTGGTGTGGAAGATCTTGACCTTAACACAAGGGTAGGTGGTTCTCTCTCAGAAAACTGAGTAGGATAGGTGTGGAATAGTTCCGAGTGCTTCTCTTTCGAGTGGGTGGTGGTGAAGGGGTATATATAGGCGTCCCCAGAAATCCAACCGTTACACACAGAAATGATCAACTCGGTGACACTGATGTGTAAATCTCGGTGGTACCGAAGTGAACAAAAGTGGCAACTTTTGAATCTCGTAGGGACCGATATACTATTCTCGGTTGCACTGACAAGGTGACCAACGGTCAGATTTCCCAAAGTCGGTGGCGCCAATTCACCATTTCTGGATAGACCAAAAATGTGAACTTGCGTAATAGAATCTTGGCAACCCAACTCGGTGGCACCAAGATCAGTGTCGGCTGCACTGAAGTGTTAGGGTTTGGCTGAGTCTGTCTAGGGTTTAGAATTGGTGGCACCGGGATAGGAATGTTGGTTGCACCGATTTTGCATATTTGGCTTTGGACATACTTTGGTGGGAGAGTTTGTGGATGTTTTGGTGACTATCACTTGTGCCTGTTTGAGCATATTGTTCACCATCAAAACTTTACCCCCTTTTAAGAGTATTGGCTTTCCTATGGACTCAAAGTGATTTCTCACAAATGTAAAATGTAGAGTCCTCTTTGCTTGAAGCTTGGACAACCTATTTCCTTGCATCTTGGGGTAGTTCCACAATCCTTTGGCCATCCCTATCATTGAACTTGTCCTAAAATATACTTAGTGGAAACATTAGTTCAATGACTTATATGTTGTTATTAATTACCAAAACCACCAAGGGATCAAATGTGCTTTCAATCTCCCCTTTGTGGTAATTGATGATAACATATAGATCATAGCTTCAAAAAAGATATAATCATGGAATATAATCGTTGCTTTGAGAAGTATGTGAGAAGCAAGAGCTTCCCCTAAATTTGTGCATTATTTTTAAATTTGCATTTGAATGCAAATGCACAATCGGCTAGATACATGGGTTACTTCTTACATGTCACATACCACTTGGTGGTGTGCGAGAGTAATTGGAACGAACATCATAGCACAACACAATCAACCAAAGTTGAATGGTCATCACATAAGCATTAAGATGATAGGAAATAGTAGCATCACACATCAAAGCGTATGATCAAACATCATCAAGCGTGTATCACAAGCAAAGCAAAAGAGTATCACAGTAACCAAAAACAATTGTTTTTGAAAAAGCAACAAACATCAAACGCTCTCTCACTCGAAGCCTAAAGAGCTATATACACTTCTCCCCCTTTGGCAACAAGTTACCAAAAAGTTCAAAGGCATATATCTAAGCATTCTTAGGCTGATCTCCTCCGGTTGTCGATGAAGGAGTCGAGAGAATAACATCGGCGAAGATCTCTATAGATGTCATGGATGGAGCTAGAGTGGACACTAGAGGAATTGGAGCTGATGGAGCAGGAGCTGTGCTAGCAGTAGCAGGAGCTGATGAAGAGGGCCTCAAGTTTGGTGAAGGCACTATGGCTGATCTGGCCTTAGTAGTGAACTGGGTGCCCGGTTTGAGAGGTGATCCATCCTCATCATCATCAGAATAAGAAGAAGTAGAAGAGACCTGAGGGATGTGCACTGAGTCAACTTCCTTCTGAAGCTCTATAACTGTCTTAGACACCTTCTCCACCTTATCACTAAGAGTCTTGATCCTTGTCTCAAAGATCCTCACAAAACTGTTCTGGTTGTCCAGAATCCCCTTGATATCCTTCTGCATGCCCTTAACTGCTGAGATCATAAGATCCATTTGCTCATTTCTAGATCTGGGGGCTTGAGCACTAGCAGCTCGAACTACTTCTGCCTCTGCTTGTGTTGTAGCAGATGTGGGATGATCTGGGTCCATCACCACAACATTATCCTCGAGATCCGGCTGTAGGGGCAGATGTGGATGATCTAGAGCAAAAATGTGCTTCTCCAACTGAGAGTTGATAAGCATCTGGATGTAGGGTGCATAGCAGCAAGAGCGCTTTTGATCAGCAGCAACCCTCTTGTTTGTCTCAACAATCAAATCCATGACTCTAATCCTGGTGTTCCTATCAAGGTGGATCAACATGTTGATGGACTAGCCTCAGATCATCTTATCATCTCCTGACTTGGGCATCAAAGTATGCCTCAAAATTGTGTTCATGGTATGGTGGCCTGCTTGCAGATAGTAGATGGATCCTAGGTTGTGAGATTGCACCTTGTCTGTGGGGATAGGAGTATACATATCCTTCATGGCATTGTGACTTGCCTTGGATTCTGAGTATACATCCAGATCACCATCTTGAACATCTGGAACTCCTAGAAGTGCAGCCCACTCCTCAACAGTAGATTCATACCTTGCTCCCTCAGCCATCCATACAATTCTACCATCTCCATATAAATGTGCAATGGAGTAGAATTGCATGATCATCTCGTCGTTCCATGCAGTAAGCTCTCTGCCAATGAACTCATCCAGACCAATGAAGTGGAAATTATCTTGGACACTTGGAAAGTAGTCCACATTCTCCTTAACGAATTTCCAGTCGACATATCTCATATCTCTAACAGCTGGTCTCTTGTCAAGCAGCACCGTCTCATAAAAATCTTGTTGTTCTCTGGTGTAGAACCTGTAGTCAACAACAGTTTTCTTCCTCTAGGAATAAGGATCTATGGCTCTCCAGGCTCTCAATCCTGAGTCTTTCCTCTTCTTCATGTCTTTAGCAACTAAGTGGCTGGCATCATGTAATGGAAGATGTGGTCTGAGCTTCATCAAAGTAGTCAAGTCATCATCATCTTCAAGTCTGGAGGAAGTCCCCTTGTTCTTCTCAGAAGCTGGAATATCTCTGGCAGTCCTCTTGGACTTCTGTGCAGCAACCTTCTTTGATGTAGGCTTGGTTCTCTTGGATGTGTCAGTCTTTGGCATAGCATCAGCCATACGCTTCTTGGCTTTCTTCTTGGGAGGGGCTTTCACAACATGTTTTTCCTCCTCTTCCTTAGCAGCAGCACCGACAGCCTCCTCTGGATCTTCATACATGGAGGTAGGCCTGCCAATCACATGGATAATACTTTTCCTAGCTTTCTTCTCCCCTGCCTTCTTAGGCATAGACTTCCTTGGGGGATCAACAAGCATTGTGGCTCTAGCAATCTCATGTGCTTTGATAGTCTCTAAGCTAGCATAGACCTTGCTGACAACTCTTTTGGAAGAAGTAGCTTCAGTTGCTGACTTCTTAGCAGCCTTTTTTGCTTCTTGGCAAGAATCTCCTCAAGAATAAAGTCTGAATCTTCTTCATTGGAATTTAGCTTCTTCCTGGTCCTGGTGGCAGCCTTGGGAAACCCATGAGAGCTGGGGGTGCCTGGATCTGAAAAAGAACTGGGCTCTAGGCTTGTGCGTGAACTCATATCAACTCCCCGCTCTGCCAAATTTTAACTGTCCTCGTCATCTGACATACCGACCCTGTGAATAGAGTATAGGAGAGCAGAAGTAGATGAGTCATCACAAAATGAGGCTGGTTTTTGAAATTTTGAACAATAAATTTTCAAGATTTTTGCATTCTGTCAAATAAATATCGGTACATCCGAAACAATATTTTCGGTGCTATCGAGACAAGCTGTCTCACTTAACCGAACCTTGGCACCCTTTTTGGTCAGACCGAAAAGAGGTACTCGGTTCCACCGAGTTAGTTCTCAGCAACACAGAAGTTCACATCGGTAAGACTGATATGTTTGTTTTGGTTCCACCGAGATTTATCAGGCGGATGGCAAAACCCTAGAAAATTCACCGTTTGCTAGACTATGTAGGTTTTGTGTGGATAGGAGTACATGCAAAGAGTGTATTATTGATAAACTTGAATCTAATGTGCAAGAACCAGACGAGGAGCACAAAAGAGGTCAAATCCATACCCTAACTTGGTGTGGATCCTCTATGGCGGCGACGATGGAGAGGATTTCATCGACGACGGTGATTCCTAGCAGCGGAGGAGCGCAGGGAGACAAGGGCGACGACCAGGGGTCTGTAGGCGGCAGCTTAGGGTTCTGAGGCACGACGATTGAGATTGAATTTCAAAGCATCGAGGTCCACAGCTTAGATACCCACCACTGTCGGTGACACCGATTCTAACTTTTCGGTGTCACCGAGTTCCTCAACTGTCAGTTGACATGGAAACTCGGTGTAACCGAGAAGATGGAATCGGTGGTACCGAGATTGAAAATTAGATCAACCCTAGGCATTTGGTGAGACCGAGATTTTGTGGTTAGTTCCACCCAGATGCACTTGGGAGGTTTTAATGGTCAGTCCTTGTCGATACGGAACTCTGAGTGCTCCAGACACAAAGGGATCGAAAAGCACTTGTTCAAATTTTGTGATGCAGCATGAATAGAGTAGGAGGTGAGAAAACATAGATAGCTAAAGAAGTGGTCCTAGGCATTCTTGTATATCCAATTGGCAAAAGATAAATTAAAATCCAAATAGCAACAATTGGATATCCTCGAATGAGAAAATAAATGCAGACCATCATGCTCACATAATAAGATGTCAAATGAAATCATGGCAAACATGCACAAACACTCTAGCATCTAACAAGCACTTGGGCGATGACAAAGTCATCTATGTATGAGTATTTGACTTAGGAGCCAAGTAAGAGTACTTGATCATAGCTCATACTCATCGTTTAAGCACAAGTGGGGTTACCACTTTTACATAAAGCATTTAATGTTGTCACATACTAAGAGATGCTTTGACTCAAGTCTTAGAGTAAAGCTCTCCCTGGATGTGACATCCCCCATAAGAGGGATAAACTAACATTGGGTTTTGTCGATGAAGACTTCATGTTGGTGAAGTAGTGGTGGATGCTCAAGGTTGATGAAGATCACCAAGAGTTGGGAGCATCCTTGTTGTTTCCTTATTCTTCTCACCTACATGGGTTAGTCCCAACACACAAGAGACAAATACAAGGATATCTATGGACATAGAGTGCAAAGCATGTGTAATGATGTCCATTGATTTGTTGATTACCTTGTCCCTTGCTTACCTTTGAGGGAATGTGTGACTCCTTGATATATTGGATAGGGTTGATGTTGATTGCAAATAGATCTTGCCAATAATGAATATGAGTGAATTTCATTGGCGGAGTCACCCCTCAATAACTCTCTAGTTCTTCTTCTTGGGAACCCACATCAAGTTTATGGGGATCCTTGGTGTTGAAGTAGCACTTGTAGAAGTTGAGCTTGTAGTAGCCTTGGGAACCCACTTCACCAAAGCTTGGGGTTCATCTTCATAGGAGTCAAAGTCCTCTTGGAGTTTGTTCTTACCCTTGAGCTTGTGGTCTAGTGGTGGAAGGTCATCTTGAGTGTTTGTCCCCTTGGGAAGAGTATTTTCATACTTATCTTTTTGAGGAACAAACTTGGGCTCGAGATATTGACTTTCTTCCCATTCAACTCCATTCGCGTTGAAGTAGCCAACACCACGATTCTTTCGGTATCCTCCATGCTTGCGTACAATCTCATCAAATTGTTTGCACCCGGCAAGACTCTTGTAGATACCTTTCTCTATAATTCATTTCAATAAAGCATTTTCTTGATCAAGTGTAACTTGGCTAAGAGAATCATCATTAGTGGAATCAATAGAACTACTAGGAGCAACATCATTGGGTTTAGAAGAACCTTTCTTGGCTTTGTTACTATTTTGCTTAGATTTGACTTGTGGCATGAAAGTAGACAAGAGTAGTCGTTTGGCAAGTAAGATGAAGTCTTCTTTCGGAGATCGTCATTGATAGATTTAAGAAATTCATGTTCTTGCTCCAAATTGAGCTTCTCAAAGCATAGCTTCTCATGAGTTCTTACAAGCTCTCTATGATCTTCAAGTGTAGATTCATGGGCTAACTTAGGAGTGTTGAGTTCTTTAGTTAGTTCTTCTATTTTCATATTATCATTGTCAATTGACTTATCTTGACTAGCATGAGAAATATCAAGCTCTTTATGATTAACATCACTAGTTTTATCACATAGCAAGTCATCATCGTAAAGCAAATCATCTTCATCACTACCGAAATCATGATATTCGAGGTGTGATACCTTGGGGCCTTTAGCCATGAAGCAACTTCCACCTCCTTCATTTGGTGAATCAAATAGATCATAGGAGTTGGTTGTCAGTAGTGCAATTGTGGCAACACCATCATCTTAACTATAGTTGGAGTTGGAGTGATAGCTTCTCTCAGAGTGGTTGTCGGAGTCGGAGCCGAAAACCCATTCACCAACAGGAGCTTGATGCTTTCTTCTTGAGTAACTCTTGGTGTGCTTGTCCTTATTCTCTGAGTCCCTGCTTCTCCTTGAGGGTCTTTGTTCATAACAACCATCTCTACTCCTTCTCTATCTTCGAGGTGATTCATCTCTTGAGCTTCGTCTTCTTGATGACTCTTCTCTTCGTTTGTAGGGAGCCGTGCACTCTTTGGAGTAGTGTCCGGGCTTCCCACAATTGTAGCAGTTTCGGTCTCGACTTGACGAACGCTTCTCTTCATGTCTTGAGTTGGAGCTGCAATCTTTTTTCTATTCTTGTGGTGAAGCTCTTTGTGACAAGGTTGTGTCTTGAGGTAGCGGGAGCATCACTGGTGGCTTTGTAAGCACCGCTAGACTTGTGGTGAAGCTCTTCCTTGTCTTTGAGTATCATCTCATGAGCAACAATTCTACCAATCACTTCTGTTAGTTTAAGATCTTTGTAGTTGGGCATCATTTGGATCAATGTTCACACGGTGTCATATCTCTCATCCAAAGCTCAAAGTATCTTCTTGATGATGAACTTGTCAGTCATTTCTTCGCTTCCTAAGCTGGCAATCTCATTGGTGATGAGAGCTAGCCTAGAGTACATTTTAGCAACCCCTTCACCATCCTTCATCTTGAACTTGTCAAGCTGACCTTGAAGAACATCTAACTAGGATTCTCTCACGGACTTAGTTCCTTCATGCATATCAACCAAAGTATCTCAGAGCTCTTTTGCCTGTTCAAGGCGGCTGATTTTGTTGAATTCTTCGGGGCATAGGTAGTTGAAGATAATGTCACATGCTTGAGCATTGAGTTGCAACATCTTCAATTCTTCCGCGTTTGCTTTACGATCCGGTTCTCTTCCATCACCAAAGAATTCACCTTGCAAGCCAGCACGAACAACAACCCAAACGACAGGATTATGACCAAGCAAATGCATTTTCATTTTATGCTTCCAACTAGCAAAATTAGTGCCATCAAAGTACGAACCTCTATGGTGATAATTTCCCTCACTAGATGCCATAGTTCTCCTAGGTTGTGAAACCAGTTCAATGGAGACCAAACCTCTGATAACACTTGTAGGATCAAAAGTAGGTCTAGAGGGGGGTGATTAGACTACGTGACCAAATAAAAGTTTTGCCTTTTTCCCAACTTTAAATCTTGGCAAGTTTTAGCATTCATAGCATATCAAGTAACACCCTATACATGCACGTATAACAATATAGCAATGGAAAGTAGATACATTGCACATGTAAGTATAGAGAGGGTTAGGAAAGCAAACACAAGTGATGACACGATGATTTTTCCTGTGGTTCCGACAGGTGGTGCTATTGTACGTCCACGTTCATGGAGTCATCAACCCACGGAGGATAACGGTCGCGAGAGTCCACGGAGGGCTCTACCCATGGAGGGTTCCACAAAGAAGCAACCTTGACTATTCCATGCGGCTTCCGTCCACGAAGGACTAGCCTCACTATGGGTAGATCTTCATGAAGTAGGCGATCTCCTTGCCCTTACAAACTTATTGGTTCACTCCATAACACGAAGTAGGAGGCTCCCAAGAGACACCTAACCAATGTAGGAGGCACCACCCTCCAAAAGGTAATAGGCTCGGTAATGATGATGAACTCCTTGCTCTTGTGCTTCAAGATGATAGACTCCTCAACACACAATCACTCTCTCATAGATTTGGCTTGGTAGAAGAGATGGGATTGGTGGAAAGAAACTTGGGGAGGCTAGAAATCAAGATCCATATGGTTGGAGTGGAAGATCTTGACCTCAACACGAGGGTAGGTGGTTCTCTCTCAGAAAACTGAATAGGATAGGTATGGACTAGTTCTGAGTGCTTCTCTTTCGAGTGGGTGGTGGTGAAGGGGTATATATAGGCACCCCCAAAAATCCAACCGTTACACACAGAAATGACCAACTCGGTGATACTGATGTGTAAATCTCGGTGGTACTGGTGTGACCAAAAGTGGCAACTTTTGAATCTCGGAAGGAGTGATATACTATTCTCGGTTGCACCGACAAGGTGACCAACAGTCAGATTTCCCAAACTCGATGGCGCCAATTCACCATTTCTGGATGGACCGAAAATGTGAACTTGCGTAATAGAATCTTGGCAACCCAACTTGATGGCACCGAGATCAGTGTCGGCTACACCGAAGTGTTAGGGTTTGGCTAAGTCTGTCTAGGATTTAGAATCAGTGGCACCGAGATAGGAATGTTGGTTGCACCGATTTTTCATATATGGCTTTGGACAGACTTTGGTGGGAGAGTTTGTGGATGTTTTGGTGACTATCACTTGTGCACGTTTGAGCATATTGTTCACCATCAAAACTTTACCCCCTTTTAATAGTATTGGCTTTCCTATGGAATCAAAGTGATTTCTCACAAATGTAAAATGTAGAGTCCTCTTTGCTTGAAGCTTGGCCAACCTATTTCCTTGCATCTTGGGGTAGTTCCACAATCCTTTGGCCATCCCTATCATTGAACTTGTCCTGAAATATACTTAGTGGAAACATAAGTTCAATAACTTGTATGTTGTTATTAATTACCAAAACCACCAAGGGAGGAAATGTGCTTTCAGTCGGAAGTTGCGGAATCCGGCATTAACAGCCATATCATCGGCGTCACTATTATTTTGCCGACGCTTATTCTTATTGCGCTTTGGCTTTGAGTTGCCATCCTGGGCTTCAAGTGCCATGGGATCTTCAGAATTGTGGCTGCGTCGTGCCAGCCGGTTATCTTCGCCCACGCAAAAGTAGGCCATGAGGGAGGTAAGGGCGAACATAGTTCGAGGCTTGTCCTGGCCTAGCTAGTGGGCCAGCCATTCGTCCTGAATATTGTGCCGAAAGGAGGCTATGGCCTCAGCATTCGGACAGTCGACAATTTGGTTCTTCTTAGTCAAGCACCGATTCCAGAACTGCCGAGCGGACTCACCGGACTTCTGGACGATGTTGCTGAGATTGGAGGAGTCCGGCGAGCAGATGTAGGTCCCCTGGAAGTTAGAGCGGAATGCGTCTTCCAGGTCTTCCCAACATCCAATGGAGTTTTCGGGGAGGCTGTTTAACCACTGTCGAGCTGGGCCCTTAAGCTTAAGAGGGAGGTATTTGATGGCATGGAGATCGTCTCCTCGTGCCATATGGATATGGAGGAGGAAGTCCTCAATCCATACAGTTGGGTTAGTGGTCCCGTCGTACTGTTCTATATTCACGGGTTTGAACCCTTAGGGCAACTAATGCTGCATTACCTCATCTATGAAGCACAGAGGGTGAGAGGCACCTCTGACCCATGCTATGTCGCGCATGTATTTGGTGTCTGTATGGGGCTGATTGTGTTCCCGAACTATGTTGTTTTGGTTGAACCATGGTCTATATTCACCGCATCTATCGGGCGCGTACTCTTTGCATCCATAGATGGATCTAGTGTGGCCTGCTCTATGATCCAGGTCATCTTGTAGGTCGAACCTGTCATTGGGCTCTAATGGCTCTTTGCCCCGTCTTCGGGGCACCGCCGGTATGTAACCGACGTCGTTGTCCGTCCTGTCCTGACCACGAGGGTTGAGATCTGGCTTGTCATACGGAGTACGGTTTGGAGATGGAGTATTAGTAAGTTCGACGTCGAATTGCGGCAGCAACCTTCTCCGAGGGTGGATTTTGGGCTGGTTTGACAGACCAGTGTCGTATACTTCCTCGGCTGAGAGGACTTTCGTCCATCGATCATTGAGGTCGGCCTGTTCGGCTTTGAGTTGCCGTTCTTTGGCCTTTATGCTGCGAGTCGTTGCTATGAGTTGCCTAATTTCTTCCTGATCCTCGAGGTTATCAGGGATGTGTAAGTCATCGTCTTCCCGTATATCTTCCTCCTCGACGGGGGGAAGGTAATTGTCGCCTTTGGTGTCATTGACGATATCAGGGTCGTTTTGGTCCTCAGGCTCATCCGGACCCTCAAACGGGTGCTCAAGGATATCGGGATTGTCATGATCAGCGGGGGCATTACCGTCCATGTTGCTGATAATAGCTCTACTTCCCTTTTTGCTTTTAGACCGCTTATGCAATTTTCGGCGCCTTGATGGTGCATCACCCGATTTGCTGTCGTCATTGTGAGGCGTATTCTTGCCGATGGTGGCAGGAGTATCCACCATGTAGACGTCGTATGTTGAAGTGGCGGCCCAACTCCTGGTGTTAACGGCGGTGGGAGCACAATGCTCTTCATCCATGTATTTCGCCTCCTCGGAGGCATAGTCTAGCACGTTGGTTAAGTCTTCGATGGTGGCTATCAAGTGGGTGGTGGGTGGGTCGAAAAATCCGTCCCTGCCTGAACTATAACCGGGCCGGGCATAGATCAGCGCTGAAACATCAGTGATCCTCATCGATGAGAATTGCTCCAAGGCCTCGTCGATCGCTGAGGGACCGATCGGATCCAGCTGTTCGGAACTTGTGGAGTTAACCCCCATCAAGTCCCCCCATGGGGAGTGTTCGGAAGGAACACCTGTCCGGTCATATGGCTTGACAGCCAGACCGGGATGAGAGATCGGACTGCCGCCATGGGTGACCCCATTGGCATGTCCGAAGAAGGGGCTCGAGGTTAATGCCTCAGAGTCCTTGGGGGCTACAAGCGAAGCCGTGAGCCCGATTAGTGACAATTCACCCCGAGAGTCGACGGAGAACTCCAAGTTTTTGAATCTGACCTGTTGATCAGGGGCGAAGCTCTCAACGCGGCCTAGATGGCCGGCGGAATCCGCATGCAGCACAATGCTACCGAAGGCAAAGATCTGCATGGGACGAAAACGTCCATGTTGCGAACCTCTTCGTTGATGAAGAGGCGAGGCGTCGATTGCATCTCACTCACAGAGGAAATCTCAATGAAAGCACCAGTGTCAGTGTCAAAAATGGCGGATCTCGGGTAGGGGGCCCGAACTGTGAGACTAGGATCGATGGTAGCAGGAGACAAAGGGGACACGAGTTTACCCAGGTTCGGGCCCTTCTATGGAGGTAATACCCTACGTCCTGCTTGATTGTATTAATGGTGTAAGGGGTTACAGAGTTGATCTACCTCGAGATCGTATGTCTAACCCTAGGTGAGTCGTCCCCCTATACCCTAAAACCCTCCGGCTTATATAGATGCCGAGGATGCCTAGGGTTTACACATGGTCGTTTACATGCCGAAGAGATAAACTTGCCTAACTATTACATCAGACGTGGAGCGCAAGCCGTGTTTCCTGAAGCTTCCATTTTGGAGTCTGGGCCTTCAAATCCTTCGGTGTTCGGTAAGTAGCCCTCAGAGTCCGGCCCATAACAATAGGTCGGCCATCCGAGGACCCCCTAATCGAGGACTCCCTCACTTCGGGAGAGGACGTTTTGAAGACTCCAACATTTCATAGAAGGCCTTTGCAGATTCCTCCATCTCACCGTACGAATCTCGAGCATCATCAAAGTCTTGCACCATGTCTTCGATCACGGTACCATGCTCGTCGGTGCGACGACGAACAACCTTAGCTCTGGCACGTTGGGCAGACTCACCATGAAAACTCCACACCATATAATCAGGCGTAAAACCCCACTTGTGCAAGTGTTTTCCCATTTCATCCCGTGTCCACTTTCTATGGTTGTCGCACCGGACACAGGGGCACCAGGTTATTTCCTGGCCATTTGCAAATGCGGCGCTCAGAAACCCCTTGGTTTTTGTTAACCATTCAACGGTCATTTCTTTCTGACGAGGGTGACTGGTGTACATCCAAGCACGATCACTCATTTTGCCTAACTACTAAACACATAAGATATATATATATAATTCATCATCTATATTCATCCGTTAATCAAGTTTGTCAGTTTTATTACGTCCATGCAACGTACACATTAATAGGTAGAGATAGTTCCTAATCCCACCCGAGTATGTGTAGATTGGGTTCATTTTCCCATGCTCTGCTCCGGATCTGATGCAGAATTTCGGCAGCACCTCCCCGCTGTTCTCCTGATACACGTCCGGGCAATAAGAAGAGAGGATGTGTACCCAGAGAACAACAGGGAGGCACTGATGAAATTCCGTGTCGGATCCGGAGCAGAGCATATGGGAAAATGAACCCAATCTACACATACTCGGGCTGTCCATGGATAACGTTGGACAATTCGAAAGGATGGCGGTTATAAATATGCAAAGACATGCATATTTATAGATGCCGCCCTTTCAAATGGGAGACGCATACTGGTCACGCATACTGATGATTGAAGACACCTATAGCTAGCAAGTTTCGTCGGCACGAAGACCGGAACCAAGTAAATTAAGGGAGCCGGGGGAGGAGATGTCATTTGTGCTCACCAACGAACGCAGCAGGGGAGCTCGGCCAACGCACGAGGAGCTCGTCGAACATCAGACCCTCACAGTGACGAAACAACTGCACATTGAAATGAAACTCGATCAACTCAAATATGATGGTTTCCGTAACAAAAATGGAAAATATAATACCTAACACATAATTTACAAAACTATGACCTCGTCAGCCTCTGTGTTGGGGTTCTTGGCGGGGCATCATGTCGGGGTGTCGTTTTCTTATTCTTCCTCTTCTTGTTTTTTCCCTCTTCTTCTTGTTCTTCTTCTTCTTATTCTTCATCTTCTTTTCCTTTTTGCTCTTATTCTTCTCCTTTTTTCTTCTTCTTTTCCCTTTTCCTCTTCTCCTCCTCTTCTCTTTCTTCTTCTTCTTCTCTTCTTTTTCTTCTTCTTCTCCTTTTTCCTCTTCTCCTTCTCCTCCTCTCCTCTTTCTTCTTCTTCTTCTTCTAGTTTTTTTCTTTTCTTCTTTTCTTCTAAGTTTTTCTTTTCTATATAAGTTTTTTCTAACCTAGTAAACTAAATAACTAACTAACTAAAAATAAACTATAATTATATAATTTAACAAAAAAAGAAAACTAACTAAAAACAAGAAAAACAAAAAAAGTGAGGGGCGGCAGCCGGGCACTCACCGGAGTTGTGTGGGGACGGTCGGGGCGGCCAAGGGAGGGAGAGCCGCAGAAAGGGGGAGCCACGAGGAGGGGGCGACGCCGGGAGCCGATGAGGGGAGGGGTGGCACAGGGAGAGGCGTGGTGGTGCGATGATGGGAGCGGCACAGGGAAGGGCTCGGCGGCACGGTGGTGGGGGCGGCGCAGGGAGGGCGGCGGCGTGGTGGTGGGGGTGGCTCAGGGAGGGGGCGGCGCAGGGGAGCCGCCGAGGGGAGGGGCGGCACGGGGAGGGGGTGTTCCGGTGGTGGCGGTGGGTGCGGGGGTGGCCGACGATGGGGCGGCGGGGGGGGGGGGCAGGTGCAGGGGCGGTCGGCAGCGGGTGCGGGGCGGCCGACGGCGGGTGCCTGGGGGCGGCCGGGGGCAGGGATGTCGGTAGCGGGTGCGGGGGCGGCTGACGGGGGGTGCGGAGGCAGCTGACGGCGAGGCGAGAGGGGTGGTGGGGGTGGTTCGGGGCGAGAGAGAGTGAGAGAAAGAGAGTGAGAGGGGATGGGGTGGCGGCGGGTGTGGGGCAGCCGTTACTAGCCGTTAGCTTTGTCGTATGCGGGCGAACGACAAAGAGTCCCGAGGCAGACGACAAAGGTCAAGCATACGGCCAACCACCCCCACAGGGCTAGTGGGACCCAGGTGGGGTCTTTGTCGTCTGCATTCAAGCTATTTGCCGTCAGCTGGCTCATAGCAAAGCCCTGGCAGATGGTAAATGGTTTCTTTGCCATCAGCCATTTCTTTGTCGTATGTTCCTGGTGAGCTGACAGCAAAGCCTCTCTTTGCCATCTGCCAGCAGGCGGCAAAGAGCTGGCAGACGGCAAATTGCTGAATTCCAGTAGTGTGTAGGTGTTCTAACATAGCTCTTACGAACCATAGTTGAAGCTTTAGCATGTTCCTTTATTCTAACAGGGAAAGGTGGTTTCTCAATATAAGCAGCAGGAATAATAGGATCAACATTATAAGTAATAGTTTCTTCTTCAACTTTAATAGGTTCAATTACTTTCACTTCAATGGGAGGATGATATTTAAACCACTTCTCCTTAGGGAGGTCAACATGAGTAGCAAAAGACTCACAGAAAGAAACTACTATCTCAGAGTCAAGTCCATATTTACTGCTAAATTCACGAAAAGAATTAGTGTCTACAAAGGATTTAACACAATCAAACTTAAGGTTTATACCTGACTCCTTACCTTTGTCGAGTTCCCAATCTTCAGATTTGTGTTTAATTCTGTCCAATAAATCCCATTTGAAGTCAATATCTTTCTTCATATAGGAACCAGTACAGGAAGTATCAAGCATGGATTGATCATTACGAGAAAGCCGAGCATAAAAATTCTGAATAATAATTTATCGAGAGAGATCTTGATTGGGGCATGAATATAACATTGACTTAAGCCTCCCCCAAGCTTGAGCTATTCTTTATCCTTCACAAGGCCAAAAATTATAGATATAATTCTGATCACGACGAACTAGATGCATAGGATAGAACTTCTGATGAAATTCCATTTTCAATCGGTTGTAGCTCCATGATGCAATATCATCACATAGCCTATACCATGTCAATGCCTTATCCTTAAAAGATAAATGAAAGTCCTTCTTTTTGACGTGATCCTCGTGACCTCCAAGCTTATAATCCACAAACTTCATCCACATAGATTAGATGCAAATCAGGATGTAGTATTCCATCTCCTGCATAAGGATTAGCCAGCAGTTTCTCTATCATACCCGAAGGAATTTCATAATAAATATTTTCAGTAGGTTCAGTAGGTTGAGGAGCAACTCCTTGTGCTTCTGGTCGAGGTGAAGATACCCGAACAAACCCCTCAAAGAATTACTTTCCATAGTAACAAGTGACAGAAATTTCAGCACAATATATAATTTTTTCCTTACTAGATTCCACTTACCAAAGGTGCTTCACTCCCCGGCAATGGTGCCAGAAAAGAGTCTTGATGACCCACAAGTATAGGGGATGTATCGTAGTCCTTTAGATAAGTAAGAGTGCTGAACCCAATGAGGAGTAGAAGGAAATGATAAGCAGTTTTCAGTAAGGTATTCTCTACAAGCACTGAAATTATTGGTAACAGATAGTTTTTTGATAAGATAATTTGTAATGAGTAACAAGTAACAAGTGTATCAAGGGTGCAGCAAGGTAGCATAATACGTTTTTACCAAAGGACAGGCATGGAAAAACTCTTATATAAAGTGAAGCAGTCCCGAGGACACATGGGAATTTTCGTCAAGCTAGTTTTCATCATGCTCATTTGATTTGCGTTTGTTTCTTTGATAATTTGATATGTGGGTGGACCGGTGCTTGGGTGTTGCTGTTACTTGGAGAAACCTCCCATTTATTATTAACCTCTCTCGCAAGCATTTGCAACTACGAAAGAAGAATTAAGATAAATCTAACCATAGCATGAAACATATGGATCCAAATCTGCCCCTTACAAAGCAACACATAAACTAGGGTTTAAGCTTCTGTCACTCTAGCAACCCATCATCTACTTATTACTTCCCAATGCCTTCCCCTAGGCCCAAATAATGGTGAAGTGTTATGTAGTCGACGCTCACATAACACCACTAGAGGAGAGACAACATACATCTCATCAAAATATCGAACGAATACCAAATTCACATCATTACTTATAACAAGACTTATCCCATGTCCTCAGGAACAAACATAACTACTCACAAAGAATGTTCATGTTCATAATCAAAGGAGTATTAATTATCATAAAGGATCTGAACATATGATCTTCCACCAAGTAAACCAACTAGCGTCAACTACAAGGAGTAATCAACACTACTAGCAACCCACAGGTACCAATCTGAGGTTCGAGACAAAGATCGGATCCAAGAGATGAACTAGGGTTTGGAGAGGAGATGGTGTTGGTGAACATGTTGATCGAGATTGACCCCCTCTCAATGAGAGGATCGTTGGTGATGATGATGGCTTCGATTTCCCCTCCAGGAGGGTAGTTTCCCCGGTAGAACAGCTCTGCAGGAGCTCTAGATTGGTTCTGCACAAGTTTCGCCTCGAGACGGCGACACTTCATCCTGAAATCTCTCTTATTATTGTTTTCCAACTCAAAACCCTTCATATAGCAGAACATGGATGCCGGAGACCTGCCAAGTGGGTCACAAGCCACCTAGGCACGGCCAGCGGGTACGCCGCGCCTGGCAAGCTTGTGACCTCCTGGTGGGCCCCCTCTAGTATTTGTTTCATGCAATATTTTTTATATATTCCAAAATAATTCTCCATAACTTTTCAGGACTTTTGGAGTTGTGCGCAATAGGTCTCTTAGATTTGCTCCTTTTCTAGTCCAGAATTCCAGCTGCCGACATTCTCCCTCTTCATGTAAACCTTGTAAAATAGGAGAGAAAAGGCAAAAGTATTGTACCATAACATGTAATAACAACCCATAATGCAATAAATATCAATATAAAAGCATGATGGAAAATGGACGTATCACAACGCCATAGGTATTTTTGTATGCTCGGCGTTGCGCGTTCAGACCCATTAGGCCCACGCCAGCAGTAATCGTTTTCACTAGTGGACCAACAGGTAAAACCTTATCCTTTCCGCCTCTAGCTCTCGACCCCCAACTCCACCCGTGTCCTCCTCTTTCAATCCCCGCCGCCGCCGCCCCCCGCCAGCGCCCGACGTTGCCCATCTCCACCTCACCCGATGCTGCCCGACACCGCCCTGCCCGACCCGGCCCGTCTTCATCGGAGGAGCATGAGGCCGCCCTGCCCGACACCGACCCGCCCGACTCAAGGTTAATACTAGATGATGCACCGCATGTTACGTCGGGATTTTGTATGAAATACTAGAATATGCATGTATATCCCACTTTTAATCCATAGAGCATTCGATTATAAGGCTAGCTATGAGCTAATTTGGGTGATGTGGATTAAGGATAAGCAAGATATGGAAGATAAGTCATAAATTAATTTGGCTGATGTGAATTCCTAATAGTGGGGTCTAGCTAATTAGTAATAGAAGATAAGTAATGATAGATTAATTTTGTTCCTTATGTTCTATTCTCTCCGATCCATATTATTTGTCGCTGAATCTGATTTATCTAGACATATTTTAGTGCTAGATACATCCGTTTGAGCGACAAGTAATATGGATTGGAGGGAGTAGTTCTTTTTAAATTATGCATGTTATTTTTAAATTCTTCATTTTATAAGATGGTGATCTTTCATTACAGCACATATGACCAATTCATAAGCCAACAACGAATCAATGTGCGACGTGCAAAGCTGGAATTAGTGGTGATTACAGTCTTTAAACTGGTGCATCAGAAAACCAAAGAAGGCAATGTAGAACTAAAGAATGAAAGGGATAATATGCTCGCAAAGGCTAATGCCCGAACTAAGGTAAAGAAATTGAGGGGTCTCAGGGATGAGTTGACGGAGAAGAGAGACAACTTGAAGATGGAGAGAAAGAAATACACGCTAGAGAATCATAACCTACAGATAGACGTTGAGCACTTCAAAAAATATGGAGAGAATAATCGGAAAAAGCTTCGCTAGCTGGACTTAATCCTTGATGATGTTTAGTTCTTGAGTACTAATGAACTAGTACTAAGTTTATGAGTATGTTTATGAGTATGTTTTGATTTGTACCTTTTGTGAAGTTTAAGCTCATTCGTACTACGTTTATTAGGATGTTTAAGCTCATTTGTACCTTTCATTAGTAACTAGTGCTAAGTTTTAAACTCTTATTAAGTTTATTATGAGTATGTTTTGATGTGTACCATTTGTGAAGTTTAAGCTCGTAGTTTTCGAAGGAGTTTTTTGATTATCAAAAAAATGAAATTGCTGGCGCTAGGGAACAACACATGACAAAGGTAGTGTAGATGTATATATGGCGTTTGGCCAATTCGGACGCCAACAACATGTAATATATTGTTGGCATATGATCCAACGCCACCACTATGTTTTAACTATGGCACCATTGCTGGCGTCAGGTTTCTATGCCAACAAGGCCACTTTTACCACACCATAGCTAGGTTTTTCTACACTAGTGAAAGTAAACTCAGCTAATATGAATGAACCCCATGGTTTTATCCTTAGTAGAAACAACACAAAGACGCAACTTGTTCCCTTCTATCATTGGTATATAGAAACTCATCAGGTTGAACCTACTACAACACACCACTCCCACTGAAGAAATATCAATCTAGTTGGCCAAACTATCTCAATAGATCGGAGAGCATTACTAAGCTATGATGATCATGCAAATAAGAATTATAGTAATCAGGTTTGAGTCAAATACTTTTCATGAATAATCTGAACATAAACTCGCAATTCATCGGATCCCAACAAACTCATGATACAAAGGGATTACATCAGATAGATCAAGGCAAAGATGCGATGAACATTGTATTGAAGAGAGAGAGAGAGAGAGATTGCCATCTAGGTACTACCTACGAACCCATAGGTCTATGGTGAACTACTCACACATCACGGTGAGGGGAGCAAGGTTGATGAAGAGGCCCTCTGTGATTGGTCTCCCCTCCGGCAGTGTGCCAGAACGAAGGTGTAGATGGCCTCCCGTCGGAACAGAGACTTGTGGTGGCGGAAAAAGTGTTTCAGGAGCGCTTCTGGTGTTTCTAGGCTATATGTGAATTTATCGGCCAGAGAATGACTCCGGGAGACGCTCCAGGGGGCACCACACATCTGGCACCCCCCCCCAAAGTGGTGGCTGGATATGTGGTGGGCCCTTGGTACACCTCCTGGCCCTCCTCCGAAGCTTCTAGGTCTTGTATTGGTCCAGAAAAAACACCAAAAAGTTTCGTGGCTATTGAACTCTGTTTGGTATGGTAACTCTAAAAAGGCAAAAACACGCAGAAAATAGGAACTCGCATTGGGCATTGTGTCAATAGGTTAGTGCTCAAAAATATCATAAATTGGTAAATAAATACCAAAAAGTATCCTAGAATGGTATTATGTCAGCATGGAACAATCAAAAATTATAGATACGTTGGAGACGTATCAGTATCCATTGGTCTCGTTGAATATGGATGGTTTTCTCATCACATATAAGCCAAATTAGACCTTTTTAGGGGTTGCAAGCCATGTTCTATAGCTCTCCAAACAGGCAATGCATCCGACGCGAATGTCGTATCCAAAAGGTTACCGTGTGGGTAGTACTTGGCTTTGATCACTCTTGCACATAGACTGTCGGGTTTTTGAATAAGCCTCCACCTATGCTTTGCTACCTAGAAGAGCTCTATTGAAGAGTTGCATGTCCTTAAATCGAATGCCTCCGACTCTCTTGGGTTTAGTTATCATTCCCACGACATCCTATGCACCGTCATGCGTCCTTGTTCATCGCCCCACCAAATTTCCCTGATCATCCTTTTGTATTTCTCACAAAACTCCTTTGAGAAAAAGAAAACACTCATAGTGAACGTGGATAGTGCTTGTACTACCGATTTAACGCGAACCTCCTTAGCCACATAGGACATAATTCTTTCTGACCAGTCATTGCATCTCTTATGAAACCTATCCATAATTGGTTGGAATTACTCGTACTTCATTCTCCCATCCGTTGTTGGCAGTCCAAGATACTTGCTTTCAATAGAATCAAACTGGACTCCAAGAATTCTTTTGATTTCTTCTCTTGTCTCGGTCAGGCATACCTCACTACAAAGAAGAGAATTACCATAACAACAACTCAATTCCTATCGAATTCCTATAGGATAGAACATACACAGGGTGTACGCATTATATATGAATGAAACATATTCATTAACCTAAGCATGCCCTCAATTTTCTTTAATGAGTTGATATTATATTAATTGAATATCCTTTTTGTTTTACGATATTTTTGCTAAAGTTTCATTTATGCCTAATTAACATCGAGTAGACCCTGTTATTGTGAGAATTCTTAATTCAAGAGTTGTAGGGAGGGACTTATGTCACCACAAACAGAAACTAAAGCAAGTGTTGGATTTAAAGCTGGTGTTAAAGACACCCCAGAGTATGAAACTAAGGATACTGATATCTTGGCAGCATTCCGAGTAAGTCCTCAGCCTGGGGTTCCGCCCGAAGAACATTTACCTGTACTCAACAGATGAATAATACACTTCTAAAAGGAATTGATGACCATTTTTATCGTTTCACCTGTTTAATTGATGCCTTGAAGAAAACCAATCTATCATCCGCAACAGTAAATTCAAAATGCCCAGTGCGTTACTGGCAACATTTAAAGGGGGAAGGTTGTTTTTGGCTAGTTCCTTCTTTAGGAGATGCACTAGCCCATCTACAACAAATAGGAAAATTGCCTCAATGGCCCCCCTGGAGTAAACCTCTAGAGGGTTTAAACAGATTCAATAGCTTCCTGTTGCATCTTATAGAGTATCTCACATACTCAATGCATTGCATCACCCAGTTTGTCCACTTATCACAAGAACAAAACTTCAGAAGCATTCCTATCATGAAACACCAATCCACCCTGACGTAGGCTTTCGCAAGGTCTAACTTATACGCACAATAGTTATGTTGGAAATATTCCCTAGAGGCAATAATAAATTAGTTATTATCATATTTCCTTGTTCATGATAATCGTTTATTCTCCATGCTAGAATTGTATTGATCAGAAACTCAGATACATGTGTGGATACATCGACAACACCATGTCCCTAGTATGTCTCTAATAGACTAGCTCGTTGATAAAAGATGGTCAAGGTTTCCTAGCGTGTACATGAGATGGCATTTGATAACGGGATCACATCATCAGGAGAATGATGTGATGGACAAGACCCAAACTATAAACGTAGCATATGATTGTGTCAGTTTATTGCTATAGTTTTTTGCACATCAAGTATCTGTTCCTATGACCATGAGGTCATGCAACTCACTGACATTGGAGGAGTACCTTGTGTGTATCAAATGTTGCAACGTAACTGGGTGACTATAAAGGTGCTCTATAGGTATCTCTGAGGGTGTCTGTCAAGTGGGCATGGATCAGAACTGGGGTTTGTTACTCCGTGTGACGGAGAGGTATCTCAAGGGCCACTCGGTAATACAACATCACAATGAGCCTTGCAAGCAAAGTGACTAAAGAATTAGCCACAGGATCTTGTATTATGGAACAAGTAAAGAGACTTGCCGGCAATGATATTGAACTAGGTATTGAGATACCGACGATCGAATCTACGGCAAGTAACATACTGAAGAATAAAGGGAACACTAAAAGGGATTAACTGAATCCTTGACATACAGGTTCAGCTGATAAAGATCTTCATAGAGTATGTAGGAACCAATATGGGCATCCAGGTCCCGCTTTTGGTTATTGACCGTAGAGGTGTCTCGGTCATGTCTACATAGTCCTCGAACCCGCAGGGTCTGCACACTTAACGTTCGGTGATGTTTTGGTAGTATTGAGTTATGTGTGGTGGTGACCGAAGGTTATCCGGAGTCCTGAATGAGATCCCGGACATCACAAGGAGCTCCGAAATGGTCCGGAGGTAAAGATTTATATATAGGAATTCCTGTTTTGGCCACCGGAAAGTTTCGGGTATTTCCGACAGTGTACCGGGAGTGCCAGAGGGCCATCGAGAAGGGCCACCCACGCCGGGAGGCCACAAGGGCCTGATGGGTGGTGCACCAGACCTTAGTGGTCTGGGAAAACCAGCCCCAAGAGGCCCATGTGGCTAGAGTGGGAGTAAAGGAAAAAAACAAGGTGGGGAAGGACTCCAAGTAGGATTGGAATCCTACTTGGAGTAGGATTGGAGGTGGACTCTTCCACCTCCTCCACTTCGGTCGAACCCAAGGGGAAACCCTAGGGAGGCTGAATCCTCCCTCCTCTGTCCTATATATACTATAGGAATAGAGCCCCAAATCACAAGTCCACGTGCCAGTTCTCTCTTCCCTAGTTCCTCCACCAAATAGATTCCGACAGTGTTTGGCGAAGCCCTACCGGAATAGCTCCACCACCACCGCCGCCGCGCCGTCGTGCTGCCGGAGAACTCACCTACCTCTCCCATCCCTCTTGATGGATCAAGAAGGTGGATATCATCATTAAGTTGTACGTGTGCTGAACGCGGAGGTGCCGTCCGTTCGGTGCTAGATCAGGACAGATCGTGATTGGATCGCGAGACGACTAGCAATTTGGATCGCGAAGACGTTCGACTACATCAACCGCGTTTCTTAACGCTTCCCGCTTAGCGATCTACAAGGGTATGTAGATCCACTCTCCCTCTCATAGATGCTCATCACCATGGATAGATCTTGCGTGTGCGTAGGAAAATTTTCGTTTCCCATGCAACGATCCCGAATAGTGGTATCGGAGCTAGGTCTATGCGTAGATGAGATCACAAGTAGAACACAAGGAGTTTGTGGGCATTGATGATTGCTTCCTCCCTTGGTCTTTTCTTGATTCGGCGGTATTATGGGATGAAGCGGCCCGGACCAACCTTACGCATATGCTTATGAGAGACCGGTTCCATCGACTGACATGTAACTTTGTTGCATAAAGATGGCTGGCGGGTATCTGTCTCTCCTACTCTAGTTGGGTCATATTCGACAAAGGTGGTCCTTGAGAATGTTGAATAGAAATTTTTGTATCACCATTGTGGTTCTGTGTAGATAAGAATCATTCTTGCTATATACCCGTAGTAGCCATGTAAAACATGCAACAACAATTAGAGGATGTCTAACTTGTTTTTGCAGGGTATGTTGTGATGTGATATGGCTAATTACTTGATGAGATATATGTGATGTATGAGATGATCATGTTTTGTATAGAATATCATGACTTACATGTCGATGAGTACAGCAACCAGCAGGAGCCATAGGGTTGTCTTTAATTTATTTTCGCCGTTTTGCTTTACTTTATCGGTATGAGTTAGCAATAGTCGTAGAAGCAACAGTTGGTGCGACAACCTCATGGCGACACGTTGATGGAGATCATGGTGTCATGCCAATGACGATGGAGATCATGTCGGTGCTTTGGAGATGGAGATCAAAAGCACAAGTTCATGGCCATATCAAGTTACTTATGATTTGCATGTGATGTTAATCCTTTTATGCATCTTATTTTGCTTAGGACGACCATAGAATTAGAAGGTGATCCCTCACTAAAATTTCAAGATAAATTTGTGTTCTCCCGGAGTGTGCACCATTGCGAAAGTTCATCGTTCCGAAGCACCACGTGATGATCGGGTGTGATAGACTCTACGTTCACATACAGCGGGTGCAAGCCAGTGTTGCACGTGCAGAACACTTGGGTTTAAACTTGATGAGCCTAGAATGTACAGACATGGCCTTGGAACACAAGAGATCAAAAGGTCAAACATTAGTCATATAGTAGATATGATCAACATGGAGATGTTCACCATTGAAACCACCTCATCTCACGTGATGATCGGACTTGGGTTGGTGAATTTGGTCATGTATCACTCGGATGACCAGAGGGATGTCAATTTGAGTGGGAGTTTTATAAGTAATATGATTAACTAAACTCCTTACCATGAACATAGTCTAAAGTTGTCTTTGCAAAATTATATTGTATATCAATAGCTCGCGTTGTAGCTCCCATGTGTTTTTTAACTCGTTCCTAGAGAAAATAGAGTTGAAAGATGATGGTAGCAATTATGCGGACTAGGTCCGTAAAGTGAGAATTGTCCTCATTGCTGCACAAAAAGCTTGTGTCCTTGATGCACCGCTCAGTGCACCCCCCCTCTAGCGTCGTTTGTGGATGTTGTGAACATCCGACAGGCACGTTGTGATGACTACTTGATAGTTCAATGCGTCAAGCATTACGGCTTAGAATTGAGGCTCCAAAGACGTTTTGAACATCACGGAGCATATGAGATGTTCCAAGAGAAGGAATTGAGATTTCAGGCTCGTGTCCGTGTTGAGAGGTATGATACCTCCAACAAGATTCTTTGCCTGCAAGCTGAAGGAGAATAGCTCAATCAATGAGCATGTACTCAGATTGTCTGGGTGCTACAATCGCTTGAATCGAGTGGGAGTTGATCTTCCAGATAAGATAGTGATTGATATAGTTCTCCAAGTCACTGCCACCAAGCTGCTAGAGCTTCGTGATGAACTATAACATGACAGGGATGGAGAAGATGTTCCTCGAGCTATTCGCGATGTTTGACACCGGGAAGGTAGAAATCAAGAAGGAGCATCAAGTGTTGATGGTTAGTGTCGTGGATTTGTCACGGCAGATGTCCAGGTGAACGGACTTAGGTTTGGGGCGAAGACGCAACTACGTGGCGGCTTGAAGGGGTTGATCGGAATCGAGAGACATGGAGTTTACCCAGGTTCGGCCCCTTCGATGGAGGTAAAAGCCTACGTCCTGCTTGTCTGGTATTGATGATGAAGGAGATCTCTCGGTTACAAGGGTGATGTTTGCTACCTCTAATCACGAGAGCCTCTAATCTATCTATCTCTATTCTCTTGTGTTGTCTAAACTTGTGGACTTGTGAATCTGTCTCTCTAGGGGTGCTCTACCCCTCCTTATATAAGTGGAGAGGGTAGGTTTACAAATAGAGTTCTACTTGGAGTAGGATTAGGACTAGTCTCTTTAGAATCCTATTCCAGGTCTTGTTTCTCTTGTAAGGAAATCCTTTCTCCTTTAGGCCTTATCTTGTGAGCCGCCTAGCGCCGTCTCACACGCAGGGTCTTGGGCCTGGTCGTCCTGCGACCCGCCTGCCGGGTCCTCAATAAACGCCATGTCTTGACCAGGTCTCCTGTGAGTCACCAGTCCGGGTCATACCACGGGGGATATCCCCGACATTAGCCCCCAGGTTAGCTTGAATTTATTCATGCTAAGCTCCTGAAATAAGAGTAACAAATATGTTAAGTGGACGGCTTGCTCCTTTGGCCGGCTTATAAAATGGCTCCTCAGAAACCCGGGTCTTTTCTGCATATGAATGAGTCGTCTTGATAATCATCTTACTTGTCAATGTCCTTTGAAAAATATTGAGAATAGAACACCCATATGCCATTGAGTCGGCTTCCAATACTCTTGGCGGGTCATCTCTGCCAGGTCATAATCATTGATGATGCTGGGTCATTATAATTGGTGACGCCGGGTCAAATAACTAGAATCCAGCTGACTTCAGAAAAATATTGGGATGAAAATCCATCTGATGTAAAACCGGACTTCCATTGTTGTGAAGCAGGGCGGCTTATATAAAATCTGGCTAGTTTCTATCTTTTGATAACACCGGGTCATAAATGTTGGTGACACCGGGTCTAACAACTGAACTCCACAATCAACATCTAAAAAATGTTCCACAAAGTTTTTGATATGTCCATATTACCTGTAGCCCCCAAGCTTTCAGATTATCCATGATAACTTGGTGCTTTGCAATAATATTTTGGACTGCGTAGCCCCCAAGTGTCGGGTTGTCCTGCCTGCAGCAACCTGGGACTTATAACTGTCTTATACTTTATGAAACTTCAACATGTGTAGCCCCCAAGGGCCGGCGCATCAGAATGTGATGGCCCGGGTCTTCAATTTGAACCTCATAATCTATTAAACAGTTGAATACTATAGCCCCCACGTGCCAGGTCGCACGCCTGTGGCGACTTGGGACTTATAAAATTTGATCTGAGCGGTGTAGTCCCCAAGTGTCGGGTCAGTAAGAATTACTGGGCTAGGACTTAGAAAAATATAGAAAGGTTGGCTCATCTCCTTGCGATAATATGGTCTTGCTGACAATGTAATGATTTGGAAACCGGCTTGCATTAGCCCCCAAGTGCCGTGGTGCGTGCTCGCGGCGACAAGGGACTTGCATACTTGATATAAACTGTATTTGAATAGTGCAGCCCCCAAGTGCCGGGTCGTCTGCCTGCGGTGACTTGGGACTATGTAAAAATAATATAACTCACCACAATTTGTTGAATGAATCCTTGACCATGGTTGTAATATAACCCAGAATGAATATCCTGGAATAATTCCTTTGTCTTTGACATGAAATCCCTGCTCGTGGTTGCGATGCAACCCGACAAATATATTTGAGGAAACCATGAGTGTTATAGATTACTATAGAGCACATTTGAAGAAATTCGGTCAATTAGATGACACAGCATTATATCTGACAAGGCGGCTCTTGAAATGATAAATTCTCCAAGCTGGCTTGAAAACCCCAATCATTTAGTACTGGTTATCATAAACCATGAAGATCTAGCCAAGTTGGCTATTAAAGATCCATTTGCTCTTGCAGAATACTTAACGGCGGCTCACCTTAAGAGATAATACCTGCAAAAATAAACAAGACAAAATATATTCTGCATTGTTGTGAGGGCGGCTTGAAGAAGCACAACCCGGAGATGTTATATCTTTCATAACATTGCTCCTTCTTTCATAATCTTACTCTGACACGGCTTGATAAGCTGGCATGACATGTGTATATGATGCAATGTATGATGCAATGTATGATGCTATGTATGATGCAATGTATGATGCAATGTTGACTTGTCAACATTTTTGGCTTAAGAGCTGGTTGTTAGGGTTAGATAAGCTACACCGGAGGTGGGAAGCCCCCATCTACAATCGAAGTTGACTTGTCAGCTTTTTTGGCATAAGAGTCGGATGTTAGGATTAGATAAGCTACGCCCGGAGGTGGGAAGCCCCCTTCGACAGCTATGTTGACTTGTCAACATTTTTTGGCTTGAGAGCTGGTTGTTAGGGTTAGATAAGCTACACCCGGAGGTGGGAAGCCCCCTTCGACAACCAAAGTTGACTTGTCAACTTTTTTGGCGTAAGAGCCGGTTGTTAGGGTTAGATAAGCTACACCCAGAGGTGGGAAGCCCCCTTCGACAGCTATGTTGACTTGTCAGCATTTTTTTGGCTTGAGAGCCAGTTGTTAGGGTTACATAAGCTACACCCGGAGGTGGGAAGCCCCCTTCGACAACCAAAGTTGACTTGTCAACTTTTTTGGCATAAGAGCCGGTTGTTAGGGTTAGATAAGCTACACCCAGAGGTGGGAAGCCCCGTTCGACAGCTATGTTGACTTGTCAATATTTTTTCGCTTGAGAGCCGGTTGGTAGGGTTAGATAAGCTACACCCGGAGGTGGGAAGCCCCCCTTAGACAACCAAGTTGACTTGTCAACTTTTTTTGCACCATCTGGTAAGTCGCCATCTTGTATACTGCCATCTTGTATGAAGAAACGACAGAAGCTCCAAGTGACTTTATGATGATCCAATGAATTCGGGCACTCGTGTTTGAACGGTGCATCACGACGGTTCGTCTTCTTGGGCAACTTTTTTAATCTTCCACCAATATGTAATACCCCTGGATCGGGCTAACTTTGCCATGACCCGGGGTTCTCATTAAAAACAACCAAATGTGTCTCGCCATGTTTGTAGCCCCTAAGTCTTAAGTTGACTCGAAGAGGTGGCTTGAGAATATCCACTTGAAAGTTTTAGGTTGGCCGTGGCGGGTTATAGATGATCCCGTATGATTTGTTTCAATAATCCGGTCGATGATTCGTCCTGACTGGTTGTTGAAGTTAACCAAACTACAGTGGCGGCGACTTGCACGGCTGTCCGTCGGGCGGCTCATATAGACGAACACTGCACCGATATGTTGAGGTAAAATCAGACTATGGGTAGCGTCTTGCGCTCGTCCATTGGGCGGCTCGTGTCGACGAGCACCACGCCAATATGTTGATGTAGATCAGACTGTGGGCAGCGTCTTGCGCGCGTTCGTTGGGCGGCTTGTACTGGTGTATGTGGCCCCTGGCGTGTTGAGGTAGACGTAAAAGCCAGCCACGACGTTGTAAGTCGGTTCGTCCGTGAGAAATGGCCACGGCGTTGTAAACCAGTGCGGTCACGGGAGACGGTCATGGTGTTGTAAGCCGATGTAGTTGGTAAACCACCCGTGTCGTTGGAGACCGGTGTTGATGCACGAGCCGTCTGCGGCATTGTAAGCCAACATGAAGAATGTGAAACGGCTGCAACATTGTCGATGTAGACTCGACTACGCGGTCGGTGGCTTGAGGACGTCCATTGAGCAGCACACCATGAACGAACAGCGGTACATAATGATGCTGTCATGTGCTCCATCTCCGCGGTATGATGTCACTTGAGTAATTGTCCTGCGTAAAATATTGCAAGGCCGAGTAATTGTCCTCGGACGAATAATATATAGTGAAAAATAGATAGGATGAATATCACCTGGGTTTTTTATCGGATGAATGTGGACACTGGTGCTAGATAGTACTGGACGTAGTTGTACGACTCGTAGGTGTACTTCCAATGTAATAGTAGTACCCACGTGGGCCTCTCTTTTTTTTACCAGGCTAAAACACATCAACTATCCCCTCTTACTATGTCATGGGCCCAACTTTCTTAGCTCCTCGTCAGTGGCCAACACATCAACTATCGGCCTTGATAGGACAGGGAAACCTAATGCATAGTACCTGTTCACCTCAGTTGCAAACTTCAGGTCCCTCTGAGAGTCAAAAATAGACCAAATTGGTGTCTAACATGTCTTCTATGTCCTTAATTCCATATGCAGTAATGTCAGACATAAAGTACTCTGTGGAACATGGGTAAACAATTTTTCCTTGCAGAAGGCTCGCCAAAGTAGCAGCGTCCACTATATGGCCTGTGATTCGGGAGTGGCTATAAAACTAACACGGTAGTGCACTGTGAATAAAGGGCCCTTTTTCTCTACACCACAGATGAAGTTCAGCCCACTTATCCAGCCATTGTGCAAGCTTCAAACGAATGAATTCAGTCTTGCACCCATGTCCTGATCTCTGTTTTGACAGTGTCTTCAATGCCTCTTTGCACAGTTTAGGATCCTGAGCTAGTGGAAACGCATCTTTACGGGACTGTAGGTACTCGCAGGATGTTCCGCATGTGGTATTTAACCTGTACTTTTCTACATCGGTGCCTGACAAATAACTAGATAGCCTCTTCAATCCAAAACGGCCCATAAGTGTGATGTGGTCTCCCACTGAACCGAGGGTGGTGGTAGTGCTGCTGCTGCAGTAGCCATCCCCAAGGTCAGAAATATTGCTGGTGACTGCTTTGGTTTCACGGGCTTCTCCAAAAAAATTGATCTTCTGAACATAGAAGACAGTTCTTCCGTTTGGCAGCAGGGCTACTCTGGCATTGCAGTAGGGCGTGTCCAGCTCGGATGCGCGGCACACGCCGACGCCACGGAGGCTCCGGACTCGGCGAGGCAAGGAGACAAGCCACGGCTGTCGGGCGGCTCGGCAAGGCGAGGAGGCCAGCCACGGCGGCCGGGCGTCTCAGCGAGGTGGAGCTACGGGGGCCACGGCGGCTCGGCCATGGCGGAGGCGAGCAGGCAAGGTGCGGGAGAGCCGGTGGGCCTAGCGCTGGGCGGCGGCTGGCCAAAGCCGCGACGCGGGGCCATAGCCGGCAAGAGCAGCGGCGCGACAGAGGCGAGGTGACGCGGCTGGCAGGCGCGGTGGTCCGATGTGGGCGACGCGGAAAAGGCGGTCGTGGGAGGCGATGGCAGAAGAGGCGTCTTGTTTGAACACGGCAAGGTGCGGCATGCGCGTGGCTGGAAACTGGGCGCGGTGAGAGGAGCACGCAGTAGCAGCGGCGGCTCAGTGCGGGGCAGCTCGTAAGGGAGCAGCCGAGCCAAGGCGGAAGGAGGCAGCGGCGGGGCTCAGCGGCAAAGTGAGAGTTGGGCCAAGACGTTAGCAGGAGGCGTGGTTAGAGGCCGGTAGGGGCGCCTCGGCAAGGACGACTTGCGGTGGTGGCAGGAGGCTCATGGCCACTCCGATGAGGGCAGTCGGGCGGCTTGGGCGAGGCTATTGCGGCATCTTGACAAAGGCGGTGCTCGGCGGAGCAGAGTGATGCATAGGTGGCTTGAGGCCGTGGCGGCTGGGTGGCTCGCGACGTGATGGCAAGGACGACTCTCGGCGGCTTGATGTGGCGGATGCGGAAAGGCGGCGAGGTTGGCAAGGTGAGCTGGCAGCTGTTCACGCGGGTAAAAGCAGAGGCGGACGTGGCGGCTCAGCAAATCCGGTGGAGGCATGGCGAGGCTCATCCATGGCAGAGGCCGAAGTAGCAGGCCGACAGCTTGATGGTGGGAGCGAGGCTTGCGGAGCGGGGCGGCCCACGGGCGAGGAGTAGGCCAGGCGGAGTAAACTCGGACTCGGACTCCGGCGGGGTCTGTCGTGGGATCTGATTCCCTTTTTTTATTTATTTATTGCCACATAAGCAAAATACGAGTAGGATTTTGACTCCGCTTTATACCATGGTTCTTTTGTCCGCCTTGATTACGAGCCACTGCAACTTTGTAGCAGAAAAAACTCGAACCTGATGGTAGCATGAACTCGGCGACTTGTAGAAGCGCGCCCGACGCTACTTTAATTTATTTTTTATCTCTGCAGAACTTGCGACCAGCGGATTGGACGGGTTTTACTCTCGTTCGTCTTGGTAAATTCCAGATCGGCATTTTCACCCGATGTAATCTTAATCTCCTCGACTCAAAAATTCATGTTGCAGGCTCTAAACCCAATCACAATTTCTGATTGTTAAACGATGAATCTGTCAACTCTGTCCTGCGTGATTGTTCTTTGGCTCTTCTTCATCTTGATCAATCACAAACTTTCTCGATCACTAAAGGAGATCCCTCCAAAAACTCAACACCACCGTGCGACCCACCCCACAGTGGGCGCCAACTGTCGTGGATTTGTCACGGCAGATGTCCGGGTGAACGGACTTAGGTTCAGGGCGAAGACGCAACTACGTGGCGGCTTGAAGGGGTTGATCAGAATCGAGAAACACGGAGTTTACCCAGGTTCGGCCTCTCCGATGGAGGTAAAAGCCTACGTCCTACTTGTTTGGTATTGATGATGAAGGAGATCTCTCGGTTACAAGGGTGATGTTTGCTACCTCTAATCACGAGAGCCTCTAATCCGTCTATCTCTAATCTCTTGTGTTGTCTAAACTTGTGGACTTGTGAATCTGTCTCTCTAGGGGTGTTCCACCCCTCCTTATATAAGTGGAGAGGGTAGGTTTACAAATAGAGTCCTACTAGGAGTAGGATTAGGACTAGTCTCTTTATAATCCTATTCCGGGTCTTGTTTTTCTTGTAAGGAAATCATTTCTCCTTTAGGCCTTCTCTTGTGAGCCGCCTGGCGCCGGCTCACACGCCGGGTCTTGGGCCTGGTCTTCCTGCGACCCGCCTGCCGGGTCATCAATAAATGCCATGTCTTCACCAGGTCTACTGTGAGTCGCCAGTCCGGGTCATACCGCGGGGTATATCCCCGACAGTTAGTAAAACCACTAGTTTCAAGAAGGACAAGGGCAAGAAGGGAAAAACTTCAGGAATGGCACGCCAGTTGCCGCTCTAGTGAATAAACCCAAGGTTGAACCCAAACCCGAGACTAAGTGCTTATATTATGAGGAGAACATTCGCTGAAGCGGAACAACCCTAGATACTTGGTAGATAAGAAGGCTGGCAACGTCAACAAAAGTATATTGGATATACGTGTTATTGATGTGTACCTTACTAGTATTCCTAGTAGCACTTGCGTATTAGATACCGGTTCGGTTGCTAAATGTTAGTAACTCGAAATAAAATCTACGGAATAAACTGAGGCTAGCTAAGGGTGAGGTGACGATGAGTGTTGGAAGTGTTTCCAAGGTTGATGTGATCACCATCGCATACTCTCTCTACCTTCGGGATTGGTGATGAACATAAATAAATGTTTTTTGATGTTTGCATTGAGCATGAATGTGATTAGATCGTGTTTATTGCAATACAGTGGTTCATTTAAGTTAGAGAATAATGGTTATTCTGTTTACATGAATAATACCTTCAATGGTCATGCATCCAATGAGAATGGTTTATTGAATCTCGATCATAGTAATACACATCTTCATGATATGATGCCAAAAGATGCAAAATTAATAATGATAGTACCACATACTTTTGGCACTGCCGCTAAAGGTCATACTGGTGTAAAGCGCATGAAGAAACTCCATGTTGATGGATCTTTGGACTCACTCAATTTCGAATCGGTTGAGACATGCGGACCATGCCTGTTGGACAAGATGACTAAGACCTCGTTTTCCGGTATGATGGAGCGGGAAAGTGACTTATTGGAAATAATGCATGTTGATGCATGCGGTCCAATGAGTGTTGTAGCATGTGGTGGATCTCGTTATTTTCTTACCTTCACTGATGATTTAAGTAGATATGGGTATATTTACTTAATGAAACACAAGTCTAAATCGTTTGAAAAGTTCAAGCAAATTCAGAGTGAACTTTGAGATCATCATGACAAGAAGATAAAATGTCTACGATATGATCGTGGAGGTGAATATCTGGGTTATGAGTTTGGTATACAACTAAAGACAACGGGGAAAGATGTTTCACAAGTCACGTCACCTAGAACACCATAGTGTGATGGTGTGTCCGAACATCATAGTCATGATCTGTTAGATATGGTGCATACTATGATGTCTCTTATCGTTTTGCCACTATCATTTTGAGGTTATGCATTAGAGACAACTACATTCACTTTAAAAAGGGCACCATCTAAATCCGTTGAGATGACACCATATGAATTACGGTTTGGCATAAACCTAAGTTGTCATTTCTCGAAGTTTGGGAATGCGACGCTTATGTATGATAAGCTCAAACCCAAAGTGGAAAGGTGCATATTCATAGGATACCCTAAGCAAACAGTTGGGTATACCTTATATCTCAGATCCGAGGGCAATGTGTTTGTTGCTAAAAACGGGTCCTTTCTCGAGAAAGAGTTTCTCTCAAAAGAATTGAGTGGGAGGAAAGTAGAACTTGATGAGGTTGTTGAACCATCACTTCAGTTGGATAGTAGCACGACGAAAAAATATGTTTCTGTGACATCTACACCAAGTGAAGAGGAAGCAAATGATGATGATCATGAAGCTTCGGATCAAGTTACTACCGAACCTCATAGGTCGACAAGGACTCGTACCGCTCCTGAGTGGTACGTCAATCCTGTCTTGGAGGTCATGTTGTTAGACAACAGTTAACCTATGAGCTATGAAGAAGCAATGGTGGGCCCGGATTCCAACAAATGGCTAGGAGCCATGAAATCCAAGAAAGGATCCATATATGAAAACCGAGTATGGACTATGGTAGACCTCCCCGTTGAACGACAGGCTGTTGAGTACAAATGGACCTTAAAGAAGAAGACAAACGCTAATGATAAATGCCACCATTTATAAAGCTCGACTTGTCGCAAGCAGGTTTCCGACAATTTCAAGGAGTTGACTACTATGAGATTTTCTCACCCGTAGCGATGCTAAAGTCTGTTGGAATTATGTTAGCAGTTGCTGCATTTTTCGATTATGAAATCTGGCAGATGGGTGTCAAAACATTGTTTCCTTAACGGTTTCCTTGAGGAAAGGTTGTATGTGATACAACCAGAAGGTTTTGTCAGTCCTAAGGATGCTAAAAGGTGTGCAAGCTCCAAAAATCCTTCTATGGGCTGGAGTAAGCATCTCGGAGTTGGAATATACGCTTTGATGAGGTCATGAAAGTTTTTGGGTTTATACAAAGTTTATGAGAAACTTGCATTAACAATAAAGTGAGTGGGAGCACTATAGAATTTCTGATAACTACATGTGGATGACATATTGTTGATCGGGAATAATGTAGAATTTCTGGAAAGCATAAAGGGTTGTTTGAAAGGAGTTTTTCAAAGGAAGAACTGGATAAAGCTACTTGAATATTGAGCATCAAGATCTATAGAGATAGATCAAGACGCCTGATAAGATTTTTCAATGAGCACATACCCTGACAAGATTTTGAAAGAGTTCAGCCTGATTTGTAAGGTGTGAAGTTGAGTGAGACTCAAAGCTCCACCACGGCAGAAGAAAGAGAGTGGATGAAGGTCGTCCTCTATGCCTTAGCCATAGGCTGTATATAGTATGCCATGTTATGTACCGCACCTAGTGTGTGCCTTGCCATGAGTCTGTCAAGGGGTACAAGAGTGATCCATGAGTGGATCACTGGACAGCGGTCAAAATTATCCTTAGTAACTAGACGACTAAGGAAATATTTCTCAATTATGGAGGTGATAAAGAGTTTGTCGTAATGGGTTACGTCGATGCAATCTTTAACACCAATCCGGATGACTCTTAGAAGCAATCCGGATACATATAGTGGAGCAGCCATTTGGAATATCTCCAATTGGAGCGTAGAAGAAGCATCTACAATATAACATAGAGATTTGCAAAGTACACACGGATCTGAATGTTACAGCCCATTGACTAAAACCTCTCTCACATGCAAAACGTGATCGAACCCCAGAACTCATTGGGTGTGAGATTCCATAACAATGTAAATCACATAGCGATGTGAGCTAGATTATTGACTCTAGTGCAAGTGGGAGACACTTGGAAATATGCCTAGAGACAATAAGAAAATAGTTATTTTCATATTTCCTTGTTCATGATGATCATTTATTATCCATGCTAGAATTGTATTGCTCGGAAACTCAGATACATGTGTGGATACAAAGACAACACCATGTCCCTAGTATGCCTCTAATAGACTAGCTTGTTGATCAAAGATGGTCAAGGTTTTCTAGCCATGGACATGACATGGCATTTTATAACGAGATCACATCATTAGGAGAATAATGTGATGGACATGACCCAAACTATAAACATAGCATATGATCATGTCAGTTTATTGCTATAGTATTTTGCATGTCCAGTATCTGTTCCTATGACCATGAGGTCATGCAACTCACTGACACCTGAGGAGTACCTTGTGTGTATCAAACGTTCCAACGTAACTGGCTAACTATAAAGGTGCTCTACAGGTATATCCGAGGGTGTCTGTTGAGTGGGCATGGATCAGGACTAGGTTTTGATACTTCGTGTGACGGAGAGGTATCTCAGGGCCCACTCGGTAATACAACATCACAATGAGCCTTCCAAGCAAAGTGACTAAAGAGTTAGCCATAGGATCTTGTATTACGGAATGAGTAAAGAGACTTGCCGGTAACGAGAGTGAACTAGGTATAGACATACCAACGATCAAATCTCGGGCAAGTAACATATCGAAGAACAAAGGGAACAGTATACGGGATTAACTGAGTCCTTGACATAGAGGTTCAACCGATAAAGATCTTTGTAGAATATGTAGGAACCAATATGGGCATCCAGGTCCCACTATTTTTTATTGACCGTAGAGGTGTCTCGGTCATGTCTACATAGTGCTCGAACCCGCAGGGTCTGCAAACTTTATGTTCGGTAACTTTTCGGTGGTATTGAGTTATGTATGGTGGTGACCGAAGGTTTTTTGGAGTCACGGATGAGATCCCGGACATCACGAGGATCTCCGGAATGGTCCGAAGGTAAAGATTGATATATAGGAAGTCCTGTTTTGCCCACCGGAAAAGTTTTGGGTATTTCAGGTAGTGTACCAGGGGTGTCGAAGGGCCATCGGGAGGGGCCACCCACGTCGGGAGGCCACATGGTCCTGAGGGGTGGTGCACCATCCCTTAGTGGGCTGTGCAAACCAAACCCAAGAGGCCCATGCGGCTAGAGTGGGAGGAAAGGAAAAAAAAACCAAGGTGGGGAAGGATTCCAAGTAGGATTGGAATCCTACTTGAAGTAGGATTGGAGGTGGACTCTTCCACCTCCTCCACTTCGGCCGAACCCAGGAGGAAACCCTAGGGAGGCTGCCTCCTTCCTCCTCCATCCTATATATACTAGAGGAATAGCCAAATCACAAGTCCACATGCTAGTTCTCTATTCCCTAGTTCCTCCACCAAATAGATTCCAACGGTGCTTAGGCAAAGCTCTACCGGAATAGTTCCACCACCACCGCCTCCGTGTCGTCGTGCTGCCGGAGAACTCACCTACCTCTCCGCTCCATCTTGCTGGATCAAGAAGGTGAAGATCGTCATCGATTTGTACGTGTGTTGAGCGTGAAGGTGCCGTCCGTCCGCGCTAGATCTGGATGGATCGTGATTGGATCGCGGGACGGCTAGCGATTTGGATCGCGAAGACGTTCGACTACATCAACCATGTTTCTTAACGCTTCCCGCTTAGCGATATACAACGGTATGTAGATCCACTCTTCCTCTCGTAGATGCTTATCACCATGGATAGATCTTGCGTGTGCGTAGGGAAATTTTTGTTTCCCATGCAACGTTCCCGAACAAGTTATCCATGTCATTCTTACTATATTGGATCTTATGGACAAATGCATGATAAAATTATGGGTGACTAACCTGCCCGGGTAAAGGCACTTTGTGTCTCATAAATGATCTCATCCAGAATAGTCACAACCGATTGACAGAACATTTCAAGACCATCTTGTATATGACATTACATAAGCTTATGGGTCCGAAATCCTTTAACGACTCAGGGTGTTTTTCTTTAGGGATAAGGACGGTGATTGTGTCATTTTTACCCTCCGGGAGCATACCAGTCTCAAACAAATCAAGAACTCCTCTGACCATATCATCTTTGATCTCCCCCTAATTCCTTTGATAGAAGCGGGATGGAAATCCATTCGGTCTTGGGCATCGCTGATTTCCGAAGCAGAGAAAGGTTTTGTGAGTGAAAAAATCATTTCACTGCTCACCCTTTCAGTTACCAAATCCAGAATTCCCAATGGATCAATCCATGTCTCCTTTTCATATAGGTTCTATAATAGACATCTCATGAATTCCTTCTTCCTCCTTGACCCAATTTCCCCGGTCATATTTTTAGCTCGGTGATTGTATCCTTATTCCTCCTCCATGTTGCCTTACATTGAAACCATTTGGTAATTCTGTCTCCCTCCCTAAGATAAGTTGCCGGGGAGCGTTGTCTCCACATAAGTTCTTCCCCTAACAGTAGTTTATCTAATTCTTTTGATAGAATGTTCACTATCCCTTGTTGTCCGGGTACATGCGGGGAGTTCCAAATTTTTCAAATACGTTTACAAATGTCTACAACTGTCTTCAATACTGAACCAAAGTCATGCTCAACCCATCCATTCAGCCCCCTCTGTATATCATCTAGCTTCTCGCCCACATCATGTAGATTCTCGGTCGGGCCGTTCTTTCCCCAGGTTGCAACAATTGTGTCTTGCAGGGAGCTGCTCATTCCCCCATATGCTCATAGCGGAAGGGCCCCCTTGATCTTTCACCGACAGGTTTCCAAACCTTTATTGCCCCAAACCATAGAAGTATCGGGAGGTGATCAGACCTGGATGAACATACGTGTTCAACAGTACTCTCTTTTAAGTTCTTAGACCACTCAGGGGAAGCAACACATCTATCTAATTGGGCACACACATTATCCTACCCTCCTGTTTATTGTTGTAAGTCTATCTTGGTCCCTTAAATCCCATGTCAAACAGATTACACTCCGACAGAAGCCTCCTAAAGTCTTGCATATACCTCTCAGATCTTTTAGTTGTAGAGAAGTGTTTCGATTGCCACATTGTTTCATTGAAGTTTCTAATCAATAGTCACGGAAGACTTGATGTATCCTTAATTCTGCGCAACATGGTCCACATAAGATGACGCTCATGTGCTTTTGGCTCACCATAAACAAAGGTAGCCCTCTAGTGAAACCAAGGGGATTCAAACGAATCAAAACATCAATATACCTCGTCCCCATGATAATCTTCTTTATTTCTGCAGTCTCATCATAAAGCTGGGCAATGGAGGCACCTTTTTCAATGTCGGGTTGCACAATACAATGAGGGAGACCAAGCCTCCACTTAAGGTTATTCACGTACTCCCTTTGTCCCATATTATAAGATATTTTTGTAAACTAACATAGCTTGCAAAAATGTCTTATATTATGGGACGAAGGGAGTACTTATTACCTCGCCAAGTTTCAGTGAGGAAGATGAGCTCTTGAACTGCCCGAGGCCACAACAACTCCATCTTAGGAGCGCCATGGCTCTTGGTGGGCGCTTTCAGCAGCACCCACCAGTTAATCAAGATCCCTAGGCTCAGTTGCTTCCTTACCACCATCCTATTCCACCTTGTACCTCTCCTCTTCGCTCTCTAGTCCTTTCTTTTTCTTGCACCGGTCTGTGGCATCCTCCACATTAGCTAGATCCGCACTCTCCTTTACTGCAGTACCCTGCATACCTCTCTTCCCCAGCACAGAGTTTCTCTCACCCATCCCTTTCTTACTCATTTGCGTGCTCACACGGTTCTTCCTAGCAACTTCCTTCAGTTTGTCCTTCATCTACACTTTTGCATGTACCTTCTTCCCTATATCATCCTTTTGTAGAGCAGTTCCAACAATCGGGGTCACATCCTCCTATAGGATTGCCATGTGATCATCTCCGTTTGTAGCAGAAGCCGCGTCACGGGTCATGCCATACATAGGAATAGGGCCAGGGGCATCCCAGATCGGGCGAGCCATCTTCTGGACACTCGGTGTTAGAGCATCATCTGTGACCTGGGAAGGGGGATTGGTGTTGGTGATGACCCCTCCATCCCTCCTCCATCCATCCCTTCCACCAAAGTATCAGGAGCAACCACCACCTGCTTTATAGTATGGCTTGGTGTCGACACCTGCACAATATCTCCCATTCTTACAACATCCAATCCGATTGCTCTTACAATTGTGATGGATTCTTGCACCAACTGGTCTGCTGATACGTCTCCGTTGTATATATAATTTTTGATTATTTCATGCGAATCTTCTACAACTTTCATATACATTTCGCAACTTTTTATACTATTTTTGGGACTAACATATTGATCCAGTGCCCAGTGTCAGTTCCTGTTTGTTGCATGTTTTTGTTTCACAGAAAATCCATATCAAACGAAGTCCAAAAGGGATAAAAACTTTCAGAGATTTTTTTTCGGAATATATGTGAATTTTGGGAAGTGGAATCAACATAACGCGGTGCCCGAGGGGCCCACAAGCCTGCCAGGCGTGCCCTGGGGGTAGGGCGCGCCCCGAGGTCTTGTGGCCATCCCTTAGGTCGGTTGGAGATGTCCTTTGGCCGCAAGAAAGACATTTTGATAAGGAAAATCCCCTCAAAATTTCAGCCCGATCAGAGTTACGGATCTCCGGATATTCAAGAAACGGTGAAAGGCCAAAATCTGGGAACGCAGAAACAGAAGGGAACGGACAGAGAGAGATCCAATCTCGGAGGGGCTCTCGCCCCTATGCCGCCATGGAGGCAAAGGACCAGAGGGTAAACCCTCCTCCCATTTAGGGAGGAGGTCAAGGAAGAAGAAGAATGAGGGGGGCTCTCTCCCCCTCTCTCCCGGTGGCACGGGAACGCCGTCGGGGCCATCATCATGACGGCGATCTACTCCAACAACTCCGTCATCTTCACCAACACCTCCATCACCTTCCCCCATCTATCTACAGCGGTCCACTCTCCCACAACCCGCTGTACCCTCTACTTGAACATGGTGCTTTATGCTTCATATTATTATCCAGTGATGTGTTGCCATCCTATGATGTCTGAGTAGATTTTTGTTGTCCTATTGGTTGATTTATGATCATGATTGGTTTGAGTTGCATGTTTTATTATTGGTGTTGTCCTATGGTGCTCTTCGTGTCGCGCAAGCATGAGGGATCCCCGCTGTAGGGTTTGCAATATGCTTATGATTCGCTTATGGTGGGTGGCGTGAGTGATAGAAACACAGACCCGAGTAAGTAGGTTGTTTGCGTATGGGAGTAAAGAGGACTTGATACCTTATAATGCTATGGTTGGGTTTTACCTTAATGATCTTTAGTAGTTGCGGATGCTTGCTAGAGTTCCAATCATAAGTGCATATGATCCAAGTAGAGAAAGTATGTTAGCTTATTCCTCTCCCTCATATAAAATTGCAATAAGGATTACCGGTCTAGTTATCAATTGCCTAGGGACAATTCCACAACTCCTACCACCACTTTTCCACACTCATTAAACTAACTTAGTTGTTTCTCTATCTTAGCAGCCCCTGGTTTTTATCTCCGTGCTCTTTATTATCTTGCAAACCTATCCTATCACACCTACAAAGTACTTCTAGTTTCATACTTGTTCTAGGTAAAGAGAATGTTAAGCGTGCGTAGAGTTGTATCGGTGGACGATAGAACTTGAGGGAATATTTATTCTACCTTTAGATCCTCATTGGGTTCGACACTCTTACTTATCGAAAGAGGCTACAACTGATCCCCTATACTTGGGGTTATCATCTGATAGTACATCTTTAGGGATGTGTTTGTACCTATCTGTTGCATGTCTTGGGGGTGTCTTGGTGGCTCCGGAATTCCGCGACCCGAAGTGAAGGGAACGACGAACACTGGCCGCATCTGGACCACATAACCACCTCTGCTGCTACCCTTTATAAAAGGGGACGAGCACATTGTTGCCAAAGCCCTCGTATCTTGGAGATCTTCAGGTAGCTTACAGTCGCGCACATGTGCCTTAGGTGACCGCATTAGCTACAAAACCTGGGAAGCCTTTCATACTTTGCATTTAGGA
The DNA here is from genome assembly GCA_022496015.1 of Hordeum marinum. Lineage (NCBI taxonomy): Eukaryota > Viridiplantae > Streptophyta > Magnoliopsida > Poales > Poaceae > Hordeum > Hordeum marinum. Next base: position 386,747,454 of record CM039672.1, read on the forward strand.
CATACACTTTTCCTTTTGCGAGGTCATGTGACTCTATCTTGCTACAGATCGGATCATCTACATCATGGTTTATGTGGACCCTCATATACTCACCCCAAATCCTTCCTTCGATGTCCGAATCCACCTCTAGTATCTCGCCAAGTTTTGCACCAAGCTCCCGGGCAACCTGATAAAAGAGCATGATCGGCGGAGCATCGAAGATTCAGGCCCATATCGGGATATGGGCGACCTCGACGTCACCCAATGTGCACTATTGTCCACCTCCACCATCAGGTAGGCGTCTCCTTTGTGTGTTTAAGGTCCATTGTTAAGGATGAACCTCATGTCACTCTCTCACTCAAACTCAAGCAAGAACATGTTGTTCTTCAGTGGACAGTAGCTAAGGCGCCCCCTCAACCCCCACTTGCTTTCCATCTCGTGGAATAGTCCTTCGATACTAAAGCTTTGCACCGAGAAGAACAATCCTACATCAATCCATCATGGCCATCATGGCCACCCTCTCCCTCGAGAGGTCCAGCTCCACCATGTTGGAGGCTTGTGCCCCCATGATGATAGGGAAAACAGGAGCCACCAAATGATCACCCACCCCTTGGTCTATCAGGGTGTGGTATAGATCACCACGACCCCTTGATGAGCCACCACGGAGCATAGGTCGAGAGACCAGCCCCGGTTTGCCGTTGGAGTCCACCTCCTTAGCGGTGTTCATCAGTGCCTTGTTCTTGCCAGAATTCTGATCCGCCATTCCGGAGTCGCTCTCGGTGAGTATGGATTGGGTCGAGATGTCAGGAGGTGCCCCAGCCTCAGACTTTGCCCATAACCGGAGGATCTTTACCAATACTTCTATAAATTTGGTTAGACTAAATGGATCTAAATGGATCTAAATTTATGACCGAGTAAGCTGGTAATTCCTCTTTGAGATGTTCGAATCCAAGGGCTTCGGATCTAAATGGATCTCCTGGATCAAAATCTTATTGCTGAGAAGTACCTTTAGTGTACGGATAAATGACACTACTGGTCCCTACTTCATGGGTGGAAAAGGGCTTAAACAAGGTGTCATGCCCAAGATGCACGCCTATCCATAATAAGGCACGGGGGCCTCGCAAAGGATAGAGGCGCATCTCGTCGTTCACAAGTATAGCATCATTACATCATACATTACATAACAGATGAGTAGAGGAGTTAGCTTACACTCGCCACATACTAAATTACAATTCCACATAGAGTTCAAACATCAAGATGAAGATAGGGTCCGCCTACGGACGAAATCAAACGATAAAACAAATGCAAATGATACTATCCCACTATCCCAAAGATCACGACCACGGTCCTCTACTCATCTGGATAAGTCACATACATCCTGTCCCTTTCCTCGTCATACTCCCACTGGAGCTGCGTCGGATCATCCTGCACGAACTCATCTGTGCCTGTACTTGGATTGTTGTAGTAATCTGTGAGCCACAAGGACTCAACAATTATGCGCCCGGGTACCGAGACTATTCAAGCTTAAAGGTTGGGATGGGGTATGTGTTTAGTTTGCAGCAGCACTAAGCATTTATGGTGGCTAAACTTACGTAACATGAAGATAAATATGGGTGGCCTACGATGAACGATCGAATCTAGAATGACCTCTATGAGATCCTGAACACTTACTTACGTCAATCATAACCCCACCGTGTTCTCTCTCGAACCATGTTCACGAGCAGAGACGATCACGGTTACTCACACAACTGGTGTATTTTATTAGAGTTTACTTCAAGTTTACTATAACCGGGTGTTAAACAAATATCCAAGTTGCCACATAACCACGGGCACGGCTTTCCGAAAGATTTGACCCTGCAGGGGTGCTCCAACTAGTCCATCACAAATTAACCACACTCCGCGGGAATAGCCTCGACCACGGATCTCGTGATCATCCTAGGCAACTCCAAAGGATTTCCAACACCTCGATATAACCCGAAGAAAGTTAGAGCCCTCACGCAAGACACTTGATAAAGGTAAAACAAATCCAGCAAGACCACCCGACATGTCGACGAACCCGATAAGAGTCGTGTATCTCGTTCTCGGGACACGATGGATAAGCGACGCGTACAGAGGCCTGATAGAAATCTCCCAAGTTGCCCTGGGTTGGCCCCACACAGTGCTCTAGTTTGGACCAACACTCATGAGGAGCACTGGCCTAGGGGTTGATTAATTATCCACGAGGTTGCAAAGTCCTATGCAAATTTTATTAAGTTATTAAGAAAATATAGTACCAAAGTTGGGTCTTGCCAGACAAGTTTTAATCTCAACCGAATAAACAAGGAGGTCCCCATAACAACCCCGAGCATGTTAGGAGCGCAAAGTATGGAAAACATAACACCGGTAACAAGAAACTATGGCGGTAACAGCGGAACAAAACACCTAGCAAAAGGCCAAGCCTTCCACCAGCACCAAGATATATATGTGCATTAAATTAAATAACAGATAACATTGTGACATGCCAAATCCATGTTATCACATGGAACAACCTGCACCTGCAACTAAGAACGCTATAAGAGGGGGGCTGAGCAGCGGTAACTTAGCCAATCAAAGGTTTGCTAGGAGGTGGAGGGTTAAAGGCAATCATGGAAATTAGGAGGCTAACGTTCAAGTGGTAGGTGGCGCAATTGTAACGATAAGAGCGAGACACTAGCAAGTGAAAATAGTATCAGGATCCGGGTACGATCATCTTGCCTGTTGGTTCTTCAATGGAACAAGTAGCGGGATCCTCGTAGTTGTACTCGCCTGGCTCTTCATACTCAGGTTCAACGTTTGCGTCTACCCAAAATAAACATCAAGATTAAACAAACAACCATGGTGCAATGCACAAGCAAGAATGATGCATGCTTATTTGAAGAGTTTTTAACATGGCAATCCTAACTAGTCATGTTTCACATGCAAAGGATTGGTTATTAATGAATCTGGACAGAACCTTATGTTAAGTTATTTAGACATGCATTAACATGGCAAATATGTATGCATCATGCAAAAACGATAAAAATGCATATGAAGAACATAAGAAACGGAGTTACGGTTCTCACGATACGCTCACGACAAGATACGAAGGCAAAACACAAGACAAGAAGGACCTGGGCTATTCCTTGGCATTCCAAGGTAGCCACTGGATAGGCAATGAAAAACCAACCACAATAGAGCCAAAGATCAAGCAATTCCATGGAGTATAGCTCCCACAAGTCACAAAACAACAAAACCAACAATCTGCCACCAAACAGCAACATAGCAACTTTCACAGCCAATAACTTGAGCTACAGGAATCCTACAACCACAACCAAGGTATTGACAGAAACTACATGACATGCTCATCAACTTATCCAACTACACAAACTGGAAAGGAGGCACACATCAATAAGCATGAAGCTCACAAGTTGGCATGATGAAACAGATATCTGGGACTTAGTGAAAATAATAGTTTCCTGGAATCTGAGTTAATCTGATAGCAAGTTGATAGCAGAAACTAATAGTGCTAGAGACCACTTCATGGCATGAAAATTAATAGGGTGATAGAAGACAACATCTACTTCAAAACACTAGCACTGAGCTTGAGCTAATTCTCAACATATCACAAGACATCAACCACTCTTCATGGCATAAAAATAACGGCAGATTCTCATACTTTGAAATATTCAGCATGGTGAAAACAGCACCATCAAGTTAGCTACTTTGCAGCAAGTTTCCCACTTATATGGGTGATTCTCATGTCAAAAAAATATACCATGGCATAATAGGCATGAAACACTAACACTGCCATGTTGGCATTGCCCCAAAGCAAGCATGAATTAATTCATGCAAAAATGACAAAGTAGCATCACGGCAGAAAATGACAGTTTTATAAACTTGCTCAAAAGTGAAATCTAATTGCACCAATGGATACCTTGGCTCTTTCTACCCCAAAATCATGTATCATACTCCTATAGTCATGTGAAGCAACATGTCAAAAACTACACTAGCAAAGCAACCATCCACTCTCATAAGTCAAAACTTACTCTAAATGGACAAGATCACAAATGGGCCTAACCAGATTTGAAATCTTAGTTTAAATGGAAATGAACTAATATATCCTACCAAACATGGCATACCAAAATACATAGTGTATGACAAGTGGGGCATGGTCCACTTGTCACACACCCACCCAAACCTACACATCTAAACCACACACACACATGGCATGCACAACACACATACACACATATGCACAAGTGCACATGCACATACACTCACCTATGTGTGTGGTTGCTCACCACACACACATATATGCACACATACATGCACAAGTGCATATGTGCACATATACATGCACATGGGTCACCACCTCACACATAAACACTCACACGCATGTATGCAATCATCCCACACACACACACATATAATACACATACACATGTAATCAGAAAAGAAAAACAAAACACCCTACAACATGAAGGTTTGCACATACACATACATACATGGCAATATCAAAAGAAAATAAAACAAAGGGTAAACAAAAGAAATAGAACAAAAAGGGGGGGTTCGGGCTCGAACCCACGACCGGCTGGTCGACTCCCGTACGCGCACACCACTACGCTACGACTACGGCTCTCGACAGAAAGGGGGAGGAGAGCAGCTAGACATGTCTGCCGCGAAATGCCGGACGAAACTGACAAAAAGCAACACTACGGCGACCGCAAGCGTAGCGGCAACTCCGGCGGCTACAGGGCATCTCCGGCGACACAGACTACCTACGGGGAGAACGGGGACCTAGGGGAACCCATCCCCGCCTCAAACAACGGATGGATGCGGCAGCAAGGGGCGCTCGAGCTCGAGCTGCTGCTCGGCTCGGGGCACGGCAGAGGCGAACACAGCGGCGACAATTCGCGGGCCTACGTGGGGAAGAAGGACTGGGAGGGAACGGCTACTCACCGAGGGGATGGTCGGAGACGCAGGGATGCACGACGACGGCTCGGCGCAGCCTGAAGAAGCGCAGCACCTTGCACGCTTGCCAACGGGAGGCGACGACGAGGCGGTGCCACGGAGGAGCTAGGACCTCCCTAGCACTAGGAACGGAGTGCCCACGGCACCAGGAACCACCTCACCATCTCCGATGGCGACGAGCAGGTCACCGGAGGCGGCGATGATGACCCGGAGAAACACTGGCGATGCGGCTGCTCTCTGAACCTTACTTGAAGGGGAGGAAGAAGTGAAGGGAGAAGGGGAAGAGGGGAGCGGTGGTGGCGCTAGGAGGAAGAGGAACCCTAGGGGGATGGCTCGCACGCCGAGAGACTAAATAGGAGGGGACAGACGACGTTCCTCGGCTTCCGTGAATGCACGGAGGCCGCGCTCTCTCTGCTCCACTGACGGAGAAGAAACAGAGGTGGCCGCTTGGTCACCTGGGCTGCGCCGCGCAGGGAGGAACCGGCCCAGCTCTTCCTCCCTCTCACAGAGAAATAAAAACACAGAGTTTTCCTATTAAATAAAATAGCAAGAAAAGAAATGCTCTTAGAGAAAAACAGAAAGGATTTTTGATAAGGCAAAAATACTTTGACTAAAAGAAAATGAGAACTATTTTATAAAATTGACAAGGGGATTTTTTGAAACAAGTATTTTAAATAGTTTTAAATCAACAGCCCCCTTGTTATTTAAACCTCAAATACATATTAAACTCAAACAACAAAAGAACCACACTCATAATTTTTAAAACATTATAGGCTACCTCTTGAACATTTTAAAACAATTAATTAGCAAGTAGAATCTGTTGATCAAAATGACAAGGGAAATAAAGGGGCCTTGGGTTGGGTTTTGTTGAAAAGAAAAGAGAGGGGAAAGGAGAGGAGTGTTGCACCACATACACTCCAACCACATCACACAACACAAGAACACACCCAACCACTACAAGGTCACATCACAAACAAGGCATGGCATGATGGATGATATGATGCATGATGCATGAATGCATAAACAAGACATGGCATAACAAGGTTCAACTCATATCATTAATCTCATGACAACAAGGTTCACTTAAGATACATGCCCAACAAGGTAGGGATAACACTTGGGCTGTCACACAAGGAGCCCCCATTTCCCCCCTCCTGTTCAACCTGGTTGCAGATGTTTTTACTAAAATGTTAGTTAAAGCATCTAACCATGGTCTGATATCAGGACTGCTCACGCATGTAATCTCGAGTGGAGTGGTTAGTTTACAGTATGCGGATGACACGCTCCTCTTTCTAGAGGATTCCTATGAGAAAGCTAGGAATTTCAACTGGATCTTATCCTGCTTTGAAAACCTTTCCGGTATGAAAATTAATTTTCATAAGAGTGACTTACTAAGATTAATGTGGATGAAGATAGAGTGAGTGTTTTTTCCCAAATATTTTGTTGTAAGTTGGGATCTTCCCCAATTAAGTATCTGGGTGTACCTTTGCATTATGACAAGCTGTGAAGGAAAGATCTTCAACCTATCATTGATAGGATTGTGAGAGGTATCTCTGGTTGGCTGGGTAGATACCTCCCTTATAGAGGCAAATTAATTCTGCTTTGCGCTTGTATTGTAAGCATACCAGCATATCTGATGGTTGTTTTAAAATTTCCTAAATGGGCAATTAATGCCATCAACTCCCAAATGGCTCACTTTTTCTGGGGGAATATAGGGGATCAACATAAATATCATCTAGTCCATTGGGGGTTTGTCTCGAGGAAGAAAAATCTGGATGGTTTGGGGGTACCTAACTGGAGAGATTTTAACATGGCCCTCTTGGTGTCATGGGGGAAACGCTTCTTTGAAAGTAGTAACAATGACTGGCATAAGCTAATTGCTTTTAAATATAATGTTCAGTCCCCAAACATGTTGTGGTCCAGGTAGCAAGTTGGCTCTCCCTTCTGGAAGAGTGTGACCTGGGCCATACAAGCTGCCAAAACTTTCTATTCTTGGAAAATCGGGAGAGGAGACAATATTAGCTTTTGCCATGACACCTGGGCTGGGGATTGTTCCCTAAAAGTTAAATTCTGGGACTTGTTTGAGATATGTAATCAAACTGATTGCTCGGTTTCCCAGGTTTGGGATGGGGTGACACTTAAACTATTATTTAGACGTTGTGTTGATCAAAGAGGCATGGCTAGTTGGCTCCAGCTCATTGAAGATCTAACAAATTTCCCTTTGTCTGATAACCAAGATACTCCTGTTTGGATGCTTGAAACAAGTGGGAAATGCTCAGTTAAATCATTTTATAGCATTACTAATTTTGGAGGTGTGGTTTCCCTATTTGGGGATGCTCTCTGAAAAAATATATGTCCACAAAACATCCATGCCTTCTTGTGGCTATGTTTGAACAAGAAGGCCTTGACTAGGGATAACTTAGCCAAAAGAAGACATGTGGAGGATTTATCATGTCTGTTTTGTAGTGAAGCTGAAACTATACAACACCTATTCTTTGAATGCATCAATACTAGTTCCATTTGGGCAATGATATCTGAACATACATACAATTACATGCTTTGCTGATGTCTGCTCATTGTGGAAATTAAACAAAAGTAAACATGTGCTTAACATGGTGATTGATGCCTCCTTGTGAAGTAAGATTGAGGAATAAATTTTGTTTGCAGGGACGCACGTGGAAAGGGTTGGGCTGCGGCCTTGCCAAGTTAAAAGGGTTCCTGCAACAGCGGATGGTGCTTTGCGATGCTGTGTAGATGGATATCCTTCGGCGCTTCGTCCTCCTGCTAGACAAACATCGGGGGGAGCTCACGAGGATAGCCTGGGCCTGATCCACGATTGACTCTTTGTGTTGATTTGGTTAAAATGTAATAAGCTGCACTAGACTTTATGATCAGACTTGATGAACCTCTGTTGGGTGCCTTCTGGCTGGTGGGTGGAGTGTCCAGGCATTCTCTGTGTGGTTTGCCCTGGGTCTGTTTCTTTTGCTTTCTAGTAGGTGCTGGACTTGTCCAAACATGTGTCTCGTTTGCTGCTTCATGAATAAAAATGGGGCGGGGAGACCCCTTTCTTTCAAAAAGAAACGTGGTTAGACTTAATGACGCTTGACTTAGAACAAACCTAAAGCTTCAATTATTTTGACACAGAGGTTGTACTAGTTGCGTATTAGAAAATTCTGCTCCAGGTGTAATCCTGAGGAAGATGACCTGTACTTGTGTTTCACCTGTCCTTCAGCAAAAGGTGCATGGTTCCGGGAACCATGATTTATCAGATACGGATATTTTGTGCAGCGCCACAGGTCCATATCCGTAATTATTCTAGCCTTGCTTGAATCAGGGCATCTCCATCCCCCGGGCCTGTATGAGTAATCTTATGACCTTTATTTGGTGTACATTGAAACCAAGAAATGACAAAGTTATCCGAACGGAAACCAGGTGATCCAGCTCAGCTTCATATCTGGAAAAGACAGACATATATCTGAAAAAGACATATAGACATCCTATGTCTTTGATGGTTCAGGACCAAGCTGGTCACACACAACCAATTTAGGGCCCCTTAATTAAAACTGAATTGAACATTTGCAAGATCTTCTCTGATGTTTTACCGAGAAACACTCTGGAGCGAACTCTGCAGATCCCAGCAGAAGAGGAATTGGAGTTGACGATGGCAGCACCAGATTTGGCAAATATGGTCAAGCAGGGGAGATTATTTTCCTTCCCGATTACTTATAAGACATTAGACCATGGCTATTAGGAGATGAGGACTCATCTAGCTGATTGTTTTCAAGTCTCCAATGGTCATATGACATATCACATTCCCAATGGATTTGAAAGGGGTGGCTCACAACCGTGCCCAGCAGAGTATGAAGCAGAAATTGAACAGCAAACCGTCCTTTAACAGTTGTACTTCAGCTCATAGTGCTTCTAAGTGTCCTATACTTTCCAAGCTAGGAAACTTCTGCGTAAAGGGTTTCAAAATCCTATCCGTTCTTTGAAAGTAATAAAGGGTACCTCTGGCGCTGACCCTTAGTCAAGAACGAACAAACAGAGGCAGCAGCTAAATTAAAAGACACGGCATTTCTATCTGCATTTCTTACGCCACGCGTGATTAAGATCTGTGACAAACATGTTCGGAATTCAATAGATTAAGATTCGGTGTGACCAACAGCAAGCAGAATACGATTCACCACAACCCCCCAAAACACGAGAACCTGCTTGCTACCTCGACTGGGACGGAATCATGGAACCGAAAGCAATAACGCCCCGAAGGTAGTTTTTTGCACTGAAAACGAACCCCTCCAGTCCTGTATCTCTGTTACGCCACGCATGAAAGTAAATGGGAAGCAGAGCTCATGGTCTCTTCTTAGTCGGCATCCATCTCTTCCAACGCTGCCTGCGCTGCTGCCTTGGCCTGCTCCAGAAGATCATTCGGAACCTACACAAGCCATGACAAGTTAGCAAGGAATTCAACAAAGGGCGACTCTGCGCCCTATGTAAGGTAGCTGTGATGTTCCAACTTCCAAGGGAGGTGGATATTTTTTTTCCGTGAGTGGCCGTTTATCACCTTCTCATGCTGACGGTTAGATTCATCGCACACCCAGCTCAGTTCCAGCTCAAAAGATTTGTCTTTTGCTTCGTCGTGTACACCATAAATTCTACATGTACAGGAAAAAAGGTCAGCCTAGTAATTTGCAACAGAGTATTGCAACCACAAATACTCCTTGTGGGAGTAAAACCATGATACGGAGGATCAACAATGTTGTTCCTTCTGGGAGAAAATCCATATTTGTTGTGATTAGTAACTACTGGCCATCTTCATGCTTGAGCAAGTAAATGTACATGACTAACAAGCTCTCAGGCCATTCATGACAGAAATCTAGGTGATATCCTAAAGATAAAACTTGCAGTAGGATGGCAAAAGATTTAGGACATACATCTTGGCAACCTCAACAATGCCTTCCCTGCAGGTTAGCTCAGAAAGCTTCAATTTCTCGATCTCCCTGTATGACAACATTAAGATAGATGAATTAGAATGGAGAACCACTGTTTGTGGCCAATAAAAATACATAGTAAACATCATCATAAGTATTTTGTGCAGATGCATTTGACAGCCGCTTGCAAACCATTAAAAGGGACATTCTACAACATATTGAATCACACAAGTTCTTTGTAATATAGAAAGCTCTCAATGTCATAACATATCCGAAATCATACACATCAATGGCTAGAAAGCTGCAAGGGCCAAGGGGAAAGTAGATACAGATCAAGTTTTAGTTAATTAACAACTCTTCCACTGAAAACAAAATCCACGAAAAGACCGATACAAGGACAAAGAGATAAATGGTAAATGTATTTATACTATGTAAATGATGCGCATCTATGATCTAGTACGTTAACATGAATGGTCAGTTTGGTATTGTGGTCCTTCATTGCGGAAGCAAGTCAATTCAAAGAATTACACATACCAGTTCTGGTACAATATTTCTGTTATGGCTGTAAAGAAGTGGTTATTTATCAAAATGCTAAACTGAGGGTCTGTTTAGTTAGTTGCAATGTTTTCTGTCTAAGTTTTGTGCAAGAAGTGTGACAAGTCACAATTTATAGGTCAGAAAACTTTTCATCGCAGAGTGCCAAGGTTTCACAATAAATGTATCTAACGTGTAGGGTGCACAGGTGCAGTTTTAAGAAAATGTGGTGCACGAAAAGGCAAACAAACAAATAGAGCTTGACCCAAACCTGCCTAACTCGTATGTAGCAAACTGTTGTAAGCAATAAAACACCACCTAGCTGTGTTCTGGTAGTAGCAAACCTAGCATAAGCAATAAGCGTGTATTTCGCCCGTTGAATATGGAACGGCTAAACTACTTCCTCCATAAACGCTAAATGTGGATGATCATTTGATGAGCAGCTTTAAGAATATCAACAGCATGCTTACTTCCTTATTCCTAAAGATCTACTTTGAAAAATAAAAATGGTATTTATCAGAACGATTCATGAATGCTAGTGATTTGCAACAAAACAGAAAATGGCCACTACAGGAATCATACAACAGAAAAAACTAGTGAAAACTTGATTAGCTTACGTTTTTGCAGCCTGTCTTCCTTTACCCAGAGCAGCACCAAAATATTTCTGTCAAAATTCAACCAGTAAGTCATAAATTCCAAATGCATCTACTGCTACTAAAAGCAGCACTGCACATCTTAATCCATGTACATAAAGTTGTCTGTTTACTATGAAATACTTGCCCGGTCACTGACAGTAAATATAAATATGTGTTATCTGCCAACTTATCCCTTGTTCGGTCCTAATAAATAACGGCAAAATAGAAAGACTACCATGTCTTAGAATGAGAACTCACATATGAGAGCCCTGAAGGTTCGATCATGTAGAGCTGTGGCCCATCCCTATCATAACCTCCAAGAATAACTCCACAGCCAAAAGGCCTGACACAGGAGTTTAAAGTGTATCAAACTATCAAGTAACACATTGGAGGCAACCACTTCTTGAACAAGAAGAACATCTTGACTGCCTTACCTGAGCCACCAGTAGAGTGTACACAGATGAACGTAGCTAGCTACACGATCAGCTAATTCCTTCACAGGCATGGGTTCTCCGTATACCCTGGTGGATTACAGCTTTAGGTTACACTTCTACAAACATTTGGCATGAAAATCAAAATTCTCACTAATTCTCACTTTTCATAATTGGCTGCTTCTGACTTTGCTCTTGAGACCACCTGCCTACCATCTGCTGCTAACCCAGCCACAGCCTAAAAAAAGAGAACAGGAATTAACTTTATTACCAAATGCAATCCGTTACAGTGAGAAGAAAGACAATTATAAAAAGACATGAAAGGGAACAATGCAGAATATATATCCTAAATTATTGGTGCATTCTCAGAGAGAGACCACCCTGTATGTAACAAAAAGGAAGAGAGATTACCAAGCCAGAGTTCCGGTGAACTGAGTGAAGTCTCCTATTCGACCCGGCAAGTATCATCTTCGATGTTATCAGCTTCTCCACACCCTATAGACCAATATATTAAAAGGTTATCACACAAAAGAAGCACAGAGTAACACTAAATAGAGCAAATAGCCACTTACGAGGACAATTCCATCTTTGCACTTGATCCCAACAATCGTCCTACACAAAATCATCCAAAGTTTCATCATGAAGTTGCACAGACAGAGAAGGTCAAGAAAATAGGGAAGGGAGCTAAGGTCACACCCGCTGTTGTCGACGGCCTTGCCAGCATACTCGACCTGGAAGACACGGCCATCCGGGGAGAAAGTGGTGACAGACAGATCATACCCGGTTCCTATGCTACTCATGGTTAAGTCGCTTCAACCGCTAAACCTTGTATATAGTTCTCTCCTGAAAAAAGAGATCACAACAATCATGTTAAGAGCAGGACAAGCATCACTGCATCACGGAACAAGCAATTGCAGGAATCATTCAGACAAATGTACTACTCGGGGCATTTTGGGGGAGTTGTAAGATGCATAGTGATTAGTGAACCTTGTATTACAAACCAATCTGAGGTCTGTTACACATTTGCTAATGAAGCTACCTGACTACAGCTTTTAAAAAAAAACGCTGCCTGCCTATGTGAAAACCTGGAATTCCCCTGGTCTAGTCTATCGCACCTGGCACAAGGATGCGGTTTTCACTGCAACGCTACAGATACAGCTAAGTGTCGCTGGTGGCTCCAGGAGCGGACCTAACATAGGAGCGGGGAACAAGGGTTCGGTCGAATTTCAACCGCGCAGCGAGCGATTCCACGACAGACTGTAGCGGTGAGCGCGATGAGGCGGGAGGGTATGGGGGCGAACGGGGGCGCTTACCGATCCCGGCGGGCGGAGGAGGCCGCGTCGACGGCGGCGCGGGCGGGGCCGGCGGTGGGATCGTTTGCTCCGGCGTGTGCCGCAAGAAGGTGGGGAGTGGGGGTTTGAGTTAGCCGCCGGGACGGACGGGCACGAGTTGTGTTTGCGGGGCGGAGGCGTGCGCGGTGCGCATCGGACTCGAACCAGATCGGCAGCCTCGGACCAGCAAGTCGGGTTGGACTACGAGGGCTGGGCTGGGCTGGGCTGGGCTGGGCTCAGGTCTACTGGCAGAGACAGGCCCGTTCCGCGATGCGTCAGCTTCGTCTCCAGTCCGGCTGCACAAATGTTCTGAATCACCCCTAAAAAAATGTTTCGAATCAAGGCGAAACGTGAAGGTTTTGAATCAGTTCAAATCATTCGTGAGAAACGAGAGCCAAATGTTACAGCACACAACATGGCGAGGGCTTCTACGACTTTAGGTCTTGGGAGGCAATAGACCATACCTTATTACTCCTTCTAATCCACATTATTTGTCTTAAATTTGTCTAAGTACATGCATAATGAATGATTAAAGTGTTGTTCATATCTCTATAAACAAGCTTTCATATAGTACAAGAATGCACATTTGCAAGGACACTTTGGCACGCGCTAAAGGATGTATGGAACCTTTCCCCTGAGCATGAAATAAAATACACTGGAAAGGATTGGGTCTTGGTCTTTCTGGACAAGGTGAGTGAAGATCAATGGCAAAAAATTATGCTATTTTGGTGACGTGTTTGGCATCATAGAAATGATGCGATCTTCGCGAAAGGTAAAGCAAAAATTTCTCATTCTGCTCGTTTTCTGCAAAATTACTTGGTAAACCTCCAACTGATTGCGAACAAAAATTCTGAGATAGATCGAAAAGGAAAAAGTCCTATGATTAAATTGTCAAACTTGCAGCAGCATGATAATACACAGGAGAAAGGATGGCAAAAGCCAGAGCTTGGGTGGGCTAAGGTCAATGTTGAAGGTAGTTTCTTAGAGGAAAGTAGGAGTGGGGCGTGGGGCGCTATGGTTCGGGATCATGATGGAAGAATTATCCTATCAGCATGGGATTATATACCGCGGTGTAATGGAACGGACTGTGCGAAAGCCTTAGCTTGCCTAGAAGGATTGTGGAAGGCGGTATCGGGTACGGATCTGCCGTTAATTATTAAGATAGATTGCAGTTTGGTGGCTAAGGCGCTCAACCACACGTCTCTTGATAGATCGGAAGTTGGAGCAATTGCGAAGGATTTTGAAGCCATCAAACAAGGGATCATAGAAGTTAAAATCTGCAAGGTAGATAGAAGGGTCAATAGTTTAGCTCATAGTCTTGTCTAGTTTGGGCGTAGAGAGTTGCGTGATGGGGGTATGCAAGGTACAGTGCCAACCTGCGTGTTGAGCGTGGTCTTGCGTGATTGTACGGACAATGTTTCCTCTATTTAATTAATACAACTCTCTATTTCAAAAAAAGAGTTGTTCATATTACTTGTCTTAATATGGATCATAATGAGTAATTTCTTAGGGTATACGTTTAATTAGGCATTTCTCCTTCTATAGAGATAAGCACATGTGTTTAAACAAAACTTGATTTATTGTACGTATTTCGTAAGCACTTTGTGTTGTAGAAGGCATTAAATATTCTCACGTATAGTAAAATATTCTTTCCTTTTTTGTGTAAAATATAGTAAAATATTCTTGGCATGCTTTTTTGTCACAAAAAAATGCATATAATTCTTTGATTATATGAGACAAAAGGAGGAAATGATAGAAAGATTTTAATGAAGATATGGGGAGCAAGGAATCATAAAGTTTTCTAAGATGTTAATCGTTTCCTCGACTATCCGTAATATTTTCTCTGACTTAACACTATGGTCGCATAGGCTTAAATCTCCATTGCGCATGTTTGTGGTGTGGTTCCATGTAAACTGTGAAATATATTCATGTGTGGGAGCCTTTTTCCCCTCGGTGAAATTTTAAAAATACAGGAGGATTCTACATGGAAAGAATCGAAAGATAATGATATGGAAAAGAAGAGATGAATTGTGCACATTGGCATTGTACATCAGTTTGAGAAGGAATACCGTGAAACTTAGTAGTATGTTTTATTTGGGCAAAATGTCACAGGTTTAAATCTTCTCTTGCCTACTAAGGACCACATAGCATGCCTCGCGAGGGCACGTGTAAGTGTAAATCAATATCTCCCCTGGTTAAGATCCTGAGTGCTAATGTTGTTTTGGTCGAAGAATTAATTGATTTCAAGAGTGGGGTGAGATAGAGATGGCGTCATCGAGAACTTCGCCGCACCGGATGTTGATGCCATCTGCAAGATACCAACTATTATTGCAATGTAAGATTCATGGGCATGGAATGCCGATAAACTAGATAACTTCACAGTTCGGTTTGCCTATAAGCTCATGGTCGCTTATCAGTTACACGATGATCAACAAAGCAACTTAGGAAATGGCCCGGGCAAGGTGTGGAAGGAGTTATGGCGTTTACAGGTCCCCAAAGTGAGAAACTTCTGGTGGAGAGTGATCCATAAGTTTGTACCGTCTCAAGTCGTTCTATGTGAAAGACACATTTAGAGGCTTCCCTTTCGTGAAGCATGCAGAGAAGATGAGACCATTCTACATACTCTTTTGAAATGCAATTTGGCTCGGTTGTTTTGGGAATAGCTAAAGGATTTTACACCAGTCAAAGTCCCAAAGTCCTAGATCTGCACACAAACACTTGGACAGTTTTTTTAGACAGAGGCAAAAGCTTTGCCTTGTCTATTAATTAAGAATATACTAGAGATGTGTTACAAGGCCACAAGGCCCGCCGACAATAAGCATGAAATTACTCTCCCGGTACAATGGCTCCCAATTATTTTGCACCCGTCGAGATCCAAAGCTTGGTCTCGTCTTTGATGGCCTTGAGCAAGATGGTCGGCGGCTTTCTCTTTTGCTAGAACACACATGCATTTCTCTCGTTCCAAATTGTCCAACTAACGAGCATTGTGAGAGATGCCATTGCTTTACGGTTGGGGTGTTGTCAGAAAGCTTGACCCACCAATATTTGATGGAGCTATCAAGGTGCCAAAAGGAGGTGTCAAAGTTTTCCAAGTGCATCCACTCGTTATCCAAGTTCCAAAGACGGAGGGTGTAATGACACTTGAAAAAGAGGTGCGTCCCGGACTCTTGTTCTCTTGCAAAGAGGGCAACGGCCGCAATTTGGCCACCCACACTTGGCCAAGTGGCCGGAGGTTCAAATTGTATCTTGGATGGATAACCAAGCAAAGGATTTGACTTTACACGGAGCCCACATCGTCCAACATGTGTGATCCATAAGAGAGTACAAGGTGCCCATAAATTGCGCCGAGTAAACGGTGACCGCAGAGTATAGTAGAGCACTCTCTGTGAGCTTCCAAAGGATGTGATCTTCGACATGCTCATGGATATGGAAATCTCGGATGAGAGACCAAAGGGCAATGAATTGGCGGAGGTGAACCATATGGACAAGTTTGAGATTTTGATCTTGGGGGAACATGCATGAAGTGCCTCCCTCATCATGATGTTTGTCTTTGTGGACGCCCCGTAGATAAGAGGGTGATCTCCTTTGGCTTCAGTTGTGGACCCAGCGCATCCCAAAAGGAGGGTTTGGTGCCATCGCCCACTGTGATGGTGGTGAGGGGGTAAAAGAGATCGAGGTTGTCCTTGTCACATGGGTTGCCCAAGCCAACCCACAACTTTGAGGGCTCTTTCCATTCATACCAAGGACATCTCAATCTTAGAGCTCTACTGCATTTTATGGTGTTGAGAATCCCTAGACCACCACTCTCAAAGGGTCTACAAAACCATATCCCAATTGACCTTACACTTTGCCCTAGCCATCTTGTCCAAACCGGACCAAAGGAAAGTCCGGTCAAGTTTGTTGATGTTGCGGATCGAGCTCGCCGAGACGATTTGTGGAGTTTGACTTGATTGACGATAAGGTTGTGCAAGGGCACAAGATGGGTGTTATTCTATGTGGTTGCTGGTTTGTGTGGAGTGTAAGAACCACGATGTCACGATGAAAGAAGTAGCACAATGCAATGATCCGTTAAATGGGCAGTTGATATTGCAAACCTGGGAAGTGGGAAGAAAGCATAAAACACCCAAAACAACACAAAGATGGCACCAATTTGACCAGAATGTGCTCAATCTAAATGTCGATGCACAATGTGTCATGGTAGACAAGACATGGCGGAATGGGACTAGCAGTTCGCAATGTTGGGATATCCTCCTCATGTGGGCTGTGAGGAGATGACCATTTGAGGCCTTTTAGGAAGCCCAAAGAGGTGTAGAAGCCCACTACCCATTAGGATTATGACCTAGGGTCATTTTGGTCTTTTCACGTGAGTGGATGGGGATGTTTTATCCTCCATCCAACATCCACCACCAACGGTGACGAAAATTAGTTCATCCTCCAGGAGAGAAAACCAAGAGACAAAGGGGAAGAGAGGAAGATTGAAGGAAGAAGCAAAGGGAGTTCCTCCCCAAGGTTGTGATGCTCCAGATCCACCACCTTGTCTCCTTCAAGCTATGGTTCCACCATCTTTGGTGAGATTGCTCCAATCCCTAGCTCTTGAGCCCCAAATCTTGTTGTGTTCATCCAAGATTCAGAAAACTTGATGTATGAGATCCTCTAGTGCTATCTAGATAAGAACTTGTTGTATTCCACATTTGATAATAGTGGAAGAGGATTTGGGTGGCTTCAGCCCGTGGTTTTTCCCCTCAAGTTGAGGGGCTTTCCATGTAAAAATGTGGTGTCTTTTGGTTGATGCTTGCTGCTATCCAGAAAGTTACTCCTACCACAAGACACTCCAGAGAAGAGTGTCTTGCCTGCTGAGTAACATTTTATCTCCATATATGTTGTTGCATATGTTTCCTTCCATGCTAAGCAACGATCCTTGAGTTAGTACATGATGTGGTGCTGAGATTACTTTGTTTTTCCGCTGCAGTTTTCAGTTAACCACAAGTGCAATTGTGTGATAATTCCCAACAGAGTGGCATCGGAGCCTTGGTTGCTTAGGAGTCTGTTAATCCCAGTTGCTTGATTGTTGCTAGAAGTGCTGCTCACAATGGCCTTGGAAGAAAGCGCTACCACAAGTGGCATGATAAAACTCAATTCTTCCAATTACTCATTATGGAAGCCCATGATGGAAGACATCCTTTATTGCAAGGTTTTGTATGAGCCAATTGTGAAAGACAAGATACCCACAGGTGTCATGGAAGAAGAATGGAGAGTGTTGCATATAAAGGTAGTAGGTATGATTCGGTTGTACATCAACCACAATATATTTCACCATGTTGCAAATGACACAAATGCATATGAGATGTGGCCGAAGTTGGAGTCTATGTATGAGAGGAAGACATCAATGAACAAGTCCTCGGTGATCAAAAGACTTGCAAAGCTTGAGTACTGAGATGGCACAAGTGTGATTGAGCACTTGAATGTCTTCCAATGCCATATAAATCAACTTTCAGACATGAAGATCAACTTTGAGGATGAGGTGCAAGCATTGTTGCTGCTGAGTTCCATGCCTGATAGTTGGAACACGCTTGTTGTGTCACTTAGCAATTCAGCTCCGGATGGGAAGCTGACTTTGGAGATGGTGAAGAAAAGAATGTTGAATGGAGAATCTAGGAAGAAGGAAATGGGTGATGCCTCTTCTTCTGATGCGTATGTGGCTGAAACCCATGGAAAGAATGAGAACCGTGTATGCAGCAATACCAAATTTCAGCAAGGCAGAAATAAATTGAGGGGAGATCAAAGTCAAAAGAGAGAAAAGATATTACTTGCTTTCATTTGGCAATCTGGGACACATAAAGAGCAAGTGCAAGAAGTACAAAAGAGAGCTCGCAGAGGGGAAACTTGCAAAGAAAACCGAGCAAAAGGCTGAGAGCAGCTCAACCATGACTGCAACGGATGATGAATATCTAGTCATTGAAGATGATGAATGCTATAGTCTTGTTCGTGATGATGCCATGAGTTGGGTTGTGGATTCAGGTGCGTCCTTCCACATCACATCACACAAGGAGTATTTCACATCTTACACTAGTGGTGCTACTAACCAAAAGAGGATGGGAAATAGTGGTTCGTCAACAATTGTTGGCAAGGGCTCTATATGCATTGAAACAAACACATGTTGCAGATTGTGTAGGAGATATGCCTAGAGGCAATAATAAATGTTATTGATTATCTCCATATTCATAATTATGTTTATGTTCCATGCTATAACTGCAATGATTCTCGAGTCTGTAAATAAAACGAGGCTTGAAGGAAGACTCATATGCACGTGTGGAATAATAAACGGTAAAATGTATTCCTAGTCTCGCCTCTAAGACTGGCTCAAGTATTGCATGATGATCCTGTTTTCCTGATCATGGGCATGGCTATGTCGGCATTTTTGAGGGCACAATGTTAGAAGAACATTTGTGTTGAATCGACCTGAATTGATGTTATGCTATGAGATACATTCATCATAAGTTAATGGTTAATAACACAGAGAATTTAATGTTTGCATAATTCCTTAGACCATGAGAGTATCGAGTTTCTTCATGCTTGCTTCATGAACTTTGGGGTTTGTTAAACGTCATCCGTAAATAGGTGGCTATTACGGCGGCTTACGGGTTCATGGAAAAGTATGTGAAGTAACTTGATAGCTCAAGACTGGGATTTGCTCCTCCGACGATGGAGAGATATCTCTGGGCCCTCTTGGTGTTACGGTATCCATCATCGTCTGGCCAGACATTTCGTGATTTGATCATGGGGATACCGGAACACGGGAACAAGAAAAGAGAACAATACCGGTAACGAGGTAACTGGCATAGTGGACAAGTTGTTGATCCACGAGGATGCCAACATCTCTCACCTTGGGTATTTGTAACATATCGCGAAGCAACAGGAATAGCACACGGCGACTGGAGGTTCACTCGAATATTCATTCGTGTGGGTATAGGGGTCAATATGGGTGTCCATGGCTCCGATGTTGATCATTGACCGGAAGGGGTTCCGGGTCATGTCTATACTTCACTGAACCTATAGGGTCACACGCTTAAGGGTCATCTGTCTGCTGAATACTAGACAGGGAGTCTGAGAGAATATCCCGGAAAAGTTCGGACACCGGAAAAGTTTCACACAGCGGAAAAGTTCCGCAGAGAGAACACCGGAACAGTTCTGGTGAAACTGAAAAGTTGTTTCAGGGGATACCATAAAGTCGAATTGGTTTCGGCACATGCCTGATAATTCTTGGAGGGTGCTAGAATCGTTCTGGAAACTTTCTGGAATTTTTCGGGATGAAAACCGGAAATGTTCTGGAGCTGCCGGAACCACTTCAGATGCTTTTCGCAAATGAAAATCACTAAACCGGAATTGTTTCGGAAAGTGTTGAAAATTATTTTAGTGGGTACTGGAAATGTTCTAAGCCCACACAAATATTTTCAGTTCGATCAGACGCTATAAAATGTCGTCGTGAATAGTGAAATCAGCTTTATGGTTACTTTTTGAAAAGCCACCTTTTTGGGCTTTTGCTCAAAAGATCTAAGGGGATGACGTGGATGTATAGGAACCCTTTTGGGGGCCTCACAAGGGTGTGGCCGGCCACATGTGGGCTTCCTACATGGAGCCCCACTTGTCTCATGGCTTCACTTGTGAGTCCTTGTGAAGGACTCCATTCATGTGGTTTTGGGGGTTTTGTGTAAAACTACCCTACCCCTTGGGATTTCCTATAAATATAGGAGGAGGGGCAGCCCTCCACACTCACTCTTTTTCACATAAAAGTGCCATGCAATGATCTGGCTTCTTCTCTCCCTCCTAGCGAAACAGTTTCGTAGAGCCGAAAGGCTGTTTGGGTTCTAGCAGGAACTAGTTCTGGACGGCGAAGCCCTACCAGATAGATGACACTGTATGTGTGCAACTCTATAGAGAGATTGTAGTTTTGGTCTTCGTTCGAGAGTGCCTCCCGAAGGGCTGTCCGTGTGACCGTCCGAGTTTCGGAGGTCCTCCCGAAGGGCTGTCCGCGACACCGTCCGGGGGACTGTCCGACCACCTCCCGAAGGGATATCCCGGGGGCGGATGAGGGTATACATCCTTGCGGTTGGTAGTTTGTAAATCCTAGCTACGGGGATCTTCACCGCCGATCATCGTCGACTCTACTTCCGCGCACTACGAGTCGGTAACGAAAAGATCAAACCTTGTATGTAGTCTCCATAGTGGTCCTGGGCTGGTGCGTAGGTCGGAATTTTTTTCTGTTGCATTACCCTACAGTGGCATCAAGAGCCGTGCTATGCGTAGATGCAGGTTGCGATCTATAATACATAGAGATGTATGGGTATTGCACAATATAATTAGGTAGTAGATGAGATCTATTGCTGAAAATTATTTGTGCGGGTAGCAGATGAAATCTGTTACCCGATGTTCCTGTTGCTTCCCCTGAATTTGCATAGTCCTGATCTTGATGGCATGGTGGAATCTCACAAAGTTCTGGCAATCCGTGATCCTTTCATGCTGCTCCTGAGTATGCTGATTGATAGATCAACGAAGTGCTAACAGTTCTTTGGGTTCCACCATAGTTGAGAAAGATGGATGTTTCGTAGACGAAAGGGCAATGCAGACGTGATCTGCACGGGGGTCACGCGTATGACAAAGTTTAGTATGGGGCTCGAGATTTTATTATCTCGTGTTTCATACACCCTGGAAGGTTAATCTAGCAACTTGGATTATCATGCTTGATGATGGACGTTGGTAGCTTCGGTTTGTTTCGAAACCTTAGAGGCCACGTAAAACAAGTTTTTGCATGGACCGATTAGAGGCGTCTAACTTGGTTTTGCAGGATGGTTTGCATGTGCATGTGATGTGGTATAGCAGTGTTCATAATAATTTGATTATGTATGAGATGACTATATGATGTAATTTGATTAACATGACCTGCGTGTCATGATTCGGCATGATGGCTGGAGCCATATGATTGCACTTTAATGACCTGCGTGTCAACCTTATGTAATGCACTTATTTTATTAGCTATAGAGATAGCAATATTATTTGGTGCATTGACAAGGTGGTGGCAATCTTCGCAAAGGTGAACACCGATGCGAATGCCGAAGACGAAGAAATACTTGACTTCTCCGTCAGAAGGGGCTATACCATGTCATGCTAATTATGAATTGCGTGAGATGTTTATCCCTCTTGATGCACCCTTCTTGATTGGGCGGTAGTCACTTTTATTAGGGTGGTCTCTCACAAAAATATCAAGTAGTTTGTGTTCTCCCAAGTGTAGCACCGTCACGGCACCTATCTCTTCGGGGTATCACATGGATACATGGGTACAAACGATTAGAGAAGTGTGAGGCGGGTGAGTTGAGATCTCGCATCGAGATCACTTGGTTGTCTTGACGTTCCAGCTTGAAAGTCCTGAGCTTGGAACACGCCCATCGAAAGATGAACAAGAGTCACATAGAGATGTGATTGGCAAGTTGGCCTACCGATTGCAATTCTCGCCACTTGAGATGGATACATCCTTGGCATTGAATTGTAATTTGGATCTTGAATCGCTCACAATCAATTATGAGAGATATTGATTTGAGTGGGAGCGCACTATAGAATTAACTTGTTTTAATTCTTAGTGCAATTAATTATGGACACTGTCTAAGTGTGATTTGCATAATAGTTGTAGAAAAATGGCTCGCGTTTCCACCTTCCCTGTTAAAATTGAATAAGCTGTTAAATATCTGGTTAAAACTTTACGGTTGGTAACATAATTGTGAGGATTGTCCTCAAGAGTACCGAGAAGGACTTGTCCTATCACATGCTTTCGATATTCTCCCGCTAATGCTATGGATGATATGACTCTCGTCCTTCGATCCAAAAGCTAAAATTCCATTACGGTCAAGTGAAATATGTTTGCTTCCATGAGACCCGAACTTCGAAAGTTTGGATAGTTATGTGATATTCATGGAATCTGAAATCATTTTCAGATACAAACAAAGGCTGAAAGATATGAAATATCCAAAGCAATATTTGTTTGCAAACTATTAGTACTGGTGTTTACTATGCATTTGACTGATAAGAGAGGGATCCAGAAGAACTCCTGTCATATGATGATGGTGAATAAAACAACAACTTAAAGAGAAAGGAAGTGTCCGAAGGGTGTTAGTGAAACTTTCACGCCTAGGAAGTCTGGGGCTAATGCCACTCTTAAGTTGGATGCTTCTTCTGAGAGTAGGAGAAATACTAAAAGTTAATCTATTAGAAGTATAAAGGCAAAAGGAAAGAAGACTGGAATATCCAGCTCATGTATGAATGTCATACAAGTTTTTGATGTATAGAAGGCTGGTCAAAGATATAGTTCTTGGTAATTGTGGTTAAACATGTTAATCACTGATTCTTGGGTATTGTGAGTTAATCACAAAGATACCTGCTCAATTGCATTCTGTTGCAACCCGATGTAAGAACTACTATGGCCTGAAAGACTAGCCAGGGATGAGGTTTAGATACACACAGGGAACATAGTAAATGTTACTATGCCTTCCATCAGTGTATTCCCTATGTATTAAGTTTTTATAAATCATTTTAGAGTTTCACACTCTAGCCCTTTGCATAAGGTATCTTGCAAGAAAGTTGTTCATAAGAGAACTTTTCATGTTCAGTGTTATGAATAACATAAGGGCCATACTTTCATTATGAATGAGATGTATGTTATGAATATTGATAATAATACATTACCTCTGGGTTTACTTTTATAATTCATTTTAGATTTTCATACACTCTATCCCATTGCACAATGTTTGTTGCAAAAGAGTTGTTCATGAAAACAACAATCGTTGTTTAGTATTATGAATAACATGAAGGGCCATGCTTCCATCCTAGATGGGATGTATGATATGAATATTGATGGAAATATGATACATCCATAACACTGATGCTAAATGTCACAAGACTAAAAGAATACCACACAGGTGTGGCACTACATTTGGTCACATTGGAGAAACCAGCATGGAAAATTCCATTATGATGGATTTTGAAGTCGTTTGATTTTGAATCATCTAACACTTGCAACTTTCCTCTGAAAAGTGAAGTGACTAAAATACCGTTCATATGCCATAAGGAACGAGCAAAGAACATATTGGTAATCATACATTATGATGTGTGTAGTCCAATAAATGTTGTTGCAAGTAGTGGATTTATCTATCTTCAGAAATGACTCAAGTAGATATATGGATATTTACTTGATGAGACATGAGTCTGGATCTTTTTGAAATCATTCGAAAGGTTTTCAAAATGAAGAAGAAAATATTGTAACAAGAAAATTATTTTTCTACAATTTGATTGTAGAAAGGAATATTTGAGTTACAAGTTTAGCGAATGTCTGATGAGTTGTGAAAAGAGTTTCATAACTTGCACCTCCCGGAACACCACTGCAAAGTGGAAAGTCCGTGAAGATGTAATCGAACCATTTATGACATGGTAAGATCAAAGATGACATAAATAAATTTGCCATTATCCCTTTTTAAAGTGACGCTTTAGAGACTGCGGCTTTTACACTGAAAAGAGATCCATCAGGTTTGTTGAAATGACGCCATGGAATGGTACGCCCAACCATGTTATATCTTTTCTTAACATTTGGAATATGGGGCTTGTGTAAAAGGTTACAAACCTATTCCAAATCAGACAAGTGGTACTTTGTAGGTTATCCCAAGAAAATGGGTATTCCTCCCTCAACTATACCGAGGCAAATAGGTTTGCCACAAAGGACGGTATGCTTTCTGAAGGAAATAGTTCTTTCAAAAGGGTGAGTGGGAGAACACTACAAATCGACGAGATAAACATCATCTTTGTCATCAGTTCAAAGGAAAGGAACCTTGGAAGTGATTCCAGGGTTTCCTACTGCGACTGATAAGGAAGTCTCTACAATAAAATGTATGGACTTCGGTCGAACTTGCAGCTAAACCTCATAGGCAAGGCTCATGCAGACCTCTTAGGTGCGCAAACGAGATATTGTTGTTGGATAACAGTATACCTACGATACACAAGGAAGCGGTGATGGGCCCTGACTCCGGAATTGTCTAAATGCCAATACAATCCGAGATAGTTTCCATATAAATGTTTCAAGATTAAAAACTTGATAGACCTTTCGTAAGACTTGGAGTCTAACCAATATTTATGGAACTAAAAACTTATACAGATAAAATGTTTTATCTATAAAGCTCGACTTGTTGCAATAACAAGTTCAAGGAGTTGACTATGATGAGATTGTCTCACCGTAGCGATGCTTAAAGTCGGCTCGGGTTGAACTAGCAATTAATACATATTTCAATCATGAGATATGAAACATGGATGACAAAAGGATTTCCATCTGATGGAAATGAAACCTAGGACTTGTATGTGATATAGTCCAAAGTAATTTGTCGGTCCAAAGGATGCTAGTAAGTATGCAAACTTCAGAGTTCCAGCGATGGACAAAAGAGAGCAAAGTGGAGTTGGAATCTTCGTTTTTGATGAAATGGTTAAAGGGTTTTGACTTCATCAATGGGTAACGAAGATGCTTGTAATTCAAGAAATTAAGTGGGAGCATAATAATATTTCTAAAAACCTTGTGTGCTTGACACATTGTTAATTGGAAATAAATTTCTTGACATGAATTAGGACTTCATTTGAAAAGGTTTTTTTTTCCGATGAAGTGCTTGGGCTAAATAGCCCTAATATTAGGCATGATGATCTATGGAGATAGATTTACCTAATAGGGCTAAGAGATAAATACATATTGACAAGGTGCTAAAACCTTTTAGCATTTAAAACGCCAAGGAGTGATTCTTGCCGAAGTCACATGGAAAGAGTTTTTGCAAGACTCAGTGTCCCAAAACACTATGAGTAAAATACATGATGGTGATTCCACACACTCTTGTGTTTGGATTAATCATGTATTCCATGGTATGTAAAAACAACCAGATGTGTCCGATACTCCCAAAATGTTGCGAGTATAGATACCAAAGTGATCAAAGTACTAATCAAAGGACAATAGTGAAATATATCATTGAGTACCAAAGAGCACTGATGACATGTTTTCTCGCAAGTGGAGATCATGAAGAGTTTGTTGTAAAAGGTTACATTGATACAGTCTTCATCTATGCTCCATGCGATTTTCGATTTAAATTAAGGGTTTTGTGTAATACACAACATGGTGGCACGGTAGTTGGAAATTGTTCCAAACAAGATACTGCGGCGAATTCTATAACAAAGTCTAAGTATGTTGACGCTTTAGAAGCGACAAAGAAGTTGTTGAATCATATAGTTCATTCATGAACTTAGTATGGTTCCAAGATGCCTTTGATCTATGGGACACTATTGCATATAGTTGCTCCATAGCTCAGTCTGAGGAATCAGGTTTTGACCAATGATTCACACATATGCAAAGCCAAGTCCACACAAAATATGAATTTTGTGGAAGGTGAAAATGCAAGGATATGCAAAGTTACACACGGAGCTGAAGTTGTCAGATCTGTTGGACATCAGGCTATACCACAAGTGAAGCATAGTTTACACCAGTATGCCATAGGTGTAAAGTGCATTAGCATTGACTAGATTATTGACTCTAGTGCAAGTGGGAGTCTGTAGGAGATATGCCCTAGAGGCAATAATAAATGTTATTGATTATCTCCATATTCATAATTATGTTTATGTTCCATGCTATAACTGCAATGATTCTCGAGTCTGTAAATAAAACGAGGCTTGAAGGAAGACTCATATGCACGTGTGGAATAATAAACGGTAAAATGTATTCCTAGTCTCGCCTCTAAGACTGGCTCAAGTACTGCATGATGATCCTGTTTTCCTGATCATGGGCATGGCTATGTCGGCATTTTTGAGGGCACAATGTTAGAAGAACATTTGTGTTGAATCGACCTGAATTGATGTTATGCTATGAGATACATTCATCATAAGTTAATGGTTAATAACACAGAGAAGTTAATGTTTGCATAATTCCTTAGACCATGAGAGTATCGAGTTTCTTCATGCTTGCTTCATGAACTTTGGGGTTTGTTAAACGTCATCCGTAAATGGGTGGCTATTACGGCGGCTTACGGGTTCATGGAAAAGTATGTGAAGTAACTTGATAGCTCAAGATTGGGATTTGCTCCTCCGATGATGGAGAGATATCTCTGGGCCCTCTTGGTGTTACGGTATCCATCATCGTCTGGCCAGACATTTTGTGATTTGATCATGGGGATACCGGAACACGGGAACGAGAAAAGAGAACAATACCGGTAACGAGGTAACTGGCATAGTGGACAAGTTGTTGATCCACGAGGATGCCAACATCTCTCACCTCGGGTATTTGTAACATATCGCGAAGCAACAGGAATAGCACACGGCGACTGGAGGTTCACTCGAATATTCATTCGTGTGGGTATAGGGGTCAATATGGGTGTCCATGGCTCCGATGTTGATCATTGACCGGAAGGGGTTCCGGGTCATGTCTATACTTCACTGAACCTATAGGGTCACACGCTTAAGGGTCATCTGTCTGCTGAATACTAGACAGGGAGTCTGAGAGAATATCCCGGAAAAGTTTCGGACACCGAAAAAGTTTCAGATAGCGGAAAAGTTCCGCAGAGAGAACACCGGAACAATTCTGGTGAAACTGAAAAGTTGTTTCAGGGGATACCATAAAGTCGAATTGGTTTCGGCACATGCCTGATAATTCTTGGAGGGTGCCAGAATCGTTCTGGAAACTTTCTGGAATTTTCCGGGATGAAAACCGGAAATGTTCTGGAGCTGCCGGAACCACATCAGATGCTTTTCGCAAATGAAAATCACTAAACCGGAATTGTTTCGGAAAGTGTTGAAAATTATTTTAGTGGGTACTGGAAATGTTCTAAGCCCACACAAATATTTTCAGTTCGATCAGACGCTGAAAAATGTCGTCGTGAATAGTGAAATCAGCTTTATGGTTACTTTTTGGAAAGCCACCTTTTTGGGCTTTTGCTCAAAAGATATAAGGGGATGACATGGATGGATAGGAACGCTTTTGGGGGGCCCACAAGGGTGTGGCCGGCCACATGTGGGCTTCCTACATGGAGCCCGACTTGTCTCATGGCTTCACTTGTGAGTCCTTGTGAAGGACTCCATTCATGTGGTTTTTGGGTTTTTGTGTAAAACTACCCTACCCCTTGGGATTTCCTATAAATATAGGAGGAGGGGCAGCCCTCCACACTCACTCTTTCTCACATAAATGTGCCATGCAACGATATGGCTTCTTCTCTCCCTCCCAGCGAAATAGTTTCGTAGAGTCGAAAGACTGTTTGGTTTCCGGCAGGAACTAGTTCTGGACGGTGAAGCCCTGCCGAATAGATGACATTGTATGTGTGCAACTCTGTAGAGAGATTGTAGTTTTGGTCTTAGTTTGAGAGTGCCTCCCGAAGGGCTGTCCGTGTGACCGTCTGAGTTTTGGAGGTCCTCCCGAAGGGCTGTCCGTGACACCGTTCGGGGGACTGTCCGACTGCCTCCCGGAGGGCTGTCCCGGGGGCGGATGAGGGTATACATCCTCGCGGTTGGGAGGTTGTAAATCCTAGCTGCGGGGATCTGCACCGCAGATTGTCATCGACTCTACTTCCGATGCGCTACGAGTCGGTAACTAAAAGATCAAACCTTGTATGCAATCTCCATAGTGATCCTGGGCTGGTGCATAGGTTAGAATTTTTTTCTGCTGCGTTACCCTACAGATTGGAGCTCGATGATGTGAGGCATGTTCCTGATATAAGGCTGAATTTATTTTTAGTGGGCAAGCTTGATGATATCAAACATCCCAGTTATTTTGGTGAAGGACAGTGTAAGCTCACCGAAGGCTCTTTGATTGTGGCTCGAGGGAGTATGCAAGGTAATCTCTATGTGACTAAAACCAAGTTGTGCAATGAGGTGTTGACATTGCTGAAAAAGACACTTCAGTGGAATTGTGGCACAAGAGGCTTGGGCATATGAGTGAGAAGGGCATGCATGCTCTTGCTCGCATGGAGTACCTCCCTGAGTTGAAAGGTATATCCTTGAAACCCTGTGCACATTGTTTTGCTGGCAAACAACATAGGGTTCCATTTCGTACACTCCCTCCAACCATGCAGAAAATGTTCTTGATATTGTGCACACTGATGTTTGCTCCATGACTAAAAAATCCCATGGTGGATCATTATACTTGTGACCTTTATTGATGACCATTCCAGAAAGGTTTTTGTGTATGTGTTGAAACACAAATACCAGACGCTTGAAGCCTTCAACGAGTTCCATGTGAAAGTTGAGAGAGAAACTAGCAGGAAATTGAAGTGCGTGAGATCAGACAATGGTGGTCAATACTGAGGTCCTTTTGAAAGGTATTGTAGAAAGTTTGGCATCAGGCTTGAGAAGAGTCCACCAAAGACACCTCAACTCAATGGTCTTGTAGAGAGAATGAACAAGACACTCACAGAGAGGGTCACAGCTATGCTCTCTCATGCTCATTTACCTAATTCTTTTTGGGCTGAAGCATTGATGAATGCAATGTATGTGGTTAACCTATCTCCCTCAGTTTGTCTTGCAGGTGATATTCCTTGGAGAGTTTGGTCAGGGAAGGAGGTATCATGCAAGCACCTGAAGGTCTTTCATTGCAAAGCATTTGTACATGTTCCAAGGGATGAGAGATCCAATCTTGATAGCAAGAAAAAGTAGTGCATCTACCTCAGCCAACCAAGTGAAGAGTTTGGCTACATGTTGTGGGATCCAACAAATAGGAAGATTGTGAGAAGCCGAGTGAAAGGATCGATATGGTTAACTAGAGAGGGTGAATAGGCAACTAACACTTTTTAACTTTTCTTTATCAATTTAGGCTTAGCATCAAATAGGTTGTCTAGATGTGCAACTAGGTGAGGAACCTATATGATGCTAATCACAACAAGCACACAAGCAAGCAAGGGATACACCACAGTAATAGCTTGCAAGAAGTAAAGGTAAGAGATAACCAAAAGTGGAGCCGATGGATACGAGGATGTGTTACCAGAGTTCCTTCCCTTGTGAGGAAGTACATCTCCGTTAGAGCGGTGTGGAGGCACAATGCTCCCCAAGAAGCCACAAGGGCCACAGTATTCTCCTCACGCCCTCACACAATGCGAGATGTCGTGATTCCACTATTGGTGCCCTTGAAGGCGGCGGCCGAACCTTTAGAGACAAGGTTTGGGCTATCTCCACAACTTAATTGGAGGCTCCCAACGACACCATGAAGCTTCACCATAATGGAATGTGGCTCCAAGGTGACCTCAACCGTCTAGGGTGCTCAAACACCCAAGAGTAACAAGATCCGCAAGGGATTAGTGGGGGGAATCAAATTTCTCTTGGTGGATGTGTAGATCGGGGCCTCCTCAACCAATCCCTAGGAAATCAACAAGTTTGATTGGCTAGGGAGAGAGATCGAGCTAAAATGGAGCTTTGAGCAACAATGGATCTTGGGGAGGGAAGAGGTGATCTTCTTGGAGAAGAAGACCTCCCTTTTATAGTGGGGGATAGGATCCAACCGTTATCCCCACTCCCAACCTCGCGTGTTGCAGTACTACCGCATAGGACCACGGTACTACCGCAAGGGTTTGCGGTACTACCACTGCAAAATGCAATACTACCATTTGCACGGTAGTGACCAGACGCAGGCCGATTGCACTAGGCAACTAGCAGTAGAACCTCTAGAGCGGTACTACCGCGAGCCCATGCGGTACTACGGCATGGTCAGTAATGACTGGCACGAGAGATGCGCAGAAGTAAAAATTACTTCTATGCCTACCTCCGCTGAGGGCGGAGCTGCAAAAAAGTCGAGCACGGTAGTACCAAAAATACATCACGGTACTACCACAATAGGGCGGATGTAAAAAATTACATCCGCGCCTACTATCGCGGGCGCATGCGCCAGGGCCGTGGACAGTGGTACTACCATTCTTCCGAGCGGTACTACTGCTCCCTTGAGCGGTACTACCGCTAGCCACTGAAAACTAGCACCCCGCAGCCAAGGAAAGGTGGAGCTCCATTGAAGCGAAGGAAAGGTGGTGCAATAGAACAGATGTGTACGTGATGATTCCACCCAAACCTTTCCGAAGCGGACCCCCTCTTAATAGTACGGCTTTCCTACGACACAAATCCATCGAAAGGAAACGTAGAGAACAACCGTCTTCGATAAGCTCCGAGGGGCACCGAATCGTCTTGTGCCTAGACATGAGATATCTGAAATGCTCAATGCACACGACTAGTCTGCAAAAGCATTTCCATCAATCACCAAAACCACTTAGGGAGAAATATGCCCTTACAATCTCCCCCTTTTTGGTGGATTGATGATAATACGAGATTTGTACATAAAGATATAAAATGAGCATATGCAAACCCAAAATCTATAAAATATAGACAGGCTCCCCTAGATGTGTGCCCTTTATAGATATGCTTTGGACTGCAAAGCACACACACTAGGATCAACACTCCCCCTATATTTTATAAACAGGGCAATCCTTATAACAGAATAAATAACACTAAGTACGGAAACAAGGCATAGCATGTGAGCATGAAGATAAGGGTACATAAGAGATAGACTCACAAGCTACAAATCATACTGGACAATAATAAGATAAGAGTGATAGCATATGTGTCACACCATATAATAGAAGAAGTCTCCTAGTCTCACACACAAACGACATAAACCAAAGTTCAATGAAAGCAAGGAGACGACGAAAAACAACGCAAACACTTGCAAATCCTACTCTCTCTCCCCCTTTGGCATAGAGACACCAAAAAGGCAGAGAGGACACCTAAGACACAGGTGGTAGCTCCCATGCAGAAAGATCAGTCATCAAGCTCCTCCTCTGATGCAGCTGGAATGGACTCCTCATCTGAATCAGCCCACTAGTACTTCTGCTTCTCCATCTAAGTAGCTCAGGAGTGATGTCCTTCTCAGACCCACTCGAGATGGTCTCACCAAGCTTCCTCGGAATCCGCTTGTCACGCTGGCGTCTCTCCTTCTGAACAACGTGAATCTGATACTGTTCCTTGGCCTCCATGCAGAACAATGTCTTCATCATGTGTGAGAGCTTATTGGCCCAAGATGGCTCAAAAGACGGTGGCGCATACATCTCTAAACTGTCATCTTCCTCCTCTTCGATCTCATCCTCATCAACCTCCATATGAGCAGGTGTTGGCTTAGTGGTAGTGTTAGCCCACTTGTCCTTTACACGCAGCCGAATGGGCTCATGAAGAAACCAGTGAGCCTCAAAGTCCTCACCTGGAAGGGTCTTCTCCAAACTTGTACGAATCAAGAGGAACAAGTAGGGCCCATAAATGGGTACCTTATGGTGGAACACAACATTTCGAAGCTCAGTCCACATAATGTGAGAAACATCAAGAGGGTCAAGAATTTCAGTTCGTCCTTTCTCACAGAGTAGCAGCATATCCATTAGATAGGAGTGAACCTTGTCCTTGTCTCCCATGCAAGGAAATGGAGTGTTGTGAAAGATCCGGTGCATGGCATCGAGGAACGGGTTGAGCACAGAAGTTTTCGCACCAGAGGGTAAAGTCTTCTCAATATAGTAGGGCATAAGCTTCTCCTTGCGTGCAGGCTGTGGATTGCCATGAGGGCGCAAACCAACGGGCTCCTCAATCCCCTCATCACGAACGTGCAACAGATCCATGAACTCTTTCCAATCAGCAGACAACCTCTCTTCATTGGTCATCCACATCATGGTCCGCTTCTCATCAGAGTGGAAGTGGATAGAAGCAAAGAACTGACCCACAATCTCGGGATCAAAGTCAAGATGGAATGAGATGATTTCCTCGATAGCAAACTGCTCCACCATACTCAGAGCCTCACCAAAATATGCTTGGTTCTTCCTCATATGAGCCTTGTCAATCCGCTGGATAGGAACATAGAGATTCTTCTTGCCCTTGATCACATCGATATGGACGAGATTTTGTTGCTTGGTCCAAAACAATTCATTTCCCCTGGAGCGTTCCCTAGGTTTGATATAGGGGTCGATCATTCGACGAGACTGAAACTCAGCTTGAGGCATGTCTTCCCAATTGTCAACTGGCTCCTTGATCTTGGATGTGGTTCTCTTGAAGTTGTGTTGCGGGGCATTGGACCCCTCAGGAGCATCTAGATTGCGTAGGCGCTTTGAACTTGTGTCGCGAGAGGGATTTGAGTGTCTTGGACCGGAACCGGAGACACCACCTATGACACACAATGCAAACACAAGAGACAAACAAAAAGGAGTCATTGCAAAGTCCAAAGCAAACAAGAGAACCATATGGAAGTGATAATGGATAGGACAAAGCGAGGTAGCTAGAGATCGAGCGGTAGTACCGAAGGGTCATGCGGTAGTAAAAATTTACTACCGCTCAGGACGTGGTAGTACCACTACGGGTAGTAGTACCGGGGCCAGAGCGGAAGTAAAATTTTACTTCCGCCCGATGAGCGGTAGTACCGCATGGGGCGGATTTCACATGAACAACGGCTCTAAAAATTAGATCGGTACTACCGTGGATCAAAAGCTATCACGTTCTATCCTACCAATAAGCACTTCTACCACACACACACTCTCAAAACATCCCCTCATGCATAGACTTGGCCAAAAATCACAAGACCAGCTCATATTTCCCCTTAAGCCTAGATTCAAAAATAGAGAGGCAAAGAGAGGAGAACTCGGGGAAATACCAGGGTCCATGGAAAGAGGACAAGGTGGGGAATGATCCCACCGGTTGGAATGAGAGGAGAGTGGCCGGAGACGAAAATTCAGCGAGGTCCTCCGGTGCCGGTTATGGGGAGGAGAGAGAGAAAGACGTGAGGGGAAGAGATGAATGGGTATGGGGGAGTTTGAACTCCCCCTGTTGGCTCTTAACACCCACGCGGAACCAACACCATGGTAGTACCTCGAGTCATTGCGGTAGTACTGCTCCTCGAGCAGAAGTAATTTTTTACTTCTGTGTGTGAAGTGGCAGTACCGCTCCGGGAGCGGAAGTAATTTTTTACTTTCGTGCTTGAGGCGGTAGTACCGTGTCGGGGACGCTACTATGCGAGCACAGGAGCAGCCCAACTCTAGCGGTAGTACCGTGGATTACCACGGTAGTACCGTGCTGCCCACAAAGTGCTAGTTTTCAAAGAGAAAAGAAAACAAACTTTACGCACAAAAATGAGGGAAATAAGAAAGACATAAAGCCACGAAGATATGTCAATGGGCTACATGCAGCAAGGACGCATACGAAAGAGCACAAAAAGGTGTGAATCAAACCAAGAACATGGTCCAACAGATTAAAAAGGAGAAATGAGGACCAAATAATGAAACACTACCTCTCATGAAGAGAGGGCGGTGGCTCTAGAGCCACCTATGTTTGATTCACTTGGTATGGCACCACAAAGAATTATCCTTGGGCCCATGACCAAGACTCGTCTTTGAAGCATAGTAACCATCAGAAAAATGGCGGATGTGAAAGACTTTTATTAGTTTGTGCATAATAAGAGGAGGGATAGTTCATTGAGAGAACTAGACTCCCCCTAAACCCATGCCTACACCTAGACAAGACATAATGATCAGTGTGGTGAGGTGTGCACTAAGTCAATCCACATTGCTCGAATCAATGATATTTAGCTCATGCCTTAACTCGCTAAATCTTGCTTCATCCAATGGCTTCGTAAATATATCTCTAAGTTGCTCATTAGTGCTCAGATGGATAAGATTGATGTATCCTCACTTGACGTGTTCCCGGAGGAAGTGATGATGAATATCAATATGCTTCATCTTGCAATGCTGAACCGGGTTACTGGAGATCATAATGGCACTTTCATTATCACAGTAAAGAGGCACTTTGTCACAATTGACACCATAATCCTTTAAAGTTTGCCTCAACCAAAGAATCTATGCACAACAGCTCGCAGCAGCAACATACTCGGCCTCGGTGAACGAGAGAGAAACACAGTTTTGTTTCTTTGAAGACCAACTTACCAAAGACCGACCAAGAAATTATCAGCCTCCAGAAATGGACTTCCTATCCACACGGTCTCCCGCCCAATCCGAGTCAGTATATCCAATGAGATCAAATGAAGCCCCCTTGGGATACCATAAGCCAAAGTTTGGGGTATGAGCGAAATATCAAAAGATTCGCTTGACAGCCACATGGTGACTCTCCTTAGGTGCGTATTAAAATCATGCACAATTTCCCACACTTAACATGATATCCGATCTAGATGCACAAAGGTAAAGCAAGGATCCAATCATAGAGCGATATACCTTTTGATCCACAGCTTTACCATTGGGATCACTATCAAGATGGCATTTGAGTGGCATAGGAGTGTTGGCCTTGGGAGGATTGAGCTCATCCATCTTGAACCTCTTGAGCATGTCTTGAGTGTATTTGGCGTGATTGATGAAGGTACCTTGACTTTGTTGATTGACTTCGAAACCAAGGAAGAACTTCAACTCTCCCATCATAGACATCTCAAACTTATTTGCCATCAGAGTGGCAAATTCTTCATTGAAATCTTTGTTAGGAGAACCAAATATAATATCATCAACATATAGTTGACATATGAACAAGTTCCTGTTGACCCTCTTCGTAAAAAGAGTGGGATCGATTTTCCCAATTTCAAACCCACAGTCTTGCAACATCTCGATAAGGTGCTCATACCACGCGCATGGGGCTTGCTTAAGGCCATAGAGAGCCTTATCGAGAACGTATACATGATTGGAGAACTTGGGATCCTCGAACCCCGGGGGTTGCTTGACATATACCAACTCCTTAAGAGGACCATTAAGAAAAGCACTCTTAACATCCATTTGATATAATTTAAAGTTATGATGAGAAGCATATGCAAGCAACATGCAAATAGATTCAAGGCGAGCAACAGGAGAAAAGGTTTCACCATTGTCGATACCCTTGACTTGGGAGTAGCCTTGTGCCACCAATCTTGCTTTGTTGCTAATGAAGATACTGTTCGCATCTTGCTTGTTTTTGAAGATCCATTTAGTTCCAATAACATTGTGGTTCTCCTTAGGTCTTGGCACCAATCGCCACACTTGGTTGCACTCAAAGTTGTTGAGTTCATCATGCATAGATTCAACCCACTCCATGTCCTCGAGCGCATCTTGTACCTTTAGGGGCTCAATACAAGAAACAAATGCGTGATGTTCACAAAAGTTTGTTAATTGTCTACGAGTGGTTACCCCTCTTTGCAAGTTGTCATAGACGTTTTCCATCAAATGTTGTCTAAGTTTGAGCTTGGCAACATTCTTGGCGGCTTGTCTCTCTAAGATTTCCTCCATGGAAGGTTGAGGGACAAAATTCTGAGAAGCATCTTCTTGATGATCTTGAGCGCCTTCGTGAGATTGCTCTTGATCTTGAAGAGGATCTTGATCTTGAGCTTGCTCGGGGAAGTGGACTTGATCTTGGGCATCACTTGGTGAGACACCATCATCAGTAGATTGATCTTGCCCTTGATCTTGTCCATGTGGTAGAGGACCTTCATTTTGTTCTTCGGAGCATGTGGGTCTTGCGTCGGTGATGGTTCCACTTGAGAGGAACATTGTCCTTCTTCTTTGGCCACAAGGGGTTCCTCAACGGGTAGGAAGTATCCCACACCCATTCTTCTTATGGCTTGGGGAGGAATTTCATCACCTACATCACAAAGACCACTTTTCTCCACTTGGGAGCCATTATTTTCATCAAACTCTACGTTACTCGTCTCCTCAATGAGTGTCATGGACTTGTTGAGGACACGGTAAGCATGAGAGTTTGTAGCATAACCAACAAATATGCCCTCATGGACTCTAGATTCAAATTTAGACAAATGAGCGCCTTTCTTGAGAATGAAACACTTACAACGGAACACTCAGAAGTATTTGAAGTTGGGCTTGTTCTCGGTAAGAATCTCATAACGAGTCTTGTTCAAGCCTTTGCGGAGATAGAGCCGATTTGATGCATGACACGCTGTGTTAATGGCTTCGGCCCAAAAGTTGTACGGAGATTTAAACTCTGCCATCATGGTTCTTGCCGCATCCATCAACATTCAGTTCTTCCTCTCTGCAACACCGTTTTGTTGAGGGGTGTAAGGTGTGGAATATTGGTGCTTTATCCCTTCATCGCTGAGAAACTCATTTAGGGTGTAGTTCTTGAACTGAGTGCCATTGTCACTTTTGATCATCAAAATCTTTGCATCATGTTGACGTTGGACTTCATTTGCAAAGTCGATGATGGTCTGTTGGATCTCACTCTTCCTCTTGAAGAAATATACCCAAGTGTATCTCGAGTAATCATCTACAATCACCAAGCAATATCTTCTTCCTCCAAGGCTGTCAAAAGATGGAGGCCCGAAGAGATCCATGTGAAGGAGCTCTAAGGTCCTCTTTGAGTAGATTGTTGTAGTTGTACGATGAACCTTTTCATGCAGCTTTCCTTCGATATAGGCACTGCAAGCACAATCTCTGGCAAAACTCACGTTTGTTAGTCCAAGAATGTGATCCCCTTTGAGGAGACTTTGCAAAGATCTCATATTGGCATGGGCTAGTCGGCGATGCCAAAGCCATCCCACATCAACTTTAGCCATTAGACATGTCGCGGTCTTAGTGGGTCACTCCGAGAAGTTAATCGCATAGAGACCGTTTTTGACATGTCCAACAAAGGCTACTTTAAGAGTCTTGCTCCACAAAAGGGTCACAGTATCAATGCCAAAGAAGGTACTAAAACCCATGATTGCAAGTTAACAAACGGAAAGTAAATTGTATGCAAGGGTCTCAACAAGCATGACTCTATCAATAGTTAAGGTTGGAGAGATAACCACCTTACCAAGAACCAATACCTTTGAGATTGCATCATCTCCAAATGAGACTTGGGTGGCCACAAATTCATCGGGTCAAACATCCACCACCAAGTCCTTGCTTCCGGTCATATGATTTGTTGCTCCGCTATCGAGCAACCATGAGACTCCCCCGGAAGCAAAGTCCTACAAGAGATCAATGTTTGGTTTTAGGTACCCATTCTTTAATGTGTACTTTCATGTTAGCAAAAAGGGTCTTGCGAACCCAAATACACCATTAAATGTACTCATAAGAAGAACCAACATATTTGGCATAAACATGCCCATAACTAGCACGACACAAAACATAAGAGGGGTTAAAGTCGCCGGTCTTGTTGGGGTGGGTGGTCTTGTTCTTCTTGGCATTACCAACCACAACTTTGTCTTTGTTCTTCTCATGAGGACCATCTCCTGCTCTTACAAAGATTTCCTTGAGCGGTGGAACTTCCTTGGTGTTCACCTTCTTCTTGTTGTTGTTGTTTTTGGGTGCAAACCCAACTCCTTCCTTTGCCACAACTTCCTCCTGATTTCTCAAGAGGTCATTGAGCGTCTTCTCACCTTGGATACACGTCACCAAACCCTTTTCAAGATGCTCTTTTAGCTTAGCATTTTCTTTCACAAGATGTGCATGCTCACAACACGGGTTAGTAGCAGATGCATTATCAATTAGAACAAAAGGAGGACACGTGGCAATTTCCTTAATGAGGTTTACTTGGAGTTGATCATGCGACTCCTTAAGAGAGGCATGATCACACTTCAATGCCTTGTGAGCATTGTCAAGTGTGTCAAGCTCAACCTTGAGTCGATCATGGCCAACTCCAAGTGCAACCTTTTCAAACTTGAGTACATGGTTAAGAACAATAGCATGATCATAATCTTTATGTAATTTAGCAAGGTCATCATTTTGTGACTCCTCAAGAGTCATACAAAGACCTCGCTCTTCCTCAAGAGCAATAGATAGATCCGCTATCCCTCGGCATAATCATGACTATGGCCTCTCAACTCCTCAAGATATTCTTCTTGAGACTCAATAGTGTCATGGGCCTCACCAAGTTGTTCCAAGAGAGCAACGAAGTGCTTCTTGGACTCTCCCTTGAGTTTACACAAGAAATTTTCAAACTCATTTTTACCCTCTTTCGCCTCATCATGTTCATCCACACATTCTAACAAAGACGAAGTGGAAGAAATAGAAGTCTTAATGTTTGAGGTTTTGGCGTTGGAGGTTACCTTGGTGATACCTTTAGCCATGAGGCACCTCGCGACGATGTTCTCATTGGGGGTGTCGAAGAGTGACACCTTTGTTGGAGTAGACGAAGCAATTGCCATAGATGCCATTGCCATTACTTCACCGCTTGTGTCTTCGTCATCAACATCATCATTCGAGGCATACTCTTCTTGAGCCACTGATACTTTGTGAGGAGCCTTCTTGGTGAAGTTGGTTTTGTTGGGGAAGGACTTGGCCTTATCTTTGCGAATGAGCTTGCCACCATTGTATTCCCTCTTCTCATATGGGAAATCCACCACAAAGTGACTCGCATTACCACAGTTGTAGCATGTTCTCACACGTTGCTTTCCCTTTGACCCGTTTGAGTTGTTCTTGGAGAAGTTGGGCCTTGTGTTTCTCTTGTTGCCCAAAAATTGCCTAGACGCAAGAGCCATATGCTCATGATAAGCATATTTGGTGTCCTTGGGGCAACCCTCTTCTTCTTCTTCTTCCTCTTGACTGGCCTTGGCCTTCAAAGCAAGGTTGGGGGAAGATATCTTTGACCGTGGCACACGGGCGAGAGCATTGTCAGCTGTCGTGTTCAAGATGTTCATTGCAATACATTCATCCAACACATCACCAGAGGACAAGGTGTGAAAGTCTGGTCTTTAACGGATGACAGCATACATAGCCTTGTTGTAGGGCATGATAGCCTTCAGAAACTTACGCTTGATCCAAGTATCATCCACATCCTTGCTGCCATGATCCTTGAGGGAAACGGCAAGAGCGATCACCCTTCTATAGAGCTCACGTGGTTCCTCATCCTCTACCATTACAAGCTCATCTGACTAATCAAGGACAACTTCATAGTTTGATCGTTGAATGCTTGAACTGCCCTTGTACATGGAGACAATGTGTTCCTAACACTCTTTAGCAATAGTGAAGGGCCGCAGGTGAGGTAGGTCTTTAGTAGGAACATCAGCTTGGAGTATGAACAAGGCGGAAGAATTTAGTTGTTTATCTGCTTGTTCTCTTGGAGTAAGGTTGCGTGAATCATGAGGATAGTATCCTTCTTTAATGACGCTCATGAGATGAATTAAGTTGTGATCTAAATGAGACTTGATACTGAAAACCCAGTTAGGAAAATCATTATTAACAAGTTTAGGAGGAGGACCATGATTAATTATATGAGGTGGGTGCACCAGTCCTCCATAGACCATGGGAGGGGGAACTGAGTCAAAGCTCCCTGACCCATTAACTCCTTGAGAACGATTATCCTTATTAGCACTAGCCCCCTCCTTACCGAAGTTGATATCCGATGTCAAGTT
Source organism: Hordeum marinum (assembly GCA_022496015.1). NCBI lineage: Eukaryota > Viridiplantae > Streptophyta > Magnoliopsida > Poales > Poaceae > Hordeum > Hordeum marinum. Next base: position 386,787,630 of record CM039672.1, read on the forward strand.
AGTGGGTTTAACCACTTGCACCGCATTGGTAGAAACTTTAAGAGTATTAAGGAATTCTTTGAACATGGATTTGACCTCGGTCGTCATGGAGGATTTAAGTGAGGACAAGGCCTCATTGAAATCCTCACGTGAGACCGTGTTCACTCCCACGACCTCGGGAAGTTCTCTCACACGCTCCTCTTCGCCAGCCATACTCTTCGGTGGTGAAACCCTTAATAAGGAGACGTGGCTCTGATACCAATTGAAAGGATCGATATGGTTGACTAGAGGGGAGGTGAATAGGCAACTAATTTTTTTATCTTTTCTTTAACAATTTAGGTTTAGCATCAAATAGGTTGGCTAGATGTGCAACTAGGTGAGGAACCTATATGATGCTAATCACAACAAGCACACAAGCAAGCAAGGGATACAACACAATAATAGCTTGCAAGAAGTAAAGGTAAGAGATAACCAAAAGTGGAGCCGGTGGAGACGAGGATGTGTTACCGGAGTTCCTTCCCTTGTGAGGAAGTACGTCTCCGTTAGAGGGGTGTGGAGGCACAATGCTCCCCAAGAAGCCACTAGGGCCACCGTATTCTCCTCATGCCCTCACACAATGCGAGATGTCATGATTCCACTATTGGTGCCTGAAAGCACAACATGCTCCCTTGGTGGTTTTGATAATTCATGACAACATACATTGTCTCTTGGACTAACACCTCTATCTAGTGTATTTCAGATAATAGTCCATGGATAGTTGAGTTGGCAAAAGGATTGAGGAGATTGTGGAATTACCCCAAGATTCAAGGAAATAGCTTGGCCAAGCTTCAAGCGAGAGGACCCTACATTTTACATTTGTGAGCAATCACTTTGACTCCATAGGAAAGCCAATACTATTAAAAGGGGGTAAAGTTTTGATGGTGGACAATATGCTCAAACGTGCACAAGTGACAGTCACCAAAACATCCACAAACTCTCCCACCAAAGTCTACCCAAAGCCAAATATGCAAAATCGGTGCAACCAACATTCCTATTCCGGTGCCACCGATTCTAAACCCTAGACAGACTCAGCCAAACCCTAACACTTCGAGGCAGCCGATACTGCACTCGGTGCCACCGAGTTGGGTTGCTAAGATTCTGTTATGCAAGTTCACTTTTCTGGTCCATCCGAAAATGGTGAATCGACGACATCCAATTTGGAAAATCTGACCGTTGGTCACCTTGTCGGTGCAAGCGAGAATTGTATATCGGTCCCTCCGAGATTCAAAAGTTGCCAGTTTTGGTCACTTCGGTACCACCGAGATTTACACATCAGTGTCACCGGGTTGGTCATTTTGTGTGTAATGGTTGGATTTTTGGGGATGCCTATATATAACCCTTCACCACCACCCACTCGTAAGAGAAGCACTCAGAACTATTCCATACCTATCCTACTCAGTTTTCTAAGAGAGAACCACCTACCCTTGTGTTGAGGTCAAGATCTCCCACTCCAACCATATGGATCTCAATTTCTAGCCTCCCCAAGTTTCTTTCCACCAATCCCATATTTTCTACCAAGCCAAATCTGTGAGAGAGTGATTGTGTGTTGAGGATTCTATCATCTTGAAGCACAAGAGCAAGGAGTTCATCGTCATTACCGAGCCTATTACCTTTTGGAGGGTGGTGCCTCCTAGATTGGTTAGGTGTCTCTTGGGAGCCTCCTACTTCGTGTTGTGGAGTGAACCAAGAAGTTTGCAAGGGCAAGGAGATCGCCTACTTTGTGAAGATCTACCCATAGTGAGGCTAGTCCTTCGTGAACAAAAGCCGCATGGAATAGTCAAGGTTACTTCTTCGTGGAACCCTCCGTGGACTCTCGCGTCTGTTACCCTCCATGGGTTGAAGACTCCATGAACGTGGACGTACGATAGCACCACCTATCGGAACCATGGGAAAAATCCTTGCGTCTCCTATTGCATTTGATCTTCCTACCCCATCCCTTTACTTACATGTGCAATGTCTATACTTTCCGCTGCCATACTTGTAGACATGCATGTGTAGGGCTGTTAGACTTTCTAGACCTGCTAAAATAGTCAAAATCTACCAACCAATTAACTTGGGAAAAGGTTAGGTTTTAATTTACGCCTAGTAGTCTATTCACCCCCCCCTCTAGACACCCCTCTCTCGATCCTATAGTGCCCTTGAAGGCGGCGACCAAACCTTTACAGACAAGGTTGGGGCTATCGCCACAACTTAATTGGAGGCTCCCAACGACACCACGAAGCTTCACCGCAATGTAATGTGGCTCCGAGGTGACCTCAACCGTCTAGGGTGCTCAAACACCCAAGAGTAACAAGATCCACAAGGGATTAGTTGGGGGAATCAAATTTCTCTTGGTGGAAGTGTAGATCGGGGCCTCCTCAACCAATCCCTAGGAAATCAACAAGTTTGAATGGCTAGGGAGAGAGATCGGGCTAAAATGGAGCTTCGAGCAACAATGGAGCTTGGGGAGGGAAGAGGTGATCTTCTTGGAGAAGAAGACCTCCCTTTTATAGTGAGGGATAGGATCCAACCGTTATCCCCACTCTAAGCCCCGCATGTTGTGGTACTACCACATAGTACCACGGTACTACCGCAAGGGTTTGCGGTACTACCGCTGCAAAGTGCGGTACTACTGTTTGCATGGTAGTGACGAGATGCAGGCTGATTGTACTAGGCAACTAGCGGTAGAACCACCGGAGTGGTACTACCGCGAGCCCATGCGGTACTACCGCATGGTCGGTAACGACTGGCATGGGAGATGCACGGAAGTAAAAAATTACTTCCGTGCTTACCTCCACTGAGGGCGGAGCTGCGAAAAAGTTTGGCACGGTAGTACCGAAAATACATCACGGTACTACCACAAGAGGGCGGATGTAAAAAATTACATCCGCGCCTACTACCGCGAGCGCATGCACCAGGGCCGGGGACAACGGTACTACCATTCTTCCAAGCGGTACTAGTACGAGCACCTGCGGTACTACCGCTTCCTTGAGCGGTACTACCGCTAGCCAATGAAAACTAGCACCCCGCAGCCTTCACTTTGCACAGACAAGGAAAACAGACTGGAGCTCCATTGAAGCAAAGGAAAGGTGGTGCAATAGAACAGATGTGTACGTGATGATTCCACCCAAACCTTTCCGAAGCGGACCCCGTCTTAATAGTATGGCTTTCCTATGACACAAATCCATCGAAAGGAAACATAGAGAACAACCGTCTTCGATAAGCTCCGAGGGGCACCGAATCATCTTGTGCCTAGACATGAGATATCTGAAATGCTTAATGCACACGACTAGTCCGCAAAAGCATTTCCATCAATCACCAGAACCACTTAGGGAGAAATATGCCCTTACATCAAGGTGTGGTGTTCATTGAAGAGGAAACAATAAAAGATATTGGGAAACCAGAGAAGCCAATGACCAACACACCTCAGGTTGATATGGATCCAATTCGTCCTCCTCTCTTGCATGACAATCATGGGGGAGATGATGACACTGAAGATAGTGGAGATGCAACTGACCAAGGAAGTACAAGTCAAAGTGACGAGCAGCCATCAAGTGATGATGATGATGATGATGAAGCTGGTAATGATGATGCCAATGAAAACCCACCCGATTCACCACCAGTGCAGCAACAACGTAGAAGTGACATAGGTCGCATCCCTTCTTCTAAGTATCCAGCACATCAAGATGTGTTGATGACTGATGCAGGTGAGCCCTCATGCTATGAGGAGGCAATGTCCGATGAGAATAAGGAAGAATGGTCAGAAGCCATGCAGGATGAGATGAAATCCCTGTATGAGAATGATACCTTTGAGTTGGTGAATCTTCCAAAGGGCAAGAAAGCACTCAAGAACAAGTGGGTGTACAGAGTGAAGACTGAAGAAAACACCTCACATCCAAGGTACAAGGCCAGATTGGTTGTGAAAGGTTTCAGTTAGAAAAAGGGCATCGATTATGATGAGATATTCTCTCCGGTGGTCAAGATGTCTTCGATCTGAGTTGTGCTTGGCATGGCTGCCACCATGGACTTGGAAATTGAACAACTTGATGTGAAGACAACATTCTTACATGGTGATCTAGAGGAGTATATATACATGGAGCAGCCAGAGGGATTCATGGTTGCAGGCAAGGAGCACTTAGTATGCAAATTTAAGAAGAGCTTGTATGGCTTGAAACAAGCTCCTCGGCAGTGGTACAAGAAGTTTGAGTCTTTTATGATTGAGCTTGGTTACCATAAAGCACAACCTGATCATTGTGTCTTTATGAAGAGGTACGCTGAGGGTGATTTCATTATTCTCTTGTGGTATGTTGATGATATGCTGATTGTTGGAAATGGCACAAATAGGATTGCTCTCCTCAAGAAGGTATTGAGTAAATCATTTGCCATGAAGGATTTAGGACCAACTAAGCAAATACTTGGCATGAAGATCTCCCATGATAGATCAAAGAAGCTGCTTTGGCTCTCATAGGAAAGGTACATTGAGAAGGTACTTGAAAGGTTCAATATGAAAGATGCAAAATCATCTATGTCTCCACTTGCAGGACATCACAAACTGAATTCAAAACAGTGTCCTTCAAGTAAGAAGGAGAAATAAGAAATGAGGATAGTACCTTACCAATCTGCTATGGGTAGTTTGATGTATGCCATGGTATGCACTAGGCCTGATATTGCCTATGCAGTTGGAGTTGTTAGCCGGTTCGTGACAAATCCAAGTAAAGCTCATTGGGAAGAAATGAGATGGATTCTCAGGTATCTCAAGGGAACTTCTAGATCTTGTTTATGCTTTGGAAGTGATGATCCTATATTGTAGGGCTATACCGATGCAGACTATGCAGGTGACAGGGATCATAGAAAGTCCACATATGGATACCTGATGACTTATGCAGGGGGAGTAGTGTCATGGCAATCAATATTGCAGAAATGTGTTTCTACATCAACTACAGAAGCTAAGTACATAGCAGCAGTTGATGCTGGCAAGGAAGTTTTGTGGATGAAGAACTTCTTGCAAGAGCTCGACATGAAGCAAGAGAAGTATGTTCTTTTTTCTGACAGTCAAAGTGCTATTCACCTTGCCAAGAATTCAAGCTATCACTCTCGAACCAAGCACATTGATGTGATGTATCATTGGATTCGAGATGTAGTGAGTTCCAAGTTGCTGAAACTTGAGAAGATCCATACCGACTGTCGTGGATTTATCACAACAGATGTCCGAGTTAACGGACTTGGATTTGAGGCCATCGCTAACGTGATGGACTCAAAGGGGTTAACAGGGACGAAGGACACGAGTTTACCCAGGTTCGGCCCCTCAAGGTGAGGTAATAGCCTACGTCCTGCTTGTGTTTGTATTGCTTGTTGTATCGATTACAAGGGAGCTAAAGCTTGGCCTAGCTCTCGATAACCTGACCCCTAAGTCGCCCCGGGTCTTTCCATTATATACTGAGGTCAAGACCACGGGTCATACAAGTTGTGGCCGACTCTCATTACACGTCCGAGTCTGCCTCTATCTTCTCTTGCCTATCCTAACCAAGTTGTCCCCGGGCGGCTTACATGCCCGGGTCTTCTCATCCGGGCCACCCTGCCGGCCCATCCTGTGAGCCGCTATGCTTGTTGGGCCCTCCGGTCCTCACGGCTCATCCTTGGGCTGGCTACGAGCCATCCGGTTTAACCTAGAGCCCTCCAGGGCGGGTCTCACCGTGGGGTTATATCCCCAACATTAGGCCCTAGGTTGATTTGAGCTTGCTCATTTCATCCTTCTCTTCTGTTCCTCGGCGAGTCGCCCGGTAGTGACCCGCTGTGACGTCACGTGGACTCTGCAAAAAAGATTCGCTCACGCACCGCCAAATCCTTCCATTAAATGGTTAGCCCGAAAATCGAGGCGTCCGCCTCGGTTGAACGATTCGTGTCGCCTGGATTTTCGCGCCTGCCCCATTTTCCTTTTAAATAGGACTACTGTGGGTGGCATTTCCTTTCTCTTGCTCGCGCTGTCATCTCCCACTTCTCCGATACCTCCGCTCCTACTCCGGCGCCGTCTCCGTCTCGCCGTCGACTGGCCGCTGCATCAACCTGTTGCGAACCAGAGCCCATCTCGCGCTCCTATCGCTGGTAAGTCTTCTTCCCTTCGACCCATAACCGTCTCTAGTAGGGTTTCTATAAGCTCCGCCGCCGTCGTCGCTTAGAACTCGAACTCCATTGCCGCCGGCCGCGCTCAGCGTATGAACTCCGGCCCGTCGCCCGACCTCGCGGCGCCGCTGTATAATAGGCACTGAGTAATAACACATAGATTGGTCCCTACTCAGCCTGCCATTTTAGGTTTTCGTCTGCCTCGCCCATTCGTCCTTAGGTCTAAAAATAGAGGCATTTTTCCTGCTTTTGTAGATCTGTTATTTTAGCTGAACTTCACGAAATCTGTTTCCTGGGACATAGCCGTTTTTCGCTCATCCTCTTTTCTTTGTTGACTCACCAGGCCCCTCCGGCTCTCATCAGCCGCCATATTATTTGTAGAACCCTTAAAATTGTAAGTCGTCATAGATATTTTTTTTGCTCTTGACTCACCATACTTTTTAATTTGCACAGTCCTTAAGCCGCCAGCATGTCTCGCGCCTCCAACTCATGCAACTGGGTCGGGTCTTGCATCACGGAGGAATACTTATTGGATTTTCTTCACGCGGGTACCCTTCCTTCCAAGGAGGTCCTTAATTGGCGGGCCTCGGGTGATGAAACGCGGCCCACTCCTCAAGAAGGCGAAGTAGTGGTCTTCTCTGATCATATCGAGCGAGGATTCGTGCCCCCCGGCTCGAAGTTCTTTCGTGACGTCCTTCACTTTTACAAGCTTCACCCCCAAGACTTGGCCCCCAACTCCGTCTCCAATATATGCAATTTTCAAGTGCTCTGTGAAGTCTATATGCAAGCCAAGCAGTTTGTGGGGTTATTTCGAGAGTTTTTCTATGCCAATCAGCAAACTGAGGTGAAAGCCGGTCCGAGTCTAGAGCTTGGCGGATCGCCATTCAACGGCGTAGGGATATTACTTTTCCAGCCATGCAGATGCCAAGTCATCAAAAGGACTGGAACAAGACTTGGTTCTACTGCAAGGATACCTCTCGTGAGAATGAGCGTCCACTACCGGGTTATCGTCCCTCCCGGCTCAAGACAACTCCAGAGCTTCCGGGCCGGCTGTCAGCTTCGGAACGTGCAAGATACGAGCCAGCTCACGCCAAGATCAAGGCCCTCATGGCCAATGGTTTAACCGGGCTGGATCTGATCCGCTGCTGGATTTATTGGCGGATTATGCCCTTAAGTCATAGAAGCCGACTCATGTGTGAATACGAAGGCAAGTATGATAGTTCACTATGCTTCAGCCAATCAACCCTGACGAAGGATGACATCACCACCGTCATCCGGAGCCTTGTCCATGAAGCATCCGGATCATGCAGCACCATTGGCCCGGTGCCTTTTAACGCCAAAAATCTGGCTCCAGATGTAAGGCGACTCTTCACCACTTTTCTCCTTGTCACTTATACCTTTCTGACGCATTACTGTTTAACCGGTTTAACCTTTCCAGGCCAACTCTAATTTCTGGAAGAAGGAGTATGTTCCTCCTTTGAAGAAGCCCAAGAAGAAAGTTCTGGCTAAGAAGCCCAAGCAAACCGCCCCTCAAGAAGGATGGTTTGACCCGCCGCAATCGTCCGACTCAGATGTAAACCTTGGCTGCTTTCTACCATTTTATTACCTTATTTTACTTACACTTGTTTTACTCACAGGATGATGTTGAAACAAGCCGTGCCAACGCCCCTGAGGTAATCTATATTTCTTCCGGCTCAGAATATTTTATCCCCCGGAGGCCGCGGCAGGTTATTGGAAAAGTTCCTCTTTCTCATCCTCTTGCTTATCTGGCTCACGATTTTCTTTTGAAAAAGCAACAGAAGGTTGAGCGTCGCCAGACCCGGAGCGCTGGTTCTACTGAACTTATGTCCGGCTTACCAAACTCGCCAGCTCCAAAGAAACGCCCCACAGAGGTATGTATCTCCGTTTTAATTAATTTCACTTTGCGACCTCGACGGTGTCTCATATTTCTTAAATTGTCTCTCAGAAATCACCCTCTTCTGGCGACTCTTCGGCGACCGATCTGCCGCCTCCCAAGATCAACCCGTTGTAAGTATTTCCCATTATGACATCCGGCTCTCTATGCGGCAGTAGTATCCTTTGGATTCTGATCCTCACATTTACAGTGCTCAAGCAAAGCGTCGCAAGACGAACAAGTCCCCCCTAGCCCTGCAGCCCAAGAGCCAGAGCGTGAACAACTAGAAGAGTCACGACCGGATGTAGATCCGCCAGCCGCATCCACTGGGCCTGCTGTTGAAGATAACATTCCGGAGAGCCCTCCAAGGGGTCCTTCGAAACCACCGAGTCCTGCCCAGGTGATCAAGACCACTGCAACTCCGAATGTCATGATCACCGGGTCTGCCTTTCAGTCTCTCCCGGCTCACGTGCTGACCAGGCATAAAGAGCTGGCCGAGGCATCAAAGAAACTAGATTTTGACTCTTCTTCCTTTGAGAACATGACAGCCGAAGAACTTCACGCCGGTTATGTGAACCGGCTTTCCACCAGCCGAGATCTGGAGCTTTGGCTGGTCAGCTTGATGAAGAAAAAATATGGGGTACTCCTCTTCTTGCTATAACCTTATTTAGCCCCCAAGGGCCGGCTCAATCTAGTTAAGAGTTGAACCGGGCCCCTGATCCTTTGTAGAAAATCTAAATCCATAGTCCCTAAGGGCCGGCTCAGCTTTGATAAAGTTGAGTCGGAGCTTCATTGTAGATAGTTTTAAGAGCCAATTGTAGCCCCCAGGTTTCGGATTAACTTGATGACGATGAGCCAGAACTACACTGTAATCTTGGAGATCAAATATACATTAGCCCCCAAGTGTCAAACATATTGCTTGCAGTCTACTTGAAACTTGCATAATTTTGTCTTAATCTTCATCATGTAATAAAATCCATCCTGGCGACTTATTCTGCATTTTGATATGCCATAGGAAGCTTTAAACGAGGCCGGGTCGTAGTTGACGGATCTGAAGACCAACCTGGCGGCTCAACAAACGGCTCGAAGTGCCACCGATGAAAAGTGTCGGCTCCTCTCTGAGGAATTGGCCACAATCAAGGCCGACTTTGCTGCTTTTAAAGAGTTAGCTGAGTTTGAGAAGATCTTTTTGACCAAACGGGCAGATGACACCGATCAACGGCTGATAGCTGTATCCGATGAACTCCAAGCCCTGAAGCACCACATTACCAAGATGATAGCCGCCCTCTTTGGTAAGCTTCTGACAACTTGTGCTTCAATGGCTATATAACACTTGTACTAGCGACTCATCCTGAAATGTCCGTCTTATGTAGGCCCTAGGAGCCGACAACTGGCTTCTAGTCTGCTGCCGTTGAAGGCCATCTACACTTTGACTGAGCAACTATACTGCGGCGTGGCGTGCACTATTAAAGTCGTGCAATACAAACACAAGATTCCGACGACTCTCAAGGGCGTCTTGGAGCTCTTTTCCACCATGCCTAAGCAGATTGCCAAACTCAAGAAGTCAGCCGCCCGCCAAGGGGCCATTGAGGGCATCAGCTGGGCTTTGGCCTTTTCTCCGGGTCTAACATCAGCCGAGATGATAGATGGCTTCCCTTCAAAGAAAGATGACGTCTCAGAGTTCACTAATGCTAACTATAGCCGGTGTGTGAAGGAATCCTGAGTACTAGCTTCCATCTTAGCGGAAGAAGCTGATCTGACGACCTACCAGGCGGCTTATGGCTTGGATAAAAAAAGAATCCGTGGCCCACTTTACGAGTGCAAAGACTTGACGCCTGCCCGTAGTAAGGACTTCTTCGCACCTGACCTTGACCCATCTCCTTATTTTGACGAAGGCTCTTTTGCGGCTCTAACGAACTGCAACTGGGATTTGGACAACCTCCAGATTGGGGCCACCGAAGAGTCGGAGCAGGATGACCCGGCAGCTAGTCAGTCCCTTCTTGAAAAAACTTGTAACAACCGACTCTCCTTAACCCGCCGTGTGGCATTTGAAAAGACTTGTCTGAAATTATTAGCTCGTCTGGGAGTGTATGTAATAGACTAGATGTTTACTTTTGCTTCTGCTGAACCTTGTGTCATTATGCTTTATAAGATGATCCGGCTTTTTAGCTGCCATTGTATTTGTATGCTCTTGAACCTTTTATACTGCTTTGTCATCATAGAACACACATGTGGCCAAGATTAGGTAAACTATACCCGGAGGTGGTAATTCCCTTTTGGCGATTACGGCTAATCTGGTTAGCCGGAGATGGCATAAAGCCTAGTCGATAAGGCGTTTAAAAGATACACCCATAGGTAATAATACGGCGTAAACGCCGACGGATAAGCGTTAGAAGCTGTACCCGAAGGTAAGAAGCCGCTCTCGCCTCGACTCATTTTCCTGAGCCGGATATTTGTGCCATAAGGCCGGCTAATAGGCATTATAAGCTATACCCGAAGGTAAGAAGCCGCCGTTTGCCGCACCTAATTTACCTTAGCCGTTTTACGTAGCCTAAAGCCGGATAATAGGCATTATAAGCTATACCTGAAGGTAAGAAGCCGCCGTTCGTGGGTCATGAGACGTTAGCTACCCGTTAGTAAAAACCTCTCATAACCGCGGCTAAATGTGTTAGCTGGAAATTTGGCATAAAGTCGTCCGATAGGGTGTTAGAAGCGATACCCTTCGGTAAGAAGCCCTCCTCAGCAGTATAGCGTAACCCGCCGGCAGATAGGCGTTAGAAGCTGTACCCAAAGGTAAGAAGCCGCCCTCGCCACGACTCATTTTCCCGAGCCGGTTTTTTGTTTTGTGGCATAAAGCCTGGTGCCGCGACTCATTTTCTTGAGCCAGGATTTTACTTTGGCAGTTACACTATTTGATATAACTGTGACATGTACAATGATAGTGTACGATGAGGGGTCTCTGCACCCTTAAGTGAAATAAGGTCGGAGATGCGCGATGTTCCACGGCCGGCGGGTCTCCTGACCCGCCGTATCTAAGTCATCTCGGATATCGATGAGGTAATATGACCCATTGTTGAGATTTCTGCTGACTACAAAAGGTCCTTCCCATGGAGGAGAGAGCTTATGCATATTTGTCTGGTCCTGAATCAGCCGGAGCACTAAGTCGCCCTCCTGGAACGTCCGGGTCTTGACCCTGCGGCTGTGATAGCGACGCAAGTCTTGTTGATAAATTGCCGACCGGGTCGCTGCTAACTCTCGCGCCTCTTCCAGAGCATCCAATGCATCTTGACGTGCCGTCTCATTGTCCGCCTCAACGTAAGCTGCCACCCTTGGCGAGTCATGCCGGATGTCACTGGGCAACACTGCCTCGGCTCCATACACCATAAAGAAAAGGCGTAAAACCCGTAGATCTATTAGGGGTGGTCCTGATGCTCCATAAGACGGAGGGTAATTCTTCTACCCAACACCCGGGTGTTCGCTACAAAGGAACCATAAGCCATGATTTAATCCCTCTTAAAATTTCCTGATTGGCACGCTCCGCCTGACCGTTGGATTGTGGATGCTCCACTGCTGAAATATCAAGCCGGATATACTCTTCATCGCAGAATTTTTTCATAGCCCCCTTGGACAGATTTGTACCATTATCAGTGATGATGCTGTGTGGGTAACCAAAACGGTAGATCAACTTTTTGATAAATAAAACCGCCATAGCCGCGTCACATTTGCTGACCGTCTCTGCCTCTACCCACTTGGTAAACTTGTCCACCGCCACCAGGAGGTGTGTTTTCTTATCCTTGTATCTCTTGAAAGGTCCCACCATGTCAAGCCCCTCGACCGCAGACGGCCAAGTAATTGGTATCATCCTTAACTCCTGAGCCGGGATATGAGCATGCCGGCCAAACTTCTGACAACCGTCGCACTTATGGACTAGGTCCTCCGCCTCTTTATGAGCCGTCAACCAGAAAAACCCATGACGGAAAGCCTTGGCCACCAAAGATTTCGAGCCTGCGTGGTGTCCACAATCGCCAGTATGGATTTCATTCAAGATCTGCTGGCCCTCCTCTGGTGAAACACAACGTTGAAAAACTCCCGTCACACTGCATTTATGCAACTCACCATTGGCTATAGTCATGGACATAGAACGCCGGGTGATCTTTCTGGCTAGGTCTTCATCCTCAGGTAACTCGCCCCGGGTCAAATAGGCCAAATAGGGAATAGTTCGATCTGGGATAGCATGCAGAGCCGCCACTAATTCTGCCTTCGGGTCAGGAACAACCAAATCTTCTTCTGAAGGTATCTTGACAGTCGGATGGTGTAAGACGTCCATAAAGACATTGGGTGGCACCGGCTTTCGTTGAGAGCCTAATCATGATAAGGCATCAGCCGCCTCATTTCTGCGATGATCAATGTGATCTACCTGATATCCTTTGAAGTGTCCTACAATAACATCAACCGCCTGATGGTAAGCCGCCATCCACGGGTCCTTGGAATCCCAAGTGCTAGAAACTTGCTGAGCCACCAGATCTGAGTCGCCCAAACACCTGACTCGGCTCAAATTCATCTCCTTGGCTAACCGAAGCCCATGAAGCAAAGCTTCATATTCAGCCGCGTTGTTAGTGTAGGGGAACATCAGCCGGAGCACATAACAAAAATTATCACCCTTGGGGGATGTCAGAACAACTCCTGCCCCTGACCCCTCTAATTGCTTGGAACCATCAAAGCGTATAGTCCAGTATGTATTATCCGGCTTTTCCTTGGGAGCTTGACACTCCGTCCAATCATTTATGAAGTCCACAAGGGCTTGGGACTTGATAGCTGTGCCAGGCACATATTTTACATTGAGAGGTCCCTGCTCCAATGCCCACTTAGCAATCCTTCATGTGGCTTCTCTGTTCCGGATAATATCCCCTAGCGGAGCAGAACTGACCACAGTTATCTGGTGCCCTAAGAAATAGTGTTTTAACTTGCGATTGGCCATGAAGACCCCATATACCAGCTTCTGCCAATGTGGATACCTTTGCTTAGACTCTGTCAGGACCTCACTCATATAATAAACCGTCCTTTGGACTGGATACTCCTTTCCAGCCTCCTTGCGCTCGGCCATGATTGCAACACTCACTGCCTGGTTATTAGCCGCCACATAAAGGAGTAACAGTTCTTTTTCAGTCGAAGCAGCCAGTACTGGCGGCTCAGTGAGCTGTTTTTTAAGCGCCTCAAGTGCTTCACCCGCTGCTTTACTCCAGACAAATTTGTCTGTCTTCTTCATCATTTGATATAAAGGAATAGCCTTCTCTCCAAGACGGCTTATGAACCGGCTCAACGCAGCAATCCGCCCTACCAAGCGTTGAACATCATTAATGCAAGCCAGCTCTCCTAGAGAGGTAATAGCCTTGATTTTGTCTGGGTTAGCCTCGATACCATGCTCAGAGACCAGGAAACCCAAAAGCTTGCCCGCCGAAACACCAAAGGCACACTTGGTTGGGTTAAGCATCATCTTGTAGATCCAGAGATTATCAAAAGTTTCTTTTAAATCCTCCAATAGAGTCTCCTTCTTTCTGGATTTGATCACGATGTCATCTACATAAGCATGAACATTACGGCCAATCTGACTGTGAAGGCAGTTCTACACGCATCGATGGTAAGTCGCCTGGGCACTTTTGAGCCCGAAAGGCATAGAGACATAGCAGAATGCCCCAAAGGGTGTAATAAAAGCCGTTTTCTCCTAGTCTTTAACCGACATTTTGATTTGATGATAACCTGAGTACGCATCCAGGAAGCACAAACTTTCACACCCCACCGTAGCATCAATGATCTGATCAATACGCGGGAGAGCAAATGGATCAGCCGGACAAGCCTTGTTAAGGTCCGTGTAGTCCACACACATACGCCATGTGCCATTCTTTTTTAGTATGAGCACCGGATTACCCAACCATTTCGGATGAAAAACTTCAATGATAAAACCTGCTACCAAAAGCCGGGCAACTTCTTCCCCAATAGCCTTGCGCCTCTCCTCATTGAACCGCCGCAAAAACTGTTTAATCGGTTTAAACTTTCGATCCACATTAAGGTTGTGCTCAGCGAACTCTCTCGGTACACCTAGCATGTCAGAAGGTTTCCATGCGAAGATGTCCTGATTCTCACGGATGAATTCGATGAGCGCGCTTTCCTATTTGGGATCCATGTGAGCTCCAATGATGAACTGCTTAAATGAGTCGCCCGGAGTAAAATCTACTGTCTTGGTATCATCCGCTGAAAACTTGAGGGGCGGCTCAACCTCCGTGGTGGGCTTTTTCAGCGGGGTCATATCCTCTGGATCAACATTATCCTTATAGAACTTAAGTTCCTCCTGGGCACAACTGGACTTTGCGTAAGCCGCGTCTCCTTCACACTTAATAGCCGTATTTCGGTTACCATGAACGGTAATGGTACCGTTTAAGCCGGGCATCTTGAGCTACAAGTAAACATAGCAGGGCCTAGCCATGAACTTAGCATAAGCCGGCCGTCCAAATATCGCATGGTAAGGACTCTTGATCTTGACCACTTCGAACCACAAGGATTCCACCCTGTAATTGTACTCATCGCCAAAAGGCACTTCCAACGAAATCCTGCCCACCGGACGTGTCGACTTACCCGAAACCACACCATGAAAGACGGTGGATGATGGTTTTAAATCCTTGTCAAGCAACTTCATCCACTGGAAAGTGTCATAGTAAAGGATGTTTATGCTGCTGTCGCCATCCATAAGCACCCTGTTCACCATATATCCGCCCACCTGGGGGGCCTACAACCAAAGCCAGCCGTCCCGGGTCATCGACACATGGCGGGTGATCTTCTCGGCTCCATGTTATGTCATATTTAGACCACTTTAAGTACTGCCGAAGAGCCGGTATAACTGCATTAACTGCCCGCTTTCGCAACTTCTGGTCCCGTTTGTTGAGACCGGTCATGAAAACGTGGTACTGCCCGGAGCTGAGCTGCTTTGGATTACTCTGAAAACCAGACTAATTACGCTGTTGTTGCTGATTATTGTGACCAGAATGCGGCTGGTGTCCCCCTTGACCATCTTGACCCGGATGACGGTGGACCGAATGATCGGACCTTGAGCCGCCAGAACCAAAACCAGCTCCTGACCCGTCATGTCCTGAGCCGCTTGGCGGACCACCATCTCAATTGTTAGGTTGTGTGAAATACCGCTTGTACTTCTGCATGAAATTGCAATTCCCCCATGTGTGGTTTGCCGGCTTATCAGGCAGACTGTGATTTGGACAAGGCCGCTTAAGTAACTCCTCCATGTTCGAGGGAGAGCTATACCTGCCAAAGAGCGGTCTAAACCTCCTATTGCCTTTAGGGTAATTCTGCTGGGTGTTTGTATTAGCCACCAGCTCTGACCCGGCCTCTAGATTCTTATGTTTGCTCTGGCTACCATTGTTTGCCACACCCTTGCCTTGATTGCCTTCCTACCTTGGCCAGCTTTCTCATCATCAGAACCCGGATCTTTCGTACTGTCAGAGTCGGCATATTTCGTGAGAGCCGTCATGAGCTCTCTCATGTCCTGGCATGTACGTTTGAGCCAGCCGAGTTTCTGCTTTAGAGGAACAAAATGGCAATTGTTCTCCAAGATCAGTACCGCCTAGGCCGCCGTGATCTGCTCCGAGGAGTGGATGATTGTCGAGACCCGCCGTACCCAATGATGGGACGACTCGTTCTCCTGTTGGACATAGTGATCAAGATCCACAATGGTCATCGGTTGCTTGCATGTCCCTTGAAAGTTTTTAATGAACTGGGCCCGAAGCTCCACCCATGAATTGATGGTATTAGGCGGTAACCCCTTTAGCCACGTGCGAGCCAGGCCTTCAAGCATCATGACGAAATACTTGGCATAAACCGCCTCACTGACCTCCAGCATCTCCATGGCCAGTTCATAACTCTCCACCCAGGCCTCCGGGGGTAGATCAGCGGTATAATTT
Organism: Hordeum marinum; assembly: GCA_022496015.1. NCBI lineage: Eukaryota > Viridiplantae > Streptophyta > Magnoliopsida > Poales > Poaceae > Hordeum > Hordeum marinum. The sequence continues at coordinate 386,803,608 of CM039672.1, forward strand.
GGGACCTTGTGGGGCCCTTTGAAGTCTCTTGGCAGCTGTTCGCTCCGTAGAGCCGGCGACAAACACGGCAGCCCTCCCGTCCTGGAGTTCACTCCTGCCCCTACCGAAACGGAAGCTACATGCTCCTGGTGAGCCGGCCTAGCTGGCGCCTCTTGCGGGCTTCCCGCATGGTTTACAAATGCTGACGTGTCTCTACCCGGCCGGTGACCCATCGGAATCTCTCTGTGTCGGTTGCTGTTGGAACCTGCTGGTGACTCGTAGCGCTGGCTAAAGCTGTGGCTAGGAAGAGGGGTTGAATGAACACGGCTCCGGCTGTGAGTATATTTCTCCTGCTGGGCCACGGCCATCTGCAGGTACCCGATGGCGTTCCGCACATCCTCTACAAAGGGTGCTTCATCTGGGATAGGAATTGTCTTAAGCCGGGTGGCCGCTGTCACCATATTCTCAGCCGGGTTAGAATAATGACCTGCCGGCGTCGGAAAACCACCGGGTGAAGCTTGGTTATGCCGGGCCGGACGAGTCGCTGGTCGCCCCGTCGGGCGGCTTTCGGGCGCGTCCATTACTCGCCTCGCGCCAGGAGTATTGAAGAGGTTCCTTGCTTCATAGCGCTCTGGTAGACCGGACTGATGCCTCCTTCGATGTACCGCTGCTGCTGATATCTGCTCCAGCCCTAGACGGAAAGCGTCTGCCTTGATACGTTCTGCCTCTTCCTCCATCTGGATCTTTAGCTCATCCATCCTTTGTCGTTCCTCTGTCATCCGGCCCTTGATCCTTGCGATCTCTAAATTCCGAGCTGCTTCATTATCTGGTGCGACCTTAGTGGCCATTAAAGCTGTGAGCTCGTCCATCAGCTCCACAAGAACTTGAGCCGGCGGCGGTGGGTTATCACCCGAGGTGGCGGCTCCTGCGGCTGTACTACTCGTGCCTGGGGCTGACCCCGCCATGAACACGGCAGCGTGAACCAGAAACTCAAGATTATCCGACTCTGAGCGATCTGTCTCAAGGCAGACATCGTCGTAGCCCCCCAGGCCGCCGTTGCGGAGCTGGTACACCGACTTCGTTTCTCCACTTGAAGATTCGTCCTCCGAATAGACGAGAGTTTCCTGTGATCCGGAAGCTTCCAGATCCGTACCTTGAGTGAAGCCTACGAAGACATGCTTCTGACACGGATTAGCACGGGTAGGATGCATGTTACATGCAGGTCGCAGACGCCGAGCCGGCTCGATGATGTCGGTGCAGACGTCCGACCCGGGTGTAGATCCATCAACCCTTCCTATGAAGACGTGGATCTCGCCGAATGGAACCCGGAATCCATACTCCATGGAATCAGCATCAAGCCCCCAACCGTCATCGTTCATGTAGAACCAGCCACGGTGACTCTTGCTGATCCTTTAGACCACGTATCCTCCGAGCCCCGGGAGAGATCCCTTCAAGAACTCAACACCACCAAGCGTCAGCCCACGGTGGGCGCCAACTGTCATGGATTTATCACATCAGATGTCCGGGTTAACGGACTTGGATTCAGGCCATCGCTAACGTGATGGACTCAAAGGGGTTAACAAGGACGAAGGACATGAGTTTACCCAGGTTCGGCCCCTCAAGGTGAGGTAATAGCCTACGTCCTGCTTGTGTTTGTATTGCTTGTTGTATCAATTACAAGGGAGCTAAAGCTTGACCTAGCTCTCGATAACCTGACCCCTAAGTTGCCCTGGGTCTTGCCTTTATATACTGAGGTCAAGACCACGGGTCATACAAGTTGTGGCCGACTCTCATTACACGTCCGAGTCTGCCTCTATCTTCTCTTGCCTATCCTAACCAAGTTGTCCCCGGGCGGCTTACACGCTCGGGTCTTCTCATTCGGGCCAGCCTGCCGGCCCATCCTGTGAGCTGCTATGCTTGTTGGGCCCTCCAGTCCTCACGGCTCATCCTTGGGCTGGCTATGAGCCGTCTGGTTTAACCCGAAGCTCTCTAGTGCGGGTCTCACCGTGGGATTATATCCCAACACCGACGATAATGGTTCGGATATTGTTGGGGATATAACCCCATGGTAAGCCCCGCCCAGGAGGGGTTGGGTCATACCTGGCGGCTCGTCAAGGTATGGGCTGGAAGAAGAAGATTGGGTCGCACGACGGTTCACCAGATGGGCTGAGACGGAGGCCGAGGGACGGGAGGAAGACAGAAGACCCGGGCGGGTGAGCCGCCGAGAGACAGCCTGCCAGAGTTGACAAGGTGGCTTAGAGACAGAGTCAGACACGTTGTAAGAGTCGGTATGAGACTTGTATAACCCAGGGTCTTGGCCTCCTATATAAAGGCAAGACCAGGGGACGGCTTAGACAGAAACCAATCAATCGAGAGCTAGGTCAAGCGAATACGCTCCCTTGTAATCGATACTCCACTCAATACACACAAAGCAGGATGTAGGCTTTTACCTCATCTCGAGGGGCCGAACCTGGGTAAATCCGTGTCTTTCGTCCCGACCAACCCCTTTGAGTCCACCGCCTTAGCGATGGCCTTGAACCTAAGTCTTCAGACATCTGCCGTGAAAAAACCATGACAGTTGGCACCACCGTGGGGCTAGCGCGCGATGGTGTTGAGTTCTCAAAGGGCTCTCTCCCAGGGATTGAAGGATACACCGCCGGCTTGATGACGAAGAGTCGCCGCGGAAAGCTCTACATCGACGATTCAGGATGGGGCCTGAAACCGGCTCAATCGAGTACGGGTATCGGGTTCCCATTGGCAAGATGCACGTGTTCATCGACAAGGTTGATGGATCTACACCAGGTCCGAACATCTGCACCGACCTCGTCGACTGGCCCAGCGCGCGACACTCGCATGTGTTCAACCCGGGTGGAAGAGTGTTTTCGTCGGCTTTACGCAGGACAGGGGGCTTCCTTGTTGGGAGAGACCTTGGCTTTCTCAGATGAAGGGTCTTCTAGTGAGGATGCGGAGTCAATCTATCAACTTCATGATGGAGGGTTAGGGGTCTATGCCGATGGTGACAGTATTCTAGAGCCCTATGACCCGCCAAGTCGAGCTGCCATGTTCATGGTAGGCCCGACGCAGGCTGCCAATGGAGCGACTTTAGGAGCAGCGACAGGAGCGGCCCCAGATGATGCGGAGCCTCCTAAGACGCCGGCTCAAGTTTTATTGACCTCATGGAGGAGCTAGCGACTCTGATGGCTATAGACATGACAACCGAGAATCAGGCGGAGCGCAACACTGAGATTAACCGGATCAAGGGATAGATGGCTCAGGCCCAGGAGGATATGAATGTAATGCAAGCTCAGATGAATGCCGAGTCAGAGCTCTTGAGGGCGGAGCCTCTCCGTTTTGATCTAGACCAGTGGGCATCGGAGGCGGTTCAGCTTAGAAGGACTTAAGTCGGACTACCTATTCAGCCTCGGAATCTTTTCAATACTCCTGGGGCCGGGCCAAGTACACCGCCGACGGTGACCAGGGCGGTAGAGGCGCCGCGCCAATTAGACCCGCCACGGAGGAACATACCTTTGTCACGTGTCACACCCTATGTTTGTATCACATTGTTATGTTTGGGCTTATAAAATTTGGAGCCAACTAAAACTTTTTCAAGGTGCTTGTGCTTGTTTGCTATGTTGTTTGCTTGCTTGTTGATTGTGTTGTGGCACCACTAGGTTCCATTCCACTTCATATTCATCTTCCATGCCCCAAACCTCTTGCCCAATGATCATGCCATGTGAATAGTGCCCAAAACTATTTTTTATCAAATATTGTTTTAACCAAAAATGATTTATTAAAATCTGGTTTTCAAAACCCTCTGAAATGAGGTTTGCACTGCAAGTCCTCAAATTAGGTGGATCCTTCCTTCCCAAAAGCTTTATTTCAAACCCACTATATATAAGACTCCATAAAACCATAAAATATTATTTTTAAAGATTATTTTCAAATTTTATTTAAAGGTTTTTTCTTAAGGCTAGAAACAGTTTTTCTTAGGGAAAAATTATTTAAATGCTTTAAAAATATTTGAGAAAATTTGGAGAAACTCAGTGGACATATATTTTCCATATATATGAGTTTAAACCCAAGGGCATGATCAGATAATGGGCAAAACCCCTCAAAACCCTTTGTGTTCAAATCAAACTTTTGGAATATTTCAACAAGAAATATTCTCAAGAATTCTAGGAAAATTCCAGCAAGTCAACACTATCATGAGTGATGATCTTGCAAAGTTTCATCTCAATCCAAGTTGATTTGGTTCATCAAACCATCCCAAAACCATCCCTGTCCAAAATCAAATTTGAGCAACTTTACATTGTGAAGTGTCTCCCCTTGGCCTCAAACTTTGTGGGCATGCTCTAATGGCCAAATAGTGCTGATACACTTCAAGGGTAAAAGTCTAGCATCAATTGATCTATAGAAACCGGATTCTGCAAATTTCTACGGTTTAACAAATTTCCATTGTCAACTTTTTCCTCTTGAGCTCAAACTTGGTGAATACTCTCATTTCTACCTAGCCTTTGACCTTGGTAAGTATCTTAGTGAGTTGGTAAAATCTTCTTGCCCAAAACACCATCAAACACCTTCTGGTGAAATGGTAAAACCAGCATTTCCACCTCTTTCCCTTTTACCCTTGGCCCTAACTTTCTACCACAGTCTCATATAGATACATTTCACCTCTAGTAAAAGTCTCATGGCCATAGCTTAATGAATTGAGGGGTAAAACCCCTATTTCTACCCCTAGACAGCACAATTTCTACCCCCCTCTCCCCTTTTCCTTCTACCCTAAGGTTTCACCAGAGCATCCAAGGCCTATTCCCCATTGTTAAACCTCCCCTAGATCCTCTAGGCACACGTGGCCGCGCAGGAAATGCCAAGGGCATGCCTTGGCATGCAAGACTCGCACTACAGTGCGCACCTGCACTGTAGTCGCGGCCCAATGGCTGCCCCCGACCACCTCGGGCTGCCCTGCCTTGTCCCCCCTGTCCCCCTCGGCGTCCGCAACATGTCGTGTGGTCAGCCCCTTCCTTCCTCTCTCTTCAGCGACTCCCGCGCGCGTGCCCGGCGCCGCGCAGCTCGGGCAACCAACGGGCTCGCACACGCGCACGCCCTCGCCTCTCTATCCTCTCTCCCCCAACCTAGACCTCACCCATGATCACCCTGGACACGCCCATTCCCTCCCCGTGGCCTGTGGCGAGCACCCCGTGCTCACCGGCGCATCGCGTCCATGGTGAGCCGGTGGCCCGCCTATTTAAGGCCTCCCCGTGCCTCCTGCTCCCCCTCCTTGCTCTCCCCTTCCTTCGCATCCTCCCCATGCCCAGCGCACTCCTCCCCGTGGTCGAGAGCCCTCTCCCGACCCAAACCCTCACCGCCACCGTCGGGCTTCCCCCTCGTCGGCGTTTCTCTCTCCCCACGGCAAAACCGCGACCTCCCCCCGACGCGCGAAGACCCTAGGAGCACGCCGGTGCCCTTCGCTCCCGCCGCCGTGGCCTGGAGCCCTCTGGTGAGCTCCTCCTCTGCCCCTGTCACGAGGAGAGGGACGACAGGTGAGGCCCACCTGTCATCCCCTCGCCCCCTCCTCTCTTGTTGGCAGGCCGGGCCCACGGGCAGGTTTAAAACAAACCTGCTGCCTGCGGCTCCTTGCCTGGTCCGGCTTCCCTCTTGGGCCGGTTTTCGGCCGGGCATTTTTGGCCCGAGGGGCACAGTACCCCTTCCCCTTTTTCTTTTCTCTTTAAACTTTCAAACATCCCCCAGATTTAAATATCTATCCAATGTCCATAATTCTTTCACCTAAATTGTTAGAATAATCCCTAGAATTTAATAGTGCCATTTGTAAAAATATTTGAAAATATTTTTAGTGCTATTTTATTTTAAAACCGATAGTTAGGCACCCTTTTGCCTTTGTTATTTAATTTACAAAGAAAATTCACAATAAAACCCTAGGAGAATATTTTTAGTATGACATTTAGTATTTATCAGAGTAGGTTAACATTTTTGGTAGTAGTTTGAGTGCTCTGTTTTGTGTGTTGATTATTTTTATCGCTTATTTTCGCGATGATAGATTGCGCGGTTGACGAAGAAGTTGGACCCGAAGACTTCGAAGACCCCCGAGACTTTGTTGAGCCAGGCAAGCAGCCCTTTGACCATGTTAAGAAACTTTTTCATGCATGTCATATAGCACTTGTTGATTCAATGAAATGATAATGATGAGGTGTTCCCTCTTCGGCGGGCTGCCTCCGTTACTTTTACCGTTGAGAGTTGCGTCGTGCATGACCCTACCACATTATGAGGGTTGTGCGGGTGGGAGTAGTTAGGTTTTTAATAGATGCTACATGCATGGTGATGGCAAGAAATGAAATGATTTCAAAGACTTTTCGAAAACCCCATCAGGTGCCACTAATGCCCGAGGGAGATGATGATGAGATGGGTGACTACTTGAGAAAGAAGTGGTGTACCGGAACAAGCGAGTGTTGTGGTTTTCGAAAACGAATTGGTGTAAGTTGCGACCATTATTCCAAACTTACATGTACGACCACGATACCCCTTATGGGATGGGGCTTTGTTGATTACTATGGTTGGTGCTAGCAAGGAGCCTGCATTACTAGTGGAAAGAGTGAAGTGGTCACTCTTGAGATGGGGTCGTCCCTGAGTGGAAGGTTATGCGTTGTCTTTACAGGCATCACGCACACCGTTGCGTGCCCTCATGGATGATACGAGTGATGTATATCCTGAGGGATGGCACCAACGAGTGGACTCTTTGTTTAGTATCACCATGGGAAAGGCATTGTTCGGGTGCTTACCTCAGGTATGTTAAACACCGCGAGTCATGGATGACATGGAAGTTCCCCGAGTCTTGTGGTTAAAGTGTGCAACCTCTGCAGAGTGTAAAACTATTCGAATAGCCGTGTCCACGGTCAAGGATAGTTGGATGACCACTCTTGTGCTACGTCCAAATGTTTTCACAAACTTGTGTGGATGTGTTGGTGACAAGGAGGTCACATGAGCTAAGTCCGATGACTTAGCATGAGTATTGAGCTAAGTCCAATGACTTAGCATGAGTGAAGAACATGAGATGTTCAACCCCTACTTAAGATGATATCTGTAACTTGTTCAAATGGATATCTGCTAATTTTTGATGCATGCTTACTAGTTACTTGATCATGTCATTTGCATACAAAGTTAGCTTTCCGCAAAATTACCTACTTAGTGTTATACCATGCATCTTTATTACCTTGTTCCACCACTTGGGTTGCTTGCGAGTACATTCAAAGTACTCATTGGCTTGCCACTGGTTATTTAATTGTCCAGGCATGGAAGAACATGAGTATGTTGAAGAGTTCATGGGTGACGAACATGCGAACTAGGACGCTTCCCAGTCAGAATGCCTGTAGGTTAAGGCAGATGGCATGGGTTCACGCTTTCGACCAAGATTTCCGTTGATTGTTCTATTTTAAGTATTTGGCCCATGTAGCCCTATCTATGTAAGACTTGACCTTCATGGTGCTTATTTGTGTAAGACATTAAATGAGGATGTAAGACTCTTGTTATTCAGTTTCTGTGTGTTTAGTGAACATTGATCTCTAGGATCACTATACATGTGCATTCGATGATCACGACTTATGAGTCGGGGTCCCCACATCACGGCACGTTGTGACACCGTTTGGCCATTATTCCAATCCGATGGAGAACATGATAGTAGCGACTGCCAAACTTGACGCCCTCCCCTTGGCTGAAGGAACGCCGTTTGCTGAAGAGGCAAGGAATGCAATCAACATGTTGCAGACAGCGGTGGCTCAACAAGAAAGATACACGCACAGCCAGAGTCGAGTGCATTCCATGCCGGTTCACAACTGTAGTTACAGCCGACGTATTGAGTCGCCAGCAGTTTCCAGCAGCGAGCGGAGGCGGAACCCGCCCAATGATAACACACCTGAGATGGATATTCATGGGCCTATGGATAGGGGTCGGGCTGTGCGAGGATCAACACTGGTGATGGATTACCCGGAGATCCCTGAGCCGACACCAGCGACCCTCGTCAACGCTTCTTCCAAGGGAATTGGTGTGCAGTGTCTCATGGCGGATCTAAGGAATGCAAGTTTTCCCAAGGACTTTAAAGGGCCACAGAAGGTGCCCAATTACACGGCGGATCTGCCCCTAGAGGCTTGGGTCAAAAGCTATGAGCTTGCTATGGAGATGTTGGATGTCAATGAGGCGGTTTGTGCAAAATACTTCGTCATGATGTTGGAAGGACCGGCCCGCACTTGGTTAAAGGGGTTGCCACCCAACACCATCACATCTTGGGCCAAGTTGAAAGCGCGCTTCATCAAGAATTTCAAGGGAACTAGCAAGCAACCTATGACGATCATAGATCTGGATCTTTGTGTGCAGCAAGAAGGTGAGTCGGCCCATCATTGGGTGCGGCGGGTCTCGACGGTGATCCACTCGTCTGAGAATATTTCAGCATCCCAGGCGGTTCTGATTTTGGAAAGGAACTGTCATTTTGTGCCCCTAAAACAGAAGCTCGGGTGGTTGAAGCGTTCTTGTTAGGATATAGGTGAGCTCATGACGGCTCTCACCAAATATGCGGATTCAGATACTACCAAAGACCCAGACTCCGATGATGAGAAGTCAGCTCAGGGTAAGAGGGGCGGCAACGGTAAGAGCCAACAAGGAGGTGCTGGGAACGGCAGCCAAGGCAAGCGGAAGAACCCGGATGGCGGGTCAGAGTTTGTGGCGAGCACCGACGCTAGGAACGGTCGTCCTAGGGACAAAGGAAATGTTAGGCCGCCGTTCAACAGAAATAAGGTGCCTGTGCCTTACAACTTGGAAGAGGAGCTGAACAAACCTTGCCCGGCGCACAGTCGGCCAGATAAGGAGGCCACCCACACTTGGAAGGATTGCAGTATTATGCGCCAGTTTCAGGAGCACAACCTTCGTTAAAACTATAATAATGGTAACAGCCCATCAGGCGGTTCAGGTCCGGGCGGCTCAGGAGCCAGTTTTGGTGCCGACGGGTCAGGTTCAGGTTATCAAGGTCACAACAATCAGAATCGAAGAAACCAAGGAAATCATCAGCAGCAGGGCAATGGTGGTCAGCAACAGAATAACCACCCAGGATATCAGAGCAACCCAAAATAACTTAGTGAGGGGTTGTATCATGTCTTCACTACAAGCCTGGACAAAAGGGATCAGAAGCTGCACAAGAGGGCGGTCAATGCGGCCACGTCGGCTCTCCCACGATACTTAAAGTGGTCAGAGTACCCGATCACGTGGAGCCGGGAGGATCACCCGCCACGGGTCGACAATTTGGGTCATTTAGCTTTGGTGGTCACTCCTCAGGTTGGAGGATACAAGTTCACAAAAGTGCTCATGGACGGTGGTAGCAGTATCAATATCCTATATTACGACACCTTTTAGCGGATGGAGTTAACTAAGAAGGCTCTTAAGCCGTTGTCGACCATTTTTCATGGGGTGGTGCCAGGCAAGTCGGCCTACCCAGAAGGGAAGATTGCTTTGGAAGTTGCATTTGGAGATGAGTATAATTACAGGGTGGAAACCTTGTGGTTCGAGGTGGTGAAAATTAAGAGCCCGTATCATGCTCTGTTTGGCCGAACGACTTTCGCGAAGTTTATGGCCATGCCCTGTTATGTTTATCTACATCTCGAGATGCCGGCTCTCAACGGAATGATCACGGTCCATGGTGATCGGAAGATCGCCATTGAATGTGAGGAAGGAGATGCAGCTTATGCAGAGTCAAGCTGTGCAGAGGCAGAGCTTAAGTTCTACAAGGATAATGTTGCCCAATGGATATGGCTCCATTGAAGAAGCCTAGTACGGAGTCTGAGCCACCCCTGAAGTTTGCGACGGATGACACGAAGCTGGTGGATTTTACTCCAGGTGACTCATCTAAGGAGTTCACTATCGGGGCTAACATGGACCCCGCATAGGAAAGCGCGCTCATCGAATTCATCCATGAGAATCGGGACATCTTTGCATGGAAGCCATCTGACATGTCGGGTGTACCGAGAGAGTTCGTTGCGCACCACCTTAATGTGGATCCTAAGTTTAAATCGATTAAGCAATTCCTCTGCCGTTTCAACGAGGAGCGGCGTAAAGCGATTGGAGAAGAGGTAGCCTGGCTCTTGGCGGCAGGGTTCATCGTGGAAGTATTCCACTCGGAGTGGTTAACCAATCCTGTGCTGGTGCTCAATAAGAATGCCACATGGCGTATGTGTATAGATTACACGGATCTTAACAAGGCATGTCCAGTTGACCCGTTTGCTCTCCCTCGTATCGACCAGATTATTGATGCAACAACGGGTTGTGAGAGTTTATGCTTCCTGGACACTTATTCCGGCTATCATCAGATCAAGATGGCAGTCAAAGACCAAGAGAAGACATCGTTTATAACACCTTTTGGAGCTTTCTGCTATGTGACCATGCCGTTTGGGCTCAAAAGTGCACAGGCGACTTACCAACGTTGTGTGCAGAATTGTCTTCACGATCAGATTGGGCGCAATGTTCATGCTTACGTGGATGATATTGTGGTTAAGTCAAGAAAGAAGGAGACGTTGATGGATGACCTGAAGGAGACATTTGATAACTTACGGGTTTATAAGATGATGCTTAACCCAGCTAAATGCGTTTTTGGAGTTCCTACAGGTAAGCTTTTGGGATTGTTGGTTTCAGAGCAAGGAATCGAGGCCAACCCAGACAAAATAAAGGCCATCACGTCACTAGCTAAGCCGGCAAGCGTCAATGATGTGCAGCGCTTGGCGGGTCGTATCGCCGCTTTAAGCCGCTTCATCAGCTGCCTGGGGGAGAAGGCTATTCCTCTATACCAGATGATGAAAAAGATGGATGACTTTGTCTGGAGTAAGGCTGCGGATGAAGCTCTTGAATCGCTTAAGAAGCACTTGGTTGAGCCGACGATCTTGGCTGCTCGGGCTGAGAAGGAACCCTTGCTCCTTTATGTGGCGGCCAACAATAGGGCGGTCAGTGTTGTGATTGTGGTAGAGCGCAAGGAGGCAGGGAAAGAGTATCTGGTCTAGAGGCCAGTTTATTATGTCAATGAGGTGCTTATAGAGTCCAAGCAAAGATACCCACATTGGCAGAAACTAATATATGGGGTGTTCATGGCAAATCGCAAGTTGAAACATTATTTCCTTGGACACAAGATCACAATGGTTAGCTCTGCTCCGTTGGGAGATATAATTCAGAACCGAAAAGCCTGACAGAAGTGCTAAGTGGGCACTAGAGCTTGGGCCTCTCAATTTGAAGTATGTACCTCGCACAACCATGAAGTCTCAGGCATTGGTGGATTTCATAAATGATTGGACGGAGTGTCAGTCGCCAGAGGAATAGCCGGACAACATGTATTGGACAATTCACTTTAATGGATCCAGACAGTTGGAGGGATCGAGGGCTGGAGTTGTCTTAACTTCCCCCAAAGGTGATAAGTTCTATTATGTGTTAAGGCTGATGTTTCCTTCCACGAACAATGCAGCTGAGTACGAAGCTTTACTTCATGGACTTCATGTGGCAAAGGAGATGAACCTGAGCCGGGTTAGGTGCCTTGGCGACTCAAATCTTGGGGCACAACAGGTGTCAGGCACGTGGGACTCCGAGGACCCGTGGATGGCGGCTTATCGACAAGAGGTGGATATCGTCGCTGGTCATTTCAAGGGTTATCAGGTGGATCATATCGATCGTCACAAGAACGAAGCGTCGGATGCATTGTCGAGACTGGGCTCTCAGCATAAGCCGGTGCCGCCTAACGTTTTCTTGGACGTACTTTATCACCTGTCTGTTAAGCTACCTTCAGAGGAGGATCTGGCCATACCTGACCCGGAGGAGCAGCTAGTGGTGGCTTTACATGTTATTACGGGCTGGACGCTACCGTACCTGGTGTACCTAACCCGGGGCGAGTTACCTGAGGATGAGACTCTGGCACGGCAAATCATGAGGTGTTCTAAATCCATGACCATCATTAACGGTGAGTTGCACAAGTGCAGCGTTCCCGGCGTCTTCCAGCGTTGTGTTTCTCCAGAAGAAGGCAGGGAAATTCTATATGAAATACATGCTGCTGATTGCGGACATCACGCCAGATCAAAGTCTTTGGTGGCTAAGGCTTTCCGACATGGTTTCTTCTGGTTGACGGCTCATAAAGACGCGGAGGATCTAGTCACTAAGTGTGACGGGTGTCAGAAGTTCGGAAGACGTGCTCATGTGCCGGCTCAGGAGTTACGGATGATACCGATCACTTGGCCGTTTGTAGTATGGGGGCTTGATATGGTTGGGCCTTTCAAACGGTCAAAGGATAAGAAGACCCACCTCTTGGTGGCAGTGGACAAATTCACCAAGTGGGTGGAGGCTGAGCCGGTCAGTAAATGTGATGCAGCCATGGCGGTTCAGTTTGTCGAAAAATTGATCTACCGATTTGGATACCCTCATAGCATCATCACAGATAACGACACAAATTTGTCCAAGGGGGCTATGAAGGTATTCTGCGATAGCGAGCACATCCGACTTGATGTTTTGGCTGTTCCTCATCCACAATACAACGATCAGGCGGAGTGGGCCAATTAGGAAGTCTTGAGAGGTATCAAGCCCCGGCTTATGGTTCCTTTACAGAGAACGCTAGGTTGTTGGGTTGAAGAGCTTCCATCCGTCCTTTGGAGCATCAATACTATGCCTAACAAGTTGACGGGTTACACGCCCTTTTTCATGGTTTACGGTGCAGAGGCCGTATTACCAAGTGACATATGTCATGATTCAGTGCAGGTGGCGGCTTATGTGGAAGCTAACAATGAGACGGCGTGTCAGGATGCATTGGATGCTCTGGATGAAGCACGCGATCTTGCAGTAGCTCGATCGGTGATTTATCAACAGGACCTACGTCGCTACCATAGTCGCAGGGTCAAGACCCGAACGTTCCAAGAAGGCGACTTGGTGTTACGTTTGATTCAAGATCAGATGAATGCGCACAAGTTATCTCCCCCATGGGAAGGACCTTTCGTGGTTAGCAGAAATCCGAACAATGGGTCTTATTATCTCATTGACTTACGAGACGAGCCACGTACCTCTGGACAGGAGACTCACCGTCCGTGGAACATCGCTCATCTATGGCCTTACTATAGTTGAGTCATCGACTCCCATCTTTGTACATACATGCTTCATTGTATTTATATTTCTCATATAATAAAGTTGGCATCCCTGCAAGGCGGGGCCTCTCCGTTTTCCTTTTTTGCATTACAAATTTGTGCAAAAGATGAACACTTCTACATGGTCACTTGGGGGCTTCCAACCCACCGGGTTTAGCTTGGTCACCCTTTTTGACCGGCTCTTCAGCCAAAATAACACCATTGTGCGGCGGCTTACAAGTTGGCGGTCCACAAGACGATGACTTACAAGTTGGTGGTCCACAAGACGCTGACTTACAAGTTGGCGGTCCACACGATGGTAGCGTGCAAGGCGGCAAAAGGCTTAAAGCCACCCAAGAGGACGAGCCGCCATGTTGCGACCGTCCAAACATGGGTGCACTACCTTATCGGTCAAAGATTTAAAGTTGCCCAAAAGGACGAGCCGCCATGTTGCGATCGTTCAAACATGGGTACCCGACAAGGTCATTTGGGGGCTTTCTACATTCCGAGCTAAGCTTCAAACCCTCTCGATCAACTTTTTAGCCACTGCAAGGCGGGTCTTGGACTCAAAATGTTGACTCCGTCAACAGGGTCAGGAGGGGGTGAAGGTCGCCCCCCTCCTGATCGGCTCTTCAGCCACTTCATGGCGGGTCTTGGACCCAAAATGTTGACTCCGTCAACAGGGTCAGGAGGAGGTGAAGGTCGCCCCCCTCCTGATCGACTCTTTAGCCACCGTAAGGCGGGTCGCGGACCTAAAGCAATTTCAAGAGTGGGTGAAGGTCGCCCCCCTCTTGGTCGGCTTTTTAGCTGTGGTAAGGTCGAGTTATACCTGCCTGTTTGCTGCTGCCGCTCGGCTAGGGGTGCAGCGAGCTGTCAACTCACCCCCTGCGAGGGAAACTCTCTCATCTTCTACGTACTCTCCGCCAAGTGGCCCGTCGTACTCTTAAGCAAGGGACACCCTTAAGGTTCAAACAACGGATTTATGTCACGTGAGAAGTAGCTTATGAGCTTGGGGCACTCACCCATTGCAACTTCTGGTCTGTTGCACCCTTAACAGTTAATCTCGCCTGGAGACCCTGAGTCATGCAAGATTGGCGGTCAATCTCATTAGAGACCCTGCACTGTTAGGCGGTTCAAAGTATCAGTTCCCCCCAGAAGGGCCAGCAATGAGTCTTTCGAAAAAAGGGAAACAAAGAATAGCATGCATTACATCACATATTGCATCATACATTGCATTATAAATTGCATCATATATTGCATCATACATTGCATGCATATCATAAGCCGGCCCAAAGCAAGATTGGGAAAGACGAAGCAAGGCTATGGAGATATTAAGATTTCTGGGTTATGATTTTTCAAAGCCGCCCATACAAACATCGCAGAACATTCTGTTTTCGCATGGCTTATCTCTGAAGATGATTCGCTGGTAAAAACATCGTAAAGAACATTGCAAGGTATATCACAAGACTCTCCAAGGGCTCAAAAGACGAAGGACTTAAAGTTTTTCATGCATCTCGGCAGCTCAGCTGGTCGGGTTACATTTAGTAGAGAACAACAGGAAAGTTAACTGGCTGGCGGGTCATCTTGCGTCGGGTCTTCGGGCTCTTCGATCTGAAGATTATCCACGTCCCAATTGCAGTTTAGTAAGGCTTGGAATTGAGCATCGTCGAAAAGTGGAGACGGATCAATATCAGGGGCGAAGAGCGGCTTACAACGTGCAGGGATTAAATCCCTGGCTTCAAAGGTTGGGCAGCGCAGCCGTTGGTTGTTTTCGTCATAAGCCGCCTGATAAGGAGTCAGATCCGTCTCGTCAAGCAGTATAGAGGCAAGCCGCCTGGAGGCCTTACTGCATTTGGCATAATCCGCTTCAGTAAAATCTGAGCCGTCATCCTTCTTGGAAGGGAAGTCGTTCATCATCTCTTCAGCGGTTAACTCAGGAGTGAAGGCTAGGAACCGGCTCAGCGCAGCTATAGCCCCTCTCCTGGCGACTGATCGCCTTATTTCATCTACTTGCTTGGGCAAAGTTGATAAGGTTTCTATGACATCCTTCATAAACTTGGGGACATATTTGGCCGTCATCATGGCCTTGATGGTACAAAGGGCTCCGCGGTAGAGTTGCTCACTCAAAGTGTAGACTGCTTTTAATTTCATCAGGCTATCAGAGGATAGCTGGCGGCTCCTCTCACCTGCAAGAAAAAGGTTAAAGTTATAAGTTGCCCAGCAGGTATTTCTTTCATAAGGAATTTTTTTAAGCCGTGCGTGCTTACCAAAGATAGCGACAGTCATCTTGGATATGTGGTCTTTGAGAGTCTTCAGCTCTGCTGATGCAAGTTTTAACTGCTCCTCAGTATCGACAACACGCTTGGACAAGGCAACCTGCTCAGATTCAACAGTCTTTTTATACGCAGTAAATTTAGCCGGAGCTTCTCAAGTTTTTCAACAGCCACCCGCAACTTTTCTTCTGTTGTGGCCCGGGCGGTCTATTGGGTGGTCAGGTCTTCCCTTAAGCCGGCCCATTCAAAATCGGCAGCATCTAATGCCTCCTGCATTTCACAAGTGAAAGATTATAAATGTTAAGTCGACAGGATGAAGTTATTCTTACAAGTCCCAAGCAGATTGCAAGCAATATACTTGGCACTTGGGGGCTAATTTCTATGTTTTTGTTTACATCTACGGTGAAGTTCCAGCTCATCACTGGCATAATGAACTAGATTGGGGGCTACACCCGGAAAACTTCTCAAATATGAAATATCCGGCTCATCATTTTCATAATGCTCCGGACTTGGGGGCTACACCCGGCGAACTTCTCAAATATGAAAGATCCGGCTCATCATTGTCATAATGCTCCGAACTTGGGGGTTACAACTGGATCCAGGATTGAGTGTAAAGTACCGGCTTATATGCAATTTAACCCGTTACTTGGGGGTTACAGGTTAAGCTCTACACAGTATGTTAAAGGTTTGGAAGACCTGGTGTATTATTGGCAATATTAGCCCGGTTCTTGGGGGCTATGTACGGGTATAAGAGAAAGGCACAAGATGGAACATACCTCATATTTTTTCTTCATCAAGCCAACAAGTTTGCTCTCCATGTTGCGACTGGCAGAAAGACGGTTCAGATAGCCGGCGTGTAAGTCATCTGCAGCCATCTTCTCCAAGACAGGGAACTCAAAATCAAGCTTCTTGGGAGAGCAAGTATCAACTTTGCTGGAATGCCTTGCGAGAGTATGATGTGTTGGGGACTGATAACCCGTCCCAGTGATAGTAACATCGGGGAGAGACGAGTCTTCGACAGTTGGATTGGGCGGCTTAGGGTCAGCCGCTGGACTATCGGAAGCCGTCATATGATGACCCGCCAATTCGGAGGGCAGGGGAGATTGCTCAGGTGTTTCCTTGTCAGCATCAGAAGGTTCAACATGAGTAGAGAGGGATGGCTCAGCAGGATCCAACTGTTGAACGGTAGGAGCAGCGGTAGACCCGCTTGTTCTCCTACGTTTGGCTTGCGCCCTGAAAGTGTAAAGAATCAACCCACAATACAAAGGTAATACAGGTAATGTACACATGGCAGAGGCGAAGACATACTCTGGGTTGACCTTCATGGGAGGAAGTTTGGAGGCAGTTGAGTCGCCACAAGAAGGAGGTGACTCCTACAAGTTAAGACAATTAGACACAATAATAAGACATCATTACAGAAATATAAGACAGGTATTGAGTTCCTGATAAGTACCTCAGCTGGATGTTTCCGTGGCGCTGGGGAGTTAGGTAAGCCGGCCATAAGATCTCCAGAGTCGGTGCTCCGGGTCTGGCGCCGAGAGTCTTGTTGTTGTTTTTTCAAGGAAAATTCGCGATCTAAGTAAGCGAGGGGATGCGAAAACGGAACTTTTTGGACGACCCGCCATATCTTCTCCTGTGGGAAGATTTCTGAGTCAGAAGAAAGATAAGTTACCTCCGGGGCGTTGGCATGGCTTGTCTTTGTCTCCTCTTGTGTACAGTCATTGTCAATAAGTTGCATAAAAAGACGGCCAAGGTAATCAAGTTCTACCTTTGAATCGTCAAGTTCAAGCAGGTTTTGAGCTGATGTTTTTGGCTTGCGGTCGCGGGTGTTACCCGCCTGAGACTTCTTCTTCACAGGGGGAGTGTATTTTTTTCTAGAGACTGGAGCTGGCTTGTAGGTGAAGCCGCCAAAAGGGTTAAAGTTGCCATATATGCAAAGTCAAGATAGAGAGAAAACGAATTTGAGAGCCATCCTTGCGTCTGGTGTTGGGTTTGCGGCACAGAAGGGTTTTACCCGACTGTATGGCAAGCTTCTTGGGATTCGTGAGTAAGTCCTTTGACAGCAGAAGTAATATTTTCATCTGTCAGAGGTGCGCGGTTGAAACAGATAGGATCGTTCTCATCGCCTGTGTACTCACACATAAGCTGGTCACGCCGGCTCAGTGGTAAGACCTACCATGAGATCCAACAACGAGTTAAGTCAACTCCTGTTAACCCGTTCGCCAGAAGGGCCTTGATTTTGGCGAAAGTCGGAGCATACTTCGCTTGTGTCATAGCTGACATCCGGTCTGGAAGTTCAGTGGAAGTGCAGAGCCGGGTAGGACGATAACCCGGCAGTGGATTTTCTCCCTCTAGAGTGGTGTCTCTGCAATAGAACCAATTTTTGTCCCAGTCTTTGGGATGGCTTGGCATTTGGACAACCGGGTAAACCAGATCTCTTCGTCTTTGGATGGAGACTCCGTCGAGCTCTAAGCTTGGACCGGCCGCCACTTTCGTTTGGTGGTTGACATAGAAGAAATCACGGAAGAGGTCGATAGATGGCTCTTCTTGCAAGTAAACTTCACATAAAACTTGAAAGTTGCACAAGTTGGAGACAGAATTTGTGGCAATATCTTGAGGATGCAGATTAAAGAAATGGAGGACATCTCGGAAGAATTTTGATCCGGGCGGGCTAAAACCACGCATAATATGGTCGGCAAAGCTACCAACTTCCCCTTCTTGTGGGATGGGTCTCTTCTCTAGCCCCAGAACCCGCCAATGAATAATATTCTGAGCCGGCAACGTGCCCGCCTCTACGAAATCCAATAGGAACTATTTGGTGACTCCAAGCCGACCCAATCACAGGATGAAGACGCTCGAGACATGATGGGGGGTCAAAGATGTGAAAGGGGCAGGACGCGGTGGGTCACAAATCGACCAGACAACCAAGACAGCTGATGAAACTAAATAATGTGACGTTAAGCCGACGACACAGTTTATCGGAAGAGCCGGTGATTTGATGGCGGGTTAAGTGAGCAATATTATGTCGCAAATTTTACCAAGGACAGGCAAACAAATTTTCATGTCTTCTACTGGTATTACAAGATCTACAGGCAGTGAAAAATCAAATTTATTCTAACCCTAAAAAGGGGCCGAGGAAGAACATGCAGTTGGCGCAAGAGGTGGAGCAGTATATGGATCTAAGACAAAGCGCCGTTAGTTTTGCATGGGCGGCGGCGATGGATTAATAGCATTGCGAGATCCAAAGGACTACTTGTCAGTTGGCATTACGAGGATGATGGGATGAACAAGCTTATTAATGGAGGTTCGGCGAACTCGAAAGGATTCAAGTGAGGAACTATAGATCTAATGGGGATTGAGAAGGGTACCTCACAGATGCGACTGATGCGGGCGAGAATCTAGAGAGTTTCAGGTTGATGCAGCGGCCAAGGTTGTTGATGACGACATGGTTCCACCGGTGCGGCGGAGCTCAGGAGCGTTGACATCGGGAGGAGGAAGAAGAGCGGTGGCGACGGAGAAAATGAAAAGACCCCCTCGTGGCCCTATTTAAGGAGATGGGAGGCCAAACAGGGAGCGCGGGAATCAAGGTGTGAAATGATAACTGACCGAGACGGACGCCTCAATTTTCGGGCCGATCGTTTAATGAGAGGATCTACTTCATACGTCACAGAATCTTTTCGACATGTTTGAAGGTGACGTCACGACGGGTTAAGTGTTCCTTTTCAGGTGACAAGGATGTGAGACTCGCCACTGAATAAAAGTGGGGATTGACATGAGCAAGCTCAAATCAATCTGGGGCCTAATGTTGGGGATATAACCTCGTGGTAAGACCCGCCCGGGAGGGGCCGGGTCATACCTGGCGGCTCATCAAGGTATGGGCTGGAAGAAGAAGATTGGGCCGCACGGCGGTTCACCAGATGGGTTGAGACGGAGGCCCAAAGACGGGAGGAAGACAGAAGACCCGGGCGGGTTAGCCGCCCGGAGACGGCCTGCCAGAGTTGGCAAGGCGGCTTAGAGACGGAGTCAGACACGTTGTAAGAGTCGGTATGAGACTTGTATAACCCAGAGTCTTGGCCTCCTATATAAAGGCAAGACCCGGGGACGGCTTAGACATAAACCAATCAATCAAGAGCTAGGTCAAGCGAATACGTTCCCTTGTAATCGATACTCCAGTCAATATACACAAAGCAGGACGTAGGCTTTTGCCTCATCTCGAGGGGCCGAACCTGGGTAAATCCGTGTCTTTCGTCCCGACCAACCCCTTTGAGTCCACTGCCTTAGTGATGGCCTCGAACCTAAGTCTTCAGACATCTGCCGTGACAAAACCACGACATATATGATGACCAAGATACTGCCAAATGAGAAGCTACAAGTATGATGCAAGGTAGTGGGCATGGCGGTGCCCCCTTCATGAGCCGGAGGGGGAGATTTGTTGGGATATCCTCCTCATGTGGGATGTGAGGACGATGACCATTTGAGGCCTTTTAGGCAACCCAAAGAGGTGCAGAAGCCCACTACCCATTAGGGTTATGACCTCGGGTCATTTTGGTCTTTGCACGTGAGTGGATGGGGATGTTTTATCCTCCATCCAGCAGCCACCACCAACGGCGACGAAAATCAGTTCATCCTCCAAGAGAGAAAACCAAGAGAGAAAGGGGAAGAGAGGAAGATTGAAGGAAGAAGCAAAGGGAGTTCCTCCCCAAGGTTGTGATGCTCTAGATCCACCACCTTGTCTCCTTCAAGCTGCGGTTCCACCATCTTTGGTGAGATTGCTCCAATCCCTAGTTCTTGAGCCCCAAATCTTGTTGTGTTCATCGAAGATTTAGAAATCTTGATGTATGAGATCCTCTAGTGCTATATAAAGAACTTGTTGTATCCCACATTTGATAATAGTGAAAGAGGATTTGGGTGGCTTCGACCCGTTGTTTTTCCCATCAAGTTGAGGGGCTTTTCACGTAAAAATCTGGTGTCTTTTGGTTGATGCTTGAGCTGTCCAGAAAGTTACTCCTACCACAAGACACTCCACAGAAGAGTGTCTTGCCTGCTGAGTAACATTTTATCTCCATATATGTTGCTGCATATGTTTCCTTCCGTACTAAGCAACGATCCTTGAGTTAGTACATGATGTGGTGCTGAGATTACTTTGTTTCCGCTGCAGTTTTCAGTTAACCACAAGTGCAATTGTGCTCTAATTCCCGACACGCAACCATGCTGGAGTGCTAGTGAGAGCACAAGCGAGATGGTATGAGTTCATAGCCAAAACAAAATGAAACTTTATGCAACAGAGATGCTCCCCGGCAGGCTGTTAACCTAGGATTTGATCATATTGCGTTCGACAGCGATACTCGGACTGTTGTTAACCTATGCAACTCTGTAATTTCCCAGGCGACAATTAAAGGAGCTTCGCGACAGCTTCACTAGTTTTGAGTTACTTTATGTTAATAGAGAGGCCAACGTGGTTGCTCACCGTTGGGCCCATCAAGCTAGTGAGTTGAGGAGAAGGTGTCTACGGATTAACTGCATTTCCTCCTTCATTCAAGATTGTATTTCTCGTGATTGTTACCAACTAGGTTAATCAATAGAGCTCCTAACTTGCAACCAAAAAAAAAAGACACCTACGTAATCAGAGGGCATGGTCACTAGACATGCATTCAGCATGGCAACGAATGTAATTCTCCCCTAGCCTCGTAATGTTTCATGCTCAATTATGTTAACATCAAGCACAACCAGCAAAAAAGGCTGGTACTCCAGGGCAAGGACGATTACATGTCAAAAGAAAATGTAACATGAGAGCAAAGGCGACTTTGCACGGCGACTTGCAAGTGTGCGTTGTGATGGATTCGATATATTCATGAGCCTTCATACACACACTCACATCGAGATGCGACGCTGAACACGACATCTCAGGGAAAACTGAACGGACACATTTCCTCCGTTCAAATGCAGAGTTCAGATGGCGAATGCTCCATTAGCCCATCTGTAGAGGAGGAAGCAGGCGAGATCTTCTTCTGCTCTTAGTCCACCTGCTGCTGTTTTTCCAGTGCTAACCCATCTGATCTGCTCCATCGGCAACCAATTTACCAAAAACTAATACTACTAAGTACACCATCTGTTCATTAATATAAGACGTTTTGGCAGTACGAAATTAGTCTGCCAAAATTTCTTACATTAATGAACACAGGGTGTACAATATACGTTCAGCGTGTTCATTGCTCTGCCAAGAAAATCAAATTAGAGGAAGCCGTCCCGGCGGTCCTGCTCCTCGGCGTCCTTGTTCGCCGTCTGCACGGCCTTGTACCACAGATACCCCTAACCAAACGAGGATGAACTCGATCAAGAAGTGCAAATTTAGTACAAGCTCAGGATCGACAGGGCAGGGGCATGGAAGATGCACGTACGGAGGTCGGGACGCCGGTGACGGCGAAGAAGCCCAGGATGGGCGCGTAGAGGGGGCTGTCGGTGCCCACCACGCCGAAAATCGGCCGCCCGTTCGTGTACTCGAATATCGACCCGATCTGCATGCGGATGCGACGGTCAGCGGAGCGGAGGAGGAGGAGAAGAAGAGGGGCGCAAAGAAGGGTTCGAGGAACTTACGGCGGCGATGGCCGTCACGGCGGACGCGAGCAGGTACGCGTAGAACGGGACCTGGACGGCTTCGCCTTCCTGCCCCGAGGCACCCCCTTCGTTGCGCGCCCACGGAGGAGGCTCGTCGGAGCCCGGACGGGCCCAGGAGGGGACCTTCTCGTCCGCCTTCTTACCCGACGACTTGGCGGCCGCGACCACCAGCTTTCGGCGCGACGACGACGGCCGCGCGCACGGCGAGGCGGCCGCTTGGGATGCGAGGCGAGATTCGGGCTTCCGGCTCGGACCGACGCAGCGCGAGCCGCAGAGGGAGATGGTCGCCGCGGCCATGGATGCGAGCGCGAGGTCTTGCGGTGGGAGAGCTTGGAGCGCGGTGTGTGTGCGTGTGGAGTCGACCGGGGAGTGTGGATAGGACGTGCGCGGCGCACGGTGCACGGTTCCCGTTTCTCCTACAGCGGTCACGTGCTGTGGGCTGAGCTTTACCGGCCCACGTTTGAGGGAAGGATCCCATCATTAAGCTTTTGTTGAGCTGGGCTCAAATACTCTCCATCAAAAATACCGGGCTCAAATACCGAATTCAGCAACGCTCCCCTCCCGGGGTACACCTAGAAAAATCAACGCTCCCAAGCGGACTCAAACATTGTTTTCGTCGGGCAGTTTGAAGCTGAGACAATGAAAGCACTGACTTGCCGAGCAGGAGGCTTTGGCCTCGGATTTGGGAATACATAAGGCAGTGGTTGCAAGCTATCGTCTGGGACGGAGGAAATCAATACTTGGTTGAAGAAGCTTAGTGACTAAAGGTTCTGCCATGAACCAAGGAGTTCAAATAAATAGGAATTTTTTTAGACAAAGTTTGACTAAATAGGTGCATGCTATATCTAGAAGCCCGCTACCATTACAATTGGGTCACCATTTGTGGTTGGGGGATCCGCCTATGGGTGTGGACTTTCTTGTCCTTATTTCTGATACTCTATCCGTAAACTAATATAAGAATGTGTAGAATATTATTTTAGTAATCTAAACGCTCTTATATTAATTTACGGAGGAAGTAATTAATAAAGGGCAGATGATTCCAAAAAAAACACATTTAACAATCAATGAGGGGGTGGGAATCAAAGAGACGACGGACAGCTCGACAACATGGTAGGTTTAAATAACGTCGTAAGAAATCAATTTCAATCAAAAATGGAAAATTTTATACTGGAAAAATGAAATAATGTTCACTTTTGTGCGTATACATGTTCAAGCATATGAATAAATTGTTCATTGTCTATATGGATTTTTTCCTTGTATAGATAATGATATATGTATTTTTTTGCATTTTTATAAAAGCATCTTTGAAAAAAAATGTCTTTTATAAAGTTATGATATTAAAAGTTATATGTTAGAAATGTCCTTATCTAGACAAATCTAAGACAACAATAATATGAAATAACTTCTTTGAAAGAAGCTATGGTATATAAAGCTATATTTGTATAAAAAATCAATTATTAATAAAAACATATGTTCACATGTGAATATATGTTAAAAGGGTTCTTACACATGTGAATATATGTTCACATAATGTGAAAAATAAAATAAAAAAGAAGCTCAAACTTCCATTGCAAAGAAAAAGCTCAAAACTTATAAGTTCTAACCACGGGCGAACTGTATGGCAGGTTTGTCTCCCACTGTATCCCCTAATTACTGTGTAGGCCGATGTGTTGTATAAAGCTGATGTGAAGGTGTGTTTCACTTCCACTCTGTGCTAGAGTAGATTTTTTTTTAGAAAAGGAGTGTGACCTCCGGCCTCCGCATCAGCATGATACCTACGACCATTTTATTAATTATTCACAAAGACCATACAAGGTAATACATCAGTCAGCTTGAAGCCACCATCTAGGCAACACCTGTTGCTACTCCTATCCCCTTGATGAAGGTGTGCCGAATATCCGGGCCTAATACCAAACAGACATCGCACCAGACCCTAACATCTAAAGCCGTATGGCCCAGCCCAGCCACACACCGAGACTGGGTCCCATACTGGACCGACGCACTCTCAGAGGTTGTCGCCGCCTTCTTCCACCAGTCCATCTCCAGAGCAAAAACTGACCCATTGACCTTGCCTGGCCTGTCGTCGACGCCACCACGACGCCAGACAACTCCACCATCCTGCACGTATCCGTCCACACGCGTCCGTCGTCGAACCTCCGCAGCACCATGCCACCGGGATCCACCGTCGGCCTTGCGGTGGATGAGATACCGCACTTCCGCTTGTCCCGTCCAACCAGCACATGCTCCAAAACGATGCCCTCAAGAGAGACAACGGCATAAAAGATACCATCATCGTCCGATCCGGTATATCCAGATCTAGGGTTTCCCCCACATCATCTGCCGCCGCCGCCGCACATCATCCACACCACACCGAAGCTCACCGTCCCACTTGTTCCCAAAAACAGCGTCTTCAAGAAGATTACAGCGCCTGGGGCGTCGCCGCCGTCCAACAAAGTTTTGGTTTTCACCCGGGAAACAAAGGGACTTGGGACGGGGAGGACAGGACCTGACCGGCGCCTCCAAGGAGGTGAGCGGCGCCCGCGGGCGTCGCCGCCATCATGCCGGCAAGGCTGGCTAGGGGTTTCCCCCGGTCCTGGAACCCCAACATCCGCTCCCACCCACCGAAACCGGGCCCCCACGCCGTAGCGGACCAGATTTGGGAGGGGGAGGAGCACACCGGTGGAGTGTAGGGGTGAAGACGGCCAGATCTGACGCCGCTGTAGCCGTCGCCGCGCCCAGATCCGCATCCTCCGAAGGTCTCGCCGTCCTCACGACCAAGACCGCCGGCCCACGCCCGCGCCACCAGACGCCGAAGGGCTGGAGGCGCCACACCAGCCGAGGCCGCCGCCCCAGATCCCGTAGCCCCCCGCGAGCGAGGCGAGGCAGCGAGGACCCCGCCGCCACCGTCATCAGCAGCACGCCAGGCTTTCCCGGTGGCTGCCTCCAGTGGCGGCGAGGGAAGATCAAGGAGGAAGGAGGGGAGGCGGTTGGAGGAGGGGGGAGGGGAGGCGGCTGGAGGAGGTGAGGAGGAAGGAGGGGAGGCGGCTGGAGGAGGTGTAGCTAGCTAAGCTACTTTGAGTCGGATCGATATGGATGACGAAGCTTTTCCATTTTTCTCCCTCAAAAAATGGCTAGGTGCTATGTGTTCAGCCTTATGCCATTGCGGTTTGGATTCTTGGTGGCTACAATTTGTACGCAGAGAATGGTTACGTGTTCTCTGTTTGGCCGTGTGCTTGCCTTAAGCTTAGTTTGCTTGTCTGTTTTGTTAACAGGAACACTTCGCAGCAATGCACCTGCCAGCTTCGCAATGCAGATGATGCGATCGCTTGGTAGGTTGATGACGGGACCTGAAGTTGGATAATGTTTGGATTGTGACCAAAATTGGCATTACCATCATTTTGGTCATGATTTTGGATGGTCATCAAGGAATTGGTTTCCTCATACCCTCCCCCCAGTGGTTTATTTTTCTTGCAAAAACCAAAGCACGGAACAATTAACATCGGCTTATCAAGGTGTGTTCTTACAGTTCAGAAGAAGAAGAACATATGTTACATGCACATTACTGCGTGAAGAGACGGATGTTCATTCAATTCGGATCTGGCCAAACCCTCAAAATGAAATGGAAACATGAAAAAAATAATGTAAATTGCCTAAACGGCGTGGGGCATGGGCAAGACTTGACCTGGCGTGCTGCTGCTGGAGTGGGAATCTCATAGCACTGGTCACCAAAGGAATCCAAAGGGGTTCAGTCAGAGCCATGTCCATCATCATCATATCCTGGCGAGAAGAGACGGATGCAGATTCTGTAGTTTTTGGTGCCATTCTCTTCAGCACATGGTCACGGGATCAGACTGTAGAAGAATACATCAGTTACAGGGGGTGTTGGGGGTGCACTCACAGGTCACAGCGGTAGATGAACACGCACGGGAAGCTGCCGCTCCACTAGATACGGACCTCTCTCCGGCCTCCGCCGCTCTGCTAGATCGCCACCTTCAAGTACGCACCTGGGGTCACTGCCTGAGTGAGCTCTGGGAAGGATGGATATGCAGCACGCAGCACCCAGAAATCAGTTCAGAGCTTAGCCGATAGCCACCAGGAAGCTTGTGTTCAACGAGCAATTCAACGGCCGGCTGTGCTGCAGAGAAGGCGGCCAGGTGCAGATGATCTTGTGCTTCGTTTTCCAATCCTTCTTTTACGATCCACAGCCGTGTTTCTTTCATGGACTCATCTTGTTCTTTGTATGTCAGCCGGACAATCTCTAGCTTTCATGGCATGCAGCTTCGCGCAGAGGAGAAAATTGGGAACAGGTGAAGGTAGTCAGCTGAAGGTAGTGTCTCAACAACACAGAACTCAAGTTTTCTCTAGATGGTCGATGCATCTGACATATATACATTGCTATGCTAGCCAAATATTTCACTTGATCTCAGTTTTGGGTTGCTCTGAAGCAAGACAATGATATGCATTGCTAAATCATTGTTCATCTTGTTTTCGAAAATCATTGTTCATCTTTGCTCAAGAATAAAGAATCAAGTGGAAAACAGTTGATTTTGAAGTTATGCGCGCTTCCTTACAAAAAACTTGCTTCTTCTACTGTTCTACACCACTCCCTCCGTCCCACAATATAAGAGCGTTTTGCAAACAAACATAGCTTGCAAAACACTCTTATATTGGGGGATGGAGGGAGTATGATATCCGGCCACATGTATATCGCATTATCACCACAGCTTTGCCATATCGTAACATAGAAATAAAGAAACATGATTGCCTTTTTTTTGACAGCAAAGAAGCATGGTTGCCTTACCTCACATAGGTAATAACATGGGTCTAATTTGAACCTTTATAACCATCTTTCAGCACTAATTTAAGCTGTTGCCAACTTCTGCGGGCCCTAACTTGGTGTGCTAACAAAATAATACTGTAGATCAAGATAGCGTTTGTTTCTTTCCAAATAGCCATTAAATCTCTTCTGCTATTTGATCACAATTTTTTCTACAAGTACTGAATTTGACTCGTACTATTCGTAAGAATTGTGGATTTTTTTCCAGCCCAAAAGATCTGTTGTGCATCAAGTTTTTCTCACGTGTGTGCAGGAAAATAACGCCCATCAGTGCGAAAACAATTAAAGCCAGTCAAAAGAATTAGTAGAAATCTTGAAGGGGGAAGAGTGTATGACCCGAACTCAGAAGCATAAAGAGCAGGAATATAAATAAATTAAGTACCGCTAGAGAACTAATCTGATGAGCAACAGAGAAAAGGAAGAGCGAGAACATCAACTCAAGAGGGCACTAGGCGTAACAGACCTGATGGGAAAAAGCAAAGTGAGAGATGCCCTACCTGCCATCAGCTATACAGATGAACAAATACTGTGCTGGAACTTGGGTACAAAAATATCCAAGTGCCGAATTTGCAAGGTGTCACGAGGAAATTCAAATAATCAACCATTGCAACTCAAGGAATCATCAACTGTACACAGTGCAGTAACTGTGGAGCAAATTATGAAACAAAGACAAGAAACTGAATTAGCAAGAACAGCAAGGATGAAGAGGAAAGTGCAGATTCAACTGAAGAGGGGTAGAAAATGTGGTCAGATTGTTAACAGTGAAAGAAGCAAAGACAGTAATTCCAGTGGTAGTAAGATATGGAACTTTGAGGAGGCATCAGCTATAAAAAATCAACAAATACGGAACTGGAGATTGCAAAAATTATGTAATTGCCGATATTGCCACGCGTTCAGGGCAAAATTAAATTATCAACCAGCACAAGCCATAGAATTATCAGTTGAAAACAGTGCAATAATGACTGACCAGATGATGAAACTAAGACGCCAGGTTGAATTAACAAGAACAGCACAAATGAAGAGGAAAGCACAAATTCAACTTAACAAGAGCAGAAAACGTGCCAGAACCAATAACGGTGTAATAGACAAGGATGATAGTTTTAATGCCAGTAAGGTATGGAACTTTGGGGGGCCAACATGCATCTGCCAACACTGCCATGCACTTATGTGGCATGGAGAAAAAATACAAACTTCCAGTAGCAGACAACCATCCTTTGGACAATGCTGCAAACAAGGGAAGATTTTTTTGCCACCATTTAAAGAACCGCCGCCTTACCTTACAAGTTTATTGACAAGGGGTGGAGGGAAACTATCAGCGAACTACCGAAAAAACATTAAGTCTTACAATTCCATGTTTGCGTTCACATCAATGGGGGGAACTTTGGATAAGAAAGTAAACAAAGGGCGTGGACCTTATGTTTTCCGACTGAATGGTCAGAACCGCCACCAGATAGGAACTCTGCTACCTGAAGAAGGAAATAAGCCTCGTTTTCAACAGTTGTATATCTATGACACAAAGAATGAGATCCAGAATAGGATAGAAGCATCAAGATCTGGTAAACGTGATGCCTTACTAGATGAAAAAATTGTCAGCGGCCTACTAACCATGCTTGACAAGAATAACACATTGGCACAATCGTTCCGGATGGCAAGAGATAGATTTAAAGAAAATGACTACCATAACTTCACTCTAAGGTTACTCGGCGATAGGGATCAAGATGGGAGGCAACACAACATGCCATCAACATCAGAAGTTGCCGCGTTGATAGTCAAAGATCCAATCCAAAGATAGGGTCGTGACATTGTTCTTGAGTACAAAGATATGAAACCTAAAAGGATATCAGAACTCCATCCAAAATTCATGGCCATGCAATACCCGTTGCTCTTCCCATATGGAGAAGATGGTTATAGACTTGGAATAAAATACAACAAAAGGAAAGGTTTAAGCAACAAGAAATACATCAGCATGCTGGAATACTATGCATATCGCCTCCAACAGCGCCCAGGCCAGTCGATGTTAATGCTAACGTGTGGAAACCTGTCATTGCAGTTTGTGGTTGATGTCTTCACATGCATCGAACAGAATAGGCTCACCTGGATCAGAAAAAATCAAGGAATTTTACGAACGGAACTTTACGATGGACTACAGGATGCATTCAGAAAAGGAGACACACGGACAGAACAAGTAGGGAGGAGAATAGTACTCCCAGCAAGTTTTACAGGAAGTCCTCGAAACAAAGAGCAAAACTACCAAGATTGGATGGCAATATGCTGTTGGGCTGGACAACCCCAATTCTTCATAACATTCACATGCAAACCTAATTGGCCAGAGATTCGGTTGATGCTAAATGAAGCCGGGAACCAGAAGCCAGCAGAACGTCCAGATATTGTAGTTCGAGTGTTCATGATAAAACTAAAAGAGCTAATGTCTGATATTAGCAGAAAACAACATTTTGGAAAGACTAAATCAAGTAAGTATTCGTAAATCATTTCCCACAAAAAAGTACTCGTAAATCATCACTTATCACTTTATCAGTATCATATGCTTGCATTTTTTTTTCATGGCCAGTCATTTACTAACACACATTTAAAAAATGCAGCCATCTACACAATAGAATTTCAAAAGAGAGGACTCCCACATGCCCATATCCTAATTTTCCTTGAAAACGGACAAAAAAGTCTCAAGCCCTCACAAATTGATGAAATAATATGCGCTGAGATCCCGGACAATGACAAGGATCCAGAAACATTCGAAGCTGTCAAGAAGTTTATGATGCACGGACCGTGTGGACAGGCAAATCCAAAGTCACCGTGCATGGAGAAATATATGTGCACCAAGTGCTTTCCAAAAATATTTTCTGAAGAGACGATCATAGATGAAGACCATTTCCCACGATACAGGAGACGAGACAATGGGCGACAAATAGATAAAGGGGGAGTCAAAATGAACAATGGTTATGTTGTACCATACAACAAAGATCTGCTGGTGAAATTCCAAGCGCAGATAAATGTGGAGTGGTGTAATAAATGCATGTCAATCAACTACCTCTTTAAGGACATATGCAAAGGAGATGACCAAGCAACAGCACTGGTTCAAGAAAAAGTACCATCAAGTACTGACGATGAGATTCAAATGTACCTAAGATGTAGATACATAACAGCGACTGAAGCATGCTGGCGAATATTCAAATTCCCTCTGCAATACCAAGAACCATCTGTTGAGAATTGTTTGCAACTATACTTTGCTAGCTACTGTGAGGTTACTGACCCAAGGATGTTATGGGAATCCAACTGGGACGTACTCTCTAAAGACATACATCATACACCAAGCTGGATCTTGAACTTTCCAGCCCCCTTCAGTCCTTCACACAAAAGGGGATGCAGTTTGATGGAAATTGAGAAGCAAATGGGACAAGCTGGAAAATCACTAAAGGAATACCCTAGCATAGAGCTACCAAATATGCCCGAGTTACATGAAACTGAGAAAAGGCTTTTAAATGAAGAGATGAACTATGATAAAGACAAATTGAAGGATGAGCACGTGCAAATACTAAAGAATCTAAATTTTGATCAGAAGAAGGCCTTTGATGCAATAATAGAATCAGCTGATCAATCATTAGGGAGAATAATATTTGTGGATGGCCATGGTGGGACAGGTAAGACATACCTTTGGAAAGCTTTCACAACAAAGCTAAGATCAGAGGGGAAAATCGTACTTGCAGTTGCATCTTGTGGCGTCGCAGCACTTCTGCTTCAAGGAGGTAGAATAGCACACTCAACGTTCCATATTCCAATCAATCTGACAGATCAATCAACATGCTACATCAAACAAGGTTCAAACGTGGCGGATTTAGTAATGAAGACGTCACTAATACTGTGGGACGAAGCTCCAATGACAAACAAACAATGCTTTGAGGCACTTGACAAGAGCCTAAGGGACGTGCTGAGGTTCACAAATGAGAATAGTTGTGCCAAGCCCTTTGGCGGCATGACGGTTGTTCTTGGAGGAGATTTCCGACAAATCCTCCCTGTTGTGCCAAAAGGAGGACGAGGGCACATTATAGATGCATCAATCAAATGTTCATACCTCTGGCAATATTTCGAGGTATTTAATCTGACAAAAAATATGCGTCTCAAATCTCTATCCAATGATCAAGCAGAGCAGCAGAAGACTGCGGAATTTGCGGAGTGGATACTACAAATTGGCAATGGAGACACATGCTTACTAGATGAAAAGGACTATCTAAGTATCCCCAATGACCTGCTGCTAGAAAACAGAGATGATCCAAAAACAAAAATCATTCAAAGTACCTATCCTGACCTGCAAGACAATCTCTGCACACACGAGTTCCTGAAAGAAAGGGCGATACTGTGTCCATTGAACGAGACAGTCAATGAGATCAATGAGCATATTATGAGTCAAATCCAAGGTGACAAGGTGACGTACCTGAGCCGTGACAGTGTGAGCGCATCAATGTCTTACAGCCACGAAATGGAACTGATGTATACTACAGAGTTTCTAAACAAGTTAAAGCACTCGGGATGTCCAAAACACCTACTTGAGCTCAAAGTTGGTCTGCCGGTGATGCTTCTTCGCAACATCAATCAAAGTGCAGGGCTATGCAACGGTACTAGAATGATAATCACAAAACTTGGAGAAAGAGTCATTGAAGCACAGATCATAACTGGAGCACACGTCGGTACTAACATATGCATACCTCAGATCATCATGTCGCCATTCGAGCCTAAATGGCCATTTGTTCTAAAAAGAAAGCAATATCCTCTCTCCGTGTGCTTCGCGATGACAATCAACAAGAGCCAGGGACAATCTTTGAACAAGGTCGGCCTCTACTTGCCCAGGCAAGTTTTTAGTCATGGGCAACTCTATGTGGCAGTCTCTAGAGTAACAAACAGGCATGGCCTGAAGATCCTGATCACTGATGACGAAGAACACACAAGCAAAGGAAAGGTGAAAAACATAGTGTACAAGGAGATCTTCTAAATGGCCTTTCTAAAGCAGTTTAGTACTGTTCTATTTAGACTGTAGTAAATAATGTTATGTCAAAATTGTCAGTTTCTGGTGTTCCGGCCATTAATAAGCTAGTGTTTTATAGCACGGTTGCACTGATGCCAAGACTCTCAACCATGGATATGTGCTTCGGTTAATCTCTTGTATGACCATCTATTTGCTCAGATTTGTGTTTTCGTCTCATCACTCAGACTGGATTACGGGTCAACAATTCGAGGTTGCGTCCGAACTCACACATGTCGAACAACACAGGATGGTGTGCATTGAAGCAAAAAAAGGAGGTGGTTCTAGTACCGCTGGCGCATTGAAGTTGATTCGCACTAGGGCACGTTGAATGTGTCACAACCCCGGCGACGGCAACGAGTTCCGGC
This sequence comes from Hordeum marinum, assembly GCA_022496015.1. Lineage (NCBI taxonomy): Eukaryota > Viridiplantae > Streptophyta > Magnoliopsida > Poales > Poaceae > Hordeum > Hordeum marinum. The sequence continues at coordinate 386,835,848 of CM039672.1, forward strand.
GGGCTGTGTCGGGTCAATGGAATGAAGTAAGCGCCGGGCCAGAAACAAATAAATTTTGTAACATGGGAAAATGTGGGCACTTATGACCCAAAAACCAGCGTAGTGGTTGGTGGAGTTAGCTCTCAACAAAGGAATCGCTGGGTCAATTCCTGATCGTGCGCACTTTCGCGGCTGCATGCGTCGGTTCGCAGAAACAGTAATAACCAAGCCTTAAATAGGGATTGCTAGGAAGGAGATGGCAGTATCACTAATTAGACGGTATCCTTTGCGCACTCCCCACCTCCTCTCGTGAGTGGCCCATACAAAAACAATACTATAAACAGAAAAAAAACCAAAAAAATATAAATACAGTTATGCTTCACACGAAAGCATAGGTTGTCTTTTCATTTCTGGAAAGCACGGTTGTACTTTACCATGAAGCACAACTGCTTTTTTCACACAATACGCTTCACACGAGGAAAAAAACAAATTTGTCAAGAAAACTAAAAACAAATTCGTAAAATAAAAAAAATATATGAAATGTCTGTGAAAAAATGTTCATACAAACACGTACAAATGTGACAACGACTGGACGCATTACATGACAGCTGCGCCACGTAACCAGCTAGGAGGCTGATGCGGGGGTACCGCCAGCTAGTCAGTCACAGCCTCCCAGGAGATGGCGCAGTAGGTTGGTTGTAGTTCTCTTTTTTGGAAAAAGGTTGGTTGCAGTTCGTATGGGAAGCAATGACCGGGTTGAAATGATTAACCGTGTAATTTATTGGGTATCATCCATTATCTGTAACAGGGGCGGGCCTTTTCTTCCTTGCACAAATATACTACAACAGAAAATCAAAGATTGCATTGAAATTAGTATAGGAGGTACCTAAACTAAGTCTGGTCATACTGATGAATAACTTAGACTAATGATATGCATATGTTAGTCAGTAGGACGTTTTGGTGACTGGTTTCATAAAGGCCTAAAATTTTGAAAAAATTAAAATTCAAACATTTGGTTTTCAAAAAAATCTGAAAAATAAATATGCATGTATATAAATATGAAATGTATGTATGTGTAAGAATTCATCATGAAATATCTTGAATTGCAACCTATACAAAAAAAATCCTGAATTTTTGGGACTGAACAATATCATGTGTTGAAAAGCCATGGATTTGTTTTTACAACGCTCATTCGATGTATTTCATTGTGAAAATTTATACACATGTTATGCCTTCATGTATATCTGTAATTTTCATTTTTTTAATGTAAAAAACATGAATTTTGTTTTTTTTTCAACAAATGACCTCTGTTGAGCTCGGTATCCAATTGTATGTTAGTAGTCTATATTATTATTATCGTAGCAGGTACTTTGACATGTATGATAACATAGAGACATTCATTTATTACTTTGTAGAGTTATCTTTTGTTGAAAAGCATTAGGTTACTACATTTGTCTCTGTAGTTTTTAATTACTTGCGACATCATCTTTTCTGTCTTACCTAACATGCATGTAACAACTATGTTACTTTCATGAGTAGTCTAAGGCTTCCTTGTGGAGTAGGATTAGGCCGGTGAGCGTATTCTTTTAAACAGACTTTACCTCATCTCATTAATAAAGAAGAAGAGAGTAACAAGGTCTCAAGAGGGTCATTACTCCTCCACAAATGATAAAACAAAGACTACTCTCACGGCATCAATGGTCCCAAATGTTTAGCCCCGGCCAAGACCCATTTTTTGGCCTCTACTTTGATTGTCTCGAACACAGTTGTTGGCATAGAAGATTTCTTCCGCAACACCCTCACATTTCTCTCTTTCCAAACCTCCCAGGATACAATCGATATAAGTGAGGATACTGCCTTTCTCCGGTGCCCACGTCGTAGCACCGTCCTAGCCCACCACCCCTGGATCGTTGGGATCCCTGCCCAAGCGACAGTGTCCAGCTTAGGCGCATCCATCCAACATCTCACTGTGTTCCAGATGCGGATGGAGTACCTTGATAACCCACAAGTGTAGGGGATCATTTGTAGCCTTTTTTTGATATGTAAGAGTGTTGAACCCAACGAGGAGCTAAAGGTAGAATTAATATTCTCTCAAGTTCTATCGACCACCAATACAACTCTACGCACGTTAATGCTTGTTTTACCTAGAACAATGTCGGGACCCCGATTCTAAGTCATATGATTCCATACTGTAACAAGCCACATCACTTTGCGGCCTCACGCACGGTACTCCACGGCTGCCACCTTACCTTGGCCGGGACCGTTTGCGTCTTTTGGCTCACGTATGTGAACATGTCGCTGGCAATCACACAACAAAGAACCCGGGCCGACATGACTAGTTATAGAACCCAAGTGGCACATCCGTACGGAAACAGACATACATAACCCAGCAATGCAGGTGTCGGTCTCAAGCGTGTGTAGACGAGTCATAGCAAGCTACAAGGACTCCATTACGTCGCGAGACACGAATGTCATCACCGCACGTAGACGAGTCGTAGCAGGCTACGGGGACTCCATTACACTGCGAGACATTTCCCCGATGTGTCCGGAGCAGTAGCAAGCTACCATGGCTCGGTGGAAGCACAAAGAGGCAGTTTCCCGTAAAGAGTACTACTAAAGGCACACGACTAGGTGTCGGATCCCATACATACCGTTGCACGTCACACGTACGCACGACATGCCCGATATGCATAGATACAACTATGGCATCACAACATAACCATACAACAACATGACTTTTATTTAAGAGACTCAAACGAGCTTTGCATAATATGTTCTTACAGATAGGGGTCACATGACCCGGCACTCAAGTCATACAAACATAGTCATACAAGCCAGCGGAAACTTAAGCTGTCTGAGTACAGATGGCAAAATATAAAAAGAGGCACACGGCCTGACTATCTACAACCCACCACACGGGCAAGATCGTAGCTGGGACACCAGCTATTCGGCATCGTCAACATCTAGATAGAACCCACCTAATGGGTCCTGGTTCTCTTCTGCAACATTAATTAAGCAAGGGTGAGTACAATCGTACTCAGCAAGTCTTTAAAACAGACCTAGTCTATTTATGCTCATGTATCAACAAGGGGGTGGTGGAGTTTATGCAGAATGCCAGCTTTGACTCATGGCTAACCTACACTACTCAATTTTAACTCCTTGTTATAATTTTAGTTATCGCACACGAGTCCACTACCTCCATCACAATACACTACCATGGATTCACCTTCCCCTTCCGGAAGAGTGCCATCCACGGTACTCACACTTGTCTTGAGATTTTTAGAAGTATCCATTTGATTATCTATGAACAACATAAGTTCTCCAAGTAGTCCATATCCGAGGACGCGGCTATTCGAATAGTTTCATACCCTGCAGGGGTGTACTTCTTCACACACGCTCTCGCCACTTATCGATGTGTGCCATAAACCATGCACCTCGGCAACCTTCAAGCGGATGCCCAGCGAGGAAGTCGGCCACGACCGTCAATCACATAAGACCTCTAGTCCAGGCTACCGCCTATTTGAGACTGACATCAGGGTCTTCAAGAGCTTCTTCAGCAGACACATAATTAACTCGCCCACGGTTAGGAGTTGGCTTCACATAGTAAGCTTTTCCTGGTTTTCCGCGTCCAGCGGGCTTAGCATTGTTCTGGGGACACTCACGAGAATAATGTCCCGGTTCTCCAAACTTGTAGCATACCACTGTGGCACGAGGGGCGACATTTGTTTGTGGTCCTCCAAAAGGTCTGGGTGGAGGGTTGGACTGAACTGGACGAGGTGCCTGGAAAGATGGCCTCGCAGTGTATCTTGCCGGCAAAGCTGCATTGGGCACCCACACTCAGCGTTTATTGGGGCCTGAACCCGATGCAGGGTTGAAGTCACGGTTATGCTTCCTCGTGGCCTCGTAGTCAGTTTGTCCAGACTCAGCATTGATAGCCTTATTGACGAGAGCCTGGAAGGTCGTGCACTCATGCAAGCGAAGATCTCGGCGAAGCTCAGCATTAAGTCCCTTGCGGAACCTAGCCTGCTTCTTGGCATCAGTTGAGACTTCCTATGGGGCATAGCGAGCAAGATTACCAAAATCGCGACTGTATGCATCCACTGACAATCTGCCCTGGGTGAAGGCACAGAATTCCTCTCTCTTGCGGTCCATCAGCCCTTCCGGGATGTGATGGAGACGAAATGCGGCACTGAACTCTGCCCAGGTTGGTGCAGGTCCCTGGGGACGCATAGCCTCATAGCTTTCCCACCACAGGTTGGCAGGTCCCTCCAGAAAGTATGTCGCAAAGGTCACCTTATTGGCCTCTGAAACATTTGCAGCTCGGATCTTACGTGACATGCTAGTCAGCCAATCATCCGCATCGAGGGGGTCGATTGAATGATGGTACTTAGGCGGACACAGCTTGATAAAGTCACCAAGTGACACTCCATCATGGTGATCATTGCGGGGAGCACGAGCTGTGTTCTGTTCAATTCTCTCTAATAGCTTGTTGGTCTCCCTCTTATTCCGTTCAGCTTCTAGCATCACCTTCGCTAGAGATGGTGCATGTGGCAACTCTTCTTGCCTTGGCTGGCTACTCTCGCCCTGCTCGGGAGCAGGCACGGGGTTGTTCCTAGTTGACACCATCCCGAGGAAAACAATCCACAGCTTAGACATAGAGAACAACAACTCTAAGACATGAGTTAAGGAATGCACTGATCAACATGGCATGTAGGATAACCACCAATCAACATGGTAAAACAACTACCATATGAGCATTAGGTTTCATACACACCATGACTTAGTTTAGTACAAACCCAAGCTGGAAACAACTACGGAGAGATGACACAACTCATCGGAGGCATTACAAGCTTCCTATACATTATCTATCTACACCTCCGGAACTCAACTCTCGACCTTAATCACATCCCACAAGACACGCAGGACTGTGGCGATACAACTACTACTATACTAGGTCTAACATCCATGCACTCAAACATCACCGTAGAATGCCTCGTACAGGTTACCCCCGTGACCTGGGAGCTGAACCTGAGGATCTGGAAACACTCTAGCCTGGAATCCTTGGAAACCATAAGGACACGGGCGTGGCCTTGGTCCCCTTGTCGGTGGCAACAGCGTTCCTCGAAGAGGGGTGATGCCTCCAACATCAGGCCAGTCTACGTGTGCTGGCAAATGAGTCCGCGATGGGGTCAGCATCTCCAAGTCTCCATAGCCTGTCTGCACGACAGGTGCCAACTGCGTCAAGGCTGTCCAAAGGCGTGCACGGGTAGCATAGAGCTCCATGCGAAGGGCACGTGCATCACGATCCCTGTTCTCCAACATCTGAGCAGTCACCTGCAGCCTAGGGTCCTCATGAGAATGATCAAAGTAGGCTGCACTGAGATATCCATCCTCTCCTCCCATGGAAGCAGGAACATAGCAGAACTTCGTGTTCTGTAGCAGACCATGGTGAAACCTCATAATAGTCAGCATGGTGTAGGTGGCTTCCTGAACTGCCATATCTATGGTAACTCCCAATCCATGAGTCCAGTGAAGCGGCTTTGCAGCTCCAGGATATGGAGGATATATCCTAACGGTACACAAATACTGACTCTGGTTGAAATCTCGATACTGCTCCTCCACTGTGTACTCTGGGTACCAGAGATATCCAGCCTCCATCATCACTCTAATCAACATGGCCGTGTGACCCGGCACATCGATGCACCTGGTCAGACGGACCACCTGACGGGAAGGACTAGAGGGCATCTGAAACAGAAAATGATGCAAAGACATTAGAGATCCTAGCAGAAATTGGACAGCATAACGGCTGTAATTGCTCAAGAAATTTTTTGAGACAATTGAAAAGAGATTGGAAAGGCATGACCACTCGACTATCTAGACTCAAATCTCTTCTCCATCTATTTGTCACACCAACAACACTTGAGTAACTGCACTCACGTACAAGCAAGCTAGCTATGAGTCCATGGCTAGTAACTCGTCATCCTAAGCAATAGATGAGAATCCTAGTTCCTATCCCCGTAGAAAAGATGAGAATGACCCAACATAGAATAACTTGGGAAGAGGAGTAAAAAGATCCTTACGTTCCCTTCCACAATCAATTCCCCTACTTATCTATGGTGTTTCTAGACTCAACTTCGACCGGTTTGGCTTGGTAGTCCTACAGTCAGTCAGGCTCTGATACCAACGCTGTCGGGACCCCGATTCTAAGTCATATGATTCCATACTGTAACAAGCCACATCACTTTGCGGCCTCACGCATGGTACTCCACGGCTGCCACCTTACCTTGGCCGGGACCGTTTGCGTCTTTTGGCTCACGTATGTGAACATGTCGCTGGCAATCACACAACAAAGAACCCAGGACGACATGACTAGTCATAGAACCCAAGTGGCACATCCGTACGGAAACAGGCATACATAACCCAACAATGTAGGTGTCGGTCTCAAGCGTGTGTAGACGAGTCATAGCAAGCTACAAGGACTCCATTACGTCGCGAGACACTAATGTCATCACCACACGTAGACGAGTCGTAGCAGGCTACGGGGACTCCATTACACTGCGAGACATTTCCCCGAAGGAACAGGCACAGCGGCAAAGAAGGATACATGTCGGTCAATCAATGTGTCCGGAGCAGTAGCAAGCTACCATGGCTCAGTGGAAGCACAAAGAGGCAGTTTCCCGTAAAGAGTACTACTAAAGGCACACGACTAGGTGTCGGATCCCATACATACCGTTGCACGTCACACGTACGCACGACATGCCCGATATGCATAGATACAACTATGGCATCACAACATAACCATACAACAACATGACTTTTATTTAAGAGACTCAGACGAGCTTTGCATAATATGTTCTTATAGATAGGGGTCACATGACCCGACACTCAAGTCATACAAACATAGTCATACAAGCCAGCGGAGACTTAAGCTGTCTAAGTACAGACGGCAAAATATAAAAAGAGGCACACGACCTGACTATCTACAGCCCACCACACGGGCAAGATCGTAGCTGGGACACCAGCTATTCGGCATCGTCAACGTCTAGATAGAACCCACCTGATGGGTCCTGGTTCTCTTCTGCAACATTAATTAAGCAAGGGTGAGTACAATCGTACTCAGCAAGTCTTTAAAACAGACCTAGTCTATTTATGCTCATGTATCAACAAGGGGGTGGTGGAGCAGAATGCCAGCTTTGACTCATGGCTAACCTACACTACTCAATTTTAACTCCTTGTTATAAGTTTAGTTATCGCACACGAGTCCACTACCTCCATCACAATACACTACCATGGATTCCCCTTCCCCTTCCGGAAGAGTGCCATCCACGGTACTCACACTTGTCTTGAGATTTTTAGAAGTATCCATTTGATTATCTATGAACAGCATAAGTTTTCCAAGTAGTCCATATCCAAGGACGCGGCTATTCGGATAGTTTCATACCCTGCAAGGGTGTACTTCTTCACACACGCTCTCGCCACTTATCGCTGTGTGCCATAAACCATGCACCTCGGCAACCTTCAAGCGGATGCCCAACGAGGAAGTCGGCCACGACCGTCAATCATATAAGACCTCTAGTCCAGGCTACCGCCTATTTGAGACCGACCCGCACGAAAGTCCGGCCGAAGTTTCTGCTACGGTCCCAAACGATGTGCGTAGGGTTCCCAAGCCCACCATTCGGGTGACCCTTGGTACACCGTGCCACTGCCTACCGCGTCGTAACCCACCCCGAGGGTCAGCGCTACGCACGGCCTCCAGCATGCTATAAACACCAGAAACTACTTGCAATACCTGGACGAAAGACTAAGCGACTGATAAGTCGAGAGGGGTCGAGTTACCCGAACCCAATGTGTGGTAGTATCTCGTCTTGGATCACAAACACGGAACCCAGTTCCTAAGAACGGTTCCAATGAGACAACCCACTATGTACTCCTACATAGCCTCTCATCGCCACCTTTACCAAATCGTATTCATTATATGCTCAGTACATCGGACAACGCTGTTTCACTCAGTTCATCACCCAGATGAATCTGGCCTGACACAACTCTAAACATAGCAAGCATAGCAGGCAAGGTAAGCTAAGAACATCATGGCACAAGCATCTACCAGGTATGCTAGGTTGCAAGGTTTAGCTATTTACTGTGACAAGATCAGGTCATGCATAAGATTAGGATCATCTACCGTGAATGACTGACACGTGATCGTTTGTCCTAATGCAATAAATAAGAGCAGGAGTGAGAGAATGGGATGTTATCGAAATGATCAATGGGGTTGCTTGCCTTGCTGGGTTGCGGAGGAGTTCTCTCCTTCGTCGGGGTACGGAGTGGTATCTTCCGGATTAGGGCCTACCGTAACGCAGATAAAAAAACATTCAATACAAGCAGATGCAACAATATGATGCATGATCATAGCATAGTAGTATGCATGGGTGAGCTAATGTAACTAGTGATCATGTCAATTTGAAATGAATTTGAATATAGGTTCAAAGTTGTTCCCATTTCAAATTCATATATTGACCTAATGTTAAAATGTCCATGTTCACCTATTTAGATTTCTCTAACATGCATGAGAATAGCACCATTGGATTCATTGGATTTTTCTGATAAATTTTCATATATAAATTATTTTCATCTGACTTACAGATTAATTTATATGATTTTTCAAAGTTTTAAATATTTTCTGGAATTATTTTTAAATAAGAAATTGAATTATGACATCAGCATGATGTCATGATGACATCAGCTGGTCAGCTGACCCGGCCTAGAGTCAAACTTGACATGTGGGGTCCACATGTCAGTGTCTGGTTAATTTAATTAACTGATTAAAACTAATCTTAACTATTTAACAGACTTGGGCCCACATATCATTGACTAATTAGTTTAATTAATTTAATTAATTATTTTATTCCTAATCTAGATTAGCCAGGGGCTGGCCCCACCTGTCTGGGGTCAACCCCCGTGGTCAAACTGACCAGAGCCACCGGCGTTGAGCCGCCGGCGACTCCAGGAACAACGGAGAGGATCGGAAACCCTCCTCCGACGACGAAATCCACGGCGGATGGGCTCAAACTGCAGCCTATGCACGCGCCCGTCCATTGGGGCACGACCCCGAGGCCGGGGTGGCCTGGAACGTCGCCGACGACGACCTTGGCGGACGGCGGCGCTCGGGCTCCGACGGAACCACGGCTACAGACCACAACAGCACGCGCTCTAAGCACCTATGGCACCTACTTGATCCTACGAGCACGATGGCATCCTTGGAAGGACCCATTGGTCACCGGAGCATCGTCGACGGCGAGAACAACGGCGACCGGAGCTCGAGCTCGAACGAAAACGCGGCTACAGAGCATGAAAACGAACGGGGAGAGAGGGAAGAGGCTCGGGGGCTCACTGCGGATCCTGAGGTAACGACACGAGCTCGGGGACGGCTTGAAAGCGATGAAATCGACGGCGGCGAGCTTCTGACCCGAGGAGGAAGAAGAGGTCAGGGTTCCCTCGATGGAGCTCTGGGCGGCGATTCCTTCGGCGAGGAGGATCAGGGTGACAAGGCGGAGCTTCTGCTTTCTCTACAGCACGGGGGAGGGATGGAGGCGAGCAGATGACGGCGATCTATGGCGCGGCCATGACGGAAGCAGAGGGGAAGAATGGCGAGAGAGAGAGCCCGCGCGCGTGAGAGAGAGGGAAGGAAGAAGAGGGCATGGCGGCGGCCTTCGCGCTGGCGCTCTCCCGACCTTCCAGGCAGGCGGCCTGGCAGGGAGGAGGTGGCCGGCGTGCGGTGGCCACGCGCCCGGCGTCCCTCTGGCGCGGGGAAGAAGACGACTGGCGTCTCTTCGCCCTGGGCTGGGCCGGCTACAGGCTGGGCTAACAGGTAAGTTATTCCCTTCCCTTTTTCTTTTCTTCTGTTTTTCTATTTTTTCTGACCCGTGTTTAATTTATTTCCAGGTTCAATTAACTTTCAAAATGTCCCCAAATGTTTTCTAAAAAGTAGTCTGGATATTTCAAACTTGTGACTGAACTTACAAATTATTTTGAAAATAAAAATGTTAATAATGAATTATTTATCATTATCAGGGGCTTTAATCATTGGTTTTAAATTATTTCTGAAGTTCAAATAACATGAATGACCCCTGATACATGTTTGCCCATAATTATCATACATGGGGAACATTTTTAATGGGCATTTTGGATTTGTTGAAAATCCATCAAGTTGAGTTACCTTATTTCATTAGGTGCTTGGGGTTTCTTTCCTTCTCCCCGTTTCAACTTAATGCAATGATGATGAATGATGATGCAAGCACAAGACCAACCTAAGACACTTGCTAGGGTTGTGACAAACAAGTATGAAATTACTTTGCGGAAATAAAACTAGAAGTACTTTGCAAGAAAATAAAGGATGTGGAAATAAAAGTTAGGTTTTGTTTTTAATAAAAGAACAATAAAAGTAAATATCTTAGTAGAAATCTTTTTGTGTAACGCAAGAGAAAGATTGTCCATAGGCAATTGAATATAATATGACAGATACTTGTTATATGCAATGAGGGAGAGGCATATGCTAACACACTTTTCGTACTTGGATCATATGCACTTATGATTGGAACTCTAGCAAGCATTCGCAACTACCAAAGATCATTAAGATAAAACCCAATGATAGCATTAAGTATCAAGTCCTCTTTACTCCCATATGCAACAACACACCCACTCGGGTTTGTGCTTCTATCACTCATACAACCCACCATAAGCAAATCATGAACGTATTGTAACACCCTACAACGGGGATCCCTCACGTTTGTGTGACACGGAGGACGCCATAGGAAAACACCATATCAACAACCAAAATATATCAATAACATGATACCACAATTAACTCATAGGACAAAAGAGATCTACTCAAACATCATAGGATAGCCAAATATCATTGGGAAATAATATATGGAGTCGAGCACCATGTTTAAGTAGATATTACATCAGGGAAGAGAGGTGTTACACCGCTTCATATAGGGGGAGAGAGTTGGTGTTGACGGCGACGATGTTTTTGGTGTAGATCGCTGTCACGATGATTGCCCCGACGATGTTCCTGCGCCACCGGGAGAGAGGGCGAGAGAGCCCCACTCCTTCTTCTTCTTATTCCTTGGCCTCCCACCTAGATGGGAGGAGAGTTCCCCCTCTGGTACATGGCCTCCATGGCGGCGGAGGGGCAGGAGCCCCTCCGAGATTGGATCTCCCTCTCTGTTCTCTTCTATTTCGCGTTCCTGTTTTTTGGCCAAAAACCGTTTCTTATATTCCCGGAGATCCATAACTCTGAGTGCGATGAGATTCTGAGGATATTTTTATCTAAAAATTAGCATTCCTGTGGGTGAAGGAGAGCTCCAACTGACTTACGAGGTGGGCACAACCCATCACCACACGCTAGGGCCCTTGAGCGAGCCCTGGTGTCTTGTGGTGGCTGTGGGGCCCCGTTTGCGCTGATTCCACCTCCCAAAATTCACAATTATTCCAAAATAATTCTCCGTAATTTTTTATCGCATTTGGACTTCGTTTGATATGGATATTTAGTGAAACAAAAAATGCAGCAAACAGGAAGTGGCACTGGGCACTGGATCAATAGGTTAGTCCAATACATCATATAAAATGCTGCCAAAAATATGTGAAAGTTGTATAATATTTGCATGAAACAATCAAAAAATTATAGATACGACAAAGACGTATCGGCATCCCTAAGCTTAATTCCTGGCCGTCCTCGAGTAGGTAAATGATAAAAAAGATGATTTTTGATGTGGAATGCTACCTAGCATAATCTTGATCATATATCTAATCATGGCATGAATATCAAGACATGAGTGATTCGAAGCAATAGTCTATATTTGACATAAAGACATCAATACTCGGGCATCCCAACAAAAAATCATGTCTTTCGAAATATTTAGGTTAAAGAACGCTATCCCTACAAAATTATATAGCCTTGTCATGCTCTGTCTTCTTAACACAAAGTAGAAATCATGTACTACCCTGGTGTCAGCCAAGCAATTGGTTCATACTTTTCAACGCGCTTCAGCATTTTCAACTCTCACGCAATACACGAGCGCAAGCCATGGATATAGCACTATGGGTGGAACAGAGTATGATGATAGGGGTAAATATAGAGAAGACAAAAAGGTAAGAATGTCTCACATCTATGCTGCTAACCAACGAGCTATGGAGATGCTCATAAATTGATATCAATGTGAGGAGTAGGGATTGCCATGCAACAGATGCACTAAGAGCTATAAGTGTATAAAGCTGAATATGAAAACTAAGTGGGTGTGCATCTAACTCTATAATGAAAAACTCCCACTAGTATATGAAAGTGACAACATAGGAGACTCTCTATATGAAAAACATGGTGCTATTTTGAAGCACAAGTGTGGAATTAGCATGACCCTTCTCTCTTTGTCTCTTTTCTCTCTTTTTTTCTTTTTTTTTCTTTTTTTTCTGTTGTCCGGAGTCTCATCACGACTTGTGGGGGAATCATAGTTTCCATCATCCTTTCCTCACCGGGACATGCTCTAATAATGAATAATGATGATCATCACACTTCTATTTACGTACAACTCAATATTACAACTCGATAGTAGACCAAAGTATGACTCTATATGAATGTCTCTAGTAGCATACCAGGATGTGCAATGATCTAGCATAACAAAGATACCAAAAAACAAACAAGCCATGGAAACATAATGCTAGCTATCTTACGATCATGTAAAGCAATATGACAATGAATGCTCAAGTCATCAAAATGGAAGCGGTGGAAGTTGCATGGAAATATATCTCGGAATGGATATGGAAATGCCATAATAGGTAGGTATGGTGGCTGTTTTGAGGAAGATATAATAAGGCTTATGTGTGGTAGAGCGTATCATATCATGGGGTTTGGATGCAGCGGCGAAATTTGCACCGACTCTCGAGGTGAGAAAGGGCAATGCACGGTAACGTAGAGGCTAACAAATTGCGGAAAGGTAAGAGTCATTATAATCCATGGACTCACATTAGTCATAAATAACTCACATACTTATTGCAAAAGTTTATTAGCCCTCAAAGCAGAGTATTACTATGCATGCTCCTAGGGGGGGGGAGGTTGGTAGGAGTTAACCGTCGCGCCCCCCTGACCTTCACACAAAGATAGACAATCAAGATTAAATTGTACTCCAACTTCCTAGCATAACGAGAGACTAGACGTGCATGCTTCGGGAATCACAAACCTTAACACCAATATCTTACTAAACACGATCATCCACTAGCACCTCCCACATATCGCAAAACTATTGCAAGGAATCAAACATATCATATTCAGTGATCCATAAGTTTTATGTAGGATTTTATGACTAACCATGCAAATGACCAATTCATGTTGTCTCTTAAATAGATATAAGTGAAGCAAGAGAGTTTAATTCTTTCTACAAAAGACGGTTTTCTATGTGAAGAGAAACATGCAATCCAAACTTCAAATGATATAAGTGAAGCACATGAAGAATTCTATAAAGTAACCATGGACTATCTCCTACCAGCATGGTGCATAAAAGAAAAGTGAAAACTAAACACAAAAGACGCTCCAAGATTTACACATATCACATGAACTAAACGAAAACGAAAACATACCGATACTTGTTGAAGAAAGATGGGATGGCTTCCGGGGCATCCCCAAGCTTAGCTGCTTGAGTCTCCTTAGATATTTAGTTGGTGTGCCTTGGGCATCCCCATATTGAACTCTTACCTCTCCTCCTTCTCCTCATATCGAGACCGCCTCGATGTTCAAACACTTCATCCACACAAAACTTAACAAAAAACTGGTGAGATCTGTTAGTATAATAAAGCAAATTAGTACTTTAATTACTATTGCAAACCCATTCATATTTTAGATTTGCATTATACCTGTTGTATTATAACTTCTCCATGGCTTATACCACCGATAAAATCTATAGTTTCATCAAAACAAGCAAAACAATGCATAAAAAACAGAATCTGTCTTAAACAGGACAGTTTGTGGTAATACGAACTTTGACCATACTTCTTTAACTCCAAAAATTATGAAACATTAGGAAGAATTAAAATTTTTGTATAGAAGTACTGTGTAAAAATTTCAGAAACTTTGACATTCCAGTAAAAAAATGTAAATTCACGCACTACAGCCAAAGTTTCTGTTTTTACACTGCATATACCAACAAGCAATCTAATCATCCTAAAGGAAAATCTTGGCACATTATTTTTATAATATAATGGATTTGTACAAGGGGATAATTAATTTTGTTGAAAAGTTTTTGTGATTCAAGATTCACAAAGTTTCCATGGGCATGAATGAAGTTCAAGGCTAGCACCCACTTCAACGATGCTCATCATCTCTCTCACTTTCACCTTTCTTTTTGTGAAGTTTTAGGTTCCTTGTAGATTTTTTATTTTTAAACTTTATAAAAGCACTCAACTGAATAAAATGACTCTCTAAAACTTCCAGATTGTCTCCCTGGCAGTGCTTTCTTTAAAGCCATTAAGCTAGGCATAAAGTGCTCAAGTAATGGATCCACCCGGATCCCAAGGTGTCGGTGTAAAAAGCGGTGGATCTCGGGTAGGGGGTCCCGAACTATGAGACTGGGATCGATGGTAATAGGAGACGAAGGAGATAAGGTTTAGCCAGGTTCGGGCCCTCCTATGGAGGTAATACCCTACGTCCCGATTGATTGTATTGATGATGTATAGGTTACAGAGTTGATCTGCCTCGAGATCGAATAGCTAAACTCTAGATGAGTTGTCCTCTCTCTACAACCTAAAACCCTCCGGCTTATATAGACGCCGAAGGTGTCTAGGGTTTATACATGGTCGGTTACACGCCGAAGAGATAAACATGCCTATTCTCTACATTAAACATGGAGAACAAGCCACGATTCCTGAAGCTTCCTTCCTGGAGACAGTGCCTTCGATCGATCCAGTGTTCGGTTAGCAGACCATACAGTCCGCCCCATAAGAAACAAGTCGGTTTCTCGAGGACCCCTTAATCTAGGACTCCCTCGGTAGCCCCCGAAGTTGCCTCCAATGCCAAGGGTCTTAGCTTCAATTGCATCGTATAATCAGAGTCTTCGGCTTGCGAGGTGAGTTCTTCCCACCGAGTTTAGTTCGGCCTCCGATGACATGTAGTTTTCCGAATAGAGGCGCGCTCGAACACCGTGAATAGGTCGGCCCTGAAGGCCAAATGTGAAGGGGTAAAATAATGTCCCCTGACGACCTTTCTAACAAAAGGTCACGGCCCACCACGACCGCTAAGCCAGTTGCAAAAACTCAATTCGCGGTTCGAGGCCGTTTTCATCAACATGATCTATCAATGCACATATCGTGTCCCATTTTATACAGGATATGTTTAATCATGCGCGTGCAACGACACGCATGTTCGGGAAGCGGAGGGATTCATGGCGTAGCAAGGGGAGGCCAAACAGCGATAAGCCTCATAAAAGGGAAAGAAAACCCCAAGGCCTAACCTCACTTCCCATTCGCCTCCTCTGCTTCCCCATTCTCCTGAGCCTCCAAGCACAGATCTAGGTTTTCCATCACCCTCCCTTTCGAGCTCAGCCATGGCGGGCTCCTGATCCAACGACAAGTGGGAGGCTTCCACGGTCACCGACCAGGACATCTGGGACCTCAAAGACGCCGGCTACCTCCCCGCAAACATCCTTCACCGTGCACCGGAGAAGGACCAAGTGATCCCTACTCCTAAGCCAGGCGAAAGGGTGGTCTTCCTCCCCCACTTCATCCGGGGATTGAGCTTCCCACTCCACCCCTTCGTTAGGGGGCTCATGTTCTTCTACGGCCTCGACTTCCACGACCTCTCGCCGAACTCCTTCATGCGCATATTGGCCTTCATCCTCGTCTGCGAGGCTTTTCTGCGGGTTGAGCCACACTTCGGTCTTTAGCTCAAGGTGTTTAACATCAAGCCGAAGTGTGTTGCAGGTGAACACATAGACTGTGGCGGGTTTGTCATCGGCAAGCTCACCCACGTCGTATGGCCCTCCGGCACCTTCATCGACATCATCAAAGTATGTCAGAAGGAGCGGTTTTACATCACCGAGCCAAGGGAGGAAGGCCAAGCTGCCCCAGCCGGATTCAGATCCGGTCCCCCACCAGATTAACCTCGTGGCTTCGAAAGGGCCTCAACTGGGGGTCGAGCAAGGAGGTGAGCAACCTGCAGAAGCACATCGGCTCCATGATCGAGAATCACATCACACTGACCAACATGGTCTAGGTCATGCTTCGGCGGCGCATCCTCCCCTGCTAGCGCCAGGATACGCCCCTGTGGGCTCGTCAGCTCGATGATGAGCCCACGATTCGGCACCTCTTCCGCACTACTCAAGAGAAGCTGTGGAAGGTGCTTTTCAAGTCGTACAAGGATTAGCCAGCCGAAGAGGAGGATTAGAGTCTACACGCCACAAAGCCCGCTTCCAAGGTACAACGTAGCTTTTTTTGATCAATCTATCTCTCACAAAGAAGTTTCTAAAACATCTTTCCGATCATTCTTTGCAGAAATGGCTGAGCAAAGCCACTGGCATCAAATGCTCGGTGCCTCAGCCCGAAGACACCAGGTCCGGGCTGTTAGCGGAGATGCTCGTCGAGGCGCCTTACGAGGCGCCGACGAAGAAGGAGAAGAAGAAAACATGCCGAGAAGGCCTTCACATCAGGGACCAGCTAGGGGCTATGTCCGAGGAAACCCATGCCTCCTCGAATTAAGAGGAGCATGAGGATGAGGACAAGGATGAGGGGAGGGCGATTCTCCTCGCAAGAAAGAGGCGGCGTCATTGGACGCCATAGAGGAAGTACCTCCTCCTGCCCAAAAGAAAGCGCTCCGGACACAGGTCCAACGACAGTTTAGACTCGGATACCGAGTCCAATGACTTCGAGAGGGTTCCACGAAGGAGCCTAAGGGTCAAGCCCCCTTCTCGAAGGTGAGGATCCGAAGACTCCTTTGGTTGTCATTGATAAGTTTAAAGTTTACTAACATGCGAGCACTTATTGACTTTGCAGCCCCCCGCGTGTCCTCCCCACTGACCAAGTTTCGGACGGGGAGACCTCGCCCACCGAGCTAGCGGAGAGCGGGAATATGTGGCATCCCACTCCTCCAGGCATCGTGAAGGACGCCATAGAGGTTGTCGTCCCAGCATGCTACTATGGAGCCGGGCACCAGCGAGAGGGGAGATGACATCATGGCCGAGGCTAACGACTCGGCCATTGAGGATCGGGGGGCGGTACCCCACCCGGATACTGAGGAGGCCAGATGGGCGGATGCTCAGTCCGCTCTGAGGACTTCTCCGGAGCGTACCACACCTCCGGAGTTTCTGGCTCAGTCCCCGATTGATGATGGGGTTGTCCGAACACCACCGACACCATCGACCAATGGGTGGCCGATCATGGGGGAGGCTCTATCGAGCGCCTCCATCTCCGAGGAGCACCACACCTTTATGGGTGCGGTATTGCAGAGCATTCGGTCCGTAGACAACGAACTAAAGGAGGCCTTCAAGGGTCTCCTAACGGGCTTTCAAGTAAGCCACGCGATACTCTATTTGCAAAATGTTTATTTCTTTTTATTATTATATACATGGCAGCCCCCGAGCCCTAGGTGAGTTTGAAGAAAAACTCACCTAGGGGTCAATCATGAATCATTTTCCGAACTATATATGAAAGGATATGGTCGGAATGTTCTAACATCCCCAAAGAGGACCGGACATAAGATCGGATTGACGACAGTTCGGAAGTTTTGAACCCATGTAACGTGACAAGGGGTTGTGTGTTGTAGGCTTCATCGTCGACGGCGGCTGTGAATGACGCCGAGCTGGACAAGCTGAATCGGAAGTTCAAAAGCTCCGAAGACGAGCTTGATGCTCTCAACAAGAGATTCGACGAGGTGCAAGGTAAGTTTAAGTCAATATTCTGAAACCTTTGTCGTAATACTGTCAATGCAGTTTTTCAGATTGTTAATGATCACACAGCCTCGGTGAAGGAGGTAGAGAAGCTCAAGGCCGAGCTACGGCAGGCGAGGGATGAGGCGGCGGTTGAGAGGGCGGCAGCCGAACAAACGACTACCGTGCTTTCACCTTTGAGAGACACCAGCGACAAACACGAGGCTCGGGTGTAGGAGATCCAGAAGGATCTCAAGGATGCCAACCACAAGTGTGAGGCCCTTTAGCAAAAGGCAAGGAGCAGGCTACCGAACTATCCACCCTTAAAACCAAACTCCAAAAAGAGCGGGTGGATAGGAGGTACTTTGAGGAGCAAGTCCGCCAGGCGAAGGTTATAACGGATGGTAAGCCATACTTATTGCAGTGTGTCTTCGTGGATAGCAAGTTCTAGTTGCTTACCCAGGTGTGACGTTCCTCAGGTGCCTTCTCTGACCTCTAGAAGAGCGTAGCAGACGCAAATCAGCTATATGCTTCGCGGGAAGAAGGATATGAAGCTCGTCTATTCTGGGCGCAGTTTGAAGCCCCCGAGCGCTCTCCTCTTCTTGTAGAGCATCTGAAGCAGCTGATGGAGCTGCACCAGATGGCGGAGCCGGCCATGAAGGATCTCTGCATCCGGTTATGGCCCAACGAGCCACTGCCCGACAGCTACTTTAGCCTGGTGCAGAGGCTGACTAATGCCTCGCCCCGCCTCGACGCTCTGAAGCGATCCTCCTGCATCGAGGGAGCCCTGATGGCTTTGCAAAGGCCAAGGTGCACTGGCCAAGGCTGGATCCAATGAAGATAGCCACCGCCCCGCCGCCTCCTGGAAAGGAACACAGGCGCCCCGAGCTATACTTCGCCGAAGTAATGGAGGGTGCTCGGGCGATAGAGTCACAGTGTTCGAAAGAGAACATATAAGATTAGATGCGTTGTAATATGTCCGAAGACTTTTGAACGCTTGCATATTTGTTATGCATGGTGTCGGTGTCAAAACTGGTGGATATTGGGTAGGGGGTCCCAAACTATGAGACTAGAATCAATGGTAACAGGAGACGAAGGGGACACGGATTTACCCAGGTTCGGGACCTCCTATGGAGGTAATACCCTACGTCCCGCTTGGTTATATTGATGATGTAGGGGGTTACAGAGTTGATCAATCTCGAGATCGAATAGCTAACCCTAGATGAGTTGTTCTGTTTCTATACCCTAAAACCCTCCAGCTTATATAGATGCCGAGGATGTCTAGGGTTTACACATGGTCGGTTACATGCTGAAGAGATAAACATTCCTATTTACTACATCAAACGTGGAGCGCAAGCCGTGCTTCCCGAAGCTTCCATCTTGGAGGCTGGGCCTTCAAATCCTCCAGTGTTCGGTAAGTAGCCCATATAGTCCGGCCCATAAATAATAGGTTGGCTATCCGAGGACCCCCTAAGCCAGGACTCCCTCAGTAGCCCCCGAACCTGCCTCCAACGCCAAGGGTCCTCAGCTCCAATGGCTCCACAAATAGAGTCTTCGGCTTGCGAGGTTAGTTCCTTCCCACCAAACCATAGTCCGGCCTTCGATGATAAGTAGTTTTCCGCATAGTGGCACATCCGTACATTGCAAATTGGTTGGCTTTGAAGGCCAAACGTCATGGGGTAAACAACATTCCTATGATGATCTCTCTGATGCAAGGCTACGGCCCACCACGACCGCTAGGCTAGTTGCATAGACTCGATTCGCGGTTCGAGGCCGTTTTAATCATCACGATCTATCAATATACCGATCATGTCCCATTTTATATAGATATACTTAATCACGCGCACGCAACAGCTCGCGCGTCTCGGGAAGTGGAGGGATTCATGGTGTAGCAAGGGGAGTCCAAATCGATAGGCCTCATAAAAGAGGAGTAAAACCCCGAATGCTATTCACGCTCTCCATTCGACTTCTCCGCTCCCATTCCTTTGCGCCTCGAAAGCATAGATCTAGGTATCTTCAATCCCACCTCTGAGATCATCAATGGCGGGCTCCAATGGCCAATGGGAAGCTTCCACGATCACCGACCAAGACATTCTCGACCTCAAGAAGGCCGGCTACCTCTCCGCCAACATCCCTCACCGCGTAGCGAAGGAGGGCCAAGTGATCCCCAACCCCAAGCCAGGAGAAAGGGTGGTGTTCATCCCCCACTTCATCAGGGGGCTGAGCTTTCCTCTCCACCCCTTCGTCAGGGGGCTGATGTTCTTCTACGGCCTCGAATTCCATGACCTCCCGCCAAACTCTATCATGCACATCTCGGCGTTCATCCTTGTCTGCGAGGCCTTCCCGCGCATCGAGCCACACTTTAGGCTCTGGCTTCAGGTGTTCAACATCAAGCCCAAGTGCTTTTGCGGCAAGCACGCAAATTGCGGCGGGGCCGTCATCGGCAAGCTCACCCACGTCGGGTGGCCGTCGGGCACCCTTATCGACACCATCAAGGGGTGGTAGAAGGAGTGGTTCTACGTCACCGAACCACAAGAAGAGGGTCAACACCCCATGATACGTCCCCAATGTATCTATAATTTTTTATTGTTCCATGCTATTATATTATCTGTTTTGGATGTTTTATATGCATTAATATGCTATTTTATATTATTTTTGGGACTAACCTATTAATCTAGAACCTAGTGCCAATTTCTGTTTTTTCCTTGTTTTTGAGTTTCGCAGCTAAGGAATATTAAACGGAGTCCAAACGGAATAAAACCTTCAGAATGAATTTTTTCTGGAAAATATGGAAGCCCCGAGACTTGAGAACCAAGGCAGAGGAGCTGCCACGGGCCACAAGCCTGCTTGCCACGGCCAGGGGGGCCACTCGTGCCGGGCAGGCTTGTGGGCCTCTGGCAACTCCCCTAACCCTAATCTTCGGCCTATAAATACTCAAATATTCCATCATTACCAGAATGAGCCACGAAAACACTTTTCCGCCGTTAGACGCCTCCGTTTCCGAGAGATCCAATCTTGGAGCCTTTTCTAGTAATATGCCGGAGGGGGATTCGATCACGGAGGGCATCTACATCAACTCCATTGCCCCTCTGATGATGCGTGAGTAGTTAAACATAGACCTACGGGTCCATAGATAGTAGCTAGATGGCTTCTTCTCTCTCTCTTTGCTTCTCAATACCATGTTCTTCATGATCTTCATGGAGATCTATCCGATGTAATACTCTTTTGCGGTGTGTTTGTCAAGATCCGATGAATTGTGGGTTTATGTTCAGAATATCCATGAATATTATTTGAGACTTTCCTGAATTCTTATATGCATTATTTCATATATTTGCAAGTCTCTTCGAGTTATTGGTTTGGTTTGGCCAACTAGATTGGTAATTCTTGCAATAGGACAAGTGCTTAGTTTTGGTTTCAATCTTGCGGGGTCCTCACCCAGTGACAAAGTAGGGGTAGCAAGGCACGTATTGTATTGTTGCCGTCAAGGGTAAAAACATGGGGTTTTCATCATATTTCCTGAGTTTATCCCTCTACATCATGTCATCTTACTTAATGCATTACTGTGTTCTTCATGAACTTAATACTCTAGATGCAGGCAGGAGTCGGTCTTTGTGTGGCGTAATAGTAGTAGTTGTAGAATCATTTCGGTCTACTTTTCACGGACGTGATGCCTATATTCATAATCATTGCCTTGGATATCTTCATAATTATTCGCTTTTCTATCAATTGCTCGACAGTAATTTGTTCACCCACCGTAATACTTGCCATCATGAAAGAAGCCGTCTTGTGAAACCTATTGTCACGCCCAAGATGCGGTCCTATCCTTATTTTGGCACGAGGGCCTCGACGGGGATAGAAGTGCATCTCGATGCGTTCGCAAGAATGGATATCATTACAAGTACATGTACAGAAGAGATGAGTATATGGAATTGGCTTACACTCGCCACAAGCTACATCAGAGTCACAACAATACAACACCACACTCAAACATGATACAGAAGAGCAGGGTCCGACTACGGACGAAATCAAACGATAAAATGACATCCATTCTTGCTATCCCAGGCTGCCGCCTGGAACCCATCCAAGATTGAAGAAGAAGAAGAAGAAGAACTCCAAGTCAAATCAAGCAACGCGCTCACGTCAAATCATCACATTAACTGTACCTGCAACTGTTGTTGTAGTAATTTGTGAGCCACAGGGGACTCAGCAATCTCATTTCCAAGGGTATCAAGACTATTAAAGCTTAATAGGTAAGGTATGGTTAAGTGGTGAGGCTGCAGCAAGCGACTAAGCATTTATATGAGTGGCTAACTTACGAGTATAGAAATTAAAGTATGGTGGACTACACATAACAGACGTGTACTAGTAATGATCACTAACTGATCCTGAACACCTACTTACGTCAATCATAACCCCACCATGTTCTCTTTCGGATAAGGACTCATGAGAAGAGATAGTCACGGTTATGCACACAGTTGGTGTATTTTATTAGTGTTTACTTCAATTTTGCTATGACCGGGTGTTAAAAAAAGTTTCCGAGTTTGCCACATAACCGCGTGCACGACTTCTCGAAAAGATTTAACCCTGCAGGGATGCTCCAACTCATCCATCATAAATTAACCACATGCAGTGGGAATAACCTCAACCACGGATCTTGTGATCTGCCTAGGCAATTCCAAAGGAAATCCAACACCTCGAGATAGCCCGAAGAATAATCAGAATTCCTCACTCAAGACATTCGAGAAAGGTAAAACAAATCCAGCAAGGCCGCCCGACGTGTTGACAATCCCGATAGGAGCCGCGTATCTCGTTCTCAGGGCACGGCAGATGAGCTACGCATACAGTGGCCTGATAGAAATCTCCCAAGTTGCCCTGGGTTGGCCCCGCACAGTGCTCTAGTTTGGACCAACACTCATGAGGAGCACTGGCCCGGGGGTTGATTAAATTATCCACGGGTCCCGGCGAGTCCCTATGCAAGTTCATTAATTATTAGGCAAATGTAGTACCAATGTTGGGCCTTGCCAGACAAGCTTTATTTTCACCCGAAAATCAAGGGGGTCCACATAACAACCCCGAGCATGTTAGGAGCGCTCATGTATGGAACATAACACCGGTTCACAAGTAACTAGGGACGGCAAGAGTGGAACAAAACACCAAGCAAAAGGCCAAGCCTTCCACCCTTTACCAAGTGTATATGTGCATTAAATTAAATAACAACAATATTGTGATATAACAAAAGAATGTCCATGCTGACACATGGAAGCAATTGCACCTATAGCTAGGAACGTTATAAGAAGGGCTAAGCAAGCGGTAACATAGCCAAACAATGGTTTGCTGGGATGTGGAGAGGTTAGAGGCTTATCATGGCAATGTTGGGAGGCTTATCAAACAAGTGGTAGGTAGAGAGACATAGCAATAAAAGCGAGACAACTAGCATAGCAATGATAGTAATGGTATCCAGGGAAATGAGTCATCTTGCCTGAGATCCGCTCGGAAGAAGAACGAGTCCATGAAGAAGACGAACCAACGTAGTCGAACGAATCCTCACACTATGAACGCTTTCGGAACTCTATCGAGAAGGAGCGATCCGAAACAAACAATCAACACAAGTTACACCACAACATATGCAAAACATGATGGACAACAAATATGAGGCATGTCTGGTTGATATGCAATGCATGACAATTCACATCACACAACTTCTACACATTAAAGTGAAGCTCAATATGCAACGAGTTGCATATTGACGAAACTCCACGTTCGAATTATTTAGTTCACTCTTGTTAGGTACACGACAATATTAAATGTTGTTAAACATGACAAGAGGTGAAGCATAAATAAACTATACTATCTAGGCAACTTAAATGAGGCCGGAAACAACTTATAGCATTTCCCAAACGACCCCATATGTTAATTTCGAAATTGGTCCAGATCTGAAATAAACATATTTTTATATTTGTTAAACATCAGAATAAAGCATACCATTTTATTCTACACATCATTCTAGTCGATTTACATATATAGAACATCTCAAACGAAGCTACGGTCTAAAAGATATGAGCCACACAAGATGCACATGCCATGAATGCAAATGCATGGGAAAAACAATCACAAACATTTCAAATCATGAATGCAGAAAGTTATTATGAAACTACATGAGATTATAAGCAAGTTTCATATATGGAATGTCCAAAACGGAGCTACGGTTCAACCACAATCAACAAAACAAGTTTTAGTTGAAATCTGCCAAAAACAGCAACATGACATTTTTAACATATGAAAACAACAAGCTACAAGACTCCAAAATGCACAAACCAAGCATGGGGCAATATCAAACAACATCCACTTCATTTCATCTTCACAAATCATATTCAAAACATGCATGGATTACTTGGTAGGAAGCTCACAAGATGGCTACTTGAAAACAGTTTCACACTTAGTGAAAATAACAGTTTTAGACAGTGCAGTTTTATCACGAAGGCATATTGTCAGCAGTGAAACTATATGCTATAAATCATATTATGGCATGAAACTTAACAGCATGCTACAGGACAATATCAAAAACAAATAACTCCATTACACCTACCACCAAAGAGTTCTAGATCACTAGCAAATCACATGGCAAGACAACAACAAAATATAACAGATTTCAGACTTACAAATATTTTGGACCCTCAAAATAACAGATTTTTATAGCAAGTTGACACCAACAAAACAACACCTAAACATGCATTTCTATGACAAGCAAAATGTCCATGGGCTAGGACACATATCAAAGAGCATATCTCATGTTGAAAATTAATACCAATCATGCATGGATTAAATCCTACGAAAATGACAAAAGAGCATCCCGGCATAAATGGCATGCACACAACATGCTCAAATGGTAAAACTAAATGCACAAATAATTACTATGGATATTTCTACCCCGGAAACATATATAATATGCATATGTTCATGTGGAAAATTAATCACCATAAAAATATGCGGGTATTAGCCCTAATCACGTTAAAGCAATTCGATAATGCAAAATTAAATGCAACCAACATTCCAACATTTTTATCATGCATGAAAATGCGGTGCAAATGAAATGAACATTTTTAATACTTAATTTTATCAATTTCGATGCACGGTTAAATAATTATGCGAAAATGCAAAAATGACAATTATGCAAAAATCACAGAAACGATATGTTAACATTTTTATCATGGATGCAATTGACATATAAGTAATCTACACCTTTTTCTAAGCATGTTTCATGTTCAAAATATTTAATTCCGACGCACGGTTAATTTGTTGTAAACATTTTTAAATATGCAACAATAAAAAAAACGCGAAGGTGGAACCGCTCACCCATGGGCCACTTGGGCTGGCTAGAGGAGCTGCTAGGCCGTCTGGGGCATGGCCCACGCGAGGCTGCGCTGGGTCAACGGGAGCGCCATGCTCGCTTCTCCTCCCGCACGAAGCAGAGGCAGCGGCGATGGCTCCACGTGAGGGGGCAGGGGACGGGCGGCTCCACGGCGAGGGGAGGCAGGGGACGGGCGGCGCCGGATCCGGCCGAAGGGTGGCCTGATCTGGTCGGAGGGAGGCTCGGCGACGACGGGAGCACGGAGATCGGCGGCCATGGCGACCTGCACAGGGAAGAGGAAGAGGGGGGGTGAGGAGAGGAGGAAGGAGAAGGAAGGAAGGAGGAGAGGGCGGCGGCGGTTCGGCAACCGGCCGGCGAGGCGGCGGGGCTCCGACGAGCTGGCTGGCCACAGGGACGGGAGGAGATGCGCCATGGAGGAGCTCGGGCACCATGGGAGCTCGGGGCAAGCTCCGGGAGAGCTCGGGGACGAGCCGATTCGGGCCCGGATGGGCTCGAACGGGCCTAAATGGGCTCGGGCGGGCTGGAGGCTGGAGGAGGGAGAAGGTGGGGGTTGCTAGGGTTTGCATGCAGAATGAGGTGGAGCTAGGGGCTATAAAGAGGAAATGGGGGCTAGGGTTAACTGACGTTGTCCGTTTCCGGACTGCCGGCTGATGACCCGACGTCCGGAAGCGGAGAGGGGGGTTACGGCGACTGTGCAGAGGGGCTAAGTGGGGAAGAGAGAGAGAATGATGGCCCATGACACAAAGTTAGAAAACACCAAAAAATGTCCGACGATAATCGATAACCGCACTGCTATGACTGACCGATGGGGTATCTAACGAACTCAGAACGCGACGAAAATCGACGGGCGGTCTACCTACAATAGAACAAGACCGCACGACAAGTTTCAACTCGATCCGAGAATATTTTTGCCCGCGCTTAAAAACGGTTTTATTTTCACGGTGCCGCGGGCGCTGCGTGTGTGGATGGTCTCGAGACGGGCAACGGCAGAACGGGGAGAACCGGCAACTACGAACGGATGCAAGTTTTCGAAAACGGGCGACGATGCTATGCATATGATGCAAATGATGCAATGATGAATGCGACAACCAGACGAACACA
Source organism: Hordeum marinum (assembly GCA_022496015.1). Taxonomy (NCBI): domain Eukaryota; kingdom Viridiplantae; phylum Streptophyta; class Magnoliopsida; order Poales; family Poaceae; genus Hordeum; species Hordeum marinum. The sequence goes on from CM039672.1 coordinate 386,862,200, forward strand.
TGACGAGAACGGAAATAAAAGGGGAATCTTCTGGAATCTTCTGGAACGTCGGTCTCGGGCTGTCACACCTATGGCCCCCGGGTCTATTTTCCATATTATATTTTCAGATCTAAAACCAAAAACACCAAAAATATTTGCTGCATTGTTTTTTTACTTTTAGTTTTACTTTCCGTTCAAGCATCCTATTATATCTATCTCTACTAGATCTCATCCTTGCAAATAACCGTGAAGGGATTGACAACCCCTTTATAGCGTTGGGTGCAAAAGTTTGATTCCTTGTGCAGGTATATCTATTGGTGGCTCGCTTGTGTCTCCTACTGGATTGATACCTTGGTTCTCAAAAACTGAGGGAAATACTTATCTACTTTGGTGCATCAAACCATTCCTCTTCACGGGAAACCAACACATGATCGAGAAGTAGCAAGAAGGATTTCTAGCACTGTTGCTAGGGAGAGACATAGCAAGTCAAGGATACCAAGTACCCGTCACAAACTCATCTCTTGCATTTACATTATTTGCCATTTGCCTCTCATTTTCCTCTCCCCCCTTCTAAAACGATTTCCAATAAGATTTGCCATTCGCCCTTTTTCATTCGTCTCCTTGTCTGCTTTTGCTTGCTTGCGTGTTAAGATTGGTAGGTCATCTTATGGATCAACCCAACGGCTTTGATCCTTATCTTAGAAAGTTGGAAGATATTGAGGATAACGTTAAAAGTTTCATGTCGCTTGAATATGATCACAATAGTTTCTTCAAGAATGAACTTAAAGAACAAAAAACTATGTGGGAATACATGAATAAGGAACCTGATGATATGTCTAAAGAGTTCTATGGTTTGAAATCTCAATTTACTCACCTTGCAAACTTAGTGGGCCAAATTTCCGATAAACAAGCTACTTTAGTCAATAAAATGGCCACGAAGCCAAAATCTCATGATAATATTGATGAAGATCTTAAGGTGATTGATGTGACTCCTAATGAATTTTGGTTTTCCAATATTAATCTTGATAAGAATGGGACTGGAGATGAGTCAACTTTAGTTAAAAGGCGTCCCAATGATTAAGAGTTTTTAGATCTTGATGCTAAGATTGATAAAAGTGGGATTAAAGAGGTCAAAACTTTAAATAGCAATGAACCCACTCTTTTGGATAAAAGACTTTAATCATGGTATCTGCTCTTTGATTGATTATATTTCCTTGTTTTATTCCATGTTGAACTCTCCTCATGCTTATAATCAAAACAAGGCTTTTACTAAACATATTGTTGATGGTATGATGAAGGCTTTTGAAGAAAAACTTGAGTTGGAAGTTTATATACCTAGAAAGCTATATGATGAGTGGGAACCTAATATTAAGATTAAGATTTAAGATTATGAGTGCCTTGCTTTGTGTGATTTGGATGCTAGCATTTCCACTATTCCAAAAACTTTATGTGTTGTGTTAGGTTTCCGTAAATTTGATGACTGTTCTTTAAATTTGCATCTTGCGGATTCCACTATAAAGAAACCTATGGAATAATTAATGATGTTCTTATGGTTGTAGATAGGAATTATGTGCCATATTGTTCTTGATATAGATTGCAATCCTACATGTCCTATTATTCTTGGTAGATCTTTCCTTAGAACGATTGGTGCAATTATTGATATGAAGGAAGGGAATATTAGATTCGAATTCCCATTAAGGAAGGGCATGGAACACTTTCCTAGAAAGAAAATAAAATTACCTTATGAATCTATCATGAGAGGTACTTATGGATTTCATACCAAAGATGACAATACCTAGATCTATTGCGTTTTGCCTAGCTAGGGGCATTAAATAATAGCGCTTGTTGGGAGGGAACCCAATTTTATTTTTCTTTCTGATTTTTGCTTCTATTTTGGTGTGTTTGGCACATTATTACTTCTGTAGTAAATGTGTTTTTGTGTTTACATTATTGTTTGTGCCAAGTAAAACCTTTGGGGTGATCTATGGTAGTTGTTGATTTGATCTTGCTGGAAAACAAAAACTTTTGCGCTCAGTCCAGGATTTTTATGAATTTTTCAAAGAGTCAAATTTATCTGAAATTTTTACACAGGATTTATACAAATTTTCCTAGTTCTACTAAGTTTTTAGAATTTTAACAGTTCCATAAGTATTCTAAGTTTACAGATTGCTACAGACTGTTCTGTTTTTAACAGATTCTGTTTTCTTTGTGTTGTTTGCTTATTTTGATGTATCTATGGGTCATATCGGGGGTATGAGTCATGGAAAAGTTAGAATACAGTAGGTATTTTACAAATATAAATAAATAATGAGTTCACAACAGTACCTAAAGTGGTGATTTATTTTTCTTATACTAACGGATCTCATGAGTTTTTTGTTGAGTTTTGTGTTGTGAAGTTTTCAAGTTTTGGGTGAAGATTTGATGGACTATGGAATAAAGAGTGGCAAGAGCCTAAGATTGGGGATGCCCATGGCACCCCAAGTAATATTCAAGGATACCAAAAAGCATAAGCTTGGGGATGCCTCAGAAGGCATCCCCTCTTCTGTCTTCAATCCATCGGTAAATTTACTTGAGGCTATATTTTTATTCACCACATGATATGTGTTTTGCTTGGAGCGTCTTGTATGATATGATTCTTTGCTTTTTAGTTTGCCACAATCATCCTTGCTGCACACATCTTTAGAGAGAGACACGCTGAATCGTGAATTTGTTAGAATACTCTATATGCTTCACTTATATCTTTTGATCTAGGCAATGTTGCTCTAGTGCTTCACTTATATTTTTTTCGAACATGGTGGTGTTATATTTTATAGAAATTATTTAACTCTTGTTACCCACTTATATTATTTTGAGAGTTTCTTAAAACAGCATGGTAATTTGTTTAGGTTATGAATTTAGTCCTAATAAAATGGCATCCAAGAGGGATATAATAAAAACTCTCATATTAAGTGCATTAAAAACTATGAGAAGTTGGATTCCTTGCATATAGTTTTGAGATAATAGGGATGGTAATATGAGATTCATGCTAGTGAGTAGTTGTGAAATGAATAGATATGTGTGTTAAATCTTGTGATTCCCATAACATGCACGTATGGTGAATCGTTATGTAACGAAGTCGGAGCATGACTAGTCTAACGATTGTCGACCTTTGTGTGAGGGTATGGTTAACTCCTACCATCTCTCCCCTAGGAGCATGTATCTAATGCTTTGTTTGATGACTAATAGACTTTTGCAATAAGTATGTGAGTTCTTTATGACTAATGTGAGTCCATGGATTATACGCACTCTCACCCTTCCATCTTTGCTAGCCTCTCTAGTACCGCGCAACTTTCGCCGGTACATCAAACCCTCCTTCATCAAAACAACCACCATATAGCCACCATATATCCCTCAAAACAGCCACCATACCTACCTATTATAGCATTTCCATAGCCATTTTGAGATATATTGCCATGCAACTTACACCATGTAGTTTTTCTATGACTTGCATCATCACTTCATATTGCATATAGAGTTATATCTTGTCATAGGAATCGAGTTGTAATTTCTTTTTCTTTGAGTTATAAGTAAATAAAAGTGTGATGAGTTTTCATTAATAGAGCATTGTCCCATGAGAGAAAAGGATGATGGAGGTTATGACTCCCTCACAAGTTGGGACGAGTATCCGGACTTTACAAAAAATAAAAGAGGCCAGCGAAGCCCAAACAAAAAAATAAATAAAAGAGGCCAAAGAAGCCCACCAAAATAAAAAAACGAGAGAAAGAGAGAAGGGACAATTGCTACTATCTTTTTCCACACTTGTGCTTAAAAGTAGCACCATGATCTTCATGATAGAGAGTCTCCTATTTTGTCACTTTCATATAACTAGTGGATATTCATTATGCACGACCACTTAGTTTTCTTTTTTGAGCTTTCATACACTTATAGATCTAAGTGCATTTGTTTCATGGCAATCCCTACTCACTCACATTGATTCTATTGATGGGCATCTCCATAGCCCGTTGATACACCTAGTTGATGTGAGACTATCTTCTCCTTTTTCCCTTGCACCCCCACCATATTCTATTCCACCTATAATGCTATATCCATGATTCACGCTCATGTATTGCGTTAGAGTTGGAAAGGTTTGAGAACACCGAAAGTGTGAAACAATTGCTTGACTTGTTCATCGGGGTTGTGCATGATTTAGATACTTTGTGTGGGGAAGATGGAGCATAGTCAGACCATATGATTTTGTAGGGATAACTTTCTAAGGCCATGTTATTTCGAAAGGACATGACTACCTTGTTGGTGTGCTCGAAGTATTACTGTTTTTATGTTAATATTAGACTATTGTTTTGAATCTAACGGATCTGAATATTCATGCCACAATTAAGAATATTACATGGATAAATATGTTGGGTAGCATTCCACATCATTTTTTTTGTTTTTATCATTTACCTACTCGAGGACGAATAGGAATTAAGCTTGGGGATGCCAATACGTCTCCAACGTATCTATAATTTTTGATTGTTCCATGCTATTATATAATCTGTTTTGGATGTTTTATAAGCATTAATATGCTATTTTATATTATTTTTGGGACTAACCTATTAATCTAGAGCCTAGTGCCAGTTTCTGTTTTTTCCTTATTTTTGAGTATCGCAGATAAGGAATATTAAACGGAGTCCAAATGGAATAATACCTCGGGAATGATTTTTTCTGGAAAATATGGAAGCCACGAGACTTGAGAACCAAGGCAGAGGAGCTGCCACGGGGCCACAAGCCCGCTTGCCGCGACGAGGGGGGCCAGCCGCGCTGGGCAGGCTTGTGGGCCCCTCGCAACTCCCCTAACCCTAATCTTCGGCCTATAAATACCCAAATATTCCATCATTATCAAAACGAGCCATGAAAATACTTTTCTGCCGCCAGAAGCCTCCGTTCCTGAGAGATCTAATCTTGGAGCCTTTTCCAGTAATAGGCCACAGGGGGATTCAATCGTGGAGGGCATCTACATCAACTCCATTGCCCCTCCAATGATGCATGAGTAGTTCACCATAGACCTACGGGTCCATAGCTAGTAGCTAGATGGCTTCTTCTCTCTCTTTGCTTCTCAATACCATGTTCTTCATGATCTTCATGGAGATCTATCCGATGTAATACTCTTTTGCGGTTGTTTGTCGAGATCCGATGAATTGTGGGTTTATGTTCGGATTATCCATGAATATTATTTGAGTCTTTCCTGAATTCTTATATGGATGATTTCATATCTTTGCAAGTCTCTTCGAGTTATTGGTTTGGTTTGGCGAACTAGATTGGTAATTCTTGCAATATGAGAAGTGCTTAGTTTTGGGTTCAATCTTGCGGTGTCCTCACCCAGTGACAAAGTAGGGGTAGCGAGGCACATATTGTATTGTTGCCATCAAGGGTGAAAACATGGGGTTTTCATCATATTGCTTGAGTTTATCCCTCTACATCATGTCATCTTACTTAATGCGTTACTTTGTTCTTCATGAACTTAATACTCTAGATGCAGGCAGGAGTCGGTCGATGTGTGGAGTAATAGGAGTAGATGTAGAATCATTTCGGTCTTCTTGTCACGGATGTGATGCCTATATGCATAATCATTGCCTTGCATATCTTCATAATTATTCGCTTTTCTATCAATTTCTCGATAGTAATTTGTTCACCCATCGTAATACTTGTCATGACGAGAGAAGCCATCTAGTGAAACCTATGGCCCCCGGGTCTATTTTCCATATTATATTTTCAGATCTAAAACCAAAAATACCAAAAATACTTGCTGCATTGTTTTTAGTTTTAGTTTTACTTTCCGTTCAAGCATCCTGTTATACCTATCTCTACTAGATCTCATCCTTGCAAATAACCGTGAAGGGATTGACAACCCCTTGATAGCGTTGGGTGCAAGAGTTTGATTCCTTGTGCAGGTATATCTATTGGTGGCTCGCTTGTGTCTCCTACTGGATTGATACCTTGGTTCTCAAAAACTGAGGGAAATACTTATCTACTTTGCTGCATCAACCGTTCCTCTTCATGGGAAACCAACGCATGCTCGAGAAGTAGCACCCCACTGTCGCATTCTGATCTGCCCCCCACCAGACTGGCTTCATGGCTCGAAAAGGGCCTTGTCTAGGGACTGGGCAAGGAGGTGAACGACCTGCAGAAGCGAATCCGCTCCATGGTCGGGGAGGGCACCAAGTTGACCGATGTGGTCCAGGTGATGCCCCGAAGACGCATCCTCCCCTGCCAGCGCTGGGACACCCCCCTATGGGCTCGTGAACTCGATGCCGAGCCCATAGGACGGTATCTCTTCCGCACTACCCGAGAGAAGTTGTGGAAGGCGCTCTTCAAATCACAGAAGAGCTGGCCATCCGAGGAGTCTGCACGCCGCCAAGCCCGATTTCAAGGTATGATACACCCTAGCTTGGTTGGCTTTATTACATAGAAGATTCTCATAACCCCTTATCTGATCTGTCTTTGCAGAGATGTCTGAAGAAAGCCGTCAACGTTAACAGTCTAGCGCCTCAGCCTAAAGACGAGAGGACCGGGCTGTTAGCAAAAATGCTCGTGGTAAAGCCTTACGAGGCTCCCACGAAGAAAGAGAAGAAGAAGAAACCAGGCCAGACTGGCATCCGAATCAAGGACCAGCCTGAAGCCGCATCCGAGGATACCCCCACCTCCTCGAATCAGGAGGAGGCTGAGGAGGAGGAATTGGTGGAGGCCGAGGTCGAGGGCGAGGGGGGAGGCAATTCCCCCCATGCCAGGAAGAGAGCGGTGTCTTCAGATTTCCCGGAGCGGGCCCCTTCTCCTGCCCAGAAGAGGGCATGACGGACGCAGGTGATTCTGTCCGACGATAGTTCGGACTCGGACACCACGTCCGAAGTCCTTGAGGAGGTTCCATGAAGGAGCCTACGGGTCAAGCCCCCCCAAAGGACAGGATCCAAAAACCCTTTAGGTGCCACGAGGGACGCCGTAGAGGTGTCTTCCCAGCATACTCCTATGGAGGCGGACACCGGTGGCGAGGGAGACCATACCGTGGCCAAGGCTAACGCCTTGGCCACTAAAGACCGGGCGGCAAAACCCCGCCCGGATACCGAGGAGGCCGGACGAGCGGATGCTCAGTCCCCTCCGAGAACATCTCCGGAGCGCACTATTCCTCCGGAGGCACCGGTCCAATCCCTGGTGGGTGATTGAGGAATCCGATCATCACCGGCACCACCAATAGGTGGTCAGTCATGGAGGAGGCTCTATTGAGCGCCTCCATCCCGAGGATCACCGCACCCTTATGGGTGCGGTACTACAGAGCATCCAGTCCGTTGACAATAGACTGAAGGAGGCCTTCAAAGGTCTCCTTACAGGTTTTCAAGTAAGTCACCCGATGTGTTTATCTAAAACATTTTATTTATTCGCATTATATACATGGAATCCCCCGAGCCCTAGGTGAGGTAAAAAAGCTCACCTAGGGGCCACGTCTGTATCCGATATCGAACTAGAGTGTCCGGCATGTTAACCCAACATATGATCGGATTGTTGATAATTCGGGAATTAAGAGCCCATATAATTTATCGTCTGTGTGTAATGCAGGCTTCGTCATCGGTGGCGGCCATAAATGGCGCCGAGTTGGAGGAGCTAAATCGGAAGCTGAAGCGCTCCAAAGACGAAGTTGAGGCCCTTAACCGAAGGTTCGACGAGGCTCAAGGTATGTCAAAACAGAATCCGAATGCCTTTGTCTGGACTCTATCATCCGAATACTATCAATGCAGCCTTTTCACATTGTACAATGCACGCGCAGCCTCTGCGAAGGAGATGGAGAAGCTCAAGGCCGAGGTACAGCGCACGAAGGATGAAATGGCCGCCGAGAGGGCGGCTGCTAAGAAAACGGCTGTCACCCTTTCCGCCACGCGGGCCACTAGTGGCAACCATGAAGCTCGCGTGGCAGAGGTCCAGCAGGAGCTCAAGGATGCCAGCAAAAGATGCGAGGCCTTGGCGTAGAAGAATAAATCGAGCTCGGTTGAACTGTCCACTTTGAAAATCAAACTCCAGAAGGAGTGGATGGGCAGACGGTTCTACGAGGAGCAAGTGTGCCAGGCCAAGGACATAGCGGATGGTATGTCGTACTCACTAAAGTGCGTATTCGGGGATAGCAAATTCGCATTGCTTACCCGGGTGTGGTGATCCTCAGGCGCACCCTCCGACCTCCAGAAGAGCGTGGCGGACGCCAATCAGCTGTTCGCTTCGCGGGGAGAAGGAGATGAAGCTCTGTTGTTCTGGGCATAGTTTGGAGCCCCCGAGCGTCCTCCTCTTCTGGTGGAGCAGCTGAAACAACTGATGGAGCTGCACCAGATGGCGGAGCCGGCCATGAAGGACCTCTACATCCGCTTATGGCCCGGCGAGCCGCTTCTAGGCAGCTACTTTGGCCTGGTGCGGAGGTTGATTGTTGCTTCACCCCACCTCAACACCGTCAAGCGCTCTTCCTGCATCGAAGGAGTCTGGATGGCCCTTGCCAAGGCCAAAGTGCACTGGCCTGGGCTAAATCCGATGAAGGTAGCCACCGACCCGCCACCACCTGGGAAGGAGCATCGACGCCCTGATCTATACTTTGACGGAGTGATGGAGAGTGCTCGGGTGATAGCGTCACAATGTTCGGGTGATAAAATGTTTGAATGAGGTGTAATGCGTCCGAAGACTTGCCCAAACTTCTAATGATATTAGTATTTGTTCTTATATGATTTTGCATTCCTTTATAACTCCTATGTGGATGTTTAATACTGAAAGATGCGAGTCATCGGCTTCAGCCCCCAGATAGATACTACATGGGGTGTCTATGCCAATGCACTATGTCCCTTAGCCGTATTATCAGAACCCGAAGGCGGTATAGTGCGGCAGACTAGTCAATAAGACTATAGTGCTTTATTTCTTTCACTTAGCCGTATGGGCGCGAAAAGGACTACATGAAGCGTACGATTAGCCACCAAAGTGTTGTGATCTTCGGACAAACCGTGGCCTAAGCCGGTATCACAATGTCTGCACAAAGGGCAAGTTCCTCATATAACACGGAATAACCGCTTACGAGGATTGAAGTATAACACTTCTCGCTCGGGGTTCACAGACCAGATCACGCATACTATGACCGTCCGTTTTTGGCTTTCTCCCCTGAGGTTCTTGACCAGACTATCCGGAAGCATAATTGCAGGGGTGCTCCCTTTGCCCTTTTAGCCGAACGGGCGGAACATAAAGGGGCAAGCACAGGAGCTGGGCAACCCAACTTATTGACCAAAGACATAGTTCGAAACCGATGCATATGAAGCAAACGCCAAGACGTCGAACACATGATAGATAAGGAGATTTGTGTTTGAACTCGAGCCCCCAGTCTATTAGCTGGTTACCTCGCGTCATACCGAACAGGTTCCGAGAAGAGGGAGAGAGGAGGAAAAATGTGCGCCGAAAAAGGACAGATGAGGCAAACTTGCACCACGCAATTTTGCCTTTTCTCAACAACTCTTATAACTCGGATTGCCGAAGCAACTATTTACAAGTATGTGAAAGAAAGAAAAATATACAGGAGTTGTTGTACCAGGGGTCTTCGATTGGTAACCTGACATCCTCGATATCCCCCCTTGCTAGTTGACTCCTGCTCTTAGATGCACCTTGATGGGTGTTAGTGTTCGGCGGGCGGATTTTGCCAACAAAATCTCGAGAGGCCGCCGAATTGTGGGTGAGCTTTACGCCGTAGGCAAGCTCTTTTAGGAGTGCCTGCATTTTGTCCGAAGACGTGTTGATGGTAGAAGTTCGGGCCAGCCGACAACCCATCTTTATTTCCCCGTCGCTACCCGTGGAATCTTAAGTGCGAAGTTGTGCCTCCTCGGTACATACTTTGCTGGTCTTGAGGTTGTGCGGTGGGGGTGAGTCCCTATAGAGGGGGGGGAGGAAGGATCTGAGTTTTTGATGTGAAGCCGAACTCGCTTCCCAGCCTTGTGTGCCTTTATGGCGGATGTCGGAACTTGCCGATCTTCGTTGTGGCTAAATTTGGCCGCTAGGCCCAATGCACGTTCCTCAATTCTAAGGGAGTGCTCTGTATTGTCGTTGACAGTAATGACCCCCGCTGGGGTCCAGCATCTTGAGCTTGAGGTATGCATAGTGTGGGACCGCGTTGAAACGAGCGAACGCTGTTTGACCAAGTAGCGCATGATAGCCGCTTCAGAAGGGCACAATGTTGAAGCACAGGTCTTTGCTGCGAAAGTTATCGGGCCAGCCGAACACAACTTCCAGATTTACGGAACCCGTACATCGGGCCTCAATACCTAGGATCACTCCTTTGAAGGTAGTGTTGCTGGGTTTGATCCTTGACGGATCCATGCCCATCCTTTTCACCGTATCTGAGTAAATCAGGTTGAGGCTACTTCCTCCGTCCATTAGGAATTTTGTGAGGTGATACCCATCTATAATGGGGTCTTGGGCGAGGGCCTCCGAACCCTCATGGCGGATACTGGTCGGATGGTCACACTGATCAAAGGTGATCAGGTATGCCGACCATGGGTTGTACTTCGGGGCTACGGGTTCCATGGAGTAGACCTCCGGAAGGGCGCGATTCCTCTCCTTCTTGGGTATATAGGTGGCGTATATCATGTTCACCATTTTGACTTCGGGAGGGAATTTCTTCTGTCCGCCACCAATTGGACCCCGAGGCTCATCCTCGTCCTCGCTGTGAGAGCTTTTTCCTTGGTCGTCGGGTGGTATCTTGCCGGCCTGTTTAAACACCCAGCAGTTGCGGTGTGTGTGGTTGGCGGGCTTTTCCGAAGTCACGTGGATTTGGCAAGGCCTTTCCATGATCTTCTCCAGTTGAGTGGGTCCATCACGATTGCCTTTAGGAGGCTTCTTCCGCTGCCCAGGTCGGGAGTTGCGGAATCCGGCATTTACAGTCCTATCATCGGCATCGCTATTATTGTGCCGGTGCTTATTCTTATTGCGCTTTGGTTTTAAGTTACCATCCCGGGCTTCAGGCGCTACGGGATCTTCGGAATTGTGGCTGCGTCTTGCCATCCAATTGTCTTCGCCCATGCAAAAGTGGGTCATGAGGAAGGTAAGGGCGGACATGGTCCGAGGTTTGTCTTGGCCTAGCTGGCGGGCCAGCCATTTGTCCCGAATATTGTGCTAGAAGGAGGCTATGGCCTCAGCATCCGGACAGTCGAAGATTTGGTTCTTCTTAGTCAAGAACCGATTCCAGAATTGCCGAGCCAATTCTCCAGGCTTCTGGACAATGTTGCTGAGATCGGATGAGTCCGTCGGGCCGACATAGGTTCCCTGGCGTCGGTGTCAAAACCAACGGATCTTGGGTAGGGGGTCCAGAACTATGAGACTAGAATCCACGGTAACAGGAGACGAAGGGGACATGAGTTTACCCAGGTTTGGGCGCTCCTATGGAGGTAATACCCTACGTCATGCTTGGTTGTATTGATGATGTGAGGGGTTACAGAGTTGATCTACCTCGAGATAGTATAGCTAACCCTAGATGAGTTTTTCTGTGCCTATACCCTAAAACCCTCCGACTTATATTGATGCCGAAGATGCCTAGGGTTTAGACATGGTCGGTTACATGCCGAAGAGATAAACATGCCTAACTGATACATCAGATGTGGAGCGCAAGCCGTGCTTCCCGAAGCTTCCATCCTGGAGACTGGGCCTTCAAATCCTTTGGTGTTTGGTAAGTAGCCCTCATAGTCCGGCCCACAGCAATAGGTCGGCTATCTGAGGACCCCCTAATCCAGGACTCCCTCAGTAGCCCACGAACTTTCCTCCAACGCCAAGGATCTTTAGCTCCAACTGCTTTGCAAGCAGAATCTTCGGCTTGCGAGGTGAGTTCCTTCCCGCCGAACCATAGTTCAGCCTCCGATGACAAGTAGTCTCCCGCATACTGGCACGTCCGAATACTGTAAATTGATTGGCTTTTAAGCCCAAACGTCAATGGATAAACAACGGCCCTCTGACAAGCTTTCTAACAAAAGGCTACGTCCCACCACGACCGCGAGGCCAGTTGCACAGACTCGATTCGCGGTTTGAAGCCGTTTTAGTCATCACGATCTATCAATATACGATCGTGTCCCATTTTATATGGGATATACTTAATCACGTGCACGCAACGGCTCGCGTGTCTCGGGAAGTAGAGGGATTCACGACGCAGCGAGGGGAGTCCATGTCGATAGACCTCATAAAAAGAGAACAAAAACCCCAAAGGCTTTTTACGCTCTCCATTCGAATTCTCCGCCTCCCATTCCCTTGCGCCTCCAGAGCATAGATCTAGGTCTCTCCGCCCTCACCTTCGAGCTTAGCAATGGCGGGTTCCACTTGCCAGTGGGAAGCTTCCACAATCACCAACAAGGACATACTCAACCTCAAGAAGGCCGGTTACCTTCTTGCCAACATCCATCACCACGTAGCGGAGGAGGGCCAAGTGATCCCCACCCCCAGGCTGGGCGAGAGGGTAGTGTTCATCCCCCACTTCATCAGGGGGTTGAGCTTCCCACTCCACCCCTTCCTCAGGGGGCTAATGTTCTTCTATGGACTTGACTTCCACGACTTCCCACCGAACTCTATCATGCATTTCTCAGCGTTCATCCTCATCTGTGAGGCCTTTCTTCGCATCGAGCCGCAGTTAGGGCTCTGGCTATAGGTCTTCAACATCAAGCCCAAGTGCATCGACGGCAAGCACAAGGACTGCGGCGGGGCAGTCATCGGTAAACTCACCCGCGTTGGGTGGCCGTCGGGAACCTTCGTCGACACCATCAAGGGATGGAAAAAGGAGTGGTTCTATGTCACCGAATCACGAGAAGAGGGCCAGCTCCCCGCCACCACATTCAGATCCGCCCCCCCACCAGCCTAGCTTCATGGCCCGAAAAGGCCTTGTCTGGGGATCAGGCAAGGATGTGACTGTTCTATAGAAGCGCATCCGCTCCTTAGTCGAGGAGGAGATCAAGCTAGCTGATGTGGTCCAGGTGATGCTCCGAAGACGCATCCTCCCCTGCCAGCGTCGGGACACCCCCCTATGGGCTCGAGAACTCGAAGCCAAGCCCACAGTCCGGAAACTCTTTCGCACTACGCGGGAGAAGTTGTGGAAGGCGCTCTTCAAATCAATGAAGAACTGGCCATCCGAGGAGGAGGACAAGGGTCTGCACACCACCAAGCCTGATTCCGAGGTACGTTATTCCCCAGCTTGGTTGGCTTTATTACACAAAACATTCCTATAACCTCTTATCCGATCTGTTTTGGGAGAGATGGCTGAAGAAAGCCATCAACATCAACAGTCTGGCTCCTCAACCCGAAGACGAGAGGACCGGATTGTTAGCCAAGATGCTTGTGGAGAAGCCTTACGAGGCTCCCACGAAGAAAGAGAAGAAGAACAAACTAAGCCGTCAACATCAACAGTCTGGCTCCTCAACCCGGACTGACGCTGTTTTCAGCGGAACTATTGTGGTGTTGTTTTTGTGCAAAAATAAAAGTTTTCAGAATGAGCTGAAAATTTATGGAGCATATTTTGGAAAATATAAAAAATACTGGACCGAAGAGTCATTGGAGAGGAAGGCCGCGGAAGCTACAAGCCACAGGGGCGCTCCCCTGGCTTGTGACTTCCTTGTGGACCCCCTGGACTTGTTTCCACCGCCACAAACTCTTATAAATACATAAATCCCCGAAAAGAAACCTAGATCGGGAGTTCCGCCGCCGTAAGTCTCTAGAGCCACGAAAAACCAATCGGGAGCCCGTTCTGGCACCCTGCCAGAGGGGGAAACCACCATCGGAGGCCATCTTCATCGTCCCAGCACCCTCCATGATGAGGAGGGAGTAGTTCACCCTCGGGGGTGAGGGTATGTACCAGTAGCTATGTGTTTGATCTCTCTCTCTCCCTCTCTCTCTTGTGTTCTTGAGATGGGACGATCTTGATGTACCGCGAGCTTTATTGATATAGATGAATCATATGGAGTTTTCCCCTCTCTATCTTGTTGTGATGAATTGAGTTTTCCTTTTGAAGTTTTCTTATCGAATTGAGTCTTTAAGGATTTGAGAACACTTGATACATGTCTTGCGATGGGATATCCGTGGTGACAATGGGATGTTCTATTGATCCACTTGATGTATGTTTTGGTGATCAACTTGCGGGTTCCGTGATCTTGGGAATCTATGCATAGGGATTGGCACATGTTTTTGTCTTGACTTTCTGGTAGAAACTTTGGGGCACTCTTTGAAGTTCTCTGTGTTGGATTGAACATGATGAATCTGAAATTATGTGATGCATATCGTATAATCAAGACCATGGGTACTTGTGGTGACATTGGAGTATCTAGGTGACATAAGGGTTTTGGTTGATGTGTGTCTTAAGGTGTTATTTTAGTATGAACTCTAGGGCTGTTCGTGAAACTTATAGGGATAGCTCATAAGATTGACCAGAAAGGATAACTTTGAGGTGGTCTCGTACCCTACAATAATTTCTTCGTTAGTTCTCCGCTACTTGTTACTTTGGACTGAACTCTTTGTCGCATGAGAGGTGTTTACATATGATTCAACCATGTCAATAATGTTGAGAGAAATTGCACTAGTGAAATTATGGACCCTAGGCCTAGTTTCCAAGCATTTATACAATGTTTTGCTCACTGTTTACTATTTGTTACCTTGCTGTTTTTATATTTTCAGATTATAAAAACCTATATCTACCATCCATATTGCACTTGTATCACCATCTCTTCGCCGAACTAGTGCACCTATACAATTTACCATTGTATTGGGTGTGTTGGGGACACAGGAGAGTCTTTGTTATTTGGTTGCAGGGTTGTTCGAGAGAGACCATCTTCATCCTACACCTCCCACAGATTGATAAACCTTAGGTCGTCCATTTGAGGGAAAATTGCCGCTGTCCTACAAAACTCTGCGCTTGGAGGCCCAACACGAGTCTACAAGAAGAAGGTTGTGTAGTAGACATCGAGCTCTTTTCTCGCGCCGTTGCTAGGGAGGTGAGTGCTTGAAGGTATATCTTTAGATCTTGCAATCAAATCTTTTAGTTTCTTGTTTTTCACTAGTTTGGTTTTATAAAAGAAAACTACTAAAAAATGGAATTGAGGTTGCCTCATATGCTTCATTTTCTTAATGTCTTTCGTGAAAATGATGGAAGGGGAAATTGTGCTCAAGTGTTAGAAGAAGAAGTTATTAAAATGTTTGGCACTAAATCTTTGAGTGATGAGCATGATTGCAATGTTTTTAGTATGAATTCTTTGAATATCCATGATGCTAATGATATGCAAATCCACAAGCTTGGGGATGCTATATTTGATGAAGATGATATTTTCCCCCAATTTTTGATAAGCAAGACTATTATGATGATAGCATGCCTCCTATTTATGATGATTATTGTGATGACATGTATGCTGTAAAGAGTAATGCCAACCATGAAACTCATAACAATGCGAATCACATGGTGATGTGAACTAGATTACTGACTCTAGTGCAAGTGGGAGACTGTTGGAAATATGCCCTAGAGGCAATAATAAATTAGTTATTATCATATTTCCTTGTTCATGATAATCGTTTATTATCCATGCTATAATTGTATTGATCGGAGATTTAGATGCATCTGTGGATACATAGACAAAACCATGTCCCTAATATGCCTCTAATAGACTAGCTCGTTGATCAAAGATGGTTAAGGTTTCCTAGCCATGGACATGAGATGTCATTTGATAACGGGATGACATCATTAGGAGAATGGTGTGATGGACAAGACCCAAACTACGGACGTAGCATATGATCGTGTCAGTTTATTGCTACTCTTTTCTCCATGTCAAGTATCTATTCCTATGCCATGAGATCATGCAACTCACTGACACCGGAGGAGTGCCTTGTGTGTATCAAACGTTGCAACGTACTAGGTGACTATAAAGTTACTCTACAGGTATCTTCGAGGGTGTCTGCTGGCTTGGCATGGATCAAGACTGAGATTTGTTACTCCGTATGACGGAGAGGTATCTCAGGGCCCACTCGATAATACAACATCACAACAAGCCTTGCAAGCAATGTGACTAAGTGTTAGTCGCGGGATCTTGTATTACAAAACGAGTAAAGAGACTTGCTGGTAATGAGGTTAAATGTAACATCCCAAAATTCTAAATTTTGGAATGTTATTTTAAATAAATAAGTAGGATTGTTTGCTTGAATGTTGTGTTATTGATTGTGTGAAATTTAGTGGAATTTTGAAACTTCTGAAATTTTAATGAGAGGGAATAAAATGACTTTCCCAAAATTTTCTATTTCGGATCCCTATTCAATTTTGAGTTCGAATATTTTCAAAAACCCTCTTATAAAAAAAATCAAATGAGAGGAGGTAAATGACACTCAAAAATCAGATACAATGTTTTGACTCAAATTTTAAAATAAAAACTATTTGCCATTTATTTGAAATTCTAGTTTCTTTTCATTTTGGAGTTATTGCAAAACAATACTATTTTTTAAAGTATTTTATTCGGCCCTAAAAAATGTTCATGTTTTAGGAAATATTTTTCTGAAAATTTTGATATATAATATGCCTATATAAAATGTTTTTCTATTTTTTTATTTGTTTTTCTTTGCTGTATTTTTTAATAAAAAACCAGGAAACACTGTTCATTGCGGACACTGTTCATCCGAGACAAATTTTTTTTCCTGCAGCCACCGAAGCCCATGTGGCCCTCTTCTTCTCTCTTTTCCTCTTTGTCTATGATTTTAGTCCCAACTCGCTTATCTTTAGACCTTTGCACCTCCCTTCCACCTATAAATATAGACCCATAGGTGAACCCAAAAGTCATCCACTTCGGGTTGAATCGAATCGTTTCGGTTTGACTAGCTTTATATATAAAAAAAAATCTTCTCTCCGGCGGGATTTCTGGAAGTCGTCTCCTCTTTGGATTTATATCTTCTCTGCATTCTAAAGGTATTCTCTTCGTATTTTCTTTTATACTCCTGTAGTTTAATATCCCTAGACTAGTATTTCTATAGTAGTATACGATAGAGTAATTAGATTATTAATTAGTCTCCCTATTTACTCATTAGTCCTAGAATTCTTTTAGACATAACATTTTTTCTCCGTAAAACACATTGGCCCAAAATTTTCATATAGCCATAACTTTCTGCTCGTTTATCACAATTAGATGACACCAACGCCTAGATTTTCGTCTTGACCTCACCTATCCAATCAACCTATCACGTCAACTTTTTCAAATTTTCAAATTTCGAAATTTATTCAGATTTATATTCAAACTTCTTTTGATCATATCTTTTTATCCGTAGCTCCGTTTCCGATGAATCCAATTGCGTCGGATCCGTATCGAAGTAATCTTTCCGTTCACATCATTAGTGTTATCGTTTCAACATATAATTTTGATCTTGCTCATACTTCTCTATTAGTCTCAAAATGTGTTCACACACCGTACTAAGCTAATTCAATGTCATATTGAATTGCTTATAACTTTTGATCCGTCATCTTGAACCTAGTAATTCTTTTTTCTACACGTTCATATTGACTTCCCATATATAGTAACATCATTAGTTTCAGTCTTTGAACCTTTCAAATTGGAGTGATTCAATTTGAATCCGAACCTTCATTTGATCATATCTTGCAAACGGTAACACCTTTTCAATTGATTCCTTTTGCCCCTAAATACTCGTGTCATATATTTCTATTCATAACCATCGTACGTTGGTTCAACTTCTTTTGACCTTTGTGAATTCAGATTCAATTCATACTTGAATTTACAGTTCAACTTCTTTTGACCTTTTCAATTAAATTCTTTCTACAAATAAATTCTTATGCCTTATACTATTTGTCAAACAACGTTCATGCTGTTCTCCCATACTTTGGATCATCTTTCGTAGTCTCTCCAACCTAAGCTTATATAGCAATAGTTCATCATCCATTAACTCTTTTGAGTTGATTCCTCCACTTTCACTTTACAACACAGCTAGAACCTATCTTTTCTTATTTAACCTTAGTATGTTGTTATTTTCGCACCAAGACATGTTTTGTTCTTGCGTTTTTCAGTTCTTTGTTTTGGCATGAATGTTTATTGAATGTTATTTGCTTACGATAGATTTCTCGGAGTGTGATGAGTAGAATTGTCCAGATTGTGAGAGCGACTATCTTCATCAAGTAATACCAGGCAAGTCACTTTGATCATCTTTACCCATGTTTTTATTGCATTAGTTCTACCATCCCCCCAATTGCATGCAAAGTAGGTAATTGGAAATTTGGTTACTTGATGTAGTATCATGTGGTAGGTACCCCAACCCTTTGACACTTTGGCCCCGGGAAACATTCAATTATTTTGCTATGCTATTAGTAGACGGGGTTGGCTGTGTGATTCATGAGGGTTGTGAGGTAATAACTTCAAGACCTATGATGAGCAAGACTTCAAGATTTCCAAGTTTTCAACATACTACTGGGTGAGGGATGGTTGGAACAGCACCCTGGAGAAACTAGTGGATTTGCCTAGGTGTTGCTGGAGATGGCGAGTATTCACGCGGAAAGCCTCACCCAGGCACAAAGAGATGGATGGATGCTTCAAGACCCAAGGCTTACCTGCACAGCCACAAGTCATTATGGGCTCTGGCTTGGTTGGATATCGTGGTGACCCTGGACAGGCGGTGCTACGAGATGTAGAAGAACGGTAGGAAAGGATGGGCACCGACAGAGTCGCAGGGAAACCCTTTGGAAGACCATGTTTTGGTCATCCGTTTCTCAAACACCCTGAAGTGCGAGAAATCAAACGGAGGCGACCAAATCTTGTGGGGAACGTGTGCAAAACTCTGTAGAGTACTCAAACCTAATCGATTAGCCGTGTTCACGGTCATGGAAAAGTTGAGCCAAAGGAACTGAAACTATCCGGAACTCTCAACACAATTAATTGTATTGATGTGGGTTTATTAATGACAACTTGGGTATGAGATTTGGTTGGTGGAACCATCTCATTAATCAACCAACATTGTAGTAATTATGCTTTTGCCCTCTCTTGTTGTAGGAAAAATTTGTCTTTATGCAAAAACCCCACTACCCCACTTGCCATATATGCATGTAGAATAGATGATTACTTTACAACCCCTCTTTTGTGACTTGCCGGCATATTCAAAATACTGACCTACACGGCTGCAACGTCTTATGTTGTAGATGAGCTCTACGACGGGTAAGAGTACGATTCAGGGTTACGGTTTACACTCAACCTGCCGTTGGTGTTATTGGGACTCCACTCCCGTTGACTGTTTCCGCTGAGATTTTAAGGTGTATACCAGTTTTACGTTAATTACATGTGATTGCACTTTGATATATACATTGATGTACTGTGTGTGCCAGCATACAGATCCAGGGATGGCATAGAAAACACAGAGGCTTGACTCGTTTTGAGTCGGGTCGCTACATTAAACTAGGTATGGAGATACCGACGATCGAATCTCGAGCAAGTAACATACCGAAGAACAAAAGGAACATCATACGGGATTAACTGAATCCTTGATATAGAGGTTCGACTGATAAAGATCTTCGTAGAATATGTAGAAACCAATATGGGCATCTAGGTCCCGCTATTGGTTATTGACTGTAGAGGTGTCTTGTTCATGTCTACATAGTTCTCGAACCCGCAGGTCTGCACACTTATGGTTTGGTGACGTTTCAGTAGTATAGAGTTATGCATGGTGGTGACCGAAGGTTGTTCGGAGTCCCGGATGAGATTCCGGACATCACAAGGAGCGCCGGAATGGTCCGGAGGTAAGGATTGATATATAGGAAGTCCTGTTTTGGTCGCCGGAAAAGTTTCGGGCTCATCGGTAGTGTACCGGGAGTGCCGGTAGTGTACCGGTAGACCACCGGGAGGGGTATTTCCACCCAAGAGGCTACATGGGACGTGGGAGGGTGAATACCAGCCCTTATTGTGCTGGTGGGAGTCCCACATAAGGCCCATGCGGCTGGGAAGAAAAGCCCAAAGAGAAAAAGGTGGAAAAAGGCAAAAAGACCAAAATAAGGAGGAGTCCTTGTCCTACTAGGATTGGAGGAGGATTCCTCCTCTCCTCCCACTTCGGCCGAAGCCTAGAGGGCTTCGACCTTGTGCCAAGACTCATCCTCTCTTCCTCTTATATATACTAGAGGTTTTAGGGTTTTTGCACTTGATTTTTCAGCCACGTGCTACCCTCTCCTCTAGTGCATAGTTTCTCCTCTAGATCGGTTTTCTGCAATGCTTAGGCGAAGACCGGCCGGAATTGATCCACCACCATCGCCGCGACACCGTCACGCTGCCGGAGAACTCTTCTACCTCTTCGCTCCCTCTTGCTGGATCAAGAAGGCAGAGATCGTCATAAGGCTGCACGTGTGTTGAACGCGGAGGTGCCGTCCGTTCGGCGCTATATCGGAAGGACCGTGATCAAGATCGCGAGACGGATCGTGATGAGATCGCGGGATGGGTCATGATGAGTTCGCAGGACGGATCGTGATGAGATCGCGGGACGCTAGGTGATTTGGATCACGAAGATGTTCGACTACACCAACTGCGTTTCTTAACGCTTCCCGCTTAGCGATCTACAAGGTTATGTAGATCCACTCTCCCTCCCATGGATGCTCATCACCATGGATAGATCTTGCATGTGCGTAGGAAATTTTTTGTTTCCCATGCAACGTTCCCCAATAGTGGCATCATGAGCTAGGTCTATGTGTAGATGAGATCTCGAGTAGAACACAAAGAGTTTGTGGGCGTTGATGCTTAGATTGCTTCCTCCCTTAGTCGTGTTTTGGTTCAGCGGTATTGTGGAATGAAGCGGCCCAAACCAACCTTACTCGTACGCTTACGAGAGACCGGTTCCATCAACTGATGTGTAACCTCGTTGCATAAAGATGTCTAGCGGGTGCCTGTTTCTCCTACTTTAGTTGGATCGGATTCGACAAAGGTGGTCCTTGAGAAGGTTGAAAAGCAACTTATGTATCACTATTGTGGTTTATGCGTAGGTGGGAATTGTTCTTGCTAGATACCCGTAGCAGCCACGTAAAACATGCAACAACAATTAGAGGACGTCTAACTTGTTTTTGCAGGGTATGTTGTGATGTGATATGGCCAATTACATGATGTGATATATTTGATGTATGAGATGATCATGTGTTGTATAGAATATCATGACTTGCATGTCAATGAGTACGGCAACCGACAGGAGCCCTAGGGTTGTCTTTAATTATTGTATGACCTGCATGTCAATCATTAAGAGCTATGTAATGCTTTACTTTATCGCCAAATGGTAGCAATAGTGGTAGAAGCATGATGGGCGCGACAACCCTGATGGTGACACGTTGATGTTGATCAAGATGATGGATATCATGGTGTCGTGCCGGTGACGATGGAGATCATGCCAGTGCTTCCAAGATGGAGATCAAAAGCACAAGTTCATGGCCATATCATGTCACTTATGATTTGCATGTGATGTTAATCCTTTTATGCACCTTGTTTTTCTAAGGACGATGGTAGCATTATAAGGTGATCTCTCACTTAATTTCAAGATAAATTGTGTTCTCCCTGAGTGTGCACCATTGCGAAAGTTCGTCGTGTTGAGACACCACGTGATGATCGGGTGTGATAGACTCTACGTTCACATACAACGGGTGCAAGCCAGTGTTGCACATGCAGAACACTCGGGTTAAACTTGCCGAGCCTAGCATGTACAGACATGGCCTCGGAACACAAGAGACCAAAATGTCGAACATGAGTCATATAGTAGATATGATCAACATGATGATGTTCACCATTTATAAAGCTTGACTTGTCGCAAGGAAGTTTCCGACAAAGTTCAAGGAGTTGACTGCGATGAGACTTTCTCACTCTTAGCGATGCTAAAGTCTGTTGGAATTATGTTAGCAGTTGCTGTATTTTTCAATTATGAAATCTGGCAGATGGATGACAAAACATCGTTTCCTTAACAGTTTACATGAGGAAAGGTTATATGTGATACAACTAGATGGTTTTGTCAGTCCTAAGGATGCTAAAAGGTGTGCGAGCACCAGCAATCCATCTAAGGGCTGGAGCAAGCATCTCGGAGTTGGAATATACACTTTGATGAGGTGATCAAAGTTTTGTAGTTTATACAAAGTTTATGAGAAACTTGTATTTACAATAAAGTGAGTGGGAGCACTATAGAATTTCTGATAAGTATATGTGGATGACATATTGTTGATTGGAAATAATGTAGAATTTGTGGAAAGCATAAATGGTTGTTTCAAAAGTGATTTTCAAAGGAAGACCTGGATAAAGCTACCTAATTGTTGAGCATCAAGGTCTATAGAGATAGATCAAGATGCTTGATGAGACTTTCAATGAGTACATACCTTGATAAGATTTTGAAAGAGTTCAAAATGGATCAGTCAGAGAAAGAGTTCTCGCCTGATTTGTAAGGTGTGAAGTTGAGTGAGACTCAAAGCTCGACAACGGCAGAAGAAAGACAAAGGACAAACGTCGTCCCCTATGCCTTAGCCATAGGCTCTGTATAGTATGCCATGCTGTGTACCGCACCTGTGTGTGCCTTGCCATGAGTCCATCAAGGGGTACAAGAGTGATCCAGGAGTGGATCACTGGACAGTGGTCAATATTATCCTTAGTGAAAAAAAACTAAGGAAATGTTTCTCGATTATGGAGGTGATAAAGGGTTCGTCGTAAAGAGTTACATCGATACAATCTTTAACACTAATCCGGAGGACTCTTAGTAGCAATCCGGATACGTATAGTGGAGCAGCCATTTGGAATAGTACCAAGTGGAGTGTGGTAGCAGTGTTTATAGTTTGACATAGAGATTAGCAAAGTACACACGCATCTGAATGTCGCAGACCCATTGACTATAAGACCTCTCTCACATGCAAAGCATGATCGAGCCCCAGAACTCAGTGGGTGTTAGATTCATAGCAATGCGAATCACATGGTGATGTGAACTAGATTATTGACTCTAGTGCAAGTGGGAGACTGTTGGAAATATGCCCTAGAGGCAATAATAAATTAGTTATTAACATATTTCCTTATTCATGATAATCGTTTATTAACCATGCTATAATTGTATTGATCGGAGACTTAGATGCAGGTGTGGATACATAGACAAAACAATGTCCCTAGTATGCCTCTAATAGACTAGCTTGTTGATCAAAGATGGTTAAGGTTTCCTAGACATGGACATGAGATGTCATTTGATAATGGAATGACATCATTAGGAGAATGGTGTGATGGACAAGACCCAAACTACAAACATAGCATATGATCGTGTCACTTTATTGCTACTGTTTTCTCCATGTCAAGTATCTGTTCCTATGACCATGAGATCATGCAACTCACTGACACCGGAGGAGTGCCTTGTGTGTATCAAATGTAGCAACTTAACTGGGTGACTATAAAGGTACTCTACAGGTATCTCCGAGGGTGTCTGTTGGGTTGGCATGGATCAAGACTAGGATTTGTTACTCGGTGTGAAGGAGAGGTATCTCAGGGCCCACTCGGTAATACAACATCACAACAAGCCTTGCAAGCAATGTGACTAAGTGTTAGTCACGGGATCTTGTATTACGAAACGAGTAAAGAGACTTGCTGGTAATGAGGTTGAACTAGGTATGAAGATACCGACGATCGAATCTCGGGCAAGTAACATACCGAAGAATAAAAGGAACATAATAAGGGATTAACTGAATCCTTGACATAGAGGTTCAACCGATAAAGATCGTCTTAGAATATGTAGGAACCAATATGGGCAACCAGGTCCCACTATTGGTTATTGACCGTAGAGGTGGCTCGGTCATGTCTACATAGTTGTCGAACCCGTAGGGTCTACACACTTAAGGTTTGGTGACGTTTCGGTAGTATAGAGTTATGCATGGTGGTGACCCAAGGTTGTTTGGAGTCCCGAATGAGATCCCGAACATCACTAGGAGCTCCAGAATGGTTTGGAGGTAAATATTGATATATAGGAAGTCCTGTTTCGGTCGCCGGAAAAGTTTCGGGCTCATCGGTAGTGTACCGGGATTGCCGGTAGCGTACCGGGAGACCACCGGGAGGGGTATTTCGATCCAAGAGGCTAGATGGGCTGTGGGAGGGTGAATACCAGCCCTTAGTGGGCTGGTGAAAGTCCCACATAAGGCCCATGCGGCTGGGAAGAAAAGCCCAAAGAGAAAAAGGTGGAAAAAGGCAAAAAGACCAAAACAAGGAGGAGTCCTAGTCCTACTAGGATTGGAGGAGGATTCCTCCTCTCCTCCCATTTCGGCCGAAGCCTAGAGGGTTTGGCCCTTGCGCCAAGACTCCTCCTCTCTTCCTCTTATATATACTAGAGGTTTTTGGGTTTTTGCACTTGATTTTTCAGCCACGTGCTACCCTCTCCTCTAGTGCATAGTTTCTCCTCCAGATCGGTTTTCTGCAGTGCTTAGGCGAAGCCCTGCCAGAATTGCTCCACCACCATCGCCGCGGCGCCATCACGCTGCCGGAGAACTCGTCTACCTCTTCGCTCCCCCTTGATGGATCAAGAAGGCAGAGATCGTGATCAAGCTACACGTGTGCTGAACGCGGAGGTGTCGTCCGTTCGGCGCTAGATCAGAAGGACCGTGATCAAGATCGCGAGATGGATCATGATGAGATCGCGAGACGGATCGTGATGAGTTTGCGGGACGGATCATGATTGGATCGCGGGATGGATCATGATGTGATCGCGGGACGCTAGGCGATTTGGATCGCGAAGACGTTCGACTACACCAACCGCGTTTCTTAACACTTCCCGCTTAGAGATCTACAAGGGTATGTAGATCCACTCTCCCTCTCGTAGATGCTCATCACCATGGATAGATCTTGCGTGTGCATAGGAATTTTTTTGTTTCCCATGCAACATTCACCAACAGAAACTTGTCATCATGATTTTAATATTGAATGTGGTTATGTCAATCAAGTATCTCATGATAGTTATATTGTTGAGTTTGCTCCCACTATTTTGAATGAGAAGAAAATTTCTTATGTGGAGAGTGAAAAGATTTCTATGCTTGTTCATAATCAATATAATGATTTGTATACTGGTTATATTGTGGAATTTCTTCATGATGCTACTGAAAATTATTATGAGGGAGGAACATATGCTTGTAGGAATTGCAATAATATCAAGTTTCCTCTCTATGAGTTCAAAGTTTTGAAGTTATGCTTGTTTTGCCTTCCTATGCTAGATGATTCTTGTTCCCATAAATTTTTTGCTCACAAAATCCCTATGCATAGGAAGTGGGTTAGACTTAAATGTGCTTGTCATCAGATTCATGATGCTCTTTTGCATGTTTCAATTACTATTCCTATGTGAGCATCATTGAAATCATCATGCCTAGCTAAAAGGCATTAAAGAAAAGCGCTTGTTGGGAGACAACCAACACTTTTACCTTCTGTTTTGATGTGTTCACATGATTAAGCTACTGTATTAATCATGTTTTGTGTATTTTATTTCAATAAAGTGCCAAGTAAAGCCTTGGGGATAGTGTGGATACTTGCTTGTTTGATTCTGTGCAAACACAGAAAGTTTTGCGTCCAATATATGAATTATCTGATTTTGCTAGAGCGTCAAAACATTCTGAAACTTTTACAAAAAGTTTATATACAAATTCCTTGACTTCTCCTAATATGTCAGAATTTTTAGAGTCATGGAAGTATGGTGATCATTAAGATCTTTATAGACCGTTCTGTTTTTGACAGATTCTATTTTCCATGCATAGTTTGCTTGTTTCAAGTGTTCCTATAGCTTATATTGAGTAATATAAATTGTGGGAATGATGGAATACAGTAGGTATTATGTGAGAACAATTATGAATCTTGTCTTGACAGTACCCAAGTGAATGATCTATCTTTATTACACTAACCCTTCTCACAAAGTTCCGTTAAGTTTTGTGTGATTGAAGTTTTCAAGTTTTGGGTGAGACACCAATATAAGGAGAATAAGGAGTGACAAGAACCTAAGATTGGGGATGCCAAAGGCACCACCAAGGTAATATCCAAGGAATACTCAAACGCCTAAGCTTGGGGATGCCCCCGAAGGCATCCCCTCTTTCGTCTTCAACACTATTCGTCACATAATATGAGTTTTGCTTGGAGCATCATTTTATTTTGTTTTCCTCTATTAGGTGTTATTTATAATCTTGTTTTCCAATAATTGTTTTTAAGAATTGCCTTTAGAATGCTTGAATTGCATGTTTGATATGTGCTGTGTAAAAACAGAAACTTCTGCTGTAGTGTTTGAATTTTCATATTTTACTGGAACGTGGAAAGTTTATGAAATGTTTACAAAGTGTTTTCATATAAAGTTTATAGCATGTCCTACATATTTATAATTTTTTGAGTTACATAAGTATACTGTGTTCATAAATTTCTACAGACTGTTCTGTTTGGGCAGATTGCTGTCATAGTTTTGTTATCTACTTATCCTATAGTTTCCATAGCCTATATTGGTAGATATAAATTGTGGAAATGATAGTATACAGTAACTAATGTTTGAAAATTATTATGCAACTTGTCTTGGAAGTACATGAAGTGTTGATTTATTCTTATGTGTACTAACCTATCTCACGAGTTCTTTTCAAGTTTTGTGTGGAAGATGTTTTTGAGAATAGGTGAAACCGGGATATGAGAGGATTGAACGAGAAACAAAGGATCAAGCTTGGGGATGCCCAAGGCACCCCAAGTAAATATTTCAAGAACTCTCAAGCATCTAAGATTGGGGATCCTACGCATCACACCTCTCTTCATCAACAATTTTTGGTTAGCCTATGTTGAGCCTAAATTTTTATTCGTTCACATGATATGTGCTATTCTTGGAGTGCTATTTTTGTTTTGCTTGATGTTTAAATAAAATACTCAGATCTTAAAATATTTATTGAGATAGATCTATAAAGTCCTCACATAGCTACTTAATTGTTTGACTACTCATTGATCTTCACTTATATGTTTTGGAGTAGTTTTTTCTTTTGCTCTAGTGCTTCACTTATATCTTTGTAGAGCACAGCGGTGGTTTCATTTTATAGAAATTGTTGAACTCTCATTCTTCACTTATATTATTTTGAGAGTCTCTAAAACAGCATGGTAATTTGCTTAGGTTATGAATAGTCCTAATATAATGGGCATCCTAGAGGGATATAATAAAAACTTTCATATGAAGTGCATTGAATAATATGAGAAATTTGATTCCTTGCATAAAGTTTTGAGATATAAAGATGGTGATATTAAAGTCATGCTAGTGAGTAGTTGTGAATTGGAAGAGATAATTGTGTTGAAGTTTGTGATTCCCGTAGCATGCACGTATGGTGAACCGTTATGTAACGAAGTCGGAGCATGATTTGTTTATTGATTGTCATCCTTTGTGTGAGGGTCGGGAGCGCACGATGGTTAACTCCTACCAACCTCTCCCCTAGGAGCATGCATCAAATACTTTGCTTCGATAACTAGTAGACTTTTGCAATAAGTATGTGAGTTCTTTATGATTAATGTGAGTCCATGGATTATACACACTCTCACCCTTCACCTTTGCTGGCCTCTCTAGTACAACGCAACTTTCGCTGGTGCGATAAACCCACCATATATTCTTCCTCAAAACAGCCACCATACCTACCTATTATGGCATTTCTATAGCCATTCTGAGATATATTGCCATGCAACTTCCACCATTCCGTTTATGACACGCATTATCATTATCATATTGCTTTGGATGATCAAAGGATAGCTAGCTTTATGTTTTCATGGCTTGTCCGTTTTTTTGATATCATTTGCTATGCTAGATCATTGCACATCCCGGTACACCGCCTGAGGCATTCATATAGAGTCATATTTTGAGTATCGAGTTGTAATTCTTGAGTTGTAAGTAAATAAAAGTGTGATGATCATCAATATTAGAGCATTGTCCCATGTGAGGAATGGATGATGGACGCTAGGATTCCCTCACAAGTTGGGATGAGTCTCCGGACTTTACAAAAAAATAAAAGAGGCCAGAGAAGCCCAAATAAAAAAAGAGGCCAAATATGCCCACAAAAAAAATGAAAAGGGGAAATAAAAAATAAAATGACGAGAGAAAAGTGAGAAGGGGCAATGCTACTATCCTTTACCACACTTGTGCTTCAGAGTAGCACCATGTTTTTCATATAGAGAGTCTCCTATATTATCACTTTCATATACTAGTCAAAAATTTTCATTATAGAACTTGGCTTGTATATTCCAATGATGGGCTTCCTCAAGTTGCCCTAGGTCTTCGTCAGCAAGCGAGTTGGATGCACACCCACTTAGTTTATTTTTGAGCTTTCATACGCTTCTAGCTCTACTACATCCATTACATGGCAATCCCTACTCACTCACATTGATATCTATTAATGGTCATCTCCACAGCCCGTTGATATGCCTAGTTGATGTGAGACTATCTTCTCCTTTTCTTCACAACCTCCACCATATTCTATTCCACCTATAGTGCTATATCGATGGCTCACGCTCATGTATTGTGTAAGAGTTGAAAAGGTCTGAGAACATAAAAGGTGCGAAACGATTGCTTGACTTGTCATCGGGGTTGTGCATGATATAAATACTTTGTGTGGGGAAGATGGAGCATAGACAGACCATATGATTTTGTAGGGATAACTTTCTTTTGCCATGTTATTTTGAAGAGACACAATTGCTTTGTTAGAATGCTTGAAATATTACTGTTTTTATGTCAACATTAAGTTTTGTTTTGAGTCTTATGGATCTAAAAATTCTTGCCACAATAAGAAGATTGCATTGATAAATATGTTAGGTAGCATTCACACTTCATAAATGATTTCTTTTATCATTTACCTACTCGAGGACAAGCAGAAATTAAGCTTGGGGATGCTGATACGTCTCCAACGTATCTACAATTTATGAAGTATTCATGCCATGTTTACATGAATTCTATATGATTTTGGTATGATTTTATTAGAAATAACCCAACTGGTGCTATTTTCACCAGAACTGTCGTGGTGTTGTTTTTGTGCAGAAATAAAAGTTCTCGGAATGAGCTGAAAATTTACGGAGAATACTTTTGGAAAATATAAAAAATACTAGAGCGAAGAGTCATCAGAGAGGAAGGGCACGGAAGCCACAAGCCACACGGGCGTGCCCCCCTAGGGCACGCCCCTGGCTTGTGATTTCCTCGTGGACCCCCTGGAGTTGTTTCCGCTGCCACAAACTCTTATAAATACAGATACCCCCAAAAAGAAACCTAGATCGGGAGTTCCGCCGCCACAAGTTTCCAGAGCCACGAAAAACCAACCGGGAGCCCGTTCCGACACCCTGCTGGAGGGGGAAACCATCACCGGAGGCCATCTTCATCATCCCGGTGCCCTCCATGATGAGGAGGGAGTAGTTCACCCTCGGGGCTGAGGGTATGTACCAGTAGCTATGTGTTTGATCTCTCTCTCTCGTGTTCTTGGGATGGCACGATCTTGATGTACCACGAGCTTTATTGATATAGATGAATCATATGGAGTTTTCCCCTCTCTATCTTGTTGTGATGAATTGAGTTTTCCTTTTGAAGTTTTCTTATTGGATTTAGTCTTTAAGGATTTGAGAACACTTGATGTGTGTCTTGCGATGGGATATCCGTGGTGACAATGGGATGTTCTATTGATCCACTTGATGTATGTTTTGGTGATCAACCTGCGGGTTCCGTGAGCTTTGGAATCTATGCATAGGGGTTGGCACATGTTTTTGTCTTGACTTTTTGGTAGAAACTTTGGGGCACTCTTTGAATTTCTCTGTGTTGGATTGAACATGATGAATCTGAAATTATATGATGCATATCGTATAATCAAGCCCATGGGTACTTGTGGTGACATTGGAGTATAGGTGACATAAGGGTTTTGGTTGATGTGTGTCTTAAGGTGTTATTTTAGTATGAACTCTAGGGCTGTTCATGACATTTATAGGGATAGATCATAAGATTGATCAAAAAGGATAACTTTGAGGTGGTTTCTGCTACTTGTCGAGCATGCGTTGGTTTCCCGTGAAGAGGAACAATTTGATGCAGCAAAGTAGATAAGTATTTCCCTCAGTTTTTGAGAAACAAGGTATCAATCCAGTAGGAGATACAAGCGAGCCACCAATAGATATGCCTGCACAAGGAATCAAACTCTTGCACCCAACACTATAAAGGGGTTGTCAATCCCTTCATGGTTATTTGCAAGGATGAGGTCTAGTAGAGATAGATATAATAGGATGCTTGAACGGAAAGTAAAACTAAAAGTAAAAACAATGCAGCAAGTATTTTTTGGTGTTTTTGGTTTTAGATGTGAAAATATAATATGGAAAATAGACCCGGGGGCCATAGGTTTCACTAGATGGCTTCTCTCATGAAGGCAAGTATTACAGTGGGTGAACAAATTACTGTCGAGCAATTGATAGAAAGGCGAATAATTATGAAGATATCCAAGGCAATGATTATGCATATAGGCATCACGTCCGTGACAAGTAGACCGAAACGATTATGCATCTACTACTATTACTCCACACATCGACCGACTCCTGCCTGCATCTAGAGTATTAAGTTCATGAAGAATGGAGTAACGCATTAGGTAAGATGACATGATGTACAGGGATAAACTCAAGCAATATGATGAAAACCCCATCTTTTTACCTTGATGGCAACAATACAATACATGCCTTGCTACCCCTAATTTGTCATTGGGTGAGGACACCGCAAGATTGAACCCAAAACTAAGCACTTCTCCTATTGCAAGAATTACCAATCTAGTTGGCCAAACCAAACCAATAACTCGAAGAGACTTGCAAATATATGAAATCATGCATATAAGAATTCCGGAAAGACTCAAATAATATTCATGGATAATCTTAACATAAACCCACAATTCATCGGATCTCGACAAACACACCGCAAAAGAGTATTACATCAGATAGATCTCCATGAAGATCAGGAACAACATGGTATTGAGAAGCAAAGAGAGAGAAGAAGCCATCTAGCTACTAGCTATGGACTCGTAGGTCTGTAGTTAACTACTCACGCATCATCGGAGAGGCAATGGAGTTGATGTAGATGCCCTCCGTGATCGAATCCCCCTCCGATAGATTACCAGAAAAGGGTGCAAGATTGGATCTCACGGGAACGAAGGCTTCTGGCGGCGGAAAAGTGTTTTCGTGGCTCGTTCTGATAATGATGGAATATTCGGGTATTTATAGGTGAAGATTAGGGTTAGGGGAGTTGCCAGGGGCCCACAAGTCTGCCCGGCGCGGGTGGCCCCCTGGCCGTGGCAAGCGCGCTTGTGGCCCCATGGCAGCTCCTCTGCCTTGGTTCTCAAGTCTCGTGGCTTCCATATTTTCCAGAAAAATCATTCCGGAGGTCTTATTCCGTTTGGACTCCGTTTAATATTCCTTATCCACGAAACTCAAAAACAAGGAAAAAACAGAAATTGCCACTAGGCTCTAGATTAATAGGTTAGTCCCAAAAATAATATAAAATAGCATAATAATGCATATAAAACATCCAAATAAGATAATATAATAGCATTGAACAATAAAAATTTATAGATACGTTGGAGACGTATCAGTTTCGTATCCTACAACAATTTCTTCGTTAGTTCTCCGCTACTTGTGACTTTGGAGTGAACTCTTTATCGCACGAGAGGTGTTTACATATGATTCAACTATGTCAAAATTGTTGAGAGAAATTGCACTACTAAAACTATGGACCCTAGGCCTTGTTTCCAAGCATTTATACAATGTTTTGCTCGCTGTTTAATATTTGTTACCTTGCTTTTTTATATTTTCAGATTACAGAAACCTATATCTACCATCCATATTGCACTTGTATCACCATCTCTTCGCCGAACTAGTGCACCTATACAATTTACCATCGTATTGGGTGTGTTGGGGACACAAGAGACTCTTTGTTATTTGGTTGCAGGGTTGTTCGAGAAAGACCATCTTCATCCTACACCTCCCACGGATTGATAAACCTTAGGTCATCCACTTGAGGGAAATTGCCGCTGTCCTACAAAACTCTGCGCTTGGAGGCATGAGTCTACAAGAAGAAGGTTTTGTAGTAGACATCAACAGGTTATTGGCCTTGAAGCCCCCCCCACGCGTTATCCCCATCAAGGTAATATCGGATGGGGAGACCGCACCCGCCGAACTGGTGGAGAGCGGGGCCGCCTCGCACCCCACCACTTCAGGCGCCACGAAGGACGTTGTGGAGGTGTCGTCCCGGCCTACTCTAGTGGAGGCAGGCACAAGGGTTGAGGGAAATCATATTGTGGCTGAGGCTAATGCTTCGACCACTGAAGACTGGGGGGCACCACCCCACCCGAACACCAAGGAGGCTGGGCGAGCGGACGCTCAGTCCCCTCCGAGAACATCTTCGGAGTGCACTATGCATCCGGAGGCATCGGTCCAATCCCCGGTGGATGATCGGGAAATCCGATAATCCCCTCCACTGCCGGCCAACAGGTGGTCGGCCATGGAGGAGGCTCTATCGAGTGCCTCTATCCCCGAGGATCACCGCACCCTTATGGGTGCGGTACTACAAAGCGTCCAGTCCATTGACAACGGACTGAAGGAGGCCTTCAAAGGTCTTATTGCGGGCTTTCAAGTAAGTCACCCGATATTTACAAAGATTTTAATTTATTCGTATTGTATACATGACAGCCCCCGAGCCCTAGGTGAGGTGAAAAAGCTTACCTAGGGGTCACATCTGAATCTGATACCAACTTGGAAGCATTTAATTGTCCTAGCATGCTAGAATGACCTAACATATGATCGGATTTCTATAATTCGGGAATTGAGAGCTCATGTAATGTATTAATTGTGTATGTAATGCAGGCTTCGTCATCGGCGGCGGCCATAAATGGCGCCAAGCTGGAGGAGCTAAATCGGAAGCTGAAGTGCGCCGAAGACGAAGGTGAGGCCCCTAGACAAAGGCTCGACGAGGCTCAAGGTATGTCAAAACAGAAACTGAATACCTTTGTCTCGGTTTTATAGTACGAATACCGTCAATGCAGATTCTTTTTCTTTGTGTACTCCATGTGCAACCTCAGCGAAGGAGGTGGAGAGGCTCAAGGCCGAGCTCCAGCGCGCGAAGGACGAGACGGACACTGAGAGGGCGTCTGCAAAGGAAACGGCTACCGCCCTTTCTGCCATGCGGGCAACTAGTGGCTAGCATGAAGCTCACATGGCAGAGGTCCAACAGGAGCTCATGTATGCCAGCGAGAGATGCGAGGCCTTGGAGCAGAAGAATAAAGCGAGCTCGGCCGATTTGTCCACCATGAAAGCTGACCTCCAGAAGGAGCGGATGGACAGACGGTTCTACGAGGAGAAAGTACGCCACACCAAGGAAATATCCAATGGTAAGCCGTACTCATTAAAGTGTGTATTTGAGGATAGCAGATTCGAGTTGCTTACCCGACTGTGGCGATCCTCAGGTGCATCCACCGATCTCTAGAAGAGCGTGGCGGACGCCAATCAGCTGTTCACCTCGCGGGGAGAGGAAGATGAAGCTCCGATGTTCTGGGCACAGTTTGGAGCCCCCGAGCATCCTCTTGTTCTAGTGGAGCAGCTGAAACAGCTGATGGAGCTGCACCAGATGATCGAGCCGGCCATGAAGGACCTCTACATCCGTTTATGGCCCGGTGAGCCGCTACTAGGTAGCTACTTTGGCCTGGTGCAGAGACTGATCGCTCCCACGCCCTGCCTCGACACCGTCAAGCTCTCCTCCTACATCGAAGGAATCCAGATGGCCCTTGCCAAGGCCAAAGTGCACTGGCCGGGGCTAAATCCGATGAAGGTCGCCACCGACCCGGCGCCACCCAGGAAGGAGCACCGACGCCCCGAGCTATACTTCGATGAAGTGATGGAGAGTGCTCGGGTGATAGCATCATAGTGTTCGGGTGAAAAATTATTCGAATGAGCTTGTAACGTGTCCGAAGACTCGTGATAACTTTTAATGATATTAGTATCCACTCTCATATGGTTTTGCATTCCTTTATAACTCCTATGTGGTTGTTTAATACTGAAAGATGCGAGTCGTCGGTTTCAGCCCCCACGTAGATGCTACGTGGGGTGTTTATGCCAATGCACTATGTCCCTTAGTCGTATTATTGGAACCCGAAGGCGGTGTAGTGCGGTATACTAGGCAATCAGACTATAGTGATTTATTTCTTTCACTTAACCGAAGGGGCGTGAAAAGGACTATGTGAAGCGTACGATTAGCCACTGGAGTGTTGTGATGTTCGGACGAACCATGGCCGAAGCCGACATCATAAAGTTTGCACAAAGGGCAAGTTCCTCGTATAACACGGAATAACCGCTTACGAGGTTTGAAGTATAATACTTCGAGCTTGGGGTTCACAGATCGGATCACGCATACTATGACAGTCCGTTTTCGGCTTTCTCCCCTAAGGTGCTTGACTAGACTACCCGGAAACACAATCGCAGGGGTGCTCCCTTTGCCCTTTTAGCCGAACGAGCAGAACATAAAGGGGCAAGCACAGGAGCCGGGCAACCCAACTTAATGACCAAATACATAGTTCCAAACCGACGCATATAAAGCAAACACCAATATGCCAAACGTACGCTAGTTAAGGCGATTTGTGTTTGTGAGAGCCTGGCTTAATAGGAATGATAGACTATTCATATCAACAAGGAATTCCTTCTTTTCTAGGAGCCCACTCGAAAAGAACTCCAAAGTTAAGCGTGCTTGGCTTGGAGCGATTCTAGGATGGGTGACCGACTGGGAAGTTGGTCCCGGGTGCGCACGAGTGAGGCAAAGTGCGCATGAAAAACTAGTATTGGTCTATGGTGCCAGTCTAGATCCCGCGAGGCGTAACGGGGTGTTACAGTGTTTGAAATCGAGCCCCCGGTCTATTAGCTGGATACCTCGTGTCATACCAAATAGGTTTACGAGAAGAGGGAGAAACGAGAAAATGTATGTGTCAAAAACAGGGCAGATGAGGCGTACTTGTGCCACGCAATTTTGCATTTTCTCAACAACTCTTATAACTCGGATTGCCGAAACAACTGTTTACAGGTATGCGAAAGAAAATAAGAAATAAAATCATACATGAGTTATTGTACCAGGGGCCTTCAATTGGTGACCTGACGTCCTCGATATGCCCCCTTGTAGTTGACTCCTGCTCTCGGATGCACCTTCATGGGTGTTTAGTGTTCGGCGAGCGGATTTTGCTAACATAATCTTGAGAGGCCGCCGAGTTGTAGGTGAGCTTTACGCCGTAGAAAGGCTCTTTTAGGAGAAGATGCATTTTGTCCGAAGACGTATTGGTGGTAGTAGGTCGGGCTAGCCGAACACCCACTTTTATTTCCCCACCGCTTCCCATGGAATCTTAAGTGCGAAGTTGTGCCTCCTCGGCACGTGCTTTGCTGGTCCAGAAATTGTGCGGTGGGAGGGGGGCGAGTCCCTATAGAGGGGGAAGAGGAAGGATCTGAGTTTTTGGTCTGAAGTCGAACTCGCTTCCCAGGCTTATCTTCCTTTATGGCGGATGTCGGAACTTGCCGATCTTCTTTATAGCTGAATTCGACCGCTAGGCCAGTGCATGTTCCTCAGTTCTAAGGGAGCGCTCGGTGTTGTTGTTGACAGTAATGACCCCTTGGGGCCCGACATCTTGAGCTTGAGGTATGTGTAGTGTGGGACCGCGTTGAAACAAGCGAACGCTATCAGTCCAAGCTACGTGTGATAGCCGCTGCAGAAGGGCACGATGTCGAAGATCAAGTCTTCACTGCGAAAGTTATCGGGTGAGCCGAACACGACCTCTAGAGTTACCGAGCCCCTGCATTGGGCCTCAATGCCGGGGATCACTCCTTTGTACTTTGGGGCTATGGGTTCCACCGCGTAGACTTCCCGGAGGGCGCGCTTCCTCTCCTTCTTCGGTATGTCGGTGGCGTATATCATGTTCACCATTTTTACTTTGGGAGGGAAGTTTTTCTGTCCGCCACCAATTGGACCCCGTGGCTCATCTTCTTCCTCGTAGCGAGAGCTTTTGCCTTGGTCTTTGGGTGGTATCTTGCCGGCCTGTTTAAACACCCAGCAGTTGCGGTGTGTGTGGTTGGTGGCTTTTTCCGAAGTCCCATGGATTTGGCAAGGCCTTTCCATGATGTTATCGAGTTGAGTGGGTCCGTCACGATTGCCTTTAGGGAGCTTCTTCCGCTGCCCAGGTCGGGAGTTGCGGAATCTGGCAATAATAGCCATGTCATCGACATCATTATTATTGTGTCGGTGCTTATTCTCATTATCTTGGGCGTCAGGTGCCACGGGATCTTCAGAATTGTGGCTGCGTCTAGCCAGCCAGTTAACCTCGCCCATGCAAAAGTGGGTCATGAGGGAGGTAAGGGCGGACATAGTTCGAGGCTTGTCCTAGCCTAGGTGGCAGGCCAGACATTAGTCCCGAATATTGTGCCGGAAGGAGGCTATGGCCTCAATGTCTGGATAGTCGACGATTTGGTTCTTCTTAGTCAAGAACCGATTCCAGAACTATCGGGCGGACTCGCCGGGCTTCTGGACGATGTTGCTGAGATCGAAAGAGTCCGGCGGGCGGACATAGGTCCCTTGGAAGTTAGAGCGGAACGCATCTTCTAGGTCTTCCCAACATCCAATGGAGTTTTCGGGGAGGCTATTTAACCAGTGCCGAGATGGCCCCTTAAGCTGAAGAGGTAGGTATTTGATGGCATGGAGATCGCTCGGGATCACTCCTTTGAAGGTAGTGCTGCTGGGTTTGACCCTTGATGGATCAATGCCCATCTTCTTCACCGTATCTGATTAAATCAGGTTAAGGCTACTGCCTCCATCCATTAGGACCTTTGTGAGGTGATACCCATATATAATGGGGTCTAGGATGAGGGCCGCCGAACCCCCATGACGGATACTGGTCAGATGATCACGTCGATCAAAGGTGATCGGGTATGCCGACCATGGGTTGTACTTCGAGGCTGCGGGTTCCATCGCGTAGACTTCCCGGAGGGCGCACTTCCTCTCCTTCTTCGGTATGTGGGTGGCGTATATCATGTTCATCGTTTTTACTTCGGGAGGGAATTTTTCCTGACCGCCACCAATTGGACCCCGTGGATCATCTTCATCCTTGCAGCGAGAGCTTTTGCCTTGGTCTTTGGGTGGTATCTTGCTAGCCTGTTTAAACACCCAGCAGTTGCGGTGTGTGTGGTTGGCGGGCTTTTCTGAAGTCCCATGGATTTGGCAGGGCCTTTCCATGATCTTCTCGAGTTGAGTGGGTCCATCACGATTGCCTTTAAGGGGCTTCTTCCGCTGCCCAGGTCGGGAGTTGCGGAATCCAAAATTAATAGTCGTGTCATCGACATCACTATTATTGTTCCGGTGCTTATTCTCATTGCACTTTGGCTTTGAGTTGGCATCCTGGGCGTTAGGTGCCACGAGATCTTCAGAATTGTGGCTGTGTCTAGCCAGCCAGTTATCCTCGCCCGTGCAAAAGCAGGTCAAGAGGGAGGTAAGGGCAAACATAGTTCGAGGCTTGTCCTGGCCTAGGTGGCGGGCCAGACATTAGTCCCGAATGTTGTGCCGGAAGGAGGCTACGGCCTCAGCGTCAGGACAGTCGACGATTTGGTTCTTCTTAGTCAAGAAACGATTCCAGAACTGCTGGGCGGACTCGCCGGGCTTCTGGACGACGTTGCTGAAATCGGAAGAGTCCGGCAGGCGGACATAGGTCCCCTGTAAGTTAGAGCGGAACGCATCTTCCAGGTCTTCCCAGCATCCAATGGAGTTTTACGCTATTAAACTAGTGCCGAGCTGGCTCCTGAAACTTAAGAGGTAGATATTTGATGGCATGGAGATCATCTCCTCACGCCATGTGGATATGGAGGAGGAAGTCCTCGATCCATACAGTTGGGTCAGTGGTCCCATCATATTATTCTATATTCACGGGTTTAAACTCTTCAGGGAACTAATGCCACATTACCTCATCTGTGAAGCATAGTGGGTGAGCAGCGCCTCTGACCTGAGCTAAGTCCCGCCTATATTCGGCATCTGTATGGGGCCGGTTGCGTTCCCGAACTATGTTGTTTTGGTCGAACCATGTTCTGTATCCGCTGCCTCTATCGGGCGAGTACTCTCTGGATCCATAGATGGATCTAGTGCGGCCTGCTCTATTATCCATGTCATCTCACAAGTCGAACCTGTTATTGGGCTCTAATGGCTCCTTACCCCATCTTTGGGGCGCTGCCGATATATAGCCGGCGTCGTTAGCCATCCTGTCCCGACCACGAGGGGGGCGGTCCGGCTTGTCGTACGGAGTACGGTCTCGAGATGGAGTATCAGTAAGTTCATCATCAAATTGCGGAAGTAGCCTTCTCCGAGGGTAGCTTTTGGACTTGTTTGACAGACCAATGTCGTATACTTCCTCGGCTGAGAGGACTTCGTCCATCGATCATTAAGGAAGGCCTGTCCGGAATTGAGTTTCCTTTTTTAGCCTTTAGGCTGCGAGCCATTGCTATAAGCTGCTGCCTGATTTCTTCCTGATCCTCGAGGTTATCGGGGATGTACAAGTCATCGGCTTCTGGTATACCTTCCTCCTCGACGGGGCCAAGGTACTCATCGTCTTCAGGGTCATTGACGTTATTGGGGTTGTATGGTCCTCATGCCCCTCTAGACCCTCAAACGGGTGCTCGGGATAACGGGATTGTCAGGATTGGCGAGGGCATTACCGTCCCCGTTGTTGATAATAGCTCTTCTTCCCTTTTTGCTTTTGGACAGCTTATGCGATTTCCGGCGCCTTGATGGCGCATCGCCCAACTTGTCGCCATCATTTTGAGGCATATTGTCCTCGTTGGTGGCAGGAGTATCCACTATGTAGAAGTCGTACATAGAAGTAGCAGCCCAAGTCCCGGTGTTAACGGGGGTGGGAGTAAGGTCCTCTTCATCCATGTATTCTGCCTCCTCAGAGGCATAGTCCAACATGGTGGTTAAGTCTTCGATAGTGGCAATCAAGTGGGCGGTGGGTGGGTTGAAAAATCCGTCCCCGCCCGCACCGTAAACGAGCCGAGCATAGATCGGGGCTGGATCGTCAATGATCTTTATCGACAAAAATTGCTCTAGGGCCTTGCAGAATGCTGAGAGCCCGACCGAATCCAACTGTTCAAAATTCGTGGAGTTTACCTCCATGATGCCCAGACATGGGGGTGCTCGGAAAGAACATGTGTCCGGTCATCTGGCTTAACGGCCGGACCAGGATAAGAGATCGGTTCGTCATCACGGGTGACCCCATCGGCATGTCCGAAGAAGGGGCTCCATGTTAAGGCCTCAGAGTCCTCAGAGGCTACAAGCGAGGCTGCGAGCCCGATTAATGTCAAGTCACCCCCAGAGTCCACGGAGAACTCTAGGTTTCCAAATCTGACCTCTCAATCAGGGGCGAAGCTCTCAATGCGGCCTAGATGGCTAACGGAATCAGCGTGCAACACAACGCTACCGAAGGCGAAGATCTGTCTGGGCACAAAGACGTCCACGTTGCGGACCTCTTCATTGATGACAAGGCGAGGTGTCGATTCCATCTCGCTCACAGAGGAACTCTCAATGAAAGCAGCAATGTCAGTGTCAAAACCGCCAGATCTCGGGTAGGGGGTCCCGAACTGTGAGACTAGAATCGACGGTAACAAGAGACGAAGGGGACACGAGTTTACCCAGGTTCGGGCCCTCCTATGGAGGTAATACCCTACGTCCTACTTGGTTGTATTGATGATGTGAGGGGTTACAGAGTTGATCTACCTCGAGATCGTATAGCTAACCCTAGATGAGTTGTTCTGTGCCTATACCCTAAAACCCTCCGTCTTATATAGATGCCTAAGATGCCTAGGGTTTACACATGGTCGGTTACGTGCCGAAGAGATAAACATGCCTAACTAATACATTAGACGTGGAGCACAAGACGTTCGTCCCGAAGCTTCCATCCTGGAGACTGGGCCTTCAAATCCTTCCGTGTTCGGTAAGTAGCCCTCATAGTCCAGCCCACAACAATAGGTCGGCTATCCGAGGACCCCCTAATCCAGGACTCCCTCACCTAGAAGTTAGAGTGGAATGCATCTTCCAGGTCTTCCCAGCATCCAATGGAGTTTTCGGGAAGGCTGTTTAACTAGTGCCGAGCCATGTGGATGGCATGGAGATCGTCTCTTCGCGCCATGTGGATATGGAGGAGGAAGTCCACAATCCATACGGTTAGGTCGGTGGTCCCATCATAATGTTCTATATTCATGGGTTTAAACCCCTCGAGGAACTGATGCCGCATTACCTCATCTGTGAAGAACAATGGGTGAGCGGCGCCTCTGACCCGTACTATGTCGCGCCTGTATTCGGTGTCTGTATGCGGCCGGTTGCGTTCCATAGATGGACCATCGGCTGTTTTTGGCGAACCATCGGCTGTATCCGCCCCGTCTATCGGGCGAGTACTCTCTAGATCCATAGATGGATCTTGTACGGCATGCTCTATGATCCAGGTCATCTCGCAGGTCGAACTAGTCATTGGGCATTACTGGTATATAACCGGTATCGTCAGCCGTCCTGTCCCGACCACGAGGGGGCGGTCCGGCTTGTCATATGGAGTACGGTTTGGAGACGGAGTATCAGTGAGTTCATCCTCGAATTGCGGCAGCAGCCGTCTTCAAGGGTAGCTTTTGGGCTGGTTTCACAGACTGGTGTCGTATACTTCCTCGGCTCAGAGGACTTTCATCCATCGATCATTGAGGTCGTCCTGTTCGGCTTTGAGTTGTCGTTCTTTAGCCTTTAGGCTGCAAGCCGTTGCCATGAGCCGTTGCCTAATTTCTTCCTGATCTTCGAGGTTATCAGGGATGTACAAGTCATCCGCTTCCGGTATATCTTCCTCCTCAACGGGGGCAAGGTTATTATCGCCTTAGGAGTCGTTGACGTTATTAGGCTTGTTTTGGTCCTCAGGCCCCCCCGGACCCTCTAACGGGTGCTCAGGGATATCGGGATTGCCATGATCAATGGGGGTATTACTGTCCCCGTTGCTGATAATAGCTTTTCTTCCATTTTTGCCGTTGGACAGCTTATGCAATTTCCAGTGCCTTGATGGCGCATCGCCCAATTTGTCGTCGTCGTTGTGAGGCATGTTGTCGTCATTGGTGGCAGGAGTATCTACCATGTAGACGTCGTATGTGGAAGTGGCGGCCCCCCTGTGTTAACGGGGGTGGGAGCACGATCCTCTTCATCCATGTACCTCCTCGGTGGCATAGTCTGGCATGTCGGTTCAATCCTCGACAGTGGCTATCAAATGGTTGGTGTATGGGTCGAAAAATTCATCCTGGCCCGCACCATGACCAAACTGAGCGTAGATCGGGGCTAGATTGCTAGTGATCTTCATCGACGAGATTCAATCCAGGGCCTCATCGACCGCTGAGGGTCCGATCGGATCCATCTGTTCAGAACTCATGGAGTCCAGACATGGGAGGTGTTTGGCAAGAACACATGTCCGGTCATCTGGCTTAATGGCTGGACCGGGATAAGAGATCGGCTCATCGCCATGGGTGACCCCATCGACATGTTCGAAGTGTTGGAAATATTCCCTAGAGGCAATAAATAAAGTGTTTATTGTTGTATTTCCTTGTTCATGATAATCGTTTATTATCCATGCTATAATTGTATTAATTGGAAACATGGATACATGTGTGGATACATAGACAAACACAATGTCCCTAGTATGCCTCTAGTGAACTAGCTCGTTGATCGAAAGATGGTTAAGGTTTCCTAGCCATGGACATGAGATGTCATTCGATAACGGGATCACATCATTAGGAGAATGATGTGATGGACAAGACCCAAACTACAAACGTAGCTTATGATCGTGTCAGTTTATTGCTACTGTTTTCTGCATGTCAAGTATATGTTCCTATGACCATGAGATCATGCAACTCACATATATCGGAGGAGTACCTTGTGTGTATCAAACGTTGCAATGTAACTGGGTGACTATAAAGGTGCTCTACAAGTGTCTCTGAAGGTGTCTGTTGAGTTGGCATGGATCAAGACTGGGATTTGTTACTTCGTGTGACGAAGAGGTATCTCAGGGCCCACTCAGTAATACAACATCACAATAAGCCTTGCAAGCAATGTGACTAAGTGTTAGTTACGGGATCTTGTATTACGAAACGAGTAAAGAGACCTACCAGTAACGAGGTTGAGCTAGGTATGGAGATACCGACGATCGAATCTCGGGAAAGTAACATACTTAAGAACAAAGGGAACATCATATGGGATTAACTGAATCCTTGACATAAAGGTTCGATCGATAAAGATCTTCGTAGAATATGTAGGAACCAATGTGGACATCTAGCTCCCACCATTGGTTATTGACCATAGAGGTGTCTCGGTCATGTCTACATAGTTCTGGAACCCGCAGGATCTGCACACTTAAGGTTTGGTGACGTTTCGGTAGTATAGAGTTATGTATGGTGGTGACCGAAGTTTGTTAAGAGACCCGGATGAGATCCTGGATGTCACGAGGAGCTCCGGAATGGTCCGGAGGTAAAGATTCATATATAGGAAGTCCTATTTTGGTCGCCGGAAAAGTTTCGGGCTCATCGGTAGTGTACCGGGAGTGCCGGTAGTGTACCGGGAGACCTCCGGGAGGGGTATTTCGACCCAAGAGGCTTCGTGGGCTGTGGGAGAGTGAATATGAGCCCTTAGTGGGCTGGTGGAAACTCCCACACAAGGACCGTGTAGCTGGAGAAGAAAACCCAATAGGAAAAGGTGGAAAAAAGGCAAAATTGGGTGAATCCTAGTCCTACTAGGAGTGGAGGTGGACTCCACCTCCACCACTTGGTTCGGCCGAAGCCTCCAAGGCTTGGAGGCCAAGATGCCTCTCCTCCTCCCTCCCTCCTATATATACTAGTGGATTTCTAGGGTTTTCCACTTGATTTTTCAGCCACGTGCAAACCCTAATCTCTAGTGCATTGTTTCTCCTCTAGATCGGTTTTCTGCAGTGCTTAGGCGAAGCCCTGCCGGAATTGCTCTACCACCATCGCTGGAGCGCCGTCAGGCTGCCGGAGAACTCTTCTTCCTCTCCACTCCTTCTTGCTGGATCAAGACGGTGGAGATCGTCATCAAGTTGTACGTGTGCTGAACGCGGAGGTGCCGTCCGTTCGGTGCTAGATTGGAAGGATCGTGATCAAGTTCGTGAGACGGATCGTGATCAAGTTCGTGGGACGGATCGTGATCGGATCGTGGGACGGATCGTGATTGGATCGCGGGACGGATCGTGATTGGATTGCGGGACGCATGGCGATTTGGATCGCAAAGACGTTCGACTACACCAACCATGTTTCTTAACGCTTCCCGCTAAGCGATCTACAAGGGTATGTGGATCCACTCTCCCTCTAGTAGATGCTCATCACCATGGATAGATCTGCATGTGCGTAGTAATTTTTTTGTTTCCCATGCAACATTCCCCAACACGAAGAAGGGGCTCGAGGTTAAAGCCTCAGAGTCTTTGGAGGCTATAGGCGAAGCTGCGAGCCCGATTTAATACAAGTCACCCCGAGAGTCGACGGAGAACTCTCAACGCATCCTAGATGGCCAGAAGAATCAACATGCAACACAACGCTGCCAAAGGCAAAGATCTGTACGGGGACAAAAGCGTCCGTGTTGCGGACCTCTTCGTTGATGACAAGGCGAGGTGTCGATTCCATCTTTCTCACAGAGGAACTCTCAATGAAAGCACCAATGTTGGTGTCAAAACCAGCAGATCTCGAGTAGGGGGTCCTGAAATGTGAGACCAGAATCGACGGTAATAGGAGACGAAGGGGACACGGATTTTCCCAGGTTCAGGCCCTCCTATGGAGGTAAGACCCTACGTCCTTCTTGGTTGTATTGATGATGTATGGGGTTACAGAGTTGATCTACCTCAAGATTGAATAGCTAACCCTAGATGAGTTGTTCTCTTTCTATACCCTAAAACCCTCCGACTTATATAGATGTCGAGGATGCCTAGGGTTTACACATGGTCAGTTACATGCCGAAGAGATAAACATTCCTATTTACTACATCAAACATGGAGCGCAAGCTGTGCTTCCCGAAGCTTCCATCTTGGAGGCCGGGCCTTCAAATACTCTAGTGTTCGGTAAGTAGCCCATATAGTCTGGCCCATAAACAATAGGTAGGGTATCTGAGGACCCCCTAATCCAGGACTCCCTCACATGGGTTATCATGTTTTTAATGTTTTGCATTCCTTTGTAACTCCGTTGTGGCCATTTAAACTGAAAGCTGCAAGTCATCGTCTTTAGCCCCCATGTAGATACTACGTGGGGTGTCTCTAGTTATGCATTATAACCCTTAGCCGAACTATCGGTACCCGAAGGTGGTACTGTGTGGCAGACCAGGCAATCAGATCATAGTGCTTTATTTCTTTCACTTAGCTGTAGGGGCGCTAAAAGGGCTGCGGGAGGCTGGTGACTAGCCTCCGGTGACTTGTGATAGTCGGACGATCCGTAGCTAAAGCCGATATCACATACTTTGTACGAATAGCAAACCCATCATATGACACGGTATGACCTCTGACGAGGCCGTGAGT
The DNA here is from genome assembly GCA_022496015.1 of Hordeum marinum. NCBI lineage: Eukaryota > Viridiplantae > Streptophyta > Magnoliopsida > Poales > Poaceae > Hordeum > Hordeum marinum. The sequence continues at coordinate 386,906,763 of CM039672.1, forward strand.
ATAACACTTAGGCTCGGATTCACAGACCGGTTCTCGCATACCATGGCAGTCAATTTTTAGCTTTCTCCTCTGAGGTGCTTGACCAGACTAGCCAGAAACACAATTGCAGAGGTTCTCCCATTGCCCTTTTAGACGAACTAGCAAAATTTAAAGGGGCAAGCACATGAGCGGGGCAACCCAACTATTGACCCAAGACATAGTTCGAAACCAATACATACAAAGCAAATTCCAGGACGCCGAACGCATAAGGAAATCTTTGTAAGGCGATTTTGTTTTTTAAACTCAAGCCCCCGGTCTATTAGTCGGTTGCATTGCAACATACCGAAAAGTTTTACGAGAAGAGGGGGAAAGAAAATATTTGCCAAAAAGGACAACGAGACAAACATGTTTAATGATGTTATATTTTTCTCAACAACTCTTATTGCTTGGATTGCCGAAGCCACTGCTTACACATATGTGAGAGAAGAAATTCTACAGGAGTGGTTGTACCAGGGGTCTTCGATTGGTGACCTTACGTCATCGATGTGCCCTGTTCCTTGCTTACTCCTGTTCCTCGGTGCTCCTCAATAGGTGGTACTGTTCAGTGAATAGATCTTGCAAACAGGGTCTTGAGAAGTCACTGAAGTGTGGATGAGCTTTATGCCTTTGTCAGGCCCTTTGATAGTGCCCTCATTGTGTCCAAAGACAGTGTAATGGTAATAGTTCAGTCTAGCCGAACACTTACCCTTTTTTCCCCACCGCCGCCCATGGAATTTTAAGTGCAAAATTGTGCTTCCTTGGCACGTACATTGCTGGTCCTAGGGTTGTGCGATGGGGGCGATTCCCTATTTGAGGGGAGGGGAAGGTTCTGAGAGTTCAGACTGAAGATGTGCTCGCTTCCCCACCTAGCGTGCCTTTACGACAGATGTCAGAGCTTTCCAATCATCACTGTAATTAAATTCAGCCGCCAGGGCCAGCGCATGTTCCGTAGTTCGGAGAGAGTGCTCTATGTTACCATTGACAGTAATGACCCACCTTGGGGCCGAATATCTTCAGATTGAGGTATGCGTAGTGCGCTACGGTGTTAAAGCGAGCTAATGTTGTTCGGCCGAGCAGGGCGTGATAGCTGCTGTGGAAGAGTACAATGTTGAAGATCAAGTCTTCGCTTCGAAAGTTGTCGGGCGAGCCGAACACTACTTCCACACTGACGGAGCCTGTACACCGAGCCTCGACGCCTGGAATTACTCCTTTGAAGGTAATGTTGCTGGGTTAGATCCTTAACAGATCTATACCCATCTTTTTGACCGTGCCTGAATAAATCAAGTTAAGGCTACTTCCTTCGTCCATTAGGACTTTGTGAGATGATACCCATCTATGATGGGGTCTAGGATGAGGGCGGCCGAAACCCCCATGACGGATACTGGTCGGGTGATCACGTCGATCAAGGTGATCGGAAAGGCCGACCATGGGTTATACTTCAGGGCTATAGGCTCTACAACGTAGACATCTTGAAGGGCGTGTTACCTCTCCTTCTTTGGTATATGGGTGGCATATATCATATTTAATGTTTTAACCTCTGGAGGGAATTTCTTTTGTTCGCCACCAATCAGACCCTGAGGCTCATCTTCATCCTCAATGCGAGGGATCTTTCCTTGACACTCGGGCATGAGTTCGACAGACTATTTGAACACCCAACAATTGCGGTGCATGTGGTTGGCAGGCTTCTCTTGAGTGCCTTGGATTTGGAAAGGCCTTTCCATGATCTTCTCCAGCGGGGTTGGTCCGTCGCGATTGCCTTTAGGAGGCTTCTTCCGCTGCCCAGGTCGAGAATTGTGGAAGCCGGCGTTAACGGCCATGTCATCGGCATCACTGTTGTTGTGTTGACACTTGTTTTGTTGTGCTTTGATTTCCTGTTGCCGTCCCGAACTTCGGAGGTTCCGGGGTATTCGGAGTTGTGGCTGCATCTTGCCAGCAAATTATCTTTGCTTGTGCAAAAGTGGGTCATGAGTGATGTGAGGGCAGACATAGTCCAAATTTTGTCCTGGCCGAGCTAGCGAGTGAACCATTCATCCTGAATATTATGCTGGAAGGAGGCTATTGCCTCGGCGTTCGGGAAGTCGACAATCTTGTTTTTCTTTGTCAAGAATCGATTCCAGAATTGCCGCCCAGACTCTCCGGGCTTATGAACGATGTTTCTTAGGTCGAAGGAATCAGCGGCCGAACATAGGTGCCCTGGAAGTTAGTCTTGGGGAACGTCGCATGGGAAACAAAAATTTTCCTACGTTCACACAAGACCTATCCATGGTGATGAGAATCTACGAGAGGGAGAGTGGATCTACGTACCCTTGTAGATCACTAAGCGGGAAGCGTTAATAAACACGGTTGGTGTAGTCGAACGCCTTCGCGATCCAAATCGCCGAGCGTCCCGCGATCCAATCACAATCCATCCCGATCAGGTACCGAACGGACGGCACCTCCGTGTTCAGCACACGTATAGCTAGATGACGATCTCCGCCTTCTTGATCCAGCAAGAGGGAGTGGAGTGGTAGAAGAGTTCTCCATCAGCGTGACGGCGCTCCGGCGATGGTGGTGGAGCTATTCCGGTAGGGCTTCTCCTAAGCACTGTAGAAATCCGATCTAGAGGAGAAACTATGCACTGGAGGAACGGGTAGCACGTGGCTGAAAATCTTGTGCCAAAACCCTAAAACCCTCTAGTATATATAGGAGGATAGGAGGAGGAGGATTTTCCCTCAAGGAGCCAGCCCTAGGCTTCGGCCGAACCAGGAGGGAGGAGTCCTTCTCCTCCACTCCTAGTAGGATTAGGACTCCTTCCTTATCTAGCCCTTTTTGCCTTTTTCCACCTTTTTCCTTTTGGGCTTTTCTTCCCAGCCGCATGAGCCTTGTGTGGGACTTCCACCATCCCACTAAGGGCTGGTATTCATCCTCCCACAGCCCATGTAGCCTCTTGGGTCGAAATACCCCTCCCAATGGTCTCCCGGTACACTACCGACACTCCCTGTACACTACCGATGAGCCCGAATCTTTTCCGGCGACCAAAATAGGACTTACTATATATGAATCTTTACCTCCGGACCATTCCGGAGCTCCTCGTGATGTACGGAATCTCATCCAGGACTCCGAACAACCTTCGGTCACCACCATGCATAACTCTATACTATCGAAACGTCACCAAACCTTAAGTGTGCAGACCCTGCGGGTTCGAGAACTATGTAGACATGACCGAGACACCTCTACGGTCAATAACCACTAGCGGGACCTGGATTCCCATATTGGTTCCTACATATTCTACGAAGATCTTTATTGTCGAACCTCTATGTCAAGGATTCAGTTAATCCCATATGATGTTCCCTTTGTTCTTCGGTATGTTACTTGCCCGAGATTCGATCGTCGGTATCTCCATACCTAGTTCAACCTCATTACCGGCAAGTCTCTTTACTCGTTTCGTAATACTAGATCCCATGACTAACACTTAGTCACATTGCTTGCAAGGCTTATTGTGATGTTGTATTACCGAGTGGGCCCTGAGATACCTCTCCGTCATACGGAGTAACAAATCCCAGTCTTGATCCATGCCAACCCAACAGACACCCTCAGAAATACCTGTAGAGTACCTTTATAGTCACCCAGTTACGTTGCGACATTTGATACACACAAGGCAATCTTCCGGTGTCCATGAGTTGCATGATCTCATGGTTATAGAAACATATACTTGACATGCAGAAAACAGTAGGAATAAACTGACATGATCATATGCTATGTTTGTAGTTTGGGTCTTGTCCATCACATCAGTCTCCTAATGATGTGATCTCGTTATCAAATGACATCACATGTCAATGGCTAGGAAACCTTGACCATCTTTGACCAACGAGCTAGTTCACTAGAGGCATACTAGGGACAAAGTGTTGTCTATTTACCCACACATGTAATGTGTTTCCAATCAATACAATTATAGCATGGATAATAAATGATTATCATGAACAAGGAAATATAATAATAAACACTTTATTTATTGCCGCTAGGGCATATTTCCAACAGTCTTCCACTTGCACTAGAGTCAATAATCTAGTTCACATCACTATGTGATTTACATTGTAATGAATCGAACACCCATGCAGTTTTGGTGTTGATCATGTTTAGCCCTTGGAAGAGGTTTAGTCAATGGGTCTGCAACATTCAGATCCGTGTGCACTTTTCAAATATTTATGTCATTTTCCTTGATGTAATCGCGGATGGAGTTGAAGCGTCGCTTTATGTGTCTGCTCCTCTTGTGAAACCTTGGTTCCTTGGCCAGAGCAATGGCACCAGTGTTGTCACAGAACAGGTTCATTGGATTCAGTGCACTGGGCACTACTCCAAGATCTGTCATGAACTACTTCATCCAGACACCTTCCTTTGCTGCCTCCGAGGCTACGATGTACTCCGCTTCGCACGTAGAATCAGCTACCACGCTTTGCTTGGAACTGCACCAGCTTACCACTCCCCCATTGAGAATAAATATGTATCCGGTTTGTGACTTAGAGTCATCCGGATCAGTGTCAAAGCTTGCATCGATGTAACCCTTTACGGCGAGCTCTTCATCACCTCCATAAATGAGAAACATTTCCTTAGTCCTTTTTCAAGTACTTAAGGATATTCTTGACCGCTGCCCAGTGTTCCATTCTAGGATCAGTTTGAAACCTTCCGGCCATACTTATGGCAAGGCTAACATCGGGTCTTGTACACAACATTGCATACATGATATAGCCTATGGCTGAAGCATAGGGGATGACACTCATCTTTTCTCTATCTTCTGCAGTCACTATGCATTGAGTCTTACTCAACTTCACACCTTGTAACACAGGCAAGAACCCCTTCTTGGACTGATCCATTTTGAACTTCTTCAAAACTTTATCAAGGTATGTGCTTTGTGAAAGTGGTATTAAGTGTCTCGATCTATCTCTATAGATCTTAATGCCTAATATGAAAGCAGCTTCTCCTAGGTCCTTCATTGAAAAACTCTTGTTCAAATATTCCTTCACGCTTTCCAGCATTTCTATATTGTTTCCACTCAGCAATATGTCATCCACATATAATATTAGAAACACTAGATAGCTCCCACTCACTTTCTTGTAAATACAAGCTTCTCCATAAACTTGTATAAACTCAAACGCTTTGATCAGCTCATCAAAACGCTTATTCGAACTCCGAGATGCTTGCACCATCCCATTAATGGATCGCTGGAGTTTGCAAACTTTGTCAGCATTCTCTGGATCGACAAAACCTTCTGGTTGCATCATATACAACTCTTCCTCGGGGAAACCGTTGAGGAACGCTGTTTTGACATCCATCTGCCAAATTTCATAGTCGAAATAAGCAGCTATTGCCAACACGATTCTGACAGACTTAAGCATAGCTACGGGTGAGAAGGTCTCATCGTAGTCAACTCCTTGAACTTGTGAAAAACCCTTTGCCACAAGTCGAGCTTTATAGATGGTGACATTACCGTCCACGTCTGTCTTCTTCTTAAAGATCCATTTGTTCTCAATGGCCTTTCGCCCTTCAGGTAATACTTCCAAAGTCCATACTTTGTTTTCATACATGGATCCCATCTCGGATTTCATGGCCTCTAACCATTCCTTAGAATTTGGGCCCATCACTGCTCCTCCATAGCTCGTAGGTTCATTGTTGTCCAACAAGATGGCCTCCAAGACAGGGTTGCCGTACCACTCAGGAGTAGTACGCGGCCTTGTCGACCTACGAGGTTCAATAGTAGCTTGATCCGAAACTTCCTGATCATCATCATTAACTTCCTCTTCTACCATCGTAGGTTCCACAGAAACATCTTTCTACGCTGCGCTACTTTCTGGTTGAAGTAAAGGTTCAATAACCTCATCAAGCTCTATTTTCCTCCCACTCAATTCTTTCGAGAGAAACTCTTTCTCAAGAAATGTTCCGTTCTTAGCGACAAACACTTTGCCTTTGGATCTGAGATAGAAGGTATACCTGACTGTCTCTTTCGGGTATCCTATGAAGACGCATTTCTCCGCTTTGGGTTCTAGCTTTTCAGGCTGAAGCTTTTTGACATAAGTATCACATCCCCAAACTTTAAGAAATGACAACTTTCGCCTCTTGCCAAACCACAATTCATATGGCGTCATCTCAATGGATTTCGATGGTGCCCTATTTAAAGTGAATGCAACTGTCTCTAATGCATAACCCCAAAACGATAGTGGCAAATCAGCAAGAGACATCATAGAACGCACCATATCTAATAAGGTTCGATTATGACGTTCGGACACACCATTACGTTGTGGTGTTCCAGGCGGTGTCAACTGTGAAAGAATTCCACATTATCTTAAGTGACTGCCAAACTCATAACTCAGATATTCACCTCCTCGATCAGATCGCAAGAATTTAATCTTCTTATGACGATGATTCTCAACTTCACTCTGAAATTGCTTGAACTTTTCAAACGTTTCAGACTTGTGTTTCATTAAGTAAATATACCCATATCTACTTAAGTCATCAGTGAAGGTGAGAAAATAACGATATCCACCATGCGCTGTAACATTCATTGGACTGCACACATCAGTATGTATGATTTCCAATAATCACTTGCCCATTCCATTGTTCCAGAGAACGGCGTTTTAGTCATCTTGCCCATGAGGCATGGTTCACATGTGTCAAGTGATTCAAAATAAAGTGACTCCAAAAGTCCATTAGCATGGAGCTTCCTCATGCGTTTTACACCAATATGACCTAAACGGCAGTGCCACAAGAAAGTGTTACTATCATTATCAACTCTACATCTTTTGGCATCAATGTTATGAACATGTGTATCATCATTATCTAGATTCAATATGAATAAACCCCTCACATTGGGTGCATGAACATAAAAGATATTACTCATATAAATAAAACAACCTTTATTCTCCGATTTAAATGAGTAACCGTCTTGCAATAAACAAGATCCAGATATAATGTTCATGTTTAACGCGGGCACTAAATAACAATTATTCAGGTTCATCACTAATCCCGATGGTAATCGAAGAGAGAGCATGCCGACGGCAATCACATCAACCTTGGAACCATTTCCCGCGCGCATCGTCACTTCATCCTTTGTCAGCCTTCGTCTATTCCGTAGTTCCTTTTTTGAGTTGCAAATGTGAGCAACCGAACCGGTATCAAATACCCAGGCACTACAACAAGAGCTAGTAAGGTACACATCAATAACATGTATATCATATATACCTTGTTTGTCGTTGGCCGCCTTCTTGTCAGCCAGGTACTTGGGGCAGTTCCGCTTCTAGTGACCAGTTCCCTTGCAATGAAAGCACTCAGTTTCTGGCTTGGGTCCATGCTTGGGCTTCTTTACAGGAGTAGCAACTACTTTGCCATCCTTCTTGGTTTTACCCTTCTTGCCCTTTCCCTTGCCATTCTTCTTGAAACTAGTGGTTTTATTGACCAACAACACTTGATGTTCTTTCTGGATTTCCGACTCAGCGACCTTTAGCATCGCAAACAGCTCGGCGACTGACTTGTTCATAACGTGCATGTTATAGTTCATTACAAAGCTCTTGTAACTAGGTGGCAGTGATTGAAGAACTCTGTTAGTGATCGCCTCTGGCGGAAGGGCAATTCACAACTCCGCTAGACGAGTCGAATACCCAGACATTCTGAGTATATGTTCACTGATAGACCCGTTCTCCTCCATCTTGCAGGCATAGAACTTATCAGAGGTCTCATACCTCTCGATTCGGGCATTCTTTTGAAAGATAAACTTCAACTCCTGGAACATATCATATGCTCCATGACATTCAAAACGTCTTTGAAGTCCCGGTTCATCAAGCGGTGCATCAAGGACATATGATTTTTGGGAAGCCGTGAGGATAATCACCAAGCGGTGCATCAAGGACATATTATTTTTGGGAAGCCGTGAGGATAATCCTCAGATTACGGGCCCAGTCAACAAAGTTACTTCCATCATCTTTCAACTTAGCTTTCTCTAGGAACGCATTAAAATTCAGGTGTGCTACTACGCGAGCCATTGATACACAACATAAATATGCAAAGGTTACTTAGACTATTGTTCAAGATAATTAGTTTTAGTTAATCAACTTACTAAAGCTCCCACTCAAATTGACATCCCTCGGTCATCTGAGTGTGACATGATCCAAATCCACCAGCTCAACTCCGATCATCATGTCAGTTGAGGTGGTTTCAATGGTGAACATCATCATGTTGATCATATCTACTATATGACTCATGTTCGACCTTTCGGTCTCTTGTGTTCCGAGGCCATGTCTATACATGCTAGGCTCGTCAAGTTTAACCTAAGTGTTTTGCATGTGCAACACTGGCTTGCACCCGATCATCATGTGGTGTCTCGACACGACGAACTTTCGGAACGGTGCACACTCGAGGAGAACACAATTCATCTTGAAATTTAAGTGAGGGATCACCTTATAATGCTGTCGTCGTCCTAAGAAAAACAAGGTGCATAAAAGGATTAACATCACATGCAAATCATAAGTGACATGATATGGCCATGAACTTGTGCTTTTGATCTCCATCTTGAAAGCACCAGCATGATCCCCATCGTCACTGGGACGACACCATGATCTCCATCATCTTGATCTCCATCAACGTGTCGCCATCGAGGTTGTCGTGCCCATCATTCTTATACTACTATTGTTACTGTTTAGCGATAAAGTAAAGCATTACATCGCGCTTAATGATTGACACGCAGGTCATACAATAATTAAAGACAACCCTATGGCTCCTGCCGGTTGCCGTACTCATCGACATGCAAGTCGTGATATTCTATACAACACATGATCGTATCATACATCACATATATCACATCATGTAATTGTCCATATCACATCACATCATACCCTGCAAAAACAAGTTAGACGTCCTCTAATTGTTGTTGCATGTTTTACGTGGCTCCTACGGGTATCTAGCAAGAACAATTTTCACCTACGCATAAAACCACAACGGTGATACATTAGTTGCTTTCAACCTTCTCAAGGACAGCCTTTGTCGAATCTGACCGAACTAAAGTAGGACAAACTGACACCCGCTAGCCATCTTGGCAAGAAGTTGAAGATGAGGGAACCGGTCTCTCGTAAGCGTACGAGTAATGTTGGTCCGGGCAGCTTCATCCCACAATACCGCTGAACCAAAACATGACCAAGGGAGGAAGCAATCTAAGCATCAATGCCCACAAACTCTTTGTGTTCTACTCGAGATCTCATCTACACATAGACCTAGCTCATGATGCCACTATTGGGGAACTTCGCATGGGAAACAAAAAATTTCCTACGTTCACGCAAGACCTATCCATGGTGATGAGCATCTACGAGAGGGAGAGTGGTCTACGTACCCTTGTAGATCGTTAAGTGGGAAGCGTTAAGAAACGCGGTTGGTGTAGTCGAACGTCTTCACCATCCAAATCGCCGAGCGTCCTGCGATCCAATCATGATCCGTCTCGATCAAGTACCGAACGGACGGCACCTCCGCGTTCAGCACACGTATAGCTTGATGACGATCTCCGCCTTCTTGATCCAGCAAGAGGGAGCGGAGAGGTAGAAGAGTTCTCTGGCAGTGTGACGGTGCTCCTGCGATGGTGGTGGAGCTATTCCGGCAGGGCTTCGCCTAAGAACCTGCAGAAATCCAATCTAGAGGAGAAACTATGCACTGGAGGAACGGGTAGCACGTGGCTAAAAATCTTGTGCCAAAACCCTAACACCCTCTAGTATATATAGGAGGAGAGGAGGAGGAGGCTTGGCCCTCAAGGAGCCAGCCCTAGGCTTCGGCCGAACCAGGAGGCAGGAGTCCTCCTCCTCCACTCCTAGTAGGATCATGACTCCTTCCTTATCTAGCCCTTTTTGCCTTTTTCCACCTTTTTCCTTTTGGGATTTTCTTCACAGATGCATGGGCCATGCGTGGGACTTCCACCATCCCAGTAAGGGCTGGTATTCATCCTCTCACAGCCCATGTAGCCTCTTGGGTCGAAATACCCCTCCCAATGGTCTCCCGGTACACTACCGACACTCCCTGTACACTACCGATGAGCCCGAATCTTTTCCGGCGACCAAAATAGGACTTACTATATATGAATCTTTACCTCCGGACCATTCCGGAGCTCCTCGTAATGTACGGAATCTCATCCAGGACTCCGAACAACCTTCGGTCACCACCATGCATAACTCTATACTATCGAAACGTCACCAAACCTTAAGTGTGCAGACCCTGCGGGTTCGAGAACTATGTAGATATGACCTAGACACCTCTACGGTCAATAGCCAATATCGGGACCTGGATGCCCATATTGGTTCCTACATATTCTACGAAGATCTTTATCGGTCGAACCGCTATGTCAAGGATTCAGTTAATCCCGTATGATGTTCCCTTTGTTCTTCGATATGTTATTTGCCCGAGATTCGATCGTCGATATCTCCATACCTAGTTCAACCTTGTTACTGGCAAGTCTCTTTACTCGTTCCGTAATACAAGATCCCATGAGTAAAACTTAGTCACATTGCTTGCAACGCTTATTGTGATGTTGTATTACCGAGTGGGCCCTGAGATACCTCTCCATCATACGGAGTAACAAATCCCAGTCTTGATCCATGCCAACCCAAGAGACATCCTCAGAAATACCTGTAGAGTACCTTTATAGTCACCCGGTTACATTGCGACGTTTGATACACAAGGCACTCTTCCAATGTTCGTGAGTTGCATGATCTCATGGTCATAGAAACATATAGTTGACATGAAGAAAACAGTCGCAATAAACTGACACGATCATATGCTATGTTTGTAGTTTGGGTCTTGTCCATCACATCATTCTCCCAATGATGTGATCCCGTTATCAAATGACATCACATGTCAATGGCTAGGAAACCTTCACCATCTTTGACCAACGAGCTAGTTCACTAGAGGCATACTAGGGACAAAGTGGTGTCTATTTACCCACACATGTAATGTGTTTCCAATCAATACAATTATAGCATGGATAATAAATGATTATAATGAACAAGGAAATATAATAATAAAAACTTTATTTATTCCCTCTAGGGCATATTTCCAACAGTTAGATTGGAATACATCCTCTAGGTCTTCCCGGCATCCAATGGAGTTTTCGGGAAGGCTGTTTAACTAGTGTAGAGATGGCCCCTTCAGTTTTAGGGGGAGATATTTGATGGCGTGGAGATCATATCCTCGAGCCACAGTTTTAGGAGGAATTCCTCAATCAATACAGGTGGATGAGTTGTCCCATCATACTGGTCTATGTTCACGGGTTTAACCCCCTCTAGGAACTCATGCTGCATCACCTCGTCCGTGAAACACATTGGGTGAGCGGCGCCTCTGACCCCAGCTATGTTGTGCCGGCATTCGGCATTTGTTCTAGCCCAGTTTCATTCCCAGCGTCTATTGTTGCGGTCAAGCCATGGTCTGTACCCTTCCCATCTATCGGGTAAGTAACCTATGGATCCGTAGATGGCTCTTGTACGACCTGCTCTATAGTCTAGGTCGGCTCATAGGTTGAACCTATCATTGGGCTCTAATGGCTCCTTTCCCCGTCTTCGGCGCATCACCGGCCTATAACCGGTGTCATCAGCCGTCCTGTCTCGTCCTTGAGGAGGGTGGTCTAGCCATATGGTGTATGTTTGGGAGACGGAGTATCAGTGACCTCGTCGTCAAATTGTGGCAGTAGCCTTGTGCATGGATAGCTCTTAGGTTGGTCCAATAGACCGGTACCGTAGCCTTCCTCGGTTGAGAGGACTCCCGTCCATCGATCATTGAGGTCATCTTGTTCGGCTTTAAGTTGTCGTTGTTTAGCTTTCATGCTGCGGGCTGTGGCTATGAGATGTTGCATGAACAGTTCGTGATCCTCAAGATTATCAGGGATGTCGAAGTCATCGGCTTCCAGGATGTCCTCCTTGTTATCATCCTCGGAATCGTTGAAGTCATCGGGGTTGTGGTGGTCTTCAGGATTCTCCTGACCCTCTAGCGGGTGTTTAGGGATATCGGGGTCGCCTAGGTCCTTCGGGCTATCTCCATCCCCGGTGCCGATGATAGATTTCCTTCCCTTTTTGCCTTTTTACCTGTTATGCGGCTTCCAGCGCCTTGATGACGCGTTGCCCGATTTGTCGCCATCGTTCTTAGGCGTGTTTTTGCCGTTAGCGGCAGGAGTGTCCACCATGTAGACACCATATGTGGAGGTGGAGGCCCATCGCCCGGTGTTAACGGGGGTGGGAGTGCAATCCTCTTCATCCATGTATTCTGCCTCCTTGGAGGCAAAGTACAACGTGTTGGTTAAGTTTTTGACTATGGCTATCAAGTGGGTGGGTCGAAAAATTCGTCCTGACCTGCTCTATACCCGATCTGAGCATAGATCGGGGTTGGGTCGTCAGTAATCTTCATCGACAAGATTCAATCAAGGGCCTCGTTGAATTTCGACACCTCGATCGGGTCAAACTTCTCGGAGCTTTCGGAGTTGATCTCCGATCTGTCCAGGCGAGTGGGGTGTTCAACAAGAACAAGTATCCGGTCCTCTCGCACTATGGCCAGATCCGGACTAGGAGTCGGGCCATCACCGTGGTTAACCCGTGGGCATGACTGAAAAAGGAACTCGAGGTTAAAGCCTCAGAGTCATCGGGCGTGGCAGGCGAGGCTGCGAGCCCGGTTAGTGACAAGCCACCCCTAGGATCTATGAGAACTCTAGGTTCCCGGATCTGACCTCTCGACCAGGGGCGAAGCTTTCGGCCTAGATGGCTGGTCAGATCGGCGTGCAGCACAACAGTGCCAAAGGCGAATATCTGTCTGGGGACGAAAGTGCCCATGTTGCGGACCTCTTCGTTCATGACAAGGCGAGACATCAATTCCTTGGGAGATCATAGCGGAACTCTCAATGAAAGCACCAATGTCGGTGTCAAAACCGACGGATCTCGGGTATGGGGTTCCCAACTGTGAGACTGGGATCGATGGTAATAGGAGACAAAGGAGACAAGGTTTACCCAGGTTTGGGCCCTCCTATGGAGCTAATACCCTACGTCCTTCTTGATTGTGTTGATAATCTATCGGTTACAGAGTTGATCTACCTCGAGATCGAATAGCAAAACCCTAGATGAGTTGTTCTCTCTCTACAACCTAAAACCCTCAGACCTATATAGATGCCGAAGGTGTCTAGGGTTTCTACATGGTCGGTTACACGCTGAAGCGATAAATATATCTATTCGCTACATTAAACATGAAGGACAAGCCATGATTCCCGAAGCTTCCTTCCTAGAGATAGGGCCTTCGATCGATCCAATGTTCGGTAAGCGGCCCATACAGTCCGGCCCATAAGAAACAGGTCGACTTAAGGAGGACACCTTAATCCAGGACTCCCTCACAAGGTATATCAAATCCAATTTTAATTAACAATGATTTCGTAATTAGTAGTGAGCACAAAGTGATACCCCCTCCGTCCCAAAATAAGTGTCTCAACTTTGTACTAGCTCTAGTACAAAATTGCACTAAGCTCGTGACACTTATTTTGGGACGGAGGGAGTATATATCATGCAATGACGAATTCTAAATCTCTTTCCTATGCATCGGCATGTCATAAAATAACAATTCATGCACATCAAGTAAAGGTCAATGTATAGTATAAACAGTTTCTTGCAATTTATTGCATTGGAAACATAAAGAGGTGGAGGTGTAATTTCTCTCTTATAATAATTGCAAGTAGGAGCAGCAAGCACATGCATATTATATTCATCAAAATAATCATGTGTAGTAGCAAAATGCAACCAATCAATATAATCCTTAATAAGTGCGAACTTCTCCGATATATTGTAGTTGGGAGAATTCAAAAAGATAATAAGACTATCATGTGTGGGTGCAATAGCAACAATTTCATGCTTAACATAGGGAACTATAGCAAGTTCATCTCCATAAACATAATTCATATTGGCATCATGGCCACAAGCATAACAAGCATCAAGTTCATCAAAAAGGGATATTTTAAAAGAATCCAAGGGATCATAGAATTATCATAGCATTCATCCTTCGGTAAGAACGAAGGGAAATTAAATAATGTATGAGTTGAAGAGTTATTCTATTTAGAAGGTGGGCACGGGTGGCTAATCCGCTCTTCCTCCATTTTTTCTTCAGTGTCCTCCTTATCTTTTTTCATTTAATGAGCTCACAATTTCAACAACTTCTTCTTCCATAGGTTTCTGCAAAATATTAATATCTTCCAAGGCAATGGTCATTCTCTCAATAAATTCAATAATATCAGCATTGTATTCATAATTATCATAGCAATATTGAAGTATGGATAAATTTTCAGAATTGTAAGAAACGTCATCAACATTTTCAATCAAAGAAGCAATTTCATAAGCACCTTCAAAAGCAACAAATTCTTATATTCATTCCACATCATAGTAATCATATATACTATCAGCATCAGAAGCTAACATTTCATTATCAATAAATAAACGTTGAAAGGGAAGGTGTGGAGCCTTTATCTTAGAGCAACAAGTGAAATCACATCTCAAGCATGCATCCCAAGCAAACCATTGCAATATTCTAATTTGATCCCATAAGTGTTTCCATTTTTGAGTCAAGCGATAATCCTAAAGTACACATGTTGATCCAACGTGTCTCCCATTATAAACTTCAATGAGGATTTCTCGGGATTATCAAAGGAGTAATTAACGCGTTTCGCATAACTATCATCGAGAGTTTTAGGAGGTTCCCCATCTCCATGTGTAGCAAGTACCACTATTTTTTTGGGTGTTTGGTGTTCCATATCCATAACTAAAGTGTAACATCCCAAATTTTGGAATGTTATAATAAATATTAGAATGAAATGTTTGTTTGCTTGAGTGATTGAAATTGAGTGAAATTTGAAACTTTTAAAAAACTTTTGAATGAGAGGGAATAAAATGACTTTCCCCTTTGTGTTTGATTTAAAATTTAATACTTTTTCAAATCAGTGAGAGAAGATGACATGACTTCTTCAATATAAAAAGATTTGGAAAGTGAATTTGAAAGCATTTAAAACTTTTTGATATGGAGTTCTTTTCATATTTGATTTGAAGTTTGAAAGAATTCAAACCCCCTTGACAAAAATTTGAGAGGAGTAATGTGACACTCCAAACCAGGGGGTATTTTTTGAAGTTTTTGAATCATAAAACCCAGGGGGTTATTTGAAAATTTGTTACAAAAGAATTAAAACCAATTTAGGCATTTTCTGAAAATATTTTTTTTAAAGTAATTAATTTGGCCGTGGAAAAATGTTCGTTAAATGGAATTTATTTCCTTGATCATTTTGGTAAATAATACTTTATTTTTTTTTGAAAACTTTTGATGGCCATAAAAGATATTTCAATGCTCTGGCAATTAATAAAAGGAAAAGAGTTAGCGTGTATTAAAGCCCACCGGCCCACCGCCCATAACTCCTCCCGAAATCCCTCCGAACAGGCCACCGATGACCGCGCCCCTCTCTCTCTCTCTCTCTCTCTCTCTCTCTGACGCGTGGGACCACCGACCGACCGAGCCATCCCCGCGGTCGTCCCCTCCACTGCGCCCCTGACCTCGCCGGAGATCCCTCCCACGACGGTTTCGCCTCCACCTGCCTTTTCTCGACCACCCGCGGCCCTATAAATACCCCGGCCTCCCTCCGCGCCCCTTTTCACCCCGAAACCCCCTCTCCTCTTGCCAGAACCACCCCGCACGAGCTCGCCGGAGTTCTGCATCCCCACCGAAGCATCCAAAGCACCTGTCCGTCGCTCCACTCACCCCCACCCCCTTCGACGCCACCGAAGCATGCCGGAGAGTCCCCGCCGCCGTTTGAAGCCCTCGGACACCGCCCCTGACCACCGCAGCACCGTCTCCGAGCATCTTCGACTTCCGGCCGTCGTCGAGGTCGCCGGAACCCTGACCCCCTCCTCTATAAGCCCCATCCCCTCCCGTAGTCGTCGGATCTGTAGTCAACGTATCAGATTAGAAGTGTTCAAAAGCGAACCGGTATGCGCTAGGCTTCGGTCACCCGCCCGCAAACGCCCGCACGTACACGGCCTCGGCCAACCACAACCTGCCACGTAGCCCCTGTCCGATCAGATCCATTTCCCTTTTTCTGATTCTGTTTTTGCTATATCTTTAAAAATAATTAGTGTTTTATTTGATTCTTTTTTGTATTGTGTCACAAATTTCATGTAATTTTTGTAGATACCAAGTTTGACCATATTTGAGAAGTTTAAAATTAAATTCAAACAGATTTGATTCAAATCTTGTTTTCTGAATAACTTGAGTTTAAAAATTTATTTTTGAGTGATTCTTTTTGCCACTGTTTCGTATTAGTTAGTTTTATCATCCAGCACTATTGGAGAATTTTTAGGATAATTTAGGTTAGGGTTTTTAACTAAAACAGAATCTGTTTAGTACCTAATAGGATTTAGTTAGTTTAATTTTTCTTTAGTTTATTTTGAAATCTGAATTAGTTTAACTTTTGTTTTAGTTTTCTTTAGTTATGTTGTCCAATATTAGGTGACTTATTTTCTGTTAATAAAAATAGTTTTTCTTTGTTTTATATCCTAATGATATAGGAAACTATATTCTTCTTCATTGGGAAATGTTTTATAAAACAATTTAGTTTTAGTAGTAATTCTTTTCACAAATGTTTTAGAGGATTTAATTATGTTTTTCTAAATAAAAATTATTTTAGTATTCTTTTCTGTTAAGGATTGTTTTGTTACTAAAAATAGTTTTGTCTTGTTTTATATTAGTAGTAGTTTAGCCACAAAAATTTAGAGCCCATTACTTTGTTTTGTTTGTTGTATTGCTCTAGTATTGCTAATTGATTTCTTATTTGAAAAATATTTTGTTTTTCTGTTAGTTTAATATTTTAATTGTTTTATTTGTTTTTCTTGTTGTTCAGTTTATTAGGCTAAAACCTATGTTGTTTAGAGTGTTGTTTTTCATAATTCTTAGTTGTTCTTCAAAAGTAATTCTTCTTGCTAGTAAAATATTTACAAAAATACTTTTTTTATATTTTACTTTGTTTTCGTTTGTTACTTTTGAAAATAGGATTTATTTGTAGAGAAAACCAACCCTTGGTTGTGTTGATGAAATTTTGTTGATTTGAGTTTTGTCTTAAGTATTTCCTTCATCACAACCTTGTTGTTTTTAGTTTTGTCTTATTGATTGTTAGTATTGATTGCTAGAAGTGTTTGCTTATGAATGCAATGTTTGATTGTATAGATTTTCATTGGAGCGTGACAAATAGTTTATCAAGTTATTTTTGAGAGCGATATTATTCTTCATCAACAGTACAGGCAAGTTCACTTTGACCATCTATTTCATACCTATGTTTTATTGCATGTAGTGACATCATTCAACAAATCCCTCCAGTAGTGTTATTGAAATTCTTGTAGTTGAGTAGAATGCATGAGGTAGGAACCCACCACTTGTTACTAAAGCCCCGGGAACGTTAGTTATTTTAATGCTATGCTAAAGTAGACGGGGTCTGGTATGAGTGTTCGTGAGTGGTGTGAGAAGGAGGACTCTACGTCAATACGACAACTTCATGAAGGCACCTTCAAGTCCTGAATCTTCAAGACCTCAAGACTTCGAGACTCGAGAAACAAGTTTTTCAATACACACTACTGGGTGAAGGATGGTTGATTGGGCATCCCCGGAGTAACCAGTGGATGGCCGGGATGCATGGAGAAGCGCCATGACATCTTGCGGAAAGCTTCACCCAGACTCAAAGAGACGGATGAATGCTTCATGCCTGGAAGCTTACCTATGTAGCCACAAGTCATTATGGGCTCTGGCTTGGTTGATCTTTGTTGTGACTCTGGCTGGGCAGTGCTACAAGATATAGTCGACGTTAGGAATGGATGGGCACTAACAGTAGTCAAGGAAACACTCTGAAAGACCATGTTTCGTTCGTCTTGTTCTCAAACACCATGCAGTGCGACGACTTACCAGGAGGGAACGAATCTTGTGGGTAAAGTACACAACACTCTGCAGAGTTAAACCTAATCGATTAGCCGTGTCCCCGGTTACGGACAATTTGAGCCTCTGGACTTGGATCTATCTCTGAACTCTCAACACTGGAATAATAATTAATTGTGGGCAACTTATGATACTTATGGGCATTAAGACATCGGTTGGCGGAACCATGTCATGTTAGGTAACTCTATAGTGAAACTCCATGATATTCCTTTGTTGTAGGAAAATAAAATAAAATTAGGTTTTATGCAAAAACTCAGACACAGAGCCACAAAGCCTTTGCATATAGAATAGTATTTATCTTCTATTTATGCTATGGTGATCTTGCCGGTACATTCAATGTATTGACCTACACGGCTGCAACGTCTCATGTTGCAGATATTCTTCTTCGACGAGTAAGAGTATGATTCAGGGTTACGGTCTACACTCAACCTGCCGTTGGTGTTATTTGGGATTCCACTCCCGTTGACTGTTTCCACTGAGATTTTAAGGTATATATCAGTTTTGCGTTATTTACATGTGATTGCACTTTGATATATACATTGATGTACTGTGTGTGCCAGCATACTGATCCAGGGATGGCACAGAACACACAGAGGCTTGACTCGTTTTGAGTCGGGTCGCTACATAAAGATATAAAACAACTAATAACAGAAAATAAAAATTACTTAGTGCTAAAGCAAACAAGCATACACGAGAATATTCACCCCACGCTATTGCTCCCTGACAACAGCGCCAAAAAAAGGTCTTGATAACTCACAAGTGCAGGGATCATTTGTAGCCTTTATCAAAAAGTAAGAGTGTTGAACCCAACGAGCAGCTAAAGGTAGAATTAATATTTTCTCAAGTTCTATCTACCACCGATATAACTCTACGCATGCTAATGCTTGCTTTACCTAGAACAAGTATGAAACTACTTTGCGGGAATAAAACTAGAAGTACTTTGCAAGAAAATAGAGGACGTGGAAATAAAAGTTAGGTGTTGTTTTAATAAAAGAAAAATAAAAGTAAATAGTTTAGAAGAAATCTTTTTGTGTAATGCCAGAGAAAGATTGTCCATAGGAAATTGAATATAATATGATAGATACTTGTTATATGCAATGAGGGAGAGGCATACGCTAACACACTTTCCGTACTTGGATCAAGTATTAAGGTAAAACCCAACCATAGCATTAAGTATCAAGTCCTCTTTACTCCCATATGCAACAACCCATCTACTCGGATGTGTGCTTCTGTCACTCACGCAACCCACCATAAGAAAATGATGAACATATTGCAACACCCCACAACAAGGATTCCTCATGTTTGCGTGACATGGAGGGCACCATAGGACAGCACCACATCAACATACAACTCATATCAATAACATCATACCACAATTAACCCATAGGACAAAAGAAATCTACTCAAACATCATAGGATAGCCAAATATCATTGGGAAATAATATATGGAGTTGAGCACCATGTTTAAGTAAATATTACAGCGGGTAAGAGAGGTGTTACAGCGCTGCATAGAGGTGGAGAGAGTAGGTGTTGACGGCAGCAAAGTTGTTGGTGTAGATCGTTGTCACGACGATTGCCCTGGCGGCATTTCGGTGCCACCGCCAAGAGGGGGAGAGAGCCCCCTCCTTATTATTCTTACTTGGCCTCCCTCATAGATGAGAGGAGAGTTACCCCTCTGGTCCATGGTGTCCATGGCAGCAGAGGGGCAGGAGCCCCTCCGAAATTGCATATTACTCTTTGTTCTCTTATGTTTCGCGTTCCTGTTTTCTGGCTGAAAACCATTTCTTATATTCCCGGAGATCCGTTACTCCGATTTTTATGAGATTTTTGAGGGGATATTTCTTCTAAAAATTAGCTTTATTGTGGCCGAAGGAGAGCTCCAACCAAAATACGAGGTGGGCACAACCCATCACCATGCGCCAGGGCCCTTATGTGCGCCCTGGTGTCTTGTGGTGGCCGTCGGCCCCTGTTTGTGTTGATTCCACATCCCAAAATTCAGGAATATTCCAAAATAATTTTCCGTAAATATTTATCGCGTTTGGACTTTGTTTGATATGGATATTCTACGAAACAAAAAAACATGCAACAAACATCAACTGGTACTGGGCACCAGATCAATAGGTTTGTCCAATAAATCTTATAAAATGATGCCAAAAATATGTGAAATTTGTATAATATTGGCATGAAACAATCCAAAATTATAGATACGATGGAGACATATCATACCTGCACCTTTGTCGTCGTCGTCTCAGGATCCCTCTTGCATAGCTGGCATAAGTGGTAATTCCTCCACCTTTGTCTCTACAAACGGTCAGCCGCTCACACTCTATCCTTGATAACAAGCCAAGCAAAAAATTACAGTTTGGAGGCACCCAGTTCCCCCCAAACCACCTTTGTCATGTTGGTTGTCACTACCCTGACAAACCGCTCCTTATAGGCCAAGGCGGATGAGTATATGTCGTTTGTCGTGAGGTTCCATTTCATGTCATCAGACCGATCATCCGAAATATGTACACTGCTTATATTCTCCCAGAGTTCACAAAAATTCTGGAATATCGTGGACCGGGAATCTAGCCTCCATGTTAATCCATTGGATCCATTTGAGATGAAGCGTGGCCTCTTGTGTTGGGGAACGTAGTAATAATTCAAAAAAATTCCTACGTATCACCAAGATCAATCTAGGAGATGCTAGCAATGATAGAGAGGGAGTGCATCTTCATACTCTTGAAGATCGCTAAGTGGAAGTGTTGCAAAGAACGCGGTTGATAGAGTCGTACTTGCAGCAATTCAAATCGTGGAAGATCCGATCCAAGCGCCGAACTGACAGCGCCTCCGCGTTTAACAGATGTACAACCCGGGAACGTCTCCTCCTTATTGATCTAGAAAGAGGAGAGGAAAATTTGAGGGAGATCTCTGGCAGCATGACGGCATGGTGGTGGTGGAGGTCGTGGTTCTCCGGCAGAGCTTCGCTAACCACTACGGAGGAGGAGGAGGTGTAGGAGGGGGAGGGCTGCGCCAGCGGCAAGGGTTGCCGCTCCCATGCGCCTCCCCACTATATATAGGGGTAGAGGGGGCTGATTTCTTGCCCTCCAAGTCCATCGGGGCGTTGGCAAAGGTGGGAGGAAAGAAATCCCATCCTTTCCCTTCCCCACCGAACCCCCCTTTTTAGGGATCTTGATCTTATCCCTTCGGGATATGATCTTATTCCTTCTAAGGGGAGATCTTGCTGCGCCTTGACCAGGGGTGTGGGGACTTGCCCCCACTACCCACGTTCATGTGGGTCCCCCCATGCAGGTGGAACCCACTCTGGAACCTTCTAGAACCTTCCCCATACAATACCGAAAAATCCCGAACATTTTCCGGTGGCCAAAATAGGACTTCCCATATATAAATATTTACCTCCGGACCATTCCAGAACTCCTCGTGACGTATGGGATCTTATCCGGGACTCCGAACAACTTTCGATAACCACATACAATTCCCATTACAACTCTTGCGTCACCGAACCTTAAGTGTGTAGACCCTACGAGTTCGGGAACCATGCAGACATGACCGAGACACCTCTCTGGCCAATAACCAATAGAGGGATCTAGATACCCATATTGGCTCCCACATGTTCCACGATGATCTCATTGGATGAACCACGATGTTGGGGATTCACTTAATCCCGTATACAGTTCCCTTTGAACATCGGTATGTTACTTGCCCGAGATTCGATCGTCGGCATCCCTATAGCTTGTTCAATCTCGTTACTGGCAAGTCTCTTTACTTGTTCCATAACACATGATCCCGTGAGTAACTCCTTAGTCACATTGAGCTCATTATGATGATGTATTACCGAGTGGGCCCAGAGGTACCTCTCCATCTCACGGAATGACAAATCCCAGTCTCGATTCGTGCCAACCCAACAGACACTTTCGGAGACACCTGTAGTGCACCTTTATTGTCACCCAGTTACGTTGTGACGTTTGATACACCCAAAGCATTCATATGGTATCCGAGAGTTGCACAATCTCATGGTCTAAGGTAATGATACTTGACATTAGAAAAGCCCTAGCAGACGAACTACACGATCTTGTGCTATGCTTAGGATTGGGTCTTGTCCATCACATCATTCTCCTAATGATATGATCCCGTTATCAACGACATCCAATGTCCATGGTCAGGAAACCATGGCCATCTATTGATCAACGAGCTATTCAACTAGAGGCTCACTAGGGACATGGTGTGGTCTATGTATTCACACATGTATTACGGTTTCCGGTTAATACAATTATAGCATGAACAATAGACAATTATCATGAACAAGGAAATATAATAATAACCATTTTATTATTGCCTCTAGGCCATATTTCCAACATCTTGCAAAAACTTCTTCCTATCGACATAAATTGCAAAAATGGTGGGTGCAACATCCTTGGGCTTCTTCCTCTCTGAGGTAGTCCTGGATTAAGGGGTCCTCGGGAGGCCGACCTATTCCTTATGGGCTAGACTGTATGGTCCGTTTGCCGAACACTGGATCGATCAAACGCCCATACGCCAGAATGGAAGCTTTAGGAATTGTGGCTTGTTCTCCATGTTTGATGTAGCGAATAGGCATGTTTAACCCTTCGGTGTGTGACCGACCATGTGTAAACCCTAGGTACCCTCGGCGTCTATATAAGCCGGAGGGTTTTAAGTTGTAGATATAGGACAACTCATCTAGGATTTAGCTATTTGATCTCGAGGTAGATCGACTCTGTAACCTATACACCATCAATACAATCAAGCAGGACGTAGGGTATTACCTCCATAGGAGGGCCCGAACCTGGGTAAACATCGTCTCCCTTGTCTCCTGTTACCATCGATTCTAGTCTCACGACTCGGGACCCCCTACTCGAGCTCTGCCGGTTTTGACACCGACATTGTTGCTTTTATTGAGAGTTCCGCTATGATCACCGAAGGAATCGATGACTCATGTCGTCATCAACGAAGAGGTCCGCCACATGGACACCTTTGTCCCCGGACAGATCTTTGCTTTCGGCAGCATTGTGCTGCATGCTGACCCAACTTGCCATCTAGGTTGGGTCGGGAGCTTCACCCCTGATCAAGAGTACAGATTTGGGAACCTAGAGTTCTCCGCTTTTGCTAATCGGTCTCGCATTCTTGTCTGCCACGCCCGAATACTCCGAGGCCTTAACCTCGGATCCTTCTTTTTGTCACGACCATGGGATTTTCCCCAACAAAGACTTGACTCTAAGTCTGGATCCAGCCATAGTGCAGGACGTCCAGATACTTATTCCTGTAGAACACTCCTCTAGCACAGACACAATGGAGGTCAACTCTGAAAGCTCCGAGTTGGTTGACCCGACCGAGCTCCTAATACTCAACGAGGCCCTAGATCGAATCTCGTCGATGAAGATTACCGATGACCCAACCCCGATCCATGCTCAGATCGGTCTTAGGACGGGTCAGGACGAATTTTTTGTCCCACCCACCAACCACTTGACAGCCACAGTCGAAGATTTAACCGACATATTGAACTATGCCTCCGAGGAGGCAGAATACATGGATGAGGAATATTTTGCTCCCACCCGTGTTAACACCGGGTGATGGGCCGTCAGCTCCACATACAACATCTACATGGTAGACACTCCAGCCAATAATGGCGAGAACACGCCCAAAAACGATGGTGACAAGTCGGGTGAAGCGCCGTCAAGGCGCTCGAAACCGCATAAACGGTCAAAAGGAAAAAAAAGGGAAGGAAAAATATTATCGGCACTAGGGACGGAGATACCCCAGATGACCTTGGCGATCACGATATCCCCGAACACCTGTTAGAGGATTAGGAAAGGCGTAAACACCAGCGCAACCCTGATGACCTAGATGACTCCGAGGATGATAATTACCTCCCCCCTGTCGAGGAGGAAGACATCCCAGAAGCCGATACCTTCGACATCCCTGATAATCTTGAAGATCAGGAACTGTCCAGGCAATAGCTTATAGCAATATCCCGGATCCATAAAACAAAAGAACGACAACTTAAAGCCGAACAAGATAACCTCAATGATCAATGGACAAGTGTCCTCGCAGCCAAGGAAGGATACGGTACCGGTCTGTCGGACCATTCTAAGAGCTATCCACGCAGAAGGCTGCTGCCGCAATTTGATGACGAGCTTACTGATATGCCTTCTCCTAAACATACCTCAAACGATAAGCTAGACCGACCTCCTCGAGGACAAGACAAGACGGCCGATGACACCGGTTATAGGACGGGATGCCCCGAAGATGGGGAAAGGATCCACTAGAGCCCGATGATAGGTTCGACCTATGACATGACCTGGACTACACAACAAGTCGTATGAGATCCATCTACGGATCCAAAGGGTACTCACCCGATAGACAGGACGGGGACATACCCTGGCTCGACTGCAACAATAGAGGCCAAGTCGCCCACCCATTGTGTTTCATGGACGAGGTGATGCAGCATCAGTTCCAGATGGGGTCTAAACCTGTGAACATAGAGCAGTACGATGGGACAACTGACCCAACCGTATGGATTGCGGACTTCCTCTTCCACATCCACATGGAGCGAGGAGACAATCTCCACACCATCAAATATCTCCGACTAAAACTCAAGGGGGAAGCTCGGCACTCGTTAAACAGCCTCCCAACAAACTCCATTGGATGCTGGGAAGACCTTGAGGATGCATTCCGATCTAACTTCCAGGGCACCTATCTTCGGCTGTCGGATTCCTCCGATCTAAGCAACGTCGTTCAAATGCCCAGATGCAATTTTGGAATTGGTTCTTGACCAAGAAAAAACAGATTGTTGACTGCCCAGATGCCGAGGCAATAGCCTCCTTCCGGCACAATATTCAGGATGAATGGTTGCCCCGCGAGCTCGGCCAGGACAAACCTCGGACTATGTCGGCCCTTACATCACTCATGACCTGCTTTTGCATGGGCGAAGATAACTGGCTAGCAAGACTTAGCCACAACTCCGAAGATCCCGGCACCTCCGAAGTTCGGGACGACAACGGGAAACCAAAGAGCAACAAGAACAAGCACCAGCACAACAATAGTGATGCCGATGACACAACCATTAATGCCGGCTTCCGCATTTCCCGACCTGGGCAGAGGAAGAAGCCTCCTAACGGCAATCATGACGTACCCACCCCGCTGGAGAAGATCATGGAAAGGTGTTGCAAAATCCATGGCACTCAAGGGAAACCCGCAAACCACACGCACCGTAATTGTTGGGTTTTCAAACAGGCCATCAAACTCACGCCCGAGGATCAAGGAAAGAGCTCTCGTAGCAAGGATGAGGATGAGCCTCAGGGTCCGATGGGTGGCAGAGAGAAGAAATTTCCTTCATAGGTGAAAACAGTAAAATATGATATACGCCACCCATATATCCAAGAAGGAGAGGAAGCACACCCTTCGAGGGGTTTACGATGTTGAGCATGTAACCCCGAAGTATAACCCAAGGTCGGCATACTCGATCACCTTTGATCGATGTGATCACCCGACCAGTATCCATCATGGGGGTTTGGCCGTCCTCGTCCTAGAACCCCATTATAGACGGGTATCACCTCACAAAAGTCCTAATGGACGGAGGAAGTAGCCTTAACCTGATTTACTCAGACACGGCGAAAAAGATGGGTATAGATCCATCAAGGATCAAACCCAGCAGCACTACCTTTAAAGGAGTGATTCCATGCGTCAAGACCCGGTGCATGAGCTCCGTAAGCCTAGAAGTAGTGTTTGGCTCACCTGACAACTTTCAAAGCAAAGAGTTGATCCTCGACATTGTTCCCTTCCGCAACGGCTATCATGCCCTGCCCGGCCGAACAACATTCGTTCGCTTTAACGTCGTCCCGCACTACGAATACCTCAAGCTCAAGATGCCCGGCCCTAAGGGGGGCATTACTGTCAATGGCAATACAGAGCATTCTCTCTTAACCGAGGAACATGCATTGGCCTTGGCGGCCGAATTCAATTACAACGATGATCGGCAAACACCAACATATGTCGCAAAGGCACGCAAGGTTGGGAAGCAAGCACGGCTTCAACCCGAGATCTCAGAACCCTCATCTCCCCTTAAATAGGGACTCACCCCTAGATCATACAACCCTAGGACCAGCGAAGTACGTGACAAGAAGGCACAACTTCACGCTCAAAATTCCATGGGCAGCGGTGGGGAAAAAAGGGTAAGTGTTCGGCTGAACCGAACTACTACCATCAAATGTCTTCGGACACACTAAAGGCGTAAATCTTATCCACACTTTGGCGACTTCTCAAGACCTTGTTTGCAAGATCCGTTTGCCAAACAATACCACCCATTGAGGTGCACCACTTCCCAGGAGGCGCAAGAATAAGACAAGCGATAGGGCACATCGAGGACGTAAGGTCACGAATCGAAGACCCCTGGTACAACCACTCCTATAAAATTTCTTTTTCCTCAAATACCTGTAAACAGTTGCTTCGGCAATTCGAGTAAGAAGAGTTGTTGAGAACAATAAAAAATTATTCTACATGGTTGTCTCATTGTTCTTTTCTGGCACATATTCTATTTTCTACCTCTTCTCGTGAAACTCTTCGGTATATTGCGACGCAACCGGCTAATAGACCAGGGATCGAGTTTTAAAAAAATCGCCTCATGCACAATTTTTATGCGTTCGACGTCTTGGAATTCGCTTTATATGCATTGGTTCTGAACTATGTCTTGGGTCAATAGTTGGGTTGCCCTGCTCCTGTGCTTGCCCCTTTATGTTCCGCTAGTTCGGCTAAAAGGGCAAAGGGAGAACCTCTGCGATTGTGTTTCCGGCTAGCCTAGTCAAACACCTCAGAGGAGAAAGCGGAAAACTGACTGTCATGGTATGCGAGAACCGGTCTGCGAATCCGAGCCTAATTGTTATGCTCACGACCTCGTCAGAGGTCATCCCGTGTCATACGATGGGTTTGTTATTAGTACAAACCATGTGATATCGGCTTTAGCTGTAGTTCATCCGAACATCACAAGTCAGTAGGGGCTAGTTACCAGCCTCCCGTAGTCCTCTTCGCACCCCTATAGGTAAGTGAAAGCCATAAAGCACTATGGTCTGATTGCCTGGTCTGCCGCACACTACCGCCTTCGAGTAACGATTGTTTGGCTAAGGGTTATAGTGCGTAACTAGAGACACCCCACGTAGTATCTACATGGGGGCTAAAGCCGACGACTCGCAGCTTTCAGTTTAAACAACCACACAGGAGTTATAAAGGAATGCAAAAAAAACATAATAAACTATTCATAACAAATATACAAGCGTTCAAAGGTCTTCGGATATATTACAACGCATTCAATCGTACATGTCCTCTTTTGAACATTGCAATTCTATTGCCCGAGCACCCTTCATTACTCCGGAGAAGTACAGCTTGTGGCGCCTATGCTCCTTCCCAGGAGGCGGCGGGGCGGTGGCTATATTCATTGGGTCAAGCCCCGGCCAGTGCACCTTGGTCTTCGCGAAGGCCATTCGAGCTCCCTCGATGTAGGAGGAATGCCGTAGTGTGTTGATCCGGGGCGAGACATCGCTCAGGTTCTGCACCAGGACAAAGTAGCTGCCCGGCAACGGCTCCTTGGGCCTAGCTGGTCACAAAGATCCTTCCTGGCTAGCTCCGCCATCCAATGAAGCTCCATCAGCTGCTTCAGCTGCTCAACAAGGAGAGGAGAACGCTCGGGGCTTCAAATTGCACCCAGAATAGATGAGCTTCATCTCCTTCTCCCCTCGCAGCATAGAAATGGTTTGCGTCCACTATGCTCTTCTGAAAGTCGGAGCAGGCGCCTAAGGAACGCCGCATCTGGGTAAGTGATACGTCTCCAACATATCTATAATTTATAAAGTATTCATGCCATGTTTACAATAATTCTATATGATTTCGGTATGATTTTATTAGAACTAACCCAGACAGACGCTGTTTTTAGAAGAACTACCATGGTGTCGTTTTTTGTGTAGAAATAAAAGTTCTCGGAATGGGCTGAAAATTTAGTATGGTTTTTTCTGGACCAAAAGAGACCTCTGAAGCATTGGAGTTGGGCCAGAAGAGCCACGAGGAGGTCACAAGCCTGCCAGGAGCGGCCACCCCCTGGTCGCGCCTAGAAGGCTTGTCACCACCTCGTGGCACCCCTTCACACGAGATCGACACAAAAAATTCCTATAAATATAGAATCCTCCGAAAAGAAATCTAGATTGGGAGTTCCGCCGCTGCAAGCCTCCAACGCCACGAAAAACCAATCGGGAGCCCGTCCTGGCACCCTGCCAGAGGGGGAAACCATCACTGGAGGCCATCTTTATCATCCCGATGCTCTCCATGACGAGAAGGGAATAGTTTACCCTCGGGGCTAAGGG
Source organism: Hordeum marinum (assembly GCA_022496015.1). Lineage (NCBI taxonomy): Eukaryota > Viridiplantae > Streptophyta > Magnoliopsida > Poales > Poaceae > Hordeum > Hordeum marinum. Next base: position 386,935,130 of record CM039672.1, read on the forward strand.
TATGTACTAGTAGCTATTTATTTGATCTCTCTCTCTCTCTCTCTCGTGTTCTTGAGATGGCATGATCTTGATGTACCGCGAGCATTATTGATATAGATGAATCATATGGAGTTTTCTCCTCTCTATCTTCTTGTGATGAATTGAGTTTTCCCTTTGATTATTGGATTGAGTCTTTAAGGATTTGAGAACAATTGAGTTTTCCGTGACCTTGGGAATCTATGCATAGGGGTTGGCACACGTTTTTGTCTTGACTTTCTGGTAGAAACTTTGTGGCACCCTTTGAAGTTCTTTGTGTTGGATTGAACATGATGAATCTAAAATTGTGTGATGCAAATCACATAATCAAGCCCATGGGTACTTGTGGTGACATTGGAGTATCTAGGTGACATTAAGGATTTGGTTGATGTGTGTCTTAAGGTGTTATCTTTGTACGAACTCTAGGGCTGTTCGTGTCACTTGTAGGGATAGCTCATAAGATTGATCAGAAAAGATAACTTTGAGGTGGTTTCGTACCCTACAATAATTTCTTCGTTAGTTCTCCACTATTTATAACTTTGGAGTTAACTCTTTGTCGCATGAGAGGTACTTATATATGATTCAACTATGCCAATATTGTTGAGAGAAATTGCACTACTGAAAGTATGGACCCTATGCCTTGTTTCCAAGAATTTATACAACATTTTGCTCGCCGTTTACTATTTGTTACCTTGCTCTTTTTATATTTTCATATTACAAAAACCTATATCTACCATCCATATTGCACTTGTATCACCATCTCTTCGCCGAACTAGTGCACCTATACAATTTACCATTTTATTTGGTGTGTTGGGGACACAAGGGACTCTTTGTTATTTGGTTGCAAGGTTGTTGGAGAGAGACCATCTTCATTCTACACCTCCCACGGATTGATAAACCTTAGGTCATCCACTTGAGGGAAAATTGCTGCTGTCCTACAAAACTCTGTGCTTGGAGGCCCAACACGAGTCTGTAGGACCGAAGGTAAGTCTAGAGGGTGGTGCTTAGACTACTTGACCAAATAAAAGTTTTCCTTTTCCCAAATTTTAGTGTTTGCAGTTTTAGCATTCATGGCAAGTCAGTTTCACCCTACACATGCAAGTCTAAGAGTATAGTAGCGGAAAATAACAACAAGCATGAGTAACAGAGATAGGGTAGGATATCAAACGCAATTGTAGACATGATGATTTTTCCCGTCGTTCCGATAGGTGGTGCTATCGTACATCCACGTTTATGGAGTATTCAACCCATGGAGGGTAACGTTCGCGAGAGTCCATTGAGGGCTCCGCCCATAAGGGTCCACGAAGTAGCAACCTTGACTATTCAATATGGCTTCCATCCATGAAGTATTAGCCTCACTATGGGTAGATCTTCATGAAGTAGGTGATCTCCTTGCCCTTACAAACTTCTTGGTTCACTCCACAAAACGAAGTAGGAGGCTCCCAAGCGACACCTAACCAATCTAGGAGGCACCACCCTCCAAAAGGTAATAGGTTCGGTAATGATGATGAAACCCTTCCTCTTGTGCTTCAAGATGATAGACTACTCAACACACAATCACTCTGTCACATATTTGGCTTGGTGGAAGAGATGGGATTGGTGGAAAGCAACTGGGGGAGGCTAGAAATCAAGATCCATATGGTTGGAGTGGAAGATATTGATCTCAACACAAGGGTAGGTGGTTCTCTCTCAGAAAATCTGATAGGATAGGTATGGAATAGTTCCGAGTGCTTCTCATTCGAGTAGGCGGTGGTGGACGGGTATAGATAGGCTTCCCTAAAAATCCAACCATTACACACAAAATGACCAACTCGGTGACACCAATGTGTTAATCTCGGTGGTACCGAAGTGATCAAAAGGTGGAAACTTTTGAATCTTGGTGAGACTGATATATGAAACTCGGTTGCACCGATAAGGTGACCAACGGTCAGATTTCCAATCTCAATGACACCGACCCAACAATCTCGATGGTACTGAAAATGTGAATTTGCATAACAGAAAGTTGTCAACCTAAACTCGGTGGCACCGGTATGGAATCGGTTGTACCGAAGTGGCTAGGGTTTGGCTGAGTCTGTCTAGGTTTTGGAATCGGTGGCACTGGGATAGGAATGTTGGTAGCACCGATTTTGAATGTCTGGCTATAGACAGACTTTGGTGGGAGAGCTTGTGGATGTTTTTGGTGACAATCACTTGTGCACGTATGAGCATTTTGTTCACCACCAAAACCTTACCCCCTTTTAATAGTATTGGCTTTCCTATGGACTCAAAGTGATTTCTCACAAATGTAAAATGTAGAGTCCTCTTGCTTGAAGCTTGGCCAACCTATTTCCTTGCATCTTGTGGTAATTCCACAATCCTTTTGCCATCCCTATCATTGAACATTTCCTGAAATATACTTGGTGGAAACATTAGTTCAATGACTTATATGTTGTTATTAATTACCAAAACCACCAAGGGAGCAAATGTGCTTTCAATCTCCCCCTTTTTGGTAATTGATGGCCACATATAGATCAAAGCTTCGACAAAGATAGAATCAACGAATATAATCGTTGCTTTGAGAAGTATGTGATAAGCAAGAGCTCGCCCTAAATTTGTGCATTATTTTAAATCTGCGTTTGAATGCAAATGCCCAATCGATTAGGTACATGGGGCACTTCTTCCATGTCACATACATCTTGGTGGTGTGCGAGAATAATTAGAGTTAACAACATACCACAACACAATCAAGCAAAGATGAATGATCATCACATAAGCATTAAGGTTGTAGGAAATAGTAGCATCACACATTAAAGCATATGATCAAACATCATCAAACGTGTATCACAAGCAACCAAAAGATGTCAAAGCAAAACAATTGTCTTTTGAAAAAGCAATAAACACCAAAATGCTCTCTCACTCGAAGCCTAAAGATCTATATACACTTCTCCCCCTTTGGCAACAAGTTACCAAAAAGTTCAAAGGCATATATCTAAGAATTCTTGGGCTGATCTCCTCTGGTTGTTGATGAAGGAGTTGAGAGAACAGCATCGGTGAATATCTCTGTAGATGTCATGGATGGAGTTGGAGTGGCAACTGGAGGAACTGGAGCTGATGGAGCAGGAGCTGAGGTGACAGCAGCAGGAGCTGATGAAGAGGGCCTCATCTCTGGAGCAGGCACAGTGGCTGATCTAGCCTGAGTAGTGAACTGTTTTCTCGGCCTAAGAGGTGATCCATCCTCATCATCATCATCATCATCATCTGAAGTGGAAACCCGAGGGATGTGCACTGAGTTAACTTCCTTCTAAATCTCTATGAGTGTCTTAGTCACCTTGTCCACCTCATCATTAAGAGTCTTGATCCTTGTTTCAAAGATCCTCACAAGACTGCTCTGGTTGTCCATAATCGCCTTCATGTCCTTTTGCATGCCCTGAACTGATGAGATCAAAAGATCCATTTGCTCATTTCTGGATCTAGGGACTCGAGCACTAGTGGCTCGAGCTGCCTCTGCCTCTGCCTGAGCTGTCGCAGATGTGGGATGATCTGGGTCCATCACCATGATGTTATCCTCAAGCTCTGGCTGTAGGGGAAAATGGGGACTGTCAAGAGAAAATATGTGCTTCTCAATCTGAGAGTTGATAAGCATCTAGATATAGGGTGCATAACAGCAAGAGCGCTTCTGATCAGCAGCAACCCTCTTGACTATCTCAACAATCAAGTCCATGACTCTGATCCTGGTGTGACTATCAAGGTGGATCAACATGTTGATGGAGTAGCCTCGGATCATCTTGTCATCTCCTGACTTGGGCATCAAAGTATGCCTCAGAATGGTGTTCATGGTGCGGAGGCCAGCTTGAAGATAGTAGATGGATCCTAGCTTGTGAGATAGCACTTTGTCTGTAGGGATAGGAGTATACATATACTTCATCGCATTGTGGCTCGCCTTGGATTCCGTGTAGATATCCAAGTCTCCATCCTAAACCTCAGGGACTCCTAGAAGTGCAGCGTCATCAATAGTGGGCTCATATCTTGCTCCTTCTTTCATCCATACAATCCTACCATCTCCATGGAAATGTGCAGTGGAGTAGAATTGCATGACCATCTCATCATTCCATTCAGTAAGCTCTCTGCCAACAAACTCATCCAAACCAATGAAGTGGAAATTGTCTTGGACACTTGGAAAATAGTCCTCATTCTCCTTAATGAATTTCTAGTCTACATACCTCATGTCACTCACATCCGGACTCTTGTCAAATAGCACAGTCTCATAGAAATCATGTTGCTCTTTGGTATAGAATATGTAATCCACGATTGTCTTCTTCCTTTGGGCATATGGATCTATAGCTCTCCATGCCCTCAAACCCGAGTCTTTCCTCTTCTTCATATCTTCAGCAGGTGGATAGCTGGCATTATGTACTAGAAGGTGTGGTCTGAGTTTCATCAAGGTTGTCAAGTCATCATCATGCTCATTTCTCGAGGCAGTTCCCTTGTTCTTTTCAAAAGCTGGAATTTGCCTGGATGTCCTCTTAGGCTTTTCAGCAGCAGCCTTCTTGGATTTGGTGCTCTTGGATGTACCTGACTTAGGCATAGCATTAGCTAGAAGTTTCTTGGCCTGCTTCTTGGGAGGAGCCTTCGCAGCTGGCTCATCCTCCTCTTCAACAACAGCTGCCTCCTCTAGATCTTCATACATAGATGTAGGCCTGCCAGTCACATGGATTATCCTCTTTCTGGCTTTCTTCTCCCCTGCCTTCTTAGGCATAGACTTCCTTGGGGGATCAATGGTCACTATAGCCCTAGCACACTCAGGTGCTCTCATAGCTTCAGAGCTAGCATAGACTTTGCTAACAACGCTCCTGGAAGAAGTGGCTTCAGTAGCAGACTTCTTAGCAGCCTTCTCTTGCTTCTTGGCAAGAATCTCCTCAGGGACAAAGTCTGAATCCTCCTCATCCGAATTCAGCTTCTTCCTAGTCCTTGTGGCAGATTTGGGCAACCCATGCGAGCTGGGTTGCCTGGATCTGAAGATGTACTAGGCTTAGGGCTAGTGCCTAAACTCATGTTAACACCCTGCTTTGGCAAATTCTGATTATCCTCACCATCTGACATACTGACCCTATGAATTGAGTATAGAAGAGCAGAAGAAGATGAGTCATCACAAAATGAGTCTGGTTTTTGAAAGATTGAACAAAATATTTCCAAGGTTTTGCATTCTGTCACATGAAAATCAGTACAGCCGAAGCAAAGTTTTGGGTGCTACCGAGACAGAAACTTGGCACTCTTTTCGGTCAGACCGAAAAGAAGTACTCGGTTTCACCGAGACAGTTCTCAGCAACACAGAAAGACATTTTATTCGGTTCCACCGAGTTCCATCGGGCGGAAGGCAAACCCTAGTAAATTGATCATTTGCTAGACTATAGGAATTTCTTGTGGATAGGAAGACGTGCAATAGGTGGCTCATAGAGAAAAACAAATCCAATGCACAAGAATCAGACGGGGAGTGCAAAGGAGGTCGAATCTATACCCTAACTCGGCAATGGATCCTCTACGACGGCGATGATGGAGAAGATTTCATCGACGACAGTGATTCCCAGCAGCGAAGGAGCATAGGGGGACAAGGGCGATGACCAGGCGTCTTGAAAACGGCAGCTTATGGTTCTGAGGCGCGAAGGTTTGAGGATGAATTTCAAAGTGTCGGGGTCCACGGTATATATACCCACCACTGTCGGTGACGCTGACTCTATATTGTTGGTGTCACCGAGTTCCTCAACTGTCAGTTGACAGGGAAATTCGATGTAACCGAGAATATGGAATCGGTAGTACCGAGATAGAAAACCAGATCAACCCTAGGCATTCGGTGAAACCGAGATTTTGGGGTTGGTTTCACCGAGATGCACTTGGGAGGTTTTAATGGTGAGTCCTTGTCGATACGGAACTCCGAGTGCTCCACACACAAAGGGATCGAAAAGCACTTGTTCAAATTTTGTGATACATCATGAATAGAGTATGAGGTGAGAAAGCATAGATAGCTAAAGAGTGGTCCTAGGCATTCTTCTCCATCCAACTGGTAAAAGATAAATCAAAGACCAAATAGCAACAATTGGATGTCCTGAAATGAGAAAATAAATGCAGACCAACATGCTCACACAGTAAGATGTCAAATGAAATCATGACAAACATGCACAAACACTCTAGAATCTAACAAGCACTTGGGCGATGACAAAGTCATCTATATATGAGTATTTGACATAGGAGCCAAGTAAGAATACTTGATCATAGGTCCTACTCATCGTTTAAGCACAAGTGGGGTTACCACTTTTACATAAAGCATTTAATGTTCTCACATACTAAGAGATGCTTTGACTCGAGTCTTAGAGTAAATCTCCCCCTTGATGTGACATCGCTCCATAAGAGGGATAAACTAACCTTAGGTTTTGCCGATGAAGACTTCATGTTGGTGAGGTAGTGGTGGATGCTCAAAGTTGATGAAGATCACCAAGAGTTGGGAGCATCCTTGTTGTTTCCTTACTCTTCTCACCTACATGGGTTAGTCCCTTGGTGATTACCTTGTCCCTTGCTTACCTTTGAGGGAATGTGTGACTCCTTGAACTATTGCATAGGTTTGATGTTGATTGCAAATATATCTTGCCAATAATGAATGTGAGTGAATTTCATTGGCGGAGTCACCCCTCAAGCAATTTCTAGTTCTTGTTCTTGGGGACCCACATCAAGTTGATGGGGATCCTTGGTGTTGTAGTAGCCTTTGTAGACATTGATCTTGAAGTAGCCTTGGGAACCCACTCCACCATAGCTAGGGATTCATATTCATATAAGTCAATGTCCTCTTGAAGCTTGTTCTTGCCCTTGAGCTTGTGGTCTTGTGGTGCAAGGTCATCTTGAGTGTTTGTCCCCTTGGGAAGAGTATTTTCATACTTCTCCTTTTGAGGAACAAACTTGGGCTCGGTATATTGACCTTCTTCCCATTCAACTCCATTAGCGTTGAAGTAGCCAACACCACGATTCTTCCGATACCCTCCATGCTTGCATACAATTTCCTCAAATTGCTTACACCCGGCAAGACTCTTGTAGATACCTTTCTCTATAATCCCTTTCAATAAAGCATTTTCTTGCTCAAGTGTAACTTGGCTAAGAGAATTATCATTAGTGGAATCAATAGAACTACTAGGAGCAACATCATTGGGTTTAGCATTTTTATTGTTGCTACTAGATGAAGAACCTTTCTTGCCTTTGGTACTAGTTTTCTTAGATTTATCTTGTGGCATGAATGTAGACAAGAGTAGTCGCTTGGCAAGATAAGATGAAGTCTTCTTTCGGGGATCATAATTGATAGCTTTAAGAAATTCATGTTCTTGCTCCAAATTGAGCTTCTCGAAGCGTAGCTTCTCATGAGTTCTTACAAGCTCTCTATGATCTTCAAGAGTAGATTCATGGCCTAACTTAAGAGTGTTAAGTTCTTTAGTTAGTTCTTCTATTTTCATCTTATCATTGTCAATCGATCTATCTTGACTAGCCTGAGAATTATCAAGTTCATTTTGATCAACATCACTAGTTTTATCACGTACCAAGTCATCATCACAAAGCAAATCATCTTCATCACTATTGAAATCAAGATATACGGGGTGTGATACGGCCTTTAGCCATGAAGCAACTTCCACTCCCTTCATTTGGTGAATCAAATACATCAAAGGAGTTGGTAGTCAGTAGAGAAATTCCGGCCACACCATCATCTTGACTATAGTCGGAGTTGGAGTTATAGCTTCTCTCGGATTTGTTGTCGGAGTCGGAGCCGGAAACCCATTCACCAACATGAGTCTGATGTTTTCTTCTTGTGTAGCTCTTGGTGTACTTGCCCTTCTTCTCCAAATCTCTACTTCTCCTTAAGGGTCTTCGTTCATAACGATCATCTCTACTCCTTCTCTCTCTTTGAGGTGATTCATTCCTTGAGCTTCATCGTCTAGGTGACTCTTCTCTTCATTTGTAGGGAGTCATGCACTCATTGGAGTAGTGTCCGGGCTTCCCGCAATTGTAAAAATTGTGGTCATGACTTGACGAACACTTCTCATCATATCTTGAGTTGTAGTTTCTTTATTTGCCTCTATTCTTGTAGAACTTGTTGAATTTCTTGACCATGAGACTTATCTCTTGATTGGTGACAAGGTTGTCACTTCAATTTGCGGGAGCATCACTTGTGGACTTGTACGCACCACTAGACTTTTTGCGGAGCTCTTATTTGTCTTTGAGTGTCATCTCATGAGCAACAATCCTTCCAATGACTTCCATAGGCTTGAGATCTTTGTAGTTGGGCATCATTTGGATTAATGTGCACATGGTGTCATATCTCTCATCCAAAGCTCTAAGTATCTTCTTGATGATGAATTTGTCGGTCATTTCATCGCTTCCTAAGCTGACAATATCATTGGTGATGAGAGCTAGCCTAGAGTACATATTTGCGACTCCTTCACCATCCTTCATCTTGAACTTGTCAAGCTGACTTTGAAGAACATCTAACTTGGATTCTCTCACGGACTTGGTTCCTTTGTGCATATCAACCAAAGATCCCAAATCTCTTTTGCATTCTCAAGATGGCTGGTTTTGCTGAACTCTACGGGGCATAGACAGTTGAAGAGAATGTCGCATGCTTGAGCATTGAGTTGCAACATCTTCAATTCATTCACGGTTGCTTCACGATATGGTTCTCTTCCATCACCAAAGAATTCACCTTGCAAGCCAACACGAACAACAGCCCAAACGGCAGGGTTATGACCAAGAATATGCATTTTCATTTGTGCTTCCAACTAGCAAAATTAGTAAAATCAAAATATGGACCTCTACAGTGATAATTACCCTCACTAGACGCCATACTCACTCTACCTAGGTTGTGAGACCAATGGAATGGAGACCAAAGCTCTGATACCACTTCTAGGACCAAAGTAAGTCTAGAAGGGGGTGATTAGACTACTTGACCAAATAAAAGTTTTGCCTTTTCCCAAATTTTAGTGTTTGCAGTTTTAGCATTCATGGCAAATCAATTTCATCCTACACATGCAAGTCTAAGAGTATAGAAATGGAAAATAGAAAACAAGCATGAGTAAAAGGGATAGGGTAGGAAGATCAAAGCCGCTATCGTACCTCCATGTGTATGGAGTCTTCAACCCACGGAGGGTAACGGTCATGAGAGTCCACGGAGGGCTCCACCCATAAGGGTCCACGAAGTAGCAACCTTGACTATTCCATATGGCTTCCGTCCACGAAGGACTAGCCTCACTATGGGTAGATCTTCATGAAGTAGGTGATCTCCTTGCCCTTACAAACTTCTTGGTTCACTCCACAACACGAAGTAGGAGGTTCCCAAGCGGTACCTAACCAATCTAGGAGGTACCACCCTCCAAAAGGTAATAGTCTCACTAATGACGATGAACTCCTTGCTCTTGTGCTTCAAGATGATAGACTCCTCAACACACAATTATTCTCTCACAGATTTGGCTTTGTGGAAGAGATGGGATTGGTGGAAAGCAACTTGGGGAGGCTAGAAATCAAGATCCATATGGTTGGAGTGGAAGATCTTGATCTCAACACAAGGTTAGGTGGTTCTCTCTCAGAAATCGGATAGGATAGGTATGTAATAGTTCTGAGTGCTTCTCATTCGAGTAGGGTATATATAGGCATCCCTGAAAATCCAACCGTTACACACAAAATGACCAACTTGGTGACACCGATGTGTTAATCTCGGTGAAACCAAAGTCATCAAAAGGTGGCAACTTTTGAATCTCGGTGAGACCGATATATGAAACTCGGTTGCACCGATAAGGTGACCAACGATCAGATTTCCAATCTCCGTGACACCGACCCAACAATCTCGGTGGTGCCGAAAATGTGAATTTGCATAACATAAAGTTGGTAACCTAAACTCGGTGGCACTGGTATGGAATCGGTTCCACCGAAGTGGCTAGGGTTTGGCTGAGTCTGTCTCGGTTCTAGAATCGATGGCACCTGGATAGGAATGTTGGTAGCACCGATTTTGAATGTTTGGCTATAGACAGACTTTGGTGGGAGAGCTTGTGGATGTTTTTGGTGACTATCACTTGTGCACGCATGAGCATTTTGTTCACCAACAAAACCTTACCCCCTTTTAATAGTATTGGCTTTCCTATGGACTCAAAGTGATTTCTCACAAATGTAAATGTAGAGTCCTCTTGCTTGAAGCCTGGCCAACCTATTTCCTTGCATCTTGGGGAAATTCCACAATCCTTTTGCCATCCCTATCATTGAACTTTTCCTGAAATATACTTGATGGAAACATTAGTTCAGTGACTTATATGTTGTTATTAATTACAAAAACCACCAAGGGAGTAAATGTGCTTTCAGAGTCTACAAGAACAAGGTTGTGTACTAGACATCAAGCTCTTTTCTGGCGCCATTGGCAGGGAGGTGAGTGCTTGAAGGTATATCTTTAGATCTTGCAATTGAATCTTTTAGTTTCTTGTTTTTTTACTAGTTTGGTTTTATAAAATAAAACTGCAAAAAAATGGAATTGAGGTTGCCTCATATGCTTCATCTTTTTAATGTCTTTCGTGAAAATGATGGAAAGCAAAATTGTGCTCAAGTGTTAGAAGAAGAAGTTATTAAAATGTTTGGCACTAAATATTTGAGTGATGAGCATGATAGAAATATTTTTAGTATGAATTCTCTGAATATTCATGATGCTAATGATATGCAAAGCCACAAGCTTGGGGATGCTATGTTTGATGAAGATGATATTTTTGGTCCCCCAAGTTTTGATGAGCAAAACTATTATGATGATAGCATGCCTCCTATATATGATGATTATTTTGATGACATGTATGCCATAAATAGTAATAAAAACCATGAATCATATTATCATGATTTTAATATTAAATATTGTTATGTCAATCAAGTGTCTCATGATAGTTATTTTGTTGAGTTTGCTCCCACTACTATGAATGAGAAGAAGTTCGCTTATGTGGAGAGTGATAAATTTTGTATGCTTGTAGATCATGAAAAGAATGCTTTATGTGCTGGTTATATTGTGTAATTCCTTCATGATGCTACTGAGAATTATTATGAGGGAGGAACATATGCTTGTATGAATTGCAATAATATCAAGTTTCCTCTCTATGTGTTCAAGTTTTTGAAGTTATGCTTGGTTTGCCTTCCTATGCTAGTTGATTCTTGCTCCCATAAATTGTTTGCTCACAAAATCCCAATGCATAGGAAGTGGGTTAGACTTAAATGTGCTTGTCATGAGATTCATGATGCTCTTTTGCATGTTCCAATTATTATTCCTATACGAGCATCATTGAAATCATCATGCCTAGCTAAAAGGCATTAAAGAAAAACGCTTGTTGGGAGACAACCAAACACTTTTAATTTCTGTTTTGATGTGTTGACATGATTAAGCTACTGTATTAATCATGTTTTGTGTCTTTTATTTCAATAAAGTACCAAGTAAAGCCTTTGGGATAGTGTGGGTACTTGCTTGCTTGATTCTATGCGAAAACAGAAAGTTTTGCGTCCAGTATATGAATTATATGATTTTACTGGACTGTCAAAAAATTGTGAAATTTCTACAAAATGTTTAAATGAAAATTCCTTGATTTTTGCTAATTTTTTAACAAAATTAGAGTCAGGGAAGTATTGTGATCATTCGGATCTTTATAGACTGTTCTGTTTTTGACAGATTCTGTTTTGCATGCATAATTTGCTTGTTTCAAGTGTTCCTATAGCTTATATTGAGTAATATAAATTGTGGGAATGATGGAATACAATAGTTATCATGTGGGAATAATTATGAATCTTGTCTTGACAGTACCTAAGTGAATGATTTATCTTTACTACACTAACCCTTCTCACGAAGTTCCGTTAAGTTTTGTGTGATTGAAGTTTTCAAGTTTTGGGTGAGAAACTGCCATGAGGAGAATAAGCAGTGACAAGAACCTAAGCTTGGGGATACCCAAGGCACCCCAAGGTAATATTCAAGGAATACTCAAGCATCTAAGCTTGGGGATGCCGTCTTCAACACTATCGGTACATCTTACTTAGAGCTATATTTTTATTCATCGCATAATATGTATTTTGCTTGGAGCATCATTTTATCTCATTGGTATATGTTAGGTGTTATTTATAATCTTGTTTTTAAATAAAAAGTTCCAAGAATTGCCTTAGGATGCTTGCATTGCATGTTTTGATATGTACTGGGTAAAACATAAACTTCTGTTGTAGTGTTTGAATTTTCATATTTTATTGGAACGTGGAAAGTTTCTGAAATTTTTACACAGTGTTTTCATATAAATTCCTTAGCATGTCCTGAATTTTCAGAATTTGTTTGAGTTACAGGGGTATAATTGTTTCATAAATTGCTACAGACTGTTCTGTTTAGACAGATTGTTGTCATAGTTTTGTTATCTACTTGTCCTATAGTTTCCATAGCCTATAGTGGTAGATATAAATTGTGGAAATGATAGTATACAGTACCTAATGTTTGAAAATTATTGTGAAACTTTTCTTGTTAGTACATAAAGAGTTGATTTATTATTATGTGTACTAACCTATCTCACGAGTTCTTTTTGAGTTTTGTGTGGATGAAGTTTTCGAGAATAGGTGAAACCATGGTATGAGACGATTGAATGAGATGCAAAATCTCAATCTTGGGGATGCCCAAGGCACCCCAAGTAAATATTTCAAGAAGTCTCAAGCATCTAAGCTTGGGGATGCTATGCATCCCACCTCTCTTCATCAACTATCGGTTAGCCTATGTTGAGCTTAAATTTTTAATCGTTCACATGATGTGTGCTATTCTTGGAGTGCTATTTTTGTTTTGCTTGACGTTTAAATAAAATACTCAGATATGAAAATATTTATTGAAATATCAAGATAAAGTCCTGACATAGCTACTTAATTGTTTGACTACTCATTGATCTTCACTTATATGTTTTGGAGTAGTGTTGTCATTTACTCTCTTGCTTCACTTAGATCCTATGAGTAAATGGTTGAATGAACTGGATATCATTAATCTGAAAGTATATATGTTTTATATGCTTATCCCATGGGGAGTAGTGACTTCACATATAATAAGTATAGGTGGTAAAATTTATTGAAAGTTAGCAAACACTGCATTGGTCACTTGAACCATTCATGAAAGAATATTGAAGGAAGAGAGATTTCACATATAAATATACTATCTTGGACATCTTGTATGATTGTGATTACCCATTAATTATTTTCAAACTTGAGAAAATTAGTTGAAGTTGGACAAGGAAGACAACGTAATGAGTTATGGTTGTGTATATTTGCATAGAAGTTATATTGGTATGGATCCTCCAACATGTGGTGCTTGCTTCCACCACATACTAGCCAAAACTTCTGCACCAAGTAGAAATACTACTTGTGCATCCAAACACCCTTAAACCCAAAGTTGTTCCATATGAGTCAACCATGCCTACCTATATGCGGTATTTACCTGCCGTTCCAAGTAAATTTGTATGTGCCAAACTCTAAACCTTCAAATAATATTTTGTTTTGTATGCCCGAATCATTCATATAGTAACTAGGGGCTGTCAATATCTTCCATGATAGGTGGGTTATTCTCATGATATGTGTTGATTCACTATCATTCATGAGAAAGTGGTTGCTAATAGGCATTCCCAGTCCTGAAATCAAAGAAAAAATTGCAAATAATTAAACAAAACTCCCCCAGGAATGTTGTTGGTATGGACGGTACCCGTGGATTCGGCTCGCCATCATGTGTGATTGATTGGTGGAGGGGGAGTAAACACTTTACCATTCTGTTTGGGAACCGCCTATAATGTACCTAGCATGGAAGATACAGAGATCTCTCGGTTGTTATGGTGAGAATGAAAGCATACCACTCAAAATTATTATTCATCTATGTTTAAAAGCTCAAGCTCTGGCACATCTGCAAATCAATGCTTCCCTCTATGAAGGGTATATCTCTTACTTTCATGTACTTACCTTTATGCAAGTGTCATGGTGATCTTCACCACTTCCTATATTTTGCCTTTTTCTCTTGGCAAGCGTCATGTGTTGCGGAAAGATCCAAGCATATATGGCCATTTAAATATATTTGATCATGAATTATTATTGTTGACAACTATCTATATGATAAATAAGTTGGGAGCCGAAACTTTAAGCACCTATCTTTATTTGTGTTCGACGAATGCCATTTGCTTTTAAAATATGCTTTCAGTGCTAGCAATCATGGAAGAATATATGATAGTGGTGTATGTGGAATTTGCTAAATAAAAGCTCTTACATAGACCCTTCCTAAAATTAATATGAATTGCATTTGTTTGGTGACTGAAAGCATAGCTTGTTAGTCTATACTTTAACATGTGGATAGCTTATTATTTCATCATGAGAAGGTTTATGAGATGAGCTACTGTTTATGATATATATAATGATGCTAGAAAAAGTGATTGGAATTATCATTGATCAAACTTGTGCACTTGCTAGCATTCACAATTCATATATTATTTCTTTTATCATCTACCTACTCGGGGACGAGTAGGAACTAAGCTTGGGGAAGTCACAAGCCTGCAGGCGCGGCCACCCCCCTGGTCGCGCCTAGCAGGCTTGTCACCGCCTCGTGGCCCCCCTTGACGTGAGATCGACGCCAAAAAATCCTATAAATATGGAAACCTCCGAAAAGAAACCTAGATCGGGAATTCCATCGCCGCAAGCCTCCAAAGCCACGAAAAACCAATCGGGAGCCCGTTCCCGCACCCTGCCGGACGGGTAAACCATCATCAGAGGCCATCTTCATCATCCCGGCGCTCTCCATGACGAGGAGGGAGTAGTTCACCCTCGGTGTTGAGGGTATGTACCAGTAGCTATGTGTTTGATCTCTCTCTCTCTCTTGTGTTCTTGAGATGGCACGATCTAGATGTACCGCGAGCATTATTAATATAGATGAATCATATGGAGTTTTCCCCTCTCTATCTTCTTGTGATGAATTAAGTTTTCCCTTTGAAGTTTTCTTATCGGATTGAGTCTTTAAGGATTTGAGAACACTTGATATATGTCTTGCAATGGGATATCCGTGGTGACAATGGGGTGTTCTATTGACCCACTTGTTGTATGTTTTGGTGATCAACTTGCGGGTTCCGTGACCTTGGGAATCTATGCATAGGGGTTGGCACACGTTTTTGTCTTGAATTTCTGGTAGAAACTTTGGGGCACTCTTCCAAGTTCTTTGTGTTGGATTGAATATGACGAATCTCAAATTATGTGATGCATATCATATAATCAAGCCCATGGGTACTTGTGGTGATATTGGAGTATCTAGGTGACATTAGGGTTTTTTTTTATGTGTGTCTTAAGGTGTTATCTTAGTACAAACTCTAGGGCTGTTCGTGACACTTATAGGGATAGCTCATAAGATTGATCAAAAAAGATGACTTTGAGGTGGTTTCTGTTGGAAATATGCCCTACAGGCAATAAATAAAGTGTTTATTGTTATATTTCCTTGTTCATGATAATTGTTTATTGTCCATGCTATAATTGTGTTGATTGGAAACTAAATACATGTGTGGGCATATAGACAAACATTGTGTCCCTAGTGTGCCTCTAGCAGGCTAGCTCGTTGATCAAAGATGGTTAAGGTTTCTTGGCCATGGACATGAGATGTCATTTGATATCGGGATCAAATCATTAGGAGAACTATGTGATGGACAAGACCCAAACTATGAACGTAGCATATGATCTTGTCAGTTTATTGTTACTGTTTTCTGCATGTCAAGTATCTGTTCCTATGACCATGAGATCATGCACCTCACTAACACCGAAGGAATGCCTTGTGTGTATCAAATGTCGCAACATAACTAGGTGACTATAAAGATGGTCTATAGGTATCTCCTAGGGTGTATGTTGAGTTGGCATGGATCAGTACTGAGATTTGTTACTCCGTGTGACGGAGAGGTATCTCGGGGCCCACTCGATAATACAACATCACAACAAGCCTTGCAAGCAATGTGACTAAGTGTTAGTCACGGGATCTTGTATTACAGAACGAGTAAAGAGACTTGCTGGTAACGATATTGAACTAGGTATAAAGATACCGACGATCGAATCTCGGGCAAGTAACATACCTAAGAACAAAGGGAACGACATACAGGATGGTCTGAATCCTTGACATGGAGGTTCGACCGATAAAGATCTTCGTAGAAAATGTAGGAACCAACATGGGCGTCCAGGTCCCGGTATTGGTTATTGGCCGTAGAGGTGTCTCGGTCATGTCTACATAGTTCACGAACCTGCAGGGTATGCACACTTAAGGTTTGGTGATGTTTTAGTGTAGATGAGTTATGTGTGTTTGTGACCGAAGGTTGTTCGGAGTCCTGGATGAGATCTCGAACATGACGTGGATCTTCGGAATGGTCCTGAGGTGAAGATTCATATATAGGATGTTCCGTGTTGGTTACCTAGAAAAGTCCGGGCGTCACCGGTAACGTACTGGGGGTGCCGGGACGGTCCCGGGAGTCCACCGGAAGGGGCCACCAGCCCCAAAGGCGTACATGGGCTATGAGAGAGGGTACACAAGACCCTGGTGTGCTAGATGCCCCTTCCACAAAGGCCCATGTAGCAAGGGGGTTGGTGGGAGGGCCAACCCTAGGGTTGGCGCCACCTAACTTGGGTGGCAAGCCACCCTAGGGAGCCTCCACCCTTGGCCGCTGCCCTAAGGGGGAAACCCTAGGGGTTTGGGCACACCATCCCTCTGTTGGAAATATGCCCTAGAGGCAATAATAAATTAGTTATTATCATATTTCCTTGTTCATGATAATCGTTTATTATCCATGCTATAATTGTGTTGATCGGAAACTCAGATACATGTGTGGATACATAGACAACACCATGTCCCTAGTATGCCTAAAATAGACTAGCTCGTAGATCAAAGATGGCTATGGTTTCCTAGTCATGGACATAAGATGTCATTTGGTAACGGGATCATATCGTTAGGAGAATGATGAGATGGACAAGACCCAAACTACAAACGTAGCATATGATCGTGTCAGTTTATTGCTACTGTTTTCTGCATGTCAAGTATACGTTCCTATGACCATGAGATCATGCAACTCACTGACACTGGAGGAGTACCTTGTGTGTATCAAACGTCACAACATAACTGGGTAGCTATAAAGGTGCTCTATAGGTATCTTCGAGGGTGTCTGTTGGGTTGGCATGGATCAAGACTGGGATTTGTTACTCCGTGTGACGGAGAGGTATCTAAGGGCCCACTCGGTAATACAACATCACAATAAAGCCTTGCAATCAATGTGACTAAGTGTTAGTCATGGGATCTTGTTTTACAGAATGAGTAAAGGGACTTGCTAGTAACGAGGTTGAACTAGGTATGGAGATACCGACGATCGAATCTCGGGCAAGTAACATAGCGAAGAACAAAGGGAACATCATGCGGGATTAACTGAATCCTTGACACAGAGGTTTGACTGATAAAGATCTTCATAGAATATGTAGGAACCAATATGGGCATCCTGGTCCCGCTATTGGTTATTGACCGTAGAGGTGTCTCGGTCATGTCTACATAGTTCTCGAACCCGCAGGGTCTGCACACTTAAGGTTCGGTGACGTTTCGGTAGTATAGAGTTATGCATGGTGGTGACCAAAGGTTGTTCGGAGTCCTGGATGAGATCCCGTATGTCACGAGGAGCTTCGTAATGGTCCGGAGGTAAAGATTGATATATAGGAAGTCTTATTTTGGTCGCCGAAAAAGTTTCGGGCTCATCGGTAGTGTACCGGGAGTGCCGGTAGTGTACCGGGAGACCACTGGGAGGGGTATTTCGACCCAAGAGGCTTCATGGGCTGTGGGAGAGTAAATACCAGCCCTTTGTGGGCTGGTGTAAGTCCCACACAAGGCCCATGCAGCTGGGAAGAAAAGCCCAAAGAGAAAAAGGTGGAAAAAGGCAAAAAAGGCAAAAATATGGAGGAGTCCTAGTCCTACTAGGATTGGAGGAGGAATCCTCCAATCCCACTAGGTTCGGCCGACCCAAGGGCTGCCTCTTTGGTAGCCAAGCCTTGTCCTCATCTCCTCCTATATATACTAGAGGATGTTGAGTTTTTGCACATAATTTTCAGCCAC
Source organism: Hordeum marinum (assembly GCA_022496015.1). NCBI lineage: Eukaryota > Viridiplantae > Streptophyta > Magnoliopsida > Poales > Poaceae > Hordeum > Hordeum marinum. The sequence goes on from CM039672.1 coordinate 386,953,269, forward strand.
GTGCTACCCGTTCCCCTAGTGCACAGTTTCTCCATTAGATCGGTTTTCTGCAGTGCTTAGGCGAAGCCCTGCTGGAATACCTCCACCACCATCGCCGGAGCGCCTTCACGCTACTGTAGAACTCTTCGTCCTCTCTGCTCCCTCTTGCTGGATCAAGACGGTGGAGATCGTCATCAAGCTCTACGTGTGCTGAACGCGGAGGTGCCGTCCGTTCGGCACTAGATCGGAAGGACAGTGATCAAGATCGCGAGACGGATCGTGATGAGTTCGTGGGACGGATCGTGATGAGTTCGTAGGACGGATCGTGATGAGTTCGCGGGACGGATCGTGATTGGATCGCGGGACGGATCGTGATGAGATCGCGGGACGCTCGGCGATTTGGATTGCGAAGACGTTCGAATACACCAACCGAGTTTCTTAACGCTTCCCGCTTAGCAATCTACAAGGGTACGTAGATCCACTCTCCCTCTCGTAGATGCTCATCACCATGGATAGATCTTGCGTGTGCGTAGGAAATTTTTTGTTTCCCATGCAACGTTCCCCAACAGTGGCATCATGAGCTAGGTCTATGTGTAGATGAGATCTCGAGTAGAACACAAAAGGTTTGTGGGCGTTGATGCTTAGATTGCTTCCTCCCTTGGTCGGATTTTGGTTCAGCGGCATTGTGAGATGAAGCGTCCCGGACCAACATTACTCGTACACTTACGAGAGACCGGTTCCCTCGACCGCAACTTGTTGCATAGATGGCTTGCGGATGCCAGTTTCTCTCTCTTTAGTTGGATCGGATTCGACAAAGGCGGTCCTTGAGAAGGTGGAAAGGAACTAGTGTATCACCGTTGTGGTTTTTGCATAGATGAGAATTGTTATTTCTATATACCCGTAGCAGCCACGTAAAACATGCAACAACAATTAGAGGACGCGTAACTTGTTTTTGCAGGCTATGTTGTGATGTGATATGGCCAATTACATGATGTGATATATGTGATGTATGAGATGATCATGTGATGTATAGATTATCATGACTTGCATGTCGATGAGTACGACAACCGGCAGGAGCCATAGGGTTGTCTTTAATTATTGTATGACCTGCGTGTCAATCATTAAGCGCTATGTAATGCTTTACTTTATCGCTAAACGGTAGCAATAGTAGTACAAGCATGATGGGCGCGACAACCCCAATGGCGACACGTTGATGGAGATCATGGTGTCGTGGCAGTGACGATGGAGATCATGCCGGTGCTTTCAAGATGGAGATCAAAATCACAAGTTCATGGCCATATTATGTCACTTATGATTTGCATGTGATGTTAATCCTTTTACGCACCTTGTTTTTCTTAGGACGACGGTAGCATTATAAGGTGATCCCTCACTTGAATTTCAAGATGAATTGTGTTCTCCCCGAGTGTGCGTCATTGCAAAAGTTCATTGTGTTGAGACACCACGTGATGATCGGGTGTGATAGACTCTACGTTCACATACAATGGGTGCAAGCCAGTGTTGCACATGCAGAACACCCGGGTTAAACTTGACAAGCCTAGCATGTACAGACATGGCCTCAGAACACAAGAGACCGAAAGGTCGAACATGAGTAATATAGTAGATATGATCAACATGATGATGTTCACCATTGAAACCACCTCAACTCACGTGATGATCGGACTTGAGTTGGTGAATTTGGATCATGTATCACTCGAATGATTGGAGGGATGTCAATTTGAGTGGGAGTTCTTAAGTAATATGATTAATTGAACTCATTATCATGAACATAGTCAGTAGTGTCTTTGCAAACTATGTTGTAGATTACTACCTCACGCTGTAGCTCCCTTGAATTTTTATATGTTCCTAGAGAAATAGAGTTGAAAGATGATGGTAGCAATATTGTGGACTGGGTCCGTGATCTGAGGATTGTCCTCATTGCTGTTGTTGGAAATATGCCCTAGAGGCAATAATAAAATGGTTATTATTGTATTTCCTTGTTCATGATAATTGTCTATTGTTCATGCTATAATTGTGTTAACCGGAAACCGTAATACATGTGTGAATACATAGACCATAAAATATCCCTAGTAAGCCTCTAGTTGGCTAGCTCGTTGATTAATAGATGGTCACGGTTTCATGGCCATGGACATTGGATGTCGTTGATAACGGTATCAAATCATTAGGAGAATGATGTGATGGACAAGACCCAATCCTAAGCATAGCACAAGATCATGCAGTTCGTCTGCTAAAGCTTTTCAATGTCAAGTATCGTTTCCTTAGACCATGAGATTGTGCAACTCCCAGATACCGTAGGAATGCTTTGGGTGTGCCAAATATCACAACATAACTAGGTGGCTATAAAGGTGCACTACGGGTATCTCTGAAAGTGTCGGTTGGGTTGGCACGAATCGAGACTGGGATTTGTCACTCCATGTGACGGAGAGGTATCTCTCGGCCCACTCGGTAAGACATCATCATAATGAGCTCAATGTGACTAAGGAGTTAGCCATGGGATGATGTATTACGGAATGAGTAAAGAGACTTGCCGGTAACGAGATTGAACAAGGTATAGAGATACCGATGATCGAATCTCTGGCAAGTATCATACCGATAGACAAAGGGAATTGTATACAGGATTGATTGAATCCCCGACATCATGGTTCATCCGATGAAATCATCGTAGAGCATGTGGGATCCAACATGGGAATCCAGATCCCGCTATTGGTTATTGACCAGAGAGGTGTCTCGGTCATGTCTACATGTCTCCCGAACCCGTAGGCTCTACACACTTAAGGTTCGATGACGCTAGGGTTATAGGGAAATGGTATACGTGATTACCGAAGGTTGTTCGGAGTCTTGGATGAGATCCCTGACGTCACAAGGAGCTCCGTAATGGTTCGGAGGTAAAGATTGATATATAGGAAGTCCAGTTTTGGTCACCGGAAAGTTTTCGGGCTCATCGGTAGTGTACCGGGAGTGCCGGGAGGGTGTCGGAGGACCCCCAGGAGGGGTGTGATGACCATAGGACTTTGTGGGCCCTTAGAGGAGGTGTACCAGCCCTTTCTGGGCTGGACAAGACCTTCTAGAAAGGCCCATGCGACTGGAGAGAAAGGGATAAGGCAAAAGGAGTTTGAAAGGAGGGAGATCCACCTCCCTTGTGGGAGGTGGACTCTTCCCTAGCTTCGGCCAAAGCTCTCCTCCTTGGAGGAGGGGCCAAGGCACTCCTCCCTCTCCCTCCTCCTATATATATTCAAGGCTTTGGTCTGATTTGAGACACGACTTCTCTCTCTCTCTCTCGGCGCAGCCCTACCCTTCCTCTTCCTCGTTCTCCGTAGCGCTTGGCGAAGCCCTGTCGGAGTTCTCGTAGCTCCACCGTCACCATGCCGTCGTGCTGCCAGAGTTCTCCCTCAACCTCTCCTTCCTCCTTGCTATATCAAGGCGTAGGAGACGTCATCGGGCTGCACGTGTGTTGAACGCGGAGGCGCCGTTGTTCGGCACTGAGAACGGAATCCACCGCGATCTGAATCGCTGCGAGTACGACTCTACCAACCGCGTTCTTGTAACGCTTCTGCTTAGCAATCTTCAAAGGTATGAAGATGCAATCTCTCCCCACTCGTTGCTGATTGCTCCATAGATAGATCTTGGTGATACGTAGGAAATTTTTTGATTTACTACTACGTCTCCCAACAGTGGCATCATGAGCTAGGTCTATGCGTAGAATCTATGCACGAGTAGAACACAAAGCAGTTGTGGGCGTCGATCTTGTTAATTTTCTTACCACTACTAGTATTATCTTGATACGGCGGTATTGTGGGATGAACCATCCCGGACCGACTTTACACGTACGCTTACGTGAGACTGGTTCCACCGCCTGACATGCACTTGTTGCATAAGGTGGCTAGCGGGTGTCTGTCTCTCCCACCTTAGTCGGATTGGATTCAATGAAAAGGGTCCTTATGAAGGGTAAATAGCAATTGGCATATCACGTTGTGGTTTTGGCGTAGGTAAGAAAAGTTCTTGCTAGCAACCTATAGCAGCCACGTAAAAACTTGCAACTGCAAATTAGAGGACGTCTAACTTGTTTTTGCAGCATATGCCTTGTGATGTGATATGGCCAAAGAATGTGATGTGATGCATTGTGATGTATGAGATTGATCATGTTCTTGTAATAGGATTCACGACTTGCATGTCGATCAGTATGACAACCGGCAGGAACCATAGGAGTTGTCTTATTTTATTGTATGACCTGCGTGTCAATCATAAACGCGATGTAATTACTTTACTTTATTGCTAAACGTTAGCCATAGTAGTAGAAGTAATAGTTGGCGAGACAACTTCATGAAGACACAATGATGGAGATCATGATGCTGGAGATCATGGTGTCGTGCCGGTGACAGTGATGATCATGGTGCCCCAAAGATGGAGATCAAAGGAGCAAGATGATATTGGCCATATCATGTCACTATATTGATTGCATGTGATGTTTATCATGTTTACATCTTACTTGCTTAGAACGATGGTAGTAAATAAGATGATCTCTCAATAAAATTTCAAGAAAGTGTTCACCCTAACTATGCACCGTTGCTAAGGATCGTTGTTCCGAAGCACCACGTGATGATCGGGTGTGATAGGCTCTAATGTTCGCATACAACGGGTGTAAGCCAGATTTACACACACGATACACTTAGGTTGACTTGACGAGCCTAGCATGTACAGACAGGGCCTTGGAACACGGAAGACCGAAAGGTCGATCATGAGTCGTATAGAAGATACAATCAACATGGAGATGTTCACCATGGATGACTAGTCCGTCTCACGTGATGATCGGACACGGGCTAGTTGACATGGATAATGTGTCACTTGGATGACTAGAGAGATGTCTATCTAAGTGGGAGTTCATTAAATAATTTGATTATGTGAAATTAATTATCATGAACTTAGTCTAAAATTGTCTTTACAATCTATATTGTAGATCCAATGGCCAACGCGAATGTCACCCTAAACTTCAACGCGTTCCTAGAGAAAACCAAGCTGAAAGATGATGGAAGCAACTATGTGGACTGGGTCCGTGGCTTGAGGATCATCCTCATAGCTTCCAAGAAATTGTATGTCCTTGATGCACCACTAGGTGACCCACCCCTTCTCCCAGCAGAGCAAGACATTGCGAACGCTTGGCATTCTCGCTGCGATGATTACTCCCTTGTTTAGTGCGGCATGTTTTTATAGTTTAGAACCGGGGCTCCAAAAGCGTTTTGAACAACACGGAGCATATGAGATGTTCCAAGAGATGAAACTAGTTTTCCAAGATCATGCCCGGGTCGAGAGATATGACATCTCCGACAAGTTCTTCAGCTGTAAGATGGAGGAGAATAGTTTTGTCAGTGAGCACATCCTCAAGATGTCTGGGCTACACAACCGCTTGACTCAACTGGGAGTTTATCTCCCGGATGACTCGGTCATTGACAGAATCCTCCAATCGCTTCCACCTAGCTACAAGAGCTTTTTGATGAACTACAACATGCAAGGGACGGAGAAGTCCATTCCTGGGTTGTACTTAATGCTGAAATCAGCAGAGGTCGAGATCAAAAAGGAGCATCAAGTGTTGATGGTGAATAAGACCACTAGTTTCAAGAAAGGCAAGGGTAAGATTAACTTCAAGAAGGACGGCAAAGCTATTGCCGCGCCCGGTAAGCAAGTTACCGGGAAGAAGAAGAACAAGAATGGACCCAAGCCTGATACTGAGTGTTTTTATTGCAAGGGTACCGGTCACTGGAAGCGAAAGTGCCCCAAGTACTTAGTGGATAAGAAGGACGGCAACATTAAAGGTATATGTGATATACTTGTTATTGATGTGTACCTAACCACCGCTCGTAGTAGCTCCTGGGTATTTGATACCGGTGTAGTTGCTCACATTTGTAACACCAAGTAGGAGCTACGGAATAAGCGGAGGCTGCCAAAGGACGAGGTGACGATGCACATCGGGAATGGTTCCAAGGTCGATGTGATCGCCGTCGGCATGCTACCTCTACATCTACCTTCGGGATTAGTGTTAAACCTTAATAATTGTTATTTAGTACCAGCTTTGAGCATGAACATTGTATCTGGATCTCACTTAATGCGAGATGGCTACTCATTTAAATCTGAGAATAATGGTTGTTCTATTTATATGAGAGAAATGTTTTATGGTCATGTCCCGCTGGTCAATGGTTTATTTTTGATGAATCTCGAACTTGATGTTACACATGTCCATAGTGTGAGTACCAAAAAGTGTAAGGCTAATAACTATAGTCCCACTTACATGTGGCACTGCCGCCTTGGTCATATTGGTATCAAACACAGGAAGAAGCTCCATACTGATGGACTTTTGGAGTCTCTTGATTTCGAATCATTTGACACATGCAAACCATGCCTCATGGGCAAGATGACCAAGACTCCATTCTCCAGAACAATCAAGCGAGCAACTGACTTGTTGGAAATAATACATACCGATGTATGCGGTCCAATGAGTGTAGAGGCTCGTGGTGGCTACCGTTATGTTCTCACCCTCACTTATGACTTGAGTAGATATGGGTATGTCTACTTAATGAAACATAAGTCTGAAACTTTTAAAAGGTTCAAGGAATTTCAGAGTGAGGTAGAGAATCAACATGACAGGAAAATAAAGTGCCTACGATCTGATCGTGGTGGAGAATATTTAAGTCACGAGTTTGGCACGCACCTTAGGAAATGTGGAATTGTTTCACAACTCATGCCGCCTGGCACACCTCAGCGAAATGGTGTGTCTGAATGTCGTAATCGCACTCTATTAGATATGGTACGATCTATGATGTCTCTTACCGACTTATCGCTATCATTTTGGGGATATGCATTAGAGACAGCCGCATTCACTTTAAATAGGGCATCGTCAAAATCCGTTGAGACGACACCGTATGAATTATGGTTTGGTAAGAAACCTAAGCTGTCGTTCCTAAAAGTTTGGGGATGCGATGCTTATGTGAAGAAACTTCAACCTGAGAAGCTCGAACCCAAAGCGGAAAAGTGTGTCTTCATAGGATATCCCAAAGAGACTATTGGGTATACCTTCTACCTATTAGGAATAAGCAACCTATATTCCAATGAGGCCATAAGCCGGTATATATACATGTACAGGTACGAAACATATGCAGAAAACCCCTTATATAACGGGAGAAATACAAAGAGGTACACAACTTATATTATAACTCTAACACCCCCCTCAAACTCATGGTGGATGAACAACACTAAGTTCGGAGAGATAAAAGCCGTGTTGTGCTCTAGTCTGGGCCTTCGTCAGGAAATCCGCCAACTGTAACTCGGAAGGCACATACTGAAGAGCAATAACCTGATCCTGCACACCCGCGCGCACATAGAAAGCATCAACACCAATATGCTTGGTGAGCTCATGCTTCACAGGATCGCGCGCAATGCTAATAGCACCTGTACCGTCAGATAAGAGCAGAATCGGTGTAGTAATTGAAACACCGAAATCCTGAAGTAACCATCATAACCAAGTCACCTCTGCTGTCAACAGAGTCATCGCTCGTGATTCAGCCTCGGCAGTCGACCGGGAAACTGCAATTTGTTTCTTCATCTTCCAAGCAATGAGAGAACCACCAAGAAAAACACAGTAAGCAGAAAATGAACGACGATCTGAAGGATCACTAGCCCACGTAGAATCCGAATAGGCCTGAAGCTCTAAAGAACTAGAGTGAGGAAAGAAGAGACGGTGAGAGATCGTGCCCCGAAGATAGCGGAGAACACGAAGAAGATGACTATAGTGAACCGATGTGGGAGCGGAGACAAACTGACTCAAAATATGAACTGGATAAGAGATATCCGGACGAGTGACAGCTAGATAGACAAGGCTGCCAACAAGATGACGATAACGCATCGGGTCAGGAAGAAGATCACCATTAGTAGCACGGAGGTGAATATTGAGCTCCATAGGAGTCTCAACAATGCGCTCGTCAGTAATAGCAGCACGAGCAAGAAGATCCTGGATATACTTTTCCTGGGATATAAAAAAGGCATCAGAAGTAGAAGAGACTTCAATCCCAAGAAAATAACGAAGAGGTCCAAGATCAAACATAAGAAACTGATCACTAAGACGGGCCTTTACAAAGGCAATGTACTCGAGGTCATCTCCGGTGATGATCATGTCATCAACATAGAGAAGAAGAAGAGTCCGACCACGAGGAGAAAGGTGAATGAACAACGATGGATCATGAGCACTAGCTGAAAAACCAGCGGCAGTCACCACAGAGGCAAAGCGCTCAAACCAGGCGCGGGGGGCTTGCTTAAGGCCATATAGAGAGCGACGAAGACGACATACCATGCCATCTGGGACAGAATAGCCAGGTGGTGGCTGCATGTACACCTCCTCACGCAGCTCACCATTAAGAAAGGCATTCTTAACATCCAATTGAGATATAGACCAGTGGCGTGCAGAGGCCACAGCAAGAAGTGTACGAACAGTGGTCATATGGGCGACAGGCGCAAAAGTCTCGTCATAATCACGACCATGCTCCTGCTGAAAACCACGAGCCACAAGACGAGCTTTGTGACGCTCAAGAGAACCATCGGAGCGAGTCTTAACCTTGTATACCCACTTACAAGTGATGGGACGGACTCCGGGAGGAAGGGAAACAAGATCCCATGTACCAGTGCGTTCAAGAGCAGCAAGCTCCTCTGCCATCGCAAACTGCCATTCAGGATGAACAATAGCCTAACGATAAGAAGTTGGCTCAAGAATAGCAGCACCAGCGGTGGGAAATCCAAAGCGATCAATAGGCAGACGAGGACGAGAACGCAAGCCATAAGTAGGCTGAGACGAGGAGGACAACACATCCCCAGAGGCATCCGCAGGACGTGAACAACGAGTGTAACACTGAGGAAAAGGCGGAACAATTGCAGGAGGAACCATCAAGGTAGAATCGGAGGGTGGCGACGAAGAAGTCATCAGAGAGGAAGGGGTAGAATCCAGTGACATGCTAGACGAGGAGACCGGGGAAGATGGTGGCGGCAAATCGACGAGAGGTGGAGAAGCAGAGGGAGCGGAACTAGTAGGCAGAGGTGGCGGCAAAGCCTCAATGGAGGTGATAGGTGAGTCAGGAAAAGTGAGGAAAGAGATATCCTCCACAGAAAAGGTCGAGGAAGATGAGCGTGGGTAGAAGGGACGAGACTCATCAAAAGTCACATCTCGAGAGATATGCATCCGACGACCAATAGGATCCCAACAGCGATAGCCCTTATGCTCATCACTATAACCTAAGAAGACACACTCAACAGACTGAGCTGTCAGTTTGGTGCGTTCCCGAGGGGCAAGAAGAACATAGCAAACAGAACCAAACAAGCGAAGCATCGAATAATCGGGGGAACGATCAAAAAGACGCTCGAAAGGAACACCACCCTGTAGGGCAGTGGAAGGTTGGAGATTGATGAGATAGGTGGAGGTGGAGACGGCCTCAGCCCAAAAATGAGGCGGGAGAGAGGCAGCAATCATCAACGCACGAGCCGTCTCAAGAAGATGACGATGCTTTTGCTCAGCTACACCATTCTGAGCATGAGCACCAGGACAAGAGAATTGAGAGAGAGTCCCTTGCTTAGCAAGAACACCACGCAACATCTTAGAGATATACTCGCCAGCGGAGTCAGCACGAAAAACACGAATGGGAGAAAAGAACTGAGTATGAACCATGGCAGCAAAACGCCTATAAATAGACAACAGCTCACTACGAGAAGTCATGAAATAAAGCCATGTGTAACGAGAGAAATCATCGATGAAAATAATATAATATTTATGACCACCTTTCGAATCGAAGGGAGCCGGACCCCATACATCAGAATGAACTAAATCGAAAGGACGTTTAGACACTTACTCACTATGCGAATAAGGTAACTGAATTTGCTTGCCAAGACGACAACCCTGACACTCTAAAGCAACATCCCTTGAGACAGACCCCAGAAGACCTCGACGAACTAAAGACGATAAATGAGAACCACACAGATGACCAAGACGATGATGCCACTACTGGAAAGAACCAGTAGCAGAGGCAACTGAAGCAGAGGAACTGGCGAGAGTGGTTGCAGCGGAAGGAACATGAAGCCAGTCCAACTCCAAAGACCCTGAGAATCACGCCGGCAAGGGCCAGCTCCAACTAGAGTGTGCGTGCGACGGTCTTGGACAGAACAAGAGTCAACATCAGGGATGACGCGACAACCTGACTCAGTAAGTTGACCAGCAGAAAAGAGATTCATTGTAAGACGAGGAACATGAGCAACATCTGGGACAGAATAAGAAGGAGTGGTAAGATTGCCTCTGCTAATGATAGAAAGAGGAGTACCATCAGCAGTGAGAACCTGAACAGGAGACTCAAGCGAGCGAAGAGAGGACGACATGGAAGAATGAGAAGACATATGAAAGGAAGCTCCAGAATCCAGAACCCATGGGGATGTACCTAACTGTGTAGAGGATGGTGGCGCAATGCGGGAAGCATCAGTCACAGAACCAGCAGTACCCGTCGAGGAAGAACCTGAAGCCGCGAGCAGACGCTTAAGTTTCAGAATATCCTGCTCAGTCAAAGCGATGGCTGAAGCTGTCGAGGTAGATGACGAAGTCTCTGAAGATGATGATCGGGCCTTGCGCAGATGTTTCCTCTTAGTGTAGCACTGGGACTCAACATGACCATCATTGTTACAATAACCGCAATGTGGACAGGGGCGACCTGAGCCTCTAGAGGGAGTGGGCAAAAGCGGCGGAGCACTCGAGTGAGAAGAGGTTAGTATAGCAGGTGGCGCAGAAGGAGTCCGAGTAGCTAGCATAGAAGGAACCTCCAGTAAACCAGTACCACGTAAGCGAGTCTCCTCAGCACGGATCTCAGAAAGCGCCTCCATGAGAGAAATACGGCCACGAGCAAACAACTGGGCACGCCGGGGCTCAAACTCCTTACGGAGCCGAGACAGGAACTCGTAGACACGATGAAACTCCAAATTAGCCTGGACAGCCTGGCAACAGGAGCAAGTACGACAACCAGCACTGCGGAGAGAATCAAGCTGGCGCCAGATAGCAGAACTCTGTGCATTGAAATCATCAACTGTAGAGTCACCCTGCTGAAGAGAGTGCTCCTGACGGACCACAGAGAGGTATAAGGCATCACCAGAGGGCTCATAGCGCTAACGAAGGCAAGTCCACATCTCAAAGACAGTAGGACGACCCAGAAACTCAGAAGCAAACTGAGGCAGAACACTGGCAGTAAGAACGGCTGCAGCACGAGCATCATCATCAAGCCACTGGGTGTAAACAGACAGAGCACCATGATACACCTGAAGAGCCTCCCCATAAGTCACAACCTGCTCGTCATAAGCACGGATAGCGGCCTCATCAGCAACCTTAGCGGCATCGTTCGCAGCTGGATTAGCATCCGCAGGAAGAATCAGAGGGATCAGCGGAGTGGGAGCCACAGGAGGAATTGGGCGTGCCGGACAGCAGACCTCGCCAGAAAGGACACCCCAGAGACGTATGCAACAGATGTGAATGCGCATGAAGCCAGTGAACTCGGTGTAGTTAGAGCCATCGAAGATCACCGGACAGCGAGGGACAGCAACATAGCCTGCTGCAGCAGACATTTTTTTTAGGAAAGATGTAGAGTCAACCACGGGCGCTGGCGCTCGGAACGAATCGATCTAACGATGGAGCTAATCACCGTTGGCGATGGGAACCGGTAGAGATGCACCGGCGCTTGGGGCAAAGAGATCTGGAGCGGGAGCCGGGAGGAGCGGTGAGCGCTGGCGGTGGAGACGGGGAACCGAGCCAGCAACAGACGGGGAATTGGGCTGGAGCGGTGGAGCCGATGGAATCGGGCGGCCCGCTGGCGATGGAGCTAATCACCGCTGGCTCAATCTTGAGGCTCCTGCGGGCGAGCGATCTGGGTGGCGGCTTGATCTGGGCAGGCCCGATCCGCTGGTGGCGAAGGAGACCGAGGCCAGCGACCAACGGAGGGAGACCGGGGCCCGATCCAGCGGAGGGAGAACCAGCGGCCGGCGATAGGAGATCGAGATCCGCTCGATGCGCTGGGCAGTGCGAGAGTAGCGACGCTGGTAGGAGGTCCGCGGCGGGGAGAAAAAGTGGATCGAGAGCACGAGTTGCGCGTGCGAGAAAAAACCCTAAGGCTCTAATACCTTGTTAGGAATAAGCAACCTATATTCCAATGAGGCCATAAGCCGGTATATATACATGTACAGGTACGGAACATATGCAGGAAACCCCTTATATAACGGGAGAAATACAAAGAGGTACACGACTTATATTATAACTCTAACACTACCTACGATCCAAGGGCAAAGTCTTTGTTGCCAAGAATGGATCCTTTCTCGAGAAAGTGTTTCTCCCAAAAGAAATAAGTGGGAGGAAAATAGAACTTGATGAGGTAGTTGTACCTCCACTTGAACCGGAGAGTAGCGCAGCACAGGAAGTTGTTTCAGTGGAGCCTACACTGGCTGGAGAGGAAGTTAATGATGATGATCATGAAACTTCAGATCAAGTTAGTGTTGAATGTCGAAGGTCCACTAGGACACGTTCCGCACCAGAGTGGTACGGCAACCTTGTCCTGGAGATCATGTTGTTGGACAACGGTGAACCTTCGAACTATGAAGAAGCGTTGGCGGGCCCAGATTCCAACAAATGGCTTGAAGCCATGAAATCCGAGATAGGATCCATGTATGAGAACAAAGTGTGGACTTTGGTGGACTTGCCTGATGATAAGCGAGCCATTGAAAATAAATGGATCTTTAAGAAGAAGACTGATGCGGATGGTAATGTGACCGTCTATAAGGCTTGGCTTATCGCTAAGGGTTATCGACAAGTTCAAGGAGTTGACTACGATGAGACTTTCTCACCCGTAGCGATGCTGAAGTCTGTCCGAATCATATTAGCAATTGCCGCATTTTATGATTATGAGATCTGGCAAATGGACGTCAAAACGGCATTCCTTAATGGTTTCCTTAAGGAAGAACTGTATATGATGCAGCCGAAAGGTTTTGTTGATTCTAAAGATGCTAACAAAGTATGCAAGCTCCAGCGCTCCATCTATGGGCTGGTGCAAGCATCTCAGAGTTGGAACATTCACTTTAATTAAGTGATTAAAGCATTTGGGTTTGTAAAGGTTTATGGAGAACCCTGTATTTAGAAGAAAGTGAGTGGGAGCTCTGTAGCATTTCTCATATTATATGTGGATGACATACTGATAATGGGAAATGATATAGAACTTTTGGAAAGTGTAAAGGCCTACTTGAATAAGTGTTTTTCAATGAAGGACCTTGGAGAAGTTACTTACATATTAGGTATTATGATCTATAGAGATAGATCGGGACGCCTCATAGGTCTTTCACAAAGCACATACCTTGACAAGATATTGAAGAAGTTCAATATGGATCAGTCCAAGAAGGGGTTCTTGCCTGTGTTACAAGGTGTGAGATTGAGTACGACTCAATGCCCGACCATGGCAAAGGATAGAGAAGAGATGAATGTCATCCCCTATGCTTCAGCCATAGGCTCTATTATGTATGCCATGTTGTGTACCAGACCTGATATGAACCTTGCCATCAGTTTGGTAGGGAGGTACCAAAGTGATCCCGGAGCGGAACACTGGACAGCGGTCAAGAACATCCTGAAGTACCTGAAAAGGAGAAAGGACATGTTTCTCGTATATGGAGGTGCCGAAGAGCTCGTCGTAAAGGGTTACGTCGGTGCTAGCTTCGACACAGATCCGGACGACTCCAAGTCGCAAACCGGATACGTGTATATTTTGAACGAAGGGGCAGTTAGCTGGTGCAGCAGCAAGCAAAGTGTTGTGGCGGCATCTACATGTGAAGCGGAGTACATAGCTGCTTTGGAACCAGCAAAGGAAGGAGTCTGGATGAAGGAGTTCATCACTGACCTAGGAGTAATTCCAAGCACATCGGGCCCGATGACTCTATTCTGTGACAACACTAGAGCTATTGCCCTTGCAAAGGAGCCCAGGTTTCACAAGAAGACAAGACACATCAAGTGCCGCTTCAACTCTATCCGTGATTACATTCAGGAGGGAGATATAGATATTTGTAAAGTGCATACGGATCTGAATGTCGCAGATCCGTTGACTAAACCTCTCTCACGAGGAAAACATGATCAACACCAGAATGCTATGGGTGTACGATTCATCACAATGTAACTAGATTATTGACTCTAATGCAAGTGGGAGACTGTTGGAAATATGCCCTAGAGGCAATAATAAAATGGTTATTATTGTATTTCCTTGGTCATGATAATTGTCTATTGTTCATGCTATAATTGTGTTAACCGGAAATCGTAATACATCTATGAATACATAGACCATAACATGTCCCTAGTAAGCCTCTAGTTGGCTAGCTCATTGATAAATAGATGGTCACGGTTTCATGGCCATGGACATTGGATGTCGTTGATAATGGGATCACATCATTAGGAGAATGATGTGATGGACAAGACCCAATCCTAAGCATAGCACAAGATCGTGCAGTTCGTCTTCTAAAGATTTTCAATGTCAAGTATCGTTTCCTTAGACCATGAGATTGTGCAACTCCCAGATACCATAGGAATGCTTTGGGTGTGCCAAATGTCACAACGTAACTGGGTGGCTATAAAGGTGCACTACGGGTATCTTCAAAAGTGTTTGTTGGGTTGGCACGAATCGAGACTGGGATTTGTCACTCCGTGTGACGGAGAGGTATCTCTAGGCCCACTCGGTAAGACGTCATCATAATGAGCTCAATGTGACTAAGGAGTTAGCCATGGGATGATGTATTATGGAATGAGTAAAGAGACTTGCAGGTAACAAGATTGAACAAGGTATAGAGATACCGACGATAGACAAAGGGAATTGTATACGGGATTGATTGAATCCCCGACATCGTGGTTCATCCGATGAAATCATCATAGAGCATGTGGGAGCCAACATGGGTATCCAGATCCTGTTGTTGGTTATTGACCGGAGAGGTGTCTCGGTCATGTCGACATGTCTCCCGAACCCGTAGGGTCTACACACTTAAGGTTTGATGACGCTAGGGTTATAGGGAAATGGTATACGTGATTACCGAAGGTTGTTCGGAGTCCCGGATGAGATCCCAAACGTCGCGAGGAGCTCCGGAATGGTCTGGAGGTAAAGATTGATATATAGGAAGTCCAGTTTTGGTCACCAGAAAGTTTTCGGGCTCATCGGTAGTGTACCGGGAGTGCCGGGAGGGTGCCGGAGGACCCCCGGGAGGGGTGTGACGACCATAGGACTTTGTGGGACCTTAGAGGAGGTGTACCAGCCCTGTTTGGGCTGGCCAAGACCTTCTAGAAAGGCCCATGCGGCTGGAGATCAAGGGATAAGGCAAAAGGAGTTTGAAAGGAGGGAGATCCACCTCCCTTGTGGGAGGTGGACTCTTCCCTAGCTTCAACCGAAGCTCTCCTCCTTGGAGGAGGGGCCAAGGCAGCCCTCCCTATCCCTCCTCCTATATATATTCAAGGGTTTGGGATGATTTGAGACACGACTTCTCTCTCTCTCGGGGCAGCCCTACCCTTCTTGTTCCTCGTTCTCTGTAGCGCTTGGCGAAGCCCTGCCGGAGTTCACGTAGCTCCACCGTCACCATGCCGTCGTGATGTCGGAGCTCTCCCTCAACCTCTCCTTCATCCTTGACAGATCAAGGCGTAGGATACGTCATCGGGCTGCACGTGTGTTGAACGCGGAGGCGCCGTTGTTCGGTGCTGAGATCGAAATCCACGGCGATCTGAATCGCTTCGAGTACGACTCCACCAACCGCATTCTTGTAACGCTTCCGCTTAGCGATCTTCAAAGGTATGAAGATGGAATCTCTCCCCACTCGTTGCTAGTTTCTCCATAGATAGATCTTGGTGATACGTAGGAAATTTTTTGATTTACTACTATGTCTCCAAACAGCTGCACAGAAGGCTTATGTCCTTAATGCACCGCTGTAGCGACCCGATCTCAAGGAATCGGAGTCTCTGTGCTTAAGTGTCATCCCTGGATCGATATGCTGACACATACAGTACTTGAGGATTTACAACAGAGTTCAATCACACATTTATTACATCAAGAATCCTCAAAGAGTATTTATTACAATAATGTGGCCTAAGGCCAAGTGAAACAAAAACATGCGGAAGCAATAAAGGTAATCAGTCCATCAACTCCACGAGCAAGCTGAGTGCAGAACAACGACCTATCGCACCTTATTCGTCGTCGGACAAATCTGCAACATGATAAGTTGCAGCCGTGTAGGTCAATACATGGAATGTACTGGCAAGTCACATCATAAAGTGTGATGAACCTACATAGTACATGCAATTTCGCTGGTGGAAAGCTCTAAGTTTAGTTTTGCATAAAGCTAGTTTTTCCCTATCAGAAATGATTGCTCTACTTCTACAAATATCATAAGTCTGAGATGATGCCCATCTCAACCATTCCAAAAGTTTATATCCAATTGATTGATTAAGAGTGATGAGATCTCCCTACATTTCCACTACTAAAAGCTCAAGTTGTCCATGACCGGGGACACGGCTAATCGATTAGGTTTTAACTCTACAGAGGTTGTGCACTTTTCCCCACAAGACTCGACCACCTCCTTGATCGGAAAATCGAGACATAGTCTTTCGATAGCATTTCCCCTAACCCACGGATAGGCCGGTACACCTACATCATCTACATCTGCTAGCCTATCCCGGAAGAGGTCACACCATCTACTCAACTAAGCCAGAGCCCATATTGGCTTGCGGCTGCACACGGAAGCTTATAGACATGAAAATACGGTTGATCCCTTTGAGCCTGGGTGGACGGACCACTAGTGTGCACTCCCATGGATTCCCATGAATGCTCCCACTGTACTTCGCACCATACAAACCAGTTTCCACCCAGGTAGTTCATTAAAGTTGGTGCTAGTTACTACTTTGTCACTCACAACTCAAAATGACAGCGCTCCCCAATCCACGTCTACTTTGGCGAGGCATTGTAACATAACACGGTGGTGACAAAGTTTGCATGGTGCAGACCTACCTCAAATGAACTACTAGGTGATAGAAAATCCAACAAGTATAAACTCCTTCATGCATTCCTACATCAAAGGACTAAGTGCAAAAATAAAATATAGGTAAAAACTGACATGATCAAAATGTAACTTGCCTTCGTGCTGGGAGTGAAGTTCTAGCGAATGGTAGTACTCTGCTTCGCACTCCGGACAATCTATCGCAAAATAAATAAAAACACACATAAACATGCATTCATACAATTCAAAGACATGCAACAAAAATATTTGCAAAAGCCCAATAAAAATCCAACACAAGTCATTAGCATGAAAAAATTTCAAAGTGTGATTAGTGTTAAAAATTCGTGACGTGCACTAGTGTTCCTACAAGGCATCCTAGTAAAATTATGGTGAACCGAAAATAATGGTGTAGAATATACTGTGGCAAAATTTCATGTCAAAGGATTTGGTTCGTGTGACATGGTGCAAAAAGAATCACTTCGAACGGGTATACCGTTTCAAAGATATGGCCTAATGAAATTTAAATTCAAATCTGAAATAAATTCAAATTTGAACTTGCAAAAATCTGCAACTATGGGTTTGGTTTTTAGGGCTATTCGAGACGAAACTTTAGCCGCTTGTTTCATCTCGTTTCAACCTACGGTTAAAAAGTTACGGGTGTTTGAAGTTTTGAATAAAATCTGGAAAAAAAACTGCTATAGAATATTTTTTGAAAACTCTAAATTGTGGACGTTCGCGGCTAGAGCACGAAGTGAATGACTCTGATTGGTTGGCTATGTTCGCTGCGGCTGCTATGCGACGAACGTTCGCAAACTAGGCAAATCACCGGTTCGGCTAACTAAAAGAACAAACTGACGTTCGGTTTAAATAAACCGCACGGTTTATATTAAAACGCGGTTAACTGCGTACCGGTTTGGTCTAAATAAAAATAACCTAAAAAAACTAAAACTAATCTACGTACGGGCGAGCGCTTACAGAGAACGGGCGCTGGCCTCGGCAGGAACTTGGCGTCGACGGGAGCGGTGACTCCGGCGATCTCCGGCGCGGGCGAGGTTGTCGGGCAGGTGCGGCGTGGCAGGGGCGACCGAGCGGTGGTGATGGCAGACGGCGGTGATGACCTGAGGGAGTGGAGGGAGCGGGCGAAGCTCCTATGCTCCGGTGAACTCCGGCGACGCAGGTCTTCGGGGCGGCGTCTCCGGGGCGTCCTAGGGCAAACGAAGATGTTAGGGAGGTGCGCAATGGCATGGGGATCCAATTCCCTTAAAGAAAATAGGCCATGGTGGCTCACCAATGTCGTAGTTTTCTGGTGAACTGACTCGGTTCTGACGAGATGCGAACGGGCGGTGCGTCGGCTACGAGTGGCGAGAGGAGGTGCGGATCGTCTGAATGGAACGAGGGGGTCAAGGGCTACTTATAGGCGCGGTTTGGAGGGTTGGGGCTGCGGGATAAGCCTTATCGCAAGATCCTCGGTCGGCTGGTTCGGGAGCTGCGAGTTGCGGCTCTATCCCGGGCGTACCGTGTGGGAGGTTGGGGATGACCTGGGTTGGCCCCATCTTGCAGAGAGAGAGAGAAGAGAGATGGAGTTGACGAGGGAGAGAGAGACGCGCGGGCGTGCGGGCGTGCATTGGGGCGACCGAGCGCTGGGGCTGGGCGAGCGCTTGTGCTTCGCTGGCCTGGCTGGGCTGTGCGTGGTGTGTGTGCGTGCGTGTGTTGTGTTGTGTCTTTTTTTTTCTTTTGAATTTTTTTTCCACCAGATCCAAATTAGAGTCACTAAAAAAACAGAAAAAAATTCCTAAAATCCTGATTTGTAAAATAGAGCACAAGGAACATTAATTCCTGCTCATAAAATTTTAGAAAAAATCTATGTATATATTTTTAATGCAAAAATCTAACTTTTGGCTAACAAAAATCATTTTCCAATGAAACTTTAAAACATCAAATGCGAAGAAACTACTTTCCCACTCGGATAGATATAATTTTGAGGAAGTCTTATTATCCCCTCTCTATGATTTTATGTGAGTGGAAAACTTGAACATCATAAACTCCAAATGCAATAAAAAAATATGACATGCAACATGGTGATTCTATTAACATCCTAATTTAATAAAATTGGGATGTTACAACCTCTCGGTGTGCCAACCCCTCTAGCGTCTTTTGTCGATGTTGTGAACATCTGACAGGCATGTTCTGATGACTACTTGATAGTTTAGTGTGTCATGCATTACGGATTAGAATTGAGGCTCCAAAACATTTTGAACGTCACGGAACATATGAGATGTTCTAAGAGCTGAAATTAGGATCTCAGGCTCCTGCACGTGTTGCGAGATATGAGATCTCCAACAAGATTCTTTGCCTGCAAGATGAAATAGAATAGCTCAATCGTTGAGCATGTGCTCAGATTGTCTGGGTGCTACAATCGCTTGAATCGAGTGGGAGTTGATCTTCCAGATAAGATAGTGATTGATATTGTTCTCCAAGTCACTGTCACTGAAGCTACTAAAACTTGGTGATGAACTATAAAATGTCAGGGATAGAAATAATGATCCCTGAGCTATTCGCGGTGTTTAACACCGCGAAGGTAGAAATCAAGAAGGAGCGTCAAGTGTTGATGGTTAGTCAAACCACTAGTTTCGAGAAGGGCAGGAGCAAGGAGGGAAACATCATGGATAGGAAGTCAGTTGCTGCTCCAGTGAAGCAACCCAAAGTTGAACCCAAACCCGAGACTAAATGCTTCGATTATGAGGAGAGCGGTCGTGAAGTGGAACAACCCTAGATACTTGGTAGATAAGAAGGCTGGCAACGTCGACAGAAGTATATTTGATATACGTGTTAATGATGTGTACCTTGCAAGTACTCCTAGTAGCACCTGGGTATTGGATACCGGTTCGGTTGCTAAATGTTAGTAACTCGAAATAAAAGCTATGGAATAAACGGAGAACTAGCTAAGGGTGAGGTGACGATGTGTGTTGGAAATGTTTCCAAGGTTGATGTGATCAACATCCCATGCTCTCTCCACCTTCGGGATTAGTGACGAACCTAAATAAATTTTATTTGGTGTTTTGCATTGAGCATGAATGTGATTAAATCGTGTTTATTGCAACACGGTTATTCATTTAAGTTAGAGAATAATGGTTATTCTGTTTAAATGAGTAATACCTTCAATGGCCATGCACCCAGTGAGAATGGTTTGTTAAATCTTGATCGTAGTAATACACATGTTCATAAAATTTATGCCAAAAGATACAAAGTTAATAATGATAGTACCACATACTTGTGGCACTGCCACTAAATGTCATATTGGTATAAAGCGCATGAAGAAACTCCATGCTGGTGGATCTTTGGACTCATTCGATTTCGAATCGGTTGAGACATGCGAACCATGCCTCTTAGGCAAGATGACTAAGGACCCCGTTTTCCGGATTGATGGAGCGGGCAAGTGATTTATTGGAAATGATAAATGTTGATGTATGCAATCCAATGAGTCTTGTAGCGTGCGGTGGATATCGTTGGTTTTTTGCCTTCACTGATGATTTGAGTAGATATAGTGTATATTTACTTAATGAAACACAAGTATGAACCGTTTGAAAGGTTCAAGCAAATTCAGAGTGAAGTTTAAGATCATCGTGACAAGAAGATAAAAATGTCTGCGATATGATCATGGAGGTGAATATCAGAGTTACGAGTTTTGCATACAACTTTAGACAATGTGAAAGTTGTTTCACAACTCACGCCACCTGGAACACCATCGTGTGATGGTGTGTTTGAACGTCATAGTCGTGCTCTATTGGATATGGTTCGGGCTATGATGTCTCTTATCATTTTGCTACTATAGTTTTGGGGTTATGCATTGGAGACAACTACATTCACTTTAGATAGGGCACCATCTAAATCCGTTGAGATGACACCGTGTGAATTATGGTTTGATAGAAACCTAAGCTGTCATTTCTTAATGTTTGGGGCTGCAACACTTATGTGAAAAAGGTTTTCACCTAATGAGCTCGAACCCAAAGCGGACAAATGCATCTTCATAGAATACCCTAAACACAGTTGGGTAAACCTTCTATCTCAGATGCAAGCATAAAGTATTTGTTGCTAAAATTGGGTCCTTTCTCGAGAAAGAGTGTCTCTCGAAAGAATTGAGTAGGAGGAAGATATAACTTGATGAGGTTGTTGAACCTTTGTTCAACTAGAGAGTAGCGCATTGCAGGAATTTTTTTTGTGAAGCCTACGTTAGTTGAAGAGGAAGTTAATGATGATGATCATGAAGCTTCGGATCAAGTTACTATCAAACCTCGTAGGTCGAGAAGGATGTGTACTGCTCCTGAGCGGTATCACAACCCTGTCTTGGAAGTCATGTTGTTGGACAACGATGAACCTACGAGCTGTGGAGAAGCGATGATGGGCCCGGATTCTGATAAATGGTTAGAGGCCATGAAATCCGAGAAAGGATCCATGTATGAAAACCAAGTATAGACTTTGGTATACTTGCTCGTTGGACGGCAGGTCGTTGAGTACAAATGGATGTTTAAAATGAAGACAGACGCTCATGGTAAATGTCACCATTTGTAAAGCTCGACTTGTTGCAAAGAAGTTTACGGCCAGCTCAAGGAGTTGACTGCGATGAGACTTTCTCACTCGTAGCGATGCTAAAGTCTGTTGGAATTATGTTAGCATTTGCTGCATTTTCAATTATGAAATGTGGTATATGGATATCAAAACATAGTTTCCTTAACGGTTTACTTGAGGAAAGGTTGTATGTGATACAACCAGAAGGTGTTGTCAGTCCTAAGGATGCTAAAAGGTGTGCAAGCTTCAGTTATTCTTCTATGAACTGAAGCAAGCATCTCGGAGTTGGAATATACACTTTGATTAGGTGATCAAAGTTTTTGAGTCTATACATAGTTTACAAGAAACTTGTATTTACAATAAAGTGAGTGGGAGCACTATAGAATTTCTGATAAGTATATGTGGATGACATATTGTTGATTGGAAATGATGTAGAATTTCTGGAAAGCATAAACGGTTGTTTGAAAAGAGTTTTTCAAAGGAAGCCCTTGATAAAGCTACCTAATTGTTGAGCATCAAGATCTATAGACATAGATCAAGATGCTTGATGAGATTTTCAATGAGTACAACCTTGACATGATTTTGAAAGAGTTCAAAATGGATCAGTCAAAGAAAGAGTTCTCGCCTAATTTGCAAGGTGTGAAGTTGAGTGAGACTCAAATCTCGACAATGGCAGAAGAAAGAGAAAGGACGAAAGTCATCCCCTATGCCTTAGCCATAGGCTCTGTATAGTATGCCATGTTGTGTACCGCACCTATTTGTGCCTTCCCATGAGTCCGTCAAGGGGTACAAGAGTGATCCAGAAGTGGATCACTGGACAGAGGTCAAGATTATCCTTAGTGACTAAAAGACTAACGAAACGTTTATCGATTATGGAGGTGATAAAGGGTTCGTCGTAAAGAGTTACATCAATGCAAGCTTTAACACTAATCTGGATGACTCTTAGTAGCAATCTGGATACGTATACTGGAGCAGCCATTTGGAATAGTACCAAGTGGAGTGTGGTAGCAGTGTTTACAGTTTGACATAGAGATTTGCAAAGTACATACGGATCTGAATGTCGCAGGCCCATTGACTATAAGACCTCTCTCACATGCAAAGCATGATCAAGCCCCAGAACTCAGTGGGTGTTAGAATCATAACAATGCGAATCACATGGTGATGTGAACTAGATTATTGACTCTAGTGCAAGTGGGAGACTGTTGGAAATATGCCCTAGAGGCAATAATAAATTAGTTATTATCATATTTCCTTGTTCATGATAATCATTTATTATCCATGCTATAATTGTGTTGATCGGAAACTCAGATACATGTGTGGATACATAGACAACACCATGTCCCTAGTATGCCTCTCATAGACTAGTGCGTAGATCAAAGATGGCTATGGTTTCCTAGTCATGGACATAAGATGTCATTTGGTAACGGGATCACATCGTTAGGAGAATGATGTGATGGACAAGACCCAAACTACAGACGTAGCATATGATCATGTCAGTTTATTGCTACTGTTTTCTGCATGTCAAGTATATGTTCCTATGACCATGAGATCATGCAACTCACTGACACCGGAGGAGTACCTTGTGTGTATCAAACGTCACAACGTAACTGGGTGACTATAAAGGTGCTCTACAAGTATCTCCGAGGGTGTCTGTTGGGTTGGCATGGATCAAGACTGGGATTTGTTACTCCGTGTGACAGAGAGGTATCTCAGGGCCCACTCGGTAATACAACATCACAATAAAGCCTTTCAAGCAATGTGACTAAGTGTTAGTCACAGGATCTTGTATTACGGAACGAGTAAAGAGACTTGCCGATAACAAGGTTGAACTACGTATGGAGATACCGACGATCGAATCTCGAGCAAGTAACATACCGAAGAACAAAGGGAACATCATGCGGGATTAACTGAATCCTTGACATAGATGTTCGACCGATAAAGATCTTCGTAGAATATGTAGGAACCAATATGGGCATCTAGGTCCCGCTATTGGTTATTGACCGTAGAGGTGTCTCGGTCATGTCTACATCGTTCTCGAACCCGCAGGGTCTGCACACTTAAGGTTCGATGACGTTTTGGTAGTATAGAGTTATGCATGGTGGTGACCAAAGGTTGTTTGGAGTCCCAGATGAGATCCCGTACATCAATAGGAGCTCCGGAATGGTCCGGAGGTAAAGATTGATATATAGGAAGTCCTATTTTGGTCGTCGGAAAAGTTTTGGGCTCATCGGTAGTGTACCGGGAGTGCCGCTAGTGTACCGGGAGACCACCGGGAGTGGTATTTCAACCCAAGAGGCTTCATGGGCTGTGAGAGAGTAAATGCCAGCCCTTTGTGGGCTGGTGGAAGTCCCACACAAGGCCCATGCAGCTGGGAAGAAAAGCCCAAAGAGAAAAAGGTGGAAAAGGCAAAAAAGGCAAAAATAAGGAGGAGTCCTAGTCCTACTAGGATTGGAGAAGGAATCCTCCAATCCCACTAGGTTCGGCCGACCCAAGGGCTGCCTCTTTGGCAGCCAACCCTACTCCTCCTCTCCTCCTATATATACTAGAGGATTTTAGGGTTTTGGCACAGAATTTGCAGCCACGTGCTACCCGTTCCTCTAGTGCATAGTTTCTCCTCTAGATCGGCTTTCTGCAGTGCTTAGGCGAAGCCCTGTCGGAATAGCTCCACCACCATCGCCGGAGCGCCGTCACACTGCCGCATCACTCTTCTTCCTCTCCGCTCCCTCTTGCTGGATCAAGACGGTGGAGATCGTCATCAAGCTGTACGGGTGCTGAACGCGGAGGTGCCGTCCGTTCGGCACTAGATCGGAAGGACCGTGATCAAGATCGCGAGATGGATCATGATGAGTTCACGGGACGGATCGTGATTAGTTCGGGGGATGGATCGTGATGAGTTCGTGGGATGGATCGTGATTGGATCGCAGGACGGATCTGATGAGATCGCGGGACGCTCGTTGATGTGGATCGCGAAGACGTTCGACTAGACCAACCGCATTTCTTAACACTTCCCGCTTAGAGATCTACAAGAGTACGTAGATCCACTCTCCCTCTCGTAGATGCTCATCACCATGGATAGATCTTGCGTGTGCATAGGAAATTTTTTATTTCCGATGCAACGTTCCCCAACACCATCCCCCAATATATATGTGAGAAGGAGGAGGGCAGCAGCACCCTAATCCATGGTGCAGCCCTTCCTCCCTCTCCAATAGCCTCTCCTCTAGTAGATTGGTTCGGTGTCGCTTAGCGAAGCTCTGCCGGATCAGCTCCACCACCACCGCCGCCGCTCCGTCGTGCTGCCGGCGAACCCATCTACCTTTTCGCTCCCTCTTGCTGGATCAAGAAGGCGGAGATCTTCATCGAGCTGCATGTGTGCTAAACGCGGAGGTGTCGTCCGTTCGGCACTTGATTGGGAGTTCATGGGATGTCTTGCGATTAGGATCACGGAGACATACCACTAGATCAACCGCATTCTTTAACGCTTCCGCTTAGCAATCTACAAGGGTATGTAGATCCAATCTCTCCTCTCATAGATGCTCATCTGCTAGAATTATCTTAGTGAAGCATAGGAATTTTTTTGTTTCCCATGCAACGTTCCCCAACAGTTCCGTACCCTACAATAATTTCTTCGTTAGTTCTCTGCTATTTATAACTTTGGAGTGAACTCTTTGTCGCACGAGAGGTACTTACACATGATTCAACTATGCCAATATTATTGAGAGAAATTGCACTAGTGAAAGTATGGACCCCAGGCCTTGTTTCCAAGCATTTATACAATGTTTTGCTCGTTGTTTACTATTTGTTACCTTGCTGTTTTTATATTTTCAGATTATAAAAACTTATATCTACCATCCATATTGCACTTGTATCACCATCTCTTCGCCGAACTAGTGCACCTATACAGTTTACCATTGTATTGGGTTTGTTGGGGACACAAGAGACTCTTTGTTATTTGGTTGCAGGGTTGTTCGAGAGGGACCATCTTCATCCTACACCTCCCACAGATTGATAAACCTTAGGTCATCCACTTGAGGGAAAATTTCCACTGTCCTACAGAACTCTATGCTTGGAGGCCCAACACGAGTCTAGAAGAAGAAGGTTGTGTAGTATACAGCAGTAAGCAACTCGAACTTGCTAACCCCGAAGACACACTGTAATAAGTACGGCTTACCATCTGTTATAACCTTTTCCTAGCGGACATGATCCTCGAAGAACCTCCTATCCACCCGCTCCTTTTGGTGTTCGGTTGTCAGGGTGGATAGCTCGGCGGCCAGCTCCTTGCCTTTCTGCTTAAGGACCTCGTAGTTGTGGTTGGCGTCCTTCAGCTCCTCTTGGATCTCCTCCACTTGAGCCTCGTGCTTGTCCCTGGTGGCTCTTAAGGCCGAAAGTGTGATAGCCGCTCGTTCGGCCGCCGCCCTCTCGACCGCAGCCTCCTGCTTCGCATCCTGTAGCTCAGCCTAGAGCTTCTCTATTTCCTTCGTCGAGGTTGTGTAAGCATCAAGAATAAGAATATTGCATCGACAGTAGGATGACCAAATTTTTTTGGATACTGAGTAAGGCTTACCTTGTGCCTCATCGAATCTCTTGTTAAGAGCATCAAGCTCGTCTTCGAAGCTTTTGAGCTTCCAATTCATCTTGTCTAGCTCGGCAGCATTCACGGTCGTCGCCGATGATGAAGCCTGTAAAAAGAAAATCCTTATCAGGTTACATGGGTTCAAAATTACCGAACTTGCGTCAATGTGATCCTATGTATGGTCTTCTTAAGGGTTGCTTAGAATGTTCCGAACATATAATTTAGTATCTAGTTCGGCCAATGATCCATGATTGACCCCTAGGTGAGTTTTTTCAAACTCACCTAGGGCTCGGGGGCTGCCATGTATACAATGCGAGGCTCACCTGAAAGCCCGTCAGGAGATCCTTGAAGGCCTCCTTCAGTCCATTGTTGATGGACTAAATGCTTTGCAATTTCGCACCCATAAGGGTGCGGTGCTCCTCGAAGATGGAGGCACTCGATAGAGCCTCCCCCATGCTCGGCCACCCACTGGTTGGTGATGCCGGTGGTGATCGAACAACCCGATCACCGACCGGGGATTGAACCGGTGCCTCCGGAGGCGTGGTGCACTCTGGAGAGGTCCTCGGAGGAGACTAAATATCTACTCCTCTGGTCTCCTCGGTATCCGGGTGGGATCCCGCCCCCCAGTCTTCGGTGGCCGAGGCGTTAACCTCGACCATAATGTCGTCTCCCCCATCGCCGGTGCCCGGCTCCATAGGAGCATGCTGGGATGACACCTCCGCGATGTCCTTCGTGGCGCCCGGATGAGTGGGATGCAACGCATTCCCGCTCTCTGCTAGATCGGCGGGCAGGGTCTCCCCGTCCGAAATCTGGTCAATGGGGAGGACGCGCGGCGGGCTGCAAAATCAGTAAGTGCTTGCATGTTAGTAACCTTCAAAACTCATCGTTGATAGTTTAGGAAGTCTTTGGATCCTTACCTTCGAGCTGGGGGCTTGACCCTTAGGTTCCTTCATGGAACCCTCTAGAAATCATCAGACGAGGTATCCAAGTACGAACTGTCATAGAAAACGATTACCCGTGTCCGACGCGCTTTCTTCTAGGCGGGAGGACGTACGTCCTCCATGGTGTCCGATGACGCCGCCCTCTTCCTTGCGAGGGGGGAATCACCCTCCCCCTCGTCCTCATCCTCATGCTCCTTTTGATTCGAGTAGGCATGGGTTTCCTCGGACACAACCTCTGGATGGTCCCTGATACGAAGGCCTTCTTGGCCTGGTTTCTTCTTCTTATCCTTATTTGCGGGCACCTCGTAAGGCGCCTCGACAAGCATCTCCGCCAATAGCCTGGTGTTGGAAATATGCCCTAGAGGCAATAATAAATTAGTTATTATCATATTTTCTGGTTCATGATAATCGTTTATTATCCATGCTATAATTGTGTTGATCGGAAACTCACATACATGTGTGGATACATAGACAACACCATGTCCCTAGTATGCGTCTAATAGACTAGCGTGTTGATCAAAGATGGCTATGGTTTCCTAGCCATGGACATGAGATGTCATTTGGTAACGGGATCACATCATTAGGAGAATGATGTGATGGACAAGACCCAAACTACAAATGTAGCATATGATCGTGTCAGTTTATTGCTACTGTTTTCTGCATGTCAAGTATATGTTCCTATGACCATGAGATCATGTAACTCACTGACACCGAAGGAGTACCTTGTGTGTATCAAATGTTGCAACGTAACTGGGTGACTAAAAAGGTGTACAGGTATCTCCGAGGGTGTCTCTTGGGTTGGCATGGATCAAGACTGGGATTTGTTACTCCGTGTGATGGAGAGGTATCTCAAGGCCTACTCGGTAATACAACATCACAATAAGCCTTGCAAGCAATGTGACTAAGTGTTAGTCACGGGATCTTGTATTACGGAACGAGTAAAGAGACTTGCTGTTAACGAGGTTGAACTAGGTATGGAGATACCGACGATCGAATCTCGGGCAAGTAACATACCGAAGAACAAAGGGAACATCATACGGGATTAACTGAATCCTTGACATAGTGGTTCGACCGATAAAGATCTTTGTCGAATATATAGGAACCAATATGGGCATCCAGGTCCCGCTATTGGTTATTGACCGTAGAGGTGTCTCAGTCATGTCTACATAGTTCTCGAACCCACAGGGTCAGCACACTTAAGGTTTGGTGACGTTTCGGTAGTATAGAGTTATGCATGGTAGTGACCGAAGGTTGCTCAGAGTCCCGGATGAGATCCCGGATGTCAGGAGGAGCTCCAGAATGGTCCAGAGGTAAAGATTGATATATAGTAAGTCCTATTTTGGTTACCGGAAAAGTTTCGGGCTCATCGGTAGTGTACCGGGAGTACCGGTAGTGTACCGGGAGACCATTGGGAGGGGTATTTCGACCCAAGAGGCTACATGGGCTGTGGGAGGATGAATACCAGCCCTTAGTGGGATGGAGGAAGTCCCAAAAAGGTCCCATGCGGCTGGGAAGAGAAGCCCAAAAGGAAAAAGGTGGGAAAAGGCAAAAGGGCTAAATTAGGAAGGAGTCCTAATCCTACTAGGAGTGGAGGAGGAGGACTCCTCCCTCCTGGTTCGGCTGACCCAAGGGCTGGCTCCTTGGGAGCCAAGCCTCCTCCTCCTCTCCTCCTATATAGACTAGAGGGTTTTAGGGTTTTGGCACAAGATTTTCAGCCACGTGCTACCCTATTCTCTAGTGCATAGTTTCTCCTGTAGATCGGTTTTCTGCAGTGCTTAGGTGAAGCCCTGCCGGAATTACTCCACCACCATTGCCGTGGCGCTGTCATGCTGCCAGAGAACTCTTCTACCTATCCGCTCCCTCTTGTAGGATCAAGAAGGCGGAGATCATCATCAAGTTGTACGTGTGCTGAACGCGGAGGTGTCGTCCGTTCGGCGCTAGATCGGAAGAACCGTGATCAAGATCGCGAGACGGATCATGATAAGATCGCGGGACATATCGTTATGAGTTCACGGGATGGATCGTGATTTGATCACGGGACGGATCGTGATGAGATCACGGGACGCTCGGCGATTTGGATCGCGAAGACGTTCGACTACACCAACCGCGTTTCTTAACGCTTCCCGCTTAGCGATCTACAAGGGTATGTAGATCCACTCTCCGTCTCATAGATGCTCATCACCATTGATAGATCTTGCGTGTGCATAGGAAATTTTTTGTTTCCCATGCAACGTTCCCCAACAGTGGTATCAGAGCCACGTTTATGTGTAGATGAGATCTTGAGTAGAACACAAAGAGTTTGTGGGCGTTGATTCTTAGATTGCTTCCTCCCTTGGTCATGTTTTGGTTCAGCGGTATTGTGGGATGAAGCGGCCCGAACCAACCTTACTCGTACGCTTACAAGAGACCAGTTCCATCGACTAACGTGTAACTTCGTTGCACAAAGATGGCTGGCGGGTGTCTGTTTCTCCTACTTTAGTTGGATCGGATTCGACTAAGGCGGTCCTTGACAAGGTTGAAAAGCAACTTATGTATCACCGTTGTGGTTTTTGCATAGGTGAGAATTGTTCTTGCTAGATACCCCTAGCAGCCATGTAAAACATGCAACAACAATTAGAGGACGTCTAACTTGTTTTTGCAGGGTATGTTGTGATGTGATATGGCCAATTACATGATGAGATATATGTGATGTATGAGATGATCATGTTATGTATAGAATATCACGACTTGCATGTCGATTAGTACGGCAACCGGCAGGAGCCATAGGGTTGTCTTTAATTATTGTATGACCTGCATGTCAATCATTAAGCGCTATGTAATGCTTTACTTTATCGCTAAAAGGTAGCAATAGTAGTAGAAGCATGGTGGGCGCGACAACCCCGATGGCGACACGTTGATGGAGATCATGGTGTCATGCCGGTGACAATGGAGATCATGCTGGTGCTTTCAAGATGGAGATCAAAAGCACAAGTTCCTGGCCATATCATGTCACTTATGATTTGCATGTGATGTTAATCCTTCGCACCTTGTTTTCCTTAGGACGATGGTAGCATTATAAGGTGATCCCTCACTTAATTTCAAGATAAATTGTGTTCTCCCCGAGTGTGCACCGTTGTGGAAGTTTGTCGTGTCGAGACGGCATGTGATGATCGGGTGTGATAGACTCTACGTTCACATACAACGGGTGCAAGCCAATGTTGCACATCCACAACACTCGGGTTAAACTGGACGAGCCTAGCATGTACAGACATGGCCTCGGAACACAAGAGATCGAAAGGTCGAACATGAGTCATATAGTAGACATGATCAACATGATGATGTTCACCATTGAAACCACCTCAACTCACGTGATGATCAGACTTGAGTTGGTGAATTTGGATCATGTATCACTCGAATGACCAGAGGGATGTCAATTTGACTGGGAGTTCTTAAGTAATATGATTAATTGAACTCATTATGATGAACATAGTCAATAGTGTCTTTGCAAACTGTGTTGTAGATTACTAGCTCACGCTGTAGCTCCCTTGATTTTTTATATGTTCCTAGAGAAATAGATTTGAAAGATGATGGTAGCAATATTGCGGACTAGGTCCGTGATCTGAGGATTGTCCTCATTGTTGCACATAAGGCTTATGTCCTTAATGCACCGCTTGGTGCGCCAACCCCTCTAGCGTCGTTTGTAGATGTTGTGAACATCTGACAGGCACGTTCTGATGACTACTTGATAGTTTAGTGTGTCATGCATTACGGCTTACAATTGAGGCTCCAAAATGTTTTGAACGTCACGGAACATATGAGATGTTATAAGAGCTGAAATTAGGATCTCAGGCTCGTGTCCGTGTTGCGAGATATGAGATCTCCAACAAGATTCTTTGCTTGCAAGATGAGAGAGAATAGCTCAATCGTTGAGCATGTGCTGAAATTGTCTAGGTGCTACAATCGTTTGACTCGAGTGGGAGTTGATCTTCCAGATAAGATAGTGATTGATATAGTTCTCCAAGTCACTGTCACTAAGCTACTAGAACTTGGTGATGAACTATAAAATGCCAGGGATAGAAATAATGATCCCTAAGCTGTTCGCGATGTTTGACACCGCGAAGGTAGAAATCAAGATGGAGCATCAAGTGTTGATGGTTAGTCAAACCACTAGTTTCGATAAGGACAAGAGCAAGGAGGGAAACTTCATAGATAGCAAGTTAGTTGCTCCTCCAGTGAAGCAACCCAAAGTTGAACCAGAACCCAAGACTAAGTGCTTCGATTATGAGGAGAGCGGTCGCTGAAGCAGAACAACCCTAGATACTTGGTAGATAAGAAGGTTGGCAACGTCAACAGAAGTATATTTGATATACGTGTTAATGATGTGTACCTTGCGAGTACTCCTAGTAGCACCTGGGTATTGGATACCGGTTCGGTTGCTAAATGTTAGTAACTCGAAATAAAAGCTATGGAATAAACAAAGAACTAGCTAAGGATGAGGTGACGATGTGTGTTGGAAATGCTTCCAAGGTTGATGTGATCAACATCGCACGCTCTCTCTACCTTCGAGATTAGTGACGAACCTAAATAAATGTTAGTTGGTGATTTGCGTTGAGCATGAACGTGATTAGATCGTATTTATTGCAACACGGTTATTCATTTAAGTTAGAGAATAATGGTTATTCTATTTACATGAATAATACCTTCAATGGTCATGCACCCAGTGAGAATGGTTTGTTGAATCTTGATCGTACTAATACACATGTTCATTTGATAACAAAAGATACATAGTTAATAATGATAGTACCACATACTTGTGGCACTGCCGCTAAATGTCATATTGGTATAAAGCGCATGAAGAAACTCCATGCTGATGGATCTTTGGACTCATTCAATTTTGAATTGGTTGAGACATGCGAACCATGCCTCTTGGGCAAGATGACTAAGGACTCCGTTTTTCGGATTGATGGAGCGGGTAAGTAATTTATTGGAAATGATACAAGTTGATGTATGCAATCCAATGAGTCATGTAGCGTGCGGTGGATATCGTTATTTTCTTAGCTTCACTGATGATTTGAGTAGATATAGTGTATATTTACTTAATGAAACACAAGTCTGAATCGTTTGAAAGGTTCAAGCAAATTCAGAGTGAAGTTTAATATCATCATGACAAGAAGATAAAAATGTCTACGATATGATCGTGGAGGTGAATATCTGATTTACGAGTTTGGCATACAACTTTAGACAATGTGAAAGTTGTGTCACAACACACGCCACCTGGAACACCATGGCGTGATGGTGTGTCCAAACGTCATAGTCGTGTTCTATTGGATATGGTGCGTGCTATCATGTCTCTTATCGTTTTGCTACTATAGTTTTGGGGTTATGCATTAGAGACAACTACATTCACTTTAAATAGGGCACCATCTAAATCCGTTGAGATGACACCGTGTGAATTATGGTTTGGTGAAAACCTAAGTTGTCATTTCTTGATGTTTGGGGCTACGACGCTTGTGTGGAAAAATGTTTTCACCTAATGAGCTTGAACCCAAAGCGGACAAATGCATCTTCATATCATACCCTAAGAACAGTTGGGTGAACCTTCTGTCTCAAGATCCAAGCATACAGTGTTTGTTGCTAAAACTGGGTCCTTTCTCGAGAAAAAGTTTCTCTCGAAAGAATTGAGTGGGAGGAAGATGGAAATTGATGAGGTTGTTGAACCTTTGCTTCAACCAGAGAGTAGCGCAGCGCAGAAAGATGTTTCTGTGGAGCCTACATCAGTTGAAGAGGAAGTTAATGATGATGATCATGAATCTTCGGATCAAGTTACTATCGAACCTCGTAAGTCGACAAGGACGCGTACTGCTCCTGAGTGGTATGACAACTTTGTCTTGGAGGTCATGTTGTTGGACAACAATGAACCTACTAGTTATGAAGAAGCGATGATGGGCCTGGATTCCGACAAATGGTTATAGGCCATGAAATCCGAGAAAGGATCCATGTATGAAAACCAAGTATAGAATTTGGTAGACTTGCTCGTTGGACGGCAGGTCGTCGAGTACAAATGGACTTTTGAGATGAAAACAGACGTTGATGGTAAATGTCACCATATATAAAGCTCGACTTGTTGCAAAGAAGTTTACGACAAGTTCAAGGAGTTGACTGCATGAGACTTTCTCATAGCGATGCTAAAGTCTGTTGGAATTATGTTAGCAGTTGCTGCATTTTTCAATTATGAAATCTGGCAGATGGATGTCAAAACATCATTTCCTTAACGGTTTACTTTAGGAAAGGTTGTATGTGATACAACCAGAAGGTTTTTCAGTCCAAAGGATGCTAAAAGGTGTGCAAGCTTCAGTGATCCTTCTATGAACTGAAGCAAGCATCTCGGCGTTGGAATATACACTTTGATGAGGTGATCAAAGTTTTTGAGTCTATACAAATTTTACGAGAAACTTGTATTTACAATAAATTTAGTGGGAGCACTATTGAGTTTCTGATAAGCATATGTGGTCGATATTTTTTTATCGGACATGATATACAATTTCTGGAAAGCATAAAGGGTTGTTTGAAAATATTTTTTCAACGGAAGACCTGGATAGAGCTACCTAATTGTTGAGAACCAAGATCTATAGAGATAGATCAAGATACTTGATGAGACTTTCAATGAGTACATACCTTGAAAAGTTTTTGAATGAGTTCAAAGTGGATTCGTCGGAGAAAGAGTTCTCGCCTGATTTGTAATGTGTGAAGTTGAGTGAGACTCAAAGCTCGACAACGGCTAAACAAAGAGAAAGGTCGAACGTTGTCCCCTATGCCTTAGACATAGGATCTGTATAGTATGTGATGCCGTGTACCACACCTGTGTGTGCCTTGCCATGAGTCCGTCAAGGGGTACAAGACTGATCCAGGAGTGGATCACTGGACAGCGGTCCAGATTATCCTTAGTAACTTAAATACTAACGAGATGTTTCTCGATTATGGAGGTGATAAAGGGTTCGTCGTAAAGAGTTACGTCGATGCAAGCTTTAACACTAATCCGGATAACTCTTAGTAGCAATCCGGATACATATAGTGGAGCAGCCATTTGGAATAGTACCAAGTGAAGTGTGGTAGCAGTGTTTACAGTTTGACATAGATATTTGCAAAGTACACTCGGATCTAAATGTCGCAGACCCGTTGACTATAAGACCTCTCTCACATGCAAAGCATGATCGAGCCCCAGAACTCATTGGGTGTTAGATTCATAACAATGCGTCTCACATGGTGATGTGACCTAGATTATTGACTGTAGTGCAAGTGGGAGACTGTTGGAAATATGCCCTAGAGGCAATAATAAATAAGTTATTATCATATTTACTTGTTCATGATAATCGTTTATTATCCATGCTATAATTGTGTTGATCGGAAACTCAGATACATGTGTGGATACATAGACAACACCATGTCCCTAGTATGCCTCCAATAGACTATATCGTTGATCAAAGATGGCTATGGTTTCCTAGTCATGGACATAAGATGTCATTTGGTAATGGGATCACATCATTAGGAGAATGATGTGATGGACAAGACCCAAACTACAAACGTAGCATATGATCGTGTCAGTTTATTGCTACTGTTTTCTGCATGTCAAGTATATGTTCCTATGACCATGAGATCATGTAACTCACTGACACCGGAGTAATTCCTTGTGTGTATCAAATGTCGCAACGTAACTGGGTGACTATAAAGGTGCTCTACAGGTATCTCCGAGGGTGTCTGTTGGGTTGGCATGGATCAACACTAGGATTTGTTACTCCATGTGACGGAGAGGTATCTCACGGCCCACTCGGTAATACAACATCACAATAAGCCTTGCAAGCAATGTGACTAAGTTTTAGTCACAGGATCTTGTATTACGGATCGATTAAAGAGACTTGCCGGTAATGAGGTTGAACTAGGTATGGAGGTACCGACGATCGAATCTCGGGCAAGTAACATACCGAACAACAAAGGGAACATCATACGGGATTAACTGAATCCTCAACATGGAGGTTCGACCGATAAAGAACTTCGTAGAATATGTAGGAACCAATATGGGCATCCAAGTCCCACTATTGGTTATTGACCGTAGAGGTGTCTCGGTTATGTCTACATAGTTCTTGAACCCGCAGGGTCTGCACACTTAAGGTTCGGTGACGTTTCGGTAGTATAGAGTTATGTATGGTGGTGACCGAAGGTTGTTCGGAGTCCTGGATGAGATCCTAAACGCCACGAGGAGCTCCAGAATGGTCCGGAGGTAAATATTGATATATAGGAAGTCCTATTTTGGTTACCGAAAAAGTTTTTGGCTCATCAGTAGTGTACCGGGAGTGCCGGTAGTGTACCGGGAGACCATCGGGAGCGGTATTTCGACCCGAGAGGCTACATGGGCTGTGGGAGGATGAATACAAGCCCTTAGTGGGCTGGAGGAAGTCCCACAAAGGCCCCATGCGTCTAGGAAGAAAATCCCAAAAGGAAAAAGGTGGAAAAAGGCAAAAGGGCTAAATTAGGAAGGAGTCCTAATCCTACTAGGAGTGGAGGAGGAGGAGGACTCCCTCCTGGTTCGGCCGACCCAAGGGCTGGCTCCTTGGGAGCCAAGCCTCCTCCTCCTCTCCTCCTATATATACTAGAGGGTTTTAGGGTTTTGGCACAAGATTTTCGGCCACGTGCTACCCTATTCTCTAGTGCATAGTTTCTCCTCTAGATCGGTTTTCTGCAGTGCTTAGCCAAAGCCCTCACCACCATCGCTGCAGCGCCGTCACACTGCCGGAGAACTCTTCTACCTCTCCGCTCCCTCTTGCTAGATCAAGAAGGCGGAGATCGTCATCAAGCTGTACGTGTGCTGAACGCGGAGGTGTCGTCCGTTCGGCCCTAGATCGGAAGGACCGTGATCAAGATCGCGAGACGGATCGTGATGAGATCGCGGGACGGATCGTGATGAGATCACGGGAAGGATCGTGATGAGTTCATGAGACGGATCGTGATTGGATCGCGGGACGGATCGTGATGAGATCGTGGGACGCTTGGCGATTTTGATCGCGAAGACGTTCGACTACACCAACCGTGTTTCTTAATGCTTCTCGCTTAGCGATCTACAAGGGTATGTAGATCCACTCTCCCTCTCGTAGATGCTCATCATCATGGATAGATCTTGCATGTGAGTGGGAAATTTTTTGTTTCCCATGCAACATTCCCCAACACCTAGACCTGATGTCTTCGGGCTGAGGCGTCGGGTAGTCGATGCCTGTGGATTTGCTCAACCATTTCTGCAAAAGTGATTAGAAGGATGTTTTAGATTTTCTTAAGGGAAGAGAGAGCCGAACAAACAAAGCTAAGTTGTACCTGGGTAGGAGGCTTATCAATGTGTAGACCCCGATCCTCCTCCTCGGCTGGCCAATCCTTCTGCGCCTTAAAAATCGCCTTCCACAACTTCTCCCGAGTAGTGCAGAAGAGGTGACGAATCGTGGGCTCATCGTCGAGCCGATGAGCCCACAGGGGAGTATCCCAGCGTTAACAGGGGAGGATGTGCCACTGGAGCATAACCTGGACCACGTTGGTCAGCGCGATATTGTTCCTGACCATGGAGGCGATGCGCTTCTACAGGTTGTCCACCTCCTTGTCCAACCCCCAATCGAGGCCCTTTCGGAGCCATGAGGTCAATCTGGTGGGGGGAGCGGATCTAAATTCGGCCAGTGCAGCTCGGCCTTCCTCCCTTGGCTCGGTAATGTAGAACCACTCTTTCTGCCATAGTTTGACGGTGTCGATGAAGGTACTGGATGGCCATCCGACACGGGAGAGTTTGCCGATGACAACCCCACTGCAGTCTGCATGTTCGCCTGCGACACACTTAGGCTTGATATTAAATATCTTGAGCCAAAGTCCAAAGTGTGGCTCGACTCGCAAGAAGGCCTTGCATACGATGATGAAGGCCGTTATGTGCATGAAGGAGTTTGGCGGGAGGTCGCGGAATTCAAGGACGTAGAAGAACATGAGCCCTCTAACGAAGGGGTAGAGCGGGAAGCTCGGTCCCCGGATGAAGTGGGGAATAAAGACCACCCTTTCGCCTTGCTTGGGAGTGGGGATCACCTGGCCCTTCTCCAGTGCATGGTGGAAGATGTTGGCGGGGAGGTAGCCGGCGTCCTTAAGGTCCCGGATGTCCCGATCGGTGACCGTGGAAGCCTCCCGCTTGCCATTGGAGCCGAAACCTGCCATCGATTAGCTTGGAGGAGGTGTGGTGGAAAACCTAGATATGCAATGTGGAAGCTCAGAAGATTGGGGAAGCAGAGGATGCGAATGGGAAGCGGGGTTAGGCCTTGGGGTTTTCTTTCTCTTTTATGAGGCTTATCACTGTTTGGTCTCCCCTTTCTGCGTCGTGAATCCCTCCGCTTCCCGAGACGTGCGTGCCATTGCACGTGCATGATTAAACATATCCCGTATAAAATGAGGCATGATTTGTGCATTGATGGATCATGCTAATAACGGCCTCGAACCGTGAATCAAGTTTTTGCAGTTGGTTTAGCGGTCGTGGTGGGCCGTGACCTTTCGTCTGAAAGGTCGTCAGGGGACACTGCTTTACTCCTTGACGTTTGGCCTTCAAGGCCGACCTATTGTTCGGACGCGCCTCTAATCGGAAAACTACATGTCATCGGAGGCCAAACTGAACTCGGTGGGAAGAACTCACCTCGCAAGCCGAAGACTCTGATTATATGAAGCAGCTGAAGCTAAGACCCTTGGCATTGGAGGCAAGTTCGGGGGCTACTGAGGGAGTCCTAGATTAAGGGGTCCTTGGGAGGCCGACCTATTCCTTATGGGCCAGACTATATGGGTTGTTTGCCGAACATTGGATCGTTCGAAGGCCCAGTCTCTAGAAAGGAAGCTTCGGGAATTGTGTCTTGTTCTCCATGTTTGATGTAGCGAATAGGCATGTTTATCCCTTTGGTGTGTAAATGACCATGTGTAAACCCTTGGTACCCTCGGCGTCTATATAAGCCGGAGGGTTTTACGTTGTAGAGAGAGGACAACTCATCTAGGGTTTGGCTATTTGATCTCGAGGTAGATCGACTCTCTAACCTATACACCATGAATACAATCAAGCATGATGTAGGGTATTACCTCCATAGGAGGGCGCGAACCTGGGTAACATCGTCTCCCTTGTCTCATGTTACCACTGATTCTAGTCTCACAGCTCGGGACACCCTACCCGAGATCCGCTAGTTTTGACACCGACACCCTTGACCATGGGACTGTCAGAATCTTGCCATCCGGCCATCCCCCATGGTGATAGTCGTAGTAGCATAGAAAAGCTCTCGGTTCGTGGAGTCACATGGGTTTCCCATGCCCACTGATACTCGTGATATGTGTTGGGTTTTCCGTGAAGAGGAACGGGTAATCGCATCACAAAGTGGGTAAGTATTTCCCTCAGTTATGAAACCAAGGTTTATCGAACCAATAGGAATACCAATCCTCAACCGTCTTCAGCAGTTGTGCACAAAAGAACAAACAACTTGCACCCAACGCCGGCAAGAGGGTTGTCAATCGCCTTGATCTCGTTATTTGCAAGCAAGTGAGTTGTGTAGATAATTGTAGATGATAGTAAAGTGCAAAATAAAATAAAAGGTAATAAAAACAGCAAGGTAATGATAGCGTTTGTGAATTTATAAGTGAATAGACCCAGGGGCCGTAGATTTTTCTATTGGCATCTCTCATAAGCAAAGCATACGATGGTAAACAAATTATTGTTGGACAATTGTTAGAAAACCGAATAATTATGCGATGTTCATAGCAATGATCATGTGTATATATGTATCACATCCATAAGAAAATAGGTCAACTCTAGCCTGCACCTACTACTATTAATCCACTTAAAGAGCACTTCTATGCTTGCCACTCTATGTATTAAGTTAATGACAAACGAAGTAATGCA
The DNA here is from genome assembly GCA_022496015.1 of Hordeum marinum. Lineage (NCBI taxonomy): Eukaryota > Viridiplantae > Streptophyta > Magnoliopsida > Poales > Poaceae > Hordeum > Hordeum marinum. Next base: position 386,992,318 of record CM039672.1, read on the forward strand.
TGGAGAATGATGACATGATGTAGACAAAGTAAACTCAACTAATATTAATAAACCGCATCGCTTTAACCTTAGTAGCAACAGCCCAAAGACACAACTTGTCCCCTTCTGTCACTAGGATATAGAAACTTGTCAGTTTGAACCTACTACAACGCACCACTCCCACTGAAGAAATATCAATCTAGTTGTCCAAACTATCTCAATAGACCGTAAACCATAAAGAAGCTATGATGATCATGCAAATAAGAATCATAGTAATCAGGTTTGACTCAAATACTTTTCATGAATAATCAGAACATAAACTCACAATTCATCGGATCCCAATGAACACACCATACAAAGGGATTACATCGGATAGACCAAGGCAAAGATGCAATGAACATTGGATTGAAGATCGAGACAGGGAGAGAGAGAGATTACCATCTAGGTACTACCTACGGACCCATAGGTCTATGGTGAACTACGCACACATCATGGTGAGGGAATCAAGGTTGATGAAGAGGCCCTCTGTGATTGATTTCCCATTCGGTAGGGTGCCGGAACGGAGGTATAGATGGCCTCCCGTTAGAACAAACACTTGCGGCTGCAGAAAAAGTGTTTCGGGAGTGCTTCTGGTGTTTCTAGGGTATATGTGAATTTATAGGCCAGAGAATGACGTCGGGAGACGCTCTAGGGGGCCACCACACATCTGCCCCCCCCCCCAGACGGGGGCTGGATATGTGGTGGACCCCTGGTGCACCTCCTCGCCCTCCTCCGAAGCTTCTAGGTCTTGTATTGGTGCAGAAGAAATCACCAAAAAGTTTCATGGCAATTGGACTCCGTTTAGTATGGCAACTCTGAAAAGGCAAAAACATGCAGAAAACAGGAACTGGCACTAGGCACTGTGTCAATAGGTTAGTGCTCAAAAATATTATAAATTAGGAAATAAATACCCAAAATTATCCTAGAATGATAATATGTCAGCATGGAACAATAAAAAATATTGATACGTTGGAGATGTATCAGCGTCCCCAAGCTTAATTCCTGCTCGTTCTCGAGTAGGTAAATGGTAAAAATAGAATTTTTGATTTGACATGCTAGCCATTATGTAATCTTTGGTATGTATGTTCATTGAGAAATGATGACTTAACAAATAGCAACATAGTAATATTTATAAGTATAAGAAATAAAATCGTTAATTTTCCAAAGTATACGATCCTAAGGGAATGATTACCCCTATTCATCTTATTATATTAGCAAGGCATGAGTCCATCTTCACCACATAGATACAAATGTTAAGCACCACGGTGTCTAAGTCAGGAAATTCGATCGTACTTTTTCATATGCATCAACTTTTTATTCTTCACGCAATACATGAGTGTGCACCATTGGACATAGCATATAGGTGGAATAAAATATGGTGGTAGGTATCAAAGGGGTAAAAAGTGGAGAAGATGGTCTCGCATCAACTAGGAATTCCAACGAGCTATGGAGATGCTCATCGATAGATATCAATGCGAGGAGTAGGGATTGCCATGCAAATTATGCACTAGAGCTATAAGTGTATGAAAGCTCAACTGGAGCTATGTGGGGTGTGCATCAAACTTGCTAGCTCATGAAGAGCTCGGGTATTTGAGGAAGCCCGTCGTAGGAATATACAAGCAACTTTTATTATATGAAAAGGAAATTCCCACTAGCATATGGAAGTGTCAACATAGGAGACTCTCTATATGAAGAACATGGTGCCACTTTGAGGCACAACTTTGTTAAAAGATAGTAGCAAAGTCCCTTCTCTTTTTTCTCTCATTTTTTTATTTTTATGGTGGGCTTTTCTCTTTTTTTTCCTCCCCCATTTTATTTTTTTATATGGTGGGCTCATTTGGCCTCCCCCATTTTATTTCATTTTTCCTCCGGAGTCTCTTCCTAACTTGTGGGGGAATCATAGTCACCATCAGCCTTTCCTCACTAGGTCAATGCTCTAATAATGATAATCATCACACTTTATTTACGTACAAGTCAACATGAAGAACTGATAGGAATATCTGACTTTGTATGAATGCCTCTGGAAGTGTACCAGGATGTGCAATGATATAGCGACACATGTACCAAAAACATGATGAATGGTGGCTTTGCCACAAATACTATGTCAGCTCCATATGATCATGCAAAGCATTATGATGATGAATAAACTCTTGGGGAACGTTGCATGGGAAACAAAAAAATTCCTACGCACGCGCAAGATCTATCCATGGTGATGAGCCTCTACGAGAGGGAGAGTGGATCTACATACCCTTGTAGATCACTCAGCGAGAAGCGTTAAGAAATGCGGTTGATGTGGTCGAGCGTCTTCACGATCCAAATCGCCGAGCGTCACGCGATCCAATCACGAGTCGTCCCGATCTAGCGCCGAACGGACGACACCTTCGTGTTCAGCACACGTATAGCTCGATGACGATCTCTGCCTTCTTGATCTAGCAAGAGGGAGCGGAGAGGTATATGAGTTCTCTGGCAGCGTGATGGTGCGGTGGCGATGGTTGTGGAACTATTCCGGCAAGGCTTCGCCTAAGCACCGTCGAAAACTAGAGGGAGCGATCTATCTAGGAGAGAGGACTGCACCGTGGCTTAGGGTTTTCTGGTGCGGGTGCCTTCTCTACCCTCCATTATATATAGGAGGAAGGGGAGGGAGGCCGGCACCCCTAGGGTTCTCTCTAGGCTGCGGCCGAAGTGGGGAGGTGGAGGAGTCCAACTCCAATCCTACTAGTAGTAGGATTCCTCCCCCACTTGGAAACCCTTTCCTCCTCTTGGGTTTCTCCACCCCTAGCTGCATGGGCCTTAGTGCGGAATTCGGCCAGCCCACCAGGGCCTGTTTGCCTCCTCCTATAGCTCATGAGGCCCTTCGGGGCAAGAGGCCCCTCCCGATGGTCCCCCGGTACCATCCCAACACTCCTGGTACACTACCGAAGTACCCGAAACTTTTCTGGTGACCAAAACTAGACTTCCTATATATCAATATTTACCTCCGAACCATTCTGGACCCCCCGCGACTTCCGCGATCTCATCCGGGACTCCGAACAACCTTCACTCACCACCATACATAACTCTATACTACCAAAACGTCACTGAATGTTAAGTGTGCAGACCCTGCGGGTTTGAGAACTATGTAGACATGAGCGATACACCTCTATGATCAATAACCAATAGCGTGACCTGGATGCCCATATTGGTTCTTACATATTCTACGAAGATATTTATCGGTTGAACCTTTATGTCAAGGATTCAGGTAATCCGTATGATGTTCCCTTTGTTCTTCGGTATATCACTTGCCCGAGATTTCATCGTTGGTATCTCTATACCTAGTTCAATCTCGTTATCGGCAAGTCTCTTTACTCACTCTATAATACAAGATCTCGTGGATAACACTTTAATCATATTGCTTGTGTAACATCCCAATATTTCATTTTCGAATGTTATGAAATATAGCTATGCATCATCATCACAATTGTTTGAATGAAATGAATTGTTGAAGTTCTTCTTTTGGATTTCTGAAAGGCCACTTTCACTTTTCCATTTACTTGTTTCACTTATTTGAAAATCTCTGGAATTATTCAAAAAAGAGAGGAGTAACATAACACTCCACACCAGGGGCATCTTGGTGAATTATTTGAACAAAAAAACCAGGGGTTTATTTGAAAGTTTATCTCAAAAGAATTTAAAACCAATTAGGCATTTTCTAAAAAATAATTTTTTTAAAGTATTCGTTTTGACAGAGGAAAAATGTTCATTAAATAGCATTTATTCCCCTGATCATTTTGATATATATATTCTCTATGTTTGGAAATGATTTGAATGCATTAAAGAGTTTTAAACGCTCTGGAAAATAGAAAAGGAAACGGATTTAAAGCGTTTAAATTAGAAACCGGCCGGCCCACAGCTTTTAAGTCCCGAATTCACTCCAGATCGGCCACCGATGCGCAAACCTCGCCCTCTCTCTCACTGATGCACGGGACCCACTGTCCGACAGCGTCATCAGCGCGCTCGCCTTCCTCCTCGCTCCAGACCACCTCGCCGGAGATCCCTCCTCCGTGGATCTCTCTCCTCTCTCCCTCTCCCGACCCCGCACCTAGCCTATAAGTAGCACTCCCCTCGCCGTGCTCCATTCCACCCCTGAACCCCCACTCCCCTCGCCAGAACATCGCCCCCGCACCTCGCCGGAGTTCTGACTCCACCCGAACCCCCAAAGCTCCTGGCCGTCGCAACACCCACCCCCACTCCCCTCCAACGCCACCAAAGTATGCCGGAGACTCACCGCCGCTTTTTGAAGCCTTAGGACGCCGCCCTCGACCACCGAAGCACCATCCCCAAGCATCTCCAACGTCCAGCCGCCGTCGACCTCGCCGGAAACCTCGACCCCTCCCCTGTAAGCCGCCACCTCCACCCGCAACCGTCAGATCTAGATCCAATGCGCCGGATTAGAAGGATTATAACACCGAAACGTTTTCTTCTAAGTTTCAGTCGTACGCCCGCAAACACCCATGCGCACGCCTTAGCAACCAATAGGAAGCCGCCACGTAGCCCTGTCCGTTCGTTAGGAATTTTGTTCTTTTCTGTTTTGTTTTAGAAAAACAGAATGTTTTCTGTTTTTGCTTTAGTTGTAACTTTGAAACTAATTAGTTTTTTTAATTGATTATTTTTGCACTAGGTCAAAAATTTCATGTAGTTTCATTCTGTAGTGTTAGATTTCAAATTTGAATCTAACCAAATTTGCTTAAATTACTAAAATCTGTATAACTAGAGTTCAAAAATATATTTTTGTATGAATCTTTTTGCCACTCGTTTGTATTAGTTAGACCTATCATCCTACATAGTTTGAGAATTTTTAGGATGAATTTGGTTAGGGTTTTTAACAAAAAACAGAATCTGTTTAGTTCTTAATAGAGTTTAGTTAGTTTGATTTTAGTTTAGTTTGAATCTGAGTTAGTTTAACTTTTGTTTTTAGTTTTCATTATGTTCTGTTGTTTCAACATTAGGTCCAATAACTTGCTATTAATAAAAATAATTGTTTAGTTTATACCTTATTGTTATAGGAAATCTTTATTCTTTTCCATTAGGTATAGTTTTATAAATCAATTTAGTTTTAATTTTCACAAACATTTAGGAGATTTAATTATGTTTTCTAATAAAGAATCTTAGTAATTCTTTTCTCTTAAGTAATGTTCTGTTTATAAAATAACAACAATAATAATAATAATTTTGTTTCATACTCTAATGTTATAGGAAACTCTAGTTATCTTCATTAAGTGGTGTTTTATAAAAATTATATTTTTAGTAGTTTTTCTTTTCACAAAAGTTTTAGTGGATTTAATTCTGTTTACTAATAATATTTTATTATTTATTTTCTGTTAACTATTGTTTTGTTATTAAAAATAGTGGTTGTTCTTATTTTATATTAGTAGTAGCTTTGACACTAAAAACTTGTGAGTCAAATATTTGATTTTGAATTTTTCTCTTGATTGTTACTATTGAATTGTTTTAGTTTAATCTTGCTGATTGTGTGAGTTGTATTTTAGTTGTATGCTTATTGTGTGTTTTGTTTGATTCGTTAGATCATCCGAAGTGCGAAGCTTGTTATCTAGAGTCACTTGAGTACGAGGATCGTCAGCAAGGCAAGTCACTTTGAGCATGTTTACCCATGTTTTTATTGCATTAGTTATACCATCTCCCCAATTGCATGCAAAGTAGGTAATTTGGAAACTTGGTTACTTGATGTAGTATCATGTGGTACGGACCCCTCAACCCTTTGACACATTGGCCCCGGGAAACGTTGATTAAATTTTGCTATGCTATTAGTAGACGGGGTTGGTTGTGTGATTCATGAGAGTTGTGAGATAATAATTTCAAGACATGCAAGATGATCAAGACTTCAAGACTCTAAGTTTTCAACATACCTCTGGGTGGATGAAGGTTGAACGGCGCCCTGGAGAAACCAGTGGTTAGCCTAGGTGTTGCACGGCCACAAGTCATTATGGGCTCTGGCTTGGTTGGATATCGTGGTGACCCTGGACAGGCGGTGCTATGAGATGTAGAAGAACGGTAGGAAAGGATGGGCACCGACAGAGTCTCGGGGAAACCCTTTAGAAGACCATGTTTTGGTCATCCGTTTCTCAAACAACCTGAAGTGCAAGGAATCCAACGGAGGCGATCAAATCTTGTGGGGAACATGTGCAAAACTCTGCAGAGTACCCAAACCTATTCAATTACCCGTGTCCATGGTCATGGACAGTTTGAGCCAAAGGAACTGAAACTATCTGGAATTCTCAACACAAATAGTTATATTGATGTGGGTATTAATGACAACTTGGGTATGAGAATTGGTTGGTGGAACCATCTCATTAATCAACCAACATTGTAGTAATAATATTTTTGCCCCCTCTTGTTGTAGGAAAAATTGGCTTTATGCAAAACTTACTACCCCACCTGCCAAATATGCATATAGAATAGATGATTACTTTACACCTCCTCTTTTGTGACACTGCCGGCATATTCAATATGCTGACCTACATGGCTGCAACGTATCATGTTGCAGAGTACTTTTCCGACCAGGAGTGAGGATACGCTCTACGCTCGGTGAGATGCCCTTGGAGTCAGATGGACTCAACTACCTTTGAAGCTTCCGCAAGATTAGTTATTCTCATGAGTTGGCCTTCAGCCACTTTATTGTAATCCTTATTGTAATAAAGGACTCGATATGAGATGTCGATTAATAAAGCTGTGTGATTTCCCTTTGATATATACATTGATGTACCGTGTGTGTACCAGCATGATCTTGGGATGGTACGGAAACACCGGAGATTCGACCTTTCAGGCCGGGTCGCTACAGAAATGGTATCAGAGCACACGCTGACCGTAGGACGTAACCTCTAGGATTGGAAAAGCCTTAGGATTTTTTTCTATTGTCTTCCGAATTCTTATATTCTCATCTGCTCATTTCTGACTTCCCTCTGATTTATTTCAAAATTTATAGATGGCCACCTTCACCCCAGTTTTGATCACGGAGCTTTGTCAACTTGACGTGACGATGCCCTTTGGCAAGGAGCTGGTGAAGATCGTCAGGGACGTAAGGATCGCTTTGCCAAGCATCATCAGGACTCCTATCATGTATTTTCCACAAGACGGTCGCTACAGGATCGAGGTGCACATCCCCGGAAAGACCTTTGGAAATCGTAAAGAACCCATCGACTTCAAGTTTGTGGCACCAAGTTGGATTCTTGGGAGGTACATGGCGATTCACCGTGCCCTTGGACGTATTCAGGAGGAATACAGGGGCGGCCCCATTTCACTAAGCCTTCGCATGGTTTGTCGCAGGGATGCCAATGGAAATATCATAAACATTCCCACTGGAGACTCCACCATTTCCTATATCCAGACTTTGGAAACTCACATCAGGACCTTGGAGCTTCGGGTACGTGCAGACACGAAGACGATCAAGAGGCTGATGAACCGCGAGATTGACCTCGAAGCTGACCTACAGGAAGCCAAGTACGAGCATGAGCATGAAGTGAAGGATTTCTTTGCGAGGATCGAGAAGCTGAACACTCGCATTGCAACTCTGGAGGAACAGCTGGATATGGGGGAAAATCTTCACCCAGAAGGAGATGTGGCTCCTTTGATCAGCAACGATAATGACTATAAGGAGAGCGTCACCGGAGGACCCACGACCATGTACTTTTGAGGAGAACTTTAGTCATGTCCCCCATGTATCTTTATTTTCGTCGTTAAAGCGTAGGTCGTAGTTTGATTTGAGACTTGTATCTCGATGTTTGAACCTTGAGTTGAATAAATGAATGAGTGTTTGATGTGATATGTTTGTTGCATTGCATATGGGTAGTGAAACTTTATTTTAGGCCCTTGTTCTATTCTAATTCTCACCCCTCTGAAAACAGCAAGATGCCTCCGTGATGTGAGCCTGACTTCACCTTCCTGCCGGAACTCACACAACTTCTCCAGCAGCAGAATGCCCTAATGCAGCTGTTGATCCAGAACCATACCAACAACCACTCCCCACCTCAAGGCGACAAGCTCACCCGTTTTCTAAGGCTGAATCCACCAACTTTCTCCAGCAGCACTGAGCCCATTGTGGCAGATGATTGGCTCCGCAAGATGGAAAGGGAACTCACCACCGCTAGATGTACTGAGGCTGAAAAGGTGTGCTTTGCCGCCCATCAACTGGAGGGACCAGTAGCTGCATGGTGGGAGAACTACACCACCACGTACCCCATTGCTGGTGTGACTTGGGAGCAGTTCAAGCTAGCTTTCCGCCCTACTCATGTCTCAGCTGGAGCCATGAGTCTGAAGAAGCGTGAGTTTCACAACTTACCCAAGGGAACCGCTCCGTGGCCCACTATGTGGATGAATTCAGCATATTGGCTCGTTATGCACTAGGAGATGTGGCCGATGATGCAGCCAAACAGGAGAAGTTCCTAGAAGGACTCAACGATGTGTTGAGCATGCAGTTGATGGTGGCTACTTTCAACAACTACCAAGAGCTGGTAGACAAGGCCCTCATCTTGGAAGGGAAGCAACAGCAAATCAAAAACCGCAAGAGGAAGTATGGACAGGGGAAGTCTAACTCTGGAGCTCAACAGAAGCCCCGCTACTCCCCATACTCAGGGAATACCAGATCAGGGACCGGTAAGTATGGAGGACACACTCATCACGTGCACAACCATGGAGGCCACAACCATGGAGGAAATGGGAATAATCGTCCCAACAATGGCAACTTCAAGTATGGCAATGGAAGTGGGAATGGCAACCAGCACCGTCCCGCTCCAGCTTAGAAGGATCTGAACCATATCACCTGCTTCAAGTGCCAGAAGACAGGGCACTATGCCACTGAATGCCCTCAGAACAAGCAGGGGAATGGAAACGGCAACAACAACGGCAACTCCGCAACTAAGAAGCCAAACCCTTTTCCCCGTGCTCAGGTGAACCACATTGATGTGGAAGAAGTCTATGATCAGCCCGAGACTGTGGTTGGTAAGGTTTTATTGCATTCACGTCCAGTTATGGTACTTTTTGATTCTGGTGCAACTCATTCATTCATATCAAGGGTAGTTGTGGAAAAGTATGGTTTACCCACCAGAACACTTAGTCAGCCCATTAAGGTCAATTTCCCAGGAGGTATGATGATGGCAGGGATAGGATGCCACGCATTGAAACTCCATATAGGAAATCATGTTTTTCCCACCGACCTCATCGTCTTAGAACCCCAGGGATTTGATGTAATCCTAGGCATGGATTGGATGCCCAAGTATGAAGGAAACCTTGATTGCCCCAGCAAGTCTATTTTTCTCACCACCACGGAGAACAAAAGGATTAAGTATGTATCCCGACGCACACGGATGAGTGCTCGGTTAAATTCCCTCACAGGAGTTGTTCAGGAGGAAGTGTCGGTTGTACAAGACTTTCCAGTTGTATTCCCGGAGGAATTACCAGGCATGCCACCAGATAGAGAGATTGAATTTCTGATTGAATTACCAGGCATACCTGTAGAGCATCTTTATAGTCACCCAGTTATGTTGCGAAGTTTGATACACACAAGGTACTCCTTCGGTGTCAGTGAGTTGGATGATCTCATTGTCATAGGAACAGAAACTTGACATGCAGAAAACTATAGCAATAAACTACACGATCGTATGCTATGTTCATAGTTTGGGTCTTGTCCATCACATCATTCTCCCAATGATGTGATCCCGTTATCAAATGACATCTTATGTCTATGGATAGGAAACCTTGACCATCTTTGATCAACGAGCTAGTCTACTAGAGGCATACTAGGGACACAGTGTTGTCTATGTATCCACACATGCAATGTGTTTCCAATCAACACAATTATAGCATGGATAATAAATGATTATCATGAACAAGGAAATATAATAATAACTATTTATTATTGCCTCTAGGGCATATTTCCAAGACTCTCCCTCTTGCACTAGAGTCAATAATCTAGCTCACATCACTATATGATTTACATTGTAATGAACCTAACACCCATACAGTTTTGGTGTTGATCACGTTTAGCCCTTGGAAGAGGTTTAGTCAACGAGTCTGCGACATTTAGATTCGTGTGCACTTTGCAAATATTTATGTCCTCCTCCTTGATGTAATCGCGGATGGAATTGAAGCGTCGCTTTATGTGTCTGGTCCTCTTGTGAAACATTGGTTCCTTGGCCAGAGCAATGGCACCAGTGTTGTCATAGAACAGAGCCATTGGATTCAGTGCACTAGGCACTACTCCAAGATATGTCATGAACTCCTTCATCCAGACACCTTCCTTTGCCGCCTCCAAGGCTGCGATGTACTCCGCTTCACATGTAGAATCGGCTACCACGCTCTGCTTGGTACTGCACCATCTTACCGCTCCCACATTGAGAATAAATACATGTCCGGTTTGCGACTTAGAGTCATCGGAATTAGTGTCAAAGCTTTGCATCGACGTAACCCTTTACGATGGGCTCTTGATCACCTCCATAAATGAGAAACATTTCCTTAGTCATTTTCATGTATTTAAGGATATTCTTGACCGTCGTCCAGTGCTCCATTCCTAGATCACTTTGAAACCTTTCGGCCATACGTATGGCAAGGCTGATATCGGTGTCAGTGTCAAAACTGGCGGATCTCGGGTAGGGTGTCCCAAACTATGAGATTAGGACCGATGGTAATATGAGACAAAGGAGACAAGGTTTACCCAGGCTTGGGCCCTCCTATGGAGGTAATACCCTACATCCTGCTTGATTGTTTTGATGTTATGTGGGTTAGAGAGTTGATCTACCTCGAGATCGAATAGCTCAACCCTAGTTGAGTTATCCTCTCTCTACAACCTAAAACCCTCCGGCTTATATAGATGCCGAAGGTGTCTAGGGTTTATACATGGTTGGTTACATGCCGAAGAGATAAACATGCCTATTCGCTACAATAAACATGAAGGACAAACCACGATTCCCGAAGCTTCCTTCCTGGAGATAGAGCCTTCGATTGATCCAATATTCGGTAAGCGGCCCATACATTACGTCCCATAATAAATAGGTCGGCTTCCCGAGGACCCCCTAATCTAGGACTCCCTCAGTAGCCCCCGAACTTGCCTCCAACGCCAAGGGTCTTAACTTCAATCACTTCGTATAATCAGAGTCTTTGGCGTGCGAGGTGAGTTCTTCCCGTCGAGTTTAGTTCGGCCTCCGATGACATGTAGTTTTCCGAATAGAGGCGCGTCCGAACACCGTGAATAGGTCGGCCCTGAAGGCCAAACGTCAAGGGGTAAAATAACGTCCCCTGACGACCTTTCTGACAAAAGGTCATGTCCCACCACGACCGCTAAGCCAGTTGCAAAAACTCAACTCGCAGTTCGAGGCCATTTTCATCAACACGATCTATCAATGCACAGATCGTGTACCGTTTTATACAGGATACGTTTAATCATGCACGTGCAACGATACGCATGTCTCGGGAAGCGGAGGGATTCACGACGCAACAAGTGGAGGCCAAACAGCGATAAGCCTCATAAAAGGGAAAGAAAACCCCAAGGCCTAACCTCACTTCCCATTCGCCTCCTCTGCTTCCCCATTCTCTTGAGCCTCCAAGCGCAGATCTAGGTTTTCTATCACCCCCCCCTTTGAGCTCATCCATGGCGGGCTCCGGCTCCAACGGCAAGTGGGAGGCTTCCACGGTCACCGACCAGTACATCTGGGACCTCAAAGATGCCGGCTACCTCCCCGCAAACATCCCTCACCATGTGCCGAAGAAGGACCAAGTGAACTCTACTCCTAAGCCAGGCGAAAGGATGGTCTTACTCCCCCACTTCATCCAGGGATTGAGCTTCCCACTCCACCCCTTCGTCAGGGGGCTCATGTTTTTCTATGGCCTCGACTTCCACGACCTCCCACTGAACTTCTTTATGAACATATCGGCCTTCATCCTTGTCTGCGAGGCTTTTCTACGGGTCGAGCCACACTTCGGTCTTTGGCCCAAGGTGTTTAACATCAAGCCAAAGTGTGTCACAGGCGAACACGGAGACTGGGACGGGGCTGTCATCGGCAAGCTCACCCGCGTCGTATGGCCCTCCGGCACCTTCATCGACACCATCAAAGTATGGCAGAAGGAGTGATTTTACATCACCGGGCCAATGGAGGAAGGCCAAACTGCCCCAGCCGGATTCAGATCCGGTCCCCCCCACCAGATTAACCTCGTGGCTCTGACAGGGCCTCAGCTGGGGGTCGACCAAGGAGGTGAGCGACCTGCAGAAGCACATCGGATCCATGACCGAGAACGACATCGCGCTGACCAACATGGTCCAGGTCATGCTCCAGCAGCGCATCCTCCCTTGCCAGCGCTGGGACACTCCCCTGTGGGATCGTCAGCTCGACGATGAGCCCACAATTCGGCACCCCTTCCGCACTACTCGAGAGAACCTGTGGAAGGCGCTTTTCAAGTCGCACAAGGATTAGCCAGCCGAAGAGGAGGATCAGGGTCTACACGCCACCAAGCCCGCTTCCAAGGTACAACGTAGCTTTGTTTTATCGGCTCTATCTCTCATAAAGAAGTATCTAAAACATCTTTCTGATCATTCTTTGCAGAAATGGTTGAGCAAAGCCATGGGCATCGACTACCAGCGCCTCATCCCGAAAAGATCAGGTCCGGGCTGTTAGCGGAGATGCTCGTCAAGGCGCCTTACAAGGCGCCGACAAAGAAGTAGAACAAGAAAACAGGCCGAGAAGGCCTTCGCATCAGGGAACAGCCAGGGGTTGTGTTCGAGAGAACCCATGCCTCCTCGAATCAAGAGGAGCATGAGGATGAGGACGAGGATGAGGGGGAGGGCGATTCCCCCTCGCAAGAAAGAGGGTGGCGTCATCGGACGCCATAGAGGAAGTACCTCCTCCTGCCTAGAAGAAAGCACGCTGGACACAGATTTCCATGTCCGACGAGAGTTCGGACTCGGATACTGAGTCCGATGACTTCGAGAGGGTTCCACGAAGGAGCCTAAGGGTCAAGCCCCCTGCTCGAAGGTAACGTCCAAAGACTCCTTTGGTTGTGATTGATAAGTTTAAAGTTTACTAACATGCGAGCACTTATTGACTTTGCAGCCTCCCGCGCGTCCTCCCCACCGACCAGGTTTCGGATGGGGAGACCTCTCCCGCCGAGCTAGCGGAGAGCAGAATGTGTCGCATCCCACTCCTCCGGGCGTCGCGAAGGACGCCACGGAGGTGTCATCCCAGCATGCTCCTATGGAGCCGGTCACCAGCGGTGGGGAGACGACATCATGGCCGAGGCTAACGCCTCGGCCAGCGAGGACCGGAGGCGGTACCGCACCCGGATACTGAGGAAGTCGGATGGGCGAATGCTCAGTCCCCTCCGAGGACATCTCCGGAGCATACCACACCTCCGAAGGTTCTGGCTCAGTCCCCGGTTGGTGATCGGGTTGTCCGAACACCACCGGCACCACCGACCAATGGGTGGCCGGTCATGGGGGAGGCTCTATCGAGCGCCTCCATCTCCGAGGAGCACCGCACCCATAAGGGTGCGGTATCGTAGAGCATCCAGTCCGTCGACAACGGACTGAAGGAGTCCTTCAAGGGTCTTCTGATGGGCTATCAAGTAAGCCATGCGATACTCTATTTGCAAAAAAATTATTTCTTTTTATTATTATATACATGGCAGCCCCCGAGCCCTAGGTGAGTTTGAAGTAAAACTCACCTAGGGGTCAATCATGGATCATTTTCCAAACTATATATGAAACAATATGGTCGGAATGTTCTAATAGCCCCAAAGAGGACCGGACATAAGATTGGATTGACGACACTTCGGAAGTTTTGAACCCATGTAACCTGACAAGGGGTTGTGTGTTGCAGGCTTCGTCGGCGGCGGCGGCAGCTGTGAATGACGCCGAGCTAGACGAGCTGAATTGGAAGCTCAAAAGCTCTGGAGACGAGCTTGATGCTCTCAAAAAGATATTCGACGAGGCGCAAGGTAAGCCTAAGTCAATATTCTGAAACCTCCGTCGTAATACTGTCAATGTAGTTTTTCAAACTGTTAATGATCACACAGCCTCGGCGAAGAAGGTAGAGAAGCTCAAGACCGAGCTGCAGCATGCGAGGGATGAAGCGGCGATTGAGAGGGCGGCAGCCGAGCAAGCGGCCACCGCGCTTTCATCTTTGAGAGACACCAGCGACAAACACGAGGCTCAGGTGTAGGAGATCCAGCAGGAGCTCAAGGACGCTAGCCACAAATGCGAGGCCCTTGATCAAAAAGGCAAGGAGCAGGCCACCGAACTATCCACCCAAAAAACCGAACTTGAAAAAGAGCGGGTGGATAGGAGGTACTTTGAGGAGCAAGTCCGCCAGTCGAAGTTTATAATGGATGGTAAGCCATAATTTTTGCAGTGTGTCTTCGAGGATAGCAAGTTTGAGTTGCTTACCCAGGTGTGGCGTTCCTCAAGCGCCTGCTCCGACCTCCATAAGAGTGTAGCGGACGCAAATCAGCTATAAGCTTCGCGTGAAGGAGATGAAGCTCGTCTATTCTAGGCACAGTTTGAAGCCCCCGAGCGCTCTCCTCTTCTTATCGAGCAGCTGAAGCAATTGATGTAGCTGCACCGAATGGCGGAGCCAAACATGAAGGATCTCTACATCCGGTTATGGCCCAACGAGCCATTGCCACGCAGCTACTTCGGCCTGGTGCAGAAGCTGACTAACGCCTCACCCCGCTTCGATGCTTCGAAGCACCCCTCCCGTATAGAGGGATCTCGAATGGCCTTTGCAAAGGCGAAGGTGCACTGGCCGGGGTTGGATCCGATGAAGATAGCCACCACCCCGCTGCCTCCTGGAAAGGAACATAGGCGCCCCGAGCTATACTTCACCGGAGTAATGGAGGGTGCTCGGGAGATAGAGTCGCAGTGTTCGAAAGAGAACATGTATGATTAGATGCGTTGTAATATGTCCAAAGACTTTTGAACGCTTGTATATTTGTTATGCATGGGTTATCATGTTTTTAATGTTCTGCATTCCAATACGTCTCCAACGTATCTATATTTTTTTATGATGGCATGCTATTATATTATCTGTTTTGGATGTTTTATATGCATTAATATGCTATTTTATATTATTTTTGGGACTAACCTATTAATCTAGAGCCAAGTGCCAGTTTCTGTTTTTTCCTTGTTTTTGAGTTTTGCAGGTATGGAATATTAAACAGAGTCCAAATGGAATAAAACCTTCGGAAGGAATTTTTCTGGAAGAAACAATTCATCCAAGCTTGGAGTGCACGTCAAGGGAGGTGCCAGGGCGCCACAAGCCTGCTAGGCAACCCAATTTTATTGTTGGGAGGCAACCCAATTTTATTTTTTGTGTTTTGTTCTTGCTTCTGTTTTTTAGTGTTTCCCACATTATTACTTCTATAGTAATTGTGTTTTCGTGCTTCAATTGGTGTTTGAGCCAAGTAAAACCTTCGGGGGGATCTATGGTAGTTGTTGATTTGATCTTGCTGAAAAACATAAACTTTTGCGCTCAGTCCAGGAATTTTCTAATTTTTTCAGGGAGTCAAATTGATCTCAAAATTTTACACAATATTTATATATAAATTCCCCAGGTTTTACTAATTATTCAGAATTGTTTGAGTTACATAAGTATATGAAGTTTTAGATTTCTCCAGACTGTTCTGTTTTTGACAGATTCTGTTTTCTTTGAGTTGTTTGCCTATTTTGATGAATCTATGGGTTGTATCATGTGGTATGAGTCATGGAGAAGTTAGATTAGAGTAGGTATAACACCAATATAAATAAAGAATAAGTTCACAACATTACCTAAAGTGGTGATTTATTTTCTTATACTAACGGATCTCATGAGTTTTCTGTTAAGTTTTGTGATGTGAAGCTTTCAAGTTTTGGGTAAAGATTGGATGGATTATGGAATAAGGAGTGGCAATAGACTAAGATTGGGGATGCCCGAGGCACCCCAAGTAATATTCAAGGATTCCAAAGAACCTAAGCTTGGGGATGCCCCAGAAGGCATCCCCTCTTTTGTCTTCAATCCGTCGGCAAATTTACTTAAGGCTATATTTTTATTCACCACATGATATGTGTTTTGCTTGGACCGTCTTGTATGATATGACTATTTTCTTATCAGTTTGTCACAATCATCCTTGCTACACACATATTTTGAGATAGACACGCTGATTCATGAATTTATTAGAATAATCTTTGTGCTTCACTTATATCTTTTGAGTTAGGCAATTTTGCTCTATGTGCTTCACTTATATCTTTTAGAGCACGGTGGTGTTTGCATTTTTTTAGAAATACTTGAACTCTAGCACCTCACTTATATTATTTTGAGAGTTTCTAAAATAGTATGGTAATTTTTCTAGGTTATGAATTTAGTCCTAATATGATAGGCATCCAAAAGGGATATAATAAAAACTTCCATATTAAGTGCATTGGGTATTTATGAGAAGTTTGATTCCTTGCATAAAGTTTTGAGATATAAAGATGGTAATGTTAAGAGACAAGTTAGGAAGTAAATTTTCATTTGGTAAAAATACCTGTGTAAAGGTTTGTGATTCTCGTAACATGCACGTGTGGTGAACCGCTATGTAAGGAAGCGGAGCATGACTTGTTTATAGATTGTCGACCTTTGTGTGAGGGTCGGGGGCGCGCGATGGTTAACTCCTACCAACCTACCCCCTAAGATCATGCATTTAATGCTTTGCTTCAATGACTAATAGACTTTTGCAATACTTATGTGAGTTCTTTATGACTAATGTTGAGTCCATGGATTATATGCACTCTCACCCTTCCACTTTTGCTAGCCTTTCTAGTACCGCGCAACTTTCGTCGGTGCAACAAACACTTTCCTCAAAACAGCCACCATATACCTTCCTCAAAAAAGCCACCATGTATCTTTCCTCAAAACAGCCACCATATACCTTCCTCAAAACAGCCACCATATATCTTTCCTCAAAACAGCCACCATACCTACCTATTATGGCATTTCCATAGCCATTCCAAGATATATTGCCATGCAACTTCCACTGTTTACTTTTATGACATGCACCATCACTTCCATATTGCATATAGAGTCATATTTTGTCATAGTATAGAGTTGTAATTTTCTTTCGAGTTGTAAGTAAATAAAAGTGTGATAATTTTCATTATACAGCATGTGAGGAAAGGATGATGGAAGCTATGATTCCCTCACAAGTGGGGATGAGATTCCGGACTTTATGAAGAATAAAAGGGGCCAGAGAAGCTCAAATAAAAAAATGAATAAAAGAGGCCTTAGATATCACCAAAACAAATGAGAGAAAAGAGAGAAGGGACATTGCTACTGCCTTTTTCCACACTTGTGCTTCAAAGTATCACCATGATATTCATGATAGAAAGTCTCCTATTTTGTCACTTTCATATAGCTAGTGGAATTTTTCTTAATGATGCACGTCCATTTAGTTTCCTTTTGAGCTTTCATACACTTATAGCTCTAGTGCATCCGTTGCATGTCAATCCCTACTCACTCACATTGATATCTATTGATGGGCATCTCCATAGCCTGTTGATACGCCTAGTTGATGTGAGACTATCTTCTCCCTTTCCTTGACAACCTCCACATATTCTATTTTACTTATAGTGCTATATCCATGGCTCGCGCTCATGTATTGCGTGAGAGTTGAAAATTTTTGAGAAAATAAAGGTGTGAAAACAATTGCTTGACTTTTCATAGGGGTTGTGCATGATATAAATACTTTGTGTGGGGAAGATGGAGCATAGCCAGACCATATGATATTGTAGGGATAACTTTCTTTTACCATTATATTTTGAAGAGATACAATTGCTTTGCTAGTATGCTTGAAATGTTATTGTCTCTATATCAATATTAAGATTTTGTTTTGAGTCTTATGGATCTGAATATTCTTTCCACAATACAGAATATTACTTGGATCAATATGTTAGGTAGCACTCCACATTAAAAATTCTGTTTTTATCATTTACCTACTCAAGGACGAGTAGGAATTAAGCTAGGGGATGCTGATACGTCTCCAACATATCTATAATTTTTTATGATGGCATGCTATTATATTATCTGTTTTGGATGTTTTATATGCATTAATATGCTATTTTATATTATTTTTTGGACTAACCTATTAATCTAGAGCCAAGTGCCAGTTTTTGTTTTTTCCTTGTTTTTGAGTTTTGTAGATATGGAATATTAAATGGAGTCCAAACGGAATAAAACCTTCGGAAGGAATTGTTTTGGAAGGAAACAAGTCATCCAAGCTTGGAGTGCACGTCAGGGGAGGTGCTAGGGCGCCACAAGCCTGCTAGGCGCCCCCCCCCCGGCCGTGCCTACCAGGCTTGTTGCCTCCTGGCAGGTCTCCTAACCCTAATTCTTGGCCTATGAATACCAAAATATTCTCCCAACATCAAAAAGAGCCACGAAAATACTTTTCCGCTGCCGGAAGCCTTCGTTACCGAGAGGTCCAATCTTCGAGCCTTTTCCGGTAATTTGTCGGAGAGGGTTTCGATCATGGAGGGCATCTACATCAACTCCATTGCCCCTCCGATGATGCGTGAGTAGTCCACCACAGACCTACGGGTCCATAGCTAGTAGCTAGATGGCTTCTTCTCTCTCTTTTATCTTCAATACCATGTTCTTCATGATCTTCATGGAGATCTATCCGATGTAATCCTATTTTGTGGTGTGTTTGTCAAGATCCGATGAATTGTGAGTTTATGTTCATATTATCCATGAATCTTATTTGAATCTCCTCTGATTTATTATATGCATGATTTCATATCCTCGCAAGTCTCTTCAAGTTATTGGTTTGCTTTGGCCAACTAGATTGGTAATTCTTGCAATGGGATAAGTGCTTGGTTTTGGGTTCAATCTTGCGGTGTCCTCACCCAGTGACATAGTAGGGGTAGCGAGGCACGTATTGTATTGTTGCCATCAAGGGTAAAAAGATGGGGTTTTCATCATATTGCTTGAGTTTATCCCTCTACATCATGACATCTTTCTTAATGCGTTACTCTGTTCTTCATCAATTGAATACTCTAGATGCAGGCAGGAGTCAGCCCATGTGTGGAGTAATAGTAGTAGATGCAAAATCATTTCGGTCTACTTGATACGGACGTGATGCCTATATGCATGATCATTGCCTTGGATAACTACATGATTATTCGCTTTTCTATCAATTGCTTGATAGTAATTTGTTTACCCACCATGATATTTGCCTTCAAGAGAGAAGCCTCTAGTGAAACCTATGGCCCCCTGGTCTACTTTCCATCATATATTTTCAGATCTATACTTGCTACAATTTATTTACCTTTTACTTTTCGCACTCGTTACATCTATCTCTATCGGATCTGATCCTTGCAAATAACCGTGAAGGGATTGACAACTCCTTTATAGTGTTGGGTGCAAGAGTTTGATTATTTGTGTAGGTGCATCCATTGGTGACTTGCTTGTTCCTCCTACTGGATTGATACCTTGGTTCTCAACAACTGAGGGAAATACTTGCCTACTTTGTTGCATCACCCTTTCCTCTTCAAGGGAAAACCAAAGCATGCTCAAGAGGTAGAACATTCCTTTATAACTCCTTTGTGGCCATTTAAACTGAAAGCTGCAAGTCGTCGGCTTCGGCCACCATGTTGATACTACGTGTGGTGTCTCTAGTTACGCACTATAACCCTTAGCCGAACTATCGGTACCGGACTGGCCGAACTATCGGTGTCGTGGGGTGTCTCTAGTTCTCGCATACCATGACAGTCAGTTTTTAGCTTTCTCCTCTGAGGTGCTTGACCAGACTAGCCGGAAACATAATTGCAGAGATTCTCCCTTTGCCCTTTCATCCGAACTAGCAGAACGTAAAGGGGCAAGCACAGGAGCGGGGCAACCCAACAATAGACCCAAGACATAGTTTGGAACCAATGCATACAAAGCGAATTCCAAGACGCCGAACGCATAAGAAAATGTTCGTAAGGTGATGTTTTTCAAACTCGAGCCCACGATCTATTAGCCGGTTGCATCGCCACATACCGAACAATTTTACGAGAAGAGGGAGAAAGAAAATATGTACCAAAAAGGACAATGAGACAAACATGTATAATGATGTTATATTTTTCTCAACAACTCTTATTGCTCAGATTGCCGAAGCAACTACTTATAGGTATGTGAAAAATAAAAAATCTACAGGAGTGGTTGTACGAGGGGTCTTCGATTGGTGACCTTACGTCCTCATGTACACCACCGCTTGTTTACTCCTGCGCCTCGATGCACCTCAATGGGTTGTACTGTTCGGCGAACGGATCTTGAAAACAAGGTCTTGAGAAGTCGCCGAAGTGTGGATGAGATTTACGCCTTTGGCAGGCCCTTTGATAGTGCATGTATTGTGTCCGAAGACAGTGTAATGGTAATAGTTCAGTCCAGCCGAACACTTACCCCTTTGTCCCCACCGCCGCCCATGGAATTTTAAGTGCGAAGTTGTGCTTCCTTGGCACGTACTTTGCTGGTCCTAGGGTTGTGCGATGGGGGTCGAATCCCTATTTAAGGGGACGAGAAGGTTCTGAGAGTTCGGACTGAAGTCGTGCTCGCTTCCCCACCTTGCGTGCCTTTACGGCAGATGTCCGAGCTTGCGATCATCATTGAAATTAAATTCGGTTGCCACGGCCAGCGCATGTTCCTTAGTTTGGAGAGAGCGCTCTATGTTGCCGTTGACAGTAATGACCCCCTTGGGGCCGGGCATCTTGAGCTTGAGGTATGTGTAGTGCGGTAGGATGTTAAAGCGAGCGAACGTTGTTCGATCGAGCAAGGCATTATAGCCGTTGTGGAAGGGTACAATGTCGAAGATCAAGTCTTTGCTTCAAAAGTTGTCGGGCGGTCCGAACACTACTTCCAGGCTAATGGAGCCCATACACCGAGCCTCGACGCCTGGAATTACTCCTTTGAAGGTAGTGTTGTTGGGTTTGATCCTTGACGGATCTATACCCATCTTTTTCACCGTGTTTGAGTAAATCAGGTTAAGGCTACTTCCTCCGTCCATTAGGACTTTTGTGAGGTGATACCCATCTATGATGGGGTCTAGGACGAGGGCGGCCGAACCCCCATGACGGTTACTGGTCGGGTGATCACGTCAATCAAAGGTGATCGGATATTCCGACCATGGGTTATACTTCGGGGCTACAAGCTCTACAGCGTAGACCTCTAGAAGGGTGTGCTTCCTCTCCTTCTTGGGTATATGGATGGCATATATCAGGTTTACTGTTTTGACCTCTGGAGGGAATTTCTTTTGTCCGCCACCAATCGGAACCCCAGGCTCATCCTCATCCTCGCTGCAAGGGCTCTTTCCTTGATCCTCGGGCGTGAGTTCGTCGGCCTGTTTGAACACCTAGCAATTGCGGTGCGTGTGGTTGGCGGGATTATCTTGAGTACTAGATCTTCACCAACGGGGTTGGTCCATCGCAATATCCTTTAGGAGGCTTCCTCCACTGCCCAGGTTGGGAATTGCGGAAGCCGGCGTTAACGGTCGTGTCATCAGCATCACTATTGTTGTGTTGGTGCTTGTTTTTGTTGTGCTTCGGTTTCCCGTTATCGTCCCAAACTTTGGAGGTTTCGGGGTCTTCGTAGTTGTGTCTGCGTCTTGCCAGTCAATTATCTTTGCCCGCGCAAAAGCAGGTCATGAGTGATGTGAGGGCGAACATAGTCCGAAGTTTGTCCTGCTTGAGCTGGCGAGCCAGCCATTCATCCCGAATATTATGACGGAAGGAGGCTATTGCCTCGGCGTCCGGGCAGTTGACAATCTGGTTTTTCTTGGTCAAGAATCGACGCTAGAATTGCAGCGCAGACTCTCCGGGCTTATGAACGATGTTGCTTAGGTCATAGGAATCCGGCGGCCGAACATAGGTGCCCTGGAACTTAGATCGGAATGCATCCTGTAGGTCTTCCCAGTATCTAATGGAGTTTTCGGGAAGGTTGTTTAACTAATGCCGAGCTAGCCCCTTTAGTTTTAGGGGGAGATATTTGATGGCGTGGAGATCATCTCCTAGAGCCATGTGGATGTGGAGGAGGAAGTCCTCAATCCATATAGTTGGATCAGTTGTCCCATCATACTGCTCCTATGTTCACGGGTTTAAACCCCTATGGGAACTGATGCTGCATCACCTCGTCCGTGAAACACAATGGGTGAGTGGCGCCTCTGACCCAACCTATGTTGCACCGGTATTCGGCATCTGTTCTAGCCCGGTTTCATTCTCGGCCTCTATTGTTGCGGTCAAGCCATGATCTGTACCCTTCCCGTCTATCGGGTGAGTAACCTCTGGATCCGTAGATGGATCTTATACGACCTTCTCTATAGTCTAGGTCATCTTGTAGGTCTAACCTGTCATTGGGCTCTAATGGCTCCTTTCCCCATCTTCGGGGAATTGCCGGCCTATAACTGGTGTCGTCAGCCGTCCTGTCTCGTCCTTGAGGAGGGCGGTCTGGCTTGTTGTGTGCTGTATGTTTGGGAGACGGAGTATCAATGAGGTCATCGTCAAATTGTGGCAGCAGTCTTCTGCGTGGATACCTCTTAGGTTGGTTCGATAGACCGGTACCGTACCCTTCGTCGGCTGAGAGGACTCTCATCCATCGATCATTGAGGTCATCTTGTTCGGCTTTTAGTTTTTGTTCTTTTGCTTTCAGGCTGCGGGCCATGGCTATGAGCTGTTTCCTGAACAGTTCCTGATCCTCGAGATTATCAGGGATGTCAAAGTCATCGGCTTCCGAGATATCCTCCTCCTTTACAGGAGGGAGGTAGTTGTCGTCCTCAGAATCGTTGAAGTCATCGGGGTTGCGCTGGTCTTCAGGCTTCTCTTGACCCTCTAGCTGGTGTTCGGGGATATAGAGGTCGCCTAGGTCCTCCGGGGTATCTCCGTCCCTGGTGTCGATGATAGCTTTCCTTCCCTTTTTGCCTTTTGACCGCTTATGCGGCTTTCGGCACCTTGATGGCGCATCACCCGATTTGTCTCCATCGTTCTTAGGCGTGTTTTTGCCATTAGCGTCATGAGTGTCCACCATGTAGACATCGTATGTGGAGGTGGTGGCCCGTATCTGGGTGTTAACAGGGGTGGGATCGCAATCCTCTTCATCCATGTATTCTGCCTCCTCGGAGGCATAGTCCAACATGTTGGTTAAGTCTTTGACTGTGGCTATCAAGTGGGTGGTGGGTGGGTCGAAAAATTCATCCTGGCCTGCTCTACAGCCTATTTGAGTATAGATCAGGGTTGGGCTGTCGGTAATCTTCATCGACGAGATCCGATCTAGGGCCTCATTCAATGTTGAGAGCTTGATCGGGTGAAACTGCTCGGAGCTTTCAGAGTTGATCTCTGATGTGTCCAGGCGAGTGGAGTGCTCGGCAAGAACAAGTATCCGGTCCTTTGGCACTATGGTCGGATCCGGACCAGGAGTCGGGCGATCGCCGGGGTTAACCCCGTGGGCGTGACCGAAAAAGGAACTCGAGGTTAAAGCCTCAGAGTCAGCGGGCGTGTCAGGCGCGACTGCGAGCCCGGTTAGTGACAAGTCACCCCTAGGATCTACGGAGAACTCTAGGTTCCCGAATCTTAACTCTCGACCTGGGGGGAAGCTTTCGACATGACCTAGATGGCTAGTCGGCTCGGCGTGCAGCACAACGCTTCCAAGGGCGAGGATCTGTCTGGGGACGAAAGTGTCCATGTTGCGGACCTCTTAGTTGAAGACAAGGCGAGACATCGATTCCTTGGGCAGTCACGGCGGAACTCTCAATGAAAGCACCAATGTCAGTGTCAATACCAGCGGATCTCAGGTAGGGGGTCTCGAACTGTGAGGCTGGGATCGATGGTAACAGGAGAGGGAGGAGACAAGGTTTACCCAGGTTTGGGCCCTCCTATGGAGGTAATACCCTACGTCCTGCTTGATTGTATTGATGATATGTGGGTTACAGAGTTGATCTACCTCGAGATCGAATAGCCAAACCCTAGATGAGTTGTCCTCTAGCAACAACCTAAAACCCTCCGACTTATATAGATGCCGAAGGTGTCTAGAGTTTAAACATGGTCGGTTGTACACCGAAGAGATAAACATGCCTATTCGCTACATTGAACATGGAGGACAAGCCACGATTCCCAAAGCTTCCTTCCTAGAGACAGAGCCTTCGATCGATCCAATGTTCGGTAAGCGGCCCATATAGTCCGGCCCATAAGAAACATGTCGGCTTCCCGAGGACCCCCTAATCCAGGAATCCCTCAATCGGGTCTTGTGCATAGCATTGCATACATGATAGAACCTATGGCTGAAGCATTGGGGATCACACTCATCTTTTCTCTATCTTCTGCAGTCACTGAGCATTGAGTCTTACTCCACTTCACACCTTGCAACACAGGCAAGAACCCCTTCTTGGACTGATCCATTTTGAACTTTTTCAAAACTTTGTCAAGGTATGTGCTCTGTGAAAGTCCTATTAAGCGTCTCGGTCTATCTCTGTAGATCTTGATGCCTAATATGAAAGAAACTTCTACTAGGTCCTTCATTGAAAAACTCTTGTTCAAATATTCCTTCACGCTTTCCAACACTTCTATATTGTTTCCAATCAGCAATATGTCATCCACATATAATATTAGAAACGTTATAGATCTCCCATTCACTTTCTTGTAAATACAAGCTTCTCCGTAAACTTGTATAAACCCGAACGCTTTGATCACCTCATCAAAACGTAGATTCCAACTCTAAGATGCTTGCATCAGTCCATAAATGGATCACTGGAGTTTGCAAACTTCGTTAGCATTCTCTAGATCGACAAAACCTTCTGGTTGTATCATACAAAACTCTTCCTTAAGGTAACTGTTAAGGAACGCTGTTTTGACATCCATCTGCCAAATTTCATAATCAAAAAATGCAGTTATTTCTAACATGATTCTATGGGTGAGAAGGTCTCATCGTAGTCAAGTCCTTGAACTTGTGAAAAAACCTTTGCCACAAGTCGAACTTTATAGATGGTGACATTAACGTTTGTGTCCGTCTTCCTCTTAAAGATCCATTTATGCTGAATGGCCTTTCGCCCTTCAGGTAATACTTCCAAATTTCATACTTTGTTTTCATGCATGGATCCCATCTAGGATTTCATGGCCTCTAACCATTTCTCAGAATCCGATCCCATCATCGCTTCTCCATAGCTCGTACGTTCATCGTTGTCTAACAACATGACCTCTAAGACAGGGTTGCCATACCACTCAGGAGCAGCACGCGCCCTTGTTGACCTACGAGATAGTAACTTGATCTGAAGCTTCAAGATCATCATCATTAACTTCCTCTTCAACCAATGCAGGCTCTACAGAAACATCTTTCTGCGCTGCGCTACTCTCTCGTTGAAGTAAATGTTTAGTAACCTCATCAAGTTCTATTTTCCTCCCACTCAATTCTTTAGAGAGAAACTCTTTCTCCAAAAATGTTCCATTTTTAGTGACAAACACTTTGCCTTTGGATCTAAGATACAAGGTATACCCAACTGTCTCTTTTGGGTATCCTATGAAGACGCATTTCTCTGCTTTGGGTTCCAGCTTGTCAGGCTGAAGCTTTTTGACATAAGCATCACATCCCCAAACTTTAAGAAACGACAACTTTGCCTTATTGCCTAACCACAATTCATATGTCGTCGTCTCAACAGATTTTGATGGTGCCCTATTTAAAATGAATGCAGTTGTCTCTAATGCATAACCCCAAAACAATAGTGGCAAATCGGCAAGAGACATCATAGAACGCACCATATCTAATAAGGTTCTATTACGACGTTCAGACACACCATTACACTGTTGTGGTATTCCAGGCGGTGTCAATTGTGAAACAATTCCACACTGTCTTAACTAACTGCCAAACTCATAACTTAGATATTCTCCTCCTCGATCGGATCGTAGGAATTTAGTCTTCTTGTTATGATGATTCTCAACTTCACTCTAAAATTGCTTGAACTTTTCAAACGTTTCAGACTTGTGTTTCATTAAGTAAATATACCCATATCTACTTAAGTCATCAGTGAAGGTGAGAGAATAACAATATCCATCGCACGCCTCAATGCTCATCAGACCACACACATCAGTATGTATGATTTCCAACAAGTCACTCGCCCGTTCCATTGTTCTAGAGAACGGGGTTTTAGTCATCTTGCCCATGAGGCATGGTTCACATGTGTCAAGTGATTCAAAATCAAGTGACTCCAAAAGTCCATCAGCATGAGCTTCTTCATGCGTTTTACACCAATATGACCTAAACAGCAGTGCCACAAGAAAGTGGTACTATCATTATCAACTCTATATCTTTTGGCATCAATGTTATGAACATGTGTATCCTCACTATCGAGATTCAATAGGAATAAACCCCTCGCATTGGGTGCATGACCATATAAGATTTTACTCATATATATAGAACAACCATTATTCTCTTATTTAAATGAGTAACCATTTTGCAATAAACAAGATCCAGATATAATGTTCATGCTTAACGCAGGCACTAAATAACAATTATTTAGGTTCATAACTAATCCCGATGGTAATCGAAGAGCTAGCGTGCCGACGGTGATCACATCAACCTTGGAACCATTTCCCACGCGCATCGTCACTTCGTCCTGAGCCAGCCTTAGTCTATTCCGTATCTCTTGTTTTGAGTTGCAAATGTGAGAAACCGAACCGGTATCAAATACCTAGGCACTGCAACGAGAGTTGGTAAGGTACACATCAGTAACATGTATATTGTATATACCTTGTTTGATGTTGGCCGCCTTCTTGTCGGCCAGATACTTGGGTCAGTTCTGCTTCCAGTGACCAGCTCCCTTGCAATGAAAGCACTCAGTTTCTGTCTTGGGTCCAGCCTTGGGTTTCTTCACGGGAGGGGCAACTGCTTTGCCACTCTTCTTGGAGTTACTCTTCTTTCCCTTGCCATTCTTCTTGAAACTAGTGGTTTTATTGACCATCAACACTTGATGTTCTTTCTGGATTTCAGACTCAGCGACTTTCAGCATTGCAAATAGCTCAGCGACTGACTTGGTCATCCCATGCATGTTATAGTTCAACACAAAGCTCTTGTAGCTAGGTGGCAATGATTGAAGAACTCTTTCAGTGATTGCCTCTGGCGGAAGGGCCATCCCTAATTCAGCCAAACGGTTCGAATACCCAGACATTCGGAGTATATGTTCACTGACATACTTGTTCTCCTCCATCTTGCAAGCATAGAACTTATTGGAGATCTCATACCTCCAGATCTGGGCATTCTTCCCAAAGATAAACTTCAACTCCTAGAATTCTTCATATGCTCCATGACGCTCAAAACGTCTTTCAAGTCCCGGTTCTAAGCTGTACAATATTGCACATTGAACTATTGAATAATCTCCAGAACGTGTCTCCCACGCGTTCTTAACGTCTTCGGACGACACGGGAGCGGGTGGATCACCAAGCGGTGCACCAAGGACATAAGCCTTCTAGGAAACCGTGGGGATAATCCTAAGGTTATGGGCCCACTCTACAAAATTACTTCCATCATCTTTCAACTTGGATTTCTCTAGGAATGCATTAAAATTCAGGGGAACTACTGCGCGAGCCATTGATCTACAACATAAATAAGAAAAGGTTACTAAGACTATTGTTCAAGATAATGAGTTTAGTTAATCAAATTACTTAAAAACTCCCACTCAAATTGACATCCCTCCGGTCATCCGAGTGTTACATGATCCAAATTCACCAACTCAAGTCCGATCATCACGTGAGTTGAGGTGGTTTCAATGGTGAACATCATCATGTTGATCATATCTACTATATGACTCATGTTCGACCTTTCGGTCTCTTGTGTTCCAAGGTCATATATGTACATGCTAGGCTCATCAAGTTTAGCCAGAGTGTTCTGCACGTGCAATATTGGCTTGCACCCGTTGTATGTGAATGTGAAGTCTATCACACCCGATCATCACGTGGTGTCTCGACACAACGAACTTTCGCATGGTGCACACTCGGGGAGAACACAATTTTATCTTGAAATTTTAGTGAGGGATCACCTTATAATGCTACCATTGTCCTAAGCAAAATAAGATGCATAAAAGGATTAACATCACATGCAAATCATAAGTGACATGATAAGGCCATGAACTTGTGCGTTTGATCTCCATATCCAAAGCACCGACATGATTTCCATCATTACCGGCACGACACCATGATCTCCATCATCCTGATCTCCATCAATGTGTCGCCATGAAGTTGTCGCGCCAAATGTTGCTTCTATGACTATTGCTAACTCATAGCGATAAAGTAAAGCAAAAACGGCGAAAATAATTAAAGACAACCCTATGGCTCCTGCTGGTTGCCGGACTCATCAACATGAAAGTCATGATATTCTATACAAAACATGATCATCTCATACATCACATATATCTCATCATGTAATTGGCCATATCACATCACAACATACCCTGCAAAAACAAGTTAGACGTCCTCTAATTGTTGTTGCATGTTTTACGTGGCTGCTACAGGTATCTAGCAAGAACAATTCTCACCTATGCAAAAACCACAACGGTGATACACAAATTGATAT
Organism: Hordeum marinum; assembly: GCA_022496015.1. NCBI lineage: Eukaryota > Viridiplantae > Streptophyta > Magnoliopsida > Poales > Poaceae > Hordeum > Hordeum marinum. The sequence continues at coordinate 387,020,904 of CM039672.1, forward strand.
TTAACCTTATCAAGGACCGCCTTTGTCGAATCTGATCCAACTAGAGTAGGAGAGACAGACACCCGCCAGCCATCTTTACACAACAAAGTCACATGTAAGTAAGGTAGGCCCGGGCCGCTTCATCCCACAATACTGCTGAATCAAAAAACAACCAAGGGAGGAAGCAATCTGAGCATCAACGCCCACAAACTCCTTTGTGTTCTACTCGTGATCTCATCTACACATAGACCTAGCTCATGATGCCACTGTTGGGGAACGTTGCATGGGAAACAAAAAAATTCCTACGCACATGCAAGATCTATCCATGGTGATCAGCATCTATGAGAGGGAGAGTGGATATACATACCATTGTAGATCGCTAAGCAGGAAGCGTTAAGAAACGCGGTTAATGTGGTCAAACGTCTTCGCGATCCAAATCACCGAGCATCCCACGATACAATCATGATCCGTCCCGATCTAGCGCCGAACGTACAGCACCTCCACGTTCAGCACACGTACAGCTCGATGACGATCTCTGCCTTCTTGATCCAGCAAGAGGGAGTGGAGAAGTAGATGAGTTCTCCAGCAGCGCGACAGTGCGGCGACGATGGTGGTCGAACTATTCCGGCGGGGCTTCTCCTAAGCACCGCCAAAAACTAGAGGGAACAATCTATCGAGGAGAGAGGGGTGCACCGTGGCTTAGGGTTTTCTTGTGCGGCTGCCCTCTCTCCCCTCTAGTATTTATACGAGGAAGGGGAGGGAGGTCGGCGCCCCTAGGGTTCTCCCTAGGCTGCGGCCGAAGTGGGGATGTGGAAGAGTTCAACTCCAATCCTACTAGGAGTAGGATTCGCCAGCCCACTAGGGGCTGGTTTGCCTCCTCCCACAGCCCATGAGTCCCTTTGGGGCAAGAGGGCCCTCCCGATGGTCCCCTGGTACCCTCCCGGCACTCCCGGTACACTACCGAAGTACCCAAAACTTTTCCGGTGACAAAAAGGGGACTTACTATATATCAATCTTTACCTCCAAAACGTTCCGGAGCTCCTCATGACATCCAAGATCTCATCCGGGACTCCGAACAACCTTTGGTCACCACCATACGTAACTTTATACTACCGAAACGTCACTGAACGTTAAGTGTGCAGACCCTGCGGGTTCGAGAACTATGTAGACATGAACGAGACACCTCTATGGTTAATAACCAATAGAGGGACATGTATGCCCATATTGATTCCTAGATATTCTACGAAGACCTTTTTCGGTTGAACCTCTATGTCAAGGATTCAGTTAATCCCGTATGTCTTTCCCTTTGTTCTTCGGTGTGTTACTTGCCCGAGATTCGATCGTTGGTATCTCTATACCTAGTTCAATCTCGTTACCGAAAATTATCTTTACTTGTTCTGTAATACAAGATCCCGTGGCTAACACTTTAGTCACATTTCTTGCAAGGCTTATTGTGATGTTGTATTACCAAGTGGGCCCTGAGATACCTCTCCGTCACACGGAGTAACAAATCCCAGTCTTGATCCATGCCCACTCAACAGACATCCTTGGAGATACCTGTAGAGCATCTTTATAGTCACCCAGTTACGTTGCGACGTTTGATACACACAAGGTACTCCTCCTATGTCAGTGAGTTGCATGATCTCATGGTCATAGGAACAGATATTTGACATGCAGAAAATTATAGCTATAAACTGACACGATCATATGCTATGTTCATAGTTTGGGTCATGTCCATCACATTATTCTCCCAATGATGTGATACCATTATCAAATGACACCTTATGTCTATGGCTAGGAAACCTTGATCATCTGATCAACGAGCTAGCCTACTAGAGGCATACTAGGGACATAGTGTTGTCTATGTATCCACACATGCAATGTGTTTCCAATCAATACAATTATAGCATGGATAATAAACGATTATCATGAACAAGGAAATATAATAATAACTATTTATTATTTCCTCTAGGGCATATTTCCAACATGAACTAGTCATATGAAGTGACGATGGAATTTGCATGGCAATATATCTCGGAATGGCTATAGAAATGCCATAATAGGTAGGTATGGTGACTGTTTTGAGGAAGATATAATGAGGCTTATGTGCAATGAAGCATGTCATGTCACATGGTTTGGATGCATTGGCGAATATTTGCACCGATACTCGAGGTGAGAATGGGCTATGCACGGTACCAAAGAGGTTAGCAAATATGAGAAGGTAAAGATGTGTGTGTCCATGGTGTCACATTAGTCATAAAGAACTCACATACTTATTGCAAAGTTTTATAGCAAATCAAATTAATCCTCACATGCCCCAAGGGAGGAGGTTGGTAGGAGTTAACCATCGCGCACCCACGACTCAAATAACACTAGGATTTCAACGAGGAATATAAATGCTCACACATCATCACCATGCCTCTTTAATTTTTAGATGAATAAAAAGTTAACACCTCTTAATATCGGCACTTCTAAAAATCAACAATTTTGGAATCATGCCTTTTTCATATTACCACATCAATGTCATTAACCCACAACATCTCTACATGTGCTACACGATGGTTTTGATTATCATTCATTGAATACCTAATATTCTTGGACTAGTCTTATGACCCATGCAAATTACCATCACTATTTATTCAGCTCTCAAATAAATATAATTGAAGAACGATAGCATATTATTTCTATAAAATCTACACGCCACCGTGCTCAAAAAGATATAAGTGAGTACTAGAGCAACTGCCTAGCTCAAAAGATATAAGTGAAGTACTAGAGCAACTGCCTAGCTCAAAAGATATAAGTGAAGCACATAGAGTATTCTAGGAAATTATCATGAAGGTGTGTCTCTCTCAATTAGGTGTGTACAGAAAATGATGATTGTGAAAAACTGAAAGTAAAAGCAATTAAAAGGAAACAACTCTCCAAGCAAAACACATATCATGTGATGAGTAAAAATATAGCTCCAAGTGACAAACCGATGGATTGAGACGAAAGAAGGGATGCCTCCCGGGGCATCCCCAAGCTTAGATGCTTGAGTATCCTTATAGTTATACTTGGGGTGCCTTGGGAATCCCCAATCTTGGGCTCTTGATACTCTTTATTCCATAGTCCATCGTGATCACACCCAAAACTTGAAAACTTCAATCACACAAAACCCAACAAAACTTCATGAGATCCGTTAGTATAAGAAACATATTGCATACTTGAGGTACTGTTATAAATTGATTAAAATTCATTTTTTCATAATAGGTACTTTATTATAACTTCTTCATGACTTATACCCCCGATATAATCCATGGCATAATCAAAACAAGCAAACAATGCAAGCAAAACAGAATCTGTTTAAAACAGAATAGTCTGTAGAAATCTGTAAAGATATCATACTTATGTAACTCTAAAAAAACTTTAAAATTATGAAAACTTAAATAATTTGTATATAAATATTGTGTTAAAATTTCAGATCATTATCACGCTCCAGTCAAAAATTAAAATTCCTGCACTGGAGTCAAAGTTTCTGTTTCAGATTCAGCACCGTTTCTACTCATCTTGTGAGTCATCCCAAAGGCTTTACTTGGAACAAACACTAATTAAAACATAAAAACATGATCATTACAGAGTAAACAATCATTTTATCACACAAAAACAGAAAGGAAAAATCACTATTGGGTTGTCTCCCAACAAGCTCTTTCTTTATAGCCATCAAGATAGGCTTGAGATTTCAATGATGCTCACATAAATGATAATAACTGAAGCACAAGGAGAGCATAATATAGCATGTGAAATACACATCTAAGTCTAACATACTTCCTATGCATAGTCATTTTATAGGAAAACAAATTCTCAAGACAAGTGAAATCTTGCATATGCAAATAGGAAGAGTGAAGCCTTAATAATTTCAACACAAAGAGAGGTATGTGAGTGACATGAAAATTTCTATAACCATATTTGCCTCTCTCATAATAATTACATGAAGGATCATATTTAAATTCAAAAATATACCTATCATGAAAAACATCCTCTTTATGATCCATATGCATACAAGTCTTATAATCATCCAAGGTAGTGGGATAATTATCACCTAAAGTTGACACCCTTCTAAACCCACTTTTAGTAGTGTTGCAAATACGATAATCAATAATATATACATCATGAAGCATAGAATTATCAAGATCACAAGAAACATCATGATTATCACCCCAATCATGATCATTAGCACAATTGATATTCGTAGAATTTATACTAACAACATGTCAATCGTGCTTTTCATTCAAGGAAATATCATGAATCACTTTATAAATTTCACAATTTTTAGATTCATGATTCTCAAGCAAGACCTCATAAATATAATCTAGTGCACTCTTAGTAGCAATTGTTTCAACATAATTGGGACTTGTGAAAAGATTAGCTGGTGGATGAGGATCCATTTATCTTAAGTTTTGCATTTACTTTTTGTTTGTGTGAGGCAAAAATAAAGATAAAAAAGCTAGGAAAGCAAGCAAATAGAAATATTTTTGTATTTTTGATTTTTATGAGACACGCTAAATATAACGGCAAATAAAAAGAATAACAAGTGAATGAATTTTTGTGCAAAGTTACTTGATAGTTGGTGATGGTATTCCCCGGCAATGGCGCCAGAAATCCTTCCTCATACTCGTGATCTGCGTTAGGTTTTCCGTGAAGAGGAACGGGTAATCGCAGCACAAAGTGGGTAAGTATTTACCTCAGTTATGAAACCAAGGTTTATCGAACCAATACGAATACCAATCCTCGATCGTCTTCAGCTGCTGCACACAAAAGAACAAACAACTTGCACCCAACGCCATCAAGAGGGTTGTCAATCCCCTTGATCTCGTTATTTGCAAGCAAGTGAGTTGTGTAGATAATTCTAGATGATAGTAAAGTGCAAAATAAAATAAAAGGTAATAAATAACAGCAAGGTAATGATGACGTTTGTGAATTTATAAGTGAATAGACCTGGGGGGCGTAGAGTTCTCTAGTGGCATCTCTCATAAGCAAAGCATACGGTGGGTAAACAAATTACTGTTGGGCAATTGATAGAAAAGCAAATAATTATGCGATGTTCACGGCAATGATCATGTGTATATAGGCATCACGTCCATCAGCAAATAGGCCGACTCCTACCTGCACCTACTACTAGTACTCCACTTCAAGAGTGCTTCTATGCTTGCCTCTCTACGTATTAAGTTCATGACAAATGGAGTATTGCTTGGACAAGATGACATGACGTAAACAAAGTAATAAACTCAACTAATATGAATAAACCCCATCATTTTATCCTTAGTAGCAACAACACAAAGACGCAACTTGTCCCCTTTTGTCATTGGGATAAAGAAACTCGTCAGGTTGAACCTACTACAACGCACCACTCCCACTGAACAAATATCAATCTAGTTGGCCAAACTATCTCAACAGACTGTAGAGCATTATGAAGCTATGATGATCATGCAAATAAGAATCATAGTAATAAGATTTGACTCAAATACTTTTCATGAATAATCTAAACATAAACTCACAATTCATCGGATCCCAAAAAATACACCATACAAATGGATTACATCAGATAGATCAAGCCAAAGATGCGATGAACATTGTATCAAAGATCGAGAGAGAGAGAGAGAGAAAGAGAGAGAGAGAGAGAGAGATTGTCATCTAGGTACTACCTACGGACCCATAGGTCAGTGGTGAACTACTCACACATCATGGTGATGGGAGCAAGGTTGATGAAGATGCCCTCCGTGATCGATCTCCCCTCCGGTAGGATGCCGGAACGGAGGTGTAGATGGCCTCCCATCGGAATAGAGACTTGTGGCAGAGGGAAAGGTGTTTCGGGAGTGCTTCTGGTGTTTCTAGGGTATAAGTGAATTTATAGGCCAGAGAACGACGCCGGGAGACACTCCAGGGGACCACCACACGTCTACCCCCCCCCAGGTGGTGGATGGATATGTGGTGGGCCCCTGGTGTACCTCCTGGCCCTCCTCTGAAGCTTCTAGGTCTTGTATTGGTTCAAAAAAATCACCAAAAAGTTTCGTGGCAATTGGACTATGTTTGGTATGGTAACTCTAAAAGGTAAAAACACGCAGAAAACAGGAACTGGCACTTGGCACTGTGTCAATAGGTTAGTGCTAAAAATATTATAAATTGGTAAATAAATACCCAAAAAAGTATCTTAAAATGATAATATGTCAGCATGGAACAATCAAAAATTATAGATACGTTGGAGACGTATCACCCACCCACGCTTTACCGGGCTCCTTCCATTTCTACCACATCCATCTTAGCCTCAAAGCTCTCACATACATATGAAGGTCTAGGACACCCAATCCACCAAGCCTCTTCGGTGTGCAAACTATCTTCCAATTAACCTTACATTGCCCACTAGAGACCTTGTCACCTCCTGCCTAAAGAAACTCGCTCTCAGTCTTGTTGAGGTCACTCATTGTGCTCTCCGGAAGCCTAATCTCCATAGCATGGAAGGTTTCCTGGGCAGTGGTCACCAATTTAACCAACTCACTACGCCCAACCACTATGATGAAACGCCCCAACCAGGGCACCAGCTTCCCTATGAGTTTGTCCACTAGGTGTTGCGTGTTGGAGGTTAATTTTGTTTAGCCGATGAATTGATAGAGATAGGCCAAGGTAGCGCATGGGGAAGTTTGCATGCGTATCCAGAAAGCACTCGAGAACGTCATCAAGGTCTATCTCGTTGCAGCTAATAGGCGTGACCGAGCTCTTCTCAAGGTTGGTCACAAGACCCGCGGCATTTCCAAACTCAGTCAGGATTGAGGTTAGCTGCTGAGTGTCCTCCTTAAAAGGTGCCACAAAAATCACGGTGTACAACATATAAGGAGGAGCGCATACAAGTGGACCTGTCCCCAGTCCGGTGAAGCTTGCCCTGCCTAGTGGTGGTTTCCGGGACTGAATAGGGTCAATCGCAAGGACAAAGAGCACTATGGAGAGCAGATCCCCCTGTCGGAGGCCCCCATCATGCCAGATAGGCTCGGACGGAATCCATTAAGAAGCACTTGGGATGATGACGAACGGAGCAGGGCGGAGAGGATGTCTCCGAACCGTGCCGGGAACCCAAGGTGGGCTAGGAGGCTCAGCAGGTAGTCCCATCTAATGGAATCAAAAGTCTTCTTGATGTCAAGCTTGAAGTGCGAAACTTTGCTCGACGGATGCACTAGTTAGAGAGACCAATGAAGGTTTTTGTGCATGAACTAAAGGTTTATTTTTCCTATTCTTGAATTTCTCTTTTTTTTACAGAACATGGTGTGTGAATCAATGCTACTATGAACCAGAGCTTGGCCATACATATCTCAAATGGACGAGTCAAAGCTATAGAGAATTGTGTATGAGAGTATGCTAACAATTTTATATTCATTGTAAAAGTTGGAAGAATATTACATGGGAACCAACATTGGAATAAAACTTGGTGGAAACCATGTTTGGAAGTTCTGAAAAAATCTGGAAGAAAACATGAGATGTTAAGAGGGTGATGCTTAATTGCCATTCAAAATTCTAAGTTGAAACACATTACGAGATGTTAGCCATGAAAAAGAGAATTTAGCAATGAATAATGACATTATTTTTGGCCCTGTTCAATGCTAAAAAAAATTATAGCTCACATCTCGTAATGTGTTTGAACTTAAAATTTCGCATGGCAATAAAACATCAGCCCGATGCTAGCTTATCACTTTCCATTGTTCAATAAATTCTAGATTGGGTGTTCGTGTCACACCTCGCACCCCCCCCCCCCCCGGGAAACCTGGGACGTAACCTAAGTGCCTCCGCCAGAACCTACCTATCCAACCCTCTCTCCCTCACCACCACCGACAGGTGCCGCCGGGAAAAGCCCGCATGGCTTCAGCGGCAGCAGGGCTCTGTTCGTCCCATCTCGCGATGCCATGGCTAGTGCGGGGCACTTGGCCGAGTAGGTGGTGGTTGCCATGGTGAAATGGTGCTAGTACACGCAGTGAAAACGCCACTCGCGCATGGATGAGCATGGTGCGTAGTGCTATGGCCGAAAGATCGTGGGCATGCCATAGCGTGGTGCTTGGGCATCGGCCTTGAGGCACGGATCTACAGGGCTGATAAGTCCCTTTTGCATCATGTTTTTCTATTAATATTTATTATGTTTTGAGTTATTATTTCACTTTATAATGCAATCCTAGTGCCTTTTCTCTCATATTTTGCAAGTTTCACACAAAGAGGGACATTGCCGACACCTAGAATTCTGGACCGGAAAAAGCTATAGAAGAGTTGAATATTCTTCGCAACTCCAAACGACCTTAAAATTTACGGATAATTATTTGGGAATCTATAAAAATTATTGGCGAAGGGATTACCGAAAGGGGGGGCACTAGGGAGCCACGAGCCTGGTGGCGCGCCCTACCCCCAGGGTGCGCCCCCTGATCTCATGGCCCCACCAGCATGCCTCCGGGGCCCATATTCGCCTATATGATGCTATTTTCCATAGAAAAAAATCGGGAGAAGACCTTCAGGATGAAGCGCCACTGTCTCGAGGCGAAACCTAGGTGGGAGCACTTTTGCTCTCCGTCGTAGTGATTCCGCCTGGGAAACTTCCCTCCTGGAGGGGGAAATCGAAGCCATCGTCATCACCAACGCTTCCTCCATCGTGGGAGGTCCAATCTTCATCAACATCTTCACCAGTACCTTCTCACCTCAAATCCTACTTTATCCCTTGTAGGCCCTGACGAGGTTATTATCCCTAGGTAGGCCGGAGCAATGGGGTTATCCCCCCCCCTTCCGCTTCGAAGGCAAACCACGCGACTGGCTGCTCATGCCCAGCTGGATACGGCCGGCTCGAGCGGCCACCGGCTGGCGAGGTAGACGGCTGATCAACGAGCCGGCTCGACCCTTGGCCGGCTGGGTGTAGCCGACTGCCTCCGAGCCGGCTCCTCCGTTGACCTTGGGGTGGACAGGCGACGTCCCATCCCACCGCGCGCGGGTACGATGACACGACACGACCGCCACGACGAGCGGCCCTGTGGCCACAGTGGTCGCTGACGCACTGGAGCGCATGGCTACAGTCTGGTCGTCCAGGCCGCTGACCTTGGCGAGCGCGACCGGGCGAGGAAACAGTGCCGGCACGCCCTCGCCCACTAGATTACCTGCCTCGGCGTGGCTACAGTACCGCCGGTCGTACCGGAGACCTCAGCCAGCTGGCGCTAGACGACACCTCCCCGGCAACCCGTGCCGCAGCAGGTGAGCGAGGGCCAATTGTAGAGCCGGCTGGCAGGCCCCAGCAGGCGACAAGACCTCCCAGACGGTGGACCCTACTGGTGACGAGACAGCACGAAGAGTGAGGCCCCCAGGTCAGCTGGAGAGGCTGCTAGCTGGGTCCCTCCGCCCTTGTACTTTAGGTGTATAGTAGAGCCGGGGGGTTGGCCTATAAAACCCCCCGAGCCCCCCAAGCAACGGGGACGAACGATCACTCTAGCACATCCAAAGAACTCTCAAACCCCCTCTAGTAGTGTAGGAAGACGAGCCGGTTGCTCCTTCTTCCTCCTCTAGATACAGCTCCAGGAGCATCCTTGTACACATACCCATCCATCCAACTAGACCAAGCAGGACTAGGGGTGTTACCTCCCACGAAGGGCCCTGAACCTGGGTACATCGCTTGTCACCACCGCTTGGGCCCAATCTCGCACTCGGAGCCCGTCGGTGTCCTCCGGTCCCAACCACCTATGAGAAGCCACCCTATGAAATCTGTCGTGAGAAGACGACGACATGAGGGCAGGCTCAAAGTTAACAAACCAACTATTCTGGATGAGTATAGGCTGTTTTGTGACTGTGTGGGCTTGATGGGCTGTCGTTGATTGCCTGGGCTGAGCCTAATACTAGTAGTAAAAAAGTAAATTCAATCGTTGGAGGGGGGCTTGAGCCTATTAAAGCCCCCTCCCCTAGTAGATTCGCCCCACACATCAAATTATCAAAATACCGAAAGTGAATCAACTAAACATGAGAAAACGTGACTAGACTAAATTGCCATGTGTCCTCAAGAACGCTTTTCTTACTATAAGAGAACTTTCTAGCTTGGCCTTTACTATAGAAAGGATTGGGCCACCCTGCTGCACCTTTGTTACCCTAGTTCCACGTGAATGGCGGCGACGACATCATGACGTCGTCACCTTCTTGGAGGCGTTGTCTTGGGCATTGAGACTGAGGGTGTGCGCGCATGAGCGCGGATGGTTTGTGGTTTCATAGATGCCGCGGTGTCGCATCAACCGCGTCGACGGCGGCAGTCTTGGCAGCGAGGCACGGCGGGATCATGGCGATAAACATGTGTTGATGGACACACACATGGTGGCGACGTTGTGTGGCGTCGTGGTGACTTCGATGGCAGACGGGCCTGGAAGGATCTATGCAACGATCCTCCTAAAGATGAGACCGAGGAAGATGGCGACGACGGATCCTAGAGCATGTGCACGCGGTGCGCGTTGTGGGCGTCTAGACCGGCTGGTACTCTTAGCTTGTGAGGTGGGTGACTTTTGAAGCCACTGAATTAGATGGTGTCTGATGATACGGTTGGGACACATCGTTATGCTTGTAGGTGCATCGACTTTGTTCACCTCGAAAGTGGCTTTGGGTTGACCTTTGTGTTTTTTTATCAGCCTCTTATGAATAAATTAATAAAGATGGTTTCATGCATCATTTTGATATAGAGACGGGAGTAATCCTCTTTCGAAAGAAGAATAAAACATCACCCTCTTCGCGTTTCATATTTTCTTGAGACTTGCTTGAAACTTCGAAACTACTTTACCGTGTGGTTTTCATCGGCTCCCACTAAATGTTAGTTTTGATGCGATATTCTCCCACAAATGTATAGGTTCTTACTTTCGTCTCGATCGAAGCTTTGAGGAAACTCGATTCAGTTTCATAATCTGTGTACATATCGTTGATTTGCTAATGAGAAAAGGAAATATAAAAGAGTACCGGCCTTTTATTTCCTGACGTGAAACACAACCAAGGCAGCAACGGGCATTCACACGCGCCTCTCCCCGCTAGTATAAACTAATATTGCTCCAGCGTGAATAAGTTGTGTCATGTACACATCAAATTCACGGGTATTCTTTGATGATTTAGTGAATCCACTACTCAATGGACAGAATGAATTCACGTCTAACAATAAGGAACGAACTCACATCCAACAATGAGGAATATAACATAATGTGCATATAAGTTTGATCAAAATTTACAAATTTTAACTTAACACAATACTAATGTACAAAGTAAATGAAAACAAAGGGTGCATATAAATATCCTTTTTCGACTTGTTCCGTGTCCATTAACCAAACCAAAAAACAGCGCATATTACATACTACTTTCTTCATTCCATAATATAAGACGTTTTTTAACACTAATATAGTATCAAAAAACATTTTACGTTACGAAACGAAAAAAGTATTTTTTTTCCAAAACAGAGGCAAAAGATTCGCCTTATCTTATTAAATAAGCTACAAGACCGTCCAAAGGTGGACCCAGAACGGCCCTCTCCGTAATAGTGAACTTAACTTTAGACGTGATTACATTTGGAACGACGCACCGATTTCTATCAAAAAAAAAAAGCCACACCGATCCAATAGTAATGTATACCGCCACAACACAAAATTCAGAAACATGACACCATTTTCTCACCCAAGAGCAGCTCGCCGGTCCTCAGATCGGCCGATCAGAGAAGCGTCGATCACCGGGAGGATCACTTGTTGTTCATGAGCACCTTGACGAGCTCCTTGCACTGGACGCGGCCCTCGCCGCGGGGGTCGGCCTTGCGGACCAGCTCGTCGGCCTCCTCCTCCGTCAGCCGGTCGCCGTGGGTCACCATCACCTGCCGCAGCTGCTCCGCCGGGATCACCCCGCTCCCGTCGTCGTCGAACGCGTCGAGGCACTGGGCCAGGCCCTTGGCCGACACGCCGGCGTTGGCCTTGCGCGCCGCCACGGCCAGGAACGTGGGGAGGTCGACGGCGCCGGCGGCGCCTGCGCCCGCGTCCTCGAGAAAGCCCCGCGCCTCGGCCTCGTCCACGTTCTGGCCCAGCGAGCGCAGCGCCGTGACCAGCTCGCCCGCGGCGATGCGGCCGTCCTCGTCGCCGTCGAACAGGTCGAACACCTCCTTGCACTCGTCCGCCTGCTCCTTGGTCAGCTTGGCGGCCATGGCGGGCGGAGAGAGCTGAGCTGCTGGAGGGAGAGGGGATTTGGAAAGGAAATGGACTGATTGATTGGCCTAATTGCTGTCCGGGCTGCTCGTGTAGCGGAGCGGAGGTTGCTTTTTTTTGACATGTCTAAAAGAGAGATTCAATGTAACTTTTCCTCGAACAAGCACCTTTGAATCTCGGGTGTATATACATCTGATATGAAAAAACAATTTAATAATTGGTTAAAAAAGCCAAAAAATTATGGAACTTTATTGCCAAAACCTGACCTTATATTTTGCTCGTACAAAAAGTTTCCCCAACAATTGTTATTTTCTGGGTGAAAAAAAAAGGTCAACAGTATATACAAGCTACTATTCACACTTTTTGTCCTCATTTTCTTTTTCATTGAAGTCGACGAACCTTTTTCCTTGACGATTTTTTTATACAAATAGCAGAATCTCAAGTTTGTTTCAGAAAAGAAGTTTCAGAATTTTGATCTTTTTGGAACCTCCTTTTTTCTCCTATATCATGTGCATATACAGCCGAGATCCAAAGGGTATTTTCAACTTCTCCGCTCGTTTCTCTCCGAGGCAAATTGTAGTTTCCAGCGCCTAGATCGACATTAGTTTAATGTTGAACTTTTCTTTTCATTACTCTCCTCATCTCACAATAAGTGTCGATGATTTAGTAAAATTTGTGACGGAGAGAGTATTTTTGTAACATAAACATATCAATGCCCTACGTAAAACAATGGACAGCTTCGAAAGAAAGAAAAGAAGAAACAATTCAACGAACTGGCACCAACTAACCCAATTGATCATGTCTCTCTTTTTTATTTTCTGGAAAGAAACCCAATTGATCATATCATACTCCTAGTCCTAGTGCTGCGATCATTATTGCTTCCATGCCATACTGCCCTATAAAAGTGACGTTCAGTGGCGGAGACAGGTCCCCCGCCCCACCTCCAAATTTCTGGTGGTTTTTACTAAAGGCTGTTGACAGGGCATGTTGACTTGTACTTCCTCTGTAAAAAAATATAATAGATTTGTTTACGGATGAAGTATTTGAATTTTTTTTATCAACGACACTGACCTTCTTGTTGGTGAGGCTCTTGCGGACGGCCTCGGCATGTGGTGATGCAATACAGCGAGAATAGGTCGGTAGTGTCGAAGCTGGACGTTGGGCAAAGGCAACGACGTCCTCGACCGGGTGCTGGGAGGGAGCGTCAAGAAAGCGACGCCATGGATCTGCACAAGAGCACACATATCAGACTTTAGTGTGTGTGTTTTTGGTTATGTGATTTGTCATGCGTCGACGTGCTAGGGTCCTTCAATCGTTTGAAAGCCCGGGCCCGTTAGTGCTTCGTCGAGCATCCGCAAACAGTGATGATTGTCTCGTGCCTGCCAATGACGACTAGTCGATCAATTTCGACCTAGCGGTAGAGGCGGCGAGGGGGGTTGGATATGATTCTCTAGGTATGCACTCTGGCAACATTGATCAATTCTTGGTAATAGAAAAAGAAAAATTCCTAATACAACCATTGATGATTCGCCATTTAAACATATATAAATGCAAGCTAAAAGCCAATTATTTGATAATACATGTATATTCTTATTCGCGTATCCCAAATTCCCATATGACAATGTTTTGTAGCAAGACATCTCGTGTCGTTATTTCAAAGACTTCGTCTTCTTGGTGCGTATGTGGAATTATTGACCATTATTAGCTATCTCTAGACATGCTTCGGCTGCAAAATAAAGTAAAATTGTGTGTGTGGATAGTTAAACACGAATTGATGCTTGAATACTCCTTTCGTCTCAAAATAAGTGTCTCAAGCTTAGTATAATTTTATATTAGTATAGTACAAAATTAAGACACTTATTTTAGGACGGGAGTATAAAATTATTAGGTGGTATATGAGGCACAGAATATTTTCTCGCTTCATCGTTGGCTCCACCACGTTCCATCCACCACCACATTCAGTTTGGTTCATAATAAGATAGGCCACAGGATACAGCGGGGAATCGCTGCGCCAGGAGCTGGATCGACGCAGCAGCGAGCCAAGTAGTCAAGCCGGTCCGAACAACAGCCTGGAATCATACCCTGTCCAGGTCCAAACAATGTAGCTGTTGGCTTTGCTGTCGTGTCAAATTATTTGTTTCGGTTCTGATTTGTTCGCACAACGTATTTGTACTGAGTACTTCCTTTATTTCTATATAACACAAAATATATATAGACATACTTTAAAGTATGGATTCCTCCATTTTGTTCCGTATGTAGTCCACAGTGAAATCTTAACTGAATAAGTATTTGTTTAGAACCAAGTATTGAATGCAATTCAGCAAAAACTTGCCAACCCGAGTTTCTCAAAAATTCTCAGATACTCCAAGCATATGCCAAATGGCCACCCCTTGGATACTTCTGATCAACACTTGGAGCGCAAAACAAAGCAAGCATACACATGCAAAAATGAAATTTGCACAAAACTCCTATAAATTCCATGATGAGACGAAACCGTAACAGGTGCGTGCCACAACCAAAAGAAACCAGGTAACCAATCCAACGTTGCTCCACACGACTACACCGCTACAAGATAAACCAACCAAACTACCCAACGACAGTACTTGAAAACCGTCACATAGCACAAAATACAACTTTGCGAGTCTGTCTGGCATTACATCCAATCCACAAACAAACTAAAGCTTATTTCCGCGGGAGGGCCCGGCCCAGCCCCTCACTTGGCCATCATGACCTTGACGAACTCCTCATAGTTGATCTGGCCGTCGCCGTCCACGTCCGCCTCCCGGATCATCTCGTCCACCTCCTCGTCCGTCAGCTTCTCCCCGAGGTTGGTCATCACGTGGCGCAGCTCCGCCGCCGAGATGAAGCCGTTCTGGTCCTTGTCGAACACGCGGAACGCCTCCTTGAGCTCCTCCTCCGAGTCCGTGTCCTTCATCTTCCTCGCCATCAGGTTCAGGAACTCCGGGAAATCGATGGTGCCGTTGCCATCAGCGTCAACCTCGTTGATCATGTCCTGCAGCTCCGCCTCCGTGGGGTTCTGTCCAAGTGACCGCATCACGGTTCCGAGCTCCTTGGTGGTGATGCAACCTGCACAGAATTCAGAGCATGTCACAAAATAAGAATTAAGTTTACTGGGGATTTAAGATTGGTCTGTTCACTGCATATAAAATGCCCAATGTCGTAACAACAAACATAGAATGTGGCATAATACCACCAATCAGCATGCTGGCCACTTACATACACCTACATATCATTACTATAAGGAGCTGCAAGTTGCAACAGCAGTGTATCATAAACAAACATGGCTTTAAACAAGTA
Organism: Hordeum marinum; assembly: GCA_022496015.1. Taxonomy (NCBI): domain Eukaryota; kingdom Viridiplantae; phylum Streptophyta; class Magnoliopsida; order Poales; family Poaceae; genus Hordeum; species Hordeum marinum. The sequence goes on from CM039672.1 coordinate 387,036,395, forward strand.
ATGTGATGGAGCATAAGCAGTACAGTTTAAATATTATAGGCCAATTGGGTAACATGAAGGGAACAATAAGATAGGCCAACTTGCGAGACATTTTCCTAAAATGACACTGATGTTCATTCCAACATACTGAATTATAGAAACCAATTTGTGAATCTATTCTACATCATCTGAAAAAATGATGGACCACCTACAGGCAGAAGCCCTAAGAAGGCTATGTTTAGGTTAGCATCAATTGGATTGATTCCCATCAAGTATAAACTGTAGTTTACATATTGAATCCAAAAGTCCACCTATTTGTATCTAGGAGATACAAATCACAGACTAGACCAACTTGTATCTGAAGACGTGCTGAAACATACAGTCCTTTAATGTACCAAAACAAGGAAACAACTATTATAGAGGGCAGCGGAAGACTTGCAGAAATGTGGTCTGACACTAGGAAAGAGGAATCTACAAATTAAATGTTGGTCTTAGACTACAGTTAACACTAGATCTCCATCTTCTAGGCTAACAGAAGCTAGATCATACATTCATAGTGATATACTGTCACCACAAAGTCTCTTCAGTGTAACGTTATAAGAGGAGAGTTAATCACAAGTAAAATCCTGACTAATCCTTGACAATCATGCTACTATCACAACCAGAAGATCAACACCTCAAATTCTCCATCTAGTCGAATCGTTGGTGCATTCCATACCATCATGAAAACAACAAAAGCTCATTGGCCTCCAGCAACAGGGAATACTACCAATCATTGCAAATTCCGAAACCCTCTGCAGCCCTAAACCCTAGTTCCTAAATGCAACCAGTCGCTCCTGCCCCCGAACTGTTCCTCCCACGGGAGCACCCCGAGATCCTACAAGTCATAAATCCACCTTAACTTAACAGAGCAGCCCGCCCGCGGCCGCCGCGGAACAAACAACTGGCCCGAGCAAACGACCCATTCCATCAGATGCAAGCATCCACCCCGCGCAGGCGCAGGGCCAGAACAACAACAAGGGCCTAAGGAGACCACACAGCCCAGACATCACCAACCAGATCTAGAGCCCCACCCACAGCGCTCCGAGACAAAACCCAATTCGGCCGGATCGAGGGCCCGGGCGGCGCCCGATCCGGCCGGACGCAGGAGGCAGGGGAGAGACCGGGGGGGGGGGGGGGGGGGGGGGGGGGTTACCGTCGCCATCCTTGTCGAAGAGGCTGAAGGCCTCCTTGAACTCGGCGATCTGCTCGTCGGTGAGCTGGTCCGCCATGGCTTCGAGAAGATGCGCACGGGACACGGGGGCGGCTGCGCGAAGGGGGAATGATAAAAAAACGGGGCGTGGTCGTGGGCGTTGATGGCCTGTCCGTGCCCGTGTGGGCTGCGTTTTATAGACCGCTGGCGGCTACCGAGGGGGAAGGTTTGCTGGAGCCGTGGGTTTTGTATCCGGTTCCCCTTTCCTTTTTTTCCTCGCTCATTTTTCCTTCCTTGGATCCTTGGCAATCTACGGTCCATTCATACTCCGGTTGTGAATCTAGGCTTTCTACTAATAGAAAATGTTAACGAAGATTTATGAGCGAGAGCTAAGAACGACAGCGATGAAGAGTTGGCATATGATGGTTACGAAAGATTGTATCTACGTATCTTCTCTACTCCTTTGATAGCTTTTTTCTCAGGTTTTTTCGTCTTTCCTTCCATCTTTGTTTAGATTTTTTTCGTCCGGTTTTTTGTTCCTCCTCCCACCACCATCTCTTCCCATTGGTTTTTCATCTCCCAATAAAAACTTTCTTAATATTTTTAAGTTTTCCTAATCAGTCATGTTACAAATGGCAGGAACCAATAATAGAAACCAATAATATGTTACCAAATAATAAAATCTAATTATGTGACAATCAATTTTAAATCCTAACTTTTCTAAGGAGTCTTTCTAACAATTAAATCTCTATTATTAAATGACAATTAATGTGTTAGGAAAGTTAGGATTTAAAATTGATTGCCACCTAATTTGGGGCATTCTGTAAGTCGTATTCGTTTGTTCGCTCGCTCCCCCTCGCACGACCTCCCCACTTTCACCGATTTTTTTTGCGATCCAACCTGTCCGTTGCCGGTTTGTTTCTCGGCTCACCCTATGCACAAAAAAAGAGAAACAAAAAAAGCCCGTCGATGAAAACCTACCCACGTACGTCATCACTTGCCCTATCTCCGAGCGTGTGGGTCGCTTCATGGGGTTCCCATCGCCGTCGCGGCTCGTCCGCCCTATCTCCCAGCGCCACCGCACGCCCCTATCGCTCGCCCGCGCCATCGCGCAACGTCCTCGATCCTCCCCTCTACGCGTCGCCACCGCACGGTCTTCATCATCGCCGCTCCGGTCGTGGCCCTCTCCAGGCGAGTAGGACGACGATGGCGCTCTTCTTTGGATCTAGTTAGCTGCAGGTGTTGGAGGGCACCGCTGGGAGTCTCCGCTGTCATGACATCGCTTCCTCATCACGCATCAAGGTCTCCGATGAAAGACAACGGCGGATGAAATTTTCTCCTCAATTAGGATCTTGTTTGATAAATCAGGATCAAAATTTCTAGGGATTTCCTACTGATCGGTCCTATCAAGATAAGGACAGAATTTGTGCCCCGGGCCTTTGGTGCTTCCTGCTCTTGTTCTCATCCTAGCCGGAAGCTGCGTGGGATTGTGGGTGTGCAGACATGATGATACATGTCACGTATCTCAAGTTTTCCATGGAGAAGGAAGTCGGTATGTACTCTTACTCCTCAACTTGCACTGCCTATACAACACATTGCCTGGACACCACTGCACGTCTGCGGACGTGCTCCTACAGTATTTATTTGCAAGCCAATCCAAAATTTCAGCATGTATTTATTTGGAAGGACAAGTACCTTTGTGAGGAACATCTTTGTGTTATGGCACAGGTCTATTATCTCTCTTAATGGAAACGATAGGCAACGTCTCAGTTGCTTGTTCTTAAAAAAAGTACGGCACATGTTATATCGTTATTAGAAGCAATTTGTGTTAGAAAGTAAGAGTTTAGTGTTGTCGTTCAGTTTTTGTTACATGCAAAATGAATATAATTAGTTAAATATTTTCTTTTACAAAGAGGTATTTATGTCCCTGGCCTTTGTGGTATCATACGTGCACCTGAATGTGTATATTATCGAATATTTTGGAGAAAAAGAGTGACGGCTTATTGTGTCCATCATCTGCATAGCACCACACCTAGAGCTAAAATCAAGTAACCTGCAGGGTTTTGTTAACAAGAAAGACATTGAACTTTTAACAGCTTGAAGTTAATTGCACATTTTCATACTGCATTGCACCATGACTGACGCACTTGACCACGACAAGGAGCAGCTCAGGAAGCACTTGGGCGCAAGGGCAATGGCCGAGCGACGGTAGCATCGCAGGGCCCCGATGTGGAAGTCGGGACGATGATGGGAAATTCAAGATCACGTGCGAGCCCTATGAGTAGTTCCCGATCACCATCGATGGCGAGCCCAATGTAAGTGGTACCCCCTCCCTCCGTCATTCCACACACATGAATCATGCATGCTCAAGGTGGCGGCATCAGCAGGTCACACATATGCCGATGAGAGCAGCTATCTAATTCCGTGAGAATCCACCCCGTGACTCCCTCCACTCTTTAACCATTGCTAGGATGGAAAAATGGAAATACATGCATGAGCGCCATCAGATGCACTAGGCGTTAAAGCCTTCCATCGTGTTACGTATGCAAGCTGTTTGACAAAAGGATGCACCTACAATCTTCTTGAAATTTTCACTGTATAGAAAGAGTGAATACTATACCTTTGGGTGATGTGCATATGCTACGAAAATTTCTCAGTTCATTACAATTATTTTATTTTTTTAGATGAAGTATGCCTTTTGTTCAGTTCTACGGATTTCACAAATTGATTTAGAGTTGTGCTAATTGATGGTTTGCAAACCCAAAGGAGCATTGGCAACCTCGGGGAGTTGGGCACCAATGTGGAGTCCCTGCAAAAGCTGCTCACCCAGAAGATTGTCTTCTCCATGGCCTCCCTAGACTTTCAAACATGACCACTCCATCGAGGTATCTACCCACCTTTTTAATTACCAAACTTATTCTTTCACTTGGGCCATAGGACAATAGCTTCGTCTTCGCCATTTGAATCCATTAATAAATCTTTTTCTTTATTCGAGTTGAATCTACGAAGAGTCTCATGGAGCAATGTCATCTTCGTCAGGCTGCAAGTATATGCCTCGGGGTGGTCAAACTAAAAAGTTCAGGGGAGATACGGAGTAAATGTGGATTCCTTTGTGTTGCCTACACTTTCACAGCTTAAATCTTGCTAACTGTGCGTATGAATACATTTCTAGCGGAGATGGTTCAAAAAATGTTTGCAGGTTGGTTATATACAAGCACGCATGTTGCACATCTATTAATTTTAAGCTAGAAATGCTTAGATTTTTTCAGATGCTTTAATGTCACTGTATTGTACCATTTGAAATGATAGCATATTACTTACTTTATTATTTATTATTTCATGTCAATGAGACATGTATAGGAGCCAAATAAGTCTATTCCTTTCCCCTCTTTTCTTGTTCACAAAAATGTGGAATGTCTCCTAAATTTCACATAATGATGTTCCAACATAAACTTTGTTTATATCTAAAAGTTTAAGGAGAAAAAGCCTTTGTGCCTCATGATTTGGGTATCATACTTTAATGAACTTCATTTTATTGTTGTTTGTAACCAGTATTCTGCTTATAATTGCGCATAAGAGGCATTGAAGCATCTTTGTGTGGGAGAGAGAGGGTGTGGGAGAGATAAGGGTATGTAGAGAGATGGAGGGTGTTAGACAGAGTGAGGGGAACGCAAAATAGTTATGCATTATATTCATACGTGCAATGAGAAAAACAAATTGAAAGACCCATGGCAACAGACGGGCAATCAGGAAAAAAATATTAGACCTATGAATTTTGATATGCATTGTATCATGTGCGTGCAGTTGGGGCAAAAGAAAATTAAACATCCCGTGGCAATGCACGGGCGTTCTAATAAAGGTGTGACGGATTGTATGGCGACACAACACGACTATGCTTGGCATGACTCGGCTGGGTAGAAGATCATGCCCGATGACAAGGGCGTCGTCAAACTTCCTCTCCATGCCACACATACAAACATGTCAACTATGTGCCTCAAACTAATCGAGAGTTGTGAGCCTACCTGTACCTCCTGTCCGGATCCAACTGCCCAGGATGCCAGATCGGCGGCGGGCGTGATGGCTTAGTGTTAAGACGCGACGGCAGAGGTTGTTGGGTAGAGAAGGTGGAGGGCTATGTCGTAGTGAGGATACGAGGGGCGGTCAACGATGTGGAGGGAAAGGGAGCCGGTGGGGAGAGGGACCCTTGTGCTTAGCCATGGCGTGGAGGGAGTGTGCCTTGTAAAGATGGTGGCAATGATACGTCGCGGGAGATGAGATCTGTCAACACCCATTGGCTGGCGGGGAGAGCGGGAGGCGGTTGTGTAGTGAGTGAGTGAGAGGAATGACTGTTTTTTCCTTCAAGAAAAGGAGAAAGGAGCAGCTGCTACACGGTCACATAAATGCCACGTAGCATAGTAAGTCTTCTTTATAAAAAAATATTATCCAAGTGATCTATAGTTATGGGCTATTATTTCTAACTCGTTAAAATTGGAATGGGACTCACATTGTACATACAAATGAAGCTAAAGACAACATTTCTCACATTCCATTGAAATATTTTAAATCCATCAAATAGATCTAAGTTTGCAACAAATAATTAGTTAGATCATTGCTCTCTATGTACACAACTTTCTATTAAGTCTTTTATCATCTTACAACATCAAAAGTTGAGTGGATTTCAATTACTTTTCGATTGGTATGGGCTATCATTTCTACATATGCAAAATTTAACATGCATTATGTCTATATATGCATTTGACAAAAAAAATATGCATGGCCCGTGGCAACGCACGGGCACTCTCCTAGTTATCTTAACACACATGTCAATAATAATAATAATAATAATAATAATAATAATAATAATAATAATAATAATTCATGGTCAATAATAATAATAATAATTCATAGTCAATAATAATAATAATAATAATAATAATAATAATAAATGTTATGGTGTATGGAGCAACCCAAAGGGCATAAAGGGCTAAGAGCATCTCCAGCCGCCCCTCCCCCAAGAGGCCCCCCAAGGGCATTTTTTATCGCCGACGAGCGAAAATCGGCCCAGTCGCGCCCCCAGGAGCCCATTTTTCGCCGGTTAGGGCCCAATTTTGCGCCCGCATACCCAGCCCGAACCCGACGCGCTGGGGGGTGCCTGGGCGCGCCGGACGAAACGTTTTTGGCGCAAAAAAGGGTTGGTCCGCCGAGTCAGTGACCGCGCGTCGTCGTCGTCCTCATCACCTCGGTTTCCCGTGGAGAATCAATGCAAGACTGCCGTCGGTCAGCCTTCCATTGATACGACACGTTCATGAGATGGTGTTCATGGGGTGGCGCAGTCAGTGTGGGGCAACATGCGTCCACACCTCGCCTCCCACGCTTCCGCACGGTATCATATGCTAGCCTCCTATAAAAGCCGACCACGCCGGTGTACGCCGCACATCGACACCGAGCCCCCAAGTCCCACCGCCGAAGCCCTCCCCCCATGCGGCGATCTACTCTCCCCCTTTCTTTCCCCGATGGCAGAGTGCTACCCAGGCGACGACGCGACCCGCAACGTCTTTGGCCACTGGCACCTCCATGAGGATGAGGCCCATATGCTCTACGAGGCATAGTACCCAACGCCGCCTGACATGCGGGCGTCGGGCGCCTGGAGGCTCAGCGTCGGCGGGGTCCCCATGCCGCCGGTGCCCACCGGAGCCAAACGGTGCGCCGAGATCGCCCGGATTCGGTCCTTCCTGTCCGAGGAAGTGCACCGGCAGCCGAGGTACGCCCCGGACTGTAGGAGATATGCCCTAGAGGCAGTAATAACAGTTATTTTGTATCTCCGAGTTTGTAATGAATGTTTATGTTCCATGTTATAACTGCAATGATTCTTGAGTCTGCTATAACCACGAGGCTTGAAGGGAAACTCATGTGCACGTGTGGTATAATAAACGGTAAATTGTATTCCTAGCCTTGCCTCTAAGACTGGCTCAAGTATTGCATGATGATCCTGTTTTCTTGATCATGGGCATGGCTACGCCGGCAATTTTGAGGGCACGATGTTGGTAGAACACTTGTGTTGAATCGGCCCATATTGATGTTATGCTATGAGATACATTCGTCACAAGTTAATGGTTAATAACACAGAGATAGTTAATGTTTGCATAATTCCTTAGACCATGAGAGTATCAAGTTCCTTCGTGCTTGCTTCGTGAACTTTGGGGTTTGTTAAACGTCATCCGTTACTGGGTGGCTATTACGGCGGCTTACGGGTTCACGGAAAAGTATGGCAAGTAACAAGATAGCTCAAGATTGGGATTTGCTCCTACGACGATGGAGAGATATTCTCGGGCCCTCTCGGTGTTACGGTATCCATCATCATCTGGCCAGACACAGTGTGATTTGATCACATGGATGCCGAAACACGAAAACGAGAAATGAGAACAAAACCGGTAACGAGGTAACTTGGATAGTGGACAAGTTGTTGATCCATGGGGATGCAGAAAATCTCACCTCGGGTGTTTGTAACATATCATGAAGCAACAGGAATAGCACACAACAACTGGAGGTTCACTCGAATATTCATTGGTGTGGGTATAGGGGTCAATAAGGGTGTCCACGGCTCCGATGTTGATCATTGATCGGAAGGGGTTCCGGGTCATGTCTATACTTCACCGAACCTATAGGGTCACACGCTTAAGGGTCATCTATCTGCTAAATACTAGACACAGAGTCGGAGAGAAAGTTTCTGGAAAAAGTTTTCGGAGACAGCGGAAAAAGTTCCGAAGAGAGAGGTCATCGGATGAGTTCCGATGAAACTGAAAAGTTGTTTTAGGGGATACCATAAAGTCAAATTGGTTTCGGCACATGCCTGATAATTCTTGGAGGATGCTAGAATCGTCCTAGAAACTTTCTAGAATTTTTCGAAAGAAAAAGCGGAAATGTTCCGGACTGCCGGAACCGCTTTGGTTGCTTTTCACACATGAAAATTACTAATCTGAAAATGTTTCGGATGATGTCCAGAGTTTTTTTTGGTGGGTACTGGAATTATTCTAAGACCCATAGAAATATTTTCGGATTTACCAATCACGAAAAATTGGTTTCGTGAATAGTGAAAATGCATTTATGGTTATGGTTGGAAGTTGGCTTTCCACAAATATCTTCCCAAGATCTTTTGGGATGACATGGAAGGATATGGGCTGCCCACTTGTTTTACCTTTGTGCCCTTGTGAAGGGCATTTTGGGTATTTCAAGTGTCATCCCACCCCTTGGGTTTTCCTATAAATAGAGGTGGAGATGCACTCTCCACTCTCATCCCTTACTCTCATACACATGCTATGCTTTGCTAGCTCTCTCTCTCTCCCTCCCACGAAAAGAGTTTTTCATAGAGCCGAAAGGTTGTCTGGGTTCCGACAGGAACTAGTTCTGGATGGCGAAGCCCTGCCAGATAGATGGAACCGTATGTGTGCAACTCTGTAGAGAGATCGTAGTTGTGGTCTTAGTTTGAGAGGTCCTCCCGGAGGGCTATTTGGGTGACCATCCAAGTTTCGAAGGTCCTCCCGAAGGGCTATCCGTGACATCGTCCGGGGGACTGTCCGACGCCTCCCGAAGTGCTGTCTGACGAGGGAGTACATCCTCACAGTTCGGAGGTTGTAAAATCCTAGCTGCAGGGATCTGCACCAACGATCTCCACCGACTCTTCTTCCGCTGCGCTTCGAGTCAGTACGGATAAGATCAAACCTTGTATGCAGTCTCCATAGTGGTCCTAGGCATGATCACTATAACGGATTTTTTTTGTTTTCTGTCGTGTTCCCCAACAGTGGCATCAAGAGCCAGGCTATGCGTAGATGCATGTTATGATCAAGAATAGATGAGATGTATGGGTACTGCATAGTATAATTTTGTATTAGATGAGATCTATTACTGAAAATTATTTGTGAGGGTAGCAGATGAAATCTGTTACCCGATGTTCATGTTGCTTCCCTTGAATTTGCGTAGTCCTGATCTTGACGGCATGGTGGAATCTCACAAAGTTCTGGCAATCCGCGATCCTTTCATGTTGCTCCTGAGTATGCTGATTGACAGATCAACGAAGTGCTAACAGTTATTTGGGTTCCACCATAGTTAAAGAAAGATGGATGTTTCGCAGACGAAAGGGCAATGCAGATGTGATCTGCACGGGGGTCACGCGTATGACAAAGTTTAGTGTGGGGCGCGAGACTTTATTATCTCGTGTTTCATACACCCTGTAAAGTTAATCTAGCAACTTGAATTATCATACTTGATGATAAATGTTGGTAGCTGGGGTTTGAGTCAAAACCTTAGAAGCCACGTAAAATGAAAAAATTATAAACCGATTAGAGGCGTCTAACTTGGTTTTGCAGGATGGTTTGCATGTGATGTGGTATAGCAATGCTCGTATTCAATTTGATTGTGTATGAGATGACTATATGATGTAATTAACATGACCTGCATGTCATGATTCGGCATGATGGCTGGAGCCATATGATTGCACTTTAATCACCTGTGTGTCAACCTTATGTAATGCACTTATTTTATTAGCTATAGAGATCACAATATTATCTGGTGTATCGACAAGGTGGTGGAAATCTTCGCGAAGGTGAACACCGACGCGAATGCCGAAGACGAAGAAATACTTGACTTCTCCGTCAAAAGGGGCTATACCATATCATGCTTTTATGAATTGCCTGAGATGTTTATCCCTCTTGATGCATCCTTCTTGATTGCGTGGTAGTCGCTTTTTATTAGGGTGATCTCTCACAGAATATCAAGTAGTTAGTTTTCTCCCAAGTGTAGCACCGTCACGGCACCTATCTCTTCGGGGTATCACATGGTTACATGGGTATGAACGATTAGAGAAGTGTGAGGCGGGTGAGTTGAGACCTCGCAGCAAGATCACTTGGTTATATTGACGTTCCAGAGGAGCGTCCTAAGTTCGGAACACACCCATCGAAAGATGAACAAGAGTCACATAGAGATGTGATTGACAAGTTGGCCTACCAATTGAAATTCTCGTCACTTGAGATGGTTACATCCTTGATGTTGAATTGAAAGTTGGGTCTTGCATCACTCACAATCAATTATGAGAGATATTGTTTGAGTGGGAGCTCACTTTAGAATAAAATTGTTTATTCACTAATGCAAAAACCATTATGAACAAAGTCTAAGTGAACTTGTGTTTTCTATTGTAGATCAAATGGCTCGCAACAACGCGTTCAACTTAGGCCCGATGTTAGAGAAAGAGAAGTTAGTTGTGAATGGGAACAACTATGTGGACTGGGTCCGTACCCCGAGGATTGCCTAAGGGGTTCTAAGAAAGTGTACGTGCTTGACAGACCTCTTCCACCTAAGCTGGCGGCAATATCTGCGACAGATATACAAAATGTCTGGGCCACTAAGGATGATGACTACAACTTAGTGCAGTGCCTCATGCTGTCTTGCATGAGTTCAGAGCTTCAAAAATGTTTTGAATTCCATAACTCCTTTGATATGATCAAGGATCTGGATGCTCTTTACAAGTTTAATGCATGGTCTGAACGTTTTGATATCATGAAAATGATGGTGGAGACCAAGATGGCTGAGGGCAGTTCAGTTGGCGAGCATGTAGTCAATATGATTGGCTACGCTAAAAGGCTTAAAACCGTGGAATTTCCACTTCCACCAGAGCATGTTATGGACGTGCTGCTCGGTTCACTCCCCCCGTCTTACAGTGGTTTTATAATGAACTACAACATGAATGGGATGGACAAAATAGCAAATGAGGTGCTTGCCGTGCTGAAAACTGTTGAAGGAGGACTGTGGAAAAATCACAAGCAAGTGTTACTTGTGAATAAAACTGCCAGTTTCAATAAGAAAGGCAAGCCAAAGAAGGGCAAGGGCACCGGTAAGACCGGCTTCCAACGCAAATCTAAGGGCGAAGGCAAGAATGAAACTGAGTGCTTCTACTGCAAGGGCACAGGACACTAGAAGAGAAACTGCAAGAAGTATCCGGAAGATAAGAAGTCCGGGAAAACCGGAAAAGGTATAATTGTTATACAAGTTAATGTCATTGACGTTTTTCTTGCTAGCGAAAATTCTAAGTCTTGGGTATTTGATACCGGATCGTTTGCTCACATTTGCAACTCGATACAGGGGCTTTAGAAGGTACGCAAGCTGGCAAAGAAGGAAGTCGTGATGCATGTCGGGAACGGTGCTGGGATCGCCGCTCAAGCCGTCGGCATTATGCCTCTACGTCTCCCTTCAGGATTTATTTTGGAACTAAGTAACTATTATATTGTTCGGGCATTGTAGAAATATTATCTTTGGATCATGTTTGGTACACGATGGGTACTCCTACAAGTCTGAGAGCAATGGTTGTTCCCTTTATTGTAAGGATATGTTTTATGGATTTGCACCCATTGTTGGGGGCCTTTTCATACTAAATCTTGAATGTGAAAATGATGTCTTTAACATGAATGCTAAACGTCTTAGGAAGGATGATACCACCACCACTTTCATGTGGCACTGTCGCCTTGGCCACATCGGAAAGAAACACATGCAAAGACTCCATAGAGATGGGGTTTTACCGTCCCTTGATTTTGAATCATTTGACACATGTGAAGCTTGCTTGATGGGAAAAATGACCAAGACGCCGTTCATGGGTCATCCTGAACGGGTGAGTGAATTATTGGAAATAATACATAGTGATGTATGTGGTCCAATGAGCACAATCACACGGGGTGAGTATTTCTACTTCGTAACTTTTACTGACGATTTAAGTAGGTATGGATATATCTAATTGATGAAGCATAAGTCGGAAACCTTTGGAAAGTTCAAGGAATTTCAGAATGAGGTAGAAAATCATCATAACAAAAATATTAAGTTTCTGCGGTCTGATCGCGGAGGCAAATATCTTAGCCACGAGTTTGGCCAACATCTGAGTGACCGTTGAATCGTTTCACAGCTTATGCCTTCCGGAACTCCACAACAAAACGGAGTGTCGGAACGAAGTAACCGAACCCTGTTAGACATGGTAAGGTCGATGATGTCTCTTACAGATCTACCGATATCTTTTTGGGGTCACGCACTAGAAATTGCTCCTTATACATTAAACAGAGCACCGTCTAAGTCTGTTGAGACGACACCACATGAGATGTGGTATGTGAAGATACCTAGTGTGTCGCATCTCAAGGTTTGGGGTTGTGAGGCATACGTAAAACGTTTACAGCCAACCAAACTAGAACCTAGATCAGGCAAATGTTACTTTGTAGGTTATCCAAAAAACACCATTGGATATTACTTCTACCACCAGTCCGAGGGCAAAGTGTTTGTTGCAAAGGTTGGACACTTTCTCGAGAAAGAATTTCTTGCTAAAGAATTGAGTGGGAGGGCAGTACAACTCAATGAGATTAGTGAATCTTCGGCGACCATTGATATGGCTAAGGAACCAGAAGAAATTCCGCAAATTATCCATACAACCGAACCGGAAGTCATCGCATATGATGCGGTAACTCCAGACAATGTTGTAACTGAAATGTGCAGATTAGGTAGGGCTATCCAGCCACCTGAGTGGTTTCATAATGAAATCTTCATTCTTGAAGACGATGAACCCGCGCACTACAAGGAAGCGATGGCGGGGCCTAGCTCAAGGGAATGGCACAAGGCCATGAAATCCGAAATGGAATCCATGTACGAAAACCAAGTTTGGAATTTGGAAGAACTTCCAGATGGCATAAAACCCATTGGTTGTAAATGGATTTTCAAAAGAAAGACGGACGCGGATGGTAACATTACTATCCACAAAGCTAGACTTGTCGCGAAAGGGTTCACGCAAGTTCCAGGAGTGGACTACGACGAGACTTTCTCGCCCGTAGCTATGCTTAGGTCTGTTCGGATATTACTAGCAATTGCTTCTTATTTCGATTATGAAATATGGCAGATGGATGTCAAAACGGCTTTCCTAAATGGAAACCTTGAAAAGGATGTATACATGATACATCTAGAAGGTTTTGTCAATCCTAAGAATGGTGGAAAGGTATGTAAGCTTCAGAAAGCCATTTATGGTCTGAAGCAAGCATCAAGGAGCTAGACCATTTGTTTTGATGAAGTGGTCAAAGAGTTTGGCTTCATCAGGAACGATGAAGAATCTTGTGTTTACAAGAAGTTTAGTGGGAGCGCAAAAGCATTTCTAATGTTGTATGTGGATGACATATTGTTGATTGGAAATGACATGGAATTTCTTAGTGAAATAAAAGACTCATTGAAAAGGAGTTTTTCAATGAAAGACTTAGGCGAAGAGGCATATGTATTGGGCATGAGAATCTATAGAGATAGATCAAGATGCCTGATAGCGCTTAGCCAAAGCACATACATTGACAAGGTGTTGAAAAGGCTCAACATGGAGAACTCCAAGAAAGGCCTACTCCCCATGTCACCTGGCATAGTGCTTTGCAAGAATCAGAGTCCTCGAACCCTCGATGAGTGAGTACAAATGAATGATATTCCATATGCTTTGGCAGTTAGTTCTATTATGTATGCCATGCTATGTACAAGACCGGATGTTTCCTATGCGCTAAGTGTTAGCAGCCGGTACCAAGGTGATCCAGGATTGGAACACTGGGCCGCAGTCAAGGGTATTCTTAAGTACCTCAGAAGGACCAAGTATTTACTCCTTGTGTACGAAGGTGATGAAGAGCTCATTGTAGTTGTTACACTGATGCAGGCTTCATGACTGACCCAGATGACTTCAAATCTCAATCTGGCTATGTTTTCATATTGAATAGCGGCGCAGTTGATTGGAAAAGTTCCAAACAAAAGACTATGGCAGATTCTACGACAGAGGCGGAATATGTTGCTGTTTCAGAAGCCTCCAAGAAAGCTGTCAGTATCAAACAATTTCTTGAAGACCTTGGTGTGGTTCCAAGTGCTCTGGACCTGGTGGTGATCTATTGTGATAATAGTGTCGCCGTAGCTCAGGCAAGGGAACCATGTTCGCACCATAAGACAATGCATATTCAACGCAAATATAAACTCATTCGACATCATGTCGAAGAAGGTTTAGTGAAAGTACGCCAAGTTCACACGGATCTGAATGTGTCAGACCCGATGACAAAGCCTCTACCATGAGCAAAGCATGAGCAACACCGGATAGCCATTGGTGTTAGGGAAGCTATGTAACTGGATTATGACTCTAGTGCAAGTGGGAGTCTGTAGGAGATATGCCCTAGAGGTAGTAATAATAGTTATTTTGTATCTCCAAGTTTGTAGTGAATTATTATGTTCCATGCTATAACTGCAATGATTCTCGAGTCTACTATAACCACGAGGCTTGAAGGGAAACTCATGTGCACGTGTGGTATAATAAGCGGTAAATTGTATTCCTAATCTTGCCTCTAAGACTGGCTCAATTATTGCATGATGATCCTGTTTTCCTGATCATGGGCATGGCTATGCCGGTAATTTTGAGGGCACGATGTTGGTAGAACACTTGTGTTGAATCGACCCATATTGATGTTATGCTACGAGATACATTCGTCATAAGTTAATGGTTAATAACACAGAGATAGTTAATGTTTGCATAATTCCTTAGACCATGAGAGTATCAAGTTCCTTCGTGCTTGCTTCGTGAACTTTGGGGTTTGTTAAACGTCATCCGCTACTGGGTGGCTATTACGGCGGCTTACGGGTTCACGGAAAGGTATGGCAAGTAACAAGATAGCTCAAGATTGGGATTTGCTCCTCCGGTGATGGAGAGATATTCTCGGGCCCTCTCGGTGTTACAGTATCCATCATTGTCTGGCCAGACACAGTGTGATTTGATCACAGGGATGCCAGAACACGAAAACGAGACAAGAGAACAAAGCCGGTAACGAGGTAACTTGCATAGTGGACAAGTTGTTGATCCACGGGGATGCAGAAAATCTCACCTCGGGTGTTTGTAACATATCGTGAAGCAACAAGAATAGCACACAGCAACTGGAGGTTCACTCGAATATTCATTCGTGTGGGTATAGGGGTCAATAAGGGTGTCCGCGGCTCCGATGTTGATCATTGATCGGAAGGGCTTCCAGGTCATGTCTGTACTTCACCGAACCTATAGGGTCACACGCTTAAGGGTCATCTATCTGTTGAATACTAGATAGGGAGTCGAAGAGAAAGTTTTTGGAAAAAGTTTTCAGAGACAACGGAAAAGTTCCGAAGAGAGAGGTCATCGGATGAGTTCCGATGAAACTGAAAAGTTGTTTCAGGGGATACCATAAAGTCAAATTGGTTTCGTCACATGCCTGGTAATTCTTGGAGGATGCCTGAATCGTTCTGGAAACTTTCTGGAATTTTCCTGAAGAAAAAGCGGAAATGTTCCGGACTGCCGGAACCGCTTTGGTTGCTTTTCACACATGAAAATTACTAATCTAAAAATGTTTTGGATGATGTCCAGAATTGTTTTGGTGGGTATTGGAATTATTCTAGGACCCATAGAAATATTTTCGGATTTATCAATCACAAAAAATTGGTTTCGTGAATAGTGAAAATGCATTTATGGTTATGGTTGGAAGTTGGCTTTCCACAAATATATATCTTCCCAAGATCTTTTGGGATGACATGGAAGGATATGGGCTGACCACTTGTTTTACCTTTGTGCCCTTGTGAAGGGCATTTTGGGTATTTCAAGTGTCACCCTACCCCTTGGGTTTTCCTATAAATAGAGGTGGAGATGCACTCTCCACTCTCATCCCTTACTCTCATACACATGCTATGCTTTGCTAGCTGTCTCTCTCCCTCCCACGAAAAGAGTTTTTCGTAGAGCTGAAAGGTTGTTTGGGTTCCGGCAGGAACTAGTTCTGGACGGCGAAGCCCTGCCGGATAGATGACATCGTATGTGTGCAACTCTGTGGAGAGATCGTAGTTTCGGTCTTAGTTTGAGAGGTCCTCCCGGAGGGCTGTCCAGGTGACCGTCCGAGTTTCAAAGGTCCTCCCGAAGGGCTGTCCATGACATCGTCCGGGGGATTGTCCGACTGCCTCCCGAAGGGCTGTTCGACGAGGGAGTACATCCTCGCGGTTGGGAGGTTGTAAAATCCTAGCTGCGGGGATCTGCACCAACGATCTCCACCGACTCTTCTTCCGCTGCGCTTCGAGTCGGTACGGATCAGATCAAACCTTGTATGCAGTCTCCATAGTGGTCCTGGGCGTGCTCACTATACCGGAAATTTTTGTTTTCTATCGCGTTCCCCAACACGGACAACGTCAACCTCTGGATGGCGTACTTCGAGCGCCACCGCGAGGAGCAGGTCGCCTCCACAAACGGCGGCCCTACGCGCGGCCGTAACAACAGCGAGGGCCGCTGGCTTTGGTGAGGCATCCCCGAACGCATGCTCGAGGCCATCCTCAAGCACGTCGAGGGCGGCAACGTGCCATGCCTCGAGTACCCCACAGAGCCAACGTCCATCTCCCGCCGACGGGGCTCGTCGTGGAATCCACGGCGCACACGCCGTCCTCGTCGTCCTCCCACTCCTCCGACTCAGCGCGCATGCCACCCGTCGCAGTGAAGGCTGAGCCGGGCTCGACCCCGCTCCGGCACAGCGGTCACAGCGACGGGGGCATCACCATCAACGAGGGCCGCCGCCATGAGCCCTCACCTCCCCGCGGCCACCTCCGCCTTGTCAGGCCGAAGACGGAGCCTGGCACGACGATGGTCAAGCAGGAGCACCTCGACATGGCTGTCGCCGACGAGACGACCATGAAGTGGGCGCGGGACGACTACGTTCGCGAGGAGACGGAGCGGCAGCGCCGGGCCCTCGAGGAGATCGAGGCTCGCCATCGTGCCTGCCGCGAGGAGGAGCTCGCCGGCCTCATCATCCTCGACGATGACAGTGACGACGAGTCGCCCGGGCCCTCCAACCCCGACCTGCACCGTTTCGGCGATGCAGGGTAGGGCTGCAGCAGGAACGGCGGCCGCGGCGCGCAGGACGGCGCCGACAGCGATGGTGATGACGACGGGGACGACGACGGTGACTACACACTACACCAACTTCTACAAGCTCTTCGACATGTAGAATGCGGCGGCGCGGCGACGGGATGGCGGCGGCGGACGACGACATAATCGACTTAGTTTTTTTTGTTTTGTATTATATTTTTAATGGAAAACCCGAACTTTTGGGTCGATTTTATGACCGTATTAGGCCGAAAGCGGTGGTTGGAGGGCGATCCCGAGGCCGTAAATGGGAAGCCGAGTCTCCCCAAGCCGATTTTAGCGCCTGCTGGCTCCCAGGCGACGCTAAAATCGGCCTTTGAAGGGCCAACGATTGAAGATGCTCTAAGGAATAAGAGAACAATGAGTGCTTTTCAAAGCGAAAGGCAGCCAGAACGGTACACATATGAATATTTTGAAAGTATAATCTAGTTTGACATATGTGTCAATAACTACAGAGGACGATATAACCTTTTTCTTTCCCTTTCAATATTTCATTACTCGAAACAAGTTATAGTCATGCTTTCTTGACTTTCAACGCCATGTTGCACATTATTAGGGAATGTATCGGACTCCCTAATAATTTACATGTTTTATTGTTAGAGCATTTTCAAGAGACGCGCAATGTGGGACGTCCAAAAAATTGATTTACAACGCGCACATTGTGTTTTAGCACACGGACGAGTGTCGGCTTCAGCGGCCATAGCAAAATTTAGCATATACGCGGCGTTTAGCAGACGCTGCAAATACACGGCGCGCGTGCCCTACACAAACAACATATGCACTCCAAAAATAAAACAAAAAATGAAATAATCAACAATAAATAGTTGAATTTCATTATTACAACTCAAACAAATAGTTTATCATCCAATACAACAAATAGTTTAACAATACAACATCAAACATACAACATCAAATAATCAAATCATCATGCGTTTTGTCGGCCATTCCATCCCCACCACTCCTTGATGAGATCGTTCTGAAGATCGTCATGCGCTTCGGGCCGTCGAATAGTATGATACGAAGCAACAAATCGGGCCTCCCTCGCAACACTCCACCGTACTTGCACAAGATGTTCCAAGAGCTTGTACTAAGAGTAGTCTACATCTTGGCCACGTTCGTTCTCAATGATCATGTTATGCATGATCACATAAGCGTGCATAATGTATCAAAGGATCTTTTGATCCCAAAATCTAGCTAATCCTCTCATAATAGCAAATTGGGCTTGCAAAATTCCAAATGCTCTCTCCACATCTTCCTAGCTGCCGTGTGAGCATTGTGGAAATCAAGATTTTTCTTACCTTGCAATTTTTTTAACGGCTTCACAAATGTTTGCCACCTTGGATAGATGTCATCCGCAAGATAGTAGTCATAGTTGTATGTATGACCATTTGCTACGAACTGTATCGGTGGTAGTTCACCATTTGTAATCTTATTGATGAGTGGTGACTGATTAACCACGTTGATGTCATTCAAAGATCCTGGCATGTCAAAAAAAGTATGCCAAATCCAAGTCTCTTGATCAGCAACCCACCGGCGGAGCTTCAGCAAGGCCAGATGGGCCATGGCCCGCCCAGTCTATGACCAAAACATTAAAGAGTATAGGTAAATTTGGGACTTTTGGGAGAGAGAAAAACTGTTTTCTTCAGCAAGGGCCACCTCGGCCCGCCCAACAATCTTTTACAAGCTCTGCCGTTGCGGCCACCACTTTAAGGATGTAGTGAAACCCTTTTTCTGGTCATGGAATTGTCCATGCCATGCCTTAGGATAGTTCTTCCAATTCCAATGCATGCAATCTATTGAGCCAAACATACCTGGAAACCCGTGAGCTTTGTTCATCTCCAAAAGCCGTGCGACGTCTTCAGCATTGGGAGTTCTCAGATACTCTAGGCCAAACACTTGCATAATTTCGACTGCAAATTGCTTGACACACGTAATGACTTGACTCTCACCCATGGCCAAATGGTCATTAACTAGATTAGCCAGAATACCGTATGCTAACATACGCAAAATGGCTGTCACCTTTTAAAAGGTGCTATGCCCGAGTTCTCCGGCGGCGTTCCTCCTTTGCTGAAAAAAAAGATCATGGCTCGCTAGTTTCTCTGCAATGCGCCTGAACAACTCAGTGCTCATCCTAAAACGGCGTCGAAAGTACGACTCGGGGTATGTGGAATTCTCCACAAAATAGTGCCTCATCAATCTGTTGTTGGCATCAATTTGTCCCTCCAAATTTTCTGCCTACCCATAACCGAACCACCGTGTTTCGGTTTTTTATTGATGTGCATAGCTATGATGATTGCAAGGTTCTCTTCCTCTTCCATATCAAATTCTTCTATGGAAGAATTATATGATGAACCCATCTACAATATTGAATTTAAACTAGTCTATAAAAAATACGAACAACAAGCATCAAATTAATGTAAAAAATGTGTAGTTTGGAGCAATATATACCTTGTGGGCGTTATGTCGAACACCTTGTGGGCGCCGAGCGACGGTGGGCGGCCGAGCGCTTTTCGCCAGAGGAATGACGCGCGCAAGGGCCAGCGGCGACTAGTGGGAGGGGAAGGAAGTTGCAGAGGTGCGGGGACGGTCGCCGGAGAAAAGGGATGGCGTGGCGGCGACGCGGGCGCTCGTGGAAAGGAGTTGGAAGACGATGCGCGAACGCCAGAGTCGTTCCGCGCGCAGGAGCGGTCGCACCAAATAAGTCGTGCGCGATGCCGTTCCGCTTCGCGCGCGGAAGCACTTTTACCGCGCGCGCTTTTTTGGACGGCCGTTAGAGCGTGCGGGTTTGTTGTGCGCACGCTAAAACATGCAATTTTACAGTACGGATCGTTTTTGAGGCGCCTATTGAAGATGTTCTTAGAGAATGTATCTGATGCACTATAGCTTTGCGGTGCACCTGAACCTGATTGTTACCTTTAAACGATGTGCAAAAATCCGGATATAATATATGCACATCATGAATATGATTCCTATTCAAAGACACGTTCAAAAAGCAAAATATACAATTCGTTGTCGA
Source organism: Hordeum marinum (assembly GCA_022496015.1). Taxonomy (NCBI): domain Eukaryota; kingdom Viridiplantae; phylum Streptophyta; class Magnoliopsida; order Poales; family Poaceae; genus Hordeum; species Hordeum marinum. The sequence continues at coordinate 387,056,528 of CM039672.1, forward strand.
TGGTGAATTCAGAACCCACCTTGCATTAGATAATATCCGGTATAGAATTTGTCCATTCAATGACTTTTTGCTTGAATTATGCATCACGTTCGATACGAGTTTGCTCTTGTCCAAAATTATTTTTTTCTTTCATTTTTCAAATATCTCCGGTCCCTTTTTTCTCATTTTTGCAGGGAGACCGATACAAATCAATTTCTTGCAGAAAAAAAGAAGTCACAAGAAAGTCGCTGCACTAAATGGGATAATGTGATTGGTATTTACATTGCATCACGCCTTGCGAGGAGAGGCGGACGAGTCAAGGCGATCGAGCTAGCAAGCCGGAGCAGGTCACTGCCCCGTCACCATCAGACATCAGTCCATCGCACACAGGAGCCGGCCAACAAGTTCAGGTCAAGACTGACCTCGAACACGTCCTCGTCATTTTATTTTCTTCGTGACGTGGAAATCAACGCGTTGTTCCGAGCCGAAAGCGATGCGTTTGATGGGTCGGGCCGTGTTCTTCCATTTGTTCTGCCCGTTCGAGCCCAGCAAGCATATGGGCATTTTTGGCGTCTCGCGACGAAAAGGCCCGTGGGCTTATTCCTAAACCGGATCAGAGAGCTGAGAGAAGAGGGTATCCCTAAATCTCGCTTTAAGCGCGAAATCGCTAATTAAGGAGTATTTTTTGTAGATCATTCGTATTTTTCAGGTTGCGACATGTGGTGTGCCACTTATTATAACATAAGAGTTTTTCTTTTCGTATATTCGTATTTTCAAGAAGGTTTTATGTTTTAAACCGTGTGTTCAAATCTTAAACCGTTTTCATCTTGCATTTCTTGCATCGAGATTTTCAAAACCAGATCTCATGTTAAAGGGTTTTGATAGACTTATTTTTCACGAAAATAATTTGATGGAAAAACCGAGCCTCTCATGGAAAAAAAAGAAAACATGATTTTTTTTCCTTTTTCAAAAGGCACGAGGAAATAAACATGTGCCTCACACGGAAGCAAAACTGTGCCTCTCGCGGAAAAAAAATAAAACAAAAAAATATGTATTTTTGCGTTTCCGAGAGGCACGGTCATGCCTCTCATAAAAGCAAAACCGTGTCTTTCATGAAAGAAAAAAATGACAAAAACATCTTTTTTCGTTTTTGATGAAATCAAATCCGTGACTCTCGTGGAAGCAAAACTGTGCCTCTCAAGAAATGAAGAAAAACACATTTTTGTTGTTTCTGAGAGTGCCTCTCATGGAGAAAAGAAAACGCATTTTATCAAAAGCTAAACCAGAACAACACAAGAATTTTGAAAAAATCCTGTCTAAACAGCCGAAAACACGTGCTAAAAAATAGAAAAAAAATCCAGAAAAAACGTCCAAAGCGCGACAAATGGAGCGCGTGGGAGTGATCGTTGGTTGGCTCCTGAAGGAGCGCTCGCCAACTAGTAAATATTCTACATATAAGTATTTATTAATATTACGAAAACACTCTGCAAAAACACATTTAAAAAATGGTGAATAAGTACTTGAAAAATATCAAATAAGTATTTAAAATAGTGAGAAATATTTTTAAAAATGTTGAGTAAGTATTAAAAATGTTGAATAATATTTAAAAAATGTTGAATAAGTATTTAAACTTTATAAGGAATATATAAAAATGTTAACAAGTATTTAAAAATGTTAAATAAGTATTAAAAAGATGGAACTAGTATTTGGATTAAAATGTTAAACAAGTATTTTTAAAAGTTGAATAAGCATTCGAACAATGTTGAACGTGAATACAAAAAATATTGATCACTTATTCAAAAAATATGTTTTTAACCTACACAAAATGGTAGAGTGAAGTCAAAAACAAACATAAAAAAATAAAAAAGGAAAAAAGGAAAACCAAAGCAAAACAACAAAAAATTAGAAAAGAAATAAACTAAATGAAAACAGAGAAAAAACCGATGAAAAATCAAGAAAAAAATCAAAGAAGAAATAGTGGAAAACCCGGCTCGTTTTGAGTTAAGTAAATCCAACCTACAAATATATCACGAAGCCGAGCCTAGCCTAATTGATAGCCGCGCTTGCGTGCAACGAGGAGGTCAAGGCTCAAAAACCCCTGGGCACTTCATTTTCTCCTCTCGAGAGAGGATTATTATGTGGACTGGTTGTTAAGCTCGTAGATGATGTATCTTTATTTTCCAATTAATAAAGCTACCAATGATGGCCTTCTCTTTTGAAAGTTGCTAGCCAGTAGAGATGCGACTTATTGTGGCTAATGTGCAGCACTAAATCTAAAGTAGTAAGTACACCATTTAGTTTTTTTTTCAACATTTCTCGGAAAACATGTGGACAAATTTCTGAATAATTGCAACTAAAGATTGAAATTTCAGAAAATAAATATTTCAAACAAACTTTAAAACATGGATTTTTATTAAAAAAAAGCAAGCCAAATTTTGAATTACATGCACAAAATTTTAAAATTTGAAACACTTATTGATTTTTTATATGATTACATAATTAGTATATACCAAACAATTTTTTAATATATGCTGAACAATTTTCAAAATACACACTGAATATTTTTGTGGTATATGGTGAGCAATAGTTAAAATATAGATTGAACATTTTTTTATATACGCTGAACAATGTTTAAAGAACATTAAACATTTTTATGATATATGTTGACCCTATTTAAAATACACAATAATTTTTTTCTAAAATATGTTAAACATTTCTTAAAGTATATGATGAACATTTTTGTATGTGTGAACACAGAGTGAACTTTGTATAATACATGAAAAAGAAATAAAAATAAAGAAATATATAAGCATGCAGTTCGGATGTGGGTGTGGAATTTTGGGGCTTTTCAGGGGTGGGTCGGGGGGTGCCTTCCCCCCCATCTCTTTTGCCATCTTGGTTGCAAGCCTCAGGCGAGGGTGAAGTCGGAGCCATGGATGCCGGGGCGACGACCCTGGTGGTGGGAGCTGCGGTGCTCCGGGCAGACCTCGCAACTCAAGTGTTGGCTAGGTGCCATGGCATGTGGGCTGCTTGGTGGCTAGAGTCCAATGGTCGGTGGTTTCGGTGGAGAAATGATTGCCGGGGTGAAAGCCCGCTCTGGCTCTACCAGGCCAACGAAGGCGGCGGCTATGGGCGTCGTTCCCTTCTTGAAGGAATCGTCGTGGCTACTCTCTGTCCTTCATGTTGCTTAGATGTAAACATTGATCCTAGGATCAGGCGGTGGCGGTGCTATGGTGTCATCTCCTTCTTGAAGGTGCCGCCTTGAAGTACCTGACTCGTCGTACACGACCCCGTCTCTTTGTGGTGACTCGCTCACGGTTGAGATCTCATGTGATTCCAAGTTGCTTTCTTATGTAACGTGGTTCGAGTTTTCGGGATTGTGTAGTATTCCATAACACCCTTGTATCTAGCTTTGTGTGTGTGTTGTTGGGAAACGTTGCATGGGAAACAAAAAAAATTCTATGCACACGCAAGATATATCTATGGAGATGCATAGCTACGAAAGGGGGAGTGTGTCTACATACCCTTGTAGATCGCTAAGCGGAAGCGTATATAACGCACTTGACGTAGTCATACTCTGCATGATCCAATCTGATTCAACATCGAACAGACGACACCTCCGCGTTCAGCACATGTGCGGCTCGATGACGTCTCCGCCTCCTCGATCCAGCGAGTGAGGACAGAGTAGTAGGTGGGATCTCGACCAGCAAGATGGCATGGTGTAGGTGGTGGTGAAGCAGTGCAAGCAAGGCTTCGCCAAACGCCTCCGAAGCTATGAACGAGGAAGAAATGGAGACACGGGAGTGAAAGGGCTGCCTCGAGGGAGAGAACTTGTTGTGTTAAGCCCCCCTGGCCTCCACTATTTATAGGAGGCAAGAGAGGGGGGGGGCAGCCTTGACCCCTCCTCCAAGGGAGGGGTGTGGCGCCCTAGGGGACGAGTCCCACCTCCCCAAGGCACCTTTGTGGTGCCTTCCTCTTTAGGGACTGTTCCCTCTCAACTGCATGGGCCCTCGGGGACTGGCCCAACAAGGCTAGGGCGCCCCCTTACATCCCATGCATGTCCTAGGGCCTGGAGGGACCCTTCCAGAGCTCCTCATGACGTTTGGGATCTCATCCGGGACTCCGAAAAACATTCGGTCACCAACGTACATATCCCAATAGTACTCTAGCATCACCGAGTATTAAGCGTGCAGACCCTGCGGGTTCGAAAATCATGTAGACATGACTGAGACACCTCTCTGGCCAATAACCAATAACGGGACCTGGATGCCCATAGTGGCTCCTACATATTCCACAAAGATCTTCATCGGTTGGACCACGATGTTAAGGATTCAGTTAATCCCGTATGCAGTTCCCTTTGTCCATCGGTATGTTACTTGCCTGAGATTCGATCGTCAGTATCTTCATACCTAGTTCAATCTCTTACCGGCAAGTCTCTTTACTCGTTCTGTAATACAAGATCTCGTGGCTAACTCCTTAGTCACATTGCTTGCAAGCTTCTTGTGATTTTGTATTATGAGAGGGCCCAGAGATACCTCTCCGTCAAATGGAGTGACAAATCCCAGTCTCGATCTCCAACAGACACCCTCGGAGATACTTGTAGAGTACCTTTGTGAGCACCCAGTTACGAAGTGTCATTTCATACACACACGACATTCCTCCGGTGTTAGGGAGTTGCATGATCTCATGGTAGTCACATTGCTTGCAAGCTTCGTGTGATTTTGTACTACCGAGAGGGCCCACAAATACCTCTTCGTCAAACGGAGTGACAAATCCCAGTCGCAATCCATGCCAACCCAACAGACACCCTCGGAGATACTTGTAGAGTACCTTTATGATCACCCAGTTATGAAGTGACGTTTGATACACACACGACATTCCTCTGGTGTTAGGGAGTTGCATGATCTCATGGTCTTAGGAACAGATACTTGACATGAAGAAAGCAATTGCTATAAACTTAGTGATACCATCAAATGCTATGCTTATGGTTGGGTCTTGTCCATCAAATGATTCTCCTAATGATGTGATCTCGCCATCAAATGACAATTCATATCTATGGTTAGGAAACCATAACCATCTTTGTTCAACGAGCTAGTCTAGTAGAGGATGATATTTCTTCAACGTATCTTCTTTTCCAAACACTTTTGCTCTAGTTTTGGACTATAATTTGCATTATTTGAATGGAACTAACCCGGACTAACGCTGTTTTTAGCAGAACCACCTTGGTGTTATTTTTGTACAGAAATAAAAGTTCTTGAAATTGGACAAAACTTTCTTTGAATTATCTTTGGAATAAATAATGAATTATGGAGTGAAGATCCACCAGAGGGGGGCTGTCTATGGGCCACAAGCCAACAGGGCAGGCCTAACCCCCTAGGCGCACCGTGATGGCTTGTGGGGCCCATTTGGAGCCCCCGATCCTAATTCCACCCCTATAAATTCACATCTTTGGATAAAAAATCATAGAGAAGATTTCATCACATTTCACGAGACGGAGCCACCGCTACCTCCCGTTCTTCCTCGGGAGGGATGATCTGGAGTCCATTTGGGGCTCCGGAGGGGGCGATTCGTCGCCATCTTCATCACCAACCCTTCTTCATCAATGCCGCCATGATGCTCACCACCAGGAGTGAGTAATTCCTTTGTAGGCTTGTTGTATAGTGATGGGATTGGATGAGATTGATCATGTAACCGAGTTAAGTTTGATAGGGCTTGATCCCTAGTATCCACTATGTTCTGAGATTGATATTGCTATGGTTTTGCTATGCTTAATGCTTGTAACTAGGGCCCGAGTGCCATGATTTCAGATCTGAACCTATTATGTTTTCATGAATATAAGAGTGATTTGGATCCAATCTTGAAAGTTACATGCACCTATTACGTGTCATGATCCGCATACCCCAAGGTAATAATAATTGGGATTCTTTCTGGTGATTGCCATAGTTTGAGGAGGTCATGTATTCACCATGTGTTAATGCTCTGTTCCGGTTATCTATTAAAATGAGGCCTTAATAGCCCTTAGTTTCCATTAGGACCCTGCTGCCATGGGAGGGTAGGACAAAAGATGTCATACAAGTTCTTATCGCAAGCATGTATGACTATATACGGAATACATTCCTACATTACATTGATGAATGGGAGCTAGTTCTATGTCGCCCTAGTGTGTATCTGTTACATGATTGATGTCATCTAAATTATTATCCATCACCGATTGACGTGCCTACACTTTTCATATATAGAATCTTGCTAAGTTACTATTGCTGCTGCTACTGTCACAACTGCAACAAAATTACTGTTGTCACTGTTACTGTTACTGTCGCTACTACTATTTGTCGTGCTACTAAATCTTCGTTGCAGAGAGATATCCACAGTGTGGTTGAATTGACAACTTAATTTCTAAGGCCGATAAATATTCTTTGTCTCCCCTTGTGTCGAATCAATAAATCAGCGTGAAATACTACTCGCGAAGACTATTGCGATCCCCTATACTTGGGGCTTATCAAGACCTTTTTCTGGCACCGTTGTTGGGGAGCATAGCTATATTTATTGTGTTAACTTGAAGGATATCCAATTTCTACTTGTAACATCCCAAATTTTGGAATGTTATAATAAATAGAATGAATGCTTGTTTGCTTGAGTGATTGAAATTGAGTGAAATTTGAAACTTTTGAAAACTTTTGAATGAGAGGGAATAAAATGACTTTCCCATTTTCTTTTGAATTCAACTCCTTACTTTTCAAATCAGTGAGGGAAGATGACATGACTTCTTCAACATGGAAATATTTGGAAAGGGAATTTGAAAACCATTTGAAAATTTCTCAGATGGAGTTTCACCTTCCATATTTGAATTCCCTATTTGAATTTGTAAGCATTCAAATCCCTTGACAAAATTTTTGAGAGGAGTAATATGACACTCCAAAACAGGGGTATTTTTATGAAGTTATTGAACCATAAAACCCAAGGGTTTATTTGAAAAATATTTGCAAAAATAAATAAAGCCATTTAGGCATTTTCTGAAAATAATTTTTTTAAAAGTATTTATTTTGGCCGTGGAAAAATGTTCATTAAATGGAATTTATTTACCTGACCATTTTGATATGTAAAACTTTATTTTTTGGACTGGTTTTGAATGTCTTAATGTTGTTTTTAATGTCGTGTATATTAATAAAGGAAAATAGTTAACGTGTGTATTAAACGAGCCGACCCACCGCCCCTAATCTCTCCCCGAAAACCTCTCCGCACCGGTCACCGCTGACAGTGCTCTCTCCCTCTCTCTCTCTGATGCCCCGGCCCCACCGACCGACCGAGCCGTCTCCGCGGTCGTCCCCTCCATCGCGCCCCTGACATCGCCGGCAAGCTCATCGCCCCGGATCTCGCTCCTCCTTCCCTCTCCCGACCCCGCACCTGGCCTATATAAGACCCGACCCTCTCCACTCTTCGTCCACCCTGAAACCCCCTCTTTTCCTTGCCGGAACGCCATCCCCACACATTGCCGGAGTTCTAACCCCAACCGGACCTCCCCGAGCTCCTAGCACTCGCCCCCCGACGCTCCCTTACCTCGCCGTCGTCACCTACGAACGTCGGAGGTCTGCCGCCATCGACTGGACCACTCAGATGCCGTCCCCGACCACCGGAGCGCCGCCCCGAGCACCATCGAGCCGTCGGCCATCATCGACATCGCCGGAGTGCCGCCATTTCCCCTGTGAGCTCCCCTCCCCCTCTCCTAACCATTGGATCTGGATCTAACGATCCAGATTAGAACAATTAAAATGCCGAAATGTTTTCTTCTAACATCCGGTCGTCCGCTCGCAAACACCCGCACGCGCACCCTTTCGACCAATAGGAAGCCGCCACATAGCCCATGTCCGTTAGATAATTTTTTTTCTTTTCCTGTTTTTGTTTTAGAAAACAGAATAGGTTCTGTTTTTATTTTTCTTATATCTTTTATGTTTTTGGCTGTTTTAATTTGATTCCTTCTGCATTGTGTCAAAAATTTGTTCTAGTTTCTGTAGATATCAAGTTTGACCAAATTTGAATAATTTAAAATTGATTTCAAACAGATTTGATTCAAATCTTATTTTCTGAATATCTTGAGTTTAAAAATATATTTTGAGTTGATTCTTTTTGCTACTTGTCACTAGTGAAATTAGTTATCAGTAGGTAGAGTTTGGAAATTTTTAGAATAATTTATAGTAGTCTTTTGAAGCAAAACATATTCTGTTTAGTTCTATTAGGTTTATTTATATTCCCTTTTGTTTTAAATTATTTTCTTTTATATTAGTGATAGACTTTTATAAAGTTATCTGTTAGATAATAGTAGCCCTTAAAAACAAATAATATTAGTTGGTTGCATGAAAATCAATTCTAGTTCAACTATAACTTGCAATTGGATTTTCATTGCTATGTTGATCTTGTATTTGAAAATAGTTTCCACAAATTGTTTTATAAGTTTGATTTGCTGTTAGTCTAAGTTTAGACCAGAAACAATTTGTATTATAGTTGAGATTGTTTGTGGTTTAAGCCAAGGATGACCTTGTTTTATATCAAAATAAGAACCTTTATAAAAGCTTTTCAATTTGTTCTTTTTGCAAAATAAAGATTTATGAGAAAATACTCTCTATTAATTATTTGTTTTAAAATTTTTGTTTTTCATTTGTTAACTTAGTGGTTTCTACTGATATGTTCTAGTAGTTAAAAACTTATGTTGCTAGAGTATAATTTTCTAAATTATTAGTTGTTCTTCAAAAGTAATTCTTTTTGCTAAGTAAAATATTTACTAAAATACTTTTGATTATACTTTACTTTGTTTTGAGTTTTTACTTTTGAAAATTAGGATGTATTTGTAGAGAAAACCAACCCTTGGTTGTGTTGATGTAGTTTTGTCATTTGAGTTTTGTTTTAAGTATTTCCTTTCATCACCACCATGTTGCTTTTGGTTTTGTGTTGCCTTTTTGATTGTTAGTATTTGACTGCTAGTATGATTGCTTATATGTATGCAATGTTTGATTATATAGATTTTCATCGGAGAGTGACAAATAGTCTATCAGTTATCTCTAAGAGCGATATTATTCTTCATCAACAGTACAGGCAAGTCACTTTGACCATGTATACCTATGTTTTTATTGCATTAGTTCTACCATCTCCCCAATTGCATGCAAAGTAGGTAAATTGGAAACTTGGTTACTTGTTGTAGTATCATGTGGTAGGTACCCCTCACCCCTTTGACACATTGGCCCCGGGAAACGTTGTTTTAATTTTGCTATGCTATTAGTAGACGGGGTTGGTTGTGTGATTCATGAGAGTTGTAAGTTAATAATTTCAAGACCTACAAGATGATCAAGACTTTAAGACTCCGAGTTTTCAACATACCTCTGGGTGGATGATGGTTGAACGGCGCCCTCGAGAAAGCAATGGTTAGCCTAGGTGTTGCTGGGGAAGTGCCAGTATTCACGCGGAAAGGTCCACCCAGGCACAAAGAGATGGATGGATGCTTCAAGACCCAAGGCTTACCTGCACAGCCACAAGTCATTATGGGCTCTGGCTTGGTTGGATATCATGGTGACCCTGGACAGGCGGTGCTACGAGATGTAGAAGAACAGTAGGAAAGGATGGGCACCGACAGGGTCTCAGGGAAACCCTTTAGAAGACCATGTTTTGGTCATCTGTTTCTCAAACACCCTGAAGTGCGAGAAATCAAACGGAGGCGATCAAATCTTGCGGGGAACGTGTGCAAAATTCTGCAGAGTACTAAAACCTAATCGATTAGCCGTGTCCACGGTCATGGAAAATTTGAGCCAAAGGAACTGAAACTATCAGGAAGTCTCAACACAAAAAATTATAATGATGTGGGTATTAATGACAACTTGGGTATGAGAATTGGTTGCTGGAACCATCTCATTAATCAACCAACTTTGTAGTAATAATTTCTGCATTACCCCTCACTTGTTGTAGGAAAAATGCTTTGCGCAAAAACTTAAACTTATAGCCCCTCCTGCCATATATGCATATAGTATAGATGATTATTTTTCACCCCCTCTTTTGTGACTTGCCGACATATTCAAAATGCTGACCTACATGGCTGCAATGTCTTATGTTGTAGATAAGCTCTACGACGGGTAAGAGTACGATTCAGGGTTACGGTCTACACTCAACCTGCCGTTGGTGTTATTGGGACTCCACTCATGTTGACTATTTCCGCTGAGATTTTAAGGTATATATCAGTTTTACGTTAATTACATATGGTTGCACTTTCATATATACATTGATGTACTGTGTGTGCCAGCATACTGATCCAGGGATGGCATAGAACACATAGAGGCTTGACTCGTTTTGAGTCGGGTCGCTACAGAAATGGTATCAGAGCACATGTTGACTGTAGGACGTGACCCTAGAAACTGGAAAGCCCTTGGGAAATGATTTCTCGAAAAACCTGTTTTTCAAAAGACCCTTTACTTCTCATCTTATTTGAGCCTTATCAAATGATCTCTCTTACCTCAAAAAGTTAGAAAATACCTTTTTTCCCTTGACCACACTAAGGATCAACTAAGACCACTTCGAGAAGGACAAGATATCGAAACAACTGATAGTCACCTCAAAGTAAAGAAGATTTCACCTTGCATTAGAAGAGTTGAAGCTACACGAGTTGAAGACTGTGAAGACCCGAAGAAGTTGAAGACCATGAAGAATTTCCAAGATATTATGCCCTAGAAGACCAAACCCCTGTTGTATACTTACGTTAGATACGATGATTTGTGAGCTGCCATTTGTGTGTAATTTTCGACAGCCACAACTAAACTCTATTTTCAAAACCATTGTTTGTATTGTGTGTATCCCCTCCTTTCTCTCTCTTACCCATCTCATCCCCAAAACCTTGAACCCAATAGATGATGAGTGAAGCTGGACTCGTGTATTCTGGATCGATGACTCGGTTAGAGATAGAAGAATGGATTCAGAACATGGAGGATCATCTAAGGAGTAACCATGTTGCAAGAAAAGAGATGGTCCAGTATGCTTTTCAGTACTTTGCAGAAGGTGCTGCAAATTGGTGGAAGATGCATGAAGATATCCATGATAGGCAAGCACCAAACACTTGGGAAGAATTCAAGATAACTCTGCAAGGATCTCATGTTGTTACCAACACCCAGAAGCCCCGTGGCAAAGATGTGAAGAAGATTTACGCATGTAAGATATGTGAAGAGATAGGACACACCCAGGAAGAACACAAGGATGGATGTCCTTATTGTGAAGAAAATCACCCTGCTAAGGAATGCCCAACTGGGCAGGTGACATGTTTCTTGTGTGAAGGAACTATGCACTACCCGACTTAATGCCAAATGAACCCCAAGGTACAAGAAGTCATCAAGCAGCAGAAGGAAGCCATGAAGAAAGCCTTCAGAGAAAAATTTAGGAGAACTTGTAATGAAGGAAGATGTTGAAGACCCTAATGGAGAAGGCCTAACCAGATTTTACTCCAATGCCTGCTATTCATGTGGAGAAGAAGGACATTTCTCACAGGACTGTATGAAGGAAAGAAAAGAGTATCTGGGAAACTTCCCGATAGAAGAAGTGGAGTTTGACCCACAGGAAATTGAAAGTTTGATCGGAACAAAGGAGCCCAAGAAGAGAAACCGAAGACGTTCTCAGAACAACCCAATTTCTGCAAAGAAGGATCTGAGTCAGATCATGTGTTTCCGGTGCAAGAAGACAGGACATTACTCCTATACCTGCCCAGAGAAGAAGGCTAAACATGAGTAGTTTGAGTTTTGAATTTTTGGAAGTAATAAATGTAATAGGTAGCACTCTTAACATTTTGAAGTTATGTAATGGAAGTCTCAGAGTTTGTAATAAATTCATGAGATCAATGGAATTTATGGTGTTATGATTCTCCTGTGTTGAATTATATGAGTTGCCACTCTAAGAACAAAAATCTCTGACCAATTTTTGAGGATATGAGAAAATATGGTCTATGCAGGCATGCGTGCATTTCATTTTAAGTGTGGTAGCAACCACAGGGACAAAAGAATGAAGAGAATACCATTCATATTAAGGAGTTTGGATAATTGAAATACAGGTGAAGAGAATGTGGAACCACCTCAAACTATCTGGATGATAACCTTTGTGACAAAGTGATTTTGAAGTTGGAATATTGAGAAAAGGAATGATTGTGATGAAACCATACCCAAGGTTAAACAGACCAATGGAAAGGAAAATGAATTCTGCGGAGTGGGATCTAGACAAGAACAAGTCCTTGATTTGTTACCTCAAGGGTATGATGGAGTGAACGGAAGGCAATGTTGGAATATGGATCGATAGTAAACCCAAGAGTGAGATGAAGTTCTATTCAAGTGAACCCACAACTCACTGACCTCAGGATTGATACGGATCAAGCCCCACCTTGGTGAAAGAAGAAACTTGGAAGAAGCCACGACAGATCAGTAAATGTTTTTTAGGAGTATACGATAACCTGAGAGTTGTGAAGAAACGATAGATGTTTTTGCTTAGCTTGCATAATCAATGGATTTATCCGAACCTCGTTCGTTGACAAGAGAAATTTCTGCAATGCTTGTGAGGAAGCCCAAGTGTTAGAATACGAGATTCACTAAACCTTATACAAGGTAATGATTTCAGTGCGACATGGCTTGGCCACCATGACGACTTACTCTTATCATTCTCTTGCTATTCGGATTGGTAAATCTGAGTGACTTACCCATAGTAAAGAGACGACGTTCTTTGAAGCTTTTGTTTAAGCCTTAGAATGGTATGATGTAAAACCCTTTCACATGGCAGTTGTTGCCATACGTAGGAATTTTACGGTGAGGAATGAAGCCAAGACCCATTTCACTGCAGGATAACCACAAATGCTAGACCACCATGAGATCATCGATAGGTTACTTAGAATGAATGCGAGACTTATCAGTTGAGAAGACCCAGTATCGGAGGAAATACAATTTGTTATGAGAACACAAGATTATTTGATTTAAACGGAAGAGCATCACCAAGAAAGTTACTATAAAGTATGTGAAGAGACAGATGCACCCCGAGGACTGCCATGATTTTGAGGGACCAGTAACTCTCATTTTAAGTGTGGTAGACCCCACACCTTCTTGGTGAGTGGATTTGTTACAAGACCCCAAACCCTAACCTATTCTTTCTAGCCTCTTTGAATCTCGAGGACGAGATTCATTTTAAGTGTGGTAGGTTTGTAACATCCCAAATTTTGGAATGTTATAATAAATAGAATGAATGCTTGTTTGCTTGAGTGATTGAAATTGAGTGAAATTTGAAACTTTTGAAAACTTTTGAATGAGAGGGAATAAAATGACTTTCCCATTTTCTTTTGAATTCAACTCCTTACTTTTCAAATCAGCGAGGGAAGATGATATGGCTTCTTCAACATGGAAAGATTTGGAAAGGGAATTTGAAAACCATTTGAAAATTTCTCATATGGAGTTTCACCTTCCATATTTGAATTCCCTATTTGAATTTGTAAGCATTCAAACCCCTTGACAAATTTTTTGAGAGGAGTAATATGACACTCCAAACCAGGGGTATTTTTGTGAAGTTCTTGAACCATAAAACCCAAGGGTTTATTTGAAAATATTTGCAAAAATAAATAAAGCCATTTAGGCATTTTCTGAAAATAATTTTTTTAAAAGTATTTATTTTGGCCATGGAAAAATGTTCATTAAATGGAATTTATTTACTTGATCATTTTTATATGTAAAACTTTATTTTTTGGACTGGTTTTGAATGTCTTAATGTTGTTTTTAATGCCCTGTATATTAAGAAAGGAAAATAGTTAACGCGTGTATTAAACGAGCCGGCCCACCGCCCCTAATCTCTCCCCGAAAACCTCTCCGCACCGGTCACCGCTGACAGTGCTCTCTTCCTCTCTCTCTGACGCCCCGGCCCCACCGACCGACCGAGCCGTCTCCGCGGTCGTCCCCTCCATCGCGCCCCTGACATCGCCGGCAAGCTCATCGCCCCAGATCTCGCTCCTTCTTCCCTCTCCCGACCCCGCACCTGGCCTATATAAGACCCGACCCTCTCCGCTCTTCGTACACCCCGAAACCCCCTCTTTTCCTTGCCGGAACACCGTCCCCACACATCTCCGGAGTTCTAACCCCAACCGGACCTCCCCGAGCTCCTAGCGCTCGCCCCCCGACGCTCCCTTACCTCGCCGTCGTCAGCTAGGAACGTCGGAGGTCCGCCGCCATCGACTGGACCACTCAGACGCCGTCCCCGACCACCGAAGCGCCGCCCCGAGCACCATCTAGCCGTCGGCCATCATCGACATCGCCGGAGTGCCGCCATTTCCCGTGTGAGCTCCCCTCCTCCTCTCCTAACCATTGGATCTGGATCTAACGATCCAGATTAGAACAATTAAAATGCCGAAACGTTTTCTTCTAACATCCGGTCTTCCGCTCGCAAACACCCGCACGCGCACCCTTTCGACCAATAGGAAGCCGCCACGTAGCCCATGTCCGTTAGATAATTTTTTTTCTTTTCCTGTTTTTGTTTTAGAAAACAGAATAGGTTCTGTTTTTATTTTTCTTATATCTTTTATGTTTTTGGGTGTTTCAATTTGATTATTTTTGCATTGTGTCAAAAATTTGTTCTAGTTTCTGTAGATATCAAGTTTGACCAAATTTGAATAATTTAAAATTGATTTCAAACAGATTTGATTCAAATCGTATTTTCTGAATATCTTGAGTTTAAAAATATATTTTGAGTTGATTCTTTTTGCTACTTGTCACTAGTGACATTAGTTATCAGTAGGTAGAGTTTGGAAATTTTTAGAATATTTTATAGTAGTCTTTTCAAGCAAAACAGATTCTGTTTAGTTCTATTAGGTTTATCTATATTCCCTTTTGTTTTAAATTATTTTCTTTTATATTAGTGATAGACTTTTATAAAGTTATCTGTTAGATAATAGTAGCCCTTAAAAACAAATAATATTAGTTGGTTGCATGAAAATCACCACCATGTTGCTTTTGGTTTTGTGTTGCCTTTTTGATTGTTAGTATTTGACTGCTAGTATGATTGCTTATATGTATGCAATGTTTGATTATATAGATTTTCATCGCAGAGTGACGAATAGTCTATCAGTTATCTCTAAGAGCGATATTATTCTTCATCAACAGTACAGGCAAGTCACTTTGACCATGTATACCTATGTTTTTATTGCATTAGTTCTACCATCTCCCCAATTGCATGCAAAGTAGGTAAATTGGAAACTTGGTTACTTGTTGTAGTATCATGTGGTAGGTACCCCTCACCCCTTTGACACATTGGCCCCGGGAAACGTTGTTTTAATTTTGCTATGCTATTAGTAGACGGGGTTGGTTGTGTGATTCATGAGAGTTGTGAGTTAATAATTTCAAGACCTACAAGATGATCAAGACTTCAAGACTCCGAGTTTTCAACATACCTCTGGGTGGATGATGGTTGAACGGCGCCCTGGAGAAACCAGTGGTTAGCCTAGGTGTTGCTAGGGAAGTGCCAGTATTCACGCGGAAAGGTCCACCCAGGCACAAAGAGATGGATGGATGCTTCAAGACCCAAGGCTTACCTGCACAGCCACAAGTCATTATGGGCTCTGGCTTGGTTGGATATCATGGTGACCCTGGACAGGCGGTGCTACGAGATGTAGAAGAACAGTAGGAAAGGATGGGCACCGACAGGGTCTCAGGGAAACCCTTTAGAAGACCATGTTTTGGTCATCTGTTTCTCAAACACCCTGAAGTGCGACAAATCAAACGGAGGCGATCAAATTTTGTGGGGAACGTGTGCAAAATTCTGCAGAGTACTAAAACCTATCGATTAGACGTGTCCACGGTCATGGAAAATTTGAGCCAAAGGAACTGAAACTATCAGGAAGTCTCAACACAAAAAATTATAATGATGTGGGTATTAATGACAACTTGGGTATGAGAATTGGTTGGTGGAACCATCTCATTAATCAACCAACTTTGTAGTAATAATTTCTGCATTACCCCTCACTTGTTGTAGGAAAAATTTGTTTTGCGCAAAAACTTAAACTTATACCCCCTCCTGCCATATATGCATATTGTATAGATGATTATTTTTCACCCCCTCTTTTGTGACTTGCCGGCATATTCAAAATGCTGACCTACACGGCTGCAACGTCTTATGTTGCAGATAAGCTCTACGACGGGTAAGAGTACGATTCAGGGTTACGGTCTACACTCAACCTGCCGTTGGTGTTATTGGGACTCCACTCCCGTTGACTGTTTTTGCTGAGATTTTAAGGTATATATCAGTTTTACGTTAATTACATGTGGTTGCACTTTGATATATACATTGATGTACTGTGTGTGCCAGCATACTGATCGAGGGATGGCACAGAACACACAAATGCTTGACTTGTTTTGAGTCGGGTCGCTACACTACTATGAAGAATCTAAAATACAATCGAACTAAGATTGTCCCCTCTCACACGAGAGGAGGTAAGGAGCTGCCATCTAGCTCTGCTCTTGATTCACCTACTGTTATGAATCATCTTGTTACACCACCACCCATTGATTGTCCTAATATGTCACATGAACTTGATGATGCTACCTTTGACATTAATTATGAAACTAATGCTACACATGTTGAAACTGGAACCGTGCCACTGAATGAATTACTTGATGCTCATATTGCTATAGCTAGAGAACTTGAAATGCTGAAACCGATGAAGATTTTGAATCACCTGTTACACCTCACTCTCCTAATAGATATGAATTGCCTTATGTACCTGAAGGTTATGTTATGGATGGATAGGTAGCAATGGACTTTCTTGCTTGTGAGAATATAGATGATTTGAAAAAATTACTGTGCAAACTAATAGAAAGATCAATGATGGAGAAAATGAAACATGATCCTAAATTTGGTACTTCTCCTATATTTGTCACTTGTAAGGATTATGAATTGTCCATAGACCATGAATTGATTCCTATAGTAGAGTCTGATCCTTTCCATGTTTATGAATGTGAAACTTTTGTCGAACATCTCATGAAATTGAATGATATTGCTGCTTTATTTACTAATGAGGAAAAGATACGCTACTACTATATCCTTAAGCTTTTCCCCTTCTCGATAAAATGTGAGGCCAACGATTGGTTCCTTTCTCTTTCTCCTGGTTGTGTGCATAGTCCCCAGGATATGATTTATTAATTTTCTGAAAAATATTTTCCTGCTCAGAAGAAACAAGCTGCCTCGCAGGAAATATTTAACATTGTGCAAATCGAAGAAGAGAATCTCACTCAAGCTTGGGGGAGGCTTCTCGAGTTACTTAGAGCTCTGCCTAATCATCCTCTTAAGAAAAATGAAATACCTGATATCTTTTATAATGGACTAACCGATGCTTCTAGGGACTTCCTAGATAGTTATGCTGGTTGTGTTTTCAGGGAAAGAACCGTTGGACAAGCTGAAGAACTATTGAATAACATATTGCAAAATGTCGATGATTGGACACTTCCTGAACCACCACCGGAACCTATTCAAAATAAGAGAGGTATTCTATTCCCCAGTCCTGAAGATATGTAAGAAGTAAAAAAGATCTATGAAAGCGAAAGGTATTAAAACTAAAGATGTCATGAAATTATCACCTATCGAAGAAATACATGGACTTGACATCCTGACATACGTAGTAGAGGTAAATTCACTGTGTACCTTTAATGAAAGTGATATACCTTATACTAAGACTCCTAGTCAATGCATGGATGAATTTGATAATTATATTGTTAAGCAAGAGCATTTCAATAATTATGTCAAGGATTAATTAAGACGTAATGCCATGATGATAGATCACATGAGTGACTTGATGTTTAGAATTGATAATGATGTTAAGGGTCTAGGTAAACATGCTTTTATGGTTCAGACCCAAGTAGACCAAGTTGCTAAGTCACAAAATGATTTGCTTGCTGAAATACATAATAATATGAATGATCATGTTGCTAGAGGAATGACTAGAGGAGGTGGAATTACTCAGGAACCTCTTTATCTTGAGGGTCACCCTAAAATAATTGAACATGATTCTTAGAGAATTAATGATGATGCACCTAGTACATCTAAGTATAAAAAGAAAAAGAAAAATGATAGGACCTTGCATGCTTCTAGTGAACCTGTTGTAGAAAACCCCGCTAAGAACCATACTGATGTTTTTGTTTCTGATGTTGAGACATAGTTTGGTAGTGAACATGCACCTAGTGATAATGAAAATGATAATAATAATGATGATGTTCACGTAGATGCTCAACTAGATGATAATAAAGAACATGAAAATGATGTGAAAATAGAACCCGCTGAAATCTTGATAACCCACATCCCAAAAATAAACCCTATGATAAAAGAGACTTTCTTGCTAGGAAACACAGTAGGGAAAGAGAGTAATGTGTTTAAAAACCCATGACATTCCCTCGTAAGTCTTCCAAAGTAAGGACGATGAAGATTTTGAATGCTTTGTTGAAATGATTAGACCTGTCCTTTTCCGCACTCGTTTGACTGGTATTTTGAAAATGCCTCCGTATGCTAAGTGTATGAAGCATATTATTACCAACAAAAGAAAAATACCCAAAACTAAAATTGCTACCATGCTTGCTAATTATTATTTTCATGGTGGAGTGCCTAAGAAGTTGGGAAATCCTGGTATACCCACAATACCTTGCTCTATTAAAAGAAATTATGTCAAAACTGCTTTATGTGATTTAGGGGCTGGTGTTAGTGTTATGCCTTTCTCCCTTTATAAAAGACTTGATTTGAGTAAGCTTACACCTACTAAGATATCTTTGCAAATGGCCGATAAATCCACTGCTTTACCTATTGGAATTTGCGAGGACATTCCCGTTGTGCTTGCAAATGTTACTATCTTAATAGACATTGTTATGCTTGATATGCCCGAGGATAGCAATATGTCGATCATCCTTGGTAGACCATTTCTAAATAATGCAGGGGCTTTTATTGATTGCAATAAAAGCAAGGTTATCTTTCATGTCAATGGCAAGCAACATACCGTGCACTTTCCGAAGAAGAAAACATTAGTTAATAATATTAATGTCATTGATCCTATTCACACGGCTATCATTGGAGATTTTATAATACCTCTACCTACTGCCAAGAAGAAGAAATATTATAATCTCATTGTTGGGGAAATGCAAATCCCCATTAAGGTAACCTAGTGGTATAGAAAAAAGTTCTTTGGTTTCATATTAGTTGGAAACAGTATTAATAAGACTTGATCAACCTTATTAATGAATCCTTTTCGAAAGACACGTGATTGATGAATTGAGTATTCACAATTCTTTGTATCACAAGTTTATTCTCTGTTTTTCCTAGTTAGATAAAAATAAAATGCCATGAATTTCCTATTTTCTGTTCTCCCTGTGCATGAAAAATGACCCAAAAATAAAAAGTCTCAGATTGCCAAAAAAATTGTCATGAATTTTTCTAGAATATTTTAGAATCTTGGCATAAAAATTATAGCAGGGAGATGTAGTAGTGAGCCACCACACATCAGGGCATGCCCCCTGGGCCGCGCCCTGATGGCTTGTGGGGCCCACAGGCCCCCTGCCTTATCTCTTTAGCTCACATCGTCTCGTACCTCCAGCAAAAATTTCCTAGCTCTCTCTCTCTGTCTCTCTCGTGTTCTTCCACCTAAAACTAAAATTTTTGATCTCTTTGCTTGGAACCCCGTTTCCGAAACTGTTTTGAGGAATTTCTCCTTGGTATGTGACTCTCCCATTCATCCATTATTTTTTTCTTTAGTGGTTTATATTTTGCATAAATTGCTGCACTTGGTGCTACAAAAAATAATCTTGCATGTTGAATTCTTTGAGTTCCAAGTAGTATGAATGCTTGATATGGCCTCTAGGCCCCTTATGAGTAGTTGTTATCATTCTTGCAAATTTTTATTAACACAAATTTGTGGCTCAAAAATTTCAGAAAATTGTGTTTAGGAAGATGAGTTTCTTTAGGAGGAACCCCTCAAAGAGGCATACTTCGAGCGAGTCATTGAGAGGAGGTTCGGTATGACAAGCCTACATTGATACCAGGGCCATTTAGATAGTCATGGCCGACGCAAAATTGTGTCGGTCGCCAAACGATGAGTTCATGATAGGTACAGGTATCAAGGAGAAATTTGATCATTTCATTTATAATACCGGCCTCACCAACTTCCTTGCAAATAAGTGTGTCCAACACTATAACCTTACTCGTAAATTCACACAGGGATTTTGCTATCAGTCACATTATTCTAGGGTATTATTTAAACTTTATGATAAATCTTTTAGCATAACTCTAGAAGAATTCTCGGTTGCTTGCAAACTTCCACTTTGGGGTTCGTTCGAGAAACCATCAACAACTGATTATTATATGTTTCTTCAGAGTCTTTGCATAGGAGAAGATAGAGGAGTAACTCGGGCCAGAATTAAAAGTATTCAATTTCCCTCTATTTGTTACTTTGCACTCTTCAATGGGAAATGCGTAGTAGGAAAACAAGATTGCAATGCATTATGTGCCCCTGACTTGAGTCTTATACATACTACTGTGACTCGGGAACAATGCTTTAACCTTGGTGCAATTGTTGCCTGAAGGTTGCGCTCCAACTCTAGTAATGGTGATTTGTTTGGAGGCATTTATTCTTCCTGCATAGCTGCACAATTGGAAGTGTCACCTCAACCTAATGACCCCATTTTGCCCGACAGATATTTAGATTATGAAGCTATGCATTATCATGAATTTCTTGTGAACCGTGCTAGAGGATATGAGTACAACTTAATATTTGGGAAATATACTCCTATGCTTGTCACTTGCCTGCACCTACTGTGGGATCAGTAGAAGAGTATGTCTAGAGGGGGGTGAAAATATTACTAGCTAAAATTAAAATCTAAACGATATCCAAAGTTAAGTGTTGGTAGATTTTAGCAACTATAGCAAGTCTAGCACACCCTACACATGCAAGTCATCAAGTATAGCAGCGGAAAGTAAAGACATTACACATGGAAGTAAGGAGTTGAGATAGGGATATCAAACGCATGAATGACACGAAGATTTTTCCCATGGTTCCGATAGGTGGTGCTATCGTACGTCCATGTTTATGGAGTCTTCAACCCACGAAGGGTAATGGTCGCGGGAGTCCATAGAGGGCTCTACCCACAGAGGGTTCCACGAAGAAGCAACCTTGATTATACCATGATGGCCTACATCCATGGAGGACTAGCCTAACTCGGGGTAGATCTTCATGAAGTAGGCGATCTCCTTGCCCTTACAAACTTCCTTGTTCACTGCACAACACGAAGTAGGAGGCTCCCAAGCGACACCTAGCCAATCTAGGAGGCACCACCCTCCAAAAGGTAATAGGCTCGATAATGTCGATGAAATCCTTGCTCTTGTGCTTCAAGATGATAGACTACTCGACACTCAATAACTCTCTCACATATTTGGCTTTGGTGGAAGAGATTGACTGGGTGGAAAGCAACTTGGGCAGGCTAGAGATCAAGATTCATATGGTTGGAATGGAATGGCATGATCTCAACACATGAGTAGGTGGCTCTCTCAGAAAATCTGATAGGATAAGTGGGGATCTGTTCTGAGTGCTTCTCTTGCGAGTGAGTGGTGGTGGAGAGGTATATATAGGCATCTCCAAAAATCCAAGAGTTACACCTAAAAAGTCCAACTCGATGACACCGATGTGTGAATGTCGGTGGTAACGAGTTGCTTCAAAGGTAGCAACTTTTGAATCTCGGTGAGACTGATATAGAAATCTTGGCGGTACCGATCAGGTGTCCAACGGTCAGAATCCAAATCTCGGTGACACCTATCCAAAAACTCAGAAATTTCGATTTTATGAATCGAGGTAACAGAGAGTTGGCAGCCTGGACTCGGTGGCACCGAAGTGGGATTGGTTGCACCGATTTGCTAGGATTTGGCATGGGTCTGTCTGAGTTTGGGAATCGGTGGGACCGAGTGGGAATGTTGGTTTCACTGAGTTGAGTGGTATGGATCTAGACAAAATATGTGGGAGAGTTTGTGGGTATTTTTGGTGACTATCACTTGTGCACGTTTGAGCATCTTGTTCACCAACAGTACCTTATTACCTTTTGATAGTATTGGATTTTCCTATGGACTCAAAGTGATTTATCACAAAATAAAATGTAGAGTCCTCTTGCTTGAAGCTTTTCCAATGCTATTCCTTCTCCTTCTTCTTTTTGGGGATACTCTCCACACTCCTTAGCCAATCTTCTCTCTGGACGTTATCTGAAATACACTAGGTAGAAACATCAATCCAAGAGACTATGTATGTTGCCACAAATTATCAAAACCACCAAGGGAGAATATTATGCTTTCACCTGCCCTCTTTAACTTCCAGGCTTGACAAAGATATTATGTTCTGGAGAACGAGGTGTGGGAGTACAAGGCTGCATTAGAGGCAGCTCGTTTGACACAGGAGGCGGCCATGAAAGCCTCCATGAGATATCACTTCAACTATTACCCATATTAACAGTGGTGATTACCAAGCTAGGCAAAAGCCTAAGCTTGGGGGAGTATGTATTTCTCACCGACATTATATTCATGTTTACACACTTCATATAAATTGTCGGTGTTCATCCTCTTTCATTGTATATCCATGTTAGCTTTATTTTTCCACTTTCTTCTTGTGTGTTTGAAAAACTTTGAAAATCCAAAAAAAATTCTTGTTTCCTTTCGTTTTTTCCTTTCCTTATTTCTTTAGTTGTAGAACTAAAAAGGAAAAAAATCAAAAAGATTTCCTTTCCATGTTGGGAGCTTTCCCGTGTAAATAGTTTTTCTCGTTCTTGTTTCCCCTTTAGTTTATTTCCTTGCTTGAGAAAAAAAAAACTCCAAAAATATTTCAGTGTGTTTCTCTGAATTTATTTTCTTTTTCTTGAGTTTTTGAAAGGAAAAGAGCACAATGAAAATGTTGACTGGCTCTTATATGCTTTGTTGTTGATCTAACAGTGAGCCAATTTTACCTTGTCTTCTCCTTTGTCTAAAATTGCCCTACAGATTACAGCTTGATCCACGACATTCTTGCATTATTATTATTATCATATCATTCAGTCATGCAAGTGAAAGGCAAAAATGTCGATATTTGATGAAGTGATCGTGGCAAAGGAATCTGTTATGAACTCTTATTGTTTTTCATTTTTGTAAATATGTTTAGCCGGTTCGATCTTGATTCAGTATATCATGAGTAAACATGTTTGCGATGACAATTAGAGATTATAGCTTCTCATGCCATGCCTAATTAGCTAGGAGTTTATAATGATTTATCTTGTGTGTCAACATGCATTAAAATGGTTATAATATGGTATGGTAGTATGGTATTTACCTCTGAGTAATTCGAGTAGTTTGACTTGGCGCATGTGCAAACATGAAGTTGAATCAAAACCAATGAAGCCTTCATGATGTTTAAATTGAGAGTGTTCATATCCTACTCATGCTACGTCCAATGTTAATTATTCACAATGCATCTTTATAACCGTTGTTGCTCTCTAGCTGGTCGCTTCTCAATCTATTGCTAGCCTTCACTTGAACTAATTGGAAATGCTGCTTGTGCATCCAAAACTCTTAAACCAAGTTATTTCGCATGAGTCCACCATACCTATGTATATGCGATATTACCCTACCGTTCCAAGTAAATTTGCATGTATCACCTCTACATATTCAAATAAACATCCATTTTGTGCACTCGTCTCACTCATGGAGCGACGAGCCAGTCAATATCTTCCATGCTAATTGAGTTATTCTCAGGACGGTCGTTTATTTGTTGTCATTGCACGAGAGATGCTAGTAAAAAGGATGCCTAGTCCCGCATAACGAAAATAAATTAAACAAACCTCCTTGGGATGGTTGTATGTTGGCAGGCATCTGTGGATTCGGTCAGCCATGGTTTGTGTATGGATGGTGGATGGGAGTAAACTTTAATATTTTGTTTGGGAACCGCCAATAATAAGTTTAGCATTGATACGTCTCCAACGTATCTATAATTTATGAAGTATTCATGCCTTGTTTACAATGATTCTATATGATTTTTATATGATTTTATTAGAACTTACCCTGACTGACGATGTTTTCAGCAGAAATACCATGGTGTCGTTTTTTGTGCAGAAATAAAAGTTCTCGGAATGGGCTGAAAATTTAGTATGATTTTTTGTGGACCAAAAGAGACCCCCGAAGCATTGGAGCTGGGCCAGAAGAGCCATGAGGAGGTGACAAGCCTGCCAGGCACGACCAGGGGGTGGACGCGCCTCGCAGGCTCGTGAATCCCTCGTGGCCCCCTTGACGTAAGATCGACGCCAAAAATTCCTATCAATCCAGAAACCATAAAAAAGAAACCTAGATCGGGAGTTCTGCCACCGCACATCTCCAAAGCCACCAAAAACCAATCTTGGCCCTCTCTGGCACCCTGCCGGAGGGGGTCACCATCACCGGAGGCCATCTTCATCGTCCCGGAGGGGCCATCAACACCATGGAGGCCAAGGACCATAGGGAGAACCTCTCCCCATAGAGGGGGGAGGCCATTGAGGAGGAAGCACAAGGGGATAACTTCTCCCCTCTCTCCCGATGGTGCCATAGTGCCATCAAGGGAACCACCGCCGCAGTGATCATCTTCATCAACATCACCTTCTTCATCACCATACCCATCTCCTTTTAGCGGTCCACTGTCCCGCACCCCGCTGTAATCACCTACTTGAACATGGTGCTTTATGCTACATTTTATGATGAAATGATGTGTTGCCATCCTATGATGTTTTGAGTAGATTACTTTTGTCCTTTGGGTTGATTGATGATCGAGATTGGTTTGAGTTGTATGTTTATTTTGGTGTTGTCCTATGGTGCCTTCCGTGCCGTGCACACATGAAGGATTCCCGCTGTAGGGTGTTGCAATACGTTCATGATTCACTTATAGTGGGTTGCTTGAGTGACAGAAGCATAAACCCGAGTAAGGGGGTTGTTGCGTATAGGATAAAGGGGACTTGATGCTTTAATGCTATGGTTGGGTTTTACCTTAATGATCTTTAGTAGTTTCGGATGCTTGATAGAGTTACAATCATACTTGATGCTTTAATGCTATGGTTGGGTTTTACCTTAATGATCTTTAGTAGTTTCGGATGCTTGATAGAGTTACAATCATAAGTGCATATGATCCAAGTAGAGAAAGTATGTTAGCTTATGCCTCTCCCTCATATAAAATTGCAATGATGACTTCCGATCTTGTTAACAATTGCCTATGATAATTCCGCACACCGACCCATCATTATTCCACATTCGCTATTTGTAATATATTGTAATATTATGTTAACATCACCTATTTTAATATTTTAGTTCTCCGTTATCATGCAAATCTATCATCTTCATAGCCACAACGTAGTTTTATTTCTCTTTTCTAGATGGAAGCAAACGTTCGGTGTATGTAGAGTCGTATCGGTGGCAGATAGGACTTGAGAGAATATTGATCTTACCTTTATCTCCTTGTGGGTTTGACACTCCATACTTATCACTTCCACCTTTGGAAATTTCTATGGTGATTCCTTGCACTTGGGGATTATCAAGCTCTTTTCTGGAGCCATTGCCGGGGAGCAATAGCGTGGGATTGATATTCTCGTGTATGCTTGTTTGCTTTCTTCACTAAATAGATTTTGTTTTCCCTTTTTTAATTTCTGTAGTTGTGGCTGAAACAAACAAAAAAAATTAAATAATGAAAAATACAAAAAGAGTTACTTGCCCCTTTTGCCTAAGAAGTTTTTCAAAAAGAGAAGTGATTGGAAGGTTGTTCATTGGAGAAGTGAGGGTCGACCTTGAACACTTGTGTTCATGCTCATGAAAACAATGTAGAATTTTTCATGGAAGCTTCTGAAAAATAATTATCACCTTGTATATATCCATTGTATTATTAAAATAATGTGCCAAAATTTTCTTTTAGGATGTGACGGGGTTTATACCCCTAGGTAGGCCAAAGCAACAGGGTCTTCCCCCTTTCCGCTTTGATGAAAAACTACGCGGCCGGCTGGCCGTGGCCGGCTGGAGGACGTTCAGTGCAAGCCAGTGCCGGCTGGCGCCCCGGCCGTCTGATCAAGGAGCCGGTTTGGCCCTCGGCCGGCTAGGCCCGGCCGGCTGCCCACGGGCCGTCTCTCCCGTTGACATCGGGATGGACAGGCCCCGTCCTGTCCCTCTGCGCGCAGGTACAACGACGCGACGTGACCGACACGATGGGCAGCCCTGTGGCTATAGTGGCCGCTTACGCACCGCATCACATGGCTACAGTCCAACCGTCCTGGCCGCTGACCTCGGTGAGAGCGACCGGGCGGGGTAACAGTGCCGGCACGCCCTCGCTACTTTATTACCTGCCCTGGCATGGCTACAGTGCCGCCGGCCGTACCGGAGACTTCGGTCGGCTGGCGCTAGACAACGCCCCTCGGGCGGCCCATGCCGTGGCAGGTGGGCGAGGACCAATCATAGAGCCGACTGACGGGCCCCAATGGGATATGGGACCGCTCGGACGGCGGGCCCCGCCCATGACAAGATGGCGCAAGCGGCAGGACCCTCTGGCCAGCCGGAGAGACTGCCAGCTGGGTCCCCCCATCATTGTACTTATAGCATATTGTAAGAGCCGGGGGGTTGGCCTATAAAACCCCCCGAGCCCCCCATGCAACGGGGACGGACAAAAACATATACACTCACGCTCACATCCACGAAACTCTCATCATAGCAGAGGAAAACGAGCCGGCTGCTCCTTCTTCCTCCTCTAGACACAGCTCCAAGAGCATCCCTATGAACATACCCATCCATCCAAAGAAACCAAGCAGGACTAGGGGTGTTACCTCCCTCGGAGGGCTCCGAACCTGGGTACATCGTGTGTCATCACCTCTTGTGCCCAATCTTGCACACGGAGACCATCAGCGTCCTTCGACCGCAACACCTTCGATAAGCCACCCCATGGCATCTGTCATGAGAAAACGATGATGGTTGGCGCCCACCATGGGGCTATACGCGGCGCTGGTCGGATTCATGCTCTGGGCGGGACCCCTCGCCATTCCCCGCCATCGCCGCTCGTCCCGGTGAAAACATGGGGAGCTCGTGGGGCTTGCCTTAGCATGCCCTGCGGGCAACTCCGCCGGCCTAACGGCCGACATCGATGTGCTCACCGAGCGCTTCGGCAAGCTCTGCCTCGCCGAGGCTCCGACCGCTAACGAGTATCCCGTGGGGGTTCTTGTCTACGCCGGCACGCCTACAGCAGTGGGCGCACTCGCTGTGGCTCGGCACAGCGGGTCCCACGATCATGTGGGGGTGATGGCCATCACCTCCTCCATCGCGTCCGGACGGGCGTGGGCCGCGGTTACCATGGCTGCTGCCCGTGTCGGCACGTCCGACCCGCTTGGTACGGCCCTCCGGGGTTTAAGCACTCCGATCGCCCCGACGGCGAACCCCGACACCTCTGCGGCCGACCTCGAGGTAGGTCGCCACATCCTGTTCGAGGATGCCACCGCCCTCGCGGCCACGCGGCGCCGCATGGAGGCGGCGCAGCGGGAGTATGCTTCCTCCTACGGTCTCATCCCGGCTAGCACCGAGCCCAGTCGGCGTGGGGCCGTGCACGACCACGGCAGCATGGTCGCCGAGATTCTCGGCGGCAAAATGTCCGTCTACGACACACCCGCAGCCAACTTGCGGGCCCTCAAGATGGCCTACGAGGAGTTGGCCGCCTTGGAGGGCGAAGAGCGCGCCGCCCACGAGCGCCACATCAAGGAGCTCATCGATGTTGCTGATGCGCAGCAGCATCTGCTCGCGCCCGGCGGCACTGCCACCGAAGGCCCCTGGCCCGAACACGAGGGCACAGGAACTGCCGGCCGTTAGGCGGCCTAGTAGTCCTGCTCCCCTCGCGTCTCTGGCCACCGGGTCGAAGCAAACAACCCCCGGCCCTCTCAAACGCTGGGGAGTGAGCAGCTGGCTATCAGCAGCCGGCGAACCAGCAAGCCGCCACATAGCGGTCGCCGCCATGAAGCACCGACATCCGGCAGCCGGCACAACTGGGTGCACATGCCGCCTCCACGATGGGAGTCGCGGCAGTTGACGCCACCTACCATCCGTCTCGAACTCTCGGCCCGGCTCGGACCGCACGCCCCCCGCAGCAAGGACCACGCTCGCAACCGCAACGATAGACTTGCACAATACGCTCTCCTCGAGGAGGAGGGTTCGATTGGTCCGGCCTGCTTCGACCCCTGGATTCGCACTGAACCGTTCCCAACCGGCTTCATGCTCCCTAAGGACACCCCAAAATACAATGGGGCCGCCAAGCCTGAGGACTGGCTGATCGACTACACCACCGCGGTGGGTATCGCCAGGGGAAATAAGCACGTTGCCAAACGCTACGTCCCCCTCATGCTGATCGGCTCGGCCCGCACTTGGCTCAACAACCTAGCAGTCGGCAGCATCAACACCTGGACAGACTTCGAGGAGGCCTTCGTCCGCAACTTCACCAGCATCTACAAGCGGCCTGGCTGTCCTCGTGAACTCGCCATGTGCATCCAGGGGCTAGACAAATCCTCCGAGACTACCTTACTCGGTGGACCGAGCTCCACAACTCCCGCAAAGGGGTGCACGAGGTACAAGCCGTGCAATATTTCATCGAGGGCTGCCAGGACGGCACCCCCCTCAAGTACAAACTCCTGTGCTCCGAGCCGGCCACACTGGCCGAGCTCATGACCAAGGAGGACAAGTATGCCATGGCCGACTCGGCCATCCGGGTCAAGATGACCTCGCTGGCCAAGGCGGCGACAACGCCGGTCGCGACCCGGCCGGCTGCCGACAACCGGCAGCCGCAGAACAACAAGCGCAAGAACGACCAGCCGGATACCCGCTACGGGAGCCGGCAGGCCAACACCGTCGAGGATCAAGAGCCGACTGCCCAGCCTTCCGACCAGCGCTAGTGCACCGGCAAGGCTGCCTCGCAGCCAAAGCTCACCTTCGAGCAAATGCTTGATCTCCCATGCAAGAACCATTCAAGGGCCAAACCCTCTACGCACACGCTTTGGCAGTGCAGCTTCTCACAGCAATTTCCCCGAGGGGACGGCCTTCCAGCTCCTCCTGTGCCGCCAGCCCGCGCGCCGGCCCCAGCCCAAGCTTCCACCCCGGCGCCGGCAACAGCACCGAACGTCGGTCGTCTAATCGACCAGTTCCCCAACCAGGATGATTGCTATGTCGTCTTCACCAGTGAAGAGATGGGCATGCACGCGGAGCGCCGCCTCCGCCATGAGGTGAACGCCACCATGCCGGTAACTCCCCAGTTCATGCACTGGTCGGAGAAGTCGATCACTTGGAGCCAGGCCGATCACCCTGCCGTGATGCCGAATCTCGGCAGCTATGCCTTGGTCCTTGATCCCACCATCGCCTCCAAGGAGCGAGCCTGCCGCTTCTCGTGGGTGCTGATAGATGGCGGCAGCAGCATGAACATTCTTTACCTCGACACGATGGACAAGCTGGGGTTGAAGGTAGAAGACCTGCAGGCGAGCCGGACGGTTTTCCACGGCATCGTGCCGGGAAATCCTGCTCCCCTGTCGGCAAGATCACCCTTGACGTCCTCTTCGGTGCACCCGACCACTTTCGCCGCGAGCCAGTGCTGTTCGAGGTCATGGACCTCGCGAGCCCCTACCACGCGTTGTTGGGCTGACCGGCCCTTGTCAGCTTCATGGCGGTTCCACATTGCGCCTACCTCAAGCTCAAGATGCCTGGCCCCAAGGGAATCATCACCATCAAGGGAGGCTACAAGATGTCACTCGAGTGCACTCGAGAAGGCAGCCGGCTGGCCGAGGCCCTGGAAATCGCCGAGGAGAAGTGGCAGCTCGACCGGCTTGTGGCCCTTGCGACCAGCCAGCCGGCCGTGCCGGCCCCTCCCTCACAATCCACCGGCGAGGCCTCCTTCCAGCCGTCCAAAGACACCAAGCAAATCCCGCTCGACCCGGCTAACCCGGCTCAATGCGTCATGATCGGCTACCGCCTCGACAGCAAATAGGAAGGCAAGCTTGTCGACTTCCTCCGTGAGAATCGGGACATCTTCGCATGGTCTCCCAAAGACATGCCGGGTGTTCCGAGGAAGTTCGCCGAGCACAAACTACATGTCCGGCCGAACGTCAAGCCGGTCAAGCAACCCCTGCGTTGCTTCTCCGAGGAGAAGCGGTGCACTATCGGAGAAGAGATCGCCCAGCTGCTCATAGCCAGATTTCTCATGGAAGTGTTCGATCCGGACTGGCTGGCCAATCTAGTCCTGGTGCTGAAGAAGAACAAGACCTAGCGCATGTGCATCGATTACACTAGCCTGAACAAGGCATGTCCCAAGGACCCATTCGCCCTGCCACGGATCGATCAAGTTATCGACTCCATGGCCAACTGCGACTTGCTGTCCTTCCT
Organism: Hordeum marinum; assembly: GCA_022496015.1. Lineage (NCBI taxonomy): Eukaryota > Viridiplantae > Streptophyta > Magnoliopsida > Poales > Poaceae > Hordeum > Hordeum marinum. Next base: position 387,086,930 of record CM039672.1, read on the forward strand.
GGATGCCTACTCCAGCTGCCACCAGATCAAGCTGGACCCGGAAGACCGGCTCAAGACCTCCTTCATCACGCCCTTTGGGGCCTACATCACCATGTCCTTCGGCCTAAAGAATGCAGGCGCCACCTTCCAACGGTGCATGCAGAAGTGCCTCCTGCCTCAGATAGGCAGGAACGTTCACGTCTACGTCGACGACATCGTCGTCAAAACCAAGAAGCACTTCAGCCTCCTCGACGACCTCCGGGAGACTTTCGCGAACTTGTGCGAATACAAGATCAAGCTCAACCCGGAGAAGTGTGTCTTCGGCGTTCCCACCAGCAACTCTTGGGTTTCTTCGTGTCCGCCCGCAGCATTGAAGCTAACCCCGAGAAGATCCGCGCGATCGAACGCATGCCGAAGCTAACCCGGCTCTGCGACGTCCAGAAGTTCACCGGCTGCCTTGCGTCGCTCGGCCGGTTCATCAGCCGACTGGGAGAGAAGGCTCTGCCCCTCTATGGGCTCCTTCGCAAGACGGCTCTAATCGAGCCAGGTCAAACCAAGAGGCCGGTCATCTTTGACTGGTCTGACGAGGCGGACGAGGCCTTCCGCAGACTCAAGAAGGCTCTCACTCACGCACCCATCCTAGCCGCGCCGGCTAAGAACGAACCGCTGCTCGCCTACATCGCTGCAACCACCCGCGTCATGAGCGTCGTCCTGGTGGTCGAGCGGCCGGAAGAGGGCAAGTCCCTGCCGGTCCAACGGCCCGTCTACTACCTCAGCGAGGTCCTCTCCGCGTCCAAGCAGAACTACCCCCACTACCAAAAGATGTGTTACGACATATATTTTGCCGCCAAGAAGGTCAAGCAATACTTCCAAGAGCATACCATTATCGTGGTGAGCACGGCCCCGCTTGGCGAGATCATGAGCGGCCGAGACTCCACCGGCCGGATTGCAAGGGGGTGATCGCCCTCGCCGATCATGAGATTCGGTACGAGCCAAGAACCGCCATCAAGTCACAGGCTTTGGCGTATTTCCTCGTCGACTGGGCAGAGACGGAGTTTGTTCCGCCTCCCCCAGACTCCACACATTGGCGCATGCACTTCGATGGCTCAAAAATGAGGACCGGCCTAGGTGCCGACATAGTCCTCTCCTCCCCAAAAGGTGATCAGCTCAAGTACGCCCTCCATATCCACTTTGCCGCTTCCAACAACGTGGCAGAATACGAGGCCATCGTCCATGGCCTCCGGCTCGCCAAGGAGATCGACATCAGGCGCATCCTCTGCTTCGGCGACTCCGACCTCGTGGTGCAGCAAGTCTCTGGCGAATGGGACGCCAGGGACGCCAACATGGCCAGCTACCGCTTCCTCGCACAACAGCTCACCGGCTCCTTCGAGGGCTGTGAGTTTCATCACGTCCCCCGAGCGGACAACGAGGCGGCGGATGCGCTGGCAAAGATCGGCTCCATCTGGCAGGCCATCCCAGCCGGCGTCTCCCTCGAACGGCTTCTCAAGCCGTCGATCAAACCGTCCCCAGAATCGGAGTCAGTCTTCGTGCTGGCAGGCGCCGCTGGCCCATAAACGACTCCGGCCGCGTCCCCTGCAACTTCACCATCGGCTCTTGAACCGGCGGCCGTCTAGCCGGCCCCGATCGAGCCGGCGGCGCCCAAGGCGGCCAGTCCCGGCGGCACGACCGTCATGATGATCGTTGACCAACCAGCCTCGAGGGCTCCCGAGCCAGTCCCGGGGGCTGATCAACCAGCCCCGGGGGCTCCTGGGTCGGCTGCCGTTGCGGCCCCTTCATGGGCCCAACCCATCTTGGCGTTTCTTCTGCGAGGCGAGCTGCCTCCGGATGAGGCTCTGGCTAGGCAAATCCAGCGCCGTGCCTTGGCTTACAACATCATCAACAACGAGCTCGCCCACTGCAGCACCACCGGCTTGTTTCAGCGATGCATCGAGCCGGAAAAGGGCCTGGAGATCCTCCTTGACATTCACCAGGGCGAGTGTGGGCATCATGCCGCCTCTCAGACTCTGGTGGCCAAGTCTTTCCGCCACGGCTTCTACTGGCCCACGGCTCTCGAGGCGGCCAAGAAGTTGATCAACGAGTGTGAGGGTTGCCAACGCTTCAGCATGCAAAGCCACCTGCCGACGACGACCCTCCAAACCATCCCCCTCTCGTGGCCTTTTGCCGTCTGGGGGCTGGACATGGTGGGTCCATTCAAGACAGCTCAAGGCGGCATGACGCACTTGCTGGTGGCCGTTGACAAGTTCACCAAGTGGATCGAGGCGCGGCCAATTAAGAAGCTGGACGTCCCCACGACTGTCCGGTTCATCGACGACATCACGGTATGCTATGGTGTTCCCCACAGCATCATCACCAACAACGACACCAACTTCGCCAAGGGCGCGCTCGCACATTTCTGCTCCAAGCAAGGGATCCAACTCGACCTGGCCTCCGTCGCTCATCCATAGTCTAACGGCCAGACCGAAAGGGCAAACGACCTCATCCTATCCGGCATCAAGCCCCGACTCGTGACGCCGCTGGTGAGGTCAGCCGGCTGCTTGATCGACAAGCTGTCGGCCGTCCTTTGGAGTCTCAGGACCATGCCGAACCGGTCAACCGGCTATACTCCATTTTTCCTTGTGTACGGGTCCGAGGCGATCATCCCCACCGACGTCGAGTTCGATTCGCCTCGGGTCGCCCTATACATGGAAAAGGACGCCAAGGAGGTAAGAGAAGACGACGTCGATCTACTCGAGGAAGCTTGCGAACTGGCCTTGAGCCAGACGGCGATCTACCAGCAGAAGCTCTGGCACTACCACAGCAAGCGGATCCGGCCGCTCTTGTTCCGCGAGGGGGATTTGGTCCTCAGGCGGATCCAGCGAACCGCCGGGCAGCACAAGCTGTCCTCCCCATGGGAAGGCCCGTTCATCATCAGCAAGGCACTACACAACAACGCGTACTACCTGATAGACGCCTAGAAGCCACAGAAGTGCAACAAAGATGCTTCCGGTGAAGAGACAGAGCACCCATGGAACGCGGCGCTCCTGCGACCGTTTTACTATTGAAGAGAATCAATGTATGTATGTACCCCCGTCCTTTTGGGCTTATGAGTTCAATGGGCGTCCCAATCCGGCTCTTGGGGCGCACCCCGTTAAGTTTATCTCAAAGTGTTCCTCACTCACCGGCTCCCCGGTCCGGCTCCGAGCCCGGGGGCTAGCCGGCTGGACCTAGAAATACCTCTCCGAAAAATGGCTAAGTAATGTGGGCCGACCAAACTTCTCCACCCTTACCAGCTACAGACTAGCTCCCGGCTGTCCGGCTGACGAGGCCTTGGGGCCGCAAGGTCTGGCTCACACGAAAGGTCAAAACGGGGGGGGGACCTCTTCTAGGCCTAGCCGGACCCTCGCCGCATCTCTGTTGCTCTACTTATCCTGAAAAAACCCCCGCGATTCCTAAGTTTCAAAATGGCTCCCTCGAGGCGGACGCCCCGACCCAGCTACAGACCGGCTCCCGGCTGTCAGGCTGGCGGGGACGAAGCCAAAGGGGAAAAGGAATAGAAATGGAAAGAATCAAGGCGGGCAAAAAAGGGATAAGGATAGGGCGGCACGAGTCATAAGGCGAAACGCGGATACTCACGACATAAACATTAAGGATAAAATGGCCCACGGCCAGCATTCGGTTCATTACTGAAAACACCCCTAGTGGGTGGAATCAAGTCTTACATGCAGGAACAAAGATAAAAAGGATGCCCGGGGGCTCAGGCCACCGGCGCGTCACCAGCCGGCTTGCCCTCAGCCGGCGCGTCGTGGGGCAGCTCGGTCTTCACCCCGGAGGTGGTCGCGGCCTTCGGGTCGGCTCCCTTGTCCTTCGAGGTGGGCTCCTCGGTCTCAGCCGTCTCGTCGCCTGAGTCGGTGCTCTCGTCGGCAACTTCGGCATCGTCCAGGCCCTGAGGGATGCCGAAGGAGTCCTCCGGCAGCGGCTCGCCGTCCTTGCCAAGGGGCGATAGGAACTCATCCGCGTCAACGTACGACGCGAGCTCGTTGGCCTGCTGGACGAGGGCCGGCTCGCGGGCCTCCTGCTCCACGGCCGGCACGGCCCGCATGGTCGCCAGCCGGCCCAGGTCTACCCCCCAATACCAAGAAGTAACGAACCGGAGCGCCATCTGCGCCCTGGCTCGGGCAGCTGATGCCTTCCAAGCCTCTAGGCGGGGGACGGCGTGCTCAAGCCACTGTGCCACGCGGTGCGTCGGAGCTCCTCCGCGGCCCGCCCACAGCGCGACGATGACCTCCTTGCCGGCGGTCTTGAGCCGCTCCATGCTACGCTCAAGATGGGTCATCCGCATCTCTATGGAGATCCCAATCTCGTCCATGTCCCACGCGGCGTGCTCCTCGATGGAGCGACCGTACCCCCGGAGGTGTTCCCGGTGCGCCTCAACGGTGCGTGCAGCGCGACGATGAGTCTCCGGGAAACATGCTGGAAGAAAGAAGAAGAGAAGAATAGAAAAGGCAAGATGAAGACGCGAGAAACGGCAGAGAAAATTGCAACCGGCTGAGGAAGGAGAGAGGTTGGCACATACCTTTGATCGCATTGTCCACCCTGATGGCGAAGTGGTACGCCGCCTCGCGCTCCGACTTCCGAGCCACCTCCGAGGCGGCGAGGGATTCCTTGACCTCCTCGAGCGTCTTCTCGAGGCGGGTCACCTCGCCTTGAAGGGCAACGGTCCTTAGGGCGGCGTCATCCGCCTCCTTGACAGCCGCTTCCGGGCCGCCACCTCCTTTGCCGCCTCGGCCTTGAGACGGTCCCGGGCCGCCTCCCCGTCGACCAGCAGCGCGGCCAGCCGGTCCGTCTCCTGCGCGGCCGCCTGGACGTCCCGCATCAGCCGGTCCCATTCGGCAACGAGCCCGACCTTCTCCCCATGAAGGGCGGCCAGCTCGCCTTCAAGACACATCCAACGTCAGCCGACTCCCTGGGGCTATGTGCCTCTCCTACAAAACGCAACCCACCTTGCACGTGCACCAACTCCTCCTCCAGGCGGTAGAAGCCGTATTTACCGTGGTCGTGGATGGCGACCGCCTCCACAAAGAGCTTCTGCCGCTGGGAGGTGTCCTCCTATCACAAGAAAAAGAAGCAAGAGATCAAGAAGTGCTCGAAGGAGATCCGGCCCGGCTGCTCGTCAGCCGGTCAGCCGACCCGCATCTCGGGGGCTACACCCAGTGGGTGCGCTTGCGTGTCCCCACTAAAAACTCAAGGAAAGTTGCCTGCTTACCTGCGCGCACTGAAGGGCGGCATCCGCCGTCTCCGCAAACCGGGCAAGCTCTTGCCAACACCGGTCCAGGACGCTCCCCAGATCCACGAGGGAGGGGACCGTGCCGCCTGCCGGGGGAGCCGGCAAGGCCGACATGCTCTCTAGCGCGTCCCAGTCCTGGGAGACCTCCTGCATCGGCCGCAGGACCCTCCGGGCCCAGCCGCCGCTGCCACCCAGACTTGCCGTGGCTCCGGCCGCCGGGGGCGGGTTGATGACGGCAAGGGGCCGAGAGTCACCTCCTGCCGCCCCCAAGCCTGGTGCCGTTGCCGCCTCTTCTCCTGGCCGCTCCGACGCGCCGGTCGCGCCGGAGGGCACCTCCACCTCCATGACCGCCGCCTCCGGCGGCACCTCCAGTGTCGCCTCCAAGGCAGCCGGCACCTCCGGCGCCTCGACCCGGACCGGTTCGGCTGCAGGCGGAGTCGCCTCTGGCACCTCAGGCCGGGTCGCCTCGGGAGCCGTCGCCGTCGCCGCCTCCCTCGCTTGGACCGCTTCCTGGGCGGGCGGAGGCGTGGGTGGGTCCATAGCCGCCCCTCGCGGCTCGCTCGATGGGGGCCTCGATATGCAAGTGGACTTCGCTGTGGAGTCCGAGGCCCGTGGAGGCTCGGTCGACCCCCTTCGTGCCGACCGCTCGAGGTCCCGGAGTGTGCGGCCCCTCCCCGCGTCCCGGACCAAGAGGCTCGCAGCTCCGCGAGCCACCTTTTCTCCTCCTGCTGGATGGTTGCGTGTTCGCGGGCCAGCCGGCCGGCGGCGTCCGTCTGCTCCCCCGCCGCCTTCTCCTCATGGAGCTCGATCGGGTTGCTGCAACGCCCAAGGGCTAGTCATCGACCGGCTCGTGGGGCAACAACAAGAAAGAAAACTAGCGTGAGGATGAAAGAACTTACGCAATGACAAGGGGCAGGGCCCACTTGGCGCATGGCGGCGGCTTCCGCGCGGCCACCTTCACCCGCTTCAGGCCGGGCGGCGTGGCCGCCGGCCCCCTTGAGCCGGCCTCTTCCCTCGGCCGACCGCTTCGGCTGCCGGGCCTTGAGCCAGTCGCTCCTTGCTCCTCTAGTCCTGGCGCGCCGCGGGAGGAGGTCCGTCTAGAATCATCAAATCGTCATCATCATCGTCGTCGTCTGTCTAGTCCCGGATGGAGGGGACAAGAGGTAACTCACCCGCTCCACTGGGTTCCCTGGCTGCGCCAGATCCTCCGGCCCCGCCAGGAGCGCCACCTCGTGGACCCGCCGGCTCGTCGCCCCCCTGAGGAGTCCACTCCTTCCTCCGGGGTCCTCCCGCCCGGAAGTCTCGAGAGTCGGAGTCCTCGTGCTCCGCCTCGAAGATCTACGGGTGCAGGCCGTATGGCGTGTTCTGTCGCACCAGCAGCTACGGTCAGCACTTCAACGTAAGTTTTCCAGTCGGCTGCCGGCTGGGGAATACCAAACGAGAAAGAACTGCCTCGACGGAAAAACTCACCAGAGGAGGACGGTTGATGCGGTCGTATGGCTCCATGCCGAAGGACCACGAGATGGGCTTCAGCTTGAACGTCATGAGGGCATTCACCCACTTCGCCACCTGAGCCGGCGTCAGCTCGACGGTGGACTATCGGCAAGGGTCATGCCGGCCGGACATGTCGCAGATCCGGTGTGGCCTCATTTGGAGGGGCGACACCCGGCGCGAGACAAAGGCCGCCACCAGGTCGGCGGCAACCAACCCCTCGGCGCTCTTCAGCTGTGAGATTCGGGCGAGCTCGTCCAAGGCCACGCCGCGCGGGGCAGGTCCCTGCCAGTTCTGCTGGGAGGACTGCCGGTCCTTGAACAGTGGCAGCCGGATGTAATCCATCCTCGAGTCAACGTTCTTCATGTAGAAGAACGATCGGTGCCACCCCTTGACGGACTCGATCAGAGAGAGAGAGGGGCAAAGCGAGCGATGCATCGCTCTTCAAAGACTTGAGATAGAAGAGGGCATTGAAGAACTTGAGGAAGGGGAGGATGCCGAGGTACCCCTCGCAGAACGTCACGAAGGCGGAGAGGTACAAGATCGAATTCGGCCCGAGGTTGTGAGGATGGAGGTCGAAAGTGTCAAGAAGAAGACAGAAAAAGAGACTCACTGGGAGCCCGAAGCCCCGAGAGAAGTGCCAGAGGAACACGACGTGTTCCCCTGGCTGCGGCGTCAGCGCTATCTCTTCGCCCGGTGCGCGGGCGGCCACCCGCTCCGCCGACGGCAACATGCGCGCGCGGCGCAGCTCGGCGATGTCCGTCTCAACCACAAAGGAACCAGCCTAACTGCCTCCGTGTCCATCAGCCATCGCGGTAGCGGTGCGGTGTGCGGGCGCGGGCGTGGGCTCGGGTGCGACGACGTGCGAGGGAAGGAAAGAAGCGACGACGAAGCATGGCAACAAGGAGGCATGTGGGGCGTGGGTACCTCCGCCTCCTGCCCTTCCTCCCCTTTTGTAGGGGAGGCCACGAGTGGGGGATGTGGGATCGTCTGCGCCCACTCCTCCCGGAAATTCCGCGCGCGTGCGTGGCCCCGGGCCGTAACGGCCGCTTCGTGGCGCAGAGGATCCTGTCCTGTGCCCCGAGGCCTACGAGGGCTACACCTGGGTCCTACCAGGCTAGGCCTAGGCGACGTCCCGTCTTCCCGCGTGCGCAGGACCCGCGACATCATTACTCGCCGCGTGGTGTGCCGTGTGCCGGCGCGGGACCCGGGGCGGCACGTCGGAACCCGAGGCGTCGGATCCAATGGCCGACCCGGCTGCCCCTTCGCCTTCGAGCCGGGGGCGGCTAGGGCTGAGGGGAAGCCGCCAGCTCCCCTTCCTTCGCCAGACGTGGGCCCCCGCCGGCTTAGGGGGCTACAGACGGGGTTTATACCCCTAGGTAGGCTGAAGCAACGGGGTCTTCCCCCTTTCCGCTTTGAAGAAAAACTACGCGGCCGGTTGGCCGTGGCTGGCTGGAGGATGTTCAGCGCAAGCCGGTGCCGGCTGGCGCCTCGGCCATCTGATCAAGGAGCCGGTTTGGCCCTCGGCCAGCTGGGACCGTCCAGCTGCCCACGGGCTGGCTCTTCCGTTGACATTGGCACGGACACGCCCCATCCCGTCCCTCTGCGTGCAGGTACGACGACGCAACATGACCGGCACGACGGGTAGTCCTGTGGCTATAGTGGCCACTTATGCACCGGACCACATGGCTACAGTCCAACCGTCTTGGCCGCTGACCTCGGTGAGAGCGACCGAGCGAGGGAACAATGTTGGCATGCCTTCGCCACTTGATTACCTGCCCCAGCATGGCTATAGTGCCGCCGGCCGTACCGGAGACTTCGGTCGGCTGGCGCTAGTCGATGCCCCTCGGGCGGCCCGTGCTGCGGTAGGTGGGCGAGGACCAATCACAGAGCCGGCTGGCGGGCCCCAATGGGAAATGGGACCGCTCGGCTGTCGGGCCCTGCCCATGACAAGACGGCGCAAGCGGCGGGACCCTCTGGCCAGCCGGAGAGACTGCCAGCCGGGTCCCCCCATCATTGTACTTATAGCATATTGTAAGAGTTGGGGGTGGCCTATAAAAAACCGCGAGCTCCCCATGGAACGGGGACGGACAAAAACATATACACTCACGCTCACATCCACGAAACTCTCATCATAGTGGAGGAAGACGAGCCGGCTACTCCTTCTTCCTCCTCTAGACACAGCTCTAGGAGCATCCCTGTGAACATACCCATCCATCCAAAGAAACCAAGCAGGACTAGGGGTGTTACCTCCCTTGGAGTGCCCCAAACCTGGGTACATCGTGTGTCATCACCTCTTGTGCCCAATCTCGCACCCGTAGCCCATCGACGTCCTTTGCTCCCAACACCTTCGATAAGCCACCCCATGGCATCTGTCGTGAGAAAAGAACGATAGGATGATTAGATTGCTTGTTTGGTGTGTGCAGTGCAAAAACAGAAACTTTGGCATTTTTTACTAGAACGTCAAAAGTTTCTGAAATTTTTACACAATATTGATATGCAATTTTTTTAAATTTTTCCTAAATTTTCAGAATTGTTTGAGTTACATAAGTATACAAAGTTTCCAGATTACTACAGACTATCCTGTTTTTGACAGATTCTGTTTTCTATGCATTGTTCTCTTATTTTGATGAATCTATGGCTTGTATCGGGGGGTATGAACCATGGTGAAGTTGGACTATAGTAGATATAATGCTAATTTGAATTTGGAATGAGTTCACAATAGTACTTAAAGTAGTAATTTGCTTTATTATACTAACGGATCGCACGAGGGTTTTGTTAAGTTGTGTATGAATGAAGTGTTCGAAGATCAAGGAGGTATGGATTTGTAGAATGCTCTTTGTGCTTCACTTAAACCTTTTGAGTATGGATTTATAGAATGCTTTGTGTGCTTCACTTATATATATTGAGTTTGGATATTAGTTAATTAATTATAGAATGCTCTATGAACTTCACTTATATCTTTTAGAGTATGAATATAATGATCATCAGAATTTGGCTTGGAAGAGTATCGTTGAAATATCATGCCTAGCTAAAAAGGCATTAAAGAAAAGCGCTTGTTGGGAGACAACCCAACACTTTTACTTTCTGCTTTTATGAGTTCACGTGATTAAGATACTGTAGTAATCATGTTTTGTGCCTTTTATTTCAATAAAGTGCCAAGTAAATCCTTTGGGATAGTGTGGATACTTGCTTGTTTGATTCTGTGCAAAAACAGAAAGTTTTGCGTCCAATATTTGAATTATATGATTTTACTAGGGAGTCAAAAATTCTAAAAAACTTAAACAACATTTCCATGCAAATTTTGTAATATTTTCTAATGTTTCAGAATTTTTAGAGTCAGGGAAGTATGGTGATCATTCAGATCTTTACAGACTGTTTTGTTTTTGATAGATTCTGTTTCGCATGCATAGTTTGCTTGTTTCAAGTGTTCCTATAGCTTATATGGAGTAATATAAATTGTGGGAATGATGATATATAGTAGGTATCATATGGAATAATTATAAATCTTGTCTTGACAGTACCTAAGTGAATGATCTATCTTTATTATACTAGCCCTTCTCACGAAGTTCCATTAAGTTTTGTGTGATTGAAGTTTTCAAGATTTGGGTGAGATACCGATATGAGGAGAATAAGGAGTGTCAAGAGCCCAAGCCTGAGGATGCCCAAGGCACCCCCAAGGTAATATTCTAGGAATACTCAAGCGTCTAAGCTTGGGGATTCCCCGGAAGGCATCCCCTTTTTCGTCTTCAACACTATCGGTATATCTCACTTGGAGCTATATTTTTATTTGTCACATAATATGAGTTTTTCTTGGAACATCATTTTACTTTGTATTTTCTGTTAGGTGTTATTTATAATCTTGTTTTTCAATAAAAAGTTTCAAGAATTTCCTTAGGATGCTTGCATTGCATGTTTGATGTATGTTGTGTAAAAAACATAAATTTTTGCTGTAGTGTTTGAATTTTCATATTTTACACGAACGTAGAAAGTTTCTGAAATTTTTACACAGTGTTTTCACATAAATTAATTAGCATGTCCTAAAATTTCATAAGTTTTTGAGTTAAAGAGGTACACTGTTATAATAAATTTCTACAGACTGTTCTGTTTGGACAGATTGCTGTCATAGTTTTGTTATCTACTTATCCCATAGTTTCCATAGACTATATTGGTAGATATAAATTGTGGAAATGATAGTATACAGTACCTAATATTTGAAAAAATCTGTGCAACTTTTGTTTGCAGTACATGAAGTGTTGATTTGTTCTTATGTGTACTAACCTATCTCACGAGTTCTTTTTGAGTTTTGTGTGGATGAAGTTTTTGAGAATAGGTGAAACCGGGATATGAGAGGATTGAACAAGATACAAAAGCTCAAGATTGGGGATGCCCTAGTCACCCCAAGCAAATATTTCAATAACTCTCAAGTATCTAAGCTTAGGGATGCTATGCATCCCACCTCTCTTCATCAACAATTATCGGTTAGCCTATGTTGAGCCTAATTTTTCATTCGTTCACATGACGCGTGCTATTCTTGGAGTGACATTTTATATTGTTTGATGTTTCAATAAAATCTTTGGATCTGAAATTTTGAATAAGATAGAGTCCTCACATGTCTATTTAACTAATTGACTATGCATTGATCTTCACTTATATCTTTTTGGAGTAGTTTGTCATTCACTCTCGTGCTTCACTTAAATCCTATGAGTAAATGGTTGAATGAATTGAATATCATAAATCTGAAATTAAAAAATGCTTCATATACTTATCCCATAGGGAGTAATGACTTCACACATAATAAGTATATGTGGTGAAATTTATTGAAAGTTAGCAAACTCCACATTTGTCACTTGAACAATTCATGAAAGAATATTGAAGGAAGAGAGATTTCACATATAAATACACTATCCACGACATCTTCTATGATTGTGAATACCCATTAGTTATTTTTAAAACTTGAGCAAATTAGTTGAAGTTGGGCAAGGAAGACAACTATGAGTTATGCTTGGGTATATTTGTATAGAAGTTATATTGTTTTGGATCCTCCAACATGTGGTGTTTTCTTCCACCTCATACTAGCCAAAACTTTCACACCAAGTAGAAATACTACTTGTGCATCCTAACACCCTTAAACCAGTTTTTCCATGAGAGTCCACTATACCTACCTATGGATTGAATAAGATACTTCAAGTAAGTTGTCATCGGTGCAAAAATCAATAAAAATTGCTCCTAAATATGTAAGATCTTTTATTGTAAGGGAAGATAAGCGTTGTACGATGATGACAAAGAAATAAAAGCGACAGACAACATAATAAAGGTTGCTATCGCAAAGGGCAATACAACGTAGCATTCCTTTGCAATAAGAGTTTGCACATCCAAAAACAAAAAGCGCATGAAAACCTCTGCTTCCCTGGCGAAGGGCCTATCTTTTATTTTCTAGTACTTACCTTTACACAAGAGTCATGGTGATCTTCACCACTTCCTATGTTTTGCCTTTTTATCTTGGCAAGCATCATGTGGTGGGGAAAGATCCAAGCATATATGGCCATCCAAATATATTTGATCATGAATTATTATTTTTGACAATTATCTATATGATAAATAAGTTGGGAGGCGAAACTCTAAGCCCCTATCTTCCTTTGTGTTCGATGGATGTCATTTGTTCTAAAAATATGCTTTGAGAGTGAGCAATCATGGAAGACTATATGATAGTTGAGTATGTGGAATTTGCTAAATCAAAGCTCTTACATAGACCCATCCTGAAAATAGGATGAATTGCAATTGTTTGGTGACTGAAGGCATAGTGATTAGTTTTCAAGAAACTTTATGCTCTATACTTTAACATGTGAATAGCTTGTTACTTCATCATGAGAGGTTTTATGATATGAGCTACTGTTTATGATATATAATGATTCTAGAAAAAGTGATTGGAATTATCATTGATCAAACTTGTGAACTTGCTAGCATTCACACTTCATAAATTATTTCTTTTATCATTTACCTACTCGAGGACGAGCATGAATTAAGCTTGGGGATGCTGATACGTCTCCAACGTATCTATAATTTATGAACTATTCATACCATGTTAACAATAATTCTATATGATTTTGATATGATTTTATTAGAACTAACCCGGACTGACACTGTTTTCAGCGGAACTACCATGGTGTCGTTTTTTCTACTGAAATAAAAGTTCTCGGAATGGGCTGAAAATTTAGTAAGATTTTTTGTGGACCAAAAGAGACCCCCGAAGCATTGGAGCTGGTCCATAAGAGCCACGAGGAGGCGACAAGCCTGCCAGGTGTGGCCAGGGGGGTGGCCGCGCCTAGCAGGCTTGTGACTCCCTCGTGGGCCCCCTTGACGTGAGATCGATGCCAAAAATTCCAATAAATCTAGAAACCACTGAAAAGAAACCAAGATTGGGTGTTCCGCCACCGCATACCTCCAGAGCCACGAAAAACCAATCTTGGCCCTCTCCGGCACCCTGTCGGATGGGGTCACCATCATCGGAGGCCATCTTCATCGTCCCGGAGGGGCCATCGACACCATGGAGGCAAAGGACCAGAGGGAGAACCTCTCCCCACTAAGGGGGAGGCCATGGAGGAGGAAGCACAAGGGGGGAGAACCTCTCCCCCTCTCCCCCGATGGTGTCGGAGTGCCATCGGGGGAACCATCGCCACGGTGATCGTCTTCATCAACATCACCTTCTTCATCACCATCCTCATCTCCTTTTAGCGGTCCACTCTCTCGCATCTCACTGTAATCACCTACTTGAACATGGTGCTTTATGCTACATATTATGATCCAATGATGTGTTGCCAGCCTATGATGTTTTGAGTAGATTACTTTTGTCCTTTGGGTTGATTGATGATCTAGATTGGTTTGAGTTGTATGTTTATTTTGGTGCTGTCCTATTGTGCCTTCCGTGCCATGCACACGTGAAGGATTCCTGCTGTAGGGTGTAGCAATATGTTCATGATTCGCTTATAGTGGGTTGCTTGAGTGATAGAAGCATAAACCCGAGTAAGGGGGTTGTTGCGTATTGGATAAAGGGGACTTGATGCTTTAATGCTATGCTTGGGCTTTACCTTAATGATCTTTAGTAGTTGCACATGCTTGCTAGAGTTCCAATCATAAGTGCATATGATCCAAGTAGGGAAAGTATGTTAGCTTATGCCTCTCCCTCATATAAAATTGCAATGATGACTTCCGATCTTGTTAACAATTGTCTAGGATAATTCCGCGCACCGACCCATCATTATTCCACACTCGTTATTTGTAATATATTGTAATATTATGTTAACATCACCTATTTTAATATTTTAGTTCTCCATTATCATGTAAAGCTATCCTCTTCATAGACACAACGTAGTTTTATTTCTCTTTTCTAGATGGAAGCAAACGTTCGGTGTACGTAGAGTCATATCGGTGGAAGATAGGACTTGAGAGAATATTGATCTTACCTTTAGCTCCTTGTGGGTCTGACACTCTATACTTATCACTTCCACCTTTGGAAATTGCTAAGATGATTCCTTGCACCTGGGGATTATCAAGCATGGAAGACATTGAAAACCTTTATCGTAAATTCACAAGAAAACCACACCACCTAAAAACTACATCTTCAATCTTGTTTTAAGGTTTGAGTTCTGGCACCTCTGCAAATCAATGCTTCCCTCTATGAAGGGCCTATCTATTTAGTTTTATGCTGACTCACCATCCTCTTATTAAAAGCACCAAACCGGAGAGCACTATTGTCATTCTTATGCATTGAGCCTAGTTAATGTTGTATATGAGCATGTATGGATATTTTCTACCCTGAATTATAATGTTTGGTTGTTGCTTGAATCTCAGAGGTGCTCCGCATTTATGTTTTGCGGTCTCAGAAAGGGCTAGCGAAATACCATGTCACTATATTTTATTATGATTGATTTGACAAATTGTTGGCATGTGAGATATATTATTATTGCTTGCTAGTTGGTTATGTATTGCCATGAGGTAACGTAATGTTTAGTTGTTGTCATAGGTGTGCTTATTTATGATATATGCTAAAAACTTGATCACTAGCTAAGCATGTGTATAACAATGAGAACAAAAGAGTTTGAAAAGTTTTCTTTATGACTTTTAGTTTATCAACTCAACTGCTTGAGGACAAGAAATGAGTTAAGCTTGGGGGAGTTGATACGTCTCTAACGTATCTACTTTTCCAAACACTTTTGCTCTCGTTTTGACCTCTAATTTGCATGATTTGAATGAAACTAACCCGGACTAACGTTGTTTTCAGCAGAACTACCTTGGTGTTATTTTGTGCTGAAATAAAAGTTATCGCAATTGGATGAAACTTTTTGTGAATTATTTTTGGGATTTACAACTAATTATGGAGCAAAGAACTGCCGGAGGGTGTGTGCCAGGGGGCCACCACACAACAGAGTGCGCCCCCTAGGCCGCGCCCTGATGGTTTGTGGGACCGTCGAGGCTCCTCCAACCCTAATTCCAGTCCTATAAATTCACATCTTTGGAGAAAAAATTCAGAGAGGATTTTTCATCACGTTTCACGAGACGGAGCTGCCACCACCTCCTGTTCTTCCTCTGGAGGGTTGATCTGGAGCCTGTTTTGGGCTCCGAAGAGGGGAAATCATCGCCGTCGTCATCACCAACCCTTATTCATCAACACCGCCATGATGCTCACCACTGGGAGTGAGTAATTCCTTTGTAGGCTTGCTGGACGGTGGTGGTATTGGATGAGATTGATCATGTAATCGAGTTAAGTTTGATAGGGCTTGATCCCTAGTGTCCACTATGTTCTGAGATTGATGTTGCTATGACTTGGCTATGCTTAATGCTTGTCACAAGGGCCCGAGTGCCATGATTTCAGATCTGATCCTATTATGTCTTCATGAATATAAGAGTGATTTGGATCCTATCTTGCAAGTTGTATGGACCTATTATGTACCATGATCCGCATACCCCAAGGTGACAATAATTGGGATTCTTTCTGGTGATTGCCGTAGTTTGAGGAGTTCATGTATTCACCATGTGTTAATGCTTTGTTCTGGTTCTCTATTAAAAGGAGGCCTTAATATCCCTTAGTTTCCAATAGGACTCCGCTTCCATGGGAGAGTAGGACAAAATATATCATGCAAGTTCTTATCGGAAGCAAGTATGACTATATACCGAATACATGCCTACATTATATTGATGAATTGGAGCTAGTTCTGTGTTGCCCTAGTGTGTAACTGTTATTTGATCAATGTCATCTAAATCATTATCCATCACCAATCCAAGTGCCTACGCTTTATATATACTGGATCTTGCTAAGTTACTATTGCTACTACTACTGTCACACCTGCTACAAAACTGTTGCAGTCACTACTACTGTTACTTTTGCTGCTACTATTTGTCGTGCTACTAAACTTTGTTGCAGAGACATATCCCAGGTGCGGTTGAATTGATAAATCAGCTGTCAGGGCCAATAAATATTCTTTGCCTCCCTTGTGTCGAACGAATAAATTAGGGTGAAATACTACCCGGGAAGACTGTCTCGATCCCCTACACTTGTGGGTTATCAGTCAACATGCATTAAAATTGTTATGATGTGGTATGGTATTATTGTATTTCCCTTTGAGTAATTCGAGCGGCTTGACTTGGCCCATGTGCAAACATGTAGTTGATTCGAAACCATTGTCTCCTTCATGATTTTTAAATTCAGGGTGTTCATATCCTACTCAAGCTATGTCCAATGTTAATTATTCACAATGCATGCTTATGACTATTTTCGCTCTCTAGGTGGTCGCTTCTCAATCTATTGCTAGCCTTCACCTATGCTAAACGGGAGTACTGCTTGTGCATCCAAAATCTTTAAACCAAATTATTCCACATCAGTCCATTATACCTACCTATATATGGTATTACCCTGTTGTTCCAAGTAAATTTGCATGTGTCACCTCTAATATTTAAATAAACATCTGTTTTGTGCACTTGTACCGCTCATGGAGCGAGGGAGCGGTCGGTATTTTCCATGCTATGTGGGTTATTCTCAAGATGGGCATTTATTCGCCAGTCATTGCATGAGAGAGGCAGATAAAAAGGATGCCCAGTCATGCAAAACAAAATTAATTAAACAAAACTCCCAGGATAGTTGAAATGATTGAAGGGCATCTGTGGATTCAGTCAGCCATGGATTGTGTATGTATCATGGATGGGAGTAAACTTTACAATTCCGCTTGGGAACCACCAAAAATGTATTCAGCATGGAAGATATTGAAATCATTTGTCATGATGCTGACAAGTGCACCACCCAAAAACTATAATTTCAATCCTGTTTTAAACCATGAGCTTTGGCACATCTAGAAATCAATGCTTCCCTCTGCGAAGGGCCTATCTATTTACTTTTATGTTGAGTCATCACCCTCTTACTAAAAGCACAAGACCGGAGAGCAATATTTTCATTCTTATGCATTGAGTATAGTTAATATTGGATGTGAGCATGACTGGATCTTTTCTACCCTGAATTATAATGTTTAGTCACCGCTTGAACCTCAGAGGTGCTCTGCATTTATGTTTTGCAGACTCAGAAAGGGCTAGTGAAATACCATGCCACCATATTATATGATGATTGTTTTGAAAAACTGTTGGCATGTGAGATATCTTATTATTGCTCACTAGTTGGTTGTGTATTGCCATGAGTGAATATGATGTTTAATTGTTATCATGGATATGGTTATTTATGATTTATGCTGAAAACTTGAACACTAGCTAAGCATGTGTATAATGACGAGAACAAAGGAGTTTGTAATAGTTTTATTTATCACTTTCACTCTAGATACCAAAATGCTTGAGGACAAGCAATGAGTTAAGCTTGAAGGAATTGATATGTCTTCAACGTATCTAGTTTTCCAAACACTTTTGCTCTGGACCCGGCTGACGTTGTTTTTAGCTGACCTACCTTGGTGTTATTTGTGTGGACAAATAAAAGTTCATGGAATTGGATGAATTTTTTTGTGAATTAATTTTGGAATAAATAATGAATTATGGAGCGAATATCCATCGGAGGGGGCTTCCTGTGGGCCACAAGCTAACAGGGTGCACCCACCCCCTGGCCGCGCCCTGGGGACTTGTGGGGCCCATGTGGCTCCCCGACCCTAATTCTACTCCTATAGATTCACATCTTCGGAGAAAAAACCCAACGGGAAGATTTCGTCGTGCTTCACGAGATGAAGCCGTCGCCACCTCCCGTTCTTCCTCCGGAGGGCTGATCTGGAGTCCGTTTGGGCCCCGGAGAGGGGGATTTGTCACCATCGTCATCACCAACCCTTCATCAACACCGCCATGATGCTCACCACCGAGAGCGATTAATTCCTTTGTAGCCATGCTGGACGGTGAAGGGATTGGATGATATTGATCATGTAATCGAGTTAAGTTTGATAGGGCTTGATCCCTAGTATCCACTATGTTCTGAGATTGTTGTTGCTATGATTTTGCTATGCTTAATGCTTGCCACTAGGGCCCGAGTGCCATGATTTCAGATTTGAACCTATTATGTTTTCGTGAATATAAGAGTGATTTGGATCCTATCTTGCAAGTTGTATGCACCTATTACGTGTCATGATCCGCATACCCCAAGGTGACAATAATTGGAATTCTTTTCGGTGATTGTCGTAGTTTGAGGAGTTCATGTATTCACCATGTGTTAATGCTTTGTTCCGGTTCTCTATTAAAAGGAGGTATAAATAGCCCTTTGTTTCCATTAGGATCCCGCTGCCACGGGAGGGTAGGCCAAAGATGTCATACAAGTTCTTATCGCAAGCACGCATGACTATATATGGAATACATGCCTACATTACATTGATGAATTGGAGCTAGTTCTGTGTCGCTCTAGTGTCTAACTGTTACATGATTGATGTCATCTAAATCATTATCCATCACTGATACGTCTCCATTGTATCCACTTTTCCAAACTCTTTTGCCCTTGTTCTGGAATCTAATTTGCATGATTTGAATGGAACTAACCCGAACTAGCGCTGTTTTCAACAGAATTGCCTTGGTGTTATTTTTGTGTAGAAATAAAAGTTCTCGGATTGACCTAAAAATTTACGGAGATTATTTTTGGAATTAATAAAAAATACTGGCGAAAGAATCAACCAGAGGGGGCCACCCATTGGCCACAAGCCAGGGGGCGCGACCACCCCCTCGCCGTGCCTAGCAGGCTTGTGGGCCCCCTGGAGCTCCACCGACCTCAATTCCAACTCCATATATTCACATCCACGGAGTAAAAAAATAAGAGAGAAGAGTTCACAACGTTTCACGATACGGAGCCGCCGCCACCTCCCGTTCTTCCTTGGGAGGCCAGATCTGTAGTCTGTTTTGGGCTCCGAAGAGGGGAAATCGACGCCATCGTCATCACCAACCATCCTTCATCACCAATTGCATGATGTTATCCGCTGTTCGTGAGTAATTCATGTTGGAAATATTCCCTAGAGGCAATAATAAATTAGTTATTATCATATTTCCTTGTTCATGATAATCGTTTATTATCCATGCTAGAATTGTATTGATCGGAAACTCAGATACATGTGTCGCTACATAGACAACACCATGTCCCTAGTATGCCTCTAATATACTAGCTTGTTGATTAAAGATGGTTAAGGTTTCCTGGCCATGGACATGAGATGTCATTTGATAATGGGATCACATCATTAGGAGAATGATGTGATGGACAAGACCCAAACTATAAATGTAGCAAGTGATCGTGTCAGTTTATTGCTACAATTTTCTGCATGTCAAGTATCTGTTCCTATGATCATGAGATCATGCAACTCACTCACACCGGAGCAGTACCTTGTGTGTATAAAATGTCACAACGTAACTGGGTGACTATAAATGTGCTCTATAGGTATCTCCGAGGGTGTCTATTGGGTTGGCATGGATCAAGACTGGATTTGTTACTCCGTTTGATGGAGAGGTATCTCAGGGCCCACTCGGTAATACAACATCACAGTAAGCCTTGCAAGCAATGTGACTAAATTGTTACCCACGGGATCTTGTACTACGGAATGAGTAAAGAGACTTGCCGGTAACGAGATTGAACTAGGTATAGAGATACCGACGATCGAATCTCGGGCAAGTAACATACCGAAGAACAAAGGGAACATCGTACATGATTTACTGAATCCTTGACATAGAGGTTCAACCGATAAAGATCTTTGTAGAATATGTAGGAACCAATAAGGGCATCCAGATCCCGCTATTGGTTATTGATCGTAGAGGTGTCTCGGTCATGTCTACATAGTTCACGAAGCCGCAGGGTCTGCACACTTAAGGTTCGGTGACGTTTCGATAGTATAGAGTTATGTATGGCGGTGACCGAAGGTTGTTCGAGTCCCGGATGAGATTCCGGACATCACGAGGAGCTCCGGAGGTAAATATTGATATATAGGAAGTCCTGTTGTGGTCGCCGGAAAAGTTTCAGGCTCTTCTGTAGTGTACCGGGAGTGCCGGGAGGGTACCAGGGGACCATCGGGAGGGGTGTCTCGACCCAAGAGGCTACATGGGCTGTGGGAGGAGGTAAACCAGCCCTTGGTGGGATGGCCGAAGCCTCCCCTAAGGTCCCATGCGGCCATAGTGGTTTGAGAGGGAAAAACTCAAGGTGGAAAGAGTTTCCAAGTGGGAAGGAGGAGTCCTAATCCTACTAGGATTGGAGGAGGACTCCCCCTCTCCTCCTTGCGCCAAGGCCAAGGGTTGGTTCCTTGGGCGCCAAGACTCCTCCCTACCTCCTCCTATATATACTAGAGGTTTTGAGGGTTTTGAGACACAGAAAACAGCCACATGCTACCTCTCCTCTAGATCGTAGTTTCTCCTCTAGATTGTTTCAGCAGTGCTTAGGCGAAGCCCTGCTAGAATTGTTCCACCACCATCGCCGCCACACCGTCACGCTTCCGGAGAACTCATCTACCTCTTCGCTCCCTCTTGCTAGATCAAGAAGGCGGAGATCATCATTGAGCTGTACGTGTGCTAAACGCGGAGGTGCCATCCGTTCGGCACTAGATCGGAAGGACCACGATCAAGATCGCGGGACGGATCGTGATTGGATCACGAGATAGATCGTGATGGGATCACGGGATGCTTGGCAATTTGGATCGCGAAGACGTTCGACTACATCAACCCAGTTTCTTAATGCTTCCCGCTTAGCGATCTACAAGGGTATGTAGATTCACTCTCCCTCTCGTAGACGCTCATCACCATGGATAGATCTTGCGTGTGCGTAGTAATATTTTTTGTTTCCCATGCAACATTCCCCAATAGTGGAATCATGAGCTAGGTCTATGTGTAGGTCTATGTGTTGATGCTTAGATTGCTTCCTCCCTTGGTCGTGTTTTGGTTCAACGGTATTGTGGGATGAAGCGGCCCGGGCCAACCTTACTCGTATGCTTACGAGAGACTGGTTCCATCGACTGACGTGTAACTTTGTTGCACAAAGATGGCTGGCGGGTATCTGTTTCTCCTACTTTAGCTGGATTGGATTCGACAAAGGCGGTCCTTGAGAAGGTTGAAAAGCAACTTATGTATAACCGTTGTGGTTTTTGCGTAGGTGAGAATTGTTCTTGCTAGATACCCGTAGCAGCCACGTAAAACTTGCAACAACAATTAGATGACGTCTAACTTGTTTTTGCAGGATATGTTGTGATGTGATATGGCCAATTACATGATTAGATATATGTGATGTATGAGATGATCATGTATTGTATAGAATATCACAACTTGCATGTCGATGAGTACGACTACCGGCAGGAGCCATAGGGTTATCTTTAATTATTGTATGACCTGCATGTCAATCATTAAGCACTATGTAATGCTTTACTTTATCGCTAAGTGGTAGCAATAGTAGTAGAAGCATGGTGGGCGCGACAACCCAATGGAAACACGTTGATGGAGATCAAGATGATGGAGATCATGGTGTGATGCCGGTGACGATGGAGATCATGCCGGTTCTTTAAGGATGGAGATCAAAAGCACAAGTTCATGGCCATATCATGTCACTTATGATTTGCATGTGATGTTAATCCTTTTACGAACCTTGTTTTTCTTAGGATGACGGTAGCATTATAAGGTGATCCCTCACTTAAATTTCAAGATAAATTGTGTTCTCCCCGAGTGTGCACCGTTGCGAAAGTTTGTCGCGTCGAGACACCACGTGATGATCTGGTGTGATAGACTCTACATTCACATACAACGGGTGCAAGCCAGTGTTGCACATGCAGAACACTCGGGTTAAACTTGACGAGCCTAGCATGTACAAACATGGCCTCGGAACACAAGAGACCGAAAGATCGAACATGAGTCATATAGTAGATATGATCAACATGATGATGTTCACCATTGAAACCACCTCAAATCACGTGATGATCGGACTTGAGTTGGTGAATTTGGATCATGTATCACTCGAATGACCGGATGGATGTCAATTTGGGTGGGAGTTCTTAAGTAATATGATTAATTGAACTCATTATCATGAACATAGTCAGTAGTGTCTTTGCAAATTATGTTGTATATTACTAGCTCACGCTGTAGCTCCCTTGAATTTTTATATGGTCCTAGAGAAATACAGTTGAAAGATGTTGGTATCAATATTGCGGACTGGGTCCGTGATCTGAGGATTGTCCTCATTGCTACACAGAAGGTTTATGTCCCTAACGCACCGCTTGGTGCGCCACCCCCTCTAGCGTCGTCTGTAGATGTTGTGAACATCTGATAGGCACGTTCCGATGACTACTTGATAGTTTAATGCGTCATGCATTACGACTTAGAATTGAGGCTCCAAAACGTTTTGAACGTCACGGAACATATTAGATGTTCTAAGAGCTGAAATTGGGATCTCAGGCTCGTGCCCGTGTTGTGAGATATGAGATCTCCAACAATATTCTTTGCCTGCAACATGAAGGAGAATAACTCAATCGTTGAGCATGTGCTCAAATTTTCTCGGTGCTACAATCACTTGAATCGAGTGGGAGTTGATCTTCCAGATAAGAAAGTGATTGATATAGTTTTCCAAGTCACTCTCACTAAGCTACTAGAGTCTCATGATGAACTATAAAATGCCAGGGATGGAAATAATGATCCCTGAGCTGTTTGCGATGTTTGACACCGCGAAGGTAGAAATCAAGAAGGAGCATAGGGTGTTGATGGTTAGTAAAACCACTAGTTTCGAGAAGGGAAAGGGAAAGGAGGAAACTTCATGGATGGCAAGTCAGTTGCTGCTCCAGTGAAGCAACCCAAAGCTGAACCCAAACCTGAGACTAAGTGCTTCTATTATGAGGAGAGTGGTCGCTAAAGCAGAACAACCGTAGGTACTTGGTAGATAAGAAGGCTGGCAATGTCGACAGAAGTATATTTGATATACGTGTTATTGATGTGTTCCTTGCTAGTACTCCTAGTAGCACCTGGGCATTGGATACCGGTTCAGTTGCTAAATGTTAGTAACTAGAAATAAAAGCTACGGAATAAAAGGAGACTAGCTAAGTGTGAGGTGACGATGTGTGTTGAAAATGTTTGCAAGGTTGATGTGATCAACAACGCACGATCTCTCTACCTTCGGGATTAGTGACAAACCTAAATAAATGTTATTTGGTATTTGGTGTTATCCATTTAAGTGAGAGAATATTGGTTATTCTGTTTACATGAATAATACCTTCAATGGTCATGCACCCAATGAGAATGGTTTGTTGAATCTTGATCGTAGTAACACACATGTTCATAACATTGATGCCAAAAGATGCAAAGTTAATAATGATAGTACCACATACGTGTGGCACCGCCGCTAAATGTCATATTGGTATAAATCGCACGACGAAACTCCATGCTGATGGATCTTTGGACTCATTCGGTTTCGAATCGGTTGAGACATGCAGACCATGCCTCTTGGGCGAGATGACTAAAGACCCCGTTTTCAGCATGATGGAGCGGGCTAGTAACTTATTGGAAATAATACATGCCGATGTATGCAATCCAATGAGTGTTGTAGCGTGCAGTAGATATCTTTATTTTTCTTACCTTCACTGATAATTTGAGTATATATCAGTATATTTTCTTAATGAAACACAAGTCTGAAATGTTTGAAAAGTTCAAACAAATTCGGAGTGAAGTTTAAGATCATTGTGACAAGAAGATAAAAATGTCTACGATATGATCGTGGTGGTGAATATCTGAGTTACGAGTTTGGCATACAAATTTAGACAATGTGAAAATTGTTTCACAACTCACGCCACCTGGGTGTGATGGTGTGTTCGAACGTTATATTCATGCTCTATTGGATATGGTGAGTACTATGATGTCTCTTATCGTTTTGCCACTATCGTTTTGGGGTTATGCATTAGAGACAACTACATTCACTTTAATGAGGGCACCATCTAAATCTGTTGAGATGATACCGTATGAATTATGGTTTGATAGAAACCTAAGCTATCATTTCTTAATGTTTGGGGCTGCGATGCTTATGTCAAAAATGGTTTTCACCTGATGAGCTCGAACCCAAAGCGGACAAATGCATCTTCATGGAATACCCTAAGAATAGTTGGGTATACCTTCTATCTCAGATCCGAGCACAAAGTGTTTGTTTCTAAAATGGGTCCTTTCTCGAGAAAGTGTTTCTCTCGAAAGTATTGAGTGGGAGGAAGATAGAACTTGATGAGGTTGTTTAACCTTTGTTTCAGACATAGAGTAGCGCAACACAGAAAGATGTTTATGTGGAGCCTACATCAGTTGAAGAGGAAGTTAATGATGATGATCATGAAGCTTCAGATCAAGTTACTATCGAACCTCGTAGGTTGATGAGGACGCGTACTACTCCAGAGTGGTATGGCAACCCTGTTTTAGAGGTCATGTTGTTAACAACTATGAACCTACGAACTATGGAGCAGCGATGATGGGCCCGGATTCCGACAAATGGTTAGAGGCCATGAAAATCCAAGAAAGGATCCATGTATGACAACCAAGTATAGACTTTGGTAGACTTGCTCGTTAGATGGCAGGTCGTTGAGTACAAATGGCCCTTTAAGATGAAGACAGACGCTGATGGTAAATGTCACCATTTATAAAGCTTAACTTGTCGCAAATAAGTTTCCGACAAGTTCAAGGAATTGACTGCGATGAGACTTTCTTACTCGTAGCGATGCTAAAGTCTGTTGGAATTATGTTAGTAGTTGCTGCATTTTTCAATTATGAAATCTGGCAGATGGATGTCAAAACATCGTTTCCTTAACAGTTTACTTGAGGAAAGGTTGTATGTGATACAACCAGAAGGTTTTTTCAGTCTTAAGGATGCTAAAAGGTGTGCAAGCTCCAGTGACCCTTCTATGGACTGAAGCAAGAATCTCGGAGTTGGAATATACGCCAGGGGTGCGACCACCCCCTGGCCGTGCCTAGCGGGCTTGTGCCCCCCCTGGAGCTCCACCGACCTCAATTCCAACTCCATATATTCACATCCACGGAGTAAAAAAATCAGAGAGAAGAGTTCATCGTATTTCACGATATGGAGCCGCCGCCACCACTCGTTCTTCCTTGGGAGGCCAGATCTGGAGTCTGTTTTGGGCCCGAAGAGGGGAAATCGACACCATCAACATCACCAACCATCCTTCATCACCAATTGCATGATGCTCTTCGCTGTTCGTGCGTAATTCCTGTTGGAAATATGCCCTAGAGGCAATAATAAATTAGTTATTATCATATTTCCTTGTTCATGATAATCGTTTATTATCCATGCAAGAATTGTATTGATCGGAAACTCAGATACATGTGTGGATACATAGACAAGACCATGTCACCAGTATGCCTCTAATAGACTAGCTCATTGATCAAAGATGGTTAAGGTTTCCTAGCCATGGACATGAGATGTCATTTGATAACAGTATCACATCATTAGGAGAATGATGTGATGGACTAGACCCAAACTATAAACGTAGCATTTGATCGTGTCAGTTTATTGCTATAGTTTTCTACATGTCAAGTATTTGTTCCTATGACCATGAGATCATGCAACTCACTGACACCAGAGGAGTACCTTGTGTGTATCAAACGTCGCAACGTAACTGGGTGACTATAAAGGTGCTCTATAGGTATCTTCGAGGGTGTCTGTTGGATTGGCATGGATCAAGACTGGGATTTGTTACTCCGTGTGATGGAGAGGTATCTCAGGGCCCACTCGGTAATACAACATCATATTAAGCCTTGCAAGAAATGTGACTAAAGTGTTAGCCACGAGATCTTGTATTATGGAACAAGAAAAGAGACTTGTCGGTAATGAGATTGAACCAGGTATAGAGATACCGACGATCGAATCTCGGGCAAGTAACATATCAAAGAACAAAGGAAACAACGTACGTGATTAACTGAATCCTTGACATAGAGGTTCACCCAATAAAAATCTTTGTAGAATATGTAGGAACCAATATGGGCATCTAGGTCCCGCTATTGCTTATTGACCGTAGAGGTGTCTCGGTCATGTCTACATAGTTCTCGAACCTGTAGGGTCTGCACACTTAAGGTTCGGTGGTGTTTGGGTAGTATAGAGTTCTGTATGGTGGTGACCGAAGGTTTTTTTGGAGTACCGGATGTGATCCCGGACATCACGAGGAGCTCCGGAATGGTCTGGAGGTAAAGATTGATATATAGGAAGTCCTGTTTTGGTCGTCGGAAAAGTTTTGGGCTCTTCGGTAGTGTATCGGGAGTGTCGGGAGGGTATCGGGGGACCATCGGGAGGGGTGTCTCGACCCAAGAGGCTACATGGGCTGTGGGAGGAGGTAAACCAGCCCCTTGTGGGCTGGACGAAGCCTCCCCTAAGGGCCCATGCGGCTGGAGTGGTTTGAGAGGGAAAAAACTCAAGGTGGAAAGAGTTTCCAAGTGGGAAGGAGGAGTCCCAATCCTACTAAGATTGGAGGAGGACTCCTCCTCTCGTCCTTCCGCCAAGGACAAGGGCTGGCCCCTTGGGCGCAAAGACTCCTCCCTCCCTCCTCCTATATATACTAGAGGTTTTGAGGGTTTTGAGACACAGAAAATGTTGGGGAACGTTGCATGGGAAATAAAAAAATTCCTACGCACATGCAAGATCTATACATGGTGATGAGCATCTACGAGAGGGAGAGTGGATCTACATACCCTTGTAGATCGCTAAGCGGGAAGCATTAAGAAACGCGGTTGGTGTAGTCAAACGTCTTCGCGATCCAAATCACTGAGCGTCCTGAGATCTCATCACGATCTGTCCCGCGATCCAATCACGATCCGTCCCGCGAACTCATCACGATCCGTCCCGCTATCTCATCACAATCAGTCTCGTGATCTTGATCACGGTCCTTCCGATCTAGCGCCAAACAGACGGCACCTCTGCGTTCAGCACATGTACAGCTCGATGACGATCTCTGCCTTCTTAATACAGCAAGAGGAAGTGGAGAGGTAGACGAGTTCTCCGGAAGCACGACGGCGTTGCGGCGATCGTGGTGGAGGAATTCCAGCGGGGCTTCGCCTAAGCACCGCTGAAAACCGATAGAGGAGAAACTACGATCTAGAGGAGAGGCATCACATGGCTTTTTTCTGTGTTAGCTTTTTCCTCTAAATCCTCTAGTATATATAGGAGGGAGGGAGGGGAGGAGGCAGCCTCAAACCCTCAAGATTTGGTCGAAATTGGAGGTGGAGGAGTCCTACTCATATCCTATTAGGAGTAGGATTCCTCCTTTCCACTTGGAAACTCTTTCCACCTCTCCACCTTTGGATTTTTTCCTTCTCAAACCACTCCAGCCACATGGGACCTTACAGGAGGCTTTGGCCAGCCCACCAGGGGCTGGTTTACCTCCTCCCACAGCCCATGTAGCCTCTTGGGTCGAAATACCTCTCCCGATGGTCCCCCGGTACACTACCGGCACTCCCGATACACTACCGATGAGCCCGAAACTTTTTCGGCGACAAAAACAGGACTTCCTATATAGCAATCTTTACCCCCGAACCATTCCGGATCTCCTCGTGACGTCTGGGATCTCATCCGGGACTCCGAACAACCTTCGGTCACCACCATACATAACTCTATACTACCGAAACGTCACCGAACCTTAAGTGTGCAGACCCTGCGGGTTCGAGAACTATGTAGACATGACCGAGACACCTCTACGGTCAATAACCAATAGTGGGACCTAGATGCCCATATTGGTTCCTACATATTCTATGAAGATCTTTATCGGTCGAACATCTATGTCAAGGATTCAGTTAATCCCGTATGATGTTCCCTTTGTTCTTCGGTATGTTACTTGCCCGAGATTCAATCGTCGGTATCTCCATACCTAGTTCAACCTCGTTACCAGCAAGTCTCTTTACTCGTTCTGTAATACAAGATCCCGTGACTAACACTTAGTCACATTGCTTGCAAGGCTTATCGTGATGTTGTATTACCGAGTGGGCCCTGAGATACCTCTCCGTCACACGGAGTAACAAATCCCAGTCTTGATCCATGCCAACCCAATGGACACCCTCGGAGATACCTGTAGAGCACCTTTATAGTCACCCAGTTACATTGTGACATTTGATACACCCAAGGTACTCCTCCGGTGTCAGTGAGTTGCATGATCTCATGGTCATAGGGACAAATACTTGACATGCAGAAAACAGTAGCAATAAACTAACACGATCATATGCTACGTTTGTAGTTTGGGTCTTGTCCATCACATCATTCTCCTAATGACGTGATCCTGTTATCAAATGATATCTCATGTCCATGACTAGGAAACCATAGCCATCTTTGATCAACGAGCTAGTCTATTAGAGGCATACTAGGGACATGGTGTTGTCTATGTATCCACACATGTATCTGAGTTTCCGATCAATACAATTATAGCATGGATAATAAACGATTATCATGAACAAGGAAATATGATAATAACCAATTTATTATTGCCTCTAGGGCATATTTCCAACAGTATCCCACTTGCACTAGAGTCAATAATCTAGTTCACATCACCATGTGATTCGCATTGTTATTAATCTAACACCCAATGAGTTCTGGGGATTGATCATGCTTTGCATGTGAGAGAAAGGACTTTTAGTCAACGGGTATGCGACATTCAGATCCGTGTGTACTTTGCAAATCTCTATGTCATGTTGTAAATACTGCTACCACACTCCACTTGGAACTATTTCAAATGGCTACTCCACTATATGTATCCGGATTGCTACTAAGAGCCATCCGGATCAGTGTTAAATCTTGCATCGACGTAACTCTTTACGACGAACTCTTCGTCACCTCCATAATCGAGAAACATTTCCTTAGTCCTTTAGTTATTAAGGATAAACTTGACTGCTGTCCATTGATCCACTCCTAGATGACTCTTGTACCCCAAGACAGACTCATGGCAAGGCACACACAGGTGCGGTACATAGCATGGCATATTATATAGAGCCTATGGCGAAGACATAGGGGCGAGGTTCGTCCTTTCTCTTTATTCTGCCGTGGTCGAGCTTTGAGTCTCATTCAACTTCACACCTTACAAATCAGGCAAGAACTCTTTCTTTAACTGATCCATTTTGAACTATTTCAAAATCTTGTCAAGGTATGTACTCATTGAAAGTCTTATCAGACGTCTTGACCTATCTCTATAGATTGCGATGCCCAACAATTAAGTAGCTTTATCCAGGTCTTCCTTTGAAAAACTCTTTTCAAACAACCCTTTATGCTTTCCAGAGATTCCACATCATTTTCGATCAACAATATGTCATCCACATATGCGTATCAGAAACTCTATAGTGCTCACACTCACTTTATTGTAAATACAAGTTTCTCATAAACTTTGTATAAACTCAAAAACTTTGATCACCTCATCAAAGTGTATATTCCAACTCCGAGATGCTTGCTTCGGTCCATAGAAGGATCACTGAAGCTTGCACACCTTTTAGCATCCTTAGGACTGACAAAACCTTCTGGATGTATCACATACAACCTTTCCTCAAGTAAACCGTTAAGGAAACGATGTTTTGACATCCATCTACCAGATTTCATAATTGAAAAATGCAGCAACTGCTAACATAATTCCAACAGACTTTAGCATCGCTACAAGTGAGAAAGTCTCATCGCAGTCAACTCCTTGAACTTGTCGTAAACTTCTTTGCAACAAGTCGAGCTTTACAAATGGTGACATTTACCATCAGAGTGTGTCTTCATTTTAAAGATCCATTTGTACTCAACGACCTGTCGTCCAACGAGCAAGTCTACCAAAGTCTATACTTGGTTTTCATACATGATCCTATCTCGAATTTCATGGCCTCTAACCATTTGTCAGATTCCGGGCCCATCATCGTTTCTCCATAGTTCGTAGGTTCATCATTGTCCAACAACATGACCTCTAAGACAGGGTTTCTGTACCACTCAGGAGTAGTATGCGTCCTTGTCGACCTACGATGTTTGATAGTAACTTGATCCGAAGTTTCATGATAATTATCATTAACTTCTTTTCAACTAACGTAGGCTCCGCAGAAAACATCTTTCTGCGCTGCGCTACTCTCTGGTTGAAACAAAAGGTTCAACAACCTCATCAAGTTCTATCTTCCTCCCACTCAATTCTTTCGAGAGAAACTTTTCCTCGAGAAAGGACCCAGTTTTAGCAACAAACACTTTATGCTTGGATCTGAGATAGAAGGTTCATCCAACTGTTCTTAGGGTATTCTATGAAGATGCATTTGTCCGCTTTGGGTTCGAGCTTATCAGACATAAGTGTCGCATTCCCAAACTCTAAGAAATGACAACTTTAGGTTTCTGCCAAACCATATGGTGTCATCTCAATGGATTTAGATGGTGCCCCTTTTAAAGTGAATGTAGTTGTCTCTAATGCATAACCCCAAAAACAATAGTGGCAAAACAATAAGAGACATCATAGCACGCACCATATCCAATAGAGCATGACTATGACATTCGGACACACCATCACACTATGGTGTTCTAGGTGGCGTGAGTTGTGAAACAACTTTCACATTGGCTAAAGTTGTATGCCAAACTCGTAACTCAGATATTCACCTCCACGATCATATCGTAGACATTTTTGTATCTTCTTGTCATGATGATCTTAAACTTCACTCTGAATTTTCTTGAACCTTTCAAACGATTCAGACTTGTGTTTCATTAAGTAAATATACACTACATCTACTCAAATTATCAGTGAAGGTAAGAAAATAACGATATCCACTGCACGCTACAAGACTCATTGTATTGCATACATCAACATGTATCATTTCCAATAAATCACTTGACCGCTCCATCAATCTGGAAAACGGGGTCCTTAGTCATCTTGCCCAAGAGGCATGGTTCGCATGTCTCAATCGATTCGAAATCGAATGAGTCCAAAGAACCATAAGAATGGAGTTTCTTCATGCGCTTTATACCAATATGACATTTAGCGGCAGTGCCACAAGTATGAGGTACTATCATTATTAACTTTGTATCTTTTGGCATCAATGTTATGAACATGTGTATTACTATGATCAAGATTCAACAAACCATTCTCACTGGGTGCATGACCATTGAAGGTATCATTCATGTAAACAGAATAACCATATTCTCTAACTTAAATGAATAACTGTGTTGCAGTAAACACGATCTAATCACGTTCATGCTCAACGCAAAACACCAAATAACATTTATTTAGGTTTGTCACCAATCCCGAAGGTAGAGAGAGCATGCGATGTTGATCACATCAACCTTGGAAACATTTCCAACACACATTGTCACCTCACCCTTAGCTAGTTCTCCATTTATTCCGTAGCTTTTATTTCGAGTTACTAACATTTAGCAACCGAACCGGTATCCAATTCCCAGGTGCTACTAGGAGTACTCGCAAGGTACACATCAATAACATGTATATCAAATATACTTCTGTCGATGTTGCCAGCCTTCTTATCTACCAAGTATCTAGGGTTGTTCCGCTTCAGCGACCGCTCTCCTCATAATCGAAGCACTTAGTCTCGGGTTTGGGTTCAACTTTGGGTTGCTTCATTGGAGCAGCAACCGACTTGCCATCCATGAAGTTTCCCTCCTTTCCCTTGCCCGTCTCGAAACTAGTGGTTTTACTAACCATCAACACTTGACGCTCCTTCTTGATTTCTACCTTCATGGTGTCAAACATCGCGAACAGCTCAGGGATCATTATTTCTATCCCTGGCATTTTATAGTTCATCACCAAGTTCTAGTAGCTTAGTGACAGTGACTTGGAGAACTATATCAATCACTATCTTATCTGGAAGATCAACTCCCACTCGATTCAAGCGATTGTAGCACCCAGACAATCTGATCACATGCTCAACGAGTGAGCTATTCTCTTTCATCTTGCAGGCAAATAATCTTGTTGGAGATCTCATATTTCGCAACATGGGCTCGAGCCTGAGATCCTAATTTCAGCTCTTAGAACATCTCATATGTTCCGTGACGTTGAAAATGTTTTGGAGCCTCAATTCTAAACCGTAATGCATGACGCACTAAACTATCAAGTAGTCATCAGAACATGCATGTCAGATGTTCACAACATCTACATACGATGCTAGAGGGGTTGGCACACCGAGCGGTGCATTAAGGACATAAGCCTTCTGTGCAGCAATGAGGACAATCCTCAGATCATGGACTCAGTCCGCAATATTGCTACCATCATCTTTCAACTCTATTTCTCTAGGAACATATAAAAATTCAAGGGAGCTACAGCGCGAGCAAGTAATCTACAACATAATTTGCAAAGACACAACTGACTATGTTCATGATAATGAGTTCAATTAATCATATTACTGAAGAACTCCCACTCAAATTGACATCCCTTCGGTCATTCAAGTGATACATGATCCAAATTCACCAACTCAAGTCCGATCATCACGTGAGTTGAGGTGGTTTCAATGGTGAACATCATCATGTTGATCATATCTACTATATGACTCATGTTCGACCTTTCGGTCTCTTGTGTTCCGAGGCCATGTCTGTACATGCTAGGCTCGTCAAGTTTAACCCGAGTGTTCTGCATGTGCAACACTGGCTTGCACCCGTTGTATGTGAACGTAGAGTCTATCACACCCGAGCATCACGTGGTGTCTCGACACGACGAACTTTCGCAATGGTGCACACTCGGGGAGAACACAATTTATCACGAAGACGTTCGATTACATCAACCGTGTTTCTTAACGCTTCCTGCTTAGCGATCTACAAGGGTATGTAGATCCACTCTCCCTCTCGTAGATGCTCAGCACCATGGATAGATCTTGCGTGTGCGTAGAATTTTTTTTGTTTCCCATGCAACGTTCCCCAACAATTCCATCGTAGGCTTACTGGACGGTGATGGGTTGGACGAGATTTACCATGTAATCGAGTTAGTTTTGTTAGGGTTTGATCCCTACTACCCACTATGTTTTGAGATTGATGTTGCGATAACTTTGCTATGCTTAATGCCTGTCACTAGGGCCCTAGTGCCATGATTTCAGATCTGAACCTATTAAGTTTTCATGAATATATATGTGTTCTTGATCCTATCTTGCAAGTTGTAGACACCTATTACGAGTTATGATCCGCATCCCCCAGGGTGACAATAACTGGGATTCTTTCCGGTGATTACCGTGGTTTGAGGAGTTCATGTATTCACTAAGTGCTAATGCTTTGGTCCGGTTATCTATTAAAACGAGGCCTTAATATCCCTTAATTTCCATTAGGATCCCACTGCCACGGGAGGGTAGGACAAAAGATTTCATGCAAGTTCTTTTCCATAGGCACGTATGACTATATATGGAATACATGCCTACATTACATTGATGAATTGAAGCTAGTTCTGTGTCACCCTATGTTATAACTGTTGCATGATGAATGCCATCCAACATAATTATCCATCACTGATCCATTGCCTACGAGCTTTTCACATATTGATCCTTGCTAAGTTACTTTTCCGTTGCTACTGTTATAATCACCACAAAACTGCTACTGTCACTTTTGCCATCGTTACCGCTACTTCCATACTACTTTGCTACTAAATACTTTGCCGCACTTTGCTACTAAATACTTTGCTGCATTAAGTCTTTTAGGTGTGGTTGAATTGACAACTCATCTGCTAATACTCGAGAATATTCTTTGTCTCCCCTTGTGTCAAATCAATAAATTTGGGTTGAATACTCTACCCTCGAAAACTGTTGCGATCCCTTATACTTGTGGGTTACCAAGACCTTTTTCTGGCGCCGTTGCCGGGGAGCGTAGCTCTATTCTCTGATTCACTTGGGATTTATATCTTTTGATCACTATGAAGAATCTAAAAGACCCAAAAACCAAGATCTATCCCTCTACTACGAGGGGAGGTAAAGAACTGCCATCTAGATCTGCACTTTATTCACCTTCTGTTATGAGTAAATTTGCGACACCACCACCTGCTATTGATTCTGATATGTCGCAAGTAATTGATGATGCCACTTCTGCTATGCATGATGCTTATGATAATACTTTGCTTTATAATACTGTGCCACTGGGTGAATTCCTTGATGAACAAATTGCTAGTTTCAACATTGAAACTGATAAATTATTGAAACTGAACACTATGAGACACCTATTAGACCTAGCTCTCCTAGATATGAATTGCCTAATATACCTAAGGTTTATGTTATGGAAGGAGAGGTAGCTAGGGACTTTCTTGCTTGTAAGGATAGAGATGATCTTAAGAAATTGCTATGCAACTGGAAGGAAAAATATTTGAATGCTAGAATGCAATATGATCCTAAGTTTTATACTTCACCTATCTTTGTTACCAATAAGGATTATGAATTCTCTGTCGATCCTGAGTTAATTACTTTGGTTGAATCTGATCCTTTCCATGGGTATGAATCTGAAACTATTGTGGCACATCTTACTAAATTAAATGATATAGCCACCCTATTTACTCCTATGGAAAAAATCGTTATTAATATATTCTTAAGTTGTTTCCTTTCTCACTAAAGGGTGATGCTAAGATATGGTTTAATTCTCTTGATCCTAGTTGTGTGCGTAGTCCCGAGGATATGATATATTACTTCTCTGGAAAAACAAATCCTGCCCATAAGAAACAAGCTGCCTTGCAGGAAATATTTAACTTTGTGCAAATTGAAGAAGAGAGTCTCCCACAAGCTTGGGGGGAGGCTTCTCCAATTACTTAATGCTTTGCCTAATCATCCTCTCAAGAAAAATGAAATACTTGATATCTTTTATAATGGACTAACCGATGCTTCTAGGGACCACCTAGATAGTTGTGTTGGTTGTGTTTTCAGGGAACGAACTGTTGAACAAGTTGAACTACTATTGAATAATATATTGAGCAATGATAATGATTGGACTATTCCTAAACCACCTACAAAGCCTACTCCAAAGAAAAGAGGTATTCTATTTCTCATTCCTGAAGATATGCAAGAGGCAAATAAATCTATGAAAGAAAAAGGTATTAAAGCTGAAGATGTTAAGAATCTACCACCTATTGAGGAAATACATCGTCTTGATAACACGACACAAGTAGTAGAGGTAAATTCTCTCTGTAGATTTGATGAAGGTGGTATTCCTTATAATAAGTCTGCTAGCCAATGCTTGGATGAGTTTGATAACTTTGTTGTTAAGCAAGAAATTTCAATGCTTATGTTAGTAGACAATTGAAATATAATGCTTACATGCTTGATCGCTTAGGTGATTATATGAGTAGAACTATTAATGATCTTAAGCTTATTAGTAAACATGTTTCCATGGTAACTACTCAAGTAGAACAAGTACTTAAGGCACAAAATGATTTGCTTAATGAGATGAGTGGTAAGAGCAATGATCATTCTGTTAGAGTTGTGACTAGAGGTGGTAAAATGACTCAGGAACCTTTGTATCCCGAGGGCCATCCTAAGAGAATTGAGCAAGATTCTCAGGAGATTAATACCGATACACCTAGTCGTCCCATTAATAAAAGGAAAACGAATGATGATAGGACCTTGCATGCTGATAGTGAACCTGTTATAGATACACCTGAAAACCCAAATTATATTTCTATTTCTGATGATGAGTCACAATCTGGTAATAAACATGAGCTTAGTGATAATATTAATGATGATGTTCATGTTGATGCTCAACCTAGTAATGCTAATGATGTGGAGATTGAACCTATTGTTGATCTGATAACCCACAACCTCAGAATAAAAGATATGACAAAAGAGACTTTGTTGCTAGGAAGAATGGTAAATAAAGACAACCATGGGTTCAGAAACCCATGCCCTTTCCTCCTAAACCATCCAAGAAAAAGGATGATCAGGACTTTGAGCGTTTTGCTGAAATGCTTAGACCTGTCTTTCTGCGTATGTGTTTGACTGATATTCTGAAAATGTATCCTTCTACTAAGTATATGAAAGACATTGTGACAAATAAAATAAAGATACCGGAAGTTGAGATTTCCACCATGCTTGCTAATTATACCTTTAAGGGTGGAATACTACAGAAATTAGGAGATCCAGGAATACCAACTATACCATGCTCCATTAAGAGAAACTATGTTAAAACTGCTTTATGTGATCTTGGAGCTGGTGTTAGTGTTATGCCTTTCTCTTTATATCGTAGACTTGATTTGAATAAGGTGACACATACTGAAAGCTCTTTCAAATGGCTGATAAATCAACTGCTTTACCCATCGGTATTTGTAAGGATGTACCTGTCGTAGTTGCAAATGTTACTATCCTAACGAACTTTGTTATTCTTGATATTCCCGAGGACGATAGTATGTCAATCATCCTTGGTAGACCTTTTTTGAATACTACAGGGGCTGTTATTGATTGCAACAAGGGCAATGTCACTTTTTATGTTAATGGTAATGAGCATACGGTGCACTTTCCAAAGAAACAACCTCAAGTTCATAGTATCAACTCCATTGAAAAAAATTCAACGATTATTATTGGAGGTTTTGAATTCCCTCTCCCTACTGTCAACAAGAAATATGATATAATTATTGTTGGGGATATGAATTCCACATTGAGGTAACTTAGTGTTATTCGAAAATTCTCTGGTTTCATGATTACTCAAAAGAAGTTTGTTAATAAGACTTGATCAACCTTGTTAATGAATTCCTTTTGATGATCATGAGATGGATGAATTTAGAAGGCACAACCTTCTATACCCAACTTTTACTTTCTATTGTTTACATTAGACAAAGTAAAAATGCTATTATTCTTCTATTTTCTAAGTTATCCATGCAATAAAAAAGACCTGAAAAATAAAAGTTCTCCAAATGCCCTGAAAATGCAGTATGATTTTTTCTAGAATATTTAAGAATTTCTGGCACTGAGCACATAGCAGGGGCATGCACCAGTGGGCCACAAGCTCACAGGGCGCGACCACCCCCTGGCGACGCCTAGGTGGCTTGTGGGTCCCATGTAGGCCCCGCTCACTTATTCCAGCACCCATCCACTTTGCCTTCCTCCAAACAAAATCTAACCATTGCCCAAACCCGTGTTCTAACTCATTTTGCTGCCATTTTTGATCTCCTTGTGCAAAGCTCCAATTACAAAACTGTATTAGGGGGTTGATCCTCGGTATGTGACTCCTCCAATGGTCCAATTAGTTTTTGTTCTAGTGCTTTATTTATTGCAATTTTTTGCTACTATGGTGACCTTGTTCTTGAGCTTGCATGTCAAATTTGTATGGTCCCAAGTAGTTTTGATGCATGATATAGCCTCTAGACACTTGTGGGAGTAGTTGATATAAGTTTTTGTTGAGTTTTTTTCATATTTATTTTGAGTCACTAAAAATTTCACAAATTTTCCAAAGAAATAAAAATGTTAAGGCGAATATACCAAGGGGTTTCCTCGAGCAAGAAGGCCCTGAGACTCGCTATACGTGAGACCGACCTTGAACCATCGAGGGAAGCACAAGTGCGGCCCTTCTGAATGGCCATCAGATCAATTCATGGTTGATGCCGGTTTCAAGGAAGAATTTTACGCATACACACGAAATGCTGGCCTTGAAGAATTCATTTCAGACCAATGCAAGCAATATTATCAACTCACTGATTCTTTCGTGCGAAGGTTTGAATTTTCATCCAGGCATAATAAGCATTCTGTTTTATTAAATCTTTATGATGAATCTTAAACTATGGACCTAAAAGATTTTAACCGTGCATGCATAATTCCATAATGGGGCAGCCATAGTGATCCTCACAAAACTGAATATAATGATTTTCTTGCTAGCATTACTGTGAGGGAAACTAGAAATATTACACAGGCTACCTTGGGGAGCATTCACTTTCCTGCTATACATTATTTTGCTCTCTTCATAGGTAGATGTATTAACGGTAAAACTGATCATAACCACCTTTGTGTACCTGATCTTAGTATTCTTAAGAGT
The DNA here is from genome assembly GCA_022496015.1 of Hordeum marinum. Lineage (NCBI taxonomy): Eukaryota > Viridiplantae > Streptophyta > Magnoliopsida > Poales > Poaceae > Hordeum > Hordeum marinum. The sequence goes on from CM039672.1 coordinate 387,125,047, forward strand.
GTGATAATGGGTGATAGACGATATAACTTGGGGGCTATTATTGCTAGGAGGCTGCGTAATAATGCTAAGGATGAAGATTTCTTTGGCGGGATTTATGCCACTCGTGTAGCTAATTATCTTGGGGTATCCATAAGGGGGAATGATATTGAATTACCACATGCTTTTCTTGATTATGAGGCTATGTTGCGATACCATTTTCTTGAGAGGAACGAACAATCGCTCCTATACCGACTGATTTTTGATAGACAGCGCGATGTCCATATTACCCTTCCTGCTCCTACCTCATTTAACTTTTAGGAAAAACGAAGACATTTTATAATCAGAGAGGAGGCAAATGAGTACGAGAGAAAGGCGGAGGCTGCTCGCCTCCACGCTGCAGCCCAATATAACGCCAACTATGAATTTGGATATTATCCGGGTCAGCCATGGCCCTAGACCAACTTAGTCCAAAAGCCTAAGCTTGGGGGAGTATGTATTTCTCTCCGACATTACATTCATGTTCACACACTCATCTTAGTAGTCGGTGCTCAAACTTTTTCATTGTACCATCCACGATAGTGTATTTCTTCTTTCCGCTTTATTCTTGTTTTCTTAGTTAACCTTGAGAAAATCCAAAAAAAGTTTGGTTATAACTTTACCTTCTAGTCTGTTTAGTTGTAGCATTAAAAGAAAATCCAAAAAGATTTCTCATTCTTCCTTCGTTCGTTGGGAGCTTTACCGCGTAAATAGTTTTTCTCATTCTGGTTTGAAATTTCTTTCTTTGGGTCGTAAGGAGAAGACCGCAATGAAAATGTTGAGTGGCTCTCATATGCATTATTGTTTATCTATTAGAGAGCCTATATTACCTTGCCTTCTCCTTTGAGTTATTGTTTGCAGATTCTAGCTTAGTCCAATGCACGTGTACTCTTGTTATTATTCACACCGTTCGGTCGTGCTAGTGAAAGGAAATAATGACGATATATGATGAAAAGATTGAGATGGAGAAACGCTGGTATGAACTCGACCTATTTTGATTCTGTAAATATGATTAGCTCATCGTTCTAAATTCAGCTCATTATGGGTGAAACATATTTGCAATGACAATTAGAGATTATAGTTACTCATGCCATGCTTAATTAGCTAAGAGTGGATAATGGTTTGTTTTGAGTGCCCACATACATATTAAAATGGTTGTGATGTAGTATGATAGGATGGTATCCTCCTTTGAATGATTTAAGTGGCTTGGCTTGGCACATGTTCATGCATGTAGTTGAAACAAAATCAACATAGACTCCATGATATTTATGTTCATGGTGATTTATATCCTACTCATGCTTGCATTCAATGTTGGTTAATCTCAATGCATGTTGACGCTTGTTGTTTCTCTCTAGTTGGTTGCTTGCTAGTCTTTTGCTAGCCTTCACTTGTACTAAGCGGGAATACTGCTTGTGCATCCAATTCCTCAAACCCAAAGTTGTTCCATCTGAGTCCACCATACCTACCTATATGCGGTATTTACCTGCCGTTACAAGTAAATTTGCATGTGCCAAACTCTAAAACTTCTAAAAATATTTTGTTTTGTATGCCAGAATCGCTCATGTAGCGACTGGGGGGGTCAGTATCTTCCATGTTGGGTGGGTTATTCTCATGATATGTGTTGATTCACTATAATTCACAAGAAAGTGGCTGGTATTTGGGATGCCCAGTTCCATGCTCAAAATCAAATCAAAATATAACAAAACTCCCCCAGGACTGTGTTTGTATGGATGGTACCCATGGATTCAGCTAGTCATGGAGTGTGTTTGATTGGTGGAGGTGGAGTAAAAACTTTATCATTCTGTTTGGGAACCGCCTATAATGTATCTAGCATGGAAGATGGTGAAATCTCTTGGTCGTTATGATGACAATAAAAGCATACGGCTCAAAATTCTTATTCATCCATGTTTTCAAAAGCTCGAGCTCTCGCACCTATGCAAATCAATGCTTCCCTCTATGAAGGGCTTATCTATTTTACTTTACTGTTGAGTCATCCTCCTCTTGTAAAAAGCACCAGTTAGAGAGTACCACCGTCATTTGTATGCCTTGCTATTAATTGATATTGAGTATGAGTGTGACTGGATCTATTTTACCATGAATTAAAATGTCCAGTCAGTCCTTGTTCTTTAGGGGTGCTCTGCATTTATGTTTTGCGGTCTTAGAAAGGGCTAGCGAGATACCATTATATCATATTGTATCATGATTGTCTTGATAAAAGTGTTGTCATCCGAGAGTTATTAGTATTGCTTGCTAGTTGATTATGCCATTGATATGAGTAAATGTGAGACCTAAATGTTATTGTTAACGTGGTTAGTCTATAATCTTTGCTGGAAACCTGAACATCAGTTAGACATATTTACAACAACAAGATCAAACAGAGTTTGCAAAAGTTTTTCTTTATCACTTTCAGTTTATCAACTGAATTGCTTGAGGACAAGCAATGGGTTAAGCTTGGGGGAGTTGATACATCTCCATTGTATCCACTTTTCCAAACTCTTTTGCCCTTGTTTTGGACTCTAATTTGCATGATTTGAATGGAACTAACCCGGACTGACGTTGTTTTCGACAGAATTGCCTTAGTGTTATTTTTGTGCAGAAATAAAAGTTCTCGGATTGAACTGAAAATTTACAGAGATTATTTTTGGAATTAATAAAAAATACTGGCGAAAGAATTAACTGGTGGGGGGCACCCATTGGCCACAAGCCAGGGGGCGTGGCCACCCCCCTAGCCGCGCCTAGCAGAATTGTGGGCCCCATGGAGCTCCACTGACCTCAATTACAACTCCATATATTCACATCCGTGGAGATAAAAATTAGAGATAAGAGTTCATCGCATTTCACGATATAGAGCCACCGCCACGTCCTGTTCTTCCTCAGGAGGCTAGATTCGAAGTCCGTTTTGGGCTCTAGAGAGGGGAAATCGACGCCATTGTCATCACCAACCATCCTTCATCACCAATTCCATGATGCTCTCTGCTATTCGTGAGTACTTCCATCGTAGGCTTGCTAGACGGTGATGGGTTGGATGAGATTTACCATGTAATCGAGTTAGTTTTGTTAGGGTTTGATCGCTAGTATCCACTATGTTCTGAGATTGATGTTGCTATGACTTTGCTATGCTTAATTCTTGTAACTAGGGCCCGAGTGCCATGATTTTATATCTGAACATATTATGTTTTCATGAATATATATGTGTTCTTGATCCTATCTTGCAAGTTGTAGACACCTATTACGAGTTATGATCCGCATCCCCCAGGGTGACAATAACTAGGATTCTTTCCGGTGATTATCGTAGTTTGAGGAGTTCATGTATTCACTAAGTGCTAATGCTTTGGTCAGGTTCTATATTAAAAGGAGGTCTTAATATCCCTTAGTTTCCATTAGGACCCCGCTGCCATGGGAGGGTAGGACAAAAGATGTCATGCAAGTTGTTTTCCATAAGCACGTATGACTATATATCGAATAAATGCCTACATTACATTGATCAATTGGAGATAGTTTCGTGTCACCCTATGTTATAACTGTTGCATGATGAATGCCATCCGACAAAATTATCCATCACTGATCCATTGCCTACGAGCTTTTCACATATTGATCCTTGCTAAGTTACTTTTCCATTGCTACAGTTAAAATCACCACAAAACTGCTACTGTCACTTTTGCCATCGTTCCCGTTACTTCCATACTACTTTGCTACTAAATACTTTGTTGTAGATGTTAAGCCTTTCAGGTGTGGTTGAATTCACAACTTAGCCGCTAATACTCGAGAATATTCTTTGGCTCCCCTTGTGCCGAATCAATAAATTGGGGTTGAATACTCTACCCTGGAAAACTGTTGCGATCCCCTATACTTGTGGGTTATCAATCGCCGATCCACGTGACCACACTTTTCATATATAGAATCTTGCTAAGTTACCATTGTTGTTGCTACTGTCACAATTGCTACAAAATTATTGTTGTCATTGTTACTGTTACTGTTGCTACTACTATTTGTCGTGCTACTAAATCTTTGGTGCGGAGAGATATCCCAGGTGTGGTTGAATTGACAATTTAACTGCTAAGGCCGATAAATAGTCTTTGGCTCCCCTTGTGTCGAATCAATAAATCAGGGAGAAATACTACCCGCGATGATTGTTGCGACCCCCTATACTTGTGGGTTATCAGAGGCTCACTAGGGACACAGTGTTATTTATGTATCCACACATGTATCTAAGTTTTTGGTCAATACAATTCTAGCATGGATAATAAACATTTATCATGATCAGGGAAATATGATAATAACCAATTTAATATTGCTTATAGGGCATATTTCCAATAGTCTCCCACTTGCAATAGAGTCAATAATCTAGTTCACGTCGCCATGTGATTCACACCTAATGAGTTCTGGGGTTTGATCATGTTTTGCTTGTAAGAGATGCTTTAGTCAACGGGTATGCAATGTTCAAATCCGTGTGTACTTTGCAAATCTGTATGTCACTATAGATGCTGCTACTACACCCCACTTGGAGCTATTCCAAATGACTACTCCACTATACATATCCGGTTTACGACTCATAGTCATCTGGATCAGTGTCAAAGCTTGCATCGACGTAAACCTTCATGATGAACTCTTTATCACCTCCAGAAACATTTCCTCAGTCCTCTTTAGGTACCTAAGGATAATTCTAGACCATCACTAGTGCAGAAATGGCTAGCCACAACTCTTGTTCATGGCGTGCCATTACTCTCCAACGTCAGCACTAATATTTTCAAACGGTGTTAGCGTCTGCTAAATTGGTATGCCAGGTGTAAATTGTTAGTGTTGGCATGGCTCTTTTTTGTCACGCTACAAATTTGTTGGCCCACTTGAGTCTTACCATTCGGAACATAGTGGTGGCTTTGAGTTTGTATGCACGCCATAGATAAATAAATAGTGTTGGCGTGTCATATTTGTTTACACCAGACATAATTGTACTTTAGGCTTTTTTAAACTTAATTAGTCTTTTTTATTTGGCTTGTTATTAGCTCTGGCGTTGCCGCTTAGGCCCACAAGTCAACTATCGTCCCATAGTAAAAGACCTAGCATATTTATCCATGTAATATTCTTTATTGTGGCATGAATATTCAGATCCGTAAGAATAAAAAAAGCTTAATGTTGACATAAAAACAATAATATTTCAAGCATACTAGCAAAGCAATTGTATCTCTTCAAAATATAATGGCAAAAGAAAGTTATCCCTACAATATCATATGGTCTGGCTATGCTCCATCTTCTCCACACAAAGTATTTATATCATGCACAACCCCGATGAAAATCAAGCAATTGTTTCACACTTTTATTTTCTCAAACCTTTTCAACTCTCACGCAATACATGAGCGTGAGCCATGGATATAGCACTATAGGTGGAATAGAATATGGTGGAGGTTGTGAAGGAAAAGGAGAAGATAGACATCAACTAGGCATATCAACGGGCTATGGAGATTCCCATTAATAGATATCAATGTGAGTGAGTAGGGATTGCCATGCAACAGATGCACTAGAGCTATAAGTGTATGAAATCTCAAAAGGAAACTAAGTGGGTGTGCATCCAACTTGCTTGCTCATGAAGACCTAGGGCAATTTGAGGAAGCTCATCATTGGAATATACAATCCAAGTTATATAATGAGAAATTCCCACTAGTATATGAAAGTGACAAAATAAGAGACTCTCTAGCATGAAGATCATGGTTCTACTTTGGAGCACAAGTGTGGAAAAAAATAGTAACATTGTCCCTTCTATCTTTTCTCTCATTTTTTTAATTTTGGTGGGCATCTAAGGCCTCTTTTTTATTTGGGCTTCGCTGGCCTCTTTTATTTTTCATAAAGTCCGGAATCTCATGCCCACTTGTGAGGGAATCATCGCTTCCATCATCCTTTCCTCACATGGAACAATGCTCTAATAATGATGGTCATCACACTTTTATTTACTTACAACTCAAGAATTACAACTCGATAATTAGAACAAATTATGACTCTATATGAATGCCTCCGATGGTGTATCGGGATGTGCAATGATCTAGCATAGAGAATGACATCAAAAAACGGACAAGCCATGAAAACATCATGCTAGCTATCTTACGATCATGCAAAGCAATATGAAAATGATGGTGTGTGTCATAATGAACGGAACGGTGGAAGTTGCATGGGAATATATCTCAGAATGTCTATGGAAATGCCATAATAGGTAGGTATGGTGGCTGTTTTGAGGAAAGATATATGGTGGCTGTTTTGAGGAAGGTAGGTTTATCGTACTGACAAAAGTTGTGCGGTACTACAGAGGCTAGCAAAGGTTGAAGGGTGAGGGTGAGTATAATACATGGACTCACATTACTCATAAAGATCTCACATACTTATTGCAAAAGTCTATTAGTCATCAAAGCAAAGCATTAGATGCATGCCCCTAGGGGAGAGGTTGGTAGGAGTAAACCATCGCGCGCTCCCGACCCTCACACAAAGGTTGACAATCTATAAAAAAATCATTCTCTGACTTCCTTTCATAACGGTTCATCATACGTGCATGCTATGGGAATCACAAAACTTTACACAAGTATTTTTACCAATTCACAATTACTTCCTAACATGACTCTTAACATTACCATCTTCATATCTCAAAACTTTATGCAAGGAATCAAACTTCTCATAATACTCAATGCACTTAATATGGAAGTTTTTATTATATCCCTCTTGGATGCCTATTATAGTAGGACTAAATTCATAACCTAAAACAATTAAAATGCTGTTTAAAGACTCTCAAAATAATATAAGTGAGGTACGAGAGTTCAAATTATTTCAATAAAACCAAACACCACCGTGCTCTAAAAGGTATAAGTGAAGCACTAGAGCAAAATTGCCTATCTCAAAAGATATAAGTGAAGCACATAAAGTATTCTAATAAATTCACGATTAATGTGTGTCTCTCTCAAAACATGTGTGCATCAAGGATTATTGTGGCAAACTAGAAAGCAAAGACTCATATCATACAAGACGCTCCAAGCAAAACACATATCATGTGGTGAATAAAATATAGCCTCAAGTAAATTTACCGATGGATTGAAGACGAAAGAGGGTATGCCTTCCGAGGCATCCCCAAGCTTAGAATATTTGGCATCCTTGAATATGACTTGGGGTGCCTTGGGCATCTCCAAGCTTAGGCTCTTGCCACTCCTTATTCCATAGTCCATCAAAACTTTACCCAAAACTTGAAAACTTCACAACACAAAACTTAACAGAAAACTCGTGAGATCCGTTAGTATAAGAAAATAAATCACCACTTTAGGTACTGTCGTGAACTAATTCTTTATTTATACTGGTGTATTAACTACTATATTTTAACTTATCCATGGTTCATACCCCCCGATACAACCTATAGATACATCAAAATAGGTAAACAACTCAAAGAAAACAGAATCTGTCAAAAACTGAACAATATGTAGCAATCTGAAAACTTCGTATACTTATTTAACTAAAAAATTCCAAAAAATTAGAAAAACCTGGGAAATTTGTATATCTATCTATTGTAAAAATTTCAGACTCATCCGACACTATAAAAAAATTGTAAAATTCCTGGACCGAGTGCAAAAGTTTCTGTTTTTCAGCAAGATCAAATCAACAATCACCATAGACCATCCCAAAGGTCTTACTTGGCTCAACCACTAATTAAAACACCAAAAAATAATTACTACAGAATTAATAATATGGGAAACACTCAAAATCAGAAGTAAAAATAGAACATAAAAATAAAATTGGGTTGCCTCCCAACAAGGGCTATTGTTTAACGCCCCTAGCTAGGCAAAACACAATAGATCTAGGTATTGTCATAATAGTAAGGGAGATCATCCATGATAATCTCATAATCCCTTCTTTCAGCAGCAAGTTTCCTTTGTGGCAAGCAAAAATAATCAAAAGGGCTAAATTTAATAGGATAAGGATCCTTAAGATCAAGTGCGGGAGGGATAGGTTCCTCCTTCGGCCCCCTATAGTGTATAATCAATTCATCATTGTAAGCTTTCCTTTGGGAAAGCCATAAGCCTTTTATTAATATGAACTCTAATCCATTGTTTTGTATAGCGAAATTATCATTGAGTTCAGAAATTTTATCAACCAAAACCTCGGTAGGGACCCTTTTTCTCAAATTTTCATTATAAGCAACATAATCCTGAGATTGCAATCTCATGATCTCTTATTGATTAAAAAAGGATATACTCTATGGGGGGACATCCACCATTAATTTTATAATGAGCAAAAATTTTGCTAGCCTCTTTCATGATAAATCTAAACTCGTGGGCTAGAAATATAGTGGCGACACACTTAACGGAAGAATGCTAAATATTAGAGAACTCTAGAAAAATCTTTTTTATGCAAGGGTGCATATGAACAAATTGCCTCTCAAGTTCAATTATTAACAGTGTTGTATCATCCGCAAGACTATTAGTTGTATTGAGAATGGACCCTCCTAAGGTAGGAAGTGTACCCGCTCAAGTAAAGAAATCTTGAATAACACCTTTTCCAATAATATTACTGCTACCTATGCGGATTTTTTTTGTATGTGTGATAGTAGGTTCTTCATGAGGGCTGTTATTAGCAAAGTCATCAAAATTCCCCTCAAGATTATCACTATCATTTTCAATGAAAGTCTCCTTAGATTCATACATGGTGGCAACGAATCGATCTAGCACGCAAGCAAGGAAATAAAAAGGTGAACGGAAGAAGGGCGAATAAAAAGGCAAATCTTTTTGGTATTTTCTGAAAATCGATTTAGAAGTGGGGGAGAGGAAAACGAGAGGCAAATGGCAAATAAAGTAAATGCAAGAGATGAGTTTGTGATGGGTAGTTGGTAGGCTTCATGTGTATCCTCCCCGGCAGCGGCGCCAGAAATCCTTCTTGCTGCCTCTTGAGCATGTGTTGGTTTTCCCTTGAAGAGCAAAGGGTGATGTAGCAAAGTAGATAAGTATTTCCCTCAGTTGTTGAGAACCAAGGTATCAATCCAGTAGGAGAAACAAGTAAGTCACCAATGGATGCACCTATACAAACAATCAAACTCTTGCACCCAACGCTATAAAGGGGTTGTCAGTCCCTTCACGGTTATTTGCAAGGATTAGATCTTATAGAGATAGATGTAAAATATTGCAGAAAGTAAAAAAGTAAATAAATTGCAGAAAGGTATTTTTGGTATTTTTGGTTTATAGATCTGAAAATATATTATGGAAAGTAGACCCGGGGGCCATAGGTTTCACTAGAGGCTTCTCTCTTGAAGGAGAGTATCACGGTGAGTGAACAAATTACTGTTGAGCAATTGATAGAAAAGCGAATAATTATGAAGATATTCAAGGAAATGATTACGCATATAGGCATCACGTCCGTGTCAAGTAGACCGAAACGATTCTGCATCTACTACTATTACTCCACTCATCGACCGACTCCTGCCTGCATCTAGAGTATTAAGTTCATGAAGAACAGAGTAACACATTAGGTAAGGTGACATGATGTAGAGGGATAAACTCAAGCAATATGATGAAAGCCCCATCTTGTTACCCTTAATGGAAACAATACAATACGTGCATCGCTACCCCTACTTTGTCACTAGTTGAGGACATCGCAAGATTGAACCCCAAACTATGCACTTCTCCCATTGCAAGAATTACCAATCTAGTTGGCCAAACCAAACAAATAACTCGAAGATACTTGCAAAGATATGAAATCATGCATATAAGAATTCAGAAAAGACTCAAGTAATATTCATGGATAATCTGAATATAAACCACAATTCATCGGATCTCGACAAACACACCGCAAAAGAGTATTACATCGGATATATCTCCATGAAGATCATGAAGAACATGGTATTGAAGCACAAAGAGAGAAGAAGAAGCCATCTAGCTACTAGATATGGACCCGTAGGCCCGTGGTGGACTACTCATGCATCATCGGAGGGGCAATGGAGTCGATGTAGATGCCCTCCATGATAGGACCCCCCTCCGGCAGATTACCGGAAAAGGCTCCAAGATTGGATCTCTCGGGAACGGAGGCTTCTGGCGGCGAAAAGTATTTGCGTGGATCTTTTTAGTATTGGGGGAATATTTGGGTATTTATAGGACGAAGATTAGGGCTAGGAGACCTGCCAGGAGGTGGCAAGCCTGTCGGGCGCAGCCAGGGGGGTGGCCGCGCCCCCTGGCTTGTGACCTCCTCGCAGCTTCCTTGCCATGCACTCCAATCCTGGTAGATCTCTTTTGTTCTAGAAAAATTCATTCCAAAGATTTTATTCCGTTTGGACTCCATTTAATATTCCATATCTGCAATACTCCCAAACAAGGAAAAAATAGAAACTGGCACTAGGCTCTAGATTAATAGGTTAGTCCCAAAAATAATATAAAATAGCATATTAATGCATATAAAACATCCAAAAAAGATAATATAATAGCATGACACAATCAAAAATTATAGATACGTTAGATACGTATCACCCCCCGTCGCCACCCATCCTCTCCTCTCTGTACCAGCAAGGTTCACTCCTCTCCGTCCTTGATCTCCATCCTCAATCTCCGTCCTCCGTCCTTGATGTGCATCTCCTTCCTCTACTCTATGTGATTTAGGATTGATATGTGTAGAAATTTTAGGATTGATATGTGTAGAATTTTTAGTACATGGATTGCGTTGTGTAGAAATGTTAGTAATCCGATGTAAAATTCGATGCATTTTGAGTAGATTTTTTTTTATTTGTGTCTCCCTTTGTGGATTTTGTTTATAACTTGTGTACATATACATGTTACTAGTGTAGAATTATGCACAAGCTACTTTTCAATATGTTTAGAATCTGATTATATACTTAGTTTTCAATATGTTTTTGTGTAGTATGGCACAACCAACACCATGCCGAGTGTGCAGGTCAAGGTGCACAACCAGCCGTGCAACTGCCACCTTGTTCGACATTTACTTCCAGCCATGTTTTGTTCCTACAGCGGTAACAAATTATATGACCCTTCTAATAGTTTGTTCTTTTGATTATGTTGATATTTCCACTAATGCATTGTGTGTGTGTTTGGTTTTTCTTAAATAGATCCTCACTTGCAATGTGAGATTGGATTTCAAGGAGCTCATTACTGGAGACACTATCATCTTCGACTCTCCCGGGGGCCCCTACACTATGGAGGTCAATAAGGGAAGGAACATAACCAAGATTGGAGGAGATGAATGGGTTCGTTTCATCGCCCACATGCATCTCACTGGGTGTGAATTGATTAGCTTCTCGTTCGGAAGAGAAACTCCAAGGCTGGCTATTATCTATCTCAACTATGACGAACAAGATGATGACCCACTTGATGAAGCACTCTTTTCCCAATGAATGACCAGGCTGAGCGAGGATGAACAGACACGCTCTAGCAAAAACTTCCGCCACGTGATGCCTACTTTGGGGTGCCATTCGGGACCTCCCTGACACGGACGATGGTAACCGCCATATCATGGTATGTTTCTTATTGTTGTAGCTAGTAATGTAATATGCTTAGTACATATAGTAATGTGATATATGCTTATAGTATAGTAATGTGATGATATGCTTAGTATATTAGTGTGATGATATGCTTAGTGTATAGTAATGCGATATGCTTAGCATATATAGTAATGTGATCTATGCTTATAGTATAGTAATGCAATGATATGCTTATAGTATATTAATGTGATGATATGCTTAGTGTGTATACATAGTAATGTCATATGCTTAGTAATGCGATATGCTTAGTAATGCGATATGATTAATTAGTAATGTGATATGCTTAGTATATATAGTAATATATTAATGTGATTTATCCTTAGTATATATAGTAATGTGATCTATGCTTATAGTATATATAGTAATGCACGACGATATGCTTAGTATATTAATATGATGATATGCTTAGTGTATAGTAATGCGATATGCTTGGTAATGTGATATATTGATTATGTGTAGTAATGTGTGCTGATATGATCATCATGTTTTTTTCTAGAAATTACCTAAGAGGCTATGTGAGAGCTCTGGCATCGAGCTGGATGAAGAAGACATTGCTGGACTACGCTTTACCAGAAGGGGCGCCGTCACCACCTGTGCTTATTCAGTGGACACGGACATGCACACTATCTTCAGTGCGTCTGGGTGGAGCAACTTCCTCGCTGGCAAGAATCTCCAGGTTGGATAGGCCGTCTTAGTCACTACCAGGAACACCCAACGCCATGACTTGAGGATGATGATTGTTTTTGACATCCTTTAACTATGCTATAGCTAGTTTGCTCGTATTTGTGAGGATTGTATAATAGGTACTTATTATTAACTCTAGCTAGCTAGTACTGCTTGTGAGATTGACACTTATTATTAACTGGATGCATTGTTCTATTGGGCTAATTCCTCGTGTGCAATGAAAAATGCAAAATGTTATGTGCAATGCAAAATGCTAAGTGTTACATGATGTGATTTTTTTGGCTGCACAAAACGTTCCTGGCGTGCAATATACATTGCACGCCGCTAGGTGAGCGATTATAGTGGTGGCATAGCCTACATGGCACGCCATCAGCACGTAGAATACCGCTGACATGGGACCCGACGCCACCACTATTTTGTAACAATGGTGCCATACTAATGGCGTAGGCCTACCACGCCAGCACAACCTTTTTTTGCCATGCCATAACTAGGCTTTTATGCACTAGTGTGTTGTCCAGTGATCCACTCCTGGATCACTCTTGTACCCCCTTGTCAGACTCATGGAAATGCACACATCACATGCGGTACACAACATGTCATTCGAGGCATAGGGGACGACCTTCGTCCTTTCTCTTTCTTCTGCCGAGGTCGAGATTTAAGTCTTACTCAACTTCACACCTTAGAACTCAGGCATGAACTCCTTCTTTGACTGATCCATTTTGAAATCCTTCAAAATCTTGTCAAGGCATGTGCTCTATGAAAGTCTTATCAGGTGTCTTGATCTATCTCTATAGATCTTGATGCCCAATATGTAAGCAGCTTTACCCAGGTCTTTTGAAAAACCCTTTCAAACATCCCTTTTATGCTTTCCATAAATTCTACAACATTTTCGATCGACAATATGTCATCCACATATACTTACCAAAAATGCTATAGTGCTCCCACTCACTTTCTTGTAAATACAAGTTTCTTCATAAACTTTGTATAAACCTAAAAGCTTTGATCACCCCATCAAAGCGTATATTCCAACTCCGAGATGCTTGCACCAGTCCATAGAAGGATTGTTGTAGCTTGCATACCTTTTAGCATCATTATGATCGAAAAAACCTTACGGTTGCATCACATACAACCTTTCCTCACGGAAACCGTTAAGGAAATGTTGTTTCGACATCCATCTGCCCGATTTCGTAATCGAAAAGTGCAACAACTGCTAACATAATTCCTAGAGACTTTCGCATTGCTAAGCGTGAGAAAGTCTCATCATTGTCAACTCCTTGAACTTGTCAAAAACCTCGTTGCGATAAGTCAATCTTTATAAATGGTGACATTACCATCATCGTATGTGTTCTTCTTAAAGATCCATTTGTACTTAATGGCCTGCCGATCATCGAGCAAGTCTACCAAAGTCCATACTTGGTTTTCATACATGGATGTTATCTCAGATTTTATGGCCTTAAGCCATTGGTCAGAATCCGGGCCCATCATTGCTTCCTCATAGTTCATAGGCTCATTGTTGTTTAACAACATGACTTTCAAGACAGGATTACCGCACCACTCCGGGCAGTACGTGTCCTTGTCAACCTATGAGACTCGGTAGTAACTTGATCCAAAGCTTCATGATAATCATCATTAGCTTCCTCTTCAATTGGTGTACGCATCACAAGAACACCTTTTTGCATTGCTCTACTTTCCAATTTAAGTGAAGGTTCGATAACCTCATCAAGTTCTACCTTCCTCCCACTCACTTCTTTTGAGAGAACCTCCTTCTCTGGAAAGGATCGATTCTTGGCAACAAAGACTTTGCCTTCGGATCTGTGATAGAAGGTATACCTAATTTTTGCTTTAGGGCATCTTAGGAAGATACACTTTTCCTCTTTGGGTTCGAGCTTATCAGGCATAAGTGTCATGTCAACAAACTCTAAGAAACAACAACTTAGGTTTCTCGCCAAACCATAATTCATACGGTGTCGTCTCAAAAAATTTAGACGATGCTATATTTAAAGTGAATGTAGTTGTCTCTAATGCATAACTGCAAAACGGTAGTGGCAAAATGATAAGAGACATCATAGAACACACCATATCCATTTGAGTGCGGTTATGATGTTCGGACACACCATTACATTGTGGTGTTCCAGGTGGCGTGAGCTGTGAAACAATTCCACACTATCTTAAATGCATACCAAACTTGTGACTCGGATATTCACCTCCACGATCACATCGCAGACATTTTATCCTCTTGTCACGATGATCTTCAACTTCACTCTGAAATTTGGTAGAACTATTTAAAAGTTTTAGACTTGTATTTCATTAAATAAATATCACAATATCTACTCAAGTCATCCGTGAAGGTAAGAAAATAAAAATATCCACACCGCGCTTCAACACTCATTAGACCGCATACATCAGTATGTATCATTTCCAATAAGTCACTTGCCCGCTCCATGGTATCGAAAAACGGAGTCTCAGTCATCTTGCCCATGAGGCATGGTTCGCACGTATCAAGCGATTCAAAATCGAGTGATTCCAAAAGTCCATCACCATGGAGTTTCTTCATGCGCTTTACACCAATATGACTTAGTAGCAGTGCCACAAGTAAGTGGTACTATCATCATCAACTTTGCATCTTTTGGGATCAATATTACGAACATGTGTATCACTACGATCGAGATTCAATAAACCATTCACACTGGGTGCATGACCATAGAAGGTATTATTCACGTAAACAGAACAACATTATTCTGTGACTTTAAATGAATAAAGTATCGCAGTAAACATGATCTAATCATGTTCATGCTCAACACAGACACCAAATAACATTTATTTAGGTTCAACACTAATCCCAAAGGTAGAGGGAGCATGCGATGGTGATCACATCTACCTTGGAGACACTTCCAACACAAATCGTCACCTCACCCTTAGCTAGTCTTCGTTTATTCTGTAGCTTTTGTGTTTCAAGTTAAAAATATTAGCAACTGAACCGGTATCAAATACCCAGGCGCTACTACGAGTACTAGTATGGTACACACCAATAACATGTATATCAAATATACCTTTGTTGACATTGCCAGCCTTCTTATCTGCCAAGTAGGGCAGTTCCATTTCTAGTGATCGTTCCCCTTATAATAGAAGCACTCAGTCTCGGGTTTGGGTCCGACCTTGGGTTCTTCACTGGAGCAGCAATTGGCTTGCCATTCTCGAAGTTTCCCTTCTTTCCCTTGCCCTTCTTGAAACTAGTGGTCTTATCAACCATCAACACTTGATGCTCCTTCTTGACCTCTACCTCTGCGGTGAAAAACATCGCGAATAGCTCACAGATCATCATCTCCATCCCTTGCATGTTATGGTTCATCACGAAGCTCTAGTAGCTTTGTGGTAGTGAATGGACAACTCTATCAATCATTGTCTTATTTGGAAGATTAACTCCCACTTGATTCAAGCGATTGTAGCACCCAGACATTCTGATCACATGCTCACCGACTGAGCTATTCTCCTCCATCTTATAGGCAAAGAACATGTTAGAGGTTTCATACCTCTCAACACGGGCATGAGCCTATACAAATTTCAGCTCTTGGATAATCTCATATGCTTTGTGGTGCTCAAAACATCTTTGGAGCCCCGATTCTAAGCTATAATGCATGGCGCACTAAACTATCAAGTAGTCATCAGAACGTGCTTGCCACACGTTCACAACATCCACAGACGACGCTTGAGGGGTTGGCACACCGAGCGGTGCATCGAGGACATAAGCCTTCTATGCAGCAGTGAGGACAATCCTCAAATTACTGACCCAGTCTCACGATTGCTTACACTATCTTTCAACTTAGCATTTCTTTATAAATGTATTAAAAATTTAGGGGAGCTACAACGCAAGCTATTGATATACAACATAATTTGCAAAGACAACTTTAGACTATGGTCATGATAATTAGTTCAGTTAATAATATTACTGATGAACTCTCACTCAAATCAACATCCCTCGGGTTGACTAAGTGTGACATGATCAAAATCGACCAACCCAAGTCCAATCATCACATGAGATGAGGTGGTTTCAATGGTGAACATCTCAATATTGATCATGTCTACTATATGACTCATGTTTGTCCTTTCGGTCTCATGTGTTCTGAGTCCATGTTTGTACATGCTAGGTTCGTCAAGTTTAACCCAAGTATTCCACGTGTGTAAAACTGGCTTACACCTGTAGTATGCGAACGAAGAGTCTATCATGCCCGATCATCACGAGGTACTTCGAAACGGCGAACTTTCGCAACGGTGCATACTTGGGGATAACACAATTTTATCTTGAAATTTAGTGAGGGATCATCTTACAATGCTACTGTCGTCCTAAGAAAAATAAGATGCACAAAGGATAAACACCACATGCAAATCATGTAAGTGACATGATATGTCCATCATCATCTTGTACTTTTGATCTTCATCTCCAAAGCATCAGCATGATCTCCATTGTCACTGGCATGACACCATGATCTCCATCATCGTGTCATCACGTGGTTGTCGCTCCAACTATTTGTTCTAAAACTATTGCTAACTCATAACGATAAAGTAAAGCAAATGGCACAAAATAAATTAAAGACAACCATATGGCTCCTGTTGATTGCCATACTCATCGACATGCAAGTCATGATAACTATTACAAAACATGATCATCTCATAAATCACATATATCAAATCACCTATTGGCCATATCACATCACAACATGCCCTGTAAAAACAAGTTAGAGTCCTCTACTTTCTTGTTGCAAGTTTTACGTGACTACTATGGGAAACTAGCAAGAACCGTTCCCACCTATGCAAAGCCACAACTGTGATATTTAGGTTGCCCTTTAACCTTCTAGAAGGACCACCTCTATCGAATCCGATTTAACTAAAGTGGGAGAGACAGACACCCGCTGGCCACCTTTATGCAAACAAGTTGTATGTCAGTTGGTGGAACCGGTCTCTTGTGCGAGGTCAACTAAGGTTGGTCTGAGCTGCTTCATCCCATAATACCGCTGAATCAAGATAAGACATGGGAGGTAAGCAATGTGAACATCAACGCCAACAATGTCTTTGTGTTCTACTCGTGCATACCATCTACGCATAGACATAGTACATGATGCCACTGATGGGGAACGTTGCATGGGAAACAAAAAAATTCCTCCGCACACGCAAGATCTATCCATGGAGATGCAAAGATATGAGAGGGGAGTGTGTCTACATGTTGGGGAACGTCGCATGGGAAACAAAAAATTTCCTACGCACACGCAAACCTATCCATGGTGATGAGCATCTACGAGAGGGAGAGTGGATCTACATACCCTTGTAGATCGCTAAGCGGGAAGCGTTAAGAAACGCGGTTGGTGTAGTCGAACATCTTCGCGATCCAAATCGCCGAGCGTCCCGCGATCTCATCACGATCCATCCCGCGATCCAATCACGATCCGTCCCGTGAACTCACCACGATACGTCCCGCGATCTCATCAAGATCCGTCTCACGATCTTGATCACGATCTGTCCCGCGAACTCATCACGATCCGTTCCGCGATCTCATCACGAACCGTCTCGCGATCTCGATCACGGTCCTTCCGATCTAGCGCCGAACGGACGGCACCTCCGCGTTCAGCACACGTGCAGCTTGATGACGATCTCCACCGTCTCAATCCAGCGAGAGGAGGTGGAGAGGAGAGAGAGTTCACCGGCAGCGTGACGGCGCTCCAGTGATGGTGGTGGAGCAATTCCGGCAGGGCTTCGCCTAAGCGCTGCGGAACTACGATCTAGAGGAGAAACTATGCACCGGTGGAACGGGTAGCACGTGGCCGGAAATTCTGTCCAAAAACCACCCAATCCACTAGTATATATAGGAGGAGAGGAGAGGAGAGGCAGCCAAGGCCTTTGGGTCGGCCGAAATAGGAGGTGGGAGCAATCCTACTTCACCTCCAATCCTAGTTGGAGTAGGATTGCCTCCTATTGGCTGATTTTCCACTTTTTGCTTTAGGACTTTCTCTCCTGCGCCATGGGCCTTTGTGGCTGTTTTCCCAGCCCACTAAGGGCTGGTTATTATTCTACCACAGCCCATGGACCTCTTGGGGTCGAAATACCCCTCCCGGAGGTCCTCCGGTACACTACCGGCACTCCTGGTACAATACCGATACTCCCGGTACACTACCGATGAGCCCGAAACTTTTCCGGAAACCAAACTGGGACTTCCTATATATGAATCTTTACCTCCGGACCATTCCGGAGCTCCTCGTGACGTCCGGGATCTCATCCGGGACTCCGAACAACCTTCGGTCACCACCATACATAACTCTACACTATCGAAACGTCACCGAACCTTAAGTGTGCAGACCCTGCGGGTTCGAGAACTATGTAGACATGACCGAGACACCTCTACGGTCAATAACCAATGGCGGGACCTGGACGTCCACATTGGTTCCTACATATTCTACGAAGATCTTTATCGGTCGAACCTCTATGTCAAGGATTCAGTTAATCCCGTATAACGTTCCCTTTGTTCTTTGGTATGTTACTTGCCCGAGATTCGATCGTCGGTATCTCCATACCTAGTTCAACCTCGTTACTGGCAAGTCTCTTTACTCGTTCCGTAATACAAGATCCCGCAACTAACAATTAGTCACATTGCTTGCAAGGCTTATTGTGATGTTGTATTACCGAGAGGGCCCTGAGATACCTCTCCGTCACACGGAGTAACAAATCCCAGTCTCGATCCATGCCAACTCAACAAACACCATCGGAGATACCTGTAGAGCACCTTTATAGTCACCTAGTTACATTGCGACGTTTGATACACACAAGGCACTCCTCCAATATCCATGAGTTGCATGATCTCATGGTCATAGGAACATATACTTGAATGTAGAAAACAGTAGCAATAAACTGACACGATCATATGCTATGTTTGTAATTTGGGTCTTATCCATCACATCATTCTCCTAATGATGTGATCCCGTTATCAAATGACATCTCATGTCCATGGCTAGGAAACCTTAACCATCCTTTGATCAACGAGCTAGTCCATTAGAGGCATACTAGGGACATGGTTTTGTCTATGTATCCACACATGCATTTAAGTCTCCGATCAATACAATTATAGCATGGATAATAAACGATTATCATGAACAAGGAAATATGATAATAACTAATTTATTATTGCCTCTAGGGCATATTTCCAACAGTCTCCCACTTGCACTAGAGTCAATAATCTAGTTCACATCACCATGTGACTCGCATTGTTATGAATCTAACACCCAATGAGTTCTGGGGCTCGATCATGCTTTGCATGTGAGAGAGGTCTTATAGTCAACGGGTCTGCGATATTCAGATCCGTGTGTACTTTGCAAATCTTTATGTCAAATCGTAAACACTGCTACCACACTCCACTTGGTACTATTTCCAAATGGCTGCTCCACTATACGTATCCAGATTGCTACGACTAGTCATCCGGATAGGTGTTAAAGCTTGCATCGACGTAACTCTTTACGACGAACTCTTTATCACCTTCATAATCAAGAAACATTTCCTTAGTCCTCTGGTTACTAAGGATAATTCCGAGCGCTGTCCAGTGATCCACTCCTGGACCACCCTTGTACCCCTTGACAGACTCATGGCAAGGCACACATTGGTGCGGTACACAGCATGGCATAATATAGAGCCTATGGCTAAGGCATAGGGGACGACATTCGTCCTTTCTCTTTCTTCTGCCATTGTCGAGCTTTGAGTCTCACTCAACTTCACACCTTACAAATCAGACGAGAACTATTTCTCTGGCTGATCCATTTTGAGCTCTTTCAAAATCTTGTCAAGGTATGCACTCATTGAAAGTCTCATCAAGCATCTTGATCTATCTCTATAGATTTTGATGCTCAACAATTAGGTAGCTTTATCCAGGTCTTCCTTTGAAAATCACTTTCCAAATAACTGTTTTATGCTTTCCAGAAACTCTACATTATTTCTGAACAACAATATGTCATCCACATATACTTATTAGAAATTCTATAGTGCTCCCACTCACTTTATTGCAAATACAAGTTTCTCATAAACTTTGTATAAACATCAAAACTTTGATCACCTCATCAAAGCGTATATTCCAACTCCGAGATGCTTGCTTCAGTCCATGGAAGGATCACCGAAGCTTGCACACCTTTTAGCATCCTTAGGCCTGACAAAACCTTCTAGTTGTATCACATACAACCTTTCTTCAAGTAAACCATTAAGGAAACGATGTTTTGACATCCATCTGCCAGATTTCATAATTGAAAACACAGCAACTGCTAACATAATTCCAACAGACTTTTAGCATCGCTACGAGTGAGAAAGTCTCATCGTAGTCAACTCCTTGAACTTGTCACAAACATCTTTGCAACAAGTCGAGCTTTACAAATAGTGACATTCACCATTAGTGTCTGTCTTCATTTTAAAGATCCATTTGTACTCAATGACCTGCCGTCCAACAAGCAAGTCTACCAAAGTCTACACTTGGTTTTAATACATGGATCCTATCTCGGATTTCATGGCCTCCAACCATTTGTCGGAATCCGGGCCCATCATCGCTTCTCCATAGCTCGTAGGTTCATCGTTGTCCAACAACATGACCTCCAAGACAGAGTTGTCGTACCGCTCAAGAGCAGTACACATCCTTGTCGACCTACGAAGCTTGATAGTAACTTGATCCTGAAGCTTCATGATCATCATCGTTAACTTCCTCTTCAACTAACGTAGGCTTCACAGAAACATCTTTCTGCGCTGCGCTACTCTCTGGTTGAACAAAGGTTTAACAACCTCATCAAGTTCTATCTTCCTCCCACTCAATTCTTTCGAGAGAAAATTTTTCTCGAGAAAGGACCCAGTTCTAGCAACAAACACTTTGCACTCGGATCTGAGATAGAAGGCATACCCATCTGTTCTTAGGGTATTCTATGAAGATACATTTGTCCGCTTTGGGTTCTAGCTTATTATGTGAAAACATTTTCCACACAAGCATCGCAGCCCCAAACATTAAGAAATGACAGCTTAGGTTTCTATCAAACCATAATTCGCACGGTGTCATCTCAACGGATTTAGATGATGCCCTATTTAAAGTGAATGTAGTTGTCTCTAATGCATAACCCCAAAAATTATAGTAGTAAAACGATAAGAGACATCACAGTATGCACTATATCAATAGAGCATGACTATGATGTCCGGACACACCATCACACCATGGTGTTCCAGGTGGCGTTAGCTGTGAAACAAATTTCACGTTGTCTTAAGTTGTATGCCAAACTCGTAACTCAGATATTCACCTCCACGATCATATCGCGGTCATTTTTATCTTCTTGTCACGATGATCTTTAAACTTCACTCTGAATTTGCTTGAACCTTTCAAACGATTCAGACTTGTGTTTCATTAAGTAAATATACACTATATCTACTCAAATCATCAGTGAAGGCAAGAAAATAACGATATCCACTGCACGCTACAAGACTCGCTAGATTGCATACATCAACATGTATCATTTCCAATGAATCACTTGCCCGCTCCATCCAACGGGGTCCTTTAGTCATCTTGCCCAAGAGGCATGGTTCGCATGTCTCAACCGATTCGAAATCGAATGAGTCCAAATATCCATCAGCATGGAGTTTCTACATGCGCTTTATACCAATATGACATTTAGCGGCAGTGCCACAAGTATGTGGTACTATCATTATTAACTTTGTATCTTTTGACATCAATGTTATGAACATGTGTACTACTACGATCAAGATTTCAACAAACCATTCTCACTGGGTGCATGACCATTGAAGGTATTATTCATGTAACCAGAATAACTATTATTCTCTGACTTAAATGAATAACCGTATTGCAACAAACATGATCTAATCATGTTCATGCTCAACGCAAAACACCAAATAACATTTATTTAGGTTCGTCACTAATCCTGAAGGTAGAGAGAGCGTGCGATGTTGATCACATCAACCTTGGAAACATTTCCAACACACATCGTCACCTCACCCTTAGCTAGTTCTCCGTTTATTCCGTAGCTTTTATTTCGAGTTACTAACATTTAGCAACCGAACCGGTATCCAATACCCAGGTGCTACTAGGAGTACTAGCAAGGTACACATCAATAACTCGTATATCAAATATACTTCTGTCGATGTTGCCAGCCTTCTTATCTACCAAGTATCTAGGGTTGTTCCGCTTCAGCAACCTCTCACCTCATAATAGAAGCACTTAGTCTCGGGTTTGAGTTCAACTTTGGGTTGCTTCACTGGAGCAGCAACTGACTTGCTATCCATGAAGTTTCCCTCCTTGCTCTTGCCCTTTTTGAAACTAGTGGTTTGATTAACCATCAACACTTGACGCTCCTTCTTGATTTCTACCTTCGCGGTGTCAAACATCGCGAACAGCTCAGGGATCAATACTTCTATCCCTGGTGTATTATAGTTCATCACTAAGTTCTAGTAGCTTTAGTGACAGTGACTTGGAGAACTATATCAATCACTATCTTATCTGGAAGATCAACTCCCACTTGATTCAAGCGATTGTAGTACCCAGACAATCTGAGTACATGCTCAACGATTGAGCTATTCTCCTTCATCTTACAAGCAAAGAATCTTGTTGGAGATCTCATATCTCGCAACAAAGGCACGAGCCTGAGATCACAATCTCTGCTCCTAGAACATCTCATATGTTCCGTGACGTTCAAAACGTTTTGGAGCCTCAATTCTAAGCCGTAATGCATGATGCACTAAACTATCAAGTAGTCATCGAAACGTGCCTGTTAGATGTTCACAACATCTATAGACGACGCTAGAGGGGGTGGCGCACCGAGCGGTGCATTAAGGACATAAGCCTTCTGTGCAGCAATGAGGACAATCCTCAGATCACGGACCCAGTCCGCAATTTTGCTACCAACATCTTTCAATTCTATTTCTCTAGGAACATATAAAAATACAAGGGAGCTACAGCGCGAGCTAGTAATCTACAACATAATTTGCAAAGACACTTTGACTATGTTCATGATAATGAGTTCAATTAATCATATTACTTAAGAACTCCCACTCAAATTGACATCCCTCCGATCATTCGAGTGATACATGATCCAAATTCACCAACTCAAGTCCGATCATCACGTGAGTTGAGGTGGCTGCAATGGTGAACATCATTATGTTGATCATATCTACTATATGACTCATGTTCGACCTTTCGGTCTCTCGTGTTCCGAGGCCATGTCTGTACATGCTAGGCTCGTCAAGTTTAACCCGAGTGTTCTACGCGTGCAAATCTGGCTTGCACCCGTTGTATGTGAATGTAGAGTCTATCACACCCGATCATCACGTGGTGTCTCAACACGACGAACTTTCGCAACGGTGCACACTCGGGGAGAACACAATTTATCTTGAAATTAAGTGAGGGATCACCTTATAATGCTACCGTCGTCCTAAGCAAAACAAGGTGCATAAAAGGATTAACATCACATGCAAATCATAAGTGACATGATATGGCCATGATCTTGTGCTTTTGATCTCCATCATCACCGGCATGACACCATGATCTCCATCATCTTGATCTCCATCAACGTGTCGCCATCGGGGTTGTCACGCCCTACATGCTTCTACTACTATTGCCACCGTAGCGATAAAGTAAAGCATTACATAGCGCTTAATGATTGACACGCAGGTCATACAATAATTAAAGACAACCCTATGGCTCCTGCCGGTTGCCGTATTCAACGACATGCAAGTCGTGAAATTCTATACATCACATGATCATCTCATACATCACATATATCTCATCATGTAATTGGCCATATCACATCACAACATACCCTGCAAAAACAAGTTAGACGTCCTCTAATTGTTGTTGCATGTTTTACGTGGCTGCTACGGGTATCTAGCAAGAACGATTCTCACCTACGCATAAACCACAACGGTGATACATAGATTGCTTTTCAACCTTCTCAAGGACCGCCTTTGTCGGATCCGATCCAACTAAAGTGAGAGAAACTGTCACCCGCAAGCCATCTAAGCAACAAGTTGCGTCGAGGGAACCGGTCTCTCGTAAGCGTACGAGTAATGTTGGTCCGGGCCGCTTCATCTCACAATCCTGCTGAACCAAAATACGACCAAGGGAGGAAGCAATCTAAGCATCAACGCCCACAAACCTTTTGTGTTCTACTCGAGATCTCATCGAACCATCAACCTAGCTCATGATGCCACTGTTGGGAAACGTCGCATGGGAAACAAAAAATTTCCTACGCACACGCAAACCTATCCATGGTGATGAGCATCTACGAGAGGGAGAGTGAATCTACATACCCTTGTAGATCGCTAAGCGGGAAGCGTTAAGAAACGCGGTTGGTGTAGTCGAACATCTTCGCGATCCAAATCGCCGAGCGTCCCGCGATCTCATCACGATCCGTCCCGCGATCCAATCACGATCCGTCCCGTGAACTCATCACGATCCGTCCCGCGATCTCATCACGATCCGTCTCACGATCTTGATCACGATCTGTCCCGCGAACTCATCATGATCCGTTCCGCGATCTCATCACGAACCGTCTCGCGATCTCGATCACGGTCCTTCCGATCTAGCGCCGAACGGACGGCACCTCCGCGTTCAGCACACGTGCAGCTTGATGACGATCTCCACCGTCTTGATCCAGCGAGAGGAGGTGGAGAGGAGAGAGAGTTCACCGGCAGCGTGACGGCGCTCCGGTGATGGTGGTGGAGCAATTCCGGCAGGGCTTCGCCTAAGCGCTGCGGAACTACGATCTAGAGGAGAAACTATGCACCGGTGGAACGGGTAGCACGTGGCCGGAAATTCTGTCCAAAAACCACCCAATCCACTAGTATATATAGGAGGAGAGGAGAGGAGAGGCAGCCAAGGCCTTTGGGTCGGCCGAAATAGGAGGTGGGAGCAATCCTACTTCACCTCCAATCCTAGTTGGAGTAGGATTGCCTCCTATTGGCTGATTTTCCACTTTTTGCTTTAGGACTTTCTCTCCTGCGCCATGGGCCTTTGTGGCTGTTTTCCCAGCCCACTAAGGGCTGGTTATTATTCTCCCACAGCCCATGGACCTCTTGGGGTCGAAATACCCCTCCCGGAGGTCCTCCGGTACACTCCCGGCACTCCCGGTACAATACCGATACTCCCGGTACACTACCGATGAGCCCGAAACTTTTCCGGAAACCAAACTGGGACTTCCTATATATGAATCTTTACCTCCGGACCATTACGGAGATCCTCATGACGTCCGGGATCTCATCCGGGACTCCGAACAACCTTCGGTCACCACCATACATAACTCTACACTACCGAAACGTCACCGAACCTTAAGTGTGCAGACCCTGCGGGTTCGAGAACTATGTAGACATGACCGAGACACCTCTATGGTCAATAACCAATGGCGGGACCTGGACGTCCACATTGGTTCCTACATATTCTACGAAGATCTTTATCGGTCGAACCTCTATGTCAAGGATTCAGTTAATCCCGTATAACGTTCCCTTTGTTCTTCGGTATGTTACTTGCCCGAGATTCGATCGTCGGTATCTCCATACCTAGTTCAACCTCGTTACTGGCAAGTCTCTTTACTCGTTCCGTAATACAAGATCCCGCAACTAACAATTAGTCACATTGCTTGCAAGGCTTATTGTGATGTTGTATTACCGAGAGGGCCCTGAGATACCTCTCCGTCACACGGAGTAACAAATCCCAGTCTCGATCCATGCCAACTCAACAAACACCATCGGAGATACCTGTAGAGCACCTTTATAGTCACCCAGTTACATTGCGACGTTTGATACACACAAGGCACTCCTCCAATATCCATGAGTTGCATGATCTCATGGTCATAGGAACATATACTTGAATGTAGAAAACAGTAGCAATAAACTGACACGATCATATGCTATGTTTGTAATTTGGGTCTTATCCATCACATCATTCTCCTAATGATGTGATCCCGTTATCAAATGACATCTCATGTCCATGGCTAGGAAACCTTAACCATCCTTTGATCAACGAGCTAGTCCATTAGAGGCATACTAGGGACATGGTTTTGTCTATGTATCCACACATGCATTTAAGTCTCCGATCAATACAATTATAGCATGGATAATAAACGATTATCATGAACAAGGAAATATGATAATAACTAATTTATTATTGCCTCTAGGGCATATTTCCAACACTACATACCCTTGTAAATTGCTAAGCGGAAGCGTATATAACATGGTTGATGTAGTCGTACTCTTCACGATTTAATCGCGATACAGCGCCGAACGGATGGCACCTCCGCGTTCAGCACACGTGCGGCTCGATGATGTCTCTGCCCCCTCAATCCAGCGAGCGAGGGCGGAGTATTAGATGGGATCTCGACCAGCACAATGGCATGGTGGAGGTGGTGGTGGAGCAGTGCAAGCAGGGCTTCACCAAATGCCTCCAAAATTACGAACGAGGAAGAACTGAAGACACGGGAGGGAAAGGGCTGCCTCGAGGGAGAGGACTTGTTGTGTTCAGACCTCCCTTCCCCTCCACTATTTATAGGAGGCAAGGGAGAGAGGGGGGCACAGCCTTGACCCCTCCTCCAAGGGAGGGGTGTGGCGCCCTAGAAGAGGAGTCCCACCTCTCCAAGGCACCTCCGGGGTGCCTTCCCCTTTAGTGACTCTTCCCTCTCAACCACATGGGACCTTGGGGGCTGGCCCAACAAGGCTAGGACGCCCCCTTACTTCCCATGAACGTCCTAGGGTCTGGAGGGACCCTTCCGAACTCCTTCAGAACCTTCCGGAAGCGTCCCAGTACAATATCGGTAAAAACCCAAAACTTTTCCGACAACCAAAACAGGACTTCCTATATATCAATCTTTACCTCCGGACCGTTCCGGAGCTTCTCGTGACTTCCAGGATCTTATCCGAGACTCCGAACAACATTCGGTCACCAACTTACATATCCCAATACTACTCAAGTGTCACCGAACGTTAAGCATGCAGACCCTGTGGGTTCGAGAATCATGTAGACATGACCGAGACACCTCTCTAGCCAATAAACAATAGCGGCACCTAGATTCCCATAGTGTATCCTACATATTCCATAAAGATATTCATCGGTCGAACCACGATATCAAGGATTCAGTTAATCCCGTATGTAGTTCCCTTTGTCCATCGGTATGTTACTTGCCCGAGATTAGGTCGTCGATATATCCATACCTAGTTCCATCATGTTACTGGCAAGTCTCTTTACTTGTTCCATAATATAAGATCTCGTGACTAACTCCTTAGTCACATTGCTTGCAAGCTTCTTCTGATGTTGTATTACGTAGAGGGCCCAGAGATACCTCTTCGTCAAACGGAGTGATAATCCTAGTCTCGATCCATGACAACCTAACAGACACCCTCAGAGATACCTGTAGAGTACCTTTATGATCACCCAATTATGGAGTGATGTTTGATACACACAAGTAATTCCTCCGGTGTTAGCGAGTTACATGATCTCATGGTCTTAGGAACAGATACTTGACATGAAGAAAGCAGTAGCCATAAACTTAGTGATACGATCAAATGTTATGCTTTTGGTTGGGTCTTGTCCATCACATCATTATCTTAATGACCCTAATGATGTGATCCAGTTTTCAAATGACAACTCATGTCTATGCTTAGGAAACCTTAACCATCTTTGATCAACGAGCTACTCTAGTAGAGGCTCACTAGGGACGCGGTGTTGTTTATGTATCCACACATGTATCTAAGTTTCCGGTCAATACAATTCTACCATGGATAATAAACATTTATCATGAACAGGGGAATATGATAATAACCAATTTATTATTGCCTCTAGGGCATATTTCCCACACGTGTGTTGCAGTGTCGTGTTGTATGGCTTGGTTTGTATGATCGTTGCTTCATATATAAAGTGTGGCATGAGCCTTTTTCGGCAAAATAATCGTTAAAGAGTAGGACATGGCCGTTTTCTCCGTTACAATTTAACCAAGACGCATAACCCAGTATCGATGCCCCGAACAATGGTCACTGCCTCACAATGTGTTCATTAATGAGAAGTGTACCAACCACCCATCACTATCATGGTTGAGTGATTCTTCAGAGGATGTTGAACATATGGTATTAGTGTAAAAAAACTCGTCCAAGCTATCCGTCATGATCCTTCCAAGTGTTGTGAATCCGTGCCTCACTAGATAGTGGTGGGCATGGACAAGTCTCGGTCGGGTAAATGGTTGAAAACCTTGTGGGCGGGCATGGACGAATCTCGACTGGTGAAAGGCACCGTCCTTGGCCCGTTCAGGATGCGGGGCTGGCGAACCTCACGTCCTCCGACGATGATCATGCAGGTGAAGATGGTGTGCCGATGGGCAGCGATGACCCTAGGTAGGGTGAGGCCGTGAGAACGCCGACGGCGACAAGAGGCGGTACTAACGTCGACAATCCAGGCGGCGATGTATGTGATGGTGGCGGATGGATGGGGGTGCTGGGGGTGGCGAAGAGGTCGGAAGCTGGGTGGCGGCAACGAGGGCAATGAGGTCGGGAAGGTCAAACTCGCTTGGGGGGGAAAGTGGCATGTGTGCCACCGACTGGCGGGCTAGGGAAGGACAAGAGGAGGACGCCGCGGGCATCTGCGTCGTATCCATGCGGATGTAAGCCCAACCCAATTTTAGGCTGAAAATGGGTTGAAGCGGACATGAACGGACATATGTCTGTTTGCGTTTGTGCATTGGGCCATGTTTTTTGTCCACATGACCCTAAATTGACGTGGGCGGATGAAATATGTTGGCCTGTTGGAGTTTCTCTTAGGGCATGACCAATGCATAGCCTTAGGATGATGCTTCATATGCCATGTAGGATCGAATGTAGCTTCAGATGGTATAGCGGGATCCTCGACAGGAGGCGGGTGCTTGGGAAGAAAAAGTTTGGTCCGATGCTAAAAGCTAAAAAGTTTAAGTGGAAAGCAGAGATGTATGTGTACCGAAATCTTTTTTTTTCTTGATGAGGCCTAGTAATGATAGCTTGCATTGGATAGAAAAATCAATCTAGATGCCTCAACCAACTTTTGGTCACAGGTTATATGTATCCATATGCAACCATTGTACATTCCTTTAGGACGCGCGAGACACCCGCCACGGTTGGCCAGAGGAACCAACCTAGGAAGGGAAGGGCAAGGTAGGGGGAGGGGGAGGATTTGATCGGATGTAACCGGCGCTAAGGAACTCACGATGACATGCCATCGGGAGGACTAGAGAACCCTAGGTCGACACGCTAGGGGGGAGGGGGGAATGTAGCCTGTGTCCTATTCAGATAGAAACACAAAACTAAAGGGAACCAACATGTGGTTGGATGGTTAGAAGGACAATTGTATCCCCAGCTCACCGGGCTCAAGTCCTCGTGCTCACATTATTTATGGATTTATTTTAGGATTTCCGGCGCTACGCTTTCAGTGGGAGGAGACTTTCCCGTCGACGACGAGGCGCCTACGATGACTTCATAAATCTCAAAATGAGATGCCGGCTTAGTCTCTCGAATTTGCTCATAGGGATAGGGTATGCATGTGTGCGTTCATAGGGATGCGTGTATATGCGTATGTATGAACCCTTGCGTCTTATTGTGTTAAAAAAACACAAAACTAAACGTACCAGACCGTCCCACAGCTAACTGAATACGCCCACATTAGATGCTTTTGTCCAAAGCAGTTTGTTTCTTGTCATAGCAGCAAAGTATCATCCGTTCAAACCTTTTCCCTTTTTGTCTCTCTATAAGAAATGCCAATTTTACCCTAAAAAAAGAAATGTCCTTTTCTCCATGTCGAGGACAAGAAAAATTTCCCAATTTTACCCTAAAAAAAGAAATGTCCTTTTCTCCATGTCGAGGACAAGAAAAAATTCCCATCATCACAATAATAAAAAGATGAGACTGAGGATCAACGTGGGAGGATGATCGGTAGGTTCACCTCTCTGTGTAGGTTTCAGAAGATCATCCACGGAATTAAAGCTCCATCGTCCCCGTCGCTGTTGAGCCTTTTGACAAACGCCGCTAGGCTTCCTTTTGTGATCGCGAGACGCTATCGTTCTTCCCTGGTGCGGTGGGTCTCTTTTTTGCATGAGCGTCCACATCACACGTAGTTGGATGAAATTCTTTTCATCCAGTGTCTTGGTTACCTACGTCTCCCACATTGGTCCATCCGACTGAACTGCTCACAACAACCAGTTGAGTTCACTCAAGGAAACGCATGCAACATATTCCAGCACATACAAGACAACTGGAATCATATGCAACAAGACCAGACATTTTCACAGCACTCTCTTGTTTCATTTCGCCGGAGTTCAGACGGTTCAAACCCCACACCACAAGACCAGTTCACTGAAGAAAGAAAGAAAGAACGAAAGAGAAACGCAGAAAAAAGAGGACTTGCACGGTTGCACCCCCCTTATGTACATTGTCAAACTACACTTATTCACTCCCATCAGTCCTAGTCAGCCACCACTGCTTTCTTTCATCTCCCATGAACCGCATTGTCACCTCCTCATCAGCGGCTTGTAGAGCACGAAGTTCACGTACTTCGACTGGAACCGGTGGGTGAGTCCGAGGGCGAGCAGGGACTGCGACCCCCACCCTTTCTCGATGAACAGATGGTTGAGGACGACGTGCTGCGGCTTCGGAGCGTGCTTGTCGGCATTATCGGTGCCGCCGAGGACAGACATGAGAAGCTGTGGTGGAAGAGCGGGCGGCTCCTTGCTGAAATCCACATCGGCTGGGAACTCCAGGTCATAGCTGTGTTCAGGCGATGGGGGCGCATCAAACTCCGCCACACTGTCAAGGGTCTCTGGGGTATAATCCTAATCAAAACAGAGATGTTTTCAGATATAACCAAAAACCTACATTCTGGAATAACATTTAGAGAAGGACAGAGAAAAATGCTGAAATGGGCATATCTAATCCTTACTGACATGGACATCAAGGAGGTTGGCCACCTGCCCTCTTTCATCAGTCACATGAGGTAGTTCGGACACATATCTCGGCACCCCATCAACAATGATCCTGTAATGATATATTCCAGATGGCAGAACCAACAATACGGCGTGATCTTTCCCAGACCTTTCTAACACCTTCCTGAAAGTATCATATGGATTTTTGGTATTTTAGCAGGTCATTTTCAGAACTGCATAAAACATTCGAATAACAGATCAGGTAAAGGGTAAACCTTGATGTCCAGTTATCCCATGATCCTTCCACAGACACAGCGTTTCCTCCTTGACTCCATGTAATCAAAGTTGGAATTGCCATCTCTGTGGGGCTATTGTTGGTGTCTTCATCCGAGCCATTCACCCATGAATGGTTAAAAACAGGTGAAAATTCAGTCGGTATCTGCAGTGGAGCTACTGGAACCTGGCAGGTGCAGTTAACTGTCAGTGTAAGTCAGACCGTCAACAATGTTCAACATATGAAGACCCCTCAAAAATACGAGTTAGCAACATCTATGATGAAAGATGACCAAAGGTAATAGTTTCAAACTTGTAACGAAGCACAGATTTTAGAATAACCTGAAGCATGAGCCCATGCACATATCTCCCAGTACTATCTGAAAGGTCAATAATGCACATGTTTTTTCATAGATTAACAGGAATTCAGTAAGAATGAACTGGATGCTTTAGTATGTCCATTCCTAACGAAAAGAAAGAACATTGACTACCATTTATACACATTAACATGAGGCTTATTTTCCTTCCAGCCGGTATCTTCACCTTCCAATGCGAATGGGAACAGCATTGTCTTACAAGAGAGAAGGGGGCTGAAGGCAGGAAAGCAAGTTTGACGCACTAGCAGGAAACCTGGTGTTCACCATCAGTCGCGACAATGAACTTCAGGGCAAAAACCTACTAGCACCTTCTTTTCTCAACCTACTACCATATTGGAGCCAAAGTTTAATCAAGCCAATACCAAATCTGCAATACAGCAAAGGGACTACAGCGTTCCAGAGCAGCTTAATACAGTAATACAGTGGTCAAATGCTTTATTTTTTCACGGAGTATGAACTGTTGCTAATCAAATAAGGTGCTAATGTGCAAATATACTCCTTTTAAGGCAAGAATCATATTGGGCCACACAGCACCAAAGACAATGTTCAGCAGGTAAGTGAATCAATAATGAAAGCACCACCATAAATCATTGTATTTGAAATTCAAAAACATATATGATGGTAATAGAGATCACGTGTTCTTTTGTGTACCTTACCAAGTGCTACAGAATTCTGTTTGAAATACTATGTACTATTGAACGTCTCATTATATTTAAGTGGCGCTGAATAAAGTTCTTGCTATCAGTTTGTTCAAGGATTCCATTTCCAGTTATAGTTCCAATCATGAAACACATGTGTTGAGCATGATGTGTTGATGCTCCACATACATTTTCTTGAATGGAGTTTATCCCAGTATCAAGACGAAGAGTAAAAAAATTGGTCTACGATATTGCACTAACCGCTTAGCACATGGTATAGTTTACACAACAAGACAAACTGTCCAGTAAAAAAGATCAGGTCATAACGGTTTGTCGCATACCGCGTAATGTTCTTATCTAGTAACTACCGATATATGCACCATGTGTGAAAGGTGGATCAACTTGCCCACTGCACCAAACCAAATCCGTTTGCAGAATCCAGAAAATAAGATCAGGTTGTAACGGTTTGTCGCATACTGCGTAATGTTTGAGGAAAATTGAAGATATTATATAGTAACTAATGCTATGCACCATGTGTGAAAGGTGGACCAACTTGCCCACCGCATCAAATCAAATCCGTTTGCAGAATCCAGGTGCAACGAAACGATGTTTACCAACTCGTCTTGACCAAAACAATTATCTTCTACATACATGTTCAAACAAGAGCCCACTCTTCAAGAAGAATACGAGGAACAACCTACAAGTTGAATTCAGCCGTGGATCTCTGCGTTAAAACGTGCGCTATCCATCTTTACAACTGAAGTTGCAATTTTAAGTTTAATCTACTCATTTAACGACTGATGAGGCAACAACTAAGAACAATTAGCTAGATTTTGTCAGAACTAACTTCGCAACGGAGAAACTAATATACAGTAATTTTGATCACCAAGGAGGAGGAAGAGAAAAATCAAGGGCATGCCTACCTAGGCCCGATTCACAGTTCACGCTAAGCGATACTAACAGAGTAACAAAAAAAATTATCACGAAAGAAAAAGAAACATCAAGAATGCCAGATGAGGGTTTCCCTCTTTGCCATTTCAGGCAAGGAAAAAAATTATCATCACCTGCGGCGCAAAGACGTAGGGGACCGGAGGAGGGAGCTCCCGCATCACGGCGTCCGGCGGCGCCGCGGCCTCCGCGGAGCTCCCGCCGCCGGGGGCCACCTGCTCCATCGGCGCCGCCGCGTGGCCGTTCGCTACCGCCCTGGCGCTCGCGTTCCCCATGCCCAGATCTCCGCCGCCCGCAGCTGCTCACCCCGCACCACCCCGCCAAGCAGCACCGCTGTCCCTCGAACGCCGCCCCGAGCAAGTAACCGAGGGCGAAACCGGAAGCCAGAGCAGGAGCGCGGCAGATAGCCTACGAGAATGCAACGGGGTCTCGGTGGCTCGCCAACGGTGCCCGGATTTGCTGGTGGTCTAGAGATCGCGCGCGCGTGCTTGAGTTCAGCGGACTCTGAGGCAGCCACCGGCCGCCTCGCCGGAGGAAGGGGAAGACATATAGGATGGCTTTGCACGTGCCCCACACGCCCTCTCACCTCGCGCGCCACGGGAATCATCCCCGGTTTTGCTTGGCCGTTAGATCTGGCGGTTTGAACCATCCCGAACGCACAAAGAAATATAGACTGGGCGATGTAAGAAATATAGACTGGATCAACGGCGGTGTAAGAAGTCAACATTTGTGACTGGGCGATGTTTTCTGTCAAAGATTTTCTTGTTTGGATAGCGACGAAAAGAAATGCATGATTCTAATGTATAAGAGTTAATAAAATGTAAATGTGTGGCTTCGTAGATGGATAGGGAGGATAAGATGGCGCGATATGTGCCCTACATGTCGCCGCCTCTTGCGGACAATTATCTCTTGATTCGTCGCCATTGGATCCGGAAGTCCGGGTTTTCCAGCCGCATGGATGGGCGGCATATGCTATATCTAATGCATGTGTTAACCCGATGACATGCCACGTGGTGTAAGGAGTCAACATTTGCGACTCGGTGATGTTTGATGTCCAAGATTTCCGTGTTTGGATGGCGATGAAAATAAATACATTTTCCTAAATGGATGAGAGCTAATGATCGAAAGAATGGGAGGATAAGATGGCTCGCCATGTGCCATGCATGTCGCCGCCTCTTGCACGTCATGACAGTTATCGCTCCATTTATGTTCATCGTTGGATCAAAAGTTTCTTGGTCATCCCAACCACATAGGCTATAACTAATGTGCTAGCTTGATGATGCTTTTCCTAGCACGAGTTTAGGGGCGTGTATCTGAAAAGTCAAAAGAGAAAAGTCCATCCTGAAATTCAAAACCGGTCAACTCACTCTTCAACTGACCACACGTTTTAGGAATCACGCTTGTCCAGTTTTCACTTATTCAAGTGGTTTTGACCATGTTGACTGCCTTGTAGAGTAGCATGTGACCTTGAACCCTCCTTACTTGTGGGACTGACCCAAGAAAAAAAAAGAAAAAGGAAAACAGACCATCTCTCTTTTTCCTCATTTGTTCGTGCCTGGATGCCTGTAGGATCGAAAGTAAGTCTAGAGGGGGGATTAGACTACTTGACTAAATAAAAATTCTGCATTTTTCCAATTTTAGTTGTGGGTAGAATTTAGCAATGATAGCAAGTCAAGCACACACTACACATGCATGTCTACGAGTATTGCAGCGGAAAGTAAAGACAAACACATGTAGTAGAGGTTAGGGTTAGAAGATCAAACACAATTGTAGACACGAAGATTTTTCCCGTGGTTCTGATAGGTGGCGCTATCGTACATCCATGTTTATGGAGTCTTCAACCCACGGAGTGCAACGGTCACGAGAGTCCACGGAGGGCTCCACCCATAAGGGTCCACGAAGTAGCAACCTTGAATGTTCCATAACGGCTTCCGTCCACGAAGGACTAGCCTCACTATGGGTAGATCTTCATGAAGTAGGCGATCTCCTTGCCCGTACAAACTTATTGGTTCAACTCCACAACACGAACTAGGAGGCTCCCAAGCAACACCTAACCAATCTAGGAGGCACCACCCTCCAAAAGGTAATAGGCTTGATAGTGATGATGAACTCCTTGCTCTTGTGCTTCAAGATGATAGACTCCTCAACACTCAATCACTCTCTCACAAATTTGGCTTGGTAGAAGAGATTGATTGGGTGGAAAGCAACTTGGAGAGGCTAGAAATCAAGATCCATATTGTTGTGGTTTTGTCACGATAGATATCCGGGTTACCAGCCTTGAGTTCGGAGCCATCGCCATGGTAGTGGACTCAAAGGGGTTGATCGAGACGAAGGACACAAGTTTACCTAGGTTCGGCCCCTCAAGTCAAGGTAAAAGCCTACGTCCTGCTTGTGTTGTTATTGCTTGTTGTATCGATTACAAGGGGCTAGAAGCTTGACCTAGTTTTCGATCACCTACCTCTAAGCCGCCCCGACTCTGCCTTTATATAAGAGGCCAGAATCGTCGGGTCTTACAATTGTACAGTCGGATCATATTTACATCTCCGAATCTATCTCTATCTTACTAGCCAAGACCATCCTTTGGAAGGTCTTGCGCATCCGGGTCTCTGTCGTCCGGCCCGCATAAAGAGCCGCCAATCATCTTGGGCCTCCAGCTGATACATGTCTTCGTGGGCCGGCTCATAACCAATGCTATCAACCGGAACCTTCCAGCCGGGTCATATCACGGGGTTATATCCCCAACATTAGCCCCCAGGCTGAAGTGAGCCAGCTCATTTCATCCGTCTCTTGCAATTGTCTGAGAGTCACCAGAAATGACCCGGCATGACGTCACAGATACGCTGACGTATCACCAAATCTCTCGCATTTAACCGTTTACCAAAAATCGAGGCGTCCGTTCGGCAAAACTGGCATTGATGCCTGGGAACCCGCACCGTTTCCCTGTTTAAATAGGACCCACATGGGTCAAACCAGTGCATTCCCGCTCGTGCGCCTCTTCTTCTTCTTCCTGTCGCCCATCCATCGCTTGAGCTCGTCCACTCCGCTCCGGCGCCGCCGCTCGTCCGTCTCCAACTCAGGCCGCTACATCAACCTGTTTGCGCCAAAATCTCGCCCGCCGCCGTCTCCGCCTCCGGTAAGTACCTCTTCCCGTAGCTTTAGATCGGTAGCAAATAGGGTTTCCGCCGGCGGACCTCCGCCGCGTGCTTCCTTCTCCGGCACGACCGCACGGCCAAGCCTTGGGGCCCGCCACACATCTTTTTAGGCTGCAGTGTCATCGCTGCCATCGTACATGGCCCGCCCGTGCGCAATGTGCGGTCGGTTAGGGCTGTAGGTCGATTTTTCACCTTCACTGTTCTTGGCTTAGGTTGACGTAGAACTCCCTTTTTCGCTTCGGTAGATCCAAAATTTTAGTAACAGTTTGTGAAACCTGTTTGTCCGGGTCTTGACTGACTTCCGGCTCTTCTGTCCATAGTGAGCCGCTAGACTCCCTCCGGCTCTTTATCAACCGGGCCTTTCAAGGCTTAATCTTTTAGAACCCTGTAATTTGTAAGCTGCTGTAGCTATATGCTCTTTTTTGACTAGTCACCATTTTCTTTTTGCACAGTACTTCTAAGCCACCAATATGACACGCGCCACCAATTCCTGCAATTG
Organism: Hordeum marinum; assembly: GCA_022496015.1. Taxonomy (NCBI): domain Eukaryota; kingdom Viridiplantae; phylum Streptophyta; class Magnoliopsida; order Poales; family Poaceae; genus Hordeum; species Hordeum marinum. Next base: position 387,162,068 of record CM039672.1, read on the forward strand.
GGTCGGCTCTTGCGTGACCGAAGAATACCTGTCTGACCTCGTAGCCGTTGGCACCCTTCCTCCAAAGGAAGTGATCAACTGGCGGGTTCCGGGTGATGAGACCTGCCCCGCACCAAAGAAAGGTGAGGTCATAGTCTTTACGGATCACATCGAGCGGGGATTCGTACCACCCGGGTCAAAGTTTTTCCGTGACATTCTCCATCTGTACAAGCTGCATCCCCAAGACCTGGCACCAAATTCAGTGTCCAACATTTGCCATTTCCAAGTCCTCTGTGAGGCGTATCTTCAATCCAGACCATCAGTCGGATTCTTCCGTGAGTTCTTCTACGCCAACCGGCACACAGAATACAAGAGCGGGCCAAGTCTAGAACTCGGGGGAATCACCATCCAGCGCCGAAGGGGTATCACCTTTCCGGCTATTCAAATGCCCAGCCACCCGAAGGATTGGAACAAGACGTGGTTCTATTGCAAAGACACGTCTCCAGACTCGAAACATCGTCTGCCGGATTATCGTCCTTCCCGGCTCTCAACCGATACTTCATTGCCCAACCGGCTCTTTGCTGCCGATCGGGCTAGATATGAGAAGCCCCACGCCAGAGTGAAGGCTCTTCTGGCCAACGGCCTTATTGGAACAGACCTTATCTGCTGCTGGGTACAATGGCGGATCATGCCTCTGAGCCGCCGTAACCGGCTCATGTATGAATATCCAGGATTTTACGATAGCGAACTGTGCTTCAGCGCCACCACTTTGCCTGAGGATGATATCTGTATGACCGTCTGAAGTCTTGTGCACGAGACCTCCGGCTCATGCAGCACCATCGGCCTAGCGCCCTTCTGCGCGACCAACCCGGCGCCTCTTGTAAGTATTTTTATCTTGCCTCCGCCTATTGTATATTTATATACTCCTTTTCAAAACTTGATATTCTTCCTTCGGCTCAATTTGTACAGGACGACTCCGACTTCTGGAAGAAGGAATACGTTCCTCTTCCGAAGACAACCAAGAAGAAAGTCGCCACCAAGAAACCAAAGAAGGCAGCTCCTCAAGAGAACTGGTTCGAACACCCGACTTCTTCAGAGTCAGAGGTAAGATCCTTGAACTTTACTTACTTGACTTTTTGTCTTGCCGGCTCTTTAATAATATCTTTCCGTGTCTCACAGGACGAAGTAGAAACCAGTCACGCCAACGCTCCTGAGGTAACTTGCATGTATTCCGACTCAGAATATTTCTTTCGAAAGCCGCAGCGGGTTGTTAGAAAGTTTCCTCTATCTCACCCTCTCGCTCATCCGGCTCTTGATTTCCTTTAAAAAACAGCAAACTAAACGTCGTCAGACCCGGAGCGCCGGCTCTACAGAGCTTGCACCGGGACTACCAAATTCGCCAGCTCCTAAGAAGCGGCCTGCAGAGGTTAATATCCGTATTTCCCTTTTTCGTTTCTCTTCATGTCCGAATGTCTTATTATTTCCGTGTCTTGATTTTCAGAAAACACCCTCATCGGGCGACTCTTCAGCCTCAGTCATACCTCCACCAAAGATTAATCCTCTGTAACCGTTAAAATATCCAGATGTCTTGATGAAATACCAATCTCCTTTAAATGCTAACCCTTTACTTTGCAGTGCTCAGGCGAAACGCCGCAAGACCCATCAACCTTCCTCCAGCCCTGTCGTTGACAATCAAGAGCCTGGACAGCCGGCCCCAGCTCAACCGAATATTGAACAGCCGGAGGAAACTCCAGCGGAAGAAGAAATTCCACCAGCAGCTTCTACTGAGCTGGCGGCAGATGACCTTATGAAGGAGAACTCCCCAGCTGCTCCTTCAAGGCCGGTTACACCCACCAGGACCCCGGCGACTCCGGATGTTATCATCACCAGGTCCGCTCAAAAACCTCCTTCACCAGCACATGTCTTAACCCGGCATACGGAGCCGTCTGAAGCTTCGCGGAAACTTGAGTTTGACTCGTCGTACAACACAATGACAGCCGAAGAACTCCACTCCGGCTATATGAACCGGGTCAACACCAACCGAGACTTGGAACTCTGGCTGGTTAGCATGATGAAGGCAAAATATGAGGTATGTTACCTTTCTTCAGCCATAACCTTCCCCAGCCCCCAAGGGTCGGATTTAATCTAACATAGAGTTGAATTCGGGTCTTCTTTCGAAGGTTATGTAGAAAACACTTTGCTTTAAATACTGTCAACACTTGCATACTGCCAACTGTAGCCCCCAAGGGCCGGCTCAAATTTATTTGAACCGGAACTTTTGAGATTAAAAAAGAACCATAGTGTAGCCCCCAAGTTCTGGGTCAATTTCTAGGAAGATGAGCCGGAACTGTAGATGTAAACAGATCAAATATACATTAGCCCCCAAGTGTCAAATATATTGCTTGCAATCTGTTTGAGACTTGTAGAACTTGAACTGTGAACCCTTATGCCTATGAATACTCTTGTTGCTGCAATAGCTTATACTTTTCCTTTGATATGCACAGGACGCTCTTAATACAGCCGGCTCTCAGCTGGCGGATCTCAAAATCAACTTGGCAGCTCAACAGGAAGCACGAAGCCTTGCTGACGAGAGATGCCGGCTCTTAGCCGAAGAAGTAACCAAGATCACCACCGAGCTAACAACATTGAAAGAAACGGCTGAGTCGGAGAAAGCTGCACTGATCAAACGGGCAGATGATGCCGATCAGCGGCTCATTGCCGTTGCTGAGGAGCTCCAAGGGCTCAAAAGGCACATCGCTAAGATGTCTGCCGCCTTATTTGGTAAGTCAATCGTTCCTGTACTCCTTGCTTAATATCTTTTATGAAACAACTAACGACGAACCTGTCTCTTTCGGGTCATGTAGGACCTTTGAGCCGGCAGCTTGCAGACGACAGCATCCTGTCGCTGAAGGCCATATACACCTTTACAGAACAGCTGTATTGTGGAGCAATGTTCACCATCAAAAGCATACAGTATAAGGAGAAGATTCCCAAGGCCCTGAAAGGGGTATTAGAGCTGTTCTCGACGGTGCCCAAGCAAATCCAAGAGTTGAAGAAGTCGGCTTTCCACTCTAGAGCCGTCGCGGGCTTGAGCCGGGCCATGGCCTTCGCGCCGGATCTCACACCAGATGAGATGATGGGTGGATATCCTTCGAAGAAGGTGGACGGCTCAAAATTCTCCGACGAAGACTATTTCAAAGTCGTCAAGGACTCCCGCTATCTAGCGTCTATAATGGCTGATGAGGCGGAGGATGACTTGAAGAACTACCAAGCAGCATACGACCAGGAAGATAAACGGATCCGCAGGCCGCTTTACGAGTGTAAAGACCTAACACCCGCCCGAAGCAGAGATCTCTTCCCTGGTGAGCTTAACGTCGCGCCTTTCTTTGAAGGGTCATTTGCTGCCGTCTCTAACTGCAACTGGGAACTCGGCAATCTTCAGATCCGAACCGCGGAAGATCCGGAGCGGGATGAGCCGGCCGAGTGACCGAACCTTGTAATAATCAGAGCAAGTATTGGCTCTTATAATCATCCGCCCATGGTGTTTTGAAACTTTGTCAGAAACATCATTTGTTCCCTCTGAGAACATCTTTTGTAACAGCCTTTTAACATCTGATTGCACTTGCCGGGGGTTTACTTTATAGTACTGTCAATCATCTTTCTCAGCACTTTGCTTCCATCTTTGATAAATCTGCCAATGATTCATGAGAGGCACTTGGAAGTCTTCAAAAACTCTTTTTAGAGCCGGATAATACCTCTGTTGGCAAATAGCCTCCATGAACAAACGCGGCTATTGAAAAACCAATGCGCAATTTGTCCGAGACGCCTGTCCTTCACCCGAAGTTACTAGACCCGGGAAATTTACTCCATCAACCGGAGCAGCATGACTTCCCTTTTCTTATAATGAGATGCCATGGAAGAGCCGGCTGCCACAAGGTGAAGTAAGCTATACCTGACGGTAGGAAGCCTCTATGTGACAACGACGACTATTGAAAACTGTAAAGCGGCCTACAGCCGGCTGCATGAGGGGTGATGTAAACTGTACCATGATGGTAAAAAAACCTCCTTTTAACAGCAAATACTTTATCCATTGTATTCCAACACCGGTTGTCAATAGGTTTATGTAAGCTATACCAAAGGTAAGAAGCCTCTACTGACAACCGCAACTCAAGAAAGCCTGCTGTTGGAGGGTGATGTAAGCTATACCCGAAGGCAAGAAGCCTCCTCCAATCAGCCAATGTTGAATAGGGCCGGCTGCCGATGGTATTATGTAAGCTATACCTTATGGTAAGAAGCATCCATTCGACAGCCGCGACTAGTAATTGTACTAGTCGGCTGCGTGAAGGGCTTATGTAAGCTATACCCGAGGGCAAGAAGCCTCCTTCAGCAACTATTTTTGGCGTAAACGCCGGTTGTTAGGGTGAGATAAGCGAACCTGTCGGTAAGAAGCCCCCTTCGACAACCGCGGTTAATAAGTAACCGGAAGTGGCATAAAGCCGACCATTAGGATGATATAAGCGATACCCGTCGGTAAGAAGCCCCCTTCGATGGCCGCAGTTGATAAGCAACTGGAATTTGATGTACACGTTGTTGCCTTAGGGGAATTTTTTAAGCTATACCAAAGGTAGGAAGCCTCCATCAACAACATCGCTTAATGTACTCAAACTAGGCATAAAGCCAATTGCGCATCATACCAGTTCAGGGTCTCTAAAGCGAGATTGGCCGTCAACTCTGTGAGCCGGCTCAAGGTCTCTAAGACGAGATTGAATGATAAGAGCTTAACTTTTAACTTACAACAGTTCAGGGTCTCTAAAGCGAGATTGGCCGTCCACTTTGTGAACCGACTCAGGGTCTCTAAAGCGAGATTGACTGGTAAGAGTAACATCAGTTCAGGGTCTCTAAAGCGAAATTGGCCGTCAACTCTGTGAACCGGCTCAGGGTCTCTAAAGCGAGATTGACTGGAATACTTTGAACAGGTCACTTTAATTGGTTCAGGGTCTCCAAAGGAGATTAACCGGCAAGACCTTGGTGGGTCAAAGAACCACAGGAACCGCAAATTTGCTGGTAGTGAAGAATTTCATCCTGAGATCATAAAAATACCCATAATATCCAGGTCTCCAATCTTTGGTAGTAGTACTACTCTATGATATGCATAATGATAATGGATCTGCATCATCTCTTAAGTATAGTATGGCCGCAAGTGTGCCACGTTCCATGGCCATAAAGTTTCCTGACTCATCGTGTCCGACTCATCACGAATATCAATGAGATAGTATGACCCGTTGTTAAGGTTTCTGCTAACCACAAAGGGCCCTTCCCATGCGGAGAGAGTTTATGCATCCCAGTTTGGTCTTGAATAAGCCGGAGCACCAGGTCACCTTCCTGGAACGTCCGGGTCTTCACCCTGCGGCTATGATAGCGTCGCAGGTCTTGCTGGTAAATTGCTGATCTGGTCGCTGCTAACTCTCGTGCTTCGTCCAAGGCATCTAACGCATCTTGACGTGCCAGCTCATTGTCTGTCTCAACATAAGCCGCCACCCGTGGTGAATCATGCCGGATGTCACTGGGCAGAACCGCCTCAGCCTCGTAGACCATGAAAAAAGGCATAAAACCTGTAGACCTGTTAGGTGTAGTCCGGATGCTCCATAAGACGGAAGGCAACTCATCAACCCAACACCCGGCTGTCCGTTTCAAAGGGACCATGAGCCGGGGTTTAACCCCTCGTAGGATTTCCTGATTAGCCCGCTTAGCCTAGCCATTGGACTGTGGATGTGCCACGGCTGAAACATCAAGCCGGATATGCTCCTTCTCACAGAACACCTTCATAGCCCCCTTGGACAAATTTGTACCATTATCAGTGATAATACTATGTGGGTAGCCAAAACGATAGATCAATTTCCTGACAAACTCAACCGTTGTAGCTGCATCACACTTACTTACTGGCTCAGCCTCAACCCACTTGGTAAACTTATCAACTGCCACCAAGAGGTGCGTTTTCTTATCTTTGGACCTCTTGAAGGGTCCTACCATATCAAGCCCCCAGACCACAAACGGCCAAGTGATAGGTATCATCCTCAACTCTTGAGCCGGGACATGAGCACGTCGGCCAAATTTCTGACAAGCGTCACACTTACGAACCAGATCCTTTGCATCCTTGTGAGCCGTCAACCAGAAAAATCCATGCCGAAACGCTTTAGCCACTAAAGATCTTGACCCGGCATGATGTCCATAGTCGCCAGCATGAATTTCATTTAAGATTTGTTGGCCCTCTTCTGGTGACACACAGTGTTGGAAGACACCTGTCACACTGCATTTGTGTAACTCACCGTTGATAATTGTCATGGATTTAGAACGGCGGATGATCTCCCGATCCCGGCTCTCATCATCCGGCAACTCGCCGCGCGTCAAGTACGCTAAATAAGGAGTAGTCCAATCCGGAATAACATGTAGAGCCGCCACTAGAGCCGCCTCCGGGTCAGGAATTGCCAGATCCTCCTCAGAAGGCATCTTGACAGTCGAATGATATAACACGTCAAGAAAAACATTAGGCAGCACCGGCTTACGCTGAGATCCGAGCCGTGATAATGCATCAGCCGCCTCGTTCCGCCGACGATCAAGATAATCCACCTGATACCCTTTGAAATAACCTGCAACCACATCAACCGCCCGTCGATAAGCCGCCATCCGTGGGTCCTTAGAATCCCAAGTACCTGAAACTTGCTGAGCCACAAGGTCTGAGTCGCCCAGGCATCTAACCCGGCTTAAATTCATCTCTTTAGCGACTCTCAAACCATGGAGCAAAGCTTCATACTCAGCAGCATTATTAGTACAGGGGAACATCAACCAGAGCACATAACAAAACTTATCACCTTTCGGGGAGGTGAGAACCACACCGGCACCAGACCCCTCAAGCTGTTTAGACCCGTCAAAATGTATAGTCCAGTATGTGTTGTCCGGCTTCTCTTCAGGCGCCTGGCACTCTGTCCAATCATTTATGAAATCCACCAAGGCCTGAGACTTAATTGCTGTACGAGGGGTGTAATTGATGTTAAGAGGCCCCAACTCTAAAGCCCACTTGGCAATCCTTCCCGTGGCCTCTCTGTTCTGAATAATATCCCCCAACGGGGCAGAGCTTACTATAGTTATCGGATGGCCCAAAAAGTAGTGCTTCAACTTACGATTAGCCATAAAGACCCCGTATACTAGCTTCTGCCAATGCGGATATCGCTGCTTGGACTCAGCCAAGACCTCACTGATGTAGTAAACAGGCCTCTGAACGGGATACTCTTTCCCTGCTTCCTTACGTTCAACAACAATCGCCACACTGACCGCCCGGCTGTTAGCCGCTACATATAGGAGTAGCGGCCCTTTATCAGCCGGAGCGGCTAATACTGGCGGCTCAGTCAATTGCTTCTTAAGAGCTTCCAGCGCCTCTGCGGCTGCCTTGGTCCACTTAAACTTGTCCGTCTTCTTCATCATCTAATATAGGGGGATGGCTTTATCCCCAAGTCGGCTTATGAACCGACTCAGCGCCGCAATCCGGCCTGCAATACGCTGAACGTCATTGATGCATGTCGGCTCTCGCAAAGAGGTGATAGCCTTGATCTTATCCGGGTTAGCCTCGATGCCACGCTCAGACACCAAGAACCCCAAAAGCTTTCCTGCAGGGACACCAAAGACACATTTTGCCGGGTTAAGCATCATTTTGCACACCCGGAGATCGTCAAAAGTTTCCTTCAGGTCTTGCAAGAGGGTTTCCTTCTTTCTAGACTTCACCACTATGTCATCCACATAAGCATGAACATTACGGCCAATCTGGCTATGGAGACAGTTCTGCACACACCGCTGGTAAGTCGCCTGGGCACTCTTGATCCCAAAAGGCATGGAGACGTAGCAGAACGCCCCAAAAGGTGTGATAAACGATGTCTTCTCCTGGTCCTTGACTGCCATTTTGATCTGATGATACCCTAAATAAGCATCCAAAAAACACAAATTCTCACAACCGGCTGTTGCATCAATGATCTGATCAATGCGAGGGAGTGCGAAGGGATCAGCCGGACAAGCCTTGTTGAGGTCCGTGTAATCTATGCACATACGCCACGTATTATTCTTTTTAAGCACTAATACTGGATTAGCCGACCATTTCGGGTGAAAAACTTCAACTATGAACCCAGCAGCTAAGAGTCGGGCAACTTCCTCCCCGATAGCCTTGCGCCTCTCCTAATTGAACCGCCGCAGGAACTGCTTGATCGGCTTAAACTTCGGATCCACATTGAGATTGTGCTTAGCGAACTCTCTCGGTACACCCGACATGTCAGAAGGTTTCCATGCAAAGATGTCCCGATTCTCACGGATGAATTCGATGAGCGCGCTTTCCTATTTGGGATCCATGTGAGCCCCGATGGTGAACTGCTTGGATGAGTCGCCCGGAGTGAAGTCCACTGTTTTAGTATCATCCGCTGAAAACTTGAGTGGCGGCTCTGCCTTTGTATTTGGTTTCTTCAACGGGGTCATGTCCTCCGGGTCAACGTTCTCCTTATAGAACTTCAGCTCCTCTTGTGCACAGCTAGCCTCAGCATAAGCCACAACACCTTCCTCGCACTCGAGAGCCATTTTTCGATTGCCATGAACCGTAATCGTGCCATTTAGGCCGGGCATCTTAAGCTGCAAATAAACATAACAAGGCCTAGCCATGAACTTGGCGTAAGCCGGCCGCCCGAACAATGCATTATAAGGGCTCTTGATCTTGACCACCTCGAACCATAAGGTCTCCACCCTGTAATTATACTCATCGCCGAAAGCCACCTCCAAAGAGATTTTTCCCACTGGGTATGCCGACTTACCAGGCACCACGCCATGAAACACAGTGGAAGAAGTTTTGAGATCTTTGTCTAACAACTTCATCCGCTGGAAGGTGTCATAATACAAGATATTGATACTGCTACCTCCGTCCATGAGCACTTTGTTTACTCCATAACCATGTATCTGAGGGGCCACCACCAGAGCAAGCCGGCCCGGGTCATCCACCCATGGCGGGTGATCTTGCCTGCTCCACGTTATGTCATACTCTGACCACGGCAGGTATTGTGGGAGAGCCGGCGCGATCATATTAACCGCTCGCCTCCGTAGCTTCTCATCTCGCTTGCTGTTACCAATCGTAAACACATGATACTGCCCCGAACTGAGCTGCTTCGGGTTACTCTAGAATCCAGATTGATTGCGCCGCTGCTGCTGCTGGTTATTATGATTGTTGTTGCCAGGATGCTGTTGATGCTGCTGATTATTGTGTTGGTGTTGACCCGGATGACCTGCTCCTGAGCCGCCAGCACCAAAGCCGGCACCTGACCCGCCAGGCCCTGATCCGCCGGTCGGCCCACCACCCTGATTATGAGGTGGTTGAAAGTGTTGATTCTTAAATCTATGCATGATAAAACAATCGCCCCACGCATGCGTTGCTGGTTTATCAGGTGTGCTGTGCTCTGGGCAGGGTTTCCTAAGCACCGCTTCCAAATTGAAAGGGGGCCTGTTATCCCGCTGGTATGGCTTGTAACGCCCGTTCCCCTTAGGAACATTCGGCCCTGTGTTAGCATTTGCCACCAGCTCTGACCCGCCACCAGCGTTCCTCTGTCTGCTTTGATTCCCATTGTTCCCAAAACTCTTGCCTTGGTTCTTGTTCTTTCCCTGATTCGACTTCTCCTCATCCGAACCCGGATCTTTGGTGTTGTCTGAGTCGGCGTACTTCGTTAGAGCCGTCATGAGCTCTCCCATGTCTTGACACGTACGTTTAAGCCGGCCAAGCTTCTGCTTTAGTGGAACAAAATGACAATTCTTCTCCAGAATGAGCACCGCTTGAGCCACCGTGATCTGTTCCGACGAGTGAATGATGGTCGACACCCGCCGAACCCAATGATGAGCCGACTCATTCTCCTGCTAAACACAATGATCCAAATCCACAATGGTCATAGGTTGCTTGCAAGTCCCTTGGAAATTTTTGATGAACTTTGCCCTCAATTCGGCCCAAGAGCTTATAGTGTTGGGTGGTAAGCCCTTTAACCATGTGCGAGCCGGACCCTCGAGCATCATGATAAAATATTTTGCAAAAACAGCCTCACTGACGTCTAGCATCTCCATAGCTAGCTCATAGCTCTCGACCTAAGCCTCGGGAGGGAGATCCGCCGTGTAATTTGGAACCTTCCGAGGCCCCTTGAAATCCTTAGGCAACCTCTCGCTTCGTAGAGCCGGAGTTAAACATGGAACTCCCGCGGCTCTGGCGCTACCAACCGCTCCGGCCTTTGTCAACACTAAGGGCCCAAGACCCGGGGGAACTATTGCTACCTCTTGTTCTCGCCTGTTTCTTGCCCAGTCCACCAGGGCCGGCGTGTCTAGCGCCGCGCGTCCCCTTTGCCCATGATACGGGCCACTGCTTGAAGCCGCCGGCGACTCATAGCGCTGGCTGAAACTTCGACTATGGAGAGGGGTGGAGTGGATCCGGCTCCGGCTGTGAGTATATTTCTCTTGTTGAGCCACGACCATCTGTAAATATCCGATAGCGTTCGTCACCTCCTCCGCAAAGGGTGCCTCATCTGGGATAGGGATTGTTCCAAGCCGGGTGGCTGCTGCTACCATGTTCTTGGCCGGGTTAGAATAATGACCCGCCGGTGTCGTAAACCCTCCGGGTGGGGCCATGTGAGCCGCTGCTCGCCCTTCCCCAGGGGCAGCCGCCGCTTTCCCAGAGCCGGGGGTGTTGAAGAGATTCCTCTCCTCATAGCGCTCCGACAGACGAGATTGATGTCTCCTGCGGTGCACATCCGCCAGTGAAACCTGTTCCAGCCCCAAACGGAAAGCGTCGGCCTTGAGCCGTGCTGCCTCTGCCTCCATCTGGGAGTTTAAATCAGTTAGCCTCTGACGCTCCTCGGCCATCCGGCCCTTGATCCTTGCGATCTCTGCGTTATGAGCCACCTGATTATCCGGTGTGACCTCTGTAGCTAACAAAGCCTCAAGCTCATCCATCAACTCCACAAGGCCTTGAGCCGGCGGACGGGGAGGGTTAGCTTCCGACCCGGCCGCCCCTGGCCCTGCCATGAATACTGCCGCATGAGACGGCTGCTCCGGCTCATCTGATTCACCGTGCTCTGACTCGGGGTGGGGGTCACCGTAGCCCCCAAGGCCACCATTGCTGAGCTGGTACACAGATTCAGTTTCCCCACTTGACGACTCATCATCGGAGTGCACGAGCGTCCCTTGAGATCTGGATGCTTCCAGATCCATCCCTTGGGTGAAGCCCATGAAGACATGCCCCTGAACCGGGTTAACACGGGCAGGGCCTACCTTACGTGCGGGCTGGAGACGCCGAGCCGGCTCGACGATGTTGGTGCAGACGTCCGGCCCGGGTGTAGATCTGTCGATCTTCCCGATGAACACCTGGATTCCGCCGAACGGAACCCTAAAACCATACTCCACGAAATCAGCACCAAGCCCCCAGCCGGCATCGTCGATGTAGAGCCGGCCGCGGCGACTCTTGCTCATCCTCCCAACTACGTATCCTTCGAGCTCTAGAAGGGAGCCCTTTGAGAATTCAAAACCACCGAACGCGTGCCCCACGGTGGGCGCCAACTATCGTGGTTTTGTCATGGCAGATGTCCGGGTTACCAGACTTGAGTTCGGAGCCATCGCCATGGTAGTGGACTCAAAGGGGTTGATCGAGACGAAGGACACGAGTTTACCCAGGTTCGGCCCCTCAAGTCGAGGTAAAAGCCTACGTCCTGCTTGTGTTGTTATTGCTTGTTGTATCGATTACAAGGGGCTAGAAGCTTGACCTAGTTTTCGATCACCTACCTCTAAGCCGCCCCGACTCTGCCTTTATATAAGAGGCCAGAACCGTCGGGTCTTACAATTGTACAGTCGGATCATATTTACATCTCCGAATCTATCTCTATCTTACTAGCCAAGACCATCCTTTGGAAGATCTTGCGCATCCGGGTCTCTGTCGTCCGGCCCGCATAAAGAGCCGCCAATCATCTTGGGCCTCCAGCTGATACATGTCTTTGTGGGCCGGCTCATAACCAATGCTATCAACCGGAACCTTCCAGCCGGGTCATATCACGGGGTTATATCCCCAACACATATGGTTGGAGTGGATGATCTTGATCTCAAGACAAGGGTAGGTGGTTCTCTCTCAGAAATTTGGATATGGGAAGTGGAGAACTGTTCTGAGTGCTTCTCTTGCGAGTGGGATGTGGTGGAGGGGTATATATAGGCATCTCCAAAAATCCAACCGTTACAACATTATTGACCAACTCGGTTGTATCGATCTGTTCAAAATGTGGCAACTTTAGGAATGTCGGTGAGACCGAAATATGATTCTCGGTAGTGCCGATATGAGTGGCTGAGGGCAGTTTCCAAACTCGGTGAGACCGAACCATAAAACTTGGAAATTCTGATTCTATGATTTTAGTCACCCGAATCGTGGTCACCAAAACTCGGTTGCACCGATGCAACACTTGGTTGTACGGAGAGGTTAGGGTTTGTCTAGGGTTCTGTCTGGGGTAGAAAATGGGTAGAGCCGAATGGGAAAACTTGGTGGCACCAATTTTGTGTAGAAGGGTTTTGAAAAAGTATTTTTGTGGGAGAGCTTGTGGGTGTTTTTGGTGGCTAGCACTTGTGCACGTGGAGCAATTTGTTCACCAACATTACCTTACCCCCTTTTAATGGTATTGGCTTTCCTATGGACTCAAAGTGATTTCTGACAAAGTACAATGTAGAGTCTTCTTGCTTGAAGCTTTGCCAATCCATTAATTGCATCTCGGGGTCTCCTCACAATCTATAGCCGTCCCATCATTGGACTTTTCCTGAAATATACTTAGTGGAAACATGAGTCCGATGAGATATATGTTGTTATTAATTACCAAAACCAACAAGGGAGCAAATGTGCTTTCAATCTCCCCCTTTTTGGTAATTGATGACAACATATAGATCAAAGCTTCGACATATGATATAATCAATGAATAGAATCATCGCTTTGAGAAGTATGTGATAAGAAAGAGCCCCCCCTAAATTTGTGCACTATTTTGTATTTACGTTTGGATGCAAATGCACACTCGATTAGGTACATGGGGCACTCTTCCATGTCACATACAACTTGGTGGTGTGCAAGAATAATATGAATGAACAACATAGCACAACACATCAAGAAAGAAGTGAATGATCATCTCATAAGCATCTCAAAAGATAAGAAGTAGTAGCAACACATAAGAAGTGTATGATCAAACACCAACAAGTTTAACACAACCTATAAACCAAAAGATTTTAAAGTTTTGGAGAGAAATAAAAAAGCAACTCTCTCTCTCTCAAAGCCCTATTTTCTATACAACTTCTCCCCCTTTGGCAACAAGTTACCAAAAAGTTCAAAGGTATAGGACTAATCATTTCTCTCGGGCTGATCTCCTCCGGTTGTTGATGTAGGAGTCGAGAGATCTGCTTCTACAAAGACTTCTGCAGATGTCATGGAAGGGGTTGGAGTAGACACTAGAGGTGCTGATGGAGCTGGTAGAAATGAAGTAGCTGCAGCAAGTGCTGATGAAGATGGTCTCATCTCTCGAGCTGACACTGACATAGATCAGTCCCGGGTCTTGAACTGAGTGCTAGGCTGGAGAGGGTGACTGCCGTCATCATCATGACCTGAGGTGTGGGGAAGGAGTACATAATCCACTTCCTTCTTGAGCTCATCAACAATTTTTGTCAGCCCATCAACTTTATTGTTCAAGGTGTGGAAGTTGTCCTCAACAATCCTTTCCAGAATCTTCTGGTTCTTCAGAATCTCGGTGATGTCATTTTGCATGCCTTGGATAGAGCTAAGAATAAGGTCCATCTGCTCATTCCTTGTCCTTGTCACTGGAGCACTAGTGGTTATGGCTACCTCAGCTGCTGCCTATGCAGTAGATGAAGTGGGATGATCTGGGTTCATCACCACAACATTATCCTCAAACTCAGGCTGGAGTGGCATATGAGGTCGATCAAGTGCATATACATTCTTTTCAAGCTTGGAATTGATAATCATTTGAATGTATGGAGCATATCCACATGATCTCTTTTGGTCAGCAGCAGTCATCTTCACTGTGTCAACTATCAAATCCATGACACTGAATCTAGTGTGAAGGTCAATGTGATGCAGCATGTTGATGGAGAATCCTCTGATCATGTTGTCATCTCCTGACTGCATCAAAGTGTACCTCAAGATGGTGTTGGTGGTTGGCAAACCTGCCTGCAGGTAGTACATCGAGCCAAACTTATGTGAATGCACATAGTCACCGGTGATCTCCTTGTACATCTTAACCATGGAGTTATGATTCATTTTGGCCTCAGAGTACACATCCAAGTGACCATCTTGTACTTGTGGGGCTCCCAAGATGGTAGACCACTCTTCCACTGTTGATTCCTACCTGACACCTTCTGTCATCCAAAAACTTTTGCCATCACCATAAAAGTGAGTTGTGGAGTAGAATTGCATGATCATTTCATCATTCCAAGGGGTCATCTTCCTTCCAACAAATTCTTCAATATCAATGGCCTTGAAGTTCTCTTGCACACGAGGGAAATAATCCTCATTCTCCTTAATGTAGCCCCAATCTACATATCTCACGTCACTTACAGGTGGGCTCTTGTCTAGGAGAATGGTCTCGTCGTAATCTTACCGCTCTTTGGTGTAGTATCTGTAGTCTACAAAAATATTTCTCCTTTGAGAATATGGATCTATAGCTCTCCATTCCCCTCAGCCCTGAATCCTTCCTCTTCTTCATATCCTCAACAAGAGGATAGTGGTCATTGTGCTGTGGAAGGTGAGATCTTAGCTTCCTCAAAACTGTCGTTTCATCCTCTTCAGCAGCAGCTCTGGAGGAGGATCCCTTGTTCTTGGTTGCAGCTAGAACATCCTTGGTTGTCCTCTTGGACTTTGGAGCTATGGGCTTCTTGGGAGCAATTGTCTTGCTCTTGGATGGGGCCTGGCTGGTCATGGCATCAACAAGCAGCTTCTTCTTCTTCTTGGGAGGAGCCTAGGCAGCTAACTCTTCCTCTCCCCCAGCTTCTTCTCGATCTTCATACATAGATGTTGGTCTTCCAACAGAATGTACAATCCTCTTCATGCTCATCTACTTCCCAACTGGCTTCTTAGGCATATAGCCCCTCTTCTTCTTCCCAGCTGGCTTCTTGGGCATAGAGCTCCTGGCAGGCTCAATAGACATGGAAGCCCTAGCACTCCTTGATGCTCTCATTGCCTCAGTACTAGCATACTCTTTCCTTACTAGCCTCCTAGATGAGGTGGCCTCAGTTGCAAAGCGGACAATTTGGAGTTTGGAGAAAGGCGATGACCAGGGGGTCCGGAGCGGTAGTTTGGAGTTGGAGGAAAAGACTTTTGGCGATTGAATTTCAAAAGTCGAGTCCGTTAGGCTATATACTCCTCCCTGTCGGTGAAACTGATTGGAATATTTTGGTGTCACCGAGTTGCCTAACTGTCGGGAGATAGAGAGACTCAGTGGAACCGAGAATTCTAGATTGGTTGCACCGAGGTCAAAAACCTAGATCAACTTTGTGATTTAGTGGAACCGAGTTCGTGGAGATGGTTACAAGGAGATTCTCAAAGAGGTTTTGGAATGAAACTCTTGTCGACACAGTACTCTGAGTGCTCCTCACACAGAGGGTTCGAGAAGTGCTTGTTCAAGTTTTGTGATGTAGCATGAATAGAACTTGAGACGAGAAATCATAGATAGCTAGAGAGGGGTCCTAGGCATTCTTGTACATCCAATTGGCAAAATAAAATCAAAATCCAAATATCTACAATTGGATATCCTCGAATGAGTAAAGATATACAGACCAACATGCTCACACAACAAGATGTCAAATGAAATCATGGCAAACATGCACAAACACTCTAGCATCTATCTAGCACTTAGGCGATGACGTAGTCATCTATATATGAGTATATTGACATAGGAGCCAAGTAAGAATACTTGATCATAGGTCATACTCATTGTTTAAGCACAAGTGGGGTTGCCACTTTTACATAAAGCTTGTTATTGTTGTCACATTCTAAGAGATGCTTTAACTCAAGTCTTAGAGTAAAGCTCCCCCTTGATGTGACATCCCCCTAAGAGGGATAAACTAACCTTGGGTTTTGTCGTAGAAGACTTCATGTGGGTGATGTAGTGATGGATGCTCATAGTTGATGAAGACCATCTTGAGTTGGGAGCAATCCTTTTAATTCTTACTCTCCTCACCTACATGGGTTAGTCCCAAATACAAGAGACAAATACAAGGATATCTATGGACATGGAGTGCAAAGCATACATGATGATGTCCATGGATTCATTAATAACCTTGTACCTTGCTTACCTTTGAGGGAATGTGTGACTCCTTGAAATATTTCATAATGTTGATGTTGATTGCAACTAGTCCTTGCCAATAATGAATGTGGGTGAATTCATTGGCAGAGTCACCCCTCAAGAACATATATAGTTCTTCTTATTGGGGACCCACATCAAGTTGATGGGAATCCTTGGAGTTGAAGTGGCACTTGTATAAGTTGAGCTTGTAGAAGCCTTGGGAACCCACTTGACCAAAGCTTGGGATTCATCTTAATACGATTCAATCTCCTCTTGAAGCTTGTCCTTGGCCTTGAGCTTGTGGTCTTGTGGTAGAAGGTCATCTTGAGCTTTTGTTCCCTTGGGAAGAGTATGTTCATACTTATCCCTTTGAGGAACAAACTTGGTCTTGGGGTATTGACCTTCTTCTCATTCAACTCCATTTGCGTTGAAGTAGCCAATGCCATGGTTCTTCCGGTATCCTCCATGCTTGCATACAATTTCCTCAAATTGCTTACATCTAGCAAGACTTTTGTACATACCTTTCTCTATAATACCTTTCAATAGATCATTTTCTTGCTCAAGTGTAACTTGGCTAAGATAGTCGTTAGTGGGATCAATAGAACTACTAGAAGCAATATCATTTGATTTATCATTTTTATTTCTACTAGTTGAATAACCTTTCTTGCCTTTGTTACTAGTTTGCTTAGCCTTAACTTGTGTAATTAATGTAGACAAGAGAAGTCGTTTGGCTAGATAAGAGGAAGTCTTCTTTCGAAGATCGTCATTGATAGCTTTAAGGAATTCATGCTCTTGATCCAAATTGAGCTTCTCGAAGCATAGCTTCTCATGAGTCCTTACAAGTTCTCTATGATCTTCTATAGTAGACTCGTGTGCTAACTTAAGAGAGTTTAGTTCTTTAGTTAGTCGCTCTATTTCCAACTTATCATCATCACACGAATTATCTTGACTACAGTGATCACTAACAAGTACATTTTGACTAGTATCACTAGATTTGTCAAATAGCAAGTCATCATCTCCTAGTAGGTCATCCTCATCACTATTGAAATCAAGATATTTGGGTGTGATACCTTGGGGCATTTAGCCATGAAGCAACTTCCACTCCCTTCGTTTGGTGAATCAAATATGTCATAGGAGTTGGAGGAAACGAGTGCAAGTCCGGCAACACCTTCATCTTGACTATAGTCGGAGTCGGAGTGATAGCTTCTCTCGGAGTGGTGGTGGGATTTGGAGCCACAAACCCATTCACCAACATGAGCTTGATGTCTTCTTATTGAGTAGCTCTTGGTGTACTTGTATTTCTTCTTTGAGTCTCTACTTCTCCTTGAGGGTCTTCGTTCATAACGATCATCTCTACTCTTCTCTCTCTTTGAGGTGACTCATCTCTTGAGATCTTTATTCTAGGTGACTCTTCCCTTCTTTTGTGGGGGGCCCTGCACTCATTGGATTAGTGTCCGGGCCTTCCATAATTGTAACAATTCCGGTCATGACTAGATGAACGCTTCTCTTCATATCTTGAGTTGGAGTTTGATGTCTACTACGCAACCTTCTTCTTGTAGACTCGTGTTGGGCCTCCAAGCGCAGGGTTTTGTAGGACAGTAGCAAATTTCCCTCAAGTGGATGAACTAAGGTTTATCAATCCGTGGGAGGCATAGGATGAAGATGGTCTCTCTCAAATAACCCTACAACCAAATAACTGTTGTGAAATGTTGCATGGGAAAGAAAAAATTTCCTACGCTTCACCAAGATCAATCTAGGAGATGAGCATCTATGAGAGGAGAGATTGGATCCACATACCCTTGTAGATTTCTAAGCGGAAGCATTAAAGAACGTTGTTGAAGTAGTCGTACGTCTCCGCGATCCAAATCGCAACCCGTCCCACGAACTCCCGATCAAGTGCCGAACGGACTACACCTCCGCGTTCAGCACACGTGCAACTCGATGATGATCTCCACCTTCTTGATCAAGCAAGAGGGAGCAGAGAGGTAGATGGGTTTGCCGGCAACACGACAGCATGGCGGCGGTGGTGGTGGAGCTGATCCGACAGATCTTCCCTAAGCGGCACCGAATCAATCTACTAGCGGAGAGCTAATCAGAGAGGGAGGAAGGGCTGTGCCGTGGCTTGTGGTGCAGCTTCCCTCCTCCCTCTCACATATATATAGGGGGAGGGGTGGGGCGCCCAACCCCTAGGGTTTCCCCCTTGGGGCGGCGGCCAAGGGTGAAGGCGCCCTAGGGTGGCTTGCCACCCAAGGCAAGGTGGCGCCAACCCAAGGGTTGGCCCTCCCACCAACCCCCAGCCGCATGGGCCCTTGTGGGAGTTGCAGACAGCCCACCAGGAGCTGGTGTGCCTTCTCTCACAGCTCACGTGTCCCTTTGGGGCTGGTGGTCCTTTCCGGTGGACCCCCGGGACCCTCCTGGCACCCCCGGTACGTTACTGGTGACGCCCGAACTTTTCCCAATGACCAATGCGGAACATCCTATATATGAATCTTCACCTCCGGACCATTCCAGAGCTCCTCGTCACGTCCGGGATCTCATCCGGGACTCCGAACAACCTTCGGTCACCAACACACATAACTCATCTATACTGAAACGTCACCGAACCTTAAGTGTGCAGACCCCGCGGGTTCGAGAACTATGTAGACATGACCGAGACGCCTCTACGGTCGGTAACCAATAGAGGGACCTGGATGCCCATATTGATTCCTACATATTCTACGAAGATCTTTATCAGTCGACCCTGTATGTCAAGGATTCAGTTAATTCCGTATGATGTTCCCTTTGTTCTTCGGTATGTTACTTGTCTTAGATTCGATCGTCGGTATCTGTATACCTAGTTCAATCTTGTTTCCAACAAATCTCTTTACTCGTTCCGTAATACAAGATCCACGGCTAACACTTAGTCACATTGCTTGCAAGGATTATTGTGATGTTGTATTACCGGGTGGGCCCAAAGATACCTCTCCGTCACACGGAGTAACAAAACCCAGTGTTGATCCATGCCAACCCAGAAGACATCCTCGAAGATACCTGTAGAGCACCTTTATAGTCACCCAGTTACGTTGCGACGTTTGATACACACAAGGCACTTCTCCGGTGTGAGTGAGTTGGATGATCTCATGGTCATAGGAACATATACTTGACATGTAGAAAACTGTAGCAATAAACTTACACGATCATATGCTACGTTTATAGTTTGGGTCTTGTCCATCACATAATTCTCCTAATGATGTGATCCCGTTATCAAATGACATCTCATGTCAATGGCTAGGAAACCTTGACCATGTTTGATCAATGAGCTAGTTTACTAGAGGCACACTAGGTACAAAGTGGTGTCTATATATCCACACATGCGATGCGTTTCCAATCAATACAATTATAGCATGGATAATAAACAATCATCATGAACAAGGAAATATAATAATAACCATTTTATTATTGCCTCTAGGGCATATTTCCAATAGTCTCCCACTTGCACTAGAGTCAATAATCTAGCTCACATCACTATGTGATTTACATTGTAATGAATCGAACACCCATACAGTTTTGGTGTCGATCATGTTTAGCCCTTGGTAGAGGTTTAGTCAACGGGTTTGCAACATTCGGATCCATGTGCACTTTGCAAATATTTAGTCCTCCTCCTTGATGTACTCGTGGATGGAATTGAAGCGTCTCTTTATGTGTCTGGTCCTCTTGTGAAACCTTGGTTCCTTGGCCAGGGCAATGGCACCAGTGTTATCACAGAACAAATCAAATGGATTCAGTGTGCTAGGAACTACTCCAAGATCTGTCATGAACTCCTTCATCGAGACACCTTCCTTCGCTGCCTCCGAGGTTGTGATGTACTCCGCTTCGCACGTAGAATCAGACACAACGCTCTTCTTGGAACTGCACCAGCTTACCGCTCCCCCATTGAGAATAAATATGTATCCGGTTTGCGACTTAGAGTCATCCGGATCAGTGTCAAAGATTGCATCGACGTAACCCTTTACGACGAGCTCTTGATCACCTCCATAAACGAGAAACATTTCCTTAGTCCTTTTCAGGTACTTAAGGATATTCTTGACCACCATCCTGTGCTCCATTCCAGGATCACTTTGAAACCTTCTGGCCATACTTATGGCAAGGCTGACATCGGGTCTTGTGCACAGCATCGCATACATGATAGAGCCTATGGCTGAAGCATAGGGGATGGCACTTATATTCTCTCTATCTTCTGCAGTCACTAGGCATTGAGTCTTACTCAACTTCACACCTTGTAACACAGGCAAGAACCCCTTCTTGTACTGATCCATTTTGAACTTCTTCATAACTTTATCAAGGTATGTGCTCTGTGAAAGTGCTATCAAGCTATCTCTATAGATCTTAATGCCTAATATGAAAGCAACTTCTCCTAGGTCCTTCATTAAAAACTCTTGTTCAAATATTCCTTCACGGTTTCCAGCATTTCTATACTGTTTCCAATCAGCAATATGTCATCCACATATAATATTAGAAACACTATAGAGCTCCCACTCACTTTCTTGGAAATACAAGCTTCTCCATAAACTTGTATAAACCCAAACACTTTGATCACCTCATCAAAGCGCTTATTCCAACTCCGAGATGCTTGCACCAGTCCATAAATGGATCACTGGAGTTTGCAAACTTTGTCAGCATTCTCTGGATCGACAAAACCTTCCGGTTGCATCATATACAACTCTTCCTCAAGGAAACCATTAAGGAACGCTGTTTTGACATCCATCTGCCAAATTTCATAGTCAAAATATGTAGCTATTGCTAACATGATTCTGACGGACTTAAGCATTGCTATGGGTGAGAAGGTCTCATCGTAGTCAACTCCTTGAACTTATGAAAAACCCTTTGCCACAAGTCGAGCTTTATAGACGGTGACATTACCGTTCGCATTTGTCTACTTCTTAAAGATCCATTTGTTCTGAATGGCCTTTCGCCCTTCAGGTAATACTTCCAAAGTCCATACTTTGTTTTCATACATGGATCCCATCTCGGATTTCATGGTCTCCAACCATTTCTCGGAATCCGGTCCCATCATCTCTCCTCCATAGCTCGTAGGTTCATCGTTGTCTAACAACATGACCTCCAAGACAGCATTGCCGTACCACACAGGAGTAGTACGCGCCCTTGTCGACCTACGAGGTTCAATAGTAACTTGATCCGAAGTTTCATGATCATCATCATTAACTTCCTCTTCATCCGTCGTTGGCTCCACAGAAACATCTTTCTGCGTTGGGCTACTCTTTGGTTGAAGTAAAGGTTCAATAACCCCATCAAGTTCTATTTTCCTCCCACTCAATTATTTCGAGAGAAACTCTTTCTTAAGAAATGTTCCGTTCTTAGAGACAAACACTTTCACTTCGGATCTGAGATGGAAGGTATACCCAACTGTCTGTTTTGGGTATCCTATGAAGACACATTTCTCCGCTTTGGGTTCTGGCTTTTCAGGCTGAAGCTTTTTGACATAAGCATCACATCCCCAAACTTTACGAAACGACTATTTTGGCTTCTTGCCAAACCACAGTTCATATGGCGTCGTCTCAACGGATTTTGATGGTGCCCTATTTAAAGTGAATGCAACTGTCTCTAATGCATAACCCCAGAACGATAGTGACAAATCGGCAAGAGACATCATAGAACACACCATATCCAATAAGGTTCGATTACGACATTCGAATTCACCATTACGTTGTGGTGTTCCAGGTGGTGTCAATTGTGAAACAATTCCACACTTTCTTAAGTGACTGCCAAACTCATAACTCAGATACTCACCTCCTCGATCAGATCACAGGAATTTAATCTTCTTGTTACGATGATTCTCAACTTCACTCTGAAATTGCTTGAACTTTTCAAACGTTTCAGACTTGTGTTTCATTAAGTAAATATACCCATATCTACTTAATTCATCAGTGAAGGTGAGAAAATAACGATATCCACTACGCGCCGCAACGTTCATTGGACCGCACACATCAATATGTATGATTTCCAATAAGTCACTCGCCCATTCCATTGTTCCAGAGAATGGCATTTTAGTCATCTTGCCCATGAGGCATGGTTCACATGTGTCAAGTGATTCAAAACCAAGTGACTCCAAAAGTCCATCATCATGGAGCTTCTTCATGCGTTTTACACCAATATGACCCAAACGCCAGTGCCACAAGAAAGTGGTACTATCATTATCAACTCTACATCTTTTGGCATCAATGTTATGAACATGTGTATCATCACTATCAAGATTCATTATGAATAAACCCCTCACATTGGGTGCATGACCATAAAAGATATTACTCATATAAATAGAACAACCATTATTCCCAGATTTAAATGTGTAACCATCTCGCAACAAACAAGATCTAGATATAATGTTCATGCTTAACACAAACACTAAATAACAATTATTCAGGTTTATCACTAATCCCGATGGTAAGCGAAGAGAGAGCATGCCGATGGCGATCACATGAACCTTGGAACCATTTCCCATGCGCATCGTCACTTCGTCATTTGCCAACCTTCATCTATTTCGTAGTTCCTGCTTTGAGTTGCAAATGTGAGCAACCGAACTGGTATCAAATACCCAGACACTACAACAAGAGTTGGTAAGGTACACATCAATAACATGTATATCATATATACCTTGTTTGTTGTTGGCCGCCTTCTTGTCAGCCAGATACTTGGGGCAGTTCCGTTTCCAGTGACCAGTTCCCTTGCAATGAAAGCACCTAGTTTCTGGCTTGGGTCCAGCGTTGGGTTTCTTCACGGGAGGAGCAACTGCTTTGCCATCCTTCTTGGAGTTACCCTTCTTACCCTTGCCATTCTTCTTGAAACTAGTGGTTTTATTGACCATCAACACTTGATGTTCTTTTTGGATTTTAGACTCAGTAACTTTCAGCATCGCAAACAGCTCGGCGACTAACTTGTTCATCCTGTACATGTTATAGTTCAACACGAAGCTCTTGTAGCTTGGTGGCAATGATTGAAGAACTCTGTCAGTGATCGCCTCTGGTGGAAGGGGCATACCTAACTCTGCCAGACGGGTCAAATACCCAGACATTCTGAGTATATGTTCACTTATAGACCTATTCTCCTCCATTTTGCAAGCATAGAACTTATCGGTGGTCTCATACCTCTCGATCCGAGCATTCTTCTTAAAGATAAACTCCAACTCTTGGAACATCTCGTATGCTACATGACATTCAAAACGTCTTTGAAGCCCCAGTTCTAAGCCAAACAATATTGCACACTGAACTATTGAGTAATCTCCAGAACGTGCCTCCCAAGCATTCTTAACGTCTTCGGATAACATGTCTGTGGGTTGGTTACCAAGCGGTTCATCAAGGACATATGCCTTCTGGGAAGCCATGAGGATAATCCTCAGATTACGGGCCCAGTCCACAAAGTTACTTCCATCATCTTTCAACTTAGCTTTCTCTAGGGACATATTAAAATTCAGGGGTGCTACTACGCGAGCCATTGATCTACAACATAAATAAGCAAAGGTTACTAAGACTATTGTTCAAGATAATGAGTTTAGTTAATCAAATTACTAAAGCTCCCACTCAAATTGACATCCCTCAGGTCATCTGAGTGATACATGATCCAAATTCACCAACTCAAGTCCGATCATCACGTGAGTTGAGGTGGTTTCAATGGTGAACATCATCATGTTGATCATATCTACTATATGACTCATGTTTGACCTTTTGGTCTCTTGTGTTTCGGGGCCATGTGTGTACATGCTAGGCTCATCAAGTTTAACCCAAGTGTTCTACATGTGCAACACTGGCTTGCACCCGTTGTATGTGAACGTAGAGTCTATCACATCCGATCATCACGTGGTGTCTCGACACGAGGAACTTTCGCTACAGCGCACACTTGGGGAGAACACAATTTATCTAGAAATTGAGTGAGGGATCACCTTATAATGTTACTGTTGTCCTAAGCAAAACAAGGTGAATAAAAGGATTAACATCACATGCAAATCATAAGTGACACAATATGGCCATGAACTTGTGCTTTTGATCTCCATCTCCAAAGCACCGGCATGATCTCCATCATCACTGGCATAACACCATGATCTCCATCATTGTGTCGCCATCGGGGTTGTTGCGCCCACCATGCTCATAATACTATTGCTACCGCTTAGCGATAAAGTAAAGCACTACATAGCGCTTAAAGATTGACACGGAGGTCAGACAATAATCAAAGACAACCTTATGGCTCTTGCCGGTTGCCGTACTCATTGACATGCAAGTCATGATATTCTATACAAAACATGATCATATCATACATCACATATATCTCATCATGTAATTGGCCATATCACATCACAACATACCCTGCAAAAACAAGTTAGACGTCCTCTAATTGTTGTTGCATGTTTTACGTGGCTGCTATGGGTATCTAGCAAGAACGATTCTTACCTATGCAAAACCACAACGGTGATATGAAGATTGCTTTTCAACCTTGTACAAGGACCGCCTTAATCAAATCTGATCCAACTAAAGTGGGAGAGACAGACACCCGCCAGCCATATTTATGCAACAAAGTCACATGTTAGTCGATGGAACACGGTCTCTTGTAAGCATACGAGTAAAGTCGGTCCGAGCCGCTTCATCCCACAATACCGCCGAACCAAGAAAAGACTAAGGGAGGAAGTAATCTGAATACCAACGCCCACAAACTCCTTTGTGTTCTACTCAAGATCTCATGTACGCATAAACCTAGCTCATGATGCCACTGAGGTGAAACGTTGCATGGGAAACAAAAAAATTCCTACGCTTCACCAAGATCAATCTAGGAGATGAGCACCTATGAGAGGAGAGATTGGATACACATAGCCTTGTAGATCACTAAGAGGAAGCGTTAAAGAACACAGTTGAAGTAGTCATACGTCTCCGCGATCCAAATCGCAAGACGTCCCACGAACTCCCGATCAAGTGTCGAATGAACGACACCTTCGCGTTTAGCACACGTGCAGCTCGATGATGATATGTGCCTTCTTGATACAGCAAGAGGGAGTGGAGAGGTAGATGGGTTCGCCGGCATCACGATGGCGTGGCGGTGGTGGTGGTGGAGTTGATTCGGCAGAGCTTTGCTAAGCGGCATCGAATCAATCTACTAGCGGAGAGGTAATCAGAGAGGGAGGAAGGGCTGCGCCATGGATTGTGGTGCAGCTTCCCTCCTCCCTCTCACATATATACAGGGGGAGGGGTGTGGCGCCCAACCCCTAGGGTTTCCCCCTTGGGGCGGCGGCCAAGGGTGGAGGCGCCCTAGGGTGGCTTGCCACCCAAGGCAAGGTGGCACCAACCCTAGGGTTGACCCTCCCACCAACCCCCAGCCGCATGGGCCCTTGTGGGAGGTGCGGCCAGCCCACCATGGGCTGGTTCGCCTTCTCTCACATCCCATGTGGACCTTCAGGGCTGGTGGCCCCTTCCGGTGGACCCCCGGGACCCTCCCGGCACCTCGGTACGTTACCGATGACGCCCGAACTTTTCCCGACGACCAACACGGAACATCCTATATATGAATATTCACCTCCGGACCATTCCGTTGCTCCTGATCATGTCCGGGATCTCATCCAGGACTCCGAACAACCTTCGGTCACCAACACACATAACTCATCTATATCGAAACGTCACCGGACCTTAAGTGTGGAGACCCTACGGGTTCAAGAACTATGTAGACATGACCGAGACACCTCTACGGTCAATAACCAATAGCAGGACCTGGATTCCCATATTGATTCCTCCATATTCTATGAAGATCTTTATTGGTCGAACCTCTATGTCAAGGATTCAGTTAATCCCGTATGATGTTCCCTTTGTTCTTCGGTATGTTACTTGTTCGAGATTCGATCGTCGGTATCTGTATACCTAGTTCAATCTTGTTTCCAGCAAGTCTCTTTACTCGTTTCGTAATACAAGATCCACGGCTAACACTTAGTCACATTTCTTGCAAGGCTTATTGTGATGTTGTATTACCGGGTGGG
Organism: Hordeum marinum; assembly: GCA_022496015.1. Taxonomy (NCBI): domain Eukaryota; kingdom Viridiplantae; phylum Streptophyta; class Magnoliopsida; order Poales; family Poaceae; genus Hordeum; species Hordeum marinum. Next base: position 387,188,423 of record CM039672.1, read on the forward strand.
CCCAGAGATACCTCTCCGTCACACGGAGTAACAAATCCTAGTGTTGATCCATGCCAACCCAGAAGACACCCTCGGAGATATCTGTAGAGCACCTTTATAGTCACCCAGTTACGTTGCGACGTTTGATACACACAAGGCACTTCTCCGGTGTCAGTGAGTTGCATGATCTCATGGTCATAGGAACATATACTTGACATGTAGAAAACTGTAGCAATAAACTTACACGATCATATGCTACGTTTATAGTTTGTGTCTTGTCCATCATATAATTCTCCTAATGATGTGATCCCGTTATAAAATGACATCTCATGTCAATGTCTAGGAAACCTTGACCATCTTTGATCAACGAGCTAGTTTACTAGAGGCACACTAGGGACAAAGTGGTGTCTATATATCCACACATGCAATGTGTTTCCAATCAATACAATTATAGCATGGATAATAAACAATCATCATGAACAAGGAAATATAATATTAACCATTTTATTATTGCCTCTAGGGCAAATTTCCAACAATAAAAAAGAGTCTCTTGTGTCCCCAACACACCCAATACAATGGTAAATTGTATAGGTGCACTAGTTCGACGAAGAGATGGTGATACAAGTGTAATATGGATGGTAGATATAGGTTTTTGTAATCTAAAAATATAAAACAACAAGGTAACTAAAGATAAAAAGTGAGCACAAACGGTATTGCAATGCTTGTAAACAAGGACTAGGGTTCATACTTTCACTAGTGCAATTTCTGTTAACAATACTGACATAGTTGAATCATATGTAAATACCTCTCGTGTGATAAAGGTTCATTCCAAAGTCACAAATAGCGGAGAACTAACAGATAAAGTATTGCAGGGTACGAAACTACCTCAAAGTTAGCTTTTCCGATCAATCTTATGAGCTATACCTATAAGTCTCACGAATAGCCCTAGAGTTCGTACTAAAGTAACACCTTAAGATACACATCAACCAAAATCCTAATGTCACCTAGATACTCCAATGTCAGCACAAGTACCCATGGGCTTGATTATATGATATGCATCACACAATTTCAGTTTCATCATGTTCAATCCAACACAAAGAACTTCAAAGAGTGCCAACCCCTATGCATAGATTCCCAAAGTCACGGTACCCGCAAGTTGATCACCAAAACATAGATCAAGTGGATCAATAGAAATCCCATTGTCACCACGGATATCCCATCGCAAGACATACATCAAGTGTTCTCAAATCCTTAAAGACTCAATCTGATAAGAAAACTTCAAAGGGGATACTCAATTCATCACATGAAGATAGAGAGGGGAAAACTCCATATGATTCATCTATATCAATAAAGCCCGCGGTAGATCAAGATTGTGCCATCTCAAGAACACAAGAGAGAAAGAGAGAGAGATCAAACACATAGCTATTGGTACATACCCTCAGCCCCGAGGGTGAAATACTCCCTCCTCGTCATGGAGATCGCCGGGATGATGAAGATGGCCTACGGCGATGGTTTCCCCCTCATGCAGGGTGCCGGAATGGGCTCCCAATTGGTTTTTCGTGTCTCTGGAGGCTTGCGGTGGCGGAACTCCCGATATAGGTTTCTTTTTGGAGGTTTGGGTATTTATAGGAGTATTCGGCATTGGTCCCACGTCCGGAAGGTTCCCGAGGAGGTCACCAGCTCGCTAGGCACGGCTAGGGGGGTGGCCGTGCCTGGCAGGCTTGTGACTCCCTAGGGACTCTTCTCTGGTATCTTTTCGCTCCAGTATTTTTTATATTTTCCAAAAATATTATCCGTAAATTTTCAAACCATTCGGAGAACTTTTATTTCTGCACAAAAACAACACCACGGCAGTTCTTCTGAAAACATCGTTAGTCCGGGTTAGTTCTAATAAAATCATACCAAAATCATATAGAATTATTGTAAACATGGCCTGAATACTTCATAAATTATAGATACGTTGGAGACGTATCAGCATCCCCAAGCTTAATTACTGCTCGTCCTCGAGTAGGTAAACGATAAAAGAAATAATTTATGAAGTGTGAATGCTAGCATAGTGCATAAATTCGATCAATGATAATTCCAAACACTTTTTCTAGCATCATTATATATCATAAACAATAGCTGATCTCATAAAACTTCTCATAATGAAGTAACTAGATATTCACATGTTAAAGTATAGACCATGAAGTTTCTTGAAAACTAACAAACTATGCTTTTAGTCACCAAACAATTGCAATTCATCTTATTTTCACGAAGAGTCTATGTAAGAGATTTGATTTAGCAAATTACACATACTCAACCATCACATAGTCTTCCATGATTGCTAACACTCAAAGCATATTTTTAGAGCAAATGGCATCCGTTGAACACATAGAAAGATATAGGCTTAATGTTTCGCCTCCCAACATACTTATCATATAGATAATTGTCAACAATAATAATTCATGGTCAAATATATTTGAATGACCATATATGCTTGGATCTTTCCCCACCACATGATGCTTGCCAAGAGAAAAAGGTGAAATATATGAAGTGGTGAAGATCACCATGACTCTTGTATAAAGGTTAGTACTTGAAAGTAAAAGATAGGCCCTTCGCGGAGGGAAGCAAAGGTTGTCATATGCGCCTTTTAATTTTGGATGTGCAAACCCTTATGCAGTCCGTCACTTTTATTTCTTTACCATCACAAGTTCGTACAACACTTATTTTCCCTTACAATAAAAGATCATACATATTTAGGAGCAATTTTTATTGCTTTTTGCACCGATGACAACTCACTTGAAGGATATTATTCAATCCATAGGTAGGTATAGTGGACTCATATGGAACAACTTTGGGTTTAAGGGTTTTTGGATGCACAAGTAGTATTTCTACTTGGTGCGGAAGTTTTGGCTAGTATGAGGTGGAAGCAAGCACCACATGTTGGAGGATCCATAACAATATAACTTCTATACAAATATACCCAAACATAAATCATTTCGTTGTCTTCCTTGTCCAACTTCAACTAATTTGCTCAAGGTTGAAACTAATTAATGGGTATTGACAATCATAGAAGATGTCCATGATAGTATATTTATATGTGAAATCTCTCTTCCTTCAGTATTCTTTCATGAATTGTTCAAATGATCAATGCGGTGTTTGCTAACTTTCAATAAATTTCACCACCTATACTTCTTATATGTGAAGTCATTACTCCCCATGGGATAAGCATATAAAACATATATAATTTCATATTTATTATATTCAATTCATTCAACTATTTACTCATAGGATATAAGTGAAGCACGAGAGTAAATGAAAAACTACTCCAAAACATATAACTGAATATCAATGAGTAGTCAAACAATTAAGTAGCTATGTGAGGACTTTCTCTCTCTATCTTAATAAAGATTTTCATATCTGAGTATTTTATTCAAACATCAAACTAAATAAAAATAGCATCCAAGAATAGGACGCATCATGTGAATGAATAACGATTTAGGCTCAACATAGGCTAACCGATAGTTGACGAAGATAGGTGGGATGCGTAGCATCCCCAAGCTTATATGCTTGAGTATTCTTGAAATATTTACTTGGGGTGACTTAGGCATCCCCAAGCTTGAGCTTTTGTATCTCGTTCTATCCTCTCATATCATGGTTCCACCTATTCTCAAAAACTTCATCCACACAAAACTCGGAAAAAACTCGTGAGATAGGTTAGTACACATAAGAACAAATCAACACTTCATGTACTGCCAACACAAGTTGAAAAATAAATTTAAAACATTAGGTACTATACTATTATTTCCACAATTTATATCTACCAATATAGGCTATGAAAACTATAGGATAAGTACATAACAAAACTATGACAGCAATCTGTCCAAACAAAACAGTCTATAGAAATTTATGAAAACAGTGGTATTATGTAACTCAAAATATTATGAAAATTTAGGACATGATATAAAATTTACATTACAACATTGTGTAAATGTTTCAAAAACTTTCCACGTTCCAGTAAAATATGAAAATTCAAACTCTACAGAAGAAGTTTCTGTTTTTACCCAGCACAAATCAAAACATGCAATGCATGCATCCTAAGGAAATTCTTGGAACTATTTATTGAAAAACAAGATTATAAATAACACCTAACATATAACAACAAAATAAAATGATGCTCCAAGCAAAGCTCATATTATGTGATGAATAAAAATTATAGCTCCAAGTAAGATATACCGATAGTGTTGAAGACGAAAGAGGGGATGCCTTCCGGGGCATCCACAAGCTTAGACGCTCGAGTCTTCCTTGGATATTACCTTGGGGGTGCCTTGGGAATCCCCAATCTTAGTTTCTTGTCACTCCTTATTCTCCTCATATCGGTGTCTTGCCCAATACTTGAAAACTTCAATCACACAAAACTTAACGGAACTTTGCGAGAAGGGTTAGTGTAATAAAGACAGATCATTCACTTAGGTACTATAAATACAAGATTCATAATTGTTCTCACATAATACCTACTGCATTCCATCATTCCCACAATTTATATCACCGAATATAAGCTATGGGAACACTAAAACAAGCAAACTATGCATGCAAAACAGAATCTGTCAAAAAGAGAACAGTCTATAAAGATCTGAATGATCACCAAACTTCCCTAAATCTAAAAATTATGAAAAATTAGGATAACTCAAAATTTGCATGTAAATGTTGCTTAAAAGTTTCATAATATGTTGATGCTCCTCTAAAATCAGATAATTCATATACTGGACGCAAAACCTTTTGTTTTTGCACAGAATCAATCAAGCAAATATCCACACTATCCCAAAGACTTTACTTGGCACTTTATTGAAATAAAAGGCACAAACCATGATTAATAAAGTAGCTTAATCATGTGAACACACAAAAACAGAAAGTAAAGTGTTGGGTTATCTCCCAACAAGCGCTTTTCTTTAATGCCTTTTAGCTAGGCATGATGATTTCAATGATGCTCGTATAGGAATAATAATTGAAACATGCAAAAGAGCAGCATGAATCTCATGACACGCACATTAAAGTCTAACCCACTTCCTATGCATAGGGATTTTTTGAGCAAACAATTTATGGTAGCAAGAATTAATTAGCATAAGACGGCAAAACAAGCATAACTTCAAAACCTTGAACACATAGAGAGGATACTTGATATTATTGCAATTCCTACAAGCATATGTTCCTCCCTCATAATAATTTTCAGTAGCATCATGAAGGAATTCCACAATATAACCAGCACATAAAGAATTCTTTTCATGGTCTACAAGCATAGGAATTTTTCCACTCTCCACATAAGCAATTTCCTTCTCATTCATAATAGTGGGAGCAAACTCAACAAAATAACTATCATGAGAGACTTGATTGACATAACCACTTTGAATATTAAAATCATGATGACAAGTTTCATGGTTACTATCACTCTGTATAGCATACATGTCATTACAATAATCATCATATATAGGAGACATGCTATCATCATAATAGTTTTGCTCATCAAAACATGGGGGACAAAAAATATCATCTTCATCAAAGATAGCATCCCCAAGCTTGTGGCTTTGCGTATTGTTAGCATCATGAATATTCAGAGAATTCATAATAACAACATTGCAATCATGCTCATCACTGAAAGATTTAGTGCCAAACATTTTAAAAACTTCTTCTTCTAACACTTGAGCACAATTTTCCTTTCAATCATTTTCACGAAAGACATTAAAAAGATGAAGCATATGAGGCAACCTCAATTCTATTTTTAGTTTTCTTTTGTAAAACCGAACTAGTGAAAAAAAGAAACTAAAATATTTAATTGAAAGATCTAAAGATATACCTTCAAGCACTCACCTCCCCGGCAATGGCACCAGAAAAGAGCTTGATGTCTACTATGCAACCTTCTTCTTGTAGACTCGTGTTGGGCCTCCAAGCGCATAGTTTTGTAGGAAAGTAGAAAATTTCCCTCAAGTGGATGACCTAAGGTTTATCAATTCATGGGAGGCATAGGATGAAGATGGTCTCTCTCAAACAACCCTACAACCAAATAACAAAGAGTCTCTTGTGTCCCTGATAATCCCCAACTGCAAGGAATCATCGTAGCAATTTCCAAAGGTGGAAGTGATAAGTATGGAGTGTCGAACCCACAAGGATATAAAGGTGAGATCAATATTCTCTCAAGTCCTATCTACCACCAATATGACTGTACACCAAACATTTGCTTCCAACTAGAAACGAGAAATAAAACTACATTGTGGGTATGAAGAGGATAGCTTTGGATGATATCGGAGAACTAAAATAGAAATATAGGTGCTGTTATCACAATATTACAATATATTACAAATAGCGAGTGTGGAATAATGATTGCTCGGTGTGCGGAATTACCCTAGGAAATTGTTAACAAGATCTGAAATCATCATTGCAATTTTATATGAGGGAGAGGCGTAAGCTAACATACTTTCTCTACTTGGATCATATGCACTTAGATTGGAACTCTAGCAAGCATTCGCAACTACTAAAGATCATTAAGGTAAAACCCAACCATAGCATTCAAGCATCAAGTCCCCTTTATCCTATACGCAACAACCCCCTTACTCGGGTTTATGCTTCTGTCACTCAAGCAACCCACTATAAGCGAATCATGAATGTATTGCAACACCCTACAGCGGGAATCCTTCACATGTGCGCGGCATGGAAGGCACCATAGGACAACACCAAAATAAGCATACAACTCAAACCAATCTAGATCATCAATCAATCCAAAGGACAAAATAAATCTACTCAAAACATCATAGGATGGCAACACATCATTAGACCATAATATGTAGCATAAAGCACCATGTTCAAGTAGGTGATTATAGCGGGGTGCGGGAGAGTGGACCGCTAAAAGGAGATTAGGATGGTGATAAAGAAGGTGATGTTGATGAAGATGATCACCGCGGTGATGGTTCCCCTGGTGGCACTCCGGCACCATTGAGAGAGAAGGGGAGATGGTCCCCCCTTGTGCTTCCTCCTCCATGGCCTCCCCCTCTGTGGGGAGAGGTTCTCCCTCTGGTCCTTGGCCTCCATGGTGTTGATGGCCCCTCCGGGACGATGAAGATGGCCTCCGGTGATGGTGACCCCCTTCGATAGGGTGTCGGAGAAGGCCAAGATTGTTTTTTCGTGGCTTTGGAGGTGTGCTACGGCGGAACTCCCAATATAGGTTTCTTTTTGGAGGTTTATGTATTTATAGGAGTTTTTGGCATCGGTCCCATGTCCAGACGGTTCCCGAGGAAATCACAAGCCAGGGGGCACACCCTAGGGTGGGGGCGCCCCTGTGGCTTGTGGCCTCCTAGGCCTTCCTCTCCGGTGACTCTTCACTCCAGTATTTTTTATATTTTCCAAAAATATTCTCCGTAATTTTAAGCTCATACCGAGAACTTTTATTTCTACACAAAAACAACACCACGGTAGTTCTACTATAAACAATGTTAGTCCGGGTTAGTTCTAATAAAATCATACCAAAATCATATAGAATTATTGTAAACATGGCATGAATACTTCATAAATTATAGATACGTTGGAGACGTATCAGCATCCCCAAGCTTAATTCCTACTCGTCCTCGAGTAGGTAGATGGTAAAAGATATAATTGATGAAGTGTCAATGCTAGCAAGTGCACAATTTTGATCAATGATAATTCCAATCACTTTTTATAGCATCAATATAAACCATAAACAATAGCTCATCTCATGAAACTTCTCATGATCAAGTAACAAGCTATTCACATGTTAAAGTATAGACTATAAAGCTTCTTAAAAACTAACAAACCATATTCCTAGTCATCGAACAATTGCAATTCATCTTATTTTCAGGAAGGGTCTATGTAAGAGCTTTGGTTTAGCAAATTCCACATACTCAACTATCATATAGTCTTCCATGATTATTGACACTCAAAGCATATTTTTAGAAGAAATAGCATCCATCGAACACAGAGAAAGATAGGGGCTTAATGTTTCGCCTCCCAACTTATTTATCATATAGATAATTGTCAACAATAATAATTCATGATCAAATATATTTGTGTGGATACATATGTCTAGATCATTCCCCAACACATGACGCTTTCCAAGAGAAAAAGGCAGAATATAGGAAGTGGTGAAGATCACCATGACTCTTGCATAAAGGTAAGTACTAGAAAGTAAAAGATAGCCCTTCGCAGAGGGAAGCAAAGGTTGTCATGCGCTTTTTGTTTTTGGATGTACAAAATCTTAATGCAAAGGAACATCACGTTGTATTGCCCTTTGTGATAGCAACCTTTATTATGCAGTCTGTCGCTTTTATTTATTTGTCATCACAAATTCGTACAACACTTATTTCCCTTACAATAAAAGATCTTACATATTTAGGAGCAACTTTTATTGCTTTTTGAACCAATGACAACTTACATGAAGGTTCTTATTCAATCCATAGGTAGGTATAGTGGACTCTCATGGCAAAACTGGTTTAAGGGTGTTTGGATGCACAAGTAGTATTTCTACTTGGTGCAGAAGTTTTGGCTAGTATGAGGTGGAAGCAAGCACCACATGTTGGAGGATACAAAAGAATATAACTTCTATTCAAATATACACAAGGATAACTCATTATGTTGTCTTCCTTTTCCAACTTCAACTTATTTGCTCAAGTTTTAAAAATAATTAATGGGTATTCACAATCATAGAAGATGTCCAGGATAGTATATCTATATGTGATATCTCTCTTCCTTCAATATTCTTTAATGAATTGTTCAGGTGACCAATGCGGTGTTTGCTAACTTTCAATAAATTTCACCACCTATACTTATTATGTGTGAAGTCATTACTCCCCATGGGATAAGTGTATGAAGAATTTTTAATTTCAGATTTATGATATTCAATTCATTCAACCATTTACTCATAGGATATAAGTGAAGCATGAGAGTGAATGACAAACTACTCCAAAAAGATATAAGTGAACATCAATGCGTAGTTAATTAGGTAAATAGCCATGTGAGGACTCTCTCTTATTAAAAATTTCAGATCCAATGATTTTATTGAAACAGAAAACAAAATAAAAATTGCACTCCAAGAATAGCATGCATCATGTGAACGAATACAAATTTAGGCTCAACATAGGCTAACCGATAATTGTTGATGAAGAGAGGTAGGATGCATAGCATCCCCAACCTTAGATACTTGAGAGTTCTTGAAATATTTGCTTGGGGTGCCTTGAGCATACCCAATCTTGAGCTTTTGTATCTTGTTCAATCCTCTCATATCCCGGTTTCACCTATTCTCAAAAACTTCATCCACACAAAACTCAAAAGAACTCGTGAGATAGGTTAGTACACCTAAGAACAAATCAACACTTCATGTACTGCAAAGAAAAATTGCACAATAATTTTAAAACATTAGTTACTGTATACTATCATTTCCACAATTTATATTTACCAATATAGTCTATGGAAACTATAGGATAAGTTGATAACAAAACTATGACAGCAATCTGTTCGAACAGAACAGTCTGGAGTAATTTATTAAACCAGTGTACCTATGAAACTCTAAAAATTATGAAAATTTAGTAAATGCTGAGGAATTTATATAACAACAGTCTGTAAAATTTTCAGAAACTTTACACGTTCCAATAAAATATTAAAATTCAAACAGTATAGCAAAAATTTCTATTTTTACACAACACACATCAAAACATGCAATGCAAGCATCCTAATGCTATTCTTGGAAATTTTTATTGAAAACAAGATTATAAATGACACATAACATAGAAAAATAAAATAAAATGACCATGCAAGCAAAACTTAGATTAGGTGACGAATAAAAATATAGCTCCAAGTAAGATATACCGATAATGTTGAGGACGAAAGAGAGGATGCCTTTCGGGGCATCCCCAATCTTAGACGCTTGAGTGTTACATTAATATTACCTTGGGGGTGCCTTTGGCATCCAAAATCTTGGGTTATTGTCACTCCTTATTCCCCTCATATCGGTATCTCACCCAAAATGAAAACTTCAATCACACAAAACTTAACGGAACTTCGTGAGAAGGGTTAGTGTAATAAAGATAAATCATTCACTTAGGTACTGTCAATAAAAGATTCATAATTATTCCCCCATGATACCTAATGTATTATATCATTACCATAATTTATATTACTCAATATAAGCTATAGGAACACTTGAAACAAGCAAACTATGCATGCAAAACAGAATCTGTCAAAAACAGAACAGTCTGTAAAGATCTGAATGATCACTAAACTTCGTAACTGTAAAAATTCTGAAAAATTAGGAAATATCACAGAAGTTTCATAGAAATTTTGTGTAAAAATTTCAGAATTTCTTGACTTTATGTAAAATCATATAATTCAAATACTTGAAGAAAAACTTTCTATTTTTGCACAGAATTAGACAAGCAAGTATCCACACTGTCCCAAATGCTTTACTTGGAACTTTATTGAAATAAAAGGAACAAAACATGATTACTACAGTATCTTAATAATGTGAACACATAAAAACAGAAAGTAAAAGTGTTGGGTTGTCTCCGAGCAAGCGCTTTTCTTTAATGCCTTTTTAGCTAGGCATGATATTTCAATGATTCTCTTCCAAGCCAAATTCCGATGATCATTTTATTCATACTCTAAAATATATAAGTTAATTTGATAGAGAATTCTACAATTAATATATATATTAACCAATATCCAAACTCAAAATATATAAGTGAAGCACACGAAGCATTCTATAAAGCCATACTCAAAAGGTTTAAGTGAAGCACAAAGAGCATTCTACAAATCCATACTCAAAATATTTAAGTGAATAACAAAGAGCATTCTACAAATCCATCAAGTACTATCTCATAATATAAGGGAGAATAAAGGATAAGACAAACATTAAAGACACATATCATGTGAACAAAACAAAAACCGAGGTATACCGATAATTGTTGAAGAATAAAGATGGGATGCCTTCCGGGGCATCCCCAAGCTTAGGTTCTTGAGTCTTCTTGAAATATTTACTTGGGGTGCCTTGGGCATGCCCAATATTGAACTATTGTATCTTCCTATTCTTCTTATATCAATACCTCCTCGATCTTCGAACAATTCATTCACACAAAACTTAGCAAAACCCTCGTGAGACCCATTAGTATAATAAAGCAAAATACTACTTTAAGTACTGTTGTGGACTCATTAAAAATTTCATATTAACATTATATCTACTGTAGTCCAACTTCACCATGGTTCATACCCCCCGATACAAGCCATAGATTCATCAAAATAAGAGAACAATGCATAGAAAACAGAATCTGTTAAAAACATGATAGTCTGTAGTAATATGGAAACTTCATATACTTCCGTAACTCAAACAATTCTGAAAATTTAGGACAAATTAATTTTTTTTCATATAAGTACTTCTTTAAAATTTCAGAAACTTTTGAAGTTCCAGTAAAAAATGTAAATTCATACGCTACAGCCAAAGTTTCTGTTTTTTGCACTGCACACACCAAACAAGCAATCTAATCATCCTAAAACTAATTTTTGGCACATTATTTTTATAATACAATGGATATATACAAGGTGATAATTATTTTAAATAATCTTCCATAAAAAAATCCATATTGTTTCCATGAGCATGACCACAAGTGTTCAAGGTCGACCCTCTCTTGTCCAATATACAACTTTCCAATCACTTCTCTTTTTGAAAAACTTCTTAGGAAAAAAGGGACAAGTAACTATTTTTGTATTTTTCTTTATTTTAATTTTTTCTGGTTTCAACCACAACTACATAAATTAAAAAGGGAATACAAAATCTATTTAGTGAAGAAAGCAAACAAGCATACATGGGAATATCAACCCCACGCTATTGCTCCCTGGCAACGACACCAGAAAAGAGCTTGATAATCTCCAAGTGCAAGGAATCATCGTACAAATTTCCAAAGGTGGAAGTAATAAGTATGGAGTATAGAACGCAAAAGTAGCTAAATGTGAGATCAATATTCTCTCAAGTCCTATCTGCCACCGATACGACTCTACGTACAACGAACTTTTGCTTCCAACTAGAAACAAGAAATAAAACTATGTTGTGGGCATGAAGAGGATAGATTTGGATGATATCGGAGAACTAAAATATAAATATAGGTGATTTTATCATAATATTACAATATATTACAAAAATCAAGTGTGGAATAATGATGGCTCGGTGTGCGGAATTATCCTAGGCAATTGTTAACAAGATCGGAAATTATTATTGCAATTTTATATGAGGGAGAGGCATAAGCTAACATACTTTCTCTACTTCGATCATATGCACTTATGATTGGAACTCTATCAAGCATCCACAACTACTAAATATCATTAAGGTAAAACCCAACCATAGCATTAAAGCATCAAGCCCCCTTTATCCCATACGCAACAACCCCCTTACTCGGGTTTATGCTTCTGTCACTCAAGCAACCCACTATAAGCAAATCATGAACGTATTGCAACACCCTACAGCGGGAATAATTCATGTGTGCGCGGAATGGAAGGCACCATAGGACATCACCAAAATAAACATACAACTCACACCAAGCTAGATCATCAATCAACCCAAAGGACAAAAGAAATCTACTCAAAACATCATAGGATGGCAACACATCATTGGATCATAATATGTAGCATAAAGCACCATGTTCAAGTAGGGGATTACAGTGGGGTGTGGGTGAGTGGACCACTAAAAGGAGATGAGGATGGTGATAAAGAAGGTGATGTTGATGAAGACGATCACCGCGGCGATGGTTCTCCTGGTGGCACTCCGGCACCATCCAGAGAGAAGGGGAGATGGTCCCCCCTTGTGCTTCCTCCTCCATGGCCTCCCCTTTGTGGGAAGAGGTTCTCCCTTTGGTCCTTGGCCTCCATGGTGTTGATGGCCCCTCCGGGACGATGAAGATGGCCTCTGGTGATGGTGACTCCCTCCGGCAGGGTGCCAGAGAGGGCCAAGATTGGTTTTTCGTGGCTTTGGAGGTGTGCAGCGACGGAACTCCCGATCTAGGTTTCTTTTCGGAGGTTTATGTATTTATAGGAGTTTTTGGCGTCGGTCCCACATCCAGAAGGTTCCCGAGGAAGTCACAAGCCAGGTGCGCGCCCTAGGGGGCGCCCGTGTGGCTTGTGGCCTCCTTAGCCTTCCTCTCTGGTGACACTTCGCTCCAGTATTTTTTATATTTTCCAAAAATATTATTTGTAAATTTTCAGCTCATTCCGAGAACTTTTATTTCTGAACAAAAACATCACCATGGTAGTTTTGCTGAAAACAATGTGAGTCCGGCTTAGTTCTAATAAAATCATACCAAAATCATATAGAATTATTGTAAACATGGCATGAATACTTCATAAATTATAGATACGTTGGAGACGTATTAGTCCCCAACACACCCAATACATTGGTAAATTGTATAGGTGCACTAGTTCGGCGAAGAGATGGCGATACAAGTGTAATATGGATGGTAGATATAGGTTTTTGTAATATGAAAATATAAAAACAGCAAGGTAACTAATGATAAAAGTTAGCACAAACGGTATTGCAATGCTTGAAACAAGGCATAGGGTACATACTTTCACTAGTGAAATTTCTCTCAACAATACTGACATAGTTGAATCATATGTAAATACCTCTCGTGCAACAAAGAGTTCACTCCAAAGTCACAAATAGTGGAGAACTAACAAATAAATTATTATAGGGTACGAATGTTGGAAATATGACCTAGAGGCAATAAATAAAGTGTTTATTATTGTATTTCCATGTTCATGATAATCGTTTATTATCCATGCTATAATTGTATTAATTGGAAACATGGATACATGTGTGGATACATAGACAAACACAATGTCCCTAGTATGCCTCTAGTGAACTAGCTTGTTGATCGAAAGATGGTTAAGGTTTCCTAGCCATGGACATGAGATGTCATTTGATAACGGGATCACATCATTAGGAGAATGATGTGATGGACAAGACCCAAACTACACACGTAGCTTATGATCGTGTCAGTTTATTGCTACTGTTTTCTGCATGTCAAGTATATGTTCCTATGACCATGAGATCATGCAACACACAGATATCAGAGGAGTGCCTTGTGTGTATGAAACGTCGCACCGTAAGTGGGTGACTATAAAGGTGCTCTACAGGTGTCTTCGAGGGTGTCTGTTGAGTTGGCATGGTTCAAGATTGGGATTTGCTACTCCATGTGACGGAGAGGTATCTCGAGGCCCACTCGGTAATACAACATCACAATAAGCCTTGCAAGCAATGTGACTAAGTGTTAGTGGAGAGATCTTTTATTACGGAACGAGTAAAGAGACTTGCCAATAATGAGGTTGAACTAGGTATGGAGATACCGACGATCAAATCTCGGGCAAGTAACATATCGAAGAACAAAGGGAACATCATATGGGATTAACTGAATCCTTGACATAGAGGTTCGACCGATAAAGATCTTCGTAGAATATGTAGGAACCAATGTGGACATCCAGGTCCCGCCATTGGTTATTGACTGTAGAGGTGTCTCGGTCATGTCTACATAGTTCTCGAACCCGCAGGGTCTACACACTTAAGGTTTGGTGACTTTTCGGTAGTATAGAGTTTTGTATGGTGGTGACCGAAGGTTGTTTGGAGTCCCGAATGAGATCCCGAACTTCACGAGGAGCTCCGGAATGGTCTGGAGGTAAAGATTGATATATAGGAAGTCCTGTTTTGGTCACCGGAAAAGTTTCGAGCTCATCGGAAGTGTACCGGGAGTGCCGGTAGTGTACCAGGAGACCTCCGAGAGGGGTATTTCGACCCAAGAGGCTACATGGGTTGTGGGAGAGTGGAAACCATCCCTTAATGGGCTGGTGGAACAACCACAATAGGCCCATGCGGCTGGAAGAAAAAGCCCAAGAGAAAAGGTGGAAAAAAAGGCAAAATAGGTGAATCCTAGTCCTACTAGGATTGGAGGTGGACTCCACCTCCTCCACCTCCTTTTGGCCGAAGCCCTTGGCTTGGGAAGCCAAGGATGACTCCTCTCCTCTCTTCCTCCTATATATACTGGTGGTATAGAGGGTTTTTGCACTAGAATGTTAGCCACGTGCTACCCATTCCTCCAGTGCATAGTTTCTCCTCTAGATCGGATTTCTGCAGTGCTTAGGCGAAGCCCTGCCAGAATTGCTCCACCACCATCGCCGGAGTGCCTTTAGGCTGCCGGAGAACTCTTCTTCCTCTCCACTCCTTCTTGCTGGATCAAGACATTGGAGATCGTCATCAAGCTGTATGTGTGTTGAACGCGGAGGTGCCGTCCGTTCGGTGCTAGATCGGAAGTATCGTGATCAAGTTCGTGGGACGGATCGTGATCAAGTTCGTGGGACGGATCATGATCGGATCGCAGGATGGATTGTGATTGGATCACGGGATGCACGGCGATGTGGATCGCGAAGATGTTCGACTACACCAACCGTGTTTCTTAACGTTTCTCGCTTAGCGATCTACAAGGGTATGTAGGTCCACTCTCCCTCTTGTAGATGCTCATCACCATGGATAGATCTACGTATGCGTAGGAAATTTTTTGTTTCCCATGCAACGTTCCCCAACAGTGGTATCATGAGCTCGGTCTATGTGTAGATGAGATCTCGAGTAGAATACAAAAGGTTTGTGGGTGTTGATGCTTAGATTGCTTCCTCCCTTGGTCGGATTTTGGTTTAGCGGTATTGTGAGATGAAGTGGCCTAGACCAACATTACTCGTACGCTTACGAGAGACCGGTTCCCTCGATGCAACTTGTTGCCTAAATGGCTTGCGGGTGGCAGTTTCTCTCACTTTAGTTGGATCGGATTCGACAAAGGCGGTCCTTGAGAAGGTTGAAAAGCAAATTATGTATCACCGTTGTGGTTTATGCGTAGGTGAGAATCGTTCTTGCTAGAAACCTGTAGTAGCCATGTAAAACATGCAACAACAATTAGAGGATGTCTAACTTGTTTTTGCAGGGTATGTTATGATGTGATATGGCCAATTACATGATGTGATATATGTGATGTATGAGATGATCATGTGATGTATAGAATTTCATGACTTGCATGTCGATGAGTACGGCAACCGGCAGGAGCCATAGGGTTGTCTTTAATTATTGTATGACCTGTGTGTCAATCATTAATCGCTATGTAATGCTTTACTTTATCGCTAAACGGTAGCAATAGTAGTAGAAGCATGTTGGGCGTGACAACCCCGATGGCGACACGTTGATGGAGATCATGGTGTCTTGCCGGTGACGATGGAGATCATGCCGGTGCTTTCAGGATGGAGATCTAAAGCACAAGTTCATGGCCATATCATGTCACTTATGAATTGCATGTGATGTTAATCCTTTTATGCACCTTGTTTTGCTTAGTATGACGGTAGCATTATGAGGTGATCTCACTTAAATTTCAAGATAAATTGTGTTCTCACCAAGTATGCACCGTTGCTAAAGTTTGTCGTGTTGAGACACCACGTGATGATCGGGTGTGATAGACTCTACGTTCACATACAACGGGTGCAAGCCAGTGTTGCACGCGCAGAACACTTGGGTTAAACTTTACGAGCCTAGCATGTATAGACATGGCCTCGGAACACAAGAGACCGAAAGGTCGAACATGAGTCATATAGTAGATATGATCAACATAATGATGTTCACCATTGAAGCCACCTCAACTCACGTGATGATCGGACTTGAGTTGGTGGATTTGGATCATGTGACACTCAGATGACCCGACGGATGTCAATTTGAGTGGGAGCTTTAGTAATTTGATTAACTAAACTCATTATCTTGAACAATAGTCTAAGTGAACTTTGCATATTTATGTTGTAGATCAATGGCTTGCGTAGTAGCACCCCTGAATTTTAATGCGTTCCTAGAGAAAGCTAAGTTGAAAGATGATGGAAGTAACTTTGTTGGCTGAGCCCGTAATCTGAGGATTATCCTCACGGCTTCCCAGAAATCATATGTCCTTGATGCACCGCTTGGTGACCAACCAGAAGACATGACCTCCGAAGACGTTAAGAATGTTTGGGAGGCACATACTGGAGATTACTCAATAGTTCAGTGTGCAATATTGTATGGATTAGAACCGGGACTTCAAAGATGTTTTGAACGTCATGGAGCATATGAGATGTTCCAGGAGTTGAAGTTTATCTTTCAGAAGAACGCCCGAATCGAGAGGTATGAAACCTCCGATAAGTTCTATGCTTGCAAGATGGAGGAGAATGGGTCTATCAGTGAACATATACTCAGAATGTCTAGGTATTCAACTCGTCTAGCGGAGTTGGGAATTGCCCTTCCGCCAGAGGCGATCACTGATAGAGTTCTTCAATCACTGCCACCTAGTTACAAGAGCTTTGTGATGAACTATAACATGCACGAGATGAACAAGTCATTCGCCGAGCTGTTTGCGAAGATAAAAGTCGCTGAGTCTGTAATCCAGAAAGAACATCAAGTGTTGATGGTCAATAAAACCACTAGTTTCAAGAAAAATGGCAAGGTCAAGGTCAAGGGCAATAAGGGTAAAACCAAGAAGGATGGCAAAGCAGTTCTACTCCTGTAAAGAAGCCCAAGCATGGACCCAAGTCAAAAACTGAGTGCTTTCATTGGAAGGGAACTGGTCACTGGAAGCGGAACTGCCCCAAGTACCTAGCTGACAAGAAGGCGGCCAATGACAAACAAGGTATATATGATATACATGTTATTGATGTGTACCTTACTAGCTCTCGTAGTAGTGCCTGGGTATTTGATACCGGTTCGGTTGCTCACATTTGCAACTCAAAGCAGGAACTACGGAATAAACGAAGGCTAGCAAAGGACGAAGTGACGATGCGCGTGGGAAATGGTTCCAAGGTTGATGTGATCGCCGTCGGCACACTCTCTCTTCGATTACCATCGGGATTAGTGATGAACCTGAATAATTGTTATTTAGTGCCTGCGTTAAGCATGAACATTATATCTGGATCTTGTTTATTGCGAGACGGTTACTCATTTAAATCAGAGAATAAAGGTTGTTCTATTTATATGAGTAATATCTTTTATGGTCATGCACCCAATGTTAGGGGTTTATTCATATTGAATCTTGATAGTGATGACACACATGTTCATAACATTGATGGATGCCAAAAGATGCAGAGTTGATAATGATAGTACCACTTTCTTGTGGCACTGCCGTTTAGGTCATATTGGTGTAAAACGCATGAGGAAGCTCCATACTGATGGACTTTTGGAGTCACTTGATTTTGAATCACTTGACACATGTGAACCATGCCTCGTGGGCAAGATGACTAAAACGCCGTTCTCTGGTACAATGGAACGGGCGAGTGACTTATTGGAAATCATACATACTGATGTGTGCGGTCTAATGAATGTTACACCGTGTGGTGGATATGGTTATTTTCTCACCTTCACTGATGACTTAAGTAGATATGGGTATATTTACTTAATGAAACACAAGTCTGAAACGTTTGAAAAGTTCAAGCAATTTCAGAGTGAAGTTGAGAATCATCGTAACAAGAAGATTAAGTTCCTGCGATCTGATCGAGGAGGTGAATATCTGAGTTATGAGTTTGGCAGTCACTTAAGATAGTGTGGAATTGTTTCACAGTTGACACCGCCTGGAACACCACAGCGTAATGGTGTGTCCGAACGTCATAATCGAACCTTATTAGATATGGTGCATTCTATGATGTCTCTTGTTGATTTGCCACTATCGTTTTGGGGTTATGCATTAGAGACAGCTGCATTCACTTTAAGTAGGGCACCATCAAAATCCGTTGAGACGACGCCATATGAACTGTGGTTTGGCAAGAAGCCAAAATTTTCGTTTCTTAAAATTTGGGGATGTGATGCTTTTGTCAAAAAGCTTCAGCCTGAAAAGATGGAACCCAAAGTGGAGAAATGCATCTTCATAGGATACCCGAAAGAGACAGTCGGGTATATCTTCTATCTCAGATTCGAAGGCAAAGTGTTTGTCGCTAAGAACGGAACATTTCTTGAGAAAGAGTTTCTCTCGAAAGAATTGAGTGGGAGGAAAATAGAGCTTGGTGAGGTTATTGAACCTTTACTTCAACCAGAAAGTAGCGCAGCGCAGAAAGATGTTTTTGTGGAACCTACGACGGTAGAAGAGGAAGTTAATCATGATGATCATGAAGCTTCGGATCAAGCTACTATTAAACCTTGTAGGTCGACAAGGCCGCGTACTACCCGTGAGTGGTATGGCATCCCTGTCTTGGAGGTCATGTTGTTGGACAACAATGAACCTACGAGCTATGAAGGAGTAGTGATGGGCCCGGATTCCGAGAAATGGTTAGAGGCCATGAAATCCGAGATGGGATCCATGTATGAAAACAAAGTATGGACTTTGGAAGTATTACCTGAAGGGCGAAAGGCCATTCAGAACAAATGGATCTTTAAGAAGAAGACAGACGCGGACGGTAATGTCACCGTCTATAAAGCTCGACTTGTGGCAAAGGGTTTTTCACAAGTTCAAGGAATTGACTATGATGAGACTTTCTCACCCGTAGCGATGCTTAAGTCTGTCAGAATCATGTTAGCAATAGCTGCTTATTTTGACTATGAAATTTGGCAGATGGATGCCAAAACAGCATTCCTTAACGGTTTCCTTGAGGAAGAGTAGTATATGATGCAACCCGAAGGTTTTGTCGATCCAGAGAATGTTGACAAAGTTTGCAAACTCCAGCGATCCATTTATGGATTGGTGCAAGCATCTCGGAGTTGGAATAAGCGCTTTGATGAGGTGATCAAAGCGTTTGAGTTTATACAAGTTTACGAAGAAGCTTGTATTTACAAGAATGTGAGTGGGAGCTCTATAGCGTTTCTAGTATTATATGTGGATGACATATTGCTGATTGGAAACAATATAGAAATGCTGGAAAGCGTGAAGGAATATTTGAACAAGAGTTTTTCAATGAAGGACCTAGGAGAAGCTGCTTTCATATTAGGCATTAAGATCTATAGAGATAGATCGAGACACTTAATAGCACTTTCACAGAGCACATACCTTGATAAAGTTTTGAAGAAGTTCAAAATGGAACAGTCCAAGAAGGGGTTCTTGCCTGTGTTACAAGGTGTGAAGTTGAGTAAGACTCAATGCCCAGTAACTGCAGAAGATAGAGAAAAGATGAGTGTCATCCCCTATGCTTCAGCCATAGGCTCTATCATGTATGCAATGTTGTGCACAAGACCCGATGTCAGCCTTGCCATAAGTATGGCCGGAAGGCTTCAAAGTGATCCTGGAATGGAGCACTGGCAAGCGGTCAAGAATATCCTTAAGTACCTGAAAAGGACTAAGGAAATGTTTCTCGTTTATGGAGGTGATGAAGAGCTCGTCGTAAAGGGTTACGTCGATGCCAGCTTTGACACTGATCCGGACGATTCTAAGTCACAAACCAGATATGTATTTATTCTTAACAGGGGAGCGGTAAGCTGGTGCAGTACCAAGCAAAGTGTGGTAGCTAATTCTACGTGCGAAGCGGAATACATCGCAACCTCGAAGGCAGCGAAGGAAGGTGTCTGTATGAAGCAGTTCATGACAGATCTTGGAGTAGTGCCCAGTGCACTGAATCCAATGAACCTGCTCTATGACAACACTGGTGCCATTGCTCTGGCCAAGGAACCAAGGTTTCACAAGAGGACCAGACACATAAAGCGACGCTTCAACTCCATCTGCGATTACATCGTGGAGAAAGACATAAATATTTGCAAAGTGCACACCGATCTGTATGTTGTAGACCCGTTGATTAAACCTCTTCCAAGGGCTAAACATGATCAACACCAAAACTGCATGGGTATTCAATTCATTACAATGTAAATCACACAGTGATGTGAACTAGATTATTGACTCTAGTGCAAGTGGGAGACTGTTGGAAATATGCCCTAGAGGCAATAAATAAAGTGTTTATTATTGTATTTCCTTGTTCATGATAATCGTTTATTATCCATGCTATAATTGTATTAATTGGAAACATGGATACATGTGTGGATACATAGACAAACACAATGTCCCTAGTATGCCTCTAGTGAACTAGCTCGTTGATCGAAAGATGGTTAAGGTTTCCTAGCCATGGAGATGAGATGTCATTTGATAACGGGATCACAACATTAGGAGAATGATGTGATGGACAAGACCCAAACTACAAAGGTAGCTTATGATCGTGTCAGTTTATTGCTACTGTTTTCTGCATGTCAAGTATATGTTCCTATGACCATGAGATCATGCAACTCACAGATATCGAAGGAGTGCCTTGTGTGTATCAAACGTCACAACGTAACTGGGTGACTATAAAGGTGCTCTACAGGTGTCTCCAAGGGTGTCTGTTGAGTTGGCATGGATCAAGACTGGGATTTGTTACTCCGTGTGACGGAGAGGTATCTCAGGGCCCACTCGGTAATACAACATCACCATAAGCCTTGCAAGCAATGTGACTAAGTGTTAGTTGCGAGATCTTGTATTACGGAACGAGTAAAGAGACTTGCCAGTAACGAGGTTGAACTAGGTATGGAGATACCGACGATCGAATCTCGGGCAAGTAACATACCGAAGAACAAAGGGAACATCATACGGGATTAACTGAATCCTTGACATAGAGGTTCGACCGATAAAGATCTTCGTAGAATATGTAGGAACCAATGTGGACATCCAGGTCCAGCCATTGGTTATTGACCGTAGAGGTGTCTTAGTCGTGTCTACATAGTTCTCGAACCCACAGGGTCTGCACACTTAAGGTTTGGTGACGTTTCGGTAGTATAGAGTTATGTATGGTGGTGACTGAAGGTTGTCCAGAGTCCCGGATGAGATCCCGTATGTCACGAGGAGCTCCGAAATGGTCCGGCGGTAAAGATTCATATATAGGAGCTCCTGTTTTGGTCACCGGAATAGTTTCGGGCTCATCGGTAGTGTCCCGGTAGTGCCGGTAGTGTATCAGGAGACCTCCGGGAAGGGTATTTCGACCCAAGAGGCTACATGGGCTGTGGGAGAGTGGAAACCAGCCCTTAGTGGGCTGGTGGAACAACCACAAGAGGCCCATGCGGCTGGAAGAAAAAAGCCCAAGAGAAAGGTGGAAAAAAGGCAAAATAGGTGAATCCTAGTCCTACTAGGATTGGTGGTGGACTCCACCACGTCCACCTCCTTTCGGCCAAAGCCCTTGGCTTGGGAATCCAAGGCTGCCTCCTCTCCGCTCTTCCTCCTATATATACTAGTGGTATAGAGGGTTTTTGCACTAGAATTTCAGCCACGTGCTACCCGTTCCTCCAGTGCACAGTTTCTCCTCTAGATCGGATTTCTGCAGTGCTTAGGCGAAGCCCTGCCGGAATTGCTCCACCACCATTGCCGGAGCGTCGTCAGGCTGCCGGAGAACTCTTCTTCCTCTCCACTCCTTCTTGCTGGATCAAGACGGTGGAGATCGTCATCAAGCTGTACGTGTGCTGAACGCGGAGGTGCCGTACGTTCGGTGCTAGATCGGAAGGATTGTGATCAAGTTCGTGGGACAGATTGTGATCAAGTTCGTGGGACAGATCATGATCGGATCACGGGATGGATCGCGATTGGATCGCGGGACGGATCGTGATTGGATCGCGGGACGCACGGCGATTTGGATCGCGAAGACGTTCGACTACACCAACCGCGTTTCTTAACGCTTCCCGCTTAGCGATCTACAAGGGTATGTAGGTCCACTCTCCCTCTCGTAGATGCTCATCACTATGGATAGATCTGCGTGTGCGTAGGAATTTTTTTTGTTTCCCATGCAATGTTCCCCAACAAACAAACCACCTCAAGGTTATCTTTTCCGATCAATGTTATGAGATATCCCTATAAGTGTCACGAATAGCCCTAGAGTTCGTACTTCAATAACACCTTAAGATACACATCAACCAAAACCCTAATGTCACCTACATACTCCAATGTCACCACAAGTACCAATGGGCTTGATTATATGATATGCATCACACAATTTCAAATTCATCATGTTCAATCCAACACAAAGAACTTTAAAGAGTGCCCCAAAGTTTCTACCGGAGATTCAAGACGAAAACATGTGCCAACCCCTATGCATAGATTCCCAAGGTCACGGAGCCCGCAAGTTGATCACCAAAACATACATCAAGTGTATCAATAGAACATCCCATTGTCACGACGGATATCCCATCGCAAGACATACATCAAGTGTTCTCAAATCCTTAAAGACCCAATCCGATAAGAAAACTTCAAAGGGAAAACTCAATTCATCACAAGAAGATAGAGAGGGGAAAACTCCATATGATTCATCTATATCAATAAAGCTTGCGGTACATCAAGATCGTGCCATCTCAAGAACACGAGAGAGAGAGAGAGATCAAACACATAGTTACTGGTACATACCCTCAGCCCCGAGGGTGAACTACTCCCTCCTCGTTATGGAGATTGCCGGGATGATGAAGATGGCCTCCAGTGATGATTTCCCCCTCCGACAGGGTGCCGAAACGGGCTCCTGACTGGTTTTTCGTGGCTCTGGAGGCTTGCGGCAGCGGAACTCCCGATCTAGGTTTGTTTTTGGAGGTTTGGTTATTTATAGGAGTATTTGGCGTTGGTCCCACGTCCGGAAGGTTCTCGAGGAGGTCACAAGCATGCTAGGCGCGACCAGGGGGTGGCCACCCCTGGCAGGCTTGTGACTCCTTCATGACTCTTCTCTGATATCTTTTCGCTCCAGTATTTTTATATTTTCCAAAAATATTATCCATAAAGTTTCAGCCCATTTCGAGAACTTTTATTTCTGCACAAAAACACCACCACAGTAGTTCTACTGAAAACAGCGTCAGTTCGGGTTAGTTCTAATAAAATCATACAAAAATCATATAGAATTATTGTAAACATGGCATGAATACTTCATAAATTATAGATACGTTGGAGAAGTCTCAGAGTTCCTCTCTTTGCCTCTCCTCTTGTAGAATTTGTTGAATTTCTGGACCATGAGGCTTATCTCTCCATTGGTAACAAGGTTGTCATTTGAAGTAGCGGGAGCATTACTTGTGGCTTTGCAAGCATTGGTAGACTTGTTATGAAGTTCTTCCTTGTCTCTGAGTGACATCTCATGAGCAAAAATCCTTCCAATCACTTCCATAGGCTTGAGATCTTTGTAGTTTGGCACCATTTGGATTAGTGAGCACACGGTGTCATACTTTCCATCCAAAGCTCTATGTATATTCTTGATGATCAATTTTTCGGTCATTTCTTTGCTTCCTAAGCCAACAATCTCATTGGTAATGAAAGCTAGCCTAGACTAAATCTCTGCGAATCATTCACCATCCTTCATCTTGAACTTGTCAAGTTGACTTTGAAGCACATTCAACTTAGATTCTCTGACGGAATCGGAATCCTTCGTGCATATTAACCAAAGTGTCCCAAATTTCCTTTGCATTCTCAAGATGGCAGATTTGTTGAATTCTTCGGGGCATACGCAACTGAAGAGAATGTCACATGCTTGAGAATTGTATTGCAACATCTTCAATTCTTCTGCAGTCGCTTCACAATCTGGTTCCTTTCCATCACCAAAGAATTCACCTTGCAAGCCAACATGAACAACAACCCAAATAGCGGGGTTATGACCAAGAATATGCATTTTCATCTTATGCTTCCAACTAGAAAAATTTGTACCATTAAAGTATGGACCTTTACTGTGATAATTTACATCATTTTAGCAATGATATCAAGTCAAGCACACCCTACACATTCATGTCATGAGTATTGCAGCGGAAAGTAAAGACAAACACATGTAGTAGATGTTAGGGTTAGAAGATCAAACGTAGTTGTAGACAGGAAGAGATAGGTGGTGCTATCGTACATCCATGTTTATGGAGTCTTCAACCCATAAAGGGTAATGGCCGCGAGAGTCCACGGAGGGCTCCACCCATAAGGGTCCACGAAGTAGCAACCTTGACTATTCCATAACAGCTTCCATCCACGAAGGACTAGCCTCACTATGGGTAGATCTTCACGAAGTACGAGATCTCCTTACCCGTACAAAATTCTTAGTTCAACTCCACAAAATTAAGTAGGAGGCTCCCAAGCAACACCTAACCAATCTAGGAGGCACCATCCTCCAAAAAGTAATAGGCTTGATAGTGATGATGAACTCCTTGCTCATATGCTTCAAGATGATAGACTCCTCAACACTCAATCACTCTCTCATAGATTTTGCTTGGTAGAAGAGATTGATTGGGTGGAAAGCAACTTGGGGAGTCTAGAAATCAAGGTCCATATGGTTCGAGTGGATGATCTTGATCTCTACACAAGGGTAGGTGGTTCTCTCTCAAAACTTTGGATATGGGAATTGGGGAACAGTTTCGAGTGCTTCTCTTGGGGGTGGGATGTGGTGGAGGGGTATATATAGGCATCTCCAAAAATCCAACTGTTACAACATTATTGACCAACTCGATGAAACTGAAGCAAAACTTCGTTGTACCGATCTGTTCAAAATGTGGCAACTTCAGGAATCTCGGTGAGACCGATATATGATTCTCGGTAGTACCGATATGAGTGGCCGAGGGCAGTTTCCAAACTCGGTGAGACCAAACCATAAAATCGGAAACCCCGATTCCATGATTTTAGTCACCCGAATCATAGGCACCAAAACTCGGTGGCACCGATGCAGCACTTGGTTGTACCGAGAGGTTAGGGTTTGGCTAGGGTTCTGTCTCGGTTCGAAAATGAGTAGAGCCTATTGGGAAAACTTGGTGGCCCTGATTTTGTGTAGAAGGGTTTTGACAGACTATTTTTGTGGGAGATCTTGTGGGTGTTTTTGGTGGCTAGCACTTGTGCATGTGGACCAATTTGTTCACCAACATAACCTTGCACCCTTTTAATAGTATTGGCTTTCCTATGGACTCAAAGTGATTTCTCAGAAAGTAAAATGTAGAGTCTTCTTGCTTGAAGCTTTGCCAATCCACTCCTTGAATCTTGGGGTCTCGTCACAATCTATAGAGATCCCATCATTGGACTTTTCCTAGAATATACTTAGTGGAAACATGAGTCCGATGAGATATATGTTGTTATTAATTACCAAAACCACCAAGGGAGAAAATGTGCTTTCAATCTCCCCCTTTTTGGTAATTGATGACAACATATAGATCAAATCTTTGACAGATGATATAATCAATGAATAGAATCATTGCTTTGAGAAGTATGTGATAAACAAGAGCTCCCCCTAAATTTGTGCACTATTTTGAAGTGGAGTTTGAATGCAAATGCAAAATCGATTAGGTACATGGGGCACTCTTCCATGTCACATATAGCTTGGTGGTGTGCGAGAATAATATGAATGTACAACATAGCACAACACATCAAGCAAGAAGTGAATGCTCATCTCATAAGCATCTCAAAAGATAAGAAGTAGTAGCAACAGATAAGAAGTGTATGATCAAACACCAACAAGTTTAACACAACTAATAAGCCAAAGTATTTTAATGTTTTGGAGAACGATAAAAAAGCAACTCTCTCTCTCTCGCACGCAAAGCCCTATGATCTATACAACTTCTCCCCCTTTGGCAACAAGTTACCAAAAAGTTCAAAGGGAGCAAATGTGCTTTCAATGCCTCGCCACACAGGTTCATTCGCTCCAAATGAATAGGGGGCCCATCTTCACCGCCTGCCTGTCGACCTACTCGTATCCATTCCACAGGCCTAAGGAAGTGTTGTTGCATGCCATCTTTGTGCCAGCCACCCATCCTCCTCTGTTCGTGGTGGTGCCACGACCCCCGACAAGACAAGCTTCCCTCCATGGACGAATTCAGGCAATGGATCCTAGTGGATTGCCATGGACGGAAACCCTTATGAGTGGAACCACCGTACCGGGTGCCGGGTCCATCCCCCATCATGAGTTGCATCCTCCTCAGGCCTGATCTGATGGGGAGCTGCCCCTCCTCTACTCCCACCACTCAGGCAAGCACTCCTGGAGTGCAACGGCTTATCCCCAGGCGCTTCTGTTACAACCCAAGGAGAGAATGGCTTATCCCCACCTTCATTTCGATGTCACCCAACAGCCTAGCGAGATCCACTTCACTCTGTGCAACTATAACACATCTCAAGGGTTTCGCTGCCCTAGACCGCTGCACGATAGGCAGTCCAATGAGGGTGTTTCCCTAGGTCACGTGGATCATGGGATGAGGTCATGGTATCTAGCCGCAGACTTTGTCATGGTCGCTGGTGACACCTTGATGTGGTAGATGATGGCATTTTGCTATCTGCATTCACAACAACTTCCACACACCCAACTATGCGGTGCATGCCCCGGCTTGACTTTGACGCCGTGGGTGGGGAGTGTTGGACGGAGACTTGCTACAGTGATGAGCGAAGGGTTTACTGCCCGTTGACGGTGGTCTTGGTACAACAGCTTGCTTCGATGCCCTACACCGATATCCAGATGGCCCCTAGGTTGTGCGGGCGATGATGACTGTCGTGGAAACGAACGCCTATGGGATCGCAGGGTCCCCTTTCGGTTCGGCAAGGGGGCGAGTTGGCACAAAGAGCCAACCTGATGAGCTACACACGTGGAGTTTTTTACCCAGGTTCGGGCCGCACGGATGCGTAAAACCCTACTCCTGCTTGGTTGTATTGACCCTGTTCTAGGGTTCGAGCTACATGAGCACCATGAACGGCTGCTACGTGAACTTGGCGGTTGTTAACTGCCTAACTGTCTGAAAGCCCAAATGCCCAAAGAGTCCAGAGGTCAAAAACTCCTTTTCTGTAACGCAATGGGCCTCTTGTTATACTTAAGGGAATCCCAACAGTGACATACAGTGCGCACACGGGATGCACAGTGCTGCTGCAGTGCTACGATACCTAACCCTGACAGAGTAGGAGAAGAGCATTAAAGGCACCGTCAGGGGACTCAGTCCGTTAGTGGGATGGGACAGGGGCCATCCCATCGGTGCCGCTTAGCTCCCTCCAACGTCGATGCCATGCCACATGTCCTGGTGGATCAACACCTGTCCTGTGCACTGGCGGTGCTTGCCGGGGCCTCGCCTTGCCGAGACCTTGCCTTGCCGGGGGACTTGCCTTGCCAGGGGCCTGGAGGCTCTATGGCCCTCCCGGCAAGGTCTTGTCGGTAGTCTTGAATCTTCTGTGCTGGTGCTTGGTAAGTCTTCGCTAGGTCCTGCCGCCGGGGCGGCTACCACTGCCCGCACAAGAGTAAAGGGGCACTAGATGGCCCAAAAACACTAGTACACCGACAGGAGCCCTCGGTCCTAGGCCATACACATCGTGAGGCGTTGTTGGGCTAGGCTGAAACAGTGCACGGGCACGCGTGGCAGGGGCCCTGCAGTCGTGATCATTGAGCTTGCTATGCTTCCCCACGATGCCCATTGAATGCGGGTTGAGGGATACATGCGCGACACAGCCGTTACAACAGTGCATCTGCGGAACGTTTTTGCGTCGTCTTGTTTTTGGTAAAAAGAGACCGCTCTGTGCCTTCCCCATAAAGAGGAGACTGCAGAGTCGATGCCCATTTACCTCTCATCTTTCCCAATCTGAGAACCGCCATCGTCTTCCTCCTTGAGGCTTAATTAGAGCCTCTTGCATCCGTTAGGGCCCTCTACTCGCTCCTGCGTACTCCCCATGCTCGACCTCCATCCCCACCATCACCATGCCGCCCAAAGCCAGCAAAGGCAAGGACACGGAGGTCGTCTCGGAGAACAAGGCAGCAAAGATGCGGAGGACTGCGACCTGAGCGTCTTGAAGAGGCATTACCAATGGGCATGGACGACTGCGACGGCGGGGCACCCCACCACCGTCATGAGCCCGGGTCCTTCCGGGGAAGGTCCAGGCAAATATCCTTTCTTCGCCGATTACTTTTACTGCAGGCTCTGCCCCCCTTACTCGAACTTTTTCATCAACCTTATGCTTACCTACGGCTTCCAACTCCTGGATTTTATGCCGAACACCGTAACCTCCATGGCGGTTTTCGCACACCTTTGCGAGAACTTTGCCGGACTGACCCCCAACACCGCCCTCTTCCGCCATTATTTCACCCCCGCATCAAGCAAGGAGACCTACCCCGAAGGGGCCTATTGCGATAGGTGGGATGAGTGGAGGGGCAAGTGGTGCTGGCTCCAAAAGGAGAAGCCCCAACCCTTGTTTAAGCCACAAGATACCAACATGGTGCGCGGAGATGACTGGAGTGCCCTCGATCCTTGGTACGGGAGTCTCACGGTCGTGATCACCAAGATCCATCACCTCAGGGCCGCCGGCCTCTCCGTGGAGATGATAGGTGCTGACTTTCTTCGTTGTTGCATCGCCCCCTTGCAGAACAAAGGGAGGGCGGCCTGAGATTTCAGGAATGCGGCAGACATCATGAGGTTACGCCCCAGGCTGAACCACAATCTGACCACCATGCAACACAGGGCCCTCTACCAGAAGTTGTTCAGGAGCATCTCGGCGATCGAGCTACCGGCGGGTGTGATCCCCTTGTGCAATAATTTGGCCTTGGGTAGAATCATTGCCATGATGCCGGTGTTCGATGCCCACAGCCTTGACGCAACTTGGATGGACCCTTCCGCAGAGGTGGTGCAAGAGTTTTTTGACAACTTGTCGAAGACGGCCATCCGCAAGGAGGAGGGCCTCATCTGTGACACCACCAAGGAGGAGCTGGCGTACATCGCCAGCAGGGCGGAAGAAGCGGCACTTGCCGAGGAGGACGGCAGCGTCGGCTTTTTGGAAGACGAAGCTGGGAAAGGGGAGGTACCACCGGGCGAAGATCTTGCTGGACAGGGCGACATCATCGAGGAGCGAGGCGACGTTTCTGCCCCGGACCACCTTGCCGGAGGCGCATCCAAAGAGGAGCCGCTCGAGGAGGTCCCGTCCCTTATCCATAGGAAAAGGCGTGTCCTTAGGAACGCTGCCTCCAGGCTCCCAGCTCAGCAAGCTTCTTCGAGTAGCGCGGCCCCCGGAAAGGGGGCAACCGACAAAGGCGCACGGCGGCGCGAAGTCCACCAGCAGCCCGGGTCTGCCACGGCCAAGCGGTCTAGGGGCACCCCTCCACTCCCTTCTAGAGGCTCCATGGCAGAGGTCGCCTTTGACCTTTCTGCTCTTAGCTTGGGGGAGGAAGAAGAAGAGTATGGATCCCGCCGTACTTTCCCAGCCTTCGGATCTCCTTCCCTACTTGCTAATCCATTTTGGTTTTTCTCCATAGGGACACAGAAACACTGGCGCACGCAACGGGTCGCGAAGAGGGCGAAGACCTTGATGGTTGAGGGGTCGCCGGCAAGTGCCTCAGGCGTGCCGAGAGTGACCACCACCAATCCGGAGGCTAGCCCATGCCGCAGTCCCCGATTCAGCCCCCAGCGGAGCCCCTAGCATGAGTTCACTACTCATTTCCCGTAGCCAGGTGCTGGGACGTGTATCTACACCGCTGACATCATTGGACGTGCAGGGGGAGGACGGTGACAAGGGGAGTCATTGGCGACCGCCCCAGATTCCCTGCCCATGGACTTTTCTTTGGCCAGGACTTCCTCCAGCGCGTTTTACCACGACGAGGGAGGGCCGGCAAGCCCAGGGACTGGCGGGTCTCCACTGGCAATCATTGTAGGTGAGGGTATCCCCCTTCTTCCCTCTCTCTCCCCTTTTATTTTTGTCTTCTTGAACTTCCCCCTTAGCTTTTCTTGGTTTGTCACTCTGGTCCTCAGACATTCCCATGGCGGGGGAAATGGACATCGATTCTGTCATCGAGGAGACAGCGAGGGACACTGCCACCAGGGGTGACAAGATCGCCGCCGAAGAAGCCGCCAAGAGCGCCGAGGCTGAGGCCGCCAAGAATGCTGCCGCCGAGGCTGCCAAGAACGCTGATGTCGGCGGGGAGGCCAGCAGGGAGACGGCCATCAAGGGCCAGCCATTCTCATCCAAATCCCCCACATCGAGCAGGTACTTCAAGGTTGGCAACAACCTATTCGTCAGTATTCCCGGCGCGGTAAGCACTCGGACGCCGCCCGAGGAGGGGGTCCTTGTCGAGGAGGCCATCATCGCTGCCGGGCGCGACAACGTTGACGAGCCAAACGCTGGCGACAAATCCCAGGAGGAGCGGCTCATCCAGTCCTTGGGTGATTGCTTCCGGAAGCTTCAGGCACTTCACCATGCTAGGAAGGAGAAACTTGACTCCAGGGCTACGATTATCGAAGCCGCCGAGGCCAGTTTTCAGGAACGCATCATGGAGACCCAGGCTTGGTACGCACAAGCCTCCAAGGATTTGCAGACTGGCCAGTCACAACTGAGCGAAGGCTAGAGCCAACTCTATATGCAGTAGCCTGATGGCATACAGGTGCAGGAGGAGGCCAAGCAATGGGCCGCCGTAGAGGACGCTCTCTTGACGGAGCATCACATCTTGCTTGACGCCCAAGAGGAAGACCTCTATGCTCGTGAGAGGGCACTCGCCAAAAAGCTCCGCGACAAGGAGGTGGAGCTCAAGGACCTCGTCGTGCGGCGGACCCAAGAGTTGGAGCGGGGGCACAAGGAAGCACTCGGAGCCCTGGCGGCAGAACATGCCAGCAAGCTGAGGGAGGCCGTCGACGCAGCTGCGGCTGCGGTGACCGCCAAAAGCTCACTGGAGGAGAGGGTGAAGGAACTATAGATGGCCCTTGAAGATCAAGGAAGGAAGGTCTCGTCACTCAAGGCTGAGCGGAACAAGGCCATTGCCAGTCTGCTGGAGGCGTAAGTTGCCGCTTTCGACATGGCTAAGCAGCTCTCCGTGGCCAACGAGTCTATCAACGACCTGACCTTGAAGCTAGCCACGTTGACTGGGACCCTCGAGGCCGCCAACACTCGGGAGAAGGCTTTGGCAAAGGATCTCCACGACGAGAAGCAGCTTGTCGAGAGCGCCGCTGTCTCCCACAACGACTTTGTGCGTGGGGTGGAAGTCTGGACCGAGAAGCTCGTCGACATCGTGGGGAAGCTTGCCGAACAACTGTCCACCATGGGCCTAGAGGGCCCATTGTATTCTCCTAACGACAGGGTCCCTATGAGCCCCAAGGTGACCATGTTCTTCGACATCCTACTCGAAGCCCTGGAGCAGCTCCATTCTGACCGAGCGGCCCACCTGGCCGACGAATCGCGTAGGCTCTGCCAGGCTGTACTCCGCATGCGGGTGAGCCAGGTCAAGCGGGTCGAGGGCGACCGTCAAGATTAGTTTCCTTACTCCTTGTAGCTACACATATCCAGAACAATTTACTTCATGTTAAAGTTTCGGCAAGGCCGATGTAATGCTATCTGCTAATGTCTTGGACGATCGCCATGTTATCTTTCTGTTAAGCTGATTCTATGTATGGAATTTTCCATATGCCCTTTCTAGAAAAATCTTTCTGGCGCGTGTAGTCCTACCGCAAGCGCTTTGAGGAACGGGTCCTTAGCAGCCTGCTAGCGGTGCCACTACCGGCAAGATACCTTGGCGTTCTTGATGCGGCCGTTCAGGGCGCCGGCCTTACTCGAAATGGGGTAAGGGCGCGAGCGCTGTCACTTGGATCATTGAGCGGACTCGGAATGAAACAATGAGTGCGGGCGAAGCCACATAAGCCATTGAGCGGTCCTAAACGCAGTGAGGGTGCGTTCAATCGCGGTAAGGTTCCCGTGCGTGTAGGTTTTCCATATAGAAATCGAAACCGCTCAAGGAAAATAACTTTACGGCAAGGTTTCACACTTATCTTTTCGTTGCCTTTCTCCTTTCGGCAAGTTTTTTTTAGAACATCGCGCTCATAGGTATCCATACCATCACCCAGCAAAGCTGCAAGCTAGGGATCGTTCTGCCCTTTTGACAAAGAATGAAGAGAAAATATGAATGTGGAACCTTCGCGGTTCGTTAGTTCTTGCGGAATTAAGCGTAATGCAACTCTACAGATAAACATGCACATAAGTAAACATGAGAGCTGAACAGGATTGCAAAACACTTATCTTTATTTATCTATGCACATGATCTGAGCCTGGCTTTGTACCAAGGATTACATGCTTCAGCGGCAAGACTTGTACAAAAGGTGGTTGTCGGGGCCGGCCCGGCGACCGTGCTTCATGAGTAGAACTTTCGAAGATGTTCGATATTCCAGGAGTTGCTTACTGGAATGCCATCCTCGGTCTCCAGGCAGACTGCGCTGGGCCTAGTGACTCGTACTACCTGATAAGGGCCTTCCCACTTCGGCGTCAACTTGTTTGGATTCTTGGCGGACTGAACTCGCCGAAGAACAAGGTCTCCTTCCTCAAGACTTCTGGCATTGACCTTGGAGGTATGGTAGCGATGCAAGGCTTGCTCGTAGCGTGCAACTCTCACAGGAGCCTAAAGACGATCTTCCTCAAGGAGCGTCACGTCGTCTTGCCGCAACTGCTCTTGCTCGAGCTCATCATAATCAAGCAATCGAGGTGATCCATATATGAGTTCCATGGGGATCACTACCTCCGCTCCATAAAAAAGGGAGAAGGGTGTCTAGATGGTTGCTCGATTTGGTGTTGTCCTGATTGACCAAAGAACCACTGGCAGCTCATCAATCCAGTTTCTTCCGCACTTGTGCAGCCTATCAAAAGTTCTTGTCTTGAGACCTCACAAGACTTTAGCATTAGCCCTCTATGCTTGGCCGTTGCTCCTCGGGTGGGCAACGGAAGCAAAACAGATTTTGCTACCAAGGTCTTGGACATACTGCATGAAGGTGCGGCTCGTGAACTATGCGCCATTGTTGGTGATGATCCTATTGGGAACACCGAAGCGGCAAACTAGTCCCTTAAAGAATTTGGTGGCTGACTGTGCCGTCACCTTCCTCACTGCTTCCACTTCTGGCCACTTTGTGAACTTGTCGATTGCCACGTACAAGTACTCAGAGCCCCCGACAACATGGAGGAAGGGCCCAATATGTCGAGACCCTAGACCAAAAATGGCCAGGAGAGAGGGATTGTTTGAAGATCTTGAGCTGGTTGATGTAGTTTCTTCGAATGAAAGTGGCATGCTTCACACTTTGTTACTAGCATAGTTGCATCCTGGGCAGTGGGCCAAAAGAAACCTTGCCGGAATGCCTTTCTGGCAAGTGCTCTTGGTCCTATGTAGGAGCCACATATACCTCAGTGTATCTCTGCCAACAGTTCCAGTCCATCCTCCTGAGAAATGCACTTGAGTTTCACACTGTTTGGTCTCTTTCTGTATAGGACGTTCTCTACGAAGTGGTACATATGAGACCGATGGGCTACTTTCTCTGCTTGCTCTTGTTCCTCGGGGAGTTCTCCTGTCTGAAGGAATTGGACAAGATGATGTGCCCATACTAGAGCCAGGGGCTCGACAACAAGGACCAAAGGCATATCCTATGTCGGGGGAGCATTTGCCTAGACGGCAAGGGACTGAGGGCCTGCTGGAGTCTGCTGCGCCCCGGCAAGCCTGGCAAGAGTGCATGCTTCTACGGCAAGAGCTGATGGCCTTGCCGGAGCACATCACTCACCGGCAAGCCCGCTGTTCTCTTGGGCAATTTTCTCCTCGGCGGCTTCAGGGTGCCTTGCCGGGAGATACTTGCCGGAACTGAACTTCCTTCTCTTCTCTTGCCTAGTTGATGGTGTCACAGAGGGTTGCGTTAGTTGGAGGACGAAAGTTCCTCGTTCCACAAGTAACTTAAGGGCAGGACGTTTTGAAAGGCCATCGACAATGTTGTTCTCCGCACGTGGAACGTGCTCCGTTTGCAGGCCGTCAAAACATTCTTCCAACATCCTTACTTCATCTACATAAGCTTCCATCAATGGACTCTGGTAGTCTTTGCTTACTTGCTTGACGACAAGTTGAGAATCACCCCTGACAATAAGTTTCTTGATCCCAAGGTCCGCCGCGATTCTGAGACCGGCGACCAGCCCTTCATACTCAGCAGTGTTGTTCGTTGATCTCTCCCGGGGAAAGTGCATCTAGATCACACATCTGAGGTTCTCTCCGGTGGGTGCGACAAGCAGCACTCCGGCACCAGTGCCTTGCAGCGAGAAAGCTTGATCAAAATACATGATCCACTCTCGATCAGTCTCCTTGCCGGGGAGAGTTGACTCTGGAATCTCTTCATCGGGCATCAGGGTCCATTCCACAATGAACTCTGCCAAGGCCTTGCTCTGAATAGTCAAAGTGCTTTCAAACTTAAGACCAAAGCTTGATAGTTCCGGAGCCCACTCCACAATCCTACCGGTAGCTTCTGGGTTTCTCAACATCCGATGTAGCGGGAAGCGGGTGACAACGGTGATCTCATGTGCTCGGAAGTAATGGCGCAGCTTCCTTGAGGACATAAGAAGGCCGAAGAGCAACTTTGGCATGCCAGAATACCTTGATCTAGCCCCTTGCAACAACGAGCTGACAAAATAGACTGGTCTCTGCACCACTTTCTTCCTCTGAACTATCTCTTTCAACTGCGTAGATCCTTCCTCGCCGGCACCAGCCCCTGCCAAAGGCTGTCCTGGCTCATTTTTGGCGCTTCTGCTATTGCCACTGCTTCTTCGTCAACCTCTCTTTCAGTCACTAATGCAACACTCACCACTTGATTCATCGCCGCTAAGTACAATAGCAACAGCTCTTGCGGTTTTGGCGCGACTAGGATTGGTGGAGAGGAAAGGTACTTCTTCAAATCCTGCAGCGCTGCCTCCACTTCCGGAGTCCATTTCATTGGACCTGCCTTCTTCAAGATTTTGAAAAAGGGCAGGACGCGCTCAGCAGACTTTGAGATGAACCTACTCAGAGCAGGAACACAGCCGACAAGGCGCCGCACATCCTTGACTTGTTTTGGTGCCTCAATCTGCTCAATTGCTTTGATCTTGTCAGGATTCACTTTGATTCCGTGTTGAGACACAAAGAACCCGACAAGCTTGCCGGATGGGACGCCGAACACACATTTCTTGGGATTGATCTTTATGTTGATCTTGCATAGATTGGTGAACGTCTCTTCTAGGTCCACGATGAGCATGGCCTTGTCCTTGGTTTTGACCACTATGTCATCCATATAAGCCTCCATATTTCTATGCAGCTGGGGTTCAAAATCTATCTGGACAACTCTCGCAAAGGTTGAACCAGCGCTTTTCAACCCGAAAGGCATACACCAAAAGCAGTACGTACCACACGGGGTGATAAACGCGATCTTCTCTTCGTCTTCCTTGGCCATAAAGATTTGATGATAACCGGAATAGGCATCAAGGAAAGACAACAAGTTGCAGCCGGCGGTGGAGTCCACAATCTGGTCGATGCGTGGCAAGGGAAAAGGATCTTTGGGGCAGGCCTTGTTGATGTCCGTGAAATCAATGCATAGCCTCCACTTCCCATTTGCCTTGCGCACTACGACTGGATTGGCCAACCACGTAGGGTGGAGTACTCCTCTGATCAGACTAGCTGCCTCTAACTTCTTGATCTCTTAGGCAATAAACTGTTGCCGATCCAAAGCTTGCTTCCGAACCTTCTGCTTGACGGGCCATGAGTGCGGATAGATGGCAAGGTGGTGCTCAATCACCTTCCTGGGAACACCTGGGATATCAGACGGTTGCCATGCAAACACATTGACATTCACCCGTAGGAAGGCGACGAGCGTGCTTTCTTATTTGTCTTCAAGGGTGGAACTTATGGTAAAAGTTCCCCCGTTGCCATCCTCCTTGGCGGGCACCTTCTTGGTTTCTAGCAGAGCTGCCTTGGACTTCTTTCTCTTGCCGGTGGAGCTCTCCGGCACATCGTCAACAGCAGCGCAACACTCCGGAGAGTTGCACTTGCCAGAACGTGCGCCAGAGGCCTTGCCGGTCTTCTTCCCCCCGGGGGCTTCAATGGCAGGAGCAAGCGCTTTGGTGACAGGTGCTGTAGGTGCGCCCTGGTAGAGTTGGTCAGCGCAGATAAGCGCACTCTTCTTGTCGAAGTTGATGGTAATGACGCTCATCGGTTCGGGCATCTTCAGCATGTTGTAAGCGAAGTGAGTGGCTGTCATGAACTTGGCCAGTGCCAGACGCCCGAGAATGCCGTTGTACGGTAATGAGATCTTGGCAACGTCAAAGACGATCTTCTCCGTTCTGAAGTTGATATTGCTGCTGAACGTCACCGGTAGCGTGACCTTGCCTTTCGGTTGAGTCCTTCCCGAATTGACCCCATGGAAAGTGCCTGTTGGCTCGAGATCTTTGTCGGGAATCTGTAGCCTCCGAATGACATTGGGCAATATCAGGTTCAAGCTGGCTCCGCTGTTGACTAACATCTTTGTCACCTAGAGGTTGCGGCTTTTTGGCGAGACCAACAACGGCAGGCACCCGACTGCAGTTACGCGATTAGGGTGATCCTCGGCGTCGAGGATGATAGGAGTGTTGGACCATTTGAGAGGCTTCTGTGCACCGATGGAGGGCTCTGCCGCATTAACCTCGAACGCCCACTGTTTAAGTTGGCGGTGAGAGGAATGCGACGAGGCTCCTCCTTCCATGACATTGCCTCCGTAGCTTTCTGAAACTCATGCTCACTAGACTCATCGTCCTCTTCAATGTCATCATCATCTCTCTCTTACCGGTCGCGGCTGCAGGCGGGCCGATCCTTCTATTGCTTGGGCTTGCCGCGGCGACCTCCTCGGCCAACACACCTCTTGCCGGACCGCTCAGCACCATCCTGACCCTTCTCCTTGTTGCGCCTTTCATATTCAGCCTTCTGCTCCTCGGCAAGCTGCTCAACTTGTAGGCAGTCTTGGAGATCATGGACTTTGGTGCGATGGATCTTGCAGTACTGCTTGCCGGAGTCTCCTAGCTTGCCGGCAGCCGCCAGAGCATAGCAGGAGGCACGCCCAGCAACATCATTGCCAGGGTCATCGACCTTGCCTTTCTTGGCCGCACCGGGGTTGTCGGATCCTTCGACGGCTAGCATGGTTTTTCCCTTGCGCTTCTTGTTCCGTCATCGGCTCTTCTTTGCCGGGGAAGTGGTGTCTTCATCGTCAGAGTTGACCTCCGCACCAGAATTCTCACCGGGGATTCTTCTCCCTTCTTCAGCGCGAGCGCATTTGTCCGCCAAAGTGTAAAGCTCGGTGATGTCCCTGACTCTGTTCATTGCCAGCTCTTCCCGCATCCTACGGTTGCGCACGTTCTCATGGAACACGCTGATAACGGCGACAGGATGAACATC
Source organism: Hordeum marinum (assembly GCA_022496015.1). Lineage (NCBI taxonomy): Eukaryota > Viridiplantae > Streptophyta > Magnoliopsida > Poales > Poaceae > Hordeum > Hordeum marinum. Next base: position 387,226,517 of record CM039672.1, read on the forward strand.
TGGGATGTTGTGGTGCGCGCGGCTAAACCTCTGGATGTACTTGCATAGAGTTTCGCCTTCCTTCTGGGGGATGATGTGGAGGTCGCTCTCCTGACCAGGAGCTTGATGACCCCCAGTGAAGGCACCAACGAATTCGTGACCCATGTCCACCCAGGAGGTGATGGATCTCTCTAGCAAGTGCAACAGCCATGACCTGACATTAGGCTTAAGCACCAACGGGAAGTAGTTAGCCAATATCTTGTCATCGCGGCCCTCGGTAGCCTGCACCGCGATGGCGTAGACGCTCAGGAACTCTGACGGATGGGTCTTGCTGTCGTATTTCTCTGGGACTTCTGGTTTGAATGTACGGGTGTTGGGCCACTGGACTTGCCGTAGATCGGGGGTAAATGCTGGACAGCCCACCTCCTAAGGTAGGCTGACAGGGTACCCCGGCGCAGACTTGTCTAGAGTGGGTCCCGCGCGCTTGTCTGTCGCCACTCGATCGCGGTTTGATCGTCCTCCTTGCCACATTCCCGAAGAACATGACGCTGATCACGGTGCGTCCACGGGTAAGACGACACCGTCAAGTAACCGTCGTGGGCATCGGTACGTCGGGTCGATTACTAACGATGCTGTAGCGGAGGAGAGTGCGCCGAGGTCGTGCCAACCCCGGGCACCTCACCGTTGGCCTGAGGCGGCCCTGTGGGCCGAAGCTTATCTGTGAGGCTGAGGAGGCTCTGGATGGTGGCTCTCCGTTCGTCGAGCTTCTCCACAGCAGGAGGGAAGTTCAGGAGTAGCTGCACCCGTGCCATCGCTTCCTCCACTGTGGATGGCATCAATCGGCGCAAGGAACGCGAGGTGCTCTGAGTCGTAACCGTATTAGACGGAGCACCTCTGCGGTCCCACATCGGCATGCCACTCCTGCTCGCGTGCTGGTCCAGTGCATTTTGGGAATGATGCGCAGGAGCCTTTCCATGGGGATGTTGAGAACTACGGGCGCCGTGGCGTAGCTCTCCGCGCGCATCCTGAGAAGGTTGCGGCGTAGGCGCCGGTGTGGGCGCCCTGGCAGATACTCTTTCGCCCCCGGAGTTTGCCGTGCCACTCGCAGGCGGGACCGCTCTATCTTGAGACCCAGGTGCGTGGGGGTTCCCACCATCGCCATGGGTGTCTCTGCGGCGAGCATCATCGCTTTCTTGGCCTTGGTCACCGGAACGTCTCGGATGTTCCGAAACTCCGCCTCCTCCTCCTGCACCCGCGTCCACACCGTCTCCTGCTTGTGCAGATACAACAATGGCGGATGTGGATGGACCAACTGCAGTCAGGCCCTTCTTCTTGGGGCCCATGGCGATGATGAAGCTGGGGTGTAGATCACCAGAATGGGTTCGTAGAACCTCTTACGCGCACCCTACCTGGCACGCCAAAGGTGTCATGGGAACGAACGCCTATGGGACCGCTGGGGCCCCTTTCAGTTCGGCAAGGGGGTGAGTTGGCACAAAGATCCAGTCTAATGAGCTGCACACGGGGAGTTGTTTACCCAGGTTCGGGCCGCATGGATGCGTAAAAACCTACTCCTGCTTAGTTGTATTGAGCCTGTTCTAGGGTTCGAGCTACAGGAGCGCCATGAACGGCTGCTACGTGAACTTGGCGGTTGTTAACTGCCTAACAGTATGAAAGCCCAAACGCCCAAAGAGTCCACAGGTCAAAAAGTCCTTTTCTGTAATGCCCTGGGCCTCCTTTTATACTTAAGGGAATCCCAACAATGGCGTACAGTGCGCACACGAGACGCATAGTGCTGCTACAGTGCTATCATACCTAACCCTGACGGAGTAGGACAAGAACATTAAATGCACCATCAGGGGCCTCAGTCCGTCAGTGGGACAGGACGGGGGCCGTCCCATCGGCGCCGCTTAGCTCCCTCCAATGTCGACGCCGCGACACGCATGAAGAAGAATATTTATCTCTGTCTATGCACACAAACCATAAGCCTTTGAGTCAGTGGCGGAGCTAGTAGAAAATCATTGTGGGGCGAAATAGAAATCATTACACCATGTTTGGATGTCTGTATTGTGCCTTCGAATTGGTTTCATATTTCCTGGCTGCCAATTCAGCTATTTGGATGCGCACTAAAACACCAGACTAAAATGATCCCAAATATAGAAGCGAATACGCTCTGACACACGGAGGCCTCCCAGAATACGGACCTCCACAGCTCCGATTTCGATCGAATCGACCTACACCCTCAAAAGGAAACGATTGGATCTAGACGACTAAGCCCCCGCGGGAGGCCTGCTTCTTTTCCCCCGCGTGTGACCAAAGGGCTGGAGGAGCCATGCCAGGGTAGCACAATGGTGGTGATACCCAGGTAAGCTCCTCTCTCCGGTCGTCGTACACCTCCTCCTCCTACACCGGTACCGGTATCCCCGCTGCCACAGCTCATTCCCCTTACCCCCATGACGCTCCATCTCCTCTGCCATCAGGTCTTTACATCGCTCGATGTCCTCCTTCCATGGCCACAACAGACAGGACCTAGCTATCCACTGATAACCGACAAGTGTAGGGGGGTTGTTTGTAGCCCACAAGTGTAGAGTGTCGAACCCAATGAGGAGCTGAAGGTAGAACAAACATTCCCTCAAGTTTTATCGACCACCGATACAACTCTACACACACTTTAACGTTTGCTTTACCTATAACAAGTATGAAACTATTTTGTAGGTGATAGGATAGTTTGCACGAATAAAACTAGAAGTACTTTGCGAGAATAAAACTACGAGTAAATTGCAAGATAATAAAAGTTAGTTGTTTAGTAGAAAGCTTTTGTCAAACAAGAAGGTTATTTGTCACTAGGCAATTGATAACTAGACCGGTAATCATTATTGCAATTTTATATGAGGGAGAGGCATGAGCTAACATACTTTCCGTACTTGGATCATATGCACTTATGATTGGAACTCTAGCAAGCATCCGCAACTACCAAAGATCATTAAGGTAAAACTCAACCATAACATTAAGTATCCAGTCCTCTTTACTCCCATATGCAATAACCCACCTACTTGGGTCTGTGCTTATTTCCCTCAAGCCACCCACCATAAGCAAATCATGAACAAATTGTAACACACTACATCGGGGATCCCTCATGTTTGTGCGACACGGAGGGCACCATAGGACAACACCAAAATAAAACATACAACTCATACCAACCACGATCATCAATTAGCCCATAGGACAAAATGGATCTACTCAAACATCATAGGATAGCCACGTATCATTGGGAAATAATATATGGAGTTGATAACGATGTTTAAGTAGAGATTACAGTGGGGAAGAGAGGTGTTACACCGCTGCATAGAGGGGGAGAGAGTTGGTGTTGATGGCGGCGAGTTGTTTGTGTAGATCGCTGTCACGATGATTGCCCCAGCGGTGTTCTGGCACCAGCTGAGAGAGAGGGGGAGAGCCCCCTCCTCCTTCTTCTTCCTTGGCCTCCCCTAGATGGAAGGACTGTTCCCCATATGGTTAATGGCCTCCATGGCGGCGGAGGTGCAGGAGCCCCTCCGAGATTGGATCTCCCTCGCTGTTCTCTTCTGTTTTGCATTCCAGTTTTCTGGCCGAAAGCTGTTTCTTATATTCCCGGAGATCCGTAACTCCTATTGCACTGAAATTTTAACATGATTTTTTCCGGATATAAGCTTCCTTGCACCTCAAGTAGAGCAGCAACCGCCTTACGAGGTGACCACAACCCACCACAGCGTGCTGGGGCCCCAGGGCGCACCCTGGTGTACTTTGGGGGTTGTGGGCCTCCTTTTGCATTGACTCCAACTCCCAAAAATCACATGTATTCCAAAATAATTCTTCGTAATTTTTTATCGCGTTTGGACTTCATTCTATATGGATCTTCTGCGAAACAGAAAACATGCAACAAACAAGATCTGGCACTGGGCACTGGATCAATATGTTATTCCAATAAATCATATAGAATGTTGCCAAAAATATGTGAAAGTTGTATAATATTGGCATTAAACAATCAAAAATTATAGATACGATGGAGACGTATCAACATCCCAAAGCTTAATTCATGCTCGTCCTCGAGTAGCTAAATGATAAAATAAATTGATGTGGAATGCTACCAAGCATAATCATGATCATATATCTAATGATGGCATGAATAGTAAGACATGAGTGATCCAAAGCAATAATCTATAATTTGACATAAAGACATTAATACTCACACATCCCAAGAAACAATCATGTCTTTTGAAATATCAAGGCTAAAGAACGTTATCCCTACAAAATCATATAACCTTGTCATGCTCTGTCTTCTTAACACAAAGTATAAATCATGTACTACCCCAGTGTGAGCCAAGCAATTGGTTCGTACTTTTTAACACGCTTCAGAATTTTAAACTCTCATGCAATACATGAGCGCAAGCCATGGATATAGCACTATGGGTGGAATAGATTGTGGTGGTAGGCATTAATATAGATAATACAAAAATAAACATAGTCTCACATCGAAGCGGCTAATCAACGGGCTAAGGAGATGCCCATCAATTGATATGCAACGGATGCACTAAGAGTTATAAGTGTATGAAATGTCAAACTGAAACTAAGTAGGTGTGCATCTAACTCTATAATGCCCACTTGTATATGAAAGTGACAACAAAGGAGACTCTCTATGTCTTGGTTTTGTCACGACAGATGTCCGAGGACTTAGGTTCGAGGCCATCGCTGAGGTGATGGACTCAAAGGGGTTGGTCGGGACGAAGGACACGAGTTTACCCAGGTTTGGCCCCTCAAGAAGAGGTAAAAAGCCTACGTCCTGCTTGTGTTGTATTGATTGGAGTATCGATTACAAGGGAGCGGATTAGCTTGACCTAGTTCTCGATTGATTGTTGTCTGTCTAAGTCGCCTCGGGTCTCGCCTTTATATAGGAGGTCAAGGCCGCGGGTTACACAAGTCTCATACCGACTCTTACAACGTATCTGACTCTATCTGTATGTCGCCTTACCATCTTGGGCAAGCCGCCTCCGGGCGGCTTAACTGCTCGGGCCTTCATGCCACCTTCCATATTGGTAAGCCGCCATATGGCCAGGCCTACGTCTCTTGGCCCGTCTGCCTTGATCTGGATTATGAGCCGCCAGGTATGACCCGGCCCCACCTAGGCAGGTCTTCCACGGGGTTATATCCCCAACATTAGGCCCCAGGTTGATTTGAGCTTGCTCATGTCAATCTTCCATCTTACTTAGCGGCGAGTCTCACCCTTTATCACCTGAAAGTAAGATATGTAACCTGTCATGACATCATACCGGATATGCCAAAAAGATTCCGTGACGACCACGACAGATCTTTTCATCATTAAACTGACGGCCCAGAAATCGAGGCTTCCGTCTCGGTCGGTCAGTTTCCGTCGCCTTGATTCCCTTGCCCGTTTCCACTTTCTAGTCTCTTAAATAGGACCGCGAAGGGTCTTTCTCATTTCCTCCGCCGTCTGCACCTCTTCTTCTTCCTCTCGGCGCCATTGCCCCCGAGCTCCCTTGCTCTCATGAAGGTTCATCGCCGTCGTCACCCTAGGCCGCTGCATCAACCCGAATGGACCAGAGCATTGCTCGCGGCCGCCGCATCACTTCCGGTATTTCTTTCTCCATCCCCTAGATCTGTAGCTGAGTGCAATAAATCCATGGAGTTCTTCGGCCCCATTAGAGCGCAAGTTCCTCGTAATGTCGAACGACGCATAGCCCAGTAAATCTTGTAATGATCATCTTCCCGTTGCGGTAAATTGTGTGAAATCACCAATAGCCCAATACAGATCTGTAGTTGCTTCCTTTTACTACCCTCAAACTTTGCCAGTTCTTCCTTAGTTCGTCATTAGGTTTGAAATAAAATCAGTTTTTCCTCTGTTTGTAGATCTGTAATTATAAAGATAGCCTGTGAAACCTGTTTTCCACACTTAGTTGTATTTTGCTTCATCTCTGTGCCAACTTAAACCGCCCTATAAACTTCCGGCTCTCGCCATAAACTGCATCGGTAGCTTAGCTTCGTAGAACTTAGATTTCGTCAGCCACCCTTAGTTGTCTGCCACCTTCTAACTCGCCGCGTACTGTTACTTTCCACAGTTTTAAGATGCCATTATGCCTCATGCGTCCTCTTCCTGTAATTGGGTGGATCTATAGTCTCTGAGGAGTTTTTGAAAGATTTCGTAGACGTAGGGACCTTGCCAGCCAAAAATGTCATTCATTGATGGGTTCCAGTCAATGAGAAGAAACCCATCCCCCAAGAGGGCGAAGTAGCCATATTCGCGGACCACCTTGATACGTGGTTTCTGTGAGAGCCTAGATTAATAGGAATGATAGACTACTCATATCAACAAGGAATTCCTTCTTTTTTGGAAGCCCATGCGAAAAGAACTCCAACGTTAAGCGTGCTTGGCTTGGAGTGATTCTAGGATGGGTGACCGACCGGGAAGTTTGTTCCGGGTGCGCATGAGTGAGGACAAAGTGCGCAGGGAAGACTAGTGTTGGTCTGTGGGGCCAATCTATATCCCGCTAGACATAACGGGGTGTTACAATTGGTATCATAGCCGACCCTTGCGGTTACATGGGCATGCGCGGGCCAGGTGCACGGGCATGTGGCACATGGCATGTGTGGCCCGTCGTGGCACACAACGTGTCACATGTGCTGGACTGGACGTGCATACGTATGCCAAGAGGGAATGTTCCTGATGGGCCGACAAGGTCGTCGGTTCCTTTGAGTGGAGGTGTATGTGAGAGCCTGCCTTAATAGGAATGATAGACTACTCATATCAACAAGGATTTCCTTCTTTTCTAGAAGCCCATGCGAAAAGAACTCCAACGTTAAGCGTGCTTGGATTGGAGCGATTCTAGGATGGGTGACTAACCGGGAAGTTTGTTCCGGGTGCGCATGAGTGAGGACAAAGTGTGCAGGAAAGACTAGTGTTGGTCTGTGGGGCCAGTCTAGATCCCGCCAAGCGTAATGGGGTGTTACAGTTTCAGCCCGCCCGACTCTAAATTTTTCCGAGACGTCCTTCATTTCTTCAAGCTGCATCCTCAAGATATTGCACCCAACTCCCGTGAGATAGAAGTGGCGGCTGGCCCAATCTTGGAGCTCGGCGGAGTCTCCATTCAAAGAAGACGAGATATGACCTTTCCGGATGTTTGAATGCCAAGTCACCCAAGGACTGGTACAAAACTTGGTTTTATTGCAAAGACACTTCTCTAGAGGGAGAACGTCCATTGCCGGGTTATCGTTCGACCCGGCTCCGCACCACAACTGAACTCCCTGACCGGATGTCAGCCTCCGAATGGGCGAAGTATGCTCCAGCTTTCGCCAAAATTAGAGCCCTCATGGCCAATGGTCTGACAGGGATTGATCTGACCTGCTGCTGGATCTCTTGGAGAGTCGTGCCTCTGATCCGGAGAAACCGTCTCATGTGTGAATATACGGGTGATGCCAATGACCCCCTCTACTTTAATCCTACCACTTTGTCAGAAGACAACATCGCCGCCGCCATCAAAGGCCTTATCCATGAGTCTCAAGAATCTTGCCGCACCATTGGATTACCACCCTTCTATGCCGCAAACCTGGCCCCAGATGTAAGGGCGACTCTTAATCTCCTTACTTCCACGTTAGCTATCCATGTATTTTTGCAATCTTTAACCTCTTTTAGCGGCTTTTACTTTCAGGCTAACTCCGGCTTCTGGAAAAAGAAATATGTCCCTCCTCCAAAGAAGTCGAAGGATAAGGCCGATGGCCGAAAGAAGAAAACTGTACCTCAAGAGCAGCCTGAGATTGATGACTCAGAGGTAGAATCTAACTCTCTTGACCGTCTTATTATGCACCTTACTGACAGTAATAACTCATAGGATAGGACGAAACAGAGACAAGCCACGCCAATGTTCCTGAGGTAACCTATGTTTCATCTGACTCAGAACATCTTCCACCAAAGAAGATACGGCAGGTCATCCAGAAAGTCCCATTTTCTCATCCTCTTGCTTACTTAGACCCCAACTTTCTTTTGAAAAAGCAACAACACCTCACCCGACGCCAAACCCGGAGCGTTAGATCTGAAAATCTTATGGCCGGGTTGTCCAACTCTTCGGTTCAGCGGAAATGGCCGGCTGAGGTATTTGTTTAACTTGGTTTAATTTTGTCAACCCTACCTTATAACTTTACTCTTGTCTTTATATTGATTTAACTTCTTTCAAGAATCGCCCCCTTCATCAGGCGACTCTACGACAACTAAGCCTCCGCCTCTGAAGATCAACCCAGAGTACTTGCTTTCATGCTTGCATCATATCCTTTGTCATCCTTGAACTTTATAGAATAACCTTTTGTGCATTCTAGGGGTCAAGCGAAACAAAGGAAGACTGACGGGTCTACCTCTGCCCCCACAGCCCAAGAGCTGGAGCCTGCCAAGCCGGACTCTCCTGCAGTACATGCTGATCCCTCTACAGCCTCAAAGGATGCGCCTGAAGACGCTCGTCGTTCTGTCGAGCCGGCGGCCCATGAGACGGCAACTGAGAGTCCTCCAAGGACCAACTCTAAGACGCCAAGACCTTCAACGACCGTCAAAAATCCAATTCTTCCGGACGTCATCATTACTGGTATTGGCTTTCAAACTCCTCAACCTCATGTGTTGACAAAGCAAACTGAGAAAACTGAAGCTTTTGACAAACTGGACTCTGAGTTCCCCGTGCTGGAGAAATTGACTGCCGACGAACTACATGCCAGTTATCTGAACCGTCTCTCCGCAAGCCGGAATATGGAGCTCAAACTTGTTAATCTAATGAAGAAAAAATATGAGGTACTCCTTCCTTTCCTTATACCCTTATGTAGCCCCCAAGAGCCGGTTTAATATTTGCTAATGGTAAACCGGGTCTTCCAATCCATGTCATAAGTAGAACCACTTAGCCTGTAGCCCCCAAGTATCGGCTTAATATGTAAATATTGAGCCGGTACTCAGTCTTAAGTAGTTTGATCAATGGTAGCCCCCAAGTTCGGGTCAGTATAGAAATAATGGGCCGGAACTTCCCTGTAGATTGATCAAAAAGACATATGTAGCCCCCAAGTGCTGGCTTATCTTTGACGAATATGAGCCGGAACTTCATTCTAGACTTAGAAAACATCGCTGTAGCTCCCATGTGCCGGCTTAACTTGATGAAGATGAGCCGAAACTTACTTGTAATCTTGGAGAACAAATAGACATTAGCCCCCAAGTGTCGAGTATATTTGTTTGCAATCTGCTTGAGACTTGCATTATATTTTCTTAACTTAACCATCTGGTAATATCTTATCCTGGCGACTTACCCCTCATTTGCTTTTTGTATGTCACGGGAAGCTTTAAGCAAAGCCGAGTCTGAACTGACCGGCTTAAAGAGCAATATGGCCTCCCAGCAAGCTGCCCAAAGTGAAACAGAGGAGAAGTGCCGGCTTGCCATTGAAGAACTTGTAAAAGTTAAATCTGATTTTGCTTCCATCAAGAGGGCTGCTGAGACGGAGCAAACTGCCCTAGCCAAATGTGCAGACAATGCTGACAAGCGGCTCATGGTCGTATTAGATGAGTTGCACTCCCTGAAGCGCCATATCTCAAAGAGGACTGCTGCTATCTTTGGTAAGTACTAAGGACTCAACCAATATCCTTGAAAAGTTGCACAAGCATCTTATAACATAAAATCCGTCTTGTGTAGGTCAAAGAAGCCATCAACTTGGTGCTGACAGCCTGTTACAGCTGAAAGCCGTCTACACTTTGTCAGAGCAATTGTAGTGCGGGACTATTTGCACTATCAGAGCTATGCTGAACAAAGAAAGCATCCCCAAGTTCATGAAAGGAGTCATAGAAGTGCTGTCAACTCTGCCAAAGCAAATCGAAGAACTCAAAAAATCAGCCGCCCGGAAGGGGGCCATTGCAGCAATAAGTCGGGCTTTGGCCTTTGCCCCGGAGCTAACTCCTGAAGAGATGATAGATGGCTTTCCGTCAAAGAAGGACGATGGCTAAGAATTCATAGAAGCCGACTATGCTCATTGTATGAAGGCCTCCAGGGTCCTTGCATCAGTGTTGGCGGAAGTAGTGAATTTGTCAACATATCAGGCGGCTTACAACGCTGAGAACAAGCGAGTGTGTGGCCCAACCTTCGAGGCCAAGGATTTAACTCCTGCACGTCGTAAGCATCTCTTTGCCCCTGACATTGACCCGTCTCTCCTCTTTGAAGAGGTCAACTTTGAAGCTTTAACCAACTGCAACTGGGACGTGGACAATCTTCAGATCGAGGAGGTCGAAGACCCACCACAGGATGACCCGCCGTCCAGCTGATCAACTTTATCTTGCCATGGTATAACCCGACTTCTTTGACCCACCAAAACTATTGAGCGGTGTAAAAGACTTTAAGTCTTGATTTTTGAGCTCTGTGGAGAGCGTTGTAATAGGCCTTAGGCAAACCTTGTCTTGCCTGAACTGTGCCATCGTGCACAGAGGAAATCGCACGGCTTAATATACTATGTACGCCTTGCGCTTCAATTCATACCAGATGTCGTGGCGGCCCTTCTTAAGAAAACAGCCTATAAGGGCAAAATACTTTTCGCACTGTTGTGAGGGCGGCTTAGAATAGCAGAACCCGGAGATGTTTTATCTTTCCTGACTTGCTTTTTTTCCAATAAATTATGTGCCGGTTCTTCTAGGTGGACTTGCTACTAGAACTCCTTATCAGTACAGTTCTCTATCCAGATTGGCCGTCAATTTCATTGAATGGCCCCGGGTCTCTAAGCGAGATTAATTGATAGGAGCGTAATGTCCCAGAAAGAGACACGGTAGGGCATGAGTACCCTGGTAGCCCATAGACTGCCTCTCACATGACATAAATGCGTCATTTTAACCTTAAACAGTGCAGGGTCTTTAAAAGATTGACTGTCTAAGAGTATGAAACAGGCCACATAGAGGAGAGTCGGTAGTAGATGAGAGAGTTTATCCTCGCTTTCCGTAAGCCGGCCCTCACGTGACAAGAGCTGCCGATTTAACCTTAACCAGTACAGGGTCTCTATCGAGATTGTCCGTCAACTTCCTTGAACCGGCTCAAGGTCTCTAAGCGAGATTAACTGGTAAGAGTTCGGTGGGTCACATAGCGGAGCAACATCAGCTTATAGGAAGGTTTAACTCAAGATTGCGGTGGTTTAAGAGTCGATCAAGAGGGTATGTAAGCTAAACCCGGTAGGTTGGAAGCCCCCAAATGACCTTGTTGACGGAGTCAACTGTTTGGGTATATAACCCGCCTGACATTGGCTTAAGAGCCGATCAACAGGGTCTGATAAGCTAAACCCAGTGGGTTGGAAGCCCCCTAGATGATCTGCTGACACAGTCAACTTTTTGGGTATATAACCCTCCTAACTTTGGCTTAAGAGCCAATCAATAGGGTTTGATAAGCTAAACCCAGTGGGTTGGAAGCCCCCTAGATGATATGTTGACGGAGTCAACTTTTTGGGTATATAACCCGCATGACTTTGGCTTAAGAGCAGATCAATAGGGTCTGATAAGCTAAACCCAGTGGGTTGGAAGCCCCCTAGATGATCTATTGATGGAGTCAACTTTTTGGGTATATAACCCGCCTGACTTTGGCTGAAGAGCCGATCAATAGGGTCTAATAAGCTAAACCCAGTGGGTTGGAAGCCCCCTAGATGACCTTGTTGCGCAAACTGAGATACGCGAAACGGCAGAGGCCCCGACTTACAGGGATGCCAACTTTATTCATATATATATATGATATCTACAATGACGGTATACAATGTCTAGTCTTGACGACTCAAGTATAGTAAGGGTGCAGATGAGCTATGTTCCACGGCCGGCGGGTCTCCTACCCAGAAGTGCTTGATTCGTCTCGTATATCAATGAGGTAATACAACCCGTTGTTGAGATTTATGCTAACCACAAAAGGTCCTTCCCATGGAGAGGATAACTTGTGTGCATCTGTCTGATCTTGAATCAACCGCAACACTAAGTCGCCTTCTTGAAACGTTCGGGTCTTAATTCTGCGGCTATGATAGCGATGCAGGTCTTGATGATAAATAGCCGATCGAGCCGCTGCCAGTTCACGCTCTTCCTCCAAGGCATCCAACGTGTCTTGACGTGCTGTTTCATTATCCGCCTCAACGTAAGCCGCCACCCGTGGAGAGTCATGACGTATATCGCTTGGTAACACGGTTTCCGTGCCATAAACACTGAAGAAAGGCATATACCCTGTTGATCTGTTGGGAGTAGTTTTGATGCTCCATAAGACGGACGACAACTCCTCTACCCAACAACCAGGTGTTCCCTGCAAAGGAACCATAAGCCGGGGTTTGATACCTCTCAAGATTTCCTAGTTAGCTCGCTCTGCCTGACCATTTGATTGTGGATGAGCAACCACAGAAACGTCAAGTTGGATGTGCTCACTTTCATAGAACGCTTGCATAGCCCCCTTGGATAAGTTCGTACCATTATCTGTGATGATACTATGAGGGTAACCAAAGCGGTAGATCAGCTTTTTAACAAACTGAACCGCCGTAGCCGCGTCAAACTTGCTGACCGGCTCAGCTTCTATCCACTTAGTAAATTTGTCCACAACCACCAAGAGGTGGGTCTTCTTGTCCTTGGATCTCTTGAAAGGCCCGACCATATCAAGCCCCCAGATTGCAAACAGCCAGGTAATTGGAATCATGCGCAACTCCTGAGCTGGGACGTGAGCATGCCGGCTAAACTTCTAACATCCATCGCACTTGCGAACCAAGTCTTCCGCATCCTTATGAGCCGTCAGCCAAAAGAAGCCATGTTGAAAAGCCTTGGCCACCAGAGATTTGAAGCTAGCGTGATGATCACAATCGCCAGCATGAATTTCATTCAAGATTTCCTTGCCTTCTTCAGGTGAGACACAACGTTCAAAGACGCCAGTTACGCTGCACTTATGTAACTCACCATTGATGATTGTTATAGACTTTGACCGCCTGATGATCTGCCTTGCCAAGTTTTCATCCTCAGGTAACTCGCCATGAGTCAAGTATGCTAGGTAAGGCACGGTCCATTCAGGAATAGCATGTAGAGCCGCCACCAGCTGCCCCTCCGGGTCAGGTATAGCCAAGCCTTCCTCTAAACGTAACGTAACTGACGGGTGATGTAGTACGTCTAAGAAAACATTAGGCGGTACATGCTTACATTGAGATCCCAACCTTGATAGTGCATCGGCCGCCTCGTTCCTGCGACGATCAACATGATCCACTTGATAACCCTTGAAATGACCAACAATGACATCCACCGCCTGACAATAAGCCGCCATCCGTGGGCCCTTGGAATCCCAAGTACCTGAAACTTGCTGGGCTACGAGGTTTGAGTCGCCGAGACATCTAACCAGGCTCAGGTTCATCTCCTTAGCCACCCGGAGGCCATGAAGCAGAGCTTCATACTCAGTTGCATTGTTGTACAAGGAGACATTAACCTTAGCATGTAACAGAACTTGTCACCTTTAGGGGAAGTTAAGACAACCCCTACCCCTGATCCTTCCAGTTGCCTAGATCCATCAAAGTGGATTGTCCAATATGTGTTATCCGGCTTTTCCTTTTGTCTCTGACACTCCGTCCAGTCGTTTATGAAGTCTACCAAGGCTTGAGACTTGACCGCCGTGCGAGGCATGTATTTCAGATTAAGAGGTCCAAGTTCCAATGCCCACTTAGCAATCCTGTCGGCGGCTTCTCTGTTTTGAATTATGTCTCCCAACGGGGCAGAGCGAACTACTGTGATCTAGTGCCCCAGGAAATAATGCTTCATCCAACGGAACCACTCCACGAAACACAAGACAAGGTAGAGAGCCAAGAACACCACCAGAGCACCCTCGCGAGGTTCGAAACCATTGTACTAGTTCATCCACCACACCTCCCCGAGAGGCAATCCACCAAAGCAGGAGTAGGGTATTACACTTCCCAGCAGCCCGAATCTGGGTAAACCACCGTGTTCATCTTCTTCCTCGTCATCGTGTGAGTTCGCCATAGTAAACATCGAGTAGCGAGCTAAGTAGGGCGAGGCTTCAGGGGATCTTCACACATGCCCCTGTGTTCGAATCTTGAGGATTTTGCGGAGCCTGAAATCCGACATTTGGCATGCCAGGTAGGGGGCCTGCAGAAGTTTTCCTCTAGTCTCGCCCCGCCTCTTCTCGCCACACTCATGGCAAAAGGACGTCAAGCCCATGCTGAGCAGCAAGCTGCGTGCGTGGCGCGGGCGGCGCCGGTGGGCCTCAGCTCCGTGCATCGTCCAGCCTCCCCGTCGGCGGGTGCCATCGCCAACCATGGCCTCAACGGGCGTAGGTGGTTGCCGCCTTCACTAGCCACATGGCACACCCTCACCGCCCTGGCCCTTCCCCGCATCTGGGCCGCGCCACCGCCTTTTCGGGACTGCCACGACCCAATGCACACACTTGTCACGCTCCTTGTGGCACACGATCTGTAGTGCCACCACGCTGCGCAGGATCGCCTGAATGCCTGGGCCAGGCATGCCGCCAGGCGCGTCACCGCCAGCAGCGGGACCCTAGTGCACCTCGGCGAGGCTCGCACTCATGAACTCACTCAACTGACAGGACCAGCGCTCTGGCCGCACGGGCGCGTTCGAGGCGTCCATGATGACTCGTGCTCGCCCGGGGCCTGGCCCGGGGCGCCGGGGGCGCGGGGGCTCGTGGGGGATGCTGCCCGCACGAGAGGGGCATCCCCTTGCTCCCCTTGGCACGCCCGCCGGAACCAGGGAGGAGGACCAGGGGTTTGACTGCGACGGCGCTCGGGGCTCAAGAAACTCTTCAACGACCATGTTGACGAGCGTCCGAGCCATGAAGGAAGCAACGCCGGCTACCACGATTACAGGAGGCATGCACGCGACTTCATGAGCGGCTCTCGCATGGGCTGGTATGCACAACCTCACGATGGCGGTTTGAGAGATTGGCCTCGTGAGGATGCCCGACGCAGGCACCTTCGGGACGCGCGCTCCCTGGTAGGGAGCTGCCTTGAGGAGGCATCTGGGTCTGGGGACCGGGGGCCACTAGCCTGGTAACGGAGAGTGGAACATGCGCTGACGTCCCCGGGTCGGATGACCCCAGCTTGGAGACGGAGGGTGGAACACACGCCCTTGTCTCCGGGCTAGATGATCCCAACCTGGAGATGGGAGGTGGAACTCATGACCCTGTCTCCGGGGCTCCATGCCCGCTTGGAAAAGGAGGGTGGAACATGTGCCCATGTCTTCGTGTCAAGTTTCGCTCGATCACTAGCGGGCGGTCCTGTACGCGCCCATCTCCCCAGGCCCAGCCTGCCTAGCCTGGGGGCAGGGCCTTGAGTACCTACGTGAGGACCCGGGTGTTGGAAATATTCCCTAGAGGCAATAATAAATTAGTTATTATCATATTTCCTTGTTCATTATAATCGTTTATTATCCATGCTACAATTATATTGATCGGAGACTTAGATACATGTGTGGATACATAGACAAAACCATGTCCCTAGTATGCCTCTAATAGACTAGCTCGTTGATCAAAGATGGTTAAGGTTTCCTAGCTATGGACATGATATGTCATTTGATAACGGTATCACATCATTAGGAGAATGGTGGGATGGGCAAGACCCAAACTACAAACGTAGCATATGATCGTGTCAGTTTATTGCTACTGTTTTCTGCATGTCAAGTCTCTATTCCTATGACCATGAGATCATGCAACTCACTGACACCGGAGGAGTGCCTTGTGTGTATCAAACATCACAACGTAACTGGGTGACTATAAAGGTACTCTACAGGTATCTCCGAGGGTGTTTGTTGGGTTGGCATGGATCAAGACTGGGATTTGTTACTCCGTGTGACGGAGAGGAATCTCAGGGCCCACTCAGTAATACAACATAACAACAAGCTTTGCAAGCAATGTGACTAAGTGTTAGTCACAGGATCTTGTATTACGGAACGATTAAAGACACTTACCGATAACGAGGTTGAACTAGGTATGGAGATACCGACGATCGAATCTCGGGCAAGTAACATACCGAAGAACAAAGGGAACATCATACGGGATTAACTGAATCCTTGACATAGAGGTTCGACCGATAAAGATCTTCGTAGAATATGTAGGAACCAATATGGGTATCTAGGTCCCGCTATTGGTTATTGATCGTAGAGGTGTCTCGGTCATGTCTACATAGTTCTCGAACCCGTAGGGTCTGCACACTTAAGGTTCGGTGACGTTTCAGTAGTATAGAGTTATGTATGGTGGTGATCGAAGGTTGTTTGGAGTCCCGGATGAGATCCCGGACATCACGAGGAGCTTCAGAATGGTCCGGAGGTAAATATTGATATATAGGAAGTCTTGTTTTGGTCACCAGAAAAGTTTTGGGCTCATCGGTAGTGTACCGGGAGTGCCGGTAGTGTATCGGGGGGCCATCGGGAGGGGTATTTCTACCCAAGAGGCTACATGGTATGTGGGAGGATAAATACCAGCCCTTAGTGGGCTGTCCAAAGTCCCACACAAGGCCCATGCGGCTGGGAAGAAATTCCAAAGTGGAAAAGGTGGAAAAAAGGCAAAAAGGTGGAAATAAGGAAGGAGTCCTAATCCTACTAGGAGTGGAGGAGGAGGACTCCTCCTCTCCACTTATTCCAAACCAAAGAGGGGCTGGCCCTTGCGCCAAGCCTCCTCGTCCTCTCCTCCTATATATACTAGAGGTTTTGAGGGCAGCCCTAACCCTAAGTGCCACGTGCTGCCCTCTTCTTCCTCTAGATCGTTTTCTCCTCCAGATCAGTTTTCAGTGGTGCTTAGGCGAAGCCCTACTGGAATTCCTCCACCACCATCGCCGCAATGCTATCGCGTTGCCAGAGAACTCATCTACCTCTCAGCTCTCTCTTGCTGGATCAAGAAGGTGGAGATCGTTATCGAGCCGTACATGTGCTGAACGCGGGGGTACCGTCCGTTCGGCGCTAGATCGGAAGGGACATGATCAAGATCGCGAGACTGTTTGTGATGAGATCGCGGGACAGATCGTGATGAGTTCACGGGATGGATCATGATTGGATCGTGGACGGATCGTGATGAGATCGCGGGACGCCCGGCGATTTGGATCGCGAAGACGTTCGACTACACCAACCGCGTTTCTTAACACTTCCCGCTTAGCGATCAACAAGGGTATGTATATCTACTCTCCCTCTCGTAGATGCTCATCACCATGGATAGATCTTGCGTGTGTGTAGGAATGTTTTAGTTCCCATGCAATGTTCCCCAACAGTGGCATCATGAGCTAGGTCTATGTGTAGATGCGATCTCAAGTAGAACACAAAGAGTTTGTGGGCGTTGATGCTTAGATTGCTTCCTCCCTTGGTCCTGTTTTGGTTCAGCGATATTGTGGGATGAAGCGTCCCAGACCACCCTTACTCGTATGCTTACGAGAGACCGGTTCCATCGACTGACGTGTAACTTCATTGCACAAAGATGGCTGTCGGGTGTCTATTTCTCCTACTTTAGTTGGATCGGATTCGACAAAGGCGGTCCTTGAGAAGGTTGAAAAGCAACTTATGTATCACCGTTATGATTTTGCGTAGGTTAGAATTGTTCTTGCTAGATACCCATAGCAGCCACATAAAACATGCAACAACAATTAGAGGACGTCTAACTTGTTTTTGTAGGGTATGTTGTGATGTGATATGGCCAACTACATGATGAGATATATGTGATGTATGAGATGATCATGTGTTATATAGAATATCACGACTTGCATGTCGATGAGTACGGCAACCGGCAGGAACTATAGGGTTGTCTTTAATTATTGTATGACTTGCGTGTCAATCATTAAGCGTTATGTAATGCTTTACTTTATCGCTAAACGGTAGCAATAGTAGTAGAAGCATGGTGGGCATGAAAACTCCGATGGCGACACGTTGATGGAGATCAAGATGATGGAGATCATGGTGTCATGCCGATGATGATGGAGATCATGCTGGTGGTTGCAAGATGGAGATCAAAAGCACAAGTTCATGGCCATATCATGTCACTTACGATTTGCATGTGATGTTAATCCTTTAATGCACCTTGTTTTGCTTAGGACGATGGTAGCATTATAAGGTGATCCCTCACTTAAATTTCAAGATAAATTGTGTTCTCCCCAAGTGTGCACCGTTGCAAAAGTTCATCGTGTCGAGACACCATGTGATGATCGGGTGTGATGGAATCTACGTTCACATACAATGGGTGCAAGCCAGTGTTGCACATGTGGAACACTCGGGTTAAACTTGACGAGCCTAGCATGTACAGACATGGCCTCGGAACACAAGAGACCGCAGCATTGAAACCACCTCAACTCACGTGATGATCGGGCTTGAGTTGGTGAATTTGGATCATGTATCACTCGAATGACCGAATTGATGTCAGTTTGAGTGGGATTTCTTAAGTAATATGATTAACTGAACTCATTATCATGAACATAGTCATTACTGTCTTTGCAAAATATCATGTAGATTACTATCTCACGCTGTAGCCCCCTTGAATTTTTTATATGTTCCTAGAGAAATAGAGTTGAAAGATGATGGTGGCAATATTGCGGACTGGGTCCGTGATCTTTGGACTGTCCTCATTGCTGCACAGAAGGCTTATGTCCTTAATGCACCGTTCAGTGCGCCACCCCCTCTAGTGTTGTCTGTAGATATTGTGAACATCTGACAGGCATGTTCCGATGACTACTTGATAGTTTAGTGCATCATGCTTTACGGCTTAGAATTGAGGCTCCAAAAACGTTTTGAACGTCATGGAACATATGAGATGTTCTAAGAGCTGAAATTGGGATCTCAGGATAGTGCCTGTGTTTTGAGATATGAGATCTCCAACAAGATTCTTTGCCTGCAAGATGAAGGAGAATAGCTCAATCGTTGAGCATGTGATCAGATTGTCTGGGTGCTACAATCACTTGAATCGAGTGGGAGTTGATCTTCCAGATAAGATAGTAGTGATTGATATATTTCTCTGAGTCACTATCACTAAGCTACTAGAACTTTGTGATGAACTATAATTATGCCAGGGATGGAAATGATGATCCTTGAGCTGTTCGAGATGTTTGACACCGCAAAGGTAGAAATCAAGAAGGAGCATCAAGTGTTGATGGTTAGTAAAACCACTAGTTTCGAGAAGGGCAAGGGCAAGGAGGAAAACTTCATGGATGGCAAGTCAGTTGGTGCTCCAGTGAAGCAACCCAAAGTTGAACCCAAACCTGAGACTAAGTGCTTCTATTATGAGGAGAGCAGTCGCTGAAGCGGAACAACCCTAGATACTTGGTAGATAAGAAGGGTGGAAACGTCGACAGAAGTATATATTGATATATTTCTTATTGATGTGTACATTTATAGTACTCCTAGTAGCACTTGGGTATAGGATACCGGTTCGGTTGCTAAATGTTAGTAACTCGAAATAAAAGCTACGGAAAAACGGACACTGGCTAAGTGTGAGGTGACGAGTGTGTTGGAAAGGTTTCCAAGGTTGATGTGATCAGCCTCGCACGCTCACTCTACCTTCGGGATTAGTGACGAACCTAAATAAATGTTATTTGGTCTTTGCGTTGAGCATGAACATGATTATATCGTGTTTATTGCAACACGGTTATTCATTTAAGTTAGAGAATGATGGTTATTCTGTTTACATGAATAATACCTTCAATGGTCATGCACCCAATGAGAATGGTTTGTTGAATCTTGATCGTAATAATACACATGTTCATAACATTGATGCCAAAAGATCCAAAGTTAATAATGATAATACCACATAGTTGTGGCACTGCCGCTAAATTTCATATTGGTATAAATCGCATGAAGAAACTCCATGCTGATGGATCTTTGGACTCGTTCGATTTCGAATCGGTTGAGACATGCAAACCATGCCTCTTGGGCAAGATGACTAAGGACCCCGTTTTCCAGTTTGATGGAGTGGGCAATTGACTTATTGGAAATGATACATGTTGATGTATTCAATCCAACGAGTGTTGTAGCATGCGGTGGATATCATTATTTTCTTACCTTCACTGATGATTTGAGTAGATATAGTGTATATTTACTTAATGAAACACAAGCCCGAAGCGTTTGAAAAGTTCAAGCAGAATCAGAGTGAAGTTTGAGATCATCATGACGAGAAGATAAAATATCTACAATATGATCGTGGAGGTGAATATCTGAGTTACGAGTTTGGTATACAATTTAAGACAATGTGAAAGTTGTTTCACAACTAACGCCACCTGGAACACCATGGTGTGATGGTGTGTTCGTACGTTGTAGTCATGCTCTATTGGATATGGTGCGAATTATGATGTCTCTTATCGTTTTGCCACTATCATTTTGGGGTTATGCATTAGAGACAACCACATTCACTTTAAATATGGCACCATATAAATCCGTTGAGATGACACCATATGGTTTGGTAGAAACCTAAGCTGTCATTTCTTAGAGTTTGGGAATGTAACACTTATGTCTGATAAGCTCGAACCCAAAGCGGAAAAATGTGTCTTCATAGAATACCCTAAGAATAGTTGGGTATACCTTCTATCTCAGATCCGAGCACAAAGTGTTTGTTGCTAAAGCGGGTTCTTTCTCGAGAAAGAGTTTCTCTTGAAAGAATTGAGTGGGAGGAAGATAGAACTTGATGAGGTTGTTGAACCTTTTGTTTCAACCAGAGAGTAGCGCAGCGCAAAAAGATGTTTCTATGGAGCCTACATCAGTTGAAAAGAAGTTAATGATGATGATCATGAAACTTCGGATCAAGTTACAATCAAACCTCGTAGGTCGACAAGGACGCGTACTACTCCTGAGTGGTATGGCAACCCTGTCTTAGAGGTCATGTTGTTGGACAACGATGAACCTACGAACTATAGAGAAGCGATGATGGGTCCGGATTCCGACAAATGGTTAGAGGACATGAAATCCGAGATAGGATCCATGTATGAAAACCAAGTATGGACTTTGGTAGACTTTCTCGTTGGATGGCAGGTCATTGAGTACAAATGGATCTTTAAAATGAAGACATACACTGAAGGTAAATGTCACCATTTGTAAAGCTCGACTTGTTGCAAAGAATTTTACGACAAGTCCAAGAGTTGACTCCGATGAGACTTTGTCACTCGTAGCGATGCTATAGTTTGTTCGAATTATTTTAGCAGTTGCTGCATTTTTCAATTATGAAATCTGGCAGATGGATGTCAAAACATCATTTCCTTAACGGTTTACTTGAGGAAAGGTTCTATGTGATACAACCAGAAGGTTTTGTGAGTGCTAAGGATGCTAAAAGGTGTGCGAGCTTCAGTGATCCTTCTGTGGACTGAAGCAAGCATCTCGGAGTTGGCATATACACTTTTATGAGGTGATCATAGTTTTTGAGTCTATACAAAGTTTATGAGAAACTTGTATTTACAATAAAGTGAGTGGGAGTACTATAGAGTTTCTGATAAGCATATGTGGTTGACATATTGTTGATCGGAAATGATATAGAATTTCTGGAAAGCATAAAGGGTTGTTTGAAAAGATTTTTTTCAAAGGAAGACCTGGATAAAACTACCTAATTGTTGAGCATCAAGATCTATAGAGATAGATCAAGATACTTGATGAGACTTTCAATGAGTATATACCTTGACAAGATTTTGAAAGAGTTCAAAATGGATCAGTCAGAGAAAGAGTTCTTGCTTGATTTGTAAGGTGTGAAGTTGAGTAAGACTCAAAGCTCGACCATGGCAGAAAAAAGAGAAAGGACGAATATCATCCCCTATGCCTTAGCCATAGGCTCTATATTATGCCATGCTGTGTTCCACACCTGGTGGATGCCTTGCCATGAGTCTGTCAAGGGGTACAAGAGTGATCCAGGAGTGGATCACGGGACAGCGGTCAAAATTATCCTTAGTAACTAGAGGACCAAGGAGATGTTTCTCGATTATGGAGGTGATAAAGAGTTCGTCGTAAAGAGATACGTTGATGCAAGCTTTAACACCAATCCGGATGACTCGGAGTAGCAATCTGGATACGTATAGTGGAGCAGCCATTTGGAATAGTAAAAGTGGAGTGTAGCAGCAGTGTTTACAAATGGACATAGAGATTTGCAAATTACACACGGATCTGAATGTCGCAGACCCGTTGACTATAAGACCTCTCTCACATGCAAAGCATGATCGAGCCCCAGAACTCATTGCATGATAGATTCATAACAATGCTAATCACATGGTGATGTGAACTAGGTTATTCACTCTAGTGCAAGTGGGAGACTGTTGGAAATATGCCCTAGAGGCAATAATAAATTAGTTATTATCATATTTCCTTGTTCATGATAATCATTTATTATCCATGTTATAATTGTATTGATCAGAGACATAGATACATGTATGGATACATAGACAAAACCATGTCCCTAGTATGCCTCTAATAGACTAGCTGGTTCATCAAAGATGGTTAAGGTTTCCTAGCCATGGACATGATATGTCATTTGATAATGGGATCACATCATTAGGAGAATGGTGTGATGGACAAGACCCAAACTACAGACATAGCATATGATCGTGTCAGTTTATTGCTACTGTTTTCTGCATGTCAAGTATCTATTCCTATGACCATGAGATCATGCAACCCATTGACACCGGAGGAGTGCCTTGTGTGTATCAAACGTCACAATGTAACTAGGTGACTATAAAGGTACTCTACAGGTATCTCCGAGGGTGTTTGTTGGGTTGGCATTGATCAAGACTGGGATTTGTTACTCCATGTGACGCAGAGGTATCTCTGGGACCACTCGGTAATACAACATCACAACAAGCCTTGCAAGCAATGTGATTAAGTGTTAGTCACGAGATCATGTATTACAGAACGAGTAAAGAGACTTGCTGGTGATGAGGTTGAACTAGGTATGGAGATACTGACGATCGAATCTCGGGCAAGTAACATCCCGAAGAACAAAGGGAACATCATACGTGATTAACTGAATCCTTGACATAGAGGTTCGACCGATAAAGATCTTCGTAGAATATGTAGGAACCAATATGGGCATCCAGGTCCCCTTATTGGTTATTGACCGTAGAGGTGTCTCGGTCATGTCTACATAGTTCTCGAACCCGTAGGGTCTGCACACTTAAGGTTCAGTGACGTTTCGGTAGTATAGAGTTATGTATGGTGGTGATCGAACGTTGTTCGGAGTCCCGGATGAGATCTCGGACGTCACGAGGAGCTCCGGAATTGTCCGGAGGTAAATATTGATATATAGGAAGTCCTGTTTTGGTCACCGGAAAAGTTTCAGGCTCATCGGTAGTCTAGCGGGAGTGCCGGTAGTGTACCGCGGGGCCATCGGGAGGAGTATTTCGACCCCAAGAGGCTACATGGGCTGTGGGAGGTTAAATACCAGCCCTTAGTGGGCTGGAAAAATTCCCACACAAGGCCCATGCGGCTGGGAAGAAATTCCAAAGTGGAAAAGGTGGAAAAAAGGCAAAAAGTTGGAAATAAGGAAGGAATTTTGATCCTACTAGGAGTGGAGGAGGAGGACTCCTCCTCTCCACTTAGGCCGAACCAAAGAGGGGCTGGCCCTTGCGCCAAGCCTCCTCCTCCTCTCCTCCTATATATACTAGAGGTTCTGAGGGCAGGCCTAACCCAAATTGCCACGTGCTGCCCTCTTCTTCCTCTAGACAGTTTTCTCTTCTAGATCGGTTTTCAGCGGTGCATAGGCAAAGCCCTGCTGGACTTCCTCCACCACCATCGCCGCAACGCCGTCGCACTTCCGGAGAACTCGTCTACCTCTGCTATCTATCTTGCTGGATCAAGAAGGTGGAGATCATTATCGAGCCTCACGTGTGCTGGACGCGGAGGTGCCATCCGTTCGACGCTAGATCGGAAGGACCGTGATTAAGATCACGAGACGGTTCATGATGAGATCGCGGGACGGATCATGATGAGTTTGCGGGACGGATCATGATTGGATCGCGAGACGGATCGTGATGAGATCGCGGGACGCTCGGCGATTTGGATCGCGAAAATGTTCGACTACACCAACCACGTTTCTTAATGCTTCCCGCTTAGCGATCTACAAGGGTATGTAGATCCACTCTCCCTCTCGTAGATGCTCATCACCATGGATAGATCTTGCGTGTGCGTAGGGTTTTTTCCCCATGCAATGTTCCCCAACATCGGGGCACCCCAGTGAGGCGCGCTGGGGCACCGCCCGGGGTGTCGGCCTCACGCGCAGCAGAAGGGCCTCACCTGGCCCGACCTGCTATGCGGGGGGTTGCGCCTTCGCAACAAAAACTGCACCCGGTCGCAGCCTCTTGGGTATGGGGGGTTCCCCCTACACCCGGGGGCCCGTTCCGAACCAACCTTACTTTGCCACGCCAAGCCTGGGGGCTAGAGGGGGCTTCACGCCCGCGAGGCATGGAGCTCCTTGAGCACCCTCAGGACCAACCCGTGACACTCTCACGTAATAATGAGTGGGCTGTATACGCCTGGAGTCCCTCGAGGACGTAGAGCGTTTCCTTCCCACACAATGTGGAAGCCACAACTCCGTGCGTAGGACAAGTCAACACTACCCATCAATGGCTATGCCCATGCAAAGTGGATGCCCTATGCTCAGCACCTGGGCAAATGAAGACTAGCCCTGGTGTCGGACGCGGCGTTTTGCTTGCTTCCTTTTGTGTTTCAGTTGCTAGTTTTTGGAATGAAATTTGAAGAGCTTGGAACTCTATATTTAAAAGAAATGGGTGGGGACTTTTCTCTTGTTGATCTCTCTTTTTTACCGATCTTAAGTTATCCTTTTTATGGATTGGTGTTTCTCAAGAGGCCGTGCGCTGCGGCCCTCCAGGGGCACCTCAGAGCTGGATAGCAAGGCCCTGTCGCCTCACGGACTTGCGTCTTGTCTCAGTCGACCCCCTCTCGGGGGCTCCGACCGCAACATGGTGATACACCTCCGTCGTATCTATAATTTTTGATTGTTTCATGCTAATATCCTACAACTTTCATATACTTTTGGCAACTTTTTATACTATTTTTGGGACTAACATATTGATCCAATGCCTAGTGCCAGTTCCTGTTTGTTGCATGTTTTTTGTTTCGCGGAAAATCCATATCTAACAATGTCCAAACATGGTAAAAACTTACAGAGATTTTTTTGGAATATTTGTGATTTTTGGGAAAAAGAATCAACGCGAGACGATGCCCGAGGGGCCCACAAGCCAGGGGGCGCGACCTACCCCCCTGGCCACACCCTGGGCCCTTGTAGCCAGCCCTTAGGTCGGTTGTAGCTCTCCTTTTTCCGCAAGGAAGATATTTTATAATAAAAATCCCCTCAAAATTTCAAGCTGATTGGAGTTACGGATCTCCGGATATTTAAGAAACAGTGAAAGGCCAGAATCTAGGAACGCAGAAACAGAAGGAAACACAGAGAGATCCAATCTCGAAGGGGCTCTTGCCCCTCCACCTCCATGGGGGCCATGGACCAGAGGGTAAACCCTCCTCCCATCTAGGGGGGAGTCCAAGGAATAATAAGAAGGAGGGGGGCTCTCTCCCCCACTCTCCCGGTGGCACCGGAACGCTGCCGGGGCCATCATCGTGACGGCAATCTACACCAACAACTTCGCCGCTGTCATCACCAACTCCCCCCCTCTATGCAGCGGTGTAACACCCATTCTCCCTGCTGTAATCTCTACTTAAACATGGTTCTCAACTCTATATATTATTTCCAAATGATGTATGGCTATCCTATGATGTTTGAGTAGATTCATTTTGTCCTATGGGTTGATTATTGATCATGATTGGTTTGAGTTGCATGTTTTATTATTGGTGCTCTCCTATGGTTCTCTCCGTGTCATGCAAGCGTGAGGGATCCTCGCTGTAGGGTCTTGCAATGTGTTCATGATTTGCCTATGGTGAGTTTCTTGAGTGACAGAAGCATAAACCCGAGTAGGTGGGTTGTTGCATATGGGAGTAAAGAGGACTTGATACCTTATAATGCTATGGTTGAGTTTTACCTTAATGATCTTTAGTAGTTGCGGATGCTTGCTAGAGTTCCAATCATAAGTGCATATGATCCAAGTAGAGAAAGTATGTTAGCTTATGCCTCTCCCTCATATAAAATGGCAATAATGATTATCTGTCTAGTTATCGATTGCCTAGGGACAAATAACATTTTCTTGTGACAAAAATCTCTCTACTAAGACTAACCTAGTTGTTTCTTTATCTTAGC
Source organism: Hordeum marinum (assembly GCA_022496015.1). Lineage (NCBI taxonomy): Eukaryota > Viridiplantae > Streptophyta > Magnoliopsida > Poales > Poaceae > Hordeum > Hordeum marinum. The sequence goes on from CM039672.1 coordinate 387,252,706, forward strand.
ATCCCCTAGTTTTTATTTACATGCTCCTTATTATCTTGCAAACCTATCCCATCACACCTACAATGTACTTCTAGTTACATAATTGTTCTAGGTAAAGCGAACGTTAAACGTGCGTAGAGTTGTATCGGTGGTCGATAGAACTTGAGGGAATATTTGGTCTATCTTTATCTATTCATTGGGTTTGGCACTCTTACTTATCAAGAAAGGCTACAACTGATCCCCTATACTTGTGGGTTATCAAGACCTTTTTCTGGCACCGCTGTCGGGGAGCAATAGCATAGGGTGAATATTCTCGTGTGTGCTTGTTTGCTTTATCACTAAGTAGATTTTATTTGCTGTTCTAAGTTGTTCTCTATCTTTAGTTGTGGATATGGAACATGAAATACCAAAAAAAATTAGGTGTACTAGCTACTCATGGATATGGGGAACCTCCCAAAACCCTCGATGCTCGTTATGTGAAAGATATTATGCACTACTTTAATAATCTTGAGAAAACCCTGGGATACACATTGGATCAACGTGAATACTTTAGGGATTATCGCTTGACTCAAAAAGGGAAATTGTTATGGGATCAAATTCATATGTTGAAATGGTATGCTTGGAATCTATGCTTGAGATATGATATTACTTGTTGCTCCAGGATGAAGGCTAAACACCTTCCCTTTTCATGTAAATTTAATGATAATGAAACCTTGGCTTCTTATGCTAATGGTATATATGATTACTATGATGTGGAACAAATAGAAGAGTTTGTTGCTTTTAAGGGTGCTTATGAAATTGAAGCTTTGTTTGAAAAGTATGAAGATTATGATGATGCTATTTACTGATCCCAAAATTTGGCTATGCTTCATTATTGTTATGCCAAATATGAATATAATGCCCATCTTGATCAATTTATTGAGTAAGTCTCTTCTATCCAAGAAGAGACTAATATTTTGCAGGAATGTACGGAAGAAGAAATTGATGACACTGTGAGCTCATTGGATGAAAAAGATGAGGAGGAGAGCAAAGAACAAAAGGAGGAAGAGCGGATTAGCTACCCGTGCCCACCTTTTAATGAGAGTAACTCTTCAACTCATACATTGTTTAATTTCCCTTCATGCTTACCGAAGGATGAATGCTACGTTGATTGCTATGATCCCTTGGATTCATTTGAAATATCCCTTTTTGATGAAATTGATGCTTGCTATACTTGTGTCCATGATGCCAATATGAATGATGATTATGGAGATGAACTTGCTATAGTTCCTTATGTTAAACGTGAAATTGTTGCTAGTGCACCCACAATTGATAGTCCTATTATATTTTTGAATTCTCCCAACTACACTATATCGAAGAAGTTTGCGCTTATTAAGGATTATATTGATGGGTTGCGTTCTACTATTGCGCATGATAATTTTGATAAATATAATATGCATGTGCTTGCTGCTCCTACTTGCAATTATTATGGGAGAGGAACTACATCTCCGCCTCTCTATGCTTCCAATACGTTAAAATTGCAAGAAACTGTTTATACTATACATTGGCCTTTACTGTGTGTGCATGAAAATTTCTTTTATGACATGCCGATGCATAGGAAGAGAGTTAGACGTCATTTTTGGTATATGTTACTTTGTGCTCACTACTAAATTACAAATCATTGTTAAATTAAATTGGCTTTTACATACCTTGGGATCCGGGTGGATCCATTACTTGAGCACTTTATGCCTAGCTTAATGGCTTTAAAGAAAGCACTGCCAGGCAGACAACCCGAAAGTTTTATAGAGTCATTTTATTATGTTGTGTGCTTTCAAAATAATTAAAACCAAAAAAATAAAGTTGGGAACTTAAAAATTTTTCAAAAAAAAAGTGAAAGTGAGGAAGACGAGCAACGTTGAAGTGGGGGCTAGCCTTGAACTTTGTTCATGCCCATGGAAACTTTGTGAATCTTGATTATAGAAAGTTTTCAACAAAAATAATTATACCCTTGTACAAATCCATTGGATTATAAAAATAATGTGCCAAGATTTTCCTTTAGGATGATTAGAATGCTTGTTTGGTGTGTGCAGTGCAAAAACAAAAACTTTGGCTATAGTGCGTGAATTTATGTTTTTTACTGGAATGTCAAAAGTTTCTGAAATTTTTACACGGTACTTATATGCAATTAATTTATTTTTCCTATTTTTTCAGAATTTCTAGAGTTACATAAGTATGGTATTATTTTGCTCGTTTTGATGAAACTATCGATTGTCTCGGTGGTATAAGACATGGAAAAGTTATATTACAGTAGCTAAAATGCGAAAAAAATATGAATTCGTTGGCAACATTACTCAAAGTGGTGATTTGTTTTATTATACTAACGTATCTCATGAGGGTTTTGTTAAGTTTTGTGTGATTGAAGTTTTCAAGTTTTTGGTGAGATCACGATGGATGAAGGAATAAGGAGTGGAAAGAGACTAAGCTTGGGGATGCCCGAGGCACCCCAAGTTAATATTCAAGGACTCCCAAGAAACTAATCTTCGGATGCCCCGGAAGGTATCCCTTTTTTCTTCTAACAACCATCGGTAATTTTACTTGGAGCTATATTTTTATTCGTCACATGATATGCGTAAATCTTGGAGCATCGTATGATTTTTATTTTTATTTTAATAATGCACCATGCTGGTATGATAAATTCCTTGGTTGATTTATAGAAGTCTCTTTGCACCTCACTTATATCTTTTGAGGGTGGCTTTATCGAATGCTTCATGTGCTTCACATATATCATTTGAAGTTTGGATTGCGAGTTTCTCTACAAATAGAAATTCGCCATTTGTAGAATGATCTTTTGCTTCACTTATATTTGTTAGAGCGTGGGCATATCTTTCTTAGAAATAATCATGCTTCACTTATATCTATTTAGGGAGTTAACAGGAGTTGGTCATTCACATGGTTAGTCATAAAATCCTACATAAAACTTGTAGATCACTCAATATGATATGTTTGATTCCTTGCAATAGTTTTGTGATATAAAGATGGTGATATTAGAGCCATGCTAGTGAGTAATTGTGTATTGGTAGAAATATTTGTGTTAAACGTTTGTGATTCCCGTAGCATGCACGTATGGTGAACCGTTATTTAACGAAGTCGGAGCATGATTTGTTTATTGATTGTCATCCTTTGTGTGAGGGTCCGTAGCGCGCAATGGTTAACTCCTACCAACCTATCCCCTAGGAGCATGCATCTAATACTTTAGTTCAATAACTAACAGACCTTTGCAATAAGTATGTGAGTTCTTTATGACTAATATGACTCCATGGATTATATGCACTCTCACCCTTCCACCTTTGCTAGCCTCTCTAGTACCGCACAACTTTCGCCGTGCATTAAACCCACCATATACCCTTCCTCAAAACAGCCACCATACCTACCTATCATGGCATTTCCATAGCCATTCCGATATATATTGCCATGCAACTTCCACCATTCCATTTATTATGACATGCACCATCATTGGCATATTTCTTTGCATGATCTTAAAATAGCTAGCATGATGTTGTCATGGCTTGTCCATTTTTTGATGTCATTTGCTATGCTAGATAGTCGCATATCCCGGTACACCACCGGAGGCATTAATATAGAGTCATATTTTGTTCTAGGTATCGTTCTTGAGTTGTAAGTAAAAAAAGTGTGATGATCATCATTATTAGAGCATTGTCCCATGTGAAGAAAGGATGATGGAAGCTATTATCCCCTCACAAATTGGGATGAGACTCTGGACTATAAAAATAATAAAAGAGGCCAATGAAGCCCAAATAAAAATAGGAGGCCAAAGATGCCCACCAAAAATTAAAATAAAATAATAAAAAGAGAGAGAAAAGAGAGAAGGGACAATGCTACTATCCTTTTCCCACACTTGTGCTTCAAAGTAGCACCATGAGAGTCTCCTATTTTATCACTTTCATATACTAGTGGGAATTTCTCATTATTTAACTTGGCTTGTATATTCCAATGATGGGCTTCCTCCAATTGACCTAGGTCTTCTTGAGGAAGCGAGTTGGATGCACACCCACTTAGTTTCTTTTTGAGCTTTCATACACTTATAGCTCTAGTGCATCCGTTGCATGGCAATCCCTACTCACTCACATTGATATCTATTAATGGGCATCTCCATAGCTCGTTGATACGCCTAGTTGATGTGAGACTATCTTCTCCTTTTGTTCATAACCTCCACCATATTCTATTCCACCGATAGTGCTATATCCATGACTCACGCTCATGTATTGTGTGAGAGTTGCTTGACTAGTCATCGGGGTTGTACATGATATAAATACTTTGTGTGGGGGAAGATGGAGCATAGCTAGACTATATGATTTTGTAGGGATAACTTTCTCTTAGCCATGATATTTTGAGAAGACATGATTGCTTTATCAGTGTGCTTGAAGTATTATTGTCTTAATGTCAAATGATAGACTATTGCTTTCAAATACTCGTCTCTTAATATTCATGCCATGATTAGATTATATGAACAAGATTGTGCTAGGTAGCATTCCACATTAAAAATTATCTTTTTGATCATTTACCTGCTCGAGGACGAGCAGGAATTAAGCTTGGGGATGCTGATACGCTTTGTCATATCTATAATTTTTGATTGTTTCATGCCACTATTCTACAACTTTCATATACTTTTGGCAACTTTTTATACTATTTTTGGGACTAACATATTGATCCAGTGCCCAGTGCCAGTTCCTGTTTGTTGCATGTTTTTTGTTTTGTAGAAAACCCATATCAAACGAAGTCCAAATGCAATAAAAACTTTAGAAGATTTTTTTTGGAATATATGTGATTTTTGGGACAAAGAAATATACGCGAGACAATGCCCGAGGGGACCACAAGCTAGGGGGCACGACCTACCCCCCCTAGCTGTGCCTTGGTCCCTTTTGGCAAGCCCTCGGGTCGGTTGGAGCTCTCCTTTTGCCACAAGGAAGATGTTTTTATAATAAAAAACCCCTCAAAATTTCAGCCTGATCACAGTTAAGGATCTCCGGATAGTTAAGAAATGGTCAAAGGCCAGAATCTAGGAACGTAGAAACAGAAGGAAACAAAGAGAGAGATCCAATCTCGGAGGGTCTCTCGTACCTCCTCTTCCATGGAGTCCATGGACTAGAAGGGAAACCCTCCTCCCATTTAGGGTGGGGGCAAGGAAGAATAAGAAGTAGGCGGTCTCTCCCTCCCTCTCTCCCGGTAGCACCGGAACACCGCCAGGACCATCATCGTGACGACGATCTACACCAACAACTTTGCCACCTCATCACCATCTCTCTTCCCCTTTATGCAGCAGTGTAACACCCCTTCTCCCTACTATAATCTCTACTTAAACATGGTGCTCAATGCTATATACTATTTCCCAATGATGTATGGCTATCCTATGATGTTTGAGTAGATTTGTTTTGTCGTATGGGTTGATTAATAATCATGATTGGTTTGAGTTGCATGTTTTATTATTGGTGCTGTCCTATGGTGCTCTCCGTGTTGTGCAACCGTGAGGGATCCTTGCTGTAGGTTGTTGCAATATGTTCATGATTTGCCTATGGTGGGTTGCTTGAGTGACAGAAGCATAAACCCGAGTAGGTGGGTTGTTGCATATGGGACTAAAGAGGACTTGATACCTTATAATGCTATGGCTGGGTTTTACCTTAATGATCTTTAGTAGTTGCGGATGCTTGCTAGAGTTCCAATCATAAGTGCATATGATCCAAGTAGAGAAAGTATGTTAGCTTATGCCTCTCCCTCATATAAATCTGCAATAATGATTATTGGTCTAGTTATCGATTACCTAGGGACAAATAACTTTTTTGTGAAAAAAAGCTCTCTACTAAGACTAACCTAGTTGTTTCTTTATCTTAGAAGCCCCTAGTTTTATTTACATGCTCCTTATTATCTTGCAAACCTATCCTGTTACACCTAAAAAGTACTTATAGTTTCATACTTGTTCTAGGTAAAGCGAACGTTAAGCGTGCTTAGAGTTGCATCAGTGATTGATAGAACTTGAGGGAATATTTGTTCTACCTTTAGATCCTCGTTGTGTTCGCTCTTACTTATCAGGAAATGCTACAACTGATCCCCTATACTTGTGGGTTATTACACGACACCACAACATGGAGTCTCAGGAGGCCCCAGTGCCTCCTGAGGCAGGATCCGGCAGGGCGGAATGGGGATCACTCAAGTGTCAAAGAGAGATCCTGAGCAATGCGCCTCAGGAGCCATACCAGTCATATAGCCACTCGCCCCTAGATGTCATCCTTGGTGATCCGGTCAGCATCGAGGGTGTCGGGGCCTCGTCCCGTAGTTGCATCCTCGGTGATCCGGTCATACACTACGATGGTTGGGAAATGTGCGGGACTAGGACTTGTCGATTTAGAGCTACTTGAGCGTCAAAGGGGGCTCCTGAGTAGCACGCATCAGGAGGCTTATGGGTCATATAGCCACTTGCCTCTCGATGTCGTCCTTGGTGATCCGGTCGGCATCAAGGGTGTCGGGGACTCACCCCTTACTTGCGTCCTTGGTGATCCGGTCGTACACTATGGTGGTAGGAAATGTGTAGGACTGGGGCCTGCAGACACAGAGTGCTGAAAGGGCTCCCAACCTGCCGCACTCATAAGAAAGAGAAGCCCTCAGGGCGTCTGGTCCTCCCCTAGGCGCCACTGCAAAACATCCCTAATAGAGAAGGTCGTCGCGAGTGCGCCAATCGGATTGGCAGCAACCCCGGGCAAAAGGAAGCACGATGCAACACACCCCATCATTCGGAAGCACATTCAAAGGTATTCTTGAAAATACATTAAGGTTGCCACTGGGACATGCATAACCTTGCAAGGGAAATAAGGAGGTTGCTCAAGGGGACACGTAGTCACCGCCACTCTTGCCATCACCACCACCGGTGGCCTCGTCCTTCCTGGCTCCAGCCTAGCCCTCGGCATCATCAGAAGAAAGCTCTACTATCATGTCTTCCACAGGGTCCTTGACCCACTCGGCGAGGTCCACGTGAGTCATTTTGGGCATGGGACCAAGCACCACACCGAAATCGAAGTGCGGGTCGAGGCGAAGGAGGTGGCTAAAGATGTTCGAGGCCGCCTGTCGGTGTCCAAACCAGCGGATCTCGGGTAGGGGGTCCCGAGCTGTGAGACTAGAATCGATGGTAACAAGAGACGAAGGAGACGATGTTTACCCATGTTCAGGCCCTCCTATGGAGGTAATACCCTACGTCCAGCTTGATTGTATTGATGATATGTAGGTTAAAGAGTCGATCTACCTCGAGATCAAATAGCTAAACCCTATATGAGTTGTTCTCTCCTTACAACCTAAAACCCTCCGGCTTATATAGACGCTGAGGGTACCTAGGTTTACACATGGTCGATTACATGTCGAAGGGATAAACATGCCTATTCACTACTCCAAATGTGGAGGACATGCCATGATTCCTGAAGCTTCCTTCCTGGAGACAGGGCCATTGATCGATCCAATGCTCGACAAGCAGCCCATACAGTCTGGCCCATAAGAAACAGGTCGGCTTCCCGAGGACCCCTTAAGCCAGGACTCCCTCAGCAGCCTCCGAACTTGCCTCCAACACCAACGGTCTTAGCTCCAGCTGCTTCGTATAATCAGAGTCTTTGTCTTGCGAGGCAAGTTCTTCCCTCCGAGTTTAGTTCGGCCTCCGATGACAGGTAGTTTTCCGATTAGAGGCTCGTCCGAACACCATGAATAACTTAGCCCTAAAGGCCAAGTGTCAAGGAGCAAACATAATTCCCTGACAACCTTTCTAACGAAAGGTCGCGGCCCACCACGACTGTTGGACCAGTGGCAAAAACTCGAACCACTGTTCGAGGCCGTTTTCATCAGCACGATCCATCAATGCACGGATCGTGCTCTGTTTCACACGGGATATGTTTAATCATGCACTCATAATGGCACACACATCGTGGGAAGCGGAGCGGTACGTGGCGCAGTAAAGGGAGTCCGAATGGCAATAAGCCTCATTAAAGGGAAAGAAAACCCCAAGGCCTAAACACGCTTCCCATTCACACCCCCTGCTTCCCCAATCTCCTGAGCTTTCAGAGCACAGATCTACGGTTTCCACAACTCCCCCCTCCGAGCTCATCGATGGCTGGTTCTGGCTCCAATGTCAAGTGGGAGGCTTCCACGGTCACCGACCGGGACATCCGGGACCTCAAGGAATCTGACTACCTCCCTGCCAACATCAGCCACCGCTTGGCGGAGAAGGGACGGGTGATCCCCACTCCCAATCCAGGCGAGAGGGTGGTCTTCATCCCCCACTTCATTCGGGTACTGAGCTTCCCGCTCCATCCCTTCGTCAGGGGCTAATGTTCTTCTACAGCCTCGACTTCCATGACCTCCCGCCGAACTCCTAGATGCACATATCGGCCTTCATCATTGTCTACGAGGCCTAGCCTTCTTGCGAGCCGAGCCACACTTCGGACTTTGGCTCAAGGTATTTAATATCAAGCCGAAGTGTGTCACAAGCGAACATGCAGACTGCAGCGAGGCTGTCATTGGCAAACTCCCCCACGTCATATGGCCATCTGGCACCTTCATGGACACCATCAAAATATGGCAGAAAGGGTGGTTTTACATCACCGAGCCAAGCGAGGAAGGCCAAGCTGCTCCGACCGAATTCAGATCCGGTCCCCCCGTCAGATTAACCTCATGGCTCTGGAAGGGCCTCGATTGGGGGTCGGACAAGGAGGTAGACAATCTGCAGAAGCGTATCGCCTCCATGATCGGATATCTCGCTGGCCAACATGGTCCATATTATGCTCCGGCGGCACATCCTACCCTGCCAGCACCGGGGCTCTCCCATCTGCGCTTGTCGGCTCGATGATGAGCGTATTATTCGTCAGCTCTTCCGCACTACTCGGGAGAAGTTATGGAAGGCATTGTTCAAGCCGCAGAAGGACTGGCCAGCCGAGGAGGAGGATCGGGGTCTACACGCCGATAAGCCTCCTACCTAGGTATAACATAGTTTTGTTTGATCGGCTTTATTTTCCCTAAAGAAAATCTAAGCACCTCTCCGACCACTTCTGCATAAATGGCTAAGCAAGGCCATCGGCATCGACTGCCCGGTGCCTCAGCCCGGAGACATCAGGTCTAGGCTGTTGTCGGAGATGCTCGTCGAAGCGCCTTATGAGGCGCGAGCAAAGAAGGATAAGAAGAAGAAACCAGCCTGAGAAGGCCTTCGTATCAGGGGCTAGCCAGATGTTGTGTCCGAGGAAACCCATGCCTCCTCGAATCAAGAAGAGGAACATCAAGACGAGGGGGAAAGCGATTCCCCCTCGCAAGACAGAGGGCGGCGTCATCGGACACCTCGGAGGATGTACCTCCTCCTACCCAGAAGAAAGTGTGTCGGACACAGGTGATTCTGTCCAACGACAGTTCAGACTCAGATATCGAGTCCGATGAGGGTTCCATGAAGGAACCTAAGGGTCAAGCCTCCAGCTCGAAGGTAAGGATCTGAAGACTTCCTTGACTATTAACGATAAGTTTGAAATGTTATTAACATGTGAGCACTTATTGACTTTACAGCCCACCTTGCATTCTCCCCACCGAACAGGTTTCGAATGGGGAGACCCTGCCCGCCGAGCTAGCGGAGAGTAGAACTGCGTCGCATCCCACTCCTCCGGGCGCCGCGAAGGATGCCACAGAGGTGTCATCCCAATAGACTCCTATGGAGCGGGCACCAGCGGTGGGGGTGACGACGTCATGGTCGAGGCTAATGCCTTGGCCACCGAAGACCGTTGGGAAGAGCCCCACCCGGACACCGAGGGGACCGGACGAGGGGACGTTCAGTCCCCTCCAAGGACATCTCCAGAGCGCACCATGCCTCCGAAGGCACCGGTTCAATCCTCAATTGGCGATCGGGTTTTCCGATTACCACCAGCACTGCCGACCAATGGGTGGCCGGTTATGGGAAAGGCTCTATCGACCACCTCCATCTCTGAGGAGCACCGCACCCTTATGGGTGCGGTATTGTAGAGCATTCAGTCTGTCAACAACGGACTGAAGGATGCCTTCAATAGTCTCTTGACGGGCTTTCAGGTGAGCCACGTAACACTCTATTTGTGAAATATTAATTTCTTTGTGTTATCATTATGTAAATGGCAGCCCTCGAGCCCTATATGAGTTTGGAAAAACTCTCCTGGGGATAAATCATAGATCATTATCCGAACTATGTATAGGACTATATATGTTCGGAATGTTCTAACAGCCCCTAAGAGGACTGGACTTGGATCGTATTGATGATAGTTAGGAAGTTTTGAACCCATGTAACCTAATAGGGATTTATTTTTTACAGGCTTGATCGTCAGCGGTGGCTGTGAATGCCTCCAACCTAGATGAGCCGAATCGGAAGCTCAAAAGCTTCAAAGACAAGCTTGATGCTCTGAACAAGAGATTTGACGAGGCGCAAGGTAAGCCTGACTCAATATCCCAAATTTTCCGTCATTGCACTTTCGATGCATTATTCATATTCTTGATGCTTACACGGCCTCGGCGAAGGAAATTGACAAGCTTAAGGCCGAGCTGCAGAGTGCGAAGCAGGAGGCTGTGGTCGAGAGGGAAGCGTCCGAACAAGCGGCTACCGCGCTCTCCGCCTTAAGAGTCACCAGCGACAAGAATGAGGCTCGGGTGGAGGACATCTAACAGGAGCTCAAGGACGCCGGCTAAAAGTGCGAGGTCCTTGAGCAGAAAGGCAAGGAGAAGGCGGCCAAACTATCCACCCTGAAAACCGATCTCCAAAAGGAGCGGGTGGATAGGAGGTTCTTTGAGGAGCAAGTCTGCCAAGCGAACGTTATAACGGATGGTAAGCCATATTTATTGCAGTGTGTCTTCGGGGATAGCAAGTTCGAGTTGCTTACCCAAGTGTGTCATTCCTCACATGCCTGCTCCGACCTCTAGAAGAGCGCAGTGGACGCAAATCAGTTATATGCTTCGTGGGGAGAGGGAGACGAAGCTCGACTGTTTTGGGCGCAATTCGAAGCCTCCGAGCACTCTCCTCTTCTCGTCGAGCAACTGAAGCAGCTGAGGGATCTACATCGTATGGCGGAGCGGGCCATGAAGGTTCTTTGTATCGTTTATGGCCAAACAAGCCACTACCGGGTAGCTACTTCGGCGTGGCGTAGAAGCTGAGCGATGCCTTGCCCTGGATCGATGCACTAAGGTGTTCCTCCTGCATCGAGGGAGATTATATGGCCTTTGCGAAGGCCAAGGTGCACTCACTGGGGCTTGATCCGATGAAGATAGCCACCGCCCCTCAACCTCCTGGAAAGGAGCATAGGCGCCCCGAGCTATACTTCTCCCGGGTAATGGAGGGTGCTCGGGTGATAGAGTCGCAATGTTCGAAAGAGAACATGTATGATTGAATGCATTAGAATATGTCCGAAGACCTTAGAATGCTTGTATATTTGTTATGGATGGTTTATCATGCTTTTAATGTTTTGCATTCCATTATAACTCCTGTGTGGCCATTGAAACTGAAAGCTGCGAGTCGTCAGCTTCAGCCCCCATGTAGATACTACGTGGGGTGTCTCTAGTTATGCACTATAACCCTTAGCCAAGCTATCGGTACCCGAAGGCGGTAGTGTGTGGCAGACCAGGCAATCAGACCATAATGCTTTATTGCTTTCACTTAGCCATAGAGGCACGAAGAGGACTGTGAGAGGCTCGTGACTAGCGCCTGGTGACTTGTGATGTTCGGATGAACCGCGGTTAAAGACGATATCACATGGTTTTTATGAATACCAAACCCATCGTATGACATGGAATGACCTCTAACAATGTCTTGACTATAACACTTAAGCTCGGATTCGCTGACCGGTTCTTGCATACCATGACAGTTAGTTTTCAACTTTCTCCTCTGAGGTGTTTCACCAGGCTAGCTGGAAACACAATCACAGAGGTTCTCCCTTTGCCCTTTTAGCCGAACGAGCGGAACATAACGGGGCAAGCACAGGAGCCGGGCAACCCAACTATTGACCCAAGACATAGTTCGGAACCAATGCATATAAAGCGAATTCCAAGTCGCCGAATGCGTAATTAGTTGTGCATAAGGCAATTTTTTTAAACTCGAGCCCCCGGTCTATTAGCCGGTTGCGTCGCAATATACCGAACAGTTTCGCAAGAAGAGGGAGAAAACAGAATATGTGCCGAAAAAGGACAACAAGACAACCATGTGTAATTATTTCTTATTTTTCTCAATGACTCTTATTGCTCGAATTGCCGAAGCAACTATTTACAGGTATTTGAAAAAAAAGAAATTTTACAGGAGTGGTTGTACCAGGGATCTTCGATTGGTGACCTTACGTCTTCCATGTGCCCTATCGCTTGTCCACTCCTGCGCCTCCTAGGGAGAGGTGCACCTCAATGGGTGGTACTGTTCGACGAACGGATCTTGCAAATAAGGTCTTGAGAAGTCGCCAAAGTGTGGATCAACTTTACGCCTTTAGCAGGCCCTTGATGGTACCTGCAGCGTGTCCGAAGACATTTGATGGTAGTAGTTTGGTCCAACCGAACACTTACCCTTTTTTCTCCACTGCCGCCCATGGAATTTTGAGCGCGAAGTTGTGCCTCCATGGCACATACTTCGCTGGTCCTAGGGTTGCCCGATGGGGGGCAAGTCCCTATTTACGGGGAGAACAAGGATCTGAGAGTTCGGTCTGAAGCCGAGCTCGCTTCCCAACCTTTCGTGCCTTGACGGCAGGTGCCGGCATTTGCCGATCGTCATTGTAATGGAATTTGGCCGCCAGGGCCAATGCATGTTCCTCAGTTCGGAGGGAGTGCCCTGTGTTGTCGTTCATAGTGATGAATCCCTTGGGGCCAGGCATCTTGATCTTGAGGTATGCATAGTGTGGAACTACGTTAAGGCGAGCGAACATTGTAAGGCCGAGCAGGGAGTGATAGCCACTGCGGAAAGGCACAATGTCGAAGATCAAGTCTTCGCTTCGAAAGTTATAAGGTGAGCCAAACACCACTTCCAGGCTTACGGAGCTTGTCCATCGGGCTTCGATGCCTGGGATCACTCCTTTAAAGGTAGTGTTGCTTGGTTTGATCCTTGACGGATGTATACCCATCTTTTTCATCGTATCTGAGTAAATCAGATTTAGGCTACTTCCTCCTTCCATGAGGACTTTAGTGAGGTGATACCCGTACATAATGGGGTCTAGGACGAGGGCAGTCGAACCTCCATGACAGATACTGGTCAAGTGGTCACGTTGATCAAAGGTGATCGGGTACACCGACCATGGGTTATACTTCGGGGCTACAGGCTCTACGGCGTAGACCTCCCGAAGGGCGCGCTTTCTCTCCTTCTTGGGTATATGGGTGGTGTATATCATATTTACTATTTTCACCTCTGGGGGGAACTTATTTTGTCCACCACCAATCGGACCCCAAGGCTCATCCTCGTCCTCACTGTGTGGGGTCTTGCCTTGGTCCTCGGATGTGAGTTTGCCGGCCTTTTTGAATACCCAAAAGTTACAGTTGGCGTGGTTGGAGGGATTCTCTTGAGTGCCGTGGATTTGGCAGGGCCTTTCCCTGATCTTCTCCAACGGGGTGGGTCCGTCGTGATTGCCTTTAGTAGGCTTCTTCCGCTGCCCGGGTCGGGAATTGCGGAAGCCGACGTTAATGGCCGTGTCATCGGCATCACTATTGTTGTGCTGACACTTATTCTTATTGCGCTTTGGTTTCCCGTTTTCGTCCCGAACTTCAGAGGTTCCAGGGTCTTCGAGGTTGTGCCTCCGTCTTGTGAGCCAGTTATACTCGCCCGCGCAAAAGCGGGTCATGACAGATGTAAGGGCAGACATTGTCCGAGGTTTAACCTGGCGAGCTGGCGGGCCAACAATTCATCCTGAATATTGTGCCGGAAGGAGGTTATTTCCTGGGCGTTAGGGCAGTCTACAATCTGGTTTTCTTGGTCAAGAACCGATTCCAGAATTGCTGTGGGGACTCTCCTAGCTTCTGGACGATGTTGCTCAAATCGGAGGAGTCCGGTGGCCGAACATAGGTGCCTTGGAAGTTAGATCGGAATGCATCCTCTAGGTCTTCCCAGCATACTACGGAGTTTTTGGGGAGGCTGCTGAACCACTACCGAGCTGGCCCCTTAAGTTTTAGAGGTAGACATTTGATGGCGTGGAGGTAATCTCCTCGTGCCATGTGGATGTGGAGGAGGAAATCCTCAATCCATACGGTTGGGTCAGTTGTCCCATCGTACTGCTCTATGTTGATGTGTTTAAACCCCTCCGGGAACTGATGTTGCATCACCTCGTACCTGAAGCAAAGTGGGTGGACGACGCCTCTGACCCAAGCTATGTCGCTTCGGTGATGGATGTCTGTTCTAGCCCGGTTTCGTTCCCAACCTCTATTGTTGTGGTTGAGCTAGGGCCGGTACCCATCCCGTTGATCGGTGAGTACCCTTTGGATCCGTAGATGGATCTTGTGCAACTTGCCCTATGGTCCATGTCATGTCGTAGGTGGAACCTATCATCGGGCTCTATTGGCTCTTTTCCCCGTCTTCGGGGTATCGCCGGCCTATAACCGGTGTAGTCAGCCATCGAGGTAGGCGGTCTGGCTTATCATATGCGGTATGTTTGGGAGATGGCGTATCAATGAGCTCGTCATCAAATTGTGGCAGCAGCCTTATGTGTGGATAGCTCTTAAGTTGGTCCGACAGACTGGTACCGTATCCTTCCTCAACTGCGGGGAGTCTCGTCCATCGATCATTGAGGTTGTATTGTTCGGCTTTAAGTTGCCGTTCTTTGTTTTCAGGTTGCGGGCTGTGTCTATAAGCTGTTGCCTGAACAGTTACTGATCTTCACGGTTATCGAGAATGTCGAAGTCATTGGCTTCCGAGATGTCCTCCGCCTTGACAGGGGGTAGGTAATTATCGTCCTCAGAATCATTTAGGTTGTCGGGGTTGTGCTGCTCTTAAGGCCTCTCCTGACCCTCTAATGGGTGTTCGAGGATATCAGGATCACCGAGGTCTTCCGGGGTATCTTCGTCCCCGGTACCGATGATAGCTTTCCTTCCCTTCTTGCCTTTTGACCATTTATGCGGTTTCCGGTGCCTTGACGACACTTCACCCGACTTGTCGCCATCGTTTTTAGGCGTGTTCTCGTCATTAGCGGCTGGAGTGTGCAGTACATAAATGTCATACGTGCAGGTGGCGGCCCATAGCCCGGTGTTAATGGGGGTGGGAGCGCAATTCCCCATCCATGCATTCTGCCTCCTTGGAGGCATAGTCCAACATGTCGATTAAATCTTCGACTATGGCTGTCAAGTGGGTGGTGGGTGGGACAAAAAATTCATCCTAACCTGCCCTGAGACCGATCTGAGCATGGATCAGGGTTGGGTCATCGGTAATCTTCATCGACGAGATCCGATCTAGGGCCTTGTTGAGTATCGAGAGCTCGATTGGGTCAACCAGCTTGGACCTTTCGGAGTTGCCCTCTGTTGTGTCCGCGCTAGGGGAGTGTTCAGTAGGAACATGTATCCGGTCATCTGGCACTATGGCCGGATCCCGACTGAGAGTCAGGTCATTGCCAGGGAAAATCTCATGGACGTGACCGAAAGAGGGATCCAAGGTTAAAGACTCGGAGTCTTCGGGAGTGGTAGGCGAGACTGCGAGCCCGGTTAGGGAAAGATCGCCTCGAGAATCCATGGAGAACTCTAGCTTCCCAATTCTAACCTCTTGATAAGGGGTGAAGCTCCCGACCCGGCCTACATGGCCGGTCGGGTCAGCATGCAACACAATGCTACCGAAAGCGAAGATCTTTCCGGGGACAAAGGTGTCCATGTTGCGGACCTCTTCGTTGATGACGACATGAGCCATCGATTCCTTCGGTGATCACAGCGGAACTCTCAATGAAAGCACCAATGTCAGTGTCAAAACCGACGGATCTCGGGTAGGGGGTCCCGAGTTGCGACACTAGAATCGATGGTAACAGGAGACGAAGGAGACGATGTTTACCCAGGTTCGCGCCCTCCTATGGAGGTAATACCCTACGTCCTGCTTGATTGTATTGATGATATGTAGGTTACAGAATCGATCCACCTTGAGATCAAATAGCTAAACCCGAGATGAGTTGTTCTCTCCTTACAAACCTAAAACCCTCCAGCTTATATAGATGCCGAGGGTACCTAGGGTTTACACACGGTCGGTTACATGTCGAAGGGATAAACATGCCTGTTCACTACTCCAAACATTGAGGACACACCACAATTTCCAAAGCTTCCTCCCTAGAGACAGGGCCTTCGATCGATCCAATGGTCGGCAAGCAGCCCATATAGTCCGGCCCATAAGAAACAGGTCGGCCTCCCGAGGACCTCTTAAACCAGGACTCCCTCACCGCCTGCACGAGGAGGTCGTGGCGTTTCTCCTCCACAAGCATGTGGATCTTTTCCGCACCCACCTCAAGGCACTCCACAACCCAGGAAAAGAAGCCCAAGTACCCAACATCATCTGGAACCAAGGGGCTCGAGACGCTCACGCCGCAGATGTCGCTCAAGGCCCGGTTGGCCCTCCCCTCGATGGACCGAACATCTGGGAATGCATGTGCGTGAGGCTGCGAGCATGATCCGTCCCACGAACTTGATCGGGCTCGGCAGTGGTCTGGGCGTCCATCGAGGCTCCCCGGTGTCCATCCTCTTGAGCAAACCTTTTCCTGAGGACTTCAACCTCGCCTTTCATGTGGTCACGTCGCTTGTAGAAGCGGGACTCCTGGAGCTTCAGATTCGCGCGATAGTCCTGGAGAAGGGAGCGCCAAGCCTTTGCCACCTTGTTGTCGACCTCCTCCTGGAACGTTGCCTCGTGGGAGGTAAGGGACTCCTCGGCAAGCGACGCCTGGCGCTCCCTCACCTCCGGACTCTCCTGCTCTAGACTCTGCTCCAGCGGCTCCATCGCCAATATGTCCAAGGACACGCGAAGGGTCACACCGGTGGGAAGGGACTCGGGAGCCGGGCCATCAAGTGTGGCATTTCGTGCCTGGATCTGCCTTTCCAGGCAGCATTAAAGGCTTGAAGCTCTTCAAGGCTTTCCCTCGAGGCCCTGTGCCGAAAGTCGGCTTCCTGAGCTTTAGCCAGGGCATGCTCGCGGGCCTCCACCCCATGGCAAGGGACTCCCTAGCCTTTGCATTGGCGCGCTCGCTCTGCAGGCACCCGAAGTTCATGGTGAATTCAAGACGTTGTCATTCCCGCGCAAGGCATTGACGCTCCCTCTACAAGCGGGCATCATTATTGGCAACCTCCACCCACAAGCATCCCAGTGCTTCTGCTATAGTTTGGAGCGAACCCCACTGAATGGCGCTCCGGTCACTCACAGGCTCAAGGGCCTAGCCGGGCTCTCCACCTTCCTTAGGATGGACGGGGGAGGTATGCAAACAACCGCCTATCTTGGACGCGTTCCCCAGGGCTGGGGGCTCCCTCGTAACTATTGGGGAACGTTGCATGGGAAACAAAAAATTTCCTACGCACACGAATATCTATCCATGGTGATGAACATCTACAAGAGGGAGAGTGGATCTACATACCCTTGTAGATCTCTAAGCGGGAAGCGTTAAGAAACCCGGTTGGTGTAGTCGAACGTCTTCGCGATCCAAATCGCCGTGCGTCCCGTGATCCAATCACGATCCGTCCCACGATCCGATCATGATCCGTCCCATGAACTTGATCACGATCCGTATCACGAACTTGATCACGATCCTTCCGATCTAGCACCGAATGGACGACACCTCCGCGTTCAGCACACGTACTGCTTGATGACGATCTCCACCGTCTTGATCCAGCAAGAAGGAGTGGAGAGGAAGAAGAGTTCTCCGGCAGCCTGACGACGCTCTGGCGATGGTGGTGGAGCAATTCCGGCAGGGCTTCGCCTAAGCACTTCAGAAAACCGATCTAGAGGAGAAACTATGCACTAGAGGAACGGGTAGCACGTGGCTGAAAATCTAGTGCAAAAACCCTCAATACCACCAGTATATATAGGAGGATAGGAGGAGAGGAGGAAGCTTGGTCACCAAGCCAAGCTTGGTTCGGCCGAAGTGGGAGGTGGAGGAGGACTCTCCTCCTCCAATCCTAGTAGGACTAGGATTGCTCCTTTTTGCCTTTTTTCCACCTTTTCCTATTGGGTTTTTTCTCCCAGCCACATGGGCCTTGTGTGGGAGTTTCCACCAGCCCACTAAGGGCTGATATTCACTCTCCCACATCCCATGAAGCCTCTTGGGTCGAAATGCCCCTCCCGGAGGCCTCCCGGTACACTACCGATGAGCCCGAAACTTTTTTGGCGACCAAAACGGGACTTCCTATATATGAATCTTTACCTCCGGACCATTCCGGAGCTCCTCGTGACGTCCGGGATCTCATCCGGGACTCCGAACAAACTTCAGTCACCACCATACATAACTCTATACTACCGAAATGTCACCAAACCTTAAGTGTGCAGACCCTGCGGGTTCAAGAACTATGTAGACATGACCGAGACACCTCTATGGTCAATAACCAATGGTGGGACCTGGATGTCCACATTGGTTCCTACATATTCTACGAAGATCTTTATCAGTCGAACCTCTTTGTCAAGGATTCAATTAATCCCGTATGATGTTCCCTTTGTTCTTCGGTATGTTACTTGCCCGAGATTCGATCGTCGGTATCTCCATACCTAGTTCAACCTCGTTACTGGCAACTCTCTTTACTCATTCCGTAATACAAGATCCCGTGACCAACACTTAGTCACATTGCTTGCAAGGCTTATTGTGATGTTGTATTACCGAGTGGGCCCTGAGATACCTCTCCGTCAGACGGAGTAACAAATCCCAGTCTTGATCCATGCCAACTCAACAGACACCCTCGGAGACACCTATAGAGCACCTTTATAGTCACCCAGTTAGGTTGCGACGTTTGATACACACAAGGTACTCCTCCGATATCTGTGAGTTGCGTGATCTCATGGTCATAGGAACCTATCTTGACATGCAGAAAACAGTAGCAAAAAACTGACGCGATCATAAGCTACGTTTGTAGTTTGGGTCTTGTCCATCACATCATTCTCCTAATGATGTGATCCCGTTATCAAATGACATCTCATGTCCATGGCTAGGAAACCTTAACAATCTTTCAGTCAATGAGCTAGTTCACTAGAGGCATACTAGGGACATTGTGTTTGTCTATGTATCCACACATGTATCCATGTTTCCAATTAATACAATTATAGCATGGATAATAAAGGATTATCATGAACAAGGAAATACAATAATAAACACTTTATTTATTGCCTCTAGGTCATATTTGCAACAGTCTCCCACTTGCACTAGAGTCAATAATCTAGTTCACATCACTATGTGATTTACATTGTAATGAATCGAACACCCATGCAGTTCTGGTGTTGATCATGTTTAGCCCTTGGAAGAGGTTTAGTCGACGGGTCTGCAACATTCAGATCTGTGTGTACTTTGCAAATATTTATGTCTTTCTCCCATATGTAATCGCGGATGGAGTTGAAGCGTCTCTTTATGTGACTGGTCCTCTTGTGAAACCTTGGTTCCTTGGCCAGAGCAATGGCACTAGTGTTGTCATTGAACAGGTTCATTAGATTCAGTGCACTGGGCACTACTCCAAGATCTGTGATGAACTGCTTCATCCCGACACCTTCCTTCGCCGCCTCCGAGGCTGCGATGTATTCCGCTTCGCACGTAGAATCAGCAACCACGCTTTGCTTGGAACTGCACTAGCTTACCGCTCCCCCGTTAAGAATAAATACGTATCCGGTTTGCAGCTTAGAGTCGTCCGGATCAGTGTCAAAGCTTGCATTGACGTAACCCTTTACGACGAGCTCTTCATCACCTCCATAAACGAGAAACATTTCCTTAGTCCTTTTCAGGTACTTAAGGATATTGTTGACCGCTTGCCAGTGCTCCATTCCAGGATCACTTTGAAACCTTCCAGCCATACTTATGGCAAGGCTGACATCGGGTCTTGTGCACAACATTGCATACATGATAGAGCCTATGGCTGAAGCATAGGGGATGACACTCATCTTTTCTCTATCTTCTGCAGTTAGTGGGTATTGAGTCTTACTCAACTTCACACCTTGTAACACAGGCAAGAACCCCTTCTTGGACTGTTCCATTTTGAACTTCTTCAATACTTTATCAAGGTATGTGCTCTATGAAAGTGCTATTAAGTGTCTCGATCTATCTCTATAGATCTTAATGCCTAATATGAAAGCAGCTTCTCCTAGGTCCTTCATTGAAAAACACTTGTTCAAATATTCCTTTACGCTTTCCAGCATTTCTATATTGTTTCCAATCAGCAATATGTCATCCACATATAATACTAGAAATACTATAGAGCTGCCACTCACTTTCTTGTAAATACAAGCTTCTCCGTAAACTTGTATAAACTCAAACGCTTTGATCACCTCATCAAAGCGCTTATTCCAACTTTGAGATGCTTGCACCAGTCCATAAATGGATCGCTGGAGTTTGCAAACTTTTTTAGCATTCTCTGGATCGACAAAACCTTCGAGTTGCATCATATACAACTCTTCCTAAAGGAAATCATTGAGGAACGCTGTTTTTACATCCATCTGCCAAATTTCATAGTCGAAATAGAAAACTATTGCTAACACGATTCTGATAGACTTAAGCATCGCTACGGGTGAGAAAGTCTCATCATAGTCAACTCCTTGAACTTGTGAATAACCCTTTGCCACAAGTCGAGCTTTATAGACGGTGACATTATCGTCCGCGTCTGTTTTCTTCTTAAAGATCCATTTGTTCTGATTGGCCTTTTGCCCTTCAGGTAATACTTCCAAAGTCCATACTTTGTTTTCATCCATGGATCCCATCTCGGATTTCATGGCCTCTAACCATTTCTTGGAATCCGGGCCCATCACTGCTCCTCCAAAGCTCATACGTTCATTGTTGTCCAACAACATGACCTCCAAGACAGGGTTGCCGTACCACTCAGGGGTAGTACGCGGCCTTGTCGACCTACGAGGTTCAATAGCTGCTTGATCTGAAGCTTCATGATCATCATCATTAACTTCCTCTTCTACCGTTGCAGGTTCTACAGAAACATCTTTCTGCGCTGCGCTACTTTCTGGTTGAAGGAAAGGTTCAATAACCTCATCAAGCTCTATTTTCCTCCCACTCAATTCTTTCGAGAGAAAGTCTTTCTCAAGAAATGTTCCGTTTTTAGCGACAAACAATTTGCCTTCGGATCTGAGATAGAAGGTATACCCGATACCCTCTTTCGGGTATCCTTGGAAGATGCATTTCTCCGCCTTGGGTTTCAGTTTTTCAGGCTGAAGCTTTTTGACATAAGCATCACGTCCCCAAACTTTAAGAAACGACAACTTAGGCTTCTTGCCAAACCACAATTCATATGGCGTCGTCTCAACGGATTTTGATGGTGGCCTATTTAAAGTGAATGCAACTGTCTCTAATGCATAACCCCAAAATGATAGGTGCAAATCAGCAAGAGACATCATTGAACGCACCATATCTAATAAGGTTCGATTACGACGTTCGGACACACCATTAGGCTGTGGTGTTCTGGGTGGTGTCAACTGTGAAACAATTCCACACTGTCTTAAGTGACTACCAAACTCATAACTCAGATATTCACCTCCTCGATCAGATCGCAGGAACTTAATCTTCTTGTTACGATGATTCTCAACTTCACTCTAAAATTGCTTGAACTTTTCAAATGTTTTCAGACTTGTGTTTCATTAAGTAAATATACCCATATCTACTTAAGTCATCAGTGGAGGTGAGAAAATAACGATATCCACCACGCGCTGTAACATTCATTGGACCGCACACATCAGTGTGTATTATTTCCAATAAGTCACTCGCCCGTTCCATTGTTCCAGAGAACGGTGTTTTATTCATCTTGCCCATGAGGCATGGTTCACATGTGTCAAGTGATTCAAAATCAAGTGACTCCAAAAGTCCATCAGCATGGAGCTTCCTCATGCATTTTACACCAATATGACATAAACGGCAGTGCCACAAGAAAGTGGTACTATCATTATCAATTCTACATCTTTTGGCATCAATGTTATGAACATGTGTGTCATCACTATCAAGATTCAATATGAATAAACCCCTAACATTGGGTGCATGACCATAAAAGATATTACTCATATAAATAGAACAACCTTTATTCTCTGATTTAAATGAGTAACCATCTTGCAATAAACAAGATCCAGATATAATGTCACTAAATAACAATTATTCAGGTTCATCACTAATCCCGATGGTAATCGAAGAGAGAGCTTGCCGACGGCGATCACATCAACCTTGGAACCATTTCCCACGCGCATCGTCACTTCGTCCTTTGCTAGCCTTCGTTTATTCTGTAGTTCCTGCTTTGAGTTGCAAATGTGAGCAACCGAACCGGTATCAAATACCCAGGCACTACTACGAGAGCTAGTAAGGTACACATCAATAACATGTATATCATATATACCTTGTTTGTCGTTGGCCGCCTTCTTGTCAGCCAGGTACTTGGGGCAGTTCCGCTTCCAATGACTAGTTCCCTTGCAATGAAAGCACTCAGTTTCTGGCTTGGGTCCATGCTTGGGCTTCTTTACAGGAGTAGCAACTGCTTTGCCATCCTTCTTGGTTTTACCCTTCTTGCCCTTGCCCTTAACTTTGCCATTTTTCTTGAAACTAGTGGTTTTATTGACCATCAACACTTCATAATCTTTCCGGATTTTAGACTCAGCGACTTTTAGCATCGCAAACAGCTCAGCGACTGACTTGTTCATCCCGTGCATGTTATAGTTCATCACAAAGCTCTTGTAACTAGGTGGCAGTTATTGAAGAACTCTGTCAGTGATCGCCTCTGGTGGAATGGCAATTCCCAACTCCGCTAGACGAGTTGAATACCCAGACATTCTTAGTATATGTTCACTCATAGACCCGTTCTCCTCCATCTTGCAAGCATAGAACTTATCGGAGGTTTCATACCTCTCGATCCGGGCATTCTTCTGAAAGATAAACTTCAACTCCTGGAACATCTCATATGCTCCATGACGTTCAAAACGTCTTTGAAGTCCCGGTTCTAAGTCATAAAATATTGCACACTGAACTATTGAGTAATCTCCAGTACGTGCCTCCCAAGCGTTCTTAACGTCTTCGGAGGTCATGTCTTCTGGTTGGTCACCAAGCGGTGCATCAAGGACATATGATTTTTGGGAAGCCGTGAGGATAATCCTCAGATTACGGGCACAGTCAACAAAGTTACTTCCATCATCTTTCAACTTAGCTTTCTCTAGGAACACATTAAAATTCAGGGGTAATACTACGCGAGCCATTGATCTACAACATAAATATGCAAAGTTTACTTAGACTATTGTTCAAGATAATGAGTTTAGTTAATCAAATTACTGAAGCTCCCACTCAAATTGACACCCCTCAGGTCATCTGAGTGTCACATGATCAAAATCCACCAACTCAAGTCCGATCATCACGTGAGTTGAGGTGGCTTCAATGGTGAACATCATTATGTTGATCATATCTACTATATGACTCATGTTCGACCTTTCGGTCTCTTGTGTTCTGAGGCCTTGTCTGTACATGCTAGGCTCGTCAAGTTTAACCCGAGTGTTCTGCGCGTGCAACACTGGCTTGCACCCGTTGTATGTGAACATAGAGTCTATCACACCCGATCATTACGTGGTGTCATAACATGACGAACTTCCGCAACGGTGCACACTCGGGGAGAACACAATTTATGTTCAAATTTAAGTGAGGGATCACCTTATAATGCTACCGTCGTACTAAGAAAAACAAGGTGCATAAAAGGATTAACATCACATGCAATTCATAAGTGACATGATATGGCCATGAACTTGTGCTTTAGATCTCCATCTTGAAAGCACCGGCATGATCTCCATCGTCACTGGCATGACACCAGGATCTCCATCATCTTGATCTCCATCAACGTGTCGCCATCGAGGTTAACACGCCCTGCATGCTTCTACTACTATTGCTACCGTTTAGCGATAAAGTAAAGCATTACATAGCGCTTAATGATTGACACGCAGGTCATACAATAATTAAAGACAACCCTATGGCTCCTACCGGTTGCCGTACTCATCGACATGCAAGTCGTGAAATTCTATACATCACATGATCATCTGATACATCACATATATCACATCATGTAATTGGCCATATCACATCACAACATACCCTGCAAAAACAAGTTAGATGTCCTCTAATTGTTGTTGCATGTTTTACGTGGCTCCTACGGCTTTCTAGCAAGAACGATTCTTACCTACGCATAAACCACAACGGTGATACATAATTTGATTTTCAACCTTCTCAAGGACCGCCTTTGTCGAATCCGATCCAACTAAAGTGAGAGAAACTGCCACCCGCAAGCCATCTAGGCAACAAGTTGCCTCGAGGGAACTGGTCTCTCGTAAGTGTACGAGTAATGTTGGTCCGGGCCGCTTCATCTCACAATACCGTTGAACCAAAATACGACCAAGGGAGGAAGCAATCTAAGCATCAACGCCCACAAACCTTTTGTGTTCTACTTGAGATCTCATCAACACATAGACCTAGCTCTGATACCACTGTTGGGGAATGTTGCATGGGAAACAAAATATTTCGTACTCACACACAGATCTATCCGTGGTGATGAGCATCTACGATAGGGAGAGTGGATCTACATACCCTTGTAGATCGCTAAGCGGGAAGCGTTAAGAAACGCGATTGGTGTAGTTGAACGTCTTCGCGATCCAAATCGCCGTGCGTCCCAGGATCCAATCACGATCCGTCCCGCAATCTAATCATGATCTGTCCCACAAACTTGATCATGATCCTTCCCACGAACTTGATCACGATCCGTCCCACGAACTTGATCATGATCCGTCCCACGAACTTGATCACGATCCATCCGATCTAGCGCCGAACGGACGGCACCTCCGCGTTCAGCACACGTACAGCTTGATGACGATCTCCGTCGTCTTGATCCAGCAAGAGAGAGCGGAGAGTTAGAAGAGTTCTCCGGCAGCATGACCGCGCTCCGGCGATGATGGTGGAGCAATTCCGGCAGGGCTTCACCTAAGCACTGCAGGAATCCGATCTAGAGGAGAAACTATGCAGTGGAGGAACGGGTAGCACGTGGCTGTAAAAACTAGTGCAAAAACCCAAAACCCTCTAGTATACATATAGGAGGACAGGAGGAGAGGAGGCAGCCTTGGCTTCCAAGCCAAGAGCTTCGGCCGAACCAAGGTGGTGGAGGTGGAGTCCACCTCCAATCCTAGTAGGACTAGGGTTCACCCTATTTTGCCTTTTTTCCACTTTTTCTCTTTGGCCTTTTTCCTCCATCCGCATGGGCCTCTTGTGGATGTTCTGCCAGCCCTCTAAGGGCTGGTTTACACCCTCCTACAGCCCATGTAGCCTCTTGGATCGAAATACCCCTCCCGGTGCCCTCTCGGTACACTACAGGCACTCCCGGTACACTACCGATGAGCCCGAAACTTTTCCGGCGACCAAAACAGGACTTCCTATATATGAATCTGTACCTCCGGACCATTACGGAGCTCCTCGTGAAGTCCGGGATCTCATCCGGGAATCCAAACAACCTTCGGTCACCACCATACATAACTCTATACTACTGAAACGTCATCAAAACTTAAGTGTGCAGACCCTGCGGGTTCGAGAACTACGTAGACATGACCAAGACACCTCTACGGTCAATAACCAGTAGCGGGACCTGGATGTCCATATTGGTTCCTACATATTCTACGAAGATCTTTATCGGTCGAACCTCTATGTCAGGGATTCAGTTAATCCCGTATGATGTTCCCTTTGTTCTTCGGTATGTTACTTGCCCGAGATTCGATCGTCGGTATCTCCATACCTAGTTCAACCTCGTTACTGGCAAGTCTCTTTACTCATTCCATAATACAAGATCTCATAACTAACACTTAGTCACATTGCTTGCAATTCTTATTGTGATGTTGTATTACCGAGCGGGCCCTGAGATACCTCTCCGTCACACGGAGTTACAAATCCCAGTGTTGATCCATGCCAACTCAACAGACACCCTTGGAGACACCTGTAGAGCACCTTTATAGTCACCCAGTTACGTTGCGACGTTTGATACACAAAAGGCACTCCTCCGATGTCTGTGAGTTGCATGATCTCATGGTCATTGGAACATATACTTGACATGCAGAAAACAGTAGCAATAAATTGACACGATGATAAGCTACATTTGTAGTTTGGGTCCTGTCCATCACATCATTCTGCTAATGATGTGATCCCTTTATCAAATGACATCTCATGTCCATGGCTAGGAAACCTTAACCATCTTTCGATCAACGAGCTAGTTCACTAGAGGCATACTAGGGACATTGTGCTTGTCTATGTATCCACACATGTATCCATGTTTCCAATTAATACAATTCCAGCATGGATAATAAACAATTATCATGAACAAGGAAATATAGTGATAAACACTTTATTTATTGCCTCTAGGGCATATTTCCAACAATGATGGGGTTTATTCATATTGCTTGAGTTTACTTTGTCTACCTCATGTCATCGTTCTCCATGCATTTCTCTGTTTTACTTAATATTCTAGATGCATGCTGGATAGTGGTCAATGAGTGGAGTAATAGTAATAGGTGCAGGCAGGAGTTGGCCAATTTGTGTATGGACTTTATGCCTTTATACACATCATCATTGTCGTGAAAATCGCATAACTATCCGCTTTTCTACCAATTGCCGAACAATAATTTGTTACCCACCGTATGCTGCCTACATGAGAGATGCCGCTAGGGAAAACTATGGCCCCGAGGTCTATTAACTTATATATTTACAAACGCTACTATTACCTTGCTGCCTTTATAATTTTTTTTCAATCTACAATTTTCTACAATTATCTACACAACTTGTTTGCTTGCGAATAACGAGATCAAGGGGATTGACAACCCTCTTGCACGTGTTGGGTGCAAGTTGTTTGTTCATTTGTCTGTAGCTGCTGAAGACGGTTCAGGATTGATATTCATATTTGATCGATAAACCTTGGTTTCATAACTAAGGGAGATACTTACCCAGTTTGTGCTGCAATAACCCATTCCTCTTCACGAAAAACCCAACACAGATCACAAGTATGAGGAAGGATTAATGGCGCCGTTGCCGGGGAATATCATCATCAACTACCAAGTAACATCACACAAATTTTCATTCACTTGTTCTTATTTTTATTTGCTGTTCTATTTATCTTGTCTCATAAAACTCAAAAATACGAAAATATTTATATTTGCTTGTTTACTAGTTTTCTTGTTTGAAGTCATGGATAGTTCTTATTTTGCTCGCTTTACTCACAATGATGATCTAGTAAATTTTAAACAAAGGGGAGGAGAAAAATTGAAAGATGCATCGTACAGGCTTTGCTTCGCGCAAAATAAAGCAACTAAAACGTTATCCACCACTACCTTGCTTCACAATTTTATGTTGGTGTGATCACATGGTATAGGTTTGTACTTGACACTACCACGGGTGGAACTTCTTAATGTGTCGCACCTTAGATGCCTATCGCGTAACTAAAAATCTTGTAGAGGCACCACCCATCATTGTTAATGAAATACCTTTGAAATTGGAGCATGTTATGCAAAGGCTTGATGCTATTGAAAATAATATTATCACAAATAAACCAGTTGAGGAGTTGGATAAAAAGCTTCATAATCATATCACTAAACTTGGGTCACGGGTAGGTATGATTTTCAAAACTTTAATGGAAAAAGACACTACTATTGATGATAGGATAGAACAAGGTTTGAATTGAATTGATAAAATGGAAGAGGTTATTGACAAAGTAGGTTCTCCTTTCACACCTTCTAAAGCTAGTGTCAGTACCTCTCACAACAAAACCCCAAGTTCATATATATTCCTAAGAGCATTAGTACACCTCCTACCAAAAGGAATGAGGATCTAAAGATGATTAGTGTTCATCCCAACTTTATAAATTTGATAAAGATATTGTCTTTATTATCCATAGTTGTGTTATTAAGGAGCTTTACGTCAAGGATGACAATACTTCAAACTATGCATTATGCCTAGCTGGGGGCATAAAACAATATCGCTTGTTGGGAGGCAACCCAATATTTGTCTTTAAATTTTTTCTTTAAACTTTTTGTTTCTTTTTATAACATGATTATTGCAACGGTAATAATTATGATTTTGTGTTTAAATAGTGTTTGTGCCAAGTACAGCCTTTGGGATGACTCACAAGATGAGTAGAATCGATGCTAAAACAAAATATAAACTTTTGACTCCAGGACAAGAATTTTCATTTTTTTATTGGAGCATGAAAATGATCTAAACAATTTACATAGTGTTTATACAAATTTTAGAGGTTTTGCTAATTCTTCATAATTTTTAGAGTTACGTAATTGTAGTTTCTCCACAGATTACTACAGACTCTTCTGTTTTAGACATATTCTGTTTTTGCTAGCATAGTTACTTGTTTTGATTATGCTATGGATTGTATCGGGGGGTATAAGCCATGGATAAGTCAAAATACAGTACCTATTGTGAAATTATGAAATAATAATCAATTTATAATAGTACCTAAAGTATGCAATGTATTTCTTATACTAACGAATCTCACGAAGTTTTGTTGAGTTTTGTGTGAGTGAAGTTTTCAAGTCTTGGGTGTTATCACGATGAACAAAGGAATAAGGAGTATCAAGAGCCTAAGCTTGGGGATGCCCAACGAACCCCAAGGTAACATTGTAAGGAATACTCAAGCGTCTAAGCTTGGGGATGCCCCGGAAGGCATCCCCTCTTTCGCCTCAATCCATCGGTATGTCACTTGAAGCTATATTTTTACTTGTCACATGATATGAGTTTTGCTTGGAGCCTCGTTTGCTTTTCTTTAATTTTACGTCAAGTTTGCCACAATCATTGTTTGCTGGACATACCTATTTAATAGAGACACACATTCATCATAATTTGTTAGAATACTCTATGTGCTTCACTTATATATTTTGAGCTTAGCAATTCCTCTAGTACTTCACTTATATCTTTTTGAGCATGGTGGTGTGTAGATTTTATAGAAATAATTTCACTCTCGTTCTTCACTTA
Organism: Hordeum marinum; assembly: GCA_022496015.1. Taxonomy (NCBI): domain Eukaryota; kingdom Viridiplantae; phylum Streptophyta; class Magnoliopsida; order Poales; family Poaceae; genus Hordeum; species Hordeum marinum. The sequence goes on from CM039672.1 coordinate 387,281,838, forward strand.
TACTTGTTTGAGAGTTGATATGTATCCAACATATCTATAATTTTTGATTGTTCGATGCTGTTATATTATCATTCTTGGATGTTCTATAATAATTTTATAGACACTTTATATCATTTTTTGGGACTAACCTATTGACATAGTGCCCAGTGCTTGTTGATATTTTTTCCTTGTTTTTCACTTCATAGAATATCAGTACCAAATGAAGTCCAATCGCAAAGAAACTCTTTTGAGATTTCTTTTGGACCAGAAGACAACCAGAGAGCCAAAGAAGCACCTGGGAGGAGGCCCGTGTGGCCCATGATACACCAGGGCACGCTAGAGGCCCCCGACACGTCCTGATGTATCATGAGGCCCACAAAGATCTTTTCCACCACCCCTCAGCTCTATAAATTCTCAGAAATTCCAAAAACCCTAGAGGAGTCGACGAAATACACTTCCAGCTACCGCAAGTTCCAGAACCGTGAGATCCAATCTAACACCATCACGGAGTGGTTCATCATCCTCATTGGTGCCTCTCCAATGATGCGTGAGTAGTCCACCATAGACCTATGGGTCCGTAGGCAGTATCGAGATGGCTTTCTCTATCTGTTTTGAATCTCAATACAATGGTCTCTTGCATATCCATTTGATGTAATGACTTTTTGCGGTGTGTTTGTTGGGATCCGATGAATTTTGAGTTCAGGATCAGTTTCTATGCATGAATATTATTTGAGCCTTCTTTGATATTTTATATGCATGATTACTTATAGACTCGTATTTCTTCTCAAAAACTTTGGTTTAGTTAGGCCAACTAGATCGATTTTTCTTGCCATGGGAAGAGGTGCTTTGTGATGGGTTCGATCTTGCGGTGTCCTCTGATAGTGACAGATGGGGCAGCGATGCATGCATGTATTGTTGCTATTAAGGATAACAACATGGTGTATTTTCCTACTTGTATAGACCTTGTCTACACCATGTCATCGTTCTTATTGTATTACTCCATTTCTCCATGAACTTAATACACTAGATGCATGCTGGATAGCGGTCGATGTGTGGAGTAATAGTAGTAGATGCAGAATCGTTTTGGTCTACTAATCTTGGACGTGATGCCTATATAATGATCACCGCCTTGGATATCGTCATGATTATTTGATCTTATATCAATTGCCCCACAATAATTAGTTTTTACCCACCGTGTGCTATACTCATGAGAGAAACCACTAGTGAAACCTATGGCCCCTGGGTCTAATCTTTTAACATACTGCTTGATACGTCTCCAACGTATCTATAATTTTTGCTTGTTCCATGTTGTTATATTATCATTCTTGGATGTTTTACAATCATTTTATAGCAACTTTATATCATTTTTTGGGACTAACCTATTGACATAGTGCCAAGTGTCAGTTGTTGTTTTTTCCTTGTTTTTTACTTTGCAGAATATATGTACCAAACGGAGTCCAATCGCGACGGAAATTTTTGGAGAATTTTTTTGGACCAGAAGAAGACTAGTGGGCCAAAGAAGTAACCAAGAGGTAGCCCAGGCCGCCCACAACCCACCAGGGCACGTCAAGGGCCCCGAGCGCCCCCTGATGGGTTGTGGCCGCCTTGGGAGTCCCCTCCACTGCCTCTGAGATCTATAAATAACAAAATATTCTAGAAACCCTAGAGGTGTCGACAAAAAATATGTTCAGCCGCCGCAAGTTCCAGAACCACGAGATTGAATCTAACACCATCACAGAGGCGTTCATCATCCTCATTGGTGCCTCTCCAATGATGTGTGAGTAGTCCACCATATACCTACAGGTCCGTAGGTAGTATCTAGATGGCATCCTCTCTCTCTCTCTTTTGATTCTCAATACAATGGTCTCTTGGAGATCTGTTTGATGTAAACTTTTTGCGGTGTGTTTATTGAGATCCGATGAATTTTGAGTTCATGATCAGTTTCTATCCATGAATATTATTTGAGTCTTCTTTGATCTCTTATATGCATGATTACTTATAGCCACGTATTTCTTCTTCGAATCTTTGGTTTAGTTAGGCCAACTGGATCCATTTTTCTTGCCATGGGAAGAGGTGCTTTGTGATGGGTTCAATCTTGCCGTGTCCTATCCTAGTGACAGCAGGGGCAACAAGATGAGGTCTATTCCAACATGAATAGATATTTTCTACATCATGACACCATTCTTATTGTATTACTCCATTTTCCCATGAACTTAATACAATAGATGCATGCTGGATAGCGGTCGATGTGTGGACTAATAGTAGTAGATGCAGAATCGGTTCGGTCTACTAATCTTGGATGTGCTGCCTATATAATGATCATCGCCTTGGATATCGTCATGATTATTTGATATTCTATCAATTTCCCAACAGTAATTTGTTCACCCACCGTGTGCTATACTCGTGAGAGAAGCCACTAGTGAATCCTATGGCCCGTGGGTCTACTTTTCCAACATATTGCTTTTTGATCTATCTTTTTGACGCTTTTGATTTTCCAATCTATTATTCCAAAAAATACCTTGCTGCACTTTTTATTTGCCTATTTTATTTTATGTTATTTTGAGATCTATATATCCTATCTATCGCTACCTAATCTATCTTTTTACCGTAGAGAGATTGACAAGCTCTCTTTCACGTCCAGTTGCATCTATTTGTTCTTTGTGTGGAGGTCCTATTTACATAGTGTTGGTGATCCAGCTACTAGATCGGCACCTTGGTTTCATTACCGAGGGAAATATTTACCATCGCTGTGCTGCATCATCCCTTCCTCTTTGGGGAAATACCGACGCAGTCTCAAGCCACGTCAAATGAATTTCTGGCGTCGTTGTCGGGGAGGAAGCGGTCTCTTCAACGTGCCAATCTACGACGCTGAGGAGACACTGTCAACATCTGTCAGGTTCCTAATCACAAATCTCATCTCCTTTCAATTACATTATTTGCCATTTTGTAGCGACCCAACCTGAAAGGTCGAATCTCCGGTGTTTCCGTACCATCCCAAGATCATGCTGGTACACACACGGTACATCAATGTATATATCAAAGGGAAATCACACAGCATTATATTAATCGAAATTTCATATCGAGTCCTTTATTACAATAAAGATTACAATAAAGTGGCTGAAGGCCAACTCATGAGACTATCTAAATCTTGCGGAAGCGTCGAAGGTAGATGAGTCCATCTGACTCCAAGGGCATCTCACCGAGCGTAGAGCGTATCGTCACTCCCGGTCGGAAAGGTACTCTGCGACATGATACGTTGCAGCCGTGTAGGTCAGCATATGGAATATGCCGGGAAAGTCACAAGAGAGGGGTGAAAAAGATAATCATCTAATCTACATGCATATATGGCAGGTGGGGTAGTAAGTTTTTGCGTAAAGCCATTTTTTCTTACATCAAGAGAGGGCTAAGCAAAATTATTACTAAGTTGGTTGATTAATGAGATGGTTCCACCAACCAATTCTCATACCCAAGTTATTAATACCCACATCATCATATTAATTGTGTTGAGGGTTCCGGAAGTTTCGGTTCCTTTGGCTCAAGTCGTCCATGACCATGGACACGGCTAATCGATTAGGTTGAGTACTCTTCAGAGTTTTGCACACGTTCCCCACAAGATTTGGTCGCCTCCGTTTGATTTCTCGCACTTTATGGTGTTTGAGAAACGGATGACCAAAACATGGTCTTCCAAAGGGTTTCCCTGCGACTCTGTCGGTGCCCATCCTTTCCTACCGTTCTTCTACATCTCGTAGCACCGCCTGTCCAGGCTCACCACGATATCCAACCAAGCCAGAGCCCATAATGACTTGTGGCTGTGCAGGTAAGCCTTGGGTCTTGAAGCATCCATCCATCTCTTTGTGCCTGGGTGGACCTTTCCGCATGAATACTGGCCATCTCCAGCAACACCTAGGCAAATCCACTGGTTTCTCCAGGGTGCCGTTCAACCATCATTCACCCAGAGGTATGTTGAAAACTCGGAGTCTTGAAGTCTTGATCATTATGTAGGTCTTGTAATTAATCTCACAACTCTCATGAATCACACAACTAACCCCGTCTACTAGTAGCATAGCAAAAATGTAAAACAACGTTTCCCGGGGCCAAATGTGTCAAGGGTTGAGGGGGTACCTACGACATGATACTACAACAGTAACCAAGTTTCCATTTACCTACTTTGCATGCAATTGGGGGAATGGTAGAACTGATGCAATAAAAACATGGGTAAAGATGATTAAAGTGACTTGCCTGATTGACGATCTTCGTACGTGAGTGACTCTAGGTAACAAGCCTCGCACTCCGGATAATCTAACGAAGCAAACAAGAGCACTTAATGTTTAAGCAACAGAACCTACTAAAACAAATTATAACAAAGCTGATTTAAACTAACTAAAAACTAAATTAACTAAACTATACTAATTACTAGGCAGAATCTGTTTATAGCTAGAACCCTAAACAAATACATCCTAAAAATCCTCAAACTAAGCATGATGATAGTCCTAACTAATACCAAGCAGTATCAAAAAGATTCATATCAATATCTATTTTTAAACTCTAGTTATTCAGATTTGAGTGATTTGAGCAAATTTAATTCAATTCAAATTTTAAAGTTCAAATTTAAAATCTAAGACCACAGGGTGAAACTACATCAAATATGTGAGCTAATGCAAAAAGAATGAACTAAAAACACTAGACAAATAAAAATATATAAGCAAAACAAATTTAGAAAACAATCTGTTAACTAAAACAAAACAGAAAAAAAACTACCGTCCGGTCAGGGGCTACGTGGCGGGTTATGGTTGGCTAGGCTAGTGTGCATGCGGGTGTTTCGAGCGGGCGACCGAAATGAAGAAGAAAATTATTAATGGCTTAATGAGTCTAATCTGGATCGTTGATCCAAGATCGAACGGGTGAGAGGAGGTCCGACGACTTACTGGAGGGGGAAGAAGGTTTCCAGCGAGGGTGGCGACGGCCGGTGGTTGAAGAGGTCGTCGAAGGTCGCTCCGGTGGTCGAGGGAGGCAACGGAGAGGTCCAGGCGGCTGCGGCTGGCGTCCGGCGTCGAATGGTGCTGTCGGAGAGGCGCGGGGATGACCGTGGCGATGCTCACGATCGAAGGAAGCTCCGGTGGGGGTCCGAACTCCGGCGAGGCTTGGCTGCGGCGTTCTGGCGAGGTAGAGGGGGGATCAGGGTGGAAAGAAGCGCGGAGGAGGAGCCGCTACTTATAGGGCCGGAGAGGGGGTCGGGGAAGGTAAGAGGAGGGAGATCCGCGGCGAGGGAATCTCGGCGACGGCGGCACGCGCGTGAGGAAGAGGATGGCCGCGCGATTTTCGGGATCGGACGGGTGGGTCCCGCTGTCAGCGAGGGAAGAAGCGGCTTGCGAGCATCGGTCGACCGAATATTAGGCAAGTCGGGGACGGGCTTTAATGTAGATTGGGCTGACAGGGGGTTAAGGGCTTTAAAGCTTTCCTTTTTTCAATATAACAGCGAAATCAAATGTTTTTAATGCAAATAATATAGTTCCAAATATAGGAGTATTATATATCAAAATTAACAGAATAATAAATGCCATTTAATGAACATCTTTATTCTGTTATTTGAACACTTTAAAAAATATTATTTTCAGAAATGGCCTATTTGCTTTTAAATCCTTGTGCAAATATTTTCAAAACAACCCCTGGTTTTTATTGTTCAAATAAATCACCAATGAGGTCCTGGTCTGGAGTGTCATGTTCCTCCTCTCTTATTTGAAATTTTTACCAAGAATTTCAAATAGGTGAAAGCAACACATTAAAAATAGAAAGGGGCTTTTCAGAAATTCAGAAGGAGCATTTCAACAATTCATACATTCAAGCAATGATGATGATGGATGCATAGCTATATTTCATAACATTCCAAAATGGAATTTTGGGATGTTACAAACCTACCAACCTTAAGATGAATCTCGCCCTCGAGATTCGGGTTGGCTAGAAATTAGGTGCAGGTGGTCTCTACGAAGATCTTTTTCGCGTTCCCATGTGGCTTCTTCCTCGGTGTGGTGACTCCACAAAACCTTACAGAACTTGATGATCCTGCTGCGGGTAACTCTGTTGGCAGTCTCGAGGATTCTGACAGGCTTCTCCTCGTAGGTCAGATCACTGTCAAGTTGTATGGCCTCTAGGGGCACTATGTCTCTCAAGGGAATATCATCCATCTCAGCATGGCATTTCTTCAGCTGGGAAACATGGAAAACATCATGAACTCCGGACAATCCTTCCGGCAATTCCAGCTTGTATGCAACTTCGCCTCTATGTTCGAGAATTTTGTAGGGGCCTATGAATCTGGGTGCTAACTTTCCTTTAACACCAAACCTCTTGATTCCTCGAAGTGGGGACACACGAAGATAGGCTCGGTCTCCCACTTCATACGTTACTTCCTTGTGTTTGCTGTCAGGATAACTCTTCTGTCGAGATTGAGCTATCTTGAGTTTGTCACGAATCAGCTTGACTTTCTCTTAAAAATCTCGGATATGGTCAGGACCAAAAAGTTTTCGGTCTCCAACACCATCCCACATCAGTGGTGTTCTGCACCTCCTTCCGTATAAAGCTTCGAAAGGGGCCATCTTCAGACTGGTCTGATAACTGTTGTTGTACGAGAATTCTGCGTAAGGTAAGTTGTCATCCCAACTGGATCCATAATCTAGCGCACAAGCTCTCAACATGTCTTCCAGAATCTGGTTGACTCTCTTAGTCTGTCCATCGGTCTGCGGATGAAAAGTTGTACTGAACTCTAGTCTCGTACCCAAAGTTTCATGTAACTGATGCCAAAACTTTGAGGTAAATTGTGTTCCTCTATCTGACACGATACTCCTCGGAACTCCATGCAGACACACGGTCCTGGTCATGTATATCTTGGCTAACTTAGCACTGGTATAGGTGGTCTTCACTGGAATGAAATGAGCCACCTTGGTCAAGCGATCTACCACTACCCAGATGGAATCATCACCTGAACGGGTCCTAGGTAATCCTGTGATGAAGTCCATACCAAGCTTTTCCGATTTCCACTCGGGTATCGGCAAAGGTTGGAGTAACCCTGCTCGCTTCTGATGTTCCGCCTTTACTCGCTGACAAACATCACATATTGCAACATGTTCTGCAATATCCTTCTTCATACCTGTCCACCAATAACTTTCCTTCAAATCTAGGTACATCTTTGTGTTGCCTGGGTGTATTGAGTAAGGGGAATCATGGGCTTCTTGAAGTATCAACTTCCTGAGCTCTGGGTCATTGGGCACATAGATTCGGTTCTCGAACCACAAAGTTCCGTGTTCATCCTCACGAAAACCTTTAGCTTTATCATCTTTCATTATCTGCTTAATCTCAGCTATCTCCTTGTCCGTCTTCTGAGCTTTGTGAATTATTTCGTTCAAGGTGGACTGGATTTCCAGTGTGGCAACATATCCGCTTGGAACTATCTCTAGCCGAAGCTCTCTGAGATCATCGGCTAACTCTTGGGGTAATCCTCTCGCTGTGAGTGTGTTTACATAAGTTTTCCGACTCAAGGCATCTGCTACCACATTTGCCTTGCCTAGATGGTAGTGTAATCTCATGTCATAGTCCTTGATTAACTCTAACCATCTCCTCTGTCTGAGGTTCAACTCCTTCTGCGTGAAGATATATTTCAGGCTCTTATGATCAGTGTAAACATCACAACTATTTTCGATAAGGAAATGTCTCCAGGTCTTGAGTGCGTGCACTACGGCTGCTAGTTCCAAATCAGGTGGCATAATTCAACTCATGAGGTCGTAGTTGTCTGGATGCATAAGCTACAACCTTTCCATCTTGCATGAGTACTCCTCCAAGTCCTTGACGTGAAGCATCACAATAAACCTGGAAATCCTTCCGAATATTGGGCAAAATCAACACTGGGGCTGTGACCAAACGTTTCTTCAACTCCTGGAAACTAGCTTCACATTCCTCAGTCCAATTATACTTAGACTCTTTCTTCAACAACTCCGTCATGGGCTTGGCAATCTTTGAGAAATTCTCAATGAACCTTCGGTAATATCCGGCAAGTCCGAGGAAACTGCGGATCTCCTTAACTGAGGTGGGTGACTTCCACTCGGTGACGGCTTCAACCTTAGCGGGGTCCACTGCTATTCCATCTCCGGAAATAACATGTCCAAGGAATCCGACTTCCGTCAGCCAAAATTCACATTTGCTGAACTTGGCATATAACTGATGCTCTCTTAGCTTCTCTAGAACTAAACGCAAATGTTCCTTGTGTTCTTCCTCGTTCTTGGAGAATATCAAGATGTCATCGATGAACACCACAACAAACTTGTCCAAATATTCCATGAACACTTTGTTCATCAAATTCATGAAGTAGGCAGGAGCATTAGTCAAACCAAAGGACATGACAGTATACTCATACAAGCCATACCTTGTGGTGAAAGCTGTTTTGGGTATATCTTGTTCACGAATTTTCAACTGGTGATACCCTGATCAAAGATCGATCTTGGAGAATACTTTGGCGCCTACTAGCTAATCAAACAGGTCATTAATCATCGGGAGAGGGTACTTGTTCTTGATAGTCACCTCGTTCAAGGCACGATAATCGACTACCATTCTCAAGGTTTTATCCTTCTTCTCCACCAAAAGAACTGGGCCTCCCCAAGGTGAAGAACTTGGGCGAATATATCCCTTGTCCAATAGCTCCTTAATCTGCTTCTTGATTTCCACTAAATCATTTGCGGGCATCCGATAGGGTCTCTTGGAAATTGGGGCTGTCCCTGGTTGTAGCTCTATTAGGAACTCAATCTCCCTATCTGGTGGCATGCCTGGTAATTCTTCCGGAAATACATCCGGAAAGTCTTTTACCACAGGTACTTCTTCCTGAACAACTCCTGTGAGGGAATTTAACCGAGCACTCATACGTGTGCGTCGGGATACATACTTAATCCTCTTGTTCTCCGGGGTGGTGAGTGAAACAGACTTGCTGGGGCAATCAAGATTTCCTTCATACTTGGTCGTCCAATCCATGCCTAGGATTACATCCAATCCCTGGGATTCTAAGACGATGAGGTCGGTGGGAAAAACATGGTTTCCTATGTGAAGTTTCAGGGCGTGGCATCCTATCCCTGCCATCATCATACCTCCTAGGGAACTAACCTTAATGGGTTGACTAAGGGTTTTGGTGGGCAAACCATATTTATCCACAACTCCCCTTGATATGAATGAATGAGTTGTTCAACCTTAGAAAACGGGTGAGATTGTCAGCCTGAGGTGGATGGTGGTGGTTGTTGTTCTGGTTGTTTGTCCGATTCTGGATCAATAGCTGCATCAGTGCATTCTGCTGCTGAAGGAGTTGCGTGAGTTCCGGCGGGAAGGTGAAGTCGGACTCACGTCGTGGAGGCATCTTGCTGTTTTCAGAGGGGTGAGAATTAGAATAGAACAAGGGCCTAAAAGGAGAAATTCACTACCCTTATGCAATGCAACAAACATATCACACCAAACACTCATTCATTTATTCAATCAAGGTCAAACATCAAGATACAAATCTCCATTCAAACTAAACATCGACCTATGCTTTAACGTTGAAATAAAAGATACATGGACGTCATGACTAGAGTTTTCCTCAGAAGTACATGGTGACTGAGCCTCCTCCAGTGGTGCTTTCCTCATAGTCATCTTCGTCGCTGATGAAAGGAGCCATGTCTCCCTCAAGTATCCAGCTGGGTACCACAAACTTGAAGTTGATGGGTTCCTTCCGATTCCCAAAGGTCTTCCCTGGAATGTGACCTCGATCCTGTAGCGTCCATCTTGTGGAAAGGACATGATAGGGGTCCCGGTGATGCTCGGCAAAGCAATCCTCACGTCCTTGACGATCCTCATCAGCTCCTTACCAAAGGGCATCGTTGCGTCAGGCTGGCAAAACTCCGTGATCAACTGGCCATCTAGAAATTTTGAAATAATCGGAGAGTTTTGCATACGTTCCCCACAAGATTTGGTCTCCTCCGTTTGATTTCTCGCACTTCAGGGTGTTTGAGAAACGGATGACCAAAACATTGTCTTCCAAAGGGTTTCCCTGCGACTCTGTCGGTGCCCATCCTTTCCTACCGTTCTTCTACATCTCGTAGCACCGCCTGTCCAGGGTCACCACGATATCCAACCAAGCCAGAGCCCATAATGACTTGTGGCTGTGCAGGTAAGCCTTGGGTCTTGAAGCATCCATCCATCTCTTTGTGCCTGGGTGGACCTTTCCGCGTGAATACTAGCCATCTCCAGCAACACCTAGGCAAATCCACTGGTTTCTCCAGGGTGCCGTTCAACCATCATCCACCCAGAGGTATGTTGAAAACTCGGAGTCTTGAAGTCTTGATCATTATGTAGGTCTTGTAATTAATCTCACAACTCTCATGAATCACACAACCAACCCCGTCTACTAGTAGCATAGCAAAAATGTAAAACAACGTTTCCCGAGGCCAAATGTGTCAAGGGTTGAGGGGGTACCTACCACATGATACTACAACAGTAACCAAGTTTCCAATTACCTACTTTGCATGCAATTGGGGGAATGGTAGAACTGATGCAATAAAAACATGGGTAAAGATGATCAAAGTGACTTGCCTGATTGACGATGTTCGTACGTGAGTGACTCTAGGTAACAAGCCTCGCACTCTGGATAATCTAACAAAGCAAACAAGAGCACTCAATAAGCATACAACAAAATTATTTGTAACTCACAAAATCGGAAATGAACTAGTAAACAATCAAGACAAAACTATGCACAAATCACAAGCAAGAAAACACACAAAGTTTTGTTTTCAAAAAGGTGATGGGTAAACCACTACTAACATAATAAAACTACTTGTATGAACAAAACAATAGTTGACAGCAAGGAAACAATAAAATATTTTATTAATAAACAGAATAAAAGCCATTTAAGGTTTTGTTAAGAAAAATCTTAGTATGGTTTCGAAAGTTTTGAATAACACTACTATATAACTATAGTTTTTCCAACAAAGAGTAAAACAAAACTTATTATTAATTAATAAACATTATTTTAACAGAAAAAGAATTTACTAAAAACTCTTCTTAGAAAACAGAATTTAATTATATAAAACTTTGTTAGAAGAAAACTATTACTAACTAGTTTGTTTTACAACAAATTATACCTAGTTGAAAATGAGTTGAGATTCCTATAACAATAAAGAAATAAATTAAGCAAATTTTATATTATTATTAACAGCAAGTAAAACACCTAATGGTTAAGCAATAGAACCTACAAAAACAAATTATAACAAATCTGATTTAAAATAACTAAAAACTAAATTAACTAAATTATACTAATTACTAGGCAGAATCTGTTTATAGCTAGAACCCTAAACAAATACATCCTAAAAATCCTCAAGCTAATCATGATGATAGTCCTAACTAATACCAAGCAGTAGCAAAAAGATTCATATCAAAATCTATTTTTAAACTCTAGTTATTTAGATTTGAGTGATTTGAGCAAATTTGATTCAATTCAAATTTTAAAGTTCAAATTTAAAATCTAAGACTACAGGGTGAAACTACATGAAATATGTGAGCTAATTCAAAAAGAATTAACTAAAAACACTACACAGATAAAAAGATATAAGCAAAACAAATTTAGAAAACAATCTGTTAACTAAAACAAAACAAAAAATACTACCGTCCGGTCAGGGGCTACGTGGCGGGTTATGGTTGGCTAGGCTAGTGTGCGTGCGGGTGTTTCGAGCGGGCGACCGAAATGAAGAAGAAAACGATTCGCGGCTTAATGAGTCTAATCTGGATAGTTGATCCAAGATCGAACGGGTGAGAGGAGGTCCGGCGACTTACCGAAGGGGGAAGAAGGTTTCCGGCGAGGGTGGCGACGACCGGTGGTCGAAGAGGTCATCGGAGGTCGCTCCAGTTGTCGAGGGAGGCAACAGAGAGGTCCGGGCAGCTGCGGCTGGCTTCCGGCGTCAAATGGTGCTGTCGGAGAGGCGCGGGGACGACCGAGGCGATGGCCACGATCGGAGGAAGCTCCGGTGGGGGTCCAAACTCCAGCGAGGCTTGGCTGCGGCGTTCTCGCGAGGTAGAGGGGGGAACGGGGTGGAAAGAAGCGTGGAGGAGGAGCCGCTACTTATAGGGCCGGAGAGGGGGTCGGGGAAGGTAAGAGGAGGGAGATCCGCGGCGAGGGAATCTCGGCGATGACGGCGCGCACGCGAGGAAGAGGATGGCTGCGCGATTTTCGGGATCGGACGGGTGGGTCCCGCTGTCAGCGAGGGAAGAAGCGGCTTGCGGGCGTCGGTCGGCCGAATATTAGGCAAGTCGGGGACGGGCTTTAATGTAGATTGGGCCGACAGGGGGTTAAGGGCTTTAAAGCTTTCCTTTTTTCAATATCACAGCAAAATCAAATGTTTTTAATGCAAATACTATAGTTTCAATTATAGGAGTATTATATATCAAAATTAACAGACTAATAAATTCCATTTAATGAACATTTTTATTCTGTTATTTGAACACTTTAAAAAAAATTATTTTCAGAAATGGCCTATTTGCTTTTAAATCCTTTTGCAAATATTTTCAAAACAACCCCTGGTTTTTATTGTTCAAATAAATCACAAATTAGGTCCTGGTGTGGAGTGTCATGTCCCTACTCTCTTATTTGAACTTTTTACCAAGAATTTCAAATAGGTGAAAGCAACACATTAAAAATAGAAAGGGGCTTTTCAGAAATTCAGAAGGAGCATTTCAACAATTCATACATTCAAGCAATGATGATGATGGATGCATAGCTATATTTCATAACATTCCAAAATGGAGTTTTGGGATGTTACACATTTGCCTCTCGTTTTCCTCTCCTCCACTTCACGTAATTTGCCATTTTATTCGCCCTCTTTTTTGTTTTCCTTTTCTCGTCAGATGTCTTGTTTGCCTGCAATCTTGTTTGCATAGTCACAATGACTCAAGAAAATACCAAATTGTGTGATTTTTCCAAATACTAATAATAATGATTTTATTAGTACTCCGATTGCTCCTCCTGCCACTAGTGTGGAGTCTTGTGATATTAATGACGCTTTGTTGAATCTTGTCATGAAAGATCAATTTGCTGGTACTCCTAATGAGGATGTCGCGTCCCATCTAAACACATTCGTAGAATTGTGTGACATGCAAATGAAAAAAATGTGCACAATGATATGGTGAAGTTGAAATTATTTCCTTTCTCCTTGCGGGATCGTGCAACAAATTGTTTTTTTTGCCTCGCAATAGTATCGATTCTTGGAATAAGTGCAGGGATGCTGTTATTACTAAGCATTTTCCACCCGCGAAAACTATTTCCCTTAGGACTCAAATCATGATTTTTAAGCAACTTGAGCATGAACATGTTGCAAAATCTTGGGAAAGAATGAAATTGATGCTAAGAACTTGTCCTACTCATGGTTTAAATCTTTGGATGATCATTCAATTTTTTTATGCGGGATTGATTTTGTATCTAGAAATCTTTTAGACTCCACCGCGGGTGGTACTTTTATGGAAATTACTTTGGGTGAAGATACTAAATTGCTAGATAATATTATGGCAAATTATTCACAATGGCATACTAAAAGAGCACCTACAAGCAAAAAGGTTAATTCTGTTGAAGAAATTAGTACTTTGAGTGACAAAGTTGATGCTTTAATGAAGTTGGTTGCTAGTAAATTTTTTCCTATTAATCTTAAATATGTGCCTTTGTCTACTTTGATTGAGAAAAATAGTGATTCCGTAGATGTGAATTTCGTCTCGCGAAACAATTTCAATAACAATGCTTATAGAGGTAATTTTAATCCTAGGCCTTTTCCTAGAAATTCCTCCAATAATTATGGTAATTCCTATGGTAATTCTTCTTACAATAAATATCATAACCCTTCTGATCTTGAGATTAATATTATTAAAGAATTTATCAATGTGCAAAAGGTTTTCAATACTATGATACAAGAAAAGTTGAATAGGATTGATGATATGTCTAGAAGCATTGATAGAATTTCTCCTGGTGTAGAAAATCTAAGTTGAAAGCTTTTGCAACTAAGATTTATGAATAAATTAAATCTTTATATGTTTCTATGGGTTAAGTAATAAAAGAACCTCTATGCTAAGAGCTAAAAGATAATTTTTTGAAAAGCTTTTTTCTAGCGATTGCTTTCAGAAAACCGATGAAGATCTTCAAGTGATTGGTGTTTCTTCTATTCACTCCTTATTTAGTAGTATTAAAATTTATGATAAAGGAACTAATGTAGAGTCAACTTTAGCTACAAGGCATCCCATGATTTGGAGGGTGAAATCTTGATGAAAAATTGATGAAAGTGGGTTTCAAGTGGACAAAACTTTAACTAGTGATGTGCCCATTATTTTAGATTGCTAAGACTTTAATTATGATAGTTGCACTTTGATTGAATGTATTTATTTGCTGAAATCCATGTTAAATTCACCCTATGCTAATGAACAAAATAAAGCTTTTACTAAACATATCATTGATGCTATGATGAAATGTTTTGAAGAAAAGTTGGAGTTAGAGATTTCTATTCCTAGAAAATTACATGATGAGTGGGAACCTACAATTTAGGTCAATATTAAAAATTATAAGTGTTTTGCTTTATGTGATTTGGGTGCTGGTGTTTCCACGATTCTGAAATCTCTATGTGATGTGCTTGGTCTTACCAATATTGAAGAATGTTCTCTTAATTTGCACTTGATGGATTCTACTATTAAAAACCTTTGGTAAGAATTGATGATGTTATTATTGTTGCAAATAGGAACTATGTGCCCATAGATTTTATTGTTCTTGATATTGATTGCAATCCGTCTTGTCCCATTGTACTTGGTAGACCATTTTTACGCACTAATATGAAAGAAGGCAATATTGGATTTCAGTTTCCAATTAGAAAGGGTATGGAACACTTCCCTAGAAAAATCATTAAGCCAACACATTAATAAATCGTGAGAGCATTCTATGGAGCAAAAACTAAAGATGACAATACTTGAATCTATGCATTATGCTTAGTTAGGGGTATAAAACGATAGCGCTTGTTGGGAGGTAACCCAATGTATAAATTTATTTTCTTATTTTTATTTCTGTTTTTGAGTGTTTATACAATTATTCCTCTGTTATAATTGTGTTTTTATGTTTTATTTAGTGTTTGTGCCAAGTAAAGCCTTTCGGATGATTCATAAGATGAGTAGAAACATGCTGAATCTGAAACAGAAACTTTGCCCCCAGTGCATGAATTTTTGTTTTTTACTGGAGCATGATAATGAGCTGAAACTTTAAAAAAGTATTGATATAAAAATTATTTACGTTTTCCTAATGGTTCAGAATTTTTAGAGTTAAATAAGTATGGTTAGAGTACAGATTACTATGGACTATTCTGTTTAAGGCAGATTCTGTTTTCATTGCATTGTGTGCCTGTTTTGATGAATCTATGGTTTGTATTGTAGGGTGTAATCCATGGTAAAGTTAAGATTCAGTAGGTATAATGCGATAATAAAATTTAAATGAGTTTGAAACAGTACTTAAAGTGGTTATTTGCTTTACTATACTAACGGATATCACAAAGATTTTGATGAGTTTGTGTCATAGAAGTCTTCAAATTTTGGATGAGATCATGATGGATGCAGGAATAAGGAGTGCAAAGAGCCTAAGCCTGGTGATGCTACAACATCCCCAAGATATATCCAAAGAGAAACAAACAACTAAGCTTGGGTATTCCCCGATTGGCATCCCCTCTTTCTTCTAACGACCATCGGTATTTTACTTGGAGCTATATTTTTATTCGTCACATATCATGAGTTTTGCTTGGAGTATCTTGTATCATTTGAGTCTTTGCTTGTTTTGCTTTTTAGTTTGTCACAAGTGTCCTTGCTGGACACACCTATTTGATAGATCCAAAATTATGGTATGATTTGTTAGAATTGCTATATATGCTTCACTTAATTTTGTTGAGCTATGGAATTGCGCTAGCGCTTCACTTATATCTTTTTGAGCATGGTGTGATTTGAAATTTTGAAGAAATACTCTCATGATTCACTTAGATTAATTTGAGAGTTGGTAACTTTTGAAGAAATTCTCTCATGCTTGACTTATATTATTTTCAGAGATGAAATCTTTATTCTCATGTTCTTCACTTAAATTTGTTTGAGCTTGTCAAAAGCAATGACAGAATATGAAACTAGTCCCAAAATGATAGATATTCAAGGAGGATATAATAAAAACAATCATGAAGTTCATTGGACAAATTAAACTTGATTCCTTGTAATAGTTTTGAGACATGATGATAGTAATATATGAGCCATGTTGGTGAGCAATTATGCTTAGTAACAATATTGGTGTTAAGGTTCGTGATTCCTTATGCAAGCACGAAAGTCAATAGTTATGGAATAAAACTCCTACTTATGGTGCATTATTCGGTGGTAGTTATGCGTAATGCCCGTTTATGTGAATTTTCGTTTCTTGATTGGTTGCTTCTCAATCTATTTTCTAGCCTCCACTTGAACTAAGTAGAAATACTACTTGTGCGTCCAAAATACTTTAAACCAGGTTTTCCGTATGAGTCCACCATACCTACCTATATGCGGTATTTCCGTGCCATTCTAAGAAAAATTGTATGTTCCATCTATAATTTTCAAAATGAATTTCCTTTTTGTATGCTCGTACCGCTCATGAAATGGTAAACGGTATCCAATATTTTCCATGCTAAATGTGTTATTCTCAATATGAGTGTTTATTCACTTCTCATTGCACAAGAGTACGGCGGTAATAAGGATAACTAATCCCAAAATGAAAAATAAATTGACTTTATGTTGTCAAATAATAAATTCCTTGGAAAGTGTTGGTATGGAAGGTGACCGTGGATACGGCCAACCATGGATTGTGAAAGAATGGTGGAAAAAGGAATGAAATTACTTTATGTTTGGGAACCTCCTACGATATATCTAGCATGGGAAGTATTGTGAACTACTTTGTCATTTTCGTTGACAGGAGAGGCATGCCACTCAAAATATTTTCTCTCTCAATTTAAACCTTGAGCTATGGCACCTCTAAAAATCCCTACTTCCCTCTACAAAGGGCCTATCCATTTACTTTAAGCAATTTATATTTTAAATTCAAGTGTCCATCTTCTCTTATAAAGCACTAACTAGGGGGCACTATGATCATAGTTGAGCATTGAGTGTAGCTAATATTTGAGTGTGTTTCATGAATGGATCAATGATTGAGCATGATGGGCTAAGGATAACTTTCTTTAGTGTTGATATTTTGAAAGACATGGTTGCTTGTTGGCATGCTAGAGTATTAAAGTCTTTATGTCAAAACTGGACTATTGCTTTGAACCATCTAAGAGTCTAAATGTCCATTCTAGAAAAGAAAAGAATATGTGATGAACTTGTTAGGCAGCATTCCACATCAAAAAAAAATGTTTTTATCATTTAACTACTCGAGGACGAGTAGGAATTAAGCTTAGGTATGCTGATACGTCTCCAATGTATCTATATTTTTGCTTGTTCCATGATGTTATATTACCATTCTTGGAAGTTTTACTATCATTTTATAACAACTTTATATCATTTTTTGGGACTAACCTATTGACAGAGTGCCCAGTGCCAGTTGTTGTTTTTCCTTCTTTTTTACTTTGCAGAATATCAGTACCATACGGAGTCCAATCGCGACAAAACTTTTTGGAGATTTTTTTGAACTAGAAGACAACCAAAGATCCAAATAAGCACCTCGGAGGAGCCTTCTACTTCTCGAGCATGCGTTGGCTTCCTGTGAAGAGGAATGGTTTGATGCAGCAAAGTAGATAAGTATTTCCTTTCGTTTTCGAGAACCAAGGTATCAGTCCAGTAGGAGATACAAGCGAATCACCAATGGATATACCTGCACAAAGAATCAAACTCTTGCACCCAACGTTATAAAGGGGTTGTCAATCCCTTCACGGTTATTTGCAAGGATGAGATGTAATAGAGATAGATATAATAGGATGCTTGAACGGAAAGTAAAACTAAAAGTAAAAATAACGCAGCAAGAATTTTTGGTATTTTTGGTCTTAGATCTGAAAATATAATATGGAAAATAGACTCGGGGGCCATAGGTTTCACTAGATGGCTTCTCTCATGATGGCAAGTATTATAGTGGGTGAACAAATTACTCTCGGGCAGTTGATAGAAAAGCGAATAATTATGAAGATATCCAAGGCAATGATTATGCATATAGTCATCACGTCCGTGACAAGTAGACTGAAACGATTCTACATCTACTACTATTACTCCACACATCGACCGACTCCTGCCTGCATCTAGAGTATTAAGTTCATGAAGAATAGAGTAACGCATTAGGTAAGATGACATGATGTAGAGGGATAAACTCAAGCAATATGATGAAAACCCCATCTTTTTACCCTTGATGGCAACAATACAATACATGCCTCGCTACCCCTAATTTGTCACTGGGTGAGGACACCGCAAGATTGAAACCAAAACTAGGCACTTCTCCTATTGCAAGAATTACCAATCTAGTTGGCCAAACCAAACCAACAACTTGAAGAGACTTGAAAAGATATGAAATCATGCATATAATAATTCAGGAAAGACTCAAATAATATTCATGGATAATCTGAACATAAACCCACAATTTATTGGATCTCGACAAACACACCGCAAAGAGTATTACATCGGATAGATCTCCATGAGGATCATGAAGGACATGGTATTGAGAAGAAAAGAGAGAGAAGAAGCCACCTAGCTACTATCTATGGGCCCGTAGGTCTATGGTGAACTACTCACGCATCATCGGAGGGGCAATGGAGTTGATGTAGATGCCCTCTTTGATTGAATCCCCCTTCCGCAGATTACCGCTAAAGGCTCCAAGATTGGATCTGTCGGGAATGGAGGCTTCTTGCGGCAGAAAAGTGTTTTCGTGGCCCCCTTTTGATAATGATGGAATATTCGGGAATTTATAGGCCAAAGATTAGGGTTAGGGGAGTAGCCATGGGCCCACAAGCCTGCCCGGCGCGGCCACCCCCCTGGCAGCGCCCCTAGGGCTTGTGGTGCCATGGTGGCTCCTCTGTCTTGGTTCTCAAGTCTCATAGATTCCTTTTGTTCCAGAAAATTCCTTCCAAAGGTTTTATTCCGTTTGGACTCCGTTTAATATTCGTTATCTGCGAAACTCAAAAACAAGGAAAAAACAGAAACTGGCACTAGGCTCTAGATTAATAGGTTAGTCCAAAAATAATATAAAATAGCATATTAATGCACGTAAAACATACAAAACAGATAATATAATAGCATGGTACAATCAAAAATTATAGATATGTTGGAGACGTGTCAGCATCCCCAAGCTTAATTCCTGGTCGTCCTCGAGTAGGTAAATGATAAAAACAATTTTTTTGATGTGGAATGCTACCCAACATATTTATCCATGTAATATTGTATATTGTGGAATGAATATTCATATCCGTAAGATTCAAAACAATAGTCTAATATTGACATAAAAACAGTAATACTTCAAGCACACCAACAAGCTAGTCGTGTCCTTTGGAAATAACATGGCCTCAGAAAGTTATCCCTACAAAATCATATGGTCTAGCTATGATCCATCTTCCCCACACAAAGTATCTAAATCATGCACAACCCCGATGAACTTTTGGTGTTCTCAAACCTTTTCAACTCCCACGCAATACATGAGCGTGAGCCATGGATATAGCATTTTAGGTGGAATAGAATATGGAGGAGGTGCAAGGGAAAAAGGAAAAGATAGTCCCACATCAACTAGGCATATCAACGAGCTATGGAGATGCTCGTCAATAGATATCAATGTGAGTGAGTAGGGACTGCCATGTAACAAATGCACTTAGAGCTATAAGTGTATGAAAGATCAAAAAGAAAACTAAGTGGTCATGCATAATGAATATCCACTAGTTATATGAAAGTGACAAAATAGGGAGACTCTCTATCATGAAGATCATGGTGCTACTTTGAAGCACAAGTGTGGAAAAATGTAGTAGCAATTGTCCCTTCTCTCTTTCTCTCCTTTTTTATTTTTTGTGGGCTTCTTTGGCCTCTTTTATTTTTTTATTTTTTGTAAAGTCTGGATACTCATCCCAACTTGTGAGGGATTCATAGCCTCCATCATCCTTTTCTCTCATGGGACAATGCTCTATTAATGAAAAATCATCACACTTTTATTTACTTATAACTCAAATAAAATGAAAATACAACTCGATTCCTATGACAAGATATAACTCTATATGCAATATGAAGTGATGATGCAAGTCATAGAAAAAACTACATCGTGGAAGTTGCATGGAAATATATCTCTGAATGGCTATGGAAATTCCATAATGGGTAGGTATGGTGGCTGTTTTGAGGAATATATGGTGGCTGTTTTGAGGAAGGAAGGTTTGGTGTACCGGGAAAAGTTGCGCGGTACTAGAGAGGCTAGCAAAGGTGGAAGGGTGAGAGTGCATATAATCCATGGACTCACATTAGTCATAAAGAACTCACATACTTATTGAAAAAGACTATTAGTTATCAAACAAACCATTAGATGCATGCTCCTAGGGGAGAGGTTGGTCGGAGTTAACCATCGCGCACTCCTGACCCTCACACAAAGGTCGACAATCATTAAACAAATCATGCTCCGACTTCGTTACATAACGGTTCACCATACGTGCATACTACGGGAATCACAAGCTTTAACACACGTATGTATTCCAATTCACAACTACTTACTACCATGACTCTCATATTACCATCCCTATTATCTCAAAAACCATATGCAAGGAATCAAACTTCTCATAGTTTTTAATGCACTTAATATGAAAGTTTTTATTATATCCCTCTTGGATGCCATTATATTAGGACTAAATCCATAACCTAAACAAATTACCTTGATGTTTTAAGAAACTCTCAAAATAAAATAAGTGAGCAACGAGAGTTCAATAATTTCTATAAAATATAACACCACCATGCTCTATAAGGATATAAGTGAAGCACTAGAGCAACATTGCCTAGCTCAAATGATATAAGTGAAGCACATAGAGTATTCTAACAAATTCACGATTCAGCGTGTCTCTCTCAAAAGATGTGTGCAGTAAGGATGATTGTGGCAAACTAAAAATCAAAGACTCATATCACACAAGACGCTCCAAGCAAAACACATATCATGTGGTGAATAAAAATATAGCCTCAAGTAAATTTACCGATGGATTGAAGACGAAAGAGGGGATGCCTTCCGGGGCATCCCCAAGCTTAGGCTTTTTGGTAATCTTGAATATGACTTGGGGTGCCTTCGTCATCCCCAATATTATTCTCTTGCCACTCTTTATTTCATAGTCCATCGAATCTTCACCCAAAACTTGAAAACTTCACAACACAAAACTCAACAGAGAACTCATGAGATCCGTTAGTTTAAGAAAAATAAATCACCACTTTAGGTACTGTTGTGAACTCATTATTTATTTATATTTGTGTAATACCTACTGTATTCTAACGTTTCCATGACTCATACCCTCGATACGACCCGTAGATGCATCAAAATAAGCAAACAACATGAACAAAAAAGAATCTATCAAAAACAGAACAGTCTGTAGCAATCTGTAAACTTCGAATACTTATGGAACTCCAGAAATTCTTACAAATTAGTAAAGTCAGGTAAAGGTGTATATCAATCTTGTGTAAAAATTTCAGATCAATTCTACCCTCTAAAAAATTTGGAAAATTCCTGGACTGAGCGCAAAAAGTTTGTGTTTTTCAGCAAGATCAAATCAACAACTACCATAGATCACCCCAAAGGTTTTACTAGGCTCAAACACTAATCAAAACACAAAAACACAATTACTACAGAAGTAATGATTTGCCAAACACACCAAAACATAAGCAAAAAGCAGAAGCAAAATAAAATTGGGTTGCCTCCCAACAAGCGCTATTGTTTAACGCCCCTAGCTAGGCAAAATGCAATAGATCTAGGTATTGTCATCTTTGGTAAACAACCCAAACTTGATCAATCCATCAAAAGATTCTGAAATAGATCTAACCTTTTCTTTATTTCCTTTCTAGTACAAGAACTTAAATGATGAAAGGGCCTGTGGCTAGTGATTTTAACATTCATAAACCCGTAGTCTAGATCATCACCATAGATATCATCATATAACACATGTATATTATTTCTAAGAGGTTTTTTAACAATATATTCAAGCAAATCATCCTTATACCCTTCCAAAATTCCCCTAGTAATCCAATCAAATTCCTCATAGGTTTCATGATATAAGGTGTGAGTTATTTCCGTGTAGGGATCTCTCTTCCTAAGATTTTCACTATAAGATTGATAGTCTCTAGATTCTAAGCTACGCAAGGTTTCTTTATCATGGAGGATTTCTTCAATAGGAGGGTGTTCAACATCTTTATTATAGAAGGCAAAAATCTCCCTAGCTTCTTGTATGATGAAATCAAATTCTCGCATCAGGATAATAGTGGCAATCTTTTTAGCCTGAGGATGATTAATATTGGGAAGTTCATTAAACACTTTCTGCAAACCGGGATGAATGTGAAAATATTTCCTTTCCAATTTTTCAATGAGCATGAAAATAGCATCTGCATAATTATTTGTGCTAAGAATAATAGATTTCTTACTCATAGGTATCGTTCCCGTACAATCAAAGAATTCTTTAATAACGCTCTTACTGATAATGTTTCCATCTCCAACTTGAAAAGTTTTAGTTTTAAGAAGAGATTCAGTTTCATGATCTAGAGAGCAAGATTCAAATTTTTCCTCAAGATTAGTACTAGCGATACCCCCCAGATTTTCGGTGACAACCTCCCCTATTTCAGACATGGTGGCACACAAGCAAAAGAAGGGCGAATAAAAAGGCAAATCTTTTTGGTATTTTCCAAAAATCGTTTAAGAAGTGGGGGAGAGGACAACAAGAGGCAAATGGAAAATAATGTAAATGCAAGAGATGAGTTTGTGATGGGTACTGGGTATCTTGACTTGCTATGTATCTCCCCGGCAACAGCGCCGGAAATCCTTCTTGCTACTTCTCGAGCATGCGTTGGTTTCCCATGAAGAGGAATGGTTTGATGTAGCAAAGTAGATAAGTATTTCCCTCAGTTTTTGAGAACCAAGGTATCAATCCAGTAGGAGATACAAGCGAATCACCAATAGATATACCTACACAAAGAATCAAACTCTTGCACCCAACGCTATAAAGGGGTTGTCAATCCCACCACGGTTATTTGCAAGGATGAGATTTAATAGAGATAGATATAATAGGATGCTTGAACGGAAAGTAAAACTAAAAGGAAAAATAATGAAGAAAATATTTTTGGTATTTTTGGTCTTAGATCTGAAAATATAATATGGAAAATAGACCTGGGAGCCATACGTTTCACTAGATGCCTTATCTCATGGTGGCAAGTATTACGATGGGTGAACAAATTACTATCGAGCAATTGATAAAAAAGCGAATAATTATGAAGATATCCAAGGCAATGATTATGCATATAGTCATCACGTCCGTGACAAGTAGACGAAAACGATTCTGCATCTACTACTATTAGTCCAAAGATGGACCGACTCCTGCCTGCATCTAGAGTATTAAGTTCATGAAGAATAGAGTAACACATTAGGTAAGATGACATGATGTAGAGGGATAAACTCAACCAATACGATCAACACCCTATCTTTCTACCCTTGATGGCAACAATACAATACGTGCCTCGCTACCCCTACTTTGTCACTGGGTGACGACACCGCAAGATTGAACCCAAAACTAAGCACTTCTCCTATTGCAAGAATTACCAATCTAGTTGGCCAAACCAAACCAATAACTCGAAGAGACTTGCAAAGATATGAAATCATGCATATAAGAATTTAGACTCAAATAATATTCATGGATAATCTGAACATAAACCCACAATTCATCGGACCTCGACAAACACACCGCAAAAGAGTATTACATCGGATAGATCTCCATGAAGATCATGAAGAACACGATATTGAGAAGCAAAGAGAGAGAAGAAGCCATCTAGATACTATCTATGGACCCATAGGTCTGTGGTGAACTACTCACGCATCATTGGAGGGGCAATGGAGTTGATGTAGATGCCCTCCGTGATCGAATCCCCCTCAGGCAGATTATCGAAAAAGGCTCCAAGATTGGATCTCTCGGGAACGGAGGCTTCTGGGAGCGGAAAAGTGGTTTCGTGGCTCCCTTTTGATAATGATGGAATATTTTTGAATTTATAGGCCGAAGATTAGGGGTAGGGCAGCAGCCGTGGGCCACAAGCCTGCCTGGCGTGGCCACCCTCATAGCCGTGCCCCTAGGGCTTGTGGCCCCACGGTGGCTCCTCTGCCTTGGATCTCAAGTCTCGTAGATTCCTTTCGTTCCAGAAAATTCCTTTCGAAGGTTTTATTCCATTTGGACTCCGTTTAATTTTCCTTATCTGCGAACCTCAAAAACAAGGAAAAAACAGAAATTGGCACTAGGCTCTAGATTAACAGGTTGTTCCAAAAATAATATAAAATAGCACATTAATGCATATAAAACATCCAAAAAGGTAAAATAATAGCATGGAACAATCAAAAATTATAGATACGTTGGAGATGTATTAGAGCCCCGTGTGGCCCATGATAAATCAAGGCACGCCAAAGGACACCAGCATGCCCTAATGTATTGTGGAGCCCGTAGAGCTCTTTTCTAATGCCTCCCAACTCTATAAATTCTCAAAATTTCCAGAAATCCTAGAGGCGTCAAAGAAATACACTTCCGATGATGCGTGATCCATTCTAACACCATCACGAAGGGGTTCATCATCGTCATTGTGCCTCTCTGACGATGCGTGAGTAGTCCACCATAGACCTACGGGTCTGTAGGCAGTAGCTAGATGGCTTTCTCTCCCTCTCTTTTGATTCTCAATATAATGGTCTCTTGGAGATCAATTTGATGTAATGAGTTTTTACGGTGTGTTTGTGGGTATCCGATGAATTATGAGTTCATGATGAGTTTCTATCCATGAATATTATTTGAGTCTTCTTTGATCTCTTATATGCATGATTACTTATAGCCTCGTATTTATTCTTCGAATCTTTGGTGCTTTGTGAAGAGGTGCCAACTAGATCGATTTTTCTTTCCATGGGAAGAGGTGCTTTGTGATTGGTTCGATCTTGTGGTGACCTCTCCCAGTGACAGAAGGGGTAGCGAGGCACGCATGAATTATTGCTATTAGGGATAACAAAATGGGGTCTATTCCTATATGAATAGATCTTGTCTACATCATCTCATCGTTCTTATTGCATTACTCCATTTCTCCATGAACTAATACACTAGATGCATGTTGGGTAGCGATCGATGTGTGGAGTAATAGTAGTAGATGTAGAATCGTTTCAGTCTACTAATCTTGGACTTGATGCCTATATAATGATCATCGCCTTGGAAATCATCATGATTATTTGGTCTTCTATCAATTGCCCAACAGTAATTTGTTTACCTACTATGTGTTGTACTCATGAGAGAAGCCACTAGTGAAACCTATGGCCCACGAGTCTACTGTTTGAACATATTGTTTTCCGATCTATCTTTTGCCGCTTTTGTTTTCAGGTCTATTTGTCGTGGGGGAAGAACACCTATGGGATCGGGAGGACCCCTTTCGGTTCGGCAGGGAGACGGATATGCGCGAATAGCAGGTCGAACGAGCAGCACGGGCGATTTTTACCCAGGTTCGGGCCACTAAGAAGCGTAAAACCCTATTCCTTCTTTGTGTATTATTGGGATTCTCAGGGTTCTGGCTATAGGAGCACTATGAACAGCTGATACGCGTGTGAGCCAGAGGTGGCAGAAAACGCATGAAAGTCCTCCCTCATAACGCCTTGGGCCTCCTTTTATATGATTAAGGGGTCTCCACAGCAGCGTACAGTGTATGCACGAGGTGTATAGTGCTACAGTGATATCATACCTAACACTGACGATGTAAGACAAATGCATTTAATGCTCCGTCAGGTTTCCTTAACCTTCTAAGGGGAGGGACAGGAGCCCGTCCCATCGGCACCGCTTAGCCTCTCCATCGCCAGTTCCTCAACACATACCCTGGTGGGTTGACACCTAGCCTCTGCGCTGGCAGGGTGGCGAGGCCTTGCCGGGTGCACTCCTTGTCGTGGCTTCGCAGGCCACCCCCGGCATGATCTTGCCGGGGTTCTAGCCTTTGGCCTTCGGTCTTGTGCTTGTTGACTTGAATGCCTTCTTGACGTTCCTGCACTTGTATTCTGCTCTCAGCTGTCCCCCGACAAGCATCTTGCCGGGAGGCTAGCATCAGGTCTTCTTGGTGCCCTGCCTGGAGGTCTTCTCTCAGGAAGGCTTGCTTCCCAGAAACTCTATCTTGATCTTGCCGGCCTTGAGCTTGCCGGTGACGTGTATACATGTTCCCAGCAAGTAATCCTTACCGAAAACCTGGGTCCTGGATATGTCCCATAAGTGGACTTCTTCCCTGCCATGCCCTTCCCTCCTGAAGGTTGTGACTTGCTGGTGCGTGTCCAGGGGTAGCGAACACCCCCCCTGTTCACTACACCGACACTATTATTCCAAAAAACCCAAAAATACCTTGTTGCACTTTTTATTTGCTTCTTTGATTTTGTGTTCTTGCGCGGTCTATCAATCCAATCTCATACAAACTAATCTATCTTTTTACGGTGGAGAGATTGACAACCTCTGTTTCGCGTCAGATTGCAAGTATTTGTTCTTTGTGTGCTGGTACCATTTACATGGTGTTGCATGGTTCTCCTACTGGTTCCATCACCTTGGTTTCATAACTAAGGTAAATACTTGCCATAACTATGCGGCATCATCCCTTCCTCTTTGGGGAAATACCGATGCAGTCTCAAGCCATGTCAAGAGTTAATAAATAGTGACGGTAATTTGCATGGGTCATAAGACTAGTCCAAAAATATTAGGTATCCAATGATTGATAATCAAAACCATCATGTAGCACATATAGAGAAATTCTGGGTCAATGATATTGATGTGGTAATATGAAATAGGTGTGAGCTCATAATTGTTGGCTCGTAGAAGTGTCGATATTAAGAAAGGTTAACATTTTTGTTCATCTAAAAACTTAAGAGGCATGGTTATGATGTGTGAGCATTTCTATTCCTCCTTGAAATCCTAGTGTTGTTTCGGGTCAGAAGTGCGTGATGGTTAACTCCTACCAATATCTTCCCTCAAGGCATGTGTCGGGGCTAGATGCGCACGATCACCTATGGCCTTTGTGGTTTGGCGGGGGCATGGACGTAGGCACAAAGAGCAGAGATAGCGAGACGATGTGGCGGTTTACCCAGGTTCAGGCTGCTATGAAGCATAAAAGCCTACTCCTACTTTGTGGGTGGATTGATAAGGGGAACACGAAGAACGTGCAACGCTCCAGCCCGGCAAGGGTTGCCTTCGGGGGAGTAACTATGCGTGTACAAGTGCTCAAAGGCCCGAATCCTGAGCTAGGTTGCCTTGGGCCTCCTTTTATTGTACAACGGGCAACCACAGTGGTGAAACAAACATTGTCTAATGATTAGATAGCTAGCAGAGCTTATCATACCTAACTTTGGCACTAGAGACAAAATACCATCATTGCTAGTCTAGGTGGCGTGCAGGGGCACATCCCCGGCAAGCTTATACCATCGCTCTAGTTAACCATTGCACCTCATCTCGACACGTCTATGGATGGGTGTGAAGGAGGGGTAATTTGTCTTCTAGCGTGTAGCCACATGCTTAGCGAGAGGCTCTTAGCCACCTGGGGGCTTGACACCGCATTGACAAGTGAGTAGCCTTGCGATGAGGTGGAGCAGTGACAGATTGGCTTGTGCTTGCCGGGGGATGGCTTGTCGGGTCTTCAAGAGGGGCGCACGTCTTGGTTCCTAGCAAGCGGCTTGGGAGTGCTTGGCGCACAGCAGTCCCAGGTTTGGGCTGCCGCGTATGGCTTGCTATAGTTCGTCTTGATTATTGTCGGGTTGGCTTGGTGTTTGACTGGATTTTGTTGTTGTTGCGTGTGCACAAGTCAGGGACACTAGGTACCCCTGTCCTAGTGCACCAACAGGAGCCCCCTGATCTAGCCCACACGTGCTCACCAAGTGCCATTGGGCCAGGCCCAAACTTCATGCACAAGCGAGCAATGTGAGGGATTAACTGCCAATTTAATGGTCACCACCAGCTCATTCCCTTAGGTCATTTCCGCCACGCGCGCCACATGCATGGCAGGGAGCTACCGGCGGGTGCGCGTGACTTAAAGCTCTAGTCGTGGCAGAAACTACAACGCCAAGGCGGTTACATGTTTCGCTCGTGATCATGGATAGTGGGATTGGTGGAGATGGGCGGCGACCCTTGGAGCGGGGGAGAGTCAGCCCCTACGCCCTCCCTATAAATTGGGAGGTCTCAAGAGGCGATGCTCATCCACCCTCTCCTCCTCCTTGAGTCTGAATCCATAGAGCTTGCTTCTCTACTTCCTTGTCTTGAGCCGCGCATGTCCCATTGATGGTCAGGGGGAGAGGCTTGGCGAGAAGGACGACCATTGTAGGGTCCTCCCCTTGTTTTCATACTCGGCCTCCACTTCGGTCCGTCGGTCTTGGGTGGATGGCCAGCCTGAGAATCCCGGGATGGGGGAGAGGGCGGTGCGACGGCTACGCCAGTGATAGTCACCACAAGGTCTTTGCCGTTGCACCGCCCTCTTCTCTAATCCTGACGGAGTACCGTACGACTGCCACCGCGCTGGAGTCCATAGTAAGGGTGAAGTGTTGTGGTGGATCGTGGTATCCGTGCTTCTTCTTCAATGTGATGGAGGAAGATTGTCCTCTTGGTCGTCGGTTATGTGCAAGTTGTTGAAGTAGCGGTTCTTCACGAATCACCATGAAGTTATCCACCCATGGAGTCGCGTATGATATGCATGGGTGCGAACATTTTGCCCGCGTGTACCTCTTTATGACAGGGGAATTCCCTGGCTTTGGCCACTGGGGATGACCATCCTCTATGGGAGGCTCTTCATGAGGCCCGACGCCCGCCTTCGCTGGCACATAGAAGGCTTGGATGGAGAAGGATAGGGTGGCTATGGAGGAATCCCTTCGAGCGACAGCGATGATGAAGATGACGGTGGGGCGGCTTGAGCACCGGCAGCACCATCATTAACAGTTGTGCTTTGGCGGTGCTTCCCTGCACTCTCCCTCCTCCTTCTTTCTCCCTGTTGGTTTAATTTGCCTGCCTGGGTGCAGGGTCTTTTGGCTCCTCCAGGGGAAGCGTCCCTCTGTTGCTGTCGGGGAGGCGCCGGATCCCACCCAGGTGCTCCTTTCACCCTGCGTTCCTCTTCCAGCTAATCCCTAGGAGGAGAGGGACAAGAAAGGCATTACGGGGCACTTTTATTTTTTATGTCAAAAGATGTAGGCGCTTGCCAAGTTTTAACTAATCATAATGTAATCTCTACCCATTTTGTATCAAAAAATGAATGAGAAAAGTGCCATTTTCTTTCTACAAGTACTATCCTTTTCTTTACCTGTTTATATTGTCCTAGTATGCTTTGTCCTTGCTACACGGAGCTGCTTGTCGGATCATCACTTAACCACGAGTGCCAAGAGGGAATTAGCCCCCGACAACAGGTTGGCGTTGTTCCACGGCAGAGCTCCTTGTCAGTGTTGATGTAGCCCCCAACAAGGGTTCTCACCACGTGGAGGAATCCACTACCCACAGTTAGGGAGATACTAAGGATTTCCTCAGGGCATTGGAAAGGCATCAAACTTGGGATATGTGATTGTACTTATCTTTTCCAAGTAGTATCCCTCTTTAAAGCTCAATGGTCCATTGTGCTCGTTTCTTCGCTTCTCTTCCCTGTCTTCCTGACGGTTCGTCGTGTAGGGAGAGAATAGTAAAAAGATTACATGTTCATCAAGTACTCTAGCAAATCGCATATCTTAAAAGCGCTAACACTACAATCATAAAAACACGTAATGAGCATGTAAAATGATAACATGATCCAATGCCTAGCTTTATTATTGTTGCACAGGGTCTGCGCCTAGGTTTGTACAAAGGGCTACAAGCAACATTCGTAATGCTTGTACAAAAGGTGGTTGTCGGGGGCTAATCCGGGCAACCATGCCTTACGGGTAGAACTTACGAAGATGCTCAATATTCCATGAGTTAAGCACCTTGGAGCCATCTTCGGTCTCCATACGGACTGCGCTGGGTCTGGTGACTCGTGCTACCTGGTAAGGACCTTCCCACTTCGATGTTGACTTGTTGGTACCCTTGGCGGACTGAACACGCCTAAGGACAAGGACACCTTCCTCAAGGCTCTGGTCGTGAACCCTACGACTATGGTAGCGACGCAGGGCTTGCTGGTAGCGTGCAACACATACAACAACCCAGAAACGGTCTTCCTCATGGAGCATGGCATCATCATGCCGCAGCTGCTGCTGCTCTACTTCATCGTAGGAAAGCACTCGAGGTGACCCGTATATGATTTCTGTGGGGAGCACTGCTTCTGCCCCATACACTAGGGAAAAGGGCATCTGGCCGATAACTCGATTTGGTGTCATTCTAAGTGACCAAAGAACCACTGGTAGCTCGTCTATCCAACGCTTGCCGCTCTTCCATAGCTTATTGAAAGTCCTTGTCTTGAGCCCTTGCAGCACTTCAGCATTCATCCTCTCGACTTGCCCGTTGCTTCTAGGATGGGAAACAGAGGTGAAAGACACCTTGCTTCCAAGGCTCTAGATATATTGCTTGAAGGCACGGCTCATGAAATGGGTGCCGTTGTTAGTGATCACCATGTTAGGCACTCCAAAGCGGCACACCAGTCCTTTCATGAACTTGATAGCTGACTGTGCGATCACCTTCCTCACTGGTTCTACCTTACGCAACTTTGTGAACTTGTCGGTTTGCACGAACAAGAACTCAAAGCCCCCGACAGCAGGGGGAAAGGGCCTAGGATATCGAGCCCCCAGACCAAGAATGGCCAGGATAGAGGAATCGTTTACAGAGCTTGTGCTGGTTGATGGATGTTCTTGGAATAAAATTGGCAGGCTTCACACTTGGTGACCAGTTCAGTGGTGTCTTTGAGGGCAGTGGGCCAATAGAAACCCTACCGGAAAGCTTTACCGGCAAGGGCTCTTGGTCCTATGTGAGAGCCACATACTCCTTCGTGAATCTCCGCCAATAGCTTTAGTCCCTCCTCCCGGTAAACGCACCTCAATTTCACACCGTTTGGTCATCTTCTGTACAAAGTGTCATCGACAAACAAGTACATACTTGACTGGCGGGCTAATTTTTTGGCTTCCTCTTGCTCTTTGGGGAGTTATCCTGTCTTAAGGAAGTGAATTATGTGATGTGCCCAGGTTGGAGCCTGTGGCTCGACAACAAGGACTAGAGGCGTATCTTCGCCTACGGGAGCGCTTGCCTCAACTGTGAGGACCCGGGGTCCTGTGGGAGGGAGCTGCTCATCAATCGCGGCGGGACCTTCCTCGCTAGCATGTCTACCAGCGGCTTCAAGGAGCTCTGCCGGGAAATGCTTGTCAAAGTTCAGCTTCCTTCTCTTCTCAAAATTGCCGACAGGGATACCGACGGTTGGGTGAGTCAGAGAACAAAGGTCCCTGGTTCCACCGGAAGCTTTTGCACAGCACACTTTGATAGATGGTCAGCTATGTTGTTTTCACTCGGTGCACATGCTCTGTTTGTAGTCCATCAAAGTCCTCCTCCAATTTCCTCACCTCTTCCACGTATGCTTCCATCAGCGGGCTTTGGTAATCCTTGTCAACTTGCTTCACCACAAGCTGAGGGTCTCGTCGGACGACCAGTCTCTTGATACCCAACTCTACCGCGATTCTAAGTCTGGCAAGGAGCCCCTCGTACTCAGCGGTATTGTTGGTTGCTTCCTCACGGGAAAAGTGCATTTGAACAATATACTTGAGGTGCTCTCCGGTGGGGGCAACGAGGAGCACTCCTTCTCTCGCACCCTAGAGTAAGAAAGCACCATCAAAGTATATGATCCAATCTTTGGGTGCTTCTTTGCTGGGGAGGATTGTCTCGGGAACTTCTTCATCGGGCGTGGGCGTCCATTCTGCAATAAACTCTGCCAAGGCTCTGTTTTGAATGGTGGACATGCTCTCATAATTTAATCCAAAACTTGACAATTCCAGTGCCCTCTCAACTATCCTGCCGGTGGCTTCGGGGTTTCTCAGTATGCGTTGCAATGGGAAATGAGTAACAACCGTGATCTCATGGGCTTGGAAGTAGTGACGTAGCTTCCTCGAGGCCATGATGAGGCCAAAGATCAGCTTTTGTACTCCAGAGTACTTCGATCTAGCTCCCTGTAATAAAGAGCTAACAAAGTACACGGGTCACTGCACCATCTTCTTCTTCGCCACCTCTTTAGATCTGATGTCGTCCATTTGCCGAGATACCCCCTGATTTGTGTCAAGTCTTGCCACGGGTACTTCTACATCAGCTGTGAATCTCCGTCCGCTTCCCCGGTAGCACTAGCAACGGCTGATGAATCTCCATCCGCTTCCCGATGTGCCACCAGCAGTGCACTAACCACTTGATTTGTCGCTGCTGAATATAGTAGCAATGGCCCGAGTGGTTTAGGAGCGACCATGGCGGGAGTAGAGGAAAGGTAATTCTTCAGGTGTTGTAGTGTTGCTTCTTCTTCCGGGATCCACTTCATTGGGCCAGCCTTCTTCAAGATCTTGAAGAATGACAAAGCACGTTCAGTGGACTTGGAGATGAACCTACTCAACGCGGCAACACATCCGGGCAAACGCCTGATATCCTTGATGGTTTTGGGTGCTTGTATCTGTTCGATCACCTTGATCTTGTCGGTATTAGCTTCTATTCCTCACTGAGACACAAAGAACCCAAGTAGCTTGCCGGATGGGACACCAAATATAGACTTTTCATGGTTGACCTTCAAGTGGATCTTGCATAAGTTCGAGAAAGTTTCTTCCAAATCCTGTATGAGAGTTTCTTCATCCTTGGTCTTGACTACAATGTCATCCATGTAAGCTTCCATGTTTTTGTGCAGTTGAGGTTCAAAGTCAATCTGAACCGCCCTAGCAAAAGTTGAACCAGTACTCTTTAACCCAAAGGTCATACGAACAAACAGTTCGTGCCGCAAGGATTTATGAATGCAGTCTTCTCCTCATCTTCTTTGGTAATGAATATCTGGTGGTATCTGGAGTAGGCATCCAAAAAGGAGAGCAAATCACATCCAGAGGTAGAATCGACAATCTAATCTATCGCGGCAAGGTAAACGGGTCCTTTAGGCAAGCCTTGTTCCAGTTAGTGCAGTCTATGCAAAGCCTCCATTTCCCATTCGCCTTGCATACCACCACCATGTTTGCTAGCCAAGTCGGATGCAATAATCCTCTAACCAAACTAGCTGCTTCAAATTTCTTGACTTCCTTGGCAATGAATTGTTGCCGCTCCAAGGCTTGCTTAGTAACCTTTTGTTTGACGGGTAGGGCATGAGGGCAAACAGCAAGGCGGTGCTCAATTACCTCCATGGGAACATCGGGGATGTCAGCTGGTTTCCAGGAAAACACGTCGACATTCGCTCGCAGGAAGGCAATGAGCATGCTTTCCTATTTGTCAGTAAGGGTAGTACTGATGGTGAATGTACCGCCAGTGCCTCCTCCCTTGTCAGGACCTTCATCGTCTCAGGGTAGGTGACCTTGGTATTCTTGCTAGTGGAACTCCCCGACAGGTCATCATCGGGTGCAGCACACTCCAGGGAGGCGCTCTTCCCAGAGTCCTTGCCAGTGCTCTTACTAGCCTTGTTTTATCTCTTTCACCCCTTGGCAGGAGCTGGGACGTCTGTGGTCTTAGCTGCTACCGCGTTGCAGTACATCTTGTCGACGCAGATAACTACATTCTTCTTGTCAGAGGGGATGGAAATGATCCCGATGGGCCCTGGCATCTTCAAAGTATTGTAAGCATAGTGAGATGCTGCCATGAATTTTGCCAAGGCTGGGCGACCGAGGATTCCGTTGTAAGGCAGAGGAATCTTGGCCACGTCGAACACTATCCTCTCTGTTCGGAAATTCAGTTCCTCTCCAAATGTTACCGGTAGGGTGCTCTTTCCCTTGGGTCGGCTCCTACCGGGGTTGATCCCCTGAAAAGTACCTATAGCTTCGAGCTCTTCATCATGGATCTGCGGTTTCTTAGCCACCTTAGGGGAGATTAAGTTCAATCCAGCCCCGCCATCAACTAACACATTAGACACCTTGAGGTTGCAGATTGTTGGGGAAACCAACCATGGCAAACATCCGACAGTAGTGGTATGGTCAGGATGATCCCCTTCGTCAAAGATGATAGGCGTGCGGGACCATTTGAGAGGCTTCCTGGATTCCGGAGTTGCCTCTACGACATTGACCTCGCGCACCCACTCTTTGAGTTGGTGGTGAGAGGAGTGCAAAGAAGCACCCCCGTTAACGCACATGACTTCGGTTGCTTCCTGGAACTCCTTGTCACTAGAATCCACATCATCATCCTCATCCTCGATCATGTCATATGTTTCCTTCTTCTCATGGCCTCTGGCGTGTTTTTCCTGTTGCTGTGGGGTTTTGCCACCACACGGCCTCCTCTGCCACCATGGACCTTCCCGACAGCATCGTCTTGACCTTTCTCTTTGTCGTGCTTCTCATATTCGGGCCTCAATTTCTCAACAAGTTGCTCGAGTTGTCGGAAGTCTTGGAGATCGTGGCCCTTGGTGCGGTGAATTTTGTAGTATGGCCCGTCGGACTTCCCAGTCTTCACAGTGGCAGCAGCCTCCCGGCACTCAGTGCACGCGGTAGCTCCCTTGTTGGCGGTTTCGGCTTTCGCCTTCTTGCCGGCACTAAGGTCTCCGGAGCTCTCAATGGCTAGTAGCATCTTTCCTTTGCGCTTCTTATTAAGCTTCCTATTTCTTCCCTTCGGGTCAGGGGCCTCATCGTCATCGTTAGAGTCGACTTCGACGCTTGCCTCCTCTTCGGTGAGTCGCCTTCCTTCTTCAGCTCGAGCACATTTGTCCGCCAAGGTGTCGAGCTCATTGATAGTCTTGGGGAGCTTGACATTATCCTTGGCTCGCATTCTCCTATTGCGCATCTTCAAATGGAACGCAGTGATGACAGTTGCGGGATGTATTTCTGGGATGTTGCGATGTACTTGGATGAATCTCTCGATATACTTCCTGAAAGTTTCTCCCTCCTTCTACAGAAGGACTTGGAGGTCACTGGGCTGGTCTGGCTCCTGGTGGCCACATGTGAAGGCGCCAATGAACTCGTTGCATAGATCAGCCCATGATGAAATGGAATTCTCCGGCAGGTGCATCAACCACGATCTGACATTTTGCTTAAGTGCCAAAGGGAAATAGTTGGAGATCACCTTTTCATCTCTTCCTCATGCGGCTTGGACACCTATTGTGTATATGCCCAGGAACTCTCCTGGGTTCATCTTACCGTCGTATTTCCCCGGTAGCTCGGGTCGATGGCCAGCGGACCTGTCGCATCTCGCTAATCAAGGTGGAGCAGCCGACCTCGTAAGGAAGGTACCCGCCAGCACTGGCTGCGGGGTTGCCAACGTCTGGGCCGTTGCGCCTGTCGGATTGATGGTGAGCCTCCCGGCATTACTCGATGGTGATGCGCGCGCCTTTTTTTCGCCGGTCTTCAAGGACGCGCCGTTGGCCCTGGTGGTCAGGCGGGCTGGACGAGAACATGGATGCCTCATCGTGCTAGTCGGCATGTGAAGCTCGCTACGGCTGCCACTAGGCCTGTTGTCGTGGAGGGGATTGCATCGTTGGTGTGACCCCTTTGACGTGCTTGTCGGCCCACGCTGCCGCTTCCGTTCGCGTATGCCGCGATGGCTCTGCATGACGGGTCTTGTTAGCTTCGACGAAGGAAATCAAGCTCTGAATGCTAGCTCTCCATTCATCCATCTTATTGGTCGTCGACATAAAGTTGAGTAGCATGTGGACTCCCACCATGGCTTCCTCGATTGTGTCTGGCATAGCGAAAGAGGTGGACCACGATGTCGCTCGGCTCTTAGTGGGACCAAGAGAAGCGTTGTCGAGTTCTCGGCGTCGTGCGCCGCTCGTCGGGGTCGTCTGATGTGCAAGAAGTTGAACCTCTGGATTTGCGGCCTTGCTCGGCGCTCCATCTTTTTCTGCATGGGGCGCAAGCCCAACAGCCCCACTAGTGGCAGGTGCAGCTGTAGGGTCACGGCTTGCACCAGACCGGACGCCCCCGAGGCGGCCGCGGCCATCCGAGCGATGGGGAGGCGAAGAGCAGTCGTTTCTCTCGCCCGCAGCGTCGGGGACGAGCTCGCCAACTTGTTATTATGGTTGCTCTTCCCCGGCGTCTACTGCCCCATCTCCAACCGTGGGGGACTGGACGGGGGCGATGCCTGCACCGACCATGTTTCCCATGATGCCAGCCTCACTTGTGACCGCTGCGGTGTCGATGGCACCTGCGACCGTGCAAGAGGGAGCCATCAAAGTGGAGGGATGCGTGGCTGCATCAAATTTCTTCTTGGGAGCCATTGTTGGAGAAGATGACGAAGAAGATCAACGCACCGATCACAATCTTGGGTTCACACCAGCGCACCGCCCCTACCTGGCGCACCAAAGATGTCGAGGCCAGATGCACACAATCACCTAAGGGGCCATCGACCCCTTTGTGGTTCAGCGGGGGGCGTGGACGTAGGCACAGAGCAGAGATAGTGAGATGACGCGGCGGTTTACCCAGGTTTAGGCCGCTGTGAAGCGTAAAACCCTACTCCTGCTTTGTGGGTGGATTGATCATGGGAACACGAAGAACGTGCAATGCTCCAGCCCGGCAAGGGTTGCCTTCGGGGGAGCTACTACACGTGTACAGGTGCTCAAAGGTCTAAATCCTGAGCTAGGTTGGCTTGGGCCTCCTTTTCTAGTACAAGGGGCAACCACAGTGGCAAAACAGACACTGTCTGATGATTAGATAGCTAGAAAAGCTTATCATACCTAACTCTGGCACTTGAGACAAAATACCATCATTGCTAGTCTAGGTAGTGTGCATGGGCGCATCCTCGGCAAGCTTATACCACCGCTCTAGTTAACCATTGCACCTCATATCAACGCCTCTATGGACGGCTATTAAGGACGGGTAATTTGTGATACGGCGTGTAGCCACGTGCTTAGCGAGAACCTCTTAGCCACCTGGGGACTCAATACCACATTTACAAGTGATTGGCCTTGCGATGAGGTGGAGCGGTGACAGATTGGCTCATGCCTGCCGGCGGATGGCTTGCCGGGTCTTCAAGATGGGGCGCACGTCCTGCTCCCCGACAAGCGCCGGGGGAGTTCTTGGCACACAGCAGTCCTAGGTTTGGGATGTTGTGTAGGGCTTCCTGTAGTTCATCTTGATCATTGGCGGGTTGGCTCGGTGTCTGATGGGTTTTTGTGGTTATCACCTGTGCACAAGTCAGGGGCACTGGGTACCCCTGTCCTAGTGCACCGAAAACATGCGAGTAGTACTTTGATTTTTGATAAAACTAACAAAACTTTACAATAAGTATATGAGTTCTTTATGACTAATGTGAAACCATGGACATACGCAATCTCACCTTCTCATATTGGCTAGCCTCTTCGGTACCATGCACATCCCATTCTCACCTCGAAGATCGGTGCATCCAAACCCCATGACATGATACACTCTGTTGCACATAAGCCTTACTATATCTTCCTCAAAACAGCCCCCATACCTACCTACCATGGCATTTCCATAGCTATTCCGAGATATATTACCATCAAAATTCCATCATCACTTCACATGACTAGTTCGTTCATCATTATATTGCTTTGCATGATCATCGTAAGAGAGGTTGTGAGTCTCTCCATAGTGAAAAGATAGATTGGTTTGTAGTAGATTAGATAAAAAGATCGCACAAGAACACAAAATAAAATATGCAAATAAAAAGTGCAGCAAGGTATTTTGGGGTTTTGGAGTAATAGATCTGAAAACAATCACAAGTTTTCTTCTGGTCCAAAAAATCTCCAAAAAGTTTCATGGCAATTGGACTCTCTTTGGTACTGATGTTATGCGAAATAAAAACAAACACAAAACAACAACTGGCACTAGGCACTATGTCAATAGGTTAGTCCCACAAAATGATATAAAGTTTCGATAAAATGATTGTAAAACATCCAAGACTGATAATATAACAGCATAGAACAATCAAAAATTATAGATACGTTGGGGACGTATCAGCATCCCCAAGCTTAATTCCTACTCGGCCTCGAGTAGGTAAGTGATAAAAACAATTTTTTTGATGTGGAATGCTGCCTAACATGTTCATCACATATTCTTTCCTTTTGTAGCATGGACATTTGGACTTTTAGACTGTTCAAAGCAATAGTCTAGTTTTGGCATAAAGACTTTAATACTCAAGCATGCCAGCAAGCAACCATGTCTTTAAAAATATCAACACTGAAGAAAGTTATCCCTAGCCCATCATGCTCAATCATTGATCCATTCATGAAACTCACTCAAATATTAGCTACACTCAATGCACAAGTATGATCATAGTGCCCCCTAGTTGGTGCGTTATACGAGAAGATGGAGACTCAAATTAAAAATGTTGCATAAAGTAAATAGATAGGCCCTTCACAGAGGGAAGTAGGGATTTGTAGAGGTGCCAGAGCTCAAAGCTTAAATTGAGAGAGAGAAATATTTTGGGTGGCATGCCATTCCTGTCACGGAAAACGATCGAGTAGTTCTCAATACTTTCCATGCTAGATACATCATAGGCGGTTCGCAAACATAAAATAAATTTTATTCCCTTTTCCACCATTCTTTCACAATCCATGGATAGTCGTATCCACGGTTGCCTTCCATACCAACACTTTCCAAGGAATTTATTATTTGACAACATAAAGTAAATTTCTTTTTCATTTCGAGACTGGGCATCCCTATTATCGCCGTGCTCTCGTGCAATGACAAGTGAATAAACACCGAGTGTGAATAACACATCTAGCATCAAAAAATATTGGACACCCCCTACCGCTTCATGAGCGGTACGAGCACACACAAAGAAAATTCATTTTCAAAATTAGAGATGGCACATACAAATTTGCTTTGAACGGCACGGAAATACCTCATATAGGTATGGTGGACTCACATGGAAAAAATGGATTTAAGGGTTTTGGATGCACAAGTAGTATTTCTACTTAGTACAAGTGGGGGCTAGAAATAGATTGAGAAGCAACCTACCAAGAAACGAAATTCACATAAACGGGAATTAAGCATAACGAACACCGAATAATGCACCATAAGTAGTATGTAATTTCATTGCAGAACTATTGACTTTCGTGCTTACATAGGGAATCAAAAACCTTAACACCAATATTGTTTCTAATGCATAATTGCTCACCAACATGACTCGCGTATTACTATCATCATGTCTCAAAACTATTACAATGAATCAAGTTTAATTTGTCCAATGATCTTCATGAATTTTTTATTATATCCCTCTTGAATATATTTCACTTTGGTACTAGTTTCATATATTGCCATTGCTTTTGACAGACTCAAATAAATTTAAGTGGAGAACATGAGCATAAAAATTTCATCTCTCAAAATGATATAAGTGAAGCATGAGAGAATTTATTTAAAATTTACTAACTCCCAAATTAATCTAAGTGAAGCATGAGAGTATTTCTTCAAAAAATTAAAGCACGCCGTTCTCAAAAAGATATAAGTGAAGCACTAGAGCAATTTCATAGCTCAATTTTTTTAAGTGAAGCATATAGAGCAATTCTAACAAATCATAGCATAATTTTGGCTCTCTCAAATAGTTGTGTCCAGAAAAGATACTTGTGAAAAACTAAAGAGCAAATCAAGCAAAGACTCAAATAATACAAGACACTCCAAGAAATCTCATTATATGTGACGAATCAAAATATTGCTCCAAGTAAAATATCGATGGTCGTTAGAAGAAAGAGGGGATGCCACTCGGGGCATCCCCAATCTTAGTTGCTTCTTTCTCCTTCGATTTTAGCTTGTGGTGCCATGGTAATCCCAAAGCTTAGGCTTTTTTCGCTCATTTCTTCATCCATTGTGATCTCACGCAAAACTTGAAAACTTCAGTCACACAAAACTCAACAAAACCTTCGTGAGATCCGTTAGTATAATAAAGCAAATCAACACTCTAAGTACTGTTGTAAACCCATTCATAATTGATTATTTCAATATACCTACTATCTAACTTTGACATGGGTTATACCCTCCAATACAAACCATAGATTCATCAAAATAAGCACACAATGCAACAAAAATAGAATCTATCAAAAACCAAAATAGTTTGTAGTAATCTGTACTCTAACCATACTATGTCACTCTAAAAATTCTGAAAAAATAGGAAAACAGAAAGAATTTGCATAGAAATATTGTGTTAAAATTTCAGATCATTATCATGCTCCAGTAAAAAACTAAATTCTTGCACTCGAGTCAGAGTTTCCGTTTCAGATTCAGCATCGTTTCTACTCATCTTGTGAGTCATCCCAAAGGCTTTATTTGGCACAAACACTAATTAATACATAAAAACACAATCATAATAGTAGAATAAGTGTGTCAACTCTCAAGAACAGAAAGAAAAAAGTTAAAAATAATTTTATTTGATGGGTTGCCTCCCAACAAGAGCTATCGTTTTACGCCCCTAGCTAGGCATAATGAATAGATTCAAGTGTTATCATCTTTAGTTTCCAACTCCTCAATCACACAACTAGATTTCTTCAAGAATTTAGCATGCACACTTTCAATGACAATACTTCTACGAATAAGACTGAAATATTCATTCTTTTTAATAGGACCTTTCTCTATTTAAATTTTTTTGGGATAAACAGTAATCATATTAAGATCTTCCTTGTGGCTATTAGATGTGGCACCTTTGTTCTTTGTGACTTTTGTAGACTTTCAATAGTTTTAATAGAAGAAAATGCCAAGCTCAAGCTGCTAAAAATTTCTTCCAAATTATTAA
Source organism: Hordeum marinum (assembly GCA_022496015.1). NCBI lineage: Eukaryota > Viridiplantae > Streptophyta > Magnoliopsida > Poales > Poaceae > Hordeum > Hordeum marinum. The sequence goes on from CM039672.1 coordinate 387,322,823, forward strand.
CCCGGGAGGGACTTTCCTCTATTCGTTCGTTAACTACGGCTTCCTTTTCTTTCAATAATTTAAAGGAATCCCCTGGTTTGGACCAATTTTATTAGGAAGATTATGCATTTTATTATCCAAATATTGAAGATGTTCTTTGGTAATTATATTCTTTTTAGGAGCATCTAGCCTTTCCCTAACATGTTCGAGAGTTAAGGTTGTTTCATTCATCATGAGAGATGGTGAACTGATACGTCTCCAATGTATCTATAATTTTTTATGATGACATGCTATTATATTATATTTTTTGGATGTTTTATATGCATTAATATGCTATTTTATGTTATTTTTGGGACTAACATATTAATCTGGAGCCTGTTTCTGTTTGTTCCTTGTTTTTGAGTTTTGCAGATATGGAATAAAACCTTCGGAAGGAATTTTTCTGGAAGTAAAGAAATCAATCAGACTTGGAGTGCACGCCAGGACTTGTGCTAGCAAGTCACAAGCCTGCTAGGTGTGGGCCCCCCTGGCCGCGTCTAGCAGGCTTGTTGTCTCCCGGCAGGTCTCCTAACCCTAACCTTTGGCCTATAAATTCCCAAATATTGCCCCCAACATCAGAAAGATCCACACAAATACTTTTCCGCCGCCAGAAGCCTTAACTACCGAGAGATCCAATCTTGGAGCCTTTTCCAGTAATCTGCCGGAGGGGGGTTTCGATCACGAAGGGCATCTACATAAACTCCATTGCCCCTCTGATGATGCGTGAGTTGTGCACCATAGACCTACGGGTCCATAGCTATTAGCTAGATGGCTTGTTCTCTCTCTTTGATGTTCAATACCATGTTCGACATGATCTTCATGGAGATCTATCCAATGTAATCCTCTTTTGTGGTGTGTTTGTCAAGATCCGATGAATTGTGAGTTTATGTTCAGATTATCCATAAATCTTATTTGAATCTCCTCTGAATTCTTATTTGCATGATTTCATATCCTTGTAAGTATCTTCGAGTTATTGGTTTGGTTTGGCCAACTAGATTGGTAATTCTTGCAATGAGAGAAGTGCTTGGTTTTGGGTTCAATCTTGTGGTGTCCTCACCTAGTGACATAGTAAGGGTAGTGAGGCACATATTGTATTGTTGCCATCAAGGGTAACAATATGGAGTTTTCATCATATTGCTTGAGTTTATCCCTCTACATCATGTCATATTTCTTAATGCGTTACGCTGTTCTTCATGAACTTAATACTCTAGATGCAGGCAGGAGTCGATCGATGTGTGGAGTAATAGTAGTAGATGCAGAATCATTTCGGTCTACTTGATTTAGACGTGATGCCTATATGCATGATCATTGCCCTGGATAACTACATGTTTATTCGCTTTTCTATCAATTGCTTGACAGTAATTTGTTTACCGAGCATGATATTTTCCTTCGAGAGAGAAGCCTCTAGTGAAACCTATGGCCCCCGGGTCTACTTTCCATAATATACTTTCAGATCTATAAACCAAAAATACTTTTCTATAATTTATTTACCTTTTACTTTCCGTTCTCATTTACATCTAGATCTATCGGATCTAATCCATGCAAATAATCCTGAAGGGATTGACAACCCCTTTATAGCGTTGGGTGCAAGAGTTTGATTGTTTGTGCATGTGCATCCATTGTTGACTTGCTTGTTCCTCCTACTGGATTGATACATTGGTTCTCAACAACTGAGGGAAATACTTATCTACTTTGCTGCATCACCCGTTACTCTTCAAGGGAAAACCAACGCAAGATCAAGAGGTAGCATGAACCCACTAGATTTCCCAGCATTAAAAGAGTCCAAAGATGGACACCTCAAAAAATTCCCACCGGTAGTCATATCATGTACGAATCTATACATAGTGGTGATGCACACAATAAAACTGCAAATAAGAACAACAATAGATTGCTTATGAATAGATCAATTATGATCATTCCATATACTAAACCAAGAATCTTTTAGGTTCTCCCTTCCCCTTTGCTTAAGATTGAGAACTTCATTCTCGGGAGTACATGAAATTGAGGAAGAACTAGCCATAACAACAAGGTAGGCAAACAACAGATCAGACGAGAAAAGGGAAACGAAAAGATGGCAAATAAAAAGTAATTTTTTGTGAAGTGGGGGAGAGGAAAACGAGAGGAAAATGGCAAATAATGAAAACTGCAAGGATATGAGATTTGTGATTAGGAACCTGATAGATGTTGATCTTGTTTCCCCAGCAACGGCGCCATAAATTCCTTTGACGTGGCTTGAGGCTATGTCGGTATTTCCCCAAAGAGGAAGGGATGATGCAGCACAACCACGGTAAGTATTTCCCTTAGTTATGAAACCAACATTATTGAACTAGTAGTAGAACCACGCAACACTATGTAAACGGTACCTGCACACAAAGAACAAAAACTTGCAACCTGACGCGTAAGAGAGGTTGCCAATCTCTCCACGGTAAAAAGATAGATTGGTTTGTACTAGATTGGATAAATAGATCGCACAAGAACACCAAATAAAATATGAAAATAAAAATTGCAGCAAGTTATTTTTGCTTTTTTGGAATAACAGATCTGAAAACAAAAGCGGAAAAAGATAGATCGGAAAGCAAAGTTTGAAAAGGATAGATCCGGGGGCTTCTCTCATCAGTATAGCACATGGTGGGTAAACAAATTACTATTGGACAGTTGATAGAATATCAAATAATCATGATGATATCCAAGCCAATAATCAATATATAGGCATGACGTCCAAGATTAGTAGACCGAAACGATTCTGCATCTACTACTATTACTCCACACATCGACCGCTATGTAGCATGCATCTAGTGTATTAAGTTCATGGAGAAACGGAGTAATGTAATAAGAATGATGGAATTATGTAGACAAGATCTATTGATGTAGGAATATACCCCATCTTGTTATCCTTAATAGCACCGATACATGCGTGCCTCACTGCCCCTTCTGTCACTGAGAGAGGCCACTGCAAGATCGAACCCATCACAAAGCACCTCTTCCCATGGCAAGAAAATTGATCTAGTTGGCCTAACTAAACCAAAGATTTTAAGAATAAATATGATGCTATAAATAGTCTTGCATATAAGAGATCAAAGAAGACTCAAATAATATTCATGGATAGAAACTGATCATGAACTTAAAATTCATCAAATCCAACAAACACACCGCAAAAAGACATTAAATCAAATAAATATCCAAGAAACCATTGTATTGAGAATCAAAAGATAGGGAGGAAGCCATCGAGCTACTGCCTACGGACCCATAGGTCTATGATGGACTACTCACGCATCATCGGAGAGGCACCAGTGAGGATGATGAACCCCTCCGTGATGGTCTTAGCTTGGATCTCGTGGTTCTAGAACTTATGTCGGCTGGAAGTGTATTTCGTCGACTCCTCTATGGTTTATGGAATATTTGGGCATTCATAGAGCTCAAAGGCGGGGGAGGAGACCTCCGTGGGCCCCCACAACCCATTAGTGCTTGCCAGGGGCCTCTAGCGCGCCCTAGTGTCTTGTGGGCCCCACGCGCCTCCCCCGGGTGCTTCCTTGGCTCACAAGTTGTCTTCTGGTAGAAAAAATCTCAAAAAAGATTCATGAAAATTGGACTCTGATTGGTACTGATATTCTGTGAAGTAAGAAACAAGCAAAAAACAACAACTCGCACTCGACACTATGTCAATAGGTTAGTCCCAAAAAATGATATAAAGTTGATATAAAATGATTGTAAAACATCCAAGAATGATAATATAACAACATGGAAGAATCAAAAATGATAGATACATTGGAGATGTATCAAAGATGGAGCCATGCCATGCTAATATAATAAGATGAATGGGGGGTAAACATTTCTTAAGGATCATATACTTTCAAGGATTGATGATTCTATTTCCTACACTTTAGATATTACTATATTAATATTTGTTGATTCATCTTTTATCAATAAGCATACATGCATAAGATTACATAGTGGATAGCACGTCATATCAACAATTTCATTTTTATCATTTACCTACTCAAGGACGAGCATGAATTAAGCTTGGGGAGGATTGATACGTCTCCAACGTAGCTATAATTTTTGATTGTTCCATGCTGATATATTTTCATTCTAGGATACTTTTTGGGTATTTATTTACCAATGTATAATACTTTTGAGCACTAGCCTATTGACCCAGTGCTAGTTGCTATTTTCTGCGTGTTTTTGCCTTTTCAGGTTTATGGTACCAAACAAAGTCCAATTGCCACAAAACTTTTTGATGATTTTTTCTAGACCAAAACAAGACCAAGATGATCCAGAAGGAGGTCAAGAGGCACACAAGGGCCCCACCACACATCAGGGCATGCCCTGGGGGGGCTAATATGTGGTGGCACCCTCGTGTCTCTCCTGACGTCCCACTTCGGCCTATAAATTTTCTAATATCACAAAAACCATGAAGGTAGTCCCGAAACCCTTTTTCCGCTGCCGCAAGTCTCTGTTCCGTCGTGTGGCCATCCGGAGCTCCGTTCTGGAACCTTGTTGAAGGGGGGATCGATCACGGAGGGCCTCTTCATCAACCTTGCTGCCCTCATCATGATGTGTGAGTTGTTCACCACAAACCTAAGGGTCTATATCTAATACCTAGATTAAAATCTCTCTCTCTTATGATCTTAAGTACAATAATCATCGGATCTTTGTTTGATCTATCCGATGTAATCCTATTGTGTTGTGTGTTTGTTAGGATCCGATGAATTGTGGGTTTATGTTCAGATTATTCATTAAAATTATTTCCGATACCTCTGATGTATATTATCTCTTAATTTCATGATCATTATATCTTCGTAATGCTCTCTGATCTATTGATGTGCTTTGGCCAAGTAGATCGATATTTCATCGGTGGGAGTGGTGCGTTGTGGTACGTTCAACCTATCGAGTTTCTATATCTTAGCGGCAAATTAGGGGACAAGATACGTCTTTGTCTTGTTGCTACTAAGGATAACACAATGGGGTAATTGTACCTGGGAGCCATAGTTTTCCCTTGCAACATTTGTCCTAGATAACCCACAATTATAGGGGATGCAACCGTTTTTGAGGGTAGGGTATTCAACCCAAATTTATAGATTCGACACAATGGGAGCCAAAGAATATTTGAGATTATTAGCAGTTGAGTTGTCAATTCAACCACACCTAGAGATAAATATCTACAAAAAAGTGATCAGTAGCACAGTAATATAATGGTTTGATAGCAGCGATAACAGTAACAATATCTGTAATAGTAGCCGCAATAGTTTTGTAGAAAGTGCAACAGTAACAACAGTAACGGTAACTTAGCAAGAGCAATAAGTGGAAAGATCGTAGGCATTGGATCAGAGTATTTGTTAGATGATATTCATAATATAACATTCATAACATAGGGCGACACAGAAGTAGCTCCAGTTCGTCAATGTAATGTAGGCATGTATTCCGTATATAGTCATGTGTGCTTATGGAAAAGAACTTGCATGGCATCTTTTGCCCTACCCTCCCATGGCAGCGGGGTCCATAAGGAAACTAAGGGATATTAAGGACTACTTTTAATAGAGAACTAGAACAAAGGATTAACACTTAGTGAATACATGAACTCCTCAAACTATGGTCATCACCGCAAAGTATCCCAAATATTGTCACTAAGGGGTTGACGGATCATAACATGTAATAGGTGCATATGACTAGGCATGATGGATCAAGAACATAGATATAATGATGATAACATAAACGGTTCAGATATGAAATCATGGCACTTGGGCCCTAGTGACAAGCATTAAGCATGGCAAAGTCATAGCAACATCAATCTTAGAACATAGTGGATACTAGGGATCAAGCCCTAACAAACTAACTCGATTACATCATCAATATCATCCAACTCGTCACTGACCAGCAATACTACTAAGGAATTACTCACTCCTACTGGGAGCATCATGGAATTGGCAATGGAGAAGGGTTGATGATGATGACGATTGAAGATTCCCCTCTTTGGAGCCCCAAACAGACTCAAGATCTGGCCTCCCGGTGAAGAATAGGAGGTGGCGACTGCTACCTCTTGAGTGTGTGTTGGTTTTCCCTTGAAGAGGAAAGGGTGACACAGCAAAGTAGATAAGTATTTCCCCCAGTTGTTGAGAAGCAAGGTATCAATCCAATAGGAGGAACAAGCAAGTGACCAATGGATGCACCAACACAAACAATCACACTCTTGCACCCAACGCTATAAAGGGGTTGTCAATCCCTTCACGGTTATTTGCAAGAATTAGATCTGAAAGAGATAGATGTAATAGATTGCGGAAAGTAAAAGGTAAATAAATTGCAGCAAGGTATTTATTGTATTTTTGGTTTATAGATCTGAAAATATATTATGGAAAGTTGACCCGGGGGCCATAGGTTTCACTAGAGGCTTCTCTCTTGAAGGAAATTATCATGGTGGGTGAAAGAATTACTGTTGAGCAATTGATACAAAAGAGAATAATTATGAAGATATCCATGGAAATAATTATAAATATAGGCATCACGTCCGTCTCAAGTAGGCCGAAATGATTCTGCATCTACTACTGTTACTCCACACATCGACCGACTCCTGCCTGCATCAGGAGTATTAAGTTCGTGAAGAACAGAGTAATGCATTAGGTAAGATGACATGATGTAGAAGGATAAACTCAAGCAATTGATGAAAACCCCATCTTGTTACCCTTGATGGCAACAATACAATGCGTGCCTTGCTACCCCTAATTTGTCACTGGGTGAGGACACCGCAAGATTGAACCCAAAACTAAGCACTTCTCCCATTGCAAGAATTACAAATCTAGTTGGCCAAACCAAACCAATAACTCGAAGAGACGTGAAAAGATATGAAATCATGCATATAAGAATTCAGCAAAGACTCAAATAGTATTCATGGATAATCTGAACATAAACCCACAATTCATCGGATCTCGCCAAACACACCGCAAAAGAGTATTACATCAGATAGATCTCCATGAAGATCATGAAGAACATGGTATTGAAGCACAAAGAGAGAGAAGAAGCCATCTAGATACTAGCTATGGACCCGTAGGTGTGTGGTGGACTACTCATGCATCATCGAAGGGGCAATAGAGTTGATGTACATGCCCTCCGTGATCGAATCCCCCTCCGGCAAATTACCGAAAAAGGCTCCAAGGTTGTATCTCTTAGGAACGGAGGCTTCTGGCAGCGAAAAATCATTTTCGTCGATCTTTTTGGTATTGGGGAATATTTGAGTATTTATAGGACGAAGATTAGGGCTAGGAGACCTGCTAGGAGGTGGCAAGCCTGCCAGGCGTGGCCAGGGGGTGGCCGCGCCCCCTGGCTTGTGACCTTCTGGTAGAGTCCCTGCCTTGCACTCCAAGCCTGACTGATCTCTTTCGTTCCAGAAAAAATCTTTCTGAAGATTTTATTCCGTTGGGACTCCGTTTAATATTCCATGTTTGCAATACTCAAAAACAAGGAAAAAACAAAAACTGGCACTAGGCTCTAGATTAATAAGTTAGTCCCAAAAATAATATAAATAGCATATTAACGCATATAAAACATCCAAAATATATAATATAATAGAATGACACAATCAAAAAACATAGATACGTTGGAGACGTACCAGCATCCCCAAGCTTAATTCCTGCTCGTCCTGGAGTAGGTAAATGATAAAAATAGAATTTTTGATGTGGAGTGCTACCTAACATATTTATCCATGTAATATTGTTTATTCTGGCATGAATATTCAGGTCCGTAAGACTCAAAATTAAAGCTTAATGTTGACATAAAAACAATAATATTTCAAGCATACTAGCAAAGCAATTGTATCTCTTCAAAATATAATGGCAAAAGAAAGTTATCCCTACAATACCATATGGTCTGGCTATGCTCCATCTTCCCCACACAAACTATTTATATCATGCACAACCCTGATGAAAAGTCAAGCAATTGTTTGCCCCTTTTATTTTCTCAAACATTTTCAACTCTCACGCAATACATGAGCGTGAGCCATGGATATAGCAATATAGGTCGAATATAATATGGTGGAGGTTGTGAAGGAACAAGAGAATATAGTCTCACATCAACTAGGCGCATCAACGGGCTATGGAGAAGCCCATTAATAGATGTCAATGTGAGTGAGTAGGGATTTCCATGCAACGGATGCACTAGAGCTATAGGTGTATGAAAGCTCAAAAGGAAACTAAATGGGTGTGCATCCAACTTGCTTGCTCATGAAGACCTAAGGCAATTTGACGAAGCCCATCATTGGAATATACAAGCCAAGTTATATCATGAAAAATTCCCACTAGTAAATGAAAGTGAAAAAATAGGAGACTCTCTATCATGAAGATCATGGTGCTACTCTGGAGCACAAGTGTGGAAAAGGATAGTAACACTGTCCCTTCTCTCTTTTCTCTCATTTTTTATATTCATGGTGGGCATCTAATGCCTCTTTTTATATTTGGGCTTTGTTGGGCTCTTTTATTTTTCATAAAGTCCAAACTCTCATCCCCACTTGTGAGGAAATCATCACTCCCATCATCCTTTCCTCACATGGGACAATGCTCTGATAATAATGGTCATCACACTTTTATTTACTTACAACTCAAGAATTACAAATGAAAATGATGGTGCGTTCCATAATTAAAGCAACGGTGGAAGTTGCATGGCAATACATCTCGGAATGGCAATGGAAATGCCATAATAGGTAGGTATGGTGGTTGTTTTGAGGAAAGATATATGGTGGCTGTTTTGAGGAAGGTGGGTTTATCGCACCGACTAAAGTTGTGCGGCACTAGAGAGGCTAGCGAAGGTGGAAGGGTGAGAGGGCGTATAATCCATGGACTCACAATAGTCATAAATAATTCACATACTTATTGCAGAAGTCTATTAATCATTGAAGCAAGGCATTAAATGCATGCTCCTAGGGGGGAGGTTGGTAGGAGTTACTCATCGCACTCCCCCGACCCTCACACAAAGGTCGACAATCTATAAACAAGTCATCCTCCGACTTCCTTACATTACGGTTCACCATACGTGCATGCTACCGGAATCACAAATCTTTACAAAAGTATTTTTACCAAATCACAATTTACTTCCTAACATGTCTCTTAACATTACCATCTTTATATCTCAAAACTTTATGCAAGAACAAGTGAGCCTAGCTGTAACATCCCAAAATTTCATTTTGGAATGTTATGAATATAGCTATGCATCATCATCACTTTGTTTGAATGAAATGAATTGTTGAAGTTTTTCTTTTGGAATTATGAAAGGCCATTTCAATTTCTTCTTATACTTGTTTCCTCCTATTTGAAAACCCTTGGAATATTCATAAAAAGAGAGGAGTAATATGACACTACACACCAGGGGCATCTTGGTGAGTTATTTGAACAATAAAACCAGGGGGTTATTTGAAAGTTTATCTCAAAAGAATATAAAATCAATTAGGCATTTTCTGAAGAATTTTTTTTTTAAAGTATTCATTTTGATAGAGGAAAAATGTTCATTAAATAGCATTTATTCCCCTGATCATTTATATATATATTCCCTATGTTTCGAAATGAATTGAATGCTTTAAGTAGTTTTAAACGCTACGGAAAATAGAAAAGGAAACGAATTTAAAGTGTTTAATTGGAAAACCGGCCGGCCCACGGCCTTTAAACGCCTAGATCCCTCTGGATCGGTCAACCAACGCGCTAACCTCGCCCTCTCTCCCGCTGACACGTGGGACCCATTGTCCGACAGCGTCATCCACGCGCCCGTCTCCTTCCTCGCGCGCGCCACCTCGCTCGAGATCTCTCCTCTCCGGATCTCCCTCCTCTCTCCCTCTCCCGACCCCGCACCTGGCCTATATAAAGCCCTGCCCTCACCGCTCTCCGTTCCACCCCGCTACCCCCTCTACCCTCGCCAGAATGCCACCACGCCACCTCGCTTGAGTTCTAACTCCACCCGAAACCCCCTGAGCTCCTGGCCGTCGCCACACTCACCCCCACTCTCCTCTGACACCACCATTCGACGTCGTATCTTCGCCGCCATCGCCTGAGCATTTTGGACGCTGCCCTCGACCACCGCAACACCCTCTCCGAGCATATCCGACCTCTGGCCGCCGTCGACGTCGCCGGAATTCCAACCCCCTCCTTTGTAAGCCGCCACCTCCACCCGCATCCGTTAGATCAAGGATCTACGCTCCAGATTAGAAATTTTATAAAAACGAACTAGTATGCATTAGTTTTCGGTCGTCCGCCGCAAACACCCCGCATGCTCACGACCTCAGCAAATCACAGCACGCCACGTAGCCCTGTCCGTTCGCTAGGAATTTTGTAGTTTTCTGTTTTGTTTTAGAAAACAGAATGTTTTTGTTGTAACTTTTAACCTAATTAGTGTTTTTAATTCATTATTTTTGCATTAGGTCACAAATTTCAAGTAGTTTCATCCTGTAGTATTATATTTCAAATTTGAACTTTTAAATTTGAATCTAACCAAATTTTCTTAAATTACTAAAATCTATATAACTTGAGTTTAAAAATATATTTTTGTATGAATCTTTTTGCCACTGGTTTGTATTAGTTAGACCTATCATCCCACAAAGTTTGAGAATTTTTAGGATAAATTTGTTAGTGTTTTTACAAAAACAGAATCTGTTTAGTTCATAATAAAGTTTAGTTAATTTGATTTCAATTTAGTTTGAATCTGAGTTAGTTTAACTTTTGCTTTTAGTTTTCATTAGGTTCTGTTGTTTCAACATTAGGTGAAATAACTTGCTATTAATAAAAATAATTGTTTACTTTTATACCTTATTGTTATAGGAAATCTTCATTCCTTTCCATTAGGTATAGTTTTATAAAGCAATTTAGTATTACTTTTCACAAAACATTTAGGAGATTTAATTTTGTCTTCTAATAAAGAATTTTAGTAATTCTTTTCTGTTAAGTGATGTTCTGTTTATAACAATAATTTTGTCTCATACTCAAATAATATAGGAAACTCTAGTATCTACATTAAGTGGTGTTTTATAAAAAATTATAATTTTAGTAGCATTTCTTTTCACTAAAGTTTTAGTGGATTTAATTCTGTTTACTAAATATAATTTTTTTTATTTCTTTTCTGTTGACAATTGTTTTGTTATAAAAAAATAGTTGATTGGTCTTATTTCTTTTATAGTTTGACACAAAAAATTTGTGAGACAAATATTGGTTTTGAACTTCTTTCTCTTGATTGATACTATAGAATTGTTTTATTTTAATTTTGCTGATTGTGTGAATTGTGTTATTAGTTGTATGCTTATTTTGTGCTTTGTTTGATTCATTAGATCATCCGGAGTGCGAAGCTTGTTATCTAGAGTCACTTGAGTACGAGGATCGTCAACAAGGCAAGTCACTTTGATCATGTTTACCCATGTTTTTATTGCATTAGTTCTACGATCTTCCCATTGCATGCAAAGTAGGTAATTTGGAAACTTGGTTACTTGATGTAGTATCATGTGGTAGGCACCCCTCAACCTTTTGACACATTGGCCCCGGGAAACGTTGATTTAATTTTGCTATGGTATTAGTAGACGGGGTTGGTTGTGTGATTCATGGGAGATGTGAGTTAATAATTTCAAGACCTACAAGATGATCAAGACTTCAAGACTCCGAGTTTTCAGCATACCTTTGGGTGGATGATGGTTGAACGGCGCCCTGGAGAAACCAGTGGTTAGCCTAGATGTTGCTAGAGAAGTGCCAGTATTCATGCGGAAAGGTCCACCCAGGCACAAAGAGATGGATGGATGCTTCAAGACCCAAGGCTTACCTGCATAGCCACAAGCCATTATGGGCTCTGGCTTGCTTCGATATCGTGGTGACCCTGGACAGGCGGTGCTATGAGATGTAGAAGAACGATAGGAAAGGATGGGCACCGACAGAGTCTTGGGGAAACCCTTTAGAAGACCATGTTTTGGTCATCCGTTAATCAAACACCCTGAAGTGCGAGAAATCCAACGGAGGCGATAAAATCTTGTGAGGAACGTGTGCAAAACTCTACAGAGTACCCAAACCTAATCGATTAGCCGTGTCCACGGTCATGGACAGTTTGAGCCAAAGGAACTGAACTATCTAGAACTCTCAACACAATTTAATTGTATTGATGTGGGTTTTAATGATAACTTGGGTATGAGAATTGGTTGGTGGAACCATCTCATTAATCAACCAACATTGTAGTAATAATATTTTGCCCCCTCTTGTTGTAGGAAAAATTGGCTTTATGCAAAACTTACTTCCCCACCTGCCAAATATGCATATAGAATAGATGATTACTTTACACCCCTCATTTTGTGACATTGTCGGCATATTCAATATGCTGACCTACACGGCTGCAACGAATCATGTCGCAGAGTACTTTTCTGACCAGGAGTGAGGATACGCTCTACGCTCGGTGAGATGCCCTTGGAGTCAGATGGACTCAACTACCTTTGGAGCTTCCGCAAGATTAGTTATTCTCATGAGTTGGCCTTCAGCCACTTTATTGTAATTCTTATTGTAATAAAGGACTCGATATGAGATTTTCGATTATTAAAGCTGTGTGATTTCACTTTGATATATACATTGATGTACCGTGTGTGTACCAGCATGATCTTGGGATGGTACAGAAACACCGGAGATTCGACCTTTCAGGTCGGGTCGCTACACTAGCTCACTTGGCTAGTGGAGTTGATGTACAACCTAGCCACCCAGGTTCAAGTCCTCACGGGCGCCAATTTGGGTTCTTATTATTTCAAAAACATCTTGCTGTGGGGGCTTTCCTTACAGTTTTCCTTTCAAAAAAAACTTTATGCAAGGAATCAAACTTCTCATAAAGACTCAATGCACTTAATATGGGAGTTTTATTATATCCCTTTTGGATGCCTTCATATTACGACTAAATTCATAACATATACCAATTACCATGCTTTTTTAGAATCTCTTGAAATAATATAAGTGAGGTAAGAGAGTTCAATTATTTATATAAAAGCAAACACCACCGTGCTCTAAAAAGATATAAGTGAAGCAATAGAGCAAAATTGCCTATCTCAAAAGATATAAGTGAAGCACATAGAGTATTCTAATAAATTCACAATTAATGTGTGTATCTCTCAAAATATGTGTGTAGCAAGGATGATTGTGGAAAAGTAGAAAGCAAAGACTCATATCATAAAAGACGCTCCAAGCAAAACACATATCATTTGGTGAACAAAAATATAGCCTCAAGTAAATTTGACGATAGATTGAAGAAGCAAGAGGGAATGCCTTCTGGGGCATCCCCTAGATTAGGATCTTTGGCATCCTTGAATATGACTTGGGGTTCCTTGGCATACCCAAGCTTAGGCTCTTGCCACTCCTTATTCCATAGTCCTTCAAATCTTTACCCAAAACTCAAAAACTTGACAACACAAAACTTAACAGAAAACTCGTGAGATCCGTTAGTATAAGAAAATAAATCACCACTTTAGGTACTGTTGTGAACTCATTCTTTATTTATATAGGTGTAATACCTACTGTATTCTAACTTCTCCATTGTTCATACACCCCGATACAACCCATAGATACATCAAAATAGGTACACAACATAAAGAAAACAGAATCTGTCAAAAATAGAACAGTCTGTAGCAATCTGAAAACTTCGTATACTTCTGTACCTAAAAAATTATGAAAAAAATAGGAAAACCTGGGAACGTTGTTTATCAATCTTGTGTAAAACTTTCGGACTCATTCGACGCTCTGAAAATTTAATAAAATTCCTGGACTGAGCGCAAAAGTTTCTGTATTTCAGCAAGATCAAATCAACAACCACCATAGACTATCCCAAAGGTCTTACTTGGCTCAAACACTAATTGAAACACCAAAACACAATTACTAAAGAAGTAATAATGTGGGAAACACTCAAGAACATATGCAAAAATAGAACATAAAAATTAAATTGTGTTGCCTCCCAACAAGCGCTATTGTTTAACGCCCCTAGCTAGGCAAAACACAATAGATCTAGGTATTGTCATCTTTGGTATGCAATCCAAAAGTATCTCTCATAATAGAGTCACAAGGCAATCTTATTTTATTTCTAGGAAAGTGTTCCATGCCTTTCCTTAATCTAAATTGTAATCTAATGTTTCCTTCTTTCATGTCAATAATTGCACCAATCGTTCTAAGGAAAGGTCTACCAACAATAATAGGACATGTAGGATTGAAATCTATATCAAGAACAATGAAATCTACGGGCACATAATTCCTATTTGCAATAATAATAACATCATTAATCCTTCCCGTAGGTTTCTTAATAGTGGAATCCGCAAGATGCAAATTCAAAAAGCAATCATCAAGATCATGGTAAGCTAGCACATCACATAAAGTTTTTGGAATCGTCAAAACACTAGCACCCAAATCACACAAAGCATGGCACTAATAATCTATAATTTTAATCTTAATAGTAGGTTCTCACTCATCATGAAGTTTTCTAGGGATAGAAACTTCCAACTCAAGGTTTTCTTCAAGAGATTTCATCATAGCATCAACAATATGTTTAGTAAAAGCCTTATTTTGATTATAAGCATGTGGAGAATTCAGCATGCAATGCAAAAAGGAAATACAATCAATCAAATATCAACTATCATAATTAAAGTCCTTGAAATCCAAAATAGTAGGTTCATTACTATTAAAGTTTTGACCTCTTCAATCCCACTTATATCAATTTTAGCATTAAGATTTTAAAACTCCGAATCAGTGGGATAACTTTTAACTAAAGTTGACTTAACTCCAGACTCATCTTTATCAAGATTTATATTGGGAAATAAAGATTCAATAGAGTCACATCAATCACTTTGAGATCTTCATCATTATTATCACGAGAACACACTTTTTCAAGCCATTCATGCTTAGCAGGTATTCTAGCGGTTCTTTCCTTACACTCATCAATAGAGATTATCATAGCTTTTAAAGAATCATTAATATCATGCTTTGGTGGAGTAGATCTAACTTTAAAAGAATCAATCTCAAGCGAAATTCTATCAACGTTCCTTGCCAAATCATCAACCTTAAGCAATTTTCCTTCTGTTAAAGCATTGAAAACCTTTTGAGAATTAATAATTTCTTTAATAATTTTTTCAAAATCAGAGGGAATCTTGTTATAATTTCCATAATAATTGTTTTAGGAATTACTATAATTATTAGAGGAATTACTAGGAAACGGCCTAGGATTGAAATTACCTCTATACGCGTTATTACCAAAATTGTTCCTACCAACAAAATTCACATCCATAGATTCATTATTATTTCTAATCAAATAGGACAAAGGCATATCATTAGGATCAATTGGGTGACTCTTACTAGCAAACAATTTCATCAATCCATCCATCTTTTCACTCAAAGTATTTATTTCTTCAATAGCGTGCACCTTTTTACTAGTAGGAGATCTTTCGGTATGGCATTGAGAGTAATTTGCCATAATATTATCTAGGAGTTTAGTAGCTTCTCCTAATGTGATTTGCATAAATGTACCACTTGCGACTGAATCTAAAAGATTCCTAGTTGCAAAATTCAATGCCGCATAAAAAATTGTATAATCATCCATAATCTCAAACCATGTGTGGGGAAATTTCTAATCATTAATTTCATCCTCTCCCAAGATTGTGCAACATCCTCATTATGAAGTTGCTTAAAATTCATTATATCGTTCCTAAGGGAGATGATCTTAGCTGGACGAAAGTACTTGTAAATAAAAGCATCATTGCACTTATTCAATGAATCAATACTATTTTTAGGCAAAGATGAAAACCAAGTTTTAGCATGATCTCGTAGTGAGAACGGAAATAGCTTCAATTTAACAATATCATTATCCACATATTTCTTCTTTTGCATATCACACAACTCAATGAAAGTATTTAGATGGGATGCGGCATCTTCACTAGGAAGGCCAAAAAATTGTTCTTTCATAACAAGATTAAGCAAAGCAGCATTAATTTCATAATATTCCGCACTAGTGGCGGGAGCAATCGGAGTACTAATAAAATCATTATTATTAGTATTGGAAAAGTCACACAACTTGGTATTCTTGGACATCGTGACTGTCGTGGGGAACGAACACCTATGGGATCGGAGGGACCCCTTTCGGTTCGTCGGGGGAAGGCTTGTGCAAAGAGCCATTCTGATGAACAGCATGTGGGTATCTTTACCCAGGTTCGGGCCGCACGGATGCGTCAAACCCTTCTCCTGCTTGGTTGTATTGAAAGTGTTCTTAGGGTTCTAGCTACAGGAGCGCTATGAGCAGCTGCCACACATGTAAGCTAGAAAGTCCCAAGAGTCCAAAAGTCAAAAAGTCCTCTACCGTTTCGCCATGGGCCTCCCTTTATACTCTCAAGGGGATCCCAACAGTGGCATACAGTGCGTACACAGGGTGTACAGAGCTACAGTGCTATCATACCTAATATTGACAGAGTAGGACAAGCGCATTTAATGCACCGTCAGGTATCTTTGTCCGCATGTGGGATGGGACAGGAATCATCCCATCGGCACCGCTTAGCCCCCTCCAACGTTCACGCTGCTACACGCGTCCAGGTGGATTGACACCTACCCTGTGCGCTGGCGGTGTCTTGCTGGGGCTTCGCCTTGCCGGGTTTTCGCCTTGTCGGGGCCTCATCTTGCCTGGACGTTTCATAGCCCTTCCGGCAAGGTTTTGCCGGAGGTCTTGATACTTCTATGTTTGTATCAGGTAAATCCCTACTGGGCCTCATCGCCATGGTGGCTACTACCACCCGTGCACGACTAAGGGGCACTGGAGAACCCAAAACTCTATTGCACCGACAGGAGCCCCCGGGCCTAGGCCACACACATCGCGATTTGTTGTTGGGCTAGGCCCAAACAGTGCATGGGCTTGCATGGTAGGGCCCTACAGTCAGGATCATTGCGCTCGCTGCACTTCCCCGCCATGTCCATTAAATGCGGGACATGGGATAGGTGCGTGGCGCAGCTGTCAAATTTTCAATTACCGTGTTAGGTTGTTTCCGCCACGCGCGGCGCATGCATAGCAGGGAGCCAGCAATGGGCGCCTATGACTTAAAGTCCCTGGAAAAACCAGTAACTGTATGGCCGTGGATTGGGGCAACGGGATGGTTGTTGTTCGCCCCGGGATCGAGGGTGCTGCTATTGGAGGAGGTGGGCGGCGTCCTTTGGAGTGGGGGAGAGCCAGCCCCCGCGCTTCCCCTATAAATTGGGGGTTAGAGAGGGCGATGCTCACCCATCGTTGTTCCATCTTCCGAGTGCAAACCTCCATAGCCTGCCCTTCCACGCCCTCCCGACCTTCGAGTGACGCACGCCCTTAGCCATGAACAGGGGGCAAGGGAGGCCACCGTCTTCCGCTCCAAGGAGGAGCTCCCGTTGGGATCATGCCACCGCTTCAGCCACGGAGGTGGAGGATGGCCCGAGCACGCATGGTGGAAGAGGCGCGAGGGGTCACGGCCACCGCAGAGGCCGAGGTCGAGGGAGGTGGAGCGCCGCTCAAGCCCCTCCTCGATCGCCAGGCCCCTCCTTCGAGGAGACCCATGTCGAGGGAACGGCGCTGGATTTCGTCCTCGAGCTGGTCGATCCCCTCCAGAGTCATCTGTATCTCCCTCGCTTCTTCGCCAGGGCAATGGAGGCTGATGAGCCGCCCGTGCTATGGCTCGGGTGGCTGCTTGCTGTAATGGCGCGATGCGGGTAGATGTCGAGGACCTAGCAAATTGCGTCAAGTTTCTCAGGCGTGGTTGGAAGAACTTCGCCCGCGCCCACAACCTTCAGGTGGGGCATGTCCTTCACTTTAAAATGACGGAGGCCAATATGCCCTCCGTCAAGATTTATGGGCGCTCCGACGTCTATCTCAGCTGCTGCGAAGAGAGCTCGAGCAGTGCCGAAAGCCTGTCCTCGGGCGAGAGTGATGAGGAGGACAGCGGTGATGAGCCCGGTCTTCGAGCAGTCAAGTTGGAGCCCGACGACTCGAGCTCGGACTGACCGCCGGTCGCACCATCACCGCCAGCCTCACGCCTCTCCCCCTCCCGACAGGATGACCTTGCCGGGGGCCTTAGTCTTGGGCGCTGCCTCATCTTCTAGTTGGATCTTCCGGCAGGCCCGTGGACTTCGGCTTCTAGGGTCCATCCCCCTTTTCGCCTGTGCTGGCCCTCTCCTCCACGCAATGCTGGTCCAGGAGGGGCCAGGTTCTTGCCTGCCCATCTGGCAGCCCTGCTCCTCCATGCAGTGCTGGTCCAGAGGGGTCAAGCCGGGCTTCTACCGGGGGCCTCTCGCCATCCTTTTCTTCTTGTAGCCCGCCTCTCCTTTCCATCTTTTTCTTCTTGTAATCTCCACTAGGGGAGAAAGTCAAATCAAGATGTACTTAGAAAAAAGCGATATCTAATATAAATTTCACCCTATTTTGGATGACCGTGTGTTATCTTCCTTCTTAGATTGTTTCTGTGTATGGAACTTTCCCTTACGCCTTCTCGGAAGAATCTTACCAATGTGTGAAGCCCTACCGCGAGCACTTTGAGGAATGGGTCCTTAGCAGCCTGCTGGCGGTACTACTGCCGGCAAGACGCCTTGGCATTCTCAGCGTCGCCGCTCAAGGTGTTCGTCATGCTCAAAACAGAATAAGGGCGCGAGCGCTATCACTTGAGTCATTGAGTGGGCTCGGAACGAAACAAGGAGCGTGGGCGCGGCCATTCAGCCTTTGAGCGGTCCCAAACACAGTGAGGGCGTAGCTAATCGGGGCAAGGGTCTCGTGCGTGCAGGTTTTCCATACAGAGATCGAAATCGCCCAAGGAAAATAACTTCACGGCAAGAATTTTCTTGGGGTTTTTGCAACTTCTCTTTTTATTGCCGTACTCCCTTCGGTAAGTTTTTTTTGGGATGTTGCTCATAGGTATCCGTATCACCATTCCCCCCAGCAAAGCTGCACATGAGGTGACCTTCTGTCCTTTGAGAAAAAGAAAGAAGAGAAAATATGGATATGGAACCTTGGCGGTCCGTTAACCCTTGCTAGGATTAAGTGTAATGGAACACCTTAGATAAACATGCACATAAGTAATCATGAGAATCGATCAATATTGCAGAACACTTATCTTTATTTAACTACGCACAGGGTCTGAGCCTGGCTCTGTACCAAGGATTACATGCTTCAGCGGCAAGACTTGCAAAAAAGTTGGTTGCCGGGAGGCACGGCGACCGCGCTTTATGGGTAGAACTTGCGAAGATGTTCGATATTCCAGGAGTTGCTCACTGGGATGCCGTTTTCGGTCTCCAGGTAGACTACGCCAGGCCTGGTGACTTGTACTACCCGATAAGGGCCTTCCCACTTTGGCGTCAACTTGTTGGAATTATTGGCAGACTGAACTCGCCGGAGAACAAGGCCTCCTTCATAAAGACTTCTGGCATTAACCTTGTGGATATGGTAGCGACGCAAAGCTTGCTGGTAGCGTGCAGCTCTCACAGTAGCCTGAAGACGGTCCTCCTCAAGGAGCATCGTGCCATCTTGCTGCAATTGTTGTTGCTCGAGCTCATCATAAGCAAGCACTCGAGGCGACCCATATATGAGTTTTGTGGGGAGAACTTCCTTCGCCCCATAGACGAGGGAGAAGGGTGTCTGGCCGGTAGCTCGATTTGGTGTTGTTCTGATTGACCAAAGAACCACTGACAACTCATCAATCCAGTGCCTTCCGCACTTGTGCAGCCTGTCGAAAGTTCTCGTCTTGAGGCCTCGCAATACTTCAGCATTAGCCCTTTCCGCTAGGTCATTGCTCCTCGGGTAGGCAACGGAAGCAAAACAGGTTCTGCTACCAAGTTCTTGGACATACTGCATGAAGGTGCGACTCATGAACTGTGTCCTATTGTCAGTGATGATCCTGTTGGGAACACCAAAGCGGCAAAGTAGTCCTTTGAAGAACTAGACGGCTGACTGTGCTGTCACCTTCCTCACCGCTTCCACTTTTGGCCACTTTGTGAACTTGTCAATTGCGATGTACAAGTACTCAAAGCCCCTGGCAGTGCGGGGAAAGGGGACCAAGATGTCAAGCCCCCAGACCAAAAATGGCTAGGAGAGAGGGGTCGTTTGAAGGGCTTGAGCTAGTTCATGAAATCTCTTTGAATGAAACTGGCATGCTTCACACTTGATTACTAGTGCCATTACATCCTGGAGGGCAGTGGGCCAAAAGAAACCCTGCCGGAATGCCTTTCCGGCAAGTTCTCTTGATCCTATGTGGGAGCAACATATGCCTCCATGTATCTGTGCCAACAGCTCTCGTCTATCTTCCCGGCAAATGCGTATGAGTTTCACACCATTCGGTCTCTTTCTAGATAGGATGCTGTCTACGAACAGGTAGATATGATACCAGCAGGCTACTTTCTGCGCTTCCTCTTGTTCCTCAGAAAGTTCTCATGTCTGAGAGAAACGGACGATGTGTTGCGCCCATGCTGGAGCATGAGGCCCGACGACAAGGACTAAAGGCATATCCTCTGTCGGGGTAGCATTTGCCTCAACCGCAAGGGCCCGAGGACCCGCCAGAGCCTGTTGCATGCCGACAAGCCTGGCAGGGGCGTGTGCTTCCACGGCAAGAGCCAGAGGCCCTGCTGGAGCACAGAGCTCACTGACAAGCCTGCCGTTTTCCCTAGCAACCTTCTCGCCGGCAGCTTCCGGGAGCTCTGCCAGGAAATACTTGCCGCAACTTAACTTCCTTCTCTTCTCTTGCCTAGTTGATGGTGTCACGGAGGGTTGAGTTAGTTGGAGCACGAAAGTACCTAGTTCCACAGGTAACTTAAGGGCAGCGCATTTTGACAGGCCATCCGCAACGCTGTTTCCTGCATGTGGAATGTGCTCCATTTGTAGGCCATCAAAACGTTCTTCCAACTTCCTCACTTCATATACATAAGCTTCCATCAACCAGCTCTGGTAATCTTTGTTCACTTGCCTGACGACAAGTTGAGAGTCACCTCTGACAATAGGTTTCCTGATCCCAAGATCTGCCACGATCCTGAGACCGGCAAGCAACCCTTCGTACTCGGCAGTGTTGTTCGTTGATCTATCCCGGGGGAAGTGCATATAAATCACATATCTGAGGTGATCTTCGGTGGGTGCGATAAGCAGCACTCCGACACCAGCGCCTTGCAGCAAGAAATCTCCATCAAAATACATGATCCATTCTAGATTGGTTTCCTTACCGGGGAATGTTGACTCTAGAACTTCTTCATCGGGCGTTGGGGTCTACTCTGCGATGAACTCCGCCAAGGCGCTGCTCTGAATGGTCGAAGTGTTTCAAACTTAAGACCAAAGTTGGACGGCTCCAAAGCCCACTCCACAATCCTGCCGGTAGCTTCAGGGTTTCGCAAGATCCACTGCAATGGGAAGCGGGTGAGAATGGTGATCTCATGTGCATGGAAGTAATGGCGTAGCTTCCTCGAGGCCATAAGAACGCCGAAGAGCAACTTTGGCACACCAGAATATCTCGACCTAGCCCTTGCAACAGGGAGCTGACAAAATAGACTAGGTGCTGCACCACTTTCTTCTTCTGGATTGTCTCATCCAACTGCGCAAATCCTTCCTTGCCGGCATCAGACCCTATCGAGGAACGTCCTGGCTCGTCGCTTGGCGGCCCTAACGTTGCTGCTCCTTCTTCATCAAATTCCCTTTCAACCACTAGTGCAACACTCACCACTTGATTCGTTGTCGCCAGATATAGCAGCAATGGCTCTTGTGGTTTTGGCGCGAGAAGGACTGGCGGAGAAGAGAGGTACCTCTTCAAATCATGTAGTCCTGCCTACGCTTTCGGAGTCCATTTCATTGGACCTGCCTTCTTCAAGATTTTGAAAAAGCGCAGGGCGAGCTTAGCAGATTTTGAGATGAACCTACTTAGGGCAGCAACACAGTCGGCAAGACAGCGCACATCTTTGACTCGTCTTGGTGCTTCAGTTTTCTCAATCGCCTTGATGTTGTCGAGATTTGCTTCTATTCCTCGTTGAGATACAAAGAACCCAAGAAGCTTGCCGGACGGGACGCCGAACACACACTTCTCAGGATTGAGATTCATGTTGATCTTGCGCAGGTTGGCAAATGTTTCTTCTAGGTATGATATGAGTGTAGCCTTGTCCTTGGTTTTGACCACTATGTCATCCATATAGGATTCTATATTTGTATTTAGCTGGGGCTCAAAACCAATCTGGACCGCTCTTGGAATAGTAGAACCAACACTTTTTAACTCGAAAGGCATACGCAAAAATCAATACGTACCACATGGGCTAATAAATGCGGTCTTCTCCTCGTCTTCCTTGGCAATGAAAATCTGATGATATCCGGAGTAGGCGTCAAGGAAAGCCAATAAGTCGCAGCCGGCGGTGGAGTCCATGATCTGGTCGATGCGCGGGAAGGGAAAAGGGTCTTTGGGGCAGGCTTTGTTGATGTATGTGAAATCAATGCACAACCTCCATTTTCCATTCACCTTGCGCACTACAACTGGATTGTCCAACAATGTTGGACGGAGTACTCCTCTAATCAAACCAGCCACTTTTAGTTTCTTGATCTCTTCGGCAATAAACTGTTGCCACTCCAAAGCTTGCTTCCGGACCTTCTGCTTGACAGGCCGCGCATGTGGGCAGACGGCAAGGTGGTGCTCAATCACCTCCCTTGGAACACCAGGGGTATTAGATGGTTGCCATGCAAACACATCAACATTCGCCCGTAGGAAGGTGATGAGCGTGCTTTCCTATTTGTCGTCAAGGGTGGAACTTATGGTGAAAATTCCCCCCATGCCATCCTCCCTTGCGGGCACCTTCTTGGTCTCTGGCGGAGCAGACTTGGACTTTTTGCTCTTGCCGGTGGAGCTCTCTGGCACATCATCAACGGGAGTGCAACACCTCGAAGAGGTGCGCGTGACGTAATGTGCGCTAGAGGCATTGCCGGTCTTCTTCCCCCTGGGTGCTTCAGCAGCAGGAGCAAGTGCATTGGCGGTAGATGTTGTAGTTGCCCCCTAGTAGAGTTGGTCGACATAGATAAGCGCGCTTTTCTTGTCGGAGTTGATAGTGATGATGCAAATTGGCCCGGGCATCTTCAGCATGTTGTAAGCAAAGTGGGTGGCCTCCATGAACTTGGCTAGCGCTGGGCGACCAAGAATGTCGTTGTATGGCAACGAAATCTTGGCGACGTCAAAAAATATCTTCTCCGTTCTGAAATTGATATCACTGCCAAAGCTCACCGGCAATCTTACCCTTCCCTTCGGCTGAGTTCTTCCTGAATTGGCCCCTTGGAAAGCGCCTGTTGGATCGAGATCTTCGTCAAGAATTTGTAGCCTCTAGATGACATCAGGAGAGATCAGATTCAGGCTGGCCTCACTGTCGACTAACATCTTTGTCACCTTGAGGTTGCAGATTGTTGGTGAAACCAATGACGACAGGCACCTGACTACAGTTATGCGATCAAGGTGATCCTCGGTGTCGAAAATGATAGGAGTGCTGGACCTTTTCAGAGGCTTCTGGGCACCGATAGAGGGCTCCGCTGCATTAACCTCACGTGCCCACTGTTTAAGTTGGCGGTGGGAGGAATGCAATGAGGCACCTCCCTCTATGCACATCTTCTCTGTAGCCTTTTGGAATTCATGCGCGCTGGATTCGGCGTCCTCTTTGACATCATCATCATCTCCCTCTTGCTTGTCGTGGCCACGGGCGGGCCTATATTTTTGTTGCTTGGGCTTGCCGCGGCGACCTCCTTGGCCGACACGCTTCTTGCCGGACCCCTCAACACCAGCAGGGCCTTTCTCCCTATCTTGCTTCTCGTATTCAACTTTTCTCTTCACGGCAAGCTGCTCAACTTGCTAGCAGTCTTGGAGATCATGGTCGTTTGTGCGATAGACCTTGCAATACTGCTTGCCGGAGCCTCCTGGCTTGTTGGCAGCTGCCATAGCATGGCAGGAGGCGCACCCAGCAACATCGTTGCCGGGGTCGTTAACCTTGCCCTTCTTGGTGGTGCCATGGTTGCCGGATCCCTCTATGGCGAGTACGGTCTTTCCCTTGCATTTCTTGTTCCGCCGCTGGCCCTTCTTTGTCGGGGCGGTGGTGTCTTTATCTTAAGAATTGACCCCTACACTGACGTCTTCGTCGGGGAGTCTCCTCCCTTCGTCGGCTCGAGCACATTTGTCTGCCAAAGCATAAAGCTCGATGACATCCCTGACTCTGTTCATCGCCAGCTCTTTCCGCATTCGGTGGTTGCGCATGTTCTGATGGAACACGCTGATAAATGCGGCGGGATGAACACTGGTATGTTGTGGTGCACGCGGCTCAACCTTTGGATGTACTTGCACAAAGTTTTGCCCTCCTTCTGGGGGATGATGTGTAGATCACTTTCCCGGCCAGGAGCTTAATGACCTCCTGTGAAGGCGCCAAGAAACTCGTGTCACGGGTCCGCCCAGGACGCGATTGATCCCTCTGGCAAGTGCATCAACCATGACCTAACGTTGGGTTTAAGCACCAATGGGAAGTAGTTGGCGAGTATCTTATCGTCGTGACCCCCTACAGCCTGCACCGCAATGGTGTAGATGCTCAGGAATTCTGACGGATGAGTCTTGCCGTCATACTTCTTCGGGAATTCCAGCTTGAATGGTCGGGAGTTTGGCCACTGGACTTGTCATAGCTCACGGGTAAATGCTGGACAACCCACCTCGTAGGGTAGGCTAACAAGATACCCTGGTGCAGACTTGTCTTCAGTGGGCCCTGCGCTCCTATCAGACTAGAGGCGCGCTTCACGCCTCCGCTCAATTGAAGTACGAGCATCTTCCTTGGCCCGTTATCGAAGAACTTGATGCTGGTCGCGGCGTTTCCGTGGGTCAGACGACGCCGTTGAGAAACCATCGTAAGTGTCGGTCCGTTGAGTCGGCGACCAGAAATGTTGATGTGGAGGAGAATGCGCCGAAGTAGCGCCGCCTCTGGCTCTCTCGCCACTAGCGTGAGCCGGCTCGGTGGACCGAAACTTATCTGCAAGTCTGAGGAGGCTCTGAATGGTTGCTCTCCATTCGTCGAGCTTCTCCACAGCAGGAGGGAAATTTTGGAGTAGCCGTGCCCGCGCCATCGCTTCCTCCGACATGGTCGAGAGCAAACACCGCGAGTAACGCGAGGTGGTCTGACTTCTAACTATGTTAGAAGGAGCACCATCACGGTCCCGCGTTGGCGCACCACTCCCACTTGCATGCTGGCAAGCATGCTGGTCCTGTGCACCTTGGGAGTGGTTCGCAGGAGCTTTTCCGTGGGTGCGTTGAGAACTGTGGGCACCGCGACGCGGCTCTTCGCGTGCGTCCTGCGAGTGCCGCGGCATAGGCGCCGGCATGGGTGCCCTGGAAGATACCCTTCCACGTCGGGATTCCGCCGTACCGCCCGTAGCTGGCACCGCTCCATCCTGAGACCCAGGAGCGCGAGGGTTCCCACCGCTGCCATGGGTGCCTCTGAGGCGAGCGTCGCCGCTTGCTTGGCCTGGATCACAAGAGCGCCGTGGAAGTTCGGAACCTCCTCCTCCTCCTCCTCCTCCGCCCGCATCTATGTCGTGTCCTATTTGCGCAGATATAGGGATAGCGGACGTGGATGGGCCAACTACCATTACGCCCTTCTTCCTGGGGGCCATGGCGCTGATGAATATGAAGAAATTGGCGCACTGATCACTAGACTGGGTTAGCATGATCTAGCGCCGCCCTACCTGGCATGCCAAAGATGTCATGGGGAATGAACACCTATGGGATCAGAGGGACCCTTTCGGTTCGGCGGGGGAAGGCTTGTGCAACCAGCCGATCTGATGAACAGCATGTGGGGATCTTTACCCAGGTTCGGGCCGCACGGATGTGTGAAACCCTACTCCTGTTTGGTTGTATTGAAAGTGTTCTTAGGGTTCTAGCTACAGGAGCACTATGAGCAGCTGCCACGCGTGTAAGCTAGAAAGTCCCAAGAGTCCAAAAGTCGAAAAGTCCTTTACTGTATCGCCTTGGGCCTACTTTTATACTCTGAAGGGATTCCCAACAGGTGTGTACAGTGCATACATGGGGTGTATAGAGCTACAATGCTATCATACCTAACACTGACGGAGTAGGACATGCGCATTTAATGCACCATCAGGCATCTCTGTCCGCCTATGCGAGGGGACAGGAACCCATCCCATCGGCACTACTTAGCCCCCTCCAACGTCGATGCCGCGACAAGCGTCCAGGCGGATTGACACCTGCCCTGTGCCCTGGCGGGGTCTTGCTAGGGCTTCGCCTTGCCGGGGTTTCGCCTTACCGGGGCCTCGTCTTTCCTGGAGGTTTAATAGCCCTTGTGGCAAGGTTTTGCCGGCAGTCTTGATTTTTCTGTGTTTGTATCAGGTAAGTCTCTGTTGGGCCTCGTCGCTAGGGTGGCTACTACCTCTCGTGCACGAGTAAGGGGCACTAGAGAGCCCAAAACTCTAGTGCACCGACAGTGTCAAAGCAAGCAGTCAAGCACACAAGCAAACAAAAAGGCAAACGAAAAGGCGAGCGGAAGAAGGGCAAATAAAAAAGGCAAACCTTTTTGGTATTTTCTGAAAATCATTTTAGAAGTGGGGGAGAGGAAAACGAGAGGCAAATGGCAAATAAAGTAAATGCAAGAGATTAGTTTGTGATGGGTACTTGGTAGGCTTGATGTGTATCCACCCCGGAAACGGCGCCGGAAATCCTTATTGCTACCCCTTGAGTGTCATCGTTTTCTCACGACAGATGCCATGGGGTTGCTTATCGTAGATGGTTGGGGGTGAAGGACGCCGTCGGGCTCCGGGTGCGAGATTGGGCACAAGCAGTGTCGACACACGATGTACCTAGGTTCAAGGCCCTCCAAGGGAGGTAATACCCCTAGTCCGGCTTGGTTTGGTTGGATGGATGGGTATAAGTACAATGGTGCTCCTGGAGTTGTGTCTAGAGGAGGAAGAAGGGGCAGCCGAATCCTCTTCCTCCAATGCTTTGTGTGTGTGTGAAGATGATAGTTCGTGTGAGCGCGTATCCATTCGTCGCATGGGGGGCTCGGGGGTTTTTATAGGCCAACTCCCTGGCTCTCATAATATTTATAACTACAAAGGTGGGGGGACCCGGCTGGCAGTCTCTCCAGCTGGCCAGAGGGTCCTGCCGCTCGTGCCATCTCGATGTGGGTGGGGCCCGCCGGCCGAGCGGTCTCATCTCCTGTTGGGGCCCGCCAGCCGGATCTGCGATTGGCCCTCGCCCACCTACGCGGCACCGGCCGCCCGGGGGGGCGTCGTCTAGCGCCAGCCGACCGAAGTCTCCGGTACGGCCGGCGGCACTATAGCCACGCCGGGGTAGGTAATCGAGTCGTGAGGGCGTGCCAGCACTGTTCCCCCGCCCGGTCGCGCTCACCAAGGTCAGCGGACAGGACGGTTGGACTATAGCCACGCGTTGTAGTGCATAAGCGGCCACTGTAGCCATAGGGCCACCCGTCATGCCGGTCATGTCGCGTCGTCGTACACACGCGCAGAGGGACGGGACGGGGCATTTCCGTCCCAAGGCAACGGAAGAGCCGGCCCGTGGGCAGCCCGCCATGCCCAGCCGGCCGGGGATCCAGCCGGCTCCTTGACCAGCCGACCGGGGTGACAGCCGGCACTGGCTCACGCCGGACGTCCTCCAGCCGGCCACGGCCAACCGGCCTCGTAGTTTCGCTTCGAAGCGAAAGGGGGAAGACCCCGTTGCTTTGGCCTACCTGGCGGTAATAACCCCGACAGTAGTCTCCGAAGCCAGCGGGGGCCCGCGTCTGGCAGACGAAGGGGAGACGGCGACTTCCCCTCAGCATTACCCGCCTCTGGCTCGAAGGCGAAGGGGAAGCCGAGTCGGCTGTTGGACCCAACGCCTCGGGTACCGGCACGCCACCCTGGGACCCATGCCGGCACGCGGCGAGTAATGATGTGGTGGATCCCGCGCATGCGGGAAGACGGGATGTCGCCTGGGCCTAGCTCGCTAGGACCCAAGCGTAGCCCAGTAGGCCCCGAGGTGCAGGGAAGGATCCTCTATGCCCCAAAGCGGCCGTTACGGCCCGGGGCCACCCACGTGCATGGAGTTTCTAGGGGGATTGGGCACAATCAATCCCACGTCCCCGGGTGGTGGCCTCCCCTATAAAAGGAGAGGAAGGGCAGGAGGCGGAGGCACCCGCGCCCCACTTGCCTCCTTGCTGCCCTTCTTCGTTGCCTCTCTTCCTTCCTCGCACGCCGTCGCACTCAAGCCCGGACCCGCGCCCGCACGCCGCACCGCCGCCGCGATGGCCGATGGACGCAGTGGCAGCTAGGGTGGTTCCTTCGTGGTCGAGGCGGACATCGCTGAGCTGTGCCGCGTGCGCATGCTGCCACCGGAGGAGCAGGTGGCTGCACGCGCACCGGGCAATGAGATAGCGCCGGCACCACAGCCAGGTACCACGTCGTGTTCCTCTGGCACTTCTCCCGGGGCATCGGGCTCCCGATGAGTATCTTCTTTCGTCTCCTTCTAGATACTTTTGACCTCTAGCCGCACAACCTCGGTGCAAATTCGATCCTTTACCTATCCGCTTTGTGACGTTGTGCGAGGGGTACCTCGGTATCCTTCCTTTCATTGACATCTTCAACGCTCTCTTCTACCTCAAACATATGAAAAGCGACGCCTGCGGGGGCACGATGCTGTGCTGCCGCGGTGTCGCTCGCTTTCCTCCTCTTTCCCTCATCGATTCTATCAAGGGGTGGCATCGGACGTTCTTCTATGTGAAGAACGTCGACCCGAGGACGGATTACATCCGGTTGCCGCCATTTCAGGACAGGCAGTCCTCCCAGCAGAACTGGGTGGGGACTGCCCCACGCGACCTGGCCCTAGACGAGCTTGGCCGCCTCACGCAGCTGAAAAGCTCCGAGGGGTTGGTCGCCGCCGACCTAGTGGCAGCCTTTATCTCGCGTCGGGTGGCGCCCCTCCAGATGAGGCCACACTGGATTTGCGACATGTCTGGCCGGCACGACCCCTGCTAGCTGTCCATCGTTGAGCTGACGCCGGCTCAGGTGGCGAAGCGGGTGAACACTCTCATGATGTTCAAGCTGAAGCCCGCCTCATGGTCCTTTGGAATGGAGTCGTACGACTGCATCAACCGGCCTCCCCTGGTATGTTTTCTGTTGAGGTAGTTCTTTTTCGTTTGATATTCCCTAGCCGGCAGCCGGCTAGCGAACTTACTTTGATGTGCTGCCCGCAGCTGCTGGTGAGACAGAACACGCCAGATGGCCCGCACCCGCAGATCTTCGAGGCGGAGCGTGAAAACTCGGACTCCAAAGACTACCAGATGGGAGGCCCCCGGAGGAAGGAGTGGACTCCTCGAGAGGAGCCGACGAGCCGTCCGACCCACGAACCGGCGCTCCCAGTGGAGCCGGAGGATCAGGCGCGGCCGGGGAGCCCGTCGGAGTGGGTGAGTTCCCACTTGCCCCCTCGATCAAGGACTGGACGGATGACGATGATGATGATGACGCCTTGATGATTCTGAACGAGCCTCCCCCTTCAGCGCGCCTGGGCCGGAGGAGCGAGGAGCGGCCATCTCAAGCCTCGGCAGCCGGAGCAGCCGGCCGGGGGAAGAGGCTGGTTCAGGGGGGCGGCCCTGCCACCCGGCCCGAAGCAGGTGAAGGTGGCCGCGCAGAAGCCGCCGCCACAGGCCAAGCAGGACTTCCCCTTGTCATCGGGTAAGTTTTTATTTCGCGTAAGTTTTTTGATTTCGCCTTGCGAGCCGGTTAATGACAGGTCCTTGGGCGTTGCAGCGACACAATCGAGATCCACGAGGAGGAGCCGGTGGGGGAGCCGAAGGATGCCGCCAGTCAGCTGGCCCGCGAGCACGTGGCCACCCAATGAGAGGAGAAGAGGGGGCTCGCGGAGCTGTGAGCCTCCAGGTCCGGGACACGATGAGGGGCCACACACTCCGAGACCTCGAGCAGCCGAAGGCAGAGGGGGTCGGTGGATCCTCCATGGGCGTCGGACTCGGCAGCGGAGTCAACTTGCATGTCGAGGCCTCCGTCTAGCAAGCCGCGAGGGGCGGCTATGGACCTGCTAGAGCCTCCGCCCGCGCAAGAGATAGCCCAGGCAAGGGAGGTGACGACGGAGCCGGCTCCCGAGGCAACCCGGTCTGAGGTGCGGAGGTGACCCCGCCTGCGGCCGAGCCGGCTCGGGTCGAGGTACCGGAGGTCCCGGCGGCCCTGGAGGTGGCGGCCATGGAGGTGGAGGTGCCTTTCGGCATGACCGACGGGCCAGAGCGGACGGGAGAGGAGGCGGCGACGGCGCTGGGTGGGGGCCGGCGGGAAGCGACTCCCGGCCCCTTGCCGTCATCAACCGGGCCCCGACGGCTGGAGCCGCGGCGAGCCCGGGTGGCAATGGCAGCCAGGCCCGGACGACCCTACGGTCGATGCAAGAGATGGTCTTTTGACTGGGAAGCCCTGGTGAGCGCGCCGGCCTTGCCAGCCCCTAGGTAGGCGGCCCGGTCCCCTCCTTTGCGGACCTGGGGAGTGTCTTGGACCGGTGCCGCAGGAGCTGGCCCGGTTCGCGAAGGCGGCAGACGTCGCCCTTCAGCGTGCGGAGGAAAGCCTGCTGTTTTAACTTAGGATTTTCAGTGGGGCACGCGAGTGCAGCCACTAGGTGTAGCCCCGAAGATGCGGGCCGGCTGACCGGCTGACGGGCAGCCGGGCCAGATCTTTTTTGAGCATGTCTTGACCTTTGCCATTTCGTGGCAGGAAGGGAACTCCCTGTGGCAGAAGCTATTCACGGAGGCGGTCGCCATCCACGACCGCGGCAAATACGGCATCTACCGCCTGGAGGAGGAACTGACTTGTGTGCAAGGTCAGTTGCACTTCATAGGAGGGGTACGTAGCCCCTAGGAGCCGGCTGACACCCGTTGTGTCTGGCAGGTGAGCTGGCCATGCTTCAGGGGGAGAAGACCGGACTTGTCTCCGAGCGGGACCGGCTACCGCGAGACGTCCAGGCGGCCGCATAGAAGACGGTCCATCTATCCGCCCTGCTGGTCGACGGGGAGGCAGCCCGGGGCCGGCTCAAGGCCGAGGCGGCGAAGGAAACAGCGGCCTGGGAGGCGGCCGTCAAGGAGGCGGCTGACGCAGCCCTGAGGACCACCGCCCTTCAAGGTGAGATGACCCGCTATTGGAAATATGCCCTAGAGGCAATATATAAAGTGTTTTTATTATATTTCCTTGTTCATGATAATCTTTTATTATCCATGCTATAACTGTAGTGATCGGAAACACATTGCATGTGTGGATAAATAGACAAACACTATGTCCCTAGTATGCCTCTAGCGAACTAGCTCGTTGATCAAAGATGGTCAGGGTTTCCTAGCCATTGACATGTGATGTCATTTGATAAAGGGATCACATCATTAGGAGACTGATGTGATGGACAAGACCCAAACTACAAACGTAGCATATGATCGTGTCAGTTTATTGCTACTGTTTTCTGCATGTCAAAGTATATGTTCCTATGACCATGAGATCATGCAACTCACGGATATTGAAGGAGTGCCTTGTGTGTATCAAACGTCGCAACGTAACTGGGTGACTATAAAGGTGCTCTACAGGTATCTCCGATGGTGTCTGTTGAGTTGGCATGGATCGAGACTGGGATTTGTTACTCCGTGTGACGGAGAGGTATCTCGGGGCCCACTCGGTAATGCAACATCACAATAAGCCTTGAAAGCAATGTTAATAATTGTTAGTTGCGGGATCTTGCATTACGGAACGAGTAAAGAGACTTGCCGGTAACAAGATTGAACTAGGTATAGAGATACCGACGATCGAATCTCGGGCAAGTAACATGCCGAAGAACAAAGGGAACGTTATACGGGACTAACTGAATCCTTGACATAGAGGTTCAACCGATAAGATCTTCGTAGAATATGTAGGAACCAATGTGGACATCCAGGTCCCACCATTGGTTATTGGCCGTAGAGGTGTCTCGGTCATGTCTACATAGTTCTCGAACCCGCAGGGTGTGCACACTTAAGGTTCGGTGACGTTTCGGTAGTATAGAGTTATGTATGGTGGTGACCGAAGGTTGTTCGGAGTCCCGAATGAGATCCCGGACGTCACGAGGTGCTCCGGAATGGTCCAGAGGTAAAGATTCATATATAGGATGTCCCAGTTTGGTCGCCGGAAAAGTTTCGGGCTCATCGGTAGTGTACCGGGAGTATCGGTAGTGTACCGGGAGTGCCGGTAGTGTACCAGGGGACCTCCGGGAGGGGTATTTCGACCCCAAGAGGTCCATGGGATGTGGGAGAATAATAACCAGCCCTTAGTGGGCTGGGAAAACAGCCACAAAGGCCCATGGCGCAGGAGAGAAAGTCCTAAAGCAAAAAGTGGAAAATCAGCCAATAGGAGGCAATCCTACTCCAACTAGGATTGGAGGTGAAGTAGGATTGCTCCCACCTCCTATTTCGGCCGACCCAAAGGCCTTGGCTGCCTCTCCTCTCCTCTCCTCCTATATATACTAGTGGATTGGGTGGTTTTTGGACAGAATTTCCGGCCACGTGCTACCCGTTCCACTGGTGCATAGTTTCTCCTCTAGATCGTAGTTCCGCAGTGCTTAGGCGAAGCCGTGCCGGAATTGCTCCACCACCATCACCGGAGCGCCGTAACGCTGCCGGTGAACTCTCTCTCCTCTCCACCCCTCTTGCTGGATCAAGACGGTGGAGATCGTCATCAAGCTGCACGTGTGCTGAACGCGGAGGTGCCGTACGTTCGGTACTAGATCGGAAGGATCGTGATCAAGGCCACGAGACGTTCGTGATTGGATCGTGGGACGGATCGTGACGAGATCGTGGGACGGTTCGTGATTGGTTCGCGGGACGGTTCGTGATTGGATCGCGGGACGCTCGGCGATTTGGATCGCGAAGAAGTTCGACTACACCAACCGCGTTTCTTAACGCTTCCCGCTTAGCGATCTACCAGGGTACGTAGATCCACTCTCCCTCTCGTAGATGCTCATCACCATGGATAGGTTTGCGTGTGCGTAGGAAAATTTTTGTTTCCCATGCGACGTTCCCCTACAGTGGCATCATGAGCTAGGTTGATGGTTCGATGAGATCTCGAGTAGAACACAAAAGGTTTGTGGGGGTTGATGCTTAGATTGCTTCCTCCCTTGGTTGTATTTTGGTTCAGCGGGATTGTGAGATGAAGCGGCCCGGACCAACATTACTCGTACGCTTACGAGAGACCGGTTCCCTCGACGCAACTTGTTGCTTAGATGGCTTGCGGGTGACAGTTTCTCTCACTTTAATTGGATCGGATCCGACAAAGGCGGTCCTTGAGAAGGTTGAAAAGCAATCTATGTATCACCGTTGTGGTTTATACGTAGGTGAGAATCGTTCTTGCTAGATACCCGTAGCAGCCACGTAAAACATGCAACAACAATTAGAGGACGTCTAACTTGTTTTTGCAGGGTATGTTGTGATATGATATGGCCAATTACATGATGAGATATATGTGATGTATGAGATGATCATGTGATGTATAGATTATCACGACTTGCATGTCGGTGATTACGGCAACCGGCAGGAGCCATAGGGTTGTCTTTAATTATTGTATGACCTGCGTGTCAATCATTAAGCGCTATGTAATGCTTTACTTTATCGCTACGGTAGCAATAGTAGTAGAAGCATGCAGGGCGTGACAACCCCGATGGCGACACGTTGATGGATATCAACATGATGGAGATCATGGTGTCATGCCGGTGACGATGGAGATCATGCCGGTGTTTCGAAGATGGAGATCTTAAACACAAGTTGATAGCCATATCATGTCACTTATGAATTGCATGAGATGTTAATCCTTTTATGCACCTTGTTTTGCTTAGTACGACGGTAGCATTATAAGGTGATCCCTCACTTAAATTTCAAGATGAACTGTGTTCTCCCCGAGTGTGCACCGTTGCGAAAGTTCGTCGTGTCGAGACACCACGTGATGATCGGGTGTGATAGACTCTACGTTCACATACAATGGGTGCAAGCCAGATTTGCACATGCAGAACACTCGGGTTAAACTTGACGAGCCTAGCATGTACAAACATGGCCTCGGAACACAAGAGACCGAAAGGTCGAACATGAGTCATATAGTAGATATGATCAACATAATGATGTTCACCATTGAAGCCACCTTAACTCACGTGATGATCGGACTTGAGTTGGTGAATTTGGATCATGTGACACTCAGATGACCTGAGGGATGTCAATTTGAGTGGGAGCTTTAGTAATTTGATTAACTAAACTCATTATCATGAACAATAGTCTAAGTAACCTTTGCATATTTATGTTTTAGATCCATGGCTCGCGCAGTAGCACCCCTGAATTTTAATGCGTTCCTAGAGAAAGATAAATTGAAAGATGATGGAAGTAACTTTGTTGACTGGGCCCGTAATCTGAGGATTATCCTCACGGCTTCCCAGAAGTCATATGTCCTTGATGAACCGCTTGGTGACCAGCCAGAAGACATGACCTCCGAAGACGTTAAGAACGCTTGGGAGGCTCGTGCTGGAGACTACTCAATAGTTCAGTGTGCAATATTGTATGGCTTAGAACCGGGACTTCAAAGACGTTTTGAACGTCATGGGGCATATGAGATGTTCCAGGAGTTGAAGTTTATCTTTCAGAAGAATGCCCGGATCGAGAGGTATGAGACCTCCGATAAATTCTATGCTTGCAAGATGGAGGAGAACGGGTCTATTAGTGAGCACATACTCAGAATGTCTGGGTACTCAAACCATCTAGCAGAGTTGGGAATTACCCTTCCGCCGGAGGCGATCGCTGGTAGAGTTCTTCAATCGCTGCCACCTAGTTACAAGAGCTTTGTGATGAACTATAACATGCACGGGATGAACAAGTCAGTCGCCGAGCTGTTTGCGATGCTGAAAGTCGCTGAGTCTGAAATCCAGAAAGAACATCAAGTGTTGATGGTCAATAAAACCACTAGTTTCAAGAAAAACGGCAAAGGCAAAGGCAAGAAGGGTAAAACCAAGAAGGATGGCAAAGCAGTTGCTACTCCTACAAAGAAGCCTAAGCATGGACCTAAGCCAGAAACTGAGTGCTTTCATTGCAAAGGAACTGGTCACTGGAAGCGGAACTGCCCCAAGTACCTGGCTGGCAAGAAGGCGGCCAACGACAAACAAGGTATATATGATATACATGTTATTGATGTGTACCTTACTAGTTCTCTTAGTAGTGCCTGGGTATTTGATACCGTTCGGTTGCTCACATTTGCAACTCAAAACAGGAACTACGGAATAAACGAAGACTGGCAAAGGACGAAGTGACGATGCGCGTGGGAAATGGTTCCAAGGTTGATGTGATCGCCGTCGGCACGCTCTCTCTTCGATTACCATCAGGATTAGTGATGAACCTAAATAATTGTTATTTAGTGCCTGCGTTAAGCATGAACAGTATATCTGGATCTTGTTTATTGCGAGACGGTTACTCATTTAAATCAGAGAATAAAGGTTGTTCTATTTATATGAGTAATATCTTTTATGGTCATGCACCCAATGTTAGGGGTTTATTCATATTGAATCTTGATAGTGATGACACACATGTTCATAACATTGATGCCAAAAGATGTAGAGTAGTTAATGATAGTACCACTTTCTTGTGGCACTGCCGTTTAGGTCATATTGGTGTAAAACGCATGAGGAAGCTCCATGCTGATGGACTTTTGGAGTCACTTGATTTTGAATCACTTGACACATGTGAACCATGCCTTATGGGCAAGATGACCAAAACGCCGTTCTCTGGAACAATGGAACGGGCGAGTGACTTATTGGAAATCATACATACTGATGTGTGCGGTCCAATGAATGTCGAAGCGCGCGGTGGTTATCGTTATTTTCTCACCTTCACTGATGACTTGAGTAGATATGGGTATATTTACTTGATGAAGCACAAGTCTGAAACATTTGAAAAGTTCAAGCAATTTCAGAGTGAAGTTGAGAATCATCGTAACAAGAAGATTAAATTTCTTCAATCTGATCGAGCAGGTGAATATCTGAGTTATGAGTTTGGCAATCACTTAAGACAGTCTGGAATTGTTTCACAGTTGACACCGCCCGGAACACCATAGCGTAATGGTGTGTCTGAACGTCGTAATCGGACCTTATTGGATATGGTGCGTTCTATGATGTCTCTTGCCGATTTGCCACTATCGTTTTGGGGTTATGCATTAGAGATAGCTGCATTCACTTTAAATAGGGCACCATCAAAATCCGTTGAGACGACGCCATATGAACTGTGGTTTGGCAAAAAGTTGAAGTTGTCGTTTCTTAAAGTTTGGGGATGTGATGCTTATGTCAAAAAGCTTCAACCTGAAAAGCTGGAACCCAAAGCGGAAAAGTGCGTCTTCATAGGATACCCGAAAGAGACAGTCGGGTATACCTTCTATCTCAGATCCGAGGGCAAAGTGTTTGTCGCTAAGAACGGAACATTTCTTGAGAAAGAGTTTCTCTCGAAAGAATTGAGTGGGAGGAAAATAGAGCTTGATGAGGTTATTGAACCTTTACTTCAACCAGAGAGTAGCGCAGCACAGAAAGATGTTTCTGTGGAACCTACAACGGTAGAAGAGGAAGTTAATGATGATGATCATGAAGCTCCGGATCAAGCTGCTATTGAACCTCGTAGGTCGACAAGGACGCGTACTACTCCCGAGTGGTACGGAAACCCTGTCTTAGAGGTCATGTTGTTGGACAACAATGAACCTACGAGCTATGGAGGAGCAGTGATGGGCCCGGATTCCGAGAAATGGTTAGAGGCCATGCAATCTGAGATGGGATCCATGTATGAAAACAAAGTATGGACTTTGGAAGTACTACCTGAAGGGCGAAAGGCCATTCAGAACAAATGGATCTATAAGAAGAAGACTGACGCGGACGGTAATGTCACCGTCTATAAAGCTCGACTTGTGGCAAAGGGTTTTTCACAAGTTCAAGGAGTTGACTACGATGAGACTTTCTCACCCGTAGCGATGCTTAAGTCTGTCAGAATCATGTTGGCAATAGCTGCTTATTTCGACTATGAAATTTGGCAGATGGACGTCAAAACAGCGTTCCTCAACGGTTTCCTTGAGGAAGAGTTGTATATGATGCAACCCGAAGGTTTTGTCGATCCAGAGAATGCTGGCAAAGTTTGCAAACTCCAGCGATCCATTTATGGACTGGTGCAAGCATCTCGGAGTTGGAATAAACGCTTTGATGAGGTGATCAAAGCGTTTGGGTTTATACAAGTTTATGGAGAAGCTTGTATTTACAAGAAAGTGAGTGGGAGCTCTGTAGCATTTCTAGTGTTATATGTGGATGACATATTGCTGATCGGAAACGATATAGAAATGCTGGAAAGTGTGAAGGAATATTTGAATAAGAGTTTTTCAATGAAGGACCTAGGAGAAGCTGCTTTCATATTAGGCATTAAGATCTATAGAGATAGGTCGAGACGCTTAATAGCACTTTCACAGAGCACATACCTTGATAAAGTTTTGAAGAAGTTCAAAATGGAACAGGCCAAGAAGGGGTTCTTGCCTGTGTTGCAAGGTGTGAAGTTGAGTAAGACTCAATGCCCAGTGACTGCAGAAGATAAAGAAAAGATGAGCGTCATCCCCTATGCTTCAGCCATAGGCTCTATCATGTATGCAATGCTGTGCACAAGACCCGATGTCAGCCTTGCCATAAGTATGGCTGGAAGGTTTCAAAGTGATCCTGGAATGGAGCACTGGCAAGCGATCAAGAATATCCTTAAGTACCTTAACAGGACTAAGGACATGTTTCTCATTTA
Organism: Hordeum marinum; assembly: GCA_022496015.1. Lineage (NCBI taxonomy): Eukaryota > Viridiplantae > Streptophyta > Magnoliopsida > Poales > Poaceae > Hordeum > Hordeum marinum. Next base: position 387,360,625 of record CM039672.1, read on the forward strand.
TGGAGGTGATGAAGAGCTCGTCGTAAAGGGTTACGTCGATGCAAGCTTTGACACTGATCCGGACGATTCTAAATCGCAAACCGGATACGTATTTATTCTTAACAGGGGAGCGGTAAGCTGGTGCAGTTCAAAGCAAAGCGTGGTAGCTGATTCTACGTGCGAAGCGGAGTACATCGCAGCCTCGGAGGCAGCGAAGGAAGGTGTCTGGATGAAGCAGTTCATGACAGATCTTGGAGTAGTGCCTAGTGCACTGAATCCAATAAATCTGTTCTGTGACAACACTGGTGCTATTCCTCTAGCCAAGGAACCAAGGTTTCACAAGAGGACCAGACACATAAAGCGACGCTTCAACTCCATCCGGTTCTACATCGAGGAGAAGGACATAAATATTTGCAAAGTGCACACGGATCTGAATGTTGCAGACCCGTTGACTAAACCTCTTCCAAGGGCTAAACATGATCAACACCAGAACGGTATGGGTGTTCGATTCATTACCATGTAAATCACATAGTGATGTGAACTAGATTATTGACTCTAGTGCAAGTGGGAGACTGTTGGAAATATGCCCTAGAGGCAATATATAAAGTGTTTTTATTATATTTCCTTGTTCATGATAATCGTTTATTATCCATGCTATAACTGTAGTGATCGGAAACACATTGCATGTGTGGATAAATAGACAAACACTATGTCCCTAGTATGCCTCTAGTGAACTAGCTCGTTGATCAAAGATGGTTAGGGTTTCCTAGCCATTGACATGTGATGTCATTTGATAAAGGGATCACATCATTAGGAGACTGATGTGATGGACAAGACCCAAACTACAAACATAGCATATGATCGTGTCAGTTTATTGCTACTGTTTTCTGCATGTCAAAGTATATGTTCCTATGACCATGAGATCATGCAACTCACGGATATCGAAGGAGTGCCTTGTGTGTATCAAACGTCGCAACGTAACTGGGTGACTATAAAGGTGCTCTACAGGTATCTCCGATGGTGTCTGTTGAGTTGGCATGGATCGAGACTGGGATTTGTTACTCCGTGTGACGGAGAGGTATCTCGGGGCCCACTCGGTAATGCAACATCACAATAAGCCTTGCAAGCAATGTGACTAATTGTTAGTTGCGGGATCTTGCATTACGGAACGAGTAAAGAGACTTGCCGGTAACGAGATTGAACTAGGTATAGAGATACCGACGATCGAATCTCGGGCAAGTAACATGCCGAAGAACAAAGGGAATGTTATACGGGACTAACTGAATCCTTGACATAGAGGTTCAACCGATAAGATCTTCGTAGAATATGTAGGAACCAATGTGTACATCCAGGTCCCGCCATTGGTTATTGGCCGTAGAGGTGTCTCGGTCATGTCTACATAGTTCTCGAACCCGCAGGGTCTACACACTTAAGGTTCGGTGACGTTTCGGTAGTATAGAGTTATGTATGGTGGTGACCGAAGGTTGTTCGGAGTCCCGGATGAGATCCCGGACGTCACGAGGAGCTCCGGAATGGTCCGGAGGTAAAGATTCATATATAGTATGTCCCAGTTTGGTCGCCGGAAAAGTTTCGGGCTCATCGGTAGTGTACCGGGAGTATCGGTAGTGTACCGGGAGTGCCGGTAGTGTACCGGGGGACCTCCGGGAGGGGTATTTCGACCCCAAGAGGTCCATGGGCTGTGGGAGAATAATAACCCGCCCTTAGTGGGCTGGGAAAACAGCCACAAAGGCCCATGGCGCAGGAGAGAAAGTCCTAAAGCAAAAAGTGGAAAATCAGCCAATAGGAGGCAATCGTACTCCAACTAGGATTGGAGGTGAAGTAGGATTGCTCCCACCTCCTATTTCGGCCGACCCAAAGGCCTTGGATGCCTCTCCTCTCCTCTCCTCCTATATATACTAGTGGATTGGGTGGTTTTTGGACAGAATTTCCGGCCACGTGCTACCCGTTCCACCGGTGCATAGTTTCTCCTCTAGATCGTAGTTCCGCAGTGCTTACGCGAAGCCCTGCCGGAATTGCTCCACCACCATCACCGGAGCGCCGTCACGCTGCCGGTGAACTCTCTCTCCTCTCCACCCCTCTTGCTGGATCAAGACGGTGGAGATCGTCATCAAGCTGCACGTGTGCTGAACGCGGAGGTGTCGTCCGTTCGGTACTAGATCGGAAGGATCGTGATCAAGGCCACGAGACGTTCGTGATTGGATCGTGGGACGGATCGTGACGAGATCGTGGGACGGTTCGTGATTGGTTCGCGGGACGGTTCGTGATTGGATCGCGGGACGCTCGGCGATTTGGATCGCGAAGAAGTTCGACTACACCAACCGCATTTCTTAACGCTTCCCGCTTAGCGATCTACAAGGGTACATAGATCCACTCTCCCTCTCGTAGATGCTCATCACCATGGATAGGTTTGCGTGTGCGTAGGAAAATTTTTGTTTCCCATGCGACGTTCCCCAACACCCGCCTCGAGAGGACGCTCGAGGAGGTCAAGGGTTCCCTCGCCACCTCGAAGGCGGCCCTGGGGTCGGAGCGCAAGGCAGCGCTCCACTTCGCCCTTGTCGTGGACGACGCGATCGAAGGTAGGTGCCAGTCTTTCTCTTCCCCAGCTGGTTGCTTTTCCCTTTGCCATTTCTCGTGTTTCAACTTGCCTTTCTTTCCTTCTCTTCTTCTTCCTTCCAAGGCGCTTCCTGGAAACTCATCACCGCGCTGCGCACGCCATTGATGAACTCCGGGAATACTTTCGGGAGTGTGGTCGTTCCATCGAGGAGCATGCCGCATGGGACATGGATGAGATCGGGCTCGCTGTCTAGATGCGGATGATCCATCTTGAGCGGAGCGTGGAGCGGCTCAAAACCACCGGCAAAGAGGTCATCACCACGCTATGGCCGGGTCATGGGGGAGCTCCGACGCACCGCGTGGCTCAGTGGCTGGAGCACACTGTCTCCCGCCTCAAAACCTGGAAGGCGTCGGCTGCCCGAGCCGGGGCGCAGATGGCGCTCCGGTTCGTCACGTCTTGGTACCGTGGCGTGGACCTGGGCGGGCTGGCGACCATGCGAGACGTGTCGGCCGCAAAGCGGGAGGCCCGCGAGCCGTCCCATGTCCAGCGGGCCAACGAGCTCGCGTCGTATGTCGACGCGGATGAGTTCCTACCAGCCCTTGGCAAGGATGGCGAGCTGCTGCCCAAGGACTCCTTCGGCATCCCTCAGGGCCCGGCGGATGATGAAGTCGCCGATGAGAGCACCGACTCGAATGGAAAGACGGCCGAGACCGAGGAGCCCGCCTCAAAGGACAAGGAGGCTGACCCGAAGGCCGCGACCACCTCCGAGGCGAGGATCGAGCTGCCCCGCGACGCGCCGGCTGGGGGCACGCCAGCTGGTGACGCGCCGGTGGCCTGAGCCCCCGGGCGTCTTTTTTATCTTTCTCTTTTTTCTCCCTGCATGTAAAACTTGAATCCACCCACTAGAGGTATTTGTGTAATCAACTGAATGCTGGCCATGGGCCACTTTTGCCTTAATATTTATGCCATGAATATTTTCTCGTGTTTGCCTTGTGACTCATGCCACCTCATCCTTATCCTTTTTTGCCCGCCTCGACTCTTTTCGTTTCTATTCCTTTTCCCCTTTGGTTTCGGCCCCGCTAGCCCGACAATCGGGAACCGGTCTATAGCTGGGTCGAGGCGTCCGCCTCAAGGGAGCCGGTTCAAAACTTAGGAATCGCGAGGGTTTTTCGGGATAAGTAGAGCGGTAGAGACGCGACGATGGTCCGGCTGGGCCCCGAAGGGGTCCCCCTTTGTTTCGACCTTTCGTGTGAGACAAACCTTGCCACCCCTGGCCCCCGTCAGCCAGACAGCCGGGAGCCGGTTCTTTAGCTGGTAAGGGTGGGGAAGTTTGGCCGGCTCACATTACTTAGCCATTGTCTAGAGAGGCGCTTCTAGCCCCAGCCGGCTAGCCCCCGGGCCTGGGTGCCGGGCCGGGGAGCCGGGGAGTGAGGAACACTTTTGAGAGAAACGAAACGCAGCACACCCAAGAGCCGGCTTGGGGCGGCCATTGCATTCATAAGCCCAAAAGGGTGGGGATACATACATACATTGATTTTTTCAGCAGTAAAACGGGCGCAGGAGTGCCGCGTTCCACGAGCGCTCCGTCTCTTCACCGGAGGCATCTCTTTTGCGCTTCTACGGCTTCTGGGCATCTATCAGGTAGTATGCGTTGTTGTGTAGTGCCTTGCTGACGATGAACGGGCCCTCCCATTGGGAGGTCAGCTTGTGTTGTCCGGTGGTTCGCTGGATCCGTTTGAGGACCAGGTCCCCCTTGCGGAACGAGAGTGGCCGGATCCGCTTGCTGTGGTAGTGCCGAAGCTTCTGCTGGTGGATCGCCGTCCAGCTCAAGGCCAATTCACGAGCTCCCTCGAGTATATTGACGTCGTCTTCTCTTGCCTCTTTTGTGTCCTTCTCCATGTATAGGGCGACCCAAGGTGGATCGAACTCGATGTCGGTGGGGATGATCGCCTCGGATCCATACACAAGGAAGAAGGGAGTGTAGCCGGTTGACCGGTTCGGGGTTGTCCTGAGACTCCAAAGGACGGCCGGCAGCTCGTCGGTCCAGCAGACGGCCGACCTTACCAGCGGCGTCATGAGCCGGGGCTCGATGCCGGACAGGATGAGGCAGCTCGCCCTCTCGACCTGGCGGTTTGACTACGGATGAGCGACGGAGGCCAGGTCGAGCCGGATTCCTTGCTTCGAGCAGAAACGCGCGAGTGTGCCCTTCGCAAAGTTGGTTCCGTTGTCGGTGATGATGCTGTGGGGAACGTCATAGCGTACCGTGATGTCGTCGATGAACCGGACGGCCATGGGGCCGTCCAGCTTTTTGATTGGTCGCACCTCGATCCACTTGGGTCAATTTGTCGACAGCCACCACCAAGTGTGTCATGCCGCCTCGAGCGGTTTTGAATGGGCCCACCATGTTCAGCCCCCAAACGGCGAAGGGCCACGAGAGGGGGGTGGTTTGGAGGGCCGTTGTCAGCAGGTGTTTTTGCGTGCTGAAGCATTGGCAGCCCATGCACTTGTCGAGCAACTTCTTGGCCGCCTCGAGAGCCATCGGCCAGAAGAAGCCGTGGCGGAAAGCCTTGGCCGCTAGGGTCCGGGAGGCGGCATGATGCCCGCACTCGCCCTGGTGAATGTCGAGGAGGATTTCCAGACCCATTTCCGGCTCGACGCATCGCTGGAAGACGTCGGTGGTGCTGGGGTGGATGAGCTCGTTGTCGATGATGTCGTAGGTCGTGGCCTAGTGTTGGACTTAACTAGCCAAGGCCTTGTCCGGAGGGATCTCGCCACGTAGGAGGAACGCCAAGGTGGGTTGGGCTCACGAAGGGGCCGAGACGGGGGCCGGCCCGGGTGCCCCCGGTACTGGTTGATCAGTCCCCGGGACCGGCTCGCCAGCCCCCGGCACCAGCTCGGGAGCCCCCGGGACTGGTTGGTCAGCCCCTAGGGCCGGTTCACCAGCCCTCGGGGCCGGCTGGTCGATGATCATCATGGCGGCCGTGCTACCGGGGCCGGCCGCCCCGAATGTCGCCGGCTTGATCGGAGCCGACGGGGCGGCCGACGTTTCGGGAGCTGGTGGCAAAGACGCCGGAGAGGCGGTCGGGGCCGTCGATGGGCCGGCGATGCCCGCCGGCATGAAGATTGACTCCGATTCTGGAGAGGGTTTGATCGACGGCGTGAGCAGCCGTTTGAGAGAGACGCCGGCTAGGATGGCCTGCTGGGTGGAGCCGATCTTTGCCAGCGCATCCGCCCGTGGGACATGATGAAACTCACAACCCTCGAAGGAGCCAATGAGCTGTTGTATGAGCAAGCGATAGCTGGCCATGTTGGCATCCCTGGCGTCCCATTCGCCGGAGACTTGCTGCACCACGAGGTCGGAGTCGCCGAAGCAGAGGATGCGCCTGATGCCGATTTCCTGGGCGAGCCGGAGGCCATGGACGATGGCCTCGTATTCGGCCACATTGTCGGAGGCAGCGAAGTGGATCTAGAGGGCGTCTCTGAGTTGATCACCTTTCGAGGAGGAGACGACTATGCCGGCACCCAGGCCGGTCCTCATTTTCGAGCCGTCAAAGTGCATGCGCCAATGCGTGGAGTCTGGGGGAGGCGGAACGAACTCAGTCTCCACCTAGTTGACTAGGAAGTCCGCCAACGCCTGTGACTTGATGGAGGTTCTTGGCTCGTACTAGATCTCATGATCGGCGATGGCGATGACCCACTTGGCGATCCGGCCAGTGGAGTCCCAGCTGCTCATGATCTCGTCGAGCGGGGCCGTGCTCACCACGGTAATGGTATGCTCCTGGAAGTACTACTTGACCTTCTTGGCGGCAAAGTATATGCCATAACACATCTTTTGGTAGTGGTGGTAGTTCTGCTTGGACGCAGAGAGGACCTCGCTGAGGTAGTACACGGGTCGCTGGACCAGCAGGGACTTGCCCTCCTCCGGCCGCTTGACCACCAGGACGACGCTGATGACGCGTGTGGTCACCGCAATGTAGGCGAGCAGTGTTTCCTTCTCAGCCGGCACGACCAGGATGGGGGAGCGGGTGAGAGCCTTCTGGAGGCCACAGAAGGCCTCGTCCGCCTCATCTGGCCAGTCGAAGATGCCTAGCCTCTTGGTTTGACCCGGCCCGATTAGAGCCATCTTGCGAAGGAGCCCGTAGAGGGGCAGGGCCTTCTCCCCCAACCGGATGAGCGAGGCGAGGCAGCCGTTGAACTTGTGGACGTCGCGGAGCCGGGTCGGCTTTGGCATGCGCTCGATCGCGCTGTTCTTCTCAAGGTTAGCTTCGATGCCGCGAGCGGACACGAAGAAACCCAATAGTTGGCCAGCGGGGACGCCAAAGACACACTTCTCCAGGTTAAGCTTGATCTAGTACACGCGCAAGTTTGCGAAGGTCTCCCGGAGATCGTCGAGGAGGCTGACGTGCTTCTTGGTTTTGATGATGATGTTGTTGACGTAGAAGTGGACGTTCCTGCCTATCTAAGGCATGAGGCACTTCTGCATGCACCATTGGAAGGTAGCGCCTGCGTTCTTCAGGCCGAAAGACATGGTGATGTAGCAGTAGGCCCCAAAGGGTGTGATGAAGGAGGTCTTGAGCCGGTCCTTCGGATCCAGCTTGATCTGGTGGTAGCCTGAGTAGGCGTCCAGGAAGGACAACAAGTCACAGCCGGCCGTGGAGTCAATGACTTGATCGATCCGCGGCAGGGCGAATGGGTCCTTGGGACACGCCTTGTTTAGGCTAGTGTAGTCGATGCACATGCACCAGGTCTTGTTCTTCTTTAGCACCAGGACTAGGTTGGCCAGCCAGTCTGGGTGAAACACTTCCATGATGAATCCGACTGCGAGCAGCCGGGCGATCTCTTCGCCTATAGTATGCCGCTTCTCCTCGGAGAAGCGGCATAGGGGTTGCTTGACGGGCTTGACGTCCGGCCGGACGTGGAGCTTGTGCTCGGCGAACTTCCTCGGAACACCCAACATGTCCTTGGGGGACCATGCAAAGATGTCCCGATTGTCACGGAGGAAGTCGACGAGCTCGCCTTCCTATTTGCTGTTTAGGCGGGAGCCGATGGTGACGCACTAAGCCGGGTTGGCCGGGTCGAGCAGGATTTGCTTGGTGTCTTATGACGGCTAGAAGGAGGCCTCGCTGACGGATTGCAAGGGAGGAGCCGGCACGGCTGGCTGGCTAATAGCAAGGGCCACGAGCCGACCGAGCTACGACCTCTCCTCGGCGATCTCCAGAGCCTTGGCCAGCCGGCTGCCGTCTCGAGCACACTCGAGCGACATCTTCTAGTCGCCCTTGATGGTGATGATTCCCTTGAGGCCTGGCATCTTGAGCTGGAGGTAGGCATAATGGGGGACCGCCATGAAGCTGACGAGAGTCGGTCGTCCCAACAGCGCGTGGTAGGGGCTCGCGAGGTCCACGACCTCGGACAGCACTGGCTCGCGGCAGAAGTGGCCGGGTCCTCCGAAGAGGACGTCGAGTGTGATCTTGCTGACAGGGGAACAGGACTTCCCAGGCACGATGTCGTGGAAGACCGCCCGGCTCGCCTGCAGGTCTTTTGCTTTCAGCCCCAGCTTGTCCATCGTGTCGAGGTAGAGAATGTTGATGTTGCTGCCACCACCTATCAGCACCCGAGAGAAGCGGCAAGCTCGCTCCTTCGTGTCGATGGTGGGGTTGAGGACCAAAGCATAGCTTGCCGGGATTCGGCATCATAGCAGGATGGTCGGCCTGACTCCAAGTGACCGGCTTCTCCGACTAGTGCATTAATTGGGGAGTTGCCGGCATGGTGGTTCTCACCTCACGGCGGAGCTGGCGCTGAGCACGCTTGCCCATCTCTTCACTGGTGAAGACGACATAGCAACCGTCCTGGTTTGGAAACTGGTCGATTAGACAACTATCGTTCTGGGCCTGAGCCAGAGCCGGCGCAGGGGCGGCAGCTTGGGCCGGGGTCGACGCATGGGTTGGCGGCATGGGAGGAGCTGGAAGACCGTCTCCCCGGGCCAATTGATGTGAGAAGCTGCACTGCCGGAGCGTGTGCATAGAGGGTTTGGCCCCTGAATAGTTCTTGCAGCGGAGGTCGAGCATTTGCTCGAAGGTGAGCTTCGGCTGCCAGGCAGCCTTGCCGGTGCGTTGGCGCTAGCTGAAAGGCTGGGCAGCCGGCTCCTGATCCTCGACAGTGTTGACCTGCCGGCTCCCATAGCAGGGATCCGGCTGGTCGTTCTTGCATTTTTTGTTCTGCGGCTGCCGGGTGTCGGCAGCCGCCCGGATCGTGGCCGGTGTCGTCGTCGCCTTGGTAGGTGGGGTCGTCTTGACCCGGATGGCCGAATCGGCCGTGGCGTATTTGTCCGCCTTGGTCATGAGCTTGGCGAGCGTGGCCGGCTCGGAGCACAGGAGATTATGCTTGAGAGGGGTGCCATCCCAGTAGCCCTCGATGAACTATTGCACGGCTTGCAACTTGTGCACCCCCTCGCAGGAGTTGCGGAGCTCAGTCCACCGAGTGAGGTAGTCGCGGAGGGATTCGTCCGGCCCCTGAACGCACATGGCGAGTTCACGAGGGCGGCTAGGCCGCTTGTAGGTGCCGGTGAAGTTGTGGATGAAGGCCTCCTCGAAGTCCGTCCAGGTGTTGATGCTGCCAGCCGCCAGGCTGTTGAGCCACGTGCGGGTCGAGCCGATCAACATGAGGGGGGCGTAGCGAACAGCTACGCGCTTGTTCCCCCTGACGATGCCCATCGCTGTGGTGTAGTCAATTAGCCAGTCTTCGGGCTTAGCGGCCCCGTTGTATTTTGGGGTGTCTCTAGGGAGCATGAAGCTGGTAGGGAACAGCTCGGTGTGGATTCGGGGGCCGAAGCAGGCCGAACCAATATAGCCCTCCTCCTCGAGGAGGGCGGATTGCGCGAGCTTGTCGATGTGGTTGCAGGCGTCATTCTCGCTACGGGGGACGCGTGGTCCGAGCCGAGCCAAGAGCTCAGGACGGACGGTGTGCGGCACCGGCTGCCCCGACTCGTGCCACGGGGGCGGCGTGCGCCCATGGCTGCGTTGGCTACCGGACGCCAGTGCTTCTTGGTAGCGGCCACTTCGAGGCGGGTTGTTGGTGCACCGGATGCTGACAGCCGGCTGTTCGCTCCCTGGCGTTTGAGAGAGTCGGGGGTTGTTTGCTCCGGCCCGGCGGCTGGAGACGCGAGGGGAGTAGGAGTACTAGGCTGCCTAGCGGCCGGCAGTTCTTGTGCCCTCACACTCGGACCGGGGGCCTTTAGTGGCGGCGCCGCCCGTCGCGAGCAGATGATGTTGCGCATCAACAACATCGATGAGCTCCTTGATGTGGCGCTCGTGGGTGGCACGCTCTCGCCCTCCAAGGTGCCCAATTCCTCGTAGGCCACCTTGAGAGCCCGCAGGTTAGCTGCGGGGGTGTCGTAGACGGGCATCTTGCCGCCGACGATTTTGGTGACCACGCGACCGCGGTCGCGCACAGCCCCACGCCGGCTGGGCTCGGTGCCAGCCGGGGTGAGTCCGTAGGCGGAAGCGTACCCCCGATGCGTCGCCTCCATGCGACGCCGCGTGGCCGTGAGGGCGGTGGCATCCTCGAACAAGATGCGACGAGCTGCCTCGAGATCGGCCGCGGCGGTGTCAGGGTTCGCCGTCGGGGCGATGTGAGTGCTCAAGCCCCGGAGGGCCGCACCGAGCGGGTCGGATGTGCCAACGTGGGCGGCGGCAGCAGTAGCCGTGACCCGCGCCCGTCCGGAGGCGGTGGAGGAGGTAACGGCCATCACTCCCACACAATCGTGGGAGCCGCTAGACTAAGTCGCAGCGACTGCGCCCACGGCCATGGGCGGGCCAGCGCAGACGAGCACCCTCGGAGGGTACATGTCAGCGGTCGGAGCCTCGGCAAGGCTGAGCCTGCCGAAGTGCTTGGTGAACACGTCGATGTCGGCCGTGAGGCCGACGGAGTTGCCCATAGGGCGTGTCGAGGCAAGCCCCACGAGCTGCCCACGGTTTCGCCGGGACGAGCGGCGACAGCGGGGAATGGCGAGGGGTCCTGCCCGGAGCATGAATCCGGCCGGCACCGCACAAGGCCCCACGGTGGGCGCCAACTGTCGTCGTTTTCTCACGACAGATGCCATGGGGTGGCTTATCGTAGATGGTTGGGGCCAACGGGCTCTGGGTGCGAGATTGGGCATAAGCGGTGTCGACACACGATGTACCCAGGTTCAGGGCCCTCCGAGGGAGGTAATACCCCTAGTCCTTCTTGGTTTGGTTGGATGGATGGGTATAAGTACAATGGTGCTCCTGGACCTGTGTCTAGAGGAGGAAGAAAGGGCAGCCAGCTCCTCTTCCTCCACTGGTAGTAGGGGTTGTGTGTGTGGAGATGACAGTTCGTGTGAGCGTGTATCCGTTCTTCACATGGGGGGCTCGGGGGGGGGGGTTATAGGCCAACCCCCCGGCTCTCACCATATGTTATAAGTACAAAGGTGGGGGGGCCCGGCTGGCAGTCTCTCTGGCTCGCAAGAGGGTCCCGCTGGTCGCGCCATCTCATCGTGGGTGGGGCCCACCGGCCTAGTGGTCTCATCTCCCATTGGGGCCCGCCAGCCAGCTCTACGATTGGCCCTCGCCCACCTGCCGTGGCATGGTCTGCCCGGGGGGGCATCGTCTAGCGCTAGCCAGCCGAAGTCTCCGGTACAGCCGGAAGCACTGTAGCCACGTCGGGGCAGGTAATCGCGTGGCGAGGGTGTGCCGGCATTGTTCCCCCGCCTGGTCGCGCTCACCAAGGTCATCGGCCGGGATGGTTGGACTATAGCCACGCGCCGTACTGCGTAAGCAGCCACTGTAGCCACAGGGCTGCCCATCATGCAGGTCACTTCGCGTTGTCGTACCGCGCATAGTGGGACGGGACGGGGCATGTCCGTCCCATGGTCAATGGAAGAGCCGGCCCGTGGGCAGGCGGCCACGCCCAGCCGGCCGGGGGTCCAGACGGCTCCTTGACCAGCCGGCCGGGGCGACAGCCGGCACTGGCTCGCGCCGGACGTCCTCCAGTCGGCCACATAGTTTCGCTTCAAAACGAAAGGGGGAAGACCCTGTTGCTTTGGCCTACCTGGGGGTAATAACCCCATCATTGAGCTTGCGTTAGTTTTCCCTTGAAGAAGAAAGAGTGATGCAGCAAAGTAGATAAGTATTTCCCCCCAGTTGTTGAGAACCAAGGTATCAATCAAGTAGAAGGAACAAGCAAGTCACCAATGCATGCACCTACACAAACAATCAAACTCTCGCACCAACCGCTATAAAGGGGTTGTCAATCCCTTCACGGTTATTTGCAAGGATTAGATCTGATAGAGATAGATGTAATAGATTGTGGAAACTAAAAAGTAAATAAATTGCAGCAAGGTATTTTTGGTATTTTTGGTTTATAGATCTGAAAATATATTATGGAAAGTAGACCCGGGGCCCATAGGTTTCACTAGAGGCTTCTCTCTTGAAGGAAATTATCATGGTGGGTGAACGAATTACTGTCGATCAATTGATAGAAAAGCGAATAATTATGAAGACATCCAAGGTAATGACTATGCATATATGCATCACGTCCGTGTCAAGTAGAACGAAACGATTCTGCATCTACTACTATTACTCCACACATAGACCGACTCCTGCCTGCATCTGCAATATTAAGTTCATGAAGAAGAGAGTAACGCATTAGGTATGATGACATGTTGTAGAGGGATAAACTCAAGTAATATGATGAAAGCCCCATCTTGTTACCCTTGATGGCAACAATACAATATGCGCCTCAATACCTGTCGTGGATTTGTCACGACAAGATGTCCGGGTTAACGGACTTAGGTGTGAGGCCATCGCAACTATGTGGCGGCTTGAGAGGGGTTAGTTGGAATCGAGAGACGTGAGTTTACCCACTTTCGACCCCTCCGATGGAGGTAAAAGCCTACGTCCTGCTTGTCTTGTATTGATGATGAGGAAGATCTCTTGTTTACAAGGGTGATGTCTTGCTACCTCTAATCTCAGGAGCCTCTAATCTGTCTATCTCTAATGACTTGTGTCTGTCTTAACTTGTGAACTTGTCTCTCTTGGGGCGCCTTACCCCTCCTTATATAAGTGGAAGGGGTAGGTTTAGATGTAGAGTCCTATTGGGAGTAGGAGTAGGACTAGTCCTTCATGAATCCTAATTCGGGTCTTGTTTCCTTTGTGAGGGAATCCATTCTCCATTGGGCCTTCTCTTGTGAGTCGCCTGGTGCCGGCTTACACGTTATGCATTGGGCCTTGTCACTCGTCTGACCTGCCCGCCGGGTTACCAATAAATTGCCAAATCTTGACCTGGTTTCTAGTGAGTCGCCAACTCCTGGCCGGGTCATACTTCCGGCCGGGTTATACCGCGGGGTATATCCCCGACATTATCCCCCATGTTACCTTGAATATATTCATGGTAAGCTCCTGAAATAAGAATAATAAATATGTTAAGTGACCGGCTCACTTCCCTGGCCGGCTTATTTCACTGAAGTGGATCCTCAAAAATCTGGGTTTCTTCTTTATATGAATGAACCGTCTTCTCAGTCATCTTGCTTGTTAGTGTCATTTGAAGTAAACAAATATTGGGAATAAAACATCCATATGCCATTGAGTCGGCCTCCAAAACTTTGGCTTCATGAAATTATTGGAGATAAGAAAACCATATGAAGTTGGTCTGGTCTTTCAATGCTTTCGCAAGATAAAAATCTGGTGAGCCGGTCTCACTCACAATTGACATCATGAAAAATCTCTTAATTTTTTTGTCCATATTACCTGTAGCCCCCAAGCTCCAAGCCTATCCATGATGACTTGGTGCTTTGCAATAATACCTATGATTGTGTAGCCCCCAAGTACAAGGTTGTCTTGCCTGTAGCAGCCTGGGACTTGCAACTGTCTTATACCTTATAAAGCTTCAGCGGGTGTAGCCGCCAAGGGCCGACTAATCAGTATGTGATGGGACGGGTCTTCAATTTGAACCTCATAATCTGTTAAACAGCTGAATACTATAGCCCCCAAGTGCCGGGTCAATAAGAAGTACTGGGTTGGGACTTAGAAAAAATATAGAAAGGCTGGCTCATCTCCTTGAGACAACAGGATCTGTTGACCATGTAATGATTTGAAAAGCAACTTGCATTAGCCCCAAGTGTCGTGGTGCATCCTTGCAGCGACATGGGACTTGCATACTTGATATAATCCTTGATTTGAACAATGTAATCCCCCAAGTGTCGGGTCGTCCGCCTGTAGCGACTCGGGACTGTATGAGAATAATATGACTCATCATATTTTGTTGAATGAATCCTTGACCGTGGTTGTAACCCAGAATAAATATCCTGGAATAATTCTTTTGTCTTTGAAATGAGATCCCTGCTCGTGGTTGTGGTGCAACCCGACAAATATATGTTTGAGAAATCCATGAGTATTGTAGCATACTACAGAGCATAGGTTGAAGAAATCTAATAGCCGGTCAATTAAATGGCATGACATTATATCTTATAGGGTGGCTCTTCAAGAATAATCAACTTTCCAATTTGGCTTGAAAACACCAAACATTTAATACTGGTTATGATAAACCATGATGAAGATCGGTCATTTTGGCTATCAAAGATCTATTTGTTCCTGCAGAAATTTCATCATACTTAACGGCGGCTCATCTTAAGAGATAGACCTGCAAGCATAAACAAGATAGAATATATTTTGCATTGTTGTAAGGACGGCTTGAAAAAGCACAACCCGGAGATGTTAGCATCTGTATAACCTGGTTTCTTCTTACATAATCTTGCTCTGACCCGGCTTTGAAGACCGACAAGATATGTATGCAATGCATGATGTAATGTATGATGCCATGTATGATGCAATGTATGATATGTTCTTGCTTTTCCTTCATTTTATTGTTTTTCGAAAATTCATTGCTGGCCCTTCTGGGGGAACCTGTTGCTTTGAATTTCTTAACAGTGCAGGGTCTCTAAAGAGAGTGACCGTCAACTTTGAGCGGCTCAGGGTCTCTAGGTGAGATTAACTGTTTAGGGCGCAACAAACCAGAATTTGCAGTGGGGTGAGTGCCCCTGACTCATAAGCTACTTCTCACGTGACATAAATTCGTCGTTTGGAACCTTAAACAGGGTCACTTGCTTAAGAGTATGATGGGACACTTGGCGGAGAGTACGCAACAGATGACAAAGTTTGCCTCGCTGTTGTAAGAGGCCCTCGAAGGGGGTAAGTTGACAACTCACTGCACCCCTGGCAGAGCGGCAACTGCTTACAGGCAGGTATAACTCGGCCTTACGGATCAAAGGGGGTAAGTTCACAACTTGCTGCACCCCTTTTGACCTTGTTTAATGGAGTAAGTTCGGGGTCCCCAACCCGCCTTACGGTGGCTGAAAAGCCGATCAAGAGGGGGCGACCTTCACCTCCTTTTGACCTTGTTGACGGAATCAACGTTTTGGGTCCACGACCCGCCTTGCGGTGGCTGAAGAGCCGATCAAGAGGGTTGAGCTTAACCCAGAAGGTTGAAATCCCCCAAATGAACTTTGTTGAAGTATTCGCCTTTGCACAATCTGAAATGCATAGCCAACAGAAACTCCAAGTTATTTTATGATGATTAAATAAATCAGGGCACCCATGTTTGAATGGTGCATCATGGCGACTCGTCCTCCTAGGCAACTTTTAATCTTTCGCCAATAATGTAGTTGCCCCCAGGATCGGGTTAACTTTTCTTGCAATGACCTGGGGTTCTCGTTGAAAATGACCAAATGTGTCGAGCCATGTCTGTTACCCCCGAGTTTTAAGTTCACTTGAAGAGGCAGCTTGAGAATCTCCACTGAAGTCTAAGGTTGGTCGTGGTGGGTTATAAGCGATCCCGTATGAATTGCTTCAATAATCTGGTCGATGGTTCGTCCTGACTGGTTGTTGAAGTTAACCAAACTGCAGTGGCAGTGACTTGTGCACCTGTCCATCGGGTGGCTCGTATAGACAAACACTGCACCGATATGCTGATGTAGAATCAAACTGTGGGCGGCGTTTTGCGCGCGTCCATTGGGCGGATCGTACTAGTGTATGTGGCCCATGGCGTGTTGATGTAGACGTAGAAGTCAGCCGTGGCATTTGAAGATGGCAAGGTCGCTATAGACGACCGTGGCGTTGTAAGCCAGCACGATCGCGAGTAACGGCCGCGGTGTCGTAAGCTGGTGCGGTCACGAGAGACGGCCATGGCGTCGTTGGTTGAAAACCATACCGCAGATATGGCGGCTTGCCGCATGCATTGGGCAGCTCATCCTGGCGGGTGAGCACACCGTGCCGGCAAGTTGATGTAGACCGTCCGCGGGGGTGACGACTCACGCGCGTCCTTCGAGCAACGCGACACGCTGGTGTGCGCTTCAACTTCGCAATATAATGCCACATGAATAATTGTCCTACGCACAAATATTGTAGACAAGGTAATTGTTCTCGAAAGAATTTAATACGTACTAATAAAATGAATTGAATGGATATCACCTGGTTTTTGTTGTCGGGTGAATACGGTGTTAATTATGCTGGATGTAGTTGGATGAAAAAAATTGCTCACACATATAACACCTGAATGTTTTGAATGACAGATGGTCTGTGTCCTGTAGATGTGTCCAATGTCCACTGAGACGTCCAATTGATGAGATTCTTTATGTGATGCCTCACGTGTGGTGTAGCCTCCCTTTTTTCTTGATGCACAAATATTAACAACTGGTCAACCACATATGGACTTGATCTCTGCTTCTTTCTTTGTGAGGAGGCACTACTTGATGTAGTGCTTCAGCCGTTCGTGCAATTGTCAACGTGAGAGGACGGCTGGGCCGGAGGCAGCTCCAGGGGCAGCGGGCGCGGGCAGGAAGCGAGCTGGCTAGGCAGCGGTCATTGATTCAGGGTGGAGGCCGTGAGGCTGGGCGTCGGGAGACCGGACCGCGGTGTTGCCGAGATGAACCATGGTTGTGGTGGCAGTCAAGGCCGGACCACGCCGGCTTGTAGCAAGGCGAGATCACGGACGCGGAGCCAAGACGGCTCAACCGTGCGATGACGCGGCGGAGGCGGAGCAGCAAGCGGGTGGCTCGGTGGACGCGGCCAATGCGAGGTGCAGCGGAACTTGCGGGCTCGCTAGCCGGTTGGACGCGCATGAGCCAGTGAGGCGCAGCAGAGGCGAGAGACGGGGGCGGCTCAACGCAAAGGAGGCGGAGCCAGGGCAATGGTGGCAAGAGAGATGATCCCAAACATCATAGTGGCCAGCGATGGGTCGGAGCCCATGGGCGAGCAGGCGAGGCGATAGCAGCGGTCATAGCGGCAACCGGCTCAGCACGCGGGCGAGGCGAGAGCAGCAGCCACAGCGTCCACCAGCTCTGCAAGCGGGCGACGCGGGAGCAGCAGCCAGCACGCAGGGCAGAGGCTGTGGTGGTGAGGCCTGGCGGAGCCAGTGGGGAGCAGGGGCGTGCATGGGCGAGGTGGAGCCACCGGGCGCAAGAGCAGCGGTGAGCCGGCGAGCGCGCAAGGTGCGGCGAGCCAACGGGGATGGAGGCCAAGGGCGAGGTGGATGTGAGCGGCGGGACGACTCAACGGCAATGGCGTAGGGAGGCAAAGCTGCCCTGTTGCAGGTTCGTGCGAGGGCAACAGGAGCAACACGGGTGTGCGAGGCGCGGTGGAGCTGGTGCAGTGGGGCTTGGAGAGCAGAGGTGCGGCGACTCATGGCCAGGCCACCGGGGCGATTCGGAGTGGAGGCGAGGCCATAACGGAGACGATCGAGTCCATATCGACCACGATGTGGTGGGCGACGCGGGACTGGCTCGAGGACGAATAGCTGCAGCGGCGGAGATGAGTCCCTGTCTATGTCTACTTCCGAATCGTGGCTGGTTGGGTGAATCCCTACCAGTATCTTCCTTTTTCCTTTCGTTCTGCCTCTGGCTTAGTAACTAGATTGACATATGGCGTGCTTTCTATCAAAAAGTTGACTTGAGCAGATCGCTTGTTTGTAGCCACGAAAACCAAGTCATCCGAGTATGATCTTAGGTTAGATTGGTGCTAGTCGCCGCCAATGTTACTTTCGGACTCTAATCTGATTATGTTACCGTTGGAATCATTTTCAATCTTCAACAGATGAACTTGGAGTCGATGTATATCATGTCGCGCCGGCTCTTCTTCAACCGACTAATTGTGAGCTTCTCGATCCCTATGGAGATCCCTTCAAGAACACAACATCACTATGCGAGTGCCCCACGGTGGGCACAAACTATCGTGGATCTGTCATGGCAAGATGTCTGGGTTAAAGGAATTAGGTGTGAGGGCATCGCAACTATGTGGCGGCGTCGGAATCGAGAGACGCGGGTTTACCCAGGTTCGGGCCCTACGATGGAGGTAAAAGCCTACGTCCTGCTTGTCTTGTATTGATGATGAGGAAGATCTCTTGGTTACAAGGGTGCTGCCTTGCTACCTCTAATCTCAGAAGCCTCTAATCTGTCTATCTCTAATGACTTGTGTCTGTCTTAACATGTGAACTTGTCTCTCTTGGGGCGCCTTACCCCTCCTTATATAAGAGGAAGGGGTAAGTTTACATGGAGAGTCCTACTGGGAGTACGACTAGGGCTAGTATTTCATGAAACCTAATCCAGGTCTGGTTTCCTTTGTGAGGGAATCCTTTCTCCATTGGGCCTTCTGTTGGTAGCCGCCTGGCGTCGGCTTACACGTTGGGCCTTGGGCCTTGTCGCTCGTATGACCCGCCCGCCGGGTTACCAATAAATCGCCAAGTCTGGACCGGGACTCCAGTGAGTCGCCAAGTCCTGGCCGGGTCATACTTCCGAACGGGTTATACCGCGGGGTATATCACCGACACTACCCCTACTTTGTCACTGGGTGAGGACACCGCAAGATTGAACCCAAAACTAAGCACTTCTCCCATTGCAAGAATTACCAATCTAGTTGGCCAAACCAAACCAATAACTCGAAGAGACTTGCAAAGATATGAAATCATGCATATAAGAATTCAGAAAATACTCAAATAATATTCATTGATAATTTGAACATAAACCCACAATTCATCGGATCTCGCCAAACACACCACAAAAGAGTATTACATCGGATAGATCTCCATGAAGATCATGAAGAACATGGTAATGAAGCACAAAGAGAGAGAAGAAGCCATCTAGCTACTAGATATGGACACGTAGGTCTATGGTGGACTACTCACGCATCATCGGAGGGGCAATGGAGTTGGTGTAGATGCCCTCCATGATCGAATGCCCCTCCGGCAGATTACCGGAAAAGGCTCCAAGGTTGGATCTCTTGGGAACGGAGGCTTCTGGCGGCAGAAAAGTATTTTTCGTGGCTCTTTTTGGTATTGGGGGGATATTTGACTATTTATAGGACGAAGAT
This sequence comes from Hordeum marinum, assembly GCA_022496015.1. Lineage (NCBI taxonomy): Eukaryota > Viridiplantae > Streptophyta > Magnoliopsida > Poales > Poaceae > Hordeum > Hordeum marinum. Next base: position 387,379,552 of record CM039672.1, read on the forward strand.
TAGGGCTAGGAGACCTGTCAAGAGGTGGCAAGCCTGCCAAGCGTGGCCAGGGGGATTGCCGCGCCCTTGGCTTGTGACCTCGTGGTAGAGTCCCTGCATTGCACTCCAAGCCTGGTAGATCTCTTTCGTTCCAGAAAAATCATTCTAAAGATTATATTTCGTTTGGACTCCGTTTAATATTCCATATTTGCAATACTCAAAACCAAGGAAAAAACAGAAACTGGCACTAGGCTCTTGATTAATAAGTTAGTCCCAAAAATAATATAAAATATCATATTAATGCATATAAAACATCCAGAACAGATAATATAATAGCATGACACAATCAAAAATTATAGATAAGTTGGAGACGTATTAGCGGAGGCTCCGTATCGTGTAACGAGGTACTTTCTCTATGTTTTTTGGAGAATTGTTAATTTATAGCGTTGGAATTAGGGTCGGGGGACCCACGAGGTGTCCACCCTCCACCAGGCCGCGCAAGGGGGGCCTGGCGTACCTTGGTGGAGCGTGGGCACCCGAGACCCCCTCTCAAGTGGCTTCTGGCTCCATAATTCCTCGATGTTCCAAAATAAATCTCCAAAAAAATTCGTTCCATTCCGAGAACTTTTATTTTTGCACAAAAACAACACCATGGTAGTTATGCTGAAAACAACATCAGCCGGGTTAGTTTCATTCAAATCATGAAAATTAGTGTCCAAAACAAGAGAAAAAGTGTTAGGAAAAGTAGATACGTTGGAGATGTATCAACTCCTCCAAGCTTAAACCCTTGCTTGTCCTCAAGCAATTCAGTTGACAAACTGAAAGTGAGAAAGAAAAACTTTCACGAACTCTTTTGTTCTTGTTTACATACATATGCTTAAGTAGCACCTAGGCAAAGATAATGACTAACCATGCCAACAATAACTCTTAAAGATTATATTAACTCGTATCAATGACACAAGCAACTAGCAAATAATAATAAGATATATCAAGTGCAACAATTTATCAAAACAATCATGATATAATATGACAACAATGGTATCTCGCTAGCCCTTTCTGAGACCGCAAAACATAAATGCAGAGCACGTCCAAAGTTAAGGCAGCGACTAAACATTGTAATTCATGGTAGAAAAGATCAAGTCATGATGCATCCAACATTCACTATACACAATGCATGAGGATGACAATAGTGCTCTCAGATCTGGCGCTTATATTAGAAGGTGATGACTCAACATTAAAGTAAATAGATAGTCCCTTTGCAGAGGGAAGCAGGGATTTGCAGAGGTGCCAGAGCTCAAGGATTAAATAAGAGATTAGTATAATTTTGAGAGGTACACCCTTCCTGTCAATGTTACGACCAAGAGCAGTCAATATCTTCCATGTTAAACAAATTAGTGGCGGTTCCCAAGCGGTAAAAGTAAAGGTTTACCCCCACTCCTCCAACAAGCACACTCCACGGTGAGCCAAATCCATGGGTACTGTCCTAACCAACAACATTTTTGGGGGAGTTTTTTTTAATTATTTGCATTTATTTTGATTTCGGGACTAGAAATCCCTATTACCGCCCTTCTCATACAAGGACGAGTGAATACACACTTATCATGAGAATCATGAGAGTAACTCGCTTAACATGGAATATACTAACTACCCCGTGTCACTCCATGAGCGGTCCAGGCACAAAATAGATGTTTCATTTGAAATTCTAGATGCGGCACATGCAAATTTACTTGGAATGGCAGGGTAATACCGCATATAGGTAGATATGGAGGACTCATCTAGAATAAATTTGGTTTAAGGGTTTTTGATGCACAAGCAGTATTCCAACTTAGTACAAGTGAAGGCTAGCAAATAGATTGAGAAGCGTCCAGCTAGAGAGTGAATACGCTCATAAACATGCATTACGAATAATAAACATTGAATGCTCTCATGAGTAGGATATGGACACCATGAACATAAATAACATGACTCGTATGTTGGTTTTGATTCAACTACATGCGTGAACATGTACCAAGTCAAGGCACTTGAAACATTCAAAGGAGGATACCATATCATCATACTACATCACAACCATTTTAATGCATGTTCACATCAAAGATAAATCATTATCCACTCCTAGCTACTTGAGCATGGCATGAACCACTATAATCTATAATTGTCATTGCAAACATGTTAAATCATGATGTGCTGAATCATGGATACTAGGTTAAACATATTTACAAAAACAATAAAAGTTAAGTTCATGCCCACTTTTCTCTACCACGGTCAAGTCATCAAATATCGTCATTATTGACTTTCACTTGCATAATCGAATGTTTTGGAAATAATAATAGTAATGCAAGAGTGTCGTGGACTAAGCCAGAATCTGCAAACATTTTATTCAAGAGGAGAAGAGAAAGTAATACGGGCTTGGTGTTAGATCGATAGTAATTCATATGTGTGCCACTCAACATTTTCATTCTGGTCTTCTCCTTGGTGTGACTCGATAAAGGAAAAAGAATTTTAGAGAAACACACTAAGATATTTTTGGAGTTTTTAGTTTTTCTTAACGAAAGCAAACATAAGAAGGAAAAACAAAAACGAGAAAAACTATTTACACGGGAGAACTCCCAACAAGCAAAAGAAGAAATCAGAAATCTTTTTGGGTTTTGTTTTAATACTACAACTAACTGAACTTGAAAAGAAAAACCGAAAAGAAGCAAGAAGTATTTTTGGATTTTAACAAAGTTTTTCAAACACACAAGAAGAAAATGAGAAAAATAAATCTAGCATGGATAATACATTGAAAGAGTGTGGACACAGACAACTAAAATGAAATGTGTGAACATGAATGTAATGTCGGTGGGAATACGCACTCCCCCAAGCTTAGGCTTTTGGCCTAGCTTGGTAATCACCATCCGTAGTAGCCATTCGGTCCCATGTTGAAGTGCGGTGGCGGAGGTACCTGAGCATCCTGCTCCTGGGGCTCCTCCTCTGCCGCTGCCTGGTTGTTCCGGTAGGCGATGATATCATCTGGCATAATTTTGTATCCGTTCCTGGCAATAGAATCAAACAAGAAGGTCTAGGCAACAGAATTACATCATGGGTTATGACGCTAAATACCAGATTATAGCGAATATTATGAAAGAGGTCAGCCTCATCAATAAAGTGGTGATCCCGCAATGACTTGTAGTCTAGATAAACCTTGGGCAAAAGATAATCACGAGGGCATATATGAACTCCTAAACGACTCGCTAAGCGAGTAACGTAGATGCCACCATGTATCTTTCCCTTACTCTTGTTAAGTTTTAGACTTCATGCAACGATAGCTCCTAGGCTAAAAGATTGATCATAATATAATGCACGTCACAAAATGGCGAGTCCGAAGCACTGAGTGCACCGACCTTTTCCTTAGTAGTTAAACACTTAGAGATGAATATAGCAAAGTAGTGCATAGAAGGAAACTATAAACTAGTGGTTGTGGTTATCGACACACCTCTATCATCACCCACTATTAAAGTGAGGTGAAAATCCTCAAATTCTGCCGGTCTAGGCTCTCTTAATTCCTCGTCAGAAGAAATGAGACATATGTCACAAAAGTTAGTGAATGGTATCTTGTAGTTTTCAGCATATAAATTAAATTGCACCTCAGGAGGGTTATTCCTACATAGGAAATTAAAACTTTTCACAGAGGAATTTGTGAGGATGTGATACTGGTCACACCTATCTACGAGGAAGTTGGTCGGCCCAGCATTGCCAATAAATTGAGAAAATTCTTGATAGAAATCGGCTTCCTCCACAAAGGGAATAGGTGGCCATTCGCACGGCCGCACTTCTTCCTTCCTCAGAATGTGTAGGTCACTATCAAATGACTGCTCAATAACTCCCTTAGCATTCTTCTTGGAGGAGTACTTCCTGTAGAAATTCATCTTATTTCTACAAATAAAATTCTGAAACATTTTACTCCACAAAAATTTGTTAACAAAACTAAATGAGATTGATAGCAACTACTCCTAGGGATGCATAGAGGCCATATCAAGCATTCAAACCACTTAGAACTCTAAGAATTCAACATGCAAGCTCATCTACAACAGAACCAAGTGTAGCTAATTATTCTAAATATAAACAACTAAATCAAAAATTAATTGGAGCAATGGGGGAGTTACATACCGAGAAGCAATCCCCTAAAACAGTTTCGGAAATAGAGCATTGAGAAAACAGATCGAAATCCATTGGTTCTTGAGCAAGAAAATGAGAGAGAGCAATGGTGAATTTTTTCAGGGGGTAGGAGATGACATGGGCTAAAGGGATAAGTGAGGGGAACCACCAGGGGCCCACCCTCTACCAGGCCACCCCAGGGGGGTCTGGCGCGCCCTAGTGGAGCATGGCCACCTGGTTCCCCCCTCCCCCCTCTGGTATAATTTGTTCCAAAAATTCATAAATAATTAGAAAACAATTCGTGTTAAATTTTCAGAACATTCTGAGAACTTTTATTTTTGGGTTATTTTTTATTGCACGCGAAAAACAGAAAACTAGAAAAGCATGGCATTTTATTTTATTTAACTAAGAAAAACAGAAAATTAAAAGTGGATACAGAGAGTTGTGTCTACTAAATTCATCAACTTCACACCTCTCGAAAATGATTCATTAATAAGGTTGATCAAGTCTTATTAACAATGTCACGCCCAAGATACGCGCCTATCCATATTAAGGCACGGGAGCCTCACAAGGGATATAGGCGCATCTCGTCGTTCGCAAGTATAGCATCATTACATCATACATAAAAGAAGAGATGAGTATATGAGTCGGCTTACACTCGCCACATACTAAATTACAATTCCACACAAGAGTTCAAACACCAATATGAAGACAGGGTCCGGCTACGGACGAAAACAAATGATCAAAGCACATGCAATGATACTATCTCGCTAGTCCCGAAGATCATGACCATGGACCTCTACTCATCCGGATACGTCACGTACATCCTGCCTCTTTCCTTGTCGTACTCCAACTGGACCTGCGTCAGATCATCCTGCACGAATTCATATGTATCTATACCTGGATTGTTGTAGTAATCTGTGATCCACAAGGACTCAGCAATCATGCGTCCGGGTACCAAGACTATTCAAGCTTAAAGGTTGGGATGGGGTATGTGTTTAGTGGGCAGCAGCACTAAGCATTTATGGTTGCTAAACTTACATAACATGAAGATAAACATGTGGCCTACGATGTACGATCAAATCTAGAATGACCTCTATGAGATCTTGAACACTTACATACGTCAATCATAACCCCACCGTGTTCTCTCTCAGATCATGTTCACGAGCAGAGACGATCATGGTTACTCACACAGTTGGTGCATTTTTTTAGCGTTTACTTCAAGTTAACTATAACCGGGTGTTAAACAAATATCCAAGTTGCCACATAACCGCGGGCATGGCTTTCCGAAAGATTTGACCCTGCAGGGGTGCTCCAACTAGTCCATCACAAATTAACCACACTTCGCGGGAATAGCCTCGACCACGAATATCGTGATCATCCTAGCCAACTCCAACGGAATTCCAACACCTCAGGAAAAACCGAAGAAAGTCAAAGCCCTCACGCAAGACACTCGATAAAGGTAAAACAAATCCAGTAAGACCTCCCGGCGTGTCGACGAACCCGATAAGAGCCGCGTATCTCGTTCTCAAGACACGTCAGATGAACAATACATACTGCGGCCAGATAGAAATTACTCGAGTTGCCCCGAGGTGGCCCGCAAGTGGCTCTAGTTGGACCAACACTCATGGGGAGCACTGGCCCGGGTTTTTGATTAATTATCCACAGGGTTGCAAAGCCCTATGCAAATTTTATTAAGTTGTTTAAGCAAATGTAGTTCCAAAGTTGGGTCTTTCCAGATAAGTTTTAATCTCAACTGAATAAGCAAGGGGGTCCCCATAACAACCCCTAGCATGTTAGGAGCGGAAAGTATGGAAACATAACACCGGTAACAGGAAACTATGGCGGTAACAGAGGAACAAAACACCTAGCAAAAGGCCAAGCCTTCCACCAATACCAAGATATGTATGTGCATTAACTTAAATAACACATAATATTGTGATATGCCAAATCCATGTTATCACATGGGACAACATGTACCTGCAACTAGAACGCTATCAAAGGGGCTGAGCAGCGGTAACTTAGCCAATCAAAGGTTTGCTAGGATGTGGAGGGTTAGAGGCTATCATGGCAATTAGGAGGCTGACATTCAAGTGGTAGGTAGCGCAATTGTAACAATAAGAGCGAGACACTAGCCAGCGAAAATAGTATCGGGATCCAGGTACGATCATCTTGCCTGTTGGTTCTTCAGAGGAACAAGTAGCGGGATCCTCATAGTTGTACTCGCCTGGCTCTTCGTACTCAGGTTCAACGTTCGCGTCTACCCAAAAGAAACAGCAAGAATAAACAAACAACCATGGTGCAATGCACAAGCAAGAATGATGCATGCTTATTTGAAGAGTTTTAGCATGGCAATCCTAACTAGTCACGTTTCACATGCAAAGGATTGGTTATTAATGAATCTGGACATAACATTATGTTAAGTTATTTATACATGCATGAACATGGCAAATATGGATGCATCATGCAAAAACGATAAAAATGCATATGTAGAACGTTGGAAACAGAGTTACAGTTCTCATGATACGATCACGACAAGATACAAAGGCAAAACACAAGACAAGAAGGCATTCCAAGGTAGTCACTGTTTAGACGATGAAAAACCGACCACAATAGAGCCAAAGATCAAGCAATTCCATGGAGTATAGATCTCACAAGTCACAAAACAATAAAACAAACAATCTGCCACAAAACACCAACATAGCAACTTTCACAGCCAACAACTTGAGCTATAGGAAGTCTAAAGCCACAAACAAGGTATTGACCGAAACTACATAACATGTTTATCAACTTATCCAACTACACAAACTGGAAAGGAGGCACACATCAATAAGCATGAAGCTCACAAGTTGGCATGATGAAACAGAAATCTGGGACTTAGTGAAAATAAGTTTTCTGGAATCTGAGATAATCTGGTAGCAAGTTGACAGAAGAAACTAATGGTGTTAGAGACCACCTCATGGCATGAAAATTAACAGGAAGCTAGAAGACAACATATACTTCAAAACACTAGCACTGAGCTTGAGCTAATTCACAACATATAACAAGATAGCAACCACTCTTCATGGCATAAAAATAACAGCAGATTCTCAGACTTGGAAATATTTGGCATGGTTGAAAACAGCAACATTTCATTGGCTACTTTAGAGCATGGTTCCCACTTATTTGCAAGTTGATCATGACAAAGATAAATACCATGGCATTCTACACATCAAAGACTACCATATTCATGTTGGCACAACATCATAGCATGCATGGATTAAACATAGCAAAAATGACAAAATGGCATTATGAGATAAAATGAAATGTTTACAAACTTGCTCAAAATACCAAACCAATAGCACCAATTAATTCCTAGGATTTTTCTACCCCAAATTCATGTATCATACCCCTATAGTCACATGGAGCATCATGGTAAAAACTACATAACAAATCACCATCCACTCTTATAAGTGAAATCTTACCCTAAATGCTCATGTCCAAAAGTGAACATGGCCAGATTTGGCAATATAGCTATAATTGGAAAAGAGCTAATTATTTCAATGAAACAACAATTCTCACAAGTGATTTAGTGTATGACAAGTGGGGCATGGGCCCAGTTGTCATACACACACTCACACACACACACACACTTACACCAGCACGCACACTAGCATACACACACACACATGCACAACAGATCCTTCCACCATAGTGGATCCGCCACCACACGCACACACACACACAGCCCCGAATAGCAACACACTGGATCCATGCCCTGGCGCACCAGATCCCAAACACACTCACACACCTGTCGGCCAATCACAAAAGGAGAAAAAAGAGGGGCAGGATAGCGCCGCGAGGGATCAAACCCGCGTCTCCCCGGTGGGAGGGTGCGACGCAACTAGACGGGCTAGGCGGGGAAATCTTCTAGAGACGGTGGTGTCTGTTCTTTTGAACAGGCCCCCTACTGTTGCTGCTCTCAAACGCGACCGAAACAGGAAGACATCGGCGAGAGGAGGCGATGGCGGCATCCACGGGCTACCGACGGGGCTGCGGGGCCTCTGGCTGTTCTATCTACGCGCCAAGGGGTTCTACAGAGTGGGAGGAGAAGGCCCGAGCATGAGATCATCTCTGCAGCTGCGACCTACAGGAGCTACGGGAGCACGACGACGGCGCGGGCTGATCTACGCGCACATACGGCTAGCGACGTGACAGAGAGGGAAAAAAGAGGGGGCATACCGCCTCACCTATGACAAGGAGAGGAGGCCACAGACAAGCTGGAGGGGATGCTTGGCTCAACGGCGCTGGGGTGGCTCGACCACGGTTCGCGCGACGAAGAAGACGACGGGGAAGGAGGGCCTCCAGGCTCGCAGACGAGGCGATCGAAGGGGAAGGAGACGCAAGCGATCTCCAGGCTCGATCCACGCGGTGAGGGAGGTCGGAGGCGAGGCGGAGCACTGGCCCAAGCTCGACCTGACGCCCGGACGAAGCATGGCGGGCAGGCGACGGCTATGGCAAGGAGGAGCCCTTACCTACGCTGGTGGTGGAGGAGGAAGAAGGGAATGGGGAGAGGGAACCATAGGGATCCGTGCAGACAACTTTTTAAAGGGGCACGCGGGATAACAGTGTCTCGACGTCCGTGCCAATGGCAGCTCCTCTCTGCTCGCTCGGGTTCTCTGAACCTGACGGAAAAGGTGACGGGGGCGCTCTCCATCAGGCTCGGGGCTGCTCGGCAGCGGCTCGCTAGCTGGGCCGGCGCGAGGGGAAGGCCCAGCTCCTGATCTCTCTCTCCTCTCTTCGAAAATAAAAAATTTCACTAATTAAAAACAACAGCCAACTTACAAAAAACCCACAGGATTATATAAAATGGTTTCTGACAAAACATAAACACTTTTACCTACTAAGAAATAAGACATTTTTAATAAAAATAACTAGTTGATTTTTAGAGCAACTAATTTAAATAGTTTTAAACACGCTAGCCCCTTGTTATTTAAAGCCCCAAATAACATTAAGCCCAAAACAACAAAGAACCACACACACAATTTTAAAACATTATAGACTACCTCCTGAACATTTTTAAACAATTTTATCAGCAAGATAATTCTGTTGATAAAATGCCAATGGAATAAAAGGTTATTGGGTTGGGTTTGTTTGAAAATAATAAGAGAGGGGGAAGGAGATGAAGGCCACTCAAACCACACATCCACAACAACACTCACATGCAACAAGGTCAAGAAGCACTTCTCAAAACAATATGCATGCATGGTGATGATATGCATGATGCAAGATGCATGAATGCATGAGACAAGGCTTGACAAGGAGCAAACTCATTCACTTAAACTCATGGCAACAAGGTCACTTAAGATTACATGCCCAACAAGGTAGGGACAACACTTGGGCTGTCACAACTCTCCCACACTACAAGAGGATCTCGACCCGAGAGCTAGGAACGAAAGAACTCTGGAAATTCGGAACGGATAAGGTCCTCATGTTCCCAAGTAGCTTCTTTGTCAGAATGATGAGACCACTTCACCTTGAGGAACTTGATAGATTTACTGCGAGTCTTATGCTTAGTTTCTTCAAGGATTGCCATTGGATGCTCACGATAAGAGAGGTCTTCTTGGAGATCAATGTCTTGGAGGTCAATGGTGCGCTCGGGAGTCTTGAAGCATCTCCGGAGCTGAGAAACATGGAAGACATCATGCACATTTGCGAAATTTGGAGGAAGATCTAGTTGATAAGCAAGTCGACCTCTCTTGCCAACAACTTTGAAAGGGCCAATAAATCGAGGAGCTAGCTTCCCTTTAATTCCAAACCGCTAAGTGCCCTTCATGGCAGAGACTACGAGATAGACTAGATCATCCACTTGAAAGGAAACATCCCGATGTTTGTTATCGTAATAACTCTTCTATCGAGATTGAGCTGCTTTGAGGTTCTCACGAATGACACGACACATTTCTTCTACTTCAGTGATCATGTCATTACCCAATATTTGATGCTCATCGGTTTCTGACCAGTTAAGCGGGGTACGACACTTCCCGCCGTAGAGAATCTCGAAAGGGGCCTTGCTTGAGCTAGCCTGAAAGATATTGTTGTATGGGAATTCAGCATATGGAAGGCACTCTACCCATTTCATGAAGAACGAAATCACACAGGCTCTGAGCATATATTCAAGGATCTGATTGACTCTCTCAACTTGACCACTTGTCTACGGATGGAATGCAGTGCTGAAACGGATCTTGCTACCCATAGCAGTCTGGAAGGACTCCCAAAACTTGGAACTAAAGAGGCTTCCATGGTCATATGAGATGAGCTGAGGAATACCATGAAAATATACTATCCTTGATGCATACAACTCTGCAAGCTGAGCTGCCGAGATAGATTATTTGACTGGCAGGAAATGAGCAACTTTTGTCAACTTGTCGATAACCACAAAGATGGCATCGTTGCCTCTCTTGGACTCGGGAAACCCAGTGACGAAATCCATCTCCACATGATCGAATTTCCACTCTGGGATAGGCAAAGGCTGAAGAAGACATGCTAGACATTGATGTTATGCCTTCACTCTGTGACAAACATCACACTCGTTCACGAACTGAGCAATTCCTCGTTTCATGCGAGTCCACCAGAAGGTTTGCATGAGATCCTGATACATCTTGGAACTGCCTGGATGAATGGATAGAATAGAATTGTGTGCTTCGTCCATGACAACCTTCCTGAGATCACCTTTTGGAACCACCAGACGGTCCTCAAAGAACATGGTGTCTTTGTCATCAACTCGAAAGCACGCATACTTCGGAATTCCCTTGGCCACACCTTTCTTCACTTTCTTCACCATAGCGTCCAGAAGCTGCGCTTGGTGAACCTGATCTTCCAGAGTTGGAGAAACTTTAAGATTGGCAAGAAATCCTTGCAAAATCATTTGAAGGTTGATCTTGCGGAAGGCTTCACATAGCTCGGGTTGAAGCGGCTTCAGGATGAGACTGTTGCAGTACGCCTTACGGCTGAGTGCATCTGCAATGACATTTGCTTTTCTAGGAGTATACTCAATGCTTGGATTGAAATCCTCAAGCATTTCCACCCAACGAGACTGTCGAAGATTAAGATTGGGTTGAATGAAAATGTACTTCAAGCTCTTGTGATCGGTGTAGACCTCAACTTGTCTACCCAACAAAAAATGCCTCCAAGTCATTAGAGCATGCACAACTGCCGCCAACTCGAGATCATGAGTGGGGTAGTTCTTCTCGGCAAGCTTCAACTAACGCGAGGTATAAGCAACAATCTTCTTATCTTGCATGAGAACACCACCAAGACCTTGGAGAGAGGCATCACAGAATACTTGGAAAGGCTTTGACTGCTCAGGAGGAACAAGAACTGGAGCTGAAGTCAGTCTCTGCTTGAGCGTATTGAACGCCACATCACACTTAGGAGACCAAACATACTTGACACTCTTTTGGAGAAGATTGGACAGAGGCTTAGCAATTTGAGAGAAGTTCTCCATGAATCTTCTGCAATAAATAGCAAGCCCGAGGAAGCTACGAAGCTTCTTCACATTTTGAGGAGGATCCCACTTCAAGATTGCCTCAACTTTCTCAGGGTGCACTTTAATTCCCCGACAGAGATCACATGCCCAAGGTACACCACTTCATTGAGCCAAAACTCACACTTGGAAAACTTGGCATAGAACCGATGCTCCCTTAACTTGTCAAGCACAAGGCGGAGATACTCTGCATGCTCTTCTTCTGTCTCCGAGAACACAAGGATATCATCCAAATAGACCAAGATGAACTCATTCTTGAAAGGAGAGAATATGAAGTTCATCATTCTTGAGAAGGTTGGAGGAGCATTTGCAAGACCAAACGACATGACGGTGTACTCATAAGAGCCAAAACTCGTCCTGAAAGCGATCTTTGGAATGTTTTCTTCACGAATGCGAATCTGATGATAACCCATGCGAAGATCAAGCTTCGAGAAAACCTTGGCACCTTTCAGTTGTTCAAACAACTCATTGATGTTGGGAAGTGGGTACTTGTTTTTGATTGTCTTCTTGTTCAATGGACGGTAATCGACACAAAGCCAGTCCGTGCCATCTTTCTTATTGACAAATAGAACACCGCAACCCCATGGAGAAGAACTTGGTCAGATCAGACCCAGACGTTCTTGTTCATCTAGTTGCTTCTTCAACTCTTTCAGCTCTTCGGGGCCAAGTTTGTAAGGGCACTTGCAAACCGGTTCAGTTCCGGGCTCGAGAACAATGACGAACTCGACTGGCCGGTGCGGAGGCATTCCTGGAAATTCTCTTGGAAAGACATCTTCATACTCATAAACCACCGAAATTTGAGAAATCGCCGAGATTTCACCCTTCCCATTAAGAGCAAAGAAACAGATTGTGTCATCGCGAGCCGCGAAAATAATCACATCTTCTGAAGGATGAGTCATCTTGACTTCTTTTGCTTGACAATCTACATAAGCCTTATTCATAGCCAGGAAGTCCATGCCCAAAATGAGATCAATGTTGGATTTACCGAGAACAATTGGAGAAGCCAGAAAAGAATAATTGCCCATCTTGATAGACACATCCGGAACGCAAACATTGGAAGTCATTTGCAAACCAGGAGAAAGAACATTTAATGGCCTAGGGGTCTTCATTGTCACGAAATCATGCTTAGCAACAAAAGGCCTAGAAATGAATGAATGTGATGCACCAGTATCAAACAAAACTTTAGCAGGAATAGAATTGACTTCGAGATTACCCATGATCACTTCATGAGACTGCTCCGCTTTATCTGCATTCACATGGTTCACCCTTGCAAACTTGGGATTATGCTTCACCATAGCACTGCCTGCGTGCTTGACAGGAGGAGGAGGCGAAAGACGCCGCTGGTTGCACTTGTTTGCGTAGTGGCCCTTCTGACCACACTTGTGACAAGTAACCTCAGAAAGCGGATGAACGTTGCCTGGAGGAGGAAGAAGAACTGCCTTTGGACGCCTGGGGTCTCTGCTGAAATCCTGGGTTGGGTGGGTGGGAAGAACCATGGCCACCAAACTGGTTCTGCTGTTGAGGAGGACAAAACGAAGGAGGATTTGGCACCCAAAACTTCTGCTGCTTAGGAACCATCTGAGAGCTGGAAGAAGGCGAATATGAATCCCTTGAACGCTTCCTTGAGTTCTTCAACTTGAGCTGAGTTGCCTCGACCTTCAAAGCCATGTTTTAGAACTGATCAAACTCACGAGGCTCTTGAAGAACTAGGCCTGGCAGAAGCTCATCCTTGAGACCACCTCTGAACTGATAGATCATCTCCTTGTCATCTAGAACATCTTGCTTAGCATAGCGGGCCAGATTCTGGAACTCGATTTGTACTGATAGACAGACTTGCTTCTCTGCTTCAGGTGCCTGAACTTCTCACACATCTCCTCGACAAAGCTTGTCGGAATGTAATGGGCCCTGAAGTCATGATGGAAATCGTCCCAAGTAACAACACGATCGCCCCTCGAATCCTTGTACTGCTGCCACCAATCAGCTGCCTGACCCTTGAGCTGGAACGATGCAAATCTAACAAAGTCCTCTAGCCTGACATTGCTGCACTCAAAATGCTTGCTCATATCACGGAGCCAATCATCAGCATCAAAAGACTGCTCACAACAGGTGAAAGACTTGGGCTGGTTGGAAAGGAACTGATTGAGCATCGCAAATTGAGGTTGATTCTGAAAATTCCCTTGAAAGCCTTGCTGACCATGATCTCTTTCTTGCAACAGCCTGAGCAACATCTGAGTGTTCGCATTGGTTGCGGCCATCACAGCTTGCCAAGCTTCTAGAGGAGGCGGAGGCGAAGGCGGGGTGGTGGAACATCAGCCTGCTCCTCACCATGACCCGGATTGTTGCGAGTTGGTGGAGCCATCCTGGAGATGGACAAAAACATCAACACCTCATTGATAAGATGAATTCAATAGCTGAATCAAATGCTTGAAAGAAATTGAACAACAACATCATAGCCTTCCTACTGAAAAATTAGTAAGAATGCTTCTTCGGTTTATGATAACATCATCAGATATTAGAAGCCACTTGCAATAACACAAAAGTATTGAGCCAATATTGCCCGGAACAAATGTATATGCCCACATACATCTGAAGAAGATGATCCTAGATAACTACAAGAGTTCCCACCTAAGAACTTCCGAAAACTTTCTGGTTATGCAATCCGGTGTGGGGGATATAAGGAGGAAATATCTCACACAACTAGCAATCCTACACCCCAACTGTATCCATCCTTCAAAACAAACTAGAGGCTTTCGCAAATTCATCTAACTCGATTCCTAGAACTCACAACGATACTAAACCATGGTGATACCCCGGACGCCTCCCCAGTACTAGGTGACTCCGACCTTATCTCGCCACGACAAGTATTGAAGTAATTCCGAACACTCTCCATCCTAAGATATCAAGGAAGCTGAATGATAACGATGTGCCAACATTCCATGGAGCTCGACTGCCCAGAAGAAATCAAGTCAGACAGGAGGCACCAAGACAGAACCCTGTCACATCGGTATCATATAGACTCCAAAATACCCGCGTGATCCTAAAAAAAATTTGAGCGAGAAGAGGAGTAGAATCAAAATTCCTAAGTCGAATACCTCACCAAAGCATAGAAGAGGAGTAAAAAGAACCTACTCTCTGATATAAATAGACTCAAAATAGTTTTACTAGACTCGACTCGGCCAAGTTCGATCAAGCAAAGGCTTGTATGGTCGTATGGCTCTAATACCAACTTGTCACGCCCAAGATGCACGCCTATCCATATTAAGGCATGGGGGCATCGCAAGGGATAGAGGCGCATCTCGTCGTTCGCAAGTATAGCATCATTACATCATACATAAAAGAAGAGATGAGTATATGAGTCATCTTACACTCGCCACATAATAAATTACAATTCCACACAAGAGTTCAAACACCAATATGAAGACAGGGTCCGTCTACAGATGAAAACAAATGATAAAAGAAGATGCAATGATACTATCTCGCAAGTCCCGAAGATCACGACCATCGACCTCTACTCATCCGGATATATCATGTACATCCTGCCTCTTTCGTCGTCATACTCCCACAGGAACTGCATCAGATCATCTTGCACGAACTCATCTGTATTTGTACCTGGATTGTTGTAGTAATCTGTGAGCCACAAGGACTCAACAATCATGTGCCCGGGTATCGAGACTATATAAGCTTAAATGTTGGGATGGGGTATGTGTTTAGTTTGCAGCAGCACTAAGCATTTATGGTGTCTAAACTTACGTAACATGAAGATAAATATGTGGCCTACGATGTACGATCGAATCTAGAATGACCTCTATGAGATCATGAACACTTACTTACGTCAATCATAACCCCACCGTGTTCTCTCTCGGATCATGTTCACGAGCAGAGACGATCATGGTTACTCACACAGTTGGTGCATTTTTTAAGAGTTTACTTCAAGTTAACTATAACCGGGTGTTAAACAAATATCCAAGTTGACACATAACCGCGGGCATGGCTTTCCGAAAGATTTGACCCTGCAGGGGTGCTCCAACTAGTCCATCACAAATTAACCACACCACAGGAATAGCCTCGACCACGGATCTCGTGATCATCCTAGGCAACTCCAAAGGAATTCCAACACCTCGGGATAACCCAAAGAAAGTCAGAGCCCTCACGCAAGACACTCGATAAAGGTAAAACAAATCCAGCAAGACCTCCTGGTGTGTCGACGAACCCGATAAGATCCGCGTATCTCGTTCTCAGGACACGTCGGATGAACACTACGTACGGTGGTCGGATATAAATCACTCGAGTTCCTCCGAGGTGGCCCGACAAGTGTCTCTAGTTTGGACCAACACTCATGGGGTGCACTGACACAGGTTGTTGATTAATTATCCACAGGGTTGCAAAGCCCTATGCAAATTTTATTAAGTTGTTTAAGAAAATGTAGTACCAAGGTTGGGTCTTTCCAGATAAGTTTTAAGCTCAACCAAATAAACAAGGGGGTCCCCATAACAACCCGGAGCATGTTAGGAGCGCAAAGTATGGAAACATAACACCGGTAACAAGAAACTATGGCGGTAACAGCGGAAAAAAAACACCTAGCAAAAGGCCAAGCCTTCCACCAATACCAAGATATATATGTGCATTGAATTAAATAATAGATAATATTGTCATATGCCAAATCCATGTTAGCACATGGGACAACCTATACCTGCAACTAGAACGCTCTCAGAGGGGCTGAGCAGCGGTAACTTAGTCAATCAAAGGTTTTCTAGGATGTGGAGGGTTAGAGGCTATCATGGCAATTAGGAGTTTGACATTCAAGTGGTACGTAGCGCAATTGTAACGATAAGAGCAAGACACTAGCAAGAAAAAATAGTATCGGGATCCGGGTACGATCATCTTGCCTATTGGTTCTTCAGAGGAACAAGTAGCGGGATCCTCGTAGTTGTACTCGCCTGGCTCTTCGTACTCAGGTTCAACGTTCGCGTCTACCCAAAAGAAACAGCAAGAATAAACAAACAACGATGGTGCAATGCACAAGCAAGAATGATGCATGCTTATTTGAAGAGTTTTAGCATGGCAATCCTAACTAGTCACGTTTCACATGCAAAGGATTGGTTATTAATGAATCTAGACACAACATTATGTTAAGATATTTAGACATGCATGAACATGTCAAATATGGATGCATCATGCAAAAACGATAAAAATGCATATGTAGAACATCGGAAACGGAGTTACGGTTCTCACGATATGATCACGACAAGATACGAAGGCAAAACACAAGACAAGAAGGACATGGGATATTCCTTGGCATTCCAAGGTAGCCACTAGTTAGGCAATGAAAAACCAACCACAATAGAGCCAAAGATCAAGCAATTCCATGGATTATAGCTCCCACAAGTCACAAAACAATAAAACAAACAATCTGCGACAAAATAGCAACGTAGCAACTTTCACAGCCAACAACTTGAGCTACAGGAAGTCTACATCCGCAAACAAGGTATTTACAGAAACTACATAACATGCTTATCAACTTATCCAACTACACAAACTGCAAAGGAGGCACACATCAATAAGCATGAAGGTCACAAGTTGGCATGATGAAATAGAAATCTGAGACTTAGGGAAAATAAAAGTTTTCTAGAATCTGAGTTAATCTTGTAGCAAGTTGACAACAGAAACTAATGGTGTTAGAGACCACCTCATGGCATGAAAATTAACAGGAAGCTAGAAGACAACATATACTTCAAAACACTAGCACTGAGCTTGAGCTAATTCACAACATATCAAGAATAACGAAGTCCGTTAAGATAGTAACATTTGCAACAACAACGGGCACATCTTCACAAATACCGATAGGTATGATAGTTGATTTGTTAGCCATTTGCAATGATATTTCAGTAGGTGTGAGTTTTTTCAAATCAAGTCTTTTATATAAAGAGAAAGGCATAACACTAACACTAGCTACCAAATCACACAAAGCAGTTTTGACATAATTTCTTTTAATAGAGCAAGGTATACTTGGTATTCTAGGATCTCCAAGTTATTTAGGTACTCCATCCTGAAAAGGATAATTAGCAAGCATGGTGGAGCTTTCAACTTCAAGTATCTTTCGTTTGTTAGTGATGATGTCTTTTATGTACTTAGCATAAGGAGGCATCTTTAAGATATCCGTTAAGCGGGTACGCAAAAAGACCGGCCTAATCATTTCATCAAAGCATTTCTTCATCATGCTTTTTCTTAGATGGTTAAGGTGGGAAAGGCATGGGTTTCTGAACCCATGGCTCTCTTTCTTTTACAATGTTTTCTAGCTACAAATTCTTGTTTATCATATCGTTTATTTTTAGGTTGTGGGTTATCAAGATCAACATCATGTTCTATCTCTACAGCATTATCTGGTTCTTTATCATTACTAGGTTGAGTATCCTAATGAACATCACTATCATTATCATTATCACTAGGTGGATGTTCATTACAAGATTAAGTTTTAGCATTAGAAATAGAAACATCATTAGTATCATCAAGAGGTTTTTCTATGTGAGGTTCACTAGAAGCATGCAAAGTCCTATCATTTTCTTTTTTCTTCTTCTTCTTCTTATAAGGACTAGGTGTATCAGCATTAATTCCTTGAGAGTCTTGTTAAATTCTTTTAGGATGACCTTCAGGATAAAAAGGTTCTTGGGTCATTCTACCTCCTCTAGTTACTACTCTAATAGCACGATCATTCTGTTATTCATTGCAGCAAGCAACTTGTTCTATTTGGGTTTGAACCATTGAAGCATGTTTTCCTACACCTCTAACATCATTACTGATTCTAAATAACTAGTCACTCAAGTGCGCAATCGTATCAGAATTATATTTCAAGTGTTTCAAAATATTTGAATTAAAAGGCTCTTGCTTCATAATGTAGTTATCAAACTCATATAAGCATTGACTAGGATGTTTATTCTAAGGGATATCACCTTCATCAAACTTTAATAAAGAATCTACCTCTACCACCTATGGGGTGGTGGTGTGTTGAGCCCATGTATTTCTTCAAAAGGTGGTAAATGCTTAACATCCTCAGCTTTAATAATTGTTTCCTTCAAACATTTCTTTGCCTCTTGCATATCATCAGGACTGGGAAATAAGATACCCCTCTTCTTCGGAGTGGGTTCAATTGGTGGTTCAGGTAGAGTCCAATCATCATAATTTTTCAATATATTATTCAATAGTTCCTCGGCTTGTTCAACAATTCGTTCCTTGGAAACACAACGAGCACAACTATCTAGGAAGTCCCTAGAAGCATCAGTTAGTACATTATAGAAGATATCATGTACTTAATTTTCTTAAGAGGATGACCAGGCAAAGCAATAAGCAATTGGAGAAGCCTCCCCCAAGCTGGTGGCAGACTCTCTTCTTAAATTTGCACAAAGTTAAATATTTCATGTAAGGCATCTTGTTTCTTATGAGCGCGAAAATATTTTTCAAAAAAGTAGTAAATCATATCATGGGGACTACACACAGAACCAGGAGTAAGAGTATTGTACCATATCTTAGCATCACCCTCTAATGAGAACGAAAATAATTTGAGAATATAATAGTAGTGAATCTTCTCATCATGAGAAAATAGGGTCGCTATATCATTCAGCTTAGTAAGGTGTGCTACCACAGCTTCAGTTTTATAGTCATCAAAAGGATCTGAGCTATCTCTCCATCCAAAGCATAATCTTTCCATCCAAAGCATAATCTTCAGGTATCTTAGGCATTTCAAATCTAGGAGAGCTAGGCCTATTAGGTGTTTCATAATCATCAGTTTCAGCAGTTTCAATGATTTCATTCTCTTTAGCTCTAGCAATTTGTTCATCAAGAAATTTACCTAATGGCACAGTATCACCAAGCATGGTACTAGCATCATCATAAGCAACATTCATAGAAGAAGTAGCATCATCAATATCAGGATTAATAGCATGTGGTGGTGTTGCAAGTTTACTCATAACAGAAGGTGAATCAAGTGTAGAGTGTGATGTCAGTTCCATACCTCCCCTCGTCTTAGAGGAAGAAAAACTTGGTTTTAGTATCCTTCAGATTCTACATTGTGATAAGTTGGTATAAATCCCAAGTGACTCAGAAAATATAGCTATGCTCCCTGGCAACGATGCGAGAAAAATGTCTTGATAACCCACAAGTATAGGGGATCGCAACAGTTTTCAAGGGTAGAGTATTCAACCCAAATTTATAGATTTGACATAAGGGGAGCCAAAGAATATTTGAGAGTATTAGCAGTTGAGTTGTCAATTCAACCACACCTAGAGATAAATATCTACAGCAAAGTGATTAGTAGAATAGTAATATGATGGTTCGATAGCAGTGATAACAGTAACAGTAGTAGTAATAGTAGCACCAATAGTTTTGTAGCAAGTGCAACAATAACAACAGCAATAGTAACTTAGCAAGAGCAATGAGTGGACAGATCGTAGGCACTGGATTGGAGTATTTGTTGGATGATACTCATCATATAACAGTCATAACCTAGGGCGACACAAAACTAGCTCCAGTTCATCAATGTAATGTAGGCATGTATTTCGTATATAGTCATACGTGCTTATGGAAAAGAACTTCCATCACATATTTTTTTCCTACCCTCACATGGCAGTGGGGTCCATAAGGAAACTATGGTATATTAAGGCCTTCTTTTAATAGAGAACCGGAACAAAGCATTAACACTTAATGAATACATGAACTCCTCAAACTACGATCATCACCGCGAAGTATCCCAAATATTGTCACTATGGGGTTGACGGATCATAACACGTAATAGGTGCATATGACTAGGCAAGATCGAATCATGAACATAGATATATTGATGATAACATATACGGTTCAGATCGGCACTCGGGCCCTAGTGACAAGCATTAAGCTTGGCAAAGTCATAGCAACATCAATCTTTGAACATAGTGGATACTAGGGATCAAGCCCTAACAAAACTAACTCGACTACATGATGAATCTCATCAAACTCCTCACCGACCAGCAAGCCTACGAAGGAATTACTCACTCCCGGTGGGGAGCATCATGGAGTTGGCGATGGAGAAGGGTTAATGATGACGAAGACCAAAGATTCCCCTCTTCGGAGCCCCAAACAGACCCAGATCTGGCCTCCCGGTGAAGAACAGGAGGTGGCGGTGGCTTCATATCGTGAAATGAGGTAAAACTTTCTCTCTAATTTTTATTCCGGAAAATTGTGAATTTATAGCGTAGGAATTAGGGTCGGGGGACCCACGAGATATCCACCCTCCACGAGGCTTCGCTGATACGTCTCCAACGTATCTATAATTTAAGAAGTATTCATGCTGTTATTTTATCATTCTTGGATGTTTTACAATCATTTTATAGCAACTTTATACCATTTTTGGGGACTAACCTATTGACCCAGTGCCCAATGCCAGTTGTTGTTTTTTGCTTGATTTTTTACATCGCAGGAAATAGATATCAAACGGACTCCAAACACCATGAAACTTTTTGGAGATTTTTTTTGGACCAGAACGAACCCAATGGGCCAAAGCTGCACGTGGGGGTGCCCCAAGGGGGGCACAACCCACCAGGGCGCGCCAGGGCCCCCTGGCGTGCCCAGGTGGGTTGTGCCCACCTCAGTGGCCTCTCGCACCCCCTCTTTGCACTATAAATTCCCAAATATTCTGGGAACCTTCGGGGAGCACTACATCAGCAGTTTCGCCACCGCAAGGCTCTGTAGCCACCAAAAACCAATCTAGACCCCGTTCTGGCACCTTGTCGGAGGGGGGAATCATCTCCGGTGGCCATCTTCATCATCCCGGCGGCCACCACGATGAGGAGGGAGCAGTCCACCCTCAGGGCTCAGGGTTTGTACTAGTAGCTATGTGTTTAATATCTCTCTCGTGATCTATATCATGGGCTTTGTTAATATAGATGGATCATATGATATTTCTCCCCTCTATACTCTTATTGTGATGAATTGAATCTTTACCCTTTGAAGTTTTGTTATGTCGGATTGAATTTAAGATTTGGGAATACATGATGTATGTCTTGCGGTATGAATACTTGAGGTGACATTGGGTTATCTTATTGTATCACTTGATATATGTTATGGCACTCAACTTGAGGATTCTCGTCGTGATATTGGGGTAATCTATGCATAGGGGTTGATGCACGTTTTTATTATCTTTTCTCTGATAGAAACTTTGGGGACCCCTTGTAGTTCTTTGTGTGGATTGAGTATTATGAATATGAATTTTCTTTGGTGTTATTCTAGTATGAACTCTTCAGTAGATCGATCGGAAAGAATAGCTTGCGTTATTTTAGTTCGAACTCTAGGATAGATCGAACGGAAAGAATAGCTTTGAGGTGGTTTCGTACTCTATAAACAAATTCTATCTTTTGTTATCCACTAATAGGAACTCAGGAGTGATTCTTTATCGCACTTTGAGGGGTGGTCATATGATCCAACTGTGTTAGCACTATTGAGAAATTGCACTAGCGAAAGTACGGACCCTAGGCCTTGTTTTTAAGCATTGCAATACCATTTTTGTGCCCATTTACCATTTGATACCTTGATGTTTTTATTTATTCAGATTATGAAAATATATTTCTACCATCCATATTACACTTTTATCACCATCTCTTCGCCGAACTAGTGCACCTATACAATTTGCCATTGTATTGGGTGTGTTGGGGACACAAGAGATTTCTTGTATTTGGTTGCAGGGTCGTTTGAGAGAGACCATATTCATCCTACACCTCTCACAGATTGATCAACCTTAGGTCATCCACTTAAGGGAAAATTGCTACTGTCCTACAAAACTCTGCGCTTGGAGGCCCAACACGTGTCTACAAGAATAAAGTTGCGTAGTAGACATCAAGCTCTTTTCTGGCGCCGTTGCCGGGGAGGTGAGTGGATGAAGGTAACGAGGAGGAGCTTCCTATTCAATCAATCTCTTCAACAAGAATCTTGAAAAAATTAATTAAACCCACACATGATGTGGTGAAGAAGAAAAGAAGAAAGAATAGAGGTACAAAGGTATCTCTCCCAAATAATGTTGCTCCTATCACCATTTTGCCTCATGAAAGTGAATCAAATATGTTGATGGAGGATGATGATATTGAGTATGATTTTGTGATACCTACTATTTGTTGTAATGATTATGATTGGGAAGGCAATGGTGTCCCTTATGATCTTGAGAATATTTTTAGCACTTGCTTGGAAGAGTATGATAATAATGTTTGCTATACTACTGGTGCCATTCATGCTATTGATAAGAATGATTGTTATGATATTCAAAACTACAAGCTCGGGGATGCTGTGTTTAATTAGTATGATATGTTTGAAGATTTATTTGCTGAAAATAATGCTTGTCCTAAGCTTGGGGATGATTTTCTTAATGAATATGATCCTTTGATTCCTTCTACTTTCGATAAGAAAATTTACTATGATGATAGCATGCCTCCTATTTATGATGATTACATTGATGAAAGTGGGTTTAGAAGAGTGTCAACTCTAGGTATTAGTGATGCAACTATTTTGGAGGATGTTCAATCTTATTACAATATTTATGAAAGTGGACTTGGAGAGGTCATGACTTTATTTAGTGAGACATCCACTATTGTGGAAGAGGTTTCAATTTACTATGACCATAAAGTTGTTATCTATGATGATTATTATGATGACATGTATGCCATAAAGAGTAATAAATTTTCTATGCTTGTGCATCATGAAAAGAGTGTTGTATGTGATAGTCATATTGTTGAATCCATTCATGATGCCTCTGAAAAATATTATGAGAGAGGAACTTATGCTCTTACATATCTCAATAATATCAACTTTATTCTCTATGTGTTGATTGTTTTGAAGTTGTACTTGTGTTGCCTTCCTATTCTAGTTGGTTCTTGTTTTCATGGGTTGCTTGCTCACAAAATACCTATGCATAGGAAGTGGGTTAAACTTAAATGTGCTTGACATGTGTTTCATGATGCTCTCTTCATGTTTCAATTCTTTTCTTTTATGCGAGCATCATTGAAATCATCATGCCTAGCTAAAAGGCATAAAAGAAAATCGCTTGTTGGGAGACAACCCAACACTTTTGCATAATGTTTTTGTGTGTTCACATTATTAAGATACTGTATTAATCATGTTTTGTGTCTTTTGTTTCAATATACTGCCAAGTAAATCCTTTGGGAT
The DNA here is from genome assembly GCA_022496015.1 of Hordeum marinum. Classification (NCBI taxonomy): domain Eukaryota; kingdom Viridiplantae; phylum Streptophyta; class Magnoliopsida; order Poales; family Poaceae; genus Hordeum; species Hordeum marinum. Next base: position 387,403,364 of record CM039672.1, read on the forward strand.
AGTGTGGATACTTGCTTGTTTGATTCTGTGCAAAAACAGAAAGTTTTGCGTCCAGTATATGAATTCTATGATTTTACTGGAGAGTCAAAAAATTCTGAAATTTATACACAAACTTTATATGCAAATTCCTTGAGTTTTCTGATTGTGCAGAATTTTTAGAGTCGGGGAAGTTTGGTAATCATTCAGATCTTTACAGACTGTTCTGTTTTTGACAGATTCTGTTTTGCATGCATAGTTTGCTTGTTTCAAGTGTTCCTATAGATTATATTGAGTAATATAAGTTGTGGGAAGTATGGAATACAGTAGGTATCATGTGGGAATAATTATGAATCTTGTCTTGACAGTACCTAAGTGAATGGTTTATCTTTACTACACTAACATTTCTCACAAAGTTCCGTTAAGTTTTGTGTGATTGAAGTTTTCAAGTTTTGGGTGAGACACCGATATGAGGAGAACAAGGAGTGACAAGAACCTAAGCTTGGGGATGCCCAAGGCACTCCCAAGGTAATATCCAAGGAATACTCGAGCGTCTAAGCTTGGGGATGCCCCGGAAGGCATCCCCTCTTTCGTGTTCAACACTATGGGTATATCTTACTTGGAGCTATATTTTTATTCGTCACATAATATGAGTTTTTCTTGGACAGTCATTTTATTTTTTTACTTTCTGTTAGGTGTTATTTATAATATTGTTTTTCAATAAAAATTTCAATAATTGCCTTTAGGATGCTTGCATTGCATGTTTTCATGTGTGCTGTGTGAAAATAGAAACTTCTTCTGTACCATTTGAATTTTCATATTTTACTGGAACGTGGAAAGTTCCTGAAATGTTTACACAATATTGTAATATAAATTTTATAGCATTTACTAAATTTTAATAATTTTATGAGTTACATAAGTACACTATTTTTCTAAATTGCTACAGATTGTTCTGTTTAGACAGATTGCTGTCATAGTTTCGTTATCTACTTATCCTATAGTTTCCATAGCTTATATTGGTTGATATGAATTGTGGAAATGATAGTATACAGTACCTAATGTTTGAAACTTATGATGCAACTTGTCTTGGCACTACATAAAGAGTTGATTTATTATTATGTGTTCTAACCTATCTCACGAGTTCTTTTGAGTTTTGTGTGGATGAAGTTTTCAGTATTAGGTATACCGTGATATGAAAGGAATTAAGGAGAGACAAAAGCTCAAGATTGGGGATGACAAAGGCATCACAAGATATTATTCAAGAAGTCTGAAGCATCTAAGCTCAGGGATTCCCTGGTAGGCATCACACCTTTCTTCTTCAACAATTATCTGTTAGTATCGGTTGATCCTAAGTTTTTGATTCTTCACATGATGTGTGCTATTCTTGAAATGTCATTTTATTTTTGTTTTACTTGCTGTTTTAATAAAATACTTAGATCTGATAGTTTTAAATAAAATAGAGTCCTCAAATAGTCGCCAAGGAGGCTAAGTAAGCGACATTCACATCCCGCCAACGAAGCTCTTTTCTATGTCATTTACTCTTGTGCTTCACTTATATCCTATGAGTAAATTGTTGAATAAATTGAATGTCATGAAGTTGAAACCATATCATGCCTAGTGGTAGATTCACATTGTGTTTAGAAAGTGAAATCTTTTTAGGCTTGACAATCACAATATTGGTCATACAAGCAATTCACGAATAATTAGTATAAGGAAGAGAACTTTCACTTGCAAATACACTATCCTAGAAATCTTTTGTGATTGTGAGCCCCCGTCAAAATATTATATGCCAAAATTGTTGACGTTGGACAAGCAAGACAACGTAATGATTTATGTTTGTTTATATTCACATAGAAGTTATATTGTCATAGATCCTTCAACATGTGGTGCTTGCCCCCCATCTTTGCTAGCCAAAAATTCCGCACCAAGTATGAGCACGACTTGTGCATCCGAATCCTTAAACCCAGTCTTTGCCATATGAGTCCACTATATCTACCTATATGTAGTATTTTCGTGCCATTCTAAGAAAATTTGTATGTGACATCTCTAATTTTCAAAATAAACTTCTCTTTTGTGTGTTTGTTTCGCTCGCGGAGCGGTGAGGGGTGGCTGATATTTTCCATGCTAGATGTGTTATTCTCACGATGAGTGTTTATTCACTTGTCATTGCACAAGAGTAAGTCAAAGGAATTAGGGATCCTGAAAGTGTATTACATCGGCTAGAGGGGGGTGCATAGGCGATTTTTACAAATTCATCATTTGAGGAATTTCAACTTTGAGGAATTTGAAATGTGATGAATAACTAGCAGCAGAATAAGTACTCAAGTGCATGAGGAACATAGTGTTAGCATAGTCTTCATGATTAAATGAAACATGCACAAATAGAGAGTAGCGTGATACAGGATAAGTAGTGATGAACAAGGTAACTTGAGGAATTTGAGGTGAGGAATTTGTGAAAGTCTTCAGTCAAATTCTTCCAACTGTAACAATCAATTTCATCAACAGATATATGAGGAATAGAAAGGTTGAGGAAATAGAACCAGATGGCTTGTTGAAGATTTTATGACCCAGTTCCAACTACTGTGACAGTCATACGTCTGGTTTGGAGCGGCCTGGTATTTAAACCAGAGGACACACAGTCCCAGGACACACAGTCCTTACCGTATTCTCCTTGAGCTAAGGTCACACAATCCTTGCCCAACACTCGTGGTAAGTCTTCAGGGTAGACTTCCAAAACCCTCACAAACTGGTCACCTGGCGATCCACAATTTACTGTTGGATGCTCTAGACCAAGGTCACTTCGTGGTCCCCAATTGACTGCAGGAGCACTAGACCAACACGCCTAACCGTCTGGAGGATTCACAGTCCTCAAAGGTAACAAGCGTCGGTTCCACACAGGAATTTCTTTAATGATGCTCAATCACTATGAGTTTTATGGTTTGGTTGTGGGTTTTTCCTCACTGATGATTTTCTCTCAAAGTCCTCAGAGGATGGGTTGCTCTCAAATGACAAGTGTCAGTTCTTTCTCGGAGCAGCCAACCAGCTACTGGTTGTGGGGGTTGGCTATTTATAGCCAGGGTGCAACCTGACATGATTTAACATCCCAAAATTTCATTTTGGAATGTTATGAAATATAGCTATGCATCCATATACATCATTGCTTGAATGTATGAAATAGTTGAAATGCTTCTTCTGACTTTCTAAAAGTACCTTTCTATTTTCAATGTGTTGCTTTCACCTATTTGAAAACCTTGGAAAAAGTTCAAAATAAGAGGGGAGTAACATGACACTCCACACCAGGGTCATCTTGGTGATATATTTGAACAAAAAGAACCAGGGGGTCCTTTGAAAAATATTTGCAAAAGGTTTTAAAACCAAATAGGCAATTTTTGAAAAATATTATTTTTTTTAAAGTGTTCAACTGACAGAATAAAAATGTTCAATAAATGGAATTTATTATTCTGTTAATTTTGATATATAATACTCCTACATTTGGAACTATATTGAATGCATTAAAAGGTTTTTACTGCGCTGATATTTGAAAATAAGAAAATCTTAAAACATTTAAAGCCCGGTCGGCCCGTTTGCATTCAAAGCCGCTCCCGACTTTCCTTAGAATCGGCCACCGACGCGTCCGGATTTCTCTCCCTCTCTCTGACAGCGGGACCCACCCGACCGACCGCTGGATCGGCGCAGTCGCCTTGCACCTTGCGCGCGCGCCGTCCTCGCCGGTGATCTCATCGTCGCGGATCTCCCTTCCCTTCCTTCCCCGACCCCGACCCGCAGCCTATATAAGAGCGGCCAGTCCATCGCCTCCCTCCCCCTCCGAACCCCTCTCTCCCCTGCACCAGAACGCCCACGCCACCTCGTGGGACTTCGGACGACGGCCGAAGCTCTCCAAGCTCCTGCCCGTCGACTCCGTCATCCTCTCGTCCCTCCGACGCCATCAGACCACCCCGGACGTCAGCCGCCATCGCCTGGACCTCTCCGACGACATCCCCGACCACTGGAGCACCTTCCCCGACCGCCTCCGACCACCGGCCGCCGCAGTCCTCGCCGGAGACCCCTTCCCCCTCTTGTAAGTCGCCGGACCTCCTCTGGACCATCGGATCGTAGATCAACGCTTAGGATTATATCTAATTTAAACGCGAACCGGTATGTGCTAAGGTTCGTTCGCCCGCCCGAAGTCACCCAACGCTCACCCTCGTAGCCAACCACCGCTTGCCACGTAGCACTGACCGTTCGGTAGATTTTTTTTATTTTTCTGTTTTGTTTTAGTTAACAGAACTATTCTGATTTTGTTTTAGCTATATCTTTTAAACCATTTAATGTTTTTAATTAATTCTTTTTGCATTAGCTCACATATTTAATTTCGTTCCACCGTGTAGTCTTAGATTTTAAATTTGAACTCTAAAATTTGAATTTAATCAAATTTGCTCAAATCACTCAAATCTGAATAACTAGAGTTTAAAAATAGATTTTGATATGAATATTTTTGCTACTGATTGGTATTAGTTAGGAATATCATCATGCTTAGTTTGAGGATTTTTAGGATGAATTTGTTTAGTGTTCTAGATATAAACAGATTCTGCCTAGTAGTTAGTATAGTTTAGTTAATTTAGTTTTTAGTTAGTTTAAATCAGATTTGTTATAATTTGTTTTAGTAGGTTCTGTTGCTTAAACATTAGGTGTTTTACTTTCTGTAAATAAAAATATAAAATTCCTTAGTTTATTTCTTTTTATAGGAATCTCAACTCATTCTCAACTAGGTATAATTTGTTATAAAACAAACTAGTTAGTAATAGTTTTCTTCTAACAAAGTTGTAAATAATTAAATTATGTTTTCTAAGAAGAGTTTTTAGTAAATTATTTTTCTTTTAATATAATGTTTATTAATTAATAATAAGTTTTGTTTTACTCTTTGTTAGTAAAACTATAGTTACCTCATATAGTAGTGTTTATCAAAACTTTTAAAACCATACTAAGATTTTTCTTAACAAAACTTTAAATGGATTTAATTCTGTTATTAATAAAATATTTTATTATTTCCTTGCTGTCAACTATTTTTTTTTGTTAATACAAGTAGTTTTACCATGTTAGTAGTGGTTTACCCATCACCTTTTTGAAAACAAAACTTTGTGTGTTCTCTTGCTTGTGATTTGTGCATTGTTTTGTCTTGATTATTTACTAGTTCATTACTGATTTTTGTGAGTTACAATATTTTTTTTGTATGCTTATTTAGTGCTTTTGTTTGCTTCGTGAGATTATCCGGAGTGCGAGGCTTGTTACCTAGAGTCACTCACGTACGAAGATCATCAGTCAGGCAAGTCACTTTGACCATGTATACCTATGTTTTATTGCATTAGTTCTTCCATCTCCCCAATTGCATGAAAAGTAGGTTAGTTGGAAATTTGGTTACTTGATGTAGTATCATGTGGTAGGTACCCTAACCCTTTGACACCTTGGCCCCGGGAAACGTTCAATTATTTTGCTATGCTATTAGTAGACGGGGTTGGATGTGTGATTCATGAGAGTTGTGAAGTAATAACTTCAAGACCTATGATGATCAAGACTTCAAGATTTCCAAGTTTTCAACATACCTCTGGGTGGATGATGGTTGAACGGCGCCCTGGAGAAACCAGTGGTTAGCCTAGGTGATGCTGGAGATGTGCCAGTATTCACGCGGAAAGGTCCACCCAGGCACAAAGGGATGGAAGGATGCTTCAAGACCCAAGGCTTACCTACACAGCCACAAGTCATTATGGGCTCTGGCTTGGTTGGATATCGTGGTGACCCTGGACAGGCGGTGCTGCGAGAGGTAGAAGAACGGTAGGAAAGGATGGGCACCGACAGAGTCGCAGGGAAACCCTTTGGAAGACCATGTTTTGGTCATCCGTTTCTCAAAAACCCTCAAGTGCAAGAAATCAAACGGAGGCGACCAAATCTTGTGGGGAACGTGTGCAAAACTCTACAGAGTACTCAAACCTAATCGATTAGACGTGTCCACGATCATGGACAGTTTGAGCCAAAGGAACTGAAACTTCCGGAACTCTCAACACAATTAATATGATCATGTGGGTATTAATAACTTGGGTATGAGAATTGGTTGGAGGAACTATCTCATTAATCAACCAACTTAGTAATAATTTTGCTTAGCCCTCTCTTGATGTAGGAAAATTGGCTTTACGCAAAAACTTATTACCCCACCTACCATATATGCATATAGATTATATGATTATCTTTTCACCCCTCTCTTGTGACTTTGCCAGCATATTCCATATGCTGACCTACACGGCTGCAACGTATCATGTTGCAGAGTACTTTTCTGACCAGGAGTGAGGATACGCTCTATGCTCGGTGAGAGGCCCTTGGAGTCAGATGGACTCATCTACCTTCGATGCTTCCGCAAGATTTAGATATTCTCATGAGTTGGCCTTCAGCCACTTTATTGTAATAAAGGACTCAATATGAGATTTATGATTAATAAATTCTGTGTGATTTCCCTTTGATATATACATTGAGGTACCGTGTGTGTACCAGCATGATCTTGGGATGGTACGGAAACACCGGAGATTCGACCTTTCAGGTCAGGTTGCTACACATGATAAGTCATAAATGCCCCCCAATGATATGACCGTTATGTGGATAAGAACGATTGGGGACAGCTGGCGCTAAGCACAACAACGGTCGGAATTTCGAACTATGAAAGTCCTCAACTTATCATAATCCTCACTTGTAGGCAATTCGCACTGGCGAAATTCTAACTCCTCAGTCAGAACAATTTCCTCGGAGACCAGAAGAACTTCGTCTCTATCACTGAAAAACTTTTCTGAACTGTAAGAGATTTCCAAAGGCTTTACTCGAAGGATTGTATGGGTTGTGGATTTTGGAGTTGAGCATTAGTTGGAAATTTTCCTTAGTATTACCTCGACCCCCTTTAACAGTACGGTGTTTCCTATGACTCAAATAAATGAAATGAAACAGCGAAAAAAAAGTCTTCACGCTTCATATTCCTCATTTATATCTTCAAGGTCACACCAACTTCTTCAGTTTCAAAGTCTTCACAAAGTCTTCACCAAAGTCTTCAAAAAATCTTCAACAAAGTCTTCACTTGAAGACATTCATTTTTTAGGGGTCGATAATCTCTGATTATACCAAACTCCTCATCGACTTATAGAGCCTATGTACACTCACAAACACATTAGTGCCTTAACCTATAAGTCTTCAATACACCAAAATCACTAAGGGGCACTAGATGCACTAACAATCTCCCCCTTTTTGGTGATTCATGACAAATAGGTTAAGTTTTCAACGGGGATAAACATATGAAGTGAAAGTACAGATTTTGAGGAATTTGATTGCAAGATATAGAAGAACTCCCCCTGAAGATGTGCATATTTGAGGAATTTGCTTTGGGCTGCAAATGCACATGGCAGGTTGAAAACATGGAGAACTCCCCCTATATCTTGTAATTCATACACGCATTTGAATATATGAAATAAAGAATTTAAAATGCGTCAGGAAAATGGTGTCTGACGAAATTCAGCATGCATGCATTAAGGTATTTGAGGAAATAAACATGCGAGGACATAGTTCAAAAGTGTCAGACCACCATCGGACTTAAGTTTACAACTCAATAACCAAAAACTTCACAAGAGCGAGAGTTGCAACTTAAACAAAAATAGCCCATATATGTAGACCCGCTTGAAGACTAACTCAAATTTTCTCCCTCTTTGTCATTGAGGACCAAAAGGGAAGAAAAATGATGATGAACGTCCCATGATGAATTTCATTTTGTTGGTGAAGAAGGAGCGCCAGTGTTGTCGGGGTCGATTGTTGATGCAGGTCTAGCAGCAGTATCATCAATGTCTTCATCTTCCTCGCGCTCGCGAGATGAAGAATAGGAACTGGTGACCATCAGAGGAACTTGGACTTTGTTGAACTTCTTCTGAGGACAGCGAGCAAAGTTTGGATATTCTTCAAAGTTCAGCTCATCCAATTCTTCTGAGGACATGATGTGATTTAGCACAGACCAAGAGCGCTTGAGGTTTTCATGAGCATAGTAGCGGTTCCTCTTCACAGTGTTCTACGTCACAGTCATATTCTGCACAATGTACCCAAGTTGACGCTTGACCCACTTGTGATTTCGATCGACTTTCTGATGAAGACTTAAGAGAAGCTCACGATCAGTCATCACACGAGGAGCAGTTGCATGAGGCTTTTGTGCAGAGGTTTTGGCAGAGGAGTCCTGTGTTGCAGAGTCATCATTGGTGGAGTAAGATGCTGCTTGACGAAACTGACCATCCAATGGACGAGTACCTTGATCAATGACATCCTTCCCTTTTCCTTCATCAATTGTGCTTTTGAGGACTTCAATCGGGGGCAGAAAACTAAAATGATTTTGGAAGTCAGCCTCAAAGTGCTTTGAAGACTTTGTTCTGAGGAAATGCATAATCCAGGGAGCAAAGGGGTTCAACTCAAATGGTGACATAGCAGCATCGGCCAGAGTCCTCATGAAGAAATCATGAAAATTGATGGGAATCCCATGAATGATATTGAAAAGCATGTTCTTCATGATTCCTGTAACTTGTTCTTCTTCAGAGTTGTGCCCTTTTTGAGGTCATAGGGTGTGAGTGAGGATGCGATAGACTGTTCTAGGTACATATAGCAAATCCTTCACAAGAAAGGTTGTCCTTTGAGGCTTTCCAGGTGCTAATTTCTTCATCATCACATTCATCATCTGATTTGGCAGTGGTGGATCATTGAACAGGCAGCGGGCTTCATCTGAAGGAATTGGAACTGGGATAGACTGAAGCAATTCAGAAGAGCTTGCAATGAAATGAGTTGTTCCAGTCATTCAGTCCAAGACTCAGGAGTTGATGTATGTAGAATTTCCACTAATGTATAGAGTGGCATAGAATTGAAGAATCAACTCCTTGTTCCAGTCACAGACATCTACGCAGAAGGGAAGAAGCCCAGCATCATGAAGAACTTGGAGCACCAGCGTGAATGATGGAATTGACTCCATGTCCACATGAGGAATGTTGTGGTGCTCAAAGATTTTCTTCTTGTCACATAGAACAGTGGCATAGTAGTTCATTTGAGTAGGAGTCCAGAACCTTGTGCGACCAGTTCGAGCAGAATCATACGGATTTGACCCTGTGAAGAACATGTGTTCATTGAAGAAATTTGTCCTGAGGAATTTGGGGCGGACTGAACCTTTGAATGGCATTCTTTGCTTAGGTTGAAGATTTGGTCGACTATGCCCTTTGATCTCAGTTGGCATGGGAGGAACTACAGACTGAGTGATTTGTAGAACAGGTTCCTCAGTAGTGGTCGGAGCATCAATTTCCTCAGCTGTTGCAGCTGGAATTTCTTCAGGGTCTAGAAGATACAGGTGTTCAGAATCTTCAGGTATTTCCTCAGTATGTGCTGGTGACTGAGGAAGCAACATCAGAGGAGTTGCCATAGGTGAGTTGGGGTCTGCAGATTCCCAATATTCATCATTGATGACAGGGGTAGTGTCACCAATGTCAACTTCTTCATCAATTTCTTCAGCGCCAGCTGTTAGCAGAAGCTGTGGCGATGATACCTTGGGAGTTGTTGCAGTGTCATCAATGACAATTTCCTCATCAAGAGGCTCTGAGGAAGAAGCCGAATGATTCTTTTCTTTGTGAGGAATGTCATATGCTTCTCTAGTTGGCACAATAGCATAGGCTGGTGCCGAGGAAATTGGAGTTGATGCTTTTCTTTTGAGGGGATTTTCCTCAGTATGAGTAGTTTCTTCAAGAACGACTAATGCAGCCGCCTTGGGTGGTTCAGTTTCTTGAGGCACGGTGGATTCTACATCTAGCCTATCAGATTCTTCAGGCACAACATTGGGGGTTGTCCTGGCAAGTTCATCAGTGGTCTGAGTTTCCTCAGCAGCACTAGCAGATGCTTTTGATGCAAAAGCTCTTTCTTCAGCAGTTTCTTCAGGCTGAGCATTTTCCTCAGCAACCTGAGGAATTTCATATTCAGTCTGAGCATTTTCTTAAGACTGAGTCTTTTGTGGTTGCGATCGAGCTGCAACCCTGGTGTTGTGATCCTTTACAGCCGCATTAGCAGCCTTGACGAGTCTAACCTTGGTGCCCTGCCATTCAGCATCATATCTTTGTTGATCCAAGGATAGAGTGTGAATCTCGGACTGAACTGTGACCAGTTGATTTGGGGTCAAGTTCATCACATTTTTGCGTAGAAACTTTTCTTTGCGAGTCTTGTTCCTCTTAGCCCTCCGAGCTTTCTCTCTTTTCCATTGTTCTTCAGAGATAAAATGGGTGAGGACATGATCCACTTTAGGAGGCAGATTTAGTGAGGAAAGTGGAGTACTGGGGTCCTCATGCCATATATCAATGAAGTTAAGGATCAACTTGGGATCCAACATGAGAGGAACAGAGCTCCCCTTTGCTTTAGCTGCCCTGTGCTAACTCTGTCTGATGATTTATACAAATTCCTCATCATCAGCATCATCAGAAGAATCTGAGGGAATTGTTACCAGAGCCTTGCTGGTGTGAGAGCTTGGTTTTTGACGTCTAGCCCTCTTCTTCAGTTTAAGTGCAGAGGGACTGGTTGAAGACTTTGCAGTAGTGGAGGGGCTTGCAGCGAGCTTCGGCACTAACACGAAACCATCAGTCCTTTTGCATGTTGCCAGATGCACTGGAGTTGAGGACTTTTTGAAAGTTGCAGATGACTGAGCAGCAACAGTTCCAGGAGCTAAAGGTTTTCTGGGCTAAGGCCTTTGACCTTGAGGAATTTGCACTGAAGATTTTGAAGAGTTAATTCTCAGAGCAGATTTCTTTAACATCTTCTTTGGTGCACTAGTAGAAGCTCCAGCAAAGGCAACAGCAGCAGAATCCTCATTGAATTTCTTCACAACCTCTTTGGCTTTCCTTGCCAATTTGGCTTGTTGCTTTTCCCACATGGCAGGAAAGTCCTCACCAGTTTTGATGCTAGAAGGATCAGCAATTTGGTTAGGAGCTAGAGGAGGCCTGCTGCAGGGTGGTTTCACAGCGAATTTCATCATGTATTTTGGAGTTACATAACGATATTCTCTCCATTCTTTGGCCCATCTCCTCTCAATCTTTTGCAGACGAATCTTCCACTGCTTGGTCGTCTCTTTTCCATGAGTTTCTTCATCAGGTGTGCAATATTCATCATATAGATCCTCAGGGATCTCAAATGCAGTGTGCACATCTGGCTTTATCCCTCCTTTCTGAGGTTTCTTTCCATCAGACATTTTCTTCACTTGAGGAATATGAACTCTTGAAGATTCTGAGGTGGTACACAGTTTTTCTTCAAGTAGCGCTGCAAATGTGTTAAGTTGATGAGAACCTAGTGATTCATCAGCGAACATGTTGTACCTATGAATAGAGTATAGGTGCGAAGAATTTGAAGAGGTCATATGCATTCTCAGAAATTTTAAGAGAGATAGGTGTGAGGAATTTGACCATGGATGTCTTGAGGATTTTTACTAAGTGTTCTTAGCCTCAGGTTCCAGAGTTGTGCAAATTTGAGGATTTGCACAATTGAGGAAACTTGAAGAAAGTCATTACTTAAGAAAAACATCAAGTATCAAGTATGAGGAGATGAAGGTGCTTGTGTATTTGATTTATAACGTTTAAACACACATTTGAGGAATAGTAGTTGTAGTTGAGAATCAAACATGGGTAGTAAAAATAAATTTTAATTACCCTCGTGAAGAACACGACAAACACAGAGATGAACTGAGGAGGTTCGTCCGTTCAGATCTCCCACGCCCTAGCTTGGCAGAAGGAGACAACTACAGCGGTGGCGGGATGAAGATTTCCACGGCCAATGTGAGTACGGCAACGACGAGGTTGAGGCAGTGAAGCTCTTCCTCACCGGCGACGATGACTTTTAGCGGTGGCGCTTGGATGGAGCTCGGGAGAGAGATGAGATGCGGAGTAACCGAGCACAGTAGTTGAGAAGGGGCATTTATAAAGGAAGTAAAAAACGGATCCTCCCGAAGATTTTGGATAGGATTGCCCCTGACCCTTGCTCTCCACGTGACAGGTGTCACCCACGATCTAGGTAGTGTAGATTGTGGAGGATCGTGGGTTATCCAGGCGTGGGAATCGGAACAGTTTGAGCGGGAACCGCCAAAAATTTTGGTAGTGAGGATTTCAAAGTTTTCATTCGCAAATTCTTCAGCTGTCAAGGACACAGTGAAGACTTTGAACAAGTTTCAAAGTAGAACGCATATGAGGAATTTGTGAACAGACTGGGTTGAGTTTAGCATAGACGGGAAAAGGGTCCGATCACATTCACTTAGATGAAAATCAACATGAATAATTAGCAATAAGTGAATGCTGTTGAGGACATTGAAAACTCAGAAGTATATATATGAGTCAAAGAATTTCAAAAGTTGATGAATTTGAAAAACTTGAGGAATTTGAAAATTTGAGGAATTTGCAACAGTACTCAATTTTGAAGAACATCAACTTTTGGTTGGTGGCTTAACCCACCGTATAAGAATAATGATTTCAGACACTGCTTACAATTCTCGTAGAGTTCTGAGAATCAAATTCTTTGTTAATTTCTTCACACTTAGAGAGTTATTCTTCATTGATTGAAGAAAAACTTTACTTCGTGTGTTGCACATCTAAGTCATCAATTTTGCATACGTGTTAGGATGTTTGTTCTTCATCAAAGTACATTCGAAGATTCAAAGATATTTAGCTCACACCGCAACTTGCGAAATCTCTTTTCATCCAAGGGCTTTGTGAAGATATCTGCCAGTTGTTCTTCAGTAGGAATGTGATTGATGGAGATGTCGCCCTTGAGTACATGATCTCAAAGAAAGTGATGACGAATCTGGATGAGCTTGGTCTTGGAGTGCTGAATAGGGTTCGACGCAATCTTGATGGCACTCTCGTTGTCGCAGAAAAGAGGCACATTCTTCAGCTTGATTCCGTAGTCCTTGAGGGTTTGCTTCATCCATAGTAACTGGGCACAACACGAGCCAGCAGCAATGTACTCAGCTTCTGCAGTAGAGAGTGAAACGCAGTTCTGCTTCTTCGAGGACCAACAGACTAAGGATCGTCCGAGGAAATGACATGTGCCTGAGGTTGACTTGCGATCCATGCGATCTCCAGCATAGTCAGCATCATAGTATCCGACGAGATGAAGATTTGAGCCCTTGGGATACCACAATCCAAGTTTTGGTGTGTGAGCTAAGTATCGAAGAATGTGTTTCACAGCCTTATGGTGTGATTCCTTTAGAGTTGCTTGGAATCGAGCACACATACATACACTTAGCATTATATCAGGCCCAGATGCACATAGGTACAATAAGGAGCCAATCATGGAGCGGTATACCTTCTGATCAAAATCTTTACCATTTTCATCAGTGCAAAGATGGACTTTTGAAGGCATTGGAGTTTTGACGCCTTTGCAATCTTGCATGTCGAATTTTCTCAGAACATCTTTGAGGTATTTCTCTTGTGAGATGAAGATGCCACTGTCTTGCTGACGAATTTTAAGACGTAAGAAGAATTTCAACTCTCCCATCATAAACATTTGATATTCTTCACTCATCATATAGGCAAATTCATCACTATGATGTTTGTCAGTACATCCAAAGATAATTTCATCAACATATATTTGGCATATGAACAGTTAATTGTCATAGGATTTTGTGAAAAGAGTAGGGTCGAGTGAACCGGGTTTGAAGCCTTTCTTCATGAGGAATTCCTTCAGAGTGTCGTACCACGCCCGAGGGGCCTGCTTGAGGCCATAGAGGGCCTTGTTTAGTCTGAAGACTTTGTCTGGATGCTTAGGATCTTCAAAACCTGGAGGTTGAGCAACATATACTTCTTCCTCAAGCTTACCATTGAGGAATGCAATTTTCACATTCATTTGATATAAGATGATATTATGATGGTTTGCGTAAGCCAGTAATATGCGAATAGCTTCAAGTCTAGCAACAGGTGCAAAAGTTCCATCAAAGTCAATTCCCTCAACCTGTGTGTAGCCTTGAGCTACAAGTCGAGCCTTATTCCTCACCACAAGACCATTTTCATCTTGCTTGTTGCGGTAGATCCACTTGGTACCTATGATGTTATGCTTGTGAGGATCTGGCCGCTTGACAAGTTCCCACACGTTGTTGAGCTTGAATTGATGCAATTCCTCTTGCATGGCTTGAATCCATTCGGGCTCCTTAAATGCTTCATCAACTTTGGTGGGCTCTAAGATAGAGACAAAGGCAAAGTGCCCACAAAAGTTAGTTAGATGTGAAGCTTTTGAGCGTGTGAGAGGACCTAGTGCATTGATGTCATCGATGATTTTGTCAATCTGCACTTCATTTGCTACTCTTGGATGAGCAGGTTGACGAGGCTGAGGTATTTCGTCAGCACCATTTTCTTCAGGCATATCAGCATGAGAGTCTTCATTTGTTGAAATGATTTCCTCAGTGGGTATGACATCTTCAGTTGCCTTTAGCTTGATGGATTCCTTAGGAGATTGTACATCTAACACAGAAGGCAGGTGCTCTCTTTGCGAGCCATTAGTTTCATCGAACCGCACATCTACAGTTTCAACAACCTTGTGATGTTAGGTGTTGAAGACTTTGTAGGTGTGCGAGTCCTTTCCATAACCAAGCATAAAACGTTCATGTGCTTTCGGTGCAAACTTAGAACTGTGATGAGGATCTCTGATCCAGCATTTTGCACCGAAGACTTTGATATAACTTACATTGGGTTTCTTGCCTTTCATGAGCTCATATGAAGTCTTCTTGAGGAATTTGTGAAGATATACCCTGTTGATGATGTGGCATGTAGTATCAATTGCTTCAGGCCAGAAGTGACGAGGGGTTTTGTATTCGTAAAGCATGGTTCGAGCCATCTCAACAAGAGTCCTGTTCTTGCGCTCCACGATGCCATTCTGCTGAGGAGTGTAAGGAGCAGATAACTCATGAGTAATACCAAGTTCATCAAGATATTCATCAAGGTTAGTGTTCTTGAATTCAGTCCCATTATCACTCCTAATATGCTTGATCTTGACGCCAAAGTTGGTGGAGGCCCATGAAGCAAATCGTCTGAAGACATCTTGTACTTCATTTTTGTACAGAATGATATGCACCCATGTATAACGAGAGTAATCATCAACAATGACAAATCCATACAAACTTGAAGAATTTGTTAGTACAGAGTAATGAGTGGGACCAAAGAGATCCATATGAAGCAATTCAAAAGGTCGCGTAGTGGTCATGATTGTCTTCGAGGGATGCTTGGATCTGGTCATTTTCCCAGATTCACATGCACCACAAAGGTGGTCCTTGAGGAATTTGACACCCTCGATGCCAATGACGTGCTTTTTCTTCACGAGTGTGTGCAGATTCCTCATACCAGCATGTCCAAGTCGTCGATGCCACAGCCAGCCTTCTGAAGACTTTGCAAGTAAGCAAGTGGCAGGTTGAGGACCTGTAGAGAAATCAACAATATATAGGTCTCCTCTCCTAAAGCCTTCGAAGACTTTGGAATTGTCAGATTCCATGATGACAACACAACGATATTTTCCAAATATGACAACCATATCAAGATCACAGAGCATTGAGACAGACATAAGGTTGAACCCGAGGGATTCAACAAGCATCACCTTGTCCATGGTTCGGCCCTTTGAGATAGCAACCTTACCAAGTCCCAATACCTTGCTTTTTTCCTTTATCTGCGTAGGTGATATGCTTCAGAGGAGATGGAGTGAGTGGCAAATTCATCAGTAGATTCTTGTCACCCGTCATGTGGTTTGTGCATCCACTATCGAGAACCCATCAGTAGCCTTTAAATTATCATCCTGCAGATGAATTAGTACATCTTGCGAACTCATATGCTTAAGAGTGAAGAATATGATATCAATTTCATCAAACAGAATTTCATCACACAAGATAGTAAGCAAAGAGAGTGAGGACGTGAGAAATGAAGAATTCATTTCATCATGGTTAACTTGCGTCCTTTCAAGCATTTCTCAGGTCTCTAGCAAATTCATCAGATGTTCAAATTCATCTGGAGACCTGACCCTTCATAACATGTCAGTTTGTTTTCTTCACCACCCACAGTTGGAGGGGTGGCAAAGAATTCACCATTCTACGAGCACCATGTGAGAAGGGAGGCATTGAAGCAAGGGTGCTTCGTTTTACAGAGCGAGGGTTAGAGTATTCAAATGAATAAGCAGAGAAATTCTTTGAGGACTTATGAACATAATGGTTTGAAGAATAATGCACATATTCATAACTCTTAGGTTTTCCCTGCGAAACAAAGGCATTAGCACGAGAATGATGATTTTGACCATTTGAGGAATTTGGTCTGGGGTTCCGATTTTTCATGAGTGGTGTCGTGAGGACATTCACTTGAAGATTTTGTAGGTAGCTCTTGGGAACCCAGATTTTCTTCATAGGAGAACCGTTCCTGCAGTTAGTTCCAACATATCTAGCAAATACTTCACTTGACTTATTTTTGAAGAATCTGTAATTGGAGTCAAATGACTCAACAGAGGAATATGAAGTTTCACAAGTAAAGCCAGATAAAGTGGATGGATCCACAGGAGATCCTCTTGCAGCAACCCATGAGGTTTTGGGGTACTGCTCAGGTGTCCAGTAGGATCCATCAGCGTTGAGTTTCCTCACAAAGGCGATACCCTCTTTCCTAGGGTTCCTGTTCAGAATTTGCTTTTTGAGGACATCACAAAGGGTTTGATGCCCTTTGAGACTTTTGTATATGCCTGTCACATACAATTCCTTCAACCCTGCATTGTCATCAGTGATACTAGTGGTATCCTTAGATGAGGAATTTAAGACCATGGGAATAGTTGAAGAAATTGCAGCAATAGAAGCATTTGAACATTCAGGTGAAGAATTAGTAGTTTCACGTTTGATGCATTGCAAACAAGGTGGAACAAATTCTTCCTGAGCGGTACTGATCTGTTGAGCCAGTAAGGAATTGTTTTCCCTTTGGAGATCCTCATTTGACACCCTCAGCTTTTCAAGATCTTGCTTTCTTTGAAGAAATTCATATGAAAGCTTCTCATGATCGGCTAAAAGGTCGTTATGATGACTCTGAAGGTTATCATACTTTGCCTGAAGACTTTTAAGATCAACAGACAGAGTTTGAGTCCGATCCACTTCATGGTTTAACAGATCATCGCTTTTGTCTAGCATTTTCTGAAGCTTTTCAAGTGCACTTTGTTGCTTAGTGGCAATTTTAACAATTTTAGCATAGCTAGGTTTCACATATTCATCAGATTCACCTTCACTCGATTCAGATGAGGAATGATGTTTGTGTACCTTTGAGCCTTTTGCCATAAAGCAATAAGTGGGAGCATAATCATCATTGCTGACGTCAGAGTCGTTGGAGTGGTCATATTCTTCATTGTTGAAGCTGGACTTGCTGACGAACGCAGTAGCGAGAGCAAGGCTAGCGACACCAGATTCTGATTCCTCCTCAGATTCTTCCTCTTCTTCAAATTCTTCAGATTCTTCCTCAGAATCCATTTCCTTGCCAATGAATGCTTGAGACTTTCTGGAACCATTCTTCTTGTTCTTTGAGGACTTTGCAGATGAGGACTTTGAAGATTTCTTCTTTTTTCATCAGAACTATCATCTTTGTATTTCTTCTTCTTCTTTGAGTCTTTTTCCCAGAGAGGACAATCAGAGATAAAGTGGCCAGGCTTGTTGCAACGATGACATGTTCTCCTTTTGTAATCTTCTGAGGAATCTGATTTCCTCAAGCCACTTTTTGACGACTTTCTAAATCCACCTCGTCTTGAGAACTTTTGGAATTTCCTCACAAGCATCGGTAGTTCCTGACTTAGTTCTTTAGGATCATCAAGGCTACTGTCAGAATCTCTTCTTCAGATGAGGAAATTGCTTTTGCCTTCAGAGCACGAGATCTTCCATACCTTGGCCCGTGGAGGTCTCTTTTCTAAGCTTGTTGGAATTCATGAGTATTGAGTCTCTCAAGAATATCAGCAGGATCAAGAGCTTTGTAGTCTCCACGTTCTTGAATCATCAAAACTAGAGTATCAAATGAGGAATCGAGAGATCATAGCAGTTTCTTCACCACTTCATGGTCAGTGATATCAGTGGAACCCAGTGCTTGAAGTTCATTTGATATATCAGTGAGGCGATCAAATGTTTGCTGAACATTTTCATTGTCAAGCCTCTTGAAGCGGTTGAAGAGATTGCGAAGAACATCAACACGAGAGTCACGTTGAGTGGAAACACCTTCGTTGACTTTGGACAGCCTATCCTAGATAAGCTTAGCAGATTCCAAAGCACTCACTCTACCATACTGTCCTTTGCTCAGATGACCATAGATGATATTCTTTGCTTGCGAATCGAGTTGCTTGAATCTCTTCACATCAGCAGCTGTAACAGTGGGAGTGACAGAGGGCACACCATTTTCCACAACGTACCAGAGATCATTGTCAATAGCTTCAAGGTGCATATCCATCTTGTTCTTCCAGTAGGGGTAGTCTGTCCCATCGAAGGTAGGACAGCCCGCAGAAACCTTGATCATACTTGCAGTCGACATAACTAAAACTCCAGGTGGTTAAACCAAAATCACACAGAGCGAGGGAGTACCTGCTCTGATACCAATTGAATATATTGGCTAGAGGGGGGTGAATAGGCGATTTTTACAAATTCATCACAAGTGCATGAGGAACATAGTGACAGCATAGTCTTCATGATTAAATGAAACATGCACAAATAGAGAGTAGTGTGATACAGGATAAGCAGTGATGAACAAGGTAACTTGAGGAATTTGAGGTGAGGAATTTTTGAAAGTCTTCAGTCAAATTCTTCCAACTGTAACAATCAATTTCATCAACAGATATATGAGGAATAGAAAGGTTGAGGAAATAGAACCAGATGGCTTGTTGAAGACAATGATTTGATGACCCAGTTCCAACTGCTGTGACAGTCGTACGTCTGGTTTGGAGCGGCCTGGTATTTAAACCAGAGGACACACAGTCCCAGGACACACAGTCCTTACCGTATTCTCCTTGAGCTAAGGTCACACAGTCCTCGCCCAACACTCGTGGCAAGTCTTCAGGGTAGACTTCCAAAACCCTCACAAACTGGTCACCCGGCGATCCAGAATTTACTGCTGGATGCTCTAGACCAAGGTCACTTCGTGGTCCCCAATTGACTGCAGGAGCACTAGACCAAGACGCCTAACCGTCTGGAGGATTCACGGTCCTCAAAGGTAACAAGCGTCGGTTCCACACAGGAATTTCTTCAGTGATGCTCAATCACTATGGGTTTTATGGTTTGGTTGTGGGTTTTTCCTCACTGATGATTTTCTCTCAAAGTCCTCAGAGGATGGGTTGATCTCAAATGACAAGTGTCAGTTCTTTCTCGGAGCAGCCAACCAGCTAGTGGTTGTGGGGGTTGGCTATTTATAGCCAGGGTGCAACCTGACATGATAAGTCATAAATGCCCCCAATGATATGACCGTTATCTGGATAAGAACGATTCGGGACAGCTGGCGCTAAGCACAGGAACGAGCGGAATTTTGAACTATGAAAGTCCTCACCTTATCATAATCCTCACTTGTAGGCAATTCGCACTGGCGAAATCCTAACTCCTCAGTCAGAACAATTTCCTCAGAGACCAGAAGAACTTCGTCTCTGTCACTGAAAAACTTGTCTAAACTGTAAGAGATTTCCAAAGGCTTTACTCGAAGGATTGTATGGGTTGTGGATTTTGGAGTTGAGCATCAGTTGGAAATTTTCCTTAGTATTACCTCGACCCCCTTTAACAGTACAGTGTTTCCTATGACTCAAATAAATGAAATGAAACAGCGAAAACAAAGTCCTCACGCTTCATATTCCTCATTCATATCTTTAAGGTCACACCAACTTCTTCAGTTTCAAAGTCTTCACAAAGTCTTCACAAAGTCTTCACAAAGTCTTCACCAAAGTCTTCAAAAAATCTTCAGCAAAGTCTTCACTTGAAGACATTCATTTTTTAGTGGTCGATAATCTCCGATTATACCAAACTCCTCATCGACTTATAGAGCCTGTGTACACTCACAAACACATTAGTGCCTTAACCTATAAGTCTTCAATACACCAAAATCACTAAGGGGCACTAGATGCACTAACAGATCCTCAGTCCCGAAATGCAAAAATGAATTTAATTTATGTTATCAAATAAGAAATTCCTTGGAAAGTGAAAGTATGGTGGAAAATAAATAAACTTTATTTTCTGTTTGGGAACCGCCTATGATATATCTAGCATGGAAAGTGTTGGGAACTCTAAGTCGTTTTCGTTGGTGGGATGGATACACCTCCCAAAATGTTTTTATCTCTAAGTTTTTCGCTTTCAGCTCTAGCACCTCTACAAATCCCTACTTCCCTCTACGAAGGGCCTATCCTTTTATGTAAGAGTCAAAGTTTTTTCTCTCTATTCCTTTTTATTTTTTCCTTTGGCAAGCATCATGTGGTGAGGAAAGATCTAGGCACATATGTCCAGTTGAATATGGGTAGCATATGTTATCATTGTTGACATCACCCTCGAGGTGAATACGTTGGGAGGCAAAGCAATAAGCCCCTATCTTTCTATGTGTCCGGTTGAAACGTTTTGCCCATGTGTATGCGGTAACTGTTAGCAATCATAGAAGACTATATGATGATTGAGTATGTGGAGCTCTTACTTAAACTCTGTTGAATAAGTTGAATTGCAATTTCTTGGTGACTAAGAACATAGGTTGCTAGGTTTCAAGAGAATTCATTGTTTGAACCTTAACATGTGAATTGGTTGATACTTTAAAATGAGAAAACTTTATGAGAAAAGAATTGATATAATGATGCTAGGAAAAGTGATAAAAATTATCATTGATCAAACTTATGCACTTTGCTAGCATTCACACTTCATAAATTATTTCTTTTATCATTTACCTACTCAAGGACGAGTAGGAATTAAGCTTGGGGTGTTGATACGTCTCCAACGTATCTATAATTTATGAAGTATTCATGCTATTATTTTATCATTCTTGGATGTTTTACAATAATTTTATAGCAACTTTATACCATTTTTGGGGACTAATCTATTGACCCAGTGCCCGGTCCGAGTTGTTGTTTTTTGCTTGTTTTTTTACATCGCATGAAATCAATATCAAACGGAGTCCAAACACCACAAAACTTTTTGGAGATTTTTTTGGACCAGAAGAAACCCAATGGGCGAGAGCTGCACCTGGGGGGCGAGGGGCACATCCCACCAGGGCACGCCAGGGCCCCCTGGCGCGCCTAGGTGGGTTGTGCCCACCTCGGTGGCCTCCCGCACCCCCTCTTTGCACTATAAATTTCCAAATATTCTGGAACCCTTCGGGGAGCCCTAGATCAGAAGTTCCGCTGCCGCAAGGCTCTGTAGCCACTGAAAACCAATCTAGACCCCATTTTGGCACCTTGTCGGAGGGGGGAATCATCTCCGGTGGCCATCTTCATCATCTCGACATCCACGACGATGAGGAGGGAGAGGTCCACCCTCGGGGCTGAGGGTTTGTACCAGTAGCTATGTGTTTAATCTCTCTCTCGTGATCTATATCATGGGCTTTGTTAATATAGATGGATCATATGATGTTTCTCCCCTCTATACTCTTATTGTCATGAATTGAATCTTTACCCTTTGAAGTTTTGTTATGTCAGATTGAATGTTCAGATTTGGGAACACATGATGTATATCTTGTGGTATGAATACTTGAGGTGACATTGGGGTATCTTATTGGTTCATTTGGTATACGCTATGGCACTAAACTTGCGGATTCCCACGGTGATATTGGGGTAATCTATGCATAGGGGTTGATGCACATTTTTATTATATTTTCTCTAATAGAAACTTTGGGGACCCCTTGTAGTTCCTTGTTTGGATTGAGTATTATGAATATGAATTTGCTTTGGTGTTATTCTAGTACGAACACTTGAGTAGATCGATCAGAAAGAATAGCTTGCGCTATTTTAGTACGAACTCTAGGATAGATCGAACGGAAAGAATAGATTTGAGGTGGTTTCATACCCTACAAACAATTTCTATCTTTTGTTCTCTGCTAATAGGAACTCGGGAGTGATTCTTTATCACACTTTGAGGGGTGGTCATATGATCCAACTATGTTAGCACTGTTGAGAAATTGGACCAACGAAAGTACGGACCCTAGGCCTTGTTTTCAAGCATTGCAATATCATTTTTGTGCCCGTTTACTAGTTGCTACCTTGCTGTTTTTATTTATTCAGATTATGAAAATATATTTCTACCATCCATATTACACTTTTCTCACCATCTCTTCGTCGAACTAGTGCACCTATACAATTTGCCATTGTATTGGGTGTGTTGGGGACACAAGAGATTTCTTGTATGTGGTTGCAGGGTCTTTTGAGAGAGACCATCTTCATCCTACACCTTCATGGATTGATAAACCTTAGGTCATCCACTTGGGGGAAAATTGCTACTATGCTAAAAAACTCTGCGCTTGGAGGCCCAACACATGTCTACAAGAATAAAGTTGCGTAGTAGACACCAAGCTCTTTTCTAACGCCGTTGCCGGGGAGGTGAGTGCAGGAAGGTAACGAGAAGGAGCTTCCTATCCAATAAATCTCTTCAATAAGAAGCTTGAAAAAATTAATTAAACCCACACATGATGTGGTGAAGAATAAAATAAGAAAGAATAGAGGTAAAAAGGTATCACTCCCAAATAATGTTGCTCCTATCACCATTATGCCTCATGAAAGTGAATCGAATATGTTGATGGAGGATGATGATATTGAGTATGATTTTGTGATACCTACTACTTGTTGTAATGATTATGATTGGGAAGGCAATGATGTCCGTTATGATTTTGAGGATCTTTTTAGCACTTGCTTGGAAGAATAGTATAATAATGTTTGCTATACTACTGGTTCCATTCATGCTATTGATAAGAATGATTGTGATGATATGCAAAACCACAAGCTTGGGGATGCTATGTTTAATGAGTATGATATGTTTGAAGATTTATTTGCTGGAAATAATGCTTGTCATAAGCTTGGGTATGATTTGCTTAATGAATATGATTCTTTGATTCCTTCTACTTTCTGTAAGAAAATTTATTATGATGATAGCATGCCTCCTATTTATGATAATTACATTGATGAAAGTGGGTCTGGAAGAGTGTCAACTCTAGGTAGTAGTGATCCAGCTATTTTGGAGGATGTTGAATCTTATTACGATATTGATGAAAGTGGATTTGGAGAGGTCATGACTTATTTAGTGATAAATCCACTATTGTGGAAGAGGTTTCAATTGACAATGACAATAAAGTTGCTATCTATGATGATTATTATGATGACATGTATGCCATAAAGAGTAATAAATTTTCTATGCTTGTGCATCATGAAAAGAGTGATGTATGGGATAGTCATATTGTTGAATCCATTCATGATGCCTCTGAAAATTATTATGAGAGAGGAACTTATGCTCTTACTTATCTCAATAATATCAACTTTCTTCTCTATGTGTTGATTGTTTTGAAGTTGTACTTGTTTTGCCTTCCTATGCTAGTTGGTTCTTGTTTTCATGGGTTGCTTGCTCAAAAAATACCTATGCATAGGAAGTGGGTTAAACTTAAATGTGCTTGACATGTGTTTCATGATGCTCTCTTCATGTTTCAATTCTTTTCTTTTATGTGGGCATCATTGAAATCTTCATGCCTAGATAAAAGGCATAAAAGAAAATCGCTTGTTGGGAGACAACCCAACACTTTTACCTACTGTTTTTGTGTGTTCACATGATTAATATACTATACTAATCATGTTTTTTGTCTTTTATTTCAATAAACTGCCAAGTAAATCCTTTGGGATAGTGTGGATACTTGCTTGTTTGATTCTGTGCAAAAACAGAAACTTTTGCGTCCAGTATATGAATTATATGATTTTACTGGAGAGTCAAAAAATTCTGAAATTTATACACAAACTTTATATGCAAATTCCTTGAGTTTTCATAATTGTGCAGAATTTTTAGAGTCAGGGAAGTTTGGTAATCATTCAGATCTTTACAGACTGTTCTGTTTTTTGACAGATTCTGTTTTGCATGCATAGTTTGCTTGTTTCAAGTGCTCCTATAGCTTATATTGAGTAATATAAGTTGTGGGAATGATTGAATACAGTAGGTATCATTTGGGAATAATTATGAATGTTGTCTTGACAGTACCTAAGTGAATGGTTTATCTTTACTACACTAACCTTTCTCACAAAGTTCTGTTAAGTTTTGTGTGATTGAAGTTTTCAAGTTTTGGGTGAGACACCGATATGAGGAGAACAAGGAGTGACAAGAACCTAAGCTTGGGGATGCCCAAGTCACCCCCTTTGTGTGCCAGTTGCTGTTTTTTGCTTGTTTTTTTACATAGCAGGAAATCAATATCAAACGGAGTCCAAACACCACAACACTTTTTGGAGATATTTTTTGGACCAGAAGGAACCCAATGGGCCAGAGATGCACCTGGGGGTGCCCCTAGGGGGCACAACCGACCAGAGCGCGCCAGGGCCCCCTGGCACGCCTAGGTGGATTGTGCCTACCTCGGTGGCCTCCTACACCCCTCTTTGCACTATAAATTCCCAAATATTCCGAAACCCTTAGGGGAGCCCTAGATCAGAAGTTCCGCCGCCGCAAGGCTCTGTAGCCACCAAAAACCAATCTATACCCCGCTCCGGACCCTTGCCGAAGGGAGGAATCATCTCTGGTGGCCATCTTCATCATCCCGGCAGCCACCACGATGAGGAGGGAGCAGTCCACCCTCGGGGCTTAGGGTTTATACCAGTAGCTATGTGTTTAATCTCTCTCTCTCTCTCGTGATCTATATCATGGGCTTTGTTAATATAGATAGATCATATGATGTTTCTCCCATTTGTACTCTTATTGTGATGAATTGAATCTTTACCCTTTGAAGTTTTGATATGTCGGATTGAATGTTCAGACTTGGGAACACATGATGTATGTCTTGCGGTATAAATACTTGAGGTGACATTGGGGTATCTTATTGGTTCACTTGATATATGTTATAGCACTCAACTGCGGATTCCCGCGGTGATATTGGGGTAATCTATGCATAGGGGTTGATGCACGTTTTTATTATCTTTTCTCCGATAGAAACTTTGGGGCCCCTTGTAGTTCTTTGTGTGGATTGAGTATTATGAATATGAACTCTTGAGTAGATCGGTCGGAAAGAATAGCTTGCGTTATTTTAGTATGAACTCTAGGATAGATCGAGCGGAAAGAATAGCTTTGAGGTGGTTTCGTACCCTACAAACAATTTCTATCTTTTGTTCTCCGCTAATAGGAACTTGGGAGTGATTCTTTATCTCACTTTGAGGTGTGGTCATATGATCCAACTATGTTAGCACTGTTGAGAAATTGCACTAGCAAAAGTACGGACCATAGGCCTTGTTTTCAAGCATTGCAATACCGTTTTTGTGCCTGATTACAATTTTCTACCTTGCTGTTTTTATTTATTCAGATTATAAAAATATATTTCTACCATCCATATTACACTTTTATCACCATCTTTTCGTCGAACTAGTGCACCTATACAATTTGCGATTGTATTGGTTGTGTTGGGGACACAAGAGATTTCTTGTATTTGGTTGTAGGGTCATTTGAGAGAGACCATCTTCATCCTACACCTCTCACAGATTGATAAACTTTAGGTCATCCACTTGAGGGAAAATTGCTACTGTCCTACAAAACTCTGCGCTTGGAGGCCCAACATGTGTCTACAAGAATAAAGTTGCGTAGTAGACATCACGCGCCAGGGGTGGTCTTGCGTGCCCTGGTGGAGCATGGGCACCCTGGGCCCCCTCTCAAGTGGCTTCTGGCTCCATAATTCCTCAAATATTCCAAAATAAATCTCCCAACAAATTTGTTCCATTCCGAGAACTTTTATTTCTACACAAAAACAACACCATGGTAGTTCAACTAAAAACAACGCAAGTACGGGTTAGTTTCATTCAAATAATGCAAATTAGAGTCGAAAATAAGAGCAAAAGTGTTAGGAAAAGCAGATATGTTGGAGACATATCAGTCATGTAGGCATCATACGGTGGGTAACAAATTACTGTTGGGCAATTGATAGAAAAGCAGATAGTTATGTGATTTTCACGATAATGATCATGTGTATATAGGCATCACATCCATAAACACGTCGAATCCTGCCTACACCTATTATTATTACTCCACTCATTGACCGCTATCTATCATGCATCTAGAGTATTGAGTAAAATAGAGTAATTCATGGAGAACGATGACATGATGTAGACAAAGTAAACTCAAGCAATATGAATAAACCCCATTGTGTTATCCTTAGTAGCAACAACACAAAGACACATCTTGTTCCCTACTTTGTCACTGGGATATAGAAACTCGCCAGGTTGAACTTACCACACCGCACCACTCCCACCGATGAAATATCAATTTACTTGGCCAAAGCACATCAATAGATCGGAGAGCATTACGAAGCCATAATGATCATCCAATTAAGAGGCAATATATATCAGAGGCATCTCAAATATTTTTCATGAATAATCTGAATAGAAATCCACAATTCATCGGTTCCTAACAAACACACCGCACAATAGGATTACATCAGATAGATCAAAGCAAAGATGCAATGATCATTGTATTGAAGATCATAAGAGAGAGAGAGAGATATTGCCATCTAGATACTAGCTATGGACCCATAGGTCTGTGGTGAACTACTCACACATCATCATGAGGGTAACAAGGTTGATGAAAAGGCCCTCCATGATAGATCCCCCCTCCGGCAAGGTGCCGGAACGGAGCTCCAGATGGCCTCACGACGGAACAGAGACTTGAGGCAACGGAAAAAGGGTTTTGGGACTGCCTCCACGGTTCTTGCAATATTAGAGAATTTATAGGCCAGAGAGGGACGCCGACAAAGCCACGTGGGGGCCACCACATATGAGCCTGATGTGTGGTGGGGACCTCATGCGTCTCCTGGCCTCCTTCTGAAGCTTCTAGGTCTTCTTTTGGTCTCGAAAAAATCATCAAAAAGCATCGTGGCAATTGGACTTCATTTGGTAGTGTAAACCTGGAAAGGCAAAAACATGCAGAAAACATCAACTGGCACTAGGCACTGGGTCAATAGGTTAGTGCTCAAAAATATTATAAATTGGTGAATAAAAACCCAAAAAGTATCCTAGAATGATATTATATCAACATGGAATAATCAAAAATTATAGATACGTTGGAGACGTATCATTCATCATCATATTGCTTTGCATGATCATATAGAGCTGACATAGTATTTGTGGCAAAGCCATCGTTCGTCATATTTTTTATACATGTCACACTAGATTATTGCACATCCTGGTACACTTCTAGAGGCATTCATACAGAGTCATATCTTCATATCAGTTCATCATATCGAGTTGTAAGTAAATAAAAGTGTGACGATTATCATTATTAGAGCATTGTCACAGTGAGGAAACAATGATGGAGACTATGATTCTCCCACAAGTCGAGATGAGAGTCTGGACGAAAAATAAAGATGGGGGAGGCCAAATGATCCCACCATCCATTAAAAAAATGAAATGAGAGAAAGTGAGAGAAGGGACTTTCCTACTATATTTTACCACACGTGTGCCTCAAAGTGGCACTATGCTCCTCATGTAGAGAGTCTCATTATATATTATTTTCATATGCTAGTGGGAATTACCTATTCATTATGACAAACTTGGCTTGTATATTCCTATGACGGGATTCCTCAAATGCCCAAGGTCTTCATGAGAAAGCAAGTTGGATGCACACCCCACTTAACTTCATTTGAGCTTTCATACACTTACAGGTCTAGTGCATCATTTTGCATGGCAATCCCTACTTCTTGCATTAATGTTTATCAATGGGCATATCCATAGCCCATTGGTACGCCTAGTTGATGTGAGACTATCTTCTCCACTTTTTACCCCTTTGATATCTACCACCATACTCTATTCCACCTAAATGCTATGTCTAATGGCTCACGCTCATGTAGTGCGTGAAGAATAAAAAGTGAAGCATATTGTAAAAGTACGATCCAATTGCCTGACTTGGACCCCGTGGTGCTTGACATTTGTATTAATGTGGTGAAGATGGATCCATAACTTGCTAATATAATAAGATGAATGGGGCTAAACATTCTTTAAGGATCGTATACTTTGAAAGATTGATGATTTTTTTTCTTACACTTTAATTATTGCTATGTTAATATTTGTTGATTCATCGTTTCTCACTGATCATACATGGATAAGATTACATAATGGATAGCATGTCACATCAAAAAATTTGTTTTTATCTTTTACCTACTCGAGGACGAGCACGAATTAAGCTTGGGGATGCTTGATACGTCTCCAACGTATCTATAATTTTTTAATGTTCCATGCTGATATATTACCATTCTAGGATACGTTTGGGGTCTTTATTTACCAATTTATAATATTTTTGAGCACTAACCTATTGACCCAGTGCCCAGTGCGAGTTGTTGTTTTACGCGTGCTTTTTACTTTTCAGGTTTATGGTACCAAACGAAGTCCAATTTCGACAAAACTTTTTGATGATTTTATCTGGACCAAAAGAAGACTTAGAAGCTTTGGAAGGAGGCCAGGGGGCACACGAGGGCCGCACAAGCCAGTAGGACGCGCCCTAGGGGGCTCACTCATGGCTTTTGCCCCCCACGGCTGCCTCTTGACGCCCCCTCTAGCCTATAAATTCTCGTTCACCCTAAAAATAACGGAGGCAAACCCGAAACCCTTTTTCTGCCGCTGCAAGTCACTATTCTATCGCAAGGCCATTTGGAGCTCCGTTCGGGCACCCTGCCCTCATGATGATGTGTGAGTAGCTCACCATAGACCTATGGGTCCACAGCTAGTACCTAGATGGAAATCTCTCTATCACTTGATCTTCAATAGAATGGTCATCACATCTTCGCTTTGATCTATCTGATGTAATGTATTGTGCGGTGTGTTTGTTGGGATCCAATGAATTGTGGGTTTATGTTCAGATTATTCATGTAAATTATTTGAGATACCTCTGATATATATTGTCTCTTAATTACATGATCATTATAGCTTCGTAATGCTCTTCGATTTATTGATGTGCTTTGGCCAAGTAGATTGCTATTTCATTGGTGGGAGTGGTGCGTTGTGGTAGGTTCAACCTGCCGAGTTTCTATATCCCGGTGACAAAGTAGGGACAAGATGCGTCTTTGTGTTGTTGCTACTAAGGATAACGCAATGGGGTTTATTCATATTTCTTGAGTTTACTTTGTCTACATCATCATCGTTCTCCATACATAACTCTGTTTTACTTAATACTCTAGATGCATGCTGGATAGTAGTCGATGAGTGGAATAATAGTAATAGGTGCAAGAAGGAGTCGGCCTATTTTGTTATGGATGTGATGCCTATATACACATGATCATTTCCGTGAAAATCGCATAACTATCCGATTTTCTATCAATTGCCCAACAGTGATTTGTTACCCACCGTATGTTGCCTAAATGAGAGATGTCGCTAGGGAAAACTATGACCCCCGGGTCTATTCACTTATAGATTTACAAACACTACTATTACATTGCTCCCTTTATTTACTTTTTATTTTATTTTTCAATTTACAATTATCTACACAACTCATTTGCTTGCAAATAATGAGATCAAGGGGATTGACAACCCTCTTGCCCGCATTGGGTGCAAGTTGTTTGTTCATTTGTGTGCAGCCGCTGAAGACGTTTGAGGATTGATATTCTTATTGGTTTGATAAACCTTGGTTTCATAACCGAGGTCAATACTTACCCACTTTGTGCTGCAATAACCCGTTCCCCTTCACGGAAAACCCAACGCTGGTCATAAGTACCATCTTCCATGCACAATATTTGTTTTCGACAAAAAAGTACGTCGGGGTCCTCCTCCTTTTAAAGCTCCAGAAGGTTGCGAATTGTCGGGTATTTCCCCAACCCCCGACAATTCCATGAGATAAACTTCATTGGTTCTCATAGGGATGTCCTGAGAGCCCCGCGTTCTCACAGTTTCGTGTGTCTTCGCCTCCCTCCTTGATACTCCCCACTACTTTCGTTTTCTTCAGCCCCCCTTCCCATCAATGTCCATGTCTTCCCCGTTCCTCTTCTCACTGAGGACCACTGATGATTATGCACCCATAGACTCCCTTGGCACACGCTTAAACTTCCCGTTCCCGCCCTGCTTGTCCTCTTTTTTTAAGATATATGGCTTCTCCTTTGCGTTCAGCTCCCCCTTCAAGTAACCCCTTCCAACCCTATTAGTGTTCTACTCCCCTCTTGACCACTGTAGATGGGTCCCCCTACTAGGATGGGGCTACCCTATTTGTATCTGCACCCATGGATCCTTCCTTCCCCTCCCTAGTGCCAAAACTTAGGCTTTTTTCTCTTTTCCTTGCCCTTTTCCTTACTCTGCTGACCTCCTGATAGTGAGATCTTTAGAGGGCTAGTGAATCCAGATTCAATCGTGCTATTGCTCCCATTGTCTCCACCATTCCCACTCAGTTTCTTCCAGGAATGTACATCACTTTTTGATCTCCCTGTCGGTGTCAAAACCGGCGGATCTCAGGTAGGGGGTCTCGAGCTATGAGACTAGGATCGATGGTAACAAGGTACGAAGGATACGATGTTTACCCAGGTTCGGGCCCTCCTATGGAGGTAAAACCCTACGTCCTGCTCGATTATATTGATGGTATGGAATTTACAGAGTTGATCTGCCTTGAGATCAGATAGCTAAAACTCTAGATGAGTTTCTCTGGCCTACAATCTAAAACCCTCTCGGTTTATATAGACACCGGGGGGTACCTAGGGTTTACACATACAGGTCTCCTGCCGAGGATGGAGATGTCGATTTCATCATCTTAACTTGGAGTACATGACGTGCCTTCGGGACTTCCTTCTAGAATGGGGGCTCCCAATGTATCTAGCCCTTCCTGCGACAATCAGAGAGCGGCCCACCAAGTTGGCCTATTAGGAAATAAGCCAACCACTCGCGAACCCCCTTAGTCTAGGACTCCCTCAGTAGCCCCCGAACTAGCCCCCAACGCCAAGGATCTCCACTCTGGCAACTCCATGCGATTAGAGTCCTCGGCTTGTGGGGGGAATTCTTCATCCCATTTAATGATTGGTTGAGACTAGTTCGGCCTCCGATGACACGTAGTTTTTCCGATCATATGATCGTCCGAACACCATGAGTTTCTTACCTCTGAAGGCCAAATGTCAAAGTGTACATAGTGTTTTCCTAACAACCTTTCCGACAAACGGTCATGGCCTACCACGACCTCTGAACCAGTTATGAGAACTCGATTCGCGGTTCGAGGCCGTTTTTACACTGGCATGATTCATCAATGCATAGATCATGCTCTGTTACACATGGGATATGATTAATCATCTCAAGTTTCTTTACATGCGTATAATGGCACACACGTCTTGGGAAGCGGAGGGATTTGCGGCGTAGTAAAGGGAGGCTAATCGGTGACATGCCTCATAAAAAGGGAAAAAACCAAGGCCTATTCAGGCTTCCCATTCGCATCCTCCGCTTCCTCAATCTCCCCAAGCTTCAAGAGCGCAGATCCAGTTCTTCCTCCTCTTCTCCTCCGAGCTTAACCACGGCGGGTTCTGGCTCCAACGGCAAGTGGGAGGCCTCCATGGTCACTGACAAGGACACCAGGGGCTTAAAGCTTGTTGGATACCTCCCCGCCAACGTCTTCCACCGTGCTTCGAGGTAGAACAAGGTGGTTCCCACCCCTAAGCCAAGCAAGAGGGTGGTGTTCGTCCCCCATTTCATTCGGGGACTGACCTTCCCGCTCCACCCCTTTGCCAGGGGTCTCATGTTCTTCTATGGGTTGGACTTCCATGACCTCCCCCCGAACTCCTTCATGCACATATCCGCATTTATTATCATCTGCGAAGCCTTCCTGTGGGTCAAACCGCACTTTGGCGTGTGGCTCAAGGTCTTCAACGTCAAGCCGAAGACTGTCATGGGCGAGCACGCGGACTGCAGAGGGGCCGTAGTCAGCAAGCTCCCCCACATCGGATGGACGACTAGCACCTTCATTGACACCATCAAGATCTGGCAAAAGGAGTGGTTTTATATCATCAAACCAAGGGAAGAGGGTCAGCTTGCTCCAGTCAAGTTTAGATCCGGACCCCCCACGAGATTGACCTCATGGATTAGGAAGAGCCTTGACTAGGGGTCGGATGCAGAGGTGGAAACACTGCAGAAGCACATCTCCTTGATGGTCAAGGCCAAGATCGAGCTGGTTAACGTGGTCCAGATCATGCTTTGACGTCATATCCTTCCCTGTCAAAGCCGGGACTCCCCCATGTGGGCTTATCAGCTTGATGATGAGCCTACCATATGCCAACTCTTCCACACCACTCCTGAGAAACTGTGGAAGGCGTTGTTCAAACCCCGGAAGAGCTGGCCAGACGAGAAGGAGGATTCGGTCCTAAGCGCTGATAACCCTCCTACCCAGGTATGATATAATGGCAATCGACTGGCTCTGTATTTTGACAAAAGGACTAAACGTATTTCCCCTCATCTTTGCAAAAATGGTTAAGAAAGGCCGCGGGAATTAACTGCTCGGCACCACAGCCCGAAGACCCCAGGTCAGAGCTGTTGACGGAGATGCTCGTCGTGGCGCCATACACGGCGCTAGAGAAGGAGAATAAGAAGAAGACCAGAGATGGCCTCCGCATAAGGGACCAGCCGGATGTTGTGTCCAATGAAACTCATGCCTTCTCTACCCATGAGGACGAGCCTGAGGACAAGGAGGAAGGTGATTCCCCCTTAAAAGAAAGTGGGTGGCGTCACCGGACGTCGTGGAGGAGGTACTATTGGGGAACATCGCATGGGAAACAAAAAAATTCCTACGTTCATGCAAGACCTATCCATGGTGATGAGCTTCTACGAGAGGGAGAGTGGATCTACATACCCTTGTAGATCGCTAAGCGGGAAGCGTTAAGAAACCCGGTTGGTGTAGTCGAACGTCTTCGCGATCCAAATCGCCGAGCATCCCGCGATCCAATCACGATCCATCCCGATCAAGCACCGAACGGACGGCACCTACGCGTTTAGCACACGTACAGCTTGATGACGATCTCCGCCTTCTTGATCCAGCAAGAGGGAGCGGAGAGGTAGACGAGTTCTCCGGCAGCATGATGGTGCCGCGGCGATGGTGGTGGGGTAATTCCGGCAGGGCTTCGCCTAAGCACTGCAGAAAACCGATCTAGAGGAGAAACTATGCACTAGAGGAACGGGTAGCACGTGGCTGAAAATCTAGTGCCAAAAACCATAAAACCTCCGGTATATATAGGAGGAAGAGAGGAGGAGTCTTGGCCCTCAAGGGACCAGCCCTTGGTTCGGCCGAATCAAGGAGGAGAGGAGGACTCCTCCTCCAATCCTAGTAGGACTAGGATTCCTCCCTATTTTGCCTTTTTCCACCTTTTTCTCTTTGGGTTTTCTCTCCCAGCCACATGGGCCTTGTGTGGGACTTCCACCAGCCCACTAAGGGCTGGTATTCACTCTCCCACAGCCCATGTAGCCTCTTTGGTCCAAATACCCCTCCCGATGGTCTCCCGGTACACTACCGATGAGCCCAAAACTTTTCCGGGGACCAAAATAGGACTTCCTATATATCAATCTTTACCTCCGAACCATTTAGGAGCTCCTCGTGACGTCTAGGATCTCATCCGGGACACCTAACAACCTTTGGTCACCACCATACATAACTCTATACTACCGAAACGTCACCAAACCTTAAGTGTGCAGACCCTGCGGGTTCGAGAACTATGTAGACATGACCGAGACACCTCTACGGTCAATAAACAAGAGCGGGACCTAGATGTCCACATTGGTTCCTACCTATTCTACGAAGATCTCTATCGGTTGAACCCCTATGTCAAGGATTCAGTTAATCACGTATGATGTTCCCTTTGTTCTTCGGTATGTTACTTTCCCGAGATTCGATCATCGGTATCTCCATACCTAGTTCAACCTCGTTACCGGCAAGTCTTTTTACTCGTTCCGTAATACAAGATCCCGTGAGTAATAGTTAGTCACATTGCTTGCAAGGCTAATTGTGATGTTGTATTACCGAGTGGGCCCTGAGATACCTCTCCGTCACACGGAGTAACAAATCCCAGTCTTGATCCATGCCAACCCAGCAGACACCCTCGAAGATACCTGTAGAGCACCCTTATAGTCACCCAGTTACATTGCGACGTTTGATACACACAAGGCACTCTTCCGGTGTCTATGAGTTGCATGATCTCATGGTCATAGAAACATATACTTGACATGCAGAAAACAGTAACAATAAACTGACATGATCATATGCTATGTTTGTAGTTTGGGTCTTGTCCATCACATCATTCTCCTAATGATGTGATCCCATTATCAAATTACATCACATGTCAATGGCTAGGAAACCTTGACCATCTTTGACCAATGAGCTAGTTCACTAGAGGCATACTAGGGACAAAGTGTTGTCTATTTACCCACACATGTAATGTGTTTCCAATCAATATAATTATAGCATGGATAATAAACGATTATCATGAACAAGGAAATATAATAATAAACACTTTATTTATGGAATAATTGTATTTGTGCCCTTAATGGTGTCACCGTCGACAGGAATACCCCTAGTTTTGGAAAACATGTGGTCATGCCCACATCACTTTGCTTGTCTTGTGCTTTTGCCCTTTAACTGTTTGACTGTCATTTTGAAAACTTCATAACTATTTCGTACTAACTCAGAAAAATGTAAATAAGATATCAAAATGTTCGGAAACACATCACCTATATGTGCATGTCATTTGCAATCATGAAAAAAGTGTTGGAAAGTCCCCATCGCCTATATCAGCTAAAACTGATATGGGGTCTTCCCAAGAATTTTCTCATGAATGCAAATGTCATACACATATAGGTGATGTGTTTCTGAATATTTTGATATCTTATTTGAATTTTTCCGAGTTAGTATGAAATAGTTATGAATTTTTCAAAATGAAAGTCAAACGGTCAAAGGGCAAAAGCACAAGACGAGCAAAGTGATGTGGTCATGACCGTGTGTTTTCCAAAACTAAGGGTATTCCTGTCGACGGTGACACAACTAAGGGCTCAAATACAATTATCCCTTTATTTATTGCCTCTAGGGCATATTTCCAACAGTCTCCCACTTGCACTAGAGTCAATAATCTAGTTCACATCACTATGTGACTTACATTGTAATGAATCAAACACCCATGCAGTTTTGGTGTTGATCATGTTTAGCCCTTGGAAGAGGTTTAGTCAACGGGTCTGCAACATTCAGATCCATGTGCACTTTGCAAATATTTATGTCCTTTTCCTCAATGTAATCACGGATGGATTTGAAGCATCGCTTTATGTGTCTGGTCCTCTTGTGAAACCTTGGTTCCTTGGCCAGAGCAATGGCACCAGTGTTGTCATAGAACAGGTTCATTGGATTCAGTGCACTGGGCACTACTCCAAGATCTGTCATGAACTGCTTCATCCAGACACCTTCCTTCGCTGCCTCCGAGGTTGCGATGTACTCCGCTTCGCACGTAGAAACGGCTACCACGCTTTGCTTGGAACTACACCAGCTTACCGCTCCCCCATTGAGAATAAATACGTATCCGGTTTGTGACTTAGAGTCATCCGGATCAGTGTCAAAGCTTGCATCGACGTAACCCTTTACGACGAGCTCTTCATTACCTCCATAAACTAGAAACATTTCCTTAGTCCTTTTCAGGTACTTAAGGATATTCTTGACCGCTGCCTAGTGCTCCATTCCAGGATCACTTTGAAACCTTTCGGACATGTTTATGGCAAGGCTGACATCGGGTCTTGTGCACAGCATTGCATACATGATAGAGCCTATGGCTGAAGCATAGGGGATGACATTCATCTTTTCTCTATCTTCTGCAGTCACTGGGCATTGAGTCTTACTCAACTTCACACCTTGTAACACAGGCAAGAACCCCTTCTTGGACTGATCCATTTTGAACTTCTTCAAAACTTTATCAAGGTATGTGCTCTGTGGAAGTACTATTAAGCGTCTCGATCTATCTCTATAGATCTTAATGCCTAATATGAAAGCAGCTTCTCCTAGGTCCTTCATTGAAAAACTCTTGTTCAAATATTCCTTCATGCTTTCCAGCATTTCTATATTGTTTCCAATCAACAATATGTCATCCACATATAATATTAGAAACGCTATAGAGCTCCCACTCACTTTCTTGTAAATAAAAGCTTCTCCATAAACTTGTATAAACTCAAATGCTTTGATCACCTCATCAAAGCACTTATTCCAACTCTGAGATGCTTGCACCAGCCCATAAATGGATCGTTGGAGTTTGCAAACTTTGGCAGCATTCTCTGGATCGACAAAACCTTCTAGTTGCATCATATACAACTCTTCCTCAAGGAAACCGTTTGTTGGGGAACATTGCATGGGAAACAAAAAAATTCCTACGCACACGCAGATTTATCCATGGTGATGAGCATCGACGAGAGGGAGAGTGGATCTACATATCATTGTAGATCGCTAAGCGGGAAGCGTTAAGAAACGCGATTGGTGTAGTCAAACGTCTTCGCGATCCAAATCGTCGTGCGTCCCGCGATCCAATCACGATCCATCCCATGATCCAATCACGATCCGTCCCACGATCCGATCATGATCTGTCCCACGAACTTGATCACGATCCATCCCACG
The DNA here is from genome assembly GCA_022496015.1 of Hordeum marinum. Taxonomy (NCBI): domain Eukaryota; kingdom Viridiplantae; phylum Streptophyta; class Magnoliopsida; order Poales; family Poaceae; genus Hordeum; species Hordeum marinum. Next base: position 387,440,145 of record CM039672.1, read on the forward strand.
AACTTGATCACGATCCTTCCGAGCTAGTACCGAACGGACGACACCTCCGCGTTCAGCACACATACAGCTTGATGACGATCTCCACCGTCTTGATCCAGCAAGAAGGAGTGGAGAGGAAGAAGAGTTCTCCGGCAGCCTAATGGCACTCCGGTGATGGTGGTGGAGCAATTCCGGCAGGGTTTCGCCTAAGCACTGCAGAAATCAGATCTAGAGGAGAAAATATGCACTGGAGGAACGGGTAGCACGTGGCTGAAATTCTAGTGCAAAAACCCTCTATACCACCAGTATATATAGGAGGAAGAGATAAGATGAGGCAGCCTTGGCTTCCCAATCCAAGGGCTTCGGCCGAAAGGAGGTGGAGGAGGTGGAGTCCACCTCCAATCCTAGTAGGACTAGGATTCACCTATTTTGCCTTTTTTTCCACCTTTTCTCTTGGGTTGTTTTTCTTCCAGCTACATGGGCCTCTTGTGGTTGTTCCACCAGCACACTAAGGGCTGGTTACCACTCTCCCACAGCCCATGTAGCCTCTTGGGTCGAAATACCCCTCCCGGAGGTCTCCCGGTACACTACCGGCACTCCCGGTACACTACCGATGAGCCCAAAACTTTTCCAGCGACCAAAACGGGACTTCCTATATATGAATCTTTACCTACGGACCATTCCAGAGCTCCTCGTGACATCCGGGACTCCAAACAACCTTTAGTCACCACCATACATAACTCTATACTACCGAAACGTCACCAAACCTTAAATGTGCAGACCCTGTGGGTTCAAGAACTATGTAGACATGACTGAGACACCTCTACGGTCAATAATCAATGGCGGGACCTGGATGTCCACATTGGTTCCTACATATTCTACGAAGATCTTTATCGGTCGAACCTTTATGTCAAGGATTCAGTTAATCTCGTATGATGTTCCCTTTGTTCTTCGGTATGTTACTTGCCCGAGATTCGTGTTGGAAATATGCCCTAGAGGCAATAATAAATTAGTTATTATCATATTTACTTGTTCATGATAATCGTTTATTATCCATGCTATAAATTGTATTGATCGGAGACTTAGATGCATGTGTGGATACATAGACAAAACCATGTCCCTAGTACGCCTCTAATGGACTAGCTCGTTGATCAAAGATGGTTAAGGTTTCCTAGCCATGGACATGAGATGTCATTTGATAATGGGATCACATCATTAGGAGAATGATGTGATGGACAAGACCCAAACTACAAACGTAGCATATGATCGTGTCAGTTTATTGCTACTGTTTTCTGCATGTCAAGTATATGTTCCTATGACCATGAGATCATGCAACTCACGGACATCGGAGGAGTGCCTTGTGTGTATCAAACGTCGCAACGTAACTGGGTGACTATAAAGGTGCTCTACAGGTATCTCCGAGGGTGTCTGTTGAGTTGGCATGGATCAAGACTGTGATTTGTTACTCCGTGTGACGGAGAGGTATCTTAGGGCCCACTCGGTAATGCGACATCACAATAAGCCTTGCAAGCAATGTGACTAAGTGTTAGTCACGGGATCTTGTATTACGGAACGAGTAAAGAGACTTGTCGGTAACGAGGTAGAACAAGGTATGGAGATACCGACGATCGAATCTCGGGCAAGTAACATACCGAAGAACAAAGGGAACATCATACGGGATTAACTGAATCCTTGACACAGAGGTTCGACCGATAAAGATCTTCGTAGAATATGTAGGAACCAATGTGGACATCCAGGTCCCGCCATTGGTTATTGACCGTAGAGGTGTCTCGGTCATGTCTACATAGTTCTCGAACCCGCAGGGTCTGCACACTTAAGGTTTGGTGACGTTTCGGTAGTATAGATTTATGTATGGTGGTGACCGAAGGTTGTTCGGAGTCCTGGATGAGATTACGGACGACACGAGGAGCTCCAAAATGGTCCGGAGGTAAAGATTCATATATAGGAATTCCTATTTTGGTCGTCGGAAAAGTTTCGGGCTCATCGGTAGTGTACCGGGAGTGCCGGTAGTGTATCGGGAGACCACCGGGAGGGGTATTTCGACCCAAGAGGATTCATGGGCTGTGGGAGAGTAAATACCAGCCTTTTGTGGTCTGGTGGAAGTCCCACACAAGGCCCATGCGTCTGGGAGAAAAAGCCCAAAGGGAAAAAGGTGGAAAAGGGCCAAAAAAGGGAGGAATCCTAGTCCTACTAGGATTGAAGGAGGAGTCCTCCTCTCCTCCCCACTTTGGTCGACCCAAGGGCTGGCTTTTTGGCAGCAAAGACTCCTGTTCCTCTCCTCCTATATATACTAGAGGATTTTAGGGTTTTGGCACAGAATTTTCAGCCACGTGCTACCCGTTCCTCTGGTGCATAGTTTCTCCTCTAGATCGGTTTTCTGAAGTGCTTAGGCGAACCCCTGTGGGAATTGCTCCACCACCATCGCCGGAGCGCCGTCATGCTGCCAGTGAACTCTTCTTCCTCTCCAATTCCTCTTGCTGGATCAAGACGGTGGAGATCGTCATCAAGTTGCACGTGTGCTGAACGCGGAGGTGTCGTCCGTTCGGCGCTAGATCGGAAGGACCATGATCAAGATCGCGAGACAGTTCGTGACGAGTTCGCGGGACGGATCGTGATCAAGATCACGAAATGTATCGTGATGAGTTCGCAGGACGGATCAAGATGAGTTCACGTGACGGATCGTGATGAGATCGCGGGACGCTCGGCGATCTGGATCGCGAAGACGTTCGACTACACCAACCGCGTTTCTTAACGCTTCCCGCTTAGCGATCTACAAGGGTATGTAGATCCCCTCTCCCACTCGTAGATGCTCATCACCATGGATAGATCTTGCGTGTGCGTAGGAAAAATTTTGTTTCCCATGCAACGTTCCCCTACAGTGGCATCATGAGCTAGCTCTATCTGTAAATGAGATCTCAAGTAGAACACAAAAGGTTTGTGGGCGTTGATGCTTAGATTGCTTCCTCCCTTGGTCGGATTTTTGTTCAGCGGTATTGTGAGATGAAGCGGCCCGGACCAACGTTACTCATACACTTACGAGAGACCGGTTCCCTCGACCGCAACTTGTTGCATAGATGGCTTGCGGGTGCCAGTTTCTCTCACTTTAGTTGGATCGGATTCGACAAAGGCGGTCCTTGAGAAGGTTGAAAAGCAAATTATGTATCACCGTTGTGGTTTATGCGTAGGTGAGAATCGTTCTTGCTAGAAACCCGTAGCAGCCACGTAAAACATGCAACAATAATTAGAGGACGTCTAACTTGTTTTTGCACGGTATGTTGTGATGTGATATGGCCAATTACATGATGTGATATATGTGATGTATGAGATGATCATGTGATGTATAGATTATCACGACTTGCATGTCGATGAGTACGGCATTCGGCAGGAGCCATAGGGTTGTCTTTAATTATTGTATGACCTGCGTGTCAATCATTAAGCGCTATGTAATGCTTTAGTTTATCGCTAAACGGTAGCAATAGTAGTAGAATCATGGTGGGAGTGACAACCCCGATGGTGACACGTTGATGGAGATCAAGATGATGGAGATCATGGTGTCATGCCGGTGATGATGGAGATCATGCCGGTGCTTTCAAGATGGAGATCTAAAGCACAAGTTCATGGCCATATCATGTCACTTATGAATTGCATGTGATGTTAATCCATTTATGCACCTTATTTTGCTTAGGATGACGGTAGCATTATAAGGTGATCCCTCACTTAATTTCATGATAAATTGTGTTCTCCCCGAGTGTGCACCGTTGCGAAAGTTCGTCGTGTTGAGACACCACGTGATGATCGGGTGTGATAGACTCTACGTTCACATACAACGGGTGCAAGCCAGTGTTGCACATGCAGAACACTCGGGTTAAACTTGACGAGCCTAGCATGTACAGACATGGCCTCAGAACACAAGAGACCGAAAGGTCGAACATGAGTCATATAGTAGATATGATCAACATGATGATGTTCACCATTGTAACCACCTCAACTCACGTGATGATCGGACTTGAGTTGGTGAATTTGGATCATGTATCACTCGAATGACCGGAGGGATGTCAATTTGAGTGGGAGTTCTTAAGTAATATGATTAATTGAACTCATTATCATGAACATAGTCAGTAGTGTCTTTGCAAATTATGTTGTAGATTACTTGCTCGCGTTGTAGCTCCCTTGAATTTTTATATGTTCCTAGAGAAATAGAGTTGAAAGATGATGGTAGCAATATTGCGGACTGGCTTCGTGATCTGAGGATTGTCCTCGTTGCTGCACAGAAGGCTTATGTCCTTAATGCACTGCTCGGTGCGCCAACCCCTCTAGCGTCGTCTGTAGATGTTGGGAACATCTGACAGGCACGTTCTAATGACTACTTGACAGTTTAGTGCGTCATGCATTACGGCTTAGAATTGAGGCTCCGAAACGTTTTGAACGTCACGGAACATATGAGATGTTCTAACAGCTGAAATTAGGATCTCAGGCTCATGCCCGTGTTGCGAGATATGAGATCTCCAACAAGATTCTTTGCCTGCAAGATGAACGTGAATAGCTCAATCATTGAGCATGTGCTCAGATTGTTTGGGTGCTACAATCGCTTGAATCGAGTGGGAGTTCATCTTCCAGATAAGATAGTGATTGATATAGTTCTCCAAGTAACTTTCACTAAGCTATTAGAACTTGGTGATGAACTATAAAACGCCAGGGATAGAAATAATGATCCCTGAGCTATTCGCGATGTTTGACACCGCGAAGGTATAAATCGATAGGGAGCGTCAAAGTGTTGATGGTTAGTTAAAACCACTAGTTTTGAGAAGGGCAAGAGCAAGGAGGGAAACTTCATGGATAGCAAGTCAGTAGCTGCTCCAGTGAAGCAACCCAAAGTTGAACTCAAACCCGAGACTAAGTGCTTCGATTATGAGGAGAGTGGTCGCTGAAGCAGAACAACCCTAGATACTTGGTAGATAAGAAGGTTGGCAAACGTCAACAGAAGTATATTTGATATAACGAGTTATTGATGTGTACCTTGCTAGTACTCCTAGTAGCTCCTGGGTATTGGATACCGGTTCGGTTGCTAAATATTAGTAACTCGAAATAAAAGCTACGGAACAAATGGAGAACTAGCTAAGGGTGAGGTGACGATATGTGTTGGAAATGTTTCCAAGGTTGATGAGATCAACATCGCACGCTCTCTCTACCTTCGGGATTTGTGACGAACCTAAATAAATGTTATTTGGTGTTTTGCGTTGAGCATGAACATGATTAGATCATGTTTATTGCAATACGGTTATTCGTTTAAGTCAGAGAATAAAGGTTATTCTGTTTACCTGAATAATACCTTCAATGGTCATGCACCCAGTGAGAATGGTTTGTTGAAATCTTGATCGTAGTAATACACATGTTCATAACATTGATGTCAAAAGATACGACGTTAATAATGATAGTACCACATACTTGTGGCACTGCTGCTAAATGTCATATTGGAATAAAGCGCATGAAGAAACTCCATGGTGATGGATCTTTGGACTCATTCGATTTTGAATCGGTTGAGACATGCGAACCATGCCTCTTGGGCAAGATGACTTAAAAACCCCGTTGGATGGAGCGGGCAAGTGATTCATTGGAAATGATACATGTTGATGTATGCAATCCACTAAGTCTTGTAGCATGCAGTGGATATAGTTATTTTCTTACCTTCACTGATGATTTAAGTAGATATAGTGTATATTTACTTAATGAAACACATGTCTGAATCGTTTGAAAAGTTCAAGCAAATTCAGAGTGAAGTTTAAGATCATCGTGACAAGAAGATGAAAGTATCCGCGATATGATCGTGGAGGTGAACATCTGAGTTACGAGTTTGGCATACAACTTTAGACAATGTGAAAGTTGTTCCACAACACACGCCACCTGGAACACCATAGTGTGATGGTATGTCCGAACGTCATAGTCATGCTCTATTGGATATGGTGCATGTTATGATGTCTCTTATCATTTTGCTACTATAATTTTGGGGTTGTGCATTAGAGACAACTACATTCACTTTAAATAGGGCACCATCTAAAGCCGTTGAGATGACACTGTGTGAACTATGGTTTGATAGAAACCTAAGCTGTCATTTCTTAATGTTTGGGGCTGTGACGCTTGTGTGGAAAAAGTTTTCACCTAATGAGCTCGAACCCAAAGCGGACAAACGCGTCTTCATAGAATACCCTAAGAACAGTTGGGTGAACCTTCTATCTCAGATACAAGCATAAAATGTTTGTTGCTAAAACTAGGTCCTTTCTCGAGAAAGGGTTTCTCTTTAAAGAGTTGAGTGGGAGGAGGATAGAACTTGATGAGGTTGTTGAAACCTCTGCTTCAACCAGAAAGTAGCGCAGCACAGAAAGATATTTCTGTGAAGCCTACGTCAGTTGAAGAGGAAGTTAATGATGATGATCATGAAAGCTTCGGATCAAGTTACTATCGACCTATGAGGAAATTAGAGCTTGATGAGGTTATTGAACCTTTACTTCAACCAGAGAGTAGCGCAGCGCAGGAAGTTGTTTCAGTGAAGCCTACGTTAGTTGAAAAGGAAGATTAATGATGATGATCATGAAGCTTCAGATCAAGTTACTATCAAACCTCGTAGGGCGACAAGGATGTGTACTGCTCCTGAGCGGTACGACAACCCTGTCTTGGAGGTCATGTTGTTGGACAACGATGAACCTACGAACTATGGAGAAGCGATGATGGGCCCGGAAACCAACAAATGGTTAGAGGCCATGAAATCTGAGAAAGGATCCATGTATGAAAACCAAGTATAGACTTTGGTGGACTTTCTCATTGGTCGGCAGGTCGTTAAAGTACAAATGGATCTTTAAAATGAAGACAGACGCTGATGGTAAATGTTACCATTTGTAAAGCTCGACTTGTTGCAAAGTAGTTTACGACAAGTTCAAAGAGTTGACTAAGATGAGACTTTCTCACTCGTAGTGATGCTAAAGTCTGTTGGAATTATGTTAGCAGTTGCTGCATTTTTCAATTATGAAATCTGGCAGATGGATGCCAAAACATCGTTTCCTTCCTTAAGGAAAGGTTGTATGAGATACAACCAGAAGGTTTTGTCAGTCCTAAAGATGCTAAAAGATGTGCGAGCTTCAGTAATTCTTCTATGAACTGAAGCAACCATCTCGGAGTTGGAATATACACTTTGATGAGGTGATCAAAGTTTTCGAGTCTATACAAAGTTTATGAGAAACTTGTATTTGCAATAAAGTGAGTGGGAGCACTATAGAGTTTCTGGTAAGCATATGTGGTTGACATATTGTTTGATCAGAAATGATGTAGAATTTTTCTGGAAAGCATAAAAGGTTGTTTGAAAAGAGTTTTTCAAAGGAAGACCTGGATAAAACTACATAATTGTTGAGCATCAAAATCTATAAAGATAGATCAAGATGTTTGATAAGACTTTCAATGAGTACATACCTTGACAAGATTTTGAAAGAGTTCAAAATGGACCAGTCAGAGAAAGAGTTCTCGCCTGATTTGTAAGGTATAAAGTTGAGTAAGACTCAATGCCCAGTGATTGTAGAAGATAGAGAAAAGATGAGTGTCATCCCCTATGCTTCAGCCATAGGCTCTATCATGTATGCAATGCTGTGCACAAGACCCGATGTTAGCCTTGCCATAAGTATGGCCAGAAGGTTTCAAAGTGATCTTGGAATGGAGCACTGGACAGCGGTCAAGATTACCCTTAGTAACTAAAAGACTAAGGAGATGTTTCTTGATTATGGAGGTGATAAAGAGTTCGTCGTAAAGAGTTATGTCGATGCAAGCTTTAACACCAATCCGGATGACTCGTAGTAGCAATCTGGATACATATAGCGGAGAAGCCATTTGGAATAGTACCAAGTGGAGTGTGGTAGCGGTGTTTACGGTTTGACATAGAAATTTGCAAAGTACACACGGATCTGAATGTCGCAGACCCGTTGACTATAAGACCTCTCGCACATGTAAAGCATGATCGAGCCCCAGAACTCATTGGGTGTTAGATTCATAATATTGCGAATCACATGGTGATGTGAACTAGATTATTGACTCTAGTGCAAGTGGGAGACTATTGGAAATATGCCCTACAGGCAATAATAAATTAGTTATTATCATATTTCCTTATTCATGATAATCATTTATTATCCATGCTATAATTGTATTGATCGGAGACTTAAATGCATGTGTGGATACATTGACAAAACCATGTCCCTAGTATGCCTCTAATGGACTAGCTCGTTGATCAAAGGATGGTTAAGGTTTCCTAGCCATGGACATGAGATGTCATTTGATAATGGGATCACATCATTAGGAGAATGATGTGATGGACAAGACCCAAACTACAAACGTAGCATATGATCGTGTCAGTTTATTGCTACTGTTTTCTGCATGTCAAGTATATGTTCCTATGACCATGAGATCATGCAACTCACGGAAATCGGAGGAGTGCCTTGTGTGTATCAAATGTTGCAACGTAACTGGGTGACTATAACGGTGCTCTACAGGTATCTCCAAGGGTGTCTGTTGAGTTGGCATGGATCAAGACTGGGATTTGTTACTCCGTGTGACGGAGAGGTATCTCAGGGCCCACTCGGTAATGCAACATCACAATAAGCCTTGCAAGCAATGAGACTAAGTGTTAGTCATAGGATCTTGTATTACGGAATGAGTAAAGAGACTTGCCGGTAACGAGGTTGAACTAGGTATGGAGATACCGACGATCGAATCTCGGGCAAGTAACATACCGAAGAACAAAGGGAACATCATATGGGATTAACTGAATCCTTGACACAGAGGTTCGACCGATAAAGATCTTCGTAGAATATGTAGGAACCAATGTGGACATCCAGGTCCCGCCATTGGTTATTGACCATAGAGGTGTCTCGTTCATGTCTACATAGTTCTCGAACCCGCAGGGTCTGCACACTTAAGGTTTGGTGACGTTTCGGTAGTATAGAGTTATGTATGGTGGTGACCGAAGGTTGTTCGGAGTCCTGGATGAGATCCCGGACGTCACGAGGAGCTTCGGAATGGTCCGGAGGTAAAGATTCATATATAGGAAGTCCTATTTTGGTCGCCGGAAAAGTTTCGGCCTCATCGATAGTGTACCGGGAGTGCCGATAGTGTACCGAGAGACCACCGGGAGGGGTATTTCGACCCAAGAGGCTTCATGGGCTGTGGGAGAGTAAATACCAGCCTTTTGTGGGCTGGTGGAAGTCCCACACAAGGCCCATGTGGCTGGGAGAAAAATCCCAAAGGGAAAAAGGTGGAAAAGGGCCAAAAAAGGGAGGAATCCTAGTCCTACTAGGATTGGAGGAGGAGTCCTCCTCTCCTCCCCACTTTGGTCGACCCAAGGGCTGGCTTTTTGGCAGCCAAGACTCCTCCTCCTCTCCTCCTATATATACTAGAGGATTTTAGGGTTTTGGCATAGAATTTTCAGCCACGTGCTACCCGTTCCTCTAGTGCATAGTTTCTCCTCTAGATCGGTTTTCTGCAGTGCTTAGGCGAAGCCCTGCCGGAATTGCTCCACCACCATCGCCGGAGCGCTCTCATGCTGCCGGTGAACTCTTCTTCCTCTCCACTTCCTGTTGCTGGATCAAGACGGTGGAGATCGTAATCAACCTGCACGTGTGCTGAACGCGGAGGTGTCGTCCGTTCGGCGCTAGATCGGAAGGACAGTGATCAAGATCGCGAGACGGTTCATGACGAGTTTGCGGGACGGATCGTGATGAGTTCACGGGATGGATCGTGATCAAGATCACGAAACGGATCGTGATGAGTTCGTGGGACGGATCGTGATGAGTTCATTGGACGGATTGTGATGAGATCGCGGGACGCTCGGCGATTTGGATCGCGAAGACGTTCGACTACACCAACCGCGTTTCTTAACGCTTCCCGCTTAGCAATCTACAAGGGTATGTAGATCCACTCTCCCTCTCATAGATGCTCATCACCATGGATAGATCTTGCGTGTGCATAGGAAAATTTTTGTTTCCCACGCAACGTTCCCCAACAATTCGATCGTCGGTATCTCCATACCTAGTTCAACCTCGTTACTGGCAAGTCTCTTTACTCGTTCCGTAATACAAGATCTCACAACAAACACTTAGTCACATTGCTTGCAAGGCTTATTGTGATGTTGTATTACCGAGTGGGCCCTGAGATACCTCTCCGTCACACGGAGTAACAAATCCCAGTCTTGATCCATGCCAACGCAACAGACACCCTCGGAGACACCTGTAGAGCACCTTTATAGTCACCCAGTTACGTTGCGATGTTTGATACACACAAGGCACTCCTCCGATATCTATGAGTTGCATGATCTGATGGTCATAGGAACATATACTTGACATGCAGAAAACAGTAGCAATAAACTGACCCGATCATAAGCTACGTTTGTAGTTTGGGTATTGTCCATCACATCATTCTCCTAATGATGTGATCCCGTTATCAAATGACATATCATGTCCATGGCTAGGAAACCTTAACCATCTTTTGATCAACGAGCTAGTTCACTAGAGGCATACTAGGGACATCGTGTTTGTCTATGTATCCACACATGTATCCATGTTTCCAATTAATACAATTATAGCATGGATAATAAATGATTATCATGAACAAGGAAATATAATAATAAACACTTTATTTATTGCCTCTAGGGCATATTTCCAACACCGTTGAGGAACATTGTTTTGACATCCATCTGCCAAATTTCATAGTCAAAATAAGCAGCTATTGCCAACATGATTCTGACAGACTTAAGCATCGCTACGGGTGAGAAAGTCTCATCGTAGTCAACTCCTTGAACTTGTGAAAAACCCTTTGCCACAAGTCGAGCTTTATAGACGGTGACATTACCGTCCATGTTTGTCTTCTTCTTCAAGATCCATTTGTTCTGAATGGCCTTTCGCCCTTTAGGTAATACTTCCAAAGTCCATACTTTGTTTTCATACATGGATCCCATCTCGGATTTCATGGCCTCTAACCATTTCTCGGAATCCGGGCCCATCACCGCTCCTCCATAGCTCATAGGTTCATTGTTGTCCAACAACATGACCTCCAAGACAAGGTTGTCGTACCACTCAGGAGCAGTACGCGCCCTTGTCGACCTACGAGGTTCAATAGCAACTTGATCCTAAGATTCATGATCATCATCATTAACTTCCTCTTCTACTGTCATAGGTTCTACAGAAACATCTTTCTATGTTGCGCTACTTTCTGGTTGAAGTAAAGGTTCAATAACCTCATCAAGTTCTATTTTCCTCCCAGTCAATTCTTTCGAGAGAAATTTTTTCTCGGGAAAGGACCCGTTTTAGCAACAAACACTTTGCAGTTGGATATGAGATAGAAGGTATACCCAATTGTTCTTAGGGTATTCTATGAAGATGCATTTGTCCACTTTGGGTTTGAGCTCATTAGGTGAAAACCTTTTTTCACATAAGAGTCACGGCCCCAAACAATAAGAAATGACAGCTTAGGTTTCTATCAAACAATTGTTCAAACGGTGTCATCTCAACGGATTTAGATGGTTCCCTATTTAAAGTGAATGTAGTTGTCTCTAATGCATAACCCCAAAATTAGAGTAGCAAAATGATAAGAGACATCATAGCACGCACCATATTCAATAGAGCACGACTATGACATTCGGACACACCATCACACTATGGTGTTCCAGGTGGCGTGAGTTGTGAAACAACTTTCACATTCTGTAAAGTTGTATGCCAAACTCGTAACTCGGATATTCACCTCCACGATCAAATCGCAGACATTTTTATCTTCTTGTCATGATGATCTTAAACTTCACTCTAAATTTGCTTGAACCTTTCAAATGATTCAGACTTGTGTTTCATTAAGTAAATATACACTATATCTACTCAAATCATCAGTGAAGGTAAGAAAATAACGATGTCCATTGCACGCTACAAGACTCATTGGATTGCATACATCAACAAGTATCATTTCCAATAAATCACTTGCCCGCTCCATCAATCCGGAAAACAGGCTCCTTAGTCATCTTGCCCAAGATGCATGGTTCGCATGTCTCAACCGATTCGAAATCGAATGAATCCAAAGATCCATCGGCATGGAGTTTCTTCATGTGCTTTATAACAATATGACATTTAGCGGCAGTGCCACAAGTATGTGGTACTATTATTATTAACTTTGTATCTTTTGGCATCAATGTTATGAACATGTGTATTACTATAATCAAGATTCAACAAACCATTCTCACTGGGTGCATGACCATTGAAGGTATTATTCATGTAAACAGAATAACCATTATTCTCTAACTTAAATGAATTACCGTATTGCAATAAACAAGATCTAATCATGTTCATGCTCAATGCAAAACACCAAATAACATTTATTTAGGTTCATCACTAATCCTGAAGGTAGAGAGAGCGTGCGATGTTGATCACATCAACTTTGGAAATATTTCCAACACACATCGTCACCTCACCCTTAGCTAGTTCTCCGTTTATTCCATAGATTTTATTTCGAGTTACTGACATTTAGCAACCGAACCGGTATCCAATACCCAGGTGCTACTAGGAGTACTAGCAAGGTACACATCAATAACACGTATATCAAATATACTTCTGTCGACGTTGCTAGCCTTCTTATCTACCAAGTATCTAGGGTTGTTCCACTTCAACGACCGCTCTCCTCATAATTGAAGCACTTAGTCTCGGGTTTGGGTTCAACTTTGGGTTGGTTGACTGGAGCAGCAACTGACTTGCCATCCATGAAGTTTCCCTCCTTGCCGTTGCCCTTCTCAAAACTAGTGGTTTTACTAACCATCAACACTTGACACTCCTTGATTTCTACCATTGCGGTGTCAAACATCGTGAATAGCTCAGGGATCATTATTTCTAACCCTGACATTTTATAGTTCATCACCAAGTTCTAGTATCTTAGTGACAGTGACTTGGAGAACTATATCAATCACTATCTTATCTGGAAGATCAATTCCCACTCGATTTAGCAGATTGTAGCACCCAGACAATCTGAGCACATGCTCAATGATTGAGCTATTCTCTTTCATCTTGCAGGCAAAGAATCTTGTTGGAGATCTCATATCTCGCAACACGGTCACGAGCCTAAGATCCTAATTTCAGCTCTTAGAACATCTCATATGTTCTATGACTTTCAAAACGTTTCGGAGTCTCAATTCTAAGCCATAATGCATGACGCACTAAACTATCAAGTAGTCATCAGAACGTGCCTGTCAGATGTTCACAACATCTATAGACGATGCTAGAGGGGTTGGCGCACCAAGCGTTGCATTAAGTACATAAGCCTTCTGTGCAGCAATGAGGACAATCCTCAGATCACGGACCCAGTCCGCAATATTGCTACCATCATCTTTCAACACTATTTCTCTAGGAACATATAAAAATTCAAGGGAGGTACAACGCGAGCAAGTAATCTACAACATAATTTGCAAAGACACTACTGACTATGTTCATGATAATGAGTTCAATTAATCGTATTACTTAAGAACTCCCACTCAAATTGACATCCCTCTGGTCATTCGAGTGATACATGATCCAAATTCGCCAACTCAAGTCCGATCATCATGTGAGTTGAGGTGGTTTCAATGGTGAACATCATCATGTTGATCATATCTACTACATGACTCATGTTCGACCTTTCAGTCTCTTGTGTTTCGAGGCCATGTATTTACATGCTAGGCTCGTCAAGTTTAACCCGAGTGTTCTGCATATGCAACACTGGCTTACACCCGTTATATGTGAACATAGAGTCTATCACACCCGATCATCACGTGGTGTTTCGACACGACGAACTTTCGCAACAGTGCACACTCGGGAAGAACACAATTCATCTTGAAATTTAAGTGAGGGATCACCTTATAGTGCTACCGTCGTCCTAAGAAAAACAAGGTGCATAAAAGTATTAACATCACATGCAAATCATAAGTGACATGATATGGTCATGAACTTGTGTTTTTGATCTCCATATTGAAAGCACCGGCATGATCTCCATCGTTACCAGCACGACACCATGATCTCCATCATCTTCATCTCCATAAACGTGTCGCCATCGGGGTTGTCGCGCCCATCATGCTTGTACTACTATTGCTACCGTTTAGTGATAAAGTAAAGCATTACATAGCAGTTAATGATTGACACCTAGGTCATACAATAATTAAAGACAAGCCTATGGCTCCTGTCGGTTGCCGTACTCATCGACATGCAAGTCGTGATATTCTATATAACACATGATCATCTCATACATCGTATATATCACATCATGTAATTGGCCATATCACATCACAACATACCCTGCAAAAACAAGTTAGACATCCTCTAATTGTTGTTGCATGTTTTACGTGGCTGCTATGGGTCTCTAGCAAGAACAATTCTCACCTACGCATAAACCACAACGGTGATACATTAGTTGCTTTTCAACCTTCTCAAGGACCACCTTTGTCGAATCCAATCCATCTAAAGTATGACAAACTGCCACCCGCCAGCCATCTTTTGCAACAAGTTGCAGTTGAGGGAACGGTCTCTCGTAAGCGTACGAGTAATGTTGGTCCGGGCCGCTTCATCCCACAATACCGCTGAACCAAAACACAACCAAGGAAGGAAGAAATCTAAGCATCAACGCCCACAAAGTCTTTGTGTTCTACTCGAGATCTCATCTACACATAGACCTAGCTCCGATACCACTGTTGGGGAACATCGCATGGGAAACAAAAAAACTCCTACGTTCACGCAAGACCTATCCATGGTGATCAGCATCTACGAGAGGGAGAGTGGATCTACATAACCTTGTAGATCGCTAAGAGGGAAACGTTAATAAATGCGGTTGGTGTAGTGGAACGTCTTCGCGATCCAAATCGCCGAGCGTCCCGCGATCCAATCACGATCCGTCCCGATCAAGCACCGAACCGACGGCACCTCCGCGTTTAGCACTCGTACAGCTTGATGACGATCCCCGCCTTCTTGATCCAGCAAGAGGGAGCGGAGAGGTAGACGAGTTCTCCGATAGCGTGATGCCGCCGCGGCGATGGTGGTGGAGCAATTCCGGCAGGGCTTCGCCTAAGCACTACAGAAAACCGATCTAGAGGAGAAAGTATGCACTAGAGGAACGGGTAGCACGTGGCTGAAAATCTAGTGCCAAAAACCCTAAAACCTCCAGTATATATAGTAGGAAGAGAGGAGGAGGCTTGGCCCTCAAGGGACCAGCCCTTGGTTCGGCCGAATCAAGGAGGAGAGGAGGACTCCTCCTCCAATCCTAGGTGGACTAGGATTCCTCCCTATTTTGTCTTTTTCCACCTTTTTCTCTTTGGTTTTTCTCTCCCAGCTTCATGGGCCTTGTGTGGGACTTCCATCAGCCCACTAAGGGCTGGTATTCACTCTCCCGCAGCCCATGTAGCCTCTTGGGTCAAAATACCCCTCCCGATGGTCTCCCGGTACACTCCCGATACACTACCGATGAGCCCGAAAGTTTTCCGACGACCAAAATAGGACTTCCTATATATCAATCTTTACCTCTTGAACATTCCGGAGCTCATCATGACGTCCGGGATCTCATCCGGCACTCCAAACAACCTTCGGTCACCACCATACATAACTTTATACTATCGAAACGTCACCAAACCTTAAGTGTGCAGACCCTGCAGGTTCGAGAACTATGTAGACATGACCGAGACACCTCTACGGTAAATAACCAATAGCGGGACCTGGATGTCCATATTGGTTCCTACATATTCTACAAAGATCTTTATCGGTCGAACCTCTATGTCAAGGATTCAGTTAATCCCGTATGATGTTCCCTTTGTTCTTCAGTATGTTACTTGCTCGAGATTCGATCGTCGGTATCTCCATACCTAGTTCAACCTCGTTACCGGCAAGTCTCTTTACTCGTTCTGTAATACAAGATCCCGTGACTAACAGTTAGTCACATTGCTTGCAAGGCTTATTGTGATGTTGTATTACCGAGTGGGCCCTGAGATACCTCTCCGTCACACGGAGTAACAAATCACAGTCTTGATCCATGCCAACCCAACAGACATCCTCGGAGATACCTGTAGAGCACCTTTATAGTCACCCAGTTACGTTGTGACATTTTATACACACAAGGCACTCTTCCGGTGTCCGTGAGTTGCATGATCTCATGGTCATAGAAATATATACTTGACATGTAGAAAACAGTAGCAATAAACTGACACGATCATATGCTATGTTTGTAGTTTGGGTATTGTCCATCACATCATTCTCCTAATGATGTGATCCCATTATCAAATGACATCACATGTCAATGGCTAGGAAACCTTGACCATATTTGACCAACGAGCTAGTTCACTAGAGGCATACTAGGGACAAAGTGTTGTCTATTTACCCACACATGTAATGTGTTTCCAATCAATACAATTATAGCATGGATAATAAATGATTATCATGAACAAGGAAATATAATAATAAACACTTTATTTATTGCCTATAGGGCATATTTCCAACAGGTACCTCCTCCTGCCTCGAAGAGGGCATGTCGTCCAAGGTTAATCCTGGCCGGCGACAGCTCGGACTCTGATGCTGAGTCGAGGATTTTGAGAAGGTTCCCCAAAGGAACCTAAGGGTCAAGCCCCCATCTCAAAGATATAAATCCGAAGACTCCCTGGGTCATTTTATGCTAAGTTTTTAATGTTTTAGATGTAAGAACGCCTTTTGATCTGCAGCCCACCACGCGTTCTCCCCACCGACCAAGTTTCGGATGGGGAGTCTCCACCCATCGAGCTAGTGGAGAGTGGGACCGCGTTACACCACACACCTCCAGGGGACGCGATGCATGCTGCGGAGGTGTCATCTCGCCAGGCTCCTTTGGAGCCGAACACAGGCGGTGGGGATGATGATGTTATGGCCGAGGTTAATGCCTTGGCCACCGAAGACTGGGGGAGGATCCCCTCCAGGACACTAAGGAGGAAGGACAAAGGAATATCCTGTCCCCTCTGAGGTCATCTTTGGAGCGCATTGTGCCTCCAGAGCTACCGGTTCAATCCCTGGTCAGAGATCGGGCTAACCGATCATCACCGGTGCCACCGATGACTGTGTGGCCAGTTATGGAGGAGGCTCTATCAAGTGCCTCCATCTCTGAGGATTGCCGCACTCTTATGGGTGCGGTTTTGCAAGGCATTTGGTCTGTTGATAACGGACCGAAAGAGGCCTTCAATGGTCTCTTGACGGGCTTGAAGGTGAGCCACGTAATACCCTATTCCTAAAAATTTAATGTTATTAAGTTTGTGCTAGCGTTATATATTGCACCCCTGAGCCCTGGGTGAGTTTGAAGAAAACCCACCCGGGGGTCAAAAACATAGAAGTCACCAACAATGCACAAGACATTATTCGTCCCATAATGTACTAACAGCCCTTAAGAGGACCGAGCACAGGATCATATTGTTGATGGTTCGGGGGTTTGAACACACATAGACTGATATATATTTATTGTTTGTAGGCCTCGTCATTGGTGGCGGCCATTAATGCCATGGAGCTTACCGAGCTAGATCAGAAGCTCAAAAGATCCGAAGAGGAGCTTGATGCCCTGAACAAGAGGTTTAGTGAGGCGCAAGGTTAAGCCGAATTGTAATATCCGAGCTTTCAATCATTAGTGATCCACACTATTGACTCGGTATAATTATATGATTATTGCTTACACAACCTCGGCTAAGGAGGTCAAGAAGCTCAAGGTCGAGCTGTGAAAGATGAAGCAAGAGGCCGCGGATGAGAAGGCAGTAGCCGAACAAGCAGCAGCCGCGCTCTCCGCCTTAAAAACCGTGAGTGCTAAGCATGAGGCTCGGGTGAAGGAGGTTCAGCAGGAGCTCAAGGACGCCAGCCTGAAGTGCGAGGACCTTGAGTAGAAGGGCAAGGAGCAAGCCACCGAGCTATCCACGCTAAAGTCCGAGCTCCCAAAGGAGCGGGTGGATAGGCGGTTCTTTGAAGAACAAATCTGCCAAGTCAAGGCTATCACAGATGGTAAGCCGTATTTACTACAGTGTGCCTTCGGTGATAGCAGGTTCGCATTACTCACCTAGGTGTGGTGTTCCTCAAGCGCCTGTTCGAATCTCCAGAAGAGTGTAGAAGACGCGAACGAGTTTTACGCTTCGCGAGAAGAAGGAGATGAGGCTCGACTCTTTTGGGCGCAGTTTGAAGCCCCCGAGCGCTCTCCTCTTCTCATTGAGTAGATGAAGCAATTGATGGAGCTACAGAGGATGGCGGAGCTAGCCATGAAGGATCTCTACATCCAGCTATGGCCCGACGAGCCGTTGCCGAGCAGCTACTTCAGCCTGGTGCGGAAACTAAGCGACGTTGCACCTCGGATTGACGCGTTAAAGCGTTCTACCTGCATCGAGGGAGCTCGGATGGCCTTTGCAAGGACCAAGATGCACTGACCGGGGCTTGATCCGACCAAGATGGCTATCGCATCTCCGCCCCTAGAAAGGAGTATAGGTGGCCCGAGCGATACTTCTCCGCAGTGATGGAAGGTGATCGGGCGATAGAGGCTCAATGTTCGAAGGATAAATTTTATGAATGAACGCGTTGTAATGTGTCCGAAGATTGTTTAACGCTTTATGATGATTTTGCATGGTTTATCATGTCTTTTAAGCTTTGCATTCGCTATGACTCCCATGTGGTCGTTTAATATGAAAGTTGCGAGTCATCAACTTCATTCCCCACATAGATATTACGCGAGGTGTCTCTGCCTCCGCATTGTGACCCTTAGTCGAGGTATCGGTGCCTAAAGGCGGTAGTGCGATGGGGACAAGGCAATCAGACTATGATGCTTTATTGCTTTCACTTAGCCGTAGGAGGGTGAAAAAGGAACGCGGGGGCTGATGACTAGCCCCCAGTGGTTTGTGATGTTCGGATGAACCACGGCTAAAGCCAGCATCACATGGTTCATACGAGTATGAAACCCATCGTGTGACATGGAATAACCTCTAACGAAGTTTTAGTATGACATTTATGCTCGGATTTGCAGACCGGTTCTCATGTACTATGCAGTCAGTTTTCGGCTTTCTCCCCTGAGGTGCTTGACCAGGATAGCTGGAAACACAATCGCAGTGGTTATACGTTTTCCCTTTTAGCCAAACAAGCGGAATGTAAGAGGGCAAAAACAGGAGCCGGGCAACCCAACTTTTGACCTAAGACATAGTTCGAAACCGATGCATATAAAGCGAAATCCAAGAAGCCAAACACATGATCGATTGTGCCGGTGGGATGCATAAGGCGGTATTTAAACTCAAGCCCTCGGTCTATCAGCCGGTTGCATCCTTATGTGTACCGAACAGTTTCGCAAGAAGCTTTGATAAGGGAAGAAACAGAGTATGTATCATAAAATACAACATAATGGTTTTGTATTTGCTCCATAACTCTTATAACTTGAATTGTCAAAGCCACTGTTTACAGGTACTTGAAGATGAAATATAAAGTTTGCAAGACGGGTTGTACCAGGGGTCTTCGATGGGTGGCCTGATGTCCTCGATAAGCCATGTCGCATGTCCACTCCTGTGCCTCCCAGGGAGTTGCATTCCTTTATGGGTGATGTTGTCATAGAGCGGACCTTGGAAGGAATATCTTGAGAAGTCGCCGAAGTGTGGATGAGTTTTATGCTTTAGCAGGTCCTCGATGGTACCTATAGTATGCCCCGGGACGTGTATTGGTAGTAGTTCGGTCCAAACGAGCACTTACTCTTTGATAGTTGTTCCCCACTGCTGCTCATGGAATCTTGGGTGCAAAGTTATGCATTCTCGGCATGTGTTTGGATGGCATTAGGGATGTGTAATGGGGAGCGTGTCCCTATTTATAGGGAGAAGAGTGTTCTAGGAGTTCGGGCTGAAACCGAGCTTGCTTGTCACCCTTACGTGCCTTTATGGCAGATTTCGGCGTTTGCCGATCATCATCATAATGAAATTCGGCCCCCAGGGCCAATGTATGTTCCTCAGTTCAGATGGAACACTCTGTGTTGCCGTTGATAGTAATGACCCCCTTGGGCCCGGACATCTTAAGCTTGAGGTATGCATAGTGTGGGACGGCGTTAAAGCGAGCGAACGTTGTATGGCCTAGCAGAGCATGATAACCGTTGCGGAAAGGTACAATGTCGAAGATCAAGTCCTCGCTACGGAAGTTATCGGGCAAACAGAACACTACTTCCAGGCTCACAAAGCTCGTGCACCGGGCTTCGACGCTTGGGATCACTCCTTTAAAGGTAGTGTTGCTAGGTTCGATCCTTGATGGATCTATACCCATCTTTTTCACTGTGTCTGAGTAAATCAGATTGAGGCTACTTCCTCCGTCCATGAGGACTTTAGTGAGGTGATACCCATCGATAATGGGGTCTAGGACGAGGGCGACTAAACCCCCATGACGGATACTGGTCGGGTGGTTGCATTGATCAAAGGTGATCGGGTATGCCGACCATGGGTTATACTTAGGGGCTACAGGCTCTATAGCATAGACCTCTCGAAGGGCGCGCTTCCTCTCCTTTTTGGGTATGTGAGTGGCATTTATCATATTCACCGTTTTTACCTTTGGAGGGAACTGCTTTTGTCTGCCATTGATCAGATCGCGGGCCTCATCATCGTCCTTGCTATGTGGGCCTTTGCCTTGCTCCTCGGCTACGAGTTTGCCAGCTTGTTTGAACACCCAACACGCTTGGTGTGCTTGGCGGGCTTGTCTTGAGTGCCATGGATCTGGAAGGCCTCTCCATGATTTTATCCAACAGGGTAGGTCCGTCATGATTGCCTTTAGGAGGCTTCTTCTGCTACCCGGATCGGGGGTTGTAGAAACCGGCATTAACGGATGTGTCGTCGGCATCACTATTGTTGTGTCGGCACTTATTTTTGTTGCGTCTTGGTTTCCCGTTTTCGTCCCAAACTTCGTAGGTTCCAGGGTCTTCGGGGTTGTGGCTCCGTCTAGCTAGCCAGTTATCCTCGCCCACGGAAAAGCGAGTCATGAGTGATGTAAGGGCGGACATTGTCCTAGGTTTGTTCTCACCGAGCGGGTGAGCCAGCCATTCATCCCGAATATTGTGCCTGCAAGAGGCTATTGCCTCGGCATCTGGGTAATCAACGATCTGCTTTTGCTTGGTCAAGAACCGATTCCAGAATTGCCGAGCGGACTCTCCTGCCTTCTAGACGACGTTGCTTAGGTCGGAGGAGTCCGGCGGCCGTACATAGGTGCCTTGGAAATTAGATTGGAATGCATCCTCTAGATCCTCCCAGCACTCGATAGAATTTTCGAGGAGGCTGTTTAACCAG
This sequence comes from Hordeum marinum, assembly GCA_022496015.1. NCBI lineage: Eukaryota > Viridiplantae > Streptophyta > Magnoliopsida > Poales > Poaceae > Hordeum > Hordeum marinum. The sequence continues at coordinate 387,461,449 of CM039672.1, forward strand.
TGTCGAGCTGGCCCGTTAAGTCTTAGGGGTAGGTACTTGATGGCATGGAGATCGTCTCCTCGTGCCATGTGGATGTGGAGGAGGAAATCCTCGATCCACACTATTGGGTCAGTTGTTCTGTCATATTGCTCTATGTTCACGGGTTTAAACCCTTCAGGGAACTGATGTTGCATCACCTCATCGGTGAAGCACAGTGGGTGTGCGGCACGTCTGACCCGGGCTATGTCACACCGGTAGTCGGCATCTGTTCTAGCCCAGTTTCGCTCCCGACCTCTATTGTTGCGGTCGAGCCAAGGCCGATACCCATCCCGTCTATCAGGGGAGTACCCTCTGGATCCGTAGATGGATCTTGTATGACCTGTTCTATAGTCCAGGTCGTGTCGCAGGTCAAACCTGTCATAGGGCTCTATTGGCTCTTTTCCCCTTCTGTGGGGTATCGTCGGCCTATAACCGATGTCGTCAGCCGTCCTATCTTGTCCTCGGGGAGGGTGGTCTGGCTGGTCGTATGGAGTATGCTTGGGAGACGGTGTATCAGTAACCTCGTCATCGAATTGTGGCAGCAGCCGTCGGTGTGGATAGCTCTTGGGTTGGTCCAATAGACCGGTACTGTATCCTTCCTCAACTGATAGGACCCTCGTCCATCTATCATTGATGTTATCTTGTTTGGCCTTAAGCTGTCGTTCTTTTGCCTTCAGGCTTCGGGAAGTGGCTATAAGTTGTTACCTAAACCGTTCTGGTCCTCAAGGTTTTTGGGGACGACGAAGTCTTCGGCTTTTGGGCTATCCTCCTCCTCTACATGGGGGAGGTAGTTGTCATCCTCGGAATCGTTTGGATCCTCAGGGTCGCGCTGGCCCTCCGGGCTCTCTTGGTCCTCTAATGGCTCCTCTGGGATATCAGGATCACCAAGGTCTTCCGAGGTATCGCTTTCCCCGGTGCCACCAATAGATTCCCTTCCCTTTTTATATTTAACCGTTTGTGCGGTTTTCGGTGCCTTGACGGCGCCTCACCCAATTTATCGCCATTGCTTGCGGGGGGTGATTGTCGTTATCGGTTGGAGTATCCACCATGTAGACGTCATAAGTGGACCTAGCAGTCCATCGCCCGGTGTTGATGGGGGTGTTGGGGAACGTCGCATGGGAAACAAAAAATTTCCTACGCACACGCAAACCTATCCATGGTGATGAGCATCTACGAGAGGGAGAGTGGATCTACGTACCCTTGTAGATTGCTAAGAGGGAAGCGTTAAGAAACGCGGTTGGTGTAGTCGAACTTCTTCGCGATCCAAATCGCCGAGCGTCCCGCGATCCAATCACGAACCGTCCCGCGAACACATCATGATCTATTCCACGAACTCATCACGATCCGTCTCACGATCTTGATCACGATCTGTCCCGTGAACTCATCACGATCCGTTCCGTGATCACATCACGAACCGTCTCGCGATCTCGATCACGGTCCTTCCGATCTAGCGCCGAACGAACAACACCTCCGCGTTCAGCACACGTGCAGCTTGATGACGATCTCCACCGTCTCGATCCAGCGAGAGGAGGTGGAGAGGAGAGAGAGTTCACCGGCAGCGTGACGGCGCTCCGGTGATGGTGGTGGAGCAATTCCGGCAGGGCTTCGCCTAAGCGCTGCAGAAAACCGATCTAGAGGAGAAACTATGCACCGGTGTAACGGGTAGCACGTGGCCAGAAATTCTATCCAAAAACCACCCAATCCACTAGTATATATAGGAGGAGAGGAGAAGAGAGGCAGCCAAGGCCTTTGGGTCGGCCGAAATAGGAGGTGGGAAGCAATCCTACTTCACCTCCAATCCTAGTTGGAGTAGGATTGCCTCCTATTGGCTGATTTTCCACTTTTTGCTTTAGGACTTTCTCTCCTGCGCCATGGGCCTTTGTGGCTGTTTTCCCAGCCCACTAAGGGCTGGTTATTATTCTCCCACAGCCCATGGACCTCTTGGGGTCGAAATACCCCTCCCGGAGGCCTCCCGGTACACTACCGGCACTCTCGGTACACTACCAGCACTCCCGATACCATACCGATGAGCCCGAAACTTTTCCGGAAACCAAACTGGGACTTCCTATATATGAATTTTTACCTCCGGACCATTCTGGAGCTCCTCATGACGTCCGGGATCTCATCCGGGACTTCGAACAAACTTCGGTCACCACCATACATAACTCTACACTATCGAAACGTCACCGAACCTTAAGTGTGCAGACCCTGCGGGTTCGAGAACTATGTAGACATGACCGAGACACCTCTATGGTCAATAACCAATGGCGGGACCTGGACGTCCACATTGGTTCCTACATATTCTACGAAGATCTTTATCGGTCGAACCTCTATGTCAAGGATTCAGTTAATCCCGTATAACGTTCCCTTTGTTCTTCGGTATGTTACTTGCCCGAGATTAGATCGTGGGTATCTCCATACCTAGTTCAACCTCGTTACTGGCAAGTCTCTTTACTCGTTCCGTAATACAAGATCCCGTGACTAACACTTAGCCACATTGCTTGCAAGGCTTGTTGTGATGTTGTACTACCGAGTGGGCCCTAAGATACCTCTCCGTCACACGGAGTAACAAATCCCAGTCTCGATCCATGCCAACTCAACAGACACCATCGGAGATACCTGTAGAGCACCTTTATAGTCACCCAGTTACGTTGCGACGTTTGATACACACAAGGCACTCCTCCGATAACCGTGAGTTGCATGATCTCATGGTCATAGGAACATATACTTGACATGCAGAAAACAGTAGCAATAAACTGACACGATCATATGCTATGTTTGTAGTTTGGGTCTTATCCATCACATCATTCTCCTAATGATGTGATCCCGTTATCAAATGACATCTCATGTCCATGGCTAGGAAACCTTAACCATCCTTTGATCAACGAGCTAGTCCATTAGAGGCATACTAGGGACATGGTTTTGTCAATGTATCCACACATGCATTTAAGTCTCCGATCAATACAATTATAGCATGGATAATAAACGATTATCATGAACAAGGAAATATGATAATAACTAATTTATTATTGCTTGTAGGGCATATTTCCAATAGTCTCCCACTTGCACTAGAGTCAATAATCTAGTTCACATCACCATGTGATTCGCATTGTTATGAATCTAACACCCAACGAGTTCTGGGGCTCGATCATGCTTTGCATGTGAGAGAGGTCTTATAGTCAACGGGTCTGTAACATTCAGATCCGTGTGCACTTTGCAAATACCTATGTCAAATTGTAAACACTACTACCACACTCCGCTCGGTACTATTCCAAATGGCTGCTCCACTATACGTATCCAGATTGCTACTACGAGTCATCCGAATTAGTGTTAAAGCTTGTATCGACGTAACTCCTTACGACGAACTCTTTATCACCTCCATAATCGAGAAACATCTCCTCAGTCTCTTAGTTACTGAGGATAATCTTGACCGCTATCCAGTGATCCACTCCTGGTTCACTCTTGTACCCCCTGACGGACTCATGGCAAGGCACACACAGGTGCGGTACACGGCATGGCATAATATAGAGCCTATGGCTAAGGCATAGGGGACGACGTTCGTCCTTTCTCTTTCTTCTGCCGTTGTCGAGCTTTGAGTCTCACTCAACTTTCACACCTTACAAATCAGGCGAGAACTCTTTCTCTGACTGATCCATTTTGAACTCTTTCAAAATCTTGTCAAGGTATGCACTCATTGAAAGTCTCATCGAGCATCTTGATCTATCTCCATAGATTTTGATGCTCAACAATTAGGTAGCTTCATCCAGGTCTTCCTTTGAAAATCACTTTCCAAATGACCGTTTTATGCTTTCCAGAAACTCTACATTATTTCTGATCAACAATATGTCATCCACATATACTTATCAGAAATTCTATAGTGCTCCCACTCACTTTATTGCAAATACAAGTTTCTCGTAAACTTTGTATAAACATCAAAACTTTGATCACCTCATCAAAGCATATATTCCAACTCCGAGATGCTTGCTTCAGTCCATGGAAGGATCACCGAAGCTTGCACACCTTTTAGCATCCTTAGGCCTGACAAAACCTTCTGGTTGTATCACATACAACCTTTCCTCAAGTAAACCGTTAAGGAAACGATGTTTTGGCATCCATCTGCCAGATTTCATAATTGAAAACACAGCAACTGCTAACATAATTCCAACAGACTTTAGCACCACTACGAGTGAGAAAGTCTCATCGTAGTCAACTCCTTGAACTTGTCACAAACATCTTTGCAACAAGTCGAGCTTTACAAATAGTGGCATTCACCATCAGTGTCTGTCTTCATTTTAAAGATCCATTTGTACTCAACGACCTGCCGTCCAACGAGCAAGTCTACCAAAGTCTACACTTGGTTTTCATACATGGATCCTATCTCGGATTTCATGGCCTCTAACCATTTGTCGGAATCCGGGCCCATCATCGCTTCTCCATAGCTCGTAGGTTCATTGTTGTCCAACAACATGATCTCCAAGACAGAGTTGTTGTACCACTTAGGAGCAGTACACATCCTTGTCGACCTACGAAGTTCGACAGTAACTTGATCCTGAAGCTTCATGATCATCATCATTAACTTCCTCTTCAACTAACATAGGCTTCACAGAAACATCTTTCTGCGCTGCGCTACTCTTTGGTTGAACAAAGGTTTAACAACCTCATCAAGTTCTATCTTCCTCCCACTCAATTCTTTCGAGAGAAACATTTCCTCGAGAAAGGATCCGTTTAAGCAACAAACACTTTGCACTAGGATCTGAGATTGAAGGTTCACCCAACTGATCTTAGGGTATTCTATGAAGATGCAATTTGTCTGCCTTGGGTTCGACCTCATTAGGTGAAAACATTTTCCACACAAGTGTCACATCCCCAAATATTAAGAAATGACAGCTTAGGTTTCTATCAAACCATAATTCACATGGTGTCATCTCAACGAATTTAGATGGTGCCCTATTTAAAGTGAATGTAGTTGTCTCTAATGCATAACCCCAAAATTGTAGTAGTAAAACGACAAGAGACATCATAGCACGCACCATGTCCAATAGAGCATAACTATGATGTTCGGACACACCATCACACTATGGTGTTCCAGATGGCGTTTAGTTGTGAAACAACTTTCACATTGTCTTAAGTTGTATGCCAAACTCGTGACTCAGATATTCACCTCCACGATCATATCGCGGTCATTTTTATCTTCTTGTCACGATGATCTTTAAACTTCACTCTGAATTTGCTTGAACCTTTCAAACGATTCAGACTTGTGTTTCATTAAGTAAATATACACTATATCTACTCAAATCATCAGTGAAGGTAAGAAAATAACGATATCCACTGCATGCTACAAGACTCACTAGATTGCATACATCAACATGTATCATTTCCAATGAATCACTTGCCCGCTCCATCCAACGGGGTCCTTTAGTCATCTTGCCCAAGAGGCATGGTTCGCATGTCTCAACCGATTCGAAATCAAATGAGTCCAAATATCCATCAGCATGGAGTTTCTACATGCGCTTTATACCAATATGACATTTAGCGGCAGTGCCACAAGTATGTGGTACTATCATTATTAACTTTGTATCTTTTGACATCAATGTTATGAACATGTGTAATACTACGATCAAGATTTCAACAAACCATTCTCACTGGGTGCATGACCATTGAAGGTATTATTCATGTAAACAGAATAACCATTATTCTCTAACTTAAATGAATAACCGTATTGCAATAAACATGATCTAATCATGTTCATGCTCAACGCAAAACACCAAATAACATTTATTTAGGTTCGTCACTAATCCTGAAGGTAGAGAGAGCGTGCGATGTTGATCACATCAACCTTGGAAACACTTCCAACACCTATCGTCACCTCGCCCTTAGCTAGTTCTCCGTTTATTCCGTAGCTTTTATTTCGAGTTACTAACATTTAGCAACCAAACCGGTATCCAATACCCAGGTGCTACTAAGAGTACTAGCAAGGTACACATTAGTAACTCCTATATCAAATATACTTCTATCAATGTTGCCAGCCTTCTTATCTACCAAGTATCTAGGGTTGTTCCGCTTCAGCGGCCGCTCACCTCATAACAGAAGCACTTAGTCTCGGGTTTGAGTTCAACTTTGGGTTGCTTCACTGGAGCAGCAACTGACTTGCTATCCATGAAGTTTCACTCCTTGCTCTTGCCCTTCTCGAAACTAGTGGTTTGATTAACCATCAACATTTGACGCTCCTTCTTGATTTCTACCTTCGCGGTGTCAAACATCGCGAACAGCTCAGGGATCAACATTTCTTTCCCTGGCATTTTATAGTTCATCACCAAGTTCTAGTAGCTCAGTGACAATGACTTGGAGAACTACATCAATCACTATCTTATCTGGAAGATCAACTCCCACTCGATTCAAGCGATTGTAGTACCCAGACAGTCTGAGCACATGCTCAACAATTGAGCTATTCTCTTTCATCTTGCAGGCAAAGAATCTCGTTGGAGATCCTATATCTCGCAACTCGGGCACGAGCCTGAGACCACAATCTCAGCTCTTAGAACATCTCATATGTTCCGTGACGTTCAAAATGTTTCAGAGCCTCAATTCTAAGCCGTAATGCATGACGCACTAAACTATCAAGTAGTCATCGAAACGTGCCTGTCAGATGTTCACAACATCTACAAACGACGCTAGATGGGGTGGCACACCGAGCGGTGCATTAAGGACATAAGCCTTCTGTGCAGCAATGAGGACAATCCTCAGATCACGGACCCAGTCCGCAATTTTGCTACCAACATCTTTCAATTCTATTTCTCTAGGAACATATAAAAATACAAGGGAGCTACAACGCGAGCTAGTAATCTACAACATAATTTGCAAAGACACTTTGACTATGTTCATGATAATGAGTTCAATTAATCATATTACTTAAGAACTCCCACTCAAATTGACATCCCTCGGGTCATTCGAGTGATACATGATCCAAATTCACCAACTCAAGTCCGATCATCACATGAGTTAAGGTGGCTTCAATGGTGAACATCATTATGTTGATCATATCCACTATATGACTCATGCTCGACCTTTCGGTCTCTTGTGTTCCGAGGCCATGTCTGTACATGCTAGGCTCGTCAAGTTTAACCCGAGTGTTCTGCGCATGCAAATCTGGCTTGCACCCGTTGTATGTGAACGTAGAGTCTATCACACCCGATCATCACGTGGTGTCTCAGCACGACGAACTTTCGCAACGGTGCACACTCGGGGAGAACACAGTTCATCTTGAAATTCAAGTGAGGGATCACCTTATAATGCTACCGCCGTACTAAGCAAAACAAGGTGCATAAAAGGATTAACATCTCATGCAATTCATAAGTGACATGATATGGCCATGAACTTGTGTTTAAGATCTCCATCTTCGAAACACCGGCATGATCTCCATCGTCACCGGCACAACACCATGATCTCCATCATCTTGATCTCCATCAATGTGTTGCCATTGGGGTTGTGGCGCCAGCCCTCCTTCTACTTCTATTGCTACCGCTTAGCGATAAAGTAAAGCATTACATAGTGCTTAATGATTGACACGCAGGTCATACAATAATTAAAGACAACCCTATGGCTCCTTCCGGTTGCCGTACTCAACGACATGCAAGTCGTGAAATTCTATACATCACATGATCATCTCATACATCACATATATCTCATCATGTAATTGGCCATATCACATCACAACATACCCTGCAAAAACAAGTTAGACGTCCTCTAATTGTTGTTGCATGTGTTACGTGGCTGCTACGGGTATCTAGCAAGAACGATTCTCACCTACGCATAAACCACAACGGTGATACATAGATTGCTTTTCAACCTTCTCAAGGACCGCCTTTGTCGGATCCGATCCAACTAAAGTGAGAGAAACTGTCACCCGCAAGCCATCTAAGCAACAAGTTGCGTCGAGGGAACCGGTCTCTCGTAAGCGTACGAGTAATGTTGGCCCGGGCCGCTTCATCTCACAATCCCGCTGAACCAAAATCCGACCAGGGGAGGAAGCAATCTAAGCATCAACGCCCACAAACCTTTTGTGTTCTACTCGACATCTCATCGAACCATCAACCTAGCTCATGATGCCACTGTTGGGGAACGTCGCATGGGAAACAAAAAATTTCCTACACACATGCAAATCTATCCATGGTGATGAGCATCTACGAGAGGGAGAGTGGATCTACGTACCCTTGTAGATCGCTAAGCGGGAAGCGTTAAGAAACGCGGTTGGTGTAGTCGAACTTCTTCGCGATCCAAATCGCCGAGCGTCCCGCGATCCAATCACGAACCGTCCCGCGAACACATCATGATCCGTTCCACGAACTCATCACGATCCGTCTCACGATCTTGATCATGATCTGTCCCGCGAACTCATCACGATCCGTTCCGTGATCACATCACGAACCGTCTCGCGATCTCGATCACGGTCCTTCCGATCTAGCGCCGAACGAACGGCACCTCCGCGTTCAGCACACGTGCAGCTTGATGACGATCTCCACCGTCTCGATCCAGCGAGAGGAGGTGGAGAGGAGAGAGAGTTCACCGGCAGCGTGACGGCGCTCCGGTGATGGTGGTGGAGCAATTCCGGCAGGGTTTTGCCTAAGCGCTGCACAAAACCGATCTAGAGGAGAAACTATGCATCGGTGTAACGGGTAGCACGTGGCCAGAAATTCTGTCCAAAAACCACCCAATCCACTAGTATATATAGGAGGAGAGGATAGGATAGGCAGCCAAGGCCTTTGGGTCGGCCGAAATAGGAGGTGGGAAGCAATCCTACTTCACCTCCAATCCTAGTTGGAGTAGGATTGCCTCCTATTGGCTGATTTTCCACTTTTTGCTTTAGGACTTTCTCTCCTGCGCCATGGGCCTTTGTGGCTGTTTTCCCAGCCCACTAAGGGCTGGTTATTATTCTCCCACAGCCCATGGACCTCTTGGGGTCGAAATACCCCTCCCGGAGGCCTCCCGGTACACTACCGGCACTCCCGGTACCCTACCGGCACTCCCGGTACACTACCGATGAGCCCGAAACTTTTCCGGAAACCAAACTGGGACTTCCTATATATGAATCTTTACCTCCGGACCATTTCGGAGCTCCTCGTGACGTCCGGGATCTCATCCGGGACTCCGAACAAACTTCGGTCACCACCATACATAACTCTACACTACCAAAATGTCACCGAACCTTAAGTGTGCAGACCCTGCGGGTTCGAGAACTATGTAGACATGACCGAGACACCTCTACGGTCAATAACCAATGGAGGGACCTGGACGTCCACATTGGTTCCTACATATTCTACGAAGATCTTTATCGGTTGAACCTCTATGTCAAGGATTCAGTTAATCCCGTATAACGTTCCCTTTGTTCTTCGGTATGTTACTTGCCCGAGATTCGATCGTCGGTATTTCCATACCTAGTTCAACCTCGTTACTGGCAAGTCTCTTTACTCGTTCTGTAATACAAGATCCCGTGACTAACACTTAGCCACATTGCTTGCAAGGCTTGTTGTGATGTTGTATTACCGAGTGGGCCCTGAGATACCTCTCCGTCACACGGAGTAACAAATCCCAGTCTCGATCCATGCCAACTCAACAGACACCATCGGAGATACCTATAGAGCACCTTTATAGTCACCCAGTTACGTTGTGACGTTTGATACACACAAGGCACTCCTCCGATATCCGTGAGTTGCATGATCTCATGGTCATAGGAACATATACTTGACATGCAGAAAACAGTAGCAATAAACTGACACGATCATATGCTATGTTTGTAGTTTGGGTCTTATCCATCACATCATTCTCCTAATGATGTGATCCCGTTATCAAATGACATCTCATGTCCATGGCTAGGAAACCTTAACCATCCTTTGATCAACGAGCTAGTCCATTAGAGGCATACTAGGGACATGGTTTTGTCTATGTATCCACACATGCATTTAAGTCTCCGATCAATACAATTATAGCATGGATAATAAACGATTATCATGAACAAGGAAATATGATAATAACTAATTTATTATTGCCTCTAGGGCATATTTCCAACAGGGGGTGGGAGCGCAATCCTCTTCATCCATGTCTTTTGCCTCCTCATAGGCGTAGTCCAGCATATCGATTAAGTCCTCGATAGTGGCTACCAAGTGGGTGGTGGGTGGGATGAAAAATTCTTCTTGACTCGCCTCAAGGCCAATCTGAACGCGTATCAGGGTTGGGTCATCGGTAATTTTCATCAATAAGATCCGATCTAGAGCCTTGTTGAGTGTCGAGAGCTCAATTGGATCAATTTGCTCAGAGCTTTTGAAGCTAACCTCCGATGTGTCCGCGCAAGGAGTGTGTTCGGCAAGAACTGGTCCCCGACCATCTGGTGCTATGGTCAGATCCGGACTAAAAGCCAGATCATCGCCGGGGTTGGTCCCGTGGACGGGATCGAAAGCGGAATCCGAGGTTAAGGCCTCGGGGTTTTCGGGCGCGTCCGATGAGGTTGCGAGCCTAGTTAGTGAAAGATTGCCCCGAGAGTCTACGGAGAACTCTAGGTTCCCGAACCTGACCTCTTGAGCAAGGGCCAAACTCCCGACCCGGCCAAGACAGCCGGTTGGGTTAGCATGCAGCACAATGCTGCCGAAAGCGAAGATCTGTCCGGAGACAAAGGAGTCCATGTTATGGACTTCTTCGTTGATGACAACGCGAGCCATCGGTTCCTTTGGCGATCACAGCGGAACTCTCAATGAAAGCACCAATGTCGGTGTCAAAACTGGTGGATCTTGGGTAGGGGGTCTCGAGCTGTGAGACTAGGATCGATGGAAACAAGGGACGAATGAGACGATGTTTACCCATGTTCAGGCCCTCCTGTGGAGGTAAAACCCTACGTCCTACTCAATTTTATTGATGGTATGAAAGTTACAAAGTTTATCTACCTCGAGATCAGATAGCTAAACTCTAAATGAGTTTCTCTGGCCTACAATCTAAAACCCTCCCAGTTTATATAAACACCGGGGGTATCTAGGGTTTACACATAATAGGTCTCCTGCCGAGGATAGAGATGTTGATTTCCTCATCTTGACTTGGAGTACACGACGCGCCTTCGGGACATCCTTCTAGAATGTGGGATCTCAATGTATCCGGCCCTTCCTGCGACAATCAGAGAGCGGCCCACCAAGTTGGCCTATTAGGAGATAAGACAACCGCCCAAGGAACCCCTTAGTCCAGGACTCCCTCACTCCCCTCACCATTCAGCCACCCACATCTCCTGTCTGAGCTGCCACCATCGTTTGCTTTACAGTTTTCTCTTCTTGCATTGCCAACCTGAGCTCTATCTGGCACGTACTTTATCCATCTTTCAAACTCAGCTTTCTGACCCTTCTTCAACTTGATGTTGCAGTCTCTATCCACGTTACCAAGCCTCCCGCATGTATAGCAGAAGTTGGGCAGGTATTCATACTCACAATGGCATCAGATCCTCCCTTCATTTTCCTTTTTCGCCCTCTCCTCCTCCGCCATGCCTACCTCCATGTCACTCCCGGATTCCCCCTCCTCCAGTTCCACGTCCAAAAACAAACCCCTCAAAAGAGGTTCTGCAACTTTGATCTTCACTTTCACTCTCAGGCATTTCCCAGTGTCGTTCCATCCTCGCCGACATCAACCTCCATCAGCTTACCTGTCTCCTCCGCCAAGTCTTCCCTAATCTCTTTGCACATCATACCCAGAGGGGCATTGTAGATCCTCACCAGATCGGCACCATGTCAAAAGAATAATCCTCTAGGGATTCGCGAGGATTGAAATCTTCCATCACTACCAGTTCCTTGCCAAAGTCCACGAGCCATTCTTCAGAGCTTTCTCTTCCCCGTCTCCTAATGAAATAGGAACAGGAACTGATTCTTTCCCATCTCCTTCACTTCCAGACTCTTCATCGGGCACCATAACTTGCCTAGGACCAGCTCCATCCCTCCCACATGTCTTGGTTTATCAGAGAATAACTTCCCCATCGCCTTAGCCACACTTCCCCTTCTGCTCCGCCACTCTCCTCCAGCCGATTTTCACTCCCTTCTTCTCAGCCTCCGAGAGATTCATCTGCCTCAACTTGTCCTCAACGATGTCCATGGATCCTGCCCAACCTCGTGATATGCCGCTCTTTGGATTGGAAGAAATCAACCTATGGATTGGGGAAATTAAGCTTGGTGGGGCGGTGTTCGAGCGTGTGCACTGACACACGGAAGGCTTATGGGGGGAAGGGGCGGGGTGGGATGAGGTGAGACCGGCAAGGAGGGCCAGCCCAAGGGGGAGACAGGAGGAAAGCGGACGGGGGCGGGGCTAGATCGATCCGCCACCGGCGAGACGGGCCACCAGAAACCAGGAAAAATCTAAGACTACGCTCGTCACCGCCAAGAACCCAAGAACCCCACCGTCACATAGCGGACGAACGCAACGGGAACCATATGCTTTGACAACATAGAGCAAGAGAGATCCGGCGACTAAGTTTATTTAATCTATCTTCCTTTTGGAGAGTTGTTTATTTATTTATTTACTCTGTCTTACTAGCAACAAGGGAAAGACCGAGATGATTAATAAGTAAACCAGTCGGATGTATTTCATCCGTTTTTATTTACTTCGCATATTAGCTTTGGTTAAAGTCAAACTTTATAAACTTTGATAAAATTTATAAACAAAAATATTAACATATAAAATAACAAGATTGAATGTACTTTCATATCGGGCAGATTTGTTACGGTAAATATTTATATTGCTTACTAGGAGTATATGTTTGATCGAATTTTATAAAGTTTAACTTCAGTTAACTTTAATATGCAAAGTAAATATAAACGAAAGGAGTACGTGGTGATGGTCATGATTAGTACTCCGCTAGTACTACAAATGGGACGTTGATGGCCGGGTGGCCGGTGCGGACAAGGCGGGTGGGTGGGGATGGGCAGGCCCGTGCTTATCCAACCCAATCCGGGCTCGCTTTTGAAGCTTTGTTTTGTCCGGTTTGGGCGAGCGGATCGATCCTCTGCGCTCTGCGGCGCGTGCCCGTGTGTGTGGCGCCCCCCGGCTTCTGCAGAAGAGAGCTGCAGCTCTCAGGAGCTGAAGCAGAGTGTGCCTGTGCCTGTGCCTGTGCCTGTGCCAGTGGTGTCAGACTGTCAGCATGTGCCGGTAGGTGGCGGCACCGCAGCGGAGCCCATGGCATCGATCATCCTTATCCTGCAGCTTGCGCGTACGGACGCACGTTGCACCAAACAATGTTTGGATTTGGCTGGTGGTGTTAACTGCTGGCAGCAGTGATGGTGGATGTCATTGTCATGCATGTGCACAGTGCAGTGCAGGCCGATCGATTGTGTAGCGCGTGGCGCTCGCGCTAGTCACGCCTACGTGGCGGCGTCCTCGACGAGGAGAGTCCCCAGGGTCAGCGGCGCGTTGGCCTCGTCGACGTCCGGGAAGAGAAGGCCCTATCGTTCGTTACGTTCGTTCCATGATCCCTCACGACCCACGGGAGACCGCGAGCAAAAGCCGTCTGCAGTCCTTGCAGTAACGTGATCGCCATGGCGGTTGGGACTGGAGCCGCGGCTGCCTCCACGCGCGCTACGTACGTTTGACAAACATCGCCGCAGATGCAAAACCAAAGCGAGCGTGTGGCCATGGAGTACATCGCGTGGAGTATTTGAGAGTTTATTAGACGATGCATGCGAGGTGCGAGAGGAAGGAGTGACCATGTCCGGAAACAGAGTAGAGTAGAGTAGAAAAATAGGGGAGCTAGGCTTGTTGTAATTCGGCTGGATAAGTTCAAAGCATTGGTTCCTCGATCGGTCGGTCTCGGCAAAGGGCCCACGCATGTGGCCGCACGACCATATCCATCCATCCATGGGTGGTTGCCTATCCTCTACGACCAGGGGTACGTAAAAGCATCTAACTGGCCGTCCGCGGCAATGACTGGCTTCTTCAGTTCAGGTCCATGGATGATGGTTCATTCGTCGAATTTGACCCGTGATCGATCGGCTATCAGCGACAGTTCCAGAAAAAAAAAGAAAAAAACGGACTACTACGCAGCCAATAGGCTCGATCAAGCGGCAACTTGCTTGCGATTCCATTAGGGGAAGCAAGTGTAATCCATCCCACTGAACCGTTGATGGCGACGTGCGATCAAGCAGTGTTTGGAGCTGGGTGTTGGTGATTGTAAATGTTGGCAATGGTAACGGTGGATTTCAGTCTGCAGTTGGAACGTCTCGCCGTACACAGTAGGCAGAGCAACTATCCTCTTCTTCACAAGGTATGAGCGAGTACTACTACGGCTCTTGTCTTCGGTTTGCAGCGCGTCGTCAGACTCAGACAGCCCCTCTGAATCTACCGCCAAAGGGAATTTGCTTTTTTGAGAGCTGGCTCATTCTCCCGCTCTCCGGCTTCACTTGTTTTTTTTTGTTTTTGTTTTTTTTGCGGGTGACCGGCTTCACTTGTTGACAGACGGCGCAGCTGGCCACAAACTGCTTGATCGCAGCCTTCATGCGTGGCCAAGAAAACAACCCCTTGATGCGTTTATAATGACTTAATCTAGTTAGATTTTACTCTGACAAGATTAAGGATGTGACTAGGTCTCAGTCGGCTGAGATTTAATCAAGTTTCAGTCAAGTGACATAGTAGTATATAAGAATAAAATGAAAATATTGAAGAATTTTTTTCTACGAATCACGATGCAAGATCAAAGGCATATAACATCGACTGAGACATAACGAAGTCTAAGTCGACCGACACTTAGCAAAACTGCAAGAATAATGGTATGATTTGAACTTCCAAGTTTGGTGACTAGATTAACTCTGCTGCTCTCAAGGAAATTTGAATGCTATAGTTGTTCAGATTAACTTATAGTTCTTCAGATTAACTTCCAGGTAGTTGAGAATTCCTAGACTAGACCTTTGCCATAGTAAGGATTCTACTGAGATCTGGCAGGCTATGATTATGTTGTACTACTAACAAAATACAGATAATCTCCAAGAAGATCAACTTTTGCCAATTCATCTAAGATCTTTTTTGAAGACCGGCATCATTGTGCAGATCATGCTTCTTCTTGAACTTCTCAAGCCTGATGTAACTGCTGAGTAGCACGGAGGGAGAGGTTTACTTTTACTTCTTGAGAAGCTTGCCAAGGTCCTGTATCTTACGGAGGGAGAGGTTGAAACTCTGTTCATTGATTGACTCCATTCCACATACGAAGGCAAATTTCAGAATACAGATAGCATGAAGAGTGTCACCACTTAGCTTACGTATGTTGAATGTACACAAGAACTTCAAAACTTTGAGAACCCTCTCATCAACCACTTTGCACTTGACTTGAACTAGCTGAAGGTGTTTTGATATGGCAGATGATGTCTTCATTGAGCAGTAGCATCCATTCATTTTCACTTTATGTTTACGTCCCTGTATAAAGAGGAACACTTAACCAAGACGAAAATTAAATAAGAACTTCTAACAATCTGGCAATTGTTCATATAGAAGATAATACCTTGGTAAATAGGAGAGCTAGCTTCTCAAGAACTGGTGAGTGTTTGAGAAACCAGGTTATTGCACTGAAGTGAGGAGCTCTGCACCAATTGTCGCTGAGTAATAAAGTCTTCAAATTGCTAAATGTGGGCCACCGTTTGAAATCCCTTGTGGAAAGAAACTGAAAAGCATACAAACCAAAAATATCAAGTAATCCTCTGTTACGTGAACTGCGAATGTGTAGACATAATGATGTGAAAGCAACAATGCATATGAAAAGCCACACAATGGTCTATGTGTGCAAATGTCTATGGTCTATGTGAGCACCAATTTACCAGGAATTCTCCGATCTACTCGAACTTATCAAGAACAGAAATATACATGGTGAAATCTGATACAGTTTGTGGATCGGAAGGGAGGATACCCTGGCTTATAGTACGAACTAGGGTTCTACCTAATCTATGGAATTGGGGAAATATCGACTTAGTCTGGCCTCACACGACCCTCGCTACTTGTATTCTCTCCAGCTCACCGCGGTAACAACCGCAACAGTAAAAATAACGGTTACAACACAGCAACAGGTTTAATTCTACTAGTGGACGGCGAGGTTTCACCCGAGCCGTTGATTTGGTCTGAACCGCCATCGTGTCATCTCAGCTATTGGTTTTCTGAATCCTGTTCTGGTGTTGATCTTCAGAAGCTTCTTGGTTCAGGACCTAACAATGCCGCTGCCATGACGACCACCTTGTCCTCGAGGCGAAATAGCTTGTGACCTGGGAATGTCTTGTTGAGAAAAGTTGCGTCTTCCCAGGTGGCATCATCTGGCGCAAGACTCTCCCATTGCACTAAGCATTGGCCAATTGGTGTCTTGTTCCTCTGAATGACCCTCGATCTAAAACAGCAACAGGAATTGTTTTGACATGCCCTTCTGCTGTTACCAATGGAACATGTGGAAAGGGAACAGCTTGATGGCCCACATGTTTCTTGAGTTGACTGATGTGAAACACATAATGAATGTTAGTGCCCTCTGGTAGATGTAACTTGTAAGAAACTTCTCCAATTCTTTCCAGTACTTTGTATGGTCCATAAAACTTGGATCTCAACTTCAGTGATCCTCTAAGACCAAAAGCATTTTGTATGTATGGTTGGATCTTGAGATAAACCATGTCACCCACTTGAAACTCCCTTTCTGTTCTGTTCCTATCTGCAAAATGTTTGATTCTGCTTTGTGCATGTTCCACGTTGGCCTTCAACCTTTCATCGTATTTTCTCTTTCTGAAACTATCAAACGTGCTTTTGGATATAGGGTTGTGTCCAAAGCAAATTCCCCAACCTGAGGTGGTTTCTAACCATATAATGCTTGAAATGGAGTACATTTTAGAGAGGAGTGATAACTTGTGTTATACCACAATTCAGCTAAAGGTAACCAGTTCATCCATTTCTTTGGTTCTTGGAACACCATACCCCTCAAATAGGCCTCTAGACATTGATTAACTCTCACTGTCTGACCATCAGTCTGAGGGTGAGAAGCTGTGCTAAATCTGATCTTCACACCAAAGCTTTGAACAATTCCTAGTATAAAGTACTTGTGAAGATGGTGTCTCCGTCAGACACAATGCAGATAGGAAGACCATGTAATTTAATGACATTATCCATCAATGCCTCAAAGACAGTGAGTACTATGTAAGGGTGTGCTAGAGGAATGAAATGTGCATATTTTGTCAGTCTGTCAACCACCACTAAAATGACCTCTTTGCCTTGAGAATTTGGCAAAGCAGTGATGAAATCCATTGTGACATGTGTCCAAGCCATATCAGGCACAGGAAGAGGTTGTAATAGACCAGAGGGGTGGATGTGTTCTACCTTGTTCAATTGACAGACAGGACAGTGACTGACAAATTCTTCTATGTGTTTCTTCATGTTGGGCCAATAAAACACTTTTCTTGAGCCTGTAGTAAGTAGCTTTACTACAAGAGTGACCTCCTAATGCAGAGGAGTGGAATGTATGTAGTAGTTGCTGTCTGAAATCAGTGCTAGCTCCTACATAAATTCTGTTTTTGTACTTCAACAAACCATTGTGTGGGGAGAATTTCGGATTTTGACAAGTATCAGCAGCTACTTTATTCAGTAATTTATCACTACCTTGGTCCCCTTGGTAACTTAGTGCTACATCTTCAGTCCATTTTAGAACTACCACGGTAACATTGTGGCACTGCATGGTCTGTAATATCTCCTTTCTGGAAAGTGCATCAGCCACTACATTTTCCTTTCCTTTCTTATACTCAATGGTATAATCATACTCTAACAACTTCAGCAGTAATTTGTGTTGAACACCTTCTGTCAACCTTTGAGTTGTCATATATTTCAATGAGTGTTGGTCTGTTTTAATAATCAGCTTGTTTCCCTACACACAGTGTCTCCACTTTTTCAATGCTTCTAGGATTGCGAGAGCTTCTTTTTCATAGATGGATTGAGCTGCAGACTTTGGCCCCAAACTTTTACTAAGATAAGCAAGTGGTTTCCCTTTTTGCATGAGCACAGTTACAATCCCCTTTGCACAAGCATCGGCCTCAATTGTGAAAGGCACAGAGAAATCTAGCAGTGCTAAAACAGGGCAGCTGGTCATTGCTTTCTTCAATGTTTGAAAAGCTTGAGTTTGGGCAAATCCTACTGGAAAGCATTTTTCTAAGCATGTCATGTAATGGTCTACAAATTCTGCCATAATCTTTGACAAATCTTCTATAGTACCCAGTCAATCCCAGGAATCCTCTCAATTTTGTTGCATTATCAGGTTCTGGCCAGTCTACAACAGCTTGTATTTTCTCTGGATCAGTGGAAACCCCTGTTAGGTTGATCTCCTCTGATAGGCCCAACGGCCTATCGGACCCTTGGTCATCGTGCCCTGATCGGGGGCGCCCAACCCTCATTGGTTGGTGGGCCCCTGTGACCTGCGTATATAAAGAGTGGTGGGGGCGGGGCACGGCTTACGAGGTTCACCGCCGCCGCACTCCCCACCCACAAACCTACCAATCTAGGTCTTACGCAGTGCTCACGGGAAGCACCACCTCCGCTACCTCACATCTCTCTCCAATCACCGCCGTTGCTCTCCGACCATGGCCACCGGCGGCAGCTCCTCACAACACCAGGGAGAAGGTAAATCACCAATCCCTTCTCTCCACTACCGGAATCCCCTAGTCTACACGATCTGACGAGTCTATCAATGGTATCAGACCTAGTAGACATAGGATTTTCGGTAAAGAGCGGAAAGAACAAAAAGAAATCCCCACCCCCAAAGAACCCTAAAAGAAAAAGGGGCAAAAGATCACTGGAGCAGGGCCTCGGGCTCGCCAGCAAAGAGCGCCGCCGCAAGGCCGCGCCTGTTCCTCTCGATCCCAATGCGCATCGGCAAGCCAAGGCGCTGGGACGAAGAACCAAACCCCCAGAGGGGCAAAGGGCACCGCAGCCACGCCGTTCAACGGGGGCGCGCTTCTGCTAAGGGAAACGCGACACCGGCGAAGGGGAGGCGACGACGTCGACGCATCGGAGTCCCACCGCGGGGACAGAATAGAGGTGCTCGTGCCTCACCCTCTCTGCAACAGAGAAGCATGGGGAAAGGAAGAAAAGAGGGGGAGGGAGAGCACGACACCGGGCTGGCCATCCGCAGCCGTCGCTGGCAGCGTGGCGTGGCCGGGCACCGGCGTATCGCCAGCCGCCGCCGAGCACATCGTGTGGAAAGGGGCGATGCGAGGAGGCACTGGAGATGAAAAGAAAGATGAGAAGAAGAAGGGCTCGCGCGGAGCGGTGGCGTGACGCCGTCGCCGATGGCCGACGGCTGGCGGGCCCCTTCCCGCCGTCGGCATGGCCGGCGGGCGCAAAGGAAACGAGCTGCCCATGGGAGGAGAAATGAACTAGGGTTCCTCCTCCCCCCCCCCCCGACGGCCTGGGCTGGTTTTGCTCGGGCTCAACGTCCGCTGGTCCGTCGGATTAGATCCGACGGCCGGGACAAACCCTAGCCTCGCCCCGGGCCAAGTGGGCCGAAAGCCGTCTCGCGGCTGGGCTCTGGCCGGCTCGCGCGGCTAGGCTGTGGCTGGCTGGCGCGCTGGGCCGAAGCCGGGCCAGCTACAGTTTTCCTTTTCGGTTTTCTGTCCAGTTTTAGGGCAAATTCCCTATAGTTTTCTCTATGCATTTTTTCCAACGATAAATGTGTTTAGAAAATAGAAAAGTAAACAGAAAAGTTTTTGAAAATAAGAGAAAATTTTCAGAAAAAGAAAAGTTCATGACTTTATAAAGAAAAATATAATAAAGTTCATGAATTTTATTTGGTAAAAGAAAAGTTTCAGTAAAGTATAAAAAGTAAATGAATTTCATATTCAAGTTTTACCGTTGCAAAATATCTGATAGTGCTCTTTTACAAAGAAAAATAAAGGTTTAGAGAGAATTATTTTTTAAAGAGCACATTAAAGTGATTATTAGAATGAATATGATTATGTTATTTTATGACCAACGTTGTTAATAACATGGTAATGTTTTATTAAAGGTGAATTTTTTTCTATTCTTTTGCTCAATGGTAATATAGATTTAATTGCATAGACAATTGTATGTTTGATTTGACCAACGTTAGATTAATGCATATGATTGTTATAATTTCAGGAGGCAACCACTTGATGAGTTGTCTAAAAGATGTTCTGACACTTAGAGGTGACAATTACACTGAGTGGAGGAAGAAAGTTGACATGACATTTGTCTGTGCTGAGGTGGACTGGGTTGTGGATGAACCACAGCCGGTCAGACCTACAGAGCCAATCAGAGAGGCCACTGATGACGATGCTGCGTGGGATAAAAAGAGAGGGGATCATGCTCCATTGGAGATGTTATACACCCTCAACAATCAAAAGTGGTTCAACGGTAACAAAAAGTGTATGGCATTTATAAAGAATACAATTGAGAACGCCGTTGTGGGCTCAATTGCAGTGTGCACTTCCGTAGGGAAGTTGCTTACAAAGATAAAGAACCAGTTCACTGGTTCTTCAAAGACATATGCCACCCAGTTGATAAAGCAACTGGCAACAGAGAATTACACTGGCGGTGGTCATGGAATCAGGGAGCACATCCTCAAGATGAGCAATATGGCTGCAAAGCTCAAGCCCATGGATGCGGATCTGGAGATCAAACCAACGCTCCTGGTCCACCTAGTCATGGCTTCGTTGCCAAAGGAGTTTGAAACCTTTGTTGTAAACTACAATATGTCACCTGGAACATGAGACATTGAAAAGACAATAGCAATGTGTGTCCAAGAAGAGGACAGACTGAAAGCCTCACATGGTGGTTCTCTCAACTATGTGAAGGACCATAAGAAAAAGAATTACAATCCAAACAACAAAGGTTCTCCTTCAAAGCCACATGGAAAAGCACCCTATCAGCATCAGCATCAGCAGAAGTTCCTTCTGGTGGACAAAGACAATTGCCTTCACTGTAAGCAGACAGGACACTACAAGAAGGATTGCCCTGCTTGGCTAAAGTCTGTTATGGCAAAGAGAGGTAACGACATCGTTTCCTTTGTAAATGAATCCTTGTATACACAGCTTTCGAAATCTACTTGGTGGATTGACTTGGGAGCAACTGTTCATGTTGCAAACTCTTTATAGGGATTCCATTTGACGAGGACTATGGAAAGAAGAGAAAGATGCATTGAAGTCGCTAATGGAGTCCAAGCAGAAGTTGAAGCTGTCGGCGACATCTCCTTGGAGTTAGCTGATGGGTTCAAGCTTCTACTTAGAGATGTCTTATTTGTTCCTTCATGTCATAGAAACTTAATTAGTGTTTCTTGTTTGGACAAAGACAATTATGAGTGTTATTTTGGACATGGCAAGTGTGCCATATGGTGTAATAATGCTTATGTTGGTGTTGCTTTACTTCACAATGAGCTATATTTACTATCACTCCATGAAAAAGTGCATTGTATGTCCAATGTGAATGAGCATGCTTCCTCGTCGAACAAAGAACAAAAGAAAAGAAAGAGAACTGACGACTCATCAAAATTATGGCACTGTCGCTTGGGCCATATTTCCAGGGGGAGAATAGAAAGATTAGTCAAAAGTGTCATTCTTCCTCCGTTAGAGTTCTCAGACTTAGAACAATGCGTAGATTGCATTAAAGGAAATTATGTAAAACAAATCAAAAAGGGTGCAATTGATATCACAGGCACACTAGAAATCATCCACACTAACATCTGTGGACCATTTCCGGTGAAAAGTGTGGATGGATATGACTCGTTCATAACATTCACAGATGATTACTCTCGTTTTGGTTATATTTATCCAATCAAAGAAAGATCTGAAGCATTGGATCAATTCAAAATATTCAAAGCTAAAGTTGAAAATCAGCATGATAAAAGAATAAAGATAGTAAGGTCCGACCGTGGGGGAGAGTACTACGGTCGGCACACCCCATATGGCCAAGTCACTGGACCTTTTGCAAAGTTCTTGCATGAGACTTGCACTATCCCTGAAGGGCGAGCCTCAGCAAAATGGAGTAGCTGAAAGGTGTAACCATACTCTAATGGATATGGTGCGCAGCATGATGAGTTACTCCACCTTGCTGTTGGGATTATGGATTGAGGCGCTTAAAACCGCCATTCACATTCTCAACAGAGTGCCAAGCAAGTCAGTGCCCAAAACACCATACGAGGTGTGGACAGGAAGAGTGCCCTCTTTACAACACTTCAGGGTGTGGGGTGCCCCGCTGAGGCCAAAATGTTTAATCCAAACATTGCAAAGTTGGATCCCAAAAGAGTGAGTTGCCACTTCATTGGCTATCCAGACAGATCAAAAGGTTTTCGTTTCTACTGCCCGGGCAGATATACAAAGTTTGTAGAAACAAGACATGCAGTCTTCTTAGAGGACGAAATGATGAGGGGGAGCTTGGTAGCTCGGCAAATTGATCTTGAGGAGAAGAGGGTGCATGCACCTAATCCGATGATTCAGGAGCCATTTTTCTCACTACCAGCTGTAACTCCACCCGTTACAACTATGGGAGAAGACCCGGAACCTATCCGTCAGGAGCCGACTGAACTAGTTGTTAAGCATGAAAGGGAGGTACAACAGCCAACAGTAGAAGATGTGCCGCAAGTTAAGGCACAAAATGTGCCAGAAACTGAGGCCCTTAGAAGATCTAATAGAACAAGAAGATCAGCTATTTCTACTGATTATAAAGTTTATAACACAGAAATGGTTCATATGGAAGGTGATCCCACTACATATGAAGAAGGCATTAAAAGCCCTAACTCATCAAAATGGCTACAAGCAATGGAAGATGAGATGAATTCTATGAGTTCCAAAGATGTTTGGGACTTAGTGGAAATTCCTAAAGGAGCCAAAACAGTAGGCTGCAAATGGGTCTACAAAATTAAGTATGATCCTAATGGGAATGTAGAAAAGTATAAAGCACGAGTTGTAGCAAAAGGATTTACGCAAAGAGAGGGGATAGATTACAATGAGACTTTTTCCCCAGTTTCATGTAAAGATTCCTTCATAATCATAATGGCATTAGTTGCTCATTTTGATTTAGAGTTATGTCAAATGGATGTCAAGACGACATTTCTGAATGATGATTTGAAAGAAAAGGTCTACATGAAACAACCCAAGGGTTTTATCATGGAAGGCAAGGAAAATATGGGATGCCGCCTGAAGAAATCCATTTATGGATTACGGCAAGCCTCTAGACAGTGGTATCTAAAGTTTAATCAAACGATTAAAAGTTTTGGGTTCAAAGAAAATATTGAGGATAATTGCATTTATGCAAGGTTTAAAAATGCGAAATATATTTTCCTAATCTTGTATGTGGATGATATCCTGCTTGCTAGCAGTGATGTTAGACTACTAGAAACAAAGAAGTTCTTATCCTCAAATTTTGATATCACACATCTTGGTGAAGAATCCTATGTTTTGGGCATAGAAATTCATCGAGATAGGAACAATGGAGTCTTAGGACTATCGCAGAAGGCATATTTGGAGAAGGTTCTTCAAAAGTATAATATGCATGCGAGTAAAGCCACACCTGCTCCTATAGTCAAGGGCAGTAGTTTTGGAAAATTCCAATGTCCCAAGAACAAGTACGAGATCGATCTCATGAAACCAGTACCATATGCTTCGGCTGTTGGAAACTTACAGTATGCACAAGTGTGCACTCGCCCTGACTTAGCTTTTGTTACACCGGGGTACTCGGTAGATATCAAGAGAATCCAGGCATGGAGCACTAGAAGATGGCAAAGAAGGCATTGCATTATGCGCAAGGCACGAAGCACTACATGCTAACATACAGGAGATCTGATTCCCTAGAGATTAAAGGGTATATAGACGCAGATTTTGCGGGGGACAGAGATGATAGAAAATCCACGTCAGGATACGTCTTCACTCTCACTGGAGGGGCTATTTCATGGAAAAGCTCCAAACAGTCAATAGTTGCATCATCCACAATGTATGTAGAATTCATAGCATGCTTCGAGGCCACGGGGCAGGCGATATGGCTAAAGAAATTTATACCCGACTTGAAAGTGGTAGATTGTATTCACAAACCACTAAAGATGTATTGTGACAACCAGCCCGCAGTATTTTATGCTCACAACAACAAGTCAAGTAATGCTGCCAAAATAATAGAGATAAAGTATTATGTTGTGAAAGATAAAATTCAAGATCACACTATAAGTCTCGAGCATATAAAGACAAAGGATATGCTTGCGGATCCGCTAACAAAACGCTTACCACTCAATGTGTTCAAGGAACACTTAGCCGGCATGGGTTTAAGGGAAAGCCTATGATTCCTGGATCATGAGAGGCCCAAAAAGAACATAAGTTGTTTTTAAACAGAACGTATGTTGTAGCTGTATGATTCTATCGACAATTAAGCTGTGACGATGTAACATGCTCTATGTACCAATATGTGATGAAACAAATAAACTAGAAAGTATAAAGTTAAAAGTAAAAGTTGAGAGCAATGGGGAGAATGTTAGGTTGATCTCCTCCAATAGGCCCAACGGCCTATCGTGCCCTTGGTCATCGGGCCCTGATCGGGGGCGCCCAACCCTCATATGCTTGGTGGGACCCTATGACCTGCATATATAAAGAGTGGTGGGGGCCAGGGCATGGCTTACGAGGTTCACCGCAGCCAAACTCCCCATCCACAAACCTATCGATCTAGGTCTTACGCGGTGCTCACCGGAAGCACCACCGCCCCTACCTCACATCTCTCTCCAATCACCGCCGTTGCCCTCCGTGTTGGAAATATGCCCTAGAGGCAATAAATAAAGTGTTATATTTCCTTGTTCATGATAATTGTTTATTATCCATGCTATAATTGTATTGATTGGAAACACATTACATGTGTGGGTAAATAGACAACACTTTGTCCCTAGTATGCCTCTAGTGAACTAACTCGTTGATCAAAAATGGTCAAGGTTTCCTAGCCATTGACATGTGATGTCATTTGATAAACGGGATCACATCATTAGGAGAATGATATGATGGACAAGACCCAAACTGCAAACGTAGCATATGATCATGTCAGTTTATTGCTACTATTTTCTGCATGTCAAGTATCTGTTTCTATGACCATGAGATCATGCAACTCACGGACACCGGAAGAGTGCCTTGTGTGTATCAAACATCGCAACGTAACTGGGTGACTATAAAGGTGCGCTATAGGTATCTCCGAGGGTGTCTGATGGGTTGGCATGGATCAAGAGTGGGATTTGTTACTCCGTGTGACGAAGAGGTATCTCAAGGCCCACTCGGTAATACAACATCACAATAAGCCTTGCAAGCAATGTGACTAAGTGTTGGTCACGGGATCTTGTATTACGGAACGAGTAAAGAGACTTGCCAGTAACGAGGTTGAACTAGGTATGGAGATACCGACGATCGAATCTCGGGCAAGTAACACGAAGAACAAAAGTTTCGGGCTCATCGGTAGTGTACCGGGAGACCATCGGGAGGGGTATTTTGACCCAAGAGGCTACATGGGCTGTGGGAGGATGAATACCAGCCCTTAGTGGGCTGGAGGAAGTCCCACAAAGGGCCCATGCGGCTGGGAAGAAAAGCCCAAAAGGAAAAAGGTGGAAAAAGGCAAAAAGGGCTAAATTAGGAAGGAGTCCTAATCCTACTAGGAGTGGAGGAGGAGGACTCCTCCCTCCTGGTTCGGCCGACCCAAGGGCTGGCTCCTTGGGAGCCAAGCCTCCTCCTCCTCTCCTCCTATATATACTAGAGGGTTTTGGGGTTTTGGCACAAGATTTTCAGCCACGTGCTACCCGTTCCTCTAGTGTATAGTTTCTTCTCTAGATCGGATTTCTGCAGTGCTTAGACGAAGCCCTGCCGGAATAGTTCCACCACCATCGTCGGGGCGCCGTCACGCTGCCGGAGAACTCTTCTACCTCTCCGCTCCCTCTTGCTGGATCAAGAAGGCGGAGATCGTTATCAAGCTGTATGTGTGCTGAACGCGGAGGTGTCGTCCGTTCGGTACTTGATCGGGACGGATCGTGATTAGATCGCGGGATGCTCGGCGATTTGGATCGCGAAGACGTTCGACTACACCAACCGCGTTTTTTAACGCTTCCCACTTAGCGATCTACAAGGGTACGTAGATGCACTCTCCCTCTCGTAGATGCTCATCAACATGGATAGATCTTGCGTGTGCGTGGGAAATTTTTTGTTTCCCATGCAATGTTCCCCAACACTCCGACCATGGCCACCGACGGCAGCTCCTCACAGCACCAGAGAGAAGGTAAATCACCAATCCCTTCTCTCCACTACCGAAATCCCCTAGTCTACACGATCCGACGACTCTATCAACCCCTTGAGCAGAAATCACATGACCTAGATAAGGCACTTGATTTGTTGCAAAGGTGCATTTTGACATCTTAACATACAGTTCATGCTTTCTCAGTATGGCAAAGGTTCTTTCTAGGGATGGCACCCGCAGGTATGGGTACGGGTGGAGCCTCCTCATACCCTTACCCGCCCTGCCCAAGCTTACCCATCACCCGTACCCATATTCGTCAACGGATACAATTTTTGCCCATACCCATTACCCGACAGGGTAGACGGGTACCCGCGGGTAAAACTATCCATATTTGCAAACCATCAGTTTGAACAACTTATAGTCATAAATTGCGTCATATAATATAGTTTACAAAAATAAATTATAACAACAACATATACATCTAAACAACATCATATAGTCATAAACAACAACACATAGACATACATTTTTAGTTCACAAATTCTTCACATAGTCTAGATTGTAGAGATAATTTCCAGTTTACATAGATTTTATACGGGTACATGGGTATGTGAGTATGGGTTATATGATCCCATACCCGTACCCGCTCTACCCGATGGGTTTCAAAATTTTCTATTTATATATCCATGGGTAAATTTTTGTCCCATACCCTTACCCTAATAAGGTTTTTACCCGCAGGGTACGTGGGTAATGGTACCCATTGCCATCCCTAGTTCTTTCTAGATGACAGACATGCTCTTCCCAAGATTTGTTGAAAATGGGAATATCATCAAAGAAAACTAAGATGAATTTCTTCTTGTCTGGTTCATTGATTACTTCACATACATTGTTCATCAAACTCTGAAAAGTACTAGGACCACAAGATAATCCAAAAGGTCCAACAGTGTACTCATAATGGCCCATGTGTGTTCTAAAGGCTGTCTTGGGAATGTCCTCAGGAGCCATTCTGATCTGACGGTATCCATATCTTAGGTCAAGTTTGGAAAATACTTTAGCTTCATATAACTCATCCAATAAATCCTCAATAATGGGCATTGGAAATTTATTTTTGATAGTAATTGCATTCAACTCTCTGTAGTCAACACACAATCTCCATCCCCTATCTTTCTTTCTCACCATAATTGCAGGAGAAGAGAAAGGACTGAAACTTTCTTGTATTTCCCCTTCTTTAATGAACTGTTTGATAATTTCCTCCATAGCAGGTTTTTGGTAGTGAGGAACTCTGTAAGGCCTCAGATTAGGTGATTTGGCTCCCTCCTGTAATATAATTCTGTGGTCACAAGATCTTTTAGGAGGAAGTTGCCGAGATTCTTCAAAGATGTCGGAAAATTTGTGGAGGAGTGGTTGTAATACTGCAGGAGGAGGAGTATGATCTTTGTTATTTTCTGTTTCCAACTCATGTATCTGCAGAATATCCCATTACACCTTTCTGTAGCAGTTTTTCCATTCTGGCTGGTGAGATGATGCACTTCTTCTTTGGTGTGGTGTGATCAAATAAAGTGATTAGTTGTCCTTTCTTTGTGAGAATCAACAGTCTTTCCACCAAATCCAAGCAAATGGGACTGTACTGGTAAATCCAATCAGCACCTAAAATGATGTCATAGATACTAGGTCTAACACTTTGAAACTGCTATGGAATGTGTGGCCTTGCACTCTAAATTCCATCTCCGGCAATTTAGCTACAGACAGTAGTCCCCCCCCCCCCCCCTGCAACTGTTACTTTCCTTGGTTGCAGTTGTTGTTGATAGCAGTTACTTTTGACTGCAAAGTCTGTACTCATGAAAGTATCGGATGAGCCACTGTCAAACAGAGCTGTTGCTTTCTTACCAGCAATCTCCAATATTAAGGAGAAAGTGTTTGGTCCTGTGGCCCCTTCTGTAGCATGTGCCAAAATGTGCATTGCTTGTGTAGGTTTTGGTACAGTGCCTTCAGGTACTTTGTTCTTATCTGGTGTGTTAGGAGCTGTGTGATATATCTGTTCAGGAGCAGTGTTATCTTCTGTACTGTCACTATCTGCATCTTCATCTACTTCTTGCAGAATGTGTAATGTTTTTCCAATCTTGCATTTGTGCTGTCTTGTCCATGGTTCTCTACAGTACCAACATGCTCTGGCATCTTTGGGAAAAGGAACAGTGTACTTCTCTTGAGGAGGTACTTGTAGTTGAGGAGCAGGTTGTTTGTAATTCTGTGAATAAGATCTGGGCTTATACCCTATTGGATAGGGCAGCTTCCTTGCCGCTGCAGCTTTTTCATATACCTTTGCATACCAGTAAGCTTCTATAATACCAGTGGGTTTCTGACCACAGACCTCATGTTTTATATCAGGTTTCAATCCTCCAATAAAACAACCGAGTAGAAAATTTTCTTGTAAGCAGGGATGATCTCTCTTAACCAGAGCCACAAAATGCTCAAATTCATCTATGTACTGACCACTGTAGTGTGCTGCTGTATATTCTTCAGTAGTTCCACAGCTTCATGTACACTTGCTTCAGAAAATCCATCAGCAATCATATGACAAAACTGTTGCCATGTTATCATTTGCCATGGAACACATATGTTCTTCAACCAGCTGGATGCCCTTCCTTGCAGATGTCCAGTAGCTAGATTGACCCATTGATCATATGGAGTGCCGGACATGTCATAGAATTTCTCACAAGCAATCAGCCAGCCAATTGGATTTTCTCCACTGAAGAGTGGTATCTTGGTCCTTTCAGAACAGCCTCAGCAAAATAAGATGGGCCTCCCAGTTGTGTTGCATGTTGATTTCTTTGAGCTTTATACAGATTTCCTGCTGCCTAGTATACTTGTGGCTGAGAAGGACCAGTAGTCATGTTGATATATCCAGATTTCCAGAAAGCTTCATACAGATTTCCTGCTGCCTGGTATAGTCCTGTGCACATTGGAGGAGTAGCACTGGGAGTTGCAACTTCTACTTTCTGACTGCCCATTGACATGTTCTGCAAAATCAGTTGCAGCGTCTTCTGAATCTCAGTGTTCATACCTGTCAACTTGGTTTCTACTCGCGGCATGGTCACCATCTCCGTCCGAATTTGACACACCTCCTTCTTCAGGTCTTTCAGATCTGCCAGTTCGGCGCGCATGTCTGTCACCTCTGCCTCCAACCAATCGACAGTAACCTGAACCTTAGCCCGCGTATCCATGACTTCATCTGACTGACTCACCAGAACCTCTGCAGATCGACTTCGCCCGGAATTAGACGCTGAGACGCACGGATCTCGTCAGAGAAAGGAATTTTACAACCAGGAGAGTGTCTCCCAGCAACCTTCTCGGACTCGAAGATCTGCGTCCGAATTTTGCCGCCGCCGCAAACAGGAAGGGACGGGAGGGATTTTATGAGAGAACACAACCCCTCGTCCTCCACTGCTTGAATCGCCGCCGCAACATCACCGTTGCCGAGAATCAACTAATCTCTGATACCTTTGTGAGCACCAATTTACCAGGAATTCTCCGATCTACTCAAATTTATCAAGAACAGAAAAGTACATGCTGAAATCTGATACAGTTTGTGGATCGGAAGGGAGGATACCCTGGCTTATAGTATGAACTAGGGTTCTATCGAATCTATGGAATTGGGGAAATATTGACTTAGTCTGGCCTCGCACGACCCTCGCTACTTGTACTCTCTCCAGCTCACCGCGGTAACAACCGCAACAGTAAAAATAACGGTTACAACACAGTAACAGGTTTAATTCTACTAGTGGACGGCGAGGTTTCACCCGAGCCGTTGATTTGGTCTGAACCCCCATCGTGTCATCTCAGCCGTTGGTTATCTGAATCCTGTCTGCTGTTGATCTTCAGAAGCTTCTTGGTTCAGGACCTGACAGTTTGAGAAACCAGGTTATTGCACTGAAGTGAGGAGCTGTGCACCAATTGTCATTGAGTAATAAAGTCTTCAAATTGCTAAATGTGGGCCACCGTTTGAAATCCTTTGTGGAAAGAAACTGAAAAGCATACAAACCAAAAATATCAAGTAATCCTCTGTTACGTGAACTGCAAATGTGTAAACATAATGATGTGAAAATAACAATGCACATGAAAAGCCACACAATGGTCTATGTGTACAAATGTCTATGGTCTGTGTGTAGAGATGCACCACAAACACAAATAATGGTATAATATAAAGGAGTTAAAGGGCAAAATGTGCAGCCATAGCGTTCGAGATAGCAGAGAGAAGCAGACATTGCTTCCTGCCACCATCACAACAACTACAGTGTCTATTGTTCACACCACAGGAATGCCGAGGGTCGTTCACAAGCGCTGTGTCCAACAATGGCATGCTTTCAAACATAAGGGCTCCATCCGAAACTCTGCCTAGTTCCAGAGAAACGAGGCATGGAGCAGACACACAGGGTCAGTCATCCAGATCAACCTTGCAACTGGTGATGCTCAAATGTTTAAGTGACTGGAAGGATAGGTTAACGGTGATATCGGAGGAACTTATCTTGAGATTCTTCAATGCCGGGCAACTAGAAAACTCAGCGTCATCTCGACATAGGGCCACGCCATATAGAGGTGTAACGTCTTGAGACGAGATGCTTGAAGTCTGGGCAGAATCACAGAAAGACCAGCCCTCAAAGGTGCTACGGTGGGGATGAACCGGTGAGCGCACGAGCTCTGCACAGCATGGCGAAACGGACCCATAGGCTGACGTCGGGCTGCTCTTCCGGCGACAACTCCCTGAATTCGACCTTGAAGGTGTCCAGGTCCGTGCGCCCACGGAGGACGAGGAGGTGGTGCATGACCATCTGGAGCTCCTGTATGGGTCCTGGGCGGTCGACGCCGACGACGCGCGGGCCTGTGGTGAACCTCCAGAGGTGGCGCCAGCGCTGGGCGAGCACGCACGTCCGCACGGACTGCTGCGCCGGGAGGAAGGAGAGGAGGGGGTGGAGGATCTCGTCCGGGAGGGCGCCGATGCGGTCGGCGCCGCTCGCGGGCATTTCGTCGAACAGCTGGGGGACAAGGATATACAGGCTAAGCGTGGAGATTGCGAGGGGGCAAAGAGGGAATGTCAGGTGAAGCTGTCGCTGCCGGCAGGGATTGGAAGGAGGTGAGAGCCCGGTGGGCGGAAGCCAACTTCAGCGGCCGTACCGCCGGAGCCCGGAGTGAAGCATTCGGACGGAGAAAGAGTGGGCTGTGCGGGGGCAGCTCGAGCGGATATAACCCAGCTCGGCTTGTCGCGCGCCTACAGCTGGGTTCGGCTCGCCCAAAGCTTGAGCTCGGCTCGTACAGCGCTCGTCCAGGCTATACACACGCGATTAAAAGACTGATCGTGCCCCTTGTTCCGAAAGGGTATTGAAAGATCTCAGCCGTCCTTGTATTCCTTCCCTTCACGTTCAGTCACGGGGAGCACCGGAGCATCGGAGGGTTGCTACCCTGCTCCCTCTCATTCGGTTTCGAAGGAGTATTCTTGATCCCGTCAGTTTATTTTGTCCAGCCCGCCGTAGCCCATATCCAAGCCCCGTAGAACCCAGATCCAAGCCCAGTATAACCTGTAGAACCCATGTCGTATATGTATAGTACCATTCCCCAAAAAAAATCCCACGACCACGTACGACCTACCACTCCATCATTAACACACCTTCATAATTAACTGAGCTCCCTCAATCACGCAGCTCCATCATTCACGCGTTACCCTAGTTGACGTCCTTTGAATATCGGCGACGGCGATCTCGTCGCAGCGATCTCGGCCGACAGTGCGCGACACCGTCGTCAACCTCCAGCGCTCTCAGGTACCACATCTCGCTCGCGACCCCCCCCCACACACATTTCTCTCGCTCGCGGCGGCAGTATGGAACGAACTGCCATCGTTTTCGTGGTAGCGGGTAACCTAGTTACTAGGAGGCGCATGCGATCATGAATCTTGTTCCTGTAGAGCTGATCCTCGTCTTACAAAGTGATCATGCCGGCTAAAGTGGGTTCCTTCTGTCTAGGGTTAACGTAGCGTCGGTTGTCGTCGGCTGTGTGCACGACCGCTATCGTTATTTGTTGTGGCAGCCAACCTAGGTATACAACGGCGCAGGCTATCACTTATCTACTTTTGGTAGTGCTCCTCCTCGCGGTCCAAAGTGATCAGGACGGGTGTCATGGGCATCTTCCTAACTAGGGTTCACGTACCTTATGATGATACTTATTATTTGTTGTAGGAAAAATGGCGGACGGTGAGTTAACTAATATCATGGTAGATATGGAGTTTGGAGAACTGCTGAAAGACTAAATACATGATTGATCAGATGATGAAAATTCAGATCGTGGAGATTCGGGAGAGAATGGGAACATAGGGGAAGATGTTAATGTGAGTGGCATTATCATGTTGTAAATTTTTTTGTGGCATCCAACAACATTTTATTTTTGTATTGGAAATTTATAGATGGACGTGGATGATGATATTGAGGAAAACAACTCCGAGGTCTCGAATGAAGATTACTTTAGTCAGGTGGGGAAGTGGAATTTTTTGTTAGGGCATGCAAATCGAATATTTTGTGGAATATTATGTGATAATTAATTATGTATTTCTGTTCATTATTTCAGCTAATTAAAGGATCTCATAACGCATATGACTATTATGGTGAATCCGACGCGGAGACAGGCCTTGAAGACGAATCAGTAGATGCACCTGATTCTGGAGAGTCGCAGTCGTCGGTCAACATGAGTGAGATGTGTATGAGCTTAATGTTCTATGGAAGTAATGTTAAACCATGTAAAAAATCATGGCTATGTTTTGATTGTTTAGGTGACAGAAGATGAGGGGAAAGAGAATGTCCAAGATAGTACGCATGTAGATGATTAGAGGGATATGTTCATGAAGATAAGAGAAATGACTTTTATGTCTGCAGAAGCTGCGTTCGTCTTCTACAATAGCTATGCTAAAGCTAATGGTTTTAGCATTAGAAAGGATAAGGTCAGGTATAGCAAAACAGATTCACATCATATGCGTTTGCGGCGGTATGTTTGTTCCAGAGAAGGGAAACGTGATAGCAGATTGCTAACCGAGGATGGACGCAACCGTACGCTCAGGCCCGAGTCACGCTGCAACTGCGAAGCGCGGCTGATCGTGAAGCTTGACGAAAAGCATGGGGTTTGGTATGTTGGAAGTTTCGAGGACAAGCATAGCCATATATTAGCAAGACCGGACGAAGTACCTTTTCTTTGGTCCCATAGAAAAATCAAAGAGTACCAGAAAGCTCGGGTAATTTCCATGGGTGCTACAGGGATAAGAATTTACACTATTATGGATTCCTTCATCAGTAAACATGCATGGTACAACACTGTTGGTTTTACGAGGCGTGATATATACAACCTTTGCTCCAGGGAGAAGAGGAAGCTGCTTTCAAAAGGTGATGCTGCCACAGCCATAGGCATCATGGCCAGTAGGAAAGAGAGGGATCCTAGCTTCTTTTTCGAGTACAGGCTAGATAAAGAAGGACATATGAATAGAATGTTCTGGTGTGACTCCCAGTCTCGTCAAGACTACGAGGACTTCTGCGACGTGGTTGTATTTGACAACACGTACAAGATGAATTGCTATGGTATGCCATTCATACCTTTTGTTGGTCTTAACAATCACTGGAAGACTATTGTTTTTGCTTGTGCCATAGTTTCAGACGAGACCGAAGAGACATATGTCTGGTTGCTACAAACTTTTTTGAGGTCCATGTGTCAGAAGCTAGCGAAGAGTGTAATCATGGACGATGATGCTGCGATGATCAGGGCAATTCGTGAAGTCTTGCCAGATGTGTGGCACCGTATATGTACATGACACATAGAAAAAAAATATGAAGATTCACCTCAGTCACAAGTCCTTGAACCAGTTCTGAACTCTTCTGTACTACAATACGTCCATGACCACATTTTGGGAGAGATGGCACGCGTTTGCGAAAAGATGGTAGTCGGAAAAAACAGTAACTTGGTTGAGAAGGATGTATAAGAAACGGAGACTGTGGGCCGCAACTTATCTGACAGAGGGGTTTTGGCTTGGCATGAAAAGCAACCAGAGGAGTGAAAATTTGAACTCATGCCTTCACCTCCACCTAGACGGTGAAATGACCCTGGTGGATATGATTTTGCATTATGAGAACATCGGTGTATGCATCCGTGAGAACGAGGCGCGAGATGACTGCACGGCATCACAGACTCTACCGGTGCCAGCTACTAGCTCCAAGGAACTTGAGGTAGCTGCTTCTCACGCCTTCACTCCAACAAACTTCTATATGTTTCAAGATGATCTTAAAAAGGTTGGCAGCATGGAGATTGTAGAAAGAATGGTTGGAGACGAATCACAACAGTTCATCGTGTGCTGGAAGAATAACTGATACGTCTCCAATGTATCTATAATTTTTGATTGTTCCATGCTATTATATTATCCGTTTTGGATGTTTTATATGCATTGATATGTTATTTTATATTATTTTTGGGACTAACCTATTAATCTAGAGCCTAGTGTCAGTTTATGTTTGTCCTTGTTTTTGAGTATTGCAGATAAGGCATATTAAACGGAGTCCAAACGGAATAAAATATTCGCGATGATTTTTCTTGGACCAAAAGACACCTACTAGACTTGGAGAGGGGGGCAGGAGACCTGCGAGGAGGTCACAAGCCACCCTGGCGCGGCCAAGGGGGCGCGCCCCCTGGCTTGTGCCCCCCAGCAGGACTCCTAACCCTATTATTCGTCCTATAAATTCCCAAATATTCCCCCAATACCAAAAGAGCCATGAAAATAATTTTCCGCCGCCGCAACCTTCTGTTCCCGAGAGATCCAATCTTGGAGCCTTTTCTAGTAATCTGCGGGAGGGGGATTCGATCATGGAGGGCATCTACATCAACTGCATTGCCCCTCCGATGATGCGTGAGTAGTACAACACAGACCTATGGGTCCATAGATAGTAGCTAGATGGCTTCTTCTCTCTCTTTGTGCTTCAATACCATGTTCTTCATGATCTTCATGGAGATCTATCCGATGTAATACTCTTTTGCGGTGTGTTTGTTGAGATCCGATGAATTGTGGGTTTATGATCAGCTTATCTATCAATATTATTTGGTTCTTCTATGAATTCTTATATGCATGATTTCATATCTTTGTAAGTCTGTTCGAGTTATTGGTTTGGTTTGGCCAACTAGATTGGTAATTCTTGCAATAGGAGAAATGCTTAGTTTTGGGTTCAATCTTGTGGTGTCCTCACCTAATGAAAAAGTAGGGGTAGCAAGGCACGTATTGTATTATTGCCATCAAGGGTAAAAAGATGGGGTTTTCATCATATTGCTTGAGTTTATCCCTCCACATCATGTCATCTTACTTAATGCGTTACTCTATTCTTCATGAACTTAATACTCTAGATGCAGGCAGGAGTTGATCGATGTGTGATAGTAGTAGATGCAGAATCGTTTCAGCTACTTGACACGGACCTAATGCCTATATGCGTAATCATTACCTTGGATATCGTCATAATTATTTGCTTTTCTATCAATTGCTCGACAGTAATTTGTTCACCCACCATGTTATTTTCCTTCAAGAGAGAAGCCTCTAGTGAAACCTATGCCCCCCAGGTCTACTTTCCATATTATATTTTCAGATCTATAAACCAAAATACTGCAATTTATTTACTTTTTACTTTCCGCAACCTTTTACATCTATCTCTTTCAGATCTAATCCTTGCAAGTAACCGTGAAGGGATCGACAACCCTTTTATAGTGTTGGGTGCAAGAGTTTGATTGTTTGTGTAGGTGCATCCATTGGTGACTTGCTTGTTCCTCCTACTGGATTGATACCTTTGTTCTCATCAACTGGGGGAAATACTTATCTACTTTGCTGCATCACTCTTTCCTCTTCAAGGGAAAACCAACGCAAGCTCAAGTGGTAGCAAGAAGAATTTATGGGGCTGTTGCCGGGGAGGATACATAGCAAGTCAAGACAAGAACTCTCTCGTCAAGTTGCCGATTTCTGGCTTCATTGTTGAAGAGATCTACATCAAGCCTACCAAGTACCCATCACAAACTCATCTCTTGCATTTACATCATTTTCCATTTTCCTCTCGTTTTCCTCACCCCCACTTCTAAAACGATTTTCAGAAAATACCAAAAAGATTTTCCCTTTATTCGCCCTTCTTTCGTTCGCCTTTTCGTTTGCCTTTTGTTTGCTTGTGTGCTTGATTGCTTGCTTTGTCACGATGTCTAAGAATACCAAATTGTGTGACTTTTCCAATACTAATAATAATGATTTTATTTGTACTCCGATTTCTCCTGCCACTAGTGCGGAATCTTATGAAATTAATGCTACTTTGCTTAATATTGTTATGAAAGAACAATTTTCTGGCCTTCCTAGTGAAGATGCCGCATCCCATCTAAATACTTTCATTGAGTTGTGTGACATGCAAAAGAAGAAAGATGTGGATAATGATATTGTTAAATTGAAGCTATTCCGTTCTCACTACGAGATCGTGCTAAAACTTGGTTTTCATCTTTGCCTAAAAACATATTGATTCATGAAATAAGTGTAAAGATGCTTTTATTTCCAAGTACTTTCCGCCCGCTAAGATCATCTCCCTTAGGAATGATATAATAAATTTTAAGCAACTTGATCATGAGCATGTTGCACAATCTTGGGAGAGGATGAAATTAATGATTAGAAATTGCCCCGCACATGGTTTGAGTTTATGGATGATTATACAAACTTTTTATGTGGGATTAAATTTTGCATCTAGGAATCCTTTAGATTCAGCCACGGGTGGTACTTTTATGGAAATCACATTAGGAGAAGATACTAAACTCCTAGATAATATTATGGCAAATTCTCAGTGGCATACCGAAAGATCTCCTATTAATAAAAAGGTGCATGCTATTGACGAAATAAATACTTTGAGTGAAAAGATGGATGAATTGATGAAATTGTTTGCTAGTAAGAGTGCTCCTATTGATCCTAATAATATGCCTTTATCTTCTTTGATTGGAAATAATAATGAATCTATGGATGTGAATTTTGTTGGTATGAACAATTTTGGTAATAATGCGTATAGAGGTAATTTCAACCTTAGGCCGTTTCCTAGTAATTCCTTTAATAATTATGGTAATTACTACAACAATTCATATTGAAATTATAATAAGATGCCCTCTGATGTTGAGAACAATATTAAATAATTTATTAGTTCTCAAAAGGTTTTCAATGCTTCGATTGAAGAAAATTTGCTCAAGATTGATGATCTGGCTAGGAACGTTGATAGAATTTCGCTTGAGATTGATTATTTGAAAATATGATATACTCCACCCAAGCATGATATTAATGAGTATTTAAAAGGTATGAGAATTTCTATTGACGAGTGTAAGGAAAGAACTACTAGAATACGTGCTAAGCATGAATGGCTTGAAAAAGTGTGTTCTCGTGATAATAATGGTGAAGATATTAAAGTGATTGATGTGACTACTATTGAATCTTTGTTTTCCAATATAAATCTTGATAAAGATGGGACTGTAGATAAGTCAACTTTAGTTAAAAGTCATCCCAATGATTCAGAGTTTATAGATCTTAATGCTAAGATTGATAAAAGTGGGATTGAATAGGTCAAAACTTTAAATAGCAATGAACCCACTCTTTTGGATTTCAAGGACTTTAATTATGATAGTTGTTATTTGATTGATTGTATTTCCTTGTTGAAAATCCATGTTGAACTCTCTGCATGCTTATAATCAAAATACGGCTTTTACTAAACACATCGTTGATGCTTTGATGAAATCTTTTGAAGAAAAACTTGATTTGAAAGTTTCTATACCTAGAAAGATTCATGATGAGTGGGAACCTACTATTAAGGTTAAAATTAAAGATTATGAGTGCCATGCCTTGTGTGATTTGGGTGCTAGCTTTTCTACGATTCCGAAAACTTTATGTGATGTGCTAGGTTTCCATGATCTTAATGTTTGCTCTTTAAAAATATGCATCTTGCGGATTCCACTATTAAAAAATCTATGGGAAGGATTAATGATGTTATTATTGTTTAAAATAAGAATTATGTGCTGGTAGATTTCATTGTTCTTGATATATGTTGCAATCCTACATGTCCTATTATTCTTGGTAGACCTTTTCTTAGAACGATTGGTGCAATTATTGATTGAAAAGAAAGAAACATTAGATTCCAATTTCCGTTAAGGAAATGCATGGAACACTTTCCTAGAAATAAAATAATATTGCCTTATGAATATATTATGAGAGATACTTTTGGATTGCATACCAAAGATGACAACACCTAGATCTATTACGTTATGCCTAGCTAGGGGCGTTAAACAATAGCGCTTGTTGGGAGGCAACCCAATTTTATTTTTCTGTTTCTGTTTTTGCTTCTGTTTTTGAGTGTTTCACACATTATTACCTCTATAGTAATTGTGTTTTGGTGTTTTAATTAGTGTTTTAGCCAAGTAAGACCTTTGGGATGGTCTATGGTGATTGTTGATTTGATCTGCTTGCTGAAAAACATAAACTTTTGTGCCCAGTCCAGGAATTTTATAAATTTATCAGAGCGTCGAATGAGTCTGAAATTATTGCACAAGATTCATATACAAATTTCCCAGGTTTTACTAATTGTTCAGAATTTTTGGAGTTGCAGAAGTATATGAAGTTTCTAGATTGAGACAGACTATTCTGTTTTCGACAGATTCCGTTTTCTTTGTGTTGTTTACCTATTTTGATGTACCTATGGGTCGTATCGGGGGGTATTGTGACGCCCCCAATTTCGGCCGTACGCTAAACATACACGCAATGCGTATGATCAAGATCAGGGACTCACTAATCAATATCACAGCACAACTCTAGACACAAATTAAAGTCATACAACTTCATATTACAAGTCAGGGGCCTCGAGGGCTCGAATACAAAGCTCGACAAGCACGAGTCAGCGGAAGCAAATAATATCTGAGTACATACATAAGTTAAACAAGTTTTGCCTTAAGAAGGCTAGCACAAACATAAGCAACAAATCGAAAGAGGCGAGACCTCCTGCCTGGGAACCTCCTATCCTACTGCTGGTCGGGGGCCGCCTCCACGTAGTAGTAGGCTCCTGCGATGGTGTAGTAGTCGTCTCCAGCATACTCCATCTCCTGGGCTCTGTCGTCTAAACGCAGAATCGTATCGAGGGGGAAAAGAGAAAGCAAAGCAACGGTGAGTACTCATCCAAAGTACTCGCAAGACTGACATCAGAACTATGCTAAGTATGCATCATTATCAAGGGGTGGGATTATATCTGGGCCGACTGCAGAAAGCAAGAATAGGGGAAGTCCTAGTCCTATCGAAGACTAGCATCTTCAACATCTTGCAGCATTAGAAGAGAGAGTAGACCGGTAATCACTTATAATCATATTATTGTAACAATTTTTATTAAGTAACCACGCCCAGAGATTCTTCCTCGACTCCCTGCGAGGAAGAAATCCCGGAGCCACAATTCATTTCAATTGAAATCACATTTATAGTTGTATAAGGTCAAGGTACAACTCCAAGTCGTCCTGTTACCATGGACACGACTATTCGAATAGATGAATTCATCCCTGTAGGGGTGCACCGCTTTTCCAACACGCTTGATCACCTCCGGCCAGACACACTTTCCGAGGTAATGCCCGGCCTCGGGATCCAAAACATCGTCGCCCCACCTAGACTCAACGAAGAGGCCAGCCCACCGATCTAACTCCTAAGCATGCTAGTTCATGAACCCACTTGCCCGTGCACTCCTGCACGATGCGTATGCGTCCGGAAGCAGTGCTAGCACCCCTTAGTAACAAGCGCGATGCGTTCCAGACCAATCCAGCGCGCACCACTCCATTGCTGACGTCCGAAGAGCTTCGGCTGACACAACGACGCTGAGTACCCATAACTTCTCCCACCTGAAGGTTTGGTGCGTAAAAGGTCAAACGACCAACTCAGATCAAATACCCAACCCGTTAGCATTTTATTAGTGTGGGGCAAGCGCTAACTATAAAAGGTAGTCCGCCGCCCTGCCAATAACCCTCGGGTGTCTTACCGGCGCACCCCCACCACATCTCACAAATGCCTTACGGCGCATCCCACCAAATCTTTCTCTCACGGGCACCCTTGGGGACGTCCCATCTTTCACTTGTATTTCAGTAACAAGACATAACAGTTGTGTGTCAGTGCCCGAAGTGAATATCCGAGGAATCACTCTCGAGATATCACACACGGGGTATGTGTGGTGATGTGTAGGTAACGGCTTGTCAGTCATGAGGACTGAGTCTTCTGTCTTCCAGTCCTCGGTGTCGACGATAATGAAAGCAGGGGCAATGACAATAGTGAACTGGGAGTCATAGGGGGATACTACCCATACCTATACTACAACAGTATATGATAGCAGGTATGAAAGCAGTACTCAAAAACAGGCTATGCATCAGAATAGGTACTTGATTAGATACAGTAGCAAAATCTAATGCAAGCATGAGGGAGAAAATAATAGGTGATATCGGAATGCTCAAGGGGGTTTGCTTGCCTTGTTGCTCTGCTGCAAAAGGTTGGTCATCAGGGGGGTAGTCATACTCGATAACAACGTTAGTCTCGGGGTCTACCGGTAAGAAGAGAGGGGAGAAACAATAAATACAAGCAAACAGGTGCAACATGATGCATGACATGGCAATATGCAGAGCTAGGTATGCACTAACGCAATACTACACGTATCAGACGGAGCAGGAGAATATCTGATGAAATTTCTCGGGTCTTTGGATTTATCGGACACATGATTCGGAGGAGAAAGTTCCATGTTCATCATTCTAGGAGCACATGCCAGATGAATGGATAGCATATTCGGATTCGTGGGATTTTTCTGATCAACTTTCATGTATAAAACTTTTTCATCTGAGCGATGGATTATTTTCTATGATTTTTCAAAGATTTAAACAAATTCTGAAATTAATTTAATTATTTGAATCAACATTATCCAGAATAGTGTAGGTTGAAATCAGCATGACAACATCATCGCATAAACAGTCAATAGTCTCAACTGACTGGTCAATCTGACATGTGGGACCCACATGTCATAGACCCATATTTAACTCGGTGCTAAATTAAACTAACATAGACTAACTAGCAGGTGGGGCCCATCTGTCATAGGGTCATTAGGCTAAATAAATTATTTTCTATTAACCAAATTACTAATTAGTTATCTGACAGGGTTGGCCCACTATCATACACATAGGGGGTCGGGGACCCACCTATCATTGACTGGTCCGGCCTAGTCAGCAGGGTTGACCAGGCCAACCCGTCAACCAGGACCGCGGGGCCCGCGGGTCAGTGACCCTGCAGGCCGGCCCCACCTTGCCACGCAGGCAGTGTCGGAGCCGGGTCGCCGAAGATGCGCCGATGAGCACCAAAGAGCACGGCCGGGCTCGGAAATGGAGCTCCCGGGGTCAAATCAATCGCCGTTTCCTCCTATGTGCTCCTAGAGATGCGGCGCGTCGAATGGCGGTAGCAGCTGGATCGGAGATGGCCTCATTCGAGCTTTGCTTCAAGAATGGCGGCGACAGCTTTCGGCCATCATGCACGCGAGCAATACAGAGCGCAAACGAGAGGGGTTTTGCACGGAATGGGATCTACACATGCACCGCAAGCGAATGGACCTAGCCACGGCTCTGAACGACCATCGAATGGTCGTCGGCGTCGAGCATCCGCTGCGGGGGGTTCGGGCTCGCGTGGATCTACGACTACGGAGACCTATGAGGGCTACGAGGGGAAGAGGAGGTCGCAGGAGTGCTCACTTGCATTGGCGAGAGGGCCCAGTGCAGCGAGAGGTGACGAAGGGAAGAGATCGACGTCGGTGAGCTTCCTGGACCCGAGGAAGAAGAAGGGAGTAGGGTGGGGCTGCGTCGCGCTCTGTCTCGGTCCAAAGCTCCAGGGAGGTCGAGGAGGTCGAGGCGAAGCTCTAGGGTTGGTCAGTAGGGGAGGAGGTGGACGGTGGCCGCGTGTTTACCACGGCGCGGCCATGGTTTCGCTCGGTTGAGATCGAGCCCGAGCTCAGGGAAGAGGATAGGGACGAGGGGAGGGCGATCTAGGGTTAGGGTTCACTGCGAGGGGAGGAGCAGGGGCCCTTGTAGGTGTCCAGGGCCCCCTGGATGGCCGGCGCTATAGGAGATATGCCCTAGAGGCAGTAATAACAGTTATTTTGTATCTCCAAAGTTTGTAATGAATGTTTATGTTCCATGCTATAACTGCAATGATTCTCGAGTCTACAAATTAAACGAGGCTTGGAGGGAAACTCATGTGCACATGTGGTATAATAAACGGTAAATTGTATTCCTAGTCTTGCCTCTAAGACTGGCTCAAGTGTTGCATGATGGTCCTGTTTTCCTAATCATGGGCATGGCTATGCCAGGAATTTTGAGGGCATGATGTTGGTAGAACACTTGTGTTGAATCGATCCGAATTGATGTTATGCTATGAGATACATTCGTCACAAGTTAATGGTAAATAACACAAAGATGGTTAACGTTTGCATAATTCCTTAGACCATGAGAGTATTGAGTTTCTTCATGCTTGCTTCATGAACTTTGGGGTTTGTTAAACGTCATCCGTAAATGGGTGGCTATTACGGCGGCTTACGGGTTCATGGAAAAGTATGTCAAGTAACTTGATAGCTCAAGATTGGGATTTGCTCCTTCGACGATGGAGAGATATCTCTGGGCCCTCTCGGTGTTTCGGTATCCATCATCGTCTGGCAAGACACTTTGTGATTTG
This sequence comes from Hordeum marinum, assembly GCA_022496015.1. Taxonomy (NCBI): domain Eukaryota; kingdom Viridiplantae; phylum Streptophyta; class Magnoliopsida; order Poales; family Poaceae; genus Hordeum; species Hordeum marinum. The sequence continues at coordinate 387,504,464 of CM039672.1, forward strand.
ATCACGGGGATGCCGGAACACGGGAATGAGAAAAGAGAACAATACTGGCAACGAGGTAACTGGCATAGTGGACAAGCTGTTGATCCCCGAGGATGCCTACATGTCTCACCTCGGGTGATTGTAACATATCGCGAAGCAACAGGAATAGCTCACAGCAACTAGAGGTTCACTCGAATATTCATTCTTGTGGGTATAGGGGTCAATATGGGTGTCCACAGCTCCGATGTTGATCATTGATCGGAAGGGGTTCCGGGTCATGTCTATGCTTCACCGAACCTATAGGGTCACACGCTTTAGGGTCATCTATTTGTTGAATACTAGACAGGGAGTCTAAGAGAAAATCACCAAAAAGTTCGGACATCGGAAAAGTTTCGAACAACGGAGAAGTTCCGTAGAAAGGAGACCGAAACAGTTTCGGTAAAACTAAAAAGTAGTTTCAGGGGATACCATTAAGTCAAATTGGTTTAGGCACATGCCTGATAGTTCTTGGAGGGTGCCAGAATCATTCTGGAAACTTTTGGGAATTTTCCGGAAAAAAACCCGGAAATGTTCTGTAGCTGCCGGAACCGCTTCAGAAGCTTTTCGCAGATGAAAATCACTATTCCGGGATTGTTCCGGATCGCATTAAAATTATTTTAGTGGGGTACTAGAATTGTTCTAAGCCCACATAAATATTTTCAGTTCGACCAGACGCTGAAAAATGTCGTCGTGAATAGTGAAAGTGCTTTTTGGATATTTATGGAAAAGCACCTTTTTGGATATTTCCAAAAAGGCTTCTAGAAGGGATTCGGAAGCAAGGTAGCTCCTCATGGGGGACCCCCAAGGGTTTGCCAGTCAAGGGTAGAGCTCCTCCATGGAGCTCCACATGGCACCCCTTTTCCTTCTTATTATTTTTTATGTGTGACATAAAGTGGGGGTAATTTGGTATTTTCAAGCCCCAACCCTACCCCTTGGTTTTCCTATAAATAGAGGAGATGTGGGATGCCATCTCTTCATCCTTGTGCTCCCATACACATGCTTTGCTTTGCAAGCTCTCTCTCTCCCTCCCACGAAAAGAGTCTTTCGTAGAGCCGAAAGGCTGTCTGGGTTCCGGCAGGAACTAGTTTTGGACGGCGAAGCCCTGCCGGATAGATGACACCGTATGTGTGCAACCCCGTAGAGAGGTCATAGTTTCGATCTTTTGCCTGAGGGGCTGTTCGTGTGTCCTCCCGTAGGGCTATCCGAGTCTCCATTCGAGTTTCGAGGGTCCTCCCGAAGGGCTGTCCGAGTCTCCGTTCGAGTTTCGAGGGTCCTCCCGAAGGGCTGTCCGCGACATCGTCCGGGGGACTGTCCGACCGCCTCCCGAAGGGCTGTCCGACGAGGGAGTACATCTTCGCGGTTGGGAGGTTGTAAAATCGTAGCTGCGGGGATCTGCACCAACGATCTCCACTGACTCTTCTTTCGCTGCGCTTCGAGTCGGTACGGATCAGATCAAAACTTGTATGCAGTCTCCATAGTGGTCCTGGGCGTGCTCGCTATACCGGAAATTTTTATTTTCTGTTGCGTTCCCTAACAGTGGCATCAAGAGCTAGGCTATGAGTAGATGCATGTTATGATCTAGAATACATGAGATGTATGGGTATTGCATAGTATAATTTTGTAGTAGATGAGATCTATGTTGGGGAACGTCGCATGGGAAACAAAAAATTTCCTACGCACACGCAAACCTATCCATGGTGATGAGCATCTACGAGAGGGAGAGTGGATCTACGTACCCTTGTAGATCGCTAAGCGGGAAGCGTTAAGAAACGCGGTTGGTGTAGTCGAACTTCTTCGCGATCCAAATCGCCGAGCGTCCCGCGATCCAATCACGAACCGTCCCGCGAACACATCATGATCCGTCCCGCGAAATCATCACGATCCGTCTCACGATCTTGATCACGATCTATCCCGCGAACTCATCATGATCCGTTCCGTGATCACATCACGAACCGTCTCGCGATCTCGATCACGGTCCTTCCGATCTAGCGCCGAACGGACAACACCTCCGCGTTCAGCACACGTGCAACTTGATGACGATCTCCACCGTCTTGATCCAGCGAGAGGGGGTGGAGAGGAGAGAGAGTTCACCGGCAGCATGACGGTGCTCCGGTTATGGTGGTGGAGCAATTCCGGCAGGGCTTCGCCTAAGCGCTGCAGAAAACCGATCTAGAGGAGAAACTATGCACCGGTGGAACGGGTAGCACGTGGCCGGAAATTCTGTCCAAAAACCACCCAATCCACTAGTATATATAGGAGGAGAGGAGAGGAGAGGAAGCCAAGGCCCTTGGGTCGGCCGAAATAGGAGGTGGGAAGCAATCCTACTTCACCTCCAATCCTAGTTGGAGTAGGATTGCCTCCTATTGGCTGATTTTCCACTTTTTGCTTTAGGACTTTCTCTCCTGCGCCATGGGCCTTTGTGGCTGTTTTCCCAGCCCACTAAGGGATGGTTATTATTCTCCCACATCCCATGGACCTCTTGGGGTCGAAATACCCCTCCCGGAGGCCTCCCGGTACACTACCGGCACTCCCGGTACACTACCGGCACTCCCGGTACACTACCGATGAGCCCGAAACTTTTCCGGAAACTAAACTGGGACTTCCTATATATGAATCTTTACCTCCAGACCATTCTTGAGCTCCTTGTTACGTCCGGGATCTCATCCGGGACTCCAAACAAACTTCGGTCACCACCATACATAACTCTACACTACCGAAACGTCACCGAACCTTAAGTGTGCAGACCCTGCGGGTTCGAGAACTATGTAGACATGACCGAGACACCTCTACGGTCAATAACCAATGGCGGGACCTGGACGTCCACATTGGTTCCTACATATTCTACGAAGATCTTTATCGGTCGAACCTCTATGTCAAGGATTCAGTTAATCCCGTATAACGTTCCCTTTGTTCTTCGGTATGTTACTTGCCCGAGATTCGATCGTCGGTATCTCCATACCTAGTTCAACCTCGTTACCATCAAGTCTCTTTACTCGTTCCGTAATACAAGATACCGTAACTAACAATTAGTCACATTGCTTGCAAGGCTCATTGTGATGTTGTATTACCGAGTGGGCCCTGAGATACCTCTTCGTCACACGCAGTAACAAATCCCAGTCTCGATCCATGCCAACTCAACAGACACCATCGGAGATACCTGTAGAGCACCTTTATAGTCACCCAGTTATGTTGCGACGTTTGATACACACAAGGCACTCCTCCGATATCCATGAGTTGCATGATCTCATGGTCATAGGAACATATACTTGACATGCAGAAAACAGTAGCAATAAACTGACACGATCATATGCTATGTTTGTAGTTTGGGTCTTATCCATCACATCATTCTCCTAATGATGTGATCCCGTTATCAAATGACATCTCATGTCCATGGCTAGGAAACCTTCACCATCCTTTGATCAACGAGCTAGTCCATTAGAGGCATACTACATGGTTTTGTCTATGTATCCACACATGCATTTAAGTCTCCGATCAATACAATTATAGCATGGATAATAACCGATTATCATGAACAAGGAAATATGATAATAACTAATTTATTATTGCCTCTAGGGCATATTTCCAACAATCTATTGCTAAAAATTATTTGTGCGGGTAGCAGATGAAATCTGTTACCCGATGTTCCTGTTGCTTCCCGTGAATTTGCGTAGTCCTGATCTTGACGGAATGGTGGAATCTTACAAAGTTCTGGCAATCCACAATCCTTTCATGCTGCTCCTGAGTATGTTTATTGAGAGATCAATGAAGTGCTAACAGTTCTTTGGGTCCCACCATAGTTAAAGAAAGATGGATGTTTCGCAGACGAAAGGGCAATGCAGATATGATCTGCACGGGGGTCACGCGTATGACGAAGTTTAGTATGGGGCTCGGGATTTTATTATCTCGTGTTTCATACACCCTGGAAAGTTAATCTAGCAACTTGAATTATCATACTTGATGATAAACGTTGGTAGCTGCGGTTTGAGTCAAAACCTTAGAAGCCACGTAAAATAAAATCTTGTATAAACCGATTAGAGGCGTCTAACTTGGTTTTGCAGGATGGTTTGCATATGATGTGGTATAGCAATGCTCATATTCAATTTGATTATGTATGAGATGGCTATATGATGTAATTAACATGACCTACGTGTCATGATTCAGCATGATGGCTGGAGCCATATGATTGCACTTTAATGACCTGCGTGTCAACCTTATGTAATGCACTTATTTTATTAGCTATAGAGATAGCAATATTATCTGGTGCATCGACAAGGTGGTGGCAATCTTCGCAAAGGTGAACACTGACGGAATGCCGAAGACGAAGAAATACTTGACTTCTCCGTCAGAAAGGGTTATACCATATCATGCTATTATGAATTGCCTGAGATGTTTATCCCTCTTGATGCACCCTTCTTAATCGCGCAGTAGTCACTTTTTATTAGGGTGGTCTCTCACTAAAAATATCAAGTAGTTAGTGTTCTCCCAAGTGTATCACCGTCACGACACCTATCTCTTCGGGGTATCACATGGTTACATGGGTACGAACGATTAGAGAAGTGTGAGGCGGGTGTGTTGAGACCTCGCAGCGAGATCACTTGGTTGTCTTGACGTTCAGGCATGAAAGTCATGAGCTCGGAACACACGCATCGAAAGATGAACAAGAGTCACATAGAGATGTGATTGGCAAGTTGGCCTACCAATTGAAATTCTCGTCACTTGAGATGGTTACATCCTTGACACTGAATTGAAAGTTGGGTCTTGCATCACTCACAATCAATTATGAGAGATATTGATTTGAGTGGGAGTGCACCTTAGAATAAAAATTGTTTATTCACTAGTGCCAAAAATAATTATGAACAAAGTCTAAGTGAACTTGTGTTTTCCGTTGTAGATCAAATGGCTCGCAACACCGCGTTCAACTTAGGCCCTATGTTAGAGAAAGAGAAGTTAGCTGCAAATGGAAACAACTATGCGGACTGGGTCCGTACCCTGAGGATTGTCCTCCGGGGTGCTAAGAAAGTGTACGTGCTTGACGGACCTCTTCCTCCTAAACCGACGGCAATAGCCACGGCAGACATACAAAATGTCTGGGCCACTAAGGATGATGATTACAACTTAGTGCAGTGCCTCATGCTGTCTTGCATGAGTTCAGAGCTTCAAAAACGTTTTGAATTCCATAACTCCTTTGATATGATCAAGGATCTGGATGCTCTTTACAAGTTTAATGCACGGTCTGAACATTTTGACATCATGAAAATGATGGCGGAGACCAAGATGGCTGAGGGCAGTTCAGTTGGCGAGCACGTAGTCAATATGATTGGCTACGCTGAAAGGCTTAAAATCCTGGAATTCCCACTTCCAGAAGAGCATGTTATGGACTTGTTTCTAGGTTCACTCCCCCGTCTTATGGCGGTTTTTATCATGAACTACAACATGAATGGGATGGACAAAACAGCAAATGAGGTGCTTGCCATGCTGAAACTGCTGAAGGAGGACTGCAGAAAAAACGCAAGCAAGTGTTGCTTGTGAATAAAACTGCCAGTTTCAAAAAGAAAGGCAAGCCAAAGAAGAGAAAGGGCACCTGTAAGATCGGCTTCTAACGCAAATCTAAGGGCGGAGCCAAGAATGAAACTGAGTGCTTCTACTGCAAGGGCATAGGACACTAGAAGAGAAACTGCAAGAAGTATCTGGAAGATAAGAAGTCTGGGAAAACCGGAAAAGGTATAATTGTTATACAAGTTAATGTCATTGACGTTTTGCTTGCTAGAAAAAATTCTAAGTCTTGGGTATTTGATACCGGATCGGTTGCTCACATTTGCAACTCGATACAGGGGCTTCAGAAGGTGCGCAAGCTAGCAAAGAATGAAGTCGTGATGCGTGTCGGGAATGGCGCTGCGATCACCGCTCAAGCCGTCGGCATTATGCCTCTATGTCTCCCTTCACGATTTATTTTGGAACTTAGTAACTGTTATTTTGTTCCGTTATTGTGTAGAAACATTATCTCTGGGTCATGTTTAGTACACGATGGGTACTCCTACAAGTCTGAGAACAATGGTTGTTCACTTTATTGTAAGGATATGTTTTATGGATTTGCACCCATTGTTGGGGGCCTTTTGATACTGAATCTTGATTGTGGAAATGATGACTTTAACGTGAATGCTAAACGCCTTAAGAAGGCTGATACCACCACCACTTACTTGTGGCACTATCGGCTTGGCCACATCGGAAAGAAACGCATGCAAAGACTCCATAAAGATGGAGTTTTACCGTCCCTTGATTTTGAATCATTTGACACATGTGAAGCTTGCTTGATGGGAAAATGACCAAGACGTTGTTCACGGGTCATCCTTAACAAGCGGGTGAATTATTGGAAATAATAAATAGTGATGTATGTGGTCCAATGAACATGGCCGCATGGGGTGGGTATTTTTACTTCGTGACTTTTACTGATGATTTAAGTCGGTATGGCTATATCTACTTGATGAAGCATAAGTCGGAAACCTTTGAGAAGTTCAAAGATTTTCAGAATGAGGTAGAAAATCATCATGACAAAAAGATTAAGTTTCCGCGGTCTGATTGCGGAGGCGAATATCTTAGTCATGAGTTTGGCCAACATCTGAGTGACCATGGAATCGTTTCACAGCTTACGCCTCCCGGAACTCCACTACGAAACAGAGTGTCGAAACAACGTAAGCGAACCCTGTTAGACATGGTAAGGTCGATAATGTCTCTTACAGATCTACCGATATCGTTTTGGGGTCATGCACTACTCACTACCGCTTATACATTAAACAGAGCGCCGTCTAAGTCTGTTGAGACAACACCACATGAGATGTGGTATGGGAAGATACCTAGTGTGTCGCATCTCAAGGTTTGGGGTTGTGAGGCATACGTAAAACGTTTACAGCCAACCAAACTAGAACCTAGATCAGACAAATGTTACTTTGTAGGTTATCCAAATAACACCATTGGATATTCCTTCTACCACCAGTCCGAAGGCAAAATGTTTGTCGCAAAGGTTGCACACTTTCTTGAGAAAGAATTTCTCGCTAAAGAATTGAGTGGGAGGATAGTACAACTTAATGAGATTAGTGAATCTTTGGCACCCGTTGATATGGCTAAGGAACCGGAAGTAATTCCGCAAATTATCCCTACAACCGAGCCGGAAGTTGTCGCATGTGATGCGGAAACTTCAGACAATGTTGTAACTGAACCGCGTAGATCAGGTAGGGCTATCCAGCCACCTGAGTATTTTCATAACGAAATCTTCGTTCTTGAAGACGATGAACCTGCGCACTACAAGGAAGCGATGGCGGGGCCTAGCTCAAGGGAATGGCACAAAGCCATGAGATCCGAAATGGAATCCATGTACGAAATCAAGTTTGGAACTTGGAAGACTTCTAGATGGCGTAAGACCCATTGGTTGTAAATGGATTTTCAAAAGAAAGACGGACGCAGATGGTAACATTACTATCCATAAAGCTAGACTTGTCGCGAAAGGGTTCACGCAAGTTCCAGGAGTGGACTACGACGAGACTTTCTCGCCCATAGCTATGATTAGGTCCGTTCGGATATTACTAGCAATTGCTGCTTATTTCGATTATGAAATATGGCAGATGGATGTCAAAACGGCTTTCCTAAATGGAAACCTTGAACAGGATGTATACATGATACATCCAGAAGGTTTTGTCGATCCTAAGAATGCTGGAAAGGTATGTAAGCTTCAGAAAGCCATTTATGGTCTGAAGCAAGCATCAAGGAGCTGGAACATTCGTTTTGATGAAGTAGTCAAAGAGTTTGGCTTCATCAAGAACGATGAAGAATCTTGTGTTTACAAGAAGTTTAGTGGGAGCGCAAAAGCTTTTCTAATCTTGTATGTGGATGACATATTGTTGATTGGAAATGATGTGAATTTTCTTAGCGAAATAAAAGACTCATTGAAGAAGAGTTTTTCAATGAAAGACTTAGGTGAAGCGGCATATGTATTGGGCATCAGGATCTATAGAGATAGATCAAGACGCCTAATAGCGCTTTGCCAAAGCACGTACATTGACAAGGTGTTGAAAAGGTTCAACATGGAGAACTCCAAGAAAGGCCTACTCCCCATGTCACCTGGCACAATTCTTTGCAAGAATCAGAGTCCTCGGACCCTCGATGAGCGAGTCCAAATGAATGATTTTCCATATGCTTCGGCAGTTGGTTCTATTATGTATGCCATGCTATGTACAAGACCGGATGTTTCCTATGCGCTAAGTGTTAGCAGCCGGTACCAAGGTGATCCAGGATTGGAACACTAGGCCGTAGTCAAGGGTATTCTTAAGTACCTCGGAAGGACCAAGGATTTACTCCTTGTGTACGGAGGTGATGAAGAGCCCATTGTAAGTTGTTACACTGATGCAGGCTTCATGACTGACCTAGATGACTTCAAATCTCAATCTGGCTATGTTTTCATATTGAACGGTGCAACAGTTGATTGGAAAAGTTCCAAACAGAAGACTGTGGCGGATTCTACGACGGAGGCGGAATATGTTGCTGCTTCTGAAGCCTCCAAGCAAGTTGTTGGTATCAAGCAATTTCTTGAAGACCTTGGTGTGGTTCGAAGTGCTCTGGACCTGGTGGAGATCTATTGTGATAATAGTGGTGCCGTGGCTCAGGCAAGGGAGCCATGTTCGCACCATAAGACAATGCATATTCAACGCAAATACAAACTCATTCGACATCATGTCGAAGAAGGTTTAGTGAAAGTACGCAAAGTTCACACGGATCTGAATGTGTCAGACCCGATGACTAAGCCTCTACCACGAGCAAAGCATGAACAACACCGGATAGCCATTGGTGTTAGGGAAGCCATGTAACTGGATTATGACCCTAGTGCAAGTGGGAGTCTGTAGGAGATATGCCCTAGAGGCAGTAATAACAGTTATTTTGTATCTCCAAAGTTTGTAATGAATGTTTATGTTCCATGCTATAACTGCAATGATTCTCGAGTCTACAAATTAAACAAGGCTCGGAGGAAAACTCATGTGCATGTGTGGTATAATAAACGGTAAATTGTATTCCTAGCCTTGCCTCTAAGACTGGCTCAAGTGTTGCATGATGGTCCTGTTTTCCTGATCATGGGCATGGCTATGCCGGCAATTTTGAGGGCACGATGTTGGTAGAACACTTGTGTTGAATCGATCCGAATTGATGTTATGCTATGAGATACATTCGTCACAAGTTAATGGTAAATAACATAGAGATGGTTAACGTTTGCATAATTCCTTGGACCATGAGAGTATTGAGTTTCTTCATGCTTGCTTCATGAACTTTGGGGTTTGTTAAACGTCATCCGTAAAGGGGTGGCTATTACGGCGGCTTACAGGTTCATGGAAAAGTATGTCAAGTAACTTGATAGCTCAAGATTGGGATTTGATCCTCCGATGATGGAGAGATATCTCTGGGCCCTCTCGGTGTTTCGGTATCCATCATCGTTTGGCCAGACACTTTGTGATTTGATCACGGGGATGCTGGAACACGGGAACGAGAAAAGAGAACAATACCGGCAACGAGGTAACTGGCATAGTGGACAAGTTGTTGATCCACGAGGATGCCTACATGTCTCACCTCGGGTGATTGTAACATATTGCGAAGCAACAGGAATAGCTCACGGCAACTAGAGGTTCACTCGAATATTCATTCGTGTGGGTATAGGGGTCAATATGGGTGTCCACGGCTCCGATGTTGATCATTGATCGGAAGGGGTTCCGGGTCATGTCTATGCTTCACCGAACCTATAGGGTCACACGCTTTAGGGTCATCTATTTGTTGAATACTAGACAGGGAGTCTGAGAGAAAATCACCGAAAAGTTTCGGACACCGGAAAAGTTTCGGACAACAGAAAAGTTCCGTAGACAGGAGACCGGAACAGTTTCGGTAGAACTAAAAAGTAGTTTCAGGGGATATCATTAAGTCAAATTGGTTTCGGCACATGCCTGATAATTCTTGGAGGGTGCCGGAATCATTTTGGAAACTTTTGGGAATTTTCCGGAAGAAAAACCGGAAATGTTCCGGAGCTTCTGGAACCGCTTCAGATGCTTTTCGCAGATGAAAATCACTATTCCGGAATTGTTCCGGATCGCATTAAAAATTATTTTAGTGGGGTACTAGAATTTGTCTAAGCCCACATAAATATTTTCAGTTTGATCAGACGCTGAAAAATGTCGTCGTGAATAGTGAAAGTGCTTTTTGGATATTTATGGAAAAACACCTTTTTGGATATTTCCAAAAAAGCTTCTAGAAGGGATTGGGGAGCAAGGTAGCTCCTCATGCCCCCCAAGGGTTGGCCAGCCAAGGGTGGAACTCCTCCATGGAGCTCCACATGGCACCCCTTTTCCTTCTTATTATTTTTTATGTGTGACATAAAGTGGGGGTAGTTTGGTATTTTCAAGTCCCAACCCTACCCCTTGGTTTTCTTATAAATAGAGGAGATGTGGGCTGCCATCTCTTCATCCTTGTGCTATCATACACATGCTTTTCTTTGCAAGCTCTCTCTCTCCCTTCCACGAAAAGAGTCTTTTGTAGAGCCGAAAGGCTGTCTGGGTTCCGGCAGGAACTAGTTCTGGACGGCGAAGCCATGCCGGATAGATGACACCGTATGTGTGCAACCCCGTAGAGAGGTCGTAGTTTCAATCTTTTTCCTGAGGGGCTGTTCGTCTGTCCTCCCGTAGGGCTGTCCGAGTCTCCGTTCGAGTTTTGAGGGTCCTCCCGAAGGGCTGTCCGAGTCTCCGTTCGAGTTTCGAGGGTCCTCCCGAAGGGTTGTCCGCGACATCGTCCGGGGGACTGTCCGACCGCCTCCCGAAGGGCTGTCCGACGAGGGAGTACATCCTCGCGGTTTGGAGGTTGTAAAATCCTAGCTCCGGGGATCTGCACCAACGATCTCCACCGACTCTTCTTTCGCTGCGCTTCGAGTCGGTACGGATCAGATCAAACCTTGTATGCAGTCTCCATAGTGGTCCTGGGCGTGCTCGCTATACCGGAAATTTTTATTTTCTGTCGCGTTCCCCAACAGGCACGTGGCCTCCATCGCCATGGACGCTCGACCGGCGTCCACATCCCCTCCGATGAGGAGGACGAAGGGGATGATGGAGCTGGCGGGCTGGGCCGCACTGTGGCGCCTTAAGGCCCATGTGCATAGTGCCCTTCTTCCTTTTTCCTTTTGTTTTTTTGTTTTCAATTTTACTTTTCCGTTCCGTTTATTTTTGGCTACTATTTGCCTTAGCAAAAATGTGTGACATAGTCCAAAAAATAAAATGCATTATTTTGAATGGCCACACCAAGTTTGAGCATTTTTGGAATCTGTTTAATTTTCCAGTTGAATTTAAAGGACATTTTTAAATGCAATTTGGCTCTATTTGGGATGGTGGGGTCCACACCAACATCAAGGTGATGTTGTTTTCCTTAACAACATTAGTTTTGAGATTTTTAACAAGTGTGCAACATTTCTTTTATGTTGTTTGCAACTTTATTTTATCACCATAAAGTTCAAAGCATTTTGAGTTGGAATTTGAAATGAGGTATGACTCCATTGTGATCATGCACTGTTTAGCAAAAAGGATTAGATTAAACTTGGCCACTACTGTAGCTTAATTACAATGACCACTGTAGCATAAATCCAGGGTGTCACAATTCTCCCCTACTAACAAGAATTCTCATCCCGAGAATTTAAGAAGTAGAAGGAAAGAGCCCGAGGTATTCTGCACGAAGATGATCTTCGCGTTCCCAAGTGGCTTCATCTTCAGAATGATTTGCCCACTGCACTTTGAAGAACTTGGTAACCTTTTGACGAGTCCGACGTTCAGTTTCATCGAGAATGCAGACTGGTTGCTCTATGTAAGAAAGGTCTTGTTGTAGTTAAAGCATATCATGATCCACTGCTCGGATAGGATCCTTGAAGCAGCGACGAAGTTGTGACACATGGAACACATCGTGAACCTGAGAAAGGTTTGACAGTAGTTCCAGTTGATATGCCACCTTATCACGCCTTTCAAGAATAGTGAAAGGACCAATATAACGAGGAGCTAGTTTGCCCTTGATTCCAAAATAGTGTGTACCTCTCATTGGCGTGACTTGAAGATAAGCCTTTTCGCCAAGTTGATAGACCATATCCTTGTGATGACGGTTATACTGACTCTTCTGACGAGACTGAGCAGCCTTTAGATTTGCATGAGTAATGCGGACTTGATCTTCGGCATGTTGGATAACATCTAGACCAATAAGGGTATGTTCCCCAGTTTCTGACCAATTCAGAGGAGTTCGACACTTACGTCCATATAACACTTCAAAGGGGGACATCTTCAAACTAGCTTGATAGTTATTGTTGTAGGAGAACTCAGCATACGGGAGAGATTCCTCCCATTTCTTGCCGAAAGAAATGACACAAGATTGAAGCATGTCTTCGAGAATCTGGTTGACTCTTTCAACTTGTCCCTAGGATTGGGGTTGAAAAGCGGTGCTGAAAGACAGATGAGTTCACATAGCTTCCTGGAAACTTTCCTAGAACCTTGAAGTGAATAAGCTGCCACGGACTGAACTATTTTCCGATCGAATACCAGCCTGGACATATACAGATCTGCCAGCTGACTAGCAGTGATAGTTTCCTTGACAGCCAAAAAGTATGCAACGTTGGACAGTCGGTCAATGACAACAAGAATAACATCATTACCTTGGACCATGGCTCGGGATTTACATACGAAGCCAAGTGCAACAAAAACTTTGGAATTAGAGATGTACAGGAGAGTCAGGTTTCGGTCCTGTGGAACCTTGGGTTATGGGCCCGCCATGCGGGTTAAGAGTAGGAAGAGCGGTGACATCTTGCACGGGCATGGTAGCAAGAGCTACCAGAGGAGAGACCGTCAGTTAAGTTGGCAACAACGTCGATACCAAGAGCGGGGGACAAATAGAACCATTTTCCCGCTCGCTGAAATGAGGTGGGCGAATAGGCAAAGTTCTCATCCACCGACGGTTACCGGAATGTTATCATCAATAGTAACAGGGCCTTACTGACAGAGTTGATCACCGAGGCGTTTACCTAAGCAGGGGATTACCACTGTTCAGATAAGTTAGATTATAAGACCGGGGTAAACAAACCAATTGAAAGGAAAACGTGTTCATCACATTAAACATACCAATGGAAAGGAAAATGTGGTTATACTCAAGTTTTAGGAGTATATCTTTCCCAAGGAAAAACAGAGCATGATATACATGACAGAATAGCAAGTAGATAACCATTTAGGTAAAAGGGACGAGGAAAATCCATGACATGCCCATACAATGGGGCTTGAATAATTGATCAAGAAACAATTAGCATTTAGCTTACATTATTCCTTTTGATGATCGATATACCACATCCATGCTTCGGGGTAGCAATGATATGGTGTTTCGAGTAAAGGATGGAGTTTGGATACACCAAGGGTCCAGTAGGAACAACTTATAAATAATGTGTTGTAATTTCCTCCTGGAATAATGGCTAAACTTGCACAAAAAGGAAATTGTAATAATAGGTCCCCCAGCCAGGTGTGTAGGCATGGCATCACCTTAATGGGTCATCAAAGGACCAATATTATAACTCCTGGAAATATGTTCCATCCATCATGTCTGACCGAGATTCAGATCTGATTGGTGTCAGGATACCTCACACTCAGGATGCCCGAGAAGAAAGGTTCAACTCAAATCGTCGAGATGACCTAGTAAGATTCTCAGAAAATGAACTATGGAAGCAGGTCCTTGAAACAATAATTCATCGTTAAACCAAGGAGAGGATGAGGAGGTGGCTGATGGACTCAGCGATAATCCATCGAGAATTCCAAACGGATGGATTTCCACAATTTTGTGAACAAGGAGATGCCATTTGTCAGCTCAAATGATATAATGCTGTATGATCAAGGAAAACATACATCATTAATCATTGGTTGTTAAGTGCGTCCGGAATCTGACCTTAGACAGCAAGATCAATGTTAGAGTGACGATTCAATAACCAACAGCCTAAGAACGAACTGTCGATCGCTAACTTCAAAGCAATAGGGTGGCTAGAAGATAGAATCAAAGCAACATCGTTTGATGGTGAGAAGTATCACTATGCCAAGAATTTCTAAGAGGTGGAGCAATCCTCACAAAATTCTCGACACAAAAGGCAGTAATGCTTCAGGGTAGAGCATAACACAAGCTGGATAGAAAGTTGCATCCATATTATGGAAAAAATTTGCGATGAAAGGAAGTCAAGGAGGTTGTCGAGGATAAAAAAAATCATCGAGGGCAAGGAAGGTATATCTCATCAAGAGCTCAGTTGACGCCTCAGAAGAAGTCAAATTGTGGATGATGATCATGACACCTTTTGTCGAGAGTTTTCAAGATAATGCAACCGAACAACAGTGGCGTCAAGTAAGGGGATGACAAAGTGGAAGGTTATGGGAACAACAGATAAGATGCAAGCTCAATATCGGGGTTGCTTTTCAAGACAAACAACATAATGTTGAAAGCTCGATGTAAGCAATGCTCACACTTTGAAGAATGTGTGCACCATAGAAGGGCAAGGTAGCACAGTCGAAGATAGCAAGACAAGGATGTAGCTGATAGTCTAGGAATGACCAGATTGACTTTGATATTCCCAATAACAATTACAAGGGGTATTGAATTGGAGTGTGTAATAAATTTTCCAATCGGTTTTCTCGGTTGACAACAATCCCAGAACCCGTGGAGTGATTAAGACAAGGAAAATTATTACCTCATCAAAGTTAATAAGATGTAGTGCAAAGGCGTGATATCCTCGAGATACCAGATTGCAAAACTCGAAGGTAGAAAATAATAGAAGTAGAGCTGGGTCATTAACCTACGACAGCACATACTTTAACCTTGTCAAAAATTGACGAGGTACCAAAATGAATTACTTTCAGATAAATTAACAAGGGTAGCATGGTCGGAAACATAACTGCAATACATCAAATTAAGGATACTAAAAGAATCATACGGATGAACAATTATTTTGCGAGGAGCTTCCGAGACGGTCTACATCATTTCCACGGGCATGATCACAAGTTCAATGTCGACTCACACTTCATCAATGTATAACATTTCATCCATTTCTTGCTTTGGACGATGTTGTAGCATTGAAAATTTATCTGGGAAGACTCCATAAGAGTATGACTCATGAAAACTTTCGGGTTCTCACAGATTAGGGAGGGCATAGGTTCAACCCATCGGGGTATCTTAGGAACATATGCCAGAAGCTTCAAGATAATTAACACAAGCTCGAAGGTAGATCATGGTTGGCAAAATAGAGGATACAATTTACCAAAGGCAATATGTATCAGGGGAAGAAATCACAAGGTGATTGAATATGAATGCCACTGTCGGATAATAATCCAACAATGGATCGGATGATCCACAACGAAGTTGATGTGAGTATCGGTACTCGATCAGAGGAGGAAAGAATGCAGAGGTATCGGGTCCAAGAAACACGTGAATAGTCTGATGCTTAAAATACAAAGGAATTATGATTTCCAAAACTAAGGATCAGAAGCAGACGCTCTGCTCAAGGATGGATAAGTAGAAAATACATAGTCGGACAATCAATAAAGGTTTGAATTGTCAAGAACCAACTCATGTCCGAAAGGACGTTTGAGCGAGAAAGATAATTTAAATGGATCACCTGATGACTGCATGCATACGCACATATTAAATTAATAGGCTCAAAATGGCAAGGACAAAGGATGTCAACGAAGACTACTAGTCTTCTGGAATTAACCATAATGCGAGCAAGCAATAAATTCAAGAGCAACAAGCTGCAGAGTGTTTCCGGAAGATCGAAAAGTATTTCGAAGAATTTTGTGAAACACATGAACAATTGGGGTGAACGGATCCTCGACAATTGTGAGGAATTATCCGTAAGGCTTCCATGCGGAAAAGAACTATAAGGCAATAAACTCAAAGGGTTATCGAGGAAATGGAGAGTATTTCGTGGCATCTTGTAGCCACAAGAGCAACGAGAAAAGATTGTATGAATGACAAGTGCAATTAGTCGTCCATAGGGACTTATCGGTGGTAGGGAATTGCAAAGTCGATGAGCACAAAGTCTCAGAAAACATCAAAAGGGTATCTTTAGAATCTTCTGACGGAGCAGGTGATCTTCTGGTATGAGGGCTCTCTGGGAGTAGTAGTTACAAGAACCTAAAGTCAAAGTTAGTAAAATCTTTAACCTGAAAGAGAAGAGAGATCAGAACCCAGAGTATAGACGAGGAATAAAAGATCCTAATACCACCCGATTGAGATGTGGGCCCATAAGCCACACAACAATGTTAGTAAAAGTTTTTCAATGACTAGACTCAACTTCGGACAAGGAGTTGGAAAGAGGGCTACCTACAGTGTCGGGGATATACCCCGCGATATGACCCGGCCTGGTGACTCACAGAAGACCCAGTAAATACATGACATTTTATTAATGACCCGGCTGGCGGGTCGCAGGACGACCAAGCCCAAGACCCGACATGTAAGCCGGCGCCAGGCGGCTCAGTACAAGAGAAGGCCCAAAGAGAGAAAGACTCCGTGCCAAAGGAAACAAGACCCGGATTAGGATTCTAGAGAGACTAGTCCTAGTCCTACTAGGAGTAGGACTCTATTTATAAACCTACCCTCTCCACTTATATAAGGAGGGGTAGAGCACCCCTAGAGAGACAGATTCACAAGTCCACAAGTTTAGACAACACAAGAGATTAGAGATAGACAGATTAGAGGCTCTCATGATTAGAGGTAGCAAACAACACCCTTGTAACCGAGAGATCTTCTTCATCATCAATACCAGACAAGCAGGACGTAGGCTTTTACCTCCATCGGATGGGCCGAACTTGGGTAAACTCTGTGTCTCTCGATCCCGATCAACCCCTTCAAGCTGCCACATAGTTGCGTCTTCACCCCGAACCTAAGTCCGTTCACCCGGACATCTGCCGTGACAAATCCACGGCAGTTGGCGCCCACCATGGTGCCATGTGCACGATGGTGTTGTGTTTTTGGAGGGAGCTTTTCGAGGGATCGGGAAATTCGCAACTGGTCGGATGAAGAAGAGCCGACAAGAAAGGATTTACATCGACTCCGAGCTCATGGATTGAGATCGAAATTGAGATCGCAAAAGAGAGAGATTTACGTCCGTTGTGTCGCCAAAAGTTATCGAGATCAATCGTATTTTTTCGCTGCAGCCGTCAACAACCGAGGGAATCTGAAATAGACCAGACAACGTGCAAAATCGAAATCATGTCTGTTTCGTGCAACGAACAACAGACGCCAAAAGCAGTCAGCACACATGCATCTATTCATCTGCCGGCGGTCCAACCGAAGCAAGTCAGAAAGAGAAGACGAGGGGAGCAACCTTTAGGTTGAGTTCCCGATATGGAAAATTAATTACGATTCCGGGGGCTCCTTTGAGTCGGATTCCATGTCCTAGTCCGGATCTGACCCCTGCTGGCTAGAGGACTCGCGGGCGGAGTCCTACAACTTGTCAACCAGGGCGTTCTACAGCATGTGCCATCATGAGTTGCTGCCATAAAAAAAGTCCCTCGGTGACCTGACTAGCTGATGGGGTTCTACACAGTCAAGAAAAGGTTACACAGGCGGCTCAATACAAGAGAAGGCCCAAAGAGAGAAAGACTCCCTGCCAAAGGAAACAAGACCCGGATTAGGATTCTAGAGAGACTAGTCCTAGTCCTACTAGAAGTAGGACTCTATTTGTAAACCTACCCTCTCCACTTATATAAGGAGGGGTAGAGCACCCCTAGAGAGACAGATTCACAAGTCCGTAAGTTTAGACAACACAAGAGATTAGAGATAGACAGATTAGAGGCTCTCGTGATTAGAGGTAGCAAACAACACCCTTGTAACCGAGAGATCTTCTTCATCATCAATACCAGACAAGCAGGACGTAGGCTTTTACCTCCATCGGAGGGGCCGAACCTGGGTAAAATCCATGTCTTTCGATCCCGATCAACCCCTTCAAGCCGCCACGTAGTTGCATCTTCACCCCGAACCTAAGTCCGTTCACCCAGACATCTGCCGTGACAAATCCACGACAAATAGGCAGTCGGCTCTGATACCAACTTGTGATGCCCCCAATTTCAACCGTACGCTAAACATGCACGCAATGCGTACGATCAAGATCAGGGACTCACTAATCAATATCACAACACAACTCTAGACACAAATTAAAGTCATACAGCTTCATATTACAAGCTAGGGGCCTCGAGGGCTCGAATACAAAGCTCGACAAGCACGAGTCAGCGGAAGCAAATAATATCTGAGTACAAACATAAGTTAAACAAGTTTTGCCTTAAGAAGGCTAGCACAAACATAAGCAACGGATCGAAAGAGGCGAGGCCTCCTGCCCGGGAACCTCCTATCCTACTGCTGGTCGGGGGCCGCCTCCACATAGTAGTAGGCTCCTGCGGTGGTGTAGTAGTCATCTCCGGCATACTCCATCTCTTGGGCTCCGTCGTCTGAACGCAGAATCATATCAAGGGGGAAAGAGAAAGCAAAGCAGCGGTGAGTACTCATCCAAAGTACTCACAAGACTGACATCAGAACTATGCTAAGTATGCATCATTATCAAGGGGTGGGATTATATCTGGGCTGACTGTAGAAAGCAAGAATAGGGGGAAGGCCTAGTCCTATCGAAGACCAGCATCTTGCAGCATTAGAAGAGAGAGTAGACCGGTAATCACTTATAATCATATTATTGTAACATTTTTTATTAAGTAACCACGCCGAGAGATTCTTCCTCGACTCCCTGCGAGGAAGCAATCCCGGAGCCACAATTCAGTTCAATTGAAATCACATTTATAGTTGTATAAGGTCAAGGTACAACTCCAAGTCGTCCTGTTACCATGGACACGACTATTCGAATAGATGAATTCATCCCTATAGGGGTGCACCGCATTTCCAACACGCTTGATCACCTCCAGCCGGACACACTTTCTGGGGTAATGCCTGGCCTCGGGATCCAAAAGGTCGTTGCCCCACCTAGACTCAACGAAGTGGCTAGCCCGTCGGTCTAACTCCTAAGCGCGCAGGTTCATGGGCCCACTTACCCTTGCACTCCCGCACGATGCGTACGTGTCCGGAAGCAGTCCTAGCACCCCTTAGTAACAAGCACGATGTGTTCCAGACCAATCCGGCGTGCGCCACTCCATTGCTGACGTCCGAAGAGTTTCGGCTGATACAACGAAGCTGAGTACCCATAAGTTCTCCCACATGATGGTTTGGTGCGTAAAAGGTCAAATGACCAACTCAGATCAAATACCCAACTCGTTAGCATTTTATTAGTGTGGGGGCAAGCGCGAACCATAAAAGGCAGTCCGTCACTGTCGTGGATTTGTCACGGCAGATGCCGGGGTCAACGGACTTAGGTTCGGGGCGAGACACAACTACGTGGCGGCTTGAAGGGGTTGATCGCAATCGAGAAGACACGGAGTTTTACCCAGGTTCGGCCCCTCCGATGGAGGTAAAAGCCTACGTCCCGCTTGTCTGGTATTGATGATGATGAAGATCTCTCGGTTACAAGGGTGCTAATTGCTACCTCTAATCTCTTGTGCCTCTAATCTCTTGTGTTGTCTAAACTTGTAGACTTGTGTCTCTTGAGACCTTCTCCCTCTAGGGGTGCTCTACCCCTCCTTATATAAGTGGAGAGGGTAGGTTTACAAATAGAGTCCTACTCGGAGTAGGATTTGGACTAGTCTCTCACGAATCCTACTCCGGGTCTTATTTCCTTTAAGGGAATCCTTCTCTCTTGTGGGCCTTCTCCTGTGGGCCTTCTCTTGTGAGCCGCCTGGCACCGGCTCACCCGTCGGGTCTTGGGCTTGGTCATCCTGTGACCCGCTTGCCGGGTCATAAATAAGATGTCATGTCTTCGGCCGGGTCTCCTGTGAGTCGCCAGGCCGGGTCATACCATGGGGTATATCCCCGTCATTAGCCCCCAGGTTAGCTTGAATTTATTCATGGTAAGCTCCTGAAATAAGAGTAACAAATATGTTAAGTGGCCAGCTTATAAAATGGCTTCTCAGAAATCCAGGTCTTTTCTCCATATGAATGAGTCGTCTTGATAATCATCTTGCTTGTCAATGTCTTTTGAAAAATATTGAGAATAGAACACCCATATGCCATTGAGTCGGCTTCCAATACTCTTGGCGGGTCATCTCCGCCGGGTCATCATCATTGATGATGTCGGGTCATTATCGTTGGTGACTCCGGGTTAAATAACTAGAATCCTGCTGACTTGATAAATATTGGGATGAAAATCCATCTGATGTAGAACCGGACTTCCATTGTTGTGAAGCAGGGCGGCTTATATAAACTCTGGCGGGTTATGATCTTTTGATAACACCGGGTCATAAGTGTTTGGTGACGCCGGGTCTAACAACTGAACTCCATATTTAATATCCTAAAAATTTTCCTCAAAGTTTTTGATATGTCCATATTACCTGTAGCCCCCAAGCTCCGAGATTATCCATGATAACTTGGTGCTTTGCAAATAACATTTTGGACTGTGTAGCCCCCAAGTGTCGGGTTGTCCTGCATGCAGCAACCTGGGACTTATAATTTCCTTATATCTTATAATGCTTCGGCGGGTGTAGCCCCCAAGGACCGGCTCATCAGAAAGCTTCGGCGGGTGTAGCCTCCAAGGGCCGGCTTATCAGAATGCTTCGGCGTGTGTGGCCCCCAAGGTCCGAGTGAGTAAGAATTTACTGGGCTGGGACTTATAAAAATATAGAAAGGCCGGCTCATCTTCTTGAGAAAATATAGAAGGGTCGGGTCATCTCTTTGAGATAATACGGTCTTGCTGACAATGTAATGGTTTTGAAAACCGGCTTGCGTTAGCCCCCAAGTGCCGTGGTGCATGCTTGCAGCGACATGGGACTGGCATAATTGATATAAACTTGGACTTGGATAATGTAGCCCCCAAGTGTCGGGTCGTCTACCTGCGGCGACTCGGGACTATGTGAGAATAATACGTCTCACCATAATTTGTTGAATGAATCTTTGACCGTGGTCGTAATATAACCCGAAATGAATATCCTGGAATAATTCTTTTGTCTTTGACATCAAATTCCTGCTCGTGGTTGCGGTGCAACCGGGCAAATATAAATTTGAGAAATCCGTGAGTGTTGTAGATTACTACAAAGCACAATTAAAGAAATCCGAGAACCGGCCAATTAGATGACACGGCATTATATCTAATAGGGCAGCTCTTGAAAGATAATAATTTCTCCGAGCTGGTTTGAAAACCCCCAATCATTTATTACTGGCTATGATAAACCATGAAGATCCAGCCATATTGGCTATTAAAAGATCCATTTGATCTTGCAAAACACTTAACGGCGGCTCATCTCCTAAGAGATAGTACCTGCAAAAAATAAACAAGACAGGATATATTCTGCATTGTTGTAAGGGCGGCTTGAAGAAGCTCAACCCGGAGATGTTTATACCTTTCATAACATTGCTCCTTTTCTCATAATCTTGCTCTGACCCATCTTGATAAGCCGGCATGTTACCTAGAGGTGGGAAGCCCCCTTGAATAATCCACGGCTGACATGTCAACCGGAATGGCATAAAGCCGGCTGTTTTTATGTAAGCTATACCCAAAGGTAAGAAGCCTCCTGTTAACGTTTAAATATTGTATGCGCGGACGCCGGCTGTCGATAGGAGATATAAGCTATACCCTAAGGCAAGAAGCCTCCATCGACAACCGCGACTAATGATTAGCCTGAAACTGCATAAAGCCGGCTATTTGAAGGGAGATGTAAGCTATACCCGAAGGCAAGAAGCCTCCTTCAACAGCTACAGTGTAGGCGCGGACGCTGGCTGTCGATGGATAATGTAAGCTATACCTGAAGGCAAGAAGCCTCCATCGACAACCACGGCTTACTGATAAAGCCGGCTGTTTGAAAGGAGATGTAAGCTATACCCGAAGGCAAGAAGCCTCTTTCAACAGCTACAGTTGATAAGCAACTGAGTTTTGGCGTAAACGCCGGTTGTTAGGGTGAGATAAGCGAACCCGTCGGTAAGAAGCCCCCTTCGACAACCGCGGTTAATAAGTAACCGAAAGTGGCATAAAGCCGGCCATTAGGGTGAGATAAGCGATGCCTGTCGGTAAGAAGCCCCCTTCGATGGCCGCAGTTGATAAGCAACTGGAATTTGGTGTACACGCTGTTACCTTAGGGTCATGTAAGCTATATCAAAGGTAAGAAGCCTCCATCAACAACAACGCTTAATGTAACCAAACTAGGCATAAAGCCAACTGTGCAAGGGAGATGTAAGCTATACCCGAAGGCAAGAAGCCTCCTTGCAACAGTTTAATAACAGCTGGCTGTGCAAAGGAGATGTAAGCTATACCCGAAGGCAAGAAGCCTCTTTGCAACAATGCTTAATTGGGCATAACGCCGACTGTGCAAGGGAGATGTAAGCTATACCTGAAGGCAAGAAGTCTCCTTGCAACAGCGTAAAAGCAGACTGTGCAGGGGAGATGTGAGCTATACCCGAGGGCAAGAAACCTCCCTGCAACAGCGCTTGATAGGGCATAAAGCGGGATGATAGATCAGCCGTTTTGACGGCGAACAAACCACTTCAACTCAAATTTGTGTGTCGGAAAATTTCATCTTGCAAAGACCTGGGTTTCTCATTGAAAACGACCAAATGAGTCTCGCCATGTCTGTAGCCTCCGAGTCTTAAGTTGACTTGAAAAGGCGGCTTGAGAGTCTCCACTGAAAGTTGAGGTTGGCCGTGGCGGGTTATGGATGATCCCGTATAATTTGTTTCAATAATCCGGTCGATGGTTCGTTCCGGCTGATTGTTGAAGTTAACCAAACTGCAATGGCGGCGATTTGTGCGCCTGTACGTTGGGCGGCTCATATCGACGAGCACTGCACCGATATGTTGATGTAGGCATAGAAAACATCCACGGCATTGTAAGCCGGTGCTGTTGTGAAAGACGCCACGACGTTGTAAGCCGACGCGGATGGCGAGAGATGGCTGCGGTGTTGTAAGCCGGCACGGACGGTGAATCACCCGTGACGTTGGAAACCAATATGGACGGCGAGTCGTCGTGGCGTTGTCAAGCCAGCGCGGTTGGTGAGTCGCCCGTGGTATTTATAAACCAGCGCGGAACGTTCGGGTCATTTGTGACATGTTGATGTAGACACAGAAGTCAGTCACGACATTGTAAGCCGGTACGATCACGAGAGACGACCGAGGGGTTTTATAAGCCGGTGCGGTCAATAAGTTAACCGCACAGCATGGCGCGGGCGAACACCGGTGCCGAATGAAGTTCATCGCACGCTCCATCTCCATAGTATAATGCCACCCTGGTAATAAACAATTGTCCCGTGCAAAAATATTGCAAGAAACGGAGTAATTGTTCTTTCAAAAAAATATGTGCTAAAATAGACTAAGTAGATAAATATCACCTGATAATTTTATATTGTGCAGTTAATCATTGCTCCATGAATAGACCGCAGATAACTGTTAATCCAATGGGCGGAGCCGGCAGGCCGGCGCGCCGAGGAGGCGCAGCTAGAAGCGGGCATGCGGGCCGGCTCAAGGATGTGGCAACAGAGCGAGACGAGGCGGCGCGCGGCGGCGGCAGGCAGGACGGCTCGCGAGGACAGCAGCGCAGGGCGGTTGGTAAGAACAGCGGTGGCTCCATCTGGGAATTAGGTTCTCGCTCTCACATGCCATCCAAATTGGCTGCCGCTGTCGCTGATCCATAATACTTTGTCTGAATAAATCCAATGGAGGTTAGTTCGTCGCTACCGCTTTTTGCTTTTGCTGACGAGAGAAAAGAAACACCTAGTAGTATAATGATATAGACCGGGTTGAGGGATGACGTCACTTCCTTTTCCATGCCCAAGTGTGGACAATTATTTTTGTAAGGCAGTGAATTTACGCATGCATCCTCGAGACTGTCCGACGGGTTGACCGCAAACGGCGTGTATGTTCGCCAAGCTACTTGATGCATTCAGATGCTTGTGTGGCCTTTGATATGTTTCCACACGTAGATGAATGTGTGGGCAAATAATAATATGTAGTCAAAGCACCAAATGAAAAGAGTAATGCTCCCGTCCTTATCTCCTTCTTTGGTGTTGAGCCCTGAGGAAAACTGAACTATTCTTGAAGCTGGTTGCTTCTCGTTTTGTACAGCATATAAGGAAGAGTGGAAGACGACAGTGCCAGGAGGACCAGCAGCCCATGTGAGCGACAGAAGCACTACAGGCTGCCGCCGATGAAGCTTTTTCCTTGCATTGGGGTTTGATGTGATGGCTGACATGGTAGGAACAGCAATACTTCAGTTCGCATCGGCGTTGCTGCCCAAATACTATACGGACCGGACGATCGTCATAATTCTTCTTGACTTCGACTAGAAAAGACGAGGTTGACAGCGCCCCAGCCACATGTGGCCAGCAGCAGCCCCGATGCTCGTGTCCCTTCGCTTATGTAGATGGAGGTACAGCCCCGATGCTCGTGTCCCTTCGCTTATGTAGATGGAGGTACGTGTCGATGCAGGTCGATTGGGATGCTGCCGCACCCAATTTCTATACTGGATCAATCAGACTGCTTTATGCGCGGACACCGCCGCAAAACTTCTCCGAGAGTTGGACTCGGAAGTTGCCAAATTGGAGGGATTTTCATCGCGGGGTCGGAAGTTTGCTATGGTGGAAACCCCTGTCGATCTCGGTGATCTGCGGCACACATCAGCGATCTATCCAATACTGAGTTGCTCAATTGTTGTTGTCTCAGGACTCGCCAGGGAAAACTGAACAGCTCAACTTGTGTCACCGTAAGTATCAATCAGCTCGAATTTTCGTGTATCGGAAAACAATTGATCTCGGCGACCCCTTTTCTCTGTACGAAAGCACAACGTAAATCGATTCCGGACGTATCGCCGGCTTTTTCTAAGGTTGTCCCTTGACGGGTTATCCTGCGCGATGGCTTCGCGCCGGCTCATCTTCAGCCGGTCAATCATGAGCTTTTTGATTCCTGTAGAGCTCCCTTCAAGAACATAACATCACAGTGCAGTGGCCCCACGGTGGGCGCCAACTGCCGTGGATTTGTCACGGCAGATGTCCGGATCAACGGACTTAGGTTCGGGGCGAGATGCAACTACGTGGCGGCTTGAAGGGGTTGATCGCAATCGAGAAGACACGGAGTTTTACCCAGGTTCGGCCCCTCCGATGGAGGTAAAAGCCTACGTCCTACTTGTCTGGTATTGATGATGATGAAGATCTCTCAGTTACAAGGGTGCTAATTGCTACCTCTAATCTCTTGTGTTGTCTAAACTTGTAGACTTGTGTCTCTTGAGACCTTCTCCCTCTAGGGGTGCTCTACCCCTCCTTATATAAGTGGAGAGGGTAGGTTTACAAATAGAATCCTACTAGGAGTAGGATTTGGACTAGTCTCTCACGAATCCTACTCCGAATCTTATTTTCTTTAAGGGAATCCTTCTCTCTTCTGGGCCTTCTCTTGTGAGCCGCCTGGCACCGGCTCACCCGTCGGGTCTTGGGCTTGGTCATCCTGTGACCCGCTTGCTGGGTCATAAATAAGATGTCATGTCTTCGGCCGGGTCTCCTGTGAGTCGCCAGGCCGGGTCATACCATGGGGTATATCCCCGTCAGTCGCCCCGCCAGTAACCCTCGGGTGCCTTACCGGCACACCCCACCACATCTCACGAATGCCTTACGCCGCATCCCACCAAATCTTTCTCTCGCGGGCACCCTTGGGGCCGACCCATCTTTCACTTGTATTTTAGTAACAAGACATAACGACTGTGTGTCAGTGCCCGAAGTGAATTTCCGAGGAATCACTCTCGAGATATCACGCACGGGGTATGTGTGGCGATGTGTTGGTAACGGCTTTACAGTGATGAGGACTGAGTCTTCTGTCTTCCAGTCCTCGGTGTCGACGATGATGAAAGCAGGGGCAATGACAATAGTGAACTGGGAGTCACAGAGGGATACTAGCCATACCTATACTACAACAGTATATGATAGCAGGTATGAAAGCAGTACTCAAAAAACAGGCTATGCATCAGAATAGGTACTTGATTAAATATAGTAGAAAAATCTAATGCAAGCATGAGGGGGAAAATAATAGGTGATATCGGAATGCTCAAGGGGGTTTGCTTGCCTTGTTGCTCTGCTGCAAAAGGCCGGTCGTCAGGGGCGTAGTCGTACTCGGCAGTAGCGTCAGTCTCGAGGTCTACCGGTAAGAAGAGGGGGGAGAAACAATAAATACAAGCAAACAGGTGTAACACGATGCATGAGATGGCAACATGCAAAGCTAGGTATGCACTAACGCAATACTACACGTATCAGACAGAGCAGGAGAATATCTGATGACATTTCCCGGCTCTTTGAATTTATCGGAAAGATGATTCGGAGGGAAAAGTTCCATGTTCATCATGCTAGGAGCACGTGCTAGATGAATGGATAGCATATTCGTATTCATGGGATTTTTTTGATCAACTTTCATGTATAAACCTTTTTGATCTGAGCTACGGATTATTTTCTATGATTTTTCAAAGATTTAAACAAATTCTGAAATTAATTTAATTATTTAAGTCAACATTATCCAGAACAGTGTAGGCTGACGTCAGCATGACATCAGCAGTCAACAGTCTCAGCTGACTGGTCAATCTGACATGTTGGACCCACATGTCATAGACCCATATTTAACTCAGTGCTAAATTAAACTAACACAGACTAACTAGCAGGTGGGGACCATCTGTCATAGGGTCATTAGGCTAAATAAATTATTTTCTATGAACCTAATTACTAATTAGTTATCTGACAAGGCTGCCCCAATGTCATACACATAGGGGTCGGGGACCCACCTGTCATTGACTGGTCTGACCCAGTCAACAGGGTTGACCAGGCCAACCGGTCAACCAGGACCGCGGGGCCCACGGGTCAGTGACCCTGCAGGCCGGCCCCACCTTGCCACGCAGGCAGTGGCGGTGCTGGGTCGCTGGATATGCGCCGGCGAGCACCAGAGGGCACGGCCGGGCTTAGAAATGCAGCTCCGGGGGTCAAATTGATCGTCGTTTCCTCCTACGTGCTCCTGGAGATGCGCTGCGTCAAATGGCGGCAGCAGCTGGACCGGAGATGGCCGCATTCGAGCTCTGCTTCAACAATGGCGGTGGCAGCTTTCGGCCATCATGCGCGCGAGCAAAACAGAGTGCAAACGAGAGGGGTTTTGCGCGGAATGGGCTCTACACATGCACCGCAAGCGAACGGACCTAGCCACGGCTCCAAACGACCACCGAATGGTCGCCGGCGTCGAGCATCCGCGGCGGTGGGTTTGGGCTCACGTGGAGCTAAGGCTACAGAGACCTATGAGGGCTACGAGGGGAAGAGGAGGTCGCTGGAGTGCTCACTGGCGTTGGCGAGAGGGCCCGATGAAGCGAGAGGTGTCAAAGGGAAGAGATCAACGACGGCGAGCTTCCTGGACTCGAGGAAGAAGAAGGGAGCAGGGCAGGGCTGCGTCATGCTTCGGCTCGGTCCAAAGCTCCAGGGAGGTCAAGGAGGTCGAGGCGAAGCTCTAGGGCTGGTCAACAAGGGAGGAGGTGGACGGTGGCCGCGTGTTTACCACGGCACGTCCATGGTTTCACTCGGGTGAGCTCGAGCCCGAGCTCGGGGAAGAGGATAGGGACGAGGGGAGGGTGATCTAGGGTTAGGGTTCACTACGGGGGGAGGAGCGGGGGCACTTGTAGGTGTCCAGGGGGGCCTGGATGGCCGACGCGTGGCCTCCATCGCCATGGATGCTCGACCGGCGTCCGCATCCCCTCCGATGAGCAGGAGGAAGGGGATGATGGAGCTGGCGGGCTGGGCCGCACTGTGGCGCCATAAGGCCCATGTGCACAGTGCCCTTCTTCCCTTTTCCTTTTCTTTTTCTGTTTTCTGTTTTACTTTTCCGTTCCATTTATTTTTGGCTACTATTTGCCTTAGCAAAAATGTTTGACATGGTCCACAAAATAACATGCATTATTTTGAATGGCCACACCAAGTTTGAGCATTTTTGGAATCTGTTTAATTTTTCAGTTGAATTTAAAGGACACTTTTAAATGCAATTTGGCTCTGTTTTGGATGGTGGGGTCCACACCAACATCAAGGTGATGTTGTTTTCCTTAAC
The DNA here is from genome assembly GCA_022496015.1 of Hordeum marinum. Classification (NCBI taxonomy): domain Eukaryota; kingdom Viridiplantae; phylum Streptophyta; class Magnoliopsida; order Poales; family Poaceae; genus Hordeum; species Hordeum marinum. Next base: position 387,532,679 of record CM039672.1, read on the forward strand.
AACATTAGTTTTGAGATTTTTAACAAGTGTGCAACATTTCTTTTATGTTGTTTTTCACTTTATTTTATCACCATAAAGTCCAAAGCATTTTGAGTTGGAATTTGAAATGAGGTATGACTCCATTGTGATCATGCACTGTTTAGCAAAAAGGATTAGATTAAACTTGGCCATTATTGTAGCTTAATTACAATGACCACTATAGCATAAATCCAGGGTGTCACTGGTATGAACCATAGTGAAATTAGAATACAGTAGATATTACACCAATATAAATAAAGAATGAGTTCACAATAGTAACTTAAGTGGTGATTTATCTTTCTTATACTAATGGATCTCACGAGTTTTCTGTTAAGTTTTCTGATGTGAATTTTCAAGTTTTTGGTAAAGATTTGATGGACTATGGAATAAGGAGTGGCGAGAGCCTAAGCTTTGGGATGCCCAAGGCACCCCAAGTCATATTCAAGGATTCCAAAGAGCCTAAGGTTGGGGATGCCCCTGAAGGCATCCCCTCTTTCATCTTCAATTCATCGGTAAATTTACTTGAGGCTATATTTTTATTCACCATGTAATATGTGTTTTGCTTGGAGTATCTTGTATGATATGAGACTTTGCTTTCTAGTTTGACACAATCATCCTCGCTGCACACATCTTTCTAGAGAGACGCGCATGAGTCGTGAATTTATTAGAATACTCTATGTGCTTCACTTATATCTTTTGAGATAGGCAATTTTGCTCTAGTGCTTCACTTATATCTTTTTAGAGCACGGTGGTGTTTTGTTTAATAGAAATAATTGAACTCTCATACCTCACTTATATTATTTTGAGAGTCGTTAAAAAACATGGTAATTGGTTTAGGTTATGAATTTAGTCCTAACATGATAGTCATCCAAGAGGGATAAAATAAAAACTTCCATATTAAGTGCATTGAGTATTATGAGAAGTTTGATTCCTTGCATAAAGTTTTGAGATAGAAAGATGGTAATATTAAGAGTCATGTTAGGAAGTAATTGTGAATTGGTAAAAATACTTGTGTAAAGGTTTGTGATTCCCGTAGCATGCACGTGTGGTGAACCGTTATGTAAGGAAGTCGGAGCATGATTTGTTTATTGATTGTCGGCCTTTGTGTGAGGGTCGGGAGCACGCGATGGTTTACTCCTACCAATCTCTCCCCTAGGGGAATGCGTCTAACACTTTGCTTCGATGACTAATAGACTTTTGCAACAACTATGTGAGTTCTTTATGACTCATGTGAGTCCGTGGATTATACACACTATCACCCTTCCACTTTTGCTAGCCTCTCTAGTATCGCGCAACTTTCGCCGGTGCATTAGACCCACCATATATTCTTCCTAAAAATAGCCACCATACCTACTTATTATGGCATTTCCATAGCCATTCCGAGATATATTGCCATGCAACTTCGAGCATTCTGTTTATTATGACAAGCACCATCATTTTCATATTGCTTTGCATGATCGTAAGATAGCTAGCATGATGTTTTCATGGCTCTTCCGTTTTTTTGATGTCATTCCCTATGCTAGATCATTGCATATCCCGATACCCCACCGGAGGCATTAATATAGATTCATATTTTGTTCTAGATATCAAGTTGTTATTCTTGAGTTGTAAGTAAATAAACGTGTGATGACCATCATTATTAGAGCATTGTCCCATGTGAGGAAATGATGATGGAAGCTATGATTCCCTCAGAAGTTAGGATGAGACTCCGGACTTTATGAAAAATAAAAGAGGCCAACAAAGCCCAAATAAAAAAAGAGGCCTTAGATGCCCACAAAAAAATAGGGAGAGAAAAGAGAGAAGGGACAATGCTACTATCTTTTATTTTCCACACTTGTGCTTCAAAGTAGCACCATGATCTTCATGGTAGAGAGCCTCCTATTTTGTCACTTTGATATACTAGTGGGAATGTTTCATTATATAACTTGTCTTGTATATTCCAATGATGGGCTTCCTCAAATTTCCCTAGGTCTTCATGAGCAAGCAAGTTGGATGCACACCCACTTAGTTTCCTTTTGATCTTTCATACACTTATAGCTCTAGTGCATCCATTGCATGTCAATCCCTACTCACTCACATTGATATCTATTAATGGGCATCTCCATAGCCCGTTGATATGCCTAGTTGATGCGAGACTATCTTGCCCTTTTTCTTCACAACCTCCACCATATTCTATTCCACCTATAGTGCTATATCCATGGCTCACGCTCATGTATTGCGTGAGAGTTGAAAAAGTTTGAGAACATAAAAGGTGTGAAACAATTTCTTGACTTGTCATCGGGGTTGTGCATGATATAAATACTTTGTGTGGGGAAGATGGAGCATAGCCAGACTATACGATATTGTAGGGATAATTTTCTTTTGCCATTATATTTTGAAGAGATACAATTGCTTTGTTAGTATGCTTGAAATATTATTGTTTTTATGTTAACGTTAAGCTTTTGTTTTGAGTCTTATGGATCTGAACATTCATGCCACAATAAAGAATATTACATGGATAAATATGTTAGGTAGCATTCCACGTCAAAAATTCTGTTTTTATCATTTACCTACTCGAGGACAAGCAACAGTTAAGCTTGGGGATGCTTGATACGTCTCCAACGTATCTATAATTTTTGATTGTTCCATGCTATTATATTATCTGTTTTGGATGTTTTATATGCACTAATATGCTATTTGATATTATTTTTGGGACTAACCTATTAATCTATAGCCTAGTGCCAGTTTCTGTTTTTTTCCTTGTATTTGAGTATTGCAGATAAGGAATATTAAACGGAGTCCAAACGAAATAAAATCTTCGTGATGATTTTTCTTGAACCATAAGACACCTACTAGACTTGGAGAGTGGGCCAGGAGACCTGCCACGAGGTCACAAGCCACCCTGGCACGGCCAGGGGGAGCCCCTGGCTTGTGGCCCCCTAGCAAGACTCCTAACCCTATTCTTCGGCCTATAAATTTCCAAATATCGCCCCAATACAAAAAGAGCCACGAAAATGCTTTTCCACTGCCCCAACCTTCTGTTCCCGAGAGATCCAATCTCGGAGCCTTTTCCAGTAATCTGTGGGAGGGGGATTCGCTCACGGAGGGCATCTACATCAACTGCGTGCATTTCCCCTCCGATGATGCCTGAGTAGTTGACCATAGACCTACGGGTCCATACATAGTATCTAGATGGCTTCTTCTCTCTCTTTGTGCTTCAATACCATGTTCTTCATGATCTTCATGGAGATCTATCCGATGTAATACTGTTTTGCGGTGTGTTTGTCGAGATCCGATGAATTGCAGGTTTATGATCAACTTATCTATGAATATTATTTGGTTCTTCTCTGAATTCTTATATGCATGATTTCATATCTTTGTAAGTCTCCTTGAGTTATTGGTTTGGTTTGTCCAACTAGATTGATAATTCTTGCAATGGGAGAAGTGCTTAGTTTTGGGTTCAATCTTGCGGTGTCCTCACCCAGTGACAAAGTAGGGATAGCGAGGCACGTATTGCATTGTTGCCATTAAGGGTAAAAATATGGGGTTTTCATCATATTGCTTGACTTTATCCCTCTACATCATGTCATCTTACTTAATGTGTTACTCTGTTCTTTATGAACTTAATACTCTAGATGCAGGTAGGAGTCGGTCGATGTGTGGAGTACTAGTAGTAGATGCAGAATCATTTCGGTCTACTTGACACGGACATGATGCCTATATGCATAATCATTGCCTTGGATGTCGTCATCATTATTTGCTTTTCTATCAATTTCTTGACAGTAATTTGTTCACCCACCATGTTATTTTCCTTCAAGAGAGAAGCTTCTTGTGAAACCTATGCCCCCCGGGTCTACTTTCCATATTATATTTTCAGATCTATAAAACAAAAATATCAAAAATACCTTTCTGCAATTTATTTACTTTTTACTTTCCGCAACCTTTCACATCTATCTCTTTCAGATCTAATCCTTGCAAGTGACCATGAAGGGATTGACAACCCCTTTATAGCGTTGGGTGTAAGAGTTTGATTGTTTGTGTAGGTGCATCCATCGGTGACTTGCTTGTTCCTCCAACTGGACTGATACCTTGGTTCTCATCAACTAAGGGAAATACTTATCTACTTTGCTACATTACCCTATCCTCTTCAAGGGAAAACCAACGCATGCTCAAGAGGTAGCAATAACCGACATAGTCATTTTTTGGTGGAGTATACACCAGTAAAGTCCGTAGAAATTATAAGGTGCAGCTGTAGAAGAATGATTCGAAAGGGTCTACCTTTCAAGAACATATTCCATGTACTTAAGTACATGAATATATCTGAAAGACCAAAGTGTTTAGTTCTTGTTCAATTCACTAAACAAGCAAGGCTGGGACTACCCGCGAGGCGCACAAGCGATTTGTTGGGATTTGGTTGGATTGGGGCAGGGGAAATAATGAAATATAGCGAGTTCAGTGTGTTAGCGTCAAAAGCTATGCATGTGGCATGCAAACACCCAACTCTGTGGGATCAGTTACAGGATAGTTTCAAGGCCGTCATAGCTAAGAGCCATGAGTATGATCCGCTACAGGAAAAATTGAGTAACAAAATGTCTGATCTCAGTAAGTGTGCAATTGAATATGTAGAGGATGATGAAGGCAACGTGAATGCAGTTCAAGATCCTATGAAAGTATCAAGCAAAGGTGCAACAAAGGTAGATGAGAAGCACCCGGTGTCAAAAAATGGTAGACCACTTTCTTACGATGAGCTAAAACTCCGGTGCGGGGCTTGCAAATTGCTAGGACACACTAAACCTAACAAGAAATGCAAACTTAATAGTAAGTAACTCTTTATATGCATTGTCTATTTTTTATATCCTTACCATTCATTAAGTTAACTTGTCTGCTATCATGTGCATAATTGTAGGACAGGAAGAAGAGTCGAACACCTACGTAGTCATATAATCACTCCTTAGTATCTACTTTTCTTTTTTAGCTAAAGAGGGGCTTTTCTGCCCTCCCGATTTCCATTACTAGAAACCACAGGGTCTTTGAAACTACAAGCACCAAATTGAAAGCTAAGACCTAGCATGTACTACTACCACCAACATCAACTTTCAGAAGGACAGATAAGTAGCAAACCGGCTACCACCACAAGCAAACCAGCTATAGCTAGCAAAGGCAAAGTCTAACAGATAACTAGAAATACTTAAGTAGATGTATATGAACAAATGATGTTGCAAGTTTACTAAATTTTACTGTTGTAGAAAATGTAGCTAGTTACACAGCAGCAAAGTCCGAAACACTGTCGAACTGACCAGGTCGCTTGATACTAGTAGTGGTGGGCTCGCGAACGTGTCGGGTGCGGCCTGCTGCACCAACCCAAAAGCTAGCTACGTGGCGTGCGTTGTTCGAGTACAATAAGGCCAGCTCCAGCGCACGACCCCAAACGGACATCCGTTTTGCCCGAATTCTATCCATTTGGGGCGGGTAATGGGGTCATGTCCGGGCCTTTTCTGGGATGCACCGGTCGTATGCCCAACGCACGGCCGCATTTCGACCGCATCCTATCCGCATACATTTTTTTTCAAGCACATATATTTTTTTATCATTGATTTTTGATACATGATAGCACATCATCAAATTTTGACTAGAATAACAAGACCAAAGAAAACAAGAACCACAAGAAGACATTTTAAAATAAATACAACTTCCATAACTACTCCCATAAATTGGATTAGTGACTTCTCGATGCATTCGTTGTTGATCTATGGAGGCTCGATCTTGCGTGCTTCTATCTTCTCCGTGTCTAAATAAGTTGATGTTGCTTACTTGCATATACTTTCATCTCTAGCATTTATTGTAGCAACAAGTGCACTAGTATTATTTCTAGCCTCTATTGTAGCTAAAAATGCACGAACATCTACTAATTTGCGTTCTATCGAAATATCGATGTATTCTTCTTCACAATACCAAAAGTCGCATCCATTCTACACAACAAAAAAATTAAGTTAGCACAAGTAGTCAAATCCGGCAGCACAAACAATGCTAAAGTAGCACATACCTTCCCATCATTTGGGCACTTGACGTACACCCATCCGGGATGTTCCGGCATTATAGACATGCGACGCTGGACCTTCCTTGGGCAGTCATCGCACTTAATAATTGGAAATTTTGCGCCGACGAGCCTTTGGGCCAGCACCAACCCCAGCCTCCTGCCGTTCTTGTATCTGCCGGCGAACCGCCGATGGCGTAGATCCGAATGACTAGAGGAGGAGTCAGTACCTGCATGCGACATTGCGGCCTTGCCGGGAGGTCCCGGCCCGGTGCCCAGCCAGTCCATGGCACGGTGTGGCCTCCCCGTTACCGGGCGAGCCCAAGTCCGGCTGGATCCGCCCCAAATCCGACCGTCGGGAGCGCAATTAGGTGGTCGTGGTTGGGTAGATCGGGGCATCGAGGGAGCAGGGCATGTGACAGGGTTTAGGGTTTAGGAGTTTAGAGTTTAGGGTTTGAAGGTTAGGGTTTATGGTTTAGGGTTAGGGTTTAGGTAGCGACGGCGGCGGCGAGGGACAAGAGTGGGGGTGTGCGGCTCGAGGGCTCGGTGGGTGGGGGTGGGGGATAGAAAAAGGGAGGCAGTGCCACCGATGGGCGGGCCAGGGGAGGACAAGGGTGTGCGTACGGACCGTCCACGCATTGTCTGTTTCACACCAAAGGCGGCCCAAACTTGGGCCGGAGATGGGTCAAAAGCGGACAAAAGACAGACAAAAGTCCATTTGTGCCCGCGCACTGGCCGTCCGATATGTCTGTTTTCCCCCAAACGGACGCACCCGGACGGGTTGGAGTCATGCGCTAGAGTTGGACTAAAGACCTGCCCACCCACCGCTCACTGTCTTACCCACTCTCTAGTCACACAAAAACTATGTGTGAATAATCTGATAGGGACAGGAGATATAATATACTTAACATATTCCATGGAAGCAAAAATGTAGACCAAAGAAACAATAGTTTATGACCTATTACAATGGTGGTAGCAATATAATGGAACAAATCTCTTTTTTTAATTGTAAAATAAATTTGAATTATGGAAGCAACCTATGCGACAGAAGTACCATGAGGAGGAAGCACGACTATTCTTAATTGGAATCCCAAATAAATAAAGGTTCAACCATGCTGAGGAGATGCAAGTTTCTACTATCTACATGCCTAGTTCATCAAAACAAAGTGTTGAACTGCACAACCATTATATCTTGTGATAGTAGAAGCACATTTTACTAACTGGAAGCTCCATTGTAGGAAGCATGAAATTTTTAGCAGCAATGAACCAGCTGATTCACTTAACTTTTTTAGCTGCAACAAATTCAGTAAACTTTTAGCAATAAAACAAATTTAAAAATTGACTTAACTGGAGAAATTCATTTTACAAACGCACATGACAATAGTTAAATGGAAGCATTATTTCAAATTCTTCAGTGGAGAAAGGGCTACAAATACTTCATCACTCAATTTCATCCAGGAATTCCTAGATCTTCCTTATCTTGGCCATAAGTTGTGCATAAGTAAAATATTCAGCAATAAAAAAATGTGAAAATTATTCTAAAATCTTCCTTATCACGTATGCAACCTAAAATCCAAAAAATGTCTCAAACCAAAGTAATTCATGCCCCGGAAACAAGCTTCCGGACTAAACTACAACCATTTAAACTTCAATCTTGTGTCATGTATGAAGTCTTTACGCCTGGATTTTCTTTGAGATGTCGCGAATTTTGTTTTTCACCGCTTCTAGCTGGTTGGTAGGTGACAAAATCAACTCGGCGATGAGACGTCTTCTCCTTGCGTTAACCCTATCCTGCAAATTAATATATAAATGCATAGTCAATAATAGTTGTTAAATGATCACACCACCGAGTCTACAAATTGAAATGTCAACCAACCTGGGTAAAATTGTCAGTCATTTGGTCCCCGTCCCAATGCTCCATAACTTCTATCACAAAAAGGCCGCAAGAGTTGCTGATATATATGCAAAAATTAGTGACGGTCCATACCAACAAGTGTCGTTATTACAATACGATGTACATTAACTCACCCATCCTCTTGTTGTGGCATGGCGTACTCTTTGATAGGCCAGTTAGACACGTCCGGGTATTTTCCAGGTGTAATAGAATTTGCCTCTCGAAAATCATTTGCTATAGTGAGTCGCTATAAAAAGGGTAATGTTGATGGAAATGAATACAACAATTTGTAGGAACAAAGATAGTAATGGTGGTGACAGTACCAGTGCTTTCATAGTGTCGACAGACTACTCAAGAGGATAGAGTGAATCCAGAACTTGGAATTCTTTCTTGCGCATGTGCATTACCATGGGCATCCCGTGGGTATACCCGACATTCAAGGCCACATACGTCTACAGTGTAAGAAAACATCATGTACCATATGAAGTGCTTTTGAAAATGTCATATACTAGACAAGTAATAATATAACGTACCTTATCATGCGGAGTATACTCATCCTTGACTCTATCAACTACTCCAGATCTTGACAACTCACTATCCATGTCGTAGGGCGACAACAATGGATTGTCTCATGCGAGATCCCGATCAGCGAGGTATCTCGACCTCCACGCTAGACAGAGGTGACGATCATGACCAACGCGCAGTGCCGAATGTGTCTCGTAAGAATCAATAATTTGCATACAATATGGAAACATTTTATGTTCAAAAGTTGCCACATATGTCATACAATTTAATAACAGGACATGCTAATAGTGCTTACACCATCCGACACCCATCTATGTTCGAGTACCGGCCGAAGCATCTCTGAAGAGAGTGAGTTAAGACTTCCATTGTAGTAAACTCTTTTTCCCTTATTCTTTTCAAACCGAGAAGGTATCTTCACAAATATAACAGCTGCATCAATTAGTTTCGGCGTCAACTCATCTGCCACAACCTCTGGCGTGACGTTATCAAAAAATAGAGCTGCATGGAAAATTATGAACGTCAATAATGGTGACTACATGAGTTACTAGCATATATTACAGTAAGAAAGCTAGTAATGGTACCTCTGCTTGCGGTGGTAGTTCCCAAAGGTCTAGTACCGCGGGCGGAACGCCTTCTTGGCTTATCAAGTGCATATAGGGATTCCAATTTCTGGAGAACTATCCGCTTCCTATTTCCCGACAAAACTTCGTCATCCTTTCCGAATGTTGGCAACTTTTGCCCCTTGGCATTAGCCATGAACTTCGTAACATAAGATGGCATGATGTCTATGTCTGAAGAACTAGACCGAGGAGAATTACTAATGATCCAAGGGTGTTCCGGTGTTGCACCATAGTCATCATTAGCCTTCTTTGGTGAACCACCCTTCTGGACATTGATCTTAGGTGGTGTTTTCTGGTTGGCAAAAAAATAATCATGAAGCTTCATTTTTTCAAACTAAAAAAAATATTAAACGAGAAAATTAAAGACAAACACACATACTTCCTCTGCTTTGTTTTTCTCCTTGGGAACTGCTTCTCGAGTATGCGTCAAATCAATGATCGGTTCTAGAGTATCTTTAGAGTGATTGTCTTCCTTGTACATGAATTCCTTTTTTTCATGTGTACCATTCTCAAATGAATCCACTTCATCATCACCATCATTGTTACAAGATGGCACGGCAGCCGCCGGCTTGTACATGACACCTTATATGTTGAGCTTCCCCAACAGTTTCTACAACACAAATATAGATGCATTAATGCTTGCATGGTTTTGAAACTTGGTTATCTGCTTCTTCTCCAAAAAGTATGGGCGTGTCACATCAGCAACTTGATCAGGGATTTGTCTGATCTGCTTGTGTATATAATCGATACACCTGTCATGAAAACATCCATCATCTCGTCCGGGTTAAAAGATGGCTTGGACTTCCTTGTGGTGGCACTGGTTGGCTTGGGTTTTGGCTTCTATGTAGTCCCATGATCTTGGACTTTGGGCTCCTGCGCCCTATATTCTTGGGTTATATTATCTTCGATCTGCATGCGATATACAACAAAATGTGATCAATAAAAATTTAGTGTACTAGATTAGCTACATGTGATATACAAGTACAAGTGATATACACCTACACGTGATTAACTAAATGAAGTACCTTAGCTACATGTTATATACAACTACATGTGATATAAAACTACATGTGACCAACTGACAGGATTACCTTGACGTTGCCACACCCACGACCATTGTCATAGTCAAACCGATCTCTCCTAGTGGCTACAGCTGCGGTCCAATTCCTCATCAGAGGTTGTATGGACAAGTTAGGATTGAAAGCGCAATCACCTTCCAGAGGTTGCACCTTTTCCCAGTACAAGTACTGCAAGAAAATCAAGATGTGCGCTTAGTACTATAAACCACATAAATTTTCAGTGATAAACTATTTTACATTGCTATATGTCTCATAGTTGTACCTGCAACAAAGCTAAATTGCCTTTCAACCATTGTCGGAGGTGTTTGCCTTTCTTCACAACGTGAAGGTAGTCTAAGAGAACACGAAGGGTGAACGCATTCCAATTGATCTTGGAAATACGTTTGACATCATCTTCCAAGGAATAATACTGCTTTGGTATAATCTTGCTCGACATGAGAGCAATAATTGTTCCTAGTAGGACAAGGACCACTTTCCGAAGGAAGTCGTCGTCGGTGGATTTATTTTTTATGATGTCAACAATGACATCATAAATCACTATATTACCTATAGATTTACTTAGAAATTGAGGCGACACCCTATCTTTCATATCCTCCCCTTCTTCGATGAGAATATATGCAGCCGACATTCCTTCATTGTCCAAGTTCAAGATCCACTCTACATCCACAGCACGGAGAGACACCTCCCCAACCAGATCTTGTACCATGAACCTTGTCGTGCTTGGGTCAAAAATATCAACCATGTACCTTATCAATAACGTACGCATCTTCGGTGATGGTATCTGGAGCATGCTATGCAAAGTAGTTTAGTCAAGTCTAGCTCTTTGAGCGGCTGATAGAGCGCCAATGAGCTTGCACCAGTTTTCAACAGCACACACAATTTCTCCATTGAGTTCGTCCATCGTGTTGACAAAATATAACATTTTCTCACACAGTAGCTAACAGTAAAGCAAAAAAAGAACACTAGCTAGAAAAATCTACCAAAGTGATACATGCTGCAAAGTGGGTTGATATAAACCTAACAAGCGATAACTAGAAGTGATCAATTAATTTACAACCATGTGATCAATTACTTTCGGAATCAAAAGTAACATAAGTTGTATAATGAATTTGAGGTTCATGAACAACTAATGTACAAATCATTAATGTTGTATTTGCACCTAAAAATACCTACCACCGGGTGAAACATAAAAATAACCAATCTATAATAACACCAATTTACATATCTTGTTGATTTAGACGTATGCCAACTACTTCGTTTACCATTGTATGAGAGAACAAAAGATCTATTTCATCTATGCCATCTGGTTAGAATGCATCTTATCAAACGAAGCGAATTTGATAATATGTGCTCATCCTAGGTGAATCGTAGCGGGTGAATCGAAGCTAATACACGAACAATTTAGTTTCGTATGGAAGTGGTATGGCGGGCATCATACTTGAACGGTCGATGAAGATGAAAGTAGTGGGCGATGCGGTCTCGATGTGCTCTGTCGAGGGTGTCCACCATGTGCAGGTGAATGTTCTCCAGGTTCTTGATGGGTTTCGGCGTATGCGGCAGAGGGAGCTGTTGTCGACTCGACGATAGGCGTTCTGGATGACATCTACGACGGAGGGAGTTGTTCTTATATATGAGGACGATATCGTAGGTCATCGCAACTTCCCAGGAGCGTATCTCCTAAATCATTGTTTTCCATACGGTTGACGCGAGGAAATACTTGCTCCTCAATTCAAGGGATTAGGACGTGCGGGATTGCCACGATCCAGGATTTGTGTAATAGAACGACAACTCCTCCCGTGATCGACGTGGGATCCAACTGGCATTTCCGGTATGGTACGACCCACGAACATACATTCGTACTCATAATTTTTTTTCTCAAGGATATTTGTTTTCAAATTTTATTTTATGTTTATTTATTTTTTAATAAATATACTCTGTATCCCAAGTTTTATAGGTCTTTTGTGCACATCATACACCGTATCATGCCATGCATTAGGGAGAAATATACACTGTATACATTGTATCATACTATGTATTAGGGAGAAATAGCAAAATCACCAATGTGAAGATTCATTGGCATTCCATGAATCTATAGGTGGAACCAATGTGAAGATTCATTGGCATTTCATGAATCAACCATGTGCCAAATTCAAGGCCATTTGAGCAATGTATGCCATGGCTATGGTCATGAGCCACTTCATTTTCCTACGAAAGCCACGAGCCTTCCACCTACTAGCTTAAATTTGTGAAGATCTATTTCAATTATTTACCGTATTCCAAGTTTCAAATTTTTCATGGTTACTAGGTGTGAAACAAATGAAGTGTGCCAAGTTTAACATTTATTTCTTTTTTAAAAGTTATAGTGCCTTTGTCAAACTTTGGTCAACACAGATGTCTGCCTAGCATGTTTGCTAAGTACAAAGCTTTTCTAGTCAGGAAAGAATTTATTTGGGAACCTCATGTGGTGTACTTTGTCACCACACATGCTTGTGCAAGAATGGTAAAGTATTGTTGGTACATCATTTGCAAAAAAGATCATGAATTAAGGAGAAATAGCAAAATCAATGTGAAGATTCGTTGGCATGCCATGAATCAACCATGTGCCAAATCTGAGGCGATTTGAGCAATGTATGCCATGAATCAACCATGATCCACTTCATTTGCCTATGAAAGCCATGAACCTTCCACCTACTTGCTTAAATTTGTTAAGAGACATTTGAATTATTTACTGTCTTACAAGTTTCAAAAATTTCATGGGTACTAGGTGTGAAAACAATGGAAGTGTGCCATGTTCTACATTTGTTTCTTTTTTTGAAATTACTGTGCGTTGGTTAAACTTTGGTCAACACAGATACCTGCCTAACAAGTGTGCTAGGTATAAAGCTTTTTCACTCAGGAAACAACTTATTTCAAATTCTTATGTGGTGTACTTTGTCACCACAAATGCTTGTACAACAATGGTAATGTATTGTTGGTACATCCTTTGCAAAAAGACCCTGTATTGAGGAGAAATAATAAAAATCATCAAGTTTTTCTCCACAACTATAGGCAGGACCAATAAGAAGATTCACTTGCATGCCATGAATAAACCATGTACCAAATCTGAGGCCATTTGAGCAATGTATGCCATGGCTATAGTCATGAGCCACTTCATTTTCCTATAAAAACCATGAACCTTCCACCTACTAGACTAAATTTGTGAAGAGACATTTGAATTATTTACTGTATTCCAAGTTCCAAAATTTTCATGGGTTCTAGGTGTCAAACAATGGAAGTGTGCCATGTTCTACATTTGTTTCTTTTTTTTGAAATTACAATGCCCTGGTCAAATTTTGGTCAGCACATATGTCTGCCTAACAAGTGTGCCAGGTACAAAGCTTATTCACTCAGGAAACAATTTATTTCAAACTCTCATGTGGTTTACTTTGTCACCACAAATTCTTCTACAACAATGGTAGTGTATTGTTGGTACATCCTTTGCAAAAAATACCCTGTATTGAGGAGAAATAATAACAATCACCAAGTTTTCTTCCACATCTATAGGTAGGACCAATGAGAAGATTCATTGGCATGCCATGAATCAACCATGTACCAAATCCGAGGTCATTTGAGTGTTGGGGAACGTTGCATGGGAAACAAAAATTTTCCTACGCACTCGCAAGATCTATCCATGGTGATGAGCATCTATGAGAGGGAGAGTAGATCTACATACCCTTGTAGATCACTAAGCAGGAAGCGTTAAGTAACGCGGTTGGTGTAGTCAAACATCTTCGCGATCCAAATCGCCGAGTGTCCGGCGATCACATCACGATCCGTCCCGCGATCCAATCACGATCTGTCCCGCAAACCCATCATGATCCATCCCGCGATCTCATCACAATCTGTACCGCGAACTCATCACGAACCGTCTCGTGATCTTCATCACGGTCCTTCCGATCTAGCGCCGAACGGACGACACCTCCGCGTTCAGCACACGTGCAGCTTGATGACGATCTCCACCGTTTTGATCCAGCAAGAGGAAGTGGAGAGGGAGAAGAGTTCACCGGGAGCGTGGCGGCGCTCCGGCGATGGTAGTGGAGCAATTCCGGCAGGGCTTCACCTAGGCACTGCGGAAATCCGATCTAGAGGAGCACCGGTGGAACGGGTAGCACGTGGCCGTAAAAACTAGTGCAAAACCGTAAAATCCACCGGTATATATAGGAGAAGAGGAGAGGAGGCTGGCGCAAGGGCCAAGGCTCCTATAGGAGTCAGCCGAACCAACTAGGGAGGAGTCCACCTCCTCCACTCCTAGTAGGATTAGGACTCCTTCCCTAATTTGCCTTTTTTTTTGCCTTTTTCCACCTTTTTCCTTTTGGGTTTTCTTCTCCAGCCACATGGGCCTTGTGTGGGAGTTTCCACCAGCTCACTAAGGGCTGATATTCACTCTCCCACAGTCCATGAAGCCTCTTGGGTCGAAATAGCCCTCCCAATGGTCTCCCGGTACACTACCGGCACTCCCGGTACACTACCGATGAGCCCGAAACTTTTCCGGCGACCAAAACAGGACTTCCTATATATGAATCTTTACCTCCGGACCATTCCGGAGCTCCTCGTGACATCCAAGATCTCATCCGGAACTCCGAACAACCTTTGGTCATCACCATACATAACTCTATACTACTGAAACGTCACCGAACCTTAAGTATGCAGACCCTGCGGGTTCGACAACTATGTAGACATGACCGAGACACCTCTACGGTCAATAACCAATAGCGGGCCCTGGATGACCATATTGCTTCCTACATATTCTACGAAGATCTTTATTGGTCGAACCTCTATGTCAAGGATTCGGTCAATCCCGTATAACGTTCCCTTTGTTCTTCGGTATGTTACTTGCCCGAGATTCGATCGTCGGTATCTCCAAACCTAGTTCAACCTCGTTACTGGGAAGTCTCTTTACCCGTTCCATAATACAAGATCCCATGACCAACACTTAGTCACATTGCTTGCAAGGCTTATTGTGATGTTGTATTACCGAGTGGGCCCTGAGATACTTCTCCGTCACACGAAGTAACAAATCCCAGTCTTGATCCATGACAACTCAACAGACACCCTCGGAGATACCTGTAGAGCACCTTTATAGTCACCCAGTTACGTTGCAACGTTTGATACACACAAGGCACTCCTCCGATGTCCGTGAGTTGCATGATCTCATGGTCATAGGAACATATACTTGACATGCAGAAAACAGTAGCAATAAACTGACACGATCATATGCTAGGTTTGTAGTTTGGGTCTTGTCCATCACATCATTCTCCTAATTATGTGATCCCGTTATCAAATGACATGACATGTCAATGGCTAGGAAACCTTGACCATCTTTGATCAACGAGCTAGTTCACTAGAGGCATACTAGGGACTGAGTGTTGTCTATTTACCCACACATGTAATGTGTTTCCATTCAATAAAATTATAGCATGGATAATAAACGATTATCATGAACAAGGAAATATGATAATAACTAATTTATTATTGTCTCTAGGGCATATTTCCAACAGTCTCCCACTTGCACTAGAGTCAATAATCTAGTTCACATCACCATGTGATTCACATTGTTATGAGTCTAACACCCAATGAGTTCTGGGGCTCGATCATGCTTTGCATGTGAGAGAGGTCTTATAGTCAATGGGTCAGCGACATTCAGATCCGTGTGTACTTTGCAAATCTCTATGTCAAACTGTAAACACTGCTACGACACTCCACTTGGTACTATTCCAAATGGCTGCTCCACTATACGTATCCAGATTGCTACTACGAGTTATCCGGATTGGTGTTAAAGCTTGCATCGACGTAACTCTTTACGATGAACTCTTTATCACCTCCATAATCGAGAACATCTCCTTAATCCTTTAGTTACTAAGGATATTCTTGACCGTTGTCCAGTGATTCACTTCTGGATCACTCTTGTACCTTATGGCAAGGCCAACATCGGGTCTTGTGCACAACATTGCATGCATGATAGAGCCTATGGCTGAAGCATAGGGGATGACACTCATCTTTTCTCTATCTTATGCAGTCACTGGGCATTGAGTCTTAATCAACTTTATACCTTACAAATCTGGCGAGAACTCTTTCAAAATCTTGTCAAGGTATGTACTCATTGAAAGTCTCATCAAGTATCTTGATCTATCTCTATAGATCTTGATGCTCAACAATTAGGTAGCTTTATCCAGGTCTTCCTTTGAAAAACTCTTTTCAAACAACCCTTTATGCTTTACAAAAATTCTATATCATTTCCGATCAACAATATGTCAACCACATATGCTTATCAGAAACTCTACAGTGCTCCCACTCACTTTATTGTAAATACAAGTTTCTCGTAAACTTTGTATAGACTCAAAAACTTTAATCACCTCATCAAAGTCTATATTCCAACTCCGAGATGCTTGCTTCAGTTCATAGAAGGATCACTGAAGTTTGCACACCTTTTAGCATCCTTAGGACTGACAAGACCTTCTGGTTGTATCACATACAACCTTTCCTCAAGAAAGGAAACAATGTTTTGGCATCCATCTACCATATTTCATAATTGAAAAATGCAGCAACTGCTAAAATAATTCTAACAGACTTTAGCATCACTACGAGAGAAAGTATCATCGCAGTCAACTCCTTGAACTTGTCGGAAACTTCTTTGCGACAAGTCGAGCTTTATAAATGGTGACATTCACCATCAGTGTCTATCTTCATTTTAAAGATCCACTTGTACTCAACGACCTGCTGTCCAATGAGCAAATATACCAAAGTCTATACTTGGTTTTCATATATGGATCCTTTCTCGGATTTCATGGCCTCTAACCATTTGTCGGAATCCGGGCCCATCATCGCTTCTCCACAGTTCGTAGGTTCATCGTTGTCCAACAACATGACCTCCAAGATAGGGTTGTCGTACCGCTCAGGAGCAGTACACGTCCTTGTCGACCTACGAAGTTCGATAGTAACTTGATCCTAAGCTTCATGATCATCATCATTAACTTCCTCTTCATCCGACGTAGGCTTCACAGAAACATCTTTCTGCGCTGCGCTACTTTCTGGTTGAAGTAAAGGTTCAGTAACCTCATCAAGCTCTATTTTCCTTGTAGGTCAATAGTAACTTGATCCGAAGCTTCATGATCATCATCATTACTTCCTCTTCAACTAACGTAGGCTTCACGAAAACATCTTCTTGTGCTGCGCTACTCTCTGGTTAAAACAGAGGTTCAATAACCTCATCAAGTTCTATCCTCCTCCCACTCAATTCTTTCAAGAGAAACTTTTTCTCGGGAAAGGACCTGTTTTAGCAACAAACAATTTATGCTTCAATCTGAGATAGAAGGTTCACCCAACTGTTCTTAGGGTATTCTACGAAGATGCATTTGTCCGCTTTGGGTTCGAGCTCATTAGGTGAAAACATTTTCCACACAAGCGTCGCAGCCCCAAACATAAAGAAATGACAGCTTAGGTTTCTATCAAACCATAATTCACCCGGTGTCATCTCAACGGATTTAGATGGTGCCCTATTTAAAGTGAATGTAATTGTCTCTAATGCACAACCCCAAAATTATAGTAGAAAAATGATAAGAGACATCATAACATGCACCATATCCAATAGAGCACGACCATGACGTTCGGACATACCATCACACTATGGTGTTCCAGGTGGCGTGTGTTGTGAAACAACTTTCACATTGTCTAAAGTTGTATGCCAAACTCGTAACTCGGCTATTCACCTCCACGATCATATCGCAGATATTTTTATCTTCTTGTCATGATGATCTTAAACTTCACTCTGGATTTGCTTGAACTTTTCAAATGATTCAGACTTGTGTTTCATTAAGTAAACATACACTATATCTACCCAAATCATCAGTGAAGGTAAGAAAATAACGATATCCACCTCACGCTACAAGACTCATTGGATTGCATACATCAACACGTATAATTTCCAATAAATCACTTGCCCGCTCCGTCAATCCAGAAAACAGAGTCCTTAGTCATCTTTGACCAAGAGGCATGGTTCGCATGTCTCAACCGATTCAAAATCGAAAGAGTCCAAAGATCCATCAACATGGAGTTTCTTCATGTGTTTTATACCAATATGACATTTAGCGGCAGTGCCACAAGTATGTGGTACTATCATTATTAACTTTGCATCTTTTGGCATCAATGTTATGAACATGTGTATTACTACGATCAAGATTCAACAAACCATTCTCACTGGGTGCATGACCATTGAAGGTATTATTCATGTAAACAGAATAACCATTATTCTCTAACTTAAATGAATAACCGTGTTGCAATAAACATGATCTAATCACGTTCATGCTCAACGCAAAACACCAAATAACACATATTTAGGTTTCTTACTAATCCCGAAGGTAGAGAGAGCGTGCGATGTCGATCACATCAACCTTGGAAACACTTCCAACACACATCGTCACCTCACCCTTAGCTAGTTCTCCGTTTATTTCGTAGCTTTTATTTCGAGTTATTAACATTTAGCAACCGAACCGGTATCCAGTACCCAGGTGCCACTAGGAGTACTAGCAAGGTACACATCAATAACACGTATATCAAATATACTTCCGTGACGTTGCCAGCCTTCTTATCTACCAAGTATCTAGGATTGTTCCGCTTCAGTGAACGCTCTCCTTATAATCGAAGCACTTAGTCTCGGGTTTGAGTTCAACTTTGCGTTGCTTCACTGGAGCAAAAACTGAATTGCTATCCATGAAGTTTGCCTCCTTGCTCTTGCCCTTCTCGAAACTAGTGGTTTGACTAACCATCAACACTTGACGCTCCTTCTTGATTTCTACCTTCACGGTGTCAAACATCGCGAACAGCTCAGGGATCATTATTTCTATCCCTCGCATTTTATAGTTCATCACAAAGTTCTAGTAGCTTAGTGATAGTGACTTGGAGAACTATATCAATCACAATCTTATCTAGAAGATCAACTCCCACTCGATTCAAGCGATTGTAGCACCCAGACAATCTGAGCACATGCTCAACGATTGAGCTATTCTCTTTCATATTACCGGCAAAGAATCTTGTTGGAGATCTCATATCTCGCAACATGGGCACGATCCCGAGATCCTAATTTTAGCTCTTAGAACATCTCATATGTTCCGTGACGTTCAAAAAGTTTCGGAGCCTCAATTCTAAGCCGTAATGCATGATGCACTAAACTATCAAGTAGTCATCAGAACGTGCCTGTCAGATGTTCACAACATCTACACACGATGCTAGAGGGGTTGGCGCAAGGAGCGGTGCATTAAGGACATAAGCCTTCTGTGCAGCAACGAGGACAATCCTCAGATCACGGAGCCAGTCCGCAATATGGCTACCATCATCTTTCAACTCTATTTCTCTAGGAACATATAAAAAATCAAGGGAGCTACATAATCTACAACATAATTTGCAAAGACACTTTGACTATCTTCATGATAATGAGTTCAATTAATCATATTACTTAAGAACTCCCACTCAAATTGAAATCCCTCCGGTCATTCGAGTGATACATGATCCAAATTCACCAACTCAAGTCCGATCATCACGTGAGTTGAGGTGGTTACAATGGTGAACATCATCATGTTGATCATATCTACTATATGACTCATGTTCGACCTTTCGGTGTCTTGTGTTCTCAGGCCAGTTCTGTACATGCTAGGCTAGTCAAGTTTGACCCGAGTGTTCTGCATGTGCAACACTGGCTTGCACCCGTTGTATGTGAACGTAGAGTCTATCACACCCGATCATCACGTGGTGTCTCAACACGAAGAACTTTCGCAACGGTGCACACTCGGGGAGAACACAATTTATCTTGAAATTTAAGTGAGGGATCACCTTATAATGCTACCGTCATAGTAAGCAAAACAAGGTGCATAAAAGGATTAACATCACATGCAATTCATAAGTGACATGATATGGCCATGAACTTGTGCTTTAGATCTCCATCTTCAAAGCACCGGCATGATCTCCATCGTCACTGACAAGACACCATGATCTCCATCATGTTGATCTCCATCAACATGTCGCCATCGGGGTTGTCGCTCCCAACATGCTTCTACTACTATTGCTACCGTTTAGCGATAAAGTAAAGCATTACATAGCGCTTAATGATTGACACGCAGGTCATACAATAATTAAATACAACCCTATGGCTCCTGCCGGTTGCCGTACTCATCGACATGCAAGTCGTGAAATTCTATACATCACATGATCATCTCATACATCACATATATCACATCATGTAATTGGCCATATCACATCAAAACATACCCTGCAAAAACAAGTTAGACATCCTCAAATTGTTGTTGCATGTTTTACGTGGCTGCTACGGGTTTCTAGCAAGAACGATTCTCACCTACGCATAAACCACAACGGTGATACATAATTTGCTTTTCAACCTTCTCAAGGACCGGCTTTGTCGAATCCGATCCAACTAAAGTGAGAGAAACTGCCACCCGCAAGCCATCTAGGCAACAAGTCGCGTCGAGGGAACCGGTCTCTCGTAAGCGTACGAGTAATGTTGGTCCGGACCGCTTCATCTCACAATACCGCTGAACCAAAATCCGGCCAAGGGAGGAAGAAATCTAAGCATCAACGCCCACAAACCTTTTGTGTTCTACTCGAGATCTCATCTACACATAGACCTAGCTCTGATACCACTGTTGGGGAACGTTGCATGGGAAACAAAAAATTTCCTACGCACACGCAAGATCTATCCATGGTGATGAGCATCTATGAGAGGGAGAGTAGATCTATATACCCTTGTAGATCGCTAAGTGGGAAGCGTTAAGTAACGCGGTTGGTGTAGTCGAACATCTGTCCCGCGATCTCATCACGATCTGTCCCGCGAATTCATCACGAACCGTCTCGCGATCTTGATCACGGTCCTTCCGATCTAGCGCCGAACGGACGGCACCTCCGCGTTCAGCACACGTGCAGC
Source organism: Hordeum marinum (assembly GCA_022496015.1). Taxonomy (NCBI): domain Eukaryota; kingdom Viridiplantae; phylum Streptophyta; class Magnoliopsida; order Poales; family Poaceae; genus Hordeum; species Hordeum marinum. The sequence goes on from CM039672.1 coordinate 387,553,794, forward strand.
TTGATAACGATCTCCACCGTCTTGATCCAGAAAGAGGAAGTGGATAGGAAGAAGAGTTCATCGGCAGCATGACGGCGCTCCGGCTATGGTGGTGGACCAATTCGGGCAGGGCTTCACCTAGGCACTGCGGAAATCCGATCTAGAGGAGCACCGGTGGAACGGGTAGCACGTGGCCGTAAAAACTAGTGCAAAACCCTAAAATCCATCGGTATATATAGGAGAAGAGGAGAGGAGGCTGGCGCAAGGACCAGGGCTCCTATAGGAGTCGGCCGAACCAACTAGGGAGGAGTCCACCTCCTCCACTCCTAGTAGGATTAGGACACCTTCCCTAATTTGCCTTTTTTGCCTTTTTCCACCTTTTTCCTTTTGGGTTTTCTTCTCCAGCCACATGGGCCTTGTGTGGGAGTTTCCACCAGCCCACTAAGGGCTGATATTCACTCTCCCACAGCCCATGAAGACTCTTGGGTCGAAATACCCCTCCCAATGGTCTCCCGGTACACTACCGACACTCCCGGTACACTACCGATGAGCCCGAAACTTTTCCGGTGACCCAAATAGGACTTCCTATATATTAATCTTTACCTCCGGACCATTCCGGAGCTCCTCGTGACGTCCGGAATCTCATCCGGAACTCCGAACAACCTTCGGTCATCACCATACATAACTCTATAGTACCGAAACGTCACCGAACCTTAAGTGTGCAGACCCTGCGGGTTCGAGAACTATGTAGACATGACCGAGACACCTCTATGGTCAATAACCAATAGCGGGCCCTGGATGACCACATTGGTTCCTACATATTCTACAAAGATCCTTATCGGTCGAACCTCTATGTCAAGGATTCAGTCAATCCCGTATAACGTTCCCTTTGTTTTTCGGTATGTTACTTGCCCGAGATTCGACCGTCGGTATCTCCATACCTAGTTCAACTCGTTACTGGCAAGTCTCTTTACTCGTTGCGTAATACAAGATCCCGTGACCAACACTTAGTCACATTGCTTGCAAGGCTTATTGTGATGTTGTATTACCGAGTAGGCCCTGAGTTACCTCTCCGTCACACGGAGTAACAAATCCCAGTCCTTATCCATGCCAACTCAACAGACACCCTCGGAGATACCTGTAGAGCACCTTTATAGTCACCCAGTTATGTTGCGACGTTTGATACACACAAGGCACTCCTCCAATGTCCGTGAGTTGCATGATCTCATGGTCATAGGAACATATACTTGACATGCAGAAAACAGTAGCAATAAACTGACATGATCATATGCTACGTTTGTAGTTTGGGTCTTGTCCATCACATCATTCTCCTAATGATGTGATCCCGTTATCAAATGACATCACATGTCAATGGCTAGGAAACCTTGACCATCTTTGATCAACGATCTAGTTCACTAGAGGCATACTAGGGACTGAGTGTTGTCTATTTACCCATACATGTAATGTGTTTCCATTCAATACAATTATAGCATGGATAATAAACGATTATCATGAACAAGGAAATACGATAATAACTAATTTATTATTGCCTCTAGGGCATATTTCCAACATTGAGCAATGTATGCCATGGCTATGGTCATAATCCACTTCATTTGCCTATGAAAACCATGAACCTTCCACTACTAGATTAAATTTGTGAAGAGAGATTTGAATTATTTACTATATTACACGTTTCAAATTTTTCATGGGTTCTAGGTATCAAACAATGGAAGTGGGCCATGTTCTACATTTGTTTCTTTTTTTGAAATTACAGTGACTTGGTCAAACTTTGGTCAAAACAGATTTCTGCCTAACAAGTGTGCTAGGTACAAAACTTTTTCAATGAGGAAAGAACTTATTTCAAATTCTCATGTGGTGTACTTTGTCACCACAAATGCTTGTACAACAATGGTAGTGTATTGTTGGTACATCCTTTGCAAGAAAGACCCTGTATTGAAGAGAAACAATAAAAATCACCAAGTTTTCCTCCACATCTATAGGTAGGACCAATGAGAAGATTCATTGGCATGCCAGGAATCAACCATGTACCAAATCCGAGGCTATTTGAGCAATGTATGCCATGACTATGGTCATGAGCCACTTCATTTGCCTATGAAAACCATGAACCTTCCACCTACTAGATTAAATTTGTGAAGAGACATTTGAATTATTTACCGTATTACAAGTTTCAAAATTTTCATGGGTTCTAGGTGTCAAACAATGAAAGTGTGCCATGTTCTACATTTGTTTCTTTTTTTTTGAAATTACAGTGCCTTGGTCAAACTTTGGTCAGCACAGATGTCTACCTAACAAGTGTGCTAGGTACAAAGCTTTTTCACTGAGGAAACAACTTATTTCAAATTCTCATGTGGTGTAGTTTGTCACCACAAATGTTTGTACAACATTGATATTTTATTGTTGCTACATTCTTTGCAAAAAAGACCCTGTATTGAGGAGAAATAATAAAAATCACCAAGTTTTCCTCCACATCTATAGGTAGAACGAATGTGAAGATTCATTGGCATGCCATGAATCACCCATGTGCCAAACTTGAGGCCATTCGAGCAATATATGCCATGGCTATGGTCATGAGCCACTTCATTTACCTATGAAAGCCATGAATCATCCACACCTACTAGCTTAAATTTGTGAAGAGCTATTTGAATTATTTACTGTATTCCAAGTTTCAAAATTTTCATGGGTACTAGGTGTGAACATGAAGTGTGCTAGGTTTTTACATTTTTTTTTGAATTTTCAGTGCTTTATCTCTCTTTCGGGTCAGAAAAAAATCCATATAATCCATTCACTTACAACATGTAGTCCACTGCCACAGTTGTAGCCATTATTAGTCAAAAAGAAACTATGAACGAAAGAAAGAAAACTTAAATGGCATTGACGGTCATAGCCGGTTTGGTGGTCCAATCATAAAGCACCGCCACCTCGTCCATTACTAAACCGCCGCCGCACGTTCCTCTCTCACTTTCCTAGGATAAAACCATCCCCTCCTCTCCGTCTTCTCCATTCTAGAAAACCCTCGCTCCTTCCTCTTCTCCATTGCAGAAAACCCTCGCTCCTTCCTCTTCTCCATTGCAGATCCACCGTCTCTCATCTCCTCGTCGAAATCCAGCACCGCTCCTCTCCTCATTCCGCTAGAAGCAGATCCATGGCGCTGCATGACAGAATCGCGATCATCGCCAACGGCGACCACGTGAAGTTAGACAGGTCGAGGGAGATCCTTTCCTGGTTTGACAACGACTGGGAGGTGGCGGCTACGGTGAAGGCCATGGCCAAGTATCTCAGAAACAGCGAGAAGGCCGAGATCTACTCCCAAGATGGAGTCCAGCGGGAGTCCGTCGAGTCATCGAGTATCTCCTCTAGGCGATGGAGCAGACGGACTCGAAGGAGCGGAAAGTTAGGCGTAGGTGGTGGGCGTAAAGATCCAAGACCGAGCATCCAGAGGACGCCCCATAATCAGATACGGGGTGTCGTTCATGAGGGTGCTGTTCTAGGCGGTGCCACCAGAGTGGATGCAAGCCATACCTAATAGGAGGCTGTTGCTATGCGCGACGTCTCTTCCCCGTCGTTCTCCACGGTTCCCTCGACGATCTCCTCGTCTCAACAGCATTGGTGGCGTTTAGGGTAAGCTTCACAGTCGACGTGATTTTACATCTGCTCATGCTTACAATCAAGGTGTTGGCTTAGTCAGGTGCAGTGCAGTTTAACCTTTTATTTCAATACAATTTAGCATTTTCAGTGCTAGTAAATTATCCATGGCAACTCAAAAATCTATTTGCTATGTGGATTGGTAAATTTCATCATTTTTTCTGGTAATTTAGTGTAGTTTATCCTTTTCATGTTAAATTTATCCATGGAACACATCATTTAACATGCACATTAAATCAGAAGGTGAATTAAATGAAGTTTGATCAATTTTCAATTGAGCATTATAATTGTGCTAGTCATATGAACCCCTGTTATCAATTACTTCCTAAATTGCAGCTGTAATTTTGCATGCTGTCAAATTCATATTAATTCAACATTTAGTTTTGTCAACTTGGTATTCAAATTGGAATGTGTGTGTGCTTGTGACAGATTACCGTTTGATTTTGAAATTACCATATTGTGAATTTTCAACCACACTCATATGTACACTATCAAATGAACACATCATTTAACCTGTACATTATATCAGTAGGAACATTATATGAAGTTTGATTTGTTTTCTGTGGGCTAGATGATGCTTGCATTCATCATATTGTATGAAATTACAACAGTAATTTTGCATGCTGCCAAATTCATATAAATTCAACATTTAGTTTTGTCAACTTGGTATTCAAATTGGAATGTGTGTGTGCTTGTGACAGATTATTGTATGATTTTGAAATTACCATATTGTGAGATTTCAAACACACTCATATGCACACTATCAAATGAACACATCATTTAACCTGTACATTATATCAGTAGGAGCATTATATGAAGTTTGATCCATTTTTTGTGGGCTGGATGATGCTTGCATTCATCATATTTTATAAAATTGTCTATCAAAATCCATTCTCTTTTTTATGAGAGTAGTTTTTCTACACCCATCTCGATGCATCCACGGTGGTTGCACCCACTTTCCGTGCACCCACACAATAAAACATAGCAAAACATTTTAAAAAGTTCAGAAACTTTTGAAATATTTTGCTATGTTTTTTGCGTGGGTGCATAGTGGGTGCATAGAGCTTGGGTGTAGAAAATCTATTCTCCTTTATATGTATTTGTGAAACTTTCTATCCAAATGCCATTCTTTATATGTATTGCGTCTAAAATTTTCCATTTTTTATATGCTAAAGGTGGGAGCATGGATGTGTTGCTAAAGATGATGGACCTGAAGATAAGAAGATTCTTCAGTTTTATGCCTTATTTGCTATGTGACGATATTAAGTTATGTATTTAATGATCAGAATTTGTTATGTATGTAAATTATGTATTTGATGACAATCACTTTTATGTATTTCATGATGGGCCACATTAAGATACCAGATAGATGAACTTAATGACAAATAGTACATAAGCACATTGAATCCCATAGATTTAGATTAAAATAAATGGCCAAATTAATATACCACGTCATATACCAAACTAAGATCAAAGTGATGCAGGATGCAATGGAAATAGTCTAGTTACAAAGTGGTGACGGATGCAGCATGATCCATGCTTTTAGGTCTTCACCCTCTTTAATATGTTAGCCAACTCAGCAGGTTTTACCTTAAGATGCCACCTCTTTTTGTAAGATGCAATTGCTTGGGTTTTTGAATGCTCGATCGCTTTCCTACAGAACGGGCATTTATAACGCCCGTTACGCCGGTACATAATCTTTCCACCCATGATCCACTTGTAGAATTTCCTCCTAAAAGTTTTCCTCACGTGTAGGTAGCGTTTCCATTCTTCCGAATATGCAATCAGCTATTAGAAGAATAAAAACTCTCATGTCAGCGAATTCAACATTACATCAAAGCTAGTCATAAAATGGGTTGTTTTTTCTTTGCATTGGTTCCATGAAACTTTGGTTATAAGAAAGACAAACATAATATACAAGAATACAAATGATCTATTCATCTCATTTTGCAAACCCTAGTACTGATAAGTGTACGATTAATCAAAAAATCAAGCGGTAGGATAATTTTATGAACATCGAGGAATAACAAGAGAGCAATTTATAGGGTTAACCACGAGAAGCCAAATTCTAGGATTAATCTCTGATAACACTAACCAATTCACCGTCTTTGGTGATGTCTTGGTCAAGCTCTGGATGCGAATCGGCGGTGACCAAGTCCTTGTCGACAAGTTCGTGCATGGCATCCACATCCGCTGAATGGAGCGCACCACCCACGCCCCCTCCCTCGGCAAGTTGGATCATCCTCGCCGGAAAGAGTGTAGGCGTTTGGGTGATAGTGAAATCAGTGTTGTGGCGGCAGCAAAAACGTGGGTGGATAGGCAGAGGCGATCTATCGCTGGAGGCCGGAGCGAGATTTGGGGGGTGAAAATTCAAGTTTTTCTAGAGAGAGAGGTGAAGGCAGCGCACACTTCGTCACTTTAAAAAAAAGCCCGCCTTCGTCCCAATTTTTGCTGGAATTTTTTTAATATGCGGGAGAATTAACAAATTATTTTTTAATTTGCAGGTGGGTTTAATTACTTTTTTATACAGGCATCCCCGTTAGGTCCTTTAATTTTAGTACCACATTTCTTACCGAGGCGCGTAATCACCGATTTAAATACCCTCTTCCGCCTAGGATGTTAATTCCTTTAGCAAGGCAGACATAATTCACCATTCTCATGCAGGTTAAGGTGTGTCATTTCATAAATTATGAAGTGAGAGTGCATTTCTCAATTTATGAGTGACATAGCAAAACCTGCACCAGTGTTGTGAGGTATATCTGTCCATTATAAAGGTATTTTTTTACACATCTTTTTTTCAAGAATCATGAAACTAAGCTAGTTTTTTTAATTGTGTGAACTTTTTAGATTCATGATTCTTGAACCTTCATGACAAGCATGGCACCATGTACAACATAACCCTATTTTTTATAGACTTGTACCTTCATGACAAGCATGCATGTCAAGTTTCGTAGATTTTCGTTCCTACATGCATGCCACCATGTACAACAAATTTGGGGTGATCTCGAGATGTTCAAAAAAATCACTTCATTACGAACGGACCGCTTGGTCTCACTTAAGCCAGTTTTTCTAACAAGGTGATTTTTTGACCTCCTCCAAATCACATAAAATTTTGCATACCCCTTCTCTTCCATAAAAATATATGGAATATTAAAGTTTTCCATTTTTTGATTTTTTATAATTTATAGTGGCACGGTGAAACAAAGGGACATAACGATCACCTTAGGGGGACAATGTACACTTCATTATTGTTGAAATTTCTTTGATAATCATATTTACTACATGCATGCCACCATGTACAACAAATTTGGGGTGATTTGGAGATGGTAAAAAATCACTTCATTACGGACAGGACCGTTTGGTCTCACTTAAGCCAGTTTTTCTAACAAGGTGATTTTTTTGACCTCCTCCAAATCACATAAAATTTTGCACACCCCTTCTCTTCCATAAGCATATATAGAATATGAAAGTATTCCATTTTCTGATTTTTTTATAATTTATAGTGGGTCGGAAAAACAAAGGGACATATGTCATACGTTACCTTAGGGGGACAATGTACACTTCATTATTGTTGAAATTTCTTTAACACATGCATGCCACCATGTGCAAAAAAATTTGGGGTGATTTGGAGATGGTCAAAAAAATCACTTCATTACGGACGAGAACATTTGGTCTCACTTAAGCTAGTTTTTCTAACAAGGTGATTTTTTTGACCTCCTCCAAATCATAAAATATTTGGCACACCCCTTCTCTTTAATAAACATATATAGAATATGAAAGTTTTCTATTTTTTGATTTTTTTTATAATTTATAGTGGCTCGGTGAAACAAAGGGACATATGTCATACGTTACCTTAGGGGGACAATGTACACTTCATTATTGTTGAAATTTATTTTAGAATCTTGTTTACTACATGCATGCCACAATGTACAAAAAATTTGGGGTGATTTGGAGATGGTCAAAAAATCACTTCATTACGGACGAGACCGTTTGGTCTCACTTAAGCCAGTTTTTCTAACAAGGTGATTTTTTTGACCTCCTGCAAATCATAAAATATTTGGCACACCCCTTCTCTTTAATAAACATATATAGAATATGAAAGTTTTCTATTTTTTGATTTTTTTTAATTTATAGTGGCTCGGTGAAACAAAGGGACATATGTCATACATTACCTTAGGGGGACAATGTACACTTCATTATTGTTGAAATTTATTATATAATCTTTTTTACTACATGCATTACACCATGTATAGCAAATTTGGGGTGATTTGGAGATGGTCAAAAAATCACTTCATTACGGACAAGACCGTTTGGTCTCACTTAAGCCAGTTTTTCTAACAAGGTGATTTTTTTGACCTCCTCCAAATGACATAAAATTTGGCACACCCCTTCTCTTCCATAAACATATATAGAATATGAAAATTTTCCATTTTTTTATTTTTAAAATTTATAGTGGCTTGGTGAAACAAAGGGACATACGTCATACGTTACCTTAGGGGGACAATGTACACTTCATTATTGTTGAAATTGCTTTGATAATCATCTTTACTACATGCATGCCACCATGTACAAAAAATTTGGGGTGATTTGGAGATGGTCAACAAAATCACTTCATTACGGACGAGACCGTTTGGTCTCACTTAATCCAGTTTTTCTAACAAGGTGATGTTTTTGACCTCCTCTGAATCACATAAATTTGGCACACCCTTTCTCTTCCATAATCATATATAGAATATGAAAGTTTTCTATTTTTGTTGTTTTATAATTTATAGTGGCTCGGTGAAACAAAGGAACATACGTCATACGATTACCTTAGGGGGACAATGTACACTTCATTACTGCTGAATTTTCTTTGGTAATCATGTTTCCTACATGCATGCCACCAAGTACAACAAATTTGGGATGATTTGGAAATGGTTAAAAAATAAGCAAGTGACATATGCAAAAAAAAAAGCCCGTCCACTTAACACGAAATTTCACAACCCACAGTCTGCATACAACTAGATGCACAGGCAATATGGGCCATGACGCAGGCCCGCAGGACATGTATTAATCCTACCAGTAGGCCCCACAGGGCATAGAGGTAGGCGGAGATGATGTGTTGTCTGGCTGAGAGAGGCTCATACCACACCTCTCTCAGCCGGGTATATAAGTAGGTGCGGGCGCCTCTCGTTCGGCGAGATGGGACTAACTCCCACCACCCGTGAGCTGTTCCTGGTGCAGGTTAGCGGTTGGCCCTAATTTTGGTGGGCTGACCTAGGCCAGCCTCACCAGCGTGCTCGACCGCACATCCGTGTAGATGGTTGGGCTGGCCCATTTTCTATGCATTTTTCTTTTTTCCTTTTTATTATATATATTTTCCTTTTTATTAGTTATTACAATTTTAAAATTGGTAAATGTATGATAATATCTTTTCTTATATTTTTATCATCTCATACAAAAATCCATCACTTCTAATTCAAATGTTCTTGTTTGCAACCACCTTTTTTTACCAAACATTTTCTTACACTACTATATTTCTTTTTCCTTTTTTTCAAATTTTCCCTTTTGTTATTTATTGCAGTTTTTAAATTCATGAATGTATGATAATATGTTGTCTTATATTTCACTTATTTCATACAATAATCCATTACTTCTAATTACAGTTTGCAAGCATCGTTTTTAACAACTACTTTCTTACACTTCTATATTTCACTCCAAGATTCACACACTTTTTTAAATGACTTCTCATTTGTAATCTAATCAGAAGGAAGCATACCTCAGAAATAAATTCCATGAGACAAAAATTTAGATATCTTCCTAGATTAATACCATCTAGGTCATCTAAGCAGGACATCAAGTTCAAAGACATACTACATTACAGTCATATATAAACATAATACAAAAGCAAACAAAGTTTCCAACAGTTCACAACCCCATGCATATTAACAAACGTAAAACATCATCACATATATTGATGATGAGTGGTACTTGCAGCTTTAGATGAGAAAGATCATGTAGGCCTAGTTGGGACACAGAGCCTTTAGGAGGGCACCATGCTGCCATCGGACCTGGCAGTCGTCAGAACTAATCGATGCATCCCGTGGATGCGAGAGAAGGTGCTCATAGAGCCCATTCTTGGGCTTTCTCTTTGTGGTACAGTAAGGGCACACATACTTCTTCCCCTTTTTGTACATAGAGGATCCCTTGGCCTTGATCTTCTCGAGTTCCTTTGCTATGAAGGACTCAATGTTTCCCTCGTCCACATCATCATCAGAGTGGTACTGCACACATAAATAAATTACATTAATACATTATGCATTCATATAGTAAACATGTGAAAGGAACTAAATGAACAAATAAAATTTCAACTAGGGCTAAACCTCATAGGGTTCGTCATCATCGGAGTCTGGATCATACGGGTCATGGCCAGTCATGTCCAGCTTCCTCTTCTTGCCCTCAGGATCCTTCTCCTGCAATGGGATAGTGCACTGCCTTAAATTTTAGTATTTACATAAATCTCCAGATCCTTATACCAGATCCTTACATGCAGTGGTGATGCCAGGATTCAAATATTACCACTGAAGCCGAATACATATGATTATCAACACATTTTGCACAATTTCCTGGCGTGTTACAAATTTAATTTGTTGTTTCATAATCTTGCTAAAAAAACATGGTCATGTTGTACAACCTCTACTCATTTGATTCCATCCACACAATAGCATACATGGCATGATCTAGTTTTACATGTCAGAACTCAAAATTTACCAAAAGAGAAGGAAGAAATTAATATTAACCCAAAAAGCAGCATGCTACCTTCTCGTAATCACATCACGTCTACCTTCTCGTAATCAACATGTGCAATACATCTCCAACAAAGTACAGATAAGTTTAGCCGCTAGTTGGATATAACATCTTAAACTTTGTTGAGGCAATATGATACATTATGCAATATGATAGTAAACTATAAATGCATATATCTCCTACTAGTAACATCTTTAATTGCAGTAGTCACCTAAACAACAAATTGATATACCATACAGGAATCAAGTGACATCTTAATCAATTGATACGTACATCAACACATCCCTTCAAAATTATATTCTATCTTCTCTCCTTCGAAATTACTACATTCTTTTTCGGCATATGGCATACAAAACCCTATATATGTACAATTGAAGCACAAATCTAACAAGCATATATCTCTTTAGCATCCAACTACTAATCTAATAAGCATTTATTTGTGAAGCATTCAAATACAAAGAACCCTATCTCATTGAATATCTGTAGCATTTTCGCACGAATTAATTACAACAAATCTAAGGCAAAAAATCTATTACAAAAACCCCCCATCTAGAAAACCCCCATCTAGAGATCCCCATCCGGAAAACCCCATCTAGAGAAGACCCCATCTAGAGAAGACCCCATCTACAAAACACCATCTAGAAAACCAAGTAATCTAACCCTACATTCTAAATATTAGAACTAACAAGGAAACAATGTCTCAGGAAATAGAACTACCTCCTCGTCGCCAGCCTGTGCAGCGCCGCTCGAGGCCGTGACCTCCTGCTCCGGCACCACCTTCTCAAGATCCGCAGCAGTGACAACGGTTGCGGTCTGTCCCACACCACCCTTGACGCCGCCAACGTCTGGCTCCACTTCTGTCGCGGTCACCGCGCCAGGATTCTCCTCCAACACATCCCCAGCCACAACGGCGACAGCGCGACAAGCGTCCTCCATTGGAAAGAGGTAGGGGATGTAGGCAAGGGAGACCATGCGACGGGAGAGAGCGAGAAGACGCAGTGGGGGGAGCGGGAGACGACGGGGTGAGGGAGACGAATTTGGGGGAAATAGTGGGGGTGATGCGCCGGGAGGCGGTCCCCCCCCCCCTTATACGATGGGACAGTTTTGGCAATTTCGGCCGCCACATGCTATCCCACGACCGCTGTATGCGCATGCGAAAAGGAAACACCTGCCTATACAAATACGTATATACGGTCAGCGTACGAACCGACGGGGCTGCACGGGCTCGTACAGGGCTCGCCCAAGGCTATACACACGCGATGAAAAGACGATCGTGCCCCTCACTCCGAAAGGGTATTGGAAGATCTCAGCCGTCCTTGTAATACTCCCCTCCGCGTTCAGTCCAAGGGGAAGCACCGGAGCAGAAACACACTAGACATCCCCTGAACATTCAGCCGCGTGAGCCTTTTGTTCTTTGAAAGGAACACAATGTATTCTAGCAACAACATTCAGTATAAATTCTGGGAAGTTGCCGAGCCAGGTCTCGAATACTTCTCATACATAGATCACGTGCCGCTAGGGCATGTGCTTCTATATTACACTATCTACATTTTTACATATTGGAATAAGGATCCTAGCCTTGATAAATCATACTTAGTGCTGTTGATAGCTTGCTGCAACGTCATGGAGTCTGTTTCAAACATGTGCTGGTAACCCATTTGAATTGCCATATTTGTTGCATGTTGCAGGGCAAGCGCTTCAGCATGAAATGGGTCAGAGACATGCTCCAATTTGCCAGCACCAGCGGCCAATAAAGCTCCTTGATCATTTCTCAGCGTGAAACCCAGCCTCATGTTTTTGATGCTTCGATGAAAGCCACATCTATATTGATCTTTAGGTTTCTATTGGACGTGGTTTCCACCTATGAATTCTCCTGGTGCTCTTCCTTTTCCCCTGGGTCTTGACCTTCATACAATTAACTAGATGATGCCCCACACGTTGTCGTGGGAATATTTTGCAATATATTTCAATGTGATTCGTTATATGAAACATGAATATTTTAAATAATAATATAAAATGTTAAAACTGAAAATACATATGTATTATGTTTGATTACTATGTGGTTGTAAAATATTTATCAAGTATAAATAGCATAATAGAATGAGAATTCTCATGTATGTTTCTCATGTTGAGATGGGTCTTTTTTTCATGCAAGTTTCATGATGAAGTGGCATGCTTGCATGTTAAGAGGCATATGGTAGCGGGGGTGTGTCTTTTGTCATTCATGTTCTGTGATGATGTATACTAGTATGCCACTACCACTATCAAAGGCTGGAAATGAAGTGTTGATCGAAACGTGCCGTTGTGTATACTGGTATTACATGGCCTATAGCTTTGATCAACACTTCCTTTCCAGCATTCGATAAGAGCTTTTCTTTTCATCCTTGTATTATCTTCCACAACTTCTCCTTTCTATTATTAAATGCCCTTGCTCTGTTCTTCCCAATATATGCTGGAAGGCCTAAGTACTTCCCTCTAAACCCCCCAGCTTTTATTCCTAGAATTTTTTCATCTCATTTCTCTCGCTTCCTCTAGTGTTTTTGCTGAATAGAATGACCGACTTGTCCTTATTAATCATTTGTCCAGAGCATGCTTCATAAGTGCTTAGGATACTATTTACTTCCCGTGTCGCACTTGCATTTGCCTCCATCAATAGGAGTGAATCATCTGCGAGAGAAGATGGCTCACACTTGGGCCTTGTCTACATTCTGTATCCCCTTCAGTCTTCCATTGGCTTCAGCTTCATTAAGTAATGCGGTGAAACCTTTTATGCATACCAAGAATAGATATTGGGAGAGGGGGTCTCCATGGCACAATCCTCTTTACGGAATAATTTATCAGTTACTCCCATGTTCACCTTAATCTGGTATTTTGCACTAATGACACACTTCATAATGAGGTTGACCCAGTTTCTATTAAAGCCCATCTTTATCATCATGTCCAGCTCTGCACATGTCCAGCTTTATGGCTGCATAAGCATTTGCACCACTTCTTTTCCTCTTTAGAAAATGTGTTAGCTCATAGGCTAGTAAGATATTATCAGAGATTATATGCCCGAGCACAAATGCACTTTGGTTGGGGCTTATGATGTTTGGTAAAATATGTTTTAATCTATTGTTTATTACCTTGGATACCTCCCTGTAGAGGACATTGCCGTGGCTGATTGGTCTAAAATATTTTATTATTTCCAGCCTTGATGTTTTTGGTATAAGCACCACCACGATGTTGTTCCAATCCTCTGGCATCTATCCCCCATTTAGCATATTCAATACCTCCCTTGTTATTTGCTCACACATGATATGCGAGAACCTTTTGGAAAATATAGCAGGCATCCCATCAGGACCAAGAGCTTTGAGATCTTCAATACTAAACAACGCTTTCTTCACTTCCTCCTCGGTGTATTGGCCACACAACATTTCATTCATGCCTTCATGTATTTTTAGAGTGATAGCATCTAGGATCTGCATGTTATTTTGCCCAACCGTGGAGGTGAAAAGGCTATAAAGATAGCATGAATGCATCTTCATCCTCCACGCATCCACCATCCTTCATTTTCAATTTTTGAATTGTATTTTTCCTTTTCCTCTCTGAAGCAAATGCATGAAAGAAAGTTGTATTTTTATCCCCAGATTGCAGCCATTTAACATGTGCTTGCTGTTTCCAGTGTGTGTCTTTTTGATATTCCAATCTATCTAGCTTTTCCCTTAACAAATGCTCTCTCGAGAATTTATCCTGATTTATATCTCCTTTTCTAGTTTCCTCTAATTTAGATTTTGTTTGCTTGATTTTTTCTCTCAAGATCACCGAGAACATTGTGATCCCAGTCTTTTAGGTCTCCCGCCACTGCCTGCAACTTGCTTGTTGTATTACCATCACCCCTTAAGCTGGCAGTGTTCCATGCATTATTTACAACTTCTTCACATTCGTCTTCCTGCAGCCACCTTGCCTGAAATTTGAAGTTATTTGCGAGCTCTTTGGATGGTCGTCATGCCACTATTTGCTGTCGGGTTTTATAGGGGAAGGAAGGCGCAGGCGACGGGGTGGTGGTACACGTGTGAACTCCTACTCCACCTCCTTGTCAACACCGTGGCATGGAAAATCAAATGCTATGTGCAGCCCAAAAAGGTTAAGTTTTGGACAACTGAACCGAAAAACCATACCGAAATAAACCGAACCGAACCAATTTTATGATTTTTATGGTTTTATGGTTTCGGTATGGTATGAAATTTTCATACCGTTTTGAATTTTGTTTTTTATGGTATATACCGAAAAACAGAATGGTTAACCGAATAAACCGAAAAGTCAAAAAATATTTATATATCTTGGGATGAATTACTATACATGTAATCATTTTTGTGTGCAGAAGCCAGATTTCTTATTAAATGCATCCATTTTTCTTGTAACGGAGTCATATTTCTCTTTAAAAGAATGCTAAGCACATTCATAACCATCAATCCATGTATGCATACACACTTGCATATAATTATATACTCTTTGTATAAAAATATATACGTTTTGAGTCATAAATTTGTAAATTATTATATGTCAACTTTAAATTCGCGTCAACTTTGTTTTTTATGGTATATAGCGAAACCATACCGAAATAATTTGGTATATATCAAAACCGAACCGTATATAAATTACATACCGTCTTTACCAAAGTATTAATACCGTACAAACCGAAATACAGTATAAACCGAACGCACAAAGTGAATCCCCCCCCCCCCCCCATCCACACATTTGTTCCTCATGCGAATAGTAAGTTTAATTGTCGCTGAGTTATATTTCTATCCATGAATATATTTTGTTCATATGCATAGTAATTTCGTTTCTAGGATACACAACATCATGTTTTTATGGGTATTATTAACTAAAATTGGTACCTCGTGTCTTCATGTTGATGAGATAAGATTTGCATTATTCTTTCCAAGCTAACTTTTTCAACCCACACATCATACTCTTAAAATCTTGGTGCTTGGCCACATTTAGTTTGTGGTTAAACTTTGTGCATGCTTTGCTATTACGAATATCTACCGGTTTTTTCACTCGAGAGACAATTGTAATTTTCTTTTCTGTTTGACTTACTGCTTGGCCACCCACCTTTGGATATTCTTGATGTCCTGTAACCGCTGGTACATTTATAGAATGGCTAAGTGAAATGTTCGTCTTCCTAGATATACATTTAGGCCATAAGCAGAGTGATTTTCTTTCCATGGATCCTAACTTTGGGGGACATGGGCTATGCCATGTAGTTGAGTGTGATGGCAGGTACAGACCGAGAATTTGTGCTATTTAAACAGAATTGACAATCCATAACAGTCGACAATACAAAATACTTCCTCCGCCCAGAATTAAATGACGCTCAAGCGGAGTCTAAGAAGAGAAGGTGCTTGTGAAAGCTTAGCTGTTAATAATTTTGTTCTTCCAAAAGTGCACATCTGTAAGTTATTACATGGAATGGACGCCTCGTATGCCTGTATCAAAGCATCTCACCCAGAGGCGGAGCCGGGATTTCACAAAGCCTAGGGCTAAAACTAAAGAGCTATAAATAACGACTAATATCACACATACCGGCACATATCAGAAGTACAACAAAAAAACACATTATAATGAAGTATGAAATTCATTGTTATCACAGAAAATCCAGTAAAAACATCAAAAGACTTTAAGAAAGTGCATCGTTACAAAAGTTACTAGTACCAAATTAAAGACTTGATCCATTCAATCCCATCGTCTCTTCATTAGCAATCGTAGAAGAACCTGTATTATAAAGATAAAATTGAGTATTCAAAATCAGGACAACAATCATGGGCCAAGTTTTCTTCGCGGGCGGACAAACTAAGTTAACGGTTCTCTTCGCACAAATTTTGCGAACCTATTATAATAGTGAAATTTGACAACATCAACTTGTTAATTTTTGACTGATACAGAGAAACTAGGGAACAAAATTTTAGATAATACAAACTAGAATTACCCATCTAATTGGCTGTGCACGCACAGACACACTGCAGTTTAGTAGGAGTTGGAGCAGAACAGGAGTCAGTCGAGCAGAACAAGAGAGTTGGAGGGGGCTGCTCCCGACGCCAGCCGCCTGGGTACATCTGCAGGTTCGATCTGTCCGGGCATGAGGGCTTCTTTGCTGACGAGGGCGGCGCAACGTGTGAACAAGGGAATATCCTGTGAACGGGGGAGACGATCAAGATTGGAGTATCAACCGTATATGGGCTGATGTTTCGACTGAATGGGGCTTGGTTTACACGTCGGGCTGGGCCTTTCCCAAGTCTAAAATTCTGAGAAAATTACTGGTTGCAATAGGTGCTACTTGGGCCACGCCTGAGGCTATAGCCTCAGCTGCCCCAGGCCCAATTTCGCCCCTGATCTCACCTCAACGTTTCTTTAAATGCTTGGATAAATGAATGGAATACTAAAGCATCTGTTAGAAGCAGTTTCTTAAGCCCTGCTGTAGAATGTTAAAACGCTCAGAACTTGTGTATTTTTAAAATCCAAAGTAATTTACCTTTTACCAGCTATGGTTCTTTCCTGAATCAGGCGCCTTCATTCTGAGCCGCACAAGCACTGAATGCTTGGTCTGCTCAACATGACAATATTCTCGAAGTATCAAAAAATACCATGCATTACTACTCCATGAATGGAAATTGTCCAGTGCTCCATCCATAGCACAAGACTACCTCCCAATATGGCAAATAATACAACCAACCTTGTGAATGCAGAGTTGTCCAGTAGTCAAGCTGATTGGTCAATAAAAATGGTGAGCCAGTAACCTAGTCCTATGGTACAGGGGTCGGGCCGATATAAGATAAGCAGATTCCAGGACTGAATGGAACAAAAATGTACAACTACCCGATATCTTCATGCAGCTTCTGGGCCAATGCATTGCGTTTGTGTGTACGTGTAGGCGTGTTCTGTCTTTTACTATATGTTTCAACTCTGGACTTTAGAATCATTCTCCTAATTACAAAGATCTTTATAAAATTATATTATAATTACAAAAGAGATAAACGCACCATTAATCACACAACTCACGTGAGATGAGCACTTTGGTCTCGCATCTTCTACAATGTTATAAAGCAGTCACAAGACTGTTCTAGGAGCAAACAAGTCACTCATGCTGAGGTGTCCTGCCGAGTGAGGAGATTACAATATCTCGAAGGGGAACAGGGCTCTCGCTCCCCTCGACCCCGAAACCCTACCGTCTCCGTGCCGCCACCGGCGAGGCGGCCGGGGAAGGCACTCAGCCCCCCGCCGCGCTCCCTCCCCTCCACCTCCCTCGCCGCCGCCCAGGGTCCCGGCCGGGCAAAGCCCTACCGGTGCCGTCGGCGGCGGGGCTCGCCTTCACCCCCGACACGATGGGATGGCGCGGGTCCTCCCGTCGGGTGCGGGCGCGGGGCACTACGGCGTGGCGGCGTGCAGACTCCAGCGAGCGCACTACGTGGACGGCTACGAGCAGAGGTGCGCTCCTCGACGCAGCGACCAGATCTGGCCGGCAGGCGGCGCAGGCCGCGACGGCAAGAGCCGGTGTCCTCTGCTTCCCCTCCGGTGGCAGGGGCTGTGGGCGGCAGTGGTGCTCTGTCTCGGGGGTGGGCTCGGCCTGGGCAACACTGGGGTTGGGCGGTGGAGCGTGTTAGGGAGGGGGCTTGTGGTGGCGCGGTGGCCAGGCTCCTTCAGGCGGCACGGGGTGGTGGTGTCGGTCTCCTTCTCCTGGATCTGGTCCGACGGTACATGGGGCTGGGCGGGTGTCGATGGTGTCGTCCGCATGTGTTTCGGGGATGGTCCAGATCCAGGGTTTGTGTCGGGCGGGTCAAATCGGGCCCAAGCGAATCCGATCTTTTGCTTTGGGTGGGAGAAGGTTGGGATTGTCCCGGGATGTGCTCGCGGGTATACTCGGGCTTCCCTCGCTGGTACGGTGCTCATTGGTGGTGGTCGTGATATCGGTGTGTCGGTGCACGGATCGGTGAAAGCACACTATGCTTTCTTGGTGGTTTTGATAATTCATGATCACATACATTCTCTCTTGGACTAATACTTTCATCTTGTGTATTTCAGATAAAGTCCATAGAGAAGGCTGGTTAAGGAATGTGGAGAGTATCCCAAGAAGAAGAAGGAGAGGATATAACATTGGCAAAGCTTCAAGCAAGAGGACTCTACATTTTACTTTGTGAGAAATCACTTTGAGTCATAGGAAAGCCAATATTATAAAAAGGGGGTAAGGTACTGTTGGTGAACAAGATGCTCAATACATGCACAAGTGATAGTCACCAAAAAACATCCACAAACATCACCACAAAAGTCTGTCCAAAGCCAAATATCCAAAATCAGTGCAACCAACATCACCACTCGGTGCAACCGATTCCCACAGTCAGACAGAGCCAACCCAAACTCTACCTTTTCGGTGCAACCGATTCTGAATCGGTGGAACCGAGTTAGGGTGGCAAACCTTCTGATGCCTGTATGCACAAAATCGGAAATTCTGAGTTTTTGCTTCGGTGTCACTGAGTCTTGCCATTCTGACCGTTGCCCACCTTTTCGGTATCACCGAGAATCCTATATCGGTCTCACAGAGATTCAAAACTTGCTACTTTTGAGGCAACTCTGTTGGGGAACGTCGCATTGGAAACAAAAAATTTCCTACGCACACGCAAACCTATCCATGGTGATGAGCATCTACGAAAGGGAGAGTGGATCTACATACCCTTGTAGATCGCTAAGCGGGAAGCGTTAAGAAACGCGGTTGGTGTAGTCGAACATCTTCGCGATTCAAATCGCCGAGCGTCCCGCGATCTCATCACGTTCCGTCCTGCGATCCAATCACGATCCGTCCCGTGAACTCATCACGATCCGTCCCGTGATCTCATCACGATCCGTC
The DNA here is from genome assembly GCA_022496015.1 of Hordeum marinum. Lineage (NCBI taxonomy): Eukaryota > Viridiplantae > Streptophyta > Magnoliopsida > Poales > Poaceae > Hordeum > Hordeum marinum. Next base: position 387,573,106 of record CM039672.1, read on the forward strand.
TCACGATCTTGATCACGATCTGTCCCGCGAACTCATCACGATCCGTTCCGCGATCTCATCACGAACCGTCTCGCGATCTCAATCACGGTCCTTCCGATCTAGCGCCGAACGGACGACACCTCCGCGTTCAGCACACGTGCAGCTTGATGACGATCTCCACCGTCTTGATCCAGCAAGAGGAGGTGGAGAGGAGAGAGAGTTCACCGGTAGCGTGACGGCGCTCCGGTGATGGTGGTGGAGTGATTCCGGCAGGGCTTCGCCTAAGCGCTGCGGAAAACCGATCTAGAGGAGAAACTGTGCACCGGTGAAACGGCTAGCACGTGGCCGGAAATTCTGTCCAAAAACCACTCAATCCACTAGTATATATAGGAGGAGAGGAGAGGAGAGGCAGCCAAGGCCTTTGGGTCGGCCGAAATAGGAGGTGGGAAGCAATCCTACTTCACCTCCAATCCTAGTTGGAGTAGGATTGCCTCCTATTGGCTGATTTTCCACCTTTTGCTTTAGGACTTTCTCTCCTGCGCCATGGGCCTTTATGGCTGTTTTCCTAGCCCATTAAGGGTTGGTTAATACTCTCCCACAGCCCATGGACCTCTTGGGGTCGAAGAACCCTCCCGGAGGTCTCCCGGTACACTAACGACACTCCCGGTACACTACCGATGAGCCCGAAACTTTTCCGGAAACCAAACTGGGACTTCCTATATATGAATCTTTACCTACGGACCATTCCGGAGCTCCTCGTGACGTCTGGGATCTCATCCAGGACTCCGAACAAACTTCGGTCACCACCATACATAACTCTACACTACCGAAACGTCATCGAACCTTAAGTGTGCAGACCCTGCGGGTTCGAGAACTATGTAGACATGACCGAGACACCTCTACGGTCAATAACCAATGGCGGGACCTGGACGTCCACATTGGTTCCTACATATTCTACGAAGATCTTTATCGGTCGAACCTCCATGTCAAGGATTCAGTTAATCCCATATAACGTTCCCTTTGTTCTTCGGTATGTTACTTGCCCGAGATTCGATCGTCGGTATTTCCATACCTAGTTCAACCTCGTTACTGGCAAGTCTCTTTACTCGTTCTGTAATACAAGATCCCGTGACTAACACTTAGCCACATTGCTTGCAAGGCTTGTTGTGATGTTGTATTACCGAGTGGGCCCTGAGATACCTCTCCGTCACACGGAGTAACAAATCCCAGTCTCGATCCATGCCAACTCAACAGACACCATCGGAGATACCTATAGAGCACCTTTATAGTCACCCAGTTACGTTGCGACGTTTGATACACACAAGGCACTCCTCCGATATCCGTGAGTTGCATGATCTCATGGTCATAGGAACATATACTTGACATGCAGAAAACAGTAGCAATAAACTGACACGATCATATGCTATGTTTGTAGTTTGGGTCTTATCCATCACATCATTCTCCTAATGATGTGATCCCGTTATCAAATGACATCTCATGTCCATGGCTAGGAAACCTTAACCATCCTTTGATCAACGAGCTAGTCCATTAGAGGCATACTAGGGACATGGTTTTGTCTATGTATCCACACATGCATTTAAGTCTCGGATCAATACAATTATAGCATGGATAATAAACGATTATCATGAACAAGGAAATATGATAATAACTAATTTATTATTGCCTCTAGGGCATATTTCCAACAGTCTCCCACTTGCACTAGAGTCAGTAATCTAGTTCACATCACCATGTGATTCGCATTGTTATGAATCTAACACCCAATGAGTTCTGGGGCTCGATCATGCTTTGCATGTGAGAGAGGTCTTATAGTCAATGGGTCTGCGATATTCAGATCCGTGTGTACTTTGCAAATCTCTATGTAAAACCGTAAACACTGCTACCACACTCCACTTGGTACTATTTCCAAATGGCTGCTCCACTATACGTATCCAGATTGCTACTACTAGTCATCCGGATAGGTGTTAAAGCTTGCATCGAGGTAACTCTTTATGACGAACTCTTTGTCACCTCCATAATCAAGAAACATTTCCTTAGTCCTCTGGTTACTAAGGATAATTCCGACCGCTGTCCAGTGATCCACTCCTGGACCACACTTGTACCCCTTGACAGACTCATGGCAAGGCACACACAGGTGCGGTACACAGCATGGCATACTATACAGAGCCTATGGCTAAGGCATAGGGGACGACGTTCGTCCTTTCTCTTCCTTCTGCCGTGGTCGAGCTTTGAGTCTCACTCAACTTCACACCTTACAAATCACGCGAGAACTCTTTCTCTGACTGATCCATTTTGAACTCTTTCAATATCTTTGTCAAGGTATGTACTCATTGAAAGTCTCATCAAGTCATCTTGATCTATCTCTATAGATCTTGATGCTCAACAATTTGGTACCTTTATCCAGGTCTTCCTTTGAAAATCACTTTCCAAATAACCGTTTTATGCTTTCCAGAAACTCTACATTATTTCTGAACAACAATATGTCATCCACATGTACTTATCAGAAATTCTATAGTGCTCCCACTCACTTTATTGCAAATACAAGTTTCTCGTAAACTTTGTATAAACACCAAAACTTTGATCACCTCATCAAAGCGTATATTCCAACTCCGAGATGCTTGCTTCAGTCCATGGAAGGATCACCGAAGCTTGCACACCTTTTAGCATCCTTAGGCCTGACAAAACCTTCTGGTTGTATCACATACAACCTTTCCTCAAGTAAACCGTTAAGGAAACAATGTTTTGACATCCATCTGCCAGATTTCATAATTGAAAACACAGCAACTGCTAACATAATTCCAACAGACTTTAGCACCACTACGAGTGAGAAAGTCTCATCGTAGTCAACTCCTTGAACTTGTCACAAACATCTTTGCAACAAGTCGAGCTTTACAAATAGTGTCATTCACCATCACTGTCTGTCTTCATTTTAAAGATCCATTTGTACTCAACGACCTGCCGTCCAACGAGCAAGTATACCAAAGTCTACACTTGGTTTTCATACATGGATCCTATCTCGGATTTCATGGCCTCCAACCATTTGTCGGAATCCGAGCCCATCAACGCTTCTCCATAGCTCGTAGGTTCATCGTTGTCCAACAACATGATCTCCAAGACAGAGTTGTCGTACCACTTAGGAGCAGTACACATCCTTGTCGACCTACGAAGTTCGATAGTAACTTGATCCTGAAGCTTCATGATCATCATCATTAACTTCCTCTTCAACTAACGTAGGCTTCACAGAAACATCTTTCTGCGCTGCGCTACTCTCTGGTTGAACAAAGGTTTAACAACCTCATCAAGTTCTATCTTCCTCCCACTCAATTCTTTTGCGAGAAACATTTCCTCGAGAAAGGATCCGTTTAAGCAACAAACACTTTGCACTAGGATCTGAGATTGAAGGTTCACCCAACTGATCTTAGGGTTTCTATGAAGATGCATTTGTCCGCCTTGGGTTCGACCTCATTAGGTGAAAAAAAAATCCACACAAGCGTCGCAGCCCCAAACATTACGAAATGACAGCTTAGGTTTCTATCAAACCATAATTCACACGGTGTCATCTCAACGGATTTAGATGGTGCCCTATTTAAAGTGAATGTAGTTGTCTCTAATGCATAACCCAAAATTATAGTAGTAAAACGATAAGAGACATCACAACACGCACCATATCCAATAGAGCATGACTATGATGTTCGGACACACCATCACACTATGGTGTTCCAGGTGGCATTAGTTGTGAAACAAATTTCACATTGTCTTAAGTTGTATGCCAAACTCGTAACTCAAATATTCACCTCCACGATCATATCGCAGTCATTTTTATCTTCTTGTCACGATGATCTTAAACTTCACTCTGAATTTGCTTGAACCTTTCAAACGATTCAGACTTGTGTTTCATTAAGTAAATATACACTATATCTACTCAAATCATAAGTGAAGGTAAGAAAATAACGATATCCACTGCACGCTACAAGACTCACTAGATTGCATACATCAACATGTATCATTTCCAATGAATCACTTGCCCGCTCCATCCAACGGGGTCCTTCAGTCATCTTGCCCAAGAGGCATGGTTCGCATGTCTCAACCGATTCGAAATCGAATGAGTCCAAAGATCCATCAGCATGGAGTTTCTTCATGCGCTTTATACCAATATGACATTTTGTGGCAGTGCCACAAGTATGTGGTACTATCATTATTAACTTTGTATCTTTTGACATCAATGTTATGAACATGTGTATTACTACGATCAAGATTTCAACAAACCATTCTCACTGGGTGCATGACCATTGAAGGTATTATTCATGTAAACATAATAACCATTATTCTCTAACTTAAATGAATAATCGTATTGCAATAAACATGATCTAATCATGTTCATGCTCAACGCAAAACACCAAATAACATTTATTTAGGTTCGTCACTAATCCTGAAGGTAGAGAGAGTGTGTGATGTTGATCACATCAACCTCGGAAACAATTCCAACACACATCGTCACCTCACCCTTAGCTAGTTCTCCGTTTATTCCGTAGCTTTTATTTCGAGATACTAACATTTAGCAACCGAACCGGTATCCAATACCCAGGTGCTACTAGGAGTACTAGCAAGGTACACATCAATAACTCGTATATCAAATATACTTCTGTCGATTTTGCCAGCCTTCTTATCTACCAAGTATCTAGGGTTGTTCCGCTTCAGCGACCGCTCACCTCATAACAGAAGCACTTAGTCTCGGGTTTGAGTTCAACTTTGGGTTGCTTCACTGGAGCAGCAACTGACTTGCTATCCATGAAGTTTCCCTCCTTTATCTTGCCCTTCTCGAAACTAGTGGTTTGATTAACCATCAACACTTGACGCTCCTTCTTGATTTCTACCTTCGCGGTGTCAAACATCGCGAACAGCTCAGGAATCATTATTTCTATCCCTGGCAATTTATAGTTCATGACCAAGTTCTAGTAGCTTAGTGACAGTGACTTGGATAACTATATCAATCACTATCTTATCTGGAAGATCAACTCCCACTTGATTCAAGTGATTGTAGTACCCAGACAATCTGAGTACATGCTCAACGGTTGAGCTATTCTCCTTCATCTTACAGGCGAAGAATATTGTTGGAGATCTCATATCTCGCAACACGGGCACGAGCCTGAGATCACAATCTCAGCTCCTAGAACATCTCATATGTTCCGTGACGTTCAAAACGTTTCGGAGCCTCAATTCTAAGCCGTAATGCATGACGCACTAAACTATCAAGTAGTCATCGGAACGTGCCTGTCAGATGTTCACAACATCTACAGACGACGCTAGAGGGGGTCGGCGCACCGAGCAGTGCATTAAGGACATAAGTCTTCTGTGCAGCAAAGAGGACAATTCCGAGATCACAGACCCAGTCCGCAATATTGCTACCATCATCTTTCAATACTATTTCTCTAGGAACATATAAAACTACAAGGGAGCTACATCGTGAGCTAGTAATCTAAAACATAATTTGCAAAGACACTTTGACTATGTTCATGACAATGAGTTCAATTAATCATATTACCTAAGAACTCCCACTCAAATTGACATCCCTCCGATCATTCGAGTGATACATGATCCAAATTCACCAACTCAAGTCCGATCATCACGTGAGTTGAGGTGGCTGCAATGGTGAACATCATTATGTTGATCATATCTACTATATGACTCATGTTCGACCTTTCGGTCTCTTGTGTTCCGAGGCCATGTCTATACATGCTAGGCTCGTCAAGTTTAACCCGAGTGTTCTGCGCGTGCAAATCTGGCTTGCACCCGTTGTATGTGAACGTAGAGTCTATCACACCCGATCATCACGTGGTGTCTCAACACGACGAACTTTCGCAACGGTGCACACTCGGGGAGAACACAATTTATCTTGAAATTAAGTGAGGGGTCACCTTAGAATGCTACCGTCGTCCTAAGCAAAACAAGGTGCATAAAAGGATTAACATCACATGCAAATCATAAGTGGCATGATATGGCCATTATCTTGTGCTTTTGATCTCCATCATGAAAGCACCGGCATGATCTCCATCGTCACCGGCATGACACCATGATCTCCATCATCTTGATCTCCAGCAACGTGTCGCCATCGGGGTTGTCACGCCCTGCATGCTTCTACTACTATTGCTACCGTAGCGATAAAGTAAAGCATTACATAGCGCTTAATGATTGACACGCAGGTCATACAATAATTAAAGACAACCCTATGGCTCCTTCCGTTGCCGTATTCATCGACATGCAAGTCGTGATAATCTATACATCACATGATCATCTCATACATCACATATATCACATCATGTAATTGGCCATATCATATCACAACATACCCTGCAAAAACAAGTTAGACGTCCTCTAATTGTTGTTGCATGTTTTACGTGGCTGCTACGGGTATCTAGCAAGAACAATTCTCACCTATGCATAAACCACAACGGTGATACACTGGTTTGCTTTTCAACCTTCTCAAGGACCGCCTTTGTCGAATCCGATCCAACTAAAGTGAGAGAAACTGTCACCCGCAAGCCATCTAGGCAACAAGTTGCGTCGAGGGAACCGGTCTCTCGTAAGCGTACGAGTAAAGTTGGTCCGGGCCGCTTCATCTGACAATCCCGCTGAACCAAAATACAACCAAGGGAGGAAGCAATCTAAGCATCAATGCCCACACACCTTTTGTGTTCTACTCGAGATCTCATCGAACCATCAACCTAGCTCATGATCGCACTGTTGGGGAACGTCGCATGGGAAACAAAAAATTTCCTACGCACACGCAAACCTATCCATGGTGATGAGCATCTACAAGAGGGAGAGTGGATCTACATACCCTTGTATATCGCTAAGCGGGAAGCGTTAAGAAACGCGGTTGGTGTAGTCGAACATCTTCGCGATCCAAATCGCCGAGCGTCCCGCGATCTCATCACGACCCGTCCCGCGATCCAATCACGATCCGTCCCGTGAACTCATCATGATCCGTCCCGCGATCTCATCACGATCCGTCTCACGATCTTGATCATGATCTGTCCTGTGAACTCATCACGATCCGTTCCGCGATCTCATCACGAACCGTCTCGCGATCTCGATCACGGTCCTTCCGATCTAGCGCCGAACGGACGGCACCTCCGCGTTCAGCACACGTGCAGCTTGATGACGATCTCCACCATCTTGATCCAGCAAGAGGAGGTGGAGAGGAGAGAGAGTTCACCGGTAGCGTGACGGCGCTCCGGTGATGGTGATGGAGTGATTCCGGCAGGGCTTCGCCTAAGCGCTGCGGAAAACCGATCTAGAGGAGAAACTGTACACCTGTGAAACGGGTAGCACGTGGCCGGAAATTCTGTCCAAAAACCACCCAATCCACTAGTATATATAGGAGGAGAGGAGAGGAGAGGCAGCCAAGGCCTTTGGGTCAGCCGAAATAGGAGGTGGGAAGCAATCCTACTTCACCTCCAATCCTAGTTGGAGTAGGATTGCCTCCTATTGGCTGATTTTCCACCTTTTGCTTTAGGACTTTCTCTCCTGCGCCATGGGCCTTTGTGGCTGTTTTCCTAGCCCACTAAGGATTGGTTAATACTCTCCCACAGCCCATGGACCTCTTGGGGTCGAAGTACCCCTCCCGGAGGTCTCCCGGTACACTACCGGCACTCCCGGTACACTACCGATGAGCCCGAAACTTTTTCGGAAACCAAACTGGGACTTCCTATATATGAATCTTTACCTCCGGACCATTCCGGAGCTCCTCGTGACGTCCGGGATCTCATCCGGGACTCCGAACAAACTTCGGTCACCACCATACATAACTCTACACTACCGAAACGTCACCGAACCTTAAGTGTGCAGACCCTGCGGGTTCGAGAACTATGTAGACATGACCAAGACACCTCTACGGTCAATAACCAATGGAGGGACCTAGACATCCACATTGGTTCCTACATATTCTACGAAGATCTTTATCGGTCGAACCTCTATGTCTAGGATTCAGTTAATCCCGTATAACGTTCCCTTTGTTCTTCGGTATGTTACTTGCCCGAGATTCGATCGTCGGTATCTCCATACCTAGTTCAACCTTGTTACCGGCAAGTCTCTTTACTCGTTCCGTAATACAAGATCCCGCAACTAACAATTAGTCATATTGCTTGCAAGGCTTATTGTGATGTTGCATTACCGAGTGGGCCCCGAGATACCTCTCCGTCACACGGAGTAACAAATCCCAGTCTCGATCCATGCCAACTCAACAGACACCATCGGAGATACCTGTAGAGCACCTTTATAGTCACCCAGTTACGTTGCGACGTTTGATACACACAAGGCACTCCTCCAATATCCGTGAGTTGCATGATCTCATGGTCATAGGAACATATACTTGACATGCAGAAAACAGTAGCAATAAACTGACACGATCATATGCTATGTTTGTAGTTTGGGTCTTATCCATCACATCATTCTCCTAATGATGTGATCCCGTTATCAAATGACATCTCATGTCCATGGCTAGGAAACCTTAACCATCCTTTGATCAACGAGCTAGTCCATTAGAGGCATACTAGGGACATGGTTTTGTCTATGTATCCACACATGCATTTAAGTCTCCGATCAATACAATTATAGCATGGATAATAAACGATTATCATGAACAAGGAAATATGATAATAACTAATTTATTATTGCCTCTAGGGCATATTTCCAACAAACTCGGTACCACCGAGATTGACACATCGATGTCATCGAGTTGGAATTTTTAGGTGTAACGGTTGGATTTTTGGAGATGCCTATATATATCCCTCCACCACCACCTACTATACAAAGAAGCACTCAAAACTGATCCCCACTCATACCAACTGATTTTCTAAGAGAGAGCCACCTACTCATGTGTTGAGATCATGCTATTCCATTCCAACCATATGAATCTTGATCTCTAGCCTCCCCAAGTTGCTTTCCATCCAATCAATCTCTTCCACCAAAGCCAAATCAATGAGAGAGTGATTGTGTGTTGAGGTGTCTATCATCTAGAAGCACAAGAGCAAGGAGTTCATCAAAATTGTCGAGCCTATTATCTTTTGGAGGGTGGTACCTCCTAGATTGGTTAGGTGTCGCTTGGCAGCCTCTGATGACCCACAAGTATAGGGGATCTATCGTAGTCCTTTTGATAAGTAAGAGTGTCGAACCCAACAAGGAGTAGAAGGAAATGGCAAGCGATTTCCAGTAAGGTATTCTCTGCAAGCACTGAAATTATCGGTACAGATAGTTTGGTGATAAGATAGTTCGTAACGAGTGACAAGTAACAAGTGTAACAAAGGTGCAGCAAGGTAACCCAATCCTTTTTGTAGCAAATTACGGGCCTGGACGAACTCTTATATAAAGCAAAGCGCTCCCGACGACACATGCAAATTTCTGTCAAGCTAGTTTTCATCATGCTCATTTGATTCGCGTTCGTTACTTTGATAATTTGATATGTGGGTGGACCAGTGCTTGGGTGCTTCCCTTACTTGGACAAACCTCCCACTTATGATTAACCCCTCTCGCAAGCATGCGGAACTACGAAAGAAGAATTAAGATAAATCTAACCATAGCATGAAACATATGGATCCAAATCACCCCCTTACGAAGCAACGCATAAACTAGGGTTTAAGCTTCTGTCACTCTAGCAACCCATCATCTACTTATTATTTCCCAATGCCTTCCCCTAGGCCCAAATAATGGTGAAGTGTTATGTAGTCGACGTTCACATAACACCACTAGAGGTGAGACAACATACATCTCATCAAAATATCGAACGAATACCAAATTCACATGATTACTTATAACAAGACTTATCCCATGTCCTCAGGAACAAACGGAACTACTCACAAAGCATATTCATGTTCAAGATCAGAGGAGTCTTAATTATCATTAAGGATCTGAACATATGATCTTCCACCAACTAAACCAACTAGCATCAACTACAAGGAGTAATCAACACTACTAGCAACCCACAGGTACCAATCTGAGGTTTGGGACAAAGATCGGTTACAAGATATGAACTAGGGTTTGGAGAGGAGATGGTGCTGGTGAAGATGTTGATGGATATTGACCCCCTCCCGATGAGAGGATTGTTGGTGATGACGATGGCTTCAATTTCCCCTCCGGGAGGGAAGTTTCCCTGGCAGAACAGCCCTATCAGAACTCTAGATTGGTTCTGTCCAAGTTCCGCCTCGAGACGGCGGCGCTTCGTCCCGAAAGCTTCCTTATGATTTTTTCCAGGTCAAAACCCTCCATATAGCAGAAGATGGGCGCCGGGGACCTGCAAGGTGGGTCACAAGCCTGCTAAGCGCGCCTAGGGGGGTGGCCATGCCTGATAGGCTTGCCACCTCCTGGTGGGCCCCCTTTGGTATCTGTTTCACCCATTTTTTTATATATTCCAAAATAAATCTCCATAAATTTTCAGGACTTTTGGAGTTGTGCAGAATAGGTATCTCAGATGTGCTCCTTTTCCGGTCCAGAATTCCAGCTGCCAGCATTCTCCCTCTTCATGTAAACCTTGTAAAATAAGAGAGAAAAGGCATAAGTATTGTACCATAACGTGTAATAACAGCCCATAATGCAATAAATATCAATATAAAATCATGAAGCAAAATGGACGTATCAACTCACCCAAGCTTAGACCTCGCTTGCCCTCAAGCGAAAGTTGAGATCGATAAATATGTCCACATGTTTAGAGATAGAGGTGTCTATAAAATACAATACAAACATGAGAGCATCATGAACATCTTTAGAATATCAATACTTATTGTATGTGATTTCTCATGCTAGAGTAACAATTCATTCACAAGGTAAAGTATGAACCAAGAACTCTATTGAGAACCAACGAACTATGCTCTCAGTCATTGAAGCAATTGGCAATTTATCATAACATTTGAAAGAGTCAACATAAGAACTTGTAATGCAAACCCACATACTCAATCATCTTTTAGTCTTTCATAATTGCTAACACTCATGCAGTACTCATGGGATCAAAGTTTCAATCGGACACAGAGAAAGCTAGTGGCTTATAATTTTGGCTCCCAACTATTCACCTCAAGGGTGATGTCAACAATAATAACTCATGATCACCCACATCCGAGTGGATATATGTGTCTAGATCCTTCCCCAACACATAATTCTTTCCAGGAGAGAAAGGCAAAATATAGGAAGTGGTGAAGGCCACCATGACTCTTGCATAAGGATAAGTACTAAAAAGGTAAAAGGTAACAGATAGGCCCTTCGCAGAGGGAAGCAGAGGTTGTCATGCGCTTTTTGTTTTGGGATGCACAAACCCTTAGTGCAAAGGAATGTCGCGTTGTATTGGCCTTTGTGATAGAAACCTTTATTATGCAGTCCGTCGCTTTTTTTCTTTACTATCACAAGTTTGTAGAACGTTTATTTCCTTTACAATAAAAGATCACACATATTTAGGAGCAATTTTTATTTCCTTTTGCACCGATGACAACTTACTTCAAGGATCTTATTCAATCCATGTGTAGTTATGGTGGACTCTCATGGCAAAACTGGGTGAGGTGTTTAGATGCACAAGTAGTATCTCTACTTGGTGTGGAATTTTTGGCTAATAGGAGGTGGAAGCAAGCACTACATGTTGAAGGATTTATAACCATATAACTTCTATTCGGAAGCAAGCAAGCATAACCCATTATGTTGTCTTCCTTGTCCAACATCAACTTCTTAGCACGTAATATCTTAATGAGTGGTCACAATCACAAAAGATGTCCAAGATAATATATTTATATGCGAATCTCTCTTTCTTTATCACTTCCTTTACAATTGCACCAATGACCAATCACTATGTTTGTTAACCCCCAACAAATTTCAATCGACACACTTCTTATATGTGAAGTCATCACTCCCCATAAGGTCATTATGTATACTCTTTTATTTTATTCTATTCTTCTTTTATTTATTACTCACATGAGCATAGTAAGCTAGCAGCGCCTTCACATCAGAACTACTTTTTATTATATAACTCTCGAACTTGCTTACATAAGGGGAGCAAAAAGCAAAAAACTAAAAGCTAGATTATACTAAAACTTTATTCTACTAGATCAAAACAAAAATAAAAAAGGACCGAACTAAGAAAAACAAGAAAAAGGAAAAAGGAAAAAGGTGTGATGGTGATATGATACCAGGGCGCCTCCCCCAAGCTTGGCACAAGCCAAGGGGAGTGCCCATACCCATGTGCTTAGATTTCCTTGTTCGGATGTGATGGTGGTGGAGTTATTGATGAGGTTGGAAGCTTGTCCTCCATCTTCCAAGGCATAGGCTCACCATCGTAAAAAGATGAACGAGTCTCTAGAATCCTCAAATATGCGGCTAACCTCATTCTCTTAAATCTATATTCATACTCACAGTTTTGGTTTTGCAGATCATAGATCTGGGCTTGGAGATGCTCAATTTTCTCGTAGAGCTTGAAGATGTGCTCACCGATGTCCTTGGTGTCCAGATTGTGCTTATGGGTAAAATCCGTGATCATCATATGATTGGCATTGAGTCCACGGTCCACCATCCCTTGGCACTTGAAAACTTGCTACTCCATAGCTTCGAGCCTTGTTTCCACGCTTCCGGTCTTCTTTGGCCCCTCAACGTCGCGGATGTGCAGCACCCCCTCACGCACTCAATGGTTTGAGGGTGTTGCAGCATCTTCGCAAGATAAGGGTTGATGACCTTCTCTAAAAACTTGTCCTTCAGAGCACTTGGGGATGCCATGACGATCTAAATCTGTAAGAGAAACAACTGAAAACGAAAACCGGAGGTATTGTCGTGATACGAAAGTGCAAACCTCCGGGAGATTATATAACGAATTTTTGCTGACCCAAAGGAGTGTACCACAAGAAAACGGAGTCCGGAGGGCGCACGGGGTGGTGGCAAGCCCCCTAGGCGCGACCACAAAGGTGGCTTGCTCCCCTGGCCGCGCCTAGCAGGCTTGTCGCCTCCTCATGCGTCCTTCGAACAACTTTTGATTTTCCTAATTGTTTAAATTTTCCAAAACTGAGTGAAATTGATATCGGGAAAGTTTTGGAGTCGGTTTACTTACCGTACCACATACCTATTCCTTTTCGGAGTATGAAACGTTACGGCAGGTCTCCCTAATATACTCCTCGAGAGTTATGGTATTAATAACATTGGTTTCAACATTTATGGGAGTACCTGAGATATAATGTTTGATTCTTTTGACCGTTTACCACCTTCGGATTTGTGCCTTCGGCGTTGTTGATCTTGATGACACCAGAACGATATACTTCCTCGACAATAAAGGCCCTTCCCATTTAAAGAGAAGTTTTCTTGCAAAGAATCTTAACCCGAGAATTGTATAGCAATACATGATCACCTACATTGAATTCATGCTTTTGTATCTACATTGAATTCATGCTTTTGTATCCTTTTATCATGCCACCTCTTAACTTTCTCTTTAAACACCTTGAAATTATCACAGGCTTGGGTTCTCCATTCATCAAGTGAGCTAATGTCAAATAACCTGTTCTCACTAGCAAGTTTGAAATCATAGTTGAGATCTTTGATTTCCCAATAAGCTTTATGCTCTAGCTCTAGAGGTAAGTGACATGCTTTACCATAAACCATTTTATATTGAGACATACCCATAGGGTTCTTGTAAGCAGTTCTATAAGCCCATAATGTATCGTCAAGTTTCTTAGACCAATTCTTCCTAGATCTATTAACCGTCTTTTGCAAGATCAATATAATTTCTCTATTGCTTAATTCTACTTGACCACTAGACTGGGGATGATAAGGAGATGCAATTCTATGATTAACATCATACCTATCAAGCAATTTATGAAAAGCACCATGAATAAAATGTGAACCACCATCTGTCATTAAATATCTAGGGACTCCAAATCTAGGGAAAATAACTTCTTTAAGCATCTTAATAGAGGTGTTATGATCAACACTACTAGTTGGAATAGCTTCTACCCACTTAGTAACATAATCAACAACAACAAGAATAGGTGTATACCCGTTGGACATTGGAAAATGTCCCATATAATCAAAACCCCAAACATAAAATGGTTCAATAACAAGAGAGTAATTCATAGGCATTTCCTGACGTCTACTAATATTACCAATTCTTTGACATTCATCACATGACAAGACAAACTTACGAGCTTCCTTGAAGAGAGTAGGCCAATAAAAACCAGATTGTAATACCTTATGTGCAGTTCTATCTCCAACGCGGTGTCCTCCTAGGCCTCGGAATGACACTTGTGTAGGATCTGTTCCTATTCATGCTTAGGTAGATGATATGTCTCCATCGTATCCACTTTTCCAAACTCTTTTGCCCTTGTTTTGGACTCTAGTTTGCATGATTTGAATGGAACTAACCCGGACTGACGCTATTTTCAGCAGAATGGCCTTGGTGTTATTTTTGTCCTGAAAATTTATGGATAATATTTTTGGATTTAATAAAAAAACTGGCGCAAGAATCAACCAGAGAGGGGCCACCTGCAGGCCACAAGCCCGCTAGGCGCGGCCACCCCTGGCCGCGCCTAGCAAGCTTGTGGGGCCCCTGTGGCTCCTCCGACCTCATCTCCAACTCCATATAACCCTATTCGCAGAGAGAAAAAATAAAGGAGAAGAGTTCATCACGTTTCACGATACGGAGCCGCCACCACCTCATGTTCTCCGTGGGGAGACCAGATCTGGAGTCCGTTTTGGGCTCCGGAGAGGGGAAATCGACGCCTTCGTCATCACGAACCATTCTTCATCACCAATTCCATGATGCTCTCCACCTTTCATGAGTAATTCCATCGTAGGATTGCTAGACGGTGATGGGTTGGATGAGATCTATCATGTAATCGAGTTAGTTTTGTTATGGTTTGATCCCTAGTATCCACTGTGTTTTGTGATTGATGTTGCTATGACTTTGTTATGCTTAATGCTTGTCACTAGGGCCCTAGTGCCATGATTTCAGATATGATACTATTATGTTTTCATGAATATATATGTGTTCTTGATCCTATCTTGCAATTTGTAGACACCTATTACGAGTTATGATCCGCATCCCCCAGGTTGACAATAACTAGGATTCTTTATGGTGATTACCGTACTATGAGGAGTTCATGTATTCACTAAGTGCTAATACTTTGGTCCGGTTCTCTAATAAAAGGAGGCCTTAATATCCCATAGTTTCCATTAGGACCCCGCTGCCACGTGAGGGTAGGACAAAAGATGTCATGCAAGTTCTTTTCCGCAAGCACGTATGATATATGGAATACATGCCTACATTACATTGATAAATTGGAGCTAGTTATGTGTCACCCTATGTTTTAACTGTTGCATGATGAATGCCATCCAACATAATTATCCAGCACCGATCCATTGCCTATGAGATTTCCACATATTGATCTTTGCGAAGTTATTGTTCTGTTGCTACTATTACAATCACTACAAAACTGCTAGCGTTACTTTTGCTACCGTTACCATTACTTCCATACCACTTTGCTACTGAATACTTTGCCGCATATATTAAGTCTTTCAGGTGTGGTTGAATTGAAAACTCAGCCATGAATACTCGAGAATATTCTTTGGCTCCCCTTGTGTCGAATCAATAAATTTGGGTTGAATACTCTACCCTCAAAAACTGTTGCGATCCCCTATACTTGTGGGTTATCAGTACACAATGTCTAATAACACCATCTAATCCTTCTTTATAAAGGTGAGGGTCATCCCAAAATTAATGTCTTAAATATAGAAGAAAATTTTCTTTTGTTGGTATATGAAACTTGGCGGTATAAATTTAGCGACAACGTAATTAGCATAATCAGCATACCAAGGAGCATTACGAGAAGCATTTATGACAGCTAATTGTTCATCAAGAAAGCTATCATCAATAGGTAGTGGGTCATCAAGAACATTCTCTAACCTAGACAATTTATCTGCTACGGGGTTATCAACCCCCTTTCTATCAACAATATGCAAATAAAATTCTTATAGCAGAAGAACCCACTTGATAAGTCTAGGTTTAGCATCTTGCTTTTCCATAAGATATTTAAGAGCAGCATGATCAATGTGAACAGTTACTTTAGAATCAACAATATAAGGTCTAAACTTATCACATGTGAACACAACTGCTAAAAATTATTTTTGAGTGGTAGCATAGTTTCTTTGAGCACTGTCTATAGTTTTGCTAGCATAATGAATAACATTTAATTTCTTATCAATTCTTTGCCCTAGAATAGCACCAATGGCATAATCACTAGCATCACACATGATTTCAAAGGGTAAGTTCCAATCAGGTGGTTGGACAATAGGTGCAGAAATCAATGCATTCTTAAGAATTTCAGAAGCCTCAACACAATCATCATCAAAAATGAATGGAACATCTTTTTGCAAGAGATTAGTGAGGTGCCTAGAAATCTTAGAGAAGTCTTTAATAAATCTCCTATAGAAACCAGCATGACCAATGAAACTTCTTATACCTCTGATACCCGTAGGACACGTCATTTTTTCAATAGCATCAACTTTAGCCTTATCAACTTCAATACTTCTTTCGGAAATTTGATGTCCCAAGATAATGCCTTCATTCACCATAAAGTGGCACTTCTCCCAATTCAAGACAATATTAGTTTCTTCACATCTCTGCAAAACTCGATCAAGGTTGCTCAAACAATCATCAAAAGAAGTTCCGTAAACAGAAAAATCATCCATGAAAACCTCAGCAATCCTTTCACAAAAATCAAAGAATATAGCAGTCATACATCTTTGAAAAATCAAAGAATCCATTTTAATTTTATGCTGACATAAAGTGGGGCTAATGCCCTTAAGATCATGAAGAGTATATCCAATAGCAGCACGGTGCTTCCATAGAGTTTTCAATAATCTCTGTTCTTCATGCTCTGAAAGGTTAGCACTAATAATAACATGATATATCTTCTTTTCATCAAGATAAGCATGTTTCAGACTATCCGGTAATTGTTTAAGCTCAAACATGGGATCACCCTTGGGTGGAGGAGGATTCCCAAGTATTTCAACAGGCAAGTTGTGTTTCAAAATACGTTGTTGATCAAAGAAAATCTTATCTATTTCATTCCTTTCATTCATATGCATACCATTTTCATGGTCCAGCAAATATTGTTCTAAAGCATCAGTAGGAGGCACAACAATAGAAGCAAGACCAATAATTTCATCCTTACTAGGAAATTCTTTTTCATGGGGTTGGATACAAAATATAGAGAAATTGTACTCATGACACGTATCTACAAAACTTACGGTAACAGTTTCCTTCTCGCAATCTATCCAGGCATTAATGATATTCAAGAATGGTCTACCAAATATAATGGGGCAAAAATCAACTTGTGGGGATCCAAGAACAAGAAAATCAGTAGGATATTTTATTTTCCCACACAAGACTTCAACATCTCTAATAATCTCAACCGGTGATATAGTATCTCTATTAGCAAGCTTAATTGTAACATCAATTTCCTCTAACTCAGCTGGTGCAATATCATTCATAATCTCTTTATATAAGTTAAAGAGAATTGCACTCACACTAGCACCCGTATCACATAATCCATGATAACAATGATCTCCTATTTTAACAGAAACAACGGGCCTGTCAACAATGTGTCTACGTTTATGTTTAGCATTAGGTTTAGCAATTCTAGCGGCCTCATAAAAAACTGAATAATATGCCCATCAATATTATCAACCAAGAGATCTTTAACCATAGCAATACTAGGCTCAACTTTAATTTGATCAGGGGTGTAGGTATTCTAGCACAGCTCTTACGAACCACAGTTGAAGCTTTAGCATGTTCCTTTATTCTAACAGGGAAAGGTGGTCTTTCAATGTTGGCAGCAGGAATAACAGGATCAACATTATAAGTAATAGTTTCCTCTTCGACTTTAATAGGTTCAACTACTTCCACCTCAATGATATGATGATATTTAAACCACTTCTCCTTAGGGAGAACAACATGAGCAGCAAAAGATTCACAAAAAGAAGCTACTATCTCAAAGTCAAGTCCATATTCAGTGCTAAATTCATGAAAAAGATCAGTGTCTTGAAGGATTTAACACAATCAAACTTAACGTTAATACCTGACTCCTTACCTTTGTCGAGTTACCAATCTTCAGAGTTGCGTTTAATTCTTTCCAATAAATCCCATTTGAAGTGAATATCTTTCTTCATATAGGAACCGACACAAGAAGTTAAATCAAGCATGGATTAATCATTACGAGAAAGCTGAGCATAAAAATTATGAATAATAATTTCTCTCAAGAGCTCATGATTGGGGCATGAATATAACATTGACTTAAGCCTCCCCCAAGCTTGAGCGATTCTTTCTCCTTCACGAGGCCAAAAATTATAAATACAATTCCGATCACGATGAACTAGATGCATAGGATAGAACTTCTGATAAAATTCCATTTTCAATCGGCTGTAGCTTCATGATCCAATATCATCACATAGACTATACCATGGCAATGCCTTCTCCTTCAAAAATAAGAAAAGACCTTCTTCTTGAAGTGATCCTCGGGCAAACCTGCAAGCTTAAATAATTCACAAACTTCATCCACATAGATTAGATGCAAATCAGGATGTAGTGTTCCATCTCCTTCATAAGGATTAGCCAGCAATTTCTCTATCATACCCGAAGGAATTTCATAGTAAATATTTTCAGCAGGTTCAATAGGTTGAGGGACAACTCTTTGTGTTTCCGTTCGAGGTGAAGATACCCCGAACAAGCCCCTCAAAGGATTACTTTCCATAGTAACAAATGACAGTAAATTTCAGCACACTATATAAATTTTTCCTTACCAGATTCCACTTACCAAAGGCGCTTCACTCCCCGGAAACAACGCAAGAAAAGAGTCTTGATGACCCACAAGTATAGGGGATCTATTGTAGTCCTTTTGATAAGTAAGAGTGTCGAATGCAAACAGGAGCAGAAGGAAATGACAAGCAGTTTCCAGTAAGGTATTCTCTACAAGCATTGAAATTATCGGTAAGAGATAGTTTCTGTTGGGGAACGTTGCATGGGAAAAAAAAATCCTACGTTCACGCAAGACCTATCCATGGTGATGAGCATCTACGATTGGGAGAGTGGATCTACATACCCTTGTAGATCACTAAGCGGGAAGCGTTAAGAAATGCGGTTGGTGTAGTCGAATATCTTCGCGATCCAAATCGCCGAGCGTCCCGCGATCCAATCACGATCCTTCCCAATCAAGCACCAAACGGACGACACCTCCGCGTTCAGCACACGTACAGCTTGATGACAATCTCTGCCTTCTTGATCCAGCACGAGGGAGCGGAGAGGAAAGAGAGTTCTCCGACAGCATGATGGCGCTCCGGCGATGGTGGTGGAGCTATTCCGGCAGGGCTTCGCCTAAGCACTGCAGAAATCCGATCAAGAGGATAAACTATGCACTGGAGGAACGGGTAGCACGTGGCTGAAAATCTAGTGCAAAAATCCTAAACCTCTAGTATGAATAAACCCCTCACATTGGGTGCATGACCATAAAAGATATTACTCATATAAATAGAACAAACTTTAAGAAACAACAATTGTGGCCTCTTGCCAAACCATAGTTCATATGGCGTCGTCTCAACGGATTTCGATGGTGCCCTATTTAAAGTGAATGCAGCTGTCTCTAATGCATAACCCCAAAACGATAGTGGCAAATCAGCAAGAGACATCATAGAACGCACCATATCTAATAAGGTTCGATTACGACGTTCGGACACACCATTACGCTGTGGTGTTCCAGGCGGTGTCAACTGTGAAACAATTCCACACTGTCTTAAGTGACTGCCAAACTCATAACTCACATATTCACCTCCTCGATCAGATCGCAGGAATTTAATCTTCTTGTTATGATGATTCTCAACTTCACTCTGAAATTGATTGAACTTTTCAAACGTTTCAGACTTGTGTTTCATTAAGTAAATATACCCATATCTACTTAAGTCGTCAGTGAAGTTGAGAAAATAACGATATCCACCACCCGCTGTAACATTCATTGTACCGCACACATCAGTATGTATGATTTCCAATAAGTCAGTCGCCCGTTCCATTGTTCTAGAGAATGGAGTTTTAGTCATCTTGCCCATGAGGCATGGTTCACATGTGTGAAGTGATTCAAAATCAAGTGACTCCAAAAGTCCATCAGCATGGAGCTTCCTCATGCGTTTTACACCAATATGACCTAAACGGCAGTGCCACAACAAAGTGGCACTATCATTATCAGCTCTACATCTTTTGGCATCAATGTTATGAACATGTGTGTGATCACTATCAAGATTCATGGGTGCATGACCATAAAAGATATTACTCATATAAATAGAACAACCTTTATTCTCTACATATTTCCAACAGTCTCCCACTTGCACTAGAGTCAATAATCTAGTTCACATCACTATGTTATTTACATTGTAATGAATCAAACACCCATGCAGTTCTGGTGTTGATCATGTTTAGCCCTTGGAAGAGGTTTAGTCAACGGGTCTGCAACATTCATATCCGTGTGCACTTTGCAAATATTTATGTCCTTCTCCTCGATGTAATCGCGGATGGAGTTGAAGCGTCACTTTATGTGTCTGGTCCTTTTGTGAAACCTTGGTTCCTTGGCCAAAGAAATGGCACCAGTGTTGTCACAGAACATGTTCATTGGATTCAGTGCACTCGACACTACTCCAAGATCTGTCATGAACTGCTTCATCCAGACACCTTCCTTCGCCGCCTCCGAGGCTGCGATGTACTCCGCTTCGCATGTAGAATCGGCTACCACGCTTTTCTTGGAACTGCACTAGCTTACCGCTCCCCCATTGAGAATAAATATGTATCCGGTTTGTGACTTAGAGTCATCTGGATCAGTGTCAAAGCTTGCATCGACGTAACCCTTTACGATGAGATCTTCATCACCTCCATAAACGAGAAACATTTCCTTAGTCCTTTTCAGGTACTTAAGGATATTATTGACCGCTGCCCAGTGTTCCATTCCTAGATCACTTTGAAACCTTCCGGCCATACTTATGGCAAGGCTGACATCCGGTCTTGTGCAGAGCGTTGCATGCATGATAGAGCCTATGGCTGAAGCATAGGGGATGACACTCATCTTTTCTCTATCTTCTACAGTCACTAGGCATTGAGTCTTACTCAACTTCACACCTTGTAACACAGGCAAGAACCCCTTCTTGGACTGATCCATTTTGAACTTCTTCAAAACTTTATCAAGGTATGTGCTCTGCGAAAGTGCTATTAAGCATCTCGATCTATCTCTATAGATCTTAATGCCTAATATGAAAGCAGCTTCTCCTAGGTCCTTCATTGAAATACTCTTGTTCAAATACTCCTTCACGCTTTCCACCATTTCTATATTGTTTCCAATCAGCAATATGTCATCCACATATAATATTAGAAATGCTATAGAGCTCCCACTCACTTTCTTGTAAATACAAGCTTCTCCATAAACTTGTATAAACTCAAACGCTTTGATCACCTCATCAAAGCACTTATTCCGACTCCATTATGCTTGCACCAACCCATAAATGGATCGCTGGAGTTTGCAAACTTTGTCAGCATTCTCTGGATCGACAAAACCTTCTGGTTTCATCATATACAACTCTTCCTCAAGGAAACCGTTGAGGAACGCCGTTTTGACATCCATCTACCAAATTTCATAATCGAAATAAGCAGCTATTGCCAACATGATTCTGACAGACTTCAGCATCGCTACGGGTGAGAATGTCTCATCGTAGTCAACTCCTTGAACTTGTGAAAAACCCTTTGCCACAACTCAAGCTTTATAGATGGTAACATTACCATCCGCATCTGTCTTCTTCTTAAAGATCCATTTTTTCTGAATGGCCTTTCGCCCTTCAGGTAATACTTCCAAAGTCCATACTTTGTTTTCATACATGGATCCCATCTCAGATTTCATGGCCTCTAACCATTTCTCAAAATCCGGGCCCATCACTACTCCTCCATAGCTCGTAGGTTCATTGTTGTCCAACAACATGACCTCCAAGACAGGGTTGACGTACCACTCAGGAGTAGTACACGCCCTTGTCGACCTACGAGGTTCAATAGTAGCTTGATCTAAAGCTTCATGATCATGATCATTAACTTCCTCTTCTACCGTCGTAGGTTCCACAGAAACATCTTTCTGCGCTGCGCTACTTTCTGGTTGAAGTAAAGGTTCAGTAACCTCATCAAGCTCTATTTTCCTCCGACTCAATTCTTTCGATAGAAACTCTTCCTCAAGAAATGTTCCATTCTTAGCAACAAACACTTTGCCTTTGGATCTAAGATAGAAGGTATACTCGACTGTCTCCTTCGGGTATCCTATGAAGACGCATTTCTCCGCTTTGGGTTCCAGCCTTTCAGGCTGAAGCTTTTTGACATAAGCATCACATCCCCAAACTTTAAGAAACGACAACTTTGGCTTCTTGAAAAAACCCTAAAACATCCAGTTTGAATAAACCCCTCACATTGGGTGCATGACCATAAAAGATATTACTCATATAAATAGAACAAACTTTAAGAAACAACAATTTTGGCCTCTTGCCAAACCATAGTTCATATGGCGTCGTCTCAATGGATTTCGATGGTGCCCTATTTAATGTGAATGCAGCTGTCTCTAATGCATAACCCCAAAACGATAGTGGCAAATCAGCAAGAGACATCGTAGAACGCACCATATCTAATAAGGTTCGATTACGAGCGTTCGGACACACCATTACGCTGTGGTGTTCTAGGCGGTGTCAACTGTGAAACAATTCCACACTGTCTTAAGTGACTGCCAAACTCATAACTCAGATATTCACCTCCTCGATCAGATCGCAGGAATTTAATCTTCTTGTTATGATGATTCTCAGCTTCACTCTGAAATTGATTGAACTTTCAAACGTTTCAGACTTGTGTTTCATTAAGTAAATATACTCATATCTACTTAAGTTGTCAGTGAAGGTGAGAAAATAACTATATTCATTGGACCTCACACATCAGTATGTATGATTTCCAATAAGTCAGTTGCCCGTTCCATTGTTCCAGAGAATGGCGTTTTAGTCATCTTGCCCATGAGGCATGGTTCACATGTGTGAAGTGATTCAAAATCAAGTGACTCCAAAAGTCCATCAGCATGGAGCTTACTCATGCGTTTTACACCAATATGACCTAAACGGCAGTGCCACAACAAAGTGGTACTATCATTATCAGCTCTACATGTTTTGGCATCAATGTTATGAACATGTGTGTGATCACTATCAAGATTCAATATGAATAAACCCTCACATTGGGTGCATGACCATAAAAGATATTACTCATATAAATAGAACAACCTTTATTTATGCTTAACGCAGGCACTAAATAACAATTATTTAGGTTCATCACTAATCCCGATGGTAATCGAAGAGAGAGCGTGCCGACGGCAATTACATCAACCTTGGAACCATTTCCCACGCGCATCGTCACTTCATCCTTTGCCAGCCTTTATCTATTCTGTAGTTCCTATTTTGAGTTGCAAATGGGAGCAACCGAACCGGTATCAAATACCCAGGCACTACAACGAGAGCTAGTAAGGTACACATCAATAACATGTATATCATATATACCTTGTTTGTCATTGGCCGCCTTTTTGTCAGCTAGGTACTTGGGGTAGTCCCACTTCTAGTGACCAGTTACCTTGCAATGAAAGCACTCAGTTTCTGGCTTAGGTCCATGCTTGGGCTTCTTTATAGGAGTAGCAACTGCTTTGCCATCCTTCTTGGTTTTACCCTTCTTGCCCTTGCCCTTGCCATTCTTCTTGAAACTAGTGGTTTTATTGACCATCGACACTTGTTGTTCTTTCTAGATTTCAGACTCGGTGACTTTTAGCATCGCAAACAGCTCGGTGACTGACTTGTTCATCCCGTGCATGTTATAGTTCATCACAAAGCTCTTGTAACTAGGTGGTAGTGATTGAAGAACTCTGTCAGTGATCGCCTCTGGCGGAAGGGCAATTCCCAACTCCGCTAGACGAGTCGAATACCCAGACATTCTGAGTATATGTTCACTGATAGACCAGTTCTCCTCCATCTTGCAGGCATAGAACTTATTGGAGGTCTCATACATCTCGATTCGGGCATTCTTCTGAAAGATAAACTTCAACTCCTGGAACATCTCATATGCTCCATGATGTTCAGAACGTCTTTGAAGTCCCGGTTCTAAGCCATACAATATTGCACACTGAACTATTGAGTAATCTCCAGAACGTGCCTCCCAAGCATTCTTAACATCTTCGAAGGTCATGTCTTCTTCTTGGTCACCAAGCGGTGAATCAAGGACATATGATTTCTCGGAAGCCATGAGGATAATCCTCAGATTACGGGCCCAGTCAACAAAGTTACTTCCATCATCTTTCAACTTAGCTTTCTCTAGGAACGCATTCAAATTCAGGGGTGCTACTGCGCGAGCCATTGATCTACAACATAAGTATGCAAAGGTTACATAGACTATTGTTCAAGATAATGAGTTTAGTTAATCAAATTACTAAAGATCCCACTCAAATTGACATCCCTCAGGTCATCTGAGTGTCACATGATCCAAATTCACGAACTCAAGTCCGATCATCGCATGAGTTGAGGTAGTTTCAATGGTGAACATCATTATGTTGATCATATCTACTATATGACTCATGTTTGACCTTTCAGTCTCTGGTGTTCTGAGGCCATGTCTGTACATGCCAGGCTTGTCAAGTTTAACCCGAGTGCTCTGCACGTGCAACACTGGCTTGCACCCCTTGTATGTGAACGTAGAGTCTATCACACTCGATCATCACGTGGTGTCTCAACACGACGAACTTTCGCAACGGTGCACACTCGGGGAGAACACAATTCATTTTGAAATTTAAGTGAGGGATCACCTTATAATGCTACCTTCGTCCTAAGCAAAATAGGGTGCATAAAAGGATTAACATCACTTGCAAATCATAAGTGACACGATATGGCCATGAACTTGTGCATTTGATCTCCATATAGAAAGCACCGGCATGATCTCCATCGTCACCGGCACGACACCATGATCTCCATCATCTTGATCTCCATCAATGTGTCGACATCGGGGTTGTCATGCCCAACATGCTTCTACTACTATTGCTACCGTTTATCGATAAAGTAAAGTATTACATAGTGCTTAATGATTGACACGCAGGTCATACAATAAATAAAGACAACCCTATGGCTCCTGCCGGTTGCCGTACTCATCGACATGCAAGTCGTGATAATCTATAAATCACATGATCATCTCATACATCACATATATCACATCATGTATATGGCCATGAACTTGTGCTTTTGATCTCCATCTAGAAAGCACCGGCATGATCTCCATCGTCACCGGCACGACACCGTGATCTCCATCATCTTGATCTCCATCAATGTGTCGACATCGGGGTTGTCACGCCCAACATGCTTCTACTACTATTGCTACCGTTTATCGATAAAGTAAAGTATTACATAGCGCTTAATGATTGACACGTAGGTCATACAATAATTAAAGACAACCCTATGGCTCCTGCCGGTTGCCGTACTCATCGACATGCAAGTCGTGATAATCTATACATCACATGATCATCTCATACATCACATATATCACATCATGTAATTGGCCATATCACATCACAACATACCCTGCAAAAACAAGTTAGACGTCCTCTAATTGTTGTTGCATGTTTTACGTGGCTGCTATGGGTATCTAGCAAGAACAATTCTCATCTATGCAAAAACCACAATGGTGATACACTAGTTGCTTTTCAACCTTCTCAAGGAATGCCTTTGTCGAATCCGATCCAACTAAAGTGAGAGAAACTGGCACCCGCAAGCCATCTATGCAACAAGTTGTGGTTGAGGGAACCGGTCTCTCGTAAGCGTACGAGTAATGTTGGTCCGGGCCGCTTCATCTCACAATACCGCTGAACCAAAACACGAACAAGGGAGGAAGCAATCTAAGAATCAACGCCCACAAACTCTTTGTGTTCTACTCGAGATCTCATCTACACATAGACCTAGCTCATGATGCCACTGTTGGGGAACGTTGCATGGGAAACAAAAAATTTCCTACGTCCACGCAAGACCTATCCATCGTGATGAGCAGCTACGAGAGGGAGAGTGGATATACGTACCCTTGTAGATCGCTAACCGGTAAGCGTTAAGAAACGCGGTTGGTGTAGTCGAACGTCTTCACGATCCAAATCACCAAGCGTCCCGCGATCCAATCACGATCCGTCCCGATCAAGCACCGAACGGACGACACCTCCGCGTTCAGCACACGTACAGCTTGATGACGATCTCCTCCTTATTGATCCAGCAACAGGGAGCGGAGAGGAAGAAGAGTTCTCCGGCAGTGTGACGATGCTCCGGCGATGGTGGTGGAGCTAGTCTGGCAGGGCTTCGCCTAAGCACTGCAGAAATCCGACCTAGAGGAGAAACTATGCACTGGAGGAACGGGTAGCACGTGGCTGAAAATCTAGTGCAAAAACCCTAAAACCGACAGTATATATAAGAGGGAGGGAGGAGAGGCCTTGGCGCAAGGGACAATCCTCCTTGGTTCGGCCGAAGTGGGGAGGAGAGGAGAACTCCTCCTCCAATCCTAGTAGGACTAGGATTCCTCCTTTTTTGCCTTTTTCCACCTTTTCCCTTTGGGTTTTTCTTCCCTAGACGCATGGGCCTTGTGTGGGACTTCCACCAGCCCACTAAGGGCTGGTATTTTCTCTCCCACAGCCCATGAAGACTCTTGGGTCGAAATACCCCTCCCGGTGGTCTCCCAGTACACTACCGGCACTCCCGGTACACTACCGATTAGCCCGAAACTTTTCCGGTGACCAAAACAGGACTTCCTATATATGAATCTTTACCTCTGAACCATACCAGAGCTCCTAGTGACATCCAGGATCTCATCCGAGACTCCGAATAACCTTCGGTCACCACCATACATAACTCTATACTACAAAAATGTCACCAAACCTTAAGTGTGCACACCCTGCGGGTTCGAGAACTATGTAGACATGACCGAGACACCACTATGGTCAATAACCAATGGCGGGACCTGGATGTCCATATTGGTTCCTACATATTCTACAAAGATCTTTATCGTTCGAACCTCTATGTCAAGGATTCAGTTAATCCCGTATGATGTTCCCCTATGTGCTTCGGTATGTTACTTGCCCGAGATTCGATCGTCGGTATCTCCATACCTAGTTTGACCTCATTACCGGCAAGTCTCTTTACTCGTTCCGTAATACAAGATCCCGTGACTAACACTTAGTAACATTTCTTGCAAGGCTTATTGTGATGTTGTATTACCGAGTGGGCCCTGAGATACCTCTTCGTCACACGGAGTAACAAATCCCAGTCTTGATCCATGCCAACTCAACAAACACCCTCGAAGATACCTGTAGAGAACCTTTATAGTCACCTAGTTATGTTGCGACATTTGATACACACAAGGCACTCCTCCGGTGTCCGTGAGTTACATGATCTCATGGTCATAGGAACATATACTTGACATGCAGAAAACAGTAGCAATAAACTGACACGATCATATGCTACGTTTGTAGTTTGGGTCTTATCCATCACATCATTCTCCTAATGATGTGATCCCGTTATCAAATGACATCACATGCCAATGGCTAGGAAACCTTGACCATCTTTGATCAACGAGCTAGTTCACTAGACGCATACTAGGGACAAAGTGTTTGTCTATTTACCCACACATGTAATGTGTTTCCGATCAATACAATTATAGCATGGATAATAAAAAATTATCATGAACAAGGAAATATAATAATAAACACTTTATTTATTGCCTCTAGGGCATATTTCCAACAGTTTGGTGATAAGAGAGTTCGTAACGAGTAACAAGTAAGAAGTGTAACAAAGGTGCAGCAAGGTAGCCCCATCCTTTTTGTAGCAAAGGATAGGTCCAGACGAACTCTTGTATAAAGCAAAGCGCTCCCGAGGACACATGGGAATTTTTGACAAGCTAGTTTTCATCATGCTCATTTGATTCACATTTATTACTTTGATAATTTGATATGTGGGTGGACCGGTGCTTGGGTGCTGCCCCTACTTGGACAAACCTCCCACTTATAATTAACCCCTCTTGCAAGCATCCCCAACTACAAAACAAGAATTAAGATAAATCTAACCATAGCATGAAACATATGGATGCAAATAAACACCTTACGAAGCAATGCATAAAGTAGGATTTAAGCTTCTGTCACTCTAGCAACCCATCATCTACTTATTACTTCCCAATGCCTTCCCCTAGGCCTAAATAATGGTGAAGTATTATGTAGTCCACGTTCACATTACACCACTAGAGGAGAGACAACATACATCTCATCAAAATATCGAACGAATACCAAATTCACATGATTACCGATAACAAGACTTATCCCATGTCCTTAGGAACAAATGGAACTACTCACAAAGCATATTCATGTTCAAGATAAGAGGAGTATTAATTATCAAGGATCTGAACATATGATCTTCCACCAAGTAAACCAACTAGCATCAACTACAAGTAGTAATCAACACTACTAGCAACCCACATGTACCAATATGAGGTTTATGACAAAGATCAGATACAAGAGATGAACTAGGGTTTGGAGAGGAGATGGTGCTGGTGAAGATGTTGATGGAGATTGAACCCCTCTCGATGAGAGGAGCATTGGAGATGACGATGGCTTCGATTTCCCCCTCCGGGAGGGATGTTTCCCCGGCAAAACAGCTCTATCGGAGCTCTAGATTTGTTCTATCCAAGTTCCGCCCCGAGACGGCGAAGCTTCATCAAGAAAGCTTCCTTATGATTTTTCCAGTTCAAAACCTTCCATATAGCAGAAGATGGGCGTCGGGGACCTGCCAGGTAGGTCATAAGCCTGCTAGGTGCGGCGAGGGGGGTGGCCGCGCCTGACAGGCTGGCCACCCCTGGTGGGCCCCCTCTGGTATCTGTTTTGCCCAGTATTTTTTATATATTCCAAAATAAATGTCCATAAATTTTCAGGATCGGACATTTGGACTTGTGCAGAATAGGTATCTCAGATTTGCTCCTTTTCCGGTCCAGAATTCCAGCTGTCGGCATTCTCCCTCTTCATGTAAACCTTGTAAAATAAGAGAGAAAAGGCATAAGTATTGTACCATAACATTTAATAACAACCCATAATGCAATAAATATCATTACAAAAGAATGATGCAAAATGGACGTATCAGCCTCCAACTTCGTGTTGTGGAGTGAACCAAAAATTTTGTGGCAAGAGTCTAAGCTTGGGGATGCCCAAGGCACCCCAAGTCATATTTAAGGATACCCAAAAGCCTAAGCTTGGGGATTCCCTGGAAGGCATCCCCTATTTCGTCTTCAATCCATCGGTAAATTTACTTGAGGCTATATGTATGATATGAGTCTTTGCTTGTTAGTTTGCCACAATCATCCTTGATGCACACATATCTTGAGAGAGACATGCTGAATCGTGAATTTGTTAGAATACTCTATGTGCTTCACTTATATCTTTTGAGCTAGGCAATGTTGCTCTAGTGCTTCACTTATATCTTTATAGAGCATGGTGGTGTTATATTTTATAGAAATTATTGAACTCTCGTTCCTCACTTATATTATTTTGAGAGTTTCTTAAAACAACATGGTAATTTGTTTAGGTTATGAATATAGTCCAAATATAATGGCATCCAAGAGAGATATAATAAAAACTTTCATATTAAGTGCATTAAAAACTATGAGAAGTTTGATTCCTTGCATATAGTTTTAAGATAATAGGGATGGTAATATGAGAGTCATGGTAGTGAGTAGTTGTGAATTGGAAGAGATACGTGTGTTAAAGCTTGTGATTTCCATAGCATTCACGTATGGTGAACCATTATGTAACAAAGTCAGAGCATGATTTGTTTAATGATTGTCGACCTTTGTGTGAGGGTCGGGTGCATGCGATGGTTAACTCCTACCAACCTATCCCCTAGGAGCGTGTGTCTAATGCTTTGTTTGATGACCAATAGACTTTTGCAATAAGTATGTGAGTTCTTTATGACTAATGTTGAGTCCATGGATTATACGCACTCTCACCCTTCTATCTTTGCTAGCCTCTCTAGTACCGCGCAACTTTCGCTGGTACACCAAACCCTCCTTCCTCAAAACAGCCACCATATATTCCTCAAAACAGCCACCATACCTACCTATTATGGCATTTCCATAGCCATTCCGAGATATATTGCCATGCAACTTCCACCATGTAGTTTTTCTATGACTTGCATCATCACTTTATATTGCATATAGAGTCATATCTTGTCATAGGAATCGAGTTGTAATTTCTTTTTCTTTGAGTTATAAGTAAATAAAAGTGTGATGATTTTTCATTAACAGGGCATTGTCCCATGAGATAAAAGGATGATGGAGGCTATGACTCCCTCACAAGTTGGGATGAGTATCCGAACTTTACAAAAATAAAAGAGGCCA
Source organism: Hordeum marinum (assembly GCA_022496015.1). NCBI lineage: Eukaryota > Viridiplantae > Streptophyta > Magnoliopsida > Poales > Poaceae > Hordeum > Hordeum marinum. Next base: position 387,603,596 of record CM039672.1, read on the forward strand.
GCGAAGCCCAAACAAAAAAATAAAAGAGGCCAAAGAAGCCCACCAAATTAAAAAAAATGAGAGAAAGAGAGAAGGGACAATTGCTACTACCTTTTCCCACACTTTTCTTTCAAAGTAGCACCATGATCTTCATGATAGAGAGTCTCCTATTTTGTCACTTTCATATAACTAGTGGATATTCATTGTGCACGACCACATAGTTTTCTTTTTGAGCTTCCATACACTTATAACTCTATGTGCATTTGTTGCATGGCAATCCTTACTCACTCACATTGATATCTTTTGACGGGCATCTCCATAGCCCGTTGATATGCCTAGTTGATGTGAGACTATCTTCTCCTTTTCTCCTTGCACCTCCTCCATATTCTATTCCACCTATAATGCTATATCCATGGCTCACGCTCATGTATTGCGTGAGAGTTGAAAAGGTTTGAGAACACCAAAAATGTGAAACAATTGCTTGACTTGTTCATCGGGGTTGTGCATGATTTAGATACTTTGTGTGGGGAAGATGAAGCGTAGCCATACCATATGATTTTGTAGGGAAGACTTTCTAAGGCCATGTTATTTTGAAAGGACACGACTGCCTTGTTGGTGTGCTCGAAGTATTACTGTTTTTATGTCAATATTAGGCTATTGTTTTGAATCTTACGGATCTGAATATTCATGCCACAATGAAGAATATTACATGGATAAATATGTTAGGTAGCATTCCACATCAAACATTCTGTTTTTATCATTTACCTACTCGAGGACGAGCAGGAATTAAGCTTGGGGATGCTGATACGTCTCCAACGTATCTATAATTTTTGATTGTTCCATGCTATTATATTATCTATTTTGGATGTTTTATATGCATTAATATGCTATTTTATATTATTTTTGGGACTAACCTATTAATCTAGAGCCTAGTGCCAGTTTATGTTTTTCCTTGTTTTTGAGTTTCGCAGATAAGGAATATTAAACGGAGTCCAAACAGAATGAAACATTTCGAAGGAATTTTTCTAGAACAAAAGGAATCTACGAGACTTGAGAACCAAGTCAGAGGAGCCACCATGGGGCCACACGCCCTAGGGGCGCGACCAGGGGGTAGGCCGTGCTCGGCAGGCTTGTGCGCCCATGGCAGCTCCCCTAACCCTAATCGTCAACCTATAAATTCCCAAATATTCCATCATTATCAGAAACAGCAACGAAAACCCTTTTCCGCCGCCAGAAGCGTCCATTCCCAAGAGATCCAATCTTGTAGCCTTTTCTGCTAATCTGCCGGAGGGGAATTTGATCACGGAGGGCATCTACATCAACTCCATTGCCCCTCCGATGATGCGTGAGTAGTGCACCACAGACCTACGTGTCCATAGCTAGTAGCTAGATGGCTTCTTCTCTCTCTTTGCTTCCCAATACCATGTTCTTCATGATCTTCATGGAGATCTATCTTATGTAATACTCTTTTGCCGTGAGTTTTTGAGATCCGATGAATTGATGAATATTATTTGATTCTTTCCTGAATTATTTTATGCATGATTTCATATCTTTGCAAGTCTCTTCAAGTTATTGGTTTTGTTTGGCCAACTAGATTGGTAATTCTTGCAATAGGAGAAGTGCTTAGTTTTGGGTTCAATCTTGCGGTGTCCTCAGCCAATGACAAAGTAGGGTAGGGAGGCACGTATTGTATTGTTGCCATCAAGGGTAAAAAGATGGGGTTTTCATAATATTCCTTTTGTTTATCCCTCTACATCATGTCATCTTACTTAATGCGTTACTCTGTTCTTCATGAACTTAATACTCTAGATACACGCAGGAGTCGGTCGATGTGTGGAGTAATAGTAGTAGATGCAGAATCGTTTCGGTCTACTTTTCATGGACGTGATGCCTATATGCATAATCATTGCCTTGGATGTCTTCATAATTATTCGCTTTTCTATCAATTGCTCGACAATAATTTTTTCAGCCACCGTAATACTTGCCATCATGAGAGAAGCCATCTAGTGAAACCTATGGCCCTCGGGTCTATTTTCCATATTATACTTTCAGATCTAAAACCAAAAATACCAAAAATACCTGATGCCCTATTTTTACTTTTAGTTTTACTTTCCGTTCAAGCATCCTATTATATCTATCTCTACTAGATCTCATCCTTGCAAGTAACCGTGAAGGGATTGACAACCCCTTTATAGCGTTGGCTGCAAGAGTTTCATTCTTTGTGCAGGTACATCTATTGGTGACTCACTTGTATCTCCTACTGGATTGATACCTTGGTTCTCGAAAACTGAGGGAAATACTTATCTACTTTGCTTCATCAAACTGTTCCTCTTCACAGGAAACCAACGCATGGTCGAGAAGTAGCAAGAAGGATTTTTGGTGCTGTTGCTGGGGAGATACAAGTCAAGTCAAGATAAGAACTCTCGCTTCAACTTGCCAATCTCTGGTTTGGTTGCGGGGAGATCTACATCAAGCCTACCAAGTACCCATCACAAACTCATCTCTTGCATTTACATTATTTGCCATTTGCCTCTCGTTTTCCTCTCCCCCACTTCTAAAACGTTTTTCAGAAAATACCAAAAAGATTTGCCTTTTTAGTCGCCCTTTTTCATTCGTCTTTTCGTTTGGTTTTTTGCTTGCTTGTGTGGTTGATTGCTTGCATTGTAATTATGAATCAAGAGAATACCAAGTGGTGTGACTTTTCCAATACTAATAATAATGATTTTATTAGTACTCCTATTGCTCCCGCCACTAGTGCGGAATCTTATGAAAGTAGTGCTGCTTTGCTCAATCTTGTTATGAAAGAAGAATTTTCCGGCCTTGCCAATGAAGATGCCGCATCCCATCTAAATACTTTCGTTGATTTGTGTGATATGCAAAATAAGAAAGATGTGGATAATGATATTGTTAAATTGAAGCTATTCCTGTTCTCACTACGAGATTGTGCTAAAACTTGGTTTTCATCTTTGCCTAAAAATATTATTGATTCATGGAATAAGTGTAAAGCTGCTTCTATTTCCTAGTACTTTCCGCCCGCTAAGATCATCTCCCTTAGGAACAATATAATGAATTTTAAGCAACTTGATCATGAACATGTTGCACAATCTTGGGAGAGGATGAAACTTATGATTAGGAATTGCCCCGCGCATGGTTTGAGTTTATGGATGATTATACAATTTTTTTATGCCGGATTGAATTTTGCTTCTACGAATCTCTTAGATTCCGCCGCGGGTGGCACTTTTATGGAAATCACATTAGGAGAAGCTACTAAACTCCTAGATAATATTATGGCAAATTACTCTCAATGGCACACCGAAAGATCTCCTACTAGTAAAAAAGTGCATGCTATTGAAGAGATTAGTACTTTGAGTGAAAAGATGGATGGATTAATGAAATTGTTTGCTAGTAACAATGCTCCTATTTATCCTAATGATATGACTTTGTCTTCTTTGATTGGAAATAATAATCTATCTATGGATGTGAATTTTGTTGGTAGGAACAATTTTGGTAATAACGCTTATAGAGGTAATTTCAACGCTAGACTGTTTCCTAGTAATTCCTCTAATAATTATGGTAATTACTACAGTAATTCTTATGGAAATTATAATAAAATTCCCTCTGATTTTGAGAGTAATATTAAAGAATTTACTAGTACGCAAAAAGGTTTCAATGCTATGATTGAAGAAAAACTGCTCAAGATTGATGATTTGGCTAGGAACGTTGATAGAATTTCTCTTGAGATTGATTCTTTAAAAATTAGATCTATTCCACCCAAGCATGATATTAGTGAGTCAATAAAAGCTATGATAATTTATATTGATGAGTGTATGGAAAGAACCGCTAGAGTTCGTACTAAGCATGAATGGCTTGAAAAAGTGTGTTCTCGTGATAATATTGATGAAGATCTTAAAGTGATTGTGTTGGAAATATGCCCTATAGGCAATAAATAAAGTGTTTATTATTATATATCCTTGTTCATTATAATAGTTTATTATCCATGCTATAATTGTATTGATTGGAAACATGTTGCATGTGTGGATAAATAGACAACACTTTGTCCCTAGTATGCCTCTAGTGAACTAGCTCGTTGATCAAAGATGGTCAAGGTTTCCTAGCCATTGACATGCGATGTCATTTGATAACGGGATCACATCATTAGGAGAATGATGGGCTGGACAAGACCCAAACTATAAATATAGCATATGATCATGTCAGTTTATTGCTACTATTTTCTGCATGTCAAGTATATGTTCCTATGACCATGAGATCATGCAAATCACGGACACCGGACGAGTGCCTTATGTGTATCAAACATCGCAACGTAACTGGGTGACTATAAAGGTGCTCTACAGGTATCTCCGAGGATGTCTGTTGGGTTGGCATGAATCAAGACTGGGATTTTGTTACTCCGTGTGACGGAGAGGTATCTCAGGGCCCACTCGGTAATACAACATCACAACAAGCCTTGCAAGCAATGTGACTAAGTGTTACTCACGGGATCTTGTATTACGGAACGAGTAAAGAGACTTGCCGGTAACGAGGTTCAACTAGGTATGGAGATACCGACGATCGAATCTCGGGCAAGTAACATACCGAAGAACAAAGGGAACATCATACGTGATTAACTGAATCCTTGACATAGAGGTTTGACCGATAAAGCTCTTCGTAGAATATGTAGGAACCAATATGGGCATCCAGGTCCCGCTATTGTTTTTTGACCATAGAGGTGTCTCGGTCATGTCAACATAGTTCTTCAACTCGATGGGTCTGCACACTTAAGGTTCAGTATCGTTTCGGTAGTATAGAGTTATGCATGATGGTGACCAATGGTTGTTCGGTGTCCCAGATGAAATCCCAGATGTCACGAGGATCTCCAAAATGGTCCGGAGGTAAATATTGATATATAGGAAGTCCTATTTTGGTCGCCGGAAAAGTTTCGGGCTCATCGGTAGTGTACCAGGAGTGCCGATAGTGTACCGGGGGACCATCGGGAGAGGTATTTTGACCCAAGAGGCTACATGGGCTGTGGGAGGACTAATACCATCCCTTAGTGGGCTGGAAAAAGTCCCACACAAGGCCCATGCAGCTGGGCGGAGATTCCTATGTGGAAAAGGTGGAAAAAGGCAAAAAGGGTGGAAATAAGGAAGGAGTCCTAATCCTACTAGGAGTGGAGGAGGAGGACTCCTCCTCTCCACTTCGGCGGAAGCCTAGAGGGGATGGCCCTTGCGCCAAGCCTCCTCCTCCTCTGCTCCTATATATACTAGAGGGTTTTAGGGTTTTAGCACAAGATTTTCATCCACATGCAACCCTACCCTCTAGTTCGTAGTTTCTCCTCTAGATCGGTTTCAGCTGTGCTTAGGCGAAACCCTGCTAAGATAACTCCACCACCATCGCCGCAGCGCCATCATGCAGCCGGAGAACTCGTCTAACACTCCGCTCCCTCTTGCTGGATCAAGAAAGCGGAGATCGTCATCGAGCTGTATGTGTGCTGAACGCGGAGGTGCCGTTCGTTCTTTGCTTGGTCGGGACGGATCGTGATTGGATCGCAGGATGCTCGGCGATTTGGATCGCGAAGACATTCGACTACATCAACCATGTTTCTTAATGCTTCCCTCTTAGCGAGATACAAGGGTACGTAGATCCACTCTCCTGTTGAGGAACGTTCCATGGAAAACAAAAAATTTCCTACGCACACGCAGATCTATCCATAGTGATGAGAATCTACGAGAGGGAGAGTGGATCTACATACCCTTGTAGATCGCTAAGCGGGAAGCATTAAGAAACGCGGTTGGTGTAGTCAAACGTCTTTGCGATCCAAATCTCCATGCATCCCGCAATCCAATCTCGATCCGTCCCATGATCTAATCACGATCCGTCTCACGAACTTGATCACGATCCTTCCGATCTAGCGCCGAACGGACGGCACCTTCGCGTTCAGCACACGTATAGCTTGATGACGATCTCCGCCTTCTTGATCTAGCAAGAGTGAGTGGAGAGGTAGAAGATTTCGCCAGCATCATGATGGCGCTCCGGCGATGGTGGTGGAGCAATTGCGACAGGGCTTCGCCTAAGCACTGCAGAAATCCGATCTAGAGGAGAAACTATGCACTGGAGGAACGGGTAGGACGTGGCTGCCAAAACTTGTGCAAAAACCCAAAAGCCTCTAACATATATAGGAGGAGAGGAGGAGAGGAGGCAGCCTTGGCTTCCAAGCCAAGAGCTTCGGCTGAACCAAGGTGGTGGAGGTGGAGTCCACCTCCAATCCTAGTAGGACTAGGATTCACCCTATTTTGCCTTTTTTCCACTTTTTCTCTTTGTTTTTTTTCTCCAGCCACATGGGCCTTGTGTGGGAGTTTCCAACAGACCACTAAGGGCTTATATTCACTCTCCCACAGCCCATGAAGCCTCTTGGGTCGAAATACCCCTCCCGGAGGCCTCCTGGTACACTACCGGCACTCCCGGTACACTAGCGATGAGCCCGAAACTTTTCCGGCGACCAAAACAGGACTTCCTATATATGAATCTTTACCTCCGGACCATTCCGGAGCTCCTCGTGACATCTGGGATTTCATCCGGGACTCCAAACAACCTTCGGTAACCACCATACATAACTCTATGCTATCGAAACATCATCAAACCTTAAGTGTGCAGACCGTGCGGGTTCGAGAACTATTTAGACATGACCGAGACACCTCTACGGTCAATAACCAACAGCGGGTCCTGGATGTCCATATTTGTTCCTACATATTCTATGAAGATCTTTATCTATTAAACCTCTATGTCAAGGATTCAGTTAATCCCGTACGATGTTCCCTTTGTTCCTCGGTATGTTACTTGCCCGAGGTTCGATCGTTGATATCTCCATACCTAGTTCAACCTCGTTACCGAAAAGTCTCGTTACTCATTCCGTAATATAAGATCCCGCAACTAACACTTAGTAACATTGCTTGCAAGGCTTATTGTGATGTTGTATTACCGAGTGGGCCCTGAGATACCTCTCCGTCACACGGAGTAACAAATCCCAGTTTTGATCCATGCCAACTCAATAGACACCCTCGGAGATACCTGTAGAGCACCTTTATAGCCACCTAGTTACGTTGCGACGTTTGATACACACAAGGCACTCCTCCGATGTCCGTGAGTTGCATGATATCATGGTCATAGGAACATATACTTGACATGCAGAAAATAGTAGCAATAAACTGACACGATCATATGCTACGTTTGTAGTTTGGGTCTTGTCCAGCACATCATTCTCCTAATGATGTGATCCCGTTATCAAATGACATCTCATGTCCATGGCTAGGAAACCTTAACCATCCTTTGATCAACGAGCTAGTTCACTAGAGGCATACTAGGGACATTGTGTTTGTCTATGTATCCACACATGTATCCATGTTTCCAATTAATACAATTCTAGCATAGATAATAAACAATGATCATGAACAAGGAAATATAATAATAAACACTTTATTCATTGCCTCTAGGGCATATTTCCAATAGTCACCCACTTGCACTAGACTCAATAATCTAGCTCAGATCACTATGTGATTTACATTGTAATGAATCGAACACCCATGCAGTTCTGGTGTTGATCATGTTTAGCTCTTGGAAGAGGTTTAGTCAACGGGTCTGCAACATTCAGATCCATGTGCACTTTGCAAATATTTATGTCCTTCTCCTCGATGTAATATCGGATGGAGTTGAAGCGTCGCTTTATATGTCTGGTCCTCTTGTGAAACCTTGGTTCCTTGGCTAGAGCAATGGCACCAGTGTTGTCACAAAACAGGCTCATTGGATTCAGTGCACTCGACACTACTCCAAGATCTGTCATGACCTGCTTCATCCAGACACCTTCCTTTGCCGCCTCCGAGGCTGCGATGTATTCCGCTTCGCACATAGAATCAGTTACCATGCTTTGCTTGGAACTGCACCATCTTACCGCTCCCCCGTTAAGAATAAATACGTATCCGGTTTGTGACTTAGAGTCATCCGGATCAGTGTCAAAGCTTGCATCAACGTAACCCTTTACAACGAGCTCTTCATCACCTCCATAAACGAGAAACATTTCCTTAGTCCTTTTCAGGTACTTAAGGATATTCTTGAGCGCTTGCCAGTGCTCCATTGCAGGATCACTTTGAAACCTTCCGGTCATACTTATGGCAAGGTTGACATCGGGTCTTGTGCACAACATTGCATACATGATAGAGCCTATGGGTGAAGCATAGGGAATGACACTCATCTTTTCTCTATCTTATGCAGTTACTGGGCATTGAGTCTTACTCAACTTCACATCTTGTAACATAGGCAAGAACCTCTTCTTGGACTGATCCATTTTGAACTTCTTCAAAACTTTATCAAGGTATGTGCTCTGTGAAAGTGCTATTAAGCGTCTCGATCTATCTCTATAGATCTTAATGCCTAATATGAAAGCAGCTTCTCCTAGGTCCTTCATTGAAAAACTCTTGTTCAAATATTCCTTCACGCTTTCCAGCATTTCCATATTGTTTCCAATCAGCAATATGTCATCCACATATATGTAGCGACCCGACCTGAAAGGTCGAATCTCCGGTGTTTCTGTACCATCCCAAGATCATGCTGGTACACACACGATACATCAATGTATATATCAAAGGGAAATCACACGGCATTAATAAATCGAAATCTCATATCGAGTCCTTTATTACAATAAGAATTACAATAAAGTGACCGAAGGCCAACTCATGAGAATAACTAATCTTTTGGAAGCTTCAAAGGTAGTTGAGTCCATCTGACTCCAAGGGCATCTCACCGAGCGTAGATCGTATACTCACTCCTGGTCGGAAAAGTACTCTGCAACATGATACGTTGCAGCCGTATAGGTCAGCATATGGAATATGCCGGCAAAGTCACAAGAGAGGGGGTAAAGTCATCATCTAGTCTGTATGCAAATATGGCAGGTGGGGTAGTAAGTTTTTGCATAAAGCCAAATTTTTCCTACAACAAGAGTGGGCAAAGGCATAATTACTACAATGTTCGTTGATTAATGAGATGGTTCCACCAACCAATTCTCATACCCGGATGTTGATTAATCAAGTGACTCTAGATAACAAGCTTCGCACTCCGGATGATCTAACAAATCAAACAAGAGCACACCATAAGCAAAAACATAAACAATTCATACAACAGCAAGGTAAACAAGTGCTTCAACAAAAAAAAGCACAATCAAGAGAATATTCACTTAAAGTATAAGACTATAAAAATTTTGGTGTCAAAAATCCCTACTAAGACATACAAGTCAAAATTTGGTTTTTGAACAACTAGACATTTAAGTAACAGAAAAATAACTATAAAATTTTACTTGAAAACATAAAGTATTTCATTATGAAAATATTGTGCGAAAAGAAATATTACAAAACTTCTTCTAAACAATATACATGATGAAAACAAGATGAACCTATTCAAACTAGAGCACACAACAATTTGAAAAACATATTTTATTAACAGAAAAAAATACACCTAAGTTGAATCAACAGAACGTAATGAAATCTAAAACAAAAGTTAAACTAATTTAGGTTCAAATTGATTAAAAAATCAATTTAGTTAAAACCTATTAAGAACTAGACAGATTCTGTTTTTGTTAAAAACAGTAACTAAATTTATTCAAAAAAATCTCAAAATGTGTAGAATGATATGTTTAACTAATACCAAACAGTGGCAAAAAGATTCACTTAAAAATATATTTTTAAACTCTAGTTATACAGATTTTAGTAATTTAAACAAATTTGATTAGATTCAAAATTTAAAGTTTAAATTTGAAGTCTAAGCATACAGACATAAAATACATCAAATTTTTGAACTAATGCAAAAAGAATCAATTAAAAACACTAATTAGTTTAAAAGTTACAACTAAAACAAAAACAGAAAACATTCTGTTTTCTAAAACAGAAAAGAAAAGAAAAAAACTGATCGATCGGACAAGGTGACGTGGCGTTCTCTGATTGGTTGCGGGGTGTGTGAGATCTGACTATTCGAGCGGACGTCCGAGCTGTAGAGGATACCGGTTCGGGTTTAAAAAAAATATAATCCTAGGCGTTGGATTTAGATCGGACGGTCAAGGGAGGGGGAGAGGGGCTCACAGAGGGAGGGTCGCCGGCGGTGGAGTTTCTCCGGCGAGGCCGAGGCGGCAAGTCGACGGAGGCAGCGCTCCGGTGGTTGGGGACGGCGTCCGGGGCTCCTGTCGACGGCGGCGGACCTCCGGCGTTCGTTGGTGGCGACGACTGGGGCTGGGGACGACAGGGGCGTGCTCCTCGAGCTCCTAGAGCTTCGGATGGGGGGTGGAGCTCCGGCGTGGGATTCCGGTGAGGGGAGGGGGTCGGATGAGGGGGAAATGGGCGGAACGAGGTGCGGGGAGTCGGGGCTATTGATAGGGGGGGTCAGGAGTGCTCAGATGGCAAGGGGAGGGAGATCCGACGCGGTGATCTTGCCGGTGTGAAGAGAGGAGCGGGAGGAGGGAGGTGATCGCGGGGTCATCGGGATCGAGCGGTGGGGACGGGGTGTCAAAGAGAGAGAGAGGGCGGCGTTAGCGCATCGGTCGGTCGGCTCGGGGCGATTTCGGGACTTAAACGCAGGTGGGGCGGCCCGTTTCAAATTTAATTCGTTTCCTTTCTATTTCCAGAGCATTTGAATCATATTTAAAGCATTCAAAACATTTCCAAGTATAGGAAATATATATACCAAAATGATCAAGAGAATTAATGCTATTGAATGAACATTTTTCCTCTCTCATATTGAATACTTTGAAAAAAAAATGTTTTTCAGAAATTGCTTATTTGATTTTAAATCCTTTTGCAATAATTTTTCAAATAACCCCCTGGTTTTATTGTTTAATTATTTCACCAAGATGCCCCTGGTGTGGAGTGTCATGTTACTCCCCTCTTTTCTTTGAACTTTACCAGATGTTTTCAAATAGGTGAAACAAGAAAAAGGGAAAGATGAAAGTGGCCTTTTAGAAATTCAAAGGAAGCACTTCAACCATTTTATTCATTCAAACAATGATGATGATGCATAGCTATATATATCATAACATTTCAAAATAAAATTTTGGGATGTTACAAACCTACCCACCTTAAGATGAATCTCGCCCTCGAGATTCGGGTTGGCTCGAAAATAGGTGCGGGTGGTCTCTACGAAGATCTTCTTTGCGTTCCCAGGTGGCTTCTTCCTCGGTGTGGTGACTCCACAGAACCTTACAGAACTTGATGGTCTTGCTTCGGGTAACTCTGTTGGCAGTCTCGAGGATTCTGACGGGCTTCTCCTCGTAGGTCAGGTCACTGTCAAGTTGTATGGCCTCTAGGGGCACTGTGTCTCTCAAAGGAATATCAGCCATCTCATCATGGCATTTCTTCAGCTGGGAAACATGGAAAACATCATGAACTCCGGACAGTCCTTCTGGCAATTCCAGCTTGTATGCAACTTCGCCTCTACGTTCCAGAATTTTGTAGGGGCCTATGAATCTGGGTGCTAACTTTCCTTTAACACCAAACCTCTTGATTCCTCGAAGTGGGGACACACGGAGATATGCTCGATCCCCTACTTCATATGTCACCTCGTTGTGTTTGTTATCAGCATAGCTCTTCTGCCGGGATTGAGCTATCTTGAGTCGGTCTCGAATCAGTTTAACCTTATCTTCAGAATCTCTGATAAGATCGGGACCAAAAAGTTTTCGGTCTCCAACACCATCCCACGTCAATGCTATTCTGCACCTCCTTCCGTATAAAGCTTCGAAAGGGTCCATCTTCAGACTGGTCTGATAACTGTTGTTGTACGAGAACTCTGCGTAAGGTAAGTTGTCATCCCAACTGGACCCATAGTCTAGCACACAGGCTCTCAACATGTCCTCCAGAATCTGGTTGACTCTCTCAGTCTGTCCATCGGTCTGCGGATCAAAAGTTGTACTGAACTCTAGTCTTGTACCCAAAGTTTCATGTAGCTGATGCCAAAACTTTGAGGTAAATTGTGTTCCTCTATCTGACACGATACTCCTCGGAACTCCATGCAGACATACGATCCTGGTCATATAGATCTTGGCTAACTTAGCACTGGTATAGGTGGTCTTCACTGGAATGAAATGAGCCACCTTGGTCAAGCGATCGACCACTACCCAAATGGAATCATATCCTGAACGGGTCCTGGGTAGTCTTGTGATGAATTCCATACCAAGCTTATCCCATTTCCACTCGGGTATCGGCAAAGGTTGGAGTAACCCTGCTGGTTTCTGATGTTCCGCCTTTACTCGCTGACAAACATCACATACCGCAACATGTTCGGCAATATCTTTCTTCATACCTGTCCACCAGTAACTTTCCTTCAAATCTAGGTACATCTTAGTGTTGCTTGGGTGTATCGAGTATGGTGAATCGTGGGCTTCTTGAAGTATCAACTTCCTGAGCTCTGGGTCATGGGGCACATAGATTCGGTTCTCAAACCATAGAGTACCCGGTTCATCTTCACGAAAGCCTTTAGCCTTGCCTTCCTTCATTCTCTGCTTTATCTCAACTATCTCCTTGTCTGATTTCTGGGCTTCTCGAATTCTTTCGGTCAAGGTGGATTGAATCTCAAGTGTGGTAACATATCCTTGCGGAACTATCTCTAACCGAAGCTCTCTGAGATCTTTGGCTAACTCCTGGGGTTATCCTCCGGCTATGAGTGTTCTCACATAACTCTTCCGACTCAAAGCATCTGCCACAACATTTGTCTTTCCTGGATGGTAATGTAATCTCATGTCATAGTCCTTGATTAACTCTAACCATCTCCTTTGTCTGAGGTTCAACTCCTTCTACGTGAAGATATACTTCAGGCTCTTATGATCAGTGTACACATCACAACTATTTCCGATAAGGAAATGTCTCCAGGTCTTGAGTGCGTGCACTACGGCTGCTAGTTCCAAATCATGGGTGGCATAATTCAACTCATGGGGTCGTAGCTGTCTGGATGCATATGCTACAACTTTTCCTTCCTGCATGAGTACTCCTCCAAGTCCTTGACGTGATGCGTCACAATAAACCTGGAAATCCTTCCGAATGTTTGGCAGTATCAACACTGGGGCTGTGACCAAACGTTTCTCCAACTCCTGGAAACTGGCCTCACATTCCTCAGTCCAGACATACTTAGACTCTTTCTTCAACAACTCTGTCATGGGCTTGGCAATCTTTGAGAAATTCTCAATGAATCTCCGGTAATATCCGGCAAGTCCGAGAAAACTGCGGATCTCCTTAACTGAGGTGGGTGACTTCCACTCAGTGACTGCTTCAACCTTAGCGGGGTCTACTGCTATTCCTTCTCCGGAAATAACATGTCTAAGGAATCCGACTTCCGTCAGCCAAAATTCACATTTACTGAACTTGGCATACAACTGATGCTCTCTAAGCTTCTCCAGAACTAAACGCAAGTGTTCCTTGTGTTCTTCCTCGCTCTTGGAGAATATCAAAATGTCATCGATGAACACCACTTCAAACTTGTCCAAATATTCCATAAACACTTTGTTCATCAAATTCATGAAGTAGGCAGGAGCATTAGTGAAACCAAAGGACATGACTGTATACTCATATAAGCCATACCTGGTGGTGAAAGCTGTTTTGGGTATATCCTATTCACGAATCTTCAGTTGGTAATACCCTGATCGAAGATCGATCTTGGAGAATACTTTGGTGCCTACTAGGTTGTCAAACAGGTCATTAATCATCGACAAAGGGTACTTATTCTTGATAGTCACCTCGTTCAATGCTCGATAATCGACCACCATCCTCAAGGTTTTGTCTTTCTTCTCCACCAAAAGAACTGGGGCTCCCCAAGGTGATGAACTTGGGCGAATATATCCCTTGTCCAATAGCTCCTTAATCTTCTTATTGATTTCCACTAAATCATTTGCGGGCATCTGATAGGGTCTCTTGGAAATTGGGGTTGTCCCTGGTAGTAGCTCTATCAGAAACTCGATCTCCCTATCTGGTGGCATGCCTGGTAATTCCTTCAGGAATACATCTAGAAATTCTCGTACAACTGGCACTTCTTCCCGAATAACTCCTGTGAGGGAATTTAACCGAGCACTCATCTGTGTGTGTCAGGATACATACTTAATCCTCTTGTTTCTCCGGAGTGGTGAGTGAAATAGACTTGCTGGGGCAATCAAGGTTTCCTTTATACTTGGTCATCCAATCCATGCCTAGGATTACATCCAATCCCTGGGATTCTAAGACGATGAGGTCGGTAGGAAAAACATGGTTTCCTATGTGGAGTTTCAGGGCGTGGCATCCTATCCCTGCCATCATCATTCCTCCTGGGGAATTGACCTTAATGGGCTGACTAAGGGTTCTGGTGGGTAAACCATACTATTCCACAACTACCCTTGATATGAATGAATGAGTTGCACCAAAATCAAAAAGTACCATAATTGGACATGAATGCAATAAAAACTTACCAACCATAGTCTCGGGCTGATCATAGACTTCTTCCATATCGAGGTGGTTCACCTGAGCACGAGGAAAAGGATTTGGCTTCTTAGCTGCGAAGTTGCCGTTTCCATTCCCTTGCTTGTTCGGAGGGCATTCAGTGGCATAGTGCCCTATCTTCTGACACTTGAAACAGGTGATATGGTTCAGATCCTTCTGAGCTGGAGCGGCATGGTGTTGGTTGCCATTCCCACTTCCATTGCCATTCTTGAAGCTGCCATTGTTGGGACGATTATTCCCATTTCCTCCATGGTTGTGGCCTCCATGGTTGTGCACGGGATGAGTGTGTCCTCCATACTTACCGGTCCCTGATCTGGTATGTCCTGAGTACGGGGAGTAGCGGGGCTTCTGATGATCTCGAGAGGTAGACTTCCCATGTGCATACTTCCTCTTGCAGTTCTCGATTTGCTGTTGCTTCCCCTCCAAGATGAGGGCCTTGTCTACCAGCTCCTGGTAATTGCTGAAGGTAGCCACCATCAGCTGCACGCTCAACTCATCATTGAGTCCTTCCAAGAACTTTTCCTGCTTGGCTGCATCATCGGCCACATCTCCTGGTGCATAACGAGCCAATGTGCTGAAGTCATCCACGTACTGGGCCACGGAATGGTTCCCCTGGCATAAGTTGCGAAACTCACGCTTCTTCAGACTCATGGCTCCAGCTGAGACATGTGCAGTGCGAAAAACTTGCTTTAACTGCTCCCAAGTCACACGAGTAATGGGGTACGTGGTGGTGTAGTTATCCTACCATGAAGCTGCTGGTCCCTCCAGTTGATGGGCGGCAAAACGCACTTTTTCAGCCTCAGTGCATCCTGCGGTGGTGAGTTCCCTCTCCATCTTGCGGAGCCAATCATCTGTCACAATGGGCTCTGTGCTGCTGGAGAAGGTTGGGGGATTCAGTCTCAGAAAACAGGTGAGGTTGTTGCCTTGGGGTGGAGGGTGGTTGTTGGTCTGATTCTGAATCAACAGCTGCATTAGGGCGTTCTGCTGCTGAAGAAGTTGTGTGAGCTCTGGCGGGAAAGTGAAGTCAGGCTCACATCGCGGAGTCATCTTGCTGTTTTTAGAGGGGTGAGAATTAGAATAGAACAATGACCTAAAAGGGAAATTCACTACCCATATCCAATGCAACAAACATATCACACCAAAAACTCATTCATTTATTCAACTCAAGGTCAAACATCGAGATACAAATCTCCATTCAAACTAAACATCGACCTACGCTTTAACAACGAAAAAGAAGATACATGGGGGCATAACTAAAGTTCTCCTCAAAAGTACATGGTGAAGGAGCCTCCTCCGGTGGTGCTCTCCTCATAGTCATCATCGTTGCTGATCAAAGGAGCCATGTCTCCTTCTGGATGAAGATTTTCACCCATGTCCATCTGTTCCTCCAGAGTTGCGATGCGAGTGTTCAGCTTATCGATCCTCTCTAAGAAATCCTTCACCTCATACTCATGCACGTACTCGGCTTCCCGTAAGTCAGCTTCGAGATCAATCTCACGGTTCATCAGCCTCTTGATCATCTTCGTGTCGGCACGTACCCGAAGCTCCAAGGTCCTGACGTGCGTCTCCAAGGTCTGGATATAGGAAATGGTGGTGTCTTCAGTGGGAGTGGTTATGATATTTCCATTGGTATCCTTGCGACAAACCACGCTGAGTCCTGGTTAAATGGTTCCACCTCTGTATTCCTCCTGAATACGTCCAAGGGCACGATGAATGGCCATGTCTCTCCCAAGTATCCAGCTAGGTGCCACAAACTTGAAGTCGATGCGTTCCTTACGATTCCCAAAGGTCTTCCCGGGGATGTGCACCTCGATCTTGTAGTGTCCGTCTTGTGGAAAAGACATGATAGGAGTCCCGGTGATGCTCGGCAAAGCAATCCTCATGTCCCTGACGATCCTCATCAGCTCCTTGCCAAAGGGCATCGTTGCGTCAGGCTGGCAAAACTCCGTGATCAAAACTGGGATGAAGGTGGCCATCTATAAATTTTGAGAAAAATCGGAGGGAAGTCAGAAACGAGTAGATGAGAGTATAAGAATTTTTAAATACAAAAGAGAAATAAATCCTAAGGCTCTTCCAATCCTAGAGGTTACGTCCTACAGTCAGCGTGTGCTCTGATACCATTTTTGTAGCGACCCGACCTGAAAGGTCGAATCTTCGGTGTTTCTGTACCATCCCAAAATCATGCTGGTACACACACGCTACATCAATGTATATATCAAAGGGAAATCACACAACAATAATAAATCGAAATCTAATATCGAGTCCTTTATTACAATAAGAATTACAATAAAGTGGCCGAAGGCCAACTCATGAGAATAACTAATCTTGTGGAAGCTTCAAAGGTAGTTGAGTCCATCTGACTCCAAGGGCATCTCACCGAGCGTAGAGCGTATCCTCACTCCTGGTCGGAAAAGTACTCTGCAACATGATACGTTGCAGCCGTATAGGTCAGCATATGGAATATGCCGGCAAAGTCACAAGAGAGGGGGTAAAGTCATCATCTAGTCTGTATGCAAATATGGCAGGTGGGGTAGTAACTTTTTGCATAAAGACAATTTTTTCCTACAACAAGAGAGGGCAAAGGCATAATTACTACAATGTTGGTTGATTAATGAGATGGTTCCACCAACCAATTCTCATACCCAAGTTGACATTAATAACCCACATCAATATAATTAATTGTGTTGAGAGTTCCAGATAATTTTAGTTCCTTTGTCTCAAACTGTCCATGATCGTGGACACGGCTAATCGATTAGGTTTGGCTACTCTGCAGAGTTTTGCACACGTTCTCTACAAGATTTGGTCGCCTCCGTTGGACTTCTCGCACTTCATGGTGTTTGAGAAACGGATGACCAAAACATGGTCTTTTAAAGGGTTTCCCCGAGACTCTGTCGGTGCCCATCCTTTCCTACCGTTCTTCTACATCTCATAGCACCGCCTGTCCAGGGTCACCACGATATCCAACCAAGCCAGAGCCCATAATGGCTTGTGGCTATGCAGGTAAGCCTTGGGTCTTGAAGCATCCATCCTTCTCTTTGTGCCT
This sequence comes from Hordeum marinum, assembly GCA_022496015.1. Lineage (NCBI taxonomy): Eukaryota > Viridiplantae > Streptophyta > Magnoliopsida > Poales > Poaceae > Hordeum > Hordeum marinum. The sequence goes on from CM039672.1 coordinate 387,621,104, forward strand.
GGGTGGACCTTTCCGCATGAATACTAGCACTTCTCCAGCATCATCTAGGCTAAACACTGGTTTCTCCAGGGCGTCGTTCAACCATCATCCACCCAGAGGTAAGTTGAGAAACTTGGAGTCTTGAAGACTTGATCATCATGTAGGTCTTGAAATTATTAACGCACAACTCTCATGAATCACACAACCAACCCCGTCTACTAATAGCATAGCAAAATGTAAAACAACGTTTCTCGAGGCCAATGTGTCAAAGGGTTGAGGGTACCTACCACATGATACTACAACAAGTAACCAAGTTTCCAATTTACCTACTTTGCATGCAATTATGGTGATGGAAGAACTAATGCAATAAAACATAGGTATACATGGTCAAAGTGACTTGCCTTGCTAACGATCCTCGTAATCAAGTGACTCTAGATAACAAGCTTCGCACTCCGGATGATCTAACGAATCAAACAAGAGCACACCATAAGCAAAAACAGAAACAATTCATACAACAGCAAGGTAAACAAATGCTTCAACAAACAAAAGCACAATCAAGAGAATATTCACTTAAAGTATAAGACTATAAAAATTTTGGTGTCAAAAATCCCTACTAAGACATACAAGTCAAAATTTGGTTTTTGAACAACTAGACATTTAAGTAACAGAAAAATAACTATAAAATTTTATTTGAAAACAAAAAGTATTTCATAATGAAAATATTGTGCTAAAAGAAATATTACAAAACTTCTTCAAACAATATACATGATGAAAACAAGATGAACCTATTCAAACTAGAGCACAAAACAATTTGAAAAACATATTTTATTAACAGAAAAAATACACCTAAAGTTGAATGAACAGAACCTAATGAAATCTAAAACATAAGTTAAACTAATTTAGGTTCAAATTGATTAAAAAATCAATTTAGTTAAAACCTATTAAGAACTAGACAGATCCTGTTTTTTTAAAAAACAGTAACTAAATTTATTCAAAAAAATCTCAAATTGTGTAGAATGATAGGTTTAACTAATACCAAACAGTGGCAAAAAGATTCACTTAAAAATATATTTTTAAACTCTAGTTATACAGATTTTAGTAATTTAAACAAATTTGATTAGATTCAAAATTTAAAGTTCAATTTGAAATCTAAGCATACACACATAAAATACATCAAATTTGTGAATTAATGCAAAAAGAATCAATTAAAAACACTAATTAGTTTAAAAGTTACAACTAAAACAAAAACAGAAAACATTATGTTTTCTAAAACAGAAAAGAAAAGAAAAAACTGATCGATCGGATAGGGTGACGTGGCGTTCTCTGATTGGTTACGAGGTGTGTGAGATCTGACTATTCGAGCGGACGTCCGAGCTGTAGAGGATACCGGTTCGGGTTTAAAAATAATAATCCTAGGCGTTGGATTTAGATCGGACGATCCAGGGAGGGGGAGAGGGGCTCATAGAGGTAGGGTCACCGGCGGTGGAGTTTCTCCGGCGAGGCCGAGGCGGCGAGTCGACGGGGGCGGTGCTCCGGTGGTTGGGGACGGCGTCCGGGGGGTCCTGTCGACGGCGGCGGACCTCCGGCGTTCATTGGTGGCGACGGTTGGGGCTGGGGACGACAGGGGCGTGCTCCTCGAGCTTCGGATGGGGGGTGGAGCTCTGGTGTGGGATTCCGGTGAGGGGAGGGGGCGGACGAGGCGGAAACGGGCAGAACGGGGTGCGGTGAGTCGGGGCTATTTATAGGGGGGTCAGGAGTGCTCAGATGGCAAGGGGAGGGAGATCTGACGCGGTGATCTTGCCGGCGCGGAGGAGGGAGGTGACCGCGGGGTCATCGGGATCGGGCGGTGGGGACAGGGTGTCAGAGAGAGAGGGCGACGTCAGCGCGTCGGTCGGTCGGCTCGGGGCGATTTCGGGACTTAAATGCAGGTGGGCCGGCCCGTTTCAAATTTAATTCATTTCCTTTCTATTTCCAGAGCATTTAAATCATATTTAAAGCATTCAAAACATTTCCAAGTATAGGAAATATATATACCAAAATGATCAGGAGAATTAGTGCTATTGAATGAACATTTTTCCTCTCTCATATTGAATACTTTGAAAAAAAATATTTTTCAGAAATTGCTTATTTGATTTTAAATCCTTTTGCAATAATTTTTCAAATAACCCCCTGGTTTTATTGTTCAAATATTTCACCAAGATGCCCCTGGTGTGGAGTGTCATGTTACTCCCCTCTTTTCTTTGAACTTTACCAGATGTTTTCAAATAGGTGAAACAAGAAAAAGGGAAAGATGAAAGTGGCCTTTCAGAAATTCAAAGGAAGCACTTCAACCATTTTAATCATTCAAACAATGATGATGATGCGTAGCTATATATATCATAACATTCCAAAATGAAATTTTGGGATGTTACAATATAATACTAGAAACGCTATAGAGCTCCCAATCACTTTCTTGTAAATACAAGCTTCTCCATAACTTGTATAAACTCAAACGCTTTGATCACCTCATCAAAGTGCTTATTCCGACTCCATTATGCTTGCACCAACCCATAAATGGATCGTAGTCAACTCCTTGAGCTTGTGAAAAACCCTTTGCCACAAGTCGATCTTTATAGATGGTGACATTACCGTCCGCATCTGTCTTCTTCTTAAAGATCCATTTGTTCTGAATGGCCTTTCACCCTTCAGGTAATACTTCCAAAGTCCATACTTTTTTTTCATACATGGATCCCATCTCGGATTTCATGGTCTCTAACCATTTCTCGGAATCCTAGCCCATCACTGCTCCTCCATAGCTCGTAGGTTCTTTGTTTTCCAACAACATGACCTCCAAGACAGGGTTGTCGTACCACTCAGGGGTAGTACGCGGCCTTGTACACCTACGAGGTTCAATAGCAGCTTGATCCGAAGCTTCATGATCATCATCATTAACTTCCTCTTCTACCATCGTAGGTTCCACAGAAACATCTTCCTGCGCTGCGCTACTTTCTGGTTGAAGTAAAGGTTCAATAACCTCATCAAGCTCTATTTTCCTCCCACTCAATTCTTTCGAGAGAAACTCTTTCTCAAGAAATGTTCTGTTCTTAGCGACAAACACTTTGCCTTCGGATCTAAGATAGAAGGTATACCCGACTGTCTCTTTCAGGTATACTATGAAGACGCATTTCTTTGCTTTGGGTTCCGGCCTATCAGGCTGAAGCTTTTTGACATAAGCATCACATCCCCAAACTTTAAGAAACGACAACTTTGGCTTCTTGCCAAACCATAGTTCATATGGCGTTGTCTCAACGGATTTTGATGGTGCCCTATTTAAAGTGAATGCAGTTGTCTCTAATGCATAACCCCAAAACGATAGTGGCAAATCAGCAAGAGACATCATAGAACGCACCATATCTAATAAGGTTCGATTACGACGGTCGGACACACCATTATGCTGTGGTGTTCCGGGCGGTGTCAACTGTGAAACAATTCCACACTGTCTTAAGTGACTGCCAAACTCATAACTTAGATATTCACCTCCTCGATCAGATCGCAGGAACTTAATCTTCTTGTTACGATGATTCTCAACTTCACTCTGAAATTGCTTGAACTTTTCAAACATTTCAGACTTATGTTTCATTAAGTAAATATACCCATGTCTACTTAAGTCATCAGTGAAGGTGAGAAAATAATGATATCCACCACGCGCTGTAACATTCATTGGACCGCACACATCAGTATGTATGATTTCCAATAAGTCAGTTGCTCGTTCCATTGTTCCAGAGAACGGCGTTTTAGTCATCTTGCCCATGAGGCATGGTTCACATGTGTCAAGTGATTCAAAATCAAGTGACTCCAAAAGTCCATCAGCATGGAGCTTCCTCATGCGTTTTACACCAATATGACCTAAACGGCAGTGCCACAAGAAAGTGGTACTATCATTATCAACTCTACATCTTTTGGCATCAATGTTATGAACATGTGTATCATCACTATCAAGATTCAATATGAATAAACCCCTCACATTGGGTGCATGACCATAAAAGATATTACTCATATAAATAGAACAACCTTTATTCTTTGATTTAAATGAGTAACCATCTCGCAATAAAAAAGATCTAGGTACAATGTTCATGCTTAACGCACACACTAAATAACAATTATTCAGGTTCATCACTAATCCTGATGGTAATCGAAGAGAGAGCGTGCCGACGGCGATCACATCAACCTTGGAACCATTTCCCACGCGCATCGTCACTTTGTCCTTTGTCAGCCTTCGTTTATTCCATAGTTCCTGCTTTGAGTTGCAAATGTGAGCAACCGAACCGGTATCAAATACCCAGGCACTACAACGAGAGCTAGTAAGGTACACATCAATAACATGTATATCATATATACCTTGTTTGTCGTTGGCCGCCTTTTTGTCAGCCAGGTACAGTTCCGCTTCCAGTGACCAGTTCCCTTTCAATGAAAGCACTCAGTTTCTAGCTTGGGTCCATGCTTGGTTTTTTTACAGGAGTAGCAACTGCTTTGCCATCCTTCTTGGTTTTACCCTTCTTGACCTTGCCCTTGACCTTGCCATTTTTCTTGAAACTAGTTGTTTTATTGACCATCAACACTTGAAGTTCTTTCTGGATTTCAGACTCAGCGACTTTTAGCATCGCAAATAGCTCGGCGACTGACTTGTTCATCCCGTGCATGTTATAGTTCATCACAAAGCTCTTGTAACTAGGTGGCAGTGATTGAAGAACTCTGTCAGTGATCGCCTCTAGCAGAAGGGCAATTCCCAACTCCGCTAGACGAGTTGAATACCCAGACATTCTGAGTATATGTTCACTGATAGACCCGTTTTCCTCCATCTTGCAAGCATAGAATTTATCGGAGGTTTCATACCTCTCGATCCGGGCATTCTTCTGAAAGATAAACTTCAACTCCTGGAACATCTCATATGCTCCATGACGTTCAAACGTCTTTGAAGTCCCGGTTCTAAGCAATACAATATCGCACATTGAACTATTGAGTAATCTCCAGTACATGCCTCCCAAGCGTTCTTAACATCTTCGGAGGTCATGTCTTCTGGTTGGTCACCAAGCTGTGCATCAAGGACATATGATTTCTGGGAAGCCATGAGCATAATCCTCAGATTACGGGCCCAGTCAACAAAGTTACTTCCATCATCTTTCACCTTAGCTTTCTCTAGGAACTCATTAAAATTCAGGGGTGCTACTGCGCGAGCCATAAATCTACAACATAAATATGCAAAGTTCACTTAGACTATTGTTCAAGATAATGAGTTTAGTTAATCAAATTACTAAAGCTCCCACTCAAATTGACATCCCTCAGGTCACCTGAGTGTCACATGATCCAAATCCAGCAACTCAAGTCCGATCATCACGTGAGTTGAGGTGGCTTCAATGGTGAACATCATTATATTGATCATATCTACTATATGACTCATGTTCGACCTTCGGTCTCTTGTGTTCCGAGGCCATGTATGTACATGCTAGGTTCGTCAAATTTAACCTGAGTGTTCTGCGCGTGCAACATTGACTTGCACCCGTTGTATGTGAACGTAGAGTCTATCACACCCGATCATTATGTGGTGTCTCAACACGACGAACTTTCACAACGGTGCACACTCAGGGAGAACACAATTTATCTTGAAATTTAAGTGAGGGATCACCTTATAATGCTACCGTCGTACTAAGCAAAACAAGGTGCATAAAAGGATTAACATCACATGCAATTCATAAGTGACATGATATGGCCATGAACTTGTGCTTTAGATCTCCATCTAGAAAGCACCGGCATGTTCTCCATCATCACTGGAACGACACCATGATCTCCATCATCTTGATCTCCATCAACGTGTTGCCATCGGGGTTGTCAAGCCCTGCATGCTTCTACTACTATCGCTACCGTTTAGCGATAAAGTAAAGCATTACATAACGCTTAATGATTGACACGCAGGTCATACTATAATTAAATACAACCCTATGGCTCCTGCCGGTTGCCGCACTTAACGACATGCAAGTCGTGATAATCTATACATCACATGATCATCTCATACATCACATATATCACATCATGTAATTGGCCATATCACATCACAACATACCCTGCAAAAACAAGTTAGACGTCCTCTAATTGTTGTTGCATGTTTTACGTGGCTTCTATGGGTTTCTAGCAAGAACTATTCTCACCTACGCATAAACCACAACGGTGATACATAATGTTCTTTTCAACCTTCTCAAGGACCACCTTTGTCGAATCCAATCCAACTAAAGTGAGAGAAAATGTCACCCGCAAGCCATCTAGGCAACAAGTTGCATCGAGGGAACCGGTCTCTCGTAAGCGTACGAGTAATGTTGGTCCGGGCCGCTTCATCTCACAATACCGCTGAACTAAAATACGACCAAGGGAGGAAGCAATCTAAGCATCAATGCCCACAAACCTTTTGTGTTCTACTCGAGATCTCATCAACACATAGACCTAGCTCATGATGCCACTGTTGGGGAACGTAGCATGGGATACAAAATATTTCCTACGCACACGCAGATCTATCCATGGTGATGAGCATCTACGAGAGGGAGAGTGGATCTACGTACATACCCTTGTAGAACGCTAAGCGGGAAGCGTTAAGAAACGCGGTTGGTGTAGTCGAACGTCTTCGCAATCCAAATCGCCGTGCGTCTCGCGATCCAATCACGATCCGTCCCACGATCTAATCACGATCCGTCCCACGAACTTGATCACGATCCGTCCCACGAACTTGATCACGATCCTTCCGATCTAGCACCAAACGGACGGCACCTCCGCGTTCAGCACACGTACAGCTTGATGATGATCTCCGCCGTATTGATCCAGCAAGAGAGAGCAGAGAGGTAGAAGAGTTCGCCGACAGCGTGACGGCGCTCCGGCGATGGTGGTGGAGCAATTCCGGCAGGGCTTCGCCTAAGCACTGTAGAAATCCGATCTAGAGGAGAAACTATGCACTGGAGGAACGGGTAGCACGTGGTTGTCAAAACTTGTGCAAAAACCCAAAACCCTCTAGTATATATAGGAGGAGACGAGGAGAGGAGGCAGCCTTGGCTTCCAAGCCAAGAGCTTCGGCTGAACCAAGGTGGTGGAGGTGGAGTCCACCTCCAATCCTACTAGGACTAGGATTCACCCTATTTTGCCTTTTTTCCACTTTTCTCTTTGTTTTTTTCTCCAGCCACATGGGCCTTGTGTGGGAGTTTCCACCAGCCCACTAAGGGATGATATTCACTCTCCCACAGCCCATGAAGCCTCTTGGGTCGAAATACCCCTCCCGGAGGCCTCCCGGTACACTAGCGGCACTCCCGGTACACTACCGACGAGCCCTAAACAGGACTTCCTATATATGAATCTTTACATCCGGACCATTCCGGAGCTCCTCGTGACCTTTGGGATCTCATCCGGGACTCCGAACAACCTTCGGTCACCACCATACATAACTCTATACTACCGAAACGTCATCAAACCTTAAGTGTGCAGACCCTGCGGGTTCGAGAACTATGTAGACATGACCGAGACACCTCTACGGTCAATAACCAATAGCGGGACCTAGATGTCCATATTGGTTCCTACATATTCTACGGAGATCTTTATCGGTCGATCCTCTATGTCAAGGATTCAGTTAATCCCGTATGATGTTCCCTTTGTTCTTCGGTATGTTATGCCAAACTTTGAAAAATGCCACTTCAGACTTTGAAAAATGCCAATGGAAATGGCATTTTTCAAAGTCTGGAAATTGTAGTTGCATTTCTCAAAATCGCCATAATTCGAGTGGCATTTATCAGATGAACCCTAGACAAAACCATGTCCCTAGTATGCCTCTAGTAGACTTGCTCGTTGATCAAAGATGGTTAAGGTTTCCTAGCCATAGACATGAAATGTCATTTGATAACGGGATCACATCATTAGGAGAATGATGTGATGGACAAGACCCAAACTACAAACATAGATCGTGTCAGTTTATTGCTACTATTTTCTGCATGTCCAGTATATGTTCCTATGACCATGAGATCATGCAAATCACTGACATCGGAGGAGTAACTTGTGTATATCAAACATCGCAACGTAACTGGGTGACTATAAAGTTGCTCTACAGGTATCTTCGAGGGTGTCTGTTGGGTTGGCATGGATCAAGAATGGGATTTGTTACTCCGTGTGATGGAGAGGTATCTCAGGGCCCACTCGGTAATACAACATCACAGTAAAGCCTTGCGAGCAATGTGACTAAGTGTTAGTCACGGGATCTTGTATTACGGAATGAGTAAAGAGACTTACCGGTAACGAGGTTGAACTAGGTATGGAGATACCGATGATCGAATCTCGGGCGAGTAACATATCGAAGAACAAAGGGAACATCATACGGGATTAACTGAATCCTTGACATAGAGGTTCGACCGATAAAGATCTTCATATAATATTTAGGAACCAATATGGGCTTCTAGGTCCCGCTATTGGTTATTGACCGTAGAGGTGTCTCAATCATGTCTACATAGTTCTCGAACCCGCAGGGTCTGCACACTTAAGGTTTGGTGATGTTTCAGTAGTATAGAGTTATGTATGGTGGTGATCAAAGGTTGTTCGGAGTCCCGGATGAGATCCCGGACGTCACGAGGAGCTCCGGAATGGTCCGGAGTTAAATATTGATATATAGGAAGTCCTATTTTGGTCGCAGAAAAGTTTTGGGCTCATCGGTAGTGTACCGGGAGTGCCGGTAGTGTACCGGGAGACCATTGGGAGAGGTATTTCGACCTAAGAGGCTACATGGGCTGTCGGAGGAGGCAAACCAGCCCCTGGTGGGCTGTCCAAAGTCTCCTCTAAGGGCCCATGCGACTGGAGTGGTTTGAGAAGGAAAAAATCCAAAGGTGGAGAGGTGGATAGAGTTTCCAAGTGGAAAGGAGGAATCCTACTCCTAATAGGATTGGAGTAGGACTTCTCCACCTCCAATTTCGGCCAGGTTTGAGGCTGCCTCCTCCCCTCCCTCCCTCCTATATATACTAGAGGATTTAGAGGAAAAATCTAACCCTAATAGCCATGTGCTACCTCTCCTCTAGATCGCAGTTTCTCCTCTAGATCGGTTTTCTGCAGTGCTTAGGCGAAGCCCTGCCAGAATTGTTCCACCACCATCGCCGCGGCGCTGTCATGCTTCCGGAGAACTCTTCTACCTCTCTGCTCCCTCTTGCTGGATCAAGAAGGTGGAGATCGTCATCGAGTTGTATGTGTGCTGAACGCGGAGGTGTCGTCCGTTCAGCGCTAGATTGGAAGGACCGTGATCAAGATCGCGAGACGGATCGTGATAAGTTCGCGGGACGGATCATGATGAGATCGCGGGATGCTCGGCGATTTGGATCACGAAGACGATCGACTACACCAACCGCGTTTCTTAACGCTTCCCGCTTAGCGATCTACAAGGGTATGTAGATCCACTCTTCCTCTCGTAGATGCTCATCACCATGGATAGATCTGGCGTGTGCGTAGGAAATTTTTTGTTTCCCATGCAACGTTCCCCAACAGTGGTATCAGAGCTAGGTCTATGTGTAGATGAGATCTGGAGTAGAACACAAAGAGTTTGTGGGCGTTGATGCTTAGATTGCTTCCTCCCTTGGTCGTGTTTTGGTTCAGCGGTATTATGAGATAAAGCGGCCCGAACCAAAATTACTCGTACGCTTACGAGAGACCGGTTCCCTCAACCGCAACTTGTTGCATAGATGGCTTGCGGGTGCCAGTTTCTGTCACTTTAGTTGGATCGGATTCGACAAAGGCGGTCCTTGAGAAGGTTGAAAAGCAACTAGTGTATACCGTTGTGGTTTTTGCGTATATGAGAATTGTTCTTGCTAGATACCCATAGCAGCCACGTAAAACCTGCAACAACAATTCGAGGACGTCTAACTTGTTTTTGCAAGGTATGTTGTGATGTGATATGGCCAATTACATGATGTGATATATGTGATGTATGAGATGATCGTATGATGTATAGATTATCACGACTTTCATGTCGATGAGTACGGCAACCGGCAGGAGCCATAGGGTTGTCTTTAATTATTGTATGACCTGCGTGTCAATCATTAAGTGCTATGTAATGGTTATCTTTATCGCTAAACGGTAGCAATAGTAGTAGAAGCATGGTGGGCGCGACAACCCCGATGGCGACACGTTGATGGAGATCATGGTGTCATGCGAGTGACTATGGAGATCATGCCGGTGCTTTCAAGATGGAGATCAAAAGCAAAAGTTCATGGCCATATCATGTCACTTATGATTTGCATGTGATGTTAATCCTTGTATGCACCTTGTTTTGCTTAGGACGACGGTAGCATTATAAGGTGATCCCTCACTTAAATTTCAAGATGAATTGTGTTCTCCCCGAGTGTGCACCGTTGCGAAAGTTCGTCGTGTTGAGACACCACGTGATGATCGGGTGTGATAGACTCTACGTTCACATACAACGGGTGCAAGCCAGTGTTGCACATGCAGAACACTCGGGTTAAACTTGACGAGCCTAGCATGTACAGACATGGCCTCGGAACACAAGAGACCGAAAGGTCGAACATGAGTCATATAGTAGATATGATCAACATGATGATGTTCACCATTGAAACCACCTGAACTCACATGATGATCAGACTTGAGTTGGTGAATTTGGATCATGTATCACTCGAATGACCGGAGGGATGTCAATTTTAGTGGGAGTTCTTCAGTAATGTGATTAATTGAACTCATTATCATGAACATAGTCAGTAGTATCTTTGCAAATTATGTTGTAGATTACTTGCGCGCGCTGTAGCTCCCTTGAATTTTTATATGTTCCTGGAGAAATAAAGTTCAAAGATGATGGTAGCAATATTGCGGACTGGGTCCGTGATGTAAGGTTTGTCCTCATTGCTGCATAGAAGGTTTATGTCCTTAATGAACCGCTTGGTGCGCCAACCCCTCTAGTGTCGCCTATAGATGTTGTGAACATCTGACAAGCACGTTCTGATGACTACTTGATAGTTTAGTGCATCATGCATTATGGCTTAGAATTGAGGCTCCAAAACATTTTGAACATCACGGAACATATGAGATGTTCTAAGAGCTGAAATTAGGATCTTAGGCTCGTGCCCGTGTTGCGAGATATGAGATCTCCAACAAGATTCTTTGCTTGCAAGATGAAAGAGAATAGCTCAATCGTTGAACATATGCTTAGATTGTCTGGGTGCTACAATCGCTTGAATTGAGTGGGAGTTGATCTTCCAGATAAGGTAGTGATTGATATAGTTCTCCAAGTCACTGTCAGTAAGCTACTAGAACTTGGTGATGAACTATAAACGCCAGGGATAGAAATAATGATCCCTGAGCTGTTCGCGATGTTTGACACCGCGAAGGTAGAAATCAAGAAGGAGCATCAAGTGTTGATGGTTAGTAAAACCACTAGTTTTGAGAAGGGCAAAGGCAAGGAGGGAAACTTCAGGGATAGAAAGTCATTTGCTTCTCTAGTGAAGCAACCCAAAGTTGAACCCAAACCCGAGACTAAGTGCTTCAATTATGAGGAGACCGGTCGCTGAAGCGGAACAACCCTATATACTTGGTAGATAAGAAGACTGGCAACGTCGACAGAAGTATATTTGATATACGTGTTAATGATGTGTACCTTGCGAGTACTCCTAGTAGCACCTGGGTATTGGATACCGGTTCGGTTGTTAAATGTTAGTAACTCGAAATAAAAGCTACGGGATAAACGGAGAACTAGCTAAGGGTGAGGTGATGATGTGTGTTGGAAATGTTTTAGAGGTTGATGTGATCAACATCGCACGCTCTCTCTACCTTCGGGATTAGTGACGAACCTAAATAAATGTTATTTGGTGTTTTGCGTTGAGCATGAACGTGATTAGATCGTGTTTATTGCAACACGATTATTCATTTAAGTTAGAGTAATGGTTATTCTATTTACATGAATAATACCTTCAATGGTCATGCACCTAGTCAGAATGGTTTGTTGAATCTTGATCGTAGTAATACACATGTTCATAACATTGATGCCAAAAGATACAAAGTTAATAATGATAGTACCACATACTTGTGGCATTGCCGCTGAATGTCATGTTGGTATAAAGCGCATGAAGAAACTCCATGCTGATGGATCTTTGGAATCATTCGATTTTGAATCGGTTGAGACATGCGAACCATGCCTCTTGGGCAAGATGACTAAGGACCCCATTTTCCGGTTTGATGGAGAGGGCAAGTGATTTATTGGAAATGATACATGTTGATGTATGCAACCCAATGAGTCTTGTAGCGTGCGGTGGATATCGTTATTTTCATACCTTCATTGATGATTTGAGTAGATATAGTGTATATTTACTTAATGAAACACAAGTCTGAATCGTTTGAAAAGTTCAAGCAAATTCAGAGTGAAGTTTAAGATCATCGTGACAAGAAGATAAAAATGTCCGTGATATGATCGTGGAGGTGAATACCGGAGTTACGAGTTTGGCATACAACTTTAGACAATGTGAAAGTTATTTCACAGCTCATGCCACCTAGAACACCATAGTGCGATGGTGTGTCCGAACGTCATAGGCATGCTCTATTGGATATGGTGCGTTCTATGATGTCTCTTATCGTTTTGCTACTATAGTTTTGGGGTTATGCATTAGAGACAACTACATTCGCTTTAGATAGGGCACCATCTAAATCCGTTGAGATGCCACCATGTGAATTATGGTTTGATAGAAACTTAAGCTGTCATTTCTTAATGTTTGGGGCTGCGACGCTTGTGTGGAAAATGTTTTCACCTGATGAGCTCGAACCCAAAGCGGACAAATGCATCTTCATACAATACCCTAAGAACAGTTGGGTAAACCTTCTATCTTAGATCCAACCATAAAGTGTTTGTTGCTAAAACTGGGTCCTTTCTCGAGAAAGAGTTCCTCTCGAAAGAATTGAGTGGGAGGAAGATAGAACTTGATGAGGTTGTTGAACCTTTGTTCAACTAGAGAGTAGTGCAGCGTAGGAATTTGTTTCTGTGAAACCTACGTTAGTTGAAGAGGAAGTTAATGATGATGATCATGAAGCTTCGGATCAAGTTACTATCGAACCTCATAGGTCGACAAGGATGTGTACTGCTCCTGAGCGGTACGACAACCCTGTCTTGGAGGTCATGTTGTTGGACAACGATGAACCTACGAGCCGTGGAGAAGCGATGGTGGGCCTGGATTCCGACAAATGGTTAGAGGCCATGAAATCCGAGACAGGATCCATGTATGAAAACCAAGTATAGACTTTGGTAGACTTGCTCGTTGGACGGCAGGTCGTTGAGTATGAATGGATGTTTAAAATGAAGACAGACACTCATGGTAAATGTCACCATTTGTAAAGCTCGACTTGTTGCAAAGAAGTTTACGATGAGTTCAAGGAGTTGACTGTGATGAAACTTTCTCACTCGTAGCGATGCTAAAGTCTGTTGGAATTATGTTAGCAGTTGTTGCATTTTTCAATTATGAAATATGGCAGATGGATATCAAAACATAGTTTCCTTAACGGTTTACTTGAGGAAAGGTTGTATGTGATACAACCAGAAGGTTTTGTCAGTCCTAAGGATGCTAAAAGGTGTGCAAGCTTCAGTGATTCTTCTATGAACTGAATCAAGCATCTCGGAGTTGGAATATACACTTTTATGAGGTGATCAAAGTTTTTGAGTCTATACAAAGTTTATGAGCAACTTGTATTTATAATAAAGTGAGTGGGGGCACTATAGAATTTCTGATAAGTATATGTGGATGACATATTGTTGATCGGAAATGATGTAGAATTTTTGGAAAGCAAAAACGGTTGTTTGAAAAGATTTTTTCAAAGGAAGACCTGGATAAAGCTATCTAATTGTTGAGCATCAAGATCTATAGAGATAGATCAAGATGCTTGATGAGACTTTCAATGAGTACATACCTTGACAAGATTTTGAAAGAGTTCAAAATGAATCAGTCAGAGAAAGAGTTCTCGCCTGATTTGTAAGGTGTGAAGTTGAGTGAGACTCAAAGCTCGACAACGGCAGAAGAAAGAGAAAGGACAAATGTCGTCCCCTATGCCTTAGCCATAGGCTCTATATTATGCCATGTTGTGTACCGCACCTGGTGTGTGCCTTGCCATGAGTCTGTCAATGCGTACAAAAGTGATCCAGGAGTGGATCACTGGACAGCGGTCAAGATTATCCTTAGTAACTAAAAGACTAAGGAGATGTTTCTCGATTATGGAGGTGATAAAGAGTTCATCGTAAAGAGTTACGTTGATGCAAGCTTTAACACCAATCCGGATGACTCCTAGTAGCAATCTAGATACGTATAGTGGAGCAGCCATTTGGAATAGTACCAAGTGGAGTGTGGTAGCAGTGTTTATAGTTTGACATAGAGATTTGCAAAGTACACACGGATCTGAATGTCGCAGACCTGTTGACTATAAGACCTCTCTCACATGCAAAGCATGATCGAGCCCCAAAACTCATTGGGTGTTAAATTCATAACAATGCGAATCACATGGTGATACGAACTAGATTATTGACTCTAGTGCAAGTGGGAGACTGTTGGAAATATGCCCTAGAGGCAATAATAAATTGGTTATTATCATATTTCGTTGTTCATGATAATCGTTTATTATCCATGCTATAATTGTATTGATCGGAGACTTAGATGCATGTGTGGATACATAGACAAAACCATGTCCCTAGTATGCCTCTAGTAGACTAGCTCGTTGGTCAAAGATGGTTAAGGTTTCGTAGCCATAGACATGAGATGTCATTTGATAACAGGATCACATCATTAGGAGAATGATGCGATGGACAAGACCCAAACTACAAACGTAGCATATGATTGTGTCAGTTTATTGCTACTATTTTATGCATGTCAAGTATATGTTCCTATGACCATGAGATCATGCAACTCACTGACACCGGAGGAGTACCTTGTGTGTATCAAACGTTGCAACGTAACTGGGTGACTATAAAGGTGCTCTACAGGTATCTCCGAGGGTGTCTGTTACTCCGTGTGACGGAGAGGTATCTCAGGGCCCACTCGGTAATACAACATCACAATAAAGCCTTGCAAGCAATGTGACTAAGTGTTAGTCACGGGATCTTGTATTACGGAACGAGTAAATAGACTTGCCGGTAACGAGGTTGAACTAGGTATGGAGATACCGACGATCGAATCTCGGGCAAGTAACATACCGAAGAACAAAGGGAACATCATACGGGATTAACTGAATCCTTGACATAGAGGTTCGACCGATAAAGATAATCGTAGAATATGTAGGAACCAATATGGGCATCCAGGTCCCTATATTGTTTATTGACCATAGAGGTGTCTCGGTCATGTCTACATAGTTCTCGAACCCGCAGGGTCTGCACACTTATGGTTTGGTGATGTTTTGGTAGTATAGAGTTATGTATGGTGGTGATCGAAGGTTGTTGGGAGTCCCGGATGAGATCTCGGACGTCACGAGGTGCTCCGGAATGGTCCGGAGGTAAATATTGATATATAGGAAGTCCTATTTTGGTCGCCGAAAAAGTTTCGGGCTCATCGGTAGTGTACAGGGAGTGACGGTAGTGTACAGGGAGTGACGGTAGTGTACCGGGAGACCATCGGGAGAGGTATTTCGACCCAAGAGGCTACATGGGCTGTGGGAGGAGGCAAACCAGCCTATAAGGGCTCATTCGGCTGGAGTGGTTTGAGAAGGAAAAAATCCAAAGGTGGAGAGGTGGAAAGAGTTTCCAAGTGGAAAGGAGGAATCCTACTCCTAATAGGATTGGAGTAGGACTCCTTCACCTCCCATTTCGGCCAGGTTTGAGGCTACCTCCTCCCCTCCCTCCCTCCTATATATACTAGAGGATTTAGAGGAAAAATCTAACCCTAATAGCCACGTGTTACCTCTCCTCTAGATCGCAGTTTCTCCTCTAGATCGGTTTTCTACAGTGCTTAGGCGAAGCCCTGCCGGAATTGTTCCACCACCATCGCCACGACACCGTCACGCTGCTGGAGAACTCTTCTAACTCTCCACTCCCTCTTGCTAGATCAAGAAGGCGGAGATCGTCATCTAGTTGTATTGGTGCTGAACACGGAGGTGTTGTCCGTTCGGCGCTAGATCGGAAGGACCGTGATCAAGATCGTGAAATGGATCGCGATGAGTCCATGGCACGGATCGTGATTGGATCGCAGGAAGGATCGTGATGAGATCGCGGGATGCTCGGCGATTTGGATCGCGAAGACATTCGACTACACCAACCGCGTTTCTTAACGCTTCCCGCTTAGCGATCTACAAGGGTACGTAGATCCACTCTTCCTCTCGTAGATGCTCATCACCATGGATAGATCTTGCGTGTTAGTAGGAAATTTTTTGTTTCCCATGCAACGTTCCCCAACACTTCCCACTCAATTCCATTAGCGTTGAAGTAGCCAACACCATGATTCTTCCAGTATCCTCCATGCTTGCGTAAAATTCCCTCAAATTGCTTACATCCGGCAAGACTCTTGTAGATACCCTTTTCTATAATTCCTTTCAATAAAGCATTTTCTTGCTCAAGTGTAACTTGGCTAACAGAATCATCATTAGTGGAATCAATAGAACTACTAGAAGCAACATCATTGGATTTATCACTTTTATTGTTGCTACTGGATGAAGAATCTTTCTTGCCTTTGTTACTAGATTGCTTAGTTTTAACTTGAGGCATGAAAGTAGACAAGAGTAGTTGTTTGGCTAGATAATATGAGGTCTTATTCCGGAGATCGTCATTTATAGCTTTGAGAAACTCATGCTCTTGCTCCAAGTTGAGCTTCTCGAAGCGTAGCTTCTCATGAGTTCTCACAAGCTCTCTATGATCTTAGAGAGTAGATTCATGATCTAACTTAAGAGTGTTTCGTTCTTTAGTTAGTTGTTCTATTTTCATCTTATCATCATCAATTGACTTATCTTGACTAGCATGAGAATTATCAAGTTCATTTTGATCACTATCACTAGTTTTATCACAAAGCAAGTCATCATCACAAAATAAATCATCTTCATCACTATCAAAATCAAGATACTCGGGGTGTAATACCTTGGGGCCTTTAGCCATGAAGCAACTTCCACTCCCTTCATTTGGTGAATCAAATAGATCATAGGAGTTGGTAGTCACTAGAGCAATTCCGACAACACCATCATCTTGACTATAGTCGGAGTCGGAGTGATAGCTTCTCTCAGAGTTGTTGTCGGAGTCAGAGCCGGAAACCCATTCACCAACATGAGCTTGATGTTTTCTTCTTGTGTAGCTCTTGGTGTACTTGTCCTTCTTCTCTGAATCTCTACTTCTCCTTGAGTGTCTTCATTCATAATGATCATCTCTACTCCTTCTCTATCTTTGTGGTGATTGATTCCTCAAGCTTCGTCTTCGAGGTGACTCTTCTCTTCTTTTGTAAGGAGTCGTGCACTCATTTGAGTAGTGTCCGAGCTTCCCACAATTGTAGCAATTGCGGTCACGACTTGACGAACGCTTCTCTTCATATCTTAAGTTGGAGTTTCTTTCTTTGCTTCTATTCTTGTAGAACTTGTTGAATTTCTTGACAATGAGGCTTATTTCTTCATTTGTGACAAGGTTGTTGCTTGAAGTTGTGGGAGCATCACTTGTGGCTTTGTAAGCACCGCTAGACTTGTGATGAAGCTCTTCTTTATCTTTGAGTGTCATCTCATGAGCAACAACCTTCCAATGACTTCCGTAGGCTTGAGATCTTTGTAGTTTGGCATCATTTGGATTAATGTGCACACGGTGTCGTATTTCTCATCCAAAGCTCTAAGTATCTTCTTGATGATGAATTTGTCGGTCATTTCTTTGCTTCCTAAGCCGGCAATATCATTGGTGATGAGAGCTATCCTAGAGTACATATATGCGACTCCTTCACCATCCTTCATCTTGAACTTGTCAAGTTGACCTTGAAGAACATCTAACTTGGATTTTCTCACAGACTCGGTTCCTTCGTGCATATCAACCAAAGTATCCCAAATCTCCTTTGCATTCTCAAGACGGATGATTGTGTGGAATTCTTCGGGGCATAAGCAGTTGAAGAGAATGTCACATGCTTGAGCATTGTATTGCAACATCTTCAATTCATCTGCGATGGCTTCACGATCCGGATCCCGTCCATCCGCAAAGAACTCACCTTGCAAGCCAACACGAACAATAGCCCAAATGGCGGGGTTATGACCAAGAATATGCATTTTCATTTTATGCTTCCAAATAGCAAAATTAGTGCCATCAAAGTACGAACCTCTACGGTGATAACTTCCCTCACTAGATGCCATACTTCTCCTAGGTTGTGAGACCTAAGCAATGGAGACCAAAGCTCTGATACCACTTGTAGGATTGAAAGTAGGTCTAGAGAGGGGGTGATTAGACTACTTGACCAATAAAAGGTTTTGCCTATACCAAGTTTTATGGTTGACAGTTTTTAGCATTTCATGGCAAGTCAAGTACACCCTACACATGCAAGTCTAAGAGTATATAGCAGCGGAAAGTAACAACAAGCATGTATAGAAGGGATAGGGTAGGAAGATCAAACGCAACTGTGGACACGATGATTTTCCTTACGATAGGTGGCGCTATCATACATCCACGTTTATGGAGTCTTCAACCCACGGAGGGTAACGGTCGTAAGAGTCCATGGAGGGCTCCACCCAAAAGGATCCACGAAGTAGCAACCTTGACTATTCCATACGGCTTCCGTCCACGAAAGACTAGCCTCACTATGGGGTAGATCTTCACGAAGTAGGCGATCTCCTTGCCCTTACAAACTTCTTGGTTCGCTCCACAACACGAAGTTGGAAGCTCCCAAGCGACACCTAACCAATCTAGGAGGCACCACCCTCCAAAAGGTAATAGGCTCGGTAATGAGGATGAACTCCTTGCTCTTGTGCTTCAAGATGATAGACTCCTCAACACACAATCTCTCTCTCATGGGTTTGGCTTGGTAGAAGAGATAGGATTGGTGGAAAGCAACTTGGGGAGGCTAGAAATCAAGATCCATTGATTGGAGTGGAATAACTTGACCTCAACACAAGGGTAGGTGGTTCTCCCTCAAAAAATCTGATAGGATAGGTATGGAATAGTTCTGAGTGCTTTTTTCTTGAGTGAGTGGCGGTGAAGGGGTATATATAGGCATCCCCAAAAATCCAAAATGACCAACTCGGTGACGCCGATGTTTTAATCTCGATGGTACCGGAGTGACCAAAAGGTGGCAACTTTTGAATCTCGGTAAGGCCGATATACAATTCTCGGTTGCACCGATAAGGTGACCAACAGTCAGATTTCCAATCTTGGTGACGCCGATACAACATTCTCGGTGGAACCAAAAATGTGAATTTGCGTAACAGAAAGTTGGCAACCTAAACTCGGTGGCACCGGTATGGAATCGGTTGCACCAAAGTGGCTAGGGTTTGGCAGAGTTTTTCTAGGTTCTGGAATCGGTGGCACCGAAGTGGGATAGTTTGTTGCACCGATTTTGAGTGTTGGGTATAGAACAGACTTTGGTGGGAGAGTTTTGTGGATGTTTTTGGTGACTATCACTTGTGCATGTTTGAGCATATTGTTCACCAACAAAACCTTACCCCCTTTTAATAGTATTGGCTTTCCTATGGACTCAAAGTGATTTCTCACAAATATAAAATGTAGAGTCCTCTTGCTTGAAGCTTGGCCAACCTATTTCCTTGCATCTTATGGTTTCTCCACAATCTCCTTTTTGCCAATCCTCTCATTGAATATTTCCTAAAATATACTTAGTGGAAACATTAGTTCAATGACTTATATGTTGTTATTAATTACCAAAACCACCAAGGGAGCAAATGTGCTTTCAACACCTCTCTCTTCCCATATAGTGACTGCGGCAATAAAATCTCCCATGTCTCGAGGACGAGGTTCCCTGATGCTGCCCTCATAGGTTATTTTGCAAACTTTGCAAAAATCATAAAGGTTCATTTTCTTGGGCACATCATATAAGTGAAATTCTACTATAGGAGGGTCTTCCCTAGAATGAAAGTGAAAATTTTGCACAAAGGTATTTGTGAGCAAGAGGTACTGGTCACACTTATCGCTGAGGAAGGTTGTGATGCCTGCATTCTCGGCCAAATAATAGAAATCTTCATAAATTCCGGCCGCCCTCAAGAATGTGTCACACGGCCATTCACATGGTCGAACTTTTGCGATGCGAGGAAAAATATACTTGGGATTCTCCCTCATTTCATTTTCATCTTCCCTAGAGCTCCGGCTTGATGAGCCACTTAATAATCTCCTCAACATTTCTGAAAAATTCTGAAATATTTAATGACTCAAAATAAAAGTGCATAAAACTCAACAGAACTCATAGCAACTACTCCCTCAAGTGCCTAGAGGGTATATCATGCATCCAAACTACTTGTGACCATATATATTTGACATGCAAGCTCAAGAACAAGGTCACCATAGCAGCAAAAATTTGCAACATATAAATCACTAGAACAAAAACTAATTGGACCATTGGAGGAGTCACATACCAAGGAACAATCTCCCAAAACAGTTTTGCCTATAAAGCTTTGAGCAAGGAGATTGAAAATGGCAGCAAAATGAGCTAGAACACGGGTTTGAGCAATGGTTGGATTTTTCTGGAGGAAGATGAAGTGGATGGGTGCTGGAATAAGTGGAGGGGGCCATGTGGGGCCCACAAGCCTGCTAGGCGTGGTTAGGGGGGTTGCACCTTATGGTCTTGTGTCCCACTAGTGCAGCCCCCTGCAGTGTGCTCAGTGCCAAATATTTTAAAATATTCTAGAAAAAATCATACTCCATTTTCAAGGCATTTGAAAAACTTTTATTTTTAGGTCACTTTTTTATTGCACCGGAAACTCAGAAAACAGAAAAATAATAGCATTTTTACTTAATTTAATCTTACTAATAGAAAGTAAAAGTTGGGTACAGAAAGTTGTGCTTTCTAAATTCATCCATGTCATGCTCATCAAAAGGAATCCATCAATAAGGTTGATCAAGACTTATTAACAAACTTCTTTTGAATAACATGAAACCAAAGAATTTTCTAATAACACTAAGTTACCTCAATGGGGATATGCATATCCCCAAAAATAAGTATACCATATTTCTTCTTGACAGTAGGAAGAGGAAATTCAAAGTCTCCAATAACAATCGCTGGAATTTTTTTCAATAGAGTTGATACTGTGAACTTGAGGTTGTTTCTTCGGAAAGTGTACCGTATGCTCATTACCATTAATATGAAAAGTGACATTTCCCTTGTTGCAATCAATAACAGCCCATAAAGTATTCAAAAAGGGTCTACCAAGGATGATTGACATACTGTCGTCCTCAGGAATATCAAGAATAACAAAGTCCGTCAAGATAGTAACATTTGCAACTATGACAGGTACATCCTCACAAATACCGATGGGTAGAGCAATTGATTTATTGGCCATTTGCAAAGAGATTTCAGTATGTGTCAACTTATTGAAATCAAGTCTACGATATAAAGAGAAAGGCATAACACTAACACTAGCTCCCAAATCGCATAAAGCGGTTTAACATAATTCCCTTTTATAGAGCATGGTATAGTTGGTATTCTTGGAGCTCCTAATTTCTTTGGTACTCCACCCTTAAAAGTATAATTAGCAAGCATGGTGGAAATCTTAGCTTCCAGTACCTTCCTTTTATTAGTCACAATATCTTTCATATACTTAGCATAAGAAGACATTTTCAGAATATCAGTCAAGCGCATACACAAAAAGACAGGTATAAGCATTTCAACAAAGCGCTCAAAATCCTCTTAATCCTTTTTCTTGGATGATTTAGGAGGAAAGGCATGGATTTCTAAACCCATGGTTCTCTTTCTTTACCATGCTTCCGAGCAATAAAATCTCTTTTATGATATCTTTTATTCTTAGGATGTGGGTTATCAAGATCAACAGCAGGTTCAATCTCCACATCATTATCATTACTAGCTTGAGCATCAACATGAACATCATCATTAATATTATCACTAGGATCATGTTCATCACAGATTGTGTCTCAACATCAGAAACAGAAATATCGTTTGGGTTTTCAGGTGTATCTATAATAGGTTCACTAGCAGCATGCAAAGTTCTATCATCATTCATATTCCTCTTATTACTGGAACGATTAGGTACATCAATATTACCCCTTTCAAAATCTTGTTAAATTCTCTTAGGGTGGCCCCCAGGATACAAAGGTTCCTAAGTCATTCTACCACCTCTAGTCACAACTTTAAAGGAATGATCATTGTTCTTACTATTCATCTCATTAACCAAATCATTCTGAGCTTTAAGTATTTGTTCTACTTGAGTAGTTACCATGGAAGAATGTTTACTAATCAATTTAAGATCATTGATAGTTCTACTCATATAATCACCTAAGCGATCAAGCATGAAAGCATTATGATTCAAATCTCTACTAACATAAGCATTAAAAATTTCTTGCTTAACAACAAAATTATCAAGTTCATCCAAGCATTGGCTAGCAGACTTATTATAAGGGATATCACTTTCATCCAATCTACGAAGATAATTTACCTCTACTACCTGTGTCGGGTTATCAAGACCATGTATTTGTTCAATAGGGTGGTAGCTTCTTAACATCTTCAGCTTTAATACCTTTTTCCTTCATGGATTTCTTTGCCTCTTGCATATCTTCAGGGCTGAGAAATAAAATGCCTCTTTTCTTTGGAGTTGGCTTCGGACATGGTTCGGGAATAGTACAATCATTAGCATTGCTCAATACATTATTCAATAGTATCTCAGCTTGTTCAACAGTTCGTTCCCTAAAAACACAACCAGCACAACTATCTAGGTGGTCCCTAGAAGCATCGGTTAGTCCATTATAAAAGATATCAAGTATTTAATTTTTCTTGAGAGGATGATCAGGCAAAGCATTAAGTAATTGGACAAGCCTCCCCCAAGCTTGTGGGAGACTCTCTTCTTCACTTTGCACAAAGTTAAATATTTCCTACAAGGTAGCTTGTTTCTTATGGGCAGGAAAATATTTTTCAAAGAAGTGATATATCATATCCTGGGGACTACGCACACAACCAGGAGCAAGAGAATTAAACCATATCTTAGCATCACCCTTTAACGAGAAAGGAAACAACTTAAGGATATAGTAATAACGAATTTTTTCCTCATGAGTAAATAGGGTGGCTATATCATTCAGTTTAGTAAGATGTGCCACAACAGTTTCAGATTCATAGCCATGGAAAGGGTCAGATTCAACAAAAGTAATTAACTCAGGATCAACAAAGAATTCATAATCCTTATCAGTAACATAGATGGGTGAAGTAGCAAACTTAGGATCATATTTCATTCTAGCATTCAAAGACTTTTGTTTCCACTTGCATAGTAATTTCTTAAGATCATCTCTATCATTACAAGCAACAAAGTCCCTAGCTACCTCTCCTTCCATAACATAACCCTCAGGAATATCAGGAAATTCATATCTAGGAGATCTAGGTCTATCAGGTGTCTCAAAGTGTCCAGTTTCAATAATTTGATCAGTTTTAGAAGTATCATAATTTTCAGCATTGGCTCTAGCAATTTGTTCATCAAGAAATTCACCTAGTGGCATGGTATTATCAAGCAAAGTATCATCATAAGCATCATGCATAGAAGAAGTGGCATCATCAATTACTTGCGACATATCAGAATTACTAGCAGGTGGTGGTGTTGCAAACTTACTCATAACAGAAGGTGAATCAAGTGCATATCAAGATGGCAGTTCCTTACCTCCCCTCGTAGTAGAGGGATAGATCTTGGTTTTTGGATCTTTCAGATTCTTCATACTGATCAATAGATATAAATCCCAAGTGACTCGGAGAATAGAACTATGCTCCCCGGCAATGGTGCCAGAAAAAAGGTCTTGATAACCCACAAGTATAGGGGATCACAATAGTTCTCGAGGGTAGAGTATTCAACCCAAATTTATTGATTCGACACCAGGGGAGCAAAAGAATATTCTCGAGTATTCGCAGCTGAGTTGTCAATTCAACCACACCTGAAAGACTTAATATCTGCAAAAAGTATTCAGTAGCAAAGTAGTATGGGAGTAACGGTAACGATGGCAAAAGTAACAGTAGCAGTTTTGTAGTGATTGTAAAAGTAGCAATGGAGAAGTAACTTAGCAGAGATCAATATGTGGAAAGCTCGTAGGCAATGTATCGATGATGGATAATTATGTTGGATGTCATTCATCATGCAACAATTATAACATAGGGTGACACAGAACTAGGTCCAATTCATCAATGTAATGTAGGCATGTATCCCATATATAGTCATACATGCTTATGGAAAAGAACTTGCATGACATCTTTTGTCGTATCCTCCCGTGGCAGCAGGGTCCTAATGTTGGAGAACGTTGCATGGGAAACAAAAAATTTCCTATGCACATGAAAGATCTATCCATGGTGATGAGCATCTACGAGAGAGAGAGAGTGGATCTACATACCCTTGTAGATCACTAAGCGGTAAGTGTTAAGAAATGTGGTTGATGTAGTCGAACATCTTCACGATCCAAATCGCCGAGCGTCCCGCGATCCCATCATGATCCGTCCCGCTATCCAATCACGATCCGTCCTGCGATCTCATCACGATCCGTCCCGTGATCCAATCACGAATCATCTCACGATCTTGATCACGGTCCTTTCGATCTCGCGTCGAAATGACGGCACCTTCGCGTTCAGCACACGTATAGCTCGATGAAGATCTCCGCCTTCTTGATCTAGCAAGAGGGAGCGGAGAGGTAGAAGAGTTCTCCGGCAGCGCGACGGCATTGCGGCAATGATGGTGGAGCTATTCCAGTAGGGCTTCGCCTAAGCACCGCTGAAACCAATCTAGAGGAGAGGCAGCACGTGGCTGTTTTTCTTGATGTGTCCCAAGTGCTATCCCTGCCCCTTTATTTATATGCTGAGCCCTGGTGTCGAAACTTGGAGAAAAATCCTCATCAAGTACGGTTTGCCCGCAAGGCAAGAGTCCTCCTCAGACTCTAGGACCAGACGCCAAGGTCCTCGGCGTCTGGCCCCAGACGCCAGGGTCTGGCCCCTGGCCTCCACAAAACATCTTTTCCACCTTCCTAAAGCCTCATGGGATTTACCCCTTGGCCCAAATAAAGTGTCCTTATACCCCAAACATTTAGAGAAACATCCGAAACTATTTTCGGTGAATTCCGGAACCCTTCCGAAGACCAAACACTATTATCCCATATAACAATCTTTACCTCCGGACCATTCTGGAGCTCCTCGTGACGTCCTGGATGTCATCCAGGACTCCGAACAACCTTTGGTCACCACCATACATAACTCTATACTACTGAAACGTCACCGAACCTTAAGTGTGCAGACCCTGCGGGTTCGAGAACTATGTAGACATGACCGAGACACCTCTACGGTCAATAACCAATAGCGGGACCTGGATGGCCATATTGGTTCCTACATATTCTATGAAGATCTTTATCAGTCGAACCTCTGTGTCAAGGATTCAATTAATCCAGTATGTTGTTCCCTTTGTTCTCCGGTATATTACTTCCCGAGATTCGATCGTCGGTATCTGTATACCTAGTTCAACCTCGTTACCGACAAGTCTCTTTACTCGTTCCGTATAGTAATACAAGATACCGTGGCTAACACTTAGTCACATTGCTTGCAAGGCTTATTGTGATGTTGTATTACTGAATGGGCCCTGAGATACCTCACATGGAGTAACAAATCCCAGTCGTGATCCATGCCAACCCAACAGACACCCTCGGAGATACCTGTAGAGCACCTTTATAGTCACCCAGTTATGTTGTGACGTTTGATACACACAAGGCACTCCTCCAGTGTTAGTGAGTTGCATGATCTCATGGTCATAGGAATAGATACTTGACATGCAGAAAACTGTAGCAACAAACTGACACGATCATATGCTACGTTTATAGTTTGGGTCCTGTCCATCACATCATTCCCCTAATGATGTGATCCCGTTATCAAATGACATCTCATGTCCATGGCTAGGAAACCTTAACCATCTTTGATCAACGAGCTAGTCTATTAGAGGCATACTAGGGACATTGTATTGTCTATGTATCCACACATGTATCTGAGTTTCCGATCGATACAATTCTAGCATGGATAATAAACGATTATCATGAAGAAGGAAATATGGCAATAATAAATTGTTATTGCCTCTAGGGAATATTTCCAACAGTCTCCCACTTGCACTAGAGTCAATAATCTAGTTCACATCACCATGTGATTCACATTGTTATGAATCTAACACCCAATGAGTTTTGGGGCTCGATCATGCTTTGCATGTGAGAGAGGTGTTTTAGTGAACGGGTCTGCGACATTCAGATCCGTGTGTAGTTTGCAAATCTCTATGTCATACTGTAGACACTGCTATCACAATCCACTTGAAGCTATTCCAAATGGCTGCTCCACTATACGTATCCGGATTGCTACTAAGAGTCATCTGTATTGGTGTTAAAGCTTGCATCGACGTAACTCTTTACGACGAACTCTTTATCACCTCCATAATCGAGAAACATTTCCTTAGTCTTTTAGTTACTAAGGATAATCTTGACCGCTGTCAAGTGATCCACTCCTGGATCACTCTTGTACCCCTTGACAGACTCATGGCAAGGCACACACAGGTGCGGTACACAGCATGGCATACTATATAGAGCCTATGGCTAAAGTATAGGGGATGACCTTCATCCTTTCTCTTTTTTCTACCGTGGTCGAGCTCTGAGTCTCACTCAACTCCACACCTTAGAAATCAGGCAAGAACTCTTTCTTTGGCTGACCCATTTTGAACTCTTTCAAAATCTTTTCAAGGTATGTACTCATTGAAAGTTTTATCAGACGTCTTGATCTATCTCTATAGATCTCGATGCCAAACAATTAAGTAGCTTTATCCAGGTCTTCCTTTGAAAAAGTCTTTTTCAAACAACCCTTTTTGCTTTCCAGAAATTCTACATCATTTCCGATCAACAATATGTCATCCACATATGATTATCAGAAACTCTATAGTGCTCCGACTCACTTTATTGTAAATACAAGTTTCTAATAAACTTTTATAGACTCAACAACTTTGATCACCTCATCAAAGCGCATATTCCAACTCCGAGATGCTTGCTCCAGTCCATAGAAGGATCACTGAAGCTTGCACACCTTTTAGCATCCTTAGGACCGACAAAACCTTCTGCTTGTATCTCATACAACCTTTCCTCAAGGAAGGAAACGATGTTTTGACATCCATCTGCCAGATTTCACAATTGAAAAGCACAACAACTGCTAACATAATTCCAACAGACTTTAGCATCTCTATGAGTGAGAAAGTCTCATTGCAGTCAAATCGTTGAACTTGTCAGAAACTTCTTTGCGACAAGTCGAGCTTTATAAATGGTGACATTTTCTATCAGCATCTGTCTTTATCTTGCAGGTCCATTTGTACTCAACGACCTGCCGTCCAACGGGCAAGTCTACCAAAGCCTATACTTGGTTTTCATACATGGATCCTTTCTCGGATTTCATGGCCTCTAACCATTTGTCGGAATCCAGGCCCATCATCGCTTCTCCATAGCTCGTAGGTTCATCGTTGTCCAACAACATGACCTCCAAGACAGGGTTGCCGTACCACTCAGGATCAGTAACTTCCACTTCAACTAACGTAGGCTTCCGAGAAACAACTTTCTACGTTGCGCTACTCTCTGCTTGAAACAAAGGTTTAACAACCTCATGAAGTTCTATCTTCCTCCCACTCAATTCTTTCGAGAGAAACTCTTTCTCGATAAAGGACCCATTTTTAGCAAAAAAAACACTTTGCACTTGGATCTGAGATAGAAGCTATACCCAATTGTTCTTAGGGTATTCTATGAAGATGCATTTTTCCGCTTTGGGTTCGAGCTCATTAGGTGAAAACCCTTTTCACCTAAGCGTCGCAGCCTCAAACATTAAGAAATGACAGCGTAGGTTTCTGCCAAATCATATGGTGTCATCTCAAAGGATTTAGATGGTGCCCTATTTAAAGTGAATGTAGTTGTCTCTAATGCATAACCCCAAAACGATAATGGCAAAATGATAACAGACATCATAATTCGCACCATATCCAATAAAGCATGACTACGATGTTTGGACACACCATCACACTATGGTGTTCCAGGTGGCGTGAGTTGTGAAACAACTTTCACATTGTCTTAAGTTGTATACCAAACTCGTAACTCAGATATTCACCTCCACGTTCATATCATAGACATTTTATCTTCTCGTCACGATGATCTCAAACTTCACTCTGATTCTGCTTGAACTTTTCAAATGATTCAGACTTGTGTTTCATTAAGTAAATATACACTATATCTACTCAAATCATCAGTGAAGGTAAGAAAATAACGATATCCACCGCACGCTACAACACTCATTGGACCGTATACATCAACATGTATCATTTCTAATAAGTCACTTGACCGTTCCATCAATCTGAAAGCGGGGTCTGTAGCCATCTTGCCCAAGAGGCATGGTCTGCATGTCTCAACCGATTTGAAACCGAATGAGTCCAAAGATCCATCAGCATGGAGTTTCTTCATGCGATTTATACCAATATGACATTTAGCGGCAGTGCCACAATTATGTGGTACTATCATTATTAACTTTGTATCTTTTGGCATCAATGTTATGAACATGTGCATTACTACGATCAAGATTCAACAACCCATTCTCACTGGGTGCATGACCATTGAAGGTATTATTCATGTAAACAGAATAACCATTATTCTCTAACTTAAATGAATAACCGTGTTGCAATAAACACGATCTAATCATGTTCATGCGTAAGGCAAACACCAAATAACATTTATTTAGGTCTGTCACTAATACCGAAGGTAGAGAGAGCGTGCGATGTTGATCACATCATCCTTGGAAAAAATTCCAACACACATCGTCACCTCATACTTAGCTAGTCTCCGCTTATTTCGTAGCTTTTACTTAGAGTTACTAACATTTAGCAACCGAACCGGTATCCAACACCCAGGTGCTACTAGGAGTACTAGCCAGGTACACATCAATAACACGTATATCAAATATACTTCTATCGACGTTGCCAGCCTTCTTATCTACCAAGTATCTAGGGTTGTTCCGCTTCAGCGATCGCTCTCCTCATAATAGAAACACTTAGTCTCGGGTTTGGGTTCAACTTTGGGTTGCTTCACTGGAGCAGCAACTGACTTGCCATCCATGAATTTACCCTCCTTGCCCTTGTCTTCTCGAAACTAGTGGTTTTACTAACCATCAACACTTGATGCTCCTTCTTGATTTCTACCTTCGCGGTGTCAAACATCGCGAACAGCTCAGGGATCATCATTTCCATCCCTGGCATAATTACAGTTCATCACGAAGTTCTAGTAGCTTAGTGACAGTGACTCAGAGAACTATATCAATCACTATCTTATATGGAAGATCAACTCCCACTTGATTCAAGCGATTGTAGCACCAGACAATCTGAGCACATGCTCAACCATTGAGCTATTCTCCTTCATCTTGCAGACAAATAATCTTGTTGGAGATCTCATATCTCACAATACGGGCATGAGCCCGAGATCCCAATTTCAGCTCTTAAAACATCTCATATGTTCCATGACATTCAAAACATTTTTGGAGCCTCAATTCTAAGTCGTAAAGCATGACACACTAAACTATCAAGTAGTCATCAGAACGTGCCTGTCAGATGTTCACAACATCTACAGACGACGCTAGATGGGGTGGCGCACCGAGCGGTGCATTAAGGACATAAGCCGTCTGTGCAGCAATGAGGACAATCCTTAGATCACGGACCCAGTCCGCAATATTGCCACCATCATCTTTCAACTCTATTTCTCTAGGAACATATAAAAATTCAAGGG
This sequence comes from Hordeum marinum, assembly GCA_022496015.1. Taxonomy (NCBI): domain Eukaryota; kingdom Viridiplantae; phylum Streptophyta; class Magnoliopsida; order Poales; family Poaceae; genus Hordeum; species Hordeum marinum. The sequence goes on from CM039672.1 coordinate 387,651,003, forward strand.
AGCTACAGCGTGAGCTAGTAATCTACAACACAATTTGCAAAGACACTACTAACTATGTTCATGATAATGAGTTCAATTAATCATATTACTTAAGAACTCTCACTCAAATTGACCTCCCTCCGATCATTCGAGTGATACATGATCCAAATTCGCCAAGTCAAGTCCGATCATCACGTGAGTTGAGGTGGTTTCAAAGGTGAATATCATCATGTAGATCATATCTACTATATGACTCATGTTTGACCTTTCGGTCTCTTGTGTTCCGAGGCCATGTTTGTACATGCTAGGCTCATCAAGTTTAACCCGAGTGTTCCTCATGTGCAACACTGGCTTGCACCCGTTGTATGTGAATGTAGAGTCTATCACACCCGATCATCACGTGGTGTCTCAACACGACGAATTTTCGCAACAGTGCACACTCGGGGAGAACACAATTCATCTTGAAATTTAAGTGAGGGATCACCTTATAATGCTATCGTCGTCCTAAGCAAAACAAGGTGCATACAAGGATTAACATCACATGCAAATCATAAGTGACATGATATGGCCATGAACTTTTGCTTTTGATCTCCATCTTGAAAGCACCGGCATGATCTCCATAGTCACTGGCATGACACCATGATCTCCATCATCTTGATCTCCATCAACATGTCGCCATCGGGGTTGTCGCGCCCACCATGCTTCTACTACTATTGCTACCGTTTAGCGATAAAGATAAGCATTACATAGCGCTTAATGATTGACATGCATGTCATACAATAATTAAAGAAAACCCTATGGCTCCTACCGGTTGTCGTACTCATCGACATGCAAGTCGTGATACTCTATACATCACATGATCATCTCATACATCACAGATATCTCATCATGTAATTGGTCATATCACATCACAACATACCCTGCAAAAACAAGTTAGACGTTCTCTAATTGTTGTTGCATGTTTTACATGGCTTCTATGGGTATCTAGCAAGAACAATTCTCACGTACACAAAACCACAAAGGTGATACATAAGTTGCTTTTTAACCTTCTCAAGGACCGCCTTAGTCGAATCCGATCCAACTAAAGTAGGAGAAACAGACACCCGCCAGCCATCTTTGTGCAACGAAGTTACACGTCAGTCGATGGAACCGGTCTCTCATAAGCGTACGAGTAAGGTTGGTCCGGGCCGCTTCATCCCACAATACCGCTGAACCAAAACACGACCAAGGGAGGAAGCAATCTAAGCATCAATGCCCACAAACTCTTTGTGTTGTACTCGAGATCTCATCTACACATAGACCTAGCTCATGATGCCACTGTTGGAGAACGTTGCATGGGAAACAACAAATTTCCTACGCACACGCAAGATCAATCCATGGTGATGAGCATCTACGAGAGGGAGAGTGGATATACATACCCTTGTAGATCACTAAGCGGGAAGCGTTAAGAAACGCGGTTGATGTAGTCCGACGTCTTCGCGATCCAAATCGCCGATCGTCCCGCGATCCCATCATGATCCGTCCCGCGATCCAATCACGATCTGTCCCGCGATCTCATCACGATTCGTCCCGTGATCCAATCATGAATCGTCTCGCTATCTTGATCACGATCCTTCCGATCTAGCACCGAATGGATGGCACCTCTGCGTTCAGCACACATACAGCTCGATGACGATCTCCGCCTTCTTGATCCAGCAAGAGGCAGCGGCGAGGTAGAAGAGTTCTCCAGCAGCACAACAGCATTGCGGCGATGGTGATGGAGCTATTCCAGCAGGGCTTCGCCTAAGCACCGCTGAAACCAATCTAGAGGAGAAACTATGATCTAGAGGAGAGGCAGCACGTAGCTGTTTTTCTTGATGTGTCCCAAGTGCTAGCCCCACCCCTTTATTTGTATACTGAGCCCTGGGGTCGAAACTTGGAGAAAAATCCTCCTCAAGGTCGGTTTGCCCGCAAGGCAAGAGTCCTCCTCAGACTCTAGGACCATACGCCAAGGTCCACGGCGTTTGGCCCCAGACGCTAGGGTCCCTGGCGTCTGGCCCATGGCCTCCGCAAAACATCTTTTGCACCTTCCTAAAGCCTCATGGGATTTACCCCTTGGCCCAAATAAAGTGTCCTTATACCCCAAACATTTCGGGAACATCCGAAACTATTTCCGGTGAATTTCGGAACCCTTCCGGAGACCAAACACTATTATCCCATATATCAATCATTACCTCCGGACCATTCTGGAGCTCCTCGTGACGTCCGGGATCTCATCCGGGACTCCGAACAACCTTCGGTCACCACCATACATAACTATACTACCGAAACGTCACCAAACCTTAAGTGTGCAGACCCCGCGGGTTCGAGAACAATGTAGACATGACCGAGACACCTCTACGGTTAATAACCAATAGCGGGACCTAGATGTCCATATTGGTTCCTACATATTCTACGAAGATCTTTATCGGTCGAACCTCTATGTCAAGGATTCAATTAATCCCGTATGATGTTCCCTTTGTTCTTCGGTATGTTACTGGCCTGAGATTCGATCGTTGGTATCTCCATACCTAGTTCAACCTCGTTACTGACAAGTCTCTTTTCTCATTCCGTAATACAAGATCCCATGACCAACACTTAGTCACATTGCTTGCAAGGCTTATTGTGATGCTGTATTACCGAGTGGGCCCTGAGATACCTCTCTGTCACACGGAGTAACAAATCCTAGTCTTGATCCATGCCAACCCATCGGACACTCTTGGAGATACCTATAGAGCATCTTTATAGTCACCCAGTTACGTTGCGACGTTTGATGCACACAAGGCACTCTTCCGGTGTTCATGAGTTGCATGATCTCATGGTCATAGGAACAGATACTTGACATGCAGAAAACTGTAGCAACAAACTGACACGATCATATGCTACGTTTATGGTTTGGGTCTTGTCCATCACATCATTCTCCTAATGATGTGATCCCGTTATCAAATGACATCTCATGTCCATGGCTAGGAAACCTTAACCATCATTGATCAACAAGCTAGTCTATTATAGGCATACTAGGGACATTGTATTGTGTATGTATCCACACATGTATCTGAGTTCCGATCGATACAATTCTAGCATGGATAATAAACGATTATCATGAACAAGGAAATATGATAATACTAATTTATTATTGCCTATGGGGCATATTTCCAACACCTAATGGAAACTAAGGGTTATTAAGGCCTCCTTTTAATAGAGAATCGGACCAAAGCATTAGCACTTAGTGAATACATGAACTCCTCAAATTACTGTAATCACCGGAAAGAATCCCAGTTATTGTCACCCTGGGGGATGCGGATCATAACTCGTAATAGGTGTCTACAACTTGCAAGATAGGATCAAGAACACATATATATTCATCAAAACATAATAGGTTAATATCTGAAATCATGGCACTCAGGCCCTAGTGATAAGCATTAAGCATAGCAAAGTCATAGCAACATCAATCTCAGAACATAGTGGATACTAGGGATCAAACCATAACAAAACTAACTCGATTACATGATAAATCTCATCCAACCCATCACCGTCCAGCAAGCCTACGATGGGATTACTCACGAACGGCGGAGAGCATCATGGAATTGTTGATGAAGGATGGTTGGTGATGACGATGGCGTCGATTCCCCATCTCCGGAGCCCAAAACGGACTCCAGATCTGGTCTCTCGAGGAAGAATAGGAGGTGGTGGTGGCTCCGTATCGTGAAACACGATGAACTCTTCTCCTTGATTTTTTTCCTCGACAAATAGGGTTATATGGAGCTGGAGTGGAGATCGGGAGGAGCCACGAGGGCCAGCTTGTGGCCTACAGGTGGACCCCTCTAGTTATTTCTTGCGCCAGTATTTTTATTAATTCCAAAAATATTCTCCGTAAATTTTTAGGAGGATCCGAGAACTTCTATTTCTGCACAAAAATAACACCAAGGCAATTCTGCTGAAAACAGCGTCAATCCGGGTTAGTTCCATTCAAATCATGCAAATTAGAGTCCAAAACAAGGGCAAAAGGTTTTGGAAAAGTGGATACGATGGAGACGTATCATGTACTTGCCAAGGCATATGTGCTCACAATGATGTGTCAGTGTGGCGTGTACGTAGTGGACACCGGGACGACATCCACTTAGCGTGGGCGGACATCTTCTCCGTCTCCGCAGACGCGCCAGACGTCCTTCGCCAGGATCATGGGGCACACTATCCGGCCTGATGGCCAGCCTGCTCCTACAACTCGCAAGGCGACCGGCAGCGACTCGTGCTCGATCTCTCCCGAGCGCGTGGCCACCGTATGTCGGGCAGGAGATCGAGAATGGAGAGCACGCCACCATATGGAGTGACCAAGGCGCCAAGTCACCAGCGTCAATCACTTCCAACCTGAATCGCATTCACACCATGTACGTTCATTTCTCAGTACCGCTGGCTCCGGAGGCATGTCAGGCCACAAATCCCATACGACACCGCATCGCCTCTGTGAAAACATCCCTCCAACGACGTGGCTAGCAAGCCTCCTCCATAGTGGTATCACTATAGATACTAAGCTCCCATGAAATGGTAGCCTCTGGTGCATCGGGGGTGTTTAGGCGGTATGTGGGCCTTGTTTTGGATATGGTCGGTTCAAAATAAGCTTGACTCATGGCATGCGAGGCTTCTTTTATGCCGTTGCATCGCTGGTTCCTCCTGCTGCCTCTGCCTTTTTGACCCCACGCTCACGGGGGAAGGACTACAGTGGAGGGAAAGCAGAGGAGGAGCAGGGCTCGCGAATGAGGAAGGGGCTTCGGCGGCACGGAGGTCGCGGCGAAGGAAGTCCATGGTGCTAGAACGTGCATCGAAGGAGAGTGGGTGCAGCAGCGGCCGAAGAAGCTGGGGACCCCGACAAGGGAGGTGTGGCGTCTCGTTGGGGGTGGCTTGAGGGGAGGTGCACGTCATGTCCCTTCTTGGTAAGCCCGCTCTCTACCCCCATCTGATTTCAGGTTCATGCCCACCATGGCCCCACAGCAGCTGAGGCATTCGCCGCCTCCTCCTTCCACATCTGCACCACTTGATCAATGCTTTGGCATAGGGACCAGCAGCGAGGCCTGAGCGTTCGTCGGTGATGTGTGCTGCCTTCCTCATGTGCGTGTGCTAGGGAAAAGCCTTCTTCACCTAGAGTTATTAGGCCAACTCCAGTGCACGACCCCATCCGGTCTGGCCCTGTCCGTTTGGGGCAAAATGGACAAACCCCACGGCCCAGTGCGCGTCGGCCCGGACGCATCTTGTCCGTTTTGTGTCCGTCCTACCCCATTTTCGGCGCAAACATGCGCCCGGTTTGGGTCCTAGCGGATAGCGAGCGGAGGCGTTCGAGCCTTCCTCTTGTCCGCGTCGGGGACGCGTGGCAGGCGGCCACCTACGTCCCACCGCCCGTAGTTACTGCGCACGCCCGGTAGGCCCCACCTGTCATCTACTCAAGCGGGCGGTCGCCGTCCTTCTTTAATGGGGAAGTCGTGGACCGTCAGTCCACGTGCCCCACTCCACTCCTTCTGCCTTCTCGGGACCGACACCAAACCCTAGCCTTCTCCCCCTCCCTTGAGCTCTCCAGCCGCCGGCAGCAATGGGGGTGGTGAAGCACCGGACGCTGGGAGCAATGGGGTGGTGAAGCATCGGCTGCCGACAACAATGGGGTGGAGCATCGGCCGCAAGGGGAAGGGGGCACACGACCACGAGGTTGGGTTGTCGTCCGTCCCCGCCGCGCTGCAAGCGAGCCGCGCCGTCCTTCTCCTTCACCACGGCCTGCTCCGGCCCCCTTCACCATTGCCCCAATGGGCGTCCTGGCGCGCTCCCGGCAGTACATCCATGCGGATGTCTGCCGCCGCTATTAGCATACAAGGACGCCGCTCCCCCGGAGCGACGTGCACTTGCCAAACAACTGGCACTTGTCTGCGAATCGGGTGCTGATCCCGCCGGTGCCGTTGAGCGGCCGTGCCCGCCGTGACGAGATCTAGCTCCGCCGACGCTGCATCCCCGACGACCTCTACTACGACCCGAGGTACACCGTCGATTCGCCCCTGTGAGACACATTGTTCCGCGACAAGCACGACGTGCGGCGCACGTCGTACTTTGTCGGGGACACCAACAGCCTGCGGCGGGTACGTGCAGAGCGTCGGGCGCACCCTCCGAGCCCTCCCCAGGTGCACGGGCGTACGCGGGTGTGCGGCCTGACGCCGATCCCGTCGCCGTTGCCCTCTCCATCGCCACCACCACCTCCTCGCATGACCGAAGAGGAGGAGGCCTGCCTCATCCAGCATGTCATGGAAGATTCCATGAACATGCACGATGAGCGCCAGTGGGTGGGGCTGGAGGAGATGATGGCCCTCTCCGTGGCCGGCGACGTGGCCATCCCAGAGCTAGAGATGGCCGATGCCGTGGAGGAGCAGCCCGTGGTGGTGAAGGAGGAGGTGCACGAGGAGCCACTAGTCGCGTTCCACCCGAACCTGGTGGGCCAGCGCTGGATGTGGTCGTGCACGTCCACGGAGATGGCCCAGGGAGTGAGGGCCGAGCCTTGGTACCCCATGCCGTCGCGGTCATCGAAGTGCGAGCCATCGCCGCGGGAGGTGGTGCAGGCGCCGCCAGCACCGCCAACCTTTCAGGGGCCGCTGGCCCATCTCTGGACGGTGCCGCCGTACGTCGATCTCACTAGCGACGATGACGACGACAGCGCCTGAAAGACGGCGACGGCCACGACAGCAGCGTGCGGCGGCGCATTTTTTCTGTTTTTTTATTATGTTAATTAAGGACTGTGGGCCGTAAGGCCGTTGAAAAATATTTAGTAATGTATAATTATTAATGTTTGCGTTTTATTTATATTTTGCTGAATTTTTTTTATTTTTTTAAATGGTTTGTCTGCCCTGGACTGATTTGGGGTGCAGCCACGCGTTGGACGCACCGACCCGGCCACGGACTCCATCCGAACATGGGGAGCCCCATTGCCGTCCCAAACGGACAGAATCCGGCCCCAACGGACGTTCGGATGGGATCGTGCGCTGGAGTTGGCCTTATTTTATTTTCTTACCTGTGGACTTTATATTTTCCTTGGATTTTCTCAGATGTATTTCCAAGATACAGTGATGTCGGTGAGTAGTTGGTTTTGGACTTTCAGGTGAGATCTGTAGTAAGAACATCCCCATCATTCTCATGGACTTGCATTGGTTTGACTTTGACTCAATCTGCATCAGCCTTGGTGTTCCTCATTATTTTCTTTGTTTTTCCACAGGTAGTGGAAGGGGCCTTGAGATTTCCATGTTGGGGAAGTAGAGGTCCTCTGCTGCTGTAGGCAAGGGAAAGGGTACCAGGTGATTCGTTTTTCTCTCTCAATCTGACATGGATTTTATATATTTTCGAGGGAAACGTTTGAAATCGGCGGACCGGCCGAAGTTTCGGCCGGTCGTGCCGCTCGCTCACGCAGCCACCTCTTCCTTTTCTGCTTTCCACGCGTCACTGGCACCGCCTATGCATGTGCCTGCCTTATCCTTTCGCCCGTGAGCTCCGACACTCATTTCCCATCCCCATTTGCATCACGCATGCTCCTCTCCTTTCCAAATTCCGCTCCTCTGCAGATCTACAATGCAACTAAATCCCTCGCTCTGCTGGCTGCAAATCAGATCGGTCTGAAGGAAGGGGCACATGTGTGCTGCTACGGGAGTCGGGGCGAGTAGGGCGACCGCGGATTGTGGAGACGGTGGTCAGCGAGCTGCAAGAGGCCAGCCGGCGAGGTTGGTGGCCATGGCGCTGGGAACGGCCGAGCTGCAACCGCAAGCTGACGGGCTACCACCTCCACCGGCTGTTATGGAAGCTACACCCATTGCAGGGCGAGCTACAACCGGCAACAGGGTTGCTACTACCTCCGGTGGAGGCGCAACGGCGGAGCACACGGGATGCTACAACAGTTTGAGGCGGGAGCTGCAACCGCGCTCCGATTTTACTGGAAACGGCGACGGCAGCGAGTTGCAGGGTGACCGTGGCGAGCTGCAAGGTGACCACGACGAGTTTGTGCAGAGGGGCGGGGGATTACTGCAACCACGACCATGTTTGCTGGAACCGACGCGCGATTTTGCTGGAACCAGCATCCAAAAATGCTTCCACTGGAATTCGTTCTTTCTGTACAATCGATTTTTTGCTACAACCATAGTTTCAATTTGCTGGAACCAGCATCCAAAAATGCTTCCACCAGAATTCGTTCTTTCTCTACCATCAATTTTTTTTGCTACAACCACAACTTCATTTTGCTGGAGCCAGCATCCAAAAATGCTTCCATCGGAATTCGTTTCTTCTATACAATTGATTTTTGCTACAACCATAGTTTCAATTTTGCTGGAACCAGGTTTTCAAATGATTCAACATGGACGGCGACACGAAGCTGCTTTTTTAACAAAAAAAATCGTTGCGAGCGTGGTCGACGAGCATCAGCGGCAAGCACGGCGGCGGTTGTCCACGGCGACAAACGGGGGAGGGCGGCACGCGCTGTGCGACGCGGCAATGGTGGGTGGCCGCCATGACCAGCGGTGTTTTTTCAGATCTAAAACGCGAACGGGTGAGAAAGAAGAAACCAAGCTGAATGGATAAGAAACCAACGGTTCGGGTGGGCCAATCGGACGGCTGGGGCACGACCGGCCGAAACTTTAGGCCGGCGCCACGTGTGTGGAGAATTGGGTATATGCTAATCGGCAGGATGGAAAGAGATTGCACTAAGTATGCTCTTTAGTTCATTGACTTCCATTAAGGAAGTGAGCTGAAGTGTTGATATTTTTTCCGAATCTGTTCCTAGAGTAAAATCTTTTGTGGTGTCCTCGATAGCACCGTCAATTCACACTTAGTCTTATCTGGTACTGCATTTTTGCAGGCAATTGTGAATCTACCATACGACTCCCTCTGTTCCTAAATATATGTTTTTGTAGAGATTTCATTATGAAATATGTACAGATGTATATAGACATATTTTAGAATGTAGATTCAGTCATTTTGATCTGTATGCAGTCTTTAGTGGAATATCTAACAAGACGTATATTTGAGAATGGGGAAGTACTTTGTTGATTTGGGATCTGCTTATTAGACATTGTTCTTAATTTCTTATACTGAATGACTTACGATGTCATGCAACATCTCTTCTATGTTAGGAGATACATACGAGACTATCCTATGATCGATCTAGGTGCACATGTTTTGTGCTTATGCACGAATGAGCTTACTAAATTTGATTAAACTTCCATTGACATGTTCTGAAGGTATTCTATCATTTGTTTGCATTCTTTATCATATCTAAACTGCCAGTACAAATAGTGTGAAATTATGCATTTTATTCTTATGTAAAAGTCGTGGTTGCTTTAATTATTGCATGTTATTTAATGAATTATCGATCATAACCTATATTATTTGCTACTGGCCAAGCTTGGTGTGAGTGAGTTGTGAAAGACCAATATATTCATCAATCTATGTAATTGCGAATTGCAAGTTGTCTTCCTTGTGATTTGAGGATTTGGTTGCAGAAGAGGTGAATATTTGTAGGCATAGCCTTGTTTTAGCATAGACATGTGAGGAACAATCATAGTGCTGCTGGAAAAGGGACAAAGGTATACTTATATATACTGCAATCTTGACACACATACCCATTTTACCTAGACTATCAAAGCAAAATATTATTTGCTAACCCAATTAATGAAACACTTCTAGGTTCCAGATTACCAAACATCGGTGGCTTATTTTGAAGAGGATTACATAATCTTCATACTGGAGATGACCAGTTACAGTTACATCTAAACAATGGGGTTTGAAACTTTTGCTGCACCTAGATTTGAGAACAATGGAGTGTGTAGACATTACGATGTTGTCATGTTGGGAGGTCTGTAGTCCCATTTGACCCCTTATCTTTCTTACCCTACGTATTATCTCACATGTTCTCTGAAATTGTACTATCTTATTTGTTGGCTGATTTTTTTTGGTTTGTTATGATACAGGGAGAGCTACAGGAGTACTAATTTGTTATGGCCTTTATTTATGGCGCTCTGGCAGTACATTCCGCTTTTCCTATTCACTGGACTACATGTATCATGTTGATGTTAGAGAGAGAGGGGAGAGAGAGAATGTAGAATATGTGAATTGCACGATGTATTACTCCTCGTGCATAGGCATGTATATATGAGTACAAAGGTGAACCACGGGTCTCAACTATACAAAACTAGGAGGCAGGCCAAGACACAATATACACAGATCATATATACTCAACACCCCCGGCAGTCGAAGCGGCACCGTGGCTGACGCAAAGACTGGACCGGAACTCCTCAAATGACGTCGTAGGCAAGCCCTTGGTCATGATATCGGCAAATTGTTGGGAAGTAGGAACGTGTAAAACACGAATATGGCGAGGCCACCTGTACCCGAACAAAATGGATATCCAACTCAATATGCTTGGTCCGTCGATGATGCACCGGGTTAGCGAAGAGGTAGACCGTCGAGACATTGTCGCAGTAGACCAACGTGGCATGGTCGAGAGGGCAAGAGAGCTCCTGAAGCAGCTGGCAAAGCCACGAACACTCGGCGACGGCGTTGGCCACCGCACGATACTCAGCCTCAACACTGGAACGAGAGACCGTACGCTGCCACTTGGACGACCACTAGATGAGTGAGTTTCCAAGGTAGACACAATATCCCGAAGTGGAGCGACGAGTGTCAGGGCAGCCCGTCCAGTTTGCATCGGAGTAGGCAGTGAGGGCGGTGTCGGCGGAGGCGTGAAGCGTGAAGCCAAGATCCATAGTGCCACAGATATAGCGGAGAATCCGCTTGACGGCAGTCCAGTGAACATCTCGAGGAGCATGCATATGAAGGCACACCTGCTGCACGGCATACTGGATCTCCAGTCGAGTCAAAGTGAGGTATTGGAGAGCACCAACGATAGACCGATAGAAAGCAGCGTCTGAAGCAGGAGAACCATCCATGGCAGAAAGCTTGGCCTTCGTATCAACAGGCGTAGCGGCGGGCTTGCAGTTAAGCATGTCGGCGCGCTCCAGGAGCTCGTGAGCGTACTTCCGCTGATGAAGGAAGAAACCATCCGGACGGCGCACCACCTCGACACCGAGGAAGTAGTGCAAAGGACCCAAGTCCTTGATGGCGAACCCAGCGCGAAGACGAGCCGTGAGCTGACTGAGGAGACCAGCCGTACATGCCGTCAGGATGATGTCGTCGACACAGAGCAGCAAGTAGGCCGTGTCAGAGCCCTGATGATAGACGAAGAGCGACGCGTCTGAGCGGGTAGAGTGGAACCCAAGATGATGGAGAAACGCCGCGATGCGCTGGTACCAGGCGTGCGGAGCCTGCTTGAGTCCGTACAAGGACCGCGAAAGCAGGCGCACGTGGTCGGGAAGCACCGGGTCAACGAACCTGGCGGGCTTCTTGCAGAAAACCTACTCCTCGAGGTGACAATGTAGGAACGAATTAGAGACGTCCATCTGGTGCACCGGCCAAGCACGGGAGACCGCAAGGTGGAGGACCGTGCGAATCGTACCGGGCTTGACGACCGGAGCTAAGGTGTAGGTGAAGTCGATGCCAGCACGCTGTCGGAAGCCACAAATGACCCAACGCGCTTTATAGCGATCAAGGGTACCATCAGGACGGAGCTTGTGTTTAAAGACCCACTTCCCGGTAATCACGTTGGCGTGCCGGGGAAGGGGAACAAGCTGCCACGTCCGGTTGCGCAGCGGGGCGTCAAACTCCTCTTGCATCACAGCCATCGAGAGCGGGTCACGGAGAGCGGCTCGAACGGAGGACGGCAAAGGCGACAGCTCAAAGGTGGACGCCGCATGGACGTAGTCATCCGAGGCGTAGCGCGAGCTCGGGCGAAAGACGCCCGTATGGGCACGGGTGAGTGGACCGGCCACAGGCACAGGAGGGGCCGCGGGCGCCGGGGGCGCCGAGAGCGCCGGCACCGGGTTTGCCGGGGAGGGCGGGGGCGCCGATGGCTCCACGGAGGCCAGCGTCGGGGGCGCCGGGGGCGGCGATGCCACGGCTGTAGGAGGTGTCGCATGCGGTGGGCGCACCTCAAAGCCAAGGGCGGTCCAAGAGAGGCGCGCAAGTGCCCTGGGAGAGGCGTCGAGGAGCCCGCATCACCTGTGGCGAGAGGAACATCCGGGGGTACCTGCTGAAACGGAAACACATGCTCATCAAAGTAAACGTGCCGGGATGTGACCACACAATGGGAGACGGGATCATAGCACCGATATCCCTTGGAGTTAGAGGGGTAGCCTAGGAAGAAGCAAGCGACAGATCGTGGTGCCAGCTTGTGAGAAGCAGTGTCGGCAGTGCTGGGATAGCAAAGGCACCCGAAGATACGCAAGTCGTCATAAGACGCGGGCGTACCAAAGAGAAGATGGTGAGGTGCGTAGTTCCACCATGGGCGGCAGGGTCTAAGATTAAGAAGAAGGGATGCAGTGGCGAGTGCGTCCGGCCAGAAACGAGGCGGTACGTTGGCATGAAATAGGAGCGTGCGAACGCAGTCATTCAGAGTGCAAAGGACGCGTTCGGCTCGACCGTTTTGGTGTGAAGTGTACGGGCATGTGAGGCGGAAAACTGTGCCATCATGTGACAAGAAGGTGTGCAAAGCAAGATTGTCTAACTCTTTTCCATTGTCCGTCTAAAACGCACGGATGGGACGCCCAAACTGCGTGCGGACATAGGAGTAAAAGGCCGTCAAGGTGGAGAGTGCATCTGACTTTCTGCGCAAAGGAAAAGTCCACACGTAATGAGAATAATCATCAAGAATGACCAGATAATATAAATAGCCCGAATTACTAGGGACGGGAGAGCTCCACACATCACTATGAATCAACTTAAAAGGAAAAGAAGCAATGGTGGTGGAATTATTAAACGGCAGACAAACATGTTTGCCGACTCGACAGGCATGACAAGTGTGATCCTCCATCTTATTACAACTGAAACTGAAACTCCTAAGAATATGACGAAGAGTGACGGGGTTAGGATGACCCAAGCGAGCATGCCAGAGATCGACGCCAACGGAAAGAGCGACCGGTGCGGTGGTGGTGGAGGAAGACGGATGCACCGGATAGAGATCGTCGGGACTGTCACATCGGTGGAGCACCATCCTGTTTCGAGCGTCCTTGACAGAAAAACCAACGCCGTCAAATTCAACAGTATCAGGATTTTCACGAGCGAAGCATTTAATAGAAACAAGATTCTTAATAAGATCAGGAGACACAAGTATGTTAGATAAAGATAAAGGTGTAGAATTAGAAGGAAAAGAAGCATGCCCGATATGGGTGGTGGGAAGTGTGGAACCGTCGCCGACAATGATGCCACGATCGGTGGAAACAAGAGTGAAGGAGTCAAGGTTACCAGGATGAGCAAACATGTGAGCCATAGCCCAGTGTCCATATACGAATCACCGCCTCCGCTGTAGTTGTTCGGTGTATGCGCGGTATGCAGCACGGCGAGGAGCGCCGGATCCCAGGGTGCCAGTGGCAGGGCCGGCGAGGGCAGCGATGGGGCCGCAAGGGGACCATAGGCGCCGGTCAGCTGCGGCGGCGGGTATCCTCCGTACGGCTGTGGAGCCGCATAGTATGCCTGGTGCGCTGCTGGGCGCGGCACGGGAAGGGTTGGTGCAGGGGCCCGTGGAACCGGCATGGCGTAGGCATGAACAACACCGGTCCACGGGTTGTAGCCGGAGGCCCACGGAGGAGGCGCCTGGAACTGCTGCTGTTGCAGTTGACGGGGCTGGCACGCACCCTGCAGCTGCTGCTGCTGACTGCTGCGGCGGCCCCCACCGTGTTGGCCCCCGCGGCGCCGGTCGGCAAGAGGGGCGGGTGGGGTGGGAGGCCCATAGGGCAGCAGGAGCATCCCCATATGCTGAGTGGCCGGGTGGTGCTGCGGCGGGAGCGTGGCGGAGGCAGCGGGAGGCGCCAAGGCCCTGCCACGGGTGGTGTCGGCAGCGAGTGCGGTGTGGATGGCCCGCGCCTTCATCTGCTTCATGCGCCACTCGTCCAAGCGAAGGTATGCGATGAACTTGGCAAAGGACGGGCTGGGGATGAGGCTGAGATTCCCCGTGGCATTGCCGAAGTCCTCGTTGAGCCCAACGGTGAGTGTGCTGAGGAGGAGGTCATCATCGATCTTGGTGCCAATATCGCAAAGCTCGTCAGTGAGAGTCTTCAAGCGGCGACAATAGTCGTCGATGGAGGTGTTGTCCTGATGACACCTAGAGAACTCTTGCTACAGAAAAACATGATGCTGGAGCTGGTTGTCGGTGAAGAGCCCGTTCAGCTTGGTTGTCACGCCCAAGATGCGCGCCTATCCATTTTAAGACACGAGGGCCTCGCAAGGGATAGAGGCGCATCTTGCCGTTAGCAAGTATAGTAACATTGCATCATACATTATAGAAGAGATGAGTATACAAGTTGGCTTACACTCGCCACATGCTAAATTACAATTCCACTCAGAGTTCAATCATCAAGATGAAAACAGGGTCTGACTACGGACGAAATCAAATGATAAAACAGATGCAAATGAAACTATCTCGCTGCCCCAAAGATCACGACCAGGTCCTCTACTCATCCGGATACGTCACGTACATCCTGCCTCTTTCCTCATCGTACTCCCACTGGAGCTGGGTAAGATCATCCTGCACGTACTCGTCTGAACCTGTACCTGGAGTGTTGTAATAAATTGTGAGCCACAGAGGACTGAGCTATCATGTCCCCGGGTACCAAGACTATTCAAGCTTAAAGGTTGGGATGGGGTAAGTGTTTAGTTTGCAGCAGCACTAAGCTTATATGGTGGCTAGCTTACGCAACAAGTAATAAATATGAGTGGCCTACGAAGAACGATCGAATCTAGCATAATCTCTATGAGATCCTGAACACCTACTTACGTCAATCATAACACCACCGTGTTCTCTCTCGGATCATGTTCACGAGCAGAGACGATCACGGTTACTCACACGGTTGGTGTATTTTAATTAGAGTTTACTTCAAGTTTGCTATAACCAGGTGTTAAACAAATATCCAAGTTGCCACATAACCGCGGGCACAACTTTTCGAAAGATTTAACCCTGGAGGGATGCTCCAACTAATCCATTACCAAATTAACCACACTCCGCGGGAATACCTCGACCACGGATCTCGTGGTCTTCATAGGTAATTTCAAAGGAATTCCGACACCTCGAGTAAACCCGAAGAAAGAAAGACTCCACATGCAAGACACTCGATAAAGGTAAAACAAATCCAGCAAGACCACCCGACGTGTCGACGAACCCGATAAGAGCCGCATATCTCATTCTCAGGACACGACGGATGAGTGATGGTGACCACGCCAATCACCGAGTTGCCCCGGGCGGCGTTAATAAGCTGCTCTGGGTTGGACCAACACTCATGCGGAGCACTGGCCCGGGGGTTGATTAAATTATCCACGGGTTTGCAAGACCCTATGCAATTTTATTAAGTTGTTAAGCAGATGTAGTACCAATGTTGGGTCTTGCCAGACAAGTTTTAATCTCAACCGAATGAACAAGGGGGTCCCCATAACAACCCCGAGCATGTTACGAGCGCAAAATATGGAAAACATAACACCGGTAACAAGGAACTAGTGGCGGTAATAGCGGAAAAAATCACTTAGCAAAAGGCCAAGCCTTCCATCAATACCAAGATATATATATATATGTGTGTGCATTAAATTAAATAACAGAAAATATTGTGATATACAAATCCATTTTATCACATGGAACAACCTGCACCTGCAACTAAAAACGCTATAAGAGGGGCTGAGCAGCGGTAACTTAGCCAATCAAAGGTTTGCTAGGATGTGGAGGTTAGAGGCTATCATGGCAATATGGAAGGCTGATATTCAAGTGGTAGGTAGTGCAATTATAACGGTAAGAGCGAGAAACTAGCAAGCAAAAATAGTATTGGGATCCAAATACCCATCTTGCCTGTTGGTTCTTCAAAGAAATAAGTAGCGGGATCCTCGTAGTGGTACTCTCCCGGGTCCTCGTACTCAGTATCAACACTCGCGTCTACCCAAGAGAAACAGTAACAATAAACATTCAACCAAGGTGCAATGCACAATCAAAATGATGCATGATTCATTTATGAAGAATTCTAACATGGCAATCTGAAGGTAGTCATGTTTCATGTGCAAAGTTGTTTATTAATGAATCTGGACAGAACCTCATGTTAAGTTATTTAGACATGCATGAACATGGAAAATATGTATGCAGCATGCAAAATCGATAGAAATGCATATAAAGATCGCAAGAAACGGAGTTACGGTTCTCACGATACGCTCACGACAAGGTGCGGAGGCAAAATCACAAGACCACCAAGCCATGGGCTAATTCTTGGCATTCCAAGGCAGCCACTGTACAGGTGATGAAAAATCAATCACAATAGCCTCAAGAATCAATCAATTCCATGGAGCATAGCTCCCACAAGTCACAAAACACCAAAACACCAAATCTGCTACTAAACAGCAACATAGCAACTTCTACAGATCACAACTTGAGCTACAGGAACCCTACAACCACAAACAAGAGGTTGATAGAATCTACTCAACACACACTTAAACTCATACAACCATGCAAACATCAAAGGAGGCACAGATCAATAAGCATGAAGCAATCAAGTTGACATGATGAAACAGTTTTTCTGGGACTTAGTGAAAATTCCAGTTTTCTGGAATTTGTGATTATAAATCAGCAAGTTGACAGCAGTAGTTAAATATACTAGAGAGCTCCTATTGACATGAAAATTAACAGGATGGTAAAAGGCAATATCTACTACAAATAACTAACATTGAACATGCTAAAATTCACAACACATTACAAGATACCACCCACTCTACATGGCATAAAAATAACAGCAGATTCTCACACTTAGCAGTTTTGAGCATGATGAAGCAGAAACATCAAGTAGGCAACTTAACAGCATGGTTCCCACTTATATGGGTGATTATCATGTAAAACAAAAATACCATGGTACAATAGATGCAAAACACTAGCACTTTCTAGTTGACACAACTCCCAAAGCAAGCATGGATTAAATCATGCAAAAATGACAAAATGACATCTCAGCTAAAATGATAGATTTATGAACTTGCTCAAAAGTGAAATTTGACTTCACAGATGCATTCCTGGGTTGATTTTACCCCAATATCACTACTCATACTCATGTACATGCTTGGAGGAAGTGTGAGATAGAGGGGTCGAAAGTCAAGCTTAAAAAGAGGAGGTGACTTATGTCACTTATGCCCATTAATGAAAATGGCCCCCAAAGTCATGTACTCACTTGATACTTGCTGGAATTGGATAAATTAGCATCCTAGGAACATGATGGCATGGAATAACATCAGTTGCAAGGATGAAACTAACTAGAGGAAGAGGTATGCTCAAATGCACTTAAGAGACAAAATCCTACACATGGATTCTACTCATGCTCAAAGTATGAACCACACACATCTACTAAGCTAGCACACACATAAGCTCATGTATGCACACACACATTCTCCTTGGTGAATACATTTGATACATCTTTTAGGCTGCCCTCACGACATTGCCGTATCGCACGGCATCATCAGCATCTCATCATGCTCGCCGCATCGCACGGTAGCCCGACACCTCGTCTCCTTTGCACGCCTTCGTTGAAACTCGCCGGCTTCGTACGCATCACACGTACACTTTGTCGGACTACAACATGATACATAAACACCTAACTATGCACAAACACATAAATCAAGATTAAAGCTAACAAATTTAGCCGCACCACGTCATGTATTATGGTATGGATGTGTAGATGTACTTCATGTTGTGATGATGTATGGTGTCTCGATTGTAGCCCTATGATTCATGATACTAGATGACCCGGTAGCGCCAATGACATAAGAAGCCAATTAGAAACAATGTTAGTAGTGAGTAAGTAGGAGATGTAGTTGGAAATATAATGCAATGTGGATTGTATTACAGATAGTAGTACATATAGAAGAATGACTTATATCGATTTACAGAAACACTTATATATAGGCAGCCTCACAGCTTATTTAGACATCTTCTTAGTCTAATTGTGGTCTTTAGAGGGTGTGAACATACAAATAAGCAGATTGTCATTGTGGCATAATGCTTAGTATATAGCAGATTAATATAAAAATACCTGCCAAAACATGCCGACAAAAATAAACAGGTAGGAAGCATGTTTTATACCATGACTGGCCACAAAGTTGAACCAACCTACTACATTAAATATATAATGGCAGTTCTAGATGCTTCTTAACATGGAGCAGAGTATGATGGTGAAGTGGCAACCTGGTAAACTCTACATACAACAACAACCTGTAAAGAATGTGAACCAAAATAAAGTGTCATTACTCCAAATGATATAACCTCCTGTTGAGCCTGCGAGGAGAGGGTTGTGTGGCACAAGAGCTTCATGGTGTCATCGCCCACCCGCTGAGGCCGCCGTCTGCCGCACCACCGCACGAAACTTTGTCCGCTGTTGGGAAGATGACATCACCGACCTTGATGGCAGGGCTGAAGGTGCCCCTGTTCCTTCGGAGAAACAACATGTGCATCGGCGGCGTGCCAACCAGCTTCACATTCCACCGCCTTCCACATCACCTGGAAAAGTTTGCCATGAAAAACTTGGTTAAGATAGACAACAAGTTACAGCAGTCCATGGACAATAAGATAGGAGGGTCTAAACTTTCCCTGTACTTTTTTAGAAGGGAGTTCTTACGTAAAATTTTAGCAAAATGTTAAAGTGCATCGATTTCTATCTAGGTATTGATTCTAAGACACCAAGGGAACAAACCTACTATGCTAAGCATAACAACCTATCAAAGTTCACCCCATTTACAACATTTGAGTAAGATCTTTCAGAAACTTGGCATGCTTTCTACGACATCCAAGTGAACTAATCACAAAATCACCAGACCAAAAAATCCCACAAAGAAACTGAGGGCAACCGTTTAATTTAAGGAGTAATTCCAAGTGGAAATGAGGCCAAACCTTGAGTGAGGATGTGTGGATGAGCTCCTTCCTGATGAGTACCCTAACTCCTGAAATGTTACAGAGAATCGATGGATTAGTACAAAATATAACTGAATATAGCTTGTATTGATCTAATTTGATGTACTATTTACAGTGAGCCATTCAAAATAAGTAATATATATACTGTCCAGGAAAGATGAATCCCTCTACGACGGCAAGGATGTCATATGCGGACACATAGAGACCGAGATTTGCGAACACCTGCAGTGCAAGTACAAACACATATATAACAGATTATGGTGACATTTCATGATTTTTTATATTATTAACAAATGAATGAAAAGGATAAACTATAAATTGATTTATGAGTTGAAATATGAGGAACAACAATACAAGACGAAGCAACGGGAAAGCAAATTACCTTTGAAGGAAAAGCAAAGGAAAATTCACTATTCATTGCACGCTCGTCCAACAATAAGTTATAGATGTGTGGGTATCCCATGCATAGTCCTCCCAAGTTATAGATGTGTGGGTATCCCACAAAAACGGAGACTGCTCAACAATAATTCTATTCCAGATTATAATCTCATCGTCAAACAAAACTACATAACAACTTCAAGACATAAGATGGAATGTGCATGAATACAATGGTAAATGAGATTTTTTTTAAACCATGTCCCCTATATTAAGCATTATTTAAAAATAGAAATCACACATCACTTTAATCCTATCAATGTTTTGTATGTAGCAATTTTATTAGCATTCTTTGAAACAGATAAAACGTTCTTTAAATAACTTTTCTGCAACAACTATAGTTTCCATTCTCTAGCCTGAACCAGTTCATACCAATCCCTTTATAATGCCACTAACACTCTTATTATGCGTATAACAAATAGTTCTTTCTATTCCTAGCACTATGCAGCTAGTCATGGTTTTGATACAGTTTTGTAAAAGCATTTAATGGAGCATAGTTACTTCGAAGATAGTCATGCTGGAATGGTCTTAGTATAAATTGTGTGGTGAGAATAAAATGGTAAGTGAAGCCAGACAAAAAAGAAGATGTAAATGGAATAAGAGTGCAACAAGTGAGATGTTGAATGTAATCAATGGAACTTTGGTCATGTGACTGTTGGAATATGCTAAGTTGACCCCTTTGTCTTTATTAGACATGTTCTTTCAAAATTCTATAGTGAACCGAGTCAGGAAACATGCCGCTTCTTAGTTTGTTAATATATTGTGCTGGTCAAGCTCTCAAAGCTTACATGTATGTGCCACTCAGAAAGGAAAAAAAAGTGGAAACGTCGTGTACCCACCTCGCACCGTCCCAACAACCTCCCATTTTTCAGTAACCATCTGAACACATGCATCATGCTTTTCGGAATTATTCAGTGCCACACATTGCATGCTCGTTGCAAGCTTCTTCTTTTTCTAAATTTTCTCTCTTACTAAGATAGCTTCAGGATGACCAACAGGTTAACAAATTTTGGTCTTCTGTTACAAATAAGTAAAAGCAAGCCTGAATAAGGCTATGCTTACATAGAGCACTGTTGGGGAACGTTGCCTGGGAAACAAAAGTTTCCTACAAACACCCAAAATCTATCTATGAAGATCAACAACTACGAGAGGGAGAATGGATCTACATACCCTTGTAGATATCTAAGCGGGAAGTGTTAAGAAACATGGTTGATGTAGTCGAACGTCTTCGTGATCAAAATCGCAATCCGTCCCGCGATTCAATCACGGATTCATCCCGATCTAGCACCGAATGGACGGCACCTCCGCGTTCAACACATGTACAACTCGTTGATGTCTCTGCCACATTGATCTAGCGAGCGAGGTTAGAGTAGTAGATGAGTTCTCCGGCAACATGACGACGTGGTGGTGGTGCTATCCTGGCAGGGCTACGCCTAGCGCTACTGAAACCGCGAACAGATGAGAAAATGATCTAGGGAGAGAGAGGGGCGCCAAGGGCTTCGTGTGTGTTCTTGGGGCGCCCCCTCCTCTCTATATATAGGTGCATGGGCATGGAGATCAGCCCCTCAAAGCCTTAGGGCGCAGCCAAGGGGGAGGAGTTGGACTCCTAGTCCAATTCCCTCCCTCTCCATAAACAAGTGGACTTTCCACCTCTCCCAAGAAAATGGTCCTTGAGGGACTTGTGCGCCTGACCCAATAAGGCCAGGGCCTCTCCCATCAACACATACAAACCCGTTGGACATGGTGGAACCCTTGGTGGACTTCCGGACTCCTCCGGAAGTTTCTGTAACCTTCTAGAAGCTTCCCGGTACAATAGCGAAAAAACCCAAAACTTTTCTGGTAGCCAAAATATGATTTCCCAAATAGAAACCTTTACCTCTAGACCGTTCCGGAACTCCTCGTGACATCCGAGATCTCATCCGGGACTCCGAACAACCTTTGGTCACCAACATACATAACTCAACAATACCAAATCGTCACCGAACGTTAAGTGTGCAGACCCCTTGGGTTTGAGAACTATGTAGACATGACTGAGACAACTCCACAGTCAATAACCAATAGCGGGACATGGATGCCCATATTGGTTACTACATATTCTACGAAGATCTTTATCGGTCGAACCACGATGTCAAGGATTCATACAATCCCGTATGCAGTTCCCTTTGTCCATAGGTATGTTACTTGCCCAAGAATCGATCGTCGGTATCTCCATACCTAGTTCAATCTCATTACCAGCAAGTCTCTTTACTCGTTCCATAACACAAGATCTCATGACTAACTCCTTTATCATATTGCTTGCAAGCTTCTTGTGATGTTGTATTACCGAGTGGGCGTAGAGATACCTCTCCGTCATACGGAGTGAAAATTCTTAGTCTTGATCCATGCCAACCCAACAGACACCCTTGAAGATACCTGTAGAGCTCCTTCATAGTCACCTAGTTACCTTTTGACGTTTGATACACACAAGGTACTCCTCCGGTGTCAATGAGTTGCATGATATCATGGTCATAGGAATAGATACTTGGCATGCAGAAAACAATAGCAATAAACTGTCACGATCATATGCTACGTCCATAGTTTGGGTTTTGTCCGTCACATCATTCTCCTAATGATTTCATCTCATTATCAAATGACAACTCATGTCTATGGCCAAGAAACCTTGACCATCTTTGATCAACGAGCTAGTCTATTAGAGGCATACCAGGGACATAGTGTTGTCTATGTAGCCACACATGTATTTGAGTTTTCAATCAATACAATTCTAGCATGGATAATAAACAATTATCATGAACAAGGAAATATGATAATAACCAATTTATTATTTCTTCCAGGGTATATTTCCAACAGTCTCCCACTTGCACTAGAGTCAATAATCTAGCTCACATCACTATGTGATATACATTGTAATGAATCTAACACCCAAACAGTTCTAGTGCTGATCATGTTTTGCTCGTGGAAGAGGTTTAGTCAATGGGTTTTCCATATTCAGATCCGTGTGTACTTTGCAAATATCTATGTCATAATGTAGATGCTTCTACCACACTCCACTTGGAGCTATTCCAAATGACTGCTCCACTATACGTATCCGGATTGCTACTCAGAGTCATCCGGATTGGTGTCAAATCTTGCATCGATGTAACCCTTTAAACTCTTTATCACCTCCATAATTGACAAACATTTCCTTAGTCCTCTAGTTACTAAGGATAATTTTGCCTACCGTCTAGTGGTCCACTCCTGGACCACTCTTGTACCCCTTGACAGACTCATGGCAAGGCACACGCCACGTGCGGTACACATAATGGCATACTATATAGAGCCTACGACTAAGGCATAGGGGACGACCTTTGTCCTTTCTCTTTATTCTTCCGTGGTTGAGCTTTAAGTCTTACTCAACTTCACACCTTACAAATCAGGCAAGAACTCCTTCTTTGAGTGATCCATGTCGAACTCTTTCAAACTCTTGCTAACGTATGTACTCATTGAAAGTCTTATCTGGCGTCTTGATCTATCTCTGTAGATCTTGATGCCCAATCTTTAACTAGATTAATCTAGTTCTTCCTTTGAAAAAATCATTTCAAACAAATTTATGCTTTCAAGAAATTCTACATTATTTCCGATCAAGAATATGTCATCCACATATACTTATTAGAAATTCTATAGTGCTCCCACTCACTTTCTTGTAAATACAAGTTTCTTATAAACTTTGTATAAACCCAAAAACTTTGATCACCTCATCAAAGCGTATATTCCAACTTCGAGATGCTTGCTCTAGTCCATAGAAGGATCACCGGAGCTTGCATACCTTTTAGCATCCTTAGCACCGACAAAACCTTCTGGTTCTATCACATACAACCTTTCCTCGTGGAAACCGTTAAGGAAACTATGTTTTGACATCCATCTGCTAGATTTCATCATAAAATAATTTAGCAACTACTAACATAATTCCAACTGACTTGAGCATCGCTACGGGTGAGAAAGTCTCACCATAGTCAACTCCTTGAACTTGTCGGAGACCTATTTGCGACAAGTTGAGCTTTATAAATGGTGACATTTACCATCTGCGTTTGTCTTCTTCTTAAAGATCCATTTGAACTTAACAACCAGCCATTAATTGGGCAAGTCTACCAAAGTCCATACTTGGTTTTCGTACGTGGATCCTATCTCGGATTTCATGGATCCTAGCCATTTGTTGGAATCCGGGCCCACCATCACTTCTTATAGCTCGTATGTTCACTGTTCTATGACAACATGACCTACAAGATAGGATCACCATATCGCTCGGGGAAGTACGTGTCCTTGTCAACCTACGAGGTTTGGTAGCAACTTGATCAAAATCTTCATGATCATCATCATTTGCTTCCCCTTCACTTGGTGTAGGCACCGCAGAAACATCTTTCTGTGTCTTGCTACTCTCCAACTGAAGTGACGGTTCAACAACCTCATCAAGTTCTACTTTCCTTCCACTCAATTCTTTGGAGAGAAACTCTTTCTCGAGAAAGGAACTGTTTTTAGCAACACACATTTTGCCCTCGGATCTGAGATAGAAGATATACCCAACTGTTTCTTTAGGGTATCCGATGAAGACACACTTGTCCGCTTTGGGTTCGAGCTTATCAGACATAAGTGTCACATTCCCAAACCCTAAGAAATGACAACTTAGGTTTCCGCCAAACCATAATTCGTACAATGTCATCTCAACGGATTTTGATGGTGCCCTATTTAAAGCGAATGTAGTTGTCTCAAATCCATAAGCCAAAACGATAGTGGCAAAACGATAAGAGACATCATAGTATGCACCATATCCAATAGAGCATGACTACGACGTTCAGACACACCATTACACTATAGTGTTCCAGGTGGTGTGAGTTGTGAAACCATTTCCACTTTGTCTTAAGTTGCATACCAAACTTGTAACTCAGATATTCACCTCCATGATCATATCGTAGACATTTTATCTTCTTGTCACGATAAGGGAAGTAATCCAGGTTCACTTACGAATCGGGACCAAAGGGTGCATTTGTCCCGGTTCGTGAGGCCAGGGCGTCGGCCGGGCCTCGGGGGCCATTGGTCCCGGTTCGGCTGACACTTTTGGTCCCGGTTCTATACACGAACCAGAACTAATGGGCCTTGCTCCTGGCACAGCACCTATAATCCCGGTTGTTGGCTGGAACCGGGACCATAGATCGGCCTATTGTCTTTGTTCTAGCCACCAACCGGGACTAAAGATATTAGCCTATATATACCCCGCCCCTGCCCGCTCACTCTTTTTTGGCTGGCCCGCATGTGCACATGAAGTGTGTGTTGCTCTAGCTCGCACCTCCTATGCACATGAGGTGTTTGATGAATGCCCAAGCCACACTTAAGCTTTCTCCTCTCCAAGCTCGACCTCTAAGCTCCATTTTCCTCAAGATTTGTCTAGGTTTGGCGGTCCGTCCTGTCCCATCCCCGTCCTTACCACCATCGATCGCTCGCGCCGATCTCGTCGCCGACACAACCGTGGTGATCCTCTTGTTCTTATCTTCTTTTTAAAATAAAAAAATCTTACTTGTATGATTTAGATAGATACTTGTATAATTTTCTTACTTTTATTATTGTTTGCTATTATATAGTGCCATGGTTCTGGTATCCGCCCCCGTCGGTCCTCGTCCTGTCTATGATTCGGATGTGGTATATTATATTTTATTACTATTTGTTTCATTCAGTGTTTATGACAATATGCCGACCAACATGACATATATGTTTTTTATCTAGGAGTTATGTGAACCGGAAATTCCAACCGACATGGAAATTCTTGTCGAGAAGTTAAATTTGGTTGAAAAAGAAAACAATTACTTGAAAGAAAAAACAAAAAGAATTGAAGAGGAGAAGATGAAATTAGAGTTGCATGTTGCCGATGTCGTCGATGATCACGAGATCAAGATGGATGCAATGCGCTTGAAGATTAGAAAGATTATAAAATATGCCATTCATACTGAGGCTTGGTATCATTATGCCGTTGAATTAATTGGTACCTTAGTTGTGGTTATGATCGCATTTGTTGTTGCATTTATTTATTTTACATAGTTTCAATGTATGTTTTAATTAGATGCTCTAAAGAGCTATATGTTGTTTAATGAGAACTATGTATGAACTTTATGTATTTATTTTGGTCACTAATGTACTTTGGCTTTAATGTGATGATAAATTTCTATTAATTTGGTCACTTCTCTATTCATGATGTTCTGTAATGGTTTTTGATAAACTTAATTATATAATGCACGTAGATGAACCGACAATGGATGTACGATGACCGACGCACCTCCAAGTACATTAAGGGCCTGCATAATTTTCTCGAAGCAGCTGAGGCAAACAAGCAGAATGGTTTTACGCATTGTCCATGTATTGATTTTGGGAATACGAAGGATTACTCCAACTCTACAACCCTTCGCTTCCACCAGCTTGATAAGGGTTTCATGCCACACTATAATGTTTGGATCAAGCACGGAGAAACAGGGGTTATGATGGAAGACAACAAAGAAGAAGAGGATGGTGACAACTATCTGCCCCCTGAATACGATGATGCTGCAATGGGGGAAGTGAAACGCCCAAGAGACGATCATATCCTTACTTCGGCACAAGGGCCTCGACAGGGATAGAAGCGCATCTCGTTGTTTCGCAAGAATGGATATCATTACAAGTACATGTACAGAAGAGATGAGTATATGGAATTGACTTACACTCGCCACAAGCTACATCAGAGTCACATCAATACAACAACATATTCAATCATCATACAGAAGAGCAGGGTCCGACTACGGAAGAAATCAAACAACGAAATGACATCCAACCTTGCTATCCCAGGATGCCGCCTGGAACCCATCCTAGATCGATGAAGAAGAAGAACTCCAAATCAAACAAGCATCGCTCTCACGTCAAAGCATCGCATTACCTGTACCTGCAACTATTGTTGTAGTTATCTGTGAGCCACATGGACTCAGCAATCTCATTTCCAAGGGTATCAAGACTAGCAAAGCTTAATGGGTGAGGTATGGTTAAGTGGTGAGGCTGCAGCAAGTGACTAAGCATTTATTTGAGTGGCTAACTTACGAATACAGAAAGTAAGTATGGTGGTCTACGCATAACGGACGTGGACTAGAATGATCACTAAGTGATCCTAAACACCTACTTACGTCAAACATAATCCCACCGTGTTCTCTCTCGGATAAGGACTCACGAGAAGAGACAGTCATGGTTACGCACACAGTTGGTGTATTTTATTGGAGTTTACTTCAAGTTTGCTATGACCGCGCATTAAACAAAGTTTCCAAGTTGCCACATAACCACGGACATGGCTTTCAAAAAGATGTAACCCTGCAGGGGTGCTCCAACTCGTCCATCACAAATTAACCACATGCAGCGGGAATAACCTCGACCACGAATCTCGTGATTTCTTAGGAAATTCCATTGGAAGACCACAACCTCGAGATATCCCAAAGTATTTTCGGAATTCCTCACTCAAGACGTTCGAGAAAGGTAAAATAAATCTAGCAAGGCCGCCCGGTGTGTCGACGATCCCTATAGGAGCCGCATATCTCGTTCTCAGGACACGACGAATTGTCCAAACTTCTGGTAGGCCAATCGTAGAGTTGCCCCTGGTGGCCACCGGCGGTTGACAGGTTGGACCAACACTCATGAGGAGCACTGGCCCGGGTTGTTGATTAAAGATCATCGGGTTAATTACTCCCTAAGCAGGTTTATTAGTTATTAGGCGCATGTAGTACCAATGTTGGCCCTTGCCAGACAAGCTTTAACCTAAAACGAAAATCAAGGGGGTCCCCATAAGAACCCCGAGCATGTTAGGAGCGCTCAATATGGAACATAACATCGGTTCACAAGTAACTAGGGGCGGAAAAAATGGAACAAAACACCAAGCAAAAGGCCAAGCCTTCCACCCTTTACCAAGTATATATATGTGCATTAAATTAAATATAAATAATATTGTGATATAACAAAAGAATGTCCATGTTGACACATGGAAGCAATTGCACCTGCAGCTAGAAACGCTATAAGAAGGGGCTGAGCAAGCGGTAACATAGCCAAACAAAGGTTTGCTGGGATGGAAGGGGTTAGAGGCTTATCATAGCATTTTGGGAGGCTTGACAAACAAGTGGTAGGTAGCGAGACATAACGATAAAAGCGGGACAACTAGCATGGCAATGATAGTAGTAGTATCCAGGGAAATGTATCATCTTGTTTGAGATCCTGCTTGGAAGAAGAACGATCCACGAAGAAGACGAGCCAACGTAGTCGAACGAATCCTCACACTCCGAATGCTTTCAGAACTCTATTGGAAAGGAACAATCCGAAAACAACAATCAACACACGGTACACCACAGCATATGCATGACATGACGCACAAACAAATATGATGTATGTCAAGTTTAATATATGCAAGGCATGACAACACAACAACCAAACACTACACATTAAGTGGAGCTCAATATGCAACAAGTTTCATATTGACGAAACTCCACATTTGAATTACTTAGTTCACTTCCGTTAGGTACACAATAATATTAAGTGTTGTTTAACATGGCAGACGATGAAGCATACAATACTACACTAACTAGGCATTTTAAATGAGGGCGGAAGCAACATATAGCATTTCCGAAACATCCCCGCAAGCATAATATGAATCTAGTCCAGATCTGAACTAAACATATTTTTTATTTGTTAAACATGAAATAAAGTGTGTCATGATATTCTAGGCGTTTTTCTAGTCAAGTTACATATATTAAACATTAGCATCAGAGTTACAGTTAATTAGTTATGAAATAAATCATTCTAACATGGCATTATGCAAACTAATGCAAACAACAATTATAATTATTTTTAACACGTGTGAAAGTTGGTTATTGTGAATCGGCATGAAATTATAAGCATTTTTCATATATAAAACATTTTTGTTCGATGCGCAGTTATTTAATTATTAATATTTTAAGACATGTTTTTCTGTAAACTATGCTTGTCCTAAAAAAAGGGTAATTCTCAGCGAACAAAAAAATAAAAACATGGATGGGCCGGATTGCATCGCTGCAGCAGCCCAGGGGAGGATTAGGCCCAAATGGTTGTGTGTGTGAGGGTGAAACACGAGAATGAAAGCATGGCAAAAAATTAATGGGGGAGGGCTGGGACTCGAACCCATGACTTCCTGCATGTGAACTAGCGAGCTGACCAACTATACTAAACATGAGCATATGATTTGTAGGCAGCTCAGATGTAATTAAGCATATGTAACAGGGGGTAACCGGCAAGCAAAATATGAAATCAAAACAAAAGGAACTCAACATCCATGCCTTCTACACTTCATAGGGTCTTTCTGTCTAGGTGCAGGTAGTCTCGAAGCCGAAACCGACACAAGTGGGTAGGTAGAGAATACCTAGGGGCACGAGACAACTCTCTCTATGGAACTCGGCAAAATAGCCCTGTAACTTCGGGAGAAGGGGTGCCCCCTCACAAAAGGGGGTCGAAGTGACCAGGCCCAAGCAACTGTTTACCAAAAACAGAGGTCTTCGCAAAGTCGTAAGACCATTTATGGGGGATGACGCCCGCCTAGTGCTAGAAGGTCAAGGAAGTTGGTGAACTGATGACAGGGAAGCCGGCGACCGAAGCCCCGGTGAACGGCGACCGTAACTATAACGGTCCTAAGGTAGCGAAATTCCTTGTCGGGTAAGTTCCGACCCGCACGAAAGGCGTAACGATCTGGGCACTGTCTTGGAGAGAGGCTCAGTGAAATAGAAATGTCTGTGAAGATGCGGACTACCTGCACCTGGACAGAAAGACCCTATGAAGCTTTAATGTTCCCTGGGATTGGCTTTGGGCCTTTCTAGCGCAGCTTAGGTGGAAGGCGAAGAAGGCCCCCTTCCGGGGGGGCCGAGCCATTAGTGAGATACCACTCTAGAAGAGATCGGATTCTAACCTTGTGTCAGACCCGCGAGCCAAGGAACACTCTCAGGTAGACAGTTTCTATGGGGCGTAGGCCTCCCAAAAGGTAAAGAAGGCGCGCAAAGGTTTCCTTGGGCCAGACGGACATTGGTCCTCTAGTGCAAAGGCATAAGGGAGCTTGTCTACAAGACTCACCCGTCGAGCAGAGACGAAAGTCGGCCTTACTGATCCGGTGGTGCCGAGTGGAAGGGCCGTCGCTCAACGGATAAAATTTACTCTAGGGATAACAGGCTGATCTTCCCCAAGAGTCCACATCGACAGGAAGGTTTGTGTAACGACCCGAACCTGATAAGATTCGATGTCTGTGTGCTTACTGTGCTAGTAGCTGGATCAATAGCTAGCACACACAGTACAAAATGAAATAACAAGAATAATCCACATCTCATAAGTATTACATCACAAATCCAGAGTATAATTTATTACACCATGCTTAGCTCGAAGGCTAGCTCAAAATAAAACACAACGAAAAGCATAAAAGACAACTATGGAGTCCCAACAACACCACTGGAAAAGCTGAGTGTAGTCATCGTAACCCTATGCGCATCACTCACACGTCGTATAAGAATCCTGCAACATAAAACGTTGCAGCCACAAAGGGTCAATACTTTGAATGTATT
Organism: Hordeum marinum; assembly: GCA_022496015.1. NCBI lineage: Eukaryota > Viridiplantae > Streptophyta > Magnoliopsida > Poales > Poaceae > Hordeum > Hordeum marinum. Next base: position 387,681,072 of record CM039672.1, read on the forward strand.
GGCAAATCACACCAAAATTGTTATAACAGACCTACCATATCTATATGCAAGGATATGACAAAGGAAAGGCTTATGGTTTGTTTTTGTAGAAAGCTGATTTTATCTTACTTCTACCTACTAATCAAGTATTTAATATTTACTACACTTTAGTTCATTAATTGTTAAATTGGAATGCCTCCAATTTAACCCGCCTATGATAGCCTCCGAGGATCATAGGTATAACTAAACCCACTTCACATTTAATTAATGTTGAGATGATAAGATCTTCCAGAAGTTTCAAGTTTAGCTGCTCACAATTGTCCATAACCGGGGACATGGCTAATCATGATTATTTTTTACACTCTGCAGAGGTTAGTACGCTTTACCCATTGGACCCAACCCGAAGATTGAGACGAAGTCTTTCAGAAACAGTCACCTAGTCCCAAAGGAGGCCCGTACCAACTATCCCGCTACATCTGCTGGCACATCCGGGTAAGGTTTCCACAACTGATCAACTAAGCCAGAGCCCATATTAGCCAGTGGTCGCACATGGAAGCTACTTGATATGAAACATGTTCAACCTTTTTAAACCTGGGCAGCATTCCTCACCGTTCCCGAGTCATGTAGAGCCTCCCAGAGGATACATACTTGTCGACTAGTCCCGACATACCAATCCGCCCAGATGATTCATTAATTAAATATTAATATTGCAGAGCCTCCCAAGGATACAATAAAATACATGTTGTTATATTAATCATTACTTAACTTCACTCACAACTTCCATTTGACACACAAAACCCAATCCACGTCTACCATAGCAAGGCTAAGCAATAACTACAATATAACGGTACCCAATATGGCGACAAGGATTATCAAGATCAGACTAAGCATATGGCTATCCTACCTGGGTTTAGCATATCATACAAACATAACAATTCCTACACATGCAATATAGTAGTGTGACATAGAACTACATGCATAGAAAATAATAGGATGAAGGATGATCAAAGCTGTAACTTGCCTTATTCCTGGTTCTCAAACTCGCACTCTTGACACTAGTTTGCTTCGCACTCCGGACAATCTATTCATTTCAAACAACACAACAAATCAATCATCACACTCAAATAACACCAAATAAAATCAATAGCAAGAAATCATTTTTAAAATTCAAACAACAATAGCATAACAGGAGGTATTTATAATCTACAAGTTAATACAATCACAACACAAAAAGAATCAATTGAATTGGATCAACGGTTTGAAAAATATGGCCTCCGAAAGGTTTATTTCAAATTTGGTCAAGTTCAAATCTGAACATTACAATCATGCAAAAATTTGGTGCTGCTGTACTCTACTGGTCATTGTGAGTGCACAGGAAAAAGAATTAACTAAAGAGCATAAACAGATTGAGAATTAGAGCTAAAAGAAAATTTGGTGAAAATCTGTTAAAGAAACTGTTTTCAGCTCAGCGCTACTGTAGCTTTGGCACGTGTTGCTCTGGGATTGGCCGTAGTGGGTTTTGTTCGCGCGTGTGCTCACCAGAACAGAGGAACCGGGGCAGTCTCAGGCGTGGACGACGGTGCGTGTCTGGTGGCTCTCCGGCGAAGATGACGTGACAGTTGGATGCGGCAGACGAAGTTGGTGGAGACAGCGGTGCTACGGGCGACGGGGTGGTCTCTGGTGGCTCCGGTGACAGTGAGAACTCTGGCGCGCTCCGGTGCTTCGTCTCAGCGTTGGGTGGCTTGCTCCAGTGCGTGAACTAAGGTCAGGGACCGAGAGGAGTCCAAGGGGAATATTACAGAAGGTGAGGGAGGTGTTGGAAACCTCCATAGGAGACGAACCAACCGGCGTCAGAAGCTTCAGGCGGAGAACTCCGGCGAGATCCGATCCGGCACTGTAGGGCATAGGAAGGTTCGATTTGGCGAGAAATCGGAAGAGGAGACGAAGGCTACGCATATATTTGGTCTAGGCTTGCGGGAGGGCAAGATTGAGCCGATATCGGGTGTCAATTTGGATTGGGGTCGGACTCCAGGAAGAACACGAACAGAGGAAAAAAACAAAGAGAGAGATCTGTGGTGTTGGGCTAGCCTGCTACTGTTGTAGTGCACGAGGGCGAGGGATAGAGATGGGCCAGGCTTGAGATGATTCAAAAGAATAGTGAACTCTGGCTAAAAATAAAACCCAATGCTAGAGGAACTAAAACGAAAAATACCTGGTGAATTTTTTTAAATTATTAAATAACACAGTAAATTATAATAGAAATGTTTATAAACCAGTGAACATTTTTTTCCAAGTCGAATAAAGGTATGCAAAATATATTTATGCAATAGGTGCAAATGAAAAGGCACTAAAACCAACTATAAAATAAATAAATCTGAGTTCGTAAAATCTCAATGTAAATACTGTGAACTCCAAATAATATTCTTAGCATTTTCCAACTATACCTAATAAGGGAGAAGTCATATTATCTCCACTCCAATTTTTTTGCCTTGAGTTGGAAAGCATTTTGAATATTCAAAAATTCAAATATGCATTGAAATCATGAAGAAGAAGAAATGATCCTATTAACATACCAAATCTAAAAATTTGGGATGTTACAGTTTGGCACCTCGATGTCGGCTCTTCGTCACCTGGAGCTGTAGGTGGTTCCAAGGGTTGGGCTGTTCACCCATTAATGCGGTACGTGAGTTGGGTTCAGAACGTCATGAGACAGTTCGGTCCATATCCTGTGTGGCCATTAGAGCATTGAGAGGACCTTTCCCTAGTACGAGAGGACCAGGAAGGACGCACCTCTGGTGTACCAGTTATCGTGCCTACGGTAAACGCTGGGTAGCCAAGTGCAGAGAGGATAACTACTGAAAGCATATAAGTAGTAAGCCCACCCCATGATGAGTGCTCTCTCCTTCGACTTCCCTAGAGCCTCCGGTATCACAGCCGAGACAGCGATGGGTTCTCCACCCATACGGGGATGGAGAGACAAAAGTTTGGAAATATGATAAGGTAGCGGTGAGACGAGTCGTTTAAGTAGGTGTCAAGTGGAAGTGCATTGATGTATGCAGCTGAGGCATCCTAACGAACGAATGATTTGAACCTTGTTCCTACACGGCCTGATCAAATCGATCGGGCACTTGCTATCTATTTTCATTGTTCAACTCTTTGATGAAAAGATGAAAAAACCAAAAAAAAGCCCAGCCCTTCCATCTCTTGGATAGATAGAGAGGGAGGGTAGAGGCCTTTGGTGTCCCTTTCAGTCAAGAATTGGGCCTTCACAATTACTAGCCAATATTGATCTAATGCCTTTACTCGTTCATGGTTTGATATTCTGGTGTCCTAGGCATAGAGGAACCACACCAATCCATCCCGAATTTTGTGGTTAAACTCTACTGCGGTGACGATACTCTAGGGGAGGTCCTGCGGCAAAATAGCTCGATGCCAGAATGATAAAAAGCTTAACACCTTTTATTTAACTTTTTCACTATTTTGAAATAAGAAAAAGATCCAAATCTAAAATGCAAAGGTCTTCTCACTACATGGCTATCGTCAGCTCATGCCGTAAGGTCTTGGGTTAAGTCTCGCAACGAGCGCAACCCTCGTCTTTAGTTGCCACTATGAGTTTGGAACCCTAAACAGACTGTCGGTGTTAAGCCGAAGGAAGGAGAGGATGAGGCCAAGTCATCATGCCCCTGATACCCTGGGCGACACACGTGCTATAATCGGCGGGACAAAGGGTCGCGATCTCGCGAGGGTGAGCTAACTCCAAAAACCCGTCCTCAGTTCGGATTGCAGGCTGCAACTCGCCTGCATGAAGCAGGAATCACTAGTAATCGTCGGTCGGCCATACGGTGGTGAATCTATTCCTGGGCCTTGTACACACCACCGTCACACTATAGGAGCTGGCCATGTTTGAAGTCATTACCCTTAACCGTAAGGAGGGGGATGGCTAAGGCTAGGCTTGCGAATGGAGTGAAGTCGTAACAAGGTAGCCATACTGGAAGGTGCGGCTGGATCACCTCCTTTTTAGGGAGAGCTAATGCTTATGCTTATTGGGTATTTTGGTTTGACACTTCTTCACGCCCAAAAAGAAGGCATCTATGTCTGAGCTAAATTTGGATATGGAAGTCTTCTTTTGTTTAGGGTGAAGTAAGACCAAGCTCATCAGCTTATTATCCTAGGTCGTAACAAATTAGTTGATAGTGATATGATCCCTTTTTTGACGTCCCCATGTCCCCCCCGTCGTGTGGCGGCATGGGGATGTCAAAAGGAAAGGTATGGAGTTTTTCTTGCTTTTTGGCGTAGTAGGCCTCCCTTTGGGAGGCCCACGTGACAGGCTATTAGCTCAGTGGTAGAGCGCGCCCCTGATAATTGCGTCGTTGTGCCTAGGCTATGAGGTCTCTCAGCCACATGGATAGTTCAATGTGCTCATCAGCGCCTGACTCGAAGATGTGGATCATCCAAGGCACATTAGCATGGCGTACTCCTCATGTTTGAATTGGAGTTTGAAACCAAACAAACTTCTCCTCGTGAGGATAGATGGGGTGATTCAGGTGAGATCCCATGTGGATATAACTTTCTATTCACTCGTGGGATCCGAGCGGTCCGAGGGGGGCACCATGGCTCCTCTCTTCTCGAGAATCCAAACATCCCTTATCAGTGTATGGAGAGCTATCTCTCGAGCACAGGTTGAGGTTCGTCCTCAATGGGAAAATGGAGCACCTAACAACACATCTTCACAGACCAAGAACTACGAGATCACCCCTTTCATTCTGGGGTGACAGAGGGATCATACCATTCGAGCCTTTTTTCATGCTTTTCTCGGCGGTCTAGAGAAAGCAGCAATCAATAGGACTTTCCTAATCCTCCCTTCCTTTCAGGAAGAACGAGAAATTATTTTTCCTTAAATGGGAGCAGGGCAGGTTTGAAAAAGGATCTTAGAGTGTCTAGGGTTGGGCCAGGAGGGTCTCTTAACGCCTTCCTTTTTCTGCCCATCGGAGTTATTTCCCAAGGACTTGCCATGGTAAGAGGGAGAAGGGGGGAGAAAGACACTTGAAGAGCGCAGTACAACGAGGAGTTGTATGCTGCGTTCGGGAAGGATGAATCGCTCCCGAAAAAGAGTTTATTGATTCTCTCCCAATTGGTTGGATCGTAGGGATGATGATTTACTCCACGGGCGAGGTCTCTGGTTCAAGTCCAGGATGGCCTAGCTACACCAGGGAAAAGAATAGAAGACGCATCTGACTCTTTCATGCATACTCCACTTGGCTCGGGGGAATATAGCTGAGTTGGTAGAGCTCTACTCTTGCAATTGGATCGTTGCGATTACGGGTTGGCTGTCTAATTGTCCAGGCGGTAATGATAGTATCTTGTACTTGAACTGGTGGATCACTTTTTCTAAGTAATGGGGAAGAGGACTGAAACATGCCACTGAAAGACTCTACTCAAACAAAAAGATGGGCTGTCAAAAAGGTAGAGGAGGTAGGATGGGCAGTTGGTCTGATCTAGTATGGGTCGTACATGGACGATAGTTGGAGTCGGCGACTCTCCTAGGCTTCCCTCATATGGGATCCCTAGGGAAGAGGATCAAGTTGTCCCTTGCGAATAACTTGATGCACTATCTCCCTTCGACCCTTTGAGCGAAATGTAGCAAAAGGAAGGAAAATCCATGGACCGACCCCATTGTCTCCACCCTATAGGAACTACGAGATCACCCCAAGGACGCCTTCGACATCCAGGGGTCACGGACAGACCAAAGACCCTGTTCAATAAGTGGAACACATTAGTCGTCCGCTCTCCGATTGGGCAGTAAGGGTCGGAGAAGGGCAATCACTCATTCTTAAAACCAACATTCTTAAGTTTAAGATCAAAGAGTCAGGCAGAAAAAGGGGAGAGCTCCCCGTTCCTGGTTCTCCTGTAACTGGATTCCCCGGAACCACAAGAATCCTTAGAATAGGATTCCAACACATCAACTTTTGCTTTGAGATTTTGAGAAGAGTTGCTGTGTGGAGAGCACAGTACGATGAAAGTTGTAAGCTATGTTCGGGGGGGGGGGGGAGTTATTGTCTATCGTTGGCCTTTATGGTAGAACCCGTCGGGGAGGCCTGAGATCCGGTGGTTTACCCTGTGGCGGATATCAGCGGTTCGAGTCCGCTTATCTCCAGCCCGTGAACTTAGCGGATACTATGTAGTGATAGCACCGAATTTTGCCAATTCGACAGTTCGATTTATGATTTCAAATTCATGGACATTGATAAGATCCTTCCATTTAGTAGCACCTTAGGATGACATAGCCTTAACGTTAATGGCGAAATTCAAAAGAGGAAAGGCTTGCGATGGATACCTAGGCACCCAGAGACGAGGAAGGGCGTAGCAAGCGATGAAATGCTTCAGGGAGTTGAAAATAAGCATAGATCCTGCTAGACGAAGCGGTTGAATGACGCATCCTAGATGGCTAAAGTCCAGTAGCCGAAAACATCACTAGCTTATGCTTTGACCCGAGTAGCATGGGGCATTAAATACTCCTGAGGCAGCCACTAGGATTCATAGGGAGGAGCTCCTGGTGCTCCTTGGCTCGGAAGACCAACTCGGCTAGTGTGCCGAGTTTGCAAAGTAACAGGGGTGCGGCTATAAGACAAAAGCGGCACCAGGTCATCCTCGACGAGGTAAATTGCAGAAAATAAAAACATTTAACCGTGGGGATTTCATCCCGTGACCTCAAGGCTGCCGCAATGCTGCGTTAGCCATCCCGGCTGGCGAGTGTTTGAGAACAAACGCACTGAAATGCAAAATAACTCTACCTGACAGAACGGAACTAAGAAAAGAATAGATTTTCAGTTACGGGGAGACTTGCTCCCATCGGGGAAACGAAGAGGCCGGCGGCCAGCGTGATGAATGGGGCGAGGCGGAGGTCCGGCGGACTACGGGAAGGGCTGGGACCGAAGGGATCTGGCCGGAGAACGCCCCGCGGAAGCGCTCCGGGTGAGAGATCGGAGCGGCCATGGTTGTTTTCCTGAACAAATCAGAAAAGGCAGAGAGCTGAGCGACGGGAGAGAGAGATTAGAGAGAGAAGAGGGAAACATAGGGAGGAGAAGAGAGGAACGGGGCATGGCACTGGCCTGGGCTTCGGGGCACGCGGCTCCACGGCCATGGCGTGGTTGCGGAGCACCTGCTCCCATGCGTTGGCTGCTGCTGCGGGCAGCTGCGGAGGCGAGCTCCGGCGTGGCTGCGAGTCTTCGGGCATCCATGGCACCGGCTTGCGTCCAGGGCGTGGCTCGGCTGCGGCGTTCCATAGACAGATTTGGAGAGGACAGGGGACGCCAAAGGTCGGGATGGCTCGGTCCATCCGTTCCCGATCCATGCGGGAGCGAGGCAAAACGAGGTCGATGGCAGAGGTGGGGAAGACGACGGAGACAATCATGACGCCCCCGAGCAAGGAGATGGTGGCTGCTGGAAGGATCAAATCGAGCACGAGATCCAACTCGGCTCGACCATGGCGAGGCGTGGAGCGGACTCTCTTGGCGGCGGCAGGGGGGGAGAAGGGGAAAAATGGAAGGAGGAGGGAACCCTAGGCACAACAGATGGTCTTCTAAGTCCCGAGGATAGGGGGATGCCCGTCTGATCGAGCTCCAGGAGATCAATGGTAATCCCCTGGTTCGTACAGTAGGTGACGTAGAAAGAAGAAGGAGTTGTGGGCTTGATGGGCTGAAATCAAACAGGTAAGAGAGGTGGGCCTTTTATCTCTCTTATTTCTGTCTCTTTTCTATTTAACAAAACAGAAACTTGGAGATAAATAATGAGAGGATTGGAGGAAGGATCTCACCTGGAGGCATATTTTCCTTGACTTAGAAACATATGCATAATTTAATAAAATTGGTTGGGGAAATTTTACAGACTATAAATTTGAGCAAGTTTTTGAATTAAATTCGAACTTACTTGCATGTATAGCCGAACCAAACCAAACCGCAATGGGTAGATATTTTTAGAACGTGACCCTACACACATACTGTGATTTATGGGCACTACAAAATCATTCAATTGATCCACTAAAGTGTGTCTCAATTAAATAAAATGAATAGGGAAAAATATAGGAAGTTGCACTATCACGAACTTGGAACTTGGATGATGTCAAGTTGGAGCTGAGCATAAAAAAAAAGAATGGTGCAAAGATAGATGTAACATGCCATGAGGTTTAGGAAGGAACAAACTTGGAAGAAGAAGAATAGGTAGCAACCACATGACCAAATAAAACAACACAAGCACAATCAATAATATGAAGATGATGCATGATGCAAAATAAAATAAAACACACACTATAAGCATGCAAGTCATGAGCCTGTCACGAAAATAGTGGAGGGTTGTCTCGAAACGACCAACGACAAGAACGAATAGAACTGACAACTATGAACGGATGTAAGTTTTGAAAACGATGACAACGAAGTGTCGATGCTATGAAGATGATGCGAATGATGCGATGATGAATGCGACAACCAATCGAATCACACAACAACAATGGAATTAAAGGGGAATCTTCTGGAGCGTCGGTCCCGGGCAGTTACAGGAAGCTGAAGATCAAGAGGAACCAGACAATGTGCCCGATGATGATCTTCGCCGGGTCATTGATGATGCACAGAGAGAATGCGAAAGTGAAAGGGAGAAGTTGAAGTTCGATCACATGTTAGAGGATCACAAAAAAGTGTTGTACCCAAATTGCGAAGATGACAACACAAAGCTCGGTACCACCGTGGAATTGCTGAAATGGAAGGCAGACAATGGTGTATCTGACAAGGGATTTGGTTCACTACTGAAAATAATGACGAAGAAGCTTCCAAAAGGATAACGAATTGCCCGACAGTATATACGAAGCAAATAAGGTTCTATGCCCTCTAGGACTGGAGGTGCAGAAGATATATGCATGCCTTAATGACTATATCCTCTACCGTGGTGCATACAAGGATTTGAATGCATGCTTGGTATGCGGTGCATTTGTAGGATCAAAAGTATGTCTCGAGGGGGGTGATTATACTACTTGACCAAATAAAAATCTAGCCTTTTCCAAATTTTTAGTGTTGGCAGATTTTAGCATTCATAGAAGGTCAAGTACACCCTACACATGCATGTCTAATAGTATAGCAGCGGAAAGTAAAGACAAGCATGAGTAAAGGAAAGGGTAGGAAGATCAAACACAATTTGGAGACACAATGATTTTTCCCGTCGTTTCGATAGGTGGTGCTATCGTACGTCCACGTTCATGGAGTCTTCAACCCACGGAGGGTAACGGTCGTGAGAGTCCATGGAGGGCTCTACCCACGGAGGGTTCCATGAAGAAGCAACCTTGACTATACCATGACAGCTTCCGTCCAGGAAAGACTAGCCTCACTATGGGTAGATCTTCATGAAGTAGGCGATCTCCTTGCCCTTACAAACTTCTTGGTTCAATCCACAACAAGAAGTAGGAGGCTCCCAAGCGACACTTAACCAATCTAGGAGGCACCACCCTCCAAAAGGTAATAGGATTGATAATGTCGATGAAATCCTTGCTCTTGTGCTTCAAGATGATAGTCTCCTCAACACACAATCACTTTCTCACGGATTTGGTTTGGTAGAAAAGATTGATTGGGTGGAAAGCAAGTTGGGGAGGCTAGATATCAAGATTCATATGGTAGGAATGGAATGGCATGATCTCAACACATGAATAGGTGGCTCTCTCTCAGAAAATCAGTAGGTATGAGTGGGGAACTGTTCTGAGTGCTGAGTAGGTGATGGTGGATGGGTATATATAGGCATCTCCAAAAATCCAACTGTTACACCTGAAGTGACCAACTCAATGACACCGATGTGTTAATCTCGGTGGTACCGAGTTGCTCCAAAGGTAGCAACTTTTGAATCTCGGTGAGACCGATACATACAATTCGGTTGTACCAAAATGGTGGCCAACGGTCAGAATGGCAGGACTCGGTGACACCGAAGCAACAACTCGGAATTTCTGAGTTTATGCAAACAGGCATCAGAAGATTTGCCACCCCAACTTGGTTGCACCGAACCAAAATCGGTTGTATTGAATTTCTAGGGTTTGGCTGGGTCTGTCTGGGTATTGGAATCGGTGGCACCAGATGGGATAAGTTGGTTGCACCGATTTTCATGAGTTGGCTTAGGACAGACTTCTATGGAGGATCTTGTGGATGTGTTTGGTCACTATCACTTGTGCATGTATGAGCATTTTGTTCACCAACAATACCTTACCCCCTTTTAATAGTATTGGCTTTCCTATGACTCAATGTGATTTCTCACAAAGTAAAATGTAGAGTCTTCTTTGCTTGAATCTTTGCCAATGTATTTCCTTGCATCTTGGGTATTCCACAATCCTTTTGCCAACCCATCATTGAACCTTTCCTAAAATGTACTTAGTGGAAACATTAGTTAAATGACATATATGTTGTTATAAATTACCAAAACCACCAAGGCAGCAAATGTGCTTTCAATCTCCCCCTTTTTGGTAATTGATGACAACATATAGATCAAAGCTTCGACATATGATATAATCAATGAATGTAATCGTTGCTTTGAGAAGTATGTGATAAGCAAGAGCTCCCCCTAAATTTGTGCATTATCTTTAATTTGTGTTTGAATGCAAATGCACAATCGATTAGGTACATGGGGCACTTCTTCCATGTCACATACATCTTGGTGGTGTGCGAGAATAATAAGAGTGAATATCATAGCACAACACAACCAAGCAAAGTGGATGATCATCTCATAAACATCACAAGGATGGGAATATGGTAGCAACACACATTAAAGCGTATGATCAAAGACAAAAGATCAATTGTTTTTGAAACACGATAAAAACCAAGCTCTCTCTCACTCGAAGACTAAAGATCTATATAAAACTTCTCCCCCTTTGGCAACAACTTACCAAAAAGTTCAAAGAGATATAGCTAATCGTCCTTCTGCAGATGATCTCCTCTGGTAGTCAATGTCGGATTCGAGAGAACTGCATCGGCGAAGACTTCTGCTGATGTACTGGATGGTGTTGGAGCAATAACAGGAGGCACTGGAGGAGCTGATGGAGCTGAAGTCACAATAGCTAGAACAGAAGATGAAGGTCTCATCTCTGGAGCTGGCACTGTAGGTGTCCTGGCCTGTGTACTGTACTGGGCAGTAGTCCTGACAGGTGCACTATCCTCCTCATCATCAGAAGAATCAGACTCTGAAGAGGTGTGACGGATAGGAGCTTCATCTACTTCCTTCTTGACCTCATTGACGGTCTTGGTCAGCCCATCTACCTTGTCGTTGAGAGTCTTCACTCTATCCTCAAAGATGTTCACAAGGCTCTCCTGGCTGTCCAGTATGCTCTTAATGTCATTCTTCATGTCAATGATAGTAGCAATCAAAAGATCGATCCGCTCGTTCCTAGATCTGGGGACCTGAGCACTAGTGGCTCTACTGCCTCTGCCTCTGTCTGAGCTGCAGCTGAAGTGGGATGGTTTGGGTCCATCACCACAAGATTGTCCTCAAAGTCTGGCTGTAGGGGCAAGTGGTGTCTGTCCAGATCAAAGATGTGCTTCTCAAGCTTGGAGTTGATAAGCATTTGAATATAGGGTGCATAGCAGCATGAGCGCATCTGATCAGCATCAACTCTCTTCAAAGTCTCTACTATCAAGTCCATCACACATATCCTCATGTGTCTATCAAGATGGATCAGCATGTTGATGTAATGTCCTCGAATCATCTTCTCATCTCCAGACTTAGGCATCAGTGTATACCTCAAGATAGTGTTCATGGTACGAAGACCTTCCAGGAGGTAGTAGACTGATCCTAGCTTATGTGAATGCACATAATCAGCAGGGATGGGAGTGTACATGTCCTTCATATCATTGTGAATCACCCTGGACTCTGAGTACACATAGATGTCTCCATCCTGTACCTCTAGGACTCCTAAGATGGTAGCCCACTCATCAACAGTATATTCATATCTCGCTCCTTCAGTCATCCACACCGTCCGGCCATCTCCATAGAAGTGAGCAGTGGAGTAGAATTACATGATCATCTCATCGTTTGATGCAGTGAACTCTCTTCCAACAAACTCATCGAAGCCAATGCAGTGGAAGTTGTCTTGCATGCTTGGGAAATAGTCTTCATTGGCCTTGATGTACTTCCAATCAACATATCTCATATCACTGATAGCTGGACTCTTGTCAAGCAGCATAGTCTCATAGAAATCCTGTTGCTCCTTGGTGTAGAACCTATAGTCCACAACAGTTTTTCTTCTCTGGGCATATGGATCAATAGATCTCCATGCCCTGAAGCAAGAATCCTTCCTTTTTTTCATGTCTTCAGCAAGTAGATGGCTGACATTATGTTCAGGAAGTTGTGGTCTAAGCTTCATCAAAGCTGACATAGCATCATCCTTAGCATCTCTGGTTGTTGTTCCCTTGTTCTTCTCAGAAGCTGGGATTTGTTTGCTGGTTCTCTTGGACTTCTCTGCAGCAGCTAGCTTGCTCTTAGATGGAGCCTGCTTTGGCATAGCATCAACCAAAAGCTTCTTTTGCTTCTTCTTGGAAGGAGCCTTGGTAGCAAGCTCTTCCTCCTCTTCAGCTTTACTATTAGTGAGAGAGGGTATCCTTCTCATGGTAGATAATCGACCAGTGACATGCACAGTGGTTTTCCTCACCCTCGTCTTATTCTCTCCTGATTTGTTGGGCATATCTATCTTGGGAGGCTCAATAGTGATGGTAGCCCTAGCACACTCAGGTGCTCTCATAGTCTCTCGAGGTGAATATGTCTTGCTGACCACCCTCCTGGATGAGGTGGCCTCATTGGCTGACTTCTTGGCAGCTTTTTCTTGCTTCTTGGCAAGAACCTCCTCTAGCACAAAGTCTAAATCCTCCTCATTAGAATTCAGCTTCTTCCTGGCCCTTGTAGCAGCCTTGGGCAACCCATGAGAACTAGGGGTGCCTGGATCTCAAAATGAGCTAGGCTCAGGGATAGTGCTTGCACTCAAGTCAATGTTCTGCTCCTGCAAGTTCTCGCTGTCCTCAGCATCTGACATATCTGATGCTGTGAATAGAGTATAGTAGAGTGGAATAGGATAAGTCATCACAAAATGCAGAGATTTTCAAAGTTTGAACAAAAGGTTTTCAAGGTTTTGCATTCTGTCACATGAAAATTGGTACAACCGAAGCAAATATTTCAGAGCTACCGAGACTGACTATCTCATCAAGAGAAACTTGGGCACTCCTTTCTGTGTTGTTGTTTTCTCACGACAGATGCCATAGGGTGGATTATCGTGGGTGGTTGGGGCCGGAGGACGCCGACGGGCTCCGGGTGCGAGATTGGGCACAAGCGTTGATGACACATGATGTACCCAGGTTCAGGGCCGTTCGAGGGAGGTAACACCCCTAGTCCTGCTTGGTTTAGTTGGATGGATGGGTATGTGTACAAGGGTGCTCCTGGAGCTGTGTCTAGAGAAGGAAAAAGGAGCAGCCGGCTCGTCTTCCTCCGCCACTGGAGGGTTTTTGAGAGTTCTGTGGGTGCGTGAGAGTGATCATCCGTCCCTGTTGCATGGGGGGCTCGTGGGGTTTTATAGGCCAACCCCCGACTCTACAATATATCTAAAGTACAGGGGTGGGGGGACCCGGCTGGCAGTCTCTCTGGCTAGCCAGGGGTTCCACCCTTTGCGCCGTCTCATCGTCTATGGGGTCCACTGGCTGAGTGGTCCTGTCCCCCTCTAGGGCCCGCCAGCCGGCTCTACGATTGGCTCTCGCTCACCTGCCACGGCACGGGTAACCCGGGAGGCGTCTTCTAGCGCCAGCCGACCGAGGTCTCCGGTACGGCCGACGGTACTATAACCGCGCCGAGGCAGGTAATCGAGTGGGCGAGGGCGTGCCGGCACTGTTCCCTCGCCCGGTCGCGCTTGTCGAGGTCAACGGCCGGGACGGCTAGACTGTAGCCATGCGCTGCAGTGCATCAGCGGCCACTGTAGCCACAGGGCCGCCCGTCGTGCCGATCGCGTTTCGTCATCGTACCCGCGCGCAGAGGGACGGGACGCCGCATGTCCGTCCCAGGGTCAATGGGGGAGGCGGCCCAGAGGTAGCCGGCCGCGCCCAGCCGGCCGAGGGTCGAGCCGGCTCCTCGACCAGCCGTCCGGAGCGCCAACCGGCGCCAGCTCGAGCCAGACCTCCTCCAGCCGGCCATGATCAGCCGGTCCACGTTGTTCTTCTTTGTAGCGGGAGGGGAATGACCCCGTTGCTTTGGCATACCTAGGGGTAATAACCCCGTCAGTAGTCCACGAAGCCGGTGGGGGCCCGCGTCTGGCGGACGGAGGGGAGCCAGCGGCTTCCCCCCAATGATACCCGCCTCTTGCGCGAAGCCGAAAGGGCAGCCGGATCGGCTGTTGATTCCGATGCCTCGGGTACCGGTGCATCGCCCCGGGACCCACGTCGGCTCGCCGCGTGCCACGCGGAAAGTAATGATGCAGCAGGCCCCGTGCACGCAGGGGAGACGGGACGTCGGCCTGGGCCTAGCCCGCTAGGTCCCGGTCGTAGCCCGGTAGGCCTCGGGGCACAAGTCGGGATTCTCTACGCCCCGAAGCGGTCGTTACTACGTGGGGCCACCCACGCGCGCGGAGTTTTCGGGAAAGTGGGTTCAGTTAATCCCACGCCCCTCGGTCATGGCCTCCCCTATAAAAGGGGAGGGAGGGCGGTGGGCGGAGACACCCGCGTCCCGCTCTCTCTCTCGCCGTGCGTCTTCTTGCTTTTCTTCGTCCTTCTCACCCCCTCGCGTGTCATCATGCCCGAGCCCGCATTCATGCCCGTGCACCGCTCCGCCGTCGAGATGGCTGCGGACGCGGAGGGAGCTGGGCCGGCTTCGTTGTCGGAGAGGCCGATATTGCGAAGCTCCGCCACGTGCGCAAGGTGCCGTCGGCAGAGCGGGTGGTGGCGCGCGTGCCAGGCGACGAGATGGCGCCGGCACTGCAGCCAGGGGAACACGTCGTGTTCCTCTGGCACTTCTCCCGGGGCTTTGGGCTCCCAGTGAGTCCCTTCTTCCGCCTTTTTCTTGATACCTTCGACCTCCAGCCGCATCATCTCAGCCCCAACGCGATCTTGTATCTCTCTGCATTCGTGACGTTGTGCGAGGGGTACCTCGGCGTTCTCCGCTTCATTGATTTCTTCAACGCGCTTTTCTATCTCAAGCCGTTGAAACTCAGTGCCTGCGGGGGCACGATAGTGTGCTGTCGCGGTGTCGCGTGCTTCCCCCGTCTTTCTCTCATTGACTCCGTCAAGGGGTGGCACCGAACATTCTTCTATGTGAAGAACGCCAACCCGAACATGGAAAACATCCGGCCACCGCCCTTCGTCGACGTGCAGTCCAGCCAGATGAACTGGCTAGGGTCTACCCCGCGCGGCGTGGCCTTGGAGGAGCTCGGCCGGCTCGCGCTGCTGAAGAGCTCCAAGGGGCTGGTCGCCACCGATCTGGTGGCGGCGTTCATCTCGCACCGGGAGTTGCCCTCCAGTTGAGGCCGCACTAGATCTGCGACATGTCCGGCCGGCACGACCCCTGCCGGCTGTCCATCGTTGACGTAACGCTGGCTCAGGTGGTGAAGCGGGTGAATGCCCTTACGACATTCAAGCTGAAGCCCGCGTCATGGTCCTTCGGCATGGAGCCGTACGACCGCATCAACCGGCCTTCCCTGGTAAGTCTTTCGTCGAGGCGGTCCTTCCTTCATTTGATGTTTCCCAGCAGGTAGCCGGCTAAAGAACCTACTTAGTCGTGCTGACCGCACCTGCTGGTGCGACAGAACACGACGGACAGCCTGCACCTTCATATCTTCGAGGTGGAGCGTGAAAGCTCTGACTCTGAAGACTATGAGATGGGAGGCCCTCTGGAAGAAGAGGTGGACTCCTCGGGAGGAGCCGACGAGCCGGCGAACCCGCGAGCCGGCGCCCCGAGCGGAGCCGGAGGATCTGGCACGACGGGAAGCCCAACGGAGCAGGTGAGTTCCTTCTTGCCCCTTCGATCAGGGACTTGACGGACGACGACGATGACGATGACATAATGATTATGAACGAGCCTCCTTTCTCAACGCGCCAGGGTCGGAGGAGCGAGGAGCTGCCGGCTCAAGACCTGGCAGCTGGAGTAGCCGGCCGAACGAAGAGGCCGGCCCAGGAGGGGCTGGTAGCCCTGCCACCAGTCCCCAATCGGGTGAAGGTGGTCGCACGGAAGCCGCCGCCGCGCGGCAAGCGGGCCTTGCCCCTTGTCACCGGGTGAGTCTTCCTTCCGTTTGTTTGTTATTTTTCTGGGTCGCGAGACGGTAAGTAATCGGTCCTTGGGCGTTGCAGGGACCCCCATCGAGGTCCACAAGGGGGAGCCAGCGGGGGATGCGACGGACGCCACCAGCCGGCTGGCCCGCGAGCACGCGGCCACCCAGCGGGAGGAGAAGAGGAGGCTCGTGGAGCTGTGAGCCTCTAAGTCCCGCACGCGAGGAGGAGCCTCGCACTCCGGAACCTCAAGCAACCGGAGGCGAAGGGGGTCTGTGGATCCCCCGCGGGCGTCTGACTCAGTGGCAGAGTCGACCCGGATGTCGCAGCCTCCGTCGAGCGAGCCGCGAGGGGCGGTCATGGAACCGCCGGTGCCTCCGTCCATGGAGGAGGTGACCCAAGCAATGGTGACGACGGTGGAGCCGGCTCCCGAGGCGTCCCGGACCGAGGTGCCGGTCGTGACCCTGCTGGCGACCGAGTCGGCTCGGGCTGATGTGCCAGAGGCCCCGACGGCCCCGGAGGCGGCGTCAAAGGTGGCGCCGGAAGTGGCGGCTACGGAGGCAGAGGCGCCCTCCATTGCGATCGTCGCGCCGGAGCGGCAGGAGGCGGAGGCGGCGATGGCATCGGGCAGAGGGCCAGCAGGAGGCGACTACCAGACCCTTGTTGTCATCAACACACCCCCGGCGGCCAGCGTCGCAGCGAGCCCAACTGGCAATGGTGGCCGAGCCCGGAGGACCCTGCGAACAATGCAGGAGGTGCTCCAAGATTGGGAAGCACTGGCGCGCGTGCCAGCCTGTCGGGACCCCGATCCTAAGTCATATGAATCCAGACTGTAACACATCACATCACTTTGCGGCCTCACGCACGGTAAACTCCACGGCTGCAGCCTTACCTTAGCTTGGACCATTTGCGTCTTTTGGCTGATGTATGTGAACATGTCACTGGCAATCAAACGACAGAGAACCCGGGCCGACATAACTAGTCATAGAACCCAAGTGGCACATCCGTACGAAAACAGGCATATGTAACCCAACAATGCAGGTGTCGGTCTCAAGCGTGTGTAGACGAGTCATAGCAAGCTACAAGGACTCCATTACGCCGTGGGACATAAATGTCATCACTACACGTAGACAAGTCGTAGCAGGCTACAGGGACTCCATTACACTGCAAGACATTTCCTCGAAAAAACAGACACAACAACAAAGAAGGATACATGTCGGTCAATCAATGTGTTCAGAGCAGTAGCAAGCTACCAAGGCTCGGTGGAGGCACAAAGAGGCAGTTTCCCATAAAGAGTACTACTAAAGGTACATGACTAGGTGTCGGATCCCATACATACTGTTGCATGTCACACGTACGCACGACATGCCCGATATACATAGATACAACTATGGCTTCACAACATAACCATACAACAACACAACTTTTATTTAAGAGGCTCAGAAGAGCCTTGCATAATATGTTCTTACAGGTAGGGGTCACATGACCCGACACTCAAGTCATAGAAGCAAGTTCATACAAACCAAGCAGAAGCATAAAGCTGTCTAAGTATAGACAGTTGAAAGGGTAAAAAGGCACATGGCGTGACTATCTACAGCCTGCCACAGGGCATAAGGTCGTAGCTGGGACACCAACTATTCGGCACCGTCGACATCTAGATAAAACCCACCTGATGGGTCGTGAGTCTCATCTGCAACATTTATCAACCAAACATGAGTACAAACGTACTCAGCAAGTCTTTAAAACAGACCTAGACTATTCATGCTCATGTATCAACAAGGGGAGTGGTGGAGTTTAAGCAGCAATGCCAGCTTTGACTCATGTCTAACCTATACTACACAATTTTAGCTCCTTGTTTAGATTTTAGATATCGCACACGAGTCCACTAACTCCACATCAATACACTACCATGGATTCACTTCCGTCTCGTATGAGAGTGCCATCCACGGTACTCACACTTGTCTTGATATTTTTATGAGTATCCATTAAAGTATCTATGAACAACATAAGTTTTCCAAGTAGTTCGTATCCGAGGACGTGCCTATTCGAATAGTTTCATACCCTGCAGGGGTGTACTTCTTCACCCACGCTCTCGCCACTTATCGGTGTGTGCTCATAAAACCATGCACCTCGGCAACCTTCAAGCGGAAGCTCAGCGAGGGAGTCGGTCACGACCGTCAATCGCACAAGACCTCTAGTCGAGGCTATCGCCTATTTGAGACTGAACCCGCACGGAAGTCCGACCGAAGTTTCCGCTATGGCCCCAAACGTTGTACGCAGGGTTCATAAGTCCACCATTCGGGTGACCCTTGGTACACTGTGCCACTGCCTATGCGTCGTAACTCACCCCTAGGGTCAACGCTA
This sequence comes from Hordeum marinum, assembly GCA_022496015.1. Lineage (NCBI taxonomy): Eukaryota > Viridiplantae > Streptophyta > Magnoliopsida > Poales > Poaceae > Hordeum > Hordeum marinum. The sequence continues at coordinate 387,699,665 of CM039672.1, forward strand.
CACAGGGCCTCCAGCATGCTATAAACACCAGAAACTACTTGCAACTCCTGGACCAAGGACTAAGCGATTGATAAGTCGAGCGGGGTCATATTTCAGGGCCCAGCATGTGGTAGTAACTAGCCTTGGATCACAAACACGGAACTCATTTCCTAAGAATGGTCCTAATGAGACAACCCGCTATGTACTCCTACATAGCCTCTCATCGCTACCTTTACCAAAACGGGTTCATCATAAGCTTATTACATCAGAACAGTATTGTTTCACTTAAGTTCATCACCCAAATGAATCAAACCTGACACAACTCTAAGCATAGCAAGCATAGCAGGCAAGTAAGCATAGCAATCAATACATGGCAAGTGCAACAATATGATGCATGATCATGACATGGCAACATGTATGGATGAGCTAATGCAACTACTGTCCAAGTTAAATGAAGTGATTTTGAATATAGGTTCAAAATCATTCTCCCTTTCATATTTCATATGTTAACCTATTAGTAAATGTCAATTTTCATCTACATAGGTTTCTCTAACATGTATGATAACAACACCATTGGATTCGTTGGATTTTTCTGATAAATTTTCATATATAAATTATTTCAATCTGAGTTACAGATTAATTTCTATGAATTTTCTAAGTTTTAAATAGTTTCTGGAATTAATTTAATTCAGAATATTCTTTATTGCATCAGCATGACATCATCATGATGTCAGCTGGTCAATAGTCTATTGACAGGTCAAACCTGACCAGTGGGGTCCACTGGTCAGTGACCCAGCTACTAACAGAGTTAATTAAAACACTAATTACTAATTAGATTAGGTAGGGTCCACTGGTCAGTGGGTCATTAACTTAACTAAATTAATTAATTAATTATTTAAACTAATCCTAATTAGCAGAGCCCGGCCCCACTTGCCAGTGACCCAGGGGACTAACCCTGGTGGTCACACTGGTTGACTCGCCGGCATTGAGCCGCCGACGACGTCAGGGACGGCGGAGGGGATCGGGTTTCCTCCTCCGGCGACGAAAAGGACGGCGGAGGGCACCGATCGGCTCTGCGTGCTCACGCGCGTCGAGCCCGACACCTCCCAAGGGCTGGGGTGGCCGGAATCGGCACCGGCGATGAGCACGGCAACTACCGGAGCTCGGGCGAGCACAGGCTCGTCGAGCCGGAGTTCGAATGACCCAACTAAGGGCTCCTAGGGCTACCTAGGTTCTTCCTGAGCACGACTACGTGCTCAGGTGCGAGCTTGGGCCGCAGCAGCCATGGCCACGTCCTCGCCGGCGACGAGGAGCTCTCGGACCCAAGGGGATCCGACGATAGAACGCACTATCGAAGGGGGAAAAGGGGGGAGAAGGAGTAGGAGCTCACAGCGGATGCAACGGCAACGAGAGCGGGCTCAGAGAGGCCTTGCTTGCGACAAACGGACGGTGGTGGTCTCCGGTGACCGAGGAGGAGGGAGGCGTCGAGGTCGACGCTGGGGGCCTCCACAAGGAGCTGCATGGCAGCACCGTCGCGGGCACACGGCGAGCACATGCTCGTCCTCCTTGCCACCAGGAGGACGACGATGGTGCTGGTCAGATGGGCTGACCCAGGTGGTTCCTTCTTTTCTTTTTTTAACATTCCAATTTCTGTTTTATTTTTCTACCATTTGTTTCATTTATGTTTGGGCACAAATGCTAGGCATAAAATATCCCAAATATTTTATAGAACTTAGTTTGAATATTTCAAACTTCTATAAAAAGTTTCGAAATATTTTGAAAACTGAAATATTTATAATGCTTTATTTTGCATTTTCACCAGCTTTATTATATATTTTTGAAATGCTATAAATATTCAAATATTTAGAATGACCCCTTGTATAATCATGTCCACATTTATCAGGCATAGGGGACATTTTTGATGGGCATTTTGGATTTGTTGGTTTTTCACAATCATGGAATTGATTTGATTCAAGTGAGGTGTTTGGGGTTTCTGTTAATCCCGATTTCAAATTGATGCAAAAAGTGAAACATGATGCACACACATGCTATCCTAAGTAAGCTAGCTAGGGATGTGACAACTCACCCCCACTGAAAAGAATTTCGTCCCGAGATTTGGAAGTCGTCGGGAAGAGCGCGGGGTACTCTAGTCGAAGACGATCCTCTCTTTCCCATGTGGCCTCCTTCTCAGAATGGTGTGACCACTGAACCTTGAGAAACTTGATGTTCTGATGCCGAGTGGTACGTTTAGCTTGATCAAGAATATGAACAGGGTATTCTCGATATGTAAGGTTATCTTGGAGATCAAGCGCTTCGTGGTCTACTTCACGGACAGGGTCCGAGAAGCAACGCCTGAGTTGCGAGAAGTGGAAGACATCATGAACCTTGGAAATATGCGGCGGACGTTCCAATTGGTAGGCAATCTCTCCTTGTTTAGCAAGAATGCGAAAAGGTCCAATGTAACGAGGAGCCAACTTGCCCTTGATACCAAATCGATGGATACCCTTCAGAGGTGTAACCCGAAGATAAGCCTTCTCGTCAACTTCATAGGTCACAACCTTATGATGACGATCATATTGGATATTTTGATGAGATTGGACTGTTTTCAAATTTTCACGATTAATGCGAACTTTCTCCTCTACATCCTAGATCATATCGAGGCCAAAGAGTTGTCTCTCTCTGGTTTCTGACCAGTTAAGAGGAGTTCGACACCTTCGTCCATAAAGAACTTCAAAATGGGCTTTCTCCCAAGCTTGATTGATAACTATTGTTATAAGCAAATTTGGCAAATGGAAGACATTTCTCCCAATTCATACCGAAGGATATAAGACAAGCTTGGAGCATGTCTTCGAGGATTTCATTGACTCGCTCAACTTGACCACTTGATTGCGGGTGGAAAGCAGTGCTAAAGGATAGATGAGTCCCCATAGCGGTTTGGAAACTTTCCCAAAATCGGGAAGTAAAAATACTTCCACACTCTGAGTTAATCTCCAAAGGAACACCATGAAGAGAAACATATAACTCCGCTACCTGGCTAGCAGTTATACTCTCCCGAACAGGAAGAAGATGAGCCACTTTGGAAAGACGGTAACACTTTGGCTAGCAGGTGTATGAACACAAAGATAACATTATTCCCTCTCTTAGTCCTGGGAAATCCGGTAATGAAATCCATACCGACCTTATCCCATTTCCATTCAGGAATAGCTAAAGGTTGAAGGGTGCCAGCGGGCCTTTGATGTTCTGCCTTAACAAGACGACAAATGTCGTAGTTAGCAACAAACTGGGCAATTTCTCTCTTCATCCTAGTCCACCAGAACCTCTGGCGTAGGAACCTGATACATCTTGGTACTACCCAGATGAATTGTGAGAGGAGAATCATGAGCCTCCTTAAGGATCAGCTGCCGAAGATGTTGGTTCTTGGGAACCACCAAACGGTTCTGGAAGAACACCACACCTTGATCATCGATCGAGAAATCCTTAGCGATACCGCTAACGAGGTTCTCTTTGATCCGGGAAATACCCTTATAAGGCTTTTGACCAGCTATAATTTGATCCTTAAGAGTAGGTTTCGCCACAAGGTTGGAAAGGAATCCTTGAGGAACAATGTGGAGGTTCAACTTCCAAAATTCCTCATAGAGAAGTGGTTGACCTTGTTGTAACATCAGGTTGTTACAATAAGACTTACGACTTAGTGCATCAGCCATGACATTGGCTTTCCCCGGGGTGTAAGTTATCCCTAAGTCGTAATCTGTAATCAACTCAACCCATCATGTTTGCCTGAGATTCAAATCCGGCTGGGTGAAGATATATTTCATACTTTGGTGATCAGTGTAAATTTCGGAACGATTACCCAGAAGGTAATGTCGCCAAGTTTTCAGTGCATGGACCACAGCTGCAAGCTCAAGATCATGTGTTGGATAATTATCCTCATGTGGATGCAACTGTCGAGAGGCGTATGCAATCACATGACGATCTTGCATGAGAATGCAACCTAATCCTTGCCGTGAGGCGTCGCAATAGATAACAAAGTCCTTAGAGAAGTCTAGTGGCACCAGAACGGGTGCAGAGGTCCGGCGTCTTTTCAACTCCTGAAAACTGTGCTCGCATTGTGGAGTCCACTCGAACTTTTTATCTTTCTTGAGGAGTTTAGTAAGAGGTTTCGCAACCTTGTAGAAATTCTCGACAAAGCGGCGACAATAGCTCACTAAGCCAAGATACTCCGAACTTGCTTAACCGATTTAGGTTGAGTCCAATCAAGGACGGCCTGAACTCTCTCGGGATTGACAGCAATACCTTTACCAGAGATTACGTGGCCTAGGTCGGTCACTTCTGGCAACCAAAATTCACACTTGGAGAATTTGGCGCACAGACGGTGCTCTCAAAGTTTCATCAGTACCAGCCTTAGATGCTCAGCATGTTCCTACTCATTCTTCGAGTAGATGAGTATATCGTCAAGTTAAACCACGACGAATTTATATAGATACTCCATGAAGATCGAATTCATCAAACGAGAGAAGGTTAAACCGAAGGACATGACGGTGTACTTGTATTGGCCATAACGAGTAACAAAAGCCGTTTTTGGAATGTCCTCATTTCTAATTCGGATTTGATGGTATCCCAACCTCAAATCCATTTTGGAAAAGATAGAGGATCTAGCGAGTTGATCATACAAATCGTTGATCCTGGGGAGCGGATACTTATTCTTTATGGTGACCAGATTCACTGGCTGATAATCCACAACCATCCGACCCGAACCATCCTTCTTCTTGACGAAGAGGATGGGGCAAGCCCAAGGAGAAGAACTAGGACAGATGAAACCTTTCTTCAAAGCCTCATCAAGTTGTTTCTTAAGTTCGGCTGGTTCTAAGGGTGCCATCTTATAGGGTCTTCTAGTTATTGGGACAGTCCCTGGGATGAGCTCTATCACAAACTCAACATCTCTGACAGGTGGAATTCCTGGTAGTTCTTCTAGAAAGACATCCGGAAAGTCACGGACTACCGGAATATCTTCTAATTCTGGAAGAGGGCTAGCATTGAGAGAATAGAGTTGGCGCTTGGCTGCTCGAGTGGAGACATTAACTATCTCACCTGATGGATGTGTAAGTTGAACATTCCTAGTATGAGTATCAATCTTAGCATAGTGGGATTTCATCCAGTCCTTGCCTAAGATGATATTAATGTCCGAAGACTTGAGGGCTATCAAAGATGCTAGGAAGACTAGCTTATCCAGAAGAATCTCATTAGTCATGGATTACTCTAGAAGTTTGCCATTTTGAACCAGGAGTCTGAACTACTAAAGGAGTAGGCATATCACAAAAAGACATGTTATGCAACTGTGCATAACTTTCTGAGATGAATGAATGAGATGCTCCAGTATCAAACAGAATAGATGCTAGATGACTATTGACAAGGAGAATACCTAGGATAACATCAGGATCCTCAAGGGCTTCTTCAGCAGAAACATAATTCACTCGACCACGAGCAGGAGCTGGCTTCACATAGAAGGCTTTTCCCGGCTTCCCATGTCCAGCCGGCTTAGTATTGTTCTGAGGACACTCATGGGAGTAGTGTCCTGGTTCTCCACATTTGTAGCAGACAACGGTGGCATGGGGAGCAGCATTGACAGGAGGACCTCCGAATGTCCTGACTGGAGGGTTGGGCTGAGCTAGGCAAGGCGCCTGGAAGGATGGCCTTGCGGTGTACCTTGGTGGCAGAGCTGCATTGGACACCCACACCCGATGTTTGTTGGAGCCCGAGCCAGATGCGGGACTGAAGTCACGAGTGTGTTTCTTAGTTGCCTCATAATCAGTCTGTCATGTTTCGGCATTGATAGCCTTGTTGACGAGAGCCTGGAAGGTTGTGCACTCATGCAGACGCATATCTCGACAGAGCTTGGGACTAAGTCCCTTACGGAACCTAGCCTGTTTCTTGGCATCGGTTGACACTTCCTCCGGAGCATAACGAGCAAGATTGCCAAACTCACGGCTATAGGCATCCACTTTCATTATGCCCTGGGTGAAAGCACAAAACTCCTCTCTCTTGCGATCTATCAGCCCTTTCGGGATGTGATGGGTACGGAATGCCTCACTGAAATCTGGCCAAGTTGGTGTGGGGCCTGCGGGACGCATGGCTTCATAATTTTCCCACCATAGATTGGCGTGTCCTTCCAAAAAGAATGCAACAAAGGTCACCTTGTTGGCCTTAGATACATTGGCAGCTCGGATTTTGCAGGACATGTTGGTCAGCCAGTCATCCGTGTCGAGTGGGTCGACCGAATGATGAAACTTAGGTGGGCACAACTTGACAAAGTCATTGAGGGACACACCATCATTGCGATCATTGAGGGAAGGACGCACTATGTTCTGCTCAATACGTTCCAACAGCCTGTTGGTCTCCCTTTTATTCCGTCCAGCTTCGAGCATCACTTCTGCCAAAGAAGGCGCATGCGGAAGGTTCTCTTGCCTTGGCTGGCTTCCCTCGCCCTGCTTGGGGGGCAGGCACGGGGTTATTCCTAGTTGACACCATCCTAGGAAAACAAACCCACAACTTACACATAGAGGACATCAGCTCTAAGACATGAGATAAGGAATGTAGTGGAGAACATGGCATGCAGGGGTAAACACCCAATCAACATGGTAATAACAACTGCCATATGAACACCATGATTCATACACACCGTGACATAGTTCAGTACAAGCCCAAGCTGAAATACAAACTACAGAGAGATGACACAACTCATCGAAGGCATTACAAGCTTCCTATACATTATCTAGATACACCTCCGGAACTCAGCTCTCAACCTCAGTCATATCCCACAAGACACGCAGGACTGTGGCAATACGACTTCTACCATACCAGTACTAACATCCACGTACTCAAGCATCGCCGTAGAATGCCTCATATAGGTTACCCCCGTGCCCCGGGAGAACCTGAGGATCTTGAAACACTCTAGCCTGCGATCCTTGGAAACCATAAGGACACGAATGTGGCCTCGGTCCCCTTGTTGGTGGCAACAGCGGTCCTCGAAGAGGAGTGATGCCTCCAACATCGGGCCAGTCTACGTGTGCTGGAAGATGAGTCCGTGATGGGTTCAGCATCTCCAAATCTCCATAGCCCATCTGCACGACAAGTGCTAGCTGTGTCAGGGCTGTCCAAAGACGTGCACGGGTAGCATATGCGAAGGGCACGTGCATCACGATCCCTGTTCTCCAACATTTGAGCGGTCACCTGCAGCCTAGGGTCCTCATGAGAATGATCATAGTAGGCTGCGCTAAGATAACTATCCTCTCGTCCCAGAGAAGCAGGAACATAACAGAACTCTGTGTTCTGAAGCAGAGCATGGTGAAACCTCATGATACTCAGCATGGTGTAGGCGGCCTCCTGAACTGCCATGTCTATGGTGACACCTAATCCATAAGTCCAATGAAGCGGCTCTGCAACTCTAGGATATGATGGATGTATCTTAACAGTACACATATACTGGCTCTGGTTGAAATCTCGATACTGCTCCTCCACTGTGTACTCTAGGTACCAACGGTAACCAGCCTCCATCATAACTCTAACCAACATGGCTGTGTGACCCGGTACATCGATGCACCAGGTCGGACAGACCACCTGATGGGAAGGACGAGGGGGCATCTGAAACAGAGAATGATGCAAAGACATTAGAGATTCTAGCAAAAATTGGACAGCATGACGGATGTATTTGGTCAAAAAGGATTTTGAGACAACTGCAAAAGATTGGAAAGCATAACCACTCGACTATCTAGACTCAAATTTCTTCTCCATCTATTTGTCACACCAACAATACTCGAGTAGCGAAGTCACTTGCGAACAAGCTAGCTAATAGTCCATGGTGAGTAACTGTTCATCCTAAGCAATAGATGAGAAGCCTAGCTATTAACCCTGTAGAAAAGATGAGAATGACTCAGAATAGAATAACTTGGGAAGAGGAGTAAAAACAGCTTTACGTTCCCTTCCACAATCAATTCCCCTACTTTTCTATAGTGTTTCTAGACTCAACTTCGACCGGTTTGGCTTGGTAGTCCTACAGTCAGTCAGGCTCTGATACCAACATTGTCGGGTCCATGATCCTAAGTCATATGAATCCAGACTGTAACACATCACATCACTTTGCGGCCTCACGCACGGTAAACTCCACGGCTGCAGCCTTACCTTAGCCGGGACCGTTTGCGTCTTTTGGCTCACGTATGTGAACATGAAGCTGGCAATCAAACGACAGGGAACCCGGGCCGACATAACTAGTCATAGAACCCAAGTGGCACATCCGTACGGAAACAGGCATACGTAACCCAGCAATGCAGGTGTCGGTCTCAAGCGTGTGTAGACGAGTCACAGCAAGCTACAAGGAATCCATTACGCCGTGGGACATAGATGTCATCACTGCACATAGACAAGTCGTAGGAGGTACAGGGACTCCATTACACAGCGAGACATTTCCCTGAAAGAACAGACATAACAGCAAAGAAGGATACATGCCGGTCAATCAATGTGTCCGGAGCAGTAGCAAGCTACCAAGGCTCGATGGAAGCAAAAGAGGCAGTTTCCCGTAAAGAGTACTACTAAAGGCACATGACTAGGTGTCGGATCCCATACATACCGTTGCACGTCACACGTACGCACGACATGCCCGATATGCATAGATACAACTATGGCATCACAACATAACCATACAACAACACAACTTTTTTTAAGAGGCTCAGAAGAGCCTTGCATAATATGTTCTTACAGGTAGGGGTCACATGACCCGACACTCAAGTCATACAAGCAAGTTCATACAAACCAAGCGAAAGCATAAAGCTATCTGAGTATAAACAGTTGAAAGGGTAAAAAGGCACATGACCTGACTATCTACAGCCCGCCACAGGGCATAAGGTCATAGCTGGGACACTAGCTATTCGGCATCGTTGACATCTAGATAGAACCCACCTGATGGGTCCTGAGTCTCATATGCAACATTTATTAAGCAAACATGAGTACAAACGTACTCAGCAAGTCTTTAAAACAGACCTAGACTATTCATGCTCATGTATCAACAAGGGGAGTGGTGGAGTTTAAGCCGCAATGCCAGCTTTGACTCATGGCTAACCTATACTACACAATTTTAACTCTTTATTTAGATTTTAGATATCGCACACGAGTCCACTAACTCCACATCAGTACACTACTATGGATTCACTTCCGTCTAATACGAGAGTGCCATCTATGGTGCTCACACTTGTCTTGATATTTTTTATGAGTATCCATTAAATTATCTATGAACAACATAAGTTTTCCAAGTAGTCCATATCCAAGGATGTGACTATTCGAATAGTTTCATACCCTGTAGGGGTGTACTTCTTCACACATGGTCTCGCCACTTATCGCTATGTGCTCATAAAACCATGCACCTCGGCAACCTTCAAGCGTAAGCCCAGCGAGGGAGTCAGCCACGACCGTCAATCACACAAGACCTCTAGTACAGGCTATCGCCTATTTGAGACTGAACCCGCACGGATGTCCGGCCGAAGTTTCCGCTACGACCCCAAACGATGTGCGCAGGGTTCCCAAGTCCACCATTCGGGTGACCCTTGGTACACCGTGCCGATGCCTACCGCGTCGTATCCCACCCCTAGGGTCAGCGCTACGCACGGCCTCCAGCATGCTATAAGCACCAGAAACTACTTGCAAATCCTGGACCAAGGACCAAGCGATTGATAAGTCGAGCGGGGTCATATTTCAGGGCCCAGCATGTGGTAGTAACTAGCCTTGGATCACAAACACGGAACTCAGTTCCTAAGAACGGTCCCAATGAGACAACCCGCTATGTACTCCTACATAGCCTCTCATCGCTACCTTTACCAAAACGGGTTCATCATAAGCTTATTACATCAGAACAGTATTGTTTCACTTCAGTTCATCACCCAGATGAATCAAACCTGACACAACTCTAAGCATAGCAAGCATAACAGGCAAGTAACCAAAGCACATCATGGCAAAAGCATCTACCAGGTATGCTAGGTTGAAAGTTTTAGCTATTTACTGAGACAATGACAGGTCATGCAAAGGAATGGGTTCATCTAACGTGTATGACACACAAGTGAACGTTTGTCCTAATGCAATAAACAAGAGCAGGAGCGAGATAACGGGATGTTATCGGAATGATCAATGGGGTTGCTTGCCTTGCTGGGAAGCGGGAAGGTTTTCTCCTTCGTTGGAATACTCGGAGGTATCCTCAGAAGCAGGGCCTACCGCAATGCAGATGAGTAGCAATCAATACACGGCAAGTGCAACAATATGATGCATGATCAGGACATGGCATCATTTATGGATGAGCTAATGCAACTACTGTCCAAGTTAAATGAAGTGATTTTGAATATAGGTTCAAAATCATTCTCCATTTCATATTTCATATGTTAACCTATTAGTAAATGTCAATGTTCATCTACATAGGTTTCTCTAACATGCATGATAACAACACAATTGGATTCATTGGATTTTTCTTATAAATTTTCATATATAATTTTTTTCAATCTGAGTTACAGATTAACTTCTATGAATTTTCTATTTTTTAAATAGTTTCTAGAATTAATTTAATTCAGAAAATTCTTTATTGCATCAACATGACATCATCATGACGTCAGCTGGTCAACAGACCGTTGACATGTCAAACCTGACCCGTGGGGTCCACTGGTCAGTGACCTAGCTCCTAACAAAGTTAATTAAAACACTAATTACTAATTAGATTAGGTAGGGCCCACTGGTCAGTGGGTCATTAACTTAATTAATTAATTATTGAAACTAATCCTAATTAGCAGAGCCCGACCCCACTTGCCAGTGACCCAAGGGACTAACCCCTGGTGGTCAAACTAGTTGACTCGCCGACGTTGAGCCGCCGGCGACGTAGGGACGACGAAGGGGATCAGGTTTCCTCCTTTGGCGACCAAAAGGACGGCAGATGGCACCCATCAGCTCTGCGTGCTCGCGTGCGTCGAGACCACACCTCCTAGGGGCTGGGGTGGCTGGAATCGGTGCCGGTGATGAGCACGGCGGCTGCTGGAGGTCGGGCGAGCATAGGCTCGTCGAGTCGGAGGTCGAATGACCCAACTAAGGGCTCCTAGGGCTACATAGGTTCCTCCCGAGCATGACTACGTGCTCAGGTGCTAGCTTGGGCTGCTGCAGCGACGGACACGTCCTCGCCGGCGGTGAGGAGGTCGCGGACCTGAGTGAATCCGACGCTAGATCACGCTATCGAAGGGGGAAAAGGGGGAGAAGGAGCAGGAGCTCACAACGGATGCAACGGCGACGAGAGCGGGCTCGGAGAGGCCTTTCTTGTGACGAACGGACGATGACGGTCTCCAGTGACCGAGGAGGAGGAAGGCGTCGAGGTCGACGCTGGGGGCCTCCGGGATCGATTCTTTTGGTGGAGAGGATCAGCACGTCAAGGCGGAGCTACAAGGGGGCTCGGAAGCGAGGGGGAGCGGCTGGAGCGGCGGGTACGGTGGTAAGAAGGTGACGGCCATGGCTGGCAGAGGAGAGGGAAGAGGTAGGGGGCGAATGGGCAAGAGAAAGGGCGATGGGGACGGCAGCGGCGTCCTCATCCTCTCGCCAGCGCGGCGGGGGATGAAGGCACGCAGGGAGCTGCGTGGCAGCACCGGCGCGGGCGCACGGCGAGCACACGCTCGTCCTCTTGGCCGCGACCAGGACGACGATGGTGCTGGGCCAGATGGGCCGGCCCAGGTGCTTCCTCCTTTTCTTTTTTTAACATTCTAGTTTCTGTTTTATTTTTGTGACATTTGTTTCAATTATTTTTAGGCACAAATGCTAGGCATAAAATATCCCAAATATTTTATAGAACTTAGTTTGAATATTTCAAACTTCTATAAAAAGTTTCAGAATATTTTGAAAACTGAAATATTTATAATGCTTTATTTGGCATTTTCAGCAGCTTTATTATGTATTTTGAAATGCTATAAATATTCAAATATTTAGAATGACCCCTTGTATAATCATGTCCACATTTATCAGACATAGGGGACATTTTTGATGGGCATTGTGGATTTGTTGGTTTTTCACAATCATGGAATTGATTTGATTCAAGTGAGGTGTTTGGGGTTTCTGTTAATCCCCATTTCAAATTGATGCAAAAAGTGAAACATGATGCACACACATGCTGTCCTAAGTAAGCTATCTAGGGATGAGACACGGCCCTGTCGGCTCCCCAGGCGGGCGGACCGGTCCCCTCCTTCGGGGATATGGGGAGCGTCCTGTACCGGTGCCGGCAGGAGCTAGCCCGGTTCACGGAGGCAGCAGACGCCGCCCTGTAGCATGCCGAGGTAAGTACGATCGTTTTGCATTGTCTTAGGATTTTCAGTGGGGGCACGCCAATGCACCCACTGGGTGTAGCCCCCGAGATGCGGGTCGGCTGACCGGCTGACGGGCAGCCTGGCCAGATCTCTTTTGAGCATGCCCTGATCTTTGCCTCCTCGTGATAGGAGGGAACCCCCCTGTGATAGAAGCTGTTCGAGGAGGCGGTCGCCATCCACGACCGTGGCAAACACGGCTTCCACCGCTTGGAGGAGGATCTGCGCGCGTGCGAGGTCAGTTGAACTTCATGGGAGGGGAGTACAGCCCCAGGATCCGGCTGACGCTTGCAACTTTGCCTCGTAGGTGACCTCACCGCCCTTCAGGACGAGAAGACCAAGCTCGTCTCCAAGAGGGACCGGCTAGCGCAAGACATCCAGGTGGCCGTGCAGGAGAAGGATCGGCTGACCGTGCTGCTAGCGGATGGGGCGGCGGCCCGGGAGCGGCTCAAGGTCGAGGCGGCGAAGGAGGTGGCGGCCCGGAAGACGGCCATCAAGGAGGCGGATGATGCCGCCCGGAGGACAGCCGCCCTCCAAGACAAAGTGACCCGCCTCGAGCGGATGCTCGAGAAGGTCCAGGGTTCCCTTGTCACGTCGGAGGCGGCTATGGAGACGGAGCGGACGACGGCGCTCAACTTCGCCCTTGGGGTGGACGACGCCATTGAGGGTAAGTGCCTTTCTTTCTCTCCTCCAGCTGGTCGCTTTTTCCTTTGCTGGTTCTTGTGTTTTGATTTGCCTTTCTTTCTTTCTTCTTCTTCTTTCCCTTAGGGCGCTTCCTAGAGACTCAGCGTCGCGTTGCGCGTGCCGTCGAGGAGCATCGGGAGTACCTTCGGGAGCAGGGTCGCTCCATTGACCAGGAGGCCCCATGGGACCTAGACGAGATAGGGGTCGCCATCGAGTATCGGCTGACCCATCTCGAATGAAGCATGGACCGGCTGAAGACGGCCAAAAAGAAGGTCATCGCCGCTCTATGGCCGGGCCGCGGAGGAGCTCCGGAAAACCGTGTGGCCTTGTGGCTAGAGCTGGCCGTGACCCGGCTCGAGGCTTGAAAGGCGTCGGCGGCCCGGGCCGGTGCACAGATAGCATTCCGGTTCGTCACCTCGTGGTATTGAGGTGTCGATCTGGACCGGCTAGCCACCATGCGCGACAAGCCGGCCACAAATCGGGAGGCCCGTGAGATGGCCCTCGTCCTTCGGGCCAACGAGCTCACGTCATACGTCGACGCAGACGAGTTCCTGCCGGCGCTTGGCGAGGATGGCAAGCGGCTTCCCGAAGACTCCTTCGGCATCCCTTAAGGCCTAGCGGATGAGGAGGTCGCCGACGAGAGCACCGACTCGCGCGGCGAGACGGCCGGGACCACGGAGGCCTCTTCGAAGGCCGCGACCACCTCCGAGGCGAGAGTTGAGCTGCCCAGCGATGCGCCGGTTGGGGGCATGCCGGCTGGTGACGCGCCAGTGGCCTGAGCCCCTGGGTGTTTTTGTCTATCTTTTTTCTTTCCTAGCAAGGTATGCTCAAGTCCACCCATAGGGGGTGTTTATGTAATGAACCATGCTGGCCATGGGCCACTTTTGTCTTAACGTTTGTGTTGTGAAATCTAGTTTGTTTGCCTTATTGCTCCTGCCGACTCGTCCTTATCCCTTTTCGCCCTCTTGGTTTTTTGGGTCCTTCTCCTTTTACCCTTAGGTTTCGGCCCTGCCAGCCCAATAGTCGGGGGCTGGTCTGTAGCTGGGTCGGGGAGTCCGCCTCGAGGGAGCCGGTTCGGGACTTAGGAACTGCGAGGGTTCTTTGGGATAAGTAGAGTGGTAGAGGCGAGGCGGTGGTCCGGCTGGGCCTAGACGGGATCCCCTTTCGTTTGACTCTTCGTGTGAGCAAAACCTTCCGCCCCGAGGCCCCATCAGCCAGACAAGTGGGAGCCAGTTCTGTAGCTGGTAGGAGTGGGGAGGTTTGGCCGGCTCACACTACTTAGCCAATTTCAGGGAGAAACGACCTAAGACTAGCCAGCGAGCCCCCGGGCCTGGGAGCCGGGTCGGGGAGCTGGTGAGCGAGGAATCTTTTGGAGGAAACCAAAACAGGGCGTGCCCCAAGAGCCGGCCTGGGCACCCATTGTATTCATAAGCCGAAAAGAGTAGGGATACATACACACATCGGTTTTTTCAGCAGTAGAAAGGGCGGAGGAGTGCCCCGTTCCATGGGCGCTCCGTCTCCTCGCCGGAGGCGTTTATTTTGCATTTCTACGGCTTCTGGGCTTCTATCAAGTAGTACATGTTGTTGTGTAATGCCTTGCTGATGATGAACGGGCCCTCCCATGGGGAGGACAACTTGTGTTGTCCGACTGTTTGCTGGATCCGCCTGAGGACTAGGTCTCCTTCATGGAAGGAGAGCGGCCGGATCTGCTTGCTATGGTTGTGTCGGAGCTTCTGTTGGTAGATTGCCGTTCGGCTCAAGGCCAGCTCGCGAGCCTCCTTGAGTAGGTCGACGCCGTCTTGTCTTGCCTCCCTTGCGTCCTTCTCCATGTATAGGGCGACCCGAGGCGAATCGAACTTGATGTCGGTGAGGATGATCGCCTCGGACCTGTACACAAGGAAGAAGGGAGTGTAGCCGGTTGAACGGTTCGGGGTGGTCCTGAGGCTCCAAAGGATAGCCGACAGCTCGTCGATCCAGCAACTGGCCGAGATTACAAGCGGCATCACGAGCGAGGGCTTGATGCCGGATAGAATGAGGCCGTTCGCCCTCTCGACCTGGCCGTTTGACTGTGGATGAGTGACGGAGGCCTGGTCGATCCGGATTCCTTGCTTGGAGCAGAAACGCGCAAGTGCGCCCTTGGCGAAGTTCGTGTCATTGTCGATGATGATGTTGTGGGGAACGTCATAGCGCACCGTGATGTCATTGATGAACTGGATGGTCATGGGGCCGTCCAGCTTCTTGATCGGCCGTGCCTCGATCCACTTGGTGAATTTGTCGACAGCCACCAGCAAGTGCGTCATGCCACCTCGAGCGGTCTTGAATGGGCCCACCATGTCCGGCCCCCAAACGACAAAGGGCCATGAGAGGGGGATGGTTTGGAGGGCTGTTGCCGACAGGTGGCTCTACGTGCTGAAGCGTTGGCAGCCCTCGCACTCATCGACCAACTTCTTGGCCGCCTCAAGAGCAGTCGGCTAGAAGAAGCCGTGGCAGAAAGCCTTGGCCACCAGGGTCCTGGAGGCGGCGTGGTGCCCGCACTCACCCAGGTGGATGTCGAGGAGGATCTCAAGACCCTTTTCCGGCTCGACGCATCATTGGAAGATGCTGGTGGTGCTGCGGTGGACAAGCTCATTGTTGATGATGCCGTACGCCATGGCCCGACATTGGATTTGCCTTGCCAAAGCCTCCTCCAGGGGCAACTCGCCCCGTAGAAGAAACGCCAGGATGGGTTGGGCCCATGAGGGGGCCGTGACGGGGACCGGCACGGGAGCCCTCAGGGCCGGATGACCAGCCCCGGGACTAGATGATCAGTCCCTGGGACCAGTTCGCCAGCCCCGGGGCCGGCTGGTCGACGATCATCATGACGTCCGTGTCGTTGGATCCGGCCGCCTCGGACGCCGCCGACTCGATTGGTGCCGGCAGGGAGGCCGATGGTTCGGGATCTGGTGGCAAAGGTGTCGGAGGGGCGGCCAGGGCCGTTGATGTGCCTGCGACGCCCACTGGCATGAAGATTGACTCTGATTCTGAGGAAGGCTTGATCGACGGCTTGAGCAGCCGCTCGAGGGAGACGCCGGCTGGGAGGTCCTGCCGGGTGGAGCCGATCTTTGCCAGCGTGTCCAGCGCCTTGTTGTCCGCCCGTGGGTTGTGATGAAACTCACAGCCCTCGAAGGAGCCGATGAGTTGTTGTACAAGGAAGCGTTAGCTGGCCATGCTGGCATCCCTGGCGTCCCATTCGCCAGAGACTTGCTGCACCACGAGGTCGGAGTCGCCGAAGTAGAGGATGCGCCTAATGCCGATCTCCTTGGCAAGCCGGAGGCCATGCACGATGGCCTCGTACTCGGCCATGTTGTTGGAGGCGGAAACGTGGATTTGGAGGGCGTATTTGAGCTGGTCACCCTTCGGGGAGGAGAGGACTATGCCAGCACCCAGGTTGGTCCTCATTTTCGAGACGTCGAAATGCAGCACCAATGCGTGGAGTCTAGGGGAGGCGGCACGAACTTCGTCTCCGCCCAGTCGACGTGGAAGTCTGCCAACGCCTGTGACTTGATGGCGGTTCTTGGCCCGTACCGGATCTCATGATCGGCGAGGGCGATGACCCATTTGGCGATCCGGCCGGTGGAGTCCCGGCCACTCATGATTTCGCCGAGCGGGGCCGTGCTCACCACGGTGATGGCGTGTTCTTGGAAGTACTGCTTGACCTTCTTGGCAGCGAAGTATATGCCATAGCACATCTTCTGGTAGTGGGGATAGTTCTTCTTGGATGTGGAGAGGACCTCGCTGAGGTAGTAGATGGGTCACTGGACCGACAGGGACTTGCCCTCCTTCGGCCGCTCGACCACCAGGAGGACGCTGACGACACGGGTGGTCGCCGCAATGTAGAGGAGCAGGGGTTCCTTCTCAGCCGGCGTGGCCAGGATGGGCACGTGGGTGAGAGCCTTCTTGAGGCCGCGGAAAGCCTCGTCCGCCTCGTCGGGCTAGTCAAACATGCCCGGCTTCTTGGTTTGACTGGGCTCGATTAGAGCCATCTTGCAAAGGAGGTCGTAGAGGGGCAATGCCTTCTCCCCTAACCGGCTGATGAACCGACTGAGCGAGGCGAGGCAACCGGTGATCTTCTGGATGTCGCAGAGCCGGGTCGGCTTGGGCATGCGCTCAATCGCGCTGATCTTCTGGAGGTTAGCTGCGATACCGCAAGCAGACACGAAGAAACCCAAGAGTTGACCGGCCGGGACGCCGAAGACACACTTCTCTGGGTTGAGCTTGATATTGTACTCGCGCATGTTCCCGAAGGTCTCCCGGAGGTCATCGAGGAGGCTGAAGTGCTGCTTGGTTTTGACGACGATGCCGTTGACGTAGACGTGGACATTCCTGCCTATCTGAGGTAGGAGGCACTTCTGCATGCACCGTTGGAAGGTGGTGCCTACGTTCTTCAGGCTAAAGGACATGGTGATGTAGCAGTAGGACCCAAAGGGCATGATGAAGGAGGTCTTGAGCCGGTCTTCTGGGTCCAGCTTGACCTAGTGGTAGCCGAAGTAGTCGTCCAGAGCGAATGGGTACTTGGGACATGCCTTGTTCAGGCTAGTGTAGTCGATGCACATGCGTCAGGTCTTGTTCGTCTTCAGCACCAGGACTAGGTTGGCCAGCCAGTCCGGGTGGAACACTTCCATGATGAACCCGGTTGCGAGCAGCCGGGCGATCTCTTTGCCTATAGTATGTCGTTTCTCCTCGGAGAAGCGGCGCAAGGGTTGCTTGACCGGCTTGAGGTCCGGCCGGACGTGGAGTTTGTTCTCGGCGAACTTCCTCGGAACACCCAACATGTCATTGGGGGACCATGCGAAGATGTCCTGATTCTCATGGAGGAAGTCGACGAGCTCGCCTTCCTATTTGCTGTTGAGGTGGGAGCCGATGGTGATGCACTGAGCCGGGTTGGCCGGGTTGAGCGGGATTTGCTTGGTGTCTTTGGATGGCTGGAAGGAGGCCTCACCGATAGATTGCGAGGGAGGAGCCGGCGCAGCCGGCTGGCTGGCAGCAAGGGCCACGTGCCGGTCGAGCTGCCATTTCTCCTCGGCGATCTCCAGGGCCTCAGCCAACCGGCTGTCGTCTCGAGCGCACTCGAGCGACATCTTGTAGTCACCCGCGATGGTGAAGATTCCCTTGCGTCCTGGCATCTTGAGCTTGAGGTAGGCGTAATGGGAGGCCGCCATGAAGCTGACAAGGGATGGCCGGCCCAATAGCGCATGGTAGAGACTTGCGAGGTCCACGACCTCGAATAGCACCGGCTTGCGGCGGAAGTGGCCTGGTCCGCCGAAGAGGATGTCGACCATGATCTTATCGACAGGGGAGCAGGACTTCTTGATCCTGCTACCACCATCTATCTTGGCGTGGAAGACCGTCCGGCTCGCCTGCAGGTCTTCTATCTTCAGCCCCAGCTTGTGCGTAGTGTCGAGGTAGAGGATGTGGATGCTGCTGCCACCATCTATCATCACCCACGAGAAGCGGCAAGTTCGTTCCTTGGTGGCGATGGTGGGGTCGAGGACCAAGGCATAGCTGCCGAGATTCGGCATCACAGCAGGGTGATCGGCCTGGCTCCAAGTGACTGGCTTCTCTGACTAGTGCATGAACTGGGGAGTTGCCGGCATGGTGGCGTTCACATCACGACGGAGCTGGCATTGAGCATGTTTGCCCATCTCTTCACTAGTGAAGATGACGTAAAGGGGGTTGTTTGTTCTGGTCCGGTGGCTGGAGACGCTAGGGGAGCTGGAATGCTGAGGCGGCTGATGGCCAGTAGTCCCAGTGCCCTCGTGCTCGAGCGGGGGGCCTCCGGTGGCGACGCCGCCCGACGCGAGCAGGCGTTGCTACGCGTCGGCGGCATCGATGAGCTCCTCAATGTGGCGCTCATGAGCGGCACGCTCTTCACCCTCGAAGGTGGCCAAATCCACGTAGGCCACCTTGAGGGTCCACAAGTTGGCTGCGGGGGGGGGGGGGTCGTAGACGGGCTCCTTGCGGCCAAGGATTTCAGCGACCACGTGGCCGTGGTCACACATGGCCCCACGGCGGCTGGGCCCGGTGCCAGCCAGGGTGAGACCGTAGGCGTTAGCATATTCCCGCTGGGCGGCCTCCATGCGGCGCCGCATGGCCGCGAGGGCGGTGGCATCCTCGAACAGGACGCGACGAGCTGCCTCGAGGTCCACCGCAGCGGCGTCGGGGTTTGCCGTCGGGGCGATAGGGGTGCTCAGGCCCCGGAGGGCAGCACCAAGCGGATCGGAGGTGCTGACGTGGGCCGTGGCGACGTCGGCTGCAGTCCGCGCGTGTCCGGAGGAGTTGGAGGAGACGACGGCCAACACCCCCACGTGACCGTGGGAGCCGCTGGACTGTGTTGCAGTGAGTGCTCCCACGATTGTGGGAGGATCAGCGCAGACGAGCACCTGCCTGGGGAGTCGCCCGCAGGGCATGTCGGAGCAAGCCCCACGAGCCCGCGGTTTCTCCTGGACGTGCGGCGACGGCGGGGAATGGCGAGGGGTCCCGCCCGGAGCATGAATCCGGCCGGCGCCGCGTACGGCCCCACGGTGGGCACCAACTGTCGTCGTTTTCTCACGATAGATGCCATAGGGTGGCTTATCGTGGGTGGTTAGGGCCGGAGGATGCCGATGGGCTCCGGGTGCGAGATTGGGCATAAGCGGTGATGACACACGATGTACCCAGGTTCAGGGCCCTCCAAGGGAGGTAACACCCCTAGTCCTTCTTGGTTTAGTTGGATGGATGGGTATGTGTACAAGGGTGCTCCTAGAGCTGTGTCTAGAGGAGGAAGAAGGAGCAGCCAACTCGTCTTTTTCCACCACTAGAGGGGTTTTGAGAGTTCTGTGGGTGCATGAGAGTGATCGTTCGTCCCTGTTGCATGGGGGGATCTGGGGGTTTTATAGGCCAACCCCCCGGCTCTACAATATATCTAAAGTACAGGGGTGGGGGACCCGGCTGGCAGTCTCTCCGGATGGCTAGGGGGTCCCACCCTTTGCGCCATCTCATCGTCTATGGGGTCCACTGGGTGAGCAGTCCTGTCCCCCGCTGGGGCCCATCAGCCGGCTCTGCGATTGGCTCTTGCTCACCTGGCACGACATGGGTCGTCCGGGAGGAGTCGTCTAGCGCCAGCCGACAAAGGTCTCCGGTACGGCCGGCGATACTGTAGCCACGCCAAGGCAGGTAATCGAGTGGGCGAGGGCGTGCCGACACTGTTCCCTCACGCGGTCACGCTCGCCGAGATCAGCGGCCGGGACGGTCGGACTGTAGCCATGCGCTGTAGTGTGTCAGCGGCCACTGTAGCCACAGGGCCGCCCGTCGTGCCGGTCGCGTCGTGTCGTCGTACCCGCGCGTAGAGGGACGGGACGTCGCCTGTCCGTCCCAGGGTCAACGGGGGAGGCGGCCCAGAGTCAGCCGGCCATGCTTAGTCGACCGAGGATCGACCCGACTCCTCGACCAGCCGTCCGGAGCGTGAGCCGGCGCAGCTCGAGCCGTACATCCTCTAGCCGGCCACGATTGGCCGGTCCATGTTGTTCTTCTTTGAAGCGGGAGGGGAATGACCCCGTTGCTTTCACATACCTGGGAGTAATAACCCCATCATTCGGTGAGACCGAAAAGGAGTACTCGGTTTCACCAAGACATTTCTTAGCAGCACAAAGTGCAAATCGGTGACACCGATTTGTTGCTTCGGTTCCATCGATATTTATCGGGCGGACGACAAACCCTAGAAGATCGATCTTTCACTATTCTAATGGAACTTCTATGTGGATAGATTAAGCTCAAATAGTGGGTAGGCGAAGAAGAAACCATAATGCGCATGAATCAGAATGTGGAGCGCAAGAGGGAGACGAATCCATACCCTAACTTGGTGATGGATCCGCTTCGGCGGTGACGATGGTGTAGGTGTCGTTGATGACCATGATTCCCAGCAACAGAGATGCTCGGGGAGGCAAGGCGATGACCAGGGGTCTTGTTGGGGATATAACCCCGCAATATGACCCGCCATTAAGGTTCCGGGTCACATTGATGGCTCGTGAGCCGACCCAAGGGTGAGCGGTAAAGTCTACGGCCCAGGAAGATAAGCGGCTGAAGGTGTGGGCCGCAAGGTGGCCCGGACGGAGATGACCTGGGCGTGTAAGCCGCTTGGGGACAGGTTGGACAAGAAGATAGAGGAAGACTCGGATAGACAATGAGACTCGGTTAGACAATTGTAAAGACCCGTGGTCCTGACATCCTATATAAAGGCAGACCCGGGGCGACTTAGAGAGAGGTGATCGAGAACTAGGTCAAGCTTTAGCTCCCTTGTAATCGATACAACAAGCAATACAAGAACAAGCAGGACGTAGGCTATTACCTCGACTTGAGGGGCCGAACCTGGGTAAACTCGTGTCCTTCGTCCCAATCAACCCCTTTGAGTCCATCACGTTAGCGATGGCCTCGAATCCAAGTCCGTTCACCTGGACATCTGCTGTGATAAATCCACGATAGTTGGCGCCCACCGTGGGGCTTGCGCTTGGTGGTGTTGAGTTCTCAAAGGGCTCTCTCCCGGGGCTTGAGGGATACGTGGTCGAAAGGATGAGAAAGAGTCGCCGCGTCCGGTTCTACATCGACGATGCCGGCTGGGGGCTTGACGTCAAGTCCGTGGAGTATGGGTTCCGGGTTTCGTTCGGCGGATCCATGTTTTCATCAGAAAGGCTGATGGATCTACACCCGGGCCGGACATCTGCACCAACATCGTCGAGCCGGCTCGGCGTCTCCAATCTGCAAGTAACGTGCGGCCTGCCCGGGCCAATCCGGGTCAGAGGCATGTCTTTGTAGGCTTCACTCAAGGTATGGATCTGGAAGCATCCGGGTCATAGGAAACCCTTGTTTATTCCGAAGATGAATCTTCAAGTGGAGAAACAGAATCAGTGTACCAGCTCCACAACAGTGGCCTTGGGGGCTATGACGATGCGTACCCTAAGTCGGATGGCTTTGAGTCGGATGTTATGAAACCTCCGGTTCATGCGGCGGTGTTCATGGCGGGATCAGCCCCAGCCACAAGTAACGCAGCCTCGGGAGGCACCACTTCGGGTGATAACCCGCCGCCGCTGGCTCAAGTTCTTGTGGAGCTGATGGATGAACTCGCGGCTCTCATGGCCATTGAAGTCACACCAGATAATCAAGCAGCTAGGAATCTAGAGATTGCAAGGATCAAGGTACGGTGGCAGAGGAACGACAAAGGATGGCTGAGCTGAAGGTCCAGATGGAAGAAGAGGCAGAACGTATCAAAACACATGCTTTCCGTCTAGGGCTGGAGCAAATATTAGTAGCAGCGGTACACCGGAGGAGGCATCAGTCCCGTCTACCAGGGCATTATGAAGCGATGAACCTCTTTAATATCCCTAGCGCGGGGCGAGCCGCGGGCGCGCCCGAGAGCCGCCCAATGGAACGGCCGTTGACTCATCCGGCCCAACGTAACCAAGCTTCACCTGGGGGCTTTCCAACACCGGCGGGTCATTATTCTAACCTGGCCGAGAATATGGTAGCAACTGCCACCCGGCTTGAGACGATCCCTATCCCGGATGAAGCACCCTTTGCAGAGGATGTGCAGAACGCCATCGGGTACTTGCAGACGGCCATGGCCCAGCAGGAGAGATACGCTCATAGTTGGAGCCGCGTCCATTCAACCCCTCTTCCTAGCCGTAGTTTTAGCCGGCGCTACGAGTCACCAGCAGGTTCTAGCAGCAATCATCACAGAGAGATTCCAACGGGTCACCGACCGCGAAGAGATACACAGGCATGTGTAAACCATGCGAGAAGCCCGCAAGAGGCGCCAGCTAGGCCGGCTTACCAAGAGCCCGATGCTTCCGTTTCCGTAGGGGCAGGAGTAACCCCCAGGACGGGAGGGCTGCCGTGTCTATCGCTGGCTCTCTGGAGCGAGCGGTTGCCGAAAGACTTCAAAGGTCCCCGCAAGGTCCCAAATTACACCACTGATTTACCCCAGAGGCCTGGGTGGAAAGCTATGAACTGGCCATGTAGATGCTGGATGTTAGTGAGGCGGTTTGTGCCAAGTATTTCGTCATGATGCTTGAAGTCCCGGCTCGTACATGGCTAAAGGGGTTACCACCTAATACCATCAATTCATGGGCAAAGCTCAGGGCTCGATTCATTAAAAACTTTCAAGGGACGTGCAAGCAGCCTATGACTATAGTGGATCTTGATGACTGTGTCCAATAGGAGAGCGAGTTGGCTCATCATTGGGTACGGCGGGTCTCGACAATTATTCACTCATTAGAGCATATCACGGCTGCTCAAGCAGTGTTGATCTTAGAGAAGAACTGCCACTTTATTCCTCTAAAGCAGAAACTTGGCCGGCTCAAGCATACGTGTCAGGACATGGGAGAGCTCATGACGGCTCTCATGAAATACGCCGACTCAGACAACACGAAGGATCTGGGTTCTGATGAGGAAAAGGCTAGTCAAGGCAAGAAGGGCAACCAAGGCATTCTGGCACGGATTTTTCTGGTTTATGGCTCACAAAGATGCAGAAGACCTAGTCTGTAAGTGCGATGCCTGTAAGAAATTTGGCTGACGTGCTGATGTCCTGGCTCAGGAGTTAAGGATGATAGCAATTACTTGGCTGTTTGCGGTCTTGGGGCTTGACATGGTGGGACCTTTCAAGAGATCCAAGGACAAGAAAACACACCTTCTGGTGGCGGTGGACAAGTTTACCAAGTGTGTAGAGGCAGAGCCGATCAACAAATGTGACGTGGCTATGACAGTTTTATTTATCAAAAAATTGATCTACCGTTTTGGTTACCCACACAACATTATCATTGATAATGGTACAAATCTGTCCAAGGGGGCTATGAAAAAATTCTGCGACGAAGAGCATATCCGGCTTGATGTTTCAGCAGTGGCGCACCCACAGTCCAACGGTTAGGCGGAGCGTGCCAATCAAGAAATTTTAAGAGGGATCAAAACGCGGCTTATGGTTCCTTTGCAGCGAACACCTGGGTGTTGGGTAGAAGAATTACTCTCCGTCTTATGGAGCACCAGGACCACCCCTAACAGATCTACGGGTTTCACACCTTTCTTTATAGTGTACGAGGCCGAGGCAATTTTGCCTAGTGACATCTGGCATGACTCGCCAAGGGTGGCGGCTTACATTGAGGCGGACAATCAGACGACACATCAAGACGCATTGGATGCTCTGGAAGAGGCGCGGGAGTTAGTAGCGGCCCAGTCGGCAATTTATCAACAAGACTTGCGTCGCTATCACAGCCGCAGGGTCAAGACCCGGACGTTCCAGGAGGGCGACTTAGTGCTCCGGCTGATTCAGGACCAGACAAATATGCAGAAGCTCTCTCCTCCATGGGAAGGACCATTTGTAGTCAGCAGAAATCTCAACAATGGATCATATTACCTCATCGATATCCGAGATGACTCAGATACGGTGGGTCAGGAGACCCGCCGGCCGTGGAACATCGCGCATCTCCGGCCTTATTCACTTAAGGGTGTAGAGACCCCTCATCGTACACTATCATTGTACATGTCACAGTTATATCAAATAGTGTCACTGCCAAAGTAAAATCCCGGCTCGGGAAAATGAGTCGCGACACCAGGCGTTATGCCACAAAATCCCGGCTCAAGAAAATGAGTCGCGGCACCGGGCGTTATGACACAAAATCTCGGCTCAGGAAAATGAGTCGCGGCACCAGGCGTTATGCCACAAAATCTCGGCTGAGGAAAATGAGCCGCGGCACCAGGCTTTATGCCACAAAACAAAAAACCGGCTCAGGAAAATGAGTTGTGGCGAGGGCGGCTTCTTACCTCCGGGTACAGCTTCTAACAACTATCCACCGACGGGTCATGCCATATTGCTGAGGGGGGCTTCTTACCGATGGGTACCACTTCTAACACCCTATTAGCCAGCTTTATGCCATCTCCGGCTAACTAGTTTAGCCGTGGTTATGAGAGGTTTTTTACCGACGGGTAGCTAACATCTCATGACCCGCGAACGGCGGCTTCTTACCTCCGGGTACAACTTCTAATGCCTATTAGCTGGCGTAAGGCCATGTAAAAACAGCTAAGGTAATTTAGCTGCGGTGAACGGCGGCTTCTTACCTTCGGGTACAGCTTCTAACGTCTATTAGCTGTTCTTATAAAAATCCAGCTAAGGAAAATTAGCCGCGGCAAGGGCGGCTTCTTATCTTCGGGTACAACTTCTAATGCTTATCCGCCGGCGTTTACGCCATATTATTACCTCCGGGTGTATCTTCTAAAATGCCTTATCGTCCAGGCTTTACGCCATCTCTGGCTGACCAGATTAGCCATAATTACCAAAAAGGGAGTCACCACCTCCGGGTGTAGCTTACCTAATCTTGGCTACAGGTGTCTTCTATGATGACAAGGCAAGTCTAAATGATTCAAAGCATACAAAGACAAATGGCAGCCAAAAATCGGATCATCTTATAAAAACATCATGACAAGTTTCAGACAAGTTTCATCTAGCTATTACACTCCCAGGGGAGATCAAAATTTCGAACAAGTTTTCCAACAGTCACACAGCGGGTTAAGCTAATACAAGTTCTTAAGCAGAAGCTAATTAGCTGATGGGTCATCCTGCACCGGCTCTTCTGTGGCCCTGATCTGGAGGTTGTCCAAATCCCAATTGTAGTTCGTTAGAGCCGCAAAAGAGCCTTCGAAATAAGGTGATGGGTCAAGATCTGGAGCAAAGAGGTCCTGACTCCGAGCAGGCGTCAAATCTTTCCACTCGTACAGAGGACCGCGAACTCTCTTCTACTCTGGGTCGTAAGCTGCTTGATAAGTTGACAGATCAACCTCCTCCGCCAAGACAGAAGCTAACACCCGGGACTCCTTCATGCACCAGCTGTAGTCAGCATCAGTAAACTCTAGGCCGTCATCTTTTCTTGAAGGGAAGCCCTCCATCATCTCGGTGGCTGTTACGCCCGGAGCAAAGCCCAAAGCCCGGTTGATGCCCGCAATGGCCCCTTGGCGGGTGGCTGACTTCTTGACCTCGGCGATCTGCTTCGGCATGGTGGAGAAGAGCTCTAAGACACCCTTGAGAGTCACCGGAATTTTATCCTTATATTGCACGACCTTGATAGTGCAGATTGCACCACAGTACAACTGCTCAGTTAAGGTATAGATGGCCTTTAATGGCAGCAGGCTATGAGAAGCCAACTGCCGGCTCCTAGGACCTGTATAAGCCGGGCAATTCAGATGAGTTGCCAGTCTAAGTAAATATGTAGCCATTTGAAACACAAAGTAGTCAGAAGCTTACCAAAGAGGGAGGTTGACATCTTGATTAGGTGGCGCTTCAAGCCTTGGAGTTCATCTGCCACAGCTATCAGCCGCTGGTCGGCGTCATCCGCCCGTTGGGTCAAAGCAGTCTTCTCAGATTCAGCTGACTCCTTAAGAGTAGCAAAATCGGCCTTGATTGTGGCCAGCTCCTCAGAGAGAAGCCGACACTTTTCATCGGCGATGCTGCGGGTCTCTTATTGAGCTGCCAGGTTGGTCTTCAGGTCCATCAACTACGACCCGGGTTCATTTAAGGCTTCCTATGACATATCAAAATACAGAATAAGTCACCAGAATGGAAATCGTATCAAATGATGAAGGTTAAAGACAAAGTTATACAAGTCTCAAGCAGATTGCAAACAATATGTTTGACACTTGGGGGCTAATGTATATTTGATCTTCGAGAAATCAATACAGTTCCGGCTCATCTTAATCAAAGTTAATCCGGAACTTGGGGGCTACAATATGGCTCTTCAAATTGACTTATAATAAAATCTCTGACTCAACGTTATCAAGTTTGAGTCGGCCCTTGGGGGATACAAGTGGTTCTTCAGGCTATCTACATTAAAGCTTCGACTCAACTTTATCAGTTTGAGTCGGCCCTTGGGAGCAATGGATTTGGATTTTCTATAGAGGATCAGAAAAGACCCGGTTCAACTCTTAAGATAGACTTGAATCGGCCCTTGGGGGCTAAGTAAGGTTATAGAAAGAGGAGGAGTACCTCATATTTTATCTTCGTCAAGTTGACCAGCCGAAGTTCTAGATCTCGGCTGGTGGAAAGCCGGTTCGTATACCCGACGTGGAGTTCTTCGGCCGTCATCTTCTCAAAAGAAGAGTCGAAGTCCAGCTTCTTGGAGGTCTCGGCCGACTCTTTATGCCTGGTCAGCACGTGAGCCGGAGGATACTAAGGAGCAGAACCGGTGATCATGACTTCTGGAGTTGCAGTTGTCACGCCCAAGATGCATGCCTATCCATTTAAGGCACGAGGGCCTCGCAAGGGATAGATGCGCATCTTGCCGTTAGCAAGAATAGTATCATCACAACATACAATACTGAATGAGAAGAGTATACAAGTTGGCTTACACTCGCCACATGCTAACTTACAATGTCACTCAGATCATAACATGAAGTTGAACACAGGGTCCGACTACGGACGAAATCAAACGATAAAATAAGTTGCAAATGATACTATCAAGCTATCCCAAAGATCACGACCAGGTCCTCTGCTCATCCGGATATGTCACATACATCCTGCCTCTTTCCCCACATACTCAATTTGTAGCTGGGTAAGATCATCCTAGACGAACTCATCTGAACCAGTACCTGGATTGTTGTAGTAAACTGTGAGCCACAGAGGACTCAGCTATCATGTGCCCGGGTACCAAGACTATTTAAGCTATAGGAAGGAAGGGGTGATGTTTAGTTTGCAGCAACACTAAGCATTATATGGTAGCTAACTTACGCAACAAGAATGTAAATGTGAGTGGTCTACGTTAAGCGATCGAATCTAGAGTAATCTCTATGAGATCCTGAACACTTACTTACGTCAATCATAACCCCACCGTGTTCTCTCTCGGATCATGTCCACGAGCAGGGACGATCACGATTACTCACACAGTTGGTGTATTTTAATTAGAGTTTACTTCAAGTTTTCTATAACCGGGTGTTAAACAAATATCCAAGCTGCCACATAACCGCGGGCACGGCTTTCCGAAAGATTTAACCCTGCAGGGGTGCTCCAACTAGTCCATCACAAATAACCACACTCCACGGGAATTCCTCGACCATGGATCTCGCGGACTTGATCGGTAATTCCAAAGGATTTCCAACACCTCGAGAAAACCCGAAGAAAGTCAGAGTCCACATGCAAGACATTCGATAAAGGTAAATCAAGTCCAGCAAGACCTCCCGACATGTCGACTATCCCGATAAGAGTTGCGTATCTCAGTCTCAGGACACGACAGATTGTCCAAACTTCTGGTAGGACAAACACAGAGTTGCCCCTGGTGGCCACCGGCGGTTGACATTTCTGGACCAATACTCATGCCGAGCACTGGCTCGGGGGTTGATTAAATTATCCACGGGGTTGCAACGCCCTATGCAAGTTCATTAAGTTATTAGCAAATGTAGTACCAAAGTTGGGTCTTTCCAGACAAGTTTTAATCTCAACCGAATAAACAAGGGGGTCCCCATAACAACCCCAAGCATGTTAGGAGCGAAATATGGAAAACATAACACCGGTAACAAGGAACTAATGTCGATAACAGCGGAACAAATCACTTAGCAAAAGGCCAAGGTTTCCGCCAATACCAGATATATATATGTGCATTAAATTAAATAACAGAATTTATTGTGATATCCAATCCATGTTATCACATGGATCAACCTGCACCTGCAACTAAGAATGCTATAAGAGGGGCTGAGCAGCGGTAACTTAGCCAATCAAAGGTTTGCTAGGATGCGGTGGTTAGAGGCTGTCATGGCCACATGGGGGCTGATATCATGTGGTAGGTACCGCAATTGTAACTATAAGAACGAGAAACTAGCAAGAAAAGATAGTATTGGGATCCAGGTACGATCATCTTGCATGTTGGTTCTTCAGCGGAACAAGTAGCGGGATCCTTGTAGTGGTACTCTCCAGGGTCCTCAAACTGAGTTTCGACACTCTCGTGTACGCAAGAGAAACAACAAATAAATAACCAACCAAGGTGAAATACACAACCAAGATGATGCATGATTCATTTAGTGGAGAATTAAGCATGGCAATCGAGTTCTAGTCAAGTTTCACATGCATAGTTTGTTTATTAGTGAATCTGGACAGAACCTCATGATAACTTATTTAGACAAGCATTAATATGGCAACTATGGATGCATCATGCAAAATCAATGGAAATGCATATAGAGATCACGAGAAACGGAGCTACGGTTCTCAAGATACGCTCACGACCAGGTACGGAGGCAAAACACAAGATCACCAAATACCTGGGCTAATTCTTGCCATTCCAAGGTGGCCACAAGGTGATGAAAAACCAATCACAATAGACTCAAGAATCACTCAATTCCATGGAGTATGACTCTCACAACTCACAAAACAAAATAGCACACAATCTGTCACAAACAGCAACATAGCAACTTGGAAAGCTTACAACTAGAGTTACAGAAATCCTAGAGCCACAAACAAGACATGGATAGAATCTACTCAACACCCACATCAATTCATCCAATTACACCACCATCAAAGGAGGCACACATCAATAATCAAGAAGCAATCAAGTTGGCATGATGCATCAGTTTACCTGGGACTTGGTGAAAATTCCAGTTTTCTGGAATCTGGGTTAACAAAGTATCAAGTTGACAACACTAGTTAAATACGCTAGAGAGCTCCTATTGACATACAAATTAACAGGATGGTAGTTGACAATATATACTACAAATACCTAACACTAAGTATTCTCAAATTCACAACACATCAATAGATACAACCCACTCTACATGGCAAAACAATAACAGCAGAATCCCCAGACAGCCATTTCAAGGCAGGTTGGCAAAAACAGAAAGTAGGCAACTTAACAGCATGGTTCCTGCTGATCTAGTGAGTTAATGTGAATAATAAAAATACTGGCACATTCCCAACAACTTTGTCTAACAAATTCATGTTGGCAAGATCTTGAAAGCATGCATATATAAATTCATATGAAAAAGACAAAAGGGCATCACAGCATAAAAATGCAGTTTTGTGAAGTTGCCCCAAAGTCAAATCTGACTTCACAGATGCATACATGGGTTGATTCTACCCCAAAATCATTACTCATACCTATATTATTGCATAAAACAAAAGGGAGCAAAGCGGGGGGTCAAAATTTGACCTCTCTAGGCCATGGGTGACTTATGCCACTCATAGAAGTTAATGTAAATGCCACAAAATGATATGTGCTCCATAGATACATGTTGAAAGTGGTTAACTATCAGGTTGGGGACATGATAATATGGCATCGCATCAATATGCAAGTATGAAACTATCTAGAAGAAGAACTAGCTCATATGCACATAGAGACCTACACATGGAGCTACTCATGCACCTACACTCACTACACCACACTTGCACAACTTTCTCTACACATGCACAAGTGGTAGACAAAACACACATACACACTCTCACACATACATACCTACACATGGCATCACATACACACATGGGTATACACTCACATATATATGTGTGTGTGGTGCTCAACAGACACATACATGTGCACCCATATATGCACAAGTGCAAATATGCACATGTACAAGTAGTCTCACACAACACACACACTCTATATCTACACACACATGTGTGTGTGCAACACATACACACACACTCACCCCCACACACAAATCACACCAGATCCGGGCACGAGCGCACCAGATCCGAACACAGCACACCGGATCTAGCCAATAGAATAAAAGAACCCAAAAAAAGGACTTGCGCTCGCGGGGTTTCGAACCTGGGTCTCCCCCGTGGGAGACGCGCGCGGCAACCAGTCGGGCTAGGCGGGAGTTTTGAACAAAGGGAGGCAACACTGCACTAGTACTAGCACTAACTTAACTGTCGAAACTGAACTTGCACACACGCACTGACAGCGACGGCGGACAGGGAGGTCTCAGGGGGAACTCCGGCGAGGGAGACTCACCACTAGGCTACAGGGACTAAGGGGAGATATGCACGACGCACGGGGCGACGGAGGCAAGACCCGAGCATGGCCGGACACACACACGCACATCAAAGCCACGGTTTTGATCGGAGCTGCGGGAACTCACCGGAGACACGGGCGCGGCGATGACTACGCGAGGCGACAGAAGGGAAGAAAGGGCGGACGACAATGGGGAGCTCACCTAGTGTCCTCAGGACATGAAGGCGAGTCCGGACGCGCGACGAAGACGACGCTATCGACGGCGGCGCGCGGCGATGCTCCTGGACGCGGAGCAGCAGAGGAAGAGCTCGGGGAGCGGCGATGGAGACGACCTGACGCTCCCTCGGACGACGAGGAAGAAGGGGCGTCGACGAGGAAGCCCTTTACGCGCACCAGAGGGGCGAAGACGGCCGGAGGAGCTACCTCTGGGCACGAGCTGATGCTCGGCCGGAGCTCGACGGACGCGGAAATGGCATGAGGCTACCTACCTTACCTGGCAGCGGCGCGGCGAGGAAGAAGGAGGAATGGACAGAGGGGAGGAACTAGGGAAGGGGGGATGAGCTTAAAAGGCGGCTAGGGACGCCGTCGGCCGTCAAATTGTCTAGCACGACAACGTGGCTCCTGCCGATGCCCTGCCGTACAGTGCAACGACCGGATGAGCACGAGGGCTGGCTGGGCTGCGCTAGCTAGGCCGCTGCGGGAGGAGGAGGCCCACTATCCTAATACGCGGGAGAAACAAAGAAGAAGAGGTTTTTTTTAATAAACCAAATCAATTTAGAAAACCCCGCCGAAATGAACAAAAGTCTTTTTGGAAAACCAAAATATTTTGGCACCAGCATAAATGCAACATATTTAAATGATTTCAAGGAGATTTTTTATAGCAAGTAATTTAAATACCTTTTTAAAAAATACAACAGCCGCTGTTATTTTTAGCACCCCCAAAATCACAAGGCTCAAACCCCAAAAGAACATCACACATTGCTCAAAATAATATTACCTAAAGCGAGACCTTTTTTTAACAAATTGATGCCTAGTTAATTTATCAAGTAGACATACAGAGGAATAAGAGGCTTTGGCATGTTGGCAAGGAGGGGAATGATAAAGAGTGGTACCACGTACACACCAACCACATCAAAACACCCAAGGACACACTCACATACAAGGTCACTCACCACAAGGCATGGTATGATGGATGACATGATGCATGGATGCAAAACAAGATAAGGTATGACAAGATGCAATTCATTCATAGCTCATGACACCAGTTCATACATTGGGGTTACATGGCAAATAGGGTAGGGACATCACTTGGGATGTCACAACTCTCCCACACTACAAGAGGATCTCGACCCGAGATCTAAGAACGAAAGAAGTCCGGAAATTCGGAACGGAGCAGGTCCTCGCGTTCCCAGGTAGCTTATTTGTCCGAATGATGAGACCACTTCACCTTGAGGAACTTGATAGACTTGTTGCGAGTCTTACGCTCAGTTTCTTCAAGAATTGCAACTGGGTACTCACGATAAGAAAGATCTGCTTGAAGATCGATGTCTTGGAGGTCAATGGTCCGCTCAGGAGTCTTGAAACATTTCCGGAGCTGAGAAACATGGAATACATCATGCACATTTGCAAAAAATTTAGGAAGCTCTAGTTGATATGCAAGACCACCTCTCTTGCCAACAAATTTTAAAGAACCAATGAAACGAGGAGCTAGATTCCCTTTTATTCCAAACCGCTGAGTGCCTTTCATGGGAGAGACTCTGAGATAGACTAGATCATCCACTTGGAAAGAAACATCCCGATGTTTGTTATCGTAATAACTCTTCTATCGAGACTGAGCTGCTTTGAGGTTCTCACGAATGACATGGCACATTTGTTCTGCTTTAGTGATCATGTCATTGCCCAATATCTGTTGCTCACCGGTTTCAGACCAGTTAAGCGGGGTACGACACTTTCTGCCGTAGAGAATCTCGAACGGGGCCTTGCCTAAACTAGCTTGAAAGCTATTGTTGTATGAGAATTCAGCATATGGAAGACAGTCTTCCCACTTCATGCCGAACGATATCACACAGGCTCTGAGCATATCTTCAAGAATCTGATTGACTCTCTCAACTGGACCACTTGTCTGCAGATGGAACACCGTGCTGAAACGGATCTTAGTACCCATAGCAGTCTGGAAGGACTCCCAAAACTTGGAAGTAAAGAGACTTCCACGGTCAGAAGAGATGAGCTGAGGAATACCATGCAAAGAAAGTATCCTTGACGTATATAGCTCTGCAAGCTGAGCTGCTGAGATAGATTCCTTGACAGGTAGGAAATGAGCAACTTTTGACAGCTTGTCGATAACCACAAAGATGGCATCGTTGCCTCTCTTGGACTTGGGAAACCCAGTTACAAAATCCATCTCAACATGATCGAATTTCCACTCTAGGATAGGCAAAGGCTGGAGAAGACCTGCTGGACGCTGATGTTCCGCTTTCACTCTGCGACAAACATCACACTCGTTCACGAACTGAGCAATTTCACGTTTCATGCGAGTCCACCAGAAGGTTTGCTTGAGATCCTGATACATCTTTGAACTGCCTGGGTGAATAGATAGCAGAGAATTATGTGCTTCGTCCATGATAACCTTTCTGAGATCACCTTTTGGAACCACAAGACGGTCCTCAAAGAACAAGGTATCTTTGTCATCGACACGAAAGCACTTATACTTCGGAATGCTCTTGGCCACACCTTTCTTCACTTTCTTCACCATAGCATCTAGTAGCTGTGCTTGGCAAACCAGATCTTCCAGAGTCGGAGAGACTTGAAGATTTGCAAAAAATCCTTGCGGAATCATTTGAAGGTTAAGCTTGCGGAAGGCTTCACAAAGCTCGGGTTGAAGAGGCTTCAAGATCAGACTATTGCAGTACGCCTTACGGCTGAGCACGTCTGCAATGACATTTGCTTTCCCAGGAGTATACTCAATGCTTGGGTTGATGTCTTCAAGCATTTCCACCCAACGAGATTGCCGACGATTGAGATTGGGTTGAGTGAAAATGTACTTCAACCTCTTGTGATCGGTGTACACCTCAACTGGTCTACCCAACAACAAATGCCTCCAAGTCATTAGAGCATACACAACTGCCGCCAACTCAAGATCATGAGTGGGGTAGTACTTCTCGGCAGGCTTCAACTGACACGAGGTATAAGCAACAATCTTCTTGTCTTGCATAAGAACACCACCAAGACCTTGGAGAGAAGCATCACAGAAAACTTGGAAAGGCTTGGACTGCTCAGGAGGAACAAGAACTGGAGCTGAAGTCAGTCTCTGCTTGAGTGTATTGAACGCCACATCACACTCAGGAGACCAAACATACTTGAAGCTCTTCTGGAGGATATTGGACAGAGGCTTGGCAATTTGAGAGAAGTTCTCCACGAATCTTCTGCAATAACTAGCAAGCCCGAGGAAGCTCCGAAGCTTCTTCACATTCTGAGGAGGCTCCCACTTCAAGATTGCCTCAACTTTCTCAGGGTGCACTTTAATTCCCTCGGCTGAGATGACATGCCCGAGGTACACCACTTCATTGAGCCAGAACTCACACTTGGAAAACTTGGCATAGAAGCGATGTTCCCTTAACTTGTCAAGCACAAGGCGGAGATGCTCTGCATGATCTTCTTCTGTCTCCGAGAACACAAAGATATCATCAAGATAGACCAAGACGAATTCATTCTTGAAGGGAGAGAAGATAAAATTCATCATCCTTGAGAAGGTTGGAGGAGCATTCGCAAGACCAAACGACATGACAGTGTACTCATACGAGCCAAAACTCGTCCTGAAAGCGGTCTTCGGAATGTCTTCTTCGCGAATGCGAATTTGATGATAACCCATGCGAAGATAAACCTTCGAGAAAACCTTGGCACCTTTCAGTTGCTCAAACAACTCATTGATGTTGGGAAGTGGGTACTTGTTTCTGATTGTCTTCTTGTTCAATGGCCGGTAGTCCACACAAAGACGATCCATGCCATCCTTCTTTTTGACAAACAAAACTCCACAACCCCACGGGGAAGAGCTTGGTCTGATGAGACCTAGACGTTCTTGCTCATCTAGCTGCTTCTTCAACTCTTTCAGCTCTTCGGGGCCAAGTTTATACGGGCGCTTGCATACCGGTTCAGTACCGGGCTCGAGATCAATCACAAACTCGACTGGCTGGTGCGGAGGCATTCCTGGCAACTCTTCTGGAAAGACATCTTCATACTCACAAACCACCGGAATTTGAGAAATTGCCGATATTTCACCCTTCTCGTTGAGAGCAAAGAGACGGACTGTGTCATCGCGAGCTGCGAAAATAATCACGTCTTCTGAAGGATGAGTCAGCTTGACTTCTTTTGCTTTGCAATCAATATGAGCCTTATTCGTAGCCAGGAAGTCCATGCCCAGAATGAGATCAATATCGGAATTCCCAAGAACAATTGGAGAAGCCAGAAAAGAATAATTGCCCAACTTGATAGAAGCATCCCGAACCACATAGCGAGAATTCATTTGCAAACTTGGAGACACCACAGTCAACGACTTGGATAATTCTTCACAACAGAACTCATGCTTAGAAACAAATGGCCTTGATATGAATGAATGCGATGCACCAGAATCAAATAATACTTTTGCAGGAATAGAATTGACTGAGAGATTACCCATAATCACATCATTGGACTGCTCTGCTTCTGCTGCATTCACCATATTCACTCTTGCGGTCTTGGGATTATGCTTCACCATAGCATTGCCTGGAGGCTTGACAGGAGGAGGAGGCGGAAGACGTCGCTGGTTGCACTTGTTTGCATAGTGGCCCTTCTGACCACACTTGTGACAAGTCACCTCAGAAAGCGGACGAACATTGCCTGGAGGAGGAACAAGAACAGCCTTGGACGCCTGGTTCTTCTACTGGAAACCTGGGTTCGGTGGGTAGGAAGAACCACGACCACCAAACTGCTTCTGCTGCTGAGGAGGAGGAAACGGAATAGGATTTGGTGCCCAATACTTCTGCTGCTTAGGTACCATCTGAGAGCTGGAAGAAGAATATGAATCCCTTGAACGTTTCTTAGAGTTCTCCAACTTGAGCTGAGCTGCTTCAATCTTCAAAGCCATGTTATAGAACTGATCAAACTCACGAGGCTCCTGAAGAACTAAGCCTGGCAGAAGCTCATCCTTGAGACCACCTATGAACTGATAGATCATAGCCTTATCATCTAGAACATCTTGCTTCGCATAACGAGCTAGATTCTGGAACTCGATGTTGTACTGGTAGACTGACTTACTTCCCTACTTCAGGTGCCTGAACTTCTCACGCATCTCCTCGACAAAGCTTGTCGGAATGTAATGAGCCCTGATGTCACGACGGAAATCGTCCCAAGTAACAACACGATCGCCCCTGGAATCCTTGTACTGTTGCCACCAGTCAGCCGCTTGACCCTTTAGCTGGAACGATGCAAACCTGACAAAGTCCTCTGGCCTAACATTGCTGCACTCAAAATGCTTGCTCATATCACAAAGCCAATCATCAGCATCTAGATACTGCTCACAATAGGTGAAAGTCTTGGGCTGGTTGGCAAGGAACTGATTGAGTGTCGCAAACTGCAATTGATTCTGAAAATTGCCTTGAAAACCTTGCTGACCCTGCTCCCTTTCTTGCAACAGCCTGAGCAACATCTGAGTGTTCGCATTGGTTGCGGCCATCAGAGCTTGCCAAGCTTCTGGAGGAGGAGGCGGAGGAGGCGGTGGTGGGGGTGGCGGTGGAACATCAGTCTGCTCCTCACCATGACCCGGATTGCTGCGAGTTGGTGGAGCCATCCTGAAGATGGACAAAATGCATCAGCCTAATTGATAAGATGAAAAAAGCTGAATCAAATGCTGGAAAGAATTGAACAAAACAACATAGCCTTCCTACTGAAAAATTAGTAAGAATGCTTCTTCGGATCACGCTAACATCATTAGACATAATAAGCCACTTGCAATAACGCAAAAAGTATTGAGCTAAGCGCTCGGAACAAATGTACATGCCCATATACATCTGAAGAAGATGATCCTAGATGACTACAAGATTTCCCACCTATGAACTTCCGAAAATTTTCTTGTTTATGCGATTCGGGTTGCGGAATCAAGAACCTTCCCTAGGCAATCAGCTGCAACTGCATCCGCAACCTTCCACACCATAATTCAAGACATTTCGCAAATTCATCTAATCTCGAATCCTTGAACTCACAATGATACTAAACCATGGTGGTACCCCGGACGCCTCCCTAGTACGGGGTGACTCCGACCTTATCTCACCACGATAAGTATTGAAGTAATTTCGAACATTCTCCGTCCTGACATATCAAGGAAGCTGAATGATAACGATGTGCCAACATTCCCTGGAGCTCGACTCCCTGGAAGAAATCAAGTCAGATAGGAGGCACCAAGACAGAACCCTGTCACATCGGCATCATA
The DNA here is from genome assembly GCA_022496015.1 of Hordeum marinum. Classification (NCBI taxonomy): domain Eukaryota; kingdom Viridiplantae; phylum Streptophyta; class Magnoliopsida; order Poales; family Poaceae; genus Hordeum; species Hordeum marinum. Next base: position 387,737,134 of record CM039672.1, read on the forward strand.
TAGACTCCAAAATACCCGCGTGATCCTAAAATTTTTTTGAGCGAGAAGAGGAGTAAAATCAAGTTCCTAAGTCGGAAACCTCACCAGAGCATAGAAGAGGAGTAAAAAGAATCCTACTCTCTGATATAACTAGACTCAAAATAGTTTTCACTAGACACGACTCGGCCAAGTTCGAACACGCAAAGGCTCCTATGGTTGTATGGCTCTGAATACCAACTTGCCACGCCCAAGATGCGCGCCTATCCATTTAAGGCACGAGGGCCTCGCAAGGGATAGATGCGCATCTTGCCGTTAGCAAGAATAGTATCATCGCAACATACAATACTAAATGAGAAGAGTATACAAGTTGGCTTACACTCGCCACATGCTAACTTACAATGTCACTCAGATCATAACATCAAGTTGAACACAGGGTCCGACTACAGACGAAATCAAACGATAGAAGAAGTTGCAAATGATACTATGAAGCTTTCCCAAAGATCACGACCGGGTCCTCTACTCATCCGGATATGTCACATACATCCTGCCTCCTTCCTCGTCATACTCCCATTGTAGCTGGGTAAGATCATCCTGCACGAACTCATCTGAACCAGTGCCTGGATTGTTGTAGTAAACTGTGAGCCACAGAGGACTCAGCTATCATGTGCCCGGGTACCAAGACTATTTAAGCTATAGGAAGGAAGGGGGTGATGTTTAGTTTGCAGCAGCACTAAGCATTATATGGTGGCTAACTTACGCAACAAGAATGTAAATGTGAGTGGTCTACGTTAAGCGATCGAATCTAGAGTAATCTCTATGAGATCCTGAACACTTACTTACAACAATCATAACCCCACCGTTAAACAAATATCCAAGTTGTCACATAACCGCGGGTATAGCTTTCCGAAAGATTTAACCCTGCAGGGGTGCTCCAACTAGTCCATCACAAGTAACCACACTCCGCGGGAGTTCCTCGACCACGAATCTCGCGGACTTCATCGGTAATTCCAAATGATTTCCAACACCTCGAGAAGACCCGAAGAAAGTCAGAGTCCACACGCAAGACATTCTATAAAGGTAAATCAAGTTCAGCAAGACCTCCCGACGTGTCGACTATCCCGATAAGAGCCGCGTATCTCAGTCTCAGGACTCGACAGATTGTCGAAACTTCTGGTAGGCCAAACACAGAGTTGCCCCTGGTGGCCACCAGCGGTTGACATTTTTGGACCAACACTCATGCGGAGCACTGGCCCGGGGGTTGATTAAATTATCCACGGGGTTGCAAAGCCCTATGCAAGTTCATGAAGTTATTAGCAAATGTAGTACCAAAGTTGGGTCTTGCCAGACAAGTTTTAATCTCAACCGAATAAACAAGGGGGTCCCCATAATAACCCCAAGCGTGTTAGGAGCGCAAAATATGGAAAACATAACACCGGTAACAAGGAACTAATGTCGATAACAGCGGAACAAATCACTTAGCAAAAGGCCAAGCCTTCTGCCAATACGAGATATATATGTGCATTAAATTAAATAATAGAATTTATTGTGATATCCAATCCATGTTATCACATGGATCAACCTGCACCTGCAACTAAGAATGCTATAAGAGGGGCTGAGGAGCGGTAACTTAGCCAATCAAAGGTTTGCTAGGATGCGGAGGTTAGAGGCTGTGGCAACATGGGGGCTGATATCATGTGGTAGTTAGCGCAATTGTAACGATAAGAACGAGAAACTAGCAAGCAAAGATAGTCTTGGGATCCGGGTACGATCATCTTGCATGTTGGTTCTTCAGCGGAACAAGTAGCGGGATCCTCGTAGTGGTAGTCTCCAGGGTCCTCGAACTCAGTTTCGACACTCGCGTCTACCCAAGAGAAACAGCAAATAAATAACCAACCAAGGCGCAATGCACAACCAAGATGATGCATGATTCATTTAGTGAAGAATTAGGCATGGCAATCCAGTTCTAGTCAAGTTTCACATGCATAGTTTGTTTATTAGTGAATCTGGTTAGAACCTCATGCTAACTTCTTTAGACATGCATTAACATGGCAACTATGGATGCATCATGCAAAATCGATGGAAATGCATATAAAGATCGTGAGAAACGGAGCTACGATTCTCGAGATACGCTCACGACCAGGTACGGAGGCAAAACACAAGATCACCAAATACCTGGGCTAATTCTTGGCATTCCAAGGTGGCCACTGGACAGGTGATGAAAAAACAATCACAATAGACTCAAGAATCACTCAATTTCATGGAGTATAGCTCCCACAACTCACAAAATAAAATAGCACACAATCTGTCACAAACAACAACATAGCAACTTGGAAAGCTTACAACTAGAGTTACAGAAATCCTAGAGCCACAAACAAGACATGGACAGAATATACTCAACACCCACATCAATTCATCCAATTTCACCACCAGCAAAGGAGCCCCACATCAATAAGAAATAAGTAATCAAGTTGGCATGATGCATCAGTTTACCTGGGACTTGGTGAAAATTCCAGTTTTCTGGAATCTGGGTTAACAAAGTGTCAAGTTGACAGCACTGGTTAAATACGCTAGAGAGCTCCTATTGACATGAAAATTAACAGGATGGTAGTTGACAATATCTACTACAAATACCTAACACTAAGCATGCTCAAATTCACAACACATCAATAGCTACAACCCACTCTACATGGCAAAACAATAACAGCAGAATCCCCAGACTTAGCCATTTCAAGGCAGGTTGGCAGAAACAGAAAGTAGGAAACTTAACAGCACGATTCCCACTTATCTATTGATTTAACATGAATAAAAAAATACTGGGACATTATCAACAACTTTGGCTAACAAATTGATGTTGGCAAGATCTTGAAAGCATGCATAGATAAATTCATATGAAAAAGACAAAAGGGCATCACAGCATAAAAATGCAGTTTTGTGATGTTGCCCCAAAGTCAAATCTGACTTCACAGATGCATACATGGGTTGATTCTACCCCAATATCATTACTCATACCTATATGCTTTCATGAAACAAAAGGGAGCAAAGGGGGGGGGGTCAAAATTTGACCTCTCTAGGCCATGGGTGACTTATGCCACTCATAAAACTTAATGTAAATGCCACAAAATGATATGTGCTCCATATATACATGTTGAAAGTGGTTATGATAACATGGCATAGCATCAATATGCAAGTATTAAACTATCTAGAAGAAGAACTAGCTCATATGCACATAGAGACCTACACATGGAGCTACTCATGTACCTACACTCACTACACCACACTTGCACAACTTTCTCTACACATGCACAAGTGGTAGAAAAAACACACATACACACTCTCACACATACATATCTACACATGGCATCACATACACACATGGGTATACACTCACATATGTGTGTGTGTGGTGCTCAACACACACATACATGTGCACCCATATATGCACAAGTGCAAATATGCACATGTACAAGTAGTCTCACACAACACACACACACTCTATATCTACACACACATGTGTGTATGCAACACATACACACACACTCACCCCCCACACACAAATCACACCAGATCCGGGCACGACCGCACCAGATCCGAACACAGCACACCGGATCCAGCCAATAGAATAAAAGAACCCAAAAAAAGGACTTGCGCCCGCAGGGTTTTGAACCTGGGTCTCCCCCGTGGGAGAAGCGCGCGGCAACTAGTCAGGCTTGGCGGGAGTTTTGAACAGAGGGAGGCAGCACTACACTAGTACTAGCACTAACTTAACTGTCGAAACTGAACTTGCACACACGCACTGACAGCGACGGCAGACAGGGAGGTCTCAGGGGGAACTCTGGCGAGGGAGACTCACCACTAGGCTATAGGGACTAAGGGGAGATATGCACGACGCACGGGGCGACGGAGGCAAGACCCGAGCCTGGCCGGACACACACACGCACATCAAAGCCACGGTTTTGACCGGAGCTGCGGGAACTCGCCGGAGACACGGGCGCGGTGATGACTACGCAAGGCGACAGACGGCAAGAAAGGGCGGACGACAATGGGGAGCTCACCTAGTGTCCTCAGGACGTGAAGGCGAGGCCGGACGCGCGACGAAGACGACGCTATCGACGGCGGCGCGCGGCGATGCTCCTGGACACGGAGCAGCAGAGGAAGAGCTCGGGGCGCGGCGATGGAGACGACCTGATGCTCCCTCGGACAACGAGGAAGAAGGGGCGTCGACGAGGAAGCCCTTTCCTCGCACTAGAGGGGCGAAGACGGCCGGAGGAGCTACCTCCGGGCACGAGCTGATGCTCGGCCAGAGCTCGACGGACGCGGAAATGGCATGAGGCTACCTACCTTACCTGGCGGCGGCGCGGCGAGGAAGATGGAGGAATGGAGAGAGGGGAGGAACTAGGGCAGGGGGACAAGCTTAAAAGGCGGCTAGGGACGCCGTCGGCCGTCAAATCGTCGAGCACGGCAACGTGGCTCCTGCCGATGCCCTGCCGTACAGTGCAACGACCGGATGAGCATGAGGGTTGGCTGGGCTGTGCTAGCTGGGCCGCTGCGGGAGGAGGAGGCCCACTATCCTAATACGCGGGAGAAACAAAGAAGAAGAGTTTTTTTAATAAACCAAATCAATTTAGAAAACCCCACCGAAATGAACAAAAGGCTTTTTGGAAAACCAAAATATTTTGGCACCAGCATAAATGCAACATATTTAAATGATTTCAAGGAGATTTTTTTATAGCAAGTAATTTAAATACCTTTTTAAAAAAAATACAACAACCGCTGTTATTTTTAGCACCCCCAAAATCACAAGGCTCAAACCCCAAAAGAACATCACACATTGCTCAAAATAATATTACCTAAAGCCAGAACCTTTTTTAACAAATTCCTGCCAAGTTAATTTATCAAGTAGAAATATAGAGGAATAAGAGGCTTTGGCATGTTGGCAAGGAGGGGAATGAGAAAGAGTGGTACCACATACACACCAACCACATCAAAACACCCAAGGACACACTCACATCCAAGGTCACTCACCACAAGGCATGGTATGATGGATGCCATGATGCATGGATGCAAAACAAGACAAGGTATGACAAGATGCAATTCATTCATAGCTCATGACACCAGTTCATACATTGGGGTTTCATGCCAAATATGGTAGGGACATCACTTGGGATGTCACAGCAGTGGTCTTGGCAGGACTTGGCGGTTTTGAAGGACCCCTTCGAGGGCTCTCCGGGATGATATCTTCAGCAGTCGGCTCAGTGGAGGCAATTGGCGGATCTACATCCAGTTGTGGCTCCTCCAGTTGTTCTTGCTCCGGCTCTTGAGCAACAGGGCCGGGGGAGGGCTTGATGGTCTTCCGACGCTTGGCTTGAGCATTGCAAGATAGAAAGATCAGAATCCATAGGATATTACTACCCTACAAAGAACCGGATGTTATAGTGGAAAAACACTTACAGTGGGTTGATCTTGGGAGGCGGCAGAGCGGTCGCCAAAGAGTTGCCGGAAGAGGGCGATTTCTGAGATGAAATTTAAGAAAGATGAGACAGCACCAAGGTTATAAAGAGGAATGAATCAAACAGGAACACATACCTCTGCGGGGCATTTCTTCGGAGCCGGCGAGTTCGGCAAGCCGGACATAAGGTCAGTGGAGCCGATGCTCCGGGTCTGGCAACGGTCAGCCTGTTGTTGGTTTTTTGAAAAGAAAGTCAGGAGCCAGGTAAGCGAGAGGATGAGAAAGAGGAACTTTTCTGGTAACCCACCGCGGTTTTCGGGGGACAAAATACTTTGAGCCGGAAGAAACATAGTTTACCTCGGGGGCATTGGCATGGCTTGTCTCCACATCTCTTGTGAGTAAAACAAGCATTGGTAAAACAAGAAGGCAAAATATCAAGCAAACAATTAAATTTTTACCTCTGAGCTAGATGACTGTGGCGGGTCGAACCATTCCTTTCACGGGGCGTCTTTCTTTGGCTTCTTGGCTGGGGCCTTCTTCTTGAGCTTCTTCGGAGGAGGGACGTATTCCTTCTTCCAGAAATCAGAGTCGGCCTGCGAAAATAACCCAGAGAAGAGTAATAGATCAGCAAGGTACAAACAAAAATCCAACAGATGGATGGGAAGAAATGGACTTATATCTGGAGCCGGATTGTTGACGCTGAAAGGCGCCAGGCCAATGGCGCTGCATGAGCCGGAGGCTTCATGGACAAGGCTCCGGATGACAGTGGTAATGTCATCCTCTGTCAGGGTTGATTGGCTGAAACATAAGGATCTGTCATATTTGCCTTCATATTCACACATAAGCCGGCTTCTATGGCTTAAGGGCATAATCCGCCAAGAAATCCAGCAGCGGATCAAATCCAATCCAGTTAAACCATTTGGCCATGAGTGCCTTGATCTTGGCATGAGTCGGCTCATACCTGGCATGCTCCGAAGCTGAGAGCCGACTAGGAAGTTCTGAATCTATCCTGAGCCGGGAGGGACGATAACCCGACAATGGGCGCTCATTCTCAGGAGAGGTGTCCTTGCAGTAGAACCAAATCTTGTTCCAATCCTTCGGATGACTCAGCATCTGCACAGCCGGAAATATGATGTCTCTGCATCGTTGAATGGAAATACCGCCAAGCTCCAGACTCGGACCGCCTTTCATTTTGGTTTGGCGGTTGGCATAGAAGAACTCTCAAAACAAACCTATAGACGGCTTGATTTGTAGGTAGACTTTGCAGAGCACTTGGAAATTGCATATGTTTGAAATGGAGTTGGGGGCCAAGTCTTGAGGGTGAAGCTTGTATACGTGAAGAACATCACGGAAGAATTTCGAGCCGGGTGGCACGAATCCTCGCTCGACACGGTCAGAGAAAACTACTACCTCTACTGTTTGGGGAGAGGGCCGTGTTTTGTCACCCGAAACCCGCCAATGAATGACCTCCTTGGAAGGAAGAGTGCCCGTGCCAACGAAATCCGTTAAATACTCTTCCGTGATGCAAGACCCGACCCAGTTGCGTGAGTTGGAGGCGTGAGACATACTGGCAGCTTAAAGACTTTGCAAAATTAAATATGCCGCGAGTTAAGAGCAAGCAGATATCTGTGACAGCTTACAATTTTAAGGGCTCTACAAATACTATGCCATAGTCCGGCTGATGAGAGCCGGAGAGGCCTCGCGGCTCAACAAGGAAAGGAGGAGCGAAAATCGGCTAAGTCCTGAAAATAGGTTTCGCAAACTACTGCTACAATTACAGATCTACAAAAGCAGGAAAAAAGGTTCTTATTCTCAACATAGCAAAGAACAGACAAAGCAGAAGAAAGAAAACAAAGCCGCGACGATCCGCGCATTGCGCACGGCCCTCCCGTACATGGCGACGCGACAAGGATGCGCGTTAAAGGCATCAACGGCGTCGGGAGTACACCGACGATGGTGCGGACGGATCCCGAGCGGCGGCAACGGAGCTTCCGCAAACCCTACTACAGTGGCGATGGATCTAAGGAGGAGCTTGGGCTTACCGATGATGGAGCGGCGGACGCGGAAGAAAAACTGGAACGGCATAGGTTGATGCAGCGGCCTGGTTGACGATGATGCGAAGACGGTGCCAGAGCAGAGTGCGCTGGAGCGGAGGCGATGAGAGGAAGAAGATGAAGAGCAAGCGGGAGAAGGAAACGTTTTCACCTGCAACAGGTCTTATTTAAAGGGAGAACGAGACAGGCGTGAAAATCTAGGCGACAGAGGCTATTTGACCAAGGCGGACGCCTCGATTCTCGGGCTGACCATTTAATAAAAGTTTCGGTGGCACGTCAGCGGATCTCTCTCGCAGGGACTATGTGACATCACGCCGGGTCATCACCGAGCGACTCGCCGGAGAGCAGAAGAAAGGGATGAAATGAGAAAGCTCAATTCAACCTGGGGCCTAATGTTGGGGAAATAACCCCACAATATGACCCGCCATTAAGGTTCCGGGTCACATTGATGGCTCGTGAGCCAGCCCAAGGGTGAGCCATAAAGTCTATGGCCCAGGAAGATAAGCGGCTCAAGGTGTGGGCCGCAAGGTGGCCCGGACGGAGAAGACCCGGGCGTGTAAGCCGCTCGGGGATAGCTTGGACAAGAAGATAGAGGAAGACTCGGATAGACAATGAGATTCGGTTAGACAATTGTAAAGACCCGTGGTCCTGACCTCCTATATAAAGGCAGACCCGGGGCGACTTAGAGAGAGGTGATCGAGAACAAGGTCAAGCTTTAGCTCTCTTGTAATTGATACAACAAGCAATACAAGAACAAGCAGGACATAGGCTATTACCTCGACTTGAGGGGCCAAACCTGGGTAAACTCGTGTCCTTCGTCCCAATCAACCCCTTGGAGTCCATCACATTAGCAATGGCCTCGAATCCAAGTCCGTTCACCCGGACATCTGCCGTGATAAATCCACGACAGGTCTTGAGGCGGCAGCTTAGGGTTTTGAGGCGCGATGTTTGAAGATAGAATTTCAAAGCATCGACACCCACAGAATATATACCCTTCGCTGTCAGTCACACCGATTATAAATTTTCGGTGTCACCGAGTTTCTCAATTGTCAGCTGACAGCGAAACTCAGTGTAATCGAGAATATGGAATCGGTAGAACCGAGATTGAAAAACTATATCAACCCTAGGGATTCGGTGAGACCAAGTTTTGTGGGTTGGTTCCATCGAGATGAACTTGGGAGGTTTTAATGGTTAGTCCTTTGTCGATACGGAACTGTGAGTGCTCCTCACACCGAGGGATCGAAAAGTACTTGTTCAAATTTTATGATGCAACATGAATAGAATATGAGGTGAGAAAGCGTAGATAGCTAGAGGAGTGGTCCTAGGCATTCTTGTCCATCCAATTGGCAAAAGATAAATTAAAAACCAAATAGCAACAATTGGATGTCCTCGAATGACTAAATAAATGCAAACCAACATGCAAAAAAAAATACTAGCATCTATCAAGTACTTTATCAAACCAACAGGCTCACACAATAAGATGTCACCTAGACGGAGTCATCTATATATGAGTATATTGACTTAGGATCCAAGTAAGAATACTTGATCATAGGTCATACTCATCGTTTAAGCACGAGTGGGTTTACCACTTTTACATAAAGCATTTAATGTTCTCACATACTATGAGATGCTTTGAATCAAGTCTTAGAGTAAACCTCCCCCTTGATGTGACATCCCCCCTTGAGAGGGATAAACTAACCTTGGATTTTGTCGATGAAGGCTTCATCTAGGTGAAGTTGTGATGGATGCCCAAAGTTGATGAAGATCACCATGAGGTGGGAGCATCCTTGTTGTTTCCTTACTCTTGTCACCCACATGGGTTAGTCCCAACACATAAGGGACAAATACAAGGATATATATGGACATGGAGTGAAAATCATACATGATGATGTCCATTGATTTGTTGATTACCTTGTCCCTTGCTTACCTTTGAGGAAATGTGTGACTCCTTGAACTATTACATGATGTTGATGTTGATTGCAACTAGTTTGTGCTAATAATGAATATGAGTGGATTTCATTGGTGGAGTCACCCCTCAAGAACTTATCTAGTTCTTCTTTTTGGGGAACCACATCAAGTTGACGGGGGTACTTGGTGTTGAAGTAGTACTTGTAGAAGTTGAGCTTGTAGTACCCTTGGGAACCCACTTCACCAAAGCTTGGAATTCATCTTCATATGAGTCAATGTCATCTTTAAGCTTTTTCTTGCCCTTGAGCTTGGGTTCTTGTGGTGGAAGGTCATCTTGAGCATTTGTTCCCTTGGGGAGAGTATTTTCATACTTCTAATTTTGAGTAACAAACTTGGGATTGGGGTATTGACCTTCTTCCCATTCAATTCCATTAGCTTTGAAGTACCCAACACCATGGTTCTTCCGGTATCCTTCGTGCTTGCGTACAATCTCCTCAAATTGTTTGCACCTGACAAGACTCTTGTAGATACCTTTCTCTATAATCCCTTTCAAAAGTTCATTTCCTTGCTCAAGTGTAACTTGGCTAAGAGAAGAGTTACTCGGATCAATAGAACTACTCGAAGCAATATCATTGTGTTTGTCATTTTATTGCTACTAGTTAAAGAACCTTTCTTGCATTTGTTACTAGCTTGCTTAGTATTAAATTGTGGCATGAATGTAGACTAGAGAAGTCGCTTGGGTAGATAATTGGAAGTCTTCTTTTGAAGATCGTCATTGATCTCTTTAAGGAACTCATGCTCTTGCTCTAAGTTGAGCTTCTTGAAGTAGAGCTTCTCATATGTCCTTTCAAGCTCTCTATGATTTTGTAGAGTAGACTCGTGAGCTAACTTAAGAGTTTTTAGTTCTTGAGTTAGTCATTCTATTTCCAACTTATCATCATCGCACGACTTGTCCAGACTATAGTGATTACTAGCAAGTTCATCTTGACTAACATTACTAGATTTTTCAAATAGCAAGTCATCTTCAATTAACAAGTCATCTTCATCACTATTGAAATCAACATACTCGGGGTGTGATACTTGGGGTCTTTAGCCATGAAGCAACATCCACTCCCTTGATTTGGTAAATCAAATATGGCGTAGGAGTCGGTTGTCACTAGTTCAAGTCCAGCAACACCTTCATCTTGACTATAGTCAGAGTTGGAGTGATAGCTTCTCTCAAAGTTGTTGTTGGAATTGGAGCCGGAGACACATTGACCAACGTGAGCTTGATGTCTTCTTCTTGAGTAGCTCTTGGTGTACTTCTGCTTCTTCTCCGAGTCCCTACTTCTCCTTGAGGGTCTTCATTCATAATGATCATCTCTACTCCTTCTCTCTCTTTGAGGTGACTTGCCTCTTGAGCTTCGTCTTCTTGGTGACTCTTCTTTCCTGTTGTAAGGAGCCATGCACTTATTGGAGTAGTGTCCGGGCCTCCCACAGTTGTATCAATTGCGGTCACGACTTGACGAACGTATCTCTTCATATCTTGAGTTGGAGCTTCGATCTTTGCTTCTATTCTTGTAGAACTTGTTGAATTTATTGACCATGAGGCTTATTGCTTAATTTGTGACAAGGTTGTCGCGTGGGGTAGCGGGAGCATCACTTGTGGCTTTGTAACCACCGATGGACTTGTGGTGAAGCTCTTCCTTGTCCTTAGGTGTCATCTCATGAGCAACAATTCTTCCAATCACTTCCGTTGGCTTGAGATCTTTGTAGTTGGGCATCATTTGGATCAATGTGCATACGGTGTCATATCGATCATCCAAAGCTCGGAGTAACTTCTTGATGATAAATTTGTTTGCCATTTCTTTGCTTCCTAAGCCGACAATCTCATTTGTGATGAGAGCTAGCCTAGAGTACATCTCAGTGACTCCCTTCACCGTCCTAGATCTTGAACTTGTCAAGCTGACCTTGAAGAATATCCAATTTGGATTCTCTCACGGATTCGGTACCTTCATGCATATCAACCAAAGTATCCCAAATATCTTTTGTATTCTCAAGACGGCTGATTTTGTTGAATTGTTTGGGGCATAGGCAGTTGAATAGAATGTTACATGCTTGAGCATTGTATTGCAACATCTTCAATTCATCCACGGTCGCTTCACGATCTGGTTCCCTTCCATCCGCAAAGAATTCACCTTGCAATCCAACACGAGCAACAGCCCAAACGGTGGGGTTATGACCAAGAATATGCATTTTCATTTTGTGCTTCCAACTAGCAAAATTAGTGCCATCAAAGTACAGAACTCTATGGTGATAATTTCCCTCACTAGACGCCATACTCTCCTAGGTTCTGAAACCAATGCAATGGAGACCAATGCTCTGATACCACTTGTAGGATCAAAAGTATGTCTAGAGGGGGGTAATTAGACTAATTAACCAAATAAAAATTTAGCCTTTTCCCAATTTTTATTGTTGGCGGATTTTAGCATTCATAGCAAGTCAAGTACACCCTACACGTGCATTACTAAGAGTATAGCAGTGGAAAGTAAAGACAAGCATGAGTAAAGGAAAGGGTAGGAAGATCAAATGCAATTTGGAGACACGATTATTTTTCCCGTGGTTCCGATAGGTGGTGCTATAGTGCGTCCACGTTCATGGAGTCTTCAACCCACGGAGGGTAACAGTCGTGAGAGTCTACAGAGGGCTCTAACCAGGGAGGGTTCCACAAAGAAGCAACCTTGACTATACCATGACAGCTTCGGTCCACGAAGGACTAGTCTCACGATGGGTAGATCTTCATGAAGTAGTCGATATTCTTTCCCTTAAAAACTTCTTCGTTCACTCCACAACATGAAGTAGGAGGCTCCCAAGAGACACCTAACCAATCTAGGAGGCACCACCCTCCAAAACTTAATAGGCTCGATAATGTCGATGAAATCGTTGCTCTTGTGCTTAAAGCTGATAGTCTCCTCAACACAAAATCACTATCTCACAGATTTGGCTTGGTAGAAGAGATTGATTGGGTGGAAAGCAAGTTGGGGAGGCTAGAGATGAAGATTCATATGGTAGGAATGGAATTGCATGATCTCAACACATGAGTAGGTGGCTCTCTCTCAGAAAATCAGTAGGTATGAGTGGGGAACTATTCTGGGTGCTTCTCTTCGAGTAGGTGGTGGTGGAAGGGTATATATAGGCATCTCCAACAATCCAACCATTATACCTAAAGTGACCAACTCGTTGACACCGATGTGTTAATCTCGGTGCTACCAAGTTGCTCCAAAGGTAGCAACTTTTGAATCTTGGTGAGACCGATAAATACAACTCGGTTGTACCAAAATGGTGGCCAACGGTCAGAATGGCAGAACTCGGTGACACCAAAGCAACAACTTGGAATTTACAAGTTTGTGCAAATAGGCATCAGAAGGTTTGCCACCCCAACTCGGTTGCACCAAACCAAAATCGGTTGTACCGAATTTCTAGGGTTTGGCTGGGTCTGTCTGGGTATTGGGATCGGTGGCACCGAATGGGATAAGTTGGTTGCACCGATTTTCATGGTTTGGCTTAGGACAGACTTTTGTGGAGGATCTTGTGTATGTTTTTGGTGACTATCACTTGTGCATGTATGAGCATTTTTTCATCAATAATACCTTACCCCCTTTTAATAGTATTGGCTTTCCTATGACTCAAAGTGATTTCTCACAAAGTTAAATATAGAGTCTTCTTTGCCTTAAGCTTTGCCAATGTATTTCCTTGCATCTTGGGTATTCCACAATCCTTTTGCCGACCCATCATTGAACCTTTCCTGAAATGTACTTAGTGGAAACATTAGTTCGACGATGTATATGTTGTTATAAATTACCAAAACCACCAAGGGATCAAATGTGATTTCAGCATTGCGGTATAAGATCAGACGAGATGACCCTGGTGATGTTGAGGGCCAGTGCATCGTGAAGAGGGTTCCTTCCAAGGTGATGTGGTATGCTCCTATAATACCATGGTTGAAACATGTGTTCAAAAACAAAAAAGCATGCCGAAATGATGCGATGGCACATAAAAGACTATAAGAAAGACGGGAAGTTGAGAGCACCCGCCGACGGGTCGCAGTGGAGAAAGATCGAGAGAAAGTGGAGGGACTTTACAGGTGACCTAAGGAACATATGGTTTGGTTTAAGTGAAGATGGAGGTAGTCCTTTTGGGGAGCAAAGAAGCAAGCATAGCACATGGCCCGCGACTCTATGTATTTATAACGTTCCAATTTGGTTGTCCATGAAGCGGAAGTTCATTATGATGGCAGTACTCATCCAAGGCCCTAAGCAACCCGGCAATGACATTGATGTGTACCTAAGGCCATTAGTTGATGAAATTTTATAGCTCTGGAATGGAAAAGGTGTATGTGTGTGGGATGAGAACGAACAGGAGGAATTTGACCTACATGCGTTGTTGTTTGTAACCATCAACGATTGGCCCGCTCTCAGTAACCTTTCTGGACAGACAAACAAGGGATACCACGCATGCATGCACACTTTAGATGACACCGAAAGTATATATTTGGACAAATGCAGGAAGAATGTGTACCTAGGGCATCTTTGATTTCTTCCAACCAACCATCAATGTCGAAGAAAGGAAAGCATTTCAAAGGTGAGGCAGATCACTAGAAGAAGCCCGCCCTCCGTACTAGTGATCACATACTTGATATGGTAAATGATTCACATGTAATGTTTGGAAAGGGTCGTGGTGGAATATCTGTTCCGACTGACGACGAGGGACGCGCACCCATGTGCAAGAACAAATCTATATTTTGGGACCTACCCTATTAGAAAGACCTAGAGGTCTGCTCTGCAATCGACGTGATGCACATGACGAAGAATCTTTGCGTGAAATTTCTAGGCTTCTTGGGAGTGTATGGGAAGACAAAAGATACACCGGAGGCACGGGAGGACTAGCAACATGTGCACGAAAAAGACGACATGCATCGAAAGCAGTATGAAGGTCCTGCCAGCTATGCTCTTATCGAAGAAGAGAAGGAAATCTTCTTTGAGTGCCTGCATGGTATGAAGGTCCCATCTGGTTTCTGGTCGAATATAAAGGGAATAATAAATATGACAAAGAAAAATTTTTAGAACCTAAAGTCTCATGACTGCCACGTGATCATGACGCAATTGCTTCTGGTTGCATTGAGGGGGTTTCTACCGGAAAACGTTCGATTAGCCATTGTGAAGCTATGTGCATTCCTCAATGCAATCTCTCAGAAGGTAATCGATCCAGAAATCCGACGAAGGTTAAGGAGTCGGTTGGTACAATGTCTTGTCAGCTTCGAGCTGATGTTCCCACCATCCTTCTTCAATATCATGACGCGCATTCTAGTTCATGTAGTTGACGAGATGGCCATTCTGGGTCCTGTATTTCTACACAACATGTTCCCCTTTGAGAGGTTCATGGGAGTCTTAAATAAATATGTTCGTAATCGTGCTAGGCAAGAAGGAAGCATCTCCACGGGCCATCAAACAGAGGAAAGCATTGGGTTTTGTGTTGATTTTATTCTTCACCTTAAGCCGATTGGTCTCCCTCAATCGCGGTATGAGGGGAGACTCACTTGAAAAGGCACGCTAGGAGCAAATTCAATAATATGTAGGGACGTGCATTCTTGGTCTCAAGCACACTACACAGTTCTACAAAATTCTACCTTGGTGACCCCGTATGTCAATAAACGCAAGAATAGTCTGCGCTCCAAACAGCCGGAGCAGTGTGATGACTGGATTACATGTGAACACGTCAGGACTTTTGGCAGTTGATTGCAAACACATCTCATGGGTAACACCACTGTTGAAGATGAGCTGTACTCGTTGGCCAGGGGACCATCTTCGACTGTATTGACTTACAAAGGGTATGCGAGAAATGGGAATACATTTTACATGATCGCCCAAGATCAAAAGAGCACCAACCAAAACAGTGGTGTCCGCTTTGATGCATCAACCAACAGGGGAAAGGACACATATTATGGTTACATAGTGGACATATGGTAAGCTGACTATGGACATGATTTTAAGGTCCCTTTGTTTCGGAGGAAATGGGTCAATCTGTCAAGAGGGGGTACAGTCGTATAGGTAGACCCACAGTACGGAATGACAACAGTGGATCTGAACAATCTTGGGTACACAAACGAACCATCCGTCCTAGCCAATGATGTGGCGCAGGTTTTCTATGTGAAGGACATGTCTACCAAACCGAGAAAAAGAAAAGATAAGGAAGTGAATACATCATACGATGAGACAAAGAGCCACATAGTTCTTTCAGGGAAAAGAGACATCGTGGGAGTGAAGGGCAAGATAGACATGTCTGCCGATTATGAAATGTTTCGTGAAATTCCTCCCTTCCAAGTGAAGGCTGGCCCAAGCACCCCGTTGAACGATGAAGATTATCCTTAGTTACGGCACAATAAGCAAGGGACACATGCGAAGAGAAAGTGAAGACTTTCTCTCCACAACTATTCTGATGATGGCTTCGATCTAGAATATCACTCTAGTTACATGTCAGGAAATGAAATGCCTTTTGGAACAGACGAGTTTTTGTCCGAAACCCTGATACTTCGAAAGAGATTGTCCATTTTGTACACGAAGTGCATCCAGTTTTTGCCATTACCCTCTCAACTTTTTAACACATGCTATGTGGGTGAAAGGATGGTACCATGCTAAGTTTCAACCATTTCAGAGTTCATTTGGAGTGCTTTTCAATTCAGGGTCATTTTAGCTCAAAATAAATGATGAAATGCATGAAAAATAGCAAATGAAGTCAGAAAAGGGTTGAAAAGGTATGATGTGCTTTGAATGGTGCATGTTGAATGTAGAAAAAGTCTTGAGTTAAAATATGTCTAATTTTTTAAAATCCTTTTGTAAGAGACGTGCTTTCATCCGAAACCCTAATACTTCAAAAGAGATTGTCCATTTTGTACACGACGTGCATCTAGTTTTTGCCATAACCCTCTCAACTTTTTAGCACATGCTCTGTGGGTGAAATGATGGTACCATGCCAACTTTCAACTATTTCAGAGTTCATTTGCAGTGCTTTTCAATTCAGGGTCATTTTAGCTCAAAATAAATCATGAAATGCATGAAAAATAGCAAATGAAGTCAGAAACTAAAATTATATAAAATTTATGCAACTAAAATTATCAAAGTTATTTTTGTTAAAAACTTTAATGGCGAAAAGAATATTCATAAAGTATTTTTTGTTAAGAACTTTTAATATGCAAAAAAATGACATAGAAAATAGCAAAAGTGAAAATAGATGTGCTTATAGAGAAAATTCAACCTAAATTCAAAGTGCTACTTAGGCTCATAACTAGCATTTTGAATTTAGGTCGAATTTCCTGTATAAGGGCATCTATTATCACTTTGAGAGGAATTAACGAAGCAGAGAGGGGCTGGCTTATAAATAGGTGCGAGTGCCTCTCGCTTGGCGAGGTGGGACTAAAGTCCCACCAAAGCCTGGACCAACCCTTTAGTCCTGGTTGGTGGCACCAAACGGAAATAAAAAGCTTTAATATCAAACTAAAATAACATAAAAAATAAAAAAATGTCGCCTACTTGGCCACCACGGCCTGCATACGACTAGAAACCCATCTCTACATGGTCCAGGATGCAAGCCCACGGGCCCAGCAGGCCCAACATGGTAGACACATAGGTAGACGCTAGAGGGGTTGGCGCACGAAGCGGTACATTAAGGACATAAGCCTTCTGCGCAGCAACGAGGACAATCCACAGATCACGGAGCCAGTCTGCAATATTGCTACCATCATCTTTGAACTCTATTTCTCTAGGAACATATAAAAATTAAAGGGAGCTACACCGTGAGCTACTAATCTACAACACAGTTTGCAAAGACACAACTGACTATGTTCATGATAATGAGTTCAATTAATCATATTACTTAAGAACTCCCACTCAAATTGACATCCCTCCGGTCATTTGAGTGACACATGATCCAAATTCACCAACTCAAGTCCGATCATCACGTGAGTTGAGGTGGTTTCAATGGTGAACATCATCATGTTGAGCATATCTGCTATATGACTCATGTTTGACCTTTCGGTCTCTTGTGTTCCGAGGCCATGTCTATACATGCTAGGCTCGTCAAGTTTAACCCGAGTGTTCTGCACGTGCAACACTGGCTTGCACCCGTTGTATGTGAACGTAGAGTCTATCACACCCGATCATCACATGGTGTCTCAACACGACGAACTTTCGCAACGGTGCACACTCGGGAGAACACAATTCATCTTGAAATTTAAGTGAGGGATCACCTTATAGTGCTACCGTCCTCCTAAGCAAAACAAGGTGCATAAAAGGATTAACATCACATGCAAATCATAAGTGACATGATATGGCCATGAACTTGCGCTTTTGATCTCCATCTTGAAAGCACTGGCATGATCTCCATCGTCACTGGCACGACACCATGATCTCCATCATCTTGATCTCCATCAACGTGTCGCCATCGGGGTTGTCGCACCCATCATGCTTGTACTACTATTGCTACCGTTTAGTGATAAAGTAAAGCATTACATAGCGCTTAATGATTGACACGCAGGTCATAGAATAATTAAAGACAACCCTATGCCTCCTGCCAGTTGCCGTACTCATCGACATGCAAGTCATGATATTCTATATAACACATGATCATCCCACACATCACATATATCACATCATGTAATTGGCCATATCACATCACAACATACCCTGCAAAAACAAGTTAGACGTCCTCTAATTGTTGTTGCATGTTTTACGTGGCTGCTACGGGTATCTAGCAAGAACAATTCTCATCTACGCAAAAACCACAATGGTTATACACTAGCTGCTTTTCAACCTTCTCAAGGACCGCCTTTGTCGAATCCGAGCCAACTAAAGTGAGAGAAACTGGCACCCGCAAGCCATCTATGAAACAATTTGCGGTTGAGAGAACCGGTCTCTCGTAAGCATACGAGTAATGTTGGTCCGGGACGCTTCATCTCACAATACCGCTGAACCAAAACACGACCAAGGGAGGAAGCAATCTAAGCATCAACGCCCACAAACTCTTTGTGTTCTACTCGAGATATCATCTACACATAGACCTAGCTCTGATACCACTGTTGGGGAACGTCGCATGGGAAACAAAAAATTTCCTACGCACACGCAAGATCTATCCTTGGTGATGAACATCTACGAGAGCGACAGTGGATCTACATACCCTTGTAGATCGCTAAGCGGGAAGCGTTAAGAAAGCGGTTTGTGTAGTCGAACGTCTTCGTGATCCAAATCGCCGAGCGTCTCACGATCTCATCATGATCCGTCCCGCGATCCAATAACGATCCCTCCTGCGAACTCATCATGATCCGTACCGCGATCCAATCATGATCCATCCTCCGAACTCATCACGATCGGTCCCGTGAACTCATCATGATCCTTTCGATCTAGCGCCGAACGGACGGCACCTCCGCGTTCAGCACACGTACAGCTCAATGACGATCTCCGCCTTCTTGATCCAGCAAGAGGGAGCGGAGAGGTAGACGAGTTCACCGGCAGAATGACAGCGCCGCGGTGATGGTGGTGGAGCAATTCCGGCAGGGCTTCGCCTAAGCACTGTAGAAATCCGGTCTAGAGCAGAAACTATGCACTGGAGGAACGGGCAGCACATGGCTAAAAATCCTGTGCAAAAACCCTAAAACCTCCTGTATATATAAGAGGGAGGGAAGAGTGGACTTGGCGCAAGGGCCAAGCCTCCTTGGGTTGGCCGAAGTGGGGAGGAGAGGAGGACTCCTCCTCCAATCCTAGTAGGACTAGGATTCATCCCTTTGTTGGCCTTTTTCCACCTTTTTCCCTTTGGGCTTTTCTTCCCAGCCGCATGGGCCTTGTGTGGGACCTCCACCAGTCCACAAAGGGCTGGTATTTACTCTCCCACAGCCCATGTAGCCTCTTGGGTCGAAATACCCCTCCCGATGCCTCCCGGTACACTACCGGCACTCCCGGTACACTACTCATGAGCGCGAAACTTTTTCCGGCGACCAAAATAGGACTTCCTATATATGAATCTTTACCTCCGGACCATTCTGGAGCTACTTGTGATGTCCGGGATCTCATCTAGGGCTCCGGTGACCGAATGATTGAGGAAGGAGATCATGATCACAGCTCCGGTGATCAGATGCCAGAGGAAGGAGATCATGATCACGACTCTGGTGACTGAATGGAGGAGGGATCCTTAACTGTTGCAACGTCCAGTGAGGTAAGGACATGAGGCCCGAAGAAAAGGTTGCGCCAGGATGAAAGGTCCACGATCACAAAAGTAACGAACGATGGCCAACTGATTGCTCCCAAGCAGACCAAGGACGCATTTGTACATCAGTGTGGAGTTGTTGTTAGGGACTACGTCTCGATCAGCACCCATCAATGGAATACGAATAATAAGGACCCTGATGTTTCTTATGTCCATGATAGATAGAAATATGATCTTTGGACCGAGCTGATGACTAATTTGACTCTACCGCTAGAGGAGGATCTGAATAACCCAGTTATTTTGTGAAAGGTGAAGGCATGAGCTCTTAAGAAGATGGCAGAACTATTCAGGAACTAGAAGAAAGAGTTGAACACAAAGTTTGTGGAGAAAGATGAGACTCCGAAGTTCAAAGGTCGATATGAGAAGATAAGAGATCAATGGCCCGATTTTTGGCCTACAAGAAATCGGAGAAGAGTAAGAAAATGTCACTGACAAACAAGAAAAATGCTATAGACAAGAAGTATCACCATCACACGGGGTCAGGTGGCTACTACAATGCCCGTCCCTTGTGGGACAAAGCTCAACAAGACCTGCTTGCTAAGAATGTCAACCCAGAGACATTGCACTGGCCAGATCGTTCAAGGACTTGGTTCTTTGAGGTTGGGGGAACTTTGGACCCAGAAACAAGGAAGTGTGTCTGGACGAAAGCTCAACTTGCAATACCCATCATAAAGCTTCAGACAACAATCAAGGCAGCGCAGGAAGGGACGTTCATTCCCGACAGAGATAAGGACGAGCCGACAGAAGCCCTTGGGAACCCTGAACAAACACAAGTCACATCAGGCTCCGTTCTGTGGAAGCATGGGTTTCCCAATAGCGGTGGTTATAGACACCGAGAGAGAAAGAGGAAACAGGAAGCAAGTGAAATGCAGAAGCTCAGTGCAAGATTAGCAAAACTAGAGGAACTTTAGAGCCAGCAAGCTACCGACCAACCATTTGAGCGGCACAAAGACCCTTTCTTTGACGCCGCCCCAGAAGCTACCCCACCATCTTAGCGGAGAAGCAGTGTGGCTTGCACGGAGCTCGTTCAGCCTGATTTCATGGCTCCTCGCTACCCCGTGGATAGTATCACAGAGGCTCAACATTTCGAGCTAATGACGAAATGCCAGAACCTGACCTTCAAGGCAGCGGTCGGCTCTATTCTACATCCTTGAGCTCAGGGAACTTTCCATTGCCGTCCGATTCCACATGGCTATGTTGTTGTGATAGTGCATGAGATAATGGATGGACATGAGGGGCTGGAGCTTCACAACCCTACATGTGAAGAGGATATTATTATTCTGGAAAATGATTTGATGTGTACTTGTCTATGGACAAAGGAGTACATCAAGCTTCCAAACTGGAAAGCCTCAGCGAACTCCTCCTCCTCCTCCTCCTCCTCCTCTTCTGATGCATGAGGCCACTCCGCCTCCTCCTCCTCCTCCTTCGCCTCCTCCAACGCGTCAGGCCACTCCACCTCCTCCTCCGCCTCCTCTAGCGCGTTAGGCCACTCCGCCTCCTCCGCCTCCTTCGTTGGGTTAGGCCACTCCGGCTCCTCCGTTGTGCCAAGTCACTCCGCCTCCTCCTCTGGCACGTTAGCCACAATGGAAGAGAGATACTGCCGCTTCGGCGGCTAGCATTACAATAGGCGTGAAGAAATACAAATTTGGTCCAAGCCTCAAGACTCTTACAAAATTACCATACGAGAGGACTGACAAAGAAAATGAAGACATCATTAAAGCCGAAGTGAAGGCCCATTTTGCATGGAAACATCCACCTCCGAAGGAAATGGTAGATCCGGTGCAAGCGAAGCGCACCGTGGATGCCCTGAAGCGACCAACACCGCCTCCGCTGCAATCAAACTATGACCACTGTATTGCGAAGACATATAATAAAGCGCAACGGTTAGGAAGTACTTCCCATGGTGCAAGAGTTAAAGAAAGAAGAAGTGAGAAAAGAATTCTCTAGCTCGGCAAACAGGAGAAGCAATCGTGCCCCCCGCTCAAGGTGTCTAGCGATATCGCTAATCATCCGGTGCTACTGCCCGAAACCAATCCTGGTGATTACTTGGGAAATGATGTATATTTTGAAACGGCACAGGTAGCAGTACAAGACTTTAGATACAAGCACGGGAAGCCGCTTGTCAAACCTGATCATCCTCCTCTAACAACGATGATGTACAATTCGCATGAGTGGTACATGAAAACCTGCAGGGAGTTTGGGAAAGACAGTTTGATATTCAGAATTAAAAAAGAGCACGGCTTCATTGGACTTGACCCGATGCCTATTGAATTTTGGGAGTTATTTCATTTATTCAATCAAGAGGCCCTCGACAAACCAATCATGACTTGCTACTATCTGTAAGTACTACTTCTATAGTTAAGTCTCTTGCACAACTCGTTCATTGCATGTATATATAATTATCCTCACTATATTATGTAGATTGAAGATCGTCAAATGCAAAAAAAGGACAAATCTATGACATTGGGTTCATTAGCCAAAAGATACCGAGGACAACTTGCTAGAATCGTTCCTTAGACATCAAAACCAAAGGGAAATACTCCTTCCTTACAACTTCATGTTGGGGAACGTCGCATGGGAAACAAAAAATTTCCTACGCTCATGCAAGACCTATCCATGGTGATGAGCATCTATGAGAGGGAGAGTGGATCAACATACCCTTGCAGATTGCTAAGTGGGAAGCGTTAAGAAACACAGTTGGTGTAGTCGAACGTCTTTGCGATCCAAATCGCCAAGTGTCCCGCGATCCAATCACGATCCGTCCCAATCAAGCACCAAACGGACGGCACCTCCACGTTCAACACACGTACAGCTTGATGACGATCTCTGCCTTCTTGATCCAACAAGAGGGAGCAGAGAGGTAGACGAGTTCTCCGGCAGCGTGATGGCGCTGCGGCGATGGTGGTGGAGCAATTCCGGCAGGCCTTTGCCTAAGCACTGCAAAAAACCGATCTAGAGGAGAAACTATGCACTAGAGGAACGGGTAGCACGTGGCTAAAAATCAAGTGCAAAAACTCTAAAACCTCTAGTCTGTATAAGAGGAAGAGAGGAGGAGGCTTGGCCCAAGGGCCAAGCCATCTAGGCATTGGCCGAATGAAGAGGAGAGGAGGATTCCTCCACCAATCCTAGTAGGACTAGGACTCCTCCTTATTTTGGCCTTTTTGCCTTTTTCCACCTTTTTCTCTTTGGGCTTTTCTTCCCAATCGCATGGGCCTTGTGTGGGGCTTCCACCAGCCCACTAAGGGCTGGTATTCACTCTCCCACAGCCCATGTAGCCTCTTGGGTCGAAATACCCCTCCCGATGGTCTCCCGGTACACTACCACCACTCGCGGTACACTACCGATGAGCCCGAAACATTTTCGGTGACCAAAATAGGTCTTCCTATATATTAATATTTACCTTCGGACCATTCTGGAGCTCCTCGTGACGTACGGGATCTCATCGGGACTCCGAACAACCTTTGGTCACCACCATACATAACTCGATACTACCGAAACGTCACCAAACCTTAAGTGTGCAGACCCTGCGGGTTTGAGAACTATGTAGACATGACCGAGACACCTCTACGGTCAATAACCAATAGCAGGACCTGGATGCCCATATTGGTTCCTACACATTCTACGAAGATCTTTATCGGTCGAACCTCTGTGTGAAGGATTCAGTTAATCCCGTATGATGTTCCCTTTGTTCTTCGGTATGTTACTTACCCGAGATTCGATCGTCGGTATCTCCATACCTAGTTCAACCTCGTTACTGGCAAGTCTCTTTACTCGTTCTGTAATACAAGATCCCGTGACTAACACTTAGTCACATTGCTTGCAAGGCTTATTGTGATGTTGTATTACCGAGTGGGCCCTGAGATACCTCTTCGTCACACAGAGTAACAAATCCTAGTCTTGATCCATACCTATAGAGCACCTTTATGGTCACCAAGTTACGTTGTGGCATTTGATACACACAAGGCACTCTTTCGGTCTCCGTGAGTTGCATGATCTCATGGTCATAGAAACATATACTTGACATTCAGAAAACAGTAGCAATAACCTCACACAATCATATGCTACGTTTGTAGTTTGGGTCTTGTCCATCATATCATTCTCCTAATGAAGTGATCCCGTTATCAAATGACATCACATGTCAATGTCTAGGAAACCTTGACCATCCTTGACCAACGAGCTAGTTCACTAGAGGCATACTAGGGACAAAGTGTTGTCTATTTACCCACACATGTAATGTGTTTCCAATCAATACAATTATAGCTTGGATAATAAAAGATTATCATGAACAAGGAAATATAATAATAAACACTTTATTTATTGCCTCTAGGGCATATTTACAACAGTCTCCCACTTGCACTAGAGTCAATAATCTAGTTCACATCACTATGTGATTTACATTCTAATGAATCAAACACCCATGCAGTTCTGATGTTGATAAGGTTTAGCCCTTGGAAGAGGTTTAGTCAACGGGTCTGCAACATTCAGATCGGTGTGCACTTTGCAAATATTTATGTCCTTTTCCACTATGTAATCGCGGATGGAGTTGAAGCGTTGCTTTATGTGTCTGGTCCTCTTGTGAAACCTTGGTTCCTTGGCCAGAGCAATGGCACTAGTGTTGTCACAGATCAGGTTCATTGGATTTAGTGCACTGGGCACTACTCCAAGATCTGTCATGAACTGCTTCATCCAGACACCTTCCTTCGATGCCTCCGAGGCTGCAATGTACTCCGCTTCGCACGTAGAATCGGCTACCATGCTTTGCTTGGAACTGCACCAGCTTACTGCTCCCCCGTTGAGAATAAATACGTATCCGGTTTGTCACTTAGAGTCATCCGGATCAGTGTCAAAGATTGCATCGTCGTAACCCTTTACGACGAGCTCTTCATCACCTCCATAAACGAGAAACATTTCCTTAGTCCTTTTCTGGTACTTAAGGATATTCTTGACCGCTGCCCAGTGCTCCATTCCAGGATCACTTTGAAATCTTCCGACCATACTTATGGCAAGACTGACATTGGGTCTTGTGCACAACATTGCATACATGATAGAGCCTATGGATGAAGCATAGGGGATGAAACTCATCTTTTCTCTATCTTCTGCTGTCACTGGGCACTGAGTCTTACTCAACTTCACACCTTGTAACACAGGCAAGAACCCCTTCTTGGACTGATCCATTTTGAACTTCTTCAAAACTTTATCAAGGTATGTGCTCTGTGAAAGTGCTACTAAGCGTCTCGATCTATCTCTATAGATCTTAATGCCTAATATGAAAGCAGCTTCTCCTAGGTCCTTCATTGAAAAACTCGTGTTCAAATATTCCTTCACGCTTTCCAGCATTTCTATATTGTTTCCAATCAGCAATATGTTATCCACATATAATATAGAAACGCTATAGAGCTCTCACTCACTTTCTTGTAAATACAAGCTTCTCCATAAACTTGTATAAACTCAAACGCTTTAATCACCTCATCAAAGCGCTTATTCCAACTCCGAGATGCTTGCACCAGCCCATAAATGGATCGTTGGAGTTTGCAAACTTTGTCAGCATTCTCTGGATCAACAAAACCTTCTGGTTGCATCATATACAACTCTTTCTCAAGGAAACCGTTGAGGAACGCTGTTTTGACATCCATCTGCCAAATTTCATAGTCGAAATAAGCAGCTATTGCCAACATGATTGTGACAGACTTAAGCATCGCTACGGGTGAGAAGGTCTCATCATAGTCAACTCCTTGAACTTGTGAAAAACCCTTTGCCACAAGTCGAGCTTTATAGACGGTGACATTACCGTCCACGTCTGTCTTCTTCTTAAAGATCCATTTGTTCTGAATGGCCTTTCGCCCTTCAGGTAATACTTCCAAAGTCCATAGTTTGTTTTCATACATGGATCCCATCTTGGATTTCATGGCCTCTAACTATTTCTCGGAATCCGGGTCCATCACCGCTCCTCCATAGCTTGTAGGTTCATTGTTGGCCAACAACATGACCTCCAAGACAGGGTTGCCGTACCACTCAGGAGTAGTACGCGCCCTTGTCGACGTACGAGGTTCAATAGAAGCTTGATCCAAAGCTTCATGATCATCATCATTAACTTCATCTTCAACCGTCGTAGGTTCCACAGAAACATCTTTCTGCGTTGCGTTACTTTCTGGTTGAAGTAAAGGTTCAATAACCTCATCAAGCTCTATTTTCCTCCCACTCAATTCTTTCGAGAGAAACTCTTTCTCAAGAAATGTTCCGTTCTTAGCAACAAACACTTTGCCTTCGGATCTGAGATAGAAGGTATACCTGATTGTCTCTTTCGGGTATCCTATGAAGACGCATTTCTCCGATTTGGGTTCCAACTTTTCAGGCTAAAGCTTTTTGACATAAGGATCACATCCCCAAACTTTAAGAAACGACAACTTTGGCCTCTTGCCAAACCATAGTTCATATGGCGTCGTCTCAACGGATTTCGATGGTGCCCTATTTAAAGTGAATGCAGCTGTCTCTAATGCATAACCCCAAAACGATAGTGGCAAATCAGCAAGAGACATCATAGAACGCACCATATCTAATAAGGTTCGATTATGACGTTCGGACACACCATTACGCTGTGGTGTTCCGGGCGTGTCAACTGTGAAACAATTCCACACTGTCTTAAGTGACTGCCAAAGTCAAAACTCAGATATTCACCTCCTCGATCAGATCGCAGGAATTTAATCTTCTTGTTACGATGATTCTCAACTTCACTCTAAAATTGCTCGAACTTTTCAAACATTTCAGACTTGTGTTTCATTAAGTAAATATACCCATATCCACTTAAGTCATCAGTGAAGGTGAGAAACTAACGATATCCACCACGCACTGTAACATTCATTGGACCGCACACATCAGTATCTCTGATTTCCAACAAGTCACTTGCCTGTTCCATTGTTCCATAGAACGGCGTTTTAGTCATCTTGCCCATGAGGCATAATTCACATGTGTCAAGTGATTCAAAATCAAGTGACTCCAAAAGTCCATCATCATGAAACTTACTCATGCATTTTACACCAATATGACCTAAACAGCAGTGCCACAAGAAAGTGGTACTATCATTATCAACTCTACATCTTTTGGCATCAATGTTATGAACATGTGTATCATCACTATCAAGATTCAATATGAATAAACCCCTCACATTGAGTGCATTACCATCAAAGATATTACTCATATAAATAGAACAACCTTTATTCTCTGATTTAAATGAGGAACCGTCTTGCAATAAACAAGATCCAGATATAATGTTCATGCTTAACGCAGGCACTAAATAACAATTATTCAGGTTCATCACTAATCCCGATGGTAATCGAAGAGAGAGCATGCTGACGGCGATCACATCAACCTTGGAACCATTTCCCACGCGCATCGTCACTTCATCCTTTACCAGCCTTTGTCTATTCCATAGTTCCTGTTTTGAGTTGCAAATGTGAGCAACCGAACCTGTATCAAATACCCAGGCACTACAACAAGAGCTAGTAAGGTACACATCAATAACATGTATATCATATATACCTTGTTTGTAGTTGGCCACCTTTTTGTCAGCCAGGTACTTGGGGCAATTCCGCTTCCAGTGACCAGTTCCCTTGCAATGAAAGCACTCAGTTTCTGGCTTGGGTCCATGCTTGGGCTTCTTTACAGGAGTAGCAACTGCTTTGCCATCCTGGTTGATTTTACCCTTGTTGCCCTTGCCCTTGCCATTCTTCTTGAAACTAGTGGTTTTATTGACCATCAACACCTGATGTTCTTTCTGGATTTCAGACTCAGCGACTTTTAGCATCGCAAATAGCTCGGTGACTGACTTGTTCATCCCGTGCATGTTATAGTTCATCACAAAGCTCTTGTAACTAGGTGGCAGTGATTGAAGAACTCTGTCAGTGATCGCCTCTGGTGGAAGGGCAATTCCCAACTCCGCTAGACGAGTCGAATACCCAGACATTCTGAGCATATGTTCACTGATAGACCCGTTCTCCTCCATATTGCAAGCATAGAACTTATCGGAGGTCTCATACCTCTCGATTCGGGCATTCTTCTGAAAGATAAACTTCAACTCCTGGAACATCTCATATGCTCCATGACGTTCAAAACGTCTCTGAAGTCTTGGTTATAAGCCATACAATATTGCACACTGAACTATTGAGTAATCTCCAGAACGTGCCTCCCAAGCGTTCTTAACGTCTTTGGATGACATGTCTTCTGGTTGGTCACCAAGCGGTGCATTAAGGACATATCATTTTTGGGAATCCGTGAGGATAATCCTCAGATTACGGGCCCAGTCAACAAAGTTACTTCCATCATCTTTCAACTTAGCTTTCTCTAGGAATGCATTAAAATTCAGGGGTGCTACTACGCGAGCCATTGGTCTACAACATAAATATGCAAAGGATACTTAGACTATTGTTCAAGATAATGAGTTTAGTTAATCAAATTACTAAAGCTCCCACTCAAATTGACATCCCTCAGGTCATTTGAGTGTCACATGATCCAAATTACCAACTCAAGTTCGATCATCATGTGAGTTGAGGTGGTTTCAATGGTGAACATCATCATGTTGATCATATCTACTATATGACTCATGTTCGACCTTTCAGTCTCTTGTGTTCCGAGGCCATGTATGTACATGCTAGGCTCGTCAAGTTTAATCCGAGTGTTCCGCATGTGCAACACTGGCTTGCACCCTTTGTATGTGAACGTAGAGTCTATCACACCCGATCATCTCGTTGTGTCTCGACACGACGAACTTTTGCAATGGTGCACACTCGGGGAGAATACAATTCATCTTGAAATTTAAGTGAGGGATCACCTTATAATGCTACCATCGTCCTAAGCAAAACAAGGTGCATAAAAGGATTAATATCACATGCAAATCATAAGTGACATGATATGGCCATGAACTTGTGCTTTTGATCTCCATCTTGAAAGCATCCGCATGATCTCCATCGTCACCGGCACGACACCATGATCTCCATCAACGTGTTGCCATCGGGGTTGTCGCGCCCATCATACTTGTACTACTATTGCTACCGTTTAGCGATAAAGTAAAGCATTACATAATGCTTAATGATTGACACACAGGTCATACAATAATTAAAGACAACCCTATGGCTCCTCCTGGTTGCCGTACTCATCGACATGCAAGTCATGATATTCTATACAACACATGATCATCTCATACATCACATATATCACATCATGTAATTGGCCATATCACAGCACAACATACCCTGCAAAAACAAGTTAGATGTCCTCTAATTGTTGTTGCATGTTTTACGTGGCTGCTACGGGTATCTAGCAAGAACAATTCTCATATACGCATAAACCACAATAGTGATACATAAGTTGCTTTTCAACCTTCTCAAGGACCGCCTTTGTCGAATCCGATCCAACTAAAGTAGGAGAAACTGCCACCCACTACTCATCTTTTGCAACAAGTTGCAGTTGAGGGAACCGGTCTCTCGTAAGCATACGAGTAATGTTGGTCTGGGTCGCTTCATCCCACAATACCACTGAACCAAAACATGACCAAGGGAGGAAGCAATCTAAGCATCAACGCCCACATACTCTTTGTGCTCTACTCGAGATCTCATCTACACATAGACCTAGCTCTGATACCACTTTGGGGGATGTCGCATGGGAAACAAAAAAATTCCTACGCTCACGCAAGACCTATCCATGGTGACGAGCATCTATGAGAGGGAGAGTGGATCTACATACTCTTATAGATCGCTAAGAGGGAAGCGTTAAGAAAGGCGGTTGGTGTAGTAGAACGTCCTCGCGTACCGAGCATCCCGCGATCCAATCATGATCCGTCGCGATCAAGCACCGAACGAACGGCACCTCCGCGTTCACCACACGTATAGCTTGATGACGATCTCCGCCTTCTTGATCCAGCAAGAGGGAGCAGAGAGGTAGACGACTTCTCCGATAGCGTGACGGAGCCGCAGCGATGGTGGTTGAGCAATTCTGATAGGGCTTCGCCTAAGCACTACAGAACACCGATCTAGAGAAGAAACTATGCACTAGAGGAACGGGTAGCACGTGGCTGAAAATCAAGTGCAAAAACCCTAAAACCTCTAGTATATATTAGAGGAAGAGAGGAGGAGGCTTGGCCCAAGGGCCAAGCCATCTAGGCGTCGGCCGAACCAAGAGGAGAGGAAGATTCCTCCTCTAATCCTAGTAGGACTAGGACTCCACCATATTTTGGCCTATTTTCCTTTTTCCACCTTTTTCTCTTTGGGCTTTTCTTCCCAGTCGCATGAGCCTTGTGTGGGACTTCCACCAGCCCACTAAGGGCTGGTATTCACTCTGCCACAGCCCATGTAGCCTCTTGGGTCTAAATACCCCTCCCGATGGTCTCCCGATGCACTACCGGCACTCCCGGTACACTACCGATGAGCCTGAAACTTTTTCGATGACCAAAATAGGACTTCTATATATCAATCTTTACCTCCATACCATTCCGGCACTCCTCGTGACGTCTGGGATCTCATCCGGGACTCCAAACAACCTTCGGTCACCACCATGCATAACTCTCTACTACCGAAACGTCACCAAACCTTAAGTGTGCAGACCCTGCGGGTTCGAGAACTATGAAGACATGACCGAGACACCTCTACGGTCAATAACCAATAGCGGGACCTAGATGCCCATATTGGTTCCTACACATTCTATGAGGATCTTTATTGGTCGAACCTCTATGTCAAGGATTCAGTTAATCCCGTATGATGTTCCCTTTGTTCTTCGGTATGTTACTTGCTCGAGATTCGATCGTCGGTCTCTCCATACCTATTTCAACTTTGTTACCGGCAAGTCTCTTTACTCGTTTCGTAATACAAGATCCCATGACTCAGACTTAGTCACATTGCTTGCAAGGCTTATTGTGATGTTGCATTACCTAGTGGGCCCTGAGATACCTCTCCATCACACAGAGTAACAATTCCCAGTCTTGATCCATGCAAACCCAACAGACACCCTCGGAGATACCTGTAGAGCACCTTTATAGTCACCCAGTTACATTGTGATGTTTGATACACACCACTCTTTTCCGGTGTCCATGAGTTGCATGATCTCATGGTCATAGAAACATATACTTGACATTCAGAAAACAATAGCAATAAACTGACACGATCATATGCTACGTTTGTAGTTTGGGTATTGTCCATCATATCATTCTCCTAATGATGTGATCCCGTTATCAAATGACATCACATGTCAATGGCTAGGAAACCTTCACCATCTTTGTCCAACGAGCTAGTTCACTAGAGGCATACTAGGGACAAAGTGTTGTCTATTTACCCACACATGTAATGTGTTTCCAATAAATACAATTATAGCATGGATAATAAACGATTATCATGAACAAGGAAATATAATAATAAACACTTTATTTATTGCCTCTAGTGCATATTTCGAACACTTCAAGTGAGTGTTACTGTCTGCTGCATATTCGGTTTCGCTTCCTCGAGGTTAAGTAATCTAATTTATGAGTTATGCGTGCACAGGTAACAATTTATTCTGCTATCCATTAAGCCTGACGGGGCATTATTAATTGTCTTAGACTCGAGACGTAAAGATGCCAAGGATTATGCGGACATGACTACAATACTCCAGAGGTAAGTTCAATAAATACCGGGACCATATCGGCAACTTTCGTTCATTTCCTAATATCAAGTAATTATTTTATTTGCATGGCAGGGTTTGGAAACAGTTCACCCGAAAGGTTCCTGATCTAAACAAAGAGCTGTGATTTAGGCACCCCAAAGTAAGTAGTACTAGCTAGTTCCGCGCATATCTAATTGATTATAGTTTCATCAGTACCATTATCATGCTTGCTTATCAGTTTGATTGAACTCTATTCTTGCACCCGGGACTGTTTTATGTGGATACTACTTATGCGAGTTCATTCGTCACTCGACCTCTGAGCGGGGCTTCTTTGACAAATAATTTGAAGTACATAAATAATATTCACAATTTTATTTTATATATTACGATCAATTGTGTTGAGTTCCATTCATATATATGTATTGACCCCCCCTTATTTAAATTAGATCTAGAAGATGCGAGATGAACTCCTACCACCTGATCGCATACGAGTAATTCAAGAGGAACTGTCGGGATTCTTTCCTGACCAAGTCAGACTTGAAAACGGAGAGTACCATGTGGAATTGCAATTGGATCTTAGGTAGATGATGTTAGGGATTGTAAGAGATGTTATATTGTATATATATAGTAGCGTCGGATAGATATACGAAAACTTGTTGTTCGACCAATCACGAAGAAAGAGATGTCACTTCTCTCTATATATGTTCATAACGATCTTGTGTAATTAATGGTTTGCTTCATTTGCTTACTAGCTAGCGTCGAGTTCTCTCTATATGTATATATAGTAGCTAGCATCGACCAAGCACGTAGAAAGAGAGGTTATTCTCTTTATTAGCTAGCTAACACAATATGAAACCCCTAAATTAACCCTCCAAAACCCCTAAACCCCCCCTTCCAAAAAAAATCCCAGCGCCTTTTAGTCCCGGTTGGAATTACCAACCGGTACTAAAGGTCCTCCTCCCTGGCCGCCCCGTAGTGGTCATGTGGATTCCCTTTGGTCCCAGTTCGTCAGCAAATCGGGACTAAAGGTTTTGATTATTAGTCCCTCTTGTTTTGTTCCGGTTCTAGAACTGGGACTAAAGGCCCTCTGGAACCGGGACTAGTGCACCGCTAATATGCGCGTGAACACCGAGCTCCTCCTCAATGTTTGGGTCCACCATGGGGATATCCTCCTCAAGTTCTCATCCCATGGCTGCCTCCAGCCAGCCCATCCAGGCGAGTGCGGCATAAAGCATGTCTCCGGAAACGGAGCAAAATTATTAGAACTCAAAATAGGGTAACAAATTATCTGGCTAATTTTGTTGGCGCAGCCTCCTTGCAGCGCCACTTCTTCTTCCTCTCATCATTCTCTCTTCTCTCATGGTTTCTCTCAACACACAAGAACACACGCGCATGGACCAAGGAGGAGCACAAATGATTTTCCGAGAGGCTCTTCTCCTTGGTGAATACATTGGCTACATATTTTCTGGCTGACCTCACGACATCTCCGTATGGCACGGCATTATCAGCAACTCATCATGCTCCCTGCATCGCACAACAGCCCGGCATCTCGTCTCCTTTGTGCGCCTTCGTTGAAACTCGACGGCTTCGT
This sequence comes from Hordeum marinum, assembly GCA_022496015.1. Lineage (NCBI taxonomy): Eukaryota > Viridiplantae > Streptophyta > Magnoliopsida > Poales > Poaceae > Hordeum > Hordeum marinum. The sequence goes on from CM039672.1 coordinate 387,770,024, forward strand.
ACGCATCAAGCGTACACTTTGTTGGACTACAACACGATACATAAACACCTAACTACACACAAACACATAAATCAAGATTAAAGCAAAGATTTTCCCTCCTAATCTTGATTCTTCAATCCTTCATGCGGGTCACCCGCAACCACTTGTCGTGGACTATGCCATCGCGACACCAATCGTCACACATCATCTTGTCGCGGACAACGACATCATAGTGTCGATCACCATGACATCTTGCCACGCACAACGGACACCTCTTGACGTGGACGACACCTTCATGGTGCCAGTCGCCACATCATTGCAGCGACCCATCTCATGGATGGCATCACACCAACCTAGACACCACCGCCGACCGACTTCACACCAATCCTCATGATGGCTTCACACCGCCTTACGTCGCAATGATGTCACACCATTGTCATCATGTGGTAGATTCACACTGCCATCTCCATCTAGCCGTTGTCGACGTCGTCATAATGCCAACCACCCGCCATGGACCATCTTGTCGTGGATGACGCCATTGCAGCGCCAGTCACCACGCCATCATCATCTTGTGGCATCACACTGCAACCGACTACCAGTGGCATCACGCCATCGCCGGCCTCCACCATGCGGCGCCATCCTCCAGCTCACATGGAGTCTGTTGTGCCGTCACTGCCTCGGATTGATAAGGCTCTAATACCAATTGTTGGCGCAGCCTCCTCGCAGCACCGCTTCTTCTTCCTCTCATCACTCTCTCTTCTCTCATGGTTTCTTTTTTTTCGAAGGGCCTTTCAGCCAATCTTTATTAGAAGGAAAGAAAAATAGTACAGCTCGAGTACAATCTAAGCGAGTTAGACTGAAACCCGCAAATACAATCCGCCCTTGTAGCGAGACCCCTGGGACAACACAGCCACAGTGAACACAAGAGTTCTGAATTACACAAAATTTCAGACAGATATCGGAACTAGTCCTCTAAGTCCACGATGCAACCGGCCGCCCTCCACATGGCGATGTCGTCTTTGCACAGGTCCAAAACCCTGTCACACGAGCTGGCCAGCTGATCAAAATCCCTGGAGTTTCTCTCCTTCCAGATCCTCCAGTGTAGCAAGATCACCACCGTGTCAAAATTCTTCCTTACACGCTTGGGAATTGCAACCCTGGCCTGTAACCACCAATCTTCCATGGAAGTCAAGTTGTCATCCGGCTCCTGAAAATCCGCCCTGGTCCATGATTTGAAGCGTAGCCACAGCTGCTGTGTAAAGCGGCAATGCACAAACAAATGTGTGCAATCCTCCGGTTGAGATGCACATAACGGGCAGTAGCCATTCGAGGGCCAGTTCCTACGCTCTAAGCTATCCGCTATGAGGCATCTTCTATGTACCGCTAGCCACATAAAGAATTTGCAACATGGCGGAGCTTTGGATTTCCAGATTGGTTTGTAGCAAGCGAAGCTTGTGTTCCCCAAAAAGAACAGCTGATAGGCACTCTTGACAGAAAATTGGCGATCTTCAGTCCGGGTCCAGGTCGGTGTGTCTCTTGCACCCACGTCTAGCGTGGTAGAGTGAGCCAAGTCCCATACCTTGAGATATTGGGCAATGGCTGGTAGAGAGAGCCCCCCCCCGTGATCTCCCTCGTCCATGCGTGGTTGCTTAATGCCTCCTTGACCGATCGTCCCCTGTCCTTAACGAAGGAGAACAGTTGCGGCGCCATATCAGCAATAGAACGGCCACCCAAGAGCCACTTGTCAGTCCAGAACTTGGCCTGCTCCCTATTGCCCAGCTGGATTCCACAGGCCGTGCTGAATAGCGCATCCACCTCCTTCTCCGTAGTGTCGGGCAGCCCATGCCACGGTCTCACATCCTCATCCCAACGCAGCCATGGCCATCTGCAGTGCAAAGCTATTCCGAACCATTTGAGATTGATAATGCCCAACCCACCCAGCTCCATAGGCATACATACCCCGGCCCATGGCTTGAGGTAGTGTCCACCGCTGATCTCCATTTCCCCTTTCCAGACAAAACCTCTGCAGCATCGATTAATGACTTTGATCGCCCATGCTGGCAACGGCAGTGTTGCCATGAAATGAATGGGCAAGGCCATAAGCACCGAGCGCGTGAGTGTCAGCCGTCCTACCGCGGCCCTCATCTTAGGTTTCCATCCCTTCAACTTATTGGAAAATTTGTCTATGAGAGGCATCAAGTCCTAGCGCTTCAGTGTGTAGATCGACAGGGGGAGCCCCAAATATTGAATGGGGAATGGCTGTTGCTTACACTGGAAGTGCTCCGCGACCGCTGAAGGTAGGCTCTCGTCGCAACGAATGCAAGTGGTCGCACTCTTGTGCAAGTTGATCCTTAGCCCAGACGCCTCTCAAAACAATTGCAAGATTGCAGAGATGACCTGCAGGTCCTTGTGCTCCGGCTTGAAGAACAGGACAACATCATCGGCAAAAATGGATGCCCTAGGCACTGCACTGCCACAACCAAGGTCAGAGAGCAGTCCATGCTATACAGCCTAGTTGAGCATGCAGTGGATTGTGTCTATGGCCAAGATGAATAATGCAGGGGATATAGGATCTCCCGGTCTCACACCCTGACCCAGAGCAAATGGTGCACACAGCTCGCCATTGATGAGGACCGAGGTCGAGGCGTTGAGAACAATCCACATATCCAGGAGCACCATCTCCGGCCAAAACCCCTCTTTGTTAAAATATCCAGCAAGTATTCCCATGATAAAGTATCAAAAACCTTTGAAATATCAATTTTCATCAATACCGCAGATCGCCTCTTACGGTGCAGCAGCCTGGCCATGTTGCGCACGAACTTGAAGTTTTCGTGAATGTTGCGTCTGGTGACGAACGCACTCTGAGCATGCGAGATTAGGATAGCCAGGACTTTGGCAAATATTTTGGCTGCACCATGTATGAGGTTGATAGGTTTGAAATCACCAATCTCCGGCGAGTTGGTTTTCTTGGGCAGGAGGGTTAGGATCGAAGTGTTGAGTCTCCCAACACACAAGAGCACACGTGCATGGACCAAGGAGGAGAACAGGTGCTTTGCCGGGAGGGTCTTCTGCTTGGTGAATACATTGGCTACATCTTTTCTGGCTGCCCTCACGACATGTTAGTAGTAAGTAGGTGATGTAGTTGGAAATATAATGCAATGTGGATTGTATTACAGATAGTAGTACATATAGTAGAATGATTTATATCAATTTATAGAAACACTTGTATATAGGCAGCCTCACAACTTATTTAGACATCTTCTTAGTCTAATGGTGGTCTTCAGAGGGTGTGAATGTACAAATAAGTAGAGTGTCATTGTGGCATAATGCTTAATATATAGCAGATTAATATCAAAAATACGTGCCAAAACATGCCGACAAAAATAAATAGGTAGAAAGCCTATTTTAAACCATGACTAGCCACAAAGTTGAACCAACCTACTACATTAAATATATAATGGCAGTTCTGGGTGCTTCTTAACATGGAGCATAGTTTGATGGTGCAATGGCAACCTGATAAACTCTGCATACAACAACAACCTGTAAAGAATGTGAACCAAAATAAAGTGGTATTGCTCCAAATGATATAACCTCCTGTTGAGCCTGCGAGGAGAGGGTTGTGTGGCACAGGAGCTTCATGGTGTCATCGCCCACCCGGTGAGGCCGCTTTCTGCCGCACCACCGCACGAACCTTCGTCCGCCATTGGGAAGATGACATCCCCGACCTTGATGGCAGGGCCGAAGGTGCCCCTATTCCTTCGGAGAAACCACATGTGCATTAGTGGCGTGCCGACCAGCTTCACATCGCACTTGTCCCGACTAAATTTCAGGCCAAGGGCAAGCTCCATCGCCTTCCACGTCACCTGGAAAAGTTTTCCATCAAAAACTTGGTTAATATAGACAACAGGTTATAGCAGTTCACGGACAGTAAAATAGGAGGGTCCAAACTTTCCTTGTACTTTTTTAGAAGGGAGCTCTTAGGTAAACTTTCAGCAGAATGTTAAAGTGCATCGATTTCTATCTAGGTACTAATTCCGAGAGACCAAGGGAACAAACCTACTATGCTGACCATAACAATCTATCAAAGTTCACCCCGTTTATAACATTTGAGTAAGATCTTTCAGAAACTTGGCATGCTTTCTATGTCATCCAAGTGAACTAATTAATCACCAAATCACCATACCAAAAAAATCACAAAAGAAAGTGAGGGAAAAAGTTTAATTTAAGGAGCAATTCCAAGTGGAAATGAGGCCAAACCTTGAGCGAGGATGTGTGGATGAGCTCCTGCCTGATGAGTACCCTAACTCCTGAAATGTTAAAGCGGATCAATGGATTAGTACAAAATATAACTGAATATAGCTTGTATTCATCCAATTTGATGTACTATTTACAGCGAGCCATTCAAAAGTATTAATATATACACTAGCCAGGAAAGATGAATCCCTCTTCGACGGCAAGGATGTCATATGCGGATACGGAGAGACCGATATTCGCGAACACCTTATCTGCAAGTACAAACACATATATAACAGATTACAGTGACATTTCACGATTTTTTATATTATTAACAAATGAATGAAAAATATGAACTATAAATTGATTTACGAGTTGAAATATGAGGAACAACAATACAAGATGAAGCAACGGCAAGGCCAATTACCTTTGAAGGAAAAGCAAAGGAAAAATCATATTTCGTTGCACGCTCGTCCAACAATTTCCCATGCGTAGTCCTCCCAAGTTATAGATGTGTGGGTATCCCACAAAAACGGAGACTACTCAACAATAACTATTTGAGATTATAACCTCATCGTGAAACAAAACAACATAACAACTTCAAGACATAAGATGGAATGTGCATGAATACAATGGTAAATGAGATTTTTTAAACCATGTCCCCTATATTAAACATTATTTAAAAACAGAAAGCACACGTCACTTTAATCCTATCAATGTATTGTATGTAGCAGTTTTATTAACATTCTTTGAAGCAGATAAAATGTTCTAGAAATAACTTTTATGCAACAACTATATCTTCCATTCTCTAGCCTCAACCACTTCATACCAATCCCTTTATAATGCCACTAACACTCTTATTATGCGTATAACAACTGGTTCTTTCTATTCCTAGCACTATGTAGCTAGTCATGGTTTTGATTCAGTTTTGTAAAAGCATTTAATGGAGCATAGTTACTTCAAAGATATTCATGCTAGAACAGTCTTAGTATAAATTGTGTGGTGAGAATAAAATGGTAAGTGAAGCCAGACGGAAAAGCAGATGTAAACGGAATAAGAGTGCAGCAAGTGAGATGTTGAATGTAAGCAATCGAACTTTGGTCATGTGCATGTTTGAATATGCTAAGTTGAACCCTTTGTATTTGTTAGACATGTTCTTTAAAAATTCTATAGTGAACATGTGTTAGTTTCATGAATTTAGTAGCAAACTTGCACAAAAAAGACCAAATGGTTTGCAAACCTATTGGTCATCCTGAAGCTAGCTTAGTAAGAGATAACATTTAGAAAAAAAAGAAGCTTGGAATGAGCATGCAATGTGTGGCACTGAATAAATCTGAAAAGCATGATGCATGTGTTCAGATGTTTACTGAAAAATGGGAGGTGGTTGGGACGGTGCCAGGTGGGTACACGCCGTTTCCACTTTCTTTTTTGCTTTGTGAGTTGCACATACATGTAAGCTATGAGAGCTTGACCAGCACAATATATTAACAAACTAAGAAGCGACATGTTGCCTGACCCGGTTCCATTCTGTTAACAAATAAGTAAAAGCAAGCCTGAAGAAGGCTATGCTTACGTAGAGCTTTGTTGGGGAACATTGCATGGGAAACAAAAATTTCCTACGAACATCCAAAATCTACCTATGGAGATCAACAACTACGAGAGGGAGAGTGGATCTACATACCCTTGTAGATCGCTAAGCAGGAAGGTTTAAGAAACACAGTTGATATAGTCGAACGTCTTCGCTATAAAAAATCACAATCCGTCACGTGATCCAATCACGAATCCGTCCCGATCTAGCGCTGAATGGCCAGCACCTCCGTGTTCAGCATACATACAGCTCGATGACGTCTCTGCCACCTTGATCTAGCGAGCGAGGTCAGAGTAGTAGATGTGTTCTCCGGCAACACGACGTCCTGGTGGTGGTGCTATCGTGGCAGGGCTGCACCTAGCGCAATGGAAACCGCGAACGGAGGAGAATACGATCGAGGGAGAGAGAGGGGCGCCAAGGGCTTCGTGTGTATTCTTGGGGCACCCCTCCCCTATATATATAGGTGGATGGGAGTGGAGATCAGCCCCTCCAAGCCCTAGGGCGCAGCCAAGGGGGAGGAGTTGGACTCCTAGTCCAATTCCCTCCCTCTCCATAAACAAGTGGACTTTCCACCTCTCCCAAGCCACATCGGGCTTGAGTGACTTGTGCGCCTGACCCAATAAGGCCAAGGCGCCTCCACTCATCCCATACGAACCCTTTGGACATGGTGGAACCCTTGGTGGACTGCCTGACTCCTCCGGAAGTTTCCGGAACCTTCTAGAAGCTTCTAGCTACAATACCGAAAAACACGAAACTTTTTCGATAGCCAAAATATAACTTCCCAAATATAAACCTTTACCTTCGGAGCATTCTGGAACTCCTTGTGACGTCTGAAATATCATCCGGAACTCTAAACAACCTTCGGTCACCACCATACATAACTCTATACTACAGAATTTCACCAAACTTTAAGTGTGCAAACCCTGAGGGTTCGAGAACTATGTAGACATGACAGAGACACCTCTACGGTCAATAACCAATAGCGGGACCTGGATGCCCATATTGGTTCCTACATATTCTATCAATATCTTTACCGGTCGAACCTCTATGTCAAGGATTCAGTTAATCTCGTATGATGTTCCCTTTGTTCTTCGGTATGTTTCTTGCCCAAGATTCGATCGTCGGTATCTCCATACCTAGTTCAATCTCATTACCAGAAAGTCTCTTTACTCGTTATGTAACACAAGATCCTGTGGCTAACACTTTAGTCACATTGCTTGCAAGCTTCTTGTAATGTTGTATTACGGAGTGGGCCCCGAGATACCTCTCCATCACACGGAGTAACAAATCCCAATCTTGATCCATGCCCACTCAACACACACCCTTGGAGATAGTTGTAGAGCATGTTTATAGTCACCCAGTTAGGTTGCAACATTTGATATACACAAGGTACTCCTCCGGTGTCAGTGAGTTGCATTATCTCATGGTCATAGGAACATATACTTGACATGCAGAAAACTATAGCAATAATCTGACAAGATCAAATGCTATGTTTATAGTTTGGGTCTTGTCCATTGCATCCTTCTCTCAATGATGTGATCCCGTTATCAAATGACATCCTCACCTCGCCCTTAGCTAGTCTCCGTTTATACTGTAGCTTTTATTTTGAGTTGCCAATATTACCAACTGAACCGGTATCTAATACCCAGGTGCTACATGGAGTACTAGTAAGGTACACATCAATAACACGTATATCAAATATACTTTTGTTGACGTTGCCAGCCTTCTTATCTACCAAGTAACTAGGGCAGTTCCGCTTCAGTGACCATTCTCCTCATAATAGAAGCACTTAGTCTCGGGTTTGGGTTCAACCTTGGTTTTCTTCACTAGAGCAACAACTGGCTTGCCATTCATGAAGTTTCCTTTCTTGCCATTCTCGAAATTAGAGGTTTTACTAACCATCAACATTTGATACAACTTCTTGCTTTCTACTTTAGCAGTTTCAAACATCGCAAATAGCTCAGGGATCATCTTTTCCATCCCTAGCATATTTATAGTTCATCACGAAGCTCTAGCAGCTTTGTGGCAGTGACTTGGAGAACTATATCAATCACTCTCTTATATGGAATATCAACCCCCACTTAATTCAAGCGATTGTAGCACCCAGACAATCTGACCACATGCTCACCGATTGAGCTATTCTCCTTCATCTTGCAGGTAAAGAATCTTGTTCGCGGTCTCATACCTCTCAACACAGGCACAAGCCTAAAATCCCATTTTCAGCTCTTAGAACGTCTCATATGTTTCGTGACGTTCAAAATGTTTTGGACCCTCAATTCTAAGCTATAATGCATGACACGCTGAACTATCAAGTAGTCATCAGAACGTGCCCGTCAGCTATTCACAACATCCATAGACAACGCTTGAGTGGGTGGCGCACTAAGCGGTGCATCAAGGACATAGCCTTCTGTGAAGCAATGAGGACAATCCTCACATCACGGACCCAGTTCGCATAATTGCTACCATCATCTTTAAACTTACCTTTTCTCTAGGAACGTATCAAAATTCATGGGAGCTACAGTGCGAGCTATTGATCTATAACATAATTTGCAAAGAAATTTTGACTATGTTCATGATAATGATTTCAATTCATCCTATTACTTAAGAACTATCACTCAAATCAACATCCCTTAGGCAGTCTAAGTGTGACATGATCCAAATCCACCAACCCAAGACCGATTATCACGTGAGATGAGGTGGTTTCGATGATGAACATCTCCATGTTGATCATATCTAATGTATGACTCATGTTCGACTGTTCGGTCTCCTGTGTTCTGAGACCATGCTTGTACATGCTAGGCTCGATAAGTTTAACCCAAGTGTTTCGCATGTGCAAAATTAGCTTGCACCCGTTGTATGTGAACATAGAGTCTATCACACTCGATCATCACGTGGTGCTTCAAAACGACTAACTTTCGCAACGGTGCGCACTCGGGAAGAAAACAATTTTATCTTGAAATTTAAGTGAGGGATCACTTTATAATTCTATCGTCGTCCTAAGAAAAATAAGATGCATGAAAGGATTAACATCACATGCAAATCATAAGTGACATGATATGGCCATGAACTTGTGCTTTTGATCTCCATCTTGAAAGTACCGGTATGATCTCCATCGTCACCGACATGACACCATGATCTCCATCATTGTGTTTCCATCGGGGTTGTCACGCCAACTATGCTTCTACTACTACTACTACTACCATTTAGCGATATAAGTAAAGCATTACATAGCGCTTATTGATTGACACGCAGGTCATACAATAATTACAAACAACCCTATGGCTCCTGCTGATTGTCGTACTCATTGACATGCAAGTCGTGATAACAATTACAAAACATGATCATCTCATACATCAACATATATCAAATCACGTCTTGGGCATATCACATCACATCATGCCCTACAAAAACAAGTTAGATGTCCTCTGCTTTGTTGTTGCAAGTTTTACGTGGCTGCTATGGGCACTAGTAAGAACCGTTCTTACCTACGCAAAGCCACAACGTTGATATTGAAGTTGCCTTTTAACCTTCTACAAGGACCGCCCCTGTCGAATCCGATTCAACTAAAGTGGGAGAGACAGACACCTTCGATGGACCAGCCATCTTTATTCATCCCATAATACCGCTGAATCAAGATAAGACTAAGGAGGTAAGCAATCTGAACATCAACGCCCACAAACTATATTGTGTTTTACTCGTGCATGTTATCCACGCATAGACCTAGATCATGATGCCACTTTTGTGGAACGTTGGATGGGAAACAAAAAATTTCCTACGAACGTTACATGGGACCCATGATCTATCTATGGAGATCAACAACTATGAGAAGGAGAGTGTATATACATACCCTTGTAGATAGCTAAGCGAAAATCTTTAAGAAACGCGGATGATGTAGTCGAACGTCTTCGCGATCCAAATCGCAATCCGTCCCGCAATTCAATCATGGATTTGTCCCAATCTAGCACCGAACGGAAGACACCTCCGCGTTCAACACTCGTACAGCTCGATGATGTATCCGCCACCTAGATCCATAAAGCAAGGTCAAAGTAGTAGATGAGTTCTCCGGCAACACGATGGCGTGGTGATGGTGCTATCCCGACAGGGCTACGCCTAGCGCTACCAAAACCGCGAACGGAGGAGAAAACATTCTAGGGAGAGAGAGGGGCGTCAAGGGCTTCGTGTGTGTTCTTGGTGCGCCCCCTTCCCTCTATATATAAGTGGATGGGCGTGGAGATCAGCCCCTCCAAGCCCTAGGGTGCAGCCATGGGGGAGGAGTTGGACTCCTAGTCCAATTCCCTCCCTTTCCATAAACAAGTGGACTTTCCACCTCTCCCAAGCCACATGGGCCTTGAAAGACTTGTGCGCCTAGCCAATAATTCTAGGGCCCAATAAGGCCAGGGCGCTTCCCCTCAGCCCTTGAAAACCCTTGGGATGGACTCCTTCAAAAGTTTCCAAATCCTTCTAGAAGCTTCCCGGTACAATACCGAAAAAACCCGAAACTTTTCCGGTAGCCAAAATATGACTTTCCATATATAAATCTTTACCTACGGACCATTTCGGAACTCCTCTTGACGTTCGGGATCTCATCCGGGACTCCGAACAACCTTCGGTCACCAACATACATAACTCAACAATACCAAATCATCACCGAATGTTAAGCGTGCAGACCCTGCGGGTTCGAGAACTATGTAGACATGACCGAGACAACTCCACGGTCAATAACCAATAGCGGGACCTGGATGCCATATTGGTTACTACATATTCTACGAAGATTTTTATCGGTCGAACCACGATGTCAAGGATTCAGACAATCCCGTATGCAGTTCCCTTTGTCCATCGGTATGTTACTTGCCCGAGATTCAATCGTCAGTATCTCCATACCTAGTTCAATCTCGTTACCGGCAAGTCTCTTTACTCGTTCTATAACATAAGATCTCGTGACTAACTCAGTTGTCACATTGCTTGCAAGCTTCTTGTGATGTTCTATTAACGAGTGGGCTCAAAGATACTTCTTCGTCATACGGAGTGACAAATCTCAATCTCGATCCATGCCAACCCAACAGACACCCTCAGAGATACCTGTAGAGCACATTTATAGTCACCAAGTTACATGTGACGTTTGATACACACAAGGTACTCCTTCGGTGTCAATGAGTTACATGATCTAATGGTCACAGAGACAGATATTTGACATGCAGAAAACAATAACGATAAACTGACACAATCATATGCTACGTCTATAGTTTGGGTCTTGTCCATCACATAATTCTCCTAATGATGTGATCTCGTTATCAAGTGACAACTCATGTCTATGGCCAGAAAACCTTGATCATCTTTGATTAACGAGCTAGTCTATTAGAGGCACACTAGGAACACAATGTTGTCTATGTACCCACATATGTATTTGAGTTTTCAATCAATACAATTCTAGCATGGATAATAGACAATTATTATGAACAAGGAAATATGATAATAACCAATTTATTATTGCCTCTAGGGCATATTTCCAACAAGCATGACCTACACGACTCTAGTCGCCATCGACTCTGACAACAGACAAGGAAGCTTGCGCGACAAGGTTGGAGGGGGGAGAAATTGACCCCGCGTGTCGATTGTTCCTGGTGGAGGGCGATATGGCCCATGCGCTGGTCCAGACTAAGCGCCAGCAGCGTCTCCAACTACATCAGAGGCGGGGCCATCTCCCCATTGACCATCTCCACCGCCAAAATGCTGTAAATTTGATAAAGAAAATCAATGCAATGGGAGAAACTTAGATCATATCGGGTTTATTTCATCCCCAAAAGCATATGATACTGTTCACAATATGTATGCTCAGATATAGTAACAAAGATGAATAATTTCAGCCCTTAAGCGCTAATAAATGCAGCAAAAGATTCATTATCTTTTAATGCATAGGAATAAAAAGGATTTCTCAACAGACAAAAAATAGTAAATGTCTAAATGCTTCAAAGTCGAAACCATAAATGCCATTATCTTGTTGCAACCTCTAAAATGACTTTGGATATCCCTGAAGCTCGGTTTCTCAATTACACGAGCCTGATCAAGCTAGTTGTGCAGTAAGAAAATGTATAAAACATAGAAAAGTGCAAATGTACATACAAACATGTAGCAGATATAAACAGAAAATGAAGGCACCACTTTGGGGACATGGAAATGTTGAACAATAGCGCCAAAGCATCGCCCTTGTGAATCACTGACACTGCAAAGCACTCTGTACCAAAAAAAAAGACATAACCAGTGGTTAAAAACAGGAGAGTTATATGCTAAAATCAGTAGCAAACCTGTAGGCATTAACATGGAAACATATAAAATATAATCTGCACCTCATATGGCATTAACAAACATGGGCATTTTAACTCGTCAAGAAAGTAAGACGATAGAGTCATACCTACCTACGTTTTTACCATGGTAGCACGACATTGCCAGCAAGATATATCATGATATATCTTCAAACACCAAATATGTATGACTAGTTACAATCACACAAAACGCCTCTCATATGCAAAGGATCCATGGATCAGTGACAAAAAGATCACAATTCAAACGACATTAGAAATGGAATATCCAGAGTGATAAAAATGTTAGCAGTAAAAAGGATAAAAGAGCCGGTGACCACTATCAAGATTCCATGGGCACTTAAACTCGAACTATGACATGGTTACATCGACTGATTTGTAAGAAAACCCTTCGCAAGAATATGATTAGAATCTTTTAGCAAGCATAGGGAATATCCATGACAATATATATTTTGAAATAATAGATAGATAGCTCTTTCTTAAAATATGACTTCTCAATGTAAGCGTTCAATAGGGAATTTACTACTGTTGGTTAGGCCATCAAATAAAGCACTACTTCAAGTTCCATCGATCAAACAAATATGAACACAACACCAATGCATTAGCTCATATGTATTTTCAGCAAACACAAATCGAGCAAGGCAATGAACAGAAACACAACCGGAGAACCTAGAGTTCCCTACACGAGAAAAGACAACATGAAACACATGATGAATCAGCTCACAAACATTTCATCAAGTAGGAAAGGGGCAATGTAATGAAGAGAAATCTCAGCTTGGGCAAGGTCAGTGGCGTTGTCCTGCTACTGCTAGTAGAGTAGCAGCGGGGAGATGACAAAAAGAGGGAGCATGAGCTCGCATGTTCCGCGAAGCCATCGGTGTCATGAACAACAAATTGAAAAGGAACTATAAAAGGAAGGAATCTAGGGGAAAACCAGCCCCCAATCAGATCAGCCAATGAAGAAATCCACCATTGTTTTCCCCACGAAATTAGATCAAGCAGCCAGCTCCTGGAGTCCAGCCACTGCCACCCTGGATGCAGGTCCCGTCACTCTTCCTTTCCTTCCTTGGCAACTGAGCGAGCTATCTCCCAAAGATGCCGTCGTTTGCATCTTCCTCCTCCTTCGCGTGAGAGCCGTCTGCATCTTCCTCCTTCACGTGAGAGTAGAGCAGTAAGGGAGAGGGAAAGGATTGGACGAAAATTACATACCTACTCTGTGGCGCCACTGTTTCCACGAGCTACAGTGGATGTGAGTTGGCTAGATCTTATGATGCTCCCATGGAGGATCTCTCCACAAGAAGCTAAGCCCAAGACCACGACCTCCTCCTCCTCCTCACGCACCGCCACCTGGTGCTGCGCGTTGGCTGGCCATGACCTCCATCGCGCCACCATGACCACGGCATCCTCCTCGCGCATCTGCCCCTTCCTCTCATCACACCCCGCGACCCCGCGCTCTGCGCCGTTGGCTGATGGTCGTGGCGCCGCCTGGTGCGACCCGTCGGCCGACCACGAGCTTCGTCGCGCTGCCATCACCGCAGTCAGGCGGAGCCAGGAGAACTACAAGAGAGGAGAGGATCATGCGGCGGCAAGAGGGGACGAGGAGACTGGCTAGGCCTTTATTCTCTCGCTTCCCTGTTTCTTCTGTGTGTCCGCTTTTTCTTTCGATGGGCCCTCGCGACCGTTGTCGCTCTGCACTATTCATAGCCGACATGAAGGCCTTGGTTCTGCCTAGCAACCCCTTCATCCTTTATATGTTCAATGTTCAATACTCCTTTTATTGCGCAAAAAAATACCGCTAAGATGTTGAAGCAAGGGGGGGAACACAAGTGAATTCCGAAAAGCCACCACCCGCCTTATCCTTTTCGGTTACGATATATATGATGCATTGATGCAAAGCTTAGTTACTGAATTAGGATGTCAGATCAATGCTCAGTTTATTTATACATGAATATGTGTATGTCAAGTACATGTGATATATAATATATGATACAATACATGATATATAATATACGATATAGTATATGTTATATATAATATGTGTATGTCAAGTATATGTCATATATAATATATGACACAATACATGGGAATTTCTGTCTAGTCATGTTCATCATGTTGAGTTGATTCATGTTCGTATCTTCGATAATTCGATATGTTGGTGGACCGGTGTTAAGGTGTTGTTCTTAGTTGAACAATCAACCCACTTATGATTACCCCCTCTCGCAAGCATATGCAACTATGAAAGAAGAATTAAGATAAATCTAAACATAGCATGAAACGTGTGGATCCAAATCAGTCCCTTATGAAATAACGCATAAACTAGGGTTTAACCTTCTATCACTCTAGCAACCCATCATATACTTATTACTCCATAATGCCTTCCCTTAGGCCGATAATATGGTAAAGTGTCATGTATTCGATGTTCACACGACACCACTAAAAGACGCAACAACATCAATATCAAACAAATACAAACTTCACATGATTACTTATAACCAGACGTCTCCCATGTTATTAGAAAAAAAAGTAACTACTCATAAATCATCGCCATGTTTAATATCAGAGGTGTAATAATGATGATTAAGGATCTTAACATAATATCTTTCATCAAGTAAACCAACAAGCATCAATTACAAGATGTAATCAACACTACAAGTAACCCACACGTATTAATCTGAGATTTTAAGACAAAGATTGAATATAAGAGATAAACTACGGTTTGAGATGAGATTGTGATGGTGAATATGTTGATGAAGATTGGTCATCCCACGAAGAAGAAAATATTGGTGATAACGATAGCTTCGATTTACCCCTACCGAAGGGAAGTTTTCCTGGGAGAATCTCTCCGCCAGAGAGAAAAGGAGCCTCTACCCAGGTTTCCGTCTCGAGACAGCGCCGCTTCTTCCCAAAGTATCTTCTTATTTTTCTAACTCAAAACCCATCTTAAGGGAGGCCAGGGCATCTGGGAGGTGGTCCCAAGCATCAGGGCACGCCCTGGGGTAGGTGCTTCCTGTTGGCTTGGCACCAACAAGTGGCCCCCCTCTGGTAAATTTTGGCTCCATAAATTCCCATATATTCCCAAAAAAATCTCCATGAAGTTGCAGGTCATTTGGAGTCCAATGAATTTTCAGCCTTTTTCTTGGTTTTCAGGTCTAGAATTCCATTTTCCAGTAATTTCCCTATTTGTGATGTACCTTGTAAATTCAAATAGAGAAGTCATAAGAATTGTATCATAAAGTAGAATAATAACCAAGAACAACATTAATATCAATACGAAATCATGATGCAAAATGGACGTATCAACTCCCCCAAGCTTAGACCTCGCTTGTCCTCAAGCGAAAACCGAACTCGATAATAACGACCACATAATTAGAGAGAGAGAGGTGTCGATAAAACGTAGTATGGACATGGGAGCACCATGAATATTAACATAGAAGCAAGTGTTTTATCATATATCTGCTCATAAACAAGTAATAATCTATCCACAATAATGAAGTATGGAGCATAAACTTTATTGACAATCATCAAACTATGTTCTTAGTCATTGAGACAATCAATTCCTCATATTTCAGAGAAGAGTCTATGTAAGAGCTTTCATTTTAGGGATTTCTATTCATGTGCCACTCGTTCCTTAGTAGTACTCATTCACCCCCACGCTCTTAACAGTTGATCAATTTTTCCCCACTCTCTTGCCCGAAATCCTCACAAATGGTCACAACGGAGGATGTCGTCGGGTCAATGGTTTGACAGTTAACTACTGACGAGTGGGGCCCTAGTTTCGGTGGTTTATTGGGACGAAGCGCGGCACTCCCTCCATCCCGTTTTACAGGTGTCTTTTCACAGGCGCCCGCCACGTCGGGCTGACGACATTATCCCACGCGGACTCGTCGGGAAACCTGACGGTCCGACGGGCGCCTCGACCGTCGTCATGATGTGAACATCCTGTGGTGCCACTTCAGATTGCCTCCCGAGGCCATTAGCCGGCTATTTAAGCCGGACGACGTCCCCCAACCCTTGCACATCCTCCTGTTCCCTCCACCCCATTGCCAGCCAAGCCCATCCGCCTCCTCTTGCACTTCCCTCACCGTCAGGATGGTCCAGTGCCCCATCACCACCTACGGGCAGATCACTCTGGAGCCATGCTTGCAAATCGAGGCAGAAATGCAGGCTCGATGTGTCGCCTGCATCACTGCGGGTCTCCCTCCGGATTCCTCGGAGACGTAGGAAGAGGAGGAGCAACTACCTTTCTATTAACAATATGCAAATCAAACTCTTAAAGTAAAATTACCAACCAAAGCAGTCTAGGCTTAGCACCTTTCCTTTCCATAAGGTATTCAATAGTAGCATGATCAGTGTGAATAGAACTTTGGAATCAAAATTATATGGTCTAAACTTATCACGTGCAAACACAACTGCTAAAAAATTCCTTTTCAATAGTAGCATAATCTCTTTGAGCATTGTCTAGAGTCTTAATAACATAATGAATAATATTTAATTTCTTATCTACTCTTTGCTCTAGAATAGCACCAACAACATAATCACTAGCATCACACATAATTTCAAATGGTTAGTTCCAATCAGGTGGTTGAACAATTGGTGTAGAAATTAAGGCTTTCTTAAGTATTTCAAAGGCTTCTACACAGCCATCGTAAAAATAAATGGAATATCTTTTTGAAGAAGATTAGTTAATGGCCTAAAAATCTTTGAGAAATCTTTAATGAAACGCCTATAGAAAGCAGCATGACCAAGAAAGCTCCTTATACCTTTAACATCTTTAGGACATGGCATTTTCTCTATTGCATGAACTTTAGCTTTTGTCTACTGACGTGTCCATTTTGCATCATGTTTTCTTACTACTATTTATAATTTTTTTATCCATAATAATGCTTTGGGGAATAATTCTAATGCCTTTTCTCTCGCAACTTGCAAGGTTTTATACAAACAGGGAGAATACCGTCAATTGGAATTCGGGACCTAAAAAAATGCATGTCAGAGATACCTATTCTGCACATCCCCAATCGAGATGAAACTTTACAGAGAAATTGTATACAATAAATTAAAAATATTGGAGTTGAAAACTACCGGAGGGGGGCCACCTGGTGAGCACAAGACACCAGGGCGTGCCAGCCCCCCAGGCGCGCCCTTGTGGTTGGTGCTCACCCTAGCCCACCTTCGGATCCCATCTTCTGGTATAAATTCCCAAAAAACCTAAAAAAATTAGGAGGAGGACTTTCGGGAACAAGCGCCGCCGCCTCCAGGTGGAACTTGGGTAGGAGCACTTTTGCCCTTCGGCGGAGCGATTCTGCCAGGGAAACTTCCCTCCCGGAGGGGAAAATTGAAGCCATTGTCATCACCAACAACCCTCTCGTCTTGGGGAGGCCAGTCTTCATCAACATCTTTAAGAACACCATCTCCTCTCAAACCCTATTTCATCTCTTGTGTTCAATCTTTGTACCAGAACCTCAGATTGGTACTTGTGGGTGACTAGTAGTGTTGATTACCTTGTGTAGTTGATTTTTATATGGTTTATTTGGTGGAAGATCATATGTTGAGATACATTATTATATTCAATACCCCTCTGATATGGAGCATTAATATTATTTGTGAGTAGTTACCTTCGCTCTTGAGGTCACGGGAGAAGTCATGTTGCAAGTAATCATGTGAATTTGATATGTGTTCGATATTTTCATTATATGTATGTTGTGATTCCCTTAGTGGTGTCATGTGAACATCAACTACATGAAACTTCACCATCCTTGGGCCTAAGGGCATGCATTGTGGAGTAGTTATTAGATGATGGGTTGCTAGAGTGAGAGAAGCTTAAACTCTAGTTTATGTGCTACTTCGTAAGGGGCTGATTTGGATCCACATGTTTAATGCTATGGTTAGACTTTGTCTTAATACCTTTCTTGCAGTTGCGGATGCTTGCGAGGGGGTTAATCATAATTTCGCCGTTTTCTCACGACAGATGCCATGGGTAGGCTTATCGAAGGTGGTTGGGGCCGGAGGACACCGACGGGCTCCAGCAGCGGGATTAGGTACAGGCGGTGACTGAAACGCGACGTACCCAGGTTCAGGGTCCTCCATGGGAGGTAATACCCTTAGTCATGCCTGATCTAGTTGATGGGTGGGAGAGGTCACAATGATGCTCCTTAAGTTGTGTCTAGAGGTGGAAGAAGGAGCAGCCGGCTCCTCTTCCCTCGCTACGTGGGTGGCTGTGGGATGGAGTGTTCCTTCGTATGTGTGCTTTCTTGCTTGCTTACTTGTCTCTCTCCTATGCATGGGGGGCTCTGGGGGGTTTTATAGTCCAAACCCCCGGATTACAATATGAATAGAAGGCTGCGGGGGGCCCAGCTGGCAGCTTCTCTAGCCGGCCATGGGGCCCCCGACTGTAGGGTCCCGTCGCTAGTAGGCCCGCCGGCTGGGAGGTCCCGTCGAGAGCCGGAGGGGCCCACATGGTAGGTCCCAGCGCCGGTCGCTTCACAGCACGGGTCGTCCTTCGGGGCGTCGTCTTGCGTTAGCCGGCTGAGGTCAGCGGTATGGCCGGCTGCACTGTAGCCACGTCGGGGCAGGTAATGGAGTGGTTGGAGGCATGTCGGCACTGTTGGAGGCCTGGTCACACTCAGCCAGAGTCAGAGGCACTATTGCCTTCACTGTGGCCTTACGGGAGCTGACCACCGATGGGATGGGGGCCACTATTGCCACTCACACCTTGGCCATGACATCCGATGCGCGGACGACTGGGGCGCCAGGGGGTCCCCGTCCGTAGGTTGTAGGCTTGCTGTAGCCGGTCGAGCGTAGCCAACAGGGCCCAGCCGGCAGGGCATGCCGGCGGGGTGTAGCCGGACTGCAGGAGGAGGCGGCTTGCCCTGCTATTTCAGAAAGTTGGAGTTGTGGGTTGCTTTAGGCTACCCCAGGGTTATCCTCCCGACAGTAGTCCTAGAACCAGGGTAGGCCCACCGCCGACCGTGATGGAGCTTGCCGGCTTGAAGATCGCTTTAGTACCACGGCATGCCTGAGGAGTTGGACGTCATAATCAGACGGCGGCTAGCTACGTAGCCGACCGACGTTTCGTGCGCCGCCCTACGCGCTTCGTCGGGCGGAGCGGCCATGCCACGTGGGAGTCGTAACGGGTTGCTGTCTGACAGGCCGTGCGGTGGACATGACCGGGCCATGGGGCAGGACTCACCACAACCGCGGTCTCGCCCGCGCGCACGGATCTTCTGTGACTCGGGCCGTCAGTTGTCGTTCCCGAGCGCAATAACTCCCATCCCGCGTGCGGCGGGGATCGTGGAGGTCATGCGCAATGAATCCGCCCCCATGACCATCTACGTGGGGTTTAAATGGAGGGGGAGGGGAACAGAACGGCACATTTGCTCCCCTTGCCCCCGTCGCATCACTCCCATCGCCCTCCTCCTCCCACTTCGAGAGAAAGAGAGAAAGAGAACGACGCCTGCGCTCCTCGTCGTGCCACCGTTGCCGTTGCCGAAAACTCCCATTGCCACCGAGCTCCTGCGCCCGCTGCTTGGCTCGCAAGCCTCTCAGGAAGCCATGGAGAGCAAAGGGGCGTGGGACGGCAGCAATGTCGACGAGCAGTTCATCGAGCACTTTTGCCACCGCTGCAAGCTCCCGTCGGTGGAGCACATGGAGGCACGCATCGCTGGGCCAGAGAACTCCCCAGCCCCGCGGAATGACGAGGTGGTCATCTTCGCCAAGCACTTCCTTCGCTGGCTCGGGTTGCCGGCGAGTACGTTTTTCCAGCGATTCCTGTCGTGGTTCGGCTTGCAGCCGCACCATCTCGCCGCCAACACCGTCTTGCGGTTGGCGGCCTTCATCACCCTCTACGAGGGGGTTTTGGGAGTGGAGCCGAGGCTTGACCTCTGGTTGCGGCTCTTCTTCCTCAAACGGCAAATGGTGAAGGACCCGGTGATGCAGCAGAAAGTCATGACTACCTGCGGGGGCGCCATGATCCACATCCGCCACGAGGGCAGCTTCCTGAAACTCCCGCTGTAGGAGTTGGTGTAGAACTGGAAGCGGGGGTTCTTCTACGTGAAGAACGTGAGGCCGGAGGAGGACTACATCAACCTCCCCGACT
The DNA here is from genome assembly GCA_022496015.1 of Hordeum marinum. Lineage (NCBI taxonomy): Eukaryota > Viridiplantae > Streptophyta > Magnoliopsida > Poales > Poaceae > Hordeum > Hordeum marinum. The sequence goes on from CM039672.1 coordinate 387,790,233, forward strand.
TCGTCAACCAGCCGGCGGCGGCGGTGTTGAATTGGCGGACGGCTCCGCCTCAGGCCTCCGAGACGGCGGACCGGCTCTGCGAGCTTCTGCTAGTGATGACCTAGTCGGAAGGGTTGAAGGATTCCGATTTGCTCGCCGCAATGATGGTGCGCCGGGTGCAGCCACTGCAGAGCCGACCACACTTTATCTGCCAGATGGGGGGCGACATGACCCCTGCTGGCTCTCCACCAAGGAGCTGAAGTCGGTCCAGGTGGCGAGAAGGGTGAACGCCATATTGATGGCAAAGTTGAAAGAGGGGGAATGGCAGTGGGGGAAGACCCCGTACAGCCAGAGCCATCCGGCGCCGCCGGTAAGTGATTAGCCGGTTCGCCCTCCTTTCTTTTTCAGAGGCGTCGCCTTGTTTTGATGGTGAAAGAAAACTCTTCTGCTCGCATGTTTTCCTACAGCTACAGAACTACAGGGAGCCGGCCGCCGACGTGGTGGATTCGAACCCCGAGGAGGTTGAGGATGCCGATGATGTGGAGCCGGCAGACTCGAAGCGAGGCGGGACATCCGAGGCTGGCGAGGCAGAGATGGAGATGGAGGCGACCGAGTCAACGGGTGAGTTCCTTCCCCGGTCGTATTTGTAGGATTGGACTGACGACGACACTGAGTCAGAGGAGTGGCGCGATGAAGAGGCTCCAAAGGACCCTGAGGCCATGAAGGGCGATGTCACGGCACCGAGGAGGCGCCTTCGCCGCACCGGCAACGAGCCCGGCCGGGATGACGTGGCAGCAGGCAGCCAGGGGAAGCGGGTGGTCGGCGCAAGGTTGGCGCTAAAGTGGGTGGCCGCCGAGCAGCCGGGCAGCAGCCGCGGAGGCGGTGGGAAGAAAAGGCGGGTTGCCCTGTAGGGCCCCGTAAGGAGGGAAGTCCCCGTTGTCATCGGGTAAGATTTGCTCCCGGCCGTCTTGCTCCTTTGGTTTTTTCTCCACCCCTCCCCTTCTTATTCCGCTCGATCGGGGAGGCCCGCACCCCGGGAAGGACCCCGACAAGCAAGACCGTGGGGACGATGCCATCGAGCACCACCGATGAGAGGGAGCACGAAGCACGGCGTGACCTGGAGGCGGACCCAGCAAGAGCTGTGCTCGAGGGGCACCGCCTGTGGGAGGAGGCGGCGAAGAATTGGATGCCATCGGGAGGAGCCCATGGGGAAGCGGTCGTCTAGTCATGGGAGCCGTTCCACCACGTCCGAGAGAGGCGGTCCAAGGATCACCACGACCCCGCGCGGCGGGCGGAAGCGGAAGCGAAGGACGCGGAGGATGCGCGCGCGGCGACCGGGGCCGGCATGGCCCGTGCTGGTGCCGGAGAGGAGATGGGTCACGGCGCGGACCCGCTAGGGGCAGACGACATGCCGCCGGGGGCAGAGGGACCCCCGGAAGTTGAAGCCTCGGCCCCAAAAGCGCCGGCTCCGGAGGCGGCAGCTCTAGTGGGCTGCCCTCAAAGACTCCGGCTCCAGAAACACCGACTCCAGATGAGCTGGCTCCGGGATCACCAGCCCCAGGGTCGAGCCGGGAAGGAGCAACCGGAGGCCGGGCACCGAGGAGGGAGGTCGTGGTGCCTGATGTCTACTACACAACCTTCTTCTTGTAGACTCGTGTTGGGCCTCCAAGCGCAGAGTTTTGTAGGACAATGGCAATTTTCCCTCAAGTGGATGACCTAAGGTTTATCAATCCGCAGGAGGTGTAGGATGAAGATGGTCTCTCTAAAACAACCCTGCAATCAAATAGCAAAGAGTCTCTTGTGTCCCCAACACACCCAATACAATGGCAAATTGTATACGTGCACTAGTTCGGCGAAGAGATGGTGATACAAGTGCAATATGGATGGTAGATATAGGTTTTTGTAATCTTAAAATATAAAAACATAAAGGTAACAAATAATAAATAGCGAGCAAAACATTGTATAAATGCTTGGAAACAAGGCCTAGGGTCTATACTTTCACTAGTGCAATTTCTCTCAACATTATTGACATAGTTGAATCATATGTAAATACCTCTCGTGCGACAAAGAGTTCACTCCAAAGTCACAAGTAGCGGAGAACTAACAAAGAAATTATTGTAGGGTACGAAACCACCTCAAAGTTATCCTTTCTGATCAATCTTATGAGCTATCCCTATAATTGTCACGAACAGCCCTAGAGTTCGTACTAAAATAACACCTTAAGACACACATCAACCAAAACCCTAATGTCACCTAGATACTCCAATGTCACCACAAGTACCCATGGGCTTGATTATACGATATGCATCACATAATTTCAGATTCATCATGTTCAACCCAACACAAAGAACTTCAAAGAGTGTCCCAAAGTTTCTACCGGAAAGTCAAGACAAAAACGTGTGCCAACCCCTATGCATAGATTCCCAAGGTTACAGAACCCGCAAGTTGATCACCAAAACATACATCAAGTGGATCAATAGAACATCCCATTGTCATCACGGATATCCCATTGCAAGACATAAATCAAGTGTTCTCAAATCCTTAAAGACTCAATCCGATAAGAAAACTTCAAAGGGAAAACTTAATTCATCACAACAAGATAGAGCAGGGAAAACTCCATATGATTCATCTATATCAATAAAGCTTGCGGTACATCAAGATCGTGCCATCTCAAGAACACGATAGAGAGAGATCAAACACATAGATACCGGTACATACCCTCAGCCCTGAGGGTGAACTACGCCCTCCTCGTCATGGAGAGCGGCGGGATGATGAAGATGGCCTCCAGTGATGGTTTCCCCCTTCTGGCAGGGTGCCGGAACGAGCTCTTGATTGGTTTTTCGTGGCTCTGGAGGCTTTCGGCGGCGGAACTCCAGATCTAGGTTTTGCATTGGAGTTTTTGGGATTTATATGAATTTATGACGGTGGAACCGAGTCAGGATGGGCCACGAGGAGTCACAAGCCTGGTGGGTGCGCCTAGGGGGTGGTCGCGCTCCTGAGGCTTGTGACTGCCTCGTGGGTCTTCTGGCCCAACTCTGATGCTCCGTGGGTCTCTTCTGGTCCAGAAAAAATCACCGGAAATTTTTATTTCATTTGGACTCCGTTCGATATTCCTTTTCTGTAAAACTCAAAAACACGGAAAAACAGGAATTGGCACTGGGCTCTAGGTTAATAGGTTAGTCCCAAAAATAATATAAAGTTGTAGTAAAATGATTGTAAAACATCCAAGAATGATAATATAACAACATGGAACAAGCAAAAATTATAGATACTTTGGAGACATATCAGTGCCCGAAGGGTCGGGCGGCGTGGGCTCCTCGTCTGGGGCCCCTGGCACAATGGTGCCGGGGGGAGCCGGTCCCATGGTCACCTATGACAAAGGGGGGCCCACAGATGGGGGTCGGCCGTAGCAAAACTGGGCCGCAGCCGACCGCCCGGCCGCTGGGGACCCGCCGAGTGCCTTTGGGACGACGGTGTCTGTTGCTATCGAGACGTTTGCAGCCTGCCGCGCCCAGACGATGCAGGACGCCCGGTCAGCCAACGACCGGCTAGTGTAGCTGGAGCGGACTGTTGCGATAAGCTTCTATCTATTCTTTCTTTTCTTGCTTTTGGCGTTTTTTTCTAGTGGGGCGCCCTAGGGCACCAACTTGGTGTAGCCCCCGAGACTTGAGCCGGTTGTGGCGCAGGCGGGTCGAGTCTAATGATGTGTTGTATCTTTGTTGCTTGCAAGTGGTGCATGAGCGTCGGGTGACCGTGTACAACTCCATGATGAGCTTGTATCGGGCGGCTGAGGGCCGGCTAGCCACCTTGTCCAAGGACCTGCAAGGTAAGACCCATGCAACTTTTAGGGTGTGGGTGTAGCCCTCGGGATTCAACCTAGCTGTCGCGGAGGCGAGCTGGATTCCCTTTCTTTTCTTGTCTTCTAACGGAGGCCTCTTTGACCTAGTAGAGACTAGCGCCGAGGCGGTCGACCTTCATCGCCAGGTCATGGATCTTGGCAACCAGCGGAATGTCCTGATCACGGAGTGCGAGCGACTCCACCAGGAGGCGAGCCAGGCGCAGGTGGAGGTGGCCAAGCGTGAGAAAGCCCACCATCAGGAGCTGGTGGACCGGGAGACTGCTCTTCATCAGTAGGGAGAGGAGCGGGAGAAGGTCCTCCGCCAGGAGCTGGAGGCCAAGGATGCCATGCTAGCGAAGGCGGCCAACGAGGCGCAGGCGGCCCAGGGTGAGCACGAGCGCCGACTCCAGGAGTGGTCAGCCAGGGAGTCGGAGTTGCAAGAGCAGGGGCATGGGGTGGACCGAATGCTGCGTGGTAAGTCCTTGCCGTCTCTTCCTTTCTGCGTGTTGATTTTGGATTCTTGGCTTGTTTCTTTGTTCCTCCCTCGTCTTCTTTTCTTCTTAGGGCTCTTCCCTGGTACATAGGAGGCCGCGGAGGAGGCCGTGGTGGCCCATCGTGAGGACCAGCGGGCGCAAGGGGTCGCTGTTGTGTCGCTTTCCCCTATACCTTGGACGAGGTGGGGATCACCGCCAGGGTGCGGCTACAGGAGCTGGTGTAGGCCTTGAAGCGGCTCCAGGCAGCCGACGAAACGCTGGTCCGCACCCTCTGGTTGGGCGCGGTGGAGTCGACCTCCATGAGCCGGCTGTCGCGGTGGTTGGAGTTCGGGACTACGCGGGTGAACGCCTGGAGGGCCTCCACGGCGCGCGTCGGTGCGGGCATGGCCCTTCGCATTGCGAGGTCATGGTACCCCGAGATGGACCTAAGTCATGCCGGCACTAACGCGGATATAGAGGCGGTGGCCCACGTGCTGGACGTGCGAGCAAGCGACCTTGCGTCCTTCGCCGCATGGGATGAATACGTCCCCGAGCGCCAGGCATACGGCACGATGGTTCCGGAGGACCAGTATGCCCTCGTGCTAGACGACCTGGAGGCAAGCGACACCGAGATGGACGGTGAAGACGCCGGCTCCAGCACCGATGACTACGCCGACTCCGAGTTGGCTCGGGAACCGGAGTCGGGAGCAGACTCGGGCCGTGCCGGTACCAAGGATGGGGCCTCTACATTAGTTGCCGCGAGGGGCACCAAAGGAGAAGACAGCGTTGCCGCTTCTTAGGGCCCTTTATTTTCCCACACTTCTGTTAGACCTCAATTCCACCCACTTGGGGTGTAGATGTAATGAACTCGTGGCCATGGGCCTTTTTATGTTTTATGAAGCTTTTGGTTGTTGCAATGTTGTTTTATGCATGCCAACTTGTCCTTACCCTTTTTTGCCCTCTTGATTCCGTCTGCTCAAACCCTTGTCCCCCTCTGTTTCGGCCCCGCTAGCCCGGCAGCCGGGAGCCGGTCTATAGCTGGGACGGGGCATCCGCCTCGAGGGAGTCAGTTTTGAGTTTGGAAACCGCGATAGTTTTTTGGGTAAGGCAAGTGATAGAGGCAAGGCGGTGCTCTGGTTAGGACTAGCCGGCGATCCCCTTGCGATTGATTTTTTGTGTGCACTAAGGTTCACCACCCGGAGGACCCATCAGTCGGACAGCCGGGAGCCGGTCTATAGCTGTGAGGGGTGTGAGGGCTTATTTAGTTCACATTACTTGATCGGCTTCGTGGGAGGATGCCTAGGACTAACCGGTGAGCCCCCGGGGGCCGAGAGCTGGTGAGTGAGTCGAGCAAACTTTGGAAGGAAACGAAAGGGGCGTGTAACATATCTAGCTTGGGGCACCCGTTGCATTCATAAGCCCAAAAAACGGAGGATACATACTTACACTAGTTTTCAGTAGTAAAACAGGCGGAGGAGCGCTGTGTTCCACAGCCGCTCCGTCTCCTCACCGGAGGAGCGCTGGGCATCTATCAAGTAGTACACGTTGTTGTGCAGTGCCCTGTTGACGATGAACGGGTCGTCCCATGGGGAGGATAGCTTGTGCTGGCCGGTTGTCGGTGAATCCGCCTGAGCACCAAGTCTCCTTCATGGAATGAGAGCGGCCGGATCTGCTTGTTGTGGTAGTGCTGGAGCTTCTACTGGTAGATGTCCATCCGGCTCAAGGCTAGCTCGCGTGCTTCTTTGAGTAGGTCGACACCATCTTCTCTTGCCTCCTTCGTGTCCTTCTCCATATTCAAGGTAACCCAAGGCAAGTCGAATTCGATGTCGGTGGGGACGATTGCCTCAGACCCATATACGAGAATGAAAGGGGTGTAGCCGGTTGACGGGTTAGGCGTGGTCCTGAGGCTCTAGAGGACAGCAGGAAGCTCTTCAATCCAGCAATCGGCTGACCTGACCAGTGGCGCCATGAGCCGGGGCTTGATGCCGTCCAGGATCAGGCCATTCGCCCTCTCGATCTGGCCGTTTGACTATGGATGAGCGACAGACGCCAAGTCGAGCCGGATGCCCTGCTTGGTGCATAAGCGTGCTAGCGCGCCCTTGGCAAAGTTTCTGTCGTTGTAGGTGATGTTGTTGTGGGGGACGCCGTCGTGGACCATGATGTCCTCGATGAACCAGACGATCATGGGGCCGTCCATCTTCTTGATCGGCCTGGCCTCGATCCATTTGGTGAACTTGTCGACGGCCACCAGCAAATGCGTCATGCCGCCTCGTGTGGTCTTGAAGGGGCCCACCATGTCCAGCCCCCAGACAGCAAAGGGCCATGAGAAAGGGATGGTATGGAGGGCCGTAGCCGGTAGGTGGCTCTGCATGCTGAAGCGTTGGCAGCCTTCGCACTTGTCGACCAGCCGCTTGGCCTCCTCCAAGGCAGTCGGCCAGTAGAAACCATGGTGGAATGCCTTGGCCACCAGGGTCCTGGAGGCGGCATGGTGCCCGCACTCGCCTTGGTGGATGTCAAGGAGGATCTCTTGTCCCTTCTCCAGCTCGATGCATTGTTGGAAAACGCCGGTGGTGCTGCGATGAACCAGCTCGCGGTTGATGATGCTGTAGGCCGGAGCTCGGCATTGAATTTTCCTCACTGTGGCCAAATCAGGAGGGAGCTCGCCACATAGGAGGAATGCCAAGATGTGTTGGGCCCATGAGGGAGCCGATACGGGGGCTAGTTCGGGAGCCCCCGGGCCTAGGTGATCAGCCCCGGAGACTGACTCGCCAGCCCTCGGGACCAGCTCGCCAGTCCCTGGGGCTGAGGCGGTGGTAGGGGCATCGATCACCATCATGACCGTTGTGGTGTCGGAGTCGGCCGCTTCGGATGCATCCAGCTCGATAGTTGGAGCTGGTGACGCCGGCTGGGCAGCCGGAGTTGATGGAGCCGGTGGTGCAGCTAGTGGCGATGGTGTCGGCGGAGCAGCCGGAGTCGCCGATGGGCCGGCAGCATCGGTCGGCACAAAGATGGAATTTGATTCGGGGGAGGGCTTGATCGACGGCTTGAGCAACCATTCGAGGGAGAGACCGGCTAGGATGGTCTGCCGGGTGGAGCCAATTTTTGCGAGCGTATCGGCCGCCTCGTTGTCCGCCCGAGGGACGTGGTGGAACTCACAGCCTTCGAAGGAGCCGTGAGTTGTTGGATGAGGAAGCGATAGCTGGCCATGTTGGCATCTCTGGCGTCCCACTCACCAGAGACCTGCTGCACCACGAGGTCAGAGTCGCCGAAGCATAGGATGCGCCTAATGCCAATATCCTTCGTGAACCGGAGGCCATGGACAAGCGCCTCGTACTCGGCCATGTTGTTAGAGGCGGCGAAGTGGATCTGAAGAGCATACTTGAGTTGGTCTCCCTTCGGGGAGGAGAGGACGATGCCGGCTCCCAGGCCAGTCCTCATCTTCGAGCCGTCGAAGTGCATGTGCCAATGTATGGAGTCTGGGGGGAGGCGGCACTAACTCGGTGTCCGCCCAGTCAATGAGGAAGTCGGCCATCGCCTGCGACTTGATGGCGGTGCGTGGCTCGTACCAGATCTCGTGGTCGGCAAGGGCGATGACCCATTAGGCAATCTGGCCGGTGGAGTCCCGGCCGCTCATGATCTCGTCAAGTGGGGCCATGCTCACCACGGTGATGGTGTGCTCTTGCAAGTACTGCTTGACCTTCTTGGCAGCGAAGTATATGCCATAGCACATCTTCTGATAGTGGGGGTAGTTTTGTTTAGAGGCGGAGAGGACCTTGCTGAGGTAGTAGACGGGGCGCTGGACTGGCAGCATCTTGCCCTCCTCCAACCGCTCAACCACCAAGACGACGTTGATGACGCATGTGGTAGTCGCGATGTAGGTGAGAAAGGGCTCCTTCTCAGCCGGCGCGGCTAAGGCGGGCGCGCTGGTGAGGGCTCGTTTGAGGCCACGGAAGGCCTCGTCCGCCTCGTCGGGCCAGTCGAACCTGGCCAGCTTTTTCGAGGAGTCGTGGCCCAGCTCGGCCAGAGCCATCTTCGCAGGAGGCCATAGAGGGGCAGGGACTTCTCTCCCAGCTGGCTGATGAACCGGCTGAGTGAGGCGAGTCAGCTGGTGAACTTCTGGATGTCATGGAGCTGGGTCGGCTTAGGCATGCGCTTGATCGCACTGATATTCTCTGGGTTAGCTTCGATGTCGTGAGCGAACACGAAGAAGCCCAGAAGCTGGCCGGCTAGGACGCCGAAGACGCACTTCTCTGAGTTGAGCGTGAGCTTGTAATCGTGTAGGTTCGCGAACGTCTCTCGGAGATCATCGAGGAGGCTGAAGTGCTTCCAAGTCTTGATGACGATGTCGTCAACGTAGACGTGGACAATCCCACCTATTTGAGGCAGGAGACACTTCTACATACAGCGCTGAAAGGTAGCGCCTGCATTCTTCAGGCCGAAGGACATGGTCATGTAGCAGTAATCCCCGAAGGGGGCGATGAAGGAGGTCTTGAGCCGATCGTTCGGGTCCAGCTTGATCTGGTGGTGGCTAGAGTAGGCGTCCAAGAAGGACAGTAGATCGCAGTCGTCCATGGCACCGATGACTTGATCGATCCGCAGCAGGGCAAACGGTTCCTTGGGACATGCCTTGTCCAGGTTGTTGTAGTCGATGCACATGCACCATGTTTTATTCTTCTTCAGCACGAGGACCGGGTTGGCCGGTCAGTTCGGGTGGAAGACTTCCATGATAAAGCCAGCTACGAGCAGCCGGGCGATCTCTTCTCCTATAGTACACCGCTTCTCCTCGGAGAAATGACGCAGGGGTTGCTTGAACGGTTTTGCGTCCGGCCGGACATGAAGCTTGTGCTCGGCGAACTTCCTCGGAACACCCGGCATGTCCTTAGGGGAGCAAAGATGTCCCAATTCTCACAGAGGAAGTCGACGAGCTCGCTTAACTACTTGATGTCGAGGCGGGAGCCGATGGTGACACACTGCTTGGGGTTGGCCGGGTCGAGCGGCACCTGCCTGGTGTCTTTGGACGGCTGGAACGAAGCTTCCCCGACCGACTGGGATGGAGGCACCGGCATGGCCGGCTGGCTAGCTACAAGGGCTACGAGCCGGTCGAGCTGGCGTTTCTCCTCCCCTATCTCTAGGACCTCGGCCAACCGGCTGCCGTCTCGAGCGTACTCGATTGACATCTTGTAGTCGCCGGCGATGGTGATGATGCCCTTGGGACCTGACATCTTGAGCTTGAGGTAGGCGTAGTGGGGGACCGCCATGAACTTGACGAGAGCCGGTCGGCCCAGCAGTGCATAGTAGGGACTGTCGAGGTCCACCACCTCAAACCATATCGGTTCGCGGCGCAAGTGGCTGTGGTTGCCGAAGAGAACATCGAGCTTGATCTTGCCGATGGGGGAGCAGACTTTCCCGACACGATGCTATGGAAAACCGTCCGGCTCGCCTACAGATCTTCTGCCTTGAGCCCCAGCTTTCGCATCGTGTCGATGTAGAAGATGTTGATGTTGATGCCGCCATCAATTAACACACGCAAAAAGCAGCAAGTGCGCCTCTCGGAGGCAATGGTGGGGTCGAGGACAAGGGAATAGCTGCCGGGATTTGGCATCACGTCCGGGTGGTCAGCCCGGCTCCAAGTAACCGGCTTCTCCGACCAGTGCATGAACTGGGGAGTCGCGGGCATGGTGGCATTCACCTCGCGGTGGAGTCGACAATGAGCATGATTATCCGTCTCTTCACTGGTGAAGACGATGTATGAACTGTCTCGGATGGGGAACTGGTCGAGCAGGCAACCGTCGTTCTGTGCCGGAGCCGGAGCCGGCACCGGAACGGGAGCCGGAGGCTGCACCAATGCTCGAGCAGGCGGCGTGGGGGGAGCCGAAAGTTGTCCCCGGGCCAATCAATGTGAGAAGTTCCACTGCCGGAGCGTGTGCATGGAGGGCTTGGCTCCAGAGTGATTCTTGAAGGGGAGGTCGAGCATTTGCTGGAACGTGAGCTTGGGCTGCCAAGTAGCCTTGCCGGTGCACTGACGCTTGCTGGAAGGCTGGGCAGTCGGCTCCTCTTCCTCGATGGTGGCGACTTGCCGTCTCCCATAGCGGGGGTCGGGTTGGTCGGCTTTGCACTTGTTGTTCAGCGGCTACCGGTTGCCGGTAGCCGGTCGCGACTCAGCCGACGTCGGTGCCGCCTTGGCGGGCGTGCTTTTCTTGACCCGGATTGCAGAGTCGGCCATGGCGTACTTCTCCGCCTTGGCCATGAGTTCTGCCAGCATAGCTAGCTCGGATCACAAGAGCTTGTGCTTGCGGTAGGTTCCGTCGTGGCAGCCTTCGATGAAGTACTGGATGGCATGCACCTCGTGCACTCCCTTGCAGGAGTTGCGGAGCTCGTTCCATCGGGTGAGGTAGTCGTGAAGGGGCTCGTCTGACCCCTGAACACACATGGCTAGTTCGTGGGGACGGCCTGGTCGCTTGTAGGTGTCGGTGAAGTTGCGGACGAACGCTTCTTCAAAGTCGGTCCAGGTGTTGATGTTGTCGGCTGCCAGGCTATTGAGCCAGGTGCGAGCTGAGCCGATTAACATGAGGGGAGCGCAGTGGACGACTACGCGCTTGTTCCCCCTGGCAATGCTGACTACGGTGGTGTAGGCGATCAGCCAGTGCTCGGGCTTGGCAGCCCCATTGTACTTCAAGGTATCCCGAGGAAGAGTGAAGATGATCGGGAACGGCTCGTTACGGATCCAGGGGTCGAAGCATGCCGGACCGATCGAGCCCTCCTTCTCGAGGAGGGTTGACTGCACCAGCCGGTGGAGACGGAGGCGTGCATCATTGTCGCTATGGGGGATCTGTGGTTCGAGTCGGGTCGCGAGCTCTGGGCGGACGGCCTACGGGACTGACCGCGTCGGCTCGTGCCACGGAGGCGGCGTGTACCCGTGGTTGCGCCGGCTACCACCAGCCGGTGCCTCATTGCGATAGTTGCTGCGAGCCAGATTGTTACTGTGCTGGCTGTTCACAGTCGACTGCTCATTCCTAGGTAGCTGGGAGCGCCTGGGGTTGCTTGCCTCGGCCCGTCGGCCGGAGACGCAAGGGGAGCAGCAGGCTAAGCCAGCTGACAGCCAGCAGCCCCAATGCTCTCGCATCGGGACGGGGACCTTCGGAGGCGGATCCACCGGGGTGAGCAGGAGCTTCTGCTCGTTGGCGCTGTCGGTGAGATCTTTGATGTATCGCTTGCGCAAGGCGCGCTCTTCGCTTACCAAGGTAGCCAAGTCCTCGTAGGCTACCTTGGCAGCCCACAGATTGGCCGCGGGGGTGTCGTAGACAGGCAGGTTGCCGTCGAGGATTTCCGCGACCACACGGCCACGTTCACGCACAGCCCCTCGCCGGCTGGGCTCGGTGCCAGCCGGGGTGAGACCATAAGTGGAGGCATACTCCCGCTGAGCGGCTTCCTTTCCGTGTCGCTCAGCCAAGAGGGCGCTGGTGTCCTCGAACAGTAGGCAGCGAGCCGCCTCCATCTCGGCTGCGACGGTGGCAGGGTTTGCCGTCGGGGCGATGGGGGTGCTCAGACCCCTAAGGGTAGTGCCGAGCGGGTCCGAGGTACCGCCGCGGGCAGTGGCTGCGTCGGCCTCGGCCCGCGCATGACGAGAGGAGGTGAAGGAGACAGTGGCCATTACTCCTATGCATATGCGGGAGCCGTTGGGCTCGACCGGGGTGAGTGCACCAACAGACGAGGGTAGATCGGTGCAGTCAAGCACCTGGCCAGGGTACTCGTCGGCCACTGGCTCGTCGGCGAGACTAAGCTTGCCGAAGCGCTCGGTGAGCACGGCGACGTCAAGCGTGAGGTTACCGCCGAGGCGTTTGTCAGGGAAGCCGACATTGTTGCCCGTAGGGCCTGCCGGAGCAAGCCCCACGTGCCCACGGTTTCGTCCGGACATGGAGTGGCTAGAGGAGGTGGTGAAGGGTGCCGCCCGGACCGTGACTTCGGCCGGCGCCACGTACGGCTCCATGATAGGAGCCAACTGTCGTTGTTTTCTCATGACAGATGCCATGGGTAGGCTTATTGAAGGTGGTTGGGGCTGGAGGACGCCGACGGGCTCCGGGAGCGGGATTAGGCACATGCGATGACTGACACGCGATGTACCCAGGTTTGGGGCCCTCCGTGGGAGGTAATACCCCTAGTCCTGCCTGATCTAGTTGATCGGTGGGAGAGGTTAAAATGATGCTCCTTGAGCTGTGTCTAGAGGTGGAAGAAGGAGCAGTCGGCTCCTCTTCCCTTGCTACGTGGGGGGCTATGGGACGAAGTGTTCCTTCGTATGTGTGCTTGCTTGCTTGCTTACTTGCCTCTCTCCTCTGCATGAGAGCATTGGGGGGGTTTATAGTCCAACCCGCCGGATTACAATATGAATAGAAGGCTGCGGGAGGACACCAGCTGGCAGCCTCTCTAGCCAGCCATGGGGCCCCCGGCTGTAGGGTCCCGTCGCTGGTAGGGCCCGCCAGCTGGGAGGTCCCGTCGAGAGCCGGAGGGCCCCGCACGGTAGGTCCTAACGCCGGTCGCTTCACAGCACGGGCCGTCCTTCGGGGTGTCGTCTTGCGGTAGCCGGCCAAGGTCAGCGGTACGTCCAACTTCACTGTAGCCACGCCAGGGCAGGTAATGAAGTGGTTGGAGGCGTGCCTGCACTGTTGGAGGCCTACTCGCGGTCAGCCAGAGTTAGAGGCACTATTGCCTTCACTGTGGCCATACGGGCACTGACCCCCAATGGGATGGGGGCCACTATCGCCATGCATGCCTTAGCCATGGCATCCTATGCGCGGCCGACTAGGGTGCCGGGGGGTCCCCGTCTGTAGCCAGCAGGCTTTCCATAGCCGGGCAAGCATAGCCAGCAGGGCCCAGCCGACAGGGCGTGCCGGTGGGGTGCAGCCGGACTGCAGGAGGAGGAGGCTCGCGTTCGAGTTGTTTCTGAAAGATGGAGTTGTGGGTTGCTTTAGGCTACCTCGGGGTTATCCCCCCGACACATAAGTAGGTTTCTAGTTCAAGTAAGAACATGACCTTAGCACCGGTCCACCCACATATCAAATTATCAAAGTAGTGAACACAAATCAAACCGACATGATGAAAGTGACTAGATGAAATTCCCTTGTACCCTCAAGAGCACTTTGCTTATCATAAGAGATCATTTTGGCCCGTCCTTTGCCACAAAAGGATTGGGTTACCTTGCTGCACCTTATCTATTGTTACCGTTACATTCTCGCTACAAATTACCTTGCTATCAAACTACTAGCTACTTGCAATTTCAGTGCTTGCAGAAATTACCTTGCTGAAAACCGCTTAGCATTTCCTTCTGCTCCTCGTTGGGTTCGACACTCTTACTTATCAAAAGGACTGTTATTGATCCCCTATACTTGTGGTTCATCATGACTCTTTTTTGGCACCGTTGTTGGGGAGTGAAGCGCTCTTGGTAAGTGGGAATCGGTAACGAAAAACTTATACTACGTGCTGAAATTTACTATCACTTGTTACTATGGAAAGCAATCCTTTGAGGGGTTTATTCAGGGTATCTTCACCTCGACCGGAACCACAATTATTTGCCCATCAACCTACAACACCTACTGAAAATATTGGTTATGAAATTCCTTCGGGTAGGTTAGAACAACTGCTAGCTAGTCCTTATGCAGGAGACGGAACTGAACATCCTGATATGCACATAATACATGTGGAAGAAATTTGTGGAGTATTTAGTCTTGTAGGTTTATCCAGAGAAGAAGTTAATAAGAAAATTTTCCCTTTATCTTTGAAAGCAAAAGCATTGACATGGTATAGGCTATGTCATGATATTGGATCATGAAACTAGAATCGTTTGAAACTGGAATTCCACCAAAAATTTTATCCTATGCATCTAGTTCATCGAGATCAGAATTATATATATAATTTTTGTCCTCGTGAAGTAGAAACTATAGCTCTATCTTGGGGGAGTCTTAAGTCAATGTTATATTCATGCCGCAATTATGATATCCCAAGAGAATTTATTATTCAGAATTTTTATGTTCGGCTTTCTCATAATGATCAAACCATGCTCGATACTTCTTGTACTTGTTATTTTATGAAGAAGATAATTGAATTCAAGTGGGATATATCGGAAAGAATTAAAAACAACTCTGAAGATTGGGAACTCGACGAAGGTAATGAGTTAGGTATTAAGCTTGAATTTGATTGTGTTAAATCTTTTATCAATATCGATGGTTTGCATTGCATAGTTGGTCACCTTTTCTATTGGTTGTATGGACCTATGACTGTTCTCCCTGAGTTGTTCATGCAATGACTCCATACATGGTATCACTGGGAGACATTGCACGCTAAATCTATATGCAAGTTCAATCATCATGAACGCAAAATGTACGTATTTGACCATGTTCTAAAAGCAACTCTAATAGAGTCACCATATTATTCAAACCGCCATAATAATTGTCCCGACGACGTTCGCGGCCAAAAAACAACCTAGCAGGATCGTCATACCGGCCTCGACCACTGTAATTTTTGGAGGCCAATCCAAATAATGGGACGCAACCTCCAAATTTGGAGAATGGGACCGCTCATATGGAGCGAGCTAAAAATCCAAACGGTCGTGCGGGTGGGAAGCTTCGGCCCATTCTTCCTCTTTCTCCCCCTCTCTTTTAAGTTCGTACCAATCAGGCGGTCGCGTTTCTCGCTCAAAAACGTGTCCCTTAGTGGTCACCTGGGAGAGTAGGGATCTTTTTGTATTCATTACTACCACTTTTGCATCGTATTGTAATCTCAATTATCTTTTCCACCTTTATTAATGGATGAGGCAAAGCTTATGTCTCCATTTCAAATAAAAATAATTACACTCTTGAGATGTGTTCCTCGTAGCATGGTAAATAGAAGAATGGGTATATAGTATATACTAATGCCATGACAATTTTGAGCTGTGATTATCCCTACAATGTTCTAGACCAGTACGACGCGCAACACAACTCATACACTGGAGCAGAAAGTTGTTGTGTAGCTTGAGCTCTCTGATTATTATTATTTTAATGAAAGGGGTTTGCCCCCTACTCCATCATTTTATTAATGAAGGAAAGACATACAAGGTTCAACACAAAATGATAGTTCGACTCCAATCTGACTCCTACTACAGAATTAACGATAGGCAAGACCTACCCACAAACGAAGCCGGCAACAAAATCACCACAAGTCTAGCTAAATTTATTACAGGAACCAGTTGAACACAAAAAACAAACAACAGGCGAAAAATGCTATAGAGAGCTTGATCCAACTGGGGGCATCATCATCTCTAGGCAATTCGAAGTAAATCTCCCCGATGTTTGTCCAAGAGAAGGATGAATTGTCGAAGGAGCGCCGCATGTGTGTCATCGTAGATAACCACCCATTGTTGAAGAAAGCCACGAAGTTTGACAAGAATGCAATTTAAACTTCTCCATGTTCGACCCTTGAAAGAAAATTCATTTCTCAGTCTCCAAATACTCCACAAGGAGGCAACTGTTACCATATTAAGAACATGTTTTTTACTATGAAGTTCCCACAAAGCACAAACATCACTAAAACAACAAATTTGATTGATATTAAAACCTTCAAAAACCATCCCCCACACATACCTTGCAACAATTCTTTCAAAGAACAGGTGTTGGACAGTTTCAGGCTCATTACAAAAAAGACAAGTAAGATCATCAACATTCCTACGTTTGGCTAAGTTATCTCTACTCAGGACCTTGTTATATGCACACAACCACAGAAAAACATGAATGTTACAAGGACACATCACTTTCCAAAGTTTCTCACCGATGGTAGAAACCACTCCTCCAAAGTTAATGGCATTATAAAAATATTTAACCGAATATAGCCCATTAGCATCCAGCATCCAGATGGGAGCATCAGGAGCATCGGCCAGAGGGATCATTTTTAGAGTATCTATCAATCGATACCATCTATCCATACCATATCTATCCACACATCTCCTAAATGATAGTTTCAGGGTCACCCACATCCCAAACCTATGCCACTGAACATTCTGTTTGACAGCAAATTTCAAAAAGATCCCAAAATTGTGTTTTGAGGGAACAATCCCTCACCCAAATATCATGCCTGAATTTATATTTACTCCATTCCCAATTTGCCAACGATAGAAGGTTTTAGAGGCTTTAATGGACCAGCTAACACTCTTCCAAGAAGGGGAGCCATTCTCTGGTTTGTCCTATAATATATTAGGAGAGCTGGTATTACATTTGAAATCAATGATTCTTTTCCAATCTCTATCACTTTGATCGACATATCTTTTTCTCCACGAGGACAACATGGCCATATTAAACTCTTTAATGTTAGGAACACCTAAACGCCCAAAACTTTTTTCCCTGGTAATTAAACCCCACTTAGCCAAGTGATATTTATGTTGTTCATCAATATTACCCTAGAAGAAGTATGCCAGCTGAGAATTAATAGCATTTATCGCCCATTTTGGAAAATTAATAACAGTCATTAGATATGCAGGGATGCTGACAATGCAAGCACATAACAAAATCAGTTTCCCTAAATAATATAAAGGTCTCCCTAGCCAGCTAGAAATGTCTCTGATACCCCTACATATAATAGGTTGAAGGTCTTCTTTCCATAGGTTCTCATAGTGCAGGGAAACCCCTAAGTATTTTATTGGCAAGGAACCAAGCTCACAACAAAAGATCTGAGCAAAGGACTTGGCCACCACCTCATCAATATTGATAGTCAACATGTCACTTTTATGAAAGATAATTCTCACCCTAGATAGGTTTTCAAAACAGAATAAAATCCATTTAAAGTTTTTGGCCTTATCATAAGAGTTTTTAAGAAACATGAGGGTATCATCCGCATATTGCAGACTAGTGATCCCTCCCGGAATTATATACGGCAATAGCCGCAAAATAAGTCCTTGTCGAGAGACTTTACTGAGCATCTTAGAAAAGACATCTGCAACCAAATTAAATAGAAGAGGGGAGCTCGGGTCTCCCTGTTTAAGACCTCCCCCTCCCCCCTCAAAGTATGGTCCAATGGCATCATTGATTTTAACACCAAAAGTGTTTTGTTCAAGAATTTTCCTAATCCACGGAATCCATTTGGGACCAAAACCCCTGGAATCCAGCATTTCAAATAAGAAATCCCAACTAACTCTATCATAGGCCTTCTCATAATCCAATTTGAGAATAAGGCCCGGGATTTTAGATCTTTTAATTTCATGGATAACCTCATGAGATAAAACCACACTCCCAAGGGTGAATCTCCCTTTAATAAAAATTGTTTGATTAGGGGAAATCAAACTGTCTCCAATAGGAGACACCTTGTTAGTCATAGCCTTAGAGAAGATCTTTACCGCACAATTACTAAGGCTGATTGGCCTTAATTTTTTCATGTCTTCAGTATTTTCCTCTTTAGAAATCAGGACATTCAAGGCAAAGTTCAATCTATGAATATCTAACTTTCCATCCTCAAAATCTCTAACCACAGCCATGAAATCTTTTTTAATCAACTCCCAAAATGTTTGGTAAAACAGGAAAGAAAGTCCATCAGGACCAGGTGCACCATGTGCATATGAGCCAAAAATGGCTTCCTCAATTTCCTCTTCAGAAAAGTTTTTCTGGAGCATCTCACTCTTCTCGAGGGTGACCGTTTCCTTCGCCCTCCAAAAGGAAGGCCCCAAATTTATAAAACGTTTGTGCTCATACCCAAATAAGTTCTTATAAAATGTAGTGGCTACTTCCAACATATCTTTAGTGGTATGGATAGGATCTTCATCCCCATTCAGTACAAAGAAGTGTTTTTTCCGATGCCTATGATTAGCTAATGCATGAAAATATGCACTATTCTTATCCCCATCCTTAATTCTACGGCCCCCTCGATCTTTGCTACAAGGCAATCTCCTCTTTATGCCAAATAGCATCAAGTTCTTTTTTGATCTCATTCATCTGAATCTTATCGTTCTCATTAATACGGTTAGTTTCAAAAACATCCAAGATGTCGAATTCTTGCATTAGGTCTTTTTTCTTCCTCTTAAGATCAACCTCCACATTAATACTCCAGCCTTTGATTTTCTTTGTAATTTTTTTTTATTTTGGTAAGCCAAGTATCAATGGCCGAGACTACCCTAGGGATAGCGTTCCAGACTTCACACACTAGCTCTCTGAAACCTGGTTGGTCAAGCGGCCATTTCTCAAAGCAGAAAGTTTTCGGGGAGGTAACCCTCCTGCCCTTGGTGTCCAAGATCAGTGAAGTGTGCTCGCTGCCCACTCTCGGCAAAGCGGATAAGACATATGGAGGGAAATGGGAATCCCACAACATGGATACAAACACCCGGTCAATAGTGGCAAGAATAGGAATATCCTGATTATTACCCCAGGTATAACATTTGTTAGCAATCTTAATCTCCATAAGAACCCATTTTTTAATACAATCATTGAACAAGGGAGCAAACTGACTATGAATCACCCCAATGTTTTTATCGGTAGCAGTTCTAACAAGATTAAAAACTCCACCCGAAAGAGTGGGATAGGATAGCAAACTCATGACCTCGTGCAATTCAACAATAAATTCGGTTTTCAACTCATTATAAGCGGTTCCATAGATAGCCACAAGGTGCCATGAGAAAATATCCTCCTTATTTTTAACAGTGACAATTACACAATATTTTTTATTGATGAATCCAATTATTTCAAAGGGATTATTCTTAAGCCCCACAAATATACCACTAGCAGTATTAACAGCAGGTAAAAAGTGCCAGCAAAATCATTACTAGCCATAATGGTGTTAAGAATGTTCCTATCAATTATTTATCTTTTGGTCTCAAAGAAACCAACAAAATCCACATGATTGTTATTGAGGAAATCCCCAAGGCGCTAAAGTTTTCCTTGTTGCCCAAGACCTCTAATGTTCCAGAAGGCTCCTATCATTTAATTTTAAAAGGATGGGATAAGCCACAATGCAAGTTTTTAGTGTGAAGAACTGGGCTATCTTCCCCATAGTCAGCAGCGCCCTATGACTTGAGAGAGGCAGCTTTGTCCATAGGGGATTCATGTTCATGGATATCAATATCTAAGTTGTCAGGGAGAACAATCTCGGAATTTTTATTAGCAAATTGTAAACATCTTAACTTCTCAGCCTCAATAATATCCACAAGGATTCGGTTCCATCTCATCATTTCCAATGCAAATATCATTTTTATTAGATTGAGAAACAAGATTATCAGTGTCCAAGGAAGCAAAAGACTTACCCTTAAATGGTTTGGGAATCTCCGGGTTCTTTTTCTGAAGATATGCCTTGGCTTTATCCATAATGTTCACGTTCCCATGCTTCCTAGTAACCAGTCTGTTGGATAAAGTAGCCCCATTTAGCAGAAACATCCTCATGAACTTTAATTTTCTTCTTAGATTCAGCCTTTTCAAGTTTCCAAGAGAGAGATCTTTTCGCAGAACCTAAAGCACAAGCTAAGTCCTTAGGGAGGTATTGCATATCTGGGAGATCAACTTCCTCCTCTCCATCAGAGTCAGCCATCTCAAATTTCCTCAATTGCTCAGAGCAGTAATCCTTATGAGCAGACATAGGGTTGGTCACCAGATCTGTGTGATCAAGTTTAACAACAGCAGGGGAACTGTTCTGGTCATTACCAACAGAAGTATGGACATGTTGAGATTTGGTTTCTTGGATAAAATCCTCATGAACACAATTCAGAAGAGCAGGTGGGAGCTCTCTGATTGTGTCACTATAGGCGCAAGTCTTCAATCCTTGGGAAAAAGAAAAGATAAATAGGATGGAACATCAGTTAGCGATTTTATTATGGGGTGTAATCGATCTCACGGTGACGACCACATCGATCTTGGATTGTACAAAGCAGAAACTAATCAACCTGTCTGCTCTGGCACACACACATACACTGTAGCGACCCGACCTGAAAGGTCAAGTCTTCGGTGTTTCCGTACCATCCCAAGATCATGCTGGTACACACACGGTACATCCATGTATATATCAAAGGGAAATCACACAGAGTTATATTAATCAAAATCTCATATCGAGTCCTTTATTACAATAAAAATTACAATAAAGTGGCTAAAAGCCAACTCATGAGAATATCTAAATCTTGCGGAAGCGTCGAAGGTAGGTGAGTCCATCTGACTCCAAGGGCATCTCACTGAGCATAGAACGTGTCCTCACTCCTGGTCGGAAAAATACTCTGCAACATGTTACGTTGCAGCCATGTAGGTCAGCATATGGAATATGCCGGCAAAGTCACAAGAGAAGGGTGAAAAGGTAAGCATCTAGTCTATATGCATATATGGCAAGTGGGGTGGTAAGTTTTTGCGTAAAGCCAAGTTTTTCCTACATCAAAAGAAGGGTTAAGCAAAATATTACTAAGTTGGTTGATTAATGAGATGGTTCCACCAACCAATTCTCATACCCAAAATTATTAAATACCCACATCATCATATTATTTGTGTTGAGAGTTTCGGAAGTTCCAATTCCTTTGGCTCAAGTCGTCCATGACCGTGGACATGGCTAATCGATTAGGTTTGGAATACTCTGCAGAGTTTTGCACACGTTCCCCACAAGATTTGGTCGCCTCCGTTTGATTTCTCGCACTTCAGGGTGTTTGAGAAACGGATGACCAAAACATGGTCTTCCAAAGGGTTTCCCTGCGACTCTGTCGGTGCCCATCCTTTCCTACCGTTCTTCTACCTCTCGTAGCACCGCCTGTCCAGGGTCACCACGATATCCAACCAAGCCAGAGCCCATAATGACTTGTGGCTGTGCAGGTAAGCCTTGGGTTTTGAAGCACCCATCCATCCCTTTGTGCCTGGGTGGACCTTTCCGCGTGAATACTGGCCATCTCCAGCATCACCTAGGCTAACCACTGGTTTCTCCAGGGCGCCGTTCAACCATCATCCACCCAGAGGTATGTTGAAAACTTGGAGTCTTGAAATCTTGCTCATTATGTAGGTCTTGAAATTATTAACTCTCTCAACTCCCATGAATCACACAACCAACCCCGTCTACTATTAGCATAGCAAAAGTAAAACAACGTTTCCCGGGGGCCAATGTTGTCAAAGAGGGTTGAGAGGGGTATCTACCACATGATACTACTACAATGTAACCAAGTTTCCAACTAACCTATCTTGCATGCAACTGGGGAGATGGTAGAACTAATGCATATAAAACATGGGTAAAACATGATCAAAGTGACTTGCCTGATTGA
Source organism: Hordeum marinum (assembly GCA_022496015.1). NCBI lineage: Eukaryota > Viridiplantae > Streptophyta > Magnoliopsida > Poales > Poaceae > Hordeum > Hordeum marinum. Next base: position 387,811,747 of record CM039672.1, read on the forward strand.
TGATCTTCGTACGTGAGTGACTCTAAGTAACAAGCTTCGCACTCCGGATAATCTAACGAAACAAACAATGCACTCAAATAAGCATACAACCAAAATAAGTACTCATAACATTCAGCAAAGAAGTACTAAACAAACAAGGCAAACAATGCACAAAAGTCTCTAGCAAGCAAAACACACAAAGTTTTGTTTTCCAAAGGGGATGATGAAAACACTTCTACATAATAAAACTATTTTGAAATAACAAGACAATTGTTGACAGCAAGGCAACAATAGAATATTTTACTATTAAAGTAAACAAAGTCAATTTAAGTTTGTCGGGAAAACTCTAGTAAAGTTTATAAAAGTTTTGATAAACACTATATGAATCAACTATAGTTGTACTAACAAAAGAATGAAAACTAAACTTATAATTTGTTAACAAAACATGTTCTTGACAGAAAATAATTTACTATTAAATCTGTCTTAGCAAACAGAAACAAAATATACAAAACTTTGTTTGAAAGCAAAACTATTACTAGTTAGTTGTTTTAGTCAAATTAAGCCTAATTGAAAAGAAATTTTGATTCCTATGTTAATTAAAATTAAACTAAGCAAATTTATATTTTTATTAACATTAAGTGAAAACACTAAATGTTTACTAACAGAACCTAATAAACAAATAAAACCAAATTCTAAATCAAACTAATCAAAATTGAGTTTATAAAACTATATTATAATACTATACAGATTCTGTTTTTGGTTAAAACACTAATCAAATATATCCTGAAAATCCTCAAACTAAACATGAAGGTAGTCCTAACTAATACCAAACAGTAGCAAAAAGATTCATATCAAAATCTATTTTCAAACTCTAGTTATTCAGATTTGAAGATTTTAAGCAAATTTGATTCAATTCAAGTTTTATAGTTCAAATTTGAAATTTGAAAGTACAAGGTGAAACTACATGAAAAATGTGAACTAATGCAAAAAGAATCAACTTAGAACACTAAATAGATTAAAAGATATAGCTAAAACAAAATTAGAATAGGTTCTGTTTTCTAAATAAAAATCAGAAAAAGGTGAAATTCTACCGGTCGGCCAGGGGGTGACGTGGCGCGATCCTACTGGCTGGCTAGCGCGGGCGTTAGATGGTTACGGGCGTACGACCGATTCTAGGAAGATACCGGTTCGGTTTTAAGTGACTTCTAATCGGGGCCGTCGGATTCGAATCGGAGGGAGGGGAGTGACGACGGCGACTTACCGGTGGGGGGAGGGGATCTCCGGCGAGTGGTGAAGCCGGCCGGTGGTCGGAGATGCTCGGGGATGCGTCTCTGGTGGTCGTTGGCGACGTCGAAAAAGTCCGGACGGTGGCGGTGGTCCTCCTCCGCCGGTTGGTGGTGTCAGAAAGGGGAGGGGAGGTCGGAGTCGTCGCCAATGGCGATGGGGAGATCCGGTGGTGGTGTCAACTCCGGCGAGAGATCTGTGATGGTCTGGCGACTGGGAAGAGGTCTCGGGGTGGGGAATGGATGCGGGGAAGTGTCCGGTATTTATAGGGTGCTCGGGGGTGCGGGGAGATCCGGCGAGAGGGATTTCGCCGGCGCCGGCGCGCGCGCGTTGAAGATGACCGACGCGGGGATTTCGGGCGGTCGGGTGGGGCCCAGCGTCAGAGAGAGAGGGAGGCGTTACTGCGCTCGGTCGGCCGGCTTCTAATTAATACGCGAGTAACTATCGTGGGCCGGCCCGTTTAATACCGGAAACGGTTACCGTTTCTTTTTAATAATTTTCCAGAGACATTCAAATACATTTAAAGCATTCAAATCGTCTCTAAATATAGGGGTATTATATATCAAAATTAACAGAATAATAAATTCTATTAAATGAACATTTCTATTCTGTCATTTGAACACTTTAAAAAAAATATTATTTTCAGAAATTGCCTAATTGTTTTTAAATCCTTTTTGCAAATATTTTCAAAATAACTCCTGGTTATTTTTGTTCAAATAATTCACCAATTTGACCCTGGTGTGGAGTGTCATGTTACTCCTCTCTTATTTTGAACATTTAACCAAAATTTCAAATAGGGAAAGCAGCATAGGGAAAAGTAGAAGGGACTTTCAGAAAGTCAGAAAAGACATTTCAACTATTACATACAATCAAGCAATGATGATGATAGATGCGTAACTATATTCATAACATTCCAAAATGAAATTTTGGGATGTTACAAACCTACCCACCTTAAGATGAATCTCGCCCTCGAGATTCGGGTTGGCTAGAAAATAGGTGCGGATGGTCTCTACGAAGATCTTCTTCGCGTTCCCACGTGGCTTCTTCCTCGGTATGGTGACTCCACAAAACTTTGCAGAACTTGATAATCTTGCTGCGGGTAACTCTGTTGGATGTCTCGAGGATTCTGACAGGCTTCTCCTCATAAGTCAGATCACTTTCAAGCTGTATGGCCTCTAGGGGCACTGTATCTCTCAGAGGGATATCAGCCATCTCTGTATGACATTTCTTCAGCTGGGACACATGGAACACATTATGAACTTCGGATAATCCTTCTGGCAATTCCAGTTTGTATGCAACTTTGCCTCTACGTTCAAGAATTTTGTAGGGGCCTATGAATCTGGGTGCTAATTTTCCTTTAACACCAAATCTCTTGGTTCCTCGAAGCGGGGACACACGAAGATATGCTCGGTCTCCCACTTCATACGTCACTTCCTTGCGCTTGCTGTCAGCATAACCCTTCTGTCGAGATTGAGCTATCTTGAGTCTGTCACAAATCAACCTGACTTTCTCTTCCGAATCTTGAATAAGGTCGGGACCAAAAAGTTGTCGGTCTCCAACACCATCCCATGTCAGTGGTGTTCTGCATCTCCTTCCGTATAAAGCTTCGAAAGGGGCCATCTTTAGACTGGTCTGATAACTGTTGTTGTATGAGAATTCTGCGTAAGGTAAGTTATCATCCCAACTAGATCCATAATCTAGCGCACAAGCTCTCAACATATCTTCCAGAATCTGGTTGACTCTCTCAGTCTGTCCATCTGTCTGCGGATGAAAGGCTGTACTGAACTCTAGCCTTGTACCCGAAGTTTCATGTAACTGATGCCAAAACTTTGAGGTAAACTGTGTTCCTCTATCTGACACGATACTCCTCGGAACTCCATGCAGACATACGATCCTGGTCATATATATCTTGGCTAGCTTAGCACTGGTATAAGTGGTTTTTACCGGGATGAAGTGAGCCACCTTGGTCAAGCGATCAACCACTACCCAGATGGAATCATAACCTGAACGGGTCCTGGGCAATCCTGTGATGAAATCCATACCAAGCTTTTCCCATTTCCACTCGGGTATCGGCAAAGGTTGAAGTAACCCTGCTGGTTTCTGATGTTCTGCCTTTACTCTCTGACAAACATCACATATTGCAACATGTTCCGCAACATCTTTCTTTATACCTGTCCACCAATAACTTTCCTTTAAATCCAGATACATCTTGGTATTGCCTGGTAATTCTTTCGGAAATACATCCAGATAATCTTTTACCACAGGTACTTCCTCCTGAACAACTCCTGTGAGGGCATTTAACCTAGCACTCATACGTGTGCGTCGGGATACATACTTAATCCTCTTGTTCTCCGGGGTGGTGAGTGAAACAGACTTGCTAGGGCAATCAAGATTTCCTTCATACTTGGTCATCCAATCCATGCCTAGGATTACATCCAATCCTTGGGATTCTAAGACGATGAGGTCGGTGGGAAAAACATGATTTCCTATATTGAGTTTCAAGGCATGGCATCCTATCCCTGCCATCATCATACCTCCTGGGGAACTGACCTTAATAGGCTGGCTAAGGGTTTTGGTGGGCAAACCATACTTATCCACAACTACCCTTTATATGAATGAATGAGTTGCACCGGAATCAAAAAGTACTGTAACAGGACGTGAATGCAATAAAAACTTACCAACCACAGTCTCGGGTTGATCATAGACTTCTTCCGCGTCGAGTTGGTTCACCTGGGCTCGAGGAAAAGGGTTTGGCTTCTTGGCTGCTGAGTTGCCGTTGTTGTTGCCGTTTCCATTGCCTTGCTTGCTCTGGGGACACTCAGTAGCATAGTGCCCTGTCTTCTGACACTTGAAACAGGTGATGTGACTCAGATCCTTCTGAGCAGGAGCGTGACGGTGCTGGTTGTTGTTCCCATTCCCATTGTCAGTCTTGAAATTGCCATGGTTGAGACGGTTGTTCCCATTTCCTCCATGATGGTGGCCTCCATGGTTGTGCACAGCATGAGTGTGCTTTCCAAACTTACTGTTTCCTGATCCGGTATTCCCTGAGTACGGGGAGTAGCGAAGCTTCTGATGAGCTCCAGAGTTGAACTTCCCCTGAGTGTACTTCCTCTTGCGGTTCTCAATCTGCTGCTGTTTACCTTCCAGAATAAGTGCCTTATCCACCAGCTCTTGGTAGTTGTTGAAATTAGCCACTACCAGCTGCATGCTCAACTCATCGTTGAGTCCTTCCAGAAACTTTTCTTGCTTGGCCGCATCATCAGCCACATCTCCTGGGGCATAACGGGCCAACATGTTGAACTCTTCCACATATTGGGCCACAGAGCGATTACCCTGGCGCAAGTTGCGAAACTCGCGCTTCTTTAGACTCATGGCTCCAGCTGAAACATGAGCGGTGCGGAAAGCAAGCTTGAACTGCTCCCAAGTCACATCTGCAATAGGATAAGTGGTGGTGTAGTTCTCCCACCATGAAGCTGCTGGTCCTTCCAGTTGATGTGCGGCAAATCGCACCTTCTCAGCGTCAGCGCATCCAGCGGTGATCAGCTCTCTCTCCATCTTGCGGAGCCAATCATCTGCCATAATGGGCTCAGTACTGCTGGAGAAAGTTGGAGGATTCAACCTCAGAAAACGGGTGAGATTGTCAGCCTGGGGTGGATGTTGGTGGTTCTGGTTGTTGGTCTGATTCTGAATCAATAACTGCATCAGTGCATTCTGTTGCTGAAGGAGTTGAGTGAGTTCCGGCGGGAAAGTGAAGTCGGTCTCACGTCGTGGAGGCATCTTGCTGTTTTCAGAGGGATGAGAATTAGAATAGAACAAAGGTCTAGAAGAAATTCACTACCCATATGAAATGCGCAAACATATCACACCAAACACTCATTCATTTATTCAATCAATGTCAAACCTCGAGAATACAATCGCAGACAAACTAAACATCGACCTACGCTTTAACGTATAAAAGATACATTGGAGGGCATAACTAATGTTCTCCTCAAAAGTGCATAGTCGTAGGTCCTCCGGTGGTGCTTTCCTCATAGTCTTCATCGTCGCTGATGAAGGGTGCCATGTCTCCTTCGAGGTGAAGGTTTTCCCCCATGTCTAGCTGCTCTTCCAGAGTTGCAATGCGTGCATTCTGCTCATCAATCCTCTCTAGGAAGTCCTTCACTTCATGCTCGTGTTCATAGTTGGCCTCTCGCAGATCAGCTTCAAGGTCCAGCTCGCGGTTCATCAGATTCTTGATTGTCTTCGTATCAGCACGAACTCGAAGCTCCAGAGTCCTGATGTGAGTCTCCAAGGTCTGGATATAGGAGATAGTGGTGTCTGCAGTGGGAGGAGTTATGATGTTTCCATTGGCATCTCTACGACATACCACGCTGAGTCCTGGTGAAATGGTTCCACCTCTGTATTCCTCCTGAATACGTCCAAGGGCATGATGAATGGCCATGTCTCTTCCAAGTATCCAACTAGGTGCCACGAACTTGAGGTCGATGGGTTCCTTCCGATTCCCAAAAGTCTTCCCTGGAATATGCACCTCGATCCTGTAGCGTCCATCTTGAGGAAATGCCATGATAGGAATCCCGGTGATGCTCGGCAAAGAAATCCTTACGTCCTTGACGATCCTCATCAGCTCCTTACCAAAGGGCATCGTTGCGTCAGGCTGGCAAAACTCTGTGATCAACACTGGGATGAAGGTGGCCATCTATAAATTTTGAAATAATCGGAGAGGAGTCAGAAACGAATAGATGAGAGTATAAGATATTTAAAGACAAAGAGAAACAATCCTAAGGCTTTCCAATCCTAGAGGTTACGTCCTACGGTCAGCGTGTGCTCTGATACCATTTCTGTAGCGACCCGACCTGAAAGGTCAAGTCTCCGGTGTTTCCGTACCATCCCAAGATCATGCTGGTACACACACGATACATCCATGTATATATCAAAGGGAAATCACACAGCATTATATTAATCGAAATCTCATATCGAGTCCTTTATTACAATAAAAATTACAATAAAGTGGCTAAAAGCCAACTCATGAGAATATCTAAATCTTGCGGAAGCGTCGAAGGTAGGTGAGTCCATCTGACTCCAAGGGCATCTCACTGAGCATAGAACGTGTCCTCACTCCTGGTCGGAAAAATACTCTGCAACATGTTACGTTGCAGCCATGTAGGTCAGCATATGGAATATGCCGGCAAAGTCACAAGAGAAGGGTGAAAAGGTAAGCATCTAGTCTATATGCATATATGGCAAGTGGGGTGGTAAGTTTTTGCGTAAAGCCAAGTTTTTCCTACATCAAAAGAAGGGTTAAGCAAAATATTACTAAGTTGGTTGATTAATGAGATGGTTCCACCAACCAATTCTCATACCCAAAATTATTAAATACCCACATCATCATATTATTTGTGTTGAGAGTTCCGGAAGTTCCAATTCCTTTGGCTCAAGTCGTCCATGACCATGGACACGGCTAATCGATTAGGTTTGGAATACTCTGCAGAGTTTTGCACACGTTCCCCACAAGATTTGGTCGCCTCCGTTTGATTTCTCGCACTTCAGGGTGTTTGAGAAACGGATGACCAAAACATGGTCTTCCAAAGGGTTTCCCTGCGACTCTGTCGGTGCCCATCCTTTCCTACCGTTCTTCTACCTCTCGTAGCACCGCCTGTCCAGGGTCACCACGATATCCAACCAAGCCAGAGCCCATAATGACTTGTGGCTGTGCAGGTAAGCCTTGGGTTTTGAAGCACCCATCCATCCCTTTGTGCCTGGGTGGACCTTTCCGCGTGAATACTGGCCATCTCCAGCATCACCTCGGCTAACCACTGGTTTCTCCAGGGCGCCGTTCAACCATCATCCACCCAGAGGTATGTTGAAAACTTGGAGTCTTGAAATCTTGCTCATTATGTAGGTCTTGAAATTATTAACTCTCTCAACTCCCATGAATCACACAACCAACCCCGTCTACTATTAGCATAGCAAAAGTAAAACAACGTTTCCCGGGGGGCCAATGTTGTCAAAGAGGGTTGAGAGGGGTATCTACCACATGATACTACTACAATGTAACCAAGTTTCCAACTAACCTATCTTGCATGCAACTGGGGAGATGGTAGAACTAATGCATATAAAACATGGGTAAAACATGATCAAAGTGACTTGCCTGATTGATGATCTTCGTACGTGAGTGACTCTAAGTAACAAGCTTCGCACTCCGGATAATCTAACGAAACAAACAATGCACTCAAATAAGCATACAACCAAAATAAGTACTCATAACATTCAGCAAAGAAGTACTAAACAAACAAGTCAAACAATGCACAAAAGTCTCTAGCAAGCAAAACACACAAAGTTTTGTTTTCCAAAGGGGATGATGAAAACATTTCTACATAATAAAACTATTTTGAAATAACAAGACAATTGTTGACAGCAAGGCAACAATAGAATATTTTACTATTAAAGTAAACAAAGTCAATTTAAGTTTGTTGGGAAAACTCTAGTAAAGTTTATAAAAGTTTTGATAAACACTATATGAATCAACTATAGTTGTACTAACAAAAGAATGAAAACTAAACTTATAATTTGTTAACAAAACATGTTCTTGACAGAAAATAATTTACTATTAAATCTGTCTTAGAAAACAGAAACAAAATATACAAAACTTTGTTTGAAAGCAAAACTATTACTAGTTAGTTGTTTTAGTCAAATTAAGCCTAATTGAAAAGAAATTTTGATTCCTATGTTAATTAAAATTAAACTAAGCAAATTTATATTTTTATTAACATTAAGTGAAAACACTAAATGTTTACTAACAGAACCTAATAAACAAATAAAACCAAATTCTAAATCAAACTAATCAAAATTGAGTTTATAAAACTATATTATAATACTATACAGATTCTGTTTTTGGTTAAAACACTAATCAAATATATCCTAAAAATCCTCAAACTAAACATGAAGGTAGTCCTAACTAATACCAAACAGTAGCAAAAAGATTCATATCAAAATCTATTTTCAAACTCTAGTTATTCAGATTTGAAGATTTTAAGCAAATTTGATTCAATTCAAGTTTTATAGTTCAAATTTGAAATTTGAAAGTACAGGGTGAAACTACATGAAAAATGTGAACTAATGCAAAAAGAATCAACTTAGAACACTAAATAGATTAAAAGATATAGCTAAAACAAAATTAGAATAGGTTCTGTTTTCTAAATAAAAATCAGAAAAAGGTGAAATTCTACCGGTCGGCCAGGGGGTGACGTGGCGCGATCCTACTGGCTGGCTAGCGCGGGCGTTAGATGGTTACGGGCGGACGACCGATGCTAGGAAGATACCGGTTCGGTTTTAAGTGACTTCTAATCGGGGCCGTCGGATTCGAATCGAAGGGAGGGGAGTGACGACGGCGACTTACCGGTGGGGGGAGGGGATCTCCGGCGAGTGGTGAAGCCGGCCGGTGGTCGGAGATGCTCGGGGATGCGTCTCTGGTGGTCGTTGGCGACGTTGAAAAAGTCCGGACGGTGGCGGTGGTCCTCCTCCGCCGGTTGGTGGTGTCAGAAAGGGGAGGGGAGGTCGGAGTCGTCGGCAATGGCGATGGGGAGATCCGGTGGTGGTGTCAACTCCGGCGAGAGATCTGTGACGGTCTGGCGACTGGGAAGAGGTCTCGGGGTGGGGAATGGATGCAGGGAAGTGTCCGGTATTTATAGGGTGCTCGGGGGTGCGGGGAGATCCGGCGAGAGGGATTTCGCCGGCGCCGGCGCGCGCGCGTTGAAGATGACCGACGCGGGGATTTCGGGCGGTCGGGTGGGGCCCAGCGTCAGAGAGAGAGGGAGGCGTTACTGCGCTCGGTCGGCCGGCTTCTAATTAATACGTGAGTAACTGTCGTGGGCCGGCCCGTTTAATACCGGAAACGGTTACCGTTTCTTTTTAATAATTTTCCAGAGACATTCAAATACATTTAAAGCATTCAAATCGTCTCTAAATATAGGGGTATTATATATCAAAATTAACAGAATAATAAATTCTATTAAATGAACATTTCTATTCTGTCATTTGAACACTTTAAAAAAAATATTATTTTCAGAAATTGCCTAATTGTTTTTAAATCCTTTTTGCAAATATTTTCAAAATAACTCCTGGTTATTTTTGTTCAAATAATTCACCAATTTGACCCTGGTGTGGAGTGTCATGTTACTCCTCTCTTATTTTGAACATTTAACCAAAATTTCAAATAGGGAAAGCAGCATAGGGAAAAGTAGAAGGGACTTTCAGAAAGTCAGAAAAGACATTTCAACTATTACATACAATCAAGCAATGATGATGATAGATGCATAACTATATTCATAACATTCCAAAATGAAATTTTGGGATGTTACATACACATACACACACAACTACTCCATGAACCGCCGCCACCGCTTCGCTAGCTGCAAATACATGCCACTACTAGTTTATTTCACACCAGCCGCCAGCGCCATCTAGCACTTCCTACCCAGGCGCGGGTTGTTGGCAAAGTTGCACCAAATCAACAATGGAAAGATATAAATGCATGGTCAGCGCTCACGAGTAGTGATGGAAGCAAGACATGTAAAACATCAGCTTGAGTATCAGAGCAGGTTATTGTATACTGAAGGCAGATGTGCTAGTACTGTACGTACCTACTCCGAGGAATGTGCTGAAAGGCTCCAGACGTCGGAATTGGGCCGTAGAGGTTGTTGTTTGAGAAATCCCTGCAAGCGAGAGTTAGGGTGGACATGAAACGGAGAACAAGGACTGATGGACGTGTGTGACTGAAATAAAGTGCCCAGAGAACTATTGGAATTTGGAATGCAGAGAATACATGAAGCAGAGCTCCACTTACGCATGTTTCAGGTTGGACAGCCCAACCAACTCCCTTGGGATTGGCCCTGTCAAACGGTTGTGGTCGATTTCCCTATTGATCAGATACCGAAAGAGCCGGTCAATACCTTTCCGGAAGTGTGAGTCCACAGAATCATTAGAACATTGTCATGGGCGGAAATAAGTTGGGTTAGAGAGGCTCTCACAAATATTCTAGCCGGTCCAGTTTGCCAAGCTCCGGCGCGAGAGGTCCGGACAAGTTTAGCTGGTTAAGATCTCTGTTAAACAAAGAAATATACCCAAGTGAAAAATATATTTAGTTATTATTGAGGGGATGTGAAAAATAGAAAGAAAAAATAGGGCAAAGTGAAAAGTGCAATGCCTCGGTGAACGGATCTTTTCAAAAGATTGGTCGCCTCGCGAACCATTGGATTCAACCCAAGATGACCGTTAGATTCATGTGTCAGCTTTGTAATAAGGATGTTGTTGCGTTTGAACGTTTGCAATTCATGTTGCAGAAGTTTTGCAGCAGAGGTATTTTTACGGATTTCTTTTGCAACAGAGATAATATTGCAGAATCTTTTTTGTCTTCGCCAGAAAGTCTTACAACATCGATAGTGTTGCAAAATCTTTCTTGTAAAAGGGGGATGTTGCAAGAAGAAAATCATGATCAGTTGTTCGTCGTGAGCTCCCGTTGAAAGGTGACGAGGGAGGAGCAGCGTCACCCGTCCCCGTCGTCGCACCACCGCCGGCGAGAATCGGACTTCTGACCAGGTGGCCTCGCTGACATGCTCCACTCCGGCGAAGTGGGCGCACCGCACACCACCGACGGCTGTGGTAGAGCTGGGCAGCAACGCCAGTCGCGCTCCTGACCCCTGATTCTAACCTCGCTGTCATCCTCCTCTCTGGGGAGGTGGGAATCTATCGACGCCAGTGTCCAAGCGCCGAGTGACATGCATGGGATCTGGATGTTGCCACATCACTATCTCGTCTTCGTCTTCTTTGGTCTACAACAGACCAATTGATGCGGTGGTAAGATTCCAACAATAAATCGGTTGCAAATCTGAATGGTGGTGGCCCATGGACCACCTGGCGTGCGGAGAAGACAGCAAGAATACGAAAGGACAATGATCCAAGGAGTCACTCAACATGAGGCCATTCAACCCTACCCAAAGGCCTCGGCCTTGAGCCACGTTCTGATTCTTTGGGCCCACTTGTTTTGTTCCCAACCCACTTGCTTCGAAAGCAATGCATTTCTTCAACGTTTTCCTAGAAAGCTCCTCTTCGGCGCCTTAAGTGCCCAAACAGGTTGTTGGCTCCCACGCGCCGCCACAAGTGGGCTGACCCAAGAAGAAGGAAATCTCTCTCAGGTCCAAAAAAACTTGATCACATTTTTTCCAGGTCCAATCATGTTTGACGGTCATGGTTGACATATTGACAGGAATAATTCCAAAAACCAATGAATGTTTCTTAAAAATAACAAAAAATTCTAAATGGAAAAAATGTTCATGGAGTTCAAAAAAAGTTCACAAGATAAAAAATGTTCATGAATTTCAAAAAATGTTCATTGATTTTACAAAAGTTCAAAAAATTAGAAAAAGATTCATAATTTTTAAAATAAGTTCATCAATTTTGAAAAGTTCATCGAATTTGAAAAGGTTCAACAATTTTGGAATAAAATCATTGAATTGCAAAAAAGTACATTGATTTTGGTAAAATTTCATCGAATTCAAAAACATTTCATCGCTTTTGAAAAAGTAATGTCAGATTTTAAGAACAATCATCAAATTTGAATAAAGTTCAAGTATTTGAAAAATAAAAGAAAGAGAAGGAAAAAAGAAAAATGATTATAGAAAATAAAATAAAAATAAAAATAAGAACTGCTCCAGAAACCGAGGGCTTTCTGTGAACCGAAAACTACCTAGCGACCGGAAAAAGTCAGATTGGGAAGCTTCTAGAAGGTACCGAGGGCTTTCCAAGAGCTTAAAAGGGTAAAATGAAGAAATGAACTAACAAGGCACAAGATCTTACTTATCCTGATGGTTACCTTGGGTTATGGGTTAAACATAAGGAAGAGGTCGCGAGTTTGACTCCGTTCGAACCAGAAAAAAAGACAAATGGGTCAGCCCAGAGCGGAGGGGGTGTGCGTCCGTTTGTAAAATGCATGGTAACAGACGGTCAAGGCGTCAAATACGGATGTCATTTTGCTTGCTGGACCTCTAAAAATAATTGACGGAAATGGCATCGGTTCCTCTCCAAATTAATAAAAAAAATCTTACAAACCAGATGCGGCACATTGAATCAACAGATCGAGTCAGGCTTCCTTTTTAAAGACCGAAGACAATCATAATCAATTTGTTCATCTAGTACCATACCGTCCTTTTTATTAAGCTTGACTGAGCCTATAAAAAATTCACAGTGATCAACAATAACAAATATATATTCCATAATGATTCCGGTGAAGTGAATTTTGTAATGTAGGATTTTATATACTTTAATATAGATTTGGTCAATCTTGATGAAGTTTGACTTAAGACAATCCATAAAATCAATTATTTCGTAGAAGAGAGAATACCAGAGGCACACACAGGGACTAAAACAGAGTCGCGTACGGGAATGGAGGTATCCAATTCCACTCACATGCGGGTGACGCGTTTGTTGCCGTCGCAGGTGATGTGAAACCAGGTGCAGGGGTCCACTAGGTTCGGGTCCCAGCTCGTCAACGCACCATTGGGGTCCTGTAGGCCTCTCCTCAGGGCCGAGAGCGCGTCCACGTCCTGGTTCGCCGCCACTGGCGCGAGCAGAAAGGTCGACGCGAAAGTCATAAGGAAGATCGCCACCAGGAGCAGTCGTGATTCAGCCACCATGGGTGCCATAGGTGCAAGGCAGGGCACGTGGTGATGTGATGTGAGGGAAGCGGGCCAACACGATGGAAAATTGTCTGTGGTGTTTTGCTTTGATGAACGTGAGTCAGCTGGTGTGAGGGGTTTTAAAGAGGAGGCGCTGCGGGGAACAACGTGGTACGTGCCACTAGCCACAATTGTTTTTGGAAATCTGTACCACCTCCCTAAGGCTACTAAAGATACATCATATCTTAACATTTCACCTTAATCACTAAATATATATGTGATAACTCTATCAATGCACTATGTCTTAGTGTTGTATGTACACAAAGGCTTCATTTAATACCGTTAGAGATTATACTAGCATCTTGACGTTGTAGTATATTTGAGATATAGTTCATTGGTAGAGTTATATCTATAGACTCATTTAATGCTAAAGATATGACTATAAGGTAGTATCATGCATGCATTGATAGAGTTATATTTATACGCTCATCTAATACGGAAGATATAATCTTGGTATGAGGCATGCATTGGTAGAGTAATATCTATACACTCATCTAATGCGTAAAATATAATCTTGGTATGAGGCATGCATTGGTAGAGTAATATCTATACACTCATCTAATGCGTAAAATATAATCTTGGTATGATGCACGCAATAGAAGATGTATGCATGCATTGGTAGAGCTACATGTATATGCTCATTTAATGCTAAAGACATAATCTTAAGATATGATGCATGCATTGGTAGACTTATACCTATACGCTAATTTTACGCTAAAGATATAATCTTAAGGTATGACACGTTGCCAACATTTTTTCAATCACTTATGACCTGTATTTTTTTATTAAATTTTTTCCTCATTGATTCTTTAACCAATATGCTTCCACTCAACCGATTGATTTTCTCGCGCCCTCCGCCGCCTCAACAACTATTAGATCCGACTTTTATTGGACGGCCCGCAACAACCCATCACATGATAGTTTTGCAATGTAAAGCTTGTAACAATCTCTTCGAGAGCAACAAGAGGTCAGTTGCAGACCGACCATGGGAGGCAAGGGCGGTTGCCGGCATGCAACGGCTCCACGGCCAGGCACGACAACGAGCTAATCTCGGCCGGTTTAAGATATCTGCTGAGGAGAGATGAAGTTGATAGAGGAGAGGCAGAGGAGAAGAATGATGGGAGAAAGGAGAAGGGCGTGGCGGCATACTACTCCAACGAGCTCAACAACCGTCACAACAGGCGGCGGAGGTTAGCGAGTTCAGGGTGGACGAGCTTGAAGTTGGCGATAGTGCAGTCCCTTACGATGACGGCCTCCCAGTCTCAGATCCACGAGCAGAGATGCTTTTGCAAGAAACATCCTGTTGAAATTGCAACAAGGGTCCTATTGCAATTGCAGGAAGGATTTTGTTGCAATGATGAAGGACACAACCACGAGATGAAAGTTCTTTTGCAACAAGTGTTTGCTTGCAATTGCAACAAGGCTCTTGATGTGATGGCGATGTTGATGGACATGAGTCGGAGATGATTCAACAACAAGGGTCATGTTGCAGTTGCAACAAGGATCTTATTGCAATGAGGGAAACAATGAATAGAAATGCACGATATGATCACATGGTGAGCATCATCGATTGGACGGATCGCGACATGGACGATCTTTTCAATAGATCAATCGACCGATACATAGCGTGCCCTGATTATTTTATGCAACTCTATACATGTGAAACATTGTTCATGCTCCTAACTATGGGTTAAAGCAATATACGAGATCACAATGTAGAGTAGGTCATCCATTCTCTTTGATATTATCAATCCTACATTCCGACAATGTCCAATGTTCCCTAAGTTGTTCATATAACTCTTTACAGAAAAAGACTTTGTCCAGGTTGCTTGTTTGTTCATCTATCTCTTTACAGAAAAGACTTGTCCAGGTTGCGTGTTAGAATTTTTGAGTTATATAAACGACATGTCGTTATCCATACTTTGCCAAGCTTTATCTTTGATGTTTTGGAATTGTTAGTTTCTTTTTAGAATGAAGATGCCAGGGGCATCCGACTTTAAATTAATAAAGCCACGTCATGGCAAAGTATATCAGAGTCTGGGAGAGCCGGCCGGCCAACACAAATGAAAGGGTCACGGTTCATCTAGTTTATTATATCATGTCCAAGAAGGAGCATGCATGCTCACATGGTAACACCAAAATGGAATGACTGTCATCTCTAGGAAGATGTCCCTGAAACTCTAGCGATGCGATTGATGTTGCGAAGTTTCTGTATCGCCATCTCGATCCCCTCATAGTCCTAGAGCCTCCCCAATGGACTCCACTGCTACAGGAAAACTGAGCATTTATTAATAATGTCAGTCGGGTGAGTTGGGAACATGCCTTCAATCGTAATTTTGTTCCGAATGTGCCACAGGGACCATAGTAACGCCCCTATGCACGCCCATAGGACATGGTTAGCCTGACCTTTGTAAGCAACCAAACTCAAGAGAATGTTAGCCCCAGAAGAAGACGGATTCCAATCAACATCCGTTGCGTCTCTCACTGCACTCCACGCAAATTTCAGAAGGTGACGTCTGAAGAGTGCATGGTTGGCATCTTGTGGGAGTCTGCATACTGCGCAAGTCCCATCAGACGGCCCATTACGTTTGGCCATGTTTTCTGACGTAGGTAACCAGTTATGGAACATCTGCCACAAGAAGATTTTCACTTTCAAGGGAATTCTCGCTTTCCAATGGGTGCGCTCCACACATAGACCCACACCCTGCGCTAGTCTATCGTAAAGGGATTTGACAAAAAAACACCCGACGACGCAAGGTGCCAAGACACTCTGTCATGTTCCTCCGACAGCGAGACGTTGGAGACTCTATCGCACAACGGATTCCAAGCAACCCACTCGGCAGGGGACACCTTCCTTTGGAAGGCAATGTCAGGGGGGGCAACTCTGGAGGGCCCTCACAGTGGGTATGTCAGGGTCTACCTCGATCTCGTATAACTCTTGTAATTCCACCCACGATGGTTGTGAATCGATCCATGCATCGAACCAGAATTTGATCGAGCGACCCTTGCCAACCTAGAACCTAGCCCCTAATGCAAATGCCGGTTTAACCGCTTGGATTCCATTCCAAAATGGTGAGCCGCGCACAGAAGCCTTGAAAAATGTCCCATCCAGAAAGTACTTGGCTTTGAGGAGGTCAGCCCAAAGGCTAGAATCATTCTGCGAGAGTTTCCATATCCACTTGGCTAAGAGAGCAATGTTCATGAATTTGGAATTGATTATGTTGGAAATATGCCCTAGAGGCAATAAATAGAGTGTTTATTATTATATTTCCTTGTTCATGATAATCGTTTATTGTCCATGCTATAATTGTATTGATTGGAAACACATTACATGTGTGGGTAAATAGACAACACTATGTCCCTAGTATGCCTCTAGTGAACTAGCTCGTTGATCAAAGATGACCAAGGTTTCCTAGCCATTGACATGTGATGTCATTTGATAAAGGGATCACATCATTAGTAGAATGATGTGATGGACAAGACCCAAACTACAAACGTAGCATATGATCGTGTCAGTTTATTGCTAGTGTTTTCTGTATGTCAAGTATATGTTCCTATGACCATGAGATCATGCAACTCACGGATACTGGAGGAGTGCCTTGTGTGTATCAAACGTCGCAACGTAATTGGGTGACTATAAAGATGCTCTATAGGTATCTCCGAGGGTGTCTGTTGAGTTGGCATGGATCAAGACTGGGATTTGTTACTCCGTATGACGGAAAGGTATCTCAGGGCCCACTCGGTAATACAACATCACAATAAGCCTTGCAAGCAATGTGACTAAGTGTTAGTCACGTGATCTTGTATTACGGAACGAGTAAAGAGACTTGTCGGTAACGAGGTTGAACTAGGTATGGAGATACCAACGATCGAATCTCGGGCAAGTAACATACCGAAGAACAAAGGGAACATCATATGGGATTAACTGAATCCTTGACATAGAGGTTCGACTGATAAAGTTCTTCATAGAATATGTAGGAACCAATATGGGCATCCAGGTCCCGCTATTGGTTATTAACTGTAGAGGTGTCTCGGTCATGTCTACATAGTTCTTGAACCCGCAGGGTCTGCACACTAAAGGTTTGGTGACGTTTTGGTAGTATAGAGTTATGTATGGTGGTGATAGAAGGTTGTTAGGAGTCCCGGATGAGATCCCGGACATCATGAGGATCTCCGGAATGGTCCGGAGGTAAAGATTCATATATAGGAAGTCCTGTTTTGGTCGCCGGAAAAGTTTTGGGCTAATCGGTAGTGTACCGAGAGACCATCAGGAGGGGTATTTTGACCCAAGAGGCTTCATGGGCTGTGGGAGAATAATTACCAGCCTTTTGTGGGCTGGTGAAAGTCCCACACAAGGCCCATGCGGCTAGGGGAAAAAAGCCCAAACGGAAAAGGTGGAAAAAAGGCCAAAAAGGAGGAATCCTAGCCCTACTAGGATTGGAGGAGGAGTCCTCCTCTCCTCCCTACTTCGGCCGAACCAAAGGAGGCTTGGCCCTTGCGCCAAGCCTCTCCTCACTTCCTATATATACTAGTGGGTTTTAGGGGTTTTGCACAGAATTTTAGCCACGTGCTGCCCGTTCCTCCAGTGCATAGTTTCTCCTCTAGATCGGATTTCTGCAGTGCTTAGGCGAAGCCCTGCCGGAATAGCTCCACCACCATCGCCGGAGCGCCGTCACACTGCCGGAGAACTCTTCTACCTCTCCGCTCCCTCTTGCTGGATCAAGAAAGCGGAGATCGTCATCGAGCTGTACGTGTGCTAAACGCGGAGGTGCCGTCCGTTCTGCGCTAGATCGGAAGGACCGTGATCAAGTTCGCGGGACGGATCGTGATCAAGTTCGCTGGACGGATCGTGATTGGATCGCGGGACGCTCGGCGATTTGTATCGCGAAGACGTTCGACTACACCAACCGCGTTTCTTAATGCTTCCCGCTTAGCGATCTACAAGGATACGTAGATCCACTCTTCCTCTCGTAGATGCTCATCACCATGGATAGATCTGCGTGTGCGTAGGAAATTTTTTGTTTTCCATCCAACGTTCTCAACAGATTACTCCAAGACCCCGTTGTTTTTTATGACGACAAACAGCAGCCCACTTGACCCAATGAAATTATTCGCTTAAGTCTGGCTCCCTCCCAAAAGAACTTGGACCTAGGGGTGTCCTTAGCATGCACCCCATCAGCTAGTGAAAACAATCCCATAAGGAACATGGGGAGGGAGGAGAGGCTAGAGTTCATAAGGATCGGTATAGCCCGTGTAGAGATGAACTTCCCTCGTCACGGGCAGACTCTCCCAGCCACTTTTACACATAGTGGATCCCAATCCTCTATCGTGAGCTTTTTGGTCGCTGTCGGCAAACCCAGGTATTTGATCGGAAGGGTGCCACCTGACAGTTTAGCCAATACGCAGCCATCATCCCTCCAGCCTCCTTCATACCCATGGAGATGACCTCACACTTGTGGAAATCGATCTTCATGCCCGACATAGCCTCGAAGGCCAGCAGGATGAATTTGACCATAGCCACACTATGGGTATCTGGCTCGAACAACAGCATGGTGTCGTCAGCGTACTAGAGTTGGGAAACCCCCCTAGATGAGGTGCCCAACCACTCCCTCCAGGTGTCCCGCCAACCTGGCTTTGTCAAACATCGTCGATAACGCATCGACAACAAAGTTAAAAAATAGCGGTGACACCGGGTCTCCCTTTCTTAGCCCACCCTTATTTCGAAAATAAGATCCTACCTCCCCGTTAACGGCGATCGTAGTCTGGCCTCCCGAGACCGGCTACAAGATCCGCCGCACCCATGCAGCGTCGAAGCCTTTGGCAGGGGAACATCCCTAAGAAATTGCAATTAACTCGGTCGTATGCTTTTTCAAAATTTAACTTTAACAGGATGGACTTTTGACGCGAACACTTAATCTCATGAACAATCTCTTGGAGAGCAACCGTCCCTTCCAAAATGTTTCGTCCACGAATGAAAGCCAACTAGCACTTGTTAATCACGCGATGCGCTACTCGCAACATCCTTGTCGCGAAAACTTTGGCACAAATCTGGATAAAAGCGATCGGCCTAAACTGCTTGATCGTGTCTGCACCCTGGACCGTAGGGATAAAGGAAAGAATAGTGTAGTTCAAAGGAGACATATCAACCATGCCGCGCGAAAAGCCCGTGCAAATATCAACGATCATCTCCCTAAACGCGGGCCAAAATGTTTTGAACATAGCAACTAGCCATCCGTCAGGGACAGGCACGGTGTCGCTTTTCATCGAAGTCAGTGTCGTGTCCACCTCCTTCGAAGAGAACGCCAACAGGAGACCCTCGTTTTCCTCAGGGGAAACACCCTGAGCCTGTCCCCACAAGTCGCATTGATGCTTGCAAGCTTTGGTTCCTTCGAGCCCATCAGCCGAGCATAAAATTCGTACACGTGCGAAACAATCGCTTCTTGCGTGAGCAGGAGCCCCTGTTCCGACTGCAACCGGAGAATTGAACATTTACGCTTGTGGTTGTTGGCTAAAGCATGGAAAAGCTATGTTCGCATCCCCTTTGAGCGTCTACTTTAGCCCACCCCGACAGCGCCAATATTCCTCCTCGGCGCGGATGATAGCCATCACGTGGTCCTCTAATGCTTATCTATGCGGCCATTCGTCTTTCCAGAAGTGTTGTGAGTCAGCCTGCTGATCCAAGTCGTCCATCTCTGCCACCAAGTTAGCCCGGCGAAGTTTGTCATCACGGCCTCTGTTGGCTCCCCAGCCTCTCAGCGTCGCGCGAAGACGTGCTGCCGAAGCCACTTATATATCCATGAAATTATTAGTTTTAGTATCACTTCTATTTCGATACAACCCCGTAAACACATCAACATGCGAGAACTTTTCATACCCTTGCATAATAAAAGATAAGATAATCTTTTTTTAAAGTGCGTCGCTCATGCACTGTTTCTACCTGGGCATCTCCAGCCCGGCACGGTCGGCCCACGCAGGCTCGGCCCCAAAATCCAGGGCCTAGGTTTTAGGCCTTTAGTTTTGAGTCCACCCGCAGGGCCGAGTCGGGCTTGGGCTTGGCATATTGGGATTTTAAGAAAAAAGCCTGGCCCATGGCCCCAAGCCCGACGGGCTTTTCAGGGGACCGGGCTTGGGCTTCAAAGTAGACCCGATGATAGGGCCTAGGCCTCAGTTTTCTGTCGTGGGCTTTATAGGGCCCGGCCCGGCCCGGCCCATGGCCAGATATAGCACTATCTAGGTATCGTCCATACACGGCCCGACATATGTGGCATACCAAAAGCCCCCCCCCCCAAAGTGGGCTGGCCCACCAAGATAAGCGATTTATTTGTTCTATAAGTGGCAACATTATTTTAGATGCGGTATTATTTTAGAAACAAAAAAATTTATAAAATTCCAAATAATGAAAATGTCAGAAAAAATGATTTTTTTTACGTTTCTAAAATGTGAGAAATCCCCGAACAGTTCTTACAGTGTGAACACGTTTTGAAAGTTACAGTTTAAAAAAAATACTTTTTTAACATTGACAATTTTTTGTAAAAAACAGAAGAATTTTATAATACGTGAATAAAAGATTTGAAGTTCCGAACATTATTTCAATTTTTAAAGAAATTATAGAAAAATAGAACATTTTTCAAAATAATAAATTTCGTGAAAACATGAACAAACTTTGGAACATGCAAATACGTTTTGCAAAGTACGAATATTTGTTGAAATTCTCGATCATTTTCTCGATAAAGCACACATTTGTTAACTCATGAACCAAATTTGATAATGAAAACAGTTTTGGAAATTCTGCACAGATTTTAAAAAGGATGAGCATTTTTTCTTTTTGAGAAATTTTGAAAACAGGAACAACTATCGAAAAAGATGAAAGTTTGTTGAATTTAGCGACATCTTTTCAAGAAACTGTTTATGCATTTATCTTTATTTAATGCGAGAACATTTTTTCCAAATGTGAACATTTTTTTAAAACGAAAAAATAAACTTAAAAAAAAGAACCAGAAACCGAAAAATAAAAAAGTAAAAAGTAAATTAAGAAACAACCTAAACTGGTTGCTCGCGTTGGTGGAGTGGGCCGGATCATTTCTCGCGTGGGGGATTCGCGTGCGGTCAATATTACGACGCAGAGAGCGTTACATAGGATTTTCCCCGTACGTTCAAAGAGTTTCGTCAAATAGACAGCGTCACGTACAGGTGGTTGCTTGACTGGGACGGCCCATTGTCACGTGAACACATAAAAAATTCACCGAAAACGGAATGGGAGTGCGAGGGATCAAACCTTGTAAGTCCCGCAGCCGACCGACGTTGCTATCCACATGAGTGAATAAGCTTGAGTGTCTGATTAGCAAAAGCATATTAAAAGAACTATCTCTCAGCCACCTGATGACTGTAGTGAAATGGTCTTTTCTCATTATTTTCCCCTTTTCTGTTTGTTTTTTATTTCTTTTCCTTTTCCTTTCCCTTTTCGCTTTTTATTTCAAAAATGCTTGAGCTTTCACAAATTTGTTGAAAATTACAAAAAAATGTCTGCCTTTTCAAATTTTTTTCAAAAAATCAAATATTCACATCTTAAATTTCAAAAAAAATGTTTGTGTGTTTAAAAATTATTGGGAATGTATAGACACGAACATTTTAAAAAGAGCATACAAAAATTTGAACACGAACATTCTTTGAAAAACACTAACAAATTTCAAATGGACCCTTCAACATATATTAAGAAATTTTTCAATGTATTATTAAAAAAGTTTTCATGGGTCATTAAAAAAAATCATTGTAGTGTTTATCACAAGAGTGTTCAGTGTGTATCTAAATATTGTTCAGCGTATATGAAAAAAAATTCATTGTGTATTTAAATATTGTTCGGAGTATATCACAAATACGTTCAATGTGTACTTAAATAGTTTTAAACATATATTACAAAAATGTTCAATGTATATTAAAAAATTATTCATCGGATATTTTAAAAAAATTAGTATTTGTTCGGAATGTCAAAACTTTGTACAAGTTTTTCCATCTTTTTGCACTTTTAAAACAAAATTACGTTCTAAAAGTTTATTCGAATTTTTAATTTGTTCACAATTTTCAAACATTATTCGAATTGTGAAGGAAATTTGTTCACATTTTTTCAACAAATATTGAAGCTTTCGAAAAAACTGTATCTGCCTCTATACTTAGTATGTTAACTATACCGCTCCTACTTAGCCACCAACATTTAGCTCAACTGGCGATTAACATTGCATCCGAGCTAGAGGTTAGTAGTTCGACTCACCACTTCTGACCTTTATTTTTCCTAATATTTATTTTAACGCCTACAAACGGCTGGCCCATTCAGCGATTTTGCGCCAATGCACGGCCTATGCGATCCGATGGATGACTCACCGTACAAAAATATATACAAAATTGAATACAACTTGCGAGATGTCTATATTACCCTTTATACATTTAAGCAAGGGGGTTGTATCAAAACGGGACTCTTTCAATATTCTCAGGTCATCCGTGAGGTGTTTGTATAAGTTTATGCATGATATCATATATTGGCCATGTTTTCTCATGGAAATTGTGGACCAAAGTTATATGGCATGTAGCTGTGAATAGACTAGTCTCCCTCATTTGTACATGGTATCTACAGGACGGTTTCGTAGCAGTGAACATTGCAGGCTAAGTCTACATGCAAAG
Organism: Hordeum marinum; assembly: GCA_022496015.1. Taxonomy (NCBI): domain Eukaryota; kingdom Viridiplantae; phylum Streptophyta; class Magnoliopsida; order Poales; family Poaceae; genus Hordeum; species Hordeum marinum. The sequence continues at coordinate 387,834,411 of CM039672.1, forward strand.
TGTCATCATGAATAGCCGGTTGATTACCTTTTCTCTCAATGTCTCTTTCGTCATGAACACAAAAGCATAAGTCTTTGACCAGGTTCTAAGCGTAACTCTAGCAGGGGTGCCATATCGCCCGGATCACTATAATAATTGCTCATATGGTGCTCACAGCAACAGCAAAAAGCGGGTCTAATAGAATCATCATACTGGCCCCGACCTCCATAATTTTTGGAGACCCTCCAAATAGTGGGTCGCAACCTCCAAATATGAAAACCGGGGGCACACATATGATGTGAGATGCAAATCCAACCGCCCACGTGGGTGAGAAATTTCAACCTATCCTTTCTCTTTCCTTGCCTCTCCTCTGAGTTTGTACCAATGTTGCGGCCATCTTTACCATTGAGCAAAGTTCTCCTTACCACTCGTTGCGTGTAGCCTTCTCAACTGCCCATTATAGTGGTCATTTCCTACCACCACTTCCCCAGCCTGTGTCCATTCCGTCGATCACGGCTAGTGACTATAAGAGTTCTGCACCTCACCCTAGCCTTGTCCACCCCCCCTTCTTCGTCTCCTCCCCATCCACTACTTTATTCCCCTCAATGCCGCGGCGCAAGCCCGATGCCGCATGCATCAAGAAAGCCGCTAGACCAATCAAGCAACAAGAGGATGGGGTGTATAACAAGGTGGCTCAGTGGACCTTTTTCGACCGCACCTTGGACTCTTGTTCGAGGATGGACGTTGAGAGGAAGCGACGGATTTGGGACCACACGCCCGCCCTGGCGTCAATGGTGGCGAATGGTTGGAGTTGGACAAGGTAGCCCCTGACTCGTTTCCACACCATCGTTGATCACAATGTTGCTGCCGGCGCATGGCTGGCGTGGGATGAGGCCGCCCTAGCCCGTTTCTACCAGATTAGGCTTCCAACATGATTACCTTCACTCCGGTTTCAGATGTTAGATGTATCCTTCTTCCCTAGATTCCAATAAAATTTATCGAATCCAGGAAGTGAATTGAGCCTGCAGAGAAAATATATGCAAGTTTTGGTTATCAAAAATCATTCTAGATCTCCGGACCAACAATTACCGAAGGTTGTAATAAGAATATAAAGGAAACATGTTAGGGCTAACGTTTCACCTGCAATTGCGTGCACATGTTTGGGATATAAATTAGATAGATCAACAGTGCACTCGTAAACACCATTACATATATTTTGAAAGGGTGTGATTAGATCTCACTCGATTGAGACTTAACAAGTCTTAGTCAAGTGATACAATATACGAAGAAGAAAAGAAAAACATGTTCTACACGAATCTCCATGCAAGATTAAAATGTAGCAACGACTGAGATATAACAAAGGCTCAAGACTTAGCAAAACTAATCTTGAAAACATACAAAATGACACGTACGCCTTTCCTGGGACTTTGATCTAATGACACACTCTTTTTTCTATTTGATCAGATGAAACACACTTCATGGATAGCTGGATGAAATGACACAAGTTGAGTTTTTTCTCTTAGATGACACACACTTCATGGATATCTGGATGAAATGACACAAGTTGAGTTTTTTCTCCATTTCCAGGTATGGGCCCATGTGTCATACTTTTTAGGATGATTTTGCCCTTGCTTCGATTCACCTTTTGACTTGTTTGATTTTTTTTTCTTTTACCAACAATCGTTGGCAATTGCATTAAAGTAAATAAGTTACATAAGTTCAAAAAAAAAGTTACATGGTACAATATATACAAAAGCTGAATCAAAAAGCTCAGCCTACTCCTGTTTTTGTAAATCCATGAGGTAACATGATAACTAGTGGATGAACTGGTCAATCCAACTTGAAAGTTGATTCTCAAATTTGGCTTTAATTCTATGTCTGATCAGAAGCATATCAGACCTAAACGAAGCCCTCCAAGAGTAAACTGATGCTGTGTTTCGCCTTTAAAATGACAACATTTCTAGACTGGTTCAATTGACCCTTTTCTGTGGTCGGACGAAACAACACGAGGCCGAGCGCGAGACGAGGACATGGACGAGGCAGAGCAGCAGAATAATCGCTCGCCGGCTCCTGGTTTCCTTCCACCCTGCGCCGCCAGTTCTCCCCCACCCTCGTTGGAGCGTGCCTTCGCTGCCAGCTCTGTACTGCCGTAGTTGTTCGCTGCTAGCTTCTTGTTGTTGGCTCGAGGCTGCTGTTGTCTGAAGTAGCACACAATAAGGCGGCGGCGGCGGCGGCGGCGGCAGAACGGATGGAGCATCGTCAAACACAATAAGGTGCAGTCGCTGGGCGACCAACGACCGATGCAACGTGTCTAGGAACAGTATCGACGACAAAAAAGAAAGAAGAAAAAGGGAATGCAGCGATGAGTTCCTTCCCTTCCCTACGTCTTCGTCTTTACCCCTTTCTCTCCCTCTTCATTCCCTCGAGTCAGACACGCCGCCTCCTCTCCCCTTCCCTCGCAGACTCCCCGCCGTCGCTCCCTCTCTCCCCGAGCCTCGTGGTCCTCCCCCTCTCCCTCTCCGTCGCCGTCGGGCTGTGCCCTGCAGCCGACGCGCGGATCCAGCCAGGAGGAGGCACGTGGCTCGAGCCGGGCTGGTCGCCGTCGTGCGCCAGCTTCGTCGTCATGGGTTGTCGCCGTGCTCCTCTCCTCTGCACGCCATCGCTTCAAGTTCGCTGTTGCCGACGACAAGGACCAATTGGAGGCCGCCGCCGCCAATGATCCGGTCCCCAGTCCCCTCTACCGTCGGTGACCATTTACGGACGCTTCCAGGGATCAAGCTGTGGTCGTCGCCGCCACGGATGTCAGAGGAGGAAGATGTGGTCTTCCATGGCGGCCAGAGGAGGAGGACGCGCTTCTCCAGCCAGATCAGTGGCCACCACGTAGGCATCGACGTCCACCCTCCTTGACAGACAAATCGATCGACCGAACGTCGCCGAGCTCCATGGCTTTTCCATCTCCCTATCAGCACAGGGTATTGACCACAGGTTGCCCCCTGCTCTCTCTCTCTCTCTCTCTCTCTCTCTCTCTCTTGATAACCTGTGTGTGTTATATGAATCCAACCCTGAAGTACGCAGGGATCCTTCCTCGTGGTCTCTCTCTCTCTTGATAATCTGTGTGTGTTAATTATATGAATCCAACCCTTAAGTATGCAGGGATCCTTCCCCGTGCTCTCTCTCGCTCTCTCTCTCTCTTGATAATCTGTGGGTGTTATATGAATCCAACCCTTAATTATGCAGGGATCCTTCCACGTGCTCTCTCTCTCTCTTGATAATCTGTGTGTGTTATATGAATCCAACCCTTAAGTATGCAGGGATCAGCCAAGGGAATCAAGATGTGTTTAATATATCTTGCAAGTTTCAGAAATCTGCAATATATCATACGAGGCAAGCAATTGAACTACGGAATGTTGTCATGGTTGTAAGCAAGAAATTTAATCTTTGCATTTGAAGCACGAAAAAGGAGTATTGGTGCCTCCGTTCCAAAATAGATAATTTCCTAGCGTGTCTTCAAACTTTGCTTTAGCTTTTACTGAATATTCAGAAAGATTGTCAAGGTTAGCCAATCAAACTAATATCATGAGATTTTTCGTGCAAAACACATTTCATAATTCTGTAATGTTTTTGTTCTTTGTACTAATGCATTGGTATAAAAAATCAACTACCGATGCCACGTATTGGAGATCATTTGAGATAGTCGCACGAGTTTCTTCTCAAGCTGTATTTGAAGTTAAAAGGATGGAGTTTCTATTCTGTCCGGAAACTAACTACCTGATATTTTGGTCTTCTGTCTGACCACAAAATGATTTAAGATCAGTGCATCGTGTCAACCAGTGTGGAAAGAAGTTAGAACTCAATACTGTACACTCACAGTTATTATGTAGTTGCCGAGCTTTGGTATTTACGTGATGGAGATTATTTGAATTTTATTAATGTTCCCTTCCCTATTTATGTGTTTCAGCTGGCAACCTGGAGCTCTAAATCGCCTAATTGACAGAGGCTGCAAGAACCCTATAAATTCATTCTTACAGTGACGGTGGTCAGTATTGTTCCGACAATACTAGAGGTACTCACAGTTACTTCCCCAACTGTAACCATCCATCGGTTGTGCTTATTGCCTGTGATATTGGTTGCTTTTGGTAATTGGTGTTACTTATTCTTAGAGCCTTTGTGTGAGTTCTGTCTGCCCTGTTTTTTTGCTTCTTATTTACAGATAGGTATGGTGTCAAGTATACTTGCCTACAGGTTAAGAGAAGGTCATGTTCAAGAAAGATGGCGTACTAGAGGAGCTAGTCATGTGAGACTGTATGGTATGTTATCTATTTTCTGCACTTCGTGTCGAAAAGACGAAATGCCTATTCAGATATGTATGGTGCATCATCTATTTATGTTCGCACTTGTTATTTCAATATTAGCAGTCATATCTAACTATACCTTTGTTGGTATAGAACTATAGATGCAGAATTATGCATTCAACCAGCTTGACCTGTAAGAGAGGAATAATATGAAACCCAATGTATCTTGTATGCTCAATTCTTCTGATCTAAGGCTTATGTTGTGTTTTTTTAGAAAAGGAGCGTTACCTTCTGCCTTTGCATCAGCATGATGCATACAGTCTCTTTATTAAAACAATAGCAAAATAAATAGTTGTCCTGCTCCGTCAAGTTGCAAAGGAATAACAAAATGGTTCCACAAACAAAAAGAAGTAAATGGCCACAACCGGCAAAAATAGACTTAGATGCCTAACCACCAATCCTATTATTGGACCGTCATCCAAACCGTCTGAATATATCCCGAGCTATCATCTCCCACCGGGCAGATCTGTTGGAAATATGCTCTAGAGGCAATAAATAAAGTGTTTATTATTGTATTTCCTTGTTCATGATAATCGTTTATTATCCATGCTATAATTGTATTGATTGGAAACACATTACATGTGTGGGTAAATAGACAACATTTTGTTTCTAGTATGCCTCTAGTGAACTAGCTCGTTGATCAAAAATGGTCAAGGTTTCCTAGCCATTGACATGCGATGTCATGTGATAACAGGATCACATCATTAGGAGAATGATATGATAGACAAGATCCAAACTACAAACGTAGCATATGACCGTGTCAGTTTATTGCTATTGTTTTCTGCATGTCAAGTATATGTTCCTATGACCATGAGATCATGTAACTCACGGACACCGGAAGAGTGCCTTGTGTGCATCAAACGTCACAACGTAACTGGGTGACTATAAAGGTACTCTACAGGTATCTTCGAAGGTGTCTGTTGAGTTGGCATGGATCAAGACTGGGATTTGTTACTTCGTGTGACGGAGAGGTATCTCAGGGCCCACTCGGTAATACAACATCACAATAAGCCTTGCAAAAAATGTGACTAAGTGTTAGTCACGGGATCTTGTATTACGGAACGAGTAAAGAGACTTGCCGATAACGAGGTTGAACTAGGTATGGAGATACCGACGCTCGAATCTCGGGCAAGTAACATACCGAAGAACAAAGGAAACATCATACGGGATTAACTGAATCCTTGACATAGAGGTTCGACCGATAAAGATCTTCGTAGAATATGTAGGAACCAATATGGACATTTAGGTCCCGCTATTGGTTATTGACCGTAGAGGTGTCTCGGTCATGTCTACATAGTTCTCGAACCCGTAGGGTCTGCACACTTAAGGTTTGGTGACGTTTCGGTAGTATAGAGTTATGTGTGGTGGTGACCGAAGGTTGTTCGGAGTCCCAGATTAGATCCCGAATGTCACGAGGAGCTACAGAATGGTCCGGAGGTAAAGATTGATATATAGGATGTCCTATTTTGGTCGCCGGAAAAGTTTTGGGCTCATCGGTAGTGTACCGGGAGTGTCGGTAGTGTATCGGGAGACCATCGGGAGGGGTATTTCGACCCAAGAGGCTACATGGGCTGTGGGAGGATGAATACCAGCCCTTAGTGGGCTGGAGGAAGTCCCACAAAGGGCCCATGCAGCTGGGAAGAAAAAGCCTAAAAGGAAAAGGTGGAAAAAGGCAAAAGAGCTAAATTAGGAAGGAGTCCTAATCCTACTAGGAGTGGAGGAGGAGGACTCCTCCCTCCTGGTTCGGCCGACCCAAGGGCTGGCTCCTTGGGAGCCAAGCGTCCTCCTCCTCTCCTCCTATATATACTAGAGGGTTATAGGGTTTTGGCACAAGATTTTCAGCCACGTGCTACCCATTCCTCCAGTGCATAGTTTCTCCTCTAGATCGGATTTCTCCAGTGCTTAGGCGAAGCCCTGCCGGAATAGCTCCACCACCATCACCGGAGCACCGTCACGCTGCCGGAGAACTCTTCTACCTCTCCGCTCCCTCCTGCTGGATCAAGAAGGCGGAGATCGTCATCAAGTTGTACGTGTGCTGAACGTGGAGGTGCCGTCCGTTCGGTGCTTGATCGGGACGAATCGTGATTGGATCGCGGGACGCTCGGCGATTTGGATCGCGAAGACGTTCGACTACACCAACCACACTTCTTAACGCTTACCGCTTAGCAATCTACAAGGGTATGTAGATTCACTCTTCCTCTCGTAGATGCTCATCACCATGGATAGGTCTTGCGTGAACGTAGGGAAATTTTTGTTTTCCATGCGACGTTCCCCAACAAGATCTAGTAACCAAAGGCTCCCTAGTTTCCGCAGGAGTGAGTAACGACCACGTACGGATCGAAGCCGATGCCCTGTGTCATACCTGCAAGAAATGTATACGTGTTTGTTTGTTAAAAACCATGTCATTTCTGCAATTCCATATAGCCCATAGTAATGCAGAGACACCTATGCGTATAGGTCTTGCCACGTTAATATCCACTCCATCTAGCCACGTCCCAAACAACGTATCAATGCTATCTGGAGGATCAATATTAAAAGTAACTCTAACCGTTTGCCATAATAGTTTCGCTAGTGGGCAATCTAGAAAGAGGTGTTGGATCGACTCCTGGTGATCACAAAAAGTACATCGCACACTCCCTGGCCAATGACGTTTTGCGAGGTTGTCCTTGGTAAGAATCACCTTCTTGTGAACGAACCACATGAAGACCTTGATTCTTAGAGGCACCTTGACCTTCCAAATATGAATTGAGTTAGGCACCGCTGTCGTGTCAATAAGGTCAAGATACATCAGTTTTAATGTGAATATACCAGAATTCGTAAGTTGCCACGTCACTTTATCAGGTTCTCCTGATAATTGAATGTACATCTGTCTGTTAACTAAGTGCAACTACTCCGCCCAACGATGACCCATCAACGAGCATCTGAACTAAATATTTAGGGGAATTGTCTGCAAAATTGTGGCCACATATCTTTCCTTATGTTGCACAATGTTATACAACGATGGATACTGTATAGCCAAGGGCGTCTTCCCAGCCACGTATCCTCCCAGAATCTAGTGGTCTCTCCATTTCCGACAACGAATTTAGTTCGATGGAAAAAATTAGCCTTGACCTTCATCAAGCCTTTCCAAAATGAAGAATCAGTCGGTCTAGCGGAGACTTGGGCTAGCGTTTTAGAATTCAGATACTTATTACGTAGAATTTGTGCCCACATTCCATCTGTCTCCATAGATAGTCTGTATAGCTAACAAAATCTTGACAAATGAATTAAAGTGAATTATTATTGGAAATATGCCTGATCCTTTGTATACGGCAATGACAGTTCTAGGATTAGTCTTAACTGCTTAGACTTGTTACCAACTACTTCTACTTAATACTTCTGATTTGCTGCAAATATGACTAAAGGCGCCATCACATTTACTTTCTATAACAATTATTGACTTGATATTAGAGCTTTGTCATCTCATTTATATTTTTCCAAATGGATTTTCTTATCAAATGATTTTCTCTTAGGTGGATATACTTTGTGTTAAATCCCAAGAAATAAAAGGTGGATTTGCCATGAATATTATCTGGTATTAGTTCTAACATTTTGTGTTTCGTGGTATCCTAAAATACAGTCTGCTTTTTAGAGCTTATTCCCATCTACTTGTGTTCTTCCATAATAATAGTGTATTAATTGTTTATTAGACTTCCTTCTGGTTGTTGAAATTAAAAAGTTTTCCATGGAATAGGAAATTTGAGTACAACAGCCATTGGACTGAAAAAACAATATAGCAAGCCATAATAAAACAAAGAACATAGTGGCATGTAACACTGTCTTATGACTAAATAACAGAAAAATATGTTGATAAAAATTTAAAAACTTGGTTTGATAACCCATGCCCAGAAATAGTTCCAAAAGATAGACCACCTTAAATAATAGTGCGGTTTTTGATTATTTCATGAAGCAGAGAGTATTTTAATAAGCCGTATGGTACTGATGGTTTTCCTATATATGTAGGAAAGTATGTGTTGGGGAACGTTGCATGGGAAACAAAAATTTTCCTATGCACACGCAAGATCTATCCATGGTGATGAGCATCTACGAGAGGGAGAGGGGATCTACGTACCCTTGTAGATCGCTAAGCGGGAAGCGTTAAGAAACGCGGTTGGTGTAGTCGAACGTCTTCGCGATCCAAATCGCCGAGCATCCCGCGATCTCATCACGATCCGTCCCGCGATGCAATCAAGATCCGTCCCGCGAACTCATCACTATTTGTCCCGCGATCTCGTCACGATCCGTCCCGCGAACTCATCACGATCTGTCCCGTGAACTCATCAAGATTTGTCCCGCGATCTCGTCACGATCCGTCCCGCGAACTCATCACGATCCGTCTCGCGATCTTGATCACGGTCCTTCCGATCTAGCGCCGAACGGACGACACCTCCGCGTTCAACACACGTACAACTCGATGACGATCTCCGCCTTCTTGATCCAGCAAGAGGGAGCGGAGAGGTAGAAGAGTTCTCCGGCAGCGTGACGGCGCTCCGGAGATGGTGGTGGAACTATTCCGGCCTTGTGTGGGATCTCCACCAGCCCACTAAGGGCTGGTATTCACTTTCCCACAGCCCATGTAGCCTCTTGGGTCGAAATACCCCTCCCGATGGTCTCCCGGTACACTACCGGCACTCCCGGTACACTACCGATAAGCCCGAAACTTTTCCGGCGACCAAAATAGGACTTCCTATATATCAATATTTACCTCCGGACCATTCCGGAGCTCCTCGTGATGTCCGGGATCTCATCCGAGACTCCGAACAACCTTCGGTCACCACCATGCGTAACTCTATACTACCGAAACGTCACCGAACCTTAAGTGTGCAGACCCTGCGGGTTCGAGAACTATGTAGACATGACCGAGACACCTCTACGGTCAATAACCAATAGTGGGACCTGGATGTCCATATTGGTTCCTACATATTCTACAAAGATCTTTATCGGTCGAACCTCTATGTCAAGGATTCAGTTAATCCCGTATGATGTTCCCTTTGTTCTTCGGTATGTTACTTGCCCGAGATTCGATCGTCGGTATCTCCATACCTAGTTCAACCTCGTTACCGGCAAGTCTCTTTACTCATTCCGTAATACAAGATCCCGTGACTAACACTTAGTCACATTGCTTGCAAGGCTTGTTGTGATGTTGTATTACCGAGTGGGCCCTGAGATACCTCTCTGTCAGACGGAGTAGCAAATCCCAGTCTTGATCCATGCCAACTCAACAGACACCCTCGGAGATACCTTTAGAGTACCTTTTATAGTCACCCAGTTACGTTGCGACGTTTGATACACACAAGTCACTCCTCCGGTGTTAGTGAGTTGCATGATCTCATGGTCATAGGAACATATACTTGACATGCAGAAAACAGTAGCAATAAACTGACATGATCATATGCTACGTTTGTAGTTTGGGTCTTGTCCATCACACCATTCTCCTAATGATGTGATCCCATTATCAAATGACATCTCATGTTCATGGCTAGGAAACCTTAACCATCTTTGATCAACGAGCTAGTCCATTAGAGGCATACTAGGGACATGGTTTTGTCTATGTATCCACACATGCATCTAAGTCTCCGATCAATACAATTATAGCATGGATAATAAACGATTATCATGAACAAGGAAATACGATAATAACTAATTTATTATTGCCTCTAGGGCATATTTCCAACAGTCTCCCACTTGCACTAGAGTCAATAATCTAGGTCACATCACCATGTGATACGCATTGTTATGAATCTAACACCCAATGAGTTCTGGGGCTCGATCATGCTTTGCATGTGAGAGAGGTCTTATAGTTAACGGGTCTGCGACATTGAGATCCGTATGTGCCTTGCAAATCTCTATGTCAAACTGTAAACACTGCTACCACGCTCCACTTGGTACTATTCCAAATGGCTGCTCCACTATATGTATCCAGATTGCAACTACGGGTCATCCGGATTGGTGTTAAAGCTTGCATCGACGTAACTCTTTACGATGAACTCTTTATCACCTCCATAATCGAGAAACATCTCCTTAGTCTTTTTAGTTACCAAGGATAATCTTGAACGCTGTCTAGTGATCCACTCCTGGATCACTCTTGTATCCCTTGACGGACTCATGGCAAGGCACACACAGGTGCGGTACACAGCATGGCATACTATACAGAGCCTATGGCTAAGGCATAGGGGACGACATTCGTCCTTTCTCTTTCTTCTGCCGTTGTCGAGCTTTGAGTCTCACTCAACTTCACACCTTACAAAGCAGGCAAGAACACTTATCTCCGACTAATCCATTTTGAACTCTTTCGAAATCTTGTCAAGGTACGTACTCATTGAAAGTCTTATCATACATCTTGATCTATCTTTATAGATCTTGATGCTCAACAATTAGGTAGCTCTATCCAGGTCTTCCTTTGAAAAACTCTTTTCAAACAACCGTTTATGCTCTCCAGAAATTCCACATCATTTCCGAATAGCAATATGTCATCCACATATACTTATCAGAAACTCTATAGTGCTCCCACTCACTTTATTGCAAATACAAGTTTCTCGTAAACTTTGTATAGACTCAAAAACTTTGATCACCTCATCAAAGTGTATATTCCAACTCCGAGATGCTTGCTTCAGTTCATAGAAGAATCACTGAAGCTTGCACACCTTTTAGCATCCTTAGGACTGACAAAACCTTCTGGTTGTATCACATACAACCTTTCCTCAAGTAAACCGTTAAGGAAACGATGTTTTGACATCCATCTTCCAGATTCCATAATTGAAAGTGCAGCAACTGCTAACATAGTTTCAACAGACTTTAGCATCACTACGATTGAGAAAGTCTCATCGCAGTCAACTCCTTGAACTTGTCGTAAACTTCTTTGCAACAAGTCGAGCTTTACAAATGGTGACATTCACCATCAGCGTCTATCTTCATTTTCAAGATCCATTTGTACTTAACGACCTGCCATCCAACGAGCAAGTCCACCAAAGTCTATACTTGGTTTTCATACATGGATCCTTTCTCGGATTTCATGGCCTCTAACCATTTGTTGGTTTTCGGGCCCATCATCGCTTCTCCATGGTTCGTACGTTCATCGTTGTCCAACAACATGACCTCTAAGACAGGGTTGCCACACCACTCAGGAGCAGTACACGTCCTTGTCGACCTACGAAGTTCGATAGTAACTTGATCCGAAGCTTCATGATCATCATCATTAACTTCCTCTTCAACTAACGTAGGCTTCACAGAAACAACTTCCTGCGCTGCGCTACTCTCTGGTTGAAACAGAGGTTCAATAACCTCATCAAGTTCTATCTTCCTCCCAATCGATTATTTCAAGAGAAACTTTTCCTCAAGAAAGGACCCAGTTTTAGCAATAAACATTTTATGCTTGGATCTGAGATAGAAGGTTCACCCAACTGTTCTTAGGGTATTCTATGAAGATGCATTTGTCCGCTTTGGGTTCGAGCTCATTAGGTGAAAACATTTTCCACACAAGCGTCGCAGCCCCAAACATTAAGAAATGACAGCTTAGGTTTCTATCAAACCATAATTCACACGGTGTCGTCTCAATGGATTTAGATGGTGCCCTATTTAAAGTGAATGTAGTTGTCTCTAATGCATAACCCAAAAATTACAGTAACAAAACGATAATAGACATCATAGCACACACCATATCCAATAGAGCATGACTATGACGTTCGGACACACCATCACACTATGGTGTTCCACGTAGCGTGAGTTGTGAAATAACTTTCACATTGTCTAAAATTGTATGCCAAACTCGTAACTCAGATATTCACCTCCACGATCATATCGCAGACATTTTTATCTTCTTGTCATGATGATCTTAAACTTCACTCTGAATTTGCTTGAACTTTTCAAATGATTCATACTTGTGTTTCATTAAGTAAATATACACTATATCTACTCAAATCATCAGTGAAGGTAAGAAAATAACGATATCCACCGCACGCTACAAGACTCATTGGATTGCATACATCAACATGTATCATTTCCAATAAATCACTTGCCCGCTTCATCGAAATAGAAAACGGGGTCCTTAGTCATCTTGACCAAGAGGCATGGTTCGCATGTCTCAACTGATTCGAAATCGAATGAGTCCAAAGATCCATCAGCATGGAGTTTCTTCATGCGTTTTATACCAATATGACATTTAGCGGCAATGCCACAAGTATGTGGTACTATTATTATTAACTTTGTATCCTTTTGGCATCAATGTTATGAACATGTGTATTACTACGATCAAGTTTCAACAAACCATTCTTACTGGGTGCATGACCATTGAAGGTATTATTCATGTAAATAGAATAACCATTATTCTCTAACTTAAATGAATAACCGTGTTGCAATGAACATGATCTAATCACGTTCATGCTCAACGCAAAAACACCAAATAACATTTATTTAGGTTCGTCACCAATCTCGAAGGTAGAGAGAGCGTGCGATGTTGATCACACCAACCTTGGAAACATTTCCAACACACATCGTCACCTCACACTTAGCTAGTATCCGTTTATTCCGTAGCTTTTACTTCGAGTTACTAACATTTAGCAACCAAACCGGTATCCAATACCCAGGTGCTACTAGGAGTACCAGCAAGGTACACATCAATAAGACGTATATCAAATATACTTCTGTCGACTTTTCCAGCCTTCTTATCTACCAAGTATCTAGGGTTGTTCCACTTCAGCGACCGTTCTCCTCATAATCGAAGCACTTAGTCTCGGGTTTGGGTTAGACTTTGGGTTGCTTCACTGGAGCTGCAACTGACTTGCTATCCATGAAGTTTCCCTCCTTGCTCTTGCCCTTCTCGAAACTAGTGGTTTTGACTAACCATCAACACTTTGACGCTCCTTCTCGATTTCTACCTTCACGGTGTCAAACATCGCGAATAGCTCACGGATCATTACTTCTATCCCTGGCGTTTATAGTTCATCACCAAGTTCTAGTAGCTTTAGTGACAGTGACTTGGAGAACTATATCAATCACTATCTTATCTGGAAGATCAACTCCCACTCGATTCAAGCGATTGTAGCACCCAGACAATCTCAGCACATACTCAATGATTGAGCTATTCTTTTTCATATTACAGGCAAAGAATCTTGTTCGAGATCTCATATCTCGCAACACGGGCATGAGCCTGAGATCCTAATTTCAGCTCTTAGAACATCTCATATGTTCTGTGATGTTCAAAACGTTTCGGAGCCTCAATTCTAAGCCTTAATGCATGACACACTAAACTATCAAGTAGTCATCAGAACGTGCCTGTCAGATGTTCACAACATCTACAGACGATGCTAGAGGGGTTGGCGCACCGAGTGGTGCATTAAGGACATAAGCCTTCTGTGCAGCAACGAGGACAATCCTCAGGTCACGGAGCCAGTCCACAATATTGCTACCATCATCTTTCAACTCTATTTCTCTAGGAACATATAAAAATACAAGGGAGCTACAGCGTGAGCTAGTAATCTACAACACGGTTTGCAAAGACACTACTGACTATGTTCATGATAATGAGTTCAATTAATCATATTACTTAAGAACTCCCACTCAAATTGACATCCCTCTGGTCATTCGAGTGACACATGATCCAAATTCACCAACTCAAGTCCGATCATCACGTGAGTTGAGGTGGTTTCAATGGTGAACATCATCATGTTGATCATATCTGCTATATGACTCATGTTCGACCTTTCGGTCTCTTGTGTTCTGAGGCCATGTCTGTACATGCTAGGCTCGTCAAGTTTAACCCGAGTGTTCTGCACGTGCAACACTGGCTTGCACTCGTTGTATGTGAACGTAGAGTCTATCATACCCGATCATCACGTGGTGTCTCAACACGACGAACTTTCGCAACGGTGCACACTCGGGGAGAACACAATTTATCTTGAAATTAAGTGAGGGATCACCTTATAATGCTACCATTCTCCTAAGCAAAACAAGGTGCATAAAAAGGATTAACATCACATGAAAATCATAAGTGACATGATATGGCCATGAACTTGTGCTTTTGATCTCCATCTAGAAAGCACCGACATGATCTCCATCGTCACCGGCAAGACACCATGATCTCCATCAACCTGTCGCCATCAGGGTTGTCATGCCCTGCATGCTTCTACTACTATTGCTACCGTTTAACGGTAAAGTAAAGCATTACATAGTGCTTAATGATTGACACACAGGTCATACAATAATTAAAGACAAACCTATGGCTCCTGCCGGTTGCCGTATTCAACGACATGCAAGTCGTGATAATCTATACATCACATGATCATCTCATACATCACATATATCTCATCATGTAATTGGCCATATCATATCACAACATACCCTGCAAAAACAAGTTAGACGTCCTCTAATTGTAGCTGCATGTTTTACGTGGCTACTACGGGTATCTAGCAAGAACAATTCTCACCTACGCACAAGCCACAACGGTGATACTAGTTGCTTTTCAACCTTCCCAAGGACCGCCTTTGTCGAATCCGATCCAACTAAAGTGAGAGAAACTAGCACCCGCAAGCCATCTATGCAACAAGTTGCGGTCAAGGGAACCAGTCTCTCGTAAGCGTACGAGTAATGTTGGTCCGGGCCGCTTCATCTCACAATACTGCTGAACCAAAATCCGACTAAGGGAGGAAGCAATCTAAGCATCAATGCCCACAAACCTTTTGTGTTCTACTCGAGATCTCATCTACACATAGACCTAGCTCTGATACAACTATTGGGGAACGTTGCATGGGAAACAACAATTTTCCTACGCACACGCAAGATCTATCCATAGTGATGAGCATCTACGAGAGGGAGAGTGGATCTATGTACCCTTGTAGATCGCTAAGCGGGAAGCATTAAGAAACGCGGTTAGTGTAGTCGAACGTCTTCGCAATCCAAATCGCCGAGCGTCCCGCGATCCAATCACGATCCGTCCCGCGAACTCATCACGATCCGTCCCGCGATCTCGTCATGATCCGTCCCGCGAACTCATCACGATCCGTCCCGCGAACTCATCACGATCCGTCCCGCGATCTCATCACGATCCGTCTCGCGAATTCATCACGATCCGTCTCGCGATCTTGATCACGGTCCTTCCGATCTAGCACCGAACGGATGACACCTCCGCATTCAGCACACGTACAGCTCGATGATGATTTCTGCCTTCTTGATCTAGCAAGAGGGAGCGGAGAGGTAGAAGAGTTCTCCGGCAGCGTGACGGCGCTCCAGAGATGGTGGTGGAACTATTCTGGCAGGGCTTCGCCTAAGCACTACAGAAAAACGATCTAGAGGAGAAACTATGCACTAGAGGAACGGGCAGGACGTGGCTAAAATCTGTGTCAAAACCCTAAAATCCTCTAGTATATATAGGAGGAGAGGAGGAGGAGGCTTTGTTGGGGAACGTTGCATGGGAAACAAAAAATTTCCTACGCACACGCAGATCTATCCATGGTGATGAGCATCTACGAGAGGGAGAGTGGATCTACATACCCTTGTAGATCGCTAAGCGGGAAGCGTTAAGAAACGCGGTTGGTGTAGTCGAACGTCTTCGCGATCCAAATCGCCATGCGTCCTGCGATCCAATCACGATTCGTCCTGCGATCTAATCACGATCCGTCCCACGAACTTGATCACGATCCGTCCCACGAACTTGATCATGATCCGTCCCACGAACTTGATCATGATCCTTCCGATCTAGCGCCGAACGGACGACGCCTCCGTGTTCAGCACACGTACAGCTTGATGACGATCTCCACCGTCTTGATCCAGCAAGAAGGAGTGGAGAGGAATAAGAGTTCTCCGACAGCGTGACGGCGGTCCGGCGATGGTGGTGGAGCAATTCCGGCAGGGCTTCGCCTAAGCACTGCAGAAATCCGATCTAGAGGAGAAACTATGCATTGGAGGAACGGGTAGCACGTGGCTGAAAATCTTGTGCAAAAGCCCTAAAATCTCTAGTATATATAAGAGTAGAGGAGGAGAGGCTTGGCTGCCAAAAAGCCAGCCCTTGGGCCGGCCAACATGGGGAGGAGAGGAGGACTCCTCCTCCAATCCTAGTAGGACTAGGATTCCTCCTTTTTTTTGGCCTTTTTCCACCTTTTTCCCTTTGGGATTTTTCTCCCAGCCGCATGAGCCTTGTGTGGGACTTCCACCAGCCCACAAAAGGCTGGTATTTACTCTCCCACAGCCCATGAAGCCTCTTGGGTCAAAATACCCCTTACGGTGGTCTCCCGGTACACTACCGACACTCCCGGTACATTACCGATTAGCCCAAAACTTTTCCGACGACCAAAATGGGACTTCCTATATATCAATCTTTACCTCCGGACCATTCCGGAGCTCCTCATGACTTCCGGGATCTCATCCAGGACACTGACCAACCTTCGGTCACCACCATACATAACTCTATACTACCGAAACGTCACCGAACCTTAAGTGTGCAGACCCTGCGGGTTCGAGAACTATGTAGACATGACCGAGACACCTCTACGGTCAATAACCAATAGCAGGACCTGGATGCCCATATTGGTTCCTACATATTCTACGAAGATCTTTATCGGTCGAACCTCTATTTCAAGGATTCAGTTAATCCCGTATGATGTTCCCTTTGTTCTTTGGTATGTTTACTTGCACGAGATTTGATCGTCGGTATCTCCATACCTAGTTCAACCTCGTTACCGGCAAGTCTCTTTACTCGTTCCGTAATACAAGATCCCATGACTAACACTTAGTCACATTGCTTGCAAGGCTTGTTGTGATGTTGTATTACCAAGTGGGCCCTGAGATACCTCTCCGTCACACGGAGTAACAATCCGAGTCTTGATCCATGCCAACCCAACAGACACCCTCGGAGATACCTGTAGAGTACCTTTATAGTCACCCAGTTACATTGCGACGTTTGATACACACAAGGCACTCCTCCGGTGTCAGTGAGTTGCATGATCTCATGGTCATAGGAACATATACTTGACATGCAGAAAACAGTAGCAATAAACTGACACGATCATATGCTACGTTTGTAGTTTGGGTCTTGTCCATCACACCATTCTCCTAATGATGTGATCCCTTTATCAAATGACATCTCATGTCAATGGCTAGGAAACCTTAACCATCTTTGATCAACGAGCTAGTCTATTAGAGGCATACTAGGGACATGGTTTTGTCTATGTATCTACACATGCATCTAAGTCTTCGATCAATACAATTATAGCATGGATAATAAACGATTATCATGAACAAGGAAATATGATAATAACTAATTTATTATTGCCTCCAGGGCATATTTCCGACAGGCTTGGCTGCCAAAGAGGCAGCCCTTGGGTCGGCCGAACCTAGTGGGATTGGAGGATTCCTCCTCCAATCCTAGTAGGACTAGGACTCCTCCTTATTTTTGTCTTTTTTGCCTTTTTCCACCATTTTCTCTTTGGGCTTTCTCTCCCAGCCGCATGGGCCTTGTGTGGGACTTCCACCAGCCCACTAAGGGCTGGTATTCACTCTCCCACAGCCCATGTAGCCTATTGGGTCGAAATACCCCTCCCGATGGTCTCCCGGTACACTACCGGCACTCCCAGTACACTACCGATAAGCCCGAAACTTTTTCGGCGACCAAAATAGGACTTCCTATAGATCAATCTTTACCTGCAGACCATTCCAGAGCTCCTCGTGACGTCCGGGATCTCATCCGGGACTCCGAACAACATTTGGTCACCACCATGCATAACTCTATACTACCAAAACGTCACCGAACCTTAAGTGTGCAGACCCTGCGGGTTCGAGAACTATGTAGACATGACCGAGACACCTCTACGGTCAATAACCAATAGTGGGACCTGGATGCCCATATTGGTTCCTACATATTCTATGAAGATCTTTATCGATCGAACCTCTATGTCAAGGATTCAGTTAATCCCGTACGATGTTCCCTTTGTTCTTCGGTATGTTACTTGCCCGAGATTCGATCGTCGGTATCTCCATACCTAGTTCAACCTTGTTACCGGCAATTCTCTTTACTCATTTCGTAATACAAGATCCCGTGACTAACACTTAGTCACATTGCTTGCAAGCCTTGTCGTGATGTTGTATTACCAAGTGGGCCCTGAGATACCTCTCCGTCACATGGAGTAACAAATCCCAGTCTTGATCCATGCCAACTCAACAGACACCCTCGGAGATACCTGTAGAGTACCTTTTATAGTCACCCAGTTACGTTGCGACGTTTGATACACACAAGGCACTCCTACGGTGTCAGTGAGTTGCATGATCTCATGGTCATAGGAACATATACTTGACATGCAGAAAACAGTAGCAATAAACTGACACGATCATATGCTACGTTTGTAGTTTGGGTCTTGTCCATCACACCATTCTCCTAATGATGTGATCCCGTTATCAAATGACATCTCATGTCAATGGCTAGGAAACCTTAACCATCTTTGATCAACGAGCTAGTCTATTAGAGGCATACTAGGGACATGGTTTTGTCTATGTATCTACACATGCATCTAAGTCTTCGATCAATACAATTATAGCATGGATAATAAACGATTATCATGAACAAGGAAATATGATAATAACTAATTTATTATTGCCTCCAGGGCATATTTCCGACAGGCTTGGCTGCCAAAGAGGCAGCCCTTGGGTCGGCCGAACCTAGTGGGATTGGAGGATTCCTCCTCCAATCCTAGTAGGACTAGGACTCCTCCTTATTTTTGTCTTTTTTGCCTTTTTCCACCATTTTCTCTTTGGGCTTTCTCTCCCAGCCGCATGGGCCTTGTGTGGGACTTCCACCAGCCCACTAAGGGCTGGTATTCACTCTCCCACAGCCCATGTAGCCTATTGGGTCGAAATACCCCTCCCGATGGTCTCCCGGTACACTACCGGCACTCCCAGTACACTACCGATAAGCCCGAAACTTTTTCGGCGACCAAAATAGGACTTCCTATAGATCAATCTTTACCTGCAGACCATTCCAGAGCTCCTCGTGACGTCCGGGATCTCATCCGGGACTCCGAACAACATTTGGTCACCACCATGCATAACTCTATACTACCAAAACGTCACCGAACCTTAAGTGTGCAGACCCTGCGGGTTCGAGAACTATGTAGACATGACCGAGACACCTCTACGGTCAATAACCAATAGTGGGACCTGGATGCCCATATTGGTTCCTACATATTCTATGAAGATCTTTATCGATCGAACCTCTATGTCAAGGATTCAGTTAATCCCGTACGATGTTCCCTTTGTTCTTCGGTATGTTACTTGCCCGAGATTCGATCGTCGGTATATCCATACCTAGTTCAACCTTGTTACCGGCAATTCTCTTTACTCATTTCGTAATACAAGATCCCGTGACTAACACTTAGTCACATTGCTTGCAAGCCTTGTCGTGATGTTGTATTACCAAGTGGGCCCTGAGATACCTCTCCGTCACATGGAGTAACAAATCCCAGTCTTGATCCATGCCAACTCAACAGACACCCTCGGAGATACCTGTAGAGTACCTTTTATAGTCACCCAGTTACGTTGCGACGTTTGATACACACAAGGCACTCCTACGGTGTCAGTGAGTTGCATGATCTCATGGTCATAGGAACATATACTTGACATGCAGAAAACAGTAGCAATAAACTGACACGATCATATGCTACGTTTGTAGTTTGGGTCTTGTCCATCACACCATTCTCCTAATGATGTGATCCCGTTATCAAATGACATCTCATGTCAATGGCTAGGAAACCTTAACCATCTTTGATCAACGAGCTAGTCTATTAGAGGCATACTAGGGACATGGTTTTGTCTATGTATCTACACATGCATCTAAGTCTTCGATCAATACAATTATAGCATGGATAATAAACGATTATCATGAACAAGGAAATATGATAATAACTAATTTATTATTGCCTCTAGGGCATATTTCCAACAGGCTTGGCTGCTAAAGAGGCAGCCCTTGGGTCGGCCGAACCTAGTGGGATTGGAGGATTCCTCCTCCAATCCTAGTAGGACTAGGACTCCTTATTTTTTGCCTTTTTTGCCCTTTTCCACCTTTTTCTCTTTGGGCTTTCTCTCCCAGCCGCATGGGCCTTATGTGGGACTTCCACCCACCCACTAAGGGCTGGTATTCACTCTTCCACAGCCCATGTAGCCTCTTGAGTCGAAATACCCCTCCCGATGGTCTCCCGGTACACTACCGGCACTCCCAGTACACTACCGATAAGCCCGAAACTTTTCCAGCGACCAAAATAGAACTTCCTATATATCAATCTTTACCTGCAGACCATTCCAGAGCTCCTCGTGACGTTTGGGATCTCATCCGAGACTCGAAACAACCTTTGGTCACCACCATGCATAACTCTATACTACCAAAACGTCACCGAACCTTAAGTGTGCAGACCCTGCGGGTTCGAGAACTATGTAGACATGACCGAGACACCTCTACGGTCAATAACCAATAGCGGGACCTGGATGCCCATATTGGTTCCTACATATTCTACGAATATCTTTATCGATCGAACCTCTATGTCAAGGATTCAGTTAATCCCGTATGATGTTCCCTTTGTTCTTCGGTATGTTACTTGCCCGAGATTCGATCGTCGGTATCTCCATACCTAGTTTAACCTTGTTACCGGCAAGTCTCTTTACTCGTTTCGTAATACAAGATCCCGTGACTAACACTTGGTCACATTGCTTGCAAGGCTTGTTGTGATGTTGTATTACCGAGTGGGCCCTGAGATACCTCTCCATCACACGGAGTAACAAATCCCAGTCTTGATCCATGCCAACTCAACAGACACCCTCGGAGATACCTGTAGAGTACCTTTTATAGTCACCCAGTTACGTTGCGACGTTTGATACACACAAGGCACTCCTCCGGTGTCAGTGAGTTGCATGATCTCATGGTCATAGGAACATATACTTGACATGCAGAAAATAGTAGTAATAAACTGATACGATCATATGCTACGTTTGTAGTTTGGGTCTTGTCCATCACACCATTCTCCTAATGATGTGATCCCGTTATCAAATGACATCTCATGTCCATGCCTAGGAAACCTTAACCATCTTTGATCAACGAGCTAGTCCATTAGAGGCATACTAGGAACATGGTTTTGTTTATGTATCCACACATGCATCTAAGTCTCCGATCAATACAATTATAGCATGGATAATAAATGATTATCATGAACAAGTAAATATGATAATAACTAATTTATTATTGCCTCTAGGGCATATTTCCAACAGTATGAAGATGGGGCCTCACAATTTCAGTACTACTATCAGATTTTTTTTCAAAACTAGTACGGATTATGCACCAAATTTGAAAAAAAAGTGATCAATTTGAAAAATTACGAAAGTAGTACCCCATCGGCCGCAGTTGGGCCGACCGGCCGCCCGTCGGCTTTTACCAAGCCGAAAGCGGCCCATCGGCCGAAGCCAGGCCGAACAGCCCGGCCGTCGGCCCACTCCAGGCCGAGCGTTACCCGTCGGTCGACAGGAGGCCAACCGGCCCCTGGTTAAGGCCGATGTGGCCTACCCCCTTCTCCCTCCTCCAGCTCTCTCTTTCTCTCATACTTCGGCCGAAATCCCCCCCTTTGATCTCCCTTTCCCTCCACCCATTTCCGTTTCAATCCAATGAATCAATAGATCGTTTTCGTCTCCCCGCCCTACGGTTTTATTTTTTGAAACGTGGTAGTGATTTGTTCGTGGGAAGGAGAAATGGTGTGGTGGTGGATGTGTGAATGGTGAGAAGGTGGAGTGGTGGAGAGTAAGAAGAAGGTGGAGAGGAAGAAGAAGGGCACTCACGCGTCAAAGGTATAATTTGTTTTGTTAGTTTAGGTTAGTTTTTTGTTAGTTTTTTGAATGTACGTAAAATTAGTTTAGGTTATTTTTAGTAGAGTAGTTATTTTAGGTTACTTTTATTAGTGTAGTTATTTTTATTAGTGTAGTGATTTTAGTGTATGTTTTCCGAGCGTAGGTTTAGTTAGTGTAGTCATATTAGTGTCGGTTTTTTTTAGTGAAGTTCATTTTAGTGTAGGTTTATTTAGAATACGTGGGTATATTTTAGTGTACGTTTTATTTTAGTGTCAATTTATTCATTGCGAATAATGGGAAGCTGGCAATGTCTGACAGGTTAGAATGTCTGAATCCGTAAATTTGATTGTGTTTTACGGCCCTGGTAATGTTCGATATAATGAGTTGGGGGTTGATCTTAGAAAGTTTAAAAAAGGCGAGATGACACTTTCAGACCCAGACAGACTGGACATTAGGCAGTTGAAGCACTGATTGACAACTAGTTTTGGCCTGGATCCTGAAGTTTGTTCCGTCAGTATTCATGCCGTGTGGACCAAATCCTGTAAAAATGTGAAGTGGGATTTGATTCCGATAGATAGGAGCCAGCACTGGTTGTCTCTGTTAAGTCGTTGCAGAGACCGAAGAATCCATCCATCTGCCCTAGTGCAACCAGTGGAGAAGGAGGAGAATATCGTACCACCCACCGTGGGGTATGAACCAGGCCAGAGTAGTCATGTGGCTAACGAGATTTATGTATTCGGATCACAGCCACCGGATGCAAATGCTAGCCAAGCCGAGAAAGAGTCAGATTATGTGCCACTCAATGTTAGTGGTCATGCTGCTGGTCAGAGTATTCCGTCGATAGTATTAGCTGCCTCTGGTGTTGCTGATGGGGATGAGGAAGGCGATGAAATGCAGAGGGTGATGGAGGAAGAGGACGAGGATGGGATTGAAGAGGAACTTGATTCTGAAAATTCCGAGGATGAGGAAGAGGTACCAATTCCTGCTGCATGGGAGCAGGGCATATCCGCATGCTTTACTATCAACGATGGCCATGAGACTCCATGGCAATATAATCTGAACCAAGTCCAGATCGGGGCTATGTTTGAGACGAAGAAGAAAATGAAGTATGCGGTGATAAAGTGGGCTATGTCTACCCAGAGGGTTTTCCGGACACACGCATCCAGTCCAACGAAATATACCATGAAGTGTGTTGAATCAGGTTGTCCTGCGAAGGTGCACGCCCACGTGCCAAAGTATAACATCCATTGGGTTGTGACAAATGTTGTCCCGCATAATTGTGTTAGGAAAAACATGTTGGTTCGTCATCCAAACCTTACTTCAACTCTCATAGCGCAATTCATGTGTACTGAGATAGTGACGAAGAAAGATATGGAAGCAAAACACATCTAGACAGCAGTGAAGGTCAGATGGAAGTATGACATTCCATATGGGAAGGCTTGGAGGGCTAAGCAAAAGGCTATGAAGGAGAGGTTTGGGACGTTCTTCGACTCCTATGATAATGTTGTCCGTCTCCTTGACGTATTGAAGGAGAGAAATCCTGGCACTTATGTTAACATTCAGCACACGAGGTTGGATAGTATACCAGATTACAAGGTGTTGAAACGAGTATTCTTCTATTTTGGTATGTGCATCGAAGCTTTCACGCATTGTCCTCCTGTGATGTTTGTGGATGGTACATTCCTGACTGGTCAGTACAAAGGGCAAATCCTGACTGCTATTGGTGTGGACGGGAACAACCAAATCATCCCACTAGCCATGGCATTTGTGGAGGGTCAGAACTTTCCAAGATGGGTATGGTTCTTCCGGCAAGTTAAAATTGCGATCATGAAGGACCGACCAAATGTGTGTCTCATTCATGATAGACATCCCGGTATATTGAAGGCCATGAAGATACTGAGTAATCCAACTGCTGACGAGCCAACACCTTGGAAGGACTTGCAAAGTCAGTGGTGCATAACCTTGTGAAAAATACGATCAAAAGGATATTGAGGATGAGGAGGACCAGACATCTCCACAAAAGTATGGCGAGAGCGAGAGCGGAAGGATGGCGGAGCGAAAGGGAAAGCAAGGGCCTGCTCACCCTCCTTGCTGCGAATGTGGTTATATAGGCGGGATAGGAAGTGGCGGGAGAGAAAGGCGGGAAAGACAATGGCGGGAACGAATGGCGGGAGAGAAAGTGGCGGGAGAGAACCAATGCAGTTGCACAAGAGGCAAGTATCACGCTTCTCACTGAAATTAAGATAAAATTTGCTGATAAGGTACACCTTGCTGAAATTAAGATACAACTTGCTGAAATTAAGATACAACTTGCTGAAATTGAGTTACAAGAATATAAATCTACTCAGTCCAACGTGGATATTTTCCTTTTCCATCTGCAGCTTCTTCTGCTGCTTGGGCTGCACAAGCCCTTTCTTTCTTTCTCTGCCTCTTAGCCTCATGGGCCTCCTCTCGCTGCCGGTAGACCTCTGCCAGTCGAAGTTGGTTTTCTTGGTTTTTCTTCTTCATCTCAGCAAGAAAAGCCCTCTGCTCCACACAGTACTCTTGCCAAGCTCTCTCCTGCTCTGCTTTCTCCTCTGCTGCCGCCTTCTCATAGCGCTCCTCCAACTCCAAATTGCCCATGCACGATGACTTCTTTCACGTATCTCAGTCACCGCCCAGTCCGGCTTTTTCGTGTCTATCCAATGATAGTACTGGCAGAGGGGCGGAGGAGACTACAAGAGAAATAGAAATATAATAATCAAATCAACAGAAATATCAACAACGTGTTTATTCTGGGTGACTTAAACATACCGGAGGCGTGATGTACGGTGAAGGACCAACGGGTGGATCTTCCTCATAATTAGCGCACATGAAAAACTTCATACCCAACCAATCTGAAAAATCCGTCACCTTCTTCACCTTGCAGAGATCCCCGCACCAGCAACGAACTACTTCCACCCCCTGAGGCAATTTCGCACTCTTCCATTTGCTAGGCCTAATGCTTTGATCCGAACAAGGCAGATACAATGACTACTGCGCTAGTTTTTTCGAGTGTTGGTGGCCGATGGAGGAAGGCAGATACAATGCCTCCTTTTATAGGCAGATGACAACAACAATGGCGGGAAACTGGGCAGGAATACTTGGCGGGAGAAAATGGCGGGAAGGAAAGTGGCGGCAGAGAATGGTGGGAAAAAGGTGGCGGAATAGTATGGCAGAAAATAATAAGAGGAATAGTACGGTTTGCTGAAATTAATATACATCTTCCTAAAATTAAGATACAACTTGCTGAAATTAAGATACAACTTGCTGAAATTAAGATACAACTTGCTGAAATTAAGACACAACGTGGATATTTTCTTCTACCTGGGCTGCAAGAGCCCTTTCTTTCTTTCTCACTATGGCAGATAGCTGAAAACAACAGCTAGCTTGAATGTTTGAATGTTACGAGCACCAAATTGTTGACTTCAATAGACGATGGCAGCAGAAAATTACCAAAACCTTCCTTCTTCAACACCATTCGATCACCCAAGCCAATGAAGTAGGGACAAGGAATGCTCACAAATATATCATCATCTTCTGAATACAAAGTAATTTCAAGAGTTAAAGAACCAGTACTAGGAATAGCCACAAAATCCATCAAACTCCTGACAACCATGGTAGGAATAACCTGACAAAAACAAGCAAGTTATATGATCCATCCTATGAACCAGCAAAGAACAAACAAATAAAAAACCCTGAAACCAAAGCTTACCATGTGTTGAGAAATAACATTCGTGCGATCCATCCTATGAACAAAAGGAGTATACAGTATGTAGTTGTCATTAAAGAGCTGCCGCGACATGACATACATTTGATGATAATTCAGAGTGACACCACGACTATAAAAACAGTTGTCAACAAGTTCCCTCTGAGTTTCACTCAGATCCTCAAGAGCTACAAAAAATGATTTCACTAACTGAGATGAAAAGGAATACATATAAGATGAAACAAATCTGAAAATCAGTCAAAGAAATATCTTACCAACATGGGGTAAAGGAAACAACATAACACCATCCCGATGAAATTCGACACTAATATAAGTTCCATAGTGCTCAAGCATAACAGTCATCATGTCACTATGGCGGAGACCATAATCATTCACAAGTTCCTCCCACGAAGGACCATGGAATTTACTGCTGATCCTACCATGTGTAAATATAACATGGTATAAGTTACCCTCATTGTTGTGCAGAGCAAGATCAATATCTGTGTCACCTCTCCGAATAGCTAAAGCTTTGCACTCCTCAATGTACCGAGCAAGATGTGATCTAACACTGCACAAAACATACTACAACAAGAATGGAAGCAAACATCATAATCATATAAACAAAGGCATTCAAATATGCCACAGTCAGATAATCAAGACATAGAATCTTACAACACGTCTTGAACATCGACGATCTAGCATCACAGTAAATACAGACGCATCAGAATCAACAACAACACAAGGGCCACCTGGAGCTCGGCAAAATGGGCAAGCCATTTACCTGCAGACAGACAGTGACCAATAAGAACTAAATCCACTACCAACTTCAGAGTTCTCATTCGATTGAGTTCGAACCCAAAAAAATACTGTAGGCCAGTAGAGAGCGCACTGATCTATTGTTTACGCGGGTACGATAACAACATGGGTGGTCGAGCAAAGAGATCGATGAGGCGGTGGAAGCACCAGAGAGCGACGAGGCTACTAGACGGGGGAGGGTGAAACGAGTGGTCGGAGGAGGAAGAAAAGAAGCCCTGGGTCTTATCCAGGGGCCCATCAGCTTCTCTCTGGCCGACAGGTGCCTCTTCGGCAGCCCTCTGGCCGAAAGGGGGCTCTTCGGCCGGGTGCTGGCCGAAAGGCACCACTTCGGCCTGGTGCTGGTCGACGGGCCCCTGTTCGGCCTGCTGCTTTCGAAAAAAATTCAACTCCTACAGCTGTTTTCAAATTTGATACAAAATCCGTACTAGCTTCGAAAAAAATTCCTACTATCATTATCTCGTATCACATGATGTTGATTGCTGTTATTCTACATGCCATTTTGTGTGGTGCTTGATGGACACAGCTATGGTGGCTCTTTGTATTGAGAATGTCAAAGCCGGCAATATCGATGGGCTTGTGGGTTGTACATTCAATAGGAAATGTATCTGTTCAAGGCGGTGAGATATGTCCCATGTTTACTCATACGCACAACATGTCTTGGACTTTTGGGTGGAAATACATTATTTGATGTCATCTCTGTTCATTAACATTAGAAAAAAAATGTTTTTTGTCCCTCAAGTTTTGCAAAAATATAGACTTGGCCCCTTAAGATTTTCTGGTATACATTTGATCCTTCAAGTCACAAAACCGGCTAAGTTTGGTCCAAAACCAGATTTTCAGCATGTTTGACCGGGTTTGACCATTTTGACCAAGTGTGACCGATGAACAGTAAATTAAATAAATAGCAAAGAAATTCAAAATAATATGAAATTCTGTGGCAACCAAGATGCTTGGTACACTAGGTGCGTGAAATTTTTGTGCGTTAGGTGCTATTTTTTTAGTTTACTGTTTATCGGTCAAATTTGGTCAAACATGGTCAAACCAGGTCAACATGCTCGAAATATGGTTTTGCACCAAACTTATCCGGATTTGAGACTTGAAGGACCAAATGTATACCAGAAAAATTTAAGGGACCAAGTCTATACTTTTGGGAAACTTGAGGGACAAAAACATACTTTTCTCTTAATATTATGATTCCTATATTGGTTCATCTCTGCTTAACTCCAGTGCTAATGTCTGATATTTGTTCCTAATAGTATGCTTGTCTGATTGGTTGATCGAATAAAAATGCTCAAATATGTCAAATTGTATATTTCAGATTAGTGGTACATATTGTAGTCTTAGTGATAGTTTTAATTTTTTGAATCATTGACTCGTCTTTCATCTTTCTACCTAGAGTATGCTGATGTACAAAGCACTTGAGACAATTGGAGCATTGCATATGATGGTAAGCAATCAGTTCTGCAATCCACTTTTATACATGTGATCTCACGAGGGTCAACACATATTGGCGGCGGCATTTCACAAGTCTTTTTTGAGCTTGTTAGAGCATTTACAGTCGGATATAGTAAATCCAGACTCTTAAATGTTCACGGACGCGCATTGAGCGGGTATGTTTCATTTATTGTCTTTCACACTCGCGTCTTTCATATCTAAACCCTCAAAAGCATACAATCCATGAAATGCTACTTAAATTTAGATAGAACACGCAGTTCATTGGATTGCATTGCTCGCGGGACAAAAGGATCATAGTTCGGAGTTCATCAGCAAACCCATACTACAAACTATTTAAATCATATTTAAAATATAAACAAAACGGGGAAGGACCGAGGACATAATCATTTCCTTGTCGGCTCCTTCCGCTTCTAGTCGTCGACGCGGTTGTGCCCCTCCTTCGTGTAGGCGTCGGCGTGTGGAGGTGTGTCGGCGTCGGAGCTGTGGGTGAAGCCCTCCATCAAGTCGGTGTTGTTGGAGCTGCACCTCATGTCCGATAGCCCGCGGAGCAGGTGGTCTTGCTCCTTGGCATGACAGACTGCCTTCGTCGTCGCCGCCGCCTCCTTGTTTGCCTCGCGCTCCAACAACTCGATGGCGAGTCGGAGCGTCTTGGCATTCTTGCGACAGAGGCGACCCTAAGCTTAATTGTTGCTCGTCTCGAGTAGGTAAATGATAAAAACAGAATTTTTTATGTGAACTGCTACCTAACATATTTATTCATATAATATTCTTTATTGTGGCATGAATATTCAGATCCGTAAGACTCAAAACAAAAGTGTAATATTGATATAGAAACAATAACATTTCAAGCACACTAGCAAAGCAATTGTATCTCTTAAAAATATGATGGCAAAGAAAGTTATCCCTACAATATCATATGGTCTGGCTATGCTCCATCTTCCCCACACAAAGTATTTATATCATGCACAACCCCAACGAAAAGTCAAACAATTGTTTTCACACCTTTATTTTCTCAAACTTTTTCAACTCTCACGCAATACATGAGCGTGAGCCATGGATATAGGACTATAGGTAGAATAGAATATGATGGTGGTTATCAAGGAAAGGGAGAAGATAGCCTCACATCAAATAGGTGTATCAACGGGCTATGGAGATGCCCATCAATAGATATCAATGTGAGTGAGTAGGCATTGCCATGCAACGACTGCACTAGAGCTATAAGTGTATGAAATCTCAAAAGGAAACTAAGTGGACGTGCATCATGAAGAAAAATTCCACTAGCTATATGAAAGTGACAAAATAGGAGACTCTATCATGAAGATCATGGTGCTACTTGGAAGCACAAGTGTGGAAAAAGGTAGTAGCAATGTCCCTTCTCTCTTTTCTCTTATTTTTATGTAGGCATCTAAGGCCTCTTTTATTCATTTTTTTATTTGGGTTTCGCTGGCCTCTTTTATTTTTTACATAAAGTCTGGAATCTCATCCCCATTTGTGAGGAAATCATAGCTTCCATCATCCTTTCCTCACATGGGATATGATCTATCACTAGTAGAAAACATGGCATTGGTTCGGGCCGGACGGGCGGGCCATGTGGGGCATTGGTCCTGGTTCGTCTCGAACCTTTGGTCCCGGTTCCAGACACGAACCGGGACCAATGTGCCTCGCTCCTGGCCCACAACCATTGGTCCCGGTTCATGGCTGAATCCGGGACCAAAGGGGGTCCTTTAGTCCCGGTTCCTGCCACGAACCGGGACCAATGAGATGCCTATATATACACCCTCGCCAGCGAGCAGAGCACTCCACACAGCTCTGTTTTTTTGGCTGGCGAGGGGAGAGCTTTGTGGTGCTCTAGCTCACCTCCTATGCACATCAGGTGTTTGATGAAATGCCCAAGACAAACTTAAGCTTTCTCCTCTCGAAGCTCCTTGTCCAAACTCCATTTTCGTCAAGATTTTTCTAGGTTTGGCGGTTCGTCCTGTCCCGTCCCCATCCTGAAACTGCCGTCGATCGCCCGTGCGTGGTGAGCCTCTTGATCTTATCTTCTTGCTAAAAGAAAATATACTTACTCGTATGATTTTCTTACTTTTATTATTGTTCACTTCTCTATTCATGATATGTTGTAATGGTTTTTAATACACTTTATTATATAACACATGCAGATGAACCGATAATGGATGGACGGTGACCGACGCACCTCCGAGTATATTAAGGGCCTGCATAATTTTCTCGAAGTGGCTGAGGCAAACAAGCAGAATGGTTTTATGCCTTGGTGACCCCGTATGTCGATGAACACAGGAATATTCTGCGCTCCAAACACCCGGAGCAGTGTGACGACTGGATTACATATGAACACATCAGGACTTTCGGCAGTTGGTTGCAAACACGTCTCATGGGTGACAACACTGTTTCTGATGAGTTGTACTCGTTGGCTAGGGGACCATCTTCGACTGTATTGACTTACAAAGGATACGAGATAAATGGTAATACATTTTACACGATCGCCCAAGATGAAAAGAGCACCAACCAAAACAACGGTGTCCGCTTTGATGCAGCAACCAAGAGGGGAAAGGACACATATCATGGTTACATAGTCGGACATATGGGAACTTGACTATGCACATGATTTCAAGGTCCCTTTGTTTTAGTGCAAATGGGTCAATCTGTCAAGAGGTGGGGTACAGGAAGACCCACAGTACGAAATGACAACAGTGGATCTGAACAATCTTGGGTACACAAACGAACCATTCGTCCTAGCCAATGATGTGGCACAGATTTTCTATGTGAAGGACATGTCTACCATATCGAGAAAAAGAAAAGATAAAGAAGCGAATACATCATATGATGAGCCAAAGCGCCACATAGTTTTTCAGGAAAAAGAGACATCGTGGGATTGGAGGGCAAGACAGACATGTCTGAAGATTATGAAAAGTTTCATGAAATTCTTCCCTTCAAAGTCAAGGCTGGCCCAAGCACCCTGTTAAACGATGAAGATTATCCATGGTTACGGCACAATAAGCAAAGGACACAAGCGAAGAAAAAGTGAAGACTTTCTATCCACAACTATATCATTGTAGTGACATGTGAAGAAATGAAATGCCTTTTGTAACACATGAGTTTTCGTCCGAAACCCTAATACTTCGAAAGAGATTTTCTGTTTTGTACACGAAGTGCATCCATTTTTTGCCATAACCATCTCAACTTTTTATGACATGCTATGTGGATGAAATGATAATACCATGCCAACTTTCAACCTTTTCAGAGTTCATTTGAAGTGCTTTTCAATTTCAGGGTTATTTAGCTCAAAAAAATCAGTAAGTGCATGAAAATACCAAATGAAGTCAGAAAGGGTTGAAAATTTATGATGTGGCTTTGAATGGTGCATTTTGAACACACAAAAAGTATGGAGTTCAAATAAGTTCAAAAAATGAAATCCCTTTGTAACAGATGAGTTTTCGTCCGAAACCCTGATACTTCGAAAGAGATTGTCCATTTTGTACATGAAGTGCATCAAGTTTTTGTCGTAATCCACTCAACTTTTTAGCACATGCTATGTGGGTGAAATGATGATACCATGCCAAATTTTAACCTTTTCAGAGTTCGTCTGAAGTGCTTTTTAATTTCTTTCAAAACATCGTGGGAGTGGAGTTCAAAAAAGAATCAACTAAAAAGCTTTTATAAACCTCTAGTATTTTTGAAACTATAATTATATAAAAATTATGCAACTAAAATTATCAAAGTATTTTTTGTTCAAAACATTAATAGCAAAAATAATATAACGATAAAACACACTGGAAATAAATAAATCAAAGAATAAATAAAGCAAGAAACAAAACAAAATAATGGAAATTATGCAACTAAAATTATCAAAGTATTTATTTTTTTAAAGAATGAACTAAAATAACAGAAGAAAAATACTGGAAAAAATCAAAAAAAAATAAAGAAAAAACAAAACAAAAATACTGGAAAAAAATAAAAAATGCCGCTTACTGGGCCACCATGGCCTGAACACGACTAGAAACCCAACCAGCCAATTGGGCCAGGATTCAGGCCCATAGAAGGCCCACTAGGCCCATAGGGAGATATAGAGTGGTTAGTCCCGTAAGCCTGCTTTAGAGAGGAGCTCGAAGGATCAGGCGCACTGCGCCTTATAAACAGGTGTGGCACAGTCTCCACTAGCGAGATGGGACTATACTCCCACCACGCCGTTGTGCAAGGCCATTGGTCCTGGTGGACCAATGCCCACCTTTAGTCCCGGTTGGTGCCACCAACCGGGACCAAAGGTCTCTGCTTTCCGCTCTTTGGGATGTCGAAAAGAGACCTTTTGTCCCGGTTGGTGGCACCAACCGGGACCAAAGGTAGGCATTGGTCCCGGTTGGTGCCACCAACCAGGACCAATGGTGTGTGTATATATGCAACACTTGTGAAAATTTTCATTTGCATTTCGTAGTTCCCCCAACGATGCCGACCTCCTCGACGCCGCTAGGCTGCCCCGACGCCGTCGCCCGTGCCCCTGCCCTGCCCCCGAGCCCACGCCGACGCCGTCCGCCGCCCACGCGTTGCTGTCCGCTGCCCACGCCGTCGCCATTGCCCATGCCCCTGCCCTGCCCTCGAGCCCACGCCGTCGCCGTCCGCCGCCCCTGCGCCCCGGCCACCCCCACTATCGCTGTCATCGCCGGCTTCCTCGTGCGCCGCCCCCGCCGTCTCCCTCGCTAGCTGACGCCGTCCCTGTCGTTGTCCCAGCCACGCCCCTGCCCCAACCCGCCCCCACCGTCGCCGTCGCCCGCGCCGCCCCCGCCATCGCCATCGTCAGCCGCCCCCGCTATGAGCCGCCCCCACCGCCCCTTGTATTTTTTTCATTTTTATATGATGAATTTTTTGTTCATATATATATATAATGTATATATGTATGTATGGATGTTCATATATGTATTAATTTTTTTGTTCAGAGCATTTTTTTGTTCATATATGTATTTTTTTGTTCATATGTGTATTAATTTTTTTCCAGAGCATTTTTTGTTCATATATGCATTTCTTGTTCATATATGTAGAGTGAAAACAAAAACAAACATATAATAAAAAAACAAAGTAAAAATGAAGAAGGAAAAGAAAACTGCTCACCCGACCAACTATCGAGGCCACCCAAACCCTAGAAGAAAGAGCGTCGTTGTCGATCTACCCCCTCACCGATAACTTCGACATGAGGGGGGACGTCGGACATGCATGAGTGAGAGAGGCGGTCCGCTCGCCCGACCAACTATCGAGGCCACCCAAACCCTAGAAGAAAGAGCATCGTTGTCGATCTACCCCTCCCCGATAACTTCGACAT
This sequence comes from Hordeum marinum, assembly GCA_022496015.1. NCBI lineage: Eukaryota > Viridiplantae > Streptophyta > Magnoliopsida > Poales > Poaceae > Hordeum > Hordeum marinum. The sequence goes on from CM039672.1 coordinate 387,867,910, forward strand.
GAGGGGGGACGTCAGACATGCATGAGTGAGAGAGGCAGTCTGCTCGCCCAACCAACTATCAAGGCCACCCAAACCCTAGAATAAAGAGTGTCGTTGTCGATCTACCCCCTCCGCGATAACTTCGACGTGAGAGGGGACGTCGGACATGCATGAGAGAGAGGCGGTCCACTCACCCGACCAACTATCGAGGCTACCCAAACCGTAGAAGAAAGAGCGTCGTTGTTGATCTACCATGTCCCTACCCGATAAACTCTCGAGGTCACCCAAACCGGGACTGAAAAAGCGTTGTCGAGGCCACCCCAAACCCTAGAAGTGTTGTCGAGGCCACCCCAAACCCTAGAAGCGTTGTCGAGGCCACCCAAATTTACCAAGTAAAATGAAGAAAACTCCGGTAACATAGATTTATCAAGAATGCCCCCATTATGATGTGCACAAGTTGATCCAATTTTTTTCTGATCTCATCTATATATATATTCTTCTATATGTCACGTTGTCTGTCAAAGTATTGAAGAAATTCATGGCTTCATCATTAGCCGGAAGTAACATGCGTATGATGCTACGAAGCTCTTCAAAGTTGTTTTGAAACGGAGTCCCATATAGAATAAGTTGCTTTTTGGTATGAATTTCAGCAAAGGCCTTCCAAATAGTGATATTCGGAAGGCTCTTGCTGAACTTCGTACCAAAAAGCTAATTAATTATCCTATCCGGGACTCCGTTACAAAACAATTTTGGAGAGCTTCGTACCATTATGCGCCTGTTACTTCCGGCTAATGATGAAGCCTTGGTTTTCTTGAATCCTTTGACACTAGACAACATGACATATAGAAGGGTAGATGAGATTAGGAAAAATATGGACCATTTTCTGCACACTCAGAATGGCGCCATTTTGCTAATTAAATCCCTTAAAGGTTAACATAATCCCTTGTTTGACATTCATGAGAGAGGCGGTCCGAATGTCAGACATTCATGTTTGTATATTAATTGCCATGTTGTAATATTTGCAGAAACTATGGATCCAAGAGACGAAGAACAAAAACAGTTGTTGGGGGACATAATCCACAACGGATGTGATATCTTGTCGTATCTCAACGACACTGATGGTCTGGAAGGAGGGGATTATGACAGCTCTGGTGATCGAACAATGGAGGAGGAAGGACATGATCATGATGGCTCTGGTGACCGAATGCCAGAGGAAGAAGGAGACCATGATGACGGCTCCGGTGACCGATCGGAGGAGGGAGCCGTTGCAAAGTCCGGCGAGGTATATATATTAATTAAGCCTAGGCTGACTAGCTAATTGATGCATTAATTGTTTTGGTATGTACATATATTAATTAACTCTTCTTTCTTCTTTTATAGCCCTCCGGATCGAGCCAAACTTCGGTAACGAGACGAGGCCCAAAGAAGAGGTTGCGCAAGGATGAAAAGTTCACGATCACAACACTCATGAACGATGGCCATCCGATTGAACCCAAGCAGACAAAGAACACATTTTCTGCTCAATGCGGAGCTATTGTTAGGGACAACATCCCGATCAGCATCAAATAATGGAATAAGCCTAAGGACGGCGCCCCTAAAGGTGATTATGTCATTGATAGACAGAAAGATGATCTTTGGACCGCGCTGAAGGCAAATTTCATCCTACCGCCAAAGGAGGATCCGAATAAGCCAGTTATAGAGCCACTGGTCAAGGCGTGTGCTCTTAAGAAGATGGCAGATCTATTCAGGAGGTGGAAGAATGAGTTGAAATCAAAGTTTGTCGACAAAGGGAAGACTCCAGAATTCACCGGCCGATTTGAGAAGATAAGAGATTACTGGCCCGCATTTGTGGACTACAAGACATCGAACAAGAGTAAGAAAATGTCAGAGAAAAACAAGGTCAATGCTGCAAAGAAGCAGTATCACCATCACACGGGGTCAGGTGGCTACCTCAAAGCCCAGCCGTTGTGGGACAAAGCTGAGAATGACCTGACTGCTAAAGGGGTCGTACCATAGACATTGAACTGGCCAGACCATTCAAGGACTTGGTTCTTCGGGGTTGGGGTAACTTTGGACCCTGAAACAGGGAAGTGCCGTTGGACGGACGAGCAACTTGCAATACCCATGAACATGCTTCAGAAGTATATCACCGCAACGCAGGAAGGGACGTTCATTCCCGACAGAGAGAAGGACGAGCTGATTGAGGCCCTAGGGAATGATGAGCACCCTGGACGAACACGAGGCACACCAGGCTCCGTTCCGTGGAAGGTTGGGTTTCCTGATGCAGGCGTTTATAGAAGCCGGGAGAGAAAGAGGAAAGCGGAGCTGAGCGAAATCCAGAAGCTCAATGAAAGACTACAAAAGCTAGAGGAAGCTGAGAGCCAACTAGCTGCCGGCCAACCATCTCAGCGGCACGAAGCTACCCCAGAAGCTACCCTGCCATCTCAGTGATGAAGCATCGTCGCTTCCACGGAGCCCGTTCAGCCTGACTTCACGTCTCCTAGCTACCCCGTGGATACTATCACGGAGGCTCAACATTGCGAGCTTATGACTAAATGCCGGAACCTCACTTTAAAGGTGGCTATCGGCTCTGTTGCACCTCCTCAACCCAACGGAACTTTTCACTATCGTCCGATTCCACATGGCTATGCTGTTGTGATGGTGGATGAAGTAATGACGGAATTTGAGGATCTCGAGCTTGACCACTGTATAGGTGACGGAGAGAATAAGCTGGTTCGTGCCCTGAGGAGTACATGTCTATGGCATAAGGAGTACATAAAGCTTCCAAATTGGACGCCTCCGCCTCCTCCTTCTCCTCAGGCGAATCAGGGCACTCCGGCTCCTCCTCCTCCTCCTCCTCCTCCTCCGGCGAGTGATCAGGGCACACCGCCTCCTTCTCCGGCTCCTCCGACGCGTGGGGGCACTCCGCCTCCTCCTTCGCCTACTCCGACACGTCGGAGCAGTACGCCTCCTCCTTAGCCTCGTCGGCAACGGCGGATGACAGATGCCACCGCTCCGGCTCCTCCGGCGCCTAGTAAGCAACGACGGAAGGGAGCCGCCGTCGCTCCGGCGGTTAGCAGTACAAGCATAGGCACGAGGGGATACAAATATGGTCCATCTCTCAAGCCTCTAGAAAAGTTACCATATGAGAGGACCGAGTTGACTGCTGTATTAAAAGACATATCAAGATGTGCGGCGGTCGGGAAGTACTTCCAGTGACGCAAGGTTAGCAAAACGAAGAAGTGGAAAAAAAATTCCCCAGCTCGGCGAACAGGCAAACCAATCCTTCCCTCCACTCAAGGTGTCTAGCGATATCGTCGTTAATCATCCGGGGATGGTGCCCGGTACAAAACCTGGTGATTACCTGAGCGATGATGTACAGTTTAAGCTGTTGGGGGTGGACGAATTCCGTTACCGTTATGGGAGGCCTCTCGTCAAACCTGATCATCCTCCTCTAACAACAATGATGCGAAAATTCCATGAATGGTACATGAAAACCTGTCGCGAGCTGGGAAGGATTCTTTGATACTGTCAGTTAAAGAGGACCACGACCTCGTTGGAATGGAACTGTTGAATATTGAATTTGAGGAGATATTCCAGTTATACAATCAAAAGGCACTCGATAAAACAATCGTGACTTGCTACTGTCTGTAAGTAGTACTTCTATAATTAAGTCTCTCTATGTATATAGCTCAGCTCATTCATTGTATGTATATATAATTATTCTCACTATATTATGCAGATTGAAGATCGTCGAATGTAGAAAAGCACAAATCTATGACATTGGGCTCATTAACCCAAATGTCATACATGAGTATAATTTTCAAAAGCATGCCACACAAACCGAGGAGAACTTGCTACAATCGTTGCTTAAAAATCAAAACAAAGGGACAATACTTTTTCCTTACAACTTCAAGTGAGTGTGACTGTCTTGTGCATATTTGGTTTCCCTTATTACTCGAGTTTTACAGTAATGTAATTGATGAGTTATGCATGCGTGCGCAGTTTACACTTTATTCTGCTAGAGATTCAGCTTGAGCGGGGAGTAGTAACCGTCTTAGACTCGAAACGAAAAGATCCCCAGGAATATGGGGACATGACTGAAATTCTCCAGAAGTAAGTTCAGTCGATCATTATCGCATCATACTGGCAACTTTGTTCATTTCCTGATATCAAGTAATTATTTTCTTTGTCTGGCAAAGTTTGGAAAGAGTTCAGAGCAATTGTTCCGGCATTGCCGGGGAGCTGCGATTTACACACATGAAAGTAAGTACTACTAGCTAGTTCCACGCATCTCCCATTGATTCTAGTTTCATCAATACCATTTATCATGCTTGATCATCAGTTTGACTGAACTCTATTTCTCGTAAAGTGCTTGTGGCAAGAAACCGGGAATAATTTATGTGGATACTACGTTTGCGAGTTCATCTACAACACGACGACCCCTAAGAGGGGCTACTCCGAAAAACAATTTCAAGTGCGTAAGCAAATAATATTCACAATTTTATTTTATTACCATATATATGTATTGACCCCCTTCTTCAAATTAGATGTGGCAGATGTGGGATGAACTCCTACCACATGATCGCATACGAGCAATTCAAGAAGAATTGGCGGGATTCTTTCTTGACCACGTCATAAATAAAGCCGGATACTATCATCTGGAAGTTGACATTAGATGTTAGGGATTGTAAGAGATCTTATATTGTATATATGTAGCTAGTAGCGTCGGATATATATACGAAAACTTGTTATACGACCAATCTCTCGGAGAAAGAGAGGTCGATAACTTCTTTCTCTATATGTTCATGAAGATCTTCTGTACTTAATGGTTCCTTCATTTGCTTACTAGCTAGCGTGTCGAGTTCTCTCTATAGTAGCTAGCATCGACCAAGCACGGAGAAAGAAAAGACACTTCTCTCTATTAATTAGCTAGCTAAAACAATATAAAACTCCTAAATTAACCATCCAAAAACCCCTAACCCCCCTCCCTTTCAAAAAAAACCCAGCAACTGCTAGATGCTGACGCGTGGATGCCTTTTGGTCCCGGTTGGTGTTACCAACCGAGACTAAAGGTCCTCCTGCCTGGGCTCCCCGCAGAGGCCACGTGGAGCCCCTTCTGTCCCGGTTTGTAAGAGAACCGGGACTAAAGGTTTTGGGCTTTAGTCCTGACCCTTTAGTCCCGGTTCCAGAACCGGGACAAATGGGCCTGACGAACCGGGACAAATGAGCCTTTTTCTACTAGTGTATTAAGGATAATCATCACACTTTTATTTACTTACAACTCAAAAGAAAATTACAACTTGATACCTATGACAAAATATGACTCTATGATGCAATATGAAAGTGATGATGCATGTCATAAAAGGAAACGATGGAAGTTGCATGGAAATATATCTCGGAATGACTATGGAAATGCCATAATAGGTAGGTATGGTGGCCGTTTTGAGGAAAGATATATGGTGACTGTTTTGAGGAAGGTATATGGTGGCTGTTTTGAGGAAGGTGTTTGTTGTATCGGCGAAGGTTGTGCGGTACTAGATAGGCTAGCAAAAGTGCAAGGGTAAGAGTACGTATAATCCATGGACTCAATATTAGTCATAAAGAACTCACATACTTATTGCAAATGTCTATTAGTCATTGAAGCAAAGCATTAAACACATGCTCCTAGAAGGGAGGTTGGTAGGATTTAACCATCGCGCGCCCCGACCCTCACACAAAGGCCGACAATCTATAAACAAGTCATGCTCCGCTTCCTTATATAATGGTTCACCATACATGCATACTACGGGAATCACAAACATTTACACAAGTATTTTACCAAATCACAATTTACTTCCTAACATGTCTCAAAACTTTATGCAAGGAATCAAACTTCTCATAAATACTCAATGCACTTAATATAGAAGTTTTTATTATATCCCTTTTGGATGTCTATCATATTAGGACTAAATTCATAACTTAGACCAATTATCATGCTATTTTAGAAACTCTCAAAATAATATAAGTGAGGTACGAGAGTTCAAGTATTTCTATAAAACGTAAACATCATCGTGCTCTCAAAAGATATAAGTGAAGCACATAGAGCAAAATTGCCAAACTCAAAAGATATAAGTGAAGCACATAGAGTATTTTAATAAATTCACGATTCAGCGTGTCTTTCTCAAAAGATGTGTGCAGCAAGAATGACTGTGGCAAACTAACAAGCAAAGACTCATATCATACAAGGCGCTCCAAGCAAAACACACATCACGTGGTGAATAAAAATATAGCCTCAAGTAAATTTATCGATGGCTTGAAGACGAAAGAGCATCCCCAAGCTTAGGCTTTTTGACATCCTTAAATATGACTTGGGTTGCCTTGGGCATCTCCAAGCTTAGGCTCTTGACACTTCTTATTTCATAGTCCATCAAATCTTTATTCAAAACTTGAAAACTTCATAACACAAAACTTAACAGAAAACTCGTGAGATCCGTTAGTATAAGAAAATAAATCATCACAACACCCTTGTGTTACTTAAGAATAATTAAATTAATTAATTGTTATAATTACATTTTTGCGTAATTATCATTTTTTAAGAAGTCAGGCATGCTAGTATTTATTAATAAACTTTGTTCTTTTAATATCTCGTGCATGCAAAATTGTTAACACACTCTCTTTGCATAAGCTCACTCAAGAAACGCTGGAGTACTACAATTGCCTCGAGTAGTCACTCGTACTTTTACATGCATGCATCAACGCATGGCATGCACAGCATCCATAGGGTGTATTTGATTGTATCAATGCATGTAGCCATTCGTCTTGTCAACCAGTCGATTGAATGCATGTCCATAGCCTGCTCACTAGTTCTTGCGTAGCTGCGTTTTCTTTTCACCGAAGGACAGCCAGCTCTTGTAATGCACAGTACCACCGTCTAGGGCAGTAGATACTAGGTAGGAAGTGCGGCAGCCGGGTATCGCTATGTCCGACCCGGTAATTAAATCATTGTAAATATATGCACCTAAAAAAAATTGTAAATATAAAAATGCATAATGTAGTTGAATGAGTAGTATTGTAATGATACACATCATTCAATACATAGCAATTGGTTTAGGAAACATATCAAATGCTACGATACATACACATTCAGTATATATCAAGTTTCATGTATTTAGACATAAGTCGACATTTCTGATAGACATAAAAAAGCATATCTTATTTCTGGGTCATACGGAGGATTTCCATCACTCGGGTTGGCATGTCATCATCTTCATTGGCTGACTGCACATGGCCATAGAGATAAACATGTGTCTCTTGAAGGTTAACCAGAGCCTCATCAGTGTACTGCTAAAGATAATCACATGGCGTCTTCTACTCTCCGACCATCGATCTCAGGCCTCAAATGTTCATGCAAAATATAAGATTATAATAGAAAGTCTCAACATATTTCCAATAGGACACACCTTCTATTTATTTTTCAGGATTCTTTTGGCACACAACATAGGACTTTGATTGAAATCTTTGACAACATTATATATCTTGGAAACTACCCCCACCTTGTGCAAACTAACCTGTACAAAAACAAGAATGCATTTTTTCCCTTGAGAAACAACACTTCTGGTAAGAAAACAAATAACAGCGGAAATAAATCAGAACATATTGACATTCTCTGTTTTCCTGACTGACAGCAAGATAAAAACACATGATTTACCTCGCAAACTACTAAAGTCGCACAACATAAACTGATCAGAAGTGTAACTGTTACAAAGTGAGAAGCAAAAATGACGTTATTGGTAACAAAATTATAAGCATTAAGCCTAATGAGATAACAACGATATAATGTTTCCAATAAGTAAAAGGAAGCATATTTTTTCCTTTTTGCCTTATCTTCTCTCCCCACTCAGCTTCTACATATGTGACACTCTTGATAACTGAAGTTTAGTTAGTATAACTTGCAAATCAAATCCAAGTTGAATCACTTGAAGCACAAATAGAGCATAATGGAGAGGAAAAGACAATTTACAAACCCAGACTAAGCTGTGGGTGTTCATCCTACTCTACTGAAACAAATTAAAAAAGGCAGGGAGTAGGATCTGATATACCTGGGGTGTGTAGAGGCAACAGAAGTTGAGCTCCTCTCAGTGCGTGGTTCGTGCCAGATCTCATCATCCACCGCAGGTGCTCTTCCAGAATAGATGGGGCGCCCAAGAAGCAAGCGAGGAAGAAGACCCCCGAGGCGGATGGTAGTGAGCTCGCCCACCAAACCCTGGGTTAGGAGCTCGCCCACCAAACCCTGGGTTAGGTACTGGGGCAGACCGGCATGATGGAACCCACTAAAACACACAGGGAACCGTAGTGGCTCGAGAGGAGGGGCGACGGGGAATCGAACGATAGCCTGAGGTCGACAGTCGGGGAGTAGAAGACTACATGTTAGGTAGTTCAAGATCAGTGAGGGGATAGGGAGTGCTGAATCGAAAGTAATAGGAAACAAACAACATACATTTACAGGGTACTCTTTTCTATTACATCCCGGCAGATAAGGATGTCCAGGATCATTTATCCATAATACATAATTTACAGCGGATAGGGAGCGCTGAATCGAAAGTAAATTGTTAGGTAGATTCATCGTTTTCACTTCTTTTGTTTATATAAGACAGCAAAAAGACTATGACCGATGAATTCAAATGGCTATGATGATTCACTTAGTCTAACAGAATACTCAAGCCTTAAATGCTTTTAATCTAACTCCAAGGATCCAAGCATATGTACACTAATAAAGGCTAGTATATAAACTTAAGTGCCTTTATCTGCATTATCCACTGGTGCCTCAAAGGCAGTCACACACCGAATCAAACTGGGACGGAATAGGACTATACCTGGTGAGGAAGACGATGTTGACCGGTGGGAGAAGGGCTGTTTGACAGATCAGGAGGAAAATCGTGGTTCTAGGAGAAGCACGAGCAAAGGGATTAGGACGTCCGATCTGCGGTATGAGAAGGGAGCAAAGTGGAGTAAACACCTATAATGGAAACAAATAAAAAAATCAACGGAAAAAGGTATATCCACAAGCATGGCACAAAAAGCACAACATTACTCAAAACCATCTTCCTAGTTTTGATGGAGGTGCTGCCAAAAGTAGGGCACGAAACCTCAAATTAGAACACCCGGAAGCAAACCTTAAAACTAAATATTAAAAATGGAACATAAATAACATAAAGGAGACCTGATAAATAAACCACTCACTATAAAAAATGATAGATTATAGCAACTATTGTTAACTTAATTATTTACGCCTATATCACCATCATTTTCTCTTCTAATTTTGTAAAAAAATGATATAAGTTTGATACAGGCACAAAAAATAGGAATAAGAAACAAATTCTAAAATGTAAGGCATTTAACTATTTGTCAAATTGTGATTTATGTACATGCACCACTATCTCTTTGAGTTCACTATCAAATGTTGAGTTTCACATGAATGAAACATTGCTTGGCTAGGTATCCAAAATGAAATAACAAAAAAAATCGTCATGTGGAGAAAAATAAAATACCACTCAATCTATTTGTGCAGCAGGCACAAGATTAGCCATGGTAGTTAGCTACACAAATCTATGACCCCTAATCATCTATACACAAGTCCTCCCCACCTCCCACTCTATTTCCTATTCTTCATGTTGGCTCTCACCGGGGCAGCACACCAGTCAATACCACGAAGGGGTCAAACACAACCAGGCCATAAAGTACTCAGAAGACGAAAGAAAGGAACGAAAGACTTTCAAGAGGGAGCATGCTTAAAATGTAGCAACAAAGGCTAATTACACCGGAGAAGATTGTTACCGACCATATTTCCCCTGCATTGAGGTGAATGCCTGCTCCAGGAATTGTTGTGGTTTGAACCTTGAGAAATGCTCATGGTACTCCGAACGCCTACAAAACCATTCACGTATTTTTTCAGCATAAGAATGGAGGCACATGTAAAATAACTCGCAGGATAGCTGAGCACAAAGGAAAATATAAGGAAATTCAGCGACATAAATCAATCGACCAGAACATGGACTTCGATCAACACACATTGTTATGCTTGCGAAGAGAGACAGCGACGTTAGAATCACATAAATATCTCACATCAGAGATCATCAGTACCTTACACAACGTATAAGGAAATTCAGCGACATAAATCAATCGACCAGAACATTGACTTCAGTCAGTCAACACATTGTTATGCTTGTGAAGAGAGACAGTGACGTTAGAATCACATAAATATCTCACATCATAGATCATCAGTACCTTACGCAACATCATGCCGACTCGTACACCATGTTGTCATGGAAGTAAAAATCAGAGAGTAAGGCCCATTTCAAAAGCTACCACATTCACCACTCAACGTCCATTATATTTATCCAGTGAGTTGCATCCCATAAAACTCACAATTATGGTCACAATCTATATAAAAACATAAGCCATCAGTAAAAGTAGTTGACAGTAAACTATAAGCATTACTCATAAAGAACTTTTGTGAAACTAACTTTTAAAGGCAAGTAGTTCTGATGGTCATCTAATATGGCAATCTTTGGCTGTGCTACATTATGATTTTTCTTTTTGGACAATATTAACTCCGTTTCCTTGTTAAACCTAAATAATAATAGATCAAATAACGAACACAATAAAACTAAGATGAACAAAAATAAATCTCAACATATCCCAAGTCGACCCGCAACCTCATAAGCTAAGCATCGGCATGAAAATAGCAGAAGGAACAAATATTTGATATGTCTAACAAAGGGCATATAGTGCACAAAACAAATATGTTAACTTCTTGAAAGCACATGAGCAAATTTCAGGGTTCAGTAGCAAAGCAGCACTACAGAGTACAGACTAAATATCAGGTGTAGAAAAGAGTCATTAACAACTTGAAAGCACTTAATTACACTACTTATTTATTCACATTCACATATGCAAATGAAAAGGTTCAAATAAAACATTATTGGCAGCATTCTCCAAAAAGGCAAAGAAATGAATCATTCAAAATAGCATCGGTCCCCTAATTTAAATAACATGTATAGGTTTATGAGGTGTACACCCGTGTGAATAGAAATCAAGTTCATTGTGGAGACTTCGAAAGTATAGGTTCATCATATGCCACCGATATGTTTTTTTGCATCCAATGAGGCACATCAGTTTAAAAAAATCATGCAACAATGAAAGTAAACGGCCTTAAAATGTTAATTTTAGTAGGAGGGGAGCCTTGGCGCAGTGGTAAAGCTGTTGCCTTGTGACCATGAGGTCACAGGTTCAAGTCCTGAAAACAGCCTCTTACAGAAATATAGGAAAAATCTGGATACTATAGACCCAAAGTGGTCGGACCCTTCCCCGGACTCTACGCAAGCGGGAGCTACATGCACCGGGCTGCCCCCTAAACAACATGCAAATGAGCCCATTGCTTGCAAGATGACAACACTGAACTGATGACACTTTATTGATAAAACATGGACTCTCCATTGTCATGGGACCAGTAAAAGCTACATTGTGTTGCAGATTTACATAGAAAGCCGTGAGAATTTTCATTCTACTACACATAAGCGCCGAGCTTCAAATATCTCATCGTCAAGGACCAATAAATTATATACTTTCCTTGATTGAATACAAAAATGGGAGAGCGAAAATCAGCAGTTAATCAAGAGAAGGAGGCTACCAAGTAGAAATTTTCAAGTAGTAAACCATGATGCACACAACACATCATGTATAACAATCAGTGGCAGTACATAATAGCAGCCAAGGATCAAAGCGCCCATGCCATACTTCACGAAGCATGACAACAGGTAGTAGACCCCACAAATTAGTATATAGGAAGTGATCAAAATACATAGCTTCTTATAAGAAAAGACAAGTGGACAGTAAATAAGTTGGAATGCACAACGGTGGGTAAGCTTAGGTTACCAGGGTTATCGATCAAAGGCGCTTTCCATTTGACCTTGCAGTTCAGATTCTTAATTTTCTAAATACACAAAAACTCTGATGTAAAAGCTTGGAATGCACATTGATGCTTGTCTAGAACAATTAGGTATCTAGTGTACCGTCGTGGTTATACCTTTTGTGTCCATGTTCTCTTGTAATCCACGTTTGGAATGGTCAGAGCTGTCCATTCTCCATATTCCTCCTCATCCCAGACCTCATGCTGCTATAGGTATTAAACGATGTGAAAGTGCAGATACTGAAGGCAACAAAATAGTTTTAAGAATCGGTGAATAGGCACCTTTGTTACATCAGGATAAAAAAATTCCTTAGGAATGTCATCATAACCCTGCCAGGAACAATCAATGTGAGAAAATAAATCATAACACCAAATCTAATGCTGGTGTTGCTAGACTTACAATTGCCATCTTAATTTAATTTAGAGCTTTGTGAAACAATAATTGATAATGCATAATCTGTTGTCCACTCTGTCTTTGCTCGGGTTTATGACATCAAGACTCATACTAAAAATAAGATCATCATCATCATCATCATCATATAGATTTTGTAAAAGAAAAATATAAGGCTACCTTGGCTTCTTGTCCTTAGGGCCGGGAATGTACTCCGTCATCCCAGTCCTATGACTGCAACCATCAGCACACATCACACTATCACATCAGTCCAAAAACAAAACAAACATGGCTATTCAGAATAGTGATCTCTGAACCTCACCTTCTTGGCATTAGGATCCCTCTTCTTCTTTGCAGGGGCATGGTCCATGGTGTTGGGCAACCACGACGGCATGCTCTTCAAGTAACCCCCGAGTGGTTCTCTCCCACCGGTCCAGTGCCCACCTGCAATTGTGTTAACTTTAGGTTCAGGTAAAACGAATAGGTCAAATTCCTTTAAATTCGGTATTGGTCCAGTGTGCAACTTCCGACGGACGCCGCGAATTGAGCGGCCTACTACCGAGCTCAACCGCGGAGTTGTTGGAGTTGAAGCACTTAGCTTGAAACCAACAGAGAGAAATACACGTACGTACAAGTGCAAAGCTAAGTAAACTGCTTGATTGATTTTACTGGAACCAATACATGAGCATATGTATAGTGGCCTAGATGTCCGTACACGAACGATCCTGAACCTTGCTCTGGCCGGTTATAGATTTAGTCGATCAGATCGATTATCTCTCTCTCTAGACGGAAAGGAGGAGGGGGCTCACCTTGGCTCGATGCCAGCCTGCCGTTCCTCCCATCGATGGCGACATTGCGCTCCTTCGGGTGAAGCGGATGCGCAAGCCGCAACCTCCACTCCTAACGATAATGGCACGCGACGAATTTACCGCCGCCCTGCCGCAACCTCCACTCCTAACGATAATGGCACGCGACGAACTTACCGCCGCCCTGCCGCATTTCACCCAATCGAGCGACCCGCTCGCCTTTACACCGCGACCAGCCAGCCATGGACCGCCACGCAAGCAGGACGACGTGGAATGACGAGATTGCCCTCGGCGGGCCTCCAAATTTACAGACGGCGGCAAAGCCTCTCGACCAGAAGCACACTGCACCGGGAGATCTGCACTCCGCGGTCACTGACGGGTACGATACGCCACGCCTGGGCCCGCGTGTCATGGAGAGCCAACTTAATGTAGCGGGTGTAGCAAGCCTTGCACTATTCATTGCTAGTCACATCAACTCTCATCTAACGGTCAGGATCAGTTCATCTCAAGATCCGACGGTCGAGATATGTTTGGACACAATCCGACGGTCGGAATTGCAAGCGCCTTGAGAAGGCTCCATTTCTTGTGCGAATCTAACAATGAGATTTTTGCATGTAGTGATGAGAAGGCCTGTTGCATGGCTACGTGCCTTATTCTTCGGGATTTAGAGTGTACGTGTCATTTGAGAAGAGAAACTAATGCATGCATGAGTTAGCAGATGCACTGAACCAGCCGTTGGATGAAGCAAAAGGGTACTGGCCTATCCTTTGGAGTGAGCAGGAGTTACGGCCCTAGAAATTGCGGCTGCCAGTGGTTAATACATTCACCAGGAATTGGCTACTCATCGCCACTATATAAGGCGACCAGGTGCTGTAGAGTAGGACCCCAGACAGAATCGCATACCTGAAGCACAATCATAGACTTTTGCTGGTGTAGTTCGTGTTGGTAGTGGTCGTGCGGTGGTCTGGAGTTGTTGGTCAGCCAAGTAGCAGTTCCTTGTCCAAACTCTGTTGTTGTGTTTAGTCTTGCGACTTGCACTCCGTTTATTGATCTACGGATATACTGATGCTAGTATATCTTTGCTAGTTCTATAGGACGGCAGTTCGACCCGCAATGTTGTATGGCGTTGAGTGTTGGTCGACTAAAAGGCGACATGTGCAACAGTTAGGTGTGGCAGAGATGCGCATGTTGAGATGGATGTGTGGCCACACAAGGAAGGACCCCATCCGGAATGATGATATACGAGATAAAGTTCGGGTAACGTCAATTGAAGAGAAGCTTGTCCAACATCGTCTGAGATGGTTTGGGCATATTCAGCGCAGGCCTCCAGAAGCCCCAGTGCACAGCGGACGGCTTAAGCATGCTGATAATGTCAAAAGAGGCCGGGATAGACCGAACTTGACATGGGAAGAGTCCGTAAAGAGAGATCTGAAGGACTGGAGCATCACCAAAGAACTAGCCATGGACAGGGGTGTGTGGAAGCTTGCTATCCATGTGCCAGAACCATGAGTTGGTCGCGAGATCTTATGGGTTTCACCTCTAGCCTACCCCAACTTGTTTGGGACTAAAGGCTTTGTTGTTGTTGTTGTAGTATATCTTTGCTAGTCACTATACCGTGATATATGTGTTTTTTGTGTAATTATTTCTGTTCATTGGCCATGGTATTGTTGAGAAGAAATATGTTCCGGTAAGTAAGTAATCGTCATGATTATTTGGGCCAACGTGGAGACGTGATAATTGCTACATGAGCTTCATCATATCATTGACCTCATTATTTTCCATTATCACATGTGTATATATTGGTGTCACGACCGCAAACGTATTGTACCGATCACAGTTCAGATATGAGACTGTCTGAATTCTCCACTGGAGACGACACTTGTTCCGAACAGGGTATCAGTGATGGATCCTTGGGAACGACCCATACTAGTAAGTCAAGTTGTCATGCCTCAGGGAACCAAACGACTCTGCTCTTCTGGAACCCATGTGGTTTCGGTGAAGGCTATCAATGTCGGAGTACCCCTCTTAAGAGTGTAAAAGTGTGAAATTTCACCCCTGTGACTCCCGGGTTGGGAAGCTTGCTGGTCACGTGTGATACCAATATTTTTCCTTATACACTTCTGTATAATTTATTTCAATATTCTCGTTGAATTCCGTTGGATATTCTCTTTAAATTCAGCCTTTCATAATACTTCCTTTCCGCTGCTAATCCTTCCATTGTTGCTCTACCATTTCATTGAAACTAAACATCACCATTGTGAAACTCATAACACTTTCTCTTTTTGTCCTTTTGATAAAATGCGACTTGTTGAGTATGAATCATCGTACTCACCCTTGCTTAATTTATGCTTTTGCAGCCCAAAGCGGTAATGATCCTGAGCATGACTTTGAGCAGTAGGCGTAGCACGCGCTGGGAGGGAATAAATAAAAGTACTTCAGGAGTTTATTTTCAGCAAGAACTTTGTATCCCTAGAATAAGGAATATATGTGTTATATAAGTACTATTGTGAAATGTTAGTTTTGACCTCACACGTCTATAAGCTTCGGTTTATAAACGTATGGCGGCTGTTATGTCTGAGCTTTGTTTCGGGGCGTGACAGCTTTACTAGTATCAAAACCTAGGTTAAAAAAATTGTTGCATTTAATGTGGGATAACCGGGGTATTATTTTGTGCGCGTAAGTTAGAAACGCTCATTTTTGTGCTTATCATATGTGTAGCTAACATTTATTTTGTTCCATTTTGATTATATATCCGATCGTGAAATTTAGTATTCCACTTATTATGCATGCAATTATGTTGGCACTAATGTGTATGGTTGGGATCAGGGATGGATGGCCCAACCATCTTCCATCTTGACTTTGTGAAAATCCTCGACGAGGTAGCTGATTATTTTCAGCTAGAACCACCAGTGATCTCTACCAGTGCTCTTCCAGATGGAGGAATACAGGGAGCCGTGCACGTTCAGGTTACTCCACATGACCTCGGTGCATACACTACCTTCTATGGCTATGGTGAGGATGATCATGAAGCCAGGTGCTCGGCGGCTTTGGAAGCACTTAAATCACTTTACTTCACTCTGAACTTTGGCCTAGTGGATTTGCACACCTATGAGTATTGGGATACTTTGCTGGACTTGGAACGTTTTGAGGAACAACACCAAGAGGAGATTGCACAACTCCAGCAGTATCATGAGATTCATAGGAAGCAAGCTCTAGACAAGTTAGAGCGGGAGCATCAGGCACAACTTTATGAAATAAAGCATGATCATGAAATAGAGGTGGAGGACCGCGACCGGTGGATCGAGGAGGAGGGACACAAGAACAAGAAGCTGAAGCAGGAAAGAGACGAGCTGGAAGACGCCAACAAAAAACAGGAGAGTGAGATGATGGATCTGAAGGTAGAAAACTAGTGCCTCCATCAGCAGCTGGCAGCAATGAAGGATGAGAAAGAAAAGAACGAGGTAATAACACCAGTAGTGCTTGAACTTGTCATAGATGTTCACTTTAGTGCCTAAACTTGAAAAATACATCGAACTGGTTCTAAAACTTGTCATGAACGCGTAAATACGGTGCTAATCCCATTCATAGGCGTAAAGTGTGCTGACATGGCACCGTATTTTGCTGACGTGACATGGGGTTCACTTGTAGAGATGAAATATAATTTTAGCTAAATACTATGTCCATATAACAAACGGACCCTGTTTGTTGATACAGAATAAAAATAAAAATAAATATGATGAACACCAGGGTTCAAATCTGAGGAAGTGAAGAGTGTGGGCTACCTGTGCTAGCCAATCCACCGGACAGACTTATATGTGTATTTTCTCCCATTAGATTTAATGTACTGTCGAAATAAAAGCTTCTACTATTTAAATTCGTTGAAACCGTGTGGCCATTTAGCACACTTTCACCTAAAAAAACGTAATATCTTTATATAAAATATAAATCATAGTAATACGAATAAAGGTCAATTATATGTGTGATATTAATAGTTATAAATATTATACATATAACTAGAATAACTAACTTTTAATAAAAATCATGTACCTTTTAGAATATTCACATATTATTTTAAAAACAATAACATAACTGAAAAAATGTATAATAAAATTTTTGTGTAATATAATATAAATATTTTTAAAATTACACTTCGTGAATATTATTTTAATTATTCAAACATTTGAGTAACTATACACACATTTTATAATTCATAAGTATGTTGTGTAATAAAATGTTTCTATAACTAAAAATTATTCATAATTTAAAATTTAAAGTGCATATATGAATATTCACTCGTTGATTATATTTACATTATATAATATTAATAATACAAGCCATGAGCGAAATTGTACACTAAGTATTTAGTAAATGTTATTTACTCGTAAGTATTTAGTAAATGTTATTTACTCGTAAGTATTTAGTAAATGTTGTTATCCTTAATTTTTTCAAATTAAATATAAGTCATGCATGTCCAAAAATGTTTGTATTCACTATATTTAAAATAGTATTTTACAATTACTATGTTAATATATTTTTAACTTACAGGATCACTTTTAGTATGTTAGTTTATTGCATACATCTATATATTTATATTGTGTGCACACGAATATTCGTGCACCAGGAGGTTATTATTTATGTACCACAAATATTTATAATTCATGACATTTCATGGGGCCTTTTTAATATATTTTTAAAAAAATATGCATACAAATATTTGTATACCACGAGATAAGTATTAATACCACTAAAATGTCGGTAGCATGTGTATTAGTGTGATTATAATTTACAAGTATTTCCTTACTAAAAGTGGACCATATGCTACGTTGGTCCAATACAGTGCCATGTCAGCACACTTTACATCTACAAATAGCATTAGCACCTTATTTGCACGTTCGCGTCATGTTTTAAAACTATTTTGATGTATTTTGCAAGTTTAGGCACTAAAATGAACAACCACGACAAGTTCGAGCACCACCGGTGTTATTACCTCGAAAAGAACTAAGGGCATGCGACGGTATTACTTAAGTGGTAGTACGTACTAGCATAAATAAATAAAGTGGCATTGCTACTAGTATCTAGTGTGTAATGGTGTGATCTATCTAGTTTGCATGTGGTGGTAGCCTCCTGTAGCAACCCTAGTAGTAGGTTGCTTGCACTTTTACTAGCCTTTGCATGTAGTTTGATGTTGACACTAGCATTCCTGGTGAGGTTGTGCAAATTTTGGTTGTACGTGTCAATCCCTCTTATATACTAGTAAAATCAACTTTATGTACTAATGCATGCAATGATGTAGTAAAAAATTATTTATGTATTTTGCTCTTTATCCTTCATAATTAGATGGCTAACAACGATCATGGATATTTTCAACCACTCACGCTGGAGGTAGTGGTGGATCTCAGAGGAACGTAGAAGATCAACTTCCACCAAGTAATTTGCTCTTGGAGATTTTGCACCATCAGGAACAAACTCAAATGCGACAGACCATAATCTTGGAGCAGTTAGTGCGACAACCATCGCCAGGAGAGAACTCTCATGATGATGGGACACAGGACAACTTGTGCCAGTTCCTGCAACTGAGGCCGTCTGCCTTTCTCGACAGTGCTAATCCCATGGACGCAAATGACTGGTTAACCGAGATAGAAAAAATATTTGAAGTAAGATACTATCCAGAGCAAGAGAAGCTGACATTAGCTACATTTATGTTACAAGGTGGAGCTTTTGATTGGTGGAATGTGCACAAAAAGAAATATCCAGAAGATTATGTGGTCACTTGGGCAATATTTAAGCAAGAATTCCAGAGAAAATATTTTCCTGAAAGTGTTCAGAGGAAAATGGAACTTGAATTTCTACAGCTAAAGCAAGGTGATAAAAGTGTTGCAGAATATGAAACTAATTTTTCTAGACTTGCCCGCTATGCGATGACGTACGTGGAAAATGATGAAGTCAAGGTGCGACGGTTCGCTCAAGGCATGCGTCAACCTATCAAGGCGCGCGTGGAGGTGTTTGAATTAAGATTATTTCGTGATCTGACTAACAAAGCTCTTACAGTGGAACAACCATTCCTTGAAGAACGCGCAGAATTGGAGAAACCAAATAAAAAGATGAGGGTCTACGACCATGGTCAAGGAAATATGCAAAGGAAGATAGCATCAAAATTGGCGCCCAAATAATCAAGCGACATATCAGCCCATTGTAAATATCAGCTCAAATAATCAACATATCATGTTGTGAACTCATTATTTATTTATATTGGTGTTGTACCTACAGTAATCTAACTTCTTCATGGCTCATACCACATGATACGACCCATAGATTCATGAAAATAGGCAAACAACTCAAAGAAAACAGAATCTTTTAAAAAATAGAACAGTTTGTAGCAATCTGAAAACTTCATATACTTATGTAACTCAAAAAATTCTGAAAACTTAGGACAACCTGGGAAATTTATATATCAATCTTGTGAAAAATTTCAGATCAATTCGACACTCTGAAAAATTAGAAAATTCTTGGACTGAGCGCAAAAGTTTCTATTTTTCAGCAAGATCAAATCAATAACTATCATAGATCACCCCAAAGGTTTTACTTGATTCAAACACTAATTAAAAAACCACAGTTACTACAGAAGTAATAACGTGGGAAACACTCAAAAACAGAAGCAAAAAACAGAACACAAAAAATGAAATTGGGCTGCCTCCCAACAAGCGTTATTGTTTAACGTCCCTAGCTAGGCAAAACGTAATAGATCTAGGTATTGTCATCTTTGGTATGCAATCCAAAAGTAGCTCTCATAATAGATTCGTAAGGCAATTTTATTTTCTTTCTAGGAAAGTGTTCCATGTCTTTCCTTAGTGGAAATTGGAATCTAATGTTTCCTTCTTTCATGTCAATAATTGCACCAATCGTTCTAAGGAAAGGTCTAGCAAGTATAATAGGACATGCTGGATTGCAATCTATATCAAGGACAATGAAATCTATGGGCACATAATTCCTATTTACAACAATAATAACATCATTAATTCTTCCCATAGGTTTTTTAATAGTGGATTCCGCAAGATGCAAATTTAAAGAGAATCATCAAGATCATGGTAACCTAGCACATCACATAAAGTTTTCGGAATCGTGAAAACACTAGCACCCAAATCACACAAAGCATGGCACTCATAATCTTTGATTTTAATATTAATAGTAGGTTCCCACTCATCATGAAGCTTTCTAGGAAGAGAAACTTCTAGCTCAAGTTTTTCTTCAAAAGATTTCATCATAGCATCAACTATATGTTTAGTAAAAGCCTTATTTTGACTATAAGCATGAGGAAAATTCAACATGGATTGAAGCAAGGAAATACAATAAATCAAATAGCATCTATTATAATTAAAGTCCTTGAAATCCAAAAGAGTAGGTTCATTGCTATTGAAAGTTTTGACCTCTTCAATCCCACTTTTATCAATCTTAACATTAAGATCTATAGACTCCGAATCATTGGGATGCCTGTTAACTAAAGTTGACTTATCTCTAATCCCATCATTATCAAGATTTATATTGGAAAACAAATATTCAATAGGATTCACATCAATCACTTTAAGATCTTCATTATTCTTATCGCGATAAAACACTTTTTCAAGCCATTCACGCTTAGCATGTATTCTAGCGGTTCTTTCCTTACTTCCATCAATAGAAATTTGCATAGCCTTTAAAGACTCATTAATATCATGCTTGGGTGGAGTAGATCTAACTTTCAAAGAATCAATCTCAAGAGAAATTCTATCAACGTTCCTAGCCAAATCATCAATCTTAAGCACTTTTTCTTCAATAGAAGCATTAAATACCGTTTGCGAACCAATAAAATATTTAACAATATTCTCAAGATCAAAGGGCATCTTATTATAATTTACCAATGAAATATTTAACAATATTCTCAAGATCAGAGGGCATCTTATTATAATTTCCATAATTATTAGAAGGAATTACTAGGAATTACCATAATTATTAGAAGGAATTACTAGGAAACGGCCTAGGGTTGAAATTACCTCTATACGCATTGTTACCAAATTGTTCCTACTTACAAAATTCACATCCATCGATTCATTATTATTTACAATCAAATAAGACAAAAGCATATCATTAATATCAATAGGAGCACTTTTACTGGCAAACAATTTCATCAATTCATCCATCTTTTCACTCAAAGTATTTATTTCTTCAATAGCATGCACTTTTTTACTAGTAGGAGATCTTTCGGTATGTCATTGAGAATAGTTTGTCATTATATTATCTAGGAGTTTAATAGTTTCTCCTAACGTGATTTCCATAAAAGTACCACCCGCCGCAGAATCTAAAAGATTTCTAGATGCAAAATTGAACCCCGCATAGAAAATTTGTATAATCATCCATAAACTCAAACCATGTGCGGGACAATTCCTAATTATTAATTCGATCCTCTCCCAAGATTGTGCAACATGCTCATGATCAAGTTGCTTAAAATTCATTATATCGTTCCTATGGGAAATGATCTTAGCGGGCGGAAAACACTTGGAAATAAAAGCATATTTACACTTATTCCATGAACGAATACTATTTTTAGGTAAAGCTGAAAACCAAGTTTAAGCATGATCTCGTAGTGAGAATGAAAATAGCTTCAATTTAACAATATCATTATCCACATCTTTCTTCTTTCGCATATCACACAACTCAATGAAAGTATTTAGATGGGATGCGACATCTTCACTCGGAAGGCCAGAAAATTGTTCTTTCATAACAAGATTAAGCAAGGCAGCATTGATTTCATAAGATTCCGCACTAGTGGCAGGAGCAATTGGAGTACTAATAAAATCATTGTTATTAGTATCGGAAAAATCACACAACTTGGTATTTTTAGACATCGTGACAAGGCAAGTAATCAAACACACAAGCAAACGAAAGAAGGGTGAATTAAAAGGAAAATCTTTTTGGTATTTTCTGAAAATCATTTTAGAAGTGGGGGAGAGGAAAACGAGAGGCAAATGGAAAATAAAGTAAATGCAAGAGATGAGTTTGTGATGGGTACTTGGTAGGCTTGATGTGTATCCTCCCTGGCAACGGCGCCAGAAATCCTTCTTTCTACCTCTTGAGCATGTGTTGGTTTTCCCTTGAAGAGGAAAGGGTGATGGAGCGAAGTAGATAAATATGTCCCTCAGTTGATGAGAACCAAGGTATCAATCTAGTAGGAGGAACAATCAAGTCACGAATGGTTTCACCTACACAAACAATCAAACTCTTGCACCCAACGCTATAAAGGGGTTGTCAATCCCTTCATGATTATTTGCATGGATTAGATCTGAAAGAGATATATGTAAACGAGTGCGGAAAGTAAAAGATAAATAAATTGCAGCAAGGTATAGACCTGAAAATATATGATGGAAAATAGACCCGGGGGCCATAGGTTTCACTAGAGGCTTCTCTCTTGAAGGCAAATATCATGGTGGGTAAAACAAATTCCTGTCAAGCAATTGATAGAAAAGTGAATAATCATGTAGTTATCCAAGGCAATGATGATGCATATAGGCATCACGTCCGTGCTAAGTAGAGAGAAACAATTCTGCATCTACTACTATTACTCCACACATCAACTGACTCATGCCTGCATCTAGAGTATTAAGTTCATGAAGAACAGAGTAATGCATTAAGACAGATGACATGATGTAGAGGGATAAACTCAAGCAATATGATGAAAACCCCATCTTGTTACCCTTGATGGCAACAATACAATACGTGCCTCGTTACCCCTACTATGTCACTGGGTGAGGACACCGCAAGACTGAACCCAAAACCAAGCACTTCTCCCATTGCAAGAATTACCAATCTAGTTGGCCAAACCAAACCAATAACTCGAAGAGACTTGCAAGGATATGAAATCATGCATATAAGAAATCAGAGGAGTTCATGGATAATATAAACATAAACTCACAATTCATTAGATCTTGACAAACACACCACAAAAGAGGATTACATCAGATAGATCTCCATCAAGGTCATGAAGAACATGGTATTGAAGATCAAAGAGAGAGAAGAAGCGATCTAGCTACTAGCTATGGACCCGTAGGTCTGTGGTGGACTACTCATGCATCATCGAAGGGGCAATGGAGTTGATGTAGATGCCCTTCGTGATCGAAACCCCCTCCGTCGGATTACCAAAATAGACTCCAATATTGGATCTCTCGGGAACGGAGGAAAAGTATTTGCGTGGCTCTTTCTAATGTTGGGGGAATATTTGGGTATTTATAGGCCAGAGAATAGGGTTAGGAGACCTGCCAGGGAGCGATAAGCCTGCTAGGAGTGGCCAGGAGGGCCCGCGGCTAGCAGGCTTGTGGCACCCTGGCACCTCCCCTGACGTGCACTCGAAGCTTGATCGACTTGTTTCGTTCGAGAAAATATCCTTCCGAAGGTTTTATTTCGTTTGGACTTCGTTTAATATCCCATATCTGCAAAACTCTAAAACAAGGAAAAAACAAAAACTGTCACTTGGCTCTAGATTAATAGGTTAGTCCCAAAAATAATATAAAATAGCATATTAATGCATATAAAACATCCAAAACAGATAATATAATAGGATGCCATCATCAAAAATTATAGATACGTTGGAGACGTATCAATGCTCATCACCATGGATAGATCTTGCGTGTGCGTAGGAAATATTTTGTTTCCCATGCAACGTTTCCCAACATAAGGTACTTGGTCTTGGTAAGGTGGCTATATCTCATGATAGCTCTATTCAAAATAACATGCTTGTTGAATCTCTTGGATATAATATTCTTTCTGTATCTAGACTTGCCGACTTTGGTGTTAATGTGCTATTTACCAAAGTAGATTGGCAAGTGTTTGGTCAAGATAATCATAGCATGGTCTTGACCGGTTTCCGTAGAGGTGATTTATACATTGTTGAATTCACTCAGAGACCCAAACCTCGTACTTGTCTTATTGCAAAATCATCTAAAGGATGGCTTTGGCATAGAAGGCTAGGACATGTTGGTATGCATAATCTAGACAAGCTCATCAAGGGTGGTCATATTCTTGGTGTTAAAGATGTTATCTTTGACAAAGATAGACTTTGCAGTGCTTGTCAAGCCAGAAATAAAGTAGGTGGAAGTCATCCCGTAAAGAATATCATGACTACTAGGATACCACTCGAGTTGCTTCATATGGATCTTTTTGGTCGCAATGCTTACAAGAGCCTCGGTGGAAATTCCTTTGGTCCAGTTATAGTTGATGATTTTTCCAGATTTACGTGGGTATTCTTTCTTGATGATAAGTCGCAGGTGCAAAAGATCTTCAAGAACTTCACTCGCAAAGCTCAAAATCAGTTTGAGGTGAAGATCAAGAAAGTTTAGAGTGACAATGGATCAGAGTTCAAGAACACAAATTTTTACACCTTTCTTGACGAATAAGGATTCTACATGAGTTCTCGGCTACATACACACCTCAACAAAATGGAGTTGTTGAGAGAAAGAACCAAACTCTTGTTGAAATGGAAAGAATTATGCTCGACGAATACAATATGTCAAGACACTTTTGGGAGGAAGCCGTGGAAACAGCTTGTCATGCCACGAACCGACTCTATCTTCACAAGATTCTCGGTAAAAGGGCATATGAACTACTCACCGGTAACAGGCCCCAAGTTGGATACTTTCAGGTATTTGGATCCAAGTGTTTCATTCTTGATAAGCATTGTCGTTCTAAATTTGCTCCTAAATCTCATGAAGGTTTCATAATCAATTACATATCGAAATCTCACTCGAAAAGTTGAAGAGATGGTAGATGTCAAGTTTGATGAATATAATGGCTTGCAAGTCGAACAATTGCCAAATGATGTAGGAGATAAGTAACTTTCGTAAGCTATCCAAGACTTGTCCATCAGTAAGATTTGTCCCATGGAGGTGAAGGAAGTACTTCATCAACCCAAATGGAATCTCCTACTTCGTGTCAAGGCGAACCTCAACACGGCATGGAAGCATCCACAAGCGGTACACGACAAGATGAAGAGGAGGAAGAAGTACATCATGATGATCCACCTCAACCACCTTCACCACCACTTCAAGGCAACGACACTTTCAACAACAATGAAGAAGAATATGATGATGAGGAGCTCCACCATCCAACAAGCAAAAGCTACCTCAAGTTTGAGCAAGAGTGAACTAGAAGCATACCTTAGAGCAAATATTCGGTGACATTCAAATCAGGAGAATCACTCGCTCTAAAACCCGGTTAGCTAACTTTTGTGAACACTGCTCATTCATCTCTAGTATTGAGCCTATGAAGGTGGAAGAAGCGCTCGAAGACCCGGATTGCGTGAATGCTATGCATGTAGAGCTTCACAACTTCGAGAGGAACAAAATGTGGACTCTCGTGGAGAAGCCCAAGGACGAGCAAAACGTCATCAGAACCAAATGGGTGTTTAGGAACAAGCAAGACGAAGACGGTCAAGTCATTCGCAACAAGGCACGTCTTGTGGCTCAAGGCTACACGCAAGTCGAAGGTATGGACTATGGTGAGACCTATGCCCCGTTGCTAGACTTGAATTTATTCATATATTACTTGCTTATGCCAATCACCATGACATCACACTTTACCAAATGGACATTAAAGTGCATTTATAAATGGGGAGTTTGAATAAGAAGTCTATGTTAAGCAACCCCCCAGTTTTGTGAATCCTAAGAAACCCAACCATGTTTACAAGCTTCGTAAAGCTCTTTATGGACTTAAGAAAGCCCCTCGTTCTTGGTATAATTGTCTAACCAAGTTTCTACTTGAAAAGGGTTTTGAGATTCGTAAAATTGACACAACCTTATTGACTAAGAGAGTTAATGGTGAGTTATTTGTGTGCCAAATTTATGTGGATGATATTATGTTTGGATCAACTAATCCACAATTTAGTGAGAAATTTGGAAGGTTGATGTTCAAGAAGTATGAGATGTCCATGATGTGTGAGCTGGAATTTTTCCCTGATTTGCAAATCAAGCAAACGAGAGAAGGAACTTTCATGTCTCAAACCAAGTACACCAAGGAATTCATCAAGAAGTTCAACATGCAAGAGTGTAAAGGTATGAAAACTCCTATGCCTACCGGTGGACATGTTGATCTCACAAAGGAGGACAAACCGGTTGATCAAAAGGTTTATCGATCAATGATCAGTTCATTGCAATATCTATATGCCTCCCGTCCCAATACCATGCTTAGTGTGTGCATGTGTGCTAGATATAAAGATGATCCTAAAGAGTGGCATCTTAAGGCCGTGAAAAGAATTATGAGATACTTGATACATACACCAAACTTTGGCATTTGGTATCCCAAGGGATCTTCTTTTAACCTTGTTGCTATTCCGACTTGGACTATGCCGGAGACAATGTTGACAGAAAATCCACCTTGGGTACATGTCAATTTCTTGGTAGATCTCTTATGTCTTGGTCATCCAAGAAACAAAACTCGGTATCTCTATCTACCACCGAAGCGGAATACATTGCCGCCGGATCATGTTGTGCTCAGTTGTTATGGATGACTCAAACTCTTAAAGATTATGACATACATGTGAGACATGTACCATTGTTACGTGACAATGGGAGTGCAATAAAAATTTCTTATAATCCCCAGCAACATCCTCAAACTAAGCATATTCAAGTTTGACATCATTTCATTTGTGATCACGTTACCAAAGGAGATATCAATCTCTAGTATGTTCGTACTAACAAACAAATGACCGATGTCTTTACTAAGCCACTTGATGAGAAAGTATTTTGTCACTTGAGGAGTGAGTTGAACATCATTGATGCTTCAAACTTGAGCTACACTCACTCGGTTGCATGCCAGGGCATGAGCTTAGATGACTATTCCTTGATACAATTGATATGACATTATCATATACCCTGGAAATCTATGCTCCCTTGTATTGCAACTAACTCTTTGTAGGTACTTGGAAGAACTACACTCCAGAATATTGCCATCAACTCATATTACAAGCAATCTTGTCATGGCCAAGTATCCACAATCATGCTTTGATGAAGAAGGAAGAAGACAACACAAAATATATCCTTGACATATATTTGATAATATCATAATTGCTAATTCACAATTGGTATCATGTCATTTGGATATATCTTGTTGTTCCTTGCATGACTAAGCCATGTAGGTGAAAAGAGAACCCAAAAATATCAAGGATAGCTCCCAACTCAATATGATCTCCATCAACTTTGAGCATCCACAACAAGTTCTTCTACATGCTACGTCATCAACATCACTCAAAGGTATGTACTCATATCCTTGAAAAAGCTTTACTCCTAGTCATGAGACAAAGCACCTCAAGTGATATGAAAACACTAAAATGCTTAATTGAAAGATGGCAACCCCATTTTGAGCTTAACGATGAGTATGACCTATGATCAATTATTCTTGCTTGGCTCCTAAGTTAATATACTCTAATATAGGTGACCTAGTCACCGACCATCATCCAGATGAAGTTCTTGTTTGGTTCATCTTATATTTGCATGATTTCTTGGAACCACTCAATCCCCATCTAGTTGAAAATTCCTTGCAAATATTTTTTTAAATTCCTTGCAAATATTTTTGAAAATTCCTTGCATAACTTTCTGAAAATTTAGTGCAATTTTCTCGAAATCTTTTGAGACTTTCTGAAAGTTGCCTTTGACAACCATTTTCAAGTTTCTGTTTAGCCCTCGGAGCCTCCGACTCAAGATTCTCGGTGTCGCCGATATTGCAGATAGGCTATAGGACCACACTTCGGTTTCACCGACCCATCTCACCTCAGAGCTACCGATTTTGCCATTTTCTGTGAACTATGTCAAAATTTGAAAATTTCCAATTTCTTCAAGGATCTCTATGATAAAGGGGGAGAAATCTTAAAAGCTTTTAGATGACAGAAGGAGGAGAAGTTATAATCTATGATCCCTTAGTCTCAAATGCTCTCTATAATTCTTATCTTCTATGATCCCTACTTTCAATGACCCTTGTTCTCTAGGATCCCTTCTTATTCAGTGATCCCTTTATCTAACCCTGTGTATGAACATTTTTGGAAATTAATGCCAAAGGGGCAGAAATACCGAAGCTTCAATGCAAAGGGGGGAGATACACCAAAGGGGGAGATACAATTAAGGGGGAGAATATCAAAGCTTATGCTTGTATACAAGGGGAGAATACCAAAGTCTGTGTCTATCCATAGCGGGGGAAATATCATGATTACCCAAAGTGGAGAAACGCTACTTGAGGGGGGAGAGCATACCACATTTATTTTATCATTTAAAAATAGAGAGAATATGTTTTGAATTCGATTGACTATTTATTAGACTTGTCTCACCCTACCTACTCCCAATATGTACATGCTAAGATTCAGGGGGAGGAAGAATTAAATTTAATACTTTGGGGAGAAAGTTCTACTAGTGGAGACATATCAATCTTAAGAAACTTTATTTTCTATGTGTCCTCCGTATCTTGGTAATTATAAGATCTTTTGCATTTGGATGAGTAGAATACTCTTTTGTTTCCTAACATTGTTTTCTCAAGTGTGTTTCTGCTATTAGAATGCTCAAGATCCTCAGGGTAAGTATATGCATCATATCTTTGATCAAGATGATCTCTTTCTTCTTGCACATATTGTTTGAAAGAGTGAAGCCTTGAACAAGGATACACCTCATTCACATATATTTGATGCATATAGCCAAGTCTCACATGACTCATCATATCCTCTCTAGTATGTGTGTGTCCATGCATTCCAATGCAACTGTCCTTTAAAGGGATTGCACACATTTAGGGGGAGCAAGTATTAATCATGTGTCTCTCAAAGTCTTCATTATATCTTTGCATACCTAAATTTGAAGCTTTGATTTTATGTTGTCAATTACCAACAAAGGGGGCATTGAAAGCACATATGCTCCCTTGGTTGTTTTGATAATTCATGACAACATACATTGTCTCTTTAACTAATAGTTTTATCTAATTTATTTCAGGCTTAGTGTGTTGGCAAAGGATTGTGAGGAGACTCCCTGAGAAGAAGATGAAGGAATAGGATTGTCCAAACTACAAGCATGAAGACTCTACATTTTACTTTGTGAGAAATCACTTTGAGTCCATAGGAAAGCCAATACTACTAAAAGGGGTGAGATAATAATGGTGAATGAAATGCTCAAAATGATCAAGTGTTAGCCACCAAAATCACTCACAAGATATCCCACAAATATTCTACCTTGAACCCAACCACACAAAATCGGTGCCACCAACAATATCTTTTCATCTACACCGAGTCAAAACCTTAGCCAAAACCTACATCTCGGTACTACCAAGTTCCATATCGGTGCAACCGAGTTTTAGTGACCAACTTCCCCGTGCCTCATTTACAAGAATCATAATTTCCAAGAATTGTGAATTGGTCTCTCCGAGTTGTGTAACTGCCCTTGGCCGAATCCTATATCGGTCTCACCAAAAATGCCAAAGTTGCCACATTTTGCACTAGTAGGTGCAACCGAGTTTTTACTTCGGTTTCACCGAGTTGGGCAATAATGTTGTGACAGTTGGATTTTTGGACATGCCTATATATACCCCTCCACCACAACCCACTCACAAGAGAAGCACTCAGAACAGACCCACACTTCCCATATCCAATTTTCTGAGAGAGAACCACCTACCACTACAGGAATCAGGCTCTTTCTCATCTGCCATGGCAGACGGCAAAGGCCTTTACCGTCAGCCAGTGGACGGCAAAAGCTTGGGCCGAACAAACCCTAGCGAAGGGGTTATTTCCCGTCTTCCTTAGCACAGCGGACGCCAAAGTTTTTTTGCCATCAGCCTGCAGAAGGCAAACACGCTGGACGGCGTAGTACTAACGGTAGCATCGTTAGGTGGCTTACGCCCCCCATCCCTTTGTAGTCTGCCCCAGATGGCCCACACAGTTCTTTGACGTCTGCCCCTGATGGCCCCCACCCATACCATTCCCCCCTCCCAGTCCTTTGCCGTTTGTCCCCGATGGCCCAACCCTGCCCTTTGCTGTCTGCCCTGACGCCCCTAGCCCTTTGTCGTTTGCCCCTCATGCCCCCAACCCTTTGTCGTCTGCCCCGCACGGCAAAGAGGCCAAATGGCCCCAGGCCGGGTGCTCCCAGGTTTAACAAGCGGCTGCCACGTGCCCTCTTTGCCGGTCGTGGCCGTCAGCAAAGAGGGCTTTGCCGTCCGGGCCAGACGGCAAAGAGGCTGTATTGCCTCTTTTTCTATTTTTGTTATATTCAACAATTTTCATAGGAAAATATATGATATGTATATATATATATTTCATACAAACAATATCCGTGTCATATGGATATGATCAACCAACAATTATACCAAATTAAAGTATCAAATGTCACATTGTTCACCATATTACAATAGTTTCATCCATACATACATAGTCTCATACATATAGGTAGAAAGTTTCACGTAAGTTC
Source organism: Hordeum marinum (assembly GCA_022496015.1). NCBI lineage: Eukaryota > Viridiplantae > Streptophyta > Magnoliopsida > Poales > Poaceae > Hordeum > Hordeum marinum. The sequence continues at coordinate 387,898,486 of CM039672.1, forward strand.
ATCGATACAAAATGAAAACATAAAGTAAACACTAGCACTACATCAAAGCAAGTTGCCGTGAACTCAATCAAATCTGCAAAATTGGAAATAAGAAAGTTAGAAAAATAATACTAGAAGAAGTAGAAGAAGATCTAGAAGAAGATGTAGAAGAAGATGATGATGAAGAAGCGTTTTTCTTCTCTTTGTGTCTCCTCTTGTTTTTCTTCTTATTGTTGCTTATTTGTGTCATTTTAGAGCTAACCTAGGTAATTATCACATTTTTTACCTAACTAATCTTATTATGTCATTTTGCAAGAAAATAAGCTAAGTCTATGGCATCTATGAGGTTACCAAGTCTAATATGCTATTTTTGAGTTAACTAAGCTTATTATGTCAGTGTGGAGGAAACAATGCTAAGTATAGGTCATTTTAGAGCTAACTTAGGTACAATATGTCATTTTGGAGGTAAGTAAGCTTACTATGTCATTTTAGAGGAAACAAAGCTAACTTAGGTAAAATATGACATTTTTCTAAGTGCTAAGTTTGTCATTGTGCTAAGTTTTTCTAAGTGCTATATTTGTCTTTGTTTGAGAAAATGAGCCAAGTAAGTGGCATATTAGGGCTTACCGTCCTCGTCATCACTGAGGTGAAGCACCGGGCCGGGTTGCTCGGGCCGGTGTCAGCTGGAGGACTACTTGGCCCTGGAGAAGGATTGTGCGATGCGACTCGGGAGTAACGTTTACCAAAGATCATTTGCGTTAGCATGATGGTGCTGAAATGTTAAGACTAGTAACTAGTGAACATTTAAATGAAACTCACCGTTCCAGCCGTGGTAATGACTGGCATCGGCGGAGGGGTCTGGCCGGTCTTCTCACACAAAGTTTGCACATTTGGTTTTGACAAGTCAATCATAGTGGTTATTAATGAAAAGGACATGTAGTGCATGATTTGGCTAATATGAAGAAGAAACTTACCACGATGAGCTCATACATGGCCCGGTTAGACGCATCATTCCGTGCCCTCTCCTCCTCCAACAACCTAGCCGTCCTCTCTTCCAAATCCCTCTTCTCCTCCGCCGTCTCTCGGGCTTGTTCCGCCAGAAGCGCCTGGGTTGTCTCTCTCTCTCTTTCTGCAGAGCAGCCTGCAACACAACTCCTCGTTAGCATTGTAATCATCTTTGTTTGCACACACAATGTAATGGAGGAAAGCTATCTGAGTCCGCATGACTAACCTCGATGGCGAGTTGGACTGGCCATGGATGAGGCGTCATCTCAGGACAGGAGCTCGTTTGGCGCGCCTTGATCTGTCGAAGAGTGTACAAAGACCGTATAAGTCCATCTCCAATGGCTAGCCATGGGGCCTCCCGTCGCCAGCTATCATCACCAGGTCTGGATCAATAGGATGCTGGCTCGGGTTGAAGTACTCCCCATTCACCACCTTTCCCACATCTCTGTACCACACGAGCTTGTTGTGGAAGGAGATGTTTGTGAAGTTCTGGGGATTATCGAGGTCAGACTCAGAGAATGCCTTGGCCTTCTTGTATGAGGTATTATGGTCCATGGAATAGAGGTCATACACTTGTGGCTCCTCCATCTTATTGTAATGTGCCTACAAGAGTGGAACAAAGTATTAATAAAGGGGTCAAGCTAGCATTAAAAAATGAATTGTAGGAATCATGAAGCAAACCGCATACCCAGTTCTGCCCGAACTGAAATAAGTTGGTGTTGCCTTGATGGTATGGAACACCTTCCACTTGGGCATGGCGTTCCTTGGCATCGCCGTGGATGACTCGCCATTCATCAGAGCACCACTCATTCACCAACGCCTCCCAACAATTCATCTTATCCGCACACCATCTCGAGGGCACCTAAGTTAGTAAAGAGAAATTTGAGAACTACGCCTACGAATCAAAGCAAGGAAACTAAGTACAAGGCCTTAAGAATAGGTAATTACCTTCATGTACTGCTCCTTGTCTAGAAACTTTCGGCAGGACGATGACTTGTCCTTCTTAATACGCCGCCAAGCGTAGTAGTCTCAAATAGCCTGTACCCGAGCCTCATGTTGTAAGTTCTGTAGTAGGCGCCTGCACTCATAATCGATAAGCTTTGTCGCGGCCTCCTCGTATCCCTCGTCACACCTGTAGAAGGTCTAGAATCAAACGAGACAACGCTGATTAGTACAATAAATAGGTATTGTTGATTTTAATTGTGTAAAGGAGAAATTACCCAGATCTTTCTGATCACCATGTCGGCCCTTGTGTGGCACAACACATCATCGATCACCTCCTTTAGTGGGGTCGGGGCAGCCAAGTAGTGCTCTCATTTCAATCCTAACTCTGGACGCTAACCCTCGCCGGGCAACGTGACAAACCCCGGGAAGTTATGCCATAAAATCACACCAAGGATGGAGTTGGGCATGCGAACATCCTTGGCGTGAATCCAACCCCTGTAGTATGACAAAGCCAACGCATTAGATATGTGAAGAAACATGAAGTAAAAAAGGTTTAAAAAGAGTAACTGCACTTACTTCAGCGACCCCGGCTTAATCGGCCACCTCTGCTCGTGGGTCACCGGCACGGGCGGGAGCCGTGTACACTCCTACCTCTTAGGCATGCATTGGTTTTCCCTTCAAGAGGAAAGGGTGATGCAACAAAGTAAATAAGTATTTCCATCAGTTGATGAGAACCAAGGTATCAATCCAGTAGGAGGAACAAGCAAGTCACCAATGGATGCACCTACACAAACAATCAAACTCTTGCACCTAACGCTATAAAGGGGTTGTCAATCCCTTCACGGTTGCAAGGGTTAGATCTAATAGAGATAGATGTAAACGAGTACGGAAAGTAAAATATAAATAAATTGCAACAAGGTATTTTTGGTATTTTTGGTTTATAGATCTGAAAATATATTATGGAAAGTAGACCCCGGGGCCATAGGTTTCACTAGAGGCTTCTCTCTTGAAGGAAAATATCACGATGAGTAAACAAATTAATGTCAAGTAATTGATAGAAAAGCGAATAATCATGTAGATATCCAAGGCAATGATCATACATATAGACATCACGTCCGTGTCAAGTAGACTGAAACGATTATGCATCTACTACTATTACTCCACACATCGATCGACTCCTGCCTGCATCTAGAGTATTAAGTTCATGAAGAACAGAGTAACGCATTAGGTAAGATGACATGATGTAGAGGGATAAAATCGAGCAATATGATGAAAACCCCATCTTGTTACCCTTGATGGCAACCATACAATGCGTGCCTCGCTACCCCTACTTTGTCACTCGGTGAGGACACCACAAGATTGAACCGAAAACTAAGCACTTCTCCCATTGCAAGAATTACCAATCTAGTTGGCCAAATCAAACCAATAACTCAAAGAGACTTGCAAAGATATGAAATCATGCATATAAGAATTTAGAGAAGATTCAAATATGCTTCACGGATAATCTGAACATAAACCCACAATTCATCAAATCTTGACAAACACACCGCAAAAGAGTATTACATCGGATAGATCTCCATTAAGATCAAAGAGAGAGAAGAAGCCATCTAGCTACTAGTTGTGGACCGTAGGTCTATGGTGGACTACTCACGCATCATCGGAAGGGCAATGGAGTTGATGTAGATGTCCTCCGTGATCAGATCTCCCTCCGGCAGATTACAGGAAAAGGCTCCAAGATTGGATCTTTTGGGAACGGAGGCTTCTGGCGGCGGAAAAGTATTTGTGTGGCTCTTTTTGGTCTTAGGGGAATATTTGGGTATTTATAGGATGAATAATAGGGTTAGGAGACCTGCTAGGAGGTGGCAATCCTGCTAGGCGTGGCCAAGGGGGTGGCCGCGCCTCCAGGGCTTGTGACCTCCTGGCAGAGTCCTTGCCTTGCACTCCAAGCCTGATGGATTTGTTTCCTTCCACAAAAAATCATTCCGAAGATTTTATTCCGTTTGGACTCCGTTTAATATTCCATATCTGCAAAACTCAAAAACAAGGAAAAACAGAAACTGACACTGGGCTCTAGATTAATAGGTTAGTACCAAAAATAATATCAAATAGCATATTAATGCATATAAAACATCCAAAACAGATAATATAATAGCATGCCATCATAAAAAATTATAGATACGTTGCAGACGTATCAACATACCCAAGCTTAATTCCTGCTCGTCCTTGAGTAGGTAAATGATAAAAATAGAATTTTTGATGTGGAGTACTACCTAACATATTTATCCATGTAATATTCTCTATTGTGGCATGAATATTCGATCCATAAGACTCAAAACAGAACCTTAATATTGATATAGAAACCATAACATTTCAAGCATACTAGCAAAGCAATTGTATCTGTTCAAAATATAATGGCAAAAGAAAGTTATCCCTACAATATCATATGGTTTGGCTATGCTACATCTTCCCCACACAAAGTATTTATATCATGCACAACCCCGTTGACAAGTCAAGCAATTGTTTCACACTTATTATGTTCTCAAACCTTTTCAACTCTCACGCAATAGATGAGCATGAGCCATGGATATATCACTATAGGTGGAATAGAATATGGTGGAGGTTGTCAAGGAAAAGGAGAAGATAGTCTCACATCAACTAGGCATGTCAACAGGCTATGGAGATGCCCATTAATAGATATCAATATGAGTGAGTAGGGATTGCCATGCAACGGATGCACTAGAGCTATAAGTGTATGAAATCTCAAAAAGGAACTAAGTGGACGTGCATCGTGAAAAATTCCACTATTTATATGAAAGTGACAAAATAGGAGACTCTCTATAATGAAGATCATGGTGCTACTTTGAAGCACAAGTGTGGAAAAAGATAGTAGCAATGTCCCTTCTCTCTTTTCTCTCACTTTTTTGGTGGGCATCTAAGGCCTCTTTTATTCATCATTTTTTTATTTGGGCTTTGCTAGCCTCTTTTTATTTTTTTATTTTTTCATAAAGTCTAGAATCTCATCACCACTTGTGAGGGAATCATAGCTTCCATCATCCTTTCCTCACATGGGACATGCTCTAATAATTATAATCATCACACTTTTATTTACTTACAAGTCAAAGGGAAATTACAATCAATACCTAGAACAAAATATGACTCTATATGCAATATGAAAGTGGTGGTGCATGTCATGATAAAAGGAAACAATGGAAGTTTCATGGCAATATATCTCGGAATGTCTATGGAAATGCCATAATAGGTAGGTATGGTGGCTATTTTGAGGAAGGTATTTGGTGGCTGTTTTGAGGAAAGTGGATTTGTTGTACCGGCGAAAGTTGTGTGGTACTAGAGAGGCTAGCAAAGGTGGAAGGGTGAGAGTGCGTATAATCCATGGACTCAACATTAGTCATAAAGAACTCACATACTTATTGCAAAAGTCTATTAGTCATCGAAGCAAACTATTAGACGCATGCTCATAGGGGATAGGTTGGTAGGAGTAAACCATCGCGCGCTCCCGACCCTCGCACAAAGGTGGACAATCTATAAAAAAGTCATGCTCCGACTTCCTTACATAACAGTTCACCATACGTGCACGCTACGGGAATCACAAACCTTTACACAAGTATTTTTACCAAATCAAAATTATTTCCTAACATTACTCTTAACATTACCATCTTTATATCTCAAAACTTTATGCAAGGAATCAAACTTCTCAAAAATACTCAATGCACTTAATATGGAAGTTTTTATTATATACCTCTTGGATGCCTATCATATTAGGACTAAATTCATAACCTAGACCAATTACCATGCTATTTAAAGACTTCCAAAATAATATAAGTGAGTAACGAGAGTTCAATTATTTCTATAAAATGCAAATACCACCATGCTTTGAATATATAAGTGAAGCACATAGAGCAAAATTGCCTATCTCAAAAGATATAAGTGAAGCACAAAGAGTATTCTAATAAATTCACGATTCAGCGTGTGTGTCTCAAAAGATGTGTGCAGCAAGGATGATTGTGTCAAACTAAAAAAAGACTCATATCATACAAGACGCTCCAAGCAAAACACATATCATGTGGTGAATAAAAAATATAGCCTCAAGTAAATTTACCGATGGATTGAAGACAAAAGAGGGGATGCCTTCCGGGGCATCCCTAAGCTTAGCCTCTTTGTCATCCTTGAATATGACTTGGGGTGCCTTGGGCATCCCCAAGCTTAGGCTTTTGTCACTCTTTATTCCATGGCCCATCAAATCTTTACCCAAAACTTGAAAACTTGACAACACAAAACTCAACAGAAAACTCGTGAGATCCGTTAGTATAAGAAAATAAATCACCACTTTAGGTACTGTTGTGAACTCATTCTTTATTTATATTGGTGTAATACCTACTGTATTCTAACTTATCCATGGTTCATACCCCATGATACAACCCATAGATTCGTCAAAATAGGTAAACAACTCAAAGAAAATAGAATGTGTCAAAAACAAAAAAGTCTGTAGCAATCTGAAAACTTCGTATACTTGTGTAATTCAAAAATTCTGAACAATTTGGAAACCTGGGAAATTTATATATCAATCATGTGTAAAAATTTCAGACTCATTCGACGCTCTGATAAATTTATAAAATTCATGGACTGAGCCCAAAAGTTTACGTTTTTCAGCAAGATCAAATCAACAACCACCATAGATCACCAAGATCATGGAATCCTAGCACATAACATAAAGTTTTCGGAATCGTGCAAACACCAGCACCCGAAACACACAAATCTTGGCACTCATAATATTTAATTATAATCTTAATAGTAGGTTCCCACTCATCATGGACCTTCCTAGGGATAGAAACTTCTAACTCAAGTTTTTCTTCAAAAGATTTCATCATGGCATCAACGATATGTTTAGTAAAAGCCTTATTTTGACTATAAGCATGCGGAGAATTCATCATGGACTGTAACAAGGAAATACAACCAATCAAAGATCAACTATCATAATTAAAGTCCTTGAAATCCAAAAGAGTGGGTTCATTGCTATTTAAAGTTTTGACCTCTTCCACCCACTTTTATCACTCTTAGCATTAAGATCTATAGACTCCGAATCATTGGGGCGCCTGTTAACTAAAGTTGACTTATCTCCAGTCCCATATTTATCAAGATTTATATTGGAAAACAAAGATTCAATAGGATTCACATCAATCACTTTGAGATCTTCATCATTATTATCACGAGAAGACACTTTTTCAAGCCATTCACGCTTAGCACAAATTCTAGCGGTTCTTTCCTTACTTTCATCAATAGAAATTCTCATAGATTCTAAACACTCATTAATATCATGCTTGGGTGAACTAGATCTAACTTTCAAAGAATCAATCTCAAGCGAAATTCTATCAACGCTCCTAGCTAACTCATAAATCTTGAGCACCTTTTTTTAAATCGTAGCATTGAAAACCTTTTGTGAACCAATAAATTCTTTAAAAATATTCTCAAGGTCAGTGGGCATATTATTATAATTTCCATAAGAATTGTTGTAGTAATTACCATAATTATTAGAGGAGTTACTAGGAAACGGCCTAGGTTTGAAATTACCTCTATATGCGTTATTACCAAAATTGTTCCTGCCAACAAAATTCACATCCATAGATTCATTATTATTGTCAATCAAAGAAGACAAAGGCATATCATTAGGATCAATAGGATCACTTTTACTAGCAAACAATTTTATCGATTCATCCATCTTTTCACTCAAAGTATTTATTTCTTCAATAGCATGCACTTTTTTACTACTTGGAGATCTTTCGGTATGCCATTGACAGTAGTTTGTCATAATATTATCTAGGAGTTTATGTGATTTCCATAAAAGTAACACCCGTGGATGAATCTAAAAGATTTCCAGATGCAAAATTCAATCCCACATAAAAAATTGTATAATCATCCATAAACTCAAACCATGTGCGGGACAATTCCTAATCATCAGTTTCATCCTCTACCAAGATTGTGCAACATGCTCATGATCAAGTTGCTTAAAATTCATTATATCGTTCCTAAGGGAGATGATCTTTGCGAGCAGAAAGTACATGGAAATAAAAGCATCTTTACACTTATTCCATGAATCAATACTATTTTTAGGCAAAGATGAAAACCAAGTTTTAGCACGATCTCATAGTGAGAACGGAAATAGCTTTAACTTAACAATATCATTGTCCACATCTTTCTTATTTTTCATATCGCACAACTCAATAAAAGTATTTAGATGGGATGCGGCATCTTCACTAGGAAGGCCGGAAAATTGTTCTTTCGTAACAAGATTAAGGAAGGAAGCATTAATTTCATAAGATTCCGCACTAGTGGCAGGAGCAATCGGAGTACTAATAAAATCATTATTATTAGTATTGGAAAGTCACACAACTTGGTATTCCCAGACATCATGACAAAGCAAGCAAACAAGCACACAAGCAAGCAAAAGGCAAACGAAAAGGCGAACGGAAGAAGCGCAAATAGAAAGGCAAATATGTTGGTATTTTATGAAAATCGTTTTAGAAGTCGGGGAGAGGAAAACGAGAGGAAAATGGCATATAATGTAAATGCAAGAGATGAGTTTGTGATGGGTACATGGTAGGCTTGATGTGTATCCTCCCCGGCAAAGACGCCAGAAATCCTTCTTGCTACCTCTTGAGCATGCGTTGGTTTTCCCTTGAAGAGGAAAGGGTAATGTACCGAAGTAGATATATATTTCCCTCGGTTGATGAGAACCAAGGTATCAAGCCAGTAGGAGTAACAATCAAGTCACCAATGGATGCACCTACACAAACAATCAAACTCTTGCACCCAACGCTATGAAGGGGTTGCCAATCCCTTCACGCTTATTTTCAAGGGTTAGATCTGACAGAAATAGATGTTAACGAGTACAGAGAGTAAAATATAAATAAATTGAAGAAAGTTATTTTTGGTATTTTTGGTTTATAGATCTGGAAATATATTATGGAAAGTAGACATGGGGGCAATAGGTTTCACTAGAGGCTTCTCTCTTGAAGGAAAATATCACGATGGGTAAACAAATTATTGTCAAGCAATTGATAGAAAAGCGAATAATCATGTATATATCCAAGGCAATGATCGTGCATATAGGCATCACGTCTATGTCAAGTAGACCGAAACGATTCTGCATCTACTACTATTACCCCGCACATCGACCGACTTTTGCTGGCATCTAGAGTATTAAGTTCATGAAGAATAGAGTAACGCATTAGGTAAGATGACATGATGTAGAGGGATAAACTCAAGCAATATGATGAAAAACCCATCTTGTTACCCTTGATGGAAACAATACAATATGTGCCTCGCTACCCCATACTTTGTCACTGGGTGAGGACACCACAAGATTGAACCCAAAACTAAGCACTTCTCCCATTGCAAGAATTACCAATCTAGTTGGCCAAACCAAACCAATAACTCGAAGAGAATTGCAAACATATGAAATCATGTATATAAGAATTCAGAGAAGATTCAAATAAGATTCATGGATAATCTAAACATAAACCCACAATTCATCGGATCTTGACAAACACACCGCAAAAGAGTATTACATTGGATAGATCTCCATGAAGATCATGAAGAACATGGTATTGAAGATCAAAGAGAGAGAATAAGCCATCTAGCTACTAGCAATGGACCCGTAGGTCTGTGGTGGACTAATCACGCGTCATCGGAGGGGCAATGGAGTTGATGTAGACACCCTCCGTGATTGGATTCCCCTCCGGCAGATTACCGGAAAAAGGCTCCAAGATTGGATCTCTCGAGAACGGAGGCTTCTGTCGGCGGAAAAGTATTTGCGTGGCTCTTTTTGTGTTGGGAGATATTTTGGTATTTACAGGACGAAGAAGGGTTAGGAGCCCTGCCAGGAGGTGGCAAGCCCACCAGGCGCGGCCACGGGATGAGGCCGCGCCTCCAGGGCTTGTGACCTCCTGACAGAGTCCCTGCCTTGCACTCCAAGCCTGATGGATTTGTTTCCTTCCAGGAAAAATCATTCTGAAGATTTTATTCCATTTGAACTTCGTTTAATATTCCATATCTACAAAACTCAAAAACAAGGAAAAACTGAAAGTGGCACTGGGCTCTAGATTAATTGGTTGGTCCCAAAAATAATGTAAAATAGCATATTAATGCATATAAAACATCCAAAACATACAATATAATAGCATGTCATCATCAAAAATTATAGATACGTTGGAGATGTATCATACACCCATGTTGTTAGACGGTATCCCCCTCAACCACTTCGTCCCCGCTATCAGAAAGCTGATCCGCACCACCATCAGCATGGCCAGTCGGCTCCGGCTGACGCAGATCCGACCAGGTATCCCATCCAGTGGAAGCGTGTGGAGTCTCGTAGGACAAAGTGTCTGGCACAGGAGTCTCGCGGGTCGAAGTGTTTGGGACAGAAGGATCGTCGACCTGAGGCTCATGGACATGAGTCCTTGTAGCCTCCACCTTAGACGGGTCCACCGTAGAAGTCCTGTGCTCGGGGAATCAGCTGGGGTGGCGGCAAGGAAGGCATAGTAGCTTTCGTACCTCTTCCGTGTCCAACACGTGTACCTTTAGGAGCTGTCTTCTTCCCCCGACCTCCTCTCTCGGTGGGCTTCGCTGATGAAGAAGCACCCTCGAGTGTCCCAATACTCTCATACAACGCTCTCTGGAGAGTTTGGGGTGGAATGGAAGTACCCCTCCCACCATGTGTTGACGAAGGAGCCTCGGGTCGCTCTCGACCTGCGCCCACCATATTTCAACACCTGCCGTGACAAAGAGTAAACGGAATTAGTACAACATAAAAAAAAATTGAATACTGACATGAATAATAAAATGTATATATATAATTTGAGTGTATCATCATCATGTAGTGTGCTGTCACGAAGTTTGCCGCCTCCTCAGTAATGAATGCCTCGGCCATCGATGCTTCAATTCTACGTTTATTTTCACATTTTTCTTGAAGCTTCTTCTACATCCTCTCAGTTGCAAAGCACTAACGATTTTGCATGGGCCCCCCAATCTTGCCTCGGCCGGGAGATGCAAAATCAAATGTTGCATTGCATTAAAGAAGCCCGGTGGAAAGATCTTTTCTAACTTGCAGATCAACTTTGGTGCCAACTCTTCCGATTCATCTAGCACGTCAGGCGATAGTTCTTTCACACAAAGAGCATGGAAGAAATACCTCAGCTCTGCTAGTACTAGCCATTCATCCTTAGGGATAAAGCCACGCAACATCACCGGCATTACCCGCTCAAGCCATATGTGCCAATCATGACGCTTGAGACCAAATATTTTCAATTTGTCAAGACTCGCTCCCCTCTTTAGATTCGCTGCATACCCATTGAGGAACATCAACTGCATTTTCACCCACAAGATCATTTCCCTCATATCTGGCCTTTCAAGATTGAACCATGGCTTTGGCTTTCACCAGTTCTTCTTTCCTTTCGGTCGTTGCATGTTTTGTAACGATCTATCACATAGAGCCTCCTGATCAACTCTAGCCTTAGGATTGTCCTTTGACCTCCCCTCTATGCCGAACAATGTACCAAAAAGGGCCTCGGCGATATTCTTTTCGTGAGTCTTTTCAGTGAGCATCACGTTGATGTTGTTTGGGAAAAGGAGGTCTTTAAGGTAAGGCATATCCCATAAGCATATCTTGTGAGTCCATGCGTGTTCTGAATTATACCCTTTGAAATACCCTGGACGCGCTGGATTAGGCTCAAGAACGTTTAACTGATTCATGGTTTGTTGGCTTCTCAATGCAGGTGGTGTAGAGTTTTTGACAACTCTACCTTTCATGAAATTCTTCTTGTCTTTTCTGAACTTATGGCAATGATCCAGGAACTGTCTATGCAAGTCGAAGCAAGAATACTTGTGACACGCCTGCAGCCAACAAAACTCGAGAGCTACCTTGCATGTGGGGCATGAGAACCTTCCATGCACACACCAGCCAATGAATAGTGCATATGCCAGAAAGTCATGCGTCGAGCACATGTACCACACATGCATTTTGAAGTTATGTTTTGTAGCAGCGTCATATGTCTTGATCCCATTATCCCAAGCTTCTTGCAATTCATCCTTAAGCGGTTGCATGTACACATTCATATTCTTCCACGGATAGTTGGGCTCTGGAATTATCAACGTCAAGAAAATTTTCTTTCTTTTCATAATCTCTCCTGGGGGAGATTGAGTGGAATGAAAAATACAGGCCAACAACTGTATTGGGTTGTTGTCATACCAAACACATTGAGCCCATCCGTGCTGATGGCGACTCGAGGATGCCTTGGATCTGCCGCTTTATCCTTATGTAATGAATCAAAGTGCTTCCATGCAAAAGCGTTTGAAGTGTGTCCCAAGATCGGATTCCCATCTGCATCTAGTTCGGTTCTTTTGCCCAATTTGTGCCACGTCATCTGTTTGGCCGTCTCTTCGACCATGAAAAGACATTGAAGTCTTGGTATGATTGGCATATACTGAAGAACATTAACTGGGATTTTGGTCTGAATCTTCTCACCCATATCGTTATCTACCACAACAAACCTAGAAGACTTGCAAATGGGACAATAGTTCAAGCCCGCATACTCAAGCTTAAATAAGGCACATCCATTCTCAGAGGCATCTATCTTCTCATAGGGCATCTTAAGTGCACGTATGATTTTGTCCGACTGATACAAATTTGTAGGCAATACATGAACATTGGGTAGAAAGCGCCCAAATATCGTCATCATCATGTCGTAGCATTATCTACCCAGATTGAACTGAGCCTTCAGAGCCATTACTTGCGCACTGGCATCCAACTGACAAAGCTCAGTGTGCTCGTGGAGAGGATGTTTTGAAGACTGATAACCCACAAGTATAGGGGATCAGTTGTAGCCTCTTTCGATAAGTAAGAGTGTCGAACCCAATGAGGAGCTAAAGGTAGAACAAATATTCCCTTAAGTTCTATTGACCACCGATACAACTCTATGCACGCTTAACGTTCGCTTTACCTCGAACAAGTATGAAACTAGAAGTACTTTGTAGGTGTAACGGGATAGGTTTGCAAGGTAATAAAGAACACGTAAATAAAAACTAGGGGCTGCTAACATTAAGTTAGTTTAACGAGTGTGGAAAAGTGGTGGTAGGAGTTGCAGAATAGTCCCTAGGCAATCGATAACTGGACCAGTCATCATTATTGCAATTTTATATGAGGGAGAGGCATAAGCTAACATACTTTCTCTACTTGGATCATATGCACTTATGATTGGAACTCTAGCAAGCATCCGCAACTAAAGTAAAACCCAACCATAGCTTTATAAGGTATCAAGTCTTCTTTACTACCATATGCAACAACCCACCTACTCGTGTTTATGCTTCTGTCACTCAAGGAACCCACCATAGGCGAATCATGAACACATTGCAACACCCTACAACGAGGATCCCTCATGCTTGCATGACACGGAGAACAACATAGGACAGCACCAATAAAAAACATGCAACTAAAACCAATCATGATCATCAATCAACCCATAGGACAACAAAAATCTACTCAGAGATCATAGGATGGCAACACATCATTGGATAATAATATGAAGCATAAAACAACATGTTCAAGTAGAGGGTACAGAGGGTTGCGGGAGAGTGTACCGCTATAGATAGATGGGGGAAGGTGATGGAGGTGTTGGTGAAGATGACGGAGTTGTTGTAGTAGATCACCGTCACGATGATGGCCCCAGCGGTGTTTCGGTGCCACCGGGTGAGGGGGAGAGAACCCCCCCTCCTCCTCCTTCTTCTTATTCTTCCTTGACCTCCACCCTAGATGGGAGGAGGGTTTCCCCTCTGGTCCTTGGACTCCATGGCAGAGGAGGGGTGGGAGCCCCTCCGAGATTTGATCTCTCTCTCTCTCTGTGTGTGTGTGTGTTTCCTTCTATTTATGTGCTCCCAGATTCTGGCCTTTCACTGTTCCTTCAATTTTTGGAGATCCGTAACTCCAATCGGGCTGAAATTTTTAGGGGGTTTTATTATAAAAATATCTTGCTTACGACAAAAGGAGAGCTCCAACCGGCTTAAGGGGTGACCACAAGGGCCCAGGGCACGGCCAGAGGGTTGGCCGCACCCCCTTGCTCTAATAATGAAGAAATATTCCCTCACAAGTTGGGATGAGACTCCAAACTTTATGAAAAATAAAAGAGGCCAACGAAACTCTAATAATGAAGATCATCACACTTTTATTTACTTACAACTCAAGAATTACAACTCGATACAAAATATGACTGTATATGATTGCCTTCGGCAGTGTACCGGGATGTGCACTAATCTAGCATAGCAAATGACATCAAAAAACAGACAAGACATGAAAACATCATGCTAGCTACCTTACGATCATGCAAAGCAATATGAAAATGATGGTGCGTGACATAATAAACGGAATGGTGGAAGTTGCATGGAAATATATCTCGGGATGGCTATGGAAATGTCATAATAGGTAGGTATGGTGGCTGTTTTGAGGGATGATATATGGTGGCTTTAATACACCGGCAAAAGTTGTGCGGTACTAGAAAGGCTAGCAAATGTGGAAGGGTGAGAGTGTGTATAATCCATGGACTCACATTAGTCATAAAGAACTCACATACTTATTGCAAAAGTATATTAGTCATCGAAGAAAAGTATTAGACGCATGACCCTAGGGGAGAGGTTGGTAGCAGTAAACCATCGCGCGCTCCCGACCCTCACACAAAGGCTGGCAATCAATAAACAAATCATGCTCCGACTTCCTTACATAACGGTTCACCATACGTGCATGCTACGGGAATCACAAACCTTTACACATGTATTTCTACCAATCCACAATTACTCACTAGCATGACTCTAATATCACCATCTTTATATCGCAAAACTATTGCAAGGAATCAAACACATAATGTAAAGTGATCTACAAGTTTTATGTAGGATTTTATCACTAACCATGTGAATGAACAACTCCTATTAACTCTCTAAATATATATAAGTGAAGCTTGCGAGTTTAATTATTTCTATAAAATATATGCCCACGCTCTAACAAATATAAGTGAAGCAAAAAAGAATTCTACAAATGGCGGTTTTCTATGTGTAGAGAAACAGGCAATCCAAACTTCAAATGATATAAGTGAAGCACATGAAGCATTCTATAAAGCCATACTCAAAAGATATAAGTGAGGTGCAAAGAGACTTCTATAAATCAACCAAGGACTATCTCATATCAGCATGGTGCATTATTAAAAGAAAAAGAAAAATCACATGACGCTCCAAGATTTACGCATATCATGTGACGAATAAAAATATAGCTCCAAGTAAAATTACCAATGATCGTTAGAAGAAAGAGGGGATGCATTTAGGGCCATCCCCAACCTTAGTTTCTTGAGAGTCCTTGAATATTACCTTGGGGTGCCTCGGGCATTCCCAATCTTAGTCTCTTTCCACTCCTTATTCCTTCATCCATCGTGATCCCACCCAAAACTTGAAAACTTCAATCAGATAAAACTTAAGAAAACCCTCGTGAGATACGTTAGTATAATAAAACAAATCACCACTTTAAGTACCGTTGACAACAAATTCATATTTTTTTTGCATTGTAGATACTGTAATATAACTTTTCCATGGCTTATACCACTGATACAATCGATAGCTTCATCAAAACGAGCAAAATAATGCATCAAAAACAGAATCTGTCAAAAACAGGACAGTCTGTAGGTATCTGAACATTCACCATACTTATGTAACTCTAAAATATATGAAATATTAGGAAGTGTTCAAGAATTTTTATAATAGTATTGTGTAAAAATTTCAGAATTTTTGCACGCTCCAGTAAAATATAGAAATTCAAACACTGCAGCAAAAGTTTCTGTTTTTACATAGCACATATCAAATAAGCAATTAAACATCCTAAAGGTAATCCTTAGCACATTATTTTTATAATACAATGGATTTGTACAAGGGGATAATAATTATTTTTTAAAAGTTTCTGTAATCAAGATTCACAAACTTTCCATGTGCATGAAAAAAGTTCAAGGCTAGCCCCCACTTCAACGTTGCACGACTTTCTCACTTTCAATTTTCTTTTTGAAAAAGTTTTAAGTTACCTACTTTATTTTTTTGTTTCTAGATATTTTAAAAGCATGCAATAGAATAAAATGACTCTCTAAAACTTCCGGGTTGTCTCCCTGGCAGCGCTTTCTTTAAAGCCATTAAGCTAGGCATAATGTGCTAAAGTAGTGGATCCACCCGGATCCCAAGGTATATCAAAGCCAAATTTAATTAAAAATGATTTTTAATTTAGTAGTGAGCACAAAGTGATATAAATCATGCAACAACAAAGTCCAACTCTCTTCCTATGCATCAGCATGTCATAAAAGAACAATTCATGCACACAAAGTAAAGGACAATGCATAGTATAAACAGTTTCTTGGAATTTTATCGTATTGGAAACATAGAGAGGCCGAGATGTAGTTCCTCTATGATAATAATTGAAAGTAGGATAATCAAGCACATGCATATTATATTTATCAAAATTATCATGTGCAATAGTAGAAGGACACCCATCTATATAATCCTTAATAAGTGCAAACTTCTCCGATATAGTGTAGTTGAGAGAATTCAAAAAGATAATAGGACTACCATGTGTTAGTGCAATAGCAACAATTTCACGTTTAACATAAGGAACTATAGCAAGTTCTTCTCCATAAGCATCATTCATATTGGCATCATGGCCACAAGCATAGCAAGCATCAAGTTCATCAAAAAGGGATATTTCAAACGAATCCAAGGGATCATAGCAATTATCATAGCATTCATCCTTCGGTAAGAATGAAGGGAAATTAAACAATGTATGAGTTGAAGAGTTACTGTCATTAGAAGGTGGGAAGGGTAGCTAGTCCGCTCTTCCTCTTTTTATTCTTTGCTCTCAGCCTCATCTTTTTCATCCAATGAGCTCACAATGTCATCAATTTCTTCTTCCATAGATTCCTGCAAAATATTAGTCTCTTCTTGGATAGCGGAGACTTTATCAATAAATTGATCAATATGGGCATTATATTCATAATTGGCATAATAATAAATAAGCATAGCCAAATTTTGGGATCGATAAATAGCATCATCATAATCTTCATACTTTTCAAACAAAGCTTCAATTTCATAAGCATCCTTAGAAGAAAAAAAACTCTTCTATTTGTTCCACATCATAGTAATCATATATACCATTAGCATAAGAAGACAAGGTTTCATTATCATTAAATTTACATGAAAAGGGAAGGTGTTTAGCCTTCATCCTAGAGAAACAAGTAATATCATATATCAAGCATAGATTCCAAGCATACCATTTCAACATATGAATTTTATCCCATAACAGTTTCCCTTCTTGAGTCAAGCGATAATCCCTTAAGTATTCACGTTGATCCATGATAACCCACAAGTATAGGGGATCGCAACAGTTTTCGAGGGTAGAGTATTCAACCCAAATTTATTGATTCGACACAAGGGGAGCCAAAGAATATTCTCAAGTATTAGCAGCTGAGTTGTCAATTCAACCACACCTGAAAGACTTAATATCTATAGCAAAGTATTCAATAGAAAAGTAATATAGTAGTAACGGTAACTGTGGCAAGGTGATAGTAGTAGTTTGTAGTGATTGTGACAGTAGCAATGGAAAAGTAACTTAGCAAAGATCAATATATGAAAAGCTCATAGGCAAAGGATCAGTTATGGATAATTATGTCGGAAGGCATTCATCATGCAACAGTTATAACATAGGGTAACACAGAACTAGCTCCAATTCATCAATGTAATGTAGGCATGTACTCCATATATACTCATACGTGCTTATGGAAAAGAACCGGCATGACATCTTTTGTCCTACCCTCCCGTGGCAGCGGGGTCCTATTGGAAACTAAGGGATATCAAGGCCTCATTGTAATAGAGAAATGGACCAATGCATTAGCACTTAGTGAATACATGAACTCCTCAAACTACGGTAATCACCAGAAAGAATCCCAGTTATTGTCACCCTGGGGGATGCGGATCATAACTCGTAATAGGTGTCTACAACTTGCAAGATAGGATCAAGAACACACATATATTCCTGAAATCATAATAGGTTCAGATCTGAAATCATGGCACTCGGGCCCTAGTGACAAGCATTAAGCATAGCAAAGTCATAGCAACATCAATCTCAGAACATAGTGGATACTAGGGATCAAACCCTAACAAAACTAACTCGATTACATGATAAATCTCATCCAACCCATCACCGTCCAACAAGCCTATGATGATATTACTCACGAACGGTGGATAGCATCATGGAATTGGTGATGAAGGATGGTTGGTGATGACGAAGGCGTCGATTTCCCCTCTCCGGAGCCCAAAACGGACTCCAGATCTGGTCTCCCGAGGAAGAACAGGAGGTGGCGGCGGCTTCGTATCGTGAAACGCGATGAACTTTTCTTATTTATTTTTTTCTCCCCGAATAGAAATATATAGAAATGGAAACAAGGTCGGAGGAGCAGCAGGGGGGCCACAAGCCTGCCAGGCGCGCCCTAGGGTGGTGGGCTCGCCCACTAGGCTTGTGGCCAGGTGGTGGGCCCCCTGCAGTTCATTCTTTCGCCAGTATTTTTATTAATTCCAAAAATATTCTCCGTAAATGTTCATGTCAATCTGAGAATTTTATTTCTGCACAAAAATAACACCAAGGCAATTCTGCTAAAAACAACGCCAGTCCGGTTTAGTTCCATTCAAATCATGCAAATTAGAGTCCAAAACAAGGGCAAAAGAGTTTGGAAAAGTAGATACATTGGAGACGTATCAATCCAACGTGTATCCAATTATATAATTGAATGGGGTTTTCTCACGATTATTAAAGTAGTGCATAATATCTTTCACATAACGAGCATCGACGATTTTAGGAGTTTCCCCATCTCCATGAGTAGCAAGTACACCTAATTTTTTGGAATTTTGTGTTCCATATCCATAACTAAAGATAGAGAACAACTTAGAACAGCAAATAAAATCTACTTAGTGATAAAGCAAACAAGAACACACGAGAATATTCACCCCATGCTATTGCTCCCCGGCAATTGCGCCACGAAAAGGTCTTGATAACCCACAAGTATAGGGGGTCAGTTGTAGCCTCTTTCGATAAGTAAGAGTGCCGAACCCAATGAGGAGCTAAAGGTAGAACAAATATTCCCTCCAGTTCTATCGACCACCAATACAACTCTACGCACGCTTAACGTTCGCTTTACCTAGAACAAGTATGAAACTAGAAGTACTTTGTAGGTGTAACGGGATAGGTTTGTAGGATAATAAAGAACACGTAAATAAAAACTAGGGGCTGCTAACATAAAGTAACAATTAAGTTAGTTTAACGAGGGTGGAAAAGTGGCGGTAGGAGTTGCGGAATCGTCCCTACGAAATCGATAACTATACCGGTCCTCATTATTGCAATTTTATGTGAGGGAGAGGCATAAGCTAACATACTTTCTCTACTTGGAAAATATGCACTTATGATTGGAACTCTAGCAAGCATCCGCAACTAAGGTAAAACCCAACCATAGAATTAAAACGTATCAAGTCCTCTTTAATCCCATATGCAACAACCCACCTACTCGGGTTTATGCTTCTGTCACTCAAGCAACCCACCATAGGTGAATCATGAACACATTGCAACACCCTATAGCAAGGATCCCTCACGCTTGCGTGACACGTAGAGCACCATAGGATAGCACAAATAATAAAACATGCAACTCAAACCAATCATGATCATCATTCAACCCATAGGACAACAAAAATCTACTCAAACATCATAGGATGGCAACACATCATTGGATAATAATATGAAGCATAAAGCACCATGTTCAAGGGGAGGGTACAGCGGGTTGCGGGAGAGTGGACCATTGTAGATAGATGGGGGAAGGTTATGGAGGTGTTGGTGAATATGACGGAGTTGTTGGAGTAGATCATTGTCACGATGATGGCCCCGACAATGTTCCGGTGCCACCGGGAGAGGGGAGAGAGCCCCCCTCCTTCTTCTTATTCCTCCTTGACCTCCCTCCTAGATGGGAGGAGGGTTTCCCCTTTAGTCCTTTGCCTCCATGGTGGAGGAGGGGCAGGAGCCCCTCCGAGATTAGATCTCTCTCTCTGTTTCCTTCTATTTCTACGCTCACAGATTCTAGCCTTTCACCGTTTCTTAAATATCCAGAGATCCATAACTCCGATCGGGCTGAAATTTTGAGGGGATTTTTATTAGAAAAATATCTTGCTTGCGGAAAAAGGAGAGATCCAACCGACTTAAGGGGTGACCACAAGGGTTTAGGGTTGCGCCCCCTGGCTTGTGGTCACCTCGGGCATCGTCTCGTGTTGATTCTTTTTCCCAAAAATCACATATATTCCAAAAAACTCCGTAAGTTTTTATCGCGTTTGGACTTTGTTTGATATGGATTTTCTATGAAACAAAAAACATACAACAAATAGGAACTGGCACTGGGCACTAGATCAATATGTTAGTCCCAAAAATGTATAAAAAGTTGCCAAAAGTATATGAAAGTTGTAGAATATTGGCATGAAACAATCAAAAATTATAGATACGACGGAGACATATCAAAGACTCCAACATTTCATAGAAGGCCTTTATGCAGATTCCTCCACCTCATCATCCGAATCCCAAGCATCATCAAAGTCTTGCACCATGTCTTCGATCCCGGTACCATGCTCGTCGGTGCGATGACGAACCACCTCATCTCTGGCACGTTGGGCAGACTCACCATGAAATCTCCACACCATAGAATCAGGCATAAAACCCCATTTCTGCAAGTGTTTACCCATTTCATCCCGTGTCCACTTTTTATGGTTGTGGTACCAGACACATGGGCACTACGTTATTTCCTGGTCATTTGAAAATGCGACGCTCAGAAACCCCTTGGTTTTTTTTAACCATTCAGTGGTCATGTCTTTCTGACTAGGGTGACTGGTGTACATCCACGCACGATCACTCGTCTTGCCTACCTACTAAACACACAAGAAATATATATATAATTCATCATCTATATTAATTAATTAATCAAGTTTGTCAGTTTTATTATGTCCATGCAACCTACGCACTAATAGGTAAAGATAGGTCCTAATCCCACCCGAGTATGTGTAGATTGGGTTCGTTTTCCCATGCTCTGCTCTAGATCCGACGCAGAACTTCGGCAGCACCTCCCCGTTGTTCTCCTGATACACGTCTCGGCAATAACCGGAGAGGATGTGTACCCGGAGAACAACATGTGGGCACTGACAAACTTCCGCATCGGATCTAGAGCAGAGCATAAGGGAAAACGAACCCAATCTACACATACTCAGGCTGTCCATGGATGACGTTGGATAATTCGAAAGGATGGTGGTTATAAATACGCAAAGACATGCATATTTATAGATACCGCCCTTTCGAACGGGAGACGCATACTGGTCACACATACTGATGACTGAAGACACCTATAGCCAGCAAGTTTCATCGGCACGAAGACCGAAACAAAGCAAATTAAGGGGGTAGGAGATGTCATTTGTACTCACCCACGAACGCAGGGGAGTTCATCGAACACTAGACCCTCACAACGACGAAACAACTGCACATTGAAATCCACCCGATCAACACAAATATGACATTTTTCATAACAGCTAGAATCGGAATATATATATATGACATAACTCATAATTTACAAAACTATGACCTTGTGGCCTCTAGAAGGCCGTGGAGGACCTTTTCGGTCAACAGGAGGCCGAAGAGGTGTCGGGGGTTGGGGGGCGGGATGTCGGGGTGTCTTTTTCTCCTCCTCTCCTCTTTCTTCTTCTTCTTCTTCTTCCTTTTCTTCTTCTTTTCATTTTTCCTCTTCTCCTTCTCCTCCTCTCCTCTTTCTTCCTCTTCTCCTTTTTCTTCTTCTTCTTCTTCTTCTTCTTTCTAGTTTTTTCTTCTCTTCTTCTCTTCTAAGTTTTTTGTTTTCTATCTAAGTTTTTTTCTTTTCTATCTAATTTTTTTAACTAACTATCTAATTGAACAGAAAAAACAGAAAATAAACTAACTATCTAATTTAATAGTAAAAAAACAAAAATAAACTAACTATCTAAATTAACTATATAAATTAAAAGAAAAAGGAAAAAACTTACTATCTACAAAAAAAACTGAAAGGTGAGGGGTGGGGGTGGGGCAGGCACTCACTGGAATTGGGGACGGCTGGGGCGGTCGGGCGGCAGGAGGAGGGGGAAGCCAAGGGGAGGGGAGCCGCGGGGAGGGGGTGGCGCCGGGAGCCAACGAGGGGAGGGGCGGCATCGGGGGCAGGGAAGGGGTGGCCGCTAGGGAGGGCAGCGCCGGGGCGGGGGAGGGGGCGACGCCGGAGTGGGGGGCGGGGCCGAGCGGGGGAGGGGTGGCCGTGGCGAGGGGTGGTGCAGGGAGGAGGTCCGGCGAGGGGGCGGAGCCGGGAGCCAAGGAGGGGAGGGGGTGGCTGGGAGGATGGCCGGTGCCGAAGGCGGGGGAGGGGGAGGGGGCGGGGGCGGGTGAGGGTGGCCTCGGCGAGGGGTGGCGCAGGGAGGAGGTCCGATGAGGGGTGGCCGTCTGCAGGGAGCTGCGGTGGTGGTGGATCTGCGTGGTGTGTGTGGGTGGAGAGAGAGGGGCAGGGGAGAGAGTGGAGGTAGTGGAGCGGGGGGGACGGTCGTTATAGGCACAACCCCTTTGTCGTCTGCTAGCGGGCGGTAAAGAGCCCCAGGGCTGACAGCAAAGGACCCGAGGATGACAAAGAGTCCGTCCGTTGGACCTAGCCAGGCCCTGTTGGGAAACGTTGCATGGGAACCAAAAAAAATCCTACGCACACGCAGATCTATCCATGGTGATGAGCATCTACGAGAGGGAGAGTGGATCTACGTACCCTTGTAGATCACTAAGCGGGAAGCGTTAAGAAACGCGGTTGGTGTAGTCGAACGTCTTCATGATCCAAATCGCCGTGCGTCCCGCGATCCAATCACGATCCATCCCGCGATCTTGATCACGATCCTTCCGATCTAGCGCCGAACGGACGGCACCTTCGCGTTCAGCACACGTACAACTTGATGACGATCTCCGCTGTCTTGATCCAAGAAGAAGAGTTCTCCGGCAGCATGACGGCACTCCGGCGATGGTGGTGGAGCTATTCCGGCAGGGCTTTGCCTAAGCACTGCAGAAATCCGATCTAGAGGAGAAACTATGCACTAGAAGGTAGGGTTGCACGTGGCTAAAAATCAATTGCAAAAACCCTAAAACCCTCTAGTATATATAGGAGGAGAGGACGCAGCCTTGGCTTCCAAGCCAATCTGGTTCGGCCGAACTAGGAGGGAGGATTCCACCTCCTCCACTCCTAGTAGGATTAGGAGTCCTTCCTTATTTTGCCTTTTTCCACCTTTTCCTTTTGGGCTTTTCTTCCCAGCTACATGGGCCTTGTGTGGGACTTCCACCATCCCACAAAGGGCTGGTATTCATCCTTCCACAGCCCATGTAGCCTCTTGGGTCGAAATACCCCTCCCGATGGTCTCTTGGTACACTACCGGCACTCCCGGTACATTACCGATGAGCCCGAAACTTTTCCGGCGACCAAAATAGGACTTCCTATATATCAATCTTTACCTCCGGACCATTCTAGAGCTCCTCATGATGTCCGGGATCTAATCCGGAACTCCAAACAACCTTTGGTCACCACCATACATAACTCTACACTACCGAAACGTCACCAAACCTTAAGTGTGCAGACCCTGTGGGTTCGAGAACTATGTAGACATGACCGAGACACTTCTACGGTTAATAACCAATAGCGGGACCTGGATGCCCATATTGGTTCCTACATATTCTACAAAGATCTTTATCGGTCGAACCTCTATGTCAAGCATTCAGTTAATCCCGTATGATGTTCCCTTTGTTCTTCGGTATGTTACTTGCCCGAGATTCGATCGTCGGTATCTCCATACCTAGTTCAACCTCGTTATCGGCAAGTCTCTTTACTCGTTCCGTAATATAAGATCCTGCAACTAACACTTAGTCACATTGCTTGCAAGGCTTATTGTGATGTTGTATTACCGAGTGGGCCCTGAGATACATCTCCGTTCACACGGAGTAACAAATCCCAGTCTTGATCCAAGCCAACTCAACATGCACCCTCGGAGATACCTGTAGAGCACCTTTATAGTCACCCAGTTACGTTACGACGTTTGATACACACAAGGCACTCCTAATGATGTGAACAGTAGCAATAAACTCACACGATCATATGCTACGTTTGTAGTTTGGGTCTTGTCCATCACATCATTCTCTTAATGATGTCATCCCGTTATCAAATGACATCACATGTCAATGGCCAGGAAACCTTGACCATCTTTGATGAACGAGCTAATTCACTAGAGGCATACTAGGAACAAAGTGTTGTCTATTTACCCACACATGTAATGTGTTTCCAATTAATAAAATTATAGCATGGATAATAAACGATTATCATGGACAAGGAAATATAATAGTAAAAACTTTATTTATTGCCTCTAGGGCATATTTCCAACAGTCTCCCACTGGCACTAGAGTCAATAATCTACCTCACATCACTATGTGATTTACATTGTAATGAATCGAACACCCATGCAGTCTAGTGTTGGTCATGTTTAGCCCTTGGAAGAGGTTTAGTAAACGGGTCTGCAACATTTAGATCCGTGTGCACTTTGCAAATATTTATGTCCTTCTCCTCGATGTAATCGCGGATGGAGTTGAAGCGTCGCTTTATGTGTCTGGTCCTCTTGTGAAACCTTGGTTCCTTGGCCAGAGCAATGGCACTATTGGTGTCACAGAACAGGTTCATTGGATTCAGTGCACTGGGCACTACTCCAAGATCTGTCATGAACTGCTTCATCCAGACACCTTCCTTCGCCGCCTCCGAGGCTGCGATGTACTCCGCTTCACATGTAGAATCGGCTACCACGCTTTGCTTGGAACTGCGCCAGCTTACCGCTCCCTCATTGAGAATAAATACGTATCCGGTTTGTGACTTAGAGTCATCCGGATCAGTGTCAAAGCTTGCATCGACGTAACCCTTTACGACGAGCTCTTCATCACCTCCATAAACGAGAAACATTTCCTTAGTCCTTTTCAAGTACTTAAGGATATTCTTGACCGCTGCCTAGTGTTCCATTCCAGGATCACTTTCAAACCTTCCGGCCATACTTATGGCAAGGCTGACATCGAGTCTTTTGCACAGCATTGCATACATGATAGAGCCTATGGCTGAAGCATAGGGGATGACACTCATCTTTTCTCTATCCTCTGTAGTCACTGGGCATTGAGTCTTACTCAACTACACACCTTGTAACATAGGCAAGAACCCCTTCTTGGACTGAACTTCTTCAAAACTTTATCAAGGTATGTGCTCTGTGAAAGTGCTATCAAGCGTTTCGATCTATCTCTATAGATCTTAATGCCTAATATGAAAGCAGCTTCTCCTAGGTCCTTCATTGAAAAACTCTTGTTCAAATATTCCTTCACGCTTTCAGCATTTCTATATTGTTTCCAATCAGCAATATGTCATCCACATATAATATTAGAAACGCTATAGAGCTCCCACTCACTTTCTTGTCAATACAAGCTTCTCCGTAAACTTGTATAACTCAAATGCTTTGATCACCTCATCAAAACGCTTATTCCAACTTCAAGATGCTTGCACCAGCCCATAAATCGATCACTGGAGTTTGCAAACTTTGTCAGCATTCTCTGGATCGACAAAACCTTCTGGTTGCATCATATACAACTCTTCCTCAAGGAAACCGTTGAGGAACGTTGTTTTGACATCCATCTGCCAAATTTCATAGTCGAAATAAGCAGCTATTTCCAACATGATTCTGACAGACTTAAGCATCGCTACGGGTGAGAAGGTCTCATCGTAGTGAACTCCTTGAACTTGTGAAAAACTCTTTGCCACAAGTCGAGCTTTATAGACGGTGACATTACCGTCCGCGTATGTCTTTTTCTTAAAGATCCATTTGTTCTGAATGGCCTTTCGCCCTTCAGGTAATACTTCCAAAGTCCATACTTTGTTTTCATACATGGATCCCATCTCGGATTTCATGGCCTCTAACCATTTCTCAGAATCCAGGCCCATCACTGCTCCTCCATAGCTCGTAGGTTCATTGTTGTCCAACAACATGACCTCCAAGACAAGGTTGGCATACCACTCAGGAGTAGTACGCGGCCTTGTCGACCTACGAGGTTCAATAGTAGCTTGATCCGAAGCTTCATGATCATCATCATTAACTTCCTATTCTACCATCGTATGTTCCACAAAAACATCTTTCTGCGCTGCGCTACTTTCTGGTTGAAGTAAAGGTTCAATAACCTCATCAAGCTCTATTTTCCTCCCACTCAATTCTTTCGAGAGAAACTCTTTCTCAAGAAATGTTCTGTTCTTAGCGACAAACACTTTGCCTTCGGATCTGAGATAGGAGGTATACCCGACTGCCTCTTTCGGGTATCCTATGAAGACGCATTTTTCCGCTTTGGGTTCCAGCTTTTCAGGCTGAAGCTTTTTGACATAAGCATCACATCCCCAAACTTTAATAAACGACAACTTTGGCCTCTTGCCAAACCACAATTCATATGGCGTCGTCTCAACGGATTTCAATGGTGCCCTATTTAAAGTGAATGCAGCTGTCTCTAATGCATAACCCCAAAACGATAGTGGCAAATAAGCAAGAGACATCATAGAACGCACCATATCTAATAAGGTTCGATTACGACATTCGGACACACCATTACGCTGTGGTGTTCCGGGCAGTGACAACTGTGAAACAATTCCACACTGTCTTAAGTGACTGCCAAACTCATACCTCAGATATTCACCTCCTCGATCAGATCGTGGGAATTTAATCTTCTTGTTACGATGATTCTCAACTTCACTCTAAAATTGCTTCAATTTTTCAAACGTTTCAGACTTGTGTTTCATCAAGTAAATATACCCATATCTACTTAAGTCATCAGTGAAGGTGAGAAAATAACGATATCCACCACGTGTTGTAACATTCACTGGACCGCACACATCAGTATGTATGATTTCCAATAAGTCACTCGCCCATTCCATTGTTCCAGAGAACGGAGTTTTAGTCATCTTGCCCATGAGGCATGGTTCACATGTGTCAAGTGATTCAAAATCAAGTGACTCCAAAAGTCCATCAGCATGGAGCTTCCTCATGCGTTTTACACCAATATGACCTAAACGGCAGTGCCACAAGAAAGTGGTACTATCATTATCAACTCTACATCTTTTTCCATCAATGTTATGAACATGTGTATCATCACCATCAAGATTCAATATGAATAAACCCCTAACATTGGGTGCATGACCATAAAAGATATTACTCATATAAATAGAACAACCTTTATTCTCTGATTTAATGAGTAACCGTCTCGCAATAAACAAGATCCAGATATAATGTTCATGCTTAACGCAGGCACTAAATAACAATTATTCAGGTTCATCACTAATCCCGATGGTAATCGAAGAGAGAGCGTGCCGACGACGATCACATCAACCTTGGAACCATTTCCCACGCGCATCATCACTTCGTCCTTTGCCAGTCTTCGTTTATTTCATAGTTCCTGCTTTGAGTTGCAAATGTGAGCAACCGAACCAGTATCAAATACCCAGGCACTACTACGAGAGCTAGTAAGGTACACATAAATAACATGTATATCATATATACCTTGTTTGTCGTTGGTCGCCTTCTTGTCAGCCAGGTACTTGGGGCAGATCCGCTTCCAGTGACCAGTTCCCTTGCAATGAAAGCACTCAGTTTCTGGCTTGGGTCCATGCTTGGGCTTCTTTACAGGAGTAGCAACTGCTTTGCCATCCTTCTTGGTTTTACCCTTCTTGCCCTTGCCCTTGCCCTTTCCATTTTTCTTGAAACTAGTGGTTTTATTGACCATCAACACTTGATGTTCTTTCTGGATTTCAGACTCGGCAACTTTTAGCATCGCAAACAGCTGTTCATCCCGTGCATGTTATAGAGCTCTTATAACTAGGTGGCAGTGATTGAAGAACTTTGTCAGTGATCGCCTCTAGCGGAAGGGCAATTCACAACTCCGCTAAACGAGTTGAATACCTAGACATTCTGAGTATATGTTCACTGATAGACCCGTTCTCCTCCATCTTGCAAGCATAGAACTTATCGGAGGTTTCATACCTCTCGATCCAGGCATTCTTCTGAAAGATAAACTTCAACTCCTGGAACATCTCATATGCTCCATGACGTTCAAAATGTCTTTGAAGTCCTGGTTCTAATCCATACAATATTTCACACTGAACTATTGAGTAATCTCCAGTACGTGCCTCCCAAGCGTTCTTAATGTCTTCGGAGGTCATGTCTTCAGGTTGGTCACCAAGCAGTGCATCAAGGACACATGATTTCTGGGAAGCCGTGAGGATAATCCTCAGATTACGGGCCCAGTCAACAAAGTTACTTCCATCATCTTTCAACTTAGCTTTCTCTAGGAACGCATTAAAATTCAGGGATGCTACTGCGCGAGCCATTGATCTACAACATAAATATGCAAAGTTTACTTAGACTATTGTTCAACATAATGAGTTTAGTTAATCAAATTACTAAAGCTCCCACTCAAATTGACATCCCTCAGGTCATCTGAGTGTCACATGATCCAATTTCACCAACTTAAGTCCGATCATCACGTGAGTTGAGGTGGCTTCAATGGTGAACATCTCATATTGATCATATCTACTATATGACTCATGTTTGACCTTTCGGTCTCTTGTGTTCCGAGGCCATGTCTGTACATGCTAGGCTCATCAAGTTTAACCCGAGTGTTCTGCGTGTGCAATACTGGCTTGCACCCGTTGTATGTGAACATAGAGTCTATCACACCCGATCATCACGTGGTGTCTCGACACGACGAACTTTTGCAACGGTGCACACTCGGGGAGAACACAATTCATCTTGAAATTTAAGTGAGGGATCACCTTATAATGCTACCATCGTCCTAAGCAAAACAAGGTGCATAAAAGGATTAACATCACATGCAATTCATAAGTCACATGATATGGACATGAACTTGTGCTTTTGATCTCCATCTAGAAAGCACCGGCATGATCTCCATCGTCATCGGCATGACACCATGATCTTCATCATCTTGATCTCCATCAACGTGTCGCCATCGGGGTTGTCGTGCCCAACATGCTTCTACTACTATTGCTACCATTTAGCAATAAAGTAAAGCATTACATAATGCTTAATGATTGACACGCAGGTCATACAATAATTAAAGACAACCCTATGGCTCCTGCCGGTTGTCGTACTCATCGACATGCAAGTCATGATAATCTATACATCACATGATCATCTCATACATCACATATATCACATCATGTAATTGGCCATATCACATCACAACATACCCTGCAAAAACAAGTTAGACGTTCTCTAATTGTTGTTGCATGTTTTACGTGGCTGCTACGGGTATCTAGCAAGAACAATTCTCATCTACGCAAAAAGCACAACGGTCATACATTAGTTGCTTTTCAACCTTCTCAAGGACCGCCTTTGTCGAATCTGATCCAACTAAAGTGAGAGAAACTGGCACCCGCAAGCCATCTATGCAACAAGTTGCGGTCGAGGGAATCGGTCTCTCGTAAGCGTACGAGTAACGTTGGTTCGGGCCGCTTCATCTCACAATACCGCTGAACCAAAATCCGACCAAGGGAGGAAGCAATCTAAGCATCAATGCCCACAAACCTTTTGTGTTCTACTCGAGATCTCATCTACACATAGACCTAGCTCATGATGCCACTATTAGGAAATGTTGCACGGGAAACAAAAAAATTCCTACGCACACGCAGATCTATCCATGGTGATGAGCATCTACGAGAGGGAGAGTGGATCTACATACCCTTGTAGATCGCTAAGCGAGAAGCGTTAAGAAACACGGTTGGTGTAGTCGAACGTCTTCGCGATCCAAATCGCCGTGCGTCCCGCGATCCAATCACGATCCGTCTCGCGATCTTGATCACGATCCTTCCGATCTAGCGCCGAACGGACGGCACCTCCGCGTTCAGCACACATACAACTTGATGACGATCTCCGCCGTCTTGATCTAGCAAGAAGGAGCGGAGAGGAAGAAGAGTTCTCCAGCAGCGTGACGGTGCTCCGGTGATGGTGGTGGAGCTATTCCGACAGGGCTTCGCCTAAGCACTGCAGAAATCCGATCTAGAGAAGAAACTATGCACTAGAAGGTAGGGTTGCACGTGGCTGAAAATCAATTGCAAAAACCCTAAAACCCTCTAGTATATGTAGGAGGAGAGGAGGAGAGGAGGCAGCCTTGGCTTCCAAGCCAATCTGGTTCGGCCGAACTAGGAGGGAGGAGTCCACCTCCTCCACTCCTAGTAGGATTAGGACTCCTTCCTTATTTTGCCTTTTTTGCCTTTTTCCACCTTTTTCCTTTTGGGTTTTTCTTCCTAGCTGCATGGGACTTGTGTGGGACTTCCACCAGCCCACAAAGGGCTGGTATTCATCCTCCCACAACCCATGTAGCCTCTTGGGTCGAAACACCCCTCCCGATGGTCTCCCGGTACATTACCGATTAGCCCGAAACTTTTCCGGCGACCAAAACAGGACTTCCTATATATCAATATTTACCTCCGGACCATTCCGTAGCTCCTCGTGACGTCCGGAATCTCATCCGGGACTCCAAACAACCTTCGGTCACCACCATACATAACTCTATACTACCGAAACGTCACCAAACCTTAAGTGTGCAGTCCCTGCGGGTTCGAGAACTATGTAGACATGACCGAGACACTTCTACGATCAATAACCAATAGCGGGACTTGGATGCCCATATTGGTTCCTACATATTCTATGAAGATCTTTATCGGTCGAACCTCTATGTCAAGGATTCAGTTAATCTCGTATGATGTTCCCTTTGTTCTTCGGTATGTTACTTGCCCGAGATTCGATCGTCGGTATCTCCATACCTAGTTCAACCTCGTTATCGGCAAGTCTCTTTACTCATTCCATAATACAAGATCCCGCAACTAACACTTAGTCACATTGCTTGCAAGGCTTATTGTGATGTTGTATTACCGAGTAGGCCCTGCGATACCTCTCCGTTCACACGGAGTAACAAATGTCAGTCTTGATCCATGCCAACTCAATAGACACCCTCGGAGATACCTGTAGAGCACCTTTATAGTCACCCAGTTACGTTGCGACGTTTGATACACACAAGGCACTCCTCCGATGTTCGTGAGTTGCATGATCTCATGGTCATAGGAACACATACTTGACATGCAGAAAACAGTAGCAATAAACTGACACGATCATATGCTACGTTTGTAGTTTGGGTCTTGTCCATCACATCATTCTCATAATGATGGGATCCCGTTATCAAATGACATCACATGTCAATGACCAGGAAACCTTGACCATCTTTGATGAATGAGCTAGTTCACTAGAGGCATACTAGGGACAAAGTGTTGTCTATTTATCCACACATGTAATGTGTTTCCAATTAATACAATTATAGCATGGATAATAAACGATTATCATGAATAAGGAAATATAATAATAAACACTTTATTTATTGCCTCTAGGGCATATTTCCAACAGGCCCAAGGTCTAGTGGGACCCATCTTGCCTCTTTGTCGTCTGCTTGTAGGATCTATGTCGTCCGCTGGCAGATGGCAAACAGTACCTTTGCCATCAGTCAGCTCTTTGTCGTCTGCTTTACGGCAGCTGACGGCAAAGAGCATCTTTGCCATCTGTCAGTAGACGACAAAGGACTGGCTGATGGCAAATTACTAGATTCTAGTAGTGTATCCTTATGTTGAGGTCAAGATCATCCATTCCAACCATATGGATCTTGATTTCTAGCCTCCCCAAGTTGCTTTCCACCCAATCAATCTCTTCTACCCAAGTCAAATCTTTGAGAGAGTGATTGAGTGTTGAGGAGACTATCATTTGAAATACTAGAGCAAGGAGTTCATCGTTGTTACCTATTTCATATATAGGGTCGCGCTATTCGTCACCCTGGTGAGCAATAGTTATTCTTCACCCCCCTCAATTTTAACATCAATGCACCGTAATTTTACGCCCCCTAATTGTTTTCTCATTTCATACGTAAAACCAGACCGTGAGAAAATTTATAATCAGCGTAAAAATATTTTATGTCACGTAAAATTACAAACATACAAAAATAGTGGAAAATATACAATAAATTCAATTTTTTGGTCTTGTGACCCATATTTTTATTTTCTTATATCAAATTTTACGTCGTGATTCAATATAAATGTAACCTTTTGTATTCCGAACATAATTTATTTATAAATTGATCATAAAATTATCTCGGATGAAGAATAATTTATTATGCATCCTGGGTGATGAATAGAGTTTCTCTCTCTCTCTCTCTATATATATATATATAAAAGAGAGAGTCAGTGGGTAGGGTATGGGCAGGTTATGGGCAATACCATACCCATACCCGTATAGTCACTGGATACAAAATTCTACTCATACCCATACCCACAGGTACGAAACTTTACTCATACCCATACTCGTTGGGTATCCAACGTGTAGAACAAATAGTATGCACGTTGTTTACAATTTTACACTCATTGATAGCATATTTGGCACAAAAATGAATTATCTCAGCTCAATAACAAATAGCTAAGTACATGACCAGTATCAAAATTTAGAAATAACAACATACTCATAAGTCAATAGAAGTAGACGAGTCACATAAAAAATTCATGATTAATTGGTGATAATTTAACATTGGTTAACAAGTGGGTAGGGTATTGATATACACACGGGGTACAAGGCTATACCCGTACCCTATCCATGACTTAACGGGTAGGGTATGGATACTACCCATGGATATAAAAATATTCCCATACCCTGCTCATGTGAATATTGTACCCACAGGTACCTATACCCGTGGGTAAAATCGTCATTATATGGCGCTTTCATTACTTCAGTAGTAGGAATACCAATTTAATTCCATGACAACAGCCACATCGATCTTGGTTGTTAGTGTGCGCACACTCTACACACTATATATTAGGACATGTTCGGAAGTGCACCAACTCCTTGAAATCTATACATTAGGACCTGTTCGGAATTGCACCAACTCCGTGAAATCGCAAAAGCTGCAGAGCTATGAAATAGGTGTTCCACGTTTTTCCTATTGTAACTTCACCTGCTCCCGGAGTGGAGTTGTGGAGTGAAGGTACTTCAAACATAGCCTTAATTGACCCCGTCTGCTCTGGGACGCAGCCAAACCTAGCTCATGAATCTAGCTCTGTACCGTATGCACGCACACATGAACCGATGAACAACGTCGCCCGCTTCGCTAGCTGCAACTGCATGCTACCATACTACGAGTTAATTTATTCACTCCTACCGTCGTCTAGCACTTGACGTCTGGCCAGCTTACACCAAACTAAGATCATTGACGTGGCTTGAGATTGCATCGGTATTTCCCCAAAGAGAAAGGGATAATACAGCACAGCAACGATACGTATTTCACTTAGTTATGAAACCTAGGTATCAATTTGTAGAGGAAGATCACGCACCCACTTAAACAGCATCTGCACACAAACAACAAATACTTGCAAGCCGACACGAAAGAGAGGTTGTCACACTCTCTACGGTAATAAGATAGATTAGGTAACGATAGTTTTGACAAACAGATCTCTCAAGAACATAAAGTAAAACAAATAAATAAAAAGTGCAACAAGGTATTTTTGGTTTTTTGTATTAATAGATCTAAAAACAAAAGTTGCAAATAGTAGATCGGAAAGCAATATATTGGAAAAGTAGACCCGGAGGCCGTGGGTTTCACTAGTGGCTTCTCTCATGAGTATAGCACACGATGGGTGAACAAATTACTGTTGGACAATTGATAGAAGATCAATAATCATGACGATATCTAGGCAATGATCATTATATATGCATCACAATATCACATCCAAGATAAGTAGACCGAAATGATTCTGCATCTACTTCTATTACTCCACACATCGACCGCTATCCAGCATGCATCTAGTGTATTAAGTTCATGGAAAAATGGAGTAATGCAATAAGAACGGTGACATGATGTAAACAAGATATATTCATGTAGGAATAGACCCCATCTTGTTATCCTTCATGGCAACGACACATGCGTGTCTTGCTGTCCTTTCTGTCACTGGGAAAGAACACCGCAAGATCGAACCCATCACAAAGCATATCTTCCCATGGCAAGAAAAATCGATCTAGTTGGCCTAACTAAACCAAAGATTCGAAGAAGAAATATGAGGCTATAAGTAATCATGCAAATAAGAGATCAAAGAAGACTCAAATCATATTCATGGATAGAAACTGATCATGAACTCAAAATTCATCGGATCCCAACAAACACACCGCAAAAGTCATTACATCAAATAGATCTCCAAGAGGCCATTGTATTGAGAAACATAGAGAGAGAGAGGAAGCCATCTAGTTACTGCCTATGGACCCGTAGGTATATGGTGGACTACTCAAGCATCATCGGAGATGCACCTATAAAGAAGATGAACCCCTCCGTGATTGTGTTAGATTGGATCTCGAGATTTTGGAACTTGCGGCTGCTGGAATTGTTCTGCAATAACGGGGAGATGTTTGATTGTGATCAATGATGCAGCTAATTATCCCATGATTCTGTGTCTGCTTGGATTCCTTTGTCTTTGCTCATCATTATGCTTGCAAGAATTGTGATCACTGTTTGGCGAGGGCTGAAAACTAGGTGGGTCCATGATGATGATGTAAACTTGATGATTTACACAGAGACTATGTGCATTGCTATGGAGTATTATTTTGTCATGTACAGATTAGTCAGGGTGTGCATTACTATGGTAGAGGAGCTCCCGACTCATGCCCTAGAGTGTGAGGAGAAAGCAGGGGGTGGTGGCCTTGGAGAGATGGTTGGGCGCTTGCGGCGGCGGAGGAGCCACGCTTGCTGGCTGCATCAACTACTCGGAGTGGAGGTGGAGCGAAGCAACGGGTTCACGTAAGGCCTCGCCGAGGGCAGCGAGTTTAGAGGCAGCCGTGCCCTGCATACTTGGCCGGGGTAAATTGTGCTGGCTTTCGGATTATTCGTCTTCGTTTTACCCTATGAAAGGCTTGCTCACATTAGTTATGAAAGGACACAGCTCAGCTGCTGTGATCTTGTTTTTGAATAGTTGACACATGTCCGGCCAGATCTGAATCCATAGATAAACCACGATTATAAGTCGTATAGCTATTTTGTAAGATTCATTTGCATTGTAAAAAACCATTGCATGAACATGTGCCCAAACAGGAAAGTGAAAGGGGCGCTATCCCACCTGGCACCGCCGAGCTTCTGCTCAGGTCGCGCCACGGGCGCGTCCCAACCACTAGTATTCTTCAGTCGTATATTACTACTGAACATGCCTGCTTGCCTGTATGCCACCTTACTCTTCAGTCATCACTCCGGCATCGGCGAGCCGTCTACGCCATGCATCGGTCCAGAGATCGGACCAAGTCAGCAGGAAGTAGAGGCCCTCGCCGACCTCAGCGCGCCGTCACCCGCCAACAGCATGAAGACGGTCACCACCGCCAGGGACAGTCGGGGTGGCTCGGGCATGGGGGCTGGGCTGGGGTGGCTTGGTCATGGGCGCTGGGCTGGGGCGGCGCGGCGATCCGAAGGTGGGGGGGGGGGGGGGGGGGGGGGGAGGCCATGGGGGCTGGGCTGGGGTGGCACGGCGATCCGAGGGTGGGGGGGGAGGGGGGTGGCTCGGCCATGGGGGCTGGGCTGGGGTGACGCGGCGATCTGTGGGTGTGACTTGTGAGCTTAAATAGAGGGGGGGAGGTGGGAGGGTGGTTCCGTGGTTGGTCGCGTCACTCGCGTGTGAACTGCAAATCAAATACAATGGCAGCCTTAGAGACAGACAATGGGAAATCAATTGCTACTACGTCAAGCCCAACACTGTGGCACACGGTCATGGTCGTTGTTGCTATCATGTCCAGGCCTATATAGATTTTGTCACTCATATGTCTGAAGAAATGTCAGCTATCACTATCACTATCATGTGCATGACTAGACAATTTGCAACCTTTGGCCTAATATGGTTACCACTTACCAGTTTGATGACTGCTGAGTTGTTTCTTGTCCGTCAACATGTTATTTTATATGCAATCGGCCAACCGTGGTAGCTCAAAAGCGTTTCCCTTTAAAAGAAGGTTTTTGCTTTATGGTTTGCTCAAACCAGGGTTTGCCTTAAACTCGACCACTTGGAATGCAGGATCGCATGTGTTCTTCGGACAGCGTTCTTGAACCCGTGGGCCCATAAGATGGTATTCCAACCCTGGCTTTCTTCGAAGGCTGTATGCTGTCAGGCTAGTCGTCTAAGCTTGGTGGTGAATGTGGAAGCTTCCTCTACTCAGAACCTTCAAGTCACCCACCAAGCTTAATTTTGCGGCTCATCAATGATCATCTGCAAGTACTTCTGACAATTCTCAGCTGCAATTGCTTTTGAACCTGAAAAGGTAACAAGTGATTATTTAATCTAGTCTTAAATGATTGGGACGAAAGTTTAGGATGGTTCCGAAGAATAAATATCAGAGATGGCAAATTTACAAATAAATAGTGTGGGCACAATAAAAGAACCGTTAATAAGAGGCAATCGAGAATATCATTTGCTACAAGAAACCACCCAACTATAACTTTGGTAAATAAGGGTTTGTTAAGAATGGGGTAAAAGATCGGATTTGTAGGAGTAATTCCCAAGCTAACAGCAGGAAGTACTCCTTTAGGTGTACCAGGGATTAAGTAATATTCAGGAACAGAGGGAATGATACTTAAGAGTGGATACCCACTATCTGGTCCACCAAGTTGGGCGATTGCATCCACAAACCGACTATGGAGATCAGCGGTCCATCTTAGATGTTGTTTCCCACTCCCTAGAGGATTAGCAGGATTGCTTATGTTGGATCCACCGAAAGCTCCAATATTACTTCCATGCTCAGTATTCTGAGCCCTCTGTGGTGCAAAGGGCACAGAAAACTTCTTAGCATGGTACATCATGAGAGTACGGCAACAATTTTAAGAAATTGTCATACACATGAGTAAGGCCAAGAAATGTTATAATTTAGGATGAAACAAGTCTACATTTCTGATGCCATCCTGTATACTATGAACAGAACATATCAAGCTGCGGTAAATGTAAATACAGCACACTGAACATTTCTGGTATGAGGAAATTTCATCATTTCTTAGACAGTTCATGACATCCCGATCAGCACATTTATCCCGAGATGTCAAGAAGTTGGTAAGTCTCCTGGTCTATACTTAAAAGACTTCTGCTACAAGTAAAAAAGCAAAGAGGGCAAACTGAATATGGCAGACAATATTGACACAGCAGGACACCATAACTACAAAAAAAAATCTTTATACCTGTTGGTAGTATCAAAATATCTAAATAGCCAACACCTAACAATTTTTTAAGGCTACAGACATATAGAGGAACTTTAACCTCTCCAAATCACACGAGGAAGACAAGTTCATCCCAAGCTGCTAACTGAACTCCACATAGTAGAAAGACAAAAATTTGCAAGCAACAGAGCCAGACCAGTTGAGCTACATTGGGTTCAAGTCAACGCAACAACTGAGAGTAAGAGTCTAAGAGTTCGAAAAATCAAACTGATAAAGGCAGAGCAGAAGAATGGCCAGTGAACAGACTTGGTGGTAAAACCAAGTGTGGAGTAGTAACAATCTAATGGCTTGCCGCTATGTAATGTTATCGCTACTTACATTTACGGTTTGATTTGAGATGCCTGCATCTTGGATGTCGGCCATTAGAAGTGGAGCCTGTCCTGGAGGCAGGGGCGGAGCTCTGTAGCGGCCGAACTGGGCCATGGCCCGCCCAGGTATTTGACTAAATATTTTTTACCTATGCGTCTTCCTATACCCAGCCCACGCACGCACAGGCACAACATCACCTGCTCTCCTGCCTCATGCACGCACCGGCCACTGGAGAGTGCCGCCTGCCGTCTCGCGGAGCATCCACCGTAGTGCCGTCCGCCGAGATCTCACGTTGCCCCTCCCCAGCTCTTTCCCGCTTCCCCCGAGCGATCGGCGACGACTGTCCGCGCGACAACGCCGTCATGCTGTTGTTCTGCTCCAAGCCTCCAACTCCATTCCAAAGCTCCAACACGGCAACATGTCAAGCAGGGGATTGAGAACAACAGCCTACTGTGTTCTAAGATTTGATGGACGGATTACTTCTTTTGTTCATTACCCTTCTAGTTTCTATACAGAGATTTTTCAAGGTGTATTTTCAGTATGGAGGCCATTAAGACAAAATTACACAATATGATGGACGATGAGAATCTTGCTAATAACCTACCCCTTTCGTCCTATAATATAAAAACATTTTCAAGCTAGTATTAGTTTAACAGAGGGAGGGATTCTAGAGAACTACAACCATGAAGACATCATCAAAGATTTTACAAGAAAATAAAGGATCAAAGTTGATTTTAAAAGCAAAAAGGATCCAAGTAGTAACTTAATATTTCTTCACGGTTGAACTGACTTTTGGTGCACACACATTTCAACATATACACATATCTGCTCGCTCCATCTCATAACATGTGTTTATGATTCAAATTTATATAACAATTGTATTCTTCTTCAATTTGGCCCGCCCAAGTTTTTCTTTCAAGCTCCGCCACTGCCTGGAGGTAATCGCAGCCATCCCCAAATGCCAATCGAAGTGACTAGACGAACATAACAAATGATCCGCGACAAATTGAATCCAGATGGGAAAAAATTACGCTACAGGTGGAATTGATCGAGATCACAGGCCATATGCAAATAGCAGGCCAGTTTCCAACCCAGCCTTTACGGCATCAGAGTCGCACGAGTCAGCACAGCAACAACGCACAGCTCATAGGCCAAAAAAGGTTTATGAGCATGGAAATCGCCAAAACAACGCTTGCACCAAACCAAGCTTCGCCCCTAAAACATCAGAAGCGGCGCCACCACCACCAAAACGTGATCTCCATGCCTATGTTTTTTGCTGTATTTATTAATACCGCTCCTCTCACATCCCGTCCACCCACAGCCAATGGAATCTCACGAGAAACGAAGTAAGAAGGCACAAGAGCTTAATTAGGCTGCTTCCAATGCAAAGGTGTTAAGATATGGTGCTAAGAACATTAAATAGCTTAGCAACTCAACTTCACAATGCATAGGTGCTTAACTTGTTGTTGCTAAGCTCACCCTATTTAATGATTTAGCACCTAAACTCTCTCATGCATTGGTCATCTTCTTTCATTTAAGTGGTTTGCCTAGGTTCACGTGTATGGCATTGGTTCTTCCTGGGTCACCAAAATACTCTCTTTCCTTCTTAATTGCTATGCCATGTCATTTTTTTGCTTATGTAACATGCTTAGCACATGTCCACCGTGAAGCACTAAAAAATACGTGTTAGGATTTATGGGTTATACGTGTTAGGATTTAATTTATGACACTTAATTAAAGGGAAATCTCCCCTTGTCCTAACCAAGCCTAATCAATAATGAAAGAGATCAACTGTTTTGCTTTACTATTCATTCATCTCTCGTCTCTCTCGTTCGATTTCAAACACGGTATCAGTACCGTCTCTACCGAGAGCATCGCAAGAACGAGAGAGGAATAACATGGATCGATGGCCTCAGCCAGGAACATGAAGAACGAGAAGAAGAAAAGAAGAATACAACCAGTTCATACTTGTTTTCCTTCGATTCAAGAGATGCAAAGGGATGAAAGGTACCATGTAGTTCTTCAAATTCTTCCGTTTAAGCACGAACAGGGGCCCTCGAAAGTGGCCGTCGGCTCAGCATGGCCCTCCGGCCACAGCGGACAGCCCCTGCGCTTCATCCCGATGGGATTGTGGCGGCCCGCGCGCGCAGCCCGAAAACCGCCCCCGGCGGACGCGGCGGCGCCTCGGCCCCGACTCTTCGCGAGGTCCAGCGCCTCCTCGTCCTCCCGGACGCGACGCGCTCCAGCGCGAAGCAGGGGCGGTCCGCCCGGCCGCCGCCCGCTCGACTCGACCTAGACATCTGGAGCCCGCACGGAAGCGTCCCTCCAGCGCGCAGCCAGGCGTGGCCGTTGCGCCCGCCCGCGCGCCTGAGCCGCCGCCCGGCAGCGCCGCGCCGCGCCCGGCCGCCCGGCCGCCGCTCGTGCCGTGGCCTCGCCGCCTACGCCCTCGCCGTGGCCTCGCCGCCTGCGCCCGCGTCTGGCCCTGGCCCGCACCCGCCCGGGCCGTGGCCGGCAGCGCCAGGCCATGACCGCGCTCCCCGCGCTCCGCCCGGCCTCGACTGGCCGCCGTCGCGCCTGCGCCAACCGCCTGGATTCCGCCTCCACCCCCTCCGGTGTCGTCTGCCTTGGAGCAGGGACGGAGATCGCCGGAGACGCGAGGGGATGCGGCGGCCACTCCACCTGCCGGCGGCCCAGTGCCGCCCCCTCCACCTGCCGGCGCGGCTGAATGGATCGGATTTGGTTGGGCCGGCAAAAGGCCGTCGAGGCCCAGGCCCAGGCGCCTGGGGCGACCTCCGGCAGCCCCCTTCCCCACCGCTCAGCTGTGGGCCGAATGACCGCCTGGGCCAGATTTTGCTGTTTTTTTTTCTATTAACAGTAGTTCTAGCAGTGATTTCATTCCTGTTTAGACATATTAAATTCCGTCCATTAGTGCTGTTCTGATGAGTACCTAGATGTATTCCACATCTTAAGGTAATGTAATACATTATCTTATTAAACTATAGAGGTATCTGTCAAAATAGTTTTCTTAGTGAAACTTATGATGACAACAAAGAGGACTAACTTCTCTTTACCATATGCAACGGATATGGCAAGCACATTCTCTATGTATCATCAGGATTGTACTACACATATTGCAAAACCCGTAGCACATGTTGCGTACGAGATAGTTTTTCAGAGTGTCTTTTGCATGACAAACTTGGCATTCCCGCTTTGGTCATCATTGACATTGGGTTGAAACCGGAACTATCAGCGATTCCAATGGTTTATTATTCTGACAATATTTGGATTTTTGTGTGCACTAAATGTGACACAGGAAAGCTAATTTTAAGGCCCACGCACCTCAAAGTCTACGTTGAACCACTCAGACTCCTTGAATGCATCAAGTCGAGGTAAGTGGCTTTTCCCAACCATTGAGTAGACTATTCAGATATTCTATGGTTTAAAAGACATATCTACATGATCGTCTTAAGTGTGTGCTTTATTCACACGAAACCATTGGCTCATTATCCTGACATCGTTGTGTAGCAAATTGAATGGATAACATTGCAGAACTCTCCTTGAGTGCCTTGACAATGGCATTTGGATTGAAGTTTAGCAATTTGTCGTAATGTCTAGCCTTGAAATGGTTTGGTAGAATCCTATATCCAAAGAATTAAGCTCATTGCATTATCTTTACTTTGAAATTGCAACTTACCAACTTTACGTTGGAGTCATGCAGTTTTACACGCTCATGACCAAACTGCATAATATTATTCCCCTTTATCATTTATTCATGGAAATCTACCAAGTATTCCCCATCTGCGGTAATTCGGTTGCATAACGATATCACCATCCGCCGTACATCATTGACCCCTCAACATATAGTTGGGATCTATGTGAGGAATAACTATCTCCGTCAATACCTCAATCCCCTCGCATGGGGAGTTATTCAAGGCCAGTATGTTGATTCATGAGGAATATTTCTAGGCATTAGGGGGAGATTTCAAGTACCATAAAGAATGCCAGAAAATTAGTGC
Organism: Hordeum marinum; assembly: GCA_022496015.1. Lineage (NCBI taxonomy): Eukaryota > Viridiplantae > Streptophyta > Magnoliopsida > Poales > Poaceae > Hordeum > Hordeum marinum. Next base: position 387,940,279 of record CM039672.1, read on the forward strand.
AATGTTCAACACATTTCTGCCTCAATTCCACGTACTCAAAGATCTGAACCATGCGTTCAAAAGATTTGCAGCTCATTGCAAATAACATGTCATATTCATTTACTGATTATAAATGTGTCACACAATCCTGCAAAAATGCCTGAAAGAGTGAAGGTACCAACAAAAACCACTCCACTCCCCGTTCAATGCAATAGGGGAAGATGTATGGCAAACAAGGTTGTCAGAATCGTGACTTAAGTCTTAGAATCTTACGACTTTACGATCCAAACTAGCCCCTCCGGTTCTACGATTTTGCTCGTAGAATCTAAGTTTCTACGATCCTAGTAGTTAAGATTCTATGACTCACGATCCTACCAACGAAGCTCCGACCCGATTCAGAATCTCGATTCTGACAACTTTGATGGCAAAAGTACATCAGGATTCAGCTTCTTGCAAGCCAGTATATCAAGGCCTCTAAATAAGTTTATGCAAGTCAACTTCGCATTGACAGACACCTAATAGGTAGTATACACCCAATGGATGGGCAACCTCCACCAACCCAGGTCATAGTGCACACAATGACCGGTACAGCGGAATACCCGACTCAATCGCATTAGGAAATCGCGAGCAATCACCATGGGTAATGATATTTCCATCAACTATATATTGATATATAGATGCTGGAGAAACATATAACCGGAAGTCTATAATTGTCGACATACATTTCTCAACTAGATTGCAAAAACCTTTCACATGATTCAGGTCCAAAGACCATGGCCATGGCAAAGTGTGAACAATATTCGGACTGAACTCAGACAAAGGGTATAATCTAGGTAGGAATAAGCTTGCTCAATAATGGGAAGGTATTCATAAGCAATACCCACATCAGTTTCTTCTGGAAAAATAATTGAGAACAATAAGGTGATGAAACATAGAAGCAAGTATTACAGCACAAGGGTTCACACAGATACCCAGTATTCTCCAAAGGTGGAATATCTTTCCGATAACTTATATCGTTGGCAGTACAAAATCATTTATCTCTGCAATGGATAGATGTAGTGATTACATATCCATGTAGATCACTAGATTCAGATAGAGATGGTTCCCGCTGGAATCTCACTTCTGAATCGAAATGCAAAACGCAACATACATTTTGTAAAATCAATAAGTCACCATATGACTTATATTACCAGCGGTATATTTGGTACAACCGACGTAGAGAGTTCCTTATGCACAAGGATTACTCCTACACAGATGATTACCCATACATGTTAAGCATGTGATCATCTAAATGACGGGGTTTGAGATGAAGGATCTGGGTAAATTCTCGAGCACCTTCACTCATACATTATGGAACACCATGTTCTCTATATCAATATTATATTGGACAAATTGATTGTGGACAAGTCTTATCCATCCATAATTTCCATGGTTGTTCATTCTCTAGATGTAGAGAAACATTCATTTAGACCATGAGGAGATGGAAATATGATGTTGGTACATAAAGTTCCATATCACAACTCATGCATTGGATCCACCAAACACAATTGGTTGGGAGTCAAGAATATCTTTCGATATCTCCAATGCATCAAACATTTTGTCCTAATCTTTCAGTTTCAGAGAAATCTAAACACCAATATCATTTGATACATCAATTAGATCCCTACTATGTCTGATAGTAGACAAGGTTTGTGTTCCTGCTAGGTGTGGTAGGCATCTCATGAGAGTCTTCAAAATAGACCTAGAGGATACATCCACCAACCATTATCTCAAAGATAATGTTTCTTGTGTTGCCAGGATGCAAAAAGGTTACACAATAAGAAACATCGATATATTGCATATCTTGCAAATCAAATAATGTGATTTATTTTCCCATCTACCAACTTTTACATTCCAGAAATATGTTCATGGAATTGGTATGTGACATCTTCGAAATTTGCAAGGATCAGGGGGGTATCTTCCTGAAATATTAATGTTCAATGCATCATATTATACTCGTTTTCCCTTCATGAGGATACTATACAGGTTCTCATAAAGGGTTTTAATGAGGTAATATCAACATGAGATCATATGTCATACTTTCAGTTTTCCCCACTGGGTTTTTTAGAAAAGTATATATGACATATTTATTGTTCTCTTGATTCTTTGAGTTTTCTCGTATTGAGTTGAAAGAGACAATAACCATTATATGTTGCATAATTTTCTACATATTTTTCCCACTGGGTTTGAAGGAGTTTTGGCAACATATCAAACACTATACTCCTCACATTTTTCCCACATGGTTTTCAGAGGAGCCTCTTTTCAACATGATGATATGGAATGGACAAGAGTAGATTAGGGGGAGTGTTAGGATTTAATTGTGACACTTAGTTAAAGGGAAATCTCCCCTTGTCCTAATCGAGCCCCGTAACAACCGCATCCCTCGATGCGTTGTTCAGGAATGGACGCATCCCTCTCTTGCGTCCTCTTAGATTGTATATAAGCCACACCATTAATGAAAGAGGTCAGCGGATTAGTTTCGCTACCCATTCATCTCTCGTTCGATTTCAAACAATACGTAAGGAAGAGGTCGCGTGTTTGACTCAAGCCGGACTTAGCATTTTTCTAGGTTTATTACAGTTTAACGGAAAAAAGGCAAATGGGCCGACCACAGAGCGGAGGATGTGTTTCCCCGTTCGCAAAATGCACGGTAATGAACGCTTAAGGCATCAAATAGAAAATGTCATTTTCCTTGCTTGATTTGCTCCTCTAAAAAATAGAGAAAAATGGCATTTGCTCCTCTCCAAATCAATAAAACAAAATCTTGCAAACCAAACGTGGCACATTGAATCGACAGATCGAGTCAGGCTTCTTTTTTAAAAGACCAGAGACAATCATAATCGATTTGTTCATCTAGTACCATAACAATTTTTATATTAAGTTTGACTGAGCCTATAGAAAAATTAACAAAAATCTACAATAAAAATATAATATGGAATATATTTCATAATGAATCCAATGAAGTAAATTTTGTAATGTAGGTGTTGATATATTTTTTATATAGGTTTGCTCAATCTTGATGAAGTTTAACTTAAGACAATCCTATAAATCAATTATTTTGAAACAAAGGGAATACCAGAGGCACGCAGAGGGACTAAATCAGATTCCCGCGTACGGGAATGGATGTATCCAAGTCCACTCACATGCGGAGGACATGTTTGTTGCCGTCGCAAGTGATGTGAGACTAGGTGCAGGGGTCCACTAGGTTCGGGTCCTAGTTTGTCAACGCACCATTCAGGTCCTGTATGCCTCTCCTTAGGGCTGAGAGTGCATCAATGTCCTGGTTTGCACCAGCTCTAGTAGAAGGGTCGACACGAAAGTCACAAGGATGATTGCCACCGGGGGCAGTCGTGATTCGGCCACCATGGGCGCCATAGGTGCAAGGCAAAGCAAGTGGTGATGGGATGTGAGGGAGCGGGCCAGTGTGGTGGCAAATTGTCTGTGGTGTTCTGCTTTCATGAATGGGAGCTAGCTAGTCTGAGGGGTTTTAAAGAGGAGGCACTGGGCATGAGTGGTGGTATGTGTGGGAACGACGGGGTACGTGCCACCAACCACAATTGTTCTTGGAAATCAGTACCACCTCCCTAAGGCTACTAAAGATACATCGTATCTTAACATGTCATCTTAATCACTAAATATATATATCGTAACTCTATCAATGCATTATATCTTAGTGTTGTATGTACACAAGGCTTCACTTAATACGATTTGAGATTATACACTAGTAGAAAACCGACCTTTAGTCCCGGTTCCAGAGGGCCTTTAGTCCCGGTTCTGAAACCGGGATTAAAGGGTCGGGACTAAAGCCTCCACCCTTTAGTCCCGGTTGTGTTACGAACCGGGACTAAAGGCCCTCCACGTGGCAGCTTTCTGGAGCGGGACCTTTAGTCCCGGTTGGTAATCTTAACATGTCATCTTAATCACTAAATATATATATCGTAACTCTATCGATGCATTATATCTTAGTGTTGTATGTACACAAGGCTTCACTTAATACGATTTGGGATTATACACTAGTAGAAAACCGGCCTTTAGTCCCTGTTCCAGAGGGCCTTTAGTCCCGGTTCTGAAACCGGGACTAAAGCCTCCACCCTTTAGTCCCGGTTGTGTTACGAACCGGGACTAAAGGCCCTCCACGTGGCAGCTTTCTGGAGCGGGACCTTTAGTCCCGGTTGGTGTTACAAACCGGGACTAAAGGTATTTTTTTTGTTTTTCAATTTTTTTTTCTGATTTTCAAATCTGTGAATTATCTGACAATTTAATCTCTAATCACCCCTTCTCACTGCTTTTGAATTAGTTGACAATTTAATCTCTAATCATCACTCATTCCAAATCATCTAACTTCCCAGCCGATCACCCATCCTCTCACTACTCTAACCCGAGCACGCTTAACTTTCGAGTTCTATCAACCTTTGTTTCCAAGTCTGCACTTGTTGTTTTCTTGACAATAGTAAGCTATCAATCCTATTAACCCTTAGGTCTTGATGTCACATTATTTAATTTTTTGAATTCCAAACAATTATTAAAATAAACAAAATAAGTAATAATAATATTGAATTTCTATGAAAATAAAATAAGTAATATTATTATTTTATTCATTTTTTGCCATATATTCAATTCATATGGCATAATTAATATCTTTAAATCTGTAAATCAAAATTCAACAAATAATAGATCCATTATTATCAGAAAAATGTGAGGAATCCAAATATGACATCATTTATTTATTTTTAAATAATTTTTTTTTGATTTTGTAGGAAAAAATCTTCTTTTTGAAGTAACTTTTTTTACTTTTGGAATTTCGAGAATCTGAGAAAACTTCACCGGGTAAACCCGGTTGAAATCGAGTCCCAATTTTTCTCTAGTTTTTTTTATATATTAAACTTTTTTTTGACGTCATATGCAAAAGTTATGGCCGTTTTACATGTTTTTTCATTTTTTTGCAGAAAACGGTCAAAATTCATATTTCACAATTTCTATACCAACTAGACACTAAAATCTAACTACATCTCAAAGGATTTTATTTTTTTGAAGATTTTATCATTTTTGTTTATTTTCTGGAAAACTCAAAAAGGTGGTCCACCGGGGGGGTAGAGTTTGAAAATTTTAGAACCCCTTTATTCCGGGTTGGTGTCCATCCAATCATACCGTCGACTACATATGCAAGCATCGTCCCAGCCAGAGTCACAACTAAGGTTAACCAAGCCAGAGTTAACCCATTTCTAACTTCATTTGCTATTTTTCATGCATTTAATGATTTTTTTGAGCTACATGACCCTGAACTTGAAAAGCACTACAAATGAACTCTGAAAAGGTTGAAACTTGGCATGGTATCATCATTTCACCCACAAAGCTTGTGCTAAAAAGTTGAGAGTGTTACGGCAAAAATTGGGTGCACTTCATGTACAAACTGGACCATCTCCTTCGAAGTATCAAGGTTTTGGACGAAAACCCATCTGTTACAAAGGCATTTCATTTTTATTTATTTATTTCAGCTCCAGACTTTTTTTGCATTCAATATGCACCATACTACAACATGTTAAAATCTACAGAAAGAACTAACTAAAAAAATAAAAAAACAATTAAATGACTAAAACAATTATATAAGCAAAACAGTAATGTTTTAATTAAAATCCTAATTTAAATTATTCTAAAAATAACAAAATAAATCTTATTGTGACAACAATCTAACACGTGACTAGGATAAAAAAGAATTAAATTTAATTTTTTTTGTAAACTCAAGTTAATCACAATCTAGTGTTTGAAGAAAATTTGAACAAATTCAAATTTAAACCATTCAAATTTGAAAACTAATGGCACAAACATAAATTAGACAAAATTTTGAATCTAATGCAAAAAGAATCACTCAAAACATCAAATATCCTAAAAGATATAAGCAATTTAAAACAGAAACTAAAAACAGAAAACAAATATAAAAACAAAAAAAAACTTTCAAGGACCCCTTTAGTCCCGGTTCGTGTCTCCAACCGAGACTAAAGGTCTAACCTTTAGTCCCGGTTGGAGACACCAACTGGGACTAAAGCCTCAACCCCCTTTAGTCCCGGTTGGTGTCTCCAACCGGGACTAAAGGTCCCATTTGAACCGGGACTGATGCCCTAACCGCTCGAACCGAGACTAATGCTCACATTAGTCCTGGTTCGTAATGCAACCGGGACTAATGTGTACATTGAGCTATGACGAAAGCCCTGTTTTCTACTAGTGATAGTAGCATCTTAACTTTGGATATTTGAGATATAGTTCATTGGTAGAGTTATATCTATAGACTCATTTAGTGCAAAAAATATGACTATAAGGTACTCCCTCCGTTCCTAAATATAAGTCTTTTAAAAGATTTCATAAGGGGACTACATACGAAGCAAAATAATTGAATCTACATTCTAAAGTATGTCTATATACATTCGTATGTAGTCCCCTAGTAAAAACTCTTAAAAGACTTATATTTAGGAATGGAGGGAGTATTATGCATGCATTGGTAGAGTTATATCTATACACTCATGTCATGCGAAGATATAATCTTGGTAATATGATGCATGCAATAGTAGAGTTATGCATGCATCAGTAGAGCTATATGTATATGATCATTCAATGCTAAAGATATAATCTTAAGATATGATGCATGCATTGGTAGACTTATACATGTACACTAATTTTATACTAAAGATGTAATCCTAAGGTATGACATGTTGCGAGTGCAATAAAATAAACATCGCCAACATTTTTTCAGTCACTCACGACCAATAGTTTTTATATTAAAAACATTTTCCTCATTGGTTTTATAATTAAAATGCTTCATCTCGACCGACTGATTGGCAATTATTAGATCTTCCTTTTATCGTATAACCCGTAGCAACCCACCACAAGATAGCTTTGCAACATCTCCCTTGTGACAATATCTTCGAGGGCAACAAGAGGTCAGTTGCAGACCGTCCAGGAGAGGGTAGGGCGGTTGCCGGCATGCAACGGCTCCATGGCCAAGTGCGACGATGAGCCGAGCATGGGCGTTTTTGGAGATCTGCTGAGGAGAGAAGAAGGTCATAGGGGAGGAGGGAGAGGAGAATAAGGATGGTAGGAAGGAGAAGGGCGCGGCGGCGTTCTACTCCAATGAGATCACCAACCATCATAACAGGCGACGGAGGTTGGAGGAGCTCACGATGGACGGGCTTGCGGTTGGCTAAGGGTGAACGGTTGTGATAAATTCTTCTACCATCAATATTTTCACATGCCAAATTGTTCTGATGAATACTTGCATGAACAAGAAAGAACACCTGATAGAAAACATTTGAAATCATGATGAACTCACAAGTTTTTCAGAGACTTGAGCTCCCCAAGTGATGCGGGTATATGTCATGAGAGGTTGTTGTTGAACAAGTCTAGGGCAATCAGATTCTTCAAGTTGCCAAACTCTTCTAGGATCATACCGTGAATATTGTTCCCTGAAATTTCCCTATCCATTACATGCCAAATACACATTTTTCATTGATCAAATCAACCAAGGGCACGTTTGGTTTACATCTGTATTTGGGGGCATTTTGCATACTTGTCCCGGTTAGGCCTGGCTAAGCTAATGCAGGCTAAAAACCAATATCCGCATGTAGTTTGGTTGCCTGGATTAGGCTATTTGCATGAGGGCACCAATATGTTAGCATGTTGTTTGGTTGCGTGCGTTGGTGTTGTTAGACAAACAACATGTTGTTTGGTTGCAACCGGCTAAATATGTGATCACCACTTCTCACTAGTGGTGACCTTACCACACACACACACACACAAAAAAATTATATTCTCCTAGCTAGGAAAAAATTGCAGTTTATCCTAGCTACTAGCAAATGACAGTACAAATTATTAAGTGCCAATATGGTTGAATATTCAAAAGTTCAATGATGCTAACTAGGTGGAAGTTCATCCTCTTCCTCTTCATCTTCCTCTCCTTCTTCTCTTCCTCTTCTTCTGTTGCTTATGTTGCCTCTTCTTCTTCTTCTTCAAATCCTGGTCTGGCCTCTATTATCCAACATTGCCTGAGCCCACTCCAACATTTCGTTCTTCCACGCTTCGTTGTCAAACGCATCCATACCATGGCCGGAGCTGATCACCTCATCAGGAGTCACATCCTCCTCCTTCGGCACAAGTTCATCAGTTCCCCATTGCAGGATCCAGTTGTGAATGATGCAACATGCAAGAACAAGCTTGACTTGGGTAGGATAAGGGTGGAATGCCTTCTGATCTAGGATCTAAAACATGTTCTTCTGAGCTCCAAAGGCCCTTTCAACAATTACTTTAAGGCTGGAGTGTCTGAGTTAAACAGCTCCTATGGAGTCCTAGGATAGTTCCTACTAGAGAACTCCTTCAGATGGTACCTGGTTATCCTGAAGGGTGGAAGAATACCTGGCCGGCAAGCATAGCTAGCATCTCCTAGGTAGAACTTGCCATCTGGGATGTTGATGCCATCAGGTCTACACATGTTGTCACAGATAATGTTAGCATCATGTGTTGATCCTTCCCAGCCAGCCAAGACATATGTAAACTCTAGATCAAAGTCAACAGCAACAAGCACATTCTAGCTTGTGTAGTGCTTTATCCTTCCATATGATGCAGATTGTGACCTCGACACTCTAGTAGTGAAATGTGTACCATCTATTGTGCCAATGCAATCCTGGAATGACATTACAAGATAGTATTATGGCTACAGAAGAAGAAGAAGAAGAAGAACATATGAAGGCATTAACAACATAATGTCAGTGCTCACCTTGAAGTATGGATACCATCTTGGGCTAGTTAAAATCTTGGTAGATTCCGACCACTTGGTGACACGATGATCTCTCCTCCGAGTTCCCCAATAGCATACAACACTTGCTTGAAGTACCTAGAGATGGTCTCCATTAGGTTCCTCTAACAATTCTTCAATGGGTGGATGATATTTTAACCATTTCTCCTTAGGGAGATCAACATGAGTAGCAAATGTTTCAGAAAAGGAAGCTACTATCTTAGAGTCAAGTCCATATTTAACACTAAACTTATGAAAAGTATCAGTTTCCGTAAAAGATTTAACGCAGTCAAACTCAAGATTTATACCTGAATCTTTACCTTTGTCAATTTCCCAATCTTTAGAGTTGCTTAATTCTTTCTGGAAGATCCCATTTGAATTCAATAGTTCTCTTCATGTAGGAACAGGTGGAAGAAGAATTGAGTATTAATTGATCATCATGAGAAAGCCAAGCATAAAAGTTTTGTATAATCATTTCTCTTGAGAGATCATGATTGGGGAAATTGTGCATCATAGATTTAGGCCTCCCCAAGATTCAGCGATGCTTTCTCCTTCGCGAGGCTAAAAATTATATATATAATTTCGATCACGATGAACTAGATGCATATGATAAACTTCTGATGAAATTCCAGTTTCAAGCGATTCCACTCCCATGATCCAACATCATCCAATAACATATACCAAATCAATGCTTTCCCTCCAAAGATAAAATGAAAACCTTCTTATTAACCTTGTCCTCGGATAAACCCGCAAGCTTAAATAATCCACAATTCTCATCTACATATATCAAGTGTAAATCAAGATGAGCTATTCCATCTCCTGCATAAGGATTAGCTAGCAGTTTCTCTAACATACCCGAAGGAATCTTATAATAAAAAAATCAGTAGGTTGGGGAGCGTCTTTTGCCACTTCTGTTCGAGGCGAAGATATCCCAAACAAACCTCTCAAAGGATTACTATCCATAGTGACAAGCAACAGTAAATTTCAGCACGTACCAAAAATGTTTCCTTACCAAATTCCACTCACAAGAGGCGCTTCACTCCCTGGAAATGTTGCCAGAAAAGATTCTTGATGACCCACAAGTATAGGGGATCAATCGTAGTCCTTTAAGTAAGTAAGAGTGTCGAACCCAACGAGGAGCAGAAGGAAATGAGGAGCAGTTTTCAGCAAAGTATTCTCTGCAAGTGAGTAACAATGATAGATAGTTTTGTAGCACGATAATTCGTAACAAGTGACAAGTAGCAAAAGTAAAAGGTGTGCAGAAAGATAGCCCAATCCTTTTTATAGCAAAGGACATGACTGATAGTACTCTTATATAAGGCAAACACTCCCGATGACACATGGGAATTTCCATCTAGTCATGTTCTTCATGTTGAGTTGATTCGCGCCCCTTAATTTGATAATTTGATGTGTGGGTGGACCGATGATAAGGTGTTGTTCTTAATTGAACAAGAAACCCACTTATGACTACCCCCTCTCGCAAGCATCCGCAACTATGAAAAAGAATTAAGATAAATCTAACCATAGTATGAAACATGTGGATCCAAATTAGCCCCTTATGAAATAACGCATAAACTAGTGTTTAAGCTTATGTCTCTCTAGCAGCCCGTCATCTACTTATTACTTCACAATGTCATCCTTTAGGCCCAATTATGATGAAGTGTCATGTAGTCGACGTTCACACGACACCACTAACAGAAGGAATAACATACATATCATGAAAATATCGAACGAATACCAACTTCACATGATTACTTATAACAAGACTTCTCCCATGTCATTGGGAACAAAAGTAACTACTCACAACTTATCACCATGTTCAATATCATAGGTATAGTAAATATGATTAAGGATATGAACATATTATCTTCCACCAAGTAAACCAACAAGTAGAAACTACGAGATGTAATCAACAGTACCAGTGGCCCCCAGGTACCAATCCGAGGTTTTGAGACAAAGATTGACTACAAGATATGAACTAGGGTTTGATATGAGATGGTGTTGGTGAAGATGTTTATTAAGATTGATTCTCCCACTAAGGATGAAGCGTTGGTGATGACGATGGCTTCGATTTCCCCCTCCCGAAGGGAAGTTTCCCTGGCAGAATCTCTTTGCCGGAGATCAAAAGGGCCTTTTCCTAGGTTTCCGCCTCGAGATGGCGGCGCTTTGTCCCGAAAGTATCGTATTCATTTTTTCTAGGTCAAAACCGATCATATAGCAGAAGAAGGGGGCCGAAGGCCACCTGTAGGTCCCCCAAGCCATCAGAGCGCGCCCAGGGGGTGGGCACACCCTGTTGGCTTGGCACCAATAGGTGTCCCCCTCCGGTATAGTTTTGCTCCATAAATTCAGATATATTCCACAAAAATCCTCGTGAAGTTTCAGGTCATTTGGAGTCCAGTAGTTTTTCAGCCATTTTCTTGGTTTTTCGATCTAGAATTCCAGTTTTTGGTAATTTCCCTCTTTGTGATGTACCTCGTAAATTCAGAGAGAATAATAAAGTCAAATAATGACCAAGAATAATGTAAGTATCCATAAGAAATCATCATGCAAAATGGACGTATCAGTCAACCTACGCGCTACCGACCCTAAACGGTCCTAGCAGAGGAGGGGGAGGGGGTAGCTTACCAACTTCCGAGTTTGGGGAGTTATGCCAGAGATGAGGATTGCCGGACGGAGTCGAAGAAGAAGGGAAGAAGCAGTTGTCGGTGTCGGGGAGTATTGCCACCGCCACCAACGCCACCATCGTTGCAGTCGTAGATCTAAGTTTATGCCGCTGCCGATGCCAATAACAGAGGATGGCTTGTGCTAGAGCTAGGGTGAGCGATTAAATGGGGTGGTGAGGGTATATTCCATGTCATACCGCCTCCGTAGATTTCCCCCTCCTGCTATCTCCGACCGAATCCCCCCTGCACCACGCCCTATGTCGCATTTTCCTTTTGCGCCCGACACAGCTTGGCTCGTTGGAATCTGTCGATTCGAGCGTTGACAGCGATCTAGACTCTGGGGTGCTTTAAGTTTCATGCTGATGTGAGCCATGCCTCGATGCAGGCAACCAAACGACCCGTTTTCATCCCGCTAGGGCCTGGTTGGGCTCTATGCGGCCTACCAAACGCATCCAAATCATCAATCCATATACAGTCATAGGCAGAAAGAGATTGTGTTGAAGAGGCTCACACAGATTTTAGTCCATGTTTGGTTGGACTTTAAGAGCCAACCTCTAGCTTTTCAAAGCTATAATCTAACACAGGGATAAATTGAGAAGCAGAAATTGAAAATTTTGTTGCTTTTCTCTAGTGAAATTATCGCAGCCGGTGTACCCCAAACTTCATAATGGCAATTTTAGCTGTCCCCTTGAAACTGCAATATATTTACCCACCACTACCACTCCCAACTCATACCGCTTCTTTCTTTCTTTTTCTTCCTCACACAGAGAAAAATAACGGGACATGTCGTGGATTTGTCACGGCAGATGTCCGGGTGAATGGACTTAGGTTCGAGGCAGAAACACAACTATGTGGCGGCTTGAAGGGGTTGATCGGAATCGAGAGACGCGGAGTTTACCCAGGTTTGGCCCCTCCAATGGAGGTAAAAGCCTACATCCTGCTTGTCTGGTATTGATGATGAAGGAGATCTCTCGGTTACAAAGGTGTTGTTTTGCTACCTCTAATCACGAGAGCCTCTAATCTGTCTATCTCTAATCTCTTGTGTCTGTCTAAACTTGTGGACTTGTGAACTTGTCCCTCTAGGCGTGCTCTACCCCTCCTTATATAAGTGGAGAGGGTAGGTTTACAAATAGAGTCCTACTAGGAGTAGGAGTAGGACTAGTATCTTTAGAATCCTATTCCGGGTCTTGTTTCTCTTGTAAGGAAATCCTTTCTCCTTTAGGCCTTCTCTTGTGAGCAGCCTGGCGTCGACTCACACACCGGGTCTTGGGCTTGGTCGTCCTGCGACATGCCCTGCCGGGTCATCAATAAAACGTCATGTCTTGACCGGGTCTCCTATGAGTCGCCAGACCAGGTCATACCGCGGGGTATATCCCCGACATTAGCCCCCAGGTTAGCTTGAATTTATTCATGCTAAGCTCCTGAAATAAGAGTAACAAATATGTTAAGTGACCGGCTTGCTTCTTTGGCTGCTTATAAAATGGCCTCAGAAATCCGGGTCTTTTCTGCATATGAATGAGTCGTCTTGATAACCATCTTGCTTGTCAATGTCCTTTTAAAAATATTGAGAATAGAACACCCATATTCCATTGAGTCGGCTTCCAATACTCTTGGCGGGTCATCTCCGCCGGGTCATAATCATTGATGATGTCGGGTCATTATCGTTGGTGACGCCGGGTCAAATAACTAGAATCCAGCTGTCTTGATAAAAATATTGGGCTGAAAATCCATCTGATGTAAAATCGGACTTCCATTGTTGTGAAGCAGGGCGGCTTATATAAAATCTGGCGGGTTATGATCCTTTGATAACGCCGGGTCATAAATGTTGGTGACGCCGGGTCTAACAACTAAACTCCATAATTAACATCTTGAAAATTCTCCTCAAAGTTTTTGATATGTCCATATTACATGTAGCCCCCAAGCTCCGAGATTATACATGATAACTTGGTGCTTTGCAATAATATTTTGGACTGTGTAGCCCCCAAGTGCCGGGTTGTCCTGCCTGCAGCAACCTGGGACTTATAACTGTCTTATACCTTATAAAGCTTCGATGGGTGTAGCCCCAAGGGCCGGCTCATCAGAACGTGATGCGCTGGGTCTTCAATTTGAATCTCTTAATCTGTTTGAACAATTGAATACTGTAGCCCCCAAGTGCCGGGTTGCACGCCTGTGGCGACTTGGGACTTTTAGAAAATTTGATCTGAGTGGTGTAGCCCCCAAGTACCGGGTCAGTAAGAATTACTGAGTTGGGACTTAGAAAAATATAGAAAGGCGGCTCATCTCCTCAAGATAATATGGTCTTGCTGACATTGTAATGATTTGAAAAACGGCTTGCATTAGCCACCAAGTGTCGTGGTGCATGCTTGCAGCGACATGAGACTTGCATATTTGATATAAACCGGACTTGAATAGTGTAGCCCCCAAGTGACGGGTCGTCTGCTTGCAGCGACTCGGGACTACACAAGAATAATATGACTCACCCCAATTTGTTGAATGAATCCTTGACCGTGGTTGTAATATAACCCGGAATGAATATCCTTGAATAATTCCTTTGTCTTTGACATGAAATCCCTGCTCGTGGTTGCGGTGCAACCCGGCAAATATAGGTTGGAGAAATCCATGAGTGTTGTAGATTACTATAGAGCACATTTGAAGAGATCCGAGAACCGGTCAATTATATGACACAACATTATATCTGATAGGGCGGCTCTTGAAAAATAATGAATTCTCCGAGCTGGCTTGAAAACCCCAATCATTTAGTACTGGTTATGATAAACCATGAAGATCCAGCCATGTTGGCTATTAAAGATCCATTTTCTCTTTGCAGAAGTTTTTCATCATACTTAACGGCGGCTCATCTTAAGAGATAAAACCTGCAAAAACAAACAAGACAGAATATATTTTGCATTGTTGTAAGGGCGTCTTGAAAAAGCATAACCCGGAGATGTTAAAATCTTTCATAACATTGCTCCTTCTTTCATAATCTTGCTCTGACCCGACTTGATAAGCCGGCATGACATCTGAATATGATGCAATGTATGATGCAATGTATGATACTATGTATGATGCAATGTATGATGTTCTTGCTTTTTTTAATAACTCATGTGCCGGTTCTACTGGGTTGACCCGCCACTTAAAACTCCTTAGCAGTACAGGGTCTCTATGGAGATTGGCCGTCAATTGACTTGAACCGGCTCAGGGTCTCTAGGCGAGATTAACTCGTAAGAGTCCGGCGGGTCACCTAGCAGAGTAGCATCAGCTTACAGGCAGGTTTAACCCTGTTTGGCTTAAGAGCCGATCAAGAGGGTATGTAAGCTACACTCGGCAGGTGGGAAGCCCCCAAGTGACCTTTGTCGACGGAATCAACTATTGGGCTTGAGAGCCGATCGATAGGGTCTGATAAGCTACACCCGGAGGGTGGGAAGCCCCCTGGACGATCATGTTGACGGAGTCAACTGTTTGGCTTAAGAGCCGACCGATAGGGTCTGATAAGCTACACCCGGAGGGTGGGAAGCCCCCTGGACGATCATGTTGACAGAGTCAACTGTTTGGCTTGAGAGCCGACCGATAGTGTCTGATAAGATACTCCCGGAGGGTGGGAAGCCCCCTGAACGATCATGTTGATGGAGTCAACTGTTTTGCTTAAGAGCCAACCGATAGGGTCTGATAAGCTACACCCGGAGGGTGGGAAGCTCCCTGGACGATCATGTTGACGGAGTCAACTGTTTGGCTTGAGAGCCGACCGATAGGGTCTGATAAGCTACACCGGGAGGGTGGGAAGCCCCCTGGACGATTATGTTGATGGAGTCAACTGTTTGGCTTGAGAGCCGACCGATAGGGTCTGAAAAGCTACACCCGGAGGGTGGGAAGCCCCCTGGACGATCATGTTGACGGAATCAACTTTGTGCACCATCTTCATCTTGTAAGGCGCCATCTTGTAAGGCGCCATCCTGTATGAAGAAACGACAGAAGCCTCCAAGTGACTTTATGATGATCCAATGAATCCGGACACCCGTGTTTTAACGGTATACTCGGCGGTTCGTCCTCTTGGGCAACTTTTAATCTTCCGCCAAAAATGTAGTAGCCCCCAGGATCGAGTTAACTTTGCCATGACCCGGGGTTCTCGTTAAAAATGACCAAATGTGTCTTGCCATGTCTGTAGCCCTTGAGTCTTAAGTTGACTCGAAGAGGCGACTTGAGAATCTCCACTTGAAAGTTTGAGGCTGGCCGTGGCGGGTTATAGATGATCCCCTATGATTTGTTTCAATAATCCGGTCGATGGTTCGTCCTGGCTGGTTGTTGAAGTGAACCAAACTATAATGGTGGCGACTTGTGCGCCTGTCTATTGGGCGGCTCGTAGCGACGAGTACTGCATCGATATGTTGATGCAGATCAAACTGTGGATGGCGTCTTGCGCGCGTCCGTTGGGCGGCTCGTACAGGCAAGCACTGCAACAATATGTTGATGTAGATCAAACTATGGGCGGCGTCTTGCGCTCGTCCGTTGGGCGGCTCGTACTAGTGTATGCAGCCACTGGTGTGTTGATGTAGACATAGAAACCATCCGTGACATTGTAAGCCGGTGTTGTTGTGAAAGACGCCACGACGTTGTAAGCTGGCGCGGATGGTGAGAGACGGCCACGACATTGTAAGCAGGTGCGGATGGCGAGAGACGGCCACGACGTTGTAAGCCGGCACGGATGGCAAGAGATAGCCACGGTGTTGTAAGCCGGCGCGGATGGCGAGAGATGGTCATGGCGTTGTAGGCCAACACGGACGTGCGAGTCGGCAGTGCGTTGTAAGCCGGCGAGGACGGCGAGTTGGCCATGGCGTTGTTGGTGAAGACCATCTCGCGAATGCGACGGTTTGCCACGTTCATTGGGTGGCTCATACTGGCAGGTGAGCACGCGCTGTACCGGCGAGTTGATGTAGACCGTCCGCGGGGGCGGCGACTCACGCGTGTCCATCAAGCAACGCGAAACGGTGGTGTGTGCTCCAACTCCGCGGTATAATGCCCCACGAACAGTTGTCCTGCGTAAAAATATTATACGCCAAAGACAGAGTAATTGTTCTCATATGAATTAATATGTACCGAAAAATAAAAAGGGTAGTCATCACCTTTATAGAATGAACTCGGACGTTGAAGTTGAATAATGACAATCTTATTCTGCCCAGAAAGATAACCATATATAGGTTTTATAATACTCCATGGCTCCACGTCCGTTCTGTCCATCGGCGGCTCACACTGCCAGGCGGAGCAGAAGGCCGGCTCATCAAGCTGGCGAGGCAGGGCAGGGCCACAACGTCAGGCGGCTCAAGGTAAGGTTGGCGCGACGCGGCGGAGACGAGCACAATGCAAGGTGTAGCCGTGAGCGCATGGCGGCTCGAGGCGAAACCGACGTGAAGCGTGGCCGTGGCGGTGAGGCGGAGCCGCGGAGGCACGGCAGGTTGAGGCCGACCCGAAACAGAACTAGCGATGTGGGCGGTGAGTCGGTACACACTTGACGCAGACCGGCTGCTGAGACGGGATGCAGATGCGAGGCCGCGCGGGGGCATTCTGGCGACGGTGTAACGAGGCGAGCCGAGGCGGACTCGGAGCAACACAAGGTGGTGGTGCGGCGTGGGCAAATTGAGGCGGCGACCAAGCCGGCCATTGCACAGGTGCGGCGGAGCGGCGAGGTGGTGCGGATGCGGGCACGATGCCGCAGGGGTGAAGGCGGCGGCAAGGCGGAACTGACTAGGGCGAGCGGGCGCAAAGGCGAGGCAAGGCCGCGTGCCGAGCCGGCGCCGAGTGGTGCAAGACCGCGGCGGCTAAGGTGTGTCCGCAGTGGCGAGGATGCACTGGTCAAAGTCGGCGATGCGGGCAGCGGAGGCCGAGTTCGTGTCCATGGCTATCTCCAAGCTGTAGTTGTTCCTCCAATCCGTGTCCATCACCCACTCCAGGAATTGTTGCGTTTGCAGGAGAGGCGGCAATGGTCAGCAGCGTCCGGCTCGAGCCATGGTGGTGGCCTGGTCCGGGAGAACAACAGAGGTGAGGCGATGCAGCGAGGACTGGGGGTGAGGCGGAGGCAAGGCCACGACCGAGGGCCGGCTGTTGGGACAGACCCACCGACGACCAAAACGCCGAACAAAGGTAGACGAAGGAGACACCACGATATTTCCGGCGACGAACGCCCCGACCGACAAACGGCCTGTATGTTAGCTTTATTTCTCACAATGACTCGAACACACATGTGAGGTACACACGCACGCACGCGGCACAACCCGAAAAAACTCTCATGTCGACCGGACACACATCACGGTCCCGACGAAGACTACATCTTCTAGGCCCCTCACACTTTGTTCGGCACACCCCGTCGCTCGGCAACACATCAGAACACAGCTACACACACCAGCACCATGACAAATAGTACACAGGAGCTTTTTATACCCAGCTAGCACGCACACACGCGACCCGACCACCAACTCCACGCACGCACGTCCAGCCTAACAGACCACGATCTATGACCCGGCCAGCCACATAGCTAGCTAACCAACATGCACGTCCATGCACGTCCGGACTCCACGGCTGGCCAACGGCCTAGCCGACGCAGCTGCTTCAGGCCGTACGACTCGAACGACCTGGCCGAGTCTTCACGAACGACGCACCCACGAAACAACCAGCTCCGCCAGTCCGACCATGGCGCACGCATCAAGATTAATGATAACACCGGCACGGGGCGAGACGGAGCCGCAGCGTAGGCGACGCGCCGGCGAGGGGAGGTCAGCTACGGTGACGAAGATGCACCAGCCAGAGTAAGCCGCGATGGCGGAGACGAGCCGATGTCTTTGCCAGTAGAGGCCGATTCCATGTCTGCTTCCAGGTCATACACGAAGTTGTATATATGATGAATAGTACGACTTCATTGCTTGGCCTGATCGTGATTAGCACTCTGACCGCATAATTCATGAACGAGTCAGATTCTTTTTTATTATGGGATTTGATCCGATGGAGTAGCAAGGCACACCCCGATGCGTACTCTGCGATGTAGGCACTCGTATCCACTGCTTTCTGATCACTTTCATGACGCAATCAGATTAACTGCTGAGGAACTTTGATCAGATATAGATTCCATCAACCGGCAGCGCCGACGAGTTTGTTGTCGGCTGGCTTCCGATTTCACGGGCTTGGTTTGGGACTGACCTATATTGCGTTGTTGCTGGCAGCTGCGAGACCCGATCTGTTGCTGGCACACGCGCGCACACCCACCTCTGCTGGATACGCGCACCTTCGCACGACAGGACCGTCAGACTCCGTGATGGATTTTTTTTCTTTTCAGCAGCGACATTGAAGTAGACATCGTTGTAGATGATGGACGGCGTTGACTACGTGCCCGAGCAAAGAGTGGCACTTCGCTGTAATATGAGTGGTGATGGTGAAACCTGCCAGTGTGATGTGATCCGGAGGTCGTTGACTGACGAATAAGATGGACGGTCCTGTTCGGAACATAACGCCGGAGTCATCTCGTTGTTCATGTTGACTGGAACCTCCGAACCGCCGAAGCTGTTGTGAGATCGGAGCTGAAGTAGATCCTTCTGGACCCGCTCATCTTCATCCGGCCAATTGCGAGCTCCTCGGTTCCTAGAGAGTTCCCTCCAAGAACAATACCATCGTGTGCAGCCCCACGGTGGGCGTCAACTGTCGTGGATTTGTCACGGCAGATGTCCTGATGAACAGACTTAGGTTCGGGGCAAAAACACAACTATATGGCGGCTTGAAGGGGTTGATCGGAATCGAGAGACGCGGAGTTTACCCAAGTTCGCCCCTCCGATGGAGGTAAAAGCCTACGTCCTGCTTGTCTGCTATTGATGATGAAGGAGATCTCTCGGTTACAAAGGTGTTGTTTTGCTACCTGTCATGTATTTGTCACGGCAGATGTCCGGGTGACCGGACTTAGGTTCGGGGCAAAGACGCAACTATGTGGCAGCTTGAAGGGGTTGATCGGAATCGAGAGACACGGAATTTATCCACGTTCGGCCCCTCCGATGGAGGTAAAAGCCTACGTCCTGCTTGTCTGGTATTGATGATGAAGGAGATCTCTCGGTTACAAGGGTGCTGTTTGCTACGTCTAATCCCGAGAGCCTCTAATCTGTCTAAACTTATGGACTTGTCCTTTTTTCTCCCTCTAGGGGTGCTCTACCCCTCCTTATATAGGAGGAGAGGGTAGGTTTACAAATAGAGTCCTACTAGGAGTAGGATTAGGACTAGTCTCTCTAGAATCCTATTCCGGGTCTTGTAACCTTCGGCAGGGAGTCTTTCTCTCTTTGAGCCTTCTCTTGTGAGCCGCCTCGCGCCGGCTTACACGTCGGGTCTTGGGCATGGTCGTCCTGTGATCCGCCCGCCGGGTCATTAATTAAATGTCATGTCCTTTCCGGGTCTCCTGTGAGTCGCCAGGCCGGGTCATACCGTGGGATATATCCCCGACATTAGCCCCCAGATTAGTTTGAATTTGTTCATGCTAAGCTCCTGAAATAAGAATAATAAATATGTTAAGTAGCCGGCTTGCTCCTTTGTCCGGCTTATGAAATGGCTCCTCAGAAATCCGGGTCTTTTCTGCATATGAAATAGTCGTCTTTGATAATCATCTTGCTTGTCAATGTCCTTTGAAAAATATTGAGAATAGAACACCCATATGCCATTGAGTCGGCTTCCAATACTCTTGGCGGGTCATTTCCGCCGGGTCATTATCATTGATGATGCCGGGTCATCTCCGCCAGGTCATAATCATTGATGATGCCGGGTCATTACCGTTGGCGACGCCGGGTCTAACAACTGAACTCCATAATTAACATCTTGAAAATTCTCCTCAAAGTTTTTGATATCTGCATATTACCTGTAGCCCCCAAGCTCCGAGATTATCCATGATAACTTGGTGCTTTGCAATAGTATTTTGGACTGTGTAGCCCCCAAGTGTCAGGTTGTCCTGCCTGCAGCAACCTAGGACTTATAACTGTCTTATACTTTATGAAACTTCAGTAGGTGTAGCCCCCAAGGGTCGGCTCATCATCATGTGATGGGTCGAGTCTTCAATTTGAATCTCTTAATCTGTTTGAACAACTGAATACTACAGCCCCCAAGTGCCGGGTCGCATGCCTGCGGCGACTTAGGACTTTTAGAAAATTTGATCTGAGCGGTGTAGCCCCCAAGTACCGGGTCAGTAAGAATTACTAAGCTGGGAAAAAATATAGAAAGACCGGCTCATCTCCTTGAGATAATGTGGTCTTGCTGACAATGTAATGATTTGAAAACCGGCTTGCATTAGCCCCCAAGTGTCGTGGTGCATGCTTGCAGCGACATGGGACTTGCATATTTGATATAAACTGGACTTGAATAATGTAGCCCCCAAGTGCCGAATTGTCTGCCTACGGCGACTCGGGACTATGTGAGAATAATATGACTCATCACAACTTGTTGGATGAATCTTTGACCGTGGTTATAATATAACCCGGAATGAAAAGCCTTGAATAAATTCTTTGTCTTTGACATGAAATCCCTGCTCGTGGTTGCGATGCAACCTGGCAAATATATATTTGGAGAAATCCATGAGTGTTGTAGATTACTACAGAGTACGATTGAAGAAATCCGAGAACCGGCCAATTAGATGACACATCATTATATCTGACAGGGCGGCTCATGAAAAATAATGAATTCTCCGAGCTGGCTTGAAAACCCCAATCATCTAGTACTGGTTTTGATAAACCATGAAGATCCAGCCAGGTTGGCTATTAAAGATCCACTTGCTCTTGCAAAGTACTTTAATGGCGGCACATCTTAAGAGATAAAACCTGCAAAAATGAACAAGACAGAATATATTCTGCATTGTTGTAAGGGCGGCTTGAAAAAACACAACCAAAGATGTTATAGCATTGCTCCTTCTTTCATAATCTTGCTCTGACCCGGCTTGATAAGCCGGCATGTCATGTGAATATGATTCGATGTATGATGCAAAGTTGATGCAATGTACGATGCAATGTTGATGCAATATATGATGCAATGTGTGATGCAATGTTTGACTTGTCAGTATTTTTGGCGCGAACGCTGGTTGTTAGGGTTAGATAAGCTACACCCGGAGGTGAGAATCCCCCTTTGACAACCGTGGCTAATCGTGTTAGCCGGAGATGGCATAAAGTCGGCCGATAAGGTGTTAGAAGCAATACCCAGAGGTAAGAAGCCACCCTCAGCAGTATGGCACGAACGCCAGTTGTTAGGGTTAGATAAGCTACACCCGGAGGTGGGAAGCCCCCTTTGACAACCATGGCTAATCATGTTAGCCGGAGATGGCATAAAGTCGGCCGATAAGGTGTTAGAAGCGATACCCGGCGGTAAGAAGCCACCCTCAGCAGTATGGCGCGAACGTCGGTTGTTAGGGTTAGATAAGCTACACCCAGAGGTGGGAAGCCCCCTTTGACAACCATGGCTAATCGTGTTAGCCAGAGATGGCATAAAGCCGGCCGATAAGGTGTTAGAAGCGATACCCGGAGGTAAGAAGCCACCCTCAGCAGTATGGCGCGAACGCCGGTTGTTAGGGTGTTAGATACCCATCGGTAAAAAAAACCTTACAACCGCGACTAATCATGTTAGCCAGAGATTTGACATAAAGCCGGCCGATAGGGTGCTAGAAGCGATACCCGTCGGTAAGAAGCCCCCTTGAGCAATATGGCGTAAACGTCGGTCGATAAGGTGTTAGAAGCGATACCCGGAGGTAAGAAGCCACCCTCAACCGCGACTAATCGTGTTAGCCGGAAGATTTGGCATAAAGCCGACCGATAAGGCGTTAGAAGTGATACCCGAAGGTAAGAAGCCGCCCTCAGCCCGCGGCTAATCGTGTTAGCCGGAAGATTTGGCATAAAGCCGGCCGGTAAGGCGTTAGAAGCGATACCATAAGGTAAGAAGCCGCCCTCAGCAGTCGTAGTTGACATGTCAACTGGAATATTTGGGAATTCTTCTTGTAAGTCGCCATCTTGTAAGCCGCCAACTTTTTTGAAGAAATGACAGAAACTCCAAGTGACTTTATGATGATCTGATAGACCCAGGTACCCATGTCTGAATGGTGCATCACGGCGGTTCGTCTTCTTGGGCATTTTTTTCTGCCAATAATGTAATAGCCCCTAGGATCGGGTTTTCTCTTGCAAAGACCCGGCGTTCTCGTTGAAAATGACCAAATGAGTCATGCCATGTCTGTAGCCCCCGAGTCTTAAGCTGACTCGAAGAGGCGGCTTTGAGAGTCTCCACCGATGGTTGAGGTTGGCCGTGGTGGGTTATAGATGATCCCGTATGAATTGTTTGAATGATCCGGTCGATGGTTTTTCCCGGCTGGTTGTTGAATTGAACCAAACTGTAATGGCGGCGACTTGCGCGCTTGTCCGTTGGGCGGCTCGTATCGACGAGCACTGCACTGATATGTTGATGTAGACTATGGGCGGCGGCTTGCGCGCGTCAATTGGGCGGCTCGTACTGGTGTATGCGGCCGCTGACGTGTTGATGTAGACGTCGAAGTCAGCTGCGACATGATCGCGAGAGACGGCCACGACACTGTAAGCCGGCACAGTCGCGAGAGATGGCCACGGCGTTGCGAGCCGGGCGGTCGGTGAGTTGCGGCGTTGTTGGTGAAGACCATATCGCGAATGCGGCGGCTTACCGCATCCATTGGGCGGCTCATAATTCCGGGTTAGCACGAGTGGTACCGGCGCATTGATGTAGACATAGAAACCAGCCGTGGCATTGTAAGCCGGTGCTGTTGTGGAAGACGCCACGACATTGTAAGCCGGCACGGATGGCGAGAGACGGTCACGGCATTGTAAGCCGGAGCGGTGGCGAGAGACGTTCATGGCGTTGTAAGCCGGTTCAGCCACGAGAGACGGCCATGGCGTTGTAGGCCAGCACAGACGTGCGAGTCGCCGGTGGTGTTGCAAGTGCGGACAGGAGAATCAGCCATGGGCATTGTAAGCCGGCGCAAACGGGTGACTCGACCGCGGGTATTGTAAGCCGGCGCGGATAGATGACTCAGCCGCGGACGTTGTGAGCCGGCACGGCCGCGAGAGACGGTTGTGGCACTATAAGCCGGTACGGACGCCGGTGCCAAATGACGCTGGTGCGCCTCCATCTCCGCGATATGATGCCACTTTGGTAATGAATAATTTGTCCTGTGTAAAAAATATTACAAAGACGAAGTAATTGTTCTTCGAAGGAATCAAAATGTACAGATAAAGTAAATTGGGTGGATAGCACCTGTTTCGTCTCGACGACCAGCTGAGTCATATACATCGTCCGTGGATTGCCTCCCGTAATTTCAACAGCGATTGAGGCACTCTCTCGAGGCCGCAGTTGATATATCAATCAGTGTTTGACAAAAGACCAAACCGATTTGACTTCAGGTGACGTATTCGTCCGAGATGTACTAGTACTCGAAACCATCAATACTCGTCTGTACTTATGATTTGATGCGTGGTTTCGCCGTTGCTAGTTTTGTCTTCTGCATCGGGGCATAGCAGCAACTATATCGGCCGACGCCCTTGGGAGTTGGTGCAGCAAAAATTGACCAGGCCTTGACACCTCACCCGGCCGCGTTTGACGACGCACACAACACAACCCTAAATTTTTCATGATCTCAAACTGGCATCGGCTCTTCTTTATCCGAAAAATTGTGTGCTTCTTGATCCTTGGGAGAGATCCCTTCAACAAAACAAACCACCGTGCGCGGCCCACCGTGGGCGCCAACTTTCGTGGATTTGTCACGGCAGATGTCCGGTTGACCGGACTTAGGTTTGGGGCGAAGACGCAACTATGTGGCGGCTTGAAGGGGTTGATCGGAATGGAGAGACACGGAATTTACCCAGGTTCGGCCCCTCCGATGGAGGTAAAAGCCTACGTCCTGCTTGTCTGGTATTGATGATGAAGGAGATCTCTCGGTTACAAGGGTGCTGTTTGCTACCTCTAATCCCGAGAGCCTCTAATCTGTCTAAACTTGTGGACTTGTCCTTCTTTCTCCCTCTAGGGGTGCTCTACCCCTCCTTATATAGGAGGAGAGGGTAGGTTTACAAATAGAGTCCTACTAGGAGTAGGATTAGGACTAGTCTCTCTAGAATCCTATTTCGGGTCTTGTAACCTTCGGCAGGGAGTCTTTCTCTCTTTGAGCCTTCTCTTGTGAGCCGCCTGGCGCCGGCTTACACGCCGGGTCTTGGGCCTGGTCGTCCTGTGATCTGCCTACCGGGTCATTAATAAAATGTCATGTCCTTTCCGGGTCTCCTATGAGTCGCCAGGCCGGGTCATACCGCGGGGTATATCCCCGACACTACCTCTAATCACGAGAGCCTCTAATCTGTCTATCTCTAATCACTTGTGTCTGTCTAAACTTGTGGACTTGTGAACTTGTCCCTCTATGGGTGCTCTACCCCTCCTTATATAAGTGGAGAGGGTAGGTTTACAAATAGAGTCCTACTAGGAGTAGGAGTAGGACTAGTCTCTTTAGAATCCTATTCCGGGTCTTGTTTCTCTTGTAAGGAAATCCTTTCTCCTTTAGGCCTTCTCTTGTGAGCCGCCTGGCGTTGACTCACACACCGGGTCTTGGGCCTGGTCGTCCTGCGACATGCCCTACCGGGTCATCAATAAAACGCCATGTCTTGACCGGGTCTCTTGTGAGTCGCCAGGTCGGGTCGTACCGCGGGGTATATCTCCGACAAGACACGCGCAGAAAACTCGCGTTGCCCAACCTGCTAGACTCTGCTGCTATAACCCTAGGGTTGGGCCATCACCGGTAGGCGGCGCCGCTGCCGCTGCCACCTGCCTCCATGGCTCCCTCCAGCGACCCTTCGCGTCTAGGTCATCGACCCTTCTTATTCCTCTCTCCTACCTTCCTCCTCCCTCCTTCCAACCATTGCCTTCCTTTCCTCCCGCGATGGTGGTCCAGCCAACGGTCCGACGACTCCGATGCCAGCACACCAGCCTTTCTCCTCCCTCTTATATGTCCTCCTTCATCCCTCCTCCCTCCTCCCTCCTCCCTCCTTCCTCTACCCCTATTCAATTCCCTACCTCTGCTCTTCTCGATGGTGTAGGTCCGCCCGACCGACAGTGTCGTGGCGGCGCACGAGTCCTTGTTCCTCCTCCCTCCACCACCATACCTCATCCCCATCCATTTGTCTTTGTTTTAAAATTTTATTTCTCTATTCTTGTACTTTTTCCTTCTTTTTGGTGATTTGATGTTTGATGATTAACAACCATAGGTTTGAGATTGTTAGCACACTCCCATTAGTATTTACTGCATATTGCTACTCTGCGGTGCATTTTCAAGTTATGTATGAATGGATTGTACTTGATATGTGTCTCTGGTAATGCTTCTATGTGCAAATGATTGCAAATTGTTGTTCGAACTTGTGATTGGATAAGATCCAATGCTCATTCAATTATCTACAAATGTACATACCACTGCTTTACGGTCAATTAACATATTCGTTCAAGGCTCATGGGCATTGCAGACAATTCACAACCAAATCTATAGTTTCACCGTCATTTTAACTAAGAAGCATCCAACTTTTCCATACCGGCATTTTCACCACAACTTTCAAGAATCTGCAGCTCAACCAAACACGGCTTTAGCTTTTCCAGTTTGCCGACCTCTGACACCAGAGTTCCGAACAGGTTCTTGTTCGTTGGGTCTCTGTGTACAAATAACGAAGTTCATGTAGAATTAGATTTCCATTTTAGGTGATCATAGAAGATATTTTTACTGTGGAACAGTAGGAAAGGCTCCTACTGCATTTGTATTATCATATAAGAGGTCCTACAGATGATACAACAACTATTGTGGTGGAAGTTATAGTGCTACTCACCACCCCCTAACTATCTAGGTGATGGGTCTAAGTGATGGAGTTAAGGATCGAGGTTACAAGGTGATGTTTAATCCGAGGGAGACGAAAGCTAAGATTTGATAAGTTAGTCCTAAACCTCCTTTCCCAAGATCCCACAGAGGGAACCACTTTTCTAAAATGATTGTTGTTGCGTTCTTTCCAGAGGCCCCAAGCCTCTATAAGAAAGGTGTCCATGATAAGTTTGCGAGGCAGACTCATCTTCATATCTTTGACGAGCTCAAGCTTGTCCCCCTGCTCAGCCCAGCTGATGTTTAGCCTGGACAAACCTCATGTACTAAAGCTACAGTGGAAGAACAGATGCTCCACAGTCTCACTACAAGAAATATGTCAACTTGCGACCCTCCGTATTGGTCACTAGAAGGTCATTGTTTTCCATTTTTGACCTTTTTTGACCAAAAACAGTTGGTCAAAAGCTCGCCGTCGTTAATGAACTATAATGACCTTTCATGTGATATGGTCATAGAAGGTTACGACCAAAACAAAAGGTCGTTGATTCTACGACCAATTGTTTTGGTCACTGGTTGTCTGCCCAGACCATGTCGGATCCAACGTGGCAAGCTGACGTGGCAAAATTGGGACCAAATGAATTGGTCGTAGATTAGAATCAGGCCGGTCCAGTTCGACAATTTACTTGGGCCAAGCCCAACAATTCAACATCTTTATGTTTTTTTCTGTCCATTTATTGTCGGCTTCATGGTCCAAGCCCAACATTGCAGCCTTTTTTATTGTTGGGTCAATGCTTTTTTGTCTAAACATTTTCATTTTCATTTTTTTATTAAATGGGTCCACTAATGAGATGGGCCCCAGTTGTTAGGTTCTGGTAACTGGGTCCCATTTTTCATGCTCTGGTAAGTGAGACCATCTATCATGCTCATATTTTTCATATTTCAACCAGTATTTAAATTGGCAGATAAAAAAAACACATGATACTTCAAATAGGAGCAACCAGATCGTAATACAATGGCAATCATAGTAACAAGTTCTATCCGTGCAAATACATATGACCATGTTTAATACAGTACTGCATCCAAAATATAGGTCGCTGGACAAACATCTCGACCGGGTGAAAACGAAGGAAATGACGTCGCTACACCTACTTTGAAATCCCCAGCGTCGTTGCAGCAGCTTCTCCCAGGTGGGGCTGATCTAACCCAGCCCCAGCCCCAAGCGATGTTGATCCAGCACAAGCCCCAGCCCGAGGTGCACCAGCCCCAGCCCCAGGCAGTCGCATATTTTTGCTTGTCTGGCCATGGTCCGTCTCCAGCAAATCAAATTCAGAAGCACACTCGTAGTAAGTTTGGCATAGGAGTAGCAATTTGAATGAGAAGTAGCAACAACAATTTGATTTGGATTAGAAGCAGCAACATCAACTTCACTAGAACAACGGCAAGTACTTTCTGATAATTATGATAGCAGCAACATTAGTTTGACATAGTAGCAACAACAACAGTTTGATAGTAGCAGCAGTACCTAACATCAGCAAGAGCAGTTTGACAGCAACAACTGCTGCAACAGAGGCAGAAGCATCATGAGTTCTAGGCAGCCCCAGCCAACAGCAAGTCCAGGCAGAGGCAGGAACAGCACCTCCAGCTCTAGATCATCCAGCACGACACCTACAAGAGGAAAATGCAGTGAGGAAAGAGTGATCCATGGAGTTTGATCTAAATTGTACTCCACCTGACGAAGAGGACATAGCCATACCTGGTGAAGATCCTGGTGACTTGAACATGGAAGATCCTGGTGAATCGAACATGGTGTAACAGCCCGGGACCGACGCTCCAGAAGATTCCCCTTTTATTTCCATTCTCGTCATGTGTTTCGTCTGGTTGTCGCATTCATCATCGCATCATTCGCATCATCTGCATAGCATCGTCACTCGTTTTCGAAAACTTGCATCCGTTCGTAGTCGTTGGTTCTCTCCGTTCTTGCCATTGCCCGTTTCGAGAATAACCACACGCACGCGCCCGCGGCATCATTAAAGAAACCGTTTTTAAGGCGTGCGAAAAATATTCTTGGATTGGGTCGAAACCTGGTGTGCGGTTTTATTATATTGTAGGTAGACCACCTGCCGAATTTCGTCGCATTCCGAGTTCGTTTGATACCCCGTCGGTAAGTCCGTAGCAATGCAGTCATCGGTTATTCGTCGGACGTATTCGATGTTTTAAAACCTCATGTCAGGGGCCGTAACTTCCCTCCCATCCCCACCTAGCCCATCTACATGGCCACCTAGCCCACCTAACCCAACCCCGCGACCGGAGCCGTCCGATTGCAATCGCACGGCTCGAATCGGTGCAAAAACCACCCCTAACCCTAGACCTGCCTATTTAAGCAGCTCCCCATGCCATTTTTGGAATCCCTAGCCTCCCACCTCGTTTTCCATGCGCCCCCAATCATCAGCCGCCACCCAGCTGCGCCTGTCTCCCTCCTCCAGCTGCCGCGGCCCGCCCAGGCCCATCCGGGGACCGTCCCGGGCCCGATCCGAGCGCCGCCGCCCGTTCCCCGCTCTCGCAGCCTCGATCTGGAGCGAGGGGAGGAGCCCCTCAAGCTCCTGTGGCTCCGTCGCCGTCTTGACCATGTCACCGACCACCGGAGCCTCCATCGTTGGCAAACCCCCTGGCCGGACCTCCTCCCTTCCCTCTCCTCTTCCCCTTCTCCTCCCTCTCCTAACCCGAGCTCTCTCTCTCTCCATTGCCGCAGGAGCCCTTGCCATGGGAGCCGCCAATCTCCTCGGCCTGGCACCACCTCGACCATCCATCGCCGGGAATGGATCTCGCCGCCCGTCCCCGGAGTCTTCCTCGCCGGCCTCGTCGCCCCAAGCCCCTCACCGGAGTAGCCGCGGCTCGCCGTCGTTCGTCCTGATCCGATCTGGATCGGGAGGAGCAACCGCTCGCGCTCGCCTCGTTGACCGCTCCAGTGCCTCGTTGCCAGCGCGTGGGCCAATCTCCCAAGGCCCAGCCTCCCCAGCACCCCGGACCAGCTCCCCTCTCACAGCCAGCCCAGCTAGGCCTCGAGCCCGAGGTGAGCGCCAGCCGCCCTTTTGCTATCTCTCGCTCAGTGCGCGTCTTAGACCCAGTAGCTCACAGTTTCGGCCCAATGCATATATTATTTCTGTCCTGCGAATTTAGTTATTATTCGAGGATTTTCAGAATTACAAAAAAAACCCTACTTTAAAAAATGCTCATATATAATTAACTATGCATCACATGTAAAAACTTTATATATGAAACTTGACTAGAATTTCGTGTAGATTCATAGTATCCAACTTCCACACATGATAAAATATTTAAACTTGTTGTTTACATTAATTTTCACCTATGCCATGCTAAAAATGATTTATTTCATAACTACTAAACCCTAGCTCCGATAAAAATGTTCCACATATGTAACTTGACTAGAAAAATGTGTAGAATCACATGGTGACGTTTAATTTGCTGTTTAACAACTCTAAAATATGGTTAGTACAGATCTGGTCCAAATTCATAATATGCATATGGGGTTGTTTCGGAAATGATATATATTGCTTTCAGCCTCATTTGAAATGCCTAGATGTTGTAGTTGTTTGTGCTTCACCGTTTGCCATGTTAAACAACATTTAATATTGATGAGTACCTAAACGAGAGTGAACTAAATAATTTGAACGTGGAGTTTCGTCAATATGCAACTCGTTGCATATTGAACTTCACTTAATGTGTAGTAGTTGTTTGTTGTTCTTGCCATGTCATGCCATGCTTTGCTTATTAAACCGGACATGCATCTTATTTGATTACGCATCATGTCATGCATATGTTGTGGTGTTTCATGTGTGTAGATTGTTGTTTCCGTATTGTTCCTTCTTGATAGAGTTCCCAAAGCGTTCGGAGTGTGAGGATTCGTTCGACTACGTTGGCTCATCTTCTTCATGGACTTGATCTTCTTCCGTGCGGGATCCTCAGCCAAGATGACACATTTCATTGGATTCCACTACTATCATCGCCATGCTAGTTGTCCCATTTTTATCGTTGTGTCTCGCTATGTACCACTTGTTTGTCAAGCCTCCTAATATTGCCATGAAAAGCCTCTAACCGTCCACCTTCCCAGCAAACCATTGTTTGGCTATGTTACCGCTTGCTCACCCTTCTTATAGCGTTTCTAGCTGCAGGTGCAATTGCTTCCATGTGACAACATGGACACTCTTTTGTTATCACAATATTATTGCTATTTAATTTAATGCACTTATACACTTGGTAAAGGGTGGAAGACTTGGTATTTTGCTCGGTGTTTTGTTCCACTCGGCCGCCCTAGTTACCTGTGAACCGGTGTTATGTTCCATAATTGAGCGCTCCTAACATGCTCGGGGTTGTTATGGGGGCCCCCTTGATCTTCGTTTTAGGATAAAAACTTGTCTGGCAAGGCCCAACATTGGTACTATTTGCTTAATAACAACTAAAATTTGCATAGGGCATGATCACCCCGTGGATATTTAATCAACAACCCGGGCCAGTGCTCCTCATGAGTGTTGGTCCAAAATGGGATGCCTGCGAGGCCGCCTCGAGGAAACTTAGGGATTGGTTTTCCCTATAGCTAGTCCCATCCGGTCGTGTCCTGAGAATGAGATATGAAGCTCTTATCGGGTTCGTCGACATGTCAGGCGGTCTTGCTAGACTTGTTTTACCTTTCTCGAATGTCTTGCCTGAGGAATTTTGATCTTCTTCGGGCTATCTTGAGGTGTCGGATTTCCTTTGGAATTGCTTATGAAGATCACAAGATCCGTGGTTGAGGTTATTCCCGCGGCGTGTGGTTAATTTGTGATGGATGAGGTTGAGCACCCCTGCAGGGTTAAATCTTTTCGAGAAGCCGTGCCCGCGGTTATGTGGCAAACTTGGATACTTTGTTTAACACCCGGTCATAGCAAACATGAAGTAAACTCAAATAAAATACACCAACTGTGTGCGTAACCATGACTGTCTCTTCTCGTGAGTCTTTATCCGAGAGAGAACATGGTGGGGTTATGTTTGACGTAAGTAGATGTTCAGGATCACTTAGTGATCATTGCTAGTTCACGTTTGTTATGCGTAGACCACCATACTTTATTTTCTGTATTCGTAAGTTAGCCACTCAAATAAATGCTTAGTCGCTTGTTGCAGCGTCACCACTTAACCATACCTCACCTATTAAGCTTTAATAGTCTTGATACCCTTGGAAATGAGATTGCTGAGTCCCCTATGGCTCACAGATTACTACAACAACAGTTGCAGGTACATTTAATGCGGTGATTTGACGTGAGCGCGATGTTTTGTTTGATTTGGAGTTCTGCTTCTTCTTCATCAATCTAGGATGGGTTCCAAGCAGCAGCCTGGGATAGCAAGGATGGATGTCATTTTGTCATTTGTTTTCGTCCGTAGTCGGACCCTGCTCTTTTGTATGATGGTTGCATATGTTGTTGTATTGATGTGACTCTGATGTAGCTTGTGGCGAGTGTAAGACAATTCCATATACTCATCTCTTCTGCACATGTACTTGTAATGATATCCATTCTTGCGACACGACAAGATGCGCTTCTATCCCTGTCGAGGCCCTCGTGCGAAAATAAGGATAACACCACATCTTGGGTGTGACAAGTTGGTATCAGAGCCTGTACCGACCTAGGAGCCCCCTTGATTGATCGAACTTGGCCGAGTCAAGTCTAGAAAAAAACTATTTTGGGTCTAGTTATATCAGAGAGTAGGATTCTTTTTACTCCTCTTCTATACTCTGGTGAGGTATTCAACTTAGTAATTTTGATTCTACTCCTCTTCTCGCTCAAAAATGTTTTAGGATCACGCGGGTATTTTGGAAACTATATGATACCGATGTGACGGAGTTTTGTCTCGATGCCTTCTGTCTGACTTGATTTCTTCCGGGGAGTTGAGCTCCAGGGAATTCTTGGCACATCGTTATCATTCATCTTCTTTAGTATCTCAGGACGGAGGGTGTTCGGAATTGCTTCAATACTTGTCGTGGTGAGATAAGGTCGGAGTCACCCAGTACTGGGGAGGCGTCCGGGGTACCACCATGGTTTAGTATTGTTGTGCTTTCGAGGATTCGAGTTAGATGGATTTGCGGAAGCCTCTGGTTATGTGTTGAAGGATGGAGACAGTTGGGGTGTAGGTTTGCTAGTTGTGTGAGATATTTCCTCCTTGTATCCCCCACACCGGATTGCATAACCAGAAAGTTTTCGGAAGTTCTTAGGTGGGAATTCAAGTAAGTACCTAGGATTATCTTTCGACCAAGTGCATAGTGGGTATGTATTTGTTCTAGCTTGTTTCATAAGCCTCATCCTTTGTTTTGTTTTGAATATGGTAATTCGAGTTGCTTCGATGTCAAGTGGTGATTTCATATCTTGCTAAGTAGTGTTCTCATATTTATGTGGGAATGCTAATTCTTTTGCCCAATCAAGTTATCATATCAATTCTTTTCAACCGGTGCGCTCCTCTTCAAGTTATTCAATCATCTCCAATATTTGCAAGATCACCCTCATGTTTCTTTTCGGAGTTCTTCTCATCTGTCCCAAGTTTTCTTTGTTTTCCCGCCCTCCCGCCCTTTTTCTTCAATGATTAAATTCTCATCCAAGTGCCTTTTCTATTCATGTGATGCTTCAGCTATCATTTCGTTTGTATTGTATCCGGTGATTCCTTGTGAGGATTTTTCTCAGGAGTTTTTATTTCAAGATCTATCTCATATTCCTTGTTCTCGTTGTGATTCTTCTCTGGTGGATTCAATTCTAGTTCCTGGTGTTCATCATATCATTTTCATTCTCTAATTGCTCTCCCATGTTGGAATTCTTATCTAAGCCTCTCTTGTTTATTCACCTCTCTTTTCTACCTGGAGTTTTGAAGATATCTAAGAAGATTCATGTTTCCATTCAAAAATCTTTTCGATTATTTTGGGGTTCTCACCTCATCAAGTCTTAATTTGTACCGGCACAATCTCTCTTTTTATGCAATTGTTTCAATGGTGGTTTCTTTTGAGTGGGCCCATAACCCACAGGTGTTTTTCCCAGGATCCTATCGGACTCTTCTAATCTTTCCGGAGATGTCCTCAAGTTATTTTGAAATATGACATAAGTATGAATTTCATCAGTCATATGCCTTCTTGAAGATCGCTTCTAAATAATTTTCATTGTTGGGTCAACCTTTCTTTCTTCATTATTCTGGAGTATCTCAGTAATTCATGGTGTTGTTTCTCATCATCATTCTCTACTCAAAGATTGAAGGAGAGTTTCTCTTAAATCATTGTTCGTTCTTCCAAATATTCATGGTTTCAGTTTGTTGCTATCATCTCAAATTGTTTTGATCATGAGTTATTCCTCCCATATCTATCTGGTGCATTTCATAATTGTTTCATTTCTCGATCCTCCCGAAGGCCATCATTTCAGAAGATTTCTTCGTTCTCAGCTTTCAGCTTTCGTTCTCAAATTCTTCTCAATTGTTGTCCCTTCATTCGTATCTCAATTATTCCAGTGCCTTGTGAAGTTTTCCATTAGGTGGATCATGCTCTCTTCGTTCTCATGTCATATCATTCAGTTGTATTAACCTCTTTCATTTTGAATTCTTACCGGTGTCTCGTTCAAGACCTCTTCAAGTTTGTGATCTATCTATCTTTCCTATCTTTTCCAAAAGAATAAGTGGTATGCCAAATCCGTCGTTCTTCATCGATTTAATTGGGTGAAGGATAGGCATAACATAATTCTTATTCTTGTTTCATCAAGTGATTTCAATCCATCTTCCGGAGTTGTTCATGATATCTAATACTTGATTCTAAGTGGTTCTTCTTTTCTTTTCCGGAGTTCAAGTTGCTCAAATATCTATTTTCGAAGCATCATCTAAATCATTGGAAGGCCCCAATCTTGTTATTTTTGCATCCTTCAATTCTTTCTATCATCCTTTCATTTCAGAGTTCTTCCGGAGGTTCTTCATGGTGGTTCATCAAGATTTCTTTCATTTTCAAGTGTTCTTCAAGATTCCTGTTGGAGGTGCTTAAGTGTTCTTTATCTTGGATGTCTAAGTTCAATTCCTTCTCCATTGTCTTTTGAGATGGTGTTATTAAATTCTTGATTAGGAGGAGTCTCAAAGGAAACTATCAAGAATGAGAAAAGTAAACCCATCTTGTTTTCTCGGAGTTATCTTGGGTTGGATTTCACCTAAAGCATTTTCTAAGGATTGTTGCTATCATGGTGTCATAAATGATTCAAGTTTTCTCCTCCTCTTCTTGGTGAAAGAAGCTTTTCATATCTTGTTGCTCTCAATCAATCAATTGTTTCTGTTGTGGTAGGTTGTCACCTCTAAATTTTGAGATGTTTTCCACAAGTCCACAACAAGCTTGTTCTTTTCGTTGTTGGTGTTCCAACAACTCCGTTCAATCTCTTCTTCCTAAATATGCTTTCAAATCCATTTGTAGTAGGAGTTGTCATTTTTCTTCTCTGTTCTTTTCCTTCCAATGATCTAGCTTCTATTCTTTTCTTTCGGAGGCGTTGTCATGTTGCTCTCTTTCAACCATCATCTTGTTGTATCAAGATCGCATTCTTTCTTTGCTCATTCATTTAACCGGAGTGCTATGAAATCTTTTCATGATCCTTCCATCTTATAAAGTTTTGATTCTAATCCAACCGAAGTTTGGTGTCTCTCTTTCAATTTCTTTCCATCATATCAAAAATTTCCTCTCTGTCCTACCGAAGTGCTGCCGAAATTTCTTGTGAATTCTTGCTTATTCCTCATGTCATTCTTCATCTCTTTCCAACCTTCATGTTTCATTGGTTTCACTCGTTTGTCAAAGAAGCAACTAAGTTTTACCTCTTGCTCTTTCTCTTCCCCTTATCATTCTAGATCTCGGGACGAGATCCTCGTGTAGTGGAGGAGAGTTGTAACAGCCCGGCACCGACGCTCCAGAAGATTCCCCATTGATTTCCATTCTCGTCATGTGTTTTGTCTGGTTGTCGCATTCATCATCGCATCATTCGCATCATCTGCATAGCATCATCACTCGTTTTTGGAAACTTACATCCGTTCGTAGTCGCCGGTTCTCTCCGTTCTTGCTATTGCCCATTTCAAGAATAACCACACACACGCGCCCGCGTCATCATTAAAAAAACCGTTTTTAAGGCACGCAAAAAATATTCTTGGATTCGGTCGAAACCTGGTGTGCGGTTTTATTATATTGTAGGTAGACCGCCTGCCGAATTTCGTCGCATTCCGAGTTCGTTTGGTACCCCGTCGGTCAGTCCGTAGCAGTGCGGTCATCGGTTATTCGTCGAACGTATTTGATGTTTTAAAACCTCATGTCACGGGCCGCAACTTCCCTCTCATCCCCACCTAGCCCATCTACATGGCCACCTAGCCCACCTAACCCAACCCCGCGACCGGAGCCGTCCAATTGCGATCGCACGGCTCGAATCGGTGCAAAAACCACGCCTAACCCTAAACCTGCCTATTTAAGCAGCTCCCCATGCCATTTTCGGAATCCCTAGCCTCCCACCTCGTTTTCCGTGTGCCCCCAATCATCAGCCGTCACCCAGACGCGCTTGTCTCCATCCTCCAGCCGCCACGGCCCGCCCAAGCCCATCCGGGGCCCGTCCCGGGCCCGATCCGAGCGTTGCCGCCCGTTCCCTGCTCCCGCAGCCTCGATCTGGAGCGAGGGGAGGAGCCCCTCGAGCTCCCGTGGCTCCACTGCCGCCTTGACCATGTTGCTGACCGCCGGAGCCGCCGAAGCTGGCGAACCCCCTGGCCGGAGCTCCTCCCTTCCCTCTCCTCTTCCCCTTCTCCTCCCTCTCCTAACCCGAGCTCACTCTCTCTCTCTCTCTCTACGTTGCCATAGGAGCCCTTGCCATGGGAGCCGCCGATCTCCTCAGCCCGGCGCCTCCTCGACCATCCGTCGCCGGGAATGGATCTCGCCGCCCATCCCTAGAGTCTTCCTCGCCGGCCTCATCGCCCTAAGCCCCTCACCGGAGTAGCCGCGGCTCGCCATCATTCGTCCCGATCCGATCTGGATCGGGAGGAGCAACCACTTGCGCTCGCCCCGTTGACCGCTCCAGCGCCTCGTTGCCAGCGCGTGGGCCGGCCTCCCAAGGCCCAGCCTTGCCAGCGCCCCAGCCCAGCTCCCCTCACCCAACCAGCCCAGCCAGGCCGCGAGCCCGAGGTGAGCGCCAGCCGCCCTTTTGCTATGTCTCACTCAATGCGCGTCTTAGGCCTAGTAGCTCACAATTTCGGCCCAATGAATATATATTTTCTTTCCTGCGAATTTAGTTATTATTCGAGGATTTTCAGAATTACAGAAAAACCCCTATTTTAAAAATGCTCATATATAATTAACCGTGCATCACATGTAAAAACTTTATATATGAAACTTTACTAGAATTTCATGTAGATTCATAATATCCAACTTTCACACATTATAAAATATTTGAACTTGCTGTTTACATTAATCTGCACCTATGCCATGCTAAAAATGATTTATTTCATAACTACTAAACCGTAGCTCCAATAAAAATGTTCCACATATGTAACTTGACTAGAAAAATGTGTAGAATCACATGGTGACAATTAATTTTCTGTTTAACAACTCTAAAATATGGTTAGTATAGATCTGGTCCAAACTCATAATATGCATATGGGGTTGTTTCGGAAATGATATATATTGCTTCCGGCCTCATTTAAAATGCCTAGATGTTGTAGTTGTTTGTGCTATATTGATGAGTACCTAAACGAGAGTGAACTAAATAATTCGAACGTGGAGTTTTGTCAATATGCAACTCGTTGCATATTGAACTTCACTTAATGTGTAGTAGTTGTTTGTTGTTCTTGCCATGCCTTGCATATTAAACAGGACATGCATCTTATTTGATTACGCATCATGTCATGCATATGTTGTGGTGTTTCTCGTGTGTTGATTGTTGTTTCCGTATTGTTAGTTCTCGATAGAGTTTCGAAAGCGTTCGGAGTGTGAGGATTTGTTCGACTATGTTAGCTCGTCTCCTTCATGGACTCGATCTTCTTCCGTGCGGGATCTCAGCCAAGATGACACATTTCCCTGGATACCACTACTATCATTGCCATGCTAGTTGTTTTTATCGTCGTGTCTCTCTACGTACCACTTGTTTGTCCAGCCTCCCAACATTGCCATGAAAAGCCTCTAACCCTCCACCTTCCCAGCAAACCGTTGTTTGGCTATGTTACCGCTTGCTCACCCTTCTTATAGCGTTCCTAGCTGCAGGTGCAATTGCTTCCATGTGACAACATGGACACTCTTTTGTTATCACAATATTATTGCTATTTAATTTAATGCACTTATATACTTGGTAAAGGGTGGAAGACTTGGCCTTTCGCTCGGTGTTTTGTTCCACTCTTGCCGCCCTAGTTACCTATGAACCGGTGTTATGTTCCATAATTGAGCGCTCCTAACATGCTCGCGGTTGTTATGAGTACCCCCTTGATCTTCGTTTTAGGATAAAAACTTGTCTGGCAAGGCCCAACATTGGTACTATTTGCTTAATAACAACTAAAATTTGCATAGGGCATGATCACCCCGTGGATAATTAATCAACAACCCGGGCCAGTGCTCCTCATGAGTGTTGGTCCAAAATGGGCTGCCTATGGGGCCGCATCGAGGAAACTTGGGGATTCGTTTTCCCTGTAGCTAGTCCCATCCGGTCGTGTCCTGAGAACGAGATACGCGGCTCTTATCGGGTTCGTCAACACGTCGGGCGGTCTTGCTAGACTTATTTTACCTTTCTCGAATGTCTTGCGTGAGGAATTCTGATCTTCTTCAGGCTATCTCGAGGTGTCGGATTTCCTTTGGAATTGCTTATGAAGATCACGAGATCCGTGGTCGAGGTTATTCCCGCGGCGTGTGGTTAATTTGTGATGGATGAGTTTGAGCAGCCTTGCAGGGTTAAGTCTTTTCGAGAAGCCGTGCCCGCGGTTATGTGGCAAACTTGGATACTTTGTTTAACACCCGGTCATAGCAAACTTGAAGTAAACTCAAATAAAATACACCAATTGTGTGTGTAACCATGACTGTCTCTTCTCGTGAGTCTTTATCCGATAGAGAACACGGTGGGGTTATGTTTGACGTAAGTAGGTGTTCAGGATCACTTAGTGATCATTGCTAATTCACGTTCGTTATGCGTAGACCACCATACTTTAATTTTTGTATTCATAAGTTAGCCACTCAAATAAATGCTTAGTCGCTTGCTGCAGCCTCACCATTTAATCATACCTCACCTATTATGCTTTAATAGTCTTGATACCCTTGGAAATGAGATTGCTGAGTCCCCTGTGGCTCATAGATTACTACAACAACAATTGCAGGTACATGTAATGCGGTGATTTGACGTGAGCGCGATGTTTTGTTTGATTTGGAGTTCTGCTTCTTCTTCATCAATCTAGGATGGGTTCCAGGCGGCAGTCTAGGATAGGAAGGATGGATGTCATTTTGTCGTTTGTTTTCGTCCGTAGTCGGACCCTGCTCTTCTGTATGGTGGTTGCATATGTTGTTGTATTGATGTGACTCTGATGTAGCTTGTGGTGAGTGTAAGGCAATTCCATATACTCATCTCTTTTGCACATGTACTTGTTATGATATCCATTCTTGCAAGACAACGAGATATGCTTCTATCCCTGTCGAGGCCCTCGTGCCAAAATAAGGATAGGACCGCATCTTGGGATTGACACATGGGTCCTAGTGAAGATCTTGGTGAGCATAATCTTGTCTTTGTGAATTCAACAGAGCACTACTTTTAGTAGCTGGACATTGTTTTCTGAAAAGAAGCAGTTAACTGAAAATAGTAGTAAAATACAGGAACAGTAAACCTGATCAATTCATTACAATCTCAGCAGGAGCAAAACATTAAGAATTTGCACTAATATTCATAATTTGCACTAGTATTTTACTCCTAAAGTTAACTGTTTATTGTTGAACAACACTGAATTGATAATCATGTCACCCCCTGTTTAAAAATGGAGTAATAGAATTAAAGGAACACTGACAGTAAACATAGTTTTTAACAAACACTTGCTATAATCCAGGAGTATAAACATGATTTTCATTAATCGTAAAAGTTCTAGTTAATTAAATTTAACAAGAAAGGTTTTAGTTAATTTTTCTATATAGAAAATCAAGGTTACTTAATTCTGGAGTTTACTCCCAGGATCATGCACTTAATATACTCCATGAGTACTTCTGCATAGCAAATTAGTTAAGCACATAATAGCAATTAAAGGGGAGCTACTGGACTTAATCCAAGTTTAATTTAATTTCAATTAATAGGAAAGTTTTAGTTAATGGAAATTTTAAATTTAACTTTAATTAAAGGAATAGTTTCATTTAGTATTAATTAAAGGAAACGTTTTATTTTTCTAAAGGGGTAATTGTCTTGAAAATTTTCATTTAGTGTGTTTGCTCGGACAAGAAGCGAGCAAACAAACAGTAAGAGTACATGAGCATAACAAACAAGTGTGTGTGTGTGTGTGGGTGTGGGTGTGTGTTGGTGTGCGCGCGCGCTAAAGGAAATACTCCAAGAAGAAAGAGCAACAACTACCTTATGAACAACAAATGTTCAAACAAACAACAATAAATATCAAGAACATGAAAATAATAATAATAATAAAATGATATTTGGTTCCAATAGTAGGAATTATTCCTAACAAAGCACTACTCAGATTTTTCTTCACTAGTCAGATTCCTCACTTGCAAAATTATTCCTAGCACATCCCTACTCACATTAATAGTACTCATCCGTCAATGTGAAATTAACAGTAGCAACTCAAGATCTTGTCATAGTAGCAATTCAAGATGAGTTCTCTTGCTTTTTCGGCTTGCCTGAATAGCACAGATCACCATGAGGGATTGGGAAGAAGTAGCCATGGCCATGGACTACGATTGCTCTCAGAATGGGGCACATCAGACATGGGATTCATCTGATCCCAATACAGCCTATGCAGGTCCTCGACCTACAAACACCACACCACAAGCAGATGCAACCACATGAGAAATATGTTTAACATTACAACCAATTACTTCCAGCTTTGGAAGAAATAGCAAAAATAATTGACTCTGGGTGTGCTGTATGACCTGTACCTTTTTGTTTTAGACATGTTAACTTAATTATGAGACCGAGACCGTAAAACCCTGAACAAATTTGTACAACCATCCAATCACATAACATTAAATGTAGAGGGGACGCTCGAATTTGTGCAGCCATCCAGTGCACGTGAACATGACATCCAGAAACATTGTAAACA
Source organism: Hordeum marinum (assembly GCA_022496015.1). NCBI lineage: Eukaryota > Viridiplantae > Streptophyta > Magnoliopsida > Poales > Poaceae > Hordeum > Hordeum marinum. The sequence goes on from CM039672.1 coordinate 387,980,894, forward strand.
TTAAATTATAACAAGTTATGTAGTGTTTTATCCGTTCAAACGATGTTGGCCCTCTTACAAACTAACTGGCCGTGCTAAATCTGCCCCGCCCTTCTCAGTTCTCACCAGCACAAACCAGACAAACCATATCCACTGGAACATACAGTACCAACTACTGTACACATAAACAGCAAGCGGGAGTGGGAGGGAACGGACCCAAGCACGCACCTGGTGGCCGGTGGGTTGGTGGACGGCGGTGCAGAAGGCGTCGAAGGGCACTCGTACACCTGTAGCACCTGGAACAGGACAATGGCCTAATCCATCCATCGATCCAGGAAAGAAAATGACAGGAATCAGTAGACAATAGTCGAAGTGGAAAGGGGGTCAATTGATTGTACTATAGGGGAGAGGAAGCTGAGGAGAAGAGGGGGACATAGGAGGATCTGCAGACCTGTTTGTAGTTGATCTCGATGGTGTAAGGGGTGATGTCGCCGGCGTCGGGGCGCGAGACGGAGAAGATGGTAGCATGTGGGATCTCCTCGAACACCCGCGTGGCCTTGGACAACCGGAACGAAGCCGACGCCGCGAGGACCTCTGGCCATTGCACTGACACCGACAGCGAGGACGAGGATGAGGCCGACGCGTCTGCCTCGGGGGCCGGCTCCGGCTGCATCCACTCATACCGTGGCCGTGGTGCTCGGACGGCAGGCGCTCCATGTTCATCTGGCTGGACGGCCGGCGGATCTGGCTGGACGGCTGGCATATGCGAATGGGGCGACGCGGATATAGGTGTGGGCGGGGAGATGTGGGGACTCGGGCTCCTCACCATCAACGCAGGGGTGGAGGTCAGCCATGGTGTGGGGGCGGGGTGGCGGCGGCTAGGGTTTGGCGAGCTGTGTGGTTGCGGGAGAGAAGGTGGGGATTGGGACGGTGGGGAGTGGGGGACTATCTTAGGGCTAGGTGGGTGAGAGGATGAGGGGGTGAGGGTTGCCGTTGGATACGGGAGCATCCAACGGTGTTCGATGCATGATCCGCATGATATGCCCATGGACCAATCAGAATGCAACAAACAATTTGAAGACCTTATGACCATCTAAATTGGTCGTCATAAATTAAAGATAAGTTTTTTCATGAAAATATCATTTTCCATTTTTTTAGTGCTCAAAATGAGTTTTTTTGTAAAAGACCTATCAAATATCTGTTCAAATGCTATAATATTTTCATAGGTTTACATCTTGGATTGGTAAACAATTTTGAAGAAGGGAGTTTTCATTTTCTTTGCACAAAAAATTCATTTTCCATTTTTCGAGTGCCCAAAATGAGTTTTTTTGTGAAGGACCTACCAAATATTTTCTGCAAAATTGGACAAAATCATTTTTATAAAATATTAGGCCATATTTAATGCACAATTAACTAAATGGTTGGGTGCCAAAAGCTTTCGATCCACCTCTAGTGAAAAATACAAAACTCTGCCGATTCAGGTGGAAGCGGGTCAAATTTGAACTAGAGGTGCCTCATAGTTTGCTCTTTATTTTTTCCAAAAATAATTTATAGGTAAATAAGTATCTATTTAATCAAATATCCAATAGAAGTTTGGCAAGATTCAACCCCTAGCTATGAACGGTCATGCCTGTCGTTTCGACCGCATTTTGAAACGGGCATAAATAATTCAAAAAAATCAAAAAATGTAAAACCTTCATGTTGTGTAATTATATGTGACCAAGTTAACATGAAAAATAATAAACTTGTAATACGGTAATTATTTTTAAAAAGTGTTCTCAAAATGAGCTATCATGTGTGAAGATTCATAACTTTCAAGCCAAATGATCAATCTTATGGCCACATTCATGGCATAATTTGTTCAAATGATCTCAAATTGTGAAAAAGGGTGCATGTTGAAATAGCAAACAATGTTGACAAAGGGATTTTTCATTTTCTTTGCACAAAAAATCCATTTTCCTTTTTTCGAGTGCCCAAAATGAGTTTTTTGTGAAGGACCTACCAAATATTTGTTGCAAAATTGTACAAAATCATTTTTATAAAATAATAGGACATATTTAATGCACAATTGACAAAATATTTGGGTGCCAAAAGCTTTCGATCCACCTCTAGTGAAAAAGACAAAACTCTGCCGATTCAACACGAATCGAGACAATTTTGAACTGCAGTTGCCTTATAGTTTGCTATTTATTTTTTCCAAAAATAATTTATAGGTAAATAAGTATCTATTTAATCAGATATCCAACAAAATTGTGGCAAGATTCAACACCTGGCTATGAACGGTCATGCCTATTGTTTCGACCGCATTTTGAAACGGGCATAAATAATTCAAACAAAATCAAAAAATTGTAAAACCTTCGCGTTGTGTCATTATATGTGACCAAGTTACCATGAAAAATAATCTACTTGTAATACGGTAATTATTTTAATAAAGTGTTCTCAGAAATGTGCTATCATGTGTGAAGATTCATGGCTTTCAAGCCAAATGATCAATCTTATGGCCACATTCATGGCATAGTTTTTCAAATGATCTCATATTGTGTACAAGGGTGCATGTTGAAATGGCAAACAATGTTGCCAAAGCGAGTTTTCATTTTCTTTACACAAAAAATTCCTTTTCCTTTTTTCGAGTGTCCAAAATGAGTTTTTTTGTGAAGGACCTACCAAATATTTGTTGCCAAATTGGACAAAATAATTTTTATAAAATAATAGGACATATTTAATGCACAATTGACAAAATATTTGGGTGCCAAAAGCTTTCGATCCACGTCTAGAGAAAAAGACAAAACTCTGCCGATTTAGTTGGAAGCGGGTCAAATTTGAACTAGAGGTGCCTCATAGTTTGCTCTTTATTTTTTCCAAAAATCATTTATAGGTAAGTAAGTATCTATTTAATAAGAGATCCAACAAAATTGTGCCAAGATTCAACCCCTGGCTATGAACGGTCAGGCCCGTCGTTTCGACCGCATTTTGAAACGGGCATACATAATTCAAAAAAAATCAAAACATTGTAAAACCTTCGCGTTGTGTCATTTTATGTGACCAAGTTACCATGAAAAATAATAAACTTGCAATACGATAATTATTTTAAAAAAGTGTTCTCAGAAATGAGCTATCATGTGTAAAGATTCATGGCTTTCAAGCCTAATGATCAATCTTATGCCCACATTCATGGCATAGTTTGTTCAAATGATCTCACATTGTGCAGAAGGGTGCATGTTGAAATGTCAAACAATGTTGCCAAAGGGAGTTTTCAGTTTCTTTGCACAAAAAATTCATTTTCCTTTTTTCGAGTGCCCAAAATGAGTTTTTTTGTGAAGGACCTACCAAATGTTTGTTGCAAAATTGGACAAAATCATTTTTATAAAATATTAGGACATATTTAATGCACAATTGACAAAATATTTGGGTGCCAAAAGCTTTCGATCCACCTCTAGTGAAAAAGACAAAACTCTGCTGATTCAATAGAAACCGAGACAAATTTGAACTGCACCTGCCTTATAGTTTGCTCTTTATTTTCTCACAAAATAATTTCTAGTTATAGAAGTATCTGTTTAATCAGAAATACATTGTTCGGTAGCGATACGTCGAGGTTTGGAGGGTGGCCGAGTGCCCCAACTCCAGAGCGCGTAAACTCGCATGCGCGTCGCATGGTCACCGTGTGACCGTGGCGTTGCCATGCATTTTGGGCGGTCTAGGCATGTCTAGTGGGTTGGGCACTCCCAAACTAGGTGCTAGGAATAGAATGACAACAGAAGATTCTCACGAGGAGACCGAACTATGCTCAAACATGAATTAGCAGCCAAGTGTTTGATTAGCGGTACGGGAAATGCACATGGATAATGGGCGTGAGTTTTGTCTGAGGATGATCATATACTAAGAAGACTAACCTCACAAATTTTCAGCTCAAATGGTGGAGCCTAGGTGGTACTTGCTTTGCAAAGTACCACACTGGATAGAAATATGGATGTTGAATCTGGGCTCGAAATAATGTATGCATTGAGATGAAATTTGGTGGAGGATGGTTATTTGGGCATAGGAAAGCACTGTAGAAAATTGATACCATTTGGACACGCCAAAGTGGTACTTCCTTCACAACGCTCTTCTCTGGAAGAAACTTGGGAAAATTAGTGAGAGAAACTGGATAAATGAAATGAGCTCAAATTTGGCATAGGTAAGTTAAATAGGTATGGTCATGCCATGGTAAATTTTCAGAAATAATGAAGCAATATATAATATAGTTGCTTCACAAAGCTTCTCTCTGGATAGAAACTTTGGAAATTTGTTGAGGAAGATTTACTAGGCAAATGTAGCTGAATTTTTGTCATGTGGCAATGATTTGGATATGAAAGAGTTCTCAAAAATTTCGAGGGCAATAGGAGGGGTCTAGATAGCACTTCCTTTGCAATGTGCCAATCTGGCCAGAAAATAGAAATTGAAGTTGGGCTCACATAGTTGATTGGGTTGAGCTGAAATTTGGAGGAGGATAATTTGGGCGTATAAAGTTAGTGTAAAAATTCCGTACCATTTGGATAAATAAAAATGGTACTTCCTTCACAATGCTCTCCACTGAACAGAATGTTGGGAAAAATATTGAGGAAAATTGGCTAATTTAAATGAGCTACAATTTGGTGGAGGGAGGTTCTGCGGGCAGGGTCATGTCCTGGTAAATATTCATCAATTATAAGTCATATATAAAAGATAGTTGCTTCAGAAACTGAAAATATTACCACAAACAAAGATTGGATGTTGAGCTCATATGGATTGCTAGATGGGGCTGAAAGTTTGTGGACAACTATGATTTGGGCATATATAAGAAGTGGCAGAAATTCATCTCATTATTATGTTCCTAGCTAGTACTTCCTTCACAAAGCTTCTAGCTGAACAAAAACTTTGGAAATTTGCCGATGAAGATTTACTAGTCAAATGGAGCCGAATTTTGTAATGAGGCAATGATTTGGATAGGAAAGAGTGCCCAAATTTTTTGGGGTCAATAAAGAAAATATAAATAGCACTTCCTTCACAAAGTGTTGTTCTGAACAGAATAGGAAAATGAATATTGTTGAATTATTTGTGAACTAGGCAAGGTAGGTTTTTGACATATTTGAGGAGGATATGATCCAAAGAATTTATGAGAATATTTTGGGAATTTGGGGGATGACAGAAATATCGGTTGTTTCACAACCTAGGGAAAAAATGGACACATGGACATGACACATAGGCAAAACTGATGAGGTGGCACCTAGTCATAGCAATCCACCACAATTTACAAGGCTATGACCATCTATATTGGTCGTGATCAGCTAGAAATAAGGCAACGGACCAGTGTTGTTTGCTTTACGACCATTTCGTGTAAGGAAATTATGACCTTTCTGACCAAAATGGTCGTTATGGTTTACTGTTTGGAGCCCTCCGAATAGTTTACGACCAATTGGTCTCAAATGGTCGTAGATTTATGACCATTTCTTCCAGGGTCACTGACAGAAGGTCACAAGTTGACATATTTCTTGTAGTGTCTCTTCAATGTGGTCCCCACAGAGCAAGCAGTCATAGTTGTCACCAATGTTGTATTGCCTCCTCATGAGCATGTTATGTGTGTTAAGCATGTGCGATAGGAGGAACCATCCAAAGACCTTGAGCTTGGGTGTGCATTTTGTTTTCCAGAGAATTTTGAATGCATCGTGGGCCACTATATCTCTGAAGCAAAAATCATAGTACTCCTTGGTTGTAAACTTCCCGGATCTCCAGGAACAAGTCCAAGCATCGGGTGTCTCGCATAGGTCCACGGAGGCGACGAGCTCATGTAGTAGTCTTAGTTCTACATGTGCTTGTATAGTGAGGGGGAGATGGAACGTCGTCCGTAGGTCTGTGGTGGCTAGGAAGTCCCGCACAGATGCATCTTCAATTGTGGTGTACGAGAAAGCTCTAGGGAATTTTTCAACAAGAATCACTTGTTTCCACTTATCTTTCCAAAAGAGGGCAGACCCGCCATACCCAACATTGACCTTCGTTATGTTATGCCTCTATAGATCGGCATTAGTTACGTAACATATTTCCACCAAAATGATCCGCACGGCTCTATCGCATGAGGTATAGAGTCCTGATAGTATGTCTTTTGGACCAGGTCGACCCACGGGATGTCGTGTTAATTATAGAACTTGTGCAAGAATTTTAGTAGGAGGGCCTCATTTTGTATTTTCATATTGATCACCCCCAGTCCACCACACTTTTTGGGACGACAAACCATGTCCTAGGCCGCTAGTGGTTGGTGTTTTTCTCCTGTCTCTCTTTTCTTTTTTCCATAAGCAACGTCTTCTGATCTTGTCAAGTTGGGTCAAGATTTTTGGCGGGAGCTTGATGGTGCCATAGGATACATGATCCGTGAAGTGATGATCAAATTGAGGAGAGCCAGGCATCCAGCATGTGACATCAACGACATGGCAGCGGTGATCTTACGCTCCGCCTTGCATGCAAGAGGTATCATATCCAACATAGTTGGGCGGGTGGTGCCAAGCAACAATCCAAGGTAGGTGAAGGGCATAGGTGCCAGAACGCATCCGAAGAGCGAGGCAATCTCGTTGGCTTTTTCTATTGGGGTATTGATGGGCACAAGTGTGGACTTACGAAAGTTGATCCTGAGGCCAATGGAAGTAGCATAATCTGCCAGAATACCTTTTACAATCCGAGCCTGGGTTGTGCAAGCTGGCAATACTACAATGGTGTCATTAGCGTATTGGATCACCGGGTAGTCATCGCCTTCGTGGTCAGGGATGGGGTGTTTCAACAGCTGATTGATTAGCATGTCATTAATGGCAGTCTGAAGCAAGCCTACGGCCAGGACAAATATGAGGGGCGACAGGGGGTCACCCTGTCTGACACCGCATTTACATTGAAATTGCTGCCCCGGGACTCCATTGAGTAGGATGGATGATTTGCTAGTTTCAAAGATACTGCGCATCCACCTGATCCAGGTTGAGTTGAAGCCCATGTTTTCCATGATCTGGATCATGGCGGTGTGCTCGATGGTGTCAAATACTTTCACAAAGTCGAGTTTGAGTAGTAGAATCTCCTTCTTCGAGGCCTGGCACTCATGAATGTATTCAAACGCCCAAGCTAAGCAATCATGAATCGATCTGCCCCGCAGAAAATCGTACTGGTTGCGGTGTACTATATTCAGGATAATTTTCTGCAGTCTATTAGCGAGGAGCTTGGTGATCATCTTAAGACAACAATTTAGAAGGGTGATGAGCCTGAAGTTGTTAACTGAACTGAGGGAGTTGTTCCTGGGAATAAGGGTGGTGTGTCTATAGTTCAAGCTCTCGGGGTTTAGGTTCCCCTCGTGTAGTTCTGCAAAGAGTTGGTAGAAATCTTGTTTAATTATCGGCCAACAAGATTTGATGAAGGCACCATTGGATCCATCGGGACCAGGGGCACGGTCAGGGGGCATCTCCTTGACTATAACATCGATTTCTTCATGAGAGAACAGAGTGGTAAGGCTATCAAAATCCACCTCAGTCTTGAGCAAACATGACAAGTTGCAGCGCATTTGTGAATTGCCTAGTCTCTCTCTAAAAGCTTCAAAGAGCACATCTTCCTTGCTGGTATGATCCTCAATAGTAACACCATCTGCCGTAGTGAGGCTAGAAATGTGATTCTTCCTGTATCTTTTAGTTGCTACTGCCTGAAAAAACTTGGAGTTTTCATCTCCGAATTTGATCCAATGTATAGTGCATCGTTTCGCCAATAATATTTTTGGTATTGAAGCAGTCTTAGGATATGTTTCTTAAGAATGGAGAGAAAATTACCCTTGGGGCCAGTTAGAGTTGTTCAGTCAGCTATATTGTCTAGCTCCAGGATGGCTTTGTTTGTCTTTTCAATGGCAATTTGAGGCGAGAGATATTCCTGCTCCAGCGGCTGAGCGCTTGGCGAGTAGCTTTGAGATTCTGGCATAGAATCAAGGCTGCATTAGAGTTTTTCCAAACTTGATGGGATTACTCCAATCTTGAGAAACTATGTCCATAAAGCTCGGGTGTGCAATCCAATATGTTTCAAACCTGGAAATTTTGCTTCGTGGAATTTTGAATGACCACCGAGCAGGGTATGTGGTCAGATACTGGTCTGCCAAGGGGAGTACCATTGTGTTTGGAAATGATGTTGTCCAGTTTAGTGACATGAAAAACCAGTCTAACTATTCTTGAAGAGGGTTTTGCTGCATATTAGTCTAGGTAAATGTGCGGCCCTTGATTGGCAGCTTAGTGAGTTGTTGTTCGCAGATAAAATCATTTAAAGTGAACATGTCATCAACATTGCCTCCTAGTTTATTTCTATTGTCGAGGGAACGAATATAGTTGAAATCGCCTAGTATCAACCAATCCTCCTCAGCGGGAATATTCACATCGAAAAGCCATTGTGTGAAGAGCTCTCTGTCGTCTCCTTTGTTGAAATAAATATCTTGTAACCTCCATCGGCCGCATCATATATTCTAGTTAGAGTTAGCTCTAGATATAGAGTTTATTCTCTTTAACTTCATCTCTATATCTCTATCCCTTGTACTCCAAGTTATGTATGCAACCTATGGGATATGCCCCATCCAATCAATATATACCTGACGCGGCCCTCTCTCGAGGGTAGAATGCTTCCTCATTAGTTTACATGGTATCTGAGCAGCCTCTTCCAGTACGTTCTGAGAAACCAATCTACCAAACATAAACATCCATGGCTTCCTCATCCTTCAACCCACCCACCTCTGGCCTTGGCTCTCAGGTCACGAAGAAACTTTCTAGGGAGAATTATCTCCTATGGAGGGCACATATTATGCCTCACTTCCTTGGCATGAGCCTATATGGCTACCTTGATGGATCCATCACTACACCAACAAAGACGATCGTCACCAAGGACAAGGATGGGAAGGACCAGACTATGGCCAACCCGTCGTATGATGCATGGGTCAGACAGGACCAACATGTCCTTGGCTACATCCTTCACAACCTGACACACGATGTCCTCGTCTCTGTCATCTCCATCAGAATAGCGCACGCGTTGTGGATTTCCCTGGGTAACGTGTTTGCATCACAGTCTCGATCTTGCATCAATAACATACGAATCTCTCTTGCAAATGCCAAAAAGGGGAACCAGTCTGCTCCAGCATACTTTGCACGGATGCGGGCTTTGGCGGATGAACTCGCGGCTGTTGGGAAGCCACTGGATGAAGATGACATCCTCTCCTTCATCATCACAGGGATGGACCTCAACTACAACTCAGTGGTCTCCGCCCTCGACGCCCGCATGGAACCTGTCACCGTCGATTTCCTCTATGCACAAGTCTGTAACTTTGACCAGCGCATGGAACTCTTCTCCAGCGGATCGGGCAACAGCGGGGGGTTTAAATCCTCTACAAACTCTGCCGCTCGCCATGGGGGTCCTCCCCAACAAAAACCCAACGGCAACGATGGCTACAAGATGCTGAATGGAGGCTACAAAAAGAAGCAGAACAACGGGCGCCCTTTCTTCTCCAACCAGAAGGGACCTCATCCCGACTCAAGAGGACCCGGAGGACCGGGCAAGCCAGGAGGGCCTCCACCGCCAACAATCCCTGGGGAAATGACCCAATTCAGTGTCAGATCTGCAGTAAACTTGGCCACAGCACCAAGGACTACGAGTATCGCTTCGATGACGAAGCTCTGGAGGAAAAAGTCGTAGCAGCAACTCAGTACGGTGTGGACACGAACTAGTATGTTAACAACGGTGCGACGGATGATCTCACTGGTGATCTAGAGAAGCTAGCGGTGCGAGAGAAGTACTATGGGCAGGAGCAAATTCATGGTGCAAACGGATCAAGTATGAGGATAGAACATGTTGGTCAATCAGTATTCAAAACCCCTAATTGTGACATTCATCTCAGAAAAATTTACTACTCACCTCATGCCAACAAAAATCTTCTATATGTTCATTGAATTGCCTTAGACAATCATGTCTTTCTTGAATTTCACCCTTTCTTTTTCTTGATTAAGGATCAGGCAACGAGGAGGGTGATTTACAGATGTAGATGCATTGGTGGGCTCTATCCGTTGATTCCATTCTTTAGGAGATCAAATAAACAAGTCTTTGCTATCACCACTTTATCTTCGGCAAGGTGGCATGATCGATTAGGTCATCCGTCTTTTACTATCGTTCAACGAGTGCTTCGAGAAAATAATCTCCCCTTTGATGGTGAGCATAGCCTAGAAAGAGTGTGTGATCCTTGTCAACAAGCAAAAAGTCATCAATTACCTTATCTCGTGTCAACAAGTGTTTCTGCCAAACCTCTAGAATTATTTTTCTCTGATGTATGGGGCAAGCACCCACTTCTGTTGGTAGACACAAATACTATGTAAGCTTTATTGATGATTATAGTAAGTTTACATGGATCTATCTTATCAAGCACAAGTCCGATGTATTTCAAGTCTTTCAAAATTTTCAAGCACTTGTTGAACGCAAATTTGATAGTAAAATTCTCTCTGTTAAATCAGATTGGGGTGGTGAGTATGAGAAACTAAACTCATTTTTCCAAAAATAGGGAATCTCCCATCATGTCTCCTATTCACATGCACACCAAAAAAACGGCTCTACCGAACAAAAGCATAGGCACATTGTTGAAGTTGGTGCACTTCTTGCTAATGCATCCATGCCGTTAAATTTTTTGGGATGAATTTTTCCTTAAAGTTACACATCTCATCAATATCCTCCCTAGTCATGTCATAAACTATGAAACACCCACCGAACGCCTATTACATGTCAAACCCAATTATTCTGCCCTTAGAGTTTTTGGGTGTGCATGTTGGCCAAATCTGTGACCATACAATGCTAGAAAGCTCTCCTTTAGGTCCAAACAATGTGTGTTCATTGGTTATATCCCACAACGTAAAGGTGTTAAATGCCTAGATGTACAAACAGTTAGAGTATATATCTCTAGGGATTCTCTAGGGATGTTGTTTTTGATGAGACAGTGTTTCCTTTCAGAGGTCTCCATCCAAATGTCGGAGCTCTCTTGCGCAAAGAAATTCTTCTTCTTCCATGTCATCTTTCCGTCTTAGATCAAGGGGGTGATGATTTTGGTGACAACATGACTAACCCTCATAACCATATTTTTGAGCCTTGTGATACTTCAGATGACACGAAGAGAAGTGCAGAATTTGCTTGCACTGAGAATCATGAAGAAAACTTGCAAAACCAGCTGTTATTCCATGTGGCAAAAGAGGACAGAGGCACTGGACATGAGGCGGATCCACCTGCACCTGTAGCCTCGGGATCGGCTAGCGCCAGATCCCATGTAGATTCGCGGCAGGACTCTGCAGCTGGCGGCTCGTGGTCTTCGGCAGACGTGGCGCAACCTCCACCAACGAGCCACGGTGCAGCTCCCAGCATGGCCCCACATGCGACAGAAAACGACATGCTCTGGGCTAAGGCACGGATACCCACCAGTTGGCTACGAGTCGGTTGTTGCCCATGCGCGACACGGGATCTGCGTTGCCTTCTGATTCGCCAGATTTGTCTCCTGGATCGCGCACGCCTAACAGCACCAGAGGATCTCCCTTGGGATCCAGTTCTGCCACACGGGTGGACCCTGCTGTCCCTGGATCTTTTGCGGCTCCAGTAACTTAGGCCACACGCACAAGCACAAGGCTATAAACAGGAAAATTGTAACTAGTTAATTACAAAAAATTCTGAAATTTGGCTTAGCTTGTTCCACAGGTGAACCTCATACTGTTGAAGAAGCTTTGCAGGATGCTCGATGGAAAAAGGCCATGGAAGATGAATACTTGGCGTTGAAGAAAAATGAAACTTGGCATCTGGTCCCACGCGGTCAAGGTAAAAACCTGATAGACTGTATGTGGGTATTTAAGATAAAAAGAAAGGCGGATGGAACAATTGATAGATATAAGGCTAGATTAGTAGCAAAAGGTTTTAAACAAAGATATGGGATTGATTATGAAGACACCTTCAGTCCAGTTGTTAAAGATACTACTATCAGATTGGTTTTGTCTATTGATGTCTCTAGGAAATGGTGTCTAAGATAGTTGGACATACAAAATGCGTTTCTACATGGTATTCTGGAAGAGGAGGTTTACATGAAACAACCACCTGGGTTTGAAAATAAGAATGCACCATATCATGTGTGCAAGCTTGATAAAGCTCTTTATGGTCTGAAACAGGCTCCAAGGGCATGGTACTCTCGTTTGAATATGAATCTGCAGAGTATTGGTTTTGTTCCTTCCAAGTCTGATACTTCATTGTTTATTTACAATAAACATAATATAACAATGTACATGCTCATATATGTGGATGATATCATTGTCACTAGTTCATGTGATGAAGCAGTAACAGCACTCCTGAAGGACTTGGGAACGGAGTTTGCTCTGAAAGACTTGGGAGACCTGAATTTCTTCTTGGGCATTGAAGTCAAGAAGAACAATGATGGTATAATTCTGAGTGAAGAAAAATATGCAGCTAATTTGTTGAGAAGAGTTGGTATGCGGGACTGCAAGCCTTCACCAACCCCACTATCCAGCTCGGAAAAATTGTCTTTGCATGAAGGTGAGCCCCTTGGTCAGGAAGATAGCACTGAGTATAGAAGTATGATTGGTGCTCTTCGGTACTTAACTCTTACTAGACCAGATATTGCTTTTGTTGTAAACAAAGTTTGTTAGTTTTTGCATGTGCCCACTACTCTACATTGGACTGCTGCTAAACGGATTCTTAGATATGTGAAGCATACAGTCAATGTTGGATTAACTTTTAGCAGGTCCAAGTCCACACAAATCAATGCATTCACTGATGCTGATTGGGCTGGAAGTATAGATGACAGGAGATCCACTGGTGGCTTTGCAATATTCTTTGGTTCAAATCTAGTGTCATGGTGTGCTAAAAAGCAAGCAACTGTGTCTAGATCTAGTACTGAAGCTGAATACAGGGCACTTGTTAATGCTACTGCGGAAATTATCTGGCTTCAGTCCATTCTTAGAGAGCTTGGTTTGACACAAGTTCAGACACCTTGTCTCTGGTGTGATCATCTTGGTGCTACCTATCTATCTGCCAACCCTGTTTTCCATGCCAGGACCAAACACATTGAGATTGATTTTCATTTTGTGTGAGAACGGGTTGCCAACAAACTGTTGGATGTATGCTTCATCTATTCAGGAGATCAGATTGCAGATGGGTTCACTAAAGCATTGCCTACAAGACCTTTTGAAGAATTTAGATGTAATCTTAACTTAGTCAAGTTATGATTAAGGGGGGGTGTTGAAATAAATATCTTGTAACCTCCATCGGCCGCATCATATATTCTAGTTAGAGTTAGCTCTAGAGATAGATTTTATTCTCTTTAACTTCAGCTCTATATATCTATCCCTTATACTCCAAGTTATGTATGCAGCCTATGGGATATGACCCATCCAATCAATATATACCCGATGCGGCTCTCTCTCGAGGGTAGAACGCTTCCTCATTAGTTTACATCCTTGACACGGGCCATACAAATTTATTAATTTCCAGTTGTGGGCATCTTGGGTAGAGGAGAAACTAACGCCGAGCGCAAAATGTTCAGTTAGGAATACGGTGCCAATAAAGACACTACTATTCCATATCGTTACTAAACCACCCGAGGCACCATGCGAAGGGACGTACGCATAACTGTCAAATCGTTTAGGACACAAAGATTTGAGTGTGGAAGCATCAAATACTGGCATTTTAGATTCTTGCAAACAAATAATAGAGCAGCCACTGGAAGCAATAGCTTTTGAAAGAGCAAGCTTTTTTGTCAGAGTTAAGCCCTCTAATGTTCCAGCAAAGGACATTCCAGTTTTGCAAAAGGATCATAAGAATATAAAATAAAAAGGGTGCAGCTTAAGCGGTCGAGGCAGAGTTGTTTACTCCCCTGTGAGTGCTTCTTCTGTGAGTTCTTCTGCAGGAATGGCATAGAGCTGCGTGCCCACTGCTTGCATCGTGCAGATGGTTGTGGGAGGGGGGTAGCATTTTCACTATCATTTTAACCAGAGAGAGATGAGGCCGAGGGTATCACACTGGGCTTCACCTTTGATTTGCTGGCACGTGTATCAGTGGGCTGAGTGACACGGAAACCATCATACTTGTTAGTCCTGTTGCTGCGCCTCAGAGTAGAGGTGTCAATTGGTGCTGGCATTTTCTCGCGGCGGGTCCCCTGCTTATCATTGTGGATAGGGGGATCAGACTGGGGGGGACACCTGCTGAGACTCAGTATCGTGTTGTTCCTCATTGTTGACTATTTCTTTAGTGATTGCTAGAAGTGAGTGTTCAGCAATGGCAGTAGCAACAGGAAGATCCACCTCTACACTAGCAGTCTCAGATTCCAGTCTGCCTTGTGAATGTTCCTTAGATGCCTCAGTTATCATGGCAGTAGGAGCTGAATGGATCTGTGTAGTACTATCAAACAGTTCAGAGAATTGCAGTCCGTCACTGGTGTCAGAAACTTGAAGTTCCACTCGTAGGTAGTCTTGTCGCATGCCATATTCAGTGTTCCAAGGCCCCATGGAAGCAAGAAGGGGCCGTGAGGCAGTCAGAAGAGCGGAGTTGAGATGTTGTCGAGGGATTGGGTGATCAATCATGAGCGACATGAGTTGGTCTCCTTGAGCAGAGAGGCCAAAGCACATCCCTTGGATGTGCAATTCAACGAAGACAATCATCTATTGATTGAGGAGTGCAGGTTCCATCATAGCAAGTAGGGAGGGATTGGTGTTGATCAGTGCCAACGCTGAGTGTTCCGAGCTATCATCCGAAGCCGTATTGGAGTCATTCCAGGCTTGAGTGGCACTGTCTGAATCATTGTCGTCTGGTACAATGCCATGCTGGACCGTCAGTCCCTGTGATGCTAGCCAGGCCTGGTAGTTAACCAGAAATAGAGGCAGTTCTGGTGTAGGGGGGTCAGGCCAGGCACCCCAACCAGCGTGTTGATGCATCTGTTGAGCATGTCCTGGTTGAGCTGCGTTGGGTGGTGTGGCGGTAGGTGGTGCTACATTCTGAACAAGCCAATCATGTACCTGTTGTTGGTAGAGCTGCTCTGCATTAAGATCCGGGACGAACTACGGGTGTGGATTGCCATCAGGAGGGGGTTGTTCCTCGCTGGCTGTAGGAACCTTGGGCAGCAGTGCATTCCATTTGTTACTCCTCAAGATTGTAACCTGCACAGTCCAGCAGTCGTGTGCACCTCCCAGTTGCCAGACGAAGAAACTTTTCGACACAAGGCGAAGGTTGATCACCCTAGAGCGAAGAAGAACGAAATGCCTGTCTTGCCTTAGATTGTGCCGTGAAGCTAGTGAACCAAATCCACCAAGAGATTTCCCAATATAGTACTCTGTTTGATAATCATACGGAAAACAAAAATACATCAACCAAATTTCCAGACCAAAGGTGGTGGTGCGCCTATTCAGAGCTTCATTGTGAGGCACAAAGGTGATGAACAGATCTTCGTCCTCTAGTTCTAATGGAGTGTTCACGGTGGTATCTCTCATGAAAGAATCGATAAAGCCAAAGATCCCAATACCAAACGGACGATCGCTGGATTTAGTGGTGAAGAGTTGGGCTTCTGTGGGATCACTAGAAGAGTATGTCTAGAGGGGGGTGAATAGACTACTAGCAGGAATTCAAAATCTACACAAGGTGCAAAGTTAAGTGTTGGCAGATTTTAGCATATATAGCAAGTCTAGCACACCCTACGCATGCAAGTCATCAAGTATAGCAGCGGAATGTAAAGACATTGCACATGAAAGTAAGGAGTAGAGATAGGAAGATCAAACGCATGAAGGACACAAAGATTTTTCCTGTGGTTTCGATAGTTGGTGCTATCATAAGTCCACGTTTATGGAGTCTTCAACCCACGAAGGGTAACGGTCTCGAGAGTCCACGGAGGGCTCCACCCATAACAGTCCACGAAGGAGCAACCTTGACTATTCCATAACGGCTTCCATCTACGAAGGACTAGCCTCACTCGGGGTAGATCTTCACGAAGTAGGTGATCTCCTTGCCCTTACAAACTTCTTGGTTCACTCCACAACACGAAGTAGGAGGCTCCCAAGCGACACCTAACCAATCTAGGCGGCACCACCCTCCAAAAGGCAATAGGCTCGATAATGTCGATGAACTCCTTGCTCTTGTGCTTCAAGATGATAGACTCCTCAACACACAATCACTCTCTCACTGATTTGGCTTGGGTGGAAGAGATTGATTGGGTAGAAAGCAACTTGGGGAGGCTAGAGATCAAGATTCATATGGTTGGAATGGAATGGCATGATCTCAACACATGAGTAGGTGGCTCTCTCTCAGAAAATCAGTTGGTATGAGTGGGGGTCTGTTCTGAGTGCTTCTCTTTAGAGTGAGTGGTGGTGGAGGGGTATATATATCCATCTCCAAAAATCCAACCGTTACACCTAATAAATCCAACTCGGTGACACCGATGTGTTAATATCGGTGGTACCGAGTTGCCTAAAAGGTAGCAACTTTTGAATCTCGGTGAGATCGATACATAAAACTCGGTTGCACCGATAAGGTGACTTACGGTCAGATTGCCAAACTCGGTGATGCCGATTCAACGAACTCGGCTGGACCAATTTTGTGAATTTGCGTAACAAAATGTTGGCAACCCAAACTCGGTGGCACTGAAGAAGAATCGGTTGCACCGATGGGTTAGGGTTTGGATTGAGTCTGTCTAAGGCTAGGAATCATTGGCACCGAGTGGGAAGTGTTTGTTGCACCAATTTTGGATATTTGGCTTAGGGTAGACTTTTGTGGAAGAGCTTGTGGATGTTTTTGGTGACTATCACTTGTGCACGTATGAGCATATTGTTCACCAACAGTACCTTACCCCCTTTTAATAGTATTGGCTTTCCTATGGAATCAAAGTGATTTCTCACAAAGTAAAATGTAGAGTCCTCTTGCTTGAAGCTTTGCCAATGCTATCTATTCTCCTTCTTATTCATGGGGATACTCTCCACACTCCTTGCCAACCCATCTCTCTCTATGGACTTTATCTGAAATACACTAGATGAAAGTATTAGTCCAAGAGACAATGTATGTTGTCATGAATTATCAAAACCACCAAGGAAGCATATTATGCTTTCAGCTTCATGGAGCAAACCTTCAATGGTGGCACGGATAGCCACACGGCGATGCAGC
Organism: Hordeum marinum; assembly: GCA_022496015.1. Taxonomy (NCBI): domain Eukaryota; kingdom Viridiplantae; phylum Streptophyta; class Magnoliopsida; order Poales; family Poaceae; genus Hordeum; species Hordeum marinum. The sequence continues at coordinate 387,998,054 of CM039672.1, forward strand.
GGGACGTAGTGGCTGGCCTCCGCAATGGCCAGAAAGTCATGGTTGAGCGGCGGGATTGGGCCAACCACCATACCGCTGCGCACCACACGGTCTGTAGGACCAGGCTCGACGGCGAAGCCTGGTGGTAGGAACGTCACCGGGTTCAGCGGGGAGGTGGCCATGGCGGGGGAGCGGAACTTGAGAGGGGGTGGCGCATGTGACAAGGGCTGTAGGGGGCGAGCGATGGCGACAGGACAAAGGTGGAGCAGGATGGCGTCGTTTGGGCAGTCAAAGCGGGAGCGGAAATGCGAGGGGTAGAATTGGAAGGATAGGATATCTTGGGGACCCACTTCCATTTTTTCGCTCTAGCCGTTCGGTGACATGTCGTCACCAGATGCCCATAGTAGCCGCACCGACTGCATCGGACGATAGAGGCTGTCCTCCGATGCAAGGGAGGCTGGAAATTGGGATCACCCTAAAATCCGGTGGACTTATTAAGTTTCCCATCAATCTTCGGTTGACTACCATAGTTCGGGGGTTGATCAAAACGTTTTGGGAAACAACTAGATTTGTGATCAAGGGACGAACAATTAATGCAAATAATCCTGCCTTGGCAGGAAATCTTTTGTGTCCCCATTGGAGGCATCGCGCGCAAAGGTTGGCCCGATGTACAACTATGGAGGTGATCTCTTCCTCTGGATAGTGGGCTTGGGCCAGATTAGCTTTATGTCGGGCCGAGAAGATGGGGGGCCAACTGTCATGCACAGGGGCATATTTGAACATTGAAGTTAAAAAACACCGGGGAGGAGAGGGATACTCAGCCTTGATGGCGAATTTAAAAGTTCCCAGAATTAAGAAATCTACTGATTGATTTTCCTCCGATTCTGCCAGGGACAAATAATGTTCCATTAGTAGAACATGATCATTTCTTTGCTCAATCGCCGGGCCATTTGTCTGAGGTTTTAAAAAAGTCCCAAAATTAATATGACAGTGAGAAAACTGTTGCTGATGAACATTTTGAGAACCCGAAGATTCCTTCCAGTGCTTGTTGGAGAAATCCATGTAAACAATAGGAGTAGAATTAGAATGGGTAGTAGAATATATATTTTTATGGGTAGTATAATTAGATTTTGTTTTTTGTTTTTAACGGGGCGTGCAAATTAGAAATTAGATGAAGAAGACTAGGCTTCCAGAACAATAAGAATGGTGATGGGGCCAATTCATGGAAAGTCAGAGTTATTGAACATCAGTCCATTAGGCCCGTGAGGCCTCTCAAGACCTTTAGGCCATGAGTTTGGACTAGGCGTTCCGACGGCCCCAACTATTTTCACATTGTTGACGTTTTTTCAAGTGATGTGGAAACTGGAGCAGTACGAAATAACTAGTTAAAGAATACTTTTTGCAAAGGTCATTTTCACCCCTCTTCAGGTTGCGGCAAGTATCGTGTTGTATGTACATCACTTGTCATAATCCGGAAGTTTTCGCTTTCTTTCTAGATTTGTTTATTCAAAATGTTTTATCTCTCAAATCGTGTGTCCAAATCTCAACCCATTTTCATCGTTGAATTACTCACGTCGAGATCTTAAAAACTAAATCTCATGTTGATAGGTTACGACGAATTTTTTTTTCACAAACAAAACCAAACCAATCACATGTTTTTCTTTTTCCGAGAGGCATGTTCATGCCCCTCGCAAAAGCAAAATCGTCTCTCATGAGAAGTAAAGCCGTGGCTCTCATGGTACGAAAAATAAAAACACATTTCTTTGCGAGAGGCATGGACGTCTCTCTCATAAGTGTGCCTCCACAAGTATTAAATCTGTGCAACTAGCGGAAACAAAAAAACACGTTTTTAAAATCTTTTCAAGAGGCACGTTCACATAAGTAAATATGTGCCTTTATGATAAGTAAATACGCGCCTCTCGTGATAAAACAAATGTGGTTTCCCTTTTGCGAGAGGCCCGGCCTTTCGCGGAAACAAAGTTGTGCCTTCATGAGAAGTAAATATGTGTCTCTCACGGAACGGAAGAAGAAAAACAATCTTTTTATTTTTCGAGGGGCACGGCCGTACCTCTCGCGAAAACAAAATCTGTACCTCAATGAGAAGTAACTATGTGCCTCTTGTAGAAAAAAAAGAAAACATGGCTCTTTCCCAGTTGCGAGAGGCACAGTCGTGTCTCTTGCAGAAGCAAATCCATGCCTCAATAAGAAGTAAATCTGTGTTTCTCGTCGAAGAAAAAAAAACACGTTGTTTCACATTAAAAATATTGGGTCCAAAATCTAAGAAAAGCTGAAAAAACCCAAAAAAATCATCTAATAGCCGAAAACACATGCAGAATATTAGAAAAAAAACAAAATCCGGAAAAAACACCCAAAGAGCGACACGTGACGATGGTGGAGAGCGCATCAAGTAACACACTATCATCCCACCCCAAATGACCCTTGAAAAGGCTCACGAAGGAGCGCTCTTTCGTTAGGTGCTCCCTTGTTTCTAAGAGCTCCTATTTGACGTCCCCAATAGTTGAGCTTTCCTGAAGGGCATGCAAATGGGTCGTCCCGTTAGTAGGCGTCCCATGTAAAATTTTACGAACACAAAATGAGAGCACATGGAGTAGAATTAGGGACCTCACGCTACAAAGCACCGATGGTAACTAGTCAAGCTAGAAACTGTGGTTGGCTAAATTGCAATGCTAACTTATATGTAATAGCTGTAGATGCATATTCATTTTTGTTTTGAAAAAATTCAAAATTTCTGACAAATATTGTGAACAATTATTCTTAAAAATTCGAATAATATTAGAAAATGTGAATAGTTTTCAAAAATCGAACAAAACCTTTAAAAACGAACAGTTTTTGAAAAGATGAACAATTTTTAATATACACTCAATAATTTTAAATATACATTGAACCTTTTTGTAATATGCGCTGAACAATTTTTAAATCTTCATTGAACCTTTTTGTAATATACGCTGAACAATTTTTAAATATGCATTGAACTTTTTTGTTAAATGTTGAACAAATTTTAAATATACATTGCACATTTGGTGATACGCGTTGAACATTTTTTAATTGCACATTGAACATTTTATTAATATAGGAAGAATATTTCATGTATATAAAGTTAATAAACAAGTAATGATATTTGTGTAATATACACGAAAAAAGAAAGAAAAGGGAAAAAGAAAAAGAAAATAATAAAAAAGAAATAGAAAAAGAAAAAGGAAAGGAGATGAGGAAGGTGAGGACCATGGGCCGGCCCAAACTAGGGGGTAGGGAAGCCTAGCTTCAGCGATGGATCTACTCTGTTTCATTGGTTTTATTTTCCCATGAGTTTAGATACATTGTTAGCAGAAGCAGCCTTAAATTTGGCAACAAAGAAATATTCAGAGCAATGCTGATCAACTTCACCATTTACATCGCCGAGAACGGCCATGAGATGTAGGACATGTATCCATGGCATTCCACGGATCTGCCATTGCTTACAACTGCATTCCCTAGTTTCTAAGTTCATTGGATACCTTCATTCCCTAGTTTCTATTGTGAGTATATGTTACCTCAGCCTCGTATGTCGACGATTAAATGCATTTCATCTTCAATTCTCTTGCCTTGGCATGCAATACCTTAATTAGAGATGGGTCATAACATGGCCAACATATTGTGTTTTTGTAATTCTTTTACAAAGAGCCATCTTTGTTATGATCATCTGCCTTATCTTATCAAATGCTTGCCACAACAAAAGCCCTTTCATTGAATTGAACTTCGCATTGAAGCACTTTGTGAGGTTACTGATCACATAGTCTACTTTGCAGATTTCATTGAATTTTCTTATTGACCACACCATCCCATGATTTTCATCCAAGTACTCCTTCACCTCGGGATTCTGAGCATACAACACTCTCAAATGTTGCTCACGGTTCCTTGAGTTGCATATGTATGATGTTGGCCATAGGTTCTCATCCTAAATTTGACCTCTGAATTTCATTCTAAAATTATACGCTAGGTGTCACATACATTTCCTATGCTGCACTCCAAGCAATACAATTTCTACTACACTCTCTAAACCCATGTAAGCATCTGTGTGTATAACTAAACCTGGGGGTGTACCTATAATGTTGCACAAGTGTTGCAGAAACTAGACCCAACTTTCCCCGGACTCTTCCTTCAAGACACCAAATGCAACTGGAAATAGCCAGTTGTGTCATCAACTGTGGCAGCTACTACTAGCTGTCCTCTCCATCTTTCATTCAAAGCAGTTGCATCGACAACCAAATAGGGCTTGCAACAATCTAGAAACCCCCGCCGGCAAGCTTTCAAATAAACAAGAGCCCTCCTGAAGCACTCCTTCTCAAATGACTTCCCTCTTATTTTGTATGGAATTATATGCTTGTCAATCTCTACAATACTTCCTGGACTAGCCATCTCCACTTCAGCTTTGTAAGTGAAAAGCAACTAAAAACTCTCATTCGATGGACCATTTATCAGGTCAAGAGACATTTCCTTAGCATAAAAAAACCTCATGTAAGGTATATCAATTTTGTACTTCTCGAAAAGCTTCCCATGGATTGTTGTTAGACCAAGTGTTGATGTTTCTCTCAGCCACTCCAAGATTGCATCTACCACTCACATAGTCTTTGCTAGCTTCCCCCTCCTGCTCCAGGTGACAAGTGTGCTGGTGTGGGTTTTGTTTTATCTGAAACAAAATAAAAAATGATGCCAAGTACAATTAAGAAACATTACACAGTCATTTGAAAATATAATGAATAAATAAAGTAAAATCCACAATGAGATGTAATATATGAATCAATTTGCTCTTTAGCATAGGTGATGCATGCAACCTCCACCTACACATATCGTATGGGTAATGAACAGTGAACCTTGTTGGCTCACTCCTATCAATCACATAATCATTTTCAGTGAGAATGCGATATGTAGTCACTACATTACGACAGTCCACTATCGATTGGAGTATGGTGCCTGGAATAAGTTGAGGATCTTCCCTGTTCTACTCAACTATTGGCATGTCGTCACCATCATATTCATCTAAAACTAAGTTGCAATGTTCTCATCCCTCTCTTCATTGTTAGTGTCATCAAATCTAGCATGTCTGCTAGGCTCATCTGAATATTTATCTTCCATTGCGTGTTGACTGATTGCATCTACCAGTTTAGGGTACATCATCTCATCCTCATCATCAAGTCGAGGCACTTCCTCGTCAGGCTTTGCATATTCTTCTACATCGGCTGTAGAAAGGGATAGGAGAAGCGGCAGCAGACAAGTTGTGGCTTTCAGAACCACTAGGTTTACTTGGCTTGACCTACAAGGAGTGTTGGGGCGCCCGCTATTAGCAGAGACAGATGATGTATGAACACCCTTCCCCTTGTCCCGTTCTTTGCTTGGCTGAAGCACATTGATAAGGATTTTACCAAAACGTGTGTCAGCATTGGAACTAAATAGCAATTCCAGATGCTCATTGCAAGTTAGTGGGAGAAATCTTTGCTAGATGCTTTGAAATATTTCAGTTCAACAACATCGGCAAAGCTCCAGTGATACACGACACTGAGTGCATCATGAAAATCTTTGAAAAAATGTTGGCTCCTACCACCTTCGGGTAGAAAAATCTAGAGACCATATGTGGTTTAGTACCATACAGAACACTAGTTTCCATTCTAACTGTCAGCTGAAAAGCAAGTGCATGATCAATCATATTCAATTGAAATAAAGGGTGCAATTAGACCGAAAAAATTCAACAAAATTGGAACGATTCAAGAGACTAGTGGTCAAATACTGCCTAATTTACGAGTTTGCTCATCAATTCGAGGGGAAACGATGCTTACCAAGATGGAATCCATGAACTATCCTCTTTCGATTCGACCCAATCATCTCCACGGTTGATGGGCCGGCATGCGTCCTCTCTTGACATCACTTCTTAATCCCAGATTGGGCGGGGCTTGATGTGCTGGAGGTGCGACATCACAGACGAACGGAATAGGATTAGAGAGTGGAGGGCACAACGACGATGGTGGAGGGACAAGGCGGGAGTCGCTCGATCTGTTTCAGGTTACAATGAGTTTTAGACAAGCTGCTCCGATGTGTCTCCTTGCGGCCCCACTCGTCAGCACGTAACGGTCAAAGGAGGACCCGGCCTAAACGGCCCACTTGTAAGTAGTTAACGGTCAAGCCATTGACCCGTCGACAAACAACCAGTTTGGCCATCTGTGAGAGTTTTAGACAAGAGTGTGGGGGAAAATGAGTAAAAGTTTAGAGCGTAAGGAAAACTAAGAGCACAACTAAGAAACCAGGAACACTATAATAAAAAACCTAAAATGTAGCAAGAGTACGTAGCACCTACATGGTGCAACACATGTTTGGATATGTTTTCATTGCCAGAGTTATATCTTATATGTGTGGTTATATGCGAATTTTGCCAATTTGGCAGCATGCATGGTTTTCTTGACAGGTATTACTAGTTAAATTTATACATTGTGTTGTGATACACCGTCGTCGACCGTCGACAAGTACATATGATACACATTGTTTGATGTAGAATTCGTAAATCTTGAATAATAAAATTTATTTATTTATTTTGAGTCATATGTGAAGATGGTAAGTTCTAGGGCACATGTGAAGCAATGTCACATCAACGTATGCTATGCACATTTGCTTTCTCTTTGTTTGTTATTTTCGAAACACCCTTTCTCCGTCCTCTCTTAGAATCTCACCTAATATGTACCCGTCTAGCATTAATGACGTAATTATACTGTTTTTTTTTTATTTTGCTCATATCAATAGTACAGTTATTATTGTGCTCTCATCAATGCAGATACATGGCTATAATAGATAATAAGAGCAATGTTTACCATTTTTCTCACTTGATATACGTTGGTAGGTTTACAACCGTGATTTTTCACTTCCATTAAAATGTCATGTGCACCAAGAAATAACCGCATAAGATACATTGATTTTGTTTGTTTGTTTGAGTCATTCATAATTTGCCACCCACCTTTTCTCTTGAAGTTATAGAACCGTCCATCCGTTATAGTTATATATACATTTCAGTTATAAGCATAGTTATTTTCTATGAAATTGAAAACTAAGGGCGTGCGTGTATATTTCCTGGTACAATTTGGTTGTGAGTGAGTTGGTTGGATGATTATGCATATACGGTGCCAACCGGGGGTTGCTTTAGCCAAAATTGTGGGCTACAATTGTGTCATCATGCATGACGACTTATATTTGATTGAGTGTGTAGCGTTTGTGCATACGTGGATGACATTTCTCTATTTGGATCTAACTATTCGCCACTTTTCCTCTCGATGATCCGGAACTGCCGGTTCGGGCATATTTTACTTGTCATTTCTCATTGATTTATAGTATGGATATGCATGTATTTTGGAATGTGTAGTAATTTTAATCTATTATTGGTCAGCCAGATATTATCAATGGTACTATTGGTTGAAATTTGTATGTCTCGGTACCATTATGACTAGATAAGATGTGCATTATTCAAAATATAATTGGCTTCTTTTGTGGGACGATAGAATTGACTATTTATGTACTACCTCTATAAGGTAATATAAGACCTTTTAGACCACTAAAGTAGTGATCTAAAACGTCTTATATTACTTTACGAAGGGAGTAGATAGCTATTTCAGCCCACAAGTCTTCTTAAAATCTCACATAGTGCCTGGCTAGCAGTATTGTTACTAGTAGAGTTGTGTGCATTATTTGTTTCTATAAACACCTAGTGGTTTCTTACTTAGTAAAGATATTCCATGCACAAAGAAAAGTTGATGCGTATTTTTTCCATAGTTATTGATGGTTGGCCATCCACTTCTGGACACTCTTTATGTTTTGTAACCGCTGGCCTAATATAACATCGTTATCCGTTTGGTCAGTTGTTTGTCTATGTAGATATACATTCATGTCACATGGACGGCGGTTTTCTTCCTATGTGACCAAAACTTGGGGGCCATGGGATAAAATAATAAGCCATGTAGTTAAGCATGATAATACATATAGACCAAAAATGTTTGATGCTTGAAGTAGAATTTACGATCCACCTTTTCATCACACAAGATATGAGCAAGAAAGTATTTGACCATGTTCAACAGATGAAAGCGATATGCGCATATTTTATTTACATAATAAAACTCTCTCTCATTTTAGTATTGGACCATGTGGTACGTAAGGTGGGTTTGGACTTTGGAAATGGAACGGTGTAATATTTTGAGGTCGGTAAGCGATGGGGCGTGAGTTTTTCACCATTCACCCATACCTCAAACCCTCCATAGGGATATGAAATTTTCATAGACTTCCATTGATATTCTTTTCTCTACCTTTTTTTTTGCGAGGTTATACCGCCGTTACTAAAGTGACCTCATCCCCTGTCCCACATATCAAAGAAACATGGCTTTGAGCTGCAATCACCATATCCCACAATCCAAACATTGCCTTGAAAATAAGTCCAAAATAGTTGCCTAGGATAGAATGTGCTGGCATATGCTTTGATGCTGATAGTTTTTGTTCTTTCAGAAACGCACAGTTGTGAGTTATTATCTGGCGTGAACGGCCAAATGCACGTATCAAAGCATCCACCTACACGAAATGTTAAAAAAAATAGCTCGAGTAAACAAAAGGAGTGCCCCTTGTCAGGACTAATTTCTTAGGATCTACTGTGAAATGTCAAAAAAATAAAAAGAAAACCCAGAACTTTTGTTCTTTTGAATTCATAGCTATTTGATCTTTTACTAGCTAAATGGTCCTTTTCTCAACCCAAGGTATGTGATTCTGAGCACCACTAGCATTGAAAGCTTGTGCTCTGCCGAACTTGTGAATCTTCTCAAAGTAACAAAATATACCATGTATTATTACTCCTCGAAGGGAATGTTCAGTGCTCTATTCATAGCAAGCAAAGGACTATCCCCAATATGACAAATAGTACAACCAACCTCGTAAATGCAGAGCCACCCAGTAGTCAAGTTGATTTGTCAATAAAAATGTTGCTGTCATCATCCCAGATCTATGGCACAGGGGTCAATATAGGCTAAACAGATCGAAGGACTGGACTGAACAGAAATTTACAACTACCAGATAGGTTCATGTAGCTTCAGGGCCTTGGTATTGCGTGTAAGCGTGTTTTGTTTCTTGCTACATGTTTCAGTTGAGGATTATCCTTCGAAAGAAGGAAATGCTAACTGGGGACTTCAGAACCATCCTCATAATTACAAAGATATGTATGGCGAAATACGACAATGACAAGAACAACACTTGGTCATGGCTGAAGGGGTCGGGGCAGATCCGGAGGTCCATGCAGCACTCAATCTGTTGTTAAGACGATATATATTCACATGCGATCGGGCCATCCGTGGAGGTTAATAACTCAGGTGCTTCCCTTTTAAGGAAAGCTTTGCTTTATGACTTGCTCAAACCAGGGTTTGCTTTAAACTCATCCACTTTGAATGCAGGATCACATGTGTTCTTCGGACAGAGCTCTTGATCCCATGGGCCGATAAGATGGGATTCAAACCCTGGCTGTGTAACACCCCGGACCTCATGTGTTGACAGACCATCCAACCTTGGTTTCTTCAGAGGAGGCTGTATGCTGTCAGGGTAGTCATCTAAGCTTGGTGGTGAATGTGAAAGCTTCCTCTCCTCAGAACCTTCAAGTGAGCCACCAAGCTTTTGCTGCTCCTCAATGATCATCTGCAAGTACTTCCCTTGTGCTTCGATTCTCAGCTGCAACTGCTTTTGAACCTAACAAGGTAACATGTGATGATTTAGTCTAATCTTAAAGGCTTGGAACGAAAATTTAGATTGGCCCCGAAGAATACATCTCAGAGATGGCAGATTCAAAAATAAATATTGCAAGCAAAATAAAAGAACCATTAATAAGAGGCAATCGAGGACAAAGTCATTTACAAGGAATCCACCCAAGTATAACTTTGGTAAGTTTTTATTTAGTAGAATGGGGTAAGAAATGAAGGGGAGCCTTGGCGCAGTGGTAAAGCTGCTGCCTTGTGACCATGAGGTCACGGGTTCAAGTCCTGGAAACAGCCTCTTGCAAAAATGTAGGGAAAGGCTGCGTACAATAGACCCAAAGTGGTCGGACCCTTCCCCGGACCCTGCCCAAGCGGGAGCTACATGCACTGGGCTGCCCCTTTTTTTTATTTTTTTTTTAGAATGGGGTAAGAAATAAGATTGTTGGAGTAAATTCCCAGCTAAGAGCTAGAAAAAAGTACTGCATGGGTGTGGCAAAATCCATTATATCGGAAAAAAACAAATAATATGATTCAAAGAAGTTCACATGTTTTCATCACAAACCTCAAGTTGTTCATGGAGCCGCTTCTGAACTTCCATTTGCATCTTCAATGCTTCATTGATTTGTGAGCCCCTGAAAGATAAGTGAAGAATATCTCTGTAACTATGTGATGTAATTTTAGCATGATGCCAACCAGCATAAAAAGCCTATGTTAGCAGAGGATACAATCATGTGCACAGACAATTGAGTAAAGATCACTTACGGTGCAGAATCTGCATTAGAGAATGAATCGCTAGAATCCTTCTTTTCGTCCTTGGAACCTACACGAGGTGCCAGTTTAAACAACCAAAGCTTTCTCGGTATGAAGGAAGGCGAGAAGGGGAGTGTGCTAGGGAAGTAGCAAGGCAATTAAAAGCATAGAAGGGCATACCCTCAGCAGGAGATTCTGGTATGTACTTTGCAAGGCGATACTTCTACGCAAGCAACAAGAGAAATAAAGTATTAGTGACCAGGCAAATATTTATTAGCTGTCTCCTCAAAACAGACATTCTCTACCTGCAAATGGCTCTTCACGTGATAAATTGTAATCCCCGGTACACCCATTACAGTCAGTACTCCTTTAGGTGTTGCTCCTGAAGATATGATGATACCAAGACATTAACAAATGTCCGATGCATTGTACCTTGTGTACTTCAAACAACTAAACAAATATTATAGAAGGTTGTTTAGGGTTTTCGATGCATCAACAGTTTCCAATGCGATTGGGTTAGATAACATGGCAGACACAGTTCCAAAGGGTCATATTAACAACTCCTAGCAGCCTAGCATGAATCGCTGAAACATGAGAAAATTGTGTTTTGCGGAGAAGAGAAAATTGTGTGCATTGGAGAAGTATTTGGAATATGCAAACGATCTCATGGTAAAAAAAAATGCATAAATCTGCTTCATAAACATTTGGAATATCAAAATTAGTTTAAACTTGGGTTTGTTAATATGCATGATACACAATGGATTCCACATAAAACCACCAAATTGCAGGTTCTAGATATGCATTGCTCCATGCCGTCTAAAAGTATTTTCACTCAGAAGGTGTGCCACTGACAGGGTTCATGAGAAGCCAAGCAGAATGAACCAACAAAATAAATGTCGCAGTTTTGAACTAACTACGTACAATTCAAAGCTGCGACACTAATTTTGGACCAGAGGGAGTAAGTAGCACATCATATCAAGTGAAACCACAAAAGGTAATACTTAAGAGAGAATACCCACTATCTGGTCCACCAAGTTGGGCGATTGCATCCACAAAACGACTATGGAGATCAGCCGTCCATCTTAGACGTTGTTTCCCACTCCCTAGAGGATTAGCAGGGTTGCTTGTGTTGGATCCACCGAAAGCTCCAATATTACTTACATGCTCACTATTCTGAGTCCTCTGTGGTGCAAAGGGCACAGAGAACTTCTTCGCATGGTACATCATGAGAGTACTGCAACAATTTTAAGAAATTGTCATACACATGAGCAAGGCCAAGAAATGTTATAATTTAGGATGAAACAAGTCTACATTTCTGATGCCATCCTGTATACTATGAACAGAGCCTATCAAGCTGCGGTAAATGTAAATACAGCACACTGAACATTTCTGGTATGAGGAAATTCCATCATTTCTTAGACAGTTCATGAAATCCCGATCAGCACATTTATCCCGAGATGTCAACAAGTTGTTAAGTCTCCTGGTTTATACTTAAAGGACTTCTGCTGCAAGTAAAAAAGCAAAGAGGGCGAAACTGAATATGGCAGACAGTATTGACACAGCAGAACACCATAACTACAAAAACAAATCTTCATACCTATTGGTAGTATCAAAATATCTAAATAGCGAACACCTAACAATATTTTAAGGTTACAGACGTATAGAGGAACTTTAAACTCTCCAAATCACACGAGGAAGACAAGTTCATCCCAGGCTGCTAACTGAACTCCACATAGTAGAAAGGCAAAAAATTGCAAGCAACAGAGCAAGACCAGTTGAGGTACATTGGGTTCAATTCAAGTCAACACAGCAACTGAGAGTAAGAGTCTAAGAGTTCGAAAAATCAAACTGATAACGGCAGAGCAGAAGAATCGCCAGTGAATAGAGTTGGTGGTAAAACCAAGTGTGGAGTAGTAACAATCTAATGGCTTGCCGCTATGTAATGTTATCGCTACTTACGTTTACGGTTTAATTCGAGATGCCTGCATCTTGGATGTTGGCCATTAGAACCTGGAGGTAATCTCAGCCATCCCCAAATGCCAATCGAAGTGACTAGACGAACATAACAAATGATCCGCGACAAACTGAATCTAGATGGGCAAAATTTACGCTACAGGTGGAATTGATCGAGATCACAGGCCATATGCAAATAGCAGGCCAGCACAAAATTCCAGCCCAGCCTTTCCGGCATCAGAATCGCACGAGTCAGCACAGCAACAACGCACAGCTCATAGGCCAAAAAAGGTTTATGAGCAAGGAAATCGCCAAAACACTGCTTGCACCAAACCAAGCTTCGCCCCCAAAACATCAGAAGCGGCACCACCACCAAAACGTGGTCTCCCAGCCTATGTTTTTTACTGTATTTATTAATACCGCTCCTCTCCCATCCCATCCACCCACAGCCAATGGAATCTCACGAGAAAATCCACTCGGAGGCAAGTAAAATTCACACTAACTAGGCTCACCAGTGGCAAGAGAGGAGCGGCACTCGCTCGCCGGCCTCGGACACACGTGCGATTCCACCGCAATACGCCTCGCCGGGCCGCGATCTTGACCTCACGGGAGACGGAAAGAACCCATTCGTACCCCCACGCAAACAGACACGCCCAGCCGCCGAAGGCGAGTCCAAGAAATTCAGTGAAGAGAGCGGCAAGGGGGGCGCAAGAGTTGGGAGGCGGCGCTTACTTACCGGCGCGGAAGAAGGCAGCCGCCGCCCCGCGCTCGTCGGGAGAGAGACAGTGCGGGAGGGAATCAAATGCTGCGTGCGTGCGTGCGACGGTGCGAGCGAGCTGCTGTGGAGGAGGGCCAATCAGTCGGATGCCCCAATCGGGCGCTGGGGTCCCGTCCGGGCGGGGGCGAGGATGGGAGTGATGGTGGTGGTGCGAATGGGAGGGGAGGGGAAAGCGGCAGGTGGTGGTGTCCGGCGAAAGCGACGCCGCGAGAGCGCAGGGCTTGGGAGTCGAGACAGATCTTTTACACCATCCTTTTCTTGCTTCCCTCCTCCGACTTGCGCCCTGGGCCGGGTCTATCTACCACCATGGCCCGGGCCCGGGCCCGCGGTCCCTTCGGCCCTGTCAGCGAGAACCGGCACTAGTGATGTGGCAGTGGTACCGTAGGAGTGGTGGTGCTGGTGCTGTACCAGATCGTTGTTTGTTTGTTTGCGGCGAGCACGGCTTTCCGTCGCCGGGGACACTGTTCAACGGCGGGGGACTGTGCTCTGTTTTGTTTGTTAATACTTAATTAATACTGTAACACCGGACCGGAGAATCTTCGGGGCCGCGCCGCATTGATGACAGATTCTGCTGCCATTCCGTCCCATCGCGTCGTCTAATCCGTCCGGCCCCCATCACGTGGCGCACAGTGCCATGCCCGTCCCTCGCCATGACCGGACCGGCTGCACTTGCACGTGCATGCCTTTCCCCTCCGTGTTTTGCAAGGTGTGCCTATCTATTTGTTACCGCTGGCTAATGGCAGTTACTGGAAACCAGACACGGCCCAGAAGCGGGCCGGCGACGGCAGACAAAACATGGGTGAGAGTGAGGGGGAATAAAGTGCCGCAAAATACAGCTGCAAAGCGATGGAAGGGGGCGGATCCTAGGAGAAGTGTGGGCGACGCAAGCGATCCCGGTGCAATCATGGCCCGGGAAGGATTCATGGAGAAGGAAGAAAGGGAGAGGGAGGCCGGCCGGCCAGCCATGATGCCCCTGCCTATCTATCTAACGGCAAAGTAGGAGAAAGGGAGGCTAGCTAGAGAGGAGAGGAGAGGGAGGGGAGGGGAGACGTCGGACGGGAAAATCATTGTGATCTGCGATGCGAGCGCGCAGACCGGACGAGGAAAAAGTACCTCAAAAGCAACGAGGGGCCGGACGAAACGAAACGCGGCGTGGATGCGCCGCAGAGGCGAACCCACCTGCCTGCGCCCGTAATAAACGAGTCACCTCGTCGCTGCATGCGCGCGCGCCCGCGCGAATTGTTTTAAAGAAAGTCGTGGGCTTCCGTTTTGCGGTTCGGTGTTGTTCAACGCGGACGCAGCGCTCCGGATGGGGAGTCCGGTCGGTCGGTCGCTCGCCTGCCCTGCCCGTTTCCTTCGTGGCGGAAGGAGGAAGAGAGGAAATTCCCTGGACCGTGGTAGGGGCCGGCTGGGGAGCGACAGGGAGGAGAGCGTGGCAGCTGGTACCGGTTGACAGGCCCAGGGGCCCCGGCAGCGGAGCGGACCGATTCGACCGGACGGCGACGCCATCGGCTGCAAAAGCGTCATGCCCATCGAGGAAAGCGTCGGAAGGATTCGGGGTCAAGGCAGCGGATTCTCCTTGCTCAGCGCTTCCTCCTTGCCACCTTCCACTTTGCATTTTCTCTCTTTGCGCCCGCTGCCAACACGGTTCAGCAAAACGGACATGCCGAATGTCTGTGGAGACGTCCGGGGAAAGGTCGCTATCATTCAACATTTCAACTCTATGCACCAAATGTTCGTTCTTTTTATATACAAAAAACTAAAAACTAAATGGGTGTCATGTAGGTTCACTTTGAATCATCAATCGATAGCAATTCAATCTTGCATTTAAATCCTAAAAAGCGTCGGATGTCGAATTCATTGGTCCCTAATTCAACCATACTCGTCGTAAGGGCCTTCATCTCAAGCTTTCTCGTTGAGCTACAACTTGTTCATCGACACATGTTGTTCATTCAAATGTTGTGGCCTTGAGTTTCATCCAACAATACATCAACGCATAGGGTTAGCCCTTCATCCTTCGGTACAACACATTGGCGCGTCTAAGCTATACAATCACATGATCATCGTGTTGTAACATTTAGTGAATCAACGAATTGACTAACACATTGAGCAACCAGAATCAAAACTTTCGGTCTCGATCAGTGGCAGAGGGCAAAACTTTTCTGAGGTGGGGCGAACTCTTAAGCGCAATTTTTTTTTATGCAAAACCAACATAGATAATACACACAAACATTCATATATTGTCTAATTTGTATCAGCCCATAAGTGCTGCTTATGGATGTCTAGGTTTTCAGACAGATATTTTTAGTCAGTGCTTGGATGATATTTGAAATAGAGTATTCATTTCAAATAGGTTCAGAAAACTAAGAAGTGTGGAAGCGTATGCCTTATAATTGTCTCTTTGGCCACGCAGAAACATTTTGGTTTTTTAGGGCAAAAACACCTTTCCTTTCAGATTTTTTTTTGTTGTACGCACTTGCTTCATACATGATCTATGCTACACGGAACGAAGTATCAATTGTTGCTCAAGATGATGTGTGTAAGGTTCGAGCGGTTGACAATGTAGGTTTTTATGGGTCCACCACCTTTGGTCGACATGGACATAGTGTCGGCCCTATATGACTATAGTGTTGCCGATATATCGGTTTTTATTAGTCCACCACCTTCGGTCAACGCAGGTATAGTGTCGGTCCTATATAAATATAGTGTTGCTGATATATCGGTTTTCTTATTCCTATTTTGTTGATCTTTGACCATGTGCATCTTAGTTATAGAGAGGACGGGATGATACTCATCATACTTCGTATCGATACGGTATTTTGAGGTAAATTGTCCTTTACATGTGTGTGTGTGTGTGTTTACAGGTGTGTGTGTATACTAAGTGAGAAGCCAAACTAAGGACAACTCCAACGCACGACCCTAAACGGACGTCCGTTTTGTCCGGACCTGGCTGTTTGGGGATGGAAATTGGATCATGTTCGTCCGTATTTGCGTCTGCGTAGGCCGTGCGCCCAACAGGCGGCAGCATCTTTGACCCCTTCTTGCCCATGCATGCAAATGTTGAGAACCAAGGATGTTGTCCGCGACCGCGGTTCGCACTAGTTCACGCGGCTGGCAACACAACCGACGACCTACAGTCTCACGCTGGCAACAAAACCAGGGTCCGACATAGGAGCCAACCCTCAAAAAGGACATGTTTGACGCCGACAACAAAGCCAGCAGCCGGCACAGGAGATAGCCTAAAAAAGAACAAGTTTTTTACGCCGGCAACATAGCCAGCGGCCGGCACACTAGTGAACGTTCAAAAAGAACGGACATCGGCCACGACCCAAGGCCTCACCTAGTTCAGGCCGTCGCGGGGGAACATCTCCTTCTATCGATTCGGGAACCAAGCTTTTCTCTCCGGTGACATGTTGTTCTTGTCCATGCTCATGAACGCGAGTGCCACCTCTTTAGCTTTGATGTCCACCATGGTTGCCCCGATCTCAAGCTTCTTGAGTTGAGCGGCCTCCTTGATGTCCAGCTTCCTCTTCTTCGTTGCCTCCTTCATGTCAAGCTTCCTCCTCTCTATGGCCTCCTCCATGTCAAGCTTCCTCCACTCTGTGGCCTCCTCCATACAAGTCATCATCATCATGCCATGTGTGTTGGAAATATGCCCTAGAGGCAATAATAAATTAGTTATTATCATATTTCCTTGTTCATGATAATCGTTTATTATCCATGCTATAATTGTATTGATCGGAGACTTAAATGCATGTGTGGATACATAGACAAAACCATGTCCCTAGTATGCCTCTAATGGACTAGCTCGTTGATCAAAGGATGGTTAAGGTTTCCTAGCCATGGACATGAGATGTCATTTGATAACGGGATCACATCATTAGGAGAATGATGTGATGGATAAGACCCAAACTACAAACATAGCATATGATCGTGTCAGTTTATTGCTACTGTTTTCTGCATGTCAAGTATATGTTCCTATGACCATGAGATCATGCAACTCACGAATATCGGAGGAGTGCCTTGTGTGTATCAAACGTCGCAACGTAACTGGGTGACTATAAAGGTGCTCTACAGGTATCTCCGATGGTGTCTGTTGAGTTGGCATGGATCGAGACTGGGATTTGTTACTCCGTGTAACGGAGAGGTATCTCGGGGCCCACTCGGTAATGCAACATCACAATAAGCCTTGCAAGCAATGTGACTAATTGTTAGTTGCGGGATCTTGTATTACGGAACGAGTAAAGAGACTTGCCGGTAACGAGGTTGAACTAGGTATGGAGATACCGACGATCGAATCTCGGGCAAGTAACATACCGAAGAACAAAGGGAACGATATACGGGATTAACTGAATCCTTGACATAGAGGTTCGACCGATAAAGATCTTCGTAGAATATGTAGGAACCAATGTGGACGTCCAGGTCCCGCCATTGGTTATTGACCGTAGAGGTGTCTCGGTCATGTCTACATAGTTCTCGAACCCGCAGGGTCTGCACACTTAAGGTTCGGTGACGTTTCGGTAGTGTAGAGTTATGTATGGTGGTGACCGAAGGTTATTCGGAGTCCCGGATGAGATCCCGGACGTCACGAGGATCTCCGGAATGGTCCAGAGGTAAAGATTCATATATAGGAAGTCCCAGTTTGGTTTCCGGAAAAGTTTCGGGCTCATCGGTAGTGTACCGGGAGTATCGGTATTGTACCGGGAGTGCCGGTAGTGTACCGGAGGACCTCCGGGAGGGGTATTTCGACCCCAAGAGGTCCATGGGCTGTGGGAGAATAATAACCAGCCCTTAGTGGGCTGGGAAAACAGCCACAAAGGCCCATGGCGCAGGAGAGAAAGTCCTAAAGCAAAAAGTGGAAAATCAGCCAATAGGAGGCAATCCTACTCCAACTAGGATTGGAGGTGAAGTAGGATTGCTCCCACCTCCTATTTCGGCCGACCCAAAGGCCTTGGCTGCCTCTCCTCTCCTCTCCTCCTATATATACTAGTGGATTGGGTGGTTTTTGGACAGAATTTCCGGCCACGTGCTACCCGTTTCACCGGTGCACAGTTTCTCCTCTAGATCGGTTTTCCGCAGCGCTTAGGCGAAGCCCTGCCGGAATCACTCCACCACCATCACCGGAGCGCCGTCACGCTGCCGGTGAACTCTCTCTCCTCTCCACCTCCTCTCGCTGGATCGAGACGGTGGAGATCGTCATCAAGCTGCACGTGTGCTGAACGCGGAGGTGTCGTCCGTTCGGCGCTAGATCGGAAGGACCGTGATCGAGATCGCGAGACAGTTCGTGATGAGATCGCGGAACGGATCGTGATGAGTTCGCGGGACAGATCGTGATGAAGATCGTGAGACGGATCGTGATGAGATCGCGGGACGGATCGTGATGAGTTCACGGGACGGATCGTGATTGGATCGCGGGACGGATCGTGATGAGATCGCGGGACGCTCGGCGATTTGGATCGCGAAGATGTTCGACTACACCAACCGCGTTTCTTAACGCTTCCCGCTTAGCGATCTACAAGGGTATGTAGATCCACTCTCCCTCTCATAGATGCTCATCACCATGGATAGGTTTGCGTGTGCGTAGGAAAATTTTTGTTTCCCATGCGACGTTCCCCAACAGTGGTATCAGAGCTAGGTTGATGGTTCGATGAGATCTTGAGTAGAACACAAAAGGTTTGTGGGCGTTGATGCTTAGATTGCTTCCTCCCTTGGTCGTATTTTGGTTCAGCGGGATTGTGAGATGAAGCGGCCCGGACCAACATTACTCGTACGCTTACGAGAGACCGGTTCCCTCGACGCAACTTGTTGCCTAGATGGCTTGCGGGTGACAGTTTCTCTCACTTTAGTTGGATCGGATTCGACAAAGGCGGTCCTTGAGAAGGTTGAAAAGCAAACTAGTGTATCACCGTTGTGGTTTATGCGTAGGTGAGAATCGTTCTTGCTAGATACCCATAGCAGCCACGTAAAATATGCAACAACAATTAGAGGACGTCTAACTTGTTTTTGCAGGGTATGTTGTGATGTGATATGGCCAATTACATGATGAGATATATGTGATGTATGAGATGATCATGTGATGTATAGATTATCACGACTTGCATGTCGATGAGTACGGCAACCGGCAGGAGCCATAGGGTTGTCTTTAATTATTGTATGACCTGCGTGTCAATCATTAAGCGCTATGTAATGCTTTACTTTATCGCTACGGTAGCAATAGTAGTAGAAGCATGCAGGGCGTGACAACCCCAATGGCAACACATTGATGGAGATCAAGATGATGGAGATCATGGTGTTGTTGTTGGAAATATGCCCTAGAGGCAATAATAAATTAGTTATTATCATATTTCCTTGTTCATGATAATCGTTTATTATCCATGCTATAACTGTATTGATCGGAGACTTAAATGCATGTGTGGGTACATAGACAAAACCATGTCCCTAGTATGCCTCTAATGGACTAGCTCGTTGATCAAAGGATGGTTAAGGTTTCCTAGCCATGGACATGAGATGTCATTTGATAACGGGATCACATCATTAGGAGAATGATGTGATGGATAAGACCCAAACTACAAACATAGCATATGATCGTGTCAGTTTATTGCTACTGTTTTCTGCATGTCAAGTATATGTTCCTATGACCATGAGATCATGCAACTCACGGATATCGGAGGAGTGCCTTGTGTGTATCAAACGTCGCAACGTAACTGGGTGACTATAAAGGTGCTCTACAGGTATCTCCGATGGTGTTTGTTGAGTTGGCATGGATCGAGACTGGGATTTGTTACTCCGTGTGACGGAGAGGTATCTCAGGGCCCACTCGGTAATACAACATCACAACAAGCCTTGCAAGCAATGTGGCTAAGTGTTAGTCACGGGATCTTGTATTACGGAACGAGTAAAGAGACTTGCCAGTAACGAGGTTGAACTAGGTATGGAGATACCGACGATCGAATCTCGGGCAAGTAACATACCGAAGAACAAAGGGAACGATATACGGGATTAACTGAATCCTTGACATAGAGGTTCGACCGATAAAGATCTTCGTAGAATATGTAGGAACCAATGTGGACGTCCAGGTCCCTCCATTGGTTATTGACCGTAGAGGTGTCTCGGTCATGTCTACATAGTTCTCGAACCCGCAGGGTCTGCACACTTAAGGTTCGGTGACGTTTCGGTAGTGTAGAGTTATGTATGGTGGTGACCGAAGGTTGTTCGGAGTCCCGGATGAGATCCCGGACGTCACGAGGAGCTCCGGAATGGTCCGGAGGTAAAGATTCATATATAGGAAGTCCCAGTTTGGTTTCCGGAAAAGTTTCGGGCTCATCGGTAGTGTACCGGGAGTATCGGTATTGTACCGGGAGTGCCGGTAGTGTACCGGAGGACCTCCGGGAGGGGTACTTCGACCCCAAGAGGTCCATGGGCTGTGGGAGAATAATAACCAGCCCTTATTGGGCTGGGAAAACAGCCACAAAGGCCCATGGCGCAGGAGAGAAAGTCCTAAAGCAAAAAGTGGAAAATCAGCCAATAGGAGGCAATCCTACTCCAACTAGGATTGGAGGTGAAGTAGGATTTCTTCCCACCTCCTATTTCGGCCGACCCAAAGGCCTTGGCTGCCTCTCCTCTCCTCTCCTCCTATATATACTAGTGGATTGGGTGGTTTTTGGACAGAATTTCCGGCCACGTGCTACCCGTTTCACCGGTGCACAGTTTCTCCTCTAGATCGGATTTCTGCAGCGCTCAGGCGAAGCCCTGCCGGAATTGCTCCACCACCACCATCACCGGAGCGCCGTCACGCTGCCGGTGAACTCTCTCTCCTCTCCACCTCCTCTTGCTGGATCAAGATGGTGGAGATCGTCATCAAGCTGCACGTGTGCTGAACGCGGAGGTGCCGTCCGTTCGGCGCTAGATCGGAAGGACCGTGATCGAGATCGCGAGACGGTTCGTGATGTGATCACGGAACAGATCGTGATGAGTTCGCGGGACAGATCGTGATCAAGATCGTGAGACGGATCGTGATGAGTTCACGGGACGGATCATGATGTGTTCGCGGGACGGTTCGTGATTGGATCGCGGGACGCTCGGCGATTTGGATCGCGAAGAAGTTCGACTACACCAACCGCGTTTCTTAACGCTTCCCGCTTAGCGATCTACAAGGGTACGTAGATCCACTCTCCCTCTCGTAGATGCTCATCACCATGGATAGGTTTGCGTGTGCGTAGGAAAATTTTGTTTCCCATGCGACGTTCCCCAACAGTGGTATCAGAGCTAGGTTGATGGTTCGATGAGATCTCGAGTAGAACACAAAAGGTTTGTGGGCGTTGATGCTTAGATTGCTTCCTCCCTTGGTCGGATTTTGGTTCAGCGGTATTGTGAGATGAAGCGGCCCGGACCAACATTACTCGTACGCTTACGAGAGACCGGTTCCCGCGATGCAACTTGTTGCTTAGCTGGCTTGCGGGTGACAGTTTCTCTTACTCTAGTTGGATCGGATCCGACAAAGGCGGTCCTTGAGAAGGTTGAAAAGCAAACTAGTGTATCACCGTTGTGGTTTTGCGTAGGTGAGAATTGTTCTTGCTAGATACCCGTAGCAGCCACGTAAAACATGCAACAACAATTAGAGGACGTCTAACTTGTTTTTGCAGGGTATGTTGTGATATGATATGGCCAATTACATGATGAGATATATGTGATGTATGAGATGATCATGTGATGTATAGATTATCACGACTTGCATGTCGGTGATTACGGCAACCGGCAGGAGCCATAGGGTTGTCTTTAATTATTGTATGACCTGCGTGTCAATCATTAAGCGCTATGTAATGCTTTACTTTATCGCTACGGTAGCAATAGTAGTAGAAGCATGCAGGGCGTGACAACCCCAATGGCAACACATTGATGGAGATCAAGATGATAGAGATCATGGTGTTGTGCCGGTGACGATGGAGATCATGCCGGTGTTTCGAAGATGGAGATCTTAAACACAAGTTCATGGCCATATCATGTCACTTATGAATTGCATGAGATGTTAATCCTTTTATGCACCTTGTTTTGCTTAGTACGGCGGTAGCATTATAAGGTGATCCCTCACTTGAATTTCAAGATGAACTGTGTTCTCCCCGAGTGTGCACCGTTGCGAAAGTTCGTCGTGTTGAGACACCACGTGATGATCGGGTGTGATAGACTCTACGTTCACATACAACGGGTGCAAGCCAGATTTGCACGCGCAGAACACTCGGGTTAAACTTGACGAGCCTAGCATGTACAGACATGGCCTCGGAACACGAGAGACCGAAAGGTCGAACATGAGTCATATAGTAGATATGATCAACATAATGATGTTCACCATTGCAGCCACCTCAACTCACGTGATGATCGGACTTGAGTTGGTGAATTTGGATCATGTATCACTCGAATGATCGGAGGGATGTCAATTTGAGTGGGAGTTCTTAAGTAATATAATTAATTGAACTCATTATCATGAACATAGTCAAAGTGTCTTTGCAAATTATGTTGTAGATTACTAGCTCGCGCTGTAGCTCCCTTGTATTTTTATATGTTCCTAGAGAAATAGAATTGAAAGATGTTGGTAGCAAAATTGCGGACTGGGTCCGTGATCTGAGGATTGTCCTCACTGCTGCACAGAAGGCTTATGTCCTTAATGCACCGCTCGGTGCGCCACCCCCTCTAGCGTCGTCTATAGATGTTGTGAACATCTAACAGGCACGTTTCGATGACTACTTGATAGTTTAGTGCGTCATGCATTACGGCTTAGAATTGAGGCTCCAAAACGTTTTGAACGTCACGGAACATATGAGATGTTCTAGGAGCAGAGATTGTGATCTCAGGCTCGTGCCCGTGTTATGAGATATGAGATCTCAAACAAAGATTCTTTGCTTGCAAGACGAAAGAGAATAGCTCAATAGTTGAGCATGTGCTTAGATTGTCTAGGTGCCACAATCGCTTGAATCGAGTGGGAGTTGATCTTCCAGATAAGATAGTGATTGATATAGTTCTCCAAGTCACTATCACTAAGCTACTAGAACTTGGTGATGAACTATAAATTGCCAGGGATAGAAATGATTCCTGAGCTTCTCGCGATGTTTTGACACCGCGAAGGTAGAAGTCAAAAAGGAGCATCAAAGTGTTGATGGTTAGTAAAAACCACTAGTTTCGAGAAGGGCAAGGGCAAGTAGGGAAACTTCATGGATGGCAAGTCAGTTGCTGCTCTAGTGAAGCAGCCCAAAGTTGAACCTAAACCCAAGACTGAGTGCTTCCATTATGAGGAGAACGGTCACTGAAGCGGAACAACCCTGGATACATGGTAGATAAGAAGGCTGGCTAAGTCGACAGAAGTATATTTGATATGCATGTTATTGATGTGTACCTTGCTAGTACTCCTAGTAGCACCTGGGTATTGGATACCGGTTCGGTTGCTCGAAATAAAAGCTACGGAATAAATGGAGAACTAGCTAAGTGTGAGGTGACGATGTGTGTTGGAAATGTTTCCAAGGTTGATATGATCAAACATCGCACGCTCTCTCTACCTTCGGGATTAGTGACGAACCTAAATTTTATTTGGTGTTTTGCATTGAAGCATGAACGTGATTAGATCATGTTTATTGCAACACGGTTATTCATTCAAGTTAGAGAATAATGGTTATTCTGCTTACATGAATAAATACCTTCAATGGTCATGCACCTAGTAAGTGTGGTTCATTGAATCTTGATCATAGTAATACACATGTTCATAACAATGATGCCAAAAGATGCAAAGTTAATAATGATAGTACCACATACTTGTGGCACTGCCGCTAAATGTCATATTGGTATAAAGCGCATGAAGAAACTCCATGTTGATGGATCTTTGGACTCATTCGATTTTGAATCGGTTGAGACATGCGGACCATGCCTTTTGGTAAGATGACTAGACCCCGTTTTCTGGCTTGATGAAACGGGCAAGTGACTTATTGGAAACAATGCATGTTGATGTATACGATCCAATGAGTGTTTATAGCTTGCAGTGAATATCATTGTTTTCTTACCTTCACTGATGATTTGAGTAGATATAGTGTATATTTACTTAATGAAACACAAGTCTGAATCGTTTGAAAGGTTCAAGCAAATTCAGAGTGAAGTTTAAAGATCATCGTGACAAGAAGATAAAAATGACCGCGATATGATCGTGGAGGTGAATATCTGAGTTACGAGTTTGGCATACAACTTAAGACAACGTGAAATTTGTTTCACAACTAACGCCACCTGGAACACCATGCTGTGATGGTGTGTCCGAACATCATAGTCATGCTCTATTGATATAGTGCATACTGTGATGTCTCTTATCATTTTACTACTATAATTTTTGGGGTTATGCATTAGAGACAACTACATTCACTTTAAATAGGGCATCATCTAAATCCGTTGAGATGACACCGTGTGAATTATGGTTTGATAGAAACCTAAGCTGTCATTTCTTAATGTTTGGGGCTGCGAAGCTTGTGTGGAAAATGTTTTCACCTAATGAGCTCAAACCCAAAGCGAACAAATGCATCTTCATAGAATACGCCAAGAACAGTTGGGTATACCTTCTATCTCAGATCCGAGTGCAAAGTGTTTGTTGCTGGAATGGATCCTTTCCTGAGAAAAGGTTTCCCTCGAAAGAATTGAGTGGGAGGAAGATAGAACTTGATGAGGTTATTGAACCTTGTTTCAATCAGAGTAGCGCAGCGCAGAAAGTTGTTTCTGTGAAGCCTATGTTAGTTGAAGAAAGAAGTTAATGATGATGATCATGAAGCTTCGGATCAAGTTACTATCGAACCTCGTAGGTCGACAAGGACGTGTACTGCTCTTGAGTGGTACAACAACCCTGTCTTAAAGGTCATGTTGTTGGACAGCGATGAACCTACGAGCTATGGAGAAGCGATGATGGGCCCGGATTCCGACAAATGGATGAGACCATGAAATCCGAGATAGGATCCATGTATGAAAACCAAGTATAGACTTTGGTAGACTTGCTCGTTGGACGGCAGGTCGTTGAGTACAAATGGATCTTTAAAAATGAAGACAGACGCTGATGGTAAATATCACCATTTGTAAAGCTCGACTTGTTGCAAAGTAGTTTGTGACAAGTTCAAGGAGTTGACTACGATGAGATTTTCTCACTCGTAGTGGTGCTAAAGTCTGTTGGAATTATGTTAGCAGTTGCTGCGTTTTCAATTATGAAATCTGACAGATGGATGTCAAAACATCATTTCCTTAACGGTTTACTTGAGGAAAGGTTGTATGTGATACAACCAGAAGGTTTTGTCAGTCCTAAGGATGCTAAAAGGTGTGCAAGCTTTGGTGATCCTTCCATGGACTGAAGCAAGCATCTCGGAGTTGGAATATACACTTTGATGAGGTGATCAAAGTTTTTGATGTTTATACAAAGTTTACGAGAAACTTGTATTTGCAATAAAGTGAGTGGGAGCACTATAGAGTTTCTGATAAGTATATGTGGTTGACATATTGTTGATCGGAAATAATGTAGAATTTCTGGAAGGCATAAAAGGTTGTTTGAAAAGTGTTTTTCTAAGGAAGACCTGGATAAAGCTACCTAATTGTTGAGCATCAAAATCTATAGAGATAGATCAAGATGCTTGATGAGACTTTCAATGAGTGCATATCTTGACAAGATTTTGAAAGAGTTCAAAATGGATCAGCCAGAGAAATAGTTCTCGTCTGATTTGTAAGGTGTGAAGTTGAGTGAGACTCAAAGCTCGACAACGGCAGAAGAAAGAGAAAGGATGAATGTCGTCCCCTGTGCCTTAGCCATAGGCTCTATATTATGCCATGCTGTGTACCGCACCTATGTGTGCCTTGCCACGAGTCTGTCAAGGGGTACAAGAGTGGTCCAGGAGTGGATCACTGGACAGCGGTCGGAATTATCCTTAGTAACCAGAGGACTAAGGAAATGTTTCTTGATTATGGAGGTGATAAAGAGTTCGTCGTAAAGAGTTACGTCGATGCAAGCTTTAACACCTATCCGGATGACTAGTAGTAGCAATCTGGATACGTATAGTGGAGCAGCCATTTGGAAATAGTACCAAGTGGAGTGTGGTAGCAGTGATTACGGTTTGACATAGAGATTTGCAAAGTACACACGGATCTGAATATCGCAGACCCGTTGACTATAAGACCTCTCTCACATGCAAAGCATGATCGAGCCCCAAAACTCATTGGGTGTTAGATTCATAACAATGCGAATCACATGGTGATGTGAACTAGATTATTGACTCTAGTGCAAGTGGGAGACTGTTGGAAATATGCCCTAGAGGCAATAATAAATTAGTTATTATCATATTTCCTTGTTCATGATAATCGTTTATTATCCATGCTATAACTGTATTGATCGGAGACTTAAATGCATGTGTGGGTACATAGACAAAACCATGTCCCTAGTATGCCTCTAATGGACTAGCTCGTTGATCAAAGGATGGTTAAGGTTTCCTAGCCATGGACATGAGATGTCATTTGATAACGGGATCACATCATTAGGAGAATGATGTGATGGATAAGACCCAAACTACAAACATAGCATATGATCGTGTCAGTTTATTGCTACTGTTTTCTGCATGTCAAGTATATGTTCCTATGACCATGAGATCATGCAACTCACGGATATCGGAGGAGTGCCTTGTGTGTATCAAACGTCGCAACGTAACTGGGTGACTATAAAGGTGCTCTACAGGTATCTCCGATGGTGTTTGTTGAGTTGGCATGGATCGAGACTGGGATTTGTTACTCCGTGTGACGGAGAGGTATCTCAGGGCCCACTCGGTAATACAACATCACAACAAGCCTTGCAAGCAATGTGGCTAAGTGTTAGTCACGGGATCTTGTATTACGGAACGAGTAAAGAGACTTGCCAGTAACGAGGTTGAACTAGGTATGGAGATACCGACGATCGAATCTCGGGCAAGTAACATACCGAAGAACAAAGGGAACGATATACGGGATTAACTGAATCCTTGACATAGAGGTTCGACCGATAAAGATCTTCGTAGAATATGTAGGAACCAATGTGGACGTCCAGGTCCCTCCATTGGTTATTGACCGTAGAGGTGTCTCGGTCATGTCTACATAGTTCTCGAACCCGCAGGGTCTGCACACTTAAGGTTCGGTGACGTTTCGGTAGTGTAGAGTTATGTATGGTGGTGACCGAAGGTTGTTCGGAGTCCCGGATGAGATCCCGGACGTCACGAGGAGCTCCGGAATGGTCCGGAGGTAAAGATTCATATATAGGAAGTCCCAGTTTGGTTTCCGGAAAAGTTTCGGGCTCATCGGTAGTGTACCGGGAGTATCGGTATTGTACCGGGAGTGCCGGTAGTGTACCGGAGGACCTCCGGGAGGGGTACTTCGACCCCAAGAGGTCCATGGGCTGTGGGAGAATAATAACCAGCCCTTATTGGGCTGGGAAAACAGCCACAAAGGCCCATGGCGCAGGAGAGAAAGTCCTAAAGCAAAAAGTGGAAAATCAGCCAATAGGAGGCAATCCTACTCCAACTAGGATTGGAGGTGAAGTAGGATTTCTTCCCACCTCCTATTTCGGCCGACCCAAAGGCCTTGGCTGCCTCTCCTCTCCTCTCCTCCTATATATACTAGTGGATTGGGTGGTTTTTGGACAGAATTTCCGGCCACGTGCTACCCGTTTCACCGGTGCACAGTTTCTCCTCTAGATCGGATTTCTGCAGCGCTCAGGCGAAGCCCTGCCGGAATTGCTCCACCACCACCATCACCGGAGCGCCGTCACGCTGCCGGTGAACTCTCTCTCCTCTCCACCTCCTCTTGCTGGATCAAGATGGTGGAGATCGTCATCAAGCTGCACGTGTGCTGAACGCGGAGGTGCCGTCCGTTCGGCGCTAGATCGGAAGGACCGTGATCGAGATCGCGAGACGGTTCGTGATGTGATCACGGAACAGATCGTGATGAGTTCGCGGGACAGATCGTGATCAAGATCGTGAGACGGATCGTGATGAGTTCACGGGACGGATCATGATGTGTTCGCGGGACGGTTCGTGATTGGATCGCGGGACGCTCGGCGATTTGGATCGCGAAGAAGTTCGACTACACCAACCGCGTTTCTTAACGCTTCCCGCTTAGCGATCTACAAGGGTACGTAGATCCACTCTCCCTCTCGTAGATGCTCATCACCATGGATAGGTTTGCGTGTGCGTAGGAAAATTTTGTTTCCCATGCGACGTTCCCCAACAGTTGTGCCGGTGACGATGGAGATCATGCCAGTGTTTGGAAGATGGAGATCTTAAACACAAGTTCATGGCCATATCATGTCACTTATGAATTGCATGAGATGTTAATCCTTTTATGCACCTTGTTTTGCTTAGTACGGCGGTAGCATTATAAGGTGATCCCTCACTTGAATTTCAAGATGAACTGTGTTCTCCCCGAGTGTGCACCGTTGCGAAAGTTCGTCGTGTTGAGACACCACGTGATGATCGGGTGTGATAGACTCTACATTCACATACAACGGGTGCAAGCCAGATTTGCACGCGCAGAACACTCGGGTTAAACTCGACGAGCCTAGCATGTACAGACATGGCCTCGGAACACGAGAGACCGAAAGGTCGAACATGAGTCATATAGTAGATATGATCAACATAATGATGTTCACCATTGCAGCCACCTCAACTCACGTGATGATCGGACTTGAGTTGGTGAATTTGGATCATGTATCACTCGAATGATCGGAGGGATGTCAATTTGAGTGGGAGTTCTTAAGTAATATGATTAATTGAACTCATTATCATGAACATAGTCAAAGTGTCTTTGCAAATTATGTTGTAGATTACTAGCTCGCGCTGTAGCTCCCTTGTATTTTATATGTTCCTAGAGAAATAGAATTGAAAGATGTTGGTAGCAAAATTGCGGACTGGGTCCGTGATCTGAGGATTGTCCTCATTGCGGCACAGAAGGCTTATGTCCTTAATGCACCGCTCGGTGCGCCACCCCCTCTAGCGTCGTCTATAGATGTTGTGAACATCTAACAGGCACGTTTCGATGACTGCTTGATAGTTTAGTGCGTCATGCATTACGGCTTAGAATTGAGGCTCCAAAACGTTTTGAACGTCACGGAACATATGAGATGTTCTAGAGCAGAGATTGTGATCTCAGGCTCGTGCCTTTGTTGCGAGATATGAGATATCCAACAAGATTCTTTGCTTGTAAGATGAAGGAGAATAGCTCAATCGTTGAGCATGTACTCATATTGTCTGGGTACTACAATCGCTTGAATCAAGTGGGAGTTGATCTTCCAGATAAGATAGTGATTGATATAGTTCTCCAAGTCACTGTCACTAAAGCTACTAGAACTTAGTGATGAACTATAATACACCAGGGATAGAAGTATTGATCCCTGAGTTGTTCGCGATGTTTGACACCGCGAAGGTAGAAATCAAGAAGGAGCGTCAAGTGTTGATGGTTAATCAAACCACTAGTTTCGAAAAGGGCAAGAGCAAGGAGGGAAACTTCATGGATAGCAAGTCAGTTGCTGCTCCAGTGAAGCAACCCAAAGTTGAACTCAAACCCGAGACTAAGTGCTTCTATTATGAGGTGAGAGGTCGCTGAAGCGGAACAACCCTAGATACTTGGTAGATAAGAAGGCTGGCAACATCGACAGAAGTATATTTGATATACGAGTTATTGATGTGTACCTTGCTAGTACTCCTAGTAGCACCTGGGTATTGGATACCGGTTCGGTTGCTAAATGTTAGTAACTCAAAATAAAAGCTACGGAATAAACGGAGAACTAGCTAAGGGTGAGGTGACGATGTGTGTTGGAAATGTTTCCAAGGTTGATGTGATCAACATCGCACGCTCTCTCTACCTTCAGGATTAGTGAAGAACCTAAATAAATGTTATTTGGTGTTTTGTGTTGAGCATGAACATGATTAGATCATGTTTGTTGCAATACGGTTATTCATTTAAGTCAGAGAATAATAGTTATTCTGGTTACATGAATAATACCTTCAATGGCCATGCACCCAGTGAGAATGGTTTGTTGAAATCTTGATCGTAGTAGTACATATGTCCATAACATTGATGTCAAAAGATACAAAGTTAATAATGATAGTACCACATACTTGTGGCACTGCCGCTAAATATCATATTGGTATAAAGCGCATGTAGAAACTCCATGTTGATGGATATCTGGACTCATCGATTTCGAATCGGTTGAGACATGCGAACCATGCCTCTTGGGCAAGATGACTAAAGGACCCCGTTGGATGGAGCGGGCAAGTGATTCATTGGAAATGATACATGTTCATGTATGCAATCTAGTGAGTCTTGTAGCATGAAGTGGATATCGTTATTTTCTTACCTTCACTGATGATTTGAGTAGATATAGTGTATATTTACTTAATGAAACACAAGTCTGAATCGTTTGAAAGGTTCAAGCAAATTCAGAGTGAAGTTTAAAGATCATCGTGACAAGAAGATAAAAATGACCGCGATATGATCGTGGAGGTGAATATCTGAGTTACGAGTTTGGCATACAACTTAAGACAACGTGAAATTCGTTTCACAACTAACGCCACCTGGAACACCATGGTGTGATGGTGTGTCCGAACATCATAGTCATGCTCTATTGATATAGTGCATACTGTGATGTCTCTTATCGTTTTACTACTATAATTTTTTGGGGTTATGCATTAGAGACAACTACATTCACTTGAAATAGGGCATCATCTAAATCCGTTGAGATGACACCGTGTGAATTATGGTTTGATAGAAAACTAAGCTGTCATTTCTTAATGTTTGGGGCTGCGATGCTTGTGTGGAAAATGTTTTCACATAATAAGCTAGAACCCAAAGCGGACAAATGTATCTTCATAGAATACCCTAAGAACAGATGGGTATACCTTCTATCTCAGATCCGAGTGCAAAGTGTTTGTTGCTAGAACTGGGTCCTTTCTCGAGAAAAAGTTTCTCTCGAAAGAATTGAGTGGGAGGAAGATAGAACTTGATGAGGTTGTTAAACCTTTGTTCAACCAGAGAGTAGCGCAGCGCAGAAAGATGTTACTGTGAAGCCTACGTTAGTTGAAGAGGAAGTTAATGATGATGATCATGAAGCTTCAGGATCAAGTTACTATCAAACTTCGTAGGTCGACAAGGATGTGTACTGCTCCTAAGTGGTACGACAACTCTGTCTTGGAGGTCATGTTGTTGGACAACGATGAACCTACGAGCTATGGAGAAGCGATGATGGGCCCGGATTCCGACAAATGGTTGGAGGCCATGAAATCCGAGATAGGATCCATGTATTAAAACCAAGTGTAGACTTTGGTAGACTTGCTCGTTGGACGGCAGGTCGTTGAGTACAAATGGATCTTTAAAATGAAGACAGACATTGATGGTGAATGTCACTATTTGTAAAGCTCGACTTGTTGCAAAGATGTTTGTGACAAGTTCAAGGAGTTGACTACGATGAGAGTTTCTCACTCGTAGCGATGCTAAAAGTCTGTTGGAATTATGTTAGCAGTTGCTGTGTTTTCAATTATGAAATCTGGCAGATGGATGTCAAAACATCGTTTCCTTAATGGTTTACTTGAGCAAAGGTTGTATGTGATACAACCAGAAGGTTTTGTCAGGCCTAAGGATGCTAAAAGGTGTGGAAGCTTCGGTGATCCTTCCATGGACTGAAGCAAGCATCTCGGAGTTGGAATATACGCTTTGATGAGGTGATCAAAGTTTTGATGTTTATACAAAGTTTATGAGAAACCTGTATTTGCAATAAAGTGAGTGGGAGCACTATAGAATTTCTGATAAGTATATGTGGATGACATATTGTTGTTCAGAAATAATGTAGAGTTTCTGGAAAGCATAAAACAGTTATTTGGAAAGTGATTTTCAAAGGAAGGCCTGGATAAAGCTACCTAATTGTTGAGCATCAAAATCTATAGAGATAGATCAAGATGCTTGATGAGACTTTCAATGAGTGCATACCTTCACAAGATTTTGAAAGAGTTCAAAATGGATCAGCCAGAGAAATAGTTCTCGTCTGATTTGTAAGGTGTGAAGTTGAGTGAGACTCAAAGCTCGACAACGGCAGAAGAAAGAGAAAGGACGAACGTCGTCCCCTATGCCTTAGCCATAGGCTCTATATTATGCCATGCTGTGTACCGCACCTATGTGTGCCTTGCCATGAGTCTGTCAAGGGGTACAAGAGTGGTCCAGGAGTGGATCACTGGACAGCGGTCGGAATTATCCTTAGTAACCAGAGGACTAAGGAAATGTTTCTTGATTATGGAGGTGATAAAGAGTTCGTCGTAAAGAGTTACGTCGATGCAAGCTTTAACACCTATCCGGATGACTAGTAGTAGCAATCTGGATACGTATAGTGGAGCAGCCATTTGGAAATAGTACCAAGTGGAGTGTGGTAGCAGTGTTTACGGTTTGACATAGAGATATGCAAAGTACACACGGATCTGAATATCGCAGACCCGTTGACTATAAGACCTCTCTCACATGCAAAGCATGATCGAGCCCCAGAACTCATTGGGTGTTAGATTCATAACAATGCGAATCACATGGTGATGTGAACTAGATTATTGACTCTAGTGCAAGTGGGAGACTGTTGGAAATATGCCCTAGAGGCAATAATAAATTAGTTATTATCATATTTCCTTGTTCATGATAATCGTTTATTATCCATGCTATAATTGTATTGATCGGAGACTTAAATGCATGTGTGGATACATAGACAAAACCATGTCCCTAGTATGCCTCTAATGGACTAGCTCGTTGATCAAAGGATGGTTAAGGTTTCCTAGCCATGGACATGAGATGTCATTTGATAACAGGATCACATCATTAGGAGAATGATGTTATGGATAAGACCCAAACTACAAACATAGCATATGATCGTGTCAGTTTATTGCTACTGTTTTCTGCATGTCAAGTATATGTTCCTATGACCATGAGATCATGCAACTCACGGATATCGGAGGAGTGCCTTGTGTGTATCAAACGTCGCAACGTAACTGGGTGACTATAAAGGTGCTCTACAGGTATCTCCGATGGTGTCTGTTGAGTTGGCATGGATCGAGACTGGGATTTGTTACTCCGTGTAACGGAGAGGTATCTCGGGGCCCACTCGGTAATGCAACATCACAATAAGCCTTGCAAGCAATGTGACTAATTGTTAGTTGCGGGATCTTGTATTACGGAACGAGTAAAGAGACTTGCCGGTAACGAGGTTGAACTAGGTATGGAGATACCGACGATCGAATCTCGGGCAAGTAACATACCGAAGAACAAAGGGAACGATATACGGGATTAACTGAATCCTTGACATAGAGGTTCGACCGATAAAGATCTTCGTAGAATATGTAGGAACCAATGTGGACGTCCAGGTCCCGCCATTGGTTATTGACCGTAGAGGTGTCTCGGTCATGTCTACATAGTTCTCGAACCCGCAGGGTCTGCACACTTAAGGTTCGGTGACGTTTCGGTAGTGTAGAGTTATGTATGGTGGTGACCGAAGGTTATTCGGAGTCCCGGATGAGATCCCGGACGTCACGAGGATCTCCGGAATGGTCCGGAGGTAAAGATTCATATATAGGAAGTCCCAGTTTGGTTTCCGGAAAAGTTTCGGGCTCATCGGTAGTGTACCGGGAGTATCGGTATTGTACCGGGAGTGCCGGTAGTGTACCGGAGGACCTCCGGGAGGGGTATTTCGACCCCAAGAGGTCCATGGGCTGTGGGAGAATAATAACCAGCCCTTAGTGGGCTGGGAAAACAGCCACAAAGGCCCATGGCGCAGGAGAGAAAGTCCTAAAGCAAAAAGTGGAAAATCAGCCAATAGGAGGCAATCCTACTCCAACTAGGATTGGAGGTGAAGTAGGATTGCTCCCACCTCCTATTTCGGCCGACCCAAAGGCCTTGGCTGCCTCTCCTCTCGTCTCCTCCTATATATACTAGTGGATTGGGTGGTTTTTGGACAGAATTTCCGGCCACGTGCTACCCGTTTCACCGGTGCACAGTTTCTCCTCTAGATCGGTTTTCCGCAGCGCTTAGGCGAAGCCCTGCCGGAATCACTCCACCACCATCACCGGAGCGCCGTCACGCTGCCAGTGAACTCTCTCTCCTCTCCACCTCCTCTCGCTGGATCGAGACGGTGGAGATCGTCATCAAGGTGCACGTGTGCTGAACGCGGAGGTGTCGTCCGTTCGGCGCTAGATCGGAAGGACCGTGATCGAGATCGCGAGACAGTTCGTGATGAGATCGCAGAACGGATCGTGATGAGTTCGCGGGACAGATCGTGATCAAGATCGTGAGACGGATCGTGATGAGATCGCGGGACGGATCGGGATGAGTTCACGGGACGGATCGTGATTGGATCGCGGGACGGATCGTGATGAGATCGCGGGACGCTCGGCGATTTGGATCGCGAAGATTTTCGACTACACCAACCGCGTTTCTTAACACTTCCCACTTAGCGATCTACAAGGGTATGTAGATCCACTCTCCCTCTCGTAGATGCTCATCACCATGGATAGGTTTGCGTGTGCGTAGGAAATTTTTTGTTTCCCATGCGACGTTCCCCAACAATGTGTTGCCATGGTCATCCTCCTCTTCATCATGACCGGCGAAACCAGTGTCCCCATATGGCCACGGCTCTCCTAGCTCTTGGTCTCGTCGGGATCAAAAGTCTGGCCCTGACCGTCTGAGGGAGTCCTGGTTTAAGGGGTCGTCGGGAGGTCGACCTGTTTCTTATGGGCCGGACTATATGTTGGAAATATGCCCTAGAGGCAATAATAAATTAGTGATTATCATATTTCCTTGTTCATGATAATCGTTTATTATCCATGCTATAATTGTGCTGATCGGAAACTCAGATACATGTGTGGATACATAGACAACACCATGTCCCTAGTATGCCTCTAATAGACTAGCTCGTTGATCAAAGATGGCTATGGTTTCCTAGTCATGGACATGAGATGTCATTTGGTAACGGGATCACATCACTAGGAGAATGATGTGATGGACAAGACCCAAACTACAAACATAGCATATGATCATGTCAGTTTATTGCTACTATTTTCTGCATGTCAAGTATATGTTCCTATGACCATGAGATCATGCAACTCACTAACACCGGAGGAGTACCTTGTGTGTATCAAACATCGCAACGTAACTGGGTGACTATAAAGATGCTCTACAGGTATCTTCGAGGGTGTCTGTTGGGTTGGCATGGATCAAGACTGGGATTTGTTAGTCCGTGTGACGGAGAGGTATCTCAGGGCCCACTCGGTAATACAACATCACAATAAGCCTTGCAAGCAATGTGACTAAGTGTTAGTCACGGGATCTTGTGTTACGGAACGAGTAAACAGACTTGCCAGTAACGAGGTTGAACTAGGTATGGAGATACCGACAATCGAATCTCGGGCAAGTAACATACCGAAGAACAAAGGGAACATCATACGGGATTAACTGAATCCTTGACATAGAGGTTCGACCGATAAAGATCTTCGTATAATATGTAGGAACCAATATGGGCATCCAGGTCCCACTATTGGTTATTAACCGTAGAGGTGTCTCGGTCATGTCTACATAGTTCTCAAACCCGCGGGGTCTGCACACTTAAGGTTTGGTGACGTTTCGGTAGTATAGAGTTATGTATGGTGGTTACCGAAGGTTGTTCGGAGTCCCAGATGAGATCCCGGATGTCACGAGGAACTCCGGAATGGTCCGGAGGTAAAGATTGCTATATAGGAAGTCCTATTTTGGTCGCCAAAAAAGTATTTCAGGCTCATCGGTAATGTACCGGGAGTGCCGGTAGTTTACCGGGAGACCATCGGGAGAGGTATTTCCACCCAAGAGGCTACATGGGATGTGGGAGAGTAAATACCAGCCCTTAGTGGGCTGGTGGAAGTCCCACACAAGGCCCATGCGGCTGGGAAGAAAAGTCCAAAGAGAAAAGGTGGGAAAAGGCAAAAAGACCAAAATAAGGAGGAGTCCTAGTCCTACTAGGATTGGAGGAGGATTCCTCCTCTCCTCCTTGGTTCGGCCGACCCAAGGGCTGGCTCCTTAGGATCCAAGCATCCTCCTCTCTTTCTCCTATATATACTAGAGGTTTTAGGGTTTTTGGCACTAGTTTTTCCAGCCACGTGCCGCCCGTTCCTCCAGTGCATAGCTTCTCCTCTAGATCGGATTTCTATAGTGCTTAGGCGAAGCCCTGCCGGAATAGTTCCACCACCATCGCCGGAGCGCCGTCATGCTGCCGGAGAACTCTTCTACCTCTCCGCTCCCTCTTGCTGGATCAAGAAGGCGGAGATCGTCATCAAGTTGTACGTGTGCTGAACGCGGAGGTGCCGTCCGTTCGGCGCTAGATCGGGACGGATCGTGATGAGTTCGCGGGACGGATCATGATGAAATCGCGGGACGAATCGTGATGAGTTCGCGGGACGGATCGTGATTGTATCGCGGGACGGATCGTGATGAGATCGCGGGATGCTCGGCGAGTTGGATTGCGAAGACGTTCGACTACACCAACCGCACTTCTTAACGCTTCCCGCTTAGCGATCTACAAGGGTATGTAGATCCACTCTCCCTCTCGTAGATGCTCATCACAATGGATAGATCTTGCGTGTGCTTAGGATTTTTTTTCCCATGCAACGTTCCCCAATAGTGGTATCAAATCTGGGTCTATGTGTAGATGAGATCTCGAGTAGAACACAAAGAGTTTGTGGGCGTTGATGCTTAGATTGCTTCCTCCCTTAGTCGTGTTTGGGTTCAACAGTATTGTGGGATGAAGCGGCCCGGACCAACCTTACTCATACGCTTATGAGAGACCGGTTCCATCGACTGACGTGTAACTTCGTTGCACAAAGATGGCTGGTGGGTGTCTCTTTCTCCTACTTTAGTTGGACCGGATTCGACAAAGGCGATCCTTGAGAAGGTTGAAAAGCAATTTATGTATCGCCGTTGTGGTTTTGCGTAGGTGAGAATTGTTCTTGCTAGATACCCGTAGCAGCCACGTAAAACATGCAACAACAATTAGAGGACGTCTAACTTGTTTTTGTAGGGTATGTTGTGATGTGATATGGCCAATTACATGATGAGATATATGTGATGTATGAGATGATCATGTATTGTATAGAATATCACGACTTGCATGTCGATGAGTACGGCAACCGGCAGGAGCCATAGGGTTGTCTTTAATTATTGTATGACCTGCGTGTCAATCATAATGCTTTACTTTATCGCTAAACGGTAGCAATAGTACTATAAGCATGGTGGGCACGACAACACCGATGGCGATACATTGATGGAGATCAAGATGATGGAGATCACGGTGTCATGCCGGTGACAATGGAGATCATGCCGGTGCTTTCAAGATGGAGATCAAAAGCACAAGTTCATGGCCATATCATGTCACTTATGATTTGCATGTGATGTTAATCCTTTTATGCACCTTGTTTTGCTTAGGATGACGGTAGCATTATAAGGTGATCCCTCACTTAATTTCAAGATAAATTGTGTTCTCCCCGAGTGTGCACCATTGCGAAAGTTCGTCGTGTCAAGACACCACGTGATGATCGGGTGTGATAGACTCTACGTTCACATACAACGGGTGCAAGACAGTGTTGCACATGCAGAACACTCGGGTTAAACTTGACGAGCGTAGCATGTACAGACATGGCCTCGGAACACAAGAGACCGAAAGGTCAAGCATGGGTCATATAGTAGATAGGATCAACATGATGATGTTCACCATTGAAACCACCTCAACTCACGTGATGATCGGACTTGAGTTGGTGAATTTGGATCATGTATCACTCGAATGACCGGAGGGATGTCAATTTGAGTGGGAGTTCTTCAGTAATATGATTAATTCAACTCATTATCATGAACATAGTGAGTAGTGTCTTTGCAAATTATGTTGTAGATTACTTGCTCGCGCTGTAGCTCCCTTGAATTTTTATATGTTCCTAGAGAAATATAGTTGAAAGATGATGGTAGCAATATTGCGGACTGGGTCCGTGATCTGAGGATTGTCCTCATTGCTACACAGAAGGCTTATGTCCTTAATGCACCGCTCGGTGCGCCAACCCCTCTAGCATCGTCTGTAGATGTTGTGAACATCTGACAGGCACGTTCTGATGACTACTTGATAGTTTAGTGCGTCATGCATTGCATCTTAGAATTGAGGCTCCGAAACGTTTTGAACATCACGGAACATATGCGATGTTCTAAGAGCTGAAATTAGGATCTCAGGCTCGTGCCCGTGTTGCGAGATATGAGATCTCCAACAAAATTCTTTGCCTGCAAGAGGAAGGAGAATATCTCAATCGTTGAGCATGTGCTCAGATTGTTTGGTGCTACAATCGCTTGAATCGAGTGGGAGTTGATCTTCCAGATAAGATAGTGGTTGATATAGTTCTCCAAGTCACTGTCACTAAGCTACTAGAACTTGGTGATGAACTATAAAACGCCAGGGATAGAAATAACGATCCCTGAGCTATTTCGCGATGTTTGACACCGCGAAGGTAGAAATCAAGAAGGAACGTCAAGTGTTGATGGTTAGTCAAACCACTAGTTTCGAGAAGGGCAGGAGCAAGGAGGGAAACTTCATGGATAGCAAGTCAGTTGCTGCTCCAGTGAAGCAACCCAAAGTTGAACCCAAACCCAAGACTAGGTGCTTTGATTATGAGGAGAAGCGGTCGCTGAAGCGGAACAACCCAAGATACTTGGTAGACAAGAAGGCTGGCAACGATGACAGAAGTATATTTGATATACATGTTATTGATGTGTACCTTGCTAGTACTCCTAGTAGCACCTGGGTATCGGATACCAGTTCGGTTGCAAAATGTTAGTAACTTGAAATAAAAGCTACGAAATAAACGGAGAACTAGCTAAGGGTGAGGTGACGATGTGTGTTGGAAATGTCTCCAAGGTTGATGTGATCAACATCACACACTCTCTCTACCTTCGGGATTAGTGACGAACCTAAATAAATGTTATT
This sequence comes from Hordeum marinum, assembly GCA_022496015.1. Taxonomy (NCBI): domain Eukaryota; kingdom Viridiplantae; phylum Streptophyta; class Magnoliopsida; order Poales; family Poaceae; genus Hordeum; species Hordeum marinum. The sequence goes on from CM039672.1 coordinate 388,037,295, forward strand.
TCGTGTTTTGTGTTGAGTATGAACGTGATTAGATCGTGTTTATTGCAATACGGTTATTCATTTAAGTTAGAGAATAATGGTTATTCTGTTTACATGAATGATACCTTCAATGGTCATGCACCCAGTGATAATGGTTTGTTGAATCTTGATCGTAGTAATACACATGTTCGTATATTGATGCCAAAAGATACAAAGTTAATAATGATAGTACCACATACTTGTGGTACTGCCGCTAAATGTCATATTGGTATAAAGCGCATGAAGAAACTCCATGCTTATGGATCTTTGGACTCATTCGATTTTGAATCGGTTGAGACATGCGTACCATGCCTCTTGGGCAAGATGACTAAGGACCCCGTTTTCCAGATGGATTGAGCGGGCAAGTGATTTATTGGAAATGATACATGTTGATGTATGCAATCCAATGAGACTTGTAGCGTGCAGTGGATATCATTATTTTCTTACCTTCACTGATGATTTGAGTAGATATAGTGTATATTTATTTAATGAAACACAAGTCTGAATCGTTTGAAAGGTTCAAGCAAATTCAGAGTGAAGTTTAAGATTATCGTGACAAGAAGATGAAAATGTCTGCGATATGATGGTGGAGGTGAATATCTGAGTTACGAGTTTGGCATACAACTTTAGACAATGTGAAAGTTGTATCACAACTCATGCCACCTGGAACACCATAGTGTGATGGTGTGTCCGAACGTCATAGTCATGCTCTATTGGATATGGTGCGTGCTATGATGTCTCTTATCGTTTTGCTACTATAATTTTGGGGTTATGCATGAGAGACAACTACATTCACTTTAAATAGGGCACCATCTAAATCCGTTGAGATGACACCATATGGTTTGATAGAAACCTAAGCTATCATTTCTTAATGTTTTGGGCTGCAACACTTATGTGAAAAAGGTTTTCACCTAATGAGCTCGAACCCAAAGCGGACAAATGCATCTTCATAGAATACCCTAAAGACAGTTGGGCGAACCTTCTATCTCAGATCCAAGCATAAAGTGTTTGTTGCTAAAACTGGGTCCTTTCTCGAGAAAGAGTTTCTCTCAAAAGAATTGAGTGGGAGGAAGATAGAACTTGATGAGGTTATTGAACCTTTGTTCAACCAGAGAGTAGCGCAGCGCACGAAGTTGTTTATGTGAAGCCTACGTTAGTTGAAGAGGAAGTTAATGATGATGATCATGAAGCTTCGGATCAAGTTACTATCGAACCTCGTAGGTCGACAAGGATGTGTACTGCTCCTAAGCAGTACGACATCCCTGTCTTGGGGGTCATGTTGTTGGACAACGATGAACCTACGAGCTGTGGAGAAGCGCTGATGGGCCTGGATTCCGACAAATGGTTAGAGGCCATGAAATCCGAGAAAGGATCCATGTATGAAAACCAAGTATAGACTTTGGTAGACTTGCTCTTTGGACGGTAGGTCATTGACTACAAATGGACCTTTAAGATGAAGATAGACGCTGATGGTGAATGTCACCATTTATAAAGCTCGACTTGTCGCAAAGAAGTTTCCGCCAAGTTCAAGGAGTTGACTGCGATGAGACTTTCTCACTCGTAGCGATGCTAAAGTCTGTTGGAATTATGTTAGCAGTTGCTGCATTTTTCAATTATGAAATCTGACAGATGGATGTCAAAACATCGTTTCCTTCTTTAAGGAAAGGTTGTATGAGATACAATCAGAAGGTTTTGTCAGTCCTAAGGATGCTAAAAGGTGTGCGTGCTTCAGTGATTCTTCTATGAACTGAAGCAAGCATCTCGGAGTTGGAATATACACTTTGATGAGGTGATCAAAGTTTTTGAGTCTATAGAAAGTTTACGAGAAACTTGTATTTACAATAAAGTGAGTGGGAGCACTATAGAATTTCTGATAAGTATATGTGGATGACATATTGTTGATCGGAAGTGATATAGAATTTTTGGAAAGCATAAACGGTTGTTTGAAAAGAGTTTTTCAAAGGAAGACTTGGATAAAGCTACCTAATTGTTGAGCATCAAGATCTATAGAGATAGATCAAGATGCTTGATGAGACTTTCAATGAGTACATACCTTGACAAGATTTTTGAAAGAGTTCAAAATGGATCAGTCAGAGAAAGAGTTCTCGCCTGATTTGCGAGGTGTGAAGTTGAGTGAGACTCAAAGCTCGACAACGGCAGAAGAAAGGGAAAGGACGAATGTCGTCCCCTATGCCTTAGCCATAGGCTCTGTATAGTATGCCATGCTATGTACCGCACCTATGTGTGCTTTTCCATGAATCCGTCAAGGGGTACAAGAGTGATCCAGAAGTGGATCACTGGACAGCGGTCAATATTATCCTTAGTGACTAAAAGACTAAGAAAACGTTTCTCGATTATGAAGGTGATAAAGGGTTCGTCGTAAAGATTTATGTCGATGCAAACTTTAACACTAATCCAGATGACTCTTAGTAGCAATCCGGATACGTATAGTGGAGCAGCCATTTGGAATAGTACCAAGTGGAGTGTGGTAGTAGTGTTTACAGTTTGACATAGAGATTTGCAAAGTACATACGGATCTGAATGTCCCAGACCCATTGACTATAACACTTCTCTCACATGCAAAGCATGATCGAGCCCCAGAACTCATTGGGTGTTAGATTCGTAACAATGCGAATCACATGGTGATGTGAACTAGATTATAGACTCTAGTGTAAGTGGGAGGCTGTTGGTAATATGACCTAGAGGCAATAATAAATTAGTTATTATCATATTTCCTTGTTCATGATAATCATTTATTATCCATGCTATAATTGTGTTGATCGGAAACTCAGATACATGTGTGGATACATAGACAACACCATGTCCCTAGTATGCCTCTAATAGACTAGCTCGTTGATCAAAGATGGATATGGTTTCCTAGTCATGGACATGAGATGTCATTTGGTAACAGGATCACATCATTAGGAGAATGATGTGATGGTCAAGACCCAAACTACAAACGTAGCATATGATCGTGTCGGTTTATTGCTACTGTTTTCTGCATGTCAGGTATATGTTCATATGACCATGAGATCATGCAACTCGATAACACCGAAGGAGTACCTTGTGTGTATCAAACGTCACAACGTAACTGGGTGACTATAAAGGTGCTCGATAGGTATCTTCGAGGGTGTCTGTTGGGTTGGCATGGATCAAGACTGGGATTTGTTACTCCTTGTGACGGAGAGGTATCTCAGGGCCCACTCCATAATACAACATCACAATAAGCCTTGAAGAAATGTGACTAAGTATTAGTCATGGGATCTTGTGTTACGGAATGAGTAAAGAGACTTGCCAGTAACGAGGTTGAACTAGGTATGGAGATACCAATGATCGAATCTCGGGCAAGTAACATACCGAAGAACAAAGGGAACATCATACGGGATTAACTGAATCCTTGACATAGAGGTTCGACCGATAAAGATATTCGTAGAATATGTAGGAACCAATATGGGCATCCAGGTCCCACTATTGGTTATTGACCATAGAGGTGTCTCGGTCATGTCTACATAGTTCTCGAACCCGTAGGGTCTGCACACTTAAGGTTTGGTGACGTTTTGGTAGTATAGAGTTATGTATGGTGTTTACCAAAGGTTGTTCGGAGTCCTGGACATCACGAGGAGCTCCAGAATGGTCTGGAGGTAAAGATTGATAAATAGGAAGTCCTATTTTGGTCGCCAGAAAAGTTTCGGGCTCATTGGTAATGTACCGGGAGACCATCGGGAGGGGTATTTTGACCCAAGAGTCTACATGGGCTGTGGGAGAGTAAATACCAACCCTTAGTGGTCTGGTGGAAGTCCCACACAAGGCCCATGCAGCTGGGAAGAAAAGCCCAAAGAGAAAAAGGTGGAAAAAGGCAAAAAGACCAAAATAAGGAGGAGTCCTAGTCCTACTAGGATTGGAGGAGGATTCCTCCTCTCCTCCTTGATTCGGCCGACCCAAGGGCTGTCTCCTTGGGAGCCAAGCCTCCTCCTCTCTTCCTCCTATATATACTAGAGGTTTTAGGGTTTTTGACACTAGTTTTTCCAACCACATGCCGCCCGTTCCTCTAGTGCATAGCTTCTCCTCTAGATCGGATTTCTGCAGTGCTTAGGCGAAGCCCTGTCGAAATAGCTCCACCACCATCGCTGGAGCGCTGTCATGCTGCAGGAGAACTCTTCTACCTCTCCACTCCCTCTTGCTGGATCAAGAAGGCGGAGAACGTCATCAAGCTGTACGTGTGCTGAACGCGGAGATGCCGTCCGTTCGGCGCTAGATCGGGATAGATCATGATGAGTTCGCGGGACGGATCATGATGAGATCGCAGGAAGAATCGTGATGAGTTCGCGGGACGGATCGTGATTGTATCGCGGGATGGATCGTGATGAGATCGCGGGATGCTCGGCGATTTGGATTGCGAAGACGTTTGACTACACCAACCGCGTTTCTTAACGCCTCCCGCTTAACGATCTACAAGGGTATGTAGATCCACTCTCCCTCTCGTAGATGCTCATCACCATGGATAGATCTTGTGTGTGCATAGGAAATTTTTTGTTTCCCATGCAACATTCTCCAACACTATATGGGTCACTTGCCGAGCATTGGATCGATCGAAGGTCCTGTCTCCGGGAAGGAAGCTTCGGGAATCGTGGCATGTCCTCCACGTTTGGAGTAGTGAATAGGCATGTTTATCCCTTCGATGTGTAACCGACCATGTGTAAACTCTAGGTACCCTCGGCGTCTATATAAGCCGGAGAGTGTTAGGTAGATCAACTCTGTAACCTATATATCATCAATACAATCAAGCAGGACGTAGGGTATTACCTCCATAGAAGGGCCTAAACCTGGGTAAACATCATCTTCTTCGTCTCTTGTTACCATCGATTCTAGTCTCACAGCTCGGGACCCCCTACCCGAGATTCGCCGGTTTTGACACCGACATTGGTGCTTTCATTGAGAGTTCCGCTGTGATCACCAAAGGAATCGATGGCCCGCATGGTCATCAACGATGAGGTCCGTAACATGGACACCTTTGTCCCCGGAAAGATATTTGCCTTCGGCAGCATTGTGCTGCACGCTGACCCGACCGACCATCTAGGCCGGGTCGGATGCTTCGCCCCTGACCAAGAGGTCAGATTCGGGAACCTAGAGTTCTCCACAGACTCTCGGGGCGATCTTTCTCTAACCGGGCTCGTAGTTTCTCCTGCCACGCTCGAAGACTCCGAGTCTTTAACCTCGGATCCCTCTCTTGGTCATGCCCACGGGATCTACCCTGGTAATGACCTGGCTCTTAGTCCGGATCCGACCATAGTGCCAGATGACTGGATACCTGTTCTTAACGAACACTCCCCTAGCACGGACCCAACGGAGGTTAGCTCCAAAAGCTCCGAGCAGGTTGACCCGATCGAGCTCTCGATACTCAACGAGGCCCTAGATCGGATCTCGTCAATGAAGATTACCGACGACCCAATCCCGATCCATGCTCAGATTGGTCTCGGGGCGGGTTGGGACGAATTTTTTGTCCCACCCACCACCCACTTGATAGCCACAGTCGAAGATTTAATTGACATGTTGGACTATGCCTCCGAGGAGGTAGAATACATGGATGAGGAAGATTGTGCTCCCACCCCCGTCAACACTGGGCGTTGGACCGCCACCTCCACATACGATGTCTACTTGGTGGACACTCCTGCCGCTAATGGCGAGAAAACGCCCAAAATGATGGCGACAAGTCGGGTGAAGCGCTGTCAAGGCGTCGGAAGCCGCATAAACGGTCAAAAGGCAAAAAGGGAAGGAAAGCTATCATCGGCACCGGGGGCGGAGATACCCCGGAAGACCTCGGCGATCCTGATATCCCCGAACACCCGCTAGAGGGTCACGAGAGGCCTGAAGACCAGCACAACCCCGATGACCTAAACGATTACGAGGAAGAAAATTAGCCCCCCCCCTGTCGAGGAGGAGGACATCCCGGAAGCCGATGACTTTGACATTCCCGATAATCCTGATGATCAGGAACTATTCAGGCAACAACTTATAGCCACAACCCGCAACCTGAAAGCAAAAGAACGGTAGCTTCAGGCCGAATTGGACAACCTCAACAATCGATGGATGTGAGTCCTCTTAGGTGAGGAGGGATACGGTACCGGTCTATCGGACCAACCTAAGAGCTATCCACGCAGAAGGCTGATGCCACAATTCGATGACGAGCTTACTGACACGCCGTCTCCCAAACATAACCCATATGACAAGCCAGACTGCCTTCCTCGAGGACGAGACAAGACGACTGACTACACCGGTTATAGGCCGGCGATACCTCGAAGACGGGGAAAAGAGCCAATAGAGCTCGATGACAGGTTCGACTTGCGGCATGACCTGGACCATAGGGCAGGTCACACAATATCCATCTATGGGTCCAGAGGGTACTCACCCGATCAACGGGACATGTTGGGGATATAACCCCATGGTGAGACCCGCCCCAGAGGCTCCGAGTCACACTAGACGGCTCGTACACCAGCCCAAGAGTGGGCCGGGAAGACTTAAGCCCAAGATGTTTGGCGGCTTGACAAGATGGGCTGAAACGTGGCCCAAACAGAGAAGACCCGGGCGAGTGAGCCGCCCGGAGACAACTTGGTCAGGAAGGTAAGATAAGGTAGAGATAGACTCAGACACGTAGTGAGAGTCAGTTACAACTTGTATGACCCGTGGTCTTGACCTCCTATATAAAGGCGAGACCCGGGGTGACTTAGGGATCAGACTATCGAGAACTAGGTCAAGCAATAGCTCCCTTGTAATCGTTACACCAAGCAATATAAACACAAGCAGGACGTAGGTTGTTACCTCGACTTGAGGGGCCGAACCTGGGTAAACTCGTGTCCTTCGTACCAATCAATACCTTTGAGTCCATCACCTTAGCGATGGCCTCGAATCCCAGTCCGTTCACCCGGACATATGCCGTGATAAAACCACGACAGTTGGCGCCAGAAGGAGGGCTCATGCTCGGTGGTGTTGAGTTCTCAAAGGGCTCTCTCCCAGGGCTCGAGGGATACATGGTTGGAAGGATGAACAAAAGTCGTTGCGGCCGGCTCTAGATCGACGCTGCCGGCTGGGGTCTTGATGTCGGCTCTGTCGAATATGGATTCCGGATTCCCTTCGGCGGGATCCATGTCTTCATTGACAGGATCGACGGTTCTACACCTAGGCTGGACATCTGCACCAGCATCGTCGAACCGGCTCGGCGCGCGCAACCCACCCGTGATGTGCGACCCGCCCGTGTTAACCCGGGCCGGAAGCACGTCTTCGTGGGCTTCACTCAAGGTATGGATCTTGAAGCTTCTCCATCGCAGGAGACTCTTGTCTGTTTAGAGGACGGATCCTAGCGGGGAGGCAGAGTCAATCTACCAGCTTCACAGCGGTGGGCTCGGGGGCTATGACGAGCTTTACCCTGAGTCAGAACATTCTGAGACGGACGGTTTCGGGCCGCCGGTTCATGCGGCCGTGTTCATGGCGGGATCGGCCCCAGGTGTGAGCAACACAGCCATTGGAGCAGCAACCTCGGGGGCTGAACCGCCGCCACCGGCTCAAGTTCTTCTGGATCTAATGAATGAGCTCGCGGCCCTCATGGCCACTGAAGTCACGCCAGATAATCAAGCCGCTCGGAACTTGGAGATTGTGAGACTCAAGGACCGGATGGCGGAGGAGCAACAGAGGATGGTGTTGGGGAACGTTGCATGGGAAACAAAAAAATTCCTATGCACACGCAAGATCTATCCATGGTGATGAGCATCTACGAGAGGGAGAGTGGATCTACATACCCTTGTAGATCGCTAAGAGGGAAGCGTTAAGGAACGCGGTTGGTGTAGTCGAATGTCTTCGTGATCCAAATCGCCGAGTGTCCCGCGATCTCATCACGATCCGTCCCGCGATCCAATCACGATCCGTCCCGCGAACTCATCACGATCCGTCCCGCGATATCATCACGATTCGTCCCGCGAACTCATCACGATCCGTCCAGCAAACTCATCACGATCCGTCTCGCGATCTTGATCACGGTCCTTCCGATCTAGTGCCGAACAGACGACAACTCCGAGTTCAGCACACGTACAGCTTGATGACGATCTCCACCTTCTTGATCCAGCAAGTGGGAGCAGAGAGGTAGAAGAGTTTTCCGGCAGCGTGACGGCGCTGCAGCGATGGTGGTGGAGCTATTCCGGCAGGGCTTCGCCTAAGCACTACAGAAAACCGATCTAGAGGAGAAGCTATGCACTAGAGGAACGGGTGGCACGTGCTTGAAAATCTTGTGCCAAAACCCTAAAATCCTCTAGTATATATAGGAGGAGAGGAGGAGGAGGCTTGTCTTCCCAAAAGGCAGCCCTTGGGTCGGCCAAACCAAGGAGGGAGGAGTCCTCCTCCTCCACTCCTAGTAGGATTAGGACTCCTTCCTTATTTAGCCTTTTTTTTGCCTTTTCCACCTTTTTCCTTTTGGGCTTTTCTTCCCAGCCGCATGGGCCTTGTGTGGGACTTCCACCAGCACAAAAAGGGCTAGTATTCACCTTCCCACAGCCCATGTTGCCTCTTGGGTCGAAATACCCCTCCCGATGGTCCCTCGGTACACTACCGGCACTCCCTGTACACTACCGATGAGCCCGAAACTTTTCCGGCGACCAAAATAGGACTTCCTGTATATCAATCTTTACCTCCGAACCATTCCGAAGCTCCTCCTGACGTACGGGATCTCATCCGGGACTCCGAACAACCTTCGGTCACGACCATGCATAACTCTATACTACCGAAATGTCACCAAACCTTAAGTGTGCAGACCCTACGGGTTCGAGAACTATGTAGACATGACCGAGACACCTCTACGGTCAATAACCAATAGCGGGACCTGGATGCCCATATTGGTTCCTACATATTCTACGAAGATCTTTATTGGTTGAACCTCTATGTCAAGGATTCAGTTAATCCCGTATGATGTTCCCTTTGTTCTTTGGTATGTTACTTGCCCGAGATTCGATCATTGGTATCTGTATACCTAGTTCAACCTTGTTATCAGGAAGTCTCTTTACTCGTTCCGTAATACAAGATCCCATGGCTAACACTTAGCCACATTGCTTGCAAGGCTTTATTGTGATGTTGTATTACCGAGTGGGCCCTGAGATACCTCTCCGTCACACGGAGTAACAAATCCCAGTCTTGATCCATGCCAACTCAACAGACACCCTCGGAGATACCTGTAATGCACCTTTATAGTCACCCAGTTACATTGCAACATTTGATACACACAAGGCACTCCTCCGCTGTCCGTGAGTTGCATGATCTCATGGTCATAGGAACATATACTTGACATGCAGAAAACAGTAGCAGTAAACTGACACGATCATATGCTACGTTTGTAGTTTGGGTCTTGTCCATCACACCATTCTATTAATTATGTGATCCCGTTATCAAACGACATCTCATGTCCATGGCTAGGAAACCTTAACCATCTTTGATCAACGAGCTAGTCTATTAGAGGCATACTAGGGACATGGTTTTGTCTATGTATCCACACATGCATCTAGGTCTCCGATCAATACAATTATAGCATGGATAATAAACTATTATCATGAACAAGGAAATATGATAATAACTAATTTATTATTGCCTCTAGGGCATATTTCCAACACTCTCCCAGTTGCACTAGAGTCAATAATCTAGTTCACATCGCCATGTGATTCGCATTGTTATGAATCTAACACCCAATGAGTTCTGAGGCTTGATCATGCTTTGCATGTGAGAGAGGTCTTATAGTCAACGGGTCTGCGACATTCAGATCCGTGTGTACTTTGCAAATTTCTATGTCAAATCGTAAACACTGCTACCACACTCCACTTGGTACTATTCCAAATGGCTGCTCCACTATACGTATCCGGATTGCTACTACGAGTCATCCGGATTGGTGTTTAAAGCTTGCATCGACGTAACTCTTCACGGTGAACTCTTTTATCACCTCCATAATCGAGAAACATCTCGTTAGTTTTTTAGTTACTAAGGATAATCTTGACCGCTGTCCAGTGCTCCATTCCAGGATCACTTTGAAACCTTCCGGCCATACTTATGGCAAGGCTAACATTGGGTCTTGTGCACAACATTGCATACATGATAGAGCCTATGGCTGAAGCATAGGGGATGACACTCATCTTTTCTCTATCTTCTGCAGTCACTGGGCATTGAGTCTTACTCAACTTCACACCTTACAACTCAGGCGAGAACTCTTTCTCTGACTGATCCATTTTGAATTCTTTCAAAAACTTTGTCAAGGTATGTACTTATTGAAAAGTCTCATCAAGCTTCTTGATCTATCTCTATAGATCTTGATGCTCAACAGTTAGGTAGCTTTATACAGGTCTTCCTTTGAAAGACTCGTTTCAAACAACCATTTCATGTTTTCCAGAAATTCTACATCATTTCTGATCAACAATATGTCAACCACATATGCTTACCAGAAACTCTATAGTGCTCCCACTCACTTTATTATAAATACAAGTTTCTCATAAACTTTGTATAGACTCAAAAACTTTGATCACCTCATCAAAGTGTATATTTCAACTCCGAGATGCTTGCATCAGTTCATAGAAGGATCACTGAAGCTTGCACACCTTTTAGCACCCTTAGGACTGACAAAAACCTTCTGGTTGTATCTCATACAACCTTTCCCTGAGGAAGGAAACGATGTTTTGACATCCATCCACCAGATTTTATAATTGAAAAATGCAACAACTGCTAACATAATTCCAACAGACTTTAGCATCGCTTACGAGTGAGAAAGTCTCATCGCAGTCAACTCCTTGAACTTGGCGAAACTTCTTTGCGACAAGTCGAGCTTTATAAATGGTGACATTCACCATCAGTGTCTGTCTTTATCTTAAAGGTCCATTTGTACTCGACGACCTGCCGTCCAACCAGCAAGTCTACCAAAGTCTATACTTGGTTTTTATACATGGATCCTTTCTCGGATTTTATGGCCTCTAACCATTAGTCGGAACCCGAGCCCATCATCGCTTCTCCACAGCTCATAGGTTCATCGTTGTCCAACAACATGACCTCCAAGACAGGGTTGTCGTACCGCTCAGGAGCAGTACACATCCCTGTCGACCTATGAGGTTCTATAGTAACTTGATCCGAAGCTTCATGATCATCATCATTAACTTCCTCTTCAACTAACATAGGCTTCATAGAAAACAACTTCCTGCGCTGCACTACTCTCTGGTTGAACAAAGGTTCAACAACCTCATCAAGTTCTATCTTCCTCCCACTCAATTCTTTCGAGAGAAACTTTTTCTTGAGAAAAGACCCACTTTTAGCAACAAACACTTTATGCTTGGATCTGAGATAGAAGGTTTGCCCAACTGTTCTTAGGGTATTCTATGAAGATGCATTTGTCCGCTTTGGGTTCGAGCTCATTAGGTGAAAACATTTTCCACACAAGCGTCGCAGCCCTAAACATTAAGAAATGACAACTTGGGTTTCTATTAAACCCTAATTCACACGGTGTCATCTCAACGGATTTAGATGGTGCCCTATTTAAAGTGAATGTACTTGTCTCTAATGCATAACCCCAAAATTATAGTAGAAAAATGATAAGAGAGATCATAGCACGCACCATATCCAATAGAGTACGACTATGACATTCGGACACACCATCACACTATGGTGTTACAGGTGGCGTGAGTTGTGAAACAACTTTCACATTGTCTAAAGTTGTATGCCAAACTCGTAACTCAGATATTCACCTCCACGATCATATCATGGACATTTTTATCTACTTGCCACGATGATCTTAAACTTCACTCTGAATTTGCTTGAACCTTTCAAACGATTCAGACTTGTGTTTCATTAAGTAAATATACACTATATCTACTCAAATCATCGGTGAAGGTAAGAAAATAATGATATCCACCACACGCTATAAGACCCATTGGATTGCATACATCAACATGTATCATTTCCAATAAATCACTTGCCCGCTCCATTAAACCAGAAAACGGGGTCCTTAGTCATCTTGACCAAGAGGCATGGTTCGCATGTCTCAACCTATTCAAAATCGAATGAGTCCACAGATCCATCAGCATGGAGTTTCTTCATGCGTTTTATACTAATATGACATTTAGCGGCAGTGCCAGAAGTATGTGGTACTGTTATCATTAACATTATATCTTTTGGCATCAATGTTATGAACATGTGTATTACGACGATCAAGTTTCAACAAACCATTCTTACTGAGTGCATGACCATTGAAGGTACTATTCATTTAAATAGAATAACCATTATTCTCTAACTTAAATGAATAACCGTGTTGCAATGAACACGATGTAATCACGTTCATGCTCAACGCAAAAACACTAAATAACATTTATTTAGGTTCGTCACTAATCTCGAAGGTAGAGAGAGCGTGCGATGTTGATCACATCAACCTTGGAAACATTTCCAACACACATCGTCACCTCACACTTAGCTAGTATCCGTTTATTCCATAGCTTTTACTTCGAGTTACTAACATTTAGCAACCGAACCGGTATCTAATATCCATGTGCTACTAGGAGTACTAGCAAGGTACACATCAATAACACGTATATCAAATATACTTCTGTCGACTTTGCCAGCCTTCTTGTCTACCAAGTATCTAGGGTTGTTCCGCTTCAGCGATTGTTCTCCTCATAATTGAAGCACTTAGTCTTGGGTTTTGGGTTAGACTTTGGGTTGCTTCATTGGAGCTGCAACTGAATTGCTATCCATGAAGTTTCCCTCCTTGCTCTTGCCCTTCTCGAAACTAGTGGTTTTGACTAACCATCAACACTTGATGCTCCTTCTCGATTTCTACCTTCGCGGTTTCAAACATTGCGAATAGCTCAGGGATCATTATTTCTATCCCTGGCATTTTATAGTTCATCACCAAGTTCTAGTAGCTTAGTGACAGTGACTTGGAGAACTATATCAATCACTATCCTATCTGGAAGATCAACTCCCTCTTGATTCAAGCGATTGTAGCACCCAGACAATCTGAGCGCATGCTCAACGACTGAGATATTCTTCTTCATCTTGCAGGCAAAGAATCTTTTTGGATATCTCATATCTCGCAACACGGGCATGAGCCTGAGATCCTAATTTCAGCTCTTAGAACATCTCATATGTTCCGTGATGTTCAAAACGTTTCGGAGCCTCAATTCTAAGCCGTAATGCATGACGCACTAAACTATCAAGTAGTCATCAGAACGTGCCTGTCAGATGTTCACAACATCTACAAACAACGCTAGAGGGGTTGGCGCACCGAGCGGTGCATTAAGGACATAAGCCTTTTGTGCAGCAATGAGGACAATCCTCAGATCACGGACCCAGTCCGCAGTATTGCTACCATCATCTTTCAACTCTATTTCTCTAGGAACATATAAAAATTCAAGGGAGCTACAGCGTGAGCTAGTAATCTACAACACAGTTTGCAAAGACACTAGTGACTATGTTCATGATAATGAGTTCAATTAATCATATTACTTAAGAACTCCCACTCAAATTGACATCCCTCCAGTCATTCGAGTGATACATGATCCAAATTCACCAAATCAAGTCCGATCATCCCGTGAGTTGAGGTGGTTTCAATGGTGAAAATCATCATGTTGATCATATCTACTATATGACTCATGTTCGACCTTTCAGTCTCTTGTGTTCCGAGGCCATGTCTGTACATGCTAGGCTCATCAAGTTTAACCCAAGTGTTCTGCATGTGCAACACTGGCTTGCACCCATTGTATGTGAACATAGAATCTATCACACCCGATCATCACATGGTGTCTCGACACGACGAACTTTTGCAACGGTGCATACTCGGGGAGAACACAATTTTACCTTGAAATTTAAGTGAGGGATTACCTTATAATGCTACCGTCGTCCTAAGCAAAACAGGGTGCATAAAAGGATTAACATCACATGCAAATCATAAGTGACATGATATGGCCATGAACTTGTGCTTTTGATCTCCATGATGTTCAAAACGTTTCGGAGCCTCAATTCTAAGATGTAATGCATGACGCACTAAACTATCAAGTAGTCATCAGAACGTGCCTGTCAGATGTTCACAACATCTACAGACGATTGTAGAGGGGTTGGCGCACCGAGCGGTGCATTAAGGACATAAGCCTTCTGTGTAGCAATGAGGACAATCCTCAGATCACGGACCCAGTCCGCAATATTGCTACCATCATCTTTCAACTCTATTTCTCTAGGAACATATAAAATTCAAGGGAGCTACAGCGCGAGCAAGTAATCTACAACATAATTTGCAAAGACACTACTCACTATGTTCATGATAATGAGTTGAATTAATCATATTACTGAAGAACTCCCACTCAAATTGACATCCCTCCGGTCATTCGAGTGATACATGATCCAAATTCACCAACTCAAGTCCGATCATCACGTGAGTTGAGGTGGTTTCAATGGTGAACATCATCATGTTGATCCTATCTACTATATGACCCATGCTTGACCTTTCGGTCTCTTGTGTTCCGAGGCCATGTCTGTACATGCTAGGCTCGTCAAGTTTAACCCGAGTGTTCTGCATGTGCAACACTGGCTTGCACCCGTTGTATGTGAACATAGAATCTATCACACCCGATCATCACGTGGTGTCTCAACACGACGAACTTTCGCAACGGTGCACACTCGGGGAGAACACAATTCATCTTGAAATTTAAGTGAGGGATCACCTTATAATGCTACCATCGTCCTAAGCAAAACAAGGTGCATAAAAGGATTAACATCACATGCAAATCATAAGTGACATGATATGGCCATAAACTTGTGCTTTTGATCTCCATCTTGAAAGCACCGGCATGATTTCCATCGTCACCAGCACGACACCATGATCTCCATCAATGTGTCGCCATCGGGGTTGTCGTGCCCACCATGCTTCTACTACTATTGCTACCGTTTAGCGATAAAGTAATGCATTACATAGCACTTAATGATTGACACGCAGGTCATACAATAATTAAAGACAACCCTATGGCTCCTGCCGGTTTCCGTACTCATCGACATGCAAGTCGTGATATTCTATGCAACACATGATCATATCATACATCACATATATCACATCATGTAATTGGCCATATCACATCACAACATACCCTGCAAAAACAAGTTAGACATCCTCTAATTGTTGTTGCATGTTTTACGTGGCTGCTACGGGTATCTAGCAAGAACAATTCTCACCTACGCATAAACCACAACGGTGATACATAAGTTGCTTTTCAACCTTCTCAAGGACCGCCTTAGTAGAATATGATCCAACTAAAGTAGGAGAAAGAGACACCCGCCAGCCATCTTTGTGCAACGGAGTTACACGTCAGTCGATGGAACCAGTCTCTCGTAAGCGTACAAGTAATGTTGGTCCGGGCCGGTTCATACCACAATACCACTGAACCAAAACACTACCAAGGGAGGAAGCAATCTAAGCATCAACGCCCACAAACTCTTTGTATTCTACTCGAGATCTCATCTACACATAGACCTATCCCATGATGCCACCGTTGGGGAACGTTGCATGGGAAACAAAAAAATTACTACGCACACGCAAGATCTATCCATGGTGATTAGAATCTACAAGAGGGAGAGTGGATCTACATACCCTTGTAGATCGCTAAGCGGGAAGCATTAAGAAACGCGGTTGGTGTAGTCGAACGTCTTCGCTATCCAAATCGCCGAGTGTCCCGCGATCTCATCACGATCCGTCCCGTGATCCAATCTTGATCCGTCCCACGAACTCATCACGATCCGTCCCGTGATCTCGTCACGATCCATCCCACGAACTCATCATGATCCATCCCGCGAACTCATCATGATCCGTCTCGCGATCTTGATCACGGTCCTTCCGATCTAGCGCGGAACGGACGGCACCTCCGCGTTCAGCACACGTACAACTTGATGACGATCTCCGCCTTCTTGATCCAGCAAGAGGGAGCGGAGAGGTAGAAGAGTTTCTAGCAGCGTGACGGCGCTGCGGCAATGGTGGTGGAGCTATTCCGGTAGGGCTTCGCCTAAGCACTGCAGAAAACTGATCTAGAGGAGAAGCTATGCACTAGAGGAACGGGTGGCACATGGCTCAAATTCTTGTGCCAAAACGCTAAAATCCTCTAGTATATATAGGAGGAGAGGAGGAGGAGGCTTGTCTGCCCATAAGGCAGCCCTTTGGTCGGCCAAACCAAGGAGGGAGGAGTCCTCCTCCTCCACTCCTAGTAGGATTAGGACTCCTTCCTTATTTGGCCCTTTTTTGCCTTTTTCCACCTTTTTCCTTTTGGGCTTTTCTTCCCAGCCGCATGGGCCTTGTGTGGGATTTCCACCAGCCCACAAAGGGATGGTAGTCACCTTCCCACAACACATGTAGCCTCTTGGGTCGAAATACCCCTCCGATGGTCCCCCGGTACACTACCGGCACTCCTGGTACACTACCGATGAGCCCACAACTTTTCTGGCGACCAAAATAGAACTTCCTATATATCAATCTTTACCTCCGGACCATTCCGGAGCTCCTTGTGACGTCCGGGATCTCATCCGGGACTCCGAACAACCTTCAGTCACCACCATGCATAACTCTATACTACCGAAACGTCACCAAACCTTAAGTGTGCAGACCCTGCGGGTTCGAGAACTATGTAGACATGACCGAGACACCTTTACGGTCAATAACCAATAGCGGGACCTGGATTCCCATATTGGTTCCTACATATTCTACGAAGATCTTTATCGGTCGAACCTCTATGTCAAGAATTTAGTTAATCCCGTATGATGTTCCCTTTGTTCTTCGGTATGTTACTTGCCCGAGATTCGATCATTGGTATCTGTATACCTAGTTCAACCTTGTTATCAGCAAGTCTGTTTACTCGTTTCGTAATACAAGATCCCGTGGCTAACACTTAGCCACATTGCTTGCAAGGCTTTATTGTGATGTTGTATTACCGAGTGGGCCCTGAGATACCTCTCCGTCACACGGAGTAAAAAATCCCAGTCTTGATCCATGCCAACTCAATAGACACCCTCGGAGATACCTGTAATGCACCTTTATAGTCACCCAGTTATGTTGCAACGTTTGATACACACAAGGCACTCCTCCGGTGTCCGTGAGTTGCATGATCTCATGGTCATAGGAACATATACTTGACATGCAGAAAACAGTAGCAATAAACTGACACGATCAGATGCTACGTTTGTAGTTTGGGTCTTGTCCATCACACCATTCTCCTAATGATGTGATCCTGTTATCAAACGACATCTCATGTCCATGGCTAGGAAACCTTAACCATCTTTGATCAACGAGCTAGTCTATTAGAGGCATACTAGGGACATGGTTTTGTCTATGTATCCACACATGCATCTAGGTCTCCGATCAATACGATTATAGAATGGATAATAAACGATTATCATGAACAAGGAAATATGATAATAACTAATTTATTATTCCCTCTAGGGCATATTTCCAACAGATGACTGAGCTAAAAGTTCAGATGGAGGCAAAGGCAGAACGGATTAAGACGGATGCCTTCCGCGTCAGGCTAGAACAGCAATCAGCGGCTGCGGTGCATCGGATGAGGCATCAATCCCACTTACCAGAACATTATGAGGCTAGGAATCTCTTCAATACACCAGGAATGAGACGGGGAGCGGATGCACCTGGAGGTCGGCCGACGGCTCAACCATAGCTTAACCCGCCCTGATGAAACTAGGCCTCACAGTGGTCTTTCCAACGCCGACGGGTAATTATTCCAACCCGACACAGAACATGGTGGCCGCAGCCACCCGGCTTGAAACTATCCCTATCCCAGATGAGGCACCCTTTGCAGAAGAGGTACGGAATGCCATCGGATACCTTCAGACGGCGATGGCCTAGCAGGAGAAATATGCTTACAGTCGGAGCTGCATTCACTCAACCCCCTCCCCAGCCATAGCTTTAGCCGGCGCTACAAATCACCGACAGTCTCCAGCAGCGATCAACACAAAGGGCCTCCAGGGGATGATCATGCGGCTCTAGATGCACAAGCGCTCATAAACCGGGTGAGAAACCAGCAAGAGGCGGCAGCTTTGGCCACGGCGGCTCACCAAGAGCCCGCACCCTCCGTATCAGTAGGAGTGGGAGTGACCACCAGGGCCATGGGAGTGCCATGCTTAGCATCGGCTCTACGGAGTGAGCGGTGTCCGAAGGATTTCAAAGGACCTCGCAAGGTCCCAAATTACACTGTTGACTTACCTTCGGAGGCCTGGATCGAAAGTTATGAGCTGGCTATGGAGATGTTGGATGTTAGTGAGGCGATGTGTGCTAAGTACTTCATCATGATGCTTGAAGGTCTGGCTCGCATGTGGTTAAAGGGTTTGCCACCCAATACCATCAATTCATGGGTTGAGTTGAGGGCAAGGTTCATCAAAAACTTTCAAGGGACTTGTAAACAACATATGACTATTGTGGATCTCGATCATTGTGTACAGCAGGAGAATGAGTTGGCTCATCATTGGGTCCGACGGGTGTCGACCATCATTCACTCATCCGAACAGATCATGACGGCTCAAGCGATGCTGATCCTAGAAAAGAACTGTCACTTTGTCCCTCTGAAGCAGAAGCTCGGCCGGCTCAAGCATACATGTCAGGACATGGGAGAACTCAGGGCGGCTCTCACAAAGTATGCTGACTCTGATAACACGAAGGATCCAGGCTCTGATGAGGAGAAGGCCGGCCAAGTTAAGAGGAACAACCAGGGCAAGGGTGCAGCAAACAATGGTAACTAGAGCAAGCGGAAAAACCCGGATGGCGGGTCAGAACTGGTGGCCAAAGTGAGCACCGGCCAGAATCATTCTAAGGGCAATGGGAAGTTCAGACCACCTTTTAACAAGAATAGGACTCCTTTCAATTTGGAGGAAATGCTCAAAAAACCCTGTCCGGAGCATAGCCGGCCCGATAAACCTTCGGCGCACACATGTGAGGATTGCCATATCATGCAGAAGTTCAAAAATTATAGCATGCAGCAACACAACAACCATGGCGGTGGCCCACCCGGTGGCTTAGGACTAGGTGGGTCAGGAGCTGGATTTGGATCCGGTGGCTCAGGGTCCGGTCATCATGGTCAGGGCAGTCAAGGAGGACATCCTCAGCACTCTGGTAACGACAATCCGCAACAACATAATCAGTCTGGGTATCAGAGTAATCCAAAGCAGCTCAGTTCAAGCCAGTATCATGTTTTTACGACCAGCCTTAACAAGCGGGATCAGAAATTGCGCAAGCGAGCGGTTAACAGAGTCGCGCCGGCTTTGCCGCAATACTTGAAGTGGTCTGAGTATGACATAATATGGAGCCGGGAGGATCACCTGCCGCGTGTTGATGACCCAGGGCGGCTAGCATTGGTAGTTGCCCCCTAAGTGGGATGATATATGGTGAATAAGGTACTCATGGATGGTGGCAGTAGCATCAACATCCTATATTATGATACCTTCCGGCGGATGAAATTGCTTGATAAAGACCTGAGCCCTCATCAACCGTTTTTCATGGTGTGGTACCGGGCAAGTCAGCTTACCCAATGGGCAGGATTTCTTTGGAAGTCGCCTTTGGTGACGAGTACAACTACAGGGTGGAGTCCTTGTGGTTTGAAGTGGTCAAGATCAAGAGCCCTTATCATGCATTGTTTGGACGGTCGGCTTATGCTAACTTCATGGCTAGGCCCTGTTACGTCTACTTACAGCTCAAGATGCCCGGTTTAAAAGGAACGATTACTGTCCATGGTGATCGGAATATGGCTATTGAGTGCGAAGAAGGAGACGTGGATTACATAGAGTCCAGTTGTGCTAAGGCGGAACTCAAGTTCTATAAGGAAAATGTTGACCCGGATGATATGACCCCACTGAATAAGCCTACCACAGAGGTTGAGCCGTCCCTCAAATTTTTGGCGGATGATACAAAGGCGACGGATTTTACTCCGGGCAACTCGTCCAAACAGTTCATTATTGGGGCTAACATGGATCCCAAATAGGAAAACGCGGTCATCGAATTCATCCGTGAGAATCGAGACATCTTTGCATGGAAACCTTCTGACATGCCGGGTGTACCGAGAGAGTTCGCTGAGCATAACCTCAATGTGGCTCCTAAGTTTAAACCTGTCAAGCAATTTTTACGGCGGTTCAATGAGGAGACACGCAAGGCCATTGGGGAAGAGGTCACCCGGCTCTTAGCGGCGGGTTTCATCGTCGAGTTCTTTCACCTGGAGTGGCTTGCTAACCCAGTGCTTGTGCTCAAGAAGAATGGCACATGGCGTATGTGTGTGGATTATATGAATCTTAACAAGGCCTGTCCGGCTAATCCTTTTGCTCTCCCTCGTATTGATCAAATCATTGATGCTACGACAGGTTGCGAAAGTTTATGCTTCCTGGATGCTTATTAGGGATATCATCAGATCAAGATGGCGGTTAAGGACCAAGAAAAGACATCTTTCATCACGCCTTTTGGAGCCTTCTACTATGTGTTTATGCCTTTCGGGCTCAAGAGTGCCCAGGCGACTTATCAGCGCTGCGTACAGAATTGTCTTCACAGCCAAATTGGACGCAACGTTCATGCTTATGTGGATGATATTGTGATCAAGTCAAGGAAGAAGGAGACCTTGCTTGATGACTTAAAGGAAACCTTTGGCAATCTATGGATCTATAAGATGATGCTTAACCTGGCAAAGTGTGTCTTTGGTGTTCTAGCTGGCAAGCTCTTGGGATTTCTGGTTTCTAAGCGTGGTATTGAAGCCAACCCGGATAAGATCAAGGCTATCACCTCCCTGGCTGAGCCGGCTTGCATCAATGATGTCCAACGCCTGGCAGGGCAGATCGCCGCGTTAAGCCGGTTCATAAGTCGCCTTGGTGAGAAAGCTATCCCTCTATATCAAATGATGATAAAGACAAACAATTTTGTCTGGAGTAGGGCGGCGGGTGAAGCGTTTGAGGCGCTCAAGAAGCAACTCACTGAGCCACCGGTTTTAGCTGCGCCGACTGAGAAAGAGCCTTTGCTCCTGTACGTGGCGGCTAACAACCGGGCTATTAGCGCTGCAATTGTGGTCGAGAGCAAGGAAGCAGGGAAAGAGTATCCGGTTCAGAGGCCGGTTTATTATATCGGTGAGGTCCTGACAGAGTCCAAGCAGAGGTATCCACATTAGCAAAAGCTAGTGTATGGGGTGTTCATGGCCAACCGTAAGTTAAAGCATTACTTCTTGGGGCACCAGATTACCGTGGTCAGCTCTACCCCGTTGGGGGACATAATTCAAAACAAAGGAGCCACGGGTAGGATTGCTAAGTGGGCATTGGAGCTGGGACCTCTCAATCTGAAATATGTACCTCGCATGACTGTCAAGTCTCAAGCCCTTGTGGATTTGATAAATGACTGGACAGAGTGTCAGGCGCCTGAAGAAAAGCCGGATAACACATACTGGACAATACACTTTGATGGATCCAAGCAGCTGGAAGGATAAGGGGCAGGAGTTGTCTTAACATCTCCCAAAGGTGATAAGTTTTGTTATGTGCTCCGGCTGATGTTCCCTTGCACTAATTATGTAGCTGAGTATGAAGCCCTGCTTCATGGCCTCCGAGTAACTAAGGAGATGAACTTAAGATGGGTAAGGTGCTTCGGTGACTCAGACCTTGTGGCTTAGCAAGTTTCGGGTACTTGGGATTCCAAGGATCCGCGGATGGCGGCTTATCATCAAGCGGTGGACATCATTGCTAGTCACTTCAAGGGTTATCGGGTGGATCACATTGATCATCACAGGAATGGGGCGGCTGATGCTTTATCAAGGTTAGGCTCTCAACGAAAGCTGGTGCCACCCAATATCTTTCTGGACGTCTTATATCACCCGACTGTCAAGTTACCGTCAGAGGAAGATTTGGCTGTTCCTGACCCAGAGGGACAATTGGTGGCGGCTCTACATGCTATTTCGGATTGGACTGTGCCTTATTTGGCGTATTTAACCCGGGGCGAGTTACCTGATGATGAGAATCTGGCCAGACAGATCACCCGGCAATCTAAATCCATGACGATAATTAATGGCGAGTTGCATAAATGCAGCGTCACGGAGTATTCCAACGTTGTGTTTCAACAGAAGAAGGTAAAGAAATCTTGAATGAAATTCATGCTGGTGATTGTGGACATCACGCCGGTTCAAAATATCTAGTGGCCAAGGCTTTCCGACATGGTTTTTTCTGGTTGACGGCTCACAAGGATGCAGAGGATCTGGTCCGCAAGTGTGATGGCTGTCAAAAATTTGGCCAGCATGCTCATGTTCCGGCCCAAGAGTTGCGGATGATACCAATTACTTGGCCGTTTGCAGTCTTGGGGCTCGATATGGTCAGGCCTTTCAAGAGATCCAAGGATAAGAAAATGCACCTCTTGGTGGCAGTTGATAAATTTACCAAGTGGGTAGAAGCTGAGCCAGTCAACAAGTGTGATGTGGCTATGGTAGTTCAATTCATCAAAAAGCTGATCTACCATTTTGGTTACCCTCACAGCATTATCACGGACACTGGTACAAACTTGTCTAAGGGGACTATGAATTTTTTTTGCGACCTGGAACACATCCGACTTGATGTTTCTGCGGTTGCTCATCCACAGTCCAACGGTCAGGCGGAGCGTGCTAACCAAGAAATCTTGAGAGGTATCAAGCCCCGGCATATGGTTCCTTATCAGTGAACGCCGGGTTGTTGGGTGGAAGAGTTGTCGTCCGTCTTATGGAGCATCAGAACTATCCCCAACAGATCCACAGGTTATACACCTTTCTTCATGGTTTAAGGTGTAGAGGCCATGTTGCCAAGTGACATCCGGCATGACTCGCCACGAGTGGCAGCTTATGTTGAGATGGGCAATGAGAAAGCGTGTCAGGATGTGTTAGATGCTTTGGAGGAGGAACAAGAACTGGCGGCTGCTCGTTCGGCGATCTATCAGCAAGACCTGCGCCGCTATCATAGCTGCAGAGTCAAGACCCGGACGTTTCAAGAAGGCGACTTAGTGTTGCGGCTGATTCAAGACCAGACAAATATGCATAAGTTATCTCCTCCATGGGAAGGAACTTTCATGGTCAACATAAATCTCAACAACGGGTCGTATTATATCATTGACATCCGGGACGACTCAGATACCTTAGGGCAGGAGACCCCCTAGCCGTGGAACATAGCACATCTACGACCTTATTATACCCGAGTTGTTGAGACTCGACATCGTACACTATCATTGTACATATCATATTCATATATGAATAAAGTAGCATCCCTACAAGCCGGGGCCTCTGCCATTTCACATATCTTCATCCATGCAAGAAAAATCCAAAACTTGGTTGTCGAAGGGGGCTTCCCACCCTCCGGGTGTAGCTTATCTGACCCTAACAACGACTCTTAGGACAAAAAGTTGACAAGTCAACTTGGTTGTCGAAGGGGGATTCCCACCTCCGGGTGTAGCTTATCTAACCCTAACAACCGGCTCTCAAGCCAAAAATGTCGACAAGTCAACATAGCTGCCGAAGGGGGCTTCCCACCCTCCGGGTGTAGCTTATCTAACCCTAACAACCGTCTCTTACGCCAAAAAAGTTGACAAGTCAACTTGGTTGTCGAAGGGGGCTTCCCACCTCCGGGTGTAGCTTATCTAACCCTAACAACCGACTCTCAAGCCAAAAATGTTGACAAGTCAACATAGCTATCAAAGGGGGCTTCCCACCTTCGGGTGTAGCTTATCTAACCCTAACAACCGGCTCTTATGCCAAAAAAGTTGACAAGTCAACTTGGTTGTCGAAGGGGGCTTCCCACCTCCTGGTGTAGCTTATCTAACCCTAACAACCGGCTCCCAAGCCAAAAAAATGTTGACAAGTCAACATAGCTGTCGAAGGGGGCTTCCCACCTTCGGGTGTAGCTTATCTAACCCTAAGAACCGGCTCTTATGCCAAAAAAGTTAACAAGTCAACTTGATTGTCGAAGGGGCCTTCCCACCCTCCGGGTGTATCTTATCTAACCCTAACAGCCGGCTCTTAAGCCAAAAATGTTGACAAGTCAACATAGCCGTCTAGGGGGCTTCCTGCCCTACGGGGGTAGCTTATCAAGCCCTATCGGCCGGCTCTTAAGCCAAGCAGTTGACTCCGTCAACATGTTAGGAAGATACATCATCTTTGGGTTATGCTTTAAGGTGCCCTTCTAACGATATAAAGATACATCTATTCTTACAGGAAATTAAGCTGCCAAGAGCCGGTAAAGCATCCAATGAGAAGCACAAGAAAGATGGCATAAGTATGTTAAGTCGGACTGTTTCATAAGTGCACGATGGCACACTTCAAGCAAAGGCAAAGTTACTACCAGTCTATTACATATGCTCTCTGTAGAGACCAAAAATACCTTAAAGTTTTTTACACCGCTCATGAAAGGTCACAAAAAGAGCCAGCCATCAACATGCATTCATAGCGCGATCAGCTGGCTGGCGGGTCACCCTACTCCGGGTCTTCGACTGCCTTGATCTGAAGATTTTCCAAGTCCCAGTTGCAGTTGTTTAAAGTCGCAAAGGTTCCTTCTTCAAAGAAGGGGAACGGGTCAAGTTCAAAGGCGAAAAGATTCTTACTGTGGGCAGGCGTCAGATCCTTGGACTCAAAGAGAGGGTCGTGGATTCTTTTTTGGTCAGCGCTGTAAGCCGCCTGGTATGTCTCTAGGTTGACTTCTTTTTCTAACACGGAGGCAAGGACTTTGGAAGCCTTTACACACCGTGCATAGTCAGCTTCTGTAAACTCGGAGCCATCATTTTTTTGGAAGGAAATCCGTCCATCATATCAGCCGGAGTTAGCTCTGGAGCAAAAGCCAATGCCCGGCTTATGACTGTGATCGCCCCCTGACGGGCGGCTAATCTCTTCAATTCTACAATCTGCTTTGGCAGTGTCGACAAAAGCTCTAAGACCCCTTTGATAATTGAAGGGGTATTATCCTTGTATAGTACAGCCTTGATTGTACACACAACGCCGCAATAAAGTTGTTCTATCAGAGTATACATGGCCTTCAGGGGCAACAAGCTGTCGGAGGCAAGTTGGCGGCTCCTAGGACCTGCATAAGTCGGACGCCTCGTCATGAGTCGCCAGCACAAGTACAATACACAAATTGAGTTAAGTTATCAAATACTTACCAAAGATGGCGACTGTCATCTTCTGGATGTAGCGCTTCAAGGACTGCAGTTCATCAGACACGATCATAAGCCGCTGATCAGCATCATCTGTCCGTTTAGTCAGGGCGACTCGTTCAGTCTTAACAGATTCCTTGAAGGTTGCAAAGTCGGCCTTAATCTTGGTCAGTTCTTTAGAAAGGAGTTGGCATTTTTCATCAGCTTCACTTCGTGCGGCCTGCTGCATGGCTAGATTATTTTTTAAGCTGGCCACTTCTTACTCGACTTTGTTTAAAGCTTCCTACGACATATCAAAGTATGGAATGAGCCGGCAGGAGGAGAAGTTTAAAAAACTCAGCAAGTCTCAAACAGATTGCAAGCAATATGTATGACACTTGGGGGCTAATGTCTATTTGATCTCCTAGATTAAAGGTGGTTCTGGATCATCTTTATCAAGTTAACCCGGAACTTGGGGGCTACATACTGGCTTTTCAGGCTGTTCAGAATGAAAGTCCCGACTCAACTTCGACAAGATTGAGCCAGCCCTTGGGGGCTACAATTGGCCCTGTTACCTATTCTCAATAAAGTCCCAACTCAACTTTGATAAGATTGAGTCGACACTTGGGGGCTACAATTGGTTCTATTACCTATCTTTTATAAAGCTCCGGATCAATGATTGTCAACCTTGAGCCAGCCCTTGGGATCTAACAACGATGGTTTGAGATTACCTCTAAGTAAGTTGAGGCCTACAGGCTAAATATTTCTACTTCTACCAAGATTGAAGACCCGGGTTATCATCAGCCAATATTAACCCGACTCTTGGGGGCTATGTAAGGGTATAAGGAGAGTAAAGAATACCTCATATTTCTTCTTCATTAAGTTAACAAGCTTGAGCTCCAGGTCCCGACTTGTGGACAGCCGGCTAATATAGCCAGCCTGAAGTTCGTCAGTTGTCATCTTCTCAAGGGCGGGGAGCTCAAACTCCAGCTTCTTGGAGGCCTCAACCATCTCACTATGCTTTGTCAGCACATGAGGTGGAGGAGAGTGGAAGCCAGCGCCAGTAATTAGGACGTCCGGAGTAGTGGTGTCATCAGCAGCCTTGGCAGGGCTCGACGGCTTGGAATGGTCCTTCTGAGGACTCTTTGGAATAATATCGCCAGCTGCCATCTCTGCAGAAGCCGCCGAGGGATTTACATCCGGCATGGGAGCATCCGGCTTGGCAAGCTCCGGTTCTTGAGCATTAGGGCTAGGGAAGGACTTGTTGGTCTTCCTTCGCTTGGCCTAAGCCCTGGAAAAGCATAAAAGTTAGAGCCTAAGGTTTACAACCGCCAAAGGTTCGGATTTAAGGCTTGAAAAACACGTACAACGTATTAATCTTTGGAGGTGGCAGAGTAGTGGCCGTAGAGTCGCCAGACGAAGGCGATGATCCTTGAAAAGCAGTTCAGATAATGTAAGGCAATGTTGGAGTTACAAAGGAAGAACTAGTAAAAATAAGCAAAGAAGAAATGCATACCTCTGCGGGACGCTTTTTCTGAGCCGGGGAGTTAGGTAACTCGGACATGAGATTGGTTAAGCCGGCGCTCTAGGTCTGGCGTCGGTCAGCTTGCTGTTGCTTTTTCAAAAGAAATTGGGGGTCCAAGTAAGCAAGAGGATGAGAAAGGGGAACTTTTCGGATGACCCGCCGTATCTTCCGGGGTACAAAGTAGTCTGAGTCAAACGAAACGTAAGTTACCTCAGGGGCGTTGGCGCGGCTCGTCTCTGTCTCGTCCTATGAATGGTTGTTGTCAATAAGGTGAATAAAGAGGTGGCAAAAATAGTCAAGTTATACCTCTAAGTCGTCTGGCTCCGGCGGTTCAAACCATTCTTCTTGAGGAGTTGTCTTCTTCGTCTTCTTGGCCGCGACCTTCTTCTTGGTTTTCTTCAGAGGAGGAACATATTTCTTCTTCCAGAAGTTGGAGTCAACCCGAAAAGATAGGCCGGCAAGTAGTGAGGGGATTGCCAAGACATAGATAGTAAAGAGAAGAGACTATAAAGAGTCGCCTTACATCTGGGGCCGGGTTAGTGACACAGAAAGGTGCCAGGCCAATGGCACTGCAAGCTCCTGAAGTTTCGTGGACAAGACTCCGGATGACAGTTGTAATGTCATCTTCTGTTAACGTTGTCCGACTGAAGCAGAGGGAATCATCATACTGGCCCGGATATTCACACATAAGGCGATTTCTCCGGCTCAAGGGCATAATTAAGAGATCCAGCAGTGGATCAAATCCAATCCCATCAGTCCGTTGGCCATCAGGGCTTTAATCTTGGTGTGAGCCGGCTCGTGCTTCGCCCATTTAGCAGTTGACAGCCGGCCAGGAAGCTCGGAGGTCATCTTGTGCTAGGATGGGTGGTAACCTGGCAGGGGATGCTCACCCTCTGGGGAGGTATCTTTGCAGTAAAACCAAGTCTTGTTCCAATCTTTCGGATGACTCGACATCTGAACAGCCGGAAAGGTTATGTCCTGGCGCCTCTAAATTGAAATCCCGCGGAGTTCTAAGCTTGGGCCGGCCTTCACTTCTGTTTGGCGGTTTGCGTAAAAAAACTCACGGAAGGGACCAACGGACAGCTCCGTTTGCAGGTAGACTTTGCTGAGCACTTGGAAGTTGCATATGTTGGAAACAGAATTGGGGGCGAGGTCTTGAGGGTGCAACTTGTAGAAGTGAAGAACATCCCGAAAGAATTTTGAGCCGGGGGGTACAGACCCACGTTCAACATGACCTGAAAATACAACTACTTCGCCCTCCTGAGGAACGGGCTTCTGTTCATTACTCGGAACCTGCCAATGGATGACATCTTTGGCGGGAAGGGTGCCCGCATGTACAAAGTCCATCAGGAACTCTTCAGTGATGCAAGAGCTGACCCAATTGCATGAGTTGGATGCACGAGACATGGCAGCGGCTTAAAACTACGCAAGGTAACAATGTACAGCGAGTTAGGGAACGACAGGCGTCTACGGGTGGTTAAAAGCTTAAGATTTTAAGATTGAGCTGCCAGAATCCGGTTGGTGAGAGCCGGACTTACATGGCGGGTCAAGTTTATGAGAAAACAAGGCAAATTTTGGCTAAGTGTAGAAAACAGGTTTCACAAAGTATCTCTGAGATTGCGGATCTACAAAACAGAGGGAAATGGTTTTATTTCAAACCTAGATACGAACTATCGAAATGGTGAAAGTTTGAAAACGGCAGGTGGAGCCGTTACAGATCTGCATCGTGCTACTATCGGTTTTCTACAGAACGCTGCATTGGGGACAGGATGTCATCGAGTTCTTATGGGCTAAGCATGGCCGACATTGGAGAGAAGCTTGCGTTCGAAAGAGGCAGAAGAACTCCGTGAAACCCTACTGAAATGACTGCAGATCTAAGAGAGGAAAGACTCACCGGAGATGGCGTGGCGGACGCGGGAGAGCTTTGGAAAGAACAGGTTGATGTAGCGGCCTCGACGACGACAATGTGAAGACGGCACCGGAGCGGGGTGTGCTGGAGCGGCAGTATCGGAGGAAAGAAGACGAAGAGTGAGCGGGGAGGGAAACAAATGCCACCCCCTCGCAGTCCTATTTAATAGGGAAAGGTGGAAACAAGCATGAAAATCTAGGCGGCGGATATCATTTGACCGAGGCGGACGCCTCGATTCCCGGACCGTCCATTTGATAAGGGAAAGATTCGTTGCGGACGTCGCAGGATCTTTTTGACAGATTTGACATGATGTCACGACGGGTCATTATTTTCAGGTGACATAAGGGTGACTCGCTGATGATTGAGAAGGAGGCTGGAGTGAGCAAGCTCAAATCAACCTGGGGCCTAATGTTGGGGATATAACCCCACGGTGAGACCCGCCCTAGAGGCTCTGGGTCACACTAGGTGGCTCGTACACCAGCCCAAGAGTGGGCCGGGAAGACTTAAGCCCAAGATGTTTGGCGGCTTGACAAGATGGGCTGGAACGTGGCCCGGACAGAGAAGACCCGGGCGAGTGAGCCACCCGGAGACAACTTGGTCAGGAAGGTAAGATAAGGTAGAGATAGACTCAGACACGTAGTGAGAGTCGGTTACAACTTGTATGACCCGTGGTCTTGACCTCCTATATAAAGGTGAGACCCGAGACGACTTAGGGATCACACTATCAAGAACTAGGTCAAGCAATAGCTCCCTTGTAATCGATACACCAAGCAATATAAACACAAGCAAGATGTTGGTTGTTACCTTGACTTGAGGGGACGAACCTGGGTAAACTCATGTCCTTCTTCCCAATCAACCCCGTTGAGTCCATCACCTTAGCGATGGCCTCGAATCCTAGTCCGTTCACCCAGACATCTGCCGTGATAAAACCACGATAGGACGGGTACCGGCCCTGGATCGATCGAAACAATATAGGCCGGGAACGAAACCAGTCTAGAACAAATGCCGATTACCGGCGCGACATAGCTTAGGTCAGAGGTGCCGCCCACCCACTATGCTTCACGGACGAGGCAATGCATCATCAGTTCCCAGAGGGGTTTAAACCCATAAACATAGAGCAGTACGATGGGACAACTGACCCAACCGTATGGATTGAGGATTTCCTCCTCCACATCCACATGGCGCGAGGAGATGATCTCCACGCCATCAAATATCTACCCCTAAAACTTAAGGGACCAGCTTGGCACTGGTTGAACAACCTCCCCGAAAACTCCATAGGATGTTGGGAAGAACTAGAGGATGCATTCCGATCCAAATTCCAGGGAACCTATGTTCGGCCGTCGGACTCCTCCGATTTGAGCAAGTGTTGGAAATATGCCCTAGAGGCAATAATAAATAGTTATTATCATATTTACTTGTTCATGATAATCGTTTATTATCCATGCTATAATTGTATTGATTGCAAACTCAGATACATGTGTGGATACATAGACAACGCAATGTCCCTAGTATGCCTCTAATAGACAAGCTCGTTCATCAAAGATGGTTAAGGTTTCCTAGCCATAGACATGAGATTTAATTTGATAATGGGATCATACCATTGGGAGAATGATGTGATGGACAAGACCCAAACTATAAACATAGCATTTGATCGTGTCTGTTTATTGCTATAGTTTTCTACATGTCAAGTGTGTGTTCCTATGACCATGAGATCATGCAACTCACTGACACCGAAGGAGTACCTTATGTGTATCAAACGTCGCAACGTAACTGGGTGACTATAAAGGTGCTCTATAGGTATCTTCGAGGGTGTCCGTTGAGTGGGCATGGTTCAAGACTGGGATTTGTTACTCCGTGTGACGGAGAGGCATCTCAAGGCCCACTCAGTAATACGACATCACAATAAGCCTTGCAAGTAATGTGACTAAGTGTTAGCCATGGGATCTTGTATTACGGAACGAGTAAAGAGACTTGCCAGTAACGAGATTGAACTAGGTATAGAGATAGCGACGATCGAGTCTCGGGCAAGTAACATACCGAAGAGCAAAGGGAACATCATACGGGATTAGCTGAATCCTTGACATAGAGGTTCAACCGATAAAGATCTTCATAGAATATGTAGGAACCAATATGGGCATCTAGGTCCCGCTATTGGTTATTGACCATAGAGGTGTCTCGTTCATGTCTACATTGTTCTCGAACCCGTAGGGTCAGCACACTTAAGGTTCGGTGATGTTTCAGTAGTATAGAATTATGTATGGTGGTGACCGAAGGTTGCTCGGAGTCCCGGATGAGATCCCGGACATCACTAGGATATCTGGAATGGTCCATAGGTAAATATTGATATATGGGAAGTCCTTTTTTGGTCACCGGAAAAGTTTCAGGTACTTCGGTAGTGTACCGGGAGTGCCGGGAGGGTACCGGGGGACCATCGGGAGGTGTGTCACGCCCCGAGGGGCCTCATGGGCTGTGGGAGGATACAAACCATCCCCTAGTGGGTTGGACAAAGTCTCCACTAAATCCCATGAGGTTTGAGAAGGAAAAAACCCACGGTGTAAAGAGTTTCCAAGTGGGAAGGAGAAGTCCTAATCCTACTAGGATTGGAGGAGGACTCCTTCTCTCCTCCTTACAGCCAAGGCAAAGGGGCCAGCCCTAGGGCTCCGGCCTCCCTCCCCTCCTCCTATATATACTGGAGGGAGAGACGTCAAAAGGACTAAAAACCCAAAATGGCCATAGTGTAGCCCTCTCTCCCGATAGACTAGTTCCTCTAGTTTTCAGTAGCCCTTAGGCGAAGCCCTGCTGAAAAAGTTCCACCACCATCGCTGCCGCGCCATAGCGCTGCTAGAGAACTCTTCTACCTCTTCACCCCCACTTGCTGGATCAAGAAGGCGGAGATCATCATCGAGCTGTATGTGTGCTGAACGCGGAGGTGCTGTCCGTTCGGCGCTAGACCGGAAGGACCGCGACATGGATCGTGATTGGATCGCGGGACAAATCGTGATGGGATCGCGGGACGGATTGTCAATGGATCGCGAGATGGATCGTCATGAGATCGCGGGACCCTCGGCGATTTGGATCGCAAAGACGTTCGACTACATCAACCGCGTTTCTTAATGTTTCCCACTTAGCGATCTACAAGGGTATGTAGATCCACTCTCCCTCTCGTAGATGCTCATCACCATGGATAGATCTTGCGTGTGCATAGGAAAAGTTTTGTTTTCCATGCAACGTTCCCCAACAGTGGAATCAGAGCTAGGTCTATGTGTAGATGAGATCATGAGTAGAACCCAAAGGAGTTTGTGGGCGTTGATGATCAGATTGCTTCCTCTCTTGGTCATGTTTTGATTCAGCGGTGTTGTGGGATGAAGCGTCCTGGACCAACCTGTTGGAAATATGCCCTAGAGGCAATAATAAATTATTTATTATCATGTTTCCTTGTTCATGATAATCGTTTATTTTCCATGCCATAATAGTATTGATCGGAAACTCAGATACATGTGTGGATACATAGACAACACCATGTCCCTAGTATGCCTATAATAGACTAACTCTTTGATCAAAGATGGTTAAGGTTTCCGAGCCATGGACAAGAGATGTCATTCAATAATGGGATCACATCACTAGGAGAATGATGTGATGGACAAGACCCAAACTATAAACATTGCATATGATTGTGTCAGTTTATTGCTACAGTTTTCTACATGTTAAGTATCTGTTCCTATGACCATGCGATCATGCAACTCACTGACACCGGAGGAGTACCTTGTGTGTATCAAACATCATAACATAACTAGGTGACTATAAAGGTGCTCTACAGGTATCTCCGAGGGTGCCTGTTGGGTTGGCATGGATCAAGACTGGATTTGTTACTCCATGTGACGGAGAGGTATCTCAGGGCCCACTCGGTAATACAACATCACTATAAGCCTTGCAAGAAATGTGACTAACGAGTTAGCCATGGGATCTTGTAATACGGAAAGAGTAAAGAGCCTTGCCGGTCACGAGATTGAACTAGGTATAGAGATACCGACGATCGAATCTCGGGCAAGTAACATACCGAAGAACAAAGGGAACAACATACGTGATTAACCGAATCCTTGACATAGAGGTTCAACCGATAAAGATCTTTGTAGAATATGTAGGAACCAATATGGGCATCTATGTCCCACTATTTGTTATTGACCGTAGAGGTGTCTCGGTCATGTCTACATAGTTCTCGAACCCGCAGGGTCTACACACTTAAGGTTCGGTGACCTTTCAGTAGTATAGAGTTATGTATGGTTGTGACCCAAGGTTGTTCGGAGTCTCGGATGAGATTCCGGATGTGATGAGGACCTCCAGAATGTTCTGGAGGTAAAGATTGATATATAGGCAGTCCTGTTTTGGTCACCGGAAAAGTTTCGGGCCCATCGGCAGTGTATCGAGAGTGCCAAGAGGGGTATTGGGGACCATCGGGAGGGGTATCTCGACCCAAAGAGCCTCATGGGTTGTGGGAGGAGTCAAGCGAGCCCTTAGTGGGCTGGCCGAGCCCCTACTAAGTCCCATGCGGCTAGGGGTGGGAAAACCCCAAAATGTGGAGAAGTGGAAAGAGTTTCCAAGTGGAAAGGAGGAATCATACTCCTAATAGGATTGGAGTAGGACTCCTCCACCTCCAATTTTGGCCAACTCTCGATGGTTTGAGGCTGGCTCCTCCCCTCCCTCCTTCCTATATATATTAGAGGATTTAGAGGGGAAAGCTAACCCTAATTGCCACGTGCTACCCTCTTCTCCCTCTAGATCTGTTTCTCCTCTAGACTGATTCCGTAGTGCTTGGCGAAGCCCTGTCGGATCAGCTCCACCACTACCGCCGCCGCGCCGTTGTGTTGGCAGAGAACTCATCTACCTCTCCACTCCCTCTTGCTGGATCAAGAAGGCGGAGATCGTCATCGAGTTGTACCTGTGCTGAACGCGGAGGTGTCGTCTGTTCGGCGCTAGATCAGAAGGACCGTGATCAAGATCGCGAGACGGATCGTGATGGGATCGTGGGACAGATCATGATTGGATCGCGAGAAGGATCATGATGGTATTGTGGGACGCTCAGCGATTTGGATCGCGAAGACGTTCGACTACATCAACCGCGTTTCTTAATGCTTCCGCATGCGATCTACAAGGGTATGTAGATCCACTCTCCCTCTCGTAGATGCTCTTCTCCATGGATAGATCTTGCATGTGCGTAGGAAATTTTTTGTTTCCCATGCAACGTTCCCCAACAGTGGCATCAAGAGCTAGGTCTATGTGTAGATGAGAAATCGAGTAGAACACAAAGGAGTTTGTGGGCGTTGATGCTTAGATTGCTTCCTCCCTTGGTCGTGTTTTGGTTCAACGGTATTGTGGGATAAAGCGGCCCGCACCAACATTACTCGTACGCTTACGAGAGACCGGTTCCATTGACTGACGTGTAACTTTGTTGACAAATATGGGTGGTGGGTGTCTGTTTCTCCTAATTTAGTTGGATAGGATTTGACAAAGGAGGTCCTTGAGAAGGTTGAAAAGCAACTTATGTATCACCGTTGTGGTTTTTGCGTAGGTGAGAATTGTTGTTGCTAAA
Organism: Hordeum marinum; assembly: GCA_022496015.1. Lineage (NCBI taxonomy): Eukaryota > Viridiplantae > Streptophyta > Magnoliopsida > Poales > Poaceae > Hordeum > Hordeum marinum. The sequence goes on from CM039672.1 coordinate 388,071,472, forward strand.
TACCCGTAGCAGCCACGTAAAACTTGCAACAACAATTAGAGGACGTCTAACTTGTTTCTGCAGGGTATGTTGTGATGTGATATGGCCAATTACATGATGAGATATATGTGATGTATGAGATGATCATGTGTTGTATAGAATATCACAACTTGCATGTCGATGGGTACGACAACCGGCAAGAGCCATAGGGTTGTCTTTAATTATTGTATGACCTGCATGTCAATCATTAAGCTCTATGTAATGCTTTACTTTATCGCTAAACTGTAGAAATAGTAGTATGAGCATGGTGGGTGCGACAACCCCGATGGCGACACAATGATGGAGATCATGGTGTTATGCCGGTGACGATGGAGATCCAATATGGAGATCAAAAGCACAAGTTCATGGTCATATCATGTCACTTATGATTTGCGTGTGATGTTAATCCTTTTATGCACCTTGTTTTGCTTAGGACGACGGTAGCATTATAAGGTGATACCTCACTTAAATTTCAAGCATAATTGTGTTCTCCCCGAGTGTGCACCGTTACGAAAGTTTGCCATGTCGAGACACCACGTGATGATCGGGTGTGATAGACTCTACGTTCACATACAATGGGTGCAAGCCAGTGTTGCACGTACAGAACACTCAGGTTAAACTTGACTAGCATAGCATGTACAGACATAGCCTCGGAACACAATAGACCGAAAGGTCAAACATGAGTCATATAGTAGATATGATCAACATGAGGATGTTCACCATTGAAACCACCTCAACTCACGTGATGATCGGACTTGAGTTGGTGAATTTGGATCATGTATCACTCAGATGACCTGAGGGATGTCAATTTGAGTGGGGGTTCTTAGGTAATATGATTAATTGAACTCATTGTCATGAACATAGTCAATAGTGTCTTTGCAAATTATGTTGTAGATTACTAGCTCACGCTGTAGCTCCCTTGAATTTTTATATGTTCCTAGAGAAAAACAGTTGAAAGAGGATGGTAGCAATATTGCGGACTGAGTCCGTGATTTGAGGATTGTCCTCATTGTTGCACAGAAGGCTTATGTCCTTAATGCACCGCTCGGTGCGCGACCCCCTCTAGCGTCATCTCTAGATGTTGTGAAGATCTGACAGGCACGTTCCGATGACTACTGGATAGTTCAGTGCGTCATGCATTATGGCTTATAATTGAGGCTCCAAAACATTTTGGATGTCACGAAACGTATGAGATGTTCTAAGAGCTAAAATTGGGATCTCGGGCCCGTGCCCATATTGTGAGATATGAGATCTCCAACAAGATTCTTTTCCTGCAAGATGAAGGAGAATAGCTCGATCGTTGAGCATGTGCTCAGATTGTCTGGGTACTACAATCACTTGAATCGAACGGGAGTTGATCTTCCAGATAAGATAGTGATTGATATAGTTCTCCAAGTCACTGTCACTAAGCTACTAGAGCTTCGTGATGAACTATAAAATACCAGGGATGAAAATAATAATCCCTGAGCTATTCGCGATGTTTGACACCGTGAAGGTAGAAATCAAGAAGGAGCATGAAGTGTTGATGGTTAGTAAAACCACTAGTTTCGAGAAGGGCATGGGAAAGGGGGAAACTTCATGGATGGCAAGTCAGTTGCTGCTCCAGTGAAGAAACCCAAGGTTGAACCCAAACCCGAGACTAAGTGCTTCTATTATGAGGAGAACGGTCGCTGAAGCGGAACACCCTAGATACTTGGCAGATAAGAAGGCTGGCAACGTCGACATAAGTATATTTGATATATGTGTTATTAATGTGTACCTTGCTAGTATTCTTAGTACCACCTGGGTATTGGATACCGCTTCGGTTGCTAAAAGTTAGTAACTCGAAATAAAAGCTATGGAATAAACAGAGACTAGCTGAGGGTGAGGTGACGATGTGTGTTGGAAATGTTTCCAAGTTTATGTGATCAACATCGCACCCTCTCTCTACCTTCAGGATTAGTGACGAACCTAAATAAATGTTATTTGGTGTTTGCGTTGAGCATGAACGTGATTAGATCATGTTTATTGAAATACAGTTATTCATTTAAGTCAAAGAATAATGGTTATTCTGTTTACATGAATAATACCTTCAATGGTCATGCACCCAATGAATGGTTTGTTGAATCTTGATCGTAGTAGTACGCATGTTCATAACATAGATGCCAAAAGATACAAATTTAATAATGATAGTACCACATACTTGTGGCACTGCCGCTAAATGTCACCTTGGTGTAAAGCGCATGAAGAAACTCCATGCTGATGGATCTTTGGACTCATTCGATTTTGAATCGGTTGAGACATGCGGACCATGAATCATGGGCAAGATGACTAAAACCCCTTTTCCGGCTTGATGGAACGGGCAAGTGACTTATTGGAAACAATTTATGTTGACGTATACAGTCCAATGAGTGTTGTAGTGTGCGGTGGATATCGTTATTTTCTTACCTTCACTGATGATTTGAGTAGGTATAGTGTATATTTACTTAATGAAACACAAGTCTGAATCATTTAAAAAGTTCAAGAAAAATCAGAGTGAAGTTTGAGATCATTGTGACGAGAAGATAAAATGTCTATGATATGATCGTGGAGGTGAATATCTGAGTTACGAGTTTGGTATACAACTTTAGACAATGTGAAAGTTGTTTCACAACTCACGCCACCTGCAACACCATAGTGTGATGGTGTGTCCGAACGTCATAGTCGTGCTCTATTGGATATGGTGCATTCGATGATGTCTCTTACCGATTTGCCACTATCGTTTTGGGGTTATGCATTAGAGACAAGTACATTCACTTTAAAAGGGGCACCATCTAAGTCCGTTGAGATGACACCGTATGAATTTTGGTTTGGCAGAAACCTAATCTATCATTTCTTATTGTTTGGGGCTGCGACGCTTATGTGAAAAGGGGTTTTTCACCTAATGACCTCGAACCCAAAGTGGAAAAATGCATCTTCATAGAATACCCGAAGAACAGTTGGGTATACCTTCTATCTTAGATGTGAGTGCGAAATGTTTGTTGCTAAGACGGGTCCTTTCTCGAGAAAGAGTTTCTCTCAAAAGAATTGAGTGGGAGGAAGATATAACTTGATGAGGTTGTTGAACCTTTTGTTTCTACCAGAGAGTAGCGCAGCGTAGAAAGATGTTTCTATGGAGCCTACGTCAGTTGAAGAGGAAGTTAGTGATGATGATCATGAAGCTTCAGATCAAGTTACTATCGAACCTCGTAGGTCGACAAGGACGCGTACTGCTCCTGAGTGGTACGGCAACCCTGTCTTGGAGGTCATATTGTTGGACAATGATGAACCGACGAACTATGAAGAAGCGATGATGGGCCTAGATTCCAACAAATACTTAGAGGCCATGAAATCCAAGAAAGGATCCATGTATGAAAACCAAGTATGGACTTTGGTAGACTTGTCTGTTGAACGACGGGTCGTTGAGTACAAATGGACATTTAAGATGAAGACAGACGCTGATGGTGAATGTCACCATTTATAAAGCTCGACTTGTCGCAAAGAAGTTTCCACCAAGTTCAAGGAGTTGACTACAATGAGACTTTCTCACTCGTAGCGATGCTAAAGTCTGTTGGAATTATGTTAGCATTTGCTACATTTTTTAATTATGAAATCTGGCAGATGGATGTCAAAACATCGTTTCCTTAACCGTTTACTTGAGGGAAGGTTGTATGTGATACGACCAGAAGGTTTTGTGAGTCCTAAGGATGCTAAAAGGCGTGCGAGCTCCAGCAATCCTTCTATGGGGTCGAGCAAGCATCTTGGAGTTGGAATATATGCTTTGATGAGGTGATCAAAGTTTTTTAGTCTATACAAAGTTTATGAGAAACTTGTATTTACAATAAAGTGAGTGGGAGCACTATAGAATTTCTGATAAGCATATGTGGATGACATATTGTTTATCAGAAATGGTGTAGAATTTTTGGAAAGCATAAACGGTTGTTTGAAAAACGTTTTACAAAGGAAGACCTGGATAAAGCTACGTAATTATTGGGCATCAAGATCTATAGAGATAGATCAAGATGCTTGATGAGATTTTCAATAAGTACATACCTAGACAAGATTTTGAAGAAGTTCAAAATGGATCAGTCAAAGAAGGAATTCTTGCCTGATTTGTTAGGTGTGGAGTTGAGTGAGACTCAAAGCTCGACCACGACATAAGAAAGAGAAAGGACAAAGGTTGTCCCCTATGCCTTGGTCATAGTGTCTATATAGTATGCCATGCTGTGTACCGCACGTGTGTGCGCCTTGCCATGAGTCTGTCAAGGGGTACAAGAGTGATCCAGGAGTGGATCACTGGACAACAGTCAAAATTATGCTTAGTAACAATAGCAATTGGACTAAGGAAATGTTTCTTGATTATGGAGGTGGTAAAGAGTTCTTCGTAAAGGGTTACCTCGATGCAAACTTTAACACCAATCCGGATGACTCCGAGTAGCAGTCCGGATATGTATAGCGGAGCAGCCATTTGGAATAGCTCCAAAAGGAGTATGGTAGCAGAGTCTACAATATGACAGAGATTTGCAATGTACACACAGATCTAAATGTCGCAGACCCGTTGACTAAAGACCTCTCTCACATGCAAAACATGATCGAACCCCAGAACTCGTTGGGTGTTAGATTCATAGCAATGTAAATCACATGGTGATGTGAACTAGATTATTGAATCTAGTGCAAGTGGGAGACTGTTGGAAATATGCCCTAGAGGCAATAATAAATTAGTTATTATCATCTTTGCATGTTCATCATAATCGTTTATTATCCATGCCATAATTGTATTGATCGGAAACTCGGATACATGTGTGGATACATAGACAACACCATGTCCCTAGTATGCCTCTAATAGACTAGCTCGTTGATCAAATATGGTTAAGGTTTCCTAGCCCTGGAAATGACATCTCATTTGATAACAGGATCACATTAGGAGAATGATGCGATGGACAAGACCCAAACTATAAACGTAGCATATGATCGTGTCAGTTTATTGCTACAGTTTTCTACATGTCAAGTATCTATTCCTATGACCATGAGATCATGCAACTCACTGACCCCGGAGGAGTACCTTGTGTGTATCACATGTTGCAACGTAACTGGGTGACTATAAAGGTGCTCTACAGGTATCTCCGAGGGTGCCTGTTGGGTTGGCATGGATCAAGACTGGGATTTGTTACTCCGTGTGACGGAGAGGTATCTCAGGGCCCACTTGGTAATACAACATCACTATAAGCCTTGTAAGAAATGTGACTAAAGAGTTAGCCACGGGATCTTGTATTACGGAACAAGTAAAGAGACTTGCCAGTAACGAGATTGAACTAGGTATAGAGATACCGACGAATAAACTTCGGGCAAGTAACATACTGAAGAACAAATGGAACAACATATGGGATTAACTGAATCCTTGACATAGAGGTTCAACCGATAAAGATCTTTGTAGAATATGTAGGAACCATTATGGGCATCCAGGTCCCGCTATTGGTTATTGAACGTAGAGGTGTCTCGGTCATGTCTACATAGTTCTCGAACCCGTAGGGTCTACACACTTAAGGTTCGGTGACGTTTCGGTAGTATAGAGTTATGTATGGTGGTGACCGAAGGTTGTTTGGAGTCCCGAATGAGATCCCGGACATCACGAGGAGCTCATAAATGTTCCGAAGGTAAAGATTGATATATAGGAAGTCCTGTTTTGGTCATCGGAAAAGTTGCGGGCTCATCGGTAGTGTATCGAGAGGGCCGGGAGGGGTTCCGGGGACCATCGGGAGGGGTATCTCGACCCAAAGAGCCTCATGGGCTGTGGGAGGAGTGAAGCCATCCCTTAGTGGGCTGGACAAGCCCCCCACTAAGTCCCATATGGCTTGGGGTGGGGAAAACCCAAAAGGTGGAGAGGTGGAAAGAGTTTCAGGGTGGAAAGGAGGAATCCTACTCCTAATAGGATTGGGGTAGGACTCGTCCACCTCTAGTTCAGGCCAACCCTTGAGGGTTTGAGGCTGACTCCTCGCATCCCCCCTCCTATATATACTAGAGGATTTAGAGGAGAAAGCTAACCCTAATTGCCATGTGCTGCCCTCTTCTCCCTCTAGATCTGTTTCTCCTCTAGATTGATTCTGTAGTGCTTGGCGAAGCCTTGCTGGATCAGCTCCCCCACCACCACCGCCGCGCCGTTGTGCTGGTAGAGAACTCATCTACCTCTCCACTCCCTCTTGCTAGATGAAGAAGGCGGAGATCGTCATTGAGCTGTACTTGTGCTGAACGCGAGGTGCTTTCCTTTCGGCGCTAGATCGGAAGGACCGTGATCAAGATCGCGAGACGCATCATGATGGGATCGCGGAACGGATCGTGATTGGATCGTGAGAAGGATCATGATGGGATCGCGGTACGCTCGGCGATTTGGATCGCAAGGACGTTCGACTACATCAACCACGTTTCTTAATGCTTCCGCTTGCGATCTACAAGAAATTTTTTGTTTCCCATGCAACTTTCCCCAACACAACCTTACTCGTACACTTACGAGAGACCGGTTCCATGGACTGATGTGTAGCTTTGTTGCACAAAGATGGCTAGCAGGTGTCTGTCTCTCCTACTCTAGTTGGATCAGATTCAACAAAGGCGGTCCTTGAGAAGGTTGAATAGCAATTTGTGTATCACCGTTGTGGTTTTTGCGTAGGTGAGAATTGTTCTTGCAAGATACCCATAACAGCAACGTAAAACATGCAACAACAATTAGAGGATGTCTAACTTGTTTTAGCAGGGTATGTTGTGATGTGATATGGCCAATTACATGATGAGGTATATGTGATGTATGAGATGATAATATTTTGTATATAATATCATGACTTGCATGTCGTTGACTACGACAACCAGCAGGAACCATAGGGTTGTCTTTAATTATTTTCGCCGTTTTTGCTTTACTTTATCGCTATGAGTTAGCAATAGTCGTGGAAGCAATAGGCAGTGCGATAACCCCGATGGTGACACGTTGATAAAGATCAAGATGATGGAGATCATGGTGTCATGACATGACGATGGAGATCATGCCCATGCTTTGAAGATGGAGATGAAAAGCACAAGTTCATGGCCATATCATGTCACTTATGATTTGCATGTGATGTTAATCCTTTTATGCATCTTATTTTGCTTAGCACGGCTGTAGCATTATAAGGTGATCCCTCACTGAAATTTCAAGATAAATTGTGTTGTCCCTGAGTGTGCACCGTTGCGAAAGTTCGTCGTGTCGAGACACCATGTAATGATTGGGTGTGATAGACTCTACGTTCACATACAATGGGTGCAAGCCAGTGTAACACGGGCAGAACACTCAGGTTAAAATTGACGAGCCTAGCATGTACAGACATGGCCTCGGAACACAAGAGACCGAAAGGTCAAACATGAGTCATATAGTAGATATGATCAACATGATGATGTTCACCATTGAAACCACCTCAAGTCACGTGATGATCGGACTTGAGTTGGTGAATTTGGATCATGTATCACTCATATGACCAGAGGGATGTCAATTTGAGTGGGAGTTCTTAAGTAATATGATTAATTGAACTCATTTGTCATGAACATAGTCTAAAGTTGTCTTTGCAAAGTTATGTTGTAGATCTAGACCTGGATAAAGCTACTTAATTGTTGGGCATCAAGATCTATAGAGATAGATCAAGACGCTTGATGAGACTTTCAATGAGTGCATACCTTGACAAGATTTTGAAAGAGTTCAAAATGGATCAGTCAAAGAAGGAGTTCTTGCCTGATTTGTAAGGTGTGAAGTTGAGTGAGACTCAAAGCTCGACCACGGTAGAAGAGAGAGAAAGGACGAAGGTCGTCCCCTATGCTTTATCCATAGGCTCTGTATAGTATGCCATGTTGTGTACCGCATCTGTGTGTGCCTTGCCATGAGTCTATCAAGGGGTACAAGAGTGATCCAAGAGTGGATCACTGGATAGTGGTCAAAATTATCCTTAGTAACTAGAAGACCAAGGAAATATTTCTCGATTATGGAGGTGATAAAGAGTTCATCGTAAATGGTTACGTCGATGCAAGCTTTAACACCAATCTGGATAACTCTTAGTAGCAATCTGGATACGTATAATGGAGTAGCCATTTGGAATAGCTCTAAGTGGAGCGTGGTAGCAGTGTCTACAGTATGACACAGAGATTTGCAAAGTACACATGGATCTGTATGTCGCAGACCCATTGACTAAAACCTCTTTCACATGCAAAACATGATCGAACCCCATAACTCATTGGGTGTGAGATTCATAACAAATCACATCGTGATATGAGCTAGATTATTGACTCTAGTGCAAGTGGGAGACCGTTGAAAATATGCCTATCGTGGGAACGAACACCTATGGGATCATGGGGATCCCTTTCAGTTCGGCAGGGGGCAGATTGTGCAAAGAGTCGGTTTGATGAAAAGCACGCGTGGATCTTTACCCAGGTTCGGGTCGCACGGATGCGTAAAATCCTACTGCTTTGTGACAACCCAAGTGCTGTCCCTACCTTTTATGGCATGTGTCTTGTATGAACCTTGTTGCCATGAGCTTAATGAAATGATTTGCACCTTGTCATACCATGTCTTGTTTTTGCATTCATGCATCATCCATCATTTCATCCATCATGCCATGCTTGTTTATTATGTGCCCTTGTGTGGTTGGTAGTGATCTTGTGTTGTGTGGGGTGATGTGGTTAGAGTTATGTGGTGCATCTCCTTCTTCTTCCCCCTCTTTATTTCCTTTTCAAACAACCCTTCCAAATTAAACTTTCCTTCTATGTTATTTCAACAACAGATTTAAGTTGTTATTTAAATTGATTAAAAATGTTCAATAGGTAGCCCAATATGTATTATTAATTATGAGTAGGGTTCTTTTGATGTTTGGAGTTGTATGCATGTGAGGTTTAAACAACCAGGGGCTGTTATTTTAAAACTATTAATATTACTTGCTTCAAACCCCTCTAGTCAATTTATTTAAATAGTTCTCATATTCTTTTAGTCAAATATATTTTTGTCTTTTCAAAAACCCTTCTATTTTTCTCTGGGTTTTTCCTTTTTCTTGCTGTTTTGTTTGAATAGAAAAACCCTGTGTTTTCCTTTTTTCTGAGAGAGAGAGCAGAGAGGTGGGTCTTGCTTCCCCGCCGCCCAGCCCGCTCGAGGGAACGACCACCTACCCCGTCCTTCGTCTTCGTCAGTGAGCGTGTGAGAGAGCAGAGAGAGCGTGCCTCCGCCGTCCCCTTTTCGCCGTCCGTCGCCGTCAGCCCCGTGGGTATTTAAACCCCCTCGGCATGCGTGCCTCCTCCGCTAGGGTTCCTCTCTCCCCTCGCGCTGCCGCTATCTTCTTCTCCCTCTCCATTCCTCTCCCTCCTCTCTTCTTCCCCTCTGTCAGGTAAGAATTCAGAGAGAGAGAGCCATTGCCGCGCCGGTCGTCTCTGCCGACGTTGCCGCTTCTCCGGTGGGCCTTGTCCTCGGTGGACATGGTGTGGAGCTCCGGGTCGTCACCCGCGCTCTGTTCCCGCTGCTAGAGAGGTGAGGAGCACCTCCCCGGCAGCGCGCCCCGCTCGTCGCCGCCGTTCGCAAGCAGAGAGCATCGCCGCCGGTCTTCTTCGTCTTCTCCCCCTTCGGCTCGCATTGTCCGTGTTCCCCTGCGTCTTCGCTTCCCATCGGTGAGCAGCCGATCCCGCAGGCCCTTCTCCCCCGCATAGGCCGTTGTGTAGTCGCCGTTGTGTCCGTCGCCGCCGGCTGGAAGGCGGGCGCTTCAAGCTCGCCCCCGTCCTCCTCGTCGCAAGATGAGTAGGGTAATGGGACCCCGCATATCCCCTCTTCGTGTGTACCCGTTTGCTGTCGCTGGAATTTGCCCGCCGTCGTTGCTATCGCCGTAGGTGTTCGTATTCAGTTCCGTTAGATAGTGTGTGTGTGTGTGTATTAGAGCAGCTGTTGCCTCCTCTGTTAACAGCCACGGTCGTAGCAGAGTGGCAACCGGCTCGGGGGATCGACCGTGAGGTCGAGGGATCGAGCCCGAACCCCTCCCCTCTTTTTTTGCTTGTTTTCCTTTTCTTTTCTTTTGTCTTATTTTTCCCTTTTGCTATATGTATGTTTGTGTGTATATTAAAACCAACATGTTTGATTTTCTTTTCTTTTCTGTTATATATGTGTGTAGGTGGTGCATATGTGTATGTGTAGAATGTTGTGTGTGTGTGCTTATGCATACATACATATGTGCATGTGTATGTGAGTGTGTGTGTGTGTTGTCATATGCATATGCATATGCATATATGCCTTGCGCATATATGTGTGCATATGTGTGTGGATGCACACCCACACACAAGAGCATGTGTGTGCTCATGAGTGTATGTGCCTATATGCATTATGCATATATGGTGCATGTGTGTGGGTGTGGATGTACACCACCCTCATAGGTGGTATGTTCATGGGTGAGTTGGTGCTCATATGCCCTTAGGCATATGGAGCCATGTGGTGCATGCTTGAGTAGTGTGTGTGTAGAGTGTGTGTGTGGGTGACAAGTGGGGCCTTTCCCTACTTGACATACACTTTGTTTGTTGGTATACGCATGCTTTGTAGGATTGATAGCTCATTTCCTTTTTAAAATAAGTTTCCAAATCTGGTTATGTCCATATATGCTCATGTCCATTTAGAGTAAGTTTTAACTTATAAGGGAGTGGATGGTTGCTTGCTAGTATATTGTGCCATGTTGCTTCACATGAACATATGAGTATGCCACTTGATTTTAGGGTAGAAAGGTCCAAGGAATCCATTGGTGCAATCAGATTTCACTTTTGAGCAAGTTTATAAAACTGTCATTTTCTGCTGTGATGCTACTTTGTCATTTTTGCATGAATTAATCCATGCTTGCTTTGGGGCATGTGCCAACATGGAAGTGCTAGTGTTTTATGTCTATTATGCCATGGTATTTTTTTTTTGACATGAGAATTACCCATATAAGTGGGAAACATGCTGCAAAGTAGCTAACTTGATGTTACTGTTTTCACCATGCTAAATATTTCTAAGTGTGAGAATCTGCTATTATTCTTATGCCATGAAGAGTGGTTGCCATCTTGTGATATGTTGAGAATTAGCTCATGCTCAGTGCTAGTATTTGAATTAGATGTTGTCTACTATCATCCTATTAATTTTCATGCCAAGAGGTGGTCTCTAACGCCTTTAACTTTTGCTGTCACCATGCTACTAGATTAACTCAGATTCCAGAAAATTGTTACTTTCACTGTCCCAGAAAACTGTTTCATGAGGCCAACTTGATAGCTTCATGCTTATTGATGTGTGCCTCCTTTCCAGATTGTGTAGTTGGATAAGTTGATAAGCATTTTATGTCAATACCTTGTTTGTGGCTGTAGGATTTCTGTAGCTCAAGTTGTGGTCTGTATAATTTGCTATGTTGCTGTTTTGTGGCAGATTGTTTGTTTTATTGTTTTGTTACTTGTGGGAGCTATACTCCATGTAATTGTTTGATCTTTGACTCTATTGTGGTTGGTTTTTCATTGCCTAACCAGTGGCTACCTTGGATGCCAAGGAATAGCCCAGGTCCTTGTTGTCTTGTGTTTTGCCTTCGTACCTTGTCGTGAATGTATCGTGAGAACCGTAGCTCCGTTTCTTACGTTCTTCATATGCTTTTTCCATCGTTTTCACATGATGCATCCATATTTGCCATCTTCATGCATGTCTAAATAACTTAACATAAGGTTCTGTCCAGATTCATTAATATCCAATTCTTGCATGTGAAACATGACTAGTTAGGATTGCCATGTTAAAACTCTTTACCTAAGCATGCATCATTCTTCCTTGTGCATTGCACCATGGTTGTTTGTTTATTCTTGCTGTTTATTTTGGGTAGATGCGAGCATTGAACCTGAGTATGAAGAGCCAGGCGAGTACAACTACGAAGATCCCGTTACTTGTTCCTCTGAAGAACCAACATGCAAGATGATCGTACCCGGATCTCGATACTATTTTTGCTTGCTAGTTTCTTGCTCTTATCGTTACAATTATGCTACCTACCACTTGAATATCAGCCTCCTAATTGCCTTGATAGCCTCTAACTCTCCACATCCTAGCAAACTTTTGATTGGCAAAGTTACCACTGCTTAGCCCCTCTTATAGCGTTCTTAGTTGCAGGTTCGGGTTATTCCATGTGATAACAAGGATTTGGCATATCACAATATTATCTGTTATCTAATTTAATGCACATATATATCTTGGTATTGGTGGAAGGCTTGGCCTTTTGCTAGGTGTTTTGTTCCGCTGTTACTGCCATAGTTCTTGTTACCGGTGTTATGTTTTCCATATTTTGCGCTCCAAACATGCTCGGGGTTGTTATGGGGACCCCCTTGTTAATTCGGTTGAGATTAAAACTTGTCTGGCAAGATCCAACATTGGTACTACATTTGCTTAATAACTTAATAAAAGTTGCATAGGGCTTTGCAACCCCGTGGATAATTATTCAACCCCCGGGCCAGTGCTCCTCATGAGTGTTGGTCCAAACTAGAGCACTGTGCGGGGCCAACCCGGGGCAACTTGGGAGATTTGTATCATGCCACCGTACACTAGCTTATCCGCCGTGTCCCGAGAACGAGATACGCGGCTCTTATCGGGTTCGTCGACACGTCGGGTGGTCTTGCTGGATTTGTTTTACCTTTATCGAATGTCTTGCGTGTGGACTCCGACTTTCTTCGGGTTATCTCGAGGTGTTGGAATTACTTTGGAGTTACCTATGATGATCACGAGATTCGTGGTCGAGGCTATTCCCGCGGAGTGTGGTTATTTGTGATGGACAAGTTGGAGCACCCCTGCAGGGTTAAATCTTTTCGAGAAGCCGTGCCCGCGGTTATGTGGCAACTTGGATATTTGTTTAACACCCAGTTATGGTTAACTTGAAGTAAACTCTACATAAAATACACCAACTATGTGAGTATCAGTGATCGTGTTTGCTCGTGAACATGATCCGAGAGAGAACACTGTGGGGTTATGATTGACGTAAGTAAGTGTTCAGGATCTCATAGAGGTCATACTATAGTCGATCGTTCATCATAGGCCACTCATATTTATTTGTCATGTTACGTAAGTTTAGCCACCATATATGCTTAGTGCTGCTGCAAACTAAACACATACCCCTTCCCAACCTCAAGCTTGAATAGTCTCGGTACCCGGGTGCTTGATTGCTGAGTCCTTGTGGCTCACAGATTACTACAACACTCCAGGTACATGTACAGATGAGTTGGTGCAGGATGATATGATGCAGCTCCAGTGGGAATATGATGAGGAGAGAGGCAGGATGTACGTGACTTATCCAGACGAGTAGGGGAACATGATTGTGATCTTTGGGATAGCAAGATAGTGTGATTTGCATCTGTTTTATCGTTTGATTTCGTCCGTAGTCGGACCCTGTCTTCATCTTGATGATTTGAACTCTGTGTGGAATTGTAATTTAGTATGTGGCGAGTGTAAGCCAACTTGTATTCTCATCTCTTCTGTTATGTATGATGCAATGATGCTATACTTGCGAACGACAAGATGCGCCTCTATCCTTTGCAAGTCCCTCGTGCCTTAATATGGATAGGCGTGCATCTTGGGCGTGACAAGTTGGTATCAGAGCCATACGACCATAGGAGCCTTTGCTTGATCGATTTTGGCCGAGTCGAGTCTAGTAAAAATTATTTTGAGTCTAGCTATATCGGAGAGTATGATTCTTTTTACCCATCTTCTATGCTCTGGTGAGGCATTCAACTTAGGAATTTTGATTCTACTCCTCTTCTCGCTCAAATTTTTTTTAGGATCACGCGGGTATTTTGGAGTCTATATGATACCGATGTGACAGGGTTCTGTCTTGGTGCCTCCTGTCTGACTTGATTTCTTCCAAGGAGTCGAGCTCCAGGGAATGTTGGCACATCATTATCATTCAGCTTCCTTGATATCTAAGGATGGAGAATGTTCGGAATTACTTAAATACTTGTCGTGGTGAGATAAGGTCAGAGTCACAGAAGGCGTTCGGGGTACCACCATGGTTTAGTATCGTTGTGAGTTCGAGGATTCGAGTTAGATGAATTTGGGAAAGCCTCTGGTTATGTGTTGAAGGATGGATACAGTTGGGGTGTAGGATTGCTACTTGTGTGAGATATTTCCTCCTTGTATCCCCCACACCGGATTGCATAACCAGAAAGTTTTCGGAAGTTCTTAGGTGGGAAATCTTGTAGTTATCTAGGATCATCTTCTTCAGATGTATGCGGGCATATACATTTGTTCCGAGCACTTATCTCAATACTTTTGTGTTATTGCAAGTGGCTTCTTATATCTGATGATGTTATCATAAACCTAAGAAGCATTCTTACTAATTTTTCAGTAGGAAGGTTGTGATGTTTTTGTTCAATTTCTTTCAAGCATTTGATTCAGCTTTGCATTCATCTTTTCAATGCGGTGCTGATGTGTGATGTCCATCTTCAGGATGGCTCCATCAACTCGCAATAATCCGGGTCGTGATGAGGAGCAGGCTGATGTTCCACCTCCACCACCACCCCCGCTGCCGCCACCTCCTCCTCCAGAAGCTTGGCAAGCTGTGATGGCGGCAACCAATGTGAACACTCAGATGTTGCTCAGGCTGTTGCAAGAAAGGGAGCAGGGTCAGCAAGGTTTTCAAGGGAATTTTCAGAATCAACCTCAGTTTGCGATGCTCAATCAGTTCCTTGCCAACCAACCCAAGTCTTTCACCTGTTCTGAGCAACCTTTTGATGCTGATGATTGGCTTCATGATATGAGTAAGCATTTTGAGTGCAGCAATGTCAGGCGAGAGGACTTTGTCATATTTGCATCGTTCCAGCTCAAGGGTCAGGCAGCTGATTGGTGGCAGCAGTACAAGGATTCCAGGGGCGATCGTGTTGTTATTTGGGACGATTTCCATTGTGACTTTAGGGCTCATTATATTCCGACAAGCCTTGTCGAGGAGATGCGTGAGAAATTTAGGCACCTGAAGCAGGGAAGCAAGTCTGTCTATCAGTACAACATCGAGTTCCAGAATCTAGCCTGCTATGCTAAGAAGGATGTTCCAGATGACAAGGCTATGATCTATTAGTTCAGAGATGGTCTCAAGGATGAGGTTCTGCCAGGCCTAGTTCTTCAAGAGCCTCGTGAGTTTGATCAGTTCTACAACATGGCTTTGAAGGTCGAGGCAACTCAGCTCAAGTTGGATAACTTAAGGAAGCGTTCAAGGGATTCATATTCGTCTTCTTCCAGCTCCCAGATGGTTCCTAAGCAGCAGAAGTATTGGGTGCCAAATCCTCCTCCGTTTCGTCCTCCTTAGCGGCAGAAGCAGTTTGGTGGTCATGGTTCTTCCCACCCACCCAACCCAGTATTTCAGCAGAGACCCCAGGCGTCCAAGGCAGTTCTTGTTCCTCCTCCAGGCAATGTTCGTCCGCTTTCTGAGGTGACTTGTCACAAGTGTGGCCTGAAGGGTCACTATGCAAACAAGTGCAACCAGCAGCGTCTTCCGCCCCCTCCTCCAGTCAGACCTCCAGGCAATGCTATGGTGAAGCATAATCCCAAGACGGCAAGAGTGAATATGGTGAATGCAGCAGAGGCAGAGGATTATTCTCAAGTGATCATGGGTAATCTCTCAGTTAATTCTATTCCTGCAAAAGTCTTGTTTGATACTGGAGCATCGCATTCATTCATGTCTAGACCTTTTGCTATGAAGAATGATTTCTATTCCGAGATGTTGGGTAGACCTTTGGGTGTCGCTTCTCCGGGTGTGGCCATGAAAACCACCTCCATTCTTCCAGATGTTTCTATCAAGATGGGCAATTATTCTTTCTTGGCTTCTCCTTATGTTCTCGGTAATTCCGACATTGATCTCATTTTGGGCATGGACTTCCTGGCCATGAACAAAGCTCATATTGATTGCAAAGCAAAAGAAGTCAAGCTGACTCATCCTTCGGAAGATGTGATTATTTTTGCGGCTCGCGATGACACAATCCATCTCTTTGCTCTTAATGAGAAGGGTGAAATCTCGGCGATTTCTCAAATTCCGATGGTGAATGAGTATGAAGATGTCTTTCCAGAAGAATTGCCAGGAATGCCTCCGCACCGACCAGTCGAGTTCATGATTGATCTTGAACTCGGAACTGAACTGGTTTGCAAGCGCCCATATAAAATTGGCCCCAAAGAGCTGAAAGAGTTGAAGAAGCAGCTAGATGAGCAAGAACATCTAGGCCTGATCAGACCAAGTTTTTCTCCATGGGGTTGTGGTGTTTTGGCTCTTATGAGTACACCGTCATGTCGTTTGGTATTGCTAATGCTCCTCCAACCTTCTCAAGAATAATGAACTACATTTTCTTTCCTTTCAAAATGAGTTCATCTTGGTCTATCTGGATGATATCCTTGTGTTCTCGGAGACAGAAGGAGAGCATGCAGAGCATCTCTGTCTTGTGCTTGACAAGTTAAGGGAGCATCGATTCTATGCCAAGTTTTCCAAGTGTGAGTTTTGGCTCAATGAAGTGGTATACCTTGGGCATGTGATCTCTGCCGAGGGAATTAAAGTGCACCCTGAGAAAGTTGAGGCAATCTTGAAGTGGGAACCTCCTCAGAATGTAAAGCAGCTTCGGAGTTTCCTCGGGCTTGCTAGTTATTGCAGAAGATTCGTGGAGAACTTCTCTCAAATTGCTAAGCCTCTGTCCAATCTCCTCCAGAAGAGTGTCAAGTATGTTTGGTCTCCTGAGTGTGATGTGGCGTTCAATACGCTCAAGCAGAGACTGACTTCAGGTCCAGTTCTTGTTCCTCCTGAGTAGTCCAAGCCTTTCCAAGTATTCTGTGATGCTTCTCTCCAAGGTCTTGGTGGTGTTCTCATGCAATATAATAATATTGTTGCTTATACCTCGCGTTAGTTGAAGCCTGCCGAGAAGAACTACCCCACTCATGATCTCAAGTTGGCGGAAGTTGTACATGCTCTAATGACTTGGAGGCATTTGTTCTTGGGTAGACCAGTTGAGGTGTACACCGATCACAAGAGCTTGAAGTACATTTTCACTCAACCCAATCTCAATCTTCGGCAGTCTCGTTGGGTGGAAATGCCCGAGGACTTCAATCCAAGCATTGAGTATACTCTTGGGATGTCATTGCAGACGCGCTCAGCCGTAAGGCGTATTGCAATAGTCTCATCTTGAAGCCTCTCCAACCCGAGCTTTGTGAAGCCTTCCGCAAGCTCAACCTTCAGATGATTCCACAAGGACTTATTGCCAATCTTCAAGTTTCTCCGACTCTGGAAGATTAGGTTCACCAAGCGCAGCTTCTTGACGCTATGGTGAAGAAAGTGAAGAAAGGTGTGGCCAAGGGCATTCCGAAGTATAAGTGCTTTCGTGTTGATGACAAAGACACCTTGTTCTTTGAGGACCGTCTGGTGGTTCCAAAAGGTGATATCAGAAAGGTTATCATGGACGAAGCACACAATTATCTTCTATGCATTCATCCAGGCAGTTCCAAGATGTATCAGGATCTTAAGCAAACCTTCTGGTGGACTCGCATGAAACATGAAATTGCTCAGTTCGTGAACGAGTGTGATGTTTGTCGCAGGGTGAAGGCAGAGCATCAATGTCTAGCAGGTCTTCTTCAACCTTTTCCTATCCCAGAGTGGAAATTCGATCATGTGGAGGTGGATTTCATCACTGGGTTTCCCAAGTCCAAGAGAGGCAACGATGCCATCTTTGTGGTTATCGAGAAGCTGACAAAAGTTGCTCATTTCCTGCCAGTCAAAGAATCTATCTCAGCAGCTCAACTTGTAGAGTTGTATACGTCAAGGATAGTATCTTTGCATGGTATTCCTCAGCTCATCTCTTCTGACCGTGGAAGCCTCTTTACTTCCATGTTTTGGGAGTCCTTCCAGACTGCTATGGGTACCAAGATCCGTTTCAGCACTGCATTCCATCCATAGAAAAGTGATCAAGTTGAGAGAGTCAATCAGATCCTTGAAGATATGCTCAGAGCCTGTGTGATTTCGTTCGGCATGAAGTGGGAATACTACCTTCCATATGCTGAATTCTCATACAACAATAGCTTTCAAGCTAGCTCAGGCAAGGCCCCTTTCGAGATTCTCTACGGCAGAAAGTGTCATACCCCGCTTAACTGGTCTGAAACCGGTGAGCGTCAGATATTGGGCAATGACATGATCACCGAAGCAGAAGAAATGTGCCATGTCATTCGCGAGAACCTCAAAGCAGCTCAGTCCCGACAGAAGAGTTATTATGATAACAAACATTGGGATGTTTCCTTTCAAGTGGATGATCTAGTTTATCTCAGAGTCTCTCCCATGAAGGTCACTCAGCGGTTTGGAATTAAAGGGAAGCTAGCACCTCGGTTTGTTGGTCCTTTCAAAGTTGTTGGCAAGAGAGGTGGACTTGCTTATCAACTAGAGCATCCTCCAAATTTCGCAAATGTGCATGATGTCTTCCATGTTTCTCAGCTCCGGAGGTGCTTCAATACTCCCGAGCGTACCATTGAACTCCAAGACATTGATCTCCAAGAAGACCTCTCTTATCGTGAGCATCTAGTTGCAATTCTCGAAGAAACTGAGTGTAGGACTCGCAACAAGTCTATCAAGTTCCTCAAGGTGAAGTGGTCTCATCATTCTGACAAAGAAGCTACTTGGGAACGCGAGGACCTTCTCCGTTCTGAATTTCAAGACTTCTTTCGTTCCTAGATCTTGGGTCGAGATCCTCTTGTAGTGTGGGAGAGTTGTGACAGCCCAAGTGTTGTCCCTACCTTTTATGGCATGTGTCTTGTATGAACCTTGTTGCCATGAGCTTAATGAAATGATTTGCACCTTGTCATACCATGTCTTGTTTTTGCATTCATGCATCATGCATCATTTTATCCTTCATGCCATGCTTGTTTCTTATGTGCCCTTGTGTGGTTGGTAGTGATCTTGTGTTGTGTGGGGTGATGTGGTTGGAGTTATGTGGTGCATCTCCTTCTTCTTCCCCCCTCTTTATTTCCTTTTCAAACAACCCTTCCAAATTAACCTTTCCTTATATGTTATTTCAACAACAGATTTAAGTTGCTATTTAAATTGATTAAAAATGTTCAAGCGGTAGCCCAATATGTATTATTAATTATGAGTAGGGTTCTTTTGATGTTTGGAGTTGTATGCATGTGAGGTTTAAACAACCAGGGGCTGTTATTTGAAAACTATTAATATTACTTGCTTCAAAACCCCCCTAGTCAATTTATTTAAATAGTTCTCATATTCTTTTAGTCAAATATATTTTTGTCTTTTAAAAAACCCTTCTATTTTTCTCTAGGGTTTTTCCTTTTTCTTGTTGTTTTGTTTGAA
Source organism: Hordeum marinum (assembly GCA_022496015.1). NCBI lineage: Eukaryota > Viridiplantae > Streptophyta > Magnoliopsida > Poales > Poaceae > Hordeum > Hordeum marinum. The sequence goes on from CM039672.1 coordinate 388,090,827, forward strand.
TGGAAAAACCCTATGTTTTCCTTTTTTCAGAGAGAGAGAGAGAGCAGAGAGGTGGGCCTTGCTTCCCTACGGCCCAGCCCGCTCGAGGGAATGGCCACCTACCCCGTGCTTAGTCTCCGTCAATGAGCGTGTGAGAGAGCAGAGAGAGCGCGCCTCCGTCGTCCCCTTTTTGCCGTCCGTCGTCGTCACCCCCTAGGGTACTTAAACCCCTCTGCGTGCGTGCCTCCTCCACTAGGGTTCCTCTCTCCCCTCGTGCCACCGCTAGCTTCTTCTCCCTCTCCATTCCTCTCCCTCTTATCTTCTTCCCCTCTGTCGGGTAAGAATTCGGAGAATTCAGAGAGAGAGCTAGTGCCGCGCCGGTTGTCTCTGCCGCCGTCGCCGCGTCTCCGGTGGGACTTGTCCCCGGTGGACATGGCGTGGAGCTCTGGGTCGTCGCTCGCATTCCGTTCCCGCCGCTAGGGAGGTGAGGAGCACCTCCCCGGAAGTGCGCCCCGCTCGTCACCGTCGTTCGCAAGCAGAGAGCATCGCCGCCGGTCTTCTTCGTCTTCTTCCCCTCTGACTCGCGTCGTCCGCGTTCCCCCGCATCTCTGCTTCCCCCTCGGTGAGCAGTTGATCCTTGCAGGCCCTTCTCCCCCACGTAGGCCGTTGCGTAGTCGCCGTCGTGTCCGTCGCCGCCGGTCGGAAGGCGGGCGCTTGAAGCTCTCCCGCGTCCTCCTCGTCGCAAGATGAGTAGGGGAATGGGACCCCGCATATCCCCTCTTCGTGTGTGCCCGTTTGCTGTCGCCGGAACGACGTGTGTTCGTCGGAATTTTCCCGCCGTCGTTGCTGTCGTCGTAGGTGTTCGTCTTCAGTTCCGTCAGATAGTGCACACGTGTGTGTATTAGAACAACCATTGCCTCTTCTATTAACAACCGCAGTCGTAGCAGACTGGCAACCGGCTTGGGGGATCGACCGTGAGGTCGAGGGTTCGAGCCCTCCCCCTCCCCCCTTTTTTTGCTTGTTTTCCTTTTCTTTTCTTTTGTCTTGTTTTTCCCATTTGCTATATGTATGTGTGTGTGTATATTAAAACCAACATGTTTGATTTTTTTCTTTTCTGTTATATATGTGTGTAGGTGGTGTATATGTGTATGTGTAGAATGTTGTGTGTGTGTGTGCTTATGCATAGATACATATGTGCATGTGTATGTAAGAGTGTGTGTGTGTCATCATATGCATATGCATATGCATATATGCCTTGTGCATATATGTGTGCATATGTGTGTGGATGCACACCCACACACAAGAGCATGTGTGTGCTCATGAGTTTATGTGCCTATATGCATTATGCATATATGGTGCATGTGTGTGGGTGTGGATGGACACCACCCTCATAGGTGGTATGTTCATGGGTGAGTTGGTGCTCATATGCCCTTAGGCATATGGAGCCATGTGGGGCATGCTTGAGTAGTGTGTGTAGAGTGTGTGTGTGTGGGTGGGTGACAAGTGGGGCCTTTCCCTACTTGACATACACTTTGTTTGTTGGTATATGCATGCTTTGTAGGATTGATAGTTAATTTCCTTGTTAAACTAAGTTTCCAAATCTGGTTATGTCCATATATGCTCATGTCCATTTAGAGTAAGTTTTAACTTATAAGGGAGTGGATGGTTGCTTGCTAGTATATTGTGCCATGTTTCTTCACATGAACATATGAGTATGACACATGATTTTGGGGTAGAAAGATCCAAGGAATCCATTTGTGAAATCATATTTCACTTTTGAGGAAGTTTATAAAACTGTCATTTTCTGCTGTGATGTGACTTTGTCATTTTTGCATGAATTAATCTATGCTTGCTTTGGGGCATGTGCCAACATGGAAGTGCTAGTGTTTTATGTATATTATGTCATGGTATTTTTGTTTGACATGAGAATGACCCATATAAGTGGGAAACATGCTGCAAAGTAGCTAACTTGATGTTACTGTTTTCACCATGCTAAATATTTCTAAGTCTGAGAATTTGCTGTTATTTTTATGCCATGAAGAGTGGTGGCCATCTTGTGATATGTTGAGAATTAGCTCATTCTCAGTGCTAGTATTTTGAACTAGATGTTGTCTACTATCGTCCTGTTAATTTTCATGCCAAGAGGTGGTCTCTAACATATTTAACTTCTGCTGTCAACATGCTACCAGATTAATTCAGATTTCAGAAAACTGTTATTTTCACTAAGTCCCAAAAAACTGTTTCATCATGCCAACTTGATAGCTTCATGCTTATTGATATGTGCCTCCTTTCCAGATTGTGTAGTTGGATAAGTTGATAAGCATTTTATGTAGGTTATGTCAATACCTTATTTGTGTCTGTAGGATTCCTGTAGCTAAATTTGTGGTCTGTATAATTTGCTATGTTGCTGTTTTATGGCAGATTGTTTGTTTTATTGTTTTGTGACTTGTGGGAGCTATACTCCATGGAATTGCTTGATCTTTGACTCTATTGTGGTTGTTTATTCATTGCCTAACCAGTGGCTACCTTGGAATGCCAAGGAATATCCCAGGTCCTTGTTGTCTTGTGTTTTGCCTTCGTACCTTGTCGTGAACGTATCGTGAGAACCGTAGCTCCGTTTGTTACGTTCTTTATATGCATTTTCATCGTTTTCACATGATGCATCCACATTTGACATGTTCATGCATGTCTAAATAACTTAATATAAGGTTCTCTCCAGATTCATTAATATCCAATTCTTGCATGTGAAACATGACTAGTTAGGATTGCCATGTTAAAACTCTTCACCTAAGCATGCATCATTCTTGCATGTGCGTTGCACCATGGTTGTTTGTTTATTCTCGCTGTTTCTTTTGGGTAGACGCAAGTGTTGAACCTGAGTACGAAGAGCCAGGCGAGTACAACTACGAGGATCCCGTTACTTGTTCCTCTAAAGAACCAACATGCAAGATGATCGTACCCGGATCCCGATACTATTTTCCCTTGCTAGTTTCTCGCTCTTATCGTTACAATTGAGCTACCTACCACTTTAAGGTCAGCCTCCTAATTTCCTTGATAGCCTCTAACCCTCCACATCCTAGCAAACCTTTGATTGGCTAAGTTACCGCTGCTTAGCCCCTCTTATAGCGTTCTTAGTTGCAGGTTCAGGTTGTTCCATGTGATAACATGGATTTGGCATATCACAATATTACCTGTTATCTGCACATATATATCTTGGTATTGGTGGAAGGCTTGGCCTTTTGCTAGGTGTTTTGTTCCGCTGTTACCGCCATAGTTCTTGTTACCGGTGTTATGTTTTCCATATTTTGTGCTCCTAACATGCTCGGGGTTGTTATTGGGACCCCCTTGTTTATTCGGTTGAGATTAAAACTTGTCTGGCAAGACCCAACATTGGTACTACATTTTCTTAATAACTTAATAAAAGTTGCATAGGGCTTTGCAACCCCGTGGATAATTAATCAACTCCCGGGCCAGTGCTCCTCATGAGTGTTGGTCCAAACTAGAGCACTGTGCGGGGCCTACCCGGGGCAACTTGGGAGATTTGTATCATGCCACCGTACACTAGCTTATCCGCCGTGTCCCGAGAACGAGATACGCGGCTCTTATCGGGTTCGTCGACACGTCGGGTGGTCTTGCTGGATTTGTTTTACCTTTATCGAATGTCTTGCGTGTGGACTCCGACTTTCTTCGGGTTATCTCGAGGTGTTGGAATTACTTTGGAGTTACCTATGATGATCACGAGATTCGTGGTCGAGGCTATTCCCGCGGAGTGTGGTTATTTGTGATGGACAAGTTGGAGCACCCCTGCAGGGTTAAATCTTTTCGAGAAGCCGTGCCCGCGGTTATGTGGCAACTTGGATATTTGTTTAACACCCGGTTATGGTTAACTTGAAGTAAACTCTACATAAAATACACCAACTATGTGAGTATCAGTGATCGTGTTTGCTCGTGAACATGATCCGAGAGAGAACACTGTGGGGTTATGATTGACGTAAGTAAGTGTTCAGGATCTCATAGAGGTCATACTATAGTCGATCGTTCATCATAGGCCACTCATATTTATTTGTCATGTTACGTAAGTTTAGCCACCATATATGCTTAGTGCTGCTGCAAACTAAACACATACCCCTTCCCAACCTCAAGCTTGAATAGTCTCGGTACCCGGGTGCTTGATTGCTGAGTCCTTGTGGCTCACAGATTACTACAACACTCCAGGTACAGGTACAGATGAGTTGGTGCAGGATGATATGATGCAGCTCCAGTGGGAATATGATGAGGAGAGAGGCAGGATGTACGTGACTTATCCAGACGAGTAGGGGAACATGATTGTGATCTTTGGGATAGCAAGATAGTGTGATTTGCATCTGTTTTATTGTTTGATTTCGTCCGTAGTCGGACCCTGTCTTCATCTTGATGATTTGAACTCTGTGTGGAATTGTAATTTAGTATGTGGCGAGTGTAAGCCAACTTGTATTCTCATCTCTTCTGTTATGTATGATGCAATGATGCTATACTTGCGAACGACAAGATGCGCCTCTATCCTTTGCAAGTCCCTCGTGCCTTAATATGGATAGGCGTGCATCTTGGGCGTGACATGCTTGGTGGTATTGAGAATGTTCTTAGGGTTCTTACTACAGGGATGCTGCGAGCCACTGCCACGCGTATGCGATAGAGGGTCCCTGAAAGTGCAAAAGTTGAAAAGCCCAAAAAGTCCTCTACCGCATCACCCTGGGCCTCATTTTATACTCTAAAGGGGATCCCAACAGTGGTGTACGGTGCATACGCGGGGTGTATAGATCTATAGTGCTATCATACCTAAGACTGACGGAATAGGACAGGCGCATTTAATGCACTGTCAGGCATCTCTATCCATCAGAGGGACGGGACGGGAGCCCGTCCCATCGGCACCGCTTAAGTCTCTTCGACGTCGATGTGGCAACACACGTCCAGATGTATTGACACCTGGAACGTGCGCTGGCCGGGTCTTGCCGGGGCTTCGCATTGCCGGGTCCTTGCCTTGCCGGGGTCGGGCTCTCTCTCTGGTGGTTCGATAGCCCTCCTGACAAGGCCTTGCCGGTGATCTTGATTCTCCCATGCTGGTATCTCGCAAGTCCCTGTTGGGCCTGGCCGCCAGGGCGGCTACCACTACCCGTGCACAAGTAAGGGGCACTGGAGAGCCCAAAACTCTAGTGCACCGATAGGAGCCCCCGGGGCTGGGCCACACACGTCATGAGGCGTTGTTGGGCTAGGCACAATTAGTGCATGGGCACGCGTGGCAGGGCCTTGCGATCGTGGTCATTGCGCTCGCTGCGCTTCCCCACGACACACATTGAATGCGGGACGTGGGATACGTGCACGGCATAGCCTTTAAGTTTTTAATTACAACATCAGGTCATTTTCGCCACGTGCGCCACATGCATAGCGAGGAGCCAGCAATGGGCGCTCGTGACTTAAAGTTCCTGGGAAAAGCAGTAACCGCAGCGCCGTGGATTGGAGCAACGGGGCGGTTGTTGTTTGCCCCGTGATCAAGGGTGCCACTATTGGAGGAGGTGGGCGGCGTCCTTTGGAGTGGAGGAGAGCTGGCCCTCGCACTTCCGCCTATAAATAGAGGGGAACTAGGGGCAGTGCTCATCCATCCTTCTTCCATATCTTGCCTTTCCGAGTGCAAACCTCCAGCGTTCGCTCTCCCATGTCTCGATAACCTTCGAGCGGCGCCCGCCCCCAGCCATGAAAAGGGGGCATGGGCGACCACCGTCTTCAGCTTCACGAAGAAGCTCTCGTCTGGATCATGCCACCGCTTCAGCCGCGGAGGTCGAGGGCGGCCCGAGCGCGCGCGGTGGTAGAGGCATGAGGGTCCGCGGCCGCCGTGGGGGCCGAGGCCGGGGGAGGCGGAGTGGTGCTCCACCTCCTCCTCCTCCGTCGCTAGGCCTCTCCATTGAGGAGACCCATGCCGAGGGGACGGCGCTAGACTTCGTCCTCGAGCTGGCTGGTCCCCTCTGGAGCCATCTTCGCCTCCCTCGCCTCTTTGCCAGGGCGATGGAGGGCGACGAGCCGCTCGTCCTGTGGCTGCTGGTGGCTGGTTGTTGTAACAACACGACACGGGTAAATGTCGATTACCCAACGAACCACGTCATGTTCCTCAGGCGTGGCCGGTAGACCTTCGCTCGCGCCCACAACCTCCATGTGGGCCCCGTCCTTCGCTTCAAAATGACGGAGGCCAATGCGCTCTCCATAATGGGCGCTCCGGCGCCTATCTCAGCTGCTGCAAAGAGAGCTCGAGCAGCGCCGAAAGCCTGTCCTCGGACGAGAGCGATGAGGAGGACAACGGCGAACATGACGACGATGAGCCTGGTCTTTGAGCGGTCAAGTCCGAGCCCGACGACTCGAGCTCGGATTGACCGTCGGCCGCACCATCATCGTCAGCCTCACGCCTCTCCCCCTCCCGGCAATATGTCCTTTCCAGGTGCTTTAGTCCCGGGCGCTGCCTCATCTTCCAGCTGGGTCTTCCGGCAAGCCCGTGGACTTCGGCTTCTGGGGTCCATCCCCCTTTTCGCCCGCTCCGACCCTCTCCTCCATGCGATGCTAGTCCAGGAGGGGCCAGGTTCTTGCCTGCCCATCTGGTAGCCCTGCTCCTCCGTGCAGTGCTGGTCCAGAGGGGTCAGGCCGGGCTTCTGCCGGGGGCCTCTCGCCATCTTTTTCTTCTTGTAGCTTGCCTCTGCTTTCCATATTTTTCTTCTTGTAATCTCCCCTAGGGGATAAACTCAAATAAAGATGTACTTAGGAAAAAGCGATATCTTATGTAAATTTCACCCTATTTTGAATGACAGTGTATTATCTTCCTTGTTGGATTGTTTCCTTGTATGAAATTTCCCCTACACCTTTTTGGAAAAGCCTTGATGGCATGAGTACCCTACCGCGAGCGCTTTGAGGAACGGGTCCTTAGCAGCCCGTTGGCGGTGTTACTGCCGGCAAGACGCCTTGGCGTTTTTGGTGCCGCCGCTCAAAGTGTTGGTCATGCTCGAAACAATGTAAGGGCACGAGTACTGTCACTTGAGTCACTGAGATGACAGGAAACGAAGCAAGGAGCACGGGTGCAGCCACTTAAACCGTTGAGCAGTTCCCGAAACATAATGAGGGCGCGACCAAACGCGGCAAGGTTCCCTAGCGTGCAGGTTTTCCATACAGAGGTCAAAATCGCACAAGGAAAATAACTCTACGGCAAGAATTATCTCGGGGTTTTTGCAACTTATCTTTTTGTTGCCGTGCTTACTCTGGCAAGTTTTTTTGGGTCGTCGCTCATAGCTATCCGTACCATCATTCCCCCCAGCAAAGCTGCATGCGAGGGGTCCTTCTGTCCTTTGAGAAAAAGAGAGAAGAGAAAATATGGATATGGAATCTTGGCGGTCCGTTAGTCCTTGTCGGGATTAAGTGCAATGCAACACCTCAAACAAACATGCACATAAGTAAACATGAGAATCGATCAGGTTTGCAGAACACTTATCTTTGTTCAACTACGCATAGGGTCTGAGCTTGGCTTTGTACCAAGGATTACATGCTTCAGCGGCAAGACTTGTACAAAAGGTGGTTGCCGGGAGGTCCGGCAATCGCGCCTCATGGGTAGAACTTGCGAACATGTTTAATATTCTAGGAGTTTCCCACTAGGATGCCATCTTCGGTCTCGAGGCAGACTGCGCCAAGCCTGGTGACTCGTACTACCCGATAAGGGCCTTCCCACTTTGGCATCAACTTGTTGGAATTCTTGGCGGACTGAACTCGCCAAAAAACAAGGTTGCCTTCCTCAAGACTTCTGGCATTAACTTTGCGGCTATGGTAGCGATGCATAGCTTGCTGGTAGCGTGTAGCTCTCACAGCAGCCTGAAGACGGTCTTCGTCAAGGAGCATCGGGTCATCTTGCCGCAACTGCTCTTGCTCAAGCTCATCATAAGTGAGCACTCGAGGCGATCAATACATGAGTTCCATGGGGAGAACTACCTCCGCCTCATAGACAAGGGAGAAGGGTGTCTGGCCGGTAGCTCGATTTGGTGTCGTTCTGATTGACCAAAGAACCACCAACAACTAATCAATCCAGTTCCTTCTGCACTTGTGTATCCTATCAAAAGTTCTTGTCTTGAGACCTCGCAACACTTCAACATTAGCCCTATCTGCTTAACCATTGCTCCGCAGGTGGGCAACGGAAGCAAAATAGATTTTGCTACCAAGGTCTTGGACATACTGCATGTAGGTGCGGCTCGTGAACTGTGTGTCGTTGTCAGTGATGATCCTATTGGGAACACCAAAGCGGCGAACTAGTCCCTTAAAGAACTTGACGGCTGACTGTGCTGTCACCTTTCTCACTGCTTCCACTTTAGGCCGCTTTGTGAACTTGTCGATCACAACGTACAAGTACTCAAAGCCCCGGGCAGGGCGGGGAAAGCGGCCCAAGATGTCAAGCCCCCAGAGCGAAAATGGCCAGGAGAGACGGATCGTTTTAAGTACTTGAGCTGGTTGATGTAGTATCTTCAAATGAAACTGGCATGCCTCACACTTGGTTACCAATTCCATTGCATCCTGGAGGGCGGTGGGCCAAAAGAAGCCTTGTCGGAATGCTTTCCCGGCAAGGGCTCTTGACCCTATGTGGGAGCCACATATGCCTCCATGTATCTCTTCCAACAGCTTCAGTCCATATTCTTGGGAAATGCATTTGAGTTTCACACTGTTTGGTATTTTTCTGTATATGATATTGTCTACGAACTGGTACATATCAGACCGATGGGCTACTCTCTCTGCTTCTTCTTGTTCCCCGGGAAGTTCTCCTGTCTGAAGGAAATGGATGATGTGATGTACCCATGTCGGAGCCTGTGGCTCGACAGGAAGACCCAAAGGCGTATCCTCCACCGGGGTAGCATTTCTCTCTACAACAAGGGCCTGAGGGCCTGCCGGAGTCTGCTGTGCCCCGGCAAGCCTGGTGGGAGCGTATGCTTCTACGACAAGAGTCGGGGCCTTGCCGGAGCACCGTACTCATGGAGAACCTGCCGTTCCCTCTGGCAACCTTCTCATTGGTGGCTTCGGGGAGCTCTGCTGGGAAATACTTACCGGAAGTTAACTTTCTTCTCTTCTCTTGTCCAGTTGATGGTGTCATGGAGGGTTGAGTTAGTTGGAGCATGAAAGTTCCTAGTTCCACAGGTAACTTAAGGGCAACACAGTTTCACAGGCCATCGGCAACGCTGTTCTCTGCATGTGGAACATGCTCCATTTGCAGGCCATCAAAACGCTCTTACAACTTCATCACTTCATCTACATAGGCTTGCATCAATGGGCTATGGTAATATTTGTTCACTTACCTGACGACAAGTTGAGAATCACCCCTGACAATAAGTTTCTTGATCCCAAGGTCTGCCATGATCTTGAGACCGGCAAGCAGCCGTTCATACTCAGCAGTGTTGTTTGTTGATCTTTCCTGGGGAAAGTGCATCTGAACCACATTTCTGAGGTTCTCTCCGGTGGGTGCGACAAGCTCCACTCCGGCACTGGCGCCTTGCAGCGAGAAAGCTCCATCAAAATACATGATCCATTCTCGATCAGTTTCCTTGCCGAGGAGAGTTGACTCTGGAATCTCTTCATCGGGTGTTCGGGTCCATTCTACAATGAACTCCGCCAAGGCCCTGCTCTGAATGGTCGAAGTGCTTTCAAATTCAAGGCCAAAGCTTGACAGTTACAAAGCCCACTCCACAATCCTGTCGGTAGCTTCTAGGTTCGGCAATATCCGTTGTAGCGGGAAGCGGGTGACAACGGTAATCTCATGTGCTTGGAAGTAATGGAGTAGCTTCCTTGAGGCCATAAGAAGGCCGAAGAGCAATTTTTGAATGCCAGAATATCTTGACTGAGGCCCCTGCAACAAGGAACTAACAAAATATACTGGTCGCTGCACCACTTTCTTCTTCTGGACCATCTCTTTCAACTGCGTAGATCCTTCTTTGCCAGCACCAGACCCTGTCGGGGGCTATCCCAGCTCGTCGCTCGGCGGTCCTGCCGTTATTGCCGCTTCTTTGTCAACTTCTCTTTCAGCCACTAGTGCAGGACTCACCACTTGATTTGTTGCCGCCAGATACAGCAGCAATGGCTCTTGTGGTTTTGGCGCGACTAGGATTGGCGGAAAGGAAAGGTACTTCTTCAAATCCTGTAGCGCTGCCTCCGCTTCCGGAGTCCATTTCATTGGACCTCCCTTCTTCAAGATTTTAGAAAAGGGCAGGGCGCGTGATCACCCACAAGTATAGGGGATCGCAACAGTTTTTGAGGGTAGAGTATTCAACCCAAATTTATTGATTCGACACAAGGGGAGCCAAAGAATATTCTTGAGTATTAGAAGCTGAGTTGTCAATTCAGCCACACCTGAAAGAGTTAATATCTGCAGCAAAGCATTCAATAGCAAAGTAATATGGTAGTAACGGTAAATGTGGCAAGGTGATAGTAGTAGTTTGTAGTGATTGTAACTGTAGCAACGGAAAAGTAACTTAGCGAAGATCAATATATGGAAAGCTCGTAGGCAATGGATCAGTGATGGATAATTATGTTGGATGGCATTCATCATGCAACAGTTATAACATAGGGCAACACCGAACTAGCTTCAATTCATCAATGTAATGTAGGCATGTATTCCGTATATAGTCATGCGTGCTTATGGAAGAGAACTTGCATGACATCTTTTGTCCTACCCTCCCGTGGCAGCGGGGTCTTATTGGAAACAAAGGGATGTTAAGGCTTCCTTTTAATAGAGAACCAGACCAAAGCATTAGCACTTAGTGAATACATGAACTCCTCAAACTACGGTAATCACCAAAAAGAATCCCAGTTATTGTCACCCTGGGGGATGCGGATCATAACTCGTAATAGGTGTCTACAACTTGCAAGATAGGGTCAAGAACAAACATATATTCATGAAAACATAATAGTTTCAGATCTGAAATCATGGCACTCGGGCCCTAGTGACAAGCATTAAGCATAGCAAAGTCATAGGAACATCAATCTCAGAACATAGTGGATACTAGGGATCAAACCTAATAAAACTAACTCGATTACATGATAAATCTCATCCAACCCATCACCGTCCAGCAAGCCTATGATGAGATTACTCACGAACGGTGGAGAGCATCATGGAATTGGTGATGAAGGATGGTTGGTGATGACGAAGACGTCGATTTCCCCTCTCTGGAGCCCAATACGAACTCCAGATGTGGTCTCCCGAGGAAGAACAGGAGGTGGCGGCGGCTCCGTATCATGAAACACGATGGACTCTTCTCCCTGATTCCCCCCCCCAATAGGAATATATAGAAGTAGAAACGAGGTCAGAGGAGCAGCAGGGGGCCCACAAGCCTACCAGGTGCGCCCTATGGGGGGTGGGCGCGCCCACCAGGCTCGTGGCCAGGTGGTGGGCCCCTTGTAGTTGATTCTTTTGCCAGTATTTTTTATTAATTCCAAAAATATTCTCCATAAATTTCCAGGTTAATACGAGAACATTTATTTCTACACAAAAATAATACCAAGGCAATTCTGCTGAAAACAGCGTCAGTCCGGGTTAGTTCCATTCAAATCATGCAAATTAGAGTCCAAAACAAGGGCAAAATAGTTTGGAAAATTAGACACGTTGGAGACGTATCAACTCCCCGAAGCTTAAACCTTTGCTTGTCCTCAAGCAATTTAGTTGATAAACTGAAATTGATAAAGAAAAACTTGTACAAAATCTGTTTGATCTTGCTGTTGTAAATATGTCTAACTTATGTTCAGATTTTTAGCAAGGATTATAGACTAACCACATTCACAATAACATTTAGGTCTCACATTTACTCATATCAATGGCATAATCAACCAGCGAGCAATAATGATAAGTCTCGGATGACAAAAATTCTATCAGAACAATCATGATACAATATGACATAATGGTATCTTGCTAGCCCTTCCTAAGACCGCAAGATATAAATGCAAAGCACCTGTGGAGAACAAGGACTGACTAAACATTGTAATTCACGGTGAGAGAGATCCAGTCATGCTCATACTCAATATCAATTAATAGCAAGACATACAAATGACGATGGCGCTCTCTAACTGGTGCTTTTTATAAGAGGACGTTGACTCAACAATAAAGTAAATGGAAAGTCCCATCGCAGATGGAAGCATTGATTTGCAGAGGTGCTAGAGCTCGAGCTTTTAAAATAGAGATAAGTAATTGCTCACATAAATACCAAGAGGTTTTCAATATATTCCATGCTAGATACATTATAGGCGGTTCCCAAACAGAATGGTAAAGTTTTTACTTCCCCTCCACCAAATCAGTCACACTCCACGGCGGGCCGAATTCATGGGTACCGTCCATACAAACACAGTTCCGGGGGAGTTTTGTTTAATTATATTTTGCCTTTTATTTCGAGCATGGGACTGGGCATCCCGATTACCAGCCACTTTCTCGTGAATGATAGTGAATCAACACATATCGTGTGAATAACCCACCTAGCATGGAAGATGCTGACAACCCCAGCCGCCACATGAGCGATTTGGCATACAAAACAAAATATTTATTTGAAGGTTTAAAGTTTAGCACATGCAAATTTACTTGGACCAACAAGTAAATACCACATATAGGTAAATATGATGGACTCATATGGAACAACTTTGGGTTTATTGAGATGGATGCACAAGTAGTATTCCCGCTTAGTACAAGTGAAGGCTGGCAAAAGACTGGGGAGCGACCAACTAGAGAGTGACACAGTCATCAACATGCTTTGAGTTTAATCAACATTGAATGCAAGCATGAGTAGGATATAATTCACCATGAATATAAACATCATGGAGGCTATGTTGATTTGTTTCAACTACATGCATGAACATGTGCCATGTCAAGCCACTTGAATCATTCAGAGGAGGATACCATTCTATCATACTACATCACAACCATTTTAATGCGCATATTGGCACTCAAGACGAACCATTATCCACTCTTAGCTGATTAAGCATGGCATGAATAACTATAATCTCTAATTGTCATTGCAGACACGTTCAGCCCATAATGTACTGAATTCGGAATGATGAGCTAATCATATTTACAAAAGCAAGATAGGTCGAGTTCATACCAGCTTTTCTCCATCTCAATCTTTTCATCAAATATTTTCATTATTGCCTTTCACTTGTATGACCGAACGGTGTGAATAATAATAAGAGTGCACATGCATTGGACTAAGCTGGAATCTGCAAACAATAAACCGAAGGAGAAGACAAGGCAATATAGGTTCTTTATAAGATAAACTATAATGCATATGAGAGTCACTCAACAAGTCATCGTGGTCTTCTCCTTACGACCCAAATAAAAGAAAGGAAAATTATTTACACGGGAAAGCTCCCAACAAGAAAAAGAACAACGAGAAATCTTTTTGGGTTTTCTCTTTAATGTTACAACTAAGCAACTAGGAAATAAAGCTAGAACTTATTTTTTTGTATTTTTCTCAAAGTTAATTAAACACACAAGAAGAAAGCAAAACAAGGAATAAACTACCATGGATAGTACAATGAAAAAGTATGAACACTGACAACTGAAATAAGTGTGTGAACATGAATGTAATGTCGGTGAGAAATACGTATTCCCCCAAGCTTAGGCTTGTGGCCTAGGTTGATCTAGGGCCACAGCTGGCCCAGATAATATCCGAAGTCAAAGTTGGGGTTGTATTGGGCTGCGTCGGCTACCGCCTGAACTATTACAACATGATGGCGAGCGGTTTTTGCATTTTGCTCGTACTCGTTTGCCTCCTCTCTGGTTATAAAATATCTCTGCTTTTCCTGAAAGTCAAAGAAAGCAGGAGCAGGAAGGCTAACATGGACAACACGTTGACTGTCAAAAATTAGTCGGTACTGGAGGGATTGTTCGTTTCTTTCAAGAGACTGGTAGCGTACCAAAGCTGCATAATCAATAAAATCAAGGGGCAACTCAATATAATTCCCTCTTATGGGTACCCCAAGATACTTAGCTACACGGGTGGCATAAATTCCACCAAAGAAATATCCATCCTTAGCATTATGATGTAACCTCCTGGTAATAATAGCCCCCAACTTATATCATCTATCTATCATTACCACACTCTTAAGAATACTCAGATCAGGCACACAAAGGTGACTATGCTCATGTTTATCATTAATACATCTACCTATGAAGAGAGCAAAATAATGTATAGCCAGAAAATGAATGCTCCCCAAGGTGGCTTGCGTAATGATTCTAGTTTCTCCCACCGTGATGCTAGCAAGGAAATCATTATATTCATTTTTATGAGGATCGCTACGACTACCCCACTGTGGAATTTTGCATGCATCATTAAAATCTTCTAGGTCCATGGTATAGGTCTTATCATAAAGATCAAATAGAACAAAATGAGAATTACGCCTAGATGAAAATTCAGACCTCCGCACGAAAGAATCGGTGAGTTGATAATATTGCTTGCATCGATCCAAAATAAAATCCTCAAGGCCAGCATTCCTTATGTACGCATAAAACTCTTCCTTAAATCTGGCGTTTTCCATGAGTTGATCTGACGACCATTTACAAGGAAGTACTCGAGCTTCCCTCGGTGGTTCAAAATTAGGCTCACGTAACGCGAGTCTTGGGGCTTTCTTGCTTGGGGAACCCCCTTGGTACATTCTCCTAAACATCTTTCTTTCTTTGAAAAATTTCTGAAATTTTTAGTGAACTAGAATAAGGGTGAACAAAACTCAACAAAACTCATAGCAACTACTCCCTCAAGTGCCTAGAGACTATATCATGCCTCAAAACTACTCGGGACCATATAAATTTGACATGCAAGCTAAAAACACATTCACCACGACAGAAAAAAATCTGCAATATATAAGGCACTAGAACAAAAACTAATTGGACCATTGGAGGAGTTACATACCAATGAGCAATCCCCTAAAACATTTTTGCGAATGAAGCTTTGAGCAAGGAGATTGAAAATGGTAGCAAGATGAGCTAGAACACGGGTTTGAGCAATGGTGGCATTTTTTCTGGTGGAAGATGAAATGAATGGGTGCTGGAATAAGTGGAGGAGGGCCATGTGAGACCCACAAGCCACCAGGGCACGCCTAGGGGGGTGGGCGCGCCCTGTAGGCTTGTGGCCCACTGGTGTAGCCCCTTGATGCATACTAAGTGCCAAAAATTCTTAAATATTCCAGAAAAAATCATACTCCAATTTCAGGACATTTGAAAAACTTTTATTTTCAGGTCACTTTTTTATTGCATAGGAAACTCAAAAAACAAAAAAATTATCGCATTTTTACTTAATTTCATCTAGGTAACAGAAAGTAAAAGTTAGGTTCAGGAAGTTGTGCTTTCTAAATTCATCCATCTCATGCTCATCAAAAGGAATCCATCAGTAAGGTTGATCAAGTCTTATTAACAAACTTCTTTCGAATAACATGAAACCGAAGAATTTTCGGATAACACTAAGTTACCTCAATGGGGATATGCATTTCCCCAACAATAAGTATATCATATTTCTTCTTGACAGTTGGAAGAGGGAACTCAAAGTCTCCAATAATAATCGTTGGGATTTTTTCAATAGAGTTGATACTATGAACTTGAGGTTGTTTCTTCAGAAAGTGTACCGTTTGCTCATTACCATTAATATGAAAAGTGACATTGCCCTTGTCGCAATCAATAAATGCACATGCACTATTCAAAAAGGGTCTACCAAGGATGATCGACATACTATCGTCCTCGGGAATATCAAGAATAACAAAGTCTGTCAAGATAGTAGCATTTGCAACTACGACAGGTACATCCTCACAAATACCAATAGGTAAAGCAGTTGATTTATCAGACATTTGCAAAGAGATCTTAGTAGGTTTCAACTTATTCAAATCAAGTCTACGGTATAAAGAGAAAGGCATAACACTAACACCAGCTCCAAGATCACATAAAGTAGTTTTAACATAATTTCCTTTAATAGAGCATGGTATAGTAGGTACTCCAGGATCTCCTAATTTCTTAGGTATTCCACCTTTAAATGTATAATTAGCAAGCATGGTGGAAATCTCATCTTCCGGTATCTTTCTTTTATTTGTCACAATATCTTTCATATACTTAGCATAAGGAGACATTTTCAAAACATCAGTCAGGCGCATACGTAAAAATACAGGTCTAAGCATTTCAGCAAAGCGCTCAAAGTCCTCATCATCCTTCTTCTTGGATAGTTTGGGAGGAAAGGGCTTGGGTTTCTGAACCCATGGTTCTCTTTCTCTACCATGTTTCCTAGCAATGAAGTCTCTTTTATCGTATCTTTTATTCTTAGATTGTGGGTTATCAAGATCATCAGCAGGTTCAATCTCCACATCATTATCATTACTAGGTTGAGCATCAACATGAACATCATTATTAATGTTATCATTAGGCTCATGTTCATCACCAGATTGTGTCTCAGCATCAGAAATAGAAATATCATTTTGATTCTCAGATGTATCTATAACAGGTTCACTAGCAGTATGCAAAGTAGTATCATCATTCTTTCTTCCATTCTTATTGGAACGGATAGGTGCATCAGTATTAACTCTCTGAGAATCTTTCTCAATTCTCTTAGGATGGCCCTCGGGATACAAAGGTTCCTGAGTCATTCTACCTCCTCTAGTCACAACTTTAACAGAATGCTCATTATCTTTACTATTCATCTCATTAAGCAAATCATTCTGAGCCTTAAGTACTTGTTCTACTTGAGTGGTTACCATGGAAGCATGTTTACTAATAAGCTTAAGATCATTAATAGTTCTACTCAGATAATCATCTAAGCGATCAAGCATATAAGCATTATGTTTCAATTGTCTACTAACATAAGCACTGAAATTTTCTTGCTTCACAATAAAATTATCAAATTCATCCAAGCATTGGCTAGCAGACTTATTATAAGGAATATCTCTTTCATCAAATCTACTGAGAGAATCTACCTCTACTACTTGTGTCGGGTTATCAAGACCACGTATTTGTTCAATAGGTGGTAGATTCTTAACATCCTCAACTTTAATACCCTTTTCTTTCATAGATTTCTTTGCCTCTTGCATATCTTCAGGACTGAGGAATATAATACTTCTTTTCTTCGGAATTGGCTTTGATGACGGTTCGGGAATAGTCCAATCATTATCATAGCTCAATATATTATTCAATAGTAATTCAGCTTGTTCAACAGTTGGTTCCATGAAAACACAAACAACACAACTATCTAGGTAGTCCCTAGAAGCATCGATTAGTCCATTATAAAACATATCAAGTATTTCATTTTTCTTGAGAGGATGATTAGGCAAAGCATTAAGTAATTGGAGAAGCCTCCCACAAGCTTGTGGGAGACTCTCTTCTTAAAGTTGCACAAAGTTAAATATTTCTTGCAAAGGCAACTTGTTTCTTATGGACAGGGAAATATGTTTCAAAGAAGTAATAAATCATATCCTAGGGACTACACACACAACCAGGAGAAAGAGAATTAAACCATATCTCAGCATCACACTTTAATGAGAAAGTAAACAACTTAATAATATAGTAATAGCGAATTTTTTCCTCATGAGTAAATAGGGTGACTATATCATTCAATTTGTTAAGATGTGCCACAATAGTTTCAGATTCATAACCATGGAAAGGATCAGATTCAACCAAAGTAATTAACTCAGGATCGACAGAGAATTCATAATCCTTATCAGTAACAAAGATAGGTGAAGTAGCAAACTTAGGATCATATTGCATTCTAGCATTCAAAGATTTTTCCTTCCACTTGCGAAGCAATTTCTTAAGATCATCTCTATCCTTACAAGCAACAAAGTCCCTAGCTACCTCTCCTTCCATAAGATAAACCTTAGGTATATCAAGCAACTCATATCTAGGAGATCTAGGTCTAGCAGATATATGATAGTGTTCAGCTTCAATAATTTCATCAGATTCAGAAATATTATCAGTTTCAGCGTTGGCTCTAGCAATTTGTTCATCAAGAAATTCACCCAGTGGCACAATATCATGAAGCAAAGTATCATCATAAGCACCATGCATAGCATAAGTAGTAGCATCAATTACTTGCGACATTTTAGAATTAATAGCACGTGGTGGTGTCGCAAACTTACTCATAATATAAGGCGAATCAGTGTAGAGCTAGATGGCAGTTCCTTACCTATCCTCGTAGTTGAGTGGTAGATCTTGGTTTTTGGATCTTTAAGATTCCTCATAGTGATCAACAGATATATATATATATATATATCCCAAGTGACTCAGAGAATAAAGCTATGCTCCCCGGCAACGGTGCCAGAAAAAGGTCTTGATAACCCACAAGTATAGGGGATCGCAACAGTTTTTGAGGGTACAATATTCAACCCAAATTTATTGATTCGACAAAAGGGGAGTAAAAGAATATTCTCGAGTATTAGTAGCTGAGTTGACAATTCAACTACACCTGAAAGACTTAATATCTGCAGCAAATTATTTACTAGCAAAGTAATATGGTAGTAACGGTAAATGTGGCAAGGTGATAGTAGCAGTTTGTCACTAAGGGATATTAAGGCCTCCTTTTAATAGAGAACCGGACCAAAGCATTAGCACTTAGTGAATACATGAACTCCTCAAACTACGGTAATCACCAAAAAGAATCCTAGTTATTGTCACCCTGGGGGATGCGGATCATAACTCGTAATAGGTGTCTACAACTTGTAAGATAGGATCAAGAACACACACATATTCATGAAAAGATAATAGGTTCTGATCTGATATCATGGGACTCGGGCCCTAGTGAAAAACATTAAGCATAGCAAAGTCATAGGAACATCAATCTCAGAACATAGTGGATACTAGGGATCAAACCGTAACAAAACTAACTCAATTACATGATAAATCTCATCCAACCCATCACCGTCCAGCAAGCCTACGATGAGATTACTCACGAATGGTGGAGACCATCATGGAATTGGAGATGAAGGATGGTTGGTGATGACGAAGGCGTCGATTTCCCCTCTCTGGAACCCAAAACAAACTCCAGATCTGGTCTCCCGAGGAAGAACAAGAGGTGGCGACGGCTCCGTATCGTGAAACACGATGAACTCTTCTCTGTGATTTTTTTCTCCCCAAATAGGAATATATAGAAGTGGAAACGAGGTCGGAGGAGTAGCAGGGGGCCCACAAGCCTGCCCGGCGCGCCTGTAGTTGATTATTTTGCCAGTATTTTTTATTAATTCCAAAATTATTCTTCGTAAATTTTGAGGTCAATCCGAGAACTTTTATGTCTGCACAAAAATAACACCAAGGCAAATCTGCCAAAAACATTGTTAGTCCGGGTTAGTTCCATTCAAATCATGCAAATTAGAGTCCAAAACAAGGGCAAACGAGTTTGGAAAAGTAGATACGTTAGAGAGGTATCAGCACGCTCAGCAGATTTTGAGATGAACCTACTCAGAGAAGCAACACAGCCGACAAGGCGTCGCACGTCTTTGACTCGTCTTGGTGATTCAATTTGCTCAATTGCTTTGATCTTGTCGGGATTTGCTTCGATTCTTCATTGAGATACAAAGAACCTGAGAAGCTTGCAGGATGGGACACCGAACACACTTTTCTCAGGGTTGAGCTTCATGTCGATCTTGCGCAGATTTGCAAATGTTTCTTCTTGGTCTAATATGAGCGTGGCCTTATCCTTGGTTTTGACCACTATATCATCCATGTAAGCTTCCATATTTCTATGTAGCTGGGGCTCAAAACCAATCTGGACCACTCTTGTAAAGGTAGAACTAGCACTTTTCAACCCAAAAGGCATACGCAGAAAGCAATACGTACCACATGGGGTGATAAATGCAGTCTTCTCCTCGTCTTCTTTGGCCATGAAAATAGGTGTCAAGGAAATACAATAAGTCGCAGCCGACAGTGGAGTCCACAATCTGGTCGATGCGGGGAAGGGAAAAGGATCTTTGGGGCAGGCCTTGTTGATGTTTGTGAAATCAATGAATAGCCTCCACTTCCAATTCGCCTTGCGCACTACGACTGGATTGGCCAACCATGTAGGATGGAGTACTCCTCTGATCAGGACAACCGCTTCTAACTTCTTGATTTCTTCGGCAATAAACTGTTGCCGCTCCAAAGCTTGCTTCCGAACCTTCTGCTTGACGGGCCACGCATGCGGACAGACGACAAGGTGGTGCTCAATCACCTTCCTAGGAATGCTGGGGATATTAGATGGTTTCCAGGCAAACACATCGACATTCGCCCACAGGAAGGTGACGAGCACGCTTTCCTTTTTGTTGTCAAGGGTAGAACTTATGGTGAAAGTTCCCCCCGTGCCATCCTCCTTGGAGGGAACCTTCTTGGTCTCTGATGGAGCTGCCTTGGACTTCTTGATCTTGCCGGTGGATCTCTCTGGCACATCGTCGATGGGAGCGCAGCACTCCAAGGGGGCGCGCTTGCCGGAATGTGCGCTAGAGGCATTGCCGGTCTTCTTTCCCCCGGGAGCTTCAGCGGTAGGAGCAAGTGCCTTGGCTGCAGGTGCTGTAGCTGCCCCCCCGATAGAGTTGGTCGGCGCGGATAAGTGCGCTCTTCTTGATAGAGTTAATGGTGATGACGCTCATTGGCCTGGGCATCTTCAGCATGTTGTAAGCGAAATGAGTGGCCACCATGAACTTGGCCAGTGTCGGGCCGACCAGAATGCCGTTGTATGGCAATGTGATCTTGGCGACATCAAAAACAATCTTCTCCGTTCTGAAATTGATATCGTTGACAAATGTCACCGGCAGCGCGACCTTGCCTTTTGGCCGAGTCCTTCCAAAATTGACCCCTTGGAAAGCGCCTATCTACTCGAGATCTTCGTCAGGATTTTGCAGCCTCTGAATGACACCAGGCGAGATCAGGTTCAGGCTGGCCCCACTGTCGACTAACATCTTCATCACCTTGAGGTTACAGATTGTTGGCGAGACCAACAACGACAAGCACTCGACCGCAGTTATGCGATCAGGGTGATCCTCAGTGTCGAAGATGATAGGAGTGTTGAACCACTTCAGAGGTCTTTGTGTGCCGATAGAGGGCTCTGCCGCATTAACCTCGCGCGCCCACTGTTTAAGTTGGCGGTGAGAGGAATACGACGAGGCTCCTCCTTCTATGCACATCATCTTTGTAGCCTTCTGAAACTCATGCTCACTGGACTCATCGTCCTCTTCGACATCATCATCATCTCCCTCTTTCTTGTCGTAGCCATGGGCTGGCTGGTCTTTTTGTTGCTTGTGTTTGCCGCGATGACCTCCTTGGTCAACACGCTTCTTGGTGGACCCCTCGACACCGTCCTGATCCTTCTCCTTGTCTCACCTCTCATACTCAGCCTTCTGCTTCTCGGAAAGCTGCTCCACTTGTCGGCAGTCTTGGAGATCGTGGCCCTTGGTGCAATAGATTTTGCAATACTGCTTGCCGGCAGCCGCCAGGGCGTGGTAGGAGGCGCACCCGACAACATCGTTGTCGGGGTCATCAACCTTGCCCTTCTTGGCAGCGCCGGGGTTGCTGAATCCTTTGATGGCTAGCACGGTCTTTCCCTTGCGCTTCTTATTCCACCATCGGCCCTTCTTTGCCGGGGCAGTGGTGTCTTCATCTTTGGAGTCGACCCCTGCACCGACGTCTTCACTGGGCAGCCTCCTCCCTTATTCAGCCCGAGCACATTTGTCTGACAAAGCATAAAGCTCGGCGACGTCCCTGACTCTGTTCATTGTTAGCTTTTCCCGCATCATGTGGTTGCGCATGTTCTGATGGAACACGCTAATAACAGCGGCAGGATGAACGTCTGGGATGTTGTGATGCACGCAGCTGAACCTTTGGATGTACTTGCGTAAAGTTTCTCCCTCCTTCTGAGGGATGATGTGTAGATCACTTTGTTGGACAGGAGCTTGATGACCTCCTGTGAAGGTGCCAACAAACTCGTGGCACAAGTCTGCCCAGGAGGCAATTGACCCCTCTTGCAAGTGCATCAACCAGGACCCGACGTTGGGCTTAAGCACCAATGAGAAGTAGTTGGCGAGTATCTTGTCGTCGTGAACATCGTAGCTTGCACCGCAATGGTGTAGATGCTCTGGAATTCTGACGGATAAGTCTTGCCATCATACTTCTTTGGGACTTCTGGCTTAAACGTGCGAGAGTTGGGCCACTGGACTTGCCGCAGCTCACGGGTAAACGTTGGACAACCCACCTCGTAAGGTAGATTGACAGGATACTGATACGTCTCCAACATATCTATAATTTTTGCTTGTTTCATGCTGTTATATTATCATTCTTAGATGTTTTACAATTATTTTACTAAAACTTTATATTATTTTTGGGACTAACCTAACCTAGAGCCCAGTGCTAGTGCCTGTTTTTTCCTTGTTTCTGAGTTTTACAGAAAAGGAATATCAAACAGAGTCCAAACGGAATAAAAATTTATGGTGATTTTTTATGGACCAGAAGACACCCACGGAGCTTGGACATGAAGCCAGAAGGTTCATGAGGAGGCCACAAGCCTCAAGGGCGCGACCACCCCCCTAGGCACGCCCCATAGGCTTGTGGCCCCCTTAGGAGTCCACCGACCTCCCTCTTAGCTCTATAAATCCTCAAATATTCCAAAAAACCCAACACAGAACCTAGATCGGGAGTTCTGCCGCCGCAAGCCTCCAGAGCCACGAAAAACCAATTGGGACCCCGTTCCGGCACCTTGCCAGAGGGGAAACCATCACCGGAGGCCATCTTCATCATCCCGACGCTCTCCATGACGAGGAGGTAGTAGTTCACCCTCGGGGCTGAGGGTATGTACCAGTAGCTATGTGTTTGATCTCTCTCTCTCGTGTTGTTGAGATGCCACGATCTTGATGTACCACGAACTATATTGATATAGATGAATCATATGGAGTTTTCCCCTCTCTATCTTGTTGTGATGAATTGAGTTTTCCATTTAAGGTTTTCTTATTAGATTGAGTCTTTAAGGATTTGAGAACGGTTGATGTATGTCTTGCGATGGGATATGCGTGGTGACAATGGGATGTTCTATTGATCCACTTGATGTATGTTTTGGTGATCAACTTGTGGGTTCCGTGACCTTGGGAATCTATGCATAAGGGTTGGCACACATTTTTGTCTTGACGTTCCGGTAGAAACTTTGCGGCACTCTTTGAAGTTCTTTGTGCTGGATTGAACATGATGAATATGAAATTATGTGATGCATATCGTATAATCAAGCCCATGGGTACTTGTGGTGACATTGGAGTATCAAGGTGAAATTAGGGTTTTGGTTTATGTGTATCTTAAGGTATT
The DNA here is from genome assembly GCA_022496015.1 of Hordeum marinum. Classification (NCBI taxonomy): domain Eukaryota; kingdom Viridiplantae; phylum Streptophyta; class Magnoliopsida; order Poales; family Poaceae; genus Hordeum; species Hordeum marinum. The sequence goes on from CM039672.1 coordinate 388,114,105, forward strand.
ATTTTAGTACGAACTCTAGGTCTGTTTGTGACACTTATAGGGATAGCTCATAAGATTGATCAGAAAAGATAACTTTGAGGTGGTTTTGTACCCTACAATAATTTCTTTGTTAGTTCTCCGCTATTTGTGACTTTGGAGTGAACTCTTTGTCACACGAGAGGTATTTACATATGATTCAACTATGTCAATAATGTTTTGTGGAGTGCATAGAGTTTGTGTAGACATACCTAAAAGGGAAGATAGATTTTGTAAGAGGCACAAGTATTTAGAAACTAAATGGTTGCAAGAGAGGCTATATGTTTGTGCTGAAAGACTTAATATTTCTCGTCGTCCTTGTGAACTTTGCAATGAACGTGGTCATTATATTTTCCAATGTGAATTATTCCATGATCGAGTTGTGTCCAAAAATTGTGATAACCTCATTACCCTTGAGCATCATAATGAACTTAGTATATTTTTGGGGTATGAAGAAATGAAACGTGAAACTAAGGATGTTCCAGGATGGGCTCTTATGAAAGTGATTGATTTTGATCTAAATGAAATCTATATGTATTGCGTGGTAAATTGCATTGAGAATCCTCATATTGCCAATTACTTAAAGACAAGGAAACAAATAGTAGATGAAGAGAATACTAATGAAGGGGAAGAGGTCTCCCAATATCCTCCTATTTTTTCTTATGATGAATCAGGTAATGAGGAGGAGCTTTTTGTTCAACCAATCTCTTCAAAAAGAAGCTTGGAGAAATTAAATAAACCCACACATAATGTGGTGAAGAAGAAGAAAAGAAGGAAAAGTAAAGGTAAAGAGGTGTTTCTCCCAAATAATGACACCCCTTATAATCTTGAAAATATTTTTGGCACCAACTTATAAAATTTTCATGATAATAATTGTTATACGATTGGTGATATTCATACTATTAATGATGAGAGTGATTATGCTTATGTTATGCAAAGCCACAAGCTTGGGGATGATATGTTTGATGAGAATGACATGTTTGAGAATTTATTTGCTGCAATTAATGTTTGTTACAAGCTTGGGGATGCTATTTTTAATGAAGATGATGTTTTTAGTCCCCCAAGTTTTGATGTGCAATTTTATTATGATGATAGCATACCCCCTATTTATGATGATTGCAATATTTATGAAACTGGGTTTGGAAGAGTGTCAAGTTTAGATAATAATTATCCCACTATTTTGGAGGGTGTGAATCTTATTATAATTATAAAAGTGGATTTGGAGAGGTCACGACTTATTTATTAATGATTCCACTATTTCGGAAGAGGTTTGAATTGACTATGATGAGAACAAAGTTGCTACTTATGATAATTATTGTGATGATACTTATGTTATAAAGAGTAGTGATAATTATTGTCATGATTTTGAATATCCTTTTACTGAACATTACTCTTTTAATGTAGAAACAATTTTTAGTATTCTAGTTTCGTATGAAACTCCCACTATTAGTCATGAGAAGAAATTTTCATGTGTGGAGAGTAGTAAAATTTCTATGCTTGTAGATCATGAAAAGAATGCTTTATGTGCTGGTTATATTGTTTAATTCCTTCATGATTATACTGAAAATTATTATGAGGGAGGCAAAATATGCTTGTAGGAATTGCAATAATATCAAGTTTCCTCTCTATGTGTTCAAAGTTTTGAAGTTATGCTTGTTTTGCCTTCCTATGCTAGTTGATTCTTGTTCCCATAAATTGTTTGTTCATAAAATCCCTATGCATAGGAAGTGGGTTAGTATTAAATGTGCTAGTCATATGCTTCATGATGCTCTCTTTGTGTTTCAATTCTTATCTTTTTTGTGAGCATCATTGAAATCATCATGCCTAGCTAAAAGGCATTAATGAAAAATGCTTGTTGGGAGAGAACCCAACACTTCTAATTTATGTTTTGATGTGTTCACATGATTAAGATACTGTGTTAATCATGTTTTGTGCCTTTTATTTTAATAAAGTGCCAAGTGAAGCCTTTGGGATAGTGTGGATGATAGTTGACTTGATTCTGTGCAAAAACATAAACTTTTGCTCTTAGTCCAGGAATTTTGTAAATTCAATGGGACGTGATTTTGATCTGAATTTTTTAAACATGTTTATATACAAATTTCCCAGGTTTTACTAATTTTTCAGAATTTTTAGAGACAGGTAAGTATGGTTACACTATAGATCTTCACAGACTGTTCTGTTTTTTGACAGATTCTGGTTTGCATGCATAGTTTGCTTGTTTTAGTGTTCCGATAGCTTATATTCAGTGTTATAAATTATGGGAATGGTAGATTACAGTAGGTATCATGTGGTAACAATTATGAATCTTTTCTTCACAGTACCAAAGTGAATGATATTTGTTTATTATACTAACCCATCTCATGAAGTTCCGTTAAGTTTTGTGTGATTGAAGTTTTCAAGTTTTGGGTGAGACACCGATATGAGAAGAATAAGGAGTGAAAAGAACCTAAGATTTGGGATGACCAAGGCACCCCCAAGGTAATATACAAGGAATACTCAAGCGCCTAACCTTGGGGATGCCCCGAAAGGCATCCCCTCTTTCGTCTTCAACACTATCGGTATATCTTACTTGGACCTATATTTTTTTTGTCACACAATATGTGCTTTGCTTGGGTCATCATTATATTTTGTTACTTTATGTTAGGTGTTATTTATAATCTTGTTTTACAATAAAAAGTTCCAAGAATTTCCTTTAGGATGCTTGCATTGCATGTTCTGATGAGTGCTGTGTAAAAACAGAAACTTTGGCTGTAGTGTTTGAATTTTCATATTTTACTGGAACATTGAAAGTTTGTGAAAGTTTTACACATTATGTTCAGATAAATTTTAAAGAATTTGATAAAGTTTCATAAATTTTTGAGTTACAAAAGTACACTATTTGCATATATTGCTACAGACTGTTCTGTTTAGATAGATTGGTGTCATAGTTTCGTTATCTACTTAACCTATAGTTTCCATAGCCTATATTGTTAGATATAAATTGTGGAAATGATAGTATACAGTACCTAATGTTTTAAAACTATTATGCAACTTGGCTTGGTAGTACATAAAGAGTTGATTTATTATTATGTGTACTAACCTGTCTCACGAGTTCTTTTTGAGTTTTGTGTGGATGAAGTTTTCTTGAATAGGTGAAACCGTAGTATGAGAGGATTGAATGAGATACAAAAGCTCAAGCGTGGGGATGCCCAAGGCACCCCAAGTAAATATTTCAAGAACTCTCAAGCATCTAAGCTTGGGGATTCCATGTCTCCCACCTTTGTTCATCAACAATTATCGGTTAGCCTATGTTGAGCCTAAATTTTTATTCGTTCACATGATGTGTGCTATTCTTGGAGTGATATTTTTCTTTTGCTTGCTGTTTGAATAAAGTACTTAAGATCTGAAAATATTTGTGGAGGGAGAGAGGGTCCTCACATAGCTCCTTAATTGTTTGACTACTCATATCCTTTGAGAGTAGCTTATCATTTGCTCATGTGCTTTACTTAAATTTGTTTGAGCTTGTTGAAAAAACAATGGAAATACATGTAACTAGTCCCAAAAGTGATAGATATCCAAGGAGGATATAATAAAAACTTTAATGAAGATCATGGGACAAATTAAACTTGATTCTTTGTAATAGTTTTGAAACATTATTATAGTAATATGTGAGTCATGTTAGTGAGTAATTATGCTTAATAAGAATATTGGTGTTAAGGTTGTGATTCCCTATGCATGCACAAAAGTCAATAGTCATGCAATGAAGTGACATCCTACTTGTGGTGCATTATTCGTTGTTAGTTATGACTCAATGCTCACTTATGTGATTTTTCGTTCCTCGGTTTGGCTGCTTCCCAATCTATTTGCTAGCCTTCATTTGTACTAAGTAGAAATACTACTTGTGGATCCAAAATCCTTAAACCAAGTTTTTCCTTATGAGTCCACCATGCCTACCTATATGCGGTATTTCCATGCCGTTCCAAGCAAATTTGTATGTGCCATCTCTAAATCTTAAAAAATAAAATTTATCTTTTGTGTGCCCGTAGCGCTCATGAAACGGTGGGGAGTATCCAATATTTTCCATGCTAGGTGTGTTATTCTCACGATATGTGTTGATTCACTATCATTCATGAGAAAGTGGCTGGTATTCGGGATGCCCAGTCCCATGCTCAAAAATCAAATCAAAATATAATGAACAAAACTCCCCCCAGGAATTTTGTTTGAATGGATGGTACCCATGGATTCGGCTCGCCATGGAGTGTGATTAATTGGTGGAGGGGGAGTAAAAACTTTAATATTCTGTTTGGGAACTGTCTATAATGTATCTAGAATGGAAAGTATTGTGAGCTACTTCGTCGTTTTCGTTGACAAGAAAAGCATGCCACTCAAAATATTTTTCTCTCTCAATACAAACCTTGAGCTCTAGCACCTCTACAAATCCCTACTTCCCTCTGTGAAGGGCCTATCTATTTACTTTATGCAATTTTTATTTTTGCTTTGAGTCTTCATCTTCTCTTATAAGCACCAACTAGGGGGCACTATGATCGTACTTGAGCATTGGGCATAGCTAATATTTGAGTGTGTTTCATGAATGGATCAATGATTGAGCATGATGGGCTAGGGATAACTTTCTTTAATGTTGATATTTTGAAAGACATGGTTGCTTGTTGACATGCTTGAATGTTGAAGTCATTATGTTAAAACTAGACTATTGCTTTGAATCATTTACAAGTCCAAAGGTCCATGCTATACATAGAAGAAAATAATATGATGAACATGTTAGGCAGCATTCCACATCAAAAATTCTGTTTTTATCATTTACCTACTCGAGGACAAGCCGGAATTAAGCTTGGGGATGCTGATACGTCTCCAACGTATCTATAATTTTTGCTTGTTTCATGCTGTTATATTATCATTCTTGGATGTTTTACAATCATTTTACTACAACTTTATATTATTGTTGGGACTAACCTATTAACCTAGAGCCTAGTGCCAGTTCCTGTTTTTTCCTTGTTTTTGAGTTTTACAGCAAAGGAATATCAAACGGAGTCCAAACGGAATAAAAAATTACGGAGATTTTTTATGGACCAGACGAAACCCATGGATCTTGGAGATGAAGCCAGAAGATTCCTGAGGAGACCACAAGCCTTAGGGGTGCGACCACCCCCCTAGGCGCGCCCCATAGGCTTGTGGGGCCCTTAGGAGTCCACTGACATCCCTCTCAGCCCTATAAATCCTCAAATATTCCAAAAACCCCAACGCAAAATCTAGATCGGGAGTTCCACCACCGCAAGCCTCCAGAGCCACGAAAAACCAATTGGGACCCTGTTCCGGCACCTTGACAGAGGGGGAAACCATCACCGGAGGCCATCTTCATCATCCCGATGCTCTCCATGACGAGGAGGTGGTAGTTCACCCTCGGGGCTGAGGGTATGTACCAGTAGCTATGTGTTTGATCTCTCTCTCTCTCTCTCTCGTGTTCTTGAGATGCCATGATCTTGATGTACCACGAGCTATATTGATATAGATGAATCATATGGAGTTTTCCCCTCTCTATCTTGTTGTGATGAATTGAGTTTTCCCTTTGAAGTTTTCTTATCGGATTGATTCTTTAAGGATTTGAGAACACTTGATGTATGTCTTGCGATGGGATATCTGTGGTGACAATGGGATGTTCTATTGATCCACTTGATGTATGTTTTGGTGATCAACTTGCGGGTTCCGTGACCTTGGGAATCTATGCATAAGGGTTGGCACATGTTTTTGTCTTGACTTTCCGGTAGAAACTTTGTGGCACTCTTTGAAGTTCTTTGTGCTGGATTGAACATGATGAATATGAAATTATGTGATGCATATCGTATAATCAGGCCCATGGGTACTTGTGGTGACATTGGAGTATCTAGGTGACATTATGGTTTTGTTTGATGTGTATCTTAAGGTGTTATTTTAGTACGAACTCTAGGGCTGTTTGTGACACTTATAGGGATAGCTCATAAGATTGATCGGAAAAGATAACTTTGAGGTGGTTTCGTACCCTACAATAATTTCTTTTTTAGTTCTCTGCTATTTGTGACTTTGGAGTGAACTCTTTGTCACACAAGAGGTATTTACATATGATTCAACTATGTTTGTATTGTTGAGAGAAATTGCACTAGTGAAAGTATGGACCCTAGGCCTTGTTTCCAAGCATTTACACAACGTTTTGCTCGCTGTTTACTATTTGTTACCTTGCTGTTTTTATATTTTCAGATTACAAAAACTATATCTACCATCTATATTGCACTTGTATCACCATCTCTTCGCCGAACTAGTGCACCTATACAATTTACCATTGTATTGGGTGTGTTGGGGACACAAGAGACTCTTTACTATTTGATTGCAGGGTTGCTTGAGAGAGACCATCTTCTTCCTACACCTCCCGTGGATTGCTAAACCTTAGGTCATCCACTTGAGGGAAAATTGCCATAGTCCTACAGAACTCTGCGCTTGGAGGCCCAACACGAGTCTACAAGAAGAAGGTTGTGTAGTAGACATCAGATACCCTGGCACATGCTTGTCTACAGTGGGCCCCGTGCGCCTATCTGTCTGGAGGCGTGCTTCCTGCCGCCGCTCGATTGCATTTCGAGCATCTTCCTTGCCACATTCTTGAAGAACTTGACGTTGATCGCGGCGCGTCCGTGGGTCGGATGACGCCATCAAGTAGCCATCGTGAGCGTCGGTCCGTCGAGTGAGTGACCGGCGCCATTGTTGTGGAGGAGAATGTACCGGGGTCACGCCGCCTCCGGCCTTCTCTCCACTGGCACGAGCTGGCTCGATGGACCGAAACTTATCCGCGAGGCTAAGGCGGCTCTGAATGGTGGCTCTACATTCATCGAGCTTCTCCACAGTCGGCAGGAAGTTTAGGAGTAGCTGCACCCGCGCCATCGCTTCCTCCGACGTGGTCGGTAACGAACGGCGCGAGGAGCACGAGGTGCTCTGATTCCTAACCTTGTTAGAAGGAGCACCGCCGTGGTCTCGCATCGGCATGCCACTGCCGCCTGCATGTTGGTGAGTGAGCTGGTCCCACGCATCTTGGGAAGGATGTGCAGGAGCTTTCCCATGGGAACACTGAAAATTGCGGGCGCCTTGGCGCGGCCCTCCGCGCGTGTCCTGAGAAGGGCGTGGCGTAGGGGGCGGTGTGGGTTCCCTGGAGGATACCCTTCCGTCCGCGGAGTTTGTCGTACCACCTGCAGGCAGTACCGGTCCGTCTTGAGACCCAGGGGCGCAGGGGTTCCCGTCGCCGTCTTGGGTGTCTCCGTGGCGAGCGTCGCCGCTAGTTTGGCCGTGATCACTAGAGCATTGCGGAAGTTCTGAACCTCCGCCTCCTCGTCCTCCACCCGCGTCTATGCCCTCCCCTGTCTGCACAGATGCAGGGATAGCGGACGTGGATGGGCCAGCTGCTGTCGAGCCCCTCTTCTTGGGAGCCATGGCGATGATGAGCACGAAACAACTGGCATGCTGATTACCAGAACGGGTTCGCACAACCTAACGCCCCCTACCTGGTGTGCCAAAGATGCCATGGGAACGAACACCTATGGGATCAAGGGGATCCCTTTCGGTTCGGCGGGGGGCAGACTGTGCAATGAGTCGGTCTGATGAAAAGCACGCGGGATCTTTACCCAGGTTTGGGACGCACGGATGCGTAAAACCCTACTCCTGCTTGGTGGTATTGAGAGTGTTGTTAGGGTTCTTGCTATAGGGATGCTGCGAGCCACTGCCATGCATGTGCGCTAGAGGGTCCCTGAAAGTGCAAAAGTCGAAAAGCCCAAAAAGTCCTCTACTGTATCACCCTGGGCCTCCTTTTATACTCTAAAGGGGATCCCAACAGTGGCGTATAGTGCTATCATACCTAACACTGATGGAATAGGACGAGCGCATTTAATGCACTGTCAAGCATCTCTGTTCGTCAGAGGGACAGGACGGGAGCCCATCCCATCGGCACCGCTTATGTCTGTCCGACTTCAACGCCGTGACATGCGTCCAGATGGATTGACACTTGGACTGTGTGCTGGTGGGGTCTTGTCGGGGCTTCGCCTTGCCGGGTCCTTGCGTTGCCGAGGGCGGGATCTCTCTCTAGTGGGTCGATAGCCCTCTCGGCAAGGCCTAGCCGGTGATCTTGATTCTCCTGTGCTAGTATCTGGCAAGTCCCTGTTGGGCCTAGCCACTAGGGCGGCTGCCACTGCCCATGCACGAGTAAGGGGCACTGGAGATCCCAAAACTCTAGTGCATCGACAATGCCCTAGAGGAAATAATAACTTAGTTATTATCATATTTCTTTGTTCATGATAATCGTTAATTATCCATGCTAGAATTGTATTGATTGGAAACCCACATACATGTGTGGATACATAAACAACACCATGTCCCTAGTATGCGTCTAATAGACTAGCTCATTGGCAAATATGGTCAAGGTTTCCTAGCCATAGACATGAGATATCATTTGATAACGGGATCTCATAATTGGGAGAATGATGTGATGGATAAGACCCAAACTATAAACATAGCATTTGATCGTGTCAGTTTATTGCTATAGTTTTCTGCATGTCAAGTGCCTGTTCCTATGACCATGAGATCATGCAACTCATTGAAACCTGAGGAGTACCTTGTGTGTATCAAACGTCGCAACGTAACTGGGTGATTATAAAGGTGCTCTACAGCTATCTCCGAGGGTGTCCATTGAGTGGGCATTAATCAAGACTGGGATTTGTTACTCCGTGTGACGGAGAGGTATCTCAAGGCCCACTCGGTAATACAACATCACACTAAGCCTTGCAAGCAATGCGACTAAGTGTTAGCCATGGGATCTTGGATTACGGAACGAATAAATAGACTTGGCGGTAACGATATTGAACTAGGTATAGAGATACCGACGATCGAGTCTCGGGCAAGTAACACACCGAAGAACAAAGGGAACATCGTACGGGATTAGTTGTATCCTTGACATAGAGGTTCAACCGATAAAGATCTTCATAGAATATGTAGGAACCAATATGGAAATCCAGGTCCCGCCCTGGTGGCTTGTGACTCCTTTTGGACTCTTATTCGGTATCTTTTCTCTCATGTATTTTTTATATTTTCCAAAAATATTCTTCGTAAATTTTCAGCCCATTCTGAGAACTTTTATTTCTGCACAAAAACAACACGATGGTAGTTCTGCTGAAAACAGCGTCAGTCCAGGTTAGTTCTAATAAAATTATACCAAAGTCATATAGAATTATTGTAAACGTGGCATGAATACCTCATAAATTATAGATATGTTGGAGACGTATCAATAGTGCATAGCTAGAGACACCCCATGTAGCATCTACATGGGGGCTGAAGTCGACGACTCGCAACTTTCAGTTTCATCGGCCACACATGAGTTATAAGGAATGCAAAAGATTAAAAACATGATAAACCATGTATCATAACCTTAATATATTAAAATGTCTTCGAACATCTTACAATGCATTTACTCATAAGTGTTTTATTTTGAGCATTGCGCCTCTATTGCCCGAGCACCCTCCATTACTACGGAGAAATATCGCTCAGAGCACCTATGCTCCTTTCCAGGCGGTGGAGGAGCGGTGTCTATCTTTGTTGGATCAAGACCGGGCCAATGCACCTTGGCCCTTTCTAAGGCCATCCAAGCTCCCTCGATATAGGAGGAACGCCTTAGTGCGTCGACCCGAGGCGAGGCGCCGCTCAAATCTACACCAGGCCAAAGTAGCTGCTAGACAATGGCTCGTCGGGCCATAGCCGGATACAAAGATCCTTCATGGCCGGCTCTGCCATCCGATGTAGCTCCATCAGTTGCTTTAGCTGCTCGACGAGAAGAGGAGAGCGCTCGGAGGCTTCGAATTGCGCCCAAAACAGCCGAGCTTCATCTCCCTCTCCCTGCGAAGCATATGCGGGATCACTAGAAGTGTATGTCTAGAGGGGGGGGGGTGAATAGACTATTTGAAGAAATTTAAAACTACCTCAAGCATAAATCAAATGTTGGCAGTTTTTAGCATAATTAATAAATCTAGAACACCCAACACATGCAATTCATCAAGTATAGCAACGGAAAGTAAAGACATTGTACATGGAAGTAAGGAGTAGAGATAGAAAGATAAAATGCATGAGGGACACAAGATTTTTCCCGTGGTTCTGATAGGTGGCGCTATCGTACGTCCACGTTCATGGAGTCTTCAACGCATGGAGGGTAACAGTCGCGAGAGTCCACGGAGGGTTCCGCAAAGAAGCAACCTTGACTATACCATGACGGCCTACGTCCATGGAGGACTAGCCTTACTCGGGGTAGATTTTCATGAAGTAGGCGATCTCCTTGCCCTTAAAAACTTCTTAGTTCACTCCACAACACGAAGTAGGAGGCTCCCAAGCGACACCTAAGCAATCTTGGAGGCACCACCCTCCAAAAGGCAAAAGGCTCGATTGTGTTGATGAACTCCTTGCTCTTGTGCTTCAAGATGATAGACTCCTCAACACACAATCACTCTCTCATAGATTTGGCTTGGTAGAAGAGATTGATTGGGAAACAACTTGGAGACGCTAGAGATCAAGATTCATATGGTAGGAATGGAATGGCATGATCTCAACACATGAGTAGGTGGCTCTCTCTCAGAAAATCAGTAGGTATGAGTGGGGAACTGTTCTGAGTGCTTCTCTTTCGAGTGAGTGGTGGTGGAGGGGTATATATAGGCATCTCCAAAAATCCAACCGTTACACACAAAATGACCAACTCGATGACACCGATGTTTTAATCTCGGTGGTATCGAAGTGACCAAAAGGTGGCAACTTTTGAATCTCAATGAGACCGATATGGGAAACTCGGTTGCACTGATAAGGTGACCAATGGTCAGATTGCCCAATCTCGGTGATGTTGATCCAACAATCTCGAAGGACCGATATTGTGAATTTCTGTCACATAAAGTTGGCAACCTAAACTCGATGGCACCGATGCAGAACCGGTTGCACCGAAGAGCTAGGGTTTGGCTGAGTCTGTCTAGGGTATGGAATCGGTGGCACCGAGTGGAATGTGTTGGTTGCACCGATTTTGAATATTTGGCTTTAGACAGACTTTTGTGGAAGATCTTGTGGGTGTATGTGATGGCTATCACTTGTGCACGTATGAGCATTTTGTTCACCAACAAACATTACCCCCTTTTAATAGTATTGGCTTTCCTTTGGACTCAAAGTGATTTCTCACAAAGTAAAATGTAGTGTCCACTTCCTTGAAGCTAGGCCAATGCTATTCCGTCTCCTTATTCTTCATGGGGATACTCTCCACACTTCTTTTTACCAACCCATCTCTCTATGGACTTTATCTGAAATACACTAGGTAAAAGTATTATTCCAAGAGACAATGTATGTTGTCATTAATTATCAAAACCACCAAGGGAGCACATTGTGCTTCCAATATCCCCCTTTTTGGTAATTGATGACAACATACAATCAAAGATTCAAATAAAGATATGCATGGATATAATGAAGACTTTGAGAGACTCATGACTTAGACTTGCTCCCCCTAAATGTGTGCAACACATTTAAAGGATAGTTTCTTTGGAATGCATGGACGCACATATAATAGAAGGGATATAATAAGTCATGTGTATCTTAACTATATGCATCAAGTGTATATAAATGAGGTGGTATCCTTGATCAAGGCTTCACTCTTGCAAACAATATGTGCAAGAAGCAAGAGATCATCTTAATCAAAGATATGATACATATACTTACCTTGAGTTCTTGAGCGTTCTAGTAGTAGAAACGCACTTGAGAAAACAATGTTAGGAAACACAAGAGTATTCTACCAATCAAAAGTAATAGAAATCAAAATACCAAGATATGGAGAACATATAGAAGATAGTATTCCTTAAGATTGATGTCTCTCCAAGATCATTTAGAACTTTCTCCCCTAGATATTAAATGGTAGGACATCCTCTCCCCCTGAATCTCAGTATGTAGATATTGGGATTGGATAGGGTGAGAACATATCTAAGATGAAATAAGCATATTTTCCTCCGAACATATTTTTCTCCAAACATATTTTTCTCTCTCCATAAATTATCTCTCCCCCTTTGCATAAGCATGTATCTTCCTCTTTAGCTTTGAAGCTTTGTATATTCTCCCCCTTTGCATTAATTTCCAAAAAGGCCAGACATAGAGGCAGATACAGGGATCATTGATGAAGAAGGGGATCCTTCAGAACAAGGGTAGATACAGGAATCATTTGATGGCCCATTGAAAACATTTCCCCCCTTTTGGATAAACTGAGAATTTACAACACTTCTCCTCAGAGTTAGGGATCCTTGAATGTATTTCTCCCCCTAAGGTTTTTAACGGTAACGAATCATTGTAGTAACAAGGACATTCTGGAAATATACCAATTGAAAAATCACTAAAGAAACTCAGACTAAAATAAAAATAAAAATGGTGACTCCGGGACAAATCAATCGGTGGAACCGAGATGATGTTTTGGTGTTCATCTGCTAAATCGGTTGAACTAAGTTCTTTGAATTGGACGCTCCGAGGCATACAACGGAAACTTGGATGAATTTTCAAATATGTAGAATTTCCATACTTGGCAATAGTGATACTTCGAAAAAAAAGACTAAGTTGTAAATGAAAATAAAACAGGGAAGAAAAACAAATAATTTGTACCAATTGCACATAATTTACATAGAGGTACCAACTAGAAAAGATTTGAATGGTTCCAAGAAACTTGCAAAATAGAATGGACCAAAAAATATTCTTATCTAGATGATGGGCTGTGACTAGGTCACCTATATTAGATTATATTAACTTAGGAGCCAAGCAAAAATACTTGATCGTAGGTCATTCTCATTATTAAGCTCAAAATGGGGTTACCATTTTTCAAATAAGCATTTTAATGTCTTCATATCGCTTGAGTTGCTTTATCTCATGACTTGGAGTAAAGCTATATCAAGGATATGAGTACATACCTTTGAGTGATGGTGTTGACGTAGCTTGTAGGTGAACTTGATGAGTATGCTCAAAGTTGATGAAGTTCATCTTGAGGTGGGAGCAATCCTTGTCGTTTCCGTTCACTTTTCACCTACATGGGTTAGTCACACAAGCAAAGACATGATATATCCAATTGACTTGATACCAATAGTAAATTGATACCAATTGAGTCTTATGTGTTAAGGATATGTTTTGTTGTCTTCTTCCTTTCATCGTCAAAGCGAGGTTGTGGATACTTGGTCATGACAAGATTGCTTAAGATATGAGTTGATGGCAATCTTGTGGAGTGTTGTTCTTGCAAGTACCTATAAAGGGTTAGATGCAAGCCAAGGGACCATAGAATTCCAAGATATATGATATTCAAGGTAATAGCATGGAATAAACAATGAAGCTCATCTCCTCGCATGCATCCGAGCAAGCTTAGCTCAAGTTTGAAGCATCAATGATGTTCAACTCACTCTTCAAATGACAAAACACTTTTTCATCAAGTGGGTTAGTAAAGATGTCGGCCAATTTCTTGTTAGTACAAACATGCTTAAGATTAATATATCCTTTGGCAACATGATCATGAATGAAATGATGTCGAACTTGGATATGCTTGGTTCGAGAATTTTGCACAGGATTATGACCAATCTTAACAGAACTTTCATTGTCACAAATTAATGGCGCATTTTTAACATGGATTCCATAATCCTTAAGCATTTGTGTCATCCATAACAATTGCACACAACATGATCCAGCAGCAATATATTTAGCTTCAGCGGTAGATAGAGATACCGAGTTTTGTTTATTGGAGGACCAACACACAAGAGATCTACCAAGAAATTCACATGTACCTGAGGTGGATTTTCTATCGACCTTGTCATCGGCATAGTCCGAGTCGGAGTAGCCAACATGATTAAAAGAGGATCCCTTGGGATACCAAATGCCAAAGTTTGGCATATGAATCAAGTATCTCACAATACGTTTAACAGCCTTAAGATGACATTCTTTAGGTGCAGCTTGATATCTAGCACACATGCAAACACTAAGCATAATATCAGGACGGGAGGCACATAGATAAAGCAATAAACCAATCATTGATCGATAAACCTTTTGATCAACCGGTTCTCCCTCCTTAATGAGATCATCGTGACCGCTAGTGGGCATGGGAGTTTTCATACCTTTGCACTCATGCATGTTGAACTTCTTTATTAAGTCCTTGGTGTACTCAGTCCGAGAGATGAAAGTTCCTTCTCTTGATTGCTTAATTAGCAAACAAAGAAAGAATTTCAGCTCACACATCATAGACATCTCATACTTCTCTGACTTCAACCTTCCAAACTTCTCACTAAATTGTGGGTTAGCAGATCCAAAGATAATATCATCCACATAAATTTGGCACGTGAACAATTCACTATTAATCCTCTTTGTGAATAGGTTTGCGTCAATTTTACCAATTTCAAATCCCTTTTCAATAAGAAACTTTGTTAGGCATTTATACTAAGCACGAGGTGCTTGCTTAAGTCCATATAGAGCTTTGCGAAGTTTGTAAACGTGGTCAGGTTTCTTAGGATTTACAAAACCAGGTGGTTGCTTAACATAGACTTCTTCAATCTCACCATTTAGAAAAGCACTTTTAATGTCCATTTGATAAAGCGTGATATCATGGTGATTAGCATAGGCAAGAAGAATTCTAATAGCTTATAATATAGCAATAGGAGCGTAGGTCTCACCATAGTACATACCTTCGACTTGTGTATATCCTTGGGCTACGATACGTGCCTTGTTGCGAACAACTTGACCGTCTTCATCTTGCTTGTTCCGAAACACCCATTTGGTCCCGATGATGTTTTGCTCATCCTTAGGATTCTCCGCGAGTGTCCACACTTCGTTCCTCTATAAGTTGTGAAGCTCTTCATTCATAGCATTCACCTAATCCGTGTCTTCAAGAGCTTGTTCTACTTCAAGGGTTCAATGCTAGAGATGAAAGAATAATGCTCACAAAAGTTAGCCAAGCGATTTTTAGAGCGAGTGATCCTCCCTGTTTGTATGTCACCAAAGATTTGGTTTAGGGGATGGTTCTTGGTCACTTGAGCTCGAACTCGGGGTAGCTTAGGCTTGTTAGTTGGTGGAACATCTTCTTTATCATCTCTATTGTTGTCAACGTGATCATCTCCTTGAGGTGGTGGGGAAGAGGCTTGTGGTGGATCTTCATGATGTACTTCCTCCTCCTCTTCATCTTGTCGTGTACCGCTTGTGGATGCTTCCATGTTGTATTGTTGGGAGCCTTGATCTGAAGTAGGAGCTTCCACTTGGGTTGATGAAGTACTTTCCTTCACCTCCATGGGACGAATCTTGCCAATAGACAAGTCTTCGATAGCTTTCGAAGGGTCCCTATCACCTACATCATTTGGCAATTTTTCGACGTGTGAACCATTAGATTCATCAAACTTCACATCTACCATCTCTTCAACTTTTCGAGTGAAGTTGTTGTAGACACGGTAAGTGTGAGAGTTCGATCCATAACCAAGTAGGAATGCTTCATGAGATTTAGGGGCAAATTTAGTAAGATGATGCTTATCAAGAATGTAGCACATTGAGTCGAATACCCGAAAGTATCCAACTTGGGGTTTGTTACCGGTGAGAAGCTCGTATGTTGTTTTACCGAGAAGCTTGTGCAAGTAAAGTCGGTTTGTGGCATGACATGTTGTTTCCATGGCTTCTGCCCAAATGTGTTTTGGCATCTTGTATTCGTCAAGCATTATTCTTGCCATCTGAATGAGCGTTTGGTTCTTCCTCTCAACAACTCCATTTTGTTAAGGTGTGTATGTAGCCGAGAACTCATGTGAGACACCTTATTCGTCAAGAAAGGTATCCACATGGGTGTTCTTGAACTCCGATCCATCATCTCTCCGAACCTTCTTGATCTTCAATTCAAACTGATTTTACGCTTTGCGAGTGAAGTTCTTGAAGATCTTTTGTACGTACGACTTATATATCACCAAGAAAGAATACCCACGTAAATCTAGACAAATCATCAACTATAACTAGACCATAAGAGTTTCCACCGAGACTCTTGTAAGCATTGGGACCAAAGAGATCCATATGAAGTAACTCAAGTGGTCTCCTAGTAGTCATGATATTCTTGATCGGATGACTTCAACCTACTTGCTTTCCTGCTTGACAAGCACTACAAAGTCTATCTTTGTCAAAGATAACATCCTTAACACCTAGAATATGATCGCCCTTGATAAGCTTATCTAGATTGTGCATGCCTACATGGCCAAGCCTTCTATGCCATAGCCAACCTTTAGATGATTTTGCAATGAGACAAGTACGAGATTGGGGCTTTTTAGTGAAATCAACAATGTATAGATCACCTCTACGAATACCGATAAAGACAATTTTATGATTATCAGATTGAAACACTTGTTAATATACTTTAGTAAATAGCACATTGAAACCCAAGTCTGCTAGTCTAGATATAGAAAGAAGATTGTAGACAAGGGATTCAACAAGCATCACATTTTGAATTGAGCTATCATGAGATATGGCCACCCTACCAAGGCCAAGTACCTTACCCTTAGAGTTTTCTCCAAAGGTCACGTACCTTCGAGGACCTTGATTAGGTGTGATCTCTTGAAACATGTCTTTATCAACAGTCATGTGATCTATGCATCCACTCTTTCTTGTCGGACATGTAATCCTTGAAGTTTGCCATTAGACTTAGATTCCTCATGATCTTTTCATGCTCGATGTCGAACAACTCGTCTTCATCATAGTTGCCATTTTCTTCATTGTCATCATTTGGTGGATTTCCTCGTCATAGAAACCAAGAGATTCGTTAGAATCATAATCATGACAATGTTCAAGTTTATGAATGTGAATAGCTTCAATGATAATGTTGTTGATGCTAGTGACATCTCCTTTAGCACACATAAGATCACGGAGCTCAAATAGGCATTTATCAAAGTTTGGATCACTAGGCTTCATTTTTTGAAAAACAATAGTTTTATGAAGAATTTCATCAAGATTTCCTAATGAAAGATTTGGATATCGTTTCTCCAAATCAGTCCACAAAGTATAAGCACATGCAAAGTTCTTCAATTGAGAAAGCACGAATCTTGGTAAACCTCTAACAATAAGATTGACAGTTCTTAGGTTACCAAGCATGTCAATTTCCTCTTCGTGTGTGGGATGCAATTCATCAATGAGGAGCACATAGGGGTTTTCAATATATCCTCTCAAATGGAATTTATCAAATAGATCAATCATGACATTCTTCCATCGACTATAGTACTCACCATCAAGAATGGGCACTCTACAATACAAACTCTCCACTCTAGACACATCCATCTTGCTCCACGGTGTTGAAACCGAAGCAATGGAGACCAACGCTCTCATACCAATTGTGGGATCACTAGAAGTGTATGTCTAGAGGGGGGTGAATAGACTATTTGCAAAAATTTAAAACTACCTCAAGCATAAATCAAATGTTGGCAGTTTTTAGCATACATAGTAAATCTAGAACACCCAACACATGCAAGTCATCAAGTATAGCAGCGGAAAGTAAATACATTGCACATTGAAGTAAGGAGTAGACATAGAGAGGTCAAACGCATGAGGGACACAATATTTTTCCCGTGGTTCCGATAGGTGGCGCTATCGTACATCCATGTTCATGGAGTCTTCAACCCACGGAGGGTAACGGTCACGAGAGTCCACGAAGGGCTCTACCCACGGAGGGTTCCACGAAGAAGCAACCTGGACTATACCATGCCAACCTACGTCCATAGAGGACTAGCCTTACTCGTAGTAGATCTTCACGAAGTAGGCAATCTCCTTGCCCTTACAAACTTCTTGGTTCACTGCACAACATGAAGTAGGAGGCTCCCAAGCAACACCTAACCAATCTAGGAGGCAACACCCTCCAAAAGGTAAAAGGCTCGATTGTGTTGATGAAGTGCTTGCTCTTGTGCTTCAAGATGATAGACTCCTCAACACAAAATCACTCTCTCAGAGATTTGGCTTGGTAGAAGAGATTGATTGGGTGGAAAGCAACTTGGGGAGGCTAGAGATCAAGATTCATATGGTAGGAATGGAATGACATGATCTCAACACATGAGTAAGTGGCTCTCTCAGAAAATCAGTACGTATGAGTGGGGAACTGTTTTTAGTGCTTCTCTTTCGAGTGCGTGGTGGTGGAGGGGTATATATAGGAATCTCCAAAAGTGCAACCGTTACACACGAAATGACAAACTCGGTGACTCCGATGTGTTAATCTCGGTGGTAACGAAGTGACCAAAAGGTGGAAACTTTTGAATCTCGGTGAGATCGATATGGGAAACTCGGTTGCACCGATAAGGTGACTAACGGTTAGATTGCCCAATCTCGGTGACGCCAATCCAACAATCTCGGAGGGACCAATATTGTGAATTTGCGTTACAGAAAGTTGGCAACCTAAACTCGATGGCACCGATGCAGAATCGGTTGCACCGATGATCTAGGGTTAGGTTGAGTCTATCTAGGGTATGGAATCGGTGGCACCGAGTGGAATGTGTTGGTTGCATCGATTTTGAACAAACTTTTCTGGAAGTGTTTTTGGGTGTATGTGGTCACTGCCACTTGTGCACTTATGAGCATTTTGTTCATCAACAAACCTTACCCCCTTTTAATATTATTGGCTTTCCTATGGACTCAAAGTGATTTCTCACAATGTAAAATGTAGATTCCACTTCCTTGAAGCTTGGCCAATGCTATTCCTTCTCCTTCTTCTTCATGGGGATACTCTCCACACTCCTTTTTACCAACCCATCTCTCTATGGACTTTATCTGAAATATAGTACATAAAGGTATTAGTCCAAGAGACAATGTATGTTGTCATGAATTATCAAAACCACCAAGGGAGCACATTGTGCTTTCAGCATAGAACTGATTCGCGTCTGCTACGCTCTTCTGGAGGTCGGAACAGGCACCTGAGGAACGCCACACCTGGGTAAGTAGCTCAAACTTGCTATCCCCAAAGACACACTTCAATAAATATGGCTTACCATCTGTGATAACCTTCGCTTGGCGGACTTGCTCCTCAAAGAACCGCCTATCCACCCGCTCCTTTTGGAGATTAGTTTTTAGGGTGGATAGTTTGGCGGCCTGCTCCTTGCCTTTCTGCTCAAGGTCCTCATGCTTTTGGCTGGCGTCTTTGAGCTCCTATTTGATTTCCTCCACTCGAACCTCATGCTTGTCACTGGTGGCTCTTAAGGCGGAAAGCGCGGTAGCCGCTTGTTCGGCCGCCACCCTCTTGACCGTAGCCTCCTGCTTCGCATTTTGCAGCTCCGCCTTGAGCTTCTCAATTTCCTTCGCTGAGGCTGTGTAAGCATCAAAAATATAAATACCGCAGCGATAGTATGATGACGAATTTTTTTGGATATTGAATCAGGCTTACTTTGCGCCTCGTCGAATCTCTTGTTTAGAGCATCAAGCTCAACTTCAGAGCTCTTGAGCTTTCGATTCAGCTCGTCTAGCTCGGCGACATTCACAGCTACCGCCGTCGATGAAGCCTATAAAGAGCAAATCCCTATCAGGTTACATGGGTTCAAAACTTTCGAACTGTCATCAATATAGTCCTATGTCTGGTCCTCTTAAGGACTGTTAGAATGTTCCGAACAAATATCGCCCGATACATAGTACGGATAATGATCTATGATTGACCCCCAGGTGAGTATTTTCCAAACTCACCTAGGGCTCGGGGGGCTGCCATGTATATAACGATAGCATAAAGAAATTAATATTTCACAAACAAAGTATCACGTGGCTCACCTGGAAGCCCGTCAAGAGACCGTTGAAAGCCTCCTTCAGTCTGCTATCAACAGACTGAATGCTTTCTAAAACCCTATCCATAAGAGTGCGGTGCTCCTTGTAAATGGAGGCACTTGATAGAGCCTCCCCCATCACTGGCCACCCATTGGTCAGTGGTACCGATGGTGATTAGGTAATCCGATCTCCAACCGAGGATTGAACCGGTGCTTTTGGAGGCATTGTGCGCTTTGGAGACAGCCTTGGAGGGGACTAGACTTCCCCTCGACTGGTCTCCTCAGTATCCGGGAGGGGTTCCTCCTCCGATCTTCGGTGGCCGAGACATTAGCCTTGACCATGACGTCGTCACCCCCATCGCCGATGCCTGGCTTCACAGGAGCTTGCTAGGATGACATCTCCGTGGCATCGTTTGCGGTGCCCGGAGGAGTGCAATGCGATGCAGTCCCACTCTCCTCCAGCACGGCAGGCGGGTCTCCCCGTCCAAAACATGGTCGATGGGGAGAACGCGTGGTGGGATGCAAATGTATAAGCGCTCACATGTTAATAACCTCTAAAACTTAGCATTAACAGCTCAGGAAGTCTTTGGATTCTTACCTTCGAGCTGGGGGCTTGACCATTAGTTTCCTTTGTGGAACCTTCTCGAAGTCCCCGAACTCGGTATTCAAGTCCGAACTGTCGTCGGACAGAATCAGCTGAGTCCGACGTGCTTTTTTCGGAGCAGGAGGGGGAACCTCCTCTATGGCATCCGATGATGCCACCCTGTTTCTTGCGAGGGGCAATTGCCTTCCCCCTCTTAATCATGCTCCTCCTCCTGGTTGGAGGAGGCATGGGTTTCTCCAGACATACCGTTCGGCTGGTCCTTGATACAAAGGCCTCGTTGGACAGGTTTCTTCTTCTTCTCCTTGTTCTCTGGCGCCTTGTAAGGCGCCACAACGAGCATCTTTGACAACAGCCTGGACCTAATGTCCTCGGGCCGAGGCGCCGGGCAGTTGATGCCCGTGGCCTTGCTCAGCCATTTCTACAGAGGTGATCGGAAAGTGCTTGGATTTTCTTTCGGAAAACAAAGTCGATCAAGCAAAACTATATTATACCTGGGAAGGAGGTTTATCAGCGTGTAGACCCCGATCCTCCTCCTCGGCTTGCCAGTTTTCTTGGGCCTTGAACAACACCGTCCACAGCTTCTCCCGAGTAGTGCGGAAGAGCTGATGAATAGTAGGCTCATCGTCAAGCCGATAAGCCCACATGGGAGAATTCCGACGCTGGTAGGAGAGGATGCGCCACCAGAGCATAATCTAGACCACGTTGGCCAACGCGATATCGCCTCTGATCATGGAGGCGATGCGCTTATGCAGGTCATCCACCTCTGTATCTGATACATCTCCAACGTATCTATAATTTATGAAGTATTCATGCCATGTTTACAATAATTCTCTATGATTTTGGTATGATTTTATTTGAATTAACCCAGACACACACTGTTTTCAACAGAATTACCATGGTGGTGTTTTTGTGCAGAAATAAAAGTTCTCGGAATGAGCTGAAAATTTACGGAGAATGTTTTTGGAAAATATAAAAAATACTTGAGCAAAGAGTCATCAGAGAGGAAGGTCTAGGAAGCCACAAGCCACAGGGGTGCGCCCACCCCCCTAGGGCGCGCCCCCTGGCTTGTGACTTCCTTGTGGACCCCCTGGACTTGTTTCCGCTGCCACAAACTCCTATAAATACCAAAACCACCAGAAACAAACCTAGATCCAGAGTTCTGCCGCCGCAAGCCTCCAAAGCCCCGAAAAACCAGTCGGGAGCCCGTTCCGGCACCTTGCCGGAGGGGGAAACCATCAACATAGGCGATCTTCATCATCCCGGCGGTCTCCATGATGAGGAGGGAGTAGTTCACCCTCAGGGCTTAGGGTATGTACCAGTAGCTATGTGTTTGATGTCTCTCTCTCTCTCTCATGTTCTTGAGATGGCATGATCTTGATGTACCGCGAGCGTTGTTGATATAGATTGAATCATATGGAGTTTTCCCTATCTATCTTGTTGTGATGAATTGAGATTTCCCTTTGAAGTTTTCTTATCGGATTGAGTCTTTAAGGATTTGAGAACACTTGATGTATGTCTTGCAATGGGATATCCATGGTGACAATGGGATGTTCTGTTGATCCACTTGATGTATGTTTTGGTGATCAACTTGCGGGTTCTGTGACCTTGGGAATCTATGCATAGGGGTTGGCACACGTTTTTGTCTTGAGATTCCGATAGAAACTTTGGGGAACTCTTTGAAGTTCTTTGTGTTGGATTGAACATGATGAATCTGAAATTATGTGATGCATATCATATAATCAAGCCCATGGGTACTTGTGGTGACATTGGAGTATCTAGGCGACATTAGGGTTTTGGTTGACGTGTATCTTAAGGTGTTATTTTAGTATGAACTCTACGACTGTTTGTGACACTTATAGGGATAGCTCATAAGATTGATCAAAAAAGATAACTTTGAGGTGGATTAGTACCCTACAATAATTTCTTCATTAGTTCTCCGCTATTTGTGACTTTAGAGTGAACTCTTTGTCACACGAGAGGTACTTACATATGATTCAACTATGTCAATATTGTTGAGCGAAATTGCATAGTGAAAGTATGGACCCTAGGCCTTGTTTCCAAGCATTTATACAACGTTCTGCTCGTTGTTTACTATTTTTTACCTTGCTGTTTTTATATTTTCAGATTACAAAAACCTATATCTACCATCCATATTGCACTTGTATCACCATCTCTTCGCCAAACTAGTGCACCTATACAATTTGCCATTGTATTGGTATGTTGGGGACACAAGAGACTGTTTATTATTTGGTTGCAGGGTTGTTCGAGAGAGACCATCTTCATCCTACGCCTCCCACTGATTGATAAACCTTAGGTCATCCACTTGAGGGAAAATTGCCATTGTCCTACAAAACTCTGTGCTTGGAGGCCCAACACGAGTCTACAAGAAGAAGGTTGTGTAGTAGACATCAGTATCTGACCCCCAATTGAGGCCCTTTCGGAGCCATGAAGTCAATCTGGTGGTGGGACCGGGTATGAATTCGGCCGGAGCAGCTCGACCTTCCTCCTTTGGCTCTGTGATATAAAACCACTCTTTTTGCCATATTTTGATGGTGTCGATGAATGTGCCGGATGGCCATCCGACGCGGGGGAGTTTGCTGATGACAGACCCGCCACAATCTGTGAGTTCGCCTGCAACACACTTCGGGTTGATATTGAATATCTTGAAGCATAGTCTGAAGTGCAGCTCGACTCGCAAGAAGCCTCGCATACAATGATGAACGCCGATATGTACATGAAGGAGTTCAGCAGGAGTCCGTGGAAGTCAAGGTCGTAGAAGAATATGCCCCCCCCCCCGACGAAGGGCTGGAGCAGGAAGCTGAGTCCCCAGACGAAGTGAGGGATGATGAAAGCTAAAGGATTTGCTCCCTTGGTGGTTTTCGTAATTAATAACAACATATAAGTCATTGAACCAATGTCTTCACCAAGTATATTTCAGGGAAGTTCAATGATGGGAACGGCTAAAGGATTGTGGAATTACCCCAAGATTCAAGAAAATAGGTTGGCCAAGCTTCAAGCAAAAGGACTCTACATTTTACATCTGTGAGAAATCACTTTGAGTCTATAGGAAAGCCAATACTATTAAAAGGGGGTAAAGTTTTGATGGTGAACAATATGCTCAAACGTGCACAAGTGACAGTCACCAAAACATCCACATACTCTCCCACCAAAGTCTGTCCTAAGACAAAACACGCAAATCGATGCAACCAACATTCCTATTCCGGTGCCACCGAGTTCCAAACCCTAGACAGACTCAGCCAAACCCTAACACTTCGATGCACCCGACACTGCACTCGGTGCCACCGAGTTGGGTTGCCAACTTCCTATTACACAAGTTCTCATTTTCAGTCCGACCGAGAATGGTGAATCAACGTCACCGAGTTTGGTAAATCTGACCGTGGTCACCTTGCCGGTGCAACCGAGAATTGTATATCGGTCCCTCCGATATTCAAAAGTTGCCACTTTTAGTCACTTCGGTACCTCCGAGATTTATACATCGGTGTCACCGAGTCTGACTTATTGTGTGTAACGATTGGATTTTTGGGGATGCTATATATACCCCTTCACCACCACCCACTCGAAAGAGAAGCACTTAGAACTATTCCATACCAATTCTACTCAGTTTTCTGAGAGAGATCCACCTACCCTTGTGTTGAGGTCAAGATCTTCCACTCCAGCCATATGGATCTTGATTTCTCGCCTCCCCAAGTTGCTTTTGACCAATCCCATCTCTTCTACCAAGCCAAATCTCTGAGAGAGAGATTGTGTGTTGAGGAGTCTATCATCTTGAAGCACAAGAGGAAGGAGTTCATCATCATCTTGAAGCACAAGAGGAAGGAGCCTATTACCTTTTGGAGGGTGGTGCCTCCTAGATTGATTAGGTGTCGCTTGGGAGCCTCCTACTTCGTGTTGTGGAGTGAACCAAGAAGTTTGTATGGTCAAGGTGATCGCCTACTTCATGAAGATCTACCCATAGTGAGGCTAGTCCTTCGTGGACGGAAGCCGCATGGAATAGTCAAGGTTGCTTCTTTGTGGAACCCTCCGTGGGTAGAGCCCTCCATGGACTCTCGCGACCGTTACCCTCCATGGGTTGAAGACTCCATGAACATGGATGTACGATAGCACCACATATCGGAACCACGGGAAAAATCATCATGTCATCACTTGTGTTTGCATTCCTGACCCTCTCTTTATTTACATGTGCAATGTCTTCACTTTCTGCTACTACACTCTTAGACATTCATGTGTAGGGTGTTAGTTGATATGCTATGAATGCTAAAACTTGCCAAGAATTAATATTGGGAAAATGCAAAACTTTTATTTGGTCAAGTAGTCTAATCACCCCCCCTCTAGACCTACTTTCGATCCTACAAGTGGTATCAGAGCTTTGGTCTCCATTGCATTGGTTTCACAACCTACGAGAAGTATGGCATCTAGTGAGGGAAATTATCACCGTAGAGGTCCATACTTTGATGGCACTAATTTTGCTAGTTGGAAGCATAAAATGAAAATGCATTTGCTTTCTCATAATCCTGCCGTTTGGCCTGTTTGTTTGTGTTGGCTTGCAAGGTGAATTCTTTGCGGATGGAAAGGAACCGGATCGTGAAGCGTCAGCGGATGAATTGAAGATGTTGCAACTCAATGCTCAAGGATGTGAAATACTCTTCAACTGCCTTTGTCCTGAAGAATTGACGGGGTTATTACCCCTAGGTAGGCCATAGCAACGGGGTTCTCCCCCCTTCCGCTTCGAAGGAAAACTACGTGGCCGGCTCCCCATGGCCGGCTGGAGGACGGCCAGCTCGAGCTGCCACCGGCTGGCAACGCAGACGACTGGTCGTGTAGCCGGCTTGACCCCCGGCCGGCTGGGCGCGGCCGGCTGCCTTTCGGGCCGCCTCCTCCATTGACCTCGGGGCAGACGTGCGATGTCCCATCCCTCTGCGCGCGGGTAAGACGACACGACACGACCGCCACGACGGGCGGCCTTGTGGCCACAGTGGCCGCTGACGCACGGTAGCGCGTGGCTACAGTCCGGCCGTCCAGACCGCTGACCTCGGCGAGCATGACCGAGCGTGGAAACAGTGTCGGCATGCCCTCGCCCACTCGATTACCTACATTGGCGTGGCTACAGTGCAACCGGCCGTACCGGAGACTTCGGTCGGCTGGCGCTAGACGACGCCTCCCGGGCGACCCGTGCCGGGGCAGGTGGGTGAGGGCCAATCATAGAGTCGGCTGGCGGGCCCGTCACATGCGACGAGACTGCGTAGCCGGTGGACCCTACAGACGACGAGACGACACAAAGGGCAGGACCCCCTGGTCAGCCGGAGAGGCAGCCAGCCGGATCCTTCCACCCCTGCACCTTAGAATACATTACAAAGTCGGGGTGGGTGGCCTATAAAACCCCATGAGCCCCCATGCAACATGGACGGACGATCACTTGCCTACACCCACATAGAACTCTCCTCTCATACCATCTCTAGCAACGGAGAAAGACGAGTCGGCTGCTCCCTCTTCCTCCTCTAGACATAGCTCTAGGAGCATTCCCATAAACACAACCATTCATCCAACCAGACCAAGCAGGACTAGGGGTATTACCTCCCACGGAGGGCCCTAAACATGGGTACATCGTGTGTTACCACCGCTTGTGCCCAATCTTGCACCTAGAGCCCGTCAGCGTCCTCCGGCCCCAACCACCTACGATAAGCCTACCCATGGCATCTGTCGTGAGAAAACGACGACAGTTGGCGCCCATCGTGGGGCCGTATGCGGCGCCGTCCGGATTCATGCTCTGGGCAAGACCCCTCGCCCTCCCCCGCCGTTGCTGCACGTCTAGGCGAAACCGTGGGCTCGTGGGGCTTGCTCCGTCATGCCCTGCGAGTGACTCCATCGACCTCACGGTCGATATCGATATGCTCACCGAGCGCTTCAGCAGGCTCAGCCTCGCCGGGACTCCGGCTGCTGACGAGTACCCCGAGCAGGTGCTTGTCTGCGCTGATCTGCCCACGGCTGTGGGCACGCTTGCTGCGACCCAGTCCAGCGGCTACCACGATCACGTGGGGGAAATGGCCATCATCTCCTCCACCTCCTCCGGACGTGCGTGGGTCGGGGCTGACGCCGCCGTGGCCCGCGTCGGTACCTCTGACCCGCTCGGTGAGGCCCTTAGGGGCTTAAGCACCCCTATCACCCCGACGGCGAACCCTGCCACCGCCGCGGCTGACCTCGAGGCGGTTCGCCACGTCTTGTTCGACAACGCCACGGCCCTCGCGGCCATGCGGCGCCGCATGGAGGCTGCCCGGCGGGAATACGCTTCCGCCTATGGTCTCACCCCGGCTGGCACCGAGCCCAGCAGGCGTGGGGCTGTGCACGACCGCGGCCGCGTGGTCACCGAAATCCTAGGCGGCAAGATGCCCGTCTATGACACCCCCGCAGCCAACCCGTGGGCCCGCAAGGTAGCATACGAGGACTTTGCTACCTTGGAGGGTGAAGAACGTGCCGCCCATGAGCGTCACATCAAGGAGCTCATCGACACCGCTGACACGCAGCAGTACCTGCTCGCACCGGGCGGTGCCGCCTCCAGAGGTCCTCGGCTCGAGCGCGAGGGCACGGGGACTGCGGGCCATCAGCCGGCTCACTCTTGTTCCCCTCGTGTCTCCAGTCACCGGGCCAGAACGAACAACCCCTGGCCCTCTTAAATGCCGGGGAGCGAGCAGCCGGCTGTTAACAGCCGGCGCACCAACGACCCGCCTCGCAGCGGCTGCAAGCAAGAAGCGCCGGCGGCCAGCAGCCGGCACAGTCGTGGGCACACTCCGCCCCCGCGGCACGAGCCGGAACGGTCGGTTCCGCCTGTTATCCGCCCCGAGCTCTTGGCTCGGATCGGGCCACGTGTCCCTCGCTGCGAGAACGACGCCCGTAACCACATCGACCACCTCGCGCAATCCTCGAAGAGGAGGGCTCAATTGGCCCATCCTATTTCGGCCCTCGGATCCGCAACGAGCCATTCCCAACCGGATTTACACTCCCCCGAGACACCCCAAAGTACAATGGGGCCGCCAAGCCCGAAGAGTGGTTGATCGACTACACCACCGCGGTCGGCATCGCCAGGGGGAACAAGCGCGTAGCCATTCGCTACGCCCCCCTCATGTTGATCGGCTCGGCCCGCACCTGGCTCAATAGCCTGGCGGTCGGCAGCATCAACACCTGGATGGACTTTGAGGAGGACTTCATCCGCAACTTCACCGGCACCTACAAGCGGCCCGGACGCCCCCGTGAACTCGCCATGTGCGTTCAGGGGATGGATGAGTACCTCCGCGACTACCTCACACGATGGACCAAGCTCCACAACTCTTGCGAGGGGGTGCATGAGGTGCAAGCCGTGCAGTACTTCATCGAAGGTTGTCGAGACGGCACTCCCTAGAGCACAAGCTTCTGTGCTCCAAGCCAGCCACGCTTGTCGAGCTCATGACCAAGGTAGACAAATACGCCACGGCTGATTCAGCCATCCGGGTCAAGACGACCACACCCGCCAAGGCAATGACAACACCGGCAACGTCCCGGTCGGCTGCTGACAACCAGCAGACACATAACAACAAACACAAGAACGACCAGCCGGATCCCCACTATGGGAGCCGGCAGGTCAACACTATTGAGGAGCAGGAGCCGGCTGCCCAGCCTTCCAGCCAGCGCCAACACACTAGGCTGCCTGGCCGCCGAAGCTCACCTTTGAGAAGATGATCGACCTCCCTTGCAAGAACCAGTCAGAGGCCAAACCCTCTATGCACACATTCCGATAGTGCAACTTCTCACAGTGATTGGCCCGAGGGGACGGCCTCCTGGCTCCTCCCGTGGAGCCTGCCCGCATGCCGGCCCCGGCTCCAGCTACTGCCCCGGCGCCAGCTCCGGCTCCGGCCTAGAATGACGGTCGTTTGATTGACCAGTTCCCTAACCAGGATGGTTGTTACGTTGTCCTCACTAGTGAAGAGACGAACAAGCATGCTCAATGCCGTCTCCATCGTGAGGTGAACTCCACCATGTCGGCAACTCCCAAGTTCATGCACTAGTTAGAGAAACCAGTCACCTGGAGCCGGGCGGATCATCTCGCCGTAATGCTAAGTCCCGGTAGCTATGCCCTAGTCCTCGATCGCACCATCACCACCAAGAAGCGCACCTGCCGCTTCTCACGGGTGCTAGTCGATGGTGGTAGCAGCATCAACATCCTGTACCACGACACGATGCACAAGTTGCAGTTGAAGATAGAAGACCTAGAGGCGAGCCGGACGGTCTTCCATGGCATCGTGCCTGGAAAGTCCTGCTCCCCTATTGGCAAGATCACGCTCGATGTCCTCTTGGGCGGACCCGGCCACTTCTGCCGCGAGCCAGTGTTGTTCGAGGTCGTGGATCTCGCAAGCCCCTACCACGCGTTGTTGGGCCGGCCAGTCCTTGTCAAATTCATGGCGGTCCCTCATTATGCCTACCTCAAGCTCAAGATGTCGGGCCCCAAGGAAATCATCAACATCACGGGCGACTACAAGATGTCAATCGAGTGCGCTCGAGATGGCAGCCGGCTGGCCAAGCCCCTGGAAATCGTTGAAGAGAAGCGGTAGCTCGACCGGCTCGTGGCCCTTGCCACCAGCCAGCCAGCCGTGCCGGCTCCCACCTTGCAGTCCACCAACAAGGCCTCCTTCCAACCGTCCAAGGACACCAAGCAAATCCCGCTCGACCTGGCCAACCCGGCTCAGTGCGTCACCATCAGCTCCCGCCCCGATAGCAAATAGGAAGGCGAGCACGTCGACTTCCTCCGTGAGAATCGGGACGTCTTTGCATGGTCCCCCAAGGACATGCCGGGTGTTCCGAGGAAGTTTGCTGAGCACAAACTACAAGTCCGACCGGACGTCAAGCCGGTCAAGCAACCCCTGCGCCGTTTCTCCCAGGAGAAGCGGCATACCATAGGAGAAGAGATCGCCCGGCAGCTCGCAGCCGGGTTCATCATGGAAGTGTTCCACCCGGACTGGTTGGCCAACCCAGTTCTGGTGCTGAAGAAGAACAAGACCTGGCGCATGTGCATCGACTACACTAGCCTGAACAAGGCGTGTCTGGAGGACCCATTCGCCTTGCCACGGATCAATCAAGTCATCGACTCCATGGCCGGCTACGACTTGCTGTCTTTCTTGGATGCCTACTCCGTCTACCACCAGATCAAGCTGGACCCAGAAGACCGGCTCAAGACCTCCTTCATCACGCCCTTTGGGGCCTACTGCTACATCACCATGTCCTTCGGCCTGAAGAATGCAGGCGCCACCTTCCAACGGTGCATGCAGAAGTGCCTCCTGCCTCAGATAGGCACGAACCTCCATGTCTACGTCAACGACATCGTGGTCAAAACCAAGAAGCACTTCAGCCTCCTCGACGATCTCCGAGAGACCTTCGCGAACCTGTGTGAGTACAAGATCAAGCTCAACCCGGAGAAATGTGTCTTTGGCGTCCCAGCCAGCCAATTGCTGGGTTTCTTCGTGTTTGCTCGCGGCATTGAAGCTAACCCCGAGAAGATCAGCGCGATCGAGCGCATGCCCAAGACGACCCGGCTCCGTGACGTCCAGAAGTTCACCGGCTGCCTTGCCTTGCTCACCAGTTCATTAGCCGGTTGGGGAAGAAGGCGCTGCCCCTCTACGGACTCCTTCGCAAGATGGCTCTGCTCAAGCCAGGTCACACCAAGAAACCGGGCATGTTCGATTGGACCGACGAGGCGGATGAGGCCTTCCGTGGCCTCAACAAGGCTCCCACCCGCGTGCCCATACTAGCCGTGCCGACTGAGAAGGGACCACTGCTCGCCTACATCGCGGCGACCACCCATGTCATCAGCGTCGTCCTGGTGGTCGAGCGGCCGGAGGAGGGTAGGTCTCTGTTGGTCCAGCGGTCTGTCTATTACCTTAGCAAGGTCATCTCCGCATCCAAGCAGAACTACCCCCACTACCAAAAGATGTGCTACGACATATACTTCACCGCCAAGAAGGTCAAGCAATACTTCCAGGAGCATACCATCACCGTGGTGAGCATGGCCCCGCTCGGCGAGATCATGAGCGGCCGGGATTCCACCGATCGGATCGCCAAGTGGGTCATCGCTCTTCCCGATCACGAGATCTGGTACGATCCACGAACCACCATCAAGTCACAGGCATTGGCTGACTTCCTTGTCGACTGGGCGGAGACGGAGTTCATGCTGCCTCCCCCAAACTCCACACATTGGCGCATGCATTTCGACAGCTCGAAAATGAGGACCGGCCTGGGTGCTGGCATAGTCCTCTCATCCCCGAAAGGTGGCCAGCTCAAATACGCCCACCAGATCCACTTCACCGCCTCCAAAAACATGGCCGGGTACGAGGCCATCGTCCATGGCCTCCGGCTCGCCAAGGAGATCGGCATCAGGCGCATCCTATGCTTCGGCGACTCTGACCTCATGGTTCAGTAGGTCTCTGGCAAATGGGACGCCAGAGACACCAACATGGCCAGCTACCGTTTCCTCGTACAATAGCTCACGGGCTCCTTCGAGGGTTGTGAGTTTCATCACGTCCCACGGGCGGACAACGAGGCGGCCGACACGCTGGCAAAGATTGGCTCCACCCGGCAGGCCATCCCTGCTGGCGTCTCCCTTGAACGGCTGCTCAAGCCGTCAATCAAGTCGTCCCCAGCATCGGAGTCAATCTTCGTGTCGGCGGCCATT
Organism: Hordeum marinum; assembly: GCA_022496015.1. NCBI lineage: Eukaryota > Viridiplantae > Streptophyta > Magnoliopsida > Poales > Poaceae > Hordeum > Hordeum marinum. The sequence goes on from CM039672.1 coordinate 388,145,213, forward strand.
AGCGGCCCATCGGTGGCTCCGGCTGCCCCTTCGGCATCTTCACCGCCGGCTCCCACAACCTTGGTCGCCCTGCCAACACCAGTTGAGCCGGCTGCGTTCGAGGCGGTCGGCTCCAATGATGTGGCCTTCATGATGACAGTCGACCAGCCGGCCTCGGGGACTGGCGAGCCGGCCTGGGGGGCTGGCGATCCGGTCCTGGGGGCTGATCATCCTATCCCGGGGGCTCCCGAGCCAGCCCTCGTCTCGGCTCCCTCATGGTCCCAACCTATCCTAGCGTTCCTTCTACAAGGCGAGCTCCCCTTGGACGAGGCCTTGGCAAGGAAAATCCAACGCCAGGCCTTGGCATACACCATCATCAACAACGAGATCGTCCATCGCAGCACCATGGGCGTCTTCTAGTGATGCGTCGAGGCGGAAAGGGGCCGGGAGATCCTCCTCGACATCCACCAGGGTGAGTGCGGGCATCATGCCGCCTCCACGACCCTGGTGGCGAAGGCCTTCCGCCACGGCTTCTACTGGCCCACTGATCTCGAGGCGGCCAAGAAATTGGTCGACAAGTGCGAGGGCTGTTAGTGCTTCAGCACACAGAGCCACCTGCCGACATCAGCCCTCTAGACCATCCTGCTCTCGTGGCCCTTCGCCGTCTGGGGGCTAGACATGGTGGGTCCCTTCAATACCGCACGAGGTGGCATGACACACTTGCTGGTGGCTATCGACAAATTCACCAAGTGGATCAAGGCACAACCAATCAAGATGCTGGACGACCCCACAGCCGTCTGGTTCATCGATGACATCACGGTTCGCTATGGCGCCCCCCACGACATCATCACCGACAACGGCACGAACTTCACCAAGGGCGCGCTCGCACGTTTCTGCTCTAAGCAAGGAATCCGGCTTGACCCGGCCTCCGTCGCTCGTCCACAGTCAAACGACGGGTCGAGAGGGCAAACGGCCTCATCCTGTCCGGCACCAAGCCCCGGCTCGTAATGCCATCAGCAAGGTCGGGCGGCTGCTGGATCGACGACCTGTCGTCCATCCTTTGGAGTCTTAGGACCACCCCCAACCGATCAACCGGCTACATGCCCTTTTTCCTCGTGTACGGGTCCAAGGCGATCATCCCCATCGACATCGAGTTCGACTCGCCTTGGGTCGCCCTATACACGGAGAAGGATGCGAAGGAGGCAAGAGAAGACGGCGTTGATCCACTCAAGGAAGCCCGCGAGCTGGCCTTGAGCCAGACGGCAATCTACGAGCCGAAGCTCCGACACTACCACATCAAGCAAATCCGGACACTCTCCTTTCGCGAAGGGGACCTGGTCCTCAGGCGGATCCAACGGACAGCCAGACAACACAAGTTGTCCTCCCCATGGGAGGGCCCGTTCATCATCAGCAAGGCATTGCACAACAATGCATACTATCTAATGGACGCTCAGAAGCCGCAGAAGCGCAAAATAGACGCCTCCGGCGAGGAGACGGAGCGCCCATGGAACGTGGTGCTCCTCCGTCCGTTTTACTGCCGAAAAGTCTAGTGTATGTATGTATCCCTCCCCTTTTGGGCTTATAAAAGCAATGGGGCCCCAGGCCGGATCTTGGGGCACGCCCAGTTTCGTTTCCCTCAAAAAAATTCCTCACCGGCTCCCGGGCCCGGGGGCTCGTCGGCTGGTCCTAGGTCGCCTCTCTCAAAAATTGGCTAAGTAGTGTGAGCCGAGCAAAACCTCCCACCCCTCCTAGCTACAGATCCGGCTCCCAGCTGTCCAGCTCATGGGACCTCGGGGCGGCAAAGCTTAGCTCACACAAAAGACCAATCGAAAGGAGATACCGACTAGGTCCAGCCGGACCTCCGCCTCGCCTCTGCCCACCCTACTTATCCCGAAAGGCTTTTGCGGTTCCTAAGTTCTGAACCGGCTCCCTCGAGGCGGACACCCCTACCCAGCTACAGACCGGCTCTCGGTTGTCGGGCTGACGGAGCCAAAACCAAAGGGGAAAAGGGGAGGATTGGAAAGAACCAAGAGGGCAAAAAAGGTTAAGGACAAGCTAGCACAAGCAGTAAGGAAAACACACTAAGTATTCACAGTACAAATGTTAAGACAAAAGTAGCCCACGACCAGCACGGTTCATTATATAACAACCCAGTGGGTGGACCCGAGCCTAACTTGCAGGAAAGAAAAAGAAAGATAAAGACGTCTGGGGGCTCATGCCACCGGTGCGTCGCCAGTCGGCGTGCCTACAGCCGGCGCATCGCTGGGCACCTCGACTCCCGTCCCGGAGGTGGCTGCGGCCTTCAGGTTGGCTTCCTTGGCCTTCGAGGCTACCTCCGCGGTCCCAGCTGTTTTGCCGCTCGAGTTGGTGCTCTCGTCGGCAACCTCCTCGTCCGCTGGGCCTTGGGGGATGCCGAAGGAGTCTTCTGGCATCGACTCGCCGTCCTCGCCAAGGGTCGTCTGGAACTCGTCCGCGTCGACGTATGACACGAGCTCGTTGGCCCGACAAACAAGGGCTAGCTCACGGGCCTCCCGCTCCTCGGCCGGCTCGTCCCGCATGGTGGCCAGCTGGCCCAAGTCCATGTCGTGATACCATGACGTGACGAACCGGAGCGCCATCTGCACGCCGGCTCAGGCTACTGACGCCTTCCAGGCCTCGAGACGGGCCACGGCCTGCTCCAGCCACAAGGCCATACGGTTCGCCGGAGCTCCCCTGCGGCCCAGCCACAGAGCGGTGATGATCTCCTTTCTGGCCGTCTTCAGCCGCTCCATGCTCCGCTCCAGGTGGATCATCCAGTTTTCAATGGCGATCCCAAGCTCATCCACATCCCACGCGGCGTCCTCCTCGATGGAGCACCCGCACTCCCGATGGTATTCCCGATGCTCCTCAATGGCGCACTCAGAGCGACGCTGAGTTTTCGGGAAGCGCCCTAAGAGAAGGAAGAAAAGAAAGGGAATAAGAGGAAGGAAGGGAAAATCAAACACAAGAATCAGCAAAGGAAAAAGTAGCTGGCTGGGGAAAGAAAAGTTGGACACCTACCTTCAATGGCGTCGTCCACCTCGATGGCGAAGTTGAGCCATGCTTTCCGCTCCGACGCCAGCGCCACCATCGATGCGGCAAGGGAGCCCTTGGCCTCCTCGAGCGACTTCCCGAGGCGGGTCACCTCGCCTTGGAGGGCAGTGGTCCTCTGGGCAGTGTCAGATGCCTCCTTGATGGTTGCCTCCTTGGCCGCCGCCTCCTTCGCCACGTCGGCCTTAAGGCGGTCCTTGGTTGCCTCCCCGTGTGCCAGTAGCATGGCCAGCCGGTCCTTCTCCTGCGTGACCGCCTGGACGTTCTGCTCCAGCCGGTCCCGCTAGGAGACAACCCTGGCCTTCTCCGTCTGGAGGGTGGTCAGCTCACCTGCAAAACGAGGCAGGCGTCAGCCGGATTTTCTACGTTCGCTCCGGCTGTCAAGCAGCCGGCCCGGCTCCCAGGGGCTATGAGCCCCTCTCGTGAGAATCAAAGTACCTTGCACCCGTGTCAGCTCCTCCTCTGGGCGGTAGAAGCCATATTTGTCACGGTCATGGATGGAGACCGCCTCCTCGAACAGCTTCTGCCGCGGGGAGTTCCCTTCCTGTCACACTGAGCTGAAGTCAAAACATGCTCAAGGAGATCCGGCCTGGCTACCCGTCAGCCGGTCAGCCGGCCTGCATCTCGGGGGGCTACGCCCAGTGGGTGCGCTTGCGCGCCCCCACTGAAAATCCAAACCAAGAGCAACAGGCCTTACCTTCGCGCGCTGCAGGGTGGCGTCTACCGCCTTCGCGAACTGGGCCAGTTCCGGGCGACATCGGTCCAGGACAGTCCCTAACTCTCTGAACGAGGGGACCGGGCCTCCTACCAGGGGAGCCGAAAGGGTTGGGACACGCGCCAGCGCCTCCCAGTCCTGGGACACCTCCTGCATGGTCCGGAGGGTCCTCTAGGCCCGGCCGCCATTGCCGCCCGGGCTCGCCATGGTGCCGGCCGCCGGGGGCGGGTTGATGACAGCGAGGGTCCGGGAGTCGCCCCTCACCGGCCCTTCGCCCGATGTCGTCGCCACCTCCACCTCCTGCCGCTCCGACGCGACGATCGCGACGGACGGCGCCTCCTCCTCCATGGCCGCCACCTCTAGCGCCGCCTCTGCCACCGCCTCCGGGGCCGCTGGGGCTTCTGGCACGTGGACCCGGGTCGGCTCGGCCGCGGGCGGTGTCACCTCCGCCACCTCCGGTCGGGCCGCCTCGGGGGCCGGCTCTGCTGCCGCCGCCCTCGCTCAGGCCGCCTCCTCCGCGGATGGGGGCGCAGGCGGCTGCGTGGCTGCCCCTCGCGACTCACTCGATGGGGGCCTCGACAGACAGGTCGATTCCGCCGCCGAGTCCGACGCTTGCGCGGGGTCCGCGGACCTCCCCCACCTCCGGCCGCTCGAAGTCCCGGAATGTGAGGTCCCGCCTCACGTTCCGGACTTTGAGGCTCGCAGCTCCGCGAGCCTCCTCTTCTCCTCCCACTGGGTGGCCGCATGCTCGCGGGCCAGCCGGCTCGCAGCATCCGTCGGGTCCCCCACCGGCTCAACTCGTGAAGCTCGATGGGGTCCTTGCAGCGCACAAAGTCTGGCCACCCACCGGCTCGCGACCCATAAGAAAACACATGCAAGACATGAAAAAGACACTTACCCGATGACGAGGGGCAAGGCCCACTTGGCGCGCGTCTGTGGCTTCCGCGCGGCCACCTTCACCCACTTTGGGACTGGTGGCGGGGCCGCCGGCCCTCCTAAGCCGACCTCTTCACCCGGCCAGGGCTTGAGCTGGCCGCTCCTCGCTCCACTGACCCTGAAGTGCTGAGGGAGGAGGCTCGTTCAGAATCATTACGTCATCATCATCGTCATTATCATCTAGTCCCTGATCGTCGGGGCTAGAGGGAACTCACCGGCTCCGCTAGGCTCCCTGGCTGCACCGGACCCTCTGGCTCCATTGGGGTCACGGCTCGCGGGTCTGCCGGCTCGTCGACACCTCCAGAGGAGTCCACCCCCTCTTCCGGCGGGCCTCCCTGCTTGTAGTCTTCAGAGTCGGAGTGGTCGCGCTCCGCCTTGAAGACTTGGGGGTGCGGTCCATCCGGCGTGTTCTGTCGCAGTAACAGCTGCGGTTAGCACGGCAAAGTAAGGTCTGCTGTCGGCTGTCGGTTGGAAAGAATTAAACAAAAAGAAGGGCCGGCTGGTCGAAGACTTACCAGGGGGACGGTTGATGCGGTCGTATGGCTCCATGCCAAATGTCCAGGAAGCAGGCTTCAGCTTGAATGACGTCAGGGCATTCACCCGCGTCGCCACCTGAGCTAGCGTCAGGCCAACGGTCGACATCCGGCAGGGGTCTCGCCGGCCAGACATGTCGTAGATCCGGTGCGGCCTGAGCTGGAGAGGCAGCACCCGACACGAGATAAAGGCCGCCACCAGATTGGCAGCGACCAATCCCTCAGAGCTTTTCAGTTGTGCAAGCCGGCCAAGCTCTGCCAGAGCCACGTTGTGTGCGGCGGTCCCCAACCAGTTCAACTTGGTGGAGTTAGCGTCGATGAACGGCGGCAGACAAATGAAGTCTAGATTTGGGTCGGCGTTCTTCACGTAGAAGAACGTCCGGTGCCACCTCTTGACGGACTCCATGAGAGAGAGGGGCGGGAAGCACGTGGTGCCGCGGCAGCACACCACCGTGCCCCCGCAGGCGCTGCTCTTCAGTGCCTTGAGTTAGAAGAGGGCGTTGAAGAAGTCGAGGAAAGGAAGGACCCCAAGGTACCCCTCGCATAGCGTCACGAAGCCGGCGAGGTATAGGATCGCGTTGGGGCTGAGGTGGTGCGGCTAGAGGTCGAAGGTGTCGAGGAGTAGGCGGAAGAAGTGGCTCACCAGGAGCCCGAAGCCGCGGGAGAAATGCCAGAGGAACACGACGTGCTCCCCCGGCTGCGGCGCCGGCACTACCTCGTCGCCCGGCGCGCGAGCGACCACACGCTCCACTGGCGGCAGGATGCGCACATGGCGGAGCTCCACAATGTCTGTCTCGGTGTCGACGGGACCAGCCCAACTCCCTCCACGTCCGTCGGCCATTACGGTGGCAGGACTGCGTGCGGGTGCGGTTGCGGGTTCGGGCGTGGTGTTGCGTGAGGAGAGCGAGGAAGACGAAGAAGGCAAGAAGGCGAGGCAGCAAGGGGGCGAGTGGGATGCGGGTATCTCCTCCCCTGCCCTTCCTCCCCTTTTATATGGGAGGCCACGACCGGGGGACGTGGGATTAGTTGCGCCCACTCCCTCGGAAACTCCGCGCGCGCGTAGGTGGCCTCGGGCAGTAACGGCCGCTTTGGGGCGCAGAGGATCCCGGCATGTGCCCCGAGGCCTACTAGGCTATGCCTGGGGCCTAGCGGGCTAAGCCCAGGCCGACGTCCCGTCTCACTGCGTGCGTAGGGCCCACTGCATCATTACTCGCCGCGTGGCGTGCGGTGGGCCTGCTCGGGTCCGGGGGCAACGCGTTGGTGCCCGAGGTGTCGGGTCCAACGAGCGACCCGACTGCCCCTTCGGCCCCACACCGGAGGCAGGTACCGCTGGGAGGAAGCCGCTGGCTCCCCTCCATCTGCCGGACATGGGCCCCCGCCGGCTTCGGGGACTACTGACGGGGTTATTACCCCTAGGTAGGCCACAGCAACGGGGTTCTCCCCCCTTTTGCTTTGAAGGAAAACTGAGCAGCCGGCTGCCCATGGCCGGCAGGAGGACGGCCGGCTCGAGCTGCCACCGGCTAGCGACACGGACAGCTGGTCGTGCAGCCGACTTAACCCTCGGCCGGCTGGGCGCGGTCGGCTGCCTTCCGGGCCGCCTCCTCCCTTGACCCCGGGGCGGACGTGCGGCGTCCCGTCCCTCTGTGCGCGGGTATGACGACACGACACGACCTCCATGACGGGCGGCCCTGTGGCCACAATGGCCGCTGAGGCACGGGAGCGTGTGGCTAAAGTCCGGCCGTCCAGACCGCTGACCTCGGCAAGCGTGACCAGGCGGCAAAACAGTGCCGGCACGCCCTCACCCACTTGATTACCTGCCCCGGCTTGGCTACAGTGCAGCCGGCCATATCGGAGACTTCGGCCAGCTGGCGCTAAACGACGCCTACCGGGTGACCTGTGCGGCGACAGGTGGGCGAGGGCCAATCGCAGAGCCAGCTGGCGGGCCCCTTACAGGTGACAGGATTACGTAGCCGGTAGACCCTAGGGACGATGATACGGCACGAAGGGCGGGACCCCATGGTCAGCCGGAGAGGCTGCCAGCTGGGTCCCTCCACCCCTGTACCTTAGAATACATTAGAAAGCCAAGGGGTTAGCCTATAAAAAACCCTGAGCCCCCATGCAACGGGGACGGACGATCACTTGCCTACACCCACATAGAACTCTCCTCTCATACCATCTCTAGCAACGGAGGAAGACGAGCTGGCTGCTCCCTCTTCCTCCTCTAGACACAGCTCTTGGAGCATCCCTATAAACACAACCATCCATCCAACCAGACCAAGCAGGACTATGGGTATTACCTCCCACGAAGGACCCTGAACCTGGGTACATCATGTGTCACCACCGCTTGTACCCAATCTCACACCCAGAGCCCCTCGGCGTCCTCTGGCCCCAACCACCTATGATAAGCCTACCCATGGCATCTGTCGTGAGATAACGATGACAACAATTCAACAAAATCAACCGTCTTGAACACACAAAAGAGATTTGGGATACTATGGTTGATATGCACGAAGGAACTGAGTCCATGAAAGAATCCAAGTTATATGTTCTTCAAGGTCAACTTGACAAGTTCAAGATGAAGGATGGTGAAGGAGTCACTGAAATGTACTCTAGGCTAGCTCTCATCACAAATGAGATTGCCGGCTTAGGAAGCAAAGAAATGACTAACAAGTTCATCATCAAGAAGATACTTCAAGATTTGTATGAGAGATACGACACCGTGTGCATATTGATCCAAATGATGCCCAACTACAAAGATCTCAAAGCAACGGAAGTGATTGGTAGAATTGCTGCTCATGAGATGACACTCAAAGACAAGGAGACCTTCATCACAAGTCTAGCAGTGCTTACAAAGCCACAAGTGATGCTCCCTCTACCTCAAGTGAAAACCTTGTCACAAATGAAGAGATAAGACTCATGGTCAAGAAATTCAACAAGTTCTACAAGAATAGAAGCAAAGATCGCAGTCCCAACTCAAGATATGAAGAGAAGCGTTCGTCAAGTCATGACCGAAACTGCTACAATTGTGGGAAGCCCGGACACTACTCAAATGAGTGCTTGGCTCCCTACAAACGAAGACAAGAGTCACCAAGAAGACGAAGCTCAAGGGACGAATCACCTCCAAGAGAGAGAAGGAGTAGAGATGATCGTTATGAACGAAGACCCTCAAGGAGAAGTAGGGACTCGGAGAAGAAGGACAAGCACACCAAGAGCTACTCAAGAAGAAAGCATCAAGCTCATGTTGATGAATGGGTTTCCAGCTCCGACTGCGACAACCACTCCGAGAGAAGCTATCACTCCAACTCTGACTATATTCAAGATGATGGTGTTGCTAGAATTGCACTAGTGACAACCAACTCCTATGATCTATTTTATTCACCAAATGAAGGAGGTGGAAGTTGCTTCATGGCTAAAGGCCCCAAGGTGTCACATCCCGAATATCTTGATTTCGATAGTGATGAAGATGATTTGCTTTAAGATGATGACTTTTTATGTGATAAACTAGTGATGTTAATGAACTTGATAATTCTCATACTAGTCAAGATAAGTCAATTGACGATGATAAGATGAAAATAGAAGAACTATCTAAAGAACTCAACACTCTTAAGTTAGCCCATGACTCTACTCTTGAAGATCATAGAGAGCTTGTAAGAACTCATGAGAAGCTACGCTGAGAAGCTCAATTTGGAGCAACAACATGAATTTCTTAAAGCTATCAATGATGATCTCCGAAAGAAGACTTCATCCACTACTGGAATCAGCAACTTTGCCGTCAGCCACCTCTTTGCCGTCAGCTAGATGACGGCAAGGAATTTCTTTGCCATCAGCTTATAGAAAGCCGACGGCAAAGAAATAGGTGACGACAAAGATCAGGTTTGCCGTCAGCCAGCTCTTTGCCATCTGCTAGCTGACGGCATAGAAGCTTTGTTGTCTGCTAGCAGACGGTAAAGAGCCTAGCTAGCAGACTACTAATGGCCACTTTCTTTGTCATCTCCTAGCGGACGGCAAAGAAAGTGGCCGTTAGCAGTATGCTAGCTAGGCTCTTTGCCGTCTGCTAGCAGACGGTAAAGAGATGACCTAACCTATCTCTCTCCCCTATCTCTTTCTCTCTATCTCCCTCTGTCTTTCTCCCTCACTCTTTCCCCTCTATCTTTCCCCTCTCTCACCCCCGTGCCCGAGCCGCCGCCGCCCCGCATGCCCTGTCGTCGGCTGCCTCGCCCCACCCCGTTGCGCCGCCACGCCGCCCCGTCGCGCGGTGCCGCCCCGCCCCGTCGCGCTGCCTCGCCCCACGCTGCCGTGCCTGCCCCATTGCCGGCCGCCCGCCCTACCGCCCGGCTGCTCCGCCCAGGCCGCCCGCCGCCCTGGTGCCCCTCCGTTGAGCCGCCCCCCTCGGTGACTTTCTTGATTTTTTTTCTTTCTTTTTTTTATTTAGGTTAGTTGATTTTTGTTGATTTAGTCATATTTTAGGTTAGTACATTTTAGGTTAGTCATATTTTAGGTTAGTACATTTTATGATGAAAAAAGAAGAAGAAGAAAATAAGAAAAAGTAGAAGTGTAGACAAAAAGGAAAAGAAGGAAAAAGAAGAAGAAAAAGAAGAAAAGAGGAAGAAGGTAAAGAAGGAACGAGATGAAAAAGAAGGAGGTGAAAAAGGAAAATAAGGAAGAAGAAGAAGAAGAAGAAGAAGAGGAGGAGGAGGAGGAGGGGGGAGAAGAACAAGAACAAGAAGAAGAGAAGAGCCCCCGATCCCCGACGCCACTAACCCCCAACCTCCGACGCTACCGACCCTTGACCCGTGACACCACCGACCCCGATCCCCGACGCCACTAAAGCCCAACCTTCGATGCCAACGACCCTCGACCCTCGACGCCAACGACCCCCAACCCTCAACACCACCGACCCCCGACGCCCCGGACCCCCGACCCCTGACCCCCGACCACCGACGTCATCGCCCCCCGACCACCGACACCACCGACCCACGACCACCGACGCCATTGACCCCCGACCACCAATGTCGCCGACCCCCAACTCCCGACACCCCTGACCCCCGATCGCCGACGGCAATGACCCCTGATGCCACTGTCTCCCGATGCCACTGACCCCTGACACCTATTCTGCCTCCTGTTGACCAAAAAGGTGCTCTTCGGCCTTCGTGAGGCCGAGGAGGTCATAGTTTTGTAAATTATGAGCTAGGTCACATATTTTCCTATTTTATTATAAAAACATCATATTTTGTGTTGATCAGGTGAATTTCAATGTGTAGTTGTTCGATGACCTCCCCGTGCATTTGACGAGCCCCCCGTGCTACGTTCGCTGGTGAGCACAAATGACATCTTCTCCCCCGGCACCCTTAAAAAATTTGCTCTGTTCCGGTCTTCGTTCCAATGAAACTTGCTAGCTATAGGTGTCTTCAATCATCAGTATGCGTGACCACTATGTGTTCCCCGTTCGAAAGGGTTACATCTATAAATATGCATGCATTAGCATATTTATAACCATGATTCTTTTGAATTGTCAAACGTTATCCATGGACAGCCTGAGTATGTGTAGATTGGTTTCGTTTTCCCATATGCTCTGCTCCGATCCGATGCAGAATTTCGTCAGTGCCTCCTTGTTGTTCTCCGGGTACACATCCTCTCTGCTTATTGCCAAGACGTGTATCAGGAAAACAGCGAGGAGGTGCTGCCAAAATTGTGCGTCGGATCCGAAGTAGAGCATGGGAAAACAAACCCAATCTACACATGCTTAGGTGGGATTAGGACCTATCTTTACCTACTAGCGTCTAGGTTGCATCGACGTAATAAAACTGACAAACTCTATTTACTGATGAATAAGGTTTGCTGAATTATATATATATATTGTGTGTGTCTAGTAGCTAGCCAAGATAAGTGATCATGGGTGGATGTACACCGGTCACACTAGTCACAAAGACATGACCCATGAATGGATGATAAAAACCAAGGGGTTTGTGAGAGTCGCATTTGCAAATGGACAGAAAAAACCTGGTGCCCCTGGGTCGGATGCGACAACTATCATAAGAGGTCAGAGTTTGAAATGATCAAACACCTACAGAAGTGGGGTTTTATGCCAATTTATACGGTCTGGACATTTCATGGTGAGTCTGCCCAACGTGCCAGAGCTAAGGTGGTTCGTCGTCGTACCGACGAGCATGGTACCGAGATCGAAGACATGGTGCAAGACTTTGATGATGCTCAGGATTCGGACGATGAGATGGAGGAATCTGCAAAGGCCTTCTATGAAATGTTGGAGTCTTCAAAACGTCCTCTCCACGAGCACATTGAGCTTTGTCAGCTGGATGCCATCGCGCAAGTAATGGCTCTGAAGGCTCGGTTCAACCTGGGCAGAGAATGCTACGACGCGATGATGATGATATTTGGACGCTTTCTACCCAAAGGCCATGTATTGCCAACAAACCTGTACTAGTCAGACAAAATCCTATGTGCACTTAAGATGCCCTATGAGAAGATAGGTGTCTGTGAGAATGGATGTGCCTTATTTAGGCTTGAGTATGCGGGCTTCAACTGTTGTCCCATTTGCAATGCTTCCAGGTATGTTCTGGTAGACAACGGTATGGGTGAGAAGAGTCAGACCAGAATCCCAGTTAAGGTTCTTCGGTATCTGCGAATCATACCAAGACTTCCACGTCTTTTCATGGTCAAAGAGACGGCCAGACAGATGACGTGACATAAATTGGGCAAAAGAACAGAACTAGATGCAGATTAGAATCCGATGTTGGGACACACTTCAGACGCTTTTGCGTGGAAGCACTTCGATGCATTACATAAGGATAAAGCGGCAGATCTAAGGCATCCTGGAGTTGCCATCAGCACGGATGGGTTCAATGTGTATGGTATGATGGCAGCACAATACAGTTGTTGGCCTGTATTTGTCATTCCACTCAATCTCCCCCCGGAGAGATTATGAAAAGAAAGAACATTTTCCTGACGTTGATAATTCCAGGGCCCAAATATCCGGGGAAGAATATGAATGTGTACATGCAGGCGCTTAAGGATGAATTGCAAGAAGCCTAGGATAATGGGATCAAGACATACGACACCACTACCAAAAAGAACTTCAAAATGCATGTGTGGTACATGTACTCGTCGCATGACTTGCCGGTGTATGCGCTATTCGTTGGCTGGTGTGTGCATGGAAGGTTCTCGTGCCCCACATGCAAGGCAGCTTTTGAGTTCCGTTGGCTGCAGGCGGGTCACAAGTTTTCTTGCTTCGACATGCATAGACAGTTCTTGGATCCTGACCATAAGTTCAAAAAAACAAGAAGAATTTCATCAAAGGTAGAGTTGTCAAAAACATTGTACCACCTGCGTTAACAGGCCAACAGATCCTAGATCAGATAAATGCTCTCGAGCCGGATCCAAATCGTCAAGGGTATTTCAAAGGGTATAATACGGAACACGGTATGTTTGTGGGATCTGCCTTACTTTAAAGACCTCCTTTTCCCACACAACATCGACGTGATGCACACTAAAAAGGATATCGCGAAGGCCCTTTTTGGTACATTGTTCGGCAGAGATGGGAAGTCGAAGGATAATCCTAAGGCTAGAGTCGATCAGGAGGCTCTATGTGATAGACCGTTACAAAACATACGACAACCGAAAGGAAAGAAGAACTGGAGGAAGCCAAAGGCATGGTTCAATCTTGGAAGTACAACTATGAGGGAAATGATATTGTGGGTGAAAATGCAGTTGATGTCCGCCGATGGGTATGCAACGAATCTAAAGAGGGGAGTGAGTCTTGACAAATTGAAAATATTTGGTCTCAAGAGTCATGATTGGCACATATGTCTTGAGCGGGTAATGCCGGTGATGTTGCGTGGCTTTATCCCTGAGGATGAATGGCTAGTACTGGCGGAGCTGAGCTATTTCTTCCGTGCTCTTTGTGCAAAAAACTATCACCTGATGTGCTAGACGAACTGGAAGAGTTGCCGCCAGAGTTGATCTGCAAGTTAGAAAAGATCTTTCCATCGGGCTTCTTTAATCCAATGCAGCATTTGATTTTGCATCTCCCGACCGAGGCAAGATTGGGGGCCGTGCAAAATCATTGGTGCTTCGCAACTGAGAGGATCCGGAAGACGCTTCGAGGAAAATGTAAAAATAAACGTAGAGTTGAAGCATCGATGGCCGAGGCATTCATTACTGAGGAGGCGGAAAACTTTATGATAGCACACTACAAAGCCAAGAATCATCCTTTGCATAATCCGGAGCCTCGGTACAATGATGGCGACTGTGAAAAAGGTCGATCCAACCTCAGCCTATTCAAAGGGAAGCTTGAGCCAGCCGGTGCTTCGAAAGCAATAGTGTTGGTTGTCAAAGAATGGCGGACCATTTCGTTGTATATCTTCGACAACCTAACAGAAGTGTGGCCATACATCGAGTAAGTTCTTGGTACATTGTTTCGCAACTTCTAATTCCTTTGAAATGCTCTTATTCTCGGATATGTGATACAGTCAATATGTCGCCAAATTCTCGGATGGAGCGGTGATCCAAAAGGATTCCATCGAAGAGTATGAGCTTCTTGCAAAGCATGGAGGCGGCTATCACGGTTTCATCTCTTGCTTCAAGAAAACGGTAATTTCCATTAGACAATTTCATTTCTTCATCTAGTTTGCGGCTAATGCAACAATTCTTTCGTATTAAACTTGTAGGCTAATGCACAGTCTATGGACTCCGAATTGAGACAAGTCGCTAATGGTTTTGACTATAAGGTTCGTTCATTTGACAAATACAACATCAACGGTATCACTTTCATACTTTTGGCAAAGAGATATCTATGGCCAACCGAAAGTCTACAAATTGTTGTGTCTCCACTGTCGGCGAAGCAGGGGTCGAGTATTATGGAAGAGTTGAAGCAATTTATGAACTTACATTCTTAGGTGAAAACCCACCATACGTCGTAGTCTTTAAATGTTATTGGTTCCAGCCAAAGGAGACTAGAAGGACTCATGAACATATAGGGCTAGTCGAAATCAAACAAAGCACCCATTTAGATGTTCTTGATGTCTATATTACGGCTCAACAGGCGACCCATGTTTACTATCTACCATGGGCCTGCCAAACGGATCCAAATATGAATGGTTGGGATGTCGTTTATGATGTGCCGCAACATTTTAGACCACCTCCCCTCAATGAAGATGACTATGAACCTCACATTAACCCAGACACATATGAAGGAGAATTCTTCCAAGAAACACATGTTTCCATAAAAACATTTCAAGAACCGCTCTACTTCACCCCAGAACATTGAGGTAGACAGCGACAGTGAATCCGACTTCACCCCTGAGCCGGAACAAGAAGAGACGGGAGAAGAAGAGGTTACTACTGCGGATGACCTGCCAATGCTTGACCGATTACATAAAGGAGGCCTTGCACATGTTGATGCATTTATTGATGATGTTGATGAGCACGTCATTACTGATAGTGATGATGATTACGCATTTATTGATCTCGAAGCATGTATAGACGATGAAGATTAATATTAGTAATGTCAGGTATTCGATTATTATTATTTAAATATATATTATTAATTAGTTCATGTTATTAGGTATTCAATTTTTTATGTTGAACTAATTTCGTTCACTCCTATCATTGCAGGTGTTGACAGATGGTGGGCGCGGGTCGAGCGTGCTCTGAGCCTCCTTCCTCGGCGCGTGCTAGGAGGGGTGCTATTATTCCACCCTAGAAACTCCGGAGAGCGCCGGTACACTGTATGCACACACCGGCGGGCGCTTCTTCTTCGATCAAGAGACGTCGGGGGGAGACGAAGAGAGGTGCTAGAGGTAGGATGGCTGCTGCGCCTTCCTCGCCGCCACCCCCAGCTGATTCTCCCGACCACAGGAGTGCTCCGTCTCAGGTGGACCCGTCTCGGACTCCGGTCGCCAAGCCTCGGGCCAACGAGCCTCAGGTCACCGAGCCTTCATCCTAGGAGACTCCGGTCCAAAAGTCTTCGTCCTAGGAGACTCCGGTCCCAGAGTCTTCGTCCCACGTGACTCCAGAGGCTAGTGACCATGCTGATGGTGGCGAGGACAACTTTTCTGAGGATAGCTATAGCGAGCACGAGCTGGTTGAGGAGGGCAAGAAGGTCTACCAGCGTGGTTGTACAAAGCTCCCGCCCATGCCGACGACCCGCGATCGGAGGTGGTTGATTGTGCCTAATGCGGAGAAGTAAGTGCATTTACTCTTTTTTAACCTTTTGCCTTCATTTTTCTTCAAATTAATATCTAATGTGTTGGCCTTGTCATACTGCAGGGGTTGGAAACACAACCCTGTTGTCCGGAGGCCCAACCAGGTCCTTGATGTGCTTCTCTGGCACCACTTCCTAGGGAAGGTCAAGTTGCCCGGTGAGGGTGAGGTTCCACATGTAGCACTGACCTGGGAGTTGTACGTGGCTGCCCCGGCCCCGCCGGAGGAGAGGGTCGACGGTGTCTTGTGCGAGACGGTGGCCGACATTGTGATCCGATGGTTTTGGGTAATTTGTCCTTTACAGAATAAAAAATCAATAGCACCTAGTGATTGTACTAATCAGTGTTGTCTTATTTGATTGCATACCTTCTACAGGTGTCTTGAGGAAACACGAGGCGGACGCGGCTATTGTTCTCGTAGCCGAGTGCAAGCGCCTACTTCAGAACTTACGACACTAGGCTCGGGTGCAGGCTATTCGAGACTACTACGCCTCGACTAACATTAAGAGGGCCAAGAAGAAGTGCCGTAAAAATTTTCTGAGTAAGGAGAAGTACATGAAGGTAATTACCTATTTTTAAGGCCTTGTACTTAGTTTCCTTGATTTGATTCATAGGAGTAGCGCTGAAATTTCTCTTGTCTAACTTAGGTGCCCCCGAGATGGTGTGCGGATAGGATGGACTGTTGGGAGGCATTGGTGGATGAGTGATGCTCTCCCAAATGTCTAGTCGACCACAACAAGGCCAAGGATAAGCGTGCCCAAATGAAAGGTGTGCCACACCATCAAGGGAGCTCCAACCTGTTTGAGTATGGGGATCACTGGGTATGTGGTTTGCTTCATGATTCATGCAATTTCATTCTTCATGCTAGCTTGAGCCCTTAAGTAATATTTTGTTCCTCTCTTTTAGGCACGACAAAACAAGAAGGAGGTGCCACCGCTGTTCGAACTCTATGCCATGGCCCATACTGCCTCGTACAAGAAGGCCAAGGAATTCTGTGAGGATGACCTCGATCATCAAAAGAGCTTCAGCAACATCTCCTCCCACAACAAGCTCGTGAGGTACAGAGATGAGGGGAAGGCAGGGAAAGGGGAGGACTTCAACCCGAGCCAGAGTCCTTTTGATCCAGAGCTCATGATGATATCTGGTGGCGGGAGGCCCCATGGGTCGATAGCCATTGGGGATGGACTGATACGTTGTCCTAGAACTCTCCTGGAGATCAAGAAGCGCCAGACGAGCTCCGATCATGAGATAAGGCCCCGTCCACGGCCAATGGAGCTCGCCATCAAGGCTAGGGCCCAGGAGCTTCTGGCGGAGGCAAACAGGCAGGCGGCACAGAGGGAGAGGGACATGGAGGAGAGGATGACTAGGCTATTGGAGGAGGAGAGGAACCGGAATGACGCGTCTCACTGGGCCCTATACAAGCTCCTCGTGGTAAGTTTCTCCTGCATATTAGCCAAATCATGCACGTAATGTTCGTTTCATCCCTAACTAATATGACTGACTCGTGAAAACAAAATGTGTAGACCGTGTGCTAGAACAATGGTCAGACCCCTCCGTCGATGCCCCAGATTGGTATAGCACCCATGGTGAGTTTCATTTGAATGGTCATTAGTTACTAGTATTAACATTTGAGTTGCATCATGCTAAGGAGACATTGCAAATGATCTTTGGTGTAGTGTGCCTCCCGACAAGCATTGACCGATCATTCCGCGTCTATCGCAACCCCGACCGGTCCTTCTCCGTCTCACACTTGCGCAAACCCGACCGATCCTTCACCTCCGTGATGATGGTAAGTTTTCCCAAGTGTTTTGCTTAACAAATGCATACTTAGCTTAAGAAATGACCTATTTAGCTCCAAAATGACCTATACTTAGCTTCTTTAGTTCTTTTATGACATACTAAGCATACTTAGGTAAAAAATGGCATGATAACCTTGGTTTAGCTCCCAAATGACATAGACTTAGCTTATTTTCCTCCAAAATGACAAAATAACCTTACCTACCTCCAAAATGACCGATTATAACTAGGATAGCTCTAAAATGACCTACACTTGCCATTTTGTCCTCCAAAATGAATAAATATGATTAGTTAGCTCAAAAATGGCATAACTACCTAGGTCAGCTCAAAAATGACCTATACTTAGCTTCTTCAGTTCATTTATGACATAATTAGCATACTTAGGTAAAAAAATGGCATGATAACCTTGGTTTTGCTCCAAAATGACATAAACTTAGCTTATTTTCCTCGAAAAGGACATAATAACCTTATGAAGCTCCAAAATGACCAATTTACCTAGCTTAGCTCTAAAATGACCTACACTTAGCATTTTTACCTAGCTTAGCTAGAAAATGGCATTTTACCTACCTTAGTTAGAAGAAGAAGAAGATAAAGAAGAGGAGAGGAGAAAAAGAAAGAGAAGAAAAATTCTTCCTCTTCTTCTTCTTCTTCTTCTTCTTTTTCTTCTTTTTCTTCTTTTTCTTCTTCTTCTTCTAGCTAGTCTTCTTCTTCTTCTAACTTTCTTTTTCCCAATTTGCAGATTTGCTTTAGATGTGGAAGCTTGCGTTAATGGAGTCTGCTCTTTGTGCTTCTTTTCCGTTTTGATTTTGTACGATGAACTTTGTTGTTGCATATGTTGTTGGAAACTTGTTGGATATGTTGTTGGAAACTTGTTGTTGGTTATGTTGTTGGAAACTTGTTGTTGGATATGTGTTGGTAACTTGTTGTTGTATATGTGTTGATATGCTTGTTGAAAGTATTTTCAAATGTGTATATACATCTATGAAATTCTGTGAAATTGAATGAATTTAAGAAAAGAGAGAAAAAAAACAGGGGCTATACAGGCTCTTTGTCGTCTGTTGGCAGACGGCAAATAGCTTTGTCGTGTGCTAGCAGACGGCAAAGCTGCCACGTGGCAGCTACCTGTGCAACCTGGGGTGGCACTGGGCTGGCCTATGTGGTTGCTTTGCCGTCTGCTGGTGGACGACAAAGACCTAAGCATCTTTGTCGTCAGCCATCAGACGGCAAAGAAACCGTTGCTTTGCAGTCTACCAGCAAACAGCGAAGCATGCCATTAACCCCTTAACGGACTTAAGCCGCCACGTGTGTTGTCCACGCCCTTTGTCATCTGCTCGCTGACGGCAAAGACCTAAGCATCTTTCCCGTCACCTAGCAGACGGCAAAGCGCCCTTTACCGTAGCTTATTCAGCCGGTGATGGGGTTATTACCCCTAGGTAGGCCGCAGCAACGGGGTTCTCCCCCCTTCCACTTCGAAGGAAAACTGCACGGCCGGCTGCCCATGGCCGGCTGGAGGCCGGCTAGCTTGAGCTGCCGGCGGTAGGGGACACGGACGGCTGTCGCGCAGTCGGCTTGACCCCCGGCCGGCTAGGCGCGGTGGGCAGCCTTCCAGGTCGCCTCCTCCGTTGACCCCGGGGCGGACGTGCGACGTCCCGGCCCTTTTCGTGTGGGTACGACGACACAACATGACCGCCACGACGGGCGGCCCTGTGACTGTAGTGGCTGCTGACGCATGGTAGCGCGTGGCTATAGTCCGGCCGTCCAGACCGCTGACCTTAGCGAGCACGACCAGACGGGGAAACACTGTCGGCACGCCCTCACCTACTCGATTACCTACCCCGGTGTGGCTACAGTGCAGCCGGCCATACCGGAGACTTCGGCCGGCTAACGCTAAACAACACCTCTCGGGCGACCCGTGCTGCGGCAGGTGGGCGAGGGCCAATCGCAGAACTTGCTGGCAGGCCCCTCATAGTCGACGGGACTGCGCAGCTGGTGGACCCTATGGACGACAAGACGACACAAAGGGGGGACCCCCTGGTCAGCCGGAGAGGCTGCCAGCCGGGTCCCTCCACCCTGTACCTTAGAATACATTACGAAGCCGGGGGGGTTGGCCTATAAAACCCCCCGAGCCCCCATGCAATGGGGACGGATGATCAGTTGCCTACACCCACATAGAACTCTCCTATCATACCAGCTCTAGAAATGGAGGAAGACGAACCGGCTGCTCCCTCTGCCTCCTCTAGACATAGCTCTAGGAGCATCCCTATAAACACAACCATCCATCCAACCAGACCAAGAAGGACTAGGGGTATTACCTCCCACGGAGGACCCTGAATCTGGGTACATCGTGTGTCACCACCGCTTGTGCCCAATCTCGCACCCGGAGCCCGTCGGCGTCCTCTGGCCCCAACCACCTACGATAAGCCTACCCATGGTATCTGTTGTGAGAAAACGACGACAGTTGGCGCCCACCGTGGGGACGTACGCGGCGCTGGCCGGATTCATGCTCCGGGAGGGACCCCTTGCCATCCCCCGCCGTCGCCGCACGTCCAAGCGAAATCCCGGGCTCGTGGGGCTTGCTCCAGCACGCCCTATGGGCGACTCCATCGACCTCACGCTCGATATCAACGCGCTCACCGAGCGCTTTGGCAAGCTCAGGCTCGTCGAGACTCCAGCTGCTGACGAGTACCCCGGGCAGGTGCTCGTCTATGCCGATCCTCCGACGGCTGTGGGCGCGCTTGCTGCGACCCAGTCCAGCGCCTCCCATGACCGCATGGGGGCAATGGCCATAATCTCCTCCACCTCCTCCGGACGTGCGTGGGTCGGGGCTGACGCTGCCTCCGGGGCTTAAGCACCCCTATCGCCCCGACGGCAAACCCCGACACCGCTGCGGATGACCTCGAGGTGGTTCGCCACATCCTGTTCGAGGACACCGCCGCCCTCGCGGCCACGCGGCGCCGCATGGAGGCTGCCCAGTGGGAATACGCTTCTGCCTAGGGTCTCACCCCGGCTGGCACCGAGTCCAGCTAGCGTGGGGCTGTGCGTGACCCCGGCCACATGGTCCTCGAAATTCAAGGCGGCAAGATGCCCGTCAACGACACCCCCGTAGCCAACCTGCGGGCCCTCAAAGTAGCCTACGAGGACTTGGCTACCTTGGAGGGCAAAGAACGTGCCACCCATGAGCGTCACATCAAGGAGCTCATCGACGCCGCTGACACGCAGAAGCACCTGCTCGCGTCAGGCGGCACCGCCTCCGGAGGTCCCCGGCTCGAGCACGGCTGCACGGGGACTACGAGCCATCAGTCGGCTCAGCACTCTTGTTCCCCTCGCGTCTCTGGTCGCCTGGCCGGAACGAATAACCCTCAGCCCTCTCAGTTGCCAGGGAGCGAGCAACCGGCTGTTAACAGCCGGCGCACCAACGACCCACCTCGCAGCGGTCGCAACCACGAAGCACCGGCAGCCGACAGCCGGCATAGCCGTGGGCACACTCTGCCACCACGGCGCGAGCCGGAACGGTCGGTTCCGCCCGTTAT
This sequence comes from Hordeum marinum, assembly GCA_022496015.1. NCBI lineage: Eukaryota > Viridiplantae > Streptophyta > Magnoliopsida > Poales > Poaceae > Hordeum > Hordeum marinum. The sequence goes on from CM039672.1 coordinate 388,165,989, forward strand.
TTTCCCCGATGTCACGCCAAGATGCGCGCCTATCCATTTTAAGACATGAGGGCCTCGCAAGAGATAGAGGCGCATCTTGCCGTTCGCAAGTATAGTAACATTGCATCATACATTACAGAAGACATGAGTATAAAAGTTGGCTTACACTCGCCACATGCTAAATTACAATCCACACAGAGTTCAAATCATCAAGATGAAGACAGGGTCCGACTACGGATGAAATCAAACGATAAAACAGATGCAAATGATACTATCTCGCTATCCCAAAGATCACGACCGTGGTCCTCTACTCATATGGGTAAGTCACATACATCCTGCCTCTTTCCTCGTCATATTCCCACAGGAGCTGGGTAAGATCATCCTGCACGTACTCATCTTTACATGTACCTGGAGGGTTGTAGTAATCTGGGAGCCACAAGGACTCAGCAATCAAGCGCCCGGGTACCGATACTAATCAAGAGCCAAAGGAATTCCAACACCCCGAGAAAAACCCTGAAGAAAGTTAGACTCCACACGCAAGACACTCGATAAAGGTAAAACAAATCCAGCAAGACCGCCCGACGTGTCGACGAACCCGATAAGATTCGTGTATCTCGTTCTCAGGACACGACGGATAAGCTAGTGTACGATGGCCTAATAGAAATCTCCTAAGTTACCCTGGGTTGGCCCCGCACAGTGCTCTAGTTTTGACTAACACTCATGAGGAGCACTGGCCCGGGGGTTGATTAATTATCCACGGGTTTGCAAGGCCCTATGCAAATTTTATTAAGTTGTTAAGCAAATGTAGTACCAATGTTGGGTCTTGCCAGACAAGTTTTAATCTCAATCGAATAAACAAGGGGGTCCCCATAACAACCCCGAGCGTGTTAGGAGCGCAAAATATGGAAAACATAACACCGGTAACAAGAACTATGGCGGTAACAGCGAAACAAAACACCTAGCATAAGCCCAAGCCTTCCACCAATACCAAGATATATATGTGCATTAAATTAGATAACAGATAATATTGTTATATCCAAATCCATGTCAGCACATGGAACAACCTGCACCTGCAACTAAGAACGCTGTAAGAGGGGCTGAGCAGCGGTAACTTAGCCAATCAAAGGTTTGCTAGGATGTGGAGGGTTAGAGGCTTTCATGGCATTTAGGAGGCTGATATTCAGGTGGTAGGTAGCGCAATTGTAACGATAAGAGCAAGAAACTAGCAAGCGAAAATAGTATCGGGATATGGGTATGATCATCTTGCCTGTTGGTTCTTCAGTGAAACAAGTAGCGGGATCCTCGTAGTGGTACTCTCCTAGGTCCTCGTACTCAGTATCAACACTCGCGTCTACCCAAGAGAAACAGCAACCATAAACATCCAACCAAGGTGCAATGCACAACCAAGATGATGCATGATTCATTTACGAAGAATTTAACATGGCAGTCCAAAATTAGTCATGTTTCACATGCAAAGTTTGTTTATTAATGAATCTGGACAGAACCTCATGTTAAGTTATTTAAACATGCATGATCATGGCAAATATGGATGCAGCATGCAAAATCGATAGAGCATATAAAGAATGCAAGAAACGGAGTTATGGTTCTCACGATACGCTCATGACAAGGTACGAAGGCAAAACACAAGACAACCAATACCATGGGCTAATTCTTGGCATTCCAAGGTAGCCACTGGTTAGGCAATGAAAAACCAACCACGATAGACTCAAGGATCAATCAATTCCATGGAGTATAGCTCCCACAAGTCACAAAACAATAAAACAAACAATCTGCCACAAAACAGCAACATAGCAACTTACACAGCCCACATCTTGAGCTACACGAACCCTATAGCCACAGACAAGATATTGATAGAAACTACATAACAAATGCATCAACTTATCCAACAACACAATCTACATAGGAGGCCCACATCAATAAGCATGAAGCATGAAGCTATCCAATTGGCAAGATGAAACGGTTTTCTGGGACTTAGTGAAAATAACAGTTTTCTGGAATCTGAGTTGATAAAGTAGCAAGTTGATAGCAGTAGTTAAATATGTTAGAGAACACCTCTTAGCTTGAAAATTAACAGGATGTTAGTAGACAACATCTACTCCAAAACACTAGCAATAAGCATGCTCAAATTCACAACACATCACAAGATACCAACCACTCTACATGGCATAAAAATAACAGCAGATTCTCAGACTAAGTAGTTTTTAGCATGCTGAAACAGAAACATTAAGTTGGCTACTTAACAGCATGGTTCCCACTTATATGGGTGATTCTCATGTTAAACAAAAATACCACGTCATAATAGATATAAAACACTAGCACTTCCTACTTGGCACATGCCCCAAAGCAAGCATGGATTAAATCATGCAAAAATGATAAAGTGGCATCACAACTAAAATGACAGTTTTATAAACTTGCTCAAAAGTGAAATCTGAAAGCACCAATGGATTCACTGGCTCTTTCTACCCCAAAAACATGTGTCATACTCATATGTTCATGTGAAATAACATGGCACAAATAAGATAGCAAAACAACCACCTATTCTCATAAGTGATACATAGCTCCAATGGAACATGGGCATAAATGATCATAACCAGATTTGTAACTTAGTTATAGATGGAAATGAGCTAACAAATTACAAACTAGAATATATACAAAGGGGGTATATCAAGTGGGGAAACCCACTAGTCCCCACACACAGATACACTCTACACACACACACTACAAGCAAGCAAACACACATGCCCTATATATGCCCAAGGCATATGAGCACCAACACTCATGAACATACCACCCAAGAAAAGGGGGGTGTTCATCCTCACACACACACATGCACCAAATATAACAGAAAAGAAAAACCCAACATGTTAGTTTTTGAATCTACACACACATATGCATTGCAATGGAAGAAAACAAGAGGAAAACAAAAAAAGAAAACAAAAATAAAAATGGGGCAGGGTTGGGAATCGAACCCACAACCTCCTGGTTGTTTCCCCTGGCACCTACCACTCTACTATCAACCGCAACGTTAACATAGGAGGGCTCGATTGCACTAGTACTAACACACGCGCTGACTAACTTTGATGAAACTGAACCCGAACCGCACATGCACGGCGACAGAGCAACGGCGGTGACCAACGGGGAACCACGATTGATCCGGCGACGCAAAAGGGCACACACCAAGCGGGAACTATCGGGGCTCCATTCCCCTACTCATCTTGCGATGAGGAGGAAGGAGGTGAGCTCAAGCCCGCGCCTTGCGGACGGCGGCGACAAACAACGGCGGCAACTACACGGTGGCCTACACGGGGAAGAAGGAGCTGTGGGGACCGGCTGCTCACCAAGGGGAAGGCGATGATGAGCCGGTCGAAACGAAGACGCCGGAGGGGTTAGGGACGCGTCGACGACGAAGAGAAAGGAGCCGGCGACGACCTGCTCCTTGCGGGTGACGGCGACGCCAATTCGCACCGCAGGGAGGTGCTCCTCACCTCCTAGCGGTGGGGATGGAAGCAGGGAGAACCCCCGAGCCCCACATCATCACCACCTTGGATGGGACCCATCGGAGACGCGGCGATGGCGGCGACAACGACCGACGCACTCTCTAAACCTCACTGATTCCCTTACCTGGTAGGGAGGAAGAAGAGAGGAGGGAGAGAGATGGAGGGGGAGATAGGAGATGCGACGATGGCAGAGAGGAGAGGAACCCTAGCCAAGGGGCACGCATGCCGAGGGGAGGCTAAATAGCCACTGGCTGATAGTGACGGCGACGGAAAAGGCGGACGGCGGAGGGAGCTCTCTCTCTGAACCTGACGGCGTCAACAGACGGGGGCAGGTGACCATTCTCCCAAGCGGGCTGGGCCGCGCTGGGGAGGCAGTCCACTTTGCTCTCTCTCTCACATTAAAATAAAACATTGAAGTTTTAGCTTTTTAAAACAACACAACACAAAGAAAAAAAACCAGAGATAAAATAAAGGAATTATTTGGGCAAACAAAAATACCTTTGTAAAGAAATAAGATGGCACATTTAATAAAAATATTAAGTTGAATTTTTGGACAAGTAGTTTTAAATATTTTTAAAATAACTGCTCCTGTTATTTAAATGCCACAAATGCATAAAGTTCAAAACATTAAAAGACCAACACACTCACTGTTAAAACATATTAGGCTAGCACTTGAACATTTTTAAATAATTTAAATAGTAACTTAATTCTGATTATTAAATAACATGGGAGTAAAGCATTAGGTTGGGGTTTTTGTTGAAAATAAAAGAGAGGGGAAGAAGGAGGAGAGTTGCACACTAACACTTCACCACACTCAAACCACATCACAACACTCACATACATGGTCACTTGACAACATGGCATGACATGATGGATGCATGATGCATGATGCATGAACAAGACATGGATGACAAGTTGCAAAACATCATTAAGCTCATGGCACAAGGTTCATACAATAGGTTACATGAAAAATAAGGTAGGGACAGCACTCCCACACTACAAGAGGATCTCGACCCGAGATCTAGGAACGAAGGAAGTCTGGAAATTCGGAACGGAGAAGGTCCTCGCGTTCCCAAGTAGCTTCTTTGTCGGAATGATGAGACAACTTCACCTTGAGGAACTTGATAGACTTGTTGCGAGTCTTATGCTTAGTTTCTTCAAGAATTGCAACTGGATGCTCATGATAAGAGAGATCTTCTTGGATATCGATGTCTTGGAGGTAAATGGTTCGCTCAGGAGTCTTGAAGCATTTCCGGAGCTGAGAAACATGGAAGACATCGTGCACGTTCGCGAAATTTGGAGGAAGCTCTAGTTGATATGAAAGACCACCTCTCTTGCCAACAACTTTGAAAGGACCAACAAACTGAGGTGCTAGCTTCCCTTTAATTCCAAACCGCTGAGTGCCCTTCATGGGACAGACTCTGAGATAGACTAGATCATCCAATTGAAAGGAAACATCCCGATGTTTGTTATTGTAATAACTCTTTTGTCGGGACTGACCTGCTTTGAGGTTCTCGCGAATGACATGGCACATTTATTCTGCTTCAGTGATCATGTCATTGCCCAATATCTAACGCTCACCGGTTTCAGACCAGTTAAGCGCGGTACGACACTTTCTGCCATAGAGAATCTCGAAAGGGGCCTTGCCTGAGCTATCTTGAAAGCTATTGTTGTATGAGAATTCAGCATATGGAAGGCAGTCTTCCCACTTCATGCTGAATGAAGTCACACAGGCTCTAAGCATATCTTCAAGGATCTGATTGACTCTCTCAACTTGACCACTTGTCTGCGGATGGAATGCAGTGCTGAAACGGATCTTGGTACCCATAGCAGTCTGGAAGGACTCCCAAAACTTAGAAGTAAAGAGACTTCCACGGTAAGAAGAGATGAGTTGAGGAATACCATGCAAAGATACTATCCTTGACGTATACGACTATGCAAGCTGAGTTGCCGAGATAGATTCTTTGACTAGCAGGAAATGAGCAACTTTTGACAGCTTGTTGATAACCACAAAGATGGCATCATTGCCTCTCTTGGACTTGGGAAACCCAGTGACGAAATCCATCTCCACATGATCGAATTTCCACTCTGGGATAGGCAGAGGCTGAAGAAGACCTGCTAGACGTTGATGCTCTGCCTTCACTCTGCGACAAACATCACACTCGTTCACGAACTGAGCAATCTCACGTTTCATGCGAGTCCACCAGAAGGTTTGCTTGAGATCCTGATACATCTTTGAACAGCATGGATGAATGGATAGAAGAGAATTATGTGCTTCGTACATGATAACCTTTCTGAGATCACCTTTAGGAACCACAAGACGGAACTCAAAGAACAAGGTATCTTTGTCATCAACGCGAAAGAACTTATACTTCGGAATGCTCTTGGCCACACCTTTCTTCACTTTCTTCACCATAGCGTCAAGAAGTTGCGCTTGGCGAACCTGATCTTCCAGAGTCGGAGAGACTTGAAGATTTGCAATAAATCCTTGCGGAATCATCTGAAGGTTGAGCTTACGAAAGGCTTCACAAAGCTCGGGCTGAAGAGGCTTCAAGATGAGACTATTGCAGTACGCCTTACGGCTGAGCGCGTCTGCAATGACATTTGCTTTCCCTGGAGTATACTCAATGCTTGGATTGAAGTCCTCAAGCATTTCCACCCAACGAGACTGCCGAAGATAGAGATTGGGTTGAGTGAAAATGTATTTCAAGATCTTGTGATCGGTGTACACCTCAACTGGTCTACCCAACAACAAATGTTTCCAAGGCATTAGAGCATGCACAACTGCCGCCAACTCAAGATCATGAGTGGGGTAGTTCTTCTTGGCAGGCTTCAACTGACGCGAGCTATAAGCAACAATATTCTTATCTTGCATGAGAACACCACCAAGACCTTGGAGAGAAGCATCACAGAAAACATGGAAAGGCTTAGACTGCTCAGGAGGAACAAGAACTGGAGCTGAAGTCAGTCTCTGCTTGAGCGTATTGAGCGCCACATCACACTCAGGAGACCAAACATATTAGACACTCTTCTGAAGGAGATTGGACAGAGGCTTAGCAATTTGAGAGAAGTTCTCCATGAATCTTCTGCAATAGCTAGCAAGCCTGAGGAAACTCCGAAGCTGCTTCACATTCTGAGGAGGTTCCCACTTCAATATTGCCTCAACTTTCTCAGGGTGCACTTTAATTCCCTCGGCAGAGATCACATGCCCAAGGTACACCACTTCATTGAGCCAAAACTCACACTTGGAAAACTTGGCATAGAATCGAAGCTCTCTTAACTTGTCAAGCACAAGGCAGAGATGCTCTGCATGCTCTTCTTTTGTCTCCGAGAACACAAGGATATCATCCAGATAGACTAAGACAAACTCATTCTTTAAAGGAGAGAAAATGAAATTCATCATATTGAGAAGGTTGGAGGATCATTAGCAAGACCAAACGACATGACGGTGTACTCATAAGAGCCAAAACTCGTCCTGAAAGTGGTCTTAGGAATGTCTTCTTCGCGAATGTGAATCTGATGAGAAAACCTTGGCACCTTTCAGTTGTTCAAACAACTCATTGATGTTGGGAAGTTGGTACTTGTTTCTGATTGTCTTCTTGTTCAATGAACAGTAGTCGACACAAAGACGATCCGTGCCATCTTTCTTCTTGACAAACAAAACACCACAACCCCATGGAAAAGAACTTGCTCTGATCAGACCCAAACGTTCTTGCTCGTCTAGCCGCTTTTTCAACACTTTCAGCTCTTCGGGGCCAAGTTTATACGGGCGCTTGCAGACCGGTTCAGTTCCGGGCTCGAGATCAATCATGAACTCGGCTGGCCGGTGCGGAGGCATTCGTGACAATTCTTCTAGAAAGACATCTTCATACTCACAAACCACCGGAATTTGAGAAATCACCGAGATTTCACCCTTCTCATTAAGAGCAAAGAGACGGATTGTGTCATCATGAGCCGTGAAAATAATCATGTCTTCTGAAGGATGAGTCATCTTGACTTCTTTTTCTTTGCAATCAAAGTGAGCTTTGTTCATAGCCAGGAAGTCCATGCCCAAAATGAGATCAATGTCGGAATTACCGAGAACATAAGGAGAAGCCAAGAAAGAATAATTACCCATCTTGATAGAAACATCCAGAACAATGGAGGTGGTTTTCATGGCCACACCCGGAGAAAAAACACCGAAAGGTCTACTCAACATCTCAGAATAGAAATCATTCTTCATAGCAAAAGGTCTAGACATGAATGAATGCGATGCTCCAGAATCAAATAACACTTTTGCAGGAATAGAATTAACTAAGAGATTGCCCATGATCACTTGAGAAGAATCCTTTGCCTTTCCTGCATTCACCATATTCACTCTTGTGGTCTTGGGGTTATGCTTCACCAAAGCATTGCCTAGAGGCTTCACAGGAGGAGGAGGCGGAAGACGCTGCTGGTTGCACTTGTTTGCATAGTGGCCCTTCTAACCACACTTGTGACAAATCACCTCAGAAAGCGGACGAACATTGTGTGGAGGAGGAACAAGAATTACCTTGGATGCTTGGGGTCTCTGCTGGAATCCTGGGTTGGGTGGGTGGGAAGAGCCACGACCACTAATTTGCTTGTGCTGCTGAGGAGGACGAAATGGAGGAGGGTTTGGCACCCAATACTTCTGCTGCTTGGGAACCATCTGAGAGCTGGAAGAAGAAGAGTATGAATCCCTTGAACACTTCTTTGAGTTCTCCAACTTGAGCTGAGTTGCCTCGACCTTCAAAGCCATGTTATAGAATTTATCAAACTCACGAGTCTCTTGAAGAACTAGGCCTGGCAGAAGCTCATCCTTGAGACCACCTCTGAACTGATAGATCATAGCCTTGTCATCTGGAACATCTTGCTTAGCATCACGGGCTAGATTCTGGAACTCGACGTTGTACTGATACACAAACTTGCTTCCTTGCTTCAGGTGCCTGAACTTCTCATGCATCTCCTCGACAAAGCTTGTCGGAATGTAATGAGCCCTGAAGTCATGATGGAAATCGTCCCAAGTAACAACACGATTGCCCTTGGAATCCTTGTACTGCTACCACCAATCAGCTGCTTGACCCTTGAGCTGGAATGATGCAAATCTGACAAAGTCCTCTGGCCTGACATTGTTGCACTCCAAATGCTTACTTGTATCACGAAGCCAATCATCGGCATCAAGAGGCTGCTCACAACAGGTGAAAGACTTGGGCTGGTTGGCAAGGAACTGATTGAGCGTCGCAAACTGAAGTTGATTCTGAAAATTCCCTTGAAAACCTTTCGGACCCTGCTCCCTTTCTTGCAACAGCCTGAGCAACATCTGAGTGTTCACATTGGTTGCGGCCATCACAGCTTGCCAAGCTTCTAGAGGAGGAGGCGGAGGCGGGGGTGGTGGTGGTGGGGGAACATCAGTCTACTCCTCACCACGACTCGGATTGTTGCGAGTTAGTGAAGCCATCCTGAATATGGACAAAACGCATCAGCACCTCACTGAAAGATGAATTCAAAAGCTGAATCAACTACTCGAAAGAAATTGAACAAATAACAATACAGCCTTCCTACTAAAAAATTGGTAAGAACGCTTCTTCGGTTAATGATAACATCATCAGAAATTAGAAGCCACTTGCAATAACACAAAAGTATTGAGCTAAGCGCTCGGAACAAATGTAAATTCCCACATACATCTAAAGAAGATGAGCCTAGATAACTACCAGATTTCCCACCTAAGAACTTTCGAAAACTTTCTGGTTATGCAATCCGGTGTGGGGGATACAAGGAGGAAATATCTCACACAACTAGCAATCCTACACCCCAACTGTATCCATCCTTCAACACATAACCAGAGGCTTTCGCAACTTCATCTAACTCGAATCCTCGAACTCACAACGATACTAAATCATGGTGGTACCCCGGACGCCTCCCCAGTACTGGGTGACTCCGACCTTATCTCACCACGATAAGTATTGAAGTAATTCCGAACACTCTCCGTCCTGAGATATAAAGGAATCTGAATGATAACGATGTGCCAACATTCCCTGGAGCTCGACTCCCCGGGAGAAATCAAGTCAGATAGGAGGCACCAAGACAGAACCCTGTCACATCGGTATCATATAGACTCCGCGCGTGATCCTAAAACAATTTGAGCGAGAAGAGGAGTAGAATTAAAATTCCTAAGTCGAATACCTCACCAGATCATAGAAGAGGAGTAAAAAGAATCCTACTCTCCGATATAACTAGACTCAAATAATTTTTACTAAACTCGACTCAGCCAAGTTCAATCAAGCAAAGGCTCCTATGGTCGTATGGCTCTGAATACCAACTTGTCATGCCCAAGATGCGCGCCTATACATTTTAACACACGAGGGTCTCGCAAGGGATAGAGGCGCATCTTGCCGTTCGCAAGTATAGTAACATTGCATCATACATTACAGAAGAGATGAGTATACAAGTTAGCTTACACTCGCCACATGCTAAATTACAATCCACACAGAGTTCAAATCATCAAGATGAAGACAGGGTCCGACTACGGATCAAATCAAACGATAAAACAGATGCAAATGATACTATCTTGCTATCCCAAATATCATGACCATGGTCCTCTACTCATCCGGGTAAGTCATGTACATCCTGCCTCTTTCCTCATCATATTCCCACTGGAGTTGGGTAAGATCATCCTGCACGTACTCATATGTACCTATACCTGGAGGGTTGTAGTAATCTGTGAGCCACAAGGACTCAGCAATCAAGCGCCCGGGTATCAAGAGTATTCAAGCTGAAAGGATGGGATGGGGTATGTGTTTAGTTTGCAGCAGCACTAAGCATATATGGTGGCTAACTTACGGAACATGAAAATAAATATGAGTGGCCTACGATGAACGATCGAATCTAGTATGATCTCTATGAGATCCTGAACACATACTTACGTCAATCATAACCCCACCATGTTCTCTTTCGGATCATGTTCACGAGCAGAGATGGTCACGGTTACTAACACAGTTGGTGTGTTTTAATTAGAGTTTACTTCAAGTTTACTATAACCGGGAGTTAAAAAAATATCCAAGTTGCCACATAACCGCGAGCACGGCTTCTCGAAAAGATTTAACCCTGCAGGGGTGCTCCAACTAGTCCATCACAAATAACCACACTCCATGGGAATAGCCTCGACCACAGACCTCGTGGTCATCATAGGTAATTCCAAAGGAATTCCAACACCTCGAGAAAAAACCGAATAAAGTCAGACTCCACACGCAAAACACTCGATAAAGGTAAAACAAATCCAGCAAGACCGCCCGACGTGTCGACGAACCCGATAAGAGCCGCGTATCTCGTTCTCAGGACCCGACGGATAAGCTAGTGTACGGTGGCCTGATAGAAATCTCCCAAGTTGCCATGGGTTGGCCCCACACAGTGCTCTAGTTTGGACCAACACTCATGAGGAGCACTGGCCCGGGGGTTGATTAATTATCCACGGGTTTGCAAGGCCCTATGCAAATTTTATTAAGTTGTTAAAAAAATGTAGTACCAATGTTGGGTCTTGCCAGACAAGTTTTAATCTCAACCAAATAAACAAGGGGGTCCCCATAACAACCCCAAGCGTGTTAGGAGCGCAAAATATGGCAAACATAACACCGGTAACAAGAACTATGGCGGTAACAGCAAAACAAAACACCTAGCATAAGGCCAAGACTTCCACCAATATCAAGATATATCTGTGCATTAAATTAGATAACAGATAATATTGTGATATCCAAATCCATGTTATCACATGGAACAACATGCACCTGCAACTAAGAACGCTATAAGAGGGGCTGAGCAGCGGTAATTAGCCAATTAAAGGTTTGCTAGGATGTGGAGTGTTAGAGGCTTTCATGGCATTTAGGAGGCTGATATTCAAGTGGTAGGTAGCGCAATTGTAATGATAAGAGCGAGAAACTAGCAAGCGAAAATAGTATCGGGATCTGGGTATGATCATCTTGCCTGTTGGTTCTTCAGTGAAACAAGTAGTGGGATCCTCGTAGTGGTACTCTCCTAGGTCCTCGTACTCAGTATCAACACTCGCGTCTACCCAATAGAAACAGCAAACATAAACATCCAACCAAGGTGCAATGCACAACCAAGATGATGCATGATTCATTTACGAAGAATTTAACATGGCAGTCCAAAACTAGTCATGTTTCACATGCAAAGTTTGTTTATTAATGAATCTGGACAGAACCTCATGTTAAGTTATTTAAACATGCATGAACATGGCAAATATGGATGCAGCATGCAAAATCGATAGAAATGCATATAAAGAACGCAAGAACCGGAGTTACGGTTCTCACCATACGCTCACGACAAGGTACGAAGGCAAAACACAAGACAACCAATACCATGGGCTAATTGTTGGCATTCCAAGGTAGCCACTAGTTAGGCAATGAAAAACCAACCACGATAGACTCAAGGATCAATCAATTCCATGGAGTATAGCTCCCACAAGTCACAAAACCATAAAACAAACAATCTGCCACAAAACAGCAACATAGCAACTTACACAGCCCACATCTTGAGCTACAGGAACCCTACAGCCACAAACAAGATATTGACAAAAACTACATAACAAATACATCAACTTATCCAACAACACAATCTGCATAGGAGGCCCACATCAATAAGCATGAAGCATGAAGCTATCAAGTTGACAAGATGAAACAGTTTTCTGGGACTTAGTGAAAATAACAGTTTTCTGGAATCTGAGTTGATAAAGTAGCAAGTTGACAGCAGTAGTTAAATATTTTACGGACCACCTCTTGGCATGAAAATTAACAGGATGGTAGTAGACAACATCTACTCCAAAACACTAGCACTAAGCATGCTCAAATTCACAACACATCACAAGATACCAACCACTGTACATGGCATAAAAATAACAGCAGATTCTCAGACTTAGTAGTTTTTAGCATGCTGAAACAGAAACATTAAGTTGGCTACTTAACAGCATGGTTACCACTTATATGGGTGATTATCATGTTAAACAAAAATACCATGGCATAATAGATGTAAAACACTAGCACTTCCTAGTTGGCACATGCCCCAAAGCAAGCATGGAGTAAATCATGCAAAAATGACAAAGTAGCATCACAGCTAAAATGACAGTTTTATAAACTTGCTCAAAAGTGAAATCTGAAAGAACCAATGGATTCATTAGCTCTTTCTACCCCAAAAACATGTGTCATACTCATATGTTCATGTGCAACAACATGGCACAAATAAGATAGCAAAACAACCACCTATTCTCATAAGTGATACATAACTCCAATGGAACATGGGCATAAATGATCATAACCATATTTGTAACTTAGTTAGAGATGGAAATGAGATAAAAAATTACAAACAAGAATATATACAACAAGGGGGTATATCAAGTGGGGAAACCCACTAGTCCCCACACACACATACACTCTACACACACACTACAAGTAAGCACACACACATGCCATATATATGCCCAAGGCATATGAGCACCAACACTCATGAACATACCACCCAAGAAAAAGGGGGGGTGTTCATTCTCACACACACACATGCACCAAATATAAGAGAAAGAAAAACCCAACATGCTGGTGTTTGAATCTACACACACATATGCATTGCAATAGAAGAAAACAAGAGGAAAACAAAAAAAGAAAACAAAAATAAAAATGGGGAGGGGTTCGGAATCGAACCCACAACCTCCTGGTTGTTTTCTCTGGTGCCTACCACTCTGCTATCGACCGCAACGTTAACAGAGGAGGGCTCGGTTGCACTAGTACTAACACACGCGCTGACCAACTCTGACGAAACTGAACCCGAACCGCACACGCATGGCGACAGAGCAACAGCGGTGACCAACGGCGAACCACGGCGGATCCGGCGATGCAAAAGGGCACACACCAAGCGGGAACTATCGGGGCTCCATTCCCTACTCATCTTGCGATGAGGAGGAAGGAGGCGAGCTCAAGCCTGCGCATTGCGGACGGTGGCGACAGACAACGGCGGTAACTACACGGCAGCCAACACGGGGAAGAAGGAGCAGTGGGGACCGGCTGCTCACTAAGGGGAAGGCAACGACGAGCCGGTTGAAACGAAGACGCCGGAGGGGTCGAGGATGCAGCGACGATGAAGAGGAAGGAGCCGGTGATGACCTGCTCCTTGCGGGCGACGGTGACGCCAATTGGCACCACAGGGAGGTGCTCCTCACCTCCTAGCGGCGGGGATGGAATGCGGAGAGAACCCCTGAGCCCCACACCATCACCACCTTGGATAGGACCCACCGGAGAGCGGCGGCGGCAGCGACAATGACCAGCACACTCTCTGAACCTCACTGATTCCCTTACCTGGCAGGGAGGAAGAAGAAAGGAGGGACAAAGATGGAGGAGGAGATGGGAGATGTGGCGGCAGTGGAGAGGAGAGGAACCCTAGCCGAGGGGGCACGCACGCCGAGGGGAGGCTAAATAGCCAATGGCTGATGGAGACGACAACGGAAAAGGCGGACGGTGGAGAGAGCTCTCTCTCTGAACCTGACGGCGTCGACAGACGGGGGCAGGTGACCGTTCTCCCAAGCGGGCTGGGCCGTGCTGGGGAGGCAGGTCCACTTTGCTCTCTCTCTCACACATTAAAAGAAAACATAGAAGTTTTATCTTTTTAAAACAACACAACACAAAGGAAAACCCCCAGAGATAAAATAAAGGAGTTTTCTGGGCAAACAAAAATACCTTTCTAAAGAAAATAAGATGCCCCATTTAATAAAAATATTAAGTTGAATTTTTGGACAAGTAGTTTTCAATATTTTAAAAATAACAGCTCCTGTTATTTAAATGCCACAAATGCATAAAGCTCAAAACAATAAAAGACCAACACACTCACTCTTAAAACATATTAGGCTAGCACTTGAACATTTTTAAATAATTTAAATAGTAACTTAATTCTGATTATTAAATAACATGGGAGTAAAGCATTAGGTTGGGGTTTTTGTTGAAAAGAAAAGAGAGGGGAAGAAGGAGGATAGTTGCAGACCAACACTTCACCACACTCACACCACATCACAACACTCACATACATGGTCACTTCACAACATGGCATGACATGATGGATGCATGATGCATGAACAAGACATGGATGACAAGTTGCAAAACATCATTAAGCTCATGGCACAAGGTTCATACAATAGATTACATGACAAATAAGGTAGGGACAACACTGTAGCGACCCGACCTGAAAGGTCGAATCTCCGGTGTTTCCGTACCATCCCAAGATCATGCTGGTACACACACGGTACATCAATGTATATATCAAAGGGAAATCACACATCATTATATTAATCGAAATCTCATATCGAGTCCTTTATTACAATAAAAATTACAATAAAGTGGCTGAAAGCCAACTCATGAGAATATCTAAATCTTGCGGAAGCGTCGAAGGTAGATGAGTCCATCTGACTCCAAGGGCATCTCACCGAGCGTAGAACGTGTCCTCACTCCTGGTCGGAAAAGTACTCTGCAACATGATACGTTGCAGCCGTGTAGGTCAGCATATGGAATATGCCGGCAAAGTCACAAAAGAGGGGTGAAAAGATAATCATCTAGTCTACATGCTTATATGGCAGGTGGGGTGGTAAGTTTTTGCGTAAAGCCAATTTTTCCTACATCAAGAGAGGGCTAAGCAAAAATATTACTAAGTTGGTTGATTAATGAGATGGTTCCACCAACCAATTCTCATACCCAAATTGTTAATACCCACATCATCATATTAATTGTGTTGAGAGTTCCGAATGTTTCAGTTCCTTTGGCTCAAGTCGTCCATGACCGTGGACACGGCTAATCGATTAGGTTTGAGTACTCTGCAGAGTTTTGCACATGTTCCCCACAAGATTTGGTCACCTCCGTTTAATTTCTCGCACTTCAGGGTGTTTGAGAAACGGATGACCAAAACATGGTCTTCCAAAGGGTTTCCCTGCGACTCTGTCGGTGCCCATCCTTTCCAACCGTTCTTCTACGTCTCGTAGCACCGCCTGTCCAGGGTCACCACGATATCCAACCAAGCCAGAGCCCATAATGACTTGTGGCTGTGCAGGTAACCCTTGGGTTTTGAAGCACCCATCCATCTCTTTGTGCCTGGGTGGACCTTTCCGCGTGAATACTGGCCATCTCCAGCATCACCTAGGCAAATCCACTGGTTTCTCCAGGGTGCCGTTCAACCATCATCCACCCAGAGGTATGTTGAAAACTCGGAGTCTTGAAATCTTGATCATTATGTAGGTCCTGAAATTATTAACTCTCTCAACTCTCATGAATCACACAACCAACCCCGTCTACTAATAGCATAGCAACAAGTAAAACAACGTTTCCCAGGGCCAATGTGTCAAAGAGTTTGAGGGGGTACCTACCACATGATACTACTACACTGTAACCAAGTTTCCAACTAACCTATCTTGCATGCAATTGGGGAAGATGGTAGAACTAATGCATATAAAACATGGGTAAACATGATCAAAGTGACTTGCCTGATTGATGATCTTCGTACGCGAGTGACTCTAAGTAACAAGCTTCGCACTCTGGATAATCTAACGAAGCAAACAAGAGCACTCAAATAAGCATACAACAAAATATTGTAACTCACAACCATCAACCAAGAACTAGTAAACAATCAAGACAAAACAATGCACAAAAATCATAAGCAAGAAAACACACAAAGTTTTGTTTTCTAAAAGATGATTGATAAAACACTACTAACATAATGAAACTATTGGTATTAACCAAAACAATAGTTGACAGCAAGAAAACAATAAAATATTTTATTAATAAACAGAATAAAACCAAATTAAGTTTTAGTAAAGTTTTTGAAAGTTTTGATAAACACTATATGAAACAACTATAGTTTTACTAACAAAAGAACAAAACAAAACTTATTATTTATTAACAAAACATGTTCTTAACAGGGAAGAATTTACAAATAAACTTGTCTTAGAAAACAAAATTAAATTATATAAAACTTTGTTGAAAGAAAACTATTACTAACTAGTTGTTTTAGTTCAAATTAAACCTATTTGAAAAATGTGTTGAGATTCCTATGTTAATAAAGAAACAAACTAAGCAAAATTATATTTTTATTAACATAAGTAAAACACCTAAAGTTTAACTAACAGAACCTATTAAACAAATAAAACTAAATCTAAGTTAAACTAACTAAAACTAAGTAAATAAAACTATATTATAATACTAGGCAGATTCTGTTTATAGATAAAACACTAAGAAAATCATCCTAAAAATTCTGAAACTAAGCATGAACGTATTCCTAACTAATACCAAACAGTAGCAAAAAGATTCCTATCAAAATCTATTTTCAAACTCTAGTTATTCAGATTTGAGTGATTTGAGCAAATTTGATTAAATTCAAATTTTATAGTTCAAATTTGAAATCTAAAGCTATAGGGTGAAACTAGATGGAATATGTGAGCTAATGCAAAAAGAATCAACTCTAAACACTAAACAGATTAAAATTTATTCACAAAACAAAATCAGAACACGTTCTGTTTTCTAAACAAAATCAGAAAAGGGTGAAATATCTACCGGACGGCCAGGGGTGACCTGGTACTATCCTATTGGCTGGCTAGCGCGTGCGTTGGATGGTTGCGGGCGGTCGACCGGACCGAATAGGAAAACGATTCGGGGATTAAGGGTTCTAATCCTAGCCGTTGCGTCTGGATCGGAGGGAGGGGGTGAGCTCGAAGATTTTACCGGAGGGGGAGGTGGACTCCGGCGATGGTGACGACGGCCGGTGGTCGAGGACGCCGCCGGAGGTGGCTCTGGTGGTCGAAACGGAGCACGAACGGGCTCAGACGGCGGAGGAGGTCCTCCGGTGCCGATTGGTGGTGTAAGAGAGGGGCGAGGATGACCGAGGCGATGGCTACGGGCGATGGGAGCTCCAGTGGTGGAAGCAACTCCGGCGAGGAATTTGGCAGCGCCTCGGCGAGGGAGAGAGGGGGCTCGGGGGGGAATGGAGAGAGGAGGGGCAACACTACTTATAGGATGCTCGGGGGGTGCGGGGGAGGAGAGAGGAGAGAGATCCGGGGGGAAGAAACTGCCGGCGACGGCGCGCGCGGGAGGAAGAAGGCGACCGCGCGGGGCGAACGGTCGGTCGGGGTGGGACCCAGTGTCAGAGAGAGAGGGAGCGAGGACTGCGCGTCGGTCGGCCGGCTCGTATTAATTTCGCGAGTAACTGCCGTGGGCCGGCCCGTTTAATACTAAAACCGTTACTCTTTTTATTAACCAGAGTAGTAAAACGTCTTTAAAAGCATTCAAAACATTTTTAACAATAGGAGTATTATATGTCAAAATTAACACAATAATAAATGCCATTTATTGAACATTTTTATTCTGTCATTTGAACACTTTGGAAAAAAAATATTTTCAGAAATTGCCTAATTGTTTTTAAATCATTTTTTTGCAAATATTTTCAAAATAACTCCTGGTTATTTTTGTTCAAATAGATCACCAAATGGGTCTTGGTGTGGAGTGTCATATTCCTCCCCTCTTATTTGAACCTTTTACCAAGATTTTCAAATAGGTGAAAACAACATATTGAAAATAGAAAGGGCTTTCAGAAATTTAGAAAGGGCATTTCAGGAATACATGTATTCAAGCAATGATGATGATGGATGCATAGGTATATTTCATAACATTCCAAAATGGAATTTTGGGATGTTACAAACCTACCCACCTTAAGATGAATCTCGCCCTCGAGATTCGGGTTGGCTAGAAAATAGGTGCGGGTGGTCTCTACGAAGATCTTCTTCGCGTTCCCAAGTGGCGTCTTCCTCGGTGTGGTGACTCCACAAAACCTTACAGAACTTGATGATCCTGCTGCGGGTAACTCTGTTGGCAGTCTCGAGGATTCTGACAGGCTTCTCCTCGTAGTTCAGATCATTGTCAAGTTGTATGGCCTCTAGGGGCACTGTGTCTCTCAAAGGAATATCAGCCATCTCAGCATGACATTTCTTCAGCTGGGAAACATGGAAAACATCATGAACTCTGGATAATCCTTCCGGCAATTCCAGCTCGTATGCAACTTCGCCTCTACGTTCAAGAATTTTGTAGGGGCCTATGAATCTGGGTGTTAACTTTCCTTTAACACCAAACCTTTTGATTCCTCGAAGCGGGGACACACGAAGATATGCTCGGTCTACCACTTCATACGTCACTTCTTTACGTTTGCTGTCAGCATAACTCTTCTGTCAAGATTGAGCTATCTTGAGTCTGTCGCGAATCAGCTTGACTTTCTCTTCAGAATCTCGGATAAGGTCGGGACCAAAAAGTTGTCGGTCTCCAACACCATCCCACGTCAGTGGCGTTCTGCACCTCCTTCCATATAAAGCTTCGAAAGGGGCCATCTTCGGACTGGTCTGATAACTGTTGTTGTACGAGAATTCTGCGTAAGGTAAGTTGTCATCCCATCTAGATCCATAATCTAGCGCACAAGCTCTCAACATGTCTTCCAGAATCTGGTTGACTCTCTCAGTCTGTCCATCTGTCTGCGGATGAAAAGCTGTACTGAACTCCAGCCTTGTACCCAAAGTTTCATGTAATTGATGCCAAAACTTTGAGGTAAATTGTGTTCCTCTATCTGACACGATACTCCTCGGAACTCCATGCATACATACGATCCTGGTCATATATATCTTGGCTAGCTTAGCGCTGGTATAGGTGGTTTTCATTGGAATGAAATGAGCCACCTTGGTCAAGCGATCAACCACTACCCAGATGGAATCATAACCTGAACGGGTCCTAGGTAGTCCTGTGATGAAGTCCATACCAAGCTTTTCCCATTTCCACTCGGGTATCGGCAAAGGTTGGAGTAACCCTGCTGGTTTCTGATGTTCCGACTTTACTCGCTGACAAACATCACATATTGCAACGTGTTCTGCAATATCCTTCTTCATACCTGTCCACCAGTAACTTTCTTTTAAATCCAGATACATCTTGGTATTGCCTGGGTGTATCGAGTAAGGTGAATCGTGGGCTTCCTGAAGTATCAACTTCCTGAGCTCTGGGTCATTGGGCACATAGATTCGGTTCTCAAACCACAGAGTTCCTTGCTCATCCTCACGAAAACCTTTAGCTTTTCCATCTTTCATTCTCTGCTTAATCTCAGCTATCTCCTTGTCCGATTTCTGGGCTTCTCGAATTCTTTCAGTCAAGGTGGACTGAATCTCCAGTGTGGCAACATATCCTCTTGGGACTATCTCTAGCTTGAGCTCTCTGAGATCATCGGCTAACTCTTTGGGTTATCCTCCCGCTGTGAGTGTGTTTACATAAGTTTTCCGACTCAAGGCATCGACTACAACATTAGCCTTACCTGGATGGTAATGTAATCTCATGTCATAGTCCTTGATTAACTCTAACCATCTCCTCTGTCTGAGGTTCAACTCCTTCTGCGTGAAGATATATTTCAGGCTCTTATGGTCAGTGTATACATCACAACTATTTCCGATAAGAAAATGTCTCTAGGTCTTGAGTGCGTGCACTACGGCTGCTAGCTCCAAATCATGGGTGCATAATTCAACTCATGAGGTCGTAGTTGTCTAGATGCATAAGCTACAACCTTTCCATCTTGCATGAGTACTCCTCCAAGTCCTTGACGTGAAGCATCACAATAAACCTGGAAGTCCTTCCGAATATTGGGCAAAATCAACACTGGGGCTGTGACCAAACGTTTCTTCAACTCCTGGAAACTGGCTTCACATTCCTCAGTACAAACATACTTGGATTCTTTCTTCAACAACTCTGTCATACGCTTGGCTATCTTTGAGAAATTCTCAATGAATCTCCGGTAATATCCGGCAAGTCCGAGGAAACTGCGGATCTCCTTAACTGAGGTGGGTGACTTCCACTCGGTGACGGCTTCAACCTTAGCAGGGTCTACGGCTATTCCTTCTCTGGAAATAACATGTCCAAGGAATCCGACTTCCGTCAGCCAAAATTCACATTTGCTGAACTTGGCATATAATTGATGCTCTCTCAGCTTCTCCAGAACTAAACGCAAATGTTCCTTGTGTTCTTCCTCGTTCTTGGAGAATATCAAAATGTCATCGATGAACACCACGACAAACTTGTCCAAATATTCCATAAACACTTTGTTCATCAAATTCATGAAGTAGGCAGGAGCATTAGTCAAACCAAAGGACATGACTGTATACTCGTACAAGCCATACCTTGTGGTGAAAGCTGTTTTGGGTATATCCTGTTCACGAATCTTCAGTTGATGATACCCTGATCGAAGATCGATCTTAGAGAATACTTTGGCGCCTACTAGCTGATCAAACAAGTCATTAATCATCGGCAGAGGGTACTTGTTCTTGATAGTCACCTCGTTCAAGGCACGATAATCGACTACCATTCTCAAGGTTTTATCCTTCTTCTCCACCAAAAGAACTGGGGCTCCCCAAGGTGATGAACTTGGGCGAATATATCCCTTGTCCAATAGCTCCTTAATTTGCTTCATGATTTCCACTAAATCATTTGCGGGCATCCGATAGGGTCTCTTGGAAATTGGGGTTGTCCCTGGCTGTAGCTCTATTAGGAACTCAATCTCCCTATCTGGTGGCATGCCTGGTAATTCTTTCGGAAATACATCTAGAAAGTCTTTTACCACAGGTACTTCCTCCTGAACAACTCCTGTGAGGGAATTTAATCGAGCACTCATCTGGGTGCGTCGGGATACATACTTAATCCTCTTGTTTTCCGGGGTGGTGAATGAAACAAACTTGCTGGGACAATCAAGATTTCCTTCATACTTGGTCATCCAATCCATGCCTAGGATTACATCCAATCCCTGGGATTCTAAGACGGTGAGGTCAGTGGGAAAAACATGGTTTCCTATATTGAGTTTCAAGGCATGGCATCTTATTCCTGCCATCATCATACCTCCTGGGGAACTCACCTTAATGGGCTGTCTAAGGGTTTTGGTGGGCAAACCATATTTATCCACAACTACCCTTGATATGAATGAATGAGTTGCACCAGAATCAAAAAGTATTGTAACTGGACGTGAATGCAATAAAAACTTACCAACCACAGTCTCGGGTTGATCATAGATTTCTTCCACGTCGAGGTGGTTCACCTGGGCACGAGGAAACGGATTTGGCTTCTTGGCTGTGGAGTTGCCGTTTCCATTTCCCTGCTTGCTCTGGGGACACTCAGTAGCATAGCGCCCTGTCTTCTGGCACTTGAAACAGGTGATGTGGCTCAGATCCTTCTAAGTAGGAGCGTGACGGTGCTGGTTGTTGTTCCCATTCCCATTGTCAGTCTTGAAATTGCCATGGTTGGGATGGGCATTCCCATTTCCTCCATGGTTGTGGCCTCCATGGTTGTGCACGGCATGAGTGTGCCTTCCAAACTTACCGGTTCCTGATCCAGTATTCCCTGAGTACGGGGAGTAGCGGGGCTTCTGATGAGCTCCAGAGTTAAACTTCCCCTGAGTGTACTTCCGCTTGCGGATTCTCAATTTGCTGCTGCTTTCCCTCCAAGATGAGGGCCTTGTCCACCAGCTCTTGGTAGTTGTTGAAAGTAGCCACTACCAGCTGCATGCTCAACTCATCGTTGAGTCCTTCCAGAAACTTCTCTTGCTTAGGCCGCATCATCGGCCACTGTCTCCTGGTGCATAACGTGCCAATGTGCTGAAGTCATCCACGTACTGGGCCACAGAGCGATTTCCCTGGCGCAAGTTGCGAAACTCGCGCTTCTTCAGACTCATGGCTCCAGCTGAAACATGTGCGGTGCGGAAAGCTTGCTGGAACTGCTCCCAAGTTATATCAGCAATAGGATATGTGGTGGTGTAGTTCTCCCACCATGAAGCTGCTGGTCCATCCAGTTGATGTGCGGCAAAGCGCACCTTCTCAGCGTCAGTACATCCAACGGTGACGAGTTCTCTCTCCATCTTACGGAGCCAGTCATCTGCCACAATGGGCTCAGTGCTGCTGGAGAAAGTTGGAGGATTCAACCTCAGAAAACGGGTGAGATTGTCAGCCTGGGGTGGATGGTGGTGGTTGTTGTTCTAGTTGTTGGTTTGATTCTGGATCAATAGCTGCATCAGTGCATTCTGCTGCTGAAGGAGTTGCGTGAGTTCCGGCGGGAAGGTGAAGTCGGACTCACGTCGTGGAGGCATCTTGATGTTTCCAGAGGGGTGAGAATTAGAATAGAACAAGGGCCTAAAAGGAGAAATTCACTACCCATATGCAATGCAACAAACATATCACACCAAACACTCATTCATTTATTCAATCAATGTCAAAACATCGGGAATACAAGTCTCAATCAAACTACACATCGACCTACGCTCTTAACGTTGAAAATAAAAGATACATGGAGGGCATAACTAAAGTTTTCCTCAGAAGTACATGGTGACTGAGTCTCCTCCAGTGGTGCTCTCCTCATAGTCATCATCGTCGCTGATGAAAGGAGCCAACTCTCCTTCAAGATGAAGATTTTCACCCATGTCCATCTGTTCCTCCAGAGTGGCGATGCGAGTATTCAGCTTGTCGATCCTCTCTAAGAAATCATTCACCTCATACTCATGCTCGTACTCGGCTTCCCATAAGTCAGCTTCGAGGTCAATCTTGCGGTTCATCAGATTCTTGATTGTCTTCGTATGAGCACGAACTCGAAGCTCCAGAGTCCTGATGCGCGTCTCCAGGGTCTGGATATATGACATGGTGGAGTCCCAAGTGGGATTGGTGATGATGTTGCCATGGGCATCTCTGCGGCAAACCATGCTGAGTCCTGGTGAAATGGTTCCACCTCTGTATTCCTCCTGAATACGTCCAAGGGCACGATGAATGTCCATGTCTCTTCCAAGTATCCAGCTGGGTGCCACAAACTTGAAGTCGATGGGTTCCTTCCGATTCCCAAAGGTCTTCCCTGGGATGTGCACCTCTATCCTGTAGCATCCATCTTGTGGAAATGACATGATAGGAGTCCCGGTGATGCTTGGCAAAGCAATCCTCACGTCCTTGACGATCCTCATCAGCTCCTTACCAAAAGGCATCGTTGCGTTAGGCTGGCAAAACTCCGTGATCAACACTGGGATGAAGGTGGCCATCTATACATTTTGAAATAAACGGAGAGAAATCAGAAATGAGTAGATGATAGTATAAGAATTTTAAAGACAAAGAGATACAATCCTAAGGCTTTCCAATCCTAGAGGTTACGTCCTACGGTCAGCGTGTGCTCTGATACCATTTCTGTAGCGACCCAACCTGAAAGGTCGAATCTCCGGTGTTTCCGTACCATCCCAAGATCATGCTGGTACACACATGGTACATCAATGTATATATCAAAGGGAAATCACACAGCATTATATTAATCGAAATCTCATATCGAGTCCTTTATTACAATAAAAATTACAATAAAGTGGCTGAAAGCCAACTCATGAGAATATCTAAATCTTACGGAAGCGTCGAAGGTAGATGAGTCCATCTGACTCCAAGGGCATCTCACCGAGCGTAGAACGTGTCCTCACTCCTGGTCGGAAAAGTACTCTGCAACATGATACGTTGCAGCCGTGTAGGTCAGCATATGGAATATGCCGGCAAAGTCACAAAAGAGGGGTGAAAAGATAATCATCTAGTCTACATGCTTATATGGCAGGTGGGGTGGTAAGTTTTTGCGTAAAGCCAATTTTTCCTACATCAAGAGAGGGCTAAGCAAAAATATTACTAAGTTGGTTGATTAATGAGATGGTTCCACCAACCAATTCTCATACCCAAATTGTTAATACCCACATCATCATATTAATTGTGTTGAGAGTTCCGAATGTTTCAGTTCCTTTGGCTCAAGTCGTCCATGACCGTGGACACGGCTAATCGATTAGGTTTGAGTACTCTGCAGAGTTTTGCACATGTTCCCCACAAGATTTGGTCACCTCCGTTTAATTTCTCGCACTTCAGGGTGTTTGAGAAACGGATGACCAAAACATGGTCTTCCAAAGGGTTTCCCTGCGACTCTGTCGGTGCCCATCCTTTCCAACCGTTCTTCTACGTCTCGTAGCACCGCCTGTCCAGGGTCACCACGATATCCAACCAAGCCAGAGCCCATAATGACTTGTGGCTGTGCAGGTAACCCTTGGGTTTTGAAGCACCCATCCATCTCTTTGTGCCTGGGTGGACCTTTCCGCGTGAATACTGGCCATCTCCAGCATCACCTAGGCAAATCCACTGGTTTCTCCAGGGTGCCGTTCAACCATCATCCACCCAGAGGTATGTTGAAAACTCGGAGTCTTGAAATCTTGATCATTATGTAGGTCTTGAAATTATTAAATCTCTCAATTCTCATGAATCACACAACCAACCCCGTCTACTAATAGCATAGCAAAAAGTAAAACAACGTTTCCCGGGGCCAATGTGTCAAAGAGTTTGAGGGGGTACCTACCACATGATACTACTACAATGTAACCAAGTTTCCAACTAACCTATCTTGCATGCAATTGGGGAAGATGGTAGAACTAATTCATATAAAACATGGGTAAACATGATCAAAGTGACTTGCCTGATTGATGATCTTCGTACGCGAGTGACTCTAAGTAACAAGCTTCGCACTCCGGATAATCTAACGAAGCAAACAAGAGCACTCAAATAAGCATACAACAAAATATTGTAACTCACAACCATCAACCAAGAACTAGTAAACAATCAAGACAAAACAATGCACAAAAATCATAAGCAAGAAAACACACAAAGTTTTGTTTTCTAAAAGATGATTGATAAAACACTACTAACATAATGAAACTATTGGTATTAACCAAAACAATAGTTGACAGCAAGAAAACAATAAAATATTTTATTAATAAACAGAATAAAACCAAATTAAGTTTGTTGGGAAAACTTTTAGTAAAGTTTTTGAAAGTTTTGATAAACACTATATGAAACAACTATAGTTTTACTAACAAAAGAACAAAACAAAACTTATTATTTATTAACAAAACATGTTCTTAACAGGGAAGAATTTACAAATAAACTTGTCTTAGAAAACAAAATTAAATTATATAAAACTTTGTTGAAAGAAAACTATTACTAACTAGTTGTTTTAGTTCAAATTAAACCTATTTGAAAAATGTGTTGAGATTCCTATGTTAATAAAGAAACAAACTAAGCAAATTTATATTTTTATTAACATAAGTAAAACACCTAAAGTTTAACTAACAGAACCTATTAAACAAATAAAAATAAATCTAATTTAAACTAACTAAAACTAAGTAAATAAAACTATACTATAATACTAGGCAGCTTCTGTTTATAGATAAAACACTAAGAAAAGTCATCCTAAAAATTCTGAAACTAAGCATGAAGGTATTCCTAACTAATACCAAACAGTAGCAAAAAGATTCATATCAAAATCTATTTTCAAACTCTAGTTATTCAGATTTGAGTGATTTGAGCAAATTTGATTAAATTCAAATTTTATAGTTCAAATTTGAAATCTAAAGCTACAGGGTGAAACTAGATGGAATATGTGAGCTAATGCAAAAAGAATCAACTCTAAACACTAAACAGATTAAAATTTATTCACAAAACAAAATCAGAACAGGTTCTGTTTTCTAAACAAAATCAGAAAAGGGTGAAATATCTACCGGACGGCCAGGGGTGACGTGGTACTATCCTATTGGCTGGCTAGCGCGTGCATTGGATGGTTGCGGGCGGTCGACCGGACCGAATAGGAAAACGATTCGGGGATTAAGGGTTCTAATCCTAGCCGTTGCGTCTGGATCGGAAGGAGGGGGTGAGCTCGAAGATTTTACCGGAGGGGGAGGTGGACTCCGGCGATGGTGACGACGGCCGGTGGTCGAGGACGCTGCCGGAGGTGGCTCCGGTGGTCGAAACGGAGCGCGGACGGGCTCAGACGGCGAAGGAGGTCCTCCGGTGCCGATTGGTGGTGTCGGAGAGGGGCGAGGAAGACCGAGGCAATGGCTACGGGCGATGGGAGCTCTGGTGGTGGAAGCAACTCCGGCGAGGAATTTGGCAGTGCCTCGGCGAGGGAGAGAGGGGGCTCGGGGGGGAATGAAGAGAGGAGGGGCAACACTACTTATAGGATGCTCGGGGGGTGCGGGGGAGGAGAGAGGAGAGAGATCCGGGGGGAAGAAACTGCCGGCGACGGCGCGCGCGGGAGGAAGAAGGCGACCGCGCGGGGCGAACGGTCGGTCGGGGTGGGACCCAGTGTCAGAGAGAGAGGGAGCGAGGACTGCGCGTTGGTCGGCCGGCTCGTATTAATTTCGCGAGTAACTGCCGTGGGCCGGCCCGTTTAATACTAAAACCGTTACTCTTTTTATTAACCAGAGTAGTAAAACGTCTTTAAAAGCATTCAAAACATTTTTAACAATAGGAGTATTATATGTCAAAATTAACACAATAATAAATGCCATTTATTGAACATTTTTATTCTATCATTTGAACACTTTGGAAAAAAAATATTTTCAGAAATTGCCTAATTGTTTTTAAATCATTTTTTTGCAAATATTTTCAAAATAACTCCTGGTTATTTTTGTTCAAATAGATCACCAAATGGGTCTTGGTGTGGAGTGTCATATTCCTCCCCTCTTATTTGAACCTTTTACCAAGATTTTCAAATAGGTGAAAGCAACATATTGAAAATAGAAAGGGCTTTCAGAAATTTAGAAAGGGCATTTCAGCAATACATGTTTTCAAGCAATGATGATGATGGATGCATAGCTATATTTCATAACATTCCAAAATGGAATTTTGGGATGTTACAAACACTTGGGCTGTCACACCTGAGCTCTCGGCCCGGATCGGGCCGCGTGTCCCTCGCGGCGAGAACGACGCCCGCAACCACATCGACCACCTCGCGCAGTGTGCCCTCCTCGAAGAAGAGGGCTCGATCGGCCCGGCCTATTTTGGCCCTCGGATCCGCAATGAGTCGTTCCCATCTGGCTTCACACTCCCCCGAGACACCCCGAAGTACAACAGGGCCGCCAAGCCTGACGACTGGTTGATTGACTACACCACCGCAGTTAGCATCGCCAGGGGGAACAAGCGTGTAGCCGTTCGCTACGCCCCCTCATGTTGATCGGCTTGGCCCGCACCTGGCTCAATAGCCTGGCGGTCGGCAGCATCAACACCTGGACGGACTTCGAGGAGGCCTTCATCTGCAACTTGACCGGCACCTACAAGCGGCCCGGCAGCCCCCGTGAACTCGCCATGTGCGTTTGGTGGTTGGATGAGTCCCTCCGCGACTACCTCACGCGATGGACCAAGCTCCGCAAATCTTGCGAGGGGGGTGCACGAGGTGCAAGCTGTGCAGTACTTCATCGAAGGCTGTCGAGATGGCACCCCCCTAAAGTACAAGCTTTTGTGCTACGAGCCGGCCATGCTTGCCGAGCTCATGACCAAGGCAGACAAATACGCCATAGCTGATTCATCCATCCGGGTCAAGACGACCCCGCCCACCAAGGCAACGACAACGCCGGCAACGTC
This sequence comes from Hordeum marinum, assembly GCA_022496015.1. NCBI lineage: Eukaryota > Viridiplantae > Streptophyta > Magnoliopsida > Poales > Poaceae > Hordeum > Hordeum marinum. The sequence continues at coordinate 388,193,985 of CM039672.1, forward strand.
CCGGTCGGCTGCCGACAACCGGCAGCCACAAAACAACAAACGCAAGAACGACCAGCCTGATCCCCACTATGGGAGCCGGCAGGTCAACACCATTGAGGAGCAGGAGTCGACTGCCCAGCCTTCTAGCCAGCGCCAGCGCACTGGCAAGGCTACCTGGTAGCCGAAGCTCACCTTCGAGCAGATGCTCGACCTTCCTTGCAAGAACCACTCAGGGGACAAACCCTCTACGCACACGCTCCGGTAGTACAGCTTCTCACAGCGATTGCCCCGGGGGGACGGCCTCCTGGCTCCTCCCATGCCGCTTGCCCGCGCGTCGGCCCCGGCCCCAGCTACCGCCCTGGCGCCGGCTCCAGCTCCGGCCCAGAATGACGGTCGTTTGATCGACCAGTTCCCTAACCAGGACGGCTGTTACGTCGTCTTCACTAGTGAAGAGATGAACAAGCATGCTCAACACCGGCTCCATCATGAGGTGAACGCCACCATGTCGGCAACTCCCCAGTTCAGGCACTGGTCGGAGAAACTAGTCACCTAGAGCCGAGCGGATCATCCCGCCGTAATGCCAAGTGTGGGCAGCTATGCCCTGGTCCTCGACCCCACCATTGCCACCAAGAAGCGCACCTGCCGCTTCTCACGGGTGCAAGTCGATGGTGGCAGCAGCATCAACATCTTGTACCTCGACACGATGCACAAGCTAGGGCTGGAGATAGAAGACCTACAGGCGAGCCGGACGGTCTTCCATGGCATCGTTCCTAGAAAGTCCTGCTCCCCTGTCGGCAAGATCATGCTCGACGTCCTCTTCGACAGACCCGGCCACTTCCGCCGTGAGCCAGTGTTGTTCGAGGTCATGGACCTCACAAGCCCCTACCACGCGTTGCTGGGCCGGCCAGCCCTTGTCAAATTCCTAGCGGTCCCTCATTACGCCTACCTCAAGCTCAAGATGTCGGGCCCCAAGGGAACTATCACCATCACGGGCGACTACAAGATGTCAATCGAGTGCGCTCGAGATGGCAGCCGGCTGGCCGAGGCCCTAGAAATCACCGAAGAGAAGCGGCAGCTCGACCACCTCATGGACCTTGCCGCCATCCAGCCAGCCGTGCTGGCTCCCCCCTCGCAGTCCACCGACGAGGCCTCCTTCCAGCCGTCCAAGGATGCCAAGCAAATCCTGCTCGCCCCGGCCAACCCGGCTCAGTGTGTCACCATCGGCTCCTGCCTCGACGGCAAATAGGAAGGCGAGCTCATCGACTTCCTCCATGAGAATCGAGACATCTTTGCATGGTCCCCCAAGGACATGTCGGGTGTTCCGAGGAAGTTCACCAAGCACAAACTACATGTCCGACCGGACGTCAAGCCGGTCAAGCAACCCCTGTACCGTTTCTCCGAGGAGAAGCGGCGTACCATAGGAGAAGAGATTGCCCAGCTGCTCGCAGCTGGGTTCATCATGGAAGTGTTCCACCCGGACTGGCTGGCCAACCCAGTTCTGGTGCTGAAGAAGAACAAGACCTGGCGCATGTGCATCAACTACACTAGCCTGAACAAGGTGTGTCCCAAGGACCGATTCGCCCTGTCGCGGATCGATCAAGTCATCGACTCCACGGCCGGCTGCGACTTGCTGTCTTTCCTGGATGAATACTCCAGCTACCACCAAATCAAGTTGGACCCGGAAGACCGGCTCAAGACCTTCTTCATCACGCCCTTTGGGGCCTACTGCTACATCACCATGTCCTTCGGCCTGAAGAACGCAGGCACCACCTTCCAGTGGTGCATGCAGAAGTACCTCCTGCCTCAGATAGGTAGGAACGTCCACGTCTACGTCGATGACATCATCGTCAAAACCAAGAAGCACTTCAGCCTCCTCAACGATCTCTGGGAGACCTTCGTGAACCTATGCGAGTACAAGATCAAGCTCAACCCGGAGAAATGTGTCTTCTGCGTCCCAGCCGGCCAACTCCTAGGTTTCTTCATGTCCGCTCGCGGCATCGAAGCTAACCCCGAGAAGATCAGCACGATCGAGCGCATGCCCAAGCCGACCCGGCTCCGTGACGTCCAGAAGTTCACCGGCTGCCTTGCCTCGCTCAGCCGGTTCATCAGCCGGCTAGGGGAGAAGGCTCTGCCCCTCTATGGACTCCTTCGCAAGACGGCTCTGCTCGAGCCGGGTCACACCAAGAAACCGGGCATGTTCGATTGGCCCGACGAGGCAGATGAGGCCTTCCGCCGCCTCAAGAAGACTCTCACCCGCATGCCCATCCCGTCTGCGCCGGCTGAGAAGGAACCACTTCTCACCTACAACGCGGCGACCACCCGCGTCATCAACATCGTCCTGGTGGTCGAGCGGCCAGAGGAGGGAAGGTCTCTGCCGGTCTAGCGGCCCGTCTACTACCTCAGCGAGGTCCTCTTTGCATCCAAGCAGAACTACCCCCACTATCAAAAGATGTGCTACGGCATATACTTTGCCGCCAAGAAGATCAAGCAATACTTCCAGGAGCATACCATCACCATGGTGAGCACGGTGCCGCTCGGCAAGATGATGAGCGGTCGGGACTCCACCGGCCGGATCGCCAAGTGGGTCATCTCTCTTGCCGATCACGAGATCTGGCACGAGCCACGAACTGCCATCAAGTCACAAGCGTTGGCTGACTGCATCATCGACTGGGAGGAGACGGAGTTCGTCCCGCCTCCCCCAGACTCCACACATTGGAGCATGCATTTCGATGGCTCGAAAATGAGGACCGACTTGGGTACCAGCATAGTCCTCTCCTCCCCGAAAGGTGACCAGCTCAAATACGCCCTCCAGATCCACTTCGTCGCCTCCAACAACGTGGCCGAGTACGAGGCCATTGTCCATGGCCTCCGGCTCACCAAGGAGATCGGCATCAGGCGCATCCTATGCTTCGGCGACTCCGACCTCGTTGTTCAGCAGGTCTCTGGCGAATGGGACGCCAGAGACGCCAACATGGCCAGCTACCGTTTCCTCGTACAATAGCTCACGGGCTCCTTTGAGGGTTGTAAGTTTCATCACGTCCCACGAGAGGACAACGAGGCGGCTGACGCGCTGGCAAAGATCGGCTCCACCCAGCAGGCCATCCCAGTCGGCGTATCCCTCGAACGGCTGCTCAAGCCGTCGATCAAGCCTTCCCTAGAATCGGAGTTAATCTTCGTGTCGGTAGACGCTGTCGGCCTATCGGCTGCTCCGACTGGCCCTTCGGCATCTTCACCGCCGGCTCCCACAACCTTGGCCGCCCTGCCGGCACCAGTTGAGCCGGCTGTGTCCGAGGTGGCTGGCTCCAATGACATGGCTGTCGTGATGACAGTCGACCAGTCGGCCTCGGGGGCTGGCGAGCCGGTCCCGGGGGTGATCATCCTATCCCGGGGGCTCCCGAGCTAGCCCCCATCTCGGCTCCCTCATGGGCCCAACCTATCCTGGCGTTCCTTCTACAAGGCGAGCTCCCCCCGGACGAGGCCTTCGCAAGGCAAATCCAATGCCGGGCCTCGGCATACACCATCATCAATAACAAGCTCGCCCATCGCAACACCAGCGGCATCTTCCAGCGATACGTCGAGCTGGAAAGGGGCCTGGAGATCGTCCTCGACATCCACCAGGGTGAGTGAGGGCATCATGCCACCTCTAGGACCCTGGTGGCCAAGGCCTTCCGCCACGGCTTCTACTGGCCCACTGTTCTCGAGGCGGCCAAGAAATTGGTTGATGAGTGTGAGAGCTATTAGTGCTTCAGCACGCAGAGCCACCTGCCGACATCAGCCCTCCAGACCATCCCGCTCTTGTGGCCATTTGCCGTCTGGGGGCTGGACATGGTGGGTCCCTTCAAGACCACATGAGGCGGCATGACACACTTGTTGGTGGCTGTCGACAAATTCACTAAGTGGATCGAGGCACGACCAATCAAGAAGCTGGACGGCCCCACAGTCATCCGGTTCATCGATGACATCACGGTTCGCTACGGCATCCCCCATAGCATCATCACCGACAACAGCACGAACTTCGCCAAGGGCGCGCTCGCACGTTTCTGCTCTAAGCAAGGAATCCGGCTCGACCTGGCCTCCATCGCTCATCCACAGTCAAACGGCCAGGTCGAGAGGGCAAACGGCCTCATCCTGTCTGGCATCAAGCCCCGGCTCGTAACGCCATTAGCAAGGTCGGACGGCTGCTAGATTGATGAGCTGCCGGTCGTCCTTTGGAGTCTCAGGACAACCCCCAACCGATCAACCGGCTACACGCCCTTTTTCCTCGTGTACGGGTCCGAGGCGATCATCCCCACCGACATCGAGTTCGACTCGCCTCGGGTCGCCCTATACATGAAGAAGGACGCGAAGGATGCAAGAGAAGACAGCGTCGATCTACTTGAGGAAGCCCGCGAGCTGGCCTTGAGCCGGACGGCAATCTACCAGCAGAATCTCCGACACTACCACAGCAAGCAGATCCAGCCACTCTCCTTTCGCGAAGGGGACCTGGTCCTTAGGCGGATGCAGCAGACAACCGGACAACACAAGCTGTCCTCCCCATGGGAGGGCCCATTCATCGTCAGCAAGGCGTTGCACAACAATGCATAATATCTAATAGATGCCTAGAAGCCGCAGAAGCGCAAAAGAGACACCTCCGGCGAGGAGACGAAGCGCCCATGGAACACGGCACTCCTCCGTACATTTTACTGCTAAAAAGACCAGTGTATGTATGTATCCCTCCCCTTTGGGGCTTATAAATGCAATGGGGGGCCTAGGTCGGCTCTTGGGGCACGCCCAGTTTCGTTTCCCTCAAAAGTTTTCCTCCCCAGCTCCCTGGCCCGAGGGCTCGCCGACTGGTCCTAGGTTGCCTCTCTCAAAAATTGGCTAACTAGTGTGAGCCGAGCAAAACCTCCCACCCCTCCCAGCTGCAGATCCGGATCCTAGCTATCCAGTTGATGGGACCTCGGGACAGCAAAGCTTAGCTCACATGAAAGATCAATCGAAAGGAGATACCGGCTAGGTCCAACTGGACCACCGCCTCGCCTCTGCCACCCTACTTATCCCGAAAAGCTCTCGCAGTTCCTAAGTTCCAAACTGGCTCCCTCGAGGCGGACACCCCAACCCAGCTATAGACCAGCTCCCGACTGTCGGGCTAGTGAGGCCGAAACCAAAGGGGAAAAGGGATGATTGGAAAGAACCAAGAGGGCAAAAAAAGATAAGGACAAACTGGCACGAGCAATAAGGCAAACACACTAAGTATTCACAGTACAAATGTTAAGACAAAAGTGGCCCACGTCCAGCACGGTTCATTACATAACACCCCTAGTGGGTGGACCCGAGCATAACTTGCAGGAAAGAAAAAGAAAGATAAAGACGCTCGGGGGCTTATGCCACCGGCGTGTCGCCAGCCGGCGTGCCTCGAGCCGGCGCATCGTTGGGCGGCTCGACTCCTGTCCCAGAGGTGGCTGCGGCCTTTGGGTTGGTTTCCTTGGCCTTCGGGGTGACCTCCACGGTCCCAGCCGTTTCGCCACTCGATTCGGTGCTCTCGTCGGCAACCTCCTCATCCGCTGGGCCTTGGGGGGTGCCGAAGGAGTCTTCTGGCATCGGCTCGCCGTCCTCGCCAAGGTCCGGCAGGAACTCATCCGCGTAGACGTATGACATGAGCTCGTTGGACGGACAAACAAGGGCCAGCTCACGGGCCTCCCGCTCCTCAGCCGGCTCGTCCCGCATGGTGGCCAGCCGGCCCAAGTCCACGCCGCGATACCATGACGTGATGAACTGGAGCGCCATCTGCACGCCGGCTCAGGCTGCTGAAGCCTTCCAGGCCTCGAGCCGGGCCACGTCCTGCTCCAGCCACAAGGCCACGCGGTTCACTGGAGCTCCCTTGCAGCCCGACCACAGAGCGGAGAGGATATCCTTTCCGGCCGTCTTCAGCCGCTCCATGCTTCGCTCGAGGTGGATCATCCGATTTTCAATGGCGAGCCCAAGATCCTCCACATCCCATGCGGCGTCCTCCTCGACGGAGAGCCCGTGCTCCCAAAGGTATTCCCGGTGCTCCTCGATGACGCGCTCAGCATGGCGCTGAGTTTCCGGGAAGCGCCCTAAGAGAAGGAAGAAAAGAAAGGGAAGAAGAGGAAGGAAGGGCAAATCAAACACAATAATCAGCAAAGGAAAAAAGCAACCGGCTGGAGAAAGGAAAATTGGGCACCTACCTTCAATGGCGTCGTCCACCCCTATGGCGAAATAAAACCACGCTTTCCGCTCCGATGCCAGCGCCGCCTCTGATGCGGCGAGGGAGCCCTTGGCCTCCTCGAGCAATCTCTCGAGGCGGGTCACCTCGCCTTGGAGGGCGGCGGTCCTCTAGGCGGTGTCAGACGCCTCCTTGATGTCCGCCTCCTTTGCCACGTCGGCCTTGAGGCGGTCCTGGGCAGCCTTCCCATCTGCCAGCAGCGTGGCCAGCTGGTCCTTCTACTACGTGACCGCCTGGACGTTCTGCTCCAGCCGGTCCTGCTCGAAGACAACCCCGGCCTTCTCCGTCTGGAGGGTGGTCAGTTCACCTGCAAAACGAGGTAGGCGTCCGCTGGCTTTTCTACGTTCTCTCTGGCTGTCAAGCAGCCGGCCCGGCTCCCTCGGGCTACGTGCCCCTCTTGCGAGAATCAACGTACCTTGCACCCGCATCAACTCCTCCTCTAGGCGGTAGAAGCCATATTTGCCGCGGTCGTGGATGGCGACCGCCTCCTCGAACAGCTTCTGCTGCAGGAAGTTCCCTTCCTGTCACACAGAGCTCAAGTCAAAACATGCTCAAGGAGATCGGACCTGGCTGCCCGTCAGCCGGTCAGCCGGCCCGCATCTCGGGGGCTACACCCAGTGGGTGCGCTTGCGCGCCCCCACTGAAAATCCAAAACAAGAGCAACCGACCTTACCTCCACGCGCTACAGGGTGGCATCTGCCGCCTCCGCGAACTAGGCCAGTTCCTGGTGACACCAGTCCAGGACAGTCCCTAACTCCCCGAAGAAGGGGACCGAGCCTCCTGTCGTGGGAGCCAGAAGGGTTGGGACGCGCGCCAGTGCCTCCCAGTCCCGGGACACCTCCTGCATGGTTCACAGGGTCCTCTGGGCCCGGCCGCCGTTGGCGCCTAGGCTCTCCGAGGTGCCAGCCACTGGGGGTGGGTTGATGACGACAAGGGTCCGAGAGTTGCCCCCCATCGGCCCTTTGCCTGATGCCGTCGCCACCTCCACCTCCTGCCGCTCCGTCGCGACGATCACGACGGATGGCGCCTCCACCTTCATGGCCGCCACCTCTAGCGCCGCCCCTGACACCGCCTTCGGGGCCACCGGGGGCTCTGGCACATCGACTCGGGCCGGCTCGGCCACGGGCGGTGTCACCTCCGCCACCTACGGTCGGGCCACCTCGGGGGGCGGCTCTAATGTCACCGCCCTCGCTCGGGCCGCCTCCTCCACGGATGGGGGCGCAGGAGGCTCTTTGGCCACCCCTCATGGCTTTCTCGACGGGGCCCTCGACAGATAGGTGAATTCCGTTGCCGAGTCCCATGCCCGCGCGGGGTCCGCGGAGCTCCTCCGCCTCCCGCCGCTCAAAGTCTCGGAATGCAAGGTCCCACCTCGCGTTCCGGACTTTAAGGCTCGCAGCTCCATGAGTCTCCTCTTCTCCTCCCGCTGGGTGGCCGCGTGCTCGCGAGCCAGCCAGCTGGCGGCATCTGTCGGGTCCCCCGCCGGCTCCCCCTCATGAAGCTCGATGGGGTCCCTGCAGCGCACAAAGGCCGGTCACCCACCGGCTCATGACCCAGAAGAAAACACACGCAAGACACGAAAAAGAGACTTACCCGATGACAACGGGCAAGGCCCGCTTGACACACGCCAGCGGGTTCCGCACGGCCACCTTCATCTGCTTTGGGATTGGTGGTGGGGCCTCCGGCCCCTCCTGAGCGGGCCTCTTCACCCGGTCAGCAGCTCCGGTCACTGAGGCATGAGCCGGACGCTCCTCGCTCCACCGACCCTGACGTGCTGAGGGAGGAGGCTCGTTCAGAATCATTACATCATCATCATCGTCGTCGTCCGTCCAGCCCCTGATCGTGGGGGAAAGAGGGAACCCACCGGCTCTGCTAGACTCCCCCGCTGTGCCGGACCCTCCATCTCTGCTAGGGTTGCCGGCTCACAGGTCTGTCGGCTCGTCGACTCCTCCCGAGGAGTCCACCCCCTCTTCCAGTGGGCCTTCCCGTGTTAGGATACGTAGTAGTAAATCAAAAAAATCATACGTGTCACCAAGATCTATCTATGAAGAAACCAGCAACGAGTGGGGAGAGATTGCATATTCATACCTTTGAAGATCGCAAAGCGGAAACGTTACAAGAACGCGGTTAGTGGAGTCATACTCGTAGCGATTCAGATTGCGATGGACTCCGATCTCAGTGCCGAACAACAATGCCTCCATGTTCAACACACGTGCAGCCCGGTGATGTCCCCTACGCCTTGATCCAGCAAGGAGGAAGGAGAGGTTGGGGAAGAGCTCCGGCAGCATGACGGCATGGTGACGTTGGAGCTTCCTGGACTCCGACAGGGCTTCGCCAAGCACTACAGAGAACGAGGAGAGGGAGGAGTAGGGCTGCGCCGAGAGAGGAAGGAAACCGTGTCCCTGGCAGCCCCAAAACCTCCACTATATATAGGAGGAGGGGAGGGAGGGCTGCGCCCTAGGGTTTCCACCCTAGGGTGGTGCGGCAGCCACCAGATGGCAATCTGGCCGGTGGCCAGAGTGGGAGAGGGGAGGGGTGGCGCCCTAGATGGGCCTAGGGCCCATCTGCCCTAGGGTTTGCCCCCCTCCACCTCTTGCTGCACCTTGGGCCCCTTGTGGGGGGTGCACCAGCCCACCTAGGGGCTGGTTCCCTCCCACTTGTGGCCCAAGCAGCCCTATGGTGTCGGTGGCCCCTCCCGGTGGACCCCCGGAACCCTTCTGGTGGTCACGGTACACTACCGGTGACGCCCGAAACACTTCCGGTGACCGAAACCTCACTTCCTATATATGAATCTTTACCTCCGGACCATTCCGGAGCTCCTCGTGACATCCAAGATCTCATCCGAGACTCCGAACAACCTTCGTTAACCACGTACACTATTTCCCTATAACCCTAGCGTCATTGAACCTTAAGTGTGTAGACCCTACGGGTTCGGTAGACACGTAGACATGACCGAGACACGTCTTCGGTCAATAACCAACAGTGGATCTAGATATCCATGTTGGCTCCCACATGCTCCACCATGATCTCATCGGATGAACCACAATGTCGGGGATTCAATCAATCTCGTATTCAATTCCCTTTGTCTATCGGTATGATACTTGCCCGAGATTCGATCGTCAGTATCTCTATACCTTGTTAAATCTCATTATCGGCAAGTCTCTTTACTCGTTCCATAATACATCATCCCGTGGCTAACTCCTTAGTCACATTGAGCTCATTATGATGATGTCTTACCGAGTGGGCCCAGAGATACCTCTCCGTCACACGGAGTGACAAATCCCAGTCTCGATTCGTGCCAACCCAACAGACACTTTTGGAGATACCCATAGTGTACCTTTATATCCACCCAGTTACGTTGTGACGTTTGGCACACCCAAAGTATTCCTACGACATCCGGGAGTTGCACAACCTCATGGTCTAAGGAAACGATACTTGACATTAGAAAAGCTTTAGCAGACGAACTACACGATCTTGTGCTATGCTTAGGATTGGGTCTTGTCCATCACATCATTCTCCTAATGATGTGATCCTGTTATCAATGACATCCAATGTCCATGGTCATGAAACCGTGACCATCTATTGATCAACGAGCTAGTCAACTAGAGGCTCGCTAGGGACATGTTGTGGTCTATGTATTCACACATGCATTACGGTTTACGGTTAACACAATTGTAGCATGAACAATAGACAATTATCATGAACAAGGAAAAACAATAATAACCATTTTATTATTGCCTCTAGGGCATATTTCCAACAGTCTCCCACTTGCACTAGAGTCAATAATCTAGTTACATTGTGATGAATCGAACACCCATAGTATTCTGGTGGTTATCATGTTTTGCTCGTGAGAGAGGTTTAGTCAACGGATCTGTGACATTCAGATCCGTATGTACTTTACAAATATCTATATCTCCCTCCTGAATGTAATCACGGGTGGAGTTGAAGCGGCGCTTGATGTGTCTTGTCTTCTTGTGAAACCTGGGCTCCTTCGCAAGGGCAATAGCTCCAGTGTTGTCACAGAATAGAGTCATCGGGCCCGGCGCATTGGGAATCACTCCTAGGTTAGTGATGAACTCCTTCATCCAGACTCCTTCCTTTGCTGCTTCCGAAGCAGCTATGTATTCCGCTTCACATGTAGATGCCGCCACAACGCTTTGCTTGCTGCTGCACTAGCTGACTACCCCTCCGTTCAAAATATACACGTATCCGGTTTGCGACTTTGAGTCGTCCGGATTTGTGTCGAAGCTAGCATCGACGTAACCCCTTACGACGAGCTCTTCGGCACCTCCATATACGAGAAACATGTCCATTGTCCTTTTCAGGTACTTCGGGATATTCTTGACTGATGTCCAGTGTTCCGCTCCGGGATCACTTTGGTACCTCCCTACCAAACTTATGGCAAGGTTCACATCGGGTCTGGTACACAACATGGCATACATAATAGAGCCTATGGCTAAAGCATAGGGAATGACACTCATCTCTTCTCTATCCTTTGTCATGGTCAGGCATTGAGTCGTACTCAATCTCACACCCTGCAACACAGGCAAGAACCCCTTCTTGGACTGATCCATATTGAACTTCTTCAATATCTTGTCAAGGTATGTGCTTTGTGAAAGACCTATGAGGCATCTCGATCTATCTCTATAGATCTTAATACCTAATATGTAAGCAGCTTCTCCAAGGTCCTTCATTGAAAAACACTTATTCAAGTAGGCCTTTACACTTTCCAAGAGTTCTATATCATTTCCCATTATCAGCATGTCATCCACATATAATATGAGAAATGCTACAGAGCTCCCACTCACTTTCTTGTAAATACAGTGTTCTCCATAAACTTGTACAAACCCAAACTCTTTAATCACCTCATTAAAGCGAATGTTCCAACTCCGAGATGCTTGCACCAGCCCATAGATGGAGCGCTGGAGCTTGCATACTTTGTCAGCATCTTTAGGATCGACAAAACCTTCTGGCTGCATCATATACAGTTCTTCCTTCAGGAAGCCATTAAGGAATGTCATTTTGACGTCCATTTGCCAGATCTCATAATCATAAAATGTGGCAATTGCTAACATGATTCGGACAGACTTCAGCATCGCTACGGGTGAGAAAGTCTCATCGTAGTCAACTCCTTGAACTTGTCGATAACCCTTAGAGACAAGCCGAGCCTTATAGACGGTCACATTACCATCTGCGCCAGTCTTCTTCTTAAAGATCCATTTATTTTCAATGGCTCGCTTATCATAAGGCAAGTCCACCAAAGTCCATACTTTGTTCTCATACATGGATCCTATCTCGGATATCATGGCCTCAAGCCATTTGTTGGAATCCAGGCCCGCCATCGCTTCTTCATAGTTCGAAGGTTCACCATTGTCTAACAACATGATCTCCAGGAAAGTGTTGTCATACCACTCTGGTGCGGAACGTGTCCTGGTGGACCTTCGACGTTCAATAGTAACTTGATCTAAAGTTTCATGATCATCATCATCAACTTCCTCTCCAGACGGTGTAGGCTCCACAGAAACAACTTCCTATGCTGCGCTACTCTCCGGTTCGAGTGGAGATACAGTTACCTCATCAAGTTCTATTTTCCTCCCACTTACTTCTTTCGAGAGAAACTCTTTGTCGAGAAAGGATCCATTCTTGGCAACAAAGACTTTGCCTTCGGATCTGAGGTAGAAGGTATACCCAATAGTCTCTTTGGGATATCCTATAAAGACGCACTTTTCCGCTTTGGGTTCGAGCTTCTCAGGTTGAAGTTTCTTCACGTAAGCATCGCATCCCCAAACTTTTAGAAACGACAGCTTAGGTTTCTTTCCAAACCATAATTCATACATGTCGTCTCAACGGATTTTGACGGTGCCCTATTTAAAGTGAATGCGGCAGTCTCTAATGCATATCCCCAAAATGATAGCGGTAAGTCAGTAAGAGACATCATAGATCGCACCATATCCAATAGAGTGTGATTACGACGTTCAGACACACCATTTCGCTAAGGTGTGCCAGGCGGCATGAGTTGTGAAACAATTCCACATTTCCTTAGGTGCGTGCCAAACTCGTGACTTAAATATTCTCCGCCACGATCAGATCGTAGGCACTTTATTTTCCTGTCATGTTGATTCTCTACCTCACTCTGAAATTCCTTGAACCTTTCAAAGGTTTCAGACTTATGTTTCATTAAGTAGACATACCCATATCTGTTTAAGTCATCAATGAGGGTGAGAACATAACGGTAGCCACCGCGAGCCTCGATGCTCATTGGACCGCATACATTGGTATGTATTATTTCCAACAAGTCAGTTGCTCGCTCCATTGTTCCGGAGAACGGAGTCTTGGTCCTCTTGCCCATGAGGCATGGTTTGCACGTGTCAAATGACTCGAAATCAAGAGACTCCAAAAGTCATCAGCATGGAGCTTCTTCATGCGTTTGACACCAATATGACCAAGGCGGTAGTGCCAATGTAAGTGGGACTATCGTTATCAACCTTACACTTTTTGGTACTCACACTATGGACATGTGTAACATCACGTTCGAGATTCATCAAAAATAAACCATTGACCAGCGGGACATGACCATAAAACATTTCTCTCATATAAATAGAACAACCATTATTCTCAGATTTAAATGAGTATCCATATTGCATCAAGCGAGATCCAGATACAATGTTCATGCTCAAAGCTGGTACTAAATAACAATTATTAAGGTTCAAAACTAATCCCGAAGGTAGATGTAGAGGTAGCGTGCCGACGGTGATCACATCGACCTTGGAACCATTCCCGACGCGCATCGTCACCTCGTCCTTTGCCAGCCTCCGCTTATTCCGTAGCTCCTGCTTGAAGTTACAAATGTGAACAACTGCACCGGTATCAAATACCCAGGAGCTACTATGAGCGCTGGTTAGGTACACATCAATAACAAGTATATCACATATACCTTTAACATTTCCGGCCTTCTTATCCGCTAAGTACTTGGGGCGGTTCCGCTTCCAGTGACCGGTACCCTTGCAATAAAAGCACTCAATCTCAGGCTTGGGTCCATTCTTGTTCTTCTTCCCGGCAACTTGCTTACCGGGTGCGGCAATAGCTTTGCCGTCCTTCTTGAAGTTCTTCTTACCCTTGCCTTTCTTGAAACTAGTGGTCTTATTCACCATCAACACTTGATGCTCCTTTTTGATCTCGACCTCCGCTGATTTCAGCATCGAGTACAACTCAGGAATGGACTTCTCCATGCCCTGCATGTTGTAGTTCATTACAAAGCTCTTGTATCTAGGTGGAAGCGACTGGAGGATTCTGTCAATGACCGGGTCATCCGGGAGGTTAGCTCCCAGCTGAGTCAAGTGGTTGTGCAACCCAGACATCTTGAGTATGTGCTCACTGACAGAACTGTTTTCCTCCATCTTACAGCTGAAGAACTTGTCGGAGACGTCATATCTCTCGACCCGGGCATGAGCTTGGAAAACCAGTTTCAGCTCTTGGAACATCTCATATGCTCCGTGTTGCTCAAAACGCTTTTGGAGCCCCGGTTCTAAACTGTAAAGCATGCCGCACTGAACAAGGGAGTAATCATCGCAGCGTGACTGCCAAGCGTTCATAACGTCTTGTTCCATTGGAAGAATGGGTGTGTCACCTAGCGGTGCATCTAGGACATACAATCTCTTGGAATCTATGAGGATGATCCTCAAGCTATGGACCCAGTCCGCATAGTTGCTTCCATCATCTTTCAGCTTGGTTTTCTCTAGCAACGCGTTGAAGTTGAGGGTGACATTCGGGTTGGCCATTGGATCTACAATATAGATTGTAGAGACAATTTTAGACTAAGTTCATGATAATTAAGTTCACATAATCAAATTATTTAATGAACTCCCACTTAGATAGACATCTCTCTAGTCATCCAAGTGATACATGATCCATGTCAACTAGCCCGTGTCCGATCATCACATGAGATGGACTAGTCATCCGTGGTGAACATCTCCATATTGATCGTATATCCTATACGACTCATGTTCGACCTTTCGGTCTTCCGTGTTCTGAGGCCATGTCTATACATGCTAGGCTAGTCAAGTCAACCTAAGTGTTTCACGTGTTTAAATCTGGCTTACACCCGTTGTATGCGAACGTTACAACCTATCACACCCGATCATGAGGTGGTGCTTCGGAACAACGATCCTTAGCAACGGTGCACAGTTAGGGTGAACACATCTCTTGAAATTTTATTGAGAGATCATCTTATTTGCTACCGTCGTTCTAAGCAAATAAGATGTAAACATGATAAACATCACATGCAATCAATATAGTGACATGATATGGCCAATATCATCTTGCTCCTTTGATCTCCATCTTCGGGGCACCATGATCATCACTGTCACCGGCACGACACCATGATCTCCATCATCGTGTCTTCATGAAGTTGTCTCACCAACTATTACTTCTACTACTATGGCTAACGTTTAGCAATAAAGTAAAGTAATTACATGGCGTTTATGATTGACACGCAGGTCATACAATAAAATAAGACAACTCCTATGGTTCTTGCCGGTTGTCATACTCATCGACATGCAAGTCGTGAATCCTATTACAAGAACATGATCAAACTCATACATCACAATGCATCACATCACATCCTTTTGGCCATATCACATCACAAGGCATATTCTGCAAAAACAAGTTAGACGTCCTCTAATTTGTAGTTGCAAGTTTTTACGTGGCTGCTATAGGTTTCTAGCAAGAACGTTTCTTACCTATGCCAAAACCACAACGTGATATGCCAATTGCTATTTACCCTTCATAAGGACCCTTTTCATCGAATCCAATCCGACTAAGGTGGGAGAGATAGACACCCGCTAGCCACCTTATGCAACAAGTGCATGTCAGGCGGTGGAACCGGTCTCACGTAAGTGTACGTGTAAAGTTGGTCCAGGCCGCTTCATCCCATAATACCGCCAAATCAAGATAAGACTAGTAGTGGTAAGAAAATTAACAAGATCAACGCCCACAAATGCTTTGTGTTCTACTCGTGCATAGATTCTACGCATAGACCTAGCTCATGATGCCACTGTTGGGATACGTAGTAGTAAATCAAAAAAATCCTACGTGTCACCAAGATCTATCTATGAAGAAACCAACAACGAGTGGGGAGAGATTGCATCTTCATACCTTTGAAGATCGCAAAGCAGAAGCATTATAAGAATGCGGTTGGTGGAGTCGTACTCGTAGCGATTCAGATTGCGGTGGACTCCGATCTCAGCGCCGAACAACGGCGCCTCCGCGTACAAAACACGTGCAGCCCGGTGACGTATCCTATGCCTTGATCCAGCAAGGAGGAAGGCGAGGTTGGGGAAGAGCTCTGGCAGCACGACGGCGTGGTGACGTTGGAGCTGCATGGACTCCGACAGGGCTTCGCCAAGCGCTACGGAGAACGAGGAAAGGGAGGAATAGGGCTGCGCCAAGAGAGGAAGATAATCGTGTCCCTGGCAGCCCCAAAACCTCCACTATATATAGGAGGAGGGGAGGGAGGGCTGCGCCCTAGGGTTTCCACCCTAGGGTGGTGCGACAGCCACCAGATGGCAATCTGGCCGGCAGCCAGAGTGGGAGAAGGGAGGGGTGGCGCCCTAGATGGGCCTAGGGCCCATCTGCCCTAGGGTTTGCCCCCTCCACCTCTTGCTGCGCCTTGGGCCCCTTGTGGGGGACACACCAGCCCACCTAGGGGCTGGTTCCCTCCCACTTGTGGCCCAAGCAGCCCTCTGGTGCCGGTGGCCCCTCCCGGTGGACCCCCGGAGCCCTTTCGGTGGTCCCGGTACACTACCAGTGACGCCCGAAACACTTCCGGTGACCGAAACCTCACTTCCTATATATGAATATTTACCTTCGGACCATTCCGGAGCTCCTCGTGACGTACGGGATCTCATCCGGGATTCCGAACAACCTTTGGTAACCACGTACACTATTTCCCTATAACCCTAGCGTCATCGAACCTTAAGTGTGTAGACCCTACGGGTTCGGGAGACATGTAGACATGACCGAGACACCTCTCCGGTCAATAACCAACAGCGGGATCTAGATACCCATGTTGTCTCCCACATGCTCCACGATGATCTCATCGGATGAACCACAATGTCGGGGATTCAATCAATCTCATATTCAATTCCCTTTGTCTATCGGTATGATACTTGCCCGAGATTCGATCGTCAGTATCTCTATACCTTGTTAAATCTCATTATCGGCAAGTCTCTTTACTCGCTCCATAATACATCATCCTGTGGCTAACTCCTTAGTCACATTGAGCTCATTATGATGATGTCTTACCGAGTGGGCCCAGAGATACCTCTCCGTCACACGGAGTGACAAATCCCAGTCTCGATTCATGCCAACCCAACAGACACTTTTGGAGATACCCATAGTGTACCTTTATATCCACCCAGTTACGTTGTGACGTTTGGCACACCCAAAGTATTCCTACGACATCCGGGAGTTGCACAACCTCATGGTCTAAGGAAACGATACTTGACATTAGAAAAGCTTTAGCAGACGAACTACACGATCTTGTGCTATGCTTAGGATTGGGTCTTGTCCATCACATCACTCCTAATGATGTGATCCCGTTATCAATGACATCCAATGTCCATGGTCATGAAACTGTGACCATCTATTGATCAACGAGCTAGCCAACTAGAGGCTCACTAGGGACATGTTGTGGTCTATGTATTCACACATGCATTACGGTTTCCCGTTAATACAATTATAGCATGAACAATAGACAATTATCATGAACAAGGAAATACAATAATAACCATTTTATTATTGCCTCTACGGCATATTTCCAACATCCCGCTCGTAGTCTTTGGAGTCGGAGTGGCCGCGCTCTGCCTCGAAGACTTGGGGGGTGCGGTCTGTCCGGTGTGTTTTGTCGCACCAACAGCTGCGGTCAGCACGGCGAAGTAAGGTCCGCTGCCGGCTGTTGGCTGGAAATAATCAGACAAAAAGAAGGGCCGGCTCGTCAAAGACTTACTAGGGGGCGGTTGATGCGGTCATATGGCTCCATGCCAAATGTCCACGAAGTGGGATTCATCTTGAATGTCGTGAGGGCGTTCACCAGCGTCGCCGCCTGAGCCGGCGTCAGGTCGACGGTCGACAGCCGGTAGGGGTCCCGTCGGTCGGACATGTCGCAGATCCGGTGCGACCTCAGTTGGAGAGGCAGCACCTGGCACGAGATAAAGGCCGCCACCAGATCAGCGGCAACCAATCCCTCGGAGCTCTTTAGCTGCGCGAGCCGGCCAAGCTCTGCTAGAGCCACGTTGTGCGGGGCGGTCCCCATCCAGTTCAACTGGGTGGACTGCGTGCCGACGAATGGCGGCAGTCGGATGAAGTCCAGATTCGGGTCGGTGTTCTTCACGTAGAAGAACGTCCGGTGCCACCCCTTGACGGACTCGATGAGAGAGAGGGGCGGGAAGCGCGCGGTGCCGTGGCAGCACACCACCGTGCCCTCGTAGGCGATGCTCTTCAGTGCCTCGAGGTAGAAGAGGGCGTTGAAGAAGTCGAGGAAAGGAAGGACCCCAAGGTACCCCTCGCACAGCATCATGAAGCCGGCGAGGTATAGGATCGCGTTAGGGCCGAGGTGGTGTGGCTGGAGGTCGAAGGTGTCCAGGAGTAGGCGGAAGAAGTGGCTCACCGGGAGCCCGAAGCCGCGGGAGAAATGCCAGGAACACGACGTGCTCCCCCGGTTGCGGCGCCGGCACCACCTCGTCGCGCGGCGCACGAGCGACCACCCGCTCCACCGGCGGCAGCATGCGCGCGCGGCGGAGCTCTGCAATGTCTGCCTCGGTGACGACGGAACCAGCCCAGCTCCCTCCGTGTCCGTTGGCCATTGCGGTGGCGGGACTGCGTGCGGGCGTGGTTACGGGTTCGGGCACGGTGTTGTGCGAGGAGAGCCAGGAATACGAAGAAGGCAAGAAGGCGAGGCAGCAAGGGGGTGAGTGGGATGCGGGTATCTCCACCCCCTGCCCATCCTCCCCTTTTATAGGGGAGGCCACGACCGGGAGACATGGTATTAATTGCGCCCACTCCCCCGGAAAATCCGCGCGCACGTGGGTGGCCCCAGGCCGTAATGGCCGCTTCGAGGCGCAGAGGATCCCGGCCTATGCTCCGAGGCCTACTGGGCTATGCCCGGGGCCTAGCGGGCTAGGCCGAGGCCGACGTCCCGCCTCCCGCGTGAGCGGGGACCACAGCATCATTACTCACTGCATGGCGCGTGGCGGGCCGGCTCGGGTCCCACGATGACGCTCCGGTGCCCGAGGCGTCGGGTCCAACGGCCAACTCGGCTGCCCCTTTGGCTCCACACCAGAGGCGGGTACCGCTGGGAGGAAGCCGCCGGCTCCCCTCCGTCTGCCAGACGCGGGCCCCCGCCGGCTTCGGGGACTACTGACGAGGTTATTACCCCTCGGTAGGCCGCAGCAATGGGGTTCTCCCCCCTTTCGCTTCGAAGGAAAACTGCACGGGCGGCTACCCATGGCTGGCTGGAGGACGGCCGGCTCGAGCTGCCGCCGGCTGGCGACATGGACGGCTGGTCATGCAGCCGGCTTGACCCCCGGCCGGCTGGGCGCGACCGGCTACCTTTCGGGCTGCCTCCTCCGTTGACCCTAGGGCGGACGTGTGACTTCCTGTCCCTCTGCGGGCGGGTACGACTACACGACACGACCGCCACGACGGGCGGCCCTATGGCCGCAGTGGCCGCTAACGCACGGTAGCGCGTGGCTACAGTCTGGCCGTCAAGACCGTTGACCTCGATGAGCGCGACCGAACGGGGAAACAGTGCCGGCACGACCTCGCCCACTTGATTACCTGCCCCGGCATTGCTACATTGCAGCCGGCCGTGCCGGAGACTTCGGCCGGCTGACGCTAGACAACGCCTCCTGGGCGACCAGTGCGGCGGCGGGTGGGCGAGGGCCAATCGCAGAGCCGGCTGGCAGGCCCGTCATAGGCGACAGGACTGCACAGCTGGTGGACCCTACGGACGACGAGACGTCACAAAGGGCGGGACCCCCTCGTCAGCCAGAGAGGCTGCCAGCTGGGTCCCTCCACCCCTGTACCTTAGAAAACATTACAAAGCCGGGGGGTTGGCCTATAAAACCCCCCGAGCCCCCATGCAACGGGGACGGACGATCACTTGCCTACACCCACATTGAACTCTCCTCTCATACCATCTCTAGCAACGGAGGAAGACGAGCCGACTATTCCCTCTTCCTCCTCTAGACACAGCTCTAGGAGCATACCTGTAAACACAACCATCCATCCAACCAGACCAAGAAAGACTAGGGGTATTACCTCCCATGGAGGGCCCTAAACCTGGGTACATCATGTGTCACCACCGCTTGTGCCCAATCTCGCACCCGGAGCCCGTTAGCGTCCTCCGGCCCCAACCACCTACGATAAGCCTACCCATGGCATCTATCGTGAGAAAACGACGACAGCCGGACGGTTGGCCGTCTGCTGGCAGACGGCAAAGCCTTTGCCGTCCTCCATGCATGCCTTTGCCGTCAGGCATGGTTGACGGCAAAGTTTTTGATTCCTGTAGTGATCTTATATTGCCAAACGACCTCTTGTCTACATTCATGCCACAAGTCAAATCTAAGCAAACTAGTAACAAAGGAAAGAAAGGTTCTTCATCTAGTAGCAACAATAAAAATGCTAAACCCAATGATGTTGCTCGTAGTAGTTCTATTGATTCCACTAATGATGATTCTCTTAGCCAAGTTACACTTGAGCAAGAAAATAATTTATTGAAAGGAATTATAGAGAAAGGTATCTACAAGAGTCTTGAAGGGTAGAAACAATTCGATGAGATTGTACGCAAGCACAGAGGATACCGGAAGAATTGTGGTGTTGGCTACTTCAACGCTAATGGATTTGAATGGGAAGAAGGTCAATATCCCAATCCCAAGTTTGTTCCTCAAAAGGAGAAGTATGAAAATACTCTTCCCAAGGGTACAACCACTCAATATGACCGTCCACCCCAAGACACCAAGCTCAAGGGAAAGAACAAGCTCCAAGAGGACTTTGACTCTTACGAAGATGAACCCCAAGCTTTGGTGAAGTGGGTTCCCAAGGCTACTACAAGCTCAACTTCTGCAAGTGCTACTTCAACACCAAGGATCCCCATCAACTTGATGTGGATTCCCAAGAAGAAGAACTAGAGAGTTCTTGAGGGGTGACTCCGCCAATGAAATTCACTCACATTCATTATTGGCAAGATCTATTTGCAATCAACATCAACCCTATGCAATAGATCAAGGAGTCATACATTCCCTCAAAGGTAAGCAAGGGACAAGGTAATCAACAAATCAATGGACATCATCACACATGTTTTTCACTCCATGTCCATAGATATCCTTGGATTTTTCTCTTATGTGTTGGGACTAACCCATGTAGGTGAGAAGAGTAAGGAAACGGCAAGGATGCTCCCAACTCTTGGTGATCTTCATCAACCTTGAGAATCCATCACCACCTCACCAACATGAAGTCTTCATCGACAAAACCCAAGGTTAGTTTTATCCCTCTTATGGGGGATGTCACATCGATGGGGAGATTTACTCTAAGACATGAGACAAAGCATCTCTTAGTATGTGACAACATTAAATGCTTTATGAAAAAGTGGTAACCCCACTTGTGCTTAAACGACGAGTATGACCTATGATCAAGTACTCTTACTTGGCTCCTAAGTCAAATACTCATATATAGATGACTTCGTCATTGCCCAAGTGCTTGTTTGATGCTAGAGTGTTTGTGCATGTTTGCCATCATTTTATTTGACATCTTATTGTGTGAGCATGTTGGTCTGCATTTATTTTCTCATTCAAGGATATCCAATTGTTGCTATTTGGCTTTTGATTTATATTTTGTCAATTGGATATACAAGAATGCCTAGGACTAGTGCTTTAGCTATCTATGCTTTCTCACCACATACTCTATTCATGCTGCATCACAAAATATGAACAAGTGCTTTTCAATCCCTCTGTGTGTGGAGCACTCGGAGTTCCGTATCGACAAGGACCGGCCCTTAAAACCTCCCAAGTGCATCTCCGTGGAACCAACCACAAAAACTTGGTCTCACCGAATCCCTAGGGTTGATCTGGTTTTTCAATCTCGGTACAACCGATTCCATTTTCTCGGTTACACCGAGTGTCCCTGTCAGCTGACAGTTGAGGCACTCGGTGACACCGAAAACTTAGAATTGGTGTCACTGACAGTGGTGGGTATAAAGGTTGTGGACCCCGACGCTTTGAATTTCTATCTCATTCGTCGTGCTCCAAAACTCTAAGTTGTCGTTCCAAAGACCCCTGGTCGTCGCCCTTGTCTCCTTGCACTCCTCCGCCCCTGGGAATCGCCGTCGTCGACAAAATCGTCTCCCTCGTCGCCATCGTAAAGGATCCACGCCAAGCTAGGGTACGGATTCGATCTCTATTGCGCTCCTCGTCCGATTCTTGCACATTAGATCCTTGTTTATCATTAATACACCCTTTGCACATGTTCCTACCCTCTCAAAACATCGAAATCTTGTGAAAGATGAATTTTCTAGGGTTTTGTCGTCCGCCCGATAGATCTCGGTGGAACGGAAATGGAAATATCGGTCTCACCGATATACTTTTCTGTGTGGCTGAGAATTGACTCGGTGAAACCAGGTTGCTCTTTTCGGTCTGACCGAAAAGACTGCCAAGTTTTGGTTAGTGAGTCAGTCTGTCTCGGTCTCACCAAAAAATCTGTTTCGACTGCACCGATATTTATTTGACAGAATGCAAAAATCTTGAAAATTCATTATTCAATTTTCAAAAACCAGCCTCATTTTGTGATGACTCATCTTCTTCTGCTCTCCTATACTCTATTCACAAGGTCAGTATGTCAGGCTCAGAGGATAGTCAGAATTTGGCAGAGCAGGGAGTTGACATGAGTTCTGGAACAAGCCCAGAAGCCAGTTCTTTCTCAGATCCAGGCACCCCCCAGCTCTCATGGCTTGCCCAAGACTGCTACCAGAACCAGGAAGAAGCTCAATTCTGATGAAGAAGATTCTGATTTCATTCCTGAGGAGATTCTTGCTAAGAAGCAAGAAAAGGTTGCCAAGAAGTTAGCAACAGAAGCTACATCATCCAGGAGAGTTGTCAGCAAAGTGTATGCACCTGCTAAAACAATCAAGGCACATGAGAGTGCAAGATCCACTGTGTTAGTTGAGGTCCCCAAGAAAGCTATGCCTAATAAGGCAGGGGGGAAATTCCAGGAAGAGGATTATCCATGTGATTAGCAGACCTACCTCTATGTTTGAATATCTAGAGGAGGTTGTTGGTGCTGCTGCTGAGGAGGAGGAGGAAGAACATGTTGAGATTGCCCCTCCAAAGAAGAAAGCCAAAGAAGCTTATGGCTGATGCTATGCCAAAGACTAGCACCTCAAAGAGCACCAAGCCTACTTCCAAGAAAGCTGTTGTATAGAAGTCCAAGAGGACTACCAGAGACATCCCAGCTTCACAGAGAACAAAGGGACTGCCTCCAGAGTGGAAGATGATGATGACTTGACTACCTTGATGAAGCTCGGACCACATCTTCCAGTGCATGATGCCAACCATTTAGTTGCTGAGGACATGAAGAAGAGGAAAGACTCAGGATTGAGATCCTGGAGAGCCATAGATCCTTATGCTCAGAGGATGGAAACTGTTGTTGACTACAGGTTTTACACCAGAGAGCAACAGGATTTCTATGAGACCATGTTGCTTGACAAGAGCCCAGCTGTTAGCGACATGAGGTATGTTGATTGGAAGTTCATCAAAGATAATGTGGATTAATTCCCAAGTGTCCAAGACAACTTCCATTGCATTGGTCTGGACTAGTTCATTGGCAGAGAGCTTACTGCATGGAACAACGAGATGATCATGCAATTCTACTCCACTGCTCATTTCTACGGAGACGGTAAAATTGTATGGATGACTGAAGGTGCTAGATATGAATCCACTGTTGAGGAATGGGCTACTCTTCTGGAAGTTCTAGAAGCTCAGGAAGGAGATCTGGATGTATACTCTGAACCCAAGGCAAGTCACAATGACATGAAAGACATGTATACTCCTATCCCTGCTGACAAGGTGCAATCACACAAGCTAGGATCCATCTATTATCTGCAAGCAGGCCTCCGGACTATAAACACTATTCTCATGCATACCTTGATGCCCAAGTCGGGAGATGACATGATGATCCGAGGCTACTCCATTAACCTGCTAATCCACCCTGACAGGAACACCAGGATTAGAGTCATGGATCTGATTGTTGAGACAATCAAGAGGGTTGCTGTTGACCAGAAGAGTTCTTGTTGTTATGCACCCTACATCCAGTTGCTCATCAATTCTCAGCTGGAGAAGCACATTTTTGCTCTAGATCGTCCACACCTGCCCCTACAGCCAGAGTTAGAAGATAATGTCGTGGTGATGAACCCAGACCATCCCACTTCTGCTACAGCACAGGCAGAGGCAGAAGTTGTTCAAGCTGCTAGTGCTCAAGCCACTAGATCCAGGAACGAGCAAATGGATCTTCTGATCACGGTCGTCCAAGGCATGCAGAAGGATATCAAGGGAATTCTGGAGAACCAGAACAGTGTTGTGAGGATCTTTGAGTCAAGAATCAAGGTTCTTGGTGATAAGGTGGACAAGTTGTCCAAGACAGTGATAGAGCTCCAGAAGGAAGTTGACTTCATGCACATCCCTCGGGTCTCTTATACTTCTTCTTCTGATGATGAGGAGGAGGAGGAGGAAGGATCACCTCTCGAGCCAGGCACCCAGTTCACCACTCAGATGAGATCAGCCTCAGTGCCTGCACTAGAATCGAGGCCCTCTTCATCAGCTCCAGCTACTGTCAGCACAACTCCTCCTCCGTCAGCTCCAGTTCCTCATGTGTCCACTCCAGCCCCATCAATGACATCTGCAGAGATCTTCGCTGACGTCGTACTCTCGACTCCTTCATCAACAACCGGAGGAAATCAGCCCAAGAACGCTTAGATAGATACCTTTGAACTTTTTGGTAACTTGTTGCCAAAGGGGGAGAAGTGTATATAGATCTTTAGGCTTCGAGAGAGAGAGAGAGCGTTTGGTATTTTATTGCCTTTTCAAAAACAATTGCTTTTGGTTGTCGTGATACTCTTTTGTCTTGTTTGCGATATACGCTTGATGATGTTTGATCATACGCTTTGATGTGTGATACTACTATTTCCTATCATCTTAATGCTTATGTGATGATCATTCATCTTTGGTTGATTGTGTTGTGCTATGATATTCATTCCAATTACTCTCGCACACCACCAAGTGGTATGTGACATGTAAGAAGTGACCCATGTACCTAACCGATTGTGCACTTGCATTCAAATGCAAATCTAAAAATAATGCACAAATTTAGGGGGAGCTCTTGCTTATCACATACTTCTCAAAGCGACGATTATATTCAATGATTATATCTTTGTCGAAGCTTTGATCTATATGTTGTCATCAATTACCAAAAAGGGGGAGATTGAAAGCACATTTGCTCCCTTGGTGGTTTTGGTAATTAATAACAACATATAGGTCATTGAACTAATGTCTTCACCAAGTATATTTCAGGAAAGTTCAATGATGGGAATGGCTAAAGGATGGTGGAATTACCCTAAGATTCAAGGAAATAGGTTGGCCAAGCTTCAAGCAAAAGGACTCTACATTTTACATTTGTGAGAAATCACTTTGAGTCTATAGGAAAGCCAATACTATTAAAAGGGGGTAAAGTTTTGATGGTGAACAATATACTCAAACGTGCACAAGTGACAGTCACCAAAACATCCACATACTATCCCACCAAAGTCTGTCCTAAGCCAAAACATGCAAATCGGTGCAACCAACATTCCTATTCTGGTGCCACCGAGTTCCAAACCCTAGACAGACTCAGCCAAACCCTAACACTTCGGTGCAGCCAACACTACACTCGGTGTCACCGAGTTGGGTTGCCAACTTCCTGTTATGCAAGTTCTCATTTTCGATCCGACCGAGAATGGTGAATCGGCATCACCGAGTTTGGTAAATCTGACCGTTGGTCACCATGTCGGTGCAACCGAGAATTGTATATCGGTCCCTCCGAGATTCAAAAGATGCCACTTTTAGTCACTTCGGTACCACCGAGATTTATACATCGGTGTCACCGAGTCTGACTTATTGTGTGTAACGGTTGGATTATTGGGGATGCCTATATATACCCCTTCACCACCACCCACTCGAAAGAGAAGCACTCGGAACTATTCCATACCTATCCTACTCGGTTTTCTGAGAGAGAACCACCTACCCTTGTGTTGAGGTCAAGATCTTCCACTCCAACCATATGGATCTTGATTTCTAGCCTCCCCAAGTTGCTTTCCACCAATCTCATCTCTTCTACCAAGCCAAATCTGTGAGACAGAGAGATTGTGTGTTGAGGAGTCTATCATCTTGAAGCACAAGAGCAAGGAGTTAATCGTCATTACCGAGCCTATTACCTTTTGGAGGGTGGTGCCTCCTAGATTGGTTATGTGTCGCTTGGGAGCCTCCTATTTCGTGTTGTGGAGTGAACCAAGAAGTGTGTAAGGGCAAGGAGATCGCCTACTTCGTGAAGATCTACCCATAGTGAGGCTAGTCCTTCATGGACGGAAGCCGCATGGAATAGTCAAGGTTTCTTCTTCGTGGAACCCTCCGTGGGTAGAGCCCTCCGTGGACACTCACGACCGTTACCCTCCGTGGGTTGAAGACTCCATGAACGTGGACGTACGATAGCACCACCTGTCGGAACCACGGGAAAAATCATCGTGTCATCACTTGTGTTTGCATTCCTAACCCTCTCTTTACTTACATGTGCAATGTCTTCACTTTCTGCTGCTACACTCTTAGACATTCATGTGTAGGGTGTTACTTGATATGCTATGAATGCTAAAACTTGCCAAGAATTAAAATTGGGAAAAGGGCAAAAAAAAATTGGTCAAGTAGTCTAATCACCCCCCTCCCTATAGACCTACTTTCGATCCTACAGATGAAGACCACCCTCTTGCCCGGCTTGGGAGTGGGCACCACCTGGCCCTTCTTCGGCATGCGGTGGTAGACGTTGGCGGGGAGGTAGCCGGCGTCCTTGAGGTCCCGGATGTCCCGGTCGGTGACCGTGGAAGCCTCCCAGTTGCCATTGGAGCCATCTATGACCAAGCTCGGAGGGGGAGTTGTGGGAAACCTAGATATATGCTCTAGAAGCTCAGGAGATTGGGGAAGTAGAGGATGCGAATGGGAAGCGTGTTTAGGCCTTGGGGTTTTCTTTCCCTTTTATGAGGCTTATCGTCGTTTAGCCTCCCTTTACTGTGTCATGGATCCCTCCTCTTCCCAAGACGTGTGTGCCGTTATACGCGCATGATTAAACATATGCCGTGTGAAACGGGGCACGATATGTGCATTGATGGATCATGCTGACGAAAACGGCCTCGAACCACGAATCGAGTTTTTGCAACTGGTTTGGCGGTCGTGGTGGGCCATGACCTTTCGGCGGAAAGGTTGTTAGGGAACACTACTTACTCCTTGACGTTTGGCCTTCAGAGCTGAGCTATTCACGGTGTTCGGACGAACCTCTAATCGGAAAACTACATATCATCAAAGGCCGAACTAAACTCGGAGGGAAGAACTCGCCTCGCAAGCCGAAGACTCTGATTATATGAAGCAGCTGGAGCTACGACCCTTGGCGTTGGAGGCAAGTTCGAGGGCTACTGAGGGAGTCCTGATTTAAGGGGTCCTCGGGAGGCCGACCTGTTTCTTATGGGCCAGACTGTATGGGCCGCTTGTTGAGCATTGGATCGATCGAAGGCCCTGTCTCCAGGAAGGAAGCTTCAGGAATCGTGGCATGTCCTCCACGTTTGGAGTAGTGAATAGGCATGTTTATCACTTCTACGTGTAACCAACCATGTGTAAAACCTAGGTACCCTCGGCGTCTATATAAGCCAGAGGGTTTTAGGTTGTAGACAAAGGACAACTCATCTAGAGTTTTAGCTATTCGATCTCGAGGTAGATCAACTCTGTAACCTACACATAACCAATACAATCAAGCAGGACGTGGGGTATTACCTCCATAGGAGGGCCCGAACCTGGGTAAACATCGTCTCCTTCGTCTCCTGTTACCATCGATTCTAGTCTCACAGCTCGGGACCCCCTACCCTAGATCCATCGGTTTTGACACCGACACCGTCGAGCTGGAACGCCTCACCACGGCCCCCGAAGATGACGCTCTCCATGAACACCGAGCAATCAGGGTCGTCGGATGTGGGCGTCGGCTGTGCCATTCCATCGAACAGCTTGCGGATGCCGACGAAGCGTGGCGTCAGACACGACTGGGGTTGCTTCCTTTGCGTCCGGTCAGACGTGTGGCGTCACGTTGAGGCCGATGACACCCGCGGGCGTGGCCAGAGCGACCACGCTACCCTCCGGTGACGTGGAGAATTGTGTCTTCCCATGGCCGTAAGGCGGCGGACCGGGTGTGGTGGACGAGCTCGGCGACCGGTGCTTAGGAGGGCGACCGGCCGATGATCCCGTGCTCACCCCGGCCATGGCAGCGACCGAGAGGATGGCCGGCGGTGGTCGTGACACCCCTACCATGGGAAGGATGTGTGCCTTAGCGGCAATGAATTCTTTCTCGTCGGTGTAGGCCTGATGCTACGCATGACGCCGCGCGGCAACGTCGGCGGCGTGGGCCGCATCGGCCTTCGCCTACGCCACCTTTGTCCGCCGACCCCTCCTCTTCGCCGCTTGGGCGTTGAGTCAGGCGATCTCCTCCGGCGTGCACTTAGATTGAGGCTTCTTGGGACCCTTCAGACCCTTCTTCTTCGGCTTAGGGGGCGCGGCCGCGGCTGCATCGCCGGGGTTCGTCGGGTCGTCGTCCATGAAGGCGGGAGGGGAGTGGGCGCGCGGGAGGGTTTGGAGGAAATGAAGGGAAAGTAAGAAAGGTGTTTCACCGATGGGCGGGCCAAGGAAGGACAAAGGCGCGCGTCCCGCATGTCCGCACACTGTTCGTTTGGCCGCAAACACGATCCAAACTTAGACCGAAAATGGATCGAAAGCGGATCGAAAACGAATATTTATTCATTTGGTTCCGCGTGTTGGGTCATGATTTTTGTTGGTTTACCTTCAAACGAACGGCAGACGGATGATTTGGGTGAGGTGGCAAAACTAACGCATTCCTCTGGCCTTGTTTCTTTGGATACAACAAGGTCGTTTGCAGGACCTACGGTGGAGACAAAGATGAGGTCGCCACTCGTCATGTCTTGTCTTGAACCGTGTCGCTCGCTCCCATTTCCCAATGAGACGAGGTGAGCAACGATTCAGCAGGTGCCTCTTCTTGCCTTCAGCCGAATCACCAGAAACGACGGTTATTAGCAGACGGTGTGATTATGATTTCCTCGAGCGTAGTCGTCCTTGGAACATGATGATTGCAATTGACAGTTGATTGATTCTCGAGAGCGACGGTGTGGACGGACCTATTTGCCGAGCTCTTTGGACTGCCGAGACCCGAGAGAAACTTGGCTCGTAGCGGAAGTGGAAGCCTAGACTAAGCTGGCCAGACAGGTTACACATGGGAAAGAATATAAAGCCGTCTATGATCTCGTCGAGGGCGAAACATAGGCGAGCTGATCGCTCTCCTTTTGTTCGTTACGAGGAAGATGCAGCATTGCTGTTGTTCTTCCATGTCCAGAGAACATGCTAGAGATCATCGTTTGGGAGTAGAGAAAAGAAGCGAAAGATTGAAAAGTGGCTTTTTGACCAAGGTCACAGGTGCACGTAGATGCCGGACGCCGGCCCACGCATACCTGACGCGTCGTACGTCGCCTGTCGCCCGTGCCTCCCGCGTCAGCCCGAATGGACGCGGAACCGTGGGACGTGACGTGATGGTACCGCACCGCGTGCGTCCAAAAGCAGAACAGTTGCGGTCATCTCATGCATGCGTCGCGTGGTCGCGCGTGCTCTCGGCTCTCGCTCACGGATGGATGGGGTTTGTCAAGCGACGGCCAAAGTCTACGGGAGCACCTGTTGAACACTGTGACCGTGTGACGCCAATCGTGCGTGGACGCCGACCGGCCAATAAAGGTTTACCGCCGGCGCCGTTGACGATCCAAAGTGTCGAAAGCGGGCCTCAAAGGCGTACGAACATTTTTTCTTCTAGAAAATATGCACGAGCGTGCATGTTATGTATTGATAGAAGAAAGGGAAAAAGAAGGGATGCATCTATTGTCAGCTCGAGCTCATATGATTCCTAATAAACAATAAAAGTAAATAAAAGTAAAAAATTAAAAATCTGATTTTATGCATACTTTGACAAAATTTCTCATTTTTTACAAATTTTCATCCTAAAATAACATTTGTGAAAGTCATTGTTGAGTATCGTGTTAGTTAGGAAATCAAAGATAGATTAGGAATTATTCTGACTTGTCTTGTAATTCAAGATGATAATGTACTCCTATATATATGTCCATGAGGCTCAAGCAATACAACAACTATTTCACCAATCCCTCTTCCTTTTAACATGGTATCTGTCGCAAGTTCCTAGACCTAGGCGTCGCCCATCGCTTCCGCACCGCGCGCCGCCCCCGGGGCGGTCGGCCTTCATGACTGCCGCCAGGGGCTGCGCCTCCCGTACCTAGGGTTCGTCTGCCGAACATGTTGACCGGCTGACCTAGAGAGTCTTTTTTCGATCTCTTGATCTGGGGTTTTCTCTCTTCCGCTGTTAGCATTCACTACAACAAATCTGTTAATCCATGACAGATTTCTGCTGATAGTTTCAGAAGCCATCATGGATTGGCTGGTATAGCCCCGCAAGCCCGCTGAAGCCCGCCAAAGCCCGACTAATAGTTCCCCACATAAAAACCTAACCCTAACACCCTCCTCTTTGGCCCTTCTCCATCCTCCGCAACCGCCTCCGAGTACCCCCATCGTCTCCCACACATCTCCCCCACCTCGTCGCCTCCCTCCTCCCACAGCTCACTGCCGGCCCTCCTCTCCCCCCCCCCCCCGCTCATCTCGCAGCTCCAGTTGCTGCCAGATCCGCGGCATCCGCCACATCCCCCACCCATCCATCCCTCTCCCGACCCATCTCTCTCTCCTACGAACCCTCCCGCCGCCACGAACGTCCGCCGATTCCTGTGTCGTCCACCATCATGCAGCACGCTCACGAGCTCATCTCCAACCCATCCGTCCCCCATTACGTCTAGATCCCCTGCTCCCGGCCTCCGACGCTTGTTCACGACCCCGAGTCCATGGCTAGGGTTTCGACCGCGGCATAGCTTCGGTCGTCGGCGCGTCTCCAGTGCCCCTTCACACCATCTCCTCCTTATGGATGGCGCACCTTAGCTCGGTGTGCTCGCTCGCGTTGGGCTGGACGACCGTGACACCGACACCCTCTGCGGCGTCGCTGGCACAGCCGTGCTTCCTGTGGCGTCCTCCTCCGTCGCGCGACGATGGTGTATGACCTGCACTGCAACCGCTGCCTTGCCTACAATCCTCTTCGGTGAGCACTGCGACCTCTGCCTCCCTCCTCTTCTTGATTCAGCTTGATTTTGTATCTTTCCTCTCAAGAACTCATGATATAATCTTTGCCAGAGGTCGCAACTAATGTTATACCAGAGGGATTAATATTGGGAAAGATTATATCATGAGTTCTTGAGAGGAAAGATACAAAATCAAGCTGAATCAAGAAGAGGAGGGAGGCAAAGGTCGCAGTGCTCACCGAAGAGGATTGTACGCAAGGCAGCGATTGCAGTGCAGGTCATACACCGTCGTCGCGCGACGGAGGAGGACGCCACGGGAAGCACGGCTGCATCGACGACGCAGCAGAGGGTGTCGGTGTCGCGGCCGTCCAACCCAACGCGAGCGAGCGCACAGTGCCCCCTCATGCTATCTCCTCCTTATGACTCGGGGTCGCGGACAAGCGTTGAAGGCCGGGAGCAGGGGATCCAGATGTAACGGGGGATAGATGGGTTGGAGATGAGCTCGTGAGCGTGCTGCACGATGGTGGACGACACAGGAATCGGCGGACGTTCATGGCGGCGAGAGGGTTCGTAGGAGAGAGAGATGGGTCGAAAGAGGGATGGATGGGTGGGGGTTGTGGCGGATGTCGTGGATCTAGCAGCAACCGGAGCTACGAGATGAGTGAAGGGGAGAGGAGGGACGGCGATGAGTTGTGGGAGGAGGAAGGCGGCGAGGTGGGGGAGATGTGTGGGAGATGATGGGGGTACTGGGGGGCAGCTCTGGAGGATGGAGAAGAGCCGAAGAGGAGGGTGTTAGGGTTAGGTCTTTATATGGGGAACTATTAGTCGGGCTTTGGCGGGCTTTAGCGAGCTTGCGGGGCTATACCAGCCCATCCATGACGGCTTTTGAAACTGTTAGCAGAAATCTATCATGGATTAACAGATTTGTTGTAGTGTTGACCGATGTTTCTTTTTTGGTTTTCCGATCTAAGATCGGTTTGTGTCGCCCACCGCCGCCATCGACCCCGCGCCTCTACTCTAACATCGCCGTGACCCGGCCTCTACACCGACCCGGCGGCCTCGCACGATGAGGCGGTCCCTCACAGCTGTTGCGCGCGCGTCTGCTCGCCCGTCACCCTACGCCGGCCGTCACCGCCCTCCTTGGATCGGGACTCCCGCATCGCCCCAATCCGGTGGTCGCGTGCCATGCGGTGGCCCATCACAGTCGTCGTTCGCGCGCCGGCCCGCCCGTCGATCTACGCCGCACCTGTACGGCCGCCCAGTCAACCATCTTCGTCCGCATCACCTCGGACTCCGCCGCCATCCCACCTCCATCGAGCGGCGTCCCCGACCTCGCGCGCAATCGGATTGATCACCCACCCGCCGCCGCGATCCTCCTCATCTACGTCGTGCGACCGACCTGGCTCGTCAGTTGCGCGCGCCTCCGCAGGTCCCGTGAAGACTGTCCTGAGTAAAGCGTGCCCCTCCACCAATCAAGCACCGGGCTACCGTTGCGTCGCCCCGTCGGATTGCAGCGCCGCCACCCCTTGGTTCTCCCCACGGCCGCATCGACCCGCATGCTGCCGCTGCATCGTCCCTTTGGGTCGTAGTGTTACGGCCCGTGGTCCATGGACGCCCCGAGGTCGTACCCTCTAGGCCGTCCCCGTGGCTGCATCGACCCTCGCGCTGCCGTTGCGTTGCCCCATTGGGCCGTAGTGAGCGTGGCACGCGATCTCCACCGACGTCCGAGGCCGTCCCCGCGGTCGCACTGCCCTGTGCTTCACCGCCGTGCCTCCCCTTCGGGCCGTAGCACCGTAGCCCGCAGTCACCGCCGTCGCCCGAGGTCTTTCCACCGTCTCCTCGACCCACCTGCTACCATTGTGTTGCCCCTTTGGCTCATACAGCCACGGCTCGCGGTCCACTCCGCTGTCCCTGCGCGTCGACTTCCTTGGTATGTGTCGTGCCGCCTCCCTTTGCGCGGGAACGCCACCGTCTACGCTGGTCTTCGTCATGCCGGTGAGTTCTTCGTCGCCCACTTCGAGCATCGCCGCCACGCTCCTAACCAGTCGCCACCGCCGTCATCAGGCCGCCACCATCACTCTTCTTCGGCGTTGCTATAGCTCGCTCACCCGAGCCGCACTGCCAGTCGATCCCCTTCTTCTTCGTCCAACACCAGCCCATCAACAGCGTCACCGTCATCTACCCCGACCACTTCATCTACTCCGACCACCGCGGGCGACATCGGCCCCTCGCCGATTTGAGCCGCAACCGCCGTTGAGTCCTTATCTGCTAGCCTCCTCGACATGGCGTACAAGTTGTGTGCAGGTCCCCGTCTACGCATGCCCGGTGCTAGCAACACTGTCGCATGCCTTCGTCCCCGATGTGTTCCCAGGCCTGGCAACCCTAGAGCGATGCATCGTCAACATCGTCTTCGTCCGTCTATGCATGCCCGGTGCTAGCAACACTGATGCATACCTTCGTCCACGATGTGTCCCCGGGCTTGCCAATCCCGACAGGACACGTCGTCAACTATGTCTTCTTCTCGGCGCACCACTACTTCGACACCACTGCGCCTAAGACTAACTCGGCGCCTTCTTGCGCCCGCGGCTTAATGACGACTTCCTCGACACTGGCTACCCTGACTCGACATCGACCACGGCGTTCTTCGCATGACTACCTCAACCACGGCTACACCATCCTACGCTCTCGGCTACTTCGACATCGGCACAAAGGGCTACCGCCTTGCTTGAGCAACCTCGTCGGTTTCTACTCCAGCCACGACTTCCATGATGCGTCGACTGTTACGACTATGTGTGTGTGTGGGGGGGGGGGGGGTAACCATCGGGTTACCTTCGGATTCGTCTCCAGTCTCACCGTCTGCGTTGCTACCGTTGTGACTGCGGAGGGATGTTGAGTATCGTGATTAGTTAGGAAACCAAAGATAGACTAGGAATTATTCTGGCTTGTCTTGTACTCCAAGATGATCATGTACTCCTATATATATGCCCATTAGTCTCAAGCAATACAACAACTATTCCACCAAACCCTCTTCCTTTCAATAGTCATGGTAAAAAGACAAAACTCCAAAATGTTATTTTCAAAAGCATTTTGGAGTCTGTTTTTTTCCACGACTTGCATGAATGTTATTTTCACGTGAAACTTTACGATCACCGAGAACATGTCTAAAAATTTGTACCCAAAAAAATTTCAGAATTTTCCAAATATTTTTCATTTTTCCGGAATTTACTGTTCATCCCGAGCTCATTTGAGCTCGGGAGTAGAAGGTGACTTTCCGAAAGAACTCACCATCAAAGTTTACATAAAGTTACTGCGCTTAGAGCATCTCCAACAACGACCAACAAACTCCTGTGTACATTCTGACCACTCTGTCCGAACCACGGACGCCAGCCAATGCAGGTCTGTCTCAGTCTGACGGACGGCTTGGACGTGCTTTCTCCCACAAATCGAAGACATACTTGGGGGCTTTGTGGGGTCCCAACAACACCCAAGTTCGCGTCTCACCGCCTTGACCCACCCCAACACCTTCTCCTTCGCCCGCACGCGTTCCCCCCCCCCGACGTCAGCAACCCGCATTCATGTCATTATAGAGCATGACGCTCCACATTAAAGACGGATCAAGGCGTACGCGACCTCTCACTGCCTCCATCATTGAAGCGGCAGACCCGGCTAAACACGCCTCCTCACCGCAGTGAAACGCCTCCATTAAACCCACATGGAAGCTGAGAAATCTACCCCAGTTAGACGCCTGTTCATGAGCGGGTGACATTAAACACAACGACGGACAATCTCCTCCCGTCCGCCCGCTATTTAGAGGAGGCCAAACGGAGGATAAGAATCATACCACTCCACCCCTCCCCGTCTCCTCATTCCACCATTTTCTTCACCCTTTCGATGGCATCCGACGAGCAAGAAGAGAAGTTCTATGGCATAAAAAGGCGACTGGGTGGCCCGCTGAGCCCACCGGATACGAGCGAGGGAGACAACTGATCCATCTCCCTTGCCTAGGCCGACAGAGCAAGTCGCCGCTTCAAGCCAACACGTGGTGCGGAAACTCGCCTCTCCAAGCCAACTCACGGAGGAGTGCCGAGTTGCTTCACAGAGGCACGCGGGCAGCACGGCGGTGCGGCCATCATGGCTGGCATGGACGAGGTCAGACACCGTGCCATCCGCCGTCAACGTTGACAAAACTGCTCCCGGTCAATGGAGAAAGAAGCCGACTACATGGTGCTAGAAGAATCGATGGCCAGAGCATCCGCGACCGCCGATGACACAAAGGAAAAGTAGAACACGGGAGGTTGCCGCCGCTTTGGTCCCAAGATGGCCACCGCAGGCAATTTGCCAGTGTCCGCAATCGGTGTCTCGTCCTCTCTCCTTGGCCATCGTCGTTCCTCGCCCCCAAAATCAAGCATGGATCTACGCTTACGAAAGAAAATGCCACTCTTTCACTCCGACTGAAGCATCCCCTTTGCCACTCCGGCGAGCGGCGTAGCCGGAGATAGGGAAAGGGGGAGGAATATGCCTCCAGAGTTCCTGGCAGCCTGTCGGACATGGTGAAGACAAAGGGATTCATTGCGGCCAGCCGTATATTATCCTAGTGTACTCATGTCGTGAGAATGGAGCTCCGCGCGGCCAAACGTGCACATAGTTTTACTTGTTTTGTTAAAATATGCCCAAAATGTAACGAATGTTGTCCAATTTGTATGAAATCCACTTGTGTTTGTATGAATTTCATTAGATTGGTTCACAAAGTGTCTGAAATGTATGCGGACAACGTTGGATGACGACCTCCCGCATCTATGTCAACAGACTGATCCCCTATCCACGGTCGAATGCGGAAGAAAATTTGCGTGTCACCGTTGGATATGCCCTTAGCCTATGAGATTACTCGCGAGTTATCCACCTCATGAGCCCACCGAAGAAGTCAAGATCCCTTTTGAGTAGGCCAACCGATTTTCATGTCTTACCTTCATGCTCGATATTTGTGATGGCCTTCTGAAGAGACGGAGTAGCACAACTTCAGCCTTATCCACTCTGATCAATTGAACTACAATCCCTGCGGGGTGTATGACATACCCATTCTTAAATAGAACCATAATAAGTTTTGATTCGTCCAATAGTTGGTGAAATAGGTTCTTTAAGAATCAATTTCCAACCATGTACTAGAGGTTGTAACTATCTGAACGCGCCCGCCCACTGAGCAACAGGTTTGGCATCTACTGCAAAAGAAATAATCCACTTCACATAACCACAACTCTATACAATTGTTGCTATTGTAAACAATGTTGCGTTGTGATCAAGATGAAACTATACAACACCTCTTTCTCAAGTGTCCTCTAGCCAATTTATTATGGTGTGTGATTCATGTAGCATTTAATGTAACCCTCCACATAGTTGTTAGGGAACGTTGCATGGGAAACAAAAAAATCCTACGCACATGCAAGATTTATCTATGATGATGAGCATCTATGAGAGGGAGAGTGGATCTACATATCCTTGTAGATCGCTAAAAGGGGAGCGTTAAGAAACGCGGTTGATGTAGTCGAACGTGTTCGCGATCCAAATCGCCGAGCGTCCCGTGATCCCATCACGATCCATCTCTAGATCCAATCATGATCCATCCTCCGATCCCATCATGATCCATCCCACGATCAAATCACGAATCGTCTCGCGATCCTGATCACGGTCCTTCCGATCTAGCGCCGAACGGACGACACCTCCGCCTTCAGCACACGTACAGCTCGATGACGATCTCCGCCTTCTTGATCCAGCAAGAGGGGGTGGAGAGGTAGATGAGTTCTCCGGTAGCACGACGGCGATGATGGTGGAACTATTCTGGCAGGGCTTTGCCTAAGCACCGCCGAAACTAGGCTAAAGAAGAAAACGATCTAGAGGAAGTAGAGGGAGCACGTGGCAATTAGGGTTAGCTCTCCCCTCTAAATCCTCTAGTGTATATAGGAGGGAGGGAGCGGAGGAGGCAGCCTCAAACCCTTAAGGTTTGGCCGAAATTGGAGGTTGAGGAGTCCTACTCCAATCCTACTAGGAGTAGGATTCCTCCTCTCCACTTGCAAACCCTTTCCACCTTTTCCACCTTTGGGTTTTTCCCACCCCTAGCCACATGGGCCTTACTGCGGGGTTCAGCCAGCCCACTAGGGTCTGGTTTGACTCCACCCACACCCCATGTGGTCCTTTGGGTTGAGACACCCCTCCTGATGGTCCCCCGGTACCCTCCCGACACTTCGAGTACACTACCGATGAGCCCGAAACTTTTTCGGTGACCAAAACATGACTTCCTATATAGCAAGCTTTACCTCCGAACCATTCCAGAGCTCCTCGTGACATACAAGATCTCATCCGGGACTCCGAACAACCTTCTGTCACCACATACATAACTCTATACAACCGAAACGTCACTGAACCATAAGTGTGCAGACCCTGCGGGTTTGAAAACTATGTAGACATGACCGAGACACCTCTATGGTCAATAGCCAATAGCGGGACCTAGATGCCTATATCAGTTCTTACATATTCTACGAATATCTTTATCAGTTGAACCTCTATGTCAAGGATTCAGTTAATCCCGCATGTTGTTCCCTTTGTTCAACGGTATGTTACTTGCCAGAGATTCGATCGTCGGTATCTATATACCTAGTTCAGTCCCATTACCGGCAAGTCTCTTTACTTGTTCCGTAATACAAGATCCTGTGGCTAGCACATTAGTCACTTTGCTTGCAAGGCTTGTTGTGAAGTTGCATTACCGAGAGGGCCCTCAAATACCTCTCCGTCACACGGAGTAACAAATCCCAGTATTGATCCATGCCCAGTCAGCAGACACCCTCGGAGATACCTATAGAGCATCTTTATAGTCACCCAATTACATTTCGACATTTGATATACACAAGGTACTCCTCCAGTGTTAGTGAGTTGCATGATCTCATGGTCATAGGAATAGATACTTGACATGCAGAAAACTATAGCAATAAACTGACACGATCAAATCCTATGTTTATATTTTGGGTCTTGTCCATCACATCATTCTCCCAATGATGTGCCCCCGTTATCAAATGACATCTCATGTCTATGGCCAGGAAACCTTGACCATCTTTGATCAACGAACTAGTTAACTAGAGGCATACTAGGGACACAGTGTTGTCTATGTATCCACACATGTATTTGAGTTTCCAATCAATACAATTATAGCATGGATAATAAACGATTATCATGAACAAGGAAATATAATAATAACCAATTTATTATTGCCTCTAGGGCATATTTCCAACAATAGTATTAACACGTTATTTGCAACATGGATTAATGGAGTGGAACCAAGTGTCGCGACACAAATTTGAATAGGAGTATGTGCATTGCTTTGGGCTATATGAAACTCCATAAATGACATGATTCTTAACAGACGAACTCTTACTATTTTTTTGCAGGTTATATAAAGAGCCACTTCTTGGATCCATATGTGATCATTACCTAGTCATGCAGAGACCAAGGAGCTTACGGTTATTGAATGCAACCATTGGAAGACGGTAGCACGAGATACTTGCAACCGCTAATGATGGCGGTCCAATAATAGGATATGTGTTTATTCATCTTGTCCTATTTTTGCCACCTGTGTCAACTTCTATTTTCATTTGCTTTGGCCCTTTTTGTGAGTGCATACCGAATCTCAGACATATTTGGACCTTTTGCGTAATAAAATTGGTTGTATGCATCAATCAGATGCAGAGGCCAGGGTGATCCTACTTTTCAAAAAAAAACACAGTCTTTGTTAGGTACCATGTTACCCAAAAGGGATTGAGGTTTTAGATCCTTGGCAAATCCATCTTCTTAATACCCCTATACTCCCTTCATTCAGAGCTTGTGGTGCTTCCATATCTTCGAAAGACCGAGCGTATGGATCACCTTGTCCTTCTTAGAGCATCCATCGCTGCTTCTTGTGGTGCACTACTCCACCAACTTGTCATTTACCGTAGGCACTTGATCCCGCTTTCCCAGTGCACTCTAGATCCAAGACAATAGTGTTCTTGCAAAAGCACATGTGAAAGAATGTTTCATATCGTTTGCACATGTTGATCCCGTAGTGGGCAACCCGCTCAATGTGGAAGGGCTCGGCATGCGAGTCTATGGGACGTCCAACAACGATTCCACATTGCAATCCAAGAGAAGAAATGACATTGCAATGCCGCCTTTTGTCTCCAAAGGAAATCCGCGTAGGGTGCAACCCCTCTCCCGACAGACTTGGTTGCATAAGCGGATCTAATAGAGAAGGTAGCCCTCGGCTCTCATGCCCATATGATGCTATCGACGGTGTCCCTCGCAAGCTCCACTGCTGAAATTCTTGTCCATAAGCGTAGATATTCCTCCATGGAATGCAGACTTATATTCAACCCAATGTCTTGCACCCAAACATTATCTTGGCTGGCATGCGACATCGTGTGCGAAGATTTGTTCCATGGGGTAACCATCTCGTAAACCATCTGCACTAGGTCCTGAATACAAAAACCATGAAGCCATCGATCTTCCCAAAAGAGGATGTCATTTCCATTGCCCAGCTTACGATCACAACTGCCTGGTAGATAGCCTTCTCCTCGTTAGACACACAAAAGGAGTACGTCTAGGTAGGCATCTTGTAAATGTCAAAACAAAGGGGCATCTGGCCAACGTTTAAAAAGGTATAAAAGATGAACTAGAAAATATAAAAGTTGTTTTCTTCAACAACTCGATGTTGAGCTTGTTTTGATGTCGTCTTCATCCACGGCTTTACATCGGGCTCATGTATCGGGCCGAATCACAGGGAGCTTAACCAGTTGTTCGTTGGGCCGACAATTTGTCCATGTTTTGTCCTATTAGCTGAGGGTCATGAGAGGTCGAACGCCCTAACCCGTGTGGTTGCTATCTCGTATTTGAGAGAGCAACTAGTTAGGGATACCCTTTACGGGAGCCCTCCAAGGGTCACTTTGACGGGTTTAGAGCTTGTCAAGTGGTGCGTCTAGCCGCCATCACGTGTCTTGTGCTAGGAGTTCCCTCGGGTTTGGAGTGAAGAAAATTCCCAATAAAATATTTACGTGATTTTTTCCGTTTATGTTTGCATAAAAAGCATAATTGTGCCTCTCCAAAAGGAGAAAAACTATTTTTTTGGCTAAGCGTGAAGCACATGTGTACATCTGAGATAGAAGAAAAAACACATTTTTTGCTTCCATGATAAGCATAGATTTACTTCTCGTGGAAGCATGGATTTCCTTCTACGAGAAGCACAACCGTGTCTCTTAAAAAAACATAGTTTTTGTCTTACACGAGAAGCATAAATTTGCTTCTCGCGAGGTACATATTTGCTTCAACGAGAAGCATGGCCGTGTCTCTTAAAAAGGAAAACATGTGTTTTTTGTTTTGATGGTAAGCATTGATATGTTTCACAACACAGATTGACGCACAACTATGTCTCTTCGATAGAAAGAAAAAATACAGTTTTTTCTTATATACTAGGCACATATTTGCTTCTCCGAGAAGCACAATTGTGCCTCTTGAAAAGTAAGAAAAACACAATTTTCGCTTTCTCAAGAAGCACATGCTTACTTTTCGTGCAGACACATATTTTCTTTCATGACAAGCACAACTATGCTTCTCGGGAAGGAAAGTAAAAAAAATGCTTCTTACTTTTTTGTGTGAAGAAAGTTATCGAAATCTATTAACATGGGATTTAGTTTCGAAAAACTTGATGAGAGAAATTCAACAGTAAAAATGTTTTGGGATTTCGACACACGATCCAAGAGATGAAACATTTTGAACAAAATGAATCTATGAAAAAAACAGTTTTAGGTTGCAACAAGGAATACACATGCAGTGTGTTGTTTGTCAGCGTCGAGAAGATGAGAATAAACTTTCCAAAAGGTACTCCTTAACTAGTTTTTCGTGTGTACGAAAGCTCTTATTAAATGCAAGTATGTGTCCAATAGTTGAGCTTCCGCTAAAGGGGTGCACAAACGGCCGGGCCAATTTGCTGGCGTCCAACAGAGCGGGAATCATGACAAATAAAAGCGCACGAGTTAAATGTGGCGTTAAATTTTGATCTCCCGACCTCATGCTGCTCGCTAGCCATTCCAGCCAACTGAGTTAAATGTGGCGCTAAATTTGAAGTAATAAATACAGCTCCATACGGGACGTGGAGTTTCTACATCTGAGCTCATATGCTCCTGGTTTAAACAGTAAAATAAATAAAATAGAAAAACATTTCAAAAAATTCTGAAATTTTTATGGCATACTTTAAGAAATGTGGTTTGTGCCTGTCAAATTTCATTACGAAATGACACTGGTGGAAGGCGCAGTAAAAAAACAAAATCGATGCTTTGTAAATGTTACTTTCAAAGACATTTTGGAGCTTTGATTTCATTTTTTTACTACGCCTTTCACCAATGTAATTTCTTGATGAAATTTTGCAGCCACAACCAACATTTCTTAAAGTATGTCACAAATAAATTTCAAATTTTTTAAAATGTTTTTTATTTTATTTATTTTACTGTTCACACCAGGAGCATGTGAGCTCAGGTGTAGAAATGTACTTTCCGCTCCATACCCCTCTTTATCTTTCAATAGTTCTTGAAAAAATGTGAAAAAGGTCTGAAAATCGTGAAAAGAAATCGAAATTTAAATAACGATTTAAAATTGTGAACAAATGTGAACATTTTAGAAAAAAATTGAATAAATTCTGAATACCGACTTTTCAAACTGTGTTTTTTAAAAGAAGGTGAATTTTCAATACTCACTGAATATTTTCTTAGTATACGGTGAACATTATTCAAATACGTATACACCAAACATTTTTTCAAAAATACAGTGAACATTTTCTTCAAATGCATGTTGAAGAAATTTCTATGCACCACGAACAACTTTTCAATGTATAGTGTACATTTTTCATCAAAATGACGATCTTTCATTTTGAAACTTGAACAATTATTGAAACCATGAAAATAATTTAAAATTTCTAACAAATTTTATAATATGATTTTTTTGAAAATTAAATAATTTTTAAATTATCAACAAAATTGTACTTTCAAATGTTTTTACAAACTCTGAGCTTTCTTTTCAAAATTTTGAATTTACAGAAAAAAAAGTAGAAAAGAGAGACTGATAAAAAGAAAAAAAGTGGAAAAGGTATGCTGAATAAATAAATAAAATCATAAATTCCTAGAAAATCTCGGTAAAGAAAAGAAAATAGGAATAAATAGTTCACCTAAATCTTGTGGAATGTTCCCAAAACCAATTGCTTGCCCGAATTGACCCGGCCCGTGTCTTGTCGGTTGCTCCCTTCGCTTCGGCGAAGCTGTGACAGTTAGATGCTCATCAGCGGCAAAAGTAGACTTTGGGATGCTTCTACCAGCTTTCGTACTGATTTTATTGGGTTTTGTTCTTTATTTTTCTTATTATTTCTTAATTTTATTTCTTTTTATTTTTCATTTATTCTTATTATTTTTATTTTTATCTAGTCGTTCCTTTAAACGTGTGATTTATTTTTTCAAATTTCAAATTTTATCTCAAATTCTGTGAATTTTTTTTTGAACTTTATGCAAACTAGAGAACATTTTCAAGCACTTGAACCACTTATAAATCCACGAAGATTTGCAACTTCATGAAATGTTTCTAAATTCATGAACTTATCGAATGCGTGAACTAATTTCAAATCCGTGGACATTTCTCAAATGTATTAACTTTTCTCGAGTCCATGAACTATATGTCAAATTTGTGAGCTTTTTGAAATGCGTGAATGTTTTTCAAATCTTTGAACATCTTTCAAATTCATGTTTTTTTAAATTCATGACCTTTCTGAAATGCGTGAACTTTTGCCAAATTCATGAACTATAATCAGATTGGTGTTTCAATTTTTTCATATTTGGTGAAAGTTTATCAAATCCACAAAAACTTTTTCAAGTTCACTCCTCAAATTCGTGAACTTTTTCTGCAATTTGTGAACATTTTTCTATTCATGAACTATTTTATAAAGGTCAATGGTACATGTCAACAATCGAATGGTAGGTCAATGATCGTTGGATTTTTTAGGCTAGTCAGAAATCGTTTTTTTTTCAGTTATTTTTTCCTTTTTTAGTCCAAGTACATGTCAACTATCAGATGTTCTTTTTTTAAGAATCTATAAGATAATGTATAAATTCGTGATTATTTTTGCTAAATTTCTGAAATTTCTTTCGAAATTTAAATCTTGTTTGAAATCAAAACTTTTTTAAAGAAGCCAAAGAAAAGAAAAAGACCAAAAGGTTGCCACGCCCCATATCTGGACCGCCCATGGTAGCGCCTGGCTTCTACCCCAGCACGCAAGGCGTTATATAGGAGGGCCCCTCATTTCTAGCGACGCAACCTTCCGACTCGCGCAAACGCCTTGTTGCCACTGCGTCGTTTGTTTTTCTTTTTAGTTTTTTTACTTCTGTATATACTACTAAATATTTTAAGTATATATATTCTAAAAAACACTTTACGTAGAATATTATAAGAAAAAACAACCAGGAATTTGAAAAATGTTAAATGTACATAGAGAAAATAATACTCATGCATACAATAAATAAATAACGTGTGTAAAACAAGTCGATCTCGTCTTGAAACAATGTTCATCCAATAATTTGATAAGAATGTCAAACAAGTATTTTAAAAATGTCAATAAAAATTCGAAAAATAATGTGTATAGAATATTTTTGACTATGCATTAAGAAATGTCAAAATTCCATTTCGAAAATATTAACTGAGCATTTGATTTTTTAATGTGTATAGAAAAATCTATTCTATGTGTGAATAAATGTTTCAAAGTAATATTTCAAAATGTAGTCAATTATTTGAAAAATTGTTAAATGTGTATATAATTTTTTTGACCTCTATTCTAATAATATTAATATAGTATTTGAAATTTTGTTGAATTAGTTGAAAACATGTCTTAAATATGACCTATCAAAAAAACATGTCTTAAATATGTATGGAGTGAATGTGGACCATTTATTAAAAATTAATTGTTCAAGTGATTGAAAAAATATAAAATATGTAATGGACTCATGTTGACCATTTATTCGCAAAATATTAATCTGGAATTTGGAAAATGATAATCAAGAATTTATAAAATGATAAATGTGCATATAAAAAATGTTGAACATGTATCTCGATAAATATTAATTTTGTATTTGATTTCGTAGTGTGTATTGGAAACTTGTATTGGTTATATACAACCAATATATAAAGTAAAACAATGAAATTCCGAGAGAAAACCAATAAAAATAAGAATAATGAAGAAAAGAAAGAGCTAGTGGAAAATGGATGAGAAACAAAGGAAAAACCAAGTAAAAACAGAGAAAGAAACCAAGAAAAACTGGTAAAAAACCCAGAAGAAACAAAACAAGAAACCCAAGAAAAATAATAGAAAACGGGCTCTTTTCCTTAACAAGGTCGTGACCTACTAATGTAAAGCGAA
Organism: Hordeum marinum; assembly: GCA_022496015.1. Taxonomy (NCBI): domain Eukaryota; kingdom Viridiplantae; phylum Streptophyta; class Magnoliopsida; order Poales; family Poaceae; genus Hordeum; species Hordeum marinum. Next base: position 388,238,172 of record CM039672.1, read on the forward strand.
CCAGTTGATGGCCCAGTGGCTAGCAGAACTACGTTGCAACCAGGATTGATTCCCCCACTCACCTTTTTATTTAGGTTGTTTCTTTCAATATGCGTGAATCGGCCTACTAGCTTTCTTGGGAGACCAAACGAACACTCGCTATATGCAAGATATAGCCTTTGTGCACCGAAAGTTTAGCATCTCTCGAAAACCAATAGTGTATGCACTTGTTTATTGCCAGAAGTAATGCCCACTAGCCCCAGGGCCTCGATTTGGACCGGTGTAATATATGGGAGTTCCCACTATTTCCTATTTTAGCCATTTTGTCTCAAATAGGCATCGAATCCCATATGCGTGCCAAGCGAGCAACCAAAATGGGCCAACCATTTATCAGTGCATTTCATCCTCGGTTTTGAACCGTCTAGAGGTTCTGGTCTAACATTTATCAGGTTTATTTCTTGCTATTTCTTTTACCTGTATTCTTTCGTTTCTTTTTCTTTCCTTTTCAAAAAGTTCCTTCAAAAGTTGTTGAGAAATTTCTTAAATTGATTGGCATTTCTGAAATTGTTTGTGTTTCAAATATTTTTATGAATTAAAAAGTTCATAAATTTTAAGAATGTGTAAAAAATGGTAGGAAATTTCTTAAGAATATTCTTGTTCTAAAAATTTCTTGTTAATTTCAGAAAATCCACATTCCAAAATATGTCCACAATTTCTTTAAAAAGTCACATATTCAATAAAATGTATTTTAATTTTTAAGTAGATGATCTGATTTTCCAAAAAAGTGTACGCTTTAAGAAGAAATGTCCTTATTTAATTAAAATGAAACCAAAAGGGAAATTAAAGACGTTTGCTAAGTAACCTGGTTGCTACAACAAATGGGCCACTACAGTACGAAGTTACTACAATGGTTTTACAGGTCGCTGTAGCTTCTAGTTGATTCAGCCCATGCAGCCACAAACTGTGCGTCTGGGTGATATTTGATGCACAAAGTGTCCAATTGGAGCTCCCATTTTTCCTCACCTATTTCTTCGTGCCAGGTTTTACATGCGGTTTCTCCCATGTAATAGGAAATCAGGTTTCGCTGGGTTTTGGTGTTTCTTCTCGTTTTCATTGCACACACACACCCCGGGCCCGCCCCACACACACATTTACTTAAGTGTGTATGCATGTATATGAGAACAAAATGCTGATGTTAGTAAAGGTTCCAACAAAATTAAAATTTAATAACTCAAACTGTCGTTCCGATTGAAAAAACGTTCCACATAAAAGATTTTTCGCGACGAAACGTTCAAAACTAGATCCCATATTGATATATTTCGACGACTTTTTTTGGGGTTAAAAGTTATCATGCTTGGGATATGAAAATTATCATATCTATTATACATAAGTTACCACGATGTTTACATAGGCGAATTCCGAACATGAAATTGATTTTCTTCAACTTTCTTCCCACATGAAATGCACTAAGAGAGCAACAAAGCTAATGTCATCATGTCTATTATACATAACTCAAACCGTTTGCCCAATTCAAAATCTGATTTCACAAAAAAAAAATCCACCATGGCAAGACCTTCGAAATTCAATTCCATGTTGGTATGTTTCGACGACTTTTTTCTCTGTCAAAAGTTACCATGTCTAGGCTAAGTAAGCTATCAGCTTTGGTATGCTTATATTACCATCTTAGTTACACAAATGTTATCCGGGGTGTGTTTTTAACAACTTTTTTCCTAGGTCAGAGTTATCATGGTGTTTCGTACCTAAGTTATCAGGTGTGTGACATTATCATGGGGTTTGAATGCAAAGAAATAAATTTGAATATCTACATATTTGGTGGAGCAACAAAATGCCCGAAAACAACTCAAAAGAGTTACAAAGAAGAAGAAAAACCAGTCGGCCAACTCAAAGAGAACACCGGCACCACCTTTGATAAATGTTCAAATCCATATGTGCGTACAACAATCAACAGATGGCAGATATACTATGCTTACATGAATCAAAGTGTCACACCATCTATGCCAGACAAGGTTGGAGGGGTATTTATAGCCTTCTCCAAAAATGCAACCAATACATCATTATTGTCCAACTCGGCGAAACCAAAGTAAACACTTGGTTCAACCGACTAGCGCAAAATGCCCTAACTTTTGGCTTTTTAGTGAGACCGAATGGAACATCTCGGTGAGACCGATTCAGGTTAACCTAGGCAGATCCGGTACTTCAGTGACAGCGTGATACTTGTGAACCACGTTGAGATTTTTCTCGAAGAGGAGGAATGATGAAGCACAGTAAAGGTAATTATTTCCCTTAGTGAGAACCAAAGTTATATAGAACCAATAGGAGAACCACGCAAACTCCCGTCTTCAACGCCTACACACAAAAGAGCAAACACTAGCACCCAACACGGGCAAGAGGGTTGTTAATCCCCTTGAACCCGTTACTTGAAAGCGATAAGTAGTGATAGATAGATAATTTGATAAATATAAATTTAAAGTAAATAATGGCAGCAAGGCATTTAGAGTTTTTGTAAATATATTTGTGAGGAGACCTGGGGCCATAGTTTTCGCTAGAGGCTTCTTTCTCAAAGAAAGCATACAGTGGATAGACAAATTACTATTGGACTATTGATAGAAAAACGCATAATTATGTAATATTTATTCACGACAATGATCATGTATATAGGCATCACGCCCATAAAAAAGTAACCAACTCCTACCTGCATCTACTATTACTCCACCCATCGACCACTATCTAGCATGCATTTAGAGTATTAAGTAAAAGCAGAGTAATGCTTGGATGATGATGACATGATGTAGACAAAGTAAATTCAATTAATATGAAGGAAACCCATTGTTTTACCCTTAGTGGCAGCAATACAATACGTGTCATGTCCATTTCTGTCATTGGGATTGAGCACCGCAAGATTAAACCCACTACAACACACCACTCCCACTTGAAGATAAATCAATCTAGTTGGCCAAACCAAATGATAGATCGAAGAGCATTACGAAGCTATAACAATCATGCATATAAATAACCAACAAGGATTTAATATATTTTCATGAATAATCTGAACATAAACCTACAATTTATCGGATCCCAACAAACACACCGTGAAGATTTATTACATAAGATAGATCATCGTAGGAATCACAGTGATCTTGGCAATGAAGAACACAGAGAGAGATATCCATCTAGGTACTAACTACAAACCCGTAGGTCCGTGGTGAACTACTCCAACATCACCATATGGGAGCAGCAAGGTTGATATAGAGGGCTTCCATGATCGATCCCCCTTAGACAGGGCAACGAAATAGGGCTCCGTATAGGCACAAGGCGGAACAGAGACTTGCGGCGGCAGAAAAATTGTTTCGGGAGGCTCTCTAGGGTTTTCAGGATATAGGAGAATTTATGGAGAAGATATCAGGGCCAGAGGAGCTGGGAGGTGGCCCCAAGCCATCAGGCGTGCCCACCCCCCTAGGTGCGTCATGTTGGCTTGGGGCACCTCGTGTGCCCTCCGGTCTTCCTCCAAAGCTTCCAAGTCTTATTTTTGTCTAGAAAAAAATCATTAAAATGTTTCCGTATAGTAGAGACGTTAGCACATCACATAAAGTTTTTGGTATAGTAGACACGCTAGCACCAAGGTCACCCGAAGCATTGCATTCATATTCCTTAACTTTTATTTTAATAGTAGGTTCCCATTCATCATGCAACTTTCTAGGAATATAAATTCTAACTCAAGTTTTTCTTCATGAGCTTTTAGCATAGCTTCTACAATATGTTTAGTGAAAGCCCTATTTTGTTCGTAAGCATTGGATAAGATAATAATGGATTGCAGCAAGGAAATACATTCTACCAAAGAGCAATTATCATAATTTAAGTCCTTGTGATCCAAGATACGGGGTACATCAGTACTTAAAGTTTTGACCTCTCTAAATCCACTTTTTTTCATTTTTATCATTAAGGTCATCACCCTTCGAACAAACGGGATGCCTTCTAGCTAAAGTTGACTCATCTCCAGTCCCTTTATCATTTATTTTCAGATTAGTAAACAAATATTAATTGGGAGAAGTACCAATCATTTTAAGATCTTCATCATGATTATGGTAAAAACCGGGTGGAAGAGCCTTTTCTAAGAATTCCCGCTTAGCCCCCAACCTCACGGTCCTCTCTTTACTTTCATTAATAGATATTTGGATGGATTTAATAGACTCATTAATATCATGCTTGGGCGAAAAAGTTTTACTTTTAAGAGTTTCCACATCATGAGCAGTCATATCCACGTTTCTAGCCATATCGTCAACTTTATGCAACTTTTCTTCTACCATAGTGTTGAAAATATTTTGAGAAGTAATAAATTCTTTAGTGGTTTTCTCAAGATTATTATGTATCCTATTATTTTTTTGGATGAATTTCGATAGGATTTACCAAAATAATTGCCATAGTTATTAGAGGAATTACCGGGATACAACCTAGCATTGAAGTTACCTCTATAAGCATTATTGTTGAAATTATTTCACGAGATGAAGTTCACATCAATAGCATAATTATTTTGCTCAATCACAGTAGAAAATGGAATATCATTAGGATCAACTTGAGAATTCTTGTTTGCAATCATATTCATAAGAGCATCCATTTTATCACTCAAAGTAGTAATTTCTTCGACGGAATTTACCTTCTTACCAATTCGAGCTCGCTCAGTGTGCCATGAGAATAATTTGTCATGATATTGTCCAGAAGTTTTGTAGACTCTCCTAATGTCACGTCCGTAAAGGTACCACCTGCAGCAGAATCTAGAAGGTTTCTAGACGCAAAGTTTAGTCCAACATAGAAATTTTGCGTAATCATCCATAAGTTTAAGCCATGAGTGGGACAATTTCTAATCGTCATTTTCATTCTCTCCCATGCTTCTGCAACATGTTCTTTATCATGTTTCTTAAAATCCATAATTTGGTTTCAAAGAGATATAATTTTAGCGGGAGTAAAATACTTGACAATAAAAGCATCCTGACATTTATCCCATGTTCCAATACTATTGCGAGGCAAGGATGAAGACCAAGTTTTAGATTTATCTCTTAGTGAGAAAGGAAATATTTTCAAATTAACCACACCATTATCCATGTACTTTTTATTTTGCATATCACATAATTCAACAAAGGTATTTAGATGAGAAGCGGGATCCTCGTTAGGACTTCCCAAAAATTATTCTTTCGTCACAAGATTTAGCAATGCAACATTAATATCATAAAACTCCACACTAGTGGCAGGTGGTATAGGAGTACTAATAAAATCATCACTATTAGTATTTGAGAAGTCACACAACTTAGTAGTGTCTTGAGACATGGTGACCACAAGCAAAGTAACAAGGGAAGCAAGTAAACTAACAAGTATAGCAAGCAAACAAGTAAACTAGCAAAGATAAATATTTTTGTTTTTTTGTTTTTTATAGAAAGAAAAATATAAAAACAAATAAAAAGTAGAACAAGTGAATGATAATTTGTGAGAAAGTACTTGATAGGAATTTGGTGATACTCCCCAACAACGGCACGAGAAATCCATCCTTATACTTGTGAACTGCGTTGGGTTTTCCCAGAAGAGGAGGAGATGATGCAACATAGTAGATGTAAGTATTTCCCTCAGTGCGAACCAAGGTTATCAAAATAATACGAGAACCACGCAAAATTCTGTCTTGAGCGCCTACACACAAAAGTGCAAACACTTGCACACAACGTGGCAAGAGGGTTGTCAATCCCCTTGAACTTGTTACTAGAGCGATAAGTAGTGATAGATATATAATTTGATAAATATAAATTGAAAATAAAAGAAAGTAAATAATGGCAGCAAGGTATTTAGAGTTTGTGTAATATATTTCTGAGGATACCCGGGGGGCATAGTTTTCGCTAGATGCTTCTCTCTCAAAGAAAGCATATGGTGGGTAGACAAATTACTGTTGGGCAATTGATAGAAAATCGCATAGTTATGCAATATTTATTAAATAAAATAATCATGTATATAGGCATCACGTCCATAAACAAATGGAACGACTCCTGCCTGCATCTACTACTATGATTCCACCCATCGACCACTATCTAGCATGCATCTACAGTATTAAGTAAAAATAGAGTAATGCTTGGAGGATGAAGACATGATGTAAACAAAGTAAATCCAACTAATATGAATGAACCCCATCATTTTACCCTTAGTGGAAGCAATACAATACATGTCATGTCCCTTTTTATCACTGGGATTGAGCACCACAAGATTAAACCCACTACAACGCACCACTCCCACTTGAAGATAAATCAATCTAGTTAGCCAAACCAAATCGACAGATCAGAGAGATTACAAAGCTATAACAACCATGCATGTAAATAACCATCAAGGATTCAATATATTTTCATGAAAAATCTAAACATAAACCCACAATTCATTGGATCCCAGCAAACACACTTCAAAGATTGATTACATAAGATAGAACACCACGGGAATTGCAGTGATATTGGCAATGAAGAACATAGAGAGAGAGATAGACATATAGGTACTAAGTACGAACCCATAGGTCTGTGGTGAACAAGTCATACATCACCACAAGAGCAGCAAGGTTGATGTAGAGGCCCTCCATATCGATCCTCCCTTTGGTAGGGCACCAAAACAGGGCTCCAGATGGGCACACAGTGGAATAGAGGCTTGCAATGGCGGAAAAAGTGTTTTGGGAGGCTCTCTCGGGTTTTTAGGATATATGAGAACTTATAGCAAAGAGATCAGGGCCATAGGAGCTGGGAGGTGGCCCCAAGCCATCAGGGCACGACCACCCCCTAGGCACATCCTGTTGGCTTGGGGGCACCTCATGTGCCCTCCGATCTTCCTTTGAAGCTTCCAGGTCTTATTTTTGTCCAGACAAAAATTATCAAAATGTTTTGGGGTACTTGGAATTCATTTGGTACAGTATTCCTGAAAGGCCAAAAACATGTAGAAAACAACAACTGGCACTTGGCACTTGGTTAATAGGTTAGTGCTAAAAAAATATAAAACAAAAAGTAAGTGCCTAAAAAGTATCCTAGAATGATAATATAATAGCATGGGACAATAAAAAATATAGGTACATTGGAGACGTATCACACCGAAACATTAAACTCGGAAGTTCTGACATTAAATATTTCGATCACAGAAGGTTGGTCACTACTTTTCAGCTGCACTGAAGGCAATCTAGGTTCTACTGAGGTGCTAGGGTTTGGGTTAGAATCTATCTCGATGAGACCGAAGTGGAAATCTTGGTGGCACCCAAAATTGACTTTAGGGTTTAAGATAGATGGTTCTATGAGAATTTGGTTGAGGCTTTTGTTGTCATATCCCTAAGCACTTAAGCAACCAGATCATCAGTACCCCATCCCCTCTTAATAGTATTGGCTTTCCTATGGACTCCATTGTGATAAAATCATATAAAGTAAAATGTAGAGTCTTGAAGCTTTTGCCAATGAGAGTTCTTTGCATCTTAGGGGATCCTTCTCACATTTCCTAGCCAATCCATTCATTGAACTTTCCTAAAATATACTTGATAGGCTCATTAGTTCAGTAAACTATGTTGTTGTTAATTACCAAAACCACCCAAGGGGAAGTTGTGCTTTGAATCTCCCCCCTTTTGGTAATTGATGATAACATATAGATGAAAGCTTCGACAAAGTATATAATCAATGCATAATATCGTCGCTTTGAGAAGTATGTGATAAGAAAGAGCCCCCCTAAATTTGTACATTATTTTGAATTTGCATTTGAATGCAAATTCACAATCGATTAGGATCATGGGTCACTCTTTCATGTCACATACATCTTGGTGGAACACATAAATGATATGAATGAATTAAAATGCACACAACACCAAGCATACAAGTGAATGATCATGACATATATCACAAGGATAGGCAATAGTAGCATCAACCATAAAGCATATAATCAAACACATCGTAGTTCAAGACACGAGACTAGCAAAAGTATAACCAAATGTATCAAAAATGACCAATAAAAGAAAAAGCAAAAGGCAATATGCTCTACTTTTGAAGCCCTATGATCTATAAAAATTCTCCTAGTTTGGCAATAAGTTACCAAAAAGTTTGAACCATATAGAGCTAAACGTCGCTCTGGGATGGATCTCCTCCGTTGGCAATGAAGTCCGCTGGCTTGACGCTCCGGTAGCTATCGAAGGAGTCGAGATCGTTGCATGTGCAAATGCTTCGACTAAAGTCTACTGAGCTTGTGGAGTGGATACTAGAGGCACTGACGACATAGTAGTAGTAGTGACAACAGGAGTAGCAGCTGGAGCAGAGACAATGGCTCTAGACTGTGACACGGGCATTGTTGGAGATCTAGGCATAGTGGTGAACTCCTGATATGTCTATTTTGCATAATGTTTTACTACTATTATTTATAATGTTTTTATGCATAATAATGCCTCAGGGAGTAATTCTAATGCCTTTTCTCTCATAATTTGCAAGGTTTACATCAAGAGGAGAATGTCGACAACTAGAATTCAGCACCCTGAAAAAGCACGTCAGAGATACCTATTCTGCACAACTCCAATGAATCTGGAAATTTATGGAGATTTTTATGCATTAAATAAAAAATACTGGAGCTGAAAACTATCGGAGGGGGGCCACCAGGTGGCCACCCTCCACCAGGGCGTGACAGGTCCCCTAACCATGCCCTGGTAGAGGGTGGGTACCCAGGCCCACCTCTAGAGCCCATCTTCTGGTATAAAATCCCAAAAAAACTAAAAAAATTAAGGGGAGGACTTTTGATACGAAGAGCCACCGCCTCGAGGCGGAACTTGGGTAGGAGAACTTTTACCCTTTGGCGGAGCGATTCCGTCGGGGAAACTTCCCTCCTGGAGGGGGAAATCGAAGCCATCGTCATCACCAACAATCCTCTCATCTTGGGGAGGCCATTGTTCATCAACATATTCAACAACACCATCTCCTCTCAAACCGTAGTTCATCTCTTATGTTCAATCTTTGTACCGGAACCTCAGATTGGTACCTGTGGGTGACTAGTAGTGTTGATTACCTTGTGTAGTTGATTACTATATGGTTTATTTGGTGGAAGATTATATGTTCAGCTCCATTATGATATTCAATACACCTCTGATCTTAAGCATGAGTATTATTTGTGAGTATTTACCTTTATTCTTGAGGTCACGGGAGAATTCATGTTGCAAGTACTCATGTGAATTTGCTATGTGTTCGATATGTTGATGATATGTATGTTGTGATTGCCTTAGTGGTATCATGTGAACGTCGACTACATGACACTTCACTATCCTTGGAACTAAGGGAATGCATTGTGGAGTAGTTATTACATGGTGGGTTGCTAGAGTGACAAAAGCTTAAACCCTAGTTTATGCGCTACTTCGTAAGGGGCTGATTTGGGTCCACATGTTTAATGCTATGGTTAGACTTTGTCTTAATAATTTTCTCGTAGTTGCGGATTATTGCGAGGGGGTTAATCATAATTAGGTTGTTAGTTCAAGTAAGAACAACACCTTAGAACTGGTCCACCCACATATCAAATTATCAAAGTAGCGAACACGAATCAAACCAAGATGATGATAGTGACTAGATGAAATTCCCGTGTACCCTCAAGAACACTTTGCTCACCATAAGAAATAGTTTTGGTCTGTCCTTTGCCACAAAAGGATTAGGCTACCTCGCTACACCTTACCTACTGTTACCGTTACTTTCTCATTACAAATTACCTTGCTATCAAAACACTTGCTACTTACAATTTCAGTGCTTGCAAAAATTACCTTGTTGAAAACCGCTGATCATATCCTTCTGCTCCTCATTGGGTTCGACACTCTTACTTATTGAAAGGACTATGATTGATCCCATATACTTGTGGGTCATCAAGACTCTTTTCTGGCGCCGTTGCTGGGGAATGAAGCACTCTTGGTAAGTGGAAATCGATAAGGAAAAAATTATACTACATGCTGAAATTCACTGTCAATTATTACTATGGAAAGTAATCCTTTGAGGGGTTTGTTCGGTGTATCTTCACCTTGACCGGAACCACAATTAGTTGCACCTCAACCTACAGGCTACAACACCTACTGTAAATACTGATTATGAAATTCCTTCGGGTATGTTAGAACAACTGCTAGCTAGTCCTTATGCAGGAGATGGGACTGAACATCCTAATATGCACCTAATACATGTGGGAGAAATTTGTGGACTATTTAAGCTTGCAGGTTTATCCGGAGATGAAGTTAAGAAGAAGGTTTTCCCTTTATCTTTGAAGGGAAAAGCATTGGCATGGTATAGGCTATGTGATGATATTGGATCATGGAACTGGAATCGTTTGAAATTGGAATTCCACCAAAAGTTTTATCCTATGCATCTAGTTCATCATGATCGGAATTATATATATAATTTTTGGCCTTGTGAAGGAGAAAGTATCGCTCTAGCTTGGGGGAGGCTTAAGTCAATCTTATATTCATGCCCAAATCATGATATCCCGAGAGAAGTTATCATTCAGAATTTTAATGCTCGGTTTTCTCATAATGATCAAACCATGCTCGATACTTCTTGTACTGGTTCTTTCATGAACAAGACTATTGAATTCAAGTGGGATCTCTTGGAAATAATTAAATGCAACTCTGAAGATTGGGAACTCAATGAAGGTAATGAGTCAGGTATGAAGCTTGAATTTGTTTGTGTTAAATCTTTTATGAATACCGATGCTTTTGAGAAGTTTAGCACTAAATATGGACTTGACTATGAGATAGTAGCCTCTTCTTATGAATCATTTGCTGCTCATGTTGATCTCCCCAAATAGAAGTGGCTTAAATATCACCCCCTATTAAAGAAGAAATTAAAGAACTGGTCATTGCTAAAGAAGAAAGTATCATTTATAATGTTGATCCAGTTGTACCTACCACTTACATAGAGAAACCACCTTTCCCTGTTAGGATAAAGGAATAGGCTAAGGTATCAACTGTGGTCCGCAAAATTAATATTAGAGAACCTAAGCCCTCTGAAAAAATTAAATTAGAACCTAGTGTTTCTATGGTTAAATATCTCTTGGTAGAAAATATTGATGGGCATGTCATTTACTTCTGTGATGAAGCTGCTAGGATTGCTAAACCCGATGAAAAAGACAAACATAGACCCGTAGTTGGCTTGCCAGTTGTCTCAATTAAAATAGGAGATCGTTGTTATCATGGCTTATGTGATTTGGGTGCTAGTGTGAGTGCTATTCCTTTTACCTTATATCAATAAATTATGAATGACATAGCACTTGCTGAAATACAATATATTGATGTCACTATTAAACTTGCTAATAGATACACCATCACACCACTTGGGATTGTTAGAGATGTTGAAGTCTTGTGTTGGAAAATAAAATATCATACTGATTTTCTAGTTCTTGTTTCCCCACAAGATGACTTTTGTCCCATTATCTTTGGTAGACCTTTCTTGAACACTCTTAATGCTAAGATAGATTGCAAAAAAGAAACTGTCAGTGTTGAGTTTGCTGATGTGTCAGATGAGTTTAATTTTTCCAAGTTTAGTAGACAACCTCGTGATAGAGAATTACCTAGTAAGGACGAAATAATTGGTATTGCTTCTATTGCCGTTCCTCCTACTGATCCACTAGAACAATATTTGCTAGACCATGAAAATGATTTGCACTTTCGTGAAAGAAATGAAATAGATAAAAATTTCTTTGAACAATAACCTCTACTAAAACACAATTTGCCTATTGAAACTCTTGGAGGTCCTCCTCCACCTAAAGGTGATCCTGTGTTTGAACTAAAACAATTGCCTGACACTCTGAAGTATGCTTCCCTTGATGAGAAAAAGATATATCCTTTTATCATCAGTGCTAACCTTTCAGAACATGAAGAAGAAAGATTATTAAAAACTCCGAGGAAGCACCGGGTTGCTATTGGATATACTCTTGATGATCTTAAGGGCATTAGTCCCACTCTATGTCAACACAAGATTAATATGGAATCTGATGCTAAACCCATTGTTGATCATCAACGACGATTGAATCTCAAGATGAAAGAAGTGGTAAGAACTGAAATATTAAAGCTTCTGGAAGCAGGTATAATCTATCCTATAGCTGATAGTAGAGGGCGAGTCCCGTTCATTGTGTCCCTAAGAAAAGAGGTATAACTGTTGTTCCCCATGATAAGAATGAGCTTATTCCACAAAGCATTGTTACTGTCTATAGGATGGTAATTGATTTTAGAAAATTAAATAAAGCTACTAGAAAACATCATTACCCCTTGCCTTTTATTGATCAAATGCTTGAAGGATTATCTAAGCACACACACTTTTTTCCTAGATGGATATTTTGGTTTCTCTCAAATACCTGTATCGCAATCTGATCAAGAGAAAACCACCTTTACTTGTCCTTTTGGAACCTATGCTTATAGACGTATGCCTTTTGGTTTATGCTATGCACCTGCTACCTTTCAAAGATGTATGACTACTATATTATTTGATTTTTGTGAAAAGATTGTGGAGGTTTTCATGGATTATATTTCCGTTTATGGAACTTCTTTTTATGATTGCTATATGGATGACATTGTGGTTAAAACCAAGGACAAAGCAACACTCATACAAGATCTAGAAGAGACATTTGCAAATCTGCGCAAGATCAACTTGAAGCTCAATCCTGAGAAGTGTGTGTTTGGTGTTCCATTTGGCAAGCCTCTCGAATTCTTTGTGTCTCAGCGTGGGATCGAGGCGAACCCCGACAAGATCAAAGCAATCAAACAGATTGAAGCACCAAGACGCGTCAAGGATGTGCGTCGTCTTGCTGGCTGCGTTGCGGCTCTGAGTAGGTTCATCTCAAAATTTGCTAAGCGTGCCCTTCCCTTTTTCAAAATCTTGAAAAAGGTAGGTCCGATGAAGTGGACTCCAGAAGCGGAGGCAGCGCTACAGGATTTGAAGAAGTACCTCTCCTCTCCGCCAATACTAGTCGCACCTAAACCACAAGAGCCATTGTTGCTATACTTGGTGGCAACGAATCAAGTGGCTAGTGTTGCATTAGTGGTGTAGAGGGAAGTCGACAAAGAAGCAGTGACAGAGGCAGGACTGCCAAGCGATGAACCAGGATCTTCCCTGACAGGGTCATGTGCCGAAAAGTCAGGATCTGTGTAGACGAATGAAGCGACACATAAGAAAAAGATGGTGTAGAGCCTAGTGTATTTTGTCAGCTCCCTTTTGCAAGGGGCCAGGTCAACATACTCTTGTTGGGGAACGTTGCATGGGAAACAAAAAATTTCCTATGCATACGCAAGATCTATCCATGGTGATGAGCATCTACGAGAGGGAGAGTGGATCTACATACCTTGTAGATCGCTAAGCGAGAAGCGTTAAGAAACGCGGTTGATGTAGTCGAATGTCTTTGCGATCCAAATCGCCGAGCGTCCTGCAATCCCATCATGATCCATCTCGCGATCCAATCATGATCCGTCTCGCGATCCCATCACGATCCATCCTGTGATCAAATCATGAATCATTCCGATCTAGCGCCGAACGGACGACACCTCCGCGTTCAGCACACGTATAGCTCGATGATGGTCTCCGCCTTGTAGATCCAGCAAGAGGGAGTGGAGAGGTAGATGAGTTCTCCGACAGCGTGACGGCATGGCAGTGATGGTGGTGGAACTATTCCGACAGGGCTTCGCCTAAGTACCGCCGAACTAGACTAGAGGAGAAAACCGATCTAGATGATCTAGAGGAAGCACGTGGCAATTAGGTTCACCCTCACCTCTAAACCTCTAGTATATATAGGAGGAAGGGGAGGGGAGGCTGCGCCCTAGGGCTCCCCTTGATTCGGCCGAAGTGGGGAGGAGAGGGAGTTGGACTCCAATCCTACTCCTAAGAGGACTCCTCCCCACTTGGAAATCTTTGCCACCTTTGGGCTTTTGCCTCCTCCCTTAAACCAAGCCGCATGGGCCCTTAGGGAAGGCTTCGGACAGCCCATCAGGGGCTGGTCTACCTCCTATCACAGCCCATAAGGCCCTTGGGTTGGGACACCCCTCCCGATGGTCCTCGGTACCCTCACGGCACTCCCGGTACACTACCGATGAGCCCGAAACTTTTCCGGCGACCAAAACAGGACTTCCTATATATCAATCTTGACCTCCGGACCATTCCGGAGCTCCTCATGATGTCCGGGATCTCATCTGGGACTCCGAACAACCTTCGGTCACCACCATACATAACTCTATACTACCGAAACGTCACCGAACCTTAAGTGTGCAGACCCTGTGGGTTCGAGAACTATGTAGATATGCCCGATACACCTGTACGGTCAATAACCAATAGCGGGACCTGGATGCCCATATTGGTTCCTACAAATTCTACCAAGACCTTTATCGGTTGAACCTCTATGTCAAGGATTCAGTTAATCCCGTATTTTGTTCCCTTTGTTCTTCGGTATGTTACTTGCCCGAGATTCGATCGTCGGTATCTCTATACGTAGTTCAATCTCATTACCGGCAAGTCTCTTTACGTCCCGTAATTCAAGATCCCGTGGCTAACTCTTTAGTCACATTCCTTGCAAGGCTTATAGTGATGTTGTATTACCGAGTGGGCCCTGAGATACCTCTCCGTCACACGGAGTAACAAATCCTAGTTTTGATCCATGCCAACCCAACAGACACCCTCAAAGATACCTGTAGAGCAACTTTATAGTCACCTAGTTACGTTGCGACATTTTATACACACAAGGTACTCCTCCGGTGTTAGTGAGTTGCATGATCTCATGGTCATAGGAACAGATAATTGACATGCAGAAAACCATAGCAATAAACTAACACGATCATATGCAATGTTTGTAGTTTGGGGGTTTGTCCATCACAACATTCTCCTAATGATGTGATCCCGTTATCAAATGACATCTCATGTCTATGGACAGGAAACCTTGACCATCTTTGATCAACAAACTAGTTAACTAGAGGCATACTAGGGACATAGTGTTGTTTATGTACCCACACATGTATTTGAGTTTCCAATCAATACAATTATAGCATGGATAATAAACGACTATCATGAACAAGGAAATATGATAATAACCAATTTATTATTGCCTCTAGGGCATATTTTCAATAGTCTCCCACTTACACTAGAGTCAATCATCTAGCTCACATTGCTATGTGATTTGTTATGAATCTCACACCCAATGAGTTCTGGGGTTCGATCATGTTTTGCATGTGAAAGAGGTTTTAGTGAATGGGTCTGCGACATTCAGATCCGTGTGTACTTCGCAAATCTCTATGTCATATTGTAGACACTGCTACCACGCTCCACTTGGAGCTATTCCAAATGGCTACTCCACTATACATATCCGGATTGCTACTAAGAGTTATCTGGATCGGTGTTAAATCTTGCATCGACGTAACTCTTTACGACGAACTCTTCATCACCTCCATAATCGAGAAATATTTCCTTAGTCCTCTAGTTAATCAGGATAATTTTGACCGTTGTCCAGTAATCCACTCTTGGATCACTCTTGTACCCCTTGACAAACTCATGGCAAGGCACACACAGGTGCGGTACACAGTATGACATACTATATAGAGCCTATGGCCAAGGCATAGGGGATGACCTTCATCCTTTATCTTTCTTCTACCATGGTCGAGCTTTGAGTCTCACTCAACTCCACACCTTACAAACCAGGACAAAACTCCTTCTTTGACTAATCCATTTTGAACTCTTTCAAAATCTTGTGTAGGTATGTACTCATTGAAAGTCTCATCAAGCATCTTGATCTATCTCTATAGATCTTGAAGTCTAATAATTAAGTGGCTTCATTCCAGGTTTTCCTTTGAAAAAATCCTTTTCAAACAACTCTTTATGCTTTCTAGAAATTCTACATCATTTCCGATCAACAATATGTCATCCACATATGCTTATCAAAAACTCTATAGTGCTCCCACTCACTTTATTGTAAATACGAGTTTCTCATAAACTTTGTATAGACTCAAAAACTTTGATAACCTCATCAAAGCATATATTCCAACTCCAAGATGCTTGCTCCATCCCATAGAAGGATCATTGGAGCTTGCACACCTTTTAGCATCCTTAGGACTGACAAAACCTTCTGGTTGTATCACATACAACCTTTCCTCAAGTAAAACTATTAAGGAAACGATGTTTTGACATCCATCTGCCAGATTTCATAATTTGAAAAATGCAGCAACTGCTAACATAATTTGAACAGACTTTTAGCATCGCTACGGGTGAGAAGGACTCATTGTAGTCAACTCCTTGAACTTGGCGGGAACTTCTTTTGCGACAAGTCGAGCTTTACAAATGGTGACATTCACCATCAGCGTCTGTCTTCATCTTAAAGGTCCATTTATACTCAATGACCTGACATTCAACGGGAAAGTCTACCAAAGTCCATACTTGGTTTTCATACATGGATCCTTTCTCGAATTTCATTTGTCCTAGCCATTTGTTGGAATCCGGGCCCATCATCGCTTCTCCATAGCTCATAGGCTCATCGTTGTCCAACAACATGACCTCTAAGACAGGGTTGCCATACCACTCAGGAGTAGTACGCGCCCTTGTTGACCTACGAGGTTCGATAGTAACTTGATCTGAAGCTTCATGATCATCATCATTAACTTCCTCCTCAGCTAACGTAGGCTCCACAGAAACAACTTTTTGCGTTGCGCTATTCTCTGGTTGAAACAAAGGTTTAACAACTTCATCAAGTTCTATCTTCCTCCCACTCAATTCTTTTTTGAGAAACTCTTTCCCGATAAAGGAACCGTTTTAGCAACAAACATTTTGTGCTTGGATCTAAGATAGAAGGTTTACCCAACTGTTACGTTAGGGTATTCTATGAAGATGCATTTATCCGCTTTGGGTTCTAGCTCATTAGGTGAAAATCCCTTTTTCACATAAGCGTCATAGCCCCAAACATTAAGAAATGACAACTTAGGTTTCCGCCAAACCAAAATTCATACGGTGTCATCTCAACGGACTTAGATGGTGCCCCTTTTAAAGTGAATGTAGTTGTCTCTAATGCATAACCGCAAAACGATAGTGGCAAATCGATAAGAGACATCATAGTTCACACCATATCCAATAGAGCACGACTACGACGTTCGGACACACCATCACACTATGTTGTTTTAGGTGGCGTGAGTTGTGAAACAACTTCCACATTGTCTTAAGTTGTATACCAAACTCGTAACTCAGATATTCACCTCCATGATCATATCGTAGACATTTTATCTTCTTGTCACGATGATCTCAAACTTCATTCTGATTTTGTTTGAACTTTTCAAACGATTCAGACTTGTGTTCATTAAGTAAATATACACTATATCTACTCAAATTATCAGTGAAGGTAAGAAAATAACGATATCCACCGAGCACTATAGCACTCATTGGACCGTATACATCAGCATATTTTATTTCAAATAAGTCACTTGCCCATTCCATCAAGCCAGAAAACGGGGTTTTAGTCATCTTGCCCATGAGGCATGGTCTGCATGTCTCAACCGATTCAAAATCGAAAGAGTCCAAAGATCCATCAACATGGAGTTTCTTCATGCGCTTTACACCAATATGACATTTAGCAGCAGTGCCACAAGTATGTGGTACTATCATTATTAACTTTGTATCTTTTGGCATCAATGTTATGAACATGTGTATTACTACGATCAAGATTCAATAAAACATTCTCATTGGGTGCATGACCATTGAAGGTATTATTCATGTAAACAGAATAACCATTATTCTCTAACTTAAATGAATAATCGTATTGCAATAAACATGATCTAATCACATTTATGCTCAACGCAAACACCAAATAACATTTATTTAGGTTTATCCCTTATCCCGAAGGTAGATAGAGCATGCGATGGTGATCACATCAACCTTGGAAAACACTTCCAACACACATCGTCAACTCACCCTTAGCTAGCCTCCGTTTATTCCGTAGCTTTTATTTCAAGCTACTAACATTTAGCAACAGAACCGGTATTCCAATACCGAGGTGCTACTATGGAGTGCTAGCAAGGTACACATCAATAACACGCATATCAAATATACTTCTGTCTACGTTGCCAGCCTTCTTATCTACCAAGTATCTAAGGTTGTTCCGCTTCAGTGACTGTTCCCCTCATAACAGAAGCACTTAGTCTTGGGTTTGGGGTTCAACCTTGGGTTTCTTCACTAGAGCAGCAACTGACTTGCCATCCATGAAGTTTCTCCTAGCCCTATCCCTTTTCGAAACTAATGGTTTCACTAACCATCAACACTTGATGCTCCTTCTTGATTTCTACCTTTGCGGTGTCAAACATCGCGAATACCTTAGGGATCATTATTTCCATCCCTGACATTTTATAGTTCATCATGAAGCTCTAGTAGCTTAGTGAGAGTGACTTGGAGAACTATATCAATCACTATCTTATCTGGAAGATCAGCTCCCACTCGATTCAAGCAATTGTAGCACCCAAACAATCTGAGCACATACTCAACAATTGAGCTATTCTCCTTCATCTTGCAAGCAAAGAATCTTGTTGGAGGTCTCATACCTCAAAACTAAACTATGAAGTAGTCTTCGGAACATGCCTGTCAGATGTTCACAACATCTACAAACGATGCTAGAGGGGTGTGCACCGAGCGGTGCATCAAGGACATAAGCCTTCTGCGCAACAACTGAGGACAATCCTCTGACAACGGACCTAGTACGCATAATTTCTACCATTATCTTTCAACTTACTTTTCTCTAGGAACGTATCAATAAAATAGGGGAGCTACAGCGCGAGCTATCTACAACAGAATTTGCAAAGACACTACTGACTATGTTCGTGATAATGAGTTCAATTAATCATATTACTTAAGAACTCCCACTCAAATTGACATCCCTCTGGTCATTCGAGTGATACAAGATCCAAATTCACCAACTCAAGTCTGGTCATCACGTGAGTTGAGGTGGTTTCAATGGTGAACATCATCATGTTGATCATATCTGCTATATGACTCATGTTCAACCTTTCGGTCTCTTGTGTTCCGAGGCCATGTCTATACATGCTAGGCTCGTCAAGTTTAACCCGAGTGTTCTGCACGTGCAACACTGGCTTGCACCTGTTGTATGTGAACGTAGAGTCTATCACACCCGATCATCACATGGTGTCTCGACACGACGAACTTTCGCAACGGTGCACACTCGGAGAGAACACAATTTTATCTTGAAATTTTGGTGAGGGATCACCTTATAATGCTACCATCGTCCTAAGCAAAACAAGGTGCACAAAATTATTAACATCACATGCAAAACATAAGTTACATGATATGACCATGAACTTGTGCTTTTGATCTCCATATTTAAAGCACTGGCATGATCTCCATCATCACCGGCATGACACCATGATCTCTATCATCTTGATCTCCATCAACGTGTCGCCATCGGGGTTGTCGCGCCCACCATGCTTCTACTACTATTGCCACTGCTTAGCGATAAAGTAAAGCATTACATAGTGCTAAATGATTGACACGCAGGTCATACAATAATTAAAGACAACCCTATGGCTCCTGCCGGTTGCCATACTCATCGACATGCAAGTCGTGATATTCTATACAATACATGATCATCTCATACATCACATATATCTCATCATGTAATTGGCCATATCACATCACAACACACCCTGCAAAAACAAGTTAGACATCCTCCAATTGTTGTTGCAAGTTTTACGTGGCTGCTACGGGTATCTAGCAAGAACAATTCTCACCTACGCAAAAACCACAACGGTGATACATAAATTTCTTTTCAACCTTCTCAAGGACCGTCTTTGTCGAATCTGATCCAATTAAAGTAGGAGAAACAAACACCCGCCAACCATCTTTGTACAACAAAGTTACACACCAGTTGATGGAACCAGTATCTCGTAAGCGTACGAGTATGGTTGGTCCGGACCGCTTCATCGCACAATACTGCTGAACCAAAACACGACCAAGGGAGTAAGCAATCTAAGCATCAACGCCCTCAAAATCCTTTGTGTTCTACTCGTGATCTCATCTACACATAGACCTAGCTCATGATGCCACTTTAGGGGAATGTTGCATGGGAAACAAAAAAATTCCTACGCACACACAATATCTATCCATGGTGATGAGCATCTACGAGAGGGAGAGTGGATCTACATACCCTTGTAGATCACTAAGCGGGAAGCGTTAAGAAACACAGTTGATGTAGTCAAACGTCTTCGCAATCCAAATCGCTGAGCGTCCGCGATCCCATCACGATCCATCTCGCGATCCAATCACGATCTGTCCCGCGATCCGATCACGATCCGTCCCGCGATCAAATCACGAATCATCTCGCGATCTTGATCACGGTCATTCCAATCTAGCGCCGAACGGATGGCACCTCCGCGTTCAGCACACGTACAGCTCGATGATGATCTCCGCCTTTTTGATCCAGAGAGAGGGAACGGAGAGGTAGATGAGTTCTTCGGTAGCACGACGACGTGGCAGTGATGGTGGTAGAACTATTCCGGCAAGGCTTTGCCTAAGTATCGCCGAACTAGACTAGAGGAGAAAACCGATCTAGATGATCTAGAGGAAGCACGTGGCAATTAGGGTTAGCCCTCACCTCTAAACCTCTAGTATATATAGGAGGATGGGGAGGGGAGGCTGTGCCTTAGGGCTTCCCTTGATTCGGCCGAAGTGGGGAGGAGAGGGAGTTGGACTCCAATCCTACTCCTAGTTGGACTCCTCCCCCACTTGGAAACCTTTTCCACCTTTGGGCTTTTGCCTCCTCCCTTCACCCCAGCTGCATGGGCCCTTAGGGGAGGCTTCGGCCAGCCCATCAGGGGCTGCTCTGCCTCCTCTCACAGCCCATGAGGCCCTTGGGTCGAGACACACCTCCCGATGGTCCCCCGGTACCCTCACGACACTCCCGGTACACTACCGATGAGCCCGAAACTTTTCCAGTGACCAAAACAGGTCTTCTTATATATAAATATTTACCTCAGGACCATTACGGAGCTCGCGGGATCTCATCCGGGACTCCAAACAACCTTCAGTTACCACCATACATAACTCTAAAATACAAAACGTCACCGAACCTTAAGTGTGTAGACCCTACGGGTTCGAGAACTATGTAGACATGACCGAGACACCTCTATGGTCAATTACCAATAGCGGGACCTGGATGCCCATATTGGTTCCTACATATTCTACCAAGAAATTTATCGGTTGAACCTCTATGTCAAGGATTCAGTTAATCTCATATTCTATTCCCTTTGTTCTTCGGTATGTACTTACCCGAGATTCGATCGTCGGTATCTCTATACCTAGTTCAATCTCGTTACCGGAAAGTCTCTTTACTCGTCTCGTAATTCAAGATCCCGTGGCTAACTCTTTAGTCACATTGCTTGCAAGGCTTATAGTGATGTTGTATTACCAAGTGGGCCCTGAGATACATCTCCGTCACACGGAGTAACAAATCCCAGTCTTGATCCATGCCAACCCAACAGACACCATTGAAGATATCTATAGAGCACCTTTATAGTCACCCAGTTACGTTGCGATGTTTTATACACACAAGGTACTCCTCTGGTGTCATTGAGTTGCATGATCTCATGGTCATAGGAACAGATACTTGACATGCAGAAAACCATAGCAATAAACTGACACGATCATATGCTATGTTCATAGTTTGGGTCTTTGTCCATCGCATCATTCTCCTAATGATGTGATCCTGTTATCAAATGAAAACTCATGTCTATGGCCAGGAAACCTTGACCATCTTTGGTCAACGAACTAGTTAACTAGAGGCATACTAGGGACACAGTGTTGTCTATGTACCCACACATGTATTTGACTTTCCAATCAATACAATTATAGAATGGATAATAAACGATTATCATGAACAAGGAAATATGTTAATAACCAATTTATTATTGCCTCTAGGGCATATTTCCAACAACTCTGGCATGCAAAAGTTGCTTTTTGGCCTCCTCATGGCCTCAAGGAAACTGCACCATTATTTCCAAGCACATGAGATCACCTTCGTTACTTGCTTTCTGCTACAAGGGATTTTGCGAAATCCAGATGCGACTGGCAGGATTGTGGAGTGGGCTTTGTAATTTTCAAGCTTTGGTCTCAGGTTTGAAAGTACTTCAACTCTCTAGAGCAGAGCCTTGCCAAAATTCATTGCAGCATGGACTCCAACGCCAGACGACGAGATCCAAGAAACGACCCTCCCCAGCAAGGAAACAAGCCAAGAATGGGTTATGTATTTTGATGGGGCTTTCTCCCTATAGGGAGCCAGTCCTGGCGTGCTGCTTGTCACACCCACCGGAGAGCACCTCAAATATGTAATTCAGATGCACTTTCCCCGGGAGAGGTCGAGAAACAACACCGCAGAATATGAGGGGCTGCTTGTCGGTCTCAGGATCGCAGCAGACCTTGGGATCAAGAAGCTCATTGTCAGAGATGATTCACAGCTTGTCGTCAAGCAAGTCAACAAGGATTATCAGAGGCCATTGATGGAAGCTTACGTAGATGAAGTGAGGAAGTTGGAGGAGCACTTTGACGGTCTGCAAACGGAGCATGTTCCTCGTGCAGAGAATAGCATTGCTGACGAACTATCGAAGCGTGTTGCCCTCAAGTTACTTGTGGAACCAGGGACTTTTGTGCTCCAACTGACTCAGCCATCCATAACACCGTCGACAAAGCAGAACAAGAGAAGGAAGTTGAATTCCGGCCAGTACTTTCCCGCAGAGCTCCCAGAAGCTGCGGGCAAGGAAGTTGCCGGGGTCAACGCCAAGCTTGCCGGGGGACAATCGGGTCTGGCAGGGCCTCAAGCCCTTGCCGTATAGACAAGTGTAGGATCACTAGAAGAGTGTCTAGAGGGGGGGGTGAATAGACTACTAGCAGGAATTTAAAACCTAACCTTTTCCCAAGTTAATTGGTTGGCAGATTTTAACAGTTTTAGCAAGTCTAGAAAGTCTAACAGCCCTACACATGCATGTCTACAAATATGGCAGCGGAAAGTAAAGACATTGCACATGAAGTAAAGAGATGAGATAGGAAGATCAAATGCAATAGGAGCACAAAGATTTTTCCCGTGGTTCCGATAAGTGGTGTTATCGTACGTCCACGTTTATGGAGTCTTCAACCCATAGAGGGTAACGGCCGTGAGAGTCCACGGAGGGCTCCAACCATAAGGGTCCACGAAGTAGCAACCTTGACTATTCCATATGGCTTCCGTCCACGAAGGACTAGCCTCACTATGGGTAGATCTTCACGAAGTAGGCGATCTCCTTGCCCTTACAAACTTCTTGGTTCACTCCATAACATGAAGTAGGAGGCTCCCAAGCGACACCTAACCAATCTAGGAGGCACCACCCTCCAAAAGGTAATAGGCTCGGTAATGACGATGAAGTCCTTGCTCTTGTGCTTCAAGATGATAGACTCCTCAACACACAATCACTCTCTCAAAGATTTGGCTTGGTGGAAGAGATGGGATTGGTGGAAAGCAACTTGGGGAGGCTAGAAATCAAGATCCATATGGTTGGAGTGGAAGATCTTGATCTCAACACAAGGGTAGGTGGTTATCTCTCATAAAATCTGATAGGATAGGTATGGAATAGTTCTGGGTGCTTCTCTTTCGAGTAGGTGGTGCTGGAGGGGTATATATAGGCATCCCCAAAAATCCAACCGTTACACACAAAATGACCAACTTGGTGACACCGATGTGTTAATCTCGATGGTACCGAAGTGATCAAAAAGTGGCAACTTTTGAATCTCGATGAGACCGATATAGGAAACTTGGTTGCACCGATAAGGTGACCAATAGTCAGATTTCCAATCTCGGTGACGCCGACCCAACAATCTCGGTGGTATCGAAAATGTGAATTTGCGTAACAGAAAGTTGGCAACCTAAACTCGGTGGCACCAATATGGAATCGGTTGCACCGAAGTGGCTAGGGTTTGGCTGAGTTTGTCTAGGTTCTGGAATCGGTAGCACCGGGATAGGAATGTTGGTTGCACCAATTTTGAATGTTTGGCTATAGACAGACTTTGGTGGGAGAGCTTGTGGATGTTTTTGGTGACTATCACTTGTGCACGTATGAGCATTTTGTTCACCAACAAAACCTTACCCCCTTTTAATAGTATTGGCTTTCCTATGGACTCAAAGTGATTTCTCACAAATGTAAAATGTAGAGTCCTCTTGCTTGAAGCTTGGCCAACCTATTTCCTTGCATCTTGGGGTAATCCCACATTCTCCACAATCCTTTTGCCAACCCAACTCTCCATGGACTATTATCTGAAATACACTAGATAGAGGTGTTAGTCCAAGAGACAATTTATGTTGTCATGAATTACCAAAACCACCAAGGGAGCATGTTGTGCTTTCAACAAGTGCCCCCGCGGCAGAAGACATGCCTTTAGTCCTTGCCGTCGAGCCCCGGGCTCCAGCATGGGCACAACACATTGTTCAGTTCCTTCAAAGAGGAGAACTCCCTGAGGAACATGAAGAAGCAGAGAAAGTAGCCCGTCAGTCTAATAAGTACAAGTTTGTGGACAATGTCCTGTACAGAAAGAGACCGAACGATGTGAAATTGAAGTGCATTCCTCGGGAGGATGGACTGGAGCTGTTGGCAGAGATACATGGAGGCATATGTGGCTCCCACATAGGATCAAGAGCTCTTGCAAGTGTAGTAGTAACCAAGTGTGAAGCATGCCATATCCATTTGAAGAAACTACATCAACCATCTCAAGCTCTTCAGACTATCCCTCTTTCCTGGCCATTTTTGGTCTAGGGGCTCGACATCTTGGGCCCCTTTCCCCGTGCTACCGGGGGCTTTGAGTAGTTGTACGTTGCAATCGACAAGTTCACAAAGTGGCCAGAAGTGAAAGCAGTGAGAAAGGTGACAGTGCAATCAACCATCAAGTTCTTCAAAGGACTAGTTTGCCATTTTGGTGTACCAAACAGGGTCACCACTGACAACGGCACACAGTTCACAAGCCACACCTTCATGCAATATGTCCAAGACCTTGGCGGCAAAATCTGTTTTGCTTCTGTTGCTCATCCAAGGAGCAACGGCCAAGTGGAAAGGGCAAATGCTGAAGTGCTGCGAGGTCTTAAGACAAAAAAATTCGACAAGCTATGAAAGTGCAGGAGACATTGGATTGATGAGCTGTCGGTGGTTCTTTGGTCGATCAGAATGATGCCAAATCGAGCCACCAGCCAGACACCCTTCTCCCTGGTGTACGGGGTGGAAGCAGTTCTCCCCCACGGAACTCATATACGGGTCACCTCCAGTGCTCTCTTATGATGAGATTGAGCAAGAGAAGTTGTGCCAAGATGACGTAACGCTCCTTGAGGAAGATCGTCTTAAGGCTACTGTGCGACTGCACGCTACCAGCAAGCTTTGTGCCGCTACCATAGCCGCAAAGTTCATGCCCAAAGCCTTGAGGAGGGCGACCTTGTTCTTCATCGCGTTTAGTCGGCCAAGAATTTAAACAAGCTGATGCCGAAGTGGGAAGGCCCTTATCGGGTAGTATGAGTCACCAGGCCTGGCGCAGTCTGCTTGGAGACCGAAGATGGCATCCCAGTGAGTAACTCCTAGAATATCAAACATCTTCGTAAGTTCTATCCATAAGGTGTGGTTGCTGCCCCCCCGGCAACCACCTTTTGTACAAGTCTTGCCGGTGAGGCATGCCATCCTTTGTACAAAGCCAGGCGCAGACCCGGTGCATAGTTGAATAAGATTGAGCGTCCTACAACTCTTGATGATTTACATGTTTCCTTACGTGCATGTTTATCTAAGATGTTGCATTATGCTTATTCCTAGCAAGTGCTAATGAACAGCCAAGGTTCCATACCTCTTTTTTCTCTTCTTTCTTTTTCCTAAAGGATAGAAGGTTCCCTTGCGTACAAGTTTGCCGGGGGGTGAGATAGTATGGACACCTACAGGCGACATTCGAAGTTGACACCTTTCGGAAAGGACTAAAACCACAAAAACCTAAGTTGCAAAACTCTAAGTAAACTTTTACTATGAGGTTATTTTCCTTGGAAGATTTCAACTTTTGCATGGGAAACCTGCACGTGAAGGAACCTTGTCATGATCGGTTGCGCCCTTACTCTGTTTCGAGTCCGCTCAACAGCTTAAGTGGCTGCATCACAAATGTCAAGGTAACTTGTCATGGTTGGTTGAGCTCTTACTCTATTTCGAATCTGCTCGACAGTTTAAGTGGCTGCACTAAAAATGTCAAGGCATCTTGCTGGCAGTGTTTTCGCCAACAGGCTGCTAAGGATCCACTCTTCAAAGCGCTCGCGGTAGGGCTGCGTGCACCGGCAAGTTTCCAATAAAGTGTAGGGAATGGACCATACAGAGAAAAATCAGATAGGAGGAGTAATTGTTGGAAATATGCCCTAGAGGAAATAAATAAAGTGTTTATTATTGTATTTCCTTGTTCATGATAATCGTTTATTATCCATGCTATAATTGTATTAATTGGAAACATGGATACATGTGTGGATACATAGACAAACACAATGTCCCTAGTGTGCCTCTAGTGAACTAGCTCGTTGATCGAAAGATGGTTAAGGTTTCCTAGCCATGGACATGAGATGTCATTTGATAACGGGATCACATCATTAGGAGAATGATGTGATGTACAAGACCCAAACAACAAATGTAGCTTATGATCGTGTCAGTTTATTGCTACTGTTTTCTGCATGTCAAGTATATGTTCCTTTGACCATGAGATCATGCAACTCACAGATATCGGAGGAGTACCTTGTGTGTATCAAACATCACAACATAACTGGCTGACTATAAAGGTGCTCTACAGGTGTCTCCGAGGGTGTCTGTTGAGGTGGCATGGACCAAGACTGGGATTTGTTACTCCGTGTGACGGAGAGGTATCTCAGGGCCCACTCGGTAATACAACATCACAATAAGCCTTGCAAGCAATGTGACTAAGTGTTAGTTGCGAGATCTTGTATTACGGAACGAGTAAAGAGACTTGCCAATAACGAGGTTGAACTAGGTATGGAGATACCGACGATCGAATCTCGGGCAAGTAACATACCGAAGAACAAAGGGAACATCATACGGGATTAACGGAATCCTTGACATAGAGGTTCGACCGATAAAGATCTTCATAGAATATGTAGGAACCAATGTGGACATCCAGGTCCCGCCATTGGTTATTGACCGTAGAGGTGTCTCGGTCATGTCTACATAGTTCTCGAACTCGCAGGGTCTACACACTTAAGGTTTGGTGACGTTTCGATAGTATAGAGTTATGTATGGTGGTGACCGAAGTTTGTTCGGAGTCCCGGATTAGATCCCGGACGTCACGAGGAGCTCCGGAATGGTCCGGACGTAAAGATTCACATATAGGAAGTCCTGTTTTGGTCGCCGAAAAAGTTCGGGCTCATCGGGAGTGTACTGGGAGTGCCGGTAGTGTACCGGGAGGGGTATTTCGACCCAATAGGTTTCATGGGCTGTGGGAGAGTGAATATCAGCCCTTTGTGGGCTGGTGGAAACTCACACACAAGGCCCATGTGGCTGGAGGAAAAAAGCCAATAGGAAAAGGTGGAAAAAAAGGCAAAAAGGAGCAATCCTAGTCCTACTAGGATTGGAGGAGGAATCCTCCTCTCCTAGTAGGTTCGGCCGAACCAGCTAGCCTTGGAGGCCAAGGCTGCCTCCTCTCCTCCTCTCCTCCTATATATACTAGAGGGTTTTGGTTTTTTGCACTAGTTTTTCAGCCACGTGCTACCCGTTCCTCCAGTGCATAGTTTCTCCTCTAGATTGGTTTTCTACAGTGCTTAGGCGAAGCCCTGCCGGAATTGCTCCACCACCATCGCCGGAGTGCCGTCAGGCTGCCGGAGAACTCTTTTGACTCTCCACTCCCTCTTGCTGGATCAAGACGGTGGAGATCGTCATCAAGTTGTACGTGTGTTGAACGCGTAGGTGCCGTCCGTTCGGTGCTAGATCGGAAGGACCATGATCAAGTTCGTGGGACGGATCGTGATCAAGTTTGTGAGACGGATCGTGATCGGATCGCAGGACAGATCGTGATTGGATCGCGGGATGGATCGTGATTGGATCGCGGGACGCACGTCGATTTGGATCGCGAAGACGTTCGACTACACCAACCGCGTTTCTTAATGCTTCCCGCTTAGCGATCTACAAGGGTATGTAGATCCACTCTCCCTCTCGTAGATGCTCATCACCATGGATAGATCTGCGTGTGCGTAGGATTTTTTTTGTTTCCCATGCAACGTTCCCCAACAGTGGCATCATGAGCTTGGTCTATGTGTAGATGAGTTCTCGAGTAGAACACAAAAGGTTTGTGGGCGTTGATGCTTAGATTGCTTCCTCCCTTGGTCGGATTTTGGTTCAGCGGTATTGTGAGATGAAGCGGCCTATACCAACATTACTCGTACGCTTACGAGAGACCGGTTCCCTCGATGCAACTTGTTGCCGAGATGGCTTGCGGGTGGCAGTTTCTCTCACTTTAGTTGGATCGGATTCGACAAAGGCAGTCCTTGAGAAGGTTGAAAAGCAAATTATGTATCACCGTTGTGGTTTATGCGTAGGTGAGAATCGTTCTTGCTAGAAACCCATAGCAGCCACGTAAAACATGCAACAACAATTAGAGGACGTCTAACTTGTTTTTGCAGGGTATGTTGTGATGTGATATGGCCAATTACATAATGTGATATATGTGATGTATGAGATGATCATGTGTTGTATAGAATTTCACGACTTGCATGTCGATGAGTATGGCAACCGGCCGGAGCCATAGGGTTGTCTTTAATTATTGTATGACCTGCGTGTCAATCATTAAGCGCTATGTAATGCTTTACTTTATCGCTAAACAGTAGCAATAGTAGTAGAAGCATGGTGGGCGTGACAACCCCGATGGTGACACGTTGATGGAGATCAAGATGATGCAGATCATGGTGTCATGCCGGTGACGATGAAGATCATGCCGGTGCTTTCAAGATGGAGATCAAAAGCACAAGTTCATGGCCATATCATGTCACTTATGATTTGCATGTGATGTTAATCCTTTTATGCACCTTGTTTTGCTTAGGACGACGGTAGCATTATAAGGTGATCCCTCACTTAAATTTCAAGATGAATTGTGTTCTCCCCGAGTGTGCACCATTGCGAAAGTTCGTCGTGTTGAGACACCACATGATGATCGGGTGTGATAGACTCTACGTTCACATACAACGGGTGCAAGCCAGTGTTGCACATGCAAAACACTCGGGGTTAAACTTGACGAGCCTAGCATGTACAGACATGGCCTCGGAACACAAGAGACCGAAAGGTCGAACATGAGTCATATAGTAGATATGATCAACATAATGATGTTCACCATTGAAGCCACCTCAACTCACGTGATGATCGGACTTGAGTTGGTGGATTTGGATCATGTGACACTCAGATGACCTGAGGGATCTCAATTTGAGTGGGAGCTTTAGTAATTTGATTAACTAAACTCATTATCTTGAACAATAGTCTAAGTAAACTTTGCATATTTATGTTGTAGATCAATGGCTCGCGCAGTAGCACCCCTGAATTTTAATGCGTTCCTAGAGAAAGCTAAGTTGAAAGATGATGGAAGTAACTTTGTTGACTGGGCCCATAATCTGAGGATTATCCTCATGGCTTCCCAAAAATCATCTGTCCTTGATGCACCGCTTGGTGACCAACCATAAGACATGACCTCCGAAGACGTTAAGAACGCTTGGGAGGCACGTACTGGAGATTACTCAATAGTTCAGTGTGCAATATTGTATGGCTTAGAACCGAGACTTCAAAGACGTTTTGAATGTCATGGAGCATATGAGATGTTCCAGGAGTTGAAGTTTATCTTTCAGAAGAACGCCTGGATCGAGAGGTATGAAACCTCCGATAAGTTCTATGCTTGCAAGATGGAGGAGAACGGGTCTATCAGTGAACATATACTCAGAATGTCTGGGTATTGAACTCGTCTAGCGGAGTTGGGAATTGCCCTTCCGCCAGAGGCGATCAGTGACAGAGTTCTTCAATCACTGCCACCTAGTTACAAGAGCTTTGTGATGAACTATAACATGCACGGGATGAACAAGTCAGTCGCCGAGCTGTTTGCGATGCTAAAAGTCGCTGAGTCTGAAACCCAGAAAGAACATCAAGTGTTGATGGTCAATAAAACCACTAGTTTCAAGAAAAATGGCAAAGTCTAGGGCAAGGGCAAGAAGGGTAAAACCAAGAAAGATGGCAAAGCAGTTGCTACTCCTGTAAAGAAGCCCAAGCATGGACCCAAGCCAGAAACTAAGTGCTTTCATTGCAAGGGAACTGGTCACTGGAAGCGGAACTGCCCCAAGTACCTGGCTGACAAGAAGGCAGCGAACGACAAACAAGGTATATATGATATACATGTTATTGATGTGTACCTTACTAGCTCTCATAGTAGTGCCTGGGTATTTGATACCGGTTCGGTTTCTCACATTTGCAACTCAAAGCAGGAACTACGGAATAATCGAAGGCTGGCAAAGGACGAAGTGACGATGTGCGTGGGAAATGGCTCCAAGGTTGATGTGATCGCCGTCAGCACGCTCTCTCTTCGATTACCATTAGGATTAGTGATGAACCTGAATAATTGTTATTTAGTGCCCGCGTTAAGCATGAACATTATATCTGGATCTTGTTTATTGCGAGACGGTTACTCATTTAAATCAGAGAATAAAGGTTGTTCTATTTATATGAGTAATATCTTTTATGGTCATGCACCTAATGTGAGGGGTTTATTCATATTGAATCTTGATAGTGATGATACACATGTTCTTAACATTGATGCCAAAAGATGTAGAGTTGATAATGATAGTACCACTTTCTTGTGGCACCGCCGTTTAGGTCATATTGGTGTAAAACGCATGAGGAAGCTCCATGCTGATGGAGTTTTGGAGTCACTTGATTTTGAATCACTTGACACATGTGAACCATGCCTCACGGGCAAGATGACTAAAACGCCGTTCTCTGGAACAATGGAACAGGCAAGTGACTTATTGGAAATCATACATACTGATGTGTGCGGTCCAATGAATGTTACAGCGCGTGGTGGATATCGCTATTTTCTCACCTTCACTGATGACTTAAGTAGATATGGGTATATTTACTTGATGAAACACAAGTCTGAAATGTTTGAAAAGTTCAAGCAATTTCAGAGTGAAGTTGAGAATCATCGTAACAAGAAGATTAAGTTCCTGCGATCTGATCGAGGAGATGAATATCTGAGTTATGAGTTTGGCAGTCACTTAAGACAGTGTGGAATTGTTTCAATGTTGACACCGCCCGGAACACCACAGCGTAATGGTGTGTCCGAACATCGTAATCGAACCTTATTAGATATGGTGCGTTCTATGATGTCTCTTGCTGATTTGCCACTATGGTTTTGGGGTTATGCATTAGAGACAGTTGCATTCACTTTAAATAGGGCACCATCAAAATCCGTTGAGATGACGCCATATGAACTATGGTTTGGCAAGAAGCCAAAGTTGTCGTTTCTTAAAGTTTGGGGATGTGATGCTTATGTCAAAAAGCTTCAGCCTGAAAAGCTGGAACCCAAAGCGGAGAAATGCGTCTTCGTAGGATACCCGAAAGAGACAGTCAGGTATACCTTCTATCTCAGATCCGAAGGCAAAGTGTTTCTCGATAAGGACAGAAAATTTCTTGAGAAAGATATTCTCTCGAAAGAATTGAGTTGGAGGAAAATAGAGCTTGATGAGGTTATTGACCATTTACTTCAACCAGAAAGTAGCGCACCATAGAAAAATGTTTCTGTGGAACCTACGACGATAGAAGAGGAAGTTAATGATGATGATCATGAAGCTTCGGATCAAGCTGCTATTGAACCTCGTAAGTCGACAAGGCCGCGTACTACCCTTGAGTGGTACGGCAACCCTGTCTTGGAGGTTATGTTGTTGGACAACAATGAACCTACGAGCTATGGAGGAGGGCTCGGATTCCGAGAAATGGTTAGAGGCCATGAAATCCGAGATGGGATCCATGTATGAAAACAAAGTATGGACTTTGGAAGCATTACCTGAAGGGCGAAGGCCATTCAGAACAAATGGATCTTTAAGAAGAAGACAAACGCGGACGGTAATGTCACCGTCTATAAAGCTCGACTTGTGGCAAAGGGTTTTTCACAAGTTCAAGGAGTTGACTACGATGAGACTTTCTCACCCGTAGCGATGCTTAAGTCTGTCAGAATCATGTTAGCAATAGCTGCTTATTTTGACTATGAAATTTGGCAGATGGATGTCAAAACAGCGTTCCTCAACGGTTTCCTTGAGGAAGAGTTGTATATGATGCAACCCAAAGGTTTTGACGATCCAGAGAATGCTGACAAAGTTTGCAAACTCCAGTGATCCATTTATGGACTGGTGCAAGCATCTCGGAGTTGAAATAAGCGCTTTGATGAGGTGATCAAAGCGTTTGAGTTTATACAAGTTTACGGAGAAGCTTGTATTTACAAGAAAGTGAGTGGGAGCTCTATAGCGTTTCTAGTATTATATGTGGATGACATATTGCTGATTGGAAACAATATAGAAATGCTGGAAAGCGTGAAGGAATATTTGAACAAGAGTTTTTCAATGAAAGACCTAGGAGAAGCTGCTTTCATATTAGGCATTAAGATCTATAGAGATAGATCGAGACGCTTAATATCACTTTCACAGAGCACAAACCTTGATAAAGTTTTGAAGAAGTTCAAAATGGAACAGTCCAAGAAGGGGTTCTTGCCTGTGTTACAAGGTGTGAAGTTGGGTAAGACTCAATGCCCAGTAACTGCAGAAGATAGAGAAAAGATGAGTGTCATCCCCTATGCTTCAGCCATAGGCTCTATTATGTATGCAATGCTGTGCATAAGACCCGATGTCAGCCTTGCCATAAGTATGGCCGGAAGGTTTCAAAGTGATCCTGGAATGGAGCACTGGCAAGCGGTCAAGAATATCCTTAAGTACCTAAAAAGGACTAAGGAAATGTTTCTCGTTTATGGAGGTGATGAAGAGCTCGTCGTAAAGGGTTACGTCGATGCAAGCTTTGACACTGATCTGGATGACTCTAAGTCGCAAACCGGATACATATTTATTCTTAACAGGGGAGCGGTAAGCTGGTGCAGTTCCAAGCAAAGCGTGGTAGCTGATTCTACGTGCGAAGCGAAATACATCGCAACCTCGGAGGCGGCGAAGGAAGGTGTCTGGATGAAGTAGTTCATGAGAGATCTTGGAGTAGTGCCCAGTGCACTGAATCCAATGAACCTGTTCTGTGACAACACTGGTGCCATTGCTCTCGCCAAGGAACCAAGGTTTCACAAGAGGACCAGACACATAAAGCGACGCTTCAACACCATCCGCGATTACATCGTGGAGAAAGACATAAATATTTGCAAAGTGCACGCGGATCTGAATGTTGCAGACCCGTTGACTAAACCTCTTCCAAGGGCTAAACATGATCAACACCAGAACTGCATGGGTGTTCGATTCATTACAATGTAAATCAAATAGTGATGTGAAACTAGATTAATGACTCTAGTGCAAGTGGCAGACTGTTGGAAATATGCCCTAGAGGCAATAAATAAAGTGTTTATTATTGTATTTCCTTGTTCATGATAATCATTTATTATCCATGCTATAATTGTATTAATTGGAAACATGGATACATGTGTGGATACATAGACAAACACAATGTCCCTAGTGTGCCTCTAGTGAACTAGCTCGTTGATCGAAAGATGGTTAAGGTTTCCTAGCCATGGACATGAGATGTCATTTGATAACGGGATCGAATCATTAGGAGAATGATGTGATGGACAAGACCCAAACAACAAACGTAGCTTATGATCGTGTCAGTTTATTGCTACTGTTTTCTGCATGTCAAGTATATGTTCCTATGACCATGAGATCATGCAACTCACAGATATCAGAGGAGTACCTTGTGTGTATCAAACGTCGCAACGTAACTGGGTGACTATAAAGGTGCTCTACAGGTGTCTCCGAGGGTGTGTGTTGAGTTGGCATGGATCAAGACTGGGATTTGTGACTCCATGTGACAAAGAGGTATCTCAGGGCCCACTCGGTAATACAACATCACAATAAGCCTTGCCAGCAATGTGACTAAGTGTTAGTTGCGAGATCTTGTATTACAGAATGAGTAAAGAGACTTGCCAGTAATGAGGTTGAACTAGGTATGGAGATACCGACGATCGAATCTCGGGCAAGTAACATACCGAAGAACAAAGGGAACATCATACGGGATTAACTGAATCCTTGACATAGAGGTTCGACCGATAAAGATCTTTGTAGAATATGTAGGAACCAATGTGGACATCCAGGTCCCGCCATTGGTTATTGACCGTAGAGGTGTCTCGGTCATGTCTACATAGTTCTCGAACCCATAGGGTCTGCACACTTAAGGTTTGGTGATGTTTCGTAGTATAGAGTTATATATGGTGGTGACCGAAGTTTGTTCGGAGTCCCGGATGAGATCCCGGACGTCACGAGGAGCTTCGGAATGGTCCATAGGTAAAGATTCATATATAGGAAGTCTTGTTTTGGTCGCCGGAAAAGTTTCGGGCTCATCGGTAGTGTACCGGGAGTGCCGGTAGTGTATCTGGAGGCCTCCGGGAGGGATATTTCGACCCAAGAGGCTTCATGGGCTGTGGGAGAGTGAATATCAGTCCTTAGTGGGCTGGTGGAAACTCCCACACAAGGCCCATGTGGCTGCAGGAAAAAAACCAATAGGAAAAGGTGGAAAAAAGGCAAAAATGAGCAATCCTAGTCCTACTAGGATTGGAGGAGGAATCCTCCTCTCCTGGTAGGTTCGGCCGAACCAGATAGCCTTGGAGGCCAAGTCTGCCTCCTCTCCTCCTCTCCTCCTATATATACTAGAGGGTTTTGGGTTTTTGCACTGGTTTTTTCAGCCACGTGCTACCCTTTCCTCCAGTGCATAGTTTCTCCTCTAGATCGGTTTTCTGCAGTGCGTAGGCGAAGTCCTGCCAAATTGCTCCACCACCATCGCCGTAGCGCCGTCAGGCTGCCGGAGAACTCTTCTTACTCTCCACTCCCTCTTGCTGGATCAAGACGGTGGAGATCGTCATCAAGCTGTACGTGTGCTGAACGCGGAGGTGCCGTCCGTTCGGTGCTAGATCGGAAGGACCGTGATCAAGTTCGTGGGACGAATCGTGATCAAGTTCATGAGACGGATCATGATCGGATCGCAGGACGGATTGTGATTGGATCGCGGGACGGGTCATTATTGGATCGCGGGACGCACGGCGATTTGGATTGCGAAGACGTTCGACTACACCAACCGCGTTTCTTAATGCTTCCCGCTTAGCGATCTACAAGGGTATGTAGATCCACTCTCCCTCTCGTAGATGCTCATCACCATGGATAGATCTGCATGTGCGTAGGAATTTTTTTGTTTCCCATGCAACATTCCCCAACAGTAACATGCATTCATTTAAAGGGAATGAAATTTACACGGGATGGCGTCTCTTCCTAAGTACATCTTTATTTGACTTTCTCCCCTAGGGGACGATTACAAGAAGAAAAAGATTGGAAGAGGCCCCCGACAGAAGCCCAGCCAGACCCCTCCTGGACTAGCACTGCATGGAGGGAAGGACTCCCAGAAGGGGAGATGAAGCCGAAGTCCACGGGGCTGCCAGGAGATCCAACTGGAAGATGAGGCAGCGCTCGGGACAAGGACCCCCGGCAAGGTCGCTCCGCCAGGAGAGGGAGAGGCATGAGCTGATTGTGATGGTGCGGCAGGCGACTAGTTGGAGCTCAGGTCGTCGTATTCTGACTTGACAGCCTGGAGCTCGGACCCGTCGTCGTCATCTTCACCGACACCGTCCTCCTCGTCACTGTCGCTCGAGCAAGAACTTTTGGCACCACTCGTGCTTTCCTCGCAGCAGCTGAGGCGGGCGCCTGAGCGCCCGTAAATCTTGACGGAGAGTAGGTCGGCCTCCGTCATCTTGAAGCAAAGGACATGCCCATCCAGGAGGTTGTGGGCGCGGG
Organism: Hordeum marinum; assembly: GCA_022496015.1. Classification (NCBI taxonomy): domain Eukaryota; kingdom Viridiplantae; phylum Streptophyta; class Magnoliopsida; order Poales; family Poaceae; genus Hordeum; species Hordeum marinum. The sequence goes on from CM039672.1 coordinate 388,274,223, forward strand.
CAAAGGTTTTCCAACCGTGCCTGAAGAGCATGACACGACTCTCCGGGTACTCAACGTCAACCCGTGCAGCGCCATTGCAACAACCATACGCCCGCAGCCATAGGGCAGGTGTCTTATCAACCTCCATCACCCTGGCGAAAGGGTGAGGGAGGCGCAGATGACTCTGGAGGGAACCGCGCAGCCTAATGACGAACTCCAACGCCGTCCCCTCAGCATGAATCTTTTCGGGGAGGGGGTCTGGCGTCGGAGGAAGGGGTGAAGCGGATCTCCACCTCCCTTGGCCACGGCCTCCACGATGGCCACGACCCCTCGTACCTCTTCCACCACACGTGCTCGGGCCACCCTCCGCCTCCGTGGCTGAAGTGGTGGCATGATCCCGACGGGAACTCCTCGCCGGTCGGGCGGAGGACGGTGGCCGCCCTCGCCCCCCAGCCATGGCTAAGGGCGGGGACAACTCAAGATCAGGAAGGTATAGAAGGGTAGGCTTTGGAGGTTCACACTCAAGGAGGAAGGAAGGATGGATGAGCATCGCCCCTCGCCCCCCAATTTATAGGGAGAGGTGCGGGGGCTGGCTCTCCTCCGCCCCAACGGTCGCCGCCCATCTCCACCAATCCCGTCGCCCGCGATCACGGGTGAAATGGTAACCGCCCCATTGCTCCAATCCATGGCGCTGCGGTTTCTGCCATGATCAAGACTTTAAGTCACGGGAACCCGTTGCCAACTTCCCACTATGCATGCATCGTACATGGCGGAAACGGCCGCCCCACGCATGTATCCCACGGCGTGCACTTAACAGGCGTCGTGGGGAGGCGCAGTAAGCAGAATGATTACAACCGCAGGCTCCTGCCACGCGTGCCCATGCATTGTTTGGGCCTAGCCCAACAATGCCTCGCACCAGTGTATGGCCTAGGCCCGAGGGCTCCTATCGGTGTACTAAAGTTTGGGCTTTTAGTACCCCATACTTGTGCATGGGCAGTTGTAGCCACACCAGTGGCAAGGCCTACCAAGAGACTACTGGGAGCAAATACGAAGACGTCAAGAAAACATTCAAGTCAACAAGTACAAGACCGAAGGCCAAAGGCTGGAACCCCGACAAGATCTTGCCGGGGTGGCTTGTAGAGCCCCGGCAAGAAGTGCACCCCGCAAGACCTCGCCACCCTGCTAGCATAGAGACCACGTGTCATCCCACCAGGATACGTCTCAAGACACTGGCGATGGAGAGGCTAAACGGTGCCGATGGGATGGGCTCATGTCTCATCCCATAGTAGGTCAGGGACACCTGATGGAGCATTAAATGCATTTGTCTTACACTGTTCGTGTTAGGTACGATAACACTATAGCACTGTACACCTCGTGGATGTACTGTACGCCACAGTTGGGATCCCCTTAGTCATATAAAAGGAGACCCAAGGCGTTACGAGGGAGATCTTCTTCCACCTTCTGGCTCACGCGCGTAGCAGCTGTGTACTGTTCATAGCGCTCCTGTAGCCAGAACTCTAAAACACCCATAATACACTAAAGCAGGAGTAGGGTTTTACGATTCTCAGCGGCCCAAATTTGGGTAAAAATCTCCTCTCGCGCTGCTCGTCAGGTCTGCTCTTTGCGCATATCGTCTCATTGCCGAACCACAAAGGGATCCACGCGATCCCATAGGTGTCGCACCACGACACTTAGCAATGCTGATACGTCTCCAACATATCTATAATTTTGGATTGTTCCATGCTGTTATATTATCAATATTGGATGTTTTAAAATCATTTTATAGCAACTTTATATCATTTTTTTGGGACTAACCTATTGACATAGTGCTAAGTGCCTGTTGCTATTTTTGCTTGTTTTTTACTTCACAGAATATCGGTACCATATGAAGCCCAAACACCGCAAACCTTTTTGGAGATTTTTTTGGGTCCAGAAGACAACTAGGGGACCAAAGAAGCACCTGAGAGGAGGGCCGAGGAGGCCACGAGACACCAGGGCACTGCCTGGTGGGTTGTCCCCTCCCCGGGGACCCTCTCCACCGCCTATCATCTCTATAAAATACCCAAATATTCCAATAACCCTATGGGAGTCGATAAAACACAATTCCAGCCTACGCAAGTTCCAGAACCACGAGATCCAATCTAAAACCATCACGGATGGGTGCATTATCTTCATGGGTGCCTCTCCGATGATGCGTGAGTAGTCCACCATAGACCTACGGGTCTGTAGGCAGTAGCTAGATGGATTTCTCTCTCTCTCTTTATTCTCAATACAATGGTCTCTTGGAGATCTATTTGATGTAATGACTTTTTGCGGTGTGTTTGCTGGGATCCGATGAAGTTTGAGTTCATGATCAGTTTCTATCCATTAATATTATTTGAGTCTTCTTTGATCTCTTATATGCATGCTTACTTATAGCCTCGTGTTTCTTCTTTAAACTTTTGGTTTAGTTAGGCCAACTAGACAGATTTTTCTTGCCATGGGAAGAAGTGCTTTGTGATGGGTTCTATCTCGCAGTGTCCTCTCCTAGTGCCAGAAGGGGCAGCGAGGCACACATTTATCGTTGCTATTAAGGATAACAAGATGGGGTCTATTCCTACATGAATAGATCTTGTCTAGATCATGTCATGATTCTTATTGCATTACTCCGTTTCTCAATGAACTTAGCACACTAGATGCATGCTGGATAGCAGTCGATGTGTGGAGTAATAGTAGTAGATACATAATTGTTTTGGTCTACTAATCTTGGACATGATGCCTATATAATGATCATTGCCTTGGATATTGTCATGATTATTTGATCTTCTATCAATTGCCCAACAGTAATTTGTTTACCCATCATGTGCTACACTCATGAGAGAAGCCACTAGTGAAACCTACGGCCCCCGAGTCTGTCTTTTAACATATTGCTTTCCGATCTATCTTTTTCCACATTCGCTTTCAGATCTACTATTCTAAAAACCTAAAAATACCTTGTTGCACTTTTTATTTGCTTATTTTATTTTGTGTTCTTACGCGATCTATTTATCCAATCTCATACAAACCGATCTATCTTTTATCATGGAGAGATTGACAACCTCTCTTATGCGTCAGGTTGCAAATATTTGTTCTTTGTGTGCATGTACCGTTTACATAGTGTTGCTTGGTTCTCTTACTGGTTCAATAACCTTAGTTTCATATATGAGGGAAATACTTACCGTAGTTGTGCTGCATCATCCCTTCCTCTTTGGGGAAATACTGACGCAGTCTCAAGCCACGTCAGTGATCCGTAAGGATCGTGAAGGACCATCTCTAAAGATAAGAGCGCCATATTTCCATGGTCATGATCACAGCAAGGAATTACTTCTTGTAAGTAGAGAACTTCTGGTTCTTGACACCCAAAGCTTTGTTGTAGTGGGAAAAAGTATGACATCTTACGTGAGTATGGTGCTAATGCCTGTGTCGCAGGTTTCTGTCTTGATCGTGAACGGTTTGACGAAGTATGGTAGTCCGAGAATTGGAGTCGTCACCATGGCATGCTTGAGCGTATCAAACGCGAGTTGTGCTTTCTCGGTCCAAGAGAACCTTTTCTTGGCGAGTTGTTGATCTAGGGGCTTGGCCATTATCCCGCAGCGAGGGACAAACTTGTGATAATAGCCCGTGAGACCCAAGAATTCTCTGAGGTCTAGGAGTTCGTCGACGAAGTTTTGTCGTTGTCCGTAGCCACACCGTCCTTAGAGATGACATGCTGAAGGTAACAAATGTGGTCTTGGGTGGATGAATATTTGGATAGCTTGGCATACAATTGGTGCTTGTGACGGAGCTCCAAAACCAGCCACAGATGTTGTTTGTGTTCTTCCAATGTCTCACTGAAGACAAGAATTTCATCCAGGAAGATGATAACAAATTTACAGATGTGAGAAGCGAAGATTGCGTTGATCAAGTACTACAAGGTGGTTGGTGCATTTGTCAACCCAATTGGCATGACCTAAAACTAAAAGTGCTCGTGATGTGTCTTGAAAGCGGTTTTGGCTTCATGGGCTTCCTACATTCATATTTGATGATAGACGGAGCAAAGATCCAACTTGGAGAAATAAAAGTCACCAACAAGCTCGTCGATTGTTAGACGACGATCGGTAATGGACACTTGTTCTTAATGGTGTTCTCGTTGAGCCACCAGTAGTCTACACAGAAACACCAAATGTCGTCCTTCTTCTTGACAAGTAGGACCTGCTTCTCAATCTCGTCCTTCTGGAGTGGAGAGTAGTGATACAACCATGTGTTTGCTGGCCGCATGACCTCCACCAAGATGACTGTGTGGTCATACTGACATTGCGATGGTATGCCCTTGGGCATGACAAAGACATCGGCGAACTTGTCGAGCATGTCACTGATGGGTGTAGAGGATAGCTTGCGGCGTGGTGAATCCACTGGCTTATCGTCCATCACCGCCATCGCCCACACGTTGTTACCCGCAAGAATCTTTCATAACTCCTCTGGCTCCATAGCTGAAATCATTTGCTTTTCCTTTGGTCAAACACCTTGCAGTGTTACTTGCTCGCTGTCAGGGGTGAATGTGATATGTTTCTCTTCCCGGTGGCACATCATTGGGTTTTATTGGGCAAGCCAGTCCATGCCCAAAATGTCATCATAGGCACCTATCTCTAGCTCGCGCATTAGTGTTGAGAACATGTGACCCGACATCCACAATTTGAGTTTGAGCACTAATCATAAAGTGCTTAGGCGATCCCAATTGGCGACTCTGACCTCCACCGGTGCCATGTCTTGAGTGATTGCACCCACACGTTCAATGCATGTTTTGTCAACAAAGTTGTGTGTACTCCCCGATTCAAGAAACAACAACATTACTTGATGCCCCACGAGTGCACAGACATGTATTGTGCTCAACGTGTTGAATCCGTCCAGTGCATGTGTGGGGAGCATGCAACATTCTAGCAGTGGCGCCACAACCACCAACTCGTCGAGTAGTTCTAGTGCGTGAATTACAACATTGAAGATTAGTTCCTCATAGTTGCCTACCTGAATCATGAGGAGCTAGGCCTGGGTATTGCAACGGTGTATGCGGGAGTAGCGATCCCCGCATTTGAAGCACATACCATTTGTGCATTGGAAATCCTTTAGTTGGTGTTCCCGGCAAGGCGTGGAGGGGCATGGAATGGTGGTGATCGGCCTGCAGGAATGAGTCAGGGTTTTGCTCTTGGCATTCCCAATTGTTCTTCCTGAATGCGAGCCAAAATCAAGACTCTAGTGATGCTCGTTGCTGACTGGAGGCGGACGGCCACGCACAGCTCGTGTTTGAGCCCAAGCAAAGCTGAGTGATGAAAAACTTTGGTATTAGGGACGGATCTAGCGCGAGAAGATGGTATATGTGGGTGTCGAACACCTGCATGTACTCTATGACACTGCTGCTCTAGAGTAGTTGAAGTTGTGCATGTTAGTTAAAACTCATCGATGCAAAACTCCTCTGTGATAGCAGCACAAAATGCCTCCCATGTCAGCCCCTGATGCATCTGATGCAATGCTCAGAGCTAGTGTGTTGCATGTACTTCAATGTACAAAGTCATCGTGGTCATCTAACTATTTGCAGGCACTCTATAGAGATCAAAGTAGGCACGACAACGGTCGAGCCACAAGTATGGTGCACTTCCATCGAACCGAGTAAAATCATGTTTCGGTGGTTTGATGTAGGAGTCTCCATTGTATTGATGGTGGTGATGGAGTTCTGCCTATTTTGGTTGATGGTGTGCCCGCTCGGGCAGATGCATCTGTATGACCAGCGGCACGGCCATGGTGGGCTAAGCCAGTAGGGGAGGTTGCTCATCCTCTAGGTGAGGCGACGGTGTGGGACCCTGCTGCTGCAATGCAGGTGTGGGACACAATGGTAGGTGTGGTGGCAGGTTTAACAATACACCAAATCCATGCGGATAAGGTGACTGCTCCATGGACTTGTGCACCTCGTCCACCTTCGCCTGCGTGAGGTCGATTTGTTTGGTGAGGCTGCTTAAATCTTGCAAGACCTGACTGTTGAAGGCAATCTATGCCTCGATCCGTCTATCGTTGTCGACCTTTTGTTCATCGAGGTGGGATACGATCGACTTCAAGAGGGATTTAAGGGTATGGTTGTTGTCTTCCATATCCAAGAGAATATACTGGTTTGGACAAAAGGTTTGGAAAGCACAATGGCTCTTGCTCCAAGCCGATCTAACCCCACCGAGGATTTTGGGTGGCTCACCACAGTAAGACCACACCCGCGTGAAAGCACAACTTCTCCCTAGGTGGTTTTGGTAATTAACAACAACATATAGTTCATTGAACTAATGAGCCTTTCAAGTATATTTTAGGGAAGTTCAATGAATGGATTGGCTAGGAAATGTGAGAAGGATCCTGATACGTCCATTTTGCATCATGATTTTATATCGATATTTATTGAATTATGGGCTGTATTACACATTTTGGTACAATACTTATGTCTTTTCCCTCTTATTTTACAAGGTTTACATGAAGAGGGAGAATGCCGATAGCTGGAATTCTAGACTGGAAAAGGAGCAAATCTGAGATACCTATTCTGCGCAACTCCAAAACTCCCGAAAATATATGGAGAATTATTTTGGAATATATAAAAAATACTGGGTGAAAGAAATACACCAGGAGGCCCACCAGGGAGCCACAGGCCTGCTGGCCGCGGTAACCCCCCTGGCCATGGCTAGCGAGCTTGTGGCCCACCTGGAAGCCCTCCGGTGCCCATCTTCTTCTATATGGAGGGTTTCATTGAGGAAAAAATCATAAGAGACCTTTCGGGATGAAGCGCCGCCGTCTTGAGGCGAAACTTGGGCAGAACCAATCTAGAGCTCCGACAGGGCGATCCTGCTCGTGAAACTTCCCTCCGGGAGGGGGAAATTGAAGCCCTTGTCATCACCAACGATCCTCTCATCGAGAGGGGGTAAATCTCCACCAACATCTTCACCATCACCATCTCCTCTCCAAACCCTAGTTCATCTCTTGTATCCGATCTTTGTCTCAAAACCACAGATTGGTACCTGTGGGTTGTTAGTAGTGTTGATTACTCCTTGTAGTTGATGCTAGTTGGTTTACTTGGTGGAAGATTATATGTTCAGATCGTTAATCATCATTAATACTCCTCTGATTATGAACATGAACATGTTTCGTGAGTAGTTATGTTTGTTCCTGAGGACATGGGATAAGTCTTATTATAAGTAATCATGTGAATTTGGTATTTGTTCGATATTTTGATGAGATGTATGTTGTCTCTCCTCTAGTGGTGTTATGTGAACGTCGACTACATAACACTTCACTATTGTTTAGGCCAAGAGGAAGGCATTGGGAAGTAATAAGTAGATGATGGGTTGCTAGAGTGACAGAAGATTAAACCCTAGTTTATGCGTTGCTTCGTAAGGGTCTGATTTGGATCCACGCGTTTCATGCTATGGTTAGATTTATCTTAATTCTTCTTTCATAGTTGCGGATCCTTGTAGGAGGGGTTAATCATAAGGGGGAGGCTTGTCCAAGTAAGGGAAGCACCCAAGCACCGGTCCACCCACATATCAAATTATCAAAGTAGCGAACGCGAATCAAATGAGCATGATGAAAACTAGCTTGCCATAAATTCCCATGTGTCCTCGGGAGCACTTGCTTTATATAAGAGTTTGTAAAGGCTTTCCCTTTGCTTTAAAAAGTGTTCGTCCACCTTGCTGCACCTTTGTTACAATTCTTACTTGTTACCCATTACGAATTATCTTATCACAAAACTACCTGTTACCGATAATTTCAGTGCTTGCAGAGAGCACCTTATTGAGAACCGCTTGTCATTTCCTTCTGCTCCTCGTTGGGTTCGACACTCTTACTTATCAAAAGGACTATGATAGATCCCCTATACTTGTGGGTCATCAAGACTCTTTTCTGGCGCCGTTGCCGGGGAGTGAAGCGCCTTTGGTGAGTGGAACTTGGTAAGGAAAAATTTATATAGTGTGCTGAAATTTACTGTCACTTGTTACTATGGAAAGTAATGCTTTGAGGGGCTTGTTCGGGGTATCTTCACCTCGACCAGAAACACAAGGAGTTATCCCTCAACCTACTGAAAATATTTATTATGAAATTTCTTCGGGTATGATAGAGAAACTGCTAGCTAATCCTTATGCAGGAGATGGAACACTACATCATTATTTGCAACTAATCTATGTGTATGAAGTTTGTGGATTATTTAAGATTGCAGGCCTGCCCGAGGATCACGTCAAGAAGAAGGTATTTCCTTTATCCTTGAAGGAGAAGGAATTGACATGGTATAGGCTATGTGATGATATTGGATCATGGTGCTACAAACGGTTGAAAATGGAATTTCATCAGAAGTTCTATCATATGCATCTAGTTCATTGTGATCGGAATTATATTTATAATTTTTGGCCTCGTTAAGGAGAAAGAACCGCTCAAGCTTGGGGGAGGCTTAAGTTGATGTTATATTCATGCCCCAATCATGAGCTCTCGAGAGAAATTATTATTCAAAATTTTTATGCTCGTCTTTCTCGTAATGATCAATCCATGCTCGATACTTCTTGTGTTGGTTCTTTTATGAAGAAAGATATTGAATTCAAATGGAATTTATTGGAAAGAATTAAACGCAACTCTGAAGATTGGGAACTCGACGAAGGTAAGGAGTCAGGTATAAATCTTAAGTTTGATTGTATTAAACCTTCGTGGACACCGATGCTTTTCGTGAATTTAGCACTAAATATGGACTTGACTCTGAGATAGTAGCTTCTTTCTGTGAATCTTTTGCTACTCATGTTGATCTCCCTAAGGAGAAGTGGTTTAAATATCATCCTCCCATTGAAGTGAAAGTAATGTAACCTATTAAAGTTGAAGATAAAATTATTACTTACAATGTTGATCCCGGTATCCCTACTGCTTACATTGAGAAACCACCTTTCCCTGTTAGGATAAAGGAACATGCTAAAGCTTCAAATGTGGTTCGTAAGAGTTGTATTAGAACACCTACACCCCCTGAACAAATCAAGTTGAACCTAGTGTTGCTATGGTTAACTCTTGGTTGATAATATTGATGGGCATGTTATTCATTTCTATGATGAAGCTGCTAGAATAGCTAGACCTGATACTAAGCGTAAACATAGACCACTTGTCGGCATGCTTGTTGTTTCTGTTAAAATAGGAGATCATTTTTATCATGGCTTATGTGATATGGGTGCTAGCGTAAGTGCAATTCCCTATTCCTTATACGAAGAAATCATGCATGATATTGCACCAGTTGAGCTACCGCATATTGATTACTGTTAAGCTTGCTAATAGAGACACTATTGCACCAATGGGAATTGTTAGAGATGTTCAAGTCTTGTGTGGGAAAGTAAGGTATCCTACTGATTTTCTTGTTCTTGGTTCCCCACAAGATAATTTTCGTCCCATTATATTTGTCTGACCCTTCTTGAATGATGTTAATGCTAAGATTGATTGTGAGAAGGAAGTAGTTACTGTGACATTGGCGATGTGTCTCATGAGTTTAATTTCTCTAAATTTCATAGACAACCTCATGACAAGGAATTGCCTAGTAAAGATGAAATTATTGGTCTCGCTTCTATTGCTATGCCTCCTACTGATCCCTTAGAACAATATTTGGAAGACCATGAAAATGATATGCATATGAATGAGAGGAATGAAATAGATGAAATTTTATTTGAGCAACAACCTATTTTGAAACATAACTTACCTGTTGAAATACTTGGGGATCCTCCTCCACCCAAGGGTGATCTCATGTTTGAGCTCAAGCAATTACCCAATACGTTAAAATATGTTTATCTTGACGAAAAAGAGATATATCATGTTATTATTAGTGCTAACCTTTCAGAGCATGAAGAAAAGAGATTATTGAAAACTCTAAGGAAGCACCATGCTGCTATTGGCTATACTCTTGATGATCTTAAGGGCATCAGTCCCACTCTATGCCATCATAAAATTAATATGGAGCCTGATGCCAAACCAGTTATTGATCACCAATGATGATTGAACCCTAAGATGAAAGAAGTGGTAAGAAAAGAAGTACTAAAGCTTCTGGAGGCAGGTATAATTTATCCTGTTGCTGATAGTAGATGGGTCAGTCCTGTCCATTGTGTCCCTAAGAAGGGAGGTATTACCGTTGTTCCTAATGATAAAAATGAATTGATCCCGCAAAGAATTGTTACAGGTTATAGAATGGTAATTAATTTTAGGAAATTAAATAAAGCTACTAAGAAAGACCATTACCCTTTACCTTTTATTGATCAAATGCTAGAAAGATTATCCAAACATACTCATTTTTTCTTTCTAGATGGTTACTCTGGTTTCTCTCAAATACCTGTATCAAGCCAGGACGAAGAAAAAACCACTTTCACTTGCCCTTTCGGTACCTTTGCTTATAGACGTATGCCTTTTGCTTTATGCAATGCACCCGCTACCTTTCAAAGATGTATGATGGCTATATTCTATGACTTTTGTGAAAGGATTCTTGAGGTTTTCATGGATGATTTTTCCGTTTATGAAACTTCATTTGATGATTGTTTGAGCAACCTTGATCGAGTTTTGCAGAGATGTGAAGAAACTAATCTTGTCTTGAATTGGGAAAAGTGCCACTTTATGGTTAATGAAGGTATTGTCTTGGGGCATAAGATCTCTGAAAGAGGTATTGAAGTTGATAAAGCTAAAGTTGATGCTATTGAAAAAATGTTGTGCCCTACGGATATTAAAGGTATAAGAAGTTTCCTTGGTCATGTTGGTTTCTATAGGAGGTTTATCAAAGATTTCTCTAAGATTTCTAGGCTTCTCACAAACCTTCTGCAAAAAGATGTTCCATTTGTTTTTGAAGATGATTGCATAGAAGCATTTGAAATTCTTAAGAATGCCTTGATTACCGCACCTGTTGTTCAACCACCCAACTGGAACCTACCTTTTGAAATTATGTGTGATGCTAGTGACTATGCTGTTGGTGTTGTTCTAGGACAAAGAGTCGATAACAAATTAAATGTTATCCATTATGCTAGTAAAACTCTAGACAGTGCTCAAAGAAACTATGCTACTACCTAAAAGGAATTTCTAGCACTTGTGTTTGCTTGTGATAAGTTTAGACCTTATATTGTTGATTCCAAAGTAACTGTTCACACCGATCATGCTGCTATTAAGTACCTTATGGAGAAGAAAGATGCTAGACCTAGAATTATTAGGTGGGTCCTTCTGCTACAAGAATTTGATTTGCATATCATTGATATAAAGGGTCCTGATAACCCTGTAGGAGATAACTTGTCTAGGTTAGAAAATGTTCTTGATGACCCACTACCTATTGATGATAGCTTTCCTGATGAACAATTAGCTGTCGTGAATACTTCACATAATGCTCCTTGGTATGCTGATTACGCCAATTACATTGTTGCTAAATTTATACCTCCTAGTTTCACATACAAACAAAAGAAAAAGTTCTTCTATGATTTAAGGCATTACTTTTGGGATGACCTGCATCTTTATAAAGAAGGAGTAGATGGTATTATTAGACGTTGTGTACCTGATCATGAACAGGAACAGATCTTACGCAAGTGTCACTCCGAAGCCTACGAAGGACATCACGCTGGAGATAGAACTGCACACAAGGTACTACAATCTGGGTTTTATTGGCCTACTCTCTTCAAGGATGCTCGTAAGTTTGTCTTATCCTATGATGAATGTCAAAGAATTGGTAATATTAGTAGACATCAAGAAATGCCTATGAATTACTCTCTTGTTATCGAAGCATTTGATGTTTGGGGCTTTGATTATCTGGGGCCTTTTCCACAATCTAACGGGTATACTCATATTCTAGTTGCTGTTGATTATGTCACTAAGTGGGTAGAAGCTATTCCAACTAGTTGCGCTGATCATAACACTTCTATTAAAATTCTTAAAGAAGTTATTTCCCTAGATTTGGAGTCCCTAGATATTTCATGACTAATGGTGGTTCACACTTTATTCATGGTGCTTTCCGTAAATTGCTTGCTAAATATGATGTTAATCATAGAGTTGCATCTCCTTATCATCCTCATCCTAGTGGTCAAGTAGAGTTGAGCAATAGAAGATTAAATTAATTTTGCAAAAGACTGTTAATAGAACTCGGAAGAATTGGTCTAAGAAACTGACGATGCATTGTGGGCTTATAGAACAACTTACAACAATCCTATGGGTAAGTTTCCGTATAAGATGGTTTATGGTAAAGCATGTCACTTACCTCTAGAGCTAGAACATAAGGCTTATTGGGCAATCAAAGAGCTCAATTATGATTTCAAACTTGCTGGTGAGAAGAGGTTATTTGACATTAGCTCACTTGGTGAATGGAGAACCCAAGCCTACGAGAATGCTAAGTTGTTTAAAGAAAAGGTTAAGAGATGGCATGATAGAAGGATACAAAAGCATGAATTTAATGTAGGTGATCATGTCTTTCTATACAATTCTTGTTTAAGATTTTTTGCAGGAAAACTTATCTCTAAATGGGAAGGTCCTTACGTCATCGAAGAGGTATACCGTTCTGGTGCCATCAAGATTAACAACGCCGAAGGCACAAACCCGAAGGTGGTGAACGAGCAAAGAATCAGATATTATATCTCAGGTACTCCCATAAATGTTGAAACGAATATCATCAATACCATAACTCCGGAGGAGTACATTAGGGAGACTTACCAGAACGTTTCAGACCCCGAAAAGGAATAGATACATGGTACGGTAAGTAAAAAGACTCCAAAAGTTTTTCTATGGACATTTTCATCTGTTTTGGAATATTTAAAAAAATAGGAAAATTTAAAGTAGTCTGAATAGTGCACAAGGAGGCGACAAGCCTGCTCGGCGCGGCCACCCCCTGGCCGCGCCCCTAGGGCTTGTGGCCACCTCATGCACCACCCGGACTCTGTTTTCTTATGGCTTAATCCTTCGGGTCGGGAAAAATTCATTATATAATCTCCCAAAGGTTTTGATTCTCGTATCATGACAATAACTCCCGTTTTCTTTTTGAGCTATTTCTGCAGCAGATTTAGGGCAAGATGTCTTTGCAAGAGTCAGTCGGGGAGAACTGCTTCGGGCTAGCTACGGAGGAAGCAATGGAGGCCAATTTGAAAAGGATAGATGCCATGAAGGAGGACCAAGAAGTTACTTATCATTCACAACTTGGAGCCATGCTGGAAGAACTTCAGAGCTCAGCAATTCCAATTTCGGTTATCCCTTCCAATGCTAAGTTTCTTACTTTTGAAAATATGAAGAGGAGTATTGCTTCTTCCCCCGCAGCAATGAAACATCCATGGGTTAAAGGCACTCTAGCCATCGTTGAAAAACTTTACAAGGAAATAATGGATCTCAGACGACAAAATAACAAGCTCGAGGAGGAGAATCGTATTCTGAAGGGCCTCGTTGCCAAGTATATAGCACCATCACCTTCAAAGCCAAACAACTAAACACATGGGTATGGGCACTCCCCTTGGCTTGTGCCAAGCTTGAGGGAGGTGCCCCGGTATCGTATCACCACCACACCTTTCGTTTTTGTTTTTATTTTCATCATTGTTTCTTAGTTCAATCCTTTTGGTTATATCTTGATCTAGTAGAATAAAGTTTTTGTGTGATCTAGCTTTGAGTATTTGCTTTATGATTCCCCCTATGTAAGCAAGTCCGTGAGTTATATAATGAAAAGTGCTTTTGAGTTGAGGGACTTGCTTGGTATGATTTTAATCTTCAGAAAAATGAAGTAGAAAGAAGTGTAGAATAAAAGCAAAGAGTACATATGAAAATCTTATGGGGAGTGATGACTTCACGTATAAAAAGTATGTCGATTGAAACCTGTTGTGGGTTGACAAACATAGTTGTTGGTCATTGGGGCAATTAAAAGGAAGTGATAAAGAAAGAGAGGTTCACATATAAATATATTATATTGGACATCTATTATGATTGTGAGCACTCATTAAAATATTATATGCTAAGAAGTTGATGTTGGACAAGGAAGACAACATAATGGTTTATGTTTGCTTATTTCCGAATAGAAGTTATATTGTTATAGATCCCTCAACATGTGTCGCTTGCTTCCACCTCATATCAGCCAAAACTTCCGCACCACGTAGAGATACTACTTGTGCATCCAAAAACTCTTAAGCCAGTTTTGCCATGAGAGTCCACCATAGCTACCTAAGGTTAGAATAAGATCCTTCAAGTAACTTGTCATCGGTGCAAGCAATAAAAATTGCTCTCTAAATATGTGTGATCTATTAGTGTGCGGAAAATAAACTTTATACAAACTTGTGATAGGGAAGACATAAAAGCGACGGACTACATAATAAAGTTCTCTATCACAAGGGGCAATATAAAGTGACGTTCTTTTGCATTAAGAGATTGTGCATCCAATTATAAAAGCGCATGACAACCTCTGCTTCCCTCTACGAATGGCCTATCTATTACTTTTATTCTCTAGTACTTACCTTTATGCAAGAGTCCTGGTGATCTCAATCACCTTCGTTATTTTTGCCTTTATCTTCTGGAAAGTGCCACATGTTGGGGAGTGATCTAGGAACATATATCCAATCGGAAGTGGGTGAGCATGAGTTATTACTGTTGACGTTACCCTTGCGGTAAATAGTTGGGAGGCAACACTTTAAGCCCCTATCTTTGTCTGTGTACGATTGAAACTTTGAGCTCATAGGTACCTCGTGAGTGTTAGCAATTGTGAAAGACTAAAAGATGATTGAGTATGTGGGTTTGCTTTACAAGCGCTTATATTGACTCTTTCCTACGTTATGATAAATTGGAATTGCTTCAATGACTGAGATCATAGTTTGTCACTTCTCAATAGAGTTCTTGATTTATACTTTGCCATTGTGAATGAATTGTTACTTTAGCATAAGAAATTATATGTCAAAATATATTGCTATTCTAAAGATGATCATGATGCCTTCATGTCCGTATTTTATTTTATCAACACCTCTGTCTCTAAACATGTGGGCATATTTATTGATTTCAGCTTCCGCTTGAGGCCAAGCGAGGTCTAAGCTTGGGGGAGTTGATATGTCCATTTTGCATCATGATTTTATATTGATATTTATTGCATTATGGGCTGTTATTACACATTTTGGTACAATACTTATGCCTTTTCTCTCTTATTTTACAAGGTTTACATGAAGAGGGACAATGCCGGCAGTTGGAATTCTGGACTGGAAATGGAGCAAATCTGAGATACCTATTCTGTGCATCTCCAAAAGTCCTGAAAATCTACGGAGAATTATTTTGGAATATATAAAAAATACCGGGCGAAAGAAATATATCAGGAGGCCCACCAGGGAGCCACAAGCCTGCTGGCCATGGCTAGCGAGCTTGTGGCCCACCTGGAAGCCCTTTGGTGCCCATCTTCTACTATATGGGGTTTCGTCGAGGAAAAAAAATCATAAAAGACTTTTCGGGACGAAGCGCCACCGTCTCGAGGCAGAACTTGGGCAGAACCAATCTAGAGCTCCAGCAGGGCAATCCTGCCCTCTGGTTTACTTGGTGGAAGATTGTATGTTTAGATCCTTGATCATCATTAATACTCCTCTGATTATGAACATGAACATGTTTTGTCAGTAGTTACGTTTTTTCCCCGAGGACATGGGATAAGTCTTGTTATAAGTAATCATGTGAATTTGGTATTCGTTCGATATTTTGATGAGATGTATGTTGTCTCTCCTCTAGTGGTGTTATGTGAATGTCGACTACATAACAATTCACCATTGTTTGGGCCTAGAGGAAGGCATTGGGAAGTAATAAATATATGATGGATTGCTAGAGTGACAGAAGCTTAAACCCTAGTTTATGCATTGCTTCGTAAGGGGATGATTTGGATCCACATGTTTCATGCTATGATTAGATTTATCTTAACTCTTCTTTCGTAGTTGCGGATGCTTGCAGGAGGGGTTAATCATAAGTGGGAGGCTTGTCCAAGTAAGGGCAGAACTCAAGCACCAGTGCACCCACATATCAAATTATCAAAGTAGCGAACGCAAATCAAATGAGCATGATGAAAACTAGCTTGACATAATTTCCCATGTGTCCTCGGGAGCGCTTGCTTTATATAAGAGTTTGTCCAGGCTTGTCATTTTCTATAAAAAGGATTGGGCCACCTTCTGCACCCTTGTTACAATTGTTACTTGCTACCCATTATGAATTATCTTATCACAAAACTATCTGTGAACGATAATTTCAATGCTTGCAGAGAACACCTTACCGAGAACCGCTTGTCATTTCCTTCTGCTCCTCGTTGGGTTCGACACTCTTACTTATCGAAAGGACTACGATAGAGCCCCTATACTTGTGGGTCAACAGATCCCCTAAGATGTAGATAACTCCCATTGGAAAATTATTCAAGACTCTACATTTTACTTTATGTAATTTCATTATAATTGAGTCCATAGGAAAGCCAATACCATTAAGAGGGGATGAGGTATCGATGATGATCCGGTTGCTCAAGTTCTTAGAGATATGCCACCAAGAGCCTCAATCAAATTCTCCCACAACTATGTGTCTTAAACCCTAAAGTCCATTTTCGGTGCCCACCAAGATTTTCACTTCGTTATCACCGAGACAGATCCTAAGACAAACCCTAACACCTCGGTAGAACCGAGATTGCATTCGGTGCAACCGAAAAGTACTAGCCAACCTTTTGTGATTGAAATATTTAATTTTGAAACTTCTAATTTTTATGTTTCGATGTCACAGAAGTAATGGATATGCCTAGGTTAACCCGAATCAGTCTCACAGAGTTGTTCCATTCGGTCTCACTCAAAATACAAAAGTTAGGGCATTTCGCACTAGTCGGTGAACCAAGTTTTTACTTTGGTTTCACCGAGTTGGCCAATAACTTTGTAATAGTTGGATTTTTGGAGATGGCTATAAATACCCCGCCACCCGCTCTCACTCGTTGAGAGAACCATTAGAACGAAAGTACACTTCTACCATTCATTTTGTGAGAGAGAACCACCTACTCATGTGTTGATATCAAGGGATTCAACTCCAACCAATAGATCATAGATTTCTAGCCTCCCAAGTTGCTTTCACCCAATCATCTGCTTCTACCAAGCCAAAATCTATCAGAGAGTGATTGAGTGTTGATGAGACTATCATTTGAAGCACAATATCAAGGAGTTCATCATCAACACAACATCTATTACCTCTTGGGGATTCATGTCTTATAGATTGGTTAGGTGTCACTTGGGAGCCTCCTAATCGTCTGGAATTGAACCAAGAAGATTGTAAGGGCAAGGAAATTGCCTACTTTGTGAAGATCTACCCCGAGTGAGGCTAGTCCTTTGTGGACGTAAGCCATGGTGGAATAGACAAGGTTGCTTCTTCATGGACCCGTCAAGGGTGGACCCTTCGTGTACTCGCATAGTGGTTACCCTTTGTGGGTTGAAGTCTACATGGAATACGATAGCACCACCTATCAGAATCATGCCAAAAATCTTCATGTTCTCATTTCGTTTGATCTTCATGTACCTCCATTTACTTACACTTGTGGTGTCATTACTTTCTGCCGCACTACTCGCACACTTGCATCTGTAGGGTGTGCTAGACTTGGTAAAATCGCTAAATCTTGCTAACCGAGAAAATTGGGAAAAGATTGAGTTTTTAATTTGGTAAAGTAGTCTAATCACCCCCTCAAGACATACTTTCAATCCTAAAAGTGGTATCAGAGCTTTGGTATCCGTTGCATTGGTTTCACAACCTAGGAGAGTATGGAATCTAGTGAACGAAATTACCACCATAGAGGTCCATATTTAGATGGTACAAACTTTGTAAATTGGAAGCATAAGATGAAATGCATATTCTTGGTCATAAACCCGCCGTTTGGGCCGTTGTTCGTGTTGGCTTGCAAAGTGAATTCTTTGGAGAAGGAAAAGAGTTGGATCATGAATCAACTGTAGATGGATTGAAGATGTTGCAATACAACACTCAAGTATGCGACATTCTATTCAACGGTTTGTGCCCCGAGGAGTTCAACAAGATAAGTCGCCTTGAAAACGCTAAGGAAATTTGTGATACTTTGGTTGATATGCACCAAGGAACCCACTCCATCAAGGAATCTAAGTTGTATGTGCTTCAAAGTCAACTCGAAAAGTTCAAGATGAGGGATGGTGAAGGAGTTGCGAAAATGTACTCTAGGCTTGGTCTCATCACAAATGAGATTGACGGTTTAGGAAGTGAAGACATGACCCATAGATCCATCATCAAGAAGATTCTTAGAGCCTTGGATGGAAAATACGATACCATGTGCACATTGATCCAAATGATTACCAACTACAAAGATCTCAAGATCATGGAAGTCATTGGAAGGATAGTTGCCCATGAAATGTCACTGAAGGACAAAGAGGAGCTCCACAACAAATCAAGCGGTGCATACAAAGCTTCAAGTTATGCTCCCACAACTTTAAGTGACAAGCTGATAATCCCCAAGTGCAAGGAATCATCATAGCAATTTCCAAAGGTGGAAGTGATAAGTATGGAGTGTCGAACCCACTAGGAGTTAAAGGTAAGATCAATATTCTCTCAAGTCCTATCTACCACCGATATGACTCTACGTACACCGAACATTTGCTTCCATCTAGAAACGAGAAGTAAAACTACATTGTGGGTATGAAGAGGATAGCTTTGCATGATATCGAAGAACTAGAATATAAAAATAGGTGTTGTTAACATAATACTTGTCATCAATTAACGAAAGTGGGGAGATTGAAAGCACATATGCTCCCTTGGTAGTTTTGATAATTCATGACAACATACATTGTCTCTTGGACTAATAGTTCTACCTAGTTTATTCCAGGTTTAGTCCATAGAGAGGATTGGCTAAGGATTGTCAGGAGAATTCCCATGAAGAAGAAGGGAAGGAATACGATTTTCCAAGCTCCATGATTCAAGTTTGGGGACTCTACATTTTACATTTTGTGAGAACTCACTTTTGAGTCCATAGGAAAGCCAGTACTATTAAAAGGGGATGAGGTAAATATGATGACCTGGTTGCTCAAGTCCTTAGAGATTAGCCACTAAAAATACACACCCACTTTCCCACACAAATCTTTTGTCCAAAGCCAAAAGTCAAAATTTGGTGACACCAACATTTCCCATCCGGTTCCATCGAGTTTTACCCTAGACAAAAATCTAAGCCAAACCCCACATCTCGGTACTGTGAACATTCCATTTGGTGCAACCAAAACCAGTGACCAATATTCTGTTAACCAATTTCTTAAAATCAGTCCCACCAAGTTTAAGGAATCGGTGACACTAAGACTAGGTAACTGCCTAGGACACCCATATCAGTACCACTGAGATTCATATATCGGTCTCACCAAAAACGCCAAAGTTGCAACATTCTGCACTAGTCGATGCAACCGAGTTTTCACTTTGGTTACACCGAGTTGTGCAATAATGTTGTAATGGTTGGATTTTTGGAGATGCCTATATATACTCCTCCACCACATCTCACTCATAAGAGAAGGACTCAGAACATGCACCCACTTGCCATATCCAATTTTCTGAGAGAGCTACCTACCCTTGTGTTGAGATCAAGATCATCCACTCCAACCATATGGATCCTAATTTCTAGCCTCCCCAAGTTTCTTTCCACCCAATCAATCTCTTCTACCAAAGCCAAATCTGTGAGGGAGCGATTGAGTGTTGTGGAGGCTATCTTTTGAAGCACAAGAGCAAGGAGTTCATCATACAACAATATCTATTACCTTTTGGAGGGTGGTGCCTCCTAGATTGGTTAGGTGTCGCTTGGGAACCTCCTTCTTCGTGATTGTGGAGTTGAGCCAAGAAGTTTGTAAGGGCAAGGAGATCACCTACTTCGTGAAGATGTACCCCGTGTAAGGCTAGTCCTCCGTGGACGTAGGACAACATGGAATAGACAAGGTTGCTACTTCGTTGAACCTTCATGGGTGGATCCCTCTGCGGAATCTCACGACTGCTACCCTCTGTGGGTTGAAGTCTCCATAAACATGGATGTACGATAGCACCACTGCTACCTCTTGAGCTTGCAATTGTTTTCCCTTGAAGAGGAAAGGGTGATGCAGTGAAGTAGATAAGTATTTCCCTGAGTTGATGAGAACCAAGGTATAAATCGAGTAAGAGGAACAAGCAAGTCACCAATGGATGCACCTACACAAACAATCAAACTCTTGCACCCCAACACTATAAAGGGGTTGTCAATCCCATCACGATTATTTGCAAGGATTAGATCTGAAAGAGATAGATGTAAACGATTGCGGAAAGTAAAAGATAAATAAATTACATCAAGGTATTTTTGGTTTATAGATCTAAAAATAAATTATGGAAAGTAGACCCGGGGCCATCGATTTCATTAAAGGCTTCTCTCTTGAAGGAAAGTATCACAGTGGGTAAACAAATTACTGTCAAGCAATTGAAAGAAAAGTGAATAATCATGTAGATATCCAAGGCAGTGATTATGCATATAGGCATCATGTACGTGTCAAGTAGACCGAAACGATTCTGCATCTACTACTATTACTCCACACATCGACCGACTCCTGCCTGCATCTAGAGTATTAAGTTCATGAAGAGCAGAGTAACACATTAGGTAAGATGGCATGATGTAGAGGGATAAACTCAAGAAATATGATGGAAACCCCATCTTGTTACCCTTGATGGCAACGATACAATACGTGCCTCGCTACCCCTACTTTGTCACTGGGTGAGGACACCGCAAGATTGATCCCAAAACTAAGCACTTCTGCCATTGCAAAAATTACCAATCTAGTTGGCCAAACCAAACCAATAACTCGAAGAGACCTGCAAACATATGAAATCATGCATATAAGAATTCAGAAAAGATTCATGGATAATCTGAACATAAACCCACAATTCATCGGATCTTGACAAACACAGCGCAAAAGAGTATTACATCGGATAGATCTCCATGAAGATCATGAAGAACATGGTATTCAAGATCAAAGAGAGAGAAGAATCCATCTAGCTACTAGCTATGGACACGTAGGGCTATGGTGGACTACTCAGGCATCATCAGAGGGGAAATGGAGTTCATGTAGATGCCCTCCTTGATCGGATCCCCCTTTGGTAGATTACCGGAAAAGGCTCCAAGATTGGATCTCTCGGGAACGGAGGCTTCTATCAGCGGAAAAGTATTTGCATGGCTCCTTTTGCTATTGAGGGAATATTTGGGTGTTTATAGGACGAAGAATAGGATTAGGAGACCTGCCAGGAGGTGGCAAGCCTACCAGGCACGACCAGGGGTGGTCGCCGCGCCTCCCTAGCTTGTGACCTCCTAGCAGATGCCCTACCATGCACTCCAAGTCTGGTAGATCTCTTTCCTTCCAGAAAAAATAATTCTGAAGATTTTATTCCGTTTGGACTCCGTTTACTATTCCATATCTGCAATACTCAAAAACACGGAAAAAACAGAAACTGGCACTAGGCTCTAGATTAATAGGTTAGTCCCAAAAATAATATAAAATAGCGTATTAATGCATATAAAACATCCAAAATAGGTAATATAATAGCATGCCATCATCAAAAATTATAGATACGTTGGAGACGTATCAACCACCTATCAGAACCACGAGAAAAATCCTCGTGTCTCCAACTGCGTTTGATCTTACTCTCTCTACTCTCTTACATATGCTTGTCTTTAAATTCTGTTGCCATACTTGTTG
This sequence comes from Hordeum marinum, assembly GCA_022496015.1. Taxonomy (NCBI): domain Eukaryota; kingdom Viridiplantae; phylum Streptophyta; class Magnoliopsida; order Poales; family Poaceae; genus Hordeum; species Hordeum marinum. Next base: position 388,295,909 of record CM039672.1, read on the forward strand.
ACTAGCATGTGTAGGGTGCACTAGACTTGTTAGAATTGCTAAATCTTTCAACAAATTAACTTGGGAAAGTTTAGGTTTTTATTTTGTCAAGTAGTCTATTCACCCCTCCCCCTAGACGTCCCATCTAGTGATCCCACAAACCGCTTGAGCCAGATTCCATGCCGCCTTCATGTTGCGTATGAGGGCACTCCGGCTGAAAGATTTGGACACCAGCAACTGACCTATCACCAACAACTTGGGTTTGACCTATCCTGTATCAATGTCATCCTCCCACACTATATCATCAAGCTCCTCCTTCATCAAAGTCAACTGATCCAACAACTCACTAGCTCCATCAGCTCCCAGACCCTTTGATGCATCACCATCCGCCCTACTTGGCATACCATCACAAACTCGTTCAAACGATAACTTCCGAGAAACCATAGAGCCCCTCTCGTTACCAAGGCCGGGTAGGCAAACAGGTTGCCCCGGTTCAGCCGAGAAGAAGAGAAGGGAGGAGGGCGAGGCGGGAGGAAAGAGATCGGTTTTCACCGTACGAGATAGACTCACAATGGCGATTCACTAGAGGACTAGAAAACCCTAGGCATGTCGCCATAAGAGAGTTAATCGAGCGACCAAGTGCCCATGGGCTAAGCCCTTATGTCTTCATGCATGAAATCTAAGTACATAGAGTGCATATGAGCAAGTGTGAACCAAGGCTCAATGCCTCAAGTTGCCCCACCTGGGCCAGCATGCGTCGGAGCCCGCGCAAACCAAATCCGGTAAAGTGCACTAAAAAATAGTTAGTACGTCTCCATGCCAAGCTTCAAATCTACAACTTACAAAATTTGAAAGCTAGACAGTAGAAATGTGCATATAGGTCATTGTTGGTGAAATTTAATGCTTTGCATGCCTTGTGTGGATGCGTGTAAAGTGAAAACAAAATAACTATACCTAGAGCATCTACAGTCAGGCATTCTAAACTCCCCTCAAACGTCTAGGAAGACGGTCCGGTCACTAACCAGTCACGGAAAATTGACCTAGACGGGCGCCTCAAATGGGCATCAAATGTCCGGTCTGACTGACACTCCTCATATCAGCCCAAATATGGGGGTGGCCGGGTGTGTCCGCCACGTCAGACACGGCCCACGCTAGCCCAAATGAGCACACACATATTCCTCCCCATCCGCTCGTCGGACCAAACCCTAGTCACTTTACTCCACTCCCCTCCACTCTCCTTTGTCACCCGATCTCACCTCCGGTCACCTCCGGCCCTATCTACTATGGCGGGCAGTGGATCTGACTTCGACCAGTTAGGATCTATCGACCGGGGTGTCATATAGTGCAGGTTGGAGGAGGCAATGGTGTCCGTATTGCACTCCACCGCTCCCGAGAGGACAACACCCGGACGACGGTAAGATCCGTCTGGTGCGACCAATAATGTGAGCTCAACGGGTGCTTGGATCCTCCGAGGCTGGATCATCATGATCCCGGTAGCCTTCAAATCTCCCCTTCCCCAACACCATTCGGGAGGACGAGTATGAGCCCCACCGAGACCGGTATGCCTGCCATGGGAAGGAGAAGATAAGGGTCGTTGAGGCCTGACTCACTGCGGACATGGTGGTGGTGGAGGCGGTTGATGTAGCAGCACGGGTGGCCACAGAGGAAGAAGCCATTCAAACCCGCATTGAGAATAAGCAACAAGGAAGGAACACACGTACCCTCTCCCGAGAGAAGAATCCGATGGTACATTAAATGGTCGGACTGCTACCAAAGGAGGAGAAGGTGGACATCAACGATGAGGGCAGATTTGGCAAGGAGCAGATCCGTCTCGATTTGTACTGCGTCTTCGACCGGTACTTCCTTGAGAAGGACAACAATGGCACAGGGAAGGGCAAGGGCAGCCAAGGATGATCTTCTCCACCACTGCCAAACAAGCCAAATTTTGGTAGTCCGATGACATGTTGTATGTAGTAGTAGGATGATGCATATGCATCTTTTACATAGTTACATGAATTTGTATGGATTTGAGGTATGCTAAATGAGGCGTGTGGTTGTGATAAGGGAAATATGAGGCATGACCGGTCAGTGCCCACGGATATGCTCAGGCGCGTCTACGTGCGGTTGAGGGGCCTAATTAGCCCATCTCCGCCATAGATGCTCTTACCTACCTGATCTATGATTCGTGATCTTTGATACTTCCGATATTCATATATGAATCTACCGACAACCCCGATGGTATCTATGCACTATTAAAGTAAGCTAGAACACTATAATATCATCTGGAGATCTTTTCTGGACTGCCTCGCGTTAATTTTCATGTACGGATAAAGTAGGCAAATAAAATACGGGTTGCCTTTGTCCATTCACCGTCATCAATTTTATAGAAAAGCCCCTCTTCTTTTATAAAATCAACCCGTAGTTCAATCTGAAAGAGAGGAAAATAGCCCATGTTGCCCGTCTCCCACACGAAGCAGTAGTCAGTCTCCAACACGAACAATTGGGGAGTTGAAAAGCCAATCTGTACTTGCTTTTTTCCCTCACCCCTCTTTTCAACCTCTTTCACCCTTGTCGTGTTTCGCCTGATTTTGTTCATAGTCCCACATCGCTACTTTACAGCTAATTTGATCGGTTCATATACTTGCACCTTGGTGATTTAACAAGAGGCAACGGAAATCAACGAACGAACAAACCCAGAGAGGTGTGTAATGAGTGAACCGAACCAAAACAGATAGGTGTGCAGTGAAGGAATCAAACCTCGGTGTCGAGAGGAATAAATTGGGATGATGTGAATAGGATTAAGGTTGGGTTACGCGGGGTGGCCATGGTGGATATGAACGAAGATGGAGCCATGAGACAAAGGAGGCACGGGTTGGCGACACCCGTGCAGTGGTGCCATGGCCTATTGGCCAAACACCACTATTGGCGCTGGGAATGCAGTCGAGCCGGGCGGGTTGATGCAGGAGGCCGAGGAGGAGGCCCTCACGAGAGCCGAAAGCACGCCACTGTCAACGTCAGGAACGTAGCAGAGGTGTGTGTGTGTTTGGTGATTGCACAGGTAGGGGCGGTGGCGACCTGTGCGCCGTGGGTTTCAAGCGGTAGCTACCATGGAGGTTAGACAATGATTCCTCTATATGGTAAAAACCAAAAAAGAGAGAGGCGTATCCTTTGTAGGGGAGAGCGAGAAAGAGGGTGATCCACTAGTAGGCGTGGTTGGAGTTCTGATGCAAAAGGATAAATGTGCTAAATGTCCCAAGCCCAGAATAATTGATGTATCGACAATTCGATTTGATCAATTCATCTAGTAATAAGAACATAAATATTAACATGTGGATGAGCTTAGGGCATTTCTAGTCGATCCCCTACCTGGCGTTAGAGGAGTAAAAAGTCTGTGTACTCCTCTAACAGGCACCTAACCAATCCCCAATCCATCGTAATAGAGTAAAAATTATACTCCGGTCCTACACTTCTCCCTAAATATACTCCGGCCCCAAAGTTCTCCCTAAAGAAACTTCACCTCTCGACGACTGAGTAAAAAGCCATGCCCCTCCCTCACGTCACCCCCTCGGACCTGCTTCTTTGCTGGTGCACCTCCCGACTACCGCCCTTCGGCCCCACTCACGAGGATATGTACCTAGGGTAGGGTCCTAGGCCTGACCTGGATACCCTACCTAAGGACACTATACTGGAGGACTTAAAGATTACAAGAGAGATTCCGACTAGATTCATCATAGTGTTCAAGTCACTCGACATCTTGTCCACTTGGTGCCTTCTTCATCCACTCGACAGTCACCTGTCAATCAGAAGACCTCGCTTCCGGTCGACGCCAAAAGACCAGAAGCCACCCCAGGAGGCCAGTAGGCAGGCGTTAGGACGGTCATCATTAGTAGCAATTATGATGTACGTTACCAGTAACGCTTGTCTTTATACCCACAATCGAACCCTTGGATGCCTGCCACTTATGAGGGGCTGCGTGCTCTATATAATCCGCCCCTCCCCTCCGGCACAAGGGTTCGTAATCTTTGTAACTCATACTCTCCACACGCCAAAAGCTCCCAAGCACTGAGACGTAGGGCTGTTACCTCCATGAGAGGGGTCTGAACTCATACATCTGTGTGTACATCCTTGCCGTAGCTAGGACTCTGCCCTCTCATTTTGTACCCCTATATTCTACTATCAAACTCGTTCCCTCGACGGTTGGCGCCCACCGTGGGCCCAACGACTAAGCGACTTCCGGCGAGGTTGCATTTTTTCCCCTTCGTCATGTCTTCTGGCGGTGTTTTCTCCTTGGGCCATGAGATCCGTTTTAGAGCGTTCACCTTCATCGCCGACAATTTGGCATGGCTCCAGGAAGCGCCTCTCGATGTCGAGGCACTCCCGGTCCATGGGGCTGCGCACTTCCGTGCAAGCTCCTGCGGCGTACTTCTGCGGCAGCCGTCGACTCCATACTCTTCGGTTCTGCCTGATATTTGCCGTCGCAAGCGATCCAGTAGCTCACGGCTCCAGCATTGGGTGAGACATGCGACGGCCCGAAAAGTTTCCTCTCCATAGATTGCGGAGATCGAACCCGCCGAGTCACTTCACGGCGTGTTCCAGTCGGACTCCGATCAGTTTGACGTTCCCTCCGAGTGCGAGAGCTACGATCCTATAGCGGAGGTTGTTATGGCTGGTTCTCATCAGAGCCCACCGTCGGGTTTCGACCACGGTAGGCGGGAGGCTGGTGGACTGTCGAATGAGGAGCCGTGCCGAGATGAGGAGGTCCTCCATACACCCGTCGTCGGTACGACCGTTGAGGCTCAAGCCTTAGAAGCCACACGCATTAGGCTCGAAGAGCTCCAGAGGGAACTCGATGAGCGTGCTCGTCAGCATCCGCAAGCTCCCAGTCGACGTCAGCCACAACTATTTCTGAGTGGTTCACAAAACAATGTTGAGGTATACCGTACTCCATTCTTAAATGTTGTAGCAGCAGCTAGGATAGCAGATTCCATCCAGCCATCACGATCAGAGGCTGGTAGAGGTTTGTTACAGATTAGAGTGTTGCTTGATGCAGCGTAGCACCAGAATTCAGTTGTTTCGCAGTCGCACAACATGATTCACAGTAATTCACCAAGAGCAGAGACTGTTCAGTCGGCACACAGTCCTGGTTTGCCTTTGCGTCGCATGGGCGGAGGTTTCCGTGAGGACCAGTACAGAGATCAGGGATGAGATCAGTTTCACTATGATGACCATCATCGAGTGCCCACTCCTCTGCGGGGTGGTCCTTACGTGCCTCGGCACCAGGACGAAAGGCGCTCGTTCGATGATGACAGGAATCCAGGGTTTGATGCTCGAGACATTCTCACTCAGAGGCGAATCGACATAGGTAAAGCCCACAGAGATGGGTATGACAAAGACTTCCCGAGTGGCAGCACTGATGTTATTTATGGTCCCGAGTGCTTTAGCAGGGCTATTCGTTCTGCAAAGAGTCCCCCCAACTTCAGGTTGGTGGCTGAGATAGGCAAGATTTCTAGCGAGTCAAAGCCAGAGACATGGTTGGATGATTACCGAGTGGCTGTTCAGATTGGTGGTGGTAACGACAACATTGCAATGAAACATTCGTCCTTGATGTTAGATGGTTCGACTCGGGCATAGCTGAATCGATTGCCTTATTCTAGCATCCACTGCTAGGAGGATCTTGCTTGAGTGTTCATCACAACGTTCGAGGGCACTTGCAAGCGTCCTGCCGGTTTGATTGATTTGCAGCATTGTGTTCAGAAGCCCAACCAGTCTTTGAGAGATTACATTCAGCGCTGGTCCACTTAGCATCATATAGTGGAGAATGTTCCCGAGCATCAGGTTGTTTGTGCTTTCAAGGCCGAAGTGAAATACAGAGAGCTTTACATGAATTTTGGGCGAACAGGAGATATTTCGCCGAGTAAGATGATGGAAATTGCCACTCGGTATGCCAAGGGCGAAGAAGAAGACAGCCTCCGCAGCGGCAAAGGAAAAGCAGTCGACAACGATGCTAGCGGCAATTCCAGTCGGAAGCAAAAGCGGAAGGCTGATGGCCCTGTTCAGGCAAAGGCAGCCGCTCTGGCGGCTCAAGGAAAAAACAAGGGGAAGTACAAGGGACAGTTCAACCCCAAGAAAGGGGAAAATCAGTCAGGAACTGATGTTATGGATTTACCATGTGCAATCCACACGAGGAAAGATGAACAACACAATCGGATATAGCCCAAGCATACCCCTCGACAGTGTCGTCTGTCGATCTAACAGTTCAAGGAGGGGGTGTCGAGTGAGAAAACCCCTAAAAAGGATGATGATGAAGACAAAGAAACTTTTGCCGATGTCATCGCTACATTGATTATTTTTGCTGATGTTGAAAGCAAGAGTCGATTGAAGGTTATAAATAGAGAGGTCAACATGGTCATGCCTACGACCCCCACCTACCTCAAGTGGTCTCAGACTGCCATCACATTTGATCAGTCGGATCATCTTGCTCATGCAGCCACTCCCGGTCGGCAGGCTTTGGTGGTCGATCCCATTGTGGGTGGCACTCGACTCCACAAGGTCCTAATGGACGGTGGAAGCGGTTTGAACATTCTGTATGCAGATACCCTTAAAGGGATGGGCATTCCGATGTCCTGGCTTAGTGAGAGCAACATGCAGTTCCACGGAGTCATCCCAGGGAAGAAGGCCAAGAAACTCGGCCAAATTCCATTAGATGTGACATCCGGGACAGATAAAAAAATTCTCAAAGAGAAATTGACGTTTGAAGTCGTGGACTTCCAAAGTGCATACAATGCTATCCTGGGTCGACCAGCTTATGCCCGTTTCATGGCCCGTCCATGTTATGTGTATCTCAAGCTGAAGATGCCTAGACCCAAGGGTGTGATCACAGTCACTAGCAGTCGACAGAGGGCTGAAGAGTGCCTCCAGCAGGGCTCCAAAGTTGCCGATCATCAGATGGCTATGGCCGAGCTAGAAGAGTATAAGAAGAGCGCTGACCCTGCTGATTTGCTACGTGCTAAGAAGCATGCTTCAGAGTCAGCTTTCCAGTCGACAGGGGAAGTGAAAAAGGTGCACATTCACCCGACAGGTTCGAGTGCTGCTCCGACCAACATATAGTTAACACTCGACATCAAATAGGAAGCCGAGCTCATCCAGTTCCTCCGTGAGAACTAGGATATCTTTGCATGGAAGCCTGCTGACATGACGGGGGTTCCCAGGGAGCTGGCTGAGCACCATCTCAGAGTTGACCAAAAGGCCAAGCCGGTGAAAGAACATTTGCGTCCGTTGGCGGCACAGAAGCATAAAGCAATATGCGAAGAGGTGGCTCGTCTCTTGTAGGCCAAGTTCATTTGGGAGATTTACCACTCCGAGTGGCTCTCAAATGTTGTCATGGTCCCCAAGAAGGACAAGTCACTCCGCATGTGTATTGACATCAAGCATATCAATCGGGTCTGCCCGAAAGATCATTTCCCACTCCCTCGCATCGATCAGATTGTTGACTCGACTATGGGGTGCGAGCGTTTATTGTTTCTAGATGCATACTCCGGTTACCATCCGATCCGTTTGTTTGGTCCGGATGAAATAAAAACAGCCTTCATCACCCCATTCGGGTGTTTTTGCTATATCACCATGCCATTTGGTTTGAAGAATTCTGGCGCTACTTTCATGCGCATGATTCAGAAGTGTTTACTCGACCAGATTCCTTGGAATGTTGAAGCGTACATGGACGATATTGTTGTCAAGTCCCGCAAAGGTTCCGACCTGCTGGCTGACTTGGCAGAGACTTTTGCCAATCTGAGGAGGTATGATATTAAGCTGAATCCGACTAAGTGTACTTTAGGTGTCCCTGGCAGCAAGTTACTCGGTTTTCTCGTTTTCGAACGAGGGATCGACGTCAACCCTGAGAAAATTAGCGCCACTACCCAAATGAAGAGTCTCGTGCGAGTGCACGATGTTCAGAAGCTAACAGGTTGCCTGGCAGCATTGAGTCGATTCATTTCTCGTCTCGGTGAGAAGGCATTGCCTTTATACCGACTGATGAAGAAATCTGACACGTTCGAGTGTACTCCAGAAGCAGAAGCAGCGTTTGTCGAGCTCAAAGCCCTGCTTTCCACCCAGCCTATGCTTGCTGCTCCACGCACAAAAGAGACTTTGCTCCTGTACATCGCGTCCACTAATCAGGTCGTTAGTACAGTTTTGACTATCAAGCGGGAAGAGGAAGGCAAGGCCTACAAAGTCCAATGCCCACTCTACTACATTTCTGAAGTGATAACTCCTTCGAAGCAAAGGTACCCGCATTACCAGAAGCTTGTCTATGGCATCTATCTGTCAACGAAGGTGGCACATTATTTTCAAGACCACTCAATTTCAGTCGTCAGTGATGCTCCATTATCTGAGATCCTCAACCATCAAGACGCGACTGGTCGAGTGGCTAAATGGGCGATTAAACTCCTGTACTTTGAAATCAAGTTCTAAGCCAAGAAAGCGATCAAGTCTCAGGCACTTGCTGATTTCATGGCCGAGTGGATTGACCAGCAGCAGCCAATCCAGATTCACTCGGCACACTTGACCATGTTCTTTGATGGCTCTAAAATGTTGAATGGGTCCGGTGCTGGCATTGTTTTGGTGTCCCCAAAAGGCGACAAACTCACTTATGTCCTGCAGATTCACTTTGATTCCTCCAACAATGAAGCAGAATATGAAGCACTCTTTTATGGGTTGCGCATGGCTATCACACTCAGCGTCAAGCGCCTGATGGTTTATGGTGATTCAGATTTTGTGGTCAATCAAGTGATGAAAGAGTGGGATGTTCAGAATCCCGCTATGAATGGATACTGCAATGCTGTCAGAAAACTTGAAAAGAAGTTTGAAGGTCTGGAACTCCATCATGTTCCCTAAGTGAAGAATCAAATGGCCGATGAGCTGGCAAAGATTGGATCCACTCGACGACGTGTCCCTAGCAATGTATTCTTGGAGCATCTTCACACTCCTTCGGCGCAGGAGGTTCCTTTCACCGAAGAGCCCCCACAAGCTATGAGATCCTCCAATCCGTCTGAAGTTGATGTCCGTGCAGTTATTGATTTGGTCATGGAGGTTTTGGTCATCATTCCCGACTGGACAGTGCCCTATATTGCGTATATTCTGAGGCAAGAACTCTCTAAAGATGAGACTAAAGCCCGGCAGATCGTGCGTAGACCAAAGCTTTTACTGTGGTGGATGATCAGTTGTACAAAGAAAGTGTAATTGGTGTGACGCAACGATGCATTTCCCATGAAGAAGGTCGAATGATCTTGGAAGAAATTCACTCGAGAACTTGTGGCCATTATGCGTCGTCTCGGACAATTGTCGCTAAGGCGTATTGAGCTGGTTTCTTCTGGCCGCGTGCCAATGAGATGGCAAAGGACATTGTGGATCATTGTGAAGGATGCCAGTTCTATGCAAACTTGTCTCACAAACCTATGTCTGCTCTGAAGACCATTGCCCTCACTTGGCTATTTGCTTTCTGGGGTCTAGATATGGTTGGTCCCTTTCGGACTAGACATAGTTGATTTACTCATTTTCTTCTTGTAGTTGACAAGTTTACAAAGTGGATTGAGGCCAAGCCAATAAAGAAATTGAACTCTCATACTGCAGTTAAATTCAGGAGAGAGATAATCTACCGGTATGGAGTTCCCCACAACATCATCACAGATAATGGCTCAAACTTTGACTCGGAAGAGTTCAGACACTTCTGCTTTTCCCAAGGCACTCGGGTGGATTATGCCTCCGTTGCACACCCCCAAACCAATGGTCAAGCTGAGCGAGCCAATGGTCTCATCTTGCAAGGTCTGAAGCCTCGTCTCATGCAAGATTTAGAACATGCCGCCCGGAGCTTGGGTGTTTGAGTTGCCATCTATTTTATGGGGCTTGAGAACGACTCCTAATCGGTCGACTGGACGGGCTCCTTTTTTCCTGGTCTATGGAGCCGAAGCCATCTTGTCGAGTGACTTGTTTCATAATTCTCCCAGAGTGGATCTTTATTCTGAAGCTAAAGCTAAACAAGCAAGACAGGATGGCGTAGATCTCCTAGATGAGGAATGAGAGATGGCTTTGGTTCGGACGACTACATACCAGCAAGATCTACGATGTTTCCATGCGAAGCACGTCAAGAGTCGGTCGTTTCATGAAGGTGACTTGGTGCTCTGAGTGGATCAGGAGCGACCCCACAAGCTCGCTCCGGCGTGGGAGGGTCCTTTCGTTGTCACTAATGTGTTGAACAAAAGAGCTTACCATCTCTACAACCTCAAGAGGCAGATTGATGAGCCGCGAGCCTGGAATGCAGATCTGTTCCAACGGTTCTATACCTAAAAATAGAGTTGTGTTGATGTAATAAAAGTATTTCCAAAAAATGTCATTTATGCAAGTATGACTTCCGTAGTCTTTTATCCATTCCGATCACGCAATTTCCCACTTGGGAACACTCCGAGTGTCGAGCAATCCTCACACTCGGGGGCTTAGCTGTGAACATGCTTTTGCCTAAGTTAAAAACCCTGTCGAGTGGATAGTATTCCGTTCACTCCGTGACTTAGCTACGAACCAGTCTTTGTCTAAGTTCAAAACTTCTCTGAGTGGTGAGAAATCCTCACAATCGGGGGCTTAGCTGCAAACATGCTTTCGCCTAAGTTAAAAACCATGCCGAGTGGATAGCATTCCATTCACTCGGTGACTTAGCTATGAACCAGTCTTCGTCTAAGTTCAAAACTTCTCCGAGTGGTGAGAAATCCTCACACTTGGGGGTTTAGCTTTGAACATGCTTTCACCTAAGCTAAAAACACTACTGAGTGGATAGCAGTCCATTCACTCGGAAACTTAACTGCGAACCAGTCTTCGTCTAAGTTCAAAACTTCTCGGAGGGTTGAGCAATCCTCATACTCGGGGGCTTAGCTGCGAATCAGTTTTCACCTAAGTTAAAAATAAATTCCGAGTGGATTACGATTTATACACTTAGAAACTTAGCTACGAACCAGCATTCGTATAAGTTCAAAACTTCTCTGAGTGTTGAGCAATCCTCACACTCGGGGCTTAGCTGCGAACGAGCTTTCGCCTAAGTTAAAAAACAAATTCAGTCGAGCAAGCAATTGAAAACAAAATATGGATAAATCCAAAGGTTTCATCGCGAATAAAAGTTTCGCGTGCAAGCAAAGGTACTCAGGCTCAAGGCCTGAATGAAGTTTTATGGTCATTACAGTTCCGCTCAGCATTCCGAGGCAAATAAAGTTTTTTACTGCGAACAAAGTTCTTTAAGCACCAGACGGACTTGCTGGCTCGACGAAGGTGTCCAAGTCGATCCCGTCTGCGATCCGAGTGGCTGCTTCGATGAAGAACTCCATGAACTCTTTGAACTGAAGTTTCTTCATGTGTCCATGAAGTCTTTAGGCCACAGTTCCTTGTCAATCTTCTCCAGCGTAGCCTTCGGTCGAATGATGTATGCTTGAACACCTTGAAGACGTACGTTGAGGCAGAACATGTTCATGGCAACATCATCTCCAACGGGTGACTTAGTGGGATCCAGATTGGGCTCAATTTCTTTAGTTTCTTTTTCGAAGTCCTGACAGAATTCTATATGGAGAGAGGAATGGAAATATGGTTACATTACTAGCCTATGGGAATTGAGGAAATTCACTCGACAAGGGAAGTTACCGTCGAGCATGATGAACATCTTCTTCGCGAATTCTCGCAAGTGCTTCCCTAGTCCCTGACTCCTCCTGGTCAGCTGTTCAGTCTTCTGGATCATCTCCCTTTGTTCCAGTTTCATCTTGGAGTTTCCCTCTTCTATCTTCTTGGCTGCGACAAGCTTCTTCTCAGCGACCTCAGTTTTCTCCCTCGCCACCTTCTGAGCATCAGCAAGCACCTTGTCCTTGTCCCCTAGTGCTTTCTTCATGGTATCTAAAGAAATAGCATTGTTGAGTCACGCTTGGAGTCGGCGGTTTTCATCACGCATGTCTGTTCGAGTGAGAGCACTCGGTTCAAAGGGTGGAAGGTGAAACTAAGAGTGCACTGGGTCGAAGAAGATTACCTCCTAGGGTTTTCAACTCAGTCTGCGTGCGATCTAGGTTGTTCTTGGAGATCTCCAGATCCAATTACAGCTGATTCTTTTCCTTCTCCAAGTCCTTATACTGGGTGCCAAGTTCGCAAACTCTTTAAAATCAACAAAAAGATATACAGTTCAGTCGACAGGAAAATTCCTCCACTCCTGAGTGGAAAGGGTCAAGAACAGTCGACCGGAGGGCGGCCCGCGCCCCACCCCACACTCTTGAAATAGTGTCATATCATGGTTGATGAAATGATGTCCATGAAACCTGCGTCATATCATGGTTGATGGCAATGATATCCATGAAACCTACAAGCTAGCTTCGGAGTGGTACCGCTAAAGCAAAGAGTTCACTCGCCAAGTCAAGTGGCAAGCGTACTCTGTGTACAACAAAAAACCCTGAGTTCAAGTTCTTAAGACTACTGCTCATCATCAACAATCAACAGTAACCTCGGAAATATGCTCTGCGTACTCAGCGTGCCCTCACTGGTTCCTAAATCACTCGACAAGGTTGTTGGAAATATGCCCTAGAGGCAATAATAAATTAGTTATTATCATATTTCCTTGTTCATGATAATCGTTTATTATCCATTCTAGAATTGTATTGATCGGAGACTCAGATACATCTGTGGACACATAGACAACACCATGTCCCTAGTATGCCTCTAATAGACTAGCTCGTTGATCAAAGATGGTTAAGGTTTTCTAGCCATGGACATGAGATGTCGTTTGATAACGTTATCACATCATTAGGAGAATGATGTGATGCACAAGACCCAAACTATAAACGTAGCATATGATCGTGTCAGTTTATTGCTACAGTTTTCTGCATGTCAAGTATCTGTCCCTATGACCATGAGATCATGCAACTCCCTGACACCGGAGGAGTACCTTGTGTGTATCAAACGTCGCAACGTAACCGGGTGACTATAAAGGTGCTCTACAGGTATCTTCAAGGGTGTCTGTTGGGTTGGCATGGATCAAGACTGGGATTTGTTACTCCGTGTGATGGAGTGGTATCTCAGGGCCCACTTGGTAATACAACATCATAACAAGCCTTGCAAGCAATGTGACTAAAGTGTTAGCCACGGGATCTTGTATTACGGAACGAGTAAAGAGACTTGCCGGTAATGAGATTGAACTAGGTATAGAGATACCGACGATCAAACCTTGGGCAACTAACAGACCGAAGAACAAAGGGAACAACATACGTGATTAACTGAATGCTTGACATAGAGGTTCAACCGATAAAGATCTTCGTAGAATATGTAGGAACCAATACGGGCATCCAGGTCCTGCTATTGGTTATTCACATTAGACGAGTCTCGGTCATGTCTACATAGTTCTCGAACCCGCAGGGTTTGCACACTTAAGGTGCGGTGACGTTTCGGTAGTATAGAGTTATGTATGGTGGTGACTGAAGGTTGTTCAGAGTCTCGGATGAGATCCCAGATGTCACAAGGAGCTCCGGAATGGTCCGGAGGTAAAGATTGATATATAGGAAGTCCTGTTTTTGGTCACCGGAAAAGTTTCGGGCTCATCGGTAGTGTATCGAGAGTGTCGGGAGGGTGTCGGGGACCATCGGGAGGGGTGTCTCGACCCAAAGGACCTCGTGGGCTGTGGGAGGAGTCAAACCAGCCCCTGGTGGGATGGTCTAAGCCCCCACTAAGGCCCATGCGGCTAGGGGTGGGAAAAAGCCAAAAGGTGGAGAGGTGGAAGAGTTTAAAGTGGAAAGGAGGAATCTTACTCCTAATAGAATTGTAGTAGGACTCCTCCACCTCCAATTTCGACCAACCTTGAGGGTTTGAGGCTTCCTCCTCCCCTCCCTCCCTCCTATATATACTAGAGGATTTAAAGGGGAAAGCAAACCCTAATTGCCACGTGCTGCCCTCTTCTTCCTCTAGATCTGTTTCTCCTCTAGATTAGTTCTGCGATGCTTAGTTGAAGCCCTACAGGATTAGTTCCACCACCATCGCCGCCATGCCGTCGCGATGCTGGAGAACTCATCTACCTCTCCACTCCCTCTTGCTGGATCAATAAGGCGGAGATCGTCATCAAGCTATACGTGTGCTGAACGCGGAGGTGTCGTCCGTTCGGCGCTAGATCGGAAGGACCGTGATCAAGATCTCTAGATGATTTATGATTGGATCGTGGGACGGATCGTGATGAGATTGCGGGATGGATCGTGATTGGATTGCGGGACGGATCGTGATGGGATCACGGGACGCTCGGCGATTTGGACCGCGAAGACGTTCGACTACACCAACCGCATTTCTTAACACTTCCCGCTTAGCGATCTACAAGGGTATGTAGATCCACTCTCCCTCTAGTAGATGCTCATCACCATGGATAGATCTTGCATGTGCGTAGGAATTTTTTGTTTCCCATACAATGTTCCCCAATAGTGGCATCAAGAGCTAGGTCTATGTGTAGATGAGATCTCGAGTAGAACACAAAGAGTTTGTGGGCGTTGATGCTTAGATTGCTTCCTCCATTTGTCGTGTTTTGGTTCAGCGGTATTGTCTGATGAAGCGGCCCGGACCATCCTTACTCATACGCTTACGAGAGACCCATTCCATCGACTGACGTCTAACTTCGTTGCACAAAGATGGCTGGCGGGTGTCTGTTTCTCCTACTTTAGTTGGATCGGATTCGACAAAGGCGGTCCTTGAGAAGGTTGAAAAGCAACTTATGTATCACCGTTGTGGTTTTGCGTAGGTGAGAATTGTTCTTGCTAGATACCTGTAGCAGCCACGTAAAATTGCAACAACAATTAGAGGACATCTAACTTGTTTTTGCATGGTATGTTATGATGTGATATGGCCAATTACATGATGAGATATATGTGATGTATGAGATGATCATGTGTTGTATAGAATATCCCGACTTGCATGTCGATGAGTACGGCAACCGGCAGGAGCCATAGGGTTGTCTTTAATTATTGTATGACCTGCGTGTCAATCATTAAGCGTTATGTAATGCTTTACTTTATCGCTAAACGGTAGCAATAGTAGTATGGGCATGGTGGGCACGACAACCCCGATGGCAACACAATGATGGAGATCATGATGACGGAGATCGTGGCGTTATGTCGGTGACAATGGAGATCATGCCGGTGCTTTCAAGATGGAGATCAAAAGCACAAGTTCATGGCCATATCATGTCACTGATTTGCATGTGATGTTAATCCTTTTATGCACCCTGTTTTGCTTAGGACGACGGTAGCATTATAAGGTAATCCCTCACTTAAATTTCAAGGTAAAATTGTGTTCTCCCCGAGTATGCACCGTTGCAAAAGTTCGTCGTGTCGAGACACCATGTGATGATCGGGTGTGATAGATTCTATGTTCACATACAATGGGTGCAAGCCAGTGTTGCACATGCGGAACACTCGGGTTAAACTTGACGAGCCTAGCATGTACACACATGGCCTCAAAACACAAGAGACCGAAAGGTCAAACATGAGTCATATAGTGGATATGATCAACATGATGATGTTCACCATTGAAACTACCTCAACTCATGTGATGATCGGACTTGAGTTGGTGAATTTGGATCATGTATCAATCAGATGACCAGAGGGATGTCAATTTGAGTGGGAGTTCTTAAGTAATATGATTAATTGAACTCATTATCATGAACATAGTCAATAGTGTCTTTGCAAATTATGTTGTAGTACTAGGTCACGGTGTAGCTCCCTTGAATTTTTATATGTTCCTCGATAAATAGAGTTGAAAGATGATGGTAGCAATATTGCGGACTGGGTCCGTGATCTGAGGATTGTCCTCATTGCTGCATAGAAGGCTTATGTCCTTAATACACCGCTCAGTGCGCCACCCCCTCTAGCGTTGTTTGTAGATGTTGTGAACATCTGACATGCATGTTCTGATCACTACTTGATAGTTGAGTGTGTCATGCATTACGGCTTAGAACTGAGGCTCCAAAATGTTTTGAACGTCACGGAACATATGAGATATTCTAAGAGCTGAAATAGGGATCTCAGGCTCGTGCCCGTGTTGTGAGATTTGAGATCTCCAACAAGATTCTTTGCCTGCAAGATGAAGGAGAATAGATCAATCGTTGAGCATGTGCTCAGATTGTCTGGGTGCTAAAATCGCTTGAATCGAGTGGGGGTTGATCTTCTAGATAAGAAAGTGATTGATGTAGTTTTCCAAGTCACTGTCACTAAGCTACTAGAGCTTCGTGATGAACTATAAAATGCCATGGATGTTAATGATGATCCCTGAGCTGTTCGCGATGTTTGACACCGCGAAGGTAGAAATCAAGAAGTAGCATCAAGTGTTGATGGTTAGTAAAACCACTAGTTTCGAGAAGGGCAAGGGCAAGGAGGGAAACTTCATGGATGGCAAGTCAGTTGCTGCTCCAGTGAAGCAACCCAAAGTTGAACCCAAACATGAGACTAAGTGCTTCTATTATGAGGAGAGCGGTCGCTGAAGCGGAACAATCCTAGATACTTGGTACATAAGAAGGTTGGCAATGCTGACAGAAGTATATTTGATATATGTGTTATTAATGTGTACCTTTCTAGTACTCCTAGTAGCACTTGGGTATTGGATACCGGTTCGGTTTCTAAATGTTAGTAACTCGAAGTAAAAGCTACGGAATAAATGAAGACTAGCTAAGTGTGAGGTGACGATGTGTGTTGGAAATGTTTCCAAGATTGACATGATCAACATCGCATGCTCTCTCTACCTTCGGGATTAGTGACAAACCTAAATAAATGTTATTTGGTGTTTGCGTTAAGCATGAACATGATTAGATCGTGTTTATTGCAACACGGTTATTCATTTAAGTTAGAGAATAATGGTTATTCTGTTTACATGAATAATACGTTCAATGGTCATGCACCCAGTGAGAATGGTTAGTTGAATCTTGATCGTAGTAATACACATGTTCATAAGTTTGATGCCAAAAGATACAAAGTTAATAATGATAGTACCACATACTTGTGGCATTGCCGCTAAATGTCATATTGGTATAAATCGCATGAAGAAACTCCATGCTGATGGATCTTTTGACTCATTCGATTTCAAATCGGTTAAGACATGCGAACCATGCCTCTTGGGAAAGATGACTAAGGACCCCATTTTCCGGTTTGATGGAGCGGGAAAGTGATTTATTCGAAATGATACATGTTGATGTATGCAATTCAATGACTCTTGTAGCGTGCGGTGGATATCGTTATTTTCTTACCTTCACTGATGATTTGATTAGATAGAGTGAAGTTTAAGATCATCATGACAAGAAGATAAAAATGTCTGCGATATGATCGTGGAGGTGAATATCTGAGTTACGAGTTTGGCATACAACTTTAGACAATGTGAAATTTGTTTCACAACTCATGCCACCTAGAACACCATAGTGTGATGGTGTGTTCGAACGTCATAGTCGTGCTCTATTGGATATGTTGCACACTATGATGTCTCTTATCATTTTGCCGCTATCGATTTGGGGTTATGCATTAGAGACAACTACATTCACTATAAATAGGGCGCCATCTAAATCCGTTGAGATGACACCATATGGTTTGGCAGAAACCTAAGATGTCATTTCTTAGAGTTTGGGAATGCAGCACTTATGTCTGATAAGCTCGAACCCAAAGCGCAAAAATGCATCTTCACAGAATACCCTAAGAACAGTTGGGTATACCTTCTATCTCAGATCCGAGTACAAAGTGTTTGTTGCTAAAACTGGGTCCTTTCTCAAGAAAGAGTTTCTCTCGAAAGAATTGAGGGGGAGGAAGATAGAACTTGATGAGGTTGTTGAACCTTTGTTCAACCAGAGAGTAGCGCAGAGTAGAAAGATGTTTCTGTGGAGCCTACGTCAGTTGAAGAGGAAGTTAATGATGATGATCATGAAGCTTCGGATCAAGTAACTATCAAACCTCGTAGGTCGACAAGGACGCGTACTGCTCATGAGTGGTATGACAACCCTGTCTTGAAGGTCATGTTGTTGGACAATGATGAACCTGCGAGCTATGGAGAAGCGATGATGGGCCCGGATTCCGACAAATGGTTAGAGGCCATGAAATCCGAGAAAGGATCCATGTATGAAAACCAAGTATAGACTTTGGTAGACTTGCTTGTTGGACGACAGGCCGTTGAGTACAAATGGACCTTTAAGATGAATACAGACGCTGATGGTGAATGTCACCATTGATAAAGCTCGACTTGTCGCAAAGAAGTTTCTGCCAAGTTCAAGGAGTTGACTACAATGAGACTTTCTCACTCGTAGCGATGCTAAAGTCTGTTGGAATTATGTTAGCAGTTACTGCGTTTTTCAATTATGAAATCTGGCAGATGGATGTCAAAACATCGTCTCCTTCCTTGAGGAAAGGTTGTATGAGATACAACCAGAAGGTTTTGTTAGTCCTAAGGATGCTAAAAGGTGTGCAAGCTTTAGTGATCCTTCTATGGACTGAAGCAAGCATCTCGGAGTTGGAATATACGCTTTGATGGGGTGATCAAATTTTTGAGTCTATACAAAGTTTATGAGAAACTTGTATTTACAATAAAGTGAGTAGGAGCACTATAGAATTTTTCATAAGCATATGTGGTTGACATATTATTGATCAAAAATGATGTAGAATTTTTGGAAAGCATAAACGGTTGAGTGAAAAGAGTTTTCAAAAGGAAGACCTGGATAAAGCTACCTAATTGTTGAGCATCAAGATCTATAGACATAGATCAAGATGCTTGATGAGACTTTCAATGAGTACAAACCTTGACAAGATTTTGAAAGAGTTCAAAATGGATCAGTCAGAGAAAGAGTTCTTGCCTGATTTGTGAGGTGTGAAGTTGAGTAAGACTCAAAGCTCGACCACGGCAGAAGAAAGAGAAAGGACGAAGGTCGTCCCCTATGCTTTAGCCATAGGCTCTATATAGTATGCCATGCTGTGTACCGCACCTGTGTGTGCCTTGCCATGAGTCCGTCAAGGGGTACAAGAGTGATCCAGGAGTGGATCACTAGATAATGGTCAATATTATCCTTAGTAACTAAAAGATTAGGGAATGTTTCTCGATTATGGAGGTGATAAAGAGTTACGTCGATGCAAGCTTTAACACCAATCCGGATGACTCTTAGTAGAAATCCAGATACGTATAGTGGTGTAGCCATATGAAATAGCTCCAACTAGAGCATAGTAGCAGTGTTTACAGTATGCATAGAGATTTGCAAAGTACACACGGATCTGAATGTGTCAGACCCGTTCACTAAAACCTCTTTCACATGCAAAGCATGATCGAACCCCAGAACTCTTTGGATGTTAGATTCATAACAAATCACATGGTGATGTGAGCTAGATTATTGACTCTAGTTCAAGTGGGAGACTATTAGAAATATGCCCTAGAGGCAATAGTAAATTAGTTATTATCATATTTGCTTGTTCATGATAATCGTTTATTATCCATGCTAGAATTGTATTGATCAGAAACTCAGATACATGTGTGGATACATAGACAACACCGTGTCCCTAGTATGCCTCTAATAGACTAGCTCATTGATCAAAGATGGTTAAGGTTTTGTAGCCATGGACATGAGATGTCGTTTGATAACGGGATCACATCATTAGGAGAATGATGGGATGGACAAGACCCAAACTATAAATGTAGCATATGATCGTGTCAGTTTATTGCTACAGTTTTCTGCATTTCAAGTATATGTTCCTATGACCAATGAGATCATGCAACTCCCTGACACCAGAGGAGTACCTTGTGTGTATTAAACATCGCAACATAACTGGGTGACTATAAAGGTGCTCTACAAGTATCTTCGAGGGTGTCTATTGGGTTGGCATGGATCAAGACTAGGATTTGTTACTCCGTGTGACGGAGAGGTATCTCAAGGCCCACTCGGTAATAAAACATCATAACAAGCCTTGCAAGCAATGTGAATAAAGTGTTAGCCACGGGATCTTGTATTACGGAACGAGTAAACAGACTTGCCGGTAACGAGATTGAACTAGGTATAGAGATACCAACGATCGAACCTCGGGCAAGTAACATACCGAAGAACAAAGGGAACAACATACGGGATTAACTGAATCCTTGACATAGAGGTTCAACCGATAAAGATCTTCGTAGAATATGTAGGAACCAATATGGGCATCCAGGTCCCGCTATTGGTTATTGACCGTAGAGGTGTCTCGTCATGTCTACATAGTTCTCGAACCCATAGGGTCTACACACTTAAGGTGCGGTGACGTTTCGGTAGTATAGAGTTATGTATGATGGTGACCGAAGGTTGTTCAGAGTCCCGGATGAGATCCCAAATGACACGAGGAGCTCTGGAATGGTTCGGAGGTAAAGTTGATATATAGGAAGTCCTGTTTTGGTCACCGGAAAAGTTTCGGGCTCATCGATAGTGTAGCGGGAGTGCCGTGAGGGTGCCGGGGGACCATCGGGAGGGGTGTCTCAACCCAAAGGATCTCATGGGCTGTGGGAGGACTCAAACCAGCCCCTGGTGGGCTGGTCTAAGCCCCCACCATGTTTCTCCTCTAGATTAGTTCTGTGGTGCTTAGGCGAAGCCCAGCAGGATTAGTTCCACCACCATCGCCTCCACGCCATCGCGCTGCCGGAGAACTCATCTACCTCTCCGCTCCCTCTTGCTGGATCAAGAAGGCGGAGATCGTCATCAAGCTATACATGTGCTGAACGCGGAGGTGTCGTCCGTTCGGCGCTAGATCGGAAGGACCGTGATCAAGATCGCGAGATGATTCGTGATTGGATCGCGAGACGGATCGTGATGAGATCACGGGATGGATCGTGATTGGATTGCGAGACGGATCATGATGGGATCGCGGAACGCTCAGCGATTTGGATCGCGAAGATGTTCAAGTAGATCAACCGCATTTCTTAACGCTTCCCGCTTAGCGATCTACAAGGGTATGTATATCCACTCTCCCTCTCGTAGATGATCATCACCATGGATAGATCTTGTGTGTGCATAGGTAATTTTTTGTTTCCCATGCAACGTTCCCTAACAAAGGTCTGCCCTGTCTGAGCATAAGATGGACTCTATCAGACCCACGCCGATGCAAGCACTCGACGGTGGTCTCGGGGACTACACCTAGTGGGTGCACTCAGCGTGCCCCCACTGGATCTGCTAACACTAGATATGTTGAGTGGCAGGAAAATAAAAAAATGTGCGCAAGCATGTGAATATCGTCTCTATTAAGACCCCCGCCAGTGCAAGCACTCGATGGCGGTCTCGGGGACCACACCGAGTGGGTGCACTCAGCATACCCCCACTGGACCTTTTATCACTCAATCTGTCGAGTGGTTTCCAAAACAACTCTAAGACCCCTGCCGATGTCATCACCATTCGACAGCGGTCTCGGGGACTACACCAAGTGGATGCACTCAGCGTGCCCCCACTGGTCCAAAATCTACTTGACTAAGACATGATCTATTCGAGTGGAGAACTTACAAGTATTCTATAAAAGGAAAACACCCAGTGGGTGTACAATCAAGAAAGACAGGCATTCAATTGGAAATGCACTTACAATCGCACTTACTCAGACGTTGGTGCGAAGCGCCGCGCTGGCATCATAAGCCAGCTTGCTGGCCTCATATGCCTCCTTGGTGCGCAACATTATTTGCTCCGCCTCGATCATGGCTTCCTTAGCAGCTCCGGTTTGGTCTTCAGGGACGTGGTGCAACGGAAAGGCAATCACCGGCTGAATCGTTGCTGCAGCTGGAGTACCTGAGGCATTCTGGAGTTGTTCGATTGGAGTCGAGGCCAGGATGGTGAAAGCAGCTGGTGGAGCACTCGACAACGGAGCCGCGAGCTCAGTTCTGGCTTGGGACGAGTCGCCTACCCCATGGGATGACGCTGAAGTCGACTTTTGAGGCATTTGTGTTGATGGTGTTCTTTGGGTGCGTACACGCAGAGTGATTGAGGTTACACCTCCACCCCCCGTACACGAGGTGGTTCTTCATCGTCCTCCAGTTGAATGATCTCTGCAAGCATCAATCGATAGCATTAGATTATTCAATCGGCGAATCATTTTTCAAGAATCAAAGCTGAGCGAAGATTTGTTTACCTCGTTGGGAAGTTGCTGCGTCAGCAGTATCCCCATCCATTTGCTCCTCTCCGTCCCGTGGAGGCGACGTCATTGAGGTAGCGGCATTGGTAAACCAAATTCCACTCGGTAAGCAAGAATTTGAAGTCACATTGACAGTAGAATAAGAAAGTGTACACTTACGTTGAGACAACGGGCACAACGATTTTTATGTGGAGCAAAGCTTTCCGAGGCTTCGGTGCGTCAGGCTTGGGTTGCTTTGCGGCCAGTTCACTCGACTCAACCGTCGAGGTTCGGTCCAGTTTCAGGCTTCTCTCACTCGATGCCAGGGCCTTGCTTGGAGCAGTCGTGGGGTCCTGACGTAGCTTGGAGTGATGCTCAGTGCACGGAGGAGACTCGACTTCTTCTTCTTCTTCGCCTGAGCACCCGTAATCATCCTCACTGTCGTCAGCATAATCGACGTCCATGCTGCCGCCCTCGCTCTCCCCTCCATCTTTGGGCTGATTCCCATTTGGCACAGGCGAGTACATGTTTGTCCATTCCTACAAGATTCAAACATCCAAGCCAATCGACCGATGATTCAACCACTCGATAGAATAGTACAGCAGTCGACAAAGATATTATTTACCAGATTTGTTGGCCGATGATCAGCAGAATAAGGCTTGATCCTCTTGGCTCCCAGGGGATTGTCGCAGGCTCCGGTGATGCTCTGAAGCCATTGCTCGACCGTTTTCTGTGGGACTTCCTTTGGGTGCGTCCGAGTCGTGTCTTCCGAGCCTGAGTAATGCCACATAGCAGGGTCCCTTGTCTGGAGGGGCTGGATCCGCCGACTGAGAAATGTCTCCAGAAGGTCCATGCCAGTCACTACGCCATGGACAATGGCCACTACGACATCCACTAAGATCCCCACCTGGACTTTTTTCCCTCTAACACTGTCAAAGATTTGGGAATGGCGAGTCGATCTAACGTAAAGGGGGAGAGACCAGTTGACACATTGGGGGATGCTACATCTTTGCAGTAGAACCAATTCGACCGCCAACCCTAATAGATTCTGGGAAGGTCATAGAGGGAAAGGAGCTCCTATCTCTCTTCTGGACTCCCAAGCCACCATACAATTGGATGACATGGGTTTTATCATCCTCGGGATTGGCCTTTTTGACCAACTAAGATTTGATGGTGAAGATATGTTTGAAAAGACCCTAGTGGGGAGGACAACCCAGGAAACACTCACACATAGTGATGAAAGTAGAAAGATAAGAAATGGCATTCGGAGGAAAATGATGGAGCTGGGCTCCCAAGAAATTCAGAAACCCTCGGAAGAATGGATGAGGGGCATAGAGAAACCTCTCTCAGCGTCGATGAGAAGGAGGACCCGCTCCCCCTCGCGCGGCTTCGGCTCGAGTTCCCCGTTCGACAGCCTCCACGAACCTTCCGCCACGAGACCGTCGACGACGAGATTCTTGACGTCCGCGGTGGTGACCGTCGATGGGAGAAAATCCCCCTGGATCCACCCCGGCGGCGCGGTGAACCGCGCAGTTGATGGCTTCTCGGCCTTGCCCTTCGCAACCCCTTCTTGGCACGCTCCAACTTGTCAGTCTTCCCCTTCATCATCGCGGTGGCGGTGTTCATCGGGGTCAAGAAGAGCTATGTGCCGGAAGCAGGGGAGGCGGATGAAGAGAGAATATTTGGGGGAGAAAGACTGTACAGACCGCAAAATAGTGGGATTTATATTCTGTCGAGTGTCTCTCTAACTCGTGGGTCCGCTGGACACCCGCATATCCCGACCGCAGACACCACACAGTACATGGTGAAATGGGCACCGCGTGAATCGAGGCGTCATGCTCCCACTTGCCCCAGTCACGGCGTCATCATCGCGGGCGCGCACGCTTCCCAAATTTTCGAATCCCGCAAAATCCGGACCTAACAGAGCGATCCGTCGCGTCTAAAGATCCCTTCGGGTCACTCGGAACAGAATTGACATTGAGAATTCCCTCGGACACTTTCAAGGCAGAATCGATCCGGGCTAATGACAAAGATTTCAATCGACACAAATTTCATTGAAGCCCCAAAGTTCATTCGGAAGTTTGGTGCATTTTTCAGAACTGGCATCGATCCCCCTTTAGCACTCGAACCCCGATCCGTTCTGGGTATTATTACGAGGATATGTACCTAGGGTAGGGTCCTAGGCCTGACCTAGATACCCTACCTAAGGACACTATATTGGAGGACTTAAAGATTACAAGAGAAATTCGGATTGGATTCATTATAGTGTTCAAGTCACTCGACATCTTGTCCACCCGGTGCCTTCTTCATCCACTGGATAGTCACTTATCACTCGGAAGACCTCGCTTCTAGTCGACGCCAGAAGACCAGACGCCACCCCAGGAGGCCAGTAGGCAGGCGTTAGCCCGGTCGTCATTAGTAGCAATTATGATGTACGTTACTAATAACGCTCGTGTTTATACCCACGATCGAACCCTTGGATGCCTGGCACTTATGAGGGGCAGCGCACTCTATATAAGCCGCCCCTCCCCTCCGGCACTAGGGTTCATAACCTCTATAACTCATACTCTCCACAAGACAAAAGCTCCCAAGCACTGAGACGTAGGGTTGTTACCTCCAGGAGAGGGGCCTGAACTCATACATCCATGTGTACATCCTCGCCGTAGCTAGGACTCTGCCATCTCCTTTCATACCCCTATCTTGTAGTGTCAGACTCGTCCCCACGACACCCACTACTACCTCTATGTCTCTCTTGACCTCCACCGCCCTTCAGTTGGGCGTCGACCCCGTTCGGCCCCCGTCACCTTCACCAGAATCAAGGTGAAACGCCGACGACGTCGTCACTGTTGATTTGTCAGTTGCTTCATTGCTTATTTTTTCTATCGGCTATAGCATCTCGCCTTGCTTGCACATCGCCGTAGATCATTCACCCATGTCACCACCAGCCTATTTGATCTAAACAAGACCGATCGGTCGAGGCACCACCACCACACCACAAGTGTTTGATGAATTGCCTAGGTGAGATTTTTTGTTCATTTCTCTTTGAATAGAGCCATTTGGATTGAACCTAGCCATTTGGATTGTAGATGAAGAGGTTGAGGGAGATGTTCTTGAAGGACTTGTCGTCATCCGAGGAGGAAGACGACATGACTTTGACACCATTTCGGCATGATATTCAGTGATGCTATTCAACGGCCTAGGAGAGGATCACAGTTTGGCCGCATAGACATAAACCGTGATAGAGTAGAGGATCGTGCCAAGATTTAAGAGACTACTTTGATCCAAGGCCAACCTATCCGAAGAAGTACTTTCGCCGATGCTTTCGGATGCACACAAGTCTTTTGTTGACCATTGCAAAAGTCGTGGAGAGCAAGGTTGTTAGAATCGCGATTCTATTATACGATTCTACGACTTTACGATCCAAACAAACCCCTATGATTCTATGATTTTTGTAGCGACCCGACTCAAAATGAGTCAAGCCTCTATGTTTTCTGTGCCTTCCCTGGATCAGTATGCTGGCACACACAGTACATCAATGTATATATCAAAGTGCAATCACATGTAAATAGCGTAAAACTGATATATACCTTAAAATAGCAGCGGATACAGTCAACGGGAGTGGAGTCCCAATAACACCAACGGCAAGTTGAGTGCGGACCGTAACCCTGAATCGTACTCTTACCCGTCGTATAAGAGAATCTGCAACATAATACGTTGCAGCCATATAGGTCAGTACATTGAATGTACTGGCAAGATCACCATAGTAGAACAGAAAAAAATAAAGACTATTCTATATGCAAAGGCTTTGTGGCTCTGTGTCTGAGTTTTTGCGTAAAAGCTGATTTTATTTTCCTACAACAAAGGAATATCAGGAATTTCACTATGTAGTTACCTATCATGACATGGTTCCGCCAACCAATGTCTCAATGCCCATAAGTATCATAAGTTGCCCACAATTAGTTCTCAGTCCAGTGTTGAGAGTTCAGAGATAGATCCAAGTCTAGAAGCTCAAATTGTCCGTAACCGGGGACACGGCTAATCGATTAGGTTTAAAATACTCTGCAGAGTTTTGCACACGTTCCCCACAAGATTTGGTCGCCTCCGTTTGGTTTCTTGCACTTCAGGGTGTTTGAGAAACGGATGACCAAAACATGGTCTTCCAAAGGGTTTCCCTGCGACTCTGTCGGTGCCCATCCTTTCCTACCATTCTTCTACCTCTCGTAGCACCGCCTGTCCAGGGTCACCACGATATCCGACCAAGCCAGAGCCCATAATGACTTGTGGCTGTGCAGGTAAGCCTTGGGTCTTGAAGCACCCATCCATCTCTTTGTGCTTGGGTGGACCTTTCCGCGTGAATACTGGCCATCTCCAGCATCACCTAGGCTAACCACTGGTTTCTCCAGGGCGCCGTTCAACCATCATCCACCCAGAGGTATGTTGAAAACTTGGAGTCTTGAAATCTTGATCATTATGCAGGTCTTGAACTTATTAACTCTCTCAACTCTCATGATTCTCACAACCAACCCCGTCTACTAATAGCATAGCAAAAGTAAAACAACGTTTCCCGGGGCCAATGTTGTCAAAGAGGGTTGAGAGGGGTATCTACCACTTGATACTACTACAATGTAACCAAGTTTCCAACTAACATATCTTGCATGCAACTAGGGAGATGGTAGAACTAATGCATATAAAACATGGGTAAAAGTATGATCAAGGTGACTTGCCTTTACTGTTGATGCAGAGAAAGATCGCTCTCAGAAATAACTTGATAGAACTATTCGTCACTCTCCGATGAAAATCTATATAAACAAGCATTGCATACTTATAAGCAATCATACTAGCAATCAATTCTAACAATCACAAGGTAACACAAGAAACAAAATCAACAAGGTTGATGAAAGAAATACTTAAGACAAAGTTGAAACACAAAACTCCAACAAATTCAAAAGTAACACAAAACCCAAAACAAAGTAAAATATAATAAAAGGATTTTAGTAAATATTTTGTTAGCAAAATGAGTTACTTTTGAAGAACAAGTAAAACTATGCAAACAATATTCTAAACAACATAAGTGTTTGCCTAATGAACTTAACTACAAGCACAACCATAAACTATGAGAAAACAAATTATGAAACAACTTAGTTAACAGAAAGTAATTAAATAAAATCTTTATTATAAAACATAATTAAGTCATCTAAAACTTTGTGAAAATAATTTCTATGAAAAACTAAATTGTTTTATAAAACATTACCTAATGAAGAAAAATATGGTTTCCTATAATAATAGAGTAAAACTAAACTATTTTTGTTTAAAACATTTATTTCCAGAAAAGAATTAGTAAAAACTTTATTTGAAAACAGAATCTAATACTTAAAAATTTAGTTAAAAGAATTGTTACTAACAAATTTGCTTTTAAAACAACTATACCTATTTGAAAGAGGGTATAGATCCCTACAACAAAATTTATAACTAAACAAATTAACTTTTGTTAACAGCAAGTAAATTACTAAGGTTTGGAACAACAAAACTAAATGAAATCTGAAACTTAATATAAATCATATTCAGATTTTCAAAAATAAAACAAGGTAAATAAACTAATATGAAACTAAACAGATTCTGTTTGGTTTGAAAATACTATTTAAAATTATAATAAAAAATTTCAAACTCTACCAAATGATAACTATGATCACTAGTGACAAGTAGGAAAAAGAATCAATCAAAAATTCATTTTAGAACTCAAGATATTCAGAAAACAAAATTTAAATCAAATCTGTTTAAATTCAAATTTAAATGTTCAAACATGGTCAAATTTGGTATCTACAGAAACTATATAAAAATTGTGACCTAATGCAAAAAGAATCAATTAAAAACACTTAAAAACATAAAACATATACTAAAAACAAAATCAGGACTATTCTGTTTTTATAACAAAACAGAAAATAAAAATCCTATAACTAACGGACAGGGGGTGACGTGGCATCTTCTGATTGGTCAAAGGGGTGCGCGCGCGGTATGTTACGGGCGGACGACCGATTGCTAGGGGAAAACGATTCGCGAAATGAAATTTCTAATCGTGGCCGTTCATCTGGATCTGACGGTTGAGGGGGTGGTGGAGCTCACCGTGGTGGTTGCCGGTTCCGGCGAGGGTTCCGGCGACGGCAGAGGCGTCGAGGTTGATGTGGGCGGCGCTCCGGTGGTCTTCGGCGTCGGGGAAAGGGTCCGGTCGACGGAGGCGAGCGTGGCGATGACGATGGTAGCGTCAGATGAGCTCGGGGACGACAGGAGCGAGTGGCACGAGCTCGTGGAAACTTCGGGATGGTGGTGGAGCTCCGGCGAGGGTGACGGTGAGGCAGGTCTGGGGTCTCTGGGCTCGGGCAGGGGATGGGGTGGTGCGCACGGGCGAGAGGAACTCGATGGTGCGCTCGGGAGAGGTCGGGGAGGTCGGAGACGGGCGCTAGGAGGGGAGAGGCGCGGCGGCGACCGAAAGCTCCGGCGAGCGATTCCGGCGAGGAGAGACGTCGGGGTTGGGGGCAATGAGGGGGAATGGTAAGAGGGGAGCGGAGGGTATTTATAGGAGCTCAGAGGGGTCGGGGGAGTAAGGAGGGAGGGGGTCCGCGGCGAGGGGGTCCGGCGACGGCGTCGGGCGCGTGGGAGGAGGAAGGCGACCGAGCGACGGTTTCGGTCGGGCGCGTGGGTCCCGCTGGTCAGAGAGAGAAAGAGGGAGACGTAGTCAGCGGGCGACCGTTATGAAATGAATTCGGCTTTAAAGGCTGTGGGCCGGCCGTTTAATACCGGAAACGGTTACCGTTTTTCCTTTAATAATTTTACCAGAGCCATAAAACTTGATCAATGCATTCGAATAAATTCCAAATATAGTCAAATTTTATATCAAAATTAACATAATAATAAATGCCATTTAATGGACATTTTTATTCTCGCATTTGAATACTTTAAAAAAACCATTTTTCAGAAAATGCCTTAATTGGCTTTATTTACTTTTGCAAATATTTTTCAAATAACTTTTTGGGTTTGATGATTCAAAAACTTCAAAAATTACCCCCTGTCTTGGAGTGTCATGTTACTCCTCTCAATTTTTTGTCAGGGTTTTGAATTCTTTGAAAATTTTGGATAGGGACCAATATGAAATGGATTTTCAAAATAATCCAGAGGTTTTCAAAAGCTCTTTCAATTCCTTATTTTAAACTTCCAACTCATATTTCTTAAAATTTGAGGAAGTCATATTATCCGCTCTCATGAAAATCATTGAGTTGCATAAAGTTTTCTGAATTTGAAATATTTTCAAAATGGAAATTCAAATCATTTTCAAATCCCTTTTCATTTCTTTAAATGGAAGAAGTCATGTCATCTTCACTCTAGGGTTTTGTGACGAAATGAATTTGAATTCCTGGTGATCAAAATGCAGATTGAAAGTTTTGGGAAAGTCATTTCATTCCCTCTCAATAAACTTTCAAAAGTTTCAAAAAGTTTCAAATTTCACTCACTTTCAATCATTCAAGCAAACAAACAATCATTCTATATTTATTATAACATTCCAAAGTTTGGGATGTTACAATTTTAGTTCATAGAATCTACGTTTCTATGATCCTGGTAGTGAAGATTCTACGATTTTCGATCCTACCAAAATCTCGATTCTGACAACCTTGGTGGAGAGATATGATGGCTGGTTCAAGCTTCGAAGAAATGCATGTGGAGAGATAAGTGCAACCCCTCGGATGAAATGCATTGCGGATGTTCGATCGGCGCAGTTAATGACTACTTCCGCATTGGTGAAGACACAATCTTGGAGGTTGTTCGAAGGTTCACTAAAGCAGTGATTGGTGTCTTTGGCCCAGAGTACTTGAGAGCACCAACCGAGGAAGACACTCAAAGGCTGATGACTGAGAGTGAAGCAAGATGATGGACAGGGATGCTTGGATCACTTGATTGTATTCACTGGAGATGCAAGAATTGTCCTGCAGGGTGGAAGGGTTAGTATAAAGGCCACACCAATAATCCAACATCGTTCTTGAGGCGGTTGCATTGAAGGATCTTGGATATGGCATTCATTCTTTGGTTGGCCTAGCTCGCACAATGACTTGAATGTGCTGTCAAGATCATCACTATTTTCTAGGCTTATTACATGTGAAGCTCCTGCTTGCAACTACTCGGTCAATTACTCCATGGGTTACCTTGCGGATTCTATCCACAATGGGCCACCTTGGTCAAAACAATTCCGCATCCTAAAGGAGATTCACTTTGTCCAGTTTCAAGAAGTTGTTACGAAAGATGTTGAGAGAGCCTTCAGTGTCCTTCAAAAGCTTTGCAATTGTCCGTGGTCCTGCCAAGCACTGTAGCTCCAAGGTTCTATGGCGGATCATGACTTGTTGCATCATATTGCATACCATGATTATTGAAGACGAAAGGGATATGTCTGAGAACTTTCGGTAGATCACCAACGGGACTCCGGTTGAGCCAGAGTATGATACAAACATGATCCTGGCGTTCCTTGAGGAACATCGCAAGATCGAGAACCAACAAGTTCATGCTTAGCTCCAAGAAGATCTTATTGAGCATCACTTGCAATGTCCCTGGTTGTTCTATCACATGTCATTCGCTACATTTCGACCATTCGGCGTGTTTAAATTTGAATAATTTGATTTATAAACTTTGAATTCGGTCTGTAAACTATATTCGTAATTTGCTTCAACCTTCAAATTTATGTTTAGTTTTTATATGTGTGCTAATATATAGTTGCAATGATACAGAAATTTTAAAGTTTAAAAAACTAAAATTTACTATATTAAATATAAGGGGTCAGGTAGGTCCGACCAATATTTATTGAAGTAAATATATCTCATTAAGGGTTTACTCCATCGAATACTCTGACACGCCCTGCTCAGCCATCCCAACAAACTGGACATCCGAACCGCTGATTCCGGTGGTTCATCACAGCCCATAGCTCGTACCCTCCAAGAGACACGTACATGCAAAGCTAGATGGACAAGCAAGCAGCCTTATTGATCATCTGGCGTCCGCGCACATGCTCAGAATTTACAAAAAAATGCTGAGGTTGTAGGTGTTTCTATCGTTGAACACATATCATCCAATTAATTCACCTACATATATGAATCTTTTTTCATCTATCTGATATTTTGCAGACTTATCTAATAGATGATGGTTTTACATACGGTGAATATTAAAAAAAAATGAATACAAGATCTCGTTTTACATACGGTGAATATTAAAAAAAATGTAAATACATTTTTAATTACATGAATAATTTTTAAAGTGTTGAATCTCCTATAATTAAATGAACATTTTTTTGAATTTCATGCAAATTTGATAAATGCGTAAATACCTTTCTAAAATTATATCATATACTCACTCCATCCACATATAAAGGGCCTAATACATATTACGAGATTACGGTTGATCTTTGGCAAAAATAATAATTAGAAGATGTATGGTATAAAACTAATATCATTAGAAACTCCATTCTCTCACGAATTTGATGGTATGCTTTGTGTAATATGCATGTATTATTACTCTAACGTGTAGTCAGCGGTAACCTCGAAAATCGTATCAGCCCTTGTATATATGGATAGATGGAGTAATATTTGTCACTTCGTTAAATTGATTTACCGATGTATTAACATTATATGGATTTTTTTATGTTTAGAAAAAAAAGTAAAAAATTTATGCATGTCTAATGAGCCGTGGGAGTGTCCTGCTCATTATTGTTCCCTCCAGGAGGTGAGACGGCCTCGAAACTCGCTAGAGGCGATATATAGATAAGCTCGCAAAACCATGGTTCGTGGTACTCCAGGGGAAAATGATGCAAAAGCCCTGAATCGGCGTAGCTTGTTTTTCTGTAATACACTCCGATGTTGTGTGTTCGTTCAACTGTTTTGTAGGTACAGGCACACAAGCCTCGTGCTCAGGAATTTGACACGAACGATGGGAATTTAAAGAAGAAAATCCATGACTAATTACCGTCAAATGTATTTACTGGCTACTGCATTCTACTATTGATCCTACATAGAGGCACAGAGCCACAGTGGGAAATTTCTGTTTCATGGAAGAGCTCTGAAACTTTGAGTGCAAATGGACCAGAGAACACCAAACAATGGGCTAAGGGCATCTCCAGCCGTCCCCTCCCCCCCCCCTCACCTAGCGCTTGAAATAGCGCTGCTTGCAGGCGAACCAACGCTAAATTCGGCATGAGGGACTCGGACTCGGGTTCCCAGCTGACCCCTCAAGGTCACCCCTAGCTGGCGATTTTGGTCCAATTTCGAGCCCAAATTCGACGCACTTTCGGCACAAAATTCAACAAAAACTAAATTTTATGACAAAGTTCATCACATAAATCAATACAAATCAAATAGTTCAACGAAGCAAACTCATAATTCCAAGACAAAATAAAAAAATTGAACTAGGCGTTGCCCTTGAGCTCCATACGTGCTCCAACAGATTGTCCTGCAGTTCTTGATGCACCTGTGGATCCCGGATCACCTCGTGGATATTGAGGAAGGCAGCCCATGTTGTCGGTACCTGGTGATCAATAACTGCAAGACGACCCTGCTTGAAATATGGTTCAGTGTTAAACACTGGTTCTTCCTGCTTGCTCTCAATGATCATGTTGTGCAAGATGACACAACAATTCATCATCTCCCACATCTGAGATTTCGACCAGGTCAAAGCGGGGTACCAGACAACAGCTAATCGAGGTTGAAGCACACCACATGCTCGTTCGACATCCTTGCTACAAGCCTCTTGACACTTAACAAAGTGTGACTTCTTGCCTCCTGCCACATGGTTTGAGATAGTGTTCACAAATGTGGGCCATCTCAAAGAGATACCATCTGCTAGATAGTATCCCTTGTTGTAGTGGCGCCCATTGACTTCGAAATTCACCGGAGGAGCATGACCTTCAACAAGCTTCGCAAAGACATTCGAGCAATGTAGTACCTTGGTGTCATTGTGAGTTCCTGGCATACCAAAGAAGGAGTGCCAAATCCATAGATTATGTGTGGCCACTGCCTCAAGTACCACACCGCAAGCTCCTTTGGCGCTTTTGTACATCCCTTGCCAAGCAAACAGACAGTTTTTCCATGCCCAATGCATGTAGTCGATGCTTCCAAGCATCTCAGGAAATCATCTTGTTGCATTCTGTGTTAGGATCTGAGCAGTGTCTTCAGCATTGGGTGATCGCAAATATTATGGTCCAAACGCTGCCACCACTACCTTGCAAAACTTGTACAAACACTCAATAGTGGTGCACTCGGCCGTGCATCCATAGTCTTCTTGTATATCACTCGGAGCTCCGTATGCAAGCATCCTCATAGCTGTGGTGCACTTCTGGATTGAGGAGAATCCAACTGTGCCGGTGCAATCCTTCTTGCAAATGAAATAACTGTCGAACTCTCGGATAGCATTCACAATCCTGAGGAAGGGCTTTTGTCCCATCCGATAGCGGCGCTGAAATACTTTCTCGTTGTGCAGAGGAGCATCGACGAAGTATTCGGCGTAGAGCATCCAATAGCCCTCCATGTCATGCCTCGGTTTGATCTTGTGGTGGCCCGACGCCAAGCCACCTCATAGCGGGTTGGCATCATTCGCGAACAGGCCAGTCAGCGCGGCAAGGATCATGAGGTGTTCCTTGTCGACCGTGTCGACCTCGACTTCCTCCTCCTTCAAAGTCACGAACGCCTCCTCGTCGTTTGAGTCCATGGCCGAATAGGCAAATCGCCGAACACCTGGTAGGCATGGTGGATGGGTATGCGCCTGCGTGGCCGTCGGAGCCCTAGAAAACTCGCCCAGGAGAGCCAGATGGAGGCTACCGCGAAACCGGCGTGGAAATGGCCTTTTCTAGCGGTGGGGTAGCGGCCGTGGGCAAGTGGGCGGAGCCAAGATTGGCATGGCAGCGAGGCGTCTTGGAGAGCACGAGGGCGAATATGGCGGGGAAAAGGTATTTATCGCCTAACAGTGGTTGCCCATGCGCCGCTTTTGCTTCCGCCGGAGCCCTCAAGTGCCCCCGACGAGCTGGGTTCAGCCTAGGATTGCCGACCCAAAAAATGGGCCCAACTGGACGAATTTGGCGTCCAGGGGGCGACTGAGAGGATTTTTTCGGTGCCGGTGATAAAAAATGCGCCTTGGGGGCCTATTTGGGGTGCGTGCGGAGATGCTCTAACTGAAAGCACATTTACTCCCTTGGTGGTTTTGGTAATTAATAACAACATATATCTCATTGGACTAATGTTTCCATTAAGAATATTTCAAGAAAAGTTCAATGATGGGATGGAAAAAGGATTGTGGAGAGACCCCAAGATGCGAGGAATATGATTGGCAAAGCTTCAAGCAAAAAGACTCTACATTTTACTTTCTGAGAAATCACTTTGAGTCTATTGGAAAGCCAATACTATTAAAAGGGGGTGAGGTATTGCTGGCGAATGATACGTCTCCAACGTATCGATAATTTATGAAGTATTCATGCCATGTTTACAATATTTCCATATGATTTTGATATGATTTTATTAGAACTAACCCGGACTGGCGTTGTTTTCAGCCGAACTACCATGGTGTCATTTTTTGTGCAGAAACAAAAGTTCTCGAAATGGGCTGAAAATTTAGTATGATATTTTGTGGACCAAAATAGACCCCCAAAGCATTGGAGCTGGGCCAAAAGAGCCACGAGGAGGCGGCAAGCCTACCACGCGGCCAGGTGGTGGCCGCGCCTAGCAGGCTTGCCACTGCCTCATGGCCCCCCTTGACGTGATATCGACGCCAATAATTCCTATAAATGCTGAAACCTCCGGAAAAAAACCTAGACCGGGATTTCCATCGCCGCAATCCTCCAAAGCCACGAAAACCCAATCTTGGCCCTCTTCGACACCCTGCCGAAGGGGGTCACCATCACCGGAGGCCATCTTCATCGTCCCGGAGGGGCCATCAACACCATGAAGGCCAAGGACCAGAGGGAGAACATCTCCCCATAGAGGGGGGAGGCCATGGAGGAGGAAGCACAAGGGGGAGACCCTCTCCCCCTCTCTCCCAGTGGTGCTAGAGTGCCACCGGGGGAACCATCGCTGCGTTGATTGTCTTCATCAACATCGCCTTATTTGTCACCATCCTCATCTCCTTTTAGCGGTCCACTCTACCACACCCCGCTGTAATCCCCTACTTGAACATGGTGCTTTATGCCACATATTATGATCCAATGATGTGTTGCCATCCTATGATGTTTTGAGTAAATTTCTTTTGTCCTTTGGGTTGATTGATGATCTAGATTGGTATGAGTTGTATGTTTATTTTGGTGATGTCCTATGGTGCCTTCCGTGCCGCGCACACGTGAAGGATTCCCGCTGTAGGGTGTTGCAATATGTTCATGATTCGCTTATAGTGCGTTGTTTGAGTGACAGAAGCATAAACCCGAGTAAGGGGGTTGTTGCGTATGGGATAAAGGGGACTTGATGCTTTAATGCTATGGTTGGGTTTTACCTTAATGATCTTTAGTAGTTGCGGATGCTTGCTAGAGTTCCAATCATAAGTGCATATTATCCTAGTAGGGAAAGTATGTTTGCTCATGCCTCTCCCTCATATAAAACTGCAATAATGATTTCTGATCTTGTTAACAATTGCCTAGGATAATTCCGCACACCGGCTCATCATTATTCCACACTCGCTATTTGTAATATATTGTAATATTATGATAACAATACCTATTTTTTTATTTTAGTTCTCCGTTATCATGCAAAGCTATCCTCTTCATACTGACAACGTAGTTTTATTTCTCGTTTCTAGATGGAAGCAAACGTTCAGTGTACGTAGGGTTGTATCGGTGGGAAATAGGACTTGAGATAATATTGATCTTACATTTAGCTCCTTTTGGGTTCGACATTCCATACATATCACTTCCACCTTTGGAAATTGCTACGATGATTCCTTGCACTTGGGGATTATCAAGCTCTTTTCTGGCGCCGTTGTCGGGGAGCAATAGCGTGGGGTTGATATTCTCGTGTGTGCTTGTTTGCTTTCTTCACTTTATAGATTTTGTTTTCCCTTTTTGCTTTCTTTAGTTGTGGGTGAAACAAACAAAAAAAATATAAAAATAAAAAATACAAAAAGAGTTACTTGCCTCTTATTCCTAAGAAGTTTTTCAAAAAAAGAAGAAGTCATTGGAAGGTTGTGCATTGGAGAAGTGAGGGTCGACCTTGAACACTTGTGTTCATGCTCATGGAAACAATGTAGAATTTTTCATGGAAGCTTCTATGAAATAATTATCCCCTTGTATATATCCATTGTATTATAAATATAATGTGCCAAGATTTGCTTTTAGGATGATTAGATTGCTTGTTTGGTGCGTGCAGTGCAAAAACAGAAACTTTGTCTGTAGTGCGTGAATTTACATTTTTTACTAGAACGTCAAAAGTTTATGAACTTTTACACAGTACTGATATACATTTTTTTTATTTTTCCTAAATTTTCAGAATTTTTTGAGTTACAGAAGTATACTAAGTTTCCAGATTACTATAGACTATCCCGTTTTTGATAGATTTTATTTTCTATGCATTGTTCTCTTATTTTGATGAACCTATGGGTTGTATCGGGGGGTATGAACCATGGTGAAGTTGGACTACAGTAGATATACTTCTAATATGAATTTGGAATGAGTTCACAACAGTACTTAAATAAGTATTTGTCTTTATTATACTAACGGATCTCACGAGGGTTTTGTTAAGTTTTGTGTGAATGAAGTGTTCAAAGATCGAGGAGGTATCGATATAAGAAGAATATGAAGAGACAAGAGTTCAAGATTGGGGATGCCCAAGGCACGCCAAGTAAATAATTCAAGGAGACTCAAGCATCCAAGCTTGGAGATGCCCCGGAATTCATCCCATCTTTATTCTTCAACAATTATTGGTATACCTCGGTTTTTGTTTTGCTCACATGATATGTGTCTTTAGTGTTTTTATTTTCCATTATTCACCCTTCTAGTATTAGATAGTCCTTCATGTATTTGTAGAATGCTTCAGGTGCTTCACTTAAATCTTTTGAGTATGGCTTTATAGAATGCTCTTTGTGCTTCACTTAAATCTTTTAAGTATGGCTTTATAGAATGCTTCGTGTGCTTCACTTATATATTTTGAGCTTGGATATTGGTTAATCTATATTAATTGTAGAATTATATATGAACTTCACTTATATCTTTTAGTGTATGAATAAAATGATCATCGGAATTTGGCTTCGAAGAGTATCATTACAATGCCTTGCCTAGCTAAAAAGGCATTAAAGAAAAGAGTTTGTTGGGAGACAACCCAACACTTTTACTTTCTATTTTGATGTGTTAAAATTATTAAGATACTTTAGTAATCATGTTTTGTGCCTTTTATTTCAATAAACTTCCAAGTAAAGCCTTTGGGATAGTGTGGATACTTGCTTGTTTGATTCTGTGCAAAAACAGAAAGTTTTGTGTCCAGTATATGAATTACCTCATTTTACTGGAGTGTCAAAGAATTATGAAATTTTTAATAAAATTTATATGCAAATTATTTGATATTTACTAATTTTTAAGAATTTTTAGAGTTAGGGAATTTTGGTGATCATTCAGATCTTTACAGACTGTTCTGTTTTTGATAGATTCTATTTTGCATGCATAGTTTGCTTGTTTCAAGTGTTCATATAGCTTATATTGAGTAATTTAAATTATGGGAATGATATAATAAAGTATGTATCATGTGGGAACAATTATTAATCTTTTCTTGACAGTACCTAAGTGAATGATTTATCTTTATTACACTAACCCTTCTCACGAAGTTCCGTTGAGTTTTGTGTGATTGAAATTTTCTAGTTTTGGGTGAGATACCGATATAAGGAGAATAAGGATTGTCAAGAACACAACATTAGGGATTAACAAGGCACCCCCAAGGTAATATTAAAGGAATAAGCATGCGTCTAAGCTTGGGGATGCCCCGGAAGGCATCCCCTCTTTTGTCTTCAACACTATCGGTATATCTTACTTGGAGCTATATTTTTATTCGTCACATAATATGAGTTTTGCTTGGATCGTCATTTTATTTTGTTATTCCCTGTTAGGTGTTATTTATAATCTTGTTTTTCAATAAAAAATTTCAAGAATTGCCTTAGGATACTTGCATTGCATGTTTGATGTATGATGTGTAAAAAACAGAAACTTTTGTTGTACTGTTTGAAGTTTCATATTTTACTGGAACGTGGAAAGTTTCTGAAATTTTTACACGGTGTTTTTATATAAATTACTTAGCTTTTACTAAATTTTCATAATTTTTAGATTTACAGAGGTACACTAGTTTAATAAATTACTACGGACTGTTGTGTTTAGACAGATTGTTGTCATAGTTTTGTTATCTACTTATCCTATAGTTTCCATAGCCTATATTGGTAGATATAAATTGTGGAAATGATAGAATACAGTACATAATGTTTCAAAATTATTGTGCAACTTGTCTTGGCAGTACATGAAGTGTTGATTTGTTCTTATGTGTACTAACCTATCTCATGAGTTCTTTTTGAGTTTTGTGTGGGTGAAGTTTTTGAGAATAGGTGAAACCGGGATATGACAGGATTCAACAAGAAAGAAAAGCTCAAGCTTGGGTATGCCCAAGGCACCCCAAGCAAATATTTCAAGAACTCTCAAGTATCTAAGCTTGGGTATGGTATGCATCCCACCTCTCTTCATCAACAATTATCGGTTAGCCTATGTTGAGCCTAAATTTTTATTTGTTCACATGATGCATGCTATTCTTGGAGTGCCATTTTAATTTTCTTTGTTGTTTGAATCAAATCATTGGATCTTAAATTTTGAATAATATAGAGTCCTCACATGGCTATTTAACTAATTGACTACGCATTGATCTTCACTTATACCTTTTTGGAGTAGTTTTTCATTCACTCTCGTGCTTCACTTATATCCTATGAGTAAATGGTTGAATGAATAGAATATCATAAATCTGAAATAAAAAATGCTTCATATACTTATCTCATGGGGAGTAATGACTTCACACATAATAAGTATAGCTGCTGAAATTTATTGAAATTTAGCAAACACCGCATTGGTCACTTGAAGAATCCATAAAAGAATATTGAAGGAAGAGAGATTTTACATATAAATATACTATCTCGGACATCTTCTATGATTGTGAATGCCCATTAATTATTTTCAAACTTGAGCAAACTTAGTTGAAGTTGGACAAGGAAGACAACATAATGAGTTATGCTTGGGTATATTTGTATAGAAGTTATATTGTTTTGGATCCTCCAACATGTGGTGCTCGCTTCCACCTCATACTAGCCAAAACTTCCGCACCAAGTAGAAATACTACTTGTGCATCCAAACACCCTTAAACCAGTTTTGCCATGAGAGTCCACTATACCTACCTATGGATTGAATAAGATCCTTCAAATAAGTTGTCATCAGTGCAAAAAAAAATAAAAATTGCTCCTAAATATGTCAGATCTTTTATTGTAAGGGAAAATAAGTGTTGTACGAATTTTTGAGGGTAAAGAAATAAAAGCGACGTACTGCATAATAAAGCTTGCTATCACAAAGGGCAATACAACGTGATGTTCCTTTGCATTAAGAGTTTGCACATCTAAAAACAAAAAGCGCATGACAACCTCTGCTTCCCTCTACGAAGGACCTATCTTTTACTTTCTAGTACTTACCTTTATACAAGAGTCATGGTGATCTTCACCACTTCCTATATTTTGCCTTTTTCTATTGGCAAGCATCATTTGGTGGGGAAAGATCCAAGCATATATGGCTATCCAAATATATTTCATCATGAATTATTATTGTTGACAATTATCTATATGATAAATAAGTTGGGAGGCGAAACTTTAAGCCCCTATCTTTCTGTGTGTTCGACGCATGTTGTTTGCTCTAAAAACATGCTTTGTGAGTTAGCAATCATGGAAGACTATATGATAGTTGAGTATGTGGAATTTGCTAAATCAAAGCTCTTACATAGACCCTTCCTGAAAATAAGATGAATTGCAATTGTTTTGTGATTGAAAGCATAGTTTGTTAGTTTTCAAGAAACTTTCTGGTTTATACGTTAACATGCGAATAGCTTGCTACTTGATCATGAGAAGTTTTATGAGATGAGCTACTATTTATGATACATAATGATGCTAGAAAAAGTGATTGTAATTATCACTGATCAAACTTGTGAACTTGCTAGCATTCACACTTCATAAATTATTTCTTTTATCATTTAACTACTCGAGGACGAGCAGGAATTAAGCTTGGCGATACTCATTGATACGTCTCCAACGTATATATAATTTTTGCTTGTTCCATGCTGTTATATTATCATTCTTAGATGTTTTACAATCATTTTACCACAAATTTATATTGTTTTTGGGACCAACATATTAACCCAAAGCCTAGTGCCAGTTTCTGTTTTTCCTTGTTTTTGAGTTTCACAGAAAAGGAATATCAAACGGAGTCCAAACGGAATAAAAATTTACGGAGATTTTTTATGGACCAAAAGACACCCACGGAGCTTGGAGATGAAGCCAGGAGATTCCTGAGGAGGACACAAGCCTCAGGGGCACGGCCACCCCCCTAGGCGCGCCCACTAGGCTTGTGGGCCCCTCGGGAGTCCATCGACCTCCCTCTCAGCTCTATAAATCCTCAAATATTCCAAAAATCCAATGCAGAACCTAGATCGGGAGTCCCCCCCCCCCCCCCCCCGCAAACCTCCAGAGCCACGAAAAACCAATCGGGAGCCCATTCCGGCACCCTTCCTGAGGGGGAAACCATCATCGGCGGCCATCTTCATCATCCCGACGCTCTCCATGACAAGGAGGGAGTATTTGTTGGAAATATGCCCTAGAGGCAATAATAAAATGGTTATTATTGTATTTCCTTGTTCATGATAATTGTCTATTGTTCATGCTATAATTGTGTTAACCGGAAACCATAATACATGTGTGAATACATAGACCACAACATGTCCCTAGTGAGCCTCTAGTTGACTAGCTCGTTGATCAATAGATGGTCACGGTTTCATGACCATGGACATTGGATGTCGTTGATAAGGTATAGGGATACCGACGATCGAATCTCGGGCAAGTATCATACCGATAGACAAAGGGAATTGAATACGGGATTGATTGAATCCCCGACATCGTGGTTCATCCGATGAGATCATCGTGGAGTACGTGGGAGCCAACATGGGTATCCAGATCCCTCTGTTGGTTATTGGCCGGAGAAGTGTCTCGGTCATGTCTACGTGTCTCCCGAACCCGTAGGGTCTACACACTTAAGGTTCGATGACGCTAGGGTTATAGGGAAATGGTATACGTGATTACCGAAGGTTGTTCGGAGTCCCGGATGAGATCCCGGACGTCACGAGGAGCTCCGGAATGGTCCGGAGGTAAAGATTGATATATAGGAAGTCCAGTTTTGGTCACCGGAAAGTTTTCGGGCTCATCGGTAGTGTACCGGGAGTGCCGGGAGGGTGCCGGAGGACCCCCGGGAGGGGTGTGACGACCAAAGGACCACATGGGCTGTTAGATAAAGTGTGCCAGCCCTTATTGGGCTGGGAAATACTTTTGCTAAAGGCCCATGTGGCTGGAGATAAGGAGATAAGGCAAAAAGGATTTAAAAGGAGGAGATCCACCTCCCTTGTGGGAGGTGGACTCTCCCTTTAATTCGGCCGGCCATCTCCTCTTTGGAGTAGAGGCCAAGCCAGCCCTCCACGTCCCTCCTCCTATATATACTTGAGGTTTTGGATGTTTTGAGAGAAGATTTGATCTCTCTCTCTCACGGCGAAGCCCTACCTCTCTTCTTCCTCCTCCGCAGCGCTTAGGCGAAGCCCTGTCGGAATACCTTGCTACTCCACCACCACCACGCCGTCGTGCTGCTGTTGGAGCCCTTCCCCAACCTCTCCTTCCTCCTTGCTGGATCAAGGTGTTGGAGACGTCACCGGGCTGCACGTGTGTTGAACGCGGAGGTGCCGTCCGTTCGGCACTTGATCGGATCTACCGCGATCTGAATCGCTGCGAGTACGACTCCATCAACCGCGTTCTTGTAACGCTTCCGCTTAGCGATCTTCAAAGGTATGAAGATCCACTCTCCCCTTGCTCGTTGCTGGTTTCTCCATAGATGGATCTTGGTGAACGCGTAGGAAATTTTTGATTTACTACTACGTCTCCCAACAGTGGCATCATGAGCTAGGTCTATGCGTAGAATCTATGCACGAGTAGAACACAAAGCAGTTGTGGGCGTCGATTTTGTTAATATGCTTGCCGTTACTAGTCTTATCTTGATTCGACGGTATTGTGGGATGAAGCGGCCCGGACCAACCTTACACGTACGCTTACGTGAGACCGGTTCCACCGCATGACATGCACCAGTTGCATAAGGTGGCTAGCGGGTGTCTGTCTCTCCCACCTTAGTCGGATTGGATTCGATGAAAAGGGTCCTTATGAAGGGTAAATAGCAATTGGCATATCACATTGTGGTTTTGACGTAGGTAAGAAACGTTCTTGCTAGAAACCTATAGCAACCACGTAAAAACTTGCAACTACAAATTAGAGGACGTCTAACTTGTTTTTGCAGCATATGCCTTGTGATGTGATATGGCCAAAAGGATGTGATGTGATGCATTGTGATGTATGAGATTGATCATGTTCTTGTAATAGGGTTCACGACTTGCATGTCGATGACTATGACAACCGGCAGGAGCCATAGGAGTTGTCTTATATTATTGTATGACCTGCGTGTCAATCATAAACGCCATGTAATTACTTTACTTTATTGCTAAACGTTAGCTGTAGTAGTAGAAGTAATAGTTGGCGAGACAACTTCATGAAGACACAATGATGGAGATCATGATGATGGAGATCATGGTGTCGTGCCGGTGACAGTGATGATCATGGTGCCCCGAAGATGGAGATCGAAGGAGCAAGATGATATTGGCCATATCATGTCACTATATTGATTGCATGTGATGTTTATCATGTTTACATCTTATTTGCATAGAACGACGGTAGTAAATAAGATGATCTCTCAATAAAATTTCAAGAAAGGTGTTCACCCTAACTGTGCACCGTTGCTAAGGATCGTCGTTCCGAAGCACCACGTGATGATCGGGTGTGATAGGTTCTAACGTTCGCATACAACGGGTGTAAGCCAGATTTACACATGCGAAACACTTAGGTTGACTTGACGAGCCTAGCATGTACAGACATGGCCTCGGAACACGGAAGACCGAAAGGTCGAACATGAGTCGTATAGAAGATACGATCAACATAGAGATGTTCACCATGGATGACTAGTCCGTCTCACGTGATGATCGGACACGGGCTAGTTGACATGGATCATGTATCACTTGGAAGACTAGAGAGATGTCTATCTAAGTGGGAGTTCATTAATAATTTGATTAAGTGAACTTAATTATCATGAACTTAGTCTAAAAATGTCCTTGCAAATTATGTCGTAGATAGCTCGCACTGTAGCTCCACAGTTTTATTGATACAATCCTAGAGAAAAGTAAGTTGAAAGTTGATGGTAGCAATAATGCGGACTGAGTCCGTGATCTGAGGATTGTCCTCATTGCTGCACAGAAAGCTTATGTTTTTGATGTACCGCTAACTGCACCACTCCCTCAAGCGTTGTCTGTAGATGTTGTGAACATATGACAGGCACTTTTTGGTGACTACATGATAGTTCAATGCGTCATGCATTACGGCTTAGAATTGAGGCTCCAAAACGTTTTGAACGTCACGGAACATATGAGATGTTCTAGGAGCTGAGATTGTGATCTCAGGCTCGTGCCTATGTTGAGAGGTATGAGACCTTCAACAAGATTCTTTGTCTGCAAGATAAAGGAGAATAGCTTAATCGGTGAGCGTGTGCTCAGATTGTCTGGGTGCTACAATCACTTGAATCAAGTGGAAGTTTATCTTCCAGATGAGATAGTGATTAATGCAGTTCTCCAAGTCACTGCCACCAAGCTACTAGAGCTTTGTGATGAACTATAACATGCCAGGGATGGATAAGATGATCCCTGAGTTGTTCGTGATGTTTGACACCACGAAGGTAGAAATCAAGAAGGAGCATCAAGTGTTGATGGTTAAGTGAAACCACTAGTTTCAAAAGGGGCAAGGGCAAGAACGGAAAACTTCAGGAATGGCAAGCCAGTTGTTGCTCTAGTGAAGAAACCCAAGGTTGAGCCCGAACCCGAGACTAAGTGCTTCTGTTATGAGGAGAATGTTCGCTGAAGC
The DNA here is from genome assembly GCA_022496015.1 of Hordeum marinum. Taxonomy (NCBI): domain Eukaryota; kingdom Viridiplantae; phylum Streptophyta; class Magnoliopsida; order Poales; family Poaceae; genus Hordeum; species Hordeum marinum. The sequence goes on from CM039672.1 coordinate 388,340,266, forward strand.
GGAAAACCCCTAGATGCTTGGTAGATAAGAAGGCTGGTAATGTCAATGGAAGTATATTTGATATACGTGTTAGTGATGTGTACCTTGCTGGTACTCCTAGTAGCACCTGGGTATTGGATACCGGTTCGGTTGCTAAGTGTTAGCAACTCGAAATAAAAGCTACGGAGTAAATGGAGACTAGCTAGGTGAAAGGTGACGATGTGTGTTGGAAGTATTTCCAAGATTGATGTGATCACCATCGCACGCTCTCTCTACCTTCAGGATTTGTGATAAACCTAAATAAATGTTATTTGGTGTTTGCGTTGAGCATGAACGTGATTAGATCATGATTAGTGCGATACGGTTATTCATATAAGTTAGAGAATAATGGTTATTCTGTTTACATGGATAATGCCTTCAATGGTCATGCACCCACTCGGAATGGTTTATTGAATCATGATCGTAGTAGTACACATATTCATAACATTGGTACCAAAAGATATAAAGTTAATAATGATAGTACCACATACTTGTGGCACTGCCGCTAAATGTCATATTGGTATAAATCGCATGAAGAAACTCCATGATGATGGATTTTTGACTCACTCGATTTCGAATCGGTTGAGACATGCGAGCCATGCCTCTTGGGCAAGATGACTGAGACCCCGTCATCCAATATGATGGAGCGGGCAAGTGGCTTATTGGAAATAATACATGTTGATGTATGTGGTCCAATGAGTGTTGAAACACACAGTGGATATCGTTGTTTTTCTTTACCTTCACTGATGATTTGAGTAAATATGGGGATATTTACTTAATGAAACACGAATCTGAAATGTTTGAAAGGTTCAAGGAGTTTCTGAGTGAAGTTAAAGATCATCGTGACAAGAAGATAAATGTCTATGATATGATCATGGAGGTGAATATCTAAGTTACGAGTTTGGTATGCAATTTTAGACAATGTGGAAATTGTTTCACAGCTCACGCCTCCTGGAACACCATAGTGTGATGGTGTGTTCGAACGTCGTAGTCGTGCTCTATTGGATATAGTGAGTACTATGATGTCTCTTATCGTTTTACCACTATCATTATGGGGTTATGCATTAAAGACAAATCCATTCACTTTAATAGGGCACCATCTAAGTCTGTTGAGATGACACCGTGAGAATTATGGTTTGACAGAAGCCTAAGCTGTCATTTCTTAATGTTTGGGGCTGCGACGCTTATGTGAAAATGGGTTTTTCAGCTAGCGAGCTCGAACCCAAAGCAGACAAATGTATCTTCATAGAATACCTTAATGAGACATTGGGTATACCTTCTATTTCAGATCCAAGCGCAAAATGTGTTTGTTGCTAAGAATGGGTCCTTTCTTGAGAAAGAGTTTCTCTCGAAAGAATTGAGTGGGAGGAAGATAGAACTTGATAACATTGTTGAACCTTTGTTTCAACCAGAGAATAGCGCAACACAGAAAGATGTTTCTGTAGAGCCTACTCAGTTTAAAATGAAGTTAATGATGATGATCATGAAGCTTCGGATCAAGTCACTATTGAACCTCGTAGGTCGACAAGGACGCGTACTGCTCCTGAGTAGTACGACAACCCTGTCTTGGAAATCATGTTGTTGGACAACGATGAACCTACGAACTATGGAGAAGCGATGGTGGGCCCGGATTCCAACAAATGGCTAGGAGCCTTGAAATCCGAGAAAGGATCCATGTATGAAAACCAAGTATGGACTTTGGTAGACTTGCCTGTTGAATGGCGGGTCATTGAGTACAAATGGACCTTTGAAATAAACATAGACGCTAATGGTGAAATGTCACCGTTTATAAAGCTCAATTTGTCGCAAAGAAGTTTCCGCCAAGTTCAAGGAGTTGACTGCGATGAGATTGTCTCATCTGTAGCGATGCTAAAAGTCTATTAAAATTTTGTTAGCAGTTGCTGCATTTTTCGATTATGAAATCTGGCAGATGGATGACAAAACAAGGTTTCCGTAATGGTTTCTATGAGGAAGAGTTGTATGTGATACAACCAGAAGGTTTTGTCAATCCTAAGGATGCTAATAATATGCAAACTCCAGCGATCGTTCTATGGACTGGAGCAAGAATCTCGGAGTTGGAATATATGCTTTGATGAGGTGATCAAAGTGTTTAAGTTTATACAAAGTTTATGAGAAACTTGTATTTGCAAGAAAGTGAGTGGGAGCACTATAGAATTTCTTATAAGAATATGTAGTTGACATATTATTGATCGGAAATGATGTAGAATTTCTGGAAGAGCATGAAGGGTTGTTTGAAAAGTTTTTTTTTTCAAAGGAAGACCCAGATAAAGCTACTATTTTATTGAGCATCAAGATCTATAGGGATAGATCTATTCGCTTGATAAGTTTTTTCGACGAAGACATACCTTGACAAGTTTTTGAAGGAGTTCAAAATAGATGGGTCAAAGAAGGAGTTCTTGACTGTATTGTAAGGTGTGAAATTGAGTAAGACTCAATACCCGACCACGGCAGAAGATAAAGAAGAGATGAGTGTCATCTCCTATGCTTTAGCCATAGGCTCTATATAGTATGCCATGCTGTGTACCGCACCTGTGTGTGCCTTGCCATGAGTCTGTCAAGGGGTACAAGAGTAATCCAAGAGTGGATCACTGGACAACAGTCAAAGTTATCCTTAGTAACTTGAGAATTAAGGAAATATTTCTCGATTATGGAGGTGATAAAGAGTTCATCGTAAAGGGTTACGATGATGCAAGCTTTAACTCCAATCCGGATGACTCTTAGTAGAAATCTGGCTACGTATAGTGGAGAAGCCATTTGGAATAGCTCCAAGTGGAGCGTGGGAGCAGTATCTACAAATATGAAATGGAAAGTTTGCAAAGGTACACACGGATCTGAATGTCGCAGGCCCGCTGACTAAAAACCTCTTTCACGAGCAGAACATGAACAAACCCTAGAACTTATTGGGTGTTAATCACATGATGATATGATCACATGGTGATGTAAGTGTTAATCACATGGTGATGTGAACTAGATTATTGACTCTAGTGCAAGTGGGAGACTGTTGGAAATATGCCCTAGAGGCAATAATAAAATGGTTATTATTGTATTTCCTTGTTCATGATAATTGTCTATTGTTCATGCTATAATTGTGTTAACCGGAAACCATAATACATGTGTGAATACATAGACCACAACATGTCCCTAGTGAGCCTCTAGTTGACTAGCTCGTTGATCAATAGATGGTCACGGTTTCATGACCATGGACATTGGATGTCGTTGATAACGAGATCACATCATTAGGAGAATGATGTGATGGACAAGACCCAATCCTAAGCATAGCACAAGATCGTGTAGTTCGTTTGCTAAAGCTTTTCAATGTCAAGTATCGTTTCCTTAGACCATGAGATTGTGCAACTCCCGGATACCGTAGGAATGCTTTGGGTGTGCCAAACGTCACAACGTAACTGGGTGACTATAAAGGTGCACTACAGGTATCTCCGAAAGTATCTGTTGGGTTGGCACGAATCGAGACTGGGATTTGTCACTCCGTGTGACGGAGAGGTATCTCTGGGCCCACTCGGTAAGACATCATCATAATGAGCTCAATGTGACTAAGGAGTTAGTCACGGGATGATGTATTACGGAACGAGTAAAGAGACTTGCCAGTAACGAGATTGAACAAGGTATAGGGATACCGACGATCGAATCTCGGGCAAGTATCATACCGATAGACAAAGGGAATTGAATACGGGATTGATTGAATCCCCGACATCGTGGTTCATCCGATGAGATCATCGTGGAGTACGTGGGAGCCAACATGGGTATCCAGATCCCGCTGTTGGTTATTGGCCGGAGAAGTGTCTCGGTCATGTCTACGTGTCTCCCGAACCCGTAGGGTCTACACACTTAAGGTTCGATGACGCTAGGGTTATAGGGAAATGGTATACGTGATTACCGAAGGTTGTTCGGAGTCCCGGATGAGATCCCGGACGTCACGAGGAGCTCCGGAATGGTCCGGAGGTAAATATTGATATATAGGAAGTCCAGTTTTGGTCACCGGAAAGTTTTCGGGCTCATCGGTAGTGTACCGGGAGTGCCGGGAGGGTGCCGGAGGACCCCCGGGAGGGGTGTGACGACCAAAGGACCACATGGGCTGTTAGATAAAGTGTGCCAGCCCTTATTGGGCTGGGAAATACTTTTGCTAAAGGCCCATGTGGCTGGAGATAAGGAGATAAGGCAAAAAGGATTTAAAAGGAGGAGATCCACCTCCCTTGTGGGAGGTGGACTCTCCCTTTAATTCGGCCGGCCATCTCCTCTTTGGAGTAGAGGCCAAGCCAGCCCTCCACGTCCCTCCTCCTATATATACTTGAGGTTTTGGATGTTTTGAGAGAAGATTTGATCTCTCTCTCTCACGGCGAAGCCCTACCTCTCTTCTTCCTCCTCCGCAGCGCTTAGGCGAAGCCCTGTCGGAATACCTTGCTACTCCACCACCACCACGCCGTCGTGCTGCTGTTGGAGCCCTTCCCCAACCTATCCTTCCTCCTTGCTGGATCAAGGTGTTGGAGACGTCACCGGGCTGCACGTGTGTTGAACGCGGAGGTGCCGTCCGTTCGGCACTTGATCGGATCTACCGCGATCTGAATCGCTGCGAGTACGACTCCATCAACCGCGTTCTTGTAACGCTTCCGCTTAGAGATCTTCAAAGGTATGAAGATCCACTCTCCCCTTGCTCGTTGCTGGTTTCTCCATAGATGGATCTTGGTGAACGCGTAGGAAATTTTTGATTTACTACTACGTCTCCCAACAGTATTTCACCCTCGGGGCTGAGGGTATGTAACAGTAGCATGTGTTTAATCTCTCTCACTCTCTCTCGTGTTCTTGAGATGGCACAATCTTGATGTTCCGCGAGCTTTATTGATATAGATTGAATCATATGGAGTTTTCCCATTTCCCTCTTCTTGTGATGAATTGAGTTTTTCCTTTGAAGTTTTCTTATCAGATTGAGTCTTTAAGGATTTGATAACACTTGATGTATATCTTGTGATGGGATATCCGTGGTGACAATGGGACATTCTATTGATCCACTTGATGTATGTTTTGCTGATCAACTTGCGGGTTCCGTGACCTTGGGAATATATGCATAGGGGTTGGCACACGTTTTTGTCTTGACTTTACGATAGAAACTTTGGGGCACTCTTTGAAGTTCTATGTGTTCGATTGAACATGATGAATCTGAAATTGTCTGATGCATATTGTATAATCAAGAACATGGGTACTTGTGGTGACATTGGAGTATCTAGGTGACATTAGGGTTTTGTTTGATGTGTTATTTTAGTATGAACTCTAGGGCTGTCCGTGACACTTATAGGATAGCTCATAACATTGATCAGAAAATATAACTTTGAGGTGGTTTCGTACCCTACAATAATTTCTTCATTAGTTCCCCGCTATTTGTGACTTTGGAGTGAAATCTTTGTCGCATGAGATGTACTTACATATGATTCAACTATGCCAATATTGTTGAGATAAATTGCACTGGTGAAAGTATGGACCCTAGGCCTTGTTTCCTAGCATTTATACAACGTTTTGCTCGTCGTTTACTATTTGTTACTTTGCTGTTTTTATATTTTCAGATTACAAAAAACTATATCTACCATCCATATTGCACTTGTATCACCATCTCTTCTCCGAACTAGTGCACCTATACAATTTACCATTGTATTGGGTGTGTTGGGGACACAAGAGACTCTTTGCTATTTGATTGCAGGGTTATTTGAGAGAGACCATCTTCATCCTACACCTCCCGTGAATTGATAAACCTTAGGTTATCCACTTGAGGGGAAATTGACATTGTCCTACAAAACTCTGCGCTTGGAGGCCCAACACGAGTCTACAAGAAGGTTGTGTAGTAGACATCAAGCTCTTTTCTAGCGCCGTTGCCGGGGAGGTGAGTGCATGAAGGTATATCTTTAGATCTTGCAATCAAATATTTTAGTTTCTTGTTTTTAACTAGTTTGGTTTAATAAAAAAACTACAAAAAACGGAATTGAGGTGCCCTCATATGCTTCATCTTTTTAATGTCTTTCATGAAAATGATGGAAAGGAAAATTGTGCTCAAGTGTTAAAAGAAGAAGTTATTAAAATGTTTGGCACTAAATATTTGAATGATGAGCAGGATAGTGATATTGTTAGTATGAATTCTCTGAATATTCATGATGCAAATGAAATGCAAAGCCACAAGCTTGGGGATGAAGATGATATTTGTACCCCCCCCCCCAAGTTTTTATGAGCAAAACTATTATCATTATGACATGCCTCCTATCTATGATGATTATTGTGATGACATGTATGATATAAAGAGTAATGGTAACAATGACACTTGTCATCCTGATTTTAATATTCAAAGTGGTTATGTCAATCAAGTATGTGATGATAGTTATTTTGTTGAGTTTGCTCCCACTATTTTGAATGAGAAGAAAATTGCTTATGTGGAGAGTGACAAATTTTCTATGCTTGTGCATCATCAAAATAATGATTTATGTGCTGGTTATATTGTGAAATTCCTTCATGATTCTACTGAAAATTATTATGAGGGAGGAACATATGCTTGTAGGAATTGAAATAATATCAAGTTTCCTCTCTATGTGTTCAAAGTTTTGAAGTTATGCTTGTTTTGCCTTCCTATGCTAGATGATTCTTGTTCCCTTGAATTTTTTGCTCACAAAATACCTATGAATAGGAAGTGGGTTAGACTTAAATGTGATTTTCATGAGATTCATGATGCTCTTTTGCATGTTTAAATTACTATTCCTATGTGAGCATCATTGAAATCATCATGCCTAGCTAAAAGGCATTAAAGAAAAGCGCTTGTTGGGAGAGAACCCCAAACTTTTACTTTCTGTTTTTTTGTGTTAACATGATTAATCTACTGTATTAATCATGGTTTGTGCCTTTTATTTCAATAAAGGGCCAAGTAAATCCTTTGGGATAGTGTGGATACTTGCTTGTTTGATTCTGTGCAAAAACAAAAAGTTTTGCGTCCAGTATATGAATTCTCTAATTTTACTGGAGAGTCAAAAAATTCTGAAATCTTTACACAAACTTTATATGAAAATTGAATAATCTTTCCTAAGTTCTCCTAATTTATAGAGGTAGGTAAGTTTGGGGATCATTCAGATCTTTACAGATTGTTCTGTTTTTTACAGATTCTGTTTTGCATGCATAGTCCGCTTGTTTCAAGTGTTCCTATAGCTTATATTGAGTAATATAAATTGTGGGAATGATTTAATATAGTAGGTATAATGTGGTAACAATAATGAATCTTGTCTTGACAGTACCTAAGTGAATGATCTATCTTTACTACACTAACCCATCTCACGAAGTTCCGTTAAGTTTTGTGTGATTGAAGTTTTCAATTTTTGGGTGAGACACCGATATGAGGTTGATAAGGAGTGACAAGAACCTAATCTTGGCAATGCCCAAGGAACCCCCAAGGTAATATCCAAGGAATACTCAAGTGCCTAAGCTTGGGGATGCCCCGGAAGGCATCCCCCCTTTCGTCTTCAACACTATCGGTATATCTTACTTGGAGTTATATTTTTATTCGTCACATAATATGAGTTTTGCTTGGAGCATTATTTTCTGTTAGGTGTTATTTATAATCTAGTTTTTCAATAAAAAGTTCCAAGAATTACCTTAGGGTGCTTGCATTGCATGTTTTGATATGTGATGGGTAAAAATAGAAACTTCTGCTATAGTGTTTGAATTTTCCTATTTTACTGGAATGTGGAAAGTTTCTGAAATTTTTACACAGTGTTTTATTATAAATTTTATAGCATTTCCTAAATTTTCATAATTTTTTGAGTTACATAAGTACACTGTTTTCATAAATTGCTATAGACTGTTCTGTTTAGACAGATTGCTGCCATAGTTTTGTTATCTACTTATCCTATAGTTTTCATAGCCTATACTGGTAGATATAAATTGTGGAAATGATAGTATACAGTAACTAATGTTTGAAAATTATTATGCAACTTGTCTTGGCAGTACATAAAGAGTTGATTTATTATTATGTGTACTAACCTATCTCACGAGTTCTTTTTGAGTTTTGTGTGGATGAAGTTTTTGAGAATAGGTGAACCCGTGGTATGAGAAGATTGAACGAGATACAAAAGGTCAAGCTTGGGGATGCCCAAGGAACCCCAAGTAAATATTTTAATAACTCTCAAGCACCTAAGATTGGGGATGCTACGCATCCCACCTCTCTTCATCAACAATTATTGGTTAGCCTATGTTGAGCCTAAATTTTTATTCGTTCACATGATGCGCACTATCCTTGGAGTGCTATTTTTATTTTGCTTGCTGTTTGAATAGAGTACTTAAGATCTAAAAATATTTATTGAGGGAGAGAGAGTCCTCACATAGCTCATTAATTGTTTGACTACTCATATCCTTTGAGAGTAGCTTGTCATTTTCTCATGTGCTTTACTTAATATTGTTTGAGCTTGTCGGGAAAAAATAATGGCAATATATGAAACTAGTCCCAAAGTGATAGATATCCAAGGAGGATATAATAAAAAGTTTCATGAAGATCATGGGACAAATTAAACTTGATTCTTTGTAATTGTTTTGAAACATGATGATAGCAATATGTGAGTCATGTTAGTGAGTAATTATGCTTAGTTAGAATATTGGTGTTAAGGATTGTGATTCCCTATGCATGCACGAAAGTCAATAATTATGCAATGAAGTTACATCCTACTTGTGGTGCATTATTTGGTGTTATATGACTCAATGCTTACTTATCTGATTTTTCGTTCCTCGGTTTGGTTGCTTTCTAATCTATTTGCTAGCCTTCATTTCTACTAAGTAGAAATACTACTTGTGCATCCAAAATCCTTAAACCAAGTTTTGCCTTATGAGTCCACCATACCTACCTATATGTGGTATTTCCATGCCGTTCCAAGCAAATTTGTATGTGCCATATCTAAATCTTCAAAATAAATTTTCTCTTTTGTGTCCCGTACCGCTCATGAAACGATGGGGAGTATCCAATATTTTTCTGTTAGGTGTTATATTATCATTCTTGGATGTTTTACAATCATTTTACCACAAATTTATATTATTTTGGGGCCTAACCTATTAACCCAGAGCCCAGTGCCAATTTCTGTTTTCCCCTTGTTTTGAGTTTCACAGAAAAGGAATATCAAACGGAGTCCAAACGGAATAAAAATTTACGGAGATTTTTTATGGACCAAAAGACACCCACGGAGCTTGGAGATGAAGCCAGGAGATTCCCGAGGAGGCCACAAGCCTCAGGGGCATGACCACCCCCCCTGGGCGCGCCCACCAGGCTTGTGGGGCCCTCGGGAGTCCACCGACCTCCCTCTCGGCTCTATAAATCCTCAAATATTCCAAAAATCCAAGGCAGAACCTAGATCGGGAGTTCCCCCGCCACAAACCTCCAGATCCACGAAAAACCAATCGGGAGCCCATTTCGGCACCCTTCCGGAGGGGGAAACCATCATCAGAGGCCATCTTCATCATCCCGACGCTCTCCATGACAAGGAGGGGGTATTTCACCCTCGGGGCTGAGGGTATGTAACAGTAGCTATGTGTTCAATCTCTCTCACTCTCTCTCGTGTTCTTGAGATGGCACGATCTTGATGTACCGCGAGCTTTATTTATATAGATTGAATCATATGGAGTTTTCCCCTTTCCCTCTTCTTGTGATGAATTGAGTTTTCCCTTTGAAGTTTTCTTATCAGATTGAGTCTTTACGGATTTGAGAACACTTGATGTATATCTTGCGATGGGATATCCGTGGTGACAATGGAACGTTCTATTGATCCACTTGATGTATGTTTTGCTGATCAACTTGCGGGTTCCGTGACCCTGGAAATCTATGCATAGGGGTTGGCACACGTTTTTGTCTTGACTTTCTAGTAGAAACTTTGGGGCACTCTTTGAAGTTCTTTGTGTTGGATTGAACATGATGAATCAGAAATGATGCATATCGTATAATCAAGCCCATGGGTACTTGTGGTGACATTGGAGTATCTAGGTGACATTAGGGTTTTGTTTGATGTGTATCTTAAGGTCTTATTTCAGTATGAACACTAGGGTTGTCCGTGACACTTATAGGGATAGCCATCAGATTGATCAGAAAAGATAACTTTGAGGTGGTTTCATACCCTACAATAATTTCTTCATTAGTTCTCCGCTATTTGTGACTTTGGAGTGAACTCTTTGTCGCGCGAGAGGTACTTACATATGATTCAACTATGCCAATATTGTTGAGAGAAATTGCACTAGTGAAAGTATGGACCCTAGGCCTTGTTTCCTAGCATTTATACAACATTTTTCTCGCCGTTTACTATTTGTTACCTTGTTGTTTTTATATTTTCAGATTACAAAAAAACTATATCTACCATCCATATTGCACTTGTATCACCATCTCTTCGCCGAACAAATGCACCTATACAATTTACCATTGTATTGGGTGTGTTGGGGACACAAGAGACTCTTTGCTATTTAATTGCAGGGTTGTTTGAGAGAGACCATCTTCATCCTACACCTCTTGTGTATTGATAAACCTTAGGTCATCCACTTGAGGGAAAATTTCCATTGTCCTACAAAACTCTGCGCTTGGAGGCCCAACACGAGTCTACAAGAAGAAGGTTGTGTAGTACACATCACTAATATGTCTCCAACGTATCTATAATTTATGAAGTATTCATGCCATGTTTACAATATTTCTATATGATTTTGGTATGATTTTATTAGAACTAACCCGGACTGACGTTGTTTTCAGTAGAACTACTATGGTGTCGTTTTTTGTGGAGAATTAAAAGTTTTTGGACTTGGATAAAAATTTACTATCATTTTTTGTGGACCAAAAGAGACCCCCAAAGTATTGGAGATGGGCTAAAAGAGCCACAAGGAGGCGGCAAGCCTGCCAGGTGCGGCTAGGGGGTAGCCGTGCCTAGCAGGCTTGCCGCCGCCTTGTGCCCCCCCCCCCCTTGATGTGAGATCGATGCCAAAAATTTCTGTAAATGCTGAAACCTCCGGGAAAAAAACCTAGATTGGGAGTTCCGCCACCACAAACCTCGAGAGCCAGGAAAAATCGATCTTGGCCCTCTCCCGCACCCTGTCGTAGGGGTCACCATCACCGGAGGCCATCTTCATCGTCCCGGAGGGGCCATCAACACCATGAAGGCCAAGGACCAGAGGGAGAACCTCTTCCCACAGAGGTGGAGGCCATGAGGGAGGAAGCACAAGGGGGAGACCCTCTCCCCCTCTCTCCGTATGGTGTCGGAGTGTAGCGACCCGACCTGAAAGGTCAAGTCTCCGGTGTTTCCGTACCATCCCAAGATCATGCTGGTACACACACGGTACATCAATGTATATATCAAAGGGAAATCACACAGCATTATATTAATCGAAATCTCATATCGAGTCCTTTATTACAATAAAAATTACAATAAAGTGGCTAAAAGCCAACTCATGAGAATATCTAAATCTTGCGAAAGCGTCGAAGGTAGATGAGTCCATCTGACTCCAAGGGCATCTCACTGAGCATAGAACGTGTCCTCACTCCTGGTCGGAAAAGTACTCTGCAACATGATATGTTGCAGCCGTGTAGGTCAGCATATGGAATATGCCGGCAAAGTCACATGAGAAGGGTGAAAAGGTAGTCATCTAGTCTATATGCATAAATGGCAGGTGGGGTGGTAAGTTTTGCATAAAGCCAATTTTTTCCTACATCAAGAAAAGGGGCTAAGCAAAATATTACTAAGTTGGTTGATTAATGAGATGGTTCCACCAACCAGTTCTCATACCCAAAATTATTAAATTCCCACATCATCATATTAATTGTGTTGAGAGTTCCGGAAGTTCCAATTCCTTTGGCTCAAGTCGTCCATGACCGTGGACACGGCTAATCGATTAGGTTTGAATACTCTGCAAAGTTTTGCACACGTTCCCCACAAGATTTGGTCGCCTCCGTTTGATTTCTCGCACTTCAGGGTGTTTGAGAAACGGATGACCAAAACATGGTCTTCCAAAGGGTTTCCCTGCGACTCTGACGGTGCCCATCCTTTCCTACCGTTCTTCTACCTCTCGTAGCACCGCCTGTCCAGAGTCACCACGATATCCAACCAAGCCAGAGCCCATGATGACTTGTGGCTGTGCAGGTAAGCCTTGGGTCTTGAAGCACCCATCCATCCCTTTGTACCTGGGTGGACCTTTCCGCGTGAATACTGGCCATCTCCAGCATCACCTAGGCTAACCACTGGTTTCTCCAGGGCGCCGTTCAACCATCATCCACCCAGAGGTATGTTGAAAACTTGGAGTCTTGAAATCTTGCTCATTATGTAGGTCTTGAAATTATTAACTCTCTCAACTCCCATGAATCACACAATCAACCCCGTCTACTATTAGCATAGCAAAAGTAAAACAACGTTTCCCGGGGGCCAATGTTGTCAAAGAGGGTTGAGAGGGGTATCTACCACATGATACTACTACAATGTAACCAAGTTTCCAACTAACCTATCTTGCATGCAACTGGGGAGATGGTAGAACTAATGCATATAAAACATGGGTAAAACATGATCAAAGTGACTTGCCTGATTGATGATCTTCGTACGTGAGTGACTCTAAGTAACAAGCTTCGCACTCCGGATAATCTAACGAAACAAACAATGCACTCAAATAAGCATACAACCAAAATAAGTACTCATAACATTCAGCAAAGAAGTACTAAACAAACAAGGCAAACAATGCACAAAAGTCTCTAGCAAGCAAAACACACAAAGTTTTGTTTTCCAAAGGGGATGATGAAAACACTTCTACATAATAAAACTATTTTGAACTAACAAGACAATTGTTGACAGCAAGGCAACAATAGAATATTTTACTATTAAAGTAAACAAAGTCAATCTAAGTTTGTTGGGAAAACCCTAGTAAAGTTTATAAAAGTTTTGATAAACACTATATGAATCAACTATAGTTGTACTAACAAAAGAATGAAAACTAAACTTATAATTTGTTAACAAAACATGTTCTTGACAGAAAATAATTTACTATTAAATCTGTCTTAGAAAACAGAAACAAAATATACAAAACTTTGTTTGAAAGCAAAACTATTACTAGTTAGTTGTTTTAGTCAAATTAAGCCTAATTGAAAAGAAATTTTGATTCCTATGTTAATTAAAATTAAACTAAGCAAATTTATATTTTTATTAACATTAAGTGAAAACACTAAATGTTTACTAACAGAACCTAATAAACAAATAAAACCAAATTCTAAATCAAACTAATCAAAATTGAGTTTATAAAACTATATTATAATACTATACAGATTCTGTTTTAGGTTAAAACACTAATCAAATATATCTTGAAAATCCTCAAACTAAACATGAAGGTAGTCCTAACTAATACCAAACAGTAGCAAAAAGATTCATATCAAAATCTATTTTCAAACTCTAGATATTCAGATTTGAAGATTTTGAGCAAATTTGATTAAATTCAAATTTTATAGTTCAAATTTGAAATTTAAAAGTACAGGGTGAAACTACATGAAAAATGTGAGCTATTGCAAAAAGAATCAACTAAAAACACTAAATAGATTAAAAGTTATAAGCAAAACAAAATTGGAAAACATTCTGTTAATTAAAACAAAACAGAAAATGAAAAAAAAATGCGTCGGTCAGGGGGCTACGTGGCGTGATCCGATTGGCTAGCGAGTGTGTGCGGTAGGTGAATTAGAGCGGGCGACCGATTCGGAAGAAGATACCGGTTCGGACTTAAGTCCGTTCTAATCTGGACCGTGGGTTCGGGATCCGATGGTCGAGGGGGCTTACGGGGTAGAAGTCGTCGGCGTCGGGGTACTCCGGCGAGTCCGGTAGCGGTGATTGCGACGGCGAGGTGCTCCGGTGGTCGGGGAAGACGGGGAAGTGGTCCGGGCGACGGCGATGGTTCTCCGGAGTTGATTGGTGGCGACGGCGAGGCGAACGGTGGTCGGAGATGGTGGCTACGCTCGACGGGAGGTCCGGTGGTGGTGGCTACTCCGGCGAGAAATCGACGGCGTCTCGGCGAGAGAGAGAAGGGGGACTCGGGGGGAAATGGATGCGGGGGAGTGGGGCTCTTTATAGGGGTGCGGGGAGATGCGGGGGAGGAGAGAGGAGAGAGATCCGGCGAGGGGGAAACGGTCGGCGTCGGGATCTCCGGCGCGTGCGGGGGAAGGGGATGACCGAGCGAGGGTAACGGTCGGTCGGGGGGTGGGGTCCAGCGTCAGTGAGAGAGACGTGTCCGTTGCGCGCGGTCGGCCGGCTCGTAGTAAAAGCGCGAAATAACTGCCGTGGGCCGGCCCGTTTAATACCGGAAACGGTTACCGTTTCTTTTTAATAATTTTCCAGAGACATTCAAATACATTTAAAGCATTCAAATCTTCTCTAAATATAGGGGTATTATATATCAAAATTAACAGAATAATAAATTCTATTTAATGAACATTTCTATTCTGTCATTTGAACACTTTGAAAAAAATATTATTTTCAGAAATTGTCTAATTGTTTTTAAACCCTTTTTGCAAATATTTTCAAAATAACCCCTGGTTATTTTTGTTCAAATATATCACCAATTAGACCCTGGTGTGGAGTGTCATGTTCCTCCTCTCTTATTTGAACTTTTAACCAAAATTTCAAATAGGTGAAAGCAACTTAGGGGGAAGTAGAAAGAGCTTTCTGGAATTCAGAAGAGGCATTTCAACTAACACATAAAATCAAGCAATGATGATGATAGATGCATAGCTATATCATAACATTCCAAAATGAAATTTTGGGATGTTACACGGAGTGCCACCAAGGGAACCATCGCCGTGGTGATCGTCTTCATCAACATCGCCTTCTTCGGCACCATCCTCAGCGGTCCACTCTCCCGCACCCCGCTGTAATCCCCTACTTGAACATGGTGCTTTATGCCACATATTATGATCCAATTATGTCTTGCCATCCTATGATGTTTTGAGTAGATTTCATTTGTCCTTTGGGTTGATTGATGATCTAGACTGGTTTCATCATATGATGTTTTGAGTAGATTTCATTTGTCCTTTGGGTTGATTGATGATCTAGATTGGTTTGAGTTGTATATTTATTTTGGTGTTGTCCTATGGTGTCTTCTGTGCTGCGCACACGTGAAGGATTCCCGTTGTAGGGTGTTGCAACACATTCATGATTTGCTTATAGTGGGTTGTTTGAGTGATAGAAGCATAAACCCGAGTAAGGTGGTTGTTGCGTATGGGATAAAGGAGACTTGATGCTTTAATGCTATGGTTGGGTTTTACCTTAATGATCTTTAGTTGTTGTGGATGCTTGCTAGAGTTCCAATCATAAGTGCATATGATCCAAGTAGAGAAAGTATGTTAGATTATGCCTCTCCCTCATATAAAATTGCAATAATGATTTCCGATCTTGTTAACAATTGCCTAGGATAATTCTGCACACCGACCCATCATTATTCCACACTCACTATTTGTAATATATTGTAATATTATGATAACAACACCTAATTTTATATTTAGTTCTCCGTTATCATGCAAAGCTATTCTCTTCATACCCACAACGTAGATTTATTTCTCGTTTCTAGATGGAAGCAAACGTTTGGTGTGCGTAGAGTTGTATCGGTGGTAGATAAGACTTGAGAGAATATTGATCTTACCTTTAGCTCCTTGTGCGTTCGACACTCCATACTTATCACTTCCACCTTTGGAAATTGCTATGATGATTCCTTGCACTTGGGGATTATCAGTGAACAAAATGCTCCACGTGCACAAGTGATAGTCAGCAAAAACACCCACAAGCTCAGAAGTCTTTCATAAGCCTATGATGAAAAATCGGTGCCACCAAATCTTCCCACTCGGCCCTACCAATCACCTAAGACACATCCCAGCCAAACCCTAAGTCCTCGGTACAACCGATTCTGCATCGGTGCCACCGAGTTTCAGTTGCCAACCTTCTGTTGCCCCTTTTCTTAAAATCGGAATTTCCGAGTTTCTGGATCAGCACCACCGAGTTTTGTAATCTGACTGTTGGTCACCTTTTCGGTACTGTCGAGAATTATATATCGGTCTCACCGAGATTCAAAAGTTGCTACCTTTTGAGCAACTCGGTACCATAGAGTTTTACACTTCGGTGTCACCGAGTTGGTAAGTAAAGGTGTAACGATTGGATTTTTGGATATGCCTATATATACCCCTCCACCACCACTCACTCGCAAGAGAAGCACTCAGGATAGTACCCCACTTATCCCATCTGATTTTCTGAGAGAGAGCTACCTACTCATGTGTTGAGATCAAGCCATTCCACTCCAACCATATGGATATTTATTTCTAGCCTCCCCAAGTTTCATTCCACCCAATCAATCTCTTCTACCAAAGCCAAATCTGTGAGAGAGTGATTGAGTGTTGAGGAGTCTATCATCTTCAAGCACAAGAGCATGGAGCTCATTACCATTATCAATCCTATTACCTTTTGGAGGGTGGTTCCTCCTAGATTGGTTTGGTGTCGCTTGGGAGCCTCCTAGTTCATGTTTTGGAGTTGAATCAAGAAGTTTGTAAGGACAAGGAGATCGCCTACTTCGTGAAGATCTACCCCGGGTAAGGCTAGTCCTCCGTGGACGTAGGCCATCATGGAATAGACAAGGTTGCTTCTTCGTGGAACCCTCCGCGGGTAGAGCCCTCCGTGGACTCTCGCGACCGTTACCCTTCGTGGGTTGAAGTCTCCATAAATGCGGATGTACAATAGCACCACCTATCGGAACCATGGGAAAAATCTTCGTGACTCCAAACTGTGTTTGATCTTCCTCCCTATCCTCTATTAGATATGCTTGTATTTACTTTCAGCTGCTATACTCTTAGACAAGTGTGTGTAGAGTGTTTTTGACTTGCTATCATTGCTAAAATCTTCCAACAGTTAAAATTTGGAAAAGGTAGAATTTTTATTTTGTCAAGTAGTCTAATCACCCCCCTCTAGACATACTTTCGATCCAACAAGTGGTATCAGAGCATTGGTCTCCATTCCATTGGTTTCGCAACCTAGAAGAGTATGGCGTCTCGCGAGGGAAAGTATCACCATAGAGGTCCATAGTTTGATGGTACAAATTTTGCTAGTTGTAAGCACAAAATGAAAATGCATATTCTTGGTCATTACCCTGCCGTTTGGGCTATTATTCTTGTTGGATTTCAAGGTGAATTCGTTGGTGATGGAAGGGAACCGGATCATGAAGCGACCGCGGAAGAATTGAAGATGTTGCAATACAATGCTCAAGCATGCGACAACCTCTTCAACTGCCTATGCCTCGAAGAATTCAACAAAATCAGCTGTATTTAGAATGCCAAGGAAATTTGGGACACTTTGGTTGATATGCATGTAGGTAGCAAATCCGTGAGAGAATCCAAGTTGGATGTTCTTCAAAGTCAGCTTGACAAGTTCAAGATGAAGGATGGTGAAGGAGTCATGGAGATGTACTCTAGGCTAGCTCTCATCACCAATGAGATTGCCGGCTTAGGAAGCAATGAAATGACTAACAAATTCATCATCAAGATGATACTTAGAGCTTTGGATGAGAGATACGACACCGTGTGCACATTGATCCAAATGATGCCCAACTACAAAGATCTCAAGCCTACAGAAGTCATTGGAAGGATTCTTGCTCATGAGATGACACTCATAGACAAAGAAGAGCTTCATAGCAAGTCTAGCGGTGCTTACAAAGTCACAAGTGATGCTCCCGTAACTTCAAGCGACAAAATCGTTACCAATGAAAAGATAAGCCTCATGGTCAAGAAATTCAACAAGTTCTACAAGAATAGAGGCAAAGATCGAAGCTCCAACTCAAGATATGAAGAGAAGCATTCGTCAAGTCGTGACCTAAACTGCTACAATTGTGGGAAGCCTGGACACTACTCCAATGAGTGCAAGTCTCCATACAAACGAAGAGAAGAGTCACCAAGAAGACAAAGCTCAAGAGATGAATCACCTCGAAGAGAGAGAAGGAGTACACATGACCATTATGAACGAAGACCCTCAAGGAGAAGTAGAGACTCAGAGAAGAAGGAGAAGTAAACCAAGATCTAATAAAGAAGAAGACATCAATCTCACGTTGGTGAATGCGTTTTCGGCTCCGAATCCGACAACCACTTCAAGAGAAGCTATCACTCCAACTCCGACTATAGTCAAGATGAAGGTGTTGCCGGACTTGCACTAGTGACTACCAACTCCTATGACATATTTTATTCACCAAATGAAGGGAGTGGAAGTTGCTTCATGGCTAAAGCCCGCAAGGTATCACACCCCGAGTATCTTGATTTCAATAGAGATGAGGATGACTTGCTAGGATATGATGACTTGCTATTTGACAAATCTAGTGATGTTAGTCAAAATAAACTTGTTAGTAATCACTCTAGTCAAGATAAGTCATGTGATGATGATAAGTTGGAAATAGAGCGACTAAATCAAGAACTAAAAGCTCTTAAGATAGCCCACGAGTCTACTCTACAACATCATAGAGAGCTTGTAAGGACACATGAGAAGCTCCGCTTTGAGAAGCTCAATTTGGAGAAAGAGCATGAATTCCTTAAAGCTATCAATTACGATCTTCAAAAAAAGACTTCCTCTTATCTAGCCAAATGACTTCTCTTGTCTACATTCATTCCACAAGTTAAGGCTAAGCAAACTAGTAACAAAGGCAAGAAAGGTTCTTCAACTAGTTGCAATAGAAATGATAAATCCAATGATATTGCTTCTGGTAGTTCTATTGATCCCACTAACAATTATCTTAGCCAAGTTACACTTGAGCAAGAAAATGAACTATTGAAAGGCATTATAGAAAAAGGTATCTACAAAAGTCTTGCCAGGTGTACGCAATTTGAGGAAATTGTACGCAAGCATGGAGGATACTGGAAGAACCATGGCATTGGCTACTTCAACGCAAATGGAGTTGAATGGGAACAAGGTCAATACCCCAAGCCCAAGTTTGTTCCTCGAAGGGAGAAGTATGAACATACTCTTCCCAAGGGAACAAAAGCTCAAGACGACCTTCCACCACAAGACCACAAGCTCAATGGCAAGGACATGCTTCAAGAGGACATTGACTCATATGAAGATGAATCCCAAGCTTTGGTAAAGTGGGTTCCCAAAGCTACTTCAAGCTCAACTTCGACAAGAGCCACTTCAACACCAAGGATCCCCATCAACTTGATGTGGGTTCCCAAGAAGAAGAACTAGAGAAGTTCTTGAGGGGTGACTCCGCTAATGAAACTCACTCACATTCATTATTGACAAGAACTAATTGCAATCAACATCAACACTATACAATAGTTCAAGGAGTCACACATTCCCTCAATGGTAAGCAAGGGACAATGTAATTAACAAATCCATGGACATCATCATGTATGCTTTGCACTCAATGTCCATAGATATCCTTGTATTTGTTTCTTGTGTGTTGGGACTAACCCATGTACGTGAGAAGAGTAAGAAACAACAAGGATGCTCCCAACTCATGGTGATCTTCATCAACTTTGAGCAACCATCACTACTTCACCTACATGAAGTCTTCGTCGAAAAAACCCAGGTTAGTTTATCCCTCTCAACGGAGGATATCACATCAAGGGGAGCTTTACTCTAAGACTTGAGTCAAAGCATCTCATAGCATGTGACAACATTAACAAACTTTATGTAAAAGTGGCAACCCCACTCGTGCTTAAACAATGAGTATGACCTATTATCAAGTATTCTTACTTGGATCCTAAGTCAATATACTCAAATATAGATGACTATGTCATCGCCAAACGTGCTTGATAGATGCCAGAATGTATGTGCATGTTTGCCATGATTTCATTTGATATCATATTGTGTGAGCATGCTAGTGTGCATTTCTTTATCCATTCATGGACATCCAATAGTTTTTATTTGGTTTTATTTTATGTTTTGCCAATTGGATGGACAAGAATGCCTAGGACCCCTATCTAGCTATCTATGCTTTCTCATCTCAAGTTCTATTCATGCTACATCACAAAACTTGAACAACACTTCTCGATCCCTCTGTGTGAGATGCACTCGGAGTTCCGTATCAACAAGGGCTCCATTCCAAAACCACCCAACAGTGTAACTCGGCGTGACCAACACGAAATTCTTAGCTCCACCGATTTCCCTAGGGTTGATCTGATTTTGCACCTCGATACCACCGATACCATAATCTCGGTTGCATAGAGTTTTCATGTCAACTAACAGCAGTGGAATTCGGTGGCACCGAAATTTTTATATTGGTGACAATGACAGTGAGGGGTATATATTCCATGGACCCGATGCTTTGAAATCGAATCTTCAAACATTGCGTTCTCCTACCTCGAACTATCACACCTGGACCCCCGGTCATTGCCCTTGCTTCCCCAAGCGCCTCCACCGCTGGGATCCTTACCGTCGACGGGAATCCGCTCCATCGTCGTCGCTGTAGCGGATCTTCACCGAGTTAGGGTATGAGCTGATCTCCCCTTGCGCTCCATTGTATGATTCTTGCGCACTGGGATACATTTTTCGATAAGACACCATATCAATCCTCCGGCCCCACCAAAAGATCTCGTAGAATAGCGAATGAAGAAAAAATTAGGGTTAGCCATCCGCAGAACAGTTCTCCGTGTCACCGAGTCACGAAAAACGGTTCCATTGATTTTGGATCTACGGTTTATGAGAATAGTCTCGGTGAGACCGAGTGGTTTCCTTCGGTGCCACCGAAGTGACTGCGAAGTCTCTGTGAAGTAGACCATCTGTCTTGGTGAATCCAAAAATTTTGACTTGGTGCTACTGAATTTTGTTCTGCATAAAGCTAAAACTAAGGTTTTCTTTGTTCAAACTTAAAAAAAACTTTTGTGTTTTGTGATGCTCAACCTATCTGCTCTTCTATACTCTTTTAACAGGGTCAGCATGTTAGACTCAATGGACAACCAGAATGATCTCAGAGAGCCCAACATTGATGCAGATCTAGACACTATTCCTAAGAGTAGCTCATCTTCTTATGATGACGTTCCTAGCTCACTAGATTTGCCCAAGGTAGCAACTAGAGACAGAAGGAAGTTGAATTCAGATGAAGAAGATTCTGGTTTTGTGCCAAATGAGGTCGCTGCCAAGCCAAAGCAGGACAAAGCAGACAAGGCTACCGAGAAGCCTGCTAAGGAGGCTACCTCAACTAGAAAGGTAGTAAGGAAGGAGTATGCCAGTTCAGAGACTATGAAAGCACATGAGAGTGCTAGGGCAACATTGACTGTTGAGCCCGCAGGAAAGTCCATGCCCAAGAAGGCAAGTGAGAAGAAGAAAAGCAAGAAAAGGAGCATACATGTTGTTGGAAGACCAACTTCTATGTATGAAGATCCTGCTGAGGCTGAGGAAGAGGAAGAGCCAGCTACCAAGGCTCCTCCTAAGAAGAACAAGAAGTTGCTTGTTGATGTTATGCCAAGCCAGGACCCATCCAGGAGAAAGCCAGTTGCACCCAAGAAATCCACTGCTCCAAAGCCCAAGAGGTTTTCCAAGGACAGCCTAGCTGCTGCCAAGAACAAAGGTTCTACCTCCAGAGAATCTGAGGAGGAAGCACTATCAGTTTTGATGAAGCTGAGGCCACACCTTCCCGAGGACAACACCAGCCATCTGCTTGCTGAGGCATGAAGAGGAGGAAGAATTTTGGATTGAGAGAGTGGAGAGCCATAGATCCCTATTCTCAGAGGGGAAGGACAGATGTAGACTACATATTCTACACCAAGGAACAACAAGACTTGTATGACACTATTCTGCTTGACAAGAGCCCTGTAGTTAGTGATATGAGGTATGTTGACTAGAAGTATATCAAGGAGAACCAAGATTACTTTCCAAGTGTGCAGGATAATTTCCACTGCATTGGCATTGATGAGTTTGTTGGAAGAGAGATCGCTGCCTGGAATGACGAGATGATCTTAGGAGGAATTGTATGGATGACTGAAGGCACCAGATATGAATCCACTGTTGAAACTGTTGAAGAGTGGGCTGCCATCTTAGGATCCCCATAGGTGCAAGATGGTGACTTGGATGTGTACTCTGAGCCCAAGGCAAACCACAACTCCATGGCCAACATGTACAATGAGATCCCTGCTGCAAACTTGCAGCCACACAAGCTTGGATCCATCTGTTTTCTCCAGGCTGGTCTACGCACCACCAACACCATATTGAGGCATACATTGATGCCTAAGTCTGGAGATGAGAAGATGATCAGAGGTTATTCTATCAAAATGTTGCTTGATACATCTCCAACGTATCTATAATTTATGAAGTATTCATTCCATGTTTGCAATAATTCTATATGTTTTTGATATGATTCTACTAGAACTAACTCGGACTGACGCTGTTTTCAGCAGAACTACCGTGATGGTATTTTTGTGCAAAAATAAAAGTTCTCGGAATGAGCTGAAAATTTACGGAGAATATTTTCGGAAAATATAAAAAATACTGGTGCGAAGAGTCACCCGACAGGAAGGCCGAGGAGGCCACAAGCCCAGGGGCGCAGCCACCCCCCTGGCTGCGGCCACCAGGCTATTGGGCCCCCTCTAGCGTCCACGGACCTCCCTCTCAGCTCTATAAATCCTCAAATATTCCAAAACCTCCGAGAAATAACCTAGATCGGGAGTTCTGCCGCCACACACCTCCAGAGCCACGAAAAACCGATCTTGGCCCTCTCCGACACCCTGCCGAAGGGGGTCACCATCACCGGAGGCCATCTTCATCGTCCCGGAGGGGTCATCAACACCATGGAGGCCATGGACCAAAGGGATAACCTCTCCCCACAAAGGGGGGAGGCCATGGAGGAGGAAGCACGAGGGGGGAACCTCTCCCCCTCTCTCCTGGTGGTTCCGAAGTGCCATCAGGGGAACCATCGCCGCGGTGATCGTCTTCATCAACATCACCATCCTCATCTCCTTTTGGCGGTCCACTCTCCCGCACCCCGCTGTAATCACCTACTTGAACATGGCTCTTTATGCTACATACTATGATCCAATGATGTGTTTCCATCCTATGATGTTTTGAGTAGATTACTTTTGTCCTTTGGGTTGATTGATGATCTAGATTGGTTTGAGTTGCATGTTTTATTATTGGTGCTGTCCTATGGTGCCTTCCGTGCCGCGCACACGTGAGGTATCCCCGCTGTAGGGTTTGCAATATGTTTATGATTCTCTTATGGTGGGTGGCGTGAGTGACAGAAGCACAAACCAGAGTAAGTAGGTTGTTTGCGTATGGGATAAAGGGGACTTGATGCTTTAATGTTATGGTTGGGTTTTACCTTAATGATCTTTAGTAGTTGTAGATGCTTGCTAGAGTTCCAATCATAACTGCATATGATCCGAGTAGATAAAGTGTGTTAGCTTATGCCTCTCCCTCATATAAAATTGCAATAATGATTTCCGATCTTGTTAACAATTTCCTAGGATAATTCCGCACACCGACCCATCATTATTTCACACTCGCTATTTGTAATATATTGTAATATCATGATAAAATCACCTATATTTATATTTTAGTTCTCCGATATCATGCAAACCTATCCTCTTCATACCCACAACGTAGTTTTATTTCTCGTTTCTAGATGGAAGCAAACGTTCGGTGTACGTAGAGTCGTATCAGTGGCAGATAAGACTTGAGAGAATATTGATCTTACCTTTAGCTCCTTGTGGGTTCGACACTCCATACTTATCACTTCCACCTTTGGAAATTTCTACGATGATTCCTTGCACTTGGGGATTATCAAGCTCTTTTCTGGTGCCGTTGCCGGGGAGCAATAGCGTGGGGTTGATATTCTCGTGTATACTTGTTTGCTTTCTTCACTAAGTAGATTTAGTTTTCCCTTTTTACTTTCTGTAGCTGTGGGTGAAACAAACAAAAAAATTAAAAAATATATAAATACAAAAATATTTACTTGCCTTTTATGCCTAAGAAGGTTTTCAAAAAAAAAAGAAGTGATTGGAAGGTTGTGCATTGGAGAAGTAAGGGTCGACCTTGAACACTTGTTTTCATGCTCATGGAAACAATGTAGAATTTTTCATGGAATCTTCTGTTAAATAATTATCACCTTGTATATATCCATTGTATTATAAAAACAATGTGCCAAAAATTAATTTTAGGATGATTAGATTGCTTGTTTGGTGTGTGCAGTGCAAAAACAGAAACTTTGGCTGTAGTGTGTGAATTTACATTTTTTACTGGAAAGTCAAAAGTTTCTGAAATTTTTACACAGTACTGATATGCTTGTTTTTTAATTTTTCCTAAAGTTTCAGAATTTTTTGAGTTAAATAAGTATACGAAGTTTCCAGATTACTACAGACTGTCCTGTTTTTAACAGATTCTGTTTTCTATGCATTGTTCTCTTATTTTGATGAATCTATGGCTTGTATCGGGGGGTATGAGCCATGGTGAAGTGGTACTACAGTATATATAATGCTAATATTAATTTCGAATGAGTTCAAAACAGTACTTAAAGTAGTAATTTGCTTTATTATACTAACGGATCTCACGAGGGTTTTGTTAAGTTTTGTGTGAATGAAGTGTTCGAAGATCGCGGAGGTATCGATATAAGAAGACGGAGAGACAAGAGTTCAATCTTGGGGATGCCCAAGGCACCCCAAGTAAATATTTCAAGGAGACTAAAGCACCTAAGCTTGGGGATGCCCCGGAAGGCATCCCATCTTTATTCTTCAACAATTATCGGTATACCTCGGTTTTTGTTTTGTTCACATGACATGTGTCTTTAATGTTTGTATTTTCCATTATGCTCCCTTCTAGTATGATATATTCCTTGATGTATTTGTAGAATGCTCTTTGTTCTTCACTTAAATCTTTTGAGTATGGATTTGTAGAATGCTCTTAGTGCTTCACTTAAACATTTTGAGTATGGCTTTACAGAATGCTTTGTATGCTTCACTTATATATTTTGACCTTGGATGTTGGTTAATCTATATTAATTAAGAATGCTATATGAACTTCACTTAGATCTTTTATAGTATGAATATAATGATCATCGGAATTTGACTTGGAAGAGTATCATTGTAATATCATGCGTAGCTAAAAAGGCATTAAAGAAAAGCGCTTGTTGGGAGACAACCCAATACTTTTACTTTCTGTTTCTATGTGTTAACATGATTAAGATACTGTAGTAATCATGTTTTGTGCCTTTCATTTCAATAAAGTGTCAAGTAAAGCCTTTGGGATAGTGCGGATACTTGCTTGTTTGATTCTGTGCAAAAACAAAAAGTTTTACGTCCAGTATTTGAATTGTCTGATTTTACTTGAGAGTAAAAAAATTCTGAAAATTTTACAAAAAATTTCTATGCAAATTCTGTTAAATGTCCTAAGTTTTCATAATTTTTAGAGTCCTGAAAGTATGGTGATCATTCAGATCTTTACAGACTGTTCTGTTTTTGACAGGTTCTGCTTTGCATGCATAGTTTGCTTGTTTCAAGTGTTCCTATAGCTTATATTGAGTAATATAAATTATGGGAATGATATAATACAGTAGGTATCATGGGGGAACAATTATGAATCTTGTCTTGACAGTACCTAAGTGAATGATTTATCCTTATTACACTAACCCTTCTCACGAAGTTCCGTTAAGTTTTATGTGATTGAAGTTTTCAAGTTTTTGGTGAGATACCGATATGAGGGGAATAAAGAGTGACAAGAACCCAATATTGGGGATGCCAAAGGCACCCCAAGGTGACAATAAAGGAAAACTCAAGCGTCTAATCTTGGGGATGCCCCGGAAGGCATCCCCTCTTTCGTCTTCCACACTATCAATATATCTTACTTGGAGCTATATTTTTATTCGTCACATAATATGAGTTTTACTTGGAGCGTCATTTTCTTTTTTTGATCTCTATTAGGTGTTATTCATAATATATTTTTTTCAATAAAAAGGTTCCACGAATTGCCTTAGGATGCTTGCATTGCATGTTTTATGTTTGCTGTGTAAAAAAACAGAAACTTTTGCTGTAGTGTTTGAATTTTCATATTTTACTAGAACGTAGAAAGTTTCTGAAATTTTTACACATTATTTCATATAAATTCCTTAGTAGTTCCTAAATGTTCATGATTGTTAGAGTTCCATAGGTACACTGGTTTAATAAATCACTACAGACTGTTCTGTTTGGACAGATTGCTGTCATAGTTTTGCTATCTACTTATCCTATAGTTTTCATAGCCTATATTGGTAGATATAAATTGTGGAAATGATAGTATACAGTACCTAATGTTTGAAAATTATTGTGCAACTTGTTTTTGCACTAAATGAAGTGTTGATTTGTTCTTATGTGTACTAACCTATCTCACGAGTTCTTTTTGAGTTTTGTGTGGATGAAGTTTTTGAGAATAGGTGAAACCGGGATATGAGAGGATTGAACAAGATACAAAAGCTCAAGTTTGGGGATTACCAAGGCACCCTAAGAAAATATTTTAAGAACTCTCAAGTATCTAAGCTTGGGGATGCTACGCATCCCACCTCTCTTCATCAACAATTATCGGTTAGCCTATGTTGAGCCTAAATTTTTATTCGTTCACATGATGCATGCTATTCTTGGAGTGCCATTTCTATTTTGTTTGATGTTTCAATAAAATCATTGGATCTGAAATTTTGAATAAGAGAGAGTCCCCACATGGATATTTATCTAATTAACTACGCGTTGATCTTCACTTATATCTTTTTGGAGTAGTTTGTCATTCACTCTCGTGCTTCACTTATATCCTATGAGTAAATGGTTGAATGAATGTAATATCTGAAATTAAAAATGCTTCATATACTTATGCCATGGGGAGTAGTGACTTCACAAAAAATAGGTATAGGTGCTGAAATTTATTAAAAGTTAGCAAACACCGCATTGGTCACTTGAACAATTCATGAAAAAATATTGAAGGAAGAGAGATTCCACATATAAATATACTATCTTGGATATCTTCTATGATTGTGAATACCCATTAACTATTTTCAAACTTGAGAAAATTAGTTGAAGTTGGACAAGGAAGACAACTTAATGAGTTATGTTTGGGTATATTTGTATATAAGTTATATTGTTATGGATCCTCCAACATGTGGTGCTTGCTTCCACGCCATACTAGTCAAAACTTCCGCACCAAGTAGAAATACTACTTGTGCATCCAAACACCATTCAACTAGTTTCGCCATAAGAGTCCACTATACCTACCTATGGATTGAATAAGATCCTTCAAGTAAGTTGTCATCGGTGCAAAAAGCAATAAAAATTGCTCCTAAATATGTAAGATATTTTATTGCAAGGGAAAATAAGCGTTGTATGAATTTGTGATGTCAAAGAAATAAAAGTGACAGACTGCATAATAAAGGTTGCTATCACAAAGGGCAATACAACATGGCGTTCCTTTGCATTAAGAGTTTGCTCATCCAAAAACAAAAAGCGCATGACAACCAATGCTTCCCTCTGCGAAGGGCCTTAATTTTATTTTCTAGTACTTACCTTTATGCAAGAGTCATGGTGATCTTCACCACTTCCTCTATTTTGCCTTTATCTCTTGGCAAGTGTCATGTGTTGGGGAATGATCTAGACATATATATCCACACAAATATATTTGATCATGAATTATTATTGTTGACAATTATCTATACGATAAATAAGTTGGGAGGCGACACATTAAGCCCCTATCTTTCTCTATGTTCGATGGATGCCATTTGTTCTAAAAATATGCTTTGAGTGCCAACAATCATGGAAGACTATATGATAGTTGAGTATGTGGAATTTGTTAAATAAAAGCTCTTACATAGACCCTTCCTGAAAATAAGGTGAATTGCAATTGTTCGATGACTAGGAATATGGTTTGTTAGTTTTCAAGAAGTTTTCTAGTCTATACTTTAACATGTGAATAGCTTGTTACTCGATCATGAGAAGTTTTATGAGATGAGCTACTTTTTATGATACATATTGATGCTAGAAAAAGTGATTGGAATTTCATTGATCAAACTTGTGCACTTGCTAGCATTCCCACTTCATAAATTATTTCTTTTATCATTTACCTACTCGAGGACGAGCAGGAATTAGGCTTGGAGATGCTGATACGTCTCCAATGTATCTATAATTTATGAAGTATTCATGCCATGTTTGCAATAATTCTATATGATTTTGATATGATTTTGCTAGAACTAACCCGGAACTATTTTCAGTAGAACTACCATGGTGTTGTTTTTGTGTAGAAATAAAAATTCTCGAAACGAGCTGAAAATTTACGAAGAATATTTTTGGAAAATATAAAAAATACTGGAGCTAAGAGTCACACGAGAGGAAGGCCGAGGAGGCCACAAGCCCTAGGGGCATGGCCACCCCCCTAGCCGCGGCCACCAGGCTTGTGGGCCCCTCGAGAGTCCACCAACCTCCCTCTCAGCTCTATATATCCTCAAATAATCCAAAACCTCCGAGAAATAACCTAGATCGGGTGTTCCGCCGCCGCACACCTCTAGAGCCACGAAAAACCAATCTTGGCCCTCTCCGGCACCCTACCAGAGGGGGTCACCATCACCGGAGGCCATCTTCATCGTCCCGGAGGGGCCATCAACACCTTGGAGGCCAAGGACCAGCGGGAGAACCTCTCCCCATGGAGGGGGGAGGCCATGGAGGAGGAAGCACGAGAGGGAGAAGCTCTCCCCCTCTCTCCCGGTGGTGTTGAAGTGCCAACAGGGGAACCATCGCCGCGGTGATCGTCTTCATCAACATCACCTTCTTCATCACCATCCTCATATCCTTTTATCGGTCCACTCTCTCGCACCCCGCTGTAATCACCTACTTGAACATGGTGCTTTATGCTACATATTATGATCCAATGATGTGTTACCATCATCTGATGTTTTGAGTAGATTACTTTTGTCCTTTGGGTTGATTGATGATCTAGATTGGTTTGAGTTGCATGTTTTATTATTAGTGTTGTCCTATGGTGCCTTCCGTGTCGCGCACACGTGAGGGATCCCCTTTGTAGGGTTTGCAATATGTTTATGATTTGCTTATTATGGGTGGCATGAGTGACAGAAGCGCAAACCCGAGTAAGTAGGTTGTTTGCGTATGGGATAAAGGGGACTTGATGCTTTAATGCTATGGTTGGGTTTTACCTTAATGATCTTTAGTAGTTGCGGATGCTTGCTAGAGTTCCAATCATAAGTGCATATGATCCAAGTAGAGAAAGTTTGTTAGCTTATGCCTCTCCCTCATAAATAATTGCAATAATGATTTCCGATCTTGTTAACAATTTCCTAGGATAATTCTGCACACCGACCCATCACTATTCCACACTCGCTATTTGTAATATATTGTAATATCATGATAACGGCACCAATATTTATATTTTAGTTCTCCGATATCATGCAAACCTATCCTCTTCATACCCACAACGTAGTTTTATTTCTCGTTTCTAGATGGAAGCAAATGTTCGGTGTAAGTAGAGTCGTATCGGTGGCAGATAGGACTTGAGGGAATATTGATCTTACCGTCAGCTCCTTGTGGGTTCGACACTCCATACTTATCACTTCCACCTTTGGAAATTGCTACGATGATTCCTTGCACTTGGGGATTATCACTGCTCCATCTTGATCAACACACCAGATTCAGAGTGATGGACTTGATAGTTGAGACCGTGAAGAGATCTGCTGCAGATCAGAAGAGATCGTGTGGATATGCACCATACATTCAGATTCTTATCAACTCCTAGCTGGAGAAGCACGTGTATGCACTTGATCAACCACATTTTCCACTCCTGCTAGAGCTCGAAGGCAATGTTGTGGTGATGCATCCAGAATATCCCACCTCAGCTACAGCACAGGCAGAGACAGAGACAGCCAGAGACACTAGTTCTCAGGTGTCGAAGACCCGGAGTGAGCAGATGATCTTTTTGTCAGTTCTGTGCTCAGCATGTAGAAGGACATTGGAAATATCTTGAAGAACCAGGAGAGTCTGGGAAGGATTGTTGAGAACAAGTTTCACATTCTCAACAACAAGGTGGATGAACTCACAATGACTGTAAACGAGCTCAAGAGAGAAGTTGATGGTGTGCCCAGTCCCCACACCACCAATGCTGATGAGGACAGTCCACACCTCAGGACTGACACCAGTTCAGGACTCAAGCCAGGAGTCCTACAATGCTAGCTCCAGAGTTGAGGGCTTCTTCATCAGCACCTGATGTAGCTCCATCAGCCCCTTCAGCTCCACCAGCTACACAAGCACCTCCAGTTGCTACTGCAACTCCATCCATGACGTCTGCGAAAGTCTTCGTTGAAGCCATTCTCTCGACTCCTTCATCAGCTACCGGAGGAGATCACCCCCAGAGAGGTGTTTAGTTCTATACGTTTGAACTTTTTGGTCACTTGTTGCCAAAGGGGGAGAAGTTGTATAGATCATTAGGGCTTTGAGAGAGGGAGAGTGTTGCTTTTTATCGCTCTTCAAAAACATTGATATCTTTTGGCTTGCTGTTTGTGTTAAACCTTCTTTGTGTTTGACATAGACTTGATGTGTGTTGCTACTATTTCCTATCCTTAAGATGCCCGTGATATGATCTTTCACTTTTTCTTGTTGTGTTCTGCTATGATGTTCATTCATATTACTCTCGCACACCACGAAGATGTATGTGACATGAAAGAGTGCCCCATATACCTAATCAATTGTGCATTTGCATTCAAACGCGAATTCAAAATAGTGCACAAATTTAGGGGGAGCTCTTCCTTATCACATACTTCTCAAAGTGACGATTATATTCATTGATTATATCATATGGTGAAGCTTTGATCTATATGTTGTCATCTCTTACCAAAAAGGCGAAGATTGAAAGCACATTTGCTCCCTGGGTGGTTTTGGTAATTAATAACAACATATATCTCATTGGACTAATGTTTCCACTAAGTATATTTCAGAAAAAGTTCAATGATGGATGGCAAAAGGATTGTGGAGAGACCCCTAGATGCAAGGAATAGGATTGGCAAAGCTTCAAGCAAGACGGCTCTACATTTTACTTTGTGAGAAATCACTTTTAGTCTATAGAAAAGCCAATGCTATTAAAAGGGGACGACCTATTGTTGGTGAACAAAATGCTCCACGTGCACAAGTGATAGTCACCAAAAACACCCACAAACTCTTACACAAAAGTCTGTCATAAGCCTCTCATGCAAAATCAATGCCACCAAATCTTCCCACTCAGCCCTACCGATTTTCAACTCACACAGATCCCAACCAAACCCTAAGTCTTCGGTACAACCGATTCTGCATCGGTGCCACCGAATTTCTGTTGCCAACCTTCTATTGCCCCTTTTCTTAAAATCGGAATTTCTAAGTTTTTGGATCGGCACCACCGAGTTTTACAATCTGACCGTTGGTCACCTTTTCGGTACTGCCGAGACATATATATAGGTCTCACCGAGATTCGAAAGTTGCTACCTTTTGAGAAACTCAATACCACCGAGTTTTACACTTCGGTGTCATCGAGTTGGTAAGTAAAGGTGTAACAGTTGGATTTTTGGAGATGCCTATATATACCCCTCCACCACCACTCACTCGCAAGAGAAGCACTCAGAACAGTTTCCCACTTACCGCATCTGATTTTCTGAGAGAGAGCCACCTACTCATGTATTGAGATCAAGACATTCCACTCCAACCATATGGATCTTGATTTCTAGCCTCCCCAAGTTGCTTTCCACCCAATCAATCTCTTTCACCAAAGCCAAATCTCTGAGAGAGTGATTGAGTGTTGAGGAGTCCATCATCTTGAAGCACAAGAGCAAGGAGTTCATTACCATTATCAAGCCTATTACCTTTTGGAGGGTGGTGCCTCCTAGATTGGTTAGGTGTCGCTTGGGAGTATCCTACTTCGTGTTGTGGAGTTGAGCCAAGAATTTTGTAAGGGCAAGGAGGTTGCCTACTTCGTGAAGATCTACCCCAAGTAAGGCTAGTCCTCCGTGGACGTAGGCCATTATGGAATAGAAAAGGTTGTTTCTTCGTGGAACCCTCCGTGGGTAGAGCCCTCCGTGGACTCTCATGACCATTGATCTTCCTCCCTATGCTCTATTACATATGCTTGTCTTTACTTTCCACCAAGGTTGAGGATATGCTTATCATTATCATCACAGTCAGCTGGGGATTTGAGATTAATCGGAAATCGGTCGACTAATCAATTTTACCGGTCGACTATTAATTGGCCATTTTTTGCAAATCCCACGTTCCCAACATTGAAATATGCTATATTTAACACCAAAAATATATTGGACAGAAGTGCTACCTTGATTCCTAGCCTCCGAATCCTCATATAATGACAAACAAAATTAAAAAAATAGTACATATTGCATAACAAAGTCCACAAAAACACAAACAAACATATTTTTGCAAACATAGTGCTAGGAATAGGCCTAATTTATCGGGAGATTCCCCATAAGTCGCTTGTCATAATGATAAATCGTCCCAAAAGATAAACGGTGAAGATAAGGCATAATTTATCGGCCACCCCACGAGTAGCGATAAATCGAATGATAAATCGCTGAATCGGAAGATTTTTTTGAACAGTGCTTTCCACTTCTATACTCTTAGACATGCATGTGTCGGGTGTGCTTGACTGGCTATCATTGCTAACATCTAACAACGCTTAAAATAGGAAAAGGTAGATTTTTTTATTTGGTCAAGTAGTCAAATCACCTCCTTTTAGACATACTTTCGATCCTACACTAACCCGTTAAGGAGATGAACCATGCGCTACCATGGTCCGCCTCCTAGATGTAGACTACTTGCTCAGTAGGGCATTGCATGCTTTGGAGGCTCATTAACATTTGCCACGTATGGTGAAATTGTAAGAAGTGTCTATTGTTCTACTAGCCAAAAAAGGATTTTGACTCACTTTATATATAAAGCAACCACCATACAAACGACCAATACAACACGACGTCACACACATCCGAGGTAATATACAAAGGTGTTTCGATTCTGACACACCACTTCATACAACTCCAAGTGCAAAAAGGACAATAAGCATGACTATGGAGACGAGGAAGCTCTCAACAGTGGAAGCACCGCGAAGAGATGAGTCTAAGCACTGACGTACCATGAGCTCTACGACAGTGCCTTCATGAAGGGCACGACGCGAGAGCGACACCATCGCCCGACCCAAAGGATCAAGGTTTTCACCTAGAGCGACGAGGAAAAGGAGAAACACGGACGAAGCTTTCAAGAAGGGGACACCACCCATGGATGCCGCCATCGTCGGTCTGACCAGAGGCAGACGAGGTTTTCATCCTAGCACACATGCTCCTCCTACCGGGGTGCGACCAATAGCATCTGTCGCACCACGGGTATAGCATGCCAACCATTGGATACCATGCCACCCACACGGCCATGGTCACCAACCAACACCTGGGTCATGAGCTCTGCCCACGAGTCCATGACTCTCACCATCCGGGCCGCCTCCCGAACACCAGCTGCTCCAGAACCCCGTCAAAAGCACCGGCTTTGCATCATCGGGCAAACCCCAACCGCTAATGAGGCCGAGTTCGCTTGCATGGAGCAAGGTCGAACTAGCACAGAGAGAACCATAGTGGGAAATGGGAGAGGCAGGAGCGGACTACGTCAAAGGTTGGCGCACCCCCGCAACGCCGACGGGTAGCCTAACCAAATCCGCGCTACCCATCAGTCCCGCCACACTCCCCACATGCACACCCCTGTGCCACCCTGCCATGATGCTCCCGCAAGAGCCACACACATCCATACCCAGTCGCCCACCAATGACGTTGAGCGCAAACCTACCTCAGCCACCTGAAAAGGAGGGCCATCCAGAGCACCATCATGAGCTATCGGTGGACGCGCAGATGTTGGGACGCAACCAGTCGACACCGCCACCAATCCACTCCACACAAACACCATGCAGCCCTGCCTCCTAGCCCCACGTGCTGCGACGGCCACCAAGCACACTGTTGTAGGTCCGCCCGCCGCCTAGCCCCCGCGTTGATCGCCGGAATGACATGCCAAATCTACTCGACACGCAACCACACTGAGCTCCTGCTTTGCACACCACCGTCGGTCGCCATGGTTGCCCATGGAGCATCAACCGCCACCAGCCCATGCCGCCCACGTCTCGCACCGCCAACCACTATTGGCCACCAGATTTGAGTCGAGCCCAGGTTGCCGCCACGACTGCTACTGGCACACCCCATCACCAGGCAACCTGGCGCGCCACCAAGTCCACCAGATGCCGTTGCATGGAGGAGCTCCTCCGCGACCCATCGGAACAAGACACCTCGGCCCTTCGAACCCAGCCACACTAGCCCCACACGCGAGTAGGCGAGAGTTCCCGCTGGCGCCTGCGCTGGCCGAGCTTTGCCCGTAGCGCCCTGTGGTGGTGGTGGGGTAGGAAAGGGGGCGAGAGAGAGAGAGAGAGGAGTTTCTTGGCGGCGGTTAGGGTTCCCTCCCTGTCGTCAGCGGGGGCGACGTGGGAGGGCTCGGGTTTGATGTAACCACTCAAAGGGCTCATCATTGTTCTACTTCAATCTCCTCTTCTCTTTCACATATTCTTCTACCATGATATTGAAGCACACAATAAAGCTTTTCCGACATACTCTACTGGACACCTTTGGGTCATCGTATATAGACACGAGTATTTAATAGTTTGGTTTTATCTAATTTGATTGGGGGGACCTGGCACATCACTGCAGTTTGACAACGAAATCGGAGTGGTCTCTCATGTCTAATATTATGTCTTAATTTCTTAAGTAGGACATTCCACATAGACAACGCTTCAGACGGCATATGTGGAGTTGGCTTTGCTAATCAACAATAGAAGTGGCATGGATTAAGTTGCTAATCTGGCGAAAGCTTTTACCTTTATTATGCTTCTCAATGTCAGTCCACGAGGAGTACAGATTCGTTGATGCTTTGCCTGACATGATGAATTCTATAGATGACAAAGCGTCACCATGTGGGTCTAAGGATTATGGTAACATAATTCAACACTTTCAGGCCTTCTTTGGTACAAAGAAATTTCATTGAATTTTTGAAGGATTTGGATCTTTAGGATTTTTTCCTACGATGGTTGTTTGATTCGTAGGATTAAAATTCTTTGGAATTTTTTCATAGGATTCATTTGTACTATATTTTGGAGAAAAATTCTCATCCGTTCAAACCTCTTTGTAGAAATTCTTTGTTTTTCCTATGCTATCAAACACAATTTCAAATCCTTTATGCTAGAAAAGGACACAACATTCTATTCCTACATTTTTCCTATTCCTGCATTTTAAGCATCCTGCGAATCAAAGAGGCCCTCAACGGAGCATGGAGTTGGTATGTAATATATTATTGCCGCCTAAAAGATAGGAAAATAGATGCCTTGTGAAAAGGATTTGAAGGACACCTGCGGCTTGGGCTTGGATTTGGAGGATGATTGCCGCTCAGGTTTGGTGTGCATGTATGGCTAAAGTGGTGGATGACGATCAAATATAAGGGTTCCTTTGATTCAAAGGATTTTACAGGATTTTCAGAGAATTGAAATCTTTAGGATTTTTTCTTGTGTTGGGCATTTGATTTATAGGATTGAATCCCATAGAATTTTTTTATGAAATCTTTTGTACTACATTTTATAGGAAATCTAACATCCATTTAAACTTTTTTTATAATTCTTTTGTTTTTTCTATGCCATCAAACACTCATTGCTAATCCTACAGAATTCAAGTGGACATGTCACTATAACCCTATATTTTTCCTATTCTTACGTTTTTAAAATCCTACGAATAAAAGAGGCCTTAATAGTTCTTTCTTTGTGTAAATTCTACGGAAGTGGCATATATTTGCTGTGATTAGTCATCTTGATTGATAAGTTATTCTTTATAGTCTAGTTTCACATACATAACCAAATAGTATCACTTTTTATTAATATAAAGGATTACCATTGCAGCTTTATAGTAGCATTGCTGCCCAGCAGTTCCAGAGCAAAGGGAAGATAAGACAATGTAGAAGCAGATGGATTGGAATGTACAACCTAATACTGCCGACACATAAATTCTCGATTATCACACAAACTCTGAAGTTTAATTTAAACAAGATTACAATCGCACGGGCCCTTTTGCTAGTTTCTACAGTTTAGCCAAAAACAGGCTCGCCCAAGCCTTTCATCAGGCGCGCGACACGCCACGCCTTCAGCCTGCTAGTAGATTGAAAAACACATGTTACACGAGTGCCCAGAGCGCCAGAGGCCTGGTGCGCAGCCTCGGAGTCGGCGTGTATGGTCATCGTCTGTATGTCGGAGCGACGGCTCTGGATATAGATGTAGGGTGTCGGCTCTGGTTGCTTGAGGAGCGGGGCAGGCGGCTCGCCTGGTGCGCAGCCTCGGGTTTGGCGTGGATGCTGGAGCGGTGGCTTCGGGTTTGGTTGTAGGGTGTCGGCTCCGGGTTGTTTGGATGAGGTTGTCGGCTACGTGCTGCTCGGGTGACGGAGTCGGCGGCTTGCCTGATGCGCAGCCTCGGTTGGCATGGGTTAATGATGTCCTATTAAAAACGTGTTGTAACGGTTTTTGTCCGGATTTTTGTTAATTAATTGGACGATTCTCTTTTATCTTAATTAATGTATTGGGCCTTAAGGGACCGTCTTTAATAAAAGGAGTGTCCTGACAAGAACTGAATCGCAGAGACAGCACAGACCTCCAGGCTACAAGTAAGCCACTGCGACAGCACGGGACGGGCCGAGGTAGAGCGGACCGGGACAGGCATGCGCGCGCGATTGTCAAGCGCCGTAGAAATCGACCGTGCCTTGAGTCAACCTGTACTGTGGAGCATCTGGGATCAACACAGCGCAGAGGTCTTGCAGATGGCACTATGCGCTTGCACAGCGAGCGCATCGCGATAGACGTAACTCCAAGTTGATGAGATAACACGGAGTACGATACAATCATACGACGTACCTGCGGATTTGGGTCGCTTTCACCGTCCACAGAGCCAGCTATACTATAGCTCGCTCGATCACCGCACATTATCGTCTCGAAGAAGAAGGGATAA
The DNA here is from genome assembly GCA_022496015.1 of Hordeum marinum. Taxonomy (NCBI): domain Eukaryota; kingdom Viridiplantae; phylum Streptophyta; class Magnoliopsida; order Poales; family Poaceae; genus Hordeum; species Hordeum marinum. The sequence goes on from CM039672.1 coordinate 388,377,328, forward strand.
CGACGAGCAATTGAATCGAATCTAGGCCCGGACACAGCTACCGGTCGATACGGCGGCCAATTGGGTCAGGGATCGAGAAAACGATGGCCTCGTTGTGGTCGCGTCGTACTACGTTTGCATCGATCTGTCTGTTGCGCGTCCTTGAATACAAAGACTGTTTAGTCAGCTGGACCACGGTTGTCGATTACAGTATAGTACAGTATTCTGGATTTCTGGTGGCTAGGAACGCAGCAGGGCGTCCACGAGAAATAAAGAATACGGGCAGGACAGTGGCAAGATCGGCGAGGGGCGCTGTACTTGTCACGAGCATGAGTGTGATGTGAACCTACTCTGCGCTAAATGCTTGTGCCAAGCGCCAACGCTTGTGATGGGGCATGCACCGCACGTCTGCAGCTAGGCAGGAGACCGCAGGCTCAAGTTTCCGCCGGAAGAACGCACGCGCCAGGCCGTCGGTGTCAGGTCGGTAACTAATCGACACTGGTATGTTCATTTGACTCTTGTCCAGTGTGCTGCGCGTGGCCGCGACAGGACCTGGATCGCAGCTGCGCCGCCCGGCCCCGGTACGGACCTACAGCAGCTTGCTAGCCAAGCCAATCCAAGCCACTGCGCCAGCACGGGCAGGAGGGCCGATCGAGGAAGAGAGGGGGACCGAGACAGGCCACGGGGTCCGCGCGTGCACGAGAGTCTCGTGCAAAAGCCAGCAGGAGCGCGCGCGGTGCGGGGGAGCCCGACCGGGGGCGCGCTCTGGAGGCCGGCGGTCGGGCCGGATCGGAGTTTGGCGACCCTTGGCCGCCTTTGCACGGTTGGGTCTTGGGTACCTTGCCTACGTCCACAGACGGGCGGACCATGAAGATATTGTCGTGACTGCATTGGTCATCAATGATTATATTACTAGACAGTGGCCTCGGTTTAGGGGATCAGCCCTGAGTCATGATTTGACCTTGAACCGTAATAGGCAGAACGGTCACACATTACTCTATGTCGATTATTTTGAGAATAGTCCGTTCTACAAACCACATTAATTTCGTCATCAATGTCATATGGCTAGGCATGTATTTAACTGTATTAGGGAGGAAGTGGTATCATATGGTTCATACTTTGAATGCAAACAGAATGCCCATATGGTTCATACTTTGAATGCAAACGGAATGCCCTTGATAAACTTGGGTTCTTCTCTTATATGAAATTGCAACATTGCTATCTGCATGCTTGCTTATGGAATTTCAGACGATCTTGTGAATGAGTATGTGTGTATGAGTGAGTCCACTAGGCTAGAATCTATGTACAGGTTCTGCAAGGCTGTGGTGGCAGTGTTTGGCTCCGAGTACTTGAGAAGGCCAAATGTCGCTGATACAGAAAGGTTGTTGGGATCAATACCGAGATGGGCTGGCCGGGCATGCTTGATAGTATGGACTGTATGCATTGGAAATGGAAGAGTTGTTTATTTGCTTGGCAGGACCAGTACAAGGGGCATGTGAAAGGTTGCATTGTCATACTAGAAGCGATGGCTTCTCAAGATCTTTGGATCTGGCATTTTTTCGGCGTGTCTGGTTCTAACAATGATATCATTGTGCTTCAGCATTCACAATGTTCGCAAAGCTTGCAAAAGGCCACACTTGAGATGTCAACTTTGAGACAATGGCCACCATTACAACAAAAGGTACTACCTAACTAATGGTATCTAATCTCAGTGGTCAACTGTTGTGAAGACAATTTTCAATCCACAAGCAGAGAAGGGACAAGGATTTACCCAAATGCAAGAGAGTGCTAGGAAGGATGTGGAGTGTGCTTTTGATGTGCTTCAATCACGATAGCATATCAGTCGATATCATGCACTGGTATGGAGCACGGAGAAACTATGGAAGGTGATGATTGTTTGTGTGATCATGCACAGCATGATCGTGGAGGATGAGCGTGATGACAACATATAAGACCAAGGTTTTTATTTCTAGGGTGAAAATGTTGAGCCTCTGCACCAAGAACCAGCAACCTTTGAATAGTTCACCCAATTTCATCGTGAAATGCGTGATTGACACACTCATATGCATATACAGGATGCCTTGGTTGAGCACATATGGATTCACATTGGTAACCAGAAGATGTATCGGTTCGTTTGATTTTCAGATATGCAAGACAATTTCGATTGGGTTGTAAAAGACTATTTGATTGTGCTTTCTATTTGAACATGAAACTAGAGCTATTTCGATTTAATTGTAAAACTATTTGAAAACAATTTACAACGTTTGATTAATATTGCAACGCCATAACCTATTTCAGACCGCGACGAACAAGATGCGTCCGTCCGTTAGACGCACGGCCACGTATCAAAAAAGTTGAACACCATCGCATCACCCTATCCAAATAGACAAAATCCAAACAAAACAAACGTCTGTTTGGAATCATGCTTTGGAGTTGGCCTTGCTCACGGCGTGACAACCGCTGCAGGCAGAGAGCCGCGTGTTTGGTTGGGCCCTAGAGTGGTGAATGGACCGTACCTGATAGATCTGGCATGACCAAGCGTCCACGTGCGCTCCAGCCCCCCATCGAGGCGCCCAACGTGCGTCCACCCAAAACGCCGGCTTTTTCACGTTCGAAGGTGCACCCGTACTCTTTTACTCTTTCGCACCCGTAGCAGTGCATGTAGCCCTGAACAAGTTTTTAAGCTAGACACTAGGGATAATCACATTTCCCAATCATTATCAACCCTTTAAGCTTCCCAAAGAAAAACATAGTTCTCCAAATCGTTTAAGATGTTTAAGGTCTTAGGCCATCTTCAACACGGACCCTCAAAACACCTACAAATATCCGGACCTTGCCATCCAATGGTGACACGTATCTATTCATGGATGTTTGCGAGTCCATTTTGTCACAAACTGGCATGGACTATGGGCACTAGTGTAGCCTGCCCAGCCCATTGCAAATGCAATAGGGAATTAAGAGTAGAGTGGGACATGAGTGCAAAAGTAGTGGCTATCCTTTCTATTCTACCGGCCCACCCAACTTTGTTATTGTAGCTCCGCCATTGCTAGGGAGAGATTTTTGGGCGTCCGACATACCGGTCCCACCCAAAAGCATCTTCCCCTAAAAACCCTCTTCATGTGAAGCTCTTGTCATGCATTCATGCTTGTCACCGCTGCTTCAGAGCGGACAAGACTCCACGACATTGATAACAGCCAGAGCGACATGACGAGTCAAGCTACATTCGCAAAGTCCGACGAGGCATCGACATAGGTCCTCACGCACCCTGACCTAGCGAAGTCCTGTCCCGTGATCGGGGAGGAGTGGTCACTCAATGACAGCTCTGCGACCGCCGCCAGGGGCAAGGGTGGGGTTCCCCATCTAGGGTCAGTGCTGGTCGAGGTGCCCCCTGCACGACGGAGCAAATCCTCCATGGGCGCTAAGCTACATCTGGGCAGGCTTGGCACACCATTTTGGCGCTATAAGGACCGTGACGATGAAGACAGCGGTGCACAGGATGACGGAGGTGCCCCTAGCTAGCACGACCAGGCGTACGAGGTCACTCCCCACTACAAAATAGTTTTTTAGGTTTTAGTTGAATGGAGGAAATATCACCTGAATTATTAGTCCTATAAAGGATGCTGGATTACCCGCCTCCCTGGGCCCTCACGGGCGGAGAGGCTCGAGCTGTCCATTGTTGGGTGGCTTGTCGTGGAGCCTCTTAGGGGCGATGCAAGCCGTCCAATCTGGCCGAACAATGCGGCCCCGAGCGACCCAGCTAGGCGGTTCATGATGGGTGGAACCTTTGATCACAACACCAACTGTTGCTCATGAGATGTCATTCAAGGACAAGGAATATATCCACAACAAATCTAGTGATGCCTACAAAGTTTCAAGTGATGCTCCAAACACTTCAAGTGACAAGCTCAAGGAAGTCACCAATGATGACATAACTCTTAGGTTAGAAACTTGGACAAGTTCTAAAAGAGTAGAGACAAAGAACAAAGCTACACCAAGCAAAGACATGATGAGACTAGATCCACAATTTGGGACCGTAATTACTACAATTGTGGGAGACCCAGACACCTCTAATATTAGTGCAGGACTCCTCCCAAGAGAAAAGATGAGTCTCCTCAAAAAGAGAGAAGCAGTAGGAAAGATAGATATGAATTAAGACCTTCTCGGAGTAGCAACGAATTGAAGAGCAAAGACAAGTCCACCAATAGTTACTCAACAAGAAGACAACAAGCTCATGTTGGTGAATGGGTATACGGGTCTGACCCCGACAACCAATCCGAGAGAAGTTATCACGCCAACCCCGACTATAGTCAATATGAGGTGTTGTCGGACTTGCTCTTGTGTCATCGAGGTCCTATATATATTTAATTCACTCATGAATCCAATTTATGTGATAGTTTTATTACATATTTTGTGCCTACAAAGTAGGCTTTGTGGAATTTTACCGCGTTCACACACTTCTTTTTGTTCATAATCCCTCAGGTGACGTCTTTTGGATTAATTGTTATTTGATGGAGAAAATTCTTGGAAATGGTAGTGGAATCAAGTATGTAAGGTGATAATTACTTTCCATAAAAATATCAAGCAATATGGCCAAACGAACGGGCAACATCACGCTTCCAGAACGACAATGTTCCATATGACCGCGGGCGCCCATGTGAGCGATCGTATGGCGCGCCGTCGCCACCGCCAGATCAACTATTTTCATCCCGTCGAATCGGATTGTGTATCAGACGCCTGGAGACACTAAAAACTCATCCAAAAGGCAACAGCCTAGCCTTCGGACCTCATCTGGGGGAGGGATCACCCAGGAGAAGGAGATTTCTCTCATCGTGAAGAGGAGGACAACCTCATCACCATCATCTTCATCACCATCATCTTCATCACCATCATCATCATCATCATCCACATCCTTATCATACAGAACATCAAGAGCCCTAGTAGATCCTTTCATGTATCATTGAATCATTCATCCATGCATGCCATTGCCGTTGCAATGATGTTTGTTGTTCCCATGTGTGAGTAGACCCCTACTTCTTGGGGATATGGATGAACATTGGATGTGTAAGATCTGAAATGTTATTGTGGATATAAGATCTTCTGTTGAATGCTTAGTTCAATAACTTCATGAATGTTATGAAGGGGCCCCACTTAGCATTTGTGCCTTATGGCCACGACGTATATCACTGTCATTCTAGAGGTCTAGGTTGTGGATGTAATTCGAGGTGACAGTAAAAGCCTACTTCCCCTAGCCTTTACAATTGACCACGGTATTACGGAGAACCCTTAGAGAGTCATGTCCATGGGGTAACCCTTAATTATCATGAGTTGTAACCCTCGGGGGGAGAATATGATGGTGGCATGTGTGGCATGAAGTCTACCATGACTAGAACATGTATTGTACCCGACTCCTCCCAGCATAATCGTCACCATTGCCCAAGAACGTCATATTTTGAGTTCGTATGAACAAATGGCGGTCATTTAGCCAGAGGACGGCATACTGCAAGATGACCTTTCTGTTGGAAATATGCCCTAGAGGCAATAATAAATTGCTTATTATCATATTTCCTTGTTCATGATAATCGTTTATTATCCATGCTATAATTGTATTGATCGGAAACTCAGATACATGTGTGGATACATAGACAACACCATGTCCCTTGTATGCCTCTAATAGACTAGCTCGTTCATCAAAGATGGCTATGGTTTCCTAATCATGGACATGAGATGTCATTTGATAACGGGATCACATCATTAGGAGAATGATGTGATGTACAAGACCCAAACTACAAACGTAGCATATGATCGTGTCAGTTTATTGCTACTGTTTTCTCCGTGTCAAGTATCTGTTCCTATGACCATGAGATCATGCAACTCACTGACACTGGAAGAGTACCTAGTGTGTATGAAACGTCGCAACGTAACTGGGTGACTATAAAGGTGCTCTGTAGGTATCTCTGAGGGTGTCTATTGGGTTGGCATGGATCAAGACTAGGATTTGTTACTCCGTGTGACGGAGAGGTATCTCAGGGCCCACTTGGTAATACAACATCGCAATAAGACTTGCAAGCAATGTGACTAAGTGTTAGCCACGGGATCTTGTATTATGGAATGAGTAAAGAGACTTGCCGGTAACGAGGTTGAACTAGGTATGGAGATGTCGATGATCGAATCTCGGGCAAGTAACATACCGAAGGACAAAGGGAACAGCATACTCGATTAACTGAATCCTAGACATAGAGGTTCGACCGATAAAGATCTTCGTAGAATATGTACGAATCAATATGGCCATCTAGGTCCCTCTATTGGTTATTGACCGTAGAGGTGTCTCGGTCATGTCTACATAGTTCTCGAACCCGCAGGGTCTGCACACTTAAGGTTTGGTGACGTTTCGGTAGTATAGAATTATGCATGGTGGTGACTGAAGGTTGTTCGGAATCCCAGATGAGATCCCGGATGCCACAAGGAGCTCTGTAATGGTCCGGAGGTAAACATTAATATATAGGAAGTCCTATTTTGGTCACCGAAAAAGTTTTGGGCTCATCGGTAGTGTACCGAGAGTGCCGGGAGGGTACCTTGGGACCATCGGGAGGGGTATTTCGACCCAAGAGGCTACATGGGCTGTGGGAGAAGGAATACCAGCCCTTAGTGGGCTAGTCGAAGGCCCACAGGAAGCCCATGCGGCTAGGGAACAAACCCAAGGTGGAAAGAAGGCAAAAAGCGGGAAAATAAGGAAGGAGTCCTAATCCTACTAGGAGTGGAGGAGAAGGACTCCTCCCTCCCACTTTGGCTGAACTAGGATTGGCTCCCTTGGGAGCCAAGCCTCCTCCCTCCCCTCCTCCTATATATACTAGAGGTTTTGAGGGTTTTTGACACAGAAAAACAGCCACATGCTTCCCTCTTCTCTAGATCGTAATTTCTCCTCTAGATTGGTTTCAGCGATGCTTAGGCGAAGCCCTACTGGAGTAGCTCCACCACTATCACCGCAATGCCATCACGCTGCCGGAGAACGCGTCTACCTCTCTGCTCCCTCTTTATGGATCAAGAAGGCAGAGATCATCATCGAGTTGTACGCGTGCTGAACACGGAGGTGTCGTCCGTTCGGCACTAGATCGGAAGGACCGTGATCAAGATCGCGATACAATTTGTGATTGGATCAAAGGACGGATCATGATGAGATCGCGGGACGGATCATGATGGGATGGCAGGATGGATCGTGATGGGATCACGGGATGCTCGGTGATTTGGATCGCGAAGACGTTCGACTACATCAACCGTGTTTGTTAACGCTTCCTGCTTAGCGATCTACAAGGGTATGTAGATCCACTCTCCCTCTTGTAGATGCTCATCACCATGGATAGATCTTGCGTGTGCGTAGGAAATTTTTTGTTTCCCATGCAACGTTCCCCAACAGTGGCATCATGAGCTAGGTCTATGTGTAGATGAGATCTCGAGTAGAACACAAAGAGTTTGTGGGCGTTGATGCTTAGATTGCTTCCTCCCTTGGTCGTGTTTTGGTTCAGCAGTATTGTGGGATGAAGCAGACCGGACCAACCTTACTGTACGCTTACGAGAGACCGGTTCCATCGACTAACGTGTAACTTCGTTGCACAAACATGGCAGGCGGGTGTCTGTTTCTCCTACTTTAGTTGGATCGGCTTCGACAAAGGAGGTCCTTGAGAAGGTTGAAAAGCAACATATGTATCACCATTGTGGTTTTTGCATAGGTGAGAACTATTCTTGCTAGATACCCGTAGCAGCCACGTAAAACATGCAACAACAATTAGAGGACGTCTAACTTGTTTTTGCAGGGTATGTTGTGATGTGATATGGCCAATTACATGATGAGATATATGTTTTGTATAGAATATCACGACTTGCATGTCGATGAGTACAACAACCGACAGGAGCCATAGGGTTGTCTTTAATTATTGTATGACCTGCGTGTCAATCATTAAGCGCTATGTAATGCTTTACTTTATCGCTAAATGGTAGCAATAGTAGTAGAAGCATGGTGGGCGCAACAACCCCGATGGCGACACGTTGATGGAGATCAAGATGATGGAGATCATGGTGTCATGCCGGTGACGATGGAGATCATGCCGGTGCTTTATAGATGGAGATCAAAAGCTCAAGTTCATGGCCATATCATGTCACTTATAATTTGCATGTGATGTTAATCCATTTATGCACCTTGTTTTCCTTAGGACGACGGTAGCATTATAATCCCTCACTTAAATTTCAAGATAAATTGTGTTCTCCCCGAGAGTGCACCGTTGCGTCGTGTTGCGACACCACGTGATGATTGGGTGTGATAGACTCTACGTTCACATACAACGGGTGCAAGCCAGTGTTGCACACGCGGAACACTCAGGTTAAACTTGACGAGCCTAGCATGTACATACATGGCCTCGGAACACAAGAGACCGAAAGGTCGAACATGAGTCATATAGTAGATATGATTAACATGATGATGTTCACCATTCAAACCACCTCAACTCACGTGATGATCGGACTTGAGTTGGTGAATTTGGATCATGTATCACTCAAATGACTGGAGGGATATCAATTTAAGTGGGGATTCTTAAGTAATATGATTAATTGAACTCATTATCATGAACATAGTCAGTAATGTCTTTGCAAATCATGTTGTAGATTACTAGCCCACGTTGTAGTTCCCTTGAATTTTTATATGTTCCTAGAGAAATAGAGTTGAAATATGATGGTGGCAGTATTGCGGACTGGGTCCATGATCTGAGGATTGTCCTCATTGCTGCACACAAGGCTTATGTCCTTAATGCACCGCTCGGTGCGCCACCCCCTCTAGCGTCGTCTGTAGATGTTGTGAACATCTGACAGGCACGTTCTGATGACTACTTGATAGTTTAGTGCGCCATGCTTTACGTCTTAGAATTGAGGCTCCAAAAATGTTTTGAACGTCATGGAACATATGAGATATTCTAAGAGCTGCAATTGGGATCTCAGGCTCGTGCCCGTGTTGTGAGGTATGAGATCTCCAACAAGATTCTTTGCCTGCAAGATGAATGTGAATAGCTCAATCGTTGAGCATGTTCTCAGATTGTCTGGGTGCTATAATCGGTTGAATCGAGTGGGAGTTGATCTTCCAGATACGAAAGTGATTGATATAGTTTTCCAAGTCACTATCACTAAGCTACTAGAGTTTCGTGATGAACTATAAAATGCCAGGGATGGAAATAATGATCCCTGAGTTGTTCGCGATATTTGATACCGCGAAGGTAGAAATCAAGCAGGAGCATCAAGTGTTGATGGTTAGTAAAACCACTAGTTTCGAGAAGGGCAACGACATGGAGGGAAACTTCATGGATGGAAAGTCGGTTGCTGCTCTAGTGAAGCAACCCAAAGTTGAACCCAAACCCGAGACTAAGTGCTTCTATTATGAGGAGAGCGGTCGCTGAAGCGTAACAACCCTAGATACTTGGTAAATAAGAAGGATGGCAATGTCGACAGAAGTATGTTTTGATATACGTGTTATTGATGTGTACCTTGCTAGTACTCCTAGTAGCACCTGGGTATAGGATACCGGTTTAGTTGCGAAATGTTAGTAACTCAAAAATCTACGAAATAAACAAGGACTAGCTAAGTGTGAGGTGACGATGTATGTTGGAAATGTTTCCAAGGTTGTTGTGATCAACATCGCACGCTTTCTCTACCTTCGGGATTTGTGACAAACCTAAATAAATGTTATTTGGTGTTTGCGTTAAGCATGAACATGATTGGATCGTGTTTATTGCAACACGGTTATTCATTTAAGTAAGAGAATAATGGTTATTCTGTTTACATGAATAATACCTTCAATGGTCATGCACCGTGTGAGTGGTTTGTTGAATCTTGATTGTAGTAATACACATGTTCATAACATTGATGCCAAAAGATACAAAGTTAATAATGATAGTACCACATACTTGTGGCACTACTGCTAAATGTCATATTGGTATAAATCGCATGAAGAAACTCCATGCTAATGGATCTTTGGACTCATTCGGTATCGAATCAGTTGAGACATGCGGATCATGCCTCTTGGGCAAGATGGCTACAAACCCCGTTTTCAGTATGATGGAGCAGGCTAGTAACTGTTGGAAATATGCCCTAGAGGCAATAATAAATTAGTTATTATCATATTTCCTTGTTCATGATAATCGTTTATTATCCATGCTATAATTGTATGGATCGGAGACTTAAATGCATGTGTGGATACATAGACAAAACCATGTCCCTAGTATGCCTCTAATGGACTAGCTCGTTGATCAAAGGATGGTTAAGGTTTCCTAGCCATGGACATGAGATGTCATTTGATAACGGGATCACATCATTAGGAGAATGATGTGATGGATAAGACCCAAACTACAAACATAGCATATGATCGTGTCAGTTTATTGCTACTGTTTTCTGCATGTCAAGTATATGTTCCTATGACCATGAGATCATGCAACTCACAGATATCGTAGGAGTGCCTTGTGTGTATCAAACGTCGCAACGTAACTGGGTGACTATAAAGGTGCTCTACAGGTATCTTCGATGGTGTCTGTTGAGTTGGCATGGATCGAGACTAGGATTTGTTACTCCGTGTGACGGAGAGGTATCTCGGGGCCCACTCGGTAATGCAACATCACAATAAGCCTTGCAAGCAATGTGACTAATTGTTAGTTGCGGGATCTTGTATTACAGAATGAGTAAAGAGACTTGCCGGTAACGAGGTTGAACTAGGTATGGAGATACCGACGATCGAATCTCGGGAAAGTAACATACCGAAGAACAAAGGGAACGTTATACGGGATTAACTGAATCCTTGACATAGAGGTTCGACCGATAAAGATCTTCGTAGAATATGTAGGAACCAATGTGGACGTCCAGGTCCCGCCATTAGTTATTGACCGTAGAGGTGTCTCGGTCATGTCTACATAGTTCTCGAACCCGCAGGGTCTGCACACTTAAGGTTCGGTGACGTTTCGGTAGTGTAGAGTTATGTATGGTGGTGACCGAAGTTTGTTCGGAGTCCCGGATGAGATACCGGACGTCACGAGGAGCTCCGGAATGGTCCGGAGGTAAAGATTCATATATAGGAAGTCCCAGTTTGGTTTCCGGAAAAGTTTCGGGCTCATCGGTAGTGTACCGGTAGTGCCGGTAGTGTACCGGGAGACCTCCGGGAGGGGTACTTCGACCCCAAGAGGTCCATGGGCTGTGGGAGAATAATAACCAGCCCTTAGTGGGATGGGAAAACAGCCACAAAGGCCCATGGCGCAGGAGAGAAAGTCCTAAAGCAAAAAGTGGAAAATCAGCCAATAGGAGGCAATCCTACTCCAACTAGGATTGGAGGTGAAGTAGGATTGCTCCCACCTCCTATTTTGGCCGACCCAAAGGCCTTGGCTGCCTATCCTCTCCTCTCCTCCTATATATACTAGTGGATTGGGTGGTTTTTGGACAGAATTTCCGGCCACGTGCTACCCGTTTCACCGGTGCACAGTTTCTCCTCTAGATCGGTTTTTCGCAGCGCTTAGGCGAAGCCCTGCCGGAATCACTCCACCACCATCACCGGAGCACCGTCACGCTACCGGTGAACTCTCTCTCCTATCCACCTCCTCTTGCTGGATCAAGATGGTGGAGATCGTCATCAAGCTGCACGTGTGCTGAACGCGGAGGTGCTGTCGGTTCGGCGCTAGATCGGAAGGCCCGTGATCGAGATCGCGAGACGGTTCGTGATGAGATCACGGAACGGATCGTGATGAGTTCGCGGGATAGATCGTGATCAAGATCGTGAGACGGATCATGATGAGATCGCGGGACGGATCATGATGAGTTCACGGGACGGATCGTGATTGGATCACGGGACGGATTGTGATGAGATCGCGGGACGCTCGGCGATTTGGATCGCGAAGATGTTCGACTACACCAACCGCGTTTCTTAACGCTTCCCGCTTAGCGATCTACAAGGGTACGTTGATCCACTCTCCCTCTCGTAGATGCTCATCACCATGGATAGGTTTGCGTGTGCGTAGGAAATTTTTTGTTTCCCACGCGACGTTCCCCAATAGTGGCATCATGAGCTAGGTTGATGGTTCGATGAGATCTCGAGTAGAACACAAAAGGTTTGTGGGTGTTGATGCTTAGATTGCTTCCTCCCTTGGTCGTATTTTGGTTCGGCGGGATTGTGAGATGAAGCGGCCCGGACCAACATTATTCGTACGCTTACGAGAGACCGGTTCCCTCGACGCAACTTGTTGCCTAGATGGCTTGCGGGTGACAGTTTCTCTCACTTTAGTTGGATCGGATTCGACAAAGGCGGTCCTTGAGAAGGTTGAAAAGCAATCTATGTATCACCGTTGTGGTTTATGCGTAGGTGAGAATCGTTCTTGCTAGATACCCATAGCAGCCACGTAAAACATGCAACAACAATTAGAGGACGTCTAACTTGTTTTTGCAAGGTATGTTGTGATGTGATATGGACAATTACATGATGAGATATATGTGATGTATGAGATGATCATGTGATGTATAGAATTTCACGACTTGCATGTCGTTGAATACGGCAACCGGCAGGAGCCATAGGGTTGTCTTTAATTATTGTATGACCTGCGTGTCAATCATTAAGCGCTATGTAATGCTTTACTTTATCTCTACGGTAGCAATAGTAGTAGAAGCATGTAGGGCGTGACAACCCCGATGGCGACACGTTGATGGAGATCAAGATGATGGAGATCATGGTGTCATGCCGGTGACGATGGAGATCATGCCGGTGCTTTCTAGATGGAGATCAAAAGCACAAGTTCATGGCCATATCATGTCACTTATGATTTGCATGTGATGTTAATCCTTTTTATGCACCTTGTTTTGCTTAGGACGGTGGTAGCATTATAAGGTGATCCCTCACTTAATTTCAAGATAAATTGTGTTCTCCCCGAGTGTGCACCGTTGCGAAAGTTCGTCGTGTTGAGACACCACGTGATGATCGGGTGTGATAGACTCTACGTTCACATACAACGGGTGCAAGCCAGTGTTGCACATGCAGAACACTCGGGTTAAATTTGATGAGCCTAGCATGTACAGACATGGCCTCGGAACACAAGAGACCGAAAGGTCGAACATGAGTCATATAGTAGATATGATCAACATGATGATGTTCACCATTGCAGCCACCTCAACTCACGTGATGATCGGACTTGAGTTGGTGAATTTGGATCATGTATCACTTGAATGATCGGAGGGATGTCAATTTGAGTGGGAGTTCTTAAGTAATATGATTAATTGAACTCATTATCATGAACATAGTCAAAGTGTCTTTGCAAATTATGTTGTAGATTACTAGCTCGCGATGTAGCTCCCTTAAATTTTTATATGTTCCTAGAGAAATAGATTTGAAAGATGTTGGTAGCAATATTGCGGACTGGGTCCGTGATCTGAGGATTGTCCTCATTGCTGCACAGAAGGCTTATGTCCTTAATGCACCGCTCGGTGCGCCACCCCCTCTAGCGTCGTCTATAGATGTTGTGAACATCTGACAGGCACGTTTCGATGACTACTTGATAGTTTAGTGCGTCATGCATTACGGCTTAGAATTGAGGCTCCGAAACATTTTGAACGTCACGGAACATATGAGATGTTCTAGGAGCAGAGATTGTGATCTTAGGCTCGTGCCTGTGTTGCGAGATATGAGATCTCCAACAAGATTCTTTGCCTGTAAGATGAAGGAGAATAGCTCAATCGTTGAGCATGTACTCAGATTGTCTGGGTACTACAATCGCTTGAATCAAGTGGGAGTTGATCTTCCAGATAAGATAGTGATTGATATAGTTCTCCAAGTCACTGTCACTAAAGCTACTAGAACTTAGTGATGAACTATAATACACCAGGGATAGAAGTATTGATCCCTGAGCTGTTCGCGATGTTTGACACCGCGAAGGTAGAAATCAAGAAGGAGCGTCAAGTGTTGATGGTTAATCAAACCACTAGTTTCGAAAGGGCAAGAGCAAGGAGGGAAACTTCATGGATAGCAAGTCAGTTGCTGCTCCAGTGAAGCAACCCAAAGTTGAACTCAAACCCGAGACTAAGTGCTTCTATTATGAGGTGAGAGGTCGCTGAAGCGGAACAACCCTACATACTTGGTAGATAAGAAGGCTGGCAACATCGACAGAAGTATATTTGATATACGAGTTATTAATGTGTACCTTGCTAGTACTCTTAGTAGCACCTGGGTATTGGATACCGGTTCGGTTGCTAAATGTTAGTAACTCGAAATAAAAGCTACGGAATAAACGGAGAACTAGCTAAGGGTGAGGTGACGATATGTGTTGGAAGTGTTTCCAAGGTTGATGTGATCAACATCGCACGCTCTCTCTACCTTCAGGATTAGTGAGGAACCTAAATAAATGTTATTTGGTGTTTTGCGTTGAGCATGAACATGATTAGATCATGTTTATTGCAATACGGTTATTCATTTAAGTTAGAGAATAATGGTTATTCTGTTTACATGAATAATACCTTCAATGGTCATGCACCCAGTGAGAATGGTTTGTTGAAATCTTGATCGTAGTAGTACACATGTTCATAACATTGATGTCAAAAGATACAAAGTTAAATAATGATAGTACCACATACTTGTGGCACTGCCACAAAATGTCATATTGGTATAAAGTGCATGAAGAAACTCCATGGTGATGGATATTTGGACTCATTCGATTTCGAATCGGTTGAGACATGCGAACCATGCCTCTTGGGCAAGATGACTAAAGGACCCCGTTGGATGGAGCGGGCAAGTGATTCATTGGAAATGATACATGTTGATGTATGCAATCTAGTGAGTCTTGTAGTGTGCGGATATCATTATTTTCTTACCTTCACTGATGATTTGAGTAGATATAGTGTATATTTACTTAATGAAACACAAGTCTGAATCGTTTGAAAGGTTCAAGCAAATTCAAAGTGAAGTTTAAAGATCATCGTGACAAGAAGATAAAAATGACTGCGATATGATCGTGGAGGTGAATATCTGAGTCACGAGTTTGGCATACAACTTAAAGACAAATGTGAAAGTTGTTTCACAACTAAACGCCACCTGGAACACCATAGTGTGATGGTGTGTCCGAACATCATAGTTATGCTCTATTGGACATGGTGCGTGCTATGATGTCTCTTGTCGTTTTACTACTATAATTTTGGGGTTATGCATTAGAGACAACTACATTCACTTTAAAAAGGGCACCATCTAAATCCGTTGAGATGACACCGCGTGAATTATGGTTTGATAGAAACCTAAGCTGTCATTTCTTAATATTTTGGGACGTGACACTTGTGTGGAAAATGTTTTCACCTAATGAGGTCGAACCCAAGGCGGACAAATGCATCTTCATAGAATACCCTAAGATCAGTTGGGTGAACCTTCAATCTCAGATCCTAGTGCAAAGTGTTTGTTGCTTAAACGGATCCTTTCTCGAGGAAATGTTTCTCTCGAAAGAATTGAGTGGGAGGAAGATAGAACTTGATGAGGTTGTTAAACCTTTGTTCAACCAGAGAGTAGCGCAGCGCAGAAAGATGTTTCTGTGAAGCCTACGTTAGTTGAAGAGTAAGTTAATGATGATGATCATGAAGCTTCAGGATCAAGTTACTATCGAACTTCATAGGTCGACAAGGATGTGTACTGCTCCTGAGCGGTACGACAACTCTGTCTTGGAGGTCATGTTGTTGGACAACGATGAACCTACGAGTATGGAGAAGCGATGATGGGCCCGGATTCCGACAAATGGTTGGAGGCCATGAAATCCGAGATAGGATCCATGTATGAAAACCAAGTGTAGACTTTGGTAGACTTGTTCGTTGGACGGCAGGTCGTTGAGTACAAATGGATCTTTAAAATGAAGACAGACACTGAGTGTGAATGTCACTATTTGTAAAGCTCGACTTGTTGCAAAGATGTTTGTGACAAGTTCAAGGAGTTGACTACGATGAGACTTTCTCATTCGTAGTGGTGCTAAAGTCTGTTGGAATTATGTTAGCAGTTGCTGTGTTTTCAATTATGAAATATGGCAGATGGATGTCAAAACATCGTTTCCTTAACGGTTTACTTGAGGAAAGGTTGTATGTGATACAACAAGAAGGTTTTGTCAGTTCTAAGGATGCTAAAAGGTGTGCAAGCTTTGGTGATCCTTCCATGGACTGAAGCAAGCATCTCGGAGTTGGAATATACACTTTGATGAGTTGATCAAAGTTTCTGTAGTTTATACAAAGTTTACGAGAAACTTGTATTTGCAATAAAGTGAGTGGGAGCACTGTAGAGTTTCTGATAAGTATATGTGGTTGACATATTGTTGATCGGAAATAATGTAGAATTTCTGGAGGGCATAAAAGGTTGTTTGAAAAGTGTTTTTCAAAGGAAGACCTGGATAAAGCTACCTAATTGTTGAGCATCAAAATCTATAGAGATAGATCAAGATGCTTGATGAGACTTTCAATGAGTGCATACCTTGACAAGATTTTGAAAGAGTTCAAAATGGATCAGCCAGAGAAATAGTTCTCGTCTGATTTGTAAGGTGTGAAGTTGAGTGAGACTCAAAGCTTGACAACGGCAGAAGAAAGAGAAAGGACGAATGTCGTCCCCTATGCCTTAGCCATAGGCTCTATATTATGCCATGCTGTGTACCGCACCTATGTGTGCCTTGCCATGAGTCTGTCAAGGGGTACAAGGGTGGTCCAGGAGTGGATCACTGGATAGCAGTCGGAATTATCCTTAGTAACCAGAGGACTAAGGAAATGTTTCTTGATTATGGAGGTGATAAAGAGTTCGTCGTAAAGAGTTACGTCGATGCAAGCTTTAACACCTATCCGGATGACTAGTAGTAGCAATCTGGATACGTATAGTGGAGCAGCCATTTGGAAATAGTACCAAGTGGAGTGTGGTACCAGTGTTTACGGTTTGACATAGAGATTTGCAAAGTACACACGGATTTGAATATCGCAGACCCGTTGACTATAAGACCTCTCTCACATGCAAAGCATGATCGAGCCCCAGAACTCATTGGGTGTTAGATTCATAACAATGCGAATCACATGGTGATGTGAACTAGATTATTGACTCTAGTGTAAGTGGGAGACTGTTGGAAATATGCCCTAGAGGCAATAATAAATTAGTTATTATCATATTTCCTTGTTCATGATAATCGTTTATTATCCATGCTATAATTGTATTGATCGGAGACTTAAATGCATGTGTGGATACATAGACAAAACCATGTCCCTAGTATGCCTGTATTGGACTAGCTCGTTGATCAAAGGATGGTTAAGGTTTCCTAGCCATGGACATGAGATGTCATTTGATAACGGGATCACATCATTAGGAGAATGATGTGATGGATAAGACCCAAACTACAAACATAGCATATGATCGTGTCAGTTTATTGCTACTGTTTTCTGCATGTCAAGTATATGTTCCTATGACCATGAGATCATGCAACTCACAGATATCGGAGGAGTGCCTTGTGTGTATCAAACATCGCAACGTAACTGGGTGACTATAAAGGTGCTCTACAGGTATCTTCGATGGTGTCTGTTGAGTTGGCATGGATCGAGACTGGGATTTGTTACTCCGTGTGACGGAGAGGTATCTCGGGGCCCACTCGGTAATGCAACATCACAATAAGCCTTGCAAGCAATGTGACTAATTGTTAGTTGCGGGATCTTGTATTACAGAACGAGTAAATAGACTTGCCGGTAATGAGGTTGAACTAGGTATGGAGATCGACGATCGAATCTCGGGCAAGTAACATACCGAAGAACAAAGGGAACGTTATACGGGATTAACTGAATCCTTGACATAGAGGTTCGACCGATAAAGATCTTCGTAGAATATGTAGGAACCAATGTGGACGTCCCGGTCCCGCCATTGGTTATTGACCGTAGAGGTGTCTCGGTCATGTATACATAGTTCTCGAACCCGCAGGGTCTGCACACTTAAGGTTCGGTGACGTTTCGGTAGTGTAGAGTTATGTATGGTGGTGACCGAAGTTTGTTCGGAGTCCCGGATGAGATCCCGGACGTCACGAGGAGCTCCAGAATGGTCCGGACGTAAAGATTCATATATAGGAAGTCCCAGTTTGGTTTCCGGAAAATTTTCGGGCTCATCGGTAGGGTACCGGGAGTGCCGGTAGTGTACCGGGAGTGCCGGTAGTGTACCGGGAGACCTCCGGGAGGGGTACTTCGACCCCAAGAGGTCCATGGGATGTGGGAGAATAATAACCAGCCCTTAGTGGGCTGGGAAAACAGCCACAAAGGCCCATGGCGTAGGAGAGAAAGTCCTAAAGCAAAAAGTGGAAAATCAGCCAATAGGAGGCAATCCTACTCCAACTAGGATTGGAGGTGAAGTAGGATTGCTCCCACCTCCTATTTCGGCCGACCCAAAGGCCTTGGCTGCCTCTCCTCTCCTCTCCTCCTATATATACTAGTGGATTGGGTGGTTTTTGGACAGAATTTCCGGCCACGTGCTACCCGTTTCACCGGTGCACAGTTTCTCCTCTAGATCGGTTTTTCGCAGCGCTTAGGCGAAGCCCTGCGGGAATCACTCCACCACCATCACCGGAGCGCCGTCATGCTTCCGGTGAACTCTCTCTCCTCTCCACCTCCTCTTGCTGGATCAATATGGTGGAGATCGTCATCAAGCTGCACGTGTGCTGAACGCGAAGGTGCCGTCCGTTCGGCGCTAGATCGGAAGGACCGTGATCGAGATCGCGAGACGGTTCGTGATGAGATCGCGGAACGGATCGTGATGAGTTCGTGGGATAGATCGTGATCAAGATCGTGAGACGGATCGTGATGAGATCGCGGGATGGATCATGATGAGTTCACAGGACGGATCGTGATTGGATCGCGGGACGGATCGTGATGAGATCACGGGACGCTCGGCGATTTGGATCGTGAAGATGTTCGACTACACCAACCGCGTTTCTTAATGCTTCCCGCTTAGCGATCTACAAGGGTACGTAGATCCACTGTCCCTCTCGTAGATGCTCATCACCATGGATAGGTTTGCGTGTGCGTAGGAAATTTTTTGTTTCCCATGCGACGTTCCCCAACAGTAACTTATTGGAAATAATACATGTTGATGTATGCGATCCAATGAGTGTTGTAGCGCACACTGGATATCGTTATTTTCTTACCTTCACTGATGATTTGAGTATATATGAGTATATTTGCTTCATGAAACACAAGTGTGAAACATTTGAAAAGTTCAAACAAATTCAGAGTGAAGTTTAAGATCATCGTGACAAGAAGATAAAAATATCTACGATATGATCATGGAGGTGAATATATGAGTTACGAGTTTGGCATAGAACTTTAGACAATGTGAAAGTTGTTTCACAAATCACGCCACCTGGAACACCATAGTGTGATGGTGTGTCTAAACGACATAGTCGTGCTATATTGGATATGGTGCGTACTATGATGTCTCTTATCGTTTTGCCACTATCATTTTGGGGTTATGCATTAGAGACTACTACATTCACTTTAAATAGGGCACCATCTAAATCTCTTGAGATGACACCATATGAATTATGGTTTGATAGAAACATAAGCTGTCATTTCTTAATGTTTGGGGCTGCGACGCTTATGTGAAAAAGGTTTTCACCTAATGAGCTAGAACCCAAAGAGGACAAATGCATCTTCATGGAATACCCTAAGAACAGTTGGGTATACCTTCGATCTCAGATCCGAGTGCAAAGTGTTTGTTGCTAAAAACGGGTCCTTTCTCGAGAAAGAGTTTCTCTTGAAAGAATTGAGTGGGAGGAATATAGAACTTGATGGGTTGTTGAACCTTTGTTTCAACCAGAGAGTAGCGCAGTGCAGAAAGTTGTTTCTTTAGAGCCTACCTTAGTTGAAGAGGAAGTTAATGATGATGATCATGAAGCTTTGGATCAAGTTACTATTAAACCTCGTAGGTCGACAAGGACACATACTACTCCTGAGTGTTATGGCAACCTTATCTTAGAGGTCATGTTGTTGGACAACGTTGAGCCTACGAGCTATGGAGAAGCGATGATGGGCCCGGATTCCGACAAATGGCTAGGAGCCATGACATCCGAGAAAGGATCCATGTATGAAAACCAAGTATGGACTTTGGTAGACTTGCCCATTGAACGACAGGTCATTGAGTACAAATGGACCTTTAAGATGAAGACAGACACTGATGGTGAATGTCACTATTTGTAAAGCTCGACTTGTCGCAAAGAAGTTTCCGCCAAGTTCAAGCAGTTGACTACGATGAGACCTTCTCACCCGTAGCGATGCTAAAAGTTTGTTGGATTATGTTAGTAGTTACTATGTTTTTCAATTATGAAATCTGGCAGATGGATGTCAAAACATCGTTTCCTTCCTTGAGGAAAGGTTGTATGAGATACAACCAGAAGGTTTTGTCAGTCCTAAGGATGCTAAAAGGTGTGCAAGCTCCAGTGATCCTTCTATGGACTGGAGCAAGCATCTCGGAGTTGGAATATATGCTTTGATGAGGTGATCAAAGTTTTTGAGTCTATAGGAAGTTTATGAGAAACTTGTATTTACAATAAAGTGAGTCGGAGCACTATAGAATTTTTGATAAGCATATGTGGTTGACATATTATTGATCGAAAATGATGTAGAATTTCTAGAAAGCATAAACGGTTTTTGGAAAGAGTTTTTCAAAGGAAGACTTGGATAAAGCTACCTAATTGTTGAGCATCAAGATCTATAGACATAGATCAAGATGCTTGATGAGACTTTCAATTAGTACATACCTTGACAAGATTTTGAAAGAGTTCAAAATGGATCAGTCAAAGAAAGAGTTCTTGCCTGATTTGTAAGGTGTGAAGTTGAGTAAGACTCAAATCTAGACCATGGCAGAAGAAAGAGAAAGGACGAAGGTCGTCCCCTATGCTTTAGCCATAGGCTCTATATAGTATGCCATGTTGTGTACCGCACTTGTGTGTGCCTTGCCATGAGTCCGTCAAGGGGTACAAGAGTGATCCAGGAGTGGATCACTGTACAGCGGTCAAGATTATCCTTAGTAACTAAAAGACTAAGGAAATGTTTCTCGATTATGGAGGTGATAAAGAGTTCGTCATACAGAGTTACGTCGATGCAAGCTTTAACACCAATCCGGGTGACTCTTAGTAGCAATCCGGATACGTATAGTGGAGCATCCATTTCGAATAGCTCCGAATGGAGTGTGGTAGCAGTGTCTACAGTATGACATATAGATTTGCAAAGTACACACGGATCTGAATGTCGCAGACCCGTTGACTAAAAGACCTCTCTCACATGCAAAGCATGATCGAGCCCCAGAACTCATTGGGTGTTAGATTCATAACAATGCGAATCATATGGTGATGTGAACTAGATTATTGACTCTAGTGTAAGTGGGAGACTATTGGAAATATGCCCTATAGGCAATAATAAATTGGTTATTATCATATTACCTTGTTCATGATAATCGTTTATTATCCATGCTATAATTGTATTGATCGGAAACTCAGCTACATGTGTGAATACATACACAACACCATGTCCCTAGTATGCCTCTAATAGACTAGCTCATTGATCAAAGATGGCTATGGTTTCCAAGTCATGGACATGAGGTGTCATTTGATAACGGGATCACATCATTAGGAGAATTATGTGATGGACAAGACCCAAACTAAAAATGTAGCATATGACCGTGTCAATTTATTGCTACTATTTTCTGCATGTCAAGTATCTGTTCCTACGACCATGAGATCATGCAAATCACTGACACCAGAAGAGTACCTTGTGTGTATCAAACGTCGCAACGTAACTGGGTGACTATAAAGGTGCTCTACGGGTATCTCCGAGGGTGTCTGTTGGGTTGGCATGGATCAAGACTAGGATTTGTTACTCCGTGTGACGGAGAGGTATCTCAGGGCCCACTCGGTAACACAACATCACAATAAGCCTTGAAAGCATTGTGTCTAAGTGTTAGCAATGTGATCTTGTATTACAGAACGAGTAAAGAGACTTGCTGGTAATGAGGTTGAACTAGGTATGGAGAGGCCGACGATCGAATCTCGGGCAAGTAACATACCGAAGAACAAAGGGAACAGCATACGGGATTAACTGAATCCTTGACATAGAGGTTCGACCGATAAAGATCTTCATAGAATATGTAGGAATCAATATGGGCATACAGGTCTTGCTATTGGTTATTGACCATAGAGGTGTCTCAGTCATGTCTACATAGTTCTCGAACCCGCAGGGTCTGCACACTTAAGGTTTGGTGACGTTTCGGTAGTATAGATTTATGCATGGTGGTGACTGAAGGTTGTTCGGAGTCCCGGATGAGATCCTGGACGTCACGAGGAGCTCCGGAATGGTCCGGAGGTAAATATTGATATATAGGAAGTCCTGTTTTGGTCACCAGAAATGTTTCGGGCTCATCGGTAGTGTACCGGGAGTGCCGGGAGGGTATCGGGGGACTATCGGGAGGGGTATTTCGACCCAAGAGGCTACATGGGCTGTGGGAGAAGGAATACCAGCCCTTAGTGGGCTGGCCGAAGGCCCGCAGAAAGCCCATGCGTCTAGGGAAGAAACCCAAGGTGGAAAGAAGACAAAGTGGGAAAATAAGGAAGGAGTCCTAATACTAGTAGGAGTGGAGCAGAAGGACTCCTCCCTCTCACTTCAGATGAACTAGGGTTGGCTCCCTTGGGAGCCAAGCCTCCTCCCTCCCCTCCTCCTATATATACTAGAGGTTTTGAAGGTTTTTGACATAGAAAAACAGCCACGTGATGCCCTCTTCTCTAGATCGTAGTTTCTCCTCTAGATTGGTTTCGGCGGTGCTTAGGCGAAGCCTTGCTGGAATAGCTCCACCACCATCACCGCAACGCCGTCGCGTGCTGGAGAACTCATCTACCTCTGCGCTCCCTCTTGTTGGATCAAGAAGGCGGAGATCGTCATCGAGCTGTACGTGTGCTGAACGCGGAGGTGCCTTCCGTTCGGCACTAGATCGAAAGGACCGTGATCAAGATCGCGAGACGATTCGTGATGGGATTTTGGGAAGGATCGTGATGGGATTGCGGGACGGATTGTGATTGGATCGCGAGACGGATCGTGACGGGATCGCAGGACGCTCGGCGATTTGGATCGCGAAGAGGTTCGACTACATCAACCGCGTTTCTTAACGCTTCCCACTTTGCGATCTACAAGGGTATGTAGATCCACTCTCCCTCTCGTAGGTGCTCATCACCATGGATAGATCTTGTGTGTGCATAGGAAATTTTTTGTTTCCCGTGCAGCATTAACCAACACTTTCATGCGACCGGCGCTGGTCGTTTGACTGGTCGTATGACATGCAAACAACTCTGAAAGTTGGCCTTTCAGATGGGATTCTTCACTGATTTCGTCCTCGATCAATCACACGAGATCCTTGGCTCATAAAGAAGAGATAGGGAGAGGATTTTCTCATCAAGAGCCGTTGGATGAAGCCCATGAAGAGAGGAGGCTAGGTAGGCTCCTTATATATATCATCATCAACCCTAGCCGCCATCAACAGATCTCATCTCATTCGCCAAGAACACATCCATATCCATCTCCATTGTTGATCCATACACCACCATAGAAGAGGGACAAGATCAAGAGGAAGAAGATGTGCTCCACCACGCGAGCACCGGCCTTCGGGCTAGTGCCATCTCCATCAGCACCATCGCCAATGCCTCCATAACCACCATCACCGCCATGCCCCCTCCCTTCATCGCCTTCATGCCAGCTTATAAGTTGACCCTCATCTCTATGTGTACCATTAACTTTTTTGAGTAATTGCACTAGTTCTTGAGGATATGATTAAACTCTATAAGGTATTTGATGCGATCCAATATTACTTGTTCATGATTCGAGTTAGTAGCCTTTCAGAATGTTGAGACGAGCGCTCACTCGCATTTGTGCCTTGTTTTCGTGAAGTATAATACTGTCGTTGTGAAGTGCTGGGGCGTGGGGGTAATTTGAGCTGACATCAAAAGCCTTTATTACACGCCATCAAAATTGATAGGGGAGTTACTAAGAACCTTCAAGAGGTCGCGTCCATGGTAAACCCTTAATTGTCATGAGTTGTAACCCTATTGGGGATACAATGAAGGTGGCGTCTGTGGCACAAAGTCTACTTCGAGTAGAACGTGTTCTGTAGCCGGCCCCGCCCACTCATGCATTTGACCAGTTACTAGAGGATACGATAGTTCATATATGTGATAGTGATTCCAGAACCCTTGAGAACGCTTTATTACTCAAGCACCGTCGTTACTAACTTAGTGTTGGGGAACGTTGCATGGGAAACAAAAAAATTCCTATGCTTCACCAAGATCAATCTAGGAGATGAGTATCTATGAGAGGGGAGAGTGGATCTACATACCCTTGTAGATCGCTAAGCGGGAAGTGTTAAGAAACGCGGTTGATGTAGTCGAACATCTTCGGGATCCAAATCACCGATCATCCCGCGATCCAATCACGATCCGTCCCGATCTAGCACCGAACGGACAACACCTCCGCGTTCAACACACGTACGGCTTGATGACGATCTCTGCCTTCTTGATCCAGCAAGAGGGAGCAGAGAGGTAGACGAGTTCTCCGGCAGCACGATAGCGTTGCGGCGATGGTGGTGGAGTTATTCTAGCAGGGCTTCGCCTAAGCACCGCTGAAACCCGATCTAGAGGAGAAACTACGATCTAGAGGACAGGTAGCACGTGGCTGTTTTTCTGTGTCAAAAACCCTCAATACTGTTGGAAATATGCCCTAGAGGCAATAATAAATTGGTTATTATCATATTTCCTTGTTCATGATAATCATTTGTTATCCATGCTATAATTGTATTGATCGGAAACAAAGATACAGGTGTGGATACATAGACAACACCATGTCCTTAGTATGCCTCTAATAGACTAGCTCGTTGATCAAAGATGTCTATGGTTTCCTAGTCATGGACATGAGATGTCATTTGATAACGGGATCACATCATTAGGAGAATGATGTGATGGACAAGACCCAAACTACAAAACGTAGCATATGATCGTGTCAGTTTATTGCTATTGTTTTCTGTATGCCAAGTATTTGTTCCTATGACCATGAGATCATGCAACTCACTTACACCCGAGGAGTACCGTGTGTGTATCAAACGTCGCAACGTAACTGGATGACTATAAAAGTGCTCTACAGGTATCTTCGAGGGTGTCTATTGGGTTGGCATGGATCAACACTGGGATTTGTTACTCCGTGTGACGAAGAGGTATCTCAGGGCGCACTCGGTAATAAAACATCACAACAAGCCTTGCAAGCAATGTGACTAAGTGGTAGTCACGGGATCTTGTATTATGGAAACAAGTAAAGGGACTTTCCGGTAACGAGGTTGAACTAGGTATCGGGATACCGATGATCAAATCTCGGGCAAGTAACATACCGAAGAACAAAGGGAACATCATACGGGATTAACTGAATCCTTGACATAGAGGTTCGAACGATAAAGATCTTCGTAGAATATGTAGGAACCAATATGGGCAACCAGGTCCCGCTATTGGTTATCAACCGTCGAGGTGTCTCGGTCATGTCTACATAGTTCTCGAACCCACAGGGTCTGCGCACTTAAGGTTTGGTGATGTTTCGGTAGTATAGAGTTATGCATGGTGGTGACCGAATGTTTCTCGGAGTCCCGTATGATATCCCGAACATCACGAGGAGCTCTAAAATGGTCCGGAGGTAAATATTGATATATAGGAAATCCTGTTTTGGTCACCAGAAAAGTTTTGGGCTCATCGGTAGTGTATTGGGAGTGCTGGGAGGGTACCAGGGGACCATCGGGAGGGGTATTTCGACCCATGAGGCTACATGGGCTGTGGGAGTAGGAATACCAGCCCTTAGTGGGCTTGCCGAAGGCCCACGGGAAGCCCATGCGGCTAGGGAAGAAACCCAAGGTGGAAAGAAAGGCAGAAGTGGAAAATAAGGAAGGAGTCCTAATCCTACTAGGAGTGGAGGAGGAGGACTCATCCCTCCACTTCAGTCGAACCAGATTTGGCTCCTTGGGAGCCAAGTCTCCTCCCTCCCCTCCTCCTATATATACTAGAGGTTTTGAGGGCAGCCCCATCCCAAATTGCCACGTGCTGCCCTCTTCTTCCTCTAGATCCGTTTCTCCTCTAGATTAGTTTTGCGGTGCTTAGGCAAAGCCCTGTAGGATTAGTTCACCACCACGCCGTTGTGCTGCCGGAGAACTCATCTACCTCTTTGGTCCCTCTTGATGTATCAAGAAGACGGAGATCGTCATCGAGCTGTACGTGTGCTGTACACGGAGGTGCCGTCCGTTCGGCGCTAGATAGGAAGGACCGTGATCAAGATCGCGAGACAATTCGTGATTGGATCAAAGGATGGATCATGATGAGATCGCGAGACGAATAATGATCGAATCGCGGGATGGATCGTGATGGGATCACGGGACGCTCGGTGATTTGGATCGCGAAGACGTTCGACTACATCAACCGCGTTTGTTAACGGTTCCTGCTTAGCGATCTACAAGGGCATGTAGATCCACTCTCCCTCTTGTAGATGCTCATCACCATGGATAGATCTTGCGTGTGCGTAGGAATTTTTTTGTTTCCCATGCAACGTTCCCCAACAGTGGCATCATGAGCTAGGTCTATGTGTAGATGAGATCTCGAGTAGAACACAAAGAGTTTGTGGGCGTTGATGCTTAGATTGCTTCCTCCCTTGGTCGTGTTTTGGTTCAGCAGTATTGTGGGATGAAGCGGCCCGGACCAACCTTACTCGTATGCTTACGAGAGACCGGTTCCATCGACTAACGTGTAACTTCGTTGCACAAACATGGCAACGTGTTGGCGGGTGTCTGTTTCTCCTACTTTAGTTGGATCGGATTCGACAAAGGCGGTCCTTGAGAAGGTTGAAAAGCAATTTATGTATTACCTTTGTGGTTTTGTGTAGGTGAGAGTTGTTCTTGCTAGATACCCGTAGCAGCCACGTAAAACATGCAGCAACAATAATAGGACGTCTAACTTGTTTTTGCAGGGTATGTTGTGATGTGATATGGTCAATTACATGATGAGATATATGTGATGTATGAGATGATCATGTATTGTATAGAATATAATGACCTGCATGTCAATGAGTAGGGCAACCGGCAGGAGCCATAGGGTTGTCTTTAATTATTGTATGACCTGCGTGTCAATCATTAAGCGCTATGTAATGCTTTACTTTATCGCTATGCGGTAGCAATAGTAGTAGAAGCATGGTGGGCACGATAACCCCGATGGCGACACGTTCATGGAGATCATGGTGTCATGCCGGTGACGATGGAGTTCATGCCGGTGCTTTAAGGATGGAGATCAAAAGCACAAGTTCATGGCCATATCATGTCACTTATGATTTGCATGTGATGTTAATCCTTTTATGGACCTTGTTTTGCTTAGGAAGACGGTAGCCTTATAAAGTGATCCCTCACTTAAATTTCAAGATCAATTGTGTTGTCCCCGAGTGTGCACCGTTGCGAAAGTTTGTCATGTCGAGACGCCACATGATGATCGGGTGTGATAGACTCTACGTTCACATACAACGGGTGCAAGCCAGTGTTGCACATGCAGAACACTCGGGTTAAACTTGATGAGCCTAGCATGTACAGACATGGCCTCGGAACACAAGAGACCGAAAGGTCGAACATGAGTCATATAGTAGATATGATCAACATGATGATGTTCACCATTGAAACCACCTCAACTCACATGATGATCAGATTTGAGTTGGTGAATTTGGATCATGCATCACTCGGATGACCGGAGGGATGTCAATTTGAGTGGGAGTTATTAGGTAACATGATTAATTGAACTCATTAACATGAACATAGTCAGTAGTGTCTTTGCAAATTATGTTGTAGATTACTAGCTCACACTATAACTCCCTTGAATTTTTATATGTTCCTAGAGAAATAGAGTTGAAAGATGCTGGTAGCAATATCCGTGATATGAGGATTGTCCTCATTGCTACACAGAAGGCTTATGTCCTTAATGCACCGCTCGGTGCGCCACCCCCTCCAGCGTCGTCTGTAGATGTTGTGAACATCTAACAGGCACGTTCCGATGACTACTTGATAGTTTAGTGCGTCATGCATTACGACTTAGAATTGAGGCTCCAAACGTTTTGAACGTCATGGAACATATGAGATGTTCTAAGAGCTGAAATTGGGATCTCAGGCTTGTGCCTGTGTTGTGAGATATGAGATCTCCTAAAAAATTCTTTGCCTGCAAGACAAAGGAGAATAGCTCAATCGTTGAGCATCTGCTCAGATTGTCTGGGTGCTACAATTGCTTCGATCAAGTGGGAGTTGATCTTCCAGATAAGATAGTGATTGATATAGTTCTCTGAGTCACTATCACTAAGCTACTAGAACTCCGTGATGAACTATAATTATGCCAGGGATGGAAATGATGATCCCTGAGCTATTCGTGATGTTTGACACCGCGAAGGTACAAATCAAGAAGGAGCATCAAGTGTTGTTGGTTAATGAAACCACTAGTTTCGAGAAGGGCAAGGGCTAAAAGGGAAACTCCATGGATGGCAAGACAGTTGCTGCTCCAATGAAGAAACCCAACGTTAAACCCAAACCCAAGACTAAGTGCTTGTATTATGAGGAGAACGGTCGCTGAAGTGGAACAACCCTAGATACTTGGTAGATAAGAAGCATGTTAACGTCGACATAAGTTTATTTCATATACGTGTCATTGATGTGTACCTTGCTAGTACTCCTAGTAGCACATGGGTATTGGATACCGGTTCAGTTGCTAAATGTTAGTAACTCGAAATAAAAGCTATGGAATAAAAGGAGACTAGCTAAGGGTGAGGTGACGATGTGTGTTTGGAAATGTTTCCAAGGTTGATGTGATCAACATCGCACACTCTCTCTACCTTCGGGATTAGTGACGAACCTAAATAAATGTCATTTGGTGTTTACGTTGAGCATGAACGTGATTAGATCGTGTTTATTGCAATACGGTTATTCATTTAAGTCAGAGAATAATGGTTATTCTGTTTGCATGAATAATACCTTCAATGGTCATGCACCCAATGAGAATGGTTTATTGAATCTTGATCGTAGTAATACACATGTTCATAACATTGATGCCAAAAGATGCGAAGTTAATAATGATAGTACCACATACTTGTGGCACTGCCGCTAAATGTCATGTTGGTATAAATCGCATGAAGAAACTCCATGGTGATGGATCTTTGGACTCATTCGGTTTAGAATCAA
Source organism: Hordeum marinum (assembly GCA_022496015.1). Classification (NCBI taxonomy): domain Eukaryota; kingdom Viridiplantae; phylum Streptophyta; class Magnoliopsida; order Poales; family Poaceae; genus Hordeum; species Hordeum marinum. The sequence goes on from CM039672.1 coordinate 388,406,600, forward strand.
TTGAGACATGCAGACCATGCCTCATGGGCAAGATGACTAAACTCTGTTTTCCGGCTTGATGGAATGGGCAAGTGACTTATTGGAAATGATACCTGCTGATGTATACGGTAAAATGAGTGTTGTAGCGTGTAGTGGATATCGTTATTTTCTTACCTTCACTGATGATTTGAGTAGATATAGTGTATATTTACTTAATGAAACACAAGTCTGAATCGTTTGAAAAGTTCAAACAAAATCAGAGTGAAGTTTAAGATCATCGTGACAAGAAGATAAAAATGTCTACGATATGATCATGGACGTGAATATCTGAGTTACGAGTTTGGCATACAACTTTAGACAATGTGAAAGTTGTTTCACAACTCACGCCACCTGGAACACCATAGTGTAATGGTGTGTCCGAACGTCATAGTCATACTCTATTGGATATGGTGCGTACTATGATGTCTCTTATTGATTTTCCACTATCATTTTGGGGTTATGCATTAGAGACAACTACATTCACTTTAAATAGGGCACCATCTAAATCCGTTGAGATGACACCATATGGTTTGGTAGAAACCTAAGATGTCATTTCTTAATGTTTGGGGCTGTGACGCTTATGTGAAAAGGGTTTTCACCTAAAGAGCTCGAACCCAAAGTAGACAAATGCATCTTCGTAGAATACCCTAAGAACAATTGGGTATACCCTCTATCTCAGATCCGAGTACAAAGTGTTTGTTGCTAAAATTAGGTCCTTTCTCGAGAAAGAGTTTCTCTCGAAAGAATTGAGTAGGAGGAAGATAGAACTTGATGAGGTTGTTGAACCTTTCTTTCAGACATAGAGTAGCGCAACATAGAAAGATGTTTCTGTGGAGCCTACGTCAGTTGAAGAGAAAGTTAATGATGATGATCATGAAGCTTCGGGTCAAATTACTATCAAACCTCGTAGGTCGACAAGGACGCGTACTACTCCTGAGTTGTACGGTAATCCTGTCTTAGAGGTCATGTTGTTGGACAACGATGAGCCTACGAGCTATGGAGAAGCGACGATGGGCCTGGATTCCGACAAATGGCTAGGAGCCATGAAACCTGAGAAAGTGTCCTTGTATGAAAACCAAGTATGGACTTTGGTAGACTTGCCCGTTGAACGACAGGTCGTTGAGTACAAATGGACCTTTAAGATGAAGACAGACGCTGATGGTGAATGTCATTATTTGTAAAGCTCGACTTGTCGCAAAGAAGTTTCCGCCAAGTTCAAGGAGTTGACTATGATGAGACCTTCTCACCCGTAGCGATGCTAAAAGTCTGTGGGAATTATGTTAGCAGTTACTGCATTTTTCACTTATGAAATCCGGCAGATGGATGTCAAAACATCTTTTCCTTCCTTGAGGAAAGGTTGTATGAGATACAACCAGAAGGTTTTTGTCCATCCTAAGGATGCTAAAAGGTGTGCAAGCTCCAGTGATCCTTCTATGCACTGGAGCAAGCATCTCGGAGTTGGAATACACACTTTGATGAGGTGATCAAAGTAATTGAGTCTATAGAAAGTTTATGAGAAACTTGTATTTACAATAAAGTGAGTGGGAGCACTATAGAATTTTGATAAGCATATGTGGTTGACATATTATTGATCGAAAATGATGTAGAATTCCTGGAAAGCATAAACAGTTGTTTTAAAAGAGTTTTTCAAAGGAAGACCTGGATAAAGCTACCTGATTATTGAGCATCAAGATAGATCAAGATGCTTGATGAGACTTTCAATGAGTACATACCTTGACAAGAGTCCTCCCTCCCCTCCTCCTATATATACTAGAGGTTTTGAGGGCAGCCCCACACCGAATTGCCATGTGCTGCCCTCTTCTTCCTCTAGATCTGTTTTCTCCTCTAGATTAGTTCTGTGGTGCTTAGGCGAAGCCCTGCAGGATTAGTTCACCGCCACCGCCAACACGCCGTTGTGCTGCCGGAGAACTCATCTACCTCTCCACTCCCTCTTGCTGGATCAAGAAGGCGAAGATCATCATCGAGTTGTACGTGTGCTGAACACGGAGGTGTCGTCCGTTCGGCGCTAGATCGGAAGGACTGTGATCAAGATCGCGAGACGATTTGTGATTGGATCGCGGGACGGATCGTGATGGCATTGCGGGACGGATCTTGATCGGATCGTGGGATGGATCATGATGGGATCACGGGATGCTCGGTCATTTGGATCGCGAAGACGTTCGACTACATCAACTACGTTTCTTAATGCTTCCTGCTTAGCGATCTACAAGGCTATGTAGATCCACTCTCCCTCTCGTAGATGCTCATCACCATGGATAGATCTTGCGTGTGCGTTGGAAAAAATTTGTTTCCCATGCAATGTTCCCCAACAAATACCTCTAGTATATATAGGAGGAGGGGAGGGAGGAGGCTTGGCTCCGAAGGGAACCAACCCTAGTTCGGCCGAAGTGGGAGGGAGGAGTCCTCCTCCTCCACTCCTAGTAGGATTAGGACTCCTTCCTTATTTTCCCACTTTTGCCTTCTTTCCACCTTGGGTATTCTTCCCTAGCCGCATGGGCTTCCCATGGGCCTTCGGCCAGCCCACTAAGGGCTGGTATTCCTTCAACCACAGCCCATGTAGCCTCTTGGGTCGAAATACCCCTCCCGATGGTCCCCTGGTACCCTCCCAGCACTCCTGATACACTATCGATGAGCCCAAAACTTTTCCGGTGACCAAACCAAGACTTCCTATATATCAATATTTACCTCTGGACCATTTCGGAGCTCCTCGTGACATCCGAGATCTCATATGGGACTCCAAACAACCTTCGGTCACCACCATCCATAACTCTATACTACCGAAATGTCACCAAACCTTAAGTGTGCAGACCCTACAGGTTTGAGAACTATGTAGACATGACTGAGACACCTCTACGGTCAATAACCAATAGCGGGACCTGGATGCCCATATTTATTCCTACATATTCTATGAAGATCTTTATCGATCGAACCTCTATGTCAAGGATTCAGTTAATCCCGTATGATGTTCCCTTTGTTCTTCGGTATGTTACTTGCCCGAGATTCAATCGTCGGTATCTCCATACCTAGTTCAACCTCATTACCGGCAAGTCTCTTTACTCGTTTCCGTAATACAAGATCTTGTGGCTAACACTTAGTCACATTGCCTGCAAGTCTTATTGTGATGTTGTATTACCGAGTGGGCCCTGAGATACCTCTCCGTCACACGGAGTAACAAATCCCAGTGTTGATCCATGCCAACTCAACAGACACCCTCAGAGATACCTATAGGCACCTTTATAGTCACCCAGTTACGTTGCGACATTTGACACACATAAGGCACTCCTTCGGTGTCCGTGAGTTGCATGATCTGATGGTCATAGGAACATATACTTGACATGCAGAAAACTGTAACAATAAACTGACACGATCATATGCTACGTTTATAGTTTGGGTCTTATCCATCCCATCATTCTCCTAATGATGTGATCCCATTATCAAATGATATGTCATGTCAATGTCTAGGAAACCTTGACCATCTTTGATCAACGAGCTAGTTTACTAGAGGCACACTAGGGACAAAGTGTTGTCTATATATCCACACATGCAATGTGTTTCGAGTCAATACAATTATAGCATGGATAATAAAAAATTATCATGAACAACGAAATATAATAATAAACACTTTATTTATTGCCTCTAGGGCATATTACCAATAGACTCCCACTTGCACTAGAGTCAATAATCTAGTTCACATCACTATGTGATTTACATTGTAATGAATTGAACACCCATGCAGTTTTGGTGTTGATCATGTTTAGCCCTTGGAAGAGGTTTAGTCAACGGGTCTGCAACATTCAGATCCGTGTGCACTTTGCAAATATTTATGTCCTTCTCCTTGATGTAATCGTGGATGGAATTGAAGTGTCGCTTTATGTGTCTGGTCCTCTTGTGGAACCTTGGTTCCTTGGCCAGAGCAATGGCACCAGTGTTGTCACAGAACAAAGTCATTGGATTCAGTGCACTAGGCACTACTCCAAGATATGTCATGCACTACTTCATCCAGACACCTTCCTTCGCTGCCTTCGATGCTGCGATGTACTCTGCTTCACATGTAGAATCGGCTACCATGCTTTGCTTGGAACTGCACCAGCTTATTGCTCCCCCATTGATAATAAATACGTATCCGGTTTGCGACTTAGAGTCATCTGGATCAGTGTCAAAGCTTGCATCGACGTAACCCTTTACGACGAGCTCTTGATCACCTCCATAAACGAGAAACATTTCCTTAGTCATTTTCAGGTACTTAAGGATATTCTTGACCGCCATCCAGCGCTCCATTCCAGGATCACTTTGAAATCTTCCGGCCATACTTATGGCAAGGCTGACATCGGGTCTTGTGCACATCATTGCATACATGATAGAGCCTATGGCTGAAGCATAGGGGATGACACTCATCTTCTCTCTATCTTCTGCAGTCACTGGGCATTGAGTCTTACTCAACTTCATACCTTGTAACACAGGCAAGAACCCCTTCTTGGACTGATCCATTTTGAACTTCTTCAAAAAAATTATCAAGGTATGTGCTTTGTGAAAGTGCTATCAAGCGTCTCGATCTATCTCTATAGATCTTAATGCCTAATATGAAAGCAAATTCTCCCAGGTCCTTCATTGAAAAACTCTTGTTCAAATATTCCTTCATGCTTTCCAGCATTTCTATATTGTTTCCAATCAGCAATATGTCATCCACATATAATATTAGAAACGGTATAGAGCTCCCACTCACTTTCTTGTAAATACAAGCTTCTCCATAAACTTGTATAAACACAAACGCTTTGATCACTTCATCAAAGCGCTTATTCCAACTCCGAGATGCTTGCCCCAGTACATAAATGGATCACTAGAGTTTGCAAACTTTGTCAGCATTCTCTGGATTGACAAAACCTTCTGGTTGCATCATATACAACTCTTCCTCAAGGAAACCGTTGAGGAATAGTGTTTTGACATCCATCTACCGAATTTCATAGTCGATATATGCAGCTATTGCTAACATGATTCTGACGGACTTAAGCATCGCTACGGGTGAGAAGGTCTCATCGTAGTCAACTCCTTGAACTTGTGAAAAACCCTTTGCCACAAGTCGAGCTTTATAGACAGTGATATTACCGTCCGCGTCCGTCTTCTTCTTAAAGATCGATTTGTTCTGAATGGCCTTTCGCCCTTCAGGTAATATTTCCAAAGTCCATACTTTGTTTTCATACATGGATCCCATCTCGGATTTCATGGCCTCTAACCATTTCTCGGAATCCGGGCCCATCATCGCTCCTCCATAGCTCGTAGGTTCATTGTTGTCCAACAACATGACCTCCAAGGCAGGGTTGCCGTACCACTCAGGAGCAGTACGCGCCCTTGTCGACCTACGAGGTTAAATAGTAACTTGATCTGAAGCTTCATGATCATCATCATTAACTTTCTCTTCAATTGTTGTAGGCTCCACAAAAACATCTTTCTGTGCTGCGCTACTCTCTGGTTGAAGTAAAGGTTCAATAACCTCATCAAGCTCTATTTTCCTCCCACTCAATTCTTTCGAGAGAAACTCTTCTCAAGAAATGTTCCGTTCTTAGCGACAAACACTTTGCCTTCGGATCTGAGATAGAAGGTATACCCAACTGTCTCTTTTTGGTATCCTATGAAGATGCATTTCTTCGCTTTGGGTTCCAGCTTTTCAGGCTGAAGCTTTTTGACATAAGCATCACATCCCCAAACTTTAAGAAACGACAACTTTGGCTTCTTGCCAAACCACAGTTCATATGGCGTCATCTCAACGGATTTCGATGGTGCCCTATTTAAAGTGAATGCAACTGTCTCTAATGCATAACCCCAAAACGATAGTGCCAAATCGGCAAGAGACATCATAGAATGCACCATATCTAATAAGGTTCGATTATGACGTTCGGACACACCATTACGCTGCGGTGTTCCAGGCGGTGTCAATTGTGAAACAATTCCACACTATCTTAAGTGACTGCCAAACTCATAACTCAGATATTCTCCTCCTTGATCAGATCTCAGGAATTTAATCTTCTTGTTACGATAATTCTCAATTTCACTCTGAAATTGCTTGAACTTTTCAAACGTTCCAGACTTGTGTTTCATTAAGTAAATATACCCATATCTACTTAAGTCATCAGTGAAGGTGAGAAAATAATGATATCCACCGTGCTTCAATGTTAATTGGACCGCACACATCAGTATGTATGATTTCCAACAAATCACTCGCCCGTTCCATTGTTCCATAGAACGGCGTTTTAGTCATCTTGCCCATGAGGCATGGTTCACATGTGTCAAGTGATTCAAAATCAAGTGACTCCAAAAGCCCATCAGCATGGAGCTTCCTCATGCGTTTTACACCAATATTACCCAAACGGCAGTGCCACAAGAAAGTGGTACTATCATTATCAACTCTACATCTTTTGGCATCAATGTTATGAACATGTGTATCATCACTATCAAGATTCAATATGAATAAACCCCTCACATTGGGTGCATGACCATAAAATATATTACTCATATAAATAGAACAACCATTATTCTTTGATTTAAATGAGTAACCGTCTCGCAATAAACAAGATCCAGATATAATGTTCATGCTTAACGCAGGCACTAAACAACAATTATTCAGGTTCATCACTAATCCCAATGGTGATCGAATATAGAGCGTGCCGACGGCGATCACATCAACCTTGAAACCATTTCCCACGCGCATCGTCACTTCGTCCTTCGCCAGCCTTCGTCTATTCTGTAGTTCCTCTTTTGAGTTGCAAATGTGAGCAACCCAACCGGTATCAAATACCCAGGCACTACAATGAGAGCTAGTAAGGTACACATCAATAACATGTATATCATATATACCTTGTTTGTTGTTGGCCGCCTTCTTGTCAGCCAGATACTTGGGGCAATTCTGCTTCAGTGAGCAGTTCCCTTGTAATGAAAGCACTCAGTTTCTGGCTTGGGTCCAGCCTTGGGTTTCTTCACGGGAGGAGCAACTGCTTTGCCACCCTTCTTAGAGTTACCCTTCTTGCCCTTGCCATTCTTCTTGAAACTAGTGGTTTTATTAACCATCAACACTTGATGTTCTTTCTGGATTTCAGACTCAGTGACTTTTAACATTGCAAACAGCTCGACGGCTGACTTGTTCATCCCGTGAGTGTTATAGTTCATCACAAAGCTCTTGTAGCTAGGTGGCAGTGATTGAAGAACTATGTCAGTGATCGCCTCTGGTGGAAGGGGCATCCCTAACTCCGCCAGGCGAGTCGAATACCCAGACATTCTGAGTATATGTTCACTGATAGACCCGTTCTCCTCCATTTTGCAAGCATAGAACTTATCGGAGGTCTCATACCTCTCGATCCGGGCATTCTTCTTAAAGATAAACTCCAACTCTTGGAACATCTCATATGCTCCATGACGTTCAAAACGTCTTTGAAGTCCCGGTTGTAAGCCATACAATATTGCACATTGAACTTTTGAGTAATCTCCAGAACGTGCCTCCCAGGCGTTCTTAACATCTTCGGATGACATGTCTGCGGGTTGGTTACCAAGCGGTGCATCAAGGACATATGACTTCTGGGAAGCCGTGGGGATAATGCTCAGATTACGGGCCCAGTCCACAAAGTTACTTCCATCATCTTTCAACTTAGCTTTCTCTAGGAACGCATTAAAATTCAGGGGTGCTACTGCGCGAGCCATTGATCTACAACATAAATATGCAAAGGTTACTAAGACTATTGTTCAAGATAATGAGTTTAGTTAATCAAATTACTAAAGCTCTCACTCAAATTGACATCCCTCGAGTCATCTGAGTGATACATGATCCAAATTCATCAACTCAAGTCTGATCATCACGTGAGTTGAGGTGGTTTCAATGGTGAACATCATCATGTTGATCATATCTACTATATGACTCATGTTCGACTTTTTGGTCTGCCATGTCTGTACATGCTAGGATCGTCAAGTTTAACCCTAGTTTTCTGCATGTGCAACACTAGCTTGCACCCATTGTATGTGAACGTAGAGTCTATCACACCCGATCATCACATGGTGTCTCGACACGACGAACTTTCGCAACGGTGCACACTCGGGGAGAACACAATTCATCTTGAAATTTAGTGAGGGATTACCTTATAATGCTACCATCGTCCTAAGCAAAACAAGGTGCAGAAAAGGATTAACATCACATGCAAATCATAAGTGACATGATATGGCCATGAACTTGTGCTTTTGATCTCCATCTTGAAAGCACCGGCATGATCTCCATCGTCATCGGCACAACACCATGATCTCCATCATTGTGTCGCTATCGGGGTTGTCACGCCCACCATGCTCATACTACTATAGCTACCGTTTAGCGATAAAGTAAAGCATTACATAGCGCTTAATGATTGACATGCAGGTCATACAATAATTAAAGACAACCCTATGTCTCCTGCCGGTTGCCGTACTCATCGACATGAAAGTCATGATATTCTATACAACACATGATCATCTCATACATCACATATATTTCATCATGTAATTGGCCATATCACATCACAATATACCCTGCAAAAACAAGTTAGACGTCCTCTAATTGTTGTTGCAATTTTTACGTGGCTGCTATGGGTATCTAGCAAGAACAATTCTCACCTACGCAAAAACACAACGGTGATACATAAGTTGCTTTTCAACCTTCTCAAGGACCGCCTTTGTCGAATCCGATCCAACTAAAGTAGGAGAAATAAACACCCGCCAGTCATCTTTGTGCAACGAAGTTACACGTCAGTCGATGGAACCGGTCTCTCGTAAGCGTACGAGTAAGGTTGGTCTGGGCCGCTTCATCCCACAATACCACTGAACCAAAACACAACCAAGGGAGGAAGCAATCTAAGCATCAACGCCCACAAACTCTTTGTGTTGGACTCGAGATCTCATCTACACATAGACCTAGCTCATGATGCCACTGTTGGGGAACGTTGCATGGTAAACAAAAAAATTCCTACGCTTCACCAAGATCAATCTAGGAGATGAGCATCTACAAGAGGGGAAAGTGGATCTACATACCCTTGTAGATCGCTAAGCGGGAAGCGTTAAGAAATGCGGTTGATGTAGTCGAACGTCTTCACGATCCAAATCGCCGAGCGTCCCGCGATCCAATCATGACCCGTCTCAATCTAGCGCCGAACGGACGTCACCTCCATGTTCAGCACACGTACGGCTTGATGACGATCTACGCCTTCTTGATCCAGCAAAAGGGAGTGGGGAGGTAGACGAGTTCTCCGGCAGCACGATGGTGTTGCGGCGATGGTGGTGGAGTTATTTCAGCAGGGCTTCGCCTAAGCATCGATGAAAACCGATCTAGAGGAGAAACTACGATCTAGAGGAGAGGTAGCACGTGGCTGTTTTTCTATGTCAAAAACCCTCAATACCTCTAGTATATATAGGAGGAGGGGAGGGAGGAGGCTTGGCTCCCAAGGGAGCCAACCCTAGTTTGGCCTAAGTGAGAGGGAGGAGTACTCCTCCTCCACTCCTAGTAGGATTAGGACTCCTTCCTTATTTTCCCACTTTTGCCTTCCTTCCACCTTGGGTTTTCTTCCCTAGCTGCATGGGCTTCCTGTGGGCCTTCGTCCAGACCACTAAGGGCTTGTATTCCTTCTCCCACAGCCGATGTAGACTTTTGGGTCGAAATACCCCTCCCGATGGTCCCCCGGTACCCTCCCGACACTCCCGGTAACTACCAATGAGCCTGAAACTTTTCTGGTGACCAAAATAGGACTTCCTATATATCAATCTTGAGCTCCGTACCATTCCGGAGCTCCTCGTGATGTTCGGGATCTCATCCGAGACTCTGAACAACCTTCGGTCATCACCATGCATAACTCTATACTACCGAAACGTCACCAAACCTTAAGTATGCAGACCCTGCGGGTTCGAGAACTATGTAGACATGACCAAGACACCTCTACGGTCAATAACCAATAGCGGGACCTGGATGCCCATATTGATTCCTACATATTCTACGAAGATCTTTATCGGTCGAACCTGTTTGTCAAGGATTCAATTAATCATGTATGATGTTCCCTTTGTTCTTCAGTATGTTACTTGCACGAGATTCGATCATCGGTATCTCCATACCTAGTTCAACCTCGTTACCAGCAAGTCTCTTTACTCGTTTCCGTAATACAAGATCCCATGGCTAACACTTAGTCACATTGCTTGCCAGGCGTATTGTGATGTTGTATTACCGAGTGGGCCCTGAGATACCTCTCCTTCACACGGAGTAACAAATCCTAGTGTTGATCCATGCCAACTCAACAGACACCCTCGGAGATACCTGTAGAGCACCTTTATAATCACCCAGTTGCATTGCGATGTTTGATACACACAAGGCACTCCTCCGGTGTCCGTGAGTTGCATGATCTCATGGTCATAGGAACATATACTTGACATGTAGAAAATTTTAGCAATAAACTGACACGATCATATGCTACGTTTATAGTTTGGGTCTTGTCCATCCCATCATTCTCCTAATGATGTGATCCCGTTATCAAATAACATCTCATGTCAATGGCTAGGAAACCTTGACCATCTTTGATCAACTAGCTAGTTTACTAGAGGCACACTAGGGACAAACTGTTGTCTATATATCCACACATGCAATGTGTTTCCAATCAATACAATTATAGCATGGATAATAAATAATTATCATGAACAACGAAATATAATAATAAACACTTTATTTATTGCCTCTAGGGCATATTTCTAACATTTAGTATCTTTTAATTCCTATTTTTTACTTTCTAGACAATGGTTTATCTAAATACTTTTTTATCTTGTTTCCCTGGCAACCGATAGAGTAAGCTATTTCCAAACTCAAGTCTGGATGCGTAGCGTAGCTGCCTGAAGTGACAACGTAGTTATGGGGTTTGTGGTGCCTCCCTATCAGCTCCTTGTGGGTTTGACAAAAGTGCCACAACAACTCTGTGCACTTACAGGACGTCAACTATCCCATTAAATAACGTGATTCCATCATTATTTCCTGCGATTCCTACCACAAGTGTCTATTTGTTCCACAAAACATTCCCGGGGAAAAACAATCAAAAAGAGGTGCACGAACATGGTAGAATTCCACAAAACCTAACATGTAGGTATACAATAATTGTAGAACTATCACATAAATTCGACTCGTCATCACTTTGAAAACTTCATAAAAAGTACGTACTAACTTGGCAAAATGCAAATAAGATATCAAAATATCTAGAAAACATCACCTATATGTGCATGTCATTTGCATTCTTAAAAAGGTGTTGCAAAATCCCCATCTCTGTTTTAGCTAATATGATGTCAACATGAGTAGTGAAATCTATAACAAATGAAACAAAATTCAAAAAAATCTATTTTTTGTGGCAATCACCTATATGTGCATGTCATTTGCATTCTTAAAAAAGTGCTTGCAAAGTTTCATCCGGGAATGACATACGTGGAAGTCGTTGCAAACAAACAAAAATAACACTCCAAAATGTTTTGGCTTTGGAGCCTTGATTTTGTTTTTCTGCCATGACTTCCAGGAATGCCATTCCCTTGTGAATCTTGGAAGCACTTAAAACATTTGTTAAAGCTTACCACCATTTTTTCTTCAGATTATACTGTTCATGTTGAGATCATATGAGCTCAAACTTAGATGGGGATTTTTCAATACTTTTATCATGAATGCAAATGACAAACATGGAGGTGATGTTTTTCTGAACATTTCGATATCTTATTTGCTGAGTTGGTATGAATTTGTTATGAAGTTTCCGAAGTGACGGTCAAACAGTCAAAGGGCAAAAGCATAAGACGGGCAAAGTAGTTTGGGCGGGAACGAGTGTTTTCGGAAACTGGGGGTAAAGCTGCCCGGTGTGACCCAACTAGGGGCATAAAACCAATTATCCCTCAATTATATGTCTTTTCCTTATGTTATCTCGAGTTACAAGCTTGTTATGAGATAACAACTAGAGGATCATATGAATTTTGAGGAAGCCTGAGTTCCCACACAATTGGGATAAAACACAAGTTGAATCCCCCTACAACTAATCACATGCTAAAGTGAGCTAGAAGTAAATGCCCTTTTACTGTCTAATTGAGCGCATTAGTTTCCTCAGATATATTGATGTTTTTCAAAACCTAAGTCAACATATCACTAAAATTTCTTCTAAAGGTGAGTTTGATTTGGCAACCATCCCAAACCCGTTAGATGCATTTAGTTTGCTCATTGCACAAAGTATTTATAGGCCAACAAATAGCTATACTTTATTAATGCATGACCCAGCATACATTCTCACAATGTTTCTTCAAGTTCATGCTGCAGTTGGAGGTTAATCTACAACCCGCTCTTCTCTTTCCTCTTCTCTCTCATTGAACTCAACACAAATATAATTGTTTAATATCTGTTGATTGTATCTTATTAGCCCCTTCCAATGCTCCACCTTGTACAGGTGGTAAGGTTACCATGTAGATAAGAAATCTGATGTGACAAGCTAATTAATAGGAAAGAGATGAGTATGATGACTCTAGGAAGAAACAATGCTAAGCGCGTGAACCTAGGCAAAACACTTAAATAAAAAAGCCCACTGATGCAAGACCCGACTTTATTTGCAAAATCATTAAATGAAATATGCTTAGCAACAACAACTTAAGCATCAATAAAATAGAGGTTTTAGTTGCTAATTTTTTTAACGTGTTTAGCACCTCATGTAAGCATCTTTGCATATTGGAAGAGGCCTTATTGTACTTGCTCTTATATATTTAAAAAGTAAACAAAAATTATCGACCGCTAGGTAGTGAAAGATCTGGTCAAAGCACGCGACCTGAAGACTGTAACCAAGGACTCGTGCACAGATTCTCAGTTCTCTCTGTCGCCATGTCAGATTTTGTCCTCTACTGTACTGTAGAGCCTACAGTACGTGGTTTTTTCGTTGGATGGAGTATACGTATCACCCAGCTCAGTGCCGTTTGCCGATACCCTAAACTGCAGGTACTGTAGCGTATACGATTGATTTGTCCCCGAATATCTAGGTCGCCAAAGGGTTCCGCGCGTGTACCCTTCTCGGCCGATCACGCGCCTCGAGCCACCCCCAACCCGACGGCGGAGCCACGCAGCAGTTGCACAGTACGGTGGGCCCGCGTAAAACTGCCAGTGCCAAAGATAGTTGTCAAAAACTTCCCCTCAAAAAAAAAATACTATTGTAATCACGAAAGAGTTCGCAGCGAATTCCCTTTTACGGCCGAAACACGCGCCAGTCTCCCGTCCCATTCAGCGGGCCCAGCCTACAGGGCGGGGCCGTGTGTCAGTGAGGCCCATTTTGTCGTACGGACGGGCGGGTAAGGAGTGGCGGGCGGTGAGAAAAGGGCGAGGCGCGCTGGCGGCAATTGGTTCCGCCTTTGGCGTCAGCGGGGGGCCCCCACGATGACGGGAATCCGGCCCATGCAGGCGCGGCACGTCACGGACGACTATCCCCGCATTGATCTCCGCTTTTGTTCCCAAATCGCATTAACCAAACGCAACCCCTCTGCGCCTGGGGATGCCGCGTTTACCTGTCCCGCCTGGCATCTGATTCCCCTCGCCCCTCGCTAGCCTCACTGCAACGAGTGCACACAAGTACTTCCTCTGCAAACAAATATAAAAGGATCTAAAACGTCTTATATTTATTTACGGAGGGAAGTACTTGGGACACAATATTAGGGATATGTTTGAAAGTTTGAATGGTGAACAAAGTTCGGAGAAGACCTTGATACACCTGGTTTTAGATGAATCCGATGAAAAAAGTTGTCGTCATTTTTTTCAGCGATTCAAGAAAAGTCAAAAAACTTTGGAACTTTTTTTAACAGACTTGACCTATCGGCGTACCTGTATAGACAGTTTTAAAAAAACTCCCATAAAAAATCTCAGAAAAAAAATTCAACGACTTGATAGAGAGTGAATACTAATTCTAATGTAGTTCCCACAAAAAAAAGTAACTCTAATGTAGTGTTGATTTTTTTCCGCCAACAATACATCGAAGTCATTTCTTTGCAAGAAAAAATACCCGAGCCTAACACGTGAGCAAGTTTGTTGTTAAAAAATCATGATTTTCCGATCATTTTTAACACCCCCCTCCCGGTTCCAATCATCCCCCTCCCCAAAGTTCACGCTACTAATTTCCGACTTTTGCTAAACAAAATGGCTAACCAAATATTTTGTAAGCAAACTTGGGCCAGGACCAAATCCTACCGTAAATGTCTTAGCTATTTGCACCTACCATTGCTATATCTTGGTTACACTGGTTGTCATTCTTGTTTTCTTGTACGGCAAAAATTTTAGAAGTACAATCAGGCAAATCTTTAGTCATTGCACATCAGAAGGACAAAAGTACAGTTGCTATAGTATATGTTAATCTATGCCCGATGTAGAACAAGAAGCATCTAAGCAAAGACGGAAAATATTTAATCATTGCACATCAGAAGGACACAAGTACAATTGATGAAGTATATGTTAATCTATGCCCAATGAATAACAAGAAGCATCTACGAAAAAATGGAAACTATTGAACCATTGCACATCACAAAGATAAAAGTACAATTGCTGAAGTATATGCTATTATATGCCCAATGAAGAACAAGAAACAATTTAGAGAAAACGGAAACAATTGAAAGCCACATGCACTATCATTATCTAGCATGTCTTGTAAGACTTTACCAATTATGCTGGTTCACGGAGGGGGTTAAATTTGGTCAAACGTAAACAAATTTGACTAGGGTCAAAATCAGAACTTCAATTTTTTTTCGAAACGGAGGCAAAAGTTTTGCCTCATCTCATTAATAAAGCAGAAGAGAGTTGTCCGATTAATAAACGGAAAACCGAGCAAAAATCGTCACAAACCACTGAGCGGCATACATAATACCACACACACCTCACATAGAGGGTCTTATCAACATCACACACCGGTGTCATCGTCATCACTTCTCCCCAACAGGCGTCATCGCCCTCTCCTAATCTCCGAGCAAGCGATTCCGACTTCTCTGAAGACCAATGTCGAGCCAACCCACACCGTAGAGGCTGTGTGAAACACAAGAAGCCCCATGCCAATCTCAGCCACCCGCGCCAAGGATAGCACAACTCCAACTCTGAAGATAGCTCCGAAGAAGAACTATGCAAGACTGTCGTCGCGGAATACCACCGAACAGACCACCTACTGCCATCGTCGCCATAGGGGCCCTCGTCGCCGCAGCTCCGACTTGACCGCAACAAAACAACCCGAGGTAGTCCCACGAACACACCGGAGAAGAGCCGACTACCGCAACCATTGTCGCGCCTCCTACATCGCACACACCCACCATCGTTGCCACAGAAGCCTCGATGCCAACACCACCAACTTCCAATGGTCCCACTTGATGATTCCTAGCTCCAATGATGAAGCCTCCGAGAGGGGATATGATGCCAGAGCATCGTCATCGTCCGATCCCATGGATCTAGGGTTTCCCGCGAAGCTGCAGAGATTGGAGCTGAGAGTACCTCGGCGATGCCAACAAGAAGGAAATGGCGCTTGAAAGCGTCGCCATCGCTAGCTCCGGACACGCCGGAGACAAGCTTTCACCCGGGCAAACCCCTTGAGCCCCGCACATCCTGCATCAACTAGCCCTCCATCGAGTCACCGAGGTCAAATCCGGTCGAATCTGACTACCTTCACACTTTGCAACCTCCGAGCAGCAGATCCGCGCCGTCTGTGCGCACCTGCACCCTCAGTGAAGCCGCTCCACCATACTGCCCGAGCAGCAGCCCCTCACCACGCCGACGTGAAACCTCCCGGCCACAGATTTGTGCCACCGGGCCCTTGTGTTGCACCACCTTGTCCGAGCTCCTCCTGAGCCCCTTGAACACCGTCGAGCAGAGCACCAAAGCACCCACAAACGTGGAACAGGGCACCCAAGCAGCAGCGCTTCACTCGACCACCAAAGACGCCCGGGGGCGAATGCCTGGCGGGACCGTGACCTCGCCGTGGCGCCCACACATCATGGCCTTGTTGCCATGCCCCTTCCCGCTCCACTCCACACGCCCTCGTACATCCAGACTACTCCACCCGCGCGCCCTTGCCGACGGGCGCAACACCCTGTCACGCGTAGATCTAGCTCGAAGCGTACCTGACCCGCCCTTGCGCTGCCTCGCCTCGAGCCAGCATAGCGGCCGGCCGAGCTCCTACCAAAGAGGAACGGGCCGCGCCGCACCGCCCCGAGCGGAAGGAGGAGCTTCAATTATTTTGGAATGAAGGTATAGTAGTAGTACTCTTTTGTAACAAACAGATGGCTCGATAGAAAGTGTCTTGTCAAACTTCTTTTGACTTTGAATTATCAGTCGAAAATAACATCAATAGATTTGTGATAAAATACAATATCAAAACTTGCAGTTTTTGCAATAAAAAAAAGGTCAAAGATAGATGATGCATCGTGTGCCACACATCTAAGGTATTTTTAGTGTCTATTTACAAATCGAGGGAGTATATTTTAGTCACTTCCCACAAACATGACCACACTAGTGCATTTGCGGAATTCACGATCGTCGCTGGGTAGACGTAACAAATTACGCCCCCACCTGTCCATGCATTATCCAAGGCGCCTGTCCACCCACATTGCACACCGTCCTTTTCTCACAGCGTGTGTGAGAAGAGGAGTTTGAGTAACCTCTCATCCAGATAACACTGCTCGAATAAATCCACTGATTTACTAGCACTTCTATCCACTGTCCTCTCATGGTTTCTCAAAGTAGAAACCACCCGCCGTCCTGCACTCTCCAGCCTCCGTTACAAATGCGCCAGAGCTCGGCCAAATCAGCACACTCCCACCCTCCTTTCCCTCTCATCTCCTGTGTGAGCATCAACCACCACAGGAAGAAGTCGCCGCCCCCTCCGCAGCCCATACTTTGCTAGATCGATCGCTTGGTCATGGAGAAGGCGCAGTGCGGTTCCAAGGGCAATGCTCACCGCGGAGCGGCGCCCAGCGGCTCCGGCAAGCACAAGCGGAAGGGCGACGGCGGCGGCGGCAAGCCGATCAAGTTGGTGTACATCTCCAACCCGGTGCGGGTGTCAACCAGCGCGGCGGGCTTCCGTGCGCTCGTGCAGGAGCTCACCGGCCGCCACGCCGATCCGTCCAAGTACACCGGCGGCGGCACCGGCGAGAGCAGCGCCGGAAGCCCAGCCGGGCCGCAGATGGGCCCTGCGCCCAGCCCCGGCAGCACCGCGGAGTCATCAGAAGGCGCCGCCGCCTGCAGCCACGACGTCCCGGTCACAGCGGCGCCGGCGGGCTTCGACTACGACGACGAGGAGCACAGCTTCGCGCCGCAGCTGATCGACAACAGGTACTCCGTCTTCTCGCCGCCGACGTTCCTCCACGGCTCGCACAACGAGTGGTGATCGATCTGTGATCCATCCGTCCAAGCTCGCCGAACCCCCGCAGCATAAACATGTATGTATTGCGCTTAATTGCATGAGGGTACTCGTATCGTATGTCATATGTGCTTGTGCGTTCGATTCTAGCTAGGTAGCTTATTACGCATTAGCAACTGGAATTAAACTGTGTATTACTGCTCCAGATTGGTATATACTCCAACCCTGTGGCAAATTGTAGCACTACTACCCCTTTTCAGTGAGTGAGAAGTTGTATTTCGTGGGTGCCAGCCGATATTTAATCGGTTGGCTGTTAATTAATCGATGATGATTTGCAATGTGAATGGAAATAATGAAGTGATTGAAACCAAGGGGATCGGATTCTTTTTTCCTATCAATTTCAACACTGGTTTAATGGTTTTTGATTTCATGCACGGTGGAGCGACACATGTACACAAAAAGGACCGGCTAGAAAGATCGCCTTGATGCAAAGCTTGCTATTGGCATGCATAGCTTGCTCTGAGTGTGCCTGTGATATGTCGCCACCACATTGGTGCAAACATGGAAAGGCTTACTTCTAGCTAGCTCGGGGGGGGGGGGGGGGGGTTGAGGACTGGCATGCATACGTGTCCCTCACTCCGACACTCCACTGGGAGTAATGTATATGGCTCCATTGCCAAGATGCGCATCGTTTAGTTTTTGGGATGCTAATAAAATTTGTGTAATTTTAGTATATTACAATTCAGTTTTTCAGAAAGATATAATGTTAGTATTACAACTATATATCCAAAAATATTGAACCAGTAACCATATTGACATTTTCTTGGACTTCCAAATAATATGGGTACATGTTGTGCAGCATAATGCAATGATTGATGATCATTTGTAGGCTTAACTTCACCCCTTAGCCCACGCAGTTGTGTAGCATGATCTAATGGGCGTTGTTGATTAGTGGTAAAGAGGACCCACCCAGTTAGTGGGGAGGTTTTCCTAGCGAAATCTAATTGTAGCATATGTCTTTGTTGTGATGACTTTAACGCGGAATCATCCATTTTCATTGTACAATACTACTCCGTCCATTCACTTTTGTAAAATGTTTTAGACATTTAAGACAATATACAAAACAGCTTAATTTCAGCTATCTAAAACGTCTAACAAAAATGATCAGAGGGAGTACAAAACTGGTGTTAGTGTATTTACTTAGTTTTATCCTTTTGGTATTCACCAAGGGGAAAATATTGTATTATGAGTATTAGTTAACCTTATCTTCTAGACTTTGAGGACAAGTGAAATATACTCCTTCTGTGTATAGTTTACATGACGAGAAATAACCATAATGTTCATGTACGTAGCTGGAGCAGCTTATATGCTTCATTCCTAAAAATTGCAAAACAAATTAATGCAATAAGAAACAATTCAGATTATAGATTTGCATCCAGTTAACCCTTCTCAGTATACATGGACAAATTTGCTATCACATGTTTGCGTTATTCATATCTCAGGCTGGAAGTCATACAGTGGATATATTTTCTGTTAAGCCGTTACAGGGGATATATTCACTTCAATCATCAAGGACAAGCTTATGTTTTAAATGATATCTAACCAGAAAACTTTACACACAAATGATTATTTGAAAAGTCAAGTTTTTTGTGTGGAAAATGGAGAAGTCGAGTTAATTCGTGGGATCTCTAGTTTGGCAGTTTTGTGAAGTCTCCAGCTACAAGTTAGCTAGTACATTTGATATACAAGTAACCTTGCATATGCAAATTACGTTGAGTAGCATAACATAAACATTAACAAATTCAAAAAAAGACATCTTGGTGTGTACAAGTAAATACTCTGACCATTTTAACTCCCTCTCTTATCTTGAATATAGTTGACTTGGAAGAAACAATATACTACCTCCGTCCGGATTTATTAGGCCCCTTCGTATTTTGGGCTAGGTTTTGACCATCTATAGACTTCTAAAGCATAAAGTATATGCTATAAAAAATTATACAGTTAGATTTGTATTCGAAAGAGCCATAAATTTTTTATGGCATAAAGTTTCCATTTTGTTAGTTAAATTTGTAGGTCAAACTTTAGCCCAGAATAAGAGTGGGCCTAATAAACCCGGACGGAGGGAGTAACATGCAACTGTGCACACATTTTAAGAAATAATAGTAAGATAGCGCAAAAGGAAAAAAATAAGATTGTACATGTATGGATCATCTTTGAATTTCAACTTAAATTTACTGTAACATTATTTAAAAGGTAAGAAAGGATGCACTTACCAAGAGCAAAGACATGTGTAGTAGAAGAGTTGCAAAGAAGTACTCCCTCCATTTCAAAAAGTAGTGCATCTATCATAAATATTCTTGCAAGCATTACCCCGCCTTG
The DNA here is from genome assembly GCA_022496015.1 of Hordeum marinum. Taxonomy (NCBI): domain Eukaryota; kingdom Viridiplantae; phylum Streptophyta; class Magnoliopsida; order Poales; family Poaceae; genus Hordeum; species Hordeum marinum. Next base: position 388,426,384 of record CM039672.1, read on the forward strand.
TCTCGATTTCCAAATAAACACACCGTGTGTGGAGAGAAGAAAGTACAATAAATTAAGACAAGGTCTATTATTAAAAGGAGGGAGTATCATGTAAGATGAGACTACGACACTATGCATTTATAATCAGGAATTTGTGTTGAGAATTTTGATAGCTTATATCAAAACTACCCCATCCTTAATTATGTTTTTGTATTGGTACATGAATATGGTTCAGTAAAAATAAAGAGGTCTAATGGGTGTCACTTGAGAGCCAAAACTTTGAAATAAAAATATTAAAGATGTATCACGTAAATAACTAAGTACGTAAGCATATAGTAAGCTTTTTTTTTTTTGCGAATGTAAGCATATAGTAAGCTGTTGAGTAAGCAAAACAATTTAGGAAATAACTTATGTAATAAGTACAATAAAGAGGTTATAAGAATGGGAGTGATTAAGATATAGTATAACATATGTTGATAACCATTGGATGTAACGAAATGATGTAAAATATTTTTGACAGTCCAGTCCAATTGTACCCTATCTTAACTCATTTTTTTATACCAGTAACATATTATGCTTATGGTGTTGGAAGGAGATCCCGACGGTGGATATTCTAGTGTGTCAAGACTGCGCAAACTAAATATAATTAGTCCTAGCAATATTTTTTGCGTGAAAAAACTTAACGGACATAATGCCTTGCAGATTTATTTTTTTGAAACAAGGCAAAAGATTTGCCTTGCAGATTTTAGTCTCTGGCATTTCTCTGTTCTATCTAGTGGTTGTTATTCTTTTCGAACACATTACCCTCAATGCCATACAGTGGTGAAATTATTATACTCGATTTAGCAATCAAAATGGTAATTAAGTATGTGTTTTATTTGGAACTTGTGTTGCAACTTTGGTGGTGAAGATCCTTCTCATTGACGGTACAGGAAAGAGCATGGTTAATATAGCCAGGTATTTTTACATATTGTTTCCATGTAATTTAGATATATCATTAGTAACCAATCATTTTTTTGGAAAAGGAGGAACAGAGCCCCCGGTCTCTGCATCAATCAATGCATGCAGCCATTTTATTATATAGTTCGGAAACAAAATGACAGGTCCACAATATGTCCAAGCGCTAATGCATAACAAATAGAAAAATAGATCGAGCTGCCACATCCGATGCTTTGTAACAATAGACTACGATGCCTATACACCTAGCCTATTATTAGCATGCCATCCAAATCGGTTGAAGATAACCCGTGCGACCATCTCCCACCGGTTGCACCCAATATCCATATGCTCCCTGGAGTCCGCATCGCTGAGTAATGACCACGTACGGATTCAAGTTGTTGCTCTGAAGATAACCTGCAAAAAGTTGTTGAAATTCTTGCCATTAAAAATCATATCATTCCTGGTGTTTCATATAGACCAAAATAGAGCATAAATCCCAACTCTGATACGTTGAGCTATTGTAACGTCTACTCCAGTGAGCCACATTGTAAATAACGAACTTATACATGTAGATGGGTTTAAATTAAAAGCTATATGGATTGTTCGCCATAATAATTTTGCCAGAGGACACTCGAAAAAGAGGTGTTTTATTGTCTCATTCTGATCATAAAAACGACAATTAGGTCTGCCTCCCCATCTTCTTTTTGCCAAGTTGTCCTTGATTAATACCACTCCTTTGTGTATAAACCACATGAAAATTTTAATCTTAAGGGGAACCTTAATTTTCTAAATGTGTAAAGATCTTGAGAGTGGTCCAGTGTTTATCAAGTCGTTGTAAAAAGATTTTACCGAGAAGATCCCATTCACCAGTAAAGTCCAACGGATACTATCTGTCTGGCCAGAGAGTTGCACTTCCATTAATCTCCTAACCAAATGTAACCATGCAGTCCAACGTGCTCCCACTAAAGCTCGTCTGAATTGCATGTTCAGGGGTACCGATTGTAACACCTTGGACACATACTCTTCTTTACGTTGCGCGATGTTATATAACGAGGGATATTGAGTTGCTAATGGCGAATCCCCAAGCCAAATGTCTTCCCAAAATCTTGTTGAGGTACCATTACCAACTACGAACTTCACCCTTTGAAAAAGGTTGTCTTTATCTTCATTAACCCCTTCCAGAAAGGTGAGTCATTTTGTCTAGCTGTCACCTGAGCTAGGGTTTTGGAATGTAGATATTTGTTCTTCAACAACTGAACCCATGTCCCATCAGTCTCAGTGGATAGCCTATAAAGCCATTTGCTAAGCAGGCATTTGTTCTTCACTTCTAAATTTTCGATACCAAGCCCTCCTTGGTCTTTTGGTCTGCATATAATATCCCATCGCGCTAGTCTATATTTCTTCTTAGCCTCATCACTTTGCCAGAAAAAATGAGATCTATAAAAGTCTAATCTCTTTCGTACCCCTACAGGCACTTCAAAGAAAGACAACAGAAACATCGGCAAGCTTGTTAATACTGAGTTTATTAATACTAGCCTTCCACCATATGACATCAGTTTGCCCTTCCAGCAACCTAGTTTCTTTTCAAATCTTTCCTCAATACATTTCCATTCCTTGTTCGTCAATCTTCTATGATGAATAGGAATCCCTAGATAACTAAATGGTAGTGATCCCAATTCACATCCAAATAGCTGCCTGTAGGCGCCTTGCTCGTCCTTTGCCTTTCCAAAGCAAAATATTTTGCTTTTGTTAAAATTTATTTTTAGCCCCGAAAGTTGTTCAAATAAGCACATAACTAGTTTCATATTCCTTGCTTTTTCCATATCATGTTCCATGGAAATGATCGTATCATTCGCATCCTGTAGTATGGAACCCCCCCTCCACTAGGTGTGGTACGAGTCCTCCTACGTGCCCCTGTTCTTTAGCTCTACCAATGAGTATTGCCAACATGTCTGCTACAATGTTGAACAATATCGGAGACATGGAATCACCCTGCCTCAATCCCTTATGTGTTTGGAAAAAAAATAACCTATGTCATCATTAACTGTAATACCCACGCTGCCTTTTTGAATGATAGAGTTCACTTGGTCCCGCCATTTTTCATTGAACCCTTTCATTCGCAATGCCTGTTGGAGAAACGGCCATTTTACTTTATCATATGCCTTCTCGAAATCCACTTTAAAGATAACCCCGTCGAGTTTCTTTGTATGTATTTCATGCAACGTTTCATGCAAGACAACAACCCCCTCTAAGATATGTCGCCTAGGCATAAATGTTGTTTGTGTTGGTTGGACTATCGAATGAGCTACCCTTGATAGTCTATTCGTGCCAACCTTTGTAAATTTTTTGAAACTAACATTGAGCAAGCATATTGGTCTAAATTGTTCAATGCGTACAGCATCCGCCTTCTTTGGCAACAGCGTGATTGTTCCAAAGTTAAGATGAAAGAGCTGTAAATGGCCATTGAATAGATCATGGAACATAGGCAAAAGGTCATCCTTAATGATATGCCAGCATTTTTTATAAAATTCTGCCAGAAACCCATCCGGTCCCGATGCCTTATTTGGTTTCATTTGTGATATAGCTTCAAACACCTCCTTCTCCGTAAATGGAGCTGATAGCACGTCATTCTCATCAGAACTAATCTGAGGAATATCATGAATTGTGCTTTCGTCCAGAGAGACAAAATTCTCTTCTGGTGCCCCAAATAACTTCTTATAGTACTCTGAAATGTACGTTTTTAAATTCTCGTGTCCTATAATTGTCTCTTCATCTTGCTCTAGTTGAATAATTTTTTCTTTCGATGCTTGCTATTCACAATCATATGAAAGAATTGTGTGTTATCATCTCCCTGGACCACCTTCGTCACCTTAGCACGAAGTGCCCATTTCCTCTCTTCCTCTCTCGGAAGCTGTTGCAATTTCTTCTCAGCCTCAATTTTCTTATTTCTATCCGACAAGTTGAGGAGATTAGTCTCAGCCTTCACATCTAACTCATCAATTAGTCGAATAAGCCTCACTTTTTCCACTTTGTATATCCCGCTCTGATTCTTCGTCCATCCTCTCAAGAATTGGCGCAAGTGTCGGGTTTTATTTTGCCATCTTTCAATATGTGGTGATCCACCAGAATCTCTAGCCCATTCAGTGGCTATTAGATCTATGAATCCTTCTCTCTCGAACCAACTTAGTTCAAAGGAAAAACGATTTCTATTCCCCACATGATTGGCCTCCCCGGAGTCAACCAATAGAGGTGTGTGATCAGAGATGGCTCGTTGTAGCGCATGTACTAAAACCAACGGGTACTTCTGTTCTTACTCCATGCTGGTCAGTACCCTGTCCAACTTCTCATATGTTGGAACCAACAGTAAGTTCGCCCATGTGAACTGCCTACCAATAAGGTCGATTTCCCTCAAGTTCTCTCAATTACCAATCATATGATGAGTCAGCTGCTCATGATAGCCCGCTCCTCCCATTTTCCCTTATCTCTGCTCGACACAGGCAGGAGTGTCCTGTAAGCATGTTATAATCCTATTATTATAAGTACTTACTATAATATGTATAGTCTGAAAGCATGCTTTCTAACTTTTTAAAATTGTGCGCTCACTACGATAGAAAGAGCCACCCGATCAAGACAACCAAAAAAGCGTATTTGTGGCGTCTTTAGGCCACCCGCGTGGGTAATGGGCCATCGATAGAAGGCATACATGTGTGGCCGTTTTAAAACAAAAATGAGGGAAACGAGGTACCCTAACCCTCTTTAAATGAATTTGTCAGTTGTAAGTGGGCCATAGCATGGATAAATGAATAATGACCATATGGATCGAGAAAAGACATCTCCAAGTTATTTTATTACGTAAGAAAGGGAAACGGCTGTTTCATGAGGACCAGAAAAGGTCTAATCAATTTGCCAATCAATCCACCATGCATGAGTCTGCGAGAAGCTACACATGCATGTTACATATACAATCAGTGGAAAGGCAGGGAGGCCATTTTTTAATCAAAAAGGAAGAAGCTTTTGCCAGTTGCTCCAATCGTAAGCTATTGTGTGATGAGCAAGACTTAGTCATATATTGGAACGGTTTGGACACGCTATGTTGCGTTGTTAATGTTGTTGGATTTTTTTTCTATTCATGTGTTGCAAAACATAAGATGTATTATTCTCTGAAAAGTCAAACCTCTATAAGTTTCACCAATTTTGCAGACAAGTATATCAATATTCATAATAATAAATTGATATCATTAGATTCTAAATGAAATCTATTTTCATATTTTATTATTTAGTATTTTAAATATCAATATTTTTGGATCTAAACATTGTGAGAGTTAAAAAATCGACTTTAGAAAAACTAATACACCTTACATTTGGCGGAGATGATGGCATGTATTTTATTTTTATTTATAATAATGTGGTATTTTGATGGGCCTTTTATGAGGTGATTTTGTGTTATCTAATAGTCAACTCATACTTATGTGATGATATTTTTTTTATGTTAGTAGCTACATGTATATTGCTGTTACAATATCACATATTGCCGTTTCTTTTTTCTAGGTTGTGAGAGGGTGTGCAAGACTGATATGTTTTTATAGGTCGATTCCTGTTGACTGATTTGAAAATTCATGGACCCTCTCAAATTGGTAAACCAAATTCAAAATTAAATACCTCATTCAAATGTGAGAACTCCAAAATTAGGGAGAATAGTGAATTAAAGAATTATTGGTGCTACAGTACAATATATTGACATTTCTTTTTTAAAGTGATGAGTGTCTGCATGACTAATATGTTTTTATGAGTCGCTTACCGCCGATTGATTTGAAAAATCCTTCACCTAGTCAAAAATCATGAACCAAATCCAAAATTGGATACCTCAATCGAATGAAAGATATTTAAAATTATGAAGCATAGTGAATTAAAAGAGTTGAATGAGAGAGTTTTTGAGAAGAAAAAAAATGTTAACACGATCAAAATCAGATGACCCAATTCCGAATTGGAAACTTCAATTGATTGTGAAGCCTTAAGAAGTAGGGATACCTTAGATGGTTAGATTCCTTGTGGTGAATCAATCTATTTGGATTCAAGTGTTAGATTTGGCATGTTGCTTGCATATTCCTAGATTTATATAGTTTTTTTTTGCGTTATTTTTTCAGTGATATGGTGTGCTCGTCAACTAAGAGGCGTTTGTGTGACTTTTTTAATATCAAGATATGTCGGCGTAGTTTCTTAGAGGTGCAGCTTCTTATAGGGATAGGGAATGCGTGCTTGTGTTCATAGGATCGAGTGTGTGTATGTGTTTGTAAGCGTCTAGAATTTGTACTAAGTTTCTCCAAAAAAAACTGCAGTAATTGTGGTGTGTATTTCCTTCGTTGAAGTGTTAGAATTGAAACTTTTATACGAATTTTAAAATTCTTTCCTTGCATTATTGTAGAAGCGTGACTCTCTCTCTCTCTCTCTCTCTCTCTCTCTCTCTCTCTCTTTGTTTCACACATCATCAATCAAGAAGCATTTTCATCAAAATCTTTCAAAGGCATCATAACAATATTTGTGTACAAGTGGCAAAACCAGCCTATGGTTGTGTGACTGGGATGGTGGCCATACCATCAATCCAGCAGGAAAAAAAATGTTTGACGCCGTGTGCATCTCATTAAAGTGCTTTGTCTTTTGAGTGTGAGGCATGTTCTCGCCAATAGCACTATGTCTATGTTGACTTTGTAAATCTTGAAATATCATAACTCCTACCTTCATTAGATGTTGTTTTTAACGAATGTGTGTGGTGGTACTTTGCATTGTGTGTCATTATGTGTATTCAGTGTTTCAAAAAAACTACTTTAGACAAGTCAAGATTATGTTTTTGTCTAGCTAGATCACTGCAATCCGCCGGGCATGCAATAATCACAATTTTAAATCGCCCGCAAAAGTGCCGCTACTACGTCACAATAGTATTCCCTCCATTCCAAAATAAATGTCTCAAATTTGTATAACCTTAATACAAAGTTATACTGAACTTGAGAGATTTGTTTTGAGACAAAGGGAGTACTTGCAGAGCCTCCACGCTACGCTACGTTCTATTCCACTAAATTCTTCCGATGTCCCAGTAAACAATGCTAAATTCAACAAGAACCTACGAACATCATTTCCACCATTATAGCTGCTGAGAGAAGCTTTGTCTCGGGTCAGACCTTGATTAAGTGTATACATTTTCTTGAACATCCACAATACCAAATCAATACCATCAGAATCATCATTTTGCATATTTTCATACCCGATTGTTTTCGATAAACTTGATCAAGCTTTACAAAGTTTGATTTAGTTCAAAACTAAAATGCGGAGTAAATAAAAACGGTGGGGGTATATGCCATACAAGTATGATCCATCATTAAATGCTTGTTGCAGTGCTAGTTAATACGAGGAAAAAACATTATGTATAAGATAAAAGTAAATGATTTGCGTTTGTAAAATACACTAGAGATGGCGCCCAAGGCAGCTGTGCTAGTTACAATTTAAAGAAGACTACTATTCCAGCGCTCCTGGATGATCTGCACATCCTAGTTTCCTTCTTCCAAGCATGCGTATACGTAGTACACGTTGGTATTGTCCCTCCCCTGTCCTGTATACAGTATATTCTTGTTTGCGCCTGCTGCAGTGCTGCTTGCCTACCTACGTACCACGATATTCAAGTGGCCAGGCCAAACGGGCGGTCCTTGTCTGCAAGGACGTAGCTCGCTACAGCACGCTACGAACTCCGTGTGCTCGCTACAGCTCCTTCCTGCCTGATCGAGGTAGCTCGCTACAGCACGACGTCGCGGCGCTTCTTGGGGTTGGCCGCCTCCGGGGCCCCTTTCCTCATCATCGCCACGAACTCCGTGTAGTTGATCCGCCCGTCCTGCACGGTACAAGTACAACGCGGTCTCATGCCGATCAGCCAGGCATCTTCCAACATTGTCACGGCATGAAGAGAGCGAAAGCAACAAGCGAGAAGCGTCGCGAGTTAACTTACGTGGTCGGCGTCGACCTCCGATATGATGTCCTTGATGTCCCGGCCGTCCATCAGCCCTTTCTCCCTCAGGGCCTGCTCCAGCTCCTCGATCGTGATGTACCTGCGGGCGGCAGCAGCAGCTGTTTGACCTAGGCCGCGGCATGCATGGATTCAGGCCGCAGAAATCAGAAATCACAGGTCTGTGTCTGTACCCGCTGTTGTCTTTGTCGAAGTACTGGAAGGCGGTGTAGAGGTGCTCCTCCCTGTCCATCCTGTTCATGTGCATCGTCGCCGTGATGAACTCGTCGTAGTCGATCGTCCCGTTCCCGTCCGCGTCCGCCTGCAACCACTCATGAGCATTGCGTAATTAAGCGGCAATCCAAGGTGCCAAATCTATGGATCGGTTTCGGTTTCTTACGGCATCCATTAGCTGCTGGACCTCGGCTTCCGTGAGCTTGGTCCCCTTCTTGGCCAGCCCCTTCCGCAGCTCGTCCACGGTGATCGTGCCGCTGTTGTCCGAGTCCATGCTCTTGAACATCTCCTTCAGCCCCCTGATCTCCTCCTCCGACAAGCATCCCGCGATCACCTGCCCAAGCACCATCCCTTCAGGTTTCAGAATTCATACTTGTTCAACTGGTTTGACTGAAACAGCGGCACACAGTGAATACCCTTAGCGCGGCCTTCTTGAACTGGTTCATAGCTCTGAACTGCTTGAGCCTGCCAAGGACGGCGTTGTCAATCAGCGTGTCGGGCGCCTCGCCGTCCTCTTTGATCCACGGATGATCTGAACAGAAAAGGAAAAGAGACATTGCAAATATGTGTGGAATGCTGAGCAAGCTGAAATTCAGAAATGATGACACGCTTACTGAGGACGTCGTGTGCAGAGATCCTCCTCTTGGGGTCGGAGGTGAGCATCTTCCTGACGAGGTCCTTGGCGCCGCCGGAGATGCGCGGCCAGGGGTCGCTGCTGAAGTCCACCTGTCCTCTCAGGATGGAGTTGAAGATGCCGTGCTCCGACTGCGCCCAGAACGGCGGGACACCGCAGAGCAGGATGTAGAGCATGACGCCGACGCTCCAGATGTCGGCCTGGGGGCCGTAGTTGCGCTTCAGCACCTCCGGCGCGATGTAGTAGGCGCTGCCGACGATGTCCCTGAACACCTCCCCTTCCTTGAAGAAGACGGAGAGGCCGAAGTCGGTGGCCTTGAGCGGCGCGTCCTCGTCCTTGCTGAGGAGGAGGAAGTTCTCGGGCTTGAGGTCGCGGTGGATGACGCCCATGGTGTGGCAGGTGTGGATGATCCCCATGATGGTGCGGACGAGCGACGCGGCGGCGCGCTCCGTGTAGTGGCCCTTGGCGATGATCCGATCGAAGAGCTCGCCGCCGGCGCAGAGCTCCATGACCAGGTGCACCGCGTGCTTGTCCTCGTAGGCGCCCTTGAGCTCCACCACCCCGGGTTGGCCCGCCAGGTGGTACATGATCTGCACCTCCCGCCGGACGTCCTCCACGTCCTCCTTGGTGGATAGCTTCCGCTTGCTGATGGTCTTGCACGCCAGCTTCTGGCCCGTCGCCTTCTGCGTGCACAGCGACGTGACGCCGAACTGCCCGCGCCCGAGCTCCTTGCCGACGTTGTAGATGCTCTTGACGTCCTCCATGGGCCGGCCGAGGACGGGGCCGATCGGGGCGGGGGGCTTGACTTGCTGCGGCGCGGTGGACGGCGACGCCGAGGCGGGCCCGGCGGAGCTCCCACCGTCGGGGCGGGACGAGCCAGAGGCCGCGGGATGGGACTTCCGGAACCACCGGCAGCACATGCCCATTGCCGGCGCAGGGGGTGCTCGCCGGCGAGCGGGACGTGCCGGGAACTTGGGGATGGTTCCCAGTTAGGCATTGGGCGCGTGCGCCGAGGAATTTGGGGGTCGCCGCTAAAAGGGAGGCGTGGAGGGAATGGCGGGAAGGCAACGGCTTCGTGCGTCGGCTTCGCTTTTGCCTTTTTGCTCAGGAGAGAAAAAATAACGGACGCTTCCGTGTGCCTATATCCACTTGGACTTGGGCATCAAATGATGTCACCTTTGGAACCTCTGCATATTTCGGTACTGTTTGGAACTTTTTTTGTGCGGGAAGTTTCTTTTCCTTTTTTCGAATGGGTCTTTTTCGCGAGTGGGTTTGATGCTCATAAAAAATCCCAGGTATTACTACCAAGCCTAGAAAATGGTATTTGAACCTGTTCTGAATAACCCGAAAAAAATAAACAAATTACCATAACATGTATGATTAAAAAATGCCATCATATTCAAATGGATCAGATAAAAATTTCTTACAATAAATTTGCAGTGTCATGATAATGCAAAATGACTAGTTAGTGGGAGTATGTTCATACAAAAGCTTGGCATGTCTAAGATTTAAATATCGTTATACACAAAAAGGTATTTCCTAATTTTCCACTATGCCATGGCCCGAAAAAGTTGAATTTACAAAGGGATGTACAAAACTCGCCATGGTCATGGAAAGTAAAAAATGGACAGATTTTAAAAAATGTAAAAAGTCACAAGGCAATTAGGAGGAAATTATTTTTGTGGACATTGGAATTTTTGGAAAATATATTTGTTGTCATCATCAAATAGCAGATATATTAAAAAAATAAAAACGTTTTCATAAAAAAGGTAATGGCAAAAAAAAGCATGAAAATAGTCATGTAAAAACTCTAATTTGCCATGGCGTGTAAAATAAATTTGCCATACTACCTACAAAAGAACTACCATGGTCTAAACAAATTTGCCATGCTAATTTAAAAACATGTTGTGGACTATATAATGAAATTGACATGCTACCTACAGGAAACTACCATGGTTTGATTTATAAAATTGCCAGTCTCAATACTATATGTGTCATGCTACGTATAATAAACCTACCATGGGCTAACTAATAAAACTGTCATGGTATAACTAATAAAAATGTCCTACTACCTATAATAAAACTATCAGAAGCTAATTAATAAAATTTCCATGGTCTAATTAATAAAAAAATGTCATGCGGCCTACAAAGTAAACTCTCATGTATTAAAAAGTAAAAATGGCATGGTACTTACAATAAAACTACCGTTGTCTAATTAAAAGAATTTCCATGTTGTAAATAATAAAACTGCCATACTAGAAATAATAAAAGTGGCATGATGCATATAATAAAGCTACCATGGTCTGATTAGTAAAGTTGCAATGGCCTAAATATTAAGATTGACATGGTCTAAAAAATGAAATTACATACTACATACTACAAAACTACCATGGTATGATTTATAAAATTGCCATGTTCTAACTAATAAAAATGCCACCTTGCCTATTGTGAAATTGCACAAAGTTTAACTAATAAAATTCTCAAGGTCTACAATAGGAAAAGGTGCCATGCTACCTGCAATGAAATTGCAGTGTAAATTTAAGAAAGTTTTTCCTAAGAAAACATGGTGAATTTTTTAGATTTGTAGTAGAACCTGGCAAATTTAGGGATTCATCGTGGGCACATGGCAATTTTAAGTTTTTTGTACTTTGAAAAAAAGGATGGGAAGTGCAGGGTTTCTGCTTTTTTATAAGATGGCAAACTTAGGTTTTTTCTCTTTCATAAAGATGACAAATTTAGAAACTTGTCGTGACCACATACCAAAGTTGGGAATTTTGTTCTACAATAAAACATGGCAACTTTTGGAAAAAGAATAAATTTGCCATGGTACAAAAGTAATAATTTCCATAGTGTATAAAACATGAGGAGTGGATTCTTAACAAGGTTGATTCGGACGGATCGTATTAGGAGTGTGCGATGTTCTATCGGCGTGGTTTCTTAGACGTAGTAGACATCGTAAGGTCTCATTGTAATAAAAGCCTGCCTACTCATGGTGGCAGTTTCGTCTTGGACATGGTACTATTCTCGTTAACTGACTCTGTCATGACTCTAAAGTGATAGTTGCCATTATGCTTTACTCTGTCTCACGTAACGGGGAATCACGAGCACCACACTGGAGGATAACTATTACCCGCTGCCACACCGTCTCTATTTATCAACGACCCAAATTTGGGCGTCGAAGAGACAAGGAAGCGGCAGTTGCAGCACAAACCTCTCACCAACCACTACCCCCACGCCCCAGCCAAAATCATATATCTTGAGAACGATGCCCTCAAAACTTAAAACTACATGACGTGACACCATCGTTTGATTCAAGGATTCAGATTGAGGATTTCCCCTGGAGAACTCGAGCAGGGCGGCACCAGATATAGTGACACCTCCCTCAACAAGGCCACTACGCCCGTGGGAGGCGACGTCCTGTTGACTGCAGCCATACTTGCTTTCGCCGGTAACCTCATCTATCTAACCAAATTGTCGGTTGGTCCATCCATCGCCATGCTCTGGATCAGCACAGCTGCCACGACTCCGGCCACCCTTGCACCGTGCGGCACGTCCTACTGCGCGAGCAACGTCAGGCCGTGCCGAGAGTACCACCCAACAACTAGGACCTCTGGCTCAGATAAAGGAAGTCGCCGGCCTCTAGATCAGAGCCGATGGGTGACCGCAACAGTAGAGTCGAGCGGCTTCACAAGATTTATACAAGCCACCATTGTCACTCGGGATAGCAGCCGGGGAGTTATCACTCTGCACCGCCGTCACGCCATATTGTCCCACGCAGGGGTTGCACCACCACCCGCCATATCGTCGAGAGAAGCACCACGGCCACCGTCCGTTGGGTGGGCTTTCCTGACGACCTCCTATGATGACGACTAGGGGGGAACAGAGGAAGGGGGGATGGTCGGATGGCGGAGCGAGTTCACCGCCTGTGCAGCTCACGAGAGCGGCGTAGCTTCAGATCTCCACATTATGAATATTTGCAAACGATGAACAACCCAAGGAAATACCAACAATGCTAGATTTAGAATAAATATTATCATTACCAAGAGCAACAAAGGAGTTATGGAACCCAATTGTATTTCTAACTTTATGAGTTCCTAGATTTTTGAGTTTCTCCGGGTCTTGTGCTTTCTCAACAACTGTCCTCCCGTCCCTATTCAGTCTCTTGCTCATCCTTGTAGCCACCACTCCCCCTTTTGGGATTGTTGTTAATGAATGGGCTGACAACAATAACACCTGACTTGACTATTTATAAAAAGTTGACCCAACAATCGTAGAACGATTATTCTACGGTACCTACATCTAACCAACTCTAGTTTTTTCTAACAACAGTAACTGTGAGGGGGTCTAGCTGAAGGACGCAGTCCACTGATTGAGACAACCTACATTGTTTATCTTAGTCCCGTGCTTGACTATTCCATTTTCTTCTCGAGATTCCTAATCAAGACTGGTTTTTTAAAAAAGGAGGATGATCCCCGATCTCTGCATCTGGGAGATGCATACGGACATTTTATTGATTATTCTCGAGGAACTTACAAAGTAGTACAATAATATGCGTGAATCCGCCATCTTGGCAACATCTGTCGCTATTTCTATCCATATGATGAAGGGGTGCAAGCTGCGCCAAATACCCAGACCTCTCACCTAAGTCTAACATCTAAAGCCGGAGGCCCCAACCGAGTCACATACCGGGTTTGGGGCACAAACCAGTCTGACGCACTCACATGTGTCGCCGCCATCATCTTCCACTAGTTCATCTTCAGAGCAGATTGAGGTGCCAGCCTTGGCAGGTGCCTTCGTCATCGACGCCACCATGACGCCAAACGACGACATCCACCTACGTGAGTCCATCTCCAAGCAGCGAACGCAGATCCACGCTAGGATAGGGCCGCACCACCACCGTCGCCCACCATCCACGAGCGCCACCCAATCCCAAGGTTCCCAAAGCGGCGCCTTCAAGAAGGGAACAACGCCATGAGCGCCGCCACCGCCCAACAAAGTTAGGGCTTTCGCCCGGGAGACCTAGGGGAAGGGGAAGTGAGGGGATCAGTCCATACCCGGCGCCTCCAAGGAGGGGAACGGCGCCCTCAGGCGTCGCCGTCGACGCGGCCGGCCATGGTCGGTCAGGGATTTCGTCCGAACTAGATCCCCGCCACCACCAGCGCATCCTGTACAGAACCGACGACCAAAGGAAGTGCGGCCCGACCAGGCTAGCCCGCATGCCGAACAGGGAAGGAGTGGAGGCGCTAGATCGCGCGCACCGACCATCGCAGAAGCCGTCGCCGGCCGCCAACGACCATCGGATGCCGCCGCCCACGCGGCCGGGACGCCAGATCCACCGCCCGCACGGCTGCTAGCCTGTCGTGCCTCGCCAATGAAGCCATTGCTCCAGATCCGAGGTTCCCCACGCAGAGGCAGGGCAGCTAAGGCCTCGCCGCCACCATCCTTGGCACCCTGGGCTTGCCCGGCGGCTGCCTCAGGAGGCGGCGAGGAAGGGAGGGGGATAGAGTGAGGCTGGGGGCGGATAGGGTTGGAAGGGAGGGGGAGGGGGAGGGGCGGCTCCCTAGTGCGTCAAACGAATTCTCCTCTCCTCCCAATGACCACGGTAACAGTTGAATATCAATATTGTCTATTGGCCTTCCAAATAATTTAGTAGCTGCTTGGGCTTGGGCACCTTGGATCTTAGGACAACTCTGAGGAGGTATGTAGTAGCCGGAACTAACTGAATCCCAACATTTAACACCCTAGAAAACTTTGACTAATTTTTTTATTCATTGCAATCTACTTTCAAGCAGCTGCACGATATTTCATCAATCATTTGAATGTTCAAAATGGTTCATATGCAAGAATTAAATATATGAACACACATGTAGTTCATCCAATTGAACAATTAAAACTAAAACATGCATATACTTCACCCAAAAGCCACCAAATCATTCAAGTTTGATCCAAAAACTACAACATAGCATGTCTGCATGTCGTTAATTGAGCCCCGTCAAATTCATACTACACGTACTCAAGCATTTTCGTGCTCACCACCACCATCACCATGGCCACCACCTTTCCAACCACTGAGAGCTTCCTTGCTCGCTTTCCATCGGCGAAGCAAGCGGAGGGCAACCAGTCGCCTTCGTCTCGGCCCACTTCCTTGGTTCTGACTGTGGCGTGTGGGTCAACTCGGGCGGCCTACGGTTTCATTCCCGTTGGAATCGGGGCTGGTGGTGGCAGCAGCAGCAAGACATTGTGCGGTGGGGATGGGAAGAGGAGGCGCCGTGAGAGGTAGTTGGGAAGGGGGAAGTTTTCTCGAGAATTGTGTGCGACACTTCAACATGGATTAGAGGGCAAGGTATTAGACGAGTAAAAGTTTAGCTAGGGTGTCCCGCATATATTTAATTCTTGCATATGAACCATTCTTGCATATGAACCATTCATGCCGTCTGCCATTGGGTATCTTGCTTTGACTCTTTATCACGGCTGCAGATATCTCGACACGCATCAATGGCGACTCTGCTTTGGCTCTTTATATCACGGCTGCAGATATCTGGAGACGTTCAGTCCAAAACACCGACCGGACACCACGCGGCTCTACCTACGGCTAGCTAGGCAAAAAAAGGCCCGCGTCGCTGCTCTTTGTACGTACTACACATTATGCCACCGACCGTGAGTGCAGGGAGATACCCCAAATATATGGAGCAGATGGTTGGTGTTGTTGCGGTGGTTTTGCTGCGGGCAACGTTATGGTGTGCGTGGAGAGTCTTTGGTAGTGCTTCCGTTTGGAGTAGGTTTGTTTGGTTGACGATGAGAGCAGCAGGAACATCCTTCACATGCAAGCAGCGCCGGGCGAGCTATGCCAGCTAGGCTCATGAGATCGGCACGACATAAGTTTTGTATTTTTCGGACCCATCGTTTCTCCCCGGTGTCCTCGAGGTTTGCGGATATGCTCGTGCCAGCCCGGTATAATACGGCGGCTATCGGTGTGCACTCTTTTAGTAGTAAAGGCGCTTGAATCACTACCAGAATCGCACCCTATGCCGACGGCCCTGGCCGTCGGCATAGCCTTGATTTCCGTCGGGACAGGCCTATGCCGACGGCCCCCGTCGGCATAGGGCCGTCGGTAACATATACGTCGGCGTAGCCCGGAGGGGCCGTCGACATAGGATCTATGTCGATGGTGTCCGTACATCTATGCTGACGTCCCGGCGGTCGGCAACGTTCCCGCCTAACGCCATCTGCCGTCAAGTGCTAACCAATGGGTGCTCGCCACGTGCCAGCACCTGGGCGCTCCTGGGGCAGAGCTATGCCGACGGCCGAGCCGTCGGCGTAGCTTTAAACTATGCCGACGGTTTAGCCGTCGGCATAGCCCTCCCCCAGGTGTGCCCAGCTGCTGGCACGTGGCAGCTATGCCGACGGCCTAGCTTCAAACTATGCCGACGGCTAAACCGTTGGCACAGATGCCACGTGTCAGCTGTTGGGTGCTCACGCCAGCTCTATGCCGACGGCTAGGCTGTCGGCATAGATTGTATTTGATTTTTTTCTTTTTTCCGTTTGTTTTCAGATCAATTCAATTCAAATATACAACAGATATATATGATGGAAATAGACATATAGAACACATCTAAGTATCATCCAACACCGTCACAACAATATATGCATAAGCATCATCACAATCAACATAAACATAAGCATAAGCATATAAAGAAGTGCACAAGTCATCTAAAGGACTATCAAAGACCACAAGTTTATCATCATCATCACCATACACAAGTCATCTAAAGAAACATAAGCATAAGCAGACAAGTAATCGAAAGTCTTAAGCGCCAGGACGTCGAGCACCGCAGAGGTCATCACCGCCAAGACCTCTGAAGCCCAGGTCGTCATTGCTAGCGGCAGCGCTACCGCCAAGATCGCCTCCACCTCCGCCTCTGTGGATCGGAGTGGTCGGGCTCCGTGACTCAGGAGTGCTGCGACGACCACCGTCAACGGTTGATGTACCGGTTCCCTGGATATTGAAAAGACATATTGACGGGATATATGACTGTGTTGAAAGGCATGATATGCTTTGGGTGAATAGTTGGGGGATGTACATACCGGCGAGGGGCCATCGTGCTGATGTGCCACAAACTCCTCAAAGGTAAGCATCGTTGGTTGTGCTAGAGGAGGTGGTGCTGCTGCAAATTGAGGAACCCGTCCGGCCGTCATCTCCTCAAGAGCGCGCTGCATCCTGGCATTGTTCTGCTCATGGTATGCATAAAGGCTCGTGTGCCACGTCATGGTCTCCTGGCGTGTGTACTCCATGTAGGCCTACGGTATGACATGATGGAACTCATAAACATCTCCATGCTGGAAAATAAAGTGAGCAATGTAGATAAGAGGGAAAGTACTTACAGATTGCCGCTCCTGAAAGAGGGACTGTGACTGCGCACTGGTCATGGGCGTGCTCGTGCGCTGGCTCAGGCTCGGGTCGGCAGCTCGGAGCTGCGTGTAGGAGATAGTCGGAGTGATAACAGCATCGAGAACCACCTGCCAACCGTGCTTCTTGGGCCCCATGCCCACCACCACCCTCTCGTCCAGATCCGCACTCATGGGGTCAGATGTGCCAGGATGTAACCTGAGATACTCCTGAGAGTAGGCCTGCTTCTTCTCCGCAGTGTTGTCGTAGTACTTGGGCTCGCCAGGCTTGGCGCTCCTCCGCGTATGGGCGATCTCCCACGCCTCCATGTGTGAGAGTGTCCGCTTCAGTTTCTCCTCCTGCACCACCAAACAGAGGTTAGTCATACATAAGAAAGTGACGGTAAATAGAAGAAGAAGAATGTTTAATGAGGTTAGTCATACATTAAGTGCCTTGTGGAGAAAGTGGTTTCGGTTTCCCTAAGCATGTACTCCCTCCATCCCTCGGTTAGCCTTGTTTTTGATGCTCGTAGCCGCCCAGGCTCCATCCTTATCACACCAAACATCCACCAATGCCACCCAAGACTCGTCTTTTCCATAACACCAATTTGGACACACCTACATAATGAAAGCATAATGGCATGTCAACACGAAACGGTAAAATATACCACAAGCATCGGAATGAAAAATCTTTTATACTTACCGCCAAGTACTGGTCCCTCTCTAAGGTAATGCCCGTCCTCCGCGCTTCTTCCTTGGTCATCTTCACACCAAGAGCGTCGTGATAGTATGTCGTGATGGCCACATAGTGCGCCTCGTACTGCATCTGGCGGGCCTTCTTCTTGCATTGGCGCAACACGATCTCGTTGGCTCTGGCCTTGTGCTCCGGAAGAACACGATAGAATTTCTAAAATCATGCATGAAACAAGAATGGAAGAAGCCATGAGTTAAATCATTCATGAAACTAGAATGGACTTGTGCTTCTGAAGAGAACTCACGCAGAAAGTAGTGATCACGGCCTTGGCATGGGTCTCATGCTCCGCGTGGAGGGCCGCTTTCCAGTGGTCCCATCTCGTGGCCAAAACCCAACTGTCTGGGTGCCTGACTGCATCCGGATAGTACAACCCCGACGAGTATAACTTCAGCAAGACGGTGATGACGCCGTTGGGAATACGGACCCCTTTAGAATATATCCAGTTGCTGCAAAAGAATGAACTATTAGCATGTGACAAGCAAAATAAATAACAACCGGAATGAGCATGTGACAAGCAAAATAATGAAATTATTATAAAGTGACACTTACTCTTTCCCCGTGGGCTCAATGAGCCACTTCTGATCCTCAGTAGCAGGAACCTGCTTTTGGTAGCTTTGTGTTACCACGCAGTCATCCCTTGTTGTTACCACCCCCCTCCCCGCCAGCACCATCATCCCCGCCACCACCATCCTCCTCGCCTGCCTCCTCCTCCTCAGTCTCAGCCCCCTCCTCCTCGCCCCCACCTCGAACCTCCGCCTCCTCCTCCTCCTGAACCTCCTCGTCCTCCTCGTCCTCCTCCTCCTCCTCCTCCTCCTCCTCCCCATAAGAGGGTAGCTCACTAGAGGAGGGCCTCGAAGATAACACCCCTAAGTCGGTGAGGTTGCGTTGTTTCTGGCCGCGACCCCCTCGCCCTCTAGGGGCTCTCCCACCGCCCCCTCCTCCTCTAGGGGCACCTCTCCCTCGACCTCCCTGTGAGGAGTCATCCTCAAGTAGTCGGGGGGTAGGATTACGTGCTCGACCACTCCGACTAGGCATGCCGACGACCTTGCGTAGGAAACCCATGCCGTCGGCCTTCCCCTTGCCCATGTTCCACGAACCTGCATTGAAAAGAGAATAAACAAGTAGTAATGAAGGAAAAAGCATAGTAATAAATAATCATAAAAAGGCATAATCCTAAACCATAGAAAAAAAGTCTTGAAACGTACATCTGCTAGAACCCATACAAATCATCACTGTTGTAACCTATTTCTCGGTCGGTCTCATCATCACTATCATTCATATCATATTCGTTGTCTGACGGAGGTGGAGGCTCTTCCTCGTCGTCAGCGTCTGTATGTCACTTTCATTGACAATGGTCTCACCATCATTCCGTGCATCGTCCTCGTTTGGATCCACATCATCATCAGCCAATGGTCTAGAGTCATCATTTCTAACCACATCATCATCAGGTTGCTCTTGATAGAACACTCCCTCATATGTCAAGGGGTTAATGTTGTAGTAATCGTCTTCATTCGGGTCCGGTAGCTTACCATGTGGCGACACCTTGAACACAACTTCCCAACCCTTTAGGTACTCTTTCTGGCATGGGTAAGGCAGATAATAAACTTGTGTAGCTTGGGTAGCCGCAATGAAGAGATCGGCTCCTGCATAGATGGTTGATGGTTTAACTTCGACCAAATCAATAGAAGGCGTATGTCTCTGCCCCACCTGCGGATCGAACCATCGACATTTGAACACAGGCAGACTTAGGGTTTCGTGCCCTTTGCGGAATTTAATCTCGTATATATTTTGTACCCTTCCGTAGTAGTCTACTGAATTTTGACCGGGGGTGTACACTCCGGTATTTATAGTTTTGGGATCAGGACGGCTGTTCTGGTGCTCCTCTGTATGGAAGCGATACCCATTCACATCATACTTTTTACATGTCATGACAGCAGGGTCAAAACCCATGGAAACCCATCTTAATTCGTCATCCATATATATGTTCGGATTATTTCCCTACAAGTATAATTGAAAGTGTTGGGTGCATTAGTTCGGTTAACTAATAAATGTTGAACTACGTATTTAATAGGGGAATGTAGAAAATTACTTTCTCCATGAACCAAGCAACAAATTTTTTACGTCTAGGGTTTCCATGACGGAGAAGAGTAAGTGCCTCCGCCTCAGTAGGAGGATTAATTCCCGTCCATTCCTCTTGAAGGAAATCACTAAAAGAAGAAAAGAGGTGTTAGACCGGGAATAAGTGTGGAAGACATAAAGGAATTGTGTAGTGGTATTACCTCATCCACACTTCCTCAACTTCCTTGATGTTGTGCAAGATATAGAACATGAGGTCCTCCCACTCTTGTTGTGGCATGTTATAAGATCTCGAGGCCCCAGCCCTGCCACCTTGCACGTTGAATAGATGGAGCTTGGGTTGATAATTGGGCTCTTCTATATTGTATCGAGGCACCTTGTTATGCAGATGGGGAACGTGTGTTGGAAATATGCCCTAGAGGCAATAATAAAATGGTTATTATTGTATTTCCTTGTTCATGATAATTGTCTATTGTTCATGCTATAATTGTGTTAACCGGAAACCATAATACATGTGTGAATACATAGACCACAACATGTCCCTAGTGAGCCTCTAGTTGACTAGCTCGTTGATCAATAGATGGTCACGGTTTCATGGCCATGGACATTGGATGTCATTGATAACGGGATCACATCATTAGGAGAATGATGTGATGGACAAGACCCAATTCTAAGCATAGCACAAGATCGTGTAGTTCGTTTGCTAAAGCTTTTCAATGTCAAGTATCGTTTCCTTAGACCATGAGATTGTGCAACTCCCGGATACCGTAGGAATGCTTTGGGTGTGCCAAACGTCACAACGTAACTGGGTGGCTATAAAGGTGCACTACGGGTATCTCCGAAAGTATCTGTTGGGTTGGCATGAATCGAGACTGGGATTTGTTACTCCGTGTGACGGAGAGGTATCTCTGGGCCCACTCGGTAAGACATCATCATTATGAGCTCAATGTGACTAAGGAGTTAGTCACGGGATGATGTATTACGGAACGAGTAAAGAGACTTGCCAGTAACGAGATTGAACAAGGTATGGGGATACCGACGATCGAATCTCGGGCAAGTATCATACCGATAGACAAAGGGAATTGTATACGGGATTGATTGAATCCTTGACATCGTGGTTCATCCGATGAGATCATCGTGGAGTACGTGGGAGCCAACATGGGTATCCAGATCCCGCTGTTGGTTATTGACCGGAGAGGTGTCTCGGTCATGTCTACGTGTCTCCCGAACCCGTAGGGTCTACACACTTAAGGTTCGATGACGCTAGGGTTATAGGGAAAAGGTATACGTGATTACCGAAGGTTGTTCGGAGTCCCGGATGAGATCCCGGACGTCACGAGGAGCTCCGGAATGGTCCGGAGGTAAAGATTGACATATAGGAAGTCCAGTTTTGGTCACCGGAAAGTTTTCGGGCTCATCGGTAGTGTACCGGGAGTGCCGGGAGGGTGCCGAATAACCCCCGGGAGGGGTGTGACGACCAAAGGACCACATGGGCTGTTAGATAAAGTGTGCCAGCCCTTATTGGGCTGGGCAAGACTTTTGCTAAAGGCCCATGCGGCTGGAGATAAGGAGATAAGGCAAAAAGGATTTAAAAGGAGGAGATCCACCTCCCTTGTGGGAGGTGGACTCTCCCTTTAATTCGGCCGGCCATCTCCTCTTTGGAGTAGAGGCCAAGCCAGCCCTCCACGTCCCTCCTCCTATATATACTTGAGGTTTTGGATGTTTTGAGACAAGATTTGATCTCTCTCTCTCACGGCGAAGCCCTACCTCTCTTCTTCCTCCTCCGCAGCGCTTAGGCGAAGCCCTGTCGGAATACCTTGCTACTCCACCACCACCACGCCGTCGTGCTGCTGTTGGAGCCCTTCCCCAACCTCTCCTTCCTCCTTGCTGGATCAAGGTGTTGGAGACGTCACCGGGCTGCACGTGTGTTGAACGCGGAGGTGCCGTCCGTTCGGCACTTGATCGGATCTACCGCGATCTGAATCGCTGCGAGTACGACTCCATCAACCGCGTTCTTGTAACGCTTCCGCTTAGCGATCTTCAAAGGTATGAAGATGCAATCTCTCCCCTCTCGTTGCTGGTTTCTCCATAGATAGATCTTGGTGAACGTAGGAAAATTTTGATTTACTACTACGTCTCCCAACAGTGGCATCATGAGCTAGGTCTATGCGTAGAATCTATGCACGAGTAGAACACAAAGCAGTTGTGGGCGTCGAGTTTGTTAATTTGCTTGCCGCTACTAGTCTTATCTTGATTCGGCGGTATTGTGGGATGAAGCGGCCCGGACCAACTTTACACGTACGCTTACGTGAGACCGGTTCCACCGCCTGACATGCACTAGATGCATAAGGTGGCTAGCGGGTGTCTGTCTCTCCTACCTTAGTCGGATCGGATTCGATGAAAAGGGTCCTTATGAAGGGTAAATAGCAATTGGCAAATCACGTTGTGGTGTTGACGTAGGTAAGAAACGTTCTTGCTAGTAACCTATAGCAGCCACGTAAAAACTTGCAACTACAAATTAGAGGACGTCTAACTTGTTTTTGCAGCATGTGCCTTGTGATGTGATATGGCCAAAGGATGTGATGTGATGCATTGTGATGTATGAATTGATCATGTTCTTGTAATAGGATTCACGACTTGCATGTCGATGATTATGACAACCGGCAGGAGCCATAGGAGTTGTCTTATTTATTGTATGACCTGCGTGTCAATCATAAACGCCATGTAATTACTTTACTTTATTGCTAAGCGTTAGCCATAGTAGTAGAAGTAATAGTTGGCGAGACAACTTCATGAAGACACAATGATGGAGATCATGATGATGGAGATCATGGTGTCGTGCCGGTGACAGTGATGATCATGGTGCCCCGAAGATGGAGATCATAGGAGCAAAATGATATTGGCCATATCATGTCACTATATTGATTGCATGTGATGTTTATCATGTTTACATCTTATTTGCATAGAACGACGGTAGTAAATAAGATGATCTCTCAATAAAATTTCAAGAAAGGTGTTCACCCTAACTGTGCACCGTTGCTAAGGATCGTCGTTCCGAAGCACCACGTGATGATCGGGTGTGATAGGTTCTAACGTTCGCATACAACGGGTGTAAGCCAGATTTACACATGCGAAACACTTAGGTTGACTTGACGAGCCTAGCATGTACAGACATGGCCTCGGAACACGGAAGACCGAAAGGTCGAACATGAGTCGTATAGAAGATACGATCAACATAGAGATGTTCACCATGGATGACTAGTCCGTCTCACGTGATGATCGGACACGGGCTAGTTGACATGGATCATGTATCACTTGGAAGACTAGAGAGATGTCTATCTAAGTGGGAGTTCATTAATAATTTGATTAAATGAACTTAATTATCATGAACTTAGTCTAAAAATGTCCTTGCAAATTATGTCGTAGATAGCTCGCGCTGTAGCTCCCCAGTTTTATTGATACAATCCTAGAGAAAAGTAAGTTGAAAGTTGATGGTAGCAATAATGCGGACTGGGTCCGTGATCTGAGGATTGTCCTCATTGCTGCACAGAAAGCTTATGTTTTTGATGTACCGCTAACTGCATCACTCCCTCAAGCGTTGTCTGTAGATGTTGTGAACATATGACAGGCACTTTTTGATGACTACGTGATAGTTCAGTGCGTCATGCATTACGGCTTAGAATTGAGGCTTCAAAATGTTTTGAACGTCACAGAACATATGAGATGTTCTAGGAGCTGAGATTGTGATCTCAAGCTCGTGCCTATGTTGAGAGGTATGAGACCTCCAACAAGATTCTTTGCCTGCAAGATAAAGGAGAATAGCTTAATCGGTGAGCGTGTTCTCAGATTGTCTGGGTGCTACAATCACTTGAATCAAGTGGGAGTTAATCTTCCAGATAAGATAGTGATTAATGCAGTTCTCCAAGTCACTGCCACCAAGCTACTAGAGCTTCGTGATGAACTATAACATGCCAGGGATGGATAAGATGATCCCTGAGTTGTTCGCGATGTTTGACACCACGAAGGTAGAAATCAATAAGGAGCATCAAGTGTTGATGGTTAAGTGAAAACCACTAGTTTCAAAAGGGGCAAGGGCAAGAAGGGAAAAACTTCAGGAATGGCAAGCCAGTTGTTGCTCTAGTGAAGAAACCCAAGGTTGAGCCCGAACCCGAGACTAAGTGCTTCTGTTATGAGGAGAATGTTCGCTGAAGCGGAAAAACCCTAGATGATTGGTAGATAAGAAGGCTGGTAATGTCAATGGAAGTATATTTGATATACGTGTTAGTGATGTGTACCTTGCTGGTACTCCTAGTAGCACCTGGGTATTAGATACCGGTTCGGTTGCTAAGTGTTAGCAACTCGAAATAAAAGCTACGGAGTAAATGGAGACTAGCTAGGTGAAAGGTGACGATGTGTGTTGGAAGTATTTCCAAGATTGATGTGATCACCATCGCACGCTCTCTCTACCTTCAGGATTTGTGATAAACCTAAATAAATGTTATTTGGTGTTTGCGTTGAGCATAAACGTGATTAGATCATGATTAGTGCGATACGGTTATTCATATAAGTTAGAGAATAATGGTTATTCTGTTTACATGGATAATGCCTTCAATGGTCATGCACCCACTCGAAATGGTTTATCGAATCATGATCGTAGTAGTACACATATTCATAACATTGGTACCAAAAGATACAAAGTTAATAATGATAGTACCACATGCTTGTGGCACTGCCACGTAATGTCATATTGGTATAAATCGCATGAAGAAACTCCATGATAATGGATGTTTTTTGACTCACTCGATTTCGAATCGGTTGAGACATGCGAGCCATGCCTCTTGGGCAAGATGACTGAGACCCCGTCATCCAATATGATGGAGCGGGCAAGTGGCTTATTGGAATTAATACATGTTGATGTATGTGGTCCAATGAGTGTTGAAACACACAGTGGATATCGTTGTTTTTCTTTACCTTCACTGATGATTTGAGTAAATATGGGGATATTTACTTAATGAAACACGAATCTGAAATGTTTGAAAGGTTCAAGGAGTTTCAGAGTGAAGTTAAAGATCATCGTGACAAGAAGATAAATGTCTATGATATGATCATGGAGGTGAATATCTAAGTTACGAGTTTGGTATGCAATTTTAGACAATGTGGAAATTGTTTCACAGCTCACGCCTCCTGGAACACCATAGTGTGATGGTGTGTTCGAACGTCGTAGTCGTGCTCTATTGGATATAGTGAGTACTATGATGTCTCTTATCGTTTTACCACTATCGTTATGGGGTTATGCATTAAAGACAAATCCATTCACTTTAACAGGGCACCATCTAAGTCTGTTGAGATGACACCGTGAGAATTATGGTTTGACAGAAGCCTAAGCTGTCATTTCTTAATGTTTGGGGCTGCGACGCTTATGTGAAAATGGGTTTTTCACCTAGCGAGCTCGAACTCAAAGCAGACAAATGCATCTTCATAGAATACCCTAATGAGACATTGGGTATACCTTCTATCTCAGATCCAAGCGCAAAAGGTGTTTGTTGCTAAGAACGGGTCCTTTTTGAGAAAGAGTTTCTCTCGAAAGAATTGAGTGGGAGGAAGATAGAACTTGATAAGGTTGTTGAACCTTTGTTTCAACCAGAGAATAGCGCAACACAGAAAGATGTTTCTGTAGAGCCTACTTAGTTAAAAAGGAAGTTAATGATGATGATCATGAAGCTTCGGATCAAGTCACTATCGAACCTCGTAGGTCGACAAGGACGCGTACTGCTCCTGAGTAGTACGACAACCCTGTCTTGGAAATCATGTTGTTGGACAACGATGAACCTACGAACTATGGAGAAGCGATGGTGGGCCCGGATTCCAACAAATGGCTAGGAGCCATGAAATCCGAGAAAGGATCCATGTATGAAAACCAAGTATGGACTTTGGTAGACTTGCCTGTTGAATGGCGGGTCATTGAGTACAAATGGACCTTTGAGATAAACATAGACGCTAATGGTGAAATGTCACCGTTTATAAAGCTCGACTTGTCGCAAAGAAGTTTCCGCCAAGTTCAAGGAGTTGACTGCAATGAGATTGTCTCATCTGTAGCGATGCTAAAAGTCTATTAAAATTTTGTTAGCAGTTGCTGCATTTTTCGATTATGAAATCTGGCAGATGGATGACAAAACAAGGTTTCCGTAATGGTTTCTGTGAGGAAGAGTTGTATGTGATACAACCAGAAGGTTTTGTCAATCCTAAGGATGCTAATAATATGCAAACTCCAGCGATCCTTCTATGGACTGGAGCAAGCATCTCGGAGTTGGAATATATGCTTTGATGAGGTGATCAAAGTGTTTAAGTTTATACAAAGTTTATGAGAAACTTGTATTTGCAAGAAAGTGAGTGGGAGCACTATGGAATTTCTTATAAGAATATGTAGTTGACATATTATTGATCGGAAATGATGTAGAATTTCTGGAAGAGCATGAAGGGTTGTTTGAAAAGTTTTGTTTTTCAAAGGAAGACCCAGATAAAGCTACTATTTTATTGAGCATCAAGATCTATAGGGATAGATCTATTCGCTTGATAAGTTTTTTCGACGAAGACATACCTTGACAAGTTTTGAAGGAGTTCAAAATAGATGGGTCAAAGAAGGAGTTCTTGACTGTATTGTAAGGTGTGAAATTGAGTAAGACTCAATACCCGACCACGGCAGAAGATAAAGAAGAGATGAGTGTCATCTCCTATGCTTTAGCCATAGGCTCTATATAGTATGCCATGCTGTGTACCGCACCTGTGTGTGCCTTGCCATGAGTCTGTCAAGGGGTACAAGAGTAATCCAAGAGTGGATCACTAGACAGCGGTCAAAGTTAGCCTTAGTAACTTGAGAACTAAGGAAATATTTCTCGATTATGGAGGTGATAAAGAGTTCATCGTAAAGTGTTACGATGATGCAAGCTTTAAAACCAATCCGGATGACTCTTAGTAGAAATCCAGCTACGTATAGTGGAGCAGCCATTTGGAATAGCTCCAAGTGGAGCATGGGAGTAGTATCTACAAATATGACATGGAAAGTTTGTAAGGTACACACGGATCTGAATGTCGCAGACCCGTTGACTAAAACCTCTTTCACGAGCAGGACATGAACAAACCCCAGAACTTATTGGGTGTTAATCACATGATGATATGATCACATGGTGATGTAAGTGTTAATCACATGGTGATGTGAACTAGATTATTGACTCTAGTGCAAGTGGGAGACTGTTGGAAATATGCCCTAGAGGCAATAATAAAATGGTTATTATTGTATTTCCTTGTTCATGATAATTGTCTATTGTTCATGCTATAATTGTGTTAACCGGAAACCATAATACATGTGTGAATACATAGACCACAACATGTCCCTAGTGAGCCTCTAGTTGACTAGCTCGTTGATCAATAGATGGTCACGGTTTCATGGCCATGGACATTGGATGTCATTGATAACGGGATCACATCATTAGGAGAATGATGTGATGGACAAGACCCAATTCTAAGCATAGCACAAGATCGTGTAGTTCGTTTGCTAAAGCTTTTCAATGTCAAGTATCGTTTCCTTAGACCATGAGATTGTGCAACTCCCGGATACCGTAGGAATGCTTTGGGTGTGCCAAACGTCACAACGTAACTGGGTGGCTATAAAGGTGCACTACGGGTATCTCCGAAAGTATCTGTTGGGTTGGCATGAATCGAGACTGGGATTTGTTACTCCGTGTGACGGAGAGGTATCTCTGGGCCCACTCGGTAAGACATCATCATTATGAGCTCAATGTGACTAAGGAGTTAGTCACGGGATGATGTATTACGGAACGAGTAAAGAGACTTGCCAGTAACGAGATTGAACAAGGTATGGGGATACCGACGATCGAATCTCGGGCAAGTATCATACCGATAGACAAAGGGAATTGTATACGGGATTGATTGAATCCTTGACATCGTGGTTCATCCGATGAGATCATCGTGGAGTACGTGGGAGCCAACATGGGTATCCAGATCCCGCTGTTGGTTATTGACCGGAGAGGTGTCTCGGTCATGTCTACGTGTCTCCCGAACCCGTAGGGTCTACACACTTAAGGTTCGATGACGCTAGGGTTATAGGGAAAAGGTATACGTGATTACCGAAGGTTGTTCGGAGTCCCGGATGAGATCCCGGACGTCACGAGGAGCTCCGGAATGGTCCGGAGGTAAAGATTGACATATAGGAAGTCCAGTTTTGGTCACCGGAAAGTTTTCGGGCTCATCGGTAGTGTACCGGGAGTGCCGGGAGGGTGCCGAATAACCCCCGGGAGGGGTGTGACGACCAAAGGACCACATGGGCTGTTAGATAAAGTGTGCCAGCCCTTATTGGGCTGGGCAAGACTTTTGCTAAAGGCCCATGCGGCTGGAGATAAGGAGATAAGGCAAAAAGGATTTAAAAGGAGGAGATCCACCTCCCTTGTGGGAGGTGGACTCTCCCTTTAATTCGGCCGGCCATCTCCTCTTTGGAGTAGAGGCCAAGCCAGCCCTCCACGTCCCTCCTCCTATATATACTTGAGGTTTTGGATGTTTTGAGACAAGATTTGATCTCTCTCTCTCACGGCGAAGCCCTACCTCTCTTCTTCCTCCTCCGCAGCGCTTAGGCGAAGCCCTGTCGGAATACCTTGCTACTCCACCACCACCACGCCGTCGTGCTGCTGTTGGAGCCCTTCCCCAACCTCTCCTTCCTCCTTGCTGGATCAAGGTGTTGGAGACGTCACCGGGCTGCACGTGTGTTGAACGCGGAGGTGCCGTCCGTTCGGCACTTGATCGGATCTACCGCGATCTGAATCGCTGCGAGTACGACTCCATCAACCGCGTTCTTGTAACGCTTCCGCTTAGCGATCTTCAAAGGTATGAAGATGCAATCTCTCCCCTCTCGTTGCTGGTTTCTCCATAGATAGATCTTGGTGAACGTAGGAAAATTTTGATTTACTACTACGTCTCCCAACAACGTGGTCTGGATAGTATGATGTCCTGAGGTCTGACACCTCCTCTAGGATAACTGCCTCAGCTATGGAAGCTTCAATCTTAGTTTTGTTTCCACATTTATGGCGGAGATGCTTGTTCTGTCTCTCAGGGCCATACTGCCAACGATTCTACACAGGCCCCCCCAACAATACCTCTTTCGCGAAGTGCTGAATGAGATGTGTCATCGGAGTGAAGAAGCCTGGCGGAAAGATCTTCTCTAGCTTGACTATCAACTCCGGTGCCTTCTTATGCAATTGTTCAATCACATCTTTACTTACTTCTTTAGCACAGAGCATGCGGAATAAATGGCTTAGCTCGGCAAGCACTCGCGAGACATGCTCGGGGACATAGCCTCAAACCATCACCGGCATTATCCGCTCAATCCATACATGATAGTCATGACTCTTGAGCCCGGTCACTTTGCTCGTTGAAAGATTGACTCCCTTACTTATATTCGATGCATAACCATCAGTGAACTTCACTATGTGTTTGAGCCACTCAAGTACCTCTATCTTTTCAGTCTTTTTAAGAACGAAGTCAGCATCTGGCTTGAACCAGTTTATTCGACCGCCTGTGGAAGGCTTCATGTTTAGTCGTGGTCTATCACAAATTTTCTGTTGATCGGCTCTAGCTTTAACGTTATCCTTCGTCTTATCAGGATTGTTGAGGATCATGTGGAAAAGAGACTCTGCAACATTCTTTTCTGTGTGCATCACATCGATGTTGTAAGGAAGTTTGAGGTCCTTGAAATAGGGAAGCTGCGAGAAGGGGGTAATGTGAGTCCAGTTGTGCGTCTCACCATATCCCTCGAAGCCTTTGGCTTTGGCTTTGGCTTTGGCTTTGCCTTTAGGCTTGAGAGCTTTTAGCTAAGCAATAACATCTGCCCCTGAAAACGTTGAAATCTCGGTTACTTCATGGACAACCCGGCCTTTCGTGAAGTTCTTCTTGTCCTCCCTGTCTGGATGGTCTGGAGGGAGGAACTGTCGATGCAGGTCAAAGGCTACATACTTGCCACCCTTACTCAGCCAAATCATTCGCAGAGCCTGCATGCACACTGGGCATGGCATCCTCCCACTGGTACACCATCCGCAGAATAGAGCATAGCCGGGAAAGTCATGCATGCAATAGTGCAACCAAACTTTCATCAAGAAATTTCTCTGCAGATCACGGTCGTATGTCAACCTCGGAAAGTACCAAGAATGGAGCAAATCATCCACCAGCGGCTGCGTAAACACACCCAATTGCTTCCCCGGGTATTCAGGCCCAGGAATGATGAGCGACAAGAACATGGTCTTCTGTTGCATTAGGGCACCGGGAGGGAGATTGCGCGAAATTACAAACACGGACCAGCAGCTGTATGGGTTGGACGACATACCATATGGATTTAACCCATCACGTGATATGCCAATTCTGACATTCCCAGCCTCGGCTGCTTCCTCGGGGTATTCTTCATCGAACGACTTCCATGCTTCTGCTTCCGATGGATGTACGATTTTATGCGGATGGTACCTTATACCTTGCTTGTGCCACTTCATCATTTTGGCAGTCTCCTCCGTGAGGAAAAGGCGCTACAGTCTTTCAATGAAATGGAGATACCGAAGCACCTTTGCGGGGATGTCTAGCTGCCTCTTCTCACCATCCTCACCGACCACCTCAAGGTACCGAGACGAACCGCACTACCTACAGTACTTGTCATCTGCATACTCGTGCCTAAACAAAAGGCAATTCTTCGGACAAACATGTATTTTCTCATAATCCATAGAGAGTGCCTTCATGATTTTCTTTGTAGTGTACATGCTTTTCGGTAGTTCATGACCCTCTGGGAGGCTGTTAGCCCATACTCCTAAGAACGCTTCGAAGCATTTCTGGCTACAACCATACTCAGCCTTGACTGCAACCAGTTGCGAGATGGCATCCAGCTGAGATATTTTCGCACCCGCATAAAGAGGTTTCTTCGACGAGGCCAAGACCTCCAAGAAGGCCTTTGCGGTTGCCTCTGACTCCTCCGGTTCATTCTCTGAAGGTGTCGCATTTTCCGTTTCTGCAACAATGACATCATCTAGCATGTTCCTGACCCCGTCGTCCTCATATCCATCGATGCGTTGTCGCATCACCTCCTCTCTACCACGGTCCTGCTCGGCTATGTTTATCGGCGGCATGTCAAAGTTTGGCATATATCCGTGCGTGCGAAGGTGCTCACTCATGTCCTTCTGGTTTCTACGGTGACGTCTTTCACATCTCGCACAAGGGCATGGTGGGATAATTCTCATTGGACGACGGAATATCTCCTTCAAATACACATCGGTTTTCGCGATCCACTATGATGTTACTCGATTCCAACGGATAAAACCACTGTACACCCACTGATTATCTGCCATCCTTTGCTTTTTTGCAAGCCACAAAACATAATTAAGGATTCAGTTAAATTAATCACATCAAATTTTCAGTTTCTACCGCGTTGAATCCACCTACATCTCTAATAGGTAAAGATGGGTCCTAATCCCACCCGAAGATGTGTAGATTCAATACGTTCTCCATGCTCTACCCCGTTCTAAGACAAAATTTTGGCAGCACCTCCCCGTTGTTCTCCAGATACACGTCTCGGCAAATAGCTGAGAGAATGTGCTCCGGAGAACAATGGGGAGGCACCACCGAAATCCTGTCTCGGAACGGGTAGGGCATGGAGAGCGTACCCAATCTACACATCCTCGGGCTGTCCGTGGAAAATGCTGGACAATCCAAAAGAGTTGCGGTGATAAATATGCAATTGAATGCATATTTATTGATGCAACCCTTTCGGATGGGAGACACCTAGGTTATGCGACTTGACTCGAAAATAAATTCTACTGGCATGATTCGTAGCTCACTCTCGGCTGTAGAGGAAGTAGTCCAACAGCGGAGGGATGATCGGGGACCAACAGCTCCTACGACGATCACTCCACCAAGATGGAACGCCACACAACCTGCAAATTGCATCGTGACCAAAATTAAGAACATCACAATACCTTCATCATCATCATCATCATCATCTATCATCACCTAACAATCATCGGAGCATAAAAAAATCATCATCATCAACATCATCATCTATCATTTGCATATCTTGCATTTTGTTAAATTTTTGCATTTATTCTTGCATTTCTCACATTTCTAACTATCATAAATTCATCTATCATCTAACAACAACCTAACAACATCCATCTATCAACCTAACAATATCCAACATCCAACATCCATCTATCAACCTAACAACATCCAACATCGAACATCCATCTATCAATCTAACAACATTCAACATACAACATCCAACATCCAACATCCATCTATCAACCTAACAACATCCAACATCTAAAGTAGCAAAAAAATGCAAAGAAATGAAAAAAATAGGAATGGTAGCTCACTGCGAGGGGGTGGCAGGGGCCGGTGGTGGTGGACGGGCTGGTGAGGCAGAGACCGGGGACGGGAGGGCCGGGACAGGATCGGGCAGAGCCGCGGCCAGCCATGCTCGGGGTGGCCGGTGCCCCTACCAGTAGGGCCGGTCGGGCAGG
The DNA here is from genome assembly GCA_022496015.1 of Hordeum marinum. Classification (NCBI taxonomy): domain Eukaryota; kingdom Viridiplantae; phylum Streptophyta; class Magnoliopsida; order Poales; family Poaceae; genus Hordeum; species Hordeum marinum. The sequence continues at coordinate 388,458,933 of CM039672.1, forward strand.
GGCGTGGCCAGCCATGGTTAGGGCCGCCGGCGGGGGGAGGCGGCGGCGGGGTAGGCGGGGCAGGTGGGGGGAGGCGGCGGCGGGGTCGGGAGGAGGCCGGGGCGGCGTGGCGGCCGACGGGGTGGGCGGGGAAGGTGGGGGAGGCGGCGGCGGGGCCGGGTGCGGGTGTGGGGAGGCGGCCGGTGTGGTGGGCGGGGCAGGTGGGGGGAGGCGGCGGCGGGGTTGGGAGGAGGCCGGGGCGGCGGGGCGGCCAGCGGGGAGGGCGGGGCAGGTGGGGGAGGCGGTGGCGGGGTCGGGTGAGGGTGCGGGTGTGGGAGGCTGCAGCGGTGCGGGTGCCAGGAGGAATCGATGCGCGAGAGGATAAGATGAACCAAAAAAAGGAAAAAGGAGCTATGCCGACGGCCTGGCCGTCGGCATAGCTTAAAAGGAGCTATGCCGACGGCTTGGCCATCGGCATAGTTCTTTTTTTCATTTTTTTCATTTTTTATATTTCTTATATTTTTTCCTAAATAGAAATTTGATTAATTTAAATGTGTCTTATCTAAGTATAAACATACATAAACACACCACGCGTGTCTGTTGGGCCCAGTCTGCCATACGTGGTTGTTCCCCCTTTTCCATGCGACGGCAGCGACGACGTCGGTGACGGGGTCACACCACGGAGCCCCGTGTCGGGTGCTTGTACCCGTCATCGCACTTCCGGACGTGTAGGAGGGCCCAACTAAAGACCTGGCGGCGTAGCTACTACCCCCACCCCAAACTACACCCGTCCCGTCTAACCCTGGCGCGGTTAAGCACGAGATCTAACCCTTTGACTTTCCCCGGACGGGCTTTGACCAATGCATATCTCCACCCGGTTGTGGTAGGTCAGCCCATAGGAACACTTGGGAGCAACGTCCGGCATTGCCACCCCCAGGTCCTTCGTCCCGTCTAAACCTGACACTGTTCACCGAGAGGATCTACCCCTTTGACTTCGACCGGACGGGGTTTGACCGAGGGTCATTTTCACCTGTCTGTGATAGGCCAGCCCATAGAAACATCTTAGCACAAGCTTCGGGCCCAACCCACCACAAGATTCCCTCGGTGTCGACCCGATGTCACGTTTTCCGAACGTAATTAAGAGGGCCCAGGGCAAGACCTCCGGCATAGCCCCCTCTAGGTCCCCCATCCCGTCTAACCCTGACACTCTTGACCGGACGGATCTACCCCTTTCACTTCCACCGGACGGGGTTTGACCGAGATTCATTTTCACTTGTGTGTGATAGGCCAGCCCATAGCAACATCTTAGCACAAGGTCTGGGCCCAACCCACCACAAGATTCCCTCGGTGTCGACCTGATGCCACGTTTTCCGAACGTAATTAAGAGGGCCCAGGGCAAGACCTCGCGGGATAGCCCCCTCTAGGTCCCCCGTCCCGTCTAACCCTAAACTCTTGACCGGAGAGATCTACCCCTTTGACTTCCACCGGACGGGGTTTGACCGAGGGTCATTTTCACCTGTGTGTGATAGGCCAGCCCATAGCAACATCTTAGCACAAGGTCTGGGCCCAACCCACCACAAGATTCCCTCAGTGTCGACCCGATGCCACGTTTTCCGAACGTAATTAAGAGGGCCCAGGGCAAGACCTCGCGGCATAGCCCCCTCCAGGTCCCCCGTCCCGTCTAACCCTGACACTCTTGACCGGACGGATCTACCCCTTTCACTTCCACCTGACGGGGTTTGACCGAGGGTCATTTTCACCTGTCTGTGATAGGCCAGCCCATAGCAACATCTTAGCACAAGGTCTCGGCCCAACCCACCACAAGATTCCCTCGGTGTCGACCCGATGCCACGTTTTCCGAACGTAATTAAGAGGGCCCAGGGCAAGACCTCGCGGCATAGCCCCCTCCAGGTCCCCCGTCCCGTGTAACCCTGACACTCTTGACCGGATGGATCTACCCCTTTGACTTCCACCGGATGGGGTTTGACCGAGGGTCATTTTCACCTGTCTATGATAGGCCGGCTGGCAAAACCCACAACTACATCCCCTCCGTGTAGACCCGACGCGTCCATTTCCCCCCCTCCAGGTGTCGGCGACGGCGCCATCCGTGAGGGGGGCCACACCCCGGAGACGCGTGCCGCCTCTTCGGACATGCCACAACACCACCCCGCATGTATGAGGGGCCGGTGCGATGCTCCGGTGGCATTGCTACCACCAGGGCCCCCCGTCCCGCCTAACCCTGGAGCGGTTGACCACGAGATCTAACGCTTTGACTTTCCATGGACGGGGGTTGACCAGTGGACCTCTCCACCTGGTTGTGTCAGGTCAGCCCAGAGGGACACCTAGGAGCAACATCCGGGCAAAATCCACAGCTACATCCCCTCCGTGTAGACCCGACGCGTCCGTTTCCCCCCCTCCAGGTGCCGGCGGCGGTGCCGTCCGTGAGGGGGGCCACACCCCGGAGACGCGTGCCGCCTCTTCGGACATGCCACAACACCACCCCGCATGTATGAGGGGCCGGTGCGATGCTCCGGTGGCATTGCTACCCCCAGGGCCCCCGTCCCGCCTAACCCTGGAGCGGTTGACCACGAGATCTAACGCTTTGACTTTCCACGGACGGGCTTTGACCAGTGGACCTGTCCACCCGGTTGTGTCAGGTCAGCCCAGAGGGACACCTGGGAGCAACATCCTGGCAAAACCCACAGCTACATCCCCTCCGTGTAGACTCGATGCGTCCGTTTCCCCCTCCAGGTGCCGGCGGCAGCGCCGTCCTTGAGGGGGGCCACACCCCGGAGAAGCGTGCCGCCTCTTCGGACATGCCACAACACAACCCCGCATGTATGAGGGGCCGGTGCGACGCTCCGGTGGCATTGCTACCCCCAGGGCCCCCGTCCCGCCTAACCCTGGAGCGGTTGACCACGAGATCTAACGCTTTGACTTTCCACGGACGGGCTTTGACCAGTGGACCTCTCCACCCGGTTGTGTCAGGTCAACCCAGAGGGACACCTGGGAGCAACATCCTGGCAAAACCCACAGCTACATCCCCTCCGTGTAGACCCGACGCGTCCGTTTCCCCCCTCCAGGTGCCGGCGGCGGCGCCGTCCGTGAGGGGGGCCACACCCCGGAGACGCGTGCCGCCTCTTCGGACATGCCACAACACCACCCCGCATGTATGAGGGGCCGGTGCGACACTCCGGTGGCATTGCTACCCCCAGGGCCCCCATCCCGCCTAACCCTGGAGTGGTTGACCACGAGATCTAACGCTTTGACTTTCCACGGACGGGCTTTGACTAGTGGACCTCTCCACCCGGTTGTGTCAGGTCAGCCCAGAGGGACACCTGGGAGCAACATCCGGGCAAAACCCACAGCTACATCCCCTCCGTGTAGACCCGACGCGTCCGTTTCCCCCCTCCAGGTGCCGGCGGTGGCGCCGTCCGTGAGGGGGGCCACACCCCGGAGACGCGTGCCGCCTCTTCGGACATGCCACAACACCACCCGGTTGTGGTAGGTCATCCCATAGGAACACTTGGGAGCAATGTCCCTCCGTATAGACCCGTTGCGGCTGTTTCCGCCCTCCAGGTGCCGGCGGCGGCGCCGTCCGTGAGGGGGGCACACCGCGGACGTGAGGGGGGTCACACTCCGAAGACGGGTGCCGGGCATTTGCATAGGCGGCCTCTAGGGGCTAGCGGCCTCCAAGGGCTAGCATGCCGCCAAATCTTGCATAGGTGGCCTCTCACAAGTCTGAAAGTCTTGCATAGACGGCCTCTACGACTGTGTTCGGCGGCCTCCAGGGGCTAGCATGCCGCCAAATCTTGCATAGGCGACCTCTCACAAGTCTGAAAGTGTTGTGACGGTTGCAAACGCCCGGCATGCATCTCCGGGGTGTGCCCCCCCCTCACGGACGGCGCCGCCGCCGGCACACGGCGGCAGCGACGCCCGTGAGGGGGGCACTCCCCGGAGCCGCGTGCCGGGTGCCTGCGCCTGCCACCATGCTTCCACAACCCTAGGAGGGCCCACCGCAACACCTGGCGGTATTGCTACCCCTAGGTACCCCGTCCCGTCTAACCCTGACACAAACGACCGCCGGGTCTAGCCCTTTGACTTTCGGTGTACGTAGTTTGACCAGTGGACCTTTTCACCTAGTTGTCATAGCCCAGCCATAGCTACACCCCCAACACAGTCGCGACACAACCCACCCCAAGATTCCCTCCGCGTTGGCCCGATGTGGCCGTTTCCCCCCTTCGGGCCACGGCGGCCGCGACGCCTATGAGGGGGGGGGGGCACACCCCGGAGCCGCGTGTCGGGTGCCTGCACCTGCCACCACGTTTCCACAACCATAGGAGGGCCCACCGCAACACCTGACGGCATTTCTACCCCCCGCCCCCACAGGTACCTCGTCCCGTCTAACCTCTTCGTGACACGACGGAAGCAAGGCCCGTGTGTGGGGCAATCGATATATGTTTTCTGTACATTTAAGTTAATGAAATTAGTTTTGGAAAAAATAAAAAATAAAAAGAGAAAATAAATAAAATATTAAAATGTTATTAGAAATATATGCCTACGGCAAAGTCGTCGGCATAGCTACGGCCACGGCCCTGGACTGATGACGTGGCGTAGGGATCCCTGGACCAGGCCTATGCCGACGGTAAGGCCGTCGGCATAGATATGCCACCCCACGGGACCTATGAGCGACGCGGATCGATGACGTGGCGGCGCCGCGGATCGATGACGTCGGCATAGCTAGGCCGTCTATGCCGACGGCCATCGTTAGACCGTCGGCGTAGCTTGACGCCGTCAAACGGCCGTCGCCGCGGGTAGACGGGCCCACGAGATATGCCGACGACCTTCCCTGTGCCGCCGGCCGCCGTAGGCATATTTATTTGGACGCCGACAGGTGATCTATGCCGACGGCTGCCGTCGGCATAGATTGATATACGCCGACGGCCTTTATACGCCGACGGCTTTAGCTGGGCCGTCGGGATATGCCCATCGATGCCGACGGGGGCCGTCGGCATCGCAAGTTTTTCTGGTAGTGAATGTCCGAACGGGTGTGTTGTGGGGTTTTGCCTTCCGGCGTCTTATATGTTTAGTGGTGCTTTAGGTCTAGTCTAGCTAGACGTTGTTATGATTTTATCCCGGTTTTTCGCAATAAACTGAGCGGTCCTGTTTTTTTTTTTTGGCATTTGCCTTCATGCGGTGCATTTCTCCTTTGAAGATGTTCTTGTAGTGCTCTCCTGTCAACCTTTAAAAAAAATATGTCTGTCACCTCAAAGAAGAAAGATACCGGAAATATATTCGCTTGCCTGTTTGTTGTATCAGTCTCGTCTCCTGAATGCTGATCGCAAATGCATTTTTTTTAAAAATTGTTTGAATTGCTTACCACATATATCACGTGGTGTGATCGCAGGTGCATATTATGAAAGCATAGCTACACGCCAAGATACTCATTATTATGGTGATAAGCCACTGTCACTGTCCTCGATTGCAATGAGATAGCGTAAGATATGTCTGTCATTTCGAAGAAGGAAGACACCGGGCAGATATTCGCTTGCTTGCTTGCTGTACCGTTATCGTCTCCTGATGCACATCATTATCCCGTGCGCCTATCTCCAGGGCGCTAGACGCCAAGATGGCTAGAGTACACATTATTATTCCACTCTCCTTGATTGCAAGGAGATACAGTACCGCAGCACATTTCACTCCAAGAAGAATGACATCGGAAGGTTTCTGCTTGCTGGCCTGCCTGCTATATAATCACTTGTGTGTGGGTTCAGTTCTCTCAAGGCCTTGCCCGTGCGTCTTTCTCTCTTCACTCTAGTCGTAGTACTACCAGCTACTAGCACAGTAGAATTACTGGGCATATATATTTGATAGCTTCAACATGGATCGCAGAAGCCATGGTGCTGGTGGGACAGATGCATCCACGGACCCGGACGTCGGCAACAACCGAACGGTACTGATCACTAGCACATTCGTCAACTCTTCCAGTTATATACTCGCCATATAGGTTCGATCTCGATGTTCCGTAGTACTGTAGTAGTAGCTCTTAATCCTCAGGAGAGTGGAGTTTCCCTGTTGATCTTGCTGATGAATCTTGATACTAGTTGAATTTCAACGCACATGTGTTGGAAAACTGTCGTTTTTCTTCAAGTGCAAACACTGCTGCAGTTTTCTTTCTTATTATTACATATTACAGCAAACTGTTGCCGTGAATGATGTTTACTGAACTTTATTACTGTATGAATGATGTTTACTGAACTTGTCTGTACTAAACAGCAGTGTTACTGAACCAGGTATGCTCATCTTCATCTCTCTATTAAGTACTATTATTTTTACAGAAATTCATTCCCGTATGCTGTCCGACATATTGGTAATTTGTTTTGCTTATCTGTTCAGGGCCTTCTCATCTCCACCTTGCTTGAATCCCCGAATGGAAATGGTGATAAGCCACTGTCACTGTCTCGATACTGCTTCTTGTGCTTTATGTTAAAATTTGTTGTTTCCTGGTCTCCAGCAGCTTCTTCATTCTACGTGGAGTACGCACGGTGGCTGGAGGAGCACCTCAAGCAGGTAGACGAGCTCAGAGCCGCCGTCAGCGCCCACGCCGGCGACGGCGATCTTCAGGCCATCGTTCATACCATCATGGCACGCTGGCGCGAAATCTTCAGCCGGAAGGGCGCCGCGGCCAAGGCCAACGCCTTCGGCGTCCTGTCGGGGACGTGGACGACCCCCGTAGAGCGATGCTTCCTCTGGCTCGGCGGCTTCCAGCCATCGGAGCTTCTCAAGGTTCCGACCATCGATCGTTGAAGCTTGCCAACAGATTGTGCCATTTTCGATCAATTTTGGATTAAGCAGACAGACGCTTCCCCTTGCCTCTTTATGACGTTCGTCGATGACATTGCTGCAGCTACTCGCAAACCGGTTGGAACCCCTCACTGAGCAGCAGGTGGACAGCATCGACGCCCTGCGACATTCCTCCTTGCAAGCTGAAGAAGCGCTCTCGAAAGAGATGGAAGCGCTGGGGCAGTCGGTCACGGAAACCGTCGCGGCGGTCGGACTGTCACCCCTGAGCTACCCTGCAGGCTCCGGCGACGGTTGCACGGTGGGAAACCTTGCCGCCCTGGAAGGCCTCCTGCGGCAGGTAAACTTGCGCCGGCCATGGGTGTTCAGTTTCAACAGTCGTGTGCGCTTCAGATGCAGGGTTTCCTGATCTGTTTTCCGGTGATCTGCTGTTTCGCAGGCTGATGATCTTCGACTGCGGATTCTTGAGGAAACGCGGCCGGTACTGACTACCCGTCAGTGCGCGCGAGCGGTGCTCGTCGTCAGTGACTACTTCTCCTGGTTGCGCGCCCTGAGCTCTCTCTGGACTGCTGGTCCGTCCACCCTGCCGGAGTGAACTGAATTTCGAGCAAAGATTGAGAAGTCGGTCATGTCCAAGCTCGGGGATGAGGATATGCATCATAAACTCAAGAACTTATTTTTGTATCTTAATCTTTGCGACGGTCTGACAATATAGCTAGTAGTATATCCAACTGAAGGCAATATACTGCTCCTATGTCACTTAGTGTCATCATTATGTACTTAATCATATAATGAGATTGACCATTACACTACTCTTTTTTCTACCTTTTCTTTCTTTTTCTTCATTTTATTATACGAGCACATGTGTTCTTCACTTGCCGCATGTGCCAGAGATGTTTTTTCGTCTGCGTTGTCCTTACCAGGTGTACATGGTCCACAGACTCCACACCAGGACACATGGGCACACGGTTCAGTAGTCTCCCAACACTGTTTATGCATTTGGACCCATACTAAGCACGTGTTAGATATTACTGATAATTAACGATTAATCACCAGATTAACATGAAATTTAGTAAACAACGTCTTACATAGGTATTATTATTATCCTCTTGACTACGTGTTTTAGTGGTTGTCTGGATAGTAAATATTAGTAATGGATTTGTAAAAAACGAGTTTTTACCCTGTTTCCAGCAAAATCGGTTTAACTTATTTTTTTTACAAATAATCAGTTATATAAAACGTTATTTGGGTTAGGGAAGTCTAAAACAGCTTTATCTACTTCCTTTCGAGGATTCCTATTCTCCCATCACGAACGGTCAATTCAAGGTGAATCAGTTGGTCGCATGTGCTTCTTGGCGGGGCCAAAACGCACTATCATGAGAAGCTCACCGTTATATGATAATGCGTTTCACCGTCATATTTTTTCATAAGGTGGAGCCACTTTTTAAGCATTTTTAAAGACAAAAAATTCTAGGTTAATGTTGTTTTTACACTTGACACCGTGACAAACCGAGCAGCACGGGAACATCTCACTTCACTCTTCTCTCTCGCTCCGTCCTTCTCTCGCTTCTCCAATTTATATTGAATCCGACGACTTCAGCAAGATGTCAACTTTCGGCAGCCGCTCTGGCTCCAACCTTGAAGTCAACGAGGAGCTGGTCCTCAAAAAATGCCAACCTTTTGATTTACTCCCTCCGTACCTAAATATAAGACCTTTTAGAAATTTCATTATAGACTACATACAAAATAAAATGAATGAATCTATACTCTAAAATATGTCTATATACATCTGTATATAGTTTACAGTGAAATCTCTAAAATGTCTTATATTTAGGAACGAAGAAAATACATAATAGCATCAATCGGTTCCATATTATACTACCATTTTTAAAGGATTGGTTAGAGGTGCCTTATTGGAAATGGACTTCTCTAGACCACAGGCTTGGACAGGAGTTTTTTCTATCACGCATAATAGTCTTTGACCCCTAACAGCAGAATTGGGCTTGGGTACACCCCCTTCGGATAGTGGTTTTCTACACCGAGGTGCATTTCACCCACGTTGAATAGTAAAATACAGAAATAGCAAAAGCAATGAAAAAGACCTGAAACTTTGTAAAATTTATGCTCTTTTGTGCGTGTTTGAGTAGAATTTTTATTTTGTTTGTATAGAGCTCATTTGATGTTATTTCTCCGCCGTTTTTTTGAAAGAAAGGGTACCCCTCCCCCCACACACAGACACATTGTTTGATGAAGCAGCAACGAGAAACAGAGACGAGCTGTTCACAGCCTACTACCAGCTAGAAAGCAAAGCAAATAGATCCAGGCAAAACCACGTGGAATGTCTGGATCAATCTACAACGACAGCCAAAAGGCACAGCAGAAATTATCCAAGACCTGACCAAAGATTCTAGTGCAGATTTATTACAATTTATCTCAAGCCAGTACACGAATTCAATCACCGATCAGGTCCAGGCTATCTTCATGAGCTCTTCCCGGTGTTTGTCCAGCATGAGGACGAAGCGTCCAATGACATCCGCCTGCACAGCGCCACAGAGAACCATCCAACGCTGCAAGATTCCTTTTTAGGTTGGCAATGCCGCAGCCTAACCCTTTCTATGTGCGCGCGCCCCTGAAAACAAAACTCATTTCTCAATCTTCAAACACTCCACAAGGAGGCAGCAATCACCATATTAAGCATAGGTTTATTTTTGTTTAGTTTCCACAACATTTTTAGTTTTACAAGCACCTAAAAGAATTGGTCATAATCAGAGCCACTCGACACGCATCAATGCCAACTCTTCTCGGCCGGCGGCTGCAGATTTCTCGAGACGTCGCAGTCCAAAAGACCAACCGGGCCTCCAGCCAGCGCGCGACTCTGCCTACGTGAGCTCTGCATCTGCTGCTGCCATAACGTAGCTAGTCGCCTAGATGGCTAGATAAGATATACACATTGTTAAGCCACCGGCCATGATTGCAATGAGATACGGCAAGATATGTCACTTCGAAGAAGAAAGATACCGGGAAGATAGATATTCGGTTGCTTGCTGAATCATTCTCGTCTCCTGATGGCAGCTGCAGCATATAATTGCCCGTGAGCTCAGTTCTCTCTACTTCCCGTGCGCCTCTCTCTGCTTCCACTTCCTTCTGCTGCCCTTTACTGGCCCTAGTATCAACGAGTGGTAGCACCAATTGGCCACAGGCAGAATTGGTAGCTTCAACATGGATTACGGGACTGATACATCGACGGATCCAGACGTCGACAAGAATCAAGAGGTACTCCCTAAGTCCCTATTGATCTTGCTGTTGAATCTTCATTGTTGAATTCGGACCAACATGTGGGAAGTGCAGACACTGCTGCAGTTTTTTTATTACAGCAAACTGTTGCCATGACCATGTTTACTGAACTTGTCTGTACTTGCCAGCAGTTGGAACAAGGGCATGCTGTTTTGCTCACACCTTCGGATTCCAGTGACAAACCAAATGAAAAAACAGGTCCAAAGGTATCGATACAAACCGATCACTGCACCTTCAGACCATTCTACCATTCAGCTGCTAAATATTTCTTCTCCTTCTTCGTTGACTTGACTGACAGATGCTTCGTCGCCTTGCCCAAAACCGTGAAGCTGCTAGGAGAAGCCGCCTAAGAAAAAAGGTATACGATCATTTGGTCCAACTACCAAGTCGGTAAAAAATCTGCAAGGATTGTCTTGGAACCTTAATTTCTTCATCCTTTTTATCACCCTCCTCAGGCATATGTCCAGCAGCTCGAGAGCAGCAGCCTGAAACTCGCTCAGCTGGAGCAGCAGCTACAGCGTGCTCGCCAACAGGTATGCCATTCAGAGTTCATTCATCTCTGAATTCATTTCGCGTATGTTGTCCAACACACTAGTAATTTGTTTTTCTTGTGTATTCAGGGCTTTCTCATTTCTACCTTGGGGGAGCCTGACTCAGCGAATGGAAATGGTAATTGACCACTCTCGTTATTTTTACTCGTACTTTTTTATGTTAATACTTTTTGCGGTTTCCCGATCTCCAGCAGCTCCTTCGTTCCACGTGGAGTACGCACGGTGGCTAGAGGAGCACCGCAAGCAGGTAGACGAGCTCAGAGCCGCCCTCGACGCACACGCCGGCGACGGCAATCTTCAGGCCATCGTTGACACCATCATGGCACGCTGCGACGAGATCTTCAGGCTGAAGGGCGCCGCGGCCAAGGCCGAGGCCTTCCACGTCCTGTCGGGAACGTGGACGACCCCCGTGGAGAGGTGCTTCCTCTGGCTCGGCGGCTTCCGGCCGTCGGAGCTTCTCAAGGTTCTGACCATCGTTAACAGATTGTGCCATTTTCGATCACTTTTGGATTGAGCAGACAGACGCTTCCCCTTGCCTCTTTATGACGTGCGTCGATGACATTGCTGCAGGTACTCGCAAGCCGGCTGGAGCCCCTCACCGAGAAGCAGGTCGACAGTATTCGCGTCCTTGGTCATTCCTCCCTGCAAGCCGAAGAAGCACTCTGTCGAGAGATGGAAGCGCTGCGGCAGTCCGTCACGGAAGCCATCGCCCTCGCCGGGGCAGGATCGTCGTCCCTGAGCTCCCCTGCAGGCTCCTCCGACGATTTCATGGGCCAAATGGCTGCGGCAGTCTCAAAGCTTGGCGCCCTGGAAGGCCTCCTGCAGCAGGTAAACTCGCGCAGGCCATGGGTGTTTAGTTTGAACAGTCGTGTGCGCTTCACATGCAGGGTTTCCCTGACTGTCTCCCGGTGATCTGCTGTTTCACAGGCTGATGATCTGCGACTGCGGATTCTTGGGGAAACGCGGCGGGTACTGACGACCCGTCAGTGCGCACGAGCGGTGCTCGTGGTCAGCGACTACTTCTCCCGGATGCACGCCATGGGTTCTCTCTGGATGGCACGTCCGTCCACCGAGTGAACTGAATTTCGAGTTTGGACAGTCGGTTATACGGAGTAGTATATTATGTTCAGAAAACAAGAGAATGTGGTTATTCCACCTACTCTCTCCTCAACGCGAAGACAAACTAGGTTGCAGAACCGACATATATGTAGTGCAAGTGCAACGGATTGGGGGAGACACATGCATGAACTTCTCCGACAACGAACAACTATCTAAGAATTCTTACGTCTTCAAATGGGACAAGATTGAGAAGTCAGTCATGTCCAACTTAATATTAACAACGATCTGACAATATCACTAGTAGTATAGCCAACTGATGGCTGTATGCTACTCCTATGTCATTGTGTCATCATATATACTTAATCAGTACTCCCCCTGTTCATATATATAAGACGTTTTAGAGAAGTACTAATGAGGTAGGCTATTACACTTCTCCTTTTTTCTATACATTCTCTTTCTTTTTCTTCATTTTATTATAGTTGATTAGGAGCACATGTACTCCATATGTTCTAATGGATTAGTGCCCACTCCTCTCTTTCTTTCCCGCCCATCTCCCTCATGTAGACAAAAGAGGAGCAAATAGCATAAAACTATCACACTACATGATTGGGCAAACTACATGTTTTGTTATTTAAAAAAAAAACTATCACAAAAGTGATGGGCTGTTTCAAAAGACCCAAGTGGCCGAAGCGTTAACTTTTAAGTGGGTTTCTGACAACAGGGCCGCACGCCAGGTCCACGTGGGATGATGCTCACGACGCGCATTGTGACGACCGTTATGGCGCGCGCGGTCTGGTCCGGCCGGATCTAGCCGAGTCGCTCCCCTCCCTCTTTCACTCTCTCACCCGCTCCCCTCCCTCTCCCCTCTGACCTAGGCGGCGATGGTGGCGGAGGCGGCGAAACCACTCGACGACGCCATAGGAGAGGCCGGTGAGTATTCGGAAGTGGACAATTGGCTCGACAGCGATAGCTTCGCGACACAGCCATCGCGACAGGCCACACCGCTGGCGCCCCCACAACCTACATCACCGGAGCCCCCACCGGGTACACTGTGTGTGCCCCCACGACTTACAGTCGCGGCCACTCCACCGGCGAACCAAGGGGCATCACTAGAGTACAGAGCGACCAAAGCTCTAGCTGCTGCTGTGGCCGTGGATCTCGTGGGCTCCCACCACTAGGCTTCATCATTTGATGGTGTTGAGTACGTTAGCTTACTTCTTCTTCTTCTTCACTTGAATGATCACTTTGTGAATAATTTGTGTTATTTATGTATGTCCTAATTGAGGTCAAGTGTGTATTTTTTTTTAAATTTCAATATAGTTTAGATGCAGGTACAAATGGCACATTTAGTGACTAGTTATAAACTTAGATGTAGATGGATGTTAGTGTCATATATTCAATTAAGTTTTGATTCAATTAAAACTATGTTATTCAGTTAAGTTTTCATTCGGCTATAAGCAGTGATGCACCAGTACTTCTTAACAAATATTCAGTTAATTTTTGATGTTGCGATACTGAACTAGTTATTCAGTTCAGTTAGGATTTGATGTTATAGATATTTCTAAAGAACCGAATTACTAGTTAATTTAAAACATGCTCAATGATGATATTTGGGAGGTGAGGCTGCATTTCTAGGGCAGGGACACCATGGAAAGAACCATGTGCCTTCTAGACATATCATTTCTGAATTTGATTGCACTGGTTAATACTGAAGAAGGCTATGGTTCAAATGACTACATGTACTATGTGAAGGATCAAGGAATTAGTATGGAGTGTTTATTCCTTCTGGATAATCAAGACATTATAGGAACTGATTGACCACGCTCAGATTATACAATTTTGAATATCATAGTGACTAAAGGTGATGACAGAGATGATGAATTTAATAGGGGTGCAAATTTTTGCGAAGAACAAGTTCCAATATGCAACCTAGTGGCGGGGGAGGGGGCTGGTTATGTGTTAAGTCTATCATAGGATGGTGTTCTTCAAGCTCTTGAAGCCAACCATAACACACAACAAAGTTGCAATTTGAACACTCAAGAAGCTATATTTGAAGATGTTGTTGTTGCACAAGAACACGGTGATGATGAAGACGATGAGATGGACAAATTTCTCACAAGAACCTCTTCAGACTTTGAGATTGATAGATGTGATTACACAGGGGAAGAAATTTCTTACAAGGCGTGGAAGAGAGGAGTACAAAATGATGTGAATGAACAAGAAATTGCACAACAAAGTCTAGAGTTTGAAGGAGACAATGATGTTTGAGAGTTTTGGGAAGAGGAGAACAGGGATGGTAGTGAGGAGGAAGAAGTGCTGCCACATAGAAGGCCACAAAAACTGAAGCCTATAAGAACTCAAGGCCCACTAGCAGAGCACACAATGAGGCAAAAATTCACAAGTTTGAAGATTTTGTGACTGACCAGGATGAAGTTTGCTTCCCAGATGATGTTGATAATGAGATTCAAATGAAGATGTGCCAGTACTACCTAGTGGCAGGAAGAGAAGATTGAAAAAGAAGAAGGAAAGGACCTGGTATGACCCTCTTCTCCCTGATGCACATGAGCAGTTGTGCAAGGACCTTTGTTTCACTAATGTAGTTGAGTTCAAAAAAGCACTTAGGAACTATCATGTTAGGACAACGAGAAACTTTCAGCATCATAGGAATGAATCCAAAAGAGTTATTGTTTGGTACCCAGATAGAAATAATGGTTGTGAGTTCTTCCTGAGCATCTAAATTATCTCATGAAGATACCTTCACAATCAAGAAGTGACACATGCATCACACTTGTGGGGCTAGTGGGGAGAGTACCAAGGTTACTACACAATGGGTTGCACAAGCTGTAAAGGACACAGTCAGATCAAATGTGAAGGCAAATGTTGACACAATTATGAAACAGGCAAAGAACAAGTTTGGGGTTCATGTTCCTATGAGTTTAGCCTATAGGTCAAGGCTAATGGTTGTTGATGTTGTTCAAGGTGACCATAGAGATCGGTATTTGAGGCTGAGAGACTATCTGCAATGTGTGCTTGACACAAACCCTAGAAGCAGGTGCATAGTGACAAGCTTTGAGGACCCACCAAACCCAGGACCAACACCCAGGTTTAAGTACATTTTCTACTGTTTGCAGGCTTCTAAAGATGGTTTCCTAAATGGTTATAGGACTTTGATATGTGACTTTCTATTTTAGTTTTAAATATTTGCAAATGTCATATCCAATTGAACATGATCCAGGACTTGATGGTTGCTTCATCAAGTTGTCCACTGGACGACAGATATTGGCTGCAATAGGAAGGGATGGGAACAACAATATCTTCCCAATAACATTTGGGGTAGTTGACAAAGAGGATGGTGACTACTGCAACTGGTTTCCGAATCAGCTCATAGTGTGCATTGGCACAGGCAACAAGTTTGGGAACTAGACCATCATGTCTGACAGACATAAGGTATTCACTCTACTCAGTTTATTTTATGCAGTGCATTTTGAATTAGTTGACCACAGACACAAACATAGTTACTTAGTATGTATTTTAATAATGGGGTCTGCTTAAGGCGATAAATGGGGTATTTCCATGGTCCCCACAAAGATATTGCCTTAGACACACCTATGCCAACTTTCAATCTGTTGGGTTTACAGGGGAAGAAACATGTTGGCAAAGCTAGTTATTCGTTCACCAAACATGGTCATCATGCTGGAATGGTAGCTTTGAAAGCAGCTAGTGAACCTGTTGGGAACGTTGCATGGGAAACAAAAAATTTCCTACGCACACGGAAGATCTATCCATGGTTATGAGCATCTACGAGCGGGAGAGTGGATCTATATACCCTTGTAGATCGCTAAGCGGGAAGCGTTAAGAAACGCGGTTGATATAGTCAAACGTCTTCGCAATCCAAATCGCCAAGCGTCCCGCGATCCCATCACGATTCGTCCCGCGATCTCATCACGATACGTCCCGCGATCTCATCATGATGCATCCCGTGATCCAATCATGAATCGTCTCGCGATCTGGATCACGGTCCTTCCGACCTAGCACCGAACGGACGACACCTCCGCGTTCAGCACACGTACAACTCGATGACGATCTCCACCTTCTTGATCTAGCAATACGGAGGAGAGAGGTAGAAGATTTCTCCGGAAGCGCGACGGCGTTGCGGCGATGGTGGTGGAGCTATTCCAGCAGGGCTTCGCCTAAGCACTGCTGAAAACCGATCTAGAGGAGAAACTACGATCTAGAAAAGAGGGCAGCACGTGGCTGTTTTCTATGTCTCAAAACCCTCAAAACCTCTAGTATATATAGGAGGAGGGAGGGAGGAGGCTGGCGCACCAAGGTCCAGCACTTTGCCCTTGGCGCAAGGAGGAGAGGAGGAATCCTCCTCCAATCCTAGTAGGACTAGGACTCCTTCCTTATTTAGCCTTTTTGCCTTTTCCCACCTTTTTCTCTTTGGGCTTTTCTTCCCTGCCGCATGGGCCCTTTGTGGGACTTCCACCAGCCCACTAAGGGCTGGTATTCATCCTCCCACAGCCCATGTAGCCTCTTGGGTCAAAATACCCCTCCCGATGGTCCCCCGGTACACTACCGATGAGCCCGAAACTTTTCCGGCGACCAAAACAGGACTTCCTATATATCATCTTTACCTCCAGACCATTCCAGAGCTCCTCGTGACATCCGAGATCTCATCTGGGACTCCGAACAACCTTCGGTCATCATCTTACATAACTCTACACTACCGAAACGTCACCGAACCTTAAGTGTGCAGACCCTACGGGTTCGAGAACTATGTAGACATGACCGAGACACCTCTACGGTCAATAACCAATAGCGGGACCTGGATGCCCATATTGGTTCCTACATATTCTACGAAGATCTTTATCGGTCGAACCTCTATGTCAACGATTCAGTTAATCCTGTATGTTGTTCCCTTTGTTCTTCAGTATGTTACTTGCCCGAGATTCGATCGTCGGTATCTCCATACCTAGTTCAACCTCGTTACCGGCAAGTATTTTTACTCGTTCCGTAATACAAGATCCCGTGACTAACACTTAGTCGCATTGCTTGCAAGGCTTGTTGTGATGTTGTATTACCGAGTGGGCCCTGAGATACCTCTCCGTCACACGGAGTAACAAATCCCAGTCTTGATCCATGCCAACCCAACAGACACCTTCGGAGATACCTGTAGAGCACCTTTATAGTCACCCAGTTACGTTGCGACGTTTGATACACACAAGGTACTCCTCCGGTGTCAGTGAGTTGCATGATCTCATGGTCATAGGAACAGATACTTGACATGCAGAAAACTATAGCAATAAACCGGCACGATCATATGCTACGTTTATAGTTTGGGTCTTGTCCATCACATCATTCTCCTAATGATGTGATCCCGTTATCAAATGACATCTCATGTCCATGGCTAGGAAACCTTAACCATCTTTGATCAACGAGCCAGTCTACTAGAGGCATACTAGGGACATGGTGTTGTCTATGTGTCCACACATGTATCTGAGTTTCCGATCAATACAATTATATCATGGATAATAAACGATTATCATGAACAAGGAAATATGATAATAACCAATTTATTATTGCCTCTAGGGCATATTTCCAACAGTCTCCCACTTGCACTAGAGTTAATAATCTAGTTCACATCACCATGTGATTCGCATTGTTATGAATGTAACACCCAATGAGTTCTGGGGCTCGATCATGCTTTGCATGTGAGAGAGGTCTTTTAGTCAACGGGTCTGCGATATTCAGGTCCATGTGTACTTTGCAAATCTCTATGTCAAACCGTAAACAGTGCTACTACACTCCACTTGGAGCTATTCCAAATGGCTGCTCCACTATACATATACGGATTGCTACTAAGAGTCATCCGGATTGCTATTAAAGCTTTCATCAACGTAACTCTTTACGACGAACTCTTTATCACCTTCATAGTCAAGAAATATTTCCTTAGTCTTTTAGTTACTAAGGGTAATCTTGACCGTTGTCCAGTGATCCACTCCTGGATCACTCTTGTACCCCTTGACGGACTCATGGCAAGGCACACACATGTGCGGTACATAGCATGGCATACTATATAGAGCCTATGGCTAAAGCATAGCGGACGACCTTCGTCCTTTCTCTTTCTTCTACCGTGGTCGAGCTTTGAGTCTCACTCAACTTCACACCTTACAAAGCAGGCGAGAACACTTCTCTCTGACTGATCCATTTTGAACTCTTTCAAAATCTTATCAAGGTATGTACTCATTGAAAGTCTTATCAGACGTCTTGATCTATCTCTATAGATCTCGATGCCCAACAATTAATTAGCTTTATCCAGGTCTTCCTTTGAAAAACTCTTTTCAAATAACCCTTTATGCTTTCCAGAAATTCTACTTCATTTCCGATCAACAATATGTCAACCACATATGCTTATCAGAAACTCTATAGTGCTCCCACTCACTTTATTGTATATACAAGTTTCTCATAAACTTTGTATAGACTCAAAAACTTTGATCACCTCATCAAAGCATATATTCCAACTCCAAGATGCTTGCTTCAGTTCATAAAAGGATCACTGAAGCTTGCACACCTTTTAGAATCCTTAGGACTGACAAAGCCTTCTGGTTGTATCTCATACAACCTTTCCTTAAGGAAGGAAACGATGTTTTGACATCCATCTGCTAGATTTCATAATTGAAAAATGCAGCATCTGCTAACATAATTCCAATAGACTTTAGCATCGCTACGAGTGAGAAAGTCTCATCGCAGTCATCTCCTTGAACGTGTCGGAAACTTCTTTGCGACTAGTCGAGCTTTATAAATAGTGACATTTACCATCAGTGTTTGTCTTCATCTCAAAGGGCCATTTGTACTCGACAACTCGCCGTCCAACGAGCAAGTCTACCAAAGTCTATACTTGGTTTTCATACATGGATCCTTTCTCAGATTTAATGGCCTCTAACCATTTGTCGGAATCTGGGCCCATCATCGCTTCTCCATAGCTTGTAGGTTCATTGTTGTCCAACAACATGACCTCCAAGACAGGGTTGTTGTACCACTCAGGAGCAGTACGCATCCTTGTCGACCTACGAGGTTTGATAGTAACTTGATCTGAAGCTTCATGACCATCATCATTTACTTCCTCTTCAACTGACGTAGGTTCCACAGAAACATCTTTATGTGTTGCACTACTCTTTGGTTGAAGCAAAGGTTCAACAACCTCACCAAGTTCTATCTTCCTCCCACTCAATTCTTTCGAGAGAAACTCTTTCTCGAGAAAGGACCCGTCTTAGCAACAAACACTTATGCTTGGGTCTGAGATAGAAGGTTTACCTAACTGTTCTTAGGGTATTCTATGAAGATGCATTTGTCCGCTTTCGGTTCGAGCTCATTAGGTGAAAACCTTTTTCACATAAGCGTCGCAGCCCCAAATATTAAGACATGACAGCTTAAGTTTCTATCAAACCATAATTCATATGGTGTCATCTCAACGGATTTAGACGGTGCCCTATTTAAAGTGAATGTAGTTGTCTCTAATGCATAACCCTAAAACAAAAGTGGCAAAACGATAAGAGACATCATAGTATGCACCATATCCAATAGAGCACGACTATGACGTTCGAACACACCATCACACTATGGTGTTCCAAGTGGCATGAGTTGTGAAACAACTTTCACATTGTCTAAAGTTGTATGCCAAACTTGTAACTCAAATATTCACCTCCACGATCATATCGCAGACATTTTATCTTCTTTTCACGATCATCTTAAACTTCACTCTGAATATGCTTGAACTTTTCAAACGATTCAGACTTGTGTTTCATTAAGTAAATATACACTATTATCTACTCAAATCATTAGTGAAGGTAGAAAATAACGATATCTACTGCACGCTACAAGACTCATTGGATTGCATACATCAACATGTATCATTTCCAATAAATCACTTGCCCACTCCATCAAATCGAAAAACGGGGTCCTTTGTCATCTTGCCCAAGAGGCATGGTTCGCATGTGTCAACCGATTCAAAATCGAATGAGTCCAAAGATCCATCAACATGGAGTTTCTTCATGTGATTTATACAAATATGACATTTAGCGGCAGTGCCACAAGTATGTGGTACTATCATTATTAACTTTGTATCTTTTTGTTGGGGAACGTCGCATGGGAAACAAAAAATTTCCTACGCACACGCAGATCTATCCATGGTGATGAGCATCTACGAGAGGGAGAGTGGATCTACATACCCTTGTAGATCGCTAAGCGGGATGCGTTAAGAAACGCGGTTGGTGTAGTCGAACATCTTCGCGATCCAAATCGCCGAGCGTCCTGCGATCTCATCACGATCCGTCCCGCGATCCAATCACGATCCGTCCCGCGAACACATCACGGTCCGTCTCGCGAACTCATCGCGATCCGTCCCGTGAACTCATCACGATCTGTCCCGCGAACACATCACGAACCGTCTCGCGATCTTGATCACGGTCCTTCCGATCTAGCGCCGAACGGACGGCACCTCCGCGTTCAGCACACGTGCAGCTTGATGACGATCTCCACCGTCTTGATCCAGCAAGAGGAAGTGGAGAGGAAGAAGAGTTCACCGGCAATGTGACGGTGCTCCGGCGATGGTGGTGGAGCAATTCCGGTAGGGCTTCGCCTAAGCACTGCGGAAATCCGATCTAGAGGAGCACCGATGGAACGGGTAGCACGTGGCCGTAAAAACTAGTGCAAACCGTAAAATCCACCGGTATATATAGGAGAAGAGGAGAGGAGGCTAGCGCAAGGGCCAAGGCTCCTATAGGAGTCGGCCGAACCAACTAGGGAGGAGTCCACCTCCTCCACTCCTAGTAGGATTAGGACTCCTTCCCTAATTTGCCTTTTTTGCCTTTTTCCACCTTTTTTCCTTTTGGGTTTTCTTCTCCAGCCACATGGGCCTTGTGTGGGAGTTTCCACCAGCCCACTAAGGGCTGATATTCACCCTCCCACAGTCCATGAAGCCACTTGGGTCGAAATACCCCTCCCGGAGGTCTCCCGGCACACTACCGGCATTCTCGGTACACTACCGATGAGTCCGAAACTTTTCCGGCGACCAAAATAGGACTTCCTATATATGAATCTTTACCTCCGGACCATTTCGGATCTCCTCGTGACGTCCGGGATCTCATCCGGGACTCCGAACAACCTTCGGTCACCACCATACATAACTCTATACTACCGAAACGTCACCAAACCTTAAGTGTGCAGACCCTACGGGTTCGAGAACTATGTAGACATGACCGAGACACCTCTACAGTCAATAACCAATAGCAGGCCCTGTATGACCATATTGGTTCCTACATATTCTACGAAGCTCTTTATCGGTCGAACCTCTATGTTAAGGATTCAGTCAATCCCGTATGATGTTCCCTTTGTTCTTCGGTATGTTACTTTCCCAAGATTCGATCGTCGGTATCTCCATACCTAGTTCAACCTCATTACTGGAAAGTCTCTTTACTCGTTCCGTAATACAAAATCCCATGAATAACACTTAGTCACATTGCTTGCAAGGCTTATTGTGATGTTGTATTACCGAGTGGGCCCTGAGATACCTCTCCGTCACACGGAGTAACAAATCCCAGTCTTGATCTATGCCAACTCAACAGACACCCTCGGAGATACCTGTAGAGCACCTTTATAGTCACCTAGTTACATTGTGATGTTTGATACACACAAGGTACTCTTCCGATGTCAATGAGTTGCATGATCTCATGGTCATAGGAACACATACTTTGACATGCAGAAAACAGTAGCAATAAACTGACACGATCATATGCTACGTTTGTAGTTTGGGTCTTGTCCATCACATCATTCTCCTAATGATGTGATCCCGTTATCAAATGACATCACATGTCAATGGCTAGGAAACCTTGACCATCTTTGATCAACGAGCTAGTTCACTAGAGGCATACTAGGGACAGAGTGTTGTCTATTTACCCACACATGTAATGTGTTTCCATTAAATACAAAATAGCATGGATAATAAACGATTATCATGAACAAGGAAATATGATAATAACTAATTTATTATTTCCTCTAGGGCATATTTCCAACAGTCTCCCACTTGCACTAGAGTCAATAATCTAGTTCACATCACCATGTGATACGCATTGTTATGAATCTAACACCCAATGAGTTCCGGGGCTCGATCATGCTTTGAATGTGAGAGAGGTCTTATAGTCAACGGGTCTGTGACATTCAGATCCATGTGTACTTTGCAAATCTCTATGTCAAACCGTAAACACTGCTACCACACTCCACTTGGTACTATTCCAAATGGTTGCTCCACTATATGTATCCAGATTGCTACTACGGGTCATCCGGATTGGTGTTATAGCTTGTATCGACGTAACTCTTTACGACGAACTCTTTATCACCTCCATAATCGAGAAACATCTCTTTAGTATTTTAATTACTAAGGATAATCTTGACCATTGTCCAGTGATCCACTCCTAGATCACTCTTGTACCCCTTGACGGACTCATGGCAAGGCGCACACAGGTGCGGTACACATCATGGCATACTATACAGAGCCTATGGCTAAGGCATAGGGGACGACATTTGCCCTTTCTCTTTCTTCTACCGTTGTCGAGCTTTGAGTCTCACTCAACTTCACACCTTACAAAGCAGGCGAGAACTCTTCTCTCTGACTAATCCATTTTGAACTCTTTCAAAATCTTGTCAAGGTATGTACTCATTGAAAGTCTTATCAAACATCTTGATCTATCTTTATAGATCTTGATGCTCAACAATTATGTAGCTTTATCCAGGTCTTCCTTTGAAAAACTCTTTTCAAACAACCATTTATGCTCTCCAGAAATTCTACATCATTTCCGAATAGCAATATGTCATCCACACATACTTATCAGAAACTCTATAGTGCTCCCACTCACTTTATTGCAAATACAAGTTTCTCGTAAACGTTGTATAGACTCAAAACCTTTGATCACCTCATCAAAGTGTATATTCCAACTCCGAGATGCTTGCTTCAGTTCATAGAAGAATCACTGAAGCTTGCACACCTTTTAGCATCCTTAGGACTGACAAAACCTTCTGGTTGTATCTCATACGACCTATCCTTAAGGAAGGAAACGATGTTTTGGCATCCATCTTCCAGATTTCATAATTGGAAAATGCAGCAACTGCTAACATAATTCCAACAGACTTCAGCATCGCTACGAGTGAGAAAGTCTCATCACAGTCAACTCCTTGAACTTGTCGTAACCTACTTTGAAACAAGTCGAGCTTTACAAATGGTAGCATTTACCATCAGCGTCTATCTTCATTTTAAAGATCCATTTGTACTTAACGACCTGCCGTCCAACGAGCAAGTCCACCAAAGTCTATACTTGGTTTTCATACATGGATCCTTTCTTAGATTTCATGGCCTCTAACCATTTGTTGGTTTTCAGGCCCATCATCGCTTCTCCATAGTTCGTAGGTTCATCGTTGTCCAACAACATGACCTCCAAGACAGGGTTGTCGTACCGCTCAGGAGCAGTACACGTCCTTGTCGACCTACGAAGTTCGATAGTAACTTGATCCGAAGCTGCATGATCATCATCATTAACTTCCTCTTCAACTGACGTAGGCTTCACAGAAATATGTTTCTGCGTTGCGCTACTTTCTGGTTGAAGTAAAGGTTTCAATAAGCTCATCAAGCTCTATTTTCCTCGTAGGTCGATAGCAACTTGATCCAAAGCTTCATGATCATCATCATTTACTTCCTCTTCAACTAACGTAGGCTTCACGGAAACATCTTCCTGCGCTGCGCTACTCTCTGGTTGAAACAGAGGTTCAATAAGCTCATCAAGTTCTATCCTCCTCCCACTCAATTCTTTCAAGAGAAACCTTTTCTCGAGAAAGGACCCAGTTTTAGCAACAAACATTTTATGCTTGGATCTGAGATAGAAGGTTCACCCAACTGTTCTTAGGGTATTCTATGAAGATGCATTTGTCTGCTTTGGGTTCGAGCTCATTAGGTGAAAACATTTTCCACACAAGCGTCGCAGCCCCAAACATTAAGAAATGACAGCTGAGGTTTCTATCAAACCATAATTCACACGATGTCATCTCAACGGATTTAGATGGTGCCCTATTTAAAGTGAATGTAGTTGTCTCTAATGCATAACCCCAAAATTACAGTAACAAAACGATAAGAGACATCATAGCATGCACCATATCCAATAGAGCATGACTATGACGTTCGGACACACCATCACACTATGGTGTTCCAGGTGGCATGAGTTGTGAAACAATTTTCACATTGTCTAAAGTAGTATGCCAAACTCGTAACTTAGATATTCATCTCAACGATCATATCGTAGACATTTTATCTTCTTGTCATGATGATCTTAAACTCCACTCTGAATTTGCTTGAACCTTTCAAACGATTCAGACTTGTGTTTCATTAAGCAAATATACACTATATCTACTCAAATCATTAGTGAAGGTAAGAAAATAATGATATCCACCGCATGCTGCAAGACTCATTGGATTGCATACATCAACATGTATCATTTCCAATAAATCACTTGCCCACTCCATCAAACCAGAAAATGGGGTCCTTAGTCATCTTGCCCAAGAGGCATGGTTCGCATGTCTGAACCGATTCGAAATCGAATGAGTCCAAATATCCATCAGCATGGAGTTTCTTCATGCGCGTTGTACCAATATGACATTTAGCGGCAGTGCCACAAGCATGTGGTACTATCATTATTAACTTTGTATCCTTTTGGCATCAATGTTATGAACATGTGTATTACTACGATCAAGTTTCAACAAACCATTCTTACTGGGTGCATGACCATTGAAGGTATTATTCATGTAAATAGAATAACCATTATTCTCTAACTTGAATGAATAACCGTGTTGCAATGAACATGATCTATTCACATTGATGCTCAACGCAAAAACACCAAATAACATTTATTTAGGTTCATCACTAATCTCGAAAGGTAGAGAGAGCGTGTGATGTTGATCACATCAACCTTTGGAAACATTTCCAACACACATCGTCACCTCACACTTAGCTAGTATCCGTTTATGTCGTAGCTTTTCACTTCGAGTTACTAACATTTAGCAACCGAACCGGTATCCAATACCCAGGTGCTACTAGGAGTACTAGCAAGGTACACATCAATAACACGTATATCAAATATACTTCTGTCGACTTTGCCAACCTTCTTATCTACCAAGTATCTAGGGTTGTTCCGCTTCAGTGATCGTTCTCCTCATAATCGAAGCACTTAGTCTCGGGTTTGGGTTAGACTTTGGGTTGCTTCACTGGAGCTGCAATTGACTTGCTATCCATGAAGTTTCCCTCCTTGCTCTTGCCCTTCTCAAAACTAGTGGTTTTGACTAACCATCAACACTTTGACGCTCCTTCTCGATTTCTACCTTCGCGGTGTCAAACATCGCGAATAGCTCAAGGATCATTAATTCTATCCCTGGTATTTTATAGTTCATCACCAAGTTCTAGTAGCTTAGTGAAAGTGACTTGGAGAACTATATCAATCACTATCTTATCTGGAAGATGAACTCCCACTCGATTCAAGCGATTCTAGCACCCAGAAAATCTGAGCACATGCTCAATGATTGAGCTATTCTCGTTCATCTTGCAGGCAAAAAATCTTGTTGGAGATCTCATATCTCGCAACACGGGCACGAGCCTGAGATCCTAATTTCAGCTCTTAGAACATCTCATATGTTCCGTGACGTTCAAAATGTTTCGAAGCCTCAATTCTAAGCCGTAATGCATGACGCACTAAACTATCAAGTAGTCATCAGCACGTACCTGTCAGATGTTCACAACATCTACAGATGACGCTAGAGGGGTTGGCGCACCGAACGGTGCATTAAGGACATAAGCCTTCTGTGCAGCAACGAGGACAATCCTCAGATCACGGAGCCAATCCGCAATATTGCTACCATCATCTTTCAACTCTATTTCTCTAGGAACATATAAAAATTCAAGGGAGCTACAGCGCGAGCAAGTAATCTACAACATAATTTGCAAAGACACTACTGACTATGTTCATGATAATGAGTTCAATTAATCATATTACTTAAGAACTCCCACTCAAATTGACATCCCTCCGGTCATCCGAATGATACATGATCCAAATTCACCAACTCAAGTCCGATCATCACGTGAGTTGAGGTGGTTACAATGGTGAATATCATCATGTTGATCATATCTACTATATGACTCATGTTCGACCTTTCGGTCTCTTGTGTTCCGAGGCCATGTCTGGACATGCTAGGCTCGTCAAGTTTAACCCGAGTGGTCCACATGTGCAACACTGGCTTGCACCCGTTGTATGTGAACGTAGAGTCTATCACATACGATCATCACGTGGTGTCTCAACACGACGAACTTCCGCAACGGTGCACACTCGGGGAGAACACAATTCATCTTGAAATTTAAGTGAGGGATCACCATATAATGCTACCGTCGTCCTAAGCAAAGCAAGGTGCATAAAAGGATTAACATCACATGCAAATCATAAGTGACATGATATGGCCATGAACTTGTGCTTTTGATCTCCATCTTGAAAGCACCAGCATGATCTCCATCATCACCGGCACGACACCATGATCTCCATCATCTTGATCTCCATAAATGTGTCGCCATCGGGGTTGTCGCGCCCACCATGCTTCTACTACTACTGTACCGTTTAGCGATAAAGTAAAGCATTACATTGCGCTTAATGATTGACACGCAGGTCATACAATAATTAAAGACAACCCTATGGCTCTTGCTGGTTGCCGTACTCATCGACATGCAAGTCGTGAAATTCTATACACCACATGATCATCTCATACATCTCATATATCACATCATGTAATTGGCCATATCACATCACAACATACCCTGCAAAAACAAGTTAGACGTCCTCTAATTGTTGTTGCATGTTTTACGTGGCTGCTACAGGTTTCTAGCAAGAACGATTCTCTCCTACACATAAACCACAATGGTGATAAATAATTTGCTTTTCAACCTTCTAAAGGACCGCCTTTGTCGAATCCGATCCAACTAAAGTGAGAGAAACTGCCACCCGCAAGCCATCTAGGCAACAAGTTGCGTCGAGGGAACCGGTCTCTCGTAAGCGTATGAGTAATGTTGGTCCGGGCCGCTTCATCTCACAATACTGCTGAACCAAAATCCGACCAAGGGAGGAAGCAATCTAAGCATCAATGCCCACAAACCTTTTGTGTTCTACTCGAGATCTCATCTACACATAGACCTAGCTCATGATGCCACTGTTGGGGAACGTCGCATGGGAAACAAAAATTTTCCTACGCACACGCAGATCTATCAGAGTGCATCTACATACCCTTGTAGATCGCTAAGCGGGAAGCGTTAAGAAACGCGGTTGGTGTAGTCGAACATCTTCACGATCCAAATCGCCGAGCGTCCCGCGATCTCATCACGATCCGTCCCGCGATCCAATCACGATCCGTCCTGCGAACACGTCACGATCCGTCTTGCGAACTCATCATGATCCATCCCGTGAACTCATCACGATCCATCCCGCGAACACATCACAAACCGTCTTGCGATCTTGATCACGGTCCTTCCGATCTAGCGCTGAACGGACGACACCTCCGCATTCAGCACACATGCAGCTTGATGACGATCTCCATCGTCTTGATCCAGCAAGAGGAAGTGGAGAGGAAGAAGAGTTCACCGGCAGGGTGACGACGCTCCGGCGATGGTGGTGGAGCAATTCCGGCAGGGCTTCGCCTAAGCGCTGCAGAAAACTGATCTAGAGGAGCACCGATGGAACGGGTAGCACGTGGTCGTAAAAAATAGTGCAAAATCATAAAATCCACCGGTATATATAGGAGAAGAGGAGAGGAGGCTGGCGCAAGGGCCAAGGCTCCTATAGGTGTCGGCCGAACCAACTAGGGAGGAGTCCACCTCCTCCACTCCTAGTAGGATTATGACTCCTTCCCTAATTTGCCTTTTTTTTTTGCCTTTTTTTGCCTTTTTTCCTTTTGGGTTTTCTTCTCCAGCCACATGGGCCTTGTGTGGGAGTTTCCACCAGCCAACTAAGGGCTGATATTCACTCTCCCACAGCCCATGAATCCTCTTGGGTTTGTTGGGGAACGTCGCATGGGAAACAAAAATTTTCCTACGCACACGCAAACCTATCCATGGTGATGAGCATCTATGAGAGGGAGAGTGGATCTATGTACCCTTGTAGATCGCTAAGCGGGAAGCGTTAAGAAACGCGGTTGGTGTAGTCAAACTTCTTCGCGATCCAAATCGCCGAGCGTCCCGCGATCCAATCACGAACTGTCCCGCGAACACATCATGATCCATCCCGCGAACTCATCACGATCCGTCTCACGATCTTGATCACGATCTGTCCCGCGAACTCATCACGATCCGTTCCGTGATCACATCACGAACCGTCTCGCGATCTCGATCACGGTCCTTCCGATCTAGCGCCGAACGGACGACACCTCCGCGTTCAGCACACGTGCAGCTTGATGACGATCTCCACCTTCTCGATCCAGCAAGAGGAGGTGGATAGGAGAGAGAGTTCACCGGCAGCATGACGGCGCTCCGGTGATGGTGGTGGAGCAATTCCGGTAGGGCTTTGCATAAGCGCTGCAGAAAACCGATCTAGAGGAGAAACTATGCACCGGTGTAACGGGTAGCACGTGGCCGGAAATTCTGTCCAAAAACCACCCAATCCACTAGTATATATAGGAGGATAGGAGAGGATAGGCAGCCAAGGCCTTTGGGTCGGCCGAAATAGGAGGTGGGAAGCAATCCTACTTCACCTCCAATCCTAGTTGGAGTAGGATTGCCTCCTATTGGCTGATTTTCCACTTTTTGCTTTAGGACTTTCTCTCCTGCGCCATGGGCCTTTGTGGCTGTTTTCCCAGCCCACTAAGGGCTGGTTATTATTCTCCCACAGCCCATGGACCTCTTGGGGTCGAAATACCCCTCCCGGAGGCCTCCCGGTACACTACCGGCACTCCCGGTACACTATCGATGAGCCCGAAACTTTTCCGGAAACCAAACTGTGACTTCCTATATATGAATATTTACCTCCGGACCATTCCGGAGCTCCTCGTGACATCCGGGATCTCATACGGGACTCCGAACAAACTTTGGTCACGACCATACATAACTCTACACTACCGAAATGTCACCGAACCTTAAGTGTGCAGACCCTGCGGGTTCAAGAACTATGTAGACAAGACGGAGACACCTCTACGGTCAATAACCAATGGCGGGACCTGGACGTCCACATTGGTTCCTACATATTCTACGAAGATCTTTATCGGTCGAACCTCTATGTCAAGGATTCAGTTAATCCCGTATAACGTTCCCTTTGTTCTTCGGTATGTTACTTGCCCGAGATTCGATCGTCGGTATCTCCATACCTAGTTCAACCTCGTTACCGACAAGTCTCTTTACTCGTTCCGTAATACAAGATCCCGCAACTAACAATTAGTCACATTGCTTGCAAGGCTTATTGTGATGTTGCATTACCGAGTGGGCCCCGAGATACCTCTCCGTCACACGGAGTAACAAATCCCAGTCTCGATCCATGCCAACTCAACAGACACCATCGGAGATACCTGTAGAGCACCTTTATAGTCACCCAGTTACGTTGCGACATTTGATACACACAAGGCACTGTTCCGATATCTGTGAGTTGCATGATCTCATGGTCATAGGAACACATACTTGACAAGCGGAAAACAGTAGCAATAAACTGACACGATCATATGCTACGTTTGCAGTTTGGGTCTTGTCCATCACATCATTCTCCTAATGATGTGACCCCGTTATCAAATGACATCTCATGTCCATGGCTAGGAAACCTTAACCATCTTTTGATCAATGAGCTAGTCTATTAGAGGCATACTAGGGACATGGTTTTGTCTATGTATCCACACATGCATCTAAGTCTCCGATCCATACAATTATAGCATGGATAATAAACGATTATCATGAACAAGGAAATATGATAATAACTAATTTATTATTGCCTCTAGGGCATATTTCCAACAGTCTCCCGCTTGCACTAGAGTCAATAATCTAGTTCACATCACCATGTGATTCGCTTGGTTGTGAATCTAATACCCAACGAGTTCTGGGGCTCGATCATGCTTTGCATGTGAGAGAGGTCTTATAGTCAACGGGTCTGTAACATTCAGATCCGTGTGCACTTTGCAAATACCTATGTCATACTGTAAACACTGCTACCACACTCCGCTCGGTACTATTCCAAATGGCTGCTCCACTATACGTATCCAGATTGCTACTACGAGTCATCCGGATTAGTGTTAAAGCTTGTATCGACGTAACTCCTTACGACGAACTCTTTATCACCTCCATAATCGAGAAACATCTCCTCAGTCTCTTAGTTACTGAGGATAATCTTGACCGCTGTCCAGTGATCCACTCCTGGTTCACTCTTGTACCCCCTGACAGACTCATGGCAAGGCACACACAGGTGCGGTACACAGCATGGCATAATATAGAGTCTATGGTTAAGGCATAGGGGACGACGTTCGTCCTTTCTCTTTCTTCTGCCGTTGTCGAGCTTTGAGTCTCACTCAACTTCACACCTTACAAATCAGACGAGAACTATTTCTCTGGCCGATCCATTTTGAACTCTTTCAAAATCTTGTCAAGGTATGCACTCATTGAAAGTCTCATCGAGCATCTTGATCTATCTCCATAGATTTTGATGCTCAACAATTAGGTAGCTTCATCCAGGTCTTCCTTTGAAAATCACTTTCCAAATGACCATTTTATGCTTTCCAGAAACTCTACATTATTTCTGATCAACAATATGTCATCCACATATACTTATCAGAAATTCTATAGTGCTCCCAATCACTTTATTGCAAATACAAGTTTCTCGTAAACTTTGTATAAACATCAAAACTTTGATCACCTCATCAAAGCGTATATTCCAACTCCGAGATGCTTGCTTCAGTCCATGGAAGGATCACCGAAGCTTGCACACCTTTTAGCATCCTTAGGCCTGACAAAACCTTCTGGTTGTATCACATACAACCTTTCCTCAAGTAAACTGTTAAGGAAACGATGTTTTGACATCCATCTGCCAGATTTCATAATTGAAAACACAACAACTGTTAACATAATTCCAACAGACTTTAGCACCACTACGAGTGAGAAAGTCTCATCATAGTCAACTCCTTGAACTTGTCACAACCATCTTTGCAACAAGTCGAGCTTTACAAATAGTGACATTCACCATGAGTGTCTGTCTTCATTTTAAAGATCCATTTGTACTCAACGAACTGCCGTCCAACGAGCAAGTCTACCAAAGTCTACACTTGGTTTTCATACATGGATCCTATCTCAGATTTCATGGCCTCCAACCATTTGTCGGAATCCGGGCCCATCATCGCTTCTCCATAGCTCGTAGGTTCATCGTTTGTCCAACAACATGACCTCCAAGACAGGGTTGTCGTACCGCTTAGGAGCAGCACACATCCTTGTCGACCTATGAAGTTCAATAGTAACTTGATCCTGAAGCTTCATGATCATCATCATTAACTTCCCCTTGAACTAACGTAGGCTTCACAGAAACAACATCCTGCGCTGCGCTACTCTCTGGTTGAACAAAGTTTAAACAACCTCATCAAGTTCTATCTTCCTCCCACTTAATTCTTTCGAGAGAAACTTTTCCTCGAGAAAGGATCCGTTTTAGTAACAAACACTTTGCACTTGGATCTGAGATAGAAGGTTCACCCAACTGATCTTAGGGTATTCTATGAAGATGCATTTGTCCGCCTTGGGTTCGACCTCATTAGGTGAAAACATTTTCCACACAAGTGTCGCAGCCCCAAGTATTAAGAAATGACAGCTTAGGTTTCTATCAAACCATAATTCACATGGTGTCATCTCAACGGATTTAGATGGTGCCCTATTTAAAGTGAATGTAGTTGTCTCTAATGCATAACCCCAAAATTATAGTAGTAAAACGACAAGAGACATCATAGCACGCACCATGTCCAATAGAGCATAACTATGATGTTCGGACACACCATCACACTATGGTGTTCCAGGTGGCATTTAGTTGTGAAACAACTTTCACATTGTCTTAAGTTGTATGCCAAACTCGTGACTCAGATATTCACCTCCACGATCATATCGCAGTCATTTTTATCTTCTTGTCACGATGATCTTTAAACTTCACTCTGAATTTGCTTGAACCTTTCAAACGATTCAGACTTGTGTTTCATTAAGTAAATATACACTATATCTACTCAAATCATCAGTGAAGGTAAGAAAATAACGATATCCACTGCACGGTACAAGACTCACTAGATTGCATACATCAACATGTATCATTTCCAATGAATCACTTGCCCGCTCCATCCAACGGGGTCCTTTAGTCATCTTGCCCAAGAGGCATGGTTCGCATGTCTCAACCGATTCAAAATCGAATGAGTCCAAATATCCATCACCATGGAGTTTCTTCATGCGCTTTATACCAATATGACATTTTGCGGCAGTGCCACAAGTATGTGGTACTATCATTATTTAACTTTGTATCTTTTGACATCAATTTTATGAACATCTATATTACTACGAGCAAGATTTCAACAAACCATTCTCATTGGGTGCATGACCATTGAAGGTATTATTCATGTAAACAGAATAACTATTATTCTCTGACTTAAATGAATAACCGTATTGCAACAAACATGATCTAATCATGTTCATGCTCAACGCAAAACACCAAATAACATTTATTTAGGTTCGTCACTAATCCTGAAGGTAGAGAGAGCGTGCGATGTTGATCACATCAACCTTGGAAACATTTCCAACACACATCGTCACCTCAACCTTAGCTAGTTCTCCGTTTATTCCGTAGCTTTTATTTCGAGTTACTAACATTTAGCAACCGAACCGGTATCCAATACCCAGGTGCTACTAGGAGTACTAGCAAGGTACACATCAATAAATCGTATATCAAATATACTTCTGTCGATGTTGCCAGCCTTCTTATCTACCAAGTATCTAGGGTTGTTCCGCTTCAGTGACCTCTCACCTCATAATAGAAGCACTTAGTCTCGGGTTTGAGTTCAACTTTGGGTTGCTTCACTAGAGCAGCAACTGACTTGCTATCCATGAAGTTTCCCTCCTTGCTCTTGCCCTTTTCGAAACTAGTGGTTTGATTAACCATCAACACTTGACGCTCCTTCTTGATTTCTACCTTTGCGGTGTCAAACATCGCGAACAGCTCAGGGATCAATACTTCTATCCTTGGTGTATTATAGTTCATCACTAAGTTCTAGTAGCTTTAGTGACAGTGACTTGGAGAACTATATCAATCACTATATTATCTGGAAGATCAACTCCCACTTGATTCAAGCGATTGTAGTACCCAGACAATCTGAGTACATGCTCAACGATTGAGCTATTCTCCTTCATCTTACAGGCAAAGAATCTTGTTGGAGATCTCATATCTCGCAACACAGGCACGAGCCTGAGATCACAATCTCTGCTCCTAGAACATCTCATATGTTCCGTGACGTTCAAAACATTTCGGAGCCTCAATTCTAAGCCGTAATGCATGAAGCACTAAACTATCAAGTAGTCATCGAAACGTGCCTGTCAGATGTTCACAACATCTATAGATGACACTAGAGGGGGTGGCGCACCGAGCGGTGCATTAAGGACATAAGCCTTCTATGCAAGAATGAGGACAATCCTCAGATCACGGACCCAGTCCGCAATATTGCTACCAACATCTTTCAACTCTATTTCTCTAGGAACATATAAAAATTTAAGGGAGCTACAGCGCGAGCTAGTAATCTACAACATAATTTGCAAAGACACTTTGACTATGTTCATGATAATGAGTTCAATTAATCATATTACTTAAGAACTCCCACTCAAATTGACATCCCTCCGATCATTTGAGTGATACATGATCCAAATTCACCAACTCAAGTCCGATCATCACGTGAGTTGAGGTGGCTGCAATGGTGAACATCATTATGTTGATCATATCTACTATATGACTCATGTTCAACCTTTCGGTCTCTCGTGTTCCGAGGCCATGTCTGTACATGCTAGGCTCGTCAAGTTTAACCCGAGTGTTCTGCGCGTGCAAATCTGGCTTGCACCCGTTGTATGTGAACGTAGAGTCTATCACACCCGATCATCACGTGGTGTCTCAACACGACGAACTTTCACAACGGTGCACACTCGGGGAGAACACGGTTCATCTTGAAATTCAAGTGAGGGATCACCTTATAATGCTACCGCCGTACTAAGCAAAACAAGGTGCACAAAAGGATTAACATCTCATGCAATTCATAAGTGACATGATATGGCCATGAACTTGTGTTCAAGATCTCCATCTTCGAAACACCGGCATGATCTCCATCGTCACTGGCACAACACCATGATCTCCATCATCTTGATCTCCATCAATGTGTTGCCATTGGGGTTGTGGCACCAGCCCTGCTTCTACTTCTATTGCTACCGCTTAGCGATAAAGTAAAGCATTACATAGCGCCTAATTATTGACACGCAGGTCATACAATAATTAAAGACAACCCTATGGCTCCCACCGGTTGCCGTACTCAACGACATGCAAGTCATGAAATTCTGTACATCACATGATCATCTCATACATCACATATATCTCATCATGTAATTGGCCATATCACATCACAACATACCCTGCAAAAACAAGTGAGACGTCCTCTAATTGTTGTTGCATGTTTTACGTGGCTGCTACGGGTATCTAGCAAGAACGATTCTCACCTACGCATAAACCACAACGGTGATACATAGATTGCTTTTCAACCTTCTCAAGGACCGCCTTTGTCGGATCCGATCCAACTAAAGTGAGAGAAACTGTCACCTTCAAGCCATCTAAGCAACAAGTTGCGTCGAGGGAACCGGTCTCTCGTAAGCGTACGAGTAATGTTGGTCCGGGCTGCTTCATCTCACAATCCTGCTGAACCAAAATCTGACCAAGGGAGGAAGCAATCTAAGCATCAACACCCACAAACCTTTTGTGTTCTACTCGAGATCTCATCGAACCATCAACCTAGCTCATGCACGATCTTGATCACGATCTTGATCACGATCTGTCCCGCGAACTCATCACGATCCGTTCCGTGATCACATCACGAACCGTCTCGCGATCTCGATCACGGTCCCTCCGATCTAGCGCCGAACGGACGGCACCTCCGCGTTCAGCACATGTGCAGCTTGATGACGATCTCCACCGTCTCGATCCAGCAAGAGGAGGTGGAGAGTAGAGAGAGTTCACAGGCAGCGTGACGGCGCTCCGGTGATGGTGGTGGAGCAATTCCGGCAGGGCTTCGCCTAAGCGCTGCAGAAAACTGATCTAGAGGAGAAACTATGCACCGGTGTAACGGGTAGCACGTGGCCAGAAATTCTGTCCAAAAACCACCCAATACACTAGTATATATAGGAGGATAGGAGAGGATAGGCAGCCAAGGCCTTTGGGTCGGCCGAAATAGGAGGTGGGAAGCAATCCTACTTCACCTCCAATCCTAGTTGGAGTAGGATTGCCTCCTATTGGCTGATTTTCCACTTTTTGCTTTAGGACTTTCTCTCCTGCGCCATGGGCCTTTGTGGCTGTTTTCCCAGCCCACTAAGGGCTGGTTATTATTCTCCCACAGACCATGGACCTCTTGGGGTCGAAATACCCCTCCCGGAGGCCTCCCAGTACACTATCGGCACTCCCGGTACACTACCGATGAGCCCGAAACTTTTCCGGAAACCAAACTGGGACTTCCTATATATGAATATTTACCTCCGGACCATTCCGGAGATCCTCGTGACGTCCGAGATCTCATCCGGGACTCCGAACAAACTTCGGTCACCACCATACATAACTCTACACTACCGAAACGTCACCGAACCTTAAGTGTGCAGACCCTGCGGGTTCAAGAACTATGTAGACATGACCGAGACACCTCTACGGTCAATAACCAATGGCGGGACCTGGACGTCCACATTGGTTCCTACATATTCTACGAAGATCTTTATCACTCGAACCTCTATGTCAAGGATTCAGTTAATCCCGTATAATGTTCCCTTTGTTCTTCGGTATGTTACTTGCCCGAGATTCGATCGTCGGTATCTCCATACCTAGTTCACCCTCGTTACCGGCAAGTCTCTTTACTCGTTCCATAATACAAGATCCTACAACTAACAATTAGTCACATTGCTTGCAAGGCTTATTGTGATGTTGCATTACCGAGTGGGCCCCGAGATACCTCTCCGTCACACGGAGTAACAAATCCCAGTCTCGATCCATGCCAACTCAACAGACACCATCGGAGATACCTGTAGAGCACCTTTATAGTCACCCAGTTACGTTGCGATGTTTGATACACACAAGGCACTCCTCCAATATCTGTGAGTTGCATGATCTCATGGTCATAGGAACACATACTTGACATGCGGAAAATAGTAGCAATAAACTGACACGATCATATGCTACGTTTGCAGTTTGGGTCTTGTCCATCACATCATTCTCCTAATGATGTGACCCCGTTATCAAATGACATCTCATGTCCATGGCTAGGAAACCTTAACCATCTTTTGATCAACGAGCTAGTCTATTAGAGGCATACTAGGGACATGGTTTTGTCTATGTATCCACACATGCATCTAAGTCTCCGATCAATACAATTATAGCATGGATAATAAACGATTATCATGAACAAGGAAATATGATAATAACTAATTTATTATTGCCTCTAGGGCATATTTCCAACACGAAATACCCCTCCCGGAGGTCTCCCGGTAGACTATCGGCACTCCCGGTAGTGACACTACCGATGAGTCCGAAACTTTTCCGGCGACCAAAATAGGACTTCCTATATATGAATCTTTACCTCCGGACCATTCCGGAGCTCCTCGTGGCGTCCGGGATCTCATCTGGGACTCCGAACAACCTTTTGTCACCACCATACATAACTCTATACTACCGAAACGTCTCCAAACCTTAAGTGTGCAGACCCTGCGGGTTCGAGAACTATGTAGACATGACCGAGACACCTCTATGGTCAATAACCAATAGCGGGACCTGGATGACCATATTGGTTCCTACATATTCTACGAAGATGTTTATCGGTCGAACCTCTATGTCAAGGATTCAGTCAATCCCGTATGATGTTCCCTTTGTTCTTCGGTCTGTTACTTGCCCAAGATTCGATCGTCGGTATCTCCATACCTAGTTCAACCTTGTTACCGACAAGTCTCTTTACTCATTCCGTAATACAAAATCCCATGACTAACACTTAGTCACATTGCTTGAAGGCTTATTGTGATGTTGTATTACCGAGTGGGCCCTGAGATACCTCTCCTCTCCGTCACACGGAGTAACAAATCCCAGTCTTGATCTATGCCAACTCAGCAGACACCCTCGGAGATACCTGTAGAGCACCTTTATAGTCACCCAATTACGTTGTGACGTTTTATACACACAAGTTACTCTTCCGATGTCAATGAGTTGCATGATCTCATGGTCATAGGAACACATACTTTGACATGCAGAAAACAGTAGCAATAAACTGACATGATCATATGCTACGTTTGTAGTTTGGGTCTTGTCCATCACATCATTCTCCTAATGATGTGATCCCGTTATCAAATGACATCACATGTCAATGGCTAGGAAACCTTGACCATCTTTGATCAACAATCTAGTTCACTAGAGGCATACTAGGGACAGAGTGTTGTCAATTTAGCCACACATGTAATGTGTTTCCATTCAATACAATTATAGCATGGATAATAAACGATTATCATGAACAAGGAAATATGATAATAACTAATTTATTATTTCCTCTAGGGCATATTTCCAACACTTTTGGCATCAATGTTATGAACATGTGTATTACTACGATAAAGATTCAACAATCCATTCTCACTGGGTGCATGACCATTGAAGGTATTATTCATGTAAAAAGAATAACCATTATTCTCTAACTTAAATGAATAACCGTGTTGCAATAAACACGATCCAATCATGTTCATGCTTAATGCAAACACCGAATAACATTTATTTAGGTTTGTCACTAATCCCGAAGGTAGAGAGAGCGTGTGATGTTGATCACATCAACCTTGGAAACATTTCCAACACACATTGTCACCTCACACTTAGCTAGTCTCCGTTTATTCCGTAGCTTTTATTTCGAGTTACTAACATTTAGCAACCGAACCGATATCAAATACCCAGGTGCTACTAGGAGTATTAGCAAGGTACACATCAATAATACGTATATCAAATATACTCTTGTCGATGTTGCCAACCTTCTTATCTACCAAGTATCTAGGGTTGTTCCGCTTCAACGACCACTCTCCTCGTAATAGAAGCACTTAGTCTTGGGTTTGGGTTCAACTTTGGGTTGCTTCACTGGAGCAGCAACTGACTTGCCATCCATGAAGTTTCCCTCCTTGCCCTTGCCCTTCTGGAAACTAGTGGTTTTACTAACCATCAACACTTGATGCTCCTTCTTGATTTCTACCTTCACGGTGTCAAACATCGCAAACAGCTCAGGGATCATCATTTCCATCCCTGGTATAATTATAGTTCTTCACGAAGTTCTAGTAGCTTAGTGATAGTGACTCAGAGAAATATATCAATCACTATCTTATCTGGAAGATCAACTCCCACTTGATTCAAGCGATTGTAGCACCCAGACAATCTGAGCACATGCTCAACGATTGAGCTATTCTCCTTCATCTTGCCGGCAAAGAATCTTGTTGGAGATCTCATATCTCACAACACGGGCCTGAGCCTCAGATCCCAATTTCAGCTCTAGAACATCTCATATGTTCAGTGACGTTCAAAACATTTTGGAGCCTCAACTCTAAGCCGTAATGCATGATGCACTAAACTATCAACGAGTCATCTGAACATGCATGTCAGATGTTCATAACATCTACAGACGACGTTAGAGGGGTTGGCGCACTGAGCGGTGCATTAAGGACATAAGCCTTCTGTGTAGCAATGAGGACAATCCTCAGATCACGGACCCAGTCCGCAATATTGCTACCATCATCTTTCAACTCTATTTATCTAGGAACATACAAAAATTCAAGGGAGCTACAACGCGAGCTAGTAATCTACAACATAATTTGCAAAGACACTACTGACTATGTTCATGACAATGAGTTCAATTAATCATATTACTCAAGAACTCCCACTCAAATTGACATCCCTCCGGTCATTCGAGTGATACATGATCCAAATTCACCAACTCAAGTCCGATCATCACGTTAGTTGATGTGGTTTCAATGGTGAACATCATCATATTGATCATATCAACTATATGACTCCTGTTCGACCTTTCGGTCTCTTGTGTTCCGAGGACATGTCTATACATGCTAGGCTCATCAAGTTTAACCCGAGTGTTGTGCATGTGCAACACTGGCTTGCACCCGTTGTATGTGAACATAGAGTCTATCACACCCGATCATCACGTGGTGTATCGACACGACGAACTTTCACAACGGTGCACACTCGGGGAGACCACAATTTATCTTGAAATTAAGTGAGGGATCATCTTATAATGCTACCGTCGTCCTAAGCAAAACAAGGTGCATAAAAGGATTAACATCACATGCAAATCATAAGTGACATGATATGGCCATGAACTTGTGCTTTTGATCTCCATCTTGAAAGCACCGGCATGATCTCCATCGTCACCGGCATGACACCATGATCTCCATCATCTTGATCTCCATCAATGTGTCGCCATCGGGGTTGTCGTGCACACCATGCTTCTACTACTATTGCTACCGTTTAGCGATAAAGTAAAGCATTACATAGCGCTTAATGATTGACACGCAGGTCATACAATAATTAAAGACAACCCTATGGCTCTTGCCGGTTGCCGTACTCATCGACATGCAAGTCGTGATATTCTATACAACACATTATCATCTCATATATCACATATATCTCATCATGTAATTGGCCATATCGCATCACAACATACCCTGCAAAAACAAGTTAGACGTCCTCTAATTGTTGTTGCATGTTTTACGTGGCCGCTACGGGTATCTAGCAAGAACAATTCTCACCTACGCAAAACCACAACGGTGATACATAAGTTGCTTTTCAACCTTCTCAAGGACCGCCTTTGTCGGATCCGATCCAACTAAAGTGAGAGAAACTGTCACCTTCAAGCCATCTAAGCAACAAGTTGCGTCGAGGGAACCGGTCTCTCGTAAGCGTACGAGTAATGTTGGTCCGGGCTGCTTCATCTCACAATCCTACTGAACCAAAATCTGACCAAGGGAGGAAGCAATCTAAGCATCAACACCCACAAACCTTTTGTGTTCTACTCGAGATCTCATCGAACCATCAACCTAGCTCATGATGCCACTGTTGGGGAACGTCGCATGGGAAACATAATTTTTCCTACGCACACGCAAACCTATCCATGGTGATGAGCATCTACGAGAGGGAGAGTGGATCTACGTACCCTTGTAGATCGCTAAGCGGGAAGCGTTAAGAAACACGGTTGGTGTAGTTGAACTTCTTCGCGATCCAAATTGCCGAGCGTCCCGCGATCCAATCACGAACCGTCCCGCGAACACATCAT
Source organism: Hordeum marinum (assembly GCA_022496015.1). Lineage (NCBI taxonomy): Eukaryota > Viridiplantae > Streptophyta > Magnoliopsida > Poales > Poaceae > Hordeum > Hordeum marinum. The sequence continues at coordinate 388,499,261 of CM039672.1, forward strand.
GATCCATCCCGCGAACTCATCACGATCCATCCACGATCTTGATCACGATCTGTCCCGCGAACTCATCACGATCCGTTCCGTGATCACATCACGAACCGTCTCGCGATCTCGATCACGGTCCCTCCGATCTAGCGCCGAACGGACGGCACCTCCGCGTTCAGCACATGTGCAGCTTGATGACGATCTCCACCGTCTCGATCCAGCAAGAGGAGGTGGAGAGTAGAGAGAGTTCACAGGCAGCGTGACGGCGCTCCGGTGATGGTGGTGGAGCAATTCCGGCAGGGCTTCGCCTAAGCGCTGCAGAAAACTGATCTAGAGGAGAAACTATGCACCGGTGTAACGGGTAGCACGTGGCCAGAAATTCTGTCCAAAAACCACCCAATACACTAGTATATATAGGAGGATAGGAGAGGATAGGCAGCCAAGGCCTTTGGGTCGGCCGAAATAGGAGGTGGGAAGCAATCCTACTTCACCTCCAATCCTAGTTGGAGTAGGATTGCCTCCTATTGGCTGATTTTCCACTTTTTGCTTTAGGACTTTCTCTCCTGCGCCATGGGCCTTTGTGGCTGTTTTCCCAGCCCACTAAGGGCTGGTTATTATTCTCCCACAGACCATGGACCTCTTGGGGTCGAAATACCCCTCCCGGAGGCCTCCCGGTACACTATCGGCACTCCCGGTACACTACCGATGAGCCCGAAACTTTTCCGGAAACCAAACTGGGACTTCCTATATATGAATATTTACCTCCGGACCATTCCGGAGATCCTCGTGACGTCCGAGATCTCATCCGGGACTCCGAACAAACTTCGGTCACCACCATACATAACTCTACACTACCGAAACGTCACCGAACCTTAAGTGTGCAGACCCTGCGGGTTCAAGAACTATGTAGACATGACCGAGACACCTCTACGGTCAATAACCAATGGCGGGACCTGGACGTCCACATTGGTTCCTACATATTCTACGAAGATCTTTATCACTCGAACCTCTATGTCAAGGATTCAGTTAATCCCGTATAATGTTCCCTTTGTTCTTCGGTATGTTACTTGCCCGAGATTCGATCGTCGGTATCTCCATACCTAGTTCACCCTCGTTACCGGCAAGTCTCTTTACTCGTTCCGTAATACAAGATCCTACAACTAACAATTAGTCACATTGCTTGCAAGGCTTATTGTGATGTTGCATTACCGAGTGGGCCCCGAGATACCTCTCCGTCACACGGAGTAACAAATCCCAGTCTCGATCCATGCCAACTCAACAGACACCATCGGAGATACCTGTAGAGCACCTTTATAGTCACCCAGTTACGTTGCGATGTTTGATACACACAAGGCACTCCTCCAATATCTGTGAGTTGCATGATCTCATGGTCATAGGAACACATACTTGACATGCGGAAAATAGTAGCAATAAACTGACACGATCATATGCTACGTTTGCAGTTTGGGTCTTGTCCATCACATCATTCTCCTAATGATGTGACCCCGTTATCAAATGACATCTCATGTCCATGGCTAGGAAACCTTAACCATCTTTTGATCAACGAGCTAGTCTATTAGAGGCATACTAGGGACATGGTTTGGTCTATGTATCCACACATGCATCTAAGTCTCCGATCAATACAATTATAGCATGGATAATAAACGATTATCATGAACAAGGAAATATGATAATAACTAATTTATTATTGCCTCTAGGGCATATTTCCAACACGAAATACCCCTCCCGGAGGTCTCCCGGTAGACTATCGGCACTCCCGGTAGTGACACTACCGATGAGTCCGAAACTTTTCCGGCGACCAAAATAGGACTTCCTATATATGAATCTTTACCTCCGGACCATTCCGGAGCTCCTCGTGGCGTCCGGGATCTCATCTGGGACTCCGAACAACCTTTTGTCACCACCATACATAACTCTATACTACCGAAACGTCTCCAAACCTTAAGTGTGCAGACCCTGCGGGTTCGAGAACTATGTAGACATGACCGAGACACCTCTATGGTCAATAACCAATAGCGGGACCTGGATGACCATATTGGTTCCTACATATTCTACGAAGATGTTTATCGGTCGAACCTCTATGTCAAGGATTCAGTCAATCCCGTATGATGTTCCCTTTGTTCTTCGGTCTGTTACTTGCCCAAGATTCGATCGTCGGTATCTCCATACCTAGTTCAACCTTGTTACCGGCAAGTCTCTTTACTCATTCCGTAATACAAAATCCCATGACTAACACTTAGTCACATTGCTTGAAGGCTTATTGTGATGTTGTATTACCGAGTGGGCCCTGAGATACCTCTCCTCTCCGTCACACGGAGTAACAAATCCCAGTCTTGATCTATGCCAACTCAGCAGACACCCTCGGAGATACCTGTAGAGCACCTTTATAGTCACCCAATTACGTTGTGACGTTTTATACACACAAGTTACTCTTCCGATGTCAATGAGTTGCATGATCTCATGGTCATAGGAACACATACTTTGACATGCAGAAAACAGTAGCAATAAACTGACATGATCATATGCTACGTTTGTAGTTTGGGTCTTGTCCATCACATCATTCTCCTAATGATGTGATCCCGTTATCAAATGACATCACATGTCAATGGCTAGGAAACCTTGACCATCTTTGATCAACAATCTAGTTCACTAGAGGCATACTAGGGACAGAGTGTTGTCAATTTAGCCACACATGTAATGTGTTTCCATTCAATACAATTATAGCATGGATAATAAACGATTATCATGAACAAGGAAATATGATAATAACTAATTTATTATTTCCTCTAGGGCATATTTCCAACACTTTTGGCATCAATGTTATGAACATGTGTATTACTACGATAAAGATTCAACAATCCATTCTCACTGGGTGCATGACCATTGAAGGTATTATTCATGTAAAAAGAATAACCATTATTCTCTAACTTAAATGAATAACCGTGTTGCAATAAACACGATCCAATCATGTTCATGCTTAATGCAAACACCGAATAACATTTATTTAGGTTTGTCACTAATCCCGAAGGTAGAGAGAGCGTGTGATGTTGATCACATCAACCTTGGAAACATTTCCAACACACATTGTCACCTCACACTTAGCTAGTCTCCGTTTATTCCGTAGCTTTTATTTCGAGTTACTAACATTTAGCAACCGAACCGATATCAAATACCCAGGTGCTACTAGGAGTATTAGCAAGGTACACATCAATAATACGTATATCAAATATACTCTTGTCGATGTTGCCAACCTTCTTATCTACCAAGTATCTAGGGTTGTTCCGCTTCAACGACCACTCTCCTCGTAATAGAAGCACTTAGTCTTGGGTTTGGGTTCAACTTTGGGTTGCTTCACTGGAGCAGCAACTGACTTGCCATCCATGAAGTTTCCCTCCTTGCCCTTGCCCTTCTGGAAACTAGTGGTTTTACTAACCATCAACACTTGATGCTCCTTCTTGATTTCTACCTTCACGGTGTCAAACATCGCAAACAGCTCAGGGATCATCATTTCCATCCCTGGTATAATTATAGTTCTTCACGAAGTTCTAGTAGCTTAGTGATAGTGACTCAGAGAAATATATCAATCACTATCTTATCTGGAAGATCAACTCCCACTTGATTCAAGCGATTGTAGCACCCAGACAATCTGAGCACATGCTCAACGATTGAGCTATTCTCCTTCATCTTGCCGGCAAAGAATCTTGTTGGAGATCTCATATCTCACAACACGGGCCTGAGCCTCAGATCCCAATTTCAGCTCTAGAACATCTCATATGTTCAGTGACGTTCAAAACATTTTGGAGCCTCAACTCTAAGCCGTAATGCATGATGCACTAAACTATCAACGAGTCATCTGAACATGCATGTCAGATGTTCATAACATCTACAGACGACGTTAGAGGGGTTGGCGCACTGAGCGGTGCATTAAGGACATAAGCCTTCTGTGTAGCAATGAGGACAATCCTCAGATCACGGACCCAGTCCGCAATATTGCTACCATCATCTTTCAACTCTATTTCTCTAGGAACATACAAAAATTCAAGGGAGCTACAACGCGAGCTAGTAATCTACAACATAATTTGCAAAGACACTACTGACTATGTTCATGACAATGAGTTCAATTAATCATATTACTCAAGAACTCCCACTCAAATTGACATCCCTCCGGTCATTCGAGTGATACATGATCCAAATTCACCAACTCAAGTCCGATCATCACGTTAGTTGATGTGGTTTCAATGGTGAACATCATCATATTGATCATATCAACTATATGACTCCTGTTCGACCTTTCGGTCTCTTGTGTTCCGAGGACATGTCTATACATGCTAGGCTCATCAAGTTTAACCCGAGTGTTGTGCATGTGCAACACTGGCTTGCACCCGTTGTATGTGAACATAGAGTCTATCACACCCGATCATCACGTGGTGTATCAACACGACGAACTTTCACAACGGTGCACACTCGGGGAGACCACAATTTATCTTGAAATTAAGTGAGGGATCATCTTATAATGCTACCGTCGTCCTAAGCAAAACAAGGTGCATAAAAGGATTAACATCACATGCAAATCATAAGTGACATGATATGGCCATGAACTTGTGCTTTTGATCTCCATCTTGAAAGCACCGGCATGATCTCCATCGTCACCGGCATGACACCATGATCTCCATCATCTTGATCTCCATCAACGTGTCGCCATCGGGGTTGTCGTGCACACCATGCTTCTACTACTATTGCTACCGTTTAGCGATAAAGTAAAGCATTACATAGCGCTTAATGATTGACACGCAGGTCATACAATAATTAAAGACAACCCTATGGCTCTTGCCGGTTTCCGTACTCATCGACATGCAAGTCGTGATATTCTATACAACACATTATCATCTCATACATCACATATATCTCATCATGTAATTGGCCATATCGCATCACAACATACCCTGCAAAAACAAGTTAGACGTCCTCTAATTGTTGTTGCATGTTTTACGTGGCCGCTACGGGTATCTAGCAAGAACAATTCTCACCTACGCAAAACCACAACGGTGATACATAAGTTGCTTTTCAACCTTCTCACAGACCGCCTTTGTCTAATCCGATCCAACTAAAGTAGGAGAAACAGGCACCCGCCAGCCATCTTTGTGCAACGAAGTTACATGTCCGTTGATGGAACCGATCTCTCATAAGCATACGAGTAAGTTTGGTCCGGGCCGTTTCATCCCACAATACCGCTGAACCAAAACACGACCAAGGGAGGAAGCAATCTAAGCATCAACACCCACAAACTGTTTGTGTTCTACTCGAGATCTCATCTACACATAGACCTAGCTCATGATGCCACTGTTGGGGAACGTTGCATGGGAAACAAAAAAATTCCTATGCACCCGCAAGATCTATCCATGGTGATGAGCATCTATGAGAGGGAGAGTGGATCTACATACCCTTGTAGATTGCTAAGCAGGAAGCGTTAAGAAACGCGGTTGTTGTAGTCGAATGTCTTCGCGATCCAAATCGCCGAGCGTCCCGCGATCCCATCACGATCCATCCTGCGATCCAATCACGATCCATCCCGCAATCTCATCACGATCCGTCCCACGATCTCATCATGATGTGTCCCGCGATCCAATCACGAATCATCTCGCGATCTTGATCACGGTCCTTCCGATCTAGCACCGAACAGACGGCACCTTCGCGTTCAGCACACGTACAACTCGATGACGATCTCTGCCTTCTTGATCCAGCAAGAGGGAGCAGAGAGGTAGAAGAGTTCTTCGGCAACGCCATGGCATTGCGGCGATGGTGGTGGAGCTATTACAGCAGGGCTTCGCCTAAGCACCGCTTAAAACCGATCTAGAGGAGAAACTACGATCTTGAGAAGGGGGCAGCACGTGGCTGTTTTCTATGTCTCAAAACCCTCAAAACCTCTAGTATATATAGGAGGGAGGGAGGAGGCTGGTGCACCAAGGTCCAGCACTTTGCCCTTGGCGCCAGGAGGAGAGGAGGAATCCTCCTCCAATCCTAGTAGGACTAGGACTCCTTCCTTATTTAGCCTTTTGCCTTTTTCCACCTTTTTCTCTTTGGGATTTTATTCCCAGCCACATGGCCCTTTGTGGGACTTCCACCAGCCCACTAAGGGCCGGTATTTATCCTCCCACAGCCCATGTAGCCTCTTGGGTCGAAATACCCCTCCCGATGGTCCCCCGGTACACTACCGGCACTCCCGGTAAACTACCGATGAGCCCGAAACTTTTCTGGCGACCAAAACAGGACTTCCTATATATAAATCTTTACTTCCGGACCATTCCGGAGCTCCTTGTGATGTCCGGGATCTCATCCGGGACTTCGAACAACCTTTGGTCATCACCATACATAACTCTACACTACCAAAACGTCACCGAACCTTAAGTGTGCAGACTCTACGGGTTCGAGAACTATGTAGACATGATCGAGACACCTCTACGGTCAATAACCAATAGCGGGAGCTAGATGCCCATATTGCTTCCTACATATTCTACAAAGATCTTTATCGGTCGAACCTCTATGTCAAGGATTTAGTTAATCCCGTATGATGTTCCCTTTGTTCTTCGGTATGTTACTTGCCTGAGATTCGATCGTCAGTATCTCCATACCTAGTTCAACCTTGTTACCGGAAAGTCTCTTTACTCGTTCCATAATACAAGATCTCGTGACTAACACTTAGTCGCATTGCTTGCAAGGCTTGTTGTGATGTTGTATTACCGAGTGGGCCCTGAGATACCTCTCCGTCACACGGAGTAACAAATCCCAGTCTTGATCCATGCCAACCCAACAGACACCCTCGGAGATACCTGTAGAGCACCTTTATAGTCACCCAGTTACGTTGCGACATTTGATACACACAAGGTTCTCCTCCGGTGTCAGTGAGTTGCTTGATCTCATGGTCATAGGAACAGATACTTCACATGCAGAAAACTGTAGCAATAAACTGACACGATCATATGCTACGTTTATAGTTTGGGTCTTGTCCATCACATCATTCTCCTAATGATGTGATCCCGTTATCAAATGACATCTCATGTCCATGGCTAGGAAACCTTAACCATCTTTGATCAACGAGCCAGTCTACTAGAGGCATACTAGGGACATGGTGTTGTCTATGTGTCCACACAATTTCTGAGTGTCTAAGTGTTGTCTATTTACCCACACATGTAATGTGTTTCCAATCAATACAATTATAGCATGGATAATAAACGATTATCATGAACAAGGAAATATGATAATAACCAATTTATTATTGCCTCTAGGGCATATTTCCAACAGAACCATCGTACTTGTGGTTAAATGGGATCCCTAAAGAGTGTTGAGCTAGATATGCAATGGATCTTGTATGCAAAACTGATTTGGTGGTTGACAACCTTAGTGAGGTTTTCAACAACATGATCCTATATGTCACATATAAGCCAATTAAGATTATGTTTGAAGGGATCAGGACAAAACTAATGGTTAAATACCAAGGTATTAGAGAGAAAACTGAGACTTTTAGATGGAAGATAACACCACATTACATGTAGAAGCTACAGGAGTCCAAGAAATGAGCGAAGTACTGTCAGGCTGACATGGCTGCCCCTAATTTAGGGCAAGTCACTAGTGGTGAGAACACCTATGGTGTGAAGCTGGATCAAGAAAGTTGCTTCTACAGGAGGTGGGACATGACTGGATCACCCTGCCACCATGCAATTGCAGCATTGTAGAAGATTAATGTGCATCCAGAAGATTGTGTCAATGGATTCTTCAACATGGAAATGTACAAGGGACCTTCTAAGCATATAATTTATCCTAGTCCAGGGCCTGAATTTTGGCCAAACACTAACACAACAGATATTGAGTCACCAGTTTTCAAGGATAAGAAGGGGGAGAAGCAAACAACAAGGAGAAAGGGACAGTTTGAAGTGCCTGTTACTAAGGATACATCAAGGATGGGAAAAACATGCAAAAATTGCAATAAGAAAGGGTGCAAGTGAAAAATGGTGGTGATAGTTTAAAGACTAAGTATTAGAGAAGGAACAACATGCACAAGGTAATTTGTTTGTTCAAGTTTATTGTTCTGCATTCAGTGTTTGTTATCTTTAATTTCCTATGATCGTTTTTTCGCAGGAGAATGGAGAGTCCTATCCATCATCATTTGCACCCCCAAGTAATGAAGCCCCTCCTACTAGGGTTGAACCTGTTGCTACAAAAGAAAATGCTACTGTTGCTGCTAGAGCAGCATCTGCTGCTCCATAAGTTCAAGATACAAATGTTGCTGCTGCTCCAAGGGCAACTGCTTTAGCTAGACGGGCTCCATCTGCTGCTCCAAGGGCTCCATCTGCTGCTCCTAGGCCTCCAGCTACTTCTAAAAGGGCTCCTCCTGCTGCTACAATGGCTACTGCTGCATCATCATCAATCCAAGATGCATCAAGAGTAACAACAACAGCTTCAAGGAAGAGGAAGATCACAAGTACTAGAGCCAGTGTACCAACCAAAAACGCAAGGTCAAGTGCCTCTTCTCCAGCAAAAAAAACACTAGGGCGTGTAGAAGTGCTAGAGCTAGAGCATTTACTACTCCTAGGACAGCTAGTACATCTGCTCGGCCTAATGTTGGCTCAAAGAGGAAAAGGAGGGCTCCAACTAAGTGGGATGAGTACTTTACAGCAAGTGGCAACCACTAAATTTGCTTTTTGTTAAACAATCCTTGTTTGTCATGTCATGGACTATGTGGTGTGCAACTGTGATTTGGTTTCTTGCCATATATGAACTTTGTTGATGTTAAAAACTATGTGCTGACCCTTGGATACATTTTGCAACAAACTGCTCCCTCCGTCTCGAAATAAGTGTCTCAACGTTAGTACAACTCTGTACTAAAGTTAGTATAAAGTTGAGACACTTATTTTGGGACGGAGGGAGTATTATGTATGCTTGTTTGATGATGAATTGGATGAAAAGGGTTTAGGGTCACCCTTTGAGTCATTTTGTTGATGATTTGTTGAAAAAGCGTAGGGTCAACCTTTGAGTCATTGTGTTGATGATTTGTCGAAAAAGGGTCAGGGTGACCCCTAGAGTCATTTTGTCAAAGATTTGTCGAAAAAGGTTTAGAGCCACCCCTAGAGTCATTTTGTCAATGATTTGTCAAAAAAGGGTTAGGGTTACCCCTAGAGTCATTTTGTCGATGATTTGTCGAAAAAGGGTGAGGGTCACCATTTGAGTCATTTTGCTGATGATTTGTCGAAAAAGGGTCAAGGTGACCCTTAGAGTCATTTTGTCGATTTGTCGAAAAAGGGTTAAGCTGACCCCTAGAGTCATTTTGTCATTGATTTGTTAGAAAAGGATTAGGGTGAACCCTAGAGTCATTTTGTCGATGATTTTTCGAATAAGGGTTGGGGTCACGCGTACAGTCATTTCATTGACAAAATGACTCTAAGGTTGACCCTGGCCTTATTCAACAATTCATCGACAAAATGACTCTAGGGGTGACCCTAACCCTTTTTTGACAAATAATCAACAAAAATAACTCAAAGGGTGACCCTAGCCATCATTCACTAAATTCATCGACAAAATGACTAAAGGGGTGACCCTAACTATCATCCACTAAATTCATAGACAAATTGTGACGCCCTGGATTTGCAGTTACAGTAACCCTTGTAATCAAGCTACAGTAATATGAGGATTATGCTAATCCATTTTTGCTAATCTGGATATGATCAAGTTGAAATTCATATCCCATTCAAATTCCACTTCAAAAGCCACTTGAATTTTATTGTGATAAAATAAGTGCAAAAACAGCAAGATAAAATTGTTGCACACTTGTGATAAATCACAAAGCAATTGGTGTTAAGGAAAACAACATCACCAAAACTATGGTGTGGACCCCACCTTCAATAACAGCACCAATTTGCATTTAAAAGTGCTCTTAAATTCATGTGGATATTTCTAACAAAATCTAAAAATCCTCAAACTTGTTGTGGCCATACAGAACATTGCAAAGTATTTATTGGGCCATGTCTCACATTTTTGCTGTGAAGAAATATGGCTAAAAAGAAATAAATAGAAACTAAAATAAAATAGAAAATAAAAATAGAAAAACAAAAGCCCCCCGGCCCAACTGGGCCGTGATCCAACTGGTCGGCCCACCGCCCCCACCTACCGGCCCACCCCGGCCGCCTACACCTCCCCCCACCCAAACCCTAACCGGCGCCCGAGCCCCACTCCCTCTCCCCCGATCCACTGTCTCCTCTCCCCTCCCCTCCCGATCCAGACCGGGGTCGAGCCAACGGTCGCCCCCGCTGCGGCCGCACCGTCACCGGCACCGCCCGTGGTGCCCCCTCCCTGCCTGCGCCCCGCACTGGTGTCGCCACCGTTGTTCCTCGCCGTCCTGCTCCCCGCCCGTTGCTGGATCCGTGCCGCCCCTATGGAGCTCGTCATTGTCCTCACCTCCTCCCTGAATGGCTTCCTCGCGCCTCGCCGACCCCGTTCACCTGCACCGAGGGTGAGCACACCCAGACGGCCTCGCCCGCCTCTGTCCCCCCGGCGGCCACGCCGCTGCGCTGTGTTGCTGTTGCTACTCGCATCGCGCGAGCCTACGCCCCCTCGCTGTGTTGACCACCGGCCTCACGCACTTCTGGCCCGTGACCGTCCGCTAGCCACCACCACGTCCGTGCTCCGAGCCCCCCCCCCCGCTCGCCCTGTCCCACACCCGCTTGCGTCGCCGGCGCCGCCGCCTGCACGGGCCGTCATCTGGCCATGGCAGTGGCCTGGCTCCCCTCCCCTAGCCGTGTGGGTGGGTGTTGTTGTGTGTGTGTGTGGTGTGGCCCTTGGCCACCCCCTCACACTTTATGACAAAGAGGGCCCACCTCCCCTCCAGGACGTTTAATAATAATAATAATGTATAATTAAATAAATAGTTAATTAGTTAATTAAATTGTTTAATTAATTAATTAATTAATTAATCAGTGCGATTAAGATTAATTAATATAATTAATCTGTTATTAATATATTAGTCTATGACATGTGGGCCTAGCCCAATTAGGCTAATTAAATTGGATTAATTAATTTTGATAATTAATTAGGGCTAAAGAGAGAATGATAGGTGGGTCCCACACCCATAATTAATTTGGTTTATTTAATTTTAAAGCTAATTAATCCTGTGTCAATGACATGTGGGACCCACTGGTTAGTTTGACGAGTCAAAGCCCTATTGACTGCTGATGTTAGCATGACATCATGTTGATATCATAAATTGAATTATTGAATTAAAATAATCTATTTTCATTTCTGAATATTAATAAAACTTTAAAAATTAATATAAAATAAACGATAAGTCCGATGAAAATAATTTATACATGAAAGTTGATCAGAAAAGCCCTACGAATTCGAATACGCAGTCCGTTCGTGTGTCACATGCTCCTATCATAAAGAACATGGAACATTTCCATCATTTTCGTCTGTCCGGTAGTAGCCCGAGACCCGGTAAATATTGTCAGATATTCTTCCGATCTGTGTGCAACATTTAGTACGACGTTAGTGCATGCCTAGCTCTGCATATTGCCATGTCATGCATCGTGATGCATTTGTGTGTTTTATATTTATTGTTTCTCCCCCTCTTCTTACCGGTAGACCCCGAGACTAATGCTGCTATCAGGTACGACTACGCCGTTGACGATCAGGCCTTTGCAGCAGAGCAGCAAGGCAAGCAACCTCCCCTTGAGCATTCCGATATCGCCCATTTCTTTCCATCTCACTCTTGCATTAGATTTTGCTACCGTATTAGCTAGCTCCTATTTCTGATGCATAGCCTGCTTTTGGTAAACAGCTACTATACCTGCAATCATATCAACTGCTTAGTATAGGTTGATCAATGAATCCCCAATGACCCCTTAGTCCCGGTTGCCCCTGCTTCTTCATCGACGACTCGAAGACTCAGTCAACCGACCGACAAGCCATGCCCATCACATTCACCGCACACCCCTTATTTGTACGACTCTCCAGAGCTACTATCGAGTACCGAGGGTGACACCTCGTGAAGTACTCATGATGCTAGCTTCGTAGTGCAGCTAGTCGGTCGTGGTTATCGAGGCTGATTCATCCTTCACCACTCCCAACGATGACTCTGTCGTGCAACCCCTCAAGTGTGGGACCCTCAAGGGTGATTCCTTTAAGTCCACCTTGACGGTTTCATCAAGAGGGGCCCTTTGAGGGTGATTCCTCAGGTTTCGTCTTGATATTTTATACACACAACTACTATGACCTAGTTACAAAAACAAGTTGGTGATGGGTCGGCCCTGAGGGGTACCCATGGTTTGATGATGATGAGGCGTGGACGGGCAGGAGAGGCCCTTACCACACATCCTCGAGACGGGGCGACGGGACCGCACTTCATGGGTCGTGCTCATCCCGCAACTCTTAATAAAATGCTAATGGGTTGGGTGTTTGATCTGAGTTGGCCGTTTGACCTTTTACGCACTAAACCTTCACGTGGGAGAAGTTATGGGTATTCAGCGTCGTTGTATCAGTTGAAGCTCTTCGGACGTCAGCAATGGAGCGGCTCGTGCCCGAGTGGCCTGGACGACACATGTCTTGGATTAGAGTGTGCTAGGGCCGACCTCGGCCGCCCACGCATCGTGTAGGAGCGCAAAGGGTGATTGGGCCCATGACCCCTATGTGCTTAGGATTTAGACCAGCGGGCTGGCCTCTCTGTTGAGTCTAGGTGGGGCGACGACATGTCAAAATACCAAGTTCAGGTATTACCTAGGAAAGTGTGTCCGTCCGGAGGTGATCAAGCATGTTGGAAATGCGGTGCACCCCTACAGGGATGAATTCATCTATTCGAATAGTCGTGTCCACGGTAACAGGACGACTTGGAGTTGTACATTGATCTACTACAACTAAAATGGTGACTTTAATTTGTAATGAATGTTGGCTCCGAGATTGCTTCCTTGTAGGGAGTCGAGGAAGAATCTCTGGGTGTGGTTACTTAATAAAATTGCTACAATAATATGACTCTATATGAGATACCAGTCTACTCTCTCCTAATGCCACAAGATGCTGAAGATGCTAGTCTCCGATAGGACTAGGCCTTCCATCTATTCTTACTTTCCGCAGTCAGTCCAGATATAACCCCATTCCTTGATACTGATGCATACTTAGCATAGTTCTAATGTCAGTCTTGCGAGTACTTTGGATGAGTACTCACCGTTGCTTTTCTTCCTCTTTCCCCCTCGATACGATTGCTGCATTCAGACGATGGAGCCCCGGAGATGGAGTATGCCAGAGACGACTACTACACCACCGCATGAGCCTACTACTAAGTGGAGGCGCCCCCCCGACTAGCAGTAGGATAGGAGGTCCCCAGGCAGGAGACCTCCCCTCGTTCAATCCGTTGTTATGTTTGTGATAGCCTTCTTAAGGCAAAACTTGTTTAACTTATGTCTATACTCAAATATTATTTGCTTCCGCTGACTCGTGCTTGTAGAGCTTTGTATTCGAGCCCTCGAGGCCCCTGGCTTGTAATATGAAACTGTATGACTTTAATTTGTGTCTAGAGTTGTGTTGTGATATTGATTAGTGAGTGCCTAATCTTGGTCATACGCATCGCGTGTATGTTTAGCATATGGTCAAATTGGGGGCGTCACAAGTTGGTATCAGAGCCGACTGCCTATAGGTAGCCCCATTTCCAACTCCTTGGCTGAAGTTGATTCTAGTCATTGAAAAACTTTTACTAACACTATTGCGTGGCTTACAGGCCCACATCTCAATCAGCTGGTATTAGGATCTTTTATTCCTCATCTATACTGTGGGTTTTGATCTCTCTTGTCTTTCGGGTTAAAGATTTTGCTTACTCTAGGTTCTCGTAACTATCTCCTCCCGGAGATCCCCTCATTTTAGATGATGGATAGATTCATCAGAAGACTTTGAAGATACTCCCTGATGTTCTCCCGAGAACTTGTGCTCATCGCTTTTGTTATTCCCTCCACCGTCAACCCCTACAAATAATTCCTCTCACTTATCGGGGATTCGTTCGTCCTCAGTTGTCATGAGATTCAAAAAATCATTCGAATTACTATTCGATCTTCCAAAATCCTTAGTAGCCTATTGCTCTTGACCTTTATCACCTTCTAACATTGTGTTTAATTCCATATGTCTAGCATTATCCATTAAATCCTCCGTGATTATCGTTCGACCTTATTGATTCAGCTTGTGTGTGAATGCACACAATCCTCACTTCATACTCTTAAATTATTTGTCCGGTCCAGACGTCTTTCCAATTAGAACCTGGTTCTCATCAAATCAACCTTGGTCGATTGTCCATCTAAGTCCTTTCAACATATTTGTATTTATCGGAGCATCCGATTCTGATACACCAAATTGGGAATCTTAATTTCTTTGGTTATTTGAGCATCAAATTATTGGATGTTCTATAATCTAATGCCTTGCATGCTTTCTCCCTCTGATTGAGTACTGATACTCACATCGGGTCCTTTGTGGACCGCCAGACCCATTGTTGGGTTATTATCTGATAGCATCCTTCACATTCAAAATTATTGTGATGTTCTTCCCCTGATACATGATGCCGTTGGTAAATTGTGCCTTCTCCCTCTAATAAGTTGTATCCTATGCTTTCGTCAGCCATGCTCTGTTGCCAAGCATGTGTTAATTACTCTTGAAGCTTGTGGTATATCTTACTAAGATGCCCCGATGGGTTGTACCTATGCCTTCCCTAATTCGTGTGAATCCGACAGTTTTCACGAGTCATACTTTTCTGGTGTTTTGCCAGATAATCTTTCAAAACTATAATTTCACCAAAGGCGAGGTGTAAATGTAAGGTGATGCATTGATGAAGTGGGAGTCGACCTTGAACCTTGTGTTCATGCCCATGGAAACGATGTTGATCTTATCATATAAGCTTCTCCTTTCATATAATCATTCATTGTATGATTTGATCTTGTATCTTTGATCTTGTCCATTTCAATCGTGGTTCCGACCAGGTTGTTCTACTTTGATTTCATTCTCAAATAGGTTAAAGTGCTTGTCTTCCATAGATCAATACACTAGTCTAACCTTTATTCTGATCTACCTCTGAGTTTATCATTGGTATCTCGAGAATATCACGGAGCTATATATAACTTTTTATGAGCTCCTCATCAACTATGATATTTCACCGATTACAGTTTCCTCGTGTTCTGAGTTGTGGGACACTCAGGGACACCGATATATGAATCGAGTATGCTTTGCGATTCAACAACTCTTAGAATCTTCCTCGCTTATGATTTTGTACTCAATCATGTCTTTCCAAGCTGTTAGGGCCCATCGTTATCGTCATGTTAGAGCTTAACCATGCTCAGCTTGATCGAGATGCTGAAGCTTGGCTTTATGCCCTGAATGCATTAAACGTGTCACCTCTTGAGGGGATTGAAAACATCCGAGTGGTCCATGAATTTCAAGATGTCTTTCCATAAGAACTTCCAGGGACCCCCTTGAAAGGGATGTCGAGTTTGTCTTTGACTTAGTGCCAGGCACCGCCCCTATTGCTAAGCAGCCATATAAGATGCCTCCACATGAACTCCTTGAACTGAAATAAGAAATAAATGATTCGCTTCGTCAAGGGTTCATTCGTCCAAGTTCCTCTGCTTGGGGAGCACCTTCTCTCTTTGTTAAGAAGAAGGATGGGACAAACCATGTGGTCCAGGATTATCGACCAATCAACCAAGCTACAATTCAGAACAAATATCCACTTCCTCGGATCAATCATTTGTATAATCAACTTGCTGGTTCCTCAATTTTCTCTAAGATCGACTTGAGGTTGGGTTACCATCAGATCCGTGTTCGTGAAGAGGATATTCCGAAGACCGCATTTGTTACTCGCTATGGTTCATACGAGTACACCGTCATGTCCTTCGGTTTAACCAATGCTCCAACAACCTTCTCTCGTTTAATGAATTATATCTTCATGTACTACCTCGACAAATTCGTCATGGTCTATCTGGATGATATTCTGGTATTTTCTAAGAATAAAGAAGAGCATGTTGAACATCTTCGTCTTGTACTAGAAAGACTTCGGGAACATCAACTATATGCCAAGTATTCCAAGTGTGAGTTCTGGATGGACAAAGTAACCTACCTTGGCCATGTGATCTCCAAGGATGGTATTGTGGTCAACCCTGAACGAGTTCAGGCTATTCTTGACTGTACTCCCCCGAAAAATGTCAAGCAAGTCAGAAGTTTTCTCGGACTCACAAGCTATTGCCGTCGCTTTGTCGAGAACTTCTCCAAGATTGCCAAGCCCTTAACCAATCTGCTTCGTAAAGGTGTTACGTATGAGTGGACAGAAAAATATCACGAGAGCTTTCAGGCACTTAAAGACAAACTGACGCCTGCTCTAGTGCTTGCTCCTCCGAATACTCGTAAGGACTTTGTCATTTATTGTGACACTTCACATCAGGGAATAGGATGTGTCCTAATGCAAGAACGCAAAGTGATTGATTATGCCTCTTGTCAGTTGCGTCCTCATGAAGAGAACTACCCAGTTCATGACCTTGAACTTGCTGCAGTAATACATGCATTGAAGGAGTGGCGGCAATACCTTGTTGGTAATCGATGCGAGATCTACACCGATCACCAAAGTCTGAAGTATCTGTTTACTCAACCGGATTTGAACCTCCGTCAACAGAGGTGGATGGAGTGCATAGTATATTAACCCTATGGCATTTCTTATACACCTGGCAAGGCTAATGTAATGGCTGATGCTTTGAGCCGCAAGTCATACTGCAACCACCTCTAGGTTCATAAGGTCATCCCCTTCTTCAAAAGGAATTCCGCAAGCTGAACCTCCATATTGTTCCTTAGGGTTATCTTATTCCCCCTCCTGAAGAGTTCCGCAAGATGAACCTTCGTGTTGTTAACCAGGGTTCTTTGAGTAACCTGGTTGCTATGCCAGATCTCGTGGACAACATCAAAACTATGCAACTCTATTGCAGTGAAGTCGAAAAGATTAAACAATATCTTGCGGAAGGTAAACCATCATTCTTCACCGTGGCTGATGATGGCACCGTGTACTTCAAGGGTCGCTTATTCGTTCCCACAAAGGAGGAAAACCTGAATATGACGGATAGAATACTGAAAGAAGCTCATTATACACCGATGTCTATTCATACGGGTAGTACCAAGATGTACCAAGATATCCGTCAAAGATTCTGGTGGTCAAGCATGAAACAAGACATTGCACGCTATGTTTTAGAATGTGACATTTGTCGTCGGATCAAAGCAGAACATCAAAAGCCTCCTGGAACTCTGCAATCTATTTCTATTCCTTAATGGAAATGGGATCATGTTGAAATGGATTTCGTCACTGGTTTTCCCAAGTCGCAGAAAGGTAATGATGTTATTCTTGTCGTCATTGACCGACTTTCCAAAGTTGCACATTTTCTAGCCGTCAAAGAAACGATCACTGCTAGTCAGCTGGCAACTCTCTACATGTCTAGAGTTGTTTCACTCCATGGTATTCCATTGGTGATTAGTTCAGACCGTGGCAGCTTATTCACTTGAAGATCTTGGGCAAGTTTCCAGGAAGCTATGGGAACTCATTTGTCATTTAGCACCGCTTTTCACCCTCAATCCCAGGGACAAGTTGAAAGAGTCAATCAGATTCTCGAAGACATGCTTCGAGCTTGTGTCATTTCTTTCGGCAAGAAATGGGAGGAATCTCTCCCATATGATGAGTTCTCCTACAACAATAGCTATCAAGCTAGTCTGAAGATGGCTCCCTTTGAAGTGTTATATGGACATAAGTGTCGAACTCCTCTAAATTGGTCAGAAACTGGGGAACATACACTTATCGGTCCGAATATTATCCAACATGCCGAAGATCAAGTCCGCATTATTCATGCAAATCTGAAGGCTGCTCAGTCTCATTAGAAGAGTCAGTATGACCGTCATCATAAAGATATGGTCTATCAACCCGGTGAAAAGGCTTATCTTCGGGTCACGCCAACGAGAGGTGCACACCGTTTTGGGATCAAGCGCAAGCTGGATCCTCGTTATATTGGTCCTTTCAATGTTCTCGAAAGGCGTGGTAAAGTGGCATATCAACTGGAACTACTGCTAAACCTTTCTCAGGTTCATGATGTGTTCCATGTGTCACACCTTCGTCGATGTTTCAAGGATCCCATCCGAGCAGTGGATCATGAAATGTTGGAGTTGCAACATGACCTTCCTTACAAAGAGCAACCAGTCCGCATTCTCGATGAAACTGAACGCCGGACTCGTCAGAAGGTTACCAAATTCTTCAAGGTGCAGTGGGCAAATCATTCCAAAGGTGAAGCCACTTGGGAACGCGGATATCATCTTCGTGCAGAATACCCCGAGCTCTTTCCTTCTACTTCTTAATTCTCGGGACGATAATTATTTTTAGTAGGGGAGAGCTATGACGCCCTGGATTTGCAATAAGCAAGGGTGCAGGTGAAAAAATTGTGCTGATAGTTTAAAGACTAAGTATTAGACAAGGAACAACATGCACCAGGTAATTTCTTTGTTCAAGTTTATTGTTCTGCATTAGTGTTTGTTATGTTTAATTTCCTATGATTGTTTTTTGCACGAGAACGGAGAGTCATATCCATCATCATCTGCACCCCCAAGTAATGAAGCCCCTCCTGATAGGGTTGAAGCTGTTGCTGCTAGAGCAGCATCTGCTGCTCCAGAAGTTCAAGATACAAGTGTTTCTACTGCTCCAAGGGCAACTGCTTTAGCTAGACGGGCTCCATCTGCTGCTCCTAGGCCTCCAGCTACTTCTAAAAGGGCTCCTCCTGCTGCTACAATGGCTACTGCTGCATCATCATCAATCCAAGATGCATCAAGAGCAACAACAACAGCTTCAAGGAAGAGGGAGATCACAAGTACTAGAGCCAGTGCACCAACCAAAAACACAAGGTCAAGTGCCTCTTCTCCAGCAAAAAACACCAGGGCTTGTAGAGGTGCTAGAGCTAGAGCATTTACTACTCCTAGGATAGCTAGTACATCCGCCCGGCCTAATGTTGGCTCAAAGAGGAAAAGGAGGGCTCCAACTAAGTGGGATGAGTACTTTACAGAAAGTGGCAACCACTGAATTTGCTTTTTGTCAAACAATGCTTGTTTGTCATGTCATGGACTATGTGGTGTGGAACCGTGATTTGTTTTTTTTGCCATATATGAACTTTGTTGATGTTAAAAACTATGTGCTGAGCCTTGGATACATTTTGCAACAAACTACTCCCTCCGTCCCGAAATAAGTGTCTCAACGTTAGTACAACTTTGTACTAAAGTTAGTATAAAGTTGAGACACTTATTTTGGGACAGAGGGAGTATTATGTATGCTTGTTTGATGATGAATTGGGTGAAAAGGGGTTAGGGTCACCCTTTGAGTCATTTTGTCAATGATTTGTTGAAAAAGCGTTAGGGTCAACCTTTGAGTCATTGTGTCGATGATTTGTCGAAAAAGGGTCAGGGTGACCCCTAGAGTCATTTTGTCAAAGATTTGTCGAAAAAGGTTTAGACCCACCCCTAGAGTCATTTTGTCAATGATTTGTCAAAAAAGGGTTAGGGTCACCCCTAGAGTCATTTTGTCGATGATTTGTCGAAAAAGGGTGACGGTCACCGTTTGAGTCATTTTGCCGATGATTTGTTGAAAAAGGGTCAAGGTGACCCCTAGAGTCATTTTGTCGATTTGTCGAAAAAGGGTTAAGCTGACCCCTAGAGTCATTTTGTCATTGATTTGTTAGAAAAGGGTTAGGGTGAACCCTAGAGTCATTTTGTCGATGATTTGTCGAATAAGGGTTAGGGTCACCCCTAGAGTCATTTCATCGACAAAATGACTCTAAGGTTGACCCTGGCCTTATTCAACAATTCATCGAGAAAATGACTCTAGGGGTGACCCTAAGCCTTTTTGAAAAATCATCAACAAAAATAACTCAAAGGGTGACCCTAGCCATAATTCACTAAATTCATTGACAAAATGACTAAAGGGGTGACCCTAACCACCATTCACTAAATTCATAGACAAATAGAGTCTTTCATTCAACCATGCATACATGATTCACACATAGATCAGAGGAGATAGATAGATAGATGCAAACATGAATAATACTTTACTCAAACATCAAATAGATCTAGATCAAGACCATCTTCATGGACGAAGAATCCTCAGCCACCTCAGCCTAGTGACCTGCTTCAGATGGAAGTTGGCCCTCCTCCTTGCCCAATAGATGGTTTCATCACTAGTAGGGTTTGAGCCATTGGGGAAGACATGTAGAAATTGTTGCTTGTCCAAACGATTGCGTGATGCCAAGATCATCCATCCACATGCCCCTGCCTTCCTCCATGCACCTCCTATTTTGCATCTATGACCTCGCCAGGATCCATGGCCACCAAGGTAGGGTTCTTAGGAATAACTCTGGTAGCTAGGCGAGTAGGAAATGTTTGTGGGTCTGACTAGGGTTTCTGAGGTGAAGCTGTGGGTTGATTTATATATTGGCAAGAGGGGTGTTGGCAGGCTCAAACAGTGGGATACACAAACCAATGTTGAGGATATCTCTTATCGTTAACGTATCGGTCAGCTGGAGATAAGAGATTAATCAGAAATCGGTCGATTAATCGATTTTATCGGTCGACTGTTAATCGGCATTTTTTGTAAATTCCAGGTTCCCAACACTAAAATATGCTATATTGATTACAAAAAATATATTGGCTAGAAGTGTTACCTTTATTCCTAGCCCTTGAATCCTCGTATAATGACAAAAAATAGGACAATAGTACATATTACATAATAAGGTGCTAGGAATAGGCCTAATTTATCGGTAGATTCCCGATAAATCGCTTGTCAGAGTGAAGATCGGACCAAAAGATAAATGCCAAAGATAAGGCATAATCTTATCGGTCACCCCATGAGTAGTGATAAATCGGACGGTAAATCGCAGAATCGAAAGATTTTTTGAACAGTGGATAAAACGATTAAATTTAGCTCTAAATAAATACATAGAAAGCACAACATAAAATGCATTCACATAAGAAGGAAAACAAACTATCTCCATAACCAACAATTTCTTAAGCAATTGCCTTCACTGCATTACTGCATTACTTATCATAACTAACAAGTCTTAAGTAGCTACAATAACCTAAGTGGTTCTTCATTGCATTACTTAGCACTAGCAATACGACCTGTGCATTGCAACGAGAGAGAAACAATGATCATAATTTCCTATGACCATGACCATATTTTTGTTGCATTGCGGAGATACACTACCACTCTCATTTTCGGAAAATCGTGAATAATTTTTTAAAATTATGAAATCTTGAACATATGTGAACTCCTGAACATATGTGAAATCTTGAATCTTTTTCAAATTCGTGAATATTTTTACATAGTTTCGAATATTTTCTAAAATAATGAACATTTTATACTATTTACAAACATTTTTTTAATAGCGGACATTTTCAAAAATAGTTTTCTTAAATTGGTGAATATTTTAATCAACGATATTTTTTTTGGAAATTGGTGGAACAATTTTTGAAATTCATGCACATTTTTTGATTTAACGAATAATTTTTAAAATGAATGATCGTTTTTCAATCAGCGAATATTTTATGTATCAATAAATCCTTTTTACAAAAAGTTTTAAAATTTTAGGGTATTTTTCAATAAATGAATATATTTTTCATTTTTCATATTGTTTCTCAAGTTTATTAACATTTTTAATAAAATATATATTTAAATTACATGTTTTGTTGGCTGAACATTTTCTCAAAATTGTGATTTTTTATAAATATGCGATATTTGTAGAAAACAAATGCGAACATTTTCTCAATCCATAATTTTTTTTGAATAATTAAAAATTTTATCTCTAAATTCTCATTTTTTTATTTTCCAACATTCTCTAAGTCTCCAATTCATTAAAGCAGGTAAAATAAAGGGGAGCTTCTATACAGCGCTTTAAGCGCTGGTTCAAGAAACTGGCGCTCGCAGCCGAACCTGATGGGCCGGCCCACAACTACGATCTTCAGCGAAAATTAATCTATTACGCCAAAAACACCACAAAAGCGTTGCCTCCCGCAAGGAATCGGCCAGGACAATTCAACTCGAACGAAGCTCAGATAACCACTACATCTCCTAGGCACTGCTGAACATATACAGCGCAAGTGTTTTAAGAACAATTATAGCGCGATATTTATTGCACATATTTATTAGAAAAACGTGACCGTTCCTCAAGAAAATGTGAACAAAACTTGAAACTTCACAGATTTAAAAAAACATGAATTATAAAAAGTTCATGTACTCAAGAAAGTTCATTGATTTTGGAAAAAAGTTCATTGAGGTTGAAAAAAAGTACATAGATTTTCAAAAAAGTTGACTGATTTTGAAAAAGTTCATCATTTTTGAAAAAAATTCACTGGTTTTAAAAAAAGTTCATCGATTTTGGCAAAAAGTTCATTGACTTTGACAAAAAAAAGTTCATCGAGTTTGAAAAATAGTTCATCGGTTTTGGCAACAGTTCATCGACTTTGACAAAAAAGATTATCGAGTTTGAAAAATAGTTCATCTGTTTTGAAGAAGTTCACAAATTTTAAGGAAACAATCCATCGATCTTGAAAAGAGTTCATCAGATTTTGAAAAAGTTCATCAAATTTAGATAAAGTTCATCAAATATTAAAAAAAATCATCTAATTTGGAAAACGTTCCTCAATATTAAAAAATTCATTGAATACAAAAAAAGTTCATCCATTTGATGGCAAGATAAAAGAAAAACAGAAAAAAAGAAAAAAAACGAAACACAAGTTTAAGACACAAAAATGATGGGAATATTTACGTTAATTTCTCGTGGTCGGATGGTTACCCGCTGCAGGTCCCGGTTTGCAAAAAGGAACTAAAACCGGCGCCTGCGACGCTATATAGGGTTTGCATAACAAAGACGAACAAGAAAAATGAAAATAAAAAGCGAAATTTAGAAAGCAGGCCGCCTGAGCATGGGCCGGCCCAAACAGGCATGCTGCGTCTTCTTCTAGCGGTCAAAGCGCAGTGTAGCAGATTTCTACTGCACGGACCGGCCCAGGCAGGGATTACACTATGTACAACCTTTTTATATTAGTTTTAGGTCGCATTGGTGGGGAATTTTTACAACTGTATGGGCAAATTACATGACGTACCGCCAGAACCAATAGCCATTTATTATTAATATATAGGTATTTCATATACTCGTGCGTTGTAACGGAAATTTTTTATTATAATCTTAAATGACAATGATCACATTTAATGCATTATCGAGATACATAGTCGCTCCCATTTTCGAGAAATAGTGAACAATTTTTTAAAAAAATGAACATTTTTTAAACGCATGAACATATTTGAAATTGTTAATATTTTTCAAATTCAATATTTTTTTAAAATCATGAACATTTTTTATAATTATTAAAAAAAATATTATTTGCAAACATTTTTTGAAAATTTGAAAATTTGAAAACATTTTTCTTGAATAGGCAAACATTTGTACAATCCACAAACAATTTTTTGGGATTTGGTGGAACAATTTTAGGAGTTGCTGAACATATTTTGAACTGCATGATCTTGTTTGAATCAGTGAATATTTTATGAATCAATAAACTATATTTTTAATTTATGATTTCTTGGATATTCTTCAATTCATGAATATTATTATAATTGGGGAGTTTGTTTTCAATTTCGTTATCATTTTTTAATACACGGACTTTTTTGAAAACTCATGAACGTTTTTATATTTCCTGAACATTCGGTTTAAAATTTACGATAATTTTATGGAGCTAAAAACATAAATTTTAAACATGTTATTTTAAAATTCTCATTTTTAAAAATTTCAAAACTTTTTAAAATTCTCCTATGAAATAAAGATAAGCAATAAAAAAACAACGAAGAAATAAAAAAACAGGTCGCCCATACATGGGCCGGCCCAAACCTATGAGCTATGTCTTCTCCTAGTGCGAAGAGAGGAGTATAAGAGGTTCCTACCTGGGCCTACGCAGAGTGAGATTCCTCTATGTGAAACATTTTTTTATCATTTATGGATGGCATTGGTGGGTAATATTTTGCAACTTTAGGGATAATTTTGATGATGGACGGGCTGAAGCACTTCTTCCTTTATTAGTAGGTAAAGATAAGCAACAAGTTCTTAGCATAACCACCTACAATCACCAACTCCATTTACAATAACTTAAGCAATTCATGTAGGATTGCACAAAATATACAGTTGCATCAACTTCCAAGGCCTACTATATATAGGCCAACTTACTTACTTAACCATGATTGTCCAGCTCTGCAAGCCTCAAGTATTGCCTTGATTTGATTAAGTTTTTCCTTTCTACCATGATCGGCATTGAGCAGGTCAGCAACAACTCTCTCCAAGTCTTTCTTCTCTTCTGCAATAAGATCTATGTTCATCTGGATCTCTTTCATAGCCTTCCTAGTGTTCTGAATTATGTTTGCATGGGCCACGAGGATACACTTCTACTACTTTGCTAGCCTAAGCTTCTCCATCTTCACCTCCATCTTCTCAAACTTGTCAGCATCCATTTCTTTATGGTAGTCAACCTTGCTAACACCATCCCGCCAGTCAAACATCTTGGAAACATCATCCGCCATTTTATGATACTTAGTGCAAAGATGATCCTTCTCCTTCTTCAACTTGGCTAACTCCTCCTCATAGACATATTTGTCTTCAATCCTGCCAAGGTTTTGCTAATTGAACATTTCCCAAAGCTTGATTAGGCAGTTCTTAAGTATATCAGGCCAGACAGGATCAACCCACTTAAAAACACCACAATTCACACCTCCCTCTTCAAATAAACAACATGTACAGATTATAAACCATGCTCACACAAGATCAACCCACTTAACAACAACAGGGAATTCAGACACACAACACATATATTATTAAATTAAGACGGGAATCACATATATTTGTGAACTTAGAAATTCATAATCATATAGGGCATGACATGTGGAAAGGATCATGATGCCGACAACACATAATTATTAAAACCATGTCCAGACAATTATCAAAACACTTTATCACATATGGCATTTGCAAACAATTATCCAAACACTTGAGGACTGTACTTTATTAGTGCCAATACAATGCTTCATATAACAACAATAGATTATATATCCATTTAACAATGACTATAGCTACCAAAATGCAATTACAAATAACAACTTAGTGATGTTTTACTCACCTGAACATGGCATCCATAGAACCTCCTTCCAGTATTTGAAGCTTCAAATGCAACACATTTCCTAGGCATCATCTGGTGTAGCATGCACTTGAACTGCCACCATGGGAGCACCACAAAACAGTGGCCCGGGGATGGTGTCAGGTGTTTCCTACAAAACAGTTACAACACAAGATTAATCAACCAACTATTCCATCCAATCAATGCAGATCCATGAAGCACCTGGCTTAGATAGCCTAAATCACCAAATGTATTGATGAACCCTAACCATAACCCTAACTACTCTGAGAGGAGAGAAGAATGCTTACGAAGTACTCCATCTCCATCAAGCTGCCCCCCATGTTGTCGTCGTCCGAGCTCTCTTCCCCATCATTCCAAGACATCATCCTAGGCGGCGGTGAACACTTGGTCAATGGCGAGCTTGGGGGAGGGGGGAACAGAGGGAGGGAGAGAGTGGGAGGAAGTGAGGGGAGTGAGAGAGAGAGAGTAAGCCAACTCAGGGTCATTTGACCCGGTCGGTCAGGGCGCGCCCTAACGGTCGTCACAATGCATGCCGTCAGTGGCATCCCACATGGACCTGATGTGCGGGGCTAGGTTTTCATAAACCCACTTAAAACTTAACATTTCAGCAACTTCTTTTTTGGAACAGTCCACCACTTTTGTGGTGGTTTTTAAAAAAATTAAGAAAACATGTAGGTTTTGTAGCCCTAGCCTGTAATGTGGTAGTTTTATGCCATTTACTCGACAAAAGAACTACGTGAGCGGGTTAGTTTATATCCCCTTTTTATACTTACTCTAAGCGAAGGTAATAAGGGCATCTAAAATGCTAAACCCGTAAATTTTCTCATGCATCCGTCCATGAACGTACGTCGGCGGAATTGGACTTGAGACCTCATGTTCAGGGCTTAATGTCATTGCCAACCCAGCTAGATCGACTCGTGTTCGTTAGATAGACATGTTTGGCATATTCAATATTTCCACCTCGCTTCCTTACACCATATCAACCCAATTTATATATGTATTTGTGTATCTTTTGATAGTGGGGAGTCCTGGAATTTGATGTATAAATGGCCAACCCAATAGCATTTTTTAGAAATCCTAATGAATCCTAGAGGCCCACTCACCCCATTCATGCAAGGCAAGAGGTGGGACAAAATTTTAGTCCCATACTGCTCACCTAATAGGAGTTGGACCTTCATATAAGGGAGGAAGTTTTTTCCACATAAGGATGAGCATGAGAACAAGATATATATATATATATATATATATATATATATATATATATATATATATATAGGTGCACTCCTCCTTCACCGCCCGCCATGCCACGCCATGCCTCGTCACGATGTGTCGCGGGTTGTGGGAATGAGCCGGGCAGAGGTCTAAATTTTTGCCACGCATGACTAGTATTTGAAAGGTTGCACGGGAGCTGAAACATTTTTTGCTGTAGTGGGGAGTGAATACGAACGCTGCACCCTTCGGTGCTGGTTGTTTGCTTCATCTCCCATCCTTTCATTTTGTCTTCCATCGCAGCCTATTCGCTTCTCCTGTGCCTATAAAAGAGAGGTCGCTCCTCTCTAGAGAGACACATCAAAACATCATCTTCCTCACACCATCGAGTTCCAAACTCCGAGCTCCTGCTAGGTTCTTCCCCATGCCGGCTTGCGGCATGCCACACATGCCGGGACAATAGGCCTCTGAAGCCTCGCCACTTTGAGTCTTGTATGGGAGAAGGGTGATAGGGTTTTTGGGGAGTGCTCTGCGCGACTACTGACTTCATCACGGATGCCACGGATGTCGATGACTTCTTTCCCAACGTCAACAACCTCTTCGATGACATGGCCGGTGACAACGTCAACACCTTATGATGCTACCGTGTTGCTTCGAAACAATCAAAGAATTGCTAGAGATCAATTGAAATACTCTCGGATTATTGGATTGCTTGTAGCGACCCGACCTGGAAAGGTCAAGCCTCTGTGCAATCACATGTAATTAACATAAAACTGATATATAGCTCAAAAATCTCAGCGGAAACAGTCAATGGGAGTAGAGTCCCAATAACACCAACGACAGGTTGAGTGTAGACCGTAACCCTGAATCGTACTCTTACTCGTCGAAGAAGAGTATCTGCAACATAAGACGTTGTAGCCGTGTAGGTCAGTACGTTGAATGTACCGGCAAGATCACCATAGTAGAACAGAAGATAAAAACTATTCTATATGTAGTAAGGCTTTGTGGCTTTCTGTCTGAGTTTTTTGCATAAAAGCTGATTTTGTTTCTTTTCCTACAACAAAGGAATATCAGGAATTTTCACTACAGAGTTACCTAACATGACATGGTTCCGCCAACCGATGTCTTAATTCCCACAAGTATCATAAGTTGCCCACAATTAATTATCAGTCTAGTGTTGAGAGTTCAGAGATAGATCCAAGTCCAGAGGCTCAAATTGTCCGTAACCGGGGACACGGCTAATCGATTAGGTTTAACTCTGCAGAGTGTTGTGTACTTTACCCACAAGATTCGTTCCCTCCTGGTAAGTCCTTGCACTCCCGGGTGTTTGAGAACAGGATGAACGAAACATGGTCTTTTAGAGTGTTTCCCTAACTACTGTCAGTGCCCATCCATTCCTAACATCGACTACATCTCGTAGCACTGCCCAACCAGAGTCACAACATAGATCAACCAAGCCAGAGTCCATAATGACTTGTGGCTACACAGGTAAGCTTCCGGGCATGAAGTATTCATCCGTCCCTTTGAGTCTGGGTGAAGCTTTCCGCAAGATGTCATGGCGCTTCTCCATGCATCCCGGCCATCCACTGGTTACTCCAGGGATGCCCAATCAACCATCCTTCACCCAGTAGTGTGTATTGAAAACTTGTTTCTCGAGTCTTGAAGTCTTGAGGTCTTGACGATGCAGGACTTGATGATGCCTTCAAGAAGTTGTCATCTTGACGTAGAGTCCTCCTTCTCACACCACTCACGAACACTCATACCAAACCCCGTCTACTTTAGCATAGCATAAAAATAACTAACGTTCCCGGGGCTTTAGTAACAAGTGGTGGGTTCCTACCTCATGCATTCTACTCAACTACAAGAATTTCAATAACACTACGGGAGGGATTTGTTGAATGATGTCACTACATGCAATAAAACATAGGTATGAACAAAATGGTCAAAGTGAACTTGCATGTACTGTTGATGAAGAAAAATGTCGCTCTCAGAAATACTTGATAGACTATTCGTCACTCTCCGATAAAATCTATACAATCAAACATTGCATTCATATAAGCAATCATACTAGCAATCAATACTAACAATCAATAAGAAACACAAGACCAAACACAAAAGGGTTGTGATGAAGGAAATACTTAAGACAAAAGTTAAAATCAACAAAACTTCATCAAATCAGCCAAAAGTGGTTTTCTATACAGTTAAATCCTATTTTCAAAAGTAAAACACAAAACAAAATAAAGTATAACATAAGTATTTTAGTAAATATTTTACGTAGTAAAAAGAATTACTTTTGAAGAACAAGTAAGAACTATGAAAAACAACACACTAAACACCATAAGTTAACAACAAGAAAAAAACAACAAAATTTTAAAATAACAGAAAGAAAAATATATAAAAAAACTAAGTTAACAAAAAGTAAAACTTATATAACAATTTATGAAAATAATTTCAAATAGGAAATCCAGCTAGC
Source organism: Hordeum marinum (assembly GCA_022496015.1). Taxonomy (NCBI): domain Eukaryota; kingdom Viridiplantae; phylum Streptophyta; class Magnoliopsida; order Poales; family Poaceae; genus Hordeum; species Hordeum marinum. The sequence goes on from CM039672.1 coordinate 388,528,200, forward strand.
AAGGAAATCAATTTGCAAGTTATTATGAAACTAGAATTGATTTCATGCTACAAAAAATAATAAATGACATAAAAATAAACTTGGTTCAAATACTACTGCTAACTAACATAAAACAAAGTAAACTTGTCATCTAATATAAAATAAAATAAATTAAAACAGTTTAAAACAAAAGAAATATAAATAATCCTATAAAGAACTAAAACAGAATCTGTTTTGTTAAAAATAGTAAATTTAATTATTCTAAAAATTCTCAAATTATACCTAACGTTAAGTAAAGTCACTAGTGACAAGTAGAAAAAAGAATTAACTCAAAATAATTTTTTAAACTCAAGATATTCAGAAAATAAAATTTGAATCAAATCTGTTTGAATTCAATTTTAAAATATTCAAATAGGGTCAAACTTGATATATACAGAAAGTACGTAAAATTTGTGACACAATGCAAAAAGAATCATATTAAAACAATTAAAAACATAAAAGATATAAAGAAAACAAAACAGAACTAATTCTGTTTTAGAAAATAAAACAGAAAAGAAAATCCTAATCTAACGAACATGATGCTACGTGGCGCTTTCTCATTGGCTACGGGATGTGCGCGTTTGAGCTAAACTGGCATACGACCGGTAACTAAAAGAAAACGTTTCGAGGTGCTAAGTCATCTAATCTGGATCATTGAATCCAGATCCAACGTCTACAGAGGAGAGGGGGTGAGCTCACATGGTTTTGTCGTCGGCGATGGAAGATTCCGGCGAGGCAGGGGCGGCGAAGTCGACGGGGACGATGCTTTGGTGGTCCTCCGGCGATGGCGAGGTCTCCAATCGACGGCAGGGATCCTCCGGGGATGGTTGGTCGTGACGGATAGACGAGGGGGTGACGGTGGTGAGTGGCACGAGCTCTTAGAGCTTCGGGAGGTGGCCCGCTCCGGTGATGTTGTCGGCGTGGGGACTCTTGTGGGTCTGGGGTTCAAGTGAGGGTACTGGGAGATGCGGGCGAGGGTGGTGGAGCGGTTGGTGACCTCGGGAGGGCTCGGGGTGGTCGGGGTGGAGCGGCACGAGCTCGAGGAGCTTCGGTGGTGGCCGGAGCTCTGACGAGTGATTACGATGAGGGGAGAGCGTCGGGAAGGGGGATTAGGGGGGAAATGGGTCACGGGCAAGGCAGGCTTTATATAGAGGGTCTCGGGTGGTAGAATAGGAAAGGAGGAGGGAGATCTGGGCGGATTGATCTCGCGGGCGAGAATGGAAAGGAGGGAGGAGGAAGGAAGGAAGGTGACCGCGGCAGCGTGTCGGTCGGGCGGTGGGGTCCGCGTGCCAGCGAGAGAAAGAGGAAGGGCGACGCGTCGGTGGCCGATCCGGAGAGGATTCGGATTCGATCTGGATCCGGATCGGGCCCGTTTAAGGTAAGTGGGCCACGTGAGTTTCCTAATATATACTATTTATTTCCTTTTATTAATTTACACAGGAAGGAAACTACATTATGGGTAATTAAATCATTTTCGAAAATTAAAGATTTTTATATTAAATTGCCCAGGGGAATAAATGCAATTTAATGAACATTTTTCCACGGCCAAAATAAATAATTTTAAAAAAATTATTTCCAGAAAATGCCTAAATGACTTTTAATTCCTTTTGCAAATACTTTTCAAATAACCCCCTGGGTTTTATGGTTCAAATACTCACAAAAATAACCCTAGTGTGGAGTGTCATATTACTCCTCTCAAATTTTGTCAAGGGGTTTGAATTCTTTCAAACTTGAAATAGGAAAATTCAATTATGAAAATGAACTCCATATCAGGAATTTTCAAATAGTTTTCAAATTCACTTTTCAAATCTTTTTATATTGAAGAAGTCATGTCATCTTCTCTCAGTGATTTGAAATGGAATTGAATTTGAAATCAAACACAAAGGGAAAGTCATTTTATTCCCTCTCATTCAAAAGTTTTCAAAAGTTTCAAATTTCACTCAATTCAATCACTCAGACAAACAAACAGTCATTCTAATATTTATTATAACATTCCAAAATTGGGATGTTACATCGCTTATGTATTTAGCCATCACCACAAGACCTGACGTCCCTTTTGTTGTTAGTAAGTTGAGCCGGTTTGTCTCAAAACCAGGAGATGATCATTGGAAAGCTCTAGAAAGAGTTATGCACTATTTGAAGGGCACTACGAGTTATGGAATTCACTCCATTGGGTACCCAAAGGTGTTTGAATGGTATAGTGTCTCAAACTGGATCGCTGATGCTGATGAGATAAAGGCCACGAGCGGATATGTATTCACTCATGGAGGTGGCATTGTTTCTTGGAAGTCTTGCAAGCAGACCATCTTAACGAGGTCAACAATGGAAGTAGAACTCACATCACTAGATACAGCTACAATCGAAGCAGACTGGCTTCATCGGCTTTTGAATGACTTATCGGTTGTTGAGAAACTTGTATCGGGTATCCTTATGAACTACAACAATCAAACTGTGAACACAAAAGTGAGCAACTCAAAGGATAACATGAAATCATCAAGACATGTTCAGAGAAGGTTAAAGTCTGTCATAAAAATGAGAAACTCTGTAGTTATTGCATTGGATTATATCCAAATGTCTAAAAATCTGGCAGATCCGTTTACTAAGGGTATATCACGTAATGTGATAGATAATGCATCAGAGCAGATGGGTATGAGACCCGCGATATGAGTTCTTCATAGTGGTGACCTACTCTATGTGATCGGAGATCCCGTGAATTAGATTTGGAAGACAAGTTGTTGGGCAACTAAGAGGAGAGTATCCTTACTATTAATACCACTCCATGGATGCAATACTCCTATAATCTGCATGGCAGGTTGATGTACATCTTAATGTGTTCTAAGTGGCTTATTTAAGCAGAGATGTCCTGTAGAACATATTTTCAAGAACACACCTATATGAGTATGATTGTTAACGTCGCAATCTATGAGAGTAGGGTGCTCTCTACAAAAACTCATGAAAGGCCTCTGAGTATGACACATAAGCTCCACCCGCGAGGAAGTCCCACGGTATCCTAGTATCGGTCAATGCTTTGTGTGAAGCTAGATTCGCAAAAAAACTTACAGTTCAAGGCATAGTCCACTATTCAAGTTTCTTACTAGTGTAGCATAGAGTTTTAGGTGGAAGTTCAACTTAACAGTCTCAGCTGCAATACCGGTATATAAACAGTGTTTTGGAACCAACGGAAAATTTTGTGTGCCTCTGGGATCTGGTGGGGGATTGCTGAAATTTAATCTATATATGGGCCAGCCCAATAGCATTTTTCAGAATTTCTAATAAATCCTAGAGGCTCACTCAGCCCATTCATGTAAGTCAAGAGGTGGGACAAAATTTTAGACCATACTACTCAACTAGTAGGAGTTGGACCTCCTTATATGGGAGATTGTTTCCATACATGTATGAGCATGGGAACAAGAGAGGGAAACACGCGTGCTCCTCCTTCGTAGCCTGCCTCATCACGCCACACCTCTTCATGATGCGTCGTGGGTTATGGGAATGAGCCAAGCCAATGTGTAAATTTTTTCACGCATGACTGGTATGTGAAAGGTTGCACGGGAGCTGAAATGTCTTTTTTGCTAAAGTGGGGAGTGAATACAAACGTTGCATCCTTCGGTTGCTCACCGTTCGCTTCGTCCCATCCTTTCATTTCGTCTTCCCTCGCAACCTATTTAGCTCCTTCTCATGTGCAAGGTTGTCAGAATCACAGCTCAAGTCTTAGAATCTTGCGACTTTACGATCTGAACTAGCCCCTCTGATTCTATGATTTTTTCACAGAATCTAAGTTTCTATGATCCTAATAGTTATGATTCTACGAATCATGATCGTACCAACGGAGCTCCGATCCACTTCAGAATCTTGATTCTGACAAATTTTCTCCTGTGCCTATAAAAGATAGGTCGCTCCTCTCTAGAGAGACACGTCAGAATATCATCTTCCTCACACCATCGAGTTTCAAACTCTGAGTTGCTGCTATGTTCTTCCGCATCCCGGCACATGAGAAGGAGTTGCTGCTATGTTCCAAAATCGAGTCCCAAATTTGAAACAACATGGCAGAAAGATACTCAAGGCCATGCACTATCCTAGGAGGAACTTTGTGGGTAATTAGACGAGATCACGAAAGACACGAATGATGCATATAATTCTGGGCTAACTAAAGGAGAGTAATATAATGGTGTAAAAATTGTGGTGCATATAACGGTGGGCTAATGAAATGAGATTCTTAGAACAATGCAGAAACCGTGGCACTGCTTAGGAATAGAAGGGGTGCATGGTCGCATGTGGGCATGCAAGGTAGTCCTACACAAGCTATAAAAGTAGTATTGTGACTCAATGAGGGGTCGTACTTGAGTGCAAATGGAAAAAAGAATCATCTGAATGAGCGGTCGTAGTCACTCCATGATTGAATCTTATTAATTTCATTATTTATTTATTTTAATGTGTGCCTGATATGTTTTTTTCCTAAGTTTGATGTGCACCTCCATGTAGTCAGATGCTGCATTATTGGGCATTTTCTTCGAACCAGCCAATCTTAGTCCATGCTAATTGATGCTATAATTTCTATGTTGTGATATATCACTCTGTCTAAAAATAAATGTCTTAAGCTTAATACAACTTTATACTAAAGTTAGTACAAAATTGAGATAGTTATTTTAGGACGGAGGGAGTATTACTTTTCCTACTCTCATGTTGCAACGCACGAACATGTTTGCTAATGCCTTCATACGGGAAAAGATTGAGAAGTCAGTTGTGTCCAAGACCAGGGATGAGGATGTGCCTCATGAGCTCAAAGACTTATCTTTGTATGTTAATCTTGATATATGACATACTACGATGGTCTAACAACATCGTTAGTAGTAGTCAACGGATAGCTATATGTTTCCCTATATAATTTAGAGTCATAATCTATAGTTAAACATATAATGAGGTTGGTTTTTGATCTTGATTTATTTTAATGTACACCTCCTTTTCTTCCTTCTATTTTTTCATATTTGTTATAGTAGATTATGAACACATGTAGAGGTGTACTATTGCATTGGTGCTCACCCCCCTCTTTGTTTCTCGCCCCTCTCCTTCATATAGACAAAAGAGCCGCTGAACGGGTTTATAGCCCCTTCTCATACTTGCTCTAGTGTAAGGCAATAAGTGCGCGCGTTGAAACACATGGTCCATTATCTTCAGGGGGAAGCACCTACATATTACTTCCGTGGGTGTGGAGTCCCTCTGCGCCATCCATTTCATGCACGACGACCGTGGATGTCTCCCTGCCACTCTTCCGACCGTCCAACCTCCACGCCTCACACCAGTACGACTTGTGTCGGTGTCAAAACCGACGAATCTCGGGTAGGGGTCCCGAACTGTGAGATTAGAATCGATGGTAACAGGAGACGAAGGGGACGCGAGTTTATCCAGGTTCGGTACCTCCAATGGAGGTAATACCCTACTTCTTGCTTGATTGTATTGATGGTGTAAGGGGTTACAGAGTTGATCTATCTCGAGATCGTATGTCTAACCCTAGATGAGTTGTTCTGGCCCTATGCCCTAACACCCTCCGGCTTATATAGATGCCGGGGGTGTCCTTGGTTTACACATGGTCGGTTACATGCCGAAGAGATAACTTGCCTAACTACAGCTAATAACTTGGAGAACACGTCTTGACTCCATGAAGCTTCCATCCTGGCACAGGTGGTCCTCGATCCTCCGATGCCTGCCTTGCGGCCCATACGGTCCGACACATGAACAATGGGTCGGCTATCCGAGGACCCCTTAATCTTGGTCTCCCTCAGTAGCCCCCCAACTAGCCTTCAATGCCGATATATATATTCGGTTGATTCCTTCACGTTGTCGTCTTCGATAAGATCCTTCACGTCGTCGTCGTACCTCATCCTTCTCTGTTCGGCATCCAACCAGTCTTCGATAAGATCCCAAGCGTCGTGGGCGTGGGTCATTATAATAACTGCACAAGTTCCTCAATTTTCGTGCATCGTGGGAGGTGAGTGGCCAGCGATTTTTACAATCCTACCCCTCCGCAATGGAGGCATCAACCCATTTAATCAAACAAAATTGTGGTTCAAACCACATCTTCTTCCTCCCACTCGTCAAAAACTCCTAGCGGAAGCTCCACGCAAAACATGGCTAACGTTCCAGCTCCTTAGTATGCCCTTACGGTCAACGCCCAGGTGACTGGACCAGCTACTCCGTCACTCTCCTGCGGCTCGTAATCTGGAGACCCAGGGATATCTCCCCTCATCAGATCTAGCGGCAACCTGCACAGGTCTGCTTTCTTATGGTCATGAGGTCTTAGACGAGTGCTTTCCTAATCCAAACAAGGGGGAGCACGTTTTCTTCGTCCCCTTCCTCCTCCGGGGCCTCGGGTTTCCAATTCACCAATTCTTCAATGGGTTACTGGAGTTCTATGGGATTCAACTTCACCATATCACCCCAGGGTCGATCCTACACATCCTGGGCTTTGTCGCCCTCTGTGAGATGTTCTTAGGGTGCGAAGCTCATTTCGATCTATGAAGGAAATACTTCTGCCTCGTCCCCCGAACTCGGGACAAGGCCATCTTAGAGGTCGGCGGAGCCGAAGTATGCCGCATAGCGGGAACGGGGTATCCGGCTGAGACATTGAAGAAATCCGAAGAATGGACTTCAGAGTGGTTCTATGTAGAAGACGCCCCCCTGTTCGAGCCAACTCAGACATGTTTGCCTGAATACTCCGACCTCCTCCCGAAGAAGAGGTACAACTGGCGACCTAGGAGCTCATCTCAGGAGGAGAGCGCCAAAGTGCAAGGCCTTGCCGCGCAAGTGCGGATGCTCACCCATCACCAGCTGACCATGATCGACGTCATGGACACCTCTATCTCTTGGTGCGTGCAACCCCTCCAACAAAGGGTGCACCCCCTATGGCGATACAATGGGACAAGCGACACCACGTCCTCCCGAAAACTAGGTCCTGCCAATCCAACAACGCTGGCCACTGTACTTGCCAACCTATACAAAGGAGAGCAAGAAGACTTCATCCAGCGGTCAACCAAGGAAGGGTATTCGGCCCACAATCCCATCGAACAGGTAAACCTTCCTCTTCCAATCATGGAAATAGTTTGGGGCTTCATTCCACACTCTATTTTACCGAGGCCTTGATGTGAATAGGAATGGAGGAGCTTCATCAAGACAGTCAAATGTTCGGCTCCTCAGCCCGAGAATCATGCTCGAGACAATGATCCGGGCTTCAACGAGGACCCAGATCTTCTTCTAGACTTTGAAAATAGAGTCTACTACAAGGACAACATCGTCCAGACCCCGGTGGCAATCATAATCGATTACCCCGAGTCATTCTCTATTCCATCTGCGGGTAAGAAGAAAAGCTCCTCCCGCAAAAGGCCTGCTAACAAGAGCGCCCCAGATGCGCCGGTCCCGACACCCAAGCGCTGCCGACCAGCATGCCATGCGCCAGCAGCCGAAGCCGCTGGCGAGTCAGAGGCCTGCCGGGACCTTGCAAAGGAGCCGGACATGGGGACGAACCCACCCGTCCGCGCATCCCAAAGGTACATTGTTCGGATATCCGCTTTATTGTTGTACTCAGCAGAATCTCATAGCCGCTCATTTTATACCTAAGAGAAACACCCAATCTTCACCTACGGAGGGGGGCTGCCCGGATGTCAGGAGTGTTGGGGAATGTGGCATGGGAAACAAAAATTTTCCTACGTTCACGCAAGACCTATCCATGGTGATGAGCATCTATGAGCGGGATGGTGGGTCTACATACCCTTGTAGATCGCTAAGCGAGAAGCGTTAAGAAACGCGGTTGATGTAGTCGAACGTCTTTGCGATCCAAATCGCCGAGCGTCCTGCGATCCAATCACGATCCGTCCTGATCTAGCACCGAACGGACGGCACCTCCGCGTTCAGCACACGTACAACTTGATAACGATATCTGCCTTCTTGATCCAGCAAGAGGGGGCGAAGAGGTGGAAGAGTTCTCCGGCAGCGTGATGGCGCTCCGGCGATGGTGGTGGAGCTGTTCCAGCAGGGCTTCGCCTAAGCACTGCAGAAAACTGATCTAGAGGAGAAACTATGCACTTGAGAAGAGGGCAACACGTGGCAGAACATTCTGTGCAAAAACCCTCAAAACCACTAGTATATATAGGAGGAGGGGAGGAGGAGGCTTGGCCCTCAAGGGGACAGCCCTAGGCTTCGGCCGAACCAAGGAGGGAGGAGTCCTCCTCCTCCACTCTTAGTAGGATTAGGACTCCTTCCTTATTTGTTCCTTTTTGCCTTTTTCCACCTTTTTCCTTTTGGGCTTTTCTTCCTAGCCACATGGGCATTGTGTGGGACTTCCACCATACCACTAAGGGCTGGTATTCACCTTCCCACAGCCCATGTAGCCTCTTGGGTCGAAATACCCCCCCCCCCCCCGATGGTCCCCCGGTACACTATGGGCACTCCCGGTACACTACCGATGAGCCAGAAACTTTTCCGGCGACCAAAACAGGACTTCATATATATCAATCTTTACCTCTGGACCATTAGGAGCTCCTCGTGACGTCCGGGATCTCATATGGGACTCCGAACAACCTTCGGTCACCACCATGCATAACTCTATACTACCGAAACGTCACGAAATCTTAAGTGTGTAGACCCTGCGGGTTCGAGAACTATGTAGACATGACCGAGACACCTCTACGGTCAATAACCAATAGCGGGACCTAGATGTCCATATTGGTTCCTACATATTCTATGAAGATCTTTATCGGTCGAACCTCTATGTCAAGGATTTAGTTAATCCCGTATGATGTTCCCTTTGTTCTTTGGTATGTTACTTGCCCGAGATTCGATCGTCGGTATATCCATACCTAGTTCAACCTCGTTACCGGAAAGTCTCTTTACTCGTTCCGTAATACAAGATCCCATGGCTAACACTTAGGCACATTACTTGCAAGGCTTATCATGATGTTGTATTACCGAGTGAGCCCTGAGATACCTCTCCGTCACACGGAGTAACAAATCCCAGTCTTGATCCATGCCAACCCAACAGACACCCTCGGAGATACCTATAATGCACCTTTATAGTCACCCAGTTACGCTGCGACGTTTGATACACACAAGGCACTCCTCCGGTATCCGTGAGTTGCATGATCTCATGGTCATAGGAACATATACTTGACATGCAGAAAATAGTAGGAATAAACTGACACGATCATATGCTACGTTTGTAGTTTGGGTCTTGTCCATCACATCATTCTTCTAATGATGTGATCCCGTTATCAAATGACATCACATGTCAATGGCTAGGAAACCTCGACCATCTTTGATTAACGAGCTAGTTCACTAGAGGCATACTAGGGACCAAGTGTTGTCTATTTACCCACACATGTAATGTGTTTCCAATCAATACAATTATAGCATGGATAATAAACGATTATCATGAACAAGGAAATATAATAATAAACACTTTATTTATTGCCTCTAGGGCATATTTCCAACAGTCTCCCACTTGCACTAGAGTCAATAATCTAGTTCACATCACTATGTGATTTACATTGTAATGAATCGAACACCCATGCAGTTCTGGATTTGATCATGTTTAGCCCTTGGAAGAGGTTTAGTCAACGGGTCTACAACATTCAGATCCGTGTGCACTTTGCAAATATTTATGTCCTTCTCCTCGATGTAATCGCGGATGGAGTTGAAGCTTCACTTTATGTGTCTGGTCCTCTTGTGAAACCTTGGTTCCTTGGCCAGAGCAATGGCACCAGTGTTGTCACAGAACAGGTTCATTAGATTCAGTGCACTGGGCACTACTCCAAGATCTGTCATGAACTGCTTCATCCAGACACCTTCCTTCGCCGCCTCTAAGGCTGCGATGTACTCCGCTTCGCATGTAGAATCGGCTACCACGCTTTGCTTGGAACTGCACCAGCTTACCGCTCCCCCGTTGAGAATAAATACGTATCCGGTTTGTGACTTAGAGTCATCCGGATCAATGTCAAAGCTTGCATCGACGTAACCCTTTACGACGAGCTCTTCATCACCTCCATAAATGAGAAACATTTCCTTAGTCCTGTTCAGGTACTCAAGGATATTCTTGACCGCCGCCCAGTGCTCCATTCTAGGATCACTTTGAAACCTTCCGGCCATACTAATGGCAAGGCTGACATCGGGTCTTGTGCACAGCATTGCATACATGATAGAGCCTATGGCTGAAGCATAGGGGATGCCACTCATCTTTTCTCTATCTTCTGCAGTCACTGGGCATTGAGTCTTACTCAACTTCACACCTTGTAACACAAGCAAGAACCCCTTATTGGCCTGATCCATTTTGAACTTCTTCAAAAGTTTATCAAGGTATGTGCTCTGTGAAAGTGCTATTAAGCGTCTTGATCTATCTCTATAGATCTTAATGCCTAATATGAAAGCAGCTTCTCCTAAGTCCTTCACTGAAAAACTCTTGTTCAAATATTCCTTCACGCTTTCCAGCATTTCTATATTGTTTCCAATTAGAAATATGTCATCCACGTATAATATTAGAAACGCTATAGAGCTCCCACTCACTTTCTTGTAAATACAAGCTTCTCCATAAACTTGTATAAACTCAAACGCTTTGATCACCTCATCAAAGCGCTTATTCCAACTCCGAGATGCTTGCACCAGCCCATAAATGGATCGCTGGAGTTTGCAAACTTTGTCAGCATTCTCTGGATCGACAAAACCTTCTGGTTGCATCATATACAACTCTTCCTCAAGAAAGCCATTGAGGAACGCTGTTTTGACATCCATCTGCCAAATTTCATAGTCGAAATAAGCAACTATTGCTAACATGATTCTGACGGACTTAAGCATCGCTACGGGTGAGAAGGTCTCATCATAGTCAACTCCTTGAACTTGTGAAAAACCCTTTGCCACAAGTCGAGCTTTATGGACGGTGACATTACCGTCTGCGTCCGTCTTCTTCTTAAAGATCCATTTGTTCTGAATGGCCTTTCGCCCTTCAGGTAATACTTCCAAAGTCCACACTTTCTTTTCATACATGGATCCCATCTCAGATTTCATGGCCTCTAACCATTTCTCAGAATCCTGGCCCATCACTGCTCCTCCATAGCTCGTAGGTTCATTGTTGTCCAACGACATGACCTCCAAGACAGGGTTGCCGTACCATTCATGAGTAGTACGCGCCCTTGTCGACCTACGAGGTTTAATAGTAGCTTGATCCGAAGCTTCATGATCATCATCATTAACTTCCTATTCTACCGTCGTAGGTTCCACAGAAACATCTTTCTGCGCTGCGCTACTTTCTGGTTGAAGTAAAGGTTCAGTAACCTCACCAAGCTCTATTTTCCTCCCACTCAATTCTTTCGAGAGAAACTCTTTCTCAAGAAATGTTCCGTTCTTTGCGACAAATACTTTGCCTTCGGATCTGAGATAGAAGGTATACCCGACTATCTCTTTCAGGTATCCTATGAAGACGCATTTCTTCGCTTTGGGTTCCAGCTTTTCAGGCTGAAGCTTTTTGACATAAGCATCACATCCCCAAACTTTAAGAAATGACAACTTTGGCCTTTTGCCAAACCACAGTTCATATGGCGTCATCTCAACGGATTTTGATGGTGCCCTATTTAAAGTGAATGCAGCTGTCTCTAATGCATAACCCCAAAATGATAGTGGCAAATCGGCAAGAGACATCATAGATCGCACCATATGTAATAAGGTTCGATTATGAATTTCGGATACACCATTACGCTGTGGTGTTCTGGGCGGTGTCAACTGTGAAACAATTCCACACTGTCTTAAGTGACTGCCAAACTCATAACCCAGATATTCACCTCCTCGATCAGATCGCAGGAATTTAATCTTCTTGTTACGATGATTCTCAACTTCACTCTAAAATTGCTTGAACTTTTCAAACGTTTCAGACTTGTGTTTCATTAAGTAAATATACCCATATCTACTTAAGTCATTAGTGAAGGTGAGAAAATAACGATATCCACCACGCGCTGTAACATTCATTGGACCGCACACATCAGTATGTATGATTTCCAATAAGTCACTTACCCGTTCCATTGTTCCGGAGAACGGCGTTTTAGTCATCTTGCCCATGAGGCATGGTTCACATGTGTCAAGTGATTCAAAATCAAGTGACTCCAAAAGCCCATCAGTATGGAGCTTCCTCATGCGTTTTACACCAATATGACCTAAACGGCAATGCCACAAGAAAGTGGTAGTATCATTATAACCTCTACATCTTTTGGCATCAATGTTATGAACATGCGTATCATCACTATCAAGATTCAACATGAAAACCCCCCTCACATTGGGTGCATGACCATAAAATATATTACTCATATAAATAGAACAACCATTATTCTCTGATTTAAATGAGTAACCGTCTCGCAATAAATAAGATCCAGATATAATGTTCATGCTTAACGTAGGCACTAAATAACAATTATTCAGGTTCATCACTAATCCCGATGGTAATCGAAGAGCGAGCGTGCATCGTCACTTCGTCCTTTGCCAGCCTTCATTTATTCCGTAGTTCCTATTTTGAGTTGCAAATGTGAGCAACCGAACCGGTATCAAATATCAAGGCACTACAACGAGAGCTAGTAAGGTACACATCAATAACATGTATATCATATATACCTTGTTTGTCGTTGGCCGCCTTCTTGTCAGCCAGGTACTTGGGGCAGTTCCACTTCCAGTGACCAGTTCCCTTATAATGAAAGCACTCAGTTTCTGGCTTGGGTCCATGCTTGGGCTTCTTTACAGGAGTAGCAACGTCTTTGCCATCCTTCTTGGTTTTATCCTTCTTGCCCTTGCCCTTGCCCTTGACATTCTTCTTGAAAAGTGGCTTAATTGACCATCAACACTTGATGTTCTTTCTGGATTTCAGACTCAGTGACTTTTAGCATCGCAAACAGCTTGGCGACTGACTTGTTCATCCTGTGCATGTTATAGTTCATCACAAAGCTCTTGTAACTAGGTGGTAGTGATTGAAGAACTCTGTCAGTGATCGCCTCTGGCGGAAGGGCAATTCCCAACTCTGCCAAACGGATCGAGTACCCAGACATTCTGAGTATATGTTCACCGATAGACCCATTCTCCTCCATTTTGCAAGCATAGAACTTATCGGAGGTCTCATACCTCTCGATTCGGGCATTCTTCTGAAAGATGAACTTCAACTCCAGGAACATCTCATATGCTCCATGACGTTCAAAACGTCTTTGCAGTCCCGGTTCTAAGCCATACAATATTGCACACTGAACTATTGAGTAATCTCGAGAACGTGCCTCCCAAGCGTTCTTAACGTCTTTGGATGACATGTCTTCGGGTTGGTCACCAAGTGGTGCATCAAGGACATCTGATTTCTGGGAAGCCGTGAGGATAATCCTTAGATTATGGGCCCAGTCAACAAAGTTACATCCATCATCTTCCAACTTAGCTTTCTCTAGGAACGCATTAAAATTCAGGGGTGCTACTACGCGAGCCATTGATCTATAACATAAACATGCAAAGGTTTTAGACTATTGTTCAAGATAATGAGTTTAGTTAATCAAATTACTAAAGCTCCCACTCAAATTGACATCCCTCAGGTCATCTGAGTGTCACATGATCCAAATTCACCAACTCAAGTCCGATCATCACGTGAGTTGAGGTGGTTTTAATGGTGAACATCATTATGTTGATCATATCTACGATATGAATCATGTTCGACCTTTCGGTCTCTTGTGTTCCGAGGCCATGTCTGTACATGCTAGGTTAGTCAAGTTTAACCCGAGTGTTCTGCATGTGCAACACTGGCTTGCACCCGTTGTATGTGAACGCAGAGTCTATCACACCCGATCATCACGTGGTGTCTCGACACGACGAAAATTCGCAACGGTGAACACTCGGGGAGAACACAATTCATCTTGAAATTCAAGTGAGGGATCACCTTATAATGCTACCATCGTCCTAAGCAAAACAAGGTGCATAAAAGGATTAACATCACATGCAAATCATAAGTGACATGATATGGCCATGAACTTGTGCTTTTGATCTCCATCTTGAAAGCACCGGCATGATCTTCATCCTCACCGCCTTCTTGATCCAGCAAGAGGGGGCAGAGAGGTGGAAGAGTTCTCCGGTAGCGTGACAGCGCTCCGGTGATGGTGGTGGAGCTGTTCCGGTAGGGCTTCGCCTAACCACTGCAGAAAACCGATCTAGAGGAGAAACTATGCACTAGAGAAGAGGGCAGCACGTGGCAGAAAATTCTATGCAAAAACCCTCAAAACCACTAGTATATATAGGAGGGGAGGAGGAGGCTTGGCCCTCAAGGGGCCAGCCCTAGGATTCGGCCGAACAAAGGAGGGAGGAGTCCTCCTCCTCCACTCCTAGTAGGATTAGGACTCCTTCCTTATTTGTTCCTTTTTGCCTTTTTTCCACCTTTTTCCTTTTGGGCTTTTCTTCCCAGCCGCATGGGCCTTGTGTGGGACTTCCACCAGACCACTAAGGGCGGGTATTCACCTTCCCATAGACCATGTAGCCTCTTGGGTCGAAATACCCCTCCCGATGGTCCCCCGGTACACTACCGGCACTCCCGGTACACTACCGATGAGCCCGAAACTTTTCCGGTGACCAAAACAGGACTTTCTATATATCAATCTTTACCTCGGGACCATTCCGTAGCTCCTCGCGACGTCCGGGATCTCATCCGGGACTACGAACAACCTTCGATCACCACCATGCATAACTCTATACTACCAAAACGTCACCAAATCTTAAGTGTGCAGATCCTGCGGGTTTGAGAACTATGTAGACATGACCGAGACACCTCTACGGTCAATAACCAATAGCGGGACCTGGATGTCCATATTGGTTCCTACATATTCTATAAAGATCTTTATCGGTCGAACCTCTATGTCAAGGATTTAGTTAATCCCGTATGATGTTCCCTTTGTTCTTCGGTATGTTACTTGCCCGAGATTCGATCGACGGTATCTCCATACCTAGTTCAACCTCGTTACCGGCAAGTCTCTTTACTCGTTCCGTAATACAAGATCCCGTGGCTAACACTTAGTCACATTGCTTGCAAGGCTTATCATGATGTCGTATTACCGAGTGGGCCCTGAGATACCTCTCCGTCACACGGAGTAACAAATCCCAGTCTTGATCCATGCCAACCCAACAGACACCCTCGGAGATACCTGTAATGCACCTTTATAGTCACCCAGTTATGTTGCGACGTTTGATACACAAGGCACTCCTCCGGTGTCCGTGAGTTGCATGATCTCATGGTCATAGGAACATATACTTGACATGCAGAAAACAGTAGCAATAAACTAACATGATCATATGCTACATTTGTAGTTTGGGTCTTGTCCATCACATCATTCTTATAATGACGTGATCCCGTTATCAAATGACATCACATGTCAATGGCTAGGAAACCTTAACCATCTTTGATTAACGAGCTTGTTCACTAGAGGCATACTAGGGACCAAGTGTTGTCTATTCACCCACACATGTAATGTGTTTCCATTCAATACAATTATAGCATGGATAATAAACAGTTATCATGAACAAGGATAATAATAAACACTTTATTTATTGCCTCTAGGGCACATTTCCAACAAGGAGACGCTCGGAGCTCCTGGGCCGCGACCCATGCGGCTTCCGCTACGGAAGCCCCCATGGACGATCCGGCGCCCGCCGAATCTAGCAACGGAGTATCCGTCACCAAATCGTAAGTGGAGAGTGCCTTGCATCATCGGCACTTATGGGTGGCCATGCGGCACCGAATTTTCTCCGACTAGGATTTTGGTGCCCTACGCTCGGCGGATGCACATCTCGGGGCCACCCGAGCTGGATTTGGCGAAGCTATGAAGCTGATAATGACCAACATTCAGGTAAGAGGTCGGATTTTATAGAATCCGCAAACTTGTGCAAGCCTAGTAGCCCTCGAGCCTTAGTTTGATTTAGAAAAAAATGAATTAAGGATCTTCATGTTGTTTGACTGCTGACGCAGGCCTCAAAGCAACAGTCCGAGCAATTGGCCAAGGCCCTCGAGGAGAGTTGCACAGAAGTGTAGTCCATGAAGGCCGAACTAGCACAAGTGAAGAGCTTCACGCGAGAGGCCCATGGTGAGTATGCTTTTACTGCTAATCTTTTTACATTATCGTGCCTGACATATGGATTCTGTGTAGCAGCCGAATCAATAGGACATATGGAAAGGCAGCTGGAAGAAGCCTAGGATTCATAAAGGTATGCGGAATCCCAACAGCAAGCCGACTATCTTGTTATACAAAAACAGGCTGAAGAAATAAAGAGTTTAAAGACTCAATTGGCCCAAGATCAAGAAGAGAATCAAAAGCTTCGGAGGGGCGCTATGAGTAAGTATTTCCGATGTAGAGAATGATAATAATCGCACTTGTTGTCTTGTGTGCAGGTCTCCTGACTGGACATCCTGAAGAGGAGATCGAATTGTACCAAGGGGGCCTGCTAAAGGAGCTGACCTCTCTCCACAATCGTGTGCAAAAAGCGATGAAAGTGATTTTGAAGGCACCATGGCCCACCGAACAACAACCTGAAGGGCTAGACGCACTTGTTGATGAGTTTAGGGGGCTCGGGATAGGTTGGAGTTGTGGAAGACTTCGGCCTGCCACGAAGGAGCATGGGAGGCGTGGGCAATGGTCAAGACCCGTTTCACCGGACTCAACCCCGAGCATATGTTGCGGGTTGTTCCCGTGGGATCAGATGGAAAAGAAGTGCGACCCCGCTTGGTATATGACCAGGTGATGCTAGCTGCCCGTCTCTCGCAACCAAACTGCCCCCTCAACAAAATAATTGATGATCTCGATCAGCAGCCGCATATGTAATTTACATATACATGTGTAGAACAATCCGTGTTATAAACTTTGTCTTAACCGGCCATCGGCTTCTCCCTCCCGTGCGAAGATCTCGGGAGTGTTCCTTTTTATTATTCCTTTGCCAAAGAGCGAACTTGTATTCGGGGAACCAGGCAATCCGGCCATATGGTGCGAACAGACAGAAAGCACACAGAAAGATATGTCATATTACGATGTAGCATAAGAAACATCTTCCAATGAAAATAGTACTTCCAGCGATACCTTTCGCCGGGGTTCTACGGAGAGCGTAGATAGGAATCCACATACTTACAGTACGCAACTAAATGTCCTTTGGGAATAAGAGACCCAAACAACAAAAATAGAAACCAGGGCCATATAAGGTGTTTTCGTCATAGCCGACCAATTATCTACGTAAGATAGCTAGCTTTCGGCTTCACCCGTCTAAGGTACGTTTCCGGATGACCCGGTCATAGCAATTGCAGAGGTGCTCCCTTTACTCTCTAGCCGAACAAGCGGGAACGTAGAGAGTAACCACAGGAGTGAGGCAACCTAGCTTGGCAAAGTCTTAGTTCGAATTGATGCATATGATGGCTAAAACATGACAAAAGAAACGTGCGCGCCCGGTAAGTATGAACAATTAAAATACTGGCTATTAAAAGAAGCCCCCACGTGCTGTGTTCGGATCTAACACTTTATGGTGTACGTCGATTATCTGTGATACACGATTGGTTCAGCCAAACAAAGGGTAGGAAAAGAAATTGTCCCTATCGAACAAACAAAGTGGGAAAGGGAATGAAAAAGGCAAAAGTAACTGAAAAGGAAAAAAGTGTAGTGGAGTATGGACGACACCGGTTTATCCGTAGAAGCCGAAGACGAGCTACGTTCCATAGGTTTGGTTCAAGGCGGTTATCGGATAAAGCAACTCAAGAGATATGAAAACATTAAAATGCTTAATAAAAAAAGGTAAACCCATTTTGAGCTTAACGATGATGATGACCTATGATCAAATATTCTTTCTTCACTCCTAAGTCAATAACTCTAATATAGGTGACCTAGTCACCGACCATCATCTAGATGAAACTTCTTGTGTGGTTCATCCTATATTTGCAAGATTTCCTGGGGCCACTAAAATCTTCTCTGCTTGATACAAATCTTTTTGATATTTTATTGCAACTTTTCCAAACTCATTTGCAAGTTTCTGTTTAGACCTCAGATTCTCCGACTCAAACTACTCGGTTACACCGATTATGTAGATAGGTTGCAAACCCAAAATTTGGTTTCACCTACATGTTTTGCCTTGGAGCCACTGATTAAATTCTCATCTATGTTATGTGTTCAAATTAGCAAATCCTTATTTCTTTGGTGATCCCGTTGACATATATATATATAAGGGGGGGGGGGAACTTTACTCAAGGAACCCTAAGTCAAAGGAGGAGAAGTATTAAATGCTTTCATATTAGTGAAAGTGGGATAAATTATATTCTATGTTCCCTTAGTCTTAAATACTCTATGATTCTCACTTTTCCATGAACCCTGCATTTTATGACCTTTGTCTCTGGGATCCCTTCTAACTCAATGATCCTTGTGTCTGACCCTGTGCATGAACCTTTTTGGAATTTAGTGCCGAAAGGGGAGAGATACCAAAGCTTCAATGCAAGTAAAGGGGGAGATACAACTAAGGGGGAGATATAAAATATCAGATCTTATGCATATACAGACAAGGGGAGAATACCAAAGTAGGAGGAGAAGCTTCATTATTACCCAAAGGGGGAGAGAGCATGCCTAATCTTGTTCTATCATTCGAGGAGAGAGAAAATATGCTTCATTCTATTTTGACCACTCATGTTAAACTTGTCTCACCCTACCTACCCCCAATATCTACATGCTAAGATTCAAGGGGAGAGGATGACCTACAAACTTCATAATTAGGGGAGAAAGCTCAAAATGATCTTGGAGACATATCATATTAAGGAACACTATCTACTATATGTTCTCCACATCTTGGTACTGTTGAGTTCTATTGCACTTTGATTTTGAGAAGACTCTTGTGTTTCCTAACATTGTTTTCTCAAGTGTGTTTCTACTACTAGAATGCTCAAGAACTCAAGGTAAGTATATGCATCATACCCTTGGTCAAGATGATCTCTTGCTTATTGCACATATTGTTTGCAAGAGAGAATCTTGAATATGGAGATACTTCATTTACATATATTTGATGCATATAGCCATCATATCCCTTCTACTGCATGTGTGTCCATGCATTCCAAAGCAACTATCCTTTAAAGGGATTGCACACATTTAGGGGGAGCAAATTTTAGTCATGTGTCTCTCAAGGTCTTCATTATATCTTTGCATATCTTTATTTGAAGCTTTGATTGTATGTTGTCATAAATTACCAAAAGGGGGAGACTGAAAGCACATATGCTCCCTTGGTGGTTTTGATAATTTATGACAGCATACATTGTCTCTTGGACTAATATTTCTCCCTAGTTTATTTCAGGTTTAGTCCACAAAGAGTGTTGGCAAAAGGGTGTGAGGAGATTTCCCAAGAAGAAGAGGAAGGAATAGGATTGGCCAAGCTTCAAGCTAGAAGACTCTCTTTTTACATTGTGAGAAATAACTTTGAGTCCATAGGAAATCCAATACTATTAAAAGGGGGTGAGGTAATATTGGTGAACAAATTTCTCCACGTGCACAAACGCTAGCAACCAAAAACACCCACAAGCTCTCCCACAAAAATACTTTGTCTCCCAACTCACAAAATCGGTGCCTCAAAGTTTTCCCGTTCGGCCCTACCGATTTTCCCCAAGACAGAACCCTAGCCAAACCCTAGCATCTCAGTACAACCAAGTGCTGCATCGGTGCAACCGAGTTCTGGTAACCACGATTCGGGTGGCTGATTTCATAGAATTAGAATTTCTGAGTTTATGGTTCGGTCTCCCCGAGTTTTGGAAAGTGCCCTAGGCCACTCATTTCGGTACCACCGAGTTTGCCATATCGGTATCACCGAGATTCCCAAAGTTCCCACATTTTGAACAAATCGGTACAACCGAGTTTTGCTTCGGTTTCACCGAGTTGGTCAATAATGTTGTAACGGTTGGATTTTTGGAGATGCCTATATATACCCCTCCACCACACCCCACTCAGAAGGGAAGCACTCAAAACAGTTCCCCATTTCCCATATCTAAATTTCTTAGAGAGAACCACCTACCCTTGTGTTTAGATCAAGATCATCCACTCCAACCATATGTATATTGATTTCTAGCCTCCCTAAGTTGCTTTCCACCCAGTCAATCTCTTGTACCAAGCCAAATCTATGACAGGGTTATTGAGTGTTGAGGAGTCTATCATCTTGAAGCACAAGAGCAAGGAGTTCATCATCGCTATCAAGCCTATTACCTTTTGGAGGGTGGTGCCTCCTAGATTGGTTAGGTGTTGCTTGGGAGCCTCCTACTTAGTGTTGTGGAGTTGAACCAAGAAGGTTGTACGTGCAAGGAGATGACCTACTTTGTGAAGATGTACCCATAGTGAGGCTAGTCCTTCGTGGACGGAAGCCGTTATGGAATAGTCAAGGTTGCTACTTCATGGACCCTTATGGGTGGATCCCTTAGTGGACTCTCGCGACCGATACCCTTTGTGGGTTGAAGACTCCATAAATGTGGATGTACGATAGAGCCACCTATCGGAACCACGGGAAAATCCTTCGTGTCTCCAAATTGCATTTGATCTTCCTTTCTCTACCCTCTTACATACGCTTGTCTTACTTTCCTCTGCCATATTTGTTGACTAGCATGTGTAGGGTGCATTAGACTTGTTATAATTGCTAAAATCTGCCAACCTATTAACTTGGGAAAAGGTTAGATTTTAATTCTTGCAAGTAGTCTATTCACCCCCCCTCTCTAGACGTCTCTTCTATTGATCCCCTTAGTTTGCCCTGCCTTTGGATTTGTCAACCTCCAAAGGCCGAGCAAGCATTCCAAAAAGCCATCCGGTTAGGCCAACTCCAATGTGCGACCCCAAATGGTCCGGACCCGTCCGTTTGGGGGTAAACGGATAGAAATGGCCACCCAACACGCGGGAGCAAATCAACCAATGTTCGTTTTTGGTCTGCATTCGACCCATTTCAGGCGTAACTTTGGACCGCATTTGCGGCCGAACGGACACACACAGACAACACATGGCGCGTGCCCATGTCCTCCCCTGGCCCGTCCATCAGGGACACATGCGGCTCTTTTTCTATTCCACCCCCTCCCTCCAGCCGCACACCCTGTCCCACTCCTCTCGTCCCTAGACGCCGTCGGCGACATTTTTCTTGATCGTGCGCTGTCCAACACAGTCGGTGACCCTCCCCTCCCCTTGTTGTAGACCCCTTTCCTCGATGCTTCGAGCTTTCAGCGCATTCAATAGTCAGATTTGGAGCAGATTCGACTAGATTTTAGCTCACACCGACTGCCGGAGGCCGCGTCGTGCCATGGACTGGCTGAGTACCGGTTCACACAGCCCCGACCATGCCCCATGGCTGCATGCAGGTACTGAATCCGCCTCTAGACACTCAGATCTAATCCATCGTCGTCTCACTGGTAAATACACCAATCGCCGTTGTTTGGGCTTGGTGCTAGCCCAAATGCTCGTCGGTGCACCGATGCGGCTCATAAAGTGCGACAACTGTCCACAGAAGGCTTGTTGGAAATATGCCCTAGAGGCATTAATAAAGTCCTTATTATCATATTTCCTTGTTCATGATAATATTTTATTATCCATGCTAGAATTGTATTGACCGAAACTTAAATACATGTGTGGATATATAAACAACATCGTGTCCCTAGTGAGCCTCTACTAGACTAGCTCGTTGATCAAAGATGGTTAAGGTTTCCTAACCATAGACATGGGTTGTCATTTGATAATGGGATCACATCATTAGGAGAATGATGTGATGGACAAGACCCTACCATAAACATAACATTTGATCGTATAACTTAGTTTGTTGCTACTGCGTTCTTCATGTCAAGTATCTGTTCCTAAGACCATGAGATCATGCAACTTCCTGATACGAGAGGAATGCCTTGTGTGCATCAAATGCCACTTTTTAACCGAGTGATCATAAAGGTGCTCTAGAGGCATCTCTGAGGGTGTCTATTGGGTGGGCATGGATCGAGACTGGGATTTGTCACTTCGTATGACGAAGAGGTATATCTAGGCCCTCTCGGTAAGACAACATCACAAGAAGCTTGCAAGCAATGTGACTAAGGAGTTAGTAACGGGATATTGTATTACAGAACGAGTAAAGAGACTTGCATGTAATGAGATTGAACTATGTATGGAGATGCCCACGATCGAATCTCGGGCAAGTAACATACTGATGGACAAAGGGCACTGCATACAGGCTTAACTGAATCCTTGACATCATGGTTCGACCGATAATAATCTTCATGGAATATGTAGGAACCAATATGGGCATCAAGGTCCCACTATTGCTTATTAACTAGAGAGGTCTCTCGGTCATGTCTACATGATTCTCGACCCCCTAGGGTCCGCATGCTTAACGTTCGATTGGCGCTAGAGTAGTGTTGGTATATGCATGTTCGAGCCCGAATGTTGTTCGGAGTCCCGGATGAGATACTGGACGTCAAGAGGAGTTCCAAAATGGTCATGAGGTAAATATTTATGTATGGGAAGTCCTATTTTGGTCTGTCGAGAAGTTTTGGGCATTACCGGTAACGTACCGGGGGCCAGAAGGGTTCCAGGGGTCCACCGGGGGTTCACCTACCCCTGGGCCCACATGGGATATAGGGGTGGTGTGATGGACAGCCTAGGACAGGCTCACCATCCCCTATAGGCGCATGAGGCTTGAGGGCAAGAGTCCTAAAGGGACAAGGCACCCCGGAGGTGCCTTGGAGGAGGGGAACTCCTCCCTTCCTTGTGAAGGGGTACTCCTCCCTAGCCGCCAACCCTCCTTGGAGGAGGGGCCAAGGGCTGCGCCCCACCCCTGCCCCTTGCCTCATATTTATAGTGGAGGAGAGGGTAGGGTTGCACACAAAAATTCCCACGCCCCTGGCGGCAGCCCTCTCCCTCCCGTTACCCCATTCTTTCGCAGATCGGGTTTTTAGTAGTGCTTGGCAAAGCCCTACTGAAACATGCACCACCATCATCACCACCATGTCGGAGTGCTGGTCATGATCCCATCTACTTCTCCTCCCTTTCTTTCTAGATCAATAAGGAGGAGACATCATCGATCCGACCATGTGCTGAACACAGAGGTGTCGTCCGTTCAACACTTGATTGGGACAGATCACGATAGGATCGTGAAGACACCCAACTACATCAACCACATTTTTAATGCTTCTGCTTAACGGTCTATGAGGGTACATAGACACACTCTCCCTTCTCGTTGATATGCATCTCCATAGATAGATCTTGGATGTTCGTAGGAATTTGTTTGTTTCCCATGCAACATTCCCCGACAGTGGCATCATCAGCTAGGTCTATGCATAGATGATATGCATGAGTAGAACACAAAGAAGTTGTGGGAGTCAATGTTCAAATTGCTTACATCCCATGTCTTATTTTCATTCAACGGTATTATGGGATGAAGCGGCTCAGACCAACCTTACTTGTCCTCCCACAAGAGACCGGTTCCACCGACTGACATGCAACTTGTTTTGCATAAGGTGGTTGGCGGGTGTCTATCTCTCCCACTTTAGTTGAATCGGATTTGACATAGGAGTTTCTTGTAGAAGGTTAAAAGGCCACTTGATTATCATAGTTGTGTCTTTGTGTGGGTAAGAACGGTTCTTGCTAGTTGCCCATAGCGGCCACGTAAAACTTTCAACAACAAAGTAGAGGACGTCTAACTTGTTTTTGCAGGGCAGGTTGTGATGTGATATGGCCAAGACGTGATTTTATATATGTTGATGTACGAGATGATCATGTTTTGTAATATTTATCATGACTTGCATGTCGATGAGAACGACAAGCGACAAGAGCCATAGGGTTGTCTTTAATTTAATTCATGACACGCGTGTCAATCATTAAACACCATGTAATTGCTTTACTTTATCGCTATGCATTAGCAATAGTTGGCAAGACAACCACGTGATGACACGATTATGGAGACCATGGTGTCATACCGGTGACGATGGAGATCATGCCGGTGCTTTGGACATGAAGATCAAAAGCACAAGATGATGACGGCCATATCATGTCACTTATTTGATTTGCATGTGATGTTTATCTTATTGTGCATCTTATTTTTCTTAGGACGATGTTAGCACTATAAGATGATACCTCACTTAATTTCAAGATAAAATTGTGTTCTCCCCAAGTATGCATTGTTGCGAAAGTTCGTCGTTTTGAAGCACTTCGTAATGATCGGGTGTGATAGACTCTTTGTTCGCGTACAATGGATGTAAGCAAGTTTTATACATGTGGAATACTTGGGTTAAACTTGACGAGCCTAGCATGTACAGACATGGCCTCAGAACACGAATAACGAAAGGTCGAACATGAGTCATATAGTAGATGAGATCAACATGGAGAAATTCACTATTGAAACCACCTCATCTCACGTGATGATCGGACTTGTGTTGGTGAATTTGGATCATGTATCATTTAGACAACCCGAGGGATGTCGATTTAAGTGGGAGTTCATTAGTAATTTGATTAACTAAACCAACTATCAAGAACATAGTCTAAATGTCATTGCAAATTATGTTGTAGATCAATACCTTGCGTTGTAGCTCTCCTGTATTTTTGATATGTTCCTAGAGAAAACAAAATTGAAAGATGATGGTAGAATTATGCGGGTTGGGTCTGTAATCTGAGGATTGTCCTCATTGATGCATAGAAGTCTAATGTCCTTGATGCACCGCTCAGTGGACCACCCTCTCAAGCATCGTCTGTGGATGTTGTGAACATCCGACAGGCACGTTCTGTTGACTACTCGATAGTTTAGTGTGCCATGCTTTACGGCTTAGAATCAAGGCCCGGAAGATGTTTTGAACATCACCGATCATATGAGACATTCCAACAGCTGGAATTGGTATTCCAGGATCATGTCCGTGTTGAGAGGTATGAGACCTCTGAAAAGTTCTTTGGCTGCAAGGTGGAGGAGAATAGCTCAGTCAGTGAGCATGTGCTCATAATGTCTGGGTGCTACAATCGCTCTTGGATCAAGTGCGAGTTGATCTTCCAGATAAGACAGTGATTGTCAAAATTCTCTAGTCACTACCAGCATGCTACTAGAGCCTCATGATGAACTATAACATGCAAGGGATGGGGAAGATGATTCCTGAGCTATTCATGATGCTTAAGGCTACGAAGGTAGAAATCAATAAGGAGCATCAAGTGTTGATGGTTAACAAGACCACTAGTTTCAAGAAGGTCAAGGGCAAGAAGGGAAACCTCAAGAATAGCAAGCTAGTTGTCGCTCTAGTGAAGAAACCCAAGGTTGGACCCAAACCCAAAACTGATTGCTTCTATTGTAAGGGGAATAGTTCCTGGAAGCAGAACTTCCCCAAATACTTGGAAGACAAGAAGGATGGCAACGTCAAAGGTAAATTTGATATAAATGTTATTGATGTGTACCTTACCAATGCTCGTAGTAGCGGCTGGGTATTTGATACCAGTATAGTTGTTAATATTTTGAACTCGAAATAGGATCTGCGGACTAAATGGAGATTGGCTAAGGACGAGGTGATGCGTGTCAGAAATGCTTCCAAAGTTGATGTGGTCTTCGTCGGCACGCTCGCTCTTCGATTACCTTCAGGGTTAGTTTTAAACCTAAATAATCGTTATTTGGTGCTTGCCTTGAGCATGAACATTATATTTGGATCTTGTTTATTCCGAGAAGGTTATTCATTTACATCAGAGAATAAGGTTTGTTCTATTTATATGAGTAATATCTTTTAGTGTAAAGTGCATGAAGAAACTCCATGCTCCTGGACTTTTGGAATCACTCTATTTTGAATCGCTTGAAACATGTGAACCATGCATCATGGGCAAGATGACGAAAACCACGTTTTGCGAAACTATGGAGCGGGAAAGTGACTTGTTGGAAATCATACATACTAATGTGTGCGGTCCAATGAGTATTGAAGGACATGGTGGATATTGTTATTTTTACCTTCATTGATGATTTGAGTAGATATGGGTATATTTACGTAATGAAATACCAGTTTGAAACATTTGAAAAGTTCAAGCAATTTTATATTGAAGTTGATAATCATCGTAACGATCGGATCGTGGTGGAGAATATCCGAGTTATGAGTTTGGTATGCATTTAAGATAATATGCAATTGTTTCACATCTCACGCCACCTAGAACACCACAATGTAATTGTTGGGGAACGTTGCATGGGAAACAAAAAATTTCCTACGTTCACGCAAGACCTATCGATGGTGATGAGCATCTATGAGAGGGAGAGTGGATCTATATACCCTTGTAGATCACTAAGAGAGAAGCGTTAAGAAACGCGGTTGATGTAGTCGAACGTCTCCGCGATCCAAATCGCCGAGCGTCCCGCGATCCAATCATGATCCGTCCCGATCTAGCACCGAATGGATGTCACCTCTGCGTTCAGCACACGTATGGCTTGATGACGATCTCCGCCTTCTTGATCCAGCAAGAGGGGGCGGAGAGGTGGAAGAGGTCTCCGGTAGTGTGACAGCGCTTAGGCGATGGTGGTGGAGCTGTTCCGGCAGGGCTTCGCCTAAGCATTGCAGAAAACCGATCTAGAGGAGAAACTATGCACTAGAGAAGAGGGCAGCACGTGGCAGAAAATTCTATGAAACCCCCCTCAAAAACACTAGTATATATAGCAGGAGGGGAGGAGGAGGCTTGGCCCTCAAGGGTCCAGCCCTAGGATTCGGCCGAACCAAGGAGGGAGGAGTCCTCCTCCTCCACTCCTAGTAGGATTAGGACTCCTTCCTTATTTGTTCCTTTTTGCCTTTTTCCACCTTTTTCCTTTTGGGCTTTTCTTCCCAGCCGCATGGGCCTTGTGTGGGACTTCCAACAGCCCACTAAGGGCTGGTATTCACCTTCCCACAGCCCATGTAGCCTCTTGGGTCGAAATACCCCTCCCGATGGTCCCCCGGTACACTACCGACACTCCTGGTACACTACCGATGAGCCCGAAACTTTTCCGGTGACCAAAACAGGACTTCCTATATATCAATCTTTACCTCCGGACCATTCCAGAGCTCCTCGTGATGTCTGGGATCTCATCCGGGACTCCGAACAACCTTCGGTCACCACCATGCAGAACTCTATACTACTGAAACGTCACCAAACCTTAAGTGTGTAGACCCTGCGGGTTCGAGAACTATGTAGACATGACCGAGACACCTCTACGGTCAATAAACAATAGCGGGACTTGGATGTCCATATGGGTTCATACATATTCTATGAAGATATTTATCGGTCGAACCTCTATGTCAAGGATTCAGTTAATCCCGTATGATGTTCCCTTTGTTCTTCGGTATGTTACTTGCCCGAGATTCGATCGTCGGTATTTCCATACCTAGTTCAACCTCGTTACCGGCAAGTCACTTTACTCGTTCCTTAAGACAAGATCCCGTGGATAACACTTAGTCACATTGCTTGCAAGGCTTATTATGATGTTGTATTACCGAGTGGGCCCTGAGATACCTCTCCGTCACACGGAGTAACAAATCCCAGTCTTGATCCATGCCAACCCAATAGACACCCTCGAAGATACCTGTAATGCACCTTTATAGTCACCCAGTTACGTTGCGACATTTGATACACACAAGGCACTCCTCCGGTGCCCGTAAGTTGCATGATCTCATGGTCATAGGAACATATACTTGACATGCAGAAAACAGTAGCAATAAACTAACACGATCATATGCTACGTTTTTTACTTTGGGTCTTGTCCATCACATCATTCTTCTAATGATGTGATCTCGTTATCAAATGACATCACATGTCAATGGCTAGGAAACCTTGACCATCTTTGATTAACAAGCTAGTTCACTAGAGGTATACTTGGGACCAAGTGTTTTCTATTTACCCACACATGTAATGTGTTTCCAATCAATACAATTATAGCATGGATAATAAACAATTATCATGAACAAGGAAATATAATAATAAACACTTTATTTATTGCCTATAGGGCATATCTCCAACAGTCTCGCACTCGCACTAGAGTCAATAATCTAGTTCACATCACTATGTGATTTACATTGTAATGAATCGATATTTATGTCCTTCTCCTCGATGTAATCGCGGATGGAGTTGAAGCGTCGCTTTATGTGTCTGGTCCTCTTGTGAAACATTGGTTCCTTGGCCAGAGAAATAGCACGAGTGTTGTCACAGAACAGGTTCATTGGATTCAGTGCACTGGGCACTACTCCAAGATCTGTCATGAACTGCTTCATCCAGACACCTTCCTTCGCCGCCTCTGAGGCTGCGATGTACTCCGCTTCGCATGTAGAATCGGCTACCACGCTTTGCTTGGAACTGCACCAGCTTGCCGCTCCCCCGTTGAGAATAAATACGTATCCGATTTGTGACTTAGAGTCATCCAGATCAGTGTCAAATCTTGCATCGATGTAACCCTTTACGACGAGCTCTTCATCACCTCCATAAACGAGAAACATTTCCTTAGTCCTGTTCAGGTACTTAAGGATATTCTTGACCGCCGGCCAATGCTCCATTCTAGGATCACTTTGAAACCTTCCAGCCATACTTATGGCAAGGCTGACATCGGGTCTTGTGCACAGCATTGCATACATGATAGAGCCTATGGCTGAAGCATAGGGGATGACACTCATCTTTTCTCTATCTTCTGCAGTCACTGGGCATTGAGTCTTACTCAACTTCACACCTTGTAACACAGGCAAGAACCCCTTCTTGGCCTGATCCATTTCGAAATTCTTCAAAACTTTATCAAGGTATGTGCTCTGTGAAAGTGCTATTAAGCGTCTTGATCTATCTCTATAGATCTTAATGCCTAATATGAAAGCAGCTTCTCCTAGGTCCTTCATTGAAAAACTCTTGTTCAAATATTCCTTCATGCTTTCCAGCATTTCTATATTGTTTCCAATTAGCAATATGTCATCCATATATAATATTAGAAACGCTATAGAGCTCCCACTCACTTTCTTGTAAATACAAGCTTCTCCATAAACTTGTATAAACTCAAACGCTTTGATCACCTCATCAAAGCGCTTATTCCAACTCCGAGATGCTTGCACCAGTCCATAAATGGATCGCTGGAGTTTGCAAACTTTGTCAGCATTCTCTGGATCGACAAAACCTTCTGGTTGCATCATATACAACTCTTCCTCAAGAAAACCATTGGGGAACGCTGTTTTGACATCCATCTGCCATATTTCATAGTCGAAATAAGCAGCTATTGCTAACATGATTCTGACGGACTTAAGCATTGCTACGGGTGAGAAGGTCTCATCGTAGTCAACTCCTTGAACTTGTGAAAAACCCTTTGCCACAAGTCGAGCTTTATAGACGGTGACATTACCGTCCGCGTCTGTCTTCTTCTTAAAGATCCATTTGTTCTGAATGGCCTTTCGCCCTTCAGGTAATACTTCCAAAGTCCACACTGTGTTTTCATACATGGATCCCATCTCGGATTTCATGGCCTCTAACCATTTCTCGGAATCTGGGCCCATCACTGCTCCTCCATAGCTCGTAGGTTCATTGTTGTCCAACAACATGACCTCCAAGACAGGGTTGCCGTAGCACTCAGGAGTAGTACGTACCCTTATCGACCTACGAGGTTCAATAGTAGCTTGATCCGAAGCTTCATGATCATCATCATTAACTTCCTCTTCTACCGTCGTAGGTTCCACAGAAACATCTTTCTGCGCTGCACTACTTTCTGGTTGAAGTAAAGGTTCAATAACCTCATCAAGCTCTATTTTCGTCCCACTCAATTCTTTCAAGAGAAACTCTTTCTCAAGAAATGTTCCATTCTTAGCGACAAACACATTGCCTTCGGATCTGAGATAGAAGGTATACCCGGCTGTCTCTTTTGGGTATCCTATGAAGACGCATTTCTCCGCTTTGGGTTCCAGCTTTTCAAGCTGAAGCTTTTTGACATAAGCATCACATCCCCAAACTTTAAGAAATGACAACTTTGGCCTCTTGCCAAACCATAGTTCATATGGCGTCATCTCAACGGATTTTGATGGTGCCCTATTTAAAGTGAATGCAGCTGTCTGGAATGCATAACCCCAAAAGGATAGTGGCAAATCAGCAAGAGACATCATAGATCGCACCATATCTAATAAGGTTCGATTACGACGTTCGGACACACCATTACGCTATGGTGCTCCGGGCGGTGTCAACTGTGAAACAATTCCACACTGTCTTAAGTGACTGCCAAACTCATAACTCAGATATTCACCTCCTCGATTAGATCGTAGGAATTTAATCTTCTTGTTATGATGATTCTCAACTTCACTCTGAAATTGCTTGAACTTTTCAAACATTTCAGACTTGTGTTTCATTAAGTAAATATACCCATATCTACTTTAAGTCATCAGTGAAGGTGAGAAAATAACGTAGCCACCATGCGCTATAACATTCATTGGACCGCGCACATCAGTATGTATGATTTCCAATAAGTCACTTGCCCGTTCCATTGTTCCAGAGAACGGCATTTTAGTCATCTTTCCCATGAGGCATGGTTCACATGTGTCAAGTGATTCAAAATCAAGTGACTCCAAAAGCCCATCAGTAAGGAGCTTCCTCATGCATTTTACACCAATATGACCTAAATGGCAGTGCCACAAGAAAGTGGTACTATCATTATCAACTCTACAACTTTTGGCATCAATGTTATGAACATGTGTATCATCACTATGAAGATTCAACATGAATAAACCCCTCACATTGGGTGCATGACCATAAAATATATTACTCATATAAATAGAACAACCATTATTCTCTGATTTAAATGAGTAACTGTCTCGCAATAAACAAGATCTAGATATAATGTTCATGCTTAACGCAGACACTAAATAACAATTATTCAGGTTCATCACTAATCCCGATGGTAATCAAAGAGAGAGCGTGCCGACGACGATCACATCAACCTTGGAACCATTTCCCACGCGCATCGTCACTTTGTCCTTTGCCAGCCTTCGTTTATTCCGTAGTTCCTGTTTTGAGTTGCAAATGTGAGCAACCAAACCGGTATCAAATACCTAGGCACTACAACGAGAGCTAGAAAGGTACACATCAATAACATGTATATCATATATACCTTGTTTGTCATTGGCCGCCTTATTGTCAGCCAGGTACTTGGGGCAGTTCCGCTTCTAGTGACCAGTTCCCTTGTAATGAAAGCACTCAGTTTCTGGCTTGGGTCCATGCTTGGGCTTCTTTACAGGCGCAGCAACTGCTTTGCCATCCTTCTTGGTTTTATCCTTCTTGCCCTTGCCCTTGCACTTGCCATTCTTCTTGAAACTAGTGGTTTTATTGACCATCAACACTTGATGTTCTTTCTGGATTTCAGACTCAGCGACTTTTAGCATCGCAAACAGCTCGGCGACTGACTTGTTCATCGCATGCATGTTATAGTTCATCACAAAGCTCTTGTAACTAGGTGGCAGTGATTGAAGAACTCTGTCAGTGATCGCCTCTGGCGGAAGGGCAATTCCCAACTCTGCCAAACGAATCGAGTACCCAGACATTCTGAGTATATGTTCACTGATAGACCCATTCTCCTCCATTTTGCAAGCATAGAACTTATCGGAGGTCTCATACCTCTCGATCCGGGCATTCTTCTGAAAGATGAACTTCAACTCCTGGAACATCTCATATGCTCCATGACGTTCAAAACGTCTTTGAAGTCCCGGTTCTAAGCCATACAATATTGCACATTGAACCGTTGAGTAATCTCCAGAACATGCCTCCCAAGCATTCTTAATGTCTTTGGATGACATGTCTTCAGGTTGGTCACCAAGCGGTGCATCAAGGACATATGATTTTTGGGAAGCCGTGAGGATAATCCTCAGATTATGAGCCCAGTCAACAAAGTTACTTCCATCATCTTTCAACTTAGCTTTCTCTAGGAGTTTAGTTAATTCAGGGGTGCTACTATGCGAGCCATTGATCTACAACATAAATATGCAAAGGTTGCTTAGACTATTGTTCAAGATAATGAGTTTAGTTAATCAAATTACTAAAGCTCCCGCTCAAATTGACACCCCTGAGGTCATTTGAGTATCACATGATCCAAATTCACCAACTCAAGTCCGATCATCACGTGAGTTGAGGTGGTTTCAATGGTGAACATCATCATGTTGATCATATCTACTATATGACTCATGTTCGACCTTTCGGTCTCTTGTGTTCCAAGGCCATGTCTGTACATGCAAGGCTCGTCAAGTTTAACCCGAGTGTTCTGCATGTCCAACACTCGCTTGCACCCGTTGTATGTGAACGTAGAGTCTATCACACCCGATCATCACATGGTGTCTCAACACGACGAACTTTCGCAATGGTGCACACTCGGGAAGAACACAATTCATCTTGAAATTTAAGTGATGGATCAGCTTATAATTATACCGTCGTCCTAAGCAAAACAAGGTGCATAAAAGGATTAACATCACATCCAAATCATAAGTGACATGATATGGCCATGAACTTGTGCGTTTGATCTCCATCTTGAAAGCACCGGCATGATCTTCATCGTCATCGGCATGACACCATGATCTCCATCATCTTGATCTCCATCAACGTGTCACCATCGGGGTTGTCGTGCCCACCTTGCTTGTACTACTATTGCTACCATTTAGCGATAAAGTAAAGCATTACATAGCGCTTTAATGATTGACACGCAGGTCATACAATAATTAAAGACAACCCTATGGCTCCTGCCGGTTGCCGTACTCATCGACATGCAAGTCGTGATATTCTATATAACACATGATCATCTCATACATCACATATATCTCATCATGTAATTGGCCATATCACATCACAACATACCCTGCAAAAACAAGTTAGATGTCCTCTAATTGTTGTTGCATGTTTTACGTGGCTGCTACGGGTATCTAGCAAGAACAATTCTCACCTACGCATAAACCACAACGGTGATACATAAGTTGCTTTTCAACCTTCTCAAGGACCGCCTTAGTCGAATTCGATCCAACTAAAGTAGGAGAAACAGACACCCGCCAGCCATCTTTGTGCAACGAAGTTACACGTCAGTCGATGGAACCGGTCTCTCGTAAGCGTACGAGTAATGTTGGTCCGGGCCGCTTCATCCCACAATACCGTTGAACCAAAGCACGACCAAGGGAGGAAGCAATCTAAGAATCAACGCCCACAAACTCTTTGTGTTCTACTCGAGATCTCATCTACACATAGACCTAGCTCTGATACCATTGTTGGGGAATGTTGCATGGGAAACAAAAAATTTCGTACGTTCACGCAAGACCTATCCATGATGATGAGCATCTACGAGAGGGAGAGTGGATCTACATACCCTTGTAGATCGCTAAGAGGGAAGCGTTAAGAAACGCGGTTGATGTAGTCGAACATCTACACGATCCAAACCGCCGAGCGTCCCGCGATCCAATCACGATCCGTCCCGATCTAGCACCGAACGGACGGCACCTCCGCGTTCAGCACACGTATGGCTTCATGATGATCTCCACCTTCCTGATCCAGCAAGAGGGGGCGGAGATGTGGAAGAGTTGTCCGACAGTGTGACGGTGCTCAGGCGATGGTGGTGGAGCTGTTGTTCCGGCAGGGCTTCGCCTAGGCACTGCAGAAAACCGATCTAGAGGAGAAACTATGCACTAGAGAAGAGGGTAGCACATGGAAGAAAATTCTATGAAAAAACCCTCAAAACCACTAGTATATATAGGAGGAGGGGAGGAGGAGGCTTGGACCTCAAGGGGCCAGCCCTAGGCTTTAGTCAAACCAAGGAGGGAGGAGTCCTCCTCTTCCACTCCTAGTAGGATTAGGACTCCTTCCTTATTTGTTCCCTTTTGCCTTTTTCCACCTTTTTACTTTTGGGATTTTCTTCCCAGACGCATGGGCCTTGTGTGGGACTTCCACCAGCCCACTAAGGGAGGGTATTGACCTTCCCACATCCCACATCCCCCGGTACACTACCAGCACTCCCGGTACACTAGCGATGAGCCCAAAACTTTTCTGACGACCAAAACAGGACTTCCTATATATCAGTCTTTACCTCCGGACCATTACGGAGCTCCTCGTGATTTCCAGGATCTCATCCGGGACTTCGAACAACCTTCGGTCACCACCATGCATAACTCTATACTACCAAAATGTCACCAAACCTAAGTGTGCAGACCCTGCGAGTTCAAGAACTATGTAGACATGACCGAGACACCTCTACGGTCAATAACCAATAGCGGGACCTGGTAGCCCATATCGGTTCCTACATATTCTACGAAGATCTTTATCGGTCGAACCTCTATGTTAAGGATTCAGTTAATCCCGTATGATGTTCCCTTTGTTCATCGGTATGTTACTTGCCCGAGATTTGATCGTCGGTATTTCCATACCTAGTTCAACCTCGTTATCAGCAAGTCTCTTTACTCGTTCCGTAATACAAGATCCTATGGCTAACACTTAGTCACATTGCTTGCAAGGCTTATTATGATGTTGTATTACCGAGTGGGCCCTGAGATACCTCTCAGTCACACGGAGTAACAAATCCCAGTCTTGATCCATGCCAACCCAACAGTCACCCTCGGAG
Organism: Hordeum marinum; assembly: GCA_022496015.1. NCBI lineage: Eukaryota > Viridiplantae > Streptophyta > Magnoliopsida > Poales > Poaceae > Hordeum > Hordeum marinum. Next base: position 388,562,784 of record CM039672.1, read on the forward strand.
ATACCTTAATGCACCTTTATAGTCACCCAATTACGTTGCAACATTTGATACACACAAGGCACTCCTCCGGTGTCCGTGAGTTGCATGATCTCATGGTCATAGGAACATATACTTGACATGCAGAAAACAGTAGCAATAAACTGACACGATCATATACTACGTTTGTAGTTTGGGTCTTGTCCATCACATCATTCTTCTAATGATGTGACCCCATTATCAAATGACATCACATGTCAATGGCTAGGAAACCTTGACCATCTTTGATTAATGAGCTAGTTCACTAGAGGCATACTAGGGACCAAGTGTTGTCTATTTACCCACACATGTAATGTGTTTGCAATCAATACAATTATAGCATGGATAATAAACAATTATCATAAAAAAGGAAATATAATAATAAACACTTTATTTATTGCCTCTACGGCATATTTCCAACAGTAATGATGTGTCTGAGCCTCATAATCGTACTCTATTGGATATGGTGTGATCTATGATGTCTCTTACTGATTTGTAACTATCGTTTTCGGGTTATGTATTAAAGACATGTACATTCACTTTAAATAGGGCACCATCTAAATCATTTGAGACGACACCATATGAATTATGGTTTGGGAAGAAACCTAATGTCGTCGTTTTCTCATGACAGATGCCATGGGTAGGCTTATCGTAGGCGGTTGGGGCCAGAGGACGCCGATAGGCTCTGGGTGCGAGATTGGGCACAAGCAGTGGCGACACACGATGTACCTAGGTTTAGGGACCTTCTTGGGAGGTAACACCCCCAGTCCTGCTTGGTCTAGTTGGATGGATTGATATGTTTAGAAGATTGCTCCTAGAGCTGTGTCTAGAGGAGGAAGAAGGAGCAGCCGACTCGTCTTCCTCCGTTGCTAAACATGATATGAAAGGAGAGTTCCACGTGAGTGTGTCCACGATCATCTGTCCTGTTGCATGCGGGGCTCGGGGGATTTTATAGGCCAACCCCCAGCTCTATAATATATTCTAAAGTATATGGGCGAGGGACCTGGCTGACAGCCTCTCCGGCTGACCAGGGAGTCCCTCCTCTTGACCCGTCTCGTCGCCGGTAGGGTCCATCGGCTGTGCGGCCCAGTCGCCTGCTGGGGCTCTGCGATTGGCCCCCGTCCACCTGCTATGGCACGGGTCGCCCGGGCGGCGTCATCTAGTGCCAGCCGGCCAAAGTCTCCGGTACGGCCGGCTGCACTTTAGCCATGCCGGGGCAGGTAATCGAGTGGGCGGGTGTCACATCCCTAGCTAGATGTCTTAGGAATAGCTTGTGTTGCATCATGTTTCAATTTTTGCATCAACATGAAATGGAAGTTAAAGAAACCCCAAGCTCACATTGAATTAAAACAATTCAAAGTTGGTGAAATTTCAACAAATCCAAAATGCCCTTTAAAAATGTTCCCTATGTCTGATAAAATTGGACATGGTTATAACAAGGACCATTTTAATTATTTGAACAATCAAAACAATTTAAAATAATTGATAAGGCTTTTGAGAATATTAAATAAAACATTATCATTATTTAAGTTTTCAAAATATCCTGAAACTTTTCAGATAAGTTTGAAATATTCAAACTCCATTATAGAAAATATATGGGATATTTTATAAAGTCATTTGTACCAGCAAAAGAAATAAACAAATGTCAGAAATAGAAAAAAACAGAGAAAAGGAAAAAAAGGAGAAAGAAGCCCAGGCCAGGCCGGCCCAACTGGCCCAGGAAGGTCATCGTCCTCCTGGCGGCCAGGAGGACGGGAGTGTGGCCGGCTTGCGCGTGCTGCCGTGCCTCCATGCCGGCAGCTGCCTGCCTGCTTTCCCCTCGCCAGCGCGACGAGGATAAGCTCCCAGAGCCGTTCCCATCGCCCCCTCTCTCTCTCTCGCCCGCCTCTCTTTCTCCCCTCCTCTGCTCCGCCATGGCCGTGCTGCTCACCGCTGTAGCGCCGCCGTTTTAGCTGCCCCCGTGCCCTTCTGAGTCCACCAAAGGCTCCGCCTAGATCCCCTCTTCCTTCTAGCCGAGCAACGCACCGCCGGGAGCTCCCTGTCACTGCCATCGCCGTCGTCTTCAACCTTTGGCCGTCGGCAAGCAAGTGAAGCTCGCCGCTGCTCCAGGCCCTCCCCGAGCCCGCTCTCGACGTATCTGCAACCGCCGTGAGCTCCTGGTCCTTTCCCCCTTCTTTCCCCCTTCGACTGAGCCCTCTAGCACCGAGTACCTCCGAGCTCGAAAGCTCCTCGCTGCCGGCGAGGTCGTGGCCGCCGTTGCAGCGGCCCAAGCTCGCGTCTGAGCATGCGGCCGTGCTCAGGATGGTCCCAGGCAGCCCTAGGAGGCCTTAAGTGCCTCGTTTGAGCTCCGGCTCGATGAGCCCGTGCTCGCCCGAGCTCCGGCAGCCGCCAAGCTCGCAGCCGACGTCGATTCTGACCATCTTAGCTCCTGGGAGGGGTCGGAATGGACACGCGCATGCGTGTAGCTTCGTTTGCTGCCCTCTGCCGCCCGTTTAGTCGCCAGAGGAGGGATCCCGAACCCCTCCGCCATCTCTGGAGGCACCGGCGGCTCAACGCCGATGGGTTTTGCCCGAGTTGACCATAGGGGTTTGACCCAGGGTCGCTGGCAGGTGGGGCCAGGCCCTGTTAATTAGGTTAATGAGCAAATTAATTAATTAAATTAATTAAACCTAATCTGTCACTAACATGTGGGCCCAGATCTGTTAATTAGTTAGGATTAGTCTTAATTAATCAGTTAATTGATTGAGTCACTAACATGTGGTCACCACATGTCAGGTTTGACTCTGGCCCGGTCAGCTGACCAGCTGACGTCACAGTGACGTCAGGCTGATGTCATTTTTCCCTTTTCTAGTTTAAAAATAATTCTAGAAATTATTCAAAACTTCAAAAATTCATATAAATTAATCTGTAAATCACATGAAAATAATTTATATATGAAAATTTATCAGAAAAATCCAATGAATCCAACGGTGCTATTGTTATGCATGTTAGAGGAAACTAAATAGGTGAACATTGACATTTACTAATAGTTTAGTATATGGAATTTGAAATGAAGAACAATTTTGAACATATATTCAAACACATTTCAAATTAACATAATCACTAGTTGCATTACCTCATCCATACATGCTATCATGCCATGATCGTGCATCATATTATTGCACTTGCATGTATTGATTGTTCCTTATCTGCATTGCGGTAGGCCCTACTTCTGAGGATACCTCCGAATATTCCAACGAAGGAGAGAACCTTCCCGCTACCCAGCAAGGCAAGCACCCCCTTTGATCATTCCGATAATATCCTACTCTCTCGCTCCTGCTCTTGTTTATTGCATTAGGACAATCGATCACATGTCAGTCATACACGGTAGATGATCCTATTCTGCTGCATGACCTCTTATTGTCATAGTAAATAGCTAAACCTTGCAACCTAGCATACCTCGTAGATGCTTGTGCCATGATGTGCTTAGCTTACTTTGCCTGCTATGCTTAGAGTTGTGTCAGGTCTGATTCATCTGGGTGATGAACTGAGTGAAACAATGTTGTCTAATGTGATAATCTTATGATGAACCCGATTTGGTAAAGGTAGTGATGAGAGGCTATGTAGGGGTACGTAGCGGGTTGTCTCATTGGGACCGTTCTTAGGAACTGAGTTCCGTGTTTGTGATCCAAGACTAGCTACTACCACACATTGGGTTCCGGTAACTCGACCCCTCTCGACTTATTAGTCGCTTAGTCCTGAGTCCAGGAGTTGCAAGTAGTTTTTGGTGTTTATAGCATGCTGGAGGCCGTGCGTAGCGCTGACCCTATGGGTGGGTTATGACACGGTAGGCAGTGGCACGGTGTACCAAGGGTAACCCGAATGGTGGGCTTGGGAACCCTGCGCACATTGTTTGGAGCCGTAGCAGAAACTTCGGCCGGACTTCCGTGCGGGTTCAGTCTCAAATAGGAGATAGCCTGGACTAGAGGTCTTATGTGATTGACGGTCGTGGCCGACTCCCTCGCTGGGCTTCTGCTTGAAGGTTGCCGAGGTGCATGGTTTATGAGCATTGAGCGATAAGTGGCGAGAGCGTGTGTGAAGAAGTACACCCCTGCAGGGTAGGAAACTATTCAAATAACCGCGTCCTCGGATATGGACTACTTGGAAAACTTATGTTGTTCATAGATAATCAAATGGATACTCATAAAAATATCAAGACAAGCGTGAGTACTGTGGATGGCAATCTCCTGGAAGAGGGAAGTGAATCCATGGTGGTGTATTGTCGTGGAGTTAGTGGACTCGTGTGCAATATCTAAAATTGTAACTAAGAGTTAAAAACTGAGTAGTGTAGGATAGTCATGAGTCAAAGTTGGCATTGTTGCATAAACTCCACCTTCCCCTTTGTTGATACATGAGCATGATTAGCCTAGGTCTGCTTTAAAGACTTGCTGAGTACATTTGTACTCATGTTTGCTTAATATATGTTGCAGATGAGACCCAGGACCCTTCGGGTGGGTTCTTTCTAGATGTCGACGATGCCGAATAGATGGTGTCCCAGCTACGACTTTTCTCCTGTGGCGGGCTGTAGATAGTCAGGCCATGTGCCTTTTTACCCTTTCATCTGTCTGTACTCAGACAGCTTATGCTTCCACTTGGTTTGTATGAACATGTTTGTATGATTTGAGTGTCGGGTCATGTGACCCCTATCTGTAAGAACATATTATGCAAGGCTCATCTGAGCCCTTAAATAAAAGTCATGTTGTTATATGGTTATGTTGTGATGCCATGGTTGTATCTATGCATATCGGGCATGTCGTGCGTACGTGTGACGTGCAACGGTATGTATGGGATCCGACACCTAGTCATGTGCCTTTAGTAGTAATCTTTACGGGAAACTGCCTCTTTGTGCTTCCATTGAGCCATGGTAGCCTTCTACTGCTCCGGACACATTGATTGACCGACATGTATCCTTCCTTGCTGCTATGTCTGTCCCTTTGGGGAAATGTCTTGCGATGTAATGGAGTCCCTATAGCCTGCTACGACTCGTCTATGTGTAGTGATGGCATTCGTGTCTCACGACGTAATGCAGTCCCTATAGCTTGCTATGACTCGTCTACACCCACTTGAGGCCGACACCTGCATTGTTGGCTTATGTATGCCTGTTTCCGTACGGATGTGCCCTTGGGTTCTATGACTAGTTATGTCGGCCCGGGTTCTCTGTCGTTTGATTGCCAGTGACATGTTCACATACGTGAGCAAAAAGACGCAAACGGTCCCGACTAAGGTAAGGCTGCAGCCGTGGAACTTACCGTGTGTGAGGCCGCAAAGTGATGTGATATGTTATAGTCTGGATTCTTATGACTTAGGATCGGGGTCCCGACAGCGGGGGCGTGCCAGCACTGTTCCCCCGCCCGGTCGCGGTCACCGTGGTCAGCGGCCCAAACGGCCGGACTGTAGCCACGCGTGTCCGAGCGTCAGCGGTCACTGTGGCTACATTGGCATCCGTCGTGGCGGTCACGTTGTGTCGCTGTACCCGCACACAAAGGGACGGGGCATTGCTTTTCCGCCCAGGGGTCAACGGAGGAGGCGGCTTGCGGGCATCCGGTCGGGCCTAGTCGGCCCGGGGTCGAGCCGGCTGCCTGACCAACCGTCCCAGAGCCAGCCGGCAATTGCTCCTGCGGCCGTGCACCAGCCGACCAGGAACCAAACGACCGTGTATTTTTTCTTCGAAGCAGGGGGGAGAACCTCGATGCTTTGGCCTACCCAGGGGTAATAACCCCGTCAGTAGTCCTCAAAGCCGGCGGGGGCCCGCATCCGGCAAACGGAGGGGAGCCGACGACTTCCCCCCAGCGGTGCCTGCCCCCGGCGTGGAGCCAAAAGGTCAGCCGGTCGGCAGCCGACCCCGATGCCTTGGGTTCCGCTGCGTCGCCCCGGGACTCGGGTCGGCCTGGCGCGCGCCACACGGCGGATAATGATGTCGCAGGCCCCTCGCACGCGGGGAGATGGGATGTTGCCCTGGGCCTAGTCTGCTAGACCTTGGGTGCAGCCCAGTAGGCCTCAGGGCGCAGGCAAGGATCTTCTGCGCCCCGAAGCGGCGGTTACGGCCCATGCCGTCCGATCATGCGCGGGGTTTCCGGGGGAGTGGGCGCAGTTAATCCCCACGTCCCGTGGTCGTGGCCTCCCCATTTAAAAGGGGAGGAAGGGCAGGGGCGGAGATACCCGCACCCCCCTTGCCCCCTTGCTGCCTCTCTTCTTCGCCTTCCTCACTCCCTTGCGCATCGCTGCTCTCGAGCTCGCAACCGCACCCACACGCCGCGCCACCATCGCAATGGCCGACGGGCACGGAGGAAGCTAGGCCGGATCCGTATTCACTGACTATGCCATCGCGGAACTCCGCCACGTGCGCATGTTGCCGCCAACGGAGTGTGTGATCGCCCGTGCGCCGGGCGACGAGGTGTGTGTCGGCACCGCAGCCAGGGGAGTTCGTCGTCTTCCTCTGGCAGTTCTCCCGTGGTTTCGGACTCCCGGTGAGTCACTTCTGCCGGCTCCTGATGGACACCTTCAACCTTCAGCCGCACCACCTCGACCCCAACGCCATTCTTTACCTCGCTGGCTTCGTGACGCCGTGCGAGGGGTACTTAGGAATCCTCCCTTTCCTCGACTTCTTCAATTCTCTTTTCTACCTCAAAGCGTTGAAGAACAGCGCCTGCGGAGGCATGGTGGTGTGCTGCCGCGGTAGCACGCGCTTTCCTCCCTTCTCCCTCATTGATTCCATCAACGGTTGGCATTGGACGTTCTTCTACATGAAGAACACCGATCCGCTTCTAGACTACATCCGGCTGCCAGCGTTCGTCAACACGCCGTCCTCCGGAGCGAACTGGCCGGGAGCCGCCCCTCGCGGAGTGGCCCTGGTGGGCTCGGCCGGCTCGTGCAGCTGAAGAGCAGCGAGGGCCTGGTTACCTCTGACTTGGTGGCGGCCTTCATCTCACGTCGGGTGCTGCCTCTCTAGTTGAGGTCGCATTGGATCTGCGATATGTCCGGCCGCCACGACCCCTACCGGCTGACGACCGTCGACCTGATGCCAGCTCAGGTGGCGACGCGGGTGAACGCCATGATGACGTTCAAGCTGGTGCCGGCGTCGTGGGCCTTCGGCATGGAGCTGTATGACCGCATCAACCGTCCTCCCCTGGTACGTTTTGTGGAGGTGGTTCTTTTCATTTGATTCTTCCCAGCCGACAACCGGCTCTGGGCCTCACTTCTCCACATTGACTGTAGTTGCTCATGCGACAGAACACGCCGGACGGCCCACACCCCCTAATCTTCGAGGCGGAGCGTGCCCACTCCGACTCCGAAGACTATGAGCGGGGAGGCTCGCCTGAAGAGGGGGTCGATTCCTCGGGAGGGGTCGAGGAGCCGACCGATCCACGAGTCGACGGGCCCAGCGGAGCCGGAGGGTCCGGCACAGCCGAAGAGCCCTGCGGAGCCGGTGAGTTCCTTACCGGTCCCACGATCAGGGACTGGACCGATGATGACGATGATGGTGATGATGTGATGATCCTGAATGCGCCCCCCCTCAGTTCAGCAGGGCCAGCGCGGGCAGAGCAAGGAGCAGACGGCTCAGGCCCCGGCAGGCGGAGCTGGCAGCCAGTCGAAGAGGCCGGCGTAGGAGGAGCCGGCGGTCTCGCCGTCCGCCCCCAAGCGGGTGAAGGTGGCCGCGCAGAAGCCGCTGGCGCGCGCCAAGCGGGCTCTGCCCATCGTTGCCGGGTACGTATCTTCTTTTTCCTTAGGTGTGTTTCTTCTCGAGCCGTGGGTCGATGGGTGTTTGACCCTTATGCAATGAAGGGACCCCATCGAGCTTCACGAAGCGGATTCGATGGTGGATCTGATAGATGTCGCCAACCGGCTGGCCCGCAAGCACGTGGCCACGCAACGGGAGGAGAAGAGGAGGCTCGTGGAGCTGTGAGCCTCAAAGTCCGGAACGTGAGGTGGGGCCGCGCATTTCGGGACTTCGAGTGGCGGGAGGCGGAGGAGGACCGCGGACCCCACGCGGGCGTCTGACTCGATGGCAGAATTGACCCGCCTGTCGAGCGAGCCGCAAGGGGCGGCGATGGAGCCGCCCGCGGCCCTGTCCACCGAGGAGGCGGCCCGAACGAGGGCGGCGGCTATGGAGCCGGCTGCCGAGGCGACCCGACCGGAGGTGCTGGACGTGATGCCACCCACGGCCGAGCCGGCCCGGGTCGATGTGCCAGAGGTTCCGGCGGCCCTGGAGGCAGCGCCGGAACTGGCGCCAGAGGAGGCGGCGGAGGCGCCGGCCATGAAGACGGAGGAGCCGTCTGTCGCGGTCGTCGCGTCGGAGCGGCAGGAGGCGGTGGCAGGGCTGGTGTCGGAGCGGGACTCCTCGCTCCATTTCGCCATAGGGACGGACGACTCCATCGAGCGTGAGTGTCCAATTTTCCTTTTTAAGCCGGTTGCCTTCTTTCTTGCCGATTCTTGTTTTTGATTTGCCTTCATTTGCTTTTTCCTTTCTTCTCTAGGGCGCTTCCTGGAGACCCAGCGCCGCGCTGAGCGTGCCGTTGAGGAGCACCAGGAGTACCTCCGTGCGCGCAGGTGCTCCATCGAGGAGGATGCTACGTGGAGTATGGCGGAGCTTGAACTTGCCATAGAAAACCGGCTGATCCACCTCAAGCGGAGCGTGGAGCGGCTGAAGACGGACGGCAAGGAGATCATTGCTGCCCTGTGGTCGGGCCATGGAGGGGCTCCGGAGAACCGTGTGGCCTTGTGGCTGGAGCATGTCGTGCCCCGGCTCAAGGTCCGGAAAGCATCGGCGGCTCGAGCTGGCGCGCAGATGGCGCTCCGGTTCTTCACCTCGTGGTATCGAGGCATCGATCCGAACCGGCTGGCCACCATGCGCGATGAGCCGGTCGAGGAGCGGGAGGCTCGTGAGCTGGCCCTTGTCCGCCGAGCCAACGAGCTGGCATCATACGTCGACCTAGACGAGCTCCTACCGACCCTTGGCGAGGACGGCGAGCCGATGGCGGAGGACTCCTTCGGCAACCCCCAAGGCCCGGAGGACGAGAAGGTCGCCGACGAGAGCACCGACTCCAGCGCCGAGACGGATGAGTCCGCGGAGGTTGCCTCGAAGGCCAAGGAGGCCGACCCGAAGGCCGCGACCACCTCCAGGACGAGAGTCGAGTCGTCCAGTGATGCGCCATCTACAGACGTGCCGACTGGCGACGCGCCCGTGGCCTGCGCCCCCGGGCGTGTTTTTCTCTTCTTTTGTTATTTTTCCTGTCACGTCAAACTCAAGTCCACCCACTGGGGGTGTAGTGTAATGAACCGTGATGGCCGTGGGCCTTTTTTATCTTAACTTTGTGCTTTGAGTACTTAATGTGTTTGCCTATCTTGCTTGCCTGCTCGTCCTTACTCTTTTTTACCCCTTTGGTTCCGCCTGTTCGGCCCCTTGTCCCCTTCGGTTTCTGCCTCGCCAGCTCGACAGCCAAGAGCCAGTTTGTAGCTAGGTCGGGGCATCCACCTCGAGGGAGTTGGTTCCGGACTTAGGAACCGTGAGATTTTTTTGAGTAAGTTGAGCGGCAGAGGCGAGGCGGTGGTCCGGCTAGACCTAGCCGACAAACCCTCGCGGTCGTCTTTTCGTGTGTGCTAAGTTTTGCCGCCCCGAGGCCCCGTCAGCCGGACATCCAGGAGCCGGTCTGTAGCTGGGAGGGGAAGGAGGGTTTGCTCGGCTCACAATACTTGGTCGATTTTAGGAGGTGCGATCTAGGACCAGCCGAAGAGCCCCCGGGCCCGAGAGCCAGGTCGGGGAGCCGGTGAGTGAGGAAACTTTGAAGGGAAACAGAATGGGCATGCCCCAAGAGCCGGCCTGGGGCACCCATTGCATTCATCAGCCCAAAAGGGGAGGGATACATACATACACTGGGTTTTTTAGCAGTAAAATGGGCGGAGGAGCGCCGCGTTCCACGGGCGCTCGGTCTCCTCGCCGGAGGCATCTCTCTTGCGCTTCTGCGGCTTCTGGGCGTCTATTAAGTAGTACGCGTTGTTGTGCAGTGCCTTGCTGATGATGAACGGGCCCTCCCATGCGGAGGACAACTTGTGCTGCCCGGCTGTCCGCTGGATCCGCCTGAGCACTAGGTCCCCTTCATGGAAGGAGAGCGGTCGGATCCGCTTGCTATGGTAGTGCTGGAGCTTCTGCTGGTAGATTGCCGTGTGGCTCAAGGCCAGCTGGCGGGCTTCTTCGAGTAGGTCAACGCCGTCTTCTCTTGCCTCTTTCGCGTCCTTCTCCGTGTATAGGGCGACCCGAGGCGAGTCAAACTCGATATCGGTGGGGATGATTGCCTCGGACCCGTACACAAGGAAGGAGGGCATGTAGCCGGTTGAACGGTTGGGGGTGATCCTGAGGCTCCAAAGGACGGTCGGCAGCTCGTCGATCCAGCAGCCGGCTGACCTGACTAGTGGCGTTATGAGTCGGGGCTTGATGCCGGACAGGATTAGGCCGTTTGCCCTCTCGACCTGGCTGTTTGATTGTGGATGACCAACAGAGGCCAGGTCGAGCCGGATGCCTTGCTTGGAACAGAAACGCGCGAGTGCGCCCTTGGTGAAGTTCGTGCCATTGTCGGTGATGGTGCTGTGGAGAACGTCATAGCAAACCGTGATGTCCTCGATGAACCGGACGGCTGTGGGGCCATCCAACTTCTTGATTGGCCGGGCCTCAATCCACTTGGTGAATTTGTCAACGGCTACCAGCAGATGAGTCATGCCGCCTCATGCGGTCTTGAAGGGACCCACCATGTCCAGCCCCCAAATGGTGAAAGGCCATGACAGGGGGATGGTCTGGAGGGTCGATGCCGGCAGGTGGCTTTGCATGCTGAAGCGTTGGCAGCCCTCGCATTCGTCGACCAATTTCTCGACCACCTCCAAGGCGGTCGGCTAGAAGAATCCGTGCCGAAAGGCCTTGGACACCAGGGTTCTGGAGGCGGCGTGGTGCCCACACTCGCCCTGGTGGATGTCGAGGAGGATCTCCTGACCCTTTTCTGGCTCGACACACCGTTGGAAGACGCCGCTGGTTCTATGGTGGACGAGCTTGTGGTTGATGATGATTTATGCTGGGGCTTGGCGTTGGATTTGTCTTGCCATGGCCTCATCCGAAGGGAGCTCGCCGCATAGGAGGAATGCCAGAATGGGCTGGGCCCATGAGGGAGCCGAGATGGCAGCCGGTTCGGGAGCCCTTGGGGCTGGTTGATAAGTCCCCACGACCGGCTTGTCAGCCCCCGGGTCCGACTTGTCAGTTCCCGGGGTCGGCTCGTCAGCCCTCGGGTCGAGGACAGCCGGAGGGGCGTCAACCGCCATCATGATGGCCGTGGAGTTGGAGCCGTCCGCCCTGGGTGCGGACGGCTCATCCAGAGCCTGCAGGGCAACCGGAGTCGAGGGAGCCGGTGGCGCGGTCGCTGGGGGAGCAGTTGGAGCCGCCGACGGGACGCCAGCGTCGGCTAGCACGAAGATGGACTCTGACTGCAGGGAAGGCTTGATCGACGGCTTGAGCAGCCGTTCGAGGGAGACGCCGGCAGGGATGGCTTGCCGGGTGGAGCCGATTTTCGCTAGCACGTCGGCCGCCTCGTTGTCCGCTTGTGGGATGTGATGGAACTCACATCCCTCGAAGGAGCCGGTGAGTTGCTGCATGAGGAAGTGGTAGCTGGCCATGTTGGCATCCCTGGCGTCCTATTCTCTGGAGACTTGTTGCACCATGAGGTCGGAGTCGCCGAAACATAGGATGCGCCTGATGCTGATCTCCTTGGTGAGCCGGAGGCCATGGACGATGGCCTCGTACTCGGATACATTGTTGGAGGCGGTGAAGTGGATCTGGAGGGCGTACTTGAGCTGGTCACCTTTTGGAGAGGAGAGGACTATGCCGGCACCCAGGCCGGTCCTCATTTTTGAGCCAATGAAATGCATCCGCCAATGTGTGGAGTCTGGGGGAGGCGGTACGAACTCAGTCTCCGCCGAGTCGACCAGGAAATCAGCCAATGCCTGTGACTTGATGGCGGTACGTGGCTTGTACCGGATCTCGTGATCGGGAAGAGCGATGACCCACTTGGCGATCCGGGCGGTGGACTCCCGACCGTTCATGATCTCGCCGAGCGGGGCCATGCTTACCACGGTGATGGTGTGCTCCTGGAAGTATTGCTTGACCTTCTTGGCGGCAAAGTATATGACATAGCACATTTTCTGATAGTGGGGGTAGTTCTGCTTGGAGGCGGACAGGACCTCGCTGAGGTAGTAGATGGGACGCTGGACTGGCAGGGTTTTACCCTCCTCCGGCCGCTCGACCACCAAGACATCGCTAATGACGCGGGTGGTCGTCGTGATGTAGGCGAGCAAGGGCTCCTTGTCAGCCGTCGCAGCCAAGATGGGCGCGCAGGTGAGAGCCCGCTTGAGGCCGCGGAAGGCCTCATCCGCCTCGTTGGGCCAGTCAAACATGCCCGGCTTCTTGGTGTGACCCGGCTCGACCAGAGCCATCTTGCGCAGGAGCCCGTAGAGGGGCAGGGCCTTCTCCCCCAGTCGGCTGATGAACCGGCTGAGTGAGGCGAGGCAGCCGGTGAACTTCTGGACGTCATGGAGCTGGGTCGGCTTGGGCATGCGCTCGATAGCGCTGATCTTCTCTGGGTTAGCTTCGATGCCGTGGGCAGACATGAAGAAACCCAGGAGCTGGCCGGCTGGGACGCCAAAAACGCACTTTTCTAGGTTGAGCTTGATCTTGTATTCGCACAAGTTTGCGAAGGTTTCCTGAAGGTTGTCGAGGAGGCTGAAGTGCTTCTTTGTTTTGACGACGATGTCGTCGACGTAGACGTGGACGTTCCTACCTATCTGAGGCAGGAGGAACTTTTGCATGCACCGCTGGAAGGTGGCACCTGCGTTCTTTAAGCCGAAGGACATGGTGATGTAAAAGTAGGCCCCGAAGGGCGTGATGAAGGAGGACTTGAGCTGGTCCTCTGGATCCAGCTTGATCTGGTGGTAGCCAGAGTAGGCGTCCAAGAAGGACAACAAGTTGCAGCCGGCCATGGAGTCGATGACTTGATCGATCTGCGACAGGGCAAATGGGTCCTTGGGACACGCCTTGTTCAGGCTGGTGTAGTCAATGCACATGCGCCAGGTCTTGTTCTTCTTCAGCACCAGGATTGGGTTGGCCATCCAGTCTGGGTGGAATACCTTCATGATGAAGCCGGCTGTGAGGAGCTGGACAATCTCTTCTCCGATACTGCGCCGCTTCTCCTTAGAGAAATGATGCAGGGGTTGCTTGATAGGTTTGACGTCCGGCCGGACATGTAGTTTGTGCTCGGCGAACTTCCTCGGAACACCCGGCATGTCCTTGGGGGACCATGCAAAGATGTCTCAATTCTCATGGAGGAAGTCGATGAGATCGCGTTCCTATTTGCTGTCGAGGCGGGAGCCGATGGTGACGCACTGAGCAGGGTTGGCCGGGTCAAGCGGGATTTTCTTGGTGTCCTTTGACGGCTGGAAAGAGGCCTAGCCGACGGATTGCGAGGGAGGAGCCGGCATGGCCGGCTGGCTGGCGGCGAGGGCCACGAGCCAGTCGAGCTGCCGCTGCTCCTTGGCTATCTCCAGGGCCTCGGCCAGCCGGCTGCCGTCTCAAGCGCACTCGAGCGACATCTTGTAGTCTCCCGCGATGGTGATGATCCCCTTGGGACCCGGCATCTTGAGCTTAAGGTAGGCATAGTGGGGGACTGCCATGAATTTGACGAGGGCCAGCCGGCCTAACAGTGCGTGGTAGGGACTCGCGAGGTCCACGACCTCGAACAGCATCGGCTCGCAGCAGAAGTGGTCGGCTCTGCCAAAGAGGACGTCGAGCGTGATCTTGCCGATAGGGAAGTAGGACTTCCTAGGCATGATTCCGTGGAAGACAGTCCGGCTCGCCTGTAGGTCTTCTATCTTCAGCCCCAGCTTGCGCATCGTGTCGAGGTACAGGATGTTGATGCTACTGCCGCCATCAGTCAACACCTGCGAGAAGTGGTAGGTGCGCTTCTCGGTGGCGATGGTGGGGTCGAGGACCAGGGCGTATCTGCCGGGGCTCGGCATCACAGCTGGGTGATCTGCCCGGCTCCATGTGACCGGCTTCTCCGACCAGTGCATGAATTAGGGAGACGCCGGCATGGTGGCGTTCACCTCACGATGGAGCCAGCATCGAGTGTCCTTGCTCGTCTTTTCACTGGTGAAGACGACATAGCAACCATCATAGTTGGGGAACTAGTCGAGCAGGCGACCGTCGTTTTGGGCCGGAGCCGGAGCCGGCGCGCGGTTAGGCGACGCGGGAGGAGCCGGAAGGCCGTCCCCCCGGGCCAATCGCCGTGAGAGGCTGCACTGCCGGAGCGTGTGTGTGGAGGGCTTGGCCCCAGAGTGTTTTTTACAGGGGAGGTCGAGCATTTGTTCGAAGGTGAGCTTGGGCTGCCAGGAAGCCTTGCTAGAGTGCTGGCGCTGGCTGCAAGGCTGGGCAGCCCGCTCCTGCTCCTCGATGGCGTTGACCTGTCGGCTCCCGTAGCGGGAGTCGGGATGGTCATTCTTGCATTTGTTGTTCTGTGACTGCAGGTTGTCGGCTGCCGGTCGGGGTGCCGCCGGCGTTGGTGTTGCCTTGGCGGGCGGGGGTTGTCTTGACCCGAATAGCAAAGTCGGCCATGGCGTATTTGTCCGCCTTGGTCATGAGCTCGGCGAGAGTAGCCGGCTCGGAGCACAGAAGCTTGTGCTTAACGGGGATCCCGTCGCGACTGCCTTCGATGAAGTACTGTATGGCTTGCACCTCGTGCACCCCCTCGTAGGAGTTATAGAGCTCGGTCCACCGGGTGAGGTAGTAGTGGAGGGACTCGTCCGGCCCCTGAACGCACATGGCTAGTTCACGGGGCGCCCAGGCCGCTTGTAGGTGTCGGTGAAGTTGCGGACGAAGGTCTCCTCGAAGTCCGTCCAGGTGTTGATGTTGCCGGCCGCCACGCTGTTGAGCCAGGTGCGGGCCGAGCCTATCAGCATGAGGGGAGCATAGCGGACGGCTACGCGCTTGTTGCCCCTGGCGATGCCGACGGCAGTGGTGTAATCGATCAGCCAGTCCTCGGGCTTGGCAGTCCCATTGTACTTTGGGCTGTCCCGAGGGAGCGTGAAGCCGCTTGGGAACGGCTCGTTGCAGATCCGAGGGCCGAAGCAGGCCGGGCCAATCAAGCGCTCCTCCTCGAGGAGGGCCGACTATGCGAGCCGGTCGAGGCGGAGACGGGCATCGTTCTCGCTGTGGGGGACGCGCGGTCCGAGCCGAGCCGAGAGCTCGGGGCATATGGTGAGCGGAACCGATCGTTCCGGCTTGCGTCGCGGGGGCAGAGTGTGCCCGCGGCTGCGCTGGCTGCCGATAGCCGGCACTTCATGGTGGCAGCTGCCGCGAGGCGGGTTGTTGGTGCGTTGGTTGTTTACAGCCGGTTGTTCGCTCCCCGACAGCTAAGAGTGCCGGGGTTCGCTCACCTCGACCCGGCGGCCGAAGGCGCGAGGGGAGATGGAGTGCTGAGCCGGCTGGCATCCAGCAGTCCTCGTGACCTCGCGCTCAAGCCGAGGGCCTAGAGAGGCGGCGTTGCCTCCCATGAGCAATTGCTGCTGCGTGTCGGCAGCGTCGATGAGGTCCTTGATGTGACGCTCGTGGGCGGCACGTTCTTTGCCCTCCAAGGTGGCCAAATCCTAGTAGGCTACCTTGGCGTCCCATAGGTTGGCTGCGGGGGTGTCGTAGACGGGGATCTTGCCACCCAAGATTTCGGTGACCACGCGCCCGCGGTCGCACACGGCCCCACGCCGGCTGGGCTCGGAGCCAGTCGGGGTGGGACCATAAGTGGAAGCGTACTCCCGCTGAGCGGCTTCCATATGACGCCACATGGCCACAAGGGCTCTGGCATCCTCGAACAGGAGGCGATGAGCCGCCTCCAGCTCAGCCGTGGTGGCGTCGGGTACTCCCGCTGGGGCGATGGGAGTGCTCAAGCCCTGGAGGGCCGCATCGAGCGGGTCGGAGGTGCCGACACGGGCCGCGGCGGCGGCGGCCTCGGCCCGCGCACGACCGGAGGAGGTGGAGGAGATGACAGCCATTGCTCCCACGCGATCGTGGGAGCCGCCGGGCTGGGCCACAGCAAGCGCTCCCATAGCCGTGGGCGGATCGGTGCAGATGAGTACCTGGCTAGGGTACCCGTTGGCAACCGGTGCTTCGGCAAGGCTTAGCCTGCCAAAATGGTCGGTGAGCACGTCGATGTCGAGCGCGAGGTCGATGGAGTCGCCCGCAGGGCCTGCCGGAGCAAGCCCCACGAGCCCGCGATTTCTCCTGGACGTGCGGCGGTGGCAGGGAATGGCGAGGGGTCCCGCCCGGAGCATGAATCCGGACGGTGCCGTGTACTACCCCACGGTGGGCACCAACTGTCGTCGTTTTCTCACGATAGATGCCATGGGTAAGCTTATCGTAGGTGGTTGGGGCCAGAGGACGCCGACGGGCTCTGGGTATGGGATTGGGCACAAGCGGCGGTGACACACAATGTACCCAGGTTCAGGGCCCTTCGTGCGAGGTAACACCCCTAGTCCTACCTTATCTAGTTGGATGGATTGGTATGTTTACAAGATTGCTCCTAGAGCTGTGTCTAGAGGAGGAAGAAGGAGCAGCCGGCTCGTCTTCCTCTGTTGCTAAAGATGATATGAAAGGAGAGTTCCATGTGAGTGTGTGTCTACGATCGTCCGTCCCCGTTGCATGGGGGGCTCGGGGGGTTTTATAGGCCAACCCCCAGCTCTATAATATATTCTAAAGTATATGGGCGAGGGACCCGCTGGCAACCTCTCTAGCTGGCCAGGGGGTCCCTCCTCTCGAGCCGTCTCGTCGCCGGTAGGGTCCACCGGCTGCATGGTCCCGTCGCCTGTTGGGGCCTGCCAGCCGGCTTTGCGATTGGCCCCCATCCACCTGCTATGGCACGGGTCGCCCGGGCGGCGTCGCCTAGTGCCAGCCGGCCAAAGTCTCCGGTACGGCCGACTGCACTATAGCCATGCTGGGGCAGGTAATCGAGTGGGTGGGGGCATGCCGGCACTGTTCCCCCGCCCGGTCGCGGTCACCGAGGTCAGCGGCCCGGACTTCCGGACTATAGCCACGCGCGTCCGAGCGTTAGTGGTCACTATGGCTACATTGGCATCCGTCATGGGAGTCACATCGTGTCGCTGTACCCACGCGTAGAGGGACAGGACATTGCTTGTCCACCCAGGGGTCAACGGAGGAGGCGGCTCGCGGGCAGCTGGTCGCGGCCAGCCAGCCGAGGGTCGACCCGGCTCCCTGACCAGCCGTCCTCAGAGCCAGCCGACAATCGCTCCTGTCGGCCGTGCACCAGCCAGCCAGGAACCAGCCAGCCGTGTGTTTTTTCTTTGAAGCGGGGGGGAAGAACCCCGTTGCTTTGGCCTACCCAGGGGTAATAACCCCGTGACCTAAGCTACCGTTTCTTAAAGTTTGGGGTTGTAACGCTGATGTCAAAAGGCTTCAACCTAATAAGCTCGAACCCAAAGCGGAGAAGTGCATCTTCATAGGATACCCTAAGGAAACAATTAGGTGTACGTTCTATCTCAGATCTGTGGGCAAGGTCTTTGTTGCCAAGAATGGATACTTTCTAGGGAAGGAGTTTCTCTCGAAATATTTGAGTGGGAGGAAGGTAGAACTTGATGAAGTTACTGAAACTTAACTTCAATTGTAGAGTACCGCAACACAGAAACATGTTTCTGTGACGCCTACACCAGTTGAAGAGGAAGCTAATGATGATGATCATGAAACTTCGCTTCAAGTTACTACCGAGCTTCATGGGTCGACAAGGACAGATATATCCCCTGAGTGGTACGATAATCTTGTCTTGGAGGTCATGTTGTTAGACAACGGTGAACCTACGAACTATGAGAAGCGATGGTGGGCCTGTATTCCGACAAATGTCTAGAGGCCATGAAATCCGAGATAGGATCCATGTATGCAAACAATGTATGGACGTTGGAGGACTTACCTGATGATCGTAAGGCCATTCAAAACAAATGGATCTTTAAGAAGAAGACAAACACAGACGATAACTTCACCGTGTATATAGCACGAATTCTCCAAAAAGGGTTTTTGCAAGTTCAAGGATTTGACTACGATGAGACTTTCTCACCCGTAGCGATGCTTAAGTCTGCTAGGATTATGTTAGCAATAGTTGCATTTCTTGATTATGAAATTTGGCACATGGATGTCAAAACAACGTTCCTTAATGGTTTCCTTAAGGAAAGGTCGTATGTTATACAACCGAAAGGTGTTGTCGATCCTAAGGATGCTAAAAGGTATGCGAGCTCCATAGATCCTTCTATGGACTGGTGCAAGCATCTCTAAGTTGGAATATACGCTTTGATGAGGTGATCAAAGCTTTTGGGTTTATACAAAGTTTATGAAGAAATTTGTATTTACAAGAAAGTGAGTGGGAGCACTATAGCATTTCTGATAAGTATATGTGGATGACATAGTGTTGATTGGAAGTGATGTAGAATTTCTAGAAAGCATAAAGTGTTGTTTGCAAGGATTTTTTCAAAGGAAGACCTGGGCAAAGGTGCTTACATATTGGGCATAGAGACCTATAGAGACGGATCAAGACGCATGATAAGACTTTCACAGAGCACACACCCTAACCAGATTTTGAAGGAGTTCAAAATGGATTAGTCAAAGAAGGAGTTCTTGCATGTATTGTACGGTGTTAAGTTGAGTAAGACTCAAAGCTCGACCATGACAGAAGAAAGATAAAGGACGAAGGTCGTCCCCTATGCCTTAGACATATGCTCTATATTGTATGCCATGATGTATACTGCACATGATGTGTGCTTTGCCTTGAGTCTGGCAAAGGGGTACAAGGGTGATCGAGGAGTGAATCACTGGACAGTGGTCAAAATTATCCTTAGATACGTAAAGAGTACTAAGGAATTTTTTCTCGGTTACGAAGGTGATAAAGAGTTCGTCGTAGAGGGTTACGCCGATGTTATCTTCAACACTAATCCAGATGACTCTGAGTATCAAACCGGACACGTATAGTGGAGCAATCATTTTGAATAGCTCCAAGTGGAGCGTGATAGCAGCATCTATAGTATGACATAAGGATTTGCAAAGTACAAATGGATCTGAATCTTGCAGACCCGTTAACTAAAACCTCTCTCACAAGCAAAACATGATCAAACCCTAGAACTCATTGGGTATGAATCACATGGCGATGTGAACTAGATTATTGACTCTACTGCAAGTGGGAGACTATTGGAAATGTGCCCTAGAGGCAATAATAAAGTTGTTACTATCAAATTTCCTTGTCCCTGATAATCATTTATTATCCATGCTAGAATTGTATTGACCAGAAACTTAAATACATGTGTGTATATATAAACAACATTGTGTCCCAAGTGAGCCTCTACTAGAATATCTCATTGAACAAAAATGGTTAAGGTTTCCTAACCATAGACATGAGTTGTCATTTGATAACGGGATCACATCATTAGGAGAATGAGGTGATGGACAAGACCCAACCACATGCATAACATTTGATTGTATCCCTTAGTTTGTTGCTACTGCTTCCTTCATGACAAGTATCTGTTTCTAAGACCATGAGATCATGCAACTCCCTAATACCGAAGGAATGCCTTGTGTGCATTGATACGTCTCCAATGTATCAATAATATTTTTATTGTTCCGTGCTAATATATTATCATTCTAGGATACTTTTTGGGCATTTTTTTTACCAATTTATAATATATTTAAGCACTAACCTATTGACCCAGTGCCTAGTGCGAGTTGATGTTTTCTGCCTGTTTTTCACTTTTCAGGTTTACAGTACCAAATGAATTCCAATTGCCAAAAAACTTTTTGATGATTTTTTCTGGACCAAAAGAAGACCTGGAAGCTTTGGGAGGAGGCCGGGAGGCACACGAGGGCCCCACCGCACATCAAGGTGCGCCATGGTGGGGCGCCCTGATATGTGGTGAACCCCTCGTGCGTCTTCCGACGTCCCTCTCTAGCCTATAAATTCTCTAATATCCCCCAAAACCCCAAGGGAGCTCCCGAAACACTTTTTCCGCCGCCACAAGTCTCTGTTTCGATGGGAGCCCATCTAGAGCTCCATTTCGGCACCCTGCCTGAGGGGGGATCGATCACGGAGGGCCTCTTCATCTACCTTGCTGCCCTCATGATGATGTGTGAGTAGTTCACCATAGACCTACAGGTCCATATGTAGTACCTAGATGGCAATCTCTCTCTATATATATTTGTCTCTCTCTCTCTCTCTCGATCTTGAATACAATGTTCATCGCATATTTGCCTTGATCTATCCGATGTAATCCCTTTGTATGGTGCATTTGTTGGGATCCGATGAATTGTGAGTTTATGTTCAGATTATTCATGAAAAGTATTTGAGTCAAACCTGAATACTAAGTTTCTTATTTGCATGATCATTATAGCTTCGTAATGCTCTCTGATCTATTGATATAGTTTGGCCAACTAGATTGATATTTCTTCGGTGGGAGTGGTGCGTTGTGGTAGGTTCAGCTTGACGAGTTTCTATATCCCGGTGACAAAGTAGGGGATAAGATATGTCTTTGTGTTGCTGCTACTAACGATAAAATGACGGGGTTTATTAATATTGATTGAGTTTACTTTGTCTACATCATGTCATCGTTCTCCAAGCATTACTCTGTTTTACATAATACTCTAAATGCATGCTTGATAGCGGTCGATGAATGGAGTAATAGTAATAGGTGCAGGCAGGAGTCAGCCTATTTGCATATGGATGTGATGCCTATATACACATGATCATTGCCATGAAAATTGCATAACTATTCACTTTTCTATCAATTGCCTAACAGTAATTTGTTTACCCACCGTATGTTATTTCTATGAGAGATGCCACTGGAGAACACTACGGCCCCCAGGTCGATTCACTTATATATTCCCAAACGCTACTACTACCTTGCTGTTATTTATTTTCTTTTATTTTATTTTGCAATTTACAATTATCTACACAACTCACTTCCTTTTCAAATAACGAGATCAAGGGGATTGAAAACCCGCTTGTCGGCGTTGGGTGCAAGTTGTTTGTTCTTTTTGTGTGCAGCCACAGAAGACGGTTGAGGATTGGTATTCCTATTGGTTCGATAAACCTTGGTTTCATAACTGAGGTAAATAATTACCCACATTGTGTCGCAATAACCCGTTCCACTTCACAGAAAACCCAACGCAGATCGCAAGTATCAAGAAGGATGTCTTGCACCGTTGCCGGGGAATACCATCACCAACTATCAAGTAACTTCGCACAAATTTTCATTCATTTGTTCTTATTTTTATTTGATATTATATATTAGTTTGTCTCATAAAAATCAAAAATACAAAAATATTTATCTTGCTTGTTACTAGTTTTCTTGTCCGAAGTCATCGGTAGTTCTTCTTTTGTTCTCGTTACTCCCAATAATGATGTTGCCAACTTTAAACAAAGGGGAGGAGAAAGTTTGAAAGATGCATGGTATCGGATTTTCCATGCTCAAAATAAAGCAAATAATAAGTTATCCACCACTACTTTGCTTCATAATTTTATGTTGGTGTGACAACTTGGTATAGGTTTGTCCTTGATGCCATCACCGGTGGGAACTTCTTAATGTGTCATACATTGGATGCTTATAATGCAATTGAAAATCTTGTTCGAACACCACCCATTATCGTTAATGAAACCAATTTAAACTTGGAACAGGTTATACAAAGGCTTGATGCTATTGAAAACAAAATGATCACTAGTGAACCAATTGAGGAGTTAGATAAAAAACTTTGTAATCATACCACTCAATTTGGGTCACGAGTAGGAACAACTTTGAAAACTTTGAAGGAAAATGACACTCTTATTGATAAAAGGGTAGAACAAGGTTTGAGTACATTTGTAATACTAATGCTAGTACCTCACGAGACAAAAGTCCCAAGTTCATATACATTCCTACGAGCATTAGTACACCTCCTTCCAAAAGAAACGAAGATCTCAAAATGATTAGTGTTCATCCCAATTTTCTGAACTTGATAAAGGATCCTATTTTCAAGCCTCCTATTGTTCCTATTAACCATATTGTGTTATTGAGGAGCTTGATATAAAAGATGACAACACTTGAAACTATGCATTATGCCTAGCTAGGGGCATAAAACAATAGCGCTTTTTGGGAGGCAACCCAATATTTATCCAAAATTTTGTTTTTAACTTCTGTTATTTGGGAATAACATGATTATTGCCTCTGTAATGAATATGTTTTTATGTTTTAATTAGTGTTTGTGTCAAGTAAAGCCTTGGGATAACTCAAAAGATAAGTAGAAATGATGTTGAAACAAAACAGAAACTTTTGACTCCAGTACATGAATTTTCATTTTTACTGGAGCGTGATAATTATTTGTAACTTGTACACAATATCTATATACAAATTCTCCATGTTTTACTAATTTTTCAGAATTTTTAGAGTTACAGAAGCCTGGGCTCTTGACAGATTGCTACCCACTATTCTGTTCTAAACAGATTCTGTTTTGGTTGCATAGTTTGCCTGTTTTGATTATGCTATGGATTGTATCGGGGTGGGGGTATAACTCACACTGTGAAAAACCTAACCGAAAACCAAAAACTGAACCAAAAAACAAAGCAAACCGAAATTTCGGTTTCATTTACAGTTTCCAGATCTCAAAACCATATGTCATTCGGCTTTTTAGGTTGAAAACCGAAAACCATTGGGCTAAAACAGAATAACCAAAATGATGTGAAGTGAGTGCTCGCTAAAATTAATTTGCATTGACCTAGAGTCGAACTCCTAATCTCAAACTAGAAGGCCAGTGCGTTGAAGCTTACTGGCCAACTAGGCCAACTGCACTCGCTGATTTATACTAGGAAGGACAAATGTATATACTTAATATGCATATTCCATTGTACTAATTCCGCATGAAGTCACCATGTGCTTGTAGAAATTTGCCCATCCAAGGGGTATGAAACTTGTAAAGCATAACTAAGAGGGAGAAAGAACTATATCATCATTGGATAATTAAGTTCGTTACATGGGACCATTCCATATCACTCTCGTGTGTGTATTTGATCATGTTATTTACCAATCTTCACTTCCAAGGAAGTTGCGTGTAGGGAAAAAATGTACAACAATGAAACATACTTCAATCTTTGCTTATCCATGAAATAAAAATTGAAATATCTGACAAAGTTCATGTGTTCTTATAAAAATCGCGTCAACTTTGGTTAATATGGTTATTACCGAAACCGAACCAAATTTAAATAGTTATTACCAAAACCGAACCTTATTTGTATACGAAACCGTATAAACTGAAGTATAAAAACTGTATTAACCAAAAACCGTATAAACTGAACCGAATCAAACCGAAAAAATCGAACGCACACGCCGAGGTATAAGCCATGGAGAAGTTAGAATAAAATACCTATTATGCAAAAATGAAATAAGAAACAATTTAGAACAGTACCTATTGGGGATATGACCCGCCGAAGAGACTCCGGGTCATGTTATTGGCTCGTGAACCGGCCCAAAGGTGAGTCGTAATATTAAGTGGCTCATGAGGATAGACGGCTCACGGTGTGGGCCGTACGACGGCCGGACCGAGAAGACCTGGGCGTACAAGCCGACTCACAGACGGCTTGGACAAGAAGATAGAGAGCGACTCAGTTAGCAATTGTAACAACCCAGATGTTCTGACCACTTATATAAAGGCAGACTCGGGGCGACTTAGAGGACAGGCAATCGAGGACTAAGTCAAGCTTTTAGCTCCTTGTAATCGATATGCAAGCAATACAAGCACAAGCAGGACGTAGGTTGTTACCTTGATTTGAGGGGCCGAACCTGGGTAAACCCGTGTCTTTCGTCCTGACTAACCCCTTTGAGTCCACCTCATTGGTGATGGCCTCGAACCGAAGTCTGTTCACCCGGACATCTGCCGTGATAAAACCACGACAGTTGGCGCCCACCATGGGGCTAGCGCTTGGTGGTGTTGAGTTCTCAAAGGGCTCTCTCCCAGGGCTCGAAGGATACGTGGTTGGAAGGATGAGAAAGTGTCGCCGCGGCCGGCTCTACATCGACGACGCCGGCTGGGGGCTTGATGCTGGTTCTGTGGAGTATGGATTCCGGGTTCCGTTGGGCGAGATCCAGGTTTTCATCGAAAAGGTTGATGGATCTACACCCGGGACGGACGTCTGCACCAACACCGTCGAGCCGGCTCGGTGTCTCCAATTTGCGCGTGTCACGCAGTCTACCCGTGCATGTCCAGATCAAAAGCACGTTCTCGTGGGCTTCACTCAAGGCATGGACCTGGAAGCGCCCGGGTCACAGGGAACTCTCATTTGCTCGGAAGATGAGTCTTCCAGTGGGGAGACAGAATCAGTATATCGGCTCAGCAATGGTGGCCTTGGGGGCTACTACGACGACTATTCTGAGGTAGAGGGCGTTGAGACGGATGCTATGAGCCCCCCGGTTCACGCAGTGGTGTTCATGGCAGGATCGGCTACAGCCGCCGATGACATGGCTGTGGGAGCCGCCGTAGCACGTGATAGCCCGCCGCCGCCGGCTCAGGTTCTAGTGGAATTGATGGACGAACTCAGAGCTCTCATGGCCATAGAGGTAACCCTGGATAATCAAGCAGCTAGGAATCTAGAGGTGGCACGGATCAAGGGCCGGATGGCGGAGGAACGACAAAGGATGGACAAGTTGAAAGCCCAGATGGAGGAAGAAGCGGAGCGTATCAAGGCAGACGCTTTCCGACTGGAGCTAGAGTAGAGGTCAGCAGCTGTGGTGCACCGGAGGAGGCATCAATCCCGTCTGCCAAAACGTTACGAACCGAGGAACCTTTTTAACACCCCTGGGGCGAGGCAGGTCATGGGTGCGTCGGAGAGCCGCTCGATGGAGTGCTCAGCGACTCATCCACCCCGGCATAACCAAATCTCACCTAGGGTTTTTCCAACACCGGCGGGTCAGTATTCTAACCCGGCCGAGAACATGGTAGCAGCGGCCGCCCGGCTTGAGACGATCCCCATCCCAGATGAGGCGCCCTTTGCAGAGGAGGTGCGGAACGCCATTGGATATTTACAGACGGCCATGGCTCAGCAAGAGAAATATACGCACAGCCGGAGCCGGGTTCACTCTACCCCCCTCCTGAGTCGAAGTTTCAGCCGGCGTTATGAGTCGTCGGCGGGTTCCAACAGTCACCCGCGCCGTGGACCGCCGGAGGACAATAGGGCGGCTCTGGATGCACAAGCCGTCATGGACCAGGCGGGAGACAGGCGAGAGTCGGAGATAGCTACAGCCCGTCCAAAGCCAGCGCTTTCCATGTCAATGGGAGTAGTTAGTACCAAAGCTATAGGGGTGCCATGTTTAGCTCCGGCTCTGAGGAGTGAATGGCTGCCCATAGACTTTAAGGGGCCTCGAAAGGTTCCGAATTACACAGCTAATCTACCCCCGGAGGCGTGGGTTGAAAGTTATGAATTGGCCATGGAGATGCTGGATGTCAGTGAGGCGGTATGTGCAAAATACTTCATCATGATGCTTGAGGGTCCAGCCCATACATGGCTGAAAGGTCTGCCGCCTAACACGATAAGCTCATGGGCGGAGCTGAGAGCAAAGTTTATTAAGAATTTCCAGGGGACCTGTAAGCAGCCTATGACGATTGTCGATCTGAACCACTGTGTTGAACAGGAGAATGAGTCGGCCCATCATTGGGTCCGGCGGGTGTCGACCATTATTCACTCTTCAGAGCAGATCACAGCGGCTCAAGCAGTGCTTATCTTAGAGAAGAATTGTCACTTTGTTCTATTGAAGCAGAAGCTCGGCAGGCTCAAGCGCACGTGTCAGGACATGGGAGAGCTCATGACGGCCTTGACGAAGTATGCTGACTCAGATAACACCAAGGGTCCGAGTTCGGATGATGAGAAAGCCAATCAAGCGGAGAAAAACAATCAAGGAAAAGGTTTTGTGAACAATGGGAATCAGAATAAGCAGAAGAATGCTGATGGCAGATCCGAGCTGGTGGCGAATACCAACACAGGACAGAATCATCCCAAGGGAGGTGGAAGATTCAGGCCAAGGAACAGGGGCCCTTTTAATTTAGAGGAAGCGCTTAGGAAGCCTTGTCCGGAGCACAGCATGCCTGACAAGCCGGCGTTGCATGCGTGGGGTGATTGCTTTATCATGCAGAGGTTCAAAAACCAGCATTCCCAACCGCGTAATAACCAGGGCGGTGGCCCGCCCGACGGCTCAGGGCACGGCGGGTCAGGGGTTGGATTTTGTGTCGGCGGTTCAGGAAACGGTCATCCGGGTCAGAATAACCAAGGGGGGCACCAACAGCATCCCGGCAACAACAGCAATAACAACAATCAGCAGCAGCGCAATCAGTCTGGGTTTCAGAGTAACCCGAAGCAGCTCAGTTCTGGGCAGTATCACGTATTTACGACCGGTCATAGTAGGCGAGATGAGAAGTTGCGGAGGCGAGCGGTTAATATGGTTGCTCCGGCTCTCCCGCGATATTTGCCGTGGTCTAAATATGATATAATGTGGAGCAGGGAGGATCACCCGACGCGGGTGGATGACCCGGGCCGACTGGCTCTAGTTGTGGCCCCTCAGGTGAATGGCTATATGGTAAATAAAGTGCTCATGGATGGAGGTAGCAACATCAACATCCTTTACTATGACACTTTCCGGCAGATGTAGTTGCTTGACAAGGATCTTAAACCTTCTTCCACTGTCTTTCATGGTGTGGTCCCGGGTAAATCAGCATACCCGGTGGACCGGATATCATTGGAAGTAGATTTTGGTGATGAGCATAATTACAAGGTGGAGTCTTTGTGGTTCGAAGTGGTCAAAATCAAAAGTCCCTATAATGCGCTCTTTGGGAGGCCGGCTTATGCTAAATTTATGGCTAGGCCTTGTTATGTTTATCTGCAACTAAAAATGCCCGGCTTAAATGGCACAATTACCGTTCACGGTAACAGGAAAACGGCTCTTGAGTGTGAAGAAGGAGATGCGGCTTATGCAGAGTCTAGTTGTTCTCAGGAGGAGCTGAAATTTTACAAAGAGAACGTTGATCCGGAGGATATGACCCCGCTCAAGAAGCCTACAACAGAAGTTGAGCCGCCACTCAAGTTTTCAGTGGATGATACCAAGGCAGTAGATTTCAATCCGGGTGATTCATCCAAACAGTTCATCATTCGGGCTCACATGGATCCCAAATAGGAAAGCGCACTCATCAAATTCATCCGTGAGAATCGGGACATCTTTGCATGGAAGCCTTCTGACATGCCGGGTGTACCGAGAGAGTTCGCTGAGCACAATCTCAACGTGAATCCAAAGTTTAAGCCGATTAAACAGTTTCTACGGTGGTTCAACAAAGAGAGACGTAAAGCTATAGGGGAGGAAGTTGCTCGGCTCTTGGCCGCAGGCTTTATAGTGGAAGTTTTTCACCCAGAGTGGTTGGCTAACCCGGTGCTAGTATTAAAAAAGAATGGCACGTGGCGTATGTGCATAGATTACACGGACCTTAACAAGGCTTGCCCGGCTGACCCTTTTGCGCTCCCTCGTATCGATCAAATTATTGATGCAACAGCCGGATGCGAAAGTTTATGCTTCCTGGACGCTTACTCAGGGTATCATCAGATCAAAATGGCAACAAAGGATCAGGAGAAGACAACGTTTATTACACCTTTTGGGGCGTTCTGCTATGTCTCCATGCCTTTTGGGCTCAAGAGTGCCCAGGCAACTTACCAACGTTGTGTGCAGAATTGCCTCCACAGTCAGATTGGCCGAAATGTCCATGCTTACGTAGACGACATCGTGGTTAAGTCCAGAAAGAAGGAAACTCTTTTAGAGGATTTGAAAGAAACCTTTGATAATCTCCGGGTCTACAAGATGATGCTTAACCCAACAAAGTGTGTCTTTGGTGTTCCAGCAGGAAAGCTTTTGGCTTTCTTGGTCTCTGAGCGGGGCATTGAGGCTAACCCAGATAAGATTACAACCATCACTTCTTTGGGTGAGCTGACGTGTATTAATGACGTTCAACGCCTTGCAGGGCGAATTGCTGCGTTGAGCCGCTTCATAAGCCAGCTTGGGGAGAAAGCTATTCCTTTATACCAGATGATGAAGAAGATAGACAAGTTTAAATGGAGCGCAACAGCGGCTGAAGCACTTGAAGCTCTTAAAAAGCAGTTGACTGAGCCGCCAGTGTTAGCCGCTCCGGTTGAGAAAGAGCCTTTGCTCCTGTATGTGGCGGCTAACAATAGAGCGGTCAGTGTAGCAATTGTGGTTGAGCGCAAGGAGGCAGGGAAAGAGTATCTTGTGCAAAGGTCGGCTTATTACATCAGTGAAGTTTTGGCAGAGTCTAAACAGAGGTATCCGCATTGGCAGAAGTTAGTATATGGAGTTTTCATGGCCAATCGCAAGTTAAAACATTGCTTTTTGGGGCACCAAATAACAGTGGTTAGTTCTGCCCCGTTGGGGGATATCATTGAAAATAGAGAGGCTACAGGGAGGATTGCCAAGTGGGCCTTAGAGCTGAGTCCTTTTGGCATCAAGTATGTTCCTCGTACAGCAATTAAGTCTCAAGCTTTGGTGGATTTCATAAATGATTGGACTGAATGTCAATCCCCTGAGGAGAAGCCGGATAACACATATTGGACTATACACTTTGATGGATCCAAGCAGCTAGAAGGGTCCGGGGCAGGAGTTGTTCTTACCTCCCCCAAGGGTGACAAGTTTTGTTATGTGCTCCGGTTAATGTTCCCTTGTACTAATAATGCAGCTGAGTATGAAGCACTGCTCCATGGTCTCAGAATCGCTAAAGAGATGAGTTTAAGCCGAGTTAGGTGTTTAGGCGACTCAGATCTAGTGGCTCAGCAAGTTTCAGGCACTTGGGATTCAAAGGATCCGCGGATGGCGGCTTATCGACAGGCAGTTGATATCATAGCCGGTCACTTCAAGGGGTACCAGGTGGATCACATTGATCGTCGCAGGAATGAGGCGGCTGATGCCTTGTCACGGTTAGGTTCTCAACAAAAGCCGGTACCACCTAATGTTTTTATGGATGTATTGCATCATCCGACTGTCAAGATACCTTCTGAGGAGGATCTGGCTATTCCTGACCCGGAGGCGGAGCTGGTGGCCGCTCTACATGCTACCCCATACTGGACTATTCCTTATTTAGCGTATCTGACACGCGGCGAGTTACCTCAAGAGGAGGATCTGGCCAGGAAGATCACTCGGCATTCTAAGTCTATGACGATTGTCAATGGTGAGTTACATAAGTGTAGTGTGACGGGTGTCTTTCAGCGCTGCATCTCACCAGAGGAGGGCCAGCAAATATTCAGTGAAATTCATGCTGGCGATTGTGGGCATTACGCCGGGTCAAAATCTTTGGTGGCTAAAGCTTTCTGACATGGGTTTTTCTGGTTGACGACTCACAAGGATGCAGAGGACTTAGTTCGCACGTGTGACGGCTGTCAGAAATTCGGCCGGCATGCTCACATTCCGGCTCAAGAGTTGAGGATGATACCAATCACTTGGCCGTTTGAGGTCTGGGGGCTTGGTATGGTAGGACCTTTCAAGCGATCTAAGGATAAGAAAACGCACCTTCTGATGGCGGTTGATAAATTCACTAAGTGGGTAGAGGCAGAGCCGGTCAGTAAATGCGACGCAGCTAGGGCGGTTCAATTTATTAAGAAGCTGATTTATCGCTTTGGTTACCCACATAGTATCATTACAGACAATGGGACAAATTTATCCAAAGGAGCTATGAAAACGTTCTGTGAGAAAGAGCATATCCGGCTTGATGTTTCAGCCGTAGCACATCCACAGTCTAATGGTCAGGCAGAGCGAGCCAATCAGGAAATTTTAAGAGGTGTCAAGCCACGGCTCATGGTTCCTTTGAAACGGACACCCGGATGTTGGGTTGAGGAGTTACCTTCCGTCTTATGGAGCATCAGAACTACGCCTAACAGATCTATAGGTTTTACACCCTTCTTCATGGTGTACGCTGCTGAGGCGGTTCTACCCAGTGACATCCGGCACGACTCACCAAGGGTGGCGGCTTATGTTGAGACGGACAATGAGGTAGCCCGCCAAGATGCGTTGGACGCTTTGGATGAAGCACGAGAGTTAGCAGCAGCCAGGTCGGCAATTTATCAACAAGACCTGCGACGCTATCATAGCCGCAAGGTAAAGACCCGGACGTTCCAGGAAGGTGACCTGGTGCTCTGGTTGAATCAAGACCAACCTAGAATGCATAAGTTATCTCCACCATGGGAGGGGCCTTTTGTGGTCAGCAGGAACCTTAACAACGGGTCATATTACCTCATGGATGTCAGAGATGAGTCGGAAACTGCAGGGCAAGAGACGTTGCGGCCCTGGAATATCGCACATCTACGACCATACTTTACTTAACAGCAGATGAAAGCCGCTATCATTGTATATATCATGAGTGCACGAGTAAAAGCTAGCATCCTTGCACAAGACTGTGGCCTTTGCTCCTATGTACACCTTTGTACAATCAAGATAAAATCTTCCGGTTCAAAAAAGTTTGAGTTGAAGAGGGTCGTTCGCCGTCAAAACGGCTGATCTACCCTTTGGCTTTACGCTTTATTAAACGCTATTGCAAAGAGGCTTCTTGCCTTCGGGTATAGCTTAGTTATCCTTTGCACAGCCGGCTGTCATTAAACTGTTGCAAGGAGGCTTCTTGCCTCCGGGTATAGCTTACTTCTCCCTTGCACAATTGGCTTTATGCCTAGTTAGGATACATTAAGCGTTGATTGTTAACGGAGGCTTCTTACCTTTTGGTATAGCTTACAGTGCCCTAACACAACAGTGTGTATACCAAATTCCAGTTGCTTATCAACTACGGCCATCGAAGGGGGCTTCTTACTGATGGGTATCGCTTATCTCACCCTAATGGCCGGCTTTATGCCACTTCCGGTTAGTTATTAACCGCGGTTGTTGAAGGGGGCTTCTTACCGACGGGTTCGCTTATCTCACCCTAACAACCGGCATTTACGCCAAAAGTCAGTTGCTTATCAACTGTAGCTGTTGAAAGAGGCTTCCTACCTTCACGTATAGCTTACTTCTCCTTTCAGACAGCCGGCTTTATGCCGTCTCAGGCTAGTTATTAGCCGCGGCTGTCGATGGAGGCTTCTTGCCTTGGGGTATAGCTTACATCTCCCATTGACAGCCGATGTTCACTATACTCTTACCAGTCAATCTCACCTAGAAACCTTGAGCCAGTTCAAGAAATTGACGGCCAATCTCGCCTAGAGACCCTGAGCCGGTTCAAGAAATTGACGGCCAATCTCGCCTAGAGACCCCGAGCCGGTTCAAGAAATTGACGGCCAATCTCGCCTAGAGACCCTGAGCCTGTTCAAGAAATTGATGGCCAATCTCGCCTAGAGACCCTGAGCCGGTTCAAATAATTGACGGCCAATCTCGATAGAGACCCTGAACTGATATGAGTTTAACCGTTCAGATCCACACAGAAGAGTCGTCATATGAGTTTTTTCATCGCATATGGTATCATGCCGGCTTAAAAGCCGGGCAATTATAAGTCCCGGGTTGTCGTAGGCGAAACTACCTGACACTTGGGGGCTACACAGCCAAACTCTCCTAAAAGGTTTCGGCTCATCAATAGTCGCAGTTGTCGATAGAGGCTTCTTACCATCAGGTATAGCTTACATTATCCAAAAGACAACCGGCTCTTTAATAACTCCGTCTGATGAAAGACGGAGTCATGTGGCTTCGGTCAGCAAAATTTAAGGTCCCAAAGAGATTGTCCGGCTTTAAAATTCCGGAGAAAGGAATGGCGTCTTAAAAGACAGGCCCCTCATCAGAAAAATTCAAAGGTATATCTCTGAAGAGCCGGCAACACATTAAAACACAGAGAGGTGCAAATATATATGGTCACCAATTGGCAGAGTCATGGTTACTCTATTACAAAAGATGCTCACAGAAAGAGCAAAAGCATTGTCAACCACCCACGGCGGGTCATTACATGAGTCTGTGCTCAGAAAGGCTAAGAGATTACAATTCAGTTGTTGGTGGCTCATCCTGCTCCGGGTCTTCTACTGGCTTTATCTGAAGATTTCCCAAGTCCCAGTTACAGTCAGCCAGAGCAGCAAATGACCCCTCAAGGAACGGAGACGCGTCAAGCTCACAAGGAAAGAGATCCTTATTGCGGGCGGGTGTCAGATCTTTCCACTCGTAGAGAGGCCCGCTGATTCTCTTCTCCTCGGCGTCATAAGCCGCCTGATAGGTGCTCAAATCAGCCTCATCCGCCAAAATAGAGGCCAAATAGCGTGACTCTTTGACGCACCGGGTATAGTCTTCCTCGGTGAAATCTGAGTTGTCATCTCTTTTAGACAGATAGCCATCCATCATCTCAGCCGGCGTTAGCTCAGGAGCAAAGGCAAGAGCCCGGCTCAAACCGGCAACGGCTCCTTGGCGGAAGGCGGACTTCTTGAGCTCTTCAATCTGCTTAGGCATTTTAGATAAGAGTTCCAAGACCCCTTTCAGAGCAGTGGGGATCTTCTCCTTGTACTGCATGCTCTTGATTGTGAAGATGGCGCCACAGTATAACTGCTCTGCAAAAGTATAAATGGCCTTCAATGGCAGAAGGCTATCAGAAGCCAACTGCCAGCTCCTGGGACTTGGATGAGTCGGATAAAATTAATGAGCCGCCAGATTTCTTACTAGCAATGCTAAAAAGGACAAAGTGAACAAGAAAGCTTACCAAATAGGGCGGCTGACATCTTCGCAATATGTTGTTTCAGACCTTGAAGTTCATCCGCCACAGCTGTAAGCCGCTGTTCAGCATCGTTCGCCCATTTGGTTAAGGCGGCCTTTTCAGATTCAGCCGTCTCTTTTAAAGAGGTGAGCTCAGCAGTAACACTGGCCAATTCTTCTGCGAGAAGCCGGCATTTTTCATCCGCAATACTTCGAGCTTCTTGCTGAGCTGCCAAGTTGGCCTTCAGATCCGTCAGCTGAGACCTGACTTCATTCAAAGCTTCCTATAATACATCAAAATACAGGATAAGCCGCCAAAATGCAGGATGAGTGTTAAAAGCAAATACAAGTCTCAAACAAATTGCAAGCAATATATTTGACACTTGGGGGCTAATGTATATTTGATCTTTCAAGTATGCAGTTCCGGTTCATCTCCTTCGAAGCTAATCCGGAACTTGGGGGCTACACTATGGCTCTTCAATGTACTAATAATGGAAGCACCGACTCAACTTGATCAAATTTGAGCCAGCCCTTGGGGGCTACGATTACATCTTCAAATTTTACAGGCCCGACTCAAATGTAATCTGAGACAGCCCTTGGGGGCTACGATTGGCAGTTCACTTTACTTACAGTACAAAGCTAAAGCAATTTTAAAAGAGTTTGACATGGCAATCTCTGCAAGAGGTCACAGAAAGACCCGGCTCAACGATTCAATACGTTAAGCCGGATCTTGGGGGCTAAGAAAGGATATAGTAAAGAAGAAGAAGTACCTCATATTTTGTCTTCATGGAAGAGATTAACCGAAGTTCAAAGTCCCGGCTGGTGGTAACCCGGTTTATGTACCCAGCATATAGCTCTTCAACGGTCATCTTCTCGCATGAAGAATCGAAGTTCAGTTTCTTTGAAGCTTCAGCCGGCTCTGTATGTTTGGTTAACACATGAGCCGGAGGCGTTTGATGATCAAACCCGGTGATAACAACATCCGGGGTGTCGGGGGTCTTGGCAGGAGTTGCCGGCTTAGAAGGAGCCCTTGGAGGGCTCTCCATGATGACATCTTCAGCGGCCGGTTCAGCGGAGGCAGCCGACGGGTTTTCCTCCAGTTGAGTTTCTTCCAGTTGCTTGGGCTCCGTTTCCTCAATAACTGGGCCGGAGGAGGGCTTGTTGGCCTTGCGATGTTTAGCTTGAGCACTGCAAAAAAGAAGAAGAATCAGCGGTTGAATATATTGCTAATCATAGTAACAACTGGCTATCCAGATGCTTACAGTGGATTAATCTTAGGCGGTGGTATGATTGACTCCGAAGAGTCGCTGGAGGAAGGAGATTTCTGCAAAAATAAAACAGAAAGGTGAAGAGAGTATCAAGTTTACAAAGGAAAGATAAAGGAAAAGAAGGGCTTTAAACCTCGGCGAGGCGTTTCTTGGGAGCCGGAGAATTTGGCAACCCAGACATGAGCTCGGTAGAGCCGGTGCTTCGAGTCTGTCGACGCTCGATTTGCTGTTGCTTTTTTAAGAGGAAATCGGGAGCCAGATAAGCAAGAGGGTGAGAAAGGGGAACTTTTCTGATAACCCGCCGTTGCTTTCGAGGGATGAAACATTCTGAGCTGGAGGAAAAGTGTAACATCCCAAAATTTCATTTTGGAATGTTATGAAATATAGCTATGCATCATCATCACATTTTTTGAATGAATATAATGGTTGAAGTGTTTCTTTTGAATTTCTGAAATGCAATTTCATCTTTCCCCTTTTCTTGTTTCACCTATTTGAAAACTTCTGGAAAAGTTCAAAGAAAGAGAGGAGTAACATGACACACCACATCAGGGACTTCTTGGTGATTTATTTGAACAATAAACACCAGGGGTTATTTTGAAAAATATTTGCAAAAGCTTTTAAAACCAAATAGGCATTTTCTGAAAATAATTATTTTTTCAAAGTATTCAAATGATAGAGGAACAATGTTCATTGAATAGCATTAATTCTCCTGATCATTTTGATATATATATTTCCTATAATTGGAAATGTTTTGAATGCTTTTAAATGAGTTTTACTGCTCTGGATATTAAAAAGGAAACGAATTTATTTGAAAACGGGCCGGCCCACGGGCATGAACTCGCGAATTCATTACGAACCGGCTGACCGACACGCTGACGCTGCTCTCCCTCGCACTGATGAGCCAGACCCACTGTCCGATGGCGCCATCCGCACGGTCATCCTCTTCCTCGCGCGCGTGCCGCCGTCGCCGGAGATTCCTCTCCCGGATCTCCCTCCTTTTTCCCTCCCCCGACCCCGCACCTGGTCCTATAAATAGCCCTCACACTCCTCTCTCCATTCCACACCGAGCCCCCACTCTGCCCTCGCCAGAACCACCCCACACGAACTCGTCGGAGTTCGGATCCCCACCGGATCTTTCCCGAGCTCGTGCTCGTCGTCTCCATCACCCCCAGCCCTCTCCGACACCACCAGACTACTCCGGAGCCTCGCCGCCGTCGCCCGAGCACCTCGGACACCGCCCCCGACCACTTTCAACCACCGGCCACCGTCGAACTCGCCGGAGAACCCCGATCCCTTCTCTGTAAGTCGTCGTCTCCACCGTAGCCGTCGGATCCGTAGTCTACGCATGAGATTAGATCCATTTATAACTCGAACCGGTATCCTCTAATGTTCGGTCGACCGCCCGCAAACACCCGCACGCACGCTCCTTCGACCAATAGGAACCTGACACGTAGCCCCTGTCTGATCGTTAGTTTTTTTTCTTTTTCTTTTCTGATTTAGAAAACAGAATGCATCCTGATTTTGTTTTTATCATATCTTTTAAAATATTTGGTGTTTTTAGTTGATTCTTTTTGCATTAGGTCACATATTTCATGTAGTTCCACCCTGTAGTCTTATATTTTAAATTTGACCTCTAAAATTTACATTTAATCAAATTTCCTCAAACTACTCAAATCTGAATAACTAGAGTTTAAAAATAGATTTTAGTATGAATCTTTTTGTTACTGCTTGGTATTAGTTAGGAATATAAGCATGCTTAGTTTGAGAATTTTTAGGATGAATTTGTTTAGTGTTTTAACCAAAAACAGAATCTGATTAGTGGTTAGTATAGTTTAAATAATTTAGTTTCTAGTTAGTTCAAATCAAAATTAGTTATATTTTGTTTTAGTAGGTTCTGTTGTTTCAAATTTAGGTGATTGACTTGCTGTTAATAAAAATGTAATTTGCTTAGTTTATTTCTATAATATTATAGGAATCTCTACTATTTTTCAACTAGGTTTAATTTGATTAAAACAAATTAGTTAGTAATAGTTTCCTTTAACAAAGTTTTAGATAATTAAATTCTGTTTTCTAAGAAAAGTTTTAGAAAATTCTTTTCTGTTAGGAGAATTGTTTTATTAATAAAATTATAGTTTATTTCACTCTATGGTTAATAAACTCTAGCCCACTTCATGTAGTAGTGTTTACCAAAACTTTTAAAACCCTACTAAGATTTTTCTTAACAAAACTTTAAATGGATTTAATTCTGTTTATTAATAAAATATTTCTATTGTTCTTTTATGTCAACTATTGTTTTGTTAATATCAATAATTCTATGCTGTTAGTAGTAGTTTACCCATCAACTTTAGAAAACCCAAACTATGTGTTGATCTTCTTTTCTTTTGATTGTGCCTTGTTTTGTCTTGAGTGATTACTAGTTCATTCCTGATTTTTGTGAGTTACAGTATTTTGTTGTATGCTTATTGAGTGCTCTTTTTTGATTCGTTAGATCATCCGGAGTGCAAAGCTTGTTACCTAGAGACCCTCGAGTACGAAGATCGTCAAGCAGGCAAGTCACTTTGATCATGTATACCTATGTTTTATTGCATTAGTTCTTCCATCACCCCAATTGCATGCAAAGTAGGTAAATTGGAAACTTGGTTACTGTTGTAGTATTATGTGGTAGGTACCCCCTCAACCCTTTGACACATTTGGCCCCGGGAAACGTTGTTTTACATTTTGCTATGCTATTAGTAGACGGGGTTGGTTGTGTGATGCATGAGAGTTGAGAGTTAATAATTTCAAGACCTACATGATGATCAAGTCTTCAAGACTTCAAGTTTTCAACTTACCTCTGGGTGGATGATGGTTGAACGGCGCCCTGGAGAAACCAGTGGTTAGCCTAGATGATGCTAGAGATGTGCCAGTATTCATGCGGAAAGGTCCACCTAGGCACAAAGAGATGGATGGATGCTTCAAGACCCAAGGCTTACCTACACAGCCACAAGTCATTATGGGCTCTGGCTTGGTTGGATATCGTGGTGACCCTAGAGAGGCGGTGCTACGAGATCTAGAAGAACGGTAGGAAAGGATGGGCACCGACAGAGTCGCGGGGAAACCCTTTAGAAGACCATGTTTTGGTCATCCGTTTCTCAAACACCCTGAAGTGCGAGAAATCCAACGGAGGCGATCAAATCTTGTGGGGAACATGTGCAAAACTATGCAGAGTACCCAAACCTAATCGATTAGCCGTGTCCACGGTCATGGACAGCTTGAGCCAAAGGAACTGAAACTTCCGGAACCCTCAACACAATTAATATGATGATGTGGGTATTAATAACTTGGGTATGAGAATTGGTTGGTGGAACCATCTCATTAATCAACCAACTTAGTAATAATTTTTCTTAGCCCTCTCTTGATGTAGGAAAATTGGCTTTACGCAAAAACTTACTACCCCACCTACCATATATGCATGTAGATTAGATGATTATCTTTTCACCCCTCTCTTGTGACTTTGCCGGCATATTCCATATGCTGACCTACACGGCTGCAACGTATCATGTTGCAGAGTATTTTTCCGACCAGGAGTGAGGATACGCTCTACGCTCGGTGAGATGCCCTTGGAGTCAGATGGACTTCACTAACTTTGAAGCTTCCGCAAGATTTAGATATTCTCATGAGTTGGCCTTCAGCCACTTTATTGTAATCTTTATTGTAATAAAGGACTCAATATGAGATTTACGATTA
Organism: Hordeum marinum; assembly: GCA_022496015.1. NCBI lineage: Eukaryota > Viridiplantae > Streptophyta > Magnoliopsida > Poales > Poaceae > Hordeum > Hordeum marinum. The sequence goes on from CM039672.1 coordinate 388,600,604, forward strand.
ATAAATGATGTGTGATTTCCCTTTGATATATACATTGATGTACCGTGTGTGTACCAGCATGATCTTGGGATGGTACGGAAACACCGGAGATTCGACCTTTCAGGTCAGGTCGCTACAGAAATGGTATCAGAGCACACGCTGACCGTAGGACGTAACCTCTAGGATTGGAGAGCCTTAGGACTTATTTCCCTTTTGTATTTAAAATTCTTATACTCTCATCTACTCGTTTCTGACTTCCCTCCGATTATTTCAAAATTTATAGATGGCCACCTTCATCCCAGTGTTGATCACGGAGTTTTGCCAGCCTGACCCAACGATGCCATTTGGCAAGGAGCTGATGAGGATCGTCAAGGACGTGAGGATTACTTTGCCGAGCATCACCGGGACTCCTATCATGTCCTTTCCACAAGATGGACGCTACAGGATCGAGGTGCACATCCCAGGGAAGACCTTTGGGAATCGGAAGGAACCCATCGACTTCAAGTTTGTGGCACCCAGCAGGATACTTGGGAGAGACATGGCCATTCATCGTGCCCTTGGACGTATTCAGGAGGAATATAGAGGTGGAACCATTTCACCAGGACTCAGCATGGTTTGTCGCAGGGATGTCCATGGAAACATCATAACCACTCCCACTGAAGACACCACCATTTCCTATATCCAGACCTTGGAGACGCACGTCAGGACCTTGGAGCTTCGGGTACATGCTGACTCGAAGACGATCAAGAGGCTGATGAACCGTGAGATTGATCTTGAAGCTAGCATACGGGAAGCCAATTATGAACATGAGAATGAAGTGAAGGACTTCCTGGAGAGGATCGAGAAACTGAATACTCGCATCACAACTCTGGAGGAATAGCTGGACATCGGGGAAAATCTTCACCCCGAGGGAGACTTGGCTCCTTTCATCAGCGACGATGATGACTATGAGGAGAGCACCACTGTAGGAGGCTCAGTCACCATGTACTTTTGAGGAAAACTTTAGTTATGCCCCCCATGCATCTTTTATTTTCAACGTTAAAGCGTAGGTCGATGTTTAATTTGAATGGAGATTTGTATCTCGATATGTGACTTTGAGTGGAATAAATGAATGAGTGCTTGATGTGACATGTTTGTGCATTGCATATGGGTAGTGATTTTCTTTTTAGGTCCTTGTTCTATTCTAATTCTCACCCCTCTGAAAACAGCAAGATGCCTCCACGACGTGAGTCCGATTTCACTTTCCCGCCGAAACTCACGCAACTCCTCCAGCAGCAGAATGCACTGATGCAGCTATTGATCCAGAATCAGACCAACAACTAGAACAACAACAACCACCATCCACCTCAGGCTGACAACCTCACCCGTTTTCTGAGGTTGAACCCTCCAACCTTCTCCAGCAGCCCTGAGCCCATTGTGGTAGATGACTAGCTCCATAAGATAGAGAGGGAACTCGTCACCGCTGGATGTATTGACACTGAGAAGGTGCGCTTTGTCGCACATCAACTCGAAGGACCAGTAGCTTCATGGTGGGAGAACTACACCACCACATATCCTATTGCTGGTGTGACTTGGGAACAATTCAAGCTTGCTTTCTGCACCGCTCATGTCTCAGCTGGAGCCATGAGTCTGAAGAAGCGCGAGTTTCGCAACTTGCGCCAGGGTAATCGCTCTGTGGCCCAATATGTGGACGAATACAGCATGTTGGCCCGTTATGTACCAGGAGATGTGGCCGATGATGCGGACAAGCAGGAGAAGTTTCTGGAAGGACTCAACGATGAGTTGAGGATGCAGCTGGTAGTGGCTACTTTCAACAACTACCAAGAGCTGGTGGACAAGGCCCTCACCTTGGAGGGAAAACAGCAACAAATTGAGAACCACAAGAGGAAGTATACTCAGGGGAAGTTCAACTCTGGAGCTTATCAGAAGCCCCGCTACTCCCCGTACTCAGGGAATACCGAATCAGGGACCGGTAAGTTTGGAAGGCACACTCATGCCGTGCACAACCATGGAGGCCACAACCATGGAGGAAATGGGAATGCCCGTCCCAACCATGGCAACTTCAAGACTGACAATGGGAATGGGAACAACAACCAGCACCGTCACGCTCCTACTCAGAAGGATCTGAGCCACATCACCTGTTTCAAGTGCCAAAAGATTACCCAGGACCCGTTCAGGTTATGATTCCATCTGGGTAGTGGTAGATCGCTTTACCAAGGTGGCTCATTTCATTCTAGTGAAGACCACCTATACCAGTGCTAAGATAGCTAAGATATATATGACTAGGATCGTATGTCTGCATGGAGTTCCGAGGAGTATCATGTCAGATAGAGGAACACAATTTACCTCAAAGTTTTGGCATCAGTTACATGAAACTTTGGGTACGAGGCTGGAGTTCAGTACAGCTTTTCATCCGCAGACCGATGGACAGACTGAGAGAGTCAACCAGATTCTGGAGGACATGTTGAGAGCTTGTGCGCTAGATTATGGATCTAGTTGGGATGACAACTTACCTTACGCAGAATTCTCATACAACAACAGTTATCAGACCAGTCTGAAGATGGCCCCTTTTGAGGCTTTATATGGAAGGAGCTGCAGAACACCATTGATGTGGGATGGTGTAGGAGACCGAAAACTTTTTGGTCGCGACCTTATCCAAGATTCTGAAGAGAAAGTCAAGCTGATTCGTGATAGACTCAAGATAGCTCAATCTCGACAAAAGAGTTATGCTGACACTCCACATCAGGGACTTCTTGGTGATTTATTTGAACAATAAACACCAGGGGTTATTTTGAAAAATATTTGCAAAAGCTTTTAAAACCAAATAGGCATTTTCTGAAAATAATTATTTTTTCAAAGTATTCAAATGACAAAGGACAAATGTTCATTGAATAGCATTAATTCTCCTGATCATTTATATATATATATTTCCTATAATTGGAAATGTTTTGAATGCTTTTAAATGAGTTTTACTGCTCTGGATATTAAAAAGGAAACGAATTTATTTGAAAACGGGCCGGCCCACAGGCATTAACTCGCGAATTCATTACGAACCGGCCAACCGACGCGGTGACGCCGCACTCCCTCTCACTGATGAGCCGGACCCACTGTCCGATGGCACCATCCGCGCGGTCATCCTCTTCCTCGCGCGTGCGCTGCCGTCGCCAGAGATTCCTCTCCCGGATCTCCCTCCTTTTTCCCTCCCCCGACCCCGCACCTGGTCCTATAAATAGACCTCACTCTCCTCTCTCCATTCCACCCCGAGCCCCCACTCTACCCTCGCCAGAACCACCCACACGAACTCGCCGGAGTTCGGATCCCCACCGGATCTTTCCCGAGCTTGTGCCCGTCGTCTCCGCACCCCCAGCCCTCTCTGACACCACCATACTACTCCGAAGCCTCCCCGCCATCGCCCGAGCACCTCGGACACTGCCCCCGACCACCGCAACGTCCTCCCCGACCACTTTCGTCCACCGGCCGCCGTCGAACTCGCCGGAGAACCCCGATCCCCTCTCTGTAAGTCGCCGTCTCCACCGTAGCCGTCGGATCCGTAGTCTACGCACGAGATTAGATCCATTTATAACTCGAACCGGTATCCTCTAACGTTCGGTCGACCACCCACAAACACCCGCACGCATGCTCCTTCGACCAATAGGAACCTGACACATAGCCCCTGTCCGATCGTTAGTTTTTTTCTTTTTCTTTTCTGATTTAGAAAACAGAATGCATCCTGATTTTGTTTTTATCATATATTTTAAACTATTTGGTATTTTTAGTTGATTCTGTTTGAATTAGGTCACATATTTCATGTAGTTTCACTATGTGGTCTTAGATTTTAAATTTTAACTCTAAAATTTGAATTTAATCAAATTTTCTCAAACTACTCAAATCTGAATAACTAGAGTTTAAAAATAGATTTTAGTATGAATCTTTTTGCTACTGCTTGGTATTAGTTAGGACTATAAGCATGCTTAGTTTGAGAATTTTTAGGATGAATTTTTCTAGTGTTTAACCAAAAACAGAATCTGATTAGTGGTTAGAATAGTTTAAATAATTTAGTTTTTAGTTAGTTCAAATCAGAATTAGTTATATTTTGTTTTAGTAGGTTCTGTTGTTTCAACTTTAGGTGATTGACTTGCTGTTAATAAAAATGTAATTTGCTTAGTTTATTTCTATAATATTATAGGAATCTCTACTATTTTTCAACTAGGTTTGATTTGATTAAAACAAACTAGTTAGTAATAGTTTCCTTTAACAAAGTTTTAGATGATTAAATTCTATTTTCTAAGAAAAGTTTTAGTAAATTCTTTTATGTTAGGAGAATTGTTTTATTAATAAAATTATAGTTTATTTCACTCTATGGTCAATAAACTCTAGCCCACTTCATGTAGTAGTGTTTACCAAGACTTTTAAAACCCTACTAAGATTTTTCTTAACAAAACTTTAAATGGATTTAATTCTGTTTATTAATAAAATATTTCTATTGTTCTTTTCTATCAACTATTGTTTTGTTAATATCAATAATTCTATGTTGTTAGTAGTAGTTTACCCATCAACTTTAGAAAACCCAAACTATGTGTTGATCTTCTTTTCTTTTGATTGTGCCTTGTTTTGTCTTGAGTGATTACTAGTTCATTCCTGATTTTTGTGAGTTACAATATTTTGTTGTATGCTTATTGAGTGCTCTTGTTTGATTCGTTAGATCATCCGGAGTGCAAAGCTTGTTACCTAGAGACCCTCGAGTACGAAGATCGTCAAGCAGGCAAGTCACTTTGATCATGTATACCTATGTTTTATTGCATTAGTTCTTCCATCACCCCAATTGCATGCAAAGTAGGTAAATTGGAAACTTGGTTACTGTTGTAGTATTATGTGGTAGGTACCCCCTCAACCCTTTGACACATTTGGCCCCGGGAAACGTTGTTTTACATTTTGCTATGCTATTAGTAGACGGGGTTGGTTGTGTGATGCATGAGAGTTGAGAGTTAATAATTTCAAGACCTACATGATGATCAAGTCTTCAAGACTTCAAGTTTTCAACTTACCTCTGGGTGGATGATGGTTGAACGGCGCCCTGGAGAAACCAATGGTTAGCCTAGATGATGCTGGAGATGTGCCAGTATTCATCCGGAAAGGTCCACCTAGGCACAAAGAGATGGATGGATGCTTCAAGACCCAAGGCTTACCTACACAGCCACAAGTCATTATGGGCTCTGGCTTGGTTGGATATCATGGTGACCCTGGACAGGCGGTGCTACGAGATCTAGAAGAACGGTAGGAAAGGATGGGCACCGACAGAGTCGCGGGGAAACCCTTTAGAAGACCATGTTTTGGTCATCCGTTTCTCAAACACCCTGAAGTGCGAGAAATCCAACGGAGGCGATCAAATCTTGTGGGGAACGTGTGCAAAACTCTGCAGAGTACCCAAACCTAATCGATTAGCCCTGTCCACGGTCATGGACAGCTTGAGCCAAAGGAACTGAAACTTCTGGAACCCTCAACACAATTAATATGATGATGTGGGTATTAATAACTTGGGTATGAGAATTGGTTGGTGGAACCATCTCATTAATCAACCAACTTAGTAATAATTTTTCTTACCCCTCTCTTGATGTAGGAAAATTAGCTTTACGCAAAAACTTACTACCCCACCTGCCATATATGCATGTAGATTAGATGATTATCTTTTCACCCCTCTCTTGTGACTTTGCCGGCATATTCCATATGCTGACCTACACGGCTGCAACGTATCATGTTGCAGAGTATTTTTCCGACCAGGAGTGAGGATACGCTCTACGCTCAATGAGATGCCCTTGGAGTCAGATGGACTTCAGTACCTTTGAAGCTTCCGCAAGATTCAGATATTCTCACGAGTTGGCCTTCAGCCACTTTATTGTAATCTTTATTGTAATAAAGGACTCAATATGAGATTTACGATTAATAAATGATGTGTGATTTCCCTTTGATATATACATTGGTGTACCGTGTGTGTACCAGCATGATCTTGGGATGGTACGGAAACACCGGAGATTCGACCTTTCAGGTTGGGTCGCTACAAAAAGTAATTTACCTCAGGAGCATTGGCACGGCTGGTCTCCACTTCATCCTGTGAGTAAAGTAAGTGTTAAAATAGGAAGGTAAAAGATCAAGCAAGACAGTTGAAACTTTACCTCTGAACTGGATGATGGTGGCGGGTCAAGCAAATTATCTTGCGGGGCATACTTTTTAGCCTTCTTGGTTGGGACCTTCTTCCTGGATTTCTTCGGAGGGGCAACATATTCCCTCTTCCAGAAGTCTGAGTCGGCCTATAAGAGTAACCCGGAGAGTGAATATCAAATTAGCAAAGTGCAAACAACATCTAAGAGACGGAAGAGAAGAGATTAAACTTACATCGGGAGCCGGATTGTTAGCACTGAAAGGCGCCAGGCCAATTTCGCTACATGATCCAGAAGCTTCATGGACAAGGCTCCAGATGGCGAGGGTAATGTCATTCTCTGTCAACGAAGATCGGCTGAAGCATAATGAGCTGTCATACTTGCCTTTGTATTCGCACATGAGCCGGCTTCTATGGCTCAAAGGCATAATCTGCCACAAAATCCAGCAGCGGATCAGGTCTAGCCCGATTAAGCCGTTGGCCATGAGAGCCTTGATTTTGGCATGAGCCGGCTCATATCTTGTGCGTTCTGAAGCTGGTAGCTTGCCAGGAAGCTCTGATGTGGTTGTGAGCCGGGAAGGACGATAACCCGGCAAAGGACGCTCGTTCTCAGGAGAGGTGTCCTTGCAATAGAACCAGGTCCTGTTCCAGTCCTTGGGGTGACTCGGCATCTGTGTAGCTGGAAATATGATATCCCGACGCCGTTGGATGGATATGCCTCCAAGTTCTAAGCTCGGGCCGGCTTTCACTTCAGTTTGCCGATTAGCATAAAAGAATTCCTGAAAGAGTCCCACCGTCGGCTTAATTTGAAGATAAGCTTCACAGAGCACTTGGAAATTGCATATGTTTGAGACGGAATTGGGGGCCAAGTCTTGTGGGTGAAGTTTATAACGGTGAAGAACGTCCCGGAAGAATTTTGAGCCGAGAGGCACAAACCCTCGTTCAATATGGTCAGAGAACACCACCACTTTGCCTTCTTGAGGTTTGGGACGCGTCTCATCACCTGGGACCCACCAGCTAATGACTTCCTTAGGAGGAAGAGTACCCGCATGAACAAAATCAGACAAAAGTCCTACGTAATGCATGACCCAACCCAGCTGCATGAGTTGGACACATGAGACATGTTGGCGGCTTAATTGTTGTGCAAGATAAAAGGCGCGATGAGTCGAAACGCAAGCAAATATTTTTGATGGCTTAAAAGTTTAAGGGCTCTACGGATAAAAGCGGAAGACCCGGTTGATAAGAGCCAGAGGAGCTTGGCGACTCAACAAGGAAAGCGAAGATCGAAAAATCGGCTAACTCCTAAAAACAGATTCTGCAAAATGTCACTATATTTATGGATCTACAAAAGCAGAGAAAATGAATTTTATTTCTGACCTAGCGATGAACAACGGAGGAAAAAGAAACGGACTAGGGCTATCAAGGCCCGTGCATTACGTGCGATCGGCCCGCGTACGGCGGAGGAGCAAGAACGCATCCTAAAGACGTTGGCGGCGTCGAGATGTACTGGAGATAACAGTGCTGGAGCCCAAACGACGGCGGTGGAACACCGGTGAAAACCCTACTACGGCAGCGACCAGCTAGGGAGCAAGAAAACTTACTGGAGACGGCGTGGAAGAGGTGGACGGATCTCTGGTACGTTTAGGGTGTGTCCATCCGAGATCCCCCCGCTTCTCCTCTCAGTCGAACCCCGTTGCATGGGGGGGCTCGGGGGGTTTTATAGGCCAACCCCCGGCTCTTACAATATGCTTTAAGTACCAGGGTGGGGGACCAGGCTCGCAGCCTCTCTGGCTGGCCAGGGGGTCCTGCCGCTCGCATCGTCTTGTCGTTGACTGGGCCCGCCAGCCGAGCGGTCCCATCTCCCGTTGGGGCCCGCTAGCTGGTTCTGCGATTGGCCCTCGCCCACCTGCCGCAGCACGGGCCACCTGGGGAGCGTCATCTTGCGCCAGCCGACCGAAGTCTCCGGCATGGCCCGCGGCACTGTAGCCATGCCGGGGCAGGTAATCGAGTGGCAAGGGCGTGCCGGCACTATGCCCCCGTCCGGTCGCACTCACCGAGGTCAGCGGCTGGGGCGGTTGGACTTTAGCCACGCATGGTAGTGCGTAAGCGGCCACTGTAACCACAGGGCCGGCCGTCGTGCTGGTCACGCCGCGTCATCGTACCCGCACGCAAAGGGACAGGATAGGGCATGTCCGTCCCAGGGTCAACGGAAGAGCCAGTCTGCGGGTAGCCGGCTGCACCCGGCCGGTCAAGGGTCCGGCCGGCTCCTTGACCAGACGGTCGGGGCGCCGATCGGCGCTGGCTCGCGTCGGACGTCCTCCAGCCGGCCACATAGTTTTTCTTCGAAGCGAAAGGGGGAAGACCCCGTTGCTTTGGCCTACCTAGGGGTAATAACCCTGTCGGTAGCCCCCCCAAGCTAGCGGGGGCCTGCGTCCGGCAGATGGTGGGGAGCCGGCGGCTTCCCCTTAATGCCACCCGCCTACGACTCGAAGGAGAAGGGGCAGCCGGGTCGGCCGTTGGACTCGACTTCTTGGGTACCGGCGCGCCGCCCCGGGTCCCATGCCGGCACACGGCACGCCATGCGGCGAGTAATGATGCGGCAGACCCCGCACACGCGGGGAGACGGGACGTCGCCCAAGACTAGCCCGGTAGGGCCCAGGCGTAGCCTAATAGGCCTCGGGGTGCAGGGCAAGACCCTCTGCGCCCCGATGCGGCCGTCGCGGCCCGGGGCCACCCACGCGCATGGAGTTTCCGGGGGGGCTGGGCACAATCGATCCCATGTCCCCCGGTCGTGGCCTCCCCTAAAAAAGGAGAGGAAGGGTAGGAGGCGGAGGTACCCGCGCCCCACTTGCCTCCTTGCTGCCCTTCTTCGTTGCCTCTCTTCCTTCCTCGCACGCCGTCGCACCCGAGCCCGCGCCCGCGCTTGCACACCACACCGCCGTCGTGATGGCCGATGGACGCGGTGGCAGTTGGGTTGGCTCCTTCATGGTCTAGGTGGACATCACCGAGCTACGCCATGCGCGCATGCTGCCGCAGGCAGAGCGGGTGGCCGCACGCGCGCCGGGCGACGAGATAGCGCCGGCGCCACAGCCAGGGGAACACGTCGTGTTCCCCTGGCACTTCTCCTGGGGCTTCAGGCTCCCGGTGAGCATCTTCTTCTATCTTCTCCTTGATACCTTTGACCTCCAACCGCACAACCTTGGCCCGAATTCGATTCTGTACCTCTCCTCCTTCGTGACATTCTGTGAGGGGTACCTTGGTATCCTTCCTTTCATCAACCTTTTCAATGCTCTCTTCTACCTCAAACCTCTGAAAAGAAACGCCTGTGGGGGCACGGTGGTGTGCTGCCGTGGTGTTGCTCACTTTCCTCCTCTTTCCTTTATCGACTCCATCAAAGGGGCGCACAGGACGTTCTTCTACGTGAAGAACGCCAACCCAAGGACGGACTACGTCCGACTGCCGCCGTTTGAGGAGAGGCAGTCCTCCCAGCAGAACTGGCTGGGGTTTGCCCCGTGCGGCATGGCCTTGGACGAGCTTGCTTGGCTCGTGCAACTGAAGAGCTTCGAGGGGCTGGTCTCCGCCGACCTGGTGGCGGCCTTTCTCTCGTGCCGGGTGTTGCCCCTCTAGATGCGGCCACACTGTATTTGCGACATGTCCGTCCGGCATGACCCTTGCCGGTTGTCCACCGTCGAGCTGACGCCAGCTCACGTGGCGAAGCAGGTGAACGCCCTCACGGCGTTCAAGTTGAAGCCCGCCTCATGGTCCTTCGGCATGGAGCCATACGACCGCATCAACCGGCCTCCCCTAGTGAGTTTTTTCGTCGAGGAGGTTCTTTCTTGTTTGGTATTCCCTAGCCGACAGCCGGCTGGAGAACTTACATTGGAGTGCTGACCGCAGCTGCTGGTGCGACGGAACACACCAGACGGCCCGCACCCGCAGGTCTTCAAGGCAGAGCGTGAGGACTCCGACTCTGAAGACTACCAGACGGGAGGCCTCCCGGAGGAAGGAGTGGACTCCTCAGGAGGAGCCGACGAGCCGGCGGATCCGCGGGGCGGCGCTCCTGGTGGAGCCAGAGGGTCCGGCACAGCTGGGGAACCGGTTCTTGGATGCTGCAGTGATCCCATCGAGCTCCACGAGGAGGATCCGATGGGAGAGGCGACGGACATTGCCAGCCGGCTGGCCCGCGAGCATGCGGCCGCTCAGCGCGAGGAAAAGAGGAGGCTTGCAGAGCTACGAGCCTCTAGGTCTGGTACGCGAGGAGGGGCGGCGAACTCCGGGACCTCGAGCAGCTAGAGGCGGAGGGGGTCGGCGGACCCCCCACGGGCGTCGGACTCGGCAGCGGAGTCAACCCGCATGTCAAGGCCTCCGTCAAGCAAGCCGCGGGGACGGCAATGGACCCGCCAGCGCCTCCGCCCATGCCAGAGACGGCCCAAGCGAGGGCGGCAATGACGGAGCCGGCTCCCGAGGCGACCCGAACTAAGGTGCCGAAGGTGACCCCACCCGCGGCCGAGCTGGCCCGGGTCGAGGTGTCGGAGGTCCCGGCGGCCCCAGAGGCGGCGCCGGAGATGGTGGCCATGGAGGTGGAGGAGCCCTCCGTCGCAAGGAGGAGGAGGCGAGGGCGACGGGCGGGGGGGCGGCGGGGAGCGACTCCCGTGCCCTCGCCCTTGTCAATCCACCCCCGGCGGTAGGCGCCGTGGCGAGCCCGGGCGGCAGCGGCGGCCAGGCCAGGAGGCCCCTGCGATCGATGCAGGAGGTGCTTCGGGATTGGGAGGTGCTGGCGAGCGCACCGGTCCTGCCAGCTCCCCAGACGGGCGGGCCGGTCCCTTCTTTCGGGGACCTGGGGAGCATATTGGACCGGTGCCGGCAGGAGCTAGCCCGGTTCGCGGAGGTAAAGCGACACATTGTCTTAGCCTTTTCAGTGGGGGCACGTGAGCACACCCACTCGGCATAGCCCCCGAGATGCGGGCCGGCTGTCCAGCTGTCGGGGAGCCGGGCCGGATCTCCTTTGAGCATGTCTTGACCTTTGCCTTTTTTGCGACAGGAGGGAGCCTCCTTGCGGCAGAAGCTATTCGCGGAAGCGGTCGCCATCCACGTCCGCAGCAAATATGGCTTCTACCGCCTGGAGGAGGAGCTGGCGTGTGCGCAAGGTAGGTTGCACTTCGTAGGGGAGGTATATAGCCCCCGGGAGTCGCCTGACGTTGGTTGTGCCTTGCAGGTGAGCTGGCCACCCTTTGGGGGAGAAGACCGGGCTTGTCGCCGAACGGGACCGGCTGGCGCGGGACGTCCAGGCGGCCGCGCAGGAGACGCACCGGCCGGCCGTGCTGCTAGTTGACGCGGAGGCGGACCGGGACCGGTTCAAGGCCGAGGCGGCAAAGGAGGTGGCGGCCCGAGAGGCGGTCGTCAAGGAGGCGGCTGATGCCGCCCTGAGGACCGCCACCCTCCAAGGCAAGGTGACCTGCCTCAAGAGGACGCTCGAAGAGGTCAAGGGTTCCCTCGCCACCTCGGAGGTGGCTCGGGAGTCAGAGCGCAAGGCGGCGCTCCGTGTCGCCATTAGGGTGGACGACGCGATCGAAGTTAGGTGCCAATCTTTCTCTTCCCCAGCCGGTTGCTCTTCCCTTTGTCGTTTCTCATGTTTCATCTTGCTTTTTCTTTCCTTCTCTTCTTCTTCCTTCCAGAGTGTTTCCCGGAAACTCATCGCCACGCTGCGCGCGCTGTTGAGGAGCACCGAGAATACCTTCGGGAGTGCGGTCGCTCCATCGAGGAGCATGCCTCGTGGGACATGGACAAGATTGGGCTCGCCGTCGAGATGCGGATGACCCATCTCGAGCGCAGCGTGGAGTAGCTCAAGACCGCCGGCAAGGAGGTCATCGCCGCACTATGGCCGGACCGTGGGGGAGCTCTGATGCACCACGTGGCTTATTGGCTGGAGCACGCCGTCCCCCGCCCCGAGGCCTGGAATACATCGACTGCCCAAGCTGGTGCACAGATGGCCCTCCAGTTCGTCATGTCTTGGTACTGTGGCGTGGACCTGGGCCGGCTAGCGACCATGCGGAATGTGCCGGCCACAGAGCGAGAGGCCCGCGAGCCGGCCCTTGTCCAGCAGGCCAATGAGCTCGCGTCATATGTTGACACGGACGAATTCCTGTCGGCCCTTGGCAAGGACGGCGAGCCGTTGCCCGAGGACTCCTTCGGCGTCCCTCAGGGCCCGGCGGATGACGAAGTCACCGACGAGTGCACTGACTCGAGCGGCGAGATGGCCGAGACCGAGGATCCCGCCTCGAAGGTCAAGGAGGTTGTCTCCAAGGCCACGACCACCTCCGAGGTGAGGATCGAGCTGCCCCGCGATGCGCCGGCTGGGGGCACGCCGGCTGGTGATGCGCCGGTGGCCTAAGCCCCCGGGCATCTTTTTAATCTTTCTTCCTGCATGTAAAACTTGAATCCACCCACTACGGGTGTTTGTGTAATGAACTGAATGCTGGCCATGGGCCACTCTTGCCTTAATATTTATGTCATGAATATTTGTCGTGTTTGCCTTGTGACTCATGCCGCCTCGTCCTTATCCTTTTTTGCTTGCCTTGATTTTTTTTTTGTTTCTACTCCTTTTCCCCTTTGGTTTCGACCCCGCCACCCCGACAGCCGAGAGCCAGTCTGTAGTTGGTCGGGGCGTCCGCCTCAAGGGAGCCGGTTCAAAACTTAAGAATTGCGAGGGCTTTTCGGGACAAGAAGAGCGGTAGAGACGCGGCGATGGTCCGGCTAGGCCCCGAAGGGGTCTCCCTTTGTTTCGACCTTTCGTGCGAGCCAAACCTTGCCACCTCGGGACCCTGTCAGCCGGACAGCTGAGGGCCGGTTCTGTAGCTGGTAAGGGTGGGGAAGCTTAGCCGGCTCAAATTACTTTGTCATTTTCCAGAGAGGCGCTTCTAGGCCCAGCCGGCTAGCCCATAGCCCGGGAGCCGGGCCGGGGAGCCGGTGAGTGAGGAATGCTTTTGAAAGAAACGAAACGGGGCATGCCCCAAGAGCCGGCTTGGGGCGCCCATTGCATCCATAAACCCAAAAGGGTGTGGATACATACATTGATTTTTCTCAGTAGTAAAACGGGCGCAGGAGTACTACGTTCCATGGGAGCTCCGTCTCTTCACCGGAGGTATCTCTTTTGCGCTTCTGCGGCTTCTGGGCATCTATCACGTAGTATGCGTTGTTGTGTAGCGCCTTGCTGATGATGAACGGGCCCTCCCATGGGGAGGACAGCTTGTGCTGTCCGGCGGTTCGCTGGATCCGTCTAAGGACCAGGTCCCCCTCGCGGAACGAGAGTGGCCGGATCCGCTTGTTGTGGTAGTGCCGGAACTTCTGCTGGTAGATCGCCGTCCGGCTCAAGGCCAGTTTGCGAGCTTCCTCAAGTAGATCGACGCCATCTTCCCTTGCCTCCTTAGCGTCCTTCTCCATGTACAGGGCGACCCGAGGCGAATCGAACTCGATGTCGGTGGGGATGATCGCCTCGGACCCATACACAAGGAAGAAAGGAGTGTAGCCGGTTGACCGGTTCGGGGTGGTCCTGAGACTCCAAAGGACGGTCGGCAGCTCGTCGATCCAGCAGCCGGCCGATCTTATCAGCGGCGTCATGAGCCGGGGCTTGATGCCGGACAGGATGAGGCCGTTCACCCTCTCGACCTGGCCATTTGACTATGGATGAGCGACGGAGGCCAGGTCGAGCCGGATTCCTTTCTTGGAGCAGAAATGCACGAGTGCGCCCTTGGCGAAGTTGGTGCCGTTGTCGGTGATGATGCTGTGGGGAACGCCGTAGCGTACCGTGATTTCATCGATGAACCGGATGGCCGTGGGGCCGTCCAGCTTCTTGATTGGTCGCACCTCGATCCACTTGGTGAATTTGTCGATGGCCACCAGTAAGTGCGTCACACCGTCCCGAGCGGTCTTGAACGGTCCCACCATGTCCAGCCCCCAAACGGCGAAAGGCCATGAGAGGGGGATGGTTTGGAGGGCCGTCGCCGGCAGGTGGCTTTGTGTGCTGAAGCGTTGGCAGCCCTCGCACTCATCGACCAACTTCTTGGCCACCTCGAGAGCCGTGGGCTAGTAGAAGACGTGGTGGAAAGCCTTGGCCACCAGGGTCTAGGAGGCGGCATGATGCCCGCACTCGCCCTGGTGAATGTCGAGAAGGATCTCCAGACCCTTTTCCGGCTCGACGCATCGCTGGAAGACGTCGTGGTGCTGCAGTGGACGAGCTCGTTGTTGATGATTCCGTAGGCCATGGCCCGGCACTGGATTTGCCTTGCCAGAGCTTCGTCTGGGGGCAGCTTGCCCCCAAGAAGAAACACTAGGATGGGTTGGGCCCATGGGGGAGCCGAGACAGCGACCGGCTCGGGAGCCCCGGGGACTAGTTGATCAGTCCCCGGGACCGGCTCACCAGCCCCCGGGACCGGCTCGAGAGCCCCCGAGGCCGGTTGGTTAGCCCCTAGATCTGGCCCGCCGGCTCCCAGGGCCGGCTCGTTGATGATCATCATGATGGCCGTGCAGCTAGGGCTAGCCGCCTAGGACGCCGTCGGCTCGATCGAAGCCGGCTGGGCGGCCGACGGTTCGGGAGCCGGTGGTGAAGGTGCCGGAGAGGCAGTCGGGGTTGTTGATGGGATGCCGACGCCTGCCGGCGTGAAGATTAACTCTGACTCTAGGGAAGCCTTGCTAGACAGCTTGAGCAACCGTTCGAGGGAGAAGCCGGCTGGGATGGCCTGCCGGGTGGAGCCGATCTTCGCCAGTGCATCTGCCGCCTCGTTGTCCGCCCATGGGACGTGATGAAACTCACAGCCCTCGAAGGAGCCGGTGAGCTGTTGTACGAGGAAGCGGTAGCTGGCCAGGTTGGCATCCCTGGCGTCCCATTCACCAGAGACTTGTTGCACCACGAGGTCGGAGTCGCCGAAGCAAAGGATGCGCCTGATGCCGATCTCCTTGGCGAGCCGGAGGCCATGGACGATGGCCTCGTACTCAGCCATGTTGTTGGAGGCGGCGAAATGGATCTGGAGAGCGTATTTGAGCTGATCACCTTTCGGGGAGGAGAGGACTATGCCGGCACCCAGGCCGGTCCTCATTTTCGAGCCATCGAAGTGCATGCGCCAATGTGTAGAGTCTGGGGGAGGCGGAACGAACTCTGTCTCCGCCCAGTCAACGAGGAAATCCGCCAGTGCCTGTGACTTGATGGCAGTTCTTGGCTCGTACCAGATCTCATGATCGGCGAGGGCGATGACCCACTTGGCGATCCGGCCAGTGGAGTCCCAGCCGCTCATGATCTCGCCGAGCGGGGCCATGCTCACCACGGTAATGGTATGCTCTTGGAAGTATTGCTTGACCTTCTTGGCGGCAAAGTATATGCCATAGCACATCTTTTGGTAGTGGGGGTAGTTCTGCTTGGACGCGGAGAGGACCTCGCTGAGGTAGTAGACGGGTCGTTGGACCGGCAGTGTTGTGCCCTCCTCTGGCCGCTCGACCACCAGGACGACGCTGATGACGCGGGTGGTCGCCGCGATGTAGGCGAGCAGCGGTTCCTTCTCAGCCGGCGCGGACAGGATGAGCGCATGGGTGAGAGCTTTCTTGAGGCCGCGGAAGGCTTCGTCCGCCTCGTCAGGCCAGTCGAAGACGCCCAGCCTCTTGGTTTGACCCGGCTCGATTAGAGCCGTCTTGCGAAGGAGCACGTAGAGGGGCAGGGCCTTTTCTCCCAGCCGGCTGATGAACCGGCTGAGCGAGGCAAGGCAGCCGGTGAACTTGTAGACGTCACGGAGTTGGGTCGGCTTCGGCATGCGTTTAATCGCGCCGATCTTCTCTGGGTTAGCTTTGATGCCGTGGGCGGACACGAAGAAACCCAAGAGTTGACCGGCGGGGATGCCGAAGACACACTTCTCCGGGTTGAGCTTGATCTTGTACTCGCGTAAGTTCGCGAAGGTCTCCCGGAGATCATTGAGGAGGCTGAAATGCTTCTTGGTTTTGACGACAATGTCGTTGACGTAGACGTGGACGTTCCTACCTATCTGAGGCAGGAGGCACTTCTGCATGCACCGTTGGAAGGTGGCGCCTGCGTTCTTCAGGCCGAAGGACATGGTGATGTAGCAGTAGGCCCCAAAGGGTGTGATGAAGGAGGTCTTCAGTTGGTCTTCTAGGTCCAGCTTGATCTGGTGGTAGCCTGAGTAGGCGTCCAGGAAAGACAGCAGGTCACAGCCGGCCGTGGACTCGATGACTTGATCAATCCGCGACAGGGCGAATGGGTCCTTGGGACATGCCTTGTTCAGGCTAGTGTAGTCGATGCACATGCGCCAGGTCTTGTTTTTCTTCAGCACCAGGACTGGGTTGGCCAGCCAGTCAGGGTGGAACACTTCCATGATGAACCCGGCTACGAGCAGCCGGGCAATCTCTTCGCCTATAGTACGTCGCTTCTCTTCGGAGAAGCGGCGCACGGGTTGCTTGACCGGCTTGGCGTCCGTCCGGACGTGGAGTTTGTGCTCGGCGAACTTCCTCGGAACACCAGGCATGTCCTTGGGGGACCATGCAAAGATGTCCCGATTCTCACAGAGGAAGTCGATGAGCTCACCTTCCTATTTGCTGTTGAGGCGGGAGCCGATTGTGACGCACTAAGCCGGGTTGGTCGGGTCGAGCAGGATTTGCTTGGTGTCTTTAGACGGCTGGAAGGAGGCCTCGCCAACAGATTGCGAGGGCGGAGCCGGCATGGCCGGCTGGCTGGCAGCAAGGGCCACGAGCCAGTCGAGTTGGCGCCTCTCCTCGGCGATCTCTAGGGCCTCGGCCAGCCGGCTGCTGTCTCGAGTGCACTCGAGTGACATTTTGTAGTCGCCCTTGACGGTGATGATTCCCTTGCGGCCCGGCATCTTGAGCTTGAGGTAGGCATAATGGGGGACCGCCATGAAGCCGACAAGAGCTGGTCGGCCCAACAGTGCGTGGTAGGGGCTTGCAAGGTCCACAACCTCGAACAGCACTAGCTCGCGGTGGAAATGGCTGGGCCCACCAAAGAGGACGTCAAGTGTGATCTTGCCGACAGGGGAGCAGGACTTCCTAGGCACGATACCGTGGAAAACCGTTCGGCTCGCCTGCAGGTCCTCTATCTTCAGCCCTAGCTTGTGCATCGTGTCGAGGTAGAGAATGTTGATGCTGCTACCGCCATCTATCAGCACCCATGAGAAGTAGCAAGCTCACTCCTTGGTGGCGATGGTGGGGTCGTGGACCAAGGCATAGCTGTTGGGATTCGGCATCATGTCAAGGTGATTGGCCTGGCTCCAAGTGACCGACTTCTCCAACCAGTGCATGAACTAGGGAGTTGTCGGCATGGTGGCATTCACCTCACGGCGGAGCCGGCGCTGAGCATGTTTGCCCGTCTCTTCACTAGTGAAGACGACGTAGCAACCGTCCTGGTTGGGGAACTGGTCGATTAGACGACCGTCGTTAGGAGCCGTTGCCGGCGCCGGGGTGGCAGCTTTGGCCAGGGCCGGCGCACGGGCTGGCGGCGCGGGGGGAGCTGGAAGGCCGTCCCCCGAGCCAATCGCTGCGAGAAGCTACACTGACGGAGTGTGTGCGTACAGGGTTTGGCCCCTGAATGGTTCTTGCGGAGGAGATCGAGCATTTGTTTGAAGGTGAGCTTCGGCTGCTAGGCAGCCTTGCCGGTGCGCTAGCGCTGGCTGGAAGGCTGGGCAGCCGGCTCCTGATCCTCGACGGTATTGACCTGTCGGCTCACGTAGCGGGGATCCGGCTGGTCGTTCTTGCGCTTGTTGTTTTGCGGCTGCCGGTTGTCGGCAGCCGGCCGGGTCGTAGCCGGCGTTGTCGTTGCTTTGGCGGGCAGGGTCATCTTGACCCGGATGGCCGAATCGGCCATGGCGTATTTGTCCGCCTTGGTCATGAGCTCGGCAAGCGTGGCCTGCTCGGAGCACAGGAGCTTATGCTTGAGAGGGGTGCCATCCCGGCAGCCCTCGATGAAGTATTGCATGGTTTCACCTCGTGCACCCCCTTGCAGGAGTTACGGAGCTCGGTCCACCGGGTGAGGTGGTCGCGGAGGGATTCGTCCGGCCCCTGAATGCACATGGCGAGTTCACAGGGATGGCCAGGCTGCTTGTAGGTGCCGGTGAAGTTGCGGACGAAAGCCTCCTTGAAGTCCGTCCAGGTGTTGGTGCTGCCGGCCGCCAGGCTGTTGAGCCAGGTGCGGGCCGAGCCGATTAGCATGAGGGGGGCGTAGCGAACGGCTACGCGCTTATTCCCCCTGGCGATGCCCACTGCGGTGGTGTAGTCAATCAGCCAGTCTTCGGGTTTGGCGGCCCCATTGTATTTCGGGTGTCCCTAGGGAGCGTGAAGCTGGTTGGGAATGGCTCGGTGCGAATCCGTGGGCCGAAGCAGGCCGGACCAATCGGGCCCTCCTCCTTGAGGAGGGAAGATTGCGCGAGTTTGTCGATGCCGTTGCAGGCATCATTCTCGCTGCGGGGGATGCGTGGTCCGAGCCGAGCTGAGAGTTTGGGACGGACGGTGGGTGGCGCCAACTGCCGCGACTCGCGCCGCGGATGCGGCATGATCCCATGGCTGCGCCGGCTGCCGGATGCCGGCGCTTCGTGGTGATGGCCGCTCCGGGGCGGCTCGTTGGTGCACCGGCTGTTGCTAACAGCCGGTTGCTCACTCCCCGGCGTCTGAGAGGGCCGGGGGTTGTTTGCTTCGGCCCGGCGGCCAGAGACGCAAGGGGAGCAGGAGTACTGGGCCGCTTGGCGGCCGACAGTTCCCATGCCCTCGCGCTCGGGCCGGGGGCCTTCGGTGACGGCACCGTCCGTCGCGAGCAGATGTTGTTGCGCGTCAATAGCATCGATGAGCTCTTTGATGTGGCACTCGTGGGCGGCACGCTCTTTGCCCTCCAAGGTGGCCAATTCCTCGTAGGCCACCTTGAGCGCCCACAGGTTAACCGCGGGGGTGTCGTAGACGGGCATTTTGCCGCTGAGAATTTAGGTGACCATGCGGCTGTTGGGGAACGTTGCATGGGAAACAAAATTTTCCTATGCACACGCAAGATCTATCCATGGTGATGAGCATCTACGAGAGGGAGAGTGGATCTACGTACCCTTGTAGATCGCTAAGCGGGAAGCATTAAGAAACGCGGTTGGTGTAGTCGAACGTCTTCGCAATCCAAATCGCCGAGAGTCCCGCGATCTCATCACGATCCGTCCTGCGATCTTGTCACGATCCGCCCCGCGAACTCATCACGATCTGTGCCGCGAACTCATCACGATCCGTGCCGCGAACTCATCACGATCCATCCCGCGAACTCGATCACGGTCCTTCTGATCTAGCACCGAACGAACGGCACCTTCGCGTTCAGCACACGTACAGCTCGATGACGATCTCCGCCTTCTTGATCCAGCAAGAGGGAGCGGAGAGGTAGAAGAGTTCTCCGGTAGCGTGACGGCGCTCCGGAGATGGTGGTGGAGCTATTCCGGCAGGGCTTCGCCTAAGCACTGCAAAAATCCGATCTAGAGGAGAAACTATGCACTAGAGGAACGGGCAGCACGTGGCTAAAAATTCTGTGCCAAACCCTAAAATCCTCTAGTATATATAGGAGGAGAGGAGGAGGAGGCTTGGCTGCCAAAAAGACAGCCCTTGGGTCGGCTAAAGTGGGGAGGAGAGGAGGACTCCTCCTCCAATCCTAGTAGGACTAGGATTCCTCCTTTTTGGGCCTTCTTCCACCTTTTTCCCTTTGGGCTTTTTCTCCCAGCCGCATGGGCCTTGTGTGGGACTTCCACCAGCCCACAAAAGGCTGGTATTTACTCTCCCACAGCCCATGAAGCCTCTTGGGTCGAAATACCCCTCCCGGTGGTCTCCCGGTACACTACCGGCACTCCCGGTACATTACCGATTAGCCCAAAACTTTTCCGGCGACCAAAATGGGACTTCCTACATATCAATCTTTACCTCTGGACCATTCCAGAGATCCTTGTGACTTCCGGGATCTCATCCGGGACTTCGAACAACCTTCGGTCACCACCATACACAACTCTATACTACCGAAACGTCACCGAACCTTAAGTGTGCAGACCCTGGGGGTTCGAGAACTATGTAGACATGACCGAGACACCTCTACAGTCAATAACCAATAGAGGGACCTGGATGCCCATATTGGTTCCTACATATTCTACGAAGAACTTTATCGGTCGAACCTCTATGTCCAGGATTCAGTTAATCCCGTATGATGTTCCCTTTGTTCTTCGGTATGTTACTTGCCCGAGATTCGATCGTCGGTATCTCCATACCTAGTTCAACCTTGTTACCGGAAAGTCTCTTTACTCGTTCTGTAATACAAGATCCCGTGACTAACACTTAGTCACATTGCTTGCAAGGCTTGTTGTGATGTTGTATTACCGAGTGGGCCCTAAGATACCTCTCCATCACACGGAGTAACAAATCCCAGTCTTGATCCATGCCAACCCAACAGACACCCTCGGAGATATCTGTAGAGTACCTTTATAGTCACCCAGTTACGTTGCGACATTTGATACACACAAGGCATTCCTCCGGTGTCAGTGAGTTGCATGATCTCATGGTCATAGGAACAGATACTTGACAAGCAGAAAACAGTAGCATTAAACTGACACGATCATATGCTACATTTGTAGTTTGGGTCTTGTCCATCCCATCATTCTCCTAATGATGTGATCCCGTTATCAAATGACATCTCATGTCAATGGCTAGGAAACCTTAACCATCTTTGATCAACGAGCTAGTCTATTAGAGGCATACTAGGGACATGGTTTTGTTTATGTCTCCACACATGCATCTAAGTCTCCGATCAATACAATTATAGCATGGATAATAAACGATTATCATGAACAACGAAATATGATAATAACTAATTTATTATTGCCTCTATGGCATATTTCCAACAGTCTCCCACTTGCACTAGAGTCAATAATCTAGTTCACATCACCATGTGATTTGCTTTGTTATGAATCTAACACCCAATGAGTTCTGGGGCTCGATCATGCTTTGCATGTGAGAGAGGTCTTATAGTCAACAGGTCTGTGACATTCAGATCCGTGTGTACTTTGCAAATTTCTATGTCAAGCCGTAAACACTACTACCACACTCCACTTGGTACTATTCCAAATGGCTGCTCCACTATACGTATCCAGATTGCTACTACGAGTCATCCGGATTGGTGTTAAAGCTTGCATCGACGTGACTCTTTACGACGAACTCTTTATCACCTCCATAATCGAGAAACATCTCCTTAGTCTTTTAGTTACTAAGGATAATCTTGACCGCTGTCCAGTGCTCCATTCCAAGATCACTTTGAAACCTTCCGGCCATACTTATGGCAAGGCTGACATCGGGTCTTGTGCACAGCATTGCATACATGATAGAGCCTATGGCTGAAGCATAGGGGATGACACTCATCTTTTCTCTATCTTCTGCAGTCACTGGGCATTGAGTCTTACTCAACTTTATACCTTACAAATCAGGCGAGAACTCTTTCTCTGACTAATCCATTTGAACTCTTTCAAAATCTTGTCAAGGTATGTACTCATTGAAAGTCTCATCAAGTATCTTGATCTATCTCTATAAATCTTGATGCTCAACAATTAGGTAGATTTATCCAGGTCTTCCTTTGAAAAACTCTTTTCAAACAACCCTTTATGCTTTCCAGAAATTCTATATCATTTCCGATCAACAATATGTCAACCACATATGCTTATCAAAAACTCTACAGTGCTCCCACTCACTTATTGTAAATACAAGTTTCTCGTAAACTTTGTACAGACTCAAAAACTTTAATCACCTCATCAAAGTGTATATTCCAACTCTGAGATGCTTGCTTCAGTTCATAGAAGGATCACTGAAGCTTGCACACCTTTTAGCATCCTTAGGACTGACAAAACCTTCTGGTTGTATCACATACAACCTTTCCTCAAGAAAGGAAACGATGTTTTGGCATCCATCTGCCAGATTTCATAATTGAAAATGCAGCAACTGCTAACATAATTCTAACAGACTTTAGCATCGCTACGAGAGAAAGTCTCATCACAGTCAACTCCTTGAACTTGCCAGAAATTTCTTTGCAACAAGTCAAGCTTTATAAATGGTGACATTCACCATCAGCGTCTGTCTTCATTTTAAAGATCCATTTGTACTCAACGACCTGCCGTCTAATGAGCAAGCCTACCAAAGTCTATACTTGGTTTTCATATATGGATCCTTTCTCGGATTTCATGAACTCTAACCATTTGTCAGAATCCGAGCCCATCATCGCTTCTCCACAGCTCGTAGGTTCATTGTTGTCCAACAAAATGACCTCCAAGACAGGGTTGTCGTACCGCTCAGGAGCAATACACATCCTTGTCGACCTACGAGGTTCGGTAGTAAATTGATCCGAAGCTTCATGATCATCATCATTTACTTCCTCTTCAACTGACGTAGGTTCCACAGAAACATCTTTTTGCGCTACGCTACTCTCTGGTTGAAACAAAGGTTCAACAACCTCATCAAGTTCTATCTTCCTCCCACTCAATTCTTTTGAGAGAAATTTTTTCTCGGCAAAGGACCCGTTTTAGCAACAAACACTTTATGCTTGGATCTGAGATAGAAGGTTCACCCAATTGTTCTTAGGGTATTCTACGAAGATGCATTTGTCCGATTTGGGTTCGAGCTCATTAGGTGAAAACATTTTCCACACAAGCGTCGCAGCCCCAAACATCAAGAAATGACAGCTTAGGTTTCTATCAAACCATAATTCACACGGTGTCATCTCAACGGATTTAGATGGTGCCCTATTTAAAGTGAATGTAGTTGTCTCTAATGCACAACCCCAAAATTATAGTAGCAAAACGATAAGAGACATCATAACATTCACCATATCCAATAGAGCACGACTATGATGTTCGGACATACCATCACACTATGGTGTTCCAGGTGGCGTGTGTTGTGAAACAACTTTCACATTGTCTAAAGTTGTATGCCAAACTCGTAACTCAGATATTCACCTCCACGATCATATCGCAGATATTTTTACCTTCTTTTCATGATGATCTTAAACTTCACTCTGAATTTGCTTGAACTTTTCAAACGATTCATACTTGTGTTTCGTTAAGTAAACATACACTATATCTACCCAAATCATCAGTGAAGGTAAGAAAATAACGATATCCACCGCACACTACAAGACTCATTGGATTGCATACATCAACATGTATCATTTCCAATAAATCACTTGCCCGCTCCGTCAAACCAGAAAACGGGGTCCTTAGTCATCTTGGACCAAGAGGCATGGTTTGCATGTCTCAACCAATTCGAAATCGAAAGAGTCCAAAGATCCATCAGCATGGAGTTTCTTCATGCGTTTTATACCAATATGACATTTAGCGGCAGTGCCACAAGTATGTGGTACTATCATTATTAACTTTGCATCTTTTGGCATCAATGTTATGAACATGTGTATTACTATGATCAAAATTCAATAAACCATTCTCACTGGGTGCATGACCATTGAAGGTATTATTCATGTAAACAGAATAACCATTATTCTCTAACTTAAATGAATAACCATGTTGCAATAAACACGATCTAATCACATTCATGCTCAACGCAAAACACCAAATAACACTTATTTAGGTTTGTTACTAATCCCGAAGGTAGAGAGAGCGTGCGATGTCGATCACATCAACCTTGGAAACACTTCCAACACACATCGTCACCTCACCCTTAGCTAGTTCTCCGTTTATTCCGTAGCTTTTATTTCGAGTTACTAACATTTAGCAACCGAACCGGTATCCAATACCCAGGTGCTACTAGGAGTACTAGCAAGGTACACATCAATAACACGTATATCAAATATACTTCTGTTGACGTTGCCAGCCTTCTTATCTACCAAGTATCTAGGGTTGTTCCGCTTTAGCGACCGCTCTCCTCATAATCGAAGCACTTAGTCTCGGGTTTGAGTTCAACATTAGGTTGCTTCACTGGAGCAGCAACTGACTTGCCATCCATGAAGTTTCCCTCCTTGCTCTTCTCGAAACTAGTGGTTTTACGAACCATCAACACTTGACGCTCCTTCTTGATTTCTAACTTCGCGGTGTCAAACATCGCGAACAGCTCAGGATCATTATTTCTATCCTTGGCGTTTTATAGTTCATCACCAAGTTCTAGTAGCTTAGTGATAGTGACTTGGAGAACTATATCAATCACTATCTTATCTGGAATATCAACTCCCACTCTATTCAAGCGATTGTAGCACCCAGACAATCTGAGCACATGCTCAATGATTGAGCTATTCTCCTTCATCTTGCAGGCAAAGAATCTTGTTGGAGATCTCATATCTCGCAACATGGGCACGAGCCTAAGATCCTAATTTCAGCTCTTAGAACATCTCATATGTTCTGTAACGTTCAAAACGTTTCGGAGCCTCAATTCTAAGCCATAATGCATGACGCACTAAACTATCAAGTAGTCATCAGAACGTGTCTGTCAAATGTTCACAACATCTACAAACAATGCTAGAGGGGTTGGCGCACCGAGCGGTGCATTAAGGACATAAGCCTTCTGTGCAGCAATGAGGACAATCCTCAGATCATGGACCCAGTCCGCAATATTGCTACCAACATCTTCAACTCTATTTCTCTAGGAACGTATAAAAATTCAAGGGAGCTACAGCGCGAGCAAGTAACCTACAACATAATTTGCATAGACACTATTGACTATGTTCATGATAATGAGTTCAATTAATCATATTACTTAAGAACTCCCACTCAAATTGACATCCCTTCAGTCATTCGAGTGATACATGATCCAAATTCATCAACTCAAGTCCGATCATCACGTGAGTTGAGGTGGTTTCAATGGTGAACATCATCATGTTGATCATATCTACTATATGACTCATGTTCGACCTTTCGGTCTCTTGTGTTCCGAGGCCATGTCTGTACATGCTAGGCTCGTCAAGTTTCACCCGAGTGTTCTACATGTGCAACACTGGCTTGCACCCGTTGTATGTGAACGTAGAGTCTATCACACCTGATCATCACATGGTGTCTCAACACGAAGAACTTTCGCAATGGTGCACACTCGGGGAGAACACAATTTATCTTGAAATTAAGTGAGGGATCACCTTATAATGCTACCGTTGTCCTAAGCAAAACAAGGTGCATAAAAGGATTAACATCACATGCAAATCATAAGTGACATGATATGGCCATGAACTTGTGCTTTTGATCTCCATCATGAAAGCACCGGCATGATCTCCATCGTCACCGGCATGACACCATGATCTCCATCATCTTGATCTCCATCAACGTGTCGCCATCGGGGCTGTCGCGCCCAACATGCTTCTACTACTATTGCTACCGTTTAGCGATAAAGTAAAGCATTACATGGCGCTTAATGATTGACACGCAGGTCATACAATAATTAAAGACAACCCTATGGCTCCTACCGGTTGCCGTACTCATCGACATGCAAGTCGTGATAATGTATAAATCACATGATCATCTCATACACCACATATATCACATCATGTAATTGGCCATATCATATCACAACATACCCTGCAAAAATAAGTTAGACGTCCTCTAGTTGTTGTTGCATGTTTTACGTGGCTGCTACGAGTATCTAGCAAGAACAATTCTCATCTATGCAAAAAAACACAACGGTGATACACTAGTTGCTTTTCAACCTTCTCAAGGACCGTCTTTGTCGAATCCGATCCAACTAAAGTGAGAGAAACTGGCACCCGCAAGCCATCTATGCAACAAGTTGCGGTCGAGGGAACCGGTCTCTCGTAAGCGTACGAGTAATGTTGGTCCGAGCCGCTTCATCTCACAATACCGCTGAACCAAAATCCGACCAAGGGAGGAAGCAATCTAAGCATCAACGCCCACAAACCTTTTGTGTTCTTCTCGAGATCTCATCTACACATAGACCTAGCTCATGATGCCACTGATGGGGAACGTTGCATGGGAAACAAAGTTTTTCCTACGCACATGCAAGATCTATCCATGGTGATGAGCATCTACGAGAGGGAGAGTGGATCTACGAACCCTTGTAGATCGCTAAGCGGGGAGCGTTAAGAAACGCGGTTGGTGTACTCGAACGTCTTCGCGATCCAAATCACCGAGAGTCCCGCGATCTCATCAGATCCGTCCCGCGATCCAATCACGATCCGTCCCGCGAACTCATCACGATCCATCCCGCGATCTCGTCACGATCTGTCCCGTGAACTCATCACGATCCGTGCCGTGAACTCATCATGATCCATCCCGCGAACTCATCACGATCCGTCCCGCAAACTCAATCATGGTCCTTCCGATCTAGCACCGAACGGATGGCACCTCCGCGTTCAGCACACGTACAGCTCGATGACAATCTCTGCCTTCTTGATCCAGCAAGAGGGAGCAGAGAGGTAGAAGAGTTCTCCGGCAGCGTGACGGCGCTCCGGATATGGTGGTGGAGCTATTCCGACAGGGCTTCGCCTAAGCACTGCAGAAATCCGATCTAGAGGAGAAACTATGCACTAGAGGAACGGGCAGCACGTGGCTAAAAATTCTGTGCCAAAACCCTAAAATCCTCTAGTATATATAGGATGAGAGGAGGAGGAGGCTTGGCTGCCAAAAAGACATCCCTTGGGTCGGCTAAAGTGGGGAGGAGAGGAGGACTCCTCCAATCCTAGTCCTACTCTTTTTCCACCTTTTTCCCTTTGGGCTTTTCCCCCAGCCGCATGGACCTTGTGTGGGACTTCCACCAGCCCACAAAAGGCTGTTATTTACTCTCCCACAGCCCATGAAGCCTCTTGGGTCGAAATACCCCTCCCGCTGGTCTCCCGATACACTACCGGCACTCCCGATACATTACCGATTAGCCCAAAACTTTTCCGGCGACCAAAATGGGACTTCCTATATATCAATCTTTACCTCCGGACCATTCCGGAGCTCCTCGTGACGTCCGGGATCTCATACGGGACTCCGAACAACCTTTGGTCACCACCATACATAACTCTATACTACCGAAACGTCACTGAACCTTAAGTGTGCAGACCCTGCGGGTTCGAGAACTATGTAGACATGACCGAGACACCTCTATGGTCAATAACCAATAGAGGGACCTGGATGCCCATATTGGTTCCTACATATTCTACGAAGATCTTTATCGGTCGAACCTCTATGTCCAGGATTCAGTTAATCCCGTATGATGTTCCCTTTGTTCTTCAGTATGTTACTTGCCCGAGATTCGATCGTCGGTATCTCCATACCTAGTTCATCCTCGTTACCGGAAAGTCTCTTTACTCATTCTATAATACAATATCCCGTGACTAACACTTAGTCACATTGCTTGCAAGCCTCGTTGTGATGTTGTATTACCGAGTGGGCCCTGAGATACCTCTCCATCACACGGAGTAACAAATCCCAGTCTTGATCCATGCCAACCCAACAGACACCCTCGGAGATACCTCTAGAGTACCTTTATAGTCACCCAGTTACGTTGCGACCTTTGATACACACAAGGCACTCCTCCGGTGTTTGTGAGTTGCATGATCTCATGGTCATAGGAACAGATACTTGACATGCAGAAAACAATAGCATTAAACTGACACGATCATATGCTACGTTTGTAGTTTGGGTCTTGTCCATCCCATCATTCTCCTAATGATGTGATCCCGTTATCAAATGACATCTCATGTCAATGGCTAGGAAACCTTAACCATCTTTGATCAACGAGCGAGTCTATTAGAGGCATACTAGGGACATGGTTTTGTTTATGTATGCACACATGCATCTAAGTCTCCGATCAATACAATTATAGCATGGATAATAAACGATTATCATGAACCACGAAATATGATAATAACTAATTTATTATTGCCTCTAGGGCATATTTCGCGCTCAGGCCGGGGGCCTTCGGTGGCGGCGCCGCCTGTCGCGAGCAGATGTTGTTGCGCGTCAGCAGCATCGATGAGCTCTTTGATGTGGCACTCGTGGGCGGCGTGCTCTTCGCCCTCCAAGGAGGCCAATTCCTCGTAGGCCACCTTGAGATCCCGCAGGTTAACCACGGGGGTGTCGTAGATGGGCATTTTGCCGCTGAGGATTTCGACGACCACGTGGCCGTATTCGCGCACAGCCCCACGCCGGTTGGGCTCGTTGCCAGCCGGGATGAGTCCGTAGGCGGAAGCATACTCCCGCTATGCCGTCTCCATGCGGTGCCACGTGGCAGCGAGGGCGGTGGCATCCTCAAACAGGATGCGGCGAGCCGCCTCGAGGTCGGCCACGGCGGTGTCGGGGTTCGCCGTTGGAGAGATCGGAGTGCTCAAGCCCCGGAGGGCCGCACCGAGCAGGTCGGACGTGCCGACGTGGGCGGCGGCAGCGGTAGCCGCGACCTGCGCCCGTCCGGAGGCGGCGGAGGAGGTGATGGCCATCGCTCCCACACGATCGTGGGACCCGCTGGGCTGCGTCACAGTGAGCACGCCCACGGTCGTGGGCGGACCAGCGTAGACGAGCACCCTCACGGGGTACTCGTCAGCGGCCGGAGCCTTGGCGAAGCTAAGCCTGCCGGAGCGCTCAATGAGCGCGTTGATGTCGGCCGTGAGGCCGACGGAGTTGCGCGCAGGGCATGCCGGGGCAAGCCCCACGAGCTCCCCATGGTTTCGCCGGGACGAGCGGCGATGTCGGGAATGATGAGGGGTCCCGCCCGGAGCATGAATCCGGCCCGCGCCGCGTATGGCCCCACGGTGGGCGCCAACTATTGTCGTTTTCTCACGACAGATGCCATGGGGTGGCTTATCGTAGGTGGTTGGGGCTAGAGGACGCCGACGGGCTTCGGGTGCGAGATTGGGCACAAGCGGTGATGACACACGATGTACCTAGGTTCGGGGCCCTCCGGGGGAGGTAATGCCCCTAGTCCTGCTTGGTTTTGTTGGATGGATTGGTGTGAGTACAAGGGTGCTCCTGGAGCTGTATCCAGAGGAGGAAGAAGGGGGTGTGTGGGGATGCTCGTTCGTGCGTGGGTGTGTCCATCCGAGAACCCCCCCCCCCCTCTTCTCCTCTCAGTCGAACCCCGTTGCATGGGGGGCTCGGGGGGTTTTATAGGCCAACGCCTCGGCTCTTACAATATGCTTTAAGTACCAGGGTGGGGGGACCCGGCTGGCAGCCTCTCCGGCTGGCCAGGGGGTCCTGCCGCTTGCACCGTCTTGTCGTTGACAGGGCCCGCCGACCGAGAGGTCCCATCTCCCGTTGGGGCCCGCTAGCCAGTTCTGCGATTGGCCCTCGCCCACCTGCCGCGGCACGGGCCGCCCGGGGGGCGTCATCTTGCGCCAGGCGACCGAAGTCTCCGGCATGGCCGGCAGCACTGTAGCCACATCGGGGCAGGCAATCGAGTGGCAAGGGCGTGCCGGCACTGTGCCCCCGCCCGGTCGCCCTCACCGAGGTCAGCGGCCAGGACGGTTGGACTGTAGCCATGCGCGGTAGTGCGTAAGCGGCCACTGTAGCCATAGGGCCGCCCATCGTGCCGGTCACGTCGCGTCGTCGTACCCGCGCATAGAGGGACGGGACGGAGCATGTCCGTCCCAGGGTCAACGGAAGAGCCAGTCTGTAGGCAGTCGGCCACGCCCGACCGGTCGAGGGTCCGGCCGGCTCCTTGACCAGTCAGTCGGGGCGCCGGTTGGCGATGGCTTGCGCCGGACATCCTACAGCCGGCCACGTAGTTTTTCTTCCAAGCGAAAGGGAGAAGACCCCGTTGCTTTGGCCTACCTAGGGGTAATAACCCTGTCACGGAGGAGAAACCCCTCTCCTAGCCCTCATTGCTATATATATATATGCCCTCCCTGCCATTTTTAGCCAAACCCTAGCCGCCTAGGGATCTGCGTCGCCGCCTCCTCCCACCTCCCAGCGCCGTTGGCCCGCCCAGGCCCACGCGGGGCCTGCAAAGCCCGAATCGCCGCCGCCCGTACGCCGAGCTGGCTCCCAAACTCCTCTGCATCCCGAGCTCCATAGCCCGCACCTCCTCCCGTGCACCACCCCGCGCCTAGCCCCGCCGCCTCGCTGCCTCCGGTCGACTCCGGCGAGCCCCGGTCGCTGGACGACCTCGCCGCCGCGAGCCATCAGACCCGCCATGAGTCCTCGGAGCTCCTACCAAGAGGCACCCGCGCCATGGATGAGCCAGGTGCTCTGCCAACCGCCGCATCACACCCCTGGATCCGGCCACCCGCGGGACTCCCTTGCTGGATCCGACCATCCCCGGGCTTCTCCGCTCCCTCCCCGTCATGGATGCGCCATTGCCTCCCTATCGAGCCCCGTCGCCCCTGCTGCGCTCGCTCGAGTGAGGAGGACGATGCCCAAGTGCCCGTTCGCGTTGACCTGTGGGTGGGCCGCGGCCAGGTGGGCCTCGGCCTGCCTTCCCTAGGCGCCCGATCCAGCTGCACCGAGCCGCCGGCCCAGCTTCCTCGGTGCCCCCCTCGTGGGCCTCCTCACCGAGCTGGACCGAAGCGCATGGTGACCGCCCACTGAATCACGCCTCGGTCGTGTTTTATTATCCAGTGCCCACTGTTTTGGCCCGTTAACGTATTTTCTCAGTCTGTGTTTTTTCAATTTTCTCAGGACATTATTAATTACAAAAAATGCATGTTTTTGAGAGGCTCATAAATAATTAACCGTGCATCATATGTAAATACTTTATATATGAAAGATGACTAGAATTTCATGTAGATTCACAATATCCAACTCTCACATGTGTTTAAAATGATTAACTTGATGTTTCCATTGTTTTTGCTTTAATGTCATGTCAAAATGAATTGTTTAATAACTTTTAAACCGTAGCTCCAATGCAAATGTTCTATATATGTAACTTGACTAGAAAAATGTGTATAATAACATGGTGACACTTATTTTGCTGTTTGATAACTCTAAAATATGGTTAGTTCAGATCTGGACCAAACTTAAAATATGCATAAGAGGTCATTCCGGAATTGTTATTCGTTGCTTCCGGCCTCAATTAAAGTGCCTAGGTGATGTAGTTGTTTGTCCTTCACTCCTTGCCATGTCTAACAACATTTAATATCGATGAGTACCTAAACGAGAGTGAACTAAATAATTCGAACGAGGAGTTTCGTCAATATGCAACTCGTTGCATATTGAACTTCACTTAATGTGTAGTAGTTGTTTGTTGTTCTTGCCATGCCATGCCTTGCATATTAAATAGACATGCATCATATTGGTTTGTGCATCATGTCATGCATATGTTGTGGTGTTTCGTGTGTTGATTGTTTGTTCCGGATTGCTTCTTCTCGATAGAGTTCCGAAAGCGTTCGGAGTGTGAGGATTTGTTCGACTATGTTGGCTCGTCTTGTTCATGGACTCGGTCTTCTTCCAAACGGGATCTCAGGCAAGATGACACATTTCCCTGGATACCACTACTATCATTGCTATGCTAGTTGTACCACTTTTATCGTTATGTCTTGCTACCTACCACTTGTTTGTCAAGCCTCCCAATATTGCCATGATAAGCCTCTAACCCCTCCACATCCCAGCAAAACCTTGTTTGGCCATGTTACCGCTTGCTTAGCCCTTCTTATAGCATTTCTAGCTGCATGTGCAATTGTTTCCATGTGACAACATGGACATTCATTTGCCATATCACCATATTATTGCAATTTAACCTAATGCACATATATACTTGGTAAAAGGTGGAAGGCTTGGCCTTTTGCTCGGTGTTTTGTTCCACTTTTGCCGCCACTAGTTACTTGTGAACCGGTGTTATGTTCCATATTGAGCGCTCCTAACATGCTCAGGGTTGTTATGGGCACCCCCTTGATTTTTGTTTTAGGATAAAGCTTGTCTGGCAAGGCCCAACATTGGTACTACATTTGCCTAATAACTAATAAACCTGCATCGGGAGTAATTAACCCAAGGATCTTTTATCAACAATCCGGGCCAGTGCTCCTCATGAGTGTTGGTCCAAAATGGGCTGCCTGCGAGGACGCCTCGAGGAAACTCGAGGATAGGTTTTCCCTATAGCTAGTCCCATCCGGTCGTGTCCTAAGAACGAGATACGGGGCTTTTATCGGGTTCTTCAACATGTCGGGTGGCCTTGCTGGATTTGTTTTACCTTTCTCGAACGTCTTGAGTGAGGAATTCTGATTTTTCTTCGGGCTATCTCGAGGTAGTGGATTTCCTGTGGAATTGCCTAGGAAGATCACGAGATCCATAGTCGAGGTTATTCCCGCTGCGTGTGGTTAATTTGTGATGGATGAGTTGGAGCACCCCTGCAGGGTTAAATCTTTCGGAAAGCCGTGCCCACGGTTATGTGGCAAACATGGAGACTTTATTTAACACCCGGTTATAGCAAACTTGAAGTAAACTCAAATAAAATACACTAACTGTGTGCGTAACCATGACTGTCTCTTCTCGTGAGTCCTTATCCGAGAGAGAACACGGTGGGGTTATGTTTTTGACGTAAGTAGGTGTTCAGGATCAGTTAGTGATCATTACTAGTTCACGTCCGTTATGCGTAGACGACCATACTTTACTTTCTGTATTCGTAAGTTAGCCACCCAAATAAATGCTTAGTCACTTGCTGCAGCCTCACCACTTAACCATACCTCACCCATTAAGCTTTAATAGTCTTGATACCCTTGGAAATGAGATTGCTGAGTCCCTGTGGCTCACAGATTACTATAACAACAGTTGCAGGTACAGTAATGCGATGCCTTGACGTGAGCGCGAGGGAGTTCTTCTTCTTCGATCTAGGATGGGTTCCAGGCGGCAGCCTGGGATAGCAAGGATGGATGTCATTTTATCGTTTGATTTCGTCCATAGTCAGACCCTGCTCTTCTGTATCATGTTTGAATATGTTGTTGTATTGAGGTGATCTTGATGTAGCTTGTGGCGAGTGTAAGCCAATTCCATATACTCATCTCTTTTGTAAATGTACTTGTAATGATATCCATTCTTGCAACACGACGAGATGCGGTTCTATCCCTATCGAGGCCCTCGTGCCAAAATAAGGATAGGATCGCATCTTGGGCATGACAAGTTGGTATCAGGTCCTGTACCGACCTAGGGGCCCCCTTGATTGATCGAACATGGCTGAGTCGAGTCTAGTGAAAAAAAACTATTTTGAGTCTAGTTATGTCAGAGAGTAGGTTTCTTTTACTCCTCTTCTATAATCTGGTGAGGTATTCGACTTAGAAATTTTATTCTACCGATCTTCTCGCTCAAAATTGTTTTAGGATCACGCGGATATTTTGGAATCTATTTGATGCCGATGTGACGGAGTTCTGTACTTGGTGCCTCCTGTTATCGAGGAGTAGAGCTCCAAGGGATTTTTGGCACATCGTTATCATTCAGTTTCCTTAGTATCTCAGGACGGAGGATGTTCGAAATTACTTCAATACTTTTCGTGGCGAGATAAGATCAGAGTCACCCAGTACTGGTGAGGCGTCCGGGGTACTGCCATGTTTGGTATCGTTGTGTTTTCGAGGGTCCGAGATAGATGGAGTTCCAAAGCCTCTGGTTATGTGTGGACGGATGGATACAGTTGGAGTGTAGGGCTTGTTAGTTGTGTGAGATATTTTGCCTCCCTGTATCCCCAACACCAGATTGCATAACCAAAAAGTTTTGGGAGTTCTTAGGTGGGAATTCAAGTAGTTACGTAGGTTATCTTCCAACAGATCATGATGTGAGGTTGGGGTTCGATATCTAGTGGATTCGTTTGTCCACGATCTTTCTTACATCAGTTCTCGTTGTGTCTTAAAGAGTCCTTGTAGATTGCTACGACTTGAGGACGCTTCGTATGTCTGTGCGCTGCCTTGTACATGATGGCTACTACAAGATCGAGCCTGTGTGAACCTTACCACGAAAATATCAAGCGAAATCTCTGTTATTCATTTGTTCTGGCTTGTTTCATAAGCCTCATCCTTTGTTTTGTTTTGAATATGGTAATTCGAGTTGCTTCGATGTCAAGTGGTGATTTCATATCTTTTCTAAGTAGTGTTCTCATATTTTTGGGAATGCTAATCCTTTTGTTCAACTGGAGTTGTCATGAAATTATTTTCAACCGGTGCGCTCCTCTTCAAGATATTCAATCATCTCCAATATTTGCAAGATCAATCCTCATGTTTATTTCTAGAGTTCATTTCATCCGTTGCAAGTTCTCTTTGTTTTTCCCACCCTCCCGCCCTTTTTCTTCAGTGATTTAATTCTCACCCAAGTGCTTTTCTCTTAATCAATCCTTCCGCTATCTTTTCTTCTGTTTTGTATCCGGTGATTCCTTGTGGAGATTCTCAGGAGTTTCAATTTCAAGACCTTTCCTCATATTCCTTGTTCCCGTTGTTATTCTTCTCCGGTGGATTTGATTCAAGCTTCGGTGCTCATCATATCCTTTTCATTCTCTAATTTCTTTCTCGTGTTGGAAGTTCTTATGCAAGCCTCTCTTGTTTATTCCTCTATCTATTCTATCCGGAGAGTCGAAGTTATCTCAAAAAATTTGTGTTTGCATTCAATTCCTTTCAAATTATTTCGAGGTTCTTAGCTCATAAAGTTCTTAATTTTTCTTGTGCAATATCACTTTCTAAGCAATTGTCTGAACGGTGGTTTCTTTTGAGTGGGCCCATAACCCACAGGTTTTTCCCTGGGATCTTACCTGCCTCTTCTAATCTTTCCGGAGAGGTCCTCAAGTTCTTCTCAATATGACGTAAGACTGAATTTCATCAGTCATGTGCCTTCTCGAAGATCGCTTCTAAATCATTTTCATTGTTGGCTCAACCTTTCCTTATTCATTCTTCCAGAGTGTCTCAGTAACTCTTGGTGGTGTTCTCGTCTTCATTCTCATCAATGAAGACCGAAGGAGAGTTTCTCTTAATCTTGCTCCATTCTCTTGAAGATTTCTCATCTCATCTTGATGCTTTCCTCTCAAATTGTTTCCATTCATGAGAAATTTCTCCCATATCTATCCGGTACATTCAGAGTTGTTTTCATTCTCGATCCTCCGAAGGCCATCATTTTAGAAGATTTCTTCGTTCTCAGCTTTCAGCTTTCGCTCTCGAACTCTTCTTAATTGTTGTTCCTTCGTTCGTATCTCAATTATTCTGGTGCTTTGTTCAAGTTTTCTATTAGGAGGATCATGCTCTCTTCGTTCTCATGCTATTCTATTCATTTGAAGTATCCTCTGTAGTTTCAAATTCTTACTGGTGTTCTCGTGCAATACTTCTTCAAGTTTGTGATCTCTCTCTCTCTCTTTCTCTTCAATTCCTTGCAACAAGAATAAGTGGTATGCCAAATCCGTTGCTTATCATCAATTTAACTTGATGAAGGATAAGCATAACATAATTCTTATTATTGTTGGTCAAGGTGATCTCAATCCTTCTTCCGGAGTAGTCCATGATATCAAATTCTCGATTCTAAGTGTTCATCTTTTCTTTTCCGGAGTTCCAAGTCATGCTCAAATTCTCTTCGCGAAGCCTCATCTAAATCTTTGCAAGGCATCAATCTTGTTCTATTGCAACCTTCAATTCTTTTCTATTATCCTTTCATTCCGAAGTTCATCCCGATGCTTCTTCATGGTGGTTTGTTAAGGATTTAATTCGTCTCGAACTGTTCTTCAAGATTCTTGTTGGAGGTGCTCAAGTGTTCTTTGTCTTGGATTTCTAAGTTCAATTCCTTCTCTGTTGTCTTTTGAGATGGTTTTATTAAATTCTTGATTATGAGGAATCTCTAAGGGAATTGTCAAGATTCCGGAATTGTTATTCGTTGCTTCTGGCCTCAATTAAAGTGCCTAGATGATGTAGTTGTTTGTGCTTCACCCCTTGCCATGTCTAACAACATTTAATATCGATGAGTACCTAAACGAGAGTGAACTAAATAACTCGAACGTGGAGTTTCGTCAACATGCAACTCATTGCATATTGAATTTCACTTAATGTGTAGTAGTTGTTTGTTGTTCTTGCCATGCCATGCCTTGCATATTAAATGGACATGCATCATATTGGTTAGTGCATCATGTCATGCATATGTTGTGGTGTTTCGTGTGCTGATTGTTTGTCCCAGATTGCTTCTTCTCGATAGAGTTCCAAAAGCGTTTGGAGTGTGAGGATTTGTTCGACTACGTTGGCTTGTCTTCTTCATGGACTCGTTCTTCTTCCAAACGGGATCTCAGGCAAGATGACACATTTCCCTGGATACCACTACTATCATTGCTATGCTAGTTGTCCCGCTTTTATCATTATGTCTCGCTACCTACCACTTGTTTGTCAAGCCTCCCAACATTGCCATGATAAGCCTCTAACCCCTCCACCTCCCAGCAAAACCTTGTTTGGCCCTGTTACCGCTTGCTTAGCCCTTCTTATAGCATTTCTAGCTGTAGATACAATTGCTTTCATGTGACAACATGGACATTCTTTTGCCATATCACAATATTATTGCAATTTAACCTAATGCACATATATACTTGGTAAAAGGTGGAAGGCTTGGCCTTTTGCTCGGTGTTTTGTTCCACTTTTGCCACCACTAGTTACTTGTGAACTGGTGTTATGTTCCATAATTGAGCGCTCCTAACATGCTCGGGGTTGTTATGGGGACCCCCTTGATTTTGTTTTAGGGTAAAGCTTGTCTGGCAAGGCCCAACATTGGTACTACATTTTCCTAATAACTAATAAACCTGCATAGGGAGTAATTAACCCGAGGATCTTTAATCAACAACCCGGGCCAGTGATCCTCATGAGTGTTGGTCCAAAACGAGCTGCATGTGGGGCCGCCTCGAGGAAACTCGGGGATTG
Source organism: Hordeum marinum (assembly GCA_022496015.1). Lineage (NCBI taxonomy): Eukaryota > Viridiplantae > Streptophyta > Magnoliopsida > Poales > Poaceae > Hordeum > Hordeum marinum. The sequence continues at coordinate 388,637,509 of CM039672.1, forward strand.
GTTTTCCCTGTAGCTAGTCCCATCCGGTTGTGTCCTAAGAACGAGATACGCGGCTCTTATCGGGTTCGTCGACACATCGGACGGCCTTGCTGGATTTGTTTTACCTTTCTTGAATGTCTTGAGTGAGGAATTCCGATTTTTCTTCGGGCTATCACAGGTGGCAGATTTCCTTTGGAATTGCCTGGGAAGATCACGAGATCCGTGGTCGAGGTTATTCCCACTGCGTGTGGTTAATTTGTGATGGATGAGTTGGAGCACCCCTACAGGGTTAAATCTTTCGGAAAGCCGTGCCCACGGTTATGTGGCAAACTTGGAAACTTTGTTTAACACCTGGTCATAGCAAACTTGAAGTAAACTCAAATAAAATACACCAATTGTGTGTGTAACCGTGATTGTCTCTTCTCGTGAGTCCTTATCCAAGAGAGAACACGGTGGGGTTATGTTTTTGACGTAAGTAGGTGTTCAGGATCAGTTAGTGATCATTACTAGTTCATGTCCATTATGTGTAGACCATCATACTTTACTTTCTGTATTCGTAAGTTAGCCACTCAAATAAATGCTTAGTCTCTTGCTGCAGCCTCACCACTTAACCATACCTCACCCATTAAGCTTTAATAGTCTTGATACCCTTGGAAATGAGATTGCTGAGTCCCTGTGGCTCATAGATTACTACAACAACAGTTGCAGGTACAGGTAATGGGATGACTTGACGTGAGCGCAATGCTCGTTTTGATTTGGAGTTCTTCTTCTTCGATCTAGGATGGTTTCGAGGCGGCAGCCTGGGATAGCAAGGATGGATGTCATTTTATCATTTGATTTCGTCCGTAGTCGGACCCTACTCTTCTGTATGATGTTTGAATATGTTGTTGTATTGAGGTGATCTTGATGTAGCTTGTGGCGAGTGTAAGCCAATTCCATATACTTATCTCTTCTGTAAATGTACTTGTAATGATATCCATTCTTGCAACACAACGAGATGCGCTTCTATCCCTGTCGAGGCCCTCGTGCCAAAACAAGGATAGGATCGCATCTTGGGCGTGACAAAGGAGTAGCAAGAGCCTAAGTTTGGGGATGCCCAAGGCACCCCAAGGTAATATTCGAAGGAAGACTCAAGCGTCTAAGCTTGGGGATTCCCCGGAAGGCATCCGCTCTTTCGTCGCAATCCATCGGTATGTCATGGATCTACATTTTTATTCATCACATGATATGTGTTTTGCTTGGAGCGTCGTTTACATTTGCTTGCTATTACTTTTAGTTTGTCACACATATTTGAGAGAGACACACCTTCATCATAATTTGTTAGAATACTCTATGTGCTTAACTTATATCTTTTGAGCTAGGTAGTTGCTCTAGTACTTCACTTATATCCTTTTGAGCATGGCGGCGTGTAGATTTTATAGAAATAATATGCTCTCGTTCTTCACTTGTATTTGTTTGAGAGTTAATGAATTGTGACGGTAATTTGCATGGGTCATAAGACTAGTCCAGAAATAATAGGTATTCAATGAGTGATAATCAAAACCATCATGTAGCACATACAGAGAAATTTCGGGTTAATGACATTGATGTGGTAATATGAAAAAGGTGTGAGTCCAGAATTATTGATTCGTAGAAGTGTCGATATTAAAAGGTGTTTAACTTGTTATTCATCTAAAAATTATAGAGACATGGTGATGATGTGTGAGCATTTATATTCCTCGTTGAAATCCTAGTGTTATTTCGAGTCGGGGGCGCTCGATGGTTAACTCCTTCCAACCTCCTCCCTCGGGGCATGAGAGTAGTACTTTGATTTATGATAAAACTAATAAAACTTTGCAATAAGTATATGACTTCTTCATGACTAATGTGAGACCATGGACACAAGCATCTTCACCTTCTCATATTTTCTAGCCTCTTCGGTACCGTGCATAGACCATTCTCACATCGAGGATCAGTGAAACTTTCACTGATGCATCCAAACCCCGTGACATGATGCGCTCTTTTGCACATAAGCCTCATTATATCTTCCTCAAAACAGCCACCATACCAACCTATCATGGCATTTCCATAGCAATTCTGAGATATATTGCCATGCAAATTCCATCGTCACTTCACATGACTAGTTTGTTCATCATCATATTGCTTTGCATGATCATATAGAGCTAACATAGTATTATTGGCAAAGCCACCGTTCATCATATTTTTGATACATGTCATGCTAATCTTGCGCATCATGGTACATTGCCAAAGGCATTCATATAGAGTCATATCATCCTATCAGTTTTCTTTATATTGAGTTGTAAGTAAATAAAAGTGTGATGATCATCCTTATTAGAGCATTGTCCCAGTGAGGAAAGGATGATGGAGACTATGATTCCCCACAAGTCGAGATGAGACTCTGGACGAAAAATAAAATAAAAATGAGGATGCCAAATGAGCCCACCATATAAAAATATATAAATGGGGGAGGCAAAAAGAAAAAAAAAGAGAGAAAAGCCCACCATGAAAAAAATGAGAGAAAAAGAGAGAAGAGACTTTGCTACTATCCTTTACCATGCTTGTGCCTCAAAGTGGCACCATATTCTTCATATAGAGAGTATCCTGTTTTGTCACTTGCATATGCTAGTGGGAATTACCTTTTTATAAACTTGGCTTGTATATTCCGATGACCGGCCTCCTCAAATGCCCGAGGTCTTCATGATCAAGCAAGTTGGACGCACACCCACTTAGCTTCAGTTGAGCTTTCATACACTTATAGCTCTAGTGCACCATTTGCATGGCAATCCCTACTCCTTCCATCGACATCTATCGATGAGCATCTCCATATCTCGTTGGTATGCCTAGTTGATGTGAGACTATCTCCTCCACTTTTTACCCCTTTGATATCTACCATCATATTCTATTCCACCCATATGCTATGTCTACTGGTTCATGCTCATGTATTGCGTGAAGAATAAAAATTTGATGCATACTGAAAAAGTACGATCCAATTGCCTAACTTGGACATCGTGGTATGTAACATTTGTATTGATGTGGTGAAGACGGAGTCGTGCCTTGCTAATATAATAAGATGAATGGGGGTAAACATTCTTTTAGGATCGTATACTTTGATAAATCAATGATTTTGTTTCTTATGCGTATAAATATTGCTATGCTAATGTTTATTAATTCATCATTTCTCAATGAGCATACATACAAAAGATTACATAATGGGTAGCATGTCAAATAAAAAAATCTGTTTTTATCATTTACCTACTCTTGGACGAGCAAGAATTAAGCTTGGGGATGTTGATTTATCTCCAACGTATCTATAATTTTTGATTGTTACATGCTGATATATTATCATTCTGGGATACTTTTTGGGCATTTGTTTACGAATTTATAATATTTTTGAGTAGTAACCTATTGACCCACTACCCAGTGCGAGTTGTTGTTTTCTATATATTTTTCACTTTCCAGGTTTACAGTACCAAAAGAAGTCCAATTGCCACGAAACTTTATGATGATTTTTCTGGACCAAAAGAAGACCTGGAAGTTTGGGGAGGAGGCCGGGAGGCACACAAGGGCCCCACTACACGGCACGCCCTGATATGTGGTGGCACCCTTGTGCGTATCCCGATGTCCCTTTCTGGCCTATAAATTCTCTAATATACTAAAAAACCCAAGGGAGCTCCCGAAACACCTTTTCCGTTGCCGCAAGTCTCTGTTCCGACGGGAGCCTATATAGAGCTCTGTTCTGGCACCCTGCCGGAGGGTGGATCGATCACGGAGGGCCTCTTCATCGACCTTGTTGCCCTCATGACGATGTGTGAGTAGTTCACCATAGATCTACGGGTCCATAAGTAGTACCTAGATAGCAATCTCTCTCTCTCTCTCTCTCTTGATCTTCAATACAATGTTCATCGCATCTTAGCTTTGATGTATCCGATGTAATCCCTTTTTATGGTGTGTTTGTTGGGATCCAGTGAATTGTGAGTTTATGTGCATATTATTCACGAAAAGTATTTGAGTCAAACATGAACACTAAGATTCTTATTTGCATGATCATTATAGCTTCATAATGCTCTCTAATCTATTGAGATAGTTTGGCCAACTAGATTGGTTTTTCTTCGGTGGGAGTGGTGCGTTGTGGTAGGTTCAACCTGACGAGTTTATATATCCCAGTGAAAACGTAGGGGACAAGATATGTCTTTGTGTTTCCGCTACTAAGGATAAAACGATGGGGTTTATTCATATTGATTGAGTTTACTTTGTCTACATCATGTCATCGTTCTCCAAGCATTACTCTGTTTTACTTAATACAATAGATGCATACTGGATAGCGGTCGATGAGTGGAGTAACAGTAATAGGTGCAGGCAGGAGTCATCCTATTTGCTTATGGGCGTGATGCCTATACACATGATCATTGCTGTGAAAATTGCATAACTATTCGCTTTTCAATCATTTGCCTAACAGTAATTTGTTTACCCACCGTATGCTATTTCTATGAGAGATGCCACTAGAGAACACTATGGCCCATGTGTCTATTCACTTACATATTCCCAAACGCTACTACTACCTTGATGTTATTTATTTACTTTATTTTATTTTGCAATTTACAATTATCTACACAACTCACTTGCTTGCATATAACGAGATCAAGGGGATTGACAACCCTCTTGCCAACATTGGGTGCAAGTTGTTTGTTCTTTTGTGTGCAGCCACTGAAGACGGTTGAGGATTGGTATTCCTATTGGTTCGATAAACCTTGGTTTCATAACTGAGGGAAATACTTACCCACATTGTGTTGTGATAACCCGTTCCTCTTCACGGAAAACCCAACACATATCACAAGTATCATGCACAAACGTTACTCCATAATTGAGTGATCATAAAGGTGCTCTGCAGGTATCTTCGAGGGTGTTTGTTGGGTTGGCATGAATCCAGACGGAGATTTGTCACTCAGTATGACGGAGAGGTATCTCTAGGCCCTCTCGGTAATACAATATCACAAGAAGCTTTCAAGCAATGTGACTAAGGATTTAGTCACGAGATATTTTATTATGAAACGAGTAAAGAGACTCTACGGTAACGATATTGAACTAGGCATGGAGATACCGACGATCGAATCTTGGGCAAGTAACATATAGATGGACGAAGCAAACTATATATGGGATTGACTGGATCCTTGACATCGTGCTTCGATCGATAAAGATCTTCATGGAATATGTAGGGACCAATATGGGCATTTAGGTCCCGCTATTGGTTATTAACCGAGGATGTGTCTCGGTCATGTCTACATGATTCTCGAACCCATAGGGTCCGCATGCTTAACGTTTGATTGACGCTAGAGTAGTATTGTGATATTCATGTTGGTGACCGCATGTTGGTCGGGGTTCTGGATGAGATCCTGGATGTCACGAGGAGTTCTGGAATGGTTCGGAGGTAAGGATTTATATATGGAAAGTCTTATTTGGATCGCTGGAAAAGTTCCGGACATTACAGGTAACGTACCGGGTGCCGAAAGGGTTCCGGGGGTCCATCGGGGGGGTCCAACTACCCCATGGGCCCATGGCTGTAGGGGTGGCTACCTGGCCAGCCTAAGCCAGGGGCACCATCCCCTAGAGGCACATGAGGCTTGGGGAAAAGAGTCCCAAATGGACAAGGTACCCCGGAGGTGCCTTGGAGGAGGGCGACTCCTCCCTTCCTTGTGAACGGAGGACTCCTCCCTAGCCGCCGGCCCTCCTTGGAGGAGGGACCAAGGGCTGCGCTCCACTGCCCATTGCCTCCTATATATTGTGGAGGAAATGGGAGGGCTGCACACAACAATTCCCATGCCCCTGGCAGCAACCCTCTCCCTCCTGTTACCCTGTTCGTCGGCAGATCAATTTTTCAGTAGTGCTTGGCGAAGCCCTACTGAAACCTATGCCACCATCATCACCATCACTCTGGCGTGCTAGTCTTGATCCCATCTAATTCTCCCCCCTTGCTTGCTGGATCGAGAAGGAGGAGACGTCATCAAGTCACATGTGTGCTGAATGCGAAGGTGCCGTCTGTTCGGCGCTTGATCGGGACGAATTGCGATTGGATCATGAAGACGTACGACTACATCAACCACATTTTTAATGCTTCCGCTTAACGGTCTACGAGGGTACATAGAGACATTCTCCCATCTCGTTGATATGCATCTCCGTAGATAGATCTTGGGTGTTCATAGGAATTTTTTTGTTTCCCATGCAACATTCCCCGACAGATCTTGCGCCTCGTGTCTAAAACGCCGGAACATCCTGTATGGGTGTTTGTCATGTGCGAAAATGATGGGGTATGTACTAGTTTAGCTTCGATTGTGCATCAAGATTCAGTTCGTTTTGCTTACACTCAAATATTTATTGTGTAGGATGGATGCAACTTTTGGTTTCGGGACGAGGAATACATCGATCTACTGATAGCATACAATTTAATAGATGTTCATGCACTTCTTGCTAGAGTAGAGGATAGAGATGAGACTAGATGTGAAGAAGCAACGTCTAATTCTTTAGACTCGAAGAAGAAAGAAGGATGCAAGATCGAGACTCCGCGGATCAACAATGAATGCATTGAGAAGGCACTAATCCAACTTATGGGAGCAGTTATGGAACTTGGATATCTTCTAAAATGTCGTCTTGTAGTTCTTGTTTTCCTTGGTCTTGCTATTCTAGTCAAAATTTGGTGATGTATTCCAATGTATCAAAAAAATTGATAATGAAAATAATAAAAAATATGTTGTAAAAATTGTATGCGGACGAGATGCGTCCGAAATGCGGCCGCACACGATGTATTCCAATGTATCAAAAAATCGATGATGAAAATAATAAAAAAATGTATAAGGATGAGATGCATCCGAAATGCCGCCGCGCGCTAGACGCACATCCGGTGCATCCACAAATCCGGGCGCACACGGCCCCATTGTCACTCTCAAATGGACGAAAAGCGGATGAAGCGGACGCCCATTTGAGGTCGTATGTTGGAGTTGGCCTTAGGCTCCATAGTGACTATAAGCAGGATAGGTCCCATGTCCATCTGAATGAGTCAACGCGTGAAAGCGTCCCATGAGCGTTAGCTGTACAGGGTCCGCAACAACCAAGAGACGGGAAGTTAAGCCCCCCCCCCCCGGCATTATGGGTGAAATGGCGCACAACGCCCCCATCACACATGGGTACACATGTGAGTTATTCCGCCCAATGGACGGCCGATGGTGGAGTTGGCAGGGGATTCTATCTTGTCAGGCGGGTTTGCTCATTCTGCTTGTGCTCGGATGTTTACTTGAGGTCGGATTGCTTTCTTCCAAACTTTATCCGGCTCGTGCCTAGGCAGGGTTCTGAACGTTTTGAACACGTTTGGTTACCTACATTAGGTCGGGCTAGGTGATACGTCTCCAACGTATCTATAATTTATGAAGTATTTATTCCATGTTTACAATAATTCTATATAATTTTGGTATGATTTTATTAGAACTAACCCGGACTGACGCTGTTTTCAGCAGAACTAACGTGGTGTTGTTTTTGTGCAGAAATAAAAGTTTTTGGAATGAGCTGAAAATTTACGGAGAATATTTTTGGAAAATATAAAAAATACTGGAGCGAAGAGTCATCGGAGAGGAAGGCCGAGGAAGCCACAAGCCACACCCTGGCTTGTGACTTCCTCGTGGACCCCCTGGACTTGTTTCCGCCACCACAAACTCTTATAAATACAGAAACCCCCAAAAGAAACCTAAATCGGGAGTTCCGCCGCCGCAAGCCTCCAGAGACACGAAAAACCAATCGGGAGCCTGTTCTGGCACCCTGCCGGAGGGGTAAACCATCACCGGAGGCCATCTTCATCATCCCGGCGGTCTCCATGACGAGGAGAGAGTAGTTCACCCTCGGGGCTGAGGGTATGTACCAGTAGCTATGTGTTTGATCTCTCTCTCTTGTTCTTGAGATGGCACGATCTTGATGTACCGCGAGCTTTATTAATATAGATGAATCATATGGAGTGTTTCCCGTCTCTAACTAGTTGTGATGAATTGAGTTTTCCCTTTGAAGTTTACTTATCGGATTGAGTCTTTAAGGATTTGGGAACACTTGATGTATGTCTTGCGATGGGATATCTGTGGTGACAATGGGATGTTCTATTGATACACTTGATGTATGTTTTGGTGATCAACTTGCGGGTTCCGTGAGCTTGGGAATCTATGCATAGGGGTTGGCACATGTTTTCGTCTTGACTTTCCGATAGAAACTTTGGGGCACTCTTTGAAGTTCTTTGTGTTGGATTGAACATGATGAATCTGAAATTATGTGATGCATATCGTATAATCAAGCCCACGGGTACTCGAGGTGACATTGGGGTATCTAGGTGACATTAGGGTTTTGGTTGATGTGTATCTTAAGGTGTTATTTTAGTACAAACTCTAGGGGACACTTATAGGGATAGCTCATAAGATTAATCGGAAAAGATAACTTTGAGGTGGTTTCGTACCATACAATAATTTCTTCGTTAGTTCTCCGCTATTTGTGACTTTGGAGTGAACTCTTTGTCGCACGTGAGGGATTTACATATGATTCAACTATGTTAGTATTGTTGAGAGAACTTGCACTAGTGAAAGTATGAACCCTAGGCCTTGTTTCTAAGCATTGCAATACTATTTTTGCTCACTTTTGTTACTTGATACCTTGCTATTTTTATATTTTCAAATTACAAAAACCTATATATACCATCCATATTACACTTGTGTCACCATCTCTTCGCCGAACTAGTGCACCTATACAATTTACCATTGTATTGGGTGTGTTGGGGACATAAGAGACTCTTTGTTATTTGGTTGCAGGGTTGTTTGAGAGATACCATCATCATCCTATGCCTCCCAAGGATTGATAAACCTTAGGTCATCCACTTGAGGGAAATTTGCTACCGTCCTACAAAACTCTACGCTTGGAGGCCCAACACGAGTCTATAAGAAGAACGTTGCGTAGTAGACATGAAGCTCTTTTCTGGCGCTGTTGCCGAGGAGGTGAGTGATTGAAGGTATATCTTTAGATCTTGCAATTGAATCTTTTAGTTTCTTGTTTTATCACTAGTATAGTTTATAAAAGAAAACTACAAAAAAATGGAATTGAGGTTGCCTCATATGCTTCATCTTTTTAATGTCTTTTGTGAAAATGATGGAAAGGAAAATTGTGCTCAAGTGTTAGAAGGAGAAGTTATTAGAATGTTTGGCACTAAATCTTTGAGTGATGAGCATGTTTGCAATGTTGTTAGTATAAATTCTTTGAATATCCATAGTACTAATGATGATTGCACTAGTCATGATAAAAAGACTTCTTATAAGCATGTCAATTTTTGTGGAGTGCATAGAGTTTGTGAAGACATGCCTAAAAGGGAAGATAGATTTTGTAAGAGGCATAAGTATTTAGAAACTAAATGGTTGCAAGAGAGGCTATATGTTTGTGCTGAAAGACTTAATATTTCTCGCCGTCCTTGTGAACTTTGCAATGAAAGTGCTCATTTTAACTTCCAATGTGAATTATTTCATGATCGAATTGTGTCCAAAAATTGTGATAACCTCATTACCCTTGAGTATCATAATGAACTTAGTCTATTTTTGGGGTACGAAGAAATGAAACATAAAACTAAGGATATTCCAACTCGGGTTCTCATGAAAATGATTGACTTTGATCTAAATGAAATCTATATGTATTGCGTGGTAAATTGCATTGAGAATCCTTATATTGCCAATTACTTAAAGACAAAAAACAAATAGAAAGATGAAGAGAATACTAATGAAGGGGAAGAGGTTTCCCAATATCCTCCTATTTTCTCTTATGATAAATCAGGTAACGAGGAGGAGCTTTTTATTCAACCAACCTCTTCAAAAAGAAGCTTGGAGGAATTAAATAAACCCACACATAATGTGGTGAAGAAGAAGAAAAGAAGGAAAAGTAAAGGTAAAGAGGTATCTCTCCCAAATAATGATACCCTTTATAATCTTGAAAATCTTTTTGGCACCAACTTAGAAAATTGTGATGATAATAATTGTTATACGATTGGTGCTATTCATACTATTAATGATGAGAGTGATTATGCTTATGTTATGCAAAGCCACAAGCTTGGGGATACTATGTTTGATGAGAATGACATGTTTGAGAATTTATTTGCTGCAATTAATGTTTGTCCCAAGCTTGGGGATTCTATGTTTAATGAAGATGATATTTTTAGTCCCCCAAGTTTTGATGTGCAAATTTATTATGATGATAGCATACCCCCTATTTATGATGATTGCAATATTTATGAAAGTGAGTTTGGAAGAGTGTAAACTTTAGATAATAATTATCCCACTATTTTGAAGGGTGTTGAATCTTATTATAATGATAAAAGTGGATTTAGAGAGGTCCTTATTTATTAATGATTCCACTATTTCGGAAGAGGTTTCAATTGACTATGATGAGAACAAAGTTGCTACTTATGATGATTATTGTGATGATACTTATGTTATAAAAAGTAGTGATAATTATTGTCATAATTTTGAATATCCGTTTACTGAACATTGCTCTTTTAATGTGGAAACATTTTTTAGTGTTCAAGTTTCATATGATACTCCCACTATTATGAATGAGAAGAAAATTTCTTATGTGGTGAGTAGTAAAATTTCTATGCTTGTAGATCATGAAAATAATGCTTTATGTGATGGTTATATTGTGTAATTCTTCATGATGCTACTGAAAATTATTATGAGGTAGGAACATATGCTTGTAGGAATTGCAATAATATCAAGTTTCCTCTCTATGTGTTCAAAGTTTTGAAGTTATGCTTCTTTTGCCTTCCTATGCTAGTTGATTCTTGTTACCATAAGTTGTTTGCTCACAAAATCCCTATGCATAGGAAGTGGGTTAAACTTCAATATGCTTGTCATGAGATTCATGATGCTCTTTTGCAAGTTTCAGTTATTCTTCCTATGTGAGCATCATTGAAATCATCATGCCTAGCTAAAAGGCATTAAAGAAAAGCGCTTGTTGGAAGACAACCCAATATTTATACTTACTGTTTTGGTGTGTTCACATGATTAAGCTACTGTAGTAATCATGTTTTATATCTTTTGTTTCAATAAAGTGCCAAGTAAAGCCTTTGGGATAGTGTGGATGATAGTTGACTTGATTCTGTACAAAAACACAAACTTTTGCTCTCAGTCCAGGAATTTTGTAAATTCACTGGAACATGCTTTTTATCTGAATTTTTTACACATGATTTATATATAAATTTTCTAGATTTTCCTATTTTTCAGAATTTTTAGAGACAGAGAATTATGGCTACACTACATATATTCACAAACTGTTCTGTTTTTGACAGATTTTGTTTTGCATGCATAGTTTGCTTGTTTTAGTGTTTCCATAGCTTATATTCTGTGATATAAATTATGGAAATGATAAAATATAGTAGGTATCATGTGGGAACAATTATGAATCTTGTCTTGATAGTACCTAAGTAAATGATCTATCTTTATTATACTAACCCATCTAACGAAGTTCCGTTAAGTCTTGCATGATTGAAGTTTTCAAGTTTTGGGTAAGACACCGATATGAGGAGAACAAGGAGTGACAAGAAACTAAGCTTGGGGATGCCCAAGGCAAGGGATGCCCCGGAAGGCATCCCCTCTTTCGTCTTCAACACTATCGGTATATCTTACTTGGAGCTATATTTTTATTCGTCACATAATATGAGTTTTGCTTGGAGCGTAATTTTATTTTGTTGTTCTCTGTTAGGTGTTATTTATAATCTTGTTTTTCAATAAAAAGTTCCAAGAATTTCCTTAGGATGCTTGCATTGCATGTTTTGACGTGTGCTGTGTAAAAAAACAGAAACTTTGATTGTAGTGTTTGAATTTTCATATTTTACTGGAACGTGGAAAGTTTCTAAAAAATTTACACAGTGATGTAATATAAATTTTATAGAATTTCCTAAATGTTCATACTTTTTTGAGTTACACAAGCACACTGTTTTCATAAATTGCTACAGACTGTTCTGTTTAGACAGATTGTTGTCATAGTTTTGTTATCTACTTATCCTATAGTTTCCATAGCCTATATTGGTAGATATAAATTATGGAAATGATAATATACGGTACCTAATGTTTGAAAATTATTATGCAACTTGTCTTGGAAGTACATAAAGAGCTGATTTATTATTATGTGTATTATTATTTCTGTACATTATATTAATATTTTATAAGAAAATCACAAACAAAATTTTTGAAATGTGTGAACATTTGTTTCAAATGTAGCAAGCTTTTTGATTGCTAACCATTTTTTGAACTTAAATGAACATGGTCTGTACATTGTATAAATACTTTTTGAAAAAATACTAGGAACACTAGTTCAAAACACATGAACGTTGTTTTAAAACTTAAAACCTATTAATAATACTCCCCCTGTTCCATATTAGTTGACACTCAAATGGATGTATCTAGACATATTTCAGTGCTAGATACATCCATTTAGACATCAATTAATGTTGGACGTAGGGAGTAAGATACATTTTTTCTAGATTCCGAGAACAATTCTTTACATTGTAATAATATTCTGCGAATGTCATGGATATTTTTTTGAAATACGTGAACATGTTTTTTGACTTTTTTAAAAGTTGTGTATATATATATATTACAGGTTGAACATTGTTATACGTGCAACGAACGCTTTTAGTTTTTTAAATAAATTAAGTTCTAAAACATATATGTTTAGAATATTAGAAAATATAAAGAAAACTAAAAAAATGAACGAACGAAGCGATAGGTCACACTGGGCCGGGCCTGCGCTGAGGCGAGCGCACGCTATGTCTCGCATTTGATTATGTAAAAGTGGACCGCAGGGCCCATGCACCATGCGCATCCTAGACAGTTTGTACCGTACCGCTGAGCTAGCACAGGAAATGCCAGTTTATTAGGCGGCCTTTGGTCCGTCCCCTTGCCCCCACATTATGTGGGGGTACGGGTCTTAAATCCGTTAGACTGTCTAAATCTATGTATGTATATGTATACTACACTGTTGTACTTGTACAATAAAGATAAAGATGTAAATATAAATTATAAAAATATTTTTTTCTGATCTTATTTGTTTTCACCACTATAAATCACCCTTGCATGCCTGCATGCAAATACACTGACACTACGATCCTTGAGAAGACAAAAATAAACCACATAATCAACCTCCTCATACAAAAAACTGAACGCGCATCTGATAACTCAGGAGGCTCAGCTTCCACTAAAAATGAATCACACTAACTTTGACGCGGCCGTCCTTGCTGGCTTTCTTCCAAATTTCAATCCAATAGTCCAGACATTTTTGTCAGAATGACAGACAAGAACTGAAAAGAAAAATAAATGAGTGCCACACGATGTCACACAACAACAAACCGTGTTCCCTTTTTTCCTTCTCTGATGAACTCTCACATGTTTTCTTCACCAGTCTTCCCAGGATATTGCCAGCCTGCCAGGCACGGATCCTTCAGTCGGTGAAGAAAAAATAACTATATGTGACGGTGAGAAATAGTCCACTTGTTCCCTAGGATAGCTTTGGCTGCACAAGGCATGAAATAGTCAACGGAATCAAAGCGAAGAATCAAAGAACCAATGTTATAGACAGTTACACATAAAGTAGATATTTTATAATATGAAATGAGTTGTGCCTAGACGCTATGTTTGAATGAGTGTCACATTTGCAGATGACACCATTTAAGTGAGAATTGTTTGGGAACAAGTGGGAAGAAAATAAAACCTTTTTTTCTTTTAAAAAATATCGTCAGCTTCAACTGCTACCAACAACGACTTTGAATCAATGATAGAGGCATAGAGCAATAACAAAGTGCCCCCCCCCCCCCAACCCCACCCCACCCCCACCCACCTGCCGTTCTGATTTCCAGTTTGCATCTCTAGGAGACTGTAAACAACCAAAAATCATGCCGATTGGAGAAGCTGTTCTGTCTGCCTTCATGCAGGCACTCTTCAAGAAAGTGATTGCTGTCGCTTTTGGTGAGCTGAAATTACCTCAAAATGTAGCCGAGGAGCTGGAGAATCTATCCAACAGTCTGTCGGCCATTCAAGCTCACGTTGAAGGTGCTGAGAAGCAGCAGCTGAAGGATGAGACGGCACGAGACTGGCTTGCCAAGCTCAAGGATGTTGCATATGAGATGGATGACTTGCTCGATGATTATGCAGCCGAGGCCCTTCGATCCAAACTAGAAGGCCCGTCCACCGACAACCATTTGAGCAAGGTTAGAAGCTGTTTCTGCTGCTTTTGGTTCAACACGTGTTTATTCAACCACAAGATATTTCAAGACATAAAGAAGGTAGAGGAGAAGCTCGACAGGCTTGTCAAACAAAGACAGATTATTGGCCCAAACATGATAAGTACTATGGACAGGAAAGAGATAAAAGAGAGACCCGAGACCAGTTCAATCATCGATTACTCAAGTGTGTTTGGAAGAGAGGAAGATAAAGAGATCATTGTGAAGATGTTGCTCGATCAGACAAACTCCAACCAAGCCAACCTTTCTATTCTTCCCATAGTGGGTATGGGTGGACTAGGGAAGACGACTCTAACACAGCTGGTCTACAACGATACAAGAATAAAGGAGCATTTCCAGTTAAGGGTTTGGCTGTGTGTTTCAGAAAATTTTGATCACATGAAACTTACCAGGGAAACCATTGAATCAGTCAACAGCGGGGTCTCATCTGTAACGACCAACATGAACTTGCTTCAAGAAGACCTCTCAGAAAAGCTAAAAGATAAAAGGTTTCTTATAGTACTTGATGATGTATGGAATGAGGACCGTGAAAAGTGGGATACATACCGCCATGCTCTACTTACTGGGGGAAAGGGAAGCAGAATATTAGTAACGACAAGGAACAAAAATGTGGGGGAAAAAATGGGTGGGATGACTCCATACTATCTAAATCAGTTATCCGACAATGATTGCTGGTCTTTGTTCAGGAGCTATGCATTTATGGATGGTAACTCCAATGCACACCCAAATTTGGAAATGATAGGCATAGAAATTGTGAAGAAGTTGAAAGGCTTACCACTGGCTGCAAAAGCAATAGGCAGCTTACTGTGTTCCCATGATACCGAGGATGACTGGAAAAATGTATTAAGGAGTGAAATATGGGAACTGCCATCAGATAAGAACAATATATTACCAGCTCTGAGATTGAGTTACAATCATTTGCCTGCCATACTGAAGAGATGTTATGCGTTTTGTTCAGTCTTTCACAAAGACTATGTGTTTGAGAAATACAGGTTGGTCCAGATATGGATGGCCCTTGGGTTTATTCAGCCTCAGCGGAGCAGAAGAATGGAAGAGATTGGAAGTAGCTATTTTGATGAATTACTAAGCAGGTCCTTCTTCCAACATCACAAAGGTGGATATGTGATGCATGATGCTATGCATGATCTAGCAGTGTCAGTCTCAATCCATGAATGCCTTAGACTGGATGACCTTCCAAACAGCAGCAGCCCTGCAAGAAGTGCCAGGCACCTATCATTCTCTTGTGAAAATAGAAGCAAGACTTCATTTGAAGCCTTTCTTGGATTTAAGAGAGCACGGACACTTCTACTGCTAAGTGGATACAAATCAACGACAAGGTCTATCCCCAGTGATCTGTTCCTCAAGTTAAGGTACCTCCATGTGCTCGATTTGAACCGACGGGACATTACCGAGTTGCCAGATTCTATTGGAAGCTTAAAAATGCTTCGGTATTTGAATCTCTCGGGCACTGGTATTGCAATGTTGCCTTCGTCAATTGGTAGGCTCTTCAGCTTGCAGATACTTAAGTTGAAAAACTGCCATGAATTAGGTTGCCTCCCACAAAGCATAACCAATCTTGTAAATCTTCGATGGTTAGAAGCAAGAACAGAGTTGATCACAGGCATATCCGGATTAGGTAACTTAACTTGTCTTCAACAGTTGGATGAATTTGTGGTCCGTACGGACAAGGGATACAAGATCAGTGAATTGAAGGCAATGAAGGGGATCCGGGGTCAAATTTGTATTAAGAATATCGAGAGTGTGGCTAGTGCAGAGGAGGCAAGTCAAGCTTTACTGGGCGAGAAGACATTCATCAACATCCTAGACCTCGTATGGTCCGATAACAGGAACTTACCATCAGAAAAAGTAAATCTAGACATAGAGATACTTGAAGTCCTTCAGCCACATCATGAACTGAACGAGCTAACTATCAAGGCATTTGCAGGCTCCTCCTTTCCAAATTGGTTAAGTAGTCTTTCCCACTTGCAAACCATCCACTTGTCTGATTGCACGAAATGCTCGATTCTACCAGCGCTGGGAGAGCTGCCTCAACTCAAGTATTTAGATATTGGTGGGTTTCCAGCCATTATTCAAATCAACCAAGAATTTTCAGGTACCAATGAAGTTAATGGGTTTCCAGCACTGAAAGAGCTCTTATTTGAAGACATGAGTAGTCTTGAAAACTGGGCTTCTGTAACTGATGGTGAATTTCTTCCGTCCCTCGCAGAACTTACAGTAATGGACTGCCCGCAAGTAACAGAATTCCCACTCCTCCCGTCAACACTAGTGAAGCTCAAAATTTCTGAAACAGGGTTCGCTATTCTTCCAGAAGTCCATATTCCAAACTCTCAGTTTCCATCGTCATTAGAATGCTTACAGATTCATCAGTGCCCAAATCTCAAATCCTTAAAGAAAGGACTGCTAAGCCAGCAATTATTGGCTCTCCAACAGTTAACTATCACTCACTGTTCAGACCTAATTGAACTGCCAGTTGAAGGATTCAGATCCCTAACTGCTCTTAAGAGTCTTCACATCTATGATTGTCCAAGGCTGGCACCATCAGGACATCATAGCTTGCTGCCCACCAAGCTTGAAGACTTACGCATCAGCTCTTGTTCCAACCTTATTAATCCTCTTCTTGGGGAGCTTAATGAGCTGTCTTCGTTGACGCATTTCACGATCACCGACTGTGCTAGCCTTCACTCTTTTCCAGTAAAGCTCCCTGTCGCTCTGCAAAAACTGGAGATCCTCAATTGCAGTAATCTGATCTACTTGCCTGATGGTCTCGAAGATGCACCGTGTCTATCAGCTGTAACCATCTTGAAATGTCCTCTCATACCATGCTTACCAAGGCGCTTTACAAAGTCGTTGAAAGAACTGTACATCAAAGAATGCCCATTTCTAACAGAGAGTTGCCAAGAAAACAGTGGAAGAGATTGGCATAAGATTGCTTATGTACCAATCATTGAGATCAATGATGATGCCAACATACACAGCCAGAGCATACGGAAACGATTATCCTGAATGCTTCACAGCAGTACACCACAAATGGTATGAACTAGATGTACTTTTCTTCCTTTTTATTGCCTAAACATGTTGTTGTACTAGCTGTGAACTGCATACTCAAACTGATCCTCTACACGAGATTCCGTACTCATTATTTAACCAATTTTTGCTCGTTAGCACAGAGAGATGCTAAGGTTCAAATCTATTGTGTGTTAGATAGCAAGCAATAAATTATACATTAGGAAACTATAGCAAACATCAGCAGCAACAGCATATATTCAAAGAAAGAATAAAGAAAAATAACTGGATCTCCAATTCGAGTAATAAGAAAGTAATTAAAGAATAACAGCAAAGACTACATCGTTTACCTCTGTGCCGAGAATAAACCAGCAAGCACTGAAGTTCCCTGCTCACAACAACTTTTACAGGTCAGTTATGTACCATGGTGAAGCCATATCTGTTCAGAAAATAAGACCTAAGATTTAGTTTGCCCATGCACTGTCCTCGCATGCATAGTAGCAAGTATTTCTAATCAACGTTACAAAACAGTGTTGCATTACATTCTAAGTAGCAAACTCCAGACTGATAATTATATACTGTCGGGCTATTAGAAGTTTGTGTGGCTCTTTGTACATATGCATCGCCTGCCCACAGAACGCAGTTCATTCCAATAAAAATAAAACCCTAAAAAACGTTCAAGTACTCACTTGTGCAGTTCTTTTCTTTATTTTCAGATCATCATCAGGATTCTTCAAATAATATTTGGACCATGGTGATATCTCAAGATCACTTTACAGTTTATGCCCGGCCTGACATCAGAAGACCAACTGAATGCGCAGAACTCGAAGGACCAGAAAACACAAGCAGTCTTTTTGAACAAACAATAGTTTCAGCAGAGTTAGTGAAAACACATTATTATTTCTCGACATTGAACAATACATTACTGCCAGTCACCAGATGGTTATATCTGCCACTTCATTTATAGAAAAAAAATCAATGCAGTCCTCTGTGTTTGCGGAGTTTACACTCTCCCTTCTAAAATATATATATGGCATTCTGTAATTTTAAGATGGGCCATTTTCAAGATCATGCACTACTACGGAGTACGGTCTACAGCCACGAATGGAGTACCATCAAGAGTACTATAAGTGAGCTAACAAAACAAGATAATACAGCTGTACACATGGCTTGTTTAATTCGCAAAACCAGAATGGCATCTATTAAATATTGGGAACCTGACCTTCCTTCCGGCACTTCATAACCTCAAATCAAAGTCTGGCAAGTGGCAACTCCACCAGGCACAGCTAATAGCCTCCATCATTTTTCTTTCAAATGCCCCATGGGATTCAGTTACTGAAATCCTAACTGTCAGGAGTTTTGTTATCTACACAAACTTTCAAGAGTTAGGTCACTAGTCATTGATAGGACAGACTGCAATTGTGCGACGGCAAGTTATAGCTACGAGAACGGCGGCACAATCTGATTCACCCGAAGCCTATGGAGACCAAAAGAATCAATCTGAAACAATTAGTGAGAACCCGTGAGCTTACAGCATGGAAAATGGTGGGCGCGTTGCAGATTCGCTCTGCTATCTCTCTTCTACTCCCTCGCCATAGGTGTGGCGGTGCGAACAGGCCGGGGGCGCGCGACGGCGGCGGCGGCAACGGCGGCGACGAGACAGGTGTGAGCTGGGCAAAAGGTGCGGAGTCGCGATGCAGGCAACAGCGAGCGGCGGAGTCTGTGTCCAGCCCAGCAATTTTTTGAGAAGCTTCGAGATGAGGCCCAAGTAATATTAGTTTGGTAAAAGCTACCAGGCCTGTGTTATAGAATGGGCCGAGCCCGCGCAACCATAATTTAAGTCCCTTTGTATTTTGAGCACCGTAAGTATTTTATTGATTTTCTTTAGCGTTTGTACCACATCGCTAATCTACCGCAGGATACGCCGGGTTATAAGGCGGCCTTCGGCCCGTCCCCTTGCCCCCACATTAGGTGGGGGTACGGGCCTAAAGTGAATGTATATACTGCCCTTGTACAGTCTTGCACATAGATGTACTATTGTGTTATAAACTTGTACAATGTATATGTAAAAATTCAGATGTAAATAATAATAAATTATTATTTTCATCTTCACGTGTTTTACCACTATACTAATTACATGCAAACACACCATACCATGATACGAATCTTCACAAGAACAAAAGGAAATGTGTCCATGATAAAACTCAGATCTTAAACTTGATGCACTGAATAGCATCAATTGACACCCCAACACCCCATCCTTTTTTTTTGACAGTTTAAACACATCACTCTCCTGGAATAATAACGAGATGAATTAACTAAAAACAATTAAATACACTACACGCGTCACGGAACTGAACTGGGACCTGTGTGCAATGCATCTGATAACTCAGTATTGCTCCCCTTCAAAAAAATCATACTATACGTTGAAGCAGTCCTCCTTGGTGACTTTCTTCCAAATTTTCAATCCATTAAGGGCCAGAGATTGTTGACTAGTGACAAGAAAAAGAAAAGGACATGCATAGTGTCACACTCACACACAACAACAACCAACCGCGTACCCTTTTTCCTTCATCGGTCTTTCCAGGAAATTGCCAGGCCTCAGATCCCTTCGCTTTGGTGAAGACTGAAGCATAGACAACGTGTTCCCTCTGTTAGTTTTGGCTGCACAAGATATGAAATAATCAACGGAATAAACAACTCATGTTACAGAAAGTTACGCACACACCTACAGTAGTAGATAATTCTTAATCTGAAAAAGGTCGTGCCTAGACGCCATGATCAAAATGAGTACCGCTTTTGTAGATGACAGGAAAAAAATAAGACTCATTATTTCTGAAAAGTATGTGCTCAGCTTCAGCTTGTACAAGAGCAACGACTTTGGAGTCAATGGCAGAGCAATAATAGAGTGTGCCTCCCCCCACAAACACACCAATCTCCTCAGCCCTTGTTCTAGACTTCCAGTTTGCATCTCTAGGAGACTGGAAACAGCCAGAAACCATGCCGATCGGAGAGGCTGTTCTGTCTGCCTTCATGCAGGCGCTCTTCGAGAAAGTGATTGCTACCGCTTTTGGTGAGCTCAAATTACCTCAAGATGTAGCTGAGGAGCTCCAAAGACTATCCAGCAGTCTGTCAACCATTCAAGCTCACGTTGAAGATGCTGAGGAGCGGCAGCTCAAGGATAAGGCGGCACGAAGCTGGCTTGCAAAGCTCAAGGATGTCGCATATGAGATGGATGACTTGCTCGATGATTATGCAGCTGAGGCCCTTCGATCCAAATTAGAAGGCCCGTCCAGCGACAACCATTTGGGCAAGGTTAGAAGCTGTTTCTGCTGCTTTTGGTTCAACACCTGTTTATTCAACCACAAGATACTGCAAGACATAAAGAAGGTGGAGGAGAAGCTCAATAGGCTTGTCAAGGAAAGAGAGATTATTGGTCCAAACATGATTAGTGCAACAGACAGGAAAGAGATAAAAGAGAGGCCCGAGACTAGTTCAATAATCGATGACTCAAGTGTGTTTGGAAGAGAAGAAGATAAGGAGACCATTGTGAAGATGTTGCTTGATCAGAATAACTCCAACAATTCCAACCTTTCTATTCTTCCCATAGTGGGTATGGGCGGACTAGGGAAGACGACTCTAACACAGCTTGTCTACAATGATACAAGAATAAAGGAGCATTTCCAGTTAAGGGTCTGGCTGTGTGTTTCCGAAAATTTTGATCAGATGAAGCTTACCAAGGAAACCATTGAATCAGTTGCCAGCGAGTTAGAATCAACCATCATTGGCGTCTCATCGGTCACGACCAACATGAACTTGCTCCAAGAAGACCTCTCAAAAAAGCTAAAAGGTAAAAGGTTTCTTCTAGTACTTGATGATGTATGGAATGAGGATCCTGAAAAGTGGGCTACATATCGCAGTGCTCTACTTACTGGAGGAAAGGGAAGTAGAATAGTAGTAACCACAAGGAACAAAAACGTCGGGAAACTAATGGGTGGGATGACTCCATACTATCTGAATCAGTTATCCGACAATGATTGCTGGTCTTTGTTCAGGAGCTATGCATTTGTGGATGGTAACTCCAATGCACACCCAAATTTGGAAATGATAGGCATGGAAATTGTGAAGAAGTTGAAAGGCTTACCACTAGCTGCAAAAGCAATAGGCAGCTTACTGTGTTCCCAGGATACTGAGGATGACTGGAAAAATGTGTTAAGGAGTGAAATATGGGAACTGCCATCAGATAAGAACAATATATTACCAGCTCTGAGATTGAGTTACAATCATTTGCCTGCCATACTGAAGAGATGTTTTGCATTTTGTTCAGTCTTTCACAAAGACTATGTGTTTGAGAAAGACAGGTTGGTCCAGATATGGATGGCCCTTGGATTTATTCAGCCTCAGCGGAGGAGAAGAATGGAAGAGATTGGAAGTAGCTATTTTGATGAATTACTAAGCAGGTCCTTCTTCCAACATCACAAAGGTGGATACGTGATGCATGATGCTATGCATGACCTAGCACAGTCGGTATCGATTCATGAATGTCTCAGACTGGATGACCTTCCAAACAACAACAGCTCCGCAAGAGGTGCTAGGCACCTCTCATTCTCGTGCAATAATAGAAGCCAGACTTCATTTGAAGCCTTTCTTGGATTTAAGAGAGCACGGACACTTCTACTGCTAAGTGGATATAAATCAATGACAAGGTCTATCCCCAGTGATCTGTTCCTCAAGTTAAGGTACCTCCATGTGCTCGATTTGAACCGGCGAGACATTACTGAGTTGCCAGATTCTATTGGAAGCTTAAAAATGCTTCGATATTTGAATCTCTCGGGCACTGGTATAGCAGTGTTGCCTTCATCAATTGGTAGACTCTTCAGCTTGCAAATACTTAAGTTGAAAAACTGCCATCAATTAGATTATCTCCCACAAAGCATAACCAATCTTGTAAATCTTCGATGGCTAGAAGCAAGAACAGAGTTGGTCACGGGCATTGCCAGAATAGGTAACTTAACCTGTCTTCAACAGTTGGATGAATTTGTGGTCCGTACAGACAAAGCATACAAGATCAGTGAATTGAAGGCAATGAATGAAATTAGAGGGCATGTTTGTATTAAGAATATCGAGTGTGTAGCTAGCATAGAGGAAGCAACTGGAGCTTTTCTAAGGGAGAAGGCATTCATCAGCATCCTAGACCTTGTCTGGTCTGATAACAGGAACATAACATCAGAAGAAGCAAATCAAGACAAAGAGATACTTGAAGTCCTCCGACCACATCATGAACTGAACGAGCTAACTGTCAAGGCATTTGCAGGCTCCTCCTTCCCGGATTGGTTTAGTAGTCTTTCCCACTTGCAAACCCTTCACCTGTCTGATTGCATGAAATGTTCGAATCTGCCAGCACTGGGAGAGCTGCCTCAACTCAAGTATTTAGATATCGGTGGTTTTCCAGCCATTATTCAAATCAGCCAAGAGTTTTCAGGTACCAATGGAGTTAAGGGGTTTCCAACACTGAAAGAGCTCGTATTTGAAGACATGAGTAATTTCAAAAGGTGGGCTTCTGTACAAGATGGTGAATTTCTTCCATCCCTCACAGAACTTGCAGTGGTGGACTGCCCGAAAATAACAGAGTTCCCACCACTCCCATCAATGCTAGTGAAGCTCAAAATTTCTGAAACAGGGTTCACTATTCTTCCAGAAGTCCATATTCCAAACTCCCAGTTTCCATCGTCATTAGAATGCTTACAGATTCATCAGTGCCCAAATCTCACATCCTTAAAGGAAGGACTGCTTAGCCAGCAATTATTGGCTCTCCAGCAGTTAACCATCACTCACTGTTTAGACCTGATTGACCTGCCAGTTGAAGGATTCAGATCCCTGTCCGCTCTTAAGAGTCTTCACATCTATGACTGTCCAAGGCTGGCCCCTTCAGGACAGCATAGCTTGCTGCCCTCCAAGCTTGAAGACCTGCGCATCAGCTCATGCTCCAACCTTATTAATCCTCTCCTTCAAGAACTTAATGAGCTCTCCACGCTGACACATCTCACCACTGCTGATTGTGCAAGCCTTCAGTATTTTCCAGTAAAGCTCCCTGCCACTCTGCAAAAACTGGAGATCCTCAATTGCAGTAATCTGATATACTTGCCTGCTGGTCTAGAAGATGCATCGTGCCTAACAGCCATAACCATCTTGAAATGTCCTCTCATACCATGCTTGCCAGGGCGCCTTACAGGGTCATTGAAAGAACTGTACATCAAAGAATGCCCATTTCTATCGGAGAGTTGCCAAGAAAACAGCGGAAGAGATTGGTGTAGTATTGCCCATGTACCAATAATTGAGATCAGTGATGATACCAACATAATCAACAAGAGCACACGAAGAAGATTATCATGAATGCCTCACAGCAGTGCTACACAAATGGTATGAACTAGATATATTTTTCTGCTTGTCCTGCATAAACATGTTTTGTCTACTAATTGTAAACTTCATAGTAGAACCAAAATCCTCTATAGGTGATTTTTCATTCATTATTGCACTTATTTTGCATGTTAGCACATAAACATACTTAGGTTCAAATGTCTTGTAATACCTAACCACAAGCAATAACCATACACTAGGAAATTACTGTGAACATCATCTGCAACACTATATAGTCAAGCCTTGCATTCAAAGAAAAATGAACATATTTTAATAGAAAAATCAAACTAATGGGATTGCCAATTTGACACTGAGTAATAACAATCAAACAAAAGATAAACCATCAAAAGATTCATTATCTACCTCATGTATCCTAGAAACATCTAGGTATTTCATGTATTCAGAATGTCCCATATCCACAAGTGCGCCACAGATCAGCCACCATGGTCAAGTCATATAGCTGTCCATTCAGAAAACAAAAGCCAAACTTTCAGCTCTGTTACAAGCAAGTTTGTTCGTGCGCAGCGCAAGCATGCATAGTAGCAAGCTTATCTGGTCAACATTTACAAAATATGGTTGCATTGGCTTCTAAATAGCAAACTCCAGATTAATAATTATATACTGCCAATGACAATTTTCACAAAATAGACATAATAATGTCCCAACTCTTGGTTATTAAAAGTTAGTGTGGCTCTCTGTTGCATATGCCTATCTAATGACTACCTAATGCAGTTCAAAGCAAAACCTAAAAGAAGATCATGTACTCACTTGTACACTTTCTTTTATCTACTTTCAGATTATCGTATGGATTCTGGAAATAATTTTGGACGATGGTGATATTTCAAGAGCACCTTACACTTTACATCCACCTCCATCAGAAGACTAATCTAGTCCATGTGCAAAACTTGAACGAACCGAAAACTCATTGAATAATTTTGAAGAAAACAGAGCTAGTACTTTCGGCAGAGGAAGTGGCCAAGACATTACTGTATTTATTATATATGCCTTATCATTTTCAGAATAATAAGATAAGTGTGGCTTTTTGTGTTTGTGTAATTTTGTAATCTCTCTTCTCGAATGCATTTCATTCTATGATTTTGAGACACCTTAATATTTTTTCCTTCCTCTATATGACCCTCTCATTCAATAGCAAATTCTATTTTCCAAGATCATCTACTACAATGGAATACAATAACAAATGGAGTGTAATCAAGAATATGAATGCCTTGTTTGTTGTGCGAAATTCTAAATGGAACCTTTTTAGTAAAGAAGGGAGTTTAAAAACGGTGGGAACCTGACCTTCCCTTCTGTCAGTAATTGACATCATATCGAAGTCTGGTGCCTCAACCCGGCATAGCCAACAGATTGCATCTTCCTTCTCCACTGCATTCCAGAGACAGGATATTCCAAGGTACTCAGTTGCTCAAAAGTGTCACTGCAGTTTTCAGTAGTTAAGTCACTGGTTTGCAATGGAGCGAAGGCAACTAGAGATATGAGAACGGCCGCATGCATCTAGTACATATTATAGGGCAAATCCCCAAAACATATGGAGTTCAGAAGCATCAATTCGAAACAATTCGTCGAGATCCATGAACTTACAGTATCAAAAACTTGCCAATTCGCTCTGCGCGCGCGCTCTCTCTATCTCTCTCTTCTCCTCCTCCAGCGCCATTGGTCTGAGGCGGTGCAGCAGGCGGGCGGCGCGGCGGCCAGCCGGCGACGCGATAGGTGTGGGCTGGGGCAGCGGGAGCTTTGCTTAGTCGCGGGACGGCGGCGCCGAGGGTGGCACGGCAGGGTTGCGTTGCGTCCAGCCCAGCAATTTTTTGCCAGAAACAACGAGATGAGCACCAGGGCCCAGTTCGCATTTTTTTTAGACAAGCCCAAGTTCGCATTTGGTCCTTCTGATCAACCTGCGAGTCTAACAGGCCCGCCAAGGCCAGTGCTTTTTTTAGGGGTGCCAAGGCCAATGCTAGGAACCTTCCTGAACCGGTGTTTTCCTTTTTTTTCATTGTTTTTTGTTCCGGTTTATTCTTCCCTTTTCCTTTTCTGTTTTTATTTTTCCTTTTCGTTTTTTTACTTTTCGTTCATCTTTTTTTACATGTTTCGAATAAATTTTAAAATTGTGAACATTTTTCAGAATTCACGGACATATTTTCCAGATTCATGATCATTTTTTGAATTCGCGAACATTTTTTGTGAAACCATGAACATTTTTAAATTTACCAACATTTTTTTTAAACCTGTGAAAATTATTTTTGAATCAGTGAAAAAATTATGGATCGGTGAACTTTTTTGAATCAATGAACATTTTTCAAAATTCACGATAATTTTTTGTGAACATTTTTTAAGAAAACATGAAGATTTTTTGAATTCGCAAAAAAAAGTTCAAACTCATGATTTTTTTAAGATGCTAATTGTTTTTCAAAATCATGAACATTTTTTAAATCCACGCACATTTTATGATTTTAGGAACATTTTACCAAAGTTCACATTTTGGAAATTTGAAACTTTTTTGAAATAGATCGGCCCAATAAGGAGGTGCGGGAGGGGTGGACGTGCACGCCGGCACCCCTAAAAAAAGGAATCAGCGAGCTAATCGTGTGCTGGGATCAGCCAGATTGGCATGATCATGACTTTAAGGTTTCAATTCGTTCCTTTTCTTTCACTCCTCACAACCACTCGTGCGCTCGCATTCTCGAAGGAGTTATTTGTGACGCGTTTGATTACCTGCAACAGTTTTTTGGAGGTTGGATGAAAGAATGGGCCAGACTGAGTAGAGCCTGATTAAGAAGATATATGGCGAAAAACGACGTTTGCATTTAATTGATTGCCTGCACATAGGTTGCCTGCATTGTGGGAGCATTTTCTATCCAGTGTTTGGTTTCATACATGCATCGTGATTAGGAGTTAATTATTGGGGAACGTTGCATGGGAAACAAAAAAAATTCTACGTTCATGCAAGACCTATCCATGATGATGAGCATCTACGAGAGGGAGAGTGGATCTACATACCCTTGTAGATCGCTAAGCGGGAAGCGTTAAGAAACGCGGTTGATGTAGTCGAACGTCTTTGCAATCCAAATCGTCGAGCATCCCGCGATCCAATCACGATCCGTCCCGATCTAGCACCGAACGGACGGCACCTCCGCGTTCAGCACACGTACGGCTTGATGACGATCCCCGCCTTTTTGATCTAGCAAGAGGGTGCGGAGAGGTGGAAGAGTTCTCCGACAGCGTGACGGCGCTCCGACGATGGTGGTGAAGCTGTTCCAGCAGGGCTTCGCCTAAGCACTGTAGAAAACCGATCTAGAGGAGAAACTATGCACTAGAGAAGAGGGCAGCACGTGGTAGAAAATTCTGTGCAAAAACCCTCAAAACCACTAGTATATATAGGAGGAGGAGAGGAGGAGGCTTGGCCCTCAAGGGGCCAGCCCTAGGCTTCGGCCGAACCAAGGAGGCAGGAATCTTCCTCCTCCACTCCTAGTAGGATTAGGACTCCTTCCTTATTTGTTCATTTTTGCCTTTTTCCACCTTTTTTCTTTTGGGCTTTTCTTCCCAACCGCATGGGCCTTGTGTGGGACTTCCACCAGCCCACTAAGGGCTGGTATTCACCTTCACACAGCCCATGTAGCCTCTTGGGGCGAAATACCCCTCCCGATGGTCCCCCGGTACACTACCGACACTCCCGGTACACTATCGATGAGCCCGAAACTTTTCCGGCGACCAAAACAGGACTTTCTATATATCAATCTTTACCTCCGGACCATTCCGGAGCTCCTTATGACGTTCGTGATCTCATCCAGGACTCCGAACAACCTTCGGTCACCACCATGCATAACTCTATACTACTGAAACGTCACCAAACCTTAAGTGTGCAGACCCTACGGGTTCGAGAACTATGTAGACATGATCGAGACACCTCTACGGTCAATAACCAACAGCGGGACCTGGATGCCCATATTGGTTCATACATATTGTACGAAGATCTTTATCGGTCGAACCTCTATGTCAAGGATTCAGTTAATCTCGTATGATGTTCCCTTTGTTCTTCGGTATATTACTTGCCCGAGATTCGATCGTCGGTATCTCCATACCTAGTTCAACCTCGTTACCAGCAAGTCTCTTTACTCGTTCCGTAATACAAGATCACGTGGCTAACACTTAGTCACATTGCTTGCAAGGCTTATTATGATGTTGTATTACCGAGTGGGCCCTGAGATACCTCTCCGTCACACGGAGTAACAAATCCTTGTATAACGGAACGAGTAAATAGACTTGCCGTTAACGAGGTTGAACTAGGTATGGAGATACCGACGATCGAATCTCGGGCAAGTAACATACCGAAGAACAAAGGGAACGTTATACGGGATTAACTGAATCCTTGACATAGAGGTTCGACCGATAAAGATCTTCGTAGAATATGTAGGAACCAATGTGGACATCTAGGTCCCGCCATTGGTTATTGGCCGGAGAGGTGTCTCGGTCATGTCTACATAGTTCTCGAACCCGCAGGGTCTGCACACTTAAGGTTCAGTGACGTTTCGGTAGTGTAGAGTTATGTATGGTGGTGACCTAAGATTGTTAGGAGTCCCGGATGAGATCCTGGATGTCACGAGGATCTCCGGAATGGTCCGGAGGTAAAGATTCATATATAGGAAGTCCCAGTTTGGTCGCCGGAAAAGTTTCGGGCTCATCGGTAGTGTACCGGGAGTGCCGGTAGTGTACCGGGAGGCCTCCGAGAGAGGTATTTCGACCCTAGAGGGTCCATGGGCTGTGGGAGAATAATAACCAGCCCTTAGTGGTCTGGTGGAACAGCCACAAAGGCCCATGGCGCCAGGAGGGAAAAATACCAAAAGGAAAAAGGTGGAAAAGGCAAAAAAAAGGGGCTATATAAGGAAGGAGTCCTAATCCTACTTGGAGTAGAAGGAGGAGGACTCCTCCCTCCTAGCCGGCCGAACCAGCTAGCCTTGGAGGCCAAGGCTGCCTCTCCTCCTCCTCTCCTCCTATATATACTAGAGGGTTTCAAGGGTTTTGAAGAAGTTCTTTCTTCCACGTGCAACCCTAACCTCTAGTGCATAGTTTCTCCTCTAGATTGGATTTCTGCGGTGCTTAGGCGAACCCTGCAGGAATAACTCCACCACCATCACCGGAGCGCCGTCACGCTGCCGGTGAACTCTCCCTCCTCTCCACCTCCTCTTGCTAGATCAAGACGGTGGAGATCGTCATCAAGCTGCACGTGTGCTGAACGCGGAGGTGCCGTCCGTTCGGTACTAGATCGGAAGGATCGTGATCAAGGCCACGAGACGTTCGTGATTGGATCGCGGGACGGATCGTGACGAGATCGCGGGACGGTTCGTGATTGGTTCACGGGACGGTTCGTGATTAGATCACGGGACGCTCAGCGATTTGAATCGCGAAGAAGTTCAACTACACCAACCGCGTTTCTTAACGCTTCCCGCTTAGCGATCTACAAGGGTACGTAGATTCACTCTCCCTCTCGTAGATGCTCATCACCATGGATAGGTTTGCGTGTGCATAGGAAATTTTTTGTTTCCCATGCAACGTTCCCCAACATCATGATCATCATCATTAACTTCCTCTTCTACCGTCAAAGGTTCCACAGAAACATCTTTCTGCGTTGCGCTACTTTCTGGTTGAAGTAAAGGTTCAATAACCTCATCAAGCTCTATTTTCCTCCCACTCAATTCTTTTGAGAGAAACTCTTTCTCAAGAAATGTTCCGTTCTTAGCGACAAACACTTTGCCTTCGGATCTGAGATAGAAGGTATACCCGACTGTCTCTTTTGGGTATCCTATGAAGACGCATTTCTCCGCTTTGGGTTCTAGCTTTTCAGGCTGAAGCTTTTTGACATAAGCATCACATCCCCAAACTTTAACAAACGACAACTTTGGCCTCTTGCCAAACCATAGTTTATATGGCGTTGTTTCAACGGATTTTGATGGTGCCCTATTTAAAGTGAATGCAGCTGTCTCTAATGCATAACCCCAAAACGATAGTGGCAAATCAGCAAGAGACATCATAGATCGCACCATATCTAATAAGGTTCGATTACGATGTTCGGATACACCATTACGCTGTGGTGTTCTGGGCAGTGTCAACTATGAAACAATTCCACACTGTCTTAAGTGACTGCCAAACTCATAACTCAGATATTCACCTCCTCGATCAGATCGCGGGAATTTAATCTTCTTGTTACGATGATTCTCAACTTCACTCTGAAATTGCTTGAACTTTTCAAACGTTTCAGACTTGTGTTTCATTAAGTAAATATACCCATATCTACTTAAGTCATCAGTGAAGGTGAGAAAATAACGATATCCACCATGCGTTGTAACATTCATTGGACCGCACACATTAGTATGTATGATTTCCAATAAGTCACTTGTCCGTTCCATTGCTCTAGAGAACGGCGTTTTAGTCATCTTGCTCATGAGGCATGGTTCACATGTGTCAAGTGATTCAAAATCAAGTGACTCCAAAAGCCCATCAGTATGGAGCTTCCTCATGCGTTTTACACCAATATGACCTAAACGGCAGTGCCACAAGAAAGTGGTACCATCATTATCAACTCTACATCTTTTGGCATCAATGTTATGAACATGTGTATCATCACTATCAAGATTCAACATGAATAAACCCCTCACATTGGGTGCATGACCATAAAAGATATTACTCATATAAATAGAACAACCATTATTCTCTGATTTAAATGAGTAACCATCTCGCAATAAACAAGATCCAGATATAATGTTCATGCTTAATGCAGGCACTAAATAACAATTATTCAAGTTCATCACTAATCCCGATGGTAATCGAAGAGAGAGCGTGACGACGGCGATCACATCAACCATGGAACCATTTCCCACGTGCATCGTCACTTCGTCCTTTGCTAGCCTTCATTTATCCCGTAGTTCCTGTTTTGAGTTGCAAATGTGAGCAACCGAACCGGTATCAAATACCCAGGCACTACAACGAGAGCTAGTAAGGTACACATCAATAACATGTATATCATATATACCTTGTTTGTTGTTGGCCGCCTTCTTGTCAGCCAGGTACTTGGGACAGTTCTGCTTCCAGTGACCAGTTCCCTTGCAATGAAAGCACTCAGTTTCTGGCTTGGGTCCATGCTTGGGCTTCTTTATAGGAGTAGCAACTTCTTTGCCATCCTTCTTGGTTTTATCCTTCTTGCCCTTGCCCTTGACTTTTCCATTCTTCTTGAAACTAGTGGTTTTATTGACCATCAACACTTGATGTTCTTTCTGGATTTCAGACTCAGCGACTTTTAGCATCGCAAACAGCTCGTCGACTGACTTGTTCATCCCGTGCATGTTATAGTTCATCACAAAGCTCTTGTAACTAGGTGGCAGTGATTGAAGAACTCTCACAGTGATCGCCTCTGGCGGAAGGGCAATTCCCAACTCTGCCAGACGAATCGAGTACCCAGACATTCTGAGTATATGTTCACTGATAGA
Organism: Hordeum marinum; assembly: GCA_022496015.1. Classification (NCBI taxonomy): domain Eukaryota; kingdom Viridiplantae; phylum Streptophyta; class Magnoliopsida; order Poales; family Poaceae; genus Hordeum; species Hordeum marinum. Next base: position 388,668,715 of record CM039672.1, read on the forward strand.
CCCATTCTCCTCCATTTTGCAAGCATAGAACTTATCGGAGGTCTCATACCTCTCGATCCGAGCATTCTTCTGAAAGATGAAATTCAACTCCTGGAACATCTCATATGCTCCATGACGTTCAAAACGTCTTTGAAGTCCCAGTTCTAAGCCATACAATATTGCACATTGAACTATTGAGTAATCTCCAGAACATGTCTCCCAAGCGTTCTTAACGTCTTCGGATGACATGTCTTCGGGTTGGTCACCAAGCGGTGCATCAAGGACATATGATTTCTAGGAAGCCGTGAGGATAATCCTCAGATTATGGGCCCACTCAAAAAAGTTACTTCCATCATCTTTCAACTTAGCTTTCTCTAGGAACGCATTAAAATTCAGGGGTGCTACTACGCGAGCCATTGATCTACAACATAAATATGCAAAGGTTTAGACTATTATTCAAGACAATGAGTTTAGTTAATCAAATTACTAAAGCTCCCACTCAAATTGACATCCCTCGGGTCATCTGAGTGTCACATGATCCAAATTCACCAACTCAAGTCCGATCATCACGTGAGTTGAGGTGGTTTCAATGGTGAACATCATTATGTTGATCGTATCTACTATATGACTCATGTTCGACCTTTCGGTCTCTTGTGTTCCGAGGCCATGTCTGTACATGCTAGGCTCGTCAAGTTTAACCCGAGTGTTCTGCATGTGCAACACTGGCTTGCACCGTTTGTATGTGAACGTAGAGTCTATCACACCCGATCATCACGTGGTGTCTCGACACGACGAACTTTTGCAATGGTGCACACTCGGGGAGAACACAATGCATCTTGAAATTTAAGTGAGGGGTCACCTTATAATGCTACCATCGTCCTAAGCAAAACAAGGTGCACAAAAGGATTAACATCACATGCAAATCATAAGTGACATGATATGGCCATGAACTTGTGCTTTTGATCTCCATCATGAAAGCACTGGCATGATCTCCATCGTCACCGGCATGACACCATGATCTTCATCATCTTGATCTCCATCAACGTGTCTCCATAGGGGTTGTCGTGCCCACCATGCTTCTAGTACTATTGCTACCGTTTAGTGATAAAGTAAAGCATTACATAGTGCTTAATGATTGACACGCATGTCATACAATAATTAAAGACAACCCTATGGCTCCTACCGGTTGTCGTACTCATCGACATGCAAGTTGTGATATTCTATACAACACATGATCATCTCATACATCACATATATCACATCATGTAATTGGCCATATCACATCACAACATACCCTGCAAAAACAACTTAGACGCCCTCTAATTGTTGTTGCATGTTTTACGTGGCTGCTACGGGTATCTAGGAAGAACAATTCTCACCTACGCAAAAACCACAACGGGGATACATAAGTTGCTTTTCAACCTTCTCAAGGACCGCCTTTGTCGAATCCGATCCAACTAAAGTAGGAGAAACAGACACCCGCCAGCCATCTTTGTGCAACAAAGATACACGTCAGTCGATGGAACCGGTCTCTCGTAAGCGTACGAGTAAGGTTGGTCCGGGCCGCTTCATCCCACAATACCGTTGAATGAAAACACAACCAAGGGAGGAACCAATCTAAGCATCAACACCCACAAACTCTTTGTGTTCTACTCGAGATCTCATCTACACATAGACCTAGCTCTAATACCACTGTTGGGGAACGTTGCATGGGAAACAAAAAATTTCCTACGCACACGCAAGATCTATCCATGGTGATGAGCATCTACGAGAGGGAGAGTGGATCTACATACCCTTGTAGATCGCTAAGCGGGAAGCGTTAAGAAACGCGGTTGGTGTAGTCGAACGTCTTCGCGATCCAAATCGCCGAGCATCCTGCGATCTCATCACGATCCGTCCCGCAATCCAATCACGATCCGTCCCGCAAACTCATCACGATCCGTCTCGCGAACTCATCGCGATCCGTCTCGTGATCTTGATCATGGTCCTTCCGATCTAGCACCGAACGGACGACACCTCCGCATTCAGCACACGTACAGCTTGATGACGATCTCCGCCTTCTTGATCTAGAAAGAGGGAGAGGAGAGGTAGAAGAGTTCTCCGTTAGCGTGACGGCACTACGGCGATGGAGGTGGAACTATTCCGGCAGGGCTTCGCCTAAGCACTGTAGAAAACTGATCTAGAGGAGAAACTATGCACCAGAGGAACGGGTAGCACGTGGCTAAAAATGTTGTGCCAAAACCCTAAAACCCTCTAGTATATATAGGAGGAGAGGTGGAGGAGGCTTGGCTCCCAAGGAGCTAGCCCTTGGGTCGGCCGAACCAGAAGGGAGGAGTCCTCCTCCTCCAGTCCTAGTAGGATTAGGACTCCTTCCTAATTTAGCCCTTTTTGCCTTTTTCCACCTTTTTCCTTTTAGGCTCTTTCTTCCCAGCCGCATGGGCCCTTTGTGGTACTTCCTCTAGCCCACTAAGGGCTGTTATTCATCCTCCCACAGCCCATGTAGCCTCTTGGGTCGAAATACCCCTCCCGATGGTCTCCCGGTACACTACTGGCACTCCCGGTACACTACCGATAAGTCCGAAACTTTTCCCGTGACCAAAATAGGACTTCCTATATATCAATCTTTACCTCCGGACCATTCCGTAGCTCCTTGTGATGTCCGGGATCTCATTCGGGACTCCGAAAAACCTTCTGTCACCACCATACATAACTCTATACTACCGAAAACATCACCAAACCTTAAGTGTGTAGACCATGTGGGTTCGAGAACTATGTAGACATGACCGAGACACCTCTATGGTCAATAACCAATAGCGGGACCTGGATGTCCATATTGGTTCCTACATATTCTACGAAGATCTTTATCGGTCGAACCTCTATGTCAAGGATTCAGTTAATCCCGTATGATGTTCCCTTTGTTCTTCGGTATGTTACTTGCCTGAGATTCAAACGTCGGTATCTCCATACCTAGTTCAACCTTTTTACCGGCAAGTCTCTTTACTCGTTCCGTAATACAAGATCCCGTGACTAACACTTAGTCACATTGCTTGCAAGGCTTATTGTGATGTTCTATTACCGAGTGGGCCCTGAGATACCTCTTCGTCACACGGAGTAACAAATCCCAGTCTTGATCCATGCCAACCCAACAGAGACCCTCGGAGATACCTGTAGAGCACCTTTATAGTCACCCAGTTACGTTGCGACGTTTGATACACACAAGGCACTCTTCCGGTGTCAGTGAGTTGCATGATCTCATGGTCATAGGAACAAATACTTGACATGCAGAAAACAGTAGCAATAAACTGACACGATCATATGCTACGTTTGTAGTTTGGGTCTTGTCCATCACATCATTCTCTTAATGACGTGATCCCGTTATCAAATGACATCTTATGTCCATGACTAGGAAACCATAGCCATCATTGATCAATGAGCTAGTCTATTAGAGGCATACTAGGGACATGGTGTTGTCTATGTATCCACACATGTATCTGAGTTTCCGATCAACACAATTATAGCATGGATAATAAACGATTATCATGAACAAGGAAATATGATAATAACCAATTTATTATTGCCTCTAGGGCATATTTCCAATAGTCTCCCACTTGCACTAGAGTCAATAATGTAGTTCACATCACCATGTGATTCGCATTGTTATGAATCTAACACCCAATGAGTTCTGGGACTCGATCATGCTTTGCATGTGAGAGAGGTCTTATAGTCAATGGGTCTGTGACATTCAGATCCATGTGCACTTTGAAAATCTCTATGTCAAGCCGTAAACACTACTACCATACTCCACTTTGTACTATTCCAAATGGCTGCTCCACTATACGTATCCAGATTGCTACTACGAGTCATCCGGATTGGTGTTAAAGCTTGCATCGACGTAACTCTTTACGACGAACTCTTTACCACCTCCATAATCAAGAAACATCTCCTTTGTCTTTTAATTACTAAGGATAATCTTGACCGTTGTCTAGTGCTCCATTTCAGGATCACTTTGAAACCTTCCGTCCATACTTATGGCAAGGCTGACATCGGGTCTTGTGCACAACATTGCATACATGATAGAGCCTATGGATGAAGCATAGGGGATGACACTCATATTTTTCTCTATCTTCTGCAGTCACTGGGCATTGAGTCTTACTCAACTTCACACCTTACAAATCAGGCAAGAACTCTTTCTCTGACTGATCCATTTTGAACCTCTTCAAAATCTTGTCAAGGTATGTACTCATTGAAAGTCTCATCAAGCATCTTGATCTATCTCTATAGATCTTGATGCTCAACAATTAGGTAGCTTTATCCAGGTCTTCCTTTGAAAAACTCTTTTCAAACAACCGTTTATGCTTTCCATAAATTCTACATCATTTCCGATCAACAATATGTCAACCACATATGCTTACCAGAAACTCTATAGTGCTCCCACTCACTTTATTGTAAATACAAGTTTCTCCTAAACTTTGTATAGAATCAAAAGCTTTGATCACCTCATCAAAGTGTATATTCCAACTCCGAGATGCTTGCTTCAGTCCATAGAAGGATCACTAAAGCTTGCACACCTTTTAGCATCCTTAGGACTGGCAAAAACTTCTGGTTGTATCACATACAACCTTTCCTCAAGTAAACTGTTAAGGAAACGATGTTTCGTCATCCATCTGCCAGATTTCATAACTGAAAAATGCAGCAACTCCTAACATAATTCCAACTGACTTTAGCATCGCTACGAGTGACAAAGTCTCATCGTAGTCAACTCCTTGAACTTGGCGGAAACTTCTTTGCGACAAGTCGAGCTTTATAAATGGTGACATTCACCATCAGCGTTTGTCTTCATCTTAAAGGTCCATTTGTACTCAATGACCTGCCGTCCAACGAGCAAGTCTACCAAAGTCTATATTTGGTTTTCATACATGGATCCTTTCTCGGATTTTTTGGCCTCTAACCATTTGTCGGAATTCGGGCCCATCATCGCTTCTCCACAGCTCGTAGGTTCATCGTTGTCCAACAATATGACCTCCAAGACAGGGTTGTCGTACCGCTCAGGAGCAATACACATCCTTGTCGACCTACGAGGTTCGATAGTAACACTATCCGAAGCTTCATGATCATCATCATTTACTTCCTCTTCAACTGACGTAGGTTCCACAGAAACATCTTTCTGCGCTGCGCTACTCTCTGGTTGAAACAAAGGTTCAACAACCTCATCAAGTTTTATCTTCCTCCCACTCAATTCTTTCGAGAGAAACCTTTTCTCGGGAAAGGACCCATTTTAGAAATAAACACTTTATGCTTGGATCTAAGATAGAAGGTTCACCCAACTGTTCTTAGGGTATTCTATGAATATGCATTTGTCCGCTTTGGGTTCGACCTCATTGGGTGAAAACATTTTCCACACAAGCGTCGCAGCCCCAAACATAAAAAAATGACAACTTAGGTTTCTGCCAAACCATATGGTGTCATCTCAACGGATTTAGATGGTGCCCTATTTAAAGGGAATGTAGTTGTCTCTAATGCATAACCCCAAAACGATTGTGGTAAAAGGATAAGAGACATCATAATTCGCACCATATCCAATAGAGCACAACTATGATGTTCGGACACACCATCACACTATGGTGTTCCAGACGGCATGAGTTGTGAAACAATTTTCACATTGTCTTAAGTTGTATACCAAACTCGTAACTGAGATATTCACCTCCACGATCATATCGTAGATATCTTATCTTCTCGTCACGATGATCTTAAACTTCACTCTGAATTTGCTTTGAACTTTTCAAACGATTCAGACTTGTGTTTCATTAGTAAATATACACTATATCTACTCAAATCATTAGTGAAGGTAAGAAAATAATGATATCCACCGCACGCTACAAGACTCATTGGATTGCATACATCAACATGTATCATTTCCAATAAATCACTTGCCCGCTCCATCAATCCCGAAAATAGGGTCCTTAGTCATCTTGCCTAAGAGGCATGGTTCGCATGTCTCAACCGATTCGAAATCGAATGAGTCCAATGATCCATCAGCATGGAGTTTCTTCATGCACTTTATACCAATCTGACATTTAGTGGCAGTGCCATAAGTACGTGGTACTATCATTATTAACTTTGTATCTTTTGGCATCAATGTTATGAATATGTGTATTACTACGATCAAGATTCAACAAACCATTCTCACTGGGTGTATGACCATTGAAGGTATTATTCATGTAAACAGAATAACCATTATTCTCTAACTTAAATGAATAACCGTGTTGCAATAAACATGATCTAATCATGTTCATGCTTAACACAAACACCAAATTACATTTATTTAGGTTTGTCACTAATCCCGAAGGTAGAGAGAGTGTGCGATGTTGATCACATCAACTTTGGAAACATTTCCAACACACATCGTCACCTCACACTTAGCTAGTTCTCCGTTTATTCCGTATCTTTTATTTCGAGTTACTAACATTTAGCAACCGAACCGGTATCCAATACCCAGGTGCTACTAGGAGTACTAGCAAGGTACACATCAATAACATGTATATCAAATATACTTTTATCGACGTTGCCAGCCTTCTTATCTACCAAGTATGTAGGGTTGTTCCGCTTCAGCATCCGCTCTCCTCATAATCGAAGCACTTAGTCTCGGGTTTGGGTTCAACTTTGGGTTGCTTCACTCGAGCAGCAACTGACTTGCCATCCATGAAGTTTCCCTCCTTGCCCTTACCCTTCTCGAAACTAGTGGTTTTACTAACCATCAACACTTGACGCTCCTTCTTGATTTCTACCTTCGCGGTGTCAAACATCGCGAACAGCTCAGGGATCATTATTTCTATCCCTGGCATTTTATAGTTCATCACCAAGTTCAAGTAGCTTAGTGACAGTGACTTGGAGAACTATATCAATCACTATCTTATCTGGAAGATCAACTCCCACTCGATTCAAGCGATTGTAGCACCCAGACAATCTGAGCACATGCTCAACGATTGAGCTATTCTCTTTCATCTTGCAGGCAAAGAATCTTGTTGGAGATCTCATATCTCGCAACACGGGCACGAGCCTGAGATCCTAATTTCAGCTCTTAGAACATCTCATATGTTCCGTGACGTTCAAAAATGTTTCGGAACCTAATTCTCAGCCGTAATGCATGACGCACTAAACTATCAAGTAGTCATCAGAACGTGCTTGTCAGATGTTCACAACATCTACAAAAGACGCTAGAGGGGTTGGCGCACCGAGCGGTGTATTAAGGACATAAGCCTTCTCTGCAGCAACGAGGACAATCCTCAGATCACGGAGCCCATCCACAATATTGCTACTTATCATCTTTCAACTCTATTTCTCTAGGAACATATAAAAATTCAAGGGAGCTACAACGTGAGCTAGTAATCTATAACATCATTTTGCAAAGACACTACTGACTATGTTCATGATAATGAGTTCAATTAATCATATTACTTAAGAACTCCCACTCAAATTGACATCCCTTCGGTCATTCGAGTGATACATGATCCAAATTCACCAACTCAAGTCTGATAATCACGTGAGTTGAGGTGGTTTCAATGGTGAGCATCATTATGTTGATCATATCTACTATATGACTCATGTTCAACCTTTCGGTCTCTTGTGTTCCGAGGCCATGTCTGTACATGCTAGGCTCGTCAAGTTTAACCCGAGTGTTCTGCATGTGCAACACTGGCTTGCACCCATTGTATGTGAACATAGAGTCTATCACACCCGATCATCACGTGGTGTCTCGACACGAAGAACTTTCGCAACGGTGCACACTCAGGAAGAACACAATTTATCTTGAAATTAAGTAAGGGATCACCTTATAATGCTACCATCGTCCTAAGCAAAACAAGGTGCATAAAAGGATTAACATCACATGCAAATCATAAGTGACATGATATGGCCATGAACTTGTGCTTTCGATCTCCATCATGAAAGCACCGGCATGATCTCCATCATCACCGGCATGACACCATGATCTCCATCATCTTGATCTCCATCAACGTGTCGCCATCGGGATTGTCGTGCCCACCATGCTTTTACTACTATTGCTACTGTTTAGCGATAAAGCAAAACATTACATAGCGCTTAATGATTGACACGCAGGTCATACAATAATTAAAGACAACCCTATGGCTCCTGTCGTTGCCGTACTAATCGACATGCAAGTCGTGATATTCTATACAACACATGATCATCTCATACATCACATATATCACATCATGTAATTGGCCATATCACATCACAACATACCCTGCAAAAACAAGTTAGACGTCCTCTAATTGTTGTTGCAAGTTTTACGTGGCTGCTACGGGTATCTAGCAAGAACGATTCTCACCTACGCATAAACCACAATGGTGATACATAAATTTTTTTCAACCTTCTCAAGGACCGCCTTTGTCGAATCCGATCCAACTAAAGTAGGAGAAACAGACACCCGCCAGCCATCTTTGTGCAACAAAGTTACACGTTAGTCGATGGAACCGGTCTCTCGTAAGCGTACGAGTAAGGTTGGTCCGGGCCGCTTCATCCCACAATACCGTTGAACCAAAACACGACCAAGTGAGGAAGCAATCTAAGCATCAACGCCCACAAACTCTTTGTGTTCTACTCGAGATCTCATCTACACATAGACCTAGCTCTGATACCACCGTTGGGGAACGTTGCATGGGAAACAAAAAATTTCCTACACACACGCAAGATCTATCCATGTTGATGAGCATCTACGAGAGGGAGAGTGGATCTACATACCCTTGTAGATCGCTAAGCGGGAAGCGTTAAGAAACGCGGTTGGTGTAGTCGAACGTCTTCGCGATCCAAATCGCTGAGCATCCCGCGATCTCATCACGATCCGTCCCGCAATCCAATCATGATCCGTCCCGCGAACTCATCATGATCCGTCCCGCGAACTCATCGCGATCCGTCTCGCGATCTTGATTACGGTCCTTCCGATCTAGCGCCGAACGGACGACACCTCCGCGTTTAGCACACGTACAGCTTGATGACGATCTCCGCCTTCTTGATCCAGCAAGAGGGAGCGGAGAGGTAGAAGAGTTATCCGGCAGCGTGACGATGCTGCGACGATGGTGGTGGAGCTATTCCGACAGGGCTTCACCTAAGCACTGCAGAAAACCGACCCAGAGGAGAAACTATGCACCAGAAGAACGAGTAGCACGTGGCTGAAAATCTTGTGCCAAAACCCTAAAACCCTCTAGTATATATAGGAGGAGAGGAGGAGGAGGAGGCTTGGCTCCCAAGGAGCCAGCCCTTGGGTCGGCCGAACCAGGAGGGAGGAGTCCTCCTCCTCCACTCCTAGTAGGATTAGGACTCCTTCCTAATTTAGCCCCTTTTGCCTTTTTCCACATTTTTCCTTTTAGGCTCTTTCTTCCCAGCCGCATGGGCCCTTTTTGGTACTTCTTCCATCCCACTAAGGGCTGGTATTCATCCTCCCACATCCCATGTAGCCTCTTGGGTCGAAATACCCCTCCCGATGGTCTCCCGGTACACTACCGGCACTCCCGGTACACTATCGATAAGTCCGAAACTTTTCCGGTGACCAAAATAGGACTTCCTACATATCAATTTTTACCTCCGGATCATTCCGGAGCTCCTTGCGACGTCCGGGATCTCATCCAGGACTCCGAAAAACCTTCGGTCACCACCATACATAACTCTATACTACCGAAAACGTCACCAAACCTTAAGTGTGCAGACTCTGCAAGTTCAAGAACTATGTAGACATGACGGAGACACCTCTACGGTAATAACCAATAGCGGGACCTCTATAGTCACCCAGTTACGTTGCTACATTTGATACACACAAGGCACTCTTCCGGTGTCAGTAAGTTGCATGATCTCATGGTCATATGAACAAATACTTGACATACAGAAAACAGTAGCAATAAACTGACACGATCATATGATACGTTTGTAGTTTGGGTCTTGTCCATCACATCATTCTCCTAATGACGTGACCTCGTTATCAAATGACATCTTATGTCCATGACTAGGAAACCATAGCCATCTTTGATCAACGAGCTAGTCTATTAGAGGCATACTAGGAACATGGTGTTGCCTATGTATCCACACATGTATCTGAGTTTCCGATCAACACAATTATAGCATGGATAATAAACGATTATCATGAACAAGGAACTATGATAATAACCTATTATTGCCTCTAGGGCATACTTTCAATATTTTTTCCATCACATCATTCTTCTAATGATGTGATCCCGTTATCAAATAACATCACATGTCAATTACTAGGAAACCTTGACCATCTTTGATTAACGAGTTAATTCACTAGAGGCATACTAGGGACCAAGTGTTGTCTATTTACCCACACATGTAATGTGTTTCCAGTCAATACAATTATAGCATGGATAATAAACAATTATCGTGAACAAGAAATATAATAATAAATACTTTATTTATTGCCTCTAGGGCATATTTCCAACGTTAACAACTACACTGAACAGAAAGGTTGAAGTAGAATGTTCATTGTCACTGTAGTCAGAACCGAGTCCGTTCTCTGGTGCCTCGTCCTCCACCGGCTCCCTGGAACTCCAGCGCCGTCCACCATGTCTCCTCAGCAAGCACGGCGAGCATCAGGGGTTCTCCTCCGCGAGCGCGGCGAGCACGACGGGCTAGAGCACGACAAGCAACCGGCATGAGCACGACATGTGCAACGAGCGACACGACGGCTGCGACGGCGGTTGCAGCCCCTGCGAGCAGCGGGCGGCAGGGCACGATTTTGTGTGCGAGCACGGTTGTGGCCCCGTCGCGCGAGCGATCAGGTTGCCAGCACGGGCGAGCTCAGTTGATGCATAGGGCGTGCTGCATGTGGTTACGGTAGTGGTCACCCGGGCGAGCGCAGCGGCTCGCGGGCGGCCAGCGCACACTAAGTAGCAAGCACGCAAGCAACGGCTGCTAGCTAGTACTCCCTCCGTCCAGAATTACTTATCTTAAAAATAAATGTATCTAGACGTATTTTTAATTCTAGATACATCCAATTCTTTTTGTTTTGGCGACAAGTAATTTCAGACAGAGAAAGTAGCTAATAAGCACGCACGTAGGCACATGACGGCTGCTAGCCAGTACTCCCTCTGTAAAGATATATAAGAGCGTTTAGATCACTATTTTAACGATTTAAATGATTTTATATTCGGAGGGATTACTTAGCTAGCAAGCACACACACGTCTAGCTAGCACGCATCGTTATTAGACGCGACCGCGGATGCGCGCGCGAGCTCCTCTCCGATTGCGGATTCTCGGTAGCATGCAACGGGCGCCACCACACACGCGAGCTCGGGGACAGGGCGAGGCCGTGGCCATGGAAGCTTCGGCCAGCGGCCTGCGAGCGCGGGGCCCGTGGCCATGTGGGCTTCTTCCAGGCTCCAGCGGCTACGGCGCCTGGTGCGCAGGCAGAGAACACGGTGGCCCTGGCCATGCGCAGTGGTGAAGCTATGTTGTAAGCTGCAGGTGCCATGCCCCCAGGCCTTGATAAAATACGTGAAAGAAAAAAAACGAGTTAAATACACCTACAGTACACTAAGTCACTAACTTGCACCGCATGAACAATTTCATACAACAACTTGAAAATTGAGACAAATGGGTGACCTAACTTGCTTACCGGGAACAATTTCATACAAATTAATCGGAAACGCCGCGTGGCAAGTCACGTTGGCAGGGGACTGCATCGCCTCGCATGGTTAGATTGCAGGACCCCCTTGAATAATGGAAACTATAAACCTGCAGTCCTGTGACGAATTCTGTACTTATGCGCGAATAGTCACATTGGCAGTTTGGCACTCGTAACCCTCCCAAACCCCTTCGACTATTTATCTTCGTCGTCGCGTGTTTCTCTCCACGGAGACGCACGACGGAGGACTGCATCACCTCGCCGTGGCAATCTACGCTGGATGGAGCCACGCCCTCGCGGCATCGGCGAATTTCCTCCGAACTACGGTAAGCAATCGACTAGTCCGCCGGTGCGCCCTCTCTACTCCCTTGTTTGGTGTGTTCCGCTAGGGTTTTGAGGGATGTGATCGACGATATATGCCCCTGCAGCATAGATGAAAGTGTGAGCTCTTGGGGGCGTTTTGGACGGCATATGGTTAAGATTCAGTGTTTGATCAGACTAGGCATAAATGTAGCGTGTTGTCATGTAATGTTGTCGCATGCTTTGATCAGAAAAATATGTTTCTTGCAATGTTAAGTACGAGATTCAGATTGCTGTAATATATGCTGCAGTTTTTTTTAGAAAAGGAGGATGACTCCCTGCCTCTGCATCAGCCACTTTATTAATTATTCGCAGAGATCTTATAAAGCAATACATCAATATGTCTGAAGCCGCCCTTTTGACAACATCTGTCGCTACTCCTATCCAACGATGAAGGGGTGCAGAAAGTGTGAGCCACATACCCAGACCTCTCATCTAGCCTAACATCTAAAGCCGGAGGCCCAGACCGAGCCACATACCGGGTCAGGGGCACAAACCGGTCCGACGCACCCTCATAGGTCGTTGCTGTCATCTTCCATCAATCCATCTTCAGAACAGTTATTGACGCATCGACCTTGCAAGGCCTGCCGTCGACGTCCCCATGACGCCAGACAACGCCTCCTCCCTTTCTGTTCTAATCAGTTTCAGTTTCAGAATGTTACGCATGGGGTTCGGTTTTTGAATGTAAACTGCTAAATTTGTATCGGAGAGAGTACATGTTTCAAATGTCAGATCACCTAGCCCTTTACCAGAAATATCTAGATTTGTATCGGATGCAAGGGACTCCATTCCTGAGAGAAGAACAACTACTACAGCTATAGCAAGGGGAAGGAACAGGGGAAAAGGTAAAGCAAGGGCAGTACATGAGGCAGAAACCAGTGCTGCTGCAAGCAAGAGACTAAATAGAGGGGTAAGCAGTTCAACAACAGCGACTAGCACAAGCCCAGATGATGGACGAAGTGGTGGTGGGAGAGGAGCAAATGCTGCTGCAAGAGGTGGAAGAAATGATGCTGCAAGAGGCGGAAGAAATGCTGCCGGGAGAGGAGAAAATGCTGCTGCAAGAGTTGACGCAAATGGTGCAAGAGGTGGGAGAAATGCTGCTGGGAGAGGAGCAAATGCGGCTGGAAGAGGTGGAAGAAATGCTGCTGCAAGAGATAGAGGAAGTGGTGCTGGAGGAACAGTTGGTGGAAGGGGCTGGTCCTATCTTTTGTTTGGAGAAGACAGAGGCAGGAGAGATGCATCCATTCCAGACCTAAATGCAACTGCAGTCCCTGATCTCAATGCTTCAGAAGAGATCTCAGTGACCCAAATGAACTTCATAGCTGGTAGCTTGGTACTGAACCTGTCATACTTCATGTTTGAAGTTTATTTTTGTAATGCTCTAAAACCTGCACTGTGTTGGGTTGTTTCTTCTCTGAACATCTCTTTTGGCTAGCTCTGAATTTAGCCTGAACCTTAATTATGTGTATGTTCTAAATCTTGCCTGAACCACTACCTCAAACACGTACATGGAAAATTTTGTTGTATTCTGATGCAAAAATATAGACCACGTACTGCTATAAAACAAAGGATGGCTTGCTATTATTTATTTATTTTTTGCGAGGAAAAAACCATAGAGGACGCAACAAGCGGACGTCGCCACCGGCCATACACTGTACGGCGACTGGTTGAAGCTGGACACAAGGTTGAGGGCGCGTGATGGGGAGGAGTGATCGTACACTGCATCGGCGAATGGTTGCGGCAGATCTGTTCTTGTTTGTGAAGTATCGATCCTATGCTCCTTTTGGTTTCAGTTAGGGCGCTCAGTTCAGTTGCATTCAGTTTCAATTAGGTTATTTTAACATATAATGCAGACTTTTTTGTAAATATTGCCGGAACATGAATATGGCTATGACGGACATGGCGTCCAACGTGGCAAGTAGGACTCGACTTTATATGATTTTGTTTTGTGTCAGTTTACAAGTTTTTGTACGAAATTGTTCCCGCGGTGCAAGTTCATGTACTGTAGGTGTATTTAACTCAAAAAAATGGAGGAAAAAATTAGGAAAAATAGAGTCTTTTGGTCCCTCCAAACATCCATATTTATGTTTGGCCCCCCAATGGATCTCACCTAGCTCCGCCAGTGGCCATGCGGGCTTCTTCTGACGGTTGTGACGGCTGGCGCACAGGCGGTGAGCGCAGCCCCAGCCCCAGCGCAGCGGGCGGCACGGCAAGCAGCTGGGATGAAGGAGATTAGAAGAAAATACCTGCAAACATGTCTCGCCGGAGACACTCACATGGGCTTGAGAGCATTGCTCGAGCCTGGCTCGCTGGAAACATTGATTTGAGTGTTTTCAACCATACATGCCCAGAGGTGCGTTAAGAAATGTGCTATGCAGGTCCAACCATGTTTGCATATAATCAAACAACCCAACACTAAAGTTGAGCTTTTGTGAGCAATCTAACGCATCCTTGGTTAGATGCATCTATTTTCGGCATTTTGCATTTGTGACCTAACTCAGCCAGGCTGATGCAGGGTAGTTTGTTTGCCTACATCCCCTCCAGCCTTGGCTGACTAGCAACATAGGCATTTGTGTTTGGTTACTTGCATGTTCTACTTAACATGCAAAGTGTTCTTATTTGGTTACGTACAACACAAGTGTTATGATAATCTCTTCTATGAGTGATGAGGTTACCAGCAAACACACACTCACACACACAATATCATAATATTCGCAAACATAAACCGTTACCACAAGATAAATTATTACCATACTTTACCATAGCAGGACTAATAGGCGGGTTCATAATAGTATAACTATACCACAAAGTCTTCAAACAGGACTAACAAAGAAGAGGTAAGATAGCAGAGATAAACCCTAAGCACCCTCAACATCCATATCAAATTCTTTGTGGTGAAGCTCACATTTGCCACCACCTCAATGCCCTCATTGGTGCGTACAATCACCTTCAAGACCGTAGGACTCGACAACTTGAAGCTGAGAAGGCACCCGATCTTGACCTCGTGAGCTACACAAAAGTCCGCCCAACCCTTATCAAGGGTGAGACTATCGACGAACATCCGGATCTGACCTTCTAGATGCATCCGGTGTCCTCTAGTCAGCAGGGACGGTGCAAGGTGGTTGTTGAAGGGAGGGAGCGTCTGTAGATACTCATTTAGTTCCAAAGATGATCTTGCACAGGCGTGTTGGGTCGGTGTTCTCATAGTAATGGTCGTATTTCTTAACCCTCCTTAGGGTGTCATCGATCTCCACCACCGCCTTCCTCTTCGTGTCTGATACAACCTCCTTACCCTTCATGTCCGGGGCGACCTCCTTACCCTTCGTGTCTGAGGTGATCTCCTTGTCATTACCACCCATGACGAGCTTCTCAATCTGCATTGAATATACACATATGAACTAGTGCTCCAATCAAAACGTATTACATGTATGAACAAGATTAATGACTGCTGCAAAGATGCATTGTTTGACCACAATCTTTGCTGCTATCCTGGATGCAACATTAAATCATCCCACTAGGCGCCACATTCACTCCCAACCCACATTTAGCCATCATCATTCTGGACGACTCCGACGAGGAGGAGTGCCAGGAGATGGAGATGGTGGCGAGGGTTCCTCGGCGGCGGAGTGGCTGCTACATAGAGGACTGACTGTAAGACGAGGCGGCGATGTTGCTCTTCCCAACAACTTTTCATGGGATAATGGTTTATAGATATAAGGGCGTAATTCCTAGATGAAATCATGACATGTATGATCACATAATAAACATTGCAATTTAATCATACACACAATTGTAATTCATTCACCACACTTATACCTTCTAGAGAGATGCCACTAGTGAAGTTATGGATCCCTACCCTTTATTCACCATAGTAACAACCTCAAACACTTTATTTACGTTCTTCTATATTTTGAACATTTACTTTCATTCATTGTCTACAAAAATCAATTCCAAACAGAAGATACATGATACGTGTAACTAGCAAAGCTAGTGAGATTGATAACGTCACAATAAGTGTTAGGGACGAAGTGAAGTGTTTGATTTATATGTAGGTACTGATCATTGTCTCGATAGTATAACTCCATGGATTGATACATTGATTCTTCACAATTGTTTCATACCACAAACCCTTGTGCTTCAGGGCCCAACGTGATATTCGTCATGCATAAAACTCATCGGGATATTAGTAGCACACACCATTGTGTCTCATAGCTCCACCACTCTTCAAGCAGAGATGTTGTTATCCACGTCACCAATCTCCTTCAGTTGCATTCACGTCGTCGCCATCTCATGGTCTAACTACTCCATCCATATACAGACTAAACGATTATCTTCATGTGTCCCCTAACAAACTAAACAAGTTACCACTCACAATGATAAAACCTTAGGTCCACACTCTATGTGCATCATTAAAGTGGATTTCTATTTCAGTGAAAGGCAAATTTGTCTTCCGTTGATTGCGAGGCACCCCTAGTAAATTTACAATCTTGAAGCCACCCAACTTCAATATTAAGTAGGTGGGGGGGTGCGCGCGCGCATGCGCGCGCGCGTGTATGGTGTCACCTACCTCCTCACATGAGGTCCTCGAGGACAACGTTGTCCTCCTGAATGGCGTGGTGTCGGTGTGGTGTCGGCCCCTACATCTACAACAGCACGACATCACCTCCTTCACTCATGGTGGCGCAATGGAGGTTCCCTCCATTCCCTGTCTAACCTTGCTCAATCTGTGCAATGGCACATTGTCCCCACCTCCATCATTTTTATCGCCTTGCTCGATCTATGACGCCCTGTGGCGGGCCGGTTCTTGTTGTGTTGTAATTAGGACCTCCTTAGACAGATATTTTTGTAAAGTAAAAAACATCAATTATTGCTCTTCCAAATAACTTCTCATGGCTTGCATGAATTATTTTTTGGGCCTATAATTCACCAGGGTATTGGCATGAATACCCTCTCCTAAATAGGGCTTAAAGGTTTTGGACCCCGATAAATCCCGAACATTCCGATTTTAAGCATGTCATCCTAAAAAAATTCATGGCAACTTTAGTTGACGTGAGATGGCAACTTTAGTTGTTAAAACATGACAACTTTGTCTCAGTTCGTATTTTTTCAAAAAAATGCCATGTTTGCCAAATTCACGTGAACTAAAGTTGCCATGAAAAACGTTCGGATCGCCATGCTTAAAATCCAAACGTTTGGGATTTATCATTTCGGAAGGTTTATAATGTACACATGTGTATCTTACATGTTGCGCATCCAAGGTGAGCATAGTCAAAATGCCATGTGCATAAAGAAAAAGGTATGTAATCCTATCTGGGAGTACATCTTTATCCCGATGGAACTCCAAAATGTACTAAATTCACTCTATCCTTGAATTCTGGCAAGCTAATCACGCTTCACAGCATGCACATGCGCGTGCGTGCACGTCTAGGTATATATTAGCGCCCCTTCTCGATTATAACTCATAGCGAGAATTTCCATATTTTGCCTTTACTCTTCTTCTTAGCTTACTCCCGATGGTGCATGATGTCATGGTAATTATTCATTCAATGTTATTATCAAATGCTCTTATTGGTGAAAGATCCTATATGTTGGTCTGACTGCAGTTTGTTGGGTATTTGGATGTCTAGTCATAAAGCAACCTTTGAGAAAAAACTAATCAAATCTCCCCTTCTAAAATTGTGTTTCCCGCCTGCTCTCTTCTCTTGTACTGGGAAAGGCTTCAAAGCTCAAGAATGAGCCTGAGGGTCTCAAGACCAATCATGTTACTTTGCTAGGTCTCTTCCAAGGATCCATTCAAGGCGTCTGGTTGATGAAGTTGTTGGTTGCTGTCAAAGTACCGATTTCTTGCAGTTGTTGGGTCCTGATGGTGTCCTTTCGTTGTTAGTACGATTAATCATGTATGTGCAATGCACATAGATTTTACATTTGATATTATTTGCATGTGTACATTAGGTAGGGTATTGATTGCACGCGTAATATATTACGTATGATATGCATGTTGATAATTGGTAGGATCTTAATTGTGCCACAGATATGTTGGGATGATGTTGAGTTTAACATTTTATAACGAGTTAAATGCACTGGAGGTCCTAAAAGTTTCGTCGTTGGGTCACTTTAGTCCTATATCTTTCAAAATGCATCTTTAGGTCCTAACTCTTTCATAAGTGGTTCATAGGAGATCCTTTTCTTGCAATGAATGAACATAGCTACCTTTAGATCTTCCTGTTCTTGCAATAGATAAGTGCCCATTCCTAACCAGAAAATCAAAATAGTTATCTGGGCCATCTTCCCAGTAGTAGTGTTGACATGGATTCTTTCCAACCTGGACAAAATCGAACATTTCAGAATGAGAGAAATGGGATAGAAATGAGAAACAAAAAAAGGCCGCAAAACATCAAGATTTCTTACACGATGGTTGGGGCACTTGTAGAACACACGTCCAGGGTTGGCATCAGATTTCGACCGAAGCACAATGGTGGTACGGACACGGCAGCAAGGACACAACACCAACGGCAATGTACCATACGAACTCGGAGCTTGCGGCGGCGGCGGCGGCGGTGGCGCTGTTGACGACGACGCTGCCGTGCTCCTCTTCTTTAGCTGCTTCCCCGCCGAGGAGCTTGAAGTGCCAGCCATGGCTAGGGTTAGGGCAGGGCACGGGAGAGGGAGAGGGGAATTGAGGAAGAAAGGGGCCAGGGACCGAGGAATATGAAGAAGAATGTGTGCAAGGGGTTTTATGCAAAAAAGAATAGCCTACGCAGCCACTTTGACGACGTGGTGTCGGTAAAAGCGCCACGAGGGCAGGTCAGCGGGCGGAAGTGAGAAAAGGACCTCCTGTGAACCACTTATGAAAGATTTAGGACCTAAAGATGCATTTTGGAAGACGTAGGACCAAAGTGACCCAACGACGAAACTTTGAGGACCTCCAGTGCATTTAACTCTTTTATAACCATTGGCGGTGGTGGGTAATTAAAGCATGATAAACATGTTTGGTGCTCAACATTGTAGCGGTTTGAACCACTAGATCACATGATTTGATGTCTGAGATTATTTGGATTTGCCCCTTTACTTTGTATCCTCTTATATGAGTATATATATATATATATATATAGGTGTGTTTTCTTCTGTTCAGTCCCAGTGCATAGAGCCCCAACTGTTTTTTTCTTAGATTGTTGCTGGTCAGTGGCGTAGCTAGATCAATGTGTCAGGGTGGTCCAATAGTAGAGATATTAACATAAATCTATTTATTTTTAAAGTTTTTTTACTATACTATATACATGCTATGGGGAAATTTCCGGGTGGTTCATGGACCATCCTGTCCACCCCCTAGCTACGCCATTGTTGCTAGTATTGATTTGAGTATCGCGTTTTCTATCTGTACCATTGTCTGTTGTATTGTTATATTTTCGTTATGAAAAGTAATGGAAATGGGAGCCCAGTTTGAAATAAAATTAAAATAACCATTTCTTCAAATCTCATTTGATTGATTTCACATTTTTGTGCAGCATAGCATGTTGAACAGGAAGCGATTTCCCCCCTTCGTGTCTCCGGGTTTTCCGCTGGACATGCATGCAGAAAAAAAAAACATGGAGGCCAGGGAGAGAGGAGCAAGCGTTTGCGCATCCGCGGAGGTTCAGCGAACACCAGACCCAATGCATGCAGGAGGACTTGCAGATCCACGTTCGAGCACAAAGACAGAAAGTGGAAAATAATGAACACCTACCATAACTGGCGCCGTCGTCCAGCTAGCCGAGCCCGAGAGAGAGCGCCGCGCCACCGAGTTTTTCTTTCCTGTTCCGTCCTCCACATCGCCGTTGTCGTCCAGCTAGCCCAGAGCAACACCGCGTGCCCAGCCATACATATACCCCGATCCAAACCCTAGCTTCTAGTCCTAGGCCCTAGCAATAGCATCCGCGCGCCGCCACCCCACCCCCTCCCCCCGTTTCGCACCGATGGCCTCCATGTCCTCCAACCTTCGCCGCCGACCGTCTTTGGCCCCTGCACCGCGCACCGGCACCCCCGACTGGTACGTTTCTCCCGTCTCTATCTCTCTCTCTTTCTGGTTTACGTATCTAGCTAGCTCGCGGTAATGAACAATTCTGTGCGCATGCGTGTGTGTAGGAGGGACTGGGCGGGCATCCACAAGCCCATGGCGAAGCGGATCGCGGAGCACGCGCTGGCGAACGACGTCGCGGACTACCTTCAGTTCCGCGCGGCGTGCGCGGCGTGGAGGGAACACACCGATGAGGATAACCCCAAGCAGCACAGCGTGCTCGACCAGCGCTTCCACCCGCGCCGCTGGATCCTGCTGCCGAATGGGAGCAGCACCTATGTCGCCGACGACGACAGCCGCAACCGGCACAGCATGGTGAACCTGTCCGACCGGACGAAGATCACCGTCGATCTGCCTCACCTCCAGGGCCACACCGTCGCCATCGGGTCTGGCGGCTCGCCCGGCGGCGTCCTCGTCCTCGTACACGTGGACACCCTCGTCGTGCGGCTTCTGAACCCGCTCACCGGGCAGCGCGTCGACCTCGCTTCCGTCGCTCCCGTGCTGAGCGGCCACCGCATGGGACACCGCGACAAGGAATTCTCGCGCAGGTGCAAAGTGCTAGGAGCCGGGTTCGCGGGCGACTCCACGGTGGTGCTCCATTTCGGGTGGGACAACAAGCTCGTCTCCTGCAACCTCGGCGGCGACCACTGGGAGGTTATCAGCGAAGGCGATTTGTACTGCTCAGCCTTCCCGTTCCGCGGCAAGGTCTACTTCGCCGACCAGGGGAGGGAAGGGCTTATGGTCGTGGACGCCGAGGCCACACCACCCAATCTGGTGCTAGCCGCAAGATGGCCGACGAGAAGGTTCAAGTTCAGCTTCGCGTACATGGCCGACAGCTCCGGCATGCTTCTGGTGCTGACCAACAAGGTCAATTACCAGGGGGGACAGGGACTGGATGACGATTACACGGTGAAGTTCCACTTATTCCGGCTGGAAGCGGACGCCGGGGTGCTGATCCGGGTGAAGGACCTCGGCCAGCGGGCCATGTTCGTCGGCGACTACTCCGGCGCGATCGTCGTGTCCGCCAAAGGTAACGTCGTCCCCAACGCCATCTACTTCCAGCACGACCTGCACAAGGAACTTTTAGTGCGTGGTGTGTCTGATGGAACAACCAGGCCGATGACTGAAGCTGAGGGCGGTTTCATCGACTATCTGACTTCTTATGTGCGTTGGAACGGGAGCCACAAGGAATGCTGATCGGTGATCGCGGTCGTTTCTGCAACCGCGATATTTTTTTTTGAGAAACCTGCAACCGCGATATTATAGTATCTCTGAAATGCTGCTGTGTCTTCTTATAATAAAAGAACCCATAAGTTCATGTTTCTGTTGTGGCATGTGTGCCTAAACTTTGATGATAAGTTTTTGTCCTTGCTATAAGTGAATTGCTTCGAAATTTTAAGTATGATTGGGCATAATGTGCTACTCGAGTTTTCTAGTTGTTGCTATAAGTGAATTGCTCAACTTTACATTTTATAATAATTGATATTGTTTCATTCTCGCTCGTGTGTTGCCATGTGATACGAGCTAGTAGCAAACAGTGCATACGTGAATTCAAAGATTAGCAATGTATTGTACCGGATGAATTTCCTCTTCTTGTGCTAGACAACAAGAAGAAAATTCATTGTGCTTATGTAGGTAGAGATAGAATTTGCTGCCTAGGGGATAGTTGTCCCCAAAGGTGTCTACCGTTCGTACTCGCTTCATTTTTATTTACTCTGCATATTAGTTATGAACCAAGTTGAACTTTATAAAGTTTGACCAAGTTTAAAGAAAACAATACAAACTTTTACAATAAGAAATTTATATGATGTAAAAATATATTCAATGATGATTCTAATGTTATTGATTTGGACATATGTGTGTTAATAACTTTGTGTAACCTTGGCCAAACTTTACAAAATTTGACTTGAAACAAAACTAATATGCAGAGCAAGTACTATAAGGGAAGGGAGTACTTATGTTGGGGTTTGTGCCTACACGTTGTTTGCTTTGCTTGCGACGTGTTTTAATTGGTCGTTGTGTATCCTTCTTCAGCTTCTCCTCCCTATCATGAAACACCATCTATGTTTGGTCTCCCGCGTTGACACAACACAAAACACAAACAAGGTCACAGTGGACACGTTGAGCTAGCTAGCTAATAGGTACTCGTAAATACGCATTCCAATTCATGGACAAAGTCCATGCCATAATGGAAGGGGAAGAGAAGATGTGAAGCTTGTAAAATGTTGTCATTGCACAAGACAAAAAAAAGACTAAAGTCTCATCTATACTAGCTAGCCATGTTGATGTTACGAGCGAATAGACAACATGGCACCAATCGTGCCAAAAACAATTTGCTCTTTGTGCTTGTCTAGCTATATTAGTTGATACTCAATTATATGAGATACCAAGTAAGCAACAAGCACAAATCTCTGCATCTAACAACAATAAAGTTAGGGGCGCCCCCCCCCCCCAAGGGCAGATGTATTTTATTGATATTTACTAGGCTAGTTCAAAGTCAGACTTCATTGGAGCATATAATTTACTCTTAACACATGACTTCTTTGATTCAAAGAATTTTCATAGAATTTTTGGGGATTGGATTCTTAGGAATTCTTTATGTATAGGTTGTTTCGTTTGCAATTGCAGTCCTTTGCCGATTTCCAAAGGGATATTTTGCAGTCTATTTTGGAAGAAAACTCAACCCACTCGAACTTCTTGTCACAATTCCATTATTTTCATGTGGTCTCAAACCGTCTTCAAAGCAAATTACTACCATTCTCCAATCCTATAGGATTGAGTAGGACATAACACTATAATTTTCTTGTGTTTCAAGATTTCTGTTAATCAAATAGGCTCTTAATATATGATGGTCACTTGATAGGCCCTCTTTGATTTAAATAATTTTTGGAGGATTTACGTTAGTGATTTTTCCTACATGGGTTGTTTGATTTGTAGGGCTTTTTTACCGTTAGGATTTATTTTCACTTGATTTCATAGGAAAGTATACATGCTCTCCAACTTCTTTGAATGATCACAATGCTTTTTCTTGCGCACAGTCAAACATCATTTCAAGCCATAGTACACAACATGGGATGAATCCTTATTTGTGTGTTTTTCCTATTCATGCATTTTAACAACCGTGGGATGTAAACCAAAGATGCCCAAAAAGCAAGTTCATTTGTATAAAGTAAACTAAATATTTTTAAATAGTAAGCGAGTAAATCATCTTATAGTGACTTTGAAGATATGAGTTATCAAAAAAAAGTTTACGCCACTTTAACACTAATCTATGCATTTCATGTGAATTCAACATACACGTATTAGACAATACATTATTGTAGAGAGGTGGTTTGGCAATACAATATTTGTTGTATTGATTGGGTGCAGGTGCACGTATATATAGAGTACAAGTAGGCCTCAATCTCAACTATACACAACTAGGAGGTGGGCCAGAATATACACAAATACATACAACCCATATATATTCAACACCCCCCGCAGTCGAAGCGTCGGCGGAGACATAGAGACTGGACCGAAACTCCTCGAAGACGGGAGTAGGCAATCCCTTAGTCATCACGTTAGCAAACTGTTGCGTCGTCGGAATGTGGAGAACCAAACACGGACAAGTGCGACCTGCTCACGAACGAAGTGAATATCGAGCTCAATATGCTTCGTACGATGATGGTGCATCGGGTTGGCGGAGAGGTATACCACGCTGACGTTGTCCCAGTAGACAAGTGTGGCCTTGTGAACATCACAAAGCAACTCTTGGAGTAGCTGACGAATCCAAGAGCATTCCGCCACGACATTAGCGAATGCCCGATACTCTGCCTCGGTGCTGGAGCGTGAGACCGTGGGCTGTCACTTTGAAGACCAAGAGATCAACGAGGGCCCAAGGTAGACACAATAGCCTGAATTAGAGCACCAGGTGTCGGAGCAACCTGCCCAGTCGACATCCGAGTAGGCGACGAGGTCGATGGAGGCGGAGGCCATCAGGGTGAGGCCCAAGGACATGGTGCCACGTATGTATCAAAGAATACGCTTCACCAAGGTCCAATGAGAGTCACGCGTGGCATGCATGTGGAGGAACATCTGCTGAACAGCATACTGCAGGTTCGGGCGGGTCAGCGTCAGGTACTGTAAGGCGCCAACAGTGGAGCGATAAAACACCGCATCAGACGCGAGAGACCCCTCCAGGGTAGAGACCTTCACCTTCGTGTCGATAGGAGTGGGCGCCGTTTTGCAGTTAAGCATACCGGCGCGCTCCAGAATCTCGTGGGCGTACATCTATTGATGCAAAAAGAAGCCGTCAGCCTGACGGACCACCTCGATGCGGAGGAAGAAGTGTAGAGGCCCCAAGTCCTTGAGGGCGAACTCATCACAAAGACGAGCCGTGACCCGCTGAAGGAGCTCGATGCTGTATGCCATGACGATGATGTCATTGACGTATAGTAGCAGGTGTTGGGGAACGTTGCATGGGAAACAAAATTTTTCCTCTAGGGCATATTTCCAACAGTCTCCCACTTGCACTAGAGTCAATAATCTAGTTCACATCGCTATGTGATTTACATGGTAATGAATCGAACACCCATACAGTTCTGGTGTTGATCATGTTTAGCCCTTGGAAGAGGTTTAGTCAACAGGTCTGCAACATTCAGATCCGTGTGCACTTTGCTAATATTTATGTCCTTCTCCTCGATGTAGATCCGGATGGAGTTGAAGCTTCGTTTTATGTGTATGGTCCTCTTGTGAAACCTTGGTTCCTTGGCTAGAGCAATGGCACCAGTGTTGTCACGGAACAGGTTTATTGGATTCAGTGCACTAGGCACTACTCCAAGATCTGTCATGAACTGCTTCATCTAGACACCTTCCTTCGCTGCCTCCGAGGCTGCGATGTACTCCGCTTCGCACGTAGAATCAGCTACCACGCTCTGCTTGGAACTGCACCAGCTTACCGCTCCCTCGTTAAGAATAAATACGTATCCGGTTTGTGACTTAGAGTCGTCCGGATCAGTGTCAAAGCTTGCATCGACGTAACCATTTACGACGAGCTCTTCATCACCTCCATAAACAAGAAACATCTCCTTAGTCCTGTTAAGGTACTTAAGGATATTCTTGACCGCTTGCCAGTGCTCCACTCCAGGATCACTTTGAAACCTTCCGGCCATACTTATGGCAAGGCTGACATCGGGTCTTGTGCACAACATTGCATACATGATAGAGCCTATGGCTGAAGCATAGGGGATGACACTCATCTTTTCTTTATCTTCCGCAGTCACTGGGCATTGAGTCTTACTCAACTTCACACCTTGTAACACAGGCAAGAACCCTTTCTTGGACTGTTCCATTTTAAACTTCTTCAAAACTTTATCAAGGTATGTGCTCTGTGAAAGTGCTATTAAGCGTCTCGATCTATATCTATAGATATTAATGCCTAATATGAAAGCAGCTTCTCCTAGGTCCTTCATTGAAAAACTCTTATTCAAATATTCCTTCGCGCTTTCCAGCATTTCTATATTGTTTCCAATCAGCAATATGTCATCCACATATAACACTAGAAACGCTATAGAGCTCCCACTCACTTTCTTGTAAATACAAGCTTCTCCATAAACTTGTATAAACCCAAACGCTTTGATCACTTCATCAAAGCACTTATTCCAACTCCGAGATGCTTGCACCAGTCCATAAATGGATCGCTGGAGTTTGCAAACTTTGTCAGCATTCTCTGGATCGACAAAACCTTCGGGTTGCATCATATACAACTCTTCCTCAAGGAAACCGTTGAGGAATGCCGTTTTGACATCCATCTGCCAAATTTCATAGTCGAAATAAGCAGCTATTGCCAACATGATTCTGACAGACTTAAGCATCGCTACGGGTGAGAAAGTCTCATCGTAGTCAACTCGTTGAACTTGTGAAAAACCCTTTGCCACAAGTCGAGCTTTATAGACGGTGACATTACCGTCCGCGTCCATCTTCTTCTTAAAGATTCATTTGTTCCGAATGGCCTTTCCCCCTTCAGGTAGTACTTCCAAAGTCCATACTTTGTTTTCATACATGGATCCCATCTCGGATTTCATGGCGTCTAACCATTTCTCGGAATCCAGGCCCATCACTGCTCCTCCATAGCTCGTAGGTTCATTGTTGTCTAACAACATGACCTCCAAGACAGGATTGCCGTACCACTCCGGCGTAGTACGCGTCCTTGTCGACCTACGAGGTTCAATAGTAGCTTGATCCGAAGCTTCATGGTCATCATCATTAACTTCCTCTTCTACCGTCGTAGGTTCCATAGAAACATCTTTCTGCGCTGCGCTACTTTCTGGTTGAAGTAAAGGTTCAATAACCTCATCAAGCTCTATTTTCCTCCCACTCAATTCTTTCGAGAGAAACTCTTTCTCAAGAAATGTTCCGTTCTTTGCGACAAATACTTTGCCTTCGGATCTGAGATAGAAGGTATACCCGACTGTCTCTTTCGGGTATCCTATGAAAACGCATTTCTCCGCTTTGGGTTCCAGCTTTTCAGGCTGAAGCTTTTTGACATAAGCATCACATCCCCAAACTTTAAGAAACGACAACTTTGGCCTTTTGCCAAACCACAGTTCATATGGCGTCGTCTCAACGGATTTTGATGGTGACCTATTTAAAGTGAATGCAGCTGTCTCTAATGCATAACCCCAAAATGATAGTGGCAAATCGGCAAGAGACATCATAGAACGCACCATATCTAATAAGGTTCGGTTACGACGTTCAGACACACCATTATGCTGTGGTGTTCCGGGTGGTGTCAACTGTGAAACAATTCCACATTGTCTTAAGTGACTGCCAAACTCATAACTCAGATATTCACCTCCTCAATCAGATCGCAGAAATTTAATCTTCTTGTTACGATGATTCTCAACTTCACTCTGAAATTGCTTGAACTTTTCAAACGTTTCAGACTTGTGTTTCATCAAGTAAATATACCCGTATCTACTCAAGTCATCAGTGAAGGTGAGAAAGTAACGATATCCACCGCGCGCTGCAACATTCATTGGACCGCACACATCAATATGTATGATTTCCAATAAGTCACTTGCCCGTTCCATTGTTCCAGAGAACGGCGTTTTAGTCAGCTTGCCCATGAGGACATATTGTTTTTGGGAAGCCGTGAGGATAATCCTCAGATTACGGGCCCAATCAACAAAGTTACTTCCATCATCTTTCAACTTAGCTTTCTCTAGGAACGCATTAAAATTCAGGGGTGCTACTGTGCGAGCCATTGATCTACAACATAAATATGCAAAGGTTACTTAGACTATTGTTCAAGATAATGAGTTTAGTTAATCAAATTACTAAAGCTCCCACTCAAATTGACATCCTTCAGGTCATCTGAGTGTCACATGATCCAAATTCACCAACTCAAGTCCGATCATCACGTGAGTTAAGGTGGCTTCAATGGTGAACATCATTATGTTGATCATATCTACCATATGACTCATGTTCGACCTTACGGTCTCTTGTATTCCGAGTCCATGTCTGTACATGCTAGGCTCGTCAAGTTTAACCCGAGTGTTCTGCATGTGCAAATCTGGCTTGCACCCGTTGTATGTGAACGTAGAGTCTATCACACCCGGTCATCACGTGGTGTCTCGACACGACGAACTTTTGCAACGGTGCACACTCGGGAAGAACACAATTTATCTTGAAATTTAAGTGAGGGATCACCTTATAATGCTACCGTCGTACTAAGCAAAACAAGGTGCATAAAAGGATTAACATCTCATGCAATTCATAAGTGACATGATATGGCCATGAACTTGTGTTTAAGATCTCCATCTTCAAAACATCGGCATGATCTCCATCGTCACCGGCACGACACCATGATCTCCATCAACGTGTCGCCATCGGGGTTGTCACGCCCTGCATGCTTCTACTACTATTGCTACCGTAGCGATAAAGTAAAGCATTACATAGCGCTTAATGATTGACACGCAGGTCATACAATAATTAAAGACAACCCTATGGCTCCTGCCGGTTGCCGTACTCATTGACATGCAAGTCGTGAAATTCTATACATCACATGATCATCTCATACATCACATATATCTCATCATGTAATTGGCCATATCACATCACAACATACCCTGCAAAAACAAGTTAGACGTCCTCTAATTGTTGTTGCAAGTTTTACGTGGCTGCTACGGGTATCTAGCAAGAACGATTCTCACCTACGCATAAACCACAACGGTGATACATAAATTTATTTTCAACCTTCTCAAGGACCGCCTTTGTCGAATCCGATCCAACTAAAGTAGGAGAAACTGACACCCGTTAGCCATCTGTTGCAACAAGTGCAGTTGAGGGAACCGGTCTCTCGTAAGCGTACGAGTAAGGTTGGTCCGGGCCGCTTCATCCCACAATACCGCTGAACCAAAACACGACCAAGGGAGGAAGCAATCTAAGCATCAACGCCCACAAACCTTTTGTGTTCTACTCGAGATCTCATCGAACCATCAACCTAGCTCTGATACCACTGTTGGGGAATGTTGCATGGGAAACAAAAATTTTCCTACGCACACGCAAACCTATCCATGGTGATGAGCATCTATGAGAGGGAGAGTGAATCTACGTACCCTTGTAGATCGCTAAGCGGGAAGCGTTAAGAAACGCGGTTGGTGTAGTTGAACTTCTTCGCGATTCAAATCGCCGAGCGTCCCGCGATCTAATCACGAACCATCCCGCGAACCAATCACGAACCGTCCCATGATCTCGTCACGATCCGTCCCGCGATCCAATCATGAACGTCCCGTGGCCTTGATCATGATCCTTCTGATCTAGTACCGAACGGACGGCACCTCCGCGTTCAGCACACGTGCAGCCTGATGACGATCTCCACCGTCTTGATCCAGCAAGAGGAGGTGGAGAGGAGGGAGAGTTCACCGGCAGCGCGGCGGCGCTCCGGTGATGGTGTTCGAGTTATTCCTGCAGGGCTTCGCCTAAGCACCGCAGAAATCAAATCTAGAGGAGAAACTATGCACTAGAGGTTAGGGTTGCACGTGAAAGAAAGAACTTGTTCAAAACCCTTGAAACCCTCTAGTATATATAGGAGGAGAGGAGGAGGAGAGGCAGCCTTGGCCTCCAAGGCTAGCTGGTTCAGCCGGCTAGGAGGGAGGAGTCCTCCTCCTTCTACTCCAAGTAGGATTAGGACTCCTTCCTTATATATCCCCCTTTTTTTAGCCTTTTCCACCTTTTTCCTTTTGGTATTTTCCCCTCCTGGCGCCATGGACCTTTGTGGCTGTTCTACCAGCCCACTAAGGTCTGGTTATTATTCTCCCACAGCCCATGGACCCTCTAGGGTCGAAATACCTCTCCCGGAGGCCTCCCGGTACACTACCGACACTCCGGATACACTACCGATGAGCCCGGAACTTTTCCGGCGACCAAACTGGTGTTGGAAATATGCCCTAGAGGCAATAATAAATTAGTTATTACCATATTTCCTTGTTCATGATAACCGTTTATTATCCATGCTATAATTGTATTGATCGGAGACTTAAATGCATGTGTGGATACATAGACAAAACCATGTCCCTAGTATGCCTCTAATAGACTAGCTCGTTGATCAAAAGATGGTTAAGGTTTCCTAGCCATGGACATGAGATGTCATTTGATAACGGGGTCACATCATTAGGAGAATTATGTGATGGACAAGATCCAAACTGCAAACGTAGCATATGATCGTGTCAGTTTATTGCTACTGTTTTCCGCATGTCAAGTATGTGTTCCTATGACCATGAGATCATGCAAATCACAGATATCGGAGGAGTGCCTTGTGTGTATCAAACGTCGCAACGTAACTAGGTGACTATAAAGGTGCTCTACAGGTATCTCCGATGGTGTCTGTTGAGTTGGCATGGATCGAGACTGGGATTTGTTACTCCGTGTGACGGAGAGGTATCTCGGGGCCCACTTGGTAATGCAACATCACAATAAGCCTTGCAAGCAATGTGACTAATTTTTAGTTGCGGGATCTTGTATTACGGAACGAGTAAAGAGACTTGCCGGTAACGAGGTTGAACTAGGTATGGAGATACCGACGATCGAATCTCGGGCAAGTAACATACCGAAGAACAAAGGGAACGTTATACGGGATTAACTGAATCCTTGACACAGAGGTTCGACCGATAAAGATCTTTGTAGAATATGTAGGAACCAATGTGGACGTCCAGGTCCCGCCATTGGTTATTGACCGTAGAGGTGTCTCGGTCATGTCTACATAGTTCTCGAACCCGCAGGGTCTGCACACTTAAGGTTCGGTGACGTTTCGGTAGTGTAGAGTTATGTATGATGGTGACTGAAGTTTGTTCGGAGTCCCGGATGAGATCCCGTACGTCACGAGGAGCTCCGGAATGGTCTGGAGGTAAAGATTCATATATAGGAAGTCCCAGTTTGGTTTCCGGAAAAGTTTCGGGCTCATCGGTAGTGTATCGGGAGTGCCGGTAGTGTACCGGGAGGCCTCCGGGAGGGGTATTTCGACCCCAAGAGGTCCATGGGCTGTGGGATAATAATAACCAGCCCTTAGTGGTCTGGGAAAACAGCCACAAAGGCCCATGGCGCAGGAGAGAAAGTCCTAAAGCAAAAAGTGGAAAATCAGCCAATAGGAGGCAATCCTACTCCATCTAGGATTGGAGGTGAAGTAGGATTGCTCCCACCTCCTATTTCGGCCGACCCAAAGGCCTTGGCTGCCTCTCCTCTCCTCTCCTCCTATATATACTAGTGTATTGGGTGGTTTTTGGACAGAATTTCCGGCCACGTGCTACCCGTTCCACCGGTGCATAGTTTCTCCTCTAGATCGGTTTTCTGCAGCGCTTAGGCGAAGCCCTGCCGGAATTGCTCCACCACCATCGCCGGAGCACCGTCACGCTGCCGGTGAACTCTCTCTCCTCTCCACCTCCTCTCGCTGGATCGAGACGGTGGAGATCGTCATCAAGCTGCACGTGTGCTGAACGCGGAGGTGTCGTCCGTTCGGCGCTAGATCGGAAGGACCGTGATCGAGATCGCGAGACGGTTCGTGATGTGATCGCGGAACGGATCGTGATGAGTTCGCGGGACAGATCGTGATCAAGATCGTGAGACAGATCGTGATGAGTTCACGGGACGGATCATGATGTGTTCGCGGGACGGTTCGTGATTTGGATCGCGAAGAAGTTCGACTACACCAACCGCGTTTCTTAACGCTTCCCGCTTAGCGATCTACAAGGATACATAGATCCATTCTCCCTCTCGTAGATGCTCATCACCATGGATAGGTTTGCGTGTGCGTAGGAAAATTTTTGTTTCCCATGCGACGTTCCCCAACAGTGGCATCATGAGCTAGGTTGATGGTTCGATGAGATCTCGAGTAGAACACAAAAGGTTTGTGGGCGTTGATGCTTAGATTGCTTCCTCCCTTGGTCGTATTTTTGTTCAGCGGGATTGTGAGATGAAGCGGCCCGGACCAACATTACTCGTACGCTTACGAGAGACCGGTTCCCTCAACGCAACTTGTTGCCTAGATGGCTTGCGGGTGACAGTTTCTCTCACTTTAGTTGGATCGGATTCGACAAAGGCGGTCCTTGAGAAGGTTGAAAAGCAATCTATGTATCACCGTTGTGGTTTATGCGTAGGTGAGAATCTTTCTTGCTAGATACCTGTAGCAGCCACGTAAAACATGCAACAACAATTAGAGGATGTCTAACTTGTTTTTGCAGGGTATGTTGTGATGTGATATGGCCAATTACATGATGAGATATATGTGATGTATGAGATGATCATGTGATGTATAGAATTTCACGACTTGCATGTCGTTGAATACGGCAACCGGCAGGAGCCATAGGGTTGTCTTTAATTATTGTATGACCTGCGTGTCAATCATTAAGCGCTATGTAATGCTTTACTTTATCGCTACGGTAGCAATAGTAGTAGAAGCATGTAGGGCGTGACAACCCCGATGGCGACACGTTGATGGAGATCAAGATGATGGAGATCATGGTGTCGTGCCGGTGACGATGGAGATCATGCCGGTGCTTTCTAGATGGAGATCAAAAGCACAAGTTCATGGCCATATCATGTCACTTATGATTTGCATGTGATGTTAATCCTTTTTATGCACCTTGTTTTGCTTAGGACGGCGGTAGCATTATAAGGTGATCTCTCACTTAATTTCAAGATAAATTGTGTTCTCCCCGAGTGTGCACCGTTGCGAAAGTTCGTCGTGTTGAGACACCACGTGATGATCGGGTGTGATAGACTCTACGTTCACATACAACGGGTGCAAGCCAGTGTTGCACATGCAGAACACTCGGGTTAAACTTGACGAGCCTAGCATGGACAGACATGGCCTCGGAACACAAGAGACCGAAAGGTCGAACATGAGTCATATAGTAGATATGATCAACATGATGATGTTCACCATTGCAGCCACCTCAACTCACGTGATGATCGGACTTGAGTTGGTGAATTTGGATCATGTATCACTCGAATGATCGGAGGGATGTCAATTTGAGTGGGAGTTCTTAAGTAATATGATTAATTGAATTCATTATCATGAACATAGTCAATAGTGTCTTTGCAAATTATGTTGTAGATTACTAGCTCGCGCTGTAGCTCCCTTAAATTTTTATATGTTCCTAGAGAAATAGAGTTGAAAGATGTTGGTAGCAATATTGCGGACTGGGTCCGTGATTTGAGGATTGTCCTCATTGCTGCACAGAAGGCTTATGTCCTTAATGCACCGCTCGGTGCGCCACCCCCTCTAGCGTCGTCTATAGATGTTGTGAACATCTGACAGGCACGTTTCGATGACTACTTGATAGTTTAGTGTGTCATGCATTACGGCTTTGAATTGAGGCTCCGAAATGTTTTGAACGTCACAGAACATATGAGATGTTCTAAGAGCTGAGATTGTGATCTCAGGCTCGTGCCCGAGTTGCGAGATATAGGATCTCCAACGAGATTCTTTGCCTGCAAGATGAAAGAGAATAGCTCAATCGTTGAGCATGTGCTCAGACTGTCTGGGTACTACAATCGCTTGAATCGAGTGGGAGTTGATCTTCCAGATAAGATAGTGATTGATGTAGTTCTCCAAGTCACTGTCACTGAGCTACTAGAACTTGGTGATTAACTATAAAATGCCAGGGAAAGAAATGTTGATCCCTGAGCTGTTCGCGATGTTTGACACCGTGAAGGTAGAAATCAAGAAGGAGCGTCAAGTGTTGATGGTTAATCAAACCACTAGTTTCGAGAAGGGCAAGAGCAAGGAGGGAAACTTCATGGATAGCAAGTCAGTTGCTGCTCCAGTGAAGCAACCCAAAGTTGAACTCAAACCCGAGACTAAGTGCTTCTGTTATGAGGTGAGCGGTCGCTGAAGCGGAACAACCCTAGATACTTGGTAGATAAGAAGGCCGGCAACATTAATAGAAGTATATTTGATATACGAGTTATTAATGTGTACCTTGCTAGTACTCTTAGTAGCACCTGGGTATTGGATACCAGTTCGGTTGCTAAATGTTAGTAACTCGAAATAAAAGCTACGGAATAAACGGAGAACTAGCTAAGGGTGAGGTGACGATATGTGTTGGAAGTGTTTCCAAGGTTGATGTGATCAACATCGCACGCTCTCTCTACCTTCAGGATTAGTGACGAACCTAAATAAATGTTATTTGGTGTTTTGCGTTGAGCTTGAACATGATTAGATCATGTTTATTGCAATACGGTTATTCATTTAAGTTAGAGAATAATGGTTATTCTGTTTACATGAATAATACCTTCAATGGTCATGCACCCAGTGAGAATGGTTTGTTGAAATCTTGATCGTAGTAGTACACATGTTCATAACATTGATGTCAAAAGATACAAAGTTAATAATGATAGTACCACATACTTGTGGCACTGCCGCAAAATGTCATATTGGTATAAAGCACATGAAGAAACTCCATGGTGATGGATATTTGGACTCATTCGATTTCGAATCGGTTGAGACATGCGAACCATGCCTCTTGGGCAAGATGACTAAAGGACCCCGTTGGATGGAGCGGGCAAGTGATTCATTGGAAATGATACATGTTGATGTATGCAATCTAGTGAGTCTTGTAGCGTGCAGTGGATATCGTTATTTTCTTACCTTCACTAATGATTTGAGTAGATATAGTGTATATTTACTTAATGAAACACAAGTCTGAATCGTTTGAAAGGTTCAAGCAAATTCAGAGTGAAGTTTAAAGATCATCGTGACAAGAAGATAAAAATGACCGCGATATGATCGTGGAGGTGAATATCTGAGTCACGAGTTTGGCATACAACTTAAGACAATGTGAAAGTTGTTTCACAACTAAACGCCACCTGGAACACCATAGTGTGATGGTGTGTCCGAATATCATAGTTATGCTCTATTGGACATGGTGCGTGCTATGATGTCTCTTATCGTTTTACTACTATAATTTTGGGGTTATGCATTAGAGACAACTACATTCACTTTAAATAGGGCACCATCTAAATCCGTTGAGATGACACCATGTGAATTATGGTTTGATAGAAACCTAAGCTGTCATTTCTTAATACTTGGGGCTGCGACACTTGTGTGGAAAATGTTTTCACCTAATGAGGTCGAACCCAAGGCGGACAAATGCATCTTCATAGAATACCCTAAGATCAGTTGGGTGAACCTTCTATCTCAGATCCAAGTGCAAAGTGTTTGTTACTAAAACGGATCCTTTCTCGAGGAAAAGTTTCTCTCGAAAGAATTGAGTGGGAGGAAGATAAAACTTGATGAGGTTGTTAAACCTTTGTTCAACCAGAGAGTAGCGCAGCGCAGGATGTTGTTTCTGTGAAGCCTACGTTAGTTGAAGAGGAAGTTAATGATGATGATCATGAAGCTTTAGGATCAAGTTACTATCGAACTTCGTAGGTCGACAAGGATGTGGACTACTCCTAAGCGGTACGACAACCCTGTCTTGGAGGTCATGTTGTTGGACAACGATGAACCTACGAGCTATGGAGAAGCGATGATGGGCCCGAATTCCGACAAATGGTTGGAGGCCATGAAATCCGAGATAGGATCCATGTATGAAAACCAAGTATAGACTTTGGTAGACTTGCTCGTTAGACGGCAGGTCGTTGAGTACAAATGGACATTTAGAATGAAGACAGACACTGATGGTGAATGTCACCATTTGTAAAGCTCGACTTGTTGCAAAGTTGTTTGTGACAAGTTCAAGGAGTTGACTGCGATGAGGCTTTCTCACTCATAGCGATGCTAAAAGTCTGTTGGAATTATGTTAGCAGTTGCTGCATTTTCAATTATGAAATCTGCCAGATGGATGTCAAAACATCGTTTCCTTAACGGTTTACTTAAGGAAAGGTTGTATGTGATACAACCAGAAGGTTTTGTCAGTCCTAAGGATGCTAAAAGATGAGCAAGCTTCAGTGATCCTTCTATGGACTGAAGCAAGCATCTCGGAGTTGGAATATACACTTTGATGAGGTGATCAAAGTTTCTGTAGTTTATACAAAGTTTACGAGAAACTTGTATTTGCAATAAAGTGAGTGGGAGCACTGTAGAGTTTTTGATAAGTATGTGTGGTTGACATATTGTTGATCGGAAATAATGTAGAATTTCTGGAAGGCATAAAAGGTTGTTTGAAAAGTGTTTTTCAAAGGAAGACCTGGATAAAGCTACCTAATTGTTGAGCATCAAAATCTATAGAGATAGATCAAGATGCTTATCAGACTTTCAATGAGTGCATACCTTGACAAGATTTTGAAAGAGTTCAAAATGGATCAGCCAGAGAAATAGTTCTCGTCTGATTTGTAAGGTGTGAAGTTGAGTGAGACTCAAAGCTTGACAACGGCAGAAGAAAGAGAAAGGACGAACGTCGTCCCCGATGCCTTAGCCATAGGCTCTATATTATGCCATGCTGTGTACCGCACCTGTGTGTGCCTTGCCATGAGTCCGTCAGGGGGTACAAGAGTGAACCAGGAGTGGATCACTGGACAGCAGTCAAGATTATCCTCAGTAACTAAGAGACTGAGGAGATGTTTCTCGATTATCCCCAAAACTTTTCCGGAAACCAAACTGGGACTTCCTATATATCAATCTTTACCTCCGGACCATTCTGGAGCTCCTCGTGACGTCCGGGATCTCATCCGGGACTCCGAACAATCTTCGGTCACCACCATACATAACTCTACACTACCAAAACGTCACCGAACCTTAAGTGTGTAGACCCTGCGGGTTCGAGAACTATGTAGACATGACCGAGACACCTCTCCGGCCAATAACCAATGGCGGGACCTGGATGTCCACATTGGTTCCTACATATTCTACGAAGATCTTTATCGGTCGAACCTCTATGTCAAGGACTCAGTTAATCCCGTATAACGTTCCCTTTGTTCTTCGGTATGTTACTTGCCCGAGATTTGATCGTCGGTATCTCCATACCTAGTTCAACCTCGTTACCGGCAAGTCTCTTTACTCGTTCCATAATACAAGATCCCGCAACTAACAATAGGCACATTGCTTGCAAGGCTTATTGTGATGTTGCATTACCGAGTGGGCCCCGAGATACCTCTCCGTCATACGGAGTAACAAATCCCAGTCTCGATCCATGCCAACTCAACATACACCATCGGAGATACCTGTAGAGCACCTTTATAGTCACCCTGTTACGTTGTGACGTTTGATACACACAAGGCACTCCTCCGATATCCATGAGTTGCATGATCTCATGGTCATAGGAACGTATACATTGACATGCAGAAAACAGTAGCAATAAACTGACACGATCATATGCTACGTTTGTAGTTTGGGTCTTGTCCATCACATCATTCTCCTAATGATGTGATCCCGTTATCAAATGACATCACATGTCAATGGCTAGGAAACCCTGACCATCTTTGATCAACGAGCTAGTTCACTAGAGGCATACTAGGGACACAATGTTGTCTATATACCCACACATGCAATGAGTTTCCAATCAATACAATTATAGCATGGATAATAAACGATTATCATGAACAAGGAAATATAATAATAAACACTTTATTTATTGCCTCTAGGGCATATTTCCAACAGCAGGTATGCAGTGTTAGCGCCCTGATGATGCACGAAGAGTGAGGCATCAGAGCGAGTGGACCGAAAGCCTAGAGACTGCAGGAAGGCAGCGATGTGATGGTACCAAGCCCGTGGCGCCTGCTTCAACCCGTAAAGAGAACGAGAGAGCAAGCACACAAAGTCCAGATGCTCAACATCGATGAAGCCAGTGGGCTGCTCACAGAATACCTGCTCGGCAAGGTGACCGTGCAAGAAGGCGTTGGAGACATCCAACTGATGCACATGCCAGGCTCGCGAGAACGCTAACTGAAGCACGGTGCAGATCGTGCCCGGTTTCACAACTGGAGCGAAGGTGTCGATGAAGTCCACGCCAGCACATTGCCGAAAGCCACGAACGACCCACCGAGCCTTATAGCGCTCAAGAGAACCATCTGGGCAGGTCTTATCGCGAAACACCCACTTACCAGTCATGACATTGGCATGAGGGGGTCACGGGACAAGATGCCACATGCGGTTGTGCTGCAAGGCATCGAACTCCTCCTGCATCGCTACGAGCCAGTGGGGATCCCGAAGGGCAACACGAGCGGAGGTGGGAACAGGTGACAACGTCGATGTCGAGGCAGCGCACACATACTCATCGAAAGAGTAGCGCGTGCTCGGGCGAGGCACACCGACCTAGGCGCGGCTCGTCGTGGCAGGAGGCAGACCAGCTCCGGATCGAGACGGTTTGATAAAACCATCGGATGAGCGTGGCCTCAATGGTGGACCACTCCGGATCGCCCTTCATGTAGTTGGCGTCCATGGAGCCATCGATGTGCTCGGTGAGATAGTACTCGCGAAAGACAAGGGTGAAGTAGGTCTTCCACGCGTAGTGAGAAGTGCTGGAACTGTTGAGGCGGATGGGGACCCGGGCCTTGATGTTGAGATCATGAATGGCGGCAGTGGAGGGCTCGGGATCGGTGCTACCTCTTGAGCTTGCGTTGGTTTTCCCTTGAAGAGAAAAGGGTGATGAAGCGAAGTAGATTAGTATTTCCCTCAGTTGTTGAGAACCAAGGTACCAATCTAGTAGGAGGAACAAGCAAGTCACCAATGGATGCACCTACACAAACAATCAAACTCTTGCACCCAATGCTATAAAGGGGTTATCAATCCCTTCATAGTTACTTCCAAGGATTAGATCTGATAGAGATAGATGTAAAAGATTGCGGAAAGTAAAAACTAAATAAATTGCAACAAGATATTTTTGGTATCTTGGTATATAGATCTGAAAATATAATATGGAAAATAGACCCAGGGAGCATAGGTTTCACTAGAGGCTTCTCTCTTGAAGGAAAATAACACGATGGGTGAAAAAAATTTACTGTCGAGCAATTCATAGAAAAGCACATAGTTATGACTATATCCAAGGCAATGATTATGCATATAGGCATCACATCCGTGTAAAGTAGACCGAAACGATTCTGCATATACTACTATTACTCCACACATCGACGGACTCCTGCCTGCATCTAGAGTATTAACTTCATTAAGAACAGAGTAACGCATTAAGTAAGATGACATGATGTAGAGGAATAAACTCAAGCAATATGATGAAAACCCCATCTTTTTACCCTTGATGGCAACAATACAATGCGTGCCTCGCTACCCCTACTTTGTCACTGGGCGAGGACACCGCAAGATTGAACCCAAAACTAAGCACTTCTTCCATTGCAAGAATTACCAATCTAGTTGGCCAAACAAAACCAATAACTCGAAGAGACTTGCAAAGATATGAAATCATGCATTTAAGAATTCAGATAAGAACCAAATAATATTCATAGATAAGCTGATCATAAACCCACAATTCATCTGATCTCGACAAACACACCGCAAAAGAGTATTACATCGGATAGATCTCCATGAAGATCATGGAGAACATGGTATTGAAGCACAAAGA
Organism: Hordeum marinum; assembly: GCA_022496015.1. Taxonomy (NCBI): domain Eukaryota; kingdom Viridiplantae; phylum Streptophyta; class Magnoliopsida; order Poales; family Poaceae; genus Hordeum; species Hordeum marinum. The sequence goes on from CM039672.1 coordinate 388,707,749, forward strand.
GAGAGATAGAAGAAGCCATCTAGCTACTAGCTATGGATCCGTAGGTCTGTGGTGGACTACTCACGCATCATCGGAGGGGCAATGGAGTTGATGTAGATGCCCTCCGTGATCGAAACCCCCTCCGGCAGATTACTGGAAATGGCTCCAAGTTTGTATCTCTCGGGAACAAAGGCTTCTGGCAGCGGAAAAGTATTTGCGTGGATCTTTTTGGTATTGGGGGAATATTTGGGTTAGGAGATCTCCTGGGGGCCACAAGCTAGGGGGCGCGGCCCCCTGGCCATGCTAGGGTGGCTTGTGACCTCCTGGCAGGTGTCCTGGCCCCCTCTCCAAGTCTGGTAGATGTCTTATGGTCCAAGAAAAATCATCGCACAGATTTTATTCATTTGGAATCCGTTTAATATTCTTTATCTACAATACTCAAAAAGAAGGAAAAAAGATAAACTGGCACTAGGCTCTAGGTTAATAGGTTAGTCCCAAAAATAATATAAAATAGCATATTAATGCATATAAAACATCCAAAACAAATAATATAATAACAAATTCACGATTCATGCATGTCTGTCTCAAAAGGTGTGTTCAACAAGGATGATCTTGGCAAACTAAAAATCAAAGACTCATATCATACAAGACGCTCCAAGCAAAACACATATCATGTGGTGAATAAAAATATAGCCTCAAGTAAATTTACCAATGTATTGAAGATGAAAGAGGGGATGCCTTCCGAGGCATCCCCAGGATTAGGATTTTTGGCATTCTTGATTCCTTGGGGTACCTTGGGCATCCCTAATCTTAGGCTCTTGCCGCTCCTATTCCATAGTCCATCAAATCTTTACCCAAAACTTGAAAACTTCACAACACAAAACTCAACAGAAAACTCATGAGATCCGTTAGTATAAGAAAATAAATCACCACTTTAGGTACTGTTGTGAACTCATTCTATATTTATATTGATGTAAGATATATTGTATTCCAACTGCCCCCCCCCCCCGATACGACCCACAGATACATCAAAATAGGTAAACAACACAAAGAAAACAGAATCTATCAAAAACAGAACAGTCTGTAGCAATCTGGTAACTTCGTATACTTATGTAACTCCAAAAATTCTGAAAACTTAGGAAAACCTGGGAAATTTGTATATACATCTTGTGTAAAAATTTCAGATTCATTCGACGCTCTGATAAATTTATAAATTTCCTGGAGTGGGCGCAAAAGTTTCTGTTTTTTCTCAAGATCAAATCAACAATCACCATAGACCATCCCAAAGGTCTTACTTGGCTCAAAAACTAATTAAAACACCAAAACACAATTACTACAGAGGTAATAATGTGTGAAACACTCAAAAAACAGAACATAAAAATAAAATTGGGTTGCCTCCCAACAAGCGCTATTGTTTAACGCCCCTAGCTAGGCATAATGATTTCAATGATGCTCACATAAAAAGTAGTAATTGAAATATGCAAGAAAGAATCATTAATATCATGACAAGCACATTTAAGTCTATATGCATAGGGATTTTGTGAGCAAATAATTTATGGGAACAAGAATCACTTAGCATAGGAAGGCAAAACAAGCATAACTTCAAAACTTTGAACACATAGAGAGGAAACTTGATATTATTGCAATTCCTACAAGCATATGTTCCTCCCTCATAATAAATTTCAGTAGAATCATGAAGGACAACAATATAACTATCACATAAAACATTCTTTTCATGATGCACAAGCATGCAACCATCATAATGAATTTTCCCATCAAAACTTGGGGAACAAAGAATATCATCTTCATGAAACATAGCATCCCCAAGCTTATGGCTTTGCATATCATTAGCATCATGGATATTTAGAGAATTAATACTAGCAACATTGCAATCATGCTTTTCAATCAAGGATCTATCATGAATCACCTTATAATTTTCTTCTTTCAACACTTCATAAAAAAATTTAGATTCATGATTTTCAAACAAAACGTCAAAGAGATAATCAAGTGCACTCAACTCACTAGCAATTGGTTCATCATAGTTTGGACTTTTGAAAAGATTAGCAAGTGAATGAGGATCCATATCAATAGATTTTTAGCAAGCAAAGATGCAAGCAAATAGAAGGCACATGGCAACACAAGCAAACAAAAAGAGATCCGGCGAGAAAAAGGCGAATGAGAAAGAGGGCGAATAAAAAGGCAAATCTTTTTTTATGAAAATCATTTTAGAAGCGGGGGAGAGGAAAACGAGAGGCAAATGGCAAATAATGTAAATGCAAGAGATGAGTTTGTGATGGGTACTCGGTAGGCTTGATGTGTATTGTCCCCGGCAACGGCGCCAGAAATCCTTCTTGCTACCTCTTGAGCTTGCATTGGTTTTCCTTTGAAGAGGAAAGGGTGATGCATCAAAGTAGATAACTATTTCCCTCAGTTGTTGAGAACCAAGGCATCAGTTAAGTAGGAGGAACAAGAAAGTCACCAATGGATGCACCTACACACACAAACAAACTCTTGCACCCAACGCTATAAAGGGGTTGTCAATCCCTTCACGGTTACTTGCAAGGATTAGATCTGACAGAGATAGATGTAAAAGATTGCATAAAGTAAAAGGTAAATAAATTACAGCAAGGTATTTTTGGTATATAGACCTGAAAATATACTATGGAAAATAGACCCGGGGCCATAGGTTTCACTAGAGGCTTCTCTCTTGAAGGAAAATAACACGGTGGGAGAACAAATTACTGTCGAGCAATTGATAGAAAAGCGCATAGTTGTGATGATATCCAAGGAAATTATTATGCATATAGGCATCACGTCCGTGTCAAGTAGACCAAAATGATTCTAGATCTACTACTATTACTCCACACATCGACCGTCTCCTACCTGCATCTAGAGTACTAAGTTCATGAAGAACAGAGTAACGCATTAAGTAAGATGACATGATGTAGAGGGCTAAACTCAAGCAATATGATGAAAACCCCATATTTTTACCCTTGATGGCAGCAATACAATACGTGCCTCGCTACCCCTACTTTTTCACTGGGTGAGGACACCGCAAGATTGAACCCAAAACTAAGCACTTCTCCCATTGCAAGAATTACCAATCTAGTTGGCCAAACCAAACCAATAACTCGAAGAGACTTGCAAAGATATGAAATCATGCATATAAGAATTCAAATAAGAACCTAATAATATTCATAGATAAGCTGATCATAAATCCACAATTCATTGGATCTCTAGAAACACACCGCAAAAGAGTATTACATCGGATAGATCCCCATGAAGATCATGGAGAACATGGTATTGAAGCACAAAGAGAGAGATAGAAGAAGCCATCTAGCTACTAGCTATGGATCCGTAGGTCTGTGGTGGACTACTCACGCATCATAGGAGGGGCAATGGAGTTGATGTAGATGCCCTCCGTGATCGAAACCCCCTCCGGCAGATTACTGGAAATGGCTCCAAGTTTGTATCTCTCGGGAACAGAGGCTTCTGGCAGCGGAAAAGTATTTGTGTGGAACTTTTTGGTATTGGGGGAATATTTGGGTTAGGAGATCTCCTGGGGGCCACAAGCTAGGGGGCGCGGCCCCCTGGCCACACTAGGGTGGCTTGTGACCTCCTGGTAGGTGTCCTGGACCCCTCTCCAAGTCTGGTAGATGTCTTATGGTCCAAGAAAAATCATCGCAAAGATTTTATTCATTTGGAATCCGTTTAATATTCCTTATCTACAATACTCAAAAAGAAGGAAAAAACATAAACTAGCACTAGGCTCTAGGTTAATAGGTTAGTCCCAAAAATAATATAAAATAGCATATTAATGCATATAAAACATCCAAAACAAATAATATAATACCATGGAACAATCAAAAATTATAGATACGTTGGAGATGTATCAACCGGCGAAGGGGTTGTACGAATGGGTGGTGGAGGACCTTAGGTCGAGCTGACTGGCAAGTTATGAGGTCTGCCACACTCCTCTATGCATACTAACCCACCATTGGACCAATCATGGATATTATATTCGGATAGTGAAGTTTCAACATCTCCCGTCCAATATCATTTTTGCACTCATATGTGTCGGATTCAGACTCTTTTTATTTGTTTTTCATGCATTCCATCTAGATGATTATTCCTATAGTCTTCCTCTGTTCTGTAGTTGCAAATATTCCTTTCATTTTTGCACCTATGTTTGTGATCATGAGATTCAATGAGTCCCTACAGGGTCCCGGAGAAAACAATTTGGAGAATTATAGGATCTCTAATAAATTAATTGTCTAGTTCTCCTCAAATTAATGCATGTGTTTGCATGCCATCCTATTGTTCAAGCTTGATTTGCTATACTATGTTTGCCCACCATATTTTCCTTGTGAGTTACTCCCTCCGTCACAAAAATAGCATCTAAGCATTGTGTATGCCATGTTGCACTGGTTTAGTCACCTAACCTTAGGCTTTGTTTAGCAAAAAGTAGCTACAAGCATGGTAAACTAGCGTAGTCCTATAGTATAAGAACCAAAATATTTATTCATTACTTATCCTTTTTAGGAGCCAAACTGATTCACTAGCGAGTCACTACAATGTCCAGGCAATGTAAGACTGGAGGCAATATTTTCATGACTATCATATTAGTGGGTTATTGTGAGTTGTGCATTAGTAGTGACATCTGATGCATTGAAACTAGCAATAGTGTGTTGATGATTTTGATGAACTGGCCCTTGAGGTTTATTTTACCAAAACTATTATGGCAACATGCTAATAACCCATATATTGTTTCTGAAACAGACATGTATTTTTTAATTGCCTTGTTAGGCTCAAAATTTACTCATGAGCGTCTCATTAACAACCAGTTTTGTTATGTTGTGATCTAATCTACACATTCTTAATGCTAGGCATGTCATTCTTCATGATGTTGGAAATATGCCCTAGAGGCAATAATAAATTAGTTATTATCATATTTCCTTGTCCATGATAATCGTTTATTATCTGTGCTATAATTGTATTGATCGGAAACTCAGATACATGTGTGGATACATAGACAACACCATGTCCCTAGTATGCCTCTAATAGACTAGCTCGTTGATCAAAGATGGTTAAGGTTTGCTAGCCATGGACATGAGATGTCATTTGATAAAGGGATCACATCATTAGGAGAATGATGTGATGGACAAGACCCAAACTATAAACGTAGCATATGATCGTGTTAGTTTATTGCTACAGTTTTTTGCATGTCAAGTATCTTTTCCTATGACCATGAGATCATGCAACTCACTGACACCGGAGGAGTACCTTGTGTGTATCAAACATCGCAACGTAACTGGGTGACTATAAAGGTGATCTACAGGTATCTTCGAGGGTGTCTGTTGGGTTGGCATGGATCAAGATTGGGATTTGTTACTCCGTGTGACGGAGAGGTATCTTAGGGCCCACTCGGTAATACAACATCACAATAAGCCTTGAAAGCAATGTGACTAAGTGTTAGCAACATGATTTTGTATTACAGAACGAGTAAAGAGACTTGCCAGTAACGAGATTGAACTAGGTATAGAGATACCGACGATCGAATCTCGGTCAAGTAACATACAGAAGAACAAAGGGAACAACATACGAGATTAACTGAATCCTTGACATAGAGGTCCGACCGATAAAGATCTTCGTAGAATATGTAGGAACCAATATGGTCATCCAGGTCCCGCCATTGGTTATTGACCGTAGAGGTGTCTCGGTCATGTCTACATAGTTCTTGAACCTGGAGGGTCTGCACACTTAAGGTTCGGTGACATTTCGGTTGTATAGAATTACGTATGGTGGTGACCGAAGGTTGTTCGGAGTCCCGGATGAGATCTCAGACGTCACGAGTAGCTCTGGAATGGTCCGGAGGTAAATATTGATATATTGAATAATAGTGTTTGGTCTCCGGAAGGGTTCCGGAATTCACAGGAAATAGTTTCGGATGTTTCCTGAAATGTTCGGGGTACAAGGACACTTTATTTGGGCCAAGGGGTAAATCCCATGAGGCTTTAGGAAGGCGCAAAAGGTGTTTTGAGGAGGCAAGGGGCCCGATGACAAGGACCCTAGCGTCTGGGGCCAGACGCCGAGGACCTTGGCGCCTGGTCTTGGAGTCCGAGGAGGACTCTTGCCTTCTGGGCAAACCGACCTTGAGGAGGATTTTTCTCCAAGTTTCGACCCCAGGGATCAGCATATAAATAACAGGGCGGGGCTAGCACTTAGGACACATCAAGAAACCCTAATCCACGTGCTGCCTCTCCTCTAGTTCGTAGTTTCCCCTCTAGATTATTTCAGCGGTGCTTAGGCGAAGCCCTACTGGAATAGCTCCACCAACATTGCCCTAACGCCGTCGCGCTTCCAAAGAACTCTTCTACTTCTCTGCTCCCTCTTGCTAGATCAAGAAGGTGTAGATCGTCATCGAGCCGTACGCGTGCTGAACGCGGAGGTGCCGTTCGTTCGGCACTAGATCGGAAGGACCATGATCAAGATCGCGAGACGATTCGTGATTGTATCGCGGGACGGATCGTGATGAGATTGCAGGACGGATCGTGATTGGATCGCGAGATGGATCATGATGGGATCGCGGGACGCTTGGCAATTTGGATCGCAAAGACGTTCGACTACATCAACCGCATTTCTTAACGCTTCCCGCTTAGCGATCTACAAGGGTATGTAGATCCACTCTTTCTCTCGTAGATGCTCATCACCATGGATAGATCTTGCGTGTGCATATGAAAATGTTTGTTTCCCATGCAACAATCCCCAACAGTGGCATCATGAGCTAGGTCTATGTGTAGATGAGATCTCGAGTAGAACACAAAGAGTTTGTGGGCGTTGATGCTTAGATTGCTTCCTCCCTTGGTCGTGTTTTGGTTCAGCGGTATTGTGGGATGAAGCGGCCCGGACCAACCTTACTCGTACGCTTACGAGAGACCGGTTCCATCGACTGACGTGTAACTTCGTTGCACAAAGATGGCTGGTGGGTGTCTGTTTCTCCTACTTTAGTTGGATCGGTTTCAACAAAGGCGGTCCTTGAAGAAGGTTGAAAAGCAACTTTGTATCACCGTTGTGGTTTTGCGTAGGTGAGAACTGTTCTTGCCAGATACCCGTAGCACCCACATAAAACTTGCAACAACAATTAGAGGACGTCTAACTTGTTTTTGCAGGGTATGTTGTGATGTGATATGGCCAATTACATGATGAGATATATGTGATGTATGAGATGATCATGTTTTGTATAGAATATCACGACTTGCATGTCGATGAGTATGGTAGCCGGCATGAGCCATAGGGTTGTCTTTAATTATTGTATGACCTGCGTGTCAATCATTAAGCACTATGTAATGCTTTACTTTATCGCTAAATGGTAGTAATAGTAGTAGAAGCATGGTGGGCGCGACAACCCCGATGGTGACACGTTGATGGAGATCAAGATGATGGAGATCATGATGTCATGCCGGTGAAGATGGAGATCATGCCGGTGCTTTAAGGATGGAGATCAAAAGCACAAGTTCATGGCCATATCATGTCACTTAGGACTTGCATGTGATGTCAATCCTTTTATGCACCTTGTTTTTCTTAGGACGACGGTATCACTATAAGGTAATCCCTCACTTAAATTTCAAGATGAATTGTGTTCTCCCCGAGTGTGTACCATTGCAAAAGTTCGTCGTGTCGAGACACCACGTGATGATCGGGTGTGATAGACTCTACGTTCACATACAACGGGTGCAAGCCAGTGTTGCACATGCAGAACACTCGGGTTAAACTTGACGAGCCTAGCATGTACATATATGGCCTCGGAACATGAGAGACTAAAAGGTCGAACATGAGTCATATAGTAGATATGATTAACATGATGATGTTCACCATTGAAACCACCTCAACTCACGTGATGATCGGACTTGAGTTGGTGAATTTGGATCATGTATCACTCGAATGACCGGAGGGATGTCAATTTGAGTGGGAGTTCTTAAGTAATATGATTAATTGAACTCATTATCATGAAAATAGTCAGTAGTGTCTTTGCAAATTATGTTGTAGATTACTAGCTCACGCTGTAGCTCCCTTGAATTTTTATATGTTCCTAGAGAAATAGAGTTGAAAGATGATGGTAGCAATATTGCGGACTGGGTCCGTGATCTGAGGGTTGTCCTCATTGTTGCACAGAAGGCTTATGTCCTTAATGCACCGCTCGGTGCGCCACCCCCTCTGGCATCGTCTGTAGATGTTGTGAACATCTGACAGGCACGTTCTGATGACTACTTGATAGTTTAGTGCGTCATGTATTACGGCTTATAATTGAGGCTCCAAAACGTTTTGAACGTCACGGAACATAGGAGATGTTCTATGATCTGAAATTGGGATCTCAGGCTCGTGCTCGTGTTGTGAGATATGAGATCTCCAACAAGATTCTTTGCCTGGAAGATGAAGGAAAATAGCTCAATCGTTGAGCCTGTGCTTAGATTGTCTGGGTGCTACAATCGCTTGAATCGAGTGGGACTTGATCTTCCAGATAAGAAAGTGATTGATATAGTTTTCCAAGTCACTGTCACTAAGCTACTAGAGCTTCGTGATGAACTATAAAGTGCGAGGGATGGAAATGATGATCCCTAAGCTGTTCGCGATGTTTGACACCGTGAAGGTAGAAATCAAGAAGGAGCATCAAGTGTTGCTGGTTAGTAAAACCACTAGTTTCAAGAAGGGAATGGGCAAGGAGGGAAACTTCATGGATGGAAAGTGAAGCAACCCAAAGTTGAACTAAAACCTAAGACTAAGTGCTTCTTTTATGATGAGAGCGGTCGCTGAAGCGGAACAACCATAGATACTTGGTAGATAAGAAGGTTGATAACATCGACAGAAGTATATTTGATATACGTGTTATTGATGTGTACCTTGATAGTACTCCTAGTAGGGCCTGGGTATTGTATACTGGTTTGGTTGCTAAATGTTAGTAACTTGAAATAAAATCTACGGAATAAACGGAGACTGGCTAAGTGTGAGGTGACGATGTGTTGGAAATGTTTCCAAGGTTGATGTGATCAACATCGCACGCTCTCTCTACCTTCGAGATTAGTGACAAACCTAAATAAATGTTATTTAGTGTTTGCGTTAAGCATGAACATGATTAGATCGTGTTTATTACAATACGTTTATTCATTTAAGTGAGAGAATAATGGTTATTTTGTTTACATGAATAATACCTTCAATGGTCATGCATCCAATGAGAATGGTTTGTTGAATCTTGACCGTAGTAATACACATGTTCATAACATTGATGCCAAAAGATGCAAAGTTAATAATGATAGTACCACATACCTGTGGTGCTGCCGCTAAATGTCATATTGGTATAAATGGCATGAAGAAACTCCATGCTGATGGATCTTTGGACTCATTCGGTTTCGAATCGATTGAGACATGCGAACCATGCCTCTTGGCCAAGATGACTAAGGACCCTGTTTTCCGGTTTGATGGAGCGGGCAAGTGACTTATTGGAAATGATACATATTGATGTATGCAATCCAATGAGTGTTGTAGCGTGCGGTGGATATCTTTATTTTCTTACCTTCATTGATGATTTGAGTAGATATAGTGTATATTTACTTAATGAAATACAAGTCTGAATCGTTTGAAAAGTTCAAGCAAAATTGGAGTGAAGTTTGAGATCATCATGACGAGAAGATAAAATGTCTACGATATGATCGTGGAGGTGAATATCTGAGTTACGAGTTTGGTATACAACTTAATGTAGGAGATATGCCCTAGAGGCAATAATAAATGTTGTTGATTATCTCCCTGTTCATAATTAGGTTTATGTTCCATGCTATAACTGCTATGGTTCTCGAGTCTACAATAACCACGAGGCTTGAAGGAAGACTCATATGCACGTGTGGAACAATAAACGGTAAATTGAATTCCTAGTCTGGCCTCTAAGACTGGCTCAAGTATTGTATGATGATCCTGTTTTCCTGATCATGGGCATGGCTATGCCGGCAATTTTGAGGGCACAATGTTAGAAGAACATTTGTGTTGAATCGACCCGAATTGATGTTATGCTATGAGATACATTCGTCATAAGTTAATGGTTAATAACATAGAGAAGTTAATGTTTGCATAATTCCTTAGACCATGAGAGTATCGAGTTTCTTCATGCTTGCTTCATGAACTTTGGGGTTTGTTAAACGTCATCCGTAAATGGGTGGCTATTACGGTGGCTTACGAGTTCATGGAAAAGTATGTCAAGTAACTTGATAGCTCAAGATTGGGATTTGCTCCTCCGATGATGGAGAGATATCTCTGGGCCCTCTCGATGTTACAGTATCCATCATCGTTGGGCCAGACACTTTGCGATTTGATCACGGGGATGCCGGAACACGGGAACGAGAAAAGAGGACAACACCGTTAACGAGGTAACTGGCATAGTGGACAAGTTGTTGATCCACCGGGATGCCAACATATCTCACCTCGGGTATTTGTAACATATCGTGAAGCAACAGGAATAGCTCACGGCAACTGGAGGTTCACTCGAATATTCATTCGTGTGGGTATAGGGGTCAATATGGGTGTCCACGGCTCCGATGTTGATCATTGATCGGAAGGGGTTCCAGTTCATGTCTATGCTTCACCGAACCTATAGGGTCACACGCTTAAGGTTCATCTATCTGTTGAATACTAGACAGGGAGTCTGAGAGAAAATCACCGAAAAGTTTCGGACAGCGGAAAAGTTCCGCAGACAGAACACCGAAACGTTTTCGATAAAACTAAAAGGTAGTTTCAGGGGATACCATTAAGTCAAATTGGTTTCGGCACATGCCTGATAATTCTTGGAGGGTGCCAGAATCATTCTGGAAACTTCTGGGAATTTTTCGGAAGAAAAACCGTAAATGTTCTGCAGCTGCCGGAACTGCTTCAGATGCTTTTTGCAGATGAAAATCACTATTCCAGAATTGTTCTGGATTGCGTTAAAAATTATTTTAGTGGGGCACTAGAATTGTTCTAAGCCCACAGAAATATTTTCAGTTTGATCGGACGCTGAAAAATGTCGTCGTGAATAGTGAAAGTGCTTTTTGGATATTTATGGAAAAGCACCTTTTTGGATATTTCCAAAAAGGCTTCTAGAAGGGATCAGGGAGCAAGGTAGCTCCTCATGGGGCCCCCCAAGGGTTGGCCGGCCAAGGGTGGAGCTCCTCCATGGAGCTCCACATGGCACCCCTTTTCCTTCTTATGACTTTTTATGTGTGACATAAAGTGGGGGTAGTTTGGTATTTTCAAGTCCCACCCTACCCCGTGGTTTTCCTATAAATAGAGGAGATGTGGGCTGCCATCTCTATTTCCTTGAAATCTCATACACATGCCATGCATTATCTGGCTTCTTGTCTCCCTCCCACGAAAAGAGTTTCATAGAGCCGAAAGGCTGTCTGGGTTCTGGTGGGAACTAGTTCTGGACGGCGAAGCCCTACCGGATAGATGACACCGTATGTGTGCAACTCTGTAGAGAGATCGTAGTTTCGATCTTAGTTCGAGAGTGCCTCCCGAAGGGCTGTCCATGTGACCGTCCGAGTTTTGGAGGTCCTCCCGAAGGCGTGTCCGAGTGTCAGTCCAAGTTTCGGAGGTCCTCCTAAAGGGCTATCCGCGACACCATCCGGGGGACTGTCCGACTGCCTCCCGGAGGGCTGTCCGTGGGGCAGATGAGGGTATACATCCTCGCGGTTGGGAGGTTGTAAAATCCTAGCTATGGGGATCAACACCGCCGTTCATCATCGACTCTACTTCCGCTGCGCTACGAGTCGGTAACGAAAATGATCAAACCTTGTATGCAGTCTCCATAGTGGTCTTGGGCTGGTGCGTAGGTCGGAATTTTTTTGTTTTCTGCTGCATAACCCAACAGTGGCATCAAGAGCCGTGCTATGCGTAGATGCAGGTTGCGATCTAGAATACATAGAGATGTATGGGTGTTGCACAATATAATTAGGTAGTACATGAGATCTATTGTTGAAAATTATTTGTGCGGGTAGTATATGAAATCTGTTACCCGATGTTCCTTTTGCTTCCCCTGAATTTGCATAGTCCTGATCTTGATGGAATGGTTGAATCTCACAAAGTTCTGGCAATCCGCGATCCTTTCATGTTGCTCCTGAGTATGCTGATTGACAGATCAACGAAGTGCTAACAGTTCTTTGGGTTCCACCATAGTTGAGAAAGATGGATGTTTTGCAGACGAAAGGGCAATGCAGATGTGATCTGCACGGGGGTCACGCATATGACGAAGTTTAGTATGGGGCTCGAGATTTTATTATCTCATGTTTTATACACCCTAGAAAGTTAATCTAGCAACTTGAATTATCATACTTGATGATGGACGTTGGTAGATTTGGTTTGTTTCAAAACCTTAGAAGCCACGTAAAACAAGTTTTTGCATGAACCGATTAGAGGCGTCTAACTTGGTTTCGCAGGATGGTTTGCATGTGCATATGATGTGGTATAACAATGCTCATATTAATTTGATTATGTATGAGATGACTATATGATGTAATATTAACATGACCTGCGTGTCATGATTCGGCATGATGGTTGGAGCCATATGATTGTCACTTGTGTCAACCTTAAGTAATGCACTTATTTTATTAGCTATAGAGATAGCAATATTATCTGGTGCATCGACAAGGTGGTGGCAATCTTCGCGTAGGTGAACACCGACGCGAATGCCGAAGACGAAGGAATGAAAGACTTCTTCGTCAGAAAGGGCTATACCATATCATGCTATTATGAGTTTCCTGAGATGTTTATCCCTCTTGATGCACCCTTCTTGATTGTGCGATAGTCGCTTTTTATTAGGGTGATCTCTCACAAAATATCAAGTAGTTAGTGTTCTCCCAAGTGTACCACCGTCACGACACCTATCTCTTCGGGGTATCACATGGTTACATGGGTACGAACGATTAGAGAAGTGTGAGGTGGGTGACTTGAGACCTCGTAGCGAGATCACTTGGTTGTCTTGACGTTCAGGCATGAAAGTCATGAGCTTGGAACACACGCATCGAAAGATGAACAAGAGTCACATAGAGATGTGATTGGCAAGTTGGCCTACCAATTGAAATTCTCGTCACTTGAGATGGTTACATCCTTGACGTTGAATTGAAAGTTGGGTCTTGCATCACTCAAAATCAATTATGAGAGATATTGATTTGATTGGGAGCGAACTGTAGAATTAACTTTTTTAATTCTCAGTGCAATTAATTTTGAACAATGTCTAAGTGTGATTTGCATAATAGTTGTAGAATAATGGCTCGCGTTTCCACCTTCCCTATTAAAATTAAATAGTTGTTAAATATCTGGTTAAAACTTTATGGTTGGTAACGTAATGTGAGGATTGTCCTCAAGAGTGTCGAGAAGGACTTTGTCCTATCGCATGCTTTTGGTATTCTCCCGCTAATGTTATGGATCATGTGACTCTCGTCCTTCGATCCAAAAGCTAGAAACCCTTTTCAGTCAAAGTGCAATATGTTTGCTTCCATGAGACCTGAACTTCGAAAGTTTGGATAGTTATGTGATATTCATGGAATCTGAAAATCATTTTCAGAGACACACAAAGGCTAAAAGATATGAGATATCAAAAGTAATGTTTTTTTGCAAACTATTAGTAAAGGAGTTTACTATGCATTAGACTGATAAGAGAGGGATCCAGGAGAACGCCTGTCATATGATGAAAGGTGAATAAAACAACAACTTAAAGAGAAAGGAAGTGTCCGAAGGGTGTTAGTAAGACTTTCACGCCTAGGAAATCCAGGGCTAATGCCACTCTTAAGTTGGATGCTTCTTCTGAGACTAGGAGAAATACTAAAAGTTAAACTGTTAGAAGTATAATGGCAAAAGGAAAGAAGACTGGAATATCCATCTCATGTATGAATGTCATACAAAGTTTTTGATGTATAGAAGGCTGGTCAAAGATACAGTTCTTGGGAATTATGGTTAAACATGTTAGTCACTAAATTCTTGGGTATTGTGAGTTAATCACAAAGATACCCGCTCGATTGCATTCTGTTGGAACTCGATGTAAGAACTACTATGGCCTGAAAGACTAGCCAGGGACGAGGTTTAGATACACGCAAGGAACATAGTAAATGTTACTATGTCTTCCATCGGTGTATTCCCTATGTATTAAGTTTCATAATTCAGTTCAGAGTTTCACACTCTAGCCCTTTGCATAAGGTATCTTGCAAGAAGGTTGTTCATAAGAGAACTTTTCATGTTCGGTGTTATGAATAACATAAGAGCCATACTTTCATTATGAATGAGACGTATGTTATGAATATTGATAATAATACATTACCTCTGGGTTTACTTTTATAATTCATTTTAGAGTTTCATACACTCTAGCCCATTGCACAATGTTTGTTGCAAAAGAGTTGTTCATAAAAACAACAATTGTTGTTCAGTATTATGAATAACATGAAGGGCCATGCTTCCATCCTAGATGGGATTTATGTTATGAATATTGATGGAAATATGATACATCCATAACACTGACGCTAAATGTCGCAAGACTAAAAGGATACCACATATGTGTGGCACTGCATTTGGTCACATTGGAGAAACCCGCATGGAAAATACCATTATGATGGATTTTGAAGTCGTTTGATTTTGAATCATCTAATACTTGCAACTTTCCTCCAAAAGGTGAACTAACTAAAACACCGTTCACATGCCATAAGGAACAAGCAAAGAACTTATTGGTAATCATACATTTGATGTATGTAGGTCGATAAATATTGTTGCAAACAGTGGATCTGTCTACCTTCAAAAATGACTCAAGTAGATATATGGATATTTACTTGATGAGACGTAAGTCTGGATCTTTTGAAATCATTCGAAAGGTTTTCAAAAAAGAAGTGGAAGATATTGTACCAAGAAAATTATGTTTCTGCAATTTGATTGCGGAAAGGAATAATTGAGTTACAAGTTTAACGAATGTCTGATGAGTTGTGAAAAGAGTTTCATAACTTGCACCTCCCGGAACACCACTGCAAGTGGAAAGTCCGTGAAGATGTAATCGAACCATTTACGACATGGTAAGATCAAAGATGACATAAATAGATTTTCCATTATCCCTTTTATAGAGTGATGTTTTGGAGACTGCGGCTTTTACACTGAAAAGAGATCCATCAGGTCTGTTGAAATAACGCCATGGTATGGTACGCCCAACCATGTTATATCTTTTCTTAACATTTGGAATATGGGGCTTGTGTAAAAGGTTACAAACCTATTCCAAATCAGACAAGTGCTACTTTGTATGGTTATCCCAAGTCATTGGGTATTCCCCCACCACTACACCGAGGCAAAGGGTTTTGCCACAAAATGGTATGCTTTTAAAGAGAATAGTTCTTACAAAAGGTGAGTGGGAGGACAGTGCAAGTCGATGAGATAACCAGTATCTTCGTCATCAGTTCAAAGGAAAGAAACCCTGGAAATGATTCTATGGTTTCCTACTACGACTGATACGGAAGTCTCTACAATAAAATGTATGGACTTCGGTCGAACGTGCAGCTGAA
Source organism: Hordeum marinum (assembly GCA_022496015.1). NCBI lineage: Eukaryota > Viridiplantae > Streptophyta > Magnoliopsida > Poales > Poaceae > Hordeum > Hordeum marinum. The sequence goes on from CM039672.1 coordinate 388,723,279, forward strand.
CCACGTAGACAAAGCTCGTGCAAACCTATCTAGTGTGCAAACGAGATATTGTTGTTAGACAACAGTATACCTACAATACACAAGGAAGCGTTGATGGGCCCTGTCTCCGGGATTGGCTAAATGCCAATACAATCCGAGATAGTTTCCATATAAGTGATTCAAGATTAAAACCTTGATACACCTTTCAGAGGACTTAGAGTCTAACGAATATTTATGGAACTAAAAACTGATACGGATAAAAATGTTTTATCCATAAAGCTCGACTTGTTGAATTAGCAAGTTCAAGGAGTTGACTATAATGAGGTTGTTTCACCGTAGCGATGCTTAAGGTCGGTTCGGGTTGAACTAGCAATTAATACATATATCAATCATGAGATATGAAACATGGATGACAAAAGGATTTCCATCTAATGGAAATGAAACCTAGGACTTGCATGTGATACAGTCCAAAGTAATTTGTCGATCCAGAGGATGCTAGTAAGTATGCAAACTTCAGAGTTCTAGCAATGGACAGAAGAGAGAAAAATGGAGTTGGAATCTTCGTGGTTTGATGAAATGGTCAAAATGGTTTTTTACTTCATCAATGGGTAACGAAGATGCTTGTGATTCAAGAAAGTAAGTGGGAGCATAATAATATTTCTAAAAACGTTGTGTGCTTGACACATTGTTAATTGGAAATAAATTTCTTGACACGAATTAGGACTTCATTTGAAAATAGTTTTGTGATGAAGTGCTTAGGCTAAATAGCCTCCATATTAAGCATGATGATCTATGGAGATAGATTTACCTAATGGGGCTAAGAAATGAATAGATATTGACAAGGTGCTAAAACCTTTTAGCATTTAAAAACGCCAAGGAGTGATTCTTACCGAAGTCACATGGAAATAGTTTTTGCAAGACTCAGTGTCCCAAAACACTGACGAGTAATATACATGATGGAGATTCCACACACTCTAGTGTTTGGATTAATCATGTATTCCATGGTATGTAAAAACAACCAGATATGTCCGATACTCCCAAGTTGTTGCGAGTATAGATACCAAAGTGATCAAAGCACTGATCATGGGACAACAGTGAAAGATGTCATTAAGTACTAGAGTAGTGCTAATGACATGTTTTCTCGCAAGCAGAGATTATGAAGTGCTCGTTGTAAGTAATTACATCGATACAGTCTCAATCAATGCTCTATGCGATATTCGATTTAAGTTAAGGGTTTTGTGTAATACACAATAAGGTGGCACGGTAGTTGGAAATTGTTCCAAACAAGATACTGTGGTGAATTCTATAACAAAGGCTAAGTATGTTGATGCTTTGGAAGCGACAAAGAAGTTGTTGAATCATATAGTTCATTCATGAACTTAGTATGGTTCCAAGATGGCTTTGGTCTATGAGACACTATTGCAGATAGTTGCTCCATAGCTCAGTCTGAGGAATCAGGTTTCGACCAATGATTCACACATATGCAAAGCCAAGTTCACACAAAATACGAATTTTGTGATAGCGTGAAAACACGAGGATATGCAAAGTTACACACGGAGCTGAAGTTGTCAGATCCGTTGGACATCAGGCTATACCACAAGTGAAGCATATTTTACACCAGTATGCTATAGGTGTAAAGTGCATTAGCATTGACTAGATTATTGACTCTAGTGCAAGTGGGAGTCTGTAGGAGATATGCCCTAGAGGCAATAATAAATTTTATTGATTATCTCCCTGTTCATAATTAGGTTTATGTTCCATGCTATAACTGCTATGGTTCTCGAGTCTACAATAACCACGAGGCTTGAAGGAAGACTCATATGCACGTGTGGAACAATAAACGGTAAATTGAATTCCTAGTCTGGCCTCTAAGAGTGGCTCAAGTATTGTATGATGATCCTGTTTTTCTAATCATGGGCATGGTTATGCCGGCAATTTTGAGGGCACAATGTTAGAAGAACATTTGTGTTGAGTCGACCCGAATTGATGTTATGCTATGAGATACATTCATCATAAGTTAATGGTTAATAACACAGAGAAGTTAATGTTTGCATAATTCCTAAGACCATGAGAGTATCGAGTTTCCTCATGCTTGCTTCATGAACTTTGGGGTTTGTTAAATGTCATCCGTAAATGGGTGGCTATTACGGCGGCTTACGGGTTCATGGAAAAGTATGTCAAGTAACTTGATAGCTCAAGATTGGGATTTGCTCCTCCGACGATGGAGAGATATCTCTGGGCCCTCTCGGTGTTACAGTATCCATCATCGTCTGGCCAGACACTTTGTGATTTGATCACGGGGATGCCGGAACACGGGAACGAGAAAAGAGAACAACACCGGTAATAAGGTAACTGGCATAGTGGACAAGTTGTTGATCCACGGGGATGCCAACATGTCTCACCTCGGTATTTCTAACATATCGCGAAGCAACAGGAATAGCTCATGGCAAGTAGAGGTTCACTCGAATATTCATTCGTGTGGGTATAGGGGTCAATATGGGTGTCCACGGCTCCGATGTTGATCATTGATCGGAAGGGATTCCGGGTCATGTCTATGCTTCACCGAACCTATAGGGTCACATGCTTAAGGTTCATCTATCTGTTGAATACTAGATAGGGAGTCTCAGAGAAAATCACCGAAAAGTTTCGGACACTGGAAAAGTTTCGGACAACAGAAAAGTTCCGCAAACAGAACACCGAAACGTTTTCGGTAAAACTAAAAAGTAGTTTCAGGGGATACCATTAAGTAAAATTGGTTTCGGCACATGCGTGATAATTCTTGGAGGGTGCCAGAATCATTCTGGAAACTTCTGGGAATTTTCCGGAAGAAAAACCAGAAATGTTCCGGAGCTGCCGGAACCGCTTCAGATGCTTTTCGCAGATGAAAATCACTATTCCGGAATTGTTCCGGATCGCATTAAAAATTATTTAAGTGGGGTACTAGAATTGTTCTAAGCCCACAGAAATATTTTCAGTTCGATCGGACGCTGAAAAATGTCGTCGTGAATAGTGAAAGTGCTTTTTGGATATTTATGGAAAATCACCTTTTTGGATATTTCAAAAAAGGCTTCTAGAAGGGATTGGGGAGCAAGGTAGCTCCTCATGGCCCCCCAAGGGTTGACCGGCCAAGGGTGGAGCTCCTCCATGGAGCTCCACATGGCACCCCTTTTCCTTCTTATGATTTTTTATGTGTGACATAAAGTGGGGGTAGTTTGGTATTTTCAAGTCCCACCGTACCCCTTGGTTTTCCTATAAATAGAGGAGATGTGGGCTGCCATCTCTTCATCCTTGAACTCTCATACACATGCCATGCATTATCTGGCTTCTTCTCTCCCTCCCACGAAAAGAATTTCGTAGAGCCGAAAGGCTATCTGGGTTCCAGTGGGAACTAGTTCTGGACGGCGAAGCCCTGCCGGATAGATGACACCGTATGTGTGCAACTCTGTAGAGAGATCGTAGTTTCGGTCTTAGTTTGAGAGTGCCTCCCGAAGGTCTGTCCATGTGACCGTCCGAGTTTTGGAGGTCCCCCCAAAGGGCTGTCCGAGTGACAGTCCAAGTTTCGGAGGTCCTCCCGAAGGGCTGTCTGCGACACCATCCGGGGGACTGTCCGACCGCCTCCCGGAGGGCTGTCCGCGGGGCAGATGAGGGTATACATCCTCGCGGTTGGGAGGTATAAAATCCTAGCTGCGATGATCTGCACCGCTGTTCGTCATCGACTCTACTTCCGCTGCGCTACGAGTCGGTAACGAAAATGATCAAACCTTGTATGCAGTCTCCATAGTGGTCCTGGGATGGTGCGTAGGTCGGAATTTTTTTTGTTTTGTTCTGCGTAACCCAACACTTAAGACAATGTGAAAGTTGTTTCACAACTCATGCCACCTGGAACACCATAGTGTGATGGTGTGTCCGAACGTCATAACGTCATAGTCGTGCTCTATTGGATATGGTGCAAATTATGATGTTTCTTATCGTTTTACCACTATCGTTTTGGGGTTATGCATTAGAGACAACTACATTCACTTTAAATAGGGCACCATATAAATCTGTTGAGATGACACCATATGGTTTGGCAGAAACCTAAGCTTTTATTTCTTAATGTTTGGGGTTGCGACGCTTATGTGAAAAAGGGTTTTAACCTAATGAGCTCGAACCCAAAGCGGACAAATGCATCTTCATAGAATACCGTAAGAACAGTTGGGTATACCTTCTATCTTAGATCCAAGTGCAAAGTGTTTGTTGCTAAAATGGGTCCTTTCTCGATAAAGAATTTAGTGGAAGGAAGATAGAACTTGATGAGGTTGTTGAACCTTTGTTTCAACGAGAGAGTAGCGCAACGCAGAAAATTGTCTCTGTGGAGCCTACGTTAGTTGAAGAGGAAGTTAATGATGATGATCATGAAGCTTCGGATCAAGTTACTATCAAACCTCGTAGGTCGACAAGGACGCGTACTGCTCCTAAGCGGTACGGCAACCCTGTCTTAGAGATCATGTTGTTGGACAACGATGAGCCTACAAGTTATGGAGAAGCGATGATGGGCCCGGATTCCGACAAATGGTTAGAGGCCATGAAATCTGAGAAAGGATCCATGTATGAAAATCGAGTATAGACTTTGGTAGACTTGCTCGTTGGACGGCAGGCCGTCGAGTACAAATGGACCTTTAAGATGAAGACAGACACTGATGGTAAATGTCACCATTTATAAAGCTCGACTTGTAGAAAAGAAGTTTTGGCCAAGTTCAAGGAGTTGACTGTGATGAGACTTTCTCACCCGTAGCGATGCTAAAGTCTGTTGGAATTATGTTAGAAGTTGCTATGGTTTTTCAATTATGAAATCTGGTAGATGGATGTCAAAACATAGTTACCTTAATGGTTTCCATGAGGAAAGGTTGTATGTGATACAACCGGAAGGTTTTGCCACTCCTAAGGATTCTAAAAAGTATGCAAGCTCCAGCAATCCATGTAAGGGCTGGAGCAAGCATCTCAGAGTTGGAATATACGCTTTGATGAGGTGATCAAAGTTTTTGAATTTATACAAAGTTTACGAGAAACTTGTATTTACAATGAAGTGAGTTGGAGCACTATAGAGTTTTTGATAAGCAAATGTGGATGACATATTGTTGATTGGAAATGATGTAGAATTTCTAGAAGGCATGAAGGCTTGTTTGAAAAGAGTATTTCAAAGGAAGACCTGGATAAAGCTACCTAATTGTTGAGCATCAAGATCTATAGAGATGGATAAAGATGATTGATGAGACTTTCAATGAGTACATACCTTGACAAGATTTTGAAAGAGTTCAAAATGGATCACTCGAAGAAAGAGTTCTTGCCTGATTTGTAAGGTGTGAATTTGAGTGAGACTCAAAGCTCGACCATGGCAGAAGAAAGAGAAAGGACGAACATCGTCCCCTATGCCTTAGCCATAGGCTCTGTATAGTATGCCATGCTATGTACCGCACCTGTGTGTGCCTTGCCATGAGTCCGTCAAGGGGTACAAAACTGATCTAGGAGTGAATCACTGGACAACTGTCAGGATTATCCTTAGTAACTAGAGTACTAAGGAGATATTTCTCTATTATGGAGGTGATAAAGAGTTCGTCGTAAAGGGTTACGTTGATGCAAGCTTTAACACCAATCAGGATGACTCAGAGTAGCAATCTGGATTCGTATAGTGGAGCAGCCATTTGGAATAGCTCCAAGTGGAGTGTGGTAGCAGTGTCTACAGTATGACATAGAGATTTGCAAAGTACACACAGATCTGAATGTCGCAGACCCGTTGACTAAAACTTCTTTCACATGCAAAACATGATCGAACCCCAGAACTCATTGGGTGTGAGATTCATAAATAATCACATAGCAATGTGAGCTAGATTATTGACTCTAGTGCAAGTGGGAGACTGTTGGAAATATGCCCTAGAGGCAACAATAAATTAGTTATTATCATATTTCCTTGTTCATGATAGTCGTTTATTATCCGTGCTATAATTGTATTGGTCGGAAACTCAGATACATGTGTGGATACATAGACAACACCATGTCCCTAGTATGACTCTAATAGACTAGCTCGTGGATCAAAGATGGTTAAGGTTTGCTAGCCATGGACATGAGATGTCATTTGATAAAGGGATCATGTCATTAGGAGAATGATGTGATGGACAAGACCCAAACTATAAATGTAGCATATGATCGTGTCAGTTTATTGCTACAGTTTTTTGCATGTCAAGTATCTGTTCCTATGACCATGAGATCATGCAACTCAATGATACCAAAGGAGTACCTTGTGTGTATCAAACACCACAACGTAACTGGGTGACTATAAAGGTGCTCTACAGGTATCTCCGAGGGTGTCTATTGGGTTGGCATGGATTAAGACTGGGATTTGTTACTTCATGTGATGGAGAGGTATCTCAGGGCCCACTCGGTAATACAACATCACAATAAGCCTTGCAAGCAATGTGACTAAGTGTTAGCCATGGTATTTTGTATTACGGAACGAGTAAAGAGACTTGCCGGTAACGAGATTGAACTAGGTATAGAGATACCGATGATCGAATCTCGGGCAAGTAACATACCAAAGAACAAAGGGAACAACATACGGGATTAATTGAATCCTTGACATAGAGGTTCGACCGATAAAGACCTTCGTAATATATGTAGTAACCAATATGGGCATCCTGGTCCCGCTGTTGGTTATTGACCGTAGAGGTGTCTCGGTCATGTCTACATAGTTCTCGAACCCGCAGGGTCTGCACACTTAAGGTTCGCTGACATTTCGGTAGTATAGAGTTACGTATGGTGGTGAACGAAGGTTCTTCGGAGTCCCGGATGAGATCCCATACATCACGAGGAGCTCCGGAATGGTCCGGAGGTAAATATTGATATCTGGGATAATAGTGTTTGGTCTCCGGAAGGGTTTCGGAATTCATCGGAAATAGTTTTGGATGTTTCCTGAAATGTTCGGGGTACAAGGACACTTTATTTGGGTCATGGGGTAAAGCCCACGAGGCTTTAGGAAGGTGCAAAAGGTGTTTTGCGAAGGCGAGGGGCCAGACGCTAGGGACCCTGGCGTCTAGGGCCAGACGTCGAGGACCTTGGCGTCTGGTCCTGGAGTCCGAGGAGGACTCTTGCCTTGCGGGCAAACCGACCTTGAGGAGGATTTTTCTCCAAGTTTCGACCCCAGGGCTCAGCATATAAATAAAGGGGCGGGGTTAGCAGTTGGGACACATCAAGAAACCCTAAGCCACGTGCTGCCTCTCCTCTAGTTCTAAGTTTCCCCCTAGATTATTTAAGTGGTGCTTTGGCGAAGACCTGCTGGAATAGCTCCACCACCATCACCGCAACGCCGTCGCGCTGCCGGAGAACTCTTCTACCTCTCCGCTCCCTCTTGCTGGATCAAGAAGGCATAGATCATCATCGAGCCGTACGTGTGCTGATCGCGGAGGTGCTGTCCGTTCGGCGCTAGATCGGAAGGACCGTGATCAAGATCGTGAGACGATGCATGACGGGATCGCGGGACGGATTGTGATGAGATCGCAGGACGGATCGTGATTGGATCGCAAGATGGATCGTGATGGGATCATGGGACGCTCGACAATTTGGATCGCGAAGACGTTTGACTACATCAACCGCGTTTCTTAATGCTTCCCTCTTAGTGATCTACAAGGGTATGTAGATCCACTCTCCCTCCCGTAGATGCTCATCACCATGGATAGATCTTGCGTGTGCGTAGGAATTTTTTTGTTTCCCATGAAACGTTCCGCAACACATCAGGTGTGCATTGTTGTTGCACATATTTTGATGCTTAACTTTATGACTAATTTACCAAAGTAATAGTAAAAAAGCTATAGCTTTCGTATATGAATTGAGTAGGTACTTCGTACGTAACATATTTATACATTAGAAAGTCGCTAAAAATGAGTAACTTGGATGGTAGGATCATTGCTATGCACACAACAAAAATGTGTCATACTTCCAAATTTCACGTAGTTTTAATACGAGTCAATGGAACAAATGAATTACAACATATCTAGTGCAAATCAGAATAGGCAACCATGCATCAATGGCAACCTAGAAGTCCCAAAGAACTTCCAACCCTGTGGCTATTCCTTGAGACCGAGCAACAATGGATGTACTATTAGTTGCACTTTTGTCCACACACCCTTTTGTTGCAAATGTGCATGCATGTATTTTCACCAAATGCACGCATCATTAAACCTGATCTCAAATTTAATGCATTGTGTTCGATCCTATTTAATTTGTATGTTGGATTCTAAGTTGTGACTGGGCATTCTACTACCCAATCTGGTGGAAGAGATGGTGCACTACTTGTCAGAAAACAATGCGACCTAACTGATTATGTTCCTCCTAGCTAGCAAGTTGTGGAAGAAGCCATCCAACTTCAACCCAACACGATTGGCTCATGGATCGGTCATCACTCCCACCTCTATAGGTAGATCACTTGTCAAGAACAATAATGATAGTTCACTCTGCACGTTCAACAGCAATGGTTCTTTTGGAAATATGCCCTAGAGTATACCTGGCCATACCTCGGGCCGGTCCGACAAAAACCCAGGTTCGAGCCCGACCCGCCCGAGCCGCTGGGCCTATTTTTTGGGCCCAAGCCCGACCCAAGCCCAAAAAAGCCCGGCCCAACCTGGCAGTCCTAGCCCAACTAGGTGTAATCTCCAGTTTCATCGGCCCCGATCCCGGCCCGGCCAGGCCACCGGGCTCAAAATCTAGGCCCGAGCCCAGCCCGTGGACAAGGTCGGGCCGGGTCGGGTCGGGCTTTTTCGGGTCGGGTCGGGCCGGGCTGACCGGGCCGGGCTGCCCATGGCTAGGTGCACCCTAGAGGAAATAATAAAGTGGTTATTATTATATTTCCTTGTTCATGATAATCATTTATTATCCATCCTATAATTGTATTGATTGGAAACGCAAATACACGTGTGGGTACATAGACAACACTGTGTCCCTAGTATGCCTCTAGTAGACTAGCTCGTTGATCAAAGATGGACAAGGTTTCCTATCCATAGACATGAGATGTCATTTGATAACAGGATCACATCATTGGGAGAATGATGTGATGGACAAGGCCCAAACTATAAACATAGCATATGATCGTGTCAGTTTGTTGCTATAGTTTTCTACATGTCAAGTATCTGTTCCTATGACCATGAGATCATGCAACTCACTGACACCGGATGAATACCTTGTGTGTATCAAACGTCGCAACGTAACTGGGTGACTATAAAGATGTTCTACAAGTATATCTAAGAGTGTCTGTTGAGTGGGCATGTATCAAGACTGGGATTTGTTGCTCCGTGTGACAGAGAGGTATCTCAGGGCCCACTTGGTAATACAACATCACAATGAGCCTTGCAAGCAAAGTGACTAAAGAGTTAGACAAAGGATCATGTATTACGGAATGATTAAATAGACTTGCCGGTAACGAGATTGAACTAGGTATAGAGATACCGACGATCAAATATCGGGCAAGTAACATACCGAAGAACAAAGGGAACAACATACGGGATTAACTGAATCCTTGACATAGAGGTTCAATCGATAAAGATATTCATAGAATATGTAGGAACCAATATGGGCATACAGGTCCCGCTATTGGTTATTGACCATAGAGGTGTCTCGGTCATGTCTGCATTGTTCTCGAACCCGCAGGGTCTGCACACTTAACGTTCGGTGACATTTCAGTAGTATTGAGTTATGTATGTTGGTGGCCGAAGGTTGTTCAGAGTCCTGGATGAGATCCTGGACATCACGAGGAGTTCTGGAATGGTCCGGAGGTAATGATTGATATATAGTAAGTCCCATTTTGGTCACCTAAAAAGTTTTGGGTATTTCCGGTAGTGTACCGGGAGTGCCAGGAGGGTTCCCAGGGTCCACCGGGAGGGTCCCACTCACCCCAAGGGCTAGATGGGCCTAGGAGATGGTGCACCAGACCCTTGTGGGCTGGGAAACAAGTCCATAATGGCCCATGCACAAGGAGGAGTAGTAGGGGCCAAGTAGGGAGGAGTCCTACTAGGAGTCCACCTCCCACAACCTCCCTTGTGGGAGGTGGACTCCTCCCCTTGCCTTTGGTCGAAGACCTCCTTGGAGGAGGGTCTAGGGCTTCCTCCTCTCCCCCTCCTCCTATATATATGGAGGGATTTTGAGGGCATCCCCTTACCTGAAAGCTAGGTGCTACCCTCTTCTTCCTCTAGATCATTTCTCCTCTAGATTAGTTATGCAGAGCTCGGCGAAGCCCTGCCGGATTATTTCACCACCACCGCCACCACGCCATTGCGTTGCGGAGAACTCATCTACCTCTCTACTCCCTCTTACTGGATCAAGAAGGCGAAGATCGTCATCGAGCTGTACATGTACTGAACGTAGAGGTGCTGTCCGTTCGACGCTAGACGGGGACGGATCGTGATTGGATCGCGGGACGCTCGCGATTTGGATCGTGAAGACGTTCGACTACATCAACCGTGTTTCTTAACGCTTCCCGTTTAGCGATCTACAAGGGTATGTAGATCCATTCTCCCTCTCGTAAATGCTCATCACTATGGATAGATCTTGCGTGTGCGTAGGAATTTTTTTGTTTCCCATGCAACGTTTCCCAACATTGGCATCATGAGCTAGGTCTATGTGTAGATGAGATCACGAGTAGAACACAAAGGAGTTTGTGGGCATTGATGCTCAGATTGCTTCCTCCCTTGGTTGTTTTTTGCTTCAGCGGTATTGTGGGATGAAGCGGTCCGGACCAACCTTACTCGTACGGTTACGAGAAACTGGTTCCATCGAGTGACATGTAACTTTGTTGCATAAAGATGGTTGGTGGGTGTCTGTCTCTCCTACTCTAGTTGGATCGGATTCGACAAAGGTGGTCCTTGAGAAGGTTTAATAGCAATTTATGTATCACCGTTGTGGTTTTTACGTATGTGATAATTGTCCTTGCTAGATACCCGTAGCAACCACGTAAAACATGCAACAACAATTAGAGGACATCTAACTTGTTTTTGCAGGGTTTGTTGTGATGTGATATGGCCAATTAAATGATGAGATATATGTGATGTATGATATGATCATATTTTGTATAGAATATCATGACTTTCATGTTGATGAGTATGGCAACCGGCAGGAGCCATAGGATTGTCTTTAATTATTTTTGCCATTTTTGCTTTACTTTATCGCTATGAGTTAGCAATAGTCGTAGAAGAAATAGTTGTCATGAAAACTTCATGGCAACACATTGATGGAGATCAAGATGATGGAGATCATGGTGTCGTGCCAGTGAAGATGGAGATCATGTTGGTGCTTTGGAGATGGAGATCAAAAGCACAAGTTCATGGCCATATCATGTCACTTATGATTTGCATGTGATGTTAATCCTTTTAAGCATCTTATTTTGCTTAGGACGACAGTAGCATTATAAGGTGATCCCTCACTAAAATTTCAAGATTAAATTGTGTTTTCCCGAGTGTGCACCGTTGCGAAAGTTCGTCGTGTTGAGACACCACGTGATGATCGGGTGTGATAGACTCTACGTTCATATACAACGGGTGCAAGCCAGTGTTGCACGTGCAGAAGGTTAAACTTGACGAGCCTAGCATGTACATACATAGCCTCAGAACACAAGAGACCGAAAGGTCGAACATGAGTCATATAGTAGATATGATCAACATGATGATGTTCACCATTGAAACCACCTCAACTCACGTGATGATCGGACTTGAGTTGGTGAATTTGGATCATGTGACACTCGGATGGCCGGAGGGATGTCAATTTGAGTGGGAGTTTTTTAGAAATTTGATTAAATAAACTCATTATCTTGAATAATCGTCTTAGTAACCTTTGCACATTTATGTTGTAGATCAATGGCTCGCGCAGTAGTTCCCCTGAATTTTAATGCGTTCCTAGAGAAAGCCAAGTTCAAAGATGATGGAAGTAACTTTGTGGACTGGGCCCGTAATCTGAGGATTATGCTCACGGCTTCCCACAAGGCTTATGTCCTTGATACACCGCTTGGTGATCCACCCACTCCGAACGCCTGGGAGACACGTTCTGGACATTACTCAATTGTTCAATGTGCAATGTGTTGGAAATATGCCCTAGAGGAAATAATAAATTAGTTATTATCATCTTTCCTTGTTCATGATAATCGTTTATTATGAATGCTAAAATTGTATTGATCGGAAACTCAGATACATGTGTGGGTACATAGACAACACCATGTCCCTAGTATGCCTCTAATAGACTAGCTCATTGAGCAAAGATGGTCAAGGTTTCCTAGCCATGGACATGTGATGTCATTTGATAACGAGAACACATAATTAGGAGAATGATGTGATGGACAAGACCCAAACTATAAACATAGCATATAATCGTGTGAGTTTATTGCTACAGTTTTCTGCATGTCAAGTATCTGTTCCTATGACCATGAGATCATGCAAATCACTGGCACCGAAGGAGTACCTGTGTGTATCAAATGTCGCAATGTAACTGGGTGACTATAAGGATGCTCTAGAAGTATCTCCGAGGGTGTCTGTTAAGTACGCATGGATCAAGACTTGGATTTCTTACTCCATGTGACAAAGAGGTATCTCAGGGCCCACTTGGTAATACAACATCACAATGTGCCTTGCAAGCAAAGCGAGTAAAGAGTTAGCCACGGGATATTGTACTATGGAATGTGTAAAGAGACTTGCCGGTAACGAGATTGAACTAGGTATGGAGATATTGATGATCGAATCTAGGCCAAGTAACATACCGATGGACAAAAGGGAACTGCATACGGGATTGTCTGAATCCTTGACATCGTGGTTTGACCGATAAAGTTCTTCGCAGAATAAGTAGGAACCAATATGGGCATCTAGGTCCCGCTATTGGTTATTGACCGTAGAGTTGTCTCGGTCATGTCTACATAGTTCTCGAACCCGCAAGGTCTGCACACTTAATGTTCGGTGATGATTTGGTATTGTTGAGTTATCTATGTTGATGACCGAGGTTGTTTGGAGTCCCAGATGAGATCTCGGACATCACGAGGAACTCCGGAGGTAAATATTTATATATGGTAAGTCATATTTTGGCTATCGAAAAAGTTTCCGTTTTTTTGGTATTGTACCGGGAAGTTCTAGTAGGTTCCGGAAACTTCTGTAGGAGTCCGTGATGACCCAAAAGTATCGGGGATCTATATTAGTTCTTTCAATAAGTAAGAGTGTCAAACCCAATGAGGAGCAGAAGGAAATGACAAGCGGTTTGCAATAAGGTATTCTGTGCAAGCACTAAAATTATCGGTAACAGATAGTTTTGTGATAAGATAATTTGTAATGAGTAAGGTAAGAAGTGTAGCAAAGGTGAAGCAAGGTCGCCCAATCCTATTTGTAGCAAATGATAGGCCTGTACAAACTCTTATATAAAGTGAAGCTCTCCTGAGGACACATGGGAATATCCGTCAAGCTAGTTTTCATCATGCTCATTTGATTCACGTTCGCTACTCTGATAATTTGATATGTGGGTGGACCGGTGCTTGGGTGCTTACTTTACTTGGACAACCCTCCCAATTATGATTAACCTCTCTCGCAAGCATCCACAACTAGGAAAGAAGAATTAAGATAAATCTAACCATAGCATGAAACATATGGATCCAAATTATCCCCTTACGAAGCAACACATAAACTAGGGTTTAAGCTTCTATCACTCTAGCAACCCATCATCTACTTATTACCTCCTAATGCCTTCCCCTAGGCCCAAATAATGGTGAAGTGTTATGTAGTCGACGTTCACATAACGCCACTAGAGGAGAGACAATATACAAATCATCAAAATATCGAACGAATACCAAATTCACGTGATTACTTATAACAAGACTTATCCCATGTCCTCGGGAACAAACGTTACTAATCACAAAGCATGTTCATGTTTATAATCAAAGGAGTCTTAATTATCATAAAGGATCTGAACATATGATCTTCCACCAAGTAAACCAACTAGCATCAACTACAAGGATTAATCAACACTATGAGCAACCCACAGGTACCAATCTGAGGTTGGAGACAAAAATCGGATACAAGAGATGAACTATGGTTTGGAGAGGAGATGGTGCTGGTGAAGATGTTGATGGAGATTGACCCCCTTTTCATGAGAGGATCGTTGGTGATGACAATGTATTTGATTTCCCCCTCCGGGAGGGAAGTTTCCTCGATAAAACAGCTCCATCGAAGCTCTAGATTGGTTCTACCCAAGTTCCGCCTCTAGACGGCGGCGCTTCATCCAGAAAGCTCTCTTTTGATTTTTTTTCCAGGGCAAAACCCTTCATATAGCGGAAGATGGGCTTCGGGGACCTGCCAGGTGGGTCACAAGCCACCTAGGCGCGGCCAGAGGGGTGGCCGCGCCTGGCAGGCTTGCCAGCTCCTGGTGGGCCCCCTCTGGTATATGTTTCGCCCAATATTTTTTATATATTCCAAAACAATTCTCCGTAACTTTTCAGGACTTTTGGAGTTGTGCAGAATAGGTCTCTCAGATTTGCTCCTTTCCCAGTCCAGAATTCGAGCTGCTGGCATTCTCCCTTTTCATGTAAACCTTGCAAAATAAGAGAGCAAAGGCATAAGTATGGTACCATAACGTGTAATAACAGCAAAATATCAATATAAAAGCATGATGCAAAATGGACGTATCAACTCCCCGAAGCTTAGACCTCGCTTGTCCTCAAGCGAAAGCCAAGATCAATAAATATGTCCACATGTTTAGGGATAGAGGTGTCGATAAAATAAAATACGGACATGAGGGCATCATGATCATCTTTAGAACATCAATACTTATTGATATAATTTCTTATGCTGGAGTAACAATTCGTTCACAGTGCAAAAGTATGAACCAAGAACTTTATTGACAACTGACAAACTATGCTCTAAGTCATTGAAGCAATTTGCAATTTATCATAACATAGGAAAGAGTCCATATAAGAGCTTGTAAAGCAAATCCACATACTCAATTATCTTTTAGTCTTTCACAATTGCTAACACTCACGCGGTACTCATGATATCAAAGCTTCAATTGGACACAGATAAAGATAGGGGTTTATTGTTTTACCTCCCAACTACTCACCTCAAGGGTGATGTCAACAATAATAACTCATGATCACCCACATCTGAGTGGTTATATGTGTTTAGATCATTCCCCAACACATAATGCTTGCGAAGTGAAAAAGGCCAAATATAGGAAGTGGTGAAGATCACCATGACTCTTGCATAAAGGTAAGTACTTATAAAGTGAACGTAACAGATAGGCCCTTCGCAGAGGGAAGCAGAGGTTGTCATGCGCTTTTTGTTTTTGGATGTGCAAACCCTTAAGGCAAAGGAACGACACATTGTATTGCCCTTTGTGATAGCAACCTTTATTATGCAGTCCGTTGCTTTTATTTCTTTACTATCACAAGTTTGTACAACGTTTATTTTCCTTTACAATAAAAGATCATAGATATTTTGGAGCAATTCTCATTGCTTTTTGCACTGATGACAACTTACTTGAAGGATCTTACTCAATCTATAGGTAGGTATGGTGGACTCTCATGGAATAACTGGGTTGAGGGTATACGGATGCACAAGTAGTATCTCTATTTGGTGCGGAAGTTTTGGATAATATGACGTGGAAGCAAGCACTACATGTTCGAGGATCTATAACAATATAACTTCTATTCAGAAATAAGCAAATATAACCCATTATGTTGTCTTCCTTGTCCAACATCAACTTCTTAGCATAAAATATTTTAATGAGTGCTCACAATCATAAAAGATGTCCAAAATAATATATTTATATGTGAACCTCTCTTTCTTTATTACTTCCTTTTAATTGCCCCAATTACCAATCGCTATGTTTGTCAACTCCCAACAAATTCTGACCGACACACTTCTTATATGTGAAGTCATCACTCCCCATAAGAGCATCATATATACTCTTTGCTTTTATTCTATTCTTATTTTATTTCTTATTTATTTTTCTCAAGATCATGGTAGGCAAGCAAAGCCCTCACATCAAAACTACTATTTGTTATATAACTCTCGGACTCGCTTACATAAAGGGAACAAAAAGAAAAAACTCAAAGCTAGATCATACTAAAATTTTATTCTAATAGATCAAGATATAACCAAAAGGATCGAACAAAGAAAAACAAGAAAAGAAAAAGGTGATGAAGATACGATACCGGGGCACCTCCCCCAAGCTTGGCACAAGCCAAGGGGAGTGCCCATACCCATGTGTTTAGATGTCCTTCTTCGGAGGTGATGGTGGTGGAGTAGGATCTTTAAGCTTGTTCAGTTTCCTCTTAAGCATAAAGTTTTGTTCCCTCAGATCGTCCACTTCTTGCTTGAGCTTCAATATCCTTTGACATAATTTTTTCTTTCTCTCCTGTAGAAAACGAGAAGGGATAAATAGAAGCTTGGGTTTTCTTCCTTGTGTTTGGGAGGTTTGATTTCCTGAACTCCACGTGCATATCTCCTAGTTGAGGCAGGGGAGTCTCCTCTTCATTCGAGCTTTCTTACCCATACTTGTCTTCTTGTTCATCCTCCGAGAATAATCCATAAGGATCTAGGTCCCCATAGAACTTAGGATTGGCAAGATAATGCGATATGTAGCTCTCCCCATCAGACTCTTGGGAAGACATCTTTCTCTAAATCTGCTGCAGAAACAACTCAAAATTAAAACAAGAGTTATTGTCGTGATTCGAGATTCCAAACCTTCGGGAGATTATATAATGAATTTTTACCGACCCAAAGGAGTATACCACAAGAAAACGGAGTCCAAAGGGTGCACGAGGTGCTCACAAGCCACCTAGGTGCGGCCAGGGGGTGGCCGTGTCTGGTAGGCTTGTCACCTCCGCATGCATCTTTCGTACTACTTTAAATTTTCCTAATTTATTAAATATTACAAAACCAAGAAAAAATGCTATTTGGAAAGTTTTGGAGTCGGTTTGCTTACCATACCACATACCTATTCTTTTTTGGAGTCTGAAACATTCTTGTAGGTCTCCCTAATATAGTCCTCCGCAGTTATGGTATTGATAATATTGGTTACAACATTTATGGGAGTACCTGAGATATAATGTTTGATTCTTTGCCCGTTTACCACCTTCGGATTTGTGCCTTCGGCATTGTTGATCTTGATGGCACCAGAGCGATATACTTCCTCGACAATGTAGGGCCCTTCCCATTTAGATAGAAGTTTTCCTGCAAAAAATCTTAAACAAGAATTGTATAGCAAGACATGGTCACGTACATTGAATTCAGGCTTTTGTATCCTTTTATCATGCCATCTCTTAACCTTTTATTTAAACAACTTGGCATTCTCATAGGCCTGGGTTCTCCATTCATCAAGTGAGCTAATGCCAAATAACCTCTTCTCACCAACAAATTTGAAATCATAATTGATCTCTTTGATCTATTAATATAATGCCAATTCTTTCTAGATCTATTAACTGTCTTTTGCAAGATCAATTTAATGCCTACATTTCTTAATTCTTCTTGACCACTAGACTGAGGATGATAAGGAGATGCAATTCTATGATTAACGTCATACTTAGCAAACAATTTAAGGAAGGCACCATGAATAAAGTGTGACCCACAATTAGTCATTAATATATAGGGACTCCAAATCTAGGCAAAATAACTTCTTTCAGCATTTTAATAGAGGTTTTATGATCAGCACTACTAGCTGGAATAGCTTCTACCCACTTAGTAACATAATCAACGACTACTAGGATACGAGTATACCCGTTGGACATTGGAAAAGGTCCCATATAATCAAAACCCTAGACATCAAATGGTTCAATAACAGGAGAGTATAGGCATTTCCTTACGTCTACTAATATTGCCAATTCTTTGACATTCATCACATGACAAGAGAAACTTACGAGCATCCTTGAAGAGAGTAGGATAATAAAAACCAGATTGTAATACCTTGTGTGCAGTTCTATCTCCAGCATGGTGTCCTTAGTAGGCCTCAGAATGACACTTGTATATGATTTGTTCCTGTTCATGCTTAGGTACACAACGTCTAATAACACCATCTACTCCTTCTTTATAAAGGTGTGGATCATCCCAAAAGTAATGTCTTAAATCATAGAAGATCTTTTTCTTTTGTTGGCATGCGAAACTAGGTGGTATAAATTTAGCAACAATGTAATTAGGATAATCAGCATACCATGGAGCATTACGCGAAGCATTTATGACACCTAATTGTTCATCCAGAAAGCTATCATAAATAGGTAGTGGGTCATCCAGAATATTTTTTAACCTAGACAAGTTATCCGCTACGGGGTTATCAGCACCCTTTCTATCAGCAATATGCAAGTCAAATTCTTGTAGCAGAAGGACCCATCTGATAAGTCTAGGTTTAGCATCTTTCTTTTGCATAAGATATTTAATAGCAACGTGATCAGTGTGAACAGTTACTTTGGAATCAACAATATAAGGTCTGGACTTATCACAAGCAAACACAACTGCTAAAAAATTCATTTTTAGTGGTAGCATAGTTTCTTTGAGCACTGTCTAGAGTTTTACTAGCATAATTGATAACATTTAATTTCTTATCAACTCTTTGTCCTAGAACAGCACTAACGGCATAATCACTAGCATCACACATAATTTCAAAGGGTAGGTTCCAATCAGGTGGTTGAACAACAGGTGCAGAAATCAAGGCATTCTTAAGAATTTCAAATGCTTCTACAAAATCATCATAAAAACGAATGGAACTCTTTTTGCAAAAGATTAGTGAGAGGCCTAGAAATTCTACAGAAATCTTTAATAAACATCCTATAGAAACCAGCATGACCAAGGAAACTTCTTATACCTCTGATATCCATAGGACACGACATTTTTTCAATAGCGTCAACTTTGGCTTTGTCAACTTCAATACCTTGATACGTCTCCAATGTATCTACTTTTCCAAATGCTTTTGCCCTTGTTTTGGACTGTAATTTGCATGATTTGAATGGAACTAACCCGGACTAACGTTGTTTTCAGCAGAATTTCGTTGGTGTTATTTTTGTGCAGAAATAAAAGTTCTCGGATCGTCCTGAAAATTTATGGAGAATTTTTTTAGAATTAAAAAAAATACTGGCACAAGAATTAACCAGAGGGGGGGCACCAGCAGGCCACAAGCCTGCTAGCCGCTACCACCCCCCTGACCGCGCCGAGCAGACTTGTGGGGCCCTCATGTCTCCTCCGACCTCCTCTCCAGCTCCATCTAACCCTATTTGTCAAAAAAAATCAGGGAGAAGAGTTCATCGCGTTTCACGATACGGAGCCGTTACCATCGCCTGTTCATCCTTGGGAGACCAGATCTGGAGTCCATTTTGGGCTCCGGAGAGGGGAAATCTATGCCTTCGTCATCACCAACCATCCTTCGTCACCAATTCCATGATACTCCCCACCGTTCGTGAGTAATCTCATCGTAGGCTTGCTGGACGGTGATGGGTTGGTTGAGATTTATCATGTAATCGATTTAGTTTGGTTAGGGTTTGATCCCTAGTATCCATTATGTTCTGAGATTGATGTTGCTATGACTTTGCTATGCTTAATGCTTGTCACTAGGGCCCGAGTGCCATGATTTCAGATCTGAACCTATTATGTTTTCATGAATATATGTGTGTTCTTGATCCTATCTTGCAAGTTGTAGACACCTATTACGAGTTATGATCCGCATTCCCCAGGGTGACAATAACTGGGATTCTTTCCGGTGATTACCGTAGTTTGAGGAGTTCATGTATTCACTAAGTGCTAATTCCCCGTTGCCGGGGAACATAGCTTTATTCTCTGAGTCACTTGGGATATATATATTTGTTGATCACTATGAAGAATCTAAAAGATCCAAAAACCAAGATCTATCCCTCTACTACGAGGGGAGGTAAGGAACTGCCATCTAGCTCTGCACTTGATTCACCTTCTGTTATGAGTAAGTTTGCGACACCACCACCTGCTAGTAATTCTGATATGTCGCAAGTAATTGATGATGCTACTTCTGCTATGCATGATACTTTGCTTGATGATATTGTGCCACCGGGTGAATTTCTTGATGAACAAATTGCTAGAGCTAATGCTGAGACTGATAATATTTCTGAATCTGATGAAATTATTGAAACTAAACACTATGATTCACCTGCTAGACCTAGCTCTCCTAGATATGAATTGCCTGATATACCTGAGGGTTATGTTATGGAAGGAGAGGTAGCTAGGGACTTTCTTGCTTGTCAGGATAGAGATGATCATAAGAAATTGCTTCGCAGGTGGAAGGAAATATCTCTGAATGCTAGAATGCAATATGATCCTAAGTTTGCTACTTCACCCATCTTTGTTACTGATAAGGATTATGAATTCTCTGTCAATGCTAAGTTAATTACTTTGGTTGAATCTGATCCTTTCCATGGTTATGAATCTGAAATTGTTGTGGCACATCTTACAAATTGAATGATATAGCCACCCTATTTACTCATGAGGAAAAAGTTCACTATTACTATATTCTTAAGTTGTTTCCTTTCTCATTAAAGGCTAATGCTAAGAAATGGTTTAATTCTCTTGCTCTTGGTTGTGTGCGTAGTCCCCAAGACATAGTTTATTAGTTCTCTGAAAAATATTTTCCTGCCCATAAGAAACATGCCACCTTGCAGGAAATATTTAACTTTGTGCAACTTGAAGAAGAGAGTCTCCCACAAGCTTGGGGGAGGCTTCTCCAATTACTTAATGCTTTGCCTGATCATCCTCTCAAGAAAAATGAAATACTTGATATCTTTTATAATGGACTAACCATTGCTTCTAGGGACTACCTAGATAGTTGTGCTGCTTGTGTTTTTAGGGAACAAACTATTGAACAAGTTGAATTACTATTGAATAACATATTGAGCAATGATAATGATTGGACTATTCCCGAACCACCTCCAAAGACAACTCTGAAGAAAAGAGGTATTCTATTCCTCAGTCCTGAAGATATGCAAGAGGCAAAGAAATCTATGAAAGAAAAAGGTATAAAAGCTGAAGATGTTAAGAATCTACCACCTATTGAAGAAATACATGGTCTTGATAACCCGACACCGGTAGTAGAGGTAAATTCTCTTAGTAGATTTGATGAAGGAGATATCCCTTATAATATGCCTGCTAGCCAATGCTTGGATGGAGTTGATAATTTTATTATGAAGCAAGAAAATTTCAATGCCTATGTTAGTAGACAATTGTAACATAATGCTTATATGCTTGATCGCTTGGGTGATTATTTGAGTAGAACTGTCAATGATCTTAAGCTTATTAGTAAACATGCTTCCATGGTAACCACTCAAGTAGAGCAAGTACTTAAGGCTCAAAATGATGTGCTTAATGAGATGAATAGTAAAGACAATGATCATTCTGTTAAAGTTGTGACTAGAGGTGGTAGAATGACTCAGGAACCTTTGTATCCCGAGGGCCATCCTAGTATTGAACAAGATTCTAAGAGATTTAATACTGATGCACCTACTTCTTCCAATAAGAGTAGGAAAAAGTATGATGATAGTACTTTGCATGCTGCTAGTGAACCTTTTATAGATACGTCTGAGAATCCATATTTCTATTTCTGATGCTGAGACACAATCTGGTGATGAACATGAGCCTAGTGATAAAATTAATAATGATGTTCATGCTGATGCTCAACCTAGTAATGATAATCATGTGGAGATTGAACCTACTGACGATCTTGATAACCCACAACCTAAGAATAAAAGTTATGATAAAAGAGACTTCATTGCTAGGAAACATGGTAGAGAAAGAGAAACATGGGTTCAAAAACCCATGCCCTTTCCTCCTAAACCATC
Organism: Hordeum marinum; assembly: GCA_022496015.1. Lineage (NCBI taxonomy): Eukaryota > Viridiplantae > Streptophyta > Magnoliopsida > Poales > Poaceae > Hordeum > Hordeum marinum. Next base: position 388,745,084 of record CM039672.1, read on the forward strand.
CAAGAAAAAGGATGATGATGACTTTGAGCGCTTTGCTAAAATGTTGAGACCCGTCTTTTTACGTATGCGCTTGACTGATAGTTTGAAAATGTCTCCTTATGCTACGTATATGAAAGATATTGTGACAAATAAAAGAAAGATACCGAAAGCTGAGATTTCCACCATGCTTACTAATTGTACTTTTAAAGGTGGAATACCTAAGAAACTAGGAGATCCTGGAGTACCTACTATACCATGTTCTATTAAAGGAAATTATGTTAAAACTGCTTCATGTGATCTTGGAGCTGGTGTTAGTGTTATGACTTTCTCTTTATACAATAGACTTGATTTGAATACGTTGACACCTATTAAAATCTCTTTGCAAATGTTTGATAAATAAACTACTCTACCTATTGGTATTTGTGAGGATGTACCTGTCGTAGTTGCAAATGCTACTATCTTGACGAACTTTGTTATTCTTGATATTCCCGAGGGCGACAGTATGTCGATCATCCTTGGTAGACCCTTTTTTAATACTGCAGGGGCTGTTATTGATTGCAACAAGGGCAATGTCGCTTTTCATATTAACGGTAATGAACATGTGGTACACTTTCCAAAGAAACAACCTCAAGTTCATAGTATCAATTCTATTGAAAAAATTCCAATGATTACTATTGGAGACTTTGAGTTCCCTCTTCCTACTGTCAAGAAGAAATATGATATACTTATTGTTGGGGAAATGCATATCCCCATTGAGGTAACTTAGTGTTATTCGAAAATTCTTCGGTTTCATGTTATTCTAAAGAAGTTTGTTAATAAGACTTGATCAACCTTATTGATGGATTCCTTTTGATAAGCATGAGATGGGCGAATCTAGAAAGCACAACTTCCTGCACCTAACTTTTACTTTATGTTACCTAGATGAAATTAAGTAAAAATGCCATTATTTTTCCGTTTTCTGAGTTTTCCGTGCAATAGAAAAATGACCAGGAAATAAAAGTTCCCAGAATCCCTTGAAAATTTAGTATGATTTTTTCTAGATTATTTAAGAATTTTTGGCACTGAGAATGCATCAGGGGGCTACACTAGTGGGCCACAAGCCTACAGGGCATGGCCACCAGCTGGCCGCGCCTAGCAAACTTGTGGGTCCCACGTGGCCCCCTCCACTTATTCGAGCACCCATTCACTTCAGCTTCCTCTAGAAAAATCCCACCATTGCTCAAACCCGCGTTCTAGCTCATCTTGCTGCCATTTTCGATCTCCTTGCTCAAAGCTCCATTTGCAATACTGTTTAGGGGACTACTCAGCGGCATGTGACTCCTCCAATGGTCCAATTAGTTTTTGTTCTAGTGCCTTATATATTGCAAATTTTTGCTGCTGTGGTGACCTTGTTCTTGAGCTTGCATGTCAAATTTTTATGGTCCCAAGTAGTTTTGATGCATGATATGGTCTCTAAACACTTGAGGGAGTAGTTGCTATGACTTTTGTTGAGTTTTGTGCAACTTTATTTTCACTCACTAAAAATTTCAGAATTTTTTCAGAAATGTTGAGGAGAATGTACAAGGTGGTTCCTCGAGCAAGAAAGCCTCGAGGCTTGTGCTACGTGAGCCCGATTTTGAACTGCCCAGGGAAGCTCGAGTACTGCCTTGTGAATGGCTATCGGATCAACTCATGGAAAACGCAGGATTTAAGGAAGAGTTTTATGCGTACATAAGGAATGCTGGCCTTGAGGATTTCATTCCAGATCGATGCAAGCAACATTATCAACTCACCGATTCTTTCAGTCTGTTCTATTTGATCTTTATGATAAAACCTATACCATGGAACTAGAAGATTTTAATGATGCACACAAAATTCCATAGTGGGATAGTCGTAGAGATCCTCATAAAAATTAATATAATGATTTCCTTTCTAGCATCACGGTGGGAGAAACTAGAATCATTACACAAGCCACCTTGGGGAGCATTCACTTTCTGGGTATACATTATTTTGCTCTCTTCATAGGTAGATGTATTAACGGTAAACTTGAGCATAGCCACCTTTGCGCCCCTTATCTGAGTATTCTTAAGAGTGTGGTAATCGTGGATAGGCGATATAACTTGGGGGCTATTATTGCTAGGAGGTTACATCATATTGCTAAGGATCGAGATTTCTTGGGTGGAATTTATGCCACCCGTGTAGCTAAGTATCTTGGGGTACCCATAAGAGAGGATGACATTGAGTTACCCCCTATTGTCCTTGATTATGAGGCTTTGGTGCGCTTTCAGTTTACTAAAAGAAACGAACAATCCCTCCAGTACCGACTAATTTTTGACAGGCAACATGTTGTCCATGTTAGCCTTCCTACTCCTGCCTTCTTTAACTTTCAGGAAAAGCAGAGATATTTTGTAACCAGAGAGGAGGCAAATGAGTACGAGCGAAATGCAGAAACCGCTCGCCTTCATGCTGCAGTGGTACAGCCGGTAGCCGCCGCCGCCCAACACAACCCCAACTTTGACTTCGGATATTATCCAGGCCAGCCATGGCCCTAGACCAACTTAGGCCAAAAGTCTAAGCTTGGAGGAGTACGTATTTCTCACAAACATTACATTCATGTTCTCACATTATTTCAGTTGTCGGTGATCATACTTTTTCATTGTAATATCCATGGTAGTTTAATTCTTGTTTTGCTTTCTTCTTGTGTGTTTAATTAACTTTGAGAAAAATACAAAAAAATTAGTTCTAGCTTTATTTCCTAGTTGCTTAGTTGTAGCATTAAAGAGAAAACCCAAAAAAAATTCTCGTTCTTCTTTTTGCTTGTTGGGAGCTTTCCCGTGTAAATAATTTTCCTTTCTTTTCTTTGGGTCATAAGGAGAAGACCACAATGACGTGTTGAGTGGCTCTCATATGCACTATCGTTTATCTTACAAAGAGACCATATTACCTTCTCTTATCCTTTGGTTTATTGTTTATAGATTCCAGCTTAGTCCAATGCACACGCACCCTATGCACACACAAGATCTATCCATGGTGATGAGCATCTACGAGGGGGAGAGTGGATCTACATACCCATGTAGATCGCTAAGCGGGAAGCGTTAAGAAACACGGTTGATGTAGTCGAACATTTTCGCGATCCAAATCGCCGAGCGTCCTGTGATCCCATCACGATCCGTCCCGCGATCCAATCACGATCTGTCCCGTGATCTCATCATGATCCGTCCCCGATCCAATCACGAATCGTCTTGCGATCTTGATCATGGTCCTTCTGATCTAGCGCCGAATGGACGGCACCTCTGCGTTCAGCACACATACATCTCAATGACGATCTCCGCCTTCTTGATCCAGCAAGAGGGAGCAGAGAGGTAGATGAGTTCTCCGACATCACAACGGCATGGTGGCGGTGGTGGTGAACTAATCCTGCAGGGCTTCGCCTAAGCACCACAGAATTAATCTAGAGGAGAAACAGATCTAGAGGAAGAAGAGGGCAACACGTGACAATTAGGATTAGCTTTCCCCTCTAAATCCTCTAGTATATATAGGAGGTAGGGAGGGGAGGTGGCAGCCTCAAACCCTCAAGGTTTGGTCGAAATTGGAGGTGGAGAAGTCCTACTCCAATCCTATTAGGAGTAGGATTCCTCCTTTCCACTTGAAAACTCTTTCCACCTCTCCACCTTTTGGGTTTTTCCCACCCCTAGCCGCATGGGCCTTAGTGGGGGCTTAGTCTAGACCACCAAGGCCTGGTTTGACTCCTCCCACAGCCCATGAGGTCCTTTGGGTTGTGACACCCCTCCCGATGGTCCCCTGGCACCCTCCCTGCACTCCCGGTACACTACCGATGAGCCCGAAACTTTTCCGGTGACCAAACAAGGACTTCCTATATATCAATATTTACCTCTGGACCATTCCGGAGCTCCTCGTGACATCTGGGATCTCATCCGGGACTCCAAACAACCCTCGGTCACCACCATACATAACTCTATACTACCAAAACGTCACCGAACCTTAAGTGTGCAGACCCTGCGTTATCGAGAACTATGTAAACATGAACGGGACACCTCTACGGTTAATAACCAATAGCGGGACCTAGATGCCCATATTGGTTCCTACATATTCTACGAAGATCTTTATTGGTTGAACCTCTATGTCAAGGATTCAGTTAATCCCGTATGATGTTCCCTTTGTTCTTCGGTATATTACTTGCCCGAGATTCGATCGTCGGTATCTCCATACCTAGTTCAATCTCCTTACCGGCAAGTCTCTTTACTCTTTATGTAATACAAGATCCCGTGGCTAACACTTTAGTCACATTGCTTGCAAGGCTTGTTGTGATGTTGTATTATCGAGTGGGCCCTGAGATACCTCTCCATCACACGGAGTAACAAATCCCAGTCTTGATCCATGCCAACCCAACAGACACCCTCGGAGATACCTATAGAGCACCTTTATAGTCACCCAGTTACATTGCGACGTTTGATACACACAAGGTACTCCTCCGGTGTCAGTGAGTTGCATGATCTCATGGTCATAGGAACAGATACTTGACATGCAGAAAACTGTAGCAATAAACTAACACGATCATATGCTACGTTTATAGTTTGGGTCTTGTCTATCACATCATTCTCCTAGTGACGTGATCCCATTATCAAATGACATCTCATGTCCATGGCTAGGAAAGCTTAACCATCTTTGATCAACGAGCTAGTTTATTGGAGGCATACTAGGGACATGGTGTTGTCTATGTATCCACACATGTATCTGAGTTTTCAATCAATACAATTATAGCAAGGATAATAAATGATTATCATGAACAAGGAAATATGATAATAACTAATTTATTATTGCCTCTAGGGTATATTTCCAACAATAATGACGATATTTGATGAAAAGATTGAGATGGAGAAAAGCTGGTATGAACTCAACCAATCTTGCTTTTGTGAATATGATTAGCTCATCGTTCCGAATTTAGTAAATTATGGGTTGAACATGCTTGCAATGATAATTAGAGATTATAGTTATTCATGCCATGCTTAATTATCTAAGAGTGGATAATTGTTCGTCTTGAGTGCCAACATGCGCATTAAAATGGTTGTGATGTAGTATGATAGAATGGTATCCTCCTCTGGACGATTCAAGTGGCTTGACTTGGCACATGTTCACGCATGTAGTTGAAACAAATTAACATAGCTTCCACGATATTTATTTTCATAGTGAATTATATCCTACTCATGCTTGCATTCAATGTTGGTTAATCTCAAGGCATGTTGATGGCTGTGTTGCTCTCTAGTTGGTCGCTCCCTAGTCTGTTGCTAGCCTTCACTTGTACTAAGTGGGAATACTGCTTGTGCATCCATCTCAATAAACCCAAAGTTGTTCCATATGAGTCCACCATATCTACCTATATGCGGTATTTACCTACCGTTCCAAGTAAATTTGCATGTGCTAACCTTTAAATCTTCAAATAAACTTTCTGTTTTGTATGCCCAAATCGCTCATGTGGCGACTGGGGGTTGTCAGTATCTTCCATGCTAGGTGGGTTATTCTCACGATATGTGTTGATTCACAATCATTCACGAGAAAGTGGCTAGTAATCGGGATGCCCAGTCCCATGCTCGAAATAAAAGGCAAAATATAATTAAACAAAACTCCCCCAGAACTGTGTTTGTATGGACGGTACCCGTGAATTCGGCCTACCGTGGAGTGTGACTGATTGGTGGAGGGGGAGTAAAAACTTTATCATTCTGTTTGGGAACCGCCTATAATGTATCTAGCATGGAAGATATTGAAAACCTCTTGGTCATTATGTGAGCAATGAAAGCATACCGCTCCAAAATCATTACCTATCTCTATTTTAAAACCTTGAGCTCTGGCACCTCTACAAATCAATGCTTCCCTCTACGAAGGGTCTTTCCATTTACTTTATTGTTGAGTCATCATCCTCTTATAAAAAGCACCAGTTAGAGAGCGCCATTGTCATTTGTATGCCTTGCTATTAATTGATATTGAGTATGAGCATGACTAGATCTCTCTCACTATGAATTACAATGTTTAGTGAGTCCTTGTTTTCCAGAGGTGCTCTGCATTTATGTTTTGCGGTCTCAGAAAGGGCTAGCGAGTACCATTATGTCATATTGTATCATGATTGTTTTGATAAAATTGTTGTCATCCGAGACTTATTATTATTGCTCGCTAGTTGATTATGCCATTGATATGAGTAAATTTGAGACCTAAATGTTATTATGAATGTGGTTAGTTCATAATCTTTGCTGAAAACCTAAACATAAGTTAGACATATTTACAACAACAAGATCAAACAGAGTTTGTAATTTTTTTATTTATCACTTTCAGTTTATAAACTGAATTGCTTAAGGACAAGCAAAGGTTTAAGCTTGGGGGAGTTGATACGTCTCCAACTATCTACTTTTCGAAACTCTTTTGCCCTTGTTTTGGACCCTAATTTGCATGATTTGAATGGAACTAACCCGGACTGACACTGTTTTCAGCAGAATTGCCCTGGTGTTATTTTTGTGCAGAAATAAAAGTTCTCGGATCGCCCTAAAAATTTATAGAGAATATTTTTGGAATTAATAAAAAATACTGGCGCAAGAATTAACCAGAGGGGGGCCACCAGCAGGCCACAAGCCTGCTAGCCGCGGCCACCCCCCTTGCCATGTCGAGCAGGCTTGTGGGGCCCTCGTGACTCCTCCTACCTCCTCTCCAGCTCCATATAACCCTATTTGTCAGGGGGGGAATCAGGGAGAAGAGTTCATCGCGTTTCACGATACGGAGCCGTCGCCATCGCCTGTTCTTCCTTGGGAGACCTGATCTGGAGTCTGTTTTGGGCTCCGGAGAGGGGAAATCGATGCCTTCGTCATCACCATTCATGAGTAATCTCATCGTAGGCTTGCTGGATAGTGATGGGTTGGATGAGATTTGTCATGTAATCGAGTTAGTTTGGTTAGGGTTTGATCCCTAGTATCCACTATGTTCTGAGATTGATGTTGCTATGACTTTGCTATGCTTAATGCTTGTCACTAGGGCCCGAGTGCCGTGATTTCAGATCTGAACCTATTATGTTTTCATGAATATATGTGTGTTCTTGATCCTATCTTGCAAGTTGTAGACACCTATTATGAGTTATGATCCGCATCCCCCAGGGTGACAATAACTAGGATTCTTTTCGGTGATTACCGTAGTTTGAGGAGTTCATGTATTCACTAAGTGCTAATTCTTTGGTCCGGTTCTCTATTAAAAGGAGGCCTTAATATCCATTAGTTTCCAATAGGACCCCACTGCCACGGGAGGGTAGGACAAAAGATGTCATGCAAGTTCTTTTCCATAAGCACGTATGACTATATATGGAATACATGCCTACATTACATTGATGAATTGGGGCTAGTTCTGTGTCACCCTATGTTATAACTGTTGCATGATGAATTCCATCCGACATAATTATCCATCACCGATCCATTGCCTATGAGCTTTTCATATATTGATCTTCGCTCAGTTTCTTTTCCGTTGCTATTGTTACAAACACTACAAACTGCTACTATCACTTTGCCACTGTTACCGTTACTACCATATTGCTTTGCTACTGAAAACGTTGCTGAAGATATTAAGTCTTTCAGGTGTTTTTGAATTGACAACTCAGCTACTAATACTCAAGAATATTCCTTGGCTCCCCTTGTGTCGAATCAATAAATTTGGGTTGAATACTCTACCCTCAAAAACTGTTGCGATCCCCTATACTTGTGGGTTATCATACCTCTTTCGGAGATTTTGTTTCCCAAGACAATACCTTCATTCACCATAAGGTGGCACTTCTCCAAATTCAAGACAAAATTAGTTTATCCGCATCTCTGCAAAACTCAATCAAGGTTTCTTAAACAATCATCAAAAGAAGTTCCGTAAACGGAAAAATCATCAATGAAAACCTCAACAATCCTTTCACGGAAATCAGAGAATATGGCAGTCATACATCTTTGAAAGGTAGCAGATGCATTGCATAAACCAAAAGTCATACATCTATAAGCAAAGGTACCGAAAGGGCAAGTAAAAGTGGTCTTCTCTTGGTCCTCTTTTGACACATGTATTTGAGAGAAACCAGAATAACCATCTAGAAAGCAAAAATGTGTGTGCTTGGATAGTCTTTCTAGAATTTGATCAATAAAAGGTAGAGGGTAATGATCTTTCCTAGTAGCTTTATTTAATTTCCTAAAAACAATTACCATTCTATACCCTGTAACAATTCTTTGCTGGATCATTTCATTTTTATCATTAGGAACTACGATAATACCTCCTTTCTTAGGAACACAGTGAACGGGACTAACCCATCTACTATCAGCAATAGGATAAATAATACCTGCCTCCATAAACTTTAATATTTCATTTCTTACCACTTCTTTCATTTTAGGATTTAACCGTCGTCGGTTTTCAACAACTGGTTTAGCATCGGGCTCCATATTAATTTTATGCTGACATAGATTGGGACTAATGCCCTTAAGATCATCAAGAGTATATCCTATAGCAGCATGATATGTCTCCAACGTATATATAATTTATGAAGTATTCATGCCATGTTTACAATAATTCTTTATGATTCTGGTATGATTTTATTAGAACTCACCCGGACTAACGCTGTTTTCAGCAGAACTACCGTGATGTTGTTTTTGTGCAGAAATAAAAGTTCTCGGAATGAGCTAAAAAATTGCAGAGAATATTTTTGGAAAATATAAAAAATACTGGAGCGAAGAGTCACCAGAGAGGAAGGCCTAGGAAGCCACAAGCCACAGGGGCGCCCCCTAGGGCGCGTCCCCCTGGCTTGTGACTTCCTCGGGAACCTTCTGGACATGGGACCGACGCCAAAAATTCCTATATATACTAAAACCCCAAGAAAGAAACCTAGATCGGTAGTTCTGCCACCGCAAGCCTCCAGAGCCATGAAAAACCAATCGGGAGCCCGTTCTAGCACCCTGCCGAAGGGAGAAACCATCACCGGAAGCCATATTCATCATCTCGTCGCTCTCCATGACGAGGAGGGAGTAGTTCACCCTCAGGGCTGAGGGTCTGTACCAGTAGCTATGTGTTTGATCTCTCTCTCTCTCGTGTTCTTGAGATGGAATGATCTTTATGTACCGCGGGCCTTATTGATATAGATGAATTATATGGAGGTTTCCCCTCTCTATCGTGTTGTGATGAATTGAGTTTTCCCTTTGAATTTTTCTTATCGGATTGAGTCATTAAGGATTTGAGATCACTTGATGTATGTCTTGCGATGGGATATCCGTAGTGACAATGGGATGTTCTGTCGATCCACTTGATGTATGTTTTGGTGATCAACTTGTGGGTTCTATGACCTTGGGAATCTATGCATAAGGGTTGGCACACGTTTTTGTCTTGACTTTCCTGTAGAAACTTTGGGGCACTCTTTGAAGTTCTTTGTGTTGGATTGAACATGATGAATCTGAAATTATGTGATGCATATCGTATAATCAAGCCCATGGATACCTGTGGTGACATTGGAGTATCTAGGTGACATTAGGGTTTTGGTTGATGTGTATCTTAAGGTGTTATTTTAGTACGAACTCTAGGGCTGTTTGTGAGACTTATAGGGATAGCTCATAAGATTGATCGGAAAAGATAACTTTGAGGTGGTTTCGTACCCTACAATAATTTCTTCGTTAGTTCTCCACTATTTGTGACTTTGGAGTGAACTCTTTGTCGCACGAGAGGTATTTACATATGATTCAACTATGTTAGTATTGTTGAGAGAAATTGCACTAGTGAAAGTATGAACCCTAGGCCTTGTTTCCAATCATTTATTCAACGTTTTGCTCGCTATTTACTATTTGTTACCTTGCTGTTTTTATATTTTCAGATTACAAAAACCTATATCTACCATCCATATTACACTTGTATCACCATCTCTTCGTTGAACTAGTGCACCTATACAATTTTCCATGGTATTGGGTGTTGGGGACACAAGAGACTATTTGTTATTTGGTTGTAGGGTTGTTCAAGAGAGACCATCTTCATCCTACGCCTCCCACAAATTGATAAACCTTAGGTCATCCACTTGAGGGAAAATTTCCATTGTCCTACAAAACTCTGCGCTTGGAGTCCCAACACGAGTCTACAAGAAGAAGGTTGTGCAGTAGATATCACAGCATGGTGCTGTTGGGAGACGTAGTAGTAAATCAAAATTTTCCTACGTTCACCAAGATCTATCTATGGAGAAACCAGCAACGAGAGGGGAGAGATTGCATCTTCATACCTTTGAAGATCGCTAAGCGGAAGCGTTACAAGAACGCGGTTGATGGAGTCGTACTCGCAGCGATTCAGATCGCGGTAGATCCGATCAAGTGCCGAACGGACGGCACCTCCGCGTTCAACACACGTGCAGCCCGGTGACGTCTCCAACACCTTGATCCAGCAAGGAGGAAGGAGAGGTTGGGGAAGGGCTCCAACAGCAGCACGACGGCGTGGTGGTGGTGGAGTAGCAAGGTATTCCGACAGGGCTTCGCCTAAGCGCTGCGGAGGAGGAAGAAGAGAGGTAGGGCTTCGCCGTGAGAGAGAGAGATCAAATCCTATCTCAAAACATCCAAAACCTCAAGTATATATAGGAGGAGGGACGTGGAGGGCTGGCTTGGCCTCTACTCCAAAGAGGAGATGGCCGGCCGAATTAAAGGGAGAGTCCACCTCCCACAAGGGAGGTGGATCTCCTCCTTTTAAATCCTTTTTGCCTTATCTCCTTATCTCCAGCCACATGGGCCTTTAGCAAAAGTATTTCCCAGCCCAATAAGGGCTGACACACTTTATCTAACAGCCCATGAAGTCCTCTGGTCGTCACACCCCTCCCGGGGGTCCTCCGGCACCCTCCCGGCACTCCCGGTACACTACCGATGAGCCCGAAAACTTTCCGGTGACCAAAACTGGACTTCCTATATATCAATCTTTACCTCCGGACCATTCCGGAGCTCCTCGTGACGTCCAGGATCTCATCCGGGACTCCGAACAACCTTCGGTAATCACGTATACCTTTTCCCTATAACCCTAGCGTCATCGAACCTTAAGTGTGTAGACCCTACGGGTTCGGGAGACACGTAGACATGACCGAGACACTTCTCCGGCCAATAACCAACAGCGGGATCTGGATACCCATGTTGGCTCCCACGTACTCCACGATGATCTCATCGGATGAACCACGATGTCGGGGATTCAATCAATCCCGTATACAATTCCCTTTGTCTATCGGTATGGTACTTGCCCGAGATTCGATCGTCGGTATCCCTATACCTTGTTCAATCTCGTTACTGGCAAGTCTCTTTACTCGTTCCGTAATACATCATCCCGTGACTAACTCCTTAGTCACATTGAGCTCATAATGATGATGTCTTACCGAGTGGGCCCAGAGATACCTCTCCGTCACACGGAGTGACAAATCCCAGTCTCGATTCGTGTCAACCCAACAGACACTTTCGGAGATACCCGTAGCGTACCTTTATAGCCACCCAGTTACGTTGTGACGTTTGGCACACCCAAAGTATTCCTACGGTATCCGGGAGTTACACAATCTCATGGTCTAAGGAAATGACACTTGACATTGAAAAGCTTTAGCAAACGAACTACACGATCTTTGTGCTATGCTTAGGATTGGGTCTTGTCCATCACATCATTCTCCTAATGATGTGATCCCGTTATCAACGACATCCAATGTCCATGGTCATGAAACCGTGACCATCTATTGATCAACGAGCTAGTCAACTAGAGGCTCACTAGGGACATGTTGTGGTCTATGTATTCACACATGTATTATGGTTTCCGGTTAACACAATTATAGCATGAACAATAGACAATTATCATGAACAAGGAAATACAATAATAACCATTTTATTATTGCCTCTAGGGCATATTTCCAACAGTCTCCCACTTGCACTAGAGTCAATAATCTAGTTCACATCACCATGTGATTAACACTTACATCACCATGTGATCATATCATCATGTGATTAACACCCAATAAGTTCTGGGGTTTGTTCATGTTCTGCTCGTGAAAGAGGTTTTTTTTTTAGTCAGCGGGTCTGCGACATTCAGATCCGTGTGTACCTTGCAAACTTTCCATGTCATATTTGTAGATACTACTCCCATGCTCCACTTGGAGCTATTCCAAATGGCTGCTCCACTATACGTAGCCAGATTTCTACTAAGAGTCATCCGGATTGGAGTTAAAGCTTGCATCATCGTAACCCTTTACGATGAACTCTTTATCACCTCCATAATCGAGAAATATTTCCTTAGTTCTCAAGTTACTAAGGATAACTTTGACCATTGTCCAGTGATCCACTCTTGGATTACTCTTGTACCCCTTGACAGACTCATGGCAAGGCACACACACAGGTGCGGTACACAGCATGGCATACTATATAGAGCCTATGGCTAAAGCATAGGAGATGACACTCATCTTTTCTTTATCTTCTGCCGTGGTCAGGTATTGAGTCTTACTCAATTTCACACCTTACAATACAGTCAAGAACTCCTTCTTTGACCCATATTTTGAACTCCTTCAAAAAAACTTGTCAAGGTATGTCTTCGTCAAAAAAACTTATCAAGCGAATTGATCTATCCCTATAGATCTTGATGCTCAATAAAATAGTAGCTTTATCTGGGTCTTCCTTTGAAAAAAAAACTCTTTTCAAACAACCCTTCATGCTCTTCCAGAAATTCTACATCATTTCCGATCAATAATATGTCAACTACATATTCTTATAAGAAATTCCATAGTGCTCCCACTCACTTTCTTGCAAATACAAGTTTCTCATAAACTTTGTATAAACTTAAACACTTTGATCACCTCATCAAAGCATATATTCCAACTCCGAGATGCTTGCTCCAGTCCATAGAAGGATCGCTGGAGTTTGCATATTATTAGCATCCTTAGGATTGACAAAACCTTCTGGTTGTATCACATACAACTCTTCCTCATAGAAACCATTACGGAAACCTTGTTTTGTCATCCATATGCCAGATTTCATAATCAAAAAATGCAGCAACTGCTAACAAAATTTTAATAGACTTTTAGCATCGCTACAGATGAGACAATCTCATCGCAGTCAACTCCTTGAACTTGGCGGAAACTTCTTTGCGACAAGTCGAGCTTTATAAACGGTGACATTTCACCATTAGCGTCTATGTTTATCTCAAAGGTCCATTTGTACTCAATGACCCGCCATTCAACAGGCAAGTCTACCAAAGTCCATACTTGGTTTTCATACATGGATCCTTTCTCGGATTTCATGGCTCCTAGCCATTTGTTGGAATTCGGTCCCACCATCGCTTCTCCATAGTTCATAGGTTCATCGTTGTCCAACAACATGATTTCCAAGACAGGGTTGTCGTACTACTCAGGAGCAGTACGCGTCCTTGTCGACCTACGAGGTTCGATAGTGACTTGATCCGAAGCTTCATGATCATCATCATTAACTTCCTTTTCAACTGAGTTGGCTCTACAGAAACATCTTTCTGTGTTGTTCTATTCTCTGGTTGAAACAAAGGTTCAACAACCTTATCAAGTTCTATCTTCCTCCCACTCAATTCTTTCGAGAGAAAGTCTTTCTCAAGAAAGGACCCATTCTTAGCAACAAACACCTTTTGCGCTTGGATCTGAAATAGAAGGTATACCCAATGTCTCATTAGGGTATTCTATGAAGATACATTTGTCTGCTTTGGGTTCGAGCTCGCTAGGTGAAAAACCCATTTTCACATAAGCGTCGCAGCCCCAAACATTAAGAAATGACAGCTTAGGCTTCTGTCAAACCATAATTCTCACGGTGTCATCTCAACAGACTTAGATGGTGCCCTATTAAAGTGAATGGATTTGTTTTTAATGCATAACCCCATAATGATAGTGGTAAAACGATAAGAGACATCATAGTACTCACTATATCCAATAGAGCATGACTACGACGTTCGAACACACCATCACACTATGGTGTTCCAGGAGGCGTGAGCTGTGAAACAATTTCCACATTGTCTAAAATTGCATACCAAACTCGTAACTTAGATATTCACCTCCATGATCATATCATAGACATTTATCTTCTTGTCACGATGATCTTTAACTTCACTCTGAAACTCCTTGAACCTTTCAAACATTTCAGATTCGTGTTTCATTAAGTAAATATCCCCATATTTACTCAAATCATCAGTGAAGGTAAAGAAAAACAACGATATCCACTGTGTGTTTCAACACTCATTGGACCACATACATCAACATGTATTAATTCCAATAAGCCACTTGCCCGCTCCATCATATTGGATGACGGGGTCTCAGTCATCTTGCCCAAGAGGCATGGCTCGCATGTCTCAACCGATTCGAAATCGAGTGAGTCAAAAAAATCCATCATCATGGAGTTTCTTCATGCGATTTATACCAATATGACATTTAGCGGCAGTGCCACAAGTATGTGGTACTATCATTATTAACTTTATATATTTTTGGTACCAACGTTATGAACATGTGTACTACTACGATCATGATTCGATAAACCATTCCGAGTGGGTGCATGACCATTGAAGGCATTATCCATGTAAATAGAATAACCATTATTCTCTAACTTATATGAATAACCGTATTGCACTAATCATGATCTAATCACGTTCATGCTCAACGCAAACACCAAATAACATTTATTTAGGTTTATCACAAATCCCGAAGGTAGAGAGAACGTGCGATGGTGATCACATCAATCTTGGAAATACTTCCAACACACATCGTCACCTTTCACCTAGCTAGTCTCCGTTTATTCCGTAGCTTTTATTTCGAGTTGCTAACACTTAGCAACCGAACCGGTATCCAATACCCAGGTGCTACTAGGAGTACCAGCAAGGTACACATCACTAACACGTATATCAAATATACTTCCATTGACATTACCAGCCTTCTTATCTACCAAGCATCTAGGGTTTTTCCGCTTCAGCGAACATTCTCCTCATAATAGAAGCACTTAGTCTCGGGTTCGGGCTCAACCTTGGGTTTCTTCACTAGAGCAACAACTGGCTTGCCATTCCTGAAGTTTTCCCTTCTTGCCCTTGCCCCTTTTGAAACTAGTGGTTTCACTTAACCATCAACACTTGATGCTCCTTCTTGATTTCTACCTTCGTGGTGTCAAACATCACGAACAACTCAGGGATCATCTTATCCATCCCTGGCATGTTATAGTTCATCACGAAGCTCTAGTAGCTTGGTGGCAGTGACTTGGAGAACTACATTAATCACTATCTCATCTGGAAGATTAACTCCCACTTGATTCAAGTGATTGTAGCACCCAGACAATCTGAGCACACGCTCACCGATTGAGCTATTCTCCTTTATCTTGCAGACAAAGAATCTTGTTGGAGGTCTCATACCTCTCAACATAGGCACGAGCCTGAGATCACAATCTCAGCTCCTAGAACATCTCATATGTTCCGTGACGTTCAAAACGTTTTGGAGCCTTAATTCTAAGCCGCAATGCATGACGCATTGAACTATCACGTAGTCACCAAAAAGAGCTTGTCATATGTTCACAACATCTACAGACAACGCTTGAGGGAGTGGTGCAGTTAGCGGTGCATCAAAAACATAAGCTTTCTGTGCAGCAATGAGGACAATCCTCAGATCACGGACCCAGTCCGCATTATTGCTACCATCAACTTTCAACTTACTTTTCTCTAGGATTGTATCAATAAAACTGGGGAGCTACAGCGCGAGCTATCTACGACATAATTTGCAAGGACATTTTTTAGACTAAGTTCATGATAATTAAGTTCATTTAATCAAATTATTAATGAACTCCCACTTAGATAGACATCTCTCTAGTCTTCCAAGTGATACATGATCCATGTCAACTAGCCCATGTCCGATCATCACGTGAGACGGAATAGTCATCCATGGTGAACATCTCTATGTTGATCGTATCTTCTATACGACTCATGTTCGACCTTTCGGTCTTCCGTGTTCCGAGGCCATGTCTGTACATGCTAGGCTCGTCAAGTCAACCTAAGTGTTTCGCATGTGTAAATCTGGCTTACACCCGTTGTATTCGAACGTTAGAACCTATCACACCCGATCATCACGTGGTGCTTCGGAACGACGATCCTTAGCAACGGTGCACAGTTAGGGTGAACACCTTTCTTGAAATTTTATTGAGAGATCATCTTATTTACTACCGTCGTTCTATGCAAATAAGATGTAAACATGATAAACATCACATGCAATCAATATAGTGACATGATATGGCCAATATCATCTTGCTCCTTTGATCTCCATCTTCGGGGCACCATGATCATCACTGTCACCGGCACGACACCATGATCTCCATCATCATGATCTCCATCATTGTGTCTTCATGAAGTTGTCTCGCCAACTATTACTTCTACTACTACAGCTAACGTTTAGCAATGAAGTAAAGTAATTACATGGCGTTTATGATTGACACGCAGGTCATACAATAATATAAGACAACTCCTATGGCTCCTGCCGGTTGTCATAGTCATCGACATGCAAGTCGTGAACCCTATTACAAGAACATGATCAATCTCATACATCACAATGCATCACATCACATCCTTTTGGCCATATCACATCACACGGCATATGCTGCAAAAACAAGTTAGACGTCCTCTAATTTGTAGTTGCAAGTTTTTACGTGGTTGCTATAGGTTTCTAGCAAGAACGTTTCTTACCTACGTCAAAACCACAACGTGATATGCCAATTGCTATTTACCCTTCATAAGGACCCTTTTCATCGAATCCAATCCGACTAAGGTGGGAGAGACAGACACCCGCTAGCCACCTTATGCAACTAGTGCATGTCAGGCGGTGGAACCGGTCTCACGTAAGCGTACGTGTAAGGTTGGTCCGGGCCGCTTCATCCCACAATACCGTCGAATCAAGATAAGACTAGTAACGGCAAGCATATTAACAAAATCGACGCCCACAACTGCTTTGTGTTCTACTCGTGCATAGATTCTACGCATAGACCTAGCTCATGATGCCACTGTTGGGAGACGTAGTAGTAAATCAAAATTTTCCTACGTTCACCAAGATCTATCTATGGAGAAACCAGCAACGAGAGGGGAGAGATTGCATCTTCATACCTTTGAAGATCGCTAAGCGGAAGCGTTACAAGAACGCGGTTGATGGAGTCGTACTCGCAGCGATTCAGATCGCGGTAGATCCGATCAAGTGCCGAACGGACGGCACCTCCGCGTTCAACACACGTGCAGCCCGGTGACGTCTCCAACACCTTGATCCATCAAGGAGGAAGGAGAGGTTGGGGAAGGGCTCCAACAGCAGCACGACAGCGTGGTGGTGGTGGAGTAGCAAGGTATTCCGACAGGGCTTCGCCTAAGCGCTGCGGAGGAGGAAGAAGAGAGGTAGGGCTTCGCCGTGAGAGAGAGAGATCAAATCCTATCTCAAAACATCCAAAACCTCAAGTATATATAGGAGGAGGGACGTGGAGGGCTGGCTTGGCCTCTACTCCAAAGAGGAGATGGCCGGCCGAATTAAAGGGAGAGTCCACCTCCCACAAGGGAGGTGGATCTCCTCCTTTTAAATCCTTTTTGCCTTATCTCCTTATCTCCAGCCACATGGGCCTTTAGCAAAAGTATTTCCCAGCCCAATAAGGGCTGACACACTTTATCTAACAGCCCATGAAGTCCTCTGGTCGTCACACCCCTCCCGGGGGTCCTCCGGCACCCTCCCGGCACTCCCGGTACACTACCGATGAGCCCGAAAACTTTCCGGTGACCAAAACTGGACTTCCTATATATCAATCTTTACCTCCGGACCATTCCGGAGCTCCTCGTGACGTCCGGGATCTCATCCGGGACTCCGAACAACCTTCGGTAATCACGTATACCTTTTCCCTATAACCCTAGCGTCATCGAACCTTAAGTGTGTAGACCCTACGGGTTCGGGAGACACGTAGACATGACCGAGACACTTCTCCGGCCAATAACCAACAGCGGGATCTGGATACCCATGTTGGCTCCCACGTACTCCACGATGATCTCATCGGATGAACCACGATGTCGGGGATTCAATCAATCCCGTATACAATTCCCTTTGTCTATCGGTATGGTACTTGCCCGAGATTCGATCGTCGGTATCCCTATACCTTGTTCAATCTCGTTACTGGCAAGTCTCTTTACTCGTTCCGTAATACATCATCCCGTGACTAACTCCTTAGTCACATTGAGCTCATAATGATGATGTCTTACCGAGTGGGCCCAGAGATACCTCTCCGTCACACGGAGTGACAAATCCCAGTCTCGATTCGTGTCAACCCAACAGACACTTTCGGAGATACCCGTAGCGTACCTTTATAGCCACCCAGTTACGTTGTGACGTTTGGCACACCCAAAGTATTCCTACGGTATCCGGGAGTTACACAATCTCATGGTCTAAGGAAATGACACTTGACATTGAAAAGCTTTAGCAAACGAACTACACGATCTTTGTCCTATGCTTAGGATTGGGTCTTGTCCATCACATCATTCTCCTAATGATGTGATCCCGTTATCAACGACATCCAATGTCCATGGTCATGAAACCGTGACCATCTATTGATCAACGAGCTAGTCAACTAGAGGCTCACTAGGGACATGTTGTGGTCTATGTATTCACACATGTATTATGGTTTCCGGTTAACACAATTATAGCATGAACAATAGACAATTATCATGAACAAGGAAATACAATAATAACCATTTTATTATTGCCTCTAGGGCATATTTCCAACAGGTGCTTCCTCAGAGTTTTCAATAATCTCTTTTCTTCATGCTCTGAAAGGTTAGCACTAATAATAACAGGATATATATTCTTTTCATCAAGATAAGCATTTTTCAGAGTATCCAGTAATTGTTTAAGCTCAAACATAGGATCACCCTTGGGTGGAGGAGGATCCCCAAGTATTTCAATAGGCAAGTTGTGTTTCAAAATAGGATGTTGATCAAAGAAAATCTTATCTATTTCATTTCTTTCACTCATATGCATATCGTTTTTGTGGTCTAGCAGATATTATTCTAAGGGGTCCGTAGGAGGCACAACAGTAGAATCAAGACCAATAATTTCATCCTTACTTGGGCAATTCTTTATCATGGGGTTGTCTACGAAATTTAGAAAATTTAAACTCATGAGACGCATCCCCAAAACTTACACTAATAGTTTCCTTCTCACAATCTATCCTTGCATTAACAGTATTCAAGAAAGGTCTACCAAATATGATGGGACAAAATTCATCTTGTGGGGAACCAAGGACAAGAAAATCAGTAGGATATTTTATTTTTCCACACAAGACTTCAACATCTCTAACAATCCCAACTAGTGCTATAGTATCTCTATTAGCAAGCTTAATTGTAACATCAATTTCCTCTAACTGAGTTGGAGCAATATCATTCATAATTTCTCTGTTTAAGGTAAAGGGAATTGCACTCACACTAGCACTCACACCACATAAGCCATGATAACAATGATTTCCTATTTTAACAGAAACAACATGCATGCCAACAATAGGTCTATGTTTATCTTTAGCATCATGTCTAGCAATTCTAGCAGCTTCATCACATAATTGAATAACATGCCCATCAATATTATCAACCAAGATATCTTTAACCATAGCAATATTAGGCTCAACTTTAAAGTGTTCAGGAGGTGTACGTGTTCTAACATAGCTCTTATGAACCACAGTTGAAGCTTTAGCGTGTTCCTTTATTCTAACAGGGAAAGGTGGCTTCTCAATATAAGCAGTAGGAATAACAGGATCAACATTATAAGTAATAGTTTCCTCTTCAACTTTAATAGGTTCAACTACTTTCACTTCAATGGGAGGATGATATTTAAACCACTTCTGCTTAGGGAGATCAACATGAGCAGCAAAAGATTCACAAAAATAAGCTACTATCAAAGAGTCAAGTCCATATTTAGTGCTAAATTCATGAAAAGCATCGGTGTCTACAAAGGATTTAACACAATCAAACTTAAGGTTCATACCTGACTCCTTACCTTCGTCGAGTTCCCAATCTTCGGAATTGCGTTTAGTTCTTTCCAATAAATCCCATTTGAAGTCAATATCTTTCTTCATATAGGAACCAATACAAGAAGTATCGAGCATGGATTGATCATTACGAGAAAGCCAAGCATAAAAATTCTGAATAATGATTTCTCTTGAGAGCTCATGATTGGGGCATGAATATAAAATTGATTTAAGCCTCCCCCGAGCTTGAGCGATTCTTTCTCCTTCACGAGGCTAAAAATTATAGGTATAATTCCGATAAAAATGAACTAGATGCATAGGATAGAACTTGTGATGAAATTCCATTTTCAATTGCTTGTAGCTCCATGATCCAATTGTTGGAAATATTCCCTAGAGGCAATAATAAATTAGTTATTATCATATTTCCTTGTTCATGATAATCATTTATTATCCATGCTATAATTGTATTGATCGGAGACTTAAATGCATGTGTGGATACATAGACAAAACCATGTCCCTAGTATGCCTCTAATGGACTAGCTCGTTGATCAAAGGATGGTTAAGGTTTCCTAGCCATGGACATGAGATGTCATTTGATAACGGGATCACATCATTAGGAGAATGATGTGATGGATAAGACCCAAACTACAAACATAGCATATGATCGTGTCAGTTTATTGCTACTGTTTTCTGCATGTCAAGTATATGTTCCTATGACCATGAGATCATGCAACTCACGGATATCGGAGGAGTGACTTGTGTGTATCAAACGTCGCAACGTAACTGGGTGACTATAAAGGTGCTCTACAGGTATCTCCGATGGTGTCTGTTGAGTTGGCATGGATCGAGACTGGGATTTGTTACTCCGTGTGACGGAGAGGTATCTCAGGGCCCACTCGGTAATACAACATCACAATGAGCCTTGCAAGCAATGTGACTAATTGTTAGTTGCGGGATCTTGTATTATGGAACGAGTAAAGAGACTTGCCGGTAACGAGGTTGAACTAGGTATGGAGATACCGACGATCGAATCTCGGGCAAGTAACATACCGAAGAACGAAGGGAACGTTATACGGGATTAACTGAATCCTTGACATAGAGGTTCGACCGATAAAGATCTTCGTAGAATATGTGGGAACCAATGTGGACGTCCAGGTCCCGCCATTGGTTATTGACTGTAGAGGTGTCTCGGTCATGTCTACATAGTTCTCGAACCCGCAGGGTCTGCACACTTAAGGTTCGGTGACGTTTCGGTAGTGTAGAGTTATGTATGGTGGTGACCGAAGGTTGTTCGGAGTCCCGGATGAGATCCCGGACGTCACGAGGAGCTCCGGAATGGTCCGGAGGTAAAGATTCATATATAGGAAGTCCCAGTTTGGTTTCTGGAAAAGTTTCGGGCTCATCGGTAGTTTACCGGGAGTATCGGTAGTGTACCGGGAGTGCCGGTAGTGTACCGGGGGACCTCCGGGAGGGGTATTTCGACCCCAAGAGGTCCATGGGCTGTGGGAGAATAATAACCAGCCCTTAGTGGGCTGGGAAAACACCCACAAAGGCCCATGGCGCAGGAGAGAAAGTCCTAAAGCAAAAAGTGGAAAATCAGCCAATAGGAGGCAATCCTCCTCCAACTAGGATTGGAGGTGAAGTAGGATTGCTCCCACCTCCTATTTCGGCCGACCCAAAGGCCTTGGCTGCCTCTCCTCTCCTCTCCTCCTATATATACTAGTGGATTGGGTGGTTTTTGGACAGAATTTCCGGCCACGTGCTACCCGTTCCACCGGTGCATAGTTTCTCCTCTAGATCGTAGTTCCGCAGCGCTTAGGCGAAGCCCTGCCGGAATTGCTCCACCACCATCACCGGAGCGCCGTCCTCTGCTGGTGAACTCTCTCTCCTCTCCACCTCCTCTTGCTGGATCAAGACGGTGGAGATCATCATCAAGCTGCACGTGTGCTGAACGCGGAGGTGCCCTCCGTTCGGCGCTAGATCGGAAGGACCGTGATCGAGATCGCGAGACGGTTCGTGATGAGATCGCGGAACGGATCGTGATGAGTTCGCGGGACAGATCGTGATCAAGATCGTGAGACAGATCGTGATGAGATCGCGGGACGGATCGTGATGAGTTCACGGGACGGATCGTGATTGGATCGCGGGACGGATCATGATGAGATCGCGGGACGCTCGGCGATTTGGATCGCGAAGATGTTCGACTACACCAACCGCGTTTCTTAACGCTTCCCGCTTAGCGATCTACAAGGGTACTTAGATCCACTCTCCCTCTCGTAGATGCTCATCACCATGGATAGGTTTGCGTGTGCGTAGGAAATTTTTTGTTTCCCATGCGACGTTCCCCAACAGTGGTATCAGAGCTAGGTTGATGGTTCGATGAGATCTCGAGTAGAACACAAAAGGTTTGTGGGCATTGATGCTTAGATTGCTTCCTCCCTTGGTCGGATTTTGGTTCAGCGGGATTGTGAGATGAAGCGGCCCGGACCAACATTACTCGTACGCTTACGAGAGACCGGTTCCCTCGATGCAACTTGTTGCTTAGATGGCTTGCGGGTGACAGTTTCTCTCACTTTAGTCGGATCGGATCCGACAAAGGCGGTCCTTGAGAAGGTTGAAAAGCAATCTATGTATCACCGTTGTGGTTTATGCGTAGGTGAGAATCGTTCTTGCTAGATACCTGTAGCAGCCACGTAAAACTTGCAACAACAATTAGAGGACGTCTAACTTGTTTTTGTAGGGTATGTTGTGATATGATATGGCCAATTACATGATGTGATATATGTGATGTATGAGATGATCATGTGATGTATAGATTATCACGACTTGCATGTCGATGAGTACGGCAACCGGCAGGAGCCATAGGGTTGTCTTTAATTATTGTATGACCTGCGTGTCAATCATTAAAGCGCTATGTAATGCTTTACTTTATAGCTACGGTAGCAATAGTAGTAGAAGCATGCAGGGCGTGACAACCCCGATGGCGACACGTTGATGGAGATCATGGTGTCATGCCGGTGACGATGGAGATCATGCCGGTGCTTTCTAGATGGAGATCAAAAGCACAAGTTCATGGCCATATCATGTCACTTATGATTTGCATGTGATGTTAATCCTTTTTATGCACCTTGTTTTGCTTAGGACGACGGTAGCATTATAAGGTGATCCCTCACTTAATTTCAAGATAAATTGTGTTCTCCCCGAGTGTGCACCGTTGCGAA
The DNA here is from genome assembly GCA_022496015.1 of Hordeum marinum. NCBI lineage: Eukaryota > Viridiplantae > Streptophyta > Magnoliopsida > Poales > Poaceae > Hordeum > Hordeum marinum. Next base: position 388,768,275 of record CM039672.1, read on the forward strand.
AGTTCGTCGTGTTGAGACACCACGTGATGATCGGGTGTGATAGACTCTACGTTCACATACAACGGGTGCAAGCCAGATTTGCACGCACAGAACACTCGGGTTAAACTTGACGAGCCTAGCATGTACAGACATGGCCTCGGAACACAAGAGACCGAAAGGTCGAGCATGAGTCATATAGTGGATATGATCAACATAATGATGTTCACCATTGAAGCCACCTTAACTCACGTGATGATCGGACTTGAGTTGGTGAATTTGGATCATGTATCACTCGAATGACCCGAGGGATGTCAATTTGAGTGGGAGTTCTTAAGTAATATGATTAATTGAACTCATTATCATGAACATAGTCAAAGTGTCTTTGCAAATTATGTTGTAGATTACTAGCTCGCGCTGTAGCTCCCTTGTATTTTTATATGTTCCTAGAGAAATAGAGTTGAAAGATGTTGGTAGCAATATTGCGGACTGGGTCCGTGATCTGAGGATTGTCCTCATTGCTGCACAGAAGGCTTATGTCCTTAATGCACCGCTCGGTGCGCCACCCCCTCTAGCGTCGTCTATAGATGTTGTGAACATCTAACAGGCACGTTTCGATGACTACTTGATAGTTTAGTGCATCATGCATTACAGCTTAGAATTGAGGCTCCAAAACGTTTTGAACGTCACGGAACATATGAGATGTTCTAGGAGCAGAGATTGTGATCTCAGGCTCGTGCCTTTGTTGTGAGATATGAGATCTCCAACAAGATTCTTTGCTTGTAAGATGAAGGAGAATAGCTCAATCGTTGAGCATGTACTCAGATTGTCTGGGTACTACAATCGCTTGAATCAAGTGGGAGTTGATCTTCCAGATAAGATAGTGATTGATATAGTTCTCCAAGTCACCGTCACTAAAGCTACTAGAACTTAGTGATGAACTATAATACACCAGGGATAGAAGTATTGATCCCTGAGCTGTTCGCGATGTTTGACACCGCGAAGGTAGAAATCAAGAAGGAGCGTCAAGTGTTGATGGTTAATCAAACCACTAGTTTCGAAAAGGTCAAGAGCAAGGAGGGAAACTTCATGGATAGCAAGTCAGTTGCTGCTCCAGTGAAGCAACCCAAAGTTGAACTCAAACCCGAGACTAAGTGCTTCTATTATGAGGTGAGAGGTCGCTGAAGCGGAACAACCCTAGATACTTGGGAGATAAGAAGGCTGGCAACATCGACAGAAGTATATTTGATATACGAGTTATTGATGTGTACCTTGATAGTACTCCTAGTAGCACCTGGGTATTGGATACCGGTTCGGTTGCTAAGTGTTAGTAACTCGAAATAAAAGCTACGGAATAAACGGAGAACTAGCTAAGGGTGAGGTGACGATGTGTGTTGGAAATGTTTCCAAGGTTGATGTGATCAACATCGCACGCTCTCTCTACGTTCAGGATTAGTGACGAACCTAAATAAATGTTATTTGGTGTTTTGCGTTGAGCATGAACATGATTAGATCATGTTTGTTGCAATACGGTTATTCATTTAAGTCAGAGAATAATAGTTATTCTGTTTACATGAATAATACCTTCAATGGTCATGCACCCAGTGAGAATGGTTTGTTGAAATCTTGATCGTAGTAATACACATGTTCATAACATTGATGTCAAAAGATACAAAGTTAAATAATGATAGTACCACATACTTGTGGCACTGCCGCAAAATGTCATATTGGTATAAAGCACATGAAGAAACTCCATGGTGATGGATATTTGGACTCATTCAATTTCGAATCGGTTGAGACATGCGAACCATGCCTCTTGGGCAAGATGACTAAAGGACCCCGTTGGATGGAGCGGGCAAGTGATTCATTGGAAATGATACATGTTGATGTATGCAATCTAGTGAGTCTTGTAGCGTGCAGTGGATATCGTTATTTTCTTACCTTCACTGATGATTTGAGTAGATATAGTGTATATTTACTTAATGAAACACAAGTCTGAATCGTTTGAAAGGTTCAAGCAAATTCAGAGTGAAGTTTAAAGATCATCGTGACAAGAAGATAAAAATGACTGCGATATGATCGTGGAGGTGAATATCTGAGTCACGAGTTTGGCATACAACTTAAGACAATGTGAAAGTTGTTTCACAACTAAACGCCACCTGGAACACCATAGTGTGATGGTGTGTCCGAACATCATAGTTATGCTCTATTGGACATGGTGCGTAATATGATGTCTCTTGTCGTTTTACTACTATAATTTTGGGGTTATGCATTAGAGACAACTACATTCACTTTAAATAGGGCACCATCTAAATCTGTTGAGATGACACCATGTGAATTATGGTTTGATAGAAACCTAAGCTGTCATTTCTTAATATTTTGGGATGTGACACTTGTGTGGAAAATGTTTTCACCTAATGAGGTCGAACCCAAGGCGGACAAATTGCATCTTCATAGAATACCCTAAGATCAGTTGGGTGAACCTTCAATCTCAGATCCTAGTGCAAAATGTTTGTTGCTTAAACGGATCCTTTCTCGAGGAAATGTTTCTCTCGAAAGAATTGAGTGGGAGGAAGATAGAACTTGATGAGGTTGTTGAACCTTTGTTCAACCAGAGAGTAGCGCAGCGCAGAAAGATGTTTCTGTGAAGCCTACGTTAGTTGAAGAGGAAGTTAATGATGATGATCATGAAGCTTCAGGATCAAGTTACTATCAAACTTCGTAGGTCGACAAGGATGTGTACTGCTCCTAAGTGGTACGACAACTCTGTCTTGGAGATCATGTTGTTGGACAACGATGAACCTACGAGCTATGGAGAAGCGATGATGGGCCCGGATTCCGACAAATGGTTAGAGGCCATGAAATCCGAGATAGGATCCATGTATGAAAACCAAGTGTAGACTTTGGTAAATTTGCTCGTTGGACGGCAGGTCGTTGAGTACAAATGGATCTTTAAAATGAAGACAGACACTGATGGTGAATGTCACTATTTGTAAAGCTCGACTTGTTGCAAAGATGTTTGTGACAAGTTCAAGGAGTTGACTACGATGAGACTTTCTCACTCGTAGTGGTGCTAAAGTCTGTTGGAATTATGTTAGCAGTTGCTGTGTTTTCAATTATGGAATCTGGCAGATGGATGTCAAAACATTGTTTCCTTAACGGTTTACTTGAGAAAAGGTTGTATGTGATACAACCAGAAGGTTTTGTCAGGCCTAAGGATGCTAAAAGGTGTGCAAGCTTCGGTGATCCTTCCATGGACTGAAGCAAGCATCTCGGAGTTGGAATATACGCTTTGATGAGGTGATCAGAGTTTTTGATGTTTATACAAAGTTTACGAGAAACTTGTATTTGCAATAAAGTGAGTGGGAGCACTATAGAATTTCTGATAAGTATATGTGGATTACATATTGTTGATCAGAAATAATGTAGAGTTTCTGGAAAGCATAAAACGGTCATTTGGAAAGTGATTTTCAAAGGAAGACCTGGATAAAGCTACCTAATTGTTGAGCATCAAAATCTATAGAGATAGATCAAGATGCTTGATGAGACTTTCAATGAGTGTATACCTTGACAAGATTTTGAAAGAGTTCAAAATGGAACAGCCAGAGAAATAGTTCTCGTCTGATTTGTAAGGTGTGAAGTTGGGTGAGACTCAAATCTCGACAACGGCAGAAGAAAGAGAAAGGACGAACGTCGTCCCCTATGCCTTAGCCATAGGCTCTATATTATGCCATGCTGTGTACCGCACCTATGTGTGCCTTGCCATGAGTCTGTCAAGGGGTACAAGAGTGGTCCAGGAGTGGATCACTGGACAGCGGTCGGAATTATCCTTAGTAACCAGAGGACTAAGGAAATGTTTCTTGATTGTGGAGGTGATAAAGAGTTCGTCGTAAAGAGTTACGTCGATGCAAGCTTTAACACCTATCCGGATGACTAGTAGTAGCAATCTGGATACGTATAGTGGAGCAGCCATTTGGAAATAGTACCAAGTGGAGCGTGGTAGCAGTATTTACGGTTTGACATAGAGATGCAAAGTACACACGGATCTGAATATCGCAGACCCGTTGACTATAAGACCTCTCTCACATGCAAAGCATGATCGAGCCCCAAAACTCATTGGGTGTTAGATTCATAAAAATGCGAATCACATGGTGATGTGAACTAGATTATTGACTCTAGTGCAAGTGGGAGACTGTTGGAAATATTCCCTAGAGGCAATAATAAATTAGTTATTATCATATTTCCTTGTTCATGATAATCGTTTATTATCCATGCTATAATTGTATTGATCGGAGACTTAAATGCATGTGTGGATACATAGACAAAACCATGTCCCTAGTATGCCTCTAATGGACTAGCTCGTTGATCAAAGGATGGTTAAGGTTTCCTAGCCATGGACATGAGATGTCATTTGATAACGGGATCACATCATTAGGAGAATGATGTGATGGACAAGACCCAAACTACAAACATAGCATATGATCGTGTCAGTTTATTGCTACTGTTTTCTGCATGTCAAGTATATGTTCCTATGACCATGAGATCATGCAACTCACGGATATCGGAGGAGTGACTTGTGTGTATCAAACGTCGCAACGTAACTGGGTGACTATAAATGTGCTCTACAGGTATCTCCGATGGTGTCTGTTGAGTTGGCATGGATCGAGACTGGGATTTGTTACTCCGTGTGACGGAGAGGTATCTCAGGGCCCACTCGGTAATACAACATCACAATGAGCCTTGCAAGCAATGTGACTAATTGTTAGTTGCGGGATCTTGTATTATGGAACGAGTAAAGAGACTTGCCGGTAACGAGGTTGAACTAGGTATGGAGATACCGACGATCGAATCTCGGGCAAGTAACATACCGAAGAACAAAGGGAACGTTATACGGGATTAACTGAATCCTTGACATAGAGGTTCGACCGATAAAGATCTTCGTAGAATATGTGGGAACCAATGTGGACGTCCAGGTCCCGCCATTGGTTATTGACTGTAGAGGTGTCTCGGTCATGTCTACATAGTTCTCGAACCCGCAGGGTCTGCACACTTAAGGTTCGGTGACGTTTCGGTAGTGTAGAGTTATGTATGGTGGTGACCGAAGGTTGTTCGGAGTCCCGGATGAGATCCCGGACGTCACGAGGAGCTCCGGAATGGTCCGGAGGTAAAGATTCATATATAGGAAGTCCCAGTTTGGTTTCCGGAAAAGTTTCGGGCTCATCGGTAGTGTACCAGGAGTATCGGTAGTGTACCGGGAGTGCTGGTAGTGTACCGGGGGACCTCCGGGAGGGGTATTTCGACCCCAAGAGGTCCATGGGCTGTGGGAGAATAATAACCAGCCCTTAGTGGGCTGGGAAAACAGCCACAAAGGCCCATGGCGCAGGAGAGAAAGTCCTAAAGCAAAAAGTGGAAAATCAGCCAATAGGAGGCAATCCTACTCCAACTAGGATTGGAGGTGAAGTAGGATTGCTCCCACCTCCTATTTCGGCCGACCCAAAGGCCTTGGCTGCCTCTCCTCTCCTCTCCTCCTATATATACTAGTGGATTGGGTGGTTTTTGGACAGAATTTCCAGCCACGTGCTACCCGTTCCACCGGTGCATAGTTTCTCCTCTAGATCGTAGTTCCGCAGCGCTTAGGCGAAGCCCTGCCGGAATTGCTCCACCACCATCACCGGAGCGCCGTCCGCTGCTGGTGAACTCTCTCTCCTCTCCACCTCCTCTTGCTGGATCAAGACGGTGGAGATCGTCATCAAGCTGCACGTGTGCTGAACGCGGAGGTGCCGTCCGTTCGGCGCTAGATCAGAAGGACCGTGATCGAGATCGCGAGACGGTTCGTGATGAGATCGCGGAACGGATTGTGATGAGTTCGCGGGACAGATCGTGATCAAGATCGTGAGACGGATCGTGATGAGATCGCGGAACGGATCGTGATGAGTTCACGGGACGGATCGTGATTGGATCGCGGGACGGATCGTGATGAGATCGCGGGACGCTCGGCGATTTGGATCGCGAAGATGTTCGACTACACCAACCGCTTTTCTTAACGCTTCCCGCTTAGCAATCTACAAGGGTACGTAGATCCACTCTCCCTCTCGTAGATGCTCATCACCATGGATAGGTTTGCGTGTGCGTAGGAAAATTTTTGTTTCCCATGCGACGTTCCCCAACACCAATATCATCACATAGCCTATACCATGTCAATTCCTTCTCCTTCAAATATAAAGGAAATACCTTCTTCTTGACGTGATCCTCAGGCAGGCCTACAAGCTTAAATAATCCACAAACTTCATCCACATAGATTAGATGCAAATCAGGATGTAGTGTTCCATCTCCTGCATCAGGATTAGCCAGAAGTTTCTCTATCACACCCGAAGGAATTTCATAATAAATATTTTCAGTAGCTTCTGTAGTTTGAGGGGCAACTCTTTGTGCTTCTGGTTGAGGTGAAGATACCCGGAAAAAACCTCAAAGGATTACTTTCCATAGTAACAAGTGAGAGTAAATTTCAGCACACTATATAATTTTTTCCTTACCAAAGGCGCTTCTCTCCCCGACAACGGTGCCAGAAAAGAGTCTTGATGACCCACAAGTACATGGGATCTATCTAGTCCTTTTGATAAGTAAGAGTGTCGAACCCAACAAGGAGCAGAAGCAAATGACAAGCGGTTTTCAGTAAGGTATTCTCTGCAAGCACTGAAATTATCGGTAACAGATAGTTTTGTGATAGCATAATTTGTAACTAGTAACAAGTAACAAGTGTAGAAAAGGTGCATCAAGGTATCCCAATCCTTTTTGTAGCAAAGGATAGGCCTGGACAAACTCTTATATAAAGTGAAGCTCTCCCGAGGACACATGGGAATTTCCGTCAAGCTAGTTTTCATCATGCTCATTTGATTCGCATTCGCTACTTTGATAATTTGATATGTGGGTGGAACGGTGCTTGGGTGCTGACCTTACTTGGACAAACCTCCCACTTATGATTAACCTCTCTCACAAGAATCTGCAACTATTTAAGAAGAATTAAGATAAATCTAACCATATCATGAAACATATGGATCCAAATCAGCCGCTTACGAAGCAACACATACACTAGGGTTTAAGCTTCTATCACTCTAGCAACCCGTCATCTACTTATTACTTCCCAATGCCTTCCCCTAGGCCTAGATAATGGTGAAGTGTTATGTAGTCGATGTTCAAATAACACCACTAGTGGAGAGATAACATAAATCTCATGAAAATGTCGAATGAATACCAAATTCACATGATTACTTATAACAAGACTTATCCCATGTCCTCGGGAACAAATGTAACTACTCACAAAGCATGTTCATGTTCATAATTAGAGGAGTATTAATTATCATAAATGATCTGAACATATGATCTTCCACCAAGTAAACCAACTAGCATCAACTACAAGGAGTAATCAACAATACTAGCAACCCACAAGTACCAATCTGAGGTTGGAGACAAAGATCAGATACAAGAGATGAACTATGGTTGGGAGAGGAGATGGTGCTGGTGAAGATGTTGATGGAGATTGACCCCCTCTCGATGAGAGGATCGTTGGTGATGACGATGGCTTCAATTTCCCCCTTCGCGAGGGAAGTTTCCCCGGCAGAACAGCTCCGTTGGGGCTCTAGATTGGTTCTGCCCAAGTTCTGCCTCGAGACGGCGGCGCTTCATTCCGAAATCTCTCTTCTGATTTTTTCCAGGTCAAAACCCTTCATATAGCAGAAGATGGGCATCGAGGACCTGCCAGGTGGGTCAAAAGCCACCTAGGCGCGGCCAAGGGGGGTGGTTGCGCCTGGCAGGCTTGTGACCTCCTCGTGCGACCCCTCTGGTATTTGTTTCGCCCAATATTTTTTATATATTCCAAAACAATTCTCCATAAGTTTTTAGGATTTTTGGAGTTGTGCGGAATAGTTCTCTCGGATTTGCTCCTTTCCCAGTCCAGAATTCGAGCTGCCGGCATTCTCCCTCTTCACGTAAACCTTGCAAAATAAGAGAGAAAAGGCATAAGTATGGTACTATAACGTGTAATAACAGCCCATAATGCAATAAATATCAATATAAAAGGATGATGCAAAATGGACGTATCAGTACGAAAGTCCACCAAGGGTTCCACCACGTCCCAAGGGTTTGCATGGGCTCAGGGGAGGCACCCTGGCCTTATTGGGCCAGGCGCACAAGTCCCTCAAGGCCCATGTGCCTTGCGAGAGGTAGAAAGTCCACCTGGTTTTGGAAAGGTAGAGGATTGGACAAGGAGTCCAACTCCCTCCCCCCTTGGATGCGCCCTAGGGCTTGGAGGGGATGATCTCCATGCCCCTCCACCTATATATAGAGGGGAGGGGCGCCCCAAGAGGACACACGAAGACCTTGGTGCCCCTCTCTCTCCCTAGATCATTTTCTCCTCCGTTCGTGGTTTCAGTAGCGTTATGGGTAGCCCTGTCGGGATAGCACCACCACCGCCACCACCATGTCGTCGTGTTACCACATAAATCATCTACCTCTCCACCCTCGCTTGCTGGATCAAGGAGGTGGAGATCGTCATCGAGCTGTACATGTGCTAAACGCGGAGGTACCATACATTCGGTGCTAGATCCGAATGACCATGATTGGATCGTGGGACGGATCATGATTGGATCACGGGATAGCTTGCAATTTGGATCGTGAAGACTTTCTACTACATCAACCGCGTTTCTTAAGACTTCCCGCTTAGTGATCGACAAGGGTATGTAGGCCCATCCTCCCTCTCGTAGATGCTCATCACCATGGATAGATCTTGTATGTGCTGGGAAATGTTGCATGGGAAACAAAAAAATTCCTACGCACACGCAAGATCTATCCATGGTGATGAGAATCTACGAGAGGGAGAGTGGATCTACATACCCTTGTACATCGCTAAGCGGGAAAGCATTAAGAAACACGGTTGATGTAGTCGAACATCTTCGCAATCCTAATCGCCGAGCATCCCGCGATCCCATCACGATCCATCTCATGATCCAATCATGATCCGTCTCGTGATCCCATCATGATCTGTCCCGCGATCCAATCATGAATCATCTCGCGATCAAGATCACGGTCCTTCCGACCTAGCGCCGAACGGACGACACCTCCGCATTCAACACACGTACAGCTCGATGAAGATATCCGCCTTCTTGATCCAGCAAGAGGGGGCGAAGAGGTAGATGAGTTATCCGGCAGTGCGATAGCGCGGCAGGGATGGTGGTGGAACTATTACGGCAGGGCTTTGCCTAAGCACCACCGAACTAGACTAGAGGAGAAAACCAATCTCGATGAAGTAGAGGGAGCACGTGGCAATTAGGGTTAGATCTTCCCTCTAAATCCTCTAGTATATATAGGAGGGAGGGAGGGGAGGAGGCAGCCTCAAACTCTCAAGGTTTGGTCGAAATTGGAGGTGGAGGAGTCGTACTCCAATCCTATTAGGAGTAGGATTCCTTCTTTCCACTTGGAAACTCTTTCCACGTCTCCACCTTTGAGTTTTTCCCACCCCTAGCTGCACGGTCCTTAGTGGGGGTCTTGGCCAGCCCACTAAGGGCTGGCTTGACTCCTCCCACAGCCCATGAGGCCCTTTGGGTCGGGACACCCCTCCCGATGGTCCCCGATACCCCTCCCGGCACTCCCGGTACACTACCGATGAGCCCGAAACTTTTCCTGCGACCAAAACAGGACTTCCCAAATATTAATCTTTACCTTCGGACCATTCCGGAGCTCCTCGTGACTTCCGGGATCTCATCCGGGACTCCGAACCACCTTCGGTAACCACCATACATAACTCTATACTACCGAAACGTGATCGAATCTTAAGTGTGCAGACCCTGCGGGTTCAAGAACTATGTTGACATGACCGAGACACCTCTATAGTCAATAACCAATAGCGGGACCTAGATGTCCATATTGGTTCCTACATATTCTATGCAGATCTTTATCGGTTGAACCTCTATGTCAAGGATTCAGTTAATAATGTATGATGTTCCCTTTGTCCTTCGGTATGTTACTTGCTCGAGATTCGATCGTCGGTATCTCTATACCTAGTTCAATCTCGTTACCGATCAGTCTCTTTACTCATTCGATAATACAATATCATGTGGCGAACTCTTTAGTCACATTGCTTGCAAAGCTTATAGTGATGTTGTACTACCGAGTGGGCCCTGAGATACCTCTCCGTCACACGGAGTAACAAATCCTAGTCTTGATCCATGCCAACCTAACAGACACCCTCGGGGATACCTGTAGAGCACCTTTATAGTCACCCAGTTACGATGCGATGTTTGATGCACACAAGGTACTCCACCGGTGTCAGTGAGTTGCATGATCTCATGGTCATAGGAACATATACTATAGCAATAAACTGGCACGATCATATGCTATGTTTATAGTTTGGGTCTTGTCCATCACATCATTCTCCTAATTATGTGACCCATTTATCAAATGACATCTCATGTCCATGGCCAGGAAACCTTGACCATCTTTGATTAACGAGCTAGTCTATTAGAGGCATACTAGGGACATGGTGTTGTCTATGTATCCACACATGTATCTGAGTTTTCAATCAATACAATTCTAGCAAGGATAATAAGCGATTATCATGAACAAGGAAATATGATAATAACTAATTTATTATTGCCTCTAGGGCATATTTCCAATAGTGTGTGCATAGGAAACTTTTTGTTTCCCATGCAACATTCCTCAACACAATGTTGTATGTCTTAGAACCGGGTCTTCAAAGACATTTTGAACATCATGGAGCATATGAGATATTCCAGGAGTTGAAGTTTATCTTTGAGAAGAATGCCCGGATCGAGAGGTATGAGACCTTTGATAAGTTCTATGCTTGCAAGATGGAGGAGAATGGGTCTATCAGTGAACATATACTCAAAATGTCTGGGTATTCGAACTGTTTGGCTGAGTTGGGGATGGCCCTTCCACTAGAGACGATCACTCACAGAGTTCTTCAATCATTGCCACCTAGCTACAAGAGCTTCGTGATGAACTGTAACATGCACGGGATGAACAAGTCATTCGTTGAGCTGTTTGCGATGCTGAAAATCGCTGAGTCAGAAATCCAGAAAGAGCATCAAGTGTTGATGGTCAATAAAACCACTAGTTTCAAGAAGAATGGCAAGGGCAAGAAGGGTAACTCCAAGAAGAGTGTCAAAGCAGTTGCCCCTCCCATGAAGAACCCAAGGCTGGGCCCAAACCAGAAACTGAGTGCTTTGATTGCAAGGGAACTCGTCACTAGAAGCAGAACTTCCCCAAGTATCTGGATGACAAGAAGGCGGCCAACACCAAACAAGGTATATATGATATACATGTTATTGATGTGTACCTTACCAACTCTCGTTGTAGTGCCTGGGTATTTAATACCGGTTCGGTTTTTCACATTTGCAACTCAAAACAGGAGCTATGGAGCAGACGAAGGCTGGCTAAGGACGAAGTGACGATGCGTGTGGGAAATGGTTCCAAGGTTGATGTGATCGCCATAGGCACACTCGCTCTTCGATTACCATTGGGATTAGTGATGAACCTCAATAATTGTTATTTAGTGCCTGCGTTAAGCATGAACATTATATCTGGATCTTGTTTATCGCGAGACGGTTACTCATTTAAATCAGAGAATAATAGTTGTTCTATTTATATGAGTAATATCTTTTATGGTCATGCAACCAATGTGAGGGGTTTATTCCTATTGAATCTTGATAGTGATGATACACATGTTCATAACATTGATGCCAAAAGATATAGAGTTGATAATGATAGTACCACTTTCTTGTGGCACTGCCGTTTAGGTCATATTGGTGTAAAACGCATGAAGAAGCTCCTAGCTGATGGACTTTTGGAGTCACTTGATTTTGAATCACTTGACAAATCTGAACCATGCCTCATGGGCTAGATGACTAAAACCCCGTTCTCTGGAACAATGGAACGAGCAAGTGACTTGTTGGAAATCATACATACTGGTGTGTGCGGTCCAATGAGCATTGAGGCGCATGGTGAATATCGTTATTTTCTCACCTTGACTGATGACTTACATAGATATGGGTATATTTACTTGATGAAGCACAAGTCTGAAACGTTTGAAAAGTTCAAGCAATTTCAGAGTGAACTTGAGAATCATCGTAACAAGAAGATTAAATTCCTATGATCTTATCGAGGAGGAGAATATCCGAGTTATGAGTTTGGTAGTCACTTAAGTCAGTGTGGAATTGTTTCACAATTGACACCGCCTGGAACACCACAACGTAATGGTGTGTACGAACGTCATAATCGAACCTTATTAGATATGGTGCATTCTATGATGTCTCTTGCCGACTTGCCACTATTGTTTTGGGGTTATGCATTAGAGACAACTGCATTCACTTTAAATAGGGCACCATCAAAATCCGTTGAGACGACGCCATATGAATTGTGGTTTGGCAAGAAGCCAAAGTTGTCGTTTCTTGAAGTTCGGGGATGTTATGCTTATGTCAAAAAGCTTCAGCCTGAAAAGCTAGAACCCAAACCGGAGAAATACATCTTCATAGGATACCCAAAAGAGAGTTTTGGGTATACCTTCTATCATATATCTGAAGGCAAAGTGTTTGTTGCTAAGAACGAAACATTTCTTGATAAAGAGTTTCTTTCGAAAGAATTGAGTGGGAGGAATATAGAACTTAATGAGGTTATTGAACCTTCACTTTAACCAGAGAGTAGCGCAATGCAGAAAGATGTTTCTGTAGAGCCTGCAACGGTTGAAGAGGAAGTTAATGATGATGATCATGAAGCTTCAGATCAAGTTAGTATCTAACCTCGTAGGTCGACAACAGCGCGTACTGCTCCTAAGTGGTATGGCACCCCAGTCTTAGAGGTCATGTTGTTAGACAAGATGAACCTATGAGCTATGGAGAAGTGATGATTGGCCCGGATTCTGAGAAATGGTTAGAGGCCATGTAATCCGAGATGGGATCCATGTATGAAAACAAAGTATGGACTTTGGAAGTATTACCTGAAGGGCGAAAGGCCATTCAGAACAAATGGATCTTCAAGAGGAAGACGGACGCGGACGGTAATGTCACCATCTATAAAGCTTGACTTGTGGCAAAGGGTTTTTCACAAGTTCAAGGAATTGACTACGATGAGACCTTCTCACCCGTAGCGATGCTTAAGTACGTCAGAATCATGTTAGCAATAGCTGCTTTTTATTATTATGAAATTTGGCAGATGGATGTCAAAACAGCGTTCCTTAACGGTTTCCTTAAGGAAGAATTGTATATGATACAACCAGAAGGTTTTGTCGATCCAGAGAATGCTAACAAAGTTTGCAAACTCCAGCGATCCATTTATGGACTGGTGCAAGCATCTCGGAGTTGGAATCTTTGCTTTGATGAGGTGATCAAAGCATTCGGGTTTATACAAGTTTACAGAGAAGATTGTATTTACAAGAAACTTAGTGGGAGATCTATATTGTTTCTAATATTATATGTGGATGACATATTGCTGATTGGAAACAATATAGAAATGTTGGAAAGCGTGAAGGAATATTTGAACGAGAGTTTTTCAATGAAGGACCTATGAGAAGTTGCTTTTATTAGGCATCAAGATTTGTAGAGATAGATCGAGACACTTAATATGACTTTCACAAAGCACATACCTTGACAAAATATTGAAGAAGTTCAAAATGGATCAATCCAAGAAGGGGTTCTTCCATGTATTGCAAGGTGTGAAGTTGAGTAAGACTCAATGCCCAGTGACTGCGGAAGATAGAGAAAAGATGAGTGTCATCCCCTATGCTTCAGCCATTGGCTCTATAATTTATAAATGTTGTGCACAAGACCCGATGTCAGCCTTGCCATAAGTATGGTCGAAAGGTTTCAAAGTGATCCAGGAATGGACCACTGGACGACCGTCAAGAATATCCTTAAGTACCTGAAAAGGACTAAGGAAACATTTCTCGTTTATGGAGGTGATCAAGAGCTCGTCATAAAGGGTTACGTCAATGTAAGCTTTGACACTGATCCAGATGACTCTAAGTCTCAAACCGGATACGTATTTATTATCAATGGGGGAGCGGTAAGCTGGTGCAGTTCCATACAGAGCATGGTAGCTGATTCTACATGCGAAGTGGAGTTCATCGCTGCCTCCGAGGCGGCAAAGGAAGGTGTCTGGATGGAGGAGTTAATGACAGATCTTGGAGTAGTGCCCAGTAAACTGAACCCAATGTCTATGTTTTGTGACCACACTGGTGCCATTGCTATGGCCAAGGAACCAAGGTTCACACGAGGACCAGACACATAAAGAGACGCTTCAATTCCATCCTCGATTACATCAAGGAGGAGAACATAAATATTTGCAAAGTGCACATGGATCTGAATGTCACAGACCCGTTGACTAAACCTCTTCCAAGGGCTAAACATGATCAACACCAGAACTGTATGGGTGTTAGATTCATTACAATGTAAATCACATAGTGATTTAAGCTAGATTATTGATTCTAGTGCAAGTGGGAGACTGTTGGAAATATGCCCTAGAGGAAATAATAAAGTGGTTACTATTATATTTCCGTGTTCATGACAATCGTTTATTATCCATGCTATAATTGTATTGATTGAAAACATAATACATGTGCACGTACATAGACTGTAACATCCCAAACTTTGGAATGTTATAATAAATATTAGAATGAATGTTTTTTTGATTGAGTGATTGAAATTGAGTGAAAATTGAAACTTTTGAAAACTTTTGAATGAGAGGGAATAAAATGACTTTCCCATGTGATTTGAATTCCATTTTGAAAACATTTCAAATTCAGAAACATTATGCAACTCAATGATTTTCATGAGAGAGGATAAAAGGACTTCTTCAAATTATACGAAATATGAGTTGGAAGCTTAAAGGAAGGATTTGAAAGTGCTTTTGAAAACCTCTGAATTATTCTTTTGGAATCCATGTCATATTTGGTTCCTATTCAAAATTTCAAAGCATTCAAAACCCTGGACAAATTTTTGAGAGGAGTAATGTGACACTCCAAATCAGGGGGTATTTTGTGAAGTTTTTAAATCATAAAACCCAAGGGGTTATTTGAAAAAAATATTTGCAAAAATAAATAAAGCCACATAGGCATTTTTTGAAAAATAATATTTTTTTAAAAGTATTTATTCTTGCCGAGGAAAAATGTTCACTTAATGGCATTAATTCTCCTGGTCATTTTGGTATAAAGATCCTTATTTTTGAGACAGTATTTATGGCCATTTATTGGTTTTTATTTCGCTGGTAAATAGAATAAAGGAAAAAAACTTAAATTCAATTGAAATCCAGCCGACCCACCAGCCCTAAACAGCTTCCCGAAATGGCTCCAGACCGGCCACCGCTGTCAGCGCCCCCTCTCGCTCTCTCTCTGACCGCAGGTCCCACCGCCCGCTCCCTATCACCGCGCGGTCGCCTCTCTCCTCTCGCCCCGAATCCTCGCCGGCGATGAATCCGCACCGGAGATCTCTCTCCTGTCCCTCCCCTCGAGCCCCGACCCCTCCTATATAAAGCACGAGGCCCCCTCTACTCTTTCCCCTCTGAAACCCCTCTACCCGTGCCCTCCCCTCGCCGTAATAGCTCGCCGGAGCCACCGGACGCCGCCGCGCCATTGCTGCGCCACCGCTCCATCCCGACCACCACGACCACCCCGAGCCCTTTCGAGCCCACCAACCACCTCCTCTCGCTCACGCGCACCTCCCAGCGCTCTCGCCCGAGCCCCGCCCCCACCTGAGCAACCTCCCCGTCGACTCCCGAACGCCGCTGCCGCCTCGGAGCTCGTCGCCGACATCTCCGACCGCCTCCGTCGACACCAAGACCACCTTCGTGATCGCCTTGCTCGCACGCATCGACCGGACCCCTTCCCCGATGCCGAGGACCGCCGGAGATGCCTCCCCAACAAACTCGCCGTCCCTGCCTCGCTGCAATCCTCGCCGGAGTGTACCTCCACCTTGGTGAGCTCTCCCCTCCGTTCGATCTCGTCTCAACGGTTAGGATTAGATCCCCGTACCCCTTCGGTATTATTTTAATAAACCAACCGGTTTTTCTGTTTAGTCTTTTAGACCGATTTGTTTTTTTATTAAGTTGCAGCCATCCGCTAGTTAACATTCACATGCACACCTTAGGACCAATCAGAATCCGCCACGTAGCCCCCCTGTCCGTTAGTTAGAATTTTCTTTTTTTTTGTTTTCTGTTTACAAAACAGATTTAGTTCTGTTTTTGTTTTAATCATATCTTTTATGTTTTTAAGTGTTTTAATTTGATTCTTTTTGCATTGTGTCAAAAATTTCCTCTAGTTTCTGAAGAAACCAAGTTTGACTATATTTGAATATTTAAATTTGAATTTAAAAAGATTTGATTTAAATCTTGTTTTCTGAATAACTTGAGTTTAAAAATATATTTTTATTTGATTATTTTTTCTACATGTCACTAGTGATCTTATTTATCAGTAGGTGAGGTTTGAGAATTTTTTGGATAAATTTTATTAGGGTTATTTAACTAAAACAGATTCTGTTTAGTTCATACTAGAGTTTAATTAGTTTAGTTTGTAAATTATTTTAAATCTGAATTAGTTTAACTTTTTATTTTAGTTTCTTTAGTTCTGTTATACAATATTAGGTGACTTATTTTCTGTTAATAAAAATAGTTTTTCTTTGTATTTATATTCAAATGATGTAGGAAACTATATTCTTCATCATTAGGTAATGTTTTATAAAACAATTTAGTTTTAATAGTAATTCTTCTCACAAAAGTTTTAAAAGATTTTCTGTTAAGTATTGTTTTGTTACTAAAAATAGTTTGCCTTGTTTTATATTAGTAGTAGTTTAGCCACCCAAAATTTAGATGCACATTATTTAGTTTTCTTTGTTGTATTGCTCTAGTATTGCTAGTTGGTTTCCTATTAAAAAAGATATATATTTAAGATAATTGTTTTATAAATTTTACTTTCTGTTAACTTAGTTTTTGTATACTTTGTTTTCTCTTATTTTAAAATTTTATTTTTTTACTTAGCAAACACTTATGTTGTTTAGGATGTTGTTTTCATAGTTTTACTTGTTCTTCAAAAGTAATTCTTTTTGCTTGTAAAATATTTACTAAAATAATTCTGTTATATTTTACTTTGTTTTTGTTTTGTTACTATTTGAAAATAGTTGTTTGTAGGGGAAAACTACCTTAGTTGTGTTTATGAAAACTTTGTTGATTTTAACTTTTTCCTTCATCACAATTGTGTTGATGTAGTTTTGTTACTTGGAAGTTTTGTCTTAAGAAATTCCTTCATCAACCTTGTTACTTTTGGTTCTTGTATTACCTTGTGATTGTTAGTATTGATTGCTAGAAGTTTTTGCTTATGTATGCAATGTTTGATTATATAGATTTCATCGAAGAGTGACGTATAGTTCTATCAAGTATTTTTTGAGAGCGATACTTATCTTCATCAACAGTACATGCAAGTTCACTTTGACCATCTATTCCATACCTATGTTTTATTGCATGTAGTGACATCATTCAACAAAATCCCTCCCGTAGTGTTATTGAAATTCTTGTAGTTGAGTAGAATGCATGAGGTAGGAACCCACCACTTGTTACTTAAGCCCCGGGAACGCTAGTTAGTGAAATGCTATGCTAAAGTAGACGGGGTCTGGTATGAGTGTTCGTGAGTGGTGTGAAGGACTCCACGACAAGACGACAACTTCATGAAGGCATCTTCACGTCCTGCATCTTCAAGACCTCAAGACTTCGAGACTCGTGAAACAAGTTTTCAATACACACTACTGGGTGAAGGATGGAATTGATGGGCATCCCTGGAGTAACTAGTGGATGGCCGGGATGCATGGGGAAGTGCCATGACATCTTGCGGAAAGCTTCACCCAGACTCAAAGAGAAGGATGAATACTTCATGCCTAGAAGCTTACCTGTGTAGCCACAAGTCATTATGGGCTCTGGCTAGGTTGATCTTTGTTGCGACTCTGTCTAGGCAGTGCTACGAGATGTAGTCGACGTTAGGATTGGATGGGCGCTGTCGGATAGTCAAGGAAGCACTCTGAAAGACCATGTTTCGTTCATCCTGTTCTCAAACACCAGGCAGTGTGAGGACTTACCGGGAGGGAACGAATCTTGTGGGTAAAGTACACAACACTCTGCAGAGTTAAACCTAATCGATTAGCCGTGTCCCCGGTTATGGACAATTTGAGCCTCTGGACTTGGATCTATCTCTGAATTCTCAACACTGGACTGATAACTAATTGTGGGCAACTTAATGATACTTGTGGGCATTTGGACATCGGTTGGCGGAACCATGTCATGATAGGTAACTCTATAGTGAAAACTCCTGATATTCCTTTGTTGTAGGAAAATAAAATCAGCTTTTACGCAAAAAAACTCACACAGAGAGACACAAAGCCTTTGCATATAGAATAGCCTTTATTCTTTTGTTCTACTATGGTGATCTTGCCAGTACATTCCATGTACTGACCTACACGGCTGCAACGTATTATGTTGCAGATACTCTTCTACGACGGGTAAGAGTACGATTCAGGGTTACGGTCCACACTCAACTTGCCGTTGGTGTTATTGGGACTCCACTCCCGTTGACTATTTCTACTGCTATTTTAAGGTATATATCTGTTTTACGTTAATTACATGTGATTGCACTTTGATATATACATTGATGTACTGTGTGTGCCAGCATACTGATCCAGGGATGGCATAGAATACACAGAGGCTTGACCTTTCCAGGTCGGGTCGCTACATAGACAACATTGTGTCCCTAGTATGCCTCTAGTAGACTAGCTTGTTGATCAAAGATGGCCAAGTTTTCCTAGCCATAGACATGAGATGCCATTTGATAACGGGATCACATCATTGGAGAATGATGTGATGGACAAGACCCAAACTATAAACATAGCATATAATCGCGTCAGTTTGTTGCTATAGTGTTCTGCATGTCAAGTATTTGTTCCTATGACCCTGAGATCATGCAACTCACTGACACTGGAGGAATACCTTGTGTGTATCAAACGTCGCAACGTAACTGGGTGACTATAAAGATGCTCTATGGGTATCTCTGAGGGTGTCTGTTGAGTGGGCATGGATCAAGACTGGAATTTGTTGCTTCGTGTGATGGAGAGGTATCTTAGGGCCCACTCGGTAATACAACATCACAATGAGCCTTGCAAGAAAAGTGACTAAAGAGTTAGCCATAGGATCTTGTATTACGGAATGAGTAAACAGATTTGTTGGTAACGGGATTAAACTAGGTATAGAGATACCGACGATCGAATCTCGGGCAAGTAACATATCGAGGAATAAAGGGAACAACATATGAGATGAACTGAATCCTTGACATAGAGGTTTAACCAATAAAGATATTCGTAGAATACATAGGAACCAATATGGGCATCCAAGTCCTGCTATTGGTTATTGACCGTAGAGGTGTCTCGGTCATGTCTACATAGTTCTTGAACCCACAGGGTCTACACACTTAATATTCGGTGACGTTTCGGTAGTATTGAGTTATCTATGTTGGTGACCTAAGGTTGTTAGGAGTCCCGGATGAGATACCGAACATCACGAGGAGTTCTGGAATGGTCCGGAAGTAAAGATTGATATATAGGAAGTCCCATTTTTGTCACCGAAAAAGTTTCGAGTATTTCCAGTAGTGTACCGGGAGTTCTGGGAGGGTTCCGGGGGTCCATCGGGAGGGTCCCACTCACCCCAAGGGCTACATGGTTCTAGGAGGTGATGCACCAGCCCCTGGTGGGCTGGGAAACCATCCCCTAAGGGCGCATGAGCAAGGAGGAGGAGTAGGGGCCAAGTAGGGAGGAATCCTACTAGGAGACCACCTCCCTTGTGGGAGGTGGACTCCTCCCCTTGGCTTCGACCGAAGCCCACCTTGGAGGAGGGACTAGGGCTACCTCCTCTACCCTTCCTCCTATATATATGGAGGGATTTTGAGGGCTGCCCCTTACTGTAAAGCCACGTGCTGCCCTCTTCTTCCTCTAGATCGTTTCTCCTCTAGATTAGTTCGGCGGAGCTCGATGAAGCCCTGCATAATTAGTTCACCACCAATGCCACCACGCCGTTGCGCTGCTAGAGAACTCATCTACCTCTCCACTCCCTTTTTCTGGATCAAGAAGGCGGTTATCGAGCTGTACGTGTGCTGAATGCGGAGGTGTCGTCCATTCAGCACTAGATCAGGACGGATCATGATTGGATCGCGGGACGCTCGGCAATTTGGATCGCGGAGATGTTCAACTACATTAACCGCACTTCTTAACGCTTCCCGCTTAGCGATCTACAAGGGTATGTAGATCCATTCTCCCTCTCGTAGATGCTCATCACCATGGATAGATCTTGCGTGTGCGTAGGAAAATCTGTGTTTCCCATGCAACGTTCCCCAACAGGTTTATCTTTGTCCATATCCACGAGACTTTGAGCAGAGTCACTACTTTCCTGAAACCTAACCCCCTACAAGATGATTTCGATGCCGACCACATATGAGGTGGTTTTTGCATGAGGAGGCCATTATGAAGGTGATGCGAGTGGACAAGGTGCTTGGATTTCAGGCCTCCCATGGAAAATCTTGGATCCATGATACTCTTGTCCTACTAATTCTTAGAAAATCATTATTACCTTAGCTTGTGACCATGTAGGTTTGGTAACTCAAAGACATGAACGAAACTCCTCCATCCAATGACTGATAGCAGAATCATGGACGTCCATATCGATCCCTAAGAGTACATGAATGATATTTGAACGAACCATCGGTTACCATGTGGTATTTCCTTTGACTCGCAATACTTTACAAGACCTAGAATCATCGGTATCCTCTCAAGTCATCTACATGCTCGTTATACCGTTATTCTCGTTACCGATTTTGTTCTTCTTTCTCGTTAATGTGTTTCGGCACCCTGTGACATGGTCACCTGTGTCTGGCCACACGATGACGGAGCCCTAATAATATCTCTCCATTGTTGGAGGAGAAAATGCCACTCTCGAGCTATCTAGTCCCTTGTCAAAATTTCCAATGAACCTGTAAGTTGTTGTTATGATCACCTAGTTACAGATTACATTCAAGCAAACCCAAAGCTCATCATATGGTACGAAGTGGCTACAATACTCTCATGGTCTAAGGAACATAAAACACATTCTAACACTCTATGTTATAACTACTGATCTCAGACAATATTATCTCAAAGTAGAACAAACAAGTTTGGGTTGATTCAGTATGATCATTCTTCTAACGTCGTATTCTCATTATTGTTTTAGGAACATTGTTACACTTAATGATATCCTAATATCTAGAAAACATGATCACTAATAACACTTGAGCTAGCCATAGAGGCAAGACTAGGAATATTTGTTTTACCATTTATCATTCCACAAGTGCATATGAGTTTTCCATTGAATCACATATTCCAGAATCATAGAAGTTATAGCATAGAATGTAAAATCTTAATTATGAATGTGGAAATATAATAATACAATATAGTTGCCTCTAGGGCATATTTCCAACAGTTTCCCACTTGCACTAGAGTCAATAATCTAGTTGCATTGTTTGTTAGCACCTATGGCTTATCTGGTGTTGCTCATGCTTTGATTTAGTGGTAGAGCCTACCGGCTTTGAAAAATTCAAAAAAATATAATATTTATGTCAAATATGTCTATTTTGGTAGGATCCTTAATTCCTTTTTCTTTGAACAATGTCACTATTATTCATAATACAGTGTCATTGGTTTCATTGCATTTTGGATCATTTTATGTGTATCAAGACACTTCTTGCATATATCAAGAAACTTCTTGATTCAGACATTTATTGAAACATCTAATGTTTTCAATATACACGCTTAATGTTATGGAATCCACAATATTTTTTATGTGTGGAAACTATTCCAAAAAACATAATTTCATCCAAATTTTATACTAGTCATGAAGTTGATATTGCTTGTAACCATTTACAACAATGCGCTTCGTCTCCTATATCTGAGTAGGAACAATATCTTTTTCATCTCCGAGGTACTGAACAATATCAACATGTATCTAGTTAACTAATCATCCAAGATAACTTTGGTATTTTTACTAACATTTTAGTATGTAAGAAACTTATGGCTTTACACACTACATAGCTTTTATGATGGATTCAATCTATCGATATATACTGAATACCTCTCAAGTTTTCATGCTTATCAATTGTCATCAGACATTTGATTACTCCTAAGCATCATGCTATGTGACATTTAGGGAAATACATTCTCCATTTTAAACCTTTCAAAACATTGTCAGTTTATTTTTATTGGCTGAGCATAATCAAACAATTTGATCTATCCCATTAGATCTATTGATGACTAATAATCTGCTCTTGCCTTTTAAATCTTTTAGTGAAAACATTATTTGTTTGTTCTCAAGAACTTTATATCATTTCCAACATGTCAATTACATATGGAGTTTAGAAATATATATATATATATAGCTCCCACTAAACTTTGTATGTATATAGAAATTTATTTATCATTCTAATATAGTTAAACTCTTTCACTATTTAAAATATCAATTCCAGCTCCCTGATGCTCGCGTCAAACTCCTTCAAAGTTTTGCATACTTATTCTTGTAATTTCATATTTTGAAAAAACTTTTCTGGTTGTATCTTTCATACATCCATCCATCGAGGAAACTAGTTTGTCATTCATCTCTTTATACCTTTCATCGGATCAACTAAATTCCAAATTTAATTGTTCTATACCTTTCAAGTTTAATCGCTTTGAGCCAATTTTTCTAAGCTGGGCGTCGCCATCGCTTCATTGTAGTGGATATTATCATCTTCTCACAAGATGAATATTTCACTGTGAAAAATTTAGCAGATTCAATAATAATTATTCATATATGCATTTTAGTTACAAACTTTAATTCCTACAACCTGTGTAGAAAAATTCCGTTTTAATTTGCAAACAACTTTTCGAACAATTTCCATCTTGTTGCTAACCTTTGCCAGAGATTCAATAATCTTGTTTAGTCTATAATGTCCTCCCACTTACTTCTTTAGTGAAAAAACTTCTTCTCAAAAAATCGTCCATTTTTATGTGACAAACACTTTTGTCCTTAGCCTTCTGGTATAAGGAGTAGCCAATACTTCATTAGATATCCTACCAATCTCTAATTTCTTATTTGCTTTGGGATTAAGTTTATTTGGATGTAAACACTTTACATAAAAATCTTATAACCCCAAATCTTGATATGAGATAAAATTATCATTTCCATAACTCATATCGTGTCATCTCAATAGACTATAAGACAATGCTTTGTTTAGTGTTTTTGTTGTTGTTTCAAGTATATCTATATATATATCCCAAAATTTTAGTAGAAGAAGATTGATTTGAAATAATTTCACAATTATTTGAGTGTTCTTCTAAACTCATGACTTGGATATATTTCTTCATGATAGAAGAATATTTCATCTTTTGTCACAATGATTATTAACTTCACTTTCAATCTTTTGAACCTTTCAAATATTTCACTCCTAATCTTTTGAACCTTTCAGATTTATATTAAATAAATAATGGTTACTAAAATCATTAATGAAGTGTAAATATCCACCATGCCCTCGTCCTTTCATTGGATAATATACATGATTATGTATTTTGTCAACTGATTTGACTTTCAATACTTCATCTATATGAAGATTATTTTTCCAAAATAATCTTTGTAGTGCCATGTTTAAGTGGTATTTCATTAGTCTTCATAAGACATTTGGCAATTTAATGTTATAAATTCTAATTCAAGATTTATGAATAAACCACTAACAATAGAGGTAAATCCATAACATATCCTTATAATAACTTAAACAGCCATTGTTGTAAACTTGTAAGAATGAGATTTCTATTTCTGTGCCCCTCGTTCCTTAGTTGTACTCATTCATACCCACGCTCTTAATAGTTGCTCACTTTTCCCCCACTCTCTTGTCTGAAACCCTTAGAAATGGTCACGGGATTCTCTCGGGTCCATGGTTTGACCGTTAACTACTGACGAGTGGGGCCCTGGTTTCGATGGACTGTTGGGCCGAAGCGCCACTCCCTCCATCCCGTTTTGCAGGCGTCTTTTCATAGGAACCCGCGACGTTGGGCTGATGGCATCGCCCCACGCGGACTCGTCGGGAAACCCGGTGGTTCGATAGGTGCCTCGAGCATCTGCGCGGTGTGAACGTCGCGTGACGCCGCTTTGAATCGCCGCCCGAGGCCATTAGCTGGCTATTTAAGTCGGCTCGCGCCCCCAGCCCTTGCACATCCTCCTCTCCTTCCACTCCGCCGCCTGATACGTCTCCAACGTATCTATAATTTTTATTAATCCATGCTATTATATTATCTGTTTTGGATGTTTTATATGCATTAATATGCTATTTTATATTATTTTTGGACTAACCTATTACTATAGAGCCTAGTGTCGGTTTCTGTTTTGTCCTTGTTTTTGAGTTTCATAGATAAGGAATATTACACGGAGTCCAAACGGAATAAAACCATTAGAAGGAATTTTTCAGGAACAAAAGGAATCTACGAGCCTTGAGAACCAAGGCAGAGGAGCCACCGTGGGGCCACAAGCCCTAGGGGCACGGCCAGGGGGTAGGTCGCACCGGGCAAGCTTATGGGCCCACGGCAGCTCCCCTAACCCTAATATTTGGCCTATAAATTCCCAAATATTCCATCATTATCAGAACGAGCCACGAGAACACTTTTCCGCTGCTAGAAGCCTCCGTTCCCGAGAGATCCAATCTTGGAGCCTTTTTCGGTAATCTGCCGGAGGGGGGTTCGATCACGGAGGGCATCTACATCAACTCCATTGCCCCTCCGATGATGCGTGAGTAGTTCACCACAGACCTACGGGTCCATAGCTAGTATCTAGATGGCTTCTTCTCTCTCTTTGCTTCTCAATACCATGTTCTTCATGATCTTCATGGAGATCTATCCGATGTAATGCTCTTTTGCGGTGTGTTTGTCGACATCCGATGAATTGTGGGTTTATGTTCAGATTATCCATGAATATTATTTGAGTCTTTCCTGAATTCTTATATGCATGATTTCATATATTTGCAAGTCTCTTCGAGTTATTGGTTTGGTTTGGCTAACTAGATTGGTAATTCTTGCAATAGGAGAAGTGCTTAGTTTTGGGTTCAATCTTGCGGTGTCCTCACGCAGTGAGAAAGTAGGGGTAGCGAGGCATGTATTATATTGTTGCCATCAAGGGTAAAAATATGGGGTTTTATCATATTGCTTGAGTTTATCCCTCTACATCATGTCATCTTACTTAATGCGTTACTCTCTTCTTCATGAACATAATACTCTAGATGCAGGCAGGAGTCGGTCGATGTGTGGAGTAATAGTAGTAGATGTAGAATTGTTTCGCTCTACTTGTCATGGACGTGATGCCTATATGCATAATCATTGCCTTGGATATCTTCATAATTATTCCCTTTTCTATCAACTGCTCGATAGTAATTTTTTCACCCACCGTAATACTTGCCATCATGAGGGAAGCCATCTAGTGAAACCTATGGCCCCGGGTCTATTTTCCATATTATACTTTCAGATCTAAAACCAAAAATACCAAAAAATACTTGCTGCCCTATTTTACTTTTAGTTTTACTTTCCGTTCAAGCATCCTATTATATCTATCTCTATTAGATCTCATCCTTGCAAGTAACCGTGAAGGGATTCACAACCCCTTTATAGCGTTGGGTGCAAGAGTTTGATTCTTTGTGCAGGTACATCTATTGGTGACTCGCTTGTATGTCCTACTGGATTTATACCTTGGTTCTCAAAAACTGAGGGAAATACTTATCTACTTTGCTGCATTAAACTGTTCCTCTTCACGAGAAACCAACGCATGCTCAAGAAGTAGCAAGAAGGATTTCTGGCGCCGTTGCCGGGGAGATACATAGCAAGTCAAGAAAATTTTGATGAACTGTTGAAAGAAGAAAATTATAAAGTGATTCATGATATCTCCTTGAATGAAAAACATGATTTCCATATTGTTAGTATGAATTCTCTGAATATCCATGATGCTAATGATATGCAAAACCACAAGCTTGGGTATGCTCTGCTTGATGAAGATGATATTTTTTGTTCCCCAAGTTTTGGTGATGACACGTATGCTATAATTGATCATGAAAAGAATTCTTTGTGTGATAGTTATATTGTGAGATTCCTTCATGATGCTACTAAAAATTACTATGAGAGAGGAACATATGATTTTACATATTTCAATAATATCAAGTTTCCTCTCTATGTGTTCAACATTTGGAAGTTATGCATGTTTTTCCTTCCTATGGTAGTTGATTTTTGTTCCCATAATTTGTTTGCTCACAAAATCCCTATGCATAGGAAGTGGGTTAGACTTAAAGATACTTGACATGTGATTCATGATGTTCCTATTGTTGCAAATAGGAATTATGTGACCGTATATTTCATTGTTCTTGATATAGAATGCAATCCTACATGTCCTATTATTCTTGGTAGACATTTCCTTAGAACGATTGGTGCAATTATTAACATGAAAGAAGAAAATATTAGATTCAAATTTCCATTAAGGAAAGGCATTGAACACTTTCCTAGAAATAAAATAAAATTACCTTATGAATCTATTATGATATCTACTTATGGATTGAATACCAAACATGACAATACCTAGATCTATTGTGTTTTGCCTAGCTAGGGGCGTTAAACAATAGCGCTTGTTGGGAGGCAACCCAATATTATTTTGCTTTCTGATTTTTGCTTCTGTTTTGGTGTGTTTGGCACATTATTACTGCTGTAGTAATTGTGTTTTTGTGTTTTGATTAGTGTTTGATCCAAGTAAAACATTTGGGGTGATCTATGGTAGTTGTTGATTTGATCTTGCTGAAAAACAGAAACTTTTGCGCTTAGTCCAGGAATTTTCCAAATTTTCAGAGAGTCTAATTGATCTAAAATTTTTACACCAGATTGATATACAAATTTCCCTGATTGTCCTAATTTTTAAGAATTTGTAGAGTTACATAAGTATTCTAAGTTTACAGATTGCTACAAACTGTTCTGTTTTCGACAGATTCTGTTTTCTTTGTGTTGTTTGCTTATTTTGATGTATCTATGGGTCGTATCAGGGTGTATGAGCCATGGCAAAGTTATAATACAGTACATATTACACGAATATAAATAAAGAATGAGTTCACAACAGTACCTAAAGTGGATATTTATTTTTCTTATACTAATGGATCTCATGAGTTTTCTGTTAAGTTTTGTGTTGTGAAGTTTTCAAGTTTTGGGTGAAGATTTGATGGACTATGGAATAAATAGTGGCAAGAGACTAAGCTTGGGGATTCCCAAGTCACCCCAAGTCATATTCAAGGATACCAAAAAGCCTAAGCTTGGGGATGCCCCGGAAGGCATCCCCTCTTTCGTCTTCAATCCATCAGTAAATTTACTTGAGGCTATATTTTTATTCAGCACATGATATGTGTTTTTCTTGGAGCGTCCTGTATGATATGAGTATTTGATTTTTAGTTAGCCACAATCATCCTTGCTGCACACATCTTTTGACAGAGACACACTGAATCGTGAATTTGTTAGAATACTCCATGTGCTTCACTTATATCTTTTGAGCTAGGCAATGTTACTCTAGTGCTTCACTTATATCTTTTTAGAGCATGGTGGTGTTATATTTTATAGAAATTATTGAACTCTCGCTACTCACTTATATTATTTTGACAGTTTCTTAAAAATCATGGTAATTTGTTTAGGTTATGAATTTAGTCCTAATATAATGGCATCCAAGAGGGATATAATAAAAACTTTCATATTAAGTGCATTAGAAACTATGAGAAGTTTGAATCCTT
The DNA here is from genome assembly GCA_022496015.1 of Hordeum marinum. Lineage (NCBI taxonomy): Eukaryota > Viridiplantae > Streptophyta > Magnoliopsida > Poales > Poaceae > Hordeum > Hordeum marinum. The sequence continues at coordinate 388,796,131 of CM039672.1, forward strand.
GCATATAGTTTTGAGATAATAGGGATGGTAATATGAGAGTCATGCTAGTGAGTAGTTGTGAATTGGAAGACATACGCGTGTTAAAGCTTGTGATTCCCGTAGCATGCACGTATGATGAACCGTTATGTAATGAAGTCGGAGCATGATTTGTTTAATGGTTGTCGACCTTTGTGCGAGGGTCGGGAGCATGCGATGGTTAACTCCTACCAACCTCTCCCCTAGGAGCATGCGTCAAATGCTTTGTTTGATAACTAGTAGACTTTTGCAATAAGTATGTGAGTTCTTTATGACTAATGTTCAGTCCATGGATTATACACACTCTCGCCCTTCCACCTTTGCTAGCCTCTCTAGTACCGTGCAACTTTCGCCCGTCCACCAAACCTTCCTTCCTCAAAACAGCCACCATATATTCCTCACAACAGCCACCATACTACCTATTATGGCATTTCCATAGCCATTCCGAGATATATTGTCATGCAACTTCCACCATGTAGTTTTTTCTATGACTTGCATCATCACTTCATATTGCATATAGAGTTATATCTTGTCATAGGATTCGAGTTGTAATTTCTTTTTTTTTGAGTTATAAGTAAATAAAAGTGTGAAGATTTTTCATTAATAAAGCATTGTCCCATGAGAGAAAACGATGATGGAGGCTATGACTCCCTCACAAGTTGGGATGAGTGTCCAGACTTTACAAAAAATAAAAGAGGCCAGCGAAGCCCAAACAAAATAATAAAAGAGGCCAAATAAGCCCACCAAAAAATGAGAGAAAGAGAGAAGGGACAATTGCTACTAACTTTTTCCACACTTGTGCTTCAAACTAGCACCATGATCTTCATGATAGAGAGTCTCCTATTTTTTTCACTTTCATATAACTAGTGGATATTCATTATGCACAACCACTTAGTTTTCTTTTTGAGCTTTCATACACCTATAGCTCTAAGTACATTTTTTGCATGGCAATCCCTACTCACTCACATTGATATCTACTGACGGGCATCTCCATAGCACGTTGATGTGCCTAGTTGATGTGAGACTATCTTCTCCTTTTTCCCTTTGCACCTCCTCCATATTCTATTCCACCTATAATGCTATATCCATGGCTCACGCTCATGTATTTCGTGAGAGTTGAAAAGGTTTGAGAACACCAAAAGTGTGAAACAATTGCTTGACTTGTTCATCGGGGTTGTGCATGATTTAAATACTTTGTGTGGGGAAGATGGAGCATAGCCAGACCATATGATTTTGTAGGGATGACTTTCTAAGGCCATGTTATTTCGAAAGGACACGACTACCTTGTTGGTGTGCTCGAAGTATTACTATTTTTATGTCAATATTGTACTATTGTTTTGAATCTTACGGATCTGAATATTCATGCCAGAATAAAGAATATTACATGGATAAATATGTTAGGTAGCATTCCACATCAAAAATTGTCTTTTTTTATCATTTATCAACTCAAGGACGAGCAGGATTTAAACTTGGGGATGATGATACGTCTCCAACGTATCTATAATTTTTGATTGTTCCATGGTATTATACTATCTGTTTTGGATGTTTTATATGCATTAATATGCTATTTTATATTATTTTTCGACTAACCTATTAATCTAGAGCCTCGTGCCAGTTTCTGTTTTTCCTTGTTTTTGAGTTTCGTAGATAAGGAATAATAAACAGAGTCCAAACGAAATAAAACATTCGGAAGGAATTTTTCGGGAACAAAAGGAATCTACGAGACTTGAGAACCAAGGCAGAGGAGCCACCATGGGGCCACAAGCCCTAGGGCTGCGGCTAGGGGGGTAGGTCGCGCCGGGCAGGCTTGTGGTCCCACGGGAGCTCCCGTAACCCTAATCTTCAGCCTATAAATTCCCAAATATTCCATCATTATCAGAACGAGCCACGAAAACACTTTTCCACTGCCAGAAGCCTCCGTTCCCGAGAGATCCAATCTTGGAGCCTTTTCCGGTAATCTGCCAAAGGGGGATTCTATCATGGAGGGCATCTACATCAACTCCATTGCCCCTCCGATGATGCATGAGTAGTTCAGCACAGACCTATGGGTCCATAGCTAGTAGCTAGATGGCTTCTTCTCTCTCTTTGCTTCTCAATACCATGTTCTTCATGATCTTCATGGAGATCTATCCGATGTAATGCTCTTTTGCGGTGTGTTTGTCGACATCCGATGAATTGTGGGTTTATGTTCAGATTATCCATGAATATTATTTGAGTCTTTACTGAATTCTTATATGCATGATTTCATATATTTGCAAGTCTCTTCAAGTTATTGGTTTGGTTTGGCCAACTAGATTGGTAATTCTTGCAATACGAGAAGTGCTTAGTTTTGGGTTCAATCTTGCGGTGTCCTCACCCAGTGACAAAGTAGGGGTAGCGAGGCACGTATTGTATTGTTGCCATCAAGGGTAAAAAGATGGGGTTTTCATCATTGCCTGAGTTTATCCCTCTACATCATGTCATTTTACTTAATGCGTTACTCTGTTCTTCATGAACTTAATACTCTAGATGCAGGCAGAAGTCGGTCGATGTGTGGAGTAGTAGTAGTAGATGCAGAATCATTTCGGTCTACTTGTCATGGACTTGATGCCTATATGCATAATCATTGCCTTGGATATCTTCATAATTATTCGCTTTTCTATCAATTGCTCGACAGTAATTTGTTCACCCACCGTAATACTTGACATCATGAGAGAAGCCATCTAGTGAAACCTATGGCCCCCGGGTCTATTTTCCATATTATACTTTCAGATCTAAAACCAAAAATACCAAAAATACTTGCTGCCCTATTTTTACTTTTAGTTTTACTTTCCGTTCAAGCAGCCTATTATATCTATCTCTATTCGATCTCATTCTTGCAAGTAACCGTGATGGGATTGACAACCCCTTTATAGCGTTGGGTGCAAGAGTTTGATTCTTTGTGCAGGTACATCTATTGGTGACTCTCTTGTATCTCCTACTGAATTGATACCTTGGTTCTCAAAAACTGAGGGAAATACTTATCTACTTTGTTGCATCAAACCGTTCCTCTTCACAGGAAACCAACGCATGCTCTAGAAGTAGCACCGCCGCCCGAGCCCATCTACCTCCTGTCGCACTTTCGTCGCCCTTGGGATGGTCTGGCACCTCATCAACACGTACGCACATCTCACTTCGGAGCGGCGCCTCCAAATCAAGGTGGAAATGCAGGCTCGCTGCGTTGCCCGCATCGCTGCGGGTCTCCCTCGAGGTTCGCTGGAGACGGGGGAGGTGGAGGAGGAGTAGGAGGAGGAGCATCAGATGGCTTTCATGGAGGAGGATGACCCGGAGGCGGAGGCGGAGGTCACCGTCGACCAACCGGAGGAGATGATGGAGCAATAGGACATCTTGGATTCCATCTAGGATGAGGCCGAGGTGGAGGCCAACCACCGGCTCTTCCGGCAGAGGCAGGCGGAGGCCGATGCCTTGTTTGACGAGCTAAAGGTGGTATAGAGGCAAACGAGGCGTCAGCAGAGCAGTCGCAAGCGCCGGAGGGGGCAGAGTCGTAACAGGCGGCCATTTATCCACCAGAGGGCACGAAGATCATCGACATCTCCGACGAAAAGTAGATAGGTTTTATTATGTAGTACGTATGTTTTACATCTTGCATGCTTTTCTATGAATTTTATCCTTTCTAAATACTAGATATCCAGTTGTGTAATGATGTTTTCAGTCTAATATGAACCATGTTGATGTTGAAAAAGAAGAAGGAAAAGAAACTATTTTTTGCATGATGAAACTAATTTGGTGCAATCAAATAAAAAAAGGTGCAATCAAATCAATAAAGAAAAGGGTGACGGTGCAATCAAATCAATAAAAAAATTAACAGAACCAGCGCGTGGACCATTTTATAGGCATCTTTTATCCTTGTGGGCCTTCGACGGGTCAACGCCTTGTGAAGGCCCGAAAGGGACTTGTTTGCATTTTGGGACAAACGAGTGGGTGAGCAGAAACAACCTCTCGCGGATCGCCCAACGATCCAACGATATTGAGTCGTCCATGTGATCCAACGGTACGCAGCCTGCACGCGGCCTGCCCTGTGAATTCCTTCTAGAAGACCAGGTCTGAGGGTCGTCCCTTGGCACTAGTGTATGATCAGACGGTTGCAGTTCAACACTAGGGTTTGGTGAAATGTTGCAGGGTTTTCAGCCGGTCAGCAAGGTTACCTTAGCTTCGACCAACATTCAAATGATGTTAACTAATTCAAAAAAATCAAAAAAAACCTTCGCGGTTCATCGTTTCATAAGACATAGTTACCATAAAAAAAATTAAAACTTGGTATAGGGACATTTTAATGGAAAATCCTTTTTTGAGGTAAGCTATCATCTCTATGTTCAAATGAGTAGAACAAATTCAAAAAAATCAAAAAACTGGAAGACCTACGCACAATGTCGTTGCATGTCACATGGTTATGACAAAAAAAATCTTGGTTTATGGACATTTCCATGAAAAGTCCTTCATTGAATCATTTTAGTGTGAATAAGAAGGATCCGAACTTATTTTTTATTATTGAAATTTAAAACTGTTTTATAATGATTTATATTGGAAATGGTATGTTTACCCTAACTTTTGGAGCTCACCAACATAGGCTAACATGATCATTTGTTTGTATTTTTGTTTTATTTTTTGTTAGATCATTGCAACCTAGGCTAACATGATCATTGCAACATCACTGAACAATGGATTTCAAATGTTACTCATAATACAAAGGTGAGTCCAAATACAAATTCAAACATCACATGACAGTCAAAACATCATATCAAATCACATCAACTCGCGTTAACTTTAATTATACATTAATTCAGGCCACAAAGGTCTGCGATAGTTCACAAGTCCGCCAGTCATTAACTAAAAACATTAAAAATAAAATAAAAATGAGGAGGCGCATTGCCCCCTAGGCGTCCTCATAATCTCATCATTGGGTTCAGTGAGGTCGACGAGGATCGGCGCCGGGCCAGGCCAGGGGAACGTCATCTCCCAGGCGGTGGCGAGCTCGTCCGCCGGTGCCTGCACCGCCACTGCCTGCACTTTGGCACGGCGCTCCTCCTCCTCTTCCTTGGTGTCCTTCTCCAACTCAATGAGCCGCTTACCCTCGTGACGCTCCGCCAACAGGTGTTGTTGTCGCCAGAACTACAGGTAGATACGCTCCTGCTCCGGCGTCGCCAGCATCCAGGCGGGTGGCGCGCTCACGCACTTGCGCACCACCCCCTCCTAGATGTATGCTACCTCTTGAGCTTGCATTGGTTTTCCCTTGAAGAGGAAAGGGTGAGGTGGCGAAGAAGATAAGTATTTCCCTCAGTTGATGAGAACCAAGGTATCAATCTAGTAGGAGGAACAAGCAAGTTACCAATGGATGCACCTATACAAACAATCAAACTCTTGCACCTAACATTATAAAGGGGTTGTCAATACCTTCATGGTTATTTGCAAGAATTAGATCTGATGGAGATAGATGTAAAAGATTGTGGAAAGTAAAAAAATTAAATAAATTGCAGCAAGGTATTTTTGGTATTTTTGGTTTATAGATCTGAAAATATAATATGAAAAGTAGACCCGGGGACCATAGGTTTAACTAGAGGCTTCTCTGTTGAAGGAAAATAACATGGTGGGTGAACAAATTATTGTTGAGCAATTGATAGAAAAGCGAATAATTATGACGATATCCAAAGCAATGATTATGCATATAGGCATCACGTCCGTGTCAACTAGACCGAAGCGATTCTGCATCTACTACTATTACTCCACACATAGACCGACTCCTGCCTACATCTAGAGTATTAAGTTCATAAAGAACATAGTAACGCATTAAGTAATATGACATGATGTAGAGGGATAAACTCAGGCAATATGATGAAAACCCCATCTCTTTACCCTTAATGGCAAGAATACAATACATGCCTCGCTACCCCTACTTTGTCACTGGGTGAGGACCCGCAAGATTGAACCCAAAACTAAGCACCTCTCCCATTACACGAATTACCAATCTAGTTGGCCAAACCAAATCAATAACTCGAAGAGACTTACAAAGATATGAAATCATGCTTATAAGAATTCAGAGAAGAACCAAATAATATTCATAGATAAGCTGATCATAAACCCACAATTCATCGGATCTCGATAAACACACCGCAAAAGAGTATTGCATCGGATAGATCTCCATGAAGATCATGAAGAACATGGTATTGAAGCACAAAGAGAGAGAATAATCCATATAGATACTAGCTATGGACCCGTAGGTATGTGGTGAACTACTCACACATCATCGGAGTGGCAATGGAGTTGATTTAGATGCCCTCCGTGATCGAATCCCCCTCCGGCAGATTACCAGAAAAGGCTCCAAGATTGGATCCCTCGGGAATAGAAGGTTGCGGCGGCAGAAAAATATTTGTGTGGCTCTTTTTGGTATTGGGGGAATAATTGGGTATTTATATGATGAAGATTAGGGTTAGGAGACCTGCTGGGGGGCACAAGCCTGCCAGGCGCAACCAGGGGTGGTGGCAGCGCCCCCTGGCTTGTGACCTCCTGGCAGGTCCCTTGCCTTGCACTCCAAGTCTGGTAGATGTCTTATGGTGCAAGAAAAATCACCGTGAAGATTTTATTCCGTTTGGACTTCGTTTAATATTCCTTATCAGCAATACTCAAAAACAAGGAAAATAACAGAAACTGGCATTAGGCTCTAGATTAATAGGTTAGTCCCAAAAATAATTTAAAATAGCATATTAATGCATATAAAACATCCAAAACAGATAATATAATAGCATGGAACTATCAAAAATTATAGGTACGTTGGATACGTATCAATGTACTCGTGGGGCGTGAGGGCAGTCGGCGCTTGCTCAAGCCTCATGGGGGATGGCAGGGCCAGCGGGGACACGACGTAGTCGCCAGCAGTAGAGAGCGTAGTGGCCTCCACTATCCGTGCCTGGTAAACCGCCTCCTCCTCCTCCTCCTTACGCCGCTCTTCCTCCTTGCTTTCATGGAGGGCGGTTGCCAGCGCCTCCTGGTACTCGGCCTCCGCCTCTTGGTCCTCATCGTGCATGACAAGGAGTGGTGGGATGCCAGCCTGCACGTCATGGATGCCATGCCGGCGCTGCTCCTCGTGCTCAAATGCAAAGTAGGCCCCCCAATCAGTAGAGTCTTCAACGTAAGTTGGATTGATCCATTGCTCAAGCGTGAGCTTCTATTATCGGCACCTCGCCTCCTTCGCATGTGCTCGCGCCGACCGTGTCACCGTCGATACTAGGTTCCTCTCCGGATCCAAGTGCTAGTCATGCGGCAGGACCACGTCAGGATAGGGAGAAGGATGCGGTGGTCCTAGTGCCACCTCACCTGGTGCACTAGGATGTTAATCCGCTGCCGAGGCAGACGGGAAGAGGACAGCAGGGGTAGCACACGCCAAGGGACGGCGGGGGCCTTGCCCTTCTTTTTGCCGGAGCTCGAGCCGGCCCTTTAGAAGATGCCCATGGTGAGAGGGATGTCACTGGCGGGCTAGGGTTTGTCGATGGCGGGCTAGGGTTTGCAGATGCTGCTGGGGTGGAGGGGGCAGGCTTCACTTTGGAAGGGTGGAAACTGATGTGACTGGTCGGTCCACGGGTTTCCACTTAAAGAAGGACGACGACTAGAACATGTGTGACTGATGACAGGGGCCCGTCGTGCATGCGCATTTACTTTCAGACATCGTGGTAGTTGGAAGGCCGCCACATGTCCCCGAAGCGGAGGAGGAGAAAGCGCGTACGCGTCCGTTCGCCGTCCTTGTTGCTAGAAGTGGGGCGGCTCCAATGAGCGACACAATCCAGCATAGCCCCACTCGTCAATAGTTAACGGCCAAACCATTGACCCGACGGCATCCCCCCATGTGACCATTTCTAAGTCTTTCGGACAAAGGAGTGGGGGAAAGTGAGAAAATGTTAAGAGCGTGGGGATGAATGAGTACAACTAAGGAATGAGGGGCACATATGTAAAAAAAACTATAAGAATATCCATTGCATAATCCATAACATAACGTTTTACACAACTCTGAAGCGAAATAACTATTATTCGATTCTAAGATAAATCTTAAAGATAAACTAAAGACATAACTTGAATAGTCTTGAGAAGCGATCCTATCACCATTATCGATTTGTATCATGACTTCATTCCATCTCAACTTGTGAAATTTCTGTAGTCCCTGCATCGGTTTGGAAATAGCTCTCGATTAGTATCAAATCCTCATGACATACATGAAATAAGCAAATAGAATAACATTAACTTTGTATAACTTTTAAACATGTCGGGGGGGTTACCCCCGGGTAGGCTCATGGAGGCAACTCAAAATTTTAGAACAACGGGGCGGCCGTCGGCCCTCTATCCAGCTTCCCCGGCTGGTACCCCGGTCCGGCCGGCTGTAGAGTCCGGCCAGCTCCCTGCCCCGCCGGCTGCTCCGACCGGCCCCTATCCGGTTGCTCCAGTCGGCCTCCTGCGCGAGGTCAATTGCCACGTACCGTCCGACACAACATGAAGACATTATAGCATGCATCATGCGTCACTTCGCTGCACCCCCAATAGTGGTGCACTATAGCCTGCGTCATGACGTCACCTCACTTGTCATCTCCAATAGTGGTGTACTGTTACCTGCATCACTTGTCATCTCCAATAGTGTTTAGTTCACCATGCGGGCCACCCCTTGTCCCCTGGGCCTCCCTTTATAAGAGGCACCAGGGGGAGCCTCTCAGGCCATGGATTCACACACATGAGGCTCCTCTCATTTCTCTCATCCTCTCACACGTACACACATACGAGGCAAGAATCCCATGGCTCTACTCTCCCATATAGCTCCAGGAGCAACCATGTACTGCGCAAATATCTCATATACAGACATGTGGGAGTAGGGGTGTTATCTCTCCGGAGAGCCCCGAACCTGGGTAAAACCACCGTGTGCTGTTACCCTATCCCGTCCTGGATCTCCACTACAGCCTTGCTCTAACCTCTTAATCCATCCCATGGCATCTGTCGTCCTGCGGCACCCCACATGAGAAAATGACGACAAAAGCTTTACCGGAAGAACTATTTTTATTCTTGTCTGCCAAGTACTTCTTGCAATTGTGCTTCTAGTGTCCTTTCTATTTGCGGTAGAAACATTCAGTCTTCTTAGTGGCTCCACCCTTGTTCCACTTCTAAGTATCGATCTTACTAGCATCAGTAGATTTTTTCTTCGACTTGCAATTTTTCTTGAAACCGGCGGTCTTATTTACCATCAACACTTGTTTGTTCTTGTGCATCCCAGCTTTCACAGTTTTGAGCATAGCAAATAGCTCATTTGTACTTTTATCCATCACATTCGTGTTATAATTCATGATAAAGCCACCGTAAGATGGGGGGAGTGAAGCAAGAACAATATCCTTACCGAGCGTTGGAGGAATTCCAAATTTCAGAGAAGCTAGTCTATCAACATAGACAACAAGCTTTACTATATTATCACTCATTGAGTAACCTTCTATCATCTTGCATTCAATCAAGGCATCGGTTATTTCAAAATGTTCGGTCCTTGCCTACTTCTTGTGCAGAACTTCAAGTAACACAATTATGAACTGGGTGGTAGACCGTACAAAATGTTTATGTAGCTCATGATCCATGTAGGTTAACATGAGGCATTGGATTGACTCATAGTCATCACTATGAGTAGTGAAAGAAGCCACGACTTCTAGTGGTGCATCCTTTGCAAGAGGATCACGTATGGGTTGATCCAGCACGAACTCGTTAGCACTCTTGAGTACAAATCTCAGGTTTTGGATCCCATCCGCATAGTTTCCACCATTTGCAGTCAACTTTTATTTCTCTAACATGGGGGCTAAGTTGAACATATTGCAAGTCATTGATCTAAATGATAAAAACAAAATTTATTTATACATATTTCATAATTAATATGCATCATTATTAAACAAATTTTCATATGAAGTGCGCTCCCACTTAAATTAATATCTCTCGTAATTGATTAGTAAGGGATTCAAGACCCTGATCTTATTCTTGGACATTGATGTACATCACTCATGACGAGAATTTTAACCGGTAGGCAATCTTTTGTTGATCATATCTCCATATATGACTCTTGTTCATCTTTTGATGCTTCGTGCTCCGAACTCAGAATGATTCTTTTAGAACTTCAAGGTAACCGAGTGCTATCTGCTTTGATAGGTCGACCTAACCCATCTTACACATCACGATCCGTTTGTACTCAAGTGGACATAACGCACTCTAGAAAGTTATGTGTTATAGACAGTTTGCAACACTGGGAAGAGCACCTTTTAACTTGATACTTTGAGTGAGAGATCATCCTAATAATTGGCTACTTTGCAATCAAGCATGCAAACAACAAGAGGATAAACATCTCAAACAGTTCATAAAGCATGATGTGGAATAGCCCTACGCACCGGACACAATTCTTCGGGATGATTCATCAGTCACCACCATGGTATCATGTGTCGGGTGAAGCCTTCGGCTCCAGGGTCCTCCATAGCTTGATTGCCGTGTCCGTCAATAATAAAATAACAAGTTTGACACGCATGTCATTTAAGTGACAATTGATATCTCTTTTTTTTATACGGTAATAGAACAAGAAAGGTTATCCCACACCTATTTCCTTAGAGGTGTTCCTAGGTATCGAAGCCACGAGAGGAAGATTCCCTTGAACCAATGGTCTCCAACAAGCTTTTGCCAAAGTGTCAAATCCAACTTTTGACCGGATCAGCAAGCAAATTGTGATTCAAACACGCATAATAAAAGAAAGGTGCGGGGATGAGGTTTTAATGCTTACAACCATATATTTGCATTGGGATCAAAAAGGATATTAGTTTGTGCTCGGAAAGTCACCCATCAAGAGGTGATTGCTTCTTACTAGAGTGGGGAATGTGTCCAAATAACACCTTCACTAGCATGAGTCCTGCATCAAGAATCAGTTGTCCTATTGAAGGCCCTATCCCTCTTGCGGGGTTTCCCCAGCAATTAAGAAAACAATATCATACAAAAGCATTGGGTGTTTAATGACTACACCTCATGAATCGCTAAAGATATGATCCATGTTACCCTACTAAACCTTATTGTCACCAATGTTCGGTATAACACTTCTCGGTCCCCTTGCTCCTAGTCTCACTCGTGCTCGATATCCATGATCCTGGGTACCTGCAAGGATGAAGATCACGAACAAGACAAGATACACTTCATGAAACAATTTAATTTTACACATACGAGATGTTGTGTCAAAGATTTCCATTGACCCCCTCAACAAATACCTAGGGTTGCACGGCTCATGCCTCACCCCCATACTTTACCTAACTAATCACACATGGAGATCACATCCCAAGAAGAAAACATTGAAGAACACATATTGGGATTGATTGATTGCAATATTTCTTACAATGGATGCCTTGTGTGATGCACTACAAGTACGAACTAGATGATAGAGTACTATGGTGGTGGATATGACTGTGTAGATGGAAATGGCGGTGGCTAGGGTTTCTAGATGATGAAGATGATGAAGAGGTTCTGGGTGTGCTTGATATCTACTACATAAATTTATTCTTGTAGACTCTATTGGGCCTCCAAGCACAGAGTTTTGTAGGACAGTAGCAACTTTCCCTCAAGTGGATGGCCTAAGGTTTAACAACCTGTGGGAGGTGTAGGATGAAGATGGTCTATCTCAAACAACACTGCAATCAAATACAAGAAATTTCTTGTGTCCCCAACACAACCAATACAATGGTAAATTGTACAGGTGCACTAGTTCGGTGAAGAGATGGTGATACAAGTGCAATATGGATGGTAGATATAGGTTTTTGTAATCTGAAAATATAAAAAACAGCAAGGTAGAAAGTGGCAAACAATGAGAAAATCGGTATATTAATGCTTCAAAATAAGGCTTAGGGTTCATACTTTCACTAGTGCAATCTCTTAACAATGCTAACATAATAGAATCATATGATCATCCCTCAACATGCAACAAAGAATCACTCCAAAGTTCATATCTAGCGGAGAACATAAGATGAAATTGTTGTAGTTCATAAGAACTACCTCAAAGTTACCCTTTCTGATGAATCTATTGGGCTATTCCTATAGACGTCACAAACATCCCTAGAATTCATACTAAAATAACACCAATGACACATATCAATCAACCCTGATGTCACCTAGATACTCTAATGTCACCTCAACTATCCGTGGGTTAATTATTGGACACACATCAAACAATTTCAGATTCTTCATATTCAGTCAAATACAAAGAACTTCAAAGAGTACCCCAAGATTTCTATCAGAGAAGGTAGGACAAGAACGTGCAATCAATCCCTACGCGTAGATCCCCAAGGTCATCGGAACCCGCAAGTTCATGCCATAACATATATCAAGTGAATCAATAGAATACCCGTCACCACGGGTATCCACATGCAAGACATACATCAAGTGATCTAAAATCCAATATTCAATCCGACATAAAGAAATCTCAAAGGAAAGATTCAATTCATCACAACAAGATAGCAAGGGAAGAACACCACATGATGCTTGCCAACTAAAGAATTAATAGAATGGAATAGGGGTGAACACGATTAACTATTGCATAAACATAAATATAGAAAAGTAAATGCATAAAAGTAAATATAGGCCCTTCAAAGACGGAAGCAGAGGTTGTCATGCGCTTTTTATTTTTGGATGTGCAAACTCTTAATGGAAAGGAATGTCACTTTATATTGCCCCTTGTGATAGCAACCTTTATTATCAGTCCGTTGCTTTTATTTCTTCACCATCACAAGTTTGAACAAAGCTTATTTTCCCTTCCAATAAAAGATCCACTACTCAAAAAAGTGTCCGATTGAGTGATTTACCTTCTGAGTTATCATTACTCGTGGGGTGACCGATAAGATTATGCCTTATCTTCATCGTTTATGTTTTGGGCCGATATATCACTCTCACAAGTGATTTATCAGGAATCCACCAATAATTCGACCCTATTCTTAGCATTATGTTTGCAAACATTATGTTTATTTGTATTTTTATGGACCTTGTTATGCAATATTTACTATTGGACTATGTTGTTTGGATTCCAAGGCGAGAAATCAAGGTAACACTTCTATGCAATATATATTTTTGGTGTTGAATATAGCATATTTCAGTGTTAGGAACCTGAGATTTGCAAAGCATGGCCGATTAATTGTCAATCCATAAAATTGATTAATCGGTCAATTTTCGATTAACTTTTAATCCCTAGCTGATAGAGATGCTAACGATAAATGATATCCTCAACATTGAAAAGGTCATACATATTTAGGAGTAATTTTTATTGCTTTTTGCACTGATGGCAGCTTACTTGAAGGATCTTATTCAATCCATAGGTAGATATGGTGGACGGTCATGGCAAGAAACTAGGTTTAAGGGTTTTTGGATATGCAAGTAGTATCTCTAATTAGTATGAAATTTTGGCTAGCAAAAGTTTCTAAACAAGCACCACATGTTAGAGGATCCATGACAATATAACTTCTATGTGAATATAAACAAACATAACCATTACATTCTCTTCCTTGTCCAACATCAACTAACTCAAGTTTGAAAATAATTAATGAGGGCTCACAATCATAGAAGATGTCCAAGATAGTATATTTATATGTGAAATCTCTTTTCCTTCAATATTCTTTCATGAATTGTTCAGGTGACCAATGTTATGTTTGTTAACTTCCAATAAATTTTATCGCTTATACTTCTTGTATGTGAAGTCACTACTCCCCATGGGACAAGAATATCAAGAATATATAATTTAATATTTATTACATTCACTTCATTTTATATTTTCTCTTAGGATATAAGTGAAACACAAGAGTGAACATCAAACTCCTCTCAAAAAGATATAAGGGAAGATCAATGGGTAGTCAAACAATTAAGTAGCTATGTGAGGTCTATCTCTCAATAAATACTTTTAGATCTAAGTATTTTATTGAAACATCAAACAAAACAAAATACACTCCAAGAACAGCACATATCATGTGAATGAATAAAAACTTAGGATCAACATAGGCTAACCGATAATTGTTGATGAAGAGAGGTGGGATGCGTAGCATCCCCAAACTTAGATGCTTGAGACTTCTTGTAATATATACTTGGGGTGCTTTGGGTATACCCAAGCTTGATCTCTTGAGTCTCCTTAATTACTCTCATCTCACGGTTTCACCTAGGTCTCAAAAAACTTCATCCACACAAAACTTGAAAAGAACTCATGAGATAGGTTAGTGCACATAAAAATAAATAAACACTTTATGTACTACCAAGATAAGTTTCATATTATTTTTCAAACATTATCTACTGTATACTATCATTTCCACAATTTATATCTACCAATATAAGTCATGAAAACTATAGGAGAAGTGGATAACAAAAGTATGACCGCAATATGTCTAAAAAAGACAGTCTATAGCAATTAATTTTTAAAGTGCAATTCTAAAACTCCAAAAAAATGGAAATTTACGACATGATAAAAAAATTACATAAAATATTGTGAAACAATTACAGAAAAATTGCACGTCCCACTAAAATATGAAAATTCTAATACTACAGAAAAAATTTCTGTTTTTACATAGCACACATCAAACATGTAATTCAAGCATCCTAAAAGGAAATTCTTGGAACTTTTTACTGAAAAACAAGATTATAAATAACTTTAATAAAATACTAACAAAATAAAATGATTCTCCAAGCAAAACACATATTATGTGACAAATAAAAATGTAGCTCCAAGTAAGATATACTGATAGTGTTGAAGACCAAACATGGGATGCCTTCGGGGGCATCCCCAAGCTTAGACGCTTGAGTCTTACTTGGATATTAACTTGGGATGCCTTGGGCATCCCCAATCTTAGGGTATTACCACTCATTATTCTCCTCATATGGGTGTCTTAACCAAAACTTGAAAACTTCAATCACACTTAACGAAACTTCGTGAGATGGGTTAGTTTAATAAATATAGATCATTCACTTAGGTGCTTTCAATAGAATATTCGTAATTGTTCTCACATAATACCTACTATATTCTATCATTACCATAATTTATACCACTAAATATCAGCGATGGAAACATTAAAACAAGCAAACTATGCATACAAAACAGAATCTGTAAAACATAATAGTCTGTGAAGATCTGAATGAAATCCATATTTTCCTATATCTAAAAATTCTGAAAAAATAGTAAAACTCGGATAAATTGCAAAGAAAATTGTTTAAATTTGAAGAATTTTTTACTCTCCATTAAAAACGGAGAAATTTTGCACTGGACGTAAAAGTTTCTGTTTTTGCACAGAATCAAACTAGCAAGTATCCACACTATCCCAAAGGCTTTACTTGGCACCTTATTGAAATAAAAAACACAAAACATGATTACTACAGTAGATTAATCATTTTAAAACATGAAAACGTAAAGTATAAGTGTTGGGTTGTCTCCCAACAAGCGATTTTACTTTAAAGCCTTCTAGATAGGCATGATGATTTCAATGATGCTCACATCAAAGTAAAGAATTAAAACACGATGAGATCATCATGAAGCATATGAAAGGCAAATTTAACTCTAACCCTCTTCCTATGCATAGGGATTTTGTGAGCAAGCAATTTATAGGAGCAACAATCAATTTGCATAGGAAGGCAAAACAACCATGACTTCAAAACTTTGAACACATAGAGAGGAAACTTGATATTATTGCAAAACCTACAAGCATATGTTCCGCCCTCATAATAATTCTCAGTAGCATCGTGAAGGAATTCAAAAATATAACTATCACATAAAGCATTCTTTTCATGATCCATAAGCATATAAAATTTGTTACTCTCCACATAAGCAATTTTCTTCTCATTAATTGTACTCGGAGAAAACTCAACAAAATAACTATCATGAGATACATGATTGTCATAACCAAATTAAAAATTAAAATCATGGTGAAAAGTTTCATATTTATCAGTATTCTTTATAGCATACATGTCATCATCATAATCATCATAGATAGCAACTTGTTTGTCACAATCAATTGATACCTCTTCCAGAATAGTGGAATCAACATTAAATAAAGTCACGACCTCTCCAAATCCACTTCCATAATAATTACAATAATATTCAACACCCTCCAAAATAGTGGGATCATTAGTACATAGAGCTGACACTCTTCCAAACTCACTTTCATCAATATAATCATCATACAAAGGAGGCATGCAATCATCATAACAAATATATCAGTTGGGACACACATCAGTTGTAGCAAATATATTCTCAAATATGTAATTCTCATCAAGCATACCATCCCCAAGCTTGTGGTTTTGCAAATCATTAGCATAATAATCAATAGCATGAATGGCACCAATAGTATAACAATTATTATCATCATAATTTTCTAAGTTAGTGCTGAAAATATTTTCAATATTATAAGAACTATCATTATCTTCCCAATCATCCTCATCGCAACAAGTAGTAGGCATAACGAAATAATCATCAAGTGTATCATCGTCCACATTACTTTCAGAGTCATTCTCAACGATAATAGGAGCAACATTATTTGGGAGAGATGCCTTTTTACCTCTACTTTTCCTTCTTTTCTTCTTCTTAACCACCTTGTGTCTGTGTTTAAGTAGTTTTTTCGAGTTTCTTATTGAAGAGATTGGTTCGATGGGAAGCTCCTCCTTGCAACCTGATTCATTACTAGAAACAATGGGAGAGAATTGGGAGACCTTTAACCTTTCATTAGTATTCCTTTTATATTCTATTAGTTTTCTTGTCTTTCTATAGTTGGCCATATAAGCATTCTCATTACAATTTACTACGCAAAAGATATAGATTTCCTGTAGATTAGTTTCATTGTCATTAGTGATAAGGAATATATGAAACCAATCATTTTGTTGTGACAATTCTTCACACCAAAAAAATTCATTATAGAATTCACCGGAGATCAAATTATCACAATATTTGGAAACAGTTTGATCATGAAATGCATGCATTGGAAATTAAGATGACCAACCCTATTGCAAGGTTCACAGGTAATGGGGTGAAGATAGCATAATGTTGTGGCCAATTCATCTATATTTTTAAGCCACCAATTGGATTTATCATGTTTACGCTTCTTACAAAATCTATCATCCATATATGGCATGTCTTCACAAATTTTATTCACTCCACAAAAATTGATATGCTTATAGGAAATCTTTTTATCATGACTAGTGCAATCATCATTAGCATCATGGATATTCATAGAATTCATACTAGCAATATTACTATCATGCCCATAATTCAAGGGTGTAATACCAAACATCTTATTGAACTCTTTTTCTAAAACTTTGGCACAATTTTCCGATCCATCATTTTCAAGAAAAACATAATAAAGGTAAAGAACTTGATGTAACATCAATTCCATTTATTTGTAGTTTTATTTATAAACCAAACTAGTGATAAACAAGAAACTGAAAGATTTAATTGCAAGATCTAAAGATATACCTTTAATCACTCACCTCCCCAGCAACGGCGCTAGAAAATAGCTTGATCTCTACTACACAACCTTATTCTTGTAGACTTTGTTGGGCCTCTAAGCGCAGAGTTTTGTAGGATAGTAGCAATTTTCTGTTAAGTGGATGACATAAGGTTTATCAAATCGTGGGAGGTGTAGGATGAAGATGGTCTCTCTCAAACAACCCTGCAATCAAATACAAGAAGTATCTTGTGTCCCCAACACACCCAATACAATGGTAAATTGTATAGTTGCACTAGTTCTGCAGCGACCCGACCTGAAATAGTCAAGTCTCTGGTGTTTTCATACCATCCCAAGATCATGATGGTACACACGCAGTACATCAATGTATATATCTAATGAACCACAAGTGTAGGGGGTCAATCATAGTCCTTTCGATAAGTAAGAATGTCGAACCCAACGAGGAGCAGAAGGAAATGAGAAGCGGTTTTCAGCAAGGTAGTTGCAAGCATCGAAATTGTAGGTAATAGGTAGTTTTATAGCAACATAATTGGTAATGAGCAAGTAACAGTAATGGTAAATAAAGTGCAGCAAGGTACCCAATCCTTTTGTGGCAAAGGACAGGCCAAGGCGATCTCTTATATAAGCAAAGTGTTCTTGAGGGTACACAGGAATTTCATCTAGTCACTTTCACCATGTTGGTTTGATTCGTGTTCGCTACTTTGATGATTTGATATGTCGGTGGACTGGTGCTTGGGTGTTGTTCTTACTTGAACAACCTCCCACTTATTATTAACCCCCCTCGCAAGCATCCGCAACTACGATAAAAAATATTAAGATAAAATCTAACCATAGCATTAAATATGTGGATCCAAATCAGCCCCTTACGAAGTAGCGCATAAACTAGGGTTTAAGCTTCTATCACTCTAGCAACCCATCATCTAATAACTACTCCACAAAGCATTACCTTAGGCCCAAGGATGGTGAAGTGTCATGTAGTCGACATTCACATGACACCACTAAGGGAATCACAACATACATATCATCAAAATATCGAACACATATCAAATTCACATGATTACTTCCAACATGACTTCTCTCATGACCTCAAGAACAAAGGTAACGACTCACAAATAATATGCATGCTCAAGATCAGAGGGGTATTAAATAGCATAATGGATCTGAACATATAATCTTCCACCAAATAAACCATATAGTAATCAATTACGCAAGGTAATCAACACTACTAGTCACCCACAGGTACCAATCTGAGGTTCCGGTACAAATATTGAACACAAGAGATGAACTAGGGTTTAGAGGAGATGGTATTGTTAAAGATGTTGATGAAGAACGGCCTACCAAAGATGAGATGGTTGTTGGTGATGATGATGGCTTCGACTTCCCCCTTCGAGAGGGAAGTTCCCCCGGCAGAATGACTCCGCCAGAGGGCAAAAGTGCTCCTACCCAAGTTTTGCCTCAAGATGGCGGTGTTCCGTCACAAAAGTCCTCTCCTTATTTTTTATAGGTCAAAACACCTTAGATACCAGAACATGGGCTCCGGAGGTGGGCCGTGCTGAGCACAACCCAGGGTGGCCTGGTGCGCCCTGGTGTCTTGTGCTCACCGGAGTGGCTCCCTCCGGTAGTTATTTGCTCCAATATTTATTATATATTCCAAAATAAATCTCCATGAAGTTTTAGGTTATTTGAAGATGTGCAGAATATGTATCTCTAACATACTTTTTCAGGTCTAGAATTCCAGTTGTCGGTATTCTCCCTCTTTGTTCCAACCTTGCAAATTATGAGAGAAAAGGCATTTGAATTACTCCATAAATCATTATAATGCATAAAAAAATTATAAATAACAGTAGGAAAATATGATGCAAAATGGACGTATCAACTCCCCCGAGCTTAGACCTCGCTTGCCCACAAGCGAAAGCCGATATCAGAAAACATGTCCACATGGGTTGCGAGAGAGGGGTCGATAAAAACAAAATACGGACATAGTAGCATCATGCTTATTATGATAAAAACAACAAATTTTATCATAAAACTCTTTCATATAACTTTTATGTTATAATAACATCATATAACTTCTTATGAACAAGTATAAACTTTGGTAGACTTACTCGTTGGACGGCAGGTCGTTGAGCACAAATGGATCTTTAAAATGAAGACAGACGCTGATGGTAATTATCACCATTTGTAAAGCTCGACTTGTTGCAAAGTTGTTTGTGACAAGTTCAAGGAGTTAACTGCGATGAGACTTTCTCACTCGTAGCAATGCTAAAGTTTGTTGGAAATATGTTAGCAGTTGCTGCATTTTTCAATTATGAAATCTGGCAGATGGATGTCAAAACATCGTTTCCTTAACGGTTTTACTTGAGGAAAGGTTGTATGTGATACAACCAGAAGGTTTTGTCAGTCCTAAGGATGCTAAAAGGTGTACACGCTTCAGTGATCCTTCTATGGACTGAAGCAAGCATATCGGAGTTGGAATATGCACTTTGATGAGGTGATCAAAGTTTTGAGTCTATGCAAAGTTTATGAGAAACTTGTATTTACAATAAAGTGAGTGGGAGCACTATAGAATTTCTGATAAGTATATGTGGATGACATATTGTTGATCGGAAATAATGTAGGATTTCTGGAAAGCATAAATGGTTGTTTGAAAAGTGATTTTGAAAGGAAGACCTGGATAAAGCTACCTAATTGTTGAGCATCAAAATCTATAGAGATAGATCAAGATGCTTGATGAGACTTTCAATAAATACATACCTTGACAAGATTTTGAAAGAGTTCAAAATGGATCAGTCAGAGAAAGAGTTCTCGCCTGATTTATAAAGGTGTGAAGTTGAGTAAGACTCAAAGCTCGACAACGGCAGAAGAAAGAGAAAAGACGAACGTCGTCCCCTATGCCTTAGCCATAGGCTCTGTGTAGTATGCCATGCTGTGTACCGCACCTGTGTGTGCCTTGCCATGAGTCTGCCAAGGGGTACTAGAGTGGTCCAGGAGTGGATCACTGGACAGCGGTCGAAATTATTCTTAGTAACCAGAGGACTAAGGAGATGTTTCTCAATTATGGAGGTAATAGAGAGTTTGTCGTAAAGAGTTACGTCGATGCAAGCTTTAAACACCAATCCGGATGGCTCGTAGTAGCAATCTGGATACATATAGTGGAGCAGCCATTTGGTAAAGTACCAAGTGGAGTGTGGTAGCAGTGTTTATGGTTTGACATAGATTTGCAAAGTACACACGGATCTGAATGTTACAGACCCGTTGACTATAAGACCTCTCTCACATGCAAAGCATGATCGAACCCCAGAACTCATTGGGTGTTAGATTCATAACAATGCGAATCACATGGTGATGTGAACTAGATTATTGACTCTAGTGCAAGTGGGAGACTGTTGGAAATATGCCCTACAGGCAATAATAAATTAGTTATTATCATATTTCCTTGTTCATGATAATCGTTTATTATCCATGCTATAATTGTATTGATCGGAGACTTAAATGCATGTGTGGATACATAGACAAAACCATGTCCCTAGTATGCCTCTAATAGACTAGCTCGTTGATCAAAGGATGGTTAAGGTTTCCTAGCCATGGACATGAGATGTCATTTGATAACGGGATCACATCATTGGGAGAATGATGTGATGGACAAGACCCAAATTACAAACGTAGCATATGATCGTGTCAGTTTATTGCTGCTGTTTTCCGCATGTCAAGTATATGTTCCTATAACCATGAGATCATGCAACTCACTGACACCGGAGGGATGCTTTGTGTGTATCAAACGTCGCAACGTAACTGGGTGACTATAAAGGTGCACTACAGGTATCTCCGAAGGTGTCTCTTGAGTTGGCATGGATCAAGACTGGGATTTGTTACTCCGTGTGACGGAGAGGTATCTCAGGGCCCACTCGGTAATGCAACATCACAACAAGCCTTGCAAGCAATGTGACTAATATGTTATCCACGGGATCTTTCATTACGGAACGAGTAAAGAGACTTGCCGGTAACGAGGTTGAACTAGGTATGGAGATACCGACGATCGAGTCTCGGGCAACTAACATACCGAAGAACAAAGGGAACGTTATACGGGATTGATTGAATCCTTGACATAGAGGTTCGACCGATGAAGATCTTCGTAGAATATGTAGGAACCAATGTGGAAGTCCAGGTCCCGCCATTGGTTATTGGCCGTAGAGGTGTCTCGGTCATGTCTACATAGTTCTCGAACCCGCAGGGTCTGCACACTTACGGTTCGGTGACGTTTCGGTAGTGTAGAGTTATGTATGGTGGTGACCGAAGGTTGTTCGGAGTCCTGGATGAGATCCCGGACGTCGCGAGGAGCTCCGAAATGGTCAGGAGTTAAATATTCATATATAGGAAGTCCCAGTTTGGTCGCCGGAAAAGTTCCAGGCTCATCGGTAGTGTACCGGGAGTGCCAGTAGTGTACCGGGAGACCACCGGGAGGGGTATTTCGACCCAAGAGGATTTATGGGCTGTATGAGGATTAATACCAGCCCTTAGTGGGATGGTGGAAGTCCTACACAAAGCCCATGAGGCTGGGAAGAAAATACCAAAAGGAAAAAGGTGGAAAAAGGCAAAAAAGGGCCAAATAAGGAAGGAGTCCTAATCCTACTAGGAGTGGAGGAAGAGGACTCCTCCCTCCTTGGTTTGGCCGACCCAAGGGCTGCCTTTTTGACAGACAAGCCTCCTCCTCCTCTCCTCCTATATATACTAGAGGATTTTAGGGTTTTGGCACAAGATTTTCAGCCACGTGCCACCCGTTCCTCTAGTGCATAGCTTCTCCTCTAGATCGGTTTTCTACAGTGCTTAGGCGAAGCCCTGTCGGAATAGCTCCACCACCATCGCCGGAGCGCCATCATGCTGCCGGAGAACTCTTCCTCCTCTCCGCCTCCTCTTGCTGGATCAAGACGGTGGAGATCGTCATCAAGCTCCACGTGTGCTGAACGCGGAGGTGCCGTCCGTTCGGTACTAGATCGGAAGGATCGTGATCAAGGCCACGGGACATTCGTGATCGGATCGCGGGACGGATCGTGACGAGAACGCGAGACGGTTCGTGATTGGTTCTCGGGATGGTTCGTTATTAGATCGTGGGACGCTCGGCAATTTGGATCGTGAAGAAGTTCGACTACACCAACCGCGTTTCTTAACGCTTCCCGCTTAGCAATCTACAAGGGTACGTAGATCCACTCTCCCTCTCGTAGATGCTCATCACCATGGATAGGTTTGCGTGTGCGTAGGAAAAATTTTGTTTCCCATGCAACATTCCCCAACACGATCTTGGTCACGGTCCTTCCGATCTAGTACCGAACGGACGACACCTCCGCGTTCAACACACGTATAGCTCGATGACAATCTCTGCCTTCTTGATCCAGCAAGAGGGAGCGGAGAGGTAGATGAATTCTCCGGTAGCGTGATGGCGCCGCGGCGATGGTGGTGGAGCAATTCCGACAGGGTTTCGCCTAAGCACTGCAAAAAACCGATCTAGAGGAGAAACTATGCACTAGAGGAACGGGTAGCACATGGCTGAAAATCAAGTGCCAAAAACCCTAAAACCTCTAGTATATATAAGAGGAAGAGAGGAGGAGGTTTGGCCCTCAAGGGGCCAGCCCTTGGCTTCAGCCAAATCAAGGAGGAGAGGAGGAATCCTCCTCCAATCCTAGTAGGACTAGAACTCCTCCTTATTTTGGTCTTTTTGCCTTTTTCCACCTTTTTCTCTTAGAGCTTTTCTTCCCAGCCGCATGGGCCTTGTGTGGGCCTTCTACCAGCACACTAAGGGCTGGTACTCACTCTCACATAGCCCATGTAGCCTCTTGGGTCAAAATACCCCTCCCGATGGTCTCCCGGTACACTACCGGCACTCCCCGTACACTACCGATGAGCCCGAAACTTTTCCAGCGACCAAAAGAGGACTTCCTATATATCAATCTTTACCTCCGGACCATTCCAAAGTTCCTTGTGACGTCCGGGGTCTCATCTGGGACTCCGAACAACCTTCAGTAACCACCATACATAACTCTATACTACCAAAACGTCATCGAACCTTAAGTGTGCGGACCCTGCAGGTTCGAGAACTATGTAGGCATGACCGAGACACCTCTACAGTCAATAAACAATAGTGGGACCTGGATGTCCATATTGGTTCCTACATATTCTATGAAGATCTTTATCGGTCGAACCTCTATGTCAAGGATTCAGTTAATCCCGTATGATGTTCCCTTTGTTCTTCGGTATGTTACTTTCCCGAGATTCGATCGTCGGTATCTCCGTACCTAGTTCAACCTCGTTACCGGCAAGTCTCTTTAATCGTTCCATAATACAAGACCCTATGACTAACACTTAGTCACATTGCTTGCAAGGCTTATTGTGATGTTGTATTACCGAGTGGGCCCTGAGATACCTCTCCGTCACACGGAGTAACAAATCCCAGTCTTGATCCATGCCAACCCAACAGACACCCTCGGATATACCTGTAGAGCACCTTTATAGTCACCCAGTTACGTTGTGACATTTTATACACACAAGGCACTCCTCCGGTGTCCTTGATTTGAATGATCTCATGGTCATAGGAACATATACTTGACATGCAGAAAACAGTAGCAATAAACTGACACGATCATATGCTATGTTTGTAGTTTGGGTCTTTTCTATCACATCATTCTCCTAATGATGTGATCCCGTTATCAAATGACATCTCATGTCCATGGCTAGGAAACCATAACCATCTTTGATTAACGAGCCAGTCTACTAGAGGCATACTAGGGACATGGGGTTGTCTATGTATCCACACATGTATCTGAGTTTCCGATCAATACAATTATAGCATGGATAATAAACGATTATCATGAACAAGGAAATATGATAATAACCAATTTATTATTGCCTCTAGGGCATATTTCCAACATTTGGCCAGTCCACATACTCAACCATCATTTAGTCTTCCGTGATTGCTAACACTCATAGCATACCCATGGGCAAAAAGTTTCAACCAGACACATAGAAAGATAGGGGCTTATGGTTTCGCCTCCCAACGTATTCACCTCAAGGGTGATGTCAACAATAATAACTCATGCTCACTCATATCCAACTGGATATATGTGCCTAGATGTTTCCTCACCACATGATGCTTGCAAAAAGAGAAAAATAAAAGGAATAGGAAAGAATACTTTGACTCTTGCATAAAAGTAAATACATAAAGGTGAAAGATAGGCCCTTCTTAGAGGGGAACAGAGGTTGTCATGCGCTTTTTAGTTTGTATGCCAAGTCCCTTAGTGCAAAATAATGTCATGTTGTATTGCCCCTTGTGATAGCAACCTTTATTATGCAGTTCGTCGCTTTTATTACCTTGGCATCACAAGTTCGTACAACGCTCAAATTTCTCTTACACTAATTGATCCAACACTTTTAGAAGCAATTTTTATTGCCTTAGTGCACCGATGACAACTTACTTGAAGGATCTTATTCAATCAATAGGTAGGTATGGTAGACTCCCCAAACATGAGTTTGCGTTTGGGATTTTGGATGCACAGGTAGTATCTCTACTTAGTGCGGAATTTTTGGCTTGCAAAGATATTGAGAAAGCACCACATGTTGAAGGATCTATTACAATATGACTTCTATGTGAATATGAACAAACATAAATCATTACATTGCCTTCCTTGTCCAACATCAACAATTTCGGCGTATAATATTTAGTGGGGGATCACAATCATAAAAGATGTCCAAGATAGCGTATTTGCATGTGAATCTTCTCTTCCCTAATTAATTCTTTCATGAGTTGCATCATTGATTAATGCTATGTTTGTCAATCTCCACTAAATTTTACCACTTATACTTTTCTTTATATGATGTCATTACTCACCATAAGATTAGCATATGATCCTTTTCATTTATTTTATTATGATTGTAACAAGAAAGTAAAGAAGCAAGAGCTCAAACTAGACTTTATTATATAACTCTCACTCGATTACATAGATAGATGCATCACGAAACTAACACTCGGAAATAGATAATACTAAACTTTTATTCAACTAAATAATGAAAAAGCTAAGGCTCCAAATAAAATGTAAAGGTAAAAAGTGATAGTGATACGATACCGGGGCATCTCCCCCAAGCTTGGCTCAAGCCAAGGGGAGTACTCATACCCGTGTACTCAAGTCTCCTTTGGTGGTGAAGATGATGAAGGTGGTGGTGATGAAGAAGTAGTAGGTTTCTCCTCCAGCTTCCACGGCAAGGGTTCGCCATCAAAAGTTGATGCACGAGTCCCCTGAGTCCTTCGACAGCTTAACTCATACCTTTAAATCTTGCTTCATACTCAAAAACTTGATTTTGAAGATCATAAATTTGACTTTGCAGAAAGTTGATTTGCTCGCTCAAGGTGAAGACGATGTCCTTCATGGACTATCCATCCACCATGTGATCACGGGTGAATTCCGTGATCATGAAGTGATTAGCACTAAGTCCACGCTCCACCATCCCTTGGCACTTGAAGATCTCCTGTTCCACCGCTTCAAGCCTCGCCTCAACGCTTCCCGTCTTATTAGGCCCTTGAACATCTTGGATGAGGAGCACCCCCTCATGCATCACAATGGCTTGAGGGTGCATCATCACCTCTGACAAGTACGGATTGATAACCTTCTCGAAGAACTTGTCCTTGGGGGAATTCTCTAGAGCCATGGAGATCTAGATCTGGCAAGAAAACAACACGAAACAAGAACAACGGATATTTCCACGATGTAGTGGTCAAAATAATCGGGGATATACATAGGGTAATTTTTATTCTTCGAAAAAACATATGGAAGAGAAATGGAGTCGGTAAGGTTCCCGAGGTGCGCACAACCCACCAAGGTGTGCCAGGGAGGGCAGGCGCGCCCTGGTGTATCGTGGTCACCTCGGTTGATTTCCTGTTTATTTCTTATTTTCCTAATTTTTCTAATATTCCAAAACTGACAGAAAATATTTTGGCGGATTTTTCGGAGTCCACTTACTTACCGAATCACATACCTCTTATTTCTCATCATTCTATAGCGTTCTGGAAGGTTTCTCTTATGTGTTCCTCTAGTGTCATGGTTTGGATAGCATTGCTTTCAACATTAATAGGCGTACCTAAGATATAGTGTTTAATTCTTTGTCCACTGACCACCTTCAGGTTAGTGCATTCGACTTTATTAATCTTGTTAGCTCTAGAGCGGTAAACTTCTTCGATAACATATGGTCCTTCCCATTTGGAAAGAAGTTCTCCTACAAAAAATCTAAAACAAGAGTTTTACAAAAGAACATATTCTCCAACTTTGAATTCTCGCTTTCTGATTCTTTTGGGATGCCATCTCTTAACTTTTTCTTTGAATAGTTTGGCATTTTCATAAGCTTGGGCTCTCTATTCATCTAGTGAGCTAATATCAAATAACCTCTTTTTCACAGGCAAGTTTGAAATCATAGTTGAGTTCTTTAATTGCCCAAAATGCTTTGTGTTCTAACTCTAGAGGCAAATGACAAGCTTTCCCATAAACCATTTTGTATGGAGACATACCCATAGGATTTTTATAAGCTGTTATATAGGCCCAAAGTGCATCATCTAGTTTCTTAGACCAATTCTTTCGGGACCTATTGATAGTGTTTTGTAATATTAATTTTATTTCTCTATTGCTAAGTTCAACTTGACCACTAGATGGAGGATGATAGGGTGATGCAATTATATGGTTAACATCATATTTAGCAAGCATTTTATGGAAAGCATCATGAATAAAGTGTGAATCACCATCAGTCATTAAATATCTAGGGACTCCAAACCTTGGGAAAATAACTTCTTTAAGCATTTTAATGGAGGTCTTATGATTAGCGCTACTAGTTGGAATAGCTTCTACCCACTTAGTGACATAATCAACAGCAACCAAAATATGAGTATACCCATTAGAGGAAGGAAAAGGTCCCATATAATCAAAACCCCATACATCAAATGGTTCAACACCAAGTGATTAATTCATAGGCATTTCCTGACGCTTACCGATGTTACCAATTATTTGGCATTCATCACAAGAAAAGACATACTTACAGGCATCCTTGAAGAGAGTAGGTCAATAAAAACCAGATTGTAATACCTTGCCAGCAGTTCTATCTCCCGCACGATGTCCTCCATAGGATTTAGGATGACATTTCCGTAGGATTTGTTCAGGTTCATGCTCATGTACACAACGTCTAATAATACCATCTACTCCTTCTTTATAAAGATGTGGGTGATCCCAAAGGTAATGCTTTAAATCATAGAAGACTTTTTTCTTTTGTTGGTATGTGAAACTAGGTGGTATATGTTTAGCAACAATGTAGTTAGCATAATTAGCATGCCAAGGAGTGTTTTGAGAAACATTTATTGTAACTAACTGTTCATCGGGAAAACTATCATCAATAAGTAGGGGTCATCAAGAATATTTTCTAACCTAGACAAGTTATCAACTACAGGGTTCTCAATTCCTTTCCTATCAATGATATGTAAATCAAATTCTTGAAGTAAGAGAACCCACCTAATGAGTCTAGGTTTAGCATCTTTCTTTTCCATGAGATATTTCATAGCAGCATGATCGGTGTGAATAATAACTTTGGAGTCAAGAATGTAAAATCTAAATTTATCACAAGCAAACACAACTGCTAAAAATTCTTTTTTCAGTAGTAGCATAATTTCTTTGGGCACTATCTAGAGTACTGCTAGCATAATGGATAATACTTGATTTGTTATCAACTCTTTGTCCAATAATAGCACCAACTACATAATCACAAGAATGACACATAATTTCAAAAGGCAAGTTCCAATCAGGTGGTTGAACAATAGGTGTAGTAGTTAAGGCTTTCTTAAGCGTTTCAAAGGCTTCTACACGATCATCATAAAAAACAAAGGGATATCCTTTTGTAAAAGATTAGTAAGAGTCCTCAAAATTTTGGAGAAGTCTGTAATAAACCTCCTATAGAAACCAGCATGACCAAGGAAACTCCGTATACCTTTTATATCTTTGAGACATGGTATTTTCTCAATTGCATCAAATTTAGCTTGATCCACCTCAATACCTCGTTCAGAAATTTTATGACCCAAGACAATACCTTCATTAACCATAAAGTGGCACTTCTCCCAATTCAAGACGAGATTGGTTTGTTCACATCTCTGCAAACTCAATCAAGGTTGCTTAAGAAATCATCAAATGAAGTTTCGTAAACAGAAAAATCATCCATGAAAACTTCCACAATCTTTTCACAAAAATCTGAGAATACAGTAGTCATACATCTTTGAAAGGTAGCAGGTGCATTGCATAAACCGAAAGGCATATGTCTATAAGCATAGGTTCCAAAAGGGCAAGTAAAGGTGATTTTCTCTTGATCAGATTGTGGCACAGGTATTTGAGAGAACCAGAATATCCATCCAGGAAACAAAAGTGTGTGTGCTTATATAATCTTTCTAGCGTTTGATCAATGAAAGGCAGAGGGTAATGATCTTTTCTAGTAGCTTTATTTAATTTTCTAAAATCAATTACCATTCTATAGTCAGTGACAGTTCTCTGTGGGATGAGTTCGTTTTTATCATTAGGAACAACAGTAATACCTCCTTTCTAATGGTCAAAGTGAACGGGACTTACACATCTACTATCAGCTATAGGATAGATTATACCTGTTCCCAGAAGCTTTAGTATCTTAGTTCTTACCACTTATTTCATCTTAGGATTCAATTCGTTGGTGATCAACAACGGTTTTAGCATCAAGTTCCATATTAATCTTGTGCTCACATAGAGTGTCACTAATGCCTTAAGGTCATCAAGAGTATATGCAATAGCAGCCTGGTGCTTCCTCGGAAATTTTAATAATCTTTCTTCTTCATGTTCTGAAAGGTTAGAACTAATAATAATAGGATATATATTTTTCTCATCAAGATAAGCATACTTCAAAGTGTCAACAGGCAAATTGTGTTTTAGTAGAGGTTGTTGTTCAAAGAAAATTTTATCTATCTCATTTCTTTCATGCAAGTGCATATCATTTTCATGCTCTAGCAAATATTGTTCTAGTGGATTAGTAGGAGGAATGGCAATAGAAGCAAGACCAATTATTTAATACTTACTAGATAATTCTTTCTTGCGGGGTTGCCTACTATACTTGGAAAAATTACACCCATGAGACACATCACCAAACTCAACACTGACGGTTTCTTTTTGGCAATCTATCTTAGCATTAACTATGTTCAAGAAAGGTCTACCAAAGATAATGGGACAAAAGTCATCTTGTGGGGAACCAAGAACTAGAAAATCAGTAGGATATTTTACTTTCCCACACAAGACTTCAACAGCTCTAACAATCCCAAGTGGTGTGATGGTGTGTCTATTAGCAAGTTTGTTAGTAACATCAATGTCTTCTATTTCAGCATGTGCTATATCATTCATAATTTCTTGGTATAGAGTAAAAGGAATAGCACTCACACTAGCACACAAATCACATAAGCCATGATATAAATGATCTCCTATTTTAACCGAGACAACAGGCATGCCAACTACAGGTCTATGTTTATCTTTTTCATCGGGTTTAGCAATTCTAGCAGCTACATCACAGAAGTAAATAACATGTCCATCAATATTTTGTACTAATAGATCTTTAACCATAGCAAGACTAGGTTCTACTTTAATTTGTTCAGAGGGCTTAGGTGCTTTAACATTACTCTTCTGAACCATAGTTGATACCTTGGCATGTTCCTTTATCCTAACAGGAACGTGTGGTTTTTCGATATAAGTAGTAGGCACAACTGGATCAACATTGTAAATGGTAGTTCCTTCTTTAGCTATGACCGGTTCTTTGATTTCTTTTTTCATAGGGGGTGATATTTAAACCACTTGTCCTTAGGGAGATCAACATGAGTAGCAAATGATTCACCAAAAGAGGCTACTATCTCAGAGTCAAGTCCATATTTAGTGCGAAACTTGTGAAAAGCATCGATATTCATAAAAGATTTAACACAATCAAACTCAAGATTAATACATGACTCATTACCTTTGTCGAGTTCCCAATCTTCAGAGTTGCGTTTAATTCTTTCTAATAGATCCCACTTGAATTGAATAGTCTTCTTCATAAAAGAACCGGTACAAGAAGTATCGAGCATGGATCGACCATTATGAGAAAGGCAAGCATAAAAAATTTGAATAGTAATTTCTCTCGAGAGATCATGATTGGGGAATGAGTATAACATTGACTTAAGCCTCCCCCAATATAGGGCGATACTTTCTCCTTTACGAGGCCAAAAATTATATATATAATTCCGATCATGATGAACTAGATGCATACGACAAAACTTTTGGTGGAATTCCAATTTCAATCTATTCCAGTTCCATGATCCAATATCATCACATAGCCTATACCATGTAAATGATTTTCCCTTCAAATATAAAGGGAAAACCTTCTTCTTAACTTCATCTCCGGATAAACCAGCAAGCTTAAATAATCCACACATTTCATCCACATGTATTTGGTGCATATCGGGATGTTCAGTTCTGTCTCCTGCATAAGGATTAACTAGCAGTTGTTCTATCATTGTAGGATCAAGAGAGGTGTGTCTAGAGGGGGGTGAATAGACTACTAGCAGAAATTTAATACCTAACCTTTTCCCAAGTAAATTGGTTGGTAGATTTTAATACTTTTAGCAAATCTAGCAAGTCTAACAGCCCTACACATGCATGTCAACAAGTATGGCAGCGGAAAGTAAAGACATTGCACATGTAAGTAAAGAGATGGGTAGGAAGATCAAACACAGTAGGAGACGCAAGGATTGTTCCCGTGGTTCCGATAGGTGGTGCTATCGTACATCCACGTTCATGGAGTCTTCAACCCATGGAGGGTAACGGTCGAAAGAGTCCACGAAGGGTTCCACGAAGAAGCAACCTTGACTATTCCATGCCGCTTCCTTCCATGAAGGACTAGCCTCACTATGGGTAGATCTTCACAAAGTACGCGATCTCCTTGCCCTTACAAACTTCTTGGTTCACTCCACAACACGAAGTAGGAGGCTCCCAAGCGACACCTAACCAATCTAGGAGGCACCACCCTCCAAAAGGTAATAGGCTCAGTAATGACGATGAACTCCTTACTCTTGTGCTTCAAGATGATAGAGTCCTCAACACACAATCTCTCTCACATAGATTTGGCTTGGTAGAAGAGATGGGACTGGTTGAAAGCAACTTGGGGAGGCTAGAAATCAAGATCCATATGGTTGGAGTGGAAGATCTTGACCTCAACACAAGGGTAGGTGGTTCTCTCAAAGAAAACTGAGTAGGATAGGTATGGAATAGTTCTGAGTGCTTCTCTTACGAGTGGTTGGTGGTGAAGGGGTATATATAGGCATCCCCAAAAATCCAACCGTTACACACAATAAGTTAGACTCGGTGACACCAAAGTCTAAAACTCAGTGGTGCCGAAGAGACAAAAAGTGGCAACTTTTGAATCTCAGATGGACCGATATATAACTATTGGTTGCACTAACAAGGTGACCAAGGGTTAGAATTACCAAACTCGGTGATGCCGATTCACCATTCTCGGTCGGACCAAAAACGAGAATTTGCGTAATAGGAAGTTGGCAACCCAACTCGGTGGCACCGAGTGTAGTGTCGGCTGCACCAAAGTGTTAGGGTTTGGCTGAGTCCTTCTAGGGTTTGGAACTCGGTGGCACCGGGATAGAAAAGTTGGTTGCACCGATTTGGCATATTTGGCTTAGGACAGACTTTGGTGGGAGAGTATGTGTATATTTCGTGACTATCACTTCTTCCCGTTTGAGCATATTGTTCACCATCAAAACTTTACCCCCTTTTAATAGTATTGGCTTTCCTATAGACTCAAAGTGATTTCTCACAAATATAAAATGTAGAGTCCTATTTCTTGAAGCTTAACCAACCTATTTCCTTGCATCTTGGGTAATTCCACAATCTCCTCAACCCTTTTTGCCAACTCAGATCTTCATGGACTATTATCTGAAATATACTAGATAGAGGTGTTAGTCCAAGAGACAATGTATGTTGTCATGAATTATCAAAACCACCAAGGGAGCATATTGTGCTTTCAATCTCCCCCTTTTGGTAATTGATGACAACATACAATCAAAGCTTCAATTAAAGATATGCATGGATGCAATGAAGACTTTGAGAAACACATGACCTAGATTTGCTCCCCCTAAATGTGTGCAGTCCTTTAAAGGATATTTGCTTTGAAATGCATGGACACACATATGGACGAAAGGGATACAAGAGTCATGTGTATCTTGGCCATATGCATGAATATATGTGAATGAGAAATATATCCTTGATCAAAACTTCACTCTTGCAAACTATATGTGCAAGAAGCAAGAGATCATATTGATCAAGGATATGATGCATATACTTACCTTGAGTTCTTGAGCATTCTAGTAGTAGAGACACACTTGAGAAAACAATGTTAGGAAACACAAGAGTATTCTACTAAGAAAAAGCAATGGAACTCAAAGATACCAAGATATGGAGAACATATAAAGTATGATAATCCTTAAGATTAATATGTCTCCCCCTTTGGCATAAATTCTTTAGAACTTTCTCCCCTTTAGATATGAAAGTAGTAGTTCATCCTCTCCCCCTGAATCTTAGCATCTAGATGTTGGGATTGGATAGGGTGAGAAAAGTATGATATCAAAGGAACAGTAGTTTTCTCTCCCTACATTGTTGTTCTTCTCCTTGATTATGTATTTTTCCTCTCCCCCTAAATCATATCTCCTCCTTTGCATAAGCATGTGACTCTCCCTTTAGCATGAAGCTTTGATATTCTCCCCCTTTGGCATAATTACCAAAAAGGTCAAACTTGGGAGTAGTGACAGGGATCATTAACAAGGTAGGGATCATGGAGATCAAGGGTCAGTGAAAGTAACTTCTCTCCCTTTGGCAAATCTGAGGTTTCATCTCCTTGGAGCTAGGGATTCTTGAATAAAGAATTTCTTGCCCTAAGAATTGTTTGTTCTTCTCCACCTATAGTTGTTTTTTATATATAAAAGGGAACATTGAAGGTACAAGATAATCATGAGAACAGAATACTAATAAACTATTTCAAGAAAACATAAAATTTGATCATAAAGAAAATCGGTGGCTCCGATATGGATAAATCAGTGGTACCGAGTTTGTGTAGTGCTGCTTATCTGCATGTTCGGTAGGACTGAGTTATCTAAGTCGGTGACTCCGAAAGATAAACCAAGTTTCTGTTTTCAGAGAGACAAACAAAACTGTTTCAAGAAAAGCGTGAATAATTTACAAAGGTCATCAAATAGATAAGATTTGAGTGGTTACGAGAAATCATGCAATAAGAGAGCAAACCACACAGGATTCTTAACTAAATGATGGGTGGTGACTAGGTCACCTATATTAGAGTATATTGACTTAGGAGCCAAGCAAGAATACTTGATCATAGGTTGTACTCATCGTATAAGCTAAAAATGGGGTTACCATTTTTTGATTAAGCATTTTGATGTCTTCATATCTCTTGAGTTGCTTTATCCCATGACTTAGAGTAAAGCCTTTTCAAGGATATGAGTACATACCTTTGAGTGATGTTGATGACGCTGTTCGTAGGTGAACTTGTTGAGGTTGCTTGAGGTTGATCAAGATCATCTTGAGTTTGGAGCAATCCTTCTCGTTCTAGAACTCTTATCACCTGGAAAGATTAGTCATACAAGGAAAACAATAGATATATCCAATTGACATGACACTACTTAAGATTTTGCAACTAAGAACAAGTATATGTCAAGGATATTTTTGTAGTCTTCTTCCTTCCAACATCAAGAGGGTTGTGGATACTTGGTAATGACAAGATTGCTTATGATTGGAGTTGATGGCAATATTGTGGAATGAAGTTCTTCAAAGTACCTACAAAAGGTTAGATGCAATACAAGGGAGCATAGAATTCCATGGCATTTGATAATGAGTTACGAGATCATGGAGATAATAATAAAGCTCATGCCCTTGCTTGCAACCGAGTGAGTGTAGCTCAAGTTTGAAGCATCAATGATGTTCAACTTCCTCAAATGACAAAATGTCTTCTCATCAAGAGTCTTAGTAAAGATATCGGCCAATTGTTTGTTAGTACGAACATGCTTAAGATCGATATCTCCTTTGGCAACATGATCACAAATGAAATGATGTCGAACTTGAATATGCTTGGTTCGAGAATGTTGCACAGGATTATGTCCAATTTTGATAGCACTTTCATTGTCACAAAGTAATGGAACTTTTTTAACATTAATTCCATAATCTTTAAGCATTTGTGTCATCCATAGTAGTTGCGCACAACAAGATCCAGCAGCAATACAGCTTTAGTAGTAGATAGAGATACCGAGTTTTGTTTCTTGGAGGACCAAGACACAAGAGATCTACCTAAAAATTGACAAGTACCCGAGTTGGATTTTCTATCAACCTTGTCACTGGCATAGTCCAAGTCGGAATAGCCAACAAGATTAAACGAAGATCCCTTGGGATACCAAATGCCAAAGTTTGGTGTTTGTATCAAGTATCTCACAATATGTTTCACAGCCAAAAGATGACACTCTTTAGGTGCGACTTGATATCTAGCACACATGCAAACACTAAGCATGATATCGGGACGAGATGCACATAGATATAACAATGAACCAATCGTAGATCAATAAACTTTTTGATCAACCGTTTCATCCTCCCTGGCAAGGTCAACATGTCCACTAATGGGCATAGGAGTTTGCATACCTTTGCAATCCTGCAAGTTGAACTTCTTGATCAAGTCCTTGGTATACTTAGTTTGAGAGATGAAAGTTCCTTCTCTTGATTGCTTGATTTGCAATCCAAGAAAGAATTTCAGCTCACGCATCATAGACATCTCATACTTCTCGGACATGAACCTTCCAAATCTTTCACTAAATTGAGGGTTAGTGGAACCAAAGATAATATCATCCACATAAATTTGGCATACAAATATTTCTCCATTAACTCTCTTAGTGAACAAGGTTGCATCAGTTTTACCAATTTCAAAACCTTTTTCAATGAGAAACTTCGTTAAGCATTTATACCAAGCACGAGGAGCTTGCTTAAGACCATAAAGAGCTTTGTGAAGCTTGTAAACATGATTAGGTTTCTTAGGATTCTCAAAACCAGGTGGTTGCCTAACATAGACTTCTTCCTCTATTTCACCATTTAAAAATGCACTTTTGATGTCCATTTGATAGAGCGTGATATCATGGTGATTAGCATAAGAAAGAAGAATACGAATAGCTTCAAGTCTAGCAACGGGGGCATAGGTCTCACCGTAGTCCATACCTTCGACTTGCGTATATCCTTGGGCTACGAGACGAGCCTTGTTGCGTACGGCTTGACCATCTTTGTCTTGTTTGTTCTGAAACACCCATTTGGTTTCAATGATGTTGTGCTCATCTTTGGGCTTCTCCACGAGTGTCCAAACTTTGTTCCTCTCGAAGTTGTGTAGCTCTTCATGCATTGCGTTCACCCAATCCGCGTCTTCAAGAGCTTGTTCTACCTTTAGGGGCTCAATTCTAGAGATGAAAGAATGATGCTCACAAAAGTTAGCTAGACGGGTTTTAGAGCGAGTGATTCTCCTTGTTTGTATATCACCAAAGATTTGGTTTAGGGGATGATTCTTGGTCACTTGAGCTCGAACACGGGTCAGCTTCCGATTGTTGGATGGAGAAGCGTCTTCTTCTTCATCATCATCTCGTTCATCTTCGTTTTTGTTGAAGGTGTCATTCCCTTGAGGTGGTGGTGAAGGTGGTTGTGGTGGATCTTCATGATGCACTTCCTCCTCTTCATCATCTTGTCATGTACCGCTAGTGGATGCCTCCATGTCGTGTTGAGGTTCACCTTGACGTGAGGTGGGGGCTTCCACTTGAGTTGATGAAGTACTTTCCTTCACCTCCATGGGACTAATCTTGCCGATATGTAGATCTAGTATGGCTTCCGAAGGATCCTTATCACCTACATCAGTTGGCAATTGTTCGACTTGCGAACCATTAGATTCATTAAACTTCACATCTATCGTCTCTCAACTTTTCAAGTGAAGTTGTTGTAGACACGGTAAGTGTGAGAGTTCGATCCGTAACCAAGTAGGAATCCTTAATGAGATTTAGGAGTAAATTTAGTACGATGATGCTTATCAAGAATGTAGCACTTTGAGCCAAATACCCGAAAGTATCTGACTTGGGGTTTGTTACCGGTGAGTAGCTCGTATGCCATTTTACCGAGAACCTTGTGCAAGTAAAGTCGGTTTGTGGCATGACATGTTGTTTCGACTTCTGCCCAAAAGTGTCTTGGCGTCTTGTATTCGTCAAGCATCATACTTGCCATCTCAATGAGCGTTCAGTTCTTCCTCTCAACAACTCCATTTTGTTGAGGTGTGTATGTAGCCGAGAACTCATGTGAGACACCTTGTTCGTCAAGAAAGGTATCCACATGTGTGTTCTTGAACTCTGATCCGTTATCGCTCCGAACCTTCTTGATCTGCACTTCAAACTGATTTTGCGCTTTGCGAGCGAAGTTCTTGAAGATCTTTTCAACCTGTGACTTATCATCAAGAAAGAATACCCACGTAAATCTAGAAAAATCATCAACTATAACTAGACCATAGGAATTTCCACAAAGACTCTTGTAAGCATTAGGACCAAAAAGATCCATGTGAAGTACCTCGAGTGACCTCCTAGTAGTCAGGATATTCTTAACGGGATGACTTCCGCCTACTTGCTTTCCAGCTTGACAAGCACTACAAAGTCTATCTTTGTAAAACATAACATCTTTAACTCCAAGTATATGATCACCTTTGATTAGCTTATCTAGATTTCGCATGCCTACATGTCCAAGTCTTCTATGCCAAAGCCAAGCTTTAGAAGATTTTCCAATTAAACAAGTGCGAGGCTTGGATCTTTTAGTGAAATCAACAATGTATAGATCACCTCTACGAAAACCGGTAAAGACCATCTTATGATTATCTTGACGAAACACTTGGCAATCAACTTTTGTGAATAAAACATTGAAACCGAAGTCAGCAAGTCTAGATACGGAAAGAAGATTATAGCCAAGGGATTCAACAAGAATGACATTTTGAATAGAACTATCATGAGATATGGCCACCTTACCAAGGCCAAGTACCTTATCCTTAGAGTTGTCTCCAAAGGTCACATACCGTCGAGGACCTTGATTAGGCGTGATCTCTTGGAACATGTCTCTATCACCAGTCATATGATCCGTACATCCACTGTCAAGAATCCACTCTTTTCCTCCGGACATGTAATCTCAGAAGTTTGCCATAAGACTCAGATTCTTCATGATCTTCTCATACTCGATGCCGAACAACTCATCTTCGTAGTAGTAGCCATGTTCCACATTGTCATCATCAAGTGGGAAATCCTCATCATAAAGAACAAGGGATTCGTTAGAATCATGACAATGTTCAAGTTTATGAATGCGAATGGCTTCCAAGATAATGTTATTGATAGTGGTGACATCTCCTTTAGCACGCATAAGATAACGGAGCTCAAATAGGCATTTATCAAAGTTGGGATCACTAGGCTTCATTTTGTGAAAAGCAACAGTTTTATGAAGAATTTCATCAAGATTTCCTAAGGAAAGATTTGGATATCATTTCTCCAAATCAGTCCATAAGGTATAGGCACAAGCAAAGTTCTTCATTTGAGAAAGCACGAATCTTGGGAAACCTCTAACAATAAGATTGACAACTCTTAGGTTACCAAGCATGTTATTTTCCTCTTCGTGTGTTGGATGCATTTCATCAATGGGGAGTACATAGGGTTGTTCAATATATTTAGTCAAATGGAATCTATTAAACAGATCAATCATGGCATTCTTGCATTGACTATAGTACTCTCCATCAAGAACGGGCACTCTACAACTCAAACTCTCTACTCTAGACACATCCATCTTCCTCCACGGTGATTAAACTGAAGCAATGGAGACCAATGCTCGGATACCACTTGTAGGATCGCGAGAGGCGTGTCTATAGGGGGTTGAATAGACTACTAGCAGAAATTTAAAACCTAACCTTTTCCCAAGTTAATTGGTTGGCAGGTTTTAACACTTTTAGCAAATCTAGCAAGTCTAACAGCCCTACACATGCATGTCAACAAGTATGGCAGCGGAAAGTAAAGACATTGCACATGTAAGTAAAGAGATGGGGTAGGAAGATCAAACACAGTAGGAGACGCAAGGATTTTTCTCGTGGTTCTGATAGGTGGTGCTATCGTACGTCCACGTTCATGGAGTCTTCAACCCACGGAGGGTAACGGTCGCGAGAGTCCACGGAGGGCTCTACCCACGGAGGGTACCACGAAGAAGCAACCTTGACTACTCCATGCGGCTTCCGTCCACGAAGGACTACGCTCACTATGGGTAGATCTTCACGAATTAGGCAATCTCCTTGCCCTTACAAACATCTTTGTTCACTCCACAACTCGAAGTAGGAGGCTCTCAAGCGACACCTAACCAATCTAGGAGGCACCACCCTCCAAAAGGTAATAGACTCGATAATGACGATGAACTCCTTGCTCTTGTGCATCAAGATGATAGACTCCTCGACACACAATCTCTCTCACACAGATTTGGCTTGGTACAAGAGATGGGACTGGTGGAAAGCAACTTGGGGAGGCTAGAAACCAAGATCCATATGGTTGGAGTGGAAGATCTTGACCTCAACACAAGGGTAGGTGGTTCTCTCTCAGAAAACTGAGTAGGATAGGTATGGAATAGTTCTGAGTGCTTCTCTTACAAGTGGTTGGTGGTGAAGGGGTACACATAGGTATCCCCAAAAATCCAACTGTTACACACAATAAGTCGGACTCGGTGACACCAAACTGTAAAACTCGGTGGTACTGAAGTGACAAAAAATGGCAACTTTTGAATCTCGAATGGACCGATATATAACTCTCGGTTGCACCGACAAGGTGACCAACGTTCAGAATTACCAAACTTGGTGATGTGGATTCACCATTCTCGATCGGACCGAAAATGAGAATTTGCGTAACAGGAAGTTGGCAACCCAACTCGATGGCACCGAGTGTAGTGTCGGATGCACCAAAGTGTTAGGGTTTGGCTAAGTCCGTCTAGGGTTTGGAACTCGGTGGCACCGGGATAGAAAAGTTGGTTGCACCGATTTGGTATATTTGGCTTAGGACAGACTTTGGTGGGAGAGTATGTGGATGTTTTGGTGACTATCACTTGTGCACATTTGAGCATATTGTTCACCATCAAAACTTTACCCCCTTTTAATAGTATTGGCTTTCCTATAGACTCAAAGTGATTTCTCACAAATATAAAATATAGAGTCCTCTTGCTTGAAGCTTAGCCAACCTATTTCCTTGCATCTTGGGTAATTCCACAATCTCCTCAACCCTTTTTGCCAACTCAGATCTTCATGGACTATTATCTGAAATATACTAGATAGAGGTGTTAGTCCAAGAGACAATGTATGTTGTCATGAATTATCAAAACCACCAAGGGAGCATATTGTGCTTTCAATCATACCCGAAGGAATTTCATAACCAATATTTTCAGTAGGTGCAGTAGGTTGAGGGGCAACTAATTGTGGTTCTGGTCGAGGTGAAGATACCCCGAAAAAAAACCTCAAAGGATTGTTCTCCATAGTGACAAGTGACAATAAATTTCAGCACGTAGTATAAGTTTTTCCTTACCGATTTCCACTTACCAAGAGCGCTTCACTCCCCGGAAATGGCGCCAGAAAAGATTCTTGATGACCCACAAGTGTAGGGGGTCAATCTTAGTCCTTTCTATAAGTAAGAGTGTCGAACTCAACAAGGAGCAGAAGAAAACGAGAAGCGGTTTTCAGCAAGGTAGTTTC
The DNA here is from genome assembly GCA_022496015.1 of Hordeum marinum. Taxonomy (NCBI): domain Eukaryota; kingdom Viridiplantae; phylum Streptophyta; class Magnoliopsida; order Poales; family Poaceae; genus Hordeum; species Hordeum marinum. The sequence goes on from CM039672.1 coordinate 388,836,522, forward strand.
TGCAAGCATTGAAATTGTAGGTAATAGGTAGTTTGATAGCAAGATAATTGGTAACGAGCAAGTAAAGGTAATGTTAAATAAAGTGCAGCAAGGTATCCCAATCCTTTTGTGGCAAAGGACAGACCAAGACGATCTCTTATAATAAGCAAAGTGTTCTTGAGGGTACACAGGAATTTCATCTAGTCATTTTCATCATGTTGGTTTGATTCGCATTCGCTACTTTGATGATTTGTTATATGGGTGGACCGATGCTAGGGTGCTGTTCTTACTTGAAAAACCTCCCACTTATGATTAACCCTCCTCGCAAGCGTATGCAACTACGAGAAAAGTATTAAGATACAATCTAACCATAGCATTAAACATGTGGATCCAAATCAGCCCCTTACGAAGTAGCGCATAAACTACGGTTGAAGCTTCTGTCACTCTAGCAATATATCATCTAATAACTACTCCACAATGTATTCCCTTAGGCCCAAGTATGGTGAAGTGTCATGTAGTCGATGTTCACATGACACCACTAAGGGAATCACAACATACATATCATCAAAATATCGAACACATATCAAATTCACATGATTACTTGCAACATGACTTATCCAGTGACGTCAAGAACAAAGGTAACTACTCAAAAATAATATTAATGCTCAAGATCAGAGGGGTATTAAATATCATAATGGATCTGAACATATAATCTTCCACCAAATAAACCATATAGTAATCAACTACGCAAGGTAATCAACACTACTAGTCACCCACAGGTACCCATCTGAGGTTCTGGTAGAAAGATTGAACACAAGAGATGAACTAGGGTTTGAGAGGAGATGGTGTTGTTTAACATGTTGATGAAGAATGGCCTCCCAAATATGAGAGGGTTGTTGGTGATGATGATGGCTTCGATTTCCCCCTCCGGGAGGGAAGTTCCCCCGGCGGAATCGCTCCGCCGGAGGGCAAAAGTGCTCCTGTCCAAGTTCCGCCTCGAGATGGCGTCGTTCCATCCTGAAAGTCCTATCCTTATATTTTCTAGGTCAAAACACCTTACATACCAGAAGACGGGCTCCATAGGTGGGCCGTGCTGAGCACAACCCACCAGGGCGTGCCTGGGGGGGCTGGCAACCCCTGGTGTCTTGTGCTCACCAGGGTGGCCCCCTCCGGTAGTTATTTGCTCCAATATTTATTATATATTCGAAAATAAATCTCCGTGAAGTTTCAGATTATTTGAAGATGTGCAAAATAGGTATTTCTGGCATGCTTTTTCAGGTCTAGAATTCCAGCTACCGGTATTCTCCCTCTTTGTGCAAACCTTGCAAATTATGAGAGAAAAGGCATTAGAACTACTCCATAGAGCATTATTATGCATAAAAAATTATAAATAACAGTAGGAAAACATGATGCAAAATGGATGTAACAATATCAAAGGGAAATCACAACCGCTTTATTAATATTATCTCATATAGAGTCTTTATTACTATACATCTGGCTGAAGGCCAACTCATGAGATAAAACTAAATGTAGAAGACGTAGACGCCAATGAGTCCATCTGACTCTAAGGGCATATCACCAAGCGTAGAGCGTGTCCTCACTCCTGGGCGGAAAAGTACTCTACAACTTGACACGCTATAGCCGTGTAGGTCAGCATATGGAATATGTCGGGAAGTCAAAAAAGAGAGGGGTGAAAATATCATCTATACTATATGTATATATGGCAGGTGGGGCTGTAAGTTTAAGTTTATCAGAAAGAAAGAAATTCCTACAACAAGAGAGGGGCAAAAGCAAATTTATTACTACAATGTTGGTTGTTTAATGAGAAGGTTCCACCAACCATTTCTTGTAGCGACCCGACCTGAAAGGTCGAATCTCCGGTGTTTCTGTACCATCCCAAGATCATGCTAGTACACACACGGTACATCAATGTTTATATCAAAGTGAAATCACACAGCTTTAATAATCGAAAAATCTCATATTGAGTCCTTTATTACAATAAGAATTACAATAAAGTGGCTGAAGGCCAACTCATGAGAATAACTAATCTTGCGGAAGCTTCAAAGGTAGCTGAGTCCATCTGACTCCAAGGGGATCTCACCGAGCATAGAGCGTATCCTCACTCCTGGTCAGAAAAGTACTCTGCAACATGATACGTTGCAGCCGTATAGGTCAGCATATTGAATATGCCGGCAATGTCACAAAAGAGGGGGTGTAAAGTAATCATCTAGTCTACATGCATATATGGCAAGTGGGGTAGTAAGTTTTTGCATAAAGCCAATTTTTTCCTACAACAAGAGAGGGCAAAAGCATAATTACTACAATGTTGGTTGATTAATGAGATGGTTCCACCAACCAATTCTCATACCCAAGTTGACATTAATACCCACGTCAATGTAATTAATTGTGTTGAGAGTTCCAGATAGTTTCAGTTCCTTTGGCTCAAAACTGTCCATGACCGTGGACACGGCTAATCGATTAGGTTTGGGTACTCTGCAGAGTTTTGCACACGTTCCCCACAAGATTTGATCGCCTCTGTTGGATTTCTCGCACTTCAGGGTGTTTGAGAAACGGATGGCCAAAACATGGTCTTCTAAAGGGTTTCCCCGAGACTCTGTCGGTGCCCATCCTCTCCTACCGTTCTTCTACATCTCGTAGTACCGCCTGTCCAGGGTCACCATGATATCCAACCAAGCCAGAGCCCATAATGTCTTGTGGCTGTGTAGGTAAGCATTGGGTCTTGAAGCATCCATCCATCTCTTTGTGCCTGGGTGGACCTTTCCGCATGAATATTGGCACATCTCCAACAACATCTAGGCTAACCACTGGTTTCTCCAAGGCGTCATTTAACCATCATCCACCCAGAGGTATGTTGAACACTCGGAGTCTTGAAGACTTGATCATCTTGTAGGTCTTGAAAATTATTAACTCACAACTCTCATGAATCACACAACCAACCCTGTCTACTAATAGCATAGCCAAATTAAATCAACGTTTCCCGGGGCCAATGTGTCAAACGGTTGAGGGGTGCCTACCACATGATACTACATCAAGTAACCAAGTTTCCAAATTACCTACTTTGCATGCAATTGGGGAGATGGTAGAACTAATACAATAAAAACATAGGTATACATGGTCAAAGTGACTTGCCTTGCTGACGATCCTCGTATTCAAGTGACTCTAGGTAACAAGCTTCGCACTCCGGATGATCTAACGAATCAAACAAAACACACAATAAGCATAAACACAATACAATTCATACAACAGCAAGGTAAACAAATACTTCAACAAACAAAAGCACAATCAAAAGGAAAAATCACTCAAAGTATAAGACTCTGAAAATTTTGGTGTCAAAACTCTATTAAGACATAACAAGTCAAAAATTGTTTTTGAACAACTAGGCATTTAGATAACAGAAAAGTAAATATAAAATTTTATTAGAAAACAGAAAGTATTTCATTATAAAAAAAATGTGCAAAAGAGTTACTACAAAAAAAAATCTAAACAATACTAAAGGTGAAAATATGATGTACCTATTCAAACTAGAGTAAAAAACAAAATAAAAAAAATACTTTTATTAACAGAAAATAATACACCAAATGTTGAATCAACAGAACCTAATGAAATCTAAAAACAAAAGTTAAACTAACTCAGATTCAAACTAAACAAAAAATCAATTTAACTAAAATCTATTAAGAACTAAACAGATTCTGTTTTTGTTAAAAAGGTTAACCAAATTTATCCTAAACATTCTTAAACTTTGTAGGATGATAGGCCTAACTAATACAAAACTGTGGCAAAAAGATTCACTCAAAAATATATTTTTAAACTCTAGTTATACAGATTTTACTAATTTAAGCAAATTTGATTAGATTCAAATTTAAAAGTTCGAATTTGAAATCTAAGACAACAGGATGAAACTACATGAAATTTTTGACCTAATGCAAAAAGAATCAATTAAAAACACTAATTAGTTTAAAAGATACAACTAAAACAAAAACAGAAAACATTCTGTTTTCTAAAACAGAAAAGAAAGAAAAAAGAATCTGATCGAACTGACAGGGTCTACGTGGCATGCTGCGATTGGTTGAGAGAGTGTGCGTGCGGGATCTAGCGAGCGGACGACCGAAACTTAGCACGTACCGATTCGTTTTAGAAAGCTTCTAATCTAGTGTGTTTGATCTAGATCGAACGGATGCGGGTGGTGCGGTGGCTTACAGAGGAGGGGTCAGGATTCCGGCGAGGTTTGACGGCGGCCAGAGGTCGAAGGTGGTCGGAGACGATGGTGCGGTGGTCAGGGGTGGCGTCCGATGTGCTCAGGTGACGGCGGCGAAGCTCCGGCGTCGATTGGTGGCATCGGCTGGGGCTGGGGACGACGGAGGCGACGGCCTCGTGCTCGGGGAGATTCGGGTGGAGGTAGAACTCCAGCGAGGTGGCGTGGTGGCATTCTGGCGAGGGTAGAGGGTGTTTCGGGGTGGAACGGAGAGCGGAGGGACGGGGTTCTTATAGGGGTGGTGCGGTGGTCGGGGAGGGAGAGAGGAGCGAGATCTGTGGGGAGGGATCGCCGGCAACGTCGGAGGCGCGATGAAGGAGACGAGTGCGCTGTCGCCACGGTCAGACGGTGGGTCCTGCTCGTCAGTGAGGGTGGGACGCGGTGTCTGCGCGTCGGTGGCCAACCCGGATTGGTTTCGGGTCTTAAAGGCTGTGGGTCGGCCTGTTTCTATTTAATTTGTTTCCTTATTTATTTACATAGCGTTTAAAACATCTTTAAGGCATTCAAATCATTTCCAAACATAGGAAATGTATATATCAAAATGATCAGGGGATTAAATGCTATTTGATGAACATTTTTCCTCTTTCATATTGAATATAGTTTTAAAATTTATTTTCAGAAAAATGCCTAATTGATTTTAAATCCTTTTGAGATAAACTTTCAAATAACCCCCTGGTTTTATTGCTCAAATATTTCACCAAGATGCTCCTGGTGTGGAGTGTCATATTACTCCCCTCTTTCTTTAAACATTACCAAAGGTTTTCAAATAGGTGAAACAAATACATGAAAAAAATTGAAATGGCCTTTCAGAAATTCAAAAGAAGCACTTCAATCATTCATTTCATTCAAACAAAGTGATGATGATGCATAGCAATATTTCATGACATTCCAAAATGAAATTTTTGGGATGTTACATTTCTCATACCCAAGTTAATAATAAGACCCACATCATTAATATTATTTGTGTCGGGAGTTCCTAATAGCTTTAGTTCCTTTCGCTCAAGTTGTCCGTAACCATAGACACGGTTAATCGATTAGGTTTGGTACTCTATAGAGTCTTGCACACATTCCCCCACAAGATTTGATCACCTTCATTGAAGTCCTCGCACTATAGATGATGGTCGGTGACTAGGTCACCTATGTTAGAGTATATTGACTTAGGGTCCAAGCAAGAATACTTGATCATAGGTCGTACTCATCGTTAAGCTCAAAATGGGGTTACTATTTTTCGTTTAAGCATTTTAATGTTTTCTTATCACTTCATTTTCTTTATTTCATATCTTGGAGTAAAGCTCTTTCAAGGATATGATCACATACCTTGGCGTGATGTAGATGACATGGATTGTAGGAGGGCTTGTAGTGGGTGCTCGAAGTTGATGAAGATCATCTTGAGTTGGAAGCAATCCTTATTTTCTTTGGATCTAGGTCCTCCTTCAAATTGGGTGTAGCCTTGAGCCACGAGACGTGCCTTGTTGCATACCACTTGGCCATCTTCATCTTGCTTGTTCCGAAACACCCACTTGGTTCCGATGATATTTTGCTCATTCTTGGGCTTCTCCACTAGTTTCCACACTTCATTCCTGTTGAAGTTGTGTAGCTCCTTGTGCATAGCATTCACCTAATCGGGGTCCTCAAGCGCTTCCTCCACCTTCAAAGGCTTAATACTAGTGATAAATGAGAAGCGCTCACAAAAATTAGCCAATCGAGTTTTAGAGCGAGTGATTCTACCGGTTTGTATGTCATCGAAGATTTTCTCTAAGGGGTGGTTTTTGTTCACTCTTGCTCGAACTCGGGGTAGCTTTTGCTTGTTGGATGGTGGAGTTTCCTCATCAGCATCTTCTTCTTCATTGTCGTTTAAGGTGTCGTTTCCTTGAGGTGGCGGTGAAGGTGGTTGTGCTGGATCATCATGATGGACTTCCTCTTCCTCTTCATCTTGTCATGTACAGCTTGTGGATACCTCAATGTCGTTTTGAGGTTTGCCTTGACACAAAGTAGGAGCTTCCTCTAGGATAAATGAAGTACTTTCCTTCACCTCCATGGGACGAATCTTGCCGATGGACAAGTCTTGAATGGCTTCCGAAGGTTCCTTATCACCTACATCATTAGGCAATTGTTCGACTTGCGAACCATTAGATTCATCAAACTTCACATCAACCGTCTCTTCAACTTTTCGAGTGAAGTTGTTGTAGACATTGTAAGTGTGAGAGTTTGATTCGTAACCGAGTAGGAAACCTCCATGAGATTTAGGAGCAAATTTAGAACGACGATGCATATAACACTTGGAGCTGGATAGCCGAAGGTATCCAACTTGGGGCTTGTTACCGATGAGTAGCTCGTATGTCATTTTGCCTAGAAGCTTGTGAAGGTAGAGTTAGTTCGTAGCATGACAAGTTGTTTCCATGGCTTCCGCCCAAAAGTGTCTTGGTGTCTGGTATTCGTTGAGCATCGTTCTAGCCATCTCTATAAGAGCCAGCTTCCCCCTTTCAACAAATCCATTTTGTTGAGGCGTGTATGTAGCCAAGAACTCATCTGAAATCTCTTATTTGTCAAGAAAGGAATCCACATTCGTGTTCTTGAACTCTGATCTGTTGTCGCTCCGTACTTTCTTGATCTTCACTTCAAACTGATTTTGAGCCTTGCGAGCGAAGTTCTTCAAGATATTTTGCACCTACGACTTATCATCAAGAAAGAATACCGGCGTAAATCTGGAAAAATCATCAACTATAACTAGACAAAAGGAATTTCCACCGAGTCTCCTGTAAGCATTGGGACCAAAAAGATCCATATGAAGCAACTCGAGTGGTCTCCTAGTAATCATGATATTGTTTATGGGATGACTTCCACCTATTTGTCTTCCAGCTTGAAAATCACTACAAAGTCTATCTTTGTCAAGGATAACATCTTTAACACCAAGTATATGATCACCTTTGACGAGCTTGTCTAGATTTGCATACCAACATGTCCAAGTCTTCTATGCCAGAGCCAACCTTTAGAAGATTTTCCAATGAGACAAGTGTGAGGTTTGGATCTTTAAGTGAAATAAACAATGCATAGATCACCTCTACGGAAACCGGTAAAGACCATGTTATGATTGTATTGTCAAAATACTTGGCAATAAACTTTAGTAAATAGCACGTTGAAACCATAGTCGGCTAGTCTAGATACGGAAAGTAGATTTTAGCCAAGGGATTCAACAAGCATGACATTTTGAATGGAACTATCATGAGACATGGCCACCTTACCAAGACCGAGTACCTTACCCTTGAAGTTGTCTCCAAAAGTCACATACCTGCGTGGTCCATGATTTGGTGTGATTTCTTGAAACATGTCTCTATCTCCGGTCATGTGATCGGTGCATCCACTGTCGAGTATCCACTCTTTTCCTCCAGACATGTAATCCTTGAAGTTTCTATGAGACTTCGATTCTTCATAGTCTTCTCATATTCGATGTCAAACAACTCATCTTCATCATAGTAGCCATGTTCCACATTGTCATCATCAAGTAGGAAATCCTCGTCATGAGAGACAAGATATTTGTTAGAGCTGTGGTCAAGACAATGTTCAAGACTATGAATGCGAATGATTTCAACGATGATGTTGTTGATAGTTATGACATCTCCTTTAGCCCGCATGAGGTCTCTAAGCTCAAATAGATAATCGTCAAAATTAGGATCACTAGGCATCATTTTGTGAAAAGCAATAGTTTTATGGATAATGACATCAAGATTTTTTAAATAGTAATTTGGATATATATTCTCTAAATCACTCCACAAAGTATAGGCACACTCAAAGTTTTTCACTTGATCAAACACAAGTCTATGCAATCCTCTAATGATAAGATTAACAGTTCTAAGATTACGAAGCATATCAATTTCTTCCTCGTGTGAAGGATGTAAGGGATCAATGGGAGGAACATAAGGGCACTTAACATACTTTCTCAAATGGAATTCATTGAATAGCTTAAGCATCTCATATTTCCACTGACTTGTACTCCCCATCCAGAATGGGCACTCTACAACTAAGACTCCCCAAACTAGACACATCCATCTTCCTCCAATGGTGATGAAACCAAGGCTATGGAGACCAAAGCTCTAATACCAATTTTGGGATTGAGAAAGGACGTCTAGAGAGGGGGTGAATAGACTACCTGACAAAATAAAAACCTAACCTTTTCCAAAATTTAATGGTTGGCAGAATTTAGCAATTCTAATAAGTCTAGTGCACCCTACACATGCTAGTCAACAAGTATGGTAGCGGAAAGTAAAGACAAGAATATGTAAGGAGGAGTAGAGATAGGAAGATCAAACGCAATAGATGACATGAAGATTTTTCTCGTTGTTCCAATAGGTGGTGCTATCGTGCGACCATGCTGATGGAGACTTGAACCCATGGAGGGTAGAGGTCACGAGAGTCCACGGAGGGCTCCACCCATTAGGGTCCACGAAGTAGCAACCTCGTATATTCCATCACGGCTTTGGCCCACGAAGGACTAGCCTCACTATGGGTAGATCTTCACGAAGTAGACGATCTCCTTGCTCGTACAAACTTCTTGGTTCAACTCCACAACATCAAGTATGAGGCTCCCAAGCGAGACCTAACAAATCTAGGAGGCACCACCCTCCAAAATGTAATGGATGTGATAGTATGATGAACTTCCTTGCTCTTGTGCTTCAAAAGATAGTCTCCTCAACACTCAATCTCTCTCATAGATTTGGCATGGGTACAAGAGAATGATTGGGTGAAAGCAACTTGGGGAGGCTAGAAATCAAGATCCATATGGTTGGAGTGGATGATCTTGATCTCAACACATGAGTAGGTGGATCTCTCTCAGAATAATGGATGGGACAAGTGTTTGTATGTTTTGAGTTCTTTCTCTACAAGAGAGAGGTGGTGGAGCGGGTATATATAAGCATCTCCAAAAGTCCAACAGTAACAACATTATTGCCCAACTCGATGAAACCGAAGTAAAAACTCGGTTGCACTGACTAGTGCAAAATGTGGCAACTTTTGGCATTTCGGTGACACCGATATATAAATCTCGATGGTACCGATATGGGTGTTCTAGACAGTTTCCAAATATCGGTGAGACGGTTCCTAAAACTAGGAAATTCCGATTTTTAGAAATGGGACAACAGAAGGTTAGTAACTGCTTTCTGTTTCACCGAAAGTGAAGGTTGGTGTCATCGAGAAGCTAGGGTTTGGCATGGATTCTGTCTAAGTCAAAACTCGATGGGATCGAATGAGAATTGTTGGTGTCACCGAATTTGGACTTTAGGCTTTGGACAGATAATTTTGTGGGAGAATGGGTGAGTATTTTTGGTGGCTAATCTCTAAGCACTTGAGGAACCAGATCACCATAATTCCTCATCCCCATTTAATAGTATTAGCTTTCCTATAGACTCAGAAGTGATTTCTCACAAAATATAAAATGTAGATTCTTCAAGATTGTTGATTTTGCCAATCCTAATCATTTTCTTCTTCTTCTCTCCTTGGGGATTCTCCTCACAATCCTTAGTCAATCCTCTCTATGGACTTCATCTGAAATAAACTAGGTAAAACTATTAGTCCAAGAGACAATGTGTGTTTTCATGAATTATCACAACCTCCAAGGGAGCATACGTGCTTTCACTTGTGCGATGCACGATTACAAGTATGAACTAGATGAGAGAGCACTATGGTGGTGGAGATGGCTATGGAGATGAAAATGGCGGTATCTAGGGTTTGTAGATGATGAAGATATTCTAGTTGTGCTTGATGTTGTTCTATTGACATTTCAAGGGGGTACCCTATAGAAGTTGTTCAGGTGGATGACTTGCCTAGGTTTCCACGCCAAACGACCTCTCATGCGGGCACATGTGCTCGCATGGAACACCATCTTTGTCTCTGGTTGCCTTCTGGCACCTACTGTTATTTGATTCTTCCTCCATTTTGCTTCCTTTCCATTCTCACACGCGATTTCTTCCCTTTTTAGCCCATTTATTGTGGAAAATATTAAAGAGAGAATTTATGGAATACTTTGCATTCATTAGTCATTTATGGTAATATCGCAGAGAATATATCTCTTTTAATGAAATATCTTGGTTTAAACAAGGTTGAAATGAGTGTAAAAATATCACTGATCAACAATCCTTTGTCTCCAGTCATTATGATGTACCGTGAAGTGCAGGTCACTTAACGTTACATTTAACCATCGCATACATAAACATCTTATCATGATGAAGGCTATACCACAACACATGCAATCCTGCAAACCAATTTAGACATCCTCTAATCGGTTTGAAAAAAATTAATTACATGGTATCTAGGGTTTCAGGATAACACTAGCTACCTATCTCCAACATTAAGGCAATAATCATTGTTGCTAGATTAAGTTTTGGGGTGTGTGAGGGAAGAGACTTAATTAAAAATCGCTAGCCCTGCACTAAGCTTCGTCAATACGTGTGAACCCTAAGAAGATCAATCATCTTCATCACCCTCTCGTGTGCGTGATGGTTCACTATTATTGACTATTATGAGGCCCAAAGAGTTGTTAGCAAATCATTGAAAGCCATCACCGATCAATTGTCACAACTTTGTACAAAAGCCACATCATGCCACCAATGAACTGAACTGAAGCAACACTCAAGGGAATCATAGCAAGAAAATCAAACCCTCACATCCACATGTGATCTATATCGCAACATGTATCTACTCATAAAACATGGCTCTGATACCACTTTGGGAAACATAGTAGAAAACAAAAAAATCGCCCTATGATCGACTACGAACACTATGAAGATATGCGATCACAATCGCTACCTTCACCGAGTAGCAGCAGAAGAAGAACATGACGATGAAGATCAGGAATGGGGTCTCTCGAATAGTAGATGAACAATCCCTCTAACCAAAGACAAAAAGCATGACTATCGGTGTCAAAACCAGCAGATCTCGGGTAGGGGGTCCCGAACTATGAGACTAGAACCGATGGTAACAGGAGACGAAGGGGACACACATTTACCCAGGTTCGGACCCTCCTATGGAGGTAATACCCTACGTCCTGCTTGGTTGTATTGATGATATGGGGGGTTACAGAGTTGATCTACCTCGAGATCGAATAGCTAAGCCTAAATGAGTTGTCCTCTCCCTACAACCCAAAACCCTCCGGCTTATATAGACACCGGGGGTACCTAGGGTTTACACACGGTCGGTTACACACCGAAGAGATAAACATGCCTATTCACTACATCAGACGTGGAGTACAAGCCGTGCTTCCCGAAGTTTCCATCCTGGAGATAGGGTCTTCCATGAATCATGTGTCGGTAAATGGCCCACATAGTCCGGTCCATAGAAATAGGCCGGCTTCCCGAGGACCCCTTAATCTAGGAATCCCTCAGTAACCCCCAGACTTGCCTCCAACGCCAAGGGTCCCAGCTTCAATTGCTTTGCACGATAAGATTCTTCAGCTTGCGAGGTGAGTTCTTCCTGCCGAACTTAGCTCGACCTTCGATGACAAGTAGCTTTCCGAATAGTGGTCTGTCCATTGTGAATAGGCTGGCCTCGAAGGCCAAACGTCAAGGGTGAAAATAATGTCCCTGATGACCTTTCTGACGAAAGTTCACGGCCCACCACAACCGCTAGGCCAGTTACGAAAACTTGATTCATGGTTCGACGTTGTTTTAACCAACATGATCTATCAATGTGCCAATCATGCCCCGTTTTACATGGGATATGTTTAATCATGTGCGTGCCACAGCTCGCACGTCACGAGAAGCAGAGGGATTCACGGTGTAGCGAGGGGAGACCGAATCGATAAGTCTCATAAAAGGGGAAGAAAACCCCAAAGCCTATTCATGCTCCCCATTCGCCTTCTCTGCCTTCCATTCCTCTACACCTCCGAAGCACAGATCTAGGTTTTCCGCCTCCCACTTCCAAGCTCACCAATGGCAGGCTCTGGCTCCAACGGCCAGTGGGAGGCTTCCACGGTCACCGACTGGGACATCCTCGACCTCAAGAAGGCCGGCTACCTCTCGACTGACATCCCTCACCATGCACCGGAGGAGAGCCAAGTGATCCCCACTCCCAGGCCGGGAGAAAGGGTGGTATTCCTCCCCCACTTCATCAGGGTGTTGAGCTTCCTGCTCCACCCCTTCGTCAGGGGGCTGATGTTTTTCTATGGCCTCGACTTCCACGACCTCCCGCCGAACTCTTTTATGCACATATCGGCGTTCATCCTCGTCTGCAAGGCTTTCCTATGGGTCGAGCTGCACTTTGGGCTTTGGCTCAAAATATTCAACGTCAAGCCGAAGTGCATCGAAGGCAAGCACGTGGACTGTGGAGGAGCCACCATCAGCAAGCTTACCTGTGTCACATGGCCATCAGGTACCTTCATCGACACCATTAAGGTGTGGCACAGGGAGTGGTTCTACATCACTAAGCCACGAGAAGAAGGCCAGACTCCCCCTGCTGAATTCTGATCCGCTCCCCCCACTAGATTAGCTTCATGGCTCAAAAAGGGCCTTAGCTGGGGACTGAGCAAGGAGGTGAGCAACCTGCAGAAGCGCATCGGCTCCATGATCAAGAAGGACGTCAAGCTGACCAATGTGGTCCAGGTCGTGCTCCGGAGACGCATCCTCCCCTGCCAGCACCGAGATAATCCCTTGTGGGATCGTCAGCTTGACGATGCACCCAGAATCCGTAACCTCTTGCATACTACGCGGGAGAAGATATGGAAAGCACTCTTCAAATCACAGAAGAGCTAGCCATCATAGGGGGAAGACAGGGGCGTGCATGCCGCCAAGCCAGCCTCCGAGGTACGGTACAATTATGCTTGGTCGGCTTTACTTTTCTCAGAGAGGATCCATAACATTTATTCTGATCATCCCTTTGCAGACATGGCTAAAGAAAGAAATTAACATCAATAGTCCAGCACCTCAGCCCGAAGACGCCAGGTCTGGGCTGTTAGCCAAAATGCTCGTGGTGAAGCCTTACAAGGCCCCCACGAGAAAAGAGAAGAAGAAGAAGAAACCAGGCCAAGGCAGCCTTTGCATCCGGGACCAGTCAGAGAATGTGTTCGGGGAAACTCATGCCTCCTCGAATCAAGAGGAGCACGAGGACGAAGAGGAAGAGGAGGAGCAGGAGGAAGAGGAGGAGGATGAATTTGAGGGGGAAGGCGATTCACCCCTCGCGAGAAAGAGGGTGGCGTCATCGGGTGCCCCGGAGGAGGTACCCCCTCTAGCCCAGAAGAAAACGTGTCGGGCACAGGTGGTTCGGTCCGACGACAGCTCAGACTCAGACACTGAGTCCGATGACTTTAGGACGGTTCCACAAAGGAACCTCAGGGTCAAGCCCCCCGCCCGAAGGTTAGGATCTCAATAACCCCTTTTTCGTCTTTTAACAGGTTTAAAGTTTTTATTAACACGCTTATTGACTTCACAGCCCCCCACATATTCTTCCCGCCGATCAAGTATCGAACAGGGAGACCCCGCCCGCCGAACTAGCGGAGAGCGGGAAGGCTTCGCATCCCACCACTCCAGGCGCTGCGAAGGACACCGTGGAGGTTTCATCCCAGCATGCCCCGGAGCCAGCCACTAGCGGTGGGGGAGACGTCACCATGGCCGAGGTTAACACCTCGGTCACCGAAGACTGGGGGGAAGTCCGCCTCCCGGATACTGAGGAGGCCGGACGAGTAGCCACTCAGTCCCCTCTGAGGACATCCCTAGAGCGCACAATGCCTCCGGAGATAACGTTTCAAACCCCGATTGGTGATCGGGTTGTCTGATCACCACCGGCGCCACCGACCAATGGGTGGCCGGTCATGGAGGAGGCTTTATCAAGCGCCTCCATCACCGAGGAGCACCGCACCCTCATGGGTGCGTTATTGCAGAGCATTCAGTTCGTCGACAATGGACTGAAGGAGGCTTTCAAAGGTCTCCTGGCGGGCTTTCAAGTAAGTCACGCGCTACTCTTGTTTGCAAAGTTTTTATTTGTTTTTATTATTATCTACATGGTAGCCCCCGAGCCCTAGGTGATTTTCGAAAAACTTACCTAGGGGTCAATCTTGGTTCCGATTCCGAGATAGATACAAATTATGTGTTCGGAATGTTAGAATAGCCCCTAATAGGGTCGGACATATGATCGGATTGACTGTAGTTCAGAAGTATTGGACCCATGTAACATGTTAATTGTATGTGTAATACAAGCTTCGTCATCGACGGCGGCCGTAAATGGTGCCGAGCTAGACGAACTGAATCGGAAGCTCAAACTCTCCTAGGATGAAGTTGATGCCCTCAACAGGCGATTCGACGAGGCACAAGGTAGGTCAAAACAAAATCCGAACACCTTTGCCCGAATACATTTGCCTAAACACTGTCAATGCAGGTTTTCACGGTGTTAATGATTACATAGCTTTGGCGAAAGAGGTGGAGAGGCTCAAGGCCGAGCTCCAACAAGCGAAAGACGAAGCGGCCGTCGAGAGGGCAGCAGCCAAATAAGCGGCTACCGCCCTCTCCGCACTGCGAGCCACCAGCGACAAGCATGAGGCTCGTGTGGGAGAGGTCCAGCAGGAGCTCAAGGACACCAGCCAGAAGTGTGAGGCCCTTGAGTAGAAGGGCAAGGAGAGCGTGGCCGAACTGTCCACCTTGAAGACCAACCTCCAGAAGGAGCGGGTGGACAGGCGATTCTATGAGGAGCAGGTCTGCCAGGCGAAGGACATAATGGATGGTAAGCCATACTTACTACAGTGTGTCTTCGTGGATAGCAAATTCAAATTGCTTACCCAGGTGTGGCATTCCTTAGGCGCCTCCTCTGATCTCCAGAAGAGTGTAGCGGATGCCAATCAGCTATTCGCCTCGAGGGAAGAAGGAGACGAAGCTCGGCTGTTTTGGGTGCAGTTTGGAGCCCCCGAGCGTTCTCCTCTTCTCGTGGAGCAAACTGAAACAGTTGATGGAGCTGCACCATATGGCGGAGCCGGCCATGAAGGACCTCTGCATCTGCCTATGGCCCGGCGAGCCGGTGCTAGGCAGCTACTTTGTCCTGGTGCAGAAGTTAATTACCGCTTCGCCCCACCTCAACACCATGAAGCACTCCTCCTGCGTAAAGGGAGTCCGGATGGCCCTTTCCAAGGCCTAGATTCAATGGTCGGGAGTGCATCCAATGAAGGTAGCCACCGCCCTGCCGCCTCCCGGGAAGGAGCATAGACGCCCCAAGTTGTACTTCGCTGGAGTAAGGGAAGGTGCTCGGGCGATAGTGTCACAGTGTTCGAGCGATAATGTGTTTGAATGAGTTGTAATGCGTTCGAAGACATTTCCAAATATTAATGTTACAAGTTATCATGCACTTAATGTTTTTGCATTCCTTTATAACCCCTGTGTGGCCCTTAGAAACTGAAAGATGCGAGTCATTGGCTCTAGCCCCCAAGTAGATACTACTTGGGGTGTCTCTACCAATGCATTGTGTCCCTTAGCTGAGTTATCGGAACCCAAAGGCGGTAAAGTGCGGTGGACTAGGCAATCAGACAATAGTGCTTTATTTCTTTCACTTAGCCGTAAGGGCGCAAAAAGGACTATGGGGGGCTAAATACTAGCCCCCAGAGTGTTGTGATGTTCGAATGAACCGCGGCTAAGGCCAGCATCACATGGTTTGCATGGAGAGCAAACCCCTCGCACAATGCGGAATATCCTCTGACGAGGATTTAGGTATAACACTTTAAGCTCGGATTCACAGACCGGCTCTCGCATACTATGACGGTCAGTTTTCGGCTTTCTCCCCTGAGGTACTTGACCAGACTTATCCGGAAACACAATCGCCGGGGTTCTCCCTTTGCCCTTTTAGCCGAACAAGCGGAACATAATAAAGGGGAAAGCACATGAGCCGGGCAACCCAACTATTGACCCAAGACATAGTTCGGAACCGATGCATATAAAGTGAACTCCAAGACGCCGAACACATAATAAACTATACGTAAGGCAATTTGTTTGTAAGCTTCGAGCCCCCGGTCTATTATCCGGTTGCATCGTAACATATCAAATTGTTTCACGAGAAGAGGGAGAAAGGGAAAATATGTGCCAAAAAGGACAACCAGACAAACATGTAAAGTGATGCTATATTTTTTATCAATAACTCTTATTACTCGGAGTGTTGAAGCAACTTCTTACAGGTATGTGAAGAAAAAGATTATAGGAGTGGTTGTACCAGGGGTCTTCGATTGGTGGCCTTATGTCCTCGATGTGCCCTGTTGCTAGTTTATTCCTGATCTTTGGTGCACCTCGACAGGTGGTATTGTTCGGCGAACGGATCTTGCAAACAAGTCTTGAGAAGTTGTCGAATTATGGATAAGATTTATGCCATTGGCGGACCTTTGAATGGTCCCTGCATTATGTCCGAAGACATGTTGATGATAGTGGTTGGGTCTAGCCAGACACCCTCCTTTGTTTCCCCACCACTACCCATGGAATTTTAAGTGCAAACTTGTGCCTCCTTGGGACGTACTTTAATGGTCCTAGGGGTGTGCGATGGGGGGCGAGTTCCTATTTAAGGGGAGCGGAAGGCTCCGAGAGTTCAGGCTGAAGCCAGGCTCGCTTCCTAGTTTTGCATGCCTTTACGGCAGATGCCGGAACTTGTCGGTCATCTTTGTAGTTAAAATCGGTCGCTAGGGCCAACGCATGTTCCTCGGTTTGTAGAGAGCGCTTTGTGTTGCCATTAACAGTGATGACCCATTTGGGGCCAGGCATCTTGAGCTTGAGGTATGTGTAATGTGGGACGGCGTTGAAACGAGCGAACGTTGTCCAGCCGAGCAGGGCATGATAGCCGTTGCGGAAGGGCACAATCTCGAAGATCAAGTCTTCGCTGCGAAAGTTATCGAGCGAGCCGAACACAACTTCCAGGGTTACGGAGCCCGTGCATCAGGCCTCGACACATGGGATCACTCCTTTAAAGGTAGTGTTACTGGGATTGATCCTTGACAGATCTATGCCCATATTTTCACCATGTCTAAGTAAATCAGGTTAAGGCTACTTCCTCCGTCCATTAGGACCTTTGTGATGATACCCATCTATAATGGGGTCGAGGACGAGTGCGGCCGAACCCCTGTGACGGATACTGGTTGGGTGATCGCGCCGATCAAAGGTGATCAGATATGCCGACCATGGGTTAAACTTCGGGGCTACGGGCTCTACAGCGTAAACCTCTCGGAGGGCGTGCTTCCTCTCCTTCTTAGGTATATGGGTGGTGTATATCATGTTTACCGTTTTGACTATGGGAGGACATTTCTTTTGGCCACCACCAATCGGGCCTCGAGGCTCATCCTCATCCTCACTGCGGGCGCTCTTGCTTTGGTACTCGAGTGGGAGCTTGCCGACCTGTTTAAACACCCAACAATTGCAGTGTGTATGGTTGGCAGGCTTATCTTGAGTCCCGTGGATTTGGCAAGGCCTTTCCATGATCTTTTCCAGCGGGGTGGGTCCATCGCGATTGCCTTTTGGAGGCTTCTTCCGCGGCCCAGGACGGGAGTTGCGAAAGCCGACATTAACAGTTGTGTCATCGGCATCGCTGTAATTGTGTCGGCGCTTGTTCTTATTGCGCTTGGGTTTCTTGTTGCCATCCCGAACTTCGAAGGTTTCGGGATCTTCCGAGTTGTGGTTGCGTCTTGCTAGCCAATTGTCTTCACCCATGCAAAAGCGGGTCATTAGGGAAGTAAGGGCGGACATGGTCCGAGGTTTATCCTGGACAAGCTGGCGAGCCAGCCATTCGTCCCGAATATTATGCCAAAAAGAGGCTATTGCCTCGGCATCCGAGCAGTCGACAATCTTGTTCTTATTGGTCAAGAACCGATTCCAGAATTGTCGCGCAGACTCTCCGTGCTTTTGTACGACGTTTCTTAAGTCGGAGGAGTCCGGCGGACGAACATAGGTTCCCTGGAAGTTAGAGCGGAATGCATCCTCCAAGTCTTCCCAGGATCCGATGGAGTTCTGGGGGAGGCTGTTTAGCCAGTGCCGGGCTGGCCCCTTAAGTTTGAGGGGGAGATATTTAATGGTGTGGGGGTCATCTCCTTGTGACATCTTTATGTGGAGGAGGAAATCTTCAATCCATACGGTTGGGTCAGTTGTCCCATCATACTGTTCGGTGTTCACGGGTTTAAACCCCTCCGGGAACTAATGCCGCATCACCTCATCCGTGAAACACAGCGGGTGAGCGACGCCTCGAACCTGAGCTATGTCGCGCCTGTAATCGACATATGTTCTAGCTCGGTTGCGTTCCCGGTCTCTGTTATTACTTCATTCGAGCCATGGTCTGTACCCATCCCATCTATCGGGTGAGTAGCCTCTGGATCCGCGGATGGATCTTGTGCGGCTTGCTCTGTGATCTAGGTCATCTCGCAGGTCGAACCTGTCATTGGGCTCTACTGGCTCCTTTCCCCATCTTTGGGCCATCGCCGGTCTATAACCGGTGTCATCAGCCGTCCGATCACGCCCGCGAGGAGGACTGTCTCGCTTGTCGTATGGGGTATGTTTCGGAGACGAAGTATCAGTGAGCTCGTCGTCAAATTGTGACAGCAGCCTTCTTCATGGATAGCTCTTGGGCTGGTCCGATAGAACGGTACCATGTCCTTCCTTAGCTGAGAGGACTCTTGTCCATCGATCAGTGAGGTCATCCTGTTCGGCTTTGAGATGTTGTTCCTTAGCTTTCAGGCTGCGAGCCGCCGCTATGAGCTGCTATCTGAACAGTTCCTGATCTTCATGGTTATCAGGGATATCCAAGTCATCGGCTTCCGGGATGTCCTCCTCCTTGACAGGGGGGAGGTAGTTATTGTCCTCGGAGTCGTTGAAGTCATCAGGGTTGCTCTGGTCCTCAGGCCTTTCCTGACCCTCTAACGGGTGTTCGGGGATATAAGGGTCGCTGCGATCCTCGGGGGTAACTCCGTCCCCGGTGCCGATAATAGGTTTCCTTCCCTTTTTGCCTTTGGACCGCTTATGCAGTTTCCGGTGCCTTGACGGTGCGTCGTCCGACTTGTCGCCGTCATTATTAGGCGTTTTGTCTCCATTAGGAGTGTCCACCATGTAGACGTCATATGTTGAAGTGGTGGCCCATCTCCCAGTGTTAACAGTGGTGGGGGCGCAGTCCTCTTCATCCATGTTTTCTACCTCCTCACGGGCATAGTCCAGCATGTCGGTAAAATCTTCGACTGTGGCTATCAAGTGGGTGGTGGGTGGGTCAGAAAACTCGTCCCGACCCGTACTGTAACCAATCTGAGCATAGATCGGGGCAAAATCTTCAGAAATTTCCATTGACGAGATCCAATCTAGGGTTTCGTCAAACGCCGAGGGCTCGCTCGGATCATACTGTTCGGAACCTTTGGAGTTGACCTCTGATGCGTCCGAACAAGAAGGATGTTCGGCAAGAATGAGCGTCCGGCCTTCCAACACTATGGCCGGTTCCGGACCAGGATCGGGAACACAACCATGGCAAACCCCGTTGGTGTGACCGAACAAAGAACTCGAGGTTAGAGCCTCGGAGTTTTTGGGCGTGGCAAGTGAAGCCGCAAGCCCGGTCAGTGAAAAGTCGCCCCAAGAATCCATGGAGAACTCTAGGTTCCTGAATCGGACCTGTTGATCAGGGGCGAAGCTCTCGACACGGCCTAGATGGTCAGTCGGGTCGGCGTGCAGCACAACGCTGCCGAAGGCGAAGATCTGTCCGGGGACGAAAGTGTCCATGTTGCGGACCTCTTCGTTGATGACAAGGCGAGACATCGATCCCTTAAGTGCTCACAAAGGAACTCTCAATGAAAGCACCAATGTCGGTGTCAAAACCGGCAGATCTCGGGTAGGGGGTCCTAAACTGTGGGACTAGAACCGATGGTAACAGGAGACAAAGGGGACACAGATTTACCCAGGTTTAGGCCCTCCTATGGAGGTAATACCCTACGTCCTACTTGGTTGTATTGATTATATGGGGGGTTACAGTGTTGATCTACCTCGAGATCGAATAGCTAACCCTAGATGAGTTGTTCTCTCCCTACAACCTAAAACCCTCCGGCTTATATAGACACCGGGGGTACCTAGGGTTTACACATGATTGGTTACATGCCGAAGAGATAAACATGCCTATTCACCACATCAAACTTGGAGTACAAGTCGTGCTTCCCAAATCTTCCAACCTGGAGCTAGGGTCTTCCATGAATCTTGTGTTCGGTAAATGGCCCACATAGTCCAGCCCACAGAAATAGGTCGGCCTCCCGAGGACCCCTTAATACAGGACTCCCTCAATGACCTCACTACTTGGTTGCAAGCATACGGTCTTCTTGATCTAGCAATGCTTCACCGTTCAGAGCTAGTCATCATGGAAGAATTAGAGGGAGGTGCTTCTTGTGAGCTGCGTTCGGATTTTCCTCGAAGAGGAGGGGACATGTTGCACAGTAGAGATAAGTATTTCCCTCAGTGAGAACCAAGGTTATCGAACTAATAGGAGAACCAAGCAAACTCCCTTCGACGGCACCTACACACACAAAACCAAACACTTGCACCCAACGCGGGAAAGAGGGTTGTCAAAGCCCTAGAACTTGTTACTTGCAAGGACTAAATCTTGATAGAGATAGATGATATAGAACCAAAATAAAATAACAGTAAATAAATTGTAGCCAAGTATTTATGTTTAAGTAGACCCGAGGGCCATAGTTCTTGATAGAGGCTTCTCTCTTGAACATAGCATATGGTGGGTAGACAAATTACTATTGCGCAATTGGTAGAATTGTGCATAGTTATGACATGTTATTCACGATAGTGATCATGTATATAGGCATCACGGCCATAAACAAGTAGACCAAAATGATCCTGCATCTACTACTATTACTCCACTAATCGGCCGAAATGATTCTTCATCTATGGTATTAAGTTCATGACAAACAAAGCAATGCCTGGAGCAAGGTGACATGATGTAGACAAAGTAAGACAAGCAATATGTTCAGACCCCGTTGTTTTATCCTTAATGGAAACAATAAAATACGTGTCTTGTCCCTTTCTGTCACTAGGATATAGAACACCGCAAGATTGAGCCCATTACAACACACCACTCCCGCTGAAGATAAATCAATCTAGTTGGCCAAACCAAACCGATAGATTCAAGAGAAATATGAAGCTATGACAATCATGCATAACAGAATTCAGGAAAGACTCAATTACTTCCAATGAATAATCTGGTCATAAACCCACAATTCATCAGATCCCAACAAACAAACCGCAAAAGAGGACTACATCGTATAGATCACCGCGAGGATCGCGGTGAACATGGTATTGAAGATCAAAGAGACAGAAATCCATCTAGGTACTAGCTATGGACCCGTAGGTCTATGGTGGACTATTCTGACATCATCATGGAGGCACCAAGGTTGATGAAGAAGGCCTCCGTGATCAATTCCCCCTCCAGCAGTGTACCGGAAAAGGTCTCTAGATGGGCTCCCATCGGAAAAGAGACTTGTGGCGGCAAAAAAGTGTTTAGGGTGGCGCTCTATTGGTTTCTCGATTTTAGAGAATTTATGAAGGTGGAATTAGGTCAGACGGAGCCATGAGGGGCCCACAAGGTAACAGGGTGCGCCTACCCACCTAGGAGCGCTATATTTCCTTGTCGTCTCATCACTTTGCGTCCTGACTCATACCGAAGCTTCCAGGGTATTTTTTGTCTAGAAAAAATTGTCAAAAAGTTTTGTAGCATTTGAATTTCGTTTGGTACCGATTTCCTCGAAAAACAAAAACAGGCAAAAACAACAACTCGCACTAGGCATTGGGTTAACAGGTTAATTCCCAAAAATGATATAAAATAGCATATAATTGCATATAAAGTGTCATAGATTGATAATATAATACTCCCTCCGTCCCAAAATTCTTGTCTTAGATTTGTCTAGATATAAATGTATCTAGTCATGTTTTAGTGTTAGATACATCCTTATCTAGGAAAATCTTAGACAAGAATTTTGGGACGGAGGTAGTAGCAAGTAACAATCAAAAATCATCGATACATTGGAGACGTATCTGTTGGGAAACGTTGCATGGGAAAAAAAATTTGCTACACACACGCGAGATCTATCCATGGTGATGAGCATCTACGAGGGGGAGAGTGGATCTACATACTCTTGTAGATCGCTAAACGGGAAGCGTTAAGAAAAGCGGTTGATGTAGTCGAACGTCTTCACGATCCAAATCATCGAGCGTCCCACGGTCCCATCACGATCTATCCCGCGATCAAATCACGATCCGTCCCGTGATCCCATCATGATCCGTCCTGCGATCCAATCACGATCCGTCCCGCGATCCAGTCGCGGTCCTTCCGATCTAGCGTCAAACAGACGGCACCTCCGCGTTCAGCACACGTACAGCTTGATGACGATCTATGCCTTCTTGATATAGCAAGAGGGGGTAGAGAGGTAGATGAGTTCTCCGGCAGCACGATGGTGCGGAGGCGGCGGCGGTGGTGGTGGAACTATTCCGGCAGGGCTTCGTCTAAGCACCGCCGAAACTAGACTAAAGGATAAAACGATCTGGAGGAAGTAGAGGGAGCGCGTGGCAATTAGGGTTAGCTATCCCCTCTAAATCCTCTAGTATATATAGGATGGAGGGAGGGGAGGAGGCAGCCTCAAACCCTCAAGGTTTGTCCGAAATTGGAGGTGGAGGAGTCCTACTCCAATCCTATTAGGAGTAGGATTCCTCCTCTCCACTTGGAAACCCTTTCCACCTCTCCACCTTTGGGTTTTTCCCACCCCTAGCCACATGGGCGTTAGTGGGGGCCTTGGACAGCCCACTAAGGTCTGGCTTGAATCCTCCCACAGCCCATGAGGCCCTTTGGGTCGAGACAACCCTCCCGATGGTCCCCGGCACCCCTCCCGGCACTCCCGGTACACTACCGAAATACCCGAAACTTTTCTGGTGACCAAAACAGGACTTCCTATATATCAATCTTTACCTACGGACCATTCTGGAGATCCTCGTGGCGTCCAGGATCTCATCTAGGACTCCAAACAACCTTCGGTCACCACCATACATAACTCTACTATACAGAAACATCATCGAACCTTAAGTGTGCAGACCCTGTGGGTTCGAGAACTATGTAGACATGACCGAGACACCTCTACGGTCAATAACCAATAGCGGGACCTGGATGCCCATATTGGTTCCTACATATTCTACAAATATCTTTATCCGTTGAACCTATATGTCATGGATTCACTTAATCCCGTATGTTGTTCCCTTTGTTCTTCGGTATGATACTTGCCCGAGATTCGATCGTTAGTATCCCTATACCTAGTTCAATCTCGTTACAGGAAAGTCTCTTTACTCGTTCCATAATACAATATTGCATGGCTAACACTTCGTCATATTGCGTGCAAGGCTTATTGTGAGGTTGTATTACCGAGTGAGACCTGAGATACCTCTCCGTCACATGGAGTACCAAATCCGAGTCTTGATCCATGCCAACCCAACAAACACCCTCGGAGATACCTGTAGAGCACCTTTATAGTCACCCAGTTATGTTGAGATGTTTGATACACATAAGGTATTCCTCCGGTGTCAGTGAGTTGCATGATCTCGTGGTCATAGGAACATATACTTGACATACAGAAAACTATAGCAATAAACTGACACGATCATATGCCATGTTTATAGTTTGGATATTATCCATCACATAATTCTCCTAATGATGTGATCCCGTTATCAAATAACATCTCATGTCTATGTCCAAGAAACCTTGACCATCTTTGATCAACGAACTAGTTAACTAGAGGCATATAGTGTTGTCTATGTACCCACACATGTATTTGAGTTTCCAATCAATACAATTATAGCATGGATAATAAAATATTATCACAGACAAGGAAATATAATAATAACCAATTTATTATTGCCTCTAGGGCATATTTCCAATACTCTCCCACTTGCACTAGATTCAATAATCTAGTTCACATCACCATGTGATTTACATTGTCATGTATCTAACACCTAATGAGTTCTAGGGTTCAATCATGCTTTGCATGTTAGAGAGGTCTTTAGTCAACGGGTCTGCGACATTCAGATCTATGTGTACTTTGCAAATCTCTATATCATACTGTAGACACCGCTACCACACTCCACTTGGATCAATTCCAAATGGCAGCTCCACTATACGTATTTGGATTGCTACTCAGAGTCATTCGGATTGGTGTTAAAGCTTGCATCAACGTAACCCTTTACGACGAACTCTTTATCACCTCCATAATCGAGAAATATTTCCTTCGTACTATAGTTACTAACGATAATCTTCAACGCCGTCTAGTGATCCACTCTTGGATCACTTTTGTGCCCCTTGACAATCTCATGGCAAGGCACACACAAGTGTGGTACACAGCATGGCATACTATATAGAGCCTATGGCTAAGGCATAGGGGACGACCTTCGTCCTTTCTCTTTCTACTTCCGTGGTCGAGCTTTGAGTCTCACTCAACTCCACACCTTACAAATCAGGCAAGAACTCTTTCTTTGACTGATCCATTTTGAACTCTTTCAAAATCTTGTCAAGGTGTGTACTCATTGAAAGTTTTATCAGACGTCTTGATCTATCTCTTATAGATCTTGATGTCGAACAATTAAGTAGCTTTATCCAGGTCTTCCTTTGAAAAAACTTTTCAAACAACCATTTATGCTTTCCAGAAATTCTACATTATATCCGATCAACAATATGTCATCCATATATACTTATCAAAAATTCAATAGTGCTCCCACTCACTTTAATGTAAATACAAGTTTTGCATAAACTTTGTATAGACTCATAAACTTTGATCACCTCATCAAAGTGTATATTCCAACTCCGAGATGCTTGCTCCAGTCCATAGAAGGATCACTGCAGCTTGCACACCTTTTAGCATCCTTAGGACTGACAAAACCTTCTGGTTGTATCTCATACAACCTTTCCTCAAGGAAGGAAACGATGTTTTGACATCCATCTACCAGATTTCATAATTGAAAAATGCAGCAACTGCTAACATAATTCCAACAGACTTTAGCATCGCTACGGGTGAGAAAGTCTCATCGCAGTCAACTCCTTGAGCTTGTCGGAAACTTCTTTGCGACAAGTCGAGCTTTATAAATGGTGACATTCACCATCAGTGTCTGTCTTCATCTTAAAGGACCATTTGTACTTAACGACCTGCCGTTCAACGGGGAAGTCTACCAAAGTCCATACTTGGTTTTCATACATGGATCCTTTCTCGGATTTCATGGCCTCTAACCATTCTTTGGAATCCGGGCCAATCATCGCTTCTCCATAGTTCGTAGGTTCATCATTGTCCAACAACATGACCTCTAAAACAGGGTTGTCGTACCACTTAGGAGCAGTACGCGTCCTTGTCGACCTACGAGGTTTGATAGTAACTTGATCCGAAGCTTCATGATCATCATCATTAACTTCCTCTTCAACTGACGTAGGCTCCATAGAAACATATTTCTGCACCGCGCTACTCTCTGGTTGAAACAAAGGTTCAGCAACCTCATCAAGTTCTATCCTCCTCCCACTCAATTCTTTCGAGAGAAACTCTTTGTCGAGAAAGGACCCGTTTTAGCAAGAAACACTTTGCCCTTGGATCTGAGATAAAAGGTATACCCATATATTTCCTTAGGGTATCCTACGAAGATGCACTTTTCCGCTTTGGGTTCGAGCTTATCAGACATAAGTGTCGCATTCCAAAACTCTGAGAAATGACAGCTTAGGTTTTTGCCAAACCATAATTCATACGGTGTCATATCAATGGATTTAGATGGTGCCCTATTTAAAGTGAATGTAGTTGTCCCTAATGCATTACCCCAAAATGATAGTGTCAAAATGATAAGAGACATCATAGTACGCACCATAACCTAATATAGCATGACTACGACGTTCAGACACACCATCACACTATGGTGTTCCGGGTGGCGTGAGTTGTGAAACAACTTCCACATTGTATTAAATTGTATACCAAACTCGTAACTCAGATATTCACCTCCACGATCATATCGTAGACATTTTATCTTCTTGTCACGATGATCTCAAACTTCACTCTGAATTTGCTTGAACTTTTCAAACGTTTCAGACTTGTGTTTCATTAAGTAAATATACCCATATCTACTCAAATCATCAGTGAAGGTAAGAAAATAACGATATCTACCGCACGCTGCAACACTCATTGGACCGCATACATCAACATGTATTATTTCCAATAAGTCGTTAGCCCGCTCCATCATACTGGAAAACAGAGTCTTAGTCATCTCGCCCATGAGGCATGGTCCGCATGTCTCAACCGATTCAAAATCGAATGAGTTCAAAGATCCATCAGCATGGAATATCTTCATGCTCTTTACACCAATATGACATTTAGCGGCAGTGCCACAAGTATGTGGTACTATCATTATTAACTTTGTATATTTTGGCATCAATGTTATGAACATGTGTATTACTATGATCAAGATTCAATAAACCATTCTCATTGGGTGCATGACCATTGAAGGTATTTTTCATGTAAACAGAATAACCATTATTCTCTAACTTAAATGAATAACCATATTGAAATAAACACGATCTAATCACATTCATGCTCAACGCAAACACCAAATAACTTTTATTTAGGTTCATCACTAATCCCGAGGGTAGAGAGAGCGTGCGATGGTGATCACATCAACTTTGGAAACACTTCCAACATCGTCACCTCACCCTTAGCTAGCCTTCGTTTATTCTGTAGATTTTATTTCGAGTTACTAACATTTAGAAACCAAACCGGTATCCAATACCCAGGTGCTACTAGGAGTACTAGCAAGGTACACATCAATAACATGTACATCAAATATACTTCTGTCGATGTTGCTAGCCTTCTTATCTACCAAGTATCTAGGGTTATTCTGCTTTAGCCACCGTCCTCCTCATAATAGAAGCACTTAGTCTCGGGTTTGGGTTCAACCTTAAGTTGCTTCACTGGAGCAGCAACTGACTTGCCATCCATGAAGTTTCCCTCCTTACCCTTTCCCTTCTCGAAACCAGTGGTTTTACTAACCATTAACACTTGATGCTCCTTCTTGATATCTACCTTCGTGGTGTCAAACATCGTGAATAGCTCAGGGATCATCATTTTCATCCCTAGCATATTCATAGTTCATCACGAAGCTCTAGTATCTTAGTGACAGTGACTTGGAGAACTATATCAATCACTATCTTATCTGGAAGATCAACTCCCACTCGATTCAAGCGATTGTAGCACCCAGACAATCTGAGCACATGCTCACTGATTGATATATTCTCCTTCATCTTGTAGGCAAAGAATCTTGTTGGAGGTCTCATACCTCACAACACGGGCACGAGCCTGAGATCCTAATTTCAGCTTTTAGAACATCTCATATGTTTAGTGACATTCAAAACGTTTTGTAGCCTCAATTATAAGCCATAATGCATGACGCACTGAACTATCAAGTAGTCATCAGAACGTGCCTGTCAGATGTTCACAACATCTATAGACGATGCTAGAGGGGATGGTGCACCAAGCGGTGCATTAAGCACATAAGCCTTCTATGCGGCAATGAGGACAATCCTCATATCACGGACCCAATCCGCATTATTGCTACCATCATATTTCAACTCTATTTCTCTAGGAACATATAAAAACTTCAAGGGAGCTACAGCACGAGCTAGTAATCTACAACATAACTTGCAAAGACATTTTGACTATGTTCATGATAATGAGTTTAGTTAATCATATTACTTAAAAACTCCCACTCAAATTGACATCCCTCTGGTCATTCCAGTGTCACATGATGCAAATCAACCAACTCAAGTCCGATCATCACGCGAGTTGAGGTGGTTTCAATGGTAAACATCTTCATGTTGATCATATCTACTATATGACCCATGTTCGACCTTTTGGTCTCTTGTGTTCCGAGGCCATGTATGTACATACTAGGCTCATGAAGTTTAACCCAAGTGTTCTTGTTGTCGTTTTCTCACGGGGGGTCGCGCGAGACAGCAGATGCCATGGGGTGGCTTATCAAGGTGAGAGCGGTTGTTATGGATGATCCGGGACGGGTATGCGAATAGCATGCAGTGGTATACCTAGGTTCGCGGCTCTCTGGAGAGATAATACCCCTACTCCTGCATATCTATATATCTGTAGAATATCTGGTACATGGTTGCTCCTAGAGCTGTATGGGTGAGGAGAGCCATGAGGCTTCTTGCCTCATGTGTGTGTATGTGTGAGCACATGGGCCTGGAACCCCTCCCCCATATGTGGTGGGCATGAGGCCCTTATATAGGCATGAGTGGGTAGCTTGGGATGTAAGCTACAGTGGGTAGCTTACATCCCAACCAGCTTGAGGTGTAAGCTACCATGGGTAGCTTACATGTCAAGCCATATGTAGCTTGTGGACTAAGCTATGTTTGTCCCCTGGTGCACTTTATAAGTCAGTGTCCAGGGGACAGGTTATACTGTAGATAGTACTGCATGATGTGCGTATGGTGTGCTACTGCTTGCCAATAGTGCACCGCCACTAGAGACGGTTGTCTGGTTCGTGCGTGTCTGATGGGACGCCGTAGTTGGCTCCAGGCGGAGCTGGCCAGGAGGAGCCGGCCTGGAGGAGCCAGACGGGAGGAGATGGTCGGGCGTAGCCAGTCGGGAGGAGCAACCGGGAGTAGCCAGCCGGGAGGAGCCGGCCTGGCATAGCCAGCCGGGAGGAGCCAACCGGGAGTAGCCAGTCGGGAGGAGCCAGCCGGGAGTAGCCAGCTGGGAGTAGCCAGTCGGGCGTAGCCGGCCAGGCAGAGCCGGCCTGGAGGAGCTGGCCAAGAGGAGCTGGCCAGGCATAGCAAGTTGGGAGGAGGCAGCCGGGAGTAGCCAGCCGAGAGTTAGCCAGCCGGGAGTAGCCAGCCGGGCGTAGCCAGCCGGGAGTTAGCCAGCCGGGAGTAGCCAGCCGGGAGGAGCCAGCCGAGAGTAGCTAGCCGGGCATAGCCAGCCAGGAGGAGCCGGCCGAGAGTAGCCCGCCGGGAGTAGCCAGTCGAGAGTAGCCAGCCGAGAGGAGCTGGACGGGAGTAGCCAGCCAGGAGGAGCTAGTCGGGAGTAGCCAGTCAGGCGTAGCCAGTCGGGAGGAGCCAGTCGGGAGTAGCCAGTCGGGCGTAGCCAGCCGGGGGGAGCCCGTCGGGCCGTAGCTTTGTCTTCACTTCTTTGATTATCTTGTTGATTTGTCGGGCTTGGCATACCGGGGGTGATACCCCTGGTGTTTTAAAATGTTGAGTCGTCTCCTTAAGCCTACCAAGGGGTAATCCCCCCGACAGTAGCCTCCGAGCCTCTGGGCAACTTGGAGACTCGGGCGGAGGGTTTTTGCCATTGGAGTTCCAGAAGTTGTTGATGTCACAGAAGTTGTTGATGGCAGTCGATTGCGGGTTGGGGACGACGCGGCTTGCTTCCAACGGGGGCACGCCAGCGCACCCGCTGGGTGTAGCCTCCGGGCGACTCGAAGAGTCGGTCGGAGGGTCTTTGTTGTTGCTGAAGCAGACGATGGCGTCGAGGACGCCGGGCGCGGATGCGGAGTCCGCCTGCCGAAGGGCACGAGGCGCTGTCAAGGGCGAACGCGGAGTCCACCAGCTGACGGTTTCCAATAGGGGCGCGCCAGCGCACCCGCTGGGTGTAGCCTCCGAGCGTCCGGACGACTCGAACAGTCGGGTGGAGGGTCTTTGCTGTTGCTGAAGCGGACGATGGTGTTGAAGATGTCGGGCGCAGACACGGGGTCTGCTGACTGAAGGGCACGAGGTGTTGCCGAAGCCGGATGCGGGGTCCACCGGCTGAAGGGCACGAGGTGCCGCCGAAGGCAGACACGGGGTCTGCCCGCTGATGGCGTGGAGTCCTACCGAGGGCAGACGCGGGGTCCGCCGGCTGAAGGGCACGAAGTGTTGCCGAAGGTGGGCGCGGGGTCCACCGGCTGATGGCGTGGAGCCCTACCGAGGGCAGACACGGGGTCTGCCGGCTATTGAGCGCGGGGCGCTGCCGGGCGCGAATGCGTGGTTCGCTAGTTGATGGGCGCGGAGCCCTGCGGAAGATGGATGCGGGGTCCACGGGCTGTCGAGCGCGAGGCACTGCCAGGTGCAGACGGAGGGTCCGCGGGCTGATGGGCGCGGAGCCCTGCCGAAGGCGGACGCAGGGACCGCTAGCTATCGAGCGCGAGGCGCTGCCGGGTGCAGACGGAGGGTCTGCCGGTTGATGGGCGTGGAGCCCTGCCATAGGCGGACACGGGGTCTGCCGGCTGTCGAGCGCGAGGCGCTGCCAGGCATGGGCGGGGGGTCTGCTGGCTAATGGGCGCGGAGCCCTACCGAAGGCAAACGCGGGGTCCGTCGGCTGTCGAGCACGAGGCTTTGTCGGGCACGGACAGAGGGTCTGCCGGCTGGTGGGCACGGAGCCCTGCCGAAGGCGGACGCGAGGTCCGCCGACTCTCGAACGTGAGGCACTGCTGGGCGCGAACGGAGGGTCCGCCGGCTGGGGCACGGAGCCCTACTGAAGGTGGACGCGGGGTCCGCCGGCTGTCGAGCGCGAGGCGCTGCCGGGCACGGATGGAGGGTCCGCCGGCTGGTGGGCGGAGTGCCCTGCCAGGAGTAGCCTCCAAGCCTCTGGGCCAGGAGGTTCCGCGTGGGAATGATCGTGCAGAAGACAAGGTTAAGTCGGCGCAGGTACATCAGATATTTTATTTTGGTAGTGTATGTTTATGGAGAGGGTGCCGACTCGATTTCGTCTGAGCCCCCTTTAATCTTTTTCATGTGCCCTCTGCTCTTTGGCTTGTGCTCTTGCTAGCCGGACAGCCGCATGACGGTCTATGGCTGAGAGTGCGCCGCAGGGTGGAGCATACAGTACTCGGACTTTCAGGAGCGGCCTCGACCGAGCAGAGACTCTCAAATGAAATGACCGAGTTGCCCAAGCCGTTTTCACCCGGGATGCTTTTTGCGTGGGGTGACCTCCAGCCTTTGCTCTTGCTAGCCGGACAGCCGCGGTGCGGTCTGTAGCTGAGACAAAGAGTGGGCCTTCGGTCCCGTACATGCTACTAAACCGTCTCGTGAGAACGAACGTATCGGGCCAAGCGGCCAGCCCCGGGCCGAGACTAGCTGGCGTCGGGGTGAATAGTAAAGTAGCTGGAGTAAATATGGAGATGGCCCTCGAGGGTCGCTCGGGGTATCCATTAGTTTTGTGTGTAGGGTTCAAGGTTATGCGCGTGGAGATCTCACATTGCTTTTGGGTGCCGGCGAGGCGGTTTTGTCGATGTCGGCCAACGTGGTTTGTAGCCGACGTGGTTCTGCTAACGCGTGTGAGGCGCTGCCGAGCACGGACTTGGGGTTCGCCGGCTGATGGGCGCGAGGCGCTGCCAGGCACGAACATGCGGTCCGCCAGCTGGTGTGCGCGAGGCGCTGCCAAGGGCGAACGCGGGGTCCACCAGCTGATGGCCGCGAGGCGCTGCTGAGGGCGGACACGGGGTCCGCTGGCTGAAGAGCGCGAGGCGCTGCTGGAAGTAGACTCCCAGCCTCCGGGCGAGGAGGTTCGTTGATCTTCGCGTTGCGAGGTGGGTGTTGTTGAAGATTGTCGGCGCGGCTTTTTACCAACGGGCGTGCTAACACACCCGCTAGGTGTCACTTGCTGGGTGTATCCTTCGGGGAGGTTGATGGGGGTGCCGGTCGGTGGGGCCAGGGCGGCCAGCATCGAAGTGGACTGGCGACGGAGCCGACACCCCAGCCTGTCCGGTGTCGAAGTAGACGGGCAGGCCAGCCAGTCAGCTGGCCGGACGGCGACGCAGGCCAGCCAACCAAGGACGTAGACTAGCGGGCCAGTCGGCGTGGATAGAAGGGCGCACAATGCCTTTTTTTCTTAACCGGCTGGGCACCTGGCCCTTGACTTTCTAACCGGCTCCATGCGAGCAGCTGGCTCCCATCTCTTCCTTTCTTTCTTCCTCAACCGGCCACGGGCAGCCGAACAACGGGAGACGGCAGCCGGCCAGGCCGGACGGGTAGCGGGCCAAGTCGGCATGCTAGGAGGTGGGGCAGAGCCGGCAACCGGGTCGTGGGGCGGAGCCGGCGACAGGGACGCGGCGGCAGTCGGCGGGCGGGACGCGGCAGGAGATGTCGGCTGAGACGGAGGCCGTCAGCCGGCGCCCGGGACGAGGCGGGAAACGGTGACCGGGATGGAGGCCGGCGGCCGGCGGCCGGGATGCGGCAGGAGACGGCTACCAGGACGGAGGCTGGCGAGCGTGGCGCACTTGGACTCGGGCGCGGGGCAGCGGGCAGGAGCGCGAGAGGTCGCCTAACGCCATGCGCGGGGAAGCCGGCCGCAGCACTAGGCGGCACAGCGGGTGCAGGAGAGGCCGGCGCGGCATGGCCGGGCTCGGGGAATCGGCACCAGGCGTGGGGACACGGCCAAGCAGGCGGCATTGGACGGGTGCGGCCGTAGCCGGTGCGGCCCGCGAGTCGGCGGTCGGGAGCTGCCAACAGGCATGGAGGAGGCGTCGCGGCGGGGAGGCCGGGCTCGAGGTGGTGGTGTGGCACGTGGCGAGGTCGAGCGACATCGGAGAGGCTCGCGGGGGCGGGGAGCTCCGGGGTGAGCTATGGCTGGGAGGAGATGCTGGTGACAAGGAGGTCCAGTGCTGTGGCAGGCGAACTCACGAAAGCAAGGGACCTCGCGGTCGCGCGCGAGGAAACAGCGGTGCGGAGCTGGGCGAGCTGGTGCGCGAGGGCTGCCTTGGTGGTCCTGGAGAGGAGGCATGGACGCACGGGGGCGATGCGGAGTAGCGAAGCCACGCGCGGGCGAAGGCGGGGCATGCGTGGGCAGAGGGGAGCGACGTCACGATGCGGGCTGTGTGAAGGAGAGATGGGCACGGGAGCGACCGGTGGAGGAGAGCTGACTGGGGTTCCGAGGACCTCGCCGGGCGAGAGCGGCACGGTCGTCGGTGCCCGCATAGGATGCCTCCTCGGGCGGTGCTTAGCCAGAGCCGAACAGGGGCGCAGCGGGCCGACAAGGCCAAGTGCGGGGGCGGAGCCGCGTGCACAAGCGAGGCGCAGCAGGCCGGGGCCAGACGTCACGCTGGGGCAGGTGCGTGGTGGTCGGACGGGCGCAGGCGTCCATGGGCGTGCCCGGAGGAGGAGGGCCGGGGCGCCGCGAGCCTGCAGCCTGCTGCCTGTGGCTGTGTGCGCACGGCCGGGCGCCCGCCTCCGATTCTTTCGGCCAATACGGAGGTGCATGCGTGGTTGGACTCTGGGGAGTCGAGCGGCGGCCGTCGCAGTCGCCAGGACGCGGCCGGTGCCGGCACGAGCACGACGGTGCAACGGCGGCCTGTCACCGCTGCGAGCAGCTGGCGCTGGCCCGCACGGGGTTGAAGGAGCGTAGGAGCGGCGATTGGCAGCCGACGCCGCGGTGGTGGTGACGAAGATGGTCCCACCTAGACCGCGGTTCCAGCAACAACTTGCCCCACAGTGGGCGCCAAATATCGTCGTTTTCTCACAGGGGGTCGCGCAAGACGGCAGATGCCATGGGGTGGCTTATCGAGGTGAGAGCAAGGCTGACATGGATGATCCGTAATGGGTATGCGAATACCATGCAGTGGTTTACCCAGGTTCAGGGCTCTCCAGAGAGATAATATCCCTACTCCTGCATATCTCTATATCTGTAGAATATCTGGTACATGGTTGCTCCTGGAGCTATATGGGAGAGGAGAGCCATGAGGCTTCTTGCCTCATGTGTGTGTATGTGTGAGCATGTGGGCCTGGAACCCCCCCATATGTGGTGGGCATGAGGCCCTTATATAGGCATGAGTGGGTAGCTTGGGATGTAAGCTACAGTGGGTAGCTTACATCCCAAGCAGCTTGAGGTTTAAGCTACCATGGGTAGCTTACATGTCAAGCCATATGTAGCTTGTGGACTAAGCTATGTCTGTCCCCTGGTGCACTTTATAAGTCAGTGTCCAGGGGACAGGTTATACTGTAGATGGTACTGCATGACGCGCGTATAGTGCGCTACTGCTTGCCAATAGTGCGTCGCCATTGGAGACGGCCGTCTGGTCCGCGCGTGTCTGATGGGACACTGTAGTTGGCTCCAGGCGGAGCCGGATGGGAGGAGCCGGCCGGGAGGAGCCGGCCTGGAGGAGCCGGTCGGGCGTAGCTAGCCGGGAGGAGCCAGCCGGGAGGAGCCAGTCGGGCGTAGCCGGCCGGGCAGAACCGGCCAGGAGGAGCCAGTTGGGAGTAGCCAGCCGAGAGGAGCCAGCCAGAAGTCAGCCAGCCAGGTGGAGCCATTTGGGAGTAGCCAGCCGGGAGGAGCCAGTCGGGCGTAGCCAACCGGGAGGTGCCAACCGGCAGTAGCCAGCCGGGCGTAGCCAGCCGGGAGGAGCTAGCAGGGAGTAGCCAGCCGGGCGTAGCCAGCCGAGAGTAGCCAGCCGGGAGTAGCCAGCCGGGCGTAGCCAGCCGGGAGGAGCCAGCCGGGAGGAGCCAGCCGGGAGTAGCCCGCCGGGTCGTAGCTTTGTCTTCACTTCTTTGATTGTCTTGTTGATTCGTCAGGCTTGGCGTATCGGGGGTGATCTCCCTGGTGTTTTAATATGTTGAGTCGTCTCCTTGAGCCTACCCGGGGGTAATCCCCCCGACAGTTCTGCACGTGCAACACTGGCTTGCACCCATTGTATGTGAACGTAGAGTCTATCACACTCGATCATCATGTGGTGTCTCGACACGACAAACTTTTGCAACGGTGCACACTTGAGGAGTGCACAATTCATCTTGAAATTTAAGTGAGGGATCACCTTATAATGCTACCATCGTCCTAAGCAAAACAAGGTGCAGAAAAGGATTAACATCACATGCAAATCATAAGTGACATGATATGGCCATGAACTTGTGCTTTTAATCTCCATCTCCAAAGCACCGGCATGATCTCCATCGTCACCGACATGACACCATGATCTCCATCATCTTGATCTCCATCAACGTGTCTCCATCGGGGTTGTCGCGCCGATTGCTGCTTCCACGACTATTGCTAACTCATAGCGATAAAGTAAAGCAAAACGGCAAAAATAATTAAAGACAACCCTATGGCTCCTGCCGGTTGTCGTACTCATCGACATGCAAGTCGTGATATTCTATACAAAACATGATCATCGCATACATCACATATATCTCATCATGTAATTGGCCATATCACATCACAACATACCCTGCAAAAACAAGTTAGGCGTCCTCTAATTGTCGTTGCAAGTTTTATGTGGCTGCTACAGGTATCTAGCAAGAGCAATTCTCACCTATGCAAAAATCACAACGGTGATATACAAATTGACATTCAACCTTCTCAAGGACTGCCTTTGTCGAATCCGATCCAACTAGAGTAGGAGAGACAAACACCCGCCAGCCATCTTTGTGCAGCAAAGTTACACGTCAGCCGATGGAACCGGTCTCTCGTAAGCGTACGAGTAAGGTTGGTCTGGGCCGCTTCATCCCACAATACCGCTGAATCAAAACACAACCAAGGGAGGAAGCAATCCAAACATCAACGCCCACAAACTCCTTTGTGTTCTACTCATGATCTCATCTACACATAAAACTAGCTCTAATACCGCTGTTGGGGAACGTTGCATGGGAAACAAAAAAATCCTACGCACACACAAGTTCTATCCATGGTGATGAGCATCTACAAGGGGGGGAGTGGATATACATATCCTTGTAGATCGCTAAGCGGGAAACGTTAAGAAACGCGGTTGATGTAGTCGAACGTCTTCCCGATCCAACTCTCCGAGCGTCCTGCGATCCCATCACGATCCGTCTCGTGATTCAATCACGATCCATCCCGCGATCCCATCATGATCCATCCTGCGATCCAATCACGATTCGTCCCGCGATCCAGTCGTGGTCCTTCCGATCTAGCGTCAAACGGACGGCACCTCCGTATTCAGCACACGTACAGCTTGATGACAATCTCCGCCTTCTTGATCCAGCAAGATGGAGCGAAGAGGTAGATGATTTCTACGGCAGTGCGATGGCACGGCGATGGTGGTGGTGGAACTCTTTCGGCAGGGCTTCGCCTAAGCACCGCCAAAACTAGACTAAAGGAGGAAACGATCTAGAGGAAGTAGAGGGAGCACGTGGCAATTAAGGTTAGCTATACCCTCTAAATCCTCTAGTATATATAGTATGGAGGGAGGGGAGGAGGCAGCCTCAAACCCTCAAGGTTTGGCCGAAATTGGAGGTGGAGGAGTCTTACTCCGATCCTATTAGGAGTAGGATTCCTCCTCTCCACTTGGAAACCCTTTCCACCTCTCCACCTTTGGGTTTTCCCCACCCCCAGCCGCATGGGCCTTAGTGGGGGGCTTACCCAGCCCACTAAGGGATGGCTTGACTCCTCCCACATCCCATGAGGCCCTTTGGATTGAGACAACCCTCCCGATTATCCCCGGCACCCCTCCCGAAACTCCCGGTACACTACCGAAATACCCAAAACTTTTCCGTTGACCAAAACAGGACTTCCTATATATCAATCTTTACCTCCAGACCATTTCGGAGCTCCCCGTGATGTCCAGGATCTCATCTGGGACTCCGAACAACCTTCGGTCACCACCATACATAACTCTACTATACCGAAACATCACCGAACCTTAAGTGTGTAGACCCTGCGGGTTCGAGAACTATATAGACATGACTGAGACACCTCTACGGTCAATAACCAATAGCAGGACCTAGATGACCATATTGGTTCCTACATATTCTACGAAGATCTTTATCGGTTGAACCTCTATGTCAAAGATTCAGTTAATCCCGTATGTTGTTCCCTTTGTTCTTCGGTATGTTACTTGCCAGAGATTCGATTATCATTATCCCTATACCTAGTTCAATCTTGTTGCTAGAAAGTCTCCTTACTTATTCCGTAATACAATATCTCGTGGCTAACACTTAGTCACATTTCTTGCAAGGCTTATTATGATGTTGTATTACCGAGTGGGCCCTGAGATACCTCTCCATCACACGGAGTAACAAATCTCAGTCTTGATCCATGCCAACCCAACAGACACCCTCAGAGATACCTGTAGAGCACCTTTATAGTCACCCAGTTACGTTGGGATGTTTGATACACATAAGGTATTCCTCCGGTGTTAGTGAGTTGCATGATCTCACGGTCATGGGAACAGATACTTGACATGCAGAAAACTGTAGCAATAAACTGACATGATCATATGCTATGTTTATAGTTTGGGTCTTATCCATCACATCATTCTCCTAATAATGTGATCCCGTTATCAAATGACATCTCATGTCTATGTCCAGGAAACCTTGACCATCTGTGATCAACGAACTAGTTAACTAGAGGCATACAGTGTTGTCTATGTACCCACACATGTATTTGAGTTTCCAATCAATACAATTATAGCATGGTTAATAATCAATTATTTATGAACAAGGAAATATAATAATAACCAATTTATTATTGCCTCTAGGGCATATTTCCAATAGTATCAGCATCCCAAAGCTTAATTCCTGCTCGTCCTCGAGTAGGTAAATGATAAAAAAACAGAATTTTTGATGCGACATGCTACCGAACATGTAATCTATTTTAGGTATGCTCATTGAGAAATGATGAACTAATTTATATCAACATAATAATATCCATCAACATAAACATGATAATCATTACTTTTCAAAATATATGATCCTTAAGGAATGTTATTCCCTACTCATTTTATCATATCAAGCATGGCATGACTCCGTCTTCACCGCATAAGTAGAAATCATGAGCACCCCGGAGTCAAACCAAGCAATTGGATCTTACTTCTAACACACTTCGGCATTTTCAACTTTAGGCAATACAAGAGTATGAACCATGGATATAGCATATGGGTGGCATAGAGTATGGTGGTATAGACCAAAAGAAGTCAGAGTGGAAAGAAAGTCTCGCATAAACTAGGTGGATCAACAGGTTATGGAGATGCCCATCAATCGATATTGATGCAAGGACTAGGGATCACCATGCAACGGATGCACTAGAGCTATAAGTGTATAAGATCTCAGCAGAAGCTAACTGGGTGTGCATCCAACTTTCTTGCACATGAAGACCTCGGGCATTTGAGGAAGCCCGTCATCGGAATATACAAGCCAAGTTCTATAATGTAAAATTGCCACTAGAGTATGAAAATGACAACTCAGGATATTCTCTCTATGAAGAACATGGTGCCACTTTCAAGCCCAAGTGTAGTAAATGGATAGTAACAATGTCCCTTCTCTATTTTCTCTCATTTTTTTATGGTGGCCTTCTCTCTTTTTTTCGCCTCCCCCATTTCTTTTTTTTATTTTCTTTTATGTCCAGAGTCTCATATCGACTTGTGTGGGAATCATAATATACATCATCCTTTCCTCACTGGGATAGTGCTCTAATAATAATGATCATCACACTTTTATTTACTTACAACTCAACACTACAACTCGATGAAAAACAATATGACTATATGAATGCCTCTGGCAATGTACCAGGATGTGCAATGATCTAGCATAACATGTAGATAATGATGAATGGTGGCTTCGCCACAAATACTATGTCAGTTATATGATCATGCAAACCAATATGATGATGAACACACAAGTCATGTGACAGAACGGTGGAAGTTGCATGGCAATATATCTTGGAATGGCTATGGAAATGCCATAATAGGTAGGTATGGTGTCTATTTTGAGGTTGTTTGGAGGAATGTATAAGGAGGCTTATGTGTGATAGAGTGTATCATATCATAGGGTTTGGATGCACCAGCGAAGGTTGCACCGACTCTCGAGGTGAGAATGGGCAATGCACGATACCAAAGAGGCTAGCAAATTACGGAAAGGTGAGAGTGCATATATCCATGGATTCACATTAGTCATAAAGAACTTATATACTTATTGTAAAGCCTTATTAACTATGTCGAAGCAAAGCACTACCACATGCCCCTAGGGAGCAGGTTGTTAGGATTTAACCATTGCACGCCCCGTTTCGAACAACACGATAGGATTTCATTTCGAACATAAAAATGCTCACACATCATCACCATGTCATAGTCAATACTTGAATGAATAACAAATAACAAGCTTTAATACCAATATTTCTACTAACCAATGAGCATGTACTCATTCCCTTTCATATTATTATATCAATATAATTTACCGATGTTTCTTCTTTAGTGGGCCACGTGAATTTTTTTATTATATCCCCCTTGAATACCTATCCTTTTTGGACTAGTCTTATAACACGTGCACATCACGTTCCTTATTTCTTATACTGTCAAAAATATTTAAGTGAAGCATGAGATTTAAATTATTTCTAAAAAATCTGAATTCCGTCGTGCTCTAAAAGATATAAGTGAATCACTAGAGCAACTGCCTAGCTCAAAAGATATAAGTGAAGCATATAGAGCACTCTAACAAATTATCATGACCATGTGTTTCTCTAAAATATGTGTGTCCAGCAAACAATGATAGTGTAAAACTCAAGGAAAATCAAAATATAATACACTACACTCCAAATAAAACACATATCATGTGATGAATAAAAATATAGCTCCAAGTGACATACTGATAGATTGGAGACGAAAGAGGGGATGCCTTCCGAGGCATCCCTAAGCTTAGACACTTGGGTCTTCCTTTAATATTACCTTAGTGTTTCCTTGGTAATCCCCAAGCTTAGGGTCTTGCCGCTCCTTATTCCTTCTCCCATCGTTGTCTCACCCAAGACTTTAAAACTTTAACACATAAAACTCAACAAAACCTCGTGAGACCCGTTAGTATAATAGACATATCAACTACTTTAGGTACTGTTAAAATTGATTCATATTTTATTATTGCATAACGGTTACTGTATTCTAACTTCTCCGTGGCTTATACCCCCCGATACAATCCATAGCGTCATCAAAACAAGCAAATTATGCAATCAAAAAACAAAATCTGTCTAAAACAGACTAGTCTGTAAAGCTCTGTACTAAAACCATACTTATGTAACTCCTAAAATTATGAAAAAAAATATTAAAACCTGGGAAATTTGTATAATTATACAATGTAAAAAAATCAGATCAAAAAGACGTTCCAGTAAAATCAGAGAAATTCTGCACTTGGCGTAAAAGTTTCTGTTTTTGCACAACGTCAATTGTACCATCTTCCAAATCATTCCAAAGGCTTTACTTTGGCACAGGCACTAATTTAAACATAAAAACACAATAATTAAAGTAGCAATAATCATTTCAACACACACAAACAGAAAGTAAAAAAATTAAAGATAACTATTGGGTTGCCTCCCAACAAGCGCTATTGTTTTATGCCCCTAGCTAGGCATAATGCAAAGTTTCAAGTATTGGACTCCTTATCATACTTCATGTTCTTCATCACACTCTTACATATAATATCATCATAAGCACTTCTTAATAATTCTCTTCTTTCGACGATAGATCTCCTATTAGGAGAACTCAAATAACGGAACAGGCTATCCTTCATAACTTTTATTTTTCCAGATTTGATTTTTGAGAAGTTTTGTATCAAGGGACCTTTCATAAGCAACTGTAGATCCATCATCTATAATGATCTTAGCCTTGTTAATGCATTCTTAATCATAACCATCTTTAGTACCTTTGACTATTCAAGAATATTATTTATTTATGCCATTAAATACTTGTTGGATCAAGTCAAGCTTAGGTACTTCCTTTCTAGCATTTTCTTCAATAGCAAGATGGTCTTTAGACCTATATCTCTACATAAGATCTTCATCATAAAGATTTTCATCTATAATAGTACACTCATAGGTCACCTCATAATGATCAAAAATTTATCTAGCTTCATAGATTATGTAATCAAATTCATGCATGAGGGCAATTGTGGCTATCTTTTTAGCTCTAGGATCATTTATCACACGTAATTCAAAGAACACTATTTGCAAAGTAGGATGGGTATGAATAAATCTTCTTTCAAGTTTGATAACGAAGGTTGAAATAGCTTGAGCATAACTATTAGTTCTTTTAAGAATAGGTTCATCATTGTTTACCAAAGCTCCAGTACAAGTGAAGAACTCTTGAACACCACTTTTCCAATAACATTCCCACTTACG
Source organism: Hordeum marinum (assembly GCA_022496015.1). Taxonomy (NCBI): domain Eukaryota; kingdom Viridiplantae; phylum Streptophyta; class Magnoliopsida; order Poales; family Poaceae; genus Hordeum; species Hordeum marinum. The sequence continues at coordinate 388,877,831 of CM039672.1, forward strand.
GTTGCAAAATTTCTGGTATCTAGATTAACGGGAGGGTCCTTCTTACTAGCATCATTATACTTACTTTCTCCTTTAGCAATAAAAGAATTCAGACATTATAGCAACTTCAAGCAAAGCAAGCAAACAAGTAAACTAGATAACTGAGCAAACAAGCAAATAGAAATATATTTTTACTTTTTATTTTTATATAAATAAAAATATAATAGCAAACAAAAAGTAGAACAAGTGAAAGATAATTTATGTTAAGGGGCCTAAGAGAGTTTGATGATGTATCCCCGCCAACGGCACTAGAATTTCTTCCTACTACTTGTGAACTGTGTTGGGATTTTCCCCAAAGAGTACAGGAGATGCATCACGGTAGAGATAAGTATTTCCCTCAGTGAGAACCAAGATTGTCAAATCAATAGGAGAACCAAGAAAACTCCCTTAGACAACACCTACACATAAAAAACCAAACACTTGCACCCAACACGAGCAAGAGGGTTGTCAAGCCCCTTAAACCTGTTACTTGCAAGGATTAAATCTTGATAGAGATAGATGATATAAAAGAAAAACAAAATAATAGTAAATAAATTGCATCAAAGTATTTTTAGGGTTTCAGTATTTATGTTTAAGTAGACCCGGGGGGCATAGTTTTTGCTAGAGGCTTCTCTCTTGAACGTAGCATACGGTGGGTAAACAAATTACTCTTGGGCAATTGACAGAATTGCGCATACTTATGACATGTTATTCATGGAAATGATCATGTATATAAGAATCACATCCATAGAAAAGTGGACCGAACCGATCTTGCATCTACTAGTATTACTCCACCAATCGACCGAAGTGATTTTGCATCTATGGTATTAAGTTCATGACAAACGGAGCAATGCTTGGAGCAAGGTGACATGATGTAGACAAAGTAAGACAAACAATATGTTCAGACCCCTTTCATTTTATCCTTAATGGCAAAAATACAAATATGTGGCTTTTCCCTTTCTGACACTAGGATATAGAACACTGCAAGATTGAACCCATTATAACGCACCACTCCCGCTAAAGATAAATCAATCTAGTTGGCAAAACAAACCGATAGATCAGAGAGAAATACGAAGTAATAACAATCATGCATAATAGAATTAAGAAAATACTCAAATATTTTCAATGAATAATCTGATCATAAACTCACAATTCATCGGATCCCAACAAACACACCAAAGGGGATTACATTGCATAGATCACCGCGAGGATCATGGTGAACATGGTATAGAAAATAAAAGAGAGGGAGAAAGCCATCTAGGTACTAGCTATGGACCCGTGGGTCTGTGTCAGACTACTCACACATCATCATCGAGGCATCAAGGTTGATGAAGAAGGCCTCTGTGGTCGATTCCCCCTCCGGCGGAGTATCAAAAAAGATCTCCAGATGGCCACCCGCCAGAAAATAGACTTGCGGCAGCGGAAAATGTGTTTTGGGTGGCTTTTTATTTGTTTCCCGATTTTAAAGAATTTATGGAGGTGGAATTATGTCATGCGAAGCCACGAGGGGCCCACAAGGTGACAGGGTGCGCCCTGTTGCCTTGCCGTCTCCTCGCTTCATGTCATGACTCCTCCCGAAGCTTCCAGGGTCTCTTTCGTCCACAAAAAAATCATCAAAAAGTTTCATACCATTTGGACTTCGTTTGGTACTAATTTCCTAGAAAAACAAAAACAGCAACTCACACTAGGCATTGGATTAATAGGTTAGTTCCCAAAAATGATATAAAATAGCATATAATTGCATATAAAGTATCATCGATTGATAATATAATAGCATGGAGCAATAAAAAATTATTGATACGTCGGAGACATATCAGGAGGAGATTTGAACCACATTGGGCTTCTAATTATGAGGATTAGAGGAACTAGACATAGCTCTAATTAGTCAACTAGGACCACTAGAACTAGATGAACTAGAGTAGGCTCTAGAACTTGTGTGTTCAAAAGAGCCAAAACCTCAAGTATATATTGTTGGAGATATGCCCTAGAGGAAATAATAAATGGTTATTATTATATTTCCTTGTTCATTATAATTGTTTATTATCCATGCTATAATTGTATTGACTGGAGACACATTGCATGTGTGGATACATAGACCACACTTTGTCCCTAGTATGCCTCTAGTAGACTAGCTCGTTGATCAAAGATGGCCAAGGCTTCCTAGCCATTGACATGAGATGTCATTTGATAACGGGATCACATCATTGGGAGAATGATGTGATGGACAAGACCCAAACTATAAACATAGCATATGATCGTGTCAGTTTATCGCTATAGTTTTCTGCATGTCAAGCATCTGTTCCTATTACCATGAGATCACGCAACTCACTGACATTGGAGGAGTGTCTTGTGTGTATGAAATGTCGCAACGTAACTGGGTGACTATAAAGGTGCTCTACAGGTATCTCCGAGGGTGTCTGTTGAGTGGGTATGAATCAAGACTGGGATTTGTTACTCCGTGTGACGGAGAGGTATCTCAGGGCCCACTCGGTAATAGAACATCACAAAAAGCCTTGCAAGCAATGTGACTAAAGTGTTAGCCATGTGATCTTGTGTTATGGAACGAGTAAATAGACTTGTCGGTAACGGGATTGAACTAGGTTATACCTGGCCATACCTCGGGCTGGTCGAGCCTCGGCCGGGATGAAAAAAGCCCGACGCTAAAAACCCAGGCCCGAGCCCGGCCCGACCCGACCGTCGGGCCTGATTTTTGAGCCCAAGCCTGAAAAAAGCCTGGCCCACCCGGCAGGCCCAGCCCAGCGTAGGCATAAATTTCAGTTTCTTCAGGCCCGAGCCTGACCCGGCCACCGGGCTCAAAATTTAGGCCCGAGCCTGACCCGTGGGCAAGGCCGAGCCAGGCCGGGTCGGAATTTTTCGGGCCGGGTCAGGCCAAGCCGACCGGGCCGGGCTGCCCATGGACAGGTATAAACTAGGTAGACAGATACCGACGATCGAATCTCGGGCAAGTAACATACCGATGAACAAAGGGAACCGCATACGGGATTAACTGAATCCTTGACATAGAGGTTCAACCGATAAAGATCTTCGTAGAATATGTAGGAACCAATATGGGCATTGAGGTCCTGCTATTGGTTATTGACCGTAGAGGTGTCTTGGTCATGTCTACATAGTTCTCGAACCCGCAGGGTCTGCACACTTAAGGTTCGGTGACGTTTTGGTAGTATAGAGTTATGTATGGTGGTGACCTAAGGTTGTTTGGAGTTCCGGATGAGATCCCAGACATCGCGAGGAGCTCTGGAATGGTCCGGAGGTAAAGATTGATATATAAGAAGTCCTATTTTGGTCACCGGGAAAGTTTCGGGCTCATCAGTAGTGTACCGAAAGTGTCGGGAGGGTACCGGAAGACCATCGGGAGGGGTGTCTCGACCCAAGGGGCCAGATGGGCTGTGGGAGGATGTAAACCATCCCCTAGTGGGCTGGCCGAAGCCCCACTAAAGGCCTATGCGGTTGGGGTGGAGAAACCCAAAGGTGAAGGAGGAATCCAAGTGGAGAGAAGGAGTCCTAATCCTACTAGGATTGGAGGACTCCTCCTCTCCACCTTCGGCCGAAGCAAGGGTTGGTCCCTTGGGGGCCAAGCCTCCTCCCTCCCTTCTCCTATGTATACTAGAGGTATTGAGGGGTTTTCAACATAGAAAACGGCCACGTGCTACCCTGTTCCTCTAGATCGTAGTTTCTCCTCTAGATCATTCCGACAGTGCTTGGCGAAGCCCTGCCGGAATAGTTCCACCACCATCACCTTCACGCTGTCGCGCTGCCGGAGAACTCATCTGCCTCTCCGCTCCCTCTTGCTGGATCAAGAAGGCGGAGATCGTCATTGAGTTGTACGTGTGCTGAACGCGGAGGTGTCGTCCGTTCGGCGCTAGATCGGGACAGGTCGTGATTGGATCGCGGGACGCTCGGCGATTTGGATCGCGAAGACATTCGACTACATCAATCGTGTTTCTTAACGCTTCCCTCTTAGCGATCTACAAGGGTATGTAGATCTACTCTCCCCATCGTAGATGCTCATCACCATGGATAGATCTTGCGTGTGCATAGAAAATTTTGTGTTTCCCATGCAACGTTTCCCAACATATATAGGTTTGAGGGCGAGGGAGGGACAGCCACCAGGGAGGGAAACCCTCCTTGGGGCGCCGGCCTAGGGGAGGAGGAGTCCAACTCCTCCCCCACTCGAATTCGCCCCCTCCTACCGACCATGTGTGGCTTTTGGCTCCTCGTGACATTTGTAGCATCCTTGTAAACATTTTGTGCAATAAAGCTCATGGTTATCCTACTTTAGCTTCTTATAAAATATACTTTGTCTAAAACGTCTTACAAAAATGAACCCAGAGAGGAGGGGCGGGGTCATTGAAGTTTTAGGTTAGTCCTAAGTCAAACTTCTTCTTTATGACCAAGCTTATATAAAAATATGGCAACACCTAAAACACCTTATTTGCTTCATAGATTCCTTATAAAACACTCCCTTCGTTTCAAAATAACTATTTCAATTTTTTAATAGCTCTAGTACAAACTTGTACTAAGTTTAAAACACTTATTTCGAAACGGATGGAGTATATTCTTATACATTTACATTGTACTCCCTCCGACTCTAAATATAAGTCTTTTTAGATATTTTAATACGAACTATGAACGGATGTATATAAGCATATTTTAGAATGTAGATCCACTCATGTTGCTTCGTATATAGTTCAACCCTTACCAGAATTTTCTGTAGACTACAATCAAACTTTAGAAAGTTTGACTTAAGACAATTCTAGAGCTTCAATTATTTTGAAACGGGCAGAGTAAAAAAACAGCGTTTTCAATGCTTAGCGACGTATTGACAGGCCAAGATACGTGACCGATACCTAGTACTCTACCTTAGAAGCCTTCGTTTCATTCCAGAAGAAATGAGGAGACGAGGTACGAGAAAGCGAAGGGGGCGAATCTGGGACATTTGGGTTGAAGGGAGGTATCCTCCTCTTTCCCTGACGGTAACGGTACGTGGTTGATCCGACGATTAGTCGCGGCTGCCGTTTTCTTTCATTGAAAACCCTGTGATGCGTGCGTCGACTCTGCCATTCAATCCACATAAATTTGGCGGGTGATAGATCGGCATCGGCGCGGTGCTCCGATGGTCCCCGTGTCCGCCAAAACGCGTGTACGTGCAGCGCGAGAGACCGGACTCCCGTACGCTCCGGCGGCGACTCCCCGGCCCGATGGCGACGCGACCACGGTGGTTGTGCCCGGCGTACGGGGCGGTTTTCACGGTTAGGACTCACCTCAACCAAACCCACGCAAGTAAACTGGAATCTTGACGACGCGTGATTCTTTTACGTGCGTCGCATGAGATCCATGTGTGCATCTTCTGCCACAGAATCTTCTCCTCTTACTTGAATGAAGAAAAGAAAATGAGAAAAAGGGTGACCGCAACTCGGCAGCAAAGAAAGCCTCGCCGTCCGCAGCTGAAGTGGACGGAAAAGGACACGTCTTGGAAAGAAATCCTGGGCTTCTAGACCGCGCGTGCTCGTCTTGTCCGTCGGCCTTGACCTGGACTGAGCTCAAGATAAAGAGGAGCTCAACAAAGAAAACAGAGCCAAAAGCGGCACCGAGCAACCGATCGAGCAAAGCGCACCACATCACCTCGCGCTCTCCACATAAGCAGCACGGCAGCGCATCCTTGTCCGGGGGAGAGAGCGCCGACCATCGGACCACGGGCAGCCACACGAGACCAGCACGAGCCACGGCGCTGTCGAGCAAAGCACCAGCACGATGGAGGCGCTCGCTCTTCCCGGTGCCAAGCCGCTGTCGGCGGCGCGGGCGCGGCGGATCGCCAGGAGCCGGGAGGAGATGCTGGGCCTCCTCGCCGACTTCGACGGCGGCTCCGACCGCGAGCTCTCCTTCTCCGACCTCGTCGACGCCGTCAGGCCGCCGCCCAACGCCTCGACGTCGCCGCCGGCACCAGTCGGGGTCGAAGCGGAGGCGGATGAGCAGAGGCGGCAGGAGGCCGCGGCGTCGAAGCAGCAGCAGGCGGCGGTGGCGGCGGGGAAGGAGCGGAAGCTGCGGAGGCGGCGGGGTGACAACAGGGGCAGCTGCGGGGGAGGCGCGGACGGGAACGGCGTGCTGCTCAACTTCTACGTGCCGGGACTGCTCACCCGGAGCATGACGGCGCCGCGCCCCGGCCGCGGGGTGATGCCGGCCGCGGGAGCACGGCAGAGCGCGCCGCCGACGGTTGCTGCCGGCAAAACCAGGTGAGGCTTTCTGTTCTCAACTGGCAGAGCATGAAATCCTTGTGCTTCTCGAGATTCGCACCATGGATGCAACAAACTGCAATGATTGGCATCTCGATTCGCATAATTAGCCGTGCAGTCAAATAGTCAATTAACGCACCCCGGATAAGGAATAAAATTAGTTCCTAATCACGTCGAAATCTTTTCAAAAATGTTTAAAATATGATGTCAGTTGTTTAGTCATGGCAAATGGAATGGTTTTCTAGGGCAAATTATGTTGTCTGGAGGATGGCAATTTTCTTTAACAAGCATAGCAAATCCTACCTCAACGACAACATAATTTACCATCTCAAGTGTTCGATTTGCCATGCTCAAAGATCTTAACGTTAGATTTGTAGCTAAATCTTCTCTACTCATAGCAGTTGTAGACTTTTAGCTAGCAGGTAAAGTAAAGTACCTTCTAAAGATAGCTGACCACACTTTAGCTAGTGGCTAGTGAAGTCTGACTAGTCTGGTTGCACTGCAGCTCCATCAGATTTTCTTGTGTTTACTTCATGATGGTAACACATGTCGCAACCATTATCAATGCTCATTAGTCATGTCGTTATTTCCATCCCCACAACAAAATGAGTGCGTGGCCACGAAAATTCTTTCTCCAGCAAACTGATCAATAAACTCCTGCTAGTGTAGCACCATGTAGTAGTATACAATTTTCTCAGGATCTCAGTTTCTTTGACAATTCCAAGCGTCCCCTCCTCCTCCTTTAGACCGCATGATTAAACCTTTTGACTTTGATCGTTTTCGATTCAGAGATGTTCTATATCGATCACTGCTCATCTGTTTCAGATGTGGAAATGTTTCAGGATACAGGCGTCTCTGGACATCGGCTGCTGGCCGGCGCTGTGGGGCAGAGGCCGCGACCACCACCATCGGAACAAGCCAATCTGAGAGTCTGTTCTTCTTCATGCACGTACAGCCGATGTAGTGGTGCTACTACTCGTAGCCTGAGCCTTTGTTGTGCAGCTTAATCTGAGCCTTCCTTTTCTGCTCACACCTGTAAATTATCTTCTGTTTTTTTCAAAACGTGGTTTGTGTCGGCGCCTTGTGTTAAGCAGCGTTGGTGTGGTGGTGTGATCTTTCTCGAAAAGCAGCCGCGGACGGACATGTCAACCTTAAGCTTACCTTGTGACTTTGCGAGATCCGGCGGTGCTGTTGGGAGCACACCATAGTACTGCTTTTCGACGGGCCTCACGTTGCCCGTGGCGTGTCGCTGAAGCGATGCAAAGCTCCAGAAAAAGAGCAGAACCAACCGAAATCTCGGCGGGTGGCGTACGTACGTGACCTCGCTTTCAGTTGGCGATAGATAAATCGAAACTGGGTGGTGGAGTGGTGCACAAGACATGAAAACGATTGCTGTGGTTGAGCTGAATCTAATACTGCTAGCTAGCAGCCTAGTACGGTAGTATAAGGTACGTATAGGAGCCGTCGTTGTAGCTTGGCTGGTTTTCTGGCGCACGACGGAGGCACGTCCACGTCCAACTCCAACCGGATACGATATCACTGCCACTACCGGCACGCTGAAGTCAAGACAAGAGACAACAAGATAGACAGATCGTGTCAAACGATAGCATGCCGAGGTGGCCACGTAGCAGGGAAAAGGGCACTGCGACTGGTGCATCTAACGTTGAAAATTATGTGAACAAACAGCAAACATTGCATTAGGATTCAGAACCAGCCATATTACAAACCTGCTACTAAGATCTCGAGTTCACCGTAACGCGCAACAAACTGACTACCGAATTAACAACACAGACAAACTACACAAGCAACAGGTCCACGACTCCCCGAAGATGGGGGCAGCAAGCGCACGCAATACACGCTACTAGTAGTAGCGACAGGGAGCCATCAGAAATAGCCCCTGAGCACAACGCAACGCACGGTTCACGGAACAAGCCTCGCCTCCTACTCCTGGAGGTCGGCGTCGTCCTCGTCCTCGTACAACTCCTCCTCCTCGTCCGCGGTGGCGTCCTGGTACTGCTGGTACTCGGCGACCAGGTCGTTCATGTTGCTCTCGGCCTCGGTGAACTCCATCTCGTCCATGCCCTCGCCCGTGTACCAGTGAAGGAAGGCCTTCCTCCTGAACATGGCCGTGAACTGCTCGCTCACCCGCCGGAACATCTCCTGGATGGAGGTGGAGTTGCCGATGAAGGTGGACGCCATGGACAGGCCCCTCGGCGCGATGTCGCACACGCTCGACTTGACGTTGTTCGGGATCCACTCCACGAAGTAGGACGAGTTCTTGTTCTGCACGTTGATCATCTGCTCGTCCACCTCCTTGGTGCTCATCTTGCCACGGAACATCGCTGAGGCAGTGAGGTAGCGGCCGTGGCGAGGGTCGGCGGCGCACATCATGTTCTTGGAGTCCCACATCTGCTGGGTGAGCTCCGGGACGGTGAGGGAGCGGTACATCTGGGACCCGCGGGAGGTCAGGGGCGCAAACCCGACCATGAAGAAGTGGAGACGTGGGAAGGGGATCAGGTTCACTGCCAGCTTCCGGAGGTCGGAGTTCAGCTGACCAGGGAACCTCAGGCAGCAGGTCACTCCACTCATGGTGGCAGAGATCAAATGGTTCAAATCTCCAACTGCAGAAAATAACACAAATGGTTAAATGTTAGACACAGTAAGCAACATAATTCTAAGCAAAAGCAAACGGTCTTTATAACTGTGACTGAAAATGTATTTGGTTTTGTCAGATTAGCATGACAACTAACAGTCATTCTCACAGATCCCACTTAAGCAAAATCTCAACCAAGACAGATCTGAATCATAACAGTGTAGTATTTGAAGTAGCTGCAGAAGTGCATCTTGAAAGCCCTGAGCAAATAACTCAAGCAAAAGATTCCATTTGGAGTTTCAGATCATGTCTAAGAATATCAAAACTGCTCTAAAGGAATAATTGGGGCAAACATATCTAAAAAGGGAAGCCAACGGACTACATGATATTCCAATTCTTCAGTTGTGAATAGCAAGTATGCATTAATGTTTATGTTATTAAGCATGTTATAACATGTAATTAAAATATTCAGAACTAGGAAGATCCACTTGACATTATGCTCATAGTCATCTGTAGAAAGTAACAATAAGAAGGTACAGATTTCACTTACAGCTGGGAGTGGTCAGCTTGAGAGTCCTGAAACAGATGTCATAAAGGGCCTCGTTGTCAAGAACCATGCACTCATCTGCATTCTCAACCAACTGATGGACCGAAAGAGTGGCATTGTAAGGCTCAACCACGGTATCAGATACTTTCGGTGAGGGGAAAACAGAGAACGTAAGCATCATGCGGTCAGGGTACTCCTCCCTGATCTTTGATATCAAAAGGGTCCCCATGCCTGATCCAGTACCACCACCAAGAGAGTGGCATACTTGGAAACCTGAAAACATAAAAAGCTACTTAAATAATGATTTCAAGTGGATAGTGGTAATACTGAATATAAATAGATAAACACCCTGAATATATAACCACTACTTAGACACAAATAGATGAAAGCAGCTTAGGTACATAATAAGTAGTTATGCTAGATGTCTGACTACCAGAATAATTCAACAGATATGGAAGCAACGAGTGCCATGACAACAATACAAAACATTGTAAGCAGAGACCTAGTACTAACTCTGAATCATACACCAAGTTGTCCAAGTATGTAGGGTTTCCAACCAGTGCCCTTATTCACAAACAAGTAATCATCGATATAAAAGAAGATGCATATTAACAGAAGATGCCACAGCATCATCGCATAGCATTACTGGCATAATACTGTAGCCTAAAACTTTTTATTGAGTGACAACATAATTCAAATCTGCATACCATGAAATAGTGTGTTCTTATATCCAAACTCAACTTAATGCAAGTAAAGCCTGCCATAAGGATTCTAAACTATCACCAATTTAATTCAAGTTCAATTACCTTGAAGGCAGTCACAGTTCTCAGCCTCCTTCCTGACTACATCAAGAACAGAATCAATAAGCTCGGCACCCTCAGTGTAATGACCCTTGGCCCAGTTGTTACCGGCACCAGACTGCCCAAACACAAAGTTGTCAGGGCGGAAGATCTGCCCATACGGTCCAGTACGAACACTGTCCATGGTACCCGGCTCAAGATCCATAAGGACAGCACGGGGCACAAAACGACCGCAGGAGGCCTCATTGTAGTAGACATTGACACGCTCCAGCTGCAGGTCAGAGGTGCCGACATACCGCCCAGTGGGGTCAATGCCATGCTCATCACACACCACCTCCCAGAACTTGGAACCGATCTGGTTGCCACATTGACCACCCTGAATGTGAAGGATCTCCCTCATCTTCTCTCTGAAATCATAGGTATACAGGGTAAGCAGGACTCACATACTGCAGTAGAAGTACAGCGTGGGAAATGATTGATACAGCTAGATTTATTTACTCAAAACAAAGCAAGATCTGACTTGTTTGGCTTTTTCTGAATGCAATCATCAACTATTTGGGGTTATTATGAACGAACCAATCTCTATGACTAGCAACATAATCTGAATGTTCACGTGCAAGCTATGATTTAAAATGACAAGATACGGGTACACAGTAAATTCAAAACCAGAACGGTGCAAAACCAAGCCAGTAGCTAGTGCCTACCGTACTTTAACACCGGGTGAATGCTCCAAAATCACACCTAAAGAGGATGTGCTCAGAAATCAGGCTTTCAGATTCTCTAATGTGGGGGAACCATGAACTAACTGGTACTAAATCTGCTCCGAGCCTACATGTGCAACCTCCGCCAGATCCCTAAAAGCGCACCTCAGATCTACTGCCCTAGGCGCAAAATCTGACAAGAAATCCCCGCAAAACAGATCCAATCTGCCCCATACAAACTTGAGACAAGACAAAACTATCAGATCGACGCATCCCACGGCCAAAATCACCGGACAGACCCTCCAGATCCACGCACATTTCCTACTTCCTCGCCCAAAACGACCTCAAATTTTCAAATAAATTTGGAAAAACGAACACGGAAGAGCACCGACGCATACAACATATCAGATCTACAAGGCATTGGCGGAAGTAAAATGAAGGAAGCAGCATGAAACTTACGGTGGGCGAGCTGGCTCGACGAAGCGCAGGGGGAGTGGGGACTGGAGCGTGGCGGCGAGGAGAGAGTGGTTGGGGATGGGCGGAGGGTGAGGAAGAAATATATATATATATATATAGCCGTAGGAAGGGTACCGCGATGCGGGGGCTAAATCCGACGGCCGGCGAGCGACGCTTCAAACGGCCGGCCGGATCGGACGGCGGACGTTTTCACTTTTTGAATTTCACCGTGGCGAGCGGACGGAGCTGCCCCTGGGATATTTCGCATCGCTGGCCGCCCACTGTCGGTGTTACTGCTGCGTTCTTTTCGGTCGGTTTCCAGACGCGGGTACAGACAGATGGGGCACGGGGGAGCTGGGTCCACTTATCGGTGGGCGTGGGCGGTGATGTCACGGTACGGCGGAGGTAGTTGGGTGTGCGGAGCATGCTACAGCTGCGCTGGACAGTGGCCAGCGGTGGCTGCGCACGGGCCATGGGCACGGCTCGTCGTCGGCAGGGGTTCACACTGCGAGCTGGCGGGGATCGTGTGCGTTTTTCTTTTTTCTTTTCTCTTTTTACGAATAAAGCTCTTCCTTAACGCTGCGTTTGGATGTTTACATTCGGGCCTGGTATTGTGTATTGGCATTTGTTTGGGCTGAATATTCCAAATACCCACGTTTGGTTGTTCTAGGCATTCAGCTATGGCATTCGGGCTCAATATCGAGTGACCTGTCTCGAAGGCAAAAAAGTTCTTGGCCCAATTCGGAGCCTATGTGCTCGATATCGTTAAGTATTTGGGATAGCGCGTATCTGTTCGCGATCGAAACGATCGTCATCCCTCCAATCCTCGCCAGAGATAGGAGGTCTCGCCCGTCGTGCACTGCGGCAGCGCAGGTAGGCCATCTCGCCGTCCTCTTGAAAAGCGGAAGTCGCCACCCCCCCTCCCCACCCCCCCGTCGCCTCGCCGCACTTCCTTTCCCTTTTATCTCGCTCCGTTCTCAACTCTCCCTTCTGTGCATCCTGGACAGGGGATCTTGTTCACGCGATGGGGATCCTGCAGCTGCTTGCCGGCTGCTCAGGCCGCGTCCCGAACCTCGACCACCGGCTACCTCGGTCCCGTCCCGGACCTAGACCGCTGACTACCCGGACACCTCCGCCACGCCATCGTTTTTCAGGTACTGCAAGGACGACATCTCGCTCGAAGTCTTCTTCCTAGCCTGGTCCCTTCTGGGCTGGCCGGAGTTCAACATCTGCCCCTGGGGCCGCTCATGAAGGAGGTAGCAGTCCCTGTCATTTTCTCTTCGGCGGCCTCCACCCCGATATATTATTTGACCATCCAAACCTCATTTGGCATTCAGTCTCAATCTCAAGCATGTTCTGAATACCTAAACATCCAAACAAAAATATTGACATTCAATCTCAATACCAATATCCTATGATATTCATATTCAAATCAATGCAATGCCAAGGCTCCGAATGCAAACATCTAAACGGAGCGTAAGCAGATTCATTACAGTCCTACTGACACAGCAGGTTAAGCTCATCAGGGACCGTGTGCGTTTGGAGAAATTTGTCCGACTTTTTTTCCTCTTGAGGAGTTGAGGCCGAAACAATTGATGGTTGGTCGAGGGATAGTCACGAGTCCAACCCCGACCCTCCCGTTACCCATAGGCAACGACACAGGGAAACCCTAGCCGTCGGTCAGCCAGCGTCGCAACTCCCCCTCCCCCGTCACCGCTGTCGGAAGATACGACCGGGCTAAGCCCGCACCACGGACGTCGGTGGCGGGGAGTTCGCTACATAGCGGCATGGTTCCTCGATTGTGGGAGGCTCTCCTTCCGTCGGCTCAGTGGACCACCGTGGCGGCTCTCCTCTTCTAGCGACGATGGCTCCCATGTGTGCAGTGACGTCGTCTCTTTGCATGGATCTTGCCGACATTGATGGAGAGGGGTGGCGGCCCACCAACCCTTGCTTGTGGGCGGCGTGGCGGTTTCTACAACCGGTGGTCGTGGCATCCCGGTGGTTGGCTTCTCCGATGACGCGCCCTTGTGCTGCTATGGCGGCTCCCGACACGGATCTCGCTTATCCGGATCGTGTCGGTGCGAGTGTGGAGGGATGGCGGCCCTCCTGCCCCAAGGGTCCCTTCTCGTGGTTGTTTGGCTGCCTGAGGTGGGGGGTGCTGATCTGTTTTGCGGCCAGATCGGACTTGTTGGTGCTGCTTGGCTGCCGATGGAGAGTGGTTCGTGGTGGCTCTCCGATGTTGCTGGTGTGGTATCTTCGTGGAGATGGTGGAGTGATATGTCCCAAACGTATCTACATTTTCAAATACTTTTGCTCTTGTTGTGTACTCTAATTTGCATGTTTTGAATGAAACTAACCCGGACTGACGTTGTTTTCAGCAAAACTACCATGGTGTTATTTTTATGCAGAAATAAAAGTTTTTGGATTGGGCTAAAAATTTAGGGATATTATTTTCAAAATATATAAGAATTATTGGCGAAGAGACCTATGGGGGCACCATGGAGCCACGAGCTCACGGGGTGCCCCCTAGGGTGCGCCCTGTGAACTAGTGGGTTCCATGAGCCTTCGTTTGCCCTTACTCCAACTCCATAAATACCGTCTCGCGGAGAAAAAAATCATATGGAAATTTTCATCGCGTTTTACGAGATGGAGCCGTCGTCACCTCCTTTTCTTCATCGGGGAGCTGATCTGGAGTCCATTTGGGGCTCGGGAGAGGGGGATTCTTCGCCATCATCATCATTAACCCTTCTTCATCAACAATTCCATGATGCTCACCAACGGGAGTGAGTAATTCCTTCGTACGCTTGCTGGACAGTGATGGAGTTGGATGGGATTTGTCATGTAATTGAGTCAATTTGTTAGGGCTTGATCCCCAGTATCCACTATGTTCTAAGATTGATGTTGTTGTGACTTTCCTATGCTTAATGCTTGTCACTAGGTCCCGAGTACCATGATTTAAGATCTGAACCTATTATGTTTCCATGAATATGAGAGTATTTTAGATCCTATCTTGCAAGTTATACATACCTATTATGTGTTATGATTTCCGGAGGCTGCTCGTCTGGCAGACGAGGAGGCCAGGAATGCCTCCACAAGTTATCATTTCAATCATTACTCGGATCAGCAGTGGTGATTACCAAGCTAGGCAAAAGCCTAAGCTTGGCGGGGTACGTATTTCTCACCGACATTACATTCATGTTCTCACATTTTCATACAAATTGTCGGTGTTCATCCTCTTTCATTGTATATCCATGTTAGCTTTATTTTTCTTGCTTTCTTCTTGTGTCTTTGAAAAACTTTGAAAATCCAAAAATATTTCTCGCTTCTTTACGGTTTTTCATTTCCTCATTTCTTTAGTTGTAGAACTAAAAAGAAAACCCAAATCCTTGTTTGTTGGGAGCTTTCCCGTGTAAATAGTTTTTCTCATTCTTGTTTTCCCTTAGCATTGTTTCCTTGTTTATGAAAAACAAAAACTCCAAAAATATTTCAGTGTGTTTCTCTGAAATTCTTTTCTTTTTGTTGAGCCCTTGAAAGGAGAAGATCACGATAAAAATGTTAAGTGAATCTCATATGCCTTATTGATGATCTAATAGAGAGCCAATTTTACCTTGTCTTCTTGTTTGTCTTAAAATGCCCTGCTGATTCTAGATTAGTCCACGTCATTCTTGCACTGTTAATACTATCACATCATTCGATCATGCAAGTGAAAAGGCAATAATGACGATATTTGATGAAGTGGTCGTGGCAAAGGAAGCTGGTATAAACTCTTCTTGTTTTCTGTTTTTGTAAATATGTTTAGCCAGTTTGATCCTGATTCAGTATATCATGAGTAAACATGTTCATGATGACAATTAGAGATTATAGCTTCTCATGCCATGCCTAAATATCTAGGACTTAATAATGATTTATCTTGTGTGTCAACATGCATTAAAGTGGTTATAATATGGTATGGTAGTATGGTATTTCCCTTTGAGAAATTCAAGCGGTTTGACTTGGCCCATATGCAAACATGTAGTTGAATCAAAACCAACATAGCCTTCATGATGTTTAAATTCAGAGTGTTCGTATCCTGCTCATGCTACGTCCAATGTTAATTATTCAAAATGCGTGTTCATGATCATTGCTACTCTCTAGTTGGTCGCTTCTCAACCTATTGCTAGCCTTCACCTGTACTAAGCGGGAATGATGCTTGTGCATCGAAAATCCTTAAACCAAGTTCTGCCACATGAGTCCACCATACCTACCTATATGCGGTATTACCCTGCCATTCCAAGTAAATTTGCATGTGCCATCTTTAAATATTCAAATACACATCTATTTTGTGCACTCGTCCGCTCATGGAGCGACGAGGGGATCAATATTTTCCATGCTAAGCAAGTTATTCTCATGATGGTCGTTTATTCGCCGTTATTGCACGAGAGAGCATGGTAAGAGGAAAGCCCAGTCCCACATAATCGAAATAAATTAAACAAACTCCTTGGGATAGTTATATGTTGGCAGGCATCCGTGGATTCGGTCAGCCATGTTTTGCGTATGGATGGTGGATAGTAGTAAACTTTACTATTCTGTTTGGGAACCACCAGTAATGAGTTTAGCATGGAAAATGTTGAAACCCTTTGTCGCAGCGTTGACAAGAAAAGTGCACCACTCAAAAATCATATTTTTACTATTGTTTTAAGCTTGGAGCTCTGGCACTACTTCAAATCAATTATTCCCTCTGCGAAGGGCCTATCCATTTACTTTTATGCTGAGTCATCATCCTCTTACTAAAGCACAAGACATGAGAGCACTATTGTCACCCTTATGCATTGAGTCTAGTTAATGTTGGATATGAGCATGACTGGATCTTTTCTACCCTGAATTATAATGTTTAGTTGTTGCTTGGATCTTAGAGGTGCTCTGCATTTATGTTTTGCGGTCTTAGAAAGGGCTAGCGAAATACCATATCACCATATTGTATTATGATTGTTTTGACAAATTGTTGTCATAGGAGATATTTTATTATTGCTTTCTAGCTTGTAATGTATTGCCATGAGTTAACATAATACCTATTTGTTGTCGCGGACATGTCTATTTATGATGTATGCTAAAAACTTGAGCACTAGCTAAGCATGTGTGTAATAACGAGAAGAAAAGAGTTTGTAAAAGTTTTCTTTTTCACTTTCAGTTTATCAACTGAATTGTTTGAGGACAAGCAATTTGTTAAGCTTGGGGGAGTTGATATGTCTCAAACGTATCTACTTTTCCAAACACTTTTGCTCTGGTTTTGACCTCTAATTTGCATGATTTGAATGAAACTAATCGGACTGACGTCATTTTCAAGAGAACTACATTGGTGTTATTTTTGGGTAGAAATAGAAGTTCTCGGAATTGGACGATACTTTTTGTGAATTATTTCTGTAATATATGATGAATTACGGAGTGAATACCTGTCGGAGGGGGTGTGCCAGGGGTCCACCACATATCAGGGCGCCCCCTAGTGGCGCGCCCTGATGGCCTGTGGGGCCCTCGTGGCCCCTCCGACCCTAATTCCAGTCCTATAAATTCACATCCATAGATAAAAAAATCAAAGAGAAGATTTCATCGTGTTTCACGAGATGGAGCCGCCGCCACCTCCTATTCTTCCTCCAGAGGGCTGATCTGGAGCCTGTTTTGGGCTCCAGAGAGGGGAAATCCTCGACGTTGTCATCACTAACCCTTCTCCATCAACACCGCCATGATGCTCACCACCAGGAGTGAGTAATTCCTTTGTAGGCTTGCTGGACGATGGTGGGATTGGATGAGACTGATCATGTAATCGAGTTAAATTTGATAGGGCTTGATCCATATCTTGCAAGTTGTATGCATCTATTACATGTCATGATCCACATACCCCAAGGTGACAATAATTGAGATTCTTTCCATTGATTGATGTAGTTTGAGGAGTTAATGTATTCATCATGTGTTAATGCTTTGTTCTGGTTCTCTATTAAAAGCAAGCCTTAATATCCCTTAGTTTCCAATAGGACCCCGCTACCACAGGAGGGTAGGACAAAAGATGTCATACAAGTTCTTATCGCAAGCATGTATGACTATATACGGAATACATGCCCACATTACATTGATGAATTGGAGCTAGTTCTGTGTAGCCCTAGTGTGTAACTGTTATATGATCAATATCATCTAAGCCATCATCCATCACCGATCCATGTGCCTACGCGTTACATATACCAATTCTTGCCAAGTTACTATTGCTATTGTTGTTGTCACACCTGCTACAAAACTGCTACTGTCACTACTGATGTTACTTTTGATACTACTATTTCTCATGCTACTAAATCTTTTGTTGTAGAGAGACATCCTCGGTGCGGTTGAATTGACAACTCAACTATTAAGGCCAATAAATATTCATTGGCTCCCCTTGTGTTGAATCAATAAATTAGGATGAAATACTACTCGTGAAGACTGTCGCGATCCCCTACACTTGTGGGTTATCAGGGTGATGAAGCACCCTCAAGCCATTGAGATGCATGAGGGGGTGCTCCACATCTAGGATGTTCAAGGCCCCAAGAAGGAGGGAAGCAAGAAGGCCAGGCTTGCAGAGGTGGAGCAAGAGATCTTCAAGTGTCAAGGCACGGTTGAACGTGCCTTGAGTGCTAATCACTTTATGATCATGGACTTCATCTGTGAAAAAAGATGGACACAAAGAGCGTGGGGGAGGCTCTCTCCAAGCTTCAAGGGGGATCGATCACCTCCAAGATCAACTCTATGAACTCCAACTCCAAAACTATGAGTACGAATCTAGGTTTAAAAGGATGAGCCTCGCTGCCGATTTCAGGATTCTAGAGACAAGAGCTTCTTTCTTTCATGGGGAACCTATGCCCTGGAAGATGAAGGATCACCGCACACAACCGCCATCACTGAAGAACACTTGAGTACATGGGTACGGGCACCACCCTTGGCTTGTTCCAAGCTTGGGGGAGGTGCCCCGGTATCATTTCACCATCACTTTTATCACCATTATCTATCTTAGTACGATCTTTAAGTTTTCATGATTTAGAGAGTTAGAATTTTAGATTTGCTTTGTTTAGAGTTTTTTTGCTTTGAGTTCTACCTATCCTTGTAACCGAATGTGAGATTTATATAATAAAGTTAGTTGTGTGCCTCACCCTCACGTGCACCCATCATCTTAGCATGGCAAGAAAAAGAATAGAAAAGGATCATATGCTTATCTCATGAGAAGTAATGACTTCACATAGAAAAGATGTATAAGCAATAAAAAGTGTTGAAAACCAACAAACATAATGTTAGTAATTGGTATGATCTATGCAAAAGTATGGTAGAGAAGAGGAGATTTACATATAAATATACTATCTTGAACACCTTCTATGATTGTGAGATTCCATCAAAATATTACATAATGACCAAGTGTTGAAGCGGGACATGGAAGACAACATAATGATCATGGTTGTTTACATTTGCATAGGAGTTATATGGTATTACATCCCTTAACATGTGATGCTTCCTTAAGATCTTCTGGTAGCCCAAAGATTCGCACTAAGTAGAGATACTACTTGTGCATCCATAACCCTTAAACCTAGTTTCTGGCCATGAGAGTCCACCATACCTACCTATGGATTGCATAAGATCCTTCAAGTAAGATGTCATTGATGCACAAGGCAATAAAAATTGCCTCTAATCATGTAAGATATTTTATTGTAATGGAAAGTAGGCTTTGTACGATCTTGTGATTTGTGAAGAAATAAAAGCGATGGATTGCATAATAAAGTTCACTATCACAAGGGGCAATATAAAGTGATGTTATTTTGCATTAAGATATCAAACAAATAAAAGCTCATGACATCCTCTGCTTCCCTCTGTGAAGGGCCTATCTTTTACATTCTTACAAAAATTTATTTTTCATGCAAGAGTGAATAATATTTCCCCTTGTTCCTATTCTTCAACTCTTTAGTGGCAAGCATTATGTGTTAAGGAAAGATTCAAACAAATATATCCAGTTGAATGTAGATGATCATGCTCCATTATTGTTGACATTATCCTTGAGGTAAATAAGTTGGGTGGCAAGAACAATAAAGCCCCCATCTTCCTGTGTGTCCCACGGAATCACTTGTTCCAAAAATATGCAATGTGTGTTAACAATCATAGAAGGCTACATTATAGTTGAATATGCGAACTTGATAGAAATACAAAGCTCTTACGTAGACTCTTCTCTTGATTACAATAGCTATGATTATCTCAAGGACTACATGCATTGCTTGTTGGTTCTCAATAAAGATTATGCTTCATATTTCTTCAGTTGTGAATAGATTGTTACTTGTTTACGAGAAGTTGTATGATGAAAATCCTGCTGCTATGATGATATTCATGATGCTCTCATGTCCGTATTCTGTTTTTATCCACATCTCTCTCACAAATTATGTGGTCATTATTTTAGAGTTCGGCTTTCGCTTGAGGAAAAGCGAGGTCTAAGCTTGGGGGAGTTGATATGTCCATTTTACATCATGAATCCTTATTACTATTTACTCCATTCTTGTCCATTATTACACATTATTATACAATTCTTATGCCTTTTCTTTCTGAATATGCAAGGTACACCACAAGGAGGAAATATCTGGAAACTGAAATTCTGGACCGGAAAACCGAGAAAAAGGCAGAAAAATCACGAGGCTCCAAATGACCTGAAACTTCACAGAGAATGTTTTTGGAATATTTAAGAATTTTTAGAACCAAAATATACTAGAAGGGGGCCACCAGCAGGGCACAAGCCATCAGGGTGCGCGCCCTGATGGCTTGTGCGCCTGTTGTTGGCCCTCCGACGCCCCTCTTCTCCTATATGGTGTGTTTTACCCTAAAAAAACACAACCAACCTTTTGAGATGAAGCGCCGTCAGCTGGAGGTGGAAACCTGGGCAGAGGCCCTTTTGCACTCCGGCAGTCAGATTCTGCCGGGGAAATTCCTCTCGCGGACGGGGAGATTGAAGCCATCGTCATCACCAAGGCTTCCTCCTTCGTGGGAGGGCCAATATTCATCAACATCTTCACCAACACCATCTCATATCCAACCCTAATTCATCTCTTGTATTCAATCTTTGTCCCAAAACCTTAGATTGGTACCTATGGGTTACTAGTTGTGTTGATTACATCTCGTTGTTGACGCTTGTTGGATTGCTTGGTGGAAGAGATTATGTTCAGATCCTTAATCATCATCATTATTATACCTCTGATCTTGAACATGTTGATGATGTGTGAGTAGTTACTATTGTTCCTGAGGACATGGGAGAAGTCTTATTATAAGCAATCTTGTGAAGTTGGTATGCGTTTGATATTTTGATGATATGTATGTTGTTACCTCTCTTAGTGGTTTCATGTGAACGTCGACTACATGACACTTCACCATGCTATGGCCCTAAGGGAAGTCATTGTGGAGTAAAAAGTAGATGATGGGTTGCTAAAGTGACAGAAGCTTAAACCCCAGTTTATGCTTTGCTTCATAAGGGTTGATTGGATCCACATGTTTAATGCTATGGTTAGATTTATCTTAATTCTTCTTTCGTAGTTGCAGATGATTGCAATAGGGGTAATCATAAGTAGGTTGTTAGTTCAAGTAAGATTAACACCTTAGCACCGGTCCACCCACATATCAAATTATCAAAGTAAGGAACACGAATCAACTCAACACGATAAACATGACAAGAGAGAAATTCCCATGTGTCCTTGGGTGTCGGTGTCAAAATCGGCGGATCTCGGGTAGGGGGTCCCGAACTGTGAGACTGGAGTCGACGGTAACAAGAGACAAAGGGGACATATATTTACCCAGGTTCGGGGCCTCCTATGGAGGTAATACCCTACGTCATGCTTGGTTGTATCGATGATGTGGGGGGTTACATAGTTGATCTACCTCGAGATCGAATAGCTAACCCTAGATGAGTTGCCCTGTCGCTATACCCTAAAACCCTCCGGCTTATATAGACGCCGAGGATTCCTAGGGTTTACACATGGTCGGTTACATGCCGAAGAGATAAACATGCCTATTTGCTACATCAAAAGTGGAGCGCAAGCCATGCTTCCCGAAGCTTCCATCTTGGAGACTGGGCCTTCAAATCTTCTAGTGTTTGGTAAGTAGCCCATATAGTCTAGCCCATAAGAATAGGCCGGATCCCTGAGGACCCCCTAATCCAGGACTCCCTTAGTATCCCCCGAACTTGCCTCCAACGCCAAGTGTCTTCAGCTCCAATTGCTTCACGAACAAGGTCTTCGGCTTGCGAGGTAAGTTCCTTTCGCCGAATAGAGTTCGGCCTCCGATGACAAATAGCTTCCAAATAGCGGAGCGTCCGAATACTGTGAAATAAGTTGGCTTTGCAGGCCAAACATCAGGGAAGAAAAGATAACGTTCCATGGCAACCTTTCCGATGAAAGGTCACGTCCCACCATGACCGCTAGGCCAGTTATAGGGACTCGGTGCGCGGTTGGAGGCTGTTCCATCAGCACGATCTATCAGCGCACAGATCGTGCTCCGTTTCACACGAGATATGTACAATCATGCATGCGCAACTATGCACACATCTCGGGAAGTGGAGGGATTCGCGGCACGGAGGAGGGGGCTCAAACGATAAGCCTCGTAAAAGGGAAAGAAAACCCCTGCGACTATTCATGCTCTCCCTGTGCTACCGCTGCCTCCCATTCCTCCGAGCCTCCGATGCCCAGATCTAAATCTTCCGCCTCCCCTTCCAAGCTCACCAATGGCAGGCTCCGGCTCCAACGACAAGTGGGAAGCCTCCACGATGACCGACGAGCACATCCAAGACCTCAAGAAAGCCGGATACCTCCCCGCTGACATCCCTCACCGCGCGACGGAGGAGGGCCAAGTGATCCCCACCCCCAAGCCAGGCGAAAGGGTGGTGTTCATCCCCCACTTCATTAGGGGGTTGAGCTTTACCCCCACCCCTTTGTCAGGGGGTTGATGTTCTTTTACGGCCTCGACTTCCACGACCTCCAGCCGAACTCCATTATGCACATCTCGGCATTCATCCCCGTTTGCGAGGCCTTCCTGCGCATCGAGCCACACTTCGGGCTCTAGCTTCAGGTGTTCAACATCAAACACAACAAGCACGCAGATTGCAGCAGGGCCATCATCGTCAAGCTCACCCATGTTGGGTGGCCGTCGGGCACCCTTATTGACACCATCAAGGGGTGGTAGAAGGAGTGGTTCCACGTCACCGAACCACAAGAAGAAAGTCAGCATCCCTCCGTCGCATTCAGATCTGGTCCCCCCCACCAGACTGGATTCATGGCTCAAAAAGGGCCTCGTTTGGGGACCGGGCAAGGAGGTGAGCGACCTGCAGAAGCGCATCTGATCCATTGTCGAGGAGGGCACCAAGTTGACTGATGTGGTCCAGGTGATGCTCCGAAGATGCATCCTCCCTTGCCAGCACCAGGACACTCCCTTGTGGGCTCGTGAGCTCGACGCCGAGCCCACAATGCAAAATCTCTTCCGCACTACGCGGGAGAAGTTGTGGAAGGCGCTCTTCAAATCACAGAAGAGTTGGCCATCCGAGGAGGAGGACAAGGATTTGCACGCTGCCAAGCCCGAATCCGAGGTACGATACACCCTAGCTTGATCGGCTCCATTACATAAGGAGATCTCATAACCCCTTATCCGATCTGTCTTCGTAGAGATGGCTGAAGAAAGCCATCAAAATTAACAGTCTGGCGCCTCAACCCGAAGACGAGAGGGCCGGGCTGTTAGCAAAAATGCTCGTGGTAAAGCCTTATGAGGCTCCCATGAAAAAAAGAGAAGAAGAAGAAACCAGTCCAAGCTGGCATCCGCATTAAGGACCAGGCTGGTGCCGCATCCGAGGATACCCCGCCTCCTCGAATCAGGAGGAGGCTGAGGAGGAGGAAGAGGAAGAAGAGGAGGAAGAGGAGGAGGCCAAGGGCGAGGGCAAGGGGGAGGCAATTCCCCCCGTGCCACGAAGAGAGCGGCGTCTTCGGACGCTCCGGAGCAGGTTCCTCCTCCTGTCCAACAGAGGGTGCGTCGGGTGCGGATGATTCTGTCCGACGATAGTTTAGACTTAGACACCGCGTCTGAAGACCTCGAGGAGGTTCCGCGAAGGATCCTACGGGTCAAGCCTCCTTCGAAAAGGTTAGGATCTGAAGACCCTCCCATTCATTACGAATAGCTTTAGAGCTTGCTAACATGCAGGTTATTGGCTTTGCATCCCCCCCACGCGTCATCCCCACCGAGGTGATATCAGACGGGGAGACCCCGCCTGTCAAACTGGTGGAGAGCGGGAATGCCTTGCATCACACCACACCGGGCGCCACGAGGGACACCATGGAGGTGTCCTCCCGGCATGCTCCTATGGAGCCGGACACCGATGACACAGGAGACCGTACCATGGCCGAGGCTGACGCTTCGATCACTGAAGACCGGGGGGCGACACTCCTCCCAGACACTGAGGAGGCTGGAAGAGCGAGTGCTCAGTCCCCTCCGAAAACATCTCTGGAGCGCACTGTGCCTCTGGAGGCAATAGTTCAATCCCCGATAGGTGATCGGGATATCCGATCATCACCAGCACCACCGACCAATAGGTGGTCGGTCATGAAGGAGGCTCTATCGAGCACCTCCATCCTCGAGGATCACCACACCCTTATGAGTGCGGTATTGTAGAGCATCCAATCTATTGACAACGGACTGAAGGAGGCCTTCAAAGGTCTCCTTACGGGTTTTCAAGTAAGTCACCCGATGTTCTTATTTGCAAAGTTTTTATTTATTTCTCTCATATACATGGCCACCCCCGAGCCCTAGGTGAGGTGAAGAAAGTCACCTAGGGGTCACTCATGTGTCAGATATCGGACTAGATATAGTTTAAGTGTCCAACATGTTAGGATAACGCCTGATAAGGTCCAACATATGATCGGATTGACTATAATCCGGGAATTGAAAACCCATGTAATATATCAACTGTATGTGTAATGCAGGCTTCGTCATCGGCAGCGGCAATAAATGGCGCCAAACTGGACGAGCTAAATTGGAAGCTTAAGTGCTCCGAAGACGAAGTTGAGGCCCTCAACCAAAGATTCGACAAGGCCCAAGGTATGTTGAAACAGAATCCAAATACCTTTATCTGAACTCCATTATTCGAATACTGTCAAAGCAGCTTTTTCACATTGTGTAATGTACGTGCAGCCTCGGCGAAAGAGGTGGAGAGGCTCAAGGCCGAGCTCCAAAGCGTGAAGGACGAAGCGGCCACCGAGAGGGCCGCTGCTAAAGAAACGGTTGTCGCCCTCTCCGCTATGTGGGCTACCAGTGGCAAGCATGAGGCTCGCGTGGCAGAAGTCCAACATGAGCTCAAGGACGCGAGTGATAAATGTGAGGCCTTGGAGCAGAAGAATAAGGCGAGCTCAGACGAACTGTCCATGTTAACAACAGAACTCCAGAAGGAGCGGGTGGACAAACGGTTTTACGAGGAGCAAGTGCGCCAAGCCAAGGACATAACAGATGGTAAGCCATACTTAGTAAAGTGCGTATTCAGGGATAACAAATTCGCATTGCTTACCCGGGTGTGGCAATCCTCATGCGCATCTTCCGATCTCCAGAAGAGCATGGCGGACGCCAATCAGTTGTTCGCCTCGCGGGGAGAAGGAGACGATGCTCGACTGTTCTAGAAACAGTTCGGAGCCCCCGAGCGTCCTCCTCTTCTGGTGGAGCAGCTGAAACAGCTGATGGAGCTGCACTAGATGGCGGAGCCGGTCATGAAGGATCTCTGTATCCGCTTATGGCCCGGTGAGCCGCTGCCAGGCATCTACTTTGGCCTGGTGCAGAGGTTTATTGCTGTGTCGCCCTGCCTCGACACCGTCAAGCGTTCCTCCTCCATCGAGGGAGTTCGGATGGCCCTTGCAAGAGCGAAGGTGCACTGGCTGGGGCTGGATTCGATGAAGGTAGCCACCGCCCCGCTGCCTCCCAGGAAAGAGCATAGACGCCCCGAGATATACTTTGATGGAGTGATGGAGAGTGCTCGGGTGATAGCGTCCCAGTGTCCAGGCGATCATTTATTTGAATGAACTGTAACGCGTCCGAAGACTTGTCCAAACTTTTGATGATATTAGTATTTGTTCTTATATGGTTTTGCATTCCTTTATAACTCCTATGTGGCCGTTTAATACTGAAAGATGCGAGTCGTCGGCTTCATCCCCTATGTAGATACTACATGGGGTGTCTATGCCAATGCACTATGTCCCTTAGCCGAATTATCGAAACCCGAAGGCAGTATAGTGCGGCAGACTAGGCAATCAGACTATGCTGTTTTACTTCTTTCACTTAGCCGTAGGGGCGCGAAAAGGACTACAGGAAGCGTACGATTAGCCACCGGAGTGTTGTGATGTTCGGACGAACCGTGGCCAAAGCCGGTATCACAATGTTTGCACAAAGAGCAAGTTCCTCGTATAACACAGAATAACCGCTTACGAGGATTGAAGTATAATACTTCCAGCTCGGGTTCACAGAACGGATCTCGCATACTATGACAGTCCGTTTTCGGCTTTCTCCCCTAAGGTGCTTGACTAGACTATCCAGAAGCACAATTGCAGGGGTACTCCCTTTGCCCTTTTAGCTGAACGAGCGGAACGTAAAGGGGCAAGCACACGAGCTGGGCAACCCAACTATTGACCCAAGACATAGTTCAAAACTGATGCATATAAAGCGAACACCAAGACACCGAACGCATGATAGAATGTACATAAGGCGATTTGTTTTTAAACTCGAGCCCCCGGTCTATTAGCCGGTTGCTTCGCATCATACCGAACAGGTCCATGAGAAGAGGGAGAGAGGAAAAATATGTGCCAAAAAAGGATAGATGAGGCAAACTTGTGCCACACAATTTACATTTTTTCTCAGCAACTCTTATAGCTCAGATTGCTGAAGCAGCTGTTTGCATGTATGTGAAAGAAATAAAAATATACATGAGTTATTGTACCAGGGGTCTTCGATTGATAACCTGACGTCCTCAATATGCCCTGTTGCTAGTGGACTCCTGCTCTTAGATGCACCTTGATGGGAGTTAGTGTTCGGCGGACGGATCTTGCAAACAAGGTCTTGAGAGGCCGCCAAATTGTAGGTGAGCTTCACGCCATGGGCAAGTTCTTTTAGGAGCGCCTGCATTTAGTCCGAAGACGTGTTGATGGTAGAGGTTTGGGCCAGCCGAACACCCATATTTATTTCCCCACCGCTACCCATAGAATTTTAAGTGCGAAGTTGTGCCTCCTCGGCATGTACTTTGCTGGTCTTAGGGTTGCGCGGTGGGGGGCGAGTCCCTATTGAAGGGAGGAGGAAGGATCTGAGTGTTTGATCTGAAGCCGAACTCGCTTCCCAGCCTTGTGTGCCTTTATGGCGGATGTCGGAACCTGCCGATCTTTTTTGTAACTGAATTTGGCTGCTAGGGCCAGTGCATGTTCCTCAGTTCTAAGGGAGCGCTCTGTATTGCCGTTCACAGTAATGACCCCCTTGGGGCCTGGCATCTTGAGCTTGAGGTATGCGTAGTGTGGGACTGTGTTGAAACGAGCGAACGCTGTCCAACCAAGCAGCGCGTGATAGCTGCTGCGGAAGGGCACGATGTCAAAGATCAAGTCTTCGCTGCGAAAGTTATCGGGCGAGCCGAACACAACTTCCAGGGTTATAGAACCCGTACATCGGGCCTCAACGCATGGGATCACTCCTTTGAAGGTAGTGCTGCTGGGTTTGATCCTTGACAGATCTATGCCCATCTTTTTCACCGTATCTGAGTAAATCAGGTTCAGGCTACTTCCTCCATCCATTAGGACTTTTGTGATGTGATACCCATCTATAATGGGGTCTAGGATGAGGGCCGCCAAACCCCCATGATGGATATTGGTCGGGTGATCACGCCGATCAAAGGTGATCGAGTATGCCAACCATGGGTTGTATTTCGGGGCTACGGGTTCCACAGCGTAGACCTCCCGAAGGGCGCGCTTCCTCTCCTTCTTAGGTATATGGGTGGCATATATCATGTTCACCGTTTTGACTTCGGGAGGGAATTTCTTCTGTCCGCCACCAATTGGACCCCGAGGCTCATCCTCGTCCTTGCTGCGAGAGCTTTTACCTTGGTCCTCTGGTGGTATCTTGCCGGCTTGTTTAAACACCCAGTAGTTGCGGTGTGTGTAGTTGGCGGGCTTCTCTAAAGTCCCATGGATTTGGCAAGGCCTTTCCATGATCTTCTCCAGCCGAGTGGGTCCGTCACGATTGCCATTAGGAGGCTTCTTCCACTACCCAGGTCGGGAGTTGAGGAATTCGACATTTATAGCCGTGTCACCAGCATCGCTATTATTGTGTCGGCGCTTATTCTTATTGCGTTTTGGTTTTTCGTTGCCATCCCGGGCTTCAGAGGCTATGGGATCTTCGGAATTGTGGCTGCGTCTTGCCAGTCAATTATCTCCGCCCGTGCAAAAGAGGGTCATGAGGGAGGTAAGGGCGGACATGGTCCGAGGTTTATCCCGGCCTAGCTGGCGGGCCAGCCATTCGTCCTGAATATTGTGCCGGAAGGAGGCTATGGCCTAAGCATCCGGACAGTCGACAATTTGGTTCTTCTTAGTCAAGAACCGATTCCAGAATTGCCGAGCAGATTCGCCGGGCTTCTGGACGACGTTGCTGAGATCGGAAGAGTCCGACGGGTGGACATAGATTCCCTGGAAGTTAGAGCGGAACGCATCTTCCAGGTCTTCCCAGCATCCAATGGAGTTTTCGGGGAGGTTGTTTAACCAGTGCCGAGCTGGCCCCTTAAGCTTAAGAGGTAGATATTTGATGGCATGGATATCGTCTCCTCGCGCCATGTGGATATGGAGGAGGAAGTCCTCAATCCATATAGTTGGGTCAGCAGTCCCATCAAACTGTTCTATATTCACGGGTTTAAACCCTTCGGGGAACTGATGCCGCATGACCTCATCTGTGAAGCACATTGGGTGAGCGACGCCTCTGGCCCGTGCTATGTCACGCCTGTATTCGTCGTTTGTGTGGGCCCGGTTGTGTTCCCGGACTCTGTTGTTTTGGTCGAACCATGGGCTGTACCTGCCCCGTCTATGGGGCGAGTATTCTCTAGATCCGTAGGTGGATCTTGTACGGCCTGCTCTGTGATCCAGGTCATCTCGCAGGTCGAACCTATCATTGGGCTCTAATGGCTTCTTACACCGTCTTTAGGTCATTGCCGATATATAACCGGCGTCGTTAGCCGTCCTGTCCCAACCACGAGGGGGAGGTCCGGCTTGTCGTATGGAGTACGGTTCGGAGATGGAGTATCAATGAGTTCATCCTCGAATTGCAGCAACAACCTCCTCCGTGGGTAGCTTTTGGGCTGGTTCGAAAGACCGGTGCCGTATACTTCCTCAGCTGGGAGGACTTTCGTCCATCGATCATTGAGGTCGTTCTGCTCGGCTTTGAGTTGTCGTTCTTTAGCTTTCAGGCTGTGAGCCATTGCTATGAGCCATTGCCTGATTTCTTCCTGATCTTCGAGGTTATCAGGGATGTACAAGTCATCGGCCTCCAGTATATCTTCCTCCTCGACAGGGGGGGAGGTAATTATCGTCTTCGGAGTTGTTGACGTTATCGGGGTTGTTCTGGTCCTCAGGCCCTTCCGGACCCTCTAACAGGTGTTCGGGGATATCAGGATTGCCATGGTCAGTGGGGGTATTACCGTCCCCGTTGCTAATAATAGCTTTTCTTCCCTTTTTGCCTTTGGACCGCTTATGCGGTTTCCGGTGCCTTGATGATGCATCGCCCGATTTATCGCCATCGTTGTTAGGCGTATTGTTGCTGTTAGTGGCAGGAGTATCTACCATGTAGACATCGTATGTGGAAGTGGCGGCCTACCTCCCAGTGTTAACGGGGGTGGGAGCACGGTCCTATTCATCCATGTATTCTGCCTCCTCAGAGGCATAGTCCAGCATGTCAGTTAAATCTTCGACAGTGGCTATCAAGTGGGTGGTGGGTGGGTCGAAAAATTCATCCTGACCCGCACCATAACCAGGCTGAGCATAGATCGGGGCTGGATCGTCGGTGATCTTCATTGACGAGATCCGATCTAGGGCCTCGTCAACCGCTGAGGGCCCGATCGGATCCAGCTATTCGGAACTTGCGGTGTTAACCTCCAAGGCATCCGGACATGGGGAGTGTTCGGCAAGAACACGTGTTCGGTCATCTGGCTCAATGGCCGGACCAGGATAGGAGATCGCTCATCGCCATGGGTGACCCCATGCGCATATCTGAAGAAGGGGCTCGAGGTTAAAGCCCCAGAGTCCTCGGGGGCTACAGGCGAAGTTGCGAGCCCGGTTAACGACAAGTCACCCCGAGAGTCTACGGAGAAATCTAAGTTTCTGAATCTAACCTCTCGATCAGGGGCGAAGCTCTCAACACGGCCTAGATGGCCAGTGGGATCAGCGTGCAGCACAACGCTGCCGAAGGCGAAGATCTGTCCGGGGACAAAAGGGTCCACGTTGCGGTCCTCTTCGTTGATGACAAGGACATCAATTCCATCTTGCTCACAGAGGAACTCTCAATGAAAGCACCAATGTTGGTGTCAAAACCGGCGGATCTCGGGTAGGGGGTCCCGAATTGTGAGACTGGAGTCGATGGTAACAGGAGACAAAGGGGACACAGATTTACCCAGGTTCGAGCCCTCCTATGGAGGTAATACCCTACGTCTTGCTTGGTTGTATTGATGATGTGGGGGGTTATAGACTTGATCTACCTCGAGATTGAATAGCTAACCCTAGATAAGTTGTCCTGTCACTATACCCTAAATGTTGGGGAATGTTGCATGGGAAACAAAAAATTTCTTATGCACATGCAAGATGTATCCATGGTGATGAGCATCTACGAGAGGAAGAGTGGATCTACATACCCTTGTAGATCGCTAAGCAGGAAGCATTAAGAAACGTAGTTGATGTAGTCGAACGTCTTCGCAATCCAAATCGCTGAGCATCCTGCAATCCCATCACGATCCATTTCGCGATCCAATCATGATCCATCCCGCGATCTTGATCACGGTCCTTCCGATCTAGTGTCGAATGGACGGGACCTCTGCATTCAGCACACGTACAGCTCGATGATGATCTCTGCCTTCTTAATCCAGTAAGAGGGAGTGGAGAGGTAGATGAGTTCTTCGGCAGCGCGACGGCGTTGCGGTGATGGTGGTGGAGCTATTCCAGCAAGGCTTCGCCTAAGCACCACTGAAACCAATCTAGAGGAGAAACTACGATCTAGAGGAGAGGTAACATGTGGCTGTTTTTCTGTAGCAAAAACCCTCAAAACCTCTAGTATATATAGGAGGAGGGGAGGGAGGAGACTTGGCTCCCAAGGGAGCCAAATCCACTTTGGCCTAAGTGGAGGGAGGAGTCCTCCTCCTCCACTCCTAATAGGATTAGGACTCCTTCCTTTTTCCACTTTTGCCTTTCTTTTCACCTTGGGTTTCTTCCCTAGCCGCATGGGCTTCCTGTGGGCCTTCGGTCAGCCCACTAAGGGCTGGTATTCCTTCTCCCACATACCATGTAGCCTCTTGGGTCGAAATACCCCTCCCGATGGTCCCCCGATACCCTCTCGGCACTCCCGGTAGACTACCGATGAGCCCGGAGCTTTTCCGGTGACCAAAACAGGACTTCCTATATATCAATCTTTACCTACGGACCATTCCGGAGCTCCTCGTGACGCCTGGGATCTCATCCGGGACTCCGAACAACCTTAGGTCACCACCATGCATAAATCTATACTACCAAAACGTCACCGAACCTTAAGTGTGCAGACCTTGCAGGTTCGAGAACTATGTAGACATGACCGAGACACCTCTATGGTCAATAACCAATAGCAGGACCTGGATGCCCATATTGATTCCTACATATTCTATGAAGATCTTTATCGGTCGAACCTCTACGTTAAGGATTCAGTTAATCTCGTATGATATTCCCTTTGTTCTTCGGTATGTTACTTGCCCGAGATTCGATCGGCGGTATCTCCATACCTAGTTCAACTCGTTGGTGACAAGTCTTTTTAATCGTTACGTAATACAAGATGCCACGGCTAACACTTAGTCACATTGCTTGCAAGGCTTATTGTGATGTTGTATTACCGAGTGGGCCCTGAGATACCTCTCCTCACACGGAGCAACAAATCCCAGTCTTGATCCATGCCAACTCAACAGACATCCTTGGAGATACCTGTAGAGCACCTTTATAGTCACCCAGTTAAGTTGCGACGTTTGATACACACAAGGTACTTGTCCGGTGTCAGTGAGTTGCATGATCTCATGGTCATAGGAACAGATACTTGACATGCAGAAAACTGTAGCAATAAACTGACATGATCATATGCTACGTTAATAGTTTGGGTCTTGTCCATCACATCATTCTCCTAATGATGTGATCCCGTTATGAAATGACATCTCATGTCCATGACTAGGAAACCATAGCCATCATTGATCAACGAGCTAGTCTATTAGAGGCATACTAGGGACATGGTGTTGTCTATGTATCCACACATGTATCTGAGTTTCCGATCAACACAATTATAGCATGGATAATAAACGATTATCATGAACAAGGAAATATGATAATAACCAATTTATTATTGCCTCTAGGGCATATTTCCAACAGTCTCCCACTTGCACTATAGTCAATAATCTAGTTCACATCACCATGTGATTCGCATTGTTATGAATCTAACACCCAATGAGTTCTGGGCTCGATCATGCTTTGCATGTGAGAGAGGTCTTTTAGTCAACGGGTCTGCGACATTCAGAGCCGTGTGCACTTTGCAAATCTCTATGTCATACTGTAGACACTGCTACCACACTCCACTTGGAGCTATTCCAAATGGCCACTCCACTATACATATCCGGATTGCTACTAAGAGTCATCCGGAATGGTGTTAAAGCTTGCATTGACGTAACTCTTTACCACGAACTCTTTATCACCTCCATAATCAAGAAACATTTCCTTAGTCTTTTAGTTACTAAGGATAATCTTGACCACTGTCTAGTGATCCACTCCTGGATCACTCTTGTACCCCTTGACGGACTCATGGCAAGGCATACATAGGTGCGGTACACAACATGGCGTACTATATAGAGCCTATGGCCAAATCATAGGTGACGACCTTCGTCCTTTCTCTTTCTCCTTCCGTGGTCGATCTTTGAGTCTTACTCAACTTCACACCTTACAAATCAGGCAAGAACTCTTTCTCTGACTAATCCATTTTGAACTCTTTCAAAATCTTGTCAAGGTATGTACTCATTGAAAGTCTCATCAAGCATCTTGATCTATCTCTATAGATCTTGATGCTCAACAATTAGGTAGCTTTATCCACGTCTTCCTTTGAAAAACTCTTTTCAAACAACCCTTTATGCTTTCCAGAAATTCTACATCATTTCCGATCAACAATATGCCAACCACATGTACATATCAGAAATTCTATGGTTCTCTCACTCACTTTGTTGCAAATACAAGTTTCTCATAAACTTTGCATAGACCCAAAAACTTTGATTACCTCATCCAAGCCTATATTCCAACTCCGAGATGTTTGCTTCAGTCCATAGAAGGATAACTGGAGCTTGCACACCTTTTAGCATCCTTAGGACTAACAAAACCTTCTGGTTGTATCACATACAACCTTTCCTCAAGTAAATCGTTAAGGAAACAATGTTTTGACATCCATCCGCCAGATTTCATAACTGAAAAATGTAGCAACTGCTAACATAATTCCAACAGACTTTAGCATCACTACGAGTAAGAAAGTCTCATCATAGTCAACTCCTTGAACTTGTCAGAAACTTCTTTGCGACAAGTCGAGCTTTATAAATGGTGGCATTTACCATTAGCGTATGTCTTCATCTTGAAGGTCTATTTGTACTCAACGACCTGCCGTCCAACGAGCAAGTCTACCAAAGTCTATACTTGGTTTTCAATAACGGATCCTTTCTCGGATGTCATGGCCTCTAACCATTTGTCGGAATCCGGGCCCATCATCGCTTCTCCATAGCTCGTAGGTTCATTGTTTGTCCAACAACATGACCTCTAAAACATGGTTGTTGTACCACTCAGGAGCAGTACACGTCCTTGTCGACCTATGAGGTTTGATAGTAACTTGATCTGAAGCTTCATGATGATCATCATTAACTTCCTCTTCAACTGCCGTAGGCTCCACAGAAACATCTTTCTGCGTTGCACTACTCTCTGGTTGAACAAAGGTTCAACAACCTCATCAAGTTCTATCTTCCTCCCACTCAATTCTTTCGAGAGAAATTATTTCTCGAGAAAGGACCCGTTTTAGCAACAAACACTTTGTGCTCGGATCTGAGATAGAAGGTATACCCAACTGTTCTTAGGGTATTCCATGAAGATGCATTTCTCCGCTTTGGGTTCGAGCTCATTAGGTGAAAACCTTTTTTCACATAAGCTTCACAACCCCAAACATTAAGAAATGGGAGCTTAGGTTTCTATCAAACCATAATTCAAATGGTGTCATCTCAACGGATTTAGACGGTGCCCTATTTAAAGTGAATGTAGTTGTCTCTAATGCATAACCCCGAAATGATAGTGGCAAATCGATAAGAGACATCATAGTTCGCACCATATCCAATAGAGCACGACCATGACGTTTAGACACACCATCACACTATGGTCTTCCAGGTGGCATGAGTTGTGAAACAACTTTCACATTCTCTTAAGTTCTATACCAAACTCATAACTCGGATATTCACCTCCACGATCATATCGTAGACATTTTATCTTTTTGTCACGATGGTCTCAAACTTCACTCTGATTCTGCTTGAACTTTTCAAACTATTCAGATTTGTGTTTCATTAAGTAAATATACAATATATCTACTCAAATCATCAGTGAAGGTAAGAAAATAACGATATCCACCGCAAGCTACAACACTCATTGGATCGTATACATCCACATGTATCATTTCAATAAGTCACTTGCCCGTTCCATCAAGCCAGAAAATGGGGTTTCAGTCATCTTGCCCAAGGGGCATGGTCCGCATGTCTCAACCGATTCAAAATCGAATGATGCCAAAGATCCATCAACATGGAGTTTCTTCATGCGCTTTACACCAATATGACATTTAGCGGCACTGCCACAAGTATGTGGTACTATCATTATTAACTTTGTATCTTTTGGCATCAATGTTATGAACATGTGTATTACTACGATCAATATTCAATAAACCATCCTCATTGGGTGCATGACCATTGAAGGTATTATTCATGTAAGAAGAATAACCATTATTCTCTAACTTAAATGAATAACCGTATTGCAATAAACACGATCTAATCACGTTGATGCTCAATGCAAACACGAAATAACATTTATTTAGGTTCATTACTAATCCCGAAGGCAGAGAGAGCATGCGATGTTGATCACATCAACCTTGGAAACAATTCCAACACACATCATCACCTCACCCTTAGCTATTCTCCGTTTTTTCCATAGCTTTTATTTCGAGTTACTAACATTTAGCAACCGAGCCGGTATCCAATACCAAGGTGCTACTAGGAGTACTAACAAGGTACACATCAATAACACGTATATCAAATATACTTCTGTCGACGTTACCAACCTTCTTATCTACCAAGTATCTAGGGTTGTTCCGCTTCAGCGACCGCTCTCCTCATAATAGAAGCACTTAGTCTCGGGTTTGGGTTCAACTTTGGGTTGCTTCACTGGAGCAGCAACTGACTTGCCATCCATGAAGTTTCCCTCCTTGCCCTTGCCCTTCTTGAAACTAGTGGTTTTACTAACCATCAACACTTGATGCTCCTTCTTGATTTCTACCTTTGCAGTGTCAAACATCACGAACAGCCCAGGGATCATCATTTCCATCCATGGCATTTTATAGTTCATCACGAAGCTCTAGTAGCTTAGTGACAGTGACTTGGAAAACTATATCAATCACTTTCTTATCTGGAATATCAACTCCCACTCGATTCAAGCGATTGTAGCACCCAGACAATCTGAGCACATGCTCAACGATTGAGCTATTCTCCTTCATCTTGCAGGCAAAGAATCTTGTTGAGATCTCACATCTCAAAACACGGGCACGAGCCTGAGATCCCAATTTCAGCTCTTAGAACATCTCATATGTTTTGTGACGTTCAAAACATTTTTGGAGCCTCAATTCTAAGCCGTAAAGCATGACGCACTAAACTATCAAGTAGTCATCGGAACGTGCCTGTCAGATGTTCACAACATCTACAAACAGCGCTAGAGGGGGTGGCGCACCGAGCGGTGCATTAAAAACATAAGCCTTCTGTGTAGCAATGAGGACAATCCTCAGATCACAGACCCAGTCCGCAATATTGCCACCATCATCTTTCAACTCTATTTCTCCAAGAACATATAAAAATTCAAGGGATCTACAACGTGAGATAGTAATCAACAACATAATTTGCAAAGACACTACTGACTATGTTCATGATAATGAGTTCAATTAATCATATTACTTAAGAACTCCCACTCAAATTGACATCATAATTCGAGTGATACATGATCCAAATTCACCAACTCAAGTCCGATCATCACGTGAGTTTAGGTGGTTTCAATGGTGAACATCATCATGTTGATCATATCTACTATATGACTCATGTTCGACCTTTCGGTCTCTTGTGTCCCGAGGCCATGTCTGTACATGCTAGGCTCGTCAAGTTTAACCTGAGTGTTCTGCATGTGCAACACTGGCTTGCACCCATTGTATGTGAACGTAGAGTCTATCACACCTGATCATCACGTGGTGTCTCGACACGACGAACTTTCGCAATAGTGCACACTCGGGGAGAACACAGTTTTACCTTGAAATTTAAGTGAGGGATCACCTTATAATGCTACCCTCGTCCTAAGCAAAACAAGGTGCATAAAAGGATTAACATCACATGCAAATCATAAGTGACATGATATGACCATCAACTTGTGTGCTTTTGATCTCCATCTTGAAAGCACCGGCATGATCTCCATCATACCGGCATGACACCATGATCTCCATCATCTTGATCTCCATCAACGTGTCGCGATCGGGGTTGTCGCGCGCATCATGCTTCTACTACTATTGCTACCGTTTAGCGATAAAGTAAAGCATTACATATCACTTAATGATTGACATGCAGGTCATACAATAATTAAAGACAACCCTATGGCTCCTGCCAGTTTCCGTACTCATTGACATGCAAGTCGTGATATTCTATACATCACATGATCATCTCATACATCACATATATCTCATCATGTAATTGGCCATATCACATCACAACATACCCTGCAAAAACAAGTTAGACGTCCTTTAATTGTTGTTGCAAGTTTTACGTGGCTGCTACGGGTATCTAGTAAGAACAATTCTCACCTACGCAAAACCACAACTGTGATACATAAGTTGCTTTTCAACCTTCTCAAGAACCGCCTTTGTCGAATCTGATCCAACTAAAGTAGGAGAAACAAACACCTGCCAGCCATCTTTGTGCAATGAAGTTACACATCAGTCGATGGAACTGGTCTCTCGTAAGCGTACGAGTAAGGTTGGTTCGGGCCGCTTCATCCCACAATACCGCTGAACCAAAACACGACCAAGGGAGGAAACAATCTAAGCATCAACGCCCACAAACTCTTTGTGTTCTACTCGAGATCTCATCTACTCATAGACCTAGCTCATGATGCCACTGTTGGGGAACGTTGCATGGGAAACAAAAATTTCTTACGCACACGCAAGATCTATCCATGGTGATGAGCATCTACGAGAGGGAGAGTGGATCTACATACCCTTGTAGATCGCTACGCGGGAAGCGTTAAGAAATGCGGTTGATGTAGTCAAACGTCTTTGCGATCCAAATCACCGAGCGTCCCGCGATTCTATCACGATCCATCTCGCGGTCCAATCACGATCCGTCCCGCGATCTTGATCACGGTCCTTCTGATCTAGTGCAGAACGGACGGCACCTCCGCGTTCAGCACACGTACAGCTCGATGACGATCTTCGCCTTCTTGATCCAGCAAGAGGGAGCAGAGAGGTAGATGAGTTCTTCGGCATCACGACGGTGTTGTGGCGATGGTGGTGGAGCTATTCTAGCAGGGCTTCGCCTAAGCCCGCTGAAACCAATCTAGAGGAAAAACTACAATCTAGAGGAGAGGTAGCACGTGGCTGTTTTTCTGTAGTAAAAACCCTCAAAACCTCTAGTATATATAGGAGGAGGGTAGGGAGGAGACTTGGCTCCCAAGGGAGCCAAATCCACTTTGTCCAAAGTGGAGGGAGGAGTCCTCCTCCTCCACTCCTAGTAGGATTAGGACTCCTTCCTTTTTCCACTTTTGCTTTTCTTTCCACCTTGGGTTTCTTCCCTAGCTGCATGGGCTTCCTGTGGGCCTTCGTCCAGCCCACTAAGGGCTGGTATTCCTTCTCCCACATACCATGTAGCCTCTTGGGTCGAAATACCCCTCCCGATGGTCCCCTGGTACCCTCTCGGCACTCTCGGTACACTACCGATGAGCCCGAAACTTTTCCGTTGACCAAAACAGGACTTCCTATATATCAATCTTTACCTCTGAACCATTCCGGAGCTCCTCGTCACGTCCGGGATCTCATCCGGGACTCCAAACAACCTTCGGTCACCACCATGCATAACTCTATACTACCAAAACGTCAGCGAACCTTAAGTGTGCAGACCCTGCGGGTTCGAGAACTATGTAGACATGATCGAGACACCTCTACAGTCAATAACCAATAGCAGGACCTGGATGCCCATATTCATTCCTACATATTCTATGAAGATCTTTATCGGTCAAACCTTTGTGTCAAGGATTCAGTTAATCCCGTATGATGTTCCCTTTGTTCTTCGGTATGTTACTTGCCCGAGATTCGATCGTCGGTATCTCCATACCTAGTTCAATCTCGTTGCTGGCAAGTCTCTTTACTCGTTCCTTAATACAAGATCCCGTGGCTAACACTTAGTCACATTGCTTGCAAGGCTTATTGTGATGTTATATTATCGAGTGGGCCCTAAGATACCTCTCCGTCACACGGAGCAACAAATCCCAATCTTGATCCATGCCAACCCAACAGACACCCTTGGAGATACCTATAGAGCACCTTTATAGTCAGCCAGTTACGTTGCGATGTTTGATACACACAAGGTACTCCTCCGGTGTCAGTGAGTTGCATGACTCATGGTCATAGGAATAGATACTTGACATGTAGAAAACTGTAGCAATAAACTGACACGATCATATGCTACATTTATAGTTTGGGTCTTGTCCATCACATCATTCTCCTAATGATGTGATCCCATTATTAAATGACATCTCATGTCCATGGCTAGGAAACCTCGACCATCTTTGATCAACGAGCTAGTCTATTAGAGGTATACTAGGGACATGGTTTTGTCTATGTATCCACACATGTATCTGAGTTTCCGATCAATACAATTATAGCATGGATAATAAATTATTATCATGAACAAGGGAATATGATAATAACCAATTTATTGTTGCACCTAGGGCATATTTACAAAACTAAAAACCTCCGGCTTATATAGACGCCAAGGATGCCTAGGGTTTACACATGGTTAGTTACATGTCGAAGAGATAAACATGCCTATTTGCTACATCAAATGTGGAGCGCAAGCGGGTCTTCCCGAAGCTTACATCTTGGAGACTGGGCCTTCAAATCTTCTAGTGTTCGATAAGTAGCCCATATAGTCTGGCCCATAAGAATAGGCCAGCTCCTCGAGGACCCCTTAATCCAGGACTCCTTCATCGGGAGCACTTTCTTAATATAAGAGTACTTTAAGGCTTGTACTTTGCTACAAAAAGGATTGGGCTACCTTGCTGCACCTTTTTTACTATTTTCACTTGTTATGAATTATATTGCTACAAAACTATCTACTATTGTTACTCATAGCACTTGCAGAGAAAAACTTGCTGAAAATCGCTTGTCATTTCCTTCTGCTCCTCGTTGGGTTCGGCACTCTTACTTATCGGAAGGACTATGATTGATGCCCTATACTTGTGGGTCATCAGTCTCTTTATTCGTTCTATAATACAAGATCTCGTGACCAACTCCTTAGTCACATTGCTTGCAAGATTCTTGTGATGTTGCATTATCGAGAGGGCCCAGAGATACCTCTCTGTCATATGGAGTGACAAATCCCAGTCTTGATCCATGCCAACCCAATAGACACCCTCGGAGATACCCGTAGAGCACCTTTATGATCACCCAGTTACAAAGTGACATTGATGCTCACAAGGCATTCCTCCGGCATCAGGGAGTTGCATGATCTCATGGTCTTAGGAATAGATACTTGACATGAAGAAAGAAGTAGCAACAAACTAAGTGATACAATCAAATACTATGCTTATGGTTGGGTCTTGTCCATCACATCATTCTCCTAACGATGACATCATTCTCCTAATGATGTGACCCCGTTATCAACTGACTACTCATGTCTATGGTTAGGAAACCTTAACCATTTTTGATCAACGAGCTAGTCTAGTAGATGCTCACTATGGACATGGTGTTGTTTATGTATCCACACATGTATCTGAGTTTCCGGTTAATAAAATTATAGCATGGATAATAAACGATTATCATGAAAAAGGAAATATGATAATAACCAATTTATTAT
The DNA here is from genome assembly GCA_022496015.1 of Hordeum marinum. Classification (NCBI taxonomy): domain Eukaryota; kingdom Viridiplantae; phylum Streptophyta; class Magnoliopsida; order Poales; family Poaceae; genus Hordeum; species Hordeum marinum. The sequence continues at coordinate 388,917,860 of CM039672.1, forward strand.
TGCCTCTAGGGCATAGGTCCAACAGTCCAGTTGTCTTACGTATGGTGTAGGGAACAAGGCCTAGTTTTCATGTAACAACGGGCTTATCTTTTACAAAATTATGCTCTCAAACATATAGTTGGATTTATTACTTTGAAGAAAAAAAATCCTAGACTAGCGGTCCATCAACAATCCTGCCATCTAGGCCTATGCAACAAACAACTTGAATCAAAACCTTCTACCTATGTGTGGGCCTATCTTACCTAGCTAATCAATGCATGCCCATCAATACGGTTGTTTCTGCGGAAATATATCCGAGGAGAAAAAGAATTTGGCACATACCCATATGCCACATAGTGGCCATGATTTCAAGACCAGCTAGACACGGGAGACAAAACATCGCTCCCTAAATGGATTTGATATTCCGACATAGGTAATAAAGGTAAATTCTCTTTATATATGCGATGAGGGTGTTATACCTTATAATAAACCTGCTAGTCAATGTCTGGATGAATTTGATAACTATATTGTTAAGTAAGAAAACTTCAATTTGTATGTTAGCAATCAACTGAAACAAAATGCCAAGATGATTGATTGTTTGAGTGACTTGATCTTTAGGATTGCTAATGATGTTAGAGGTTTGAGTAAACATTCATCCATGGTTCATACTCAGTTAGAACAAGTATTTAAGTCACAAAATGATTTTCTTAATGAAATGAAATTGAATAATCATGTTGTTATAGTTGTGACGAGAGGAGGCAAAATGACTCAGGAGCCTCCAAATCCTGATGGACATCCTAAAAGAATTGAGTAAGATTCTCAGAAAATTAATACTGATGCATGACGTGGCTTGAGATTGCGTCGGTATTTCCCCAAAGAGGAAGGGATGATGCAGCACAACTACAGTAAGTATTTCCCTCAGTTAAGAAACCAAGTTATCAATCTAAGGAGCAAGAACACGCAATGCTATGTAAACGGCACCTGCACACAAATAACAAGTACTTGCAACCCGACGCATAAGAGAGGTTGTCAATCTCTCAACGGTAAAAGATAGATTAGACTGTAATAGGTTGGGCAAATAGATCTCTCAAGAACACAAAATAAAAGAAGTAAATAAAAATTTCAGCAAGGTATTTTTGGGTTTTTGGATTAATAGATCTGAAAACAAAAGCGGCAAAAAGATAGATCGGAAAGCAATATGTTGGAAAAGCAGACCCCGGAGGCATAGGTTCCACTAATGGCTTCTCTCATGAGTATAGCACATGGTGGGTAAACAAATTACTTTTGGGCAATTGATAGAAGATCAAATAATCATGACGATATCCAAGGCAATTAATGATCATTATATAGGTATCACGTCCAAGATAAGTAGACCGAAACGATTCTACATCTACTACTATTACTCCACGCGTCGACCGCTATCCAGCATGCATCTAGTGTATTAAGTTCATGGAAAAACAGAGTAATGCAATAAGAACGGTGACATGATGTAGACAAGATCTATTCATGTAGGAACATACCCCATCTTGTTATCCTTAATGGCAACGATACATGTGTGCCTTGTTGTCCCTTCTGTCAATGGGAAAGGACACCACAAGATTGTACCCATCACAAAGCACCTCTTCCCATGGCAAGAAAAATCGATCTAGTTAGCCTAACTAAATGAAAGATTTGAAGAAGAAATACAAGGCTATAAGTAATCATGCATATAAGAGATCAAAGAATACTCAAATAATATTCATGGATAGAAACTGATCATGAACTCAAAATTCATCGGATCTCAAGTCATTACATCAAATAGATCTCCAAGAGACCATTGTATTGAGAATCATAAGAGAGAGAGAGGAACCCATCTAGCTACTGCCTATGGACCCGTACGTCTATGGTGGACTACTCACACATCATCGGAGAGGCACCCATGAAGACGATACACCCATCCGCGATGGAGTTAGATTGGATCTCGCGGTTCTGGAACTTGCGGCGTCTAGAATTGTGTTTCGTCGATTCCTCTAGGGTTTTTGGAATATTTGGGTATTTATAGAGCTGATAGGCGGTGGAGAGGTGTCCCGAGGTAGGAACGATACACAAGGCCATGCTAGGGGCCTCTGGCACGCCCTGGTGTCTTGTGCCATCCTTGGCCTTCCTCTCTAGCACTTCTCTAGCCCACTGGATGTCTTCTGGCCCAAAATATCTCCAAAAAGTTTCATGATGTCTGGGCTTGGTACTGATATTCGGCAAAGTAAAAAAACAAGCAAAACACATCAACCGGCACTTGGCACTATGTCAATAGGTTTGTCTCAAAAAATGATATTAAGTTGCTATAAAATGATTGTAGAACATCCAAGATTGATAATTTAACAGCATGGAACAATCAAAAATTATAGATACGTTGGAGACGTATCAACATCCCCAAGCTTAATTCCTACTCGTCCTCGAGTAGGTAAATGATAAGAACAGAATTTTTTATGTGGAATGCTGCCTAACATCTTCATCGCATATTATTTTCTTTTGTAGCATGGACATTTGGAGTTTTAGATGGTTAAAAGCAATAGTCTAGTTTTGACATGAAGACTTTAATACTCAAGCATATCAACAAGCAACCATGTCTTTCAAAATATCAAAACTAAAGAAAGTTATCCCTAGCCCATCATGCTCAATCATTGATCCATTCATGAAACACACTCAAATATTACCTACACTCAATGCTCAAGTATGATCATAGTGCCCCTTAGTTGGTGCTTTATAAGAGAAGATGGAGACTCAAATAAAAATTGCATAAAGTAAATAGATAGGACCTTCGCAGAGGGAAGTAGGGATTTGTAGAGGTGCCAGAGCTCAAGGTTTAAATTGATAGAGAAAAATATCTTGGGTGGCATGCCTTTCTTGTCAACGAAAACGATCGAGAGATTTCAATAGCTTTCCATGCTAGATATATCATAAGCGGTTGCTAAACAGAAAATAAACTTTATTCCTTTTCCACCATTCTTTCATAATCCATGGCTAGCCGAATCCACGGTTGCCTTCCATACCAGCACTTTCCAAGGAATTTATTATTCGACAACATAAAGTTATTATTTTTCATTTCGGGACTGGGCATCCTTATTATCGCCATACTCTCGTGTAATGACAAGTGAATAAACACTCATCTTGAGAATAACACACCTAGCATGAAAAAATATAGGTCACCCCCTTCCGCTTCATGAGAGGTATGAGCACACAAAAAGAAAATCTAAATTTGAAAATTAGAGATGGCACATACAAATTTGCTTGGAACGACATGGAAATACCACATGTAGGTAGGTATGGTGGACTCATATGACAAAATTGGGTTTAAGGATTTGGGATGCACAAGTAGTATTTCTACTTAGTACAAGTGAAGGCTAGCAAATAGATTGAAAAGCAACCAACCAAGAAATGAAAATTCAAATAAGCGAGCATTAAGCATAACTAACACCTAATAATGCACCATAAGTAGGATGTGATTTTATTGCATAACTGTTGACTTTCGTACTTGCATAGGGAATCGCAAACCTTAACACCAATATTCTTACTAAGCATAATTACTCATCAACATAACTCACATATTACTATCATCATGTCTCAAAACTATTACAAGGAATCAAGTTTAATTTGTCCAATCATCTTCATGAAAGTTTTTATTATATCCCTCTTGAATATCTATCACTTCGGGACTAGTTTCATATATTGCCATTGCTTTTTTTGACAAGCTCACATTGATTTAAGTGAAGAACATGAGCATAAACATTTCATATCTCAAAATAGTATAAGTGAAACATGAGAGGATTTCTTAAAAATTTAATAACTCTCAAATTAATCAAAGCAAAGCATGAGTGCATTTCTTCAAACATGTAAAAGCATGCTGTGCTAAAAAAGATATAAGTGAAGCACTAGAGAAATTCCATGGCTCACAAAAATTTAAGTGAAGCATATAGAGCAATTCTAACAAATCATGGCATAATTTTGTATCTCTCAAATAGGTGTGTCCAGCAAGGATACTTGTGAAAAAAAAGAAAATCAAGCAAAGACTCATATAATACAAGACGCTCCAAGAAAAACTCATGATATGTGATGAATAAAAATATAGCTCCAAGTAAAATACCGATGGTGGTTAGAAGAAAGAGGGGATGCCACTCCGGGCATTCCCAAGATTAGTTGCTTGTTACTCTTTGGATATTATCTCGGGGTTCCATGGTCATCCCCAATCTTAGGAGCTATTCGGCAACACTCTAGCTCCACGAAAATCAAGAATCTACGGAGCACCTATTCGCCCGCTCTGTGCTTTTGCACTTCAGCTCCGCCAGCTCCAAGAGCTGACTCACGGAGTAGTGGGAAGCCAAACATGCCTTTAGGCTCTTCTTACTCTTTATTCCTTCATTAATCGCGATCTCACCCAAAACTTGAAAACTTTAATCACACAAAACTTAACAAAATCTTCGTGAGATTCGTTAGTATAATAAAGCAAATTGCCACTCTAAGTACTGTTTCAAACCCATTCATATTTTATTATTGAATTTTATCTACTGTATTCTTACTTTCCATGACTTATACCCCCAATAAAAGCCATAGATTCATCAAAACAAGCACACAATGTAACAAAAACAAAATCCATTTCAGACCGAACAATCTGTAGTAATCTGTACTCTACATATACTTCTATAACTCTAAAAATTCTGAAAAATTAGGACAACGTAAAGAATTTATTTAGAAATATTGTGTTAAAATTTCATCTTATTATCATGCTCCAGTAAAAAATGAAGATTCATGCACTGGATTCAAAGTTTTTGTTTTAGATTCAACATTGTCTCTACTCATTTTATGAATCATCCTAAAGGTTCTACTTTGCACAAACACCAAATAAAACATAAAAACACAATAATAACAGAGGAATAACTGTGTAAACACTCAAAACATAAAGTAAAAGATAAAATAAATTTTATTCATTGGGTTGCCTCCCAACAAGCACTATCGTTTTACGCCCCTAGTTAGGCATAACACATATATTCAAGTATTGTCATCATTAGTTTTTACTCCATAGAAGGCCCTCATGATTGATTCACATGGTGGATTAATTCTTGTTCTAGGGAAGTGATACATACCATTTCTAAGTGAAAATTGGAATTTAATATTGCTTTCATATCAATCACGGCGCCTATAGTGCGTAAAAACGGTCTACCAAGCATGATGGGACAAGACGGATTGCAATAAATATCAAGAACAATAAAATCAATGGGAACATAGTTCCTATTTGCAAGAATAAGAACATCATTAATTATTCCCAAAGGCTTTTTAATAGTGGAATCATCCAAGTGCAAATTAAGAGATCATTCTTCAATATTAGTAAGACCAAGCACATCACAAAGAGATTTCAGAATTGTGGAAACAGTAGCACCCGAATCACATAAAGCAAAAGATTCATAATTTTTAATCTTGATTGTAATGGTAGGTTACCACTCATCATGAAATTTTCTAGGAATTAAAATCTCTAATTCCAACTTTTCTTCTAAGGATTTGATCATGGCATCAACAATATGTTTAGTAAAAGCTTTATTCTGTTCATAAGCATGGGTGAATTTATCATGGATTACAGCAAAGAAATACATTCAACCAAGGAAAACTATAATAATTAAAGTCTTTGTAATCCAAAATAGTGTGCACATCACTAATTAAAGTTTTCATCTCTCCAAACCCACTTTCATCAATTTTTTCATCAAGATTTTCACCCTCCAAATCATTGGGACGCCTTCTAGCTAAAGTTGACTCTTCTTTAGTCCCTTTATCATCAATTTTAACATTACCAAACAAGGAATAAATATATCAAACACCACTCATTTTAAGATTTTCATCATTTTCATGAAAGTAATCGCTACAAAACGCTTTTTTCAAAAAAAATCTCTTTTAGCTCTAAGCATAGCGGTTCTTGTCCTACTTTCATCCATAGAAAGATATAAAGCTTTAATTTTAATTAATCTTAGATGGAAAAGTATTCAAATTGAGATTTTCTACATTATGAGAAATTCTATCAATGCTTCTAGACATATCATCAATCTTTTTCAACTTTTCTTCTATCGTAGTATTGAAAGACTTTTGAGCATTGATGAATTCTTTAAAATTACTCTCAAGATGAGAGGTGTTCCTATTATTATTGTAAGAATAATTACCATATAAATTACCATAATTATTAGAGGAATTTCCACGGAAAGGCCTAGGATTAAAATTACCTCTATAAGCATTGTTGTTGAAATTCTTACGCAAAATGAAATTCACATCTACGGAATCATTATTTTGCTCAATCAAAGTAGCCAAAGGCACATCATTAAGAGCAATAGTTATCAAAAATCCATTTCTGAGCCTGGGCTCATCTGCACCCCGCTGAGTAAAAAATCAAAACAAATACTAAAAAATACAAAAAATACAAATTTTTTGGGTGGTACATAATTTCATGCGTGAGGTTCTCTCTAATTTTTGTAGCATTTGAACATCTGAGCAGCTCTCGGTAAAAAACACAAATTCGGAGTCTTTAAAAAAGTTTACTGTTCACACACTGTTTTGACCCGATTTGTTTTTTTTTGCCGAGAGCTGTGCAGATGTTCAAATGATACAAAAATTGGAGCGAACCTCAAGCATGAAATTATCTTACACTCAATTTTTTTTGAATTTTTTGAATTTTTTAATATTTGTTTTGATTTGTTTACTGAACGGGTGCAAATGAGCATGGGCACCAAAACGCCTCACTCCATTTTTATGAGCAACCAACTTCATAAGAGCATCAGCTTTTTCACTCAAAGTACTAATTTCTTCAACCAAATTAACTTTTTTACTAGTAGGTGCTCTTTTAGTATGCCATTGTGAATAATTTACCACAATATTATCTAGCAATTTAGTAGCGTCATCCAAAGTAATTTCCATAAAAGTACCACTCGCGACGGAATCTAAAAGATTTCTATAGACAATTCAATCCCGCATAAAACATTTGTATGATCATCCAAAGATTTAAACCATGAGTAGGACAATTTCTTAGCAACAATTTCATTCTTTCCCAAGATTGTGCAACATGTTCATGCTGAAGTTGCTTAATGTTCATGATTTGAGTTCAAAGGGAAATAATTTTCGTGGGCGGAAAATACTTAGTAATAAAAGTGTCCTTCGACTTATCACAAGAATCAATACTATTGCGAGATAAAGAAGAAAACCAAATTTTTGCACGAACCCGGAAGGAGAAAGAAAATAATTTCAACTTCACAATATCATTGTACACATATTTTTTCTTTTGCATATCAAACAAATCTACGAATGTGTTTAGATGGGATGCGGCATCCTCATTAGGAGTACCGGAAATTGATATTTCATGACAAGATTCAACAAAGCGACAATAATATTAGAAGACTCCGCACTAGTGGTGAGAGGAGCAATCGGAGTGCTAATAAAATCATTATTATTGGTATTGGAAAAATCACACAATTTGGTATTTTCTTGAGACATCGTGACTAGACAAACAAGATTGCAAGCAAACAAGAGATCCAACGAGAAAAAGGCAAACGAAAGAAAAGGAGGCAAATAAAACGACAAATTTTGTGAAGTGGGGGAGAGGAAAATGAGAGGCAAATGGCAAATAATGTAAATTACAAGGAGATGAGATTTGTGATTAGAAACTTGATAGATGTTGATGATGTCTCCCTGACGCCAGATTTTGGCACGCTAAAGAGAGACTGCTTATGCACCTCCTCCCCGGCAACAACGCCAGAAATTCCTTTGACGTGGCTTGAGATTGCGTCGGTATTTCCCCAAAGAGGAAGGGATGATGCAACATAGCTACGGTAAGTATTTCCCTCGTAAAGAAACCAAGATATCAATCCAAGGAGGAAGATCACGCAACGCTATGTAAACGGCACCTGCACACAAATAACAAACACTTGCAACCCGGCGCGTAAGAGGGGTCGTTAATCTCTCAATGGTAAAAAGATAGATTAGATTGTAATAGGTTGGGCAAATAAATATCTCAAGAACACAAAGTAAAAGAAGTAAATAAAAAGTGCAGCAGGGTATTTTTGGGTTTTCAGATTAATAGATCTGAAAACAAAAGTGACAAAAAGATAGATCGGAAAGCAATATGTTGGAAAAGTAGACCTAGGGGCCGTAGGTTTCACTAGTGGCTTCTCTCATGAGTATAGCATAGGGTGGGTAAACAAATTACTATTGGGAAATTGATAGAAGATCAAATGATCATGAGGATATCCAAGGCAATGATCATTATATAGGCATCATGTCCAAGATAAGTAGACTAAAACGATTCTGCATCTACTACTATTACTCCACACACCGACCGCTATCCAGCATGCATCTAGTGTATTAAGTTCATGGAAAAATGGAGTAATACAACAAGAACGGTGACATGATGTAGACAAGATCTATTCATGTAGGAATAGACCCCACCTTGTTATCCTTAATGGAAATGATACATGCGTGCCTTGTTGCCCCTTCTGTTAGTGGGAAAGGACATCGCAAGATCGAACCCATCACAAAGCACCTCTTCCCATGACAAGGAAATCGATCTAGTTGGCCTAACTAAACCAAAGATTCGAAGAATAAATACGAGGCTATAAGTAATCATGAATATACGAGATAAAAGAAGGCTCAAATAATATTCATGGATAGAAACTAATCATGAACTCAAAATTCATCGGATCCCAACAAACACACCACAAAAAGTCATTACATCAAATAGCTTGCCAAGGGCCCATTGTATTGCGAATCAAAAGAGAGAGGAAGCCATCTAGCTACTTCCCACGGACCCGTAGGTCTATGGTGGACTACTCACGCATCATCGGAGAGGCACTCATGAAGACGATGCACCCTTCCGTGATGATGTTAGATTGGATCTCGCGGTTCTGGAACTTGCGGCGGCTGGAATTGTGTTTTGTCGACGCCTCTAGGGTTTTTGGAATAGTTGGGTATTTATAGAGCTGATAGGCAGTGGAGAGGCATCCCAAGGTGGGCACAATACACCAGGCCACGCTAGGGGCCTCTAGAGCTTGTGCCCTCCTCAGCCTTCCTCTCTGGCACTTCTCTGGCCCACTGTATGTCTTCTGGCCCAAAACAAATCTCCAAAAGTTTCATGGTGTTTGGACTTCGTTTGGTACTGATATTCTGCAAAGTAAAAAACAAGCAAAAAACAACATCTGGCACTTGGCACTATGTCAATAGGTTAGTCCCAAACAATGATATAAAGTTCCTATAAAATGAGTGTAGAACATCCATGATTGATAATATAACAGCATGGAACAATAAAAAAATATAGTTACGTTGAAGACGTCTCAATGCACCTAGTTCATCTAAAAAGAAAAAGGGGAAATGATAGAACTTTGCATGCTTCTAGTGAACCTGTGATAGAAAAACCTTCTTAGAATCGTAATGATGTTTCTATTTCTGATGATAACGATAATGGTGAAATTCATGTTGATGTTCAACTAGACAATGATAAAGAACCTGACGATGAAGTAGAAATAGAACATGATGTTGATCCTGATAACCCACCTCCTAAGAATAAAATACCTGATAAAAGGGATTTCATTGCTAGAAAACACGATAAGGAAAGGGGAGCCATGGGTTCAAATACCCATGCCATTCCTAGTAAACCTTCAAAAAATAAGGATGGTGAGGATTTTGCACGCTTTATTGAAATGCTTACACTCGTCTTTTTGTGAACACGTTTTATGAATATTTTAAAGATTCCTCCTTATCATAGATACATGAAAGATATTATCACTAATAAAGGAAAGGTACCTAACGCTAGAATTTTCACCATGCTTGCAAATTATTATTTTAAGAGGGGACTACCTAAGAAGTTAGGAGATCCAGGAATACCCATTATATCTTGCTCTATTAAAAGAAGTTATGTCAAAACTGCTTTATGTGATCTAGGAGCCGGTGTCCGTGCTATGTCTTTCTCTTTATATAAAAGACTTGATTTGAATAAGTTGAGTCATACTGAAATATCTTTTCAAATGGCTGATAAATCAACTGCTATACCTATCGGAATCTGTGAGGATGTTGCTGTTGTAGTTGCAAATGTTACTATCTTAACAGACTTTGTTATTCTTGATATGCCCAAGGACGATGACATGTCGACTATCCTTGGTATACCCTTTTTGAATACTGCAGGGCCTGTTATTGATTGCAACAAAAACATGTTGGAAATATGCCCTAGAGGCAATAATAAAATGGTTATTATTGTATTTCCTTGTTCATGATAATTGTCTATTGTTCATGCTATAATTGTGTTAACCGAAAAACGTAATACATGTGTGAATACATAGACCACAACATGTCTCTAGTGAGACTCTAGTTGGCTAGCTCGCTGATCAATATATGGTCACGGTTTCATGACCATGGACATTGGATGTCATTGATAACGGGATCACATCATTAGGAGAATGATGTGATGGACAAGACCCAATCCTAAGCATAGCACAAGATCGTGTAGTTCGTCTGCTAAAGCTTTTCCAATGTCAAGTATCGTTTCCTTAGACCATGAGATTGTGCAAATCCCGGATACCGTAGGAATGGTTTGGGTGTGCCAAATCGTCACAACATAACTGGGTGTCTATAAAGGTGCACTACGGGTATCTCCAAAAGTGTCTGTTGGGTTGGCACGAATCGAGACTAGGATTTGTCACTCCGTATGACAGAGAGGTATCTCTGGGCCCACTCGGTAAGACAAGATCATAATGAGCTCAATGTGACTAAGGAGTTAGCCACGGGATGATGTGTTATGGAATGAGTAAAGAGACTTGCTGGTAACGAGATTGAACAAGGTATAGGGATACCGACGATCGAATCTCGGGCAAGTATCATACCGGTAGACAAAGGGAATTGAATATGGGATTGATTGAATCCCCGACATCGTGGTTCATCCAATGAGATCATCATGGAGCATGTGGGAGCCAACATGGGTATCCAGATCCCGCTGTTGGTTATTGACCGGAGAGGTGTCTCAGTCATGCCTACGTGTCTCCCGAACCCATAGGGTCTACACACTTAAGGTTCGATGACGCTAGGGTTATAGGGAAATAGTGTACGTGGTTACCGAAGGTTGTTCGGAGTCCCGAATGAGATCCTGGACGTCATGAGGAGTTCCGGAATGGTCCGGAGACAAAGATTGATATATAGGAAGTGATGATTTGGCCATCGGAAGTGTTTCAGGAATTATCGGTAACGTACCGGGACCAGGGGTCCACCAAGTGGGGCCACCAGCCCCAGAGGGCTGCATGGTCCGAGAGTGGAAGGGACCAGCCCCAGAGTGGGCTGGTACACCCTCCACCTTGGCCCAAGGCGCAAGAAAGGTGGGAGGGAGGGGAAACCCTAGACCTAGATGGGCCTAAGGCCCACTAGGGCTGTGCCCTCCCCCTCTCCCCTCTCTGGACGCCGGCCAGAACCCATCTAGGGCTGTCGCACCACCCTAGGTTGGGAACCCTAGGGGTGGGCACCCTCCTCTCTTTCCTCCTATATATAGTGGTGGTTTTTGGGCTGCCGAGAACACAAGTTTCTTCCTCTTTCGGCGCAGCCCTACTCCTCCCTCTCCCCGTTCTCCGTAGTGCTTGGCAAAGCCCTGCCGGAGACCACGCACCTCCAACGTCACCACGCCGTCGTGATGCCGGAGCTCTCCCTCAACCTCTCCTTCCTCCTTGCTGGATCAAGGCATAGGAGACGTCATCGGGCTACACGTGTGTTGAACACGGAGGCGCCATTGTTCGGCGCTAAGATCGGAGTCGACCGCGATCTGAATCGCTACGAGTACGACTCCACCAACCGCGTTCTTGTAACGCTTCCGCTTAGCTATCTTTAAAGGTATGAAGATGCAATCTCTCCCTACTCGTTTATGGTTTCTCCATAGATAGATCTTGGTGATCGTAGGAATTTTTTTGATTTACTACTACGTCTCCCATCAGTGGCATCATGAGCTTGGTCTATGCGTAGAATCTATGCACGAGTAGAACACAAAGCAGTTGTGGGCGTCGATCTTGTTAATTTGCTTACCACTACAGTCTTATCTTGATTCGACGGTATTGTGGGATGAAGCGGCCCGGACCAACTTTACACGTTCGCTTACGTGAGACCGGTTCCACCGCACATGCACTTATTGCATAAGGTGGCTAGTGGGTGTCTGTCTCTCCCACCTTAGTCGGATTGGATTCGATGAAAAGGGTCCTTATGAAGGGTAAATAGCAATTGGCATATCACGTTGTGGTTTTGGTGTAGGTAAGAAACATTCTTGCTAGAAACCTATAACAGCCACGTAAAAACTTGCAACTACAAATTGGAGGACGTCTAACTTGTTTTTGCAGCATATGCCTTGTGATTTGATATGGCCAAAGGATGTGATGTGATGCATTGTGATGTATGAGATTGATCATGTTCTTGTAATAGGATTCACGACTTGCATGTCGATGAGTATGACAACTGGTAGGAGCCATAGGAGTTGTCTTATTTTATTGTATGACCTACGTGTCAATCATAAACGCCATGTAATTACTTTAATTTATTGCTAAACGTTAGCCATAGTAGTAGAAGTAATAGTTGGTGAGACAACTTCATGAAGACACGATGATGGAGATCATGGTGTCGTGCCGGTGACCGTGATGATCATGGTGCCCCGAAGATGGAGATCAAAGGAGCAAGATGATATTGGCCATATCTTGTCACTATATTGATTGCATGTGATGTTTATCAAGTTTACATCTTATTTGCTTAGAACGGCGGTAGTGAATAAGATGATCTCTCAATAAAATTTCAAGAAAGGTGTTCACCCTAACTGTGCATCGTTGCTAAGGATCGTTGTTCCGAAGAACCACATGATGATCGGGTGTGATAGGTTCTAACGTTCGCATACAACGGGTGTAAGCCAGGTTTACACACGCGAAACACTTAGGTTGACTTGACGAGCCTAGCATGTACAGACATGGCCTCGGAACACAGAAGACCGAAAGGTCAAACATGAGTCGTATAGAAGATGCGATCAACATGGAGATGTTCACCATGGATGACTAGTCCATCTTACGTGATGATCGGACACGGGCTAGTTGACATGGATCATGTATCACTTGGATGACTAGAGAGATGTCTATCTAAGTGGGAGTTCATTAAATAATTTGATTATGTGAACTTAATTATCATGAACTTAGTCTAAAATTTTGTTTACAATCTATATTGTAGATCCAATGGCCAACGCTAATGTCACCCTAAACTTCAACGCGTTCCTAGAGAAAACCTAGCTGAAAGATGATGGAAGCAACTATGCAGACTGGGTCCGTAGCTTGAGGATCATCCTCATAGCTTCCAAGAGATTTTATGTCCTTGATGCACCGCTAGGTGACCCACCCATTTTCCTAGCGGACCAAGACGTTACGAATGGTTGGCAGTCATGCTGCGATGATTACTCCCTTGTTCAGTGCGTCATGCTTTACAGTTTAGAACCGGGGCTCCAAAAGCGTTTTGAGCAACACGGAGCATATGAGATGTTCCAAGAGCTGAAACTGGTTTTCCAAGCTCATGCCCGGGTCAAGAGATATGATGTCTCTGACAAGTTCTTCAGCTGTAAGATGGAGGAGAACAGTTCTGTCAGTGAGCACATACTCAAAATGTCTGGGTTGCACAACCGCGTGACTCAGCTCGGAGTTAATCTCCCGGATGACTCGGTCATTGACAAAATCCTTCAGTCGCTTCCACCTAGCTACAAAAGCTTTGTGATGAACTACAACATGCAGGGTATGGAGAAGTCCATTCCTAAGTTGTACTCGATGCTGAAATCAGCGGAGGTCGAGATCAAAAAGGAGCATCAAGTGTTGATGGTGAATAAGACCACTAGTTTCAAGAAAGACAATGGTAAGAAGAACTTCAAGAAGGATGGCAAAGCTGTTGCCACGCCCGGTAAGCAAGTTGCCGGTAAGAAGAACAAGAATGGACCCAAGCTTGAAACTGAGTGCTTTTATTGCAAGGATACTAGTCACTGGAAGCGGAACTGCCCGAAGTACTTAGCGGATAAGAAGGCTGGAAGGTTAAAGGTATATGTGATATACTTGTTATTGATGTGTACCTAACCAGTGCTCATAGTAGCTCCTGGGTATTTGATACCGATGCAGTTGCTCCCATTTGTAACTCCAAGCAGGAGCTGTGGAATAAGCGGAGACTGGCAAAGGACGAGGTGATGATGCGCGTCGGGAATGGTTCCAAGGTCGATGTGATCGCCATCGGCACGCTACCTCTACATCTACCTTCAGGATTAGTTTTAAACCTTAATAATTGTTATTTAGTACCAGCTTTGAGGATGAACATTGTACCTGGATCTCGCTTGATGCGAGATGGCTACTCATTTAAATCTGAGAATAATGGTTGTTCTATTTATATGAGAGAAATGTTTTATGGTCATGCCCCACTGGCCAATGGTTTATTTTTGATGAATCTCGAACGTGATGTTACACATGTCCTTTCTCGAGAAAGAGTTTCTCTCGAAAGAAGTAAGTGGGAGGAAAATAGAACTTGATGAGGTAATTGTACCTCCACTCGAACCGGAGAGTAGCGCATCACAGGAAGTTGTTTCTGCGGAGCCTATACCGTCTGGAGAGGAAGTTAATGATGATGATCATGAAACTTCAGATCAAGTTACTATTGAACGTCTAAGGTCCACTAGGACACGTTCCCCACCAGAGTGGTACGGCAACCCTGTCCTGGAGTTCATGTTGTTGGACAACGGTGAACCTTCGAACTATGAAGAAGCGATGGCGGGCCCAAATTCCAACAAATGGCTTGAAGCCATGAAATCCGAGATAGGTTCCATGTATGATAACAAAGTGTGGACTTTGGTGGACTTGCCTGATGATAAGCGAGCCATTGAAAATAAATGGATCTTTAAGAAGAAGACTGACGCAGATGGTAATGTGACCATCTATAAGGCTCGGCTTGTCCCTAAGGGTTATCGACAAGTTCAAGGAGTTGATTACGACGAGACTTTCTCACCCGTAGCAATGCTGAAGTCTGTCCGAATCATGTTAGCAATTGCCGCATTTTATGATTATTAGATCTGGCAAATGGACGTCAAAACGGCATTCCTTAATGGCTTCCTTAAGCAAGAACTGTATATGATGCAACCGGAAGGTTTTGTCGATCCTAAAGATGCTAACAAAGTATGCAAGCTCCAGCGCTCCATCTATGGGCTGGTGTAAGCATCTCGGAGTTGGAACATTCACTTTAATGAGGTGATTAAAGAATTTGGGTTTGTACAGGTTTATGGAGAACCCTGTATTTACAAGAAAGTGAGTGGGAGCTCTGTAGCATTTCTCATATTATATGTGGATGACATACTGATAATGAGAAATGATATAGAACTTTTGGAAAGTGTAAATTCCTACTTGAATAAATGTTTTTCAATGAAGGACCTTGGAGAAGCTGCTTCATATTAGGCATCAAGATCTATAGAGATAGATCGAGACGCCTCATAGGTCTTTCACAAAGCACCTACCTTGAAAAGATATTGAAGAAGTTCAATATGGATCAGTCCAAGAAGGGGTTCTTGCCTGTGTTATAGGGTGTGAGATTGAGTATGACTCAATGCTCGACCACGACAAAGGATAGAGAAGAGATGAGTGTCATCCCCTATGCTTCAGCCATAGGCTCTATTATGCATGCCATGCTGTGTACTAGACCTGATGTGAACCTTGCCATAATTTTGGTAGGGAGGTACCAAAGTGATCCCGGAGTGGAACACTGGACAGCGGTCAAGAATATCCTAAAGTACCTGAAAAGGACAAATGACATGTTTCTCGTATATGGAGGTGCCGAAGAGCTCGTCGTAAAGGGTTACGTCGATGCTAGCTTCGACATAGATCCGGACGACTCCAAGTCGCAAACCGGATATGTGTATATTTTGAACGGAGGGGTAGTCAGCTGGTGCAGCAGCAAGCAAAGCATCGTGGCGGCATCTACATGTGAAGCAGAGTACATAGCTGCTTCGGAAGCAGCAAAGGAAGGAGTCTAGATGAAGGAGTTCATCACCGACCTAGGAGTGATTCCAAGTGCGTCGGGCCCGATGACTCTATTCTATGACAAAACTGGAGCTATTGCCCTTGCGAAGGAGCCCAGGTTTCACAAGAAGACAAGACACATCAAGCGCCGCTTGAACTCCATTCGTGATTACATTCAGGAGGGAGATATAGATATTTATAAAGTGCATACGGATCTGAATGTTGCAGATCCGTTGACTAAACCACTCTCACGAGCAAAACATGAT
Source organism: Hordeum marinum (assembly GCA_022496015.1). Classification (NCBI taxonomy): domain Eukaryota; kingdom Viridiplantae; phylum Streptophyta; class Magnoliopsida; order Poales; family Poaceae; genus Hordeum; species Hordeum marinum. The sequence continues at coordinate 388,934,139 of CM039672.1, forward strand.
CAACACCAGAATGCTATGGGTGTTTGATTCATCACAATGTAACTAGATTATTGACTCTAGTGCAAGTGGGAGACTGTTGGAAATATGCCCTAGAGGCAATAATAAAATGGTTATTATTGTATTTCCTTGTTCATGATAATTGTCTATTGTTCATGCTATAATTGTGTTAACCGGAAACTGTAATACATGTGTGAATACATAGACCACAACATGTCCCTAGTGAGCCTCTAGTTGGCTAGCTCGCTGATCAATAGATGGTCACGGTTTCATGACCATGGACATTGGATGTCATTGATAACGGGATCACATCATTAGGAGAATGATGTGATGGACAGGACCCAATCCTAAGCATAGCACAAGATCGTGTAGTTTGTTTGCTAAAGCTTTTCCAATGTCAAGTATCGTTTCCTTACACCATGAGATTTTGCAACTCCCAGATACCGTAGGAATGCTTTGGGTGTGCCAAACGTAACAACGTAACTGGGTCGCTATAAAGGTGCATTACGGGTATCTCCGAAAATGTCTGTTGGGTTGGCACGAATCGAGACTAGGATTTGTCACTCCGTATGACAGAGAGGTATCTATGGGCCCACTCAGTAAGACATCATCATAATGAGCTCAATGTGACTAAGGAGTTAGCCACGAGATGATGTGTTATGGAACGAGTAAAGAGACTTGTCGGCAACGAGATTGAACAAGGTATAGGGATACTAACGATCGAATCTCGGGCAAGTATCATACCGGTAGACAAAGGGAATTGAATACGAGATTGATTGAATCCCCGACATCGTGGTTCATCCGATGAGATCATCGTGGAGCATGTGGGAGCCAACATGGCTATCCAGATCCCGCTATTGGTTATTGACCGGAGAGGTGTCTCGGTCATGTCTACGTGTCTCCCGAACCCGTAGGGTCTACACACTTAAGGTTTGATGACGCTAGGGTTATAGGGAAATAGTGTACGTGGTTACCGAAGGTTGTTTGGAGTCCCGGATGAGATCCTAGATGTCACGAGGAGTTCCAGAATGGTCCGGAGACAAAGATTGATATATAGGAAGTGAGGATTTGGCCACCGGAAGTGTTTCGGGAATTACCGGTAACGTACCGAGACCACCGGAAGGGTTCCGGGGGTCCACCAAGTGGGGCCACCAGCCCTAGAGGGCTCCGTGGGCCGAGAGTGGAAGGGACCAGCCCCAGAGTGGGCTGGTGCACCCTCCACCCTGGCCCAAGGCGCAGGAAAGGTGGGAGGGAGGGGAAACCCTAGACCCAGATGGGCCTAAGGCCCACTAGGGCTGCGCCCTCCCCCTCTCCCCTCTCTGGCCGCCGGCCAGAAACCATCTAGGGTTGCCGCACCACCCTAGGCTGGGAACCCTAGGGGTGGGCACCATCCTCCCTCTCCTCCTATATATAGTGGTGGTTTTTGGGCTGCCGAGAACACAAGTTTCTTCCTCTCTCGGCACAGCCCTACTCCTCCCTCTCCTCGTTCTTCGTAGTGCTTGGCGAAGCCCTGCCGGAGACCATGCAACTCCACCGTCACCACGTCGTCGTGTTGCCGGAGCTCTCCCTCAACCTCTCCTTCCTCCTTGCTGGATCAAGGCGTAGGAGACGTCACCGGGCTGCACGTGTGTTGAACGCGGAGGTGCCGTTGTTCGGCGCTAAGATCGGAGTCCACCGCGATGTGAATCGCTACGAGTACGACTCCACCAACTGCGTTCTTGTAACGCTCCCGCTTAGCGATCTTCAAAGGTATGAAGATGCAATCTCTCCCCACTCGTTTCTGGTTTCTCCATAGATAGATATTGGTGATTGTAGATTTTTTTTGATTTACTTCTACGTCTCCCAACAAAACAATGTTATTTTTCATGTCAATGGTAATCAATATACAATATACTTCCCAAGGAAATAAGGCTCAATGAATAATATCAACTCCATTGAACAAAATGTGACAATTACTATTGGAAGGTTCAAATTTCCTGTTGCTATCTAAAAAACAAATATGAAATTCTTATTATTGGGGAAATGCATATCCCCATCAAGGTAGCTTAGTATTACATGAAAAAAATTCGTTTTCATGTTACTCGAAAATGGTTTGTTAATATGACTTGATCAACCTTATTAATGGATTCTTTTTGAGTGGCATGTGGTCGATAAATTTAGTAAGCACAACCTATTGTACTAATAGTTTTACTTTTTTTAAGAAAGTAGAAAGCCATTATTAAGACAGTTTTTGAATTATCCATGTAAGCACAACCTATGGAGGCAGCGAGAGGTCGCATTCGTCCTGAGTCGCCATCAATGTGGAGCGACGTGCTCTACAGCGGCATGAATGCGGGCAACTCGAGATGGGCAGGAACACACACAGACGGGGAAGGATATTTCGGGGTGGGCCAAGGCCGTTAGAAGCGAGCTTGGTTATTGTCCGGACGTCCACAAAGCCCTTCACGTTGTCTTTCGTTTGCACGAAAATACGTGTCCAATTTGCCATTCAAACCGATACGGGCCCGTGTTAAAAGGGCTTTCATGGTCCGGATAGCGCGACTCGTATGAATGTGGACGGTTGGAGGGTCACCCTATAAGATGCTCTAAGTGCCTACACCAATCGATACATATAAATACATACTCAAATACCGTGATCTGCAAGCATACCCGAACCGATCAATACATACAAATGTGTACCCGTATATATCCTTCCAAAATTTTATAAAATAGTTGGAGATAAATAAATAAAATTTAATTTTAATAGTCCATTAATTTGACAAATTGTTCATTTTTTGGACAAAAAATAAACATAAACAACCCGTGCACCATCTAGCAAGTGCAATATACGTACCTAAATATCCCATCATATTTATTTATATCTTTGCGGGAATTTTATTAAACGGTTATAGATAAGTTAAAAATATTTGTGTCAATCACCCACATCCTAAAATTAATTGGGAAAAGTGCTTATTTTTTATCGAGTAGAAAATAAACAAAAAATGGCACGTAAAAAGACCAAAACACAGACGGGCGGTGGCGTCGACGAGTAGCTTGATGTCGTTGGACAGGCGTACGGAGATTTCCAAGACCGAAGGCATCGAGGGGCTCTGCCAAAATAGGCGGGCAGACAGTTGCTAAGACGGCCACCGGCCACGTAGAACCAGTTCCTGTGCCAAAACCACATCAACTATGGGAGGTTAACTAGGAAGAACCTGGAGGAAGGTCGCGGTTGGAGGCTCACCCTGCCAAGGTCCCGGATGTCGTCATCGGTCATCTTCGCCTTGATGCAAAATAAATGGCGAAACAAATCGAGATGGGGAGTTGTCCCCTTATCACACTCGTAGAAAGTAATAAAACTGGCAACATGGAGGAATCCAATCGGAAGTGAGATGATGGAGTAGGTACCAAAGAAGAAAAGGATCTTCGCATGAAAGGGTGCATGAGGAAGTCAAGCCCGCGACTGAAGTAGTCGAAGTGGAGCACTCGCTCAACGGATTAGGTACCTCTCGGTCTTTGGGAATGATCTTTCCGCCTTTAGCTTCTTTATCCCAATGTGTGAGGCGGTGGAGGGGAGCCACTTGCCCGTGGTGTGACCCCTTATGCGCAGGGTTATCTTATCTTGTTTAAGTATTCGTAGGACTAGATGACCTCACCACATAAATGTATCATACCCAAATGTTGCTAGTCTTAATACTGTTGGGGAACGCGACAGAAAATAAAAATTTCTGGTATAGCGAGCACGCCCAGGACCACTATGGAGACTGCATACAAGGTTTGATCTGATCCGTACCGACTCGAAGCGCAACGGAAGAAGAGTCGGTGGAGATCGTTGGTGCAGATCCCCGCAGCTAGGATTTTACAACCTCCCAACCGCGAGGATGTACTCCCTCGTCGGACAGCCCTTCGGGAGGCGGTCGGACAGTCCCCCGGACGATGTCGCGGACAGCCCTTCGGGAGGACCCTCGAAACTCGAACGGAGACTCGGACAGCCCTTCGGGAGGACACACGAACAACCCCTCGGGCAAAAGATCGAAACTACAACCTCTCTACAGGGTTGCACACATACAGTGTCATCTATCCGGCAGGACTTCGTCGTCCAGAACTAGTTCCTGCCGGAACCCAGACAGCCTTTCGGCTCTACGAAAGACTCTTTTCGTGGGAGGGAGAGAGAGAGCTTGCAAAGCAAAGCATGTGTATGAGAGCACAATTATGAAGATATGGCATCCCACATCTCCTCTATTTATAGGAAAACCAAGGGGTAGGGTTGGGACTTGAAAAATACCAAACTACCCCCACTTTATGTCACACATAAAAAATAATAAGAAGGAAAAGGGGTGCCATGTGGAGCTCCATGGAGGAGCTCCACCCTTGGCCGGCCAACCCTTGGGGGCCCCCCATGAGGAGCTACCTTCCTCCCCAATCCCTTCTAGAAGCCTTTTTGGAAATATCCAAAAAGGTGTTTTTCCATAAATATCCAAAAAAGCACTTTCACTATTCACGACGACATTTTTCAGCGTCTGATCGAACTGAAAATATTTATGTGGGCTTAGAACAATTCTAGTACCCCACTAAAATAATTTTTAATGCGATCCGGAACAATTCCGGAATAGTGATTTTCATCTGCGAAAAGCATCTGAAGCGGTTCCGGCAGCTCCGGAACATTTCTGGTTTTTCTTCTGGAAAATTCCCAGAAGGTTCCAGAATGATTATGGCACCCTCCAAGAATTATCACGCATGTGCCGAAACCAATTTGACTTAATGGTATCCCCTGAAACTACTTTTTAGTTTTACCGAAACTGTTCCGGTCTCCTGTCTGTGGAACTTTTCCGGTGTCCAAAACTTTTCCGGTGTCCGAAACTTTTTGGTGATTTTCTCTCAGACTCCATGTCTAGTATTCAACAAATAGATGACCCTAAAGCGTGTGACCCTATAGGTTTGGTGAAGCATAGACATGACCCGGAACCCCTTCCGATCAATGGTCAACATCGGAGCCGTGGACACCCATATTGACCCCTATACCCACACGAATGAATATTCGAGTGAACCTCTAGTTGCCGTGAGCTATTCCTGTTGCTTCGTGATATGTTACAATCACCTGAGGTGAGACATGTAGACATCCTCGTGGATCAACAACTTGTCCACTATGCCAGTTACCTCGTTGACGGTATTGTTCTTTTTTCTCGTTCCCGTGTTCCGGCATCCCCGTGATCAAATCACAAAGTGTTTGGCTAGACGATGATGGATACCGAAACACCGAGAGGGCCCAAATATATCTCTCCATCGTCGGAGGAGCAAATCCCAATCTTGAGCTATCAAGTTACTTGACATACTTTTCCATGAACCCGTAAGCCACCGTAATAGCCACCCATTTATGGATGACGTTTAACAAACCCCAAAGTTCATGAAGCAAGCATGAAGAAACTCAATACTCTCATGGTCTAAGGAATTATCCAAACGTTAACCATCTCTGTGTTATTTACCATTAACTTGTGACGAATGTATCTCATAGCATAACATCAATTTGGATCGATTCAACACAAGTGTTCTACCAACATCGTGCCCTCAAAATTGCCGGCATAGCCATGCCCATGATCAGGAAAACAAGACCATCATGCAACACTTGAGCCAGTCTTAGAGGCAAGACTAGGAATACAACTTACCGTTTATTATACCACACGTGCACATGAGTTTCCCTCCAAGCCTCGTTTAATTTGTAGGCTTGAGAATCATCGCAGTTATAACATGGAACATAAACATTCATTACAAACTTTGGAGATACAAAATAACTGTTATTACTGCCTCTAGGGCATATCTCCTACAGACTCCCACTTGCACTAGAGTCATAATCCAGTTACATGGCTTCCCTAACACCAATGGTTATCCGGTGTTGCTCATGCTTTGCTCGTGATAGAGGCTTAGTCATCGGGTCTGACACATTTAGATCCGTGTGAACTTTGCGTACTTTCACTAAACCTTCTTCGACATTATGTCGAATGAGTTTGTATTTGCGTTGAATATGCATTGTCTTATGCTCCCTTGCCTAAGCCACAGCGCCACTATTATCACAATAGATCTCCACCGGGTCCAGAGCACTTGGAACCACACCAAGGTCTTCAAGAAATTGCTTGATACCGACAGCTTGCTTGGAGGCTTCAGAAGCAGCAACATATTCCGCCTCCGTCGTAGAATCTGCCACAGTCTTTTGTTTGGAACTTTTCCAATCAACTGCGCCGCCGTTCAATATGAAAACATAGCCAGATTGAGATTTGAAGTCATCTGGGTCAGTCATGAAGCCTGCATCAGTGTAACAACTTACAATGAGCTCTTCATCACCTTCATACACAAGGAGTAAATCCTTGGTCCTTCTGAGGTACTTAAGAATACCCTTGACTGCGGCCCAGTGTTCCAATCCTGGATCACCTTGGTACCGGCTGCTAACACTTAGCGCATAGGAAACATCCGGTCTTGTACATAGCATGGCATACATAATAGAACCAACTGTCGAAGCATATGGAATATCATTCATTTGTACTCGCTCATCAAGGGTCCGAGGACTCTGATTCTTGCAAAGCACTGTGCCAGGTGACATGGGGAGTAGGCCTTTCTTGGAGTTCTCCATGTTGAACCTTTTCAACACCTTGTCAATGTACGTGCTTTGGCTAAGCGCTATTAGGCGTCTTGATCTATCTCTATAGATCCTGATGCCCAATACATATGCTGCTTCACCTAAGTCTTTCATTGAAAAACTCTTCTTCAATGAGTCTTTTATTTTGCTAAGAAAATTCACATCATTTCCAATCAACAATATGTCATCCACATACAAGATTAGAAAAGCTTTTGCGCTCCCACTAAATTTCTTGTAAACACAAGATTCTTCATCGTTCTTGATGAAGCCAAACTCTTTGACTACTTCATCAAAACGAATGTTCCAGCTCCTTGATGCTTGCTTCAGACCATAAATGGCTTTCTGAAGCTTACATACCTTTCCAGCATTCTTAGGATCGACAAAACCTTCTGGTTGTATCATGTATACATCCTGTTCAAGGTTTCCATTTAGGAAAGCCGTTTTGACATCCATCTACCATATTCCATAATCAAAATAAGCAGCAATTGCTAGTAATATCCGAACAGACCTAAGCATAGTTACGGGCGAGAAAGTCTCGTCGTAGTCCACTCCTGGAACTTGCGTGAACCCTTTCGCGACAAGTCTAGCTTTATGGATAGTAATGTTACCATCCGCGTCCGTCTTTCTTTTGAAAATCCATTTACAACCAATGGGTTTTACGCCATCTGGAAGTTCTTCCAAGTTCCAAACTTGATTTTCGTACATGGATTCCATTCGGATCTCATGGCTTTGTGCCATTCCCTTGAGCTAGGCCCCGCCATCGCTTCCTTGTAGTGCGCAGGTTCATCGTCTTCAAGAATGAAGATTTTGTTATGAAAATACTCAGGTGGCTGGATAGCCCTACCTGATCTGCGCGGTTCAGTTACAACATTGTCTGAAGTTTCCGCATCACATGCGACAACTTCCGGCTCGGTTGTAGGGATAATTCGCGAAATTACTTCCGGTTCCTTAGCCATATCAACGGTTGCCAAAGATTCACTAATCTCATTAAGTTGTACTGTCCTCGCACTCAATTCTTTAGCGAGAAATTTTTTCTCGAGAAAGTGTGCAACCTTTGCGACAAACATTTTGCCTTCGGACTGGTGGTAGAAGGAATATCCAATGGTGTTAATTGGATAACCTACAAAGTAACATTTGTCTGATCTAGGTTCTAGTTTGGTTGGCTGTAAACGTTTTACGTATGCCTCACAACCCCAAACCTTGAGATGCGACACACTAGGTATCTTCCCATACCACATCTCATGTGGTGTCGTCTCAACAGACTTAGACGGCGCTCTGTTTAATGTATAAGCGGCAGTGAGTAGTGCACGACCCCAAAAAGATATCGATAGATCTGTAAGAGACATCATCGACCTTACCATGTCTAACAGGGTTCGGTTACGTTGTTCCGACACTCCGTTTCGCTGTGGAGTTCCGGGAGGCGTAAGCTGTGAAACGATTCCACGGTCACTCAGATGTTGGCCAAACTCATGACTAAGATTTGCCTCCGCGATCAGACCGCAGAAACTTAATCTTTTTGTCACGATGATTTTCTACCTCATTCTGAAAATCTTTGAACTTTTCAAAGGTTTCCGACTTATGCTTCATCAAGTAGATATAGCCATACCGACTTAAATCATCAGTAAAAGTCACGAAGTAAAAATACCCACCCCGTGCGGCCGTGTTCATTGGATCACATACATCACTATGTATTATTTCCAATAATTCACCCGCCCGTTCAGGATGACCCGTGAACGGCGTCTTGGTCATTTTCCCCATCAAGCAAGCTTCACATGTGTCAAATGATTCAAAATCAAGGGACGGTAAAACTCCATCTTTATGGAGTCTTTGCATGCGTTTCTTTCCGATGTGGCCAAGCCGACAGTGCCACAAGTAAGTGGTGGTGGTATCAGCCTTTTTAAGGTGTTTAGCATTCACGTTAAAGACATCATTTCCACAATCAAGATTCAGTATGAAAAGGCCCCCAACAATGGGTGCAAATCCATAAAACATATCCTTACAATAAAGTGAACAACCATTGTTCTCAGACTTGTAGGAGTACCCATCGTGTACTAAACATGATCCAGAGATAATGTTTCTACACAATAACGGAACAAAATAATAGTTACTAAGTTCCAAAATAAATCCTGAAGGGAGACGTAGAGGCATAATGCCGACGGCTTGAGCGGCGATCCCAGCGCCGTTCTCGACACACATCACGACTTCATTCTTTGCTAGCTTGCGCACCTTCTGAAGCCCCTGTATCGAGTTGCAAATGTGAGCAACCGATCCGATATCAAATACCCAAGACTTAGAATTTCGCCTAGCAAGCAAAACGTCAATGACATTAACTTGTATAACAATTATACCTTTTCCGGTTTTCCCGGATTTCTTATCTTCCAGATACTTCTTGTAGTTTCTCTTCTAGTGTCCTGTGCCCTTGCAGTAGAAGCACTCAGTTTCATTCTTGGCTCCGCCCTTAGATTTGCGTTGGAAGACGGTCTTACCGGCGCCCTCGCCCTTCTTTGGCTTGCCTTTCTTTTTGAAACTGGCAGTTTTATTCACAAGCAACACTTGCTTGCGATTTTTCTGCAGTCCTCCTTCAGCAATTTTCAGCATGGCAAGCACCTCATTTGCTGTTTTGTCCATCCCATTCATGTTGTAGTTCATGATAAAACCACCATAAGACGGGGGGAGTGAACTTAGCAACAAGTCCATAACATGCTCTTATGGAAGTGGGAATTCCAGGATTTTAAGCCTTACAGCGTAGCCAATCATATTGACTACGTGCTCGCCAACTGAACTGCCCTCAGCCATCTTGGTCTTCGCCATCATTTTCATGATGTCAAAACGTTCAGACCGTGCATTAAACTTGTAAAGAGCATCCAGATCCTTGATCATATCAAAGGAGTTATGGAATTCAAAACGTTTTTGAAGCTCTGAACTCATGCAAGACAGCATGAGGCACTGCACTAAGTTGTAATCATCATCCTTAGTGGCCCAGACATTTTGTATGTCTGTCGCAGCTGTTGCCGCCGGTTTAGGAGGAAGAGGTCCGTCAAGCACATACACTTTCTTAGCACCCCGGAGGACAATCCTCAGGGTCCGGACCCAGTCCGCATAGTTGTTTCCATTCGCAGCTAACTTCTCTTTCTCTAACATAGGGCCTAAGTTGAACGCGGTGTTGCGAGCCATTTGATCTACAACGGAAAACACAAGTTCACTTAGACTTTGTTCATAATGATTTTTGGCACTAGTGAATAAACAATTTTTATTCTAAGGTGCACTCCCACTCAAATCAATATCTCTCATAATTGATTGTGAGTGATGCAAGACCCAACTTTCAATTCAGCGTCAAGGATGTAACCATCTCAAGTGATGAGAATTTCAATTGGTAGGCCAACTTGCCAATCACATCTCTGTGTGACTCTTGTTCATCTTTCGATACGTGTGTTCCGAGCTCATGACTTTCATGCCTGAACGTCAAGACAACCAAGTGATCTCGCTGCGAGGTCTCAACTCACCCGCCTCACACTTCTCTAATCGTTCGTACCCATGTAACCATGTGATATCCCGAAGAGATAGGTGCCGTGACAGTGCTACACTTGGGAGAACACTAACTACTTGATATTTTAAGTGAGAGATCACCCTAATAAAAAGCGACTACCGCGCAATTAAGAAGGGTGCATCAAGAGGGATAAACATCTCAGGCAATTCATAATAGCATGATATGGTATAGCCCTTTCTGACGAAGAAGTCAAGTATTTCTTCGTCTTCGGCATTCGCGTCGGTGTTCACCTTTGTGAAGATTGCCACCACCTTGTCGATGCACCAGATAATATTGCTATCTCTATAGCTAATAAAATAAGTGCATTACATAAGGTTGACACGTAGGTCATTAAAGTGCAATCATATGGCTCCAGCCATCATGCCGAATCATGACACGCAGGTCATGTTAATTACATCATATAGCCATATCATACATAATCAAATTGAATATGAGCATTGCTATACCACATCATATGCAAACCATCCTGCAAAACCAAGTTAGACGCCTCTAATCGGTTTATACAAATTTTTATTTTACGTGGCTTCTAAGGTTTTGACTCAAACCGCAACTACCAACGTTTATCATCAAGTATGATAATTCAAGTTGCTAGATTAACTTTCCAAGGTGTATGAAACACGAGATAATAAAATCCCGAGCCCCATACTAAACTTCGTCATATGCGTGACCCCCGTGCAGATCATATCTGCATTGCCCTTTCGTCTGCGAAACATCCATCTTTCTTTAACTATGGTGGAACCCAAAGAACTGTTAGCACTTTGTTGATCTGTCAATCAGCATACTCAGGAGCAGCATGAAAGGATCGCGGATTGCCAGAACTTTGTAAGATTCCACCATTCCGTCAAGATCAGGACTACACAAATTCACGGGAAGCAACGGGAACATCGGGTAACAGATTTCATCTGCTACCCGCACAAATAATTTTCAGCAATAGATCTCATCTACTACAAAATTATACTATACAATACCCATACATCTCATGTATTCTAGATCATAACATGCATCTACTCATAGCCTGGCTCTTGATGCCACTGTTGGGGAACGCGACAGAAAATAAAAATTTCCGGTATAGCGAGCACGCCCAGGACCACTATGGAGACTGCATACAAGGTTTGATCTGATCCGTACTGACTCGAAGTGCAGCGGAAGAAGAGTCGGTGGAGATTGTTGGTGCAGATCCCCACAGCTAGGATTTTACAACCTCCCAACCGCGAGGATGTACTCCCTCGTCGGACAGCCCTTCGGAAGGCGGTCGGACAGTCCCCCGGACGATGTCGCGAACAGCCCTTCGGGAGGACCCTCGAAACTCGAACGAAGACTCGGACAGCCCTTCGGGAGGACACACGAACAGCCCCTCGGGCAAAAGATCGAAACTACGACCTCTCTACGGGGTTGCACACATACGGTGTCATCTATCCGGCAGGGCTTCGCTGTCCAGAACTAGTTCCTGCCGGAACCCAGACAGCCTTTCGGCTCTACAAAAGACTCTTTTCGTGGGAGGGAGAGAGAGAGAGCTTGCAAAGCAAAGCATGTGTATGAGAGCACAAGGATGAAGAGATGGCAGCCCACATCTCCTCTATTTATAGGAAAACCAAGGGGTAGGGTTGGGACTTGAAAAATACCAAACTACCCCCACTTTATGTCACACATAAAAAATAATAAGAAGGAAAAGGGGTGCCATGTGGAGCTCCATGGAGGAGCTCCACCCTTGGCCGGCCAACCCTTGGGGGGCCCCATGAGGAGCTACCTTTCTCCCCAATCCCTTCTAGAAGCCTTTTTGGAAATATCCAAAAAGGTGTTTTTCCATAAATATCCAAAAAACACTTTCACTATTCACGACGACATTTTTCAGCGTCTCATCGAACTGAAAATATTTATGTGGGCTTAGAACAATTCTAGTACCCCACTAAAATAATTTTTAATGCGATCCGGAACAATTCTGGAATAGTGATTTTCATCTGTGAAAAGCATCTGAAGCGGTTTCGGCAGCTTCGGAACATTTCCGGTTTTTCTTCCGAAAAATTCCCAGAAGGTTCCAAAATGATTATGGCACCCTCCAAGAATTATTCCGGTCTCCTGTCTGCAGAAACTACTTTTTAGTTTTACCGAAACTATTCCGGTCTCCTGTCTGCTGAACTTTTCCGCTGTCCGAAACTTTTCTGGTGTCCGAAACTTTTCGGTGATTTTCTCTCAGACTCCCTGTCTAGTATTCAACAAATAGATGACCCTAAAGCGTGTGACCCTATAGGTTCGGTGAAGCATAGACATGACCCGGAACCCCTTCCGATCAATGATCAACATCGGAGCCGTGGACACCCATATTGACCCCTATACCCACACGAATGAATATTCGAGTGAACCTCTAGTTGCCGTGAGCTATTCCTATTGCTTCGCGATATGTTACAATCACCTGAGGTGAGACATGTAGGCATCCTCGTGGATCAACAACTTGTCCACTATGCCAGTTACCTCGTTGCCGGTATTGTTCTCTTTTCTCGTTTCCGTGTTCCGGTATCCCCGTGATTTGTAGACTCGAGAATCATTGCAGTTATAGCATGGAACATAAACATTAATTACAAACTTTGGAGATACAAAATAACTGTTATTACTACCTCTAGGGCATATCTCCTACAAATACCCCTTAGTAATGTAATTGTTGAGTCTTAAAGGCTCACAGATACCACAACAACTTTAGATGCAGGTGATGATGATACAAATACAACCTACAGGTTCAGATGGTGCCATCAACTACCAGGGCCACTATGATGGAGATAGTGGTCGATACTACGTGACTCTCGGTTATGATCACGACGATCTGGCCCGGCCGACCCCAGTGTCATGCAACCACTGGTCAATGTGCTTCCACACGCGTAAACCCAAGAATGGTTATTAAAAAACCATGTGAAATGGTTCAGTTCTTACTTTGAGTTTGATTGGTTTAGGTTTTATCGGGCTGGGCCTTTTTTAGTTTGGTTTTGGTTTGGGTATGTGGAGAAACCAGTTTGGGGATAGTTGGTTATGGGTTTAAACGGTTTGCTTATTAGCGGCTATAAACTATGGGTCCAAACCGGTTATGTGCAATAACCAACGACGCACCGACAACGAGTATCTTTTATCCGTGTGCATGCTGCGATGCACTACGTATTTTTGTATTATTGGGAAACATCGCATGCAAATCGAAAGTGTTTGCTTGTGCCTTGGCTAAGAAATTGGCTTTTATACACTTGTCAGTGAGCTTTTCAGCCGTGGGCATTGTCCTTTTGCCTCTTGCTATGTGTTGACTGTATCTCAAGGATAACTTTGTTCCCAAACTGTTGTAGATGCACTTATGCCCTTTCTATCTCATTTGCTTCTTAACATGTAAATTTGTGCAATCGTATATACATTGAAGCAAACCCATAGTTATGTATCCGTTTTAAACCCACGGTTATGTATTAGATTTAAAGTGGTATGGGTGGAAAAAAATAATGGGTTCAGTTTTTGTTTGGGCTGAAAATAACATTAAACAGTTATGGCTTAAGTATGGTTTTGAGACATAAATGCACAAGCATTGTTTAAGAATTCGTCCGATTAATCATTAACTTGCCAGTTAATCACTACTCGTAGGGTGGCCGAATCGAATATCACCTATTCACCGTGTTAACTTGCCAGGCCGATTAATTGGCCGACCAATTAATGAATTGTCATACCGATTAATGAGTTGTCAGACCGATTAATCCCTACTTGCTCGTTAACTAGTGGGCAAACAAATCCTAAAATATTGGTCAATAACCCCTCCCACCCCCTATTGCTACTAAATAGATACTGTCTGGCCCTCCTCCCGCTACCTCATGCTCCTTTCATCCCCACCTAACCTGGCTGGTGGCTAGCCAAGTCCTCACCGATGCCAGCCACCCACTACACCTCCAAGATCCAACTGCTCTGCCACTCTGGTGGCATGTCTGCACCTCGTCCCCCCATAGGCTGCTCCCCATCCTCTCCAATGGGCTTCTCCCATTGCCTGACTAGTGGGATGCTCCCTAGTCTCTTCCTCCATGGCATCACCAGCATGCAAGGTACTACCATCTTCTTCCCCTATCTCAGTGGAGAACCCACAATTCATATATTAGTAGATTATAGATTACAATTTGAATAATGAGATTTTGTAGGGTTAGATGCATAACGATTATTGATTTTACCTCTTGTCTATTTTTTAGATGCTTACAATAGGAATATTTTGTTATATTACGCAGCTAGGTGCATGGAAGTGTTGTGTAACACATAAAAAATCTAGATATAACTTAGCAAGTTCCTATATAATCTATCGATTAATAGTCGACAAATTAATCCAGTTAATAGGCCGATTCACCGATTAATTTCTACTCCCAATCTGATCGAGCAGCTACCAGTTACCGCTTTCGTGAACATTGTGCACATGTATGGTTAAAGTATGGTTCAAGTATGAAACCATTCTTAGATTTACCCGCACGGGCCTTGTTGCTGGCCCGCGCGGTCTGCCGTGCCTTGCCACATTGGCCACAGAAATCACATCGATACAAAGCAACACCCCAGCCCCCCTCGAGGAGAAAGGAAAGGGAGATCTTGCCGCCGGCGCCGCGTGAGCTTTACGCGGCGGGTAAGGTTCGTGTGCGGGTGAACGATCGTTGTCCATGGGGCGTAATTTGCTTCGCTAATGCAAGACAACAAGCGACCTCATTAAAAGAAAACGGTAATGATAAATCCTGAATGTTCGGATTTTAACATTTCGTCCCAAACTGGCAACTTTAGTTGCCATGAGGTGACAAGTTTAGTTGACAGGAGGTGACAACTTTGGTGGCAAACAGGACAATTTTCTGAACTGGAACAAAGTTGCTATGTCTTAACAACTCAAGTTGCCATCTCGCGTCAACTGAAGTTGTCATCAAATGCGTTCGGGAAAAATGCTAAAATCCGAACGTTCGAAACTTATTGAATCCCAAAGAAAAACAGGTTAATTGAATAAATGCCATTCGAATTCTGACGATTCCGAGAAACACCACTGCAATTTCCAAACTTTGAAAAATGCCACTACAAATTTTGCAATCTCTGAAAAACGCCACTGCAGACTTTCAAAAATGACATTTTTCAGAGTTTAGAAATTCCAGGGATGTTTCTTGGAATCGTGAGAATTTAAGTGACATTTATCCAATTAGCCACACACAAAAAAAACCCCAGCTCCACAACAGTTTGGCCCTGGCGCAAGAAGTAGCGCTCGTGAGTCACATCCCTATCACGTCGCGTTTCACCTCACGAGGACAAAAAGAAGAACGGTAGTACTCCGTTTCGTCTGAGGCTTCCACAGCACGAGACGCGTAGAGCTAGAGTTTTCCTTTCTAGAGAAGAATTCAAACCTAGTCCTCCATTGCCACGGTGCCACCGATACCCATACCAGCAGCCGCTCACTTCCCAAATCCATACGAAAAAGGAACGCAGCCAAGAAATTACCGTGCGATCCAGACGCCTGGTAAAAACTTTCCTTGAACGGTACCCCCAACGGCTAGTTCCCGTGCCCGGAGTCCGGATCGATCGCAGCCGTCGGATCTCCCGACCGTTGGCGACCGGTCCGAAATAAAGCCCCAGCCTCCTCCTTCCCCGTCCTCCACCCATCCCCCGCCCCCCTCCAATCCAATCCCCCAATCCCAACCCGACGAGAGCCGCCGTAGCAGGGACGAATCGGGGGTCGCCGATCCGCCCTGTTCCGCTCAGCACCTCGCCGGTTTTCGTGGACTTTGAACGGAGACGGAACAAGCGCAACCCATGGCGACGAGGCACAACCAGCACGCCGCTGCCGCTCCGCAGCCGGCGGCCAACAGAGGTGAGCCGCCCGTCCGCCCGCCGAATCTCTCTTTCTTGCCGCGCCGCGCCGGGAACGACCGCTCTAGGGGTTCTCGATTTGGTCCCGCTGCCTACGTCGTTGGGTTTCTGCCGGCTTGTTTCGTTCGAGTTCTTGATCTGTTCGCCTTGCGAGTCTAATTAGCCAAGATCGGTTCTTTAATGATGTTTCCAACTAGGAGAGTCCGAGTTTCTTGCCCGATCCGTGCGTCAAAGAGCAATTCCCTGATCTTACTCATGTTTCTCTTTCGTGATGTCCAGGTGCCGCAGGGAGGCAGAAGGGCGCCGCCGCCGGCCGCCCCGGTGCGGCAGGAAACAGGCGGGTGCTCGGGGACATCGGAAACGTCGTCCACGCTCAGGTCCTCGACGGGTAAGAAACTCAATCAGCGCAAGAATCGATTCCCGTGCTGCTTTTCTTTCTTCCGTTCTTTGTCCTGAACTGAATCCGTTCTTGTTCGCTGCAACAGCAAGATCCAGCTGCCGGCGGGGATCAATCGGCCAATCACCCGGAGCTTCGGCGCTCAGCTCTTGAAGAAGGCACAGGCCGAGCCATCCAAGGTACGGACACGAGCCGAGCCCCCTTTCCGATCCTGCACGCCTTGCTTCCAAAGCAATTTCTTGATGATGGATTTGGAACGGAATTTATGTGGTGGTTTGCAGAACGGCGTAGCTGTCCCTCCACCAGCGCGGGCCGGCCTGAAGCCGGTGGCTGCCAAGAAGGTCCCTGTGAAGCCCGCCCCCGCCCCTCGCCCTGAGCCGGCGGCTGCCAAGATCGTCACCGGCTCCGACGAAAACAAGAAGCTGCCCGAGGGCGCCGCCGGCAGCTCTGCCCCCAAGACCTCAAGGAAGAAGGTCGTCCACACCCTCACGACTGTGCTCAACCATCGGTCTAAGGTGAGCGACCCGGCCCATCCAACTCTGCTCGCTTGACTCTGCTCATCCCGGTGCCTTAATTCTGCTAGCGTGTTCTTGTGAATGGCAGGAGGCCTCGATAGATGACATCGACAAGCTGGACGGTGACAACGAGCTCGCCGTCGTTGACTACATCGACGACATCTACAAGTATTACAAGGATGCGCAGGTAACCAACCACAAACCTCCCTCTTCAGCATGCCTGTTCAAGTGAGACACTGCAAGCAACTGTTCTGACGATGTTCACCAATCTGTGTTGCAGCACGAGTGGCGTCCGATCGATTACATGGGCAGCCAACTTGAGGTCAACCCCAAGATGAGGGCTATCCTGACAGACTGGCTAGTGGAAGTGACCCACAAATTCGAGCTCATGCCCGAGAGCATGTACCTGACGATCTACGTCATCGACCGCTTCCTCTCCCTGCAGGCGGTGCCCCGGCGGGAGTTGCAGCTCGTCGGCATCGCGGCCATGCTCATCGCCTGCAAATATGAGGAGATCTGGGCGCCTGAGGTATGGTCTTGCCCCCTTTGCATCCATCGATCGCCTATTCGTTCGAGTATCTTTCATGTCTGTCTGTGGACGAACTCTGAATCTCAAGTGTCTGTTTGCAGGTAAACGATTTCATATCCATTGCCGACAACGCGTACTCGAGGCAGCAGATCCTTTCCATGGAGAAGAATATCCTGAACAGCATGGCTTGGAACCTCACCGTCCCCACCCCGTACGTCTTCCTGGTGCGGTTCGCCAAGGCCGCCGGGAGCGACAAGGAGGTAAAAATAACCAACTGTATTTTGATTCTGATCTCTGAAGTTGCATGTGTCGCATAGTGCTGAACTTCGTTTCCTCCTGTTCTTGTGAATGAACGCAGCTTGAAAATATGATATTCTTCTTCGCCGAGATGGCGCTCATGGAGTACGGCCTGGTGACGGCGCGCCCCTCGCTGGTAGCAGCTTCTGCGGTGTACGCCGCTCGGTGCACGCTGAAAAGAAGCCCCGTCTGGACAGAAACCCTGAAGCACCACACCGGACTCGCTGAACCGCAGCTCCTGTGAGTTATCCATTCACTTGTCTGTCTGATGAAATTTGCTGAATGAGCTGGAACTCATGGAAATTCTATCTGTTTGTTGATTTCAGGGAGCCTGCGAAGATGCTGGTCATGGCGCATGCCGCTGCTCCCGACAGCAAGCTCAAGGCTGTCTACAAGAAGTATTCTTGTGAGCAGTACGGGCGTGTGTCCCTGCGCTCTCCGGCAGTTGCCGCTCCTCAGCGCCTGGCGTAGTCTACTTTCGATCTTGTTCCTCGGCTTTCGATCTTGAAAGCTTGGTTACTTACTGTTCTGCTACTATCTGATATGAATATGATACACCAGGGTGTAAACAACAACTACATTCATTCATATGTTTGAGCGATTTGCTTGGCTTTCGAATCAAGAGAGCTGGGTTTACTTAGTACTCTGCATGTTCTACTATTTGATACGACACACCAGAGTGTGTAACAACAACAAGTTTGAATCGAATATAGTGATTCCCCTCTTGTGCTTGCGAGCACATCGATGTGGAGTGATTTCCCTCTTGTGTTTGTGAGTTCTATATGTTCTCGCTCTTACCTATCAACTTTACTGGCATCACCTCATCTCCTTCGGATGAGCGATCTGTCGCTAATGTGTTGCGAGCACATGTGTGAGTTCATATAGTGATTCCCCTCTTGTGCTTGCGAGCACATCAATGTGGAGTGATTTCCCTCTTGTGTTTGTGAGTTCTATATGTTCTCGCTCTTTACCCATTATCAACTTTACTGGCATCACCTCATCTCTTGTCAATTGATTCGATGTTTGAACGTCGAGCACATGCCACTTTAGGCTAGGGAGTTGTGAGGGAGTTGCATGATCTCATGGTCTTAGAAACAAACTTCATGGTTAAGCTTCTCGTTGGGTCTATTCATCACATCATTCTACTAGATGTGATCCCCTTATCAAATGACAACTCATGTCTATGGATAGGAAACCTTAACCATCTTCGATCAACGAGTTAGTCTAGTAGAGGCTCACTAGGGACACGGTGTTGTTTATGTATCCACAAATGTATTTAAGTTTTTGGTCAATACAATTCTAGCATGAATAGAGTATTTACACTTCTCATGAACAGGGAAATATGACAATATGAACAAGGAAATATGAATAAACACCGCGAGATTGCCTCTAGGGCATAATTCCAACAGTTCGATGTTGCCCAGGCTAAGGAGGCCCTACCCGCTGCCGAGCAGGAGGTCAATCTGGCGGTGGTAGCCGCACCTCTCTCCACGGCGAAGACAAAGGCTGTCAGGCGTCGAGCGATTGAAGAAGAAGCCACAACTCGAGAGCAGAGGAGGACGGCAACTCTGCATGCAACGGTCGCCATCGAGGCGGAAGGCGAGGAACTAGAAATCGCCGTCGTACCCTCCTCCGATGAAAACAACAATAAAGATAAGTAGCCGTCCAACTGTTGTCATTGTCGGCGCCGGTCGACCATCTTATGTCGCCCCTCCCCTTAAAATATCTCTACTCCTAATTGGAGAGTTGGTAGCTTCCGTTTCGGGTTTATTTTCGTCAGTTTTTTTTCGTCCAGTTTTTTGTCCCTCCTCCCATGAACCATAGATAGTAATGCATTTATGTGAAAGAATCAATCAAAATTAATTTCTAATGAATATTTAAAGATCAAATCTGAATTAATTAACCTTATCATATGTTGCTCAATCACATTTATCAATATTTACATAATTCACTAAATTACATTAATTAACATTCCGGTTGAGGGTTTTTTCGTCTCCCCTTCCATCTTCGTCTATTTTCTCCTCATTCAATCATCATATATTTAGTAATGTATTTATGTGAAATAATCAATCAAGATTATTTAATTAATCTTATCATAAATTATTCAATCACATGTTCTCTATCTTCTCTACTCCTAATGGAGGAGTTGGTACGTAATCTCGTCCCTTCCTACCCCCTCCCACCCCCAATCGAAGGCCCCTCCACCCCTGATTTTTATCTAGCGAACTGGCCCACATCGTTCCCGATTTTTTTGTTCTTACCGGAAACAAGTCTCTCCACCCAAGTCCTTGGTCCTCTCTCCTCTAGGGTTCCAACCCGACCACAGTGCGCCGCCCCATGACTCATGGGTGCCTACACCATTGCTCCCGCCCCTAAGACTTTCTCCCACATAATCGTTATCTCCCCTGATGACCTTGTAGAGAGAAGTCGACCAAGGTGGCAGTGGTAGTAGCCGCAAGTAGCCTGGACGTAGGGAGTGGAGCTACCTGCAACTGGTGACCTTCCCTAAGGGCATGTGGCAGCGCGGCAAGCCAACAGTGCTGCGGGCGATGCTCCATCCGTCCAACACCGTGTCGTGGCTGCAGAGGCGACATCAAGTTGATCTGTTATGGATGCCTTCCTCGCCACAGGGGCCGGCTGCCTGATCTTGGCGGCCTCCTCCACGTCCAAATACCCGCAACACGCTTAGTCGACCCTGATAACCCCGCCTCCGATCTTGCTCGCCAGGGCGTTCCGTTTTTGTGGTCGCCACAGCCACGGTCGCTCCCAAGTCAAGAGTCCTGGCTTGGGCGAATCAATTTTTGTGAAAACGTCAAAATCCTGAATCGGAGATGTTCAACACCCAATCCTCACGTAATTCCTCCTTCCATTGCTCCCATTTGAATTTTGACGTGTTCACTCACTTTGACCATAACATGCAGGAGTCTGCTGCCTCGTCCACCTTGGCGAGAATGTACGCATGTACTGAAGCTATGGAGTAGCAATAAGACTGACGCACTACATGCAGAAGAACAACGGCCACATGCGTGACAAATATTTTGATTCTTCAGGTTTATGTTCATGATATGTATGGAATGCAAAATTTTGTGCGAGCGTTCATCCGAATCATACAATGACTGTATAAGTTAAATGCAAAATTAATAGGGAACATTGGTAATACAAATCCCCTCCACTACCTCTCTTCTTAGTCACTTTGGCCATGATATTTACATGATGCAAAATGCAGTAGACCCATCATCTATCTGAATCCATTTATTTGTTGTTGTTCTTTTGGGATATCCTCAATTCTGACTAAAAGGCACACAAATGAGTATTCTGATTCTGGTCTAAGAACATTGGTTCTTATATGTGTCTCAGATGCGGAAGAGTATGTGAACTTTGATGAATACTTCTGCACATTCAAACCATCTTTTTTGAGTTGGACTTTCAAACCATCTGGAAATGCCGACATAGATGAAAAATATTTAGGAGGCTACTAAGACAAGCTCTAGAAATTGGTATGATTTTTATAAGGTTATGTTTTTTTGGTCTACTTCATTTTTATTAAAATGTAGGATAATAAATAATAAATATTTATATTTCAATTATGGGCATGTGTATATTCAGGTACCAGAATGTATCAAAAAGCTTATACAAGAAGGAATTCAGATATGTGCGCTCATGGTGACAGTTCTGATGGACTGAGGTCTCCAATGCGGACGACCAAGGGATTCAACGTTGTCGCGCGTATCTACTTCATCCTCGACATCAAGGGTATGGGCCAGACCTCCTAGCCTCGCAGCGCCACCACTGCTGGGCTTGTCTCGTCAGGCAGACATGGCGTCGATCAGGTCATCGGCCTCTCGCCGATCCTCCCCTCCCATTTCATGCTCCTCTACATCGTATTAAACTATTTTTGTGCTGTGGATCCTTGATATATGGTAAGGGCATGCGACATCGTCATCACCTGTAGTTGTCGTCGG
Organism: Hordeum marinum; assembly: GCA_022496015.1. Classification (NCBI taxonomy): domain Eukaryota; kingdom Viridiplantae; phylum Streptophyta; class Magnoliopsida; order Poales; family Poaceae; genus Hordeum; species Hordeum marinum. The sequence continues at coordinate 388,955,822 of CM039672.1, forward strand.
TCCTTGAGGTCGACCTCTCGCTGGTCATTGTCCAAAACATGTGAGACCAACTATACAACTTATTTGTTGGAAATATGCCCTAGAGGCAATAAATAAAGTAATTGTATTGATTGGAAACACATTACATGTGTGGGTAAATAGACAAACACTTTGTCCCTAGTATGCCTCTAGTGAACTAGCTCGTTGATCAAAGATGGTCAAGGTTTCCTAGCCATTGGCATGTGATGTCATTTGATAACGGGATCACATCATTAGGAGAATGATGTGATGGACAAGACCCAAACTATAAACGTAGCATATGACCGTGTCGGTTTATTGCTACTGTTTTCTGCATGTCAAGTATATGTTCCTATGACCATGAGATCATGTAACTCACGGACACTGGAGGAGTGTCTTGTGTGTATCAAACGTCGCAAAGTAACTGGGTGACTATAAAGGTACTCTACAGGTATCTCTGAGGGTGTTTGTTGAGTTGGCATGGATCAAGACCGGGATTTGTTACTCCGTGTGACAGAGAGGTATCTCAGGGCCCACTCGGTAATACAACATCACAATAAGCCTTGCAAGCAATGTGACTAAGAGTTAGTCACGGGATTTTGTATTACATAACGAGTAAAGAGACTTGTCGGTAACGAGGTTGAACTAGGTATGGAGATATCGACGATCGAATCTCGGGCAAGTAACATACCGAAGAACAAAGGGAACATCATACAAGATTAACTGAATCCTTGACATAGAGGTTCGACCGATAAAGATCTTCGTAGAATATGTAGGAACCAATATGGGCATCCAGATCCCGCCATTGGTTATTGACCGTAGAGGTGTCTAGGTCATGTCTACATAGTTCTCGAACCCGCAGAGTTTGCACACTTAAGGTTTGGTGACGTTTCGATAGTATAGAGTTATGTATGATGGTGACCGAATGTTGTTTGGAGTCCTAGATGAGATCTCGAACGTCACGAGGAGCTCCAGAATGGTTCGGAGGTAAATATTCATATATAGGAAGTCCTGTTTTGGTTGCCGAAAAAGTTTCGGGCTAATCGATAGTGTACCGGGAGTGCCGGTAGTGTACCGGGAGACCACTGGGAGGGGTATTTCGACCCAAGAGGCTTCATGGGCTGTGGGAGAATAAATACCAGCCTTTTGTGGGCTGGTGGAAGTCCCACACGAGGCCCATGCAGCTAGGGAAGAAAAGCCCAAAGCGAAAAAGGTGGAAAAATGCCAAAAAAGGAGGAATCCTAGTCCTACTAGGATTGGAGGAGTCCTCCTCTCCTCCCCACTTCGGCCGAACCAAGGAGGGCTTGTCCCTTGAGCCAAGGCCTATCCTCCCTCCCTCTTATATATACTGGAGGTTTTAGGGGTTTTGCACCGTTTTTTTAGCCACGTGCTGCCCGTTCCTCCAGTGCATAGTTTCTCCTCTAGATCGGATTTTTGCAAATGCTTAGGCGAAGCCCTACCGGAATAGGTCCACCACCATTGCCGGAGCGCCATCACGCTTTTGGAGAACTCTTCTTCCTCTCCGCTCCCTCTTGCTGGATCGAGAAGGCGGAGATCATCAAGCTGTACGTGTGCTGAACGCGGAGGTGCCGTCCGTTCGGTGCTAGATCGGAAGGATCGTGATCGTGTTCGTGGGACAGATCGTGATTGGATCGGGGGACGGATCGTGATCGTGTTTGCGGGACGGATCGTGATTGGATCATGGGATGGATCGTGATTGGATCGCGGGATGCTCGGCGATTTGGATCGCGAAGACGTTCTACTACACCAACCGCGTTTCTTAACGCTTCCCGCTTAGCGATCTACAAGGGTATGTAGATCCACTCTCCCTCTCGTAGATGCTCATCACCATGGATAGGTCTTGCGTGAATGTAGGAAATTTTTTGTTTCCCATGCAATGTTCCCCAACAGTGGTATCAGAGCTAGGTCTATGTGTAGATGAGATCTCGAGTAGAACACAAAGAGTTTGTGGGAGTTGATGCTTAGATTGCTTCCTCCCTTGGTTGTGTTTTGGTTCAGCGGTATTGTGAGATGAAGCGGACCGGACCAATATTACTTGTACGCTTAGGAGAGACCGGTTCCCTCAACCGCAACTTATTGCATAGATGGCTTGCGGGTGCCAGTTTCTCTCACTTTAGTTGGATTGGATTCGACAAAGGCGGTCCTTGAGAAGGTTGAAAAGCAACTAGTGTATCACCGTTGTGGTTTTTGCGTAGATGAGAATTGTTCTTGCTAGATACCCGTAGCAGCCACGTAAAACAAGCAACAACAATTAGAGGACGTCTAACTTGTTTTTGCAGGGTATGTTATGATATGATATGGCCAGTTACATGATGTGATATATGTGATGTATGAGATGATCATGTGATGTATGGATTATCACGATTTGCATGTCGATGAGTACGGCAACCGATAGGAGCCATAGGGTTGTCTTTAATTATTGTATGACCTACGTGTCAATCATTAAGCGCTATGTAATGCTTTACTTTATCGCTAAACGGTAGCAATAGTAGTAGAAGCATGTTGGGCGAGACAACCCCGATGGCGACACGTTGATGAAGATCAAGATGATGGAGATCATGGTGTCATGCCGGTGACGATGGAGATCATGCCGGTGCTTTCTAGATGGAGATCAAAAGCACAAGTTCATGGCCATATCATGTCACTTAGGATTTGCATGTGATGTTAATCCTTTTATGCACCTTGTTTTGTTTAGGACGACGGTAGCATTATAAGGTGATCCCTCACTTAAATTTCAAGATGAATTGTGTTCTCCCCGAGTGTGCACCATTGCGAAAGTTCGTCGTGTCGAGACACCACGTGATGATCGGGTGTGATAGACTCTACGTTCACATACAACGGGTGCAAGCTAGTGTTGCACGTGCAGAACACTCGGGTTAAACTTGACGAGCCTAGCATGTACAAACATAGCCTCAAAACACAAGAGACCGAATGGTCGAACGTGAGTCATATAGTAGATATGATCAACATAATGATGTTCAACATTGAAACCACCTCAACTCACGTGATGATCGGACTTGAGTTGGTGAATTTGGATCATGTGACACTCAAATGACCCGAGGGATGTCAATTTGAGTGGGAGCTTTAGTAATTTGATTAACTAAACTCATTATCCTGAACAATAGTCTAAGTAACCTTTGCATACTTATGTTGTAGATCAATGGCTCACGCAGTAGAACCCCTGAATTTTAATGCGTTCCTAGAGAAAGCTAAGTTGAAAGATGATGGAAGTAACTTTGTTGACTGGGCCCGTAATCTGAGGATTATCCTCACGGCTTCCCAGAAATCATATGTCCTTGATGCACCGCTTGGTGACCAACGAGAAGACATGACCTCCGAAGACGTTAAGAACGCTTGGGAGGCACGTTCTGGAGATTACTCAATAGTTCAGTGTGCGATATTGTATGGCTTAGAACCAGGACTTCAAAGACGTTTTGAATGTCATGGAGCATATGAGATGTTCCAGGAGTTGAAGTTTATCTTTCAGAAGAATGCCCGAATCGAGAGGTATGAGACCTCCGATAAGTTATATGCTTGCAAGATGGAGGAGAATGGGTCTATCAGTGAGCATATACTCAGAATGTTTGGGTATTCAACTTGTCTAGCGGAGTTGGGAATTGCCCTTCCGCCAGAGGCGATCACTGACAGAGTTCTTCAATCACTGCCACCTAGTTACAAGAGCTTTGTGATGAAACTATAACATGCACGGGATGAACAAGTCAGTCGCCGAGCTGTTTGCGATGCTAAAAGTCGCTGAGTTTGAAATCCAGAAAGAACATCAAGTGTTGATGGTCAATAAAACCACTAGTTTCAAGAAGAAAGGCAAGGGCAAGGTCAATAAGGGTAAAACCAAGAAGGATGGCAAAGCAGTTGCTACTCCTGTAAAGAAACCCAAGGCTGGACCCAAGCTAGAAACTGAGTGCTTTCATTGCAAGGGAACTGGTCACTGGAAGCGGAACTACCCCAAGTACCTGGCTGACAAGAAGGTGGCCAACGACAAACAAGGTATATGTTATATACATGTTATTGATGTGTACTTTACTAGCTCTCGTTGTAGTGCCTGGGTATTTGATACCGGTTCGGTTGCTCACATTTGCAACTCAAAACAGGAACTACGGAATAGACGAAGGCTGGCAAAGGATGAAGTCACGATGCACGTGGGAAATGGTTCCAATGTTGATGCGATCGCCGTCGGCACGCTCTCTCTTCGATTACCATCGGGATTAATGATGAACCTGAATAATTGTTATTTAGTGCCTGCGTTAAGCATGAACATTATATCTAGATCTTGTTTATTGCGAGATGGTTACTCATTTAAATCAGAGCATAAAGGTTGTTCTATTTATGTGAGTAATATCTTTTTTGGTTATGCACCCAATGTGAGGGGTTTATTCATATTGAATCTTGATAGTGATGACACACATGTTCATAACATTGATGCCAAAAGATGTAGAGTTGATAATGATAGTACCACTTTCTTGTGGCACTGCCGTTTAGGTCATATTGGTGTAAAACACATGAGAAAGCTCCATGCTGATGGAATTTTGGAGTCACTTGATTTTGAATCACTTGATACATGTGAACCATGCCTCATGGGCAAGATGACTAAAATGCCGTTCTCTGGAACAATGGAACGGGCGAGTGACTTATTGGAAATCATACATACTGATGTGTGCGGTCCAATGAATGTTACAACGCGTGGTGGATATCGTTATTTTCTCACCTTCACTAATGACTTAAGTAGATATGGGTATATTTACTTAATGAAACACAAGTCAAAAACATTTGAAAAGTTCAAGAAATTTCAGAGTGAAGTTGAGAGTCATTGTAACAAGAAGATTAAATTCCCGCGATCTGATCATGGAGGTGAATATCTGAGTTCTGAGTTTGAAAGTCACTTAAGACAGTGTGGAATTGTTTCATAGTTGACACCGCCTGGAACACCACAGCGTAATGGTGTGTCCGAATGTCGTAATCGAACCTTATTAGATATGGTGCGTTCTATGATGTCTCTTGCTGATTTGCCACTATCATTTTGGGGTTATGCATTAGAGACATCTGCATTCACTTTAAATAGGGCACCACCAAAATCCGTTGAGACGACGCCATATGAACTATGGTTTGGCAAGAGGCCAAAGTTGTCGTTTCTTAAAGTTTGGGGATGTGATGCTTATGTCAAAAAGCTTCAGCTTGAAAAGCTAGAACCCAAAGCGGAGAAATGCGTCTTCATAGGATACCCGAAAGAGACAGTCGGGTATACCTTCTATCTCAGATCCGAAGGCAAAGTGTTTGTCGCTAAGAACGGAACATTTCTTGAGAAAGAGTTTCTCTCGAAAGAATTGAGTGGGAGGAAAATAGAGCTTGATGAGGTTATTGAACCTTTGCTTCAACCAGAAAGTAGCGCAGCGCAGAAAGATGTTTCTATGGAACCTACGACGGTAGAAGAGGAAGTTAATGATGATGATCATGAAGCTTCAGATCAAGCTACTATTGAACCTCGTAGGTCGACAAGGGCGCGTACTACTCCTGAGTGGTACGGCAACCCTGTCTTGGAGGTCATGTTGTTGGATAACAATGAACCTACGAGCTATGAAGGAGCAGTGATGGGCCCGGATTTCGAGAAATGGTTAGAGGCCATGAAATCCGAGATGGGATCCATGTATGAAAACAAAGTATGGACTTTGGAAGTATTACCTGAAGGGCGAAAGGCCATTCAGAACAAATGGATCTTTAAGAAGAATCCAGACGCAGACGGTAATGTCACCGTCTATAAAGCTCGACTTGTGGCAAAGGTTTTTTCACAAGTTCAAGGAGTTTACTACGATGAGACATTCTCGCCCGTAGCGGTGCTGAAGTCTGTCAGAATCATGTTTGCAATAGCTGCTTATTTCGATTATGAAATTTGGCAGATGGATGTCAAAACGGTGTTCCTCAATGGTTTCCTTGAGGAAGAGTTGTATATGATGCAACCAGAAGGTTTTGTCGATCCAGAGAATGCTGAAAAAGTTTGCAAACTCCAGCGATCCATTTATGGGCTGGTGCAAGCATCTCGGAGTTGGAATAAGCGCTTTGATGAAGTGATCAAAGCGTTTGAGTTTATACAAGTTTATGGAGAATCTTGTATTTACAAGAAAGTGAGTGGGAGCTCTATATCGTTTCTAATATTATATGTGGATGACATATTGCTGATTGGAAACAATATAGAAATGCTGGAAAGCGTGAAGGAATATTTGAACAAGAGTTTTTCAATGAAGGACCTAGGAGAAGCTGCTTTCATATTAGGCATTAAGATCTATAGAGATAGATCGAGACACTTAATAGCACTTTCGTAGAGTACATACCTTGATAAAGTTTTGAAGAAGTTCAAAATGGATCAATCCAAGAAGGGGTTCTTGCCTGTGTTACAAGGTGTGAAGTTGAGTAAGACTCAATGCCCAGTGACTGCAGAAGATAGAGAAAAGATGAGTGTCATCCCCTATGCTTCAGCCGTAGGCTCTATCATGTATGCAATGCTGTGCACAAGTCCGGATGTCAGCCTTGCCATAAGTATGGCCAGAAGGATTCAAAGTGATCCTGGAATGGAACACCGGGCAGCGGTCAAGAATATCCTTAAGTACCTGAAAAGGACTAAGGAAATGCTTCTCGTTTATGGAGGTGATGAAGAGCTCGTCGTAAAGGGTTACGTCGATGCAAGCTTTGACACTGATCCGGATGACTCTAAGTCACAAACCGGATACGTATTTATTCTCAACGGGGGAGCGGTAAGCTGGTGCAGTTCCAAGCAAAGTGTGGTAGCCGATTCTACATGCGAAGCGGAGTACATCGCAGCCTCGGAGGCGGCAAAGGAAGGTGTCTGGATGAAGCAGTTCATGACAGATCTTGGAGTAGTGCCCAGTGCATTGAATCCAATGAACCTGTTCTATGACAACACTGGTGCCATTGCTCTGGCCAAGGAACCAAGGTTTCACAAGAGGACCAGACACATAAAGCGACGCTTCAAATCCATCAGCGATTACATCGAGGAGAAGGACATAAATATTTGCAAAGTGCACACGGATCTGAATGTTGCAGACCCGTTGACTAAACCTCTTCCAAGGGCTAAATATGATCAACACCAAAACTGCATGGGTGTTCGATTCATTACAATGTAAATCACATAGCGATGTGAACTAGATTATTGGCTCTAGTGCAAGTGGGAGACTGTTGGAAATATGCCCTAGAGGCAATAAATAAAGTGTTTATTATTATATTTCCTTGTTCATGATAATCGTTTATTATCCATGCTCTAATTGTATTGATTGGAAACACATTACATGTGTGGGTAAATAGACAAACACTTTGTCCCTAGTATGCCTCTAGCAAACTAGCTCGTTGATCAAAGATGGTCAAGGTTTCCTAGACATTGGCATGTGATGTCATTTGATAAAGGGATCACATCATTAGGAGAATGATGCGATGGACAAGACCCAAACTACAAACGTAGCATATGATCGTGTGAGTTTATTGCTACTGTTTTCTTCATGTCAAGTATATGTTCCTATGACCATGAGATCATGTAACTCACAGACACCGGAGGAGTGCCTTGTGTGTATCAAACGTCGCAACGTAAATGAGTGACTATAAAGGTGCTCTACAGGTATCTCTGAGGGTGTCTGTTGAGTTGGCAGGATCAAGACTAGGATTTGTTACTCCGTGTGACGGAGAGGTATCTCAGGGCCCACTCGGTAATACAACATCACAATAAGCCTTGCAAGCAATGTGACTAAGTGTTAGTCACGTGATTTTGTATTACGGAACAAGTAAAGAGACTTGCCGGTAACGAGGTTGAACTAGGTATGGAGATACCGACGATCGAATCTCGGGCAAGTAACATACCAAAGAACAAAGGGAACATCAGACAGGATTAACCGAATCCTTGACATAGAGGTGCAAATGATAAAGATCTTCATAGAATATGTAGGAACCAATATGGACATCCAGGTCCCGCTATTGGTTATTGACATAGTTCTCGAACCCACACGGTCTGCACACTTAAGGTTTGGTGACGTTTCGGTAGTATAGAGTTATGTATGGTGGTGACCGAAGGTTGTTCAGAGTCCCGGATGAGATCATGGACATCACGAGGAGCTCCAAAATGTAAAGATTCATATATAGGAAGTCCTATTTTGGTCGCTGGAAAAGTTTCGGGCTAATCGATAGTGTACCGGGAGTGCCGGTAGTGTATCGGGAGACCACCAGGAGGGGTATTTTGACCCAAGAGGCTTCGTGGGCTGTGGGAGAATAAATACCAGCCTTTTGTGCGCTGGTGGAGGTCCCACATAAGGCCCATGCGGCTAGGGAAGAAAATCCCAAAGGGAAAAAGGTGGAAAAAGGCCAAAAAAGGAGGAATCCTAGTCCTACTAGGATTGGAGGAGGAGTCCTCCTCTCCTCCCCACTTCGACCGAACCAAGGAGGGCTTGGCCCTTGCGCCAAGGCCTCTCCTCCCTCCCTCTTATATATACTAGAGGTTTTAGGGTTTTTGCACAGTTTTTTTAGCCACGTGCTGCCCGTTCCTCCTATGCATAGTTTCTCCTCTAGACTGGATTTCTGCAAATGCTTAGGCGAAGCCCTGCCGGAATAGCTCCACCACCATCGCCGGAGCGCTGTCACGCTGCCGGAGAACTCTTCTTCCTCTCTGCTCCCTCTTGCTGGATCAAGAAGGCGGAGATCGTCATCAAGCTATACGTGTGCTGAACGCGGAGGTGCCGTCCATTCGGCGCTAGATCGGAAGGACCGTGATCGTGTTCGCGGGACGGATCGTGATTGGATAGCAGGACGGATCGTGATCGTGTTCACGTGACGGATCGTGATTGGATCGTGGGACGGATCATGATTGGATCGCGGGACACTCGTTGATTTGGATAGCGAAGACGTTCGACTACACCAACCGCGTTTCTTAACGCTTCCCGCTTAGCGATCTACAAGGGTATGTAGATCCACTCTCTCTCTCGTAGATGCTCATCACCATGGATAGGTCTTGTGTGAATGTAGGAAATTTTTTGTTTCCCATGCAATGTTCCCCAACATTATTTTCTCCTAGGACCATGTGTTGTGGACGTCCGTTGAGTTTCTAAGCAAAGTCTCAGCCTCCAGGTTTGTCTATGCAAATCACTATCCACGTAACAAGTCAATAGTGTTTGTGTAAAAATTGTCAAGCATGTTTAGAAGGGAATACAGAGGATCAACCTATTTGGTTATCAAGCATGGTTGAGAAGAAGAGAATACACGGGATAAATTTATTTTCGTGGGTAGGAAAGTAATAATCAATCTGTCACAAAAAATTGAAGTAATAATCAAGACTTCAGCCATCCTGGTTTGCCAGATGTTTTCAAAGTACATGTGAATCGGTAGATTTTCCATTGATACGCAAAAAATTATTTTCTGTGTTGTTTTGCTTTAGTTACTTAATTTTCACTCCCATGTACTTCTTTGAAATAAAGGAGTAAAGAAGAAATCTTACTATTAGTATGTTAGTATATGATCAATAATTCACATGCTGGTTTGATTTTCCATGGTGGATCAGTCTGTACCTTCTTTACTACTTAATTGATTTTGGTTCCGCCATCATTACAAGTATGCCTGCTACTAGACCTTGATGGCTATAGCCGTATGGACCTGCATGTATTTGATAATTTGCTGCACCAGTTTATGCCTTCAAGAATAGCTGTGTAAGGCTAAGCATGAACCTTCCATTGGTTCTTGAATTTTTTTGTATGTCGCAAGGTGAGCTTAACCATAATGGGAGCTTGCTTTTTGGTCGCATTCTCACTTCTAGGAATTTCATAGCCATATAATCAATTAGAATTATTATGCTAAATACTCCAAGTTGTGTTCCTTGGTAATGCACTGCATTCTGTAGCTGTAAAAGGTTTTTAATCACCCGAGTGTAGTAGATTGGAGTGCTAGGGATGTTGTTTTTATATTTATGATGTTCATAATAGACTTTCTTTATTTGCATTTGTATGCATCACATGTGGTAATTTTTTTTACTCTGTATGCTTATGTGATACATTCAATTATCAAATAAAAGAATATTTGAGGAATTGTTTTATCTTGTTTAGGACATGAGTGTAAGTTTCGGACCCGGTCACAGAATTTTAAGTACAATCTTGTCCCCGTAGTCGGCATGTCCCGCCCACCGCATTCGCTGAAATTTTGGTGATGCAATTTTTGATCATGGTCCAATAAATGTATGTGGAATTCATTTTTGTAGTTTCATGACCATGCAGGAGTGGTGCCCTCTATGTGTGTGTGTTCGGGGTTGGTCGACAGGATTGTAAAGCGGATACATCATTGACTATATATAATATATTAGATATGATTGATGTTGAACCATCAGAATATGTATGCCCCTATTGCAACGCCCTACCCAGTCTTGCAGGTGATCATCGTCTACCAGGTCAAGGAATCTCTAGTTTGACGCTGGCATGCGTTGTTGTTGCACTTTCGCAACCATAGATCTACACACCAAATGTACATGAACAATATTCATTGGCGTTCCTCTATTTCTTTCCATATTTTTCTGTTTTTTTCATGCAAGACAAATATGTGATCCAACTCACTTGCATGCATGCAGGCTGGAGCATAGACCTTGGTTGTACTATTATCCTTGTCTTATGACTCGTGACCGACTGATATGTGATCCCATGACATAACATATGTGATACCATGGTAGTCACATCTGGTGGTAGTTCTAATTGTTTTCTAGATTACGAGATAAGACCAGGTGCTTCTGTAATTCGGTTGTGGTTTAGATGGGAACCTTATGTTTTATGCCATGGAGCATGTTTGATTAAAGGGAGTAAGTCAACATACAACTTGTTTCTTATGTTTTATTTAGTGAAATTTTTTATTCCTTATGAATCATTTTTTTACAAATGCAATATACTTATTTCAATATATTAAGCATGGAAGAAATTTGTTGCAAGCATTTTACAAAGTTGACGCAGTGGACGTCCGACGGGATACGAGGGTAGGGACTTCGTGAAAGTCGGACTCCATTTAATCCTTTCCATCTGCTTACTGAACACCAAGCCCTAATTGATACTTAATGATTGTCATATAGGTGAAGGAATCGATAAATATGCTTCCTCTTATCATAGTATGTCAATGGAAGAATATCCGAAGCAAATCTCAGCCACTTCCTTGTTCTCTTTCATTTTCCGTGGGTAGCCAAATTGGCTGAAATAGTTATGGGCAAGGAATATGGTAGCAACCATAAGGCTATTTGTTTAAAGTGAAAATTCTTCAGCGTGTTCCAACCTTTGCAAGCCTTAATTATAGAAAATCCCAATCTTATACTTTCTCTAGTAAGCAGTATACCATACTTCAAAATTATCAACTGGGACTATGAATTTACGATCAAGAAGATTTGAATAGACCTTGTCCACGCTGATATTTCTAGATACATTAGGTTGAGAAATTTTGTTTATGTTGTGACTGTGGTCAATATTCTTTTTCATTAAACACATATATCTCATTTGTGCTGGTCTCCTAGAATATGTTAATGTTTAGTTTCCAAATTTTCATATATCAATGGAGTTTACATGGTTTCTCACAAAATAAAAAATAAAATAGATTCGTATGGCTCTAGTTAGTTTTCTCGAGAGGATTCTCTCATATATTATAATAGCCAATGGCTTAAAAGTACTATCGTTGCTACAAACATAACAACTGATGGAAGAAGATCAATTGGTACCTTGTTGCTGGCTGACTATAAGCAGAAGAACCTTGGAATTCTCATTATCGCATTATATATTTATCTACAATAGTATTGATTTTTCTTGAAGAAATATGGTTATTGTTTCTTCATTCAATTTCATGTGCCAATGAGGCGTGGAGGACGACGGTGGTGAGCGCATCGTTGGAAGCTCACGGGAGGGAGGCACACATCTCATCCGGTGGGAAAGCACGCTGTGAAAAATGCCTAACCATCCATGGAGCCATTATCAGGGCGACGAGATCAATGCCACCCATAACCACCACCAAGTTGTATAATGTATGTCCTGGTGCTTCCCCGGAATCTTTCCTGCCTCTTGAGAGACCACAAGGCGTTCTGGTGGCAGTTTTTGGCCAAGGCTAGAAGCCAAGAACACTTCTTAAATTTGATCATGGATGTGACATTATGGTTAGCGGTGCATGGTGTAGTGTAGAGATTTGTTGCCTGGTATATAACAATGTGTGTTAAATTGGGTAGCCTTTTATTAGGCATGGGCCTCATAGGTGGACCATGACAGCTATTTAGAATAGCTGCAACAATTTTTTTACATGGGTGGTAAGTAGGAGAAGGAACCTGAGACCGTAGCCGATTTTGCTGCAAGGGCGATGTGTATAAGATAGTTGTAGCAAGCATATAAGTCACACTGGGAAAAGTGTGTAGATATTTTTGTACTAGAGATCCGTTCCTATACTTTGATGATATGCATGGTTGAATAGTAGTATGCGTGAATGTGGGAGTAATGTAACATGAAATAAAACATGGTGGACAAGGCTTCATGACTGAGCTGGAGGAGAAGATGTTAGTGGTGGAGCCAGACATGTTGTAGAAGATGTTGGGGATGGCACCATAGGAAGTGGCCAAATGGGGTTCCTCGGTGTCGACGAGAAGGATGCTGCATCGACACATATTGGGTTCCATTTCAAGCCAGAGAAGAACTTACGAACGGTATGTGCGCGATCCATTCATTCTTTTGTTTGATCCTTCCTTATTCCCCTCAACCTAGATTCCTTTTGTTTTGCACTTGCACATAGTTTTGATGGATTAATAAATTTTCTGACATTATTTTCAACAATAAATATCATATATCCATAAACTTCACATTGTTGTTTTATAGCAGAACATCATGTTCTTCTCTTTCTCTTATGGACTTCAATATGGTTGATGGTAATTTGCTGGATAGGTTAAGAGAGATCCAAGACGTAATTTCATGCCCAGGGTTTGACTTGTTTAATTTTTTATGAAAACATATTTGTTGCTAATAATGATACAAGTTCTAATTTATAAATGCAATAACATCTTCCATGTATACAAACTGAATAAAATATAAGCCAAAGTGGAATGTCAAGCCTTAATTTGTACTTAAAATGATATACGTTTTCTATGTGTAGAATAATATTTATTTTCCTTGGAGAATCTACTAGCTGGAGTGGTGATTCTCTATATACTTGTGAAAGTTGGCATGATCTTAGCATGAACCAACTCACAATGCTATCTTGAGCAGTGCTTTATTCACTTAAGTATCTTTTCTCATGAAAACACCAGGTTAAAAGCCTATTGCAATAAAATTAGATGCAAAATTTACAAGGTTTACATGTATGCAACTTAAATGTGGATATATGATGTTAGAGTTACACGCCTCTAATTATTTGTTCTAGCATACCAAGAGCATTAGTTATTTTGAAGTACTCCATTTATAAACTTTACTAGTTAGATATTGTATATGAAAATATGAAGTAATTATAAATGCTATTTATGATCATGAACAACCTTATCAGATGACTGTTTTCATGGCCTTTGAAGAAATGATATCCTAGAAGTTGAGCGCAGATGGAGGGGATTCAGTATTTCTGAGCCAAGAAAAGTAGATGGGGCCTGTCCAAGCTATGAATAGTAGGTGGGAAAGTGTTGAAATAGTTTTCCGTGGTTCCTAAATTCTAGGAGGTGTGTTTAGTAACCTGCATGGTTTCATTTGCCTAATTTCATGTGTAATAGTTTGCCAGGGAATAGCAAAATTCAATCAAGTGTCTGGTTGTAGAATCTTGGAATAAGGGAACCAAATCCTACATGTGTTTTCTTTAATTAACGGATAATAACAATAGACATACTTTCATGAGATGATTGGTCTTAAGCATAAAAATGCATCCATGTGCCACCTATCATTTCTAATGCACACCAAAGAGTTCTATGTTTTTGTACCACTTTATTTATTTTGTGCATTAGATCTTATAGTATATGTGATCGAATTTTATTTTCTATTGAAATACATTGCAAGTGAAGTGGATTTCAATTAGTTTTTGCATGTTACTGGCTACCTTTTCTATACATGTGAAATTTGATATGTAGTCAGTAACAACCTACCTGCAAGGCATAGTAATCCTATGAATAACCCAATATCAACTACTGATATTAATATCAACAAAAGAACTGTCTAATTTTCTTTAAGACCCGTGGCAACACATGAACACTCTACTAGTAGCATTAGTTAGTGTAATATGAGTTTGCTCTGTTAATCGTTGAAAAAATGTAAAAACACGTTTGTTAAGTTTATCCAACTATCTGAATCTCTGAATATGTTGTATTTTACACCGTCGTGTTCTATCTTCCCAGTGCCGTAGACTCGTGGGCCCTTCTGTAACTTAGAAATGTCAAGTTAACTAGCCTTGGCTCTTCCCATCAGAAAACAAATGCACACAATTGAAATGGTTCGCTCGATGCATAATCAAGTGTTGGTCTCGAGTTTGACCCCCACGGGTGGCATTATATTCCACTCTTCGTTTTGCAAATAATTTAGACACTGACATGTGGGTCCTATTGTGTCCTAGTTGTCAGTATATTTTACTATTTTTTATCTAATATACTATACGCTAAAAGGTGTCTCCTAGGTGTCCCATGTGTCAGTATATGCGACAGGTAATGATCAACTATATTGACCCGACAGAAGAGCTCCATTTTGGGCACATTTGAGTGTGGGACAAGTGCTGGAGGAGAAAAGTGATGGGTGTTAATTGGGTGGGGGAAAACTGACGCATGGGAAGATGGACCCGGGGCCATAGAATTCACTAGTGGCATCTCTCAGTTGAGCATAGTCATGGTGGGTGCAGAAATTATTGTTGGGCATTAATAGAAAAGTGAATAATTATGTCGTTATACATGGCATGACCAATACATGGGCATTACGTCTGTGATAAGTAGACCAATAAAGTTACTAACGCCTACTACTATATGTTGGAAATATGCCCTAGAGGCAATAATAAATTGGTTATTATGATATTTCCCTATTAATGATAAACGTCTATTAACCATGCTAGAATTGTACTGATCGAAAGCTTAAATACATGTATGGATATATAAACAACACTGTGTCCCTAGTGAGCCTCTACTAGACTAGCTCGTTGATCAAAGATGGTCAAGGTTTCTTGACCATAGACATGAGCTTCCATTTGATAACGGGATCACATCATTAGGAGAATGATGTAATGGACAAGACCCAAATATTAAGCTTAGAATTTCATCGTATAACTAAGTTTATTGCTACTGCTTTCTTCATGTCAAGTATGTATTCCTAAGACCATGAGACCATGCAAATCCCTAACTCCGAAGTAATTCCTTGTGTGTATCAAATGTCACTTCGTAATTGGGTGATCATAAATATGCTCTACAGGTATCTCCGAGGATGTCTATTGGGTTGGCATGGATCGAGACTGGGATTTGTCACTCCGTTTGACACAGAGGTATCTCTGGGCTCTCTCGGTAATACAACATCACGAGAAGTTTGCAAGAAATGTGACTAAAGTGTTAGTCATGAGATCTTGTATTACGGTATGATTAAAGTCACTTGCCGGCAACGAGATTGAACTAGCTATGGAGATACCGATGATCGAATCTTGCGCAAGTAACATATCGATGGACAAAGGGAACTACATACATGATTGACTGAATAATTGACATCGTGGTTCGACCGATAAAATGTTCATGGAATATGTAGTAAAAAATATGGGCATCCAAGTACCGCTATTGGTTATTAACCGGAGAGGTGTCTCGGTCATGTCTACATGATTCCCAAACCCGTAGGGTCCGCACGCTTAACGTTCAGTGATATTAGAGTAGTATTGGGATATGTACGTTGGTGACAGGATGTTGTTCAGAGTCTCATATGAGATCCCGGATGTCATGAGGAGCTCTGGAATGATCCGGAGGTAAAGATTGATATATGGGAAGTCATATTCAGGGTTCCGTAAAATGTTCAGGATTTTTTGGTATTGTATCGAGAAGGTTCCGTAGTGGGGACCACCTGCATGGGGAGCCACATGGATGTGGGTAGTGGGGAAAGTCCCCACACCCTTGATCTAGGTGCAACAAGATCCCACCTCAAAAGATATAGGATCATATCCCAAAAAGATAAGATCAAGATCCCTAAAAAGGGGGATAGTGATCGGTGAGGAAGGAGAGGAGGGATTTCCTTCCTCCCCCTTGACCAACATCCCTAGGGGCTTGTAGGGCAAGACACCAGCCCCATACACGCATGGATAAAGGTGGGAAGGCGCAAGGGGGCAACACACCCTCCCACAACGGCGAGCTCCTACCGTCTCTCTAGTTTCTTCCTTGTACGTCATTCCGAAGGCGCTTAGTGAAGCACTGCCGGCACTGCAACACCACCATCTCCACCATCTCATTGTCTTGGTCAAGATCTCATCTACTTCTCTGTCCTCGCTTGCTGGATCAAGGAGGCGGAGACGTTATCGAGCCGCATGTGTACTGAACTTGGAGGTGCCATTTTGGTGTTGGATCAGATTGGATCGTGACACTACTACAGGATGGTCCAAAGACGACACATCAATCAAAGACCCTTCGACGAAGCTGTGTGTGATCCACCAATAGCAAACGATATTGTTCAAGCTCCGTCGCCGATGGCACGAGCTGTGTGCGATGGCGTATCCATCAAATACGATTCAGAAAGTAGTTGCGTGTGCGATCCGCGGCAGACAGTTTATTCTTATGAACTGTTTGGGATTAGCTAAGATAACATAAACAGTTAACAAAACTATGTACATATGAGAAGTACAACACATAGTTCATTCGAATAAACTGTTTGCGCTGATCTAGCAGAACACAAATGGGTTAGCGTAAGAAGGCGTGTATGATATCCAACAATCGGTTCATTCATCAGAATTGTGTGGAAGACCAATAATAACCGAAACGATTCATCCAGACAAGTTGTGTGTGTTGTGGAAAGACGGTTGCTGCCAAACAATTGTGAGCAATTGATGAAATAATTACCGACGGTACATACGGAAGTGTCGTTTGCCCGTATTAATATCGCAGACGTTTTATTATTATTACCAGTCTAACTGCGCATCACTTATACTTCCTCTCTCACATCTTGTCACCGCGTTTTCACCCATGGACATGCTTCGGCACCGCACTGACATTTCTTTAGGCCACATTCCCGCGCAGAACCGCGCATGTTCAAGTGTAAGATTACCCATTGGTTTCCCGCCAGAAGCGAATGAGCATAAGAGCGTGCGGGCGTCACATGCGGATGCACATCTAGTGCATCCTAGCCCATCTACGAAGTATGCCAACCCTACCAAGCGCTGCCTCTGCCATCAACCTCCTCAACAATGAAAACGATTCGCTGCAGGTGCAACGACCTGTCGAGGCTGATGCCGTGTCCGGCGACGCACCGGACTATGCTGTGCTGTGCGTCATGACAAGGATTGAACAAACCCTTGGCATAGGGTGCGGCAGCGCCGCCGAGCAACATAGTTGCCTTACCGCCAAGAGGCTGCAGAGCACCGCACAAGAAGATCATCGGTGGTGCTCCATAGAGCAAAAACATGCGTGTCCGCGCCGAGAGGGCATGGCGCACTACACAACAAGACCGATGAAGGGCCGCAGAACGAGAGGCACGCCGCGCGGCAGATCAAGAGCGGTTCCATCCCTGATTGCCTGCTATCTGCTACCTCTTAAGCGTGCATTAGTTTTCCCTTCAAGAGGAAAGGGTGATGCAACAAAGTAGATAAGTATTTCCCTCAGTTGTTGAGAAGCAAGGTATCAATCCAGTAGGAGGAACAAGCAAGTCACTAATGGATGCACCTACACAAACAATCAAACTCTTCCACCCAATGCTATAAAGGGGTTGTCAATCCCTTCACGATTATTTGCAAGGATTAGATCTGACAGAGATAGATAGAAAAGATTGCGGAAAGTAAAAAGGTAAATAAATTGCAGAAAGGTATTTTTGGTAATTTTGGTTTATAGATCTAAAAATATATTATGGAAAGTAGACCCGGGGGCCACAGGTTTCACTAGAGGCTTCTCTCTTGAAGGAAAGTATCATGGTGGCTGAACAAATTACTATCGAGCAATTGATAAAAAAGCAAATAATTATGAAGATATCCAAGGCAATGATTATGCATATAGCATCACGTTCGTGTCAAGTAGACTGAAACGATTCTCCATTTACTACTATTACTCCACACATCGACCGACTCCTGCCTGCATCTAGAGTATTAAGTTCATGAAGAACAGAGTAACACATTAGGTAAGATGACATGATGTAGAGGGATAAACTCAAGCAATATGATGAAAACCCCATCTTGTTACCCTTGATGGCAACAATACAATACGTGCCTCACTACCCCTACTATGTCACTGGGTGAGGACACCGCAAGATTGAACCCAAAACTAAGCACTTCTCCCGTTGCAAGAATTACCAATCTAGTTGGCCAAACCAAACCAATAACTCGAAGAGATTTGCAAAGATATGAAATCATGCATATAAGAATTCAGGAAAGACTCAAATAATATTCATGGATAATCTGAACATAAACCCACAATTCATCGGATCTAACAAACACACCGCAAAAGAGTATTACATCGGATAGATCTCCATGAAGATCATGAAGAACATGGTATTGAAGCACAAAGAGAGAGAAGAAGCCATCTAGATACTAGCTATGGACCCGTAGGTCTGTGATGGACTACTCACGCATCATCGTAGGGGCAATGGAGTTGATGTAGATGCCCTCCGTGATCGGATCCACCTCCGGCAGATTACCGAAAAAGGCTCCATGATTGGATCTCTTGCGAACGGAGGCTTCTGGCGGCGGAAAAGTATTTGCGTGGCTCTTTTTGGTATTGGGCGAATATCTGGGTATTTATAGGACGAATAATAGGACTAGGACTCCTGCTAGGGAGTCACAAGCCTACCAGGCGCAACCAGGGGGGTGGCCGCGCCCCTGGCTTGTGACTTCCTGGCAGCTTGCTTGCCTTGCACTCCAAACCTGGTAGATCTCTTTTGTTACAGAAAAAATCATCGCGAAGATTTTATTCCGTTTGGACTCCATTTAATATTCCATATCTGCAATACTCAAAAACAAGGAAAAAACAGAAACTGCCACTAGGCTCTAGATTAATAGGTTAGTCCCAAAAATAATACTCTCTCCATTCCGAAATCTAGTGCGCATAGATTTTATCCCACATACCAATGCATGTGCTGGCACTGCATTTTGGACGAGAAAGCCCCCAGCCTCCCATGCGAAGAGTACTAGTACTACTAGTATGTTGGCCACGATGCTTTAAGGAGTACTAGTACTAGTACAATGGCGTCCTCCGTCTGCCCCTCACGAGCGCTCATGACTAGCAAGCAAAGCCAGCAAGCAAAGTGGGTATGCAGTCTAAGGACACGGGGCGCCGGCCATGGATGTGCTGCAGGAGGAGACGCCGGCCATGGCGGACGAGGATATGCTGGCCGTGGCAGATGCAAGGACGCCAAGGGAAGCGGGTATGCAGGCTAAGGACGTGCCGGCGCCGGCCATGGACGCGTTAGCGGAGGAGACGTTGGCCATGGCGGCGAGGATACACCGGTGATGGCGGACGTGGAGACACCAATCATGCTCGTGGAATGCGTCTCTAGCTCTTGTGATTCGCGAGCTGCCGCCGCTGCCACACAAGAAGTCAGCACCAAGAACTCGCTCCATGGCCAAGAAATCTGAACTGCTCATCGGTGCTGGAGAAGAAGACCAAGAAAGAGATAGCCGACGCCTGAGGAAATTCTGGCACTGGCGTGCTCGGAATGGATCATTCACATGCGGGCAATGGTGCGTGCTGAACGGCCGCGGGCATAGCGATGACGACCAGACATGAGTGCATGCGAGCCCGTGCGCTGCTGCGAGGAAGGAAACCAGTAACTGCTCCCGTGATTCCAGTGGGGTATTTTTTTCCAAACAAGGCATGCAAAGCAAACGCGGACTACATATCGGAATTTTGACAAAAAAATTATGCGCACTATATAAAGGAACCGAGGGAGTATAAAATAGCATATTAATGCATATAAAACATTCAAAACATATAATATAATAACATTGGAAACGTATCAGCATCCCCAAGCTTAATTCATGATCGTCCTCAAGTAGGTAAATGATAAAAAAAGAATTTTTGATGTGGAATGCTACCTAACATATTTATCCATGTAATATTCTTTATTGTGACATGAATATTCAGATCCATAAGATTCAAAACAAAAGCTTAATGTTGACATAAAAACAATAATATTTCAAGCATACTAGCAAAGCAATTGTATCTCTTCAAAATATAATGGCAAAAGAAAGTTATCCCTACAATATCATATAGTCTGGCTATGCTCCATCTTCCCCACACAAAGTATTTATATCATGCACAACCCCGATGACAAGTCAAGGAATTGTTTCACACCTTTATTTTCTCAAACTTTTTCAACTCTCACGCAATACATGAGTGTGAGCCATGGATATAGCACTATAGGTGGAATAGAATATTGTGGAGGTTGTGAAGGAAAAGGAGAAGATAGTCTCACATCAACTAGGCGTATCAATGGGCTATGGAGATGCCCATTAATTGATATCAATGTGAGTGAGTAGGGATTTCCATGCAATGGATGCACTAGAGCTATAAGTGTATGAAAGCTCAAATAGAAACCAAGTGGATGTGCATCCAACTTGCTTGCTGATGAAGACCTAGGGCAATTTGAGGAAGCCCATCATTGGAATATACAAGACAAGTTATATAATGAAAAATTCCCACTAGTATATGAAAGCGACAAAATAGGAGACTCTCTATCATGAAGATCATGGTGCTACTTTGAAGCACAAGTGTGGGAAAAAAGATAGTAGCATTGTCCCTTCTCTCTTTTCTCTCATTTTTTTATTTGATGGGCATCTAAGGCCTCTTTTTTATTTGGGCTTGGCTAGCCTCTTTTATTTTTCATAAAGTGCGGAGTCTCATCCCCAATTGTGAGGGAATCATAGCTTCCATCATCCTTTCCTCACATGGGACAATGCTCTAATAATGATGGTCATCACACTTTTATTTACTTACAACTCAAGAAATGACAACTCGATAACTAGAACTAAATATGCCTCTATATGAATTCCTCTGGCGGTGTACCGGGATGTGCAATAATCTAGCATAGCAAATGACATAAAAAAAGGACAAGCCATGAAAACATCATGCTAGCTATCTTAAGATCATGCAAAGCAATATGAAAACGATGGTGCGTGTCATAATAAACAGAATGGTGGAAGTTGCAGGGCAATATATCTCGGAATGTCTATGGAAATGCCATAATAGGTAGGTATGGTGGCTGTTTTGAGGAAAGATATATGGTGGCTGTATTGAGGAAGGTGGGTTTATCGCACCGACGAAAGTTGCGTGGTACTAGAAAGGCTAGCAAATGTGGAAGGGTGAGAGTGCGTATAATCCATGGACTCACATTTGTCATAAAGAACTCACATACTTATTTAAAAAGTCTATTAGTCATCGAAGCAAAGTATTAGATGCATGCCCCTAGGGGAGAGGTTGGTAGGAGTAAACCATCGCGTGCTCCCGACCCTCACACAAAGGTCGACAATCTATAAACAAATCATGCTCTGACTTCCTTACATAACGGTTCACCATACATGCATGCTACGGGAATCACAAACCTTTACACAAGTATTTTACCAATTCAAAATTACTTCCTAACATGACTCTTAGCATTACCATCTTCATATCTCAAAACTTTATGCAAGTAATCAAACTTCTCATAATACTCAATGCACTTAATATGGAAGTTTTTATTATATCCCTGTTGGATGCCTATTATATCAGGACTAAATTCATAACCTAAACCAATTACCATGCTGTTTAAAGACTCTCAAAATAATATAAGTGAGGTACGAGAGTTTAATTATTCCTATGAAAGCAAACACCACCGTGTTCTAAAAAGATATAAGTGAAGCACTAGAGCAAAATTGCCCATCTCAAAAGTTATAAGTGAAGCACATAGAGTATTCTAATAAATTCATGATTCATGAATGTCTCTCTCAAAAGATGTGTGAAGCAAGGATGATTGTGGCAAACTAAAAAGCAAAGACTCATATCATACAAGACGCTCCAAGCAAAACCATATCATCTGGTGAATAAAAATATAGCCTCAAGTAAATTTACCGATGGATTGAAGACGAAAGAGGGGATGCCTTCCAGGGCATCCCCAAGCTTAGGATCTTTGACATCCCTGGGGTGTCTTGGGAATCCCCAATCTTAGTCTCTTGCCACTCCTTATTCCATAGTCCATCAAATCTTTACCCAAAACTTGAAAACTTCACAACACAAAACTCAACAGAAAACTCGTGAGATCCGTTAGTATAAGAAAATAAATCACCACTTTAGGTACTGTTGTGAACTTATTATTTACTTATATTGATATAATACCTAATTTATTCTAACTTCTTCATGGTTCACCCCCCCTATACAACCCATAGATACATCAAAATAGGTAAACAACACAAAGAAAACAGAATTTGTCAAAAACAGAATAGTCTATAGCAATCTGAAAATTTCGTATACTTCTGTAATTAAAAAAATTCTTACAAATTAGTACAACCTGGGAAATTTGAATATCAATCTTGTGTAAAAGCTTCAGACTCATTTGACACTTTGAAAAATTTATAAAATTCCTGGACTTGGCGCAAAAGTTTCTATTTTTCAGCAAGATCAAGTCAACAACCACCATAGACCATCCCAAAGGTCTTACTTGGCTCAAACACTAACTAAAACACCAAAACACAACTACTATAGAAGTAATAATGTGGGAAACACTAAAAAACATAAGCAAAAACAGAACATAAAAATAAAATTGGGTTGCCTCCCAACAAGCGCTATTGTTTAACGCCCCTAGCTAGGCAAAACGCAAAAGATCTAGGTATTGTCATCTTTGGTAAGCAATTCGTACTCATAACCTGGATCATCACCATAGATATCATCGTATAAGATGCGTATCTTATTTTTAACTGGTTCCTTGATTTTTTTCTTCTAACCAATCATCATTAAATCCTACATAAATGCCCCTAGTGATCCAGCCAAATTCATCATAGGTTTAAAGGTAAATGGTTTGGAAAATTTCAGAATAGGGAACTCTTCTTCTAAGATTATCATGGTAAGATTGATAATGCCCAGACTCGAAGTAATGCAAGGTTTCTTTATCGTGTAGAATTTCTTTAATCGGAGGGTGCTCAATATCCTTTTTATAGAAATCAAAAATTTCCCTAGCTTCTTGTATGATAAAATCAAATTCATGCATAAGGATGATCGTGGCAATCTTTTTGGCCTTAGGATGATTAATTTAGGGAAGTTAATAAAACACCTCTTGCAAAGCAGGATGGATGTGCACAAATTTACTTTCCAAATTTTCAACGAGCATGACAATAGCATCAACATAAAAATTTGTGCTAATAATAATAGATTTCTTATTCATAGGTATGACTCCAGTACAATCGAAGAACTCTTGAATAACACTCTTCCCAATAATATTACCGTCTCCCACTTTAAAACTTTTAACTTTATAATTAGGAGGAGGTTTAGATTCATGATCTAAAGAGCAAGATCCTTTTTCTCTCAAGATTATCACTAGTAATACCCTCAAAATTTTCAATGATAACCTTCCCAGATTCAAACGTGGTGGCAACGAATAGATCTAGCACACAAGCAAGCAAAAGGCAAACGGAAGAAGGGTGAATAAAAAGGCAAATCTTTTTGGTATTTTCTGAAAATCATTTTAGAAGTGGGGGAGAGGAAAATGAGAGGCAAATGGCAAATAATGTAAATGCAAGAGATGAGTTTGTGATGAGTACTTGGCGGGCTTGATGTGTATCCTCCCCGGCAACGACGCCAGAAATCCTTCTTGCTACCTCTTGAGCGTGCGTTGGTTTTCCCTTGAAGAGGAAAGGGTGATGCAGCAAAGAAGATAAGTATTTCCCTCAGTTGTTGAGAACCAAGGTATCAATCTAGTAGGAGGAACAAGCAAGTCACCAATGGATGCACTTACACAAACAATCAAACTCTTACACCCAACGCTATAAAGGGGTTATCAATCCCTTCACGATTATTTGCAAGGATTAGATCTGATAGAGATAGATGTAAAATATTGCGGAAAGTAAAAAGGTATATAAATTCCAGCAAAGTATTTTTGGTATTTTTGGTTTATAGATCTGAAAATATACTATGGAAAGTAGACCCAGGGGCCATAGGTTTCACTAGAGGCTTCTCTCTTGAAGGAAAGTATCATAGTGGGTGAACAAACTACTTTCGAGCAATTGATAGAAAAGGGAATCATTATGAAGATATCCAAGGCAATGATTATGCATAGTCCGTGTCAAGTAGACCGAAACAATTCTGCATCTACTACTATTACTCCACACATCGACCCACTCCTTCCTGCATCTAGAGTATTAAGTTCATGAAGAACAGAGTAATGCATTATGTAAGATGACATGATGTAGAGGGATAAACTCAAGAAATATGATTAAAAGCCCATCTTTTTACCCTTGATGGCAACAATACAATACGTTCCTCGCTACCCCTACTATGTCACTGGGTGAGGACACCGCAAGATTTAACCCAAAACTAAGCACTTCTCCCAATGCAAGAATTACCAATCTAGTTGTCCAAACCAAACCAATAACTTGAAGAGACTTGCAAAGATATGAAGTCATGCATATAAGAATGCAGAAAAGACTCAAATAATATTCATGGATAATCTGAACATAAACCCACAATTCATCGGATGTCGACAAACACACCGCAAAAGAGTTTTACATCGGATAGATCTCCATGAAGATCATGAAGAACATGGTATTGAAGCACAAAGAGAGACAAGAAGCCATCTAGGTACTAGCTATGGACCTGTAGGTCTGTGGTGGACTACTCATGCATCATCGGAGGGGCAATGGAGTTGATGTAGATGCCCTCCATTATCGGATCCCCCTCCGGCAGATTACCGGAAAAGGCTCCACGATTGGATCTCTCGGGAACGAAGGCTTCTGGCAGTGGAAAAGTATTTGCATGGATCTTTTTGGTATTGAGGGAATATTTGGGTATTTATAGGACGAAGAATAGAGATAGGACTCCTGCTAGGGAGTCACAAGCCTGCCAGGCGCGGCCAAGGGGGTGGCCGCACCCCTGGCTTGTGACTTCCTGACAGCTTCCTTGCCTTGCACTCCAAGCCTGGTAGATCTCTTTTGTTCCAGAAAAAATCATCGCGAAGATTTTATTCCGTTTGGACTCCGTTTAATATTCCCTATCTACAATTCTCAAAAACAAGAAAAAAACAGAAACTGACACTAGGCTTAGATTAATAGGTTAGTCCCAAAAATAATATAAAATAGCATATTAATGCATATAAAACATCCAAAACAGGTAATATAATAGCATGACACAATAAAAAATTATAGATACGTTGGAGACGTACCACTATCCCACCGACATGACGTTGCAGCTATGTCCAAGGCATGTGACTAGCCTGATTTCTCGCCAGGAATGGGCAGCAGTCGTCCGCACCGTACTTGCTCCAAAGCCCGGCTGCACCGTCCTTGCCCCGGACGCCGGCCGCACCGTTCGCCTTGTCCGTGCCCCCCTCGATGCTAATGGGCTTGTATGTAGGCTTGCGCGCCTCCTTAGCCCAGGGAGCAATGGAAGACAATGGCCATCGCATCCTCGAGATGGTAATCTCCAAAGAAATAGCCAGCTTGGAGCTCGAGATCGCACTCTAGCTGTACCGCGAGCGTGTAAACCGCATGGACGAACGCCGGACCGAGTTCAGGAACATCCAATAGCTTCTGTAGGATAGGGTGTAGTTAACTAGTCATGGACGCATTTTATTTTGTTGAACTGGTTAGATGTCGATCCCAATGTCTAGAAAACAATGATAACCCACAAGTATAGGGGATCGCAATAGTTTTCGAGGGTAGAGTATTCAACCCAAATTTATATATTCGACATAAGGGGAGCCAAAGAATATTTAAGAGTATTAGCAGTTGAGTTGTCAATTCAACCACACCTGGAGATAAATATCTGCAACAAAGTGATCAGTAGCACAGTAATATGATAGTTTGATAGTAGTAGTAACAGTAACAGTGGAGGTAAAAGTTGCAGTAGTGATTTTGTAGCAAGTGCAATAGTAGCAGCAACAATAGTAACTTAGCAAGAACAATAAGTGGAAAACTCATCGGCACTGGATCGGTGTATTCATTGGATGATATTCATCATATGATAGTTAGAACATAGGGCGACACAAAACTAGCTCCTGTTCATCAATGTAATGTAGGCATGTATTTCATAAATAGTCATACATGCTTATGGAAAAGAACTTGCATGGCATATTTTATCCTACCCTCATGTGGAAGCGGGGGTCCATAAGGAAACTAAGGGATATTAAGGCCTCCTTTTAATAGAGAACTAGAACAAATCATTAACGCATAGTGAATACATGAACTCCTCAAACTACGGTCATCATCGTGAAGCATCCCAAATATTGTCACTATGGGGTTGACTAGGCAAGATCGGATCAAGAAAATAGATATAATAATGATAACATAAATGGTTCAGATCTGAAATCATGAGACTCGGGCCCTAGTGACAAGCATTAAGTATGGCAAAGTCATAGAAACATTAATCTTAGAACTTTGTGGATACTAGGGATCAAGCCCTAACTAAACTAACTCGATTACATGATGAATCTCATCCAAATCCTCACCGACAAGCAAGCCTACGAAGAAATTAGTCACTCCCGGTGGGGAGCATCATGGAATTGGTGATGAAGGAGGGTTGATGATGACGAATACCGAAGATTCCCCTCTCCGCAGCCCCAAACGGGCTCTAGATCTGGCCTCCCGATGAAGAACATGAGGCGGCGGCGGCTTTGTATCGTGAAACGTGATGAAACTTTCTCCTTGATTCTTTCTAGAAAATTAGGATTTTGTAGAGCTGGAATTAGGGTCGGGCCCCCACGAGGTGAGCACCACCCAACAGGCAGTGGCAAGGGGACTAGCGCGTCCTGGTAGGTGTTGGGCACCCTGGGCCCCCTCTCTGGTGGCTTTTGGCTCCAATATTCCTCCAATATTCTGAAATAATTCTCCAAAAAGTTTTGTTCCATTCCGAGAACTTTTATTTCTGCACAAAAACAACACCATGGTAGTTCTGCTAAAAACATCGTCAGTACGGGTTAGTTTCAGTCAAATCATGCAAATTAGAGCCCAAATCAAGAACAAAAGCGTTAGGAAAAGTAGATACGATGGAGATGTATCAACTCCCCCAAGCTTAAACCCTTGCTTGTCCTCAAGCAATTCAGTTGACAAACTTAAAGTGGGAAAGAAAAACTTTTACGAACTCTTTTGTTCTTGTTTACATACATATGTTTAAGTAGCACCAAGGTTGTCAGCAAAGATTATGACTAAACATGTCAAGAATAACTCTTAAGGATTATATTAACTCATATCAATGACACAAGAAACCAGCGAGCAATAATAAGATATATCAAGTGAAAACATTTGTCAAAACAATCATGATATAATATGACAATAGTGGTATCTCGCTAGCCCTTTCTGAGACCGCAAAACATAAATGCAGAGCACCTCCAAAGTGCAAGCAGCGACTAAACATTGTAATTCGTGGTAGAAAAGATCCAGTCATGATGCATCCAACATTCACTATACACAATGCATGAGGATGGCAATAATGCTCTTAGATTTGGCGCTTATTTGAGAAGGTGATGACTCAACATTAAAGTAAATAGATTGTCCCTTCGCAGAGGGAAGTAGGGATTTGCAAAGGTGACAGAGCTCAAAGCTTAAATAAGAGATAAGTATAATTTTGAGAGGTATACCCTTCCTGTCAACGTTATGACCAAGAGCTATCAATATCTTCCATATTAAACAAATTAGCGGCGGTTCCCAAGCAGTGAAAGTAAAGGTTTACTCCCCCTCCACCAACAAACACACCCCACGGCGAGCCGAATCCACGAGTACCGTCCAAACCAACAACATTCCTGGGGTAGTTTTGTTTAATTATTTGCATTTCTTTTGATTTCGGGATTGGGAATCCCTATTACCGCCCTTCTCGTGCAAGGACGAGTGAATAAACACTCATCATGAGAGTAACCCGCTTAGCATGGAAGATACTGACCACTCCCTGTCGCTCCATGAGCAGTCCACGCACACAAAACAGATGTTCATTTGAAATTTTAGAGGTGGCAGATGCAAATTTACTTGGAATGGCAGGGTAATACCGCATATAGGTAGATATGGTGGACTCATATGGAATTACTTCGGTTTAAGGATTTTGATGGACCAGCAGTATTCCCTCTTAGTACAAGTGAAAGCTAACAAATAGATTGAGAAGCGACCAACTAGAGAGCAAAGATGGTCATCAACATGCATTATGAATAACAAACATGGAATGCTACCATGAGTAGGATATGGACACCATGAACATAAATATCATGAAGGCTATGTTGGTTTTGATTCAACTACATGTGTGAACATGTGCCAAGTCAAGCCACTTGAAACATTTAGAGGAGGATACCATATCATCATACTACATCACAACCATTTTAATGCATGTTGACATCTAAGATAAATCATTATCCACTGCTAGCTACTTGAGAATGTGAAAGCACACTTGCTCCCTTGGTGGTTTTGGTAATTAATAACAACATATATGTCATTGGACTCATGTTTTCACTAAGCATATTTCAGGAAAAGTAAAATTATGGGATGGCTATAAATTGTGAGGAGATACCCCAATATGGAAGGAATGGATTGGCAAGGCTTCAAGCTAGAAGATGCTCTTTTTACTTTATGTGAAATCACTTTGAGTCCATAGGAAAGCCAATACTATTAAAAGGGGCAAGGTATTGTTGGGAACAAATTGCTCCACGTGCACAAGTGCTAGCCACCAAGAACACCCACAAGCTCTCCCACAAAATGCTCTATCAAAACCCTACCACTCAAAATCGGTGCTACCAATAATTCCACTTCGGCTACACCGAGTCAAAACCTAAGATAGAACCCTAGCCAAACACTAGCTCTTCGGTGCAACCGAGTTCACATCGGTGCAACCGAGATTCAGTGACCATGATTTTGTTACCTGATTTCATAAAATGGGAATTTCCAAGTTTTGTGTTTCGATCTCACTAAGTCTTGGAAACTGCCTCGACCACTGACTTTGGTACCACCGAGTTTCCTATATCGGTCTCACCAAGATTCCAAAAGTTGCCACATTTTGAATGGATCGGTACAACCGAGTTTTGCATCGGTTTCACCGAGATTGTTGATGACCCACAAGTATAGGGGATCAATCATAGTCCTTTTGAGAAGTAAGAGTGTCGAACCCAACAAGGAGTAGAAGGATATCACTACTGGAATCAGCATCTTTGCCGTCAGCCAACTCTTTGCTGCCTGCTAGCTGACGACAAAGAAGGTCTTTGCCATCATCTTGCAGAAAGCTAACGTCAAAGATGCTGCTGACGACAAAGATCATGTTTGCCGTCAACCAGCTCTTTGCTATCTGCTAGCAGACGGCAAAGAGCGGACCTAAATCTCTCTCTCCCTCTCTCCCTCTCTCTTTCCCCTCTCTCACACCCATGCCCAAGCCGCCACCGCCCTGCCTGCCCCGTTGCCCGGCCGCCCCGCGCCGCCGCACCGCCGCACCGT
This sequence comes from Hordeum marinum, assembly GCA_022496015.1. NCBI lineage: Eukaryota > Viridiplantae > Streptophyta > Magnoliopsida > Poales > Poaceae > Hordeum > Hordeum marinum. Next base: position 388,985,603 of record CM039672.1, read on the forward strand.
CGCCCTACCCCGCCACGCCGCCACGCGGCTGCCCTGCCCTGCCCGCCCCACCGCGCCCCCGCCCAGCCTGCCCCGTCCCACCCCACAACGTCGCCTCGCTGCACCGGCCACGACGCCCCTCCCCTACGGCGGCCACTCGAGCACCGCCGTGAGGAAGGCCGTGGCACCACCCCCTCCCCTGCGGCGGGCCTCCCCCCTCCTCCACCGCCCCTCCTCCACCGGCAGCCCGGCCCCCTACCCCGCGGTGAGCTCCTCCTCCTCCTCTTATTTTTTCTGTTTTTTTAGTTTTAGGTTTATGCTTAGTTTATATTTAGTTTGTTTTAGTTTTAGGTTTACGTTTAGTTTAGTTTATTTTAGTTTTAGTTTTAGGTTTAGTTCTAAAAAAAGAAGAAGAAAATAAGAATAATTAGAAAATGAGGAAGAAGAAGAAGAAGATGAAGAAGAGGAAGAAGAAGAAGAAGAAGAGGACGAAGAAGAGGAAGAAGAAGAAGAAGAGAGGAGCCCCCAACCTCCGACGCCATCGATCCTCAACCCCCGACGCCACCGACCCCAACCCCCGACACGACACCCCGACACCCCAACCCCGACACGGCACCCCCGACACCCCGACCCCGACATGGCACCCCCGACACCCCAACCCCAACATGGCACCCCTGACACCCCGACCCTGACACGACTCCCCGACACCCCGACCCCGACACGACACCCCCGACACCTTGACACGACACCCCCGACAACGACACAACACCCCTACCCCGACACGACACCCCGACCCTGACACGACACCCTTGACACCCCGACCCCGACACGACACCCCCGACACCCCGACCCCGACACGACACTCCCAACACCCCGACCCCGACACGACACGGGTCATATATTTGTGAATTATGAGTTAGGTCATATATTTTTCAATTTTGTTATACAGAACATCATATTTATGTTGATCGGGTGGATTTAAATGCGCAGTTGTTTCATCACTGCGAGGGTCTGGTGTTCGACGACCTCCCTGTGCGTTCGACGAGCTCCGCCCCTGCGTTCGTGGGTGAGCACAAATGACATCTCCTCTTGCCCCCTTCATTTCCTCTATTCTAGTCTTCGTGTCGATGAAACTTGCTAGCTATAGGTGTCTTCAATCATCAGTATGCTCGACCACTATGCGTCTCCCATTCGAAAGGGTTGCATCTATAAATATGCATTCATTAGCATATTTATAACCACGATTCTTTCGAATTGTCCAACGTTATCCATGGACAGCCCAAGTATGTGTAGATTGGGTTTGTTTTCCCATATGCTCTGCTCCGGATCCGATGCAGAATTTCGTCAGTGCCTCCCTGTTGTTCTCCGGGTACACATCCTCTCTGCTTATTGCCAAGACGTGTATCAGGAGAACAGCAGGATCCAGAGCAGAGCATGGGAAAACGAACCCAATCTACACATACTCGGGTGGGATTAGGACCTATCTTTACCTACTAACGTCTAGGTTGCATCGACGTAATAAAACTGACAAACTCTATTAACTGATGAATATGGTTTGCTGAATTATGTATATATTTTGTGTGTGTCCAGTAGCTAGGCAAGATGAGTGATCGTGGGTGGATGTACACCGGTCACACTAGTCAGAAAGACATGACCCGTGAATGGATAACAAAAACCAAGGAGTTTGTGGGAGTCGCATTTGCAAATGGACAGAAAAGAACCTGGTGCCCTTGTGTCGATTGCGACAACAGTATGAAGAAGTCAGAGTTTGAAATGATCAAACACCTATAGAAGTGGGGTTTTACACCTAATTATACGGTCTGGACATTTCATGGTGAGTCTGCCCAACGTGCCAGAGCTGAGGTGGTTCGTCGTTGCACCGACGAGCATGGTACTGGGATCGAAGACATGGTGCAAGACTTTGATGATGCTCGGGATTCAGACGATGAGATGGAGGAATCTGCAAAGGCATTTTATGAAATGTTGGAGTCTTCAAAACATCCTCTCCACGAGCACACTGAGCTTTGGCAGCTGGATGCCATCACGCAAGTAATGGCTCTGAAGGCCCAATTCAACCTGGGCTGAGAATGCTGCGATGCGATGATGACGATATTTGGACGTTTTCTACCCAAAGGCCATGTATTACCACCAAACCTGTACCAGTCGGACAAAATCGTACGTGCACTTAAGATGCCCTATGAGAAGATAGATGCGTGTGAGAATGGATGTGCCTTATTTAGGCTTGAGTATGCGGGCTTGAACTATTTCCCCATTTGCAATGCTTCCAGGCATGTTCTGGTAGACAACGGTATGGGTGAGAAGAGTCAGACCAAAATCCCCATTAATGTTCTTCAGTATCTACCAATCATACCAAGACTTCAACGTATTTTCATGGTCGAAGAGACGGCCAGACAGATGACATGGCATAAATTGGGCAAAAGAACAGAACTAAATGCAGATGGGAATCCGATGTTGGGACACACTTCAGACACTTTTGCGTGGAAGCACTTCGATGCATTACATAAGGATAAAGCGGCAGATCCAAGGCATCCTCGAGTTGCCATCAGCACGGATGGGTTCAATGTGTATGGTATGACGGCAACATAATACAGTTGTTGGCCTGTATTTGTCATTCCACTCAATCTCCCCCCGAAGAGATTATGAAAAGAAAGAACATTTTCCTGACATTGATAATTCCAGGGCCCAAATATCCAGGGAAGAATATGAATGTGTACATGCAACCGCTTAAGGATGAATTGCAAGAAGCCTGGGATAATGGGATCAAGACATACGACGCTGCTACAAAAAAGAACTTCAAAATGCATGTGTGGTACATGTACTCGATGCATGACTTGCTGGTGTATGCACTATTCATTGGCTGGTGTGTGCATGGAAGGTTTCTGTGCCCCACATGCGAGGCAGCTCTTCAGTTCCGTTGGCTGGAGGCGGGTCGCAAGTTTTCTTGCTTCGACATGCATAGACAGTTCCTGGATCCTGACTATAAGTTCAGAAAAGACAAGAATAATTTCATCAAAGGTAGAGTTGTCAAAAACACTTCACCACCTGCATTGACAGGCCAACAGATCCTGGATCAGATAAACGCTCTCGAGCCGGATCCAGATCGTCCAGGGTATTTCAAAGGGTATAATACGGAACACGCCTGGACTCACAAGATATGTTTGTGGGATCTGCCTTACTTTAAAGACCTCCTTTGCCCACACAAGATCGACGTGATGCACACTGAAAAGAATACCGCGGAGGCCCTTTTTGGTACATTGTTCGGCATAGAGGGGAAGTCAAAGGATAATCCTAAGGCTAGAGTAGATTAGGAGGCTCTATGTGATAGACCGTTACAAAACATTCGACAACCGAAAGGAAAGAAGAACTGGAGGAAGCCAAAGGCATGGTTCAATCTTGGAAGGCCAGCTATGAGGGAAATGATCTTGTGGGTGAAAATGCAGTTGATGTTCCCCGATGGGTATGCAGCGAATCTAAAGAGGGGAGCGAGTCTTGACAAATTGAAAATATTTGGTCTCAAGAATCATGATTGGCACATATGGCTTGATCTGGTAATGCTGGTGATGTTGCGTGGCTTTATCCCTGAGGATGAATGACTAGTACTCGCAGAGCTGAGCTATTTCTTCCGTGCTCTTTGTGCGAAAGAACTATCGCCTGACGTGCTAGACGAACTGGAAGAGTTGGTGCCAGAGTTGATCTGCAAGTTAGGAAAGATCTTTCCATCGGGCTTCTTTAATCTAATGCAGCATTTGATTTTGCATCTCCTGACCGAGGCAAGATTGGGGAGGCGGGGCGTGCAAAATCGTTGGTGCTTCGCAACTAAGAGGATGCAGAAGACGCTTCGAGCAAAATGTAAAAATAAACATAGAGTTGAAGCATCGATGGCTGAGGCATTCATTACTGAGGAGGCGGCAAACTTCGTGACAACACACTACAAAGCCAAGAATCGTCATTTGCATAATCCGAAGCCTCGGTACAATGATGGCGACCATGAAAAAGGTCGATCCAACCTCAGCCTATTCAAAGGGAAGCTCGCACCAGCCGGTGCTTCAAAATCAATAGCGTTGGATGTCAAAGAATGGCGGACCATTTCGTTGTATATCTTCAACAACCTAACAGAAGTGCGGCCGTACATCGAGTAAGTTCTCGGTACATTGTTTCGCAACTTCTAATTCCTTTGAAATGCTCTTATTCCCGGATATGTGATACAGTCGATACATCGCCAAATTCTCGGATGGAATGGTGATCCAAAAGGATTCCATCAAAGAGTATGAGCTTCTGGCAAAGCATGCAGGCGGCTATCCCAGTTTCATCTCTTGGTTCAAGCAAACGGTACTTTCCATTAATTAGACGATTTCATTCTTCGCCTAGTTTGCGGCTAATGCAACAATCCTTTCGTATTAAACTTGTAGGCTAATGTAGAGTCTATGGACTCTGAATTGAGACACGTCACTAATGGTTGACTATAAGGTCCGTTCATTTGACAAATACGACATCAACGGGTATCACTTTCGTACTTTTGGCAAAGAGCTATCTATGGCCGACCGAAAGTCTACAAATTGTTGTGTCTCCGCTGTCGGCGAAGGAGGGGTCGAGTATTATGGAAGATTTGAAGCAATTTATGAACTTACATTCTTTGGTGAAAACCCACCAAACATCGTAATCTTCAAATGTTATTGGTTCCAGCCGAAGGAGACTAGAAGGACTCATGAACATATAGGGCTAGTCGAAATCAAATAAAGCACCCATTTAGATGTTCCCGATGTCTATATTACGGCTCAACAGGCGACCCAAGTTTTCTATCTACCGTGGGCCTGCCAAACGGATCCAAATTTGAAAGGTTGGGATGTCGTTTATGATGTGCCGCCACATTTTAGACCACCTCCCCTCAATGAAGATGATTATGAACCTCACATTAACCCAAACACATATGAAGGAGAATTCTTCCAAGAAACACGTGTTTCCAAAAAACGTTTCAAGAACCGCTCTACTTCACCCCAGAACATTAAGGTCGACAGCGACAGTGAACCCGACTTCACCCCTGAGCCGGAACAAGAAGAGACGGAAGAAGAAGAGGTTACTGCTGCAGATGACCTGACAATGCTTGACCGATTACATAGAGGCCTTCCACATGTTGATGCATTTATTGATGATGCTGATGAGCACGTCATTACTGATAGTGATGATGATTATGCATTTATTGATCCTGGAGCATATATAGACGATGAAGATTAATATTAGTAATGTGAGGTATTCAATTATTATTATGTACATATATATTATTAATTATTTCATATTATTAGGTATTCAATTTTTTTATGTTGAACTAATTTCGTACACTCTTTGTCATTGCAGGTGTTGACAGATGGTGGGCTCGGGTCGAGAGGGCTTTGAGCCTCCTTCCTCGACGCGTGATGGTAGGGGTGCTATTATTCCACCCCAGCAACTCCGGAGAGCGCTGGTACATAGCATGTAGACACCGGCGGGCACTTCTTCGACCGGGAGAGGTCGGGGGAAGACGAAGAGAGGTACTAGAGGTAGGAAGGCTGCTGCGCCTTCCTCGCTGCCACCCCCAGCTGATTCTCCCGACGACAGGAGTGCTCCGTCTCAGGTGGACCCGTCTGACTTGGACCCATCTCAGACTCCGGTCCATGAGCCTCGGGTTGACGAGCCTCGGGTCACCGAGCCTTCGTCCTAGAAGACTCTGGTCATAGAGTCTTCGTCCCAGGAGACTCGGGTCCCAGAGTCTTCGTCCCACGTAACTCCGGAGGCTAGTGTCCATGCTGATGGTGGCGAGGACAGCTTGTTTGAGGACACCTATAGTGAGGGCGAGCTGGTTGAGGAGGGCAAGAAGGTCTACCAGCGTGGTTGTACAAAGCTCTCGCCCGTGCCGATGACCCGCGAGCAGAGGTGGTTGATTGCGCCTAATGCAGAGAAGTAAGTGCATTTACTCTTTTTTAACCTTTTGGCTTCATGCTTCTTCAAATTAATATCTAATGTGTTGGCCTTGTCATACTGCAGGGGTTGGAAATATGAGCGTGGTGTCCGTAGGCCCAACCAGGTCCTTGGTGTGCTTCTCCGGCACCACTTCCCGGGGAAGGTCCAGTTGCCCAGTGAGGCTCCACAGGTAGCACTGACCTGGGAGCTGTACATGGCTGCCCCGGCCCCGCCGGAGGAGATGGTCGACGGTGTCTTGTGCGAGACGGTGGCTGACATTGTGATCCGTTGCTTTTGGGTAATTTCTCCTTTACAATATTAAAAATCAACAACACCTAGTGATTGTACTAATCAGTGTTGTCTTGTTTGATTGCAGACCTTCTACAGGTGTCTTGAGGAAGATGAGGCGAAAGCGGCTGTTGTTCTCGAAGCCGAGTGCAAGCGCCTACTTCAGAACTTACGACACGAGGCTCGGGTGCAGGCTATTCGAGACTACTACGCCTCGACTAACATTAAGAGGGCGAGAAGAAGTGCCACAAAAATTATCTGAGTAAGGAGAAGTTAATGAAGGTAATTATCTATTCTTAAGGCCTTGTATTTAGTTTCTTTGATTTTATTCGTAGGCGTAGTGCTGAAATTTCTCTTGTCTAACTTAGGTGCCCCCGAGATGGTGTGCGGATAGGATGGACTATTGGGAGGCATTGGTGGATGAGTGGTGCTCTCCCCAATGGCTAGCCAAACACAACAAGGCCAAGGATAAGCGTGCCCAAATGAGAGGTGTGCCACACCATCAAGGGAGCTCTAACCTATTTGAGTGCGGGGATCACTGGGTATGTGGTTTGCTTCATGATTCATGCAATTTCATTCTTCATTCTAGCTTGAGCCCGTAACTAATATTTTGTTCCTCTCTTTTAGGTGCGAGAAAACAAGAAGGAGGTGCCACCTCTGTTCACCTCTATGCCATGGCCCATACTGCCTCGTACAAGAAGGCCAAGGCATTCTCTGAGGATGACCTCGATCATCTAGAGAGCTTGAGAAACATCTCCTCCCACAACAAGGTCGTGAGGTACAAAGATGAGGGGAAGGCGAGGAAAGGTGAGGACTTCAACCTGAGCTAGAGTCCTTTTGATCCAGAGCTCGTGATGATATCTGGTGGTGGGAGGCCTCATGGCTCGATAGCCATTGGGGATGGACTGATATATTGTCCTAGAACTCTCCTGGAGATCAAGAAGCGCCAGACGAGCTCTGATCCTGAGATAAGGCCTCGTCCACGGCCAATGGAGCTCGCCATTGAGGCTAGGGCTTAGGAGCTTCGGGTGGAGGCAAACATGCAGGTGACGCAGAGGGAGAGGGACATGGAGGAGAGGACGACTAGGCTCTTGCAGGAGGAGAGGAACCGGAACGACGCGTCTCACCGGGCCCTATACGAGCTCCTCGTGGTAAGTTTCTCCTGCATATTAGCCAAATCATGCACGTAATGTTTGTTTCATCACTAACTAATATGAATGACTCGTGAAAACAAAATGTGCAGACCGTGTGCCAGAACAATGGTCAGACCCCTTTGTCGATGCCCCATATTGCTATAGCACCCATGGTGAGTTTCATTTGAATGGTCATTATTTACTAGTATTCACATTTGAGTTGCATCATGCTAAGGAGACATTGCAAATGATCTTTGGTGCAGCATGCCTCCCGACAAGCATTGACCGATCCTTCTGCGTCTGCCGCAACCCCGCCTGGTCCTTCTACGTCTCACCCTAGCGCAAACCCGACCGGTCCTCCACCTCCGTGATGATGGTAACTTTTCCCAAGTTTTTTGCTTAACAAATGTATACTTAGCTTAAGAAATGACCTAATTATCTCCAAAATGACCTATACTTAGCTTATTTTCCTCAAAAATGACATAATAACCTTACTTAGCTCCAGAATGATATATTCTACCTAGGATAGCTATAAAATTACCTATACTTAGCATTTTTTCCTCCAAAATGACTTGATATGCTTAGTTAGCTAGAAAATGGCATAACTACCTAGGATAGCTCAATAATGATCTATAGCTAGCTTAGCTAGTTCATTTATGACATAATTAGCTCACTTAGGTACAAAATGGCATAACTACCTAGGATAGCTCAATAATGATCTTTAATTAGCTTAGCTAGTTCATTTATGACATAATTAGCTCACTTAGGTAAAAATATGGCATAATAACCTTGGTTTAGCTCCAAAATGACCTATACTTAGCTTATTTTCCTCAAAAATGACATAATAACCTTACTTAGCTCCAAAATGATATATTTTACCTAGGATAGCTATAAAATTACCTACACTTAGCATTTTTTCCTCCAAAATGACTTGATATGCTTAGTTAGCTAGAAAATGGCATAACTACCTAGGATAGCTCAATAATGATCTATAGCTAGCTTAACTAGTTCATTTATGACATAATTAGCTCACTTAGGTACAAAATGGCATAACTACCTAGGATAGCTCAATAATGATCTATAATTAGCTTAGCTAGTTCATTTATGACATAATTAGCTCACTTAGGTAAAAATGGCATAATAACCTTGGTTTAGCTCCAAAATGACCTATACTTAGCTTATTTACCTCAAAAATGACATAATAACCTTACTTAGCTCCGAAATGATATATTCTACCTAGGATAGCTATAAAATGACCTATAGTTAGCATTTTTTTCCTCCAAAATGACTTGATATGCTTAGTTAGCTAGAAAATGGCATTACTACCTTGGAGAAGAGGAGAGGAGAGGAGAAAAAGAAAGAGAAGATAAATTCTTCTTCTTCTTCTTTTTCTTCTTTTTCTTCTAGCTAGTCTTCTTCTTCTTCTAACTTTCATCTTTCCTAATTTGTAGATTTGCTATAGATGAGGAAGCTTGCATTGATGGAGTGTACTCTTCTACTTGTGCTTCCTTTTTGTTTATGGAAACTTGTTGAAAACTTGTTTTGGATATGTTGTTGGAAACCATTGTATGTTGGATATGTTGTTGGAAACTTGTATGTTGGATATGTTGTTGGAACTTATTGTTGGTATGCTTGTTGAAACTAATTGTTGGTATGCTTGTTGGAAACTTGTATTGTTGATATGTTAGATATATATGTGATATTCTGTCAAATTGAATGATTTTAAGAAAAAACAAAAAAATAGGGGCTATATAGACACTTTGCCGTCTGCTAGCAGACGGCAAAGCTGCCACGTGGCAGCTACCTATGCAACCTGGGGTAGCACCAGGCCGGCCTAGGTGGGTTCTTTGCCGTCCGCTGGCAGACGACAAAGAAGTAAGGTCTTTCCCGTCTGCCAGCGAACGACAAAGAACCCACCTAGGTCGGCAAAGAAACATGTCCCTTGCCGCCCGCTGGCAGACGGCAAAGACCTAAGTTCTTTGCCGTCTGCCAGCAGACGACAAAGCACGCCGTTAAGCCCTTAACGGACCTAAGTTGCCACATGTGTCGTCCATGCCCTTTGCCGTCCGCTGGCAGATGACAAAGATGCAAAGGTCTTTGCCATCTTCCAGCAGACGGCAAAGCGCCCTTTACCGTGGCTTATTCAGCCGTACGGTTGGCCGTCTGCTGGCGGACGGCAAAGCCTTTTCCGTCTGGGATGCATGCCTTTGCCATCCGGGATGGCTAACGGCAAAGTGCCTGATTCCTATAGTGTAAGATAAGCAGTTTTCAGCAAGGTAATTTCTGCAGGCACTGAAATTGTAAGTAGCAAGTAGTTGATAGCTAGGCAATTTGTAATGTTTGTAACGGTAACAATAGGTACGGTGCAACAAGGTAGCCCAGTCCTTTTGTGGCAAAGTACATGCCAAAATTATTTCTTATGATGAGCAAAGTGTTCTTGAGGGTACACGGGAATTTCATCTAGCCACTTTTGTCATGTCGATTTGATTGGTGTTTGCTACTTTGATAATTTGATATGTGGGTGGACCGGTGCTAAGGTGATGTTCTTACTTGAACTAACAACCTACTTATGATTAACCCCCTCGCAAGAATCCTCAACTATGAGAAAAGTATTATGACGAAGTGGACCCAAATCAACCCCTTATGGAGTAGCACGTAAACTAGGGTTTAAGTTTCTGTCACTCTCGCAACCCATCATCTAATGACTACTCCACAATGCATTCGCTTAGGCCCAAGGATGGTGAAGTGTCATGTAGTTTACGTTCACATGACACCACTAAGGGAATCACAACATACATATTATCAAAATATCAAACACGTATCAAATTCACATGAGTACTTGCAACATGACTTCTCCTGTAACCTCAAGAACAAAAGTAACTACTCACAAATAATATGCGTGCTCAAGATCAGAGGTGTATTGAATATCATAATGAATCTGAACATATAATCTTCCACCAAATAAACCATATAGTAATCAACTACACAAGGTAATCAACACTGCCAGCCACCCACAGGTACCAATCTGAGGTTCCCGTACAAAGATTGAACACAAGAGATGAACTAGGGTTTGAGATGAGATGGTGTTGTTTGAAGATGTTCATGAAGAATGGCCTCCCCAAGATGAGAGGGTTGTTGTTGATGATGATGGCTTCAATTTCCCCCTCCGCGAGGGAAGTTCCCCTGACAGAATCGCTTCGCCAGAGGGAAAAAGTGCTCCTGCCCAAGTTCCACCTCGAGGCAGCGGCACTTCTTCACGAAAGTCCTCCTTTGATTTTTTCTAGGTTTATTGGGAATATATACCAGAAGATGGGCTCCGGAGGTGGGCCTGGGTGTCCACCCTCCACCAGGGTGCGGGCAGGGGGCCAGGCGCACCTTGATGGAGGGTGGCCACCTGGTGGCCGCCCTCCGGTAGTTCTTTGCTCTAGAAATTCTTATTTAATATAAAAATATTCCCCACTAATTTTAGCTTCATTGGAGTTGTGCAGAATAAGTATCTCTGACATGCTTTTTCAGGGTGCTGAATTCCAATTGCCGACATTCTCCCTCTTGATGTAAACCTTGGAAATTATGAGAGAAAAGACATTAGAATTACTCCCTACAGAATTATTATGCATAAAAACATTGTAAATAATAGTAGTAAACATGATGCAAAATGGACGTATCAATGGTCAATAATGTTGTAATGGTTGGATTTTTGGAGATGCCTATATATACCCCTCCACCACATCCCACTCGCAAGAGAAGCACTCAGAATAGTTCCCCACTTCCCATATCCAAATTTCTGAGAGAGAACCACCTACCCTTGTGTTTAGATCAAGACCATCCACTACAACCATATGGATCTTGATTTCTAGCCTCCCCAATTTTCTTTCCACCCAATCAATCTCTTCTACCAAGCCAAATATGTGAGAGAGTGATTTAGTGTTGAGGAGTCTATCATCTTGAAGCACAAGAGCAAGGAGTTCATCACCATTATCAAGCCTATTACCTTTTGGAGGGTGGTGCCTCCTAGATTGGTTAGGTGTTGCTTGGGAGCCTCCTCCTTCATGTTGTGGAGTTGAACCAAGAAGTTTGTACGGGCAAGGAGATCGCCTACTTTGTGAAGATCTACCCATAGTGAGGCTAGTCCTCTGTCGACGGAAGCCGTTATGGAATAGTCAAGGTTGCTACTTCGTGGACCCTTATGGGTGGAGGCATCCGTGGACTCTTGCAACCCGCTACCCTTTGTGGGTTGAAGACTCCATAAACATGGATGTACGATAGAGCCACCTATCAGAACCACGGGAAAAATCTTTGTGTCAACAATTGCATTTGATCTTCTAACCCTCACCTCTATTACATGTGCTTGTCTTTACTTTCCATTGCTATACTCGTAGACATGCATGTGTAGGGTGTGCTTGACTTGTTATCATTGCTAAAATCTTCCCACAACTAAAATTGGGAAATGGTAGAATTTTTATTTGGTCAAGTATTCTAATCACTCCCTCTAGGCCTACTTTCGATCCTACAAGTGGTATCAGAGCATTGGTCTCCGTTGTATTGGGTTCACAACCTAGGAGAGTATGGAGTCTAGCCAGGGAAATTATCATTATAGAGGTCCTTACTTTGATGGTACAAACTTTGCTAGTTGGAAGCATAAGATGAAAATGCATATTCTTGGTCATAACCCTGCCGTTTGGGCTGTTGTTCGTGTTGGATTGGAAGGTGAATTCTTTGGTGATGGAAAGGAACCGGATCATGAAACGAGAACGGAAGAATTGAAGATGTTGCATACAATTCTCAAGCACGTGACATTTTTTCAACTGTCTATGCCTCGAAGAATTCAACAAAATCAGCTGTCTTGAGAATCCAAAGGAAATTTGGGATACTTGGGTTGATATGCACGAAGGTACCGATTCCGTCAGAGAATCTAAGTTGGATGTTCTTCAAAGTCATCTTGAGAAGTTCAAGATGAAGAATGGTGAAGGAGTCACAAAGATGTATTCTAGGCTAGCTCTCATTACCAATGAGATTCTGGGCTTAGGAAGCAAATAAATGACCTACAAATTCACCATCAAGAAGATACTTAGAGCTTTGGATGGAAATTATGACACCGTGTGCACCTTAATCCAAATGATGCCAAACTACAAAAATCTCAAGCCTACAGAAGTGATTGGAAGGATTTTTGCTCATGAGATGCCACTCAAAGACAAGGAAGAGCTTCACAACAAGTCTAGCGGTGATTACAATGCCACAAGTGATGCTCCCGCTACCTGAAACCACAACCTTGTTACCAATGAAGAGATAAGCCTCATGGTTAAAAAATTCAACAAGTTCTATAAGAGTAGGGGCAAAGAGAGGAACTCCAACTCAAGATATTGATATATCTACATCGTATCTACTTTTCCAAACTCTTTTGCCCTTGTTTTGGACTCTAATTTGCATGATTTGAATGGAACTAACCCGGACTGATGCTGTTTTCAGCAGAATTGGCTTGGTGTTATTTTTGTGCAGAAATAAAAGTTCTTAGATTGACCTGAAAATTTATGGAGAATATTTTTGGAATTAATAAAAAATACTAGCGAAAGAATTAACTAGAAGGGGGCCACCCATAGGTGGCAAGCCTGCTAGGCGCGCCCCCCTAGCCGCACCTAGCAGGGCCGCACCTAGCAGGCTTGTGGGGTCCATGTTGCTCCACCGACCTCATTTCCACTCCTATTTATTCCTATTCGTAGAGAAAAATTGAGGAGAAGAGTTCATCGCATTTCATTATGTGGCGCCGCCGCCACCTCCTGTTCTTCCACGGGAGACCAGACTGGAGTCCGTTTTGGGCTCCAAAGAGGGGAAATCGACGCCATCGTCATCACCAACCATCCTTCATCACCAATTCCATGATGCTCTCCGCCATTGGTGAGTACTCCCATTGTAGGCTTGCTGGACGGCGGTGGGTTGGATGAGATTTATCATGTAATCGAGTTAGTTTTGTTAGGGTTTGATCCCTAGTATCCACTATGTTCTGAGATTGATGTTGCTATGACTTTGCTATGCTTAATGCTTGTCACTAGGGCCTGAGTGCCATGATTTCAGATCTGAACCTATTATGTTTTCATGAATATATATGTGTTCTTGATCCTATATTGCAAGTTGTAGACACCTATTATGACTTATGACCCACATCCCCCAGAGTGACAATAACTGGGATTCTTTTTGGTGATTACCATAGTTTGAGGAGTTCATGTATTCACTAAGTGCTAATGCTTTGGACCGGTTCTCTATTAAAAGGAGGACTTAGTATTCCTTAGTTTCCATTAGGATCCCGCTGCCACAGGAGGGTAGGACAAAAGATGTCATGCAAGTTCTTTTACATAAGCACGTATGACTATATATGGAATACATGCCTACATTACATTGATGAATTGGAGCTAGTTCTGTGTCACCCTATGTTATAATTGTTGCATGATGAATGCCATCTGACATAATTATCCATCACTGATCCATTGCCTATGAGATTTCCACATATTGATCCTTGCTCAGTTACTTCTCCGTTGCTACTGTTACAATCACTACAAAACTGCTACTATTACTTTTGCCATCTTTACCGTTACTTCCATACTACTTTGTTACTGAATACTTTGCTATAGATATTAAGTCTTTCAGGTGTGGTTGAATTGATAACTCAGCTGCGAATACTCGAGAATATTGCTTGGATTCCCTTGTGTCGAATCAATAAATTTGGGTTGAATACTCTACCCTTGAAAACTATTACGATCCCCTATACTTGTGGGTTATCAGATATGAAGAGAAGTGTTCATCTGGTCGTGACCGGAATTGTTCCAATTGTGGAAGGCCCGGACACTACCCCAATGAGTTCACCCCCCACAAAAGAAGGAAGAGTCACCTATAAGAAAGAGCTCAAGATATGAGTCACCTCGAAGAGAGAGAAGGAGTAGAGATGATCGTTATGAACGAAGACCCTCAAGGAAAAGTAGGGATTCAGAGAAGAAGGACAAGTACACCAAGAGGTACTCAAGAAGAAGACATCAAGCTCATGTTGGTGAAAGGGTTTCCGGCTTCGATTCCGACCACCACTCCGAGAGAAGCTATCACTCTGACTCCGACTATAGTCAAGATGAAGCTGTTGCCAGACTTGCATTCGTTTCCTCCAACTCCTACGACATATTTGATTCACCAAATGAAGGGAGTGGAAATTGCTTCATGGATAAGTGCCCCAAGGTATGACACCCCGAGTATCTTGATTTCAATAGTGATGAGGATGACTTGCTAGGAGATGATGACATGCTATTTGACAAATCTAGTGATATTAGTCAAAATGAACTTGTTAGTAATCACTTTAGTTAAGATAAGTTGTGTGTTGATGATAAGTTGGAAGTAGAGAGACTACCTCAAGAACTAAACACTCTTAAGTTAGCCCACGAGTCTACTCTACAAGATCATAGAGAGCTTGTAAGGAGAAGCTCTGTTTCGAGAAGCTCAATTTGGAGCAAGAGCATGAATTCCTTAAAGCTATCAATGACGATCTTCAAAATAAGACTTCCTATTATCTTGCCAAACAACTTCTCTTGTCTATGCTGATTCCACAAGTTAAGGCTAAGAAATCTAGTAAACAGGCAAGAAAAGTTCTTCAAGTAGTAGCAATAAAAATGATAAATCCAATGATATTGCTTCTAGTAGCTCTATTGATCCCACTAACGACTCTCTTAGCCAAGTTACACATAAGTAAGAAAATGAACGATTGTAGGGATTATAGAGAAAGCTATCTACAAAAGTCTTGCCGGGTGTAAGAAATTTGAGGAAATTGTACGCAAGCATGAAGGATACCGGAAGAACCATGACATTAGCTACTTGAACGCCAATGGAGTTGAATGTGAAGAAGGTCCATACCAAAATCCCAAGTTTGTTCATCAAAGGGAGAAGTATGTGTTGTAAATATGCCCTAGAGGAAATAATAAATTAGTTATTATCATATTTCCTTGTTCATGATAATCGTTTATTATCCATGCTAGAATTGTATTGATCGAAAACTCAGATACATGTGTGGATACATAGACAACACCATGTCCCTATTAATCCTCTGTTGGAAATATGCCCTAGAGGCAATAAATAAAGTGTTTATTATTATATTTCCTTGTTCATGATAATCATTTATTTTCCATGCTATAATTTTGTTGATTGGAAAGTAAATACATGTGTGGGCATAGAGACAAACATTGTGTCCCTAGTATGCCTCTAGCAGGCTAGCTCGTTGATCAAAGATGGTTAAGGTTTCTTGGCCATTGACATGAGATGTCATTTGATATAGGGATCACATCATTAGGACAATGATGTGATGGACAAGACCCAAACTATAAACATAGCATATGATCATGTCAGTTTATTGCTACTATTTTTCTGCATGTCAAGTATATATTCCTATGACCATGAGATCGTGCAACTCACTGACACCGGAGGAGTGCCTTGTGTCTATCAAATGTCGTAACGTAACTGGGTGACTATAAAGGTACTCTACAGGTATCTCCGAGGGTGTCTGCTGGGTTGGCATGGATCAACACTGGGATTTGTTACTCCGTGTGACGGAGAGGTATCTTAGGGCCCACTCGGTAATACAACATCACAACAAGCCTTGAAAGCAATGTGACTAAGTGTTAGTCGCGGGGTCTTGTATTACAAAAAAGTAAAGAGTCTTGTCGGTAACGAGGTTGAACTAGGTATAGAGATACCAACGATCGAATCTGGGGCAAGTAACATACCGAAGGACAAAGGGAATATCATACGGGATTAATTGAATCCTTGAAATAGTGGTTCGACCGATAAAGATCTTCTTAGAACATGTAGGAACCAATATGGGCATCCAAGTCCTGTTGTTGGTTATTGACCGTAGAGGTGTCTCGATCATGTCTACATGGTTCCCAAACCCGCAGGGTCTGCACACTTAAGGTTCGGTGATGTTTCGGTATAGATGAGTTATGTGTGTTGGTGACCGAAGGTTGTTCGGAATCCTGGATGAGATCCCGGACGTCACAAGGAGTTCCGGAATGGTCCGGAGGTAAAGATTCATATATGGGAAGTTGGTGCTTGAGTTCCGGAAAAGTTCCGTGACCTGCAATTGGTGTGACGGAGTGCCGAAAGTGTTCCTGGGGGTCCATCGGGTGGGCCCATCTACTCTGAAGGGCCACATGGGCTGTGAGAGAGTGCTAGCCAGCCCCTTGTGGTCTGGCCACACCTCCCACCTCAAGGCCCATGCGGCTAGAGGCTTGGGCTGGGCTAGCCACCAAACTTTGTGGCCAAGCGACCCTGGCCGCCGCCCCACCTCCTCGGCGCTTGATCGGGAGTTCGTGGGACGGCTTGCGATTTGGATCGCTGAGAAGTACCACTACATCAACCGTGTTGTTTAACGCTTCCTCTTAGCGATCTACAAGGGTACGTAGATCCAATCTCTCCTGTCATAGATGCTCATCTCCTAGATTGATCTTGGTGAAGCGTAGGAATTTTTTTGTTTCCCATGCAACGTTCCCCAACAGTGATATCAGAGCTAGGTCTATGCGTAGATGAGATCTTGAGTAGAACACAAAGAGTTTGTGGGCGTCGATATTCAGGTTGCTTCCTTCCTTAGTCTTTTCTTGGTTCAATGGTATTGTGGGATGAAGCAGCTTAGACCGACTTTACTCGTACGCTTACGAGAGACCGTGTTCCATCGACTGACATGTGACTTGGTTGCATAAAGATGGCTGGCGGGTGTCTGTCTCTCCCACTTTAGTTGGATTGGATTTGATTAAGGTGGTCCTTGTAGAAGGTTGAAAACCAATCTTCATATCACCGTTGTGGTTTTTCCTAGGTAAGAATCGTTCTTGCTAGATACCCATAGCATCCATGTAAAACATGCAACAACAATTAGAGGGCGTCTAACTTGTTTTTACAGGGTATGTTGTGATGTGATATGGCCAATTGCATGATGTGATATATTTGATGTATGAGATGATCATGTTTTTGTATAGAATATCACGACTTGCATGTTGATGAGTACAGCAACCGGCAGGAGCCATAGGGTTGTCTTTGATTATTGTATGACCTGCGTGTCAATCTTTAAGCACTATGTAATGCTTTACTTTATCGCTAAGCAGTAGCAATAGTAGTAGAATCATGGTAGGCGCGACAACCCTGATGGCGACACAATGATGAAGATCATGATGATGGAGATCATGGTGTTAGGCCGATGACGATGGAGATCATGCCGGTGCTTTGGAGATGGAGATCAAAAGCACAAGTTCATAGCCATATCATATCACTTATGATTTGCATGTGATGTTAATCTTTTTATGCACCTTGTTTTGCTTAGGACGACAGTAGCATTATAAGGTGATCCCTCACTTAAATTTCAAGATGAATTGTGTTCTCCCCGAGTGTGCACCGTTGCGAAAGTTCATCGTGTCGAGACACCACGTGATGATCAGGTGTGATAGACTCTACGTTCGCATGCAACGGGTGTAAGCCAGTGTTGCACATGCGGAACACTCGGGTTATACTTGACGAGCCTAGCATGTACAGACATGGCCTCGGAACACAAGAGACCGAAAGGTCGAGCATGAGTCATATAGTAGATATGATCAACATGATGATGTTCACCATTGAAACCACCTTAACTCACGTGATGATCGGACTTGAGTTGGTGAATATGGATCATGTGTCACTCAGATGACCCGAGGGATGTCAATTTGAGTGGGAGCTTTAGTAATTTTATTAACTAAACTCATTATCATGAACAATAGTCTTAGTAACCTTTGCTTACTTATGTTGTAGATCAATGGCTCGTGCAGTAGCACCCCTGAATTTTAATGCGTTCCTAGAGAAAGCTAAGTTGAAAGATGATGGAAGTAACTTTGCTGATTGGGCCCATAATCTGAGGATTATCCTCATGGCTTCCCAGAAGGCTTATGTCCTTGATGCACTGCTTGGTGACCCGACCGCTCCCGTGTCATCCAAAGACGTTAAGAACGCTTGGGAGGCACGTTCTGGAGATTACTCAATAGTTCAATGTGCCATGTTGTATGGCTTAGAACCGGGACTTCAAAGACATTTTGAACATCATGGAGCATATGAGATGTTCCAAGAGTTGGAGTTTATCTTTAAGAAGAATGCCTGGATCGAGAGGTATCAGACCTTCGATGAGTTCTATGCTTGCAAGGTGGAGGAGAACGGGTCTATCAATGAACATATACTCATAATGTCTGGGTATTCGACCCGTCTGGTGGAGTTAGGGATGCCCCTTGTGCTGAAGGCGATCACTGACAGAGTTCTTCAATCATTGCCACCTAGCTACAAGAGCTTTGTGTTGAACTACAACATGCACGGGATGAACAAGTCAGTCGTCGAGCTGTTTGCGATGCTGAAAGTCGCTGAGTCTGAAATCCAGGAAGAACATCAAGTGTTGATGGTCAATAAAACCACTAGTTTCAAGAAGCATGGCAAGGGCAAGAAGGGCAACTCCAAGAAGGGTGGCAAACCAGTTACTCCTCTCGTGAAGAAACCCAAGGTTGTGCCCAAGCCAAAAACTGAGTGCTTTCATCGCAAGGGAACTGGTCACTAGAAGCGGAACTGCCCCAAGTATCTGCCCGACAAGAAGGAGGCCAACACGAAACAAGGTATATATGATATACATGTTATTGATGTGTACCTTACTAGCTCTTGTTGTAGTGTCTGGGTATTTGATACCGGTACGGTTGCTCACATTTGCAACTCAAAGAAAGACCTACAGAATAGACGGAGGCTGGCTAAGGATGAAGTGACGATGCGCGTGGGAAATGGTTCCAAGGTTGATGTGATCGCCGTTGACACGCTCGCTCTTTGACTACCATCGGGATTAGTGATGAGCCTGAATAATTGTTATTTAGTGCCTGCGTTAAGCATGAACATTATATCTGGATCTTGTTTATTGATAGAGGGTTACTCATTTAAATCAGAGAATAATGGATTTTCTATTTATATGAGTAATATCTTGTATGGTCATGCACCCAATGTGAGGGGTTTATTCTTATTGAATCTCGATGGTGATGATACACATGTTCATAGCATTGATGCCAAAAGATGTAGAGTTGATAATGATAGTACCACTTTCTTGTGGCACTGCCGTTTGGGTCATATTGGTGTAAAACGCACGAGGAAGCTCCATGCTGATGGACTTTTGGAGTCGCTTGATTTTGAATCACTTGACACATGTGAACCATGCCTCATGGGCAAGATGACTAAAACGCCGTTCTCTGGAATAATGGAACGGGTGAGTGATTTGTTGGAAATCAAACATACTGATGTGTGTTGTCCGATGAACATTGAGGCGCGTGATGGATATCGTTATTTTCTCACCTTCACTGATGACTTAAGTAGATATGGATTTATTTACTTAATGAAACACAATTCTTAAACGTTTGAAAAGTTCAAGCAATTTCAGAGTGAAGTTGAGAATCATCATAACAAGAAGATTAAATTCCTGCGATCTGATCGAGGAGGAGAATATCTGAGTTATGAGTTTGGCAATCACTTAAGACACTGTGGAATTGTTTCACAATTGATACTGCCTGGAACACCAAAGCGTAATGGTGTGTCCGAACGTTGTAATCGAACCTTATTAGATATGGTGCGTTCTATGATGTCTCTTGCTGATTTGCCACTATCATTTTGGGGTTATGCATTAGAGACAGCTGCATTCACTTTAAATAGGGCACCATCAAAATCCTTTGAGACGACGCCATATGAACTGTGGTTTGGCAAGAAGCCAAAGTTGTCGTTTCTTAAAGTTTGGGGATGTGATGCTTATGTCAAATAGCTTCAACCTGAAAAGCTGGAACACAAAACAGAGAAATGCGTCTTCATAGGATACCCAAAAGAGACAGTTGGGTATGCCTTCTATCTCAGATCCGAAGGCAAAGTGTTCGTCGCAAAGAACGGAACATTTCTTGAGTAAGAGTTTCTCTCGAAAGAATTGAGTGGGAGGAAAGTAGAACTTGATGAGGTTGTGGAACCTTCACTTCAACCAGAGAGTAGCACACGCAAAAAGATGTTTTTGTGGAGCCAACAACGGTTGAAGAGGAAGCTAATGATGATGATCATGAAACTTTGGATCAAGTTGCTATTGAACCTCATAGGTCGACAAGGGCACATACTGCTCCTGAGTGGTACGACAACCCTATCTTGGAGGTCATGTTGTTAGACAACAATGAACCTATGAGCTATGGAGGAGCGATGATGGGCCCGGATTCCGAGAAATGGTTAGATGCCATGAAATCTGAGATGGGATCCATGTATGAAAACATAGTATGGACTTTGGAAGTATTACCTGAAGGGAGAAAGGCCATTTATAATAAATGGATCTTTAAGAAGAAGACGGATGCAGATGGTAATGTCACCGCCTATAAAGCTTGACTTGTGGCAAAGGGTTTTTCACAAGTTCAAGGAGTTGACTATAATGAGACCTTCTCACCCGTAGCGATGCTTAAGTCCATCAAAATCATGTTAGCAATAGCTGCATATTTCGACTATGAATGGCAGATGGATGTCAAAAACAATGTTCCTTAACGGTTCCCTTGAGGAAGAGTTGTATATGATGCAATCATAAGGTTTTGTCGATCCAGAGAATGTTGACAAAGTTTACAAACTCTAGCGATCCATTTATGGATTGGTGCAAGCATCTCGGAGTTGGAATAAGCGCTTCCATGAGGTGATCAAGGCGTTTGGGTTTATACAAGTTTATGGAGAAGCTTGTATTTACAAGAAAGTGAGTTGGAGCTCTGTTGCGTTTCTAATATTATATGTGGATGACATATTGCTGATTGGAAACAATATAGAAATGCTAGAAAGCGTGAAGGAATATTTGAACAAGAGTTTTTCAATGAAGTACATAGGAGAAGCTGCTTTCATATTAGGCATTAAGATCTATAGAGATAGATCGAGACGCTTGATAGCACTTTCACAAAGCACATACCTTGATAAAGTTTTGAAGAAGTTCAAAATGGATTAGTGTAAGAAAGGGTTCTTACCTGTGTTACAAGGTGTGAAGTTGAGTAAGACTCAATGCCAAGTGACTGTAGAAGATAGAGAAAAATGAGTGCCGCCCCCTATGCTTCAGCCATAGGCTCTATCATGTATGCGATGCTGTGCACAAGACCCGATGTTAGCCTTGCCATAAGTATGGCCGAAAGGTTTCAAAGTGATCCTAGAATGGAGCACTGGACGGCAGTCAAGAAGTACCTGAAAAGGACTTAGGAAATGTTTCTCGTTTATGGAGGTGATCAAGAGCTCGTCGTAAAGGGTTACGTCGATGCAAGCTTTGACACTGATCCGGATGACTCCAAGTCGCAAACCGGATATGTATTTATTCTCAATGGGGGAGCGGTAAGCTAGTGCAGTTCCAAGCAAAGCGTGGTAGCCGATTCTACATGCGAAGCGGAGTACATCGCAACCTCGGAGGCAGCGAAGGAAGGTGTCTGGATGAAGCAGTTCATGATAGATCTTGGAGTAGTGCCCAGTGCACTGTATCCAGTGACTCTGTTCTGTGACAACACTGGTGCCACTGCTCTGGCCAAGGAACCAAGGCTTCACAAGAGGACCAGACACATAAAGTGATGCTTCAATTCCATCCGCGATTACATCGAGGAGAAGGACACAAATATTTGCAAAGTGCACATGGATCTGAATGTTGTAGACCCGTTGACTAATCCTCTTCCAAGGGCTAAACATGATCAACACTAGAACTGCATGGGTGTTCGATTCATTACAATGTAAATCACATAGTGATGTGAACTAGTTTATTTACAATGTAAACCACATAGTGATGTGAACTAGATTATTGACCCTAGAGGCAATAAATAAAGTGTTCATTATTATATTTCCTTGTTCATGATAATATTTTATTGTCCATGCTATAATTGTGTTGATTGGAAACTAAATACATGTGTGGGCATATAGACAAACATTGTGTCCCTAGTATGCCTCTAGCAGGCTAGCTCATTGATCAAAGATGGTTAAGGTTTCTTGGCCATGGGCATGAGATGTCATTTGATATCGGGATCACATCATTAGGAGAATGATGTGATGGACAAGACCCAAACTGTAAACGTAGCATATGATCGTGTCAGTTTATTGCTACTGTTTTTCTGCATGTCAAGTATATGTTCCTATGACCATGAGATCATGCAACTCATTGACACTGGAGGAGTGCCTTGTGTGTATCAAACGTTGCAACGTAACTGGGTGACTATAAAGGTACTCTACAGGTATCTCCGAGGGTGTTTGCTGGGTTGGCATGGATTAACACTGGGATTTGTTACTCCATGTGACGGAGAGGTATATCAGGGCCCACTCAGTAATACAACATCACAACAAGCCTTTCAAGCAATGTGACTAAGTGTTACTCACGGGGTCTTGTATTACGGCACGAGTAAAGAGACTTGCCGGTAACAAGGTTGAACTAGGTATAGAGATATCGACGATTGAACTAGGTATAGAATATCATACGGGATTAACTGAATCCTTGACATAGTGGTTCGACCAATAAAGATCTTCATAGAAAATGTAGGAACCAATATGGGCATCCAGGTCCCTGTGTTGGTTATTGACTGTAGAGGTGTCTCGGTCATGTCTACATGGTTCTCGAACCAGCAGGGTCTGCACACTTAAGGTTCAATGACGTTTTGGTATAGATGAGTTATGTGTGTTGGTGACCGAAGGTTGTTCGGAATCCCGGATGAGATCCCGGATGTCATGAGGAGTTCCAGAATGGTCCAGAGGTAAAGATTCATATATGGGAAGTTAGTGTTTGAGTTCCGAAAAAGTTCTGTGACCTGCAAGTGGTGTGACGGAGTGCCGGAAGTGTTCCTGGGGGTCCATCGGGTGGGCCCATCTACTCCGAAGGGATACATAGGCTGTGAGAGAGTGCTAGCCAGCTCCTGGTGGGCTGTCCGCACCTCCCACCTCAAGGCCCATGCGGCTAGAGGCTTGGGCTGGGCCAAAAGGGTGGGCTAGCCACCAAACTTGGTGGCCAAGCCACCCTGGCCGCCGCCCCACCTCCTTGGCTGCCTCACCAAACCCTAGGGGAATCCCTAGGGCGGCCAGCCTCCTCTTCCCCTATATATATGTGAGAGGGAGGAGGGCAGCCGCACCCTAAGCCACGGCACAACCCTTCCTCCCTCTCCAGTAGCCTCTCCTCTAGATCGATTCGGCGACGCTTAGCGAAGCTCTGCTAGATAAGCTCCACCACCACCGCCGCCATGCCGTCGTGCTGGCGACAAATCCATCTACCTCTCCGCTCCCTCTTGCTGGATCAAGAAGGCGGAGATCTTCATCGAACTGCACGTGTGATGAATGCGGAGGTGTCGTCCGCTCCGCGCTTGATCGGGAGTTCGTGGGACAACTTGTGATTTGGATTGCAGAGACATACCACTACATCAACCGCGTTCTTTAACACTTCCGCTTAGCGATCTACAAGGGTACGTAGATCCAATCTCTCCTCTCATAGATGCTCATCTCCTAGATTGATCTTGGTGAAGCATAGGATTTTTTTTGTTTCCCATGCAACATTCCCCAACATCCTCTACTAGACTAGCTCCTTGATCAGAGATGGTCAAGGTTTCCTGACCATAGACATGAGTTGTCATCTGATAACGGGACCACATCATTAGGAGAATGATGTGATGGACAAGACCCAACCATAAGCATATCAAATGATCGTGTTAGTTTTTTGCTATTGCTTTATCCATGTCAGGTATCTATTCCTACGACCATGAGATCACACAACTCCCTGACACCGTAGGAATGCCTTGGGTGTATCAAACATCACAATGCAACTGGGTGATATAAAGGTGCTCTACAGGTATCTCCAAGGGTGTCTGTTAGGTTGGTGTGGATCGAGACTGGGATTTGTTACTCCGTATGACGGAGAGGTATCTCTGGACCCACTTAGTAACATAACATCACAAGAAGCTTGCAAGAAATGTGACTAAGGAGTTAGTCACAGGATCTTGTATTACAGAACGAGTAAAGAGACTTGCCGGTAATGAGATTGAACTAGGTATGTAGATACCGATGATCGAATCTCGGGCAAGTAACATACCGATGGACAAAGGGAACCACATACAGGATTGTCTGAATCCTTGACATCGTGGTTAGACCGATAAATATCTTCATAGAATATGTAGGAACCAATATTGGCATCCAGGTCCCACTATTGGTTATTAGCCATAGAGTTGTCTCGGTCATATCTACATAGTTGTCGAACCTGCAGGGTCTGCACAGTTAACGTTCGGTGACGATTTGGTATTGTTGAGTTATGTATGTTGGTGACCGAAGGTTGTTCAGAGTCTCAGATAATATCCCGGACGTCACGAAGAGTTAAGAAATGGTCCAGAGGTAAAGATTTATATATGGGAAGTCATATTTTGGCTACCAAAAAAGTTTCGGGTTTTTCCAGTATTGTACCGGGACGCTTCTAGAAGGTTTCAAAAACTTACGGAGAAGTCCACCAAAGGTTCCACCATGTCCCAAGGGTTTGCATGGGCTGAAGGGAGGCGCCCTGGCCTTATTGGTGCAGTTGCACAAATCCCTCAAGGCCCATGTGGCTTGGGAGAGGCGAAACTCCACCTTTTTATGGAAAGGGAGGGAATTGGACTAGGAGTCCAACTCCTCTCCCTTGGCTGCGCCCTAGGGCTTGGAGGGGCTGATATCCATTCCCCTCCACCTATATATAGAGGGGAGGGGGCGCCCCAAGGGCACACATGAAGGCCTTGGCACCCCTTTCTCTCCCTAGATCGTTTTCTCTTCCGTTCGCGGTTTCGGTAGTGCTAGGCGTAGCCCTGCCGGGATAGCACCACCACCACTGCCACCATGCCATCGTGTTGCCGAAGAACTCATATACTACTCCAACCTCGCTCGCTGGATCAAGGAGGCGGAGATGTCATCGAGCTGTACGTGTGCTGAATGCGGAGGTGCCTTCCGTTCGATGCTAGACCGGGACGGATCATGATTGATTCGCGGGACGGATTGCGATTTGGATCGCGAAGACATTCGACTACATCAACCGCATTTCTTAATGCTTCTCGCTTAGCGATCTAGAAGGGTATGTAGATTCACTCTCCCTCTCGTAGCTATTGATATCCATAGATAGATCTTGGGTGTTCATAGGAATGTTTTTCGCATGCAACGTTCCCGAACAGTGGTATCAGAGCTAGGTCTATGCATAGATAACATGCACGAGTAGAACACAAAATATTTTGTGGGCATTGATGTTCATATTTCTTACCTCCTTAGTATTATCTTGATTCGGCGGTATTGTGGGATGAAGCGGCTCGGACCAACTTTACTCATCCACGTACGAGAGACCGGTTCCATCGACTGACATGTAACTTGTAGCATAAAGATGGCTGGCGGGTGTTTGTCTCTCCCGCATTAGTTGAATCTGATTTGACCAAGGTGGTCCTTGTAGAAGGTTAAAAGGCAAATGGAATATCACCGTTGTGGCTTTGCGTAGGTAAGAACGGTTCTTACTAGTTGCCCATAGCATCCATGTAAAGCTTGCAACGACAAAGTAGAGGACATCTAACTTGTTTTCGCAGGGCATATTGTGATGTGATATGGCCAAGACGTGATTTGATATATGTTGGTGTATCGGATGATCATGTCTTGTAACAATTATCATGACTTGCATGTCGATGAGTACGACAACCAGCGGGAGTTAATTTATTGTATGACCTGCGTGTCAACCACTAAACGCCATATAATTGCTTTTACTTTATCGCTATGCGTTAGCAATAGTTGTAGAAGCAATAGTTGGCACGACAACCTCATGATGACACAGTGATGGAGATCATGATGATGTAGATCATGGTGTTATGCCGGTGACGATGGAGATCATGCCGGTGCTTTGGAGATGGAGATCAAAAGCACAAGATGATGATGGCCATATCATGTCACTTATATGATTTTCATGTGATGTTAATCTTTTTATGCGTCTTGTTTTGCTTAGGACAACGATAGCATTATAAGATGACCCCTCATTAAAATTTCAAGATTAAAATTGTGTTCTCCCCAAGTGTGCACCATTGCGAAGGATCGTTGTTTCGAAGCACCACATGATGATCGGGTGTCATAGACTCTACATTCGCATACAATAGGTGTAAGCCAGTTTTGCAGATGTAGAACATTTGGGTTAAACTTGACAAGCCTAGCATGTACAGACATGGCCTCAAAACACAAGATACCAAAAGGTCGAACATGAGTCATATAGTAGATATGATATACATGGGGATGTTCACCATTGAAACCACCTCATCTCACGTGATGATCGGACTTGGGTTGGTGGATTTGGATCATGTCACACTTAGACAACCCAAGGGATGTTGATTTGAGTGTGAGTTCTTAAGTAATATGGTTAATTAAACTCATTATCATGAACATAGTCTAAGTTGTCTTTGCGAAATTATGTTGTAGATCAATGGCTCGCACAGTAGCTCCCTCGTATTTTGATACGTTCCTAGAGAAAAACTAAGTTGAGAGATGGTAGCAGCAATTATGCGGGCTGGCTCCGTAAACCGAGCATCATTGTTGCACAGAAGGCTTATGTCCTTGATGCACCATTCGGTGCGCCAACCCCTCAAGCATCATCTGTTGGTGTTGAGAATATCATACATGCACGTTTTTGATGACTACTTGATAGTTGAGTGTGTCATGCTTTAAGGCTTAGAATTGAGGCTTCAAAGACTTTTTGAACATCACGGAGCATATGAGATGTTCCAAGAGATGAAATTGGGATTTCAAGCTTGTGTCTATGTTGAGAGGTATGAGACCTCCAACAAGATTCTTTCCCTGCAAGATGAAGGAGAATAGCTCAATCGGTGAGCGTGTGCTCAGATTGTCTAGGTGCTACAATCGCTTGAATCAAATGGGAGTTGATCTTCCACATAAGATAGTGATTGATATAGCTCTCCAAGTCACTGCCACAAAGCTACTAGAGCTTCATGATGAACTATAAACATGCTAGGGATGGAAAAGATGATCCCTGAGCTATTCATGATGTTTGACACCGCGAAGGTAGAAATCAAGAAGGAGCATCAAATGTTAATGGTTGGTAAACCACTAGTTTTGAGAAGGGAAAGGGCAAGAAGGGAAACTTCATGAATGGCAGGCTAGTTGCTGCTCCAGTGAAGAAACCGAAGGTTGAACCCAAACCCTAGACTAATTGCTTCTATTATGAGGAGAATGGTCACTGAAGCGAAACTGCACTAGATACTTGGTAGATAAGAAGGCTGGCAACATAAACAAAAGTATATTTGATATACGTGTTATTGATGTGTACCTTACTATTACTCCTAGCAACACCTGGGTATTAGATACCAGTTGAGTTGCTAATGTTAGTAACTAAAAATAAAATCTACAGAATAAATGGAGACTAGCTAAGGGCAAGGTGACGATGAGTCTTGGAAGTGTTTCCATGGTTGATCTGATCATCTTCACACACTCCCTCTACCTTCAGGATTAGTGTTAAACCTGAATAAATGTTATTTGGTGTTTGCGTAGAGCATGAACATGATTAGATCGTGTTTATTGCAATACGGTTATTCATCTAAGTCAGAGAATAATGGTTATTCTGTTTACATGAATAATACCTTCAATGGTCATGCACCCAATGTAAATGTTTTATTGAATCTCGATCATTATGATACACATGTTCATAATATTGATAGCAAAAGATGTGAAGTTAATAATGATAGTACCACATACTTGTGGCACTACCGCTAAGGTCATATTGGTATCACTATAAGAAATATTTCAACTTGCGACCATCAATATTGGTCAATGAATGGTCATTATTTTTAATTTGCGACCTTTTTGTGACCAAAAATAGTTGGTTAAAAGCCAGTCGTTTTTAATGAAACTTAACGAACAAAACAAAAGGTCGTTGGTTCTACGACCAATTGTTTTGGTCACTCGTAGTCTGCCCAGGCCACGTCAGATCCAACGTGGCAAGCTGACGTGGAAAAATTACAACCAGATGAAAATGTCGTAGACCACAATCAGCCCGGTCCACTTCATCCATATATATGGGAGGGCCCAATTATTTAGCCCTTTTAACTTATATTTTGCCTATTAATTTTGGGTAGTTACATGGGCCTAGCCCAACAAATTTGGTCTTTTGTTTTCTAGGACATGATATTTGTTTATTTGGTCTCAAACCTTTTACAGTCCATTTCCTTTTGGGGCCAGAGCCTTTTTACAATCCATTTTTTGGGGCCTCAACCTTTTCACACTCCATTTACTTTTTGGGCCTCAGCAGTGTTTGTCCAACTCATCAACTTTCTATTTCTCACGTATTCATAGTACACAAATGACAAATATATAAAATGAAACCAAGAGAATTTTTTGTGGCTGTCAAAACAAAATACACGCAAATGACAGCTCACAAATCATCGTATCTAACGTGAGTATACAACAGGGGTTTGGTCTTCTCGGGGCATAATATGTTGGAAATTCTTCATGGTCTTCAATTTCTTAGGGTCTGTATAGTCTTCAATCTTTTTGTAGCTCTTTCCATAATGGTCAAGGGAAAAGGGTATTATCTAACTAGTTGAGGTAAGAGAGATCATTTGATAAATCTCAAATAAGATGAGAAGTAAAGGGTCTTTTGAAAACAAAGTTTTTCGAGAAATCGTTTCCTAAGGGCTTTCCAGTTTCTAGGGTCACGTCCTACAGTCAACATGTGCTCTGATACCATTTCTGTAGCGACCCGACTCAAAACGAGTCAAGCCTCTGTGTGTTCTGTACCATCCCTGGATCAGTATGCTGGCACACACAGTACATCAATGTATATATCAAAGTGCAATCACATGTAATAACGTAAAACTGATATATACCTTAAAATCTCAGCGGAAACAGTCAACGGGAGTGGAGTCCCAATAACACCACCAGCAGGCTGAGTGGAGACCATAACCCTGAATCGTACTCTTACTCGTCGAAGAAGAGTATCTGCAACATGAGACGTTGCAGCCGTGTCGGTCACAACATTGAATGTACCGGCAAGATCACCATAGTAGAACAGAAGATAAAAACTATTCTATATGCAGTAAGGCTTTGTGGCTCTGTGTCTGAGTTTTTGCATAAAAGCTGATTTTATTTCTTTTCCTACAACAAAGGAATATCAGGAATTTTCACTACAGAGTTACCTAACATGACACGGTTCCGCCAACCGATGTCTTAATGCCCACAAGTATCATAAGTTGCCCACAATTAATTATCAGTCCAGTGTTGAGAGTTCAGACATAGATCCAAGTCCAGAGGCTCATATTGTCCGTAACCGGGGACACGGCTAATCAATTAGGTTTAACTCTGCAGAGTGTTGTGTACTTTACCCACAAGATTCGTTCCCTCCTTGTAAGTCCTCGCACTGCCTGGTGTTTGAGAACAGGACGAAGGGAACATGGTCTTTCAGAGTGTTTCCCTAACTATTGTCAGTGCCCATCCAATCCTAACGTCGACTACATCTCGTAGCACTGCCCAGCAAGAGTTACAACAAAGATCAACCAAGCCAGAGCCCATAATGACTTGTGGCTACACAGGTAAGCTTCCGGGCATGAAGTATTCATCCGTCTCTTTGAGTCTTGGAGAAACTTTCCGCAAGATGTCATGGCGCTTCTCCATGCATCCCGGCCATCCACTGGTTACTCCAGGGATGCCCAATCAACCATCCTTCACCCATTAGTGTGTATTGAAAACTTGTTTCTCGAGTCTCGAAGTCTTGAGGTCTTGACGATGCAGGACTTGATGATGCCTTCATGAAGTTGTCATCTTGACGTAGAGTCCTCCTTCTCACACCACTCACGAACACTCATACCAGACCCCGTCTACTTTAGCATAACATTAAAATAACTAACGTTCCCGGGGCTTAAGTAACAAGTGGTGGGTTCCTACCTCATGCATTCTACTCAACTACAAGAATTTTCAATAACACTACTAGAGGGATTTGTAGAATGATATCACTACATGCAATAAAACATAGGTATGAAATGGATGGTCAAAGTGAACTTGCCTGTACTGTTGATGAAGAATAATATCGCTCTCAGAAATAACTTGATAAACTATTCGTCACTCTCTCAGGAGAATCTATATAATCAAACATTGCATTCATATAAGCAATCATACTAGCAATCAATACTAACAATCAACAAGTAATACAAAACCAAACACAAAAGGGTTGATGAAGGAAATACTTAAGACAAAAGTTAAAATCAACAAAACTTCATCAAAACCAACCAAAAGTGGTTTTCTCTATAGTTAAATCCTATTTTCAAAAGTAAAACACACAAAAAACAAAGTAAAGTATAACAAAAGTATTTTAGTAAATATTTTACTTAGCACAAGAATTACTTTTGAAAAACAACTAAGAACTAAGAAAGTAATACTCTAAACAACATGTTTTTTGCCTAATAAACAAAACAATAAGAAAAATAAATGAAATACTTAAAATAACAGAAAATAAAATATATACACTAAGTTATCACAAAGGTATATTTTATAAAACAATTTTATTAAAGTTATTTTCAAATAGCAAATCAATCTAGCAATGGGAATCAATTGCAAGTTATAATTGAACTAGAATTGATTCCATGCAATCAACAAATAAAATAATATTTGTTTGAAGGGATACTGTTATCTAACAGAAAACTTTATAAAATCTATCAACTAATATAAAAGAAAATAAATTAAAACAATTTGAAACAAAAGAAATAGTAATAATCCTAAAAGAACTAAAACATAATCTGTTTTGTTAAAAATACTAATTTAAATTACTCTAAAAATTCTCAAATTATACCTACTGTTAACTAAAGTCACTAGTGATAAGTAGAAAAAAGAATCAACTAAAAATATATTTTTAAACTCAAGATATTCAGAAAATAAGATTTAAATCAAATCTATTTGAATTCAAACTTAAATTACTCCAATATAGTCAAACTTTATACCTACAGAAACTAGCTAAAATTTGTGACACAATGCAAAAAGAATCAAATTAAAATAATTTAAAACGTAACAGATATAAAGAAAACAAAAACAGAAATATTCTGTTTTAAAACAGAAAAGACAACAAGAAAAAACTCCTAACTAACGGACTGGGTGCTACGAGGCAGTTTCTCATTGGCTACAGGGGGTGCGCGCTAGATGCAACGGAGCAAACGACCGGTAACTAAAAGAAAACGGTTCGGGGTATTAAAACGTCTAATCTGGATCGCTAGATCCAGATCCAACGGTTAAGGGAGGGGGGGTGCTCACAGAGGGAGGGTCGCCGGCGATGGAGCATCTTCGGCGAGGCCGAGGCGGCGAGGTCCACGAGGACGGCGCTGCGGTGGCCGGAGACGGCGTTCGAGGGGTCCTGTCGATGGCGGCGGACATCCGGCATCCATTGGTGGTGATGGTGAGACAAGGGAGCGTCGGAGTTGAGTGGCACGAGCTCTTAGAGCTTCGGGAGGTGGCCCGCTCCGACGAGGTCATCGGCGTGGGTGCTCCGGTGGGTCTGGGCACGGGCGAATGGATGGGGAGGTGCGGGTGAGCGAGGCGTAGCAGGTGGTGTTGAGTGTGGTGGCTCGGGAGGTCGGAGTGGAGCGGCAGGAGAGAAATGGTGCGGCGGCGGCCGGTGGCTCCGATGAGCGATTGCGGCGGCGAGAGGGCACGGGCGTTGGGGTTTCGGAGGGGAATGGGTCGAGGGAGGAGCTCCGGTATTTATAGGAGGCCTCGGCGTCGTCTGAAAGGAAAGAGAGGGAGATCCGGCACGGTGCTCTCGCCGGCGAGGAAAGGGGAGGAGGACGACCGTGGAGATGGCGCGGTCGGTCGGGGTCCCACGTGATAGAGAGAGAGGGGGCGAGGTTAGCGGCGTCGGTGGCTGATCCGGAGCGGTTTCGGGGAGTTAAGGGTAGGTGGGCCGGCTGGTTTTTATTAAAACGTTAATTCCTTTCCTTTTCCAATTTCCAATGAAAGGAAAACTCATTTATGGCATTCAAAACATTTCCGAAAATTGAATATATATATATATATCAAATTGACCAAGGAATAAATGCTATTTAATGAACATTTTTCCACGGCCAGAATAAATATTTTTAAAAAAAGTATTTTTAGAAAATGCCTAAATGGCTTTATTTCTTTTTGCAAATATTTTTCAAATAAACCCCTGGGTTTTATGGTTCAAATGCTTCACAAAAATAACCCTGGTGTGGAGTGTCATGTTACTCCTCTCAAAAACTTGTCAAGGGTATTTGAATTCTTTCAAAATTTAAAATGGAACCAAATATGAAATGAATTCCATATCAGAAAATTTCAAATGCTTTCAAATTCACTCTGCAAATCTTTTTATATTGAAGAAGTCATGTCATCCTCTCTCACTGATTTGAAATGTAAGAATTTGAATTCCAAAAGCATATGGGAAAGTCATGTCATTCCCTCTCATTCAAAAGTTTTCAAAAAGTTTCAAATTTTTCACTCAATTTCAATCACTCAATCAAACAAACAATCATTCTAATATTTGTTATAACATTCCAAAATTTGGGATGTTACAAACCGACCACACTTAAAATGAATCTCGTCCTCGAGGTTTGAAAGGACTAGAAAGAAAAGGTTAGGGTTTGGGGTCTTCTAACAAATCCATTGTCCTGGAAGGTGCAGGGTCTACCACACTTAAAATGAGAGTTACTGGTCCTTCAAAATCATGACAGTCCTTTGGGTGCATATGTCTCTCCACATACTTGCATGCACAAATCTTCTTCACATCTTTGCAACGGGGCTTCTGGGTGTTGGTGACAACGTGAGACTTTTGCAGAGTCATCTTGAATTCTTCCCAAGTGATTGATGCTTGCCTATCATAGATAGCTTCATCCCTCTTCCACCAATGTGCAGCACCTTCTGCAAAGTATCGAAGAGCATACAAGACCATCTCGATCCTTGCAACATGGTTACTCCTTAGGTGATCCTCCATGTTCTGAATCCATTCTTCTGTCTCTAAACGAGTCATTGATCCAGAATACACGAGTCCAGATTCATTCATCATCTATGGGGTTCAAAGTTTTGGGATGAGATACGAGAGAGAGAATGGAGAGGATACACACAATACAAACAATGGTTTTAAAATAGATTTTTTGTGGCTGTCAAAACAAAATACACACAAATGACAGCTCACAAATCATCGTATCTAACGTAAGTATACAACAAGGGTTTTGTCTTCTCGGGGCATAATATCTTGGAAATTCTTCATGGTCTTCAATTTCTTCAGGTCTGTATAGTCTTCAATCTTTTTGTAGCTCTTTCCATAATGGTCAAGGGACAAGGGTATTATCTAACTAGTTGAGGTAAGAGAGATCATTTGATAAATCTCAAATAAGATGTGAAGTAAAGGGTCTTTTGAAAACAAAGTTTTTCGAGAAATCGTTTCCTAAGGGCTTTCCAGTTTCTAGGGTCACGTACTACAGTCAACATGTGCTCTAATACCATTTCTGTAGCGACACGACTCAAAACGAGTCAAGCCTCTGTGTGTTCTGTGCCATCCCTGGATCAGTATGCTGGCACACACAGTACATCAATGTATATATCAAAGTGCAATCACATGTAATAACGTAAAACTGATATATACCTTAAAATCTCAGCGGAAATAGTCAACGGGAGTGGAGTCCCAATAACACCAACGGCAGGTTGAGTGCAGACCGTAACCCTGAATCGTACTCTTACTCGTCGAAGAAGAGTATCTGCAATATGAGACGTTGCAGCCGTGTAGTTCAGTACATTGAATGTACCGGCAAGATCACCATAGTAGAACAGAAGAGAAAAACTATTCTATATGCAGTAAGGCTTTGTGGCTCTGTGTCTAAGTTTTTGCATAAAATTTGATTTTATTTCTTTTCCTACAACAAAGGAATATCAGGAATTTTCACTACAGAGTTACCTAACATGACATGGTTCCGCCAACCGATGTCTTAATGCCCACAAGTATCATAAGTTGCCCACAATTAATTATCAGTCCAGTGTTGAGAGTTCAGACATAGATCCAAGTCCAGAGGCTCAAATTGTCCGTAACCGGGGACACGGCTAATCGATTAGGTTTAACTCTGCAGAGTGTTGTGTACTTTACCCACAAGATTCGTTCCCTCCTTGTAACTCCTCGCACTGCCTGGTGTTTGAGAACAGGACGAACGGAACATGGTCTTTTAGAGTGTTTCCCTGACTACTGTCAGTGCCCATACAATCCTAACATCGACTACATCTCGTAGCACTGCCCAGCAAGAGTTACAACAAAGATCTGCCAAGCCAGAGCCCATAATGACTTGTGGCTACACAGGTAAGCTTCCGGGCATGAAGTATTCATCCGCCTCTTTGAGTCTGGATGAAACTTTCCGCAAGATGTCATGGCGCTTCTCCATGCATCCCGGCCATCCACTGGTTACTCCAGGGATGCCCAATCAACCATCCTTCACCCAGTAGTGTGTATTGAAAACTTGTTTCTCGAGTCTCGATGTCTTGAGGTCTTGACGATGCAGGACTTAATGATGCCTTCATGAAGTTGTCATATTGACGTAGAGTCCTCCTTCTCACACCACTCACGAACACTCATACCAGACCCCGTCTACTTTAGCATAGCATTAACATAACTAACGTTCCCGGGGCTTTAGTAACAAGTGGTGGGTTCCTACCTCATGCATTCTACTCAACTACAAGAATTTTCAATAACACTACTGGAGGGA
The DNA here is from genome assembly GCA_022496015.1 of Hordeum marinum. Taxonomy (NCBI): domain Eukaryota; kingdom Viridiplantae; phylum Streptophyta; class Magnoliopsida; order Poales; family Poaceae; genus Hordeum; species Hordeum marinum. Next base: position 389,020,707 of record CM039672.1, read on the forward strand.
TTTGTTAAATGATATCACTACATGCAATAAAACATAGGTATGAAATATATGGTCAAAGTGAACTTGCCTGTACTGTTGATGAAGAATAATATCGCTCTCAGAAATAACTTGATAAACTATTCGTCACTCTCCGAGGAAAATCTATATAATCAAACATTGCATTCATATAAGCAATCATACTAGCAATCAATACTAACAATCAACATGTAATACAAAACCAAACACAAAAGGGTTGATGAAGGAAATACTTAAGACAAAAGTTAAAATCAACAAAACTTCATCAAAATCAACCAAAAGTGGTTTTATGTACAGTTAAATCCTATTTTCAAAAGTAAAACACAAAACAAAAACAAAATAAAGTATAACAAAAGTATTTTAGTAAATATTTTACTTAGCAAAAGAATTACTTTTGAAAAACAACTAAGAACTAAGAAAGTAATACTCTAAACAACATGGTTTTTTTGCCTAATATTAACAATAAGAAAAATAAATGAAATACTTAAAATAACATAAAACAAAATATATAACACTAAGTTAACAGAAAGGTATATTTTATAAAACAATTTTATTAAAGGTATTTTCAAATAGCAAATCAATCTAGCAATGGGAATCAATTGCAAGTTATAATTGAACTAGAATTGATTCCATGCAATCACTAATAAAATAATATTTGTTTGAAGGGCTACTATTATCTATCAGAAAACTTTATAAAATCTATCAACTAATATAAAATAAAATAAATTAAAACAATTTGAAACAAAAGAAATAGTAATAATCCTAAAAATAATTAAACAGAATTTGTTTTGTTAAAAATACTAATTTAAATTATTCTAAAAATTCTCAAATTATACCTACTGTTAACTAAAGTCACTAGTGATAAGTAGCAAAAAGAATCAACTAAAAATGTATTTTTAAACTCAAGATATTCAGAAAATAAGATTTAAATAAAATCTATTTGAATTCAAACTTAATTTATTCAAATATAGTCAAACTTTATGTGTACAAAAACTAGATAAACTTTCTGACACAATGCAAAAAGAATTAAATTAATATATTTAAAACGTAAGAGATATAAAGAAAACAAAAACAGAACTATTCTGTTTTAAAATAGAAAACAGAAAAAGAAAAAAAATCCTAACTAACGGACGGGGTGCTACGTGGTAGTTTCTCATTGGCTACAGGGGTTGCGCGCTAGATGCAATGGAGTGAACGACCGGTAACTAAAAGAAAACGGTTCGGGGTATTAAAACTTCTAATCTGGATCGCTAGATCCAGATCCAACAGTTAAGGGAGGGGGGGTGCTCACAGAGGGAGGGTCGCCGGCGATGGAGCTTCTCCGGGGAGGCCGAGGCGGCGAGGTCGACGGGGACGGTGCTGCGGTGGTCGGAGACGGCGTCCGAGGGGTCCTGTCGACGGCGGCGGACCTCCGCCATCCGTTGGTGGTGACGGTGAGACGAGGGAGCGTTGGAGTTGAGTGGCACGAGCTCTTAGAGCTTCGGGAGGTGGCCCGCTCCGACGAGGTCATTGGAGTGGGTGCTCTGGTGGGTCTGGGCACGAGCGAATGGATGGGGAGGTGCGGGTGAGCGAGGCGTAGCAGGTGGTGTTGAGTGCGGTGGCTCGGGAGGTCGGATTGGAGCGGCAGGAGAGAAATGGCGCGGCGGCGGCCGGTGGCTCTGGTGAGCGATTGCGGCGGCGAGAGGACACAAGCGTTGGGGTTTCGGAGGGGAACGGGTCGAGGGAGGAGATCCGGTATTTAGAGGAGGCCTCGGCATCGTCTGAAAGGAAAGAGAGGGAGATCCGGTGCGGTGGTCTCACCGGTGAGGAAAGGGGAGGAGGACGACCGCGGAGATGGCGCGGTCAGTCGGGGTCCCACGCGACAGAGAGAGAGAGGGGGCGGGGTTAGCAGCGTTGGTGGCCAATCCGGAGCGGTTTCGAGGAGTTAAGGGTAGGTGGGCCGGCTGGTTTTTATTAAAACGTTAATTCCTTTCCTTTTCTAATTTCCAGTGAAAGGAAAACTCATTTATGGCATTCAAAACATTTCCGAAAATTGAATATATATATATTAAATTGACCAAGGGAATAAATGCTATTTAATGAACATTTTTCCACGGCCAGAATAAATACTTAAAAAAAAGTATTTTCAGATAATGCCGAAATGGCTTTATTTCTTTTTGCAAATATTTTTCAAATAACCCCCTGGGTTTTATGGTTCAAATGCTTCACAAAAATAACCCTGGTGTGGAGTGTCATGTTACTCCTCTCAAAAAACTTGTCAAGGGTATTTGAATTCTTTCAAAATTTAAAATGGAACCAAATATGAAATGAATTCCATATCAGAAAATTTCAAATGCTTTCAAATTCACTCTTCAAATCTTTTAATATTGAAGAAGTCATGTCTTCTTCTCTCACTAATTTGAAATGTAAGAATTTGAATTCCAAAAGCATATGGGAAAGTCATGTCATTCCCTCTCACTCAAAAGTTTTCAAAAAGTTTGAAATTTTTCACTCAATCAAACAAACAATCATTCTAATATTTATTATAACATTCCAAAATTTGGGATGTTACAACTATTCAACACAAGGACATTTCCATGAAATCTAAACCTAAAACAGAGCATGGTAAATTTTAGAGAGCTCATATGTTGAACTCAATCACTTTGATGCATTAATACATGCACATCAAGTAAGAGTGGTGCTCTGTTATTACCATATGGACACGAGAGAGATGATGCTTGATTCTTCCTACTCCTTCACAAGATTTTACAAGCAACACACATCCTTGAAGGAACCAGCAACACAGCTTGCTCCCTCAGCTCCCTTGTCCTAGATCCTTGATATAGAGGACAAACGTGACTCGACGGTAGAGAAGCAACCCCTAGTTGACCATGGAGCAGCTCCACCATAGTCACTATACCCTCTCGGGCTCTACTGTGCACCATACAGTAGCATGACTGCTATAGAGCCACCCAGTCCTGCAGCCAAAAAATAGAGATCATAATCAGGGATATTAGAGGGTTAAGTTATCGAAATAAAAAAGAGAGAATAACATCAAGAAGATTTAGGTTAAGCAGTAGTTTGTAGAGCGAAACCTAAGTATGGAGCCATGGAGCAGAGGAGTTGGACAACAATTGTGTGTGTCACTGTGTTGGCAAGTGTGCTAGCTTGGTGTGAGCCTACAGGTTGGGACAAAGTATGCTAACATGTTGCCTTGGTACACTAGTCGGTGCAGAACCAATAGTAGTACTACTACTCAAAATTGACTCATTAGTATGTCTGCTTAGTACACAAATTAATAGGTTTAAACCTCTATATTATTACTATAGGACTACCACACTGTATGTAATTTTCTTCTTAGATTTTTATTAGACTAATTCTATAATATATATTCACCAAGCTGCAGGAGACAACAAATACAGAAAAATAAATGCCTAGAGACAAAACAGTAAATCAAATATGTCACCATGTTAATACATTAGCAGAAATAATGTTTCCAAGACCTATTAGATCAAATTATTCACCACAACTGATTAGATTAATTCATACTAAATTATATTTTGATAGAAAATAACTTGAATGCATATTGATAACTTGATTATATTGATTTAGAGAACAGAGATACACCAAACTGTTGGAAAAATCTAAACTAAATTAGATTTGGTAAAGAACTAACCGAATTAGGCCTTAATAGAAGGTCCCATGTGTAGCCGATATATAAATATGTAAAGGAAAGTGATCAAACCACATTGCCTAATAGACTGGTACCAATTTGTTCAGGCATAAACAATGACCAATTAGTCAATTTCAGTAAAACGCACACTCAAATTGCTGCCATAGGCAAGTACCGAGGACAGGAAATAATGGTTTGGTTTCGTGCATACAGATTTTATGCTTATAAAATTCTTCTCTCCTAAAAACTTCTTTTATGCTTCTAAAGTAGACATGGGTCACCCTACAGAAAACCCAATGCTTGAATCGATTCAGATTTCTCATATAAAAAGAGCATTGCTAACCTCGATTCCTAAATGTAAAATGTTAATTGAAATGTTGAGCAGAAGAGATTTCAATCACCAATCAATACTTAGTGTATAATAGGAAGAATTAATAGAAATGTTGATCACAAGAGATTTCAATCATCAATCAATGCTATTGTATAATAGGAAGAGTTAATTGAAATGTTGAGTAGAAAAGAGCAGTAGCAGACCTGGGAGAGATGGAGAAAGTGCTCATCATCAGGTGAAACCTTGATTGACTGGTTAGGCTTAACCTCAAGGCCTGCACAAAAGTTAAACAAATAATAGGAGGATCAATTACATAACACAGACATTAGATTCATTATTAAAAATTAAAGACTTGGGTGGGTTGTGCAAGAAGAATCTATGACCTTGCAGACTATCGCTGGAACCCATGTTATTGTGGGGCCATAAAAAAAGTCTAGGGTTTATGGCTCGACTATGGTCCATCAATCACCTCTAAGCTAACCATGGTAGGGTAGAAATACTAGGATGCTACGAACGAACGAACAGACACAGGATTGGGGGCGGCTAAATTTAAAACAGAATGCCATGGCATGTCTTGCGAATCAATAACCAGGGAGGAATCAACGACACCATGGGGAGGGAGGCGGCGACAACTAATAATCTAGCACTACAACGTCCAATATCATACCTGCTGAGATGCACCCTGGAGATCCAACCGTACACCGTGGCCCTGGTATCCTCTGAAAGGCCCGCCGCCCATGTCGTGATCTCCGAAAGGTGTGTGCAGGGACATCGGATCCATGGATGATGATGTCTACTACGCAACCTTCTTCTTGTAGACTCGTGTTGGGCCTCCAAGCGCAGAGTTTTGTAGGAGAATGGAAATTTTCCCACAAGTGGATGACCTAAGGTTTATCAATCCAATGGGAGGTGTAGGATGAAGATGGTCTCTCTCAAACAATCCTGCAACCAAATAACAAAGAGTTTCTTGTGTCCCCAACACACCCAATACAATGGTAAATTGTACATGTGCACTAGTTCATAGAAGAGATGGTGATACAAGTGTAATACGGATGGTAGATATAGGTTTTTGTATTCTGAAAATATAAAAACAGCAAGGTAACAAATAGTAAACAGCGAGTAAAACATTGTATAAATGCTTGGAAACAAGTCCTAGGGTCCATACTTTCACTAGTGCAATTTCTCTCAACATGATTGACATTGTTGAATCATATGTAAATACCTCTCGTGCGACAAAGAGTTCACTCTAAAGACACAAATAGCAGAGAACAAACGAAGAAATTATTGTAGGGTATGAAACCACCTCAAAGTTATATTTTCTGATTAATCTTATGAGCTATCCCTATAAGTGTCATGGACAACCCTAGAGTTCGTACTAAAATAACACCTTAAGATACAGATCAACCAAAACCCTAATGTCACCTAGATACTCCAATATCACCACAAGTACCCATGGGATTGATTATAAAATATGCATCACATAATTTCAGATTCATCATGTTCAATCCAACACAAAGAACTTCAAAGAGTGCCCCAAAGTTTCCACCGGAAAGTCAAGACAAAAACATGTGCCAACCCCTATACATAGATTCCCAAGGTCACGGAACCCGCAAGTTGATCACCAAAATATACATCAACTCAATCAATAGAACATCCCATTGTCATCATGGATATCCCATCGCAATACATACATCAAGTGTTCGCAAATCCTTAAAGACTCAATCCGATAAGAAAACTTCAAAGGGAAAACTCAATTCATCACAACAAGATAGAGCGGGGAAAAGTCCATGTGGTTCATCTATATCAATAAAGTTCGCGATACATCAAGATTGTGCCTTCTCAAGAACATGAGAGAGAGATCAAACACATAGCTACTGGTACATACCCTCAGCACCGGCGGTGAACTACTCCCTCCTCGACATGGAGACCACCGGGATGATGAAGATGGCCTCCGGTGATGGTTTCCCCCTCCGACAGGGTGCCGGAACGGGCTCCTGATTGGTTTTTCATGGCTTTGGAGGTTTTCGGTGGTGGAACTCCCGATCTAGGTTTCTTGTCGGAGTTTTCTATATTTATAGGATTTTTTGGCGTCGATCTCACGTCAAGGGGTGCCACGAGGCGGTGACAAGCCTGCTAGGCGCAACCAGGGGGTGGCCGCACCTGGCAGGCTTGTGACATCCTCGTGGCTCTTCTGGCCCAACTCCAAAGCTTCGGGGGCCTCTTTTTGTCCAAAAAAATCATACTAATTTTTCATCCCATTCCGAGAACTTTTATTTCTTCAAAAAAAATGACACCATGGTAGTTCTGCTGAAAATAGCGTCAGTCCAGGTTAGTTCTAATAAAATCGTACAGAATTATTGTAAACATGACCTGAGTACTTCATAAATTATAGATACGTTGGAGACGTATTAGCATCCGCAAGCTTAATTCCTGCTCGTCCTCGAGTAGGTAAATGATAAAAGAAATAATTTATGAAGTGTGAATGCTAGCATAGTGCATAAATTTGATCAATGATAATTCCAAACACTTTTTCTAGCATCATTATATATCATAAACAGTAGCTCATCTCATAAAACTTCTCATGATGAAATAACAAGCTATCCACATGTTAAAGTATAGGCTAACAAACTATGCTTTTAGTCACCAAACAATTGCAATTCATCTTATTTTTAGGAAGGGTCTATGTAAGAGCTTTGATTTAGCAAATTCCACATACTCAACTATGATATAGTCTTCCATGATTGCTAACACTCAAAGCATATTTTTTAGAGCAAATGGCATTCGTCAAACACAAAGAAAGATATGGGCTTAAAGTTTTGCCATCCAACTTATTTAACCTATAGATAATTGTCAACAATAATAATTCATGATCAAATATATTTGAATGGCCATATATACTTGGATGTATCCCCAACACATGATGCTTGCCAAGAGAAAAAGGAGAAATATAGGAAGTGGTGAAGATCACCATGACTCTTGCATAAAGGTAAGTACTGGAAAGTAAAAGATAGGCCCTTCGCAAAGGGAAGAATTGATTTACAGCGGTGTCGGAGCTCGAGCTTTTAAAACAGAGATGGATAATAATTCTGAGCGGCATGCCTTCATTGTCACCATAAGAACCGAGAAATCTCGGTATCTTCCATGCTAGATACATTATAGGTGGTTCCCAAACAGAATGGTAAAGTTTTTACTCCTCGTCCACCAATCAATCGCACTCCCCGGCAAGCCGAATCCCAGGTACCGTCCACACCAACAACATTCCTGGGGGAGTTTTGTTTAATTATTTGCATTTTTTCTTTGATTTTGGGACTGGGAATCCCTATTACCAGCCACTTTCTCGTGAATGATAGTGAATAAACACATATCGTGAGAATAACCCACCTAGCATGGAAGATACTGACAGCCCCTGGTTACTATATGAGCAATTCTGGCATACAAAACAAAATATTATTTGAAGGTTTAGAGTTTGGCACATGCAAATTTAATTGGAACGACAGGTAAATACCGCATATAGGTAGGTATGGTGGACTCATATTGAATAACTTTGCATTTTAGAGTGTTTGGATGCACGAGTAGTATTTCTACTTGGTGCGGAAGTTTTTGGCTAATATTAGGTGTAAGCAAGCACCACATGTTGGAGGATCCATAGCAATATAACTTCTATACAAATATACCCAAGCATAACTCATTACGTTATCTTCCTTGCCCAACTTCAACTAATTTGCTCAAGTTTGAAAATAATTAATGGGTATTCACAATCATAGAAGATGTCCAAGATAGTATATTTATATGTGAAATCTCTCTTCCTTCAATATTCTTTCATGAATGGTTCAATTGACCAATGCGGTGTTTGCTAACTTTCAATAAGTTTTACCACCTATATTTCTTATATGTGAAGTAATTAATCCCCATGGGATAAGCATATAATATAATTTCAGATTTATGATATTCAATTCATTCAACCATTTACTCATAGGATATAAGTGAAGTATGAGAGTAAATGACAAAACTACTCCAAAACATATAGGTGAAGATCAATGAGTAGTCAAACAATTAAGTAGCTATGTGAGGACTTCCTCTCTCTCTATCTCTCTCAATAAAGATTTTAAGATCTGAATAGTTTATTCAATAGCAAGCAAAAGAAAAATAGCACTCCAAGAATAGCACGCATCATGTGAACGAATTAAAATTTAGGCTCAACATAGGCTAACCGATAATTGTTGATGAAGAGAGATGGGATGCATAGCATCCCCAAGATTAGATGCTTGAGACTTCTTGAAATATTTAATTTGGGTGACTTGGGCATCCCCAAGATTGAGTTTTTTTATCTCGTTCATTCCTCTCATATCATGGTTTCACCTATTCTCAAAAACTTCATCCACACAAAACTCGAAAAGAACTCGTGAGATAGGTTAGTACACATAAGAACAAATCAACACTTCATGTACCACCAATACAAGTTGCAAAATAATTTTGAAACATTAGGTTCTGTATGCTATCATTTCCACAATTTATATCTACCAATATAGGCTATGGAAACTATAGGATAAGTAGATAACAAAACTATGACAGCAATCTGTCGAAACAGAACAGTCTGTAGCAATTTATTATAACAGTGTACCTCTGTAACACTAAAAATTATGAAAATTTAGAAAATGCTATAAAATTTATAAGAAAACACGGTGTAAAAATTTCAGAAACTTTCCCGGTTCCAGTAAAATAAGAAAATTCAAACACTACAGCAAATGTTTCTGTTTTTACCCAGCACATATCAAAACATGCAATGCAAGCATCCTAATGTCATGGGAACGAACACCTATGGGATCATGGGGGTCCCTTTTGGTTTGGCAGGGGCGAGCTCGCATAAAGAGCCAGTCTGGTAAGCAGCACACGGGGAATTTTTACCCAGGTTCGGGTCGCACGGGTGTGTAAAACCCTACTCCTGCTTGGTTATATTGATCATGTACTAGGGCTCCAGCTACAGGAGCGCGATGAACGACTGCTATGTGAGCTTGGCAACCCCCAGTTGTCTAACTATCGGTCTGTCCGGTTGTCTAACTACCCAACTGTTTGATCTCCCAAAAGACCTTCTCTGTAACGCCCTGGGCCTCCTTTTATACCAAAGGGGATCCCAACAGTGGCGTACATTGTGCACAAGGGATGCACAATGCTACAGTGCTATCGTACCTAATTCTGACAGAGTAGGACAAGGGCATTCAATGCACCATCAGGCACCTTAGTCCGTCGGTGGGACGGGACGAGGCCCGTCCAATTGGCGGCACTTATCTCCCTCCAACGTCAACGCCGCGACACGTGTCTAGGTGAATCGACACATGGCCTATGTGCTGGCGGAGCTTGCCGGGGCCTTGCCTTGCCGGGACCTTGCCTTGTCGAGACCTTGCCTTGTCGGGGGCCTTGCTTTGTCTGGAGGCTCTACAGCCCTCCCGATAAGGTCTTGCCGGTAGTGGTGAAACTTCTGTGGGCCTGGGCCTACACGTTGCGAGGTGTTGTTGGGCTAGGCCCAACCAGTGCATGGGCATGCGTCGTAGGGCCTTGAAAAGTTGTGATTATTGCGCTTGCTGCGCATCCCCACGATGCCATTGAATGCGGGTAGTGGGATACGTGCGCAGCACGGCCGCTGAGTTTTCAATTACCGCGTCGGGTATGTTCTGCCATGCGCACCGCATGCATAGCGGTGAGCTAGCAATGGGCGCCCATGATTTAAAGTCCCTAAGAAAAGGCAGTAACTATGGCGCCATGGATTGGGGTGACAGGGCAGTTGCTGTTCGCCCCGTGATCAAGGGCGCCGCTATTGGAGGAGGTTGGTGGCGTCCTTTGGAGTGGGGGAGAGCCATCCCCCACGCTTCCTCCTATAAATTGGGGACAGCGGGGGCGGAGCTCATCCATCCTTCTTCCGCCCTTCGAGTGCAAAACTTCGCAGTCCACCTCCCCCCTCATCTTCTCAATCTTCAGGTAGCGTCCACCCTTCGCCATGTATAGGGGGCAGGGGCGACCGCCTTCCTCGGCTGTGAGGATGAGCTCTCGTCTGATCATGCCGCCGCTTCAGCCGCGGAGGCGGAGGGAGGCCCGAGTTCGCGTGGTGGAGGAGGCATGAGGGGCCATGGCCGGCACGGAGGCAGAGGTTGGGGAAGGTGGAGCACTGATCCACCCCTCCTCCGACGCCAGGCGTCTCCATTGAAGAGGCCCACGCCAAGGGGACGGCGCTAGACTTTGTCCTCGAGCTGGGCGGTCCCCTCCGGAGCCATCTGCGCCTCCCACGCCTCTTTGCCAGGGCGATGGAGGACGACGAGCCGCCCTTCCTGTGGCTGCAAGTGGCAGGGTGTTGCAATGGCGCGACGCGGGTGGACGTTGAGTACCCAGCACGGCGCGTCATGTTCCTCTGGCGTGGTTGGAAGACCTTCGCTCGTGTCCACAATCTCCAAGTGGGGCACATTCTTAGTTTTAAAATGACGAAGGCCAATATGCTCTCCATCAAGATTTATGGGAGCTCCAGCATCCGCCTCAGCTGCTGCGAAGAGAGCATGAGCAGCGGCAAGAGCATGTCCTCCGGCAAGAGTGATGGGGAGGACTGCGGCAAAGACACCGACGATGAGCCCGGTCTTTGGGCGGTCAAGTCGGAGCCCAAAGATTCGAGCTCAGACTGACCGCCGGCCGCACCATCACCGCTAGCCTCACGCCTCTCCCCCTCCCAGCAAGATGTCCTTGCCGGGTGCTTCAGTCCCAGGTGTTGCCTAGTCTTCCAGCTAGGTCTTCCGGCAGGCCCGTGGACTTCTGCTTCTGGGGTCCATCCCCCTTTCCGCCTGCTCTGGCCCTCTCCTCTGGGCAATGCTGGCCCGGGAGGGGCCAGATTCTTGCCTGCCCATCTGATAGCCCCGCTCGTCCGTGTAGTGCTGGTCCAGAGGGGTCAGGCCGGGCTTCTGCCGGGGCCCTGTCGCCATCTTTTTCTTCTTGTAATCTGCCCCTCCTCTCTATCTTTTTCTTCTTGTAATCTCCCCCTAGGGGAGAAAGTCAAATAAAGATTTTCTTAGAGGAAAAGCGATATCTTATGTAAATTTCACCCTATCTAAAAAACTGTATGTTATCTTCCTTGTTAAACTGTTTCGATGTATGGAATTTTCCCTACGCCCTTTCTGGAAGATTCTTGCCGGCATGTGTAGCCCTACTGCAAGTGCTTTGAGGAATGGGTCCTTAGGAGCCTGCTGGTGGCGCCACTGCCGGCAAGATACCTTGGCATCCTTGGCGCAGCCGTTCAAGGCGTCAGACTTACTCGAAAACAGAATAAGGGCGCGAGTGCTATAACTTGGATCGTTGAGCGGACTCGAAACGAAACAAGGAGCACGGGCGAATCCACTTAAGCCATTGAGCGGTCCCGAACGCAGTGAGGGCGCATCCAATCGTGGCAAGGTCCCCACTCATGTAGGTTTTCCATATAGAAGTCGAAATCATTCAAGGAAAATAACTTTACGACAAGGATTCACATGGGGGTTTCGCAACTTATCTTTTTGTTGCCTTTCTCCTTCTAGCAAGTTTTTTGGGACATCGTCGATAGGTATCCGTACTCCCATCCCCCCTGGCAAAGCTGCACGCGAGGTGTCCTTCCGTCCTTTACAACAATAAAGAAGAGAAGATATGGGTGTGGAACCTTGGCGGTCCATTAGCCCTTGCCGGGATTAAGTATAGTGCAACGCTTTAGATAGACATGTACGTAAACAAACATGAGAATGAGCCAAGGTTGCGAAATACTTATCTTTATTGAACTACGCACAGGGACTGAGCCTGTCTTTTTACCAAGGATTACATGCTTCAGCAGCAAGACTTGTACAATAGGTGGTTGCCGGGGCTAGCCCAACAACTGCGCCTCATGGGTAGAACTTTTGAAGACGTTCGATATTCCAGGAGTTGCTCATGGGAACGCCATCCTCGGTCTCCAGGCGGACTGCGCCGGGCCTAGTGACTCGTCCTACCCGATAAGGGCCTTCCCACTTTGGCGTCAACTTGTTTAGATTCTTGGCGGACTGAACTCGCCAAAGAACAAGGTCGCCTTCCTCAAGACTTCTGGCATTCACCTTACGACTATGTTAGCGGCACAAAGCTTGCTGGTAGCGCGCAGCTCTCACAGCAGCCTGAAGACGGTCTTCCTCAAGGAGCGTCACATCGTCTTGCCGCAACTGCTCTTGCTCCAGCTCATCATAAGCGAGCACTCAAGGAGACCCGTATATGAGTTCCGTGAGGAGAACTGCCTCCTCCCCATAGACAAGGGAGAAGGGTGTTTGACCGGTAGCTCGATTTGGTGTCGTCCTGATTGACCCAAGAACCACCGGCAAATCATCAATCCAGTGCCTTCCATACTTGTGTAGCCTATCGAAAGTTCTCATATTCAGGCCTCGCAGCACTTCAGCATTAGCCCTTTCTGCTTGGCTGTTGCTCCTTGGGTGGGCAATGGAATCAAAACAGATTCTGCTGCCAAGGTCCTGGACATATTGCATGAAGGCGCGACTCGTGAACTATGTGCCATTGTCGGTGATGGCCCTATTGGGGACACCAAAGCGGCATACTTGTCCTTTGAAGAACTTGACGGATGACTATGTTGTCACCTTTCTCACTACATCTACTTCCAGCCACTTTGTGAACTTGTCGATTGCCACGTACAAGTACTCAAAGCCCCCGGCAGCGCGGGGAAAGGGGCCCAAGATGTCGAGCCCTCAGACCAAAAATGGCCAGGAGAGAGGGATTGTTTGAAGGGCTTGAGCTAGTTGATGTAGTTTCTTCGAATGAAACTGGCATGCCTCACACTTGATTACTAACACAGTTGCATCCTGGAGGGCAGTGGGCCAAAAGGAACCTTGCCAAAATGCCTTTCCAGCAAGTGCTCTTGATCCTATGTGGGAGCCACATATGCCTCCATGTATCTCTTCCAACAACTCCAGTCCATGTTCCCGGGAAATGCATTTGAGTTTCACACCGTTCAGTCTCTTTCTGTACAGGACGTTGTCTATGAACTGGTACATATGAGACCGGCAGGCTACTTTCTTTGCTTCCTCTTGTTCCCTGGGGAGTTCTCCTGTTTGAAGGAATCGGACAATGTGTTGTGCCCATGCTGGAGCCTGGGGCTCGACAACAAGGACTAAAGGCATATCCTCTGCCGGGGTGGCATTTGCCTCGACGGGAAGGGCCTAAGGGCCTGCCAGAGTCTGCTGTGCCCCGGCAAGTCTGGCGGGAGTGTATGCTTCAACGACAAGAGCCGGCGGCCCTGTCGGAGCACAGTACACACCGAAAAGCTTGCCGTTCCCTCTGGCAACCTTCTCGCCAGCGGCTTTGGGGAGCTCTGCCGGGAAATACTTGCCGGAACTTAACTTTCTTTTCTTCTCTTGTCCAGCTGATGGTGTCACAGAGGGTTGAGTTAGTTGGAGCACGAAAGTTCCTGGTTGCACATGTAATTTAAGGGCGACACACTTTGACAAGCCATCGGCAACGCTATTCTCTGCATGTGGAACGTGCTCCATTTGTAGGCCGTCAAAACATTCTTCCAACTTCCTCACTTCATCTACATAGGCTTCCATCAACGGGCTCTGGCAATATTTGTTCACTTTCCTGACGACAAGTTGAGAATCACCCCTAACTATAAGTTTCTTGATCCCAAGGTCCGTCGCGTTCCCAAGACTGATAAGCAGCCCTTCATACTCAGCAGTGTTGTTCGTTGATCTCTCCCAGGGAAAGTGCATCTGGACCACATATCTGAGGTGCTCTCTAGTGGGTGTGACAAGAAGCACTCCGGCACCAGCGCCTTGCAGCGAGAAAGCTCCATCAAAATACATTATCCATTCTCAATCAGTCTCCTTGCCAGGGAGAGTTGACTCTAGAATCTCTTCATCGGGCGTTGGGGTCCATTCTGCAATGAACTCTACCAAGGCCCTGCTCTAAATGGTCGAAGTGCTTTCAAACTTAAGACCAAAGCTTGCTAGTTCCAAGTCCCACTCCACAATCCTACCGGTGGCTTCTGGGTTTCGCAATATCCGTTGTAGCGGGAAGCGGGTGACAACGGTGATCTCATGTGCTTGGAAGTAATGGCGCAACTTCCTCGAGGCCATAAGAAGGCCGTTGAGCAATTTTTGCACGCCAGAATACCTTGATCTAGCCCCCTGCAAGAAGGAGCTGACAAAATAGACTGGTCGCTGCACCACTTTCTTCTTCTGCACTATCTCTTTCAACTGCAAAGATCCTTCTTTGCCGGCACCAGACCCTGCCAGAGACTGTCCTGGTTTGCTAGACGGTGGTCCTGCCGTTGTTGCCGCTTCTTCATCAACTTCTCTTTCAGCCACTAGTGCAGCACTCACCACTTGATCCATTGCCGCCAGATACAGCAGCAATGACTCTTGTGGTTTTGGCACGACTAGGACTGGTGGAGAGGAAAGGTACTTCTTTAAATCCTGCAGCTCCGCCTCCGCTTTCGGAGTCCATTTCATTGGACCTGCCTTCTTCAAGATTTTGAAAAAAGGTAGGGTGCGCTCAACAGATTTTGAGATGAACCTACTCAGAGCAGCAACACAGCCGGCAAGGCGTCGTACGTCCTTGACTCGTCTTGGTGCCTCAATTTTCTCAATTGCTTTGATCTTGTCGGGATTTGCTTTGATTCCTCGTTGAGACACAAAGAACCCGAGAAGCTTGCTGGATGGGATGCCGAACACACATTTCTTGGGGTTGAGCTTCATGTTGATCTTGCACAGATTTGCAAATGTGTCTTCTAGGTCTGATATGAGCATGGCCTTATCCTTGGTTTTGACCACTATGTCGTCCATATAAGCCTCCATATTTCTATGTAGCTGGGGCTCAAAACCAATCTAGACTGCTCTTGCAAAGGTAGAACCAGCGCTTTTCAACCCGAAAGGCATACGCAAAAAGCAGTACGTACCACATGGGGTGATAAAAGCGGTCTTCTCTTCGTCTTCTTTGGCTATAAAAATTTGATGATAACCAGAATAGGCGTCAAGGAAAGACAACAGATCGCAACCAGCGGTGGAGTCCACAATTTGGTCAATGCGCAGCAAGGGAAAAGGATCCTTGGGGCAGGCTTTGTTGATGTCTATAAAATCAATGCACAACCTCCATTTACCGTTTTCCTTGCACACTACAACCGGGTTGGCCAACCATGTCGGATGGAGTACTCCTCTAATCAATCCTGCTGCCTCTAGTTTCTTGATCTCCTCAGGAATAAATTGTTGCCGCTCCAAAGCTTGCTTTCGGACCTTCTGCTTGACGGGCCGCGCGTGTGGAAATATGGCAAGGTGGTGCTCAATCACCTTCCTGGGAACACCGAGGATATCAGATGGTTGCCATGCAAACACATCGACATTCGCCTGCAGGAAGGCGACGAGCGTGCTTTCCTATTTGTCGTCAAGGGCGGAACTTATGGTGAAAGTGCCCCCTGTGCCATCCTACTTGGCGGGCACCTTCTTAGTCTCTAGCGGGGCAGCCTTGGACTTTTTGCTCTTGCCGGTGGAGCTCTCTGGCACATCGTCAACAGTAGTGCAACACCCTGAAGAGGTGCACTTGCCAGAATGTGCGCCAGAGGCCTTGCCGGTCTTCTTCCCCCGGGAGCTTCAGCGGCAGGAGCAAGTGCCTTGGTGGAAGGTGCTGCGACTGCGCCTCGGTAGAGTTGGTCGGTGCAGATAAGTGCGCTTTTCTTATCGAAGTTGATGGTAATGAGACTCATTGGTCCGGGCATCTTCAGCACGTTGTAAGCGAAGTGGGTGGCCGCCATGAACTTGGCCAGTGCCGGACGGCCGAGAATGCCGTTGTACGACAGCGAGATCTCAGCAACATGAAAGATGATCTTCTCCGTTCTGAAGTTGATATTGCTGCCAAACGTCACCGACAGCGTGATCTTGCCCTTCGATTGAGTTCCTCCTGAGTTGACACCTTGGAAGGCGCCTGTCGACTCGAGATCTTCATCAGGAATTTGTAGCCTTTGGATGACACTAAGCGAGATCATGTTCAGGCTTGCCCCACTGTCGATTAATATCTTTGTCACCTTGAGGTTGCAGATTGTTGGCAAAACCAACAACGACAAGCATCTTACCATAGTTACGCGATTCGGGTGGTCCTCGATGTCGAAGATGATAGGAGTGTTGGACCATTTCAGAGGTTTCTGGGCACTGATAGAGGGCTCTGTCACGTTAACCTCATGCACCCACTGTTTGAGTTGGCGGTGAGAGGAATGTGATGAGGCACCTCCCTCTATGCACATCATCTCTGTAGCCTTCTAAAACTCATTCCCACTGGATTCGTCGTTGTCTTCGGCATCATCATCCTCTTCTTGCTTGTCGCGGCCACGGGCAGGCCGGTCCTTCTGTTGCTTGGGCTTGCCGCGGTGACCTCCTAGGCCAACATGCTTTTTGTCGGATCCCTCCGCACCATCCTGATCCTTCTCGTTGTGTCGCCTCTCATATTCGTCTCTCTGCTTCTCGGCAAGGTACTCAACTTGCCGGCAGTCTTGGAGGTCGTGGCCTTTGGTGCGATGGATCTTGCAATACTACTTGCTGGAGTCTTCTGGCTTGCCGGCAGCTGCCAGGGCATGGTAGGAGGCGCACCCGGCAACATCATTCTAGGGTCATTGACCTTGTCTTTCTTGGCGGCGCCGGGGTTGCCGGATGCCTCAACGACAAGCATGGTCTTTCCCTTGTGCTTCTTGTTTGGTTGCTGACCCTTCTTTGCCGGGACAGTAGTATCCCCATCTTTAGAGTCGACCTCTGCGCCGGCACCTTTGCCGGGGAGTCTTCTCCCTTCTTCAGCCCGAGCGCACTTGTCTGCCAAAGCATAAAGCTCGACGACGTCCCTGACTCTGTTCATCGCCAGCTCTTCTCACATCCTGCGGTTGCGCACGTTCTGATGGAATGCGTTGATAATAGCGACAGGGTGAATGTCTGGGATATTGTGATGAATGCGGCTAAACCTCTAGATGCACTTGCGCAGAGTCTTGCCGTCCTTCTGGGGGATGATGTGCAGATCGCTCTCCTAGCCAGGAGCTTGATGACCTCCGGTGAAGGCACCAACAAACTCGTGACACAGGTCCGCCCAAGAAGCGATGGACCCCTCCAACAAGTGCATCAACCATGACCTAACGTTGGGCTTAAGCCCCAATGGGAAGTAGTTGGCCAACATCTTATCGTCGCGGCCCCCGATAGCCTGCACTGCGATGGTGTAGACGCTCAGGAACTTTGACGGATGGGTCTTGCCGTCATACTTCTCCGGGACTTCGGGTTTGAACGTGCGGGAGTTGGGCCATTGGACTTGCCGGAGCTCATGGGTAAACGCTGGACAGCCCACCTCGTAAGGTAGGCTGACAGGGTACCCCGGCACGGACTTGTCTACAGTGGGTTCCGCGCGCCTGTCCGACTAGAGGCGCGCTTCCCGTTGCCGCTCGATCATGGTTCGGGCGTCTTCCTTGCCACGTTCCCGAACAACATGACACTGATCACGGTGCTTCGTGGGTCAGACGACACCGTTGAGTAGCGGTCGTAGGCGTCGGTCCATTGGGTCGGCGATCGGCGATGCTGTTGCGGAGGAGAGTGCGCTGAGGTAGCGTTGACTCCGGGCACTTCACCACTGGTCTAAGGCGGCCTGTGGTCTGAAGCTTATCTGCGAGGCTGAGGAGGCTCTGAGTGGTGGCTCTCCATTCGTCGAGATTCTCTACAGTAGGAGGGAAGTTCCAGAGTAGCTGTGCTCGCGCCATCACTTCCTCTGCTGTTGTCGGCAGCGAACGGCGGGAGGAACGTGAGGTGCTCTGACTCCTAACCGTGTTAGAAGGAGAACCACCGCGGTCCCACGTTGGCATGCCACTCCCGCTTGCATGCTGGTGAGCATGCTGGTCCCGCGCATCTTGGGAATGATGCGCATGAGCTTTTCTGTGGGGACGTTGAGAACTGCGGGCGCCGTGGTGCGGCTCTCCATGCGCGTCCTGAGAATGTCGCGGTGTTGGATCCGGCATGGGTGCCCTGGAAGATACTCTTCGCCCTCGGAGTTTGCCATACCACCCTCAGGCGGTACCGCTCCGTCCTGAGACCCAGGGGCGTGGGGGTCCCACCGTCACCATGGGCATCTCTGTGATGGGAGTCATCGCTTGCTTGGCCTTGGTTACCGGAGCATCGCGGAAGTTCCGAACCTCCGCCTCCTCCTCCTCCTCCACTCGCGTCTACACCGTCTCCCGTCCACGTAGATACACGGATGGTGGACGCGGAGGGGTCAACTGCTGTCAGGCCCTTCTTCTTGGGGGCCATGGCGATGATGAAGCTGGGGCGCGGATTACTAGAATGGGTTCACACCACTTACGTGCGCCCCTACCTGGCGCGCCAAAGTTGTCATGGGAACAAACACCTATGGGATCATGGGGATCCCTTTTGGTTCGGTAGGGGGCGAGCTCACACAAAGAGCCAGTCTGGTGAGCAGCGCACGGGGAGTTTTTACCTAGGTTCGGGCCGCACGGGTGCGTAAAACCCCACTCCTGCTTGGTTATATTGATCGTGTTCTAGGGTTCCAGCTACAGGAGCGCCATGAACGGCTGCTACGTGAGCTTGGCAACCCCTAGTTGTCTAACTATCGGGCTGTCCGGTTATCTAACTGCCCAACTATCTGATCTCCCAAAAGTCCTTCTCTGTAATGCCCTGGGCCACCTTTTATACCTAAGGGGATCCCAACAGTGGCGTACAGTGTGCACACGTGATGCATAGAGCTATAGTGTTATCGTACCTATTTTTGATGGAGCAGGACAAGGGCATTCAATGCACCATCAGGTACCTCAGTCCGTAAGTGGGACTGGACGGGGGCCTGTCCCATCAGCGCCGCTTAGCTCCCTCCAACGTTAACGCTGCGACATGCATCTAGGTGAATCGACACCTGGCCTGTGTGCTGGCGATGCTTGCCGGGCCTTGCCTTTGCTGGGACCTTGCCTTGATGGGGGCCTTGCTTCGCCTGGAGGCTCTATAGCCCTCCCGGCAAGGTCTTGCCGGTAGTCTTGAATCTTCTGTGCTGGTGCTTGACATGTCTTTGTTTGGCCTTGCCGCCAGGGTGGCTACTACTGCCTGTGCACGAGTAAAGGGGCACTAGATGGCCCAAAAACTCTAGTGCACCAACACCTAAGGCAATTCTTGGAACTTTTTATTGAAAAAATATTGTAAATAACACCTAACAGAGAACAACAAAATAAAATGATGCTCCAAGCCAAAATATTATGTGATGAATAAAAATATAGCTCCAAGTGAGATATACCGATAGTGTTGAAGACGAAAGAGGGGATGCCTTCCGGGGCATCCCCAAGCTTAGACGCTTGAGTATTCCTTGAATATTACCTGGGTGGTGCCTTGGAAATCCCCAATCTTAGGTTCTTGTCACTCCTTATTCACCTCATATCAGTATCTCACCCAAAACTTGAAAACTTGAATCACACAAAACTTAAAGGAACTTTGTGACAAGGGTTAGTGTAATAAAGATAGATCATTCACTTAGGTACTGTCAAGACAAGAATCATAATTATTCCCACATGATACCTACTGTATTCCATCATTTCCACAATTTATATTACTAAATATAAGCTATAGTAACACTTGAAACAAGCAAACTATGCATGCAAAACAGAACCTGTCAAAAACAGAACAGTCTGTAAATATCTGCATGATCACCATACTTCCATGACTCTAAAAATTCTGTAACATTTGGAAAACTCAACTAATGTGCCAATAAATGTTGTGTAAAAATTTCAGAATTTTTTGATGCTCCAGTAAAATCAGATAATTCATATACTGCACGCAAAACTTTCTGTTTTTGTACAAAATCTAACAAGCAAGCATCCACACTATCCCAAAGGCTTTACTTGGCACTTTATTGATATAAAAGAAACATAACATGACTACTAAAGTGGACTAATCATGTCAAAACATAAAAACATACAGTAAAAGTGTTAGGTTGTCTCCCAACAAGCGCTTTTCTTTAATGCCTATTAGCTAGGCATGATGATTTCAATGATGCTCGTATATAACTAATAATTGAAGCATCCAAAAGAGCATCATGAATCTCATGACAAGAACATTTAAGTCTAACCCACTTCCTATGCATAGGTATTTTGTGAGCAAAGAATTTATGGGAGCAAGAATCAACTAGTATAGGAAGGCAAAACAAGCATAACTTCAAAACGTTGAACACATAGAGAGGAAACTTGATATTATTGCAATTCCTACAAGCATATGTTCCACCCTCATAATAATTTTCAGTAGCATCATGAAGGAATTCCACAATATAACCAGAACATAAGGAATTCTTTCATGATGAACAAGCATAGTATTTTTAGTACTACCCACACAAGCAAAATTCTTCTTATGCAAAGTAGTGGGAGCAAACTCAACAAAATAACTATGATGTGACACTTGATTGACGTAACCACATTGAATATTAAAATCATGGTAATATGTTTTATGGTTGTCATTACTCTTTATAGAATACATGTCATCACAATAATCATCGTAGATAATAGTTTTGCTCATTGAAACTTGGGGCACAAAAAATATCATCTTCATCAAACATAGCATCCCCAAGCTTGTGGCTTTGCATATAATTAGCATCATGAATATTCATAGAATTCATACTAACAATATCGAAATCATGCTCGTCATTCAAGGATTTAGTGCCAAACATTTGAATAACTTCTTCTTCTAATACTTGAGCACAATTTTCCTTTCCATCATTTTCACAAAAGACATTAAAAAGATGAGGCATATGAGGCAACCTCAATTCCATTTTTTTGTAGTTTTATTTTATAAAACCAAACTAGTGAAAAACAAGAAATTAAAAGATTTAATTGCAAGATCTAAAGATATACCTTCAAGCACTCACCTCCCCGACAACAGTGCAAGAAAAGAGCTTGATGTCTACTAGACAACCTTCTTCTTGTGGACTCGTGTTGGGCCTCCAAGCGTAGAGTTTTGTAGGACAATGGCAATTTTCCCTCAAGAGGATGACCTAAGGTTTATCAATCTGTGGGAGCGGTAGGATGAAGATGGTCTCTCTCAAACAAAACTGCAACCAAATAACAAAGAGTCTCTTATGTCCCCAACACACCCAATACAATGGTAAATTGTATAGGTGCACTAGTTCGGCGAAGAGATGGTGATACAAGTGTAATATGGATGGTAGATATAGGTTTTTCTAATCTGAAAATATAAAAACAGCAAGGTAACAAATAGTAAACAGCAAGCAAAACATTGTATAAATGCTTGGAAACAAGGCCTAGGCTCCATACTTTCACTAGTGCAATTTCTCTCAACATTATTGACATAGTTTAATCATATGTAAATACCTCTCGTGCGACAAAGAGTTCACTCCAAAGTCACAAATAGAGGGGAACTAACAAAGAAATTATTGTAGGGTACGAAACCACCTCAAAGTTATCTTTTCTGATCAATCTTGTGAGCTATCCCTATAGTGTCACATTCAGCCCTAGAGTCCGTACTAAAATAACACCTTAAGATACACATCAACCAAAACCCTAATGTCACCTAGATACTCCAATGTCACCACATGTACCCATGGTCTTGATTATAAGATATGCATCACATAATTTCAGATTCATCATGTTCAATCCAACACAAAGAACTTCAAAGAGTGCCCCAAAGTTTCTATCGGAAAGTCAAGACAAAAACGTGTGCCAAACCCTATGCATAGATTCCCAAGGTCACGGAACCCGCAAGTTGATCACCAAAACATATATCAAGTGAATCAATAGAAAATCCCATTTTCACCATGGATATCCCATCGCAAGAGATACATCAAGTGTTCTCAAATCCTTAAAGACTCATTCCGATAAGAAAATTTCAAAGGGAAAACTCAATTCATCACAACAAGATAGAGAGGGGAAAACTCCACATGATTCATCTATATCAATAAAGCGCGCGGTACATCAAGATCATGCCATCTCAAGAACACGAGAGAGATATATGAAACACATAGCTACTGGTATATACCCTCAGCCCCGAGGGTGAACTACTTCCTCCTCGTCATGGAGACCGCTGGGATGATGAAGATGGCCTCTGGTGATGGTTTCCCCCTTCGACACGGTGCCGGAACGGGCTCCCGATTGGTTTTTCGTGGCTCTGGAGGTTTGTAGCGGCGAAACTCCTGATCTAGGTTTCTTTTCGGAGTTTTCTATATTATAGGATATTTCAGCATCGATCTCACGTCAAGGGGTGCCACGAGGTGGTGACAAGCCTGCTAGGCGCGGCTATGGGGCTGGCCGTGCCTGGCAACCTTGTGACCTCCTCGTGGCTCTTCTGGCCCAACTCCAATGCTTCGGGGTCCTCTTTTTATCCAAAAAAATCATACTAAATTTTCAGCCCATTCCAAGAACTTTTATTTCTGCACAAAAAACGACACCATAGTAATTCTGCTGAAAACAGTGTCAGTCCGGGTTAGTTCTAATAAAATCATACCAAAATCATATAGAATTATTGTAAACATGGCATGAATACTTCATAAATTATAGATACATTGGAGACATATTAGAGGACTCCACCTCCCGCCAGTGCCATCCATGCACTGGTGACGCGTCCAGGGGTGCCTGCATAGAGACATACATAGAAAGACGGTGAGATCCTGACGATGCGGCCGAGCTGGAGAGGCGGCCAGATTCGGATGATGCACCGCAAGCTCGGCGATGTAGGACTCATGACGACGAGATGCGAAGCCCTTGGTGTCTTGCGTCGGTGCCATCACATCATGGTGGCTGGCACCATGTGGCGAAATGGATCTAGAGCAACGCCGACCAACGAAACCCTAGTGCTTGGCCACTAGAGGCCGCGCACACAAGATCTCATCGTATAGGAGGGAGGATCGAAGAGAGCGGGTCATGTTGGTGTGTTGGGCTCCATCGATCCTCGCCTAAGGTCGTCGGGATTGAGCGTTGGAGGTGGCGGCGGCAGGTGAGTCGAGTGGGAAAGAGAGGGAGAGCAGAGGGGATGAAGGATTGGGTGGGGTTCGCATGAGAGAGAGAGAGAGCCAGGGGGTATGCTACAGTGGGTGGGTTGGATGGATGTATGGACGGATGGATGCGTAATGGATGGATAGATGTTTGCCATATCATTGATCCATGCCACAACAGATTCCACCAATTAGAATTAAGCTTAGGTAATTTTGTTTGTTCTTTTGTTTCTTATATTTTGTACCCTCTTATTATGGATAAACATTCAACATATTACCTACATATAGTTTTTTCAATTGAATATTATGTACATGTGTGTATGTTGGGATAACAAACAATGTTTACTTGGTTTATGGTTCCATGCTCATTTCAACTCATGCTCATTTCAACCCAATCTTATGTCCATATTCATGGCATAGTTTATTAAAATGATCTCCTCTTTTGCATAAATTTGCATCTTGAAATGACAAACAATGTTGCTTGAGGAAGTTTACTTTTTTTTGAAGGAAAAATTCATTTTCCATTTTTCGAGTGCCCAAAATGAGTTTTTTTTGTGAAGGACCTACCATACATTTGTTGCAAAATTGGTCCAAATCATTTTTCTAAAACTTTAGTCCATATTTCATGTACAATTTACCAAATGGTTGGTTGTTAAAAGCTTTGATCCACCTCTCGTGAAAAAGACAAATTCCTGCTGATTCAGTTGGAAGTGGGTCAAGTCTGAACTACAACTGCTTCATAGTTCGCACATGCTTTTTTGAAAAAACCATTTTTATGTACAAAAGTATCTATTTAATCATATAAACACCAAAAATTTTCCAAGATTCAACCACTAGCTAGGAATGTTCATGACCATTGTTTTGACCGCATTTTCAAATGGACATGAAAAATAAAATAAAAATAAAAATTGGAAAACCTTCGCATTGTGTCATTATATTTGACCAAGTTACTATGAAAAATACTAAACTTGTAATATGGCAATTATTTTTAAAAGTGTTCTTTGAAATGAGCTATCATGTGTGAAGATTCTTAGCTTTCAAGGCAAATGACCAATCTTATGGCAACATTCATGGCATATTTGTTCAAATGATATCATATTGTGCACAAAGGTACATCTTGGAATGGCAAACAATGTTGCCTAAGGAAGTTTCCATTTTCTTTGGACGGAAAATTCATTTTCCAATTTTTGAGTGCCCAAAATGAGTTTTTTGTGAAGGACCTACCATATATTTGTTGCAAAATTGGATCAAATAAATTTTATAAAATATTAGTCCATATTAAATGTACAATTGACCAAATGGTTGGGTGTCAAAAGTTTTGATCCACCTTTCGTGAAATAGATAAATTCCCGCTGATTCAGTTGGAAGTGGGTCAAGTTTGAACTATAGCTGCCTCATAGTTTGTTCATGAGATACAAAAGTATCTATTTAAATAGAGAAACACCAATTTATTTCCAATATTCAACCACTAGCTAGGAACGGTCATGCCCATCGTTTTGACTGCATTTTCAAATGGACATGAAAAATTCATAACAAAATAAAAAAATTGGAAATCCTTTGCATTGTGTCATTATGCGTGACCAAGTTAGCAGGAAAAATACTGAACTTGTAATACCGCAATTATGTTAAAAAAGTGTCCTTATAAATGAGCTATCATGTGTGAAGATTCATGGCTTGCAAGCGAAATGATCAATCCTACGGCAACATTCATGGCATAGTTTGTTCAAATGATCTCATATTGTGCACAAGGGTGCATATTGTAATGACAAACAATGTTTCCTAAGGAAGTTTTCATTTTTTGGACGGAAAATTCATTTTCCATTTTTAGAGTGTCAAAATGAGCTTTTTTGTGAAGGACCTACCATATATTTATTGTAAAATTGGACCCAATAATTTTTCTATAATACTAGTCCATATTTAATGTACAATTGACCAAATGGTTGGGTGTCAAAAGTTTTGATCCACCTCTCGTGAAAAAGACAACTTTCTGTCGATTCACTTGGAAGCGAGTCAAATTTGAACTGTAGCTGCCTCATAGTTTGCTCTTTATTTTTTCAAAAAAATCATTTTTAGGTACACAAGTATCTTTTTCATCATAGATACATGTTGTGGTGGAGATATGTTGAGGTTTGGACGGTGGTCGAGGGCCCCAACTCGAGAGCGCGTAAACTGGCAATGTCAGTTGCGTGGTCATCACGTGACCGTGGCGTTGCCACGCGTTTCGGGTGGCCTAGGCATGTCTAGTGGGTTGGTAACTCCCTCGGTAGCTATAAGAAAGTATAATACAACAGAAGAATCCCACGAGGAGACTGAACTAAGCTCAAACATGAATTATCAACCAAGTGTTTGATTAGCAGTGGGGGAAATGCACATGCCCAAGGGACGTGAGTTTTGGCTGAGGATGTTCATCTACTATGGAAACCGTCTTGGTAAATTTGCAGCTCAAATGGAGGAGCGTATGTGGCACTTGCTTTGCAAAGTACCATATTGGGCAGAAATATGAATGTTGAAGCGGGGCTCAAATGAATTAATGGATTGAGCTGAAATTTAGTGGATCATGGTAATTTGGGCATAAGAAGGTACTGTAAAAATTTGATACCATTTGGACGTGCCAAAGTGGTACTTCCTTCACAATACTCTTCTCTTGACAGAAATATGGGAAAATTATTGAGATAAATTGGCCTAATCAAATGAGCTAAAATTTGGTGGAGATAAGTTATATAGGTATAAACATTCCTTGGTAAAGTTTTAGAAATAATTAAGCAATATAAAATATAGTTGCTTCACAAACTAAAAATATGACTAGAATAAAAGATTGGATGATGAGCTCACATGGATTGCTGGATAAACCTCAATTTTTGGAGAGAGTGAGTATTTGAGCATATGAAACAGTTGGAAAAATCTCAAATCATTTGGATAATCCTAGCCAGTACTTCCTTCACAAAGCTTCTCTATAGATAGAAACTTTGAAAATTTGCTGAAGAAGATTTACTAGGCAAATGGAGCTGAATATTGGCATGCAGCAATTAATTGAATATGTAAGAGAGACCAAAAAGTTTGAGGGAAATAGAGGGGTCAATATAGCACTTGATTTGCAATGTGCCAATCTGGATAAAAATAGAAATTGATGTTGGGATCACATACATGATTGGATTGAGCTACAATTTGGCGAAGGATGATAATTTGGGCATATGAAGGCAGTGTAAAAATTTCATACCATTTGGAAAAATCAAAATGGTACTTGCTTCATAATGCTCTCCACTAAATAGAAAATTAGGAAAAATATTGAGGGAAATTGGATAAATTAAATGAGGTAAAATTTGGTGGAGGGAGGTTCTATGGGCAAGGTCATCTCCTGGTAAAGTTTCAGCAATTATAAAGCAATATAAAATATAGTTGCTTCACACACTAGAAATATTACTAGAAACAAAGATTGGATTGTGAGCTCACATGGATTGTGAATATATGTTTAACATTTTTCAAATACATGATTACCATCTTTTCATATATTCCCAACAAAAAAACAACTTTTCATACATACGTGTTGATGTCTATATTTGGTTTTACACATTGTACATTTTTTGTATACACGTAAAAAGGAGGTGGCCTTAAGTACCAATGCATCCAAATTCACAACCTAATGACCATTTATATTGGTCGTAATCAGGTAGAAATAAGGTCATCGACCACTGTTGTCTGCTTTATGACCATTTGGTGTAAGCAAATTTCAGGGTTTTAGCCCTTCCTAGCGAAATGGCCGTGGATTTACGACCAATTAAGATGGGGTCACTAAGAGAAGGTCACAAGTTGACATATTTTTGTAGTGTATAAAGTGCATGAAGAAACTCCATACTAATGGATCTTTGGACTCGCTCGATTTTGAATCGGTTGGGCATGCAGACCATGCCTCATGGGCAAGATGACTCAGACCCCATTTTCGACATGATGGAGCGGGCAAGTGAGTTATTGGAAATGATACATGTTGATGTATGCGGTCCAATGAGTGTTGAAGCATGCGGTGGATATCGTTATTTTCATACATCCATTAATGATTTGAGTAGGTACGGGTATATTTACTTAATGAAACACAAGTCTGAAACTTCTAAAATGTTCAAGCAAATTCAGAGTGAAGTTTAAGATCATCATGACAAGAAGATAAAATGTCTATGATATGATCGTGGAGGTGAATATCTGAGTTATGAGTTTGGTATGTAGCTTAAGACAATGTGAAAATTGTTTCACATCCCATGCCACCTGGAACACCATAGTGTAATGGTGTGTCTGAACGTAGTAGTCGTGCTCTGTTGGACATGGTTATTACTATGATGTCTCTTATGGATTTTCTACTATCATTTTGGGGTTATGCATTAGAGACAACCACATTCACTTTAAATAGGGCACCATCTAATTCCGTTGGGATGACACCGTATGAATTATGGTTTGGCAGAAACCTAAGCTGTCATTTCTTAGAGTTTGGGAATGTGACACTTATGTCTGATAAGCTCGGACCCAAAGCAGACAAGTGCATATTCATAGGATACCCTAAAGAAACAGTTGGGTATACCTTCTATCTCAGACTAGAGGGCAAAGGGTTTATTGCTAAAAAAGGTCCTTTCTTGAGAAAGAGTTTCTTTCGAAAGAATTGAGTGGGAGGAAAGTAGAACTTGATGAGGTTGTTGAACCATCACTTAAGTTGGATAGTAGCATGGTGTAGAAATATGTTTCTGTGGCGCCTACACCAAGTTCTGAGGAAGCAAATGATGATGATCATGAAGCTTCAGATCAAGTTACTACCAAACATTGTAGGACGACAAGGACTCGTACCGCCCCTGAGTGGTATGTCAATCTTGTCTTGGATGTCATGTTGTTAGACAACCGCAAACCTACGAGCTATAAAGAAGCGATGGTGGCCCCGGATTCCAACAAATGGCTAGGGGCATGAAATCCGAGAAAGGATCCATGTATGAAAAACAAGTATGGACTCTGGTAGACTTGCCCGATGAAGGGCAGGACGTTGAGTACAAATGGACCTTTAAGAAGAAGACATACACTAATGGTAAATGTCACCATTTATAAAGCTCGACTTATCGCAAAGAAGTTTCTGACAAGTTCAAGGATTTAACTACGATGAGACTTCCTCACCTGTAGCGATGCTAAAGTCTGTTGAAATTATGTTAGCAATTCCTAGAAGGTTTCTCAATGGTTTCCTTGAAGAAAGGTTGTATGTGATATAACCAGAAGATTTTGTCGATCCTAAGGATGCTAAAAGGTATGCAAGTTCCAGCAATCCTTCTATGGAGTGGGGCAAGCGTCTCGGAGTTGGAATATACGCTTTGATCAGGTGATCAAAGCTTTTGGGTTTATAAAAAGTTTGCAAGAAACTTGTATTTACAAGAAAGTGAGTGGGAGCACTATAGCATTTCTGATAAGTATATGTTAATGATATATTGTTGATCAAAAATTATGTAGAATTTCTGGAAAGCATAAAGGTTTGTTTGACAAGAGTTTTTCAAAGGAAGACCTAGAATGAAGCTACTTAAATATTGGGCATCAAGATCTATAGAGATAGATCAAGACCCTTGATAAAACTTTCAATGAATACATACCTTGATAATATTATGAAGGAGTTCAAAATAGATGAGTCAAATAAGGAGTTCTTGGCCGTGTTGTAAGGTATGAATTTGAGTAAGACTCAAAGCTCCACTACCGCAAAAGGAAGAGAAAAGACTAAGGTCGTCCCCTATGCCTTAGCCATAGGCTCTATATAGTATGCCATGCTGTGTACCACAACTGGTATGTGCCTTGCCATGAGTCTATCAAGGGGTACAAGAGTGATCTAGGAGTGGATCACTGGACAGCGGTCAAAATTATCCTTAGTAACTAGAGGACTAAGGAAACATTTCTCGATTATGTAGGTGATAAAGAGTTTGTCGTAAAGGGTTATGTTGATGCAAGCTTTGACACCAATCTTGATGACTTTGAGTAGAAATCGGGATACGTATAGTGGAGCCTTCGTTTGGAATAGCTCCAAGTGGAGCGTGGTAGACCCGTTGACTAAAACCTCTCTCACAAGCAAAACATGATCAAACCCCAGAACTCATTGGGCGTAAATAACATGGTGATGTGAAGTAGATTATTAACTCTAGTTCAAGTGGGAGACGGTTGGAAATATGCCCTAGAGGCAATAATAAATTAGTTATTATAATATTTCCTTGTTCATGATAATACTTTATTATCCATTCTAGAATTGTATTGATCGAAAACTCAGATACATGTGTGGATACATAGACAACACCATGTCCCTAGTAAGCCTCTACTAGACTAGCTCATTGCAGAGATGGTCAACGTTTCCTAACCACATCCATGAGTTTTCATCCGATAACGGGATCACATCATTTGGAGAATGATGTGATGGACAAGACCCAACCATAAGCATATCATCTGATCGTGATAGTTTATTACTACTGCTTTATCCATGTCAAGTATTTTTCCTACGACCATGAGATGACGCAACTCCCTGACACCGTAGGAATGCCTTGTGTGTATCATACGTCACAACGCAACTGGGTAACTATGAATGTCCTCTATAGGTACCTCCGAGGGTGTCTGTTGGGTTGGCTTGGATCAAGACTGGGATTTGTCACTCCGTATGACGAGAGGTATCTCTGGGCCCACTCGGTAACACACCATCACAAGAAGCTTGGAAGCAATGAGACTAAGGAGTTAGTCAAGGGATCTTGTGTTATGGAATGAGTAAAGAGACTTGTCGTTAACAACATTAAACTAGGTATGGAGATACCGACGATTGAATCTCGGGCAAGTAACACACCGGTGGACAAAGGGAACTGCATATGGGATTGTCTGGATCCTTGACTTTGTGGTTAGACTGATAAATATCTTCGTAGAATATGTAGGAACCAATATGGGCATCCATGTCCTAATATTGGTTATTAGCCGTAGAGTTGTCTCGGTCATGTCTACATAGTTCTCGAACCCGCATGGTCTGCACACTTAACATTCAGTGACGATTTAGTATTGTTGAGTTATGTATGTTGGTGAAAAAAGTTATTCGGAGTCCCGGACAATATTCCATACGTCACGAGGAGTTCCAGAATGGTCTGGAGGTAAAGATTTATATATGGGAAGTCATATTTTGGCTCCCGAAAATGTTTTGGGTTTTTCAGGTATTGTACTGGGAAGCTTCCAGAAGGTTCCAGAAACTTACTAAGGAGTCCGGAAGTCCACCAAGGGTTCCACCACATCCCAAGGGTTTGCATGGTCCGAGGGGAGGTGTCCTGACCTTATTGGTCTGGGCGCACAAGTCCCTCAAGGCCCATGTGGCTTGGGAGAGGTTGAAAGTCCACCTGTTTATTGAAAGGGAGGGAATTGGACTAGGAGTCCAAGTCATCCCCCTTTGCTGTGCCCTAGGTCTTGGAGGGGCTGATGTCCATGCCCCTCCACCTATATATAGGGCAGGGGCATCCCAAGTGCACACACGAAGCCCTTGGCGCCCCTCTATCTCCCTAGATCGTTTTCTCTTCCCTTCACGGTTTCGGTAGCGCTAGGCGTAGCCCTGCCAGGATAGCACAACCACCACCGCCACCATGCCATCGTGTTGCCAGAGAACTCATATACTACTCTAACCTCGCTCGCTAGATCAAGGAGGCAGACATGTCATCAAGCTTTACGTGTGCTGAACGTGGAGGTGCCGTCCGTTCGACGCTAGATTGGGACGGTCGTGATTGGATTGTGGGACGGATTGCGATTTGGATCGCAAAGATGTTCGACTACACCAACTGCATTTCTTAACGCTTCCCGCTTAGCGATGTTCAAGGGTATGTAGATCCACTGTCACTCTCATAGCTGTTGATCTCCATAGATAGATCTTAGGTGTTCGTAGGATTTTTTTATTTCCAATACAACATTCCCCAACAGTATGAACATACTCTTCCCAAGGGAACAAAAGCTCAGGATGACCTTCCACCACAAGACCACAAGCTCAAGGTCAAGGACAAACTTCAAGAGGAGATTGACTCATATGAAGATGAATCCCAATCTTTGGTCAAGTGGGTTCCCAAGGCTTCTACAAGCTCAACTTCTACAGGTTCCACTTCAACACCAAGGATTCCCACCAACTTGATGTGGGTCCCCAAGAAAAAGAATTAGAGAAGTTCTTGAGGGGTAACTCCGCCAATGAAAGTTACTCAAATTCATTATTGGCAAGAACTAGTTGCAATCAACTTCAATATTATGCAATAGTTCAAGGAGTCGCACACTCCCTCAAAGTTAAGCAAGGGTCAAGGTAATGCATGAATACATGGACATCATCATGCATACTTTGCACTCCATGTTTATAGATATCCTTGTATTTGTGTCTTGGTTTGGGACTAACCCATGTAGGTGAGAAGAGTAAGAAACAAAGAGGATTGCTCCCAACTCATGATGATCTTCATGAACTATGAGCATCCACTACTACATCACCCACATGAAGTCTTCTACGACAAGACCCAAGGTTAGTTTATCCCTCTTAGGGGGGGTTTCACATCAAGGGGGAGATTTACCCTAAGACTTGAGTCAAAGTATCTCTTAGAATGTGACAACATTAACAATCTGAATGTAAAAGTGGTAACCCCACTTGTGCTTAAACGATGATTATGGCCTATGATCAAGTATTATTACTTGGCTCCTAAGTCAATATACTCATAAATAGATGACTATGTCATCGCCAAAGTGCTTGATAGATGCTAGAATGTTTGTATGTTTGCCATTATTTCATTTGATATCTTATTGTGTGAGCATGTTGGTCTGTGTATCTTTACTCATTCGAGGATATCCAATTGTAGCTATTTGGATTTTGATTTTCTTTTTCCAATTGGATGTAAAAGAATGCCTAGGAGCCCTCTCTAGATATCTATGCTTTCTCGTCTCAAGTTCTATTCATGCTACATCACAAAACTTGAACAAGTGCTTCTCGATCCCTCTGTGTGAGGAGCACTCGGAGTATCGTGTCGACAAGAGCTGTAATCCAAAACCTCTTTGTGAATTTCGGTGTAACCAACTCCACAATCTCGGTTCCACACATTCACTAAGTTGATATTGATTTTTGACCTCAGTACAACCAATCGGGAATTGTTGGTCTCACCAAGTCTCACAGTCACCTGACAGTCAGGCAACTCGGTTACACCGAAATGTTTCAATCAATTTCATCGATAGTGAGGAGTACTTAACTTAACGGACCCGACATTTGAAATTCAATCTTCAAAGTACTTCCTCCAAACTCTGAACTGCCGCTCCAGACCCCTTGGTCGTCGCCCTTTCTTCCCCGTGCACCTCCTCCATTGGGAGTTGCCACCGTCGATGGAATCAACACCACCGTCACCGCCGTAGCGGATTCATGACCAAGCTAGGGTATGAATCTGGCCCCTTGTTTGCTCCTTTATCCGATTCTTGCGCATTAGGTCTTCTTCCATCCACAAACCACAATGTGCAATCTTCCTAACCACTAGAAGATCCATTAGATTAGCGAACGAGAAGATTTTAGGTTTAACCATCCGCAAAACGCATCTCGATGACACTGAATCATGAAATCAGTTCTACCGATTTGGATCTAAGGTTCTTGAGAATGGTCTTGGTGAAACCGAGTGGTCATTTATGGTTTATCTAAGTGGTTTCCAAGTTACTGTGAAGAAGATCATCTGTCTCGGTGAATCTGAAAATTCTGACTCGGTGCTACCAAAATCCATTTTGCAGAAAGTTAAAACTAATATTTTCTTTGTTCAAATTTGGAAAATGTATGTGTTTTGTGATGATTCAACCCCACTTCTGTTTAATACTCTTTTCATAGGGTCAGCATGTCAGATTCAGTGGACAGCCAGAACGATCTTAAAGAGCCTAGCATTGATGCAGATCCAGGCAGTAGTCCTGAGGGTAGCTCATCTTCTTATGATGTCATCCCTAGCTCACCATATTTGCCCAAGGCAGCAACTAGATCCAAAAGGAAGCTGAACTTAGCTGAAGAGGACTCTGACTTTGTGTGTGATGAGGTCCCTGCCAAGCCAAAGTAGGACAAAGCAGACAAGCCTCCTAAGAAGTCTGCATTTGAGGCCACATCATCTAAAAGGATTGTTAGGAAGGAGTATGCCAGCTCAGAGGCTATGCGAGCACAAGAGAGTGCCAGGGCTTCCATGCAAATAGAGCCAGCCAGAAGCTCTATGCCCAAGAAGCATGCTCGGAAGAAGACAAGTAGTAAGAGGATAATACATGTTGTTGCGAGACCAACTTCCATGTATGAAGACCCAGCAGATGTTGAGGGAGAGGAAGAGCCATCTGCTCAGGCTCCTCCTAAGAAGAAGAAGCTGCTTGCTAATGCCATGATTTCTCAGGCCCCTCCCAAAGGCAAGGCAGCTCCTCCTCCCAAGAAGTCCATAGCTTCTAAGTTTAAGAGGACTACTAAGGATGTTTCAGCTGCACAGAAGAACAAGGGATCCTCCTCCAGAGCTGCTATTGAAGATGAGGACATGTCTGTCCTGAGGAAGCTTAGACCTCACCTCCCACAACACAATGACAGCCATCCACTTGCTGAGGATATGAAGAAGATGAAGGATTCAGTGCTGAGAGAGTGGAGATCCATAGATCCTTATTCTCAAAGGAGGAAGACAGCTATAGATTACATATTCTACACAAAGGAGCAGCATGATTTCTTTGAGACAATCTTGCTTGATAAAAGCCCTGCTGTCAGTGATATGAGATATGTAGATTGGGACTACATTAAGGAAAATGAGGATTACTTCCCCCATGTGCTATATAACTTCAAGGCTGTTGGTATTTATGATTTTGTTGGGAAGAAGATGACCCCCTGGAATGATGAGATGATCATGCAGTTCTATTCCACTGCACATTTCTATCTAGATGATAGGATATGGTGGATGACTGAGGGCGCCAAATATGAATCTTCAGTTGAAGACTAGGCTACCATCTTAGGATCTCCACAAGTACAAGATGGTGACTTGGATGTGTACTCGGAGGCCAAGATGAATCACAACACCATGGCCAATATGTACAAGCAAATATGAGCTGACGATGTGCATTGATATAAGTTTGGCTTAGTGTACTATCTGCAGGCAGGATTCCAAACCACCAACACCATTCTGAGGTACACACTGATACCCAAGTCAGGAGATGAGAAGATGATCCGAGGATTCTCCATAAACATGCTGCATCACATTGATCTTCACACTAGATTCAGAGTCATGGAGAGTAATTGAGTGTTGAGGAGTCTATCATCTTGAAGCACAAGAGCAAGGAGTTCATCACCATTATCAAGCCTATTACCTTTTGGAGGGTGGTGCCTCCTAAATTGGTTAGGTGTTGCTTGGGAGCCTCGTACTTCGTGTTGTGGGGTTGAACCAAGAAGTTTGTACGGGCAAGGAGATCGCCTACTTCATGAAGATCTACCCATAGTGAGGCTAGTCCTCCATGGACGGAAGGTGTTTGGAATAGTCAAGGTTGAAGACTACATAAACGTGGATGTACAATAGCGCCACCTATCGGAACCATGGAAAAATCTTCGTGTCCACAATTGCTTTTGATTTTCCAACCCTCACCTCTATTACATGCGATTGTCTTTACTTTCCGCTGCTATACTCATATACATGCATGTGTTGGGTGTGCTTGACTTGTTATCATAGCTAAAATCTGCCCACAACTAAAATTGGGAAAAGTTAGAATTTTTATTTGGTCAAGTAGTCTAATCACCCCCTCTAGACCTACTTTCGATCCTACATCATGGCATGAGCAACTATAATCTATAATTGTTATTGCAAACATGTTTGATCATAATATGCTTAATCATGGATACTAGGTTAAACATATTTACAAAAAAAAGTTAAGTTCATACCTGCTTCTCTGTGCCACGACCAATTCATTAAATAGAGTGATTATTGCCTTTCACTTGCACAATCGAATGATATGAAAATAATAATAATGCAAGAGTGTCGTGGAGTAAGCTAGAATCTGCAAACATTTTATTCAAGAGGAGAAGACAAAGTAATATGGGATTTTTGTTAGTTCAATAGTAAAGCATATGAGAGCCACTCAACATTTTAATAGCGGTTTTCTCCGTGGCATGACTCAGTAAAAGAAAACAAATTTCAGAGAAACACACTGAAATATTTTTGGAGTTTTTAGTTTTTTAGTGAAGAAGCAAATAAGAGAAGGAAAAACAAAAACGAGAAAAACTATTTACACGGGAGAACTCCCAACAAGAAAAAGAAGGAATGTGAAATGTTTTTGGGTTTTCTTTTAATACTACAACTAACTAAACTGAAAAGAAAAACCGAAAAGAAGCAAGAAGTATTTTTTTTGCATTTGTTTCAAGTTTTTCAAACACGCAAGAAGAAAGGAAGAAAGTAAATCTAACATGTATAATACAATGAAAAAGTGTGAACACCAACAACTGGAATGAAATGCGTGAACATGAATGTGATGCGGTGGAAACATGTACTACCCCGAGATTAGGCTTTTGGCCTAGCTTGGCAATCACCATCCGTAGCCTGGATAATAGTCTGAGTGAGAGCCTACCGAGGCTCTCGGTGCAACTACTTTAGCCCTTCTGGCTGCTTCATTCTCTACATTGTACGTGCAGGTCTCGCTCTCAAGGACGTAGTATCTTCCCTTCCTGATATAACCAAAGAGAGAAGGAGCATGCAATACAATAGGAACAATGGGAACGTTATCAAACCTCAAGTTGTAAGTATAGTTATTGACTGTGCCCTTAGGGAATCTATGGCGTTTCATGGCATCAAAGTCTAAGTACTAGTTAGGTAAGATAGGATCATTAGGCCAAGGGGACACTCTCAAACTCGTAGAGAGGCAAGATGCATAAATTTCTACATAGAAATTACCATTAGAAGCGTTGAGAGTCAATCTCCATGCAACAATTGCTCCTAAATTGTAGTATTTAATTCCTGTTAAAGCAGTCTATATAAGACTCAAATCATGGGCACACAGTGCGCTACAATCTTGCTTGCCTACAAAGCATTTGCCAATAAAGAGTGCAAAGTACTATATAGATTGAAAGTGGATGCTTTTTATTCTGCCTTGTGACACCCCTCTGCTTTCACTGTGTCGGTGCACTAGACTTTTGGGCTCTCCAGTGCCCCTTACTCGTCCACGGGCAGTAGTAGCCACCCTGGCGATGAGGCCCAGCAAGCACTTGCCAGGAACAAGCATAGAAGAATCAAGGCCCCCGGCAAGATCTTGCCGGGACGACTATCGAACCCTCAGACAAGACCTTGCTAGGATGGCCCTTGAAGCCCCGACAAGATGATGACCCTCGGGCAAATATGAAGCCCCGGCAAGGCCCCGCTAGCACACAGGACAAGTGTCACCCCGCTTGGGCACGTGTCGCGGTGTCGGCGAAGGAACGGCCTAAGTGGTGCCGATGGGACGGGCTCCTATCCCGTCCCGTAGACGGACAGAGATGCCTGACGGTGCATTAAATGTGCTTGTCCTAACCAGTCAGAGTTAGGTATGATAGCTCTATAGCTCTGTACACCCCGTGTACGCACTGTACACCACTATTGGGATCCCTTCAGAGTATAAAAGGAGGCCTTGGGCGATACAGTGGAGGACTTTTGGATTTCCAGATTGCTAGTCCCTTAGTCTTGGGACCTTCTAGTTCGCGCACATGGCAGCTTCCCACAGCGCTCCTGTAGCTAGAACCCTATGAACAGTATCAATACAACCAAGCAGGAGTAGGGTTTTATGCATCCTAGCGGCCCGAACCTGGGTAAAAATTCCCGTGTGCTGTTCATCAGACCTGCTCTTTGTGGAAGCCTCCCCCCCCCCCCCGAACCAAAAGGGGTCCCTCCGATCCCATAGGTGCTCATTCCCCACGACATCTTTGGCATGCTAGGTAGGGGACTTAGGTTGTGCGAACCTGTTTTGGTGATCAGCGCACCAATTCCTTCATACTCATCATCGCCATGGCCCGTAAGAAGAAGGGGCTGACGACGGTTTGCCCATCCGCATCTGCTGTCCCTGTATCTGCGTAGAAAGGCGACGACGCAGAGGCGGGTGGAGGAGGAGGAGGCGGAGGTTCAGAACTTCTATGTCACTCCGGTGATCAAGGCTAAGCAAGCAGCGGCACCCATCGCGGAGACGCCCAGGGCGGCGGCGGGAACCCCCGTGCCGCTAGGTCTTTGGACAGAGAGGTATCGCCTGCGGGTGGTAGAGCAAACTCCGGCGGTGGAAGGGTATCTTCCAGGTCGCCCACGCTAGCGCGTACACCGTGACCTTCCTAGGACGCACGCGAAGAGCCGCGCCTTGGCACCTGCGGTTCTCAACATCCCCACAGAAAAGCTCCTACGTGCCACTCCCAAGGTGCACGGGACCAGCATGCTCACCAGCATGCTAGCAAGAGTGGCGTGCCATCGCGGGACCACAGTGGTACTCCTTCTAACATAGTTAGAAGTCAAAGCACGTTGCGTTCCTCACCCCATTCTTTGCCGACCACGTCGGAGGAAGCAATGGCACGAGCACAGCTACTCCTAAACTTCCCTCCTGGTGCGGAGAAGCTCGACGAATGGAGAGCCACCATTCAGAGCCTCCTCAGCCTT
This sequence comes from Hordeum marinum, assembly GCA_022496015.1. NCBI lineage: Eukaryota > Viridiplantae > Streptophyta > Magnoliopsida > Poales > Poaceae > Hordeum > Hordeum marinum. The sequence goes on from CM039672.1 coordinate 389,058,301, forward strand.
GCAGATAAGTTTCGGTCCACCGTGCCGGCTCACGCCAGTGGTGAGAAGGCTGGAGGCAGTGCAACCTCGATGCACTCTCCTCCATAACAACAATGTTGGTCACCGACTCGACGTACTGAGCTTACGATGGCTACTCGACAACGTCGTCTGATCCACGGACACACCGCGACCAGCGTCAAGTTTTTCGGGAACGGGGCAAGGAAGATGCTTAGATTGCAATCGAGTGGCCGTGGGAAGCGCGCCTTCAATCTAATAGGCATGCAAGGCCCACTGTAGACAAGTCCGCACCAAGGTATCCCGTCAGCCTACCTTATGAGTTGGGTTGTCCAGCATTTAGCCGTGAGCTGCGGCAAGTCTAGTGGCCCAACTCCCGCACGTTCAAGCTAGAAGTCCCGGAGAAGTACGACGGCAAGACTCACCCGTCAGAGTTCCTGAGTATCTACACCATTGTAGTGCAAGCTGCTAGGGGTCACGACAACAAGATACTCGCCAACTACTTCCCATTGGTGCTTAAGCCCAACGTCAGCTCGTGGTTAATGCACTTGCCAGAAGGATCCATCGCTCCTGGGCAGACCCGCGCCACGAGTTTGTTGGCGCATTCACAAGAGGTCATCAAGCTCCAGGCCAGGAAAGTGATTTGCACATCATCCCTCAAAAGGAGGGAAAAAGTTTGTGAAAGTACATCCAAAGGTTCAGCCGCGTGCACGGAAACATACCAGACATTCATCCTCTCGCTGTTATCAGCGCGTTCCATCAGAACATGCGCAACCACATGATGCAGGAGTTGGCGATGAACAGGGTCAGGGATGTTGCCAAGCTTTATGCTCTGGCAGACAAATGTGGTCGGGCTGAAAAAGGGAGGAGACTCCTTGGCAAAGATGTTGGCGCAGGGGTTGACTCTGAAGATGAAGACACCGCCACCCTTGGAAAGAAGGGCCGGCGGTGGAACAAGAAACGCAAGGTCAAGGTCGTGCTTGCCGTCGAGGGATCCGACAACCCCGGTACTGCCAAGAAAGGCAAGATTGGTGACCCGACAACGATGTTGCCGAGTGCACCTCCTGCTATGCTATGGCGGCTACCGACAAGCCAGAAGGCTCTGGCAAGCAGTATTGCAAGATCCATCACAGCAAGGGCCACGACCTCCAAGATTGTCGGCAAGTTGAGCAGCTTTCCAAGAAGCGAAAGGCCGAGTACGAGAAGCAAGATAAGGAGAAAGGTCAGGATGGTGCTGAGGGGTCCAGCAAGAAGCGTGTTGGCCAAGGTGGTCGCCGCGGCAAGCCCAAGCAACAAGCAAGAAGGTGATGATGATGACATCGAAGAGCACGACGAGTCCAGCGAGCATGAGTTCCAGAAGGCTACATAGATGATGTGCATCGAGGGAGGTGCCTCATCGCATTCCTCTCACCGCCAACTTAAATAGTGGGCGCGCGAGGTTAACACGGCGGATCCCTCTATCGATGCACAGAGACCTCTGAAGTGGTCCAACAGTCCTATCATCTTCGACGCTGAAGATCACCCTGATCGTATAACTGCGGTCGGGTGCCTGCCGTTGTTGGTTTCGCCAACAATTCACAACCTCAAGGTGACGAGATACTAGTTGACAGTGAGGCCAACTTGAACCTGATCTCTCCTGATGTTATCTGGAGGCTACAAATCCTTGATGAAGATCTCGAGCCCACAGGCGCTTTACAAGGGGTCAATTCAGGAAGAACTCAGCCGAAGAGCAAGGTCACGCTGTTAGTGACATTTGGCAGTGATATCAATTTCAGAACAGAGAAGATCATCTTTGATGTTGGCAAGATCTCCTTGTCGTACAACAACATCCTTGGTTGCCTAGCACGGGCCAAGTTCATGGCGGCCACCCACTTCGCTTACAATGTGTTGAAGATGCCCGATCTAATGAGCGTCATCACTATCAACTCCGACAAGAAAATCGCACTTATCTGCGCCGACCAACTCTACCGGGGAGCAGTTGCAGCACTTGCCACCAAGGCACTTGTTCCTGCCGCCAAAGCTCCTGGGGGGAAGAAGACCGGCAAGGCCTCTGACGCACATTCCGGCAAGCGCACCTCCTCGGGGTGTTGCTCTCCCGTTGACGATGTGCTAGAGAGCCCCACCGACAAGAGCAAAAAGTCCAAGGCAGCTCCGCCAGAGACCAAGAAGGTGCCCGCCAAGGAGGATGGCACGGGGGGGGGGACTTTCACCATAAATTCCACCCTTGACGATAATAGGAAAGCGCGCTCGTTGCCTTCCAGCAGGCGAATGTCGATTTGTTTGCATGGCAACCATCTGATATACCTGGTGTTCCCAGGAAGGTGATTGAGCACCACCTTGCCTTCTGCCCACACACGCGACCCGTCAAGCAGAAGGTCCGGAAGCAAGGTTTGGAGCGGCAACATTTTATTGCCGAAGAGATCAAGAAACTAGAAGCGGCTGGCTTGATCAGAGGAGTACGCCATCCAACATGGTTGGCTAATCTAGTTGTAGTGCGCAAGGCAAATGGAAAATGGAGGCTATGCATTGACTTCATGGACATCAACAAAGCCTGCCCCAAAAGATCCTTTTCCCTTGCCGCGCATTGACCAGATTGTAGACTCCACCGCCGGCTGTGACTTGTTGTCTTTCCTTGACGTCTATTCCGGGTATCATCAGATTTTCATGGCCAAGGAAGACGAGGATAAGACCGGATGTATCACCCCATGTGGTAAGTATTGCTTTTTGCGTATGCCTTTCGGGTCAAAAAGTGATGGTTCTACATTTGCAAGAGCAGTCCAGATTGGTTTTGAGCCCCAGCTACATAGAAATATGGAGGCTTATATGGATGACATAGTGGTCAAAACCAAGGACATGGCCACGTTCATACGAGATCTAGAAGAGACATTTGCAAACCTGCGCAAGATCAACATGAAGCTCAACCCTGAGAAGTGTGTATTCGGCGTCCCATCCGACAAGCTTCTCGGGTTGTTTGTCTCTCAACAAGGAATTGAAGCAAATCCCGACAAGATCAAGGCAATTGAGCAAATTGAAGCACCAAGATGTGTCAAAGATGTGCGCCGTCTTGCCGGGTGTGTTGCTGCCCTGAGTAGGTTCATCTCAAAGTCTGCTGAACGCGCCCTGCCCTTTTTCAAAATCTTGAAGAAGGCAGGTCCAATGAAATGGACTCCGGAAGCGGAGGCAGCGCTGCAGGATTTGAAGAAGTACCTCTCCTCTCCGCCAGTCCTAGTTGTGCCGAAACCACAAGAGCCGTTGCTGCTATATCTAGCGGCAACAAATCAAGTGGTGAGTGCTGCACTAGTGGCTGAAAGAGAAGTTGATGAAGAAGCAGCGGCAACAGCAGGGCTGCCAAGCTACGAGCCAGGGTATTTGCCGGCAGAGTCTAGTGCCGGCAAGGAAGTATCTGCACAGTTGAATGAGACAATCCGGAAGAAGAAGGTGGTGCAGCGCCCAATCTATTTTGTCAGCTCCCTATTGCAGGGGGCTAGGTAAAGATATTATGGCGTACATAAGTTGCTCTTCGGCCTTCTTATGGCCTCGAGGAAGTTGCACCACTACTTCCAAGCACATGAGATCACCGTTGTCACTCTCTTCCCGCTGCAGCGGATATTGCGAAACCCGGAAGCTACCGGCGGGATTGTAGAGTGGGCTTTGGAACTGTCAAGCTTTGGTCTCAAGTTTGAAAGCACTTTGACCATTCAGAGAAGAGCCTTGGTAGATTTCATTGTAGAATGCACCCCGACGCCCGATGAAGAAGTTCCAGAGTTAACTCTCCTAGGCAAGGAAACCGATCAAGAGTGGATCATGCATTTTGATGGGGCTTTCTCGCTGCAAGGCGCCAGCGCCGGAGTGCTTATTGTCGCACCCACCGGAGAGCACCTCAAATATGTGATTCAGATGCATTTTCCCCGGGAGAGATCAACGAACAACACTATCGAGTATGAACGGCTGCTTGCCGGTTTCAGGATCGTGGCGGACCTTGGGATCGAGAAACTTATTGTCAGGGGTGATTCTCAGCTTGTCGTCAAGCAAGTGAACAAAGATTACCAGAGTCTGTTGATGGAAGATTGTGTAGATGAAGGGAGGAAGTTGGAAGAATGTTTTGACGGCCTGCAAATGGAGCACGTTCCGCGTGTAGAGAACAGGGTTGCCAACAGCATGTCAAAGTGTGCTGCCCTTAAGTTGCCTGTGGAACCAGGAACTTTCGTGCTCCGACTAACTCAACCCTCCATGACACCATCAACTAGAAAGGAGAAAAGAAGGAAGTTGAGTTCTGGGAAGTATTTCTTGGCAGAGCTCCCAGAAGCCGCCGGCGAGGAGGTTGCCGGGGACAACATCCAGCTTGCCGGTGAGTGCCATGCTCCGGCGGAGCCTCTGGCTCTTGCCGTGGAAGCATGCACTCCCGTTAGGCTTGCCGAGAGGCAGCAGGCTCTGGCGGGGCTTTAGGCCCTTGCCGTTGAGCCAAATGCTTCCCTAGCAGAGGATATGCCTTTAGTCCTTGTTGTCGAGCCCCAGGCTCCAGCATGGGCATAGTACCTCGTTCATTTCCTTCAAACAGTTGAACTCCCTGAGGAACAAGAAGAGGCAAAGAAAGTAGCCCGTAGTTTAGTATGTACGAATTCGTGGACAACGTTCTATATAGAAAAAGACCGAATGGCATGAAACTCAAATGCATTTCCCGGGAGGATGGATTGGAGCTGTTGGCGGAGATACATGGAGGCATATGTGGCTCCGACATAAGATCAAGAGCACTTGCTGGGAAGGCATTCCGACAAGGTTTCTTTTGGCCCACTGCCCTCCAGGATGCAACTGCATTAGTAACCAAATGTGAAGCGTGCCAGTTACATTTGAAGAAATTACATCAAGTAGCTCAAGCACTTCAAACAATCCCTCTCTCCTGGCCGTTTCCGGTCTGGGGGATCGACATCTTGGGCCCCTTTCCCCACGCTGCCGGGGGCTTTGAGTACTTGTACATCACAATCGACAAGTTCACAAAGTGGTGGGAAGTGGAAGCAGTAAGAAAGGTGACAACACAGTCAGCCATCAAGTTCTTCAAAGGACTAGTTTGTCGCTTTGGTGTTCCCAATAGAATCATCAGTGACAATGGCACACAATTCACGAGTCGCAATTTCATGGAATACGTCCGAGAACTTGGTAGCATAATCTGTTTTGCTTCCGTTGCCCACCCGAGGAGCAACGACCAAGCGGAAAGGGCTAACGCTGAAGTGCTGCGAGGCATTCAAGATAAGGACTTTTGACAAGCTGCGTTAGTGTGAAGGCACTGGATTGATCAGTTGCCAGTGGTTATTTGGTCAATCAGAATGACACCAAATTGAGCTACCAGCTAGGCACCCTTCTCCCTCGTATATGGGGCGGAGGCAGCTCTCCCAATGGACCTCATATGCGGATCACCTCGAGTGCTCGCTTATGATGAGCTTGAGGAAGAGCAGTTGCGACAAGACGATGCGATGCTCCTTGAGGAAGACCGTCTTCAGGCTGCTGTGAGGGATGCATGCTACCAGCAAGCTTTGCACCACTACCATAGCCGCAAAGTTAATGGCAGAAGTCTTGAGGAAGGCGACCTTGTTCTTCGGTGGATTCAGTCTGCCAAGAATTCCAACAAGTTGACGCCAAAGTGGGAAGGCCCTTATCGGGTAGTACGAGCCACCAGGCCTGGCGCAGCCCGCCTGGAGACCAAAGATGGCATCCCAGTGACCAACTCCTGGAATATCAAACATCTTCGCAAGTTCTACCCGTGAGGTACGGCTGCCGGGGCCCCCGGCAACCACCTTTTGTACAAGTCTTGCCGCTAAAGCACGTAATCCTTGGTACAAAGCCAGGCTCAGACCCTGTGCATAGTTGAATAGAGATAAGTTTTCTACAAATCTTGATTGATTCTCATGTTTTATTATGTGCATGTTTGTCTGAGATATTGCGTTAAACTTACTTCCGGCAAGGGCTAACGGACCGCCAAGGTTCCACAACCTTATTTTCTCTTCTTTCTTTTTCTCAAAGGATAGAAGGTCACCTCGCGTGCAGCTTTGCCAGGGGGAATGGTGGTACGGATACCTACGGGTGAAGTCCCAAAAAAGAAAATCTCTTGCCGGAAGGAGTATGGAAATGGAAAGATAAGTTGCAAAACCCCAAGTGAATTTTTGCTGTAGAATCATTTTCCTTGGACAATTTCGACCTCTGTATGGAAAACCTGCATGCACAGGAACCTTGCAGCGATTGGCTGTGCCCTCACTATGTTTCGGGATCACTCAATGGCATAAGAAGCCACACCAGTGCTCCTTGTTTTGTTTCGAGTCCGCTCAACGACTTAAGTGACATTGCTCGCACCCTTATTCTGTTTCGAGCGCGACTAACACCTTGAACGGCTGCGCCAAGGATGCGAAGGTATCTTGCCGGCAGTGGCAACGCCGGCAGGTTGCTAAGGATCCATTCCTCAAAGCGCTTGTGGTAGGGCTGCACACGCCGACAAGATACTTCCGAGAAGGTCGTAGGGAAAGTTCCATGCAAAGAAACAGTCTAACAAGGAAGATAGCATATATTCAAAATAGGATCAAATTTACATAAGATGTCGCTTTTTCCTAAGTACATCTTTATTTGACTTTCTCCCCCAGGGGATATTACAAGAAGAAAAAGATGGTAAGGGGAAGTGGGATACAAGAAGAAAAAGATGGCGAGAGGCCCCTGGCAGAAGCCCAGCCTGAACCCTCTGGACTAGCACTGCGCGGAGGGGCAGGTCTTCCAGATGGGTAGGCAAGAACCTAGCCCCTCCTGGACCAGCATTGCGGGGAGGAGAGGGCCAGCATGAGCGAAATGGGGGATGGACCCCAAAAGCCAAAGTCTGCGGGCCTGCCAGAAGACCCAGCTGGAAGATGAGGCAACACCCGAGACAATGGCCCCCGGCAAGATCATCCTGCTGGGAGGGGGAGAGGCATGAGGCTGGTGGTGATGGTGCGGCCGGCGGTCAGTCCGAGCTTGAGTCGTCGGGCTCCGACTTGACCGCTTGAAGACCCGACTCATCGTCATCGTCTTTGCCGCTGTCCTCGTCATCACTCCCGCCCGAGGACAAGCTTTCGGCGCTGCTCGAGCTCTCTTCGCAGCAGCTGAGGCGGATGCCAGAGCGCCCATAAATTTTGATGGAGAGCAGATTGTCCTCCGTCATTTTTAAATGAAGGACGTGCCCTTCCAGGAGGTTGTGGGAGCGGGCGAAGGTCTTCCAGCCACACCTAAGGAACATGACGCGATTCGCTCGGTCCTCAACGTTCACCGGCGTAGCGCCATTATAACAACCATGCGCCCATAACCACAGGACGGGCGGCTCATCGGCCTCCTTCGCCCGGGAGAAAGGGTGAGGGAGGCGCAGATGGCTCTGGACGGGACCGGCCAGTTCGAGGATGAACTCCAGCACCGTCCCCTCGGTGTGGGTCTCCACAAGGAAGGGGCCCGGTGTCGGAGGAGGAAGTGGAGCAGTGCTCCGCCTCCCTCGACCTCGGCCTCCACGACGGCCACGTCCCTTCGCGCCTCTTCCACCATGCACGCTCGGACCACCCTCCGACTCTCTGGCCGAAGTGGTGGCATGATCCCCACGAGAGCTCCTCCTTGGAGCTGAGGACGGTGGCCGCCCCCGCCCCCTGTTCATGGCTAAGGGAGAGCGCCACTCGAAGGTCAGGAAGACGTGGAAGCTCAAGCTATGGAGGTTTCCACTCGGACAAGGGAGGAAGGATGGATGAACATCGCCCTCGCTATCCCCCAATTTATAGGAGGAAGTGCGGGGCATGGCTCTCTACCACTCGAAGGGTCGCCGCCCACCTCCTCTAATAGCGGCGCCCTCGAGCACGGGGCGAACAACAACCGCCCCGTTGCTCCAATCCATGGTGCTGCAGTTACTTCCTTTCTCAGGGACTTTATGTCACGGGTGCCCATTGCTGGCTCCCCGCTATACATGCGGCACACATGGCGGAAATGACCTGACGCAGTAATTGAAAATTCAATGGCTGTGCCGCACATGTATCCCTCGTCCTGCATTCAATGGGCATCACGGGGAAGCACACCAGTCGCAATGATTGCGAATGCAAGACCCTACCACGCCTGCCCGTGCATCAGTTTAGGCCTAGGCCAACAATGCTTCGCACCGTGTGTGGCCCAAGCCCGAGGGCTCCTGTCGGTGCACTAGAGTTTTGGGATTTCCAGTGCTCCTTATTCATGCATAGCCAGTAGTAGCAACCCCGGCGACGAGGCCCAACAAGGACTTGCCAGGAACAAGCATAGAAGAATCAAGGCCCCTGACAAGATCTTGCCGGGACGGCTATCGAATCCTCAGGCAAGACCTTGCTAGGATGGCCCTCGAAGCCTCGGCAAGACGATGACCCTTGGGCAAAGATGAAGCCCCAGCAAGGCCCCGCCAGCACACATGACAAGTGTCACCCCGCCTGGGCACGTGTCGCAGCGTCGATGAATGAAGGGGCTAAGCGGTGCCGATGCGACGGGCTCCTGTCCCGTCTGATAGACGGACAGAGATGCCTCACGGTGCATTAAATGCACTTGTCCTAATCCGTCAGAGATAGGTATGATAGCTCTGTATCGCTATACACCCTGTGTACGCACTTTACACCACTGTTGGGATCCCTTCAGAGTATAAAAGGAGGCCCAGGGCGATACGATGGAGGACTTTTGGATTTTCAGAATACTAGTCCCTTAGTATTGGGACCTTCTAGTTTGCGCACGTGGCAGCTGCCCACAACGCTCCTGTAGCTAGAACCATAAGAACACTCTCAATACAACTAAGGAGGAGTAGGGTTTTACGCATCCTGGCTGCCCAAACCTGGGTAAAAATCCCCGCGTGCTGTTCATCAGACCTGCTCTTTGTGCGAGCCTTCTCCCCCACCGAACCGAAAGGGGTCCGTACGATCCCATAGCTGCTCATTCCCCACGACACACCGCAACAAAGGTTACTCAATAATGACTCGTACTCAGATTTGGTTGGTTCATCTAGCGAACCCTAATATGGAATTTTGTACAATTCACAGAATGCATCTAAAGTCATGGTGAAAGCATTATTATAGAGTCTAAATGAAACTCTAGACTCACGAGGGAAATATTTAAATTTCTTAGAAATGTCTCTGTGAGAGTGAGCTGTTGAGTGCACTTATCTTTGACGAAGGGAACCAGATTGGCGTTGCGACCATACTGCTCAAATTCTTCCTTAATACCTGCACCCTACATGAAGGTCATACACGACCAAAGGCATGATTTGGTTCCGGCATCCCGTATCGAGCTTGCACTTGGCTCAACATATGATTGTCGTAGAGAGCTTTCACTTGATGATGACCCCGAGGATCTTCTCCTCGAAGAACTCCTAAAGAATTGCATGTTTATTTGCGAACAATTACTGAAATTATTTCTCACACAAAATTTTGTTAACAAAACTTGATAAAATTGATAGCGACTACTCATAAGGATGCCTAGAGACTGATACGTCTCCAACTTATTTATAATTTTTGCCTGTTCCGTGTTGTTATATTATCAATCTTGGATGTTTTACAATCATTTTATAGCAAATTTATACCATTTTTTGGGACTAACCTATTGACATAGTGCCAAAGTGCCAGTTGTTGTTTTTGCTTGTTTTTTTACTTTCGTAGAAAATTAGTACCAAATGGAGCCCAAACGTTGCGGGGATTTTTGTGGATTTTTTATGGACCAGAAGAAGAAAGATGGGCCAAACAACACCCAAAGAGGGGCCCCAAGGTGTAGGGTGTGCCAGAGGACCCTAGTGCGGCCTAATGGGGGGCACCTCGGGCACCCTGCCAACCGACTATCGAGCCTATAAATTCCCCGAAATTCCAAAAACCCTAGGGGAGTGGATGAAACACAATTCCAGCTGCTGCAAGTTCCAGAACCTCGAGATCCAATCTAACAGCATCATGGAGGGGTTCATCTTCTTGATAGGTTCCTCTCCAATGATGTCTGAGTAGTTCACCATAGACCTACGGGTCCGTAGGCAGTAGCTAGATGGCGTCCTCTCTCTATGTTTCTTAATACAATGGTCTCTTGGAGATCTTTTTGATCTAATGAATTTTGCGGTGTGTTTGTTGGGATCCGATGAATTTTGAGTTCATGATCAGTTTCTATCCATGAATATGAATTGAGTCTTCTTTGATCTATTATTTGCATGGTTACTTATAGCCTCGTATTTCTTCTTCAAATCTTTGGTTTAGTTAGGCCAACTAGATCGATTTTTCTTGCCATGGGAAGAGGTGCTTTGTGATGGGTTTGATCTTGCGATGTTCTTTCTGAGTGACAGAAAGGGCAGCAAGACACACATGTATCATTGCCATTAAGGATAACAAGATGGGGTCTATTCCTACATGAATAGATCTTGTCCACATCATGTCACCGTTCTTATTGCATTACTTTGTTTTCCCATGAACTTAATACACTAGATGCATGCTGGACAACAGTTGATGTGTGGAGTAATAGAAGTAGATGTAGAATCGTTCTGGTCTACTTATCTTGGACGTGATGTCGATATAATGATCATTGTATGTATATCGTCATGATTATTTGATCTTCTATCAATTGCCCAGCAGTAATTTGTTCACACACCGTGTGCTATACTCAAGAGAGAAGCCACTAGTGAATCCTATGGCCTCGGGTCTAATTTTCCAACATATTGCTTTCTGATCTACTATTTGCAACTTTTGTTTTCGGATCTATTATTCCAAAAAACCCAAAAATACCTTGCTGCACTTTTTGTTTATTTATTTTACTTTGTGTTCTTATGAGATATATTTGCCACAACTCTCACTACCTAAGCTATCTTATTACCGTAGAGAGCGTGACAACCTGTCTTTCGTGTCGGGTTGCAAGTATTTGTTGTTTCTGTGCAGGTGCTGCTTACGTGGGTTCGTGATCTTCCTCTACAGATTGATACCTTGGTTTCATAAACTGAGGGAAATACTTACCGTTGCTGTGATGCATCATCCCTTCCTCTTTGGGGAAATACCGACGCAATCCCAAGCCACGTCAAAGGAATTTCTGGCGCCGTTGCCCGGGAGGAATCAAACTCATCTACCAGGTTCCTACATTATTTGACATTTACAAATTTGTCGTTTTATCCGCCCTCCCTTTTTTTGCCTTTCTCTCGTCAGATATCTTGTTTGCTTGCAATCTTGTTTGCGTCATCACAATGACTCAAGAAAGCACCATTTGTGTGATTTTCCCAATAACAATAATAATGATTTCATTAGCACTCCTATTGCTCCTCCCGCCACTAGTGCGGAGTCTTGTGACATTAATGCCGCTTTGTTGAATCTTGTCATGAAAGATCAATTTGTCAGTAATCCCAATGAGGATGCCGCGTCCCATCTTAACACTTTTGTTGAATTGTGTGATATGCAAAATAAAAGGGATGTGGACAATGATATTGTGAAGTAGACATTGTTTCCTTTCTCTTTGTGGGATCGTGCAAAAATTTGGTTTTTTCTTTGCCTCGCAATAGTATCGATTCTTGGATAAGTGCAAGGACGCTTTTATTACTAAGTATTTTCCGCCCGCGATTTTTTCCCCTTAGAACTCAAAATTTTAATTTAAGCAACTTGAGCATGAACATCTTGCACAATCTTGTGAAAGAATGAAGTTGATGCTAAGAAATTGTCCTACACATGGTTTAAATCTTTGGATGATCATACAATTTTTTATGCGGGATTGAATTTTGTCTCAAGAAATCTTTTAGATTCCACTGGGATGGCACTTTTATGGAAATTACTTTGGGTGAAGCTACCAAATTTCTAGATAATATCATGGCAATTATTCACAATGGCATACTAAAAGAGCACCTACTAGTAAAAAGGTTAATTCGGTAAAGGAAATTAATACTTTGAGTGAAAAAGTTGATGCTCTTATGAAGTTGTTTTCTCGTAAAAATGATCCTATTGGTCTCAATGCTGTGACTTTGTCTACTTTGATTTTGCAAAATAGGGATTCCGTAGATGTGAATTTCATCTCGCGAAACAACTTCAATAACAATTTTTATAGAGGTAATTTGGAACCTAGGCCTTTTCTTGGAAATTCCTCTAATAATTATGGTAATTCCTATGGTAATTCTTACATTAATAATAGTACGAACACGTATGATCTTGAGAATATTTTTAAATAATTTATCAATGCTAAAACTCTTTCAATACTATGATAGAATAAAAGTTGAATAAGATTGATGATATGTCTAGAAGAATTGATATAATTTCCAATGATGTTGAAAATCTCAAGTTGCATACTTTTCCACCTAAGGTCAATGAATCACTTAAGGCTTTATATGTTTCTATGGATTAAAGTAAGAAAAGAACTGCTATGCTTAGAGCTAAAAGAGATTTTTTAGAAAAAGTGTTTTCTAGTGACTACTTTCATAACAATGATGAAGATCTTAAAATGATTGGTGTTTGCCCTATTGATTCCTTGTTTATTAATGTTAAAACAGATGTTAAAGGGACTGAAGAAGAGTCAACTTTAGCTAGAGGGCGTCCCACTGATTTGGAGGGTGAAAATCTTGATGAATTTTTTGATAAAAGTGGGTTTGGAGAGGTCAAAACATTGACTAGTGATGTGCCCACTATCTTTGATTACAAAGTGAAAGTGTGTTATATCCACTAGAGGGGGTGAATAAGCAATTTTTAGAAATTCATCACTTGAGGAATTTGAAATGTGATGAATAACTAGCAACAGAATAAGTACTGAAGTGCATGAGAAACATAGCGACAACATAGTCATCATGATGAAATAAAACATGCACAGATTACAATTAGCGTTATATAGGATAAGCAGGTGAGGAACAAGGTAACTTGAAGAATTTGAGGTGAGGAAATTGTGAAAGTCTTCAGTCAAATTCTTCAAACTGTAATGATCAATTTCATCAACAAGTATACGAGGAAATAGAGGGGTTAAGGAAATAGAACCAGGTAGCTCGATGAAGACAATGATTTGATGACCCAGTTCCAACTACTGTGACTATAGTACGTTTGCTTTGGAGCGGCTTGGTATTTAAACCGGAGGACACACAGTCCTAGGACACACAGTCCTTACCATATTCTCCTTGAGCTAAGGTCACAAAGTCCTCGCCTAACACTCGTGGTAAGTCTTCAGGGTAGACTTCCAAAACCCTCACAAACTAGTCACCCGGTGATCAACAATTGACTGATGGATGCTCTAGACCAAGGTCACTCCATGATCCACAATTGACTGCAGGATGCACTAGACCATGACGCCTAACCGTTTGGAAGATACACGGTCTTCAAAGGTAACAAGCATCGGTTCCACACAGGAACAATCTCTTCAGTGATGGTCAATCAATTTGGGTTTGGTGGTTTGGATTTGGGTTTTTCGTCACTGATGATTTTCTCTCAAAGTCCTCAGAGGATGGGTTGCTCTCAAATGACAAGTGTCAGTTCTCTCTCGGAGCATCCAACCAACTAGTGGTTGTCGGGGTGGCTATTTATAGCCAGGGTGCAACCTAACATGATAAGACATAAATGCCCCCAATGATATGACCGTTATATGGATAAGATGATTGGGGACAGCTGGCGCTAAGCACAACAAAAGGTCGGAATTTCGAACTATGAAACTCCTCAGGCTTATCATATTCCTCACTTGTAGTCAATTCGCACTGGCAAAATCCTAACTCCTTAGTCAGACCAATTTCATCAGAGACTAGAAGAACTTCGTTTGTGTCACTGAAGAACTTGACTGAACTGCAAGAGATTTCCAAAGGCTTCACTCGAAGGATTGGATAGGTTGAGGCTTTTGAAGTTGAGCATTAGTTGGGAATTTTCCTTAGTATTACCTCGGCCCCCTTTAACATACGGTGTTTCCTATGACTCAAAGAAAATGAAATGAAACTACGAAAGCAAAAGTCTTCACCCTTCATAGTCCTCGTTCATATCTTCAAGGTCACACCAACTTCTTCATTCTCAAAGTCTTCAGGGAATACCAAAGTCTTCAGCAAAGTCTTCACCAAAGTCTTCAACTGAAGACATACATTTTTACGGGTCGATAATCTTCGAATATATCAAACTCCTCATCGACTTATAGAGCCTGTGTACACTCACAAACACATTAGTTCCTTAACCTATAAGTCTTCAATACACCAAAATCACTAAGGGGCACTAGATGCACTTACAATCTGCCCCTTTTTGGTTATTGATGACAAATATGTTAAGTTTTCAATGGGGATAAACATATGAAGTGAAAGTATTGAGTTTGAGGAATTTCATTACAAGATATAGAAGAACTCCCCCTGAAGATGTGCATATTTGAGGAATTTGCTTTGGACTACAAATGCACATGGCAGGTTAAAAACATGGAGAACTCCCCCTATATCTTGTAATTTATACACACATTTAACATATGATATGAAGAATTTGAAATGCGTGATGAAAATGGTGTCTGACAAAATTTAGCATGCATGCATTAAGGTGCTTGAGGAAATAAGCATGTGAAAATCAATTCAGAAGAGTCAGACCACCATTGGACTTAAGTTTACAACTCAACCAACGAAAGCTTCAGAAGAGCAAGACTTGTGACTTAAATAAAAACAGCCCATATATAGAGACCCTCTTGAAGATTAACTCAAATTTTCTCCCCCTTTGTCATCGAAGACCAAAAGGGACGAAAAAGTGAGGACTAGTGCCCCTTGAAGAATATCATCGTGAAGGTGATGGAGGAGCACCAGCGTTGTCAGGGTCGTTGGTCGATGCAGGGCCCACGCAGTGTCGTCAATATCCTCAGCTTCACCGGTCTCGCGTGATGAAGAATATGAACTTGTAACCAGCTAAGGAACTTGAACTTTCTTGAATTTCTTCTGAGGAGGATGCGACCAGTCAAAGTTTTGCTAAAAGTCCATGTCCTTGAGTTCCTTAGGAGTCTTGAGATGTGCGAGAATGGCCCACGCACGATCGAATATTTCATGCACATAGTGGTGATTTTTCCTCACAGAGTTCTGTGTCACAGTCATGTTCTGAAGAATTGAAGCAAACTGATGCTTCACCCACTTGTGATTGCGATCAACCTTCTGATGAAGACTTAAGAGAAGGTCACGATTAGTCATCACACGAGGGGCAGACTCTCGAGGCTTTTGTGCTGAGGCTTTTGCAGCAGAGTCCTGGGTAGCAGTGTCATCATTGGTGAAGTAAGATGCAACTTTGCGAAACTGACCATCGAATGGACGAGTACCTTCATCAATTACAGCTTTGCCTTTTCCTTCAACTGAGGCAATTGTGTTCTTGAGGATCGACTTCAATCGGAGGCAAAAAGCCGAAATGATTTTGGAAGTTAGCTTTGAAGGGAACTGAAGACCTTGACCTGATGAATTTCATGATCCAGGGAGCATAAGGCTTCAATTCAAATGAGGGATAATGCTGCATTAGCCAAAGTCCTCATGAAGAAATCGTGATAGTTGTTGGGAATCCCATGAATGATGTTGAATAGCATGTTCTTCATGATTCCCTCAACTTCTTCTTCTTCAGAGTTGTTGCCTTTCTGAGGACAGATGGTGTTGGTGAGGATGCGATAAACTGTCCTGGGCACATAGAGCAAATCCTTCACAAGGAAGGTTGTCCTTTGAGGTTTTCCAAGAGCCAGAGGTTTCATTAGCACTTGCATCATGTGGTTGGGAAGAGCAAGTTCATCAAAGAGGCATCTTGCTCCTTCTGAAGGAATTGGAACTGGGACTGACTGAAGCAATTCAGAGGCTGGTGTAGTGTAGTGCGTTGATCTAGTCATCCAGTCCAAGATCCAAGAGTTGATGTTAGAAGCATCACCTGTGATGTGCAAGGTGGCATAGAATTGAAGAATTATCTCTTCATTCCAATCACAGATGTCCAGACAGAATGGAAGAATGCCTGCGTCATGGAGAACTGCGAGCACCGCTATGAAGGATGGGATTGTTTCCTTATCCGCATGAGGAATTTGATGCTGCTCGAAGACTTTCTTCTTATCAAACAACACTGAGGCATAATAGTTCATCTATGTAGGAGTCCATAATCTGGTGCGACTGACCCTAGCTGAGTGATAAGGATTGGGTCCATCAAAGAAAATGTGCTCATTGAAGAAATTGGTCTTGATGAATTTGGGGTGCTTTGAGCCTTTGAATGACATCCTAGGCTTCGGCTGATGATTTGGCTTGAAGCGACCCACAATTTCTTTAGGCATTTGAGGAATTTCTCCAGACTGAGGAATTAGCTCTGAAGGTTCCTCAATGGCAGTTGGAGCAACAATTTCCTCAGTTGATGCAGCTGGAATATCATCAGTGGCAGTTGCAGCCAAGTCATCAGATCCTGTATGTATTTCTTCAGTCTGGGCTGGAGACTGAGGAATCTGTGATAGAGGAGTAATCATTGGGGAATTTGGGTGAGCAACTTCCCAATATTCATCATTTATAATAAGTGTTGTGTTTCCAATGTCCACGTCCTCATCAATTTCTTCAACGCCGGCCTCTTCAGCAGTCAACTGAGGCTCGGGCGATGATACCTATGGAGTCGAAGCATTTGCTTCCACTTGAATTTCTTCATCAATCTGCTCAGAGGTTGCAGCAGACTGATCCTTTTCTACTTTGACATCATTTGGGATGACATATTCATCACCAAATGGTACAATTTTCTTTAGGCACAACTGATGCAGTCGCCCTTGTGGTCTCAATTTCCTAAGGCGCAACAAAAGCTTCAGCTAGCCTGGCAATTTCTTCAGGCACAATAGTGGAGGTTGTCCTGGCATGTTCTTCAGTAGCCTGAATTTCTTTAGCCGTGGGAATAGTTTCTTCAGCAAGCTGAGCAGATTCTTCAGCCTGAGGAATTTGAGGTTGCGATCGAGCAGCAACCCTTGAGTTATGGTCCTTAACGGCAGCTTGGGCTGCCCTGACAAATCTTACTTTGGTGCCCTTCCATTCAGCATCATATTTGTCTTGTTCTTCAGAGAGGTAGCGAATTTTAGACTGAACAGTGATGAGTTGATTTGCAGTCAAATTCATCACATTATTCCTTAGAAATTTCTATTTCGAGCTCTGCTCCTCTTAGCTCTTAGAGCTTGATCTCTTTTCCATTTTTCCTCAGCAATGAAGTGTGCGAGGACATGATCCACACCAAGAGGTAGGTTTAGTGAGGAAACTGGGGTGCTCGGATCCTCATGCCATATGTCAATGAAGTTGAGGATGATCTTGGGATCCAGCATAAGAGGAACAAAGCTGCCTTTGTCTATTGCAGCCTTTTGCTGACTTTCTCTGATGATTTCTTCTAGTTCTTCATCATCAGCCTCATCATCATCCTCAGATCCTGAGGGTACAATCACTACCACTTTGCTAGTGTGAGGACTTGGTCTTTGACCTCGTCCAGCAGTTTTCTTTAGCTTCACGATAGTTGGACTTGTTGAAGACTGTGCTTAAGCAGAGGGACTTGCAGAGACCCTTGAAGCAATTGAGAAGCCCTATGTCCTCTAACATGACACAAGATGTATATGTGTTGAGGACTTTGCGGCAGCAACGGAGGACTGAGCAGCTACTGAACTAGTGGCTGAGGCCTTTGAAGGCTTTGCTTGAGGAATCTGAAGTGATGATTTTGAAGTTGAAGATTTTGACTTCATAGTAGATTTCTTCACAATAGATTTCTTCGGAGCACTAGCAGGGGCTCCGACAGTGGTAGCAGTAGCAGACTCTTTGTTGAATTTCATCACAGCCTCTTGTGCCTTCTTCGCCAGCTTGGCTTGCTGTCTTTCCCATTCATGAGGAAAGTCATCACCAGTTTTGAGACTAGTGGGATCAACAGTTTGGTTTGGAGCCAAGGGTGGCCTGTTGCAAGGGGGTTTAATAGCGAATTTCTTCATACACTTGGGAGTGACATAGCGATATTCTTTCCACTCCTTTGCCCATCTCCTCTCAATTTTCTGTATGCGAATCTTTCTGTGCTTTGTTGTTTCCTTGCCAAGAGTTTCTTCATCTGGAAGGCAATATTCCTCATACAGTTGTTCAGGTATCTCAAACGTAGTCTGCACTTCAGGTTTCTTTCCACCTTTTTGTGGCTTCTTCCCATCAGCCATTTTCTTCGGCTGAGGATTCTAAACTCTTGAGGATTCTGAAGATGTACATAGTTTTTCCTCAAGAAATGCTACAAATGAGTTAAGTTGATGAGAACCTAGTGATTCATCAGTGGACATGTTTGTACCTATGAACAACGTATAGGTGCGAGGAATTTGAAGAGGTCATATGCATTCTTAGAAGTTTTTCAAAAACATCAAGTGTGAGAAATTTGACCATGGGTGTCTTGAGGATTTTCACTAAGAGTTCTTTGTCTTAGGTTCCAGAGTTGTGCAAATTTTGAGGATCCACACAATTGAGGAACCTTGAAGAAAATCATAACTTAGGAGAAAATATCAAGTGTATGAAAATGTAAGGTGCTATAGAATAAGATTCTTGAAGAATAAACACCTTTGAGGAAATTGTGGACAACTTGAAGATCAAACAAGGGCAGTAAAAACAGATTTTATTTACCTTGATGAAGAACACGATGAACAATGAGATAAAATTGAACTTGTTCATCCGTCCAAATCTCCCAGGCCCTAGCTTGGCAGAGGGAGACAGCTACATCGGCGGGAGGGTGAAGACTTCCGTGGCTGATGCGAGTACGACGATGGCGAGGTTGAGGCAGTGAAGCTCTTCCACACCGACCGAGATGATTTTAGCGACGGCGCTAGGTTTGAGCTGGGAGAGAGTGGGAGTGAGGAATAACCGAGCATAGTGAAAGGCAAGGGGTATTTATAGCGGAGGTGAAAACTAATGTGCCCAAAGATTTTGGACCAGATTGCCCCAGACCCTTGCTCTCCTCGTGACATGTGTCATCCACGTTCTGAGTTGTGGAGATAGTGGGGGATCGTGGGTTATCCGGTCATGGGAATCGGAACAGTTTGAGCGGGAAGGGACGATTTTTTTTTAATTTTTCCGTTCGCAAATTCTTCAGCCGTCAAGGACACAATGAAGACTTTGAACGAGTTTCAATGTAGAACGCATATAAAGAATTTGTGAACAGACTGGGTTGAGTTTAGCATAGAGGGGAACGGGACCGATCACATTCACTTAGAGGAAAATCAACTTAAAGAATTAGCAATAAGTGAATGCTATTGAGGACATTGAAAACTCAAATATATTTATATATATAGTCAGTGAAGAACATTGGTTTCATAGTTTGAAGAATTTGAAGAGTTGAGGAATTTTCAAACTTGAGGAATTTGAAAATTGGAAGAATTTGCAAAATGACGAATAACTCAACTTTGAAGAATTTCAACTATGGTTGGTGGCGTGACCCACCGTATAAGAATGATGATTTCAAACACCACATACAATTGTCGCAGGGTTATGAGAATCAAATTCTTCATTAATTTATTCACACTTAGAGAGTTATTCTTCATTGATTGAAGAAAAATGTTACTTCATGTGTTGCACATCTAAGTCATCAAGTTTGCACATATGTTAGGATGTGTGTCGTTTTTCAATGAACATTCAAAAATTCTAAGATGTTTAGCTCACACCATAACATGCAAAATCTCTTTTCATCCAAGGGCTTAGTGAAGATATCGGCCAGTTGTTCTTCAGTAGGGATGTGGTCGATGGTGATGTCACCCTTGAGGACATGATCTTGAAGAAAATGATGACGAATCTGGATGTGGTTGGTCTTGGAATGCTGATCTGGGTTGTAAGCAATCTTGCTGGTGCTCTCGTTGTCGCAGTAGAGAGGCACATTCTCCACCTTGATGCCATAGTCCTGGAGGGTTTGCTTGGTCCACAGCAACTGAGCGCAACATGAACCAGCAGCAATGTACTCAGCTTCAGCAGTAGATAGTGACACGTAGTTCTGCTTCTTCGAGGACCAGCAGACTAAGGATCATCCGAGGAAATGATATGTGCTTGAGGTTGACTTGCGATCCACACGGTCTCCAACATAGTCAGCATCAGAGTATCCGACGAGGTGAAGATTTGATCCCTTGGGATACCATAATCCAAGCGTTCGTGTGTGAGATAAGTATCGAAGAATATGTTTCACAACCTTATGGTGTGATTCCTTCGGTGTTGCTTGGAATTGGGAACACATGCAAACACTCGGCATAATATCAGGCCTAGATGCACATAGATACAATAAAGAGCCAATCATGGAGTGATATACCTTCTGATCGGAATCTTTACCATTTTCGTCAGTGCAAAGATGGCCTTTTGAAGGCATTGGAGTTTTGATGCCTTTGCAATCTTGCGTGTCGAATTTCCTAAGTACATCCTTGAGGTATTTCTCTTGAGAGATGAAGATGCCATTGTCTTGCTAAAGAATTTGAAGACCTAAGAAGAATTTCAACTCTCCCATCATAGACATTTGATATTCTTCACTCAACATATCGGCAAATTCATCACTGTAACATTTGTTAGTACAACCAAAGATAATATCATCTACATATATTTGGCATATGAACAGTTCATTGTCATTGGATTTAGTGAAAAGAGTTGGGTCGAGTGAACCGGGTTTGAAGCCTTTCTTCATGAGGAACTCCTTCAGAGTGCCGTACCATGCCCGAGCGGCCTGCTTGAGGCCATAGAGGGCCTTGTTGAGTCTGAAGACTTTGTTAGGATGCTTAGGGTCTTCAAAACCTGGGGGTTGAGCAACATATACTTCTTCCTCAAGCTTACCATTGAGGAATGCACTTTTCACATCCATTTTATATAAGATGATATCATGATGGTTAGCATAAGCAAGCAATATGCGAATAGCTTCAAGTCTAGCAACATGTCCAGGAGTTTCATCAAAGTCAATTCCTTCAACCTGTGTGTAGCCTTGAGATACAAGATGAGCCTTATTTCTCACCACAAGGCCATTTTCATCTTGCTTGTTGCGGTAGATCCATTTGGTACCTATGATGTTGTGCTTGCAAGGATCTGGCCACTTGACAAGTTCCCACACGTTGTTGAGCTTGAATTGATGCAATTCCTCTTGCATAGCTTGAATCCACTCAGGCTCCTTGAATGCTTCACCAACTTTGGTGGGCTCTATGATAGAGACAAAAGCAAAGTGCCCACAAAAGTTAGTCAAATGTGAAGCTCTTGAGCGAGTGAGGGGACCTGGTGCATTGATGTCATCGATGATTTTGTCAATCTGCACTTCATTTGCAACTCTTGGATGAGCAGGTTGACGTGGCTGAGGATTTTCTTCAGCACCATTTTCTTCAGGTGCATCAGCATGAATGTCTACATTGGTTGGAATGACTTCTTCAGTGGGTATGACATCTTCAGTAGCCTTCAGCTTAATGGATTCCTCAGGAGGTTGTTCATCTAGCACAGGAGGCAGGTGCTCTCTTTGAGAGCCATCGGTTTCGTCGAACCACACAGCTACAGTTTCAACAACCTTGTGGTGGTAGGTGTTGAAGACTCTGTAGGTGTGCGAGTCATTTCCGTAACCAAGCATAAAACCTTCATGCGTTTTCGGTGCAAATTTAGAACTATGGTGAGGATCTCTAATCCAGCATTTTGCACCGAAGACTTTGAGATAACTTACATTGGGTTTCTTGCCAGTCATAAGTTCATATGAAGTCTTCTTGAAGAATTTGTGAAGATATACCCTGTTGATAATATGGCATGTTGTATCAATTGCCTTAGGCGAGAAGCGACGAGGAGTCTTGTATTCATCAAGCATGGTGCGAGCCATCTCAACAAGAGTCTTGTTCTTGTGCTCCATTATGCCATTCTGCTGAGGAGTATATGTGGCAGATAGATCATGAGTAATACCAAGTTCATCAAGATATTCATCAAGATTGGTGTTCTTGAACTCAGTCCCATTATTACTCCTGATATGCTTGATCTTGACGCCAAAATTTGTTGAGGCCCTTGAAGCAAATCGTCTGAAGACATCCTGCACTTCAGACTTGTACAGAATAATATGCACCCAAGTGTAACGAGAGTAATCATCAACAATGACAAAGCCATACAAACATGAAGAATTTGTTAGTGTGGAGTAATGACTGGGGCCAAAGAGGACCATGTGAAGCAATTCAAAGGGTCGAGTCGTGGTCATGATTTTCTTCGAGGGATGCTTGGATATAGCCATCTTCCCTGACTCACATGCACCACAAAGGTGGTCCTTGAGGAATTTGACACCTTCAATGCCAATGACGTGCTTTTTCTTCACGAGCGTGTGCAAGTTCCCCATACCAGCATGTCCAAGTCGTCAATGCCACATCCAGCCTTCTATGGACTTTGCATGTAGGCATGTGGCAGGCTGAGGACCTGTAGAGAAATCAACAATATACAAGTCCCCTCTTCTAAAGCCTTTGAAGACTTTGGAATTGTCAGATTCCATGATGACAACACAACGATATTTTCCAAATATGACAACCATATCAAGATCACAAAGCATTGAGACAGACATAAGGTTCAACCCAAGGGATTCGACAAGCATGACCTTGTCCATATGTCGGTCCTTTGAGATTGCAACCTTACCTAGACCCAATACCTTGCTTTTTTCCTTTGTTAGCGTAGGTGATATGCTTCAGATGAGATGGAGCAAGTGGCAAATTCATTAGTAGATTCCTGTCACCAGTCATGTGGTTTGTGCATCCTCTATCGAGGACCCACTCAGTAGCTTTTGGAGTTTTATCCTAAAGATGAATTAGTACAACTTATGAACTCATATGCTTCAGAGTGAAGAATATGACATCAGTTTCATCAGACAGAATTTCATCACACAACATAGTAAGTAAAGTAGTGTGAGGACTTGAGAAATGAGGAATTCATTTCTACATGATTAGCTTGCATCCTTTCAGGCATTTCCTCAGGTCTCCAGCAATTTCATCAGATGGTTAAGTTCATCTGGAGACCTGACCCTGCATAAGAAATTAGTTCTATTTCTTCACCACACACATATGGAGGAGTGAGAAAGAGTTCATCATTTTGCGAGCACCAAAGAGAAGGGAGGCATTGAAGCTAGTGCGCTTCATTTCACAAGACGAGGGTTAGAGTACTCATATGAATAAGCAAAGAAATTCTTCGACGACTTATGAACATAATGATTTGAAGAATAATGCACATATTCAGAACTCTTAGATTTTCCATGTGAAACAAATGCATTACCACGAGAATGATATTTTTGACTATTTGAGGAATTTGGTCTATGTGAAGACTTTGGTTCAAATGAGGAATTTGATCTGGGGTTCCTATTCTACATGAGTGGTGTCGGAGGACATTTACTTGAAGATTTTGTAAGCAACTCTTGGGAACACAGATTTTCTTCGTAGGAGAACCGTTCCTACAATTAGTTCCAACAAATCTGGCAAATACTTCACCTTTCTGATGTTTGAAGAATTTGTAGGTTGAGTCTAGTGACTCATCAGAGAAATATGAAGTTTCACAAGTAAAGCCAAATAAAGTGGATGGATCTATAGGGGGTCCTTTTACACCAACCCATGAGGTTTTGGGGTACTGCTCAGGTGTCCAGTAGGATCCATCAGCATTGAGTTTCCTCTCACATGCAATACCCTCTTTCCTAGGGTTCCTATTCAGAATCTACATTTTGAGGACATCGCAAAGGGTTTGATGCCCTTCGAGACTTTTGTACATGCCTGTCACATACAATTCCTTCAACCCTGGATTTTCGTTAGTGATACTTGTGGTATCCTTAGATGAGGAAATTTGTGACCACAGGAATAGTTGAAGAATTTGCAGCAATAGAAGCATTTGAACATTCACAGCAATAGAAGCATTTGAACATTCACGTGAAGAATTAGTAGTTTCACGTTCAATGCATTTTAAACAAGGTGGAACAAATTCTTCCTGAGTGGTACTGATCTATTAAGACAGCAAGGAATCGTTTTCCCTTTGGAGATCCTCATGAGACACTCTTATCTTCTCAAGATCTTGCTTTCTTTGAATAAATTCATAAGAAATCTTCTCATGATCGGGTAAGAGAGCATTATGATGACTCTGAAGGTGATCATACTTTGTCCGAAGACTTTTGAGATCACCAGACAGACTTTGAGTCCGATCCACTTCCTCATTAAACACATCATCTCTTTTGTCTTGCATTTTCTGAGGCTTTTCAAGTGCACTTTGTTTCCTAGTAGCAATATTAGCAAGTTTGGCATATCTAGGTTTCACATATTCATTAGATTCACCATCACTTGATTCAGAGGAGGATTGATGCTTATGTACCTTGGAACCTTTAGCCATGAAGCAATATGCGGGAGCATAATCATCATTGCCAACGTCAGAGTCATTGGAGTAGTCATTTTCTTCACCATTGAAGATAGACTTGCTGATGAAAGCAGTAGCGAGAGTAACGCTAGCGACACCAGATTCAGATTCCACCTCAGATTCTTCCTCTTCTTCACATTCCTCAGATTGTTCTTCTGAGTCCATTTCCTTGCCAATGAAATCCCGAGCCTTTCTAGAACCATTCTTCTTGTGCGATGAGGACTTTGAAGATGAGGACTGTGCAGATGAGGACTTTGAAGATTTCTTATTTTTCTTCGAGTCATTAGAACTATCGTCTTTGTAATTCTTCTACTTTGATTCTTTTTCCCAGAGAGGACAGTCGGAGATGGAGTGACCAGATTTTTTGCATTTGTCACAAGTTCTGTTCTTGTAGTCATCTGAGGAATCTGATTTCCTCAAGCCACTTTTTGATAACTTCCAAATCTAGCTCTCCCTGAGAACTTCTAGAATTTCCTCACGAGCATGGCTAGCTCCTGAGTCAGTTCTTCAGGATCACCAAGGCTACTATCAGAATCTTCGCCTTCGGATGAGGAAATTGCTTTTGCCTTCAAAGCACGAGATCCTCCATAGCTTGGCCCGTAGAGGTCTCTCTTGTCAACTTGTTGGAATTCATGAGTATTGAGTCTCTCAAGAATATCAGCAGGCTCAAGTGACTTTTAGTTTCCACGCTCTTGAATCATCAATGCCAGAGTATCAAATGGGGAATCAAGTGATCTTAGCAGTTTCTTCACCACCTCATGGTCAGTGATATCAGTAGCACCCAGTGCTTGAAGCTCATTGGAGATATCACTGAGACGATCAAAAGTTTGTCGAACATTTTCATTGTCGAGTCTCTTGAAGTGGTTGAAGAGATTGCAAAGAACATCAACACGAGATTCACGTTGAATGGAAACACCTTTGTTGACCTTGGACAACCTATCCCAGATAAGCCTAGAAGACTCCAAAGCACTCACTCTGCCAAACTGACCATTGCTTAGATGGCCACAGATGATATTCTTTGCTTGAGAATCGAGTTGCTTGAATCTCTTCACATTAGCAACGTTGACCGTGGGAGTAACAGAGGGAACACAATTTTCCACAACGTACCAGAGATCGTTGTCAATAGCTTCAATATGCATGCGCATCTTGTTCTTCTAGTAGGGGTAATCCGTCCCATCAAAGGTAGGAAATCCTGCGGAAACCTTGATCATACATGCAGTCGACATAACTAGAACTCTAGGTGGTTAAACCAAAATCACACAAAACAAACGAGTACCTTGCTCCGATTACAATTGAAAGTGCATTATATCGACTAGAGGGGGTGAATAGGCGATTTTTACAAATTCATCACTTGAGCAATTTCAACTTGAGGAATTTGAAATGTAATGAATAACTAGCAGCAGAATAAGTACTCAAGTGCAGGAGAAACATATAGACAACATAGTCATCATGATAAAAGAAAACATGCACAGATTACAAGTAGCGTGATACAGGATAAGCAGGTGAGGAACAAGGTAACTTGAAGAATTTGAGGTGAGGAAATTGTGAAAGTCTTCAGTCAAATTGTTCAAACAGTAATGATCAAATTCATCAACAAGTATACGAGGAAATATAGGGGTTGAGGAAAGAGAACCAGGTAGCTCGATGAAGACAATGATTTGATGACCTAGTTCCAACTGCTATGACAGTCATATGCCTGGTTTGGAGCGGCCTAGTATTTAAACCAGAGGACACACAGTCCCAGGACACCCAGTCCTTACTGTATTCTACTTGAGCTAAGGTCACAAAGTCCTCGCCTAACACTCATGGTAAGTCTTCAGGGTAGACTTCCAAAACCCTCACAAACTGGTCACCCGGCGATCCACAATTGACTGCTGGATGATCTAGACCAAGGTCACTCCATGATCCCCAATTGACTGATGGATGCAATAGACCATGACGCCTAACAATCTGGAAGATACACAGTCTTCAAAGGTAACAAGCATCGGTTCCACACAGGAACAATCTCTTCAATGATGCTTAATCACTTTGGGTTTGGTGGTTTGGATTTGGGATTTTCCTCACTGATGATTTTCTCCCAAAGTACTCGGAGCAGCAAACCAAGTGTTAGTTCTCTCTCGGAGCAGCAAACCAACTAGTGGTTGTGGGGGTTGGCTATTTATAACCAGGGTGGAACCTGACATGATAAGACATAAATGCCCACAATGATATCACCATTATGTGGATAAGATGATTGGGGACAACTGGCTCTAAGCACAACAACGGTCGGAATTTCGAACTATGAAAGTCCTCAGGCTTATAATATTCCCCGCTTGTAGGCAATTCGCACTCGCGAAATCCTAACTCCTCAGTCGGATCAATTTCATCAGAGACCAGAAGAACTCCGTCTCTGTCACTAAAGAACTTGACTGAACTGCAAGAGATTTCCAAAGGCTTCACTCGAAGGATTGGATAGGTTGAGGCTTTTGGAGTTGAGCATCAGTTGGAAATTTTCCTTAGTATTACCTCGGCCACCTTTAATAGTACGGTGTTTCCTATGAGTCAAAGAAAAGGAAATGAAACTACGAAAACAAAAGTCTTCACGCTTCATAGTCCTTGTTCATATCTTCAAGGTCACACCAACTTCTTCATTCTCAAAGTATTCAGGGAATACCAAAGTCTTCAACAAAGTCTTCACCAAAGTCTTCAGCTGAAGACATACATTTTGGGGGTCGAAAATCTCCGAATATATCTAACTCCTCATCGTCTTATAGAGCATGTGTACACTCACAAACACATTAGTTCCTTAACCTATAAGTCTTCAATACACCACAATCACTAAGGGGGACTAGATGCACTTACACAAAGGCTTTAATTATGAGAGTTTCTCCTTGGCTGAATGTATTTATTTGCTGCAATCTATGATAAATTCACCCCATGCTTATGAACAAAATAAAGCTCTTAGTAAACATATTGTTGATGCCATGACGAAATCTTTAGAAGAGAAGTTGGAATTAGAGATTTAAATTCGTTGAAAATTTCGTGATGAGTGGGAACCTAGCATTAAAATCAACATAAAAAATTATGAAAGCTTTGCTTTGTGTGATTTGGGTGCTAGTGTTTCCACAATTCCAAAATCTCTATGGGATGTGCTTGGTCTTACCAATATTGAAGAATGTTCTCTTAATTTGCACTTGGCGGATTCTACTATTAAAAAGCCTTTTGGAAGAATTAATGATTTTCTTATTCTTGCAAATAGGAATTATGTGAACATTGATTTTATTGTTCTTGATATTGATTGCAATCCGTCTTGTCCTATCATACTTGGTAGACCATTTTTACGCACTATAGGTGTCGTGATTGATATGAAAGAAGGCATTATTAAGTATCAGTTTCCCCTTAGAAAGGGTATGGAACACTTACCTAGAACAATAATTAAGTCACCATATGAATCAATCATGAGTGCCTTCTATTGAGTGCAAACTAAGGATGACAATACTTGAATGTATGCGTTATGCCTAGCTAGGGGCGTAAAATGATAACGCTTGTTGGGAGGCAACCCAATAAATATATTATATTTATATTTTGCTTTATGTTTTTGAGTGTTTTGCACAATTATGATTCTGGTATGATTGTGTTTTTATGTTTTATTTAATGTTTGTGCCAAGTGATGCCTTTAGGATTATCAATAAGATGAGTAGAAACAATGCTGAATGTGAAACACAAACTTTGTTCCAAGTGCACAAATTTTCATTTTTTAATGGAATGTGATATTGAATGGAATTTTTAACAAAGTATTTATATACAAATTATTTACGTTTTACTAATTTTTCAGAATTTATAGTTCCAGAAGTATGACTGGAGTACAAATTACTACATACTGTCCTGATCACCCCTTTCATTCTGGGGTGACGGAGGGATCGTACCATTCGAGCCTTTTTTTCATGCTTTTCCTGATGGTCTAGAGAAAGCAACAATCAATAGGACTTGAAACATATTCTATTTTCATTGCATTGTGTGCTTGTTTTGATGAATGTATGGCTTATATCAAGGGGTATAAATCATGGGAAAGTTAGAATAAATTATTTATAATGCAATAAGAAAATATTAATGGTTTTATAGCAGTACCTAAAGTGGTAATTTGCTTTATTATACTAACGGATCTCACGAGAATTTTGTCAAGTTTTGTGTGATTGAAGTTGTCTAGTTTTGGGTGAGTTCACGATGGATGAAGGAGTAACGAGTTATAAGAGTCAAAGCTTGGGGATGCGACAGCACCCCATGGTAATATAAAAGATTAACAAGCAACTAAGCTTGGGGATGCCCCAAGTGGCATCCCCTCTTTCTTCCAACAAGCATCGGTATACTACTTGGAACTATATTTTTATTCATCACATATCATGAGTTTTGCTTGGAGCCAAAAATATGCTATGATTTTTTATAATTAATCTTTATATTTCACTTAAAACTTTTGAGCAAAGGAATTTCTCTAATGCTTCACTTATATCTTTTTGAACACAACGTGCTTTTACATGTTTGAAGAAATGCTCTCATGCTTCACTTATACTAATTTGAGAGTTATTAATTTTGAATAAATGCTCTCATTCTTCTCTTATATTATTTTGAGAGATGAAACTTTTATGCTCAGGTTCTTCACTTATATGCATGTGAGCTTATCAAAAGCAATTGCAACATATGAAACTAGTTCCAAAGTGATAGATATTCAAGAGGGATATAATAAAAACTTTCATGAAGATCATTGGACAAATTAAACTTGGTTCTTTGTAATAGTTTTGAGACATGAAAATAGTTATATGTGAGTTATGTTGATAAGTAATTATGCTTAGTAAGAATATTGGTGTTAAGGTTTGTGCTTCCCTATGCAAGAACGAAAGTCAATAGTTGTGCTACGAAATTACATCCTACTTATGGTGCATTAGTCGGTGTTAGTTATGCTTAATGCTCACTTATGTGATATTTCGTTTCTTAGTTGGATGCTTCTCAATCTCATGCTAGCATTCACTAGTACTAAGTAGAAATACTTCTTGTGCATCCAAAATCCTTAAACGATGTTTTGCCATATGAGCCAACTATACCTACCTATATACGATATTTCCATGCCATTCCAAGGAAATTTTTATGTCTCATCTCTAATTTTCAATATAAATTTTCCTTTTTGTGTGCTCGTACCGCTCATGAAATGGTAGGGGGTGACCGATATTTTTTCATGCTAGATGTGTTGTTCTCAAGATGAGTGTCTATTCACTTGTCATTGCATGGGAGTATGGCGGTAATAGGGTTGCCCGATCCCAAAATGAAAAATGAAAAATATATTTACTTTATGTTGTGAAATAGTAAATTCCTTGGAAAGTGTTTGTATGGAAGGCAATTGTGGATTCGGCTAGCCAGGGAAAGTGAAAGTATGGTGGAAAAAGGAATAAACTTTATTTTCTGTTTGGGAACCGCCTATGATGCATCTAGTGTGGAAAGATATAGAGATCTCACAATTGTTTTCGTTGACCGGAAAGGCATGCCACTCAAAATATTTTTCTCTATCAATTAAAACACTTGATCTTTAGCACCTCTACAAATCCCAACTTCCCTCTGCGAAGGGCCTATCTATTTACTTTATGGGACGTGTTACGCGTCTGCCGATGGATCTTTTAAAAAGATCCACCGGGTCATGCACCGTGAGATCAACGTAACTCATGGCTCAGCTTGTCCTCATTTCTTGCAACAGAGGTCGTGTTGCACATTTCTTTCTGCAACACAAGCTTTGTTGCAAAAACATTTGCAACACAGACTGTGTTGTAGATTTTATTTTTGCAACATAGGTCTTGTTGCATTTTTTTCTACAATATAGGTCTTGTTGCAGAACTTTTTTTGTCTCACTTTTTCCAACATATGAGTTGTTGTGGAAAGAACTTTGGCAACACTGATGATGTTGCAGGAAAAAAATACAACAAGGATGTAGTTTAAAATAGTACCATGCTTGGGCCATACACAGGACACACGTAATGCATTGGAGGTGGTGGACGCCCCGTGCTGGATCAGCCAGATGTTCCCGAGCTTTTCCCTTACTTTATGCAATTTTTATTTTTAAATTTGAGTCTCCATCCTCTCTTATAAAGCAGCAACTAGGGGCACTATGATCATACTTGAGTATTAGGTGTAGCTCATATTTGAGTGTGTATTGTGAATGGATCAATGATTGAGCATGATGGGCTAGGGATAACTTGCTTTAGTGTTGATGTTTTGAAAGACATTATTAGTTGTTGATATGATTGAGTTGTAAAGTTTTCATGTCAATACTAGACAATTTCTTTGAACCATATGCAAAGTCCAAATGTCCATGCTATAAAGAAAACAATATGTGATGAACATGATAGGCAGTATTCCACATCAAAAATTCTGTTTCTATCATTTGTCTACTCGAGGACAAGTAGGAATTAAGCTTGGGGATCCTGATACGTCTCAAACGTATATATAATTTTTGCTTGTTGCATGCTGTTATATTATCAATCTTGGATGTTTTACAATCATTTTATAGCAACTTTATATCATTTTTTGGGACTAACCTATTGACATAGTGCCAACGTGTCAGTTGCTGTTTTTGCTTGTTTTTACTTCACAGAAAATCAGTACCAAACAGAGCCCAAACGCTGCGGGGATTCTTGTGGATTTTTTCTGGACGGGAAAAAGAAAGATGGGCCAAACAACACCAGAAGAGGGGGCCCAGGGTGGCCACCCTCCACCAGGGCACGCCAGAGGCCCCTAGTGTCGGTGTCAAAACTGGCGGATCTCGGGTAGGGGGTCCTGATCTATGGGTCTTGGATCGATGGGTAATAGGAGACAAGGGATACAGTATTTACCAAAGTTCGGCCCTCCTTATGGAGGTAAAACCCTACAACCTACTTTGTTTGTATTGATGACGGTGTATCGAGTACAAAGTTGATCTACCTCGAGATTGTATGTAGTGGTCTAAACCCTAAGAGCTATGTCGTATGATGATATGATATATGATGATCTGATTGTCCCTAATGAATAGCCTGGCCTCTTCTTATATAACACACCAGAGGCCTAGGATAACAAGAGTCCTAGTCAGCTATGTCGGTGGAGAGGATTCCTTCTCTTCATCACCAAGTCTTGTGGAACCTTCCTCGTATGGATGATGGGCTGTCCGAACTGTCCCATTAATGAACTGCCCTCGGGGTCCTCGGCCCGACCCACTTGTCCGAAGACGACGTGGTGAGTACCCCCTAGTCTAGGACATCGTTAGTAGCCCCCTGAACCGGTCTTCAAGTTAGGGACGCTCCTCGGTTCTTCCGAACAGTTCTTTGTCTTTGGCCGTCGGTCTAGAAATCTGGTTCAATAAATCTTCCATCACTGATCTCGAGGATCGCCGAAGTGAATCCGAAGAGTTCACAAGTTAGGAATCAGAGGAGACCCTTTAAGTTATCGGCCTGTATTAATGCCTCATTATGTTTATGCCACAACTCGGGTCCGAAGTGTTTCCCATGTGGTGGTATCCTCTTGTGCCCGAGCTCCAATGCCAAGTTGTATCCGAGGTGTCTTTTTGAGCCCGAGCTCCAACGCTGGTCGACATTCGAGGTGTCATAGGATACCTCGGTCTCTGAATATTTGAAGTAGTTCATCCGAGCTTAAATATCAGGATAGTCTTTTATGGATCCAGTCGTTCGCATTCGAGCTTTATGCCGGACTGCTTCCAAAGTGTCTTTGATCTTGAGATTTATGCTGGAGTGCTTCCGAGCTCCAACGCTGGACTGCATCTGAGCTCTAATGATGATGAGCGTCTGAGGTGTCATAAACTACCTCGGTCTTTAAATGATTGAATGAATTCAGCCGAGCTTAATGCTGGAAATGCCCTCTATGGAGCCAGCCACTTGTGCTCGAGCTTTATGCCGGACTGCTTCCGAGGTGGCGCACCACCCCGACCGTGGGCTGATGTTTTGTGGATATTTTTGATTGGTGCAATTTATTCTCTACAGAAATATATAGCCAATAGCCCTCAAGGTGCATGTCGGTCTAAAACCTGAGATGCCCCCGAAGGAAAAAATTAATAATCAAAATAAAACCACCAATCCCAGTAGCCCCTGAGACTTAGGTCGATTTGCAAAATCGTCCTGAGGACCAAGTTCTTGCTCAGTGGCATTCGTTAGGGATGTAAACACGGTACGTAGTAGTTTCTGAGACTTCGGTTGGGTGCATTCGACCAACCTAAGGATTGAATCTCCTCAGAAACCGTAATGCACTTTGAGTTTGCTGCATTGAATAGGCAATGCAGTAGCCCCCGAGCCTTAATTTGGGCATGGGTGGTCGAATTAAGGATCGATATTTGTTTGACACAAACTTTGTTACGTTTGACACAATTTATGTTTAATGATTCTATGTATCAAAGTACTTTACATCATTAATGCTCAGATCCACATTGTACAAGACTTTGTTGGCTGACCATTGGCTTCAACCTCCTCGGCCATCAGCTGAGGAGTGTTTGTCCTACTTTATAAAGCCTTTATAAAGGCAAAGATTTATGGCAAACAAGGCAATCCGGCCATATGGTTTTATAAACAAAGGTATGCAGAGAGATATGTTATATTACTATGTAAGAAACATCTTCTGGGAGAAATAGTTCATTTATAAGTTCCTTTTCCTAGGATGTAATGTTGACCATGATCATGAAACCCCAACTCCGATCAATGCGGGAGGAAAAATATTGAGGATTTAGTTCGGCGAATGTTCCCAAACTTTGTGGTCTTTAATGAACCAAAATTTTCACTTTCGTCGTTGCCGACCAATTATATTCTTAATATGGCTAGCTTTTTGCTTCACCCAGTCTGAGGTACTAACCTGGATGGCTAGGAAGTAACATCATAGAGGTGCTCCCTTTACCACCTAGCCAAACAATCAGGAACGTAGGGGATAAGCACAGGAGCCAGGCAACCCGGCTTGGCCAAAATCTTAAATCAAATTGATGCATATTTATGGCTTTATAACGATGATTACGGAAGGTAGCACTTGCATATTGAATACACATGCTTTTATGCTATATGCTATTTTGACTCCTTTGTGACCATTTATCATTTGAGAGTGGCCCATCTTTGGCTTCTACCCATTTGTAGATTCTACGAAGGGTTTTTTCGCAATAACAAGACAACCCTTAGTCGACGTCTCGGTGCCCGGAGGCAGTTGTGTTAGCGGAAACAAGGCAATCAGATATCCGGGCTTTATAACTTTCACTTAGTCATAGGAGCATATGTTTGGGGGCAACTTAATAGCCCCCGGTATACGTTGACTCCTCGGATTATCCGAGGTCGAACCACCCACAACTTGGCCTTTTCAAGAAAGAAAGGACCTTCATTTTACTTGAATAACATCGATCGTCTATATTTGGTTGAACACCGCCTGTGGTTCGCTAACCGATTTAAGCTTGTTGTGACAGTTAGCTTTCGGCTTTCTCCAACTAAGTCACTTAACCAGTTAAACCGGAAGTGACAATCATAGTGGTTCTGCCTTTACCCCATAGCCGAACAAAGTGGAAATGTAAGTGGTAAGCACATGAGCCAGGCAATCCATGTATAGACCAAAGACACATCTCGAAATCAATGCATATAAATACGAAATACTGAGGACATTTTGCCAAGGACTGCATGGAGTACCTCAGTGTTTGGTGGGTTTGGTGTTAACTGTAGACCCCCTTTAATACTACCGATGCGTCAAATGCATCTCGCATTGTACTGCAAGAGTAATGCTTAGAAACACCAAAAAACTTATGCAAATTTTTTTATGTTTAGATAAAAGAAAATTGTGCAAATCCAAAATTGGTCTCAAATTTAATTTGTGCTTTGATCGTGTTTTAACCTGATACCTCCGATCTCCGGACTCCAAGTGGGTCAGCCTTTAGCTTCAACCTCCATATCCCGAAGGCGGAGTGTTTCTCTGAGGCCTGTTTAGCAAACTAAACTCGAGCGGATTTAGAAAGGAACTAGGCTATCCGGCTGTTGACCACATGCTAGTGTCGGAAAAAGGAGTAGTAGAAAAATACTTTGCAATGACTAAGAAGAAAACACAGTTATTATAAAACAGCTCATACAAATTTAAGAGCCCCCAGTTAAATCAGGTAAATAAACTTTTAACAAGCAAATTTTTTTGTTTAACAAAGAATATAATGTTTGGTTGCATCGAACAAAAAGTAAAATTTCAAAGAGAGCTGAGCACAAAAACGACTTAGCCGGTTAATGTGCTCGATGCGGTTCAGGGTTGTGGTGGTACGAAGATGTAGTCCTCGGTTTGTCCAATGTCCTAGCCCCCAAGCCCGACGTAATCGAGCGAAGAACTCATATCGAGAAGTGGCAACACACACGGTTGCTACGGCGAGGCCCCTGGTCCAGCCAAGGAGAGTAGTTCGGCAGCGTGACGATGAAGCCCCCAATTATCATGGAAAAAGAAAGTGTTTTTAATAAACAAAGTTTTTTGTTTAACACAAATATAATGCTTGGTCGAACCAAACAAAATTTAAAAATTGAAGAAAGTTGAGCATGAAAGCGACTTAGCTGGTTAATGTGCTTGTGACGTGTGTCGAGCCTGTAGTGGGTCAAGGTCCCAACCCCCAAGCCGGTCACGAGGTAGCCGAAGAAGAGCTCGGCTTGATGAAGTGACAACACAACACTTCCGAAGGGCCGAGGAGAACCCCCTAGTCTAGTCGAGCAGACGGAGTAGTTCGGCTGCTTGACGGTAAAGCCTCCACGTCCGTCGACCATGTCGACAACACAATTTGGTTGATGGAGGCAGGATGACAATGTAGGCACGCCAAGGTGACCGCATGACACAGCCGAAGTCAATTACCTGTGCACACAATATAGTGCAAGCCAAGAGTAATAACAAATAAAGGTATTATTATTATTATTTAAAAAATTCTTCTAGTTAGTTAATTTAAGTGAAGCAAATAATTAAAAGAATATGGCCTGGGCGCCGAGGTGGCCGAGCAAAGAGTTCGGCTTGACGAAGTGGCAACGCTGCACGGTCGATGTGGTGAGGCGAAGTCCCCGGTCCAGCTAACATGGCGAAGCTAGTCGGCTGCTGACGCCGAAGTCCTTGGCGGAGGTTGATGAAGAGATGGCAAAGCCCCTGGTCTAACGGAGGTGCCGGAGCAGGTCGACTGGTGATGCCAAAGTCTCATGCCAGTCGAGGTGTCGAAGCAGGTCGGTTGGTGATGCCGAAGTCTCCCGCCAGCCGACATGTCGAAGCAGGTCGGCTGGTGATGCCGAAGTCCCATGCCAGCCGTGGTGTCGAAGCTGGTCGGCTGGTGATGCCGAAGTCTCATGCCAGCTGAGGTGTCGAAGTTGGTCGGCTGCTGACACTGAAGTCCCCCGAGCAGGTTGATGAGGAGATGACGTAGCCCTCAGTCTGGCCGAGGTGATGGAGTAGGTCGGTAAGATGATGCTAGAGCCCCATGCCAGTAGACATCTCAAAGCAGGTTGGCATGGTGGGCGTCGACTTGAAAAAGCGATGGCGCAGCAATGCCGATGCAGGTCAGAATTCATGACGCGGTTATTGTTGGATTGGTGAAGCAACGAAGCGCCTGACCCATACAATCTACGAATGATGAGGTTCTCTTGATGATTATTCGACACTCACGATGCCGAACTCTTGGTCTGCTAACCGAGATGATGAGAAAATTTCTTTCAAAAAGGATGTGTTGAACTCATCAGACGTTTCCTGGAACTTGGATGATTGGATTGAGCTGAAATTTTGATGGGTGATCGGTATAGGAATTCCGTAGCCAGTGAACTGTGGGATTTTCCAACGGATGTCCGAGCTAGATACTGGACACCTCGCCATGAACTCATCTAGATTCCCGTCTAGATTTGACATGGCTCCGGTATATCGGAGATTGCGTAGATTCCTCCATCGGAACGCGATGAAATTTTGCAGGATTGTTGTAGATACAATTCCGCACAATTCCACCAAGAAATCGTCAAAGAAACTCTTGAGGAAACGGGGACGACAAACACAAATTCATCGTCCAGAAAAACTGCAATATGTAGACGAGCCATCCATCCTTCTAGCGATCCCACAACGAACTCTCAATGAAAGCACCAATCTCGGTGTCAAAACCGATGGATCTCGGGTAGGGGGTCCCGATCTGTGGGTCTTGGATCGATGGGTAACAGGAGACAAGGGAGACGGTATTTACCTAGATTCGGGCCTTGTTGATGGAGGTAAAACCCTACGTCTTGCTTTGTTTGTATTGATGATATGTAGGGTACAAAGTTGATCTACCTCGAGATCGAATAGCTAAACCATAGATGAGTTTGTTGGGGAATGTCGCATGGGAAACAAAAATTTTCCTACGCACACGCAAACCTATCCATGGTGATGAGCATCTATGAGAGGGAGAGTGGATCTACGTACCCTTGTAGATCGCTAAGCGGGAAGCGTTAAGAAACGCGGTTGGTGTAGTCGAACTTCTTCGCGATCCAAATCGCCGAGTGTCCCACGATCCAATCACGAACCGTCCCGCGAACACATCATGATCCATCCCGCGAACTCATCATGATCCATCTCACGATGTTGATCACGATCTGTCCCGCAAACTCATCACGATCCGTTCCATGATCACATCACGAATCGTCTCGCGATCTCGATCACGGTCCTTCCGATCTAGCGCCGAACGGACGGCACCTCCGCGTTCAGCACACGTGCAGCTTGATGATGATCTCCACCGTCTTGATCCAGCAAGAGGAGGTGGAGAGGAGAAAGAGTTCACCAGCAGCGTGACGGCGCTCCGGTGATGGTGGTGGAGCAATTCCGGCAGGGCTTCGCCTAAGCGCTGCAGAAAACCGATCTAGAGGAGAAACTATGCACCGGTGGAACGGGTAGCACGTGGCCGGAAATTCTGTCCAAAAATCACCCAATCCACTAGTATATATAGGAGGAGAGGAGAGGAGAGGCAGCCAAGGCCTTTGGGTCGGCCGAAATAGGAGGTGGGAAGCAATCCTACTTCACCTCCAATCCTAGTTGGAGTAGGATTGCCTCCTATTGGCTGATTTTCCACTTT
The DNA here is from genome assembly GCA_022496015.1 of Hordeum marinum. NCBI lineage: Eukaryota > Viridiplantae > Streptophyta > Magnoliopsida > Poales > Poaceae > Hordeum > Hordeum marinum. Next base: position 389,095,620 of record CM039672.1, read on the forward strand.
TTGCTTTAGGACTTTCTCTCTTGCGCCATGGTCCTTTGTGGATGTTTTCCCAGCCCACTAAGGGCTGGTTATTATTCTCCCACAGCCCATGGACCTCTTGGGGTCGAAATACCCCTCCCGGAGGCCTCCCGGTAAACTATCGGCACTCCCGGTACACTACCGATGAGCCCGAAACTTTTCCGGAAACCAAACTGGGACTTCCTATATATGAATCTTTACCTCCGAACCATTCTGGAGCTCCTCGTGACGTCCGAGATCTCATCCGAGACTCCGAACAAACTTCGGTCACCACCATACATAACTCTACACTACCGAAACGTCACCGAACTTTAAGTGTGCAGACCCTGCGGGTTCGAGAACTATGTAGACATGACCGAGACACCTCTACGGTCAATAACCAATGGCGGGACCTGGACGTCCACATTGGTTCCTACATATTCTATGAAGATCTTTATCGGTCGAACCTCTATGTCAAGGATTGAGTTAATCCCGTATAACGTTCCCTTTGTTCTTCGGTATGTTACTTGCCCGAGATTCGATCGTCGGTATCGCCATACCTAGTTCAACCCCGTTACCGGCAAGTCTCTTTACTCGTTCCGTAATACAAGATCCCGTGACTAACACTTAGCCACATTGCTTGCAAGGCTTGTTGTGATGTTGTATTACCGACTGGGCCCTGAGATACCTCTCCGTCACACGGAGTAACAAATCCCAGTCTCGATCCATGCCAACTCAACAGACACCATCGAAGATACCTGTAGAGCACCTTTATAGTCACCCAGTTACGTTGTGACGTTTGATACACACAAGGCACTCCTCCGATATCCGTGAGTTGCATGATCTCATGGTCATAGGAACATATACTTCACATGCAGAAAACAATAGCAATAAACTGACACGATCATATGCTATGTTTGTAGTTTGGGTCTTATCCATCACATCATTCTCCTAATGATGTGATCCCGTTATCAAATGACATCTCATGTCCATGGCATACTAGGGACATCCTTTGATCAATGAGCTAGTACATTAGAGGCATACTAGGGACATGGTTTTGTCTATGTATCCACACATGCATTTAAGTCTCCGATCAATACAATTATAGCATGGATAATAAACGATTATCATGAACAAGGAAATATGATAATAACAAGGAAATATGATAATAACTGAAATGTAGCATATCGACTCCACTCACTTCAGCGACACACATCTAACCATCGCCTCGCTTTTAAACGAGCTATTCAATCGGATTGAGACCATGCGTATGTCTGATGGCCAGGTTCCGGCCTATGACCGGCTTAGGCTTAGACCTGACGATGGGAGATTCACGTGCCCATGGTGACCCACCTAGTCGCCACCATCGAGTGTCTGGCTGGGGGCCCGTCCCCTAGCGACCGGAATTAAAAAACGCTTTATACCCCGGTCTCCGATCATCGAGAGCTTGCCTGCAACCCTGACGCTGGAGTTCACTCTGGAGATAGACCAGTATCAGTCCTTGATCTGGCACATAATTCGGAGTCCGTGATTCTAAACTAACAACTTGGCGTGGAGTCAAATTTTCTCCCACCCACCACCCAAGCCGATCATCCAAGTATCGCACGAAAGCCCAAGCCATCGGACTTACGAGATATTAAACAATTACTAGGAGAGTCAGTTCATGACTTTTGGGCTAGACTCCTACTCGCTAGAAGCAGAGAAAAAGGTCTTAGTGACCAAGAGATAATGGCAACCTTCGATTGCAATTGCCATGATGAAGGGATTCTCAATGCCATGGCTCACCGACACATTCGTGACTTCACCGAACTGTCGGACTTGGTACAAAAATATTGTGCCATGGAAAACGCCTGGCAAGCCGAACGACTATTTTTGGAACCAACCTTTACCGAATACCCTAGAGGAGATCGGAGAAAGAGGACACCTCCAAAGTGGCCCTCCAGATTCGAACCCGCTGGAAAGAGGAATAGGCCCCCTCACAGGGGTTAGTACTGTCCTTGACGGGCTGTTGGAGAAACCATGCCCTATACATTCTGTATTGCTAAACACAAGGCCGACTCACAGCCTTAAAGCTTGCTAGGTCATTAGGCAGGTCGCAAAAAGCGGTGATGCCATTCTTGACGTGCTACCATCAACTAGGCGCTCCACATCGCCACCCGAATACAACGTCGAAGTCCTCACAATGCACAAAACGTTCCCCTCAAGGAACAGGAGGAAAAGAGCTCTTAAAGAAGCCGAACAGGTCTACCATGTGGCAGCAACAAGTGCATGGGCAGACATATCCATTACCTTCGGAGATACTGACCGACTAGCCATGCTTCTCAGTCATTCACCGGCCGCACTAGTCTTGAACCCCATCATAGATGGCTATAGGTTACACAAGGTGCTAATGGACGGCGACAGTGGTTTCAACCTGATCTACAAAGACACCCTGGAAAAAATGCAGTTCGACTGATCTCGCATCGAGCATAGCAACACGACTTTCCGGGGAAAGAGGCGCATTGTCCAGGATGTATCGTCGTGGACGTAGTGTTTGGCACGCCTGAAAACTACCGATCCAAAGAACTCATCTTCCATATGATGCCCTTCCCTAGCAGCTACCACGCCCTATTGGGACGTGATGCCTTCACAAAATTACAGGCTATACCCCATTATGGGTATATGAAACTCAAGATGCCTTGACCAAATGGAGTAATCAAAAATTCCAGTGATCCAATTATAGCCCTTCAGGCTGAAAACAAAACAGTAGCGCTCGCCCACTAGGCACTAGCTAAGACCTTTGCTGTAGAATAACTGACCGCACTTCAGTCAATAGTTGACAAGGACAATGTGATCCTTAGCGAAAGTCCCAAGCCCACGTCCTCTAAACCTGCAGAGGAAATCGTTAAATTTCAAGTCCACCCGACGGACCCCAACAAGACAGCATCCATAGAAGGTCAGCTCGATCCCATAGTGGACGAAGCACTACAAACATTTTTACAAGAAAACTTTGACATCTTCACCTGGCATCCTTCTGATATGCCCGGAATCCCACGGCGGCTGGCAGAACATAGTCTGAACGTCATTGCAAGCTTCAAGCCCGTTAAGCAGACTCTGCGCCACTTTTCCAAACCCAATCGGCAAGCTATGGGTGAAGAATTAGCTAAACTGCTAGAGGCCGGATTCATTCGGGAGATTAAGCACCCTGAATGGTTGGCAAACCTAGTCATGCTACCAGATTAAGCACCACGAGAAGTCAGAGGCCAGGACGGCCGGACTGTAGCCATGCGCCGCGGTGCGTTAGCGGCCACTGTAGCCATAGGGCCGCCCGTCGTGTCAGTCATGTCGTGTCGCCGTACCCGCGCGCAGAGGGATGGGACATCGCATGTCCGTCCCAGGGTCAACGGAGGAGGCGGTCCAGAGGAAACCGGCCGTGCCCAGCCGGCCGCAGGTCGAGCCGGCTCCTTGACTAGTCGTACGGGGCGCCACCCGGCGTCGGCTCGAGCCGGACGTCCTCCAGCCAGCCACGACCAGCCGGTCCACATTGTTCTTGTTTGAAGCGGGAGGGGAATGACCCCGTTCCTTTGGCATACCTAGGGGTAATAACCCCGCCAGTAGTCCTCGAAGCTGGCAGGGGGCCGTGTCTGGCGGACGAAGGGGAGCCGGCGGCTTCCCCCCAGCGATACCCGCCTCCGGCATGAAGCTAAAAGGGAAGCCGGATTGGCCGTTGGATCCGACGCCTCGGGTACTGGTGCGTCGCCTTGGGACCCGCGTCGGCTCGCCACGTGCCACGTGGCAAGTAATGATGCGGACGGCCCCACGCACGCAGGGGAGACGGGCCATCGGCCTAGGCCTAGCCCGCTAGGTCCCGGTCGTAGCCCGATAGGCCTCGAGGCACAGGTCGGGATCCTTTGCACCCTAAAGCGGCCGTGACTTTGCGGGGCCACCCACGCGCACGGGGTTTCTGGGGAAGTGGGCGCAGTTAATCCCACGTCCCCCAGTCATGGCCTCCCCTATAAAAGGGGAGGGAGGGCAGCGGGCGGAGACACCCGTGCCCCGCTTGCTCTCTTGCTGTTCATCTTCTTGCTCTTCTTCGTCCTCCTCGCCCCCTCGCGCGTCACCGTGCCCAAGCCCGCATTCGCAACCATGAGTCGTCCTGCCACCGAGATGGATAACAGATGCGGAGGGAGCTGGGCCGGCTCCGTTGTCGGAGAGACCAATATTGCGAAGCTCCACCGCGCGCGAAAGCTGCCATCGGCAGAGCGGGTGGTGGCGCGCGCGCCAGGCGATGAGCTGGTGCCGGTGCCACAGCCAGGGTAACACGGCGTGTTCCTCTGGCACTTGTCCCTAGGCTTTGGGCTCCCGGTGAGTCTCTTCTTTTGCCTTTTTCTTGATACCTTCGACCTCCAGTCGCACCATCTCGGCCCCAACGCAATATTGTATCTCTCTGTCTTCGTGACGCTATGCGAGGGGTACCTCGGCGTTCTCTGTTGGGGAACGTTGCATGGGAAACAAAAAATTTCCTACGCACATGCAAGATCTATCCATGGTGATGAGCAGCTATGAGAGGGAGAGTGGATCTACATACCCTTGTAGATCGCTTAGCGGGAAGCGTTAAGAAACGCGGTTGGTGTAGTCAAACGTCTTCGCAATCCAAATCGCCGAGCATCCCGCGATCTCATGATGATCCGTCCGGCGATCCAATCACGATCCATCCCGCGAACTCATCATGATCCGTCGCGCGATCTCATCACGATCCGTCTCACGATCTTGATCACGATCCTTTCGATCTAGCGCCGAACGGACGGCACTGCCGCGTTCACCACACGTGCAGCTCGATGACGATCTCCGACTTGTTGATCCAGCAAGATGGAGCGGAGAGGTAGAAGAGTTCTCCGGTAGTGCGACGGTGCTGCGGTGATGGTGGTGGAGTTATTTCGGCAGGGCTTCGCCTAAGCACTGCAGAAAAGCAATCTAGAGGAGAAACTATGCACTAGAGGAGAGGGTAGCACGTGGCTATTAGGGTTAGCTTTTTACTCTAAATCCTCTAGTATATATAGGAGGGAGGGAGGGGAGGAGGCAGCCTCAAACCCTCAAGGTTTGGTCGAAATTGAAGGTGGAGGAGTCCTACTACAATCCTATTAGGAGTAGGATTCCTCCTTTCCACTTGGAAACTCTTTCTACCTCTCCACCTATGGATTTTTTCCTTCTCAAACCAGTCCAGCCACATGGGCCCTTAGAGGAGGCTTCGTCCAGCCCACCAAGGGCTGGTTTACCTCCTCCCACAGCCCATGTAGCCTCTTGGGTCGAAATACCTCTCCCGATGGTACCCCGGTACACTCCCGACACTCCTGGTACACTACCGATGAGCCCAAAACTTTTCCGGCGACCAAAACAGGACTTCCTATATATCAATCTTTACCTCCGGACCATTCTAGAGCTCCTCTTGACGTACATGATCTCATTTGGGACTCCGAACAACCTTCGGTCACCACCATGCATAACTCTATACTACCAAAACGTGACCAAACCTTAAGTGTGCAGACCCTGTGGGTTCGAGAACTATGTAGACATGACCGAGACACCTCTATGGTTAATAACCAATAGTGGGACCTGGATGCCCATATTGGTTCTACATATTCTATGAAGATCTTTATCGGTCGAACCTCTATGTCAAGGATTCAGTTAATCCCGTATGATGTTCCCATTGTTCTTCGGCATGTTACTTGCCCGAGATTCGATCGTCGGTATCTCCATACCAAGTTCAACCTCATTACCGGCATGTCTCTTTACTTAGTCCATAATACAAGATCCCGTGACTAACACTTAGTCACATTTCTTGCAAGGCTTATTGTGATGTTGTATTACCGAGTGGGCCCTGAGATACCTCTCCATCACATGGAGTAACAAATCCCAGTCTTGATCCATGCCAACCCAACAGACACCCTCGGAGATGCCTGTAGAGCACTTTTATAGTCACCCAGTTACGTTGCGACGTTTGATACACACAAGGTACTCCTCTGGTGTCAGTGAGTTGCATGATCTCATGGTCATAGGAACAAATACTTGACATGCAGAAAACAATAGCAATAAACTGACACGATCATATGCTACGTTTGTAGTTTGGGTCTTGTCCATCACATCATTCTCCTAATGACATGATCCCGTTATCAAATGACCTCTCATGTCCATGACTAGGAAACTATAGCCATCTTTGATCAACGAGCTAGTCTATTAGAGGCATACTAGGGACATGGTGTTGTCTATGTATCCACACATGTATCTGAGTTTCCGATCAATACAATTATAGCATGGATAATAAGCGATTATCATGAACAAGGAAATATGATAATAACTAATTTATTATTGCCTCTAGGGCATATTTCCAACATTCTCCCCTTGATTGACTTCTTCAACGTGCTCTTCTATCTCAAGCCGTTGAAAGTTAGTACCTGCGGGGGCATGGTGGTGTGCTTCCGCGGCGTCACGCGCTTCCCCCCTCTTTCTCTCATCGACTCTATCAAGGGGTGGCACCGAACATTCTTCTATGTGAAGAATGCCAACCCGAACACGGACTACATCCAGTTGCCGCCGTTTGTCGACGTGCAGTCCAACCAGATGAACTTTCTAGAGGCTGCTCCGCGTGGCGTGGCCTTGGAGGAGCTCGACCAGCTCACACTGCTGAAGAGCTCCGAGGGGCTGGTCCCCGCCGATCTGGTGGCGGTGTTCACCTTGTGCCAGGTGTTTCCCCTCCAGCTCAGGCCCAACCGGATCTGCGACATGTCCGGCCGGCGCGACCCCTCCCGGCTGTCCACCGTCGATCTGACACCGGCTCAGGTGGCAAAGCGGGTGAACGTCCTTACGATGTTCAAGCTGAAGCCCGCGTCATGGTCCTTCGGCATGGATCCGTACGACCGCATCAACCGACCCCCTGGTATGTCTTTTGTCGAGGTAGTCCTTTCTTCATTTGATGCTTCCCAGCCGATAGCCGGCTGGAGAACTTACTTAGTAGTGCTGACCACAACTGCTGGTGCGACAGAACACGCTGGACGGGCCGCACCCTCAGATCTTCGAGGTGGAGCATGAAAACTCTGACTCTGAAGACTATGAGACGGGAGGCCCTCCGGAGGAAGAGGTGGACTCCTCAGGAGGAGCTGATGAGCCGGCGGACCCGCGACCAGGTGCCCCCAGCGGAGCCGGAGGATCCGGCATGGACGGGGAGCCCAGCGAAGCGGGTGAGTTCCCTCTTGCCCCTTCGATCAGGGACTGGTCGGACTACGACGATGACGATGACATAATGATTCTGAACAAGCCTCCTCCTTCAGCATGCCAGGGTCGGAGGAGCGAGGAGCGGCCGGCTCAAGACCCGACGGCCAAAGCAGCCGGCTAAACGTAGAGGCCGACCCTGGAGGGGCCGGCAGCCCCGCCGCCAGTCCCCAAGCAGGTGAAGGTGGTGGCGCGGAAGCCACTACCGCGCGGTAAGCGGGCCTTGCCCCTTGTCACCGGGTAAGTCTTCCTTTTGTTTGTTTGTTCTTTTTCTGGGTCGCGAGTCGGTAGGTGACCAGTCCTTGGGTGTTGTAGGGACCCCATCGAGCTCCACGAGGGGGAGCTAGCGGGGGATGCGACGGACACCGCCAGCCGGCTAGCCCCCGAGCACGCGGCCACCTAGTGGGAGGAGAAGAGGAGGCTCGCGGATCTGCGAGCCTCTAAGTCCGGCACGTGAGGAGGAGCCTCGCACTCCGGAACCTCGAGAAGCCAGAGGCGGACGGGATCCGTGGATCCACCACGGGCATCTGACTCGGCGGCGGAGTCGACCCGGATGTCGCGGCCTCCGTCGAGCGAGCTGCGAGGAGCGGCCATAGAAACGTCGGTTCCTCCATCCGCATAGGAGGCAGCCCAAGATAGGGCAACGACGGTGGAGCCGTCTCTTGAGGCGGCCTGGGCCAAGGTGCCGATCGTGACCCCACTGGCGACCGAGCCGGCTCGGACTGACGTGCCGGAGGCAGCGTTGGAGGTGGTGCCAGAGGCGGCGGCCACGGAGGTGGAGGCGCTCACCATTGCGATCGTCGCGCTGGAGCAACAAGAGGCACAGGCGGCGACGGCGACGGCGTTGGGCGGAGGGCCAATGGGAGGCGACTCCCGGACCCTTACCGTCATCAACCCACCCCCGGCGGCCAGCGCCGCAGCGAGCCCAAGTGGTAATGGCGGCCGAGCCCGGAGGACCCTGCGAACAATGCAGGAGGTACTCCAAGATTGGGAAGCGCTGGCGCGCGTGCCGGTCCTGCCGGCTCCCTAGGGGATTTGGGGAGCATCCTGGACCGATGCCGACAGGAGCTCGCTCGGTTCGCGGAGGCAGCAGACGCAGCCTTGCAGCGTGCCGAGGTAAGAACGATTGTTTTGCATTATCTTAGGATTCTCGGTGGGGGCGCGCAAGCGCACCCACTGGGTGTAGCCCCCGAGATACGGGCCGGCTGAACGGCTGACGGGCAGCCGGGCCAAATCTCTTTTGAGCATGCCCTCATCTTTGCCTCCTTGTGACAGGAGGGAACCTCCCTACGGCAAAAGCTGTTTGAGGAGGCGGTCGCCATCCACGACCGTCGCGAACATGGCCTCCACCGCTTGGAGGAGGAGCGGACGTGCATGCGAGGTCAGTTGAACTTCGTAGGAAGGGAGTGCAGCCCCCGGGAGTCGGCTGACGCTTGCAACTTTGCCTCGCAGGTGACCTCACCGCCCTTCAGGACGAGAAGACTAGGATTCTCTCCGAGCAGGACCAGCTGGCACAAGACGACCAGGCGGCCGCACAAGAGAGGGACCGACTAGCCGCGCTGCTGGCGGATGGGGAGGCGGCCCGGGACCGACTCAAGGCCGAGGCAGCGAAGGAGGTGGCGCCCCAAGAGACGGCCGTCAAGGAGGCGGCTAATGCTGCCCGAAGGACCGCCGCCCTCCAAGACGAAGTGACCCGTCTCAAGAGGACGCTCGAGGAGGCCTGAGGCTCCCTTGCCGCGTCGGAGGCGGCTATGGAGACGGAGCGGACGGCGGCGGTCAAGTTCGCCCTTGGGGTGGACGATGCCATTGAGGGTAAGTGCCTTTATTTCTCTTCTCCAGTCGGTCGCTTTTTCCTTTGCTGGTTCTTGTGTTTTGATTTGCCTTTCTTTCTTCTTCTTCTTGTTTCCCTTAGGGCGCTTCCTAGAGACTCACCGTCGTGCTGCACGCGCCGTTGAGGAGCATCGGGAGTACCTTCAGGAGTAGGGTCACTCCATTGAGCAGGAGGCCCCATGGGACGTGGACGAGATTGGGGTCACCATCGAGTACCGGCTGACCCATCTCGAATGAAGCGTGAACCGGCTAAAGACGGTTGGAAAGGAGGTCATCACCGTTCTGTGGCTGGGCCGCGGGGGAGCTCCAGCAAACCACGTGGCCTTGTGGCTGGAGCAGGCCGTGGCCCGGCTCGAGGCCTGGAAGGCGTCGACGGCCCAGGCCGGTGCGCAGATGGCACTCCGGTTCGTCACCTCGTGGTATCGAGGTGTCGATCTGGGCCGGCTGGCCACCATGCACGACGAGCCAGTGGCGGAGCGGGAGGCCCGTGAGCCGGCCCTCGTCCTTCGGGCCAACGAGCTCACGTCATACATCGACATGGATGAGTTCCTATCGGCGCTTGGAGAGGACGGGGAGCCGCTGCCCGAAGACTCCTTCGGCATCCCTCAAGGCCCAACGGACGAGGAGGTCGCCGACAAGAGCACCGACTCGAGTGGTGAGACGGCCAGGACCGCGAAGGCACTTCGAAGACCGCGACCACCTCCGAGGCGAGAGTCGAGCCGTGCAGTGTTGCGCCGGTTAGGGGCACGCCGGCTGGTGATGCGCCGGTGGGCTGAGCCCCCGGGCGTTTTTTGTCTATCTTTTTTCTTTCCTGCAAGTTATGCTCAAGTCCACCCACTGTGGTGTTTATGTAATGAACCATGCTGGCTGTGGGCCACTTTTGTCTTAATGTTTGTGTTGTGAAATCTAGTGTGTCTGCCTTATTACTCCTGCCGACTCTTCCTTATCCCTTTTCGCCCTCTTGGTTTTTTTTGGGTCCTTCTTATTTTCCCATTAGCTTTCGGCCCCGGCAGCCCGATAGTCGGGGGCTGGTCTGTAGCTGGGTCGGGGAGTCTGCCTCGAGGGATCCGGTTCGGGACGTAGGAGCCGCGAGGGTTCTTTGGGATAAGTAGAGTGGTAGAGGCAAGGCGGTGGTCCTGCTGGGCCTAGCTGGGATGCCCTTTCATTTAACTCTTCGTGTGAGCAAAATCTTGCCGCCCCGAGCCCCCGTCAGCCGGACAACCGAGAGTCGGTTCTGTAGCTAGTAGGGGTGGGGAGGTTTGGCCGGCGCACACTACTTAGCCAATTTCTAGGGCAACGTCCTAAGATTAGCCGACGAGCCCCCAGGCCCGGGAGCCGGGTCGGGGAGCCGGTGAGCGAGGAATCTTTTGGAGGAAACAAAACAGGGCGTGCCCCAATAGCTGGCCTAGGGCACCCTTTGAATTCATAAGCCCAAAAGGGTAGGGATACATACATACATCGGGTTTTTCAGCTGTAGAAAGGACGGAGGAGCGACGTGTTCCATGGGTGCTCCGTCTCCTTGCTAGAGGCGTCTCTTTTGTGTTTCTGCGGTTTCTAGGCATCTATCAGGTAGTACGCGTTGTTGTGTAATGCCTTGTTGATGATGAACGGGCCCTCCCATGGGGAGGACAACTTGTGTTGTCCGGCTGTTCGTTGGATCCGCCTAAGGACCAGGTCCCCTTTGCAAAAGGAGAGTGGCCGGATCCGCTTGCTATGTTAATGCCGGAGATTCTTCTGGTAGATTGTCGTCCGGCTCAAGGCCAGTTTGCGAGATTCCTCGAGTAGGTCGACGTCGTATTCTCTTGCCTCCTTTGCGTCCTTCTCCATGTATAGGGTGACCCAAGGCGAATCGAACTTGATGTCAGTGGGGATGATCGCCTCGGACCCGTACACAAGGAAGAAGGGAGTGTAGCCAGTTGAACGGTTCGGGGTGGTCCTGAGAATCCAAAGGACGGCCGGCAGCTCATCGGTCCAGCAGCTGTCCGACCTTACCAGTGGCATCACGAGCCGGGGCTTGATGCCGGATAGAGTGAGGCCATTCGCCCTCTCGACCTGGCCGTTTGACTGTGGATGAGCGACGGAGGCTAGGTCGAGCCGGATTCCCTGCTTGGAGCAGAAACGCGCGAGTGCGCCCTTGGTGAAGTTCGTGCCGTTGTCGGTGATGTTGCTGTGCGGGACGCCGTAGTGCACCGTGATGTTGTCGATGAACCGGACGGTCGTGGTGCCGTCCAGCTTCTTGATTGCCCATGCCTTGATCCACTTGGTGAATTTGTCGACAACCACCAGTAAGTGTGTCATGCCGCCTCGAGCGGTCTTGAATGGGCCCACCATGTCCAGCCCCCAAATGGCGAAGGGCCACAAGAGGGGGATGGTTTGGAGGGCTGATGCCGGCAGGTGGCTCTGCTTGTTGAAGCGTTGGCAGCCCTCGCACTCGTCGGCCAACTTCTTGGCCGCCTCGAGGGCAGTCGGCCAGAAGAAGCCGTGGCAGAAAGCCTTGGCCACGAGGGTCCTCGAGGCGGCATGGTATCCGCACTCACCCTGGTGGATGTCGAGGAGGATCTCCATACCCTTTTCTGGCTCTACGCATCGCTAGAAGACACCGGTGGTGCTGCGGTGGACGAGCTCGTTGTTGATGATGCCGTATGCCATGGCCCGATGTTGGATTTGCCTTGCCAAAGCCTTTTCCGGAGGCAGCTCGCCCCATAGGAGAAACGCCAGGATGGGCTGGGCCCATAAGGGGGCCGTGATGGGATCCAGCTCGGGAGCCCCCGGGGCCGGATGACCAGCCCTTGGGACTAGCACGCTAGCCACCGAGACCGGATAGCCAGCTCCCAGGACTGGATGATCAGTCCCTGGGACCAGTTCGCGAGCCCCTGGGGCCGGTTGGTCGATGATCGTCATGACATCCGCATCGTTGGTGCCGTCCGCCTTGAACGTCGCCTGCTCGATTGGTGCCGGTAGGGCGGCCATGTCACAACCCTAGCTAGATGTCCTAGGAATAGTATTGTGCTTGCATCATGTTTCATTTTGCACTAACATGAAATGGGGAACAAAAAAAACCTAGCTAACTTTGAATCAAAACAATTCAAATTTGGTGAAAATTCAACAAATTCAAAATGCCCACTAAAAATGTTCCCTATGTCTGGTAAATTTGGGCATGATTATAACAGGGACCATTCTAGTTATTTGAACAATCAAAGTAATTCAAAAATAATGGATAAGGCTCCTGAAATCATTAAATAAAGCACTATCATTATTTTTTGTTTTCAAAATATCCTGAAACTTTTTAGACAAGTTTGAAATATTCAAACTTCATTATAGAAAATATATGGGATATTTCGCAAAGTCATTTGTACCTGCAAATAAATAAACAAATGTCAGATCATTTAATAGAAAGAAAGAAAAAGAAAAAGAAGAAGGGGAGGCCCAGGTGGAGCTGGCCTAGCCAGCCCCACCGTCTTCAACCTCCTGCCAGTAGGCAGTAGGGCATATGGCAGCGGCGCGCCGGCCAGCTCCTGCTTGCCTCGCTGCCGTGGAGTCCCCTGGGAGCACCAGCGCTCCCCCTCAGTCGCCGTGGCCTTTTCCCTCCCTCTCTCTCGTCCGCCGCTCTCCCTCTCGCTCCCTCTCTCTATTCTTCTCTCCCATCGGCATCTGAAGTCATCGCCGCCGCCGATTCGTCGCCCCGGCTCCTCCCCGAGCCTGCGAGCTCCATCATCAGCTGCGTCGTGAGCCCCTCCGTCGATTCCCCACCTTTCCCTTGCCGTTTAGCTGCCGTAGTTGCCGGTCCCGTCGCGCCCGAAGCTCCCCGCCGCCGGCGTTAATGGCCACCGCGGCCAAAGCACCCGTCGTGCTCAGTTGAGCACCCCGGCGTGCTTGCACGGGCCCGTAGGTGCCGCCCCGACCTCCAGCGCCCCCTCTAGCGTCATAGCCGCGAGCTCGGGTGTTCCCCGCACCCTCAGCTAGCTTCCCTGGGTGCGGGCGAGCAGGGGCTTCGCCCCAGTGTCTCCGGCTGCCGCTCCCGTGGCCGGCAGCACGGACGCCGCCGCGACCTGAGGTCGCCGGCGATGAGCCCGTCGCGTGAGCCCTGCAGGTGGGCCCTCTTGTTAGGTTAATAACCCCCCCCCTTGTGCCACTGACAGGTGGGCCCGACCCTCTTTTAGTTAATTAACGTTGAAAACTAAAATAATTAAATCATTTATTCTAATTATTCACTAACTTGTGGGTCCAGTTAGTTAATTAGAGTTTAAATTAAAACTAATCTTCTGGTTATTGTCTGTGTCACTGACCAGTGGGCCCCACTGGTCAGATTAGAACTGTCAATGGCCAGCTGACCTGCTAACGTCATGCTAACCTAAGGCTGATGCAATAAAAGCTTTTTCTGATTTAAATAAATCCAAGAAATGTTCAAATCTTATAAAATTCATATAAATTAATTTGTAAATCAGATGGAAATAATTTATATATGAAAATTTATCAGAAAAATCCAAAGAATCCAATGGTGTTGTTGTCATGCATGTTAGAGAAATCTAAATAGGTGAACATTGACATTTACTAATAGGTTAGTATTCGGAATTCGAAATAAAGAAAGATTTTGAACCCATATACAAATTCATTTCAAATCAACATGATCACTAGTTGCATTAGCTCATCCATAGATGCTATCATGCCATGATCATGCATCATATTGTTACACTTGCGTGTGTTGATTGTTTCTTATCTGCATTGTGGTAGGCCCTGCTCCTGAGGATACCCCCGAGTATCCCGACGAAGGAGAGAACCTTTCCGTTTCACAGAAAGGCAAGCAACCCCTTTGAACATTCCGATAATATCCCACTCTCTCGCTCCTTCTCTCATTTATTGCATTAGGACAACCTATCACATGTCAGTCATACATGGTAGATGATCCTATTCTGTTGCATAACCTGACATTGTCACAGTAAATAGCTAAACCTTGCAACCTAGCATACTTGGTAGATGCTTGTGCCATGATGTGCTTAGCTTCCTTTGCCTGCTATGCTTGCTATGCTTAGAATTGTGTCAGGTCGGATTCATTTGGGTGATGACCTGAGTGAAACATTGTTGCGTGATGTGATGATGTTATGATGAACTTCATTTGGTAAAGGTAGCGATGAGAGGCTATGTAGGAGTACATAGCGGGTTGTCTCATTGGGACCGTTCTTAGGAACTGAGTTCCATGTTTGTGATCCAAGACTAGTTTCTACCACACATTGGGTTCCGGTAACTCGACCCCTCTCAACTTATCATTCGCTTAATCCTGAGTCCAAGAGTTGCAAGTAGTTTCTGGTGTTTATAGCATGCTGGAGGCCGTGCGTAGCGCTAACCCTAAGGGTGGGTTACGACGCGGTAGGCAGTGGCACGGTGTACCAAGGGTCACCCAAATGGTGGGCTTGGGAACCCTGCGCACATCATTTGGGGCCATAGCGGAAACTTCGGCTGGACTTCCGTGCGGGTTCAGTGTCAAATAGGCGATAACCTGGACTAGAGGTCTTATGTGATTGACGGTTGTGGTCGACTCCCTCGCTGGGCTTCCGCTTGAAGGTTGCCGAGGTGCATGGTTTTATGAGCACTGAGCGATAAGTGGCAAGAGCATGTGTGAAGAAGTACACCCCTATAGGGTATGAAACTATTCGAATAACTGCGTCCTCCGATATGGACTACTTGGAGAACTTATGCTGTTCATAGATAATCAAATTGATACTCATAAAAATATCAAGACAAGTGTGAGTACCATAGATGGCACTCCTCCAAGAGAGGGAAGTGAATCTATGGTGGTGTATTGTTATGGAGTTAGTGGACTCGTGTGCGATTTATAAAATGTAAACAAAGAGTTAAAATTGAGTAGTGTAGGTTAGCCATGAGTCAAAGCTGGCATTGCTGCATAAACTCCACCACTCCCTTTGTTGATACATGAGCATGAATAGACTAGGTCTGCTTTAAAGACTTGCGGAGTACATTTGTACTCATGTCTTCTTAATAAATGTTGTAGATGAGACCGAGGACCCTTCGGGTCGGTTCTTTCTAGATGTCGACGATGCCGAATAGCTGGTGTCCCAACTACGACCTTTGCCCTGCGGCGGGCTGTAGATAGTTAGGCCATGTGCCTTTTTACCCCTTTCATCTGTCTATACTCAGACAGCTTCATGCTTCCGCTTGGTTTGTATGAACATGTTTGTATGATTTGAGTGTCGGGTCATGTGACCCCTATCTGTAAGAACCTATTATGCAAGGCTCATCTGAGCCTCTTAAATAAAAGTCATGTTATTGTATGGTTATGTTGTGATGCCATGGTTGTATCTGTGCATATCGGGCATGTCGTGCGTACGTGTGACGTGCAACGGTATGTATGGGATCCGACACCTAGTTGTGTGCCTTTAGTAGTACTCTTTACGGGAAACTGACTCTTTGTGTTTCCACCGAGCCATGGTAGCTTGCTACTGCTCCGGACACATTGATTCACTGGCATGTATCCTTCTTTGCTATTGTTTCTGTCCCTTCGGGGAAATGTCTCGCAGTGTAATGGAGTCCCGGTAGCCTCCTACGACTCGTCTACGTGCAGTGATGGCATTTATGTCCCACGGCGTAATGGAGTCCTTGTAGATTGCTATGACTCGTCTACACACGCTTGAGGCCGACACCTGCATTGATGGATTACGTATGCCTGTTTCCGTATGGATGTGCCACGTGGGTTCTATGACTAGTCATGTCGGCCCGGGTTCCCTGTCGTTTGATTGCCAGTGAAATGTTCACATACGTGAGCCAAAAGACGCAAACGGTCCCGGCTAAGGTAAGGTTGTAGCCGTGGAGCTTACCGTGCATGAGGCCGCAAAGGGATGTGATATGTTACAATCTAGATTCACATGACTTAGGATCAGGGTCCCGACAGCGTTGGTATCAGAGCCTGACTGACTGTAAGACTACCAAGCCAAACCGGTCGAAGTTGAGTCTGGAAACACTATAAAAAAGTAGGGGAATTGATTGTGGGAGGGAACATAAGGCTCTTTTTACTCCTCTTCCCAAGATATTCTATGCTGAGTCATTCTCATCTTTTCTTTGGGGATACGAATTAGGCTAGTCATCCATTGCTTAGGATGCCGAGTTACTAACCATGGACCACTAGCTAGCTTGTTGCAAGTGAATGTGGGTACTCAAGTATTGTTGGTGTGACAAACAAATGGAGAAGATATTTGATTCTAGAAAGTCGGGTGGTTATGCTTTTCAATCTTTTGCAGTTGTCTCAAAATCCTTTTTGAGCAATTACAGTCGTTATGCTGTCCAATTTCTGCTAGAATCTCTTATGTCTTTGCATCTTTCTCTGTTTCAGATGCCCTCTCGTCCTTCCTGTCAGGTGGTCCGTCTGACCAGGTGCATCGATGTACCGGGTCACACGGCCATGTTGGTTAGAGTGATGATGGAGGCTGGATACCGTTGGTAACCGGAGTACACAGTGGAGGAACATTATCGAGATTTCAACCAGAGCCAGTATGTGTGTACCGTCAAGATTTATCCTTCATACCCTGGAGCTACATAGTCGCTTCACTGGACTTATGGATTAGGTGTCACCATAGACATGGCAGTTCAAGAGGCTGCCTATACCATGTTGACTATCATGAGGTTTCACCATGGTCTGTTCTAGAACACAGAGTTCTGCTATGTTCCTGCTTCCATGGGAGGAGAGGATGGTTATCTTAGCGCAGCCTACTATGATCATTCCCATGAGGACCCTAGGCCGCAGGTGACCGCTCAGATGTTGGAGAACAGGGATCGTGATGCACGTGCCCTTCGCATGGAGCTTTATGCTACCCGTGCACGTCTTTGGACAGCCCTGACGCAGTTGGCACCTGTCATGCAGACAGGCTATGGAGATTTGGAGATGCTGACCCCATAGCGGACTCATCTACCAGCACACGTAGACTGGCCCGATGTTGGAGGCATCACCCCTCTTCGAGGACCGCTATTGCCGCTGACAAGGGGACCAAGGCCACATCCGTGTCCTTATGGCTCCCAGGGATCACAGGCTAGAGTGTTTCCAAATACCCAGGTTTAGCTTCCAGGTCATGGGGGTAACCTGTATGAGGCATTCTACGGTGCTGCTTGAGCACCTGGATGTTAGTTCTAGTATGGTAGTAATCGTATGACCACAGTCCTACGTGTCTTGTGGGATATGATGAGGTTGAGAGTTGAGTTCCGAAGGTGTAGATAGATAATGTATAGGAATCTTGAAATGTCTCCGATGAGTTGTGTCATCTCTCCATAGTTGTTTTTTAGCTTGGTTTGTACTGAACTATGTCATGGTGTTCATATGGCAGTTGTTTACCATGTTGATTGGTGTTTGCCCTGCATGCCATGTTGTCCAGTACATCCCTTATCTCATGTCTTAGAGTTGTTGTTCCCTATGACTAAGTTGTGGGTTTGTTTTCCCAGGATGGTGGCAACTAGGAATAACCCCGTGCCTGCCCCTGAGCAGGGCGAGGGAAGCCAGCGAAGGCAAGAAGATCTGCCACATGCGCCTTCTCTGGCAGAAGTATTGCTAGAAGCTGAAAGGAATAAGAGGGAGACCAATAGGTTGTTGGAAAGAATCGAGCAGAACACAGCACGTGCTCCCCGCAATGACCTCAATGATGGCGTATCACTTGGTGATTTCATCAGACTGAGCCCACCAAAATATCATCATTCGGTCGAACCAATCGACGCAGATGACTGGCTGACTAGCATGTATTGTAAGATCCGGGCTGCCAATGTGACTGAGGCCAACAAGGTGACCTTTGCAACTTACTTTCTGGAAGGTCCCGCCAATCTGTGGTGGCAGAATTTTGAAGCCATGCGTCCTGCAGGCCTCGCACCAACTTGGGCAGAGTTTAGTGCCGCATTTTGTACCCATCACATCCCGGAAGGGCCGATGGATCGTAAGAGAGAGGAATTCTGTGCTTTCACCTAGGGCAGACTGTTAGTGGATGCTTATAGTCGCGAGTTAGGAAACCTTGCTTGCTATGCTCCTAAGGAAGTTTCTATTGATGCCAAGAAGCAGGCTAGGTTCCGCAAGGGACTTAACCCTGAGCTCCGCCGAGATCTGTGCCTGCATGAGTGCACCACTTTCCAGGCTCTCGTCAACAAGGCTATCAATGCCGAGACTGGACAGACTGATTATGAGGCCACGAGAAAGCACAACCGTAACTTCAACCCTGCATCTGGCTCGGGCTCCAATAAACGCCGGATCTAGATGCCCAATGCACCTCTGCCGCCAAAATACAATGCGAGGCCATCCTTCCAAGCGCCTCGACCAGTTCAGCCCAACCCTCCAGTCAGACCATTTGGAGGACCGCCTGCAAATGTTGCTCCCCGTGCTACCGTGGTTTGCTATAAGTGTGGAGAACCAGGACACTACTCCCGTGAGTGTCCCTAGAATAATGTTAAGCCCTCCAGACGTGGAAAGCCAGGAAAAGCCTTCTTCGTGAAGCCAGCTCCTGCTCGTGGACGAGTGAACTATGTGTCTGCTGAGGAAGCTCTTGAGGACCCCGATGTTATCCTAGGTACGGTCCTTGTTAATAGTCATCCAGCATCTGTTCTATTTGATACTGGTGCATCTCATTCCTTCATCTCAGAAAGTTATGCACAGTTGCATAACATGTCTTTTTGTGATATGCCTACTCCTTTAGTAGTGCAGACTCCGGGTTCAAAATGGCAAACTTCTAGAGTGAGCCATGATAATGAGATTTTGGTGGATAGATTAGTCTTCCTTGCATCTTTGATAGCCCTCAACTCTTTGGACATCAATATCATTCTAGGTATGGATTGGATGAAAGCCCACTATGCCAAGATTGATACTCATTCTAGGAATGTTCAACTTACACATCCATCAGGTGAGAAATTAATGTCTCCACTCCAACAACCAAGCGCCAACTCTATTCCCTCAATGCTAGCCCCCTTCCAGAGTTAGAAGATATTCCAGTAGTCTGTGACTTTTCGGATGTCTTTCCAGAAGAATTGCCAGGAATTCCTCCTGTCAGAGATGTTGAGTTTGTGATAGAACTCATCCCAGGGACTGTCCCACTAGCCAGAAGACTCTATAAGATGGCACCCTTAGAACTAGCCGAACTTAAGATCCAACTCGATGAGGCTTTGAAGAAAGGTTTCATCCATCCCAGTTCTTCTCCTTGGGCTTGTCCCATCCTCTTCGTCAAGAAGAGGGATGGTTCGGATCGGATGGTTGTGGATTATCGGCCAGTGAATTTGGTCACCATAAGGAACAAGTATCCACTCCCCAGGATCAACGATTTGTATGATCAACTCACTGGATCCTCTATCTTTTTCAAAATGGATTTGAGGTTGGGATACTGTCACGCCCAAGATGCACGCCTATCCGTTTAAGGCACGAGGGCCTCACAAGGGATAGAGGTGCATCTTGCCGTTAGCAAGAATAGTATCGTCACAACATACAATACTGAATGAGAAGAGTATACAAGTTGGCTTACACTCGCCACATGCTAACTTACAATGTCACTCAAATCATAGCATCAAGTTGAACACAGGGTCCGACTACGGACGAAATCAAACAATAAAAGAAGTTGCAAATGATACTATCAAGCTGGCCCAATGATCACGACCAGGTCCTCTACTCATCCGGATATGTCACGTACATCCTGCCTCTCTCCTCATCATACTCCCACTTGAGCTGAGTAAGATCATCCTGCACGAACTCGTCTGATCCTACACCTGGATATGGTAGGAAACTGTGAGCCACAGAGGACTCAGCTATCATGTGCCCGGGTATCAAGACTATTTAAGCTTTAGGAAGGAAGGGTGATGTTTAGTTTGCAGTAGTACTAAGCATTTTATGGTGGCTACCTTACGCAACATGAAATAAATATGAGTGGCCTACGAAGAACGATCGAATCTAGTATGATCTCTAAGAGATCCTGATCACTTACTTACGTCAATCATAACCCCACCATGTTCTCTCTCAGATCATGTTCACGAGCAGAGACAGTCACGGTTACTCACACAGTTGGTGTATTTTAATTAGAGTTTACTTAAAGTTTGCTAGAACCGGGTGTTAAACAAATATCCAAGTTGCCACATAACCGCGGCCACGGCTTTCCGAAAGATTTAACCCTACAAGGGTGCTCCAACTAGTCCATCGCAAATTACCACACTCCGTGAGAATAGCCTCGAACGCGGTTCTCGCGATCATCATAGACAATTCCAAAGGAGCCCAACACCTCGAGTAAACCCGAAGAAAGTCAGACTTCACACGGAAGGCATTCGATAAAGGTAAAACAAATCCAGCAAGACCACCCACCGTGTCGACGAACCCGATAAGAGCCGCGTATCTCGTTCTCAGGACACGACAGATGGGACTAGCTACGGGAAAAAAACAATCCTCAAGTTGCCTCGAGGCGCCCCCGCAGGCAGCCCATTTTTGGACCAACACTCATGAGGAGCATTGGCCCGGGGGTTGATTAGATTATCCACGGGTTTGCAAGACCCTATGCAATTAATTAAGTTGTTAAGAAAATGTAGTACCAATGTTGGGTCTTGCCAGACAAGTTTTAAACTCAACCGAATAACAAGGGGGTCCCCATAACAACCCCGAGTGTGTTAGGAGCGCAAATTATGGAAAACATAACACCGGTAACAAGGAACTAATGGCGGTAACAGCAGAACAAAAAACTCAGCAAAAGGCCAAGCCTTCCACCAATACCATATATATAAGTGCATTAAATTACATAACAGAATTTATTGGTGTTATCCAACCCATGTTATCACATGGAAGAACCTACACCTGCAACTAAGAACGCTATAAGAGGGGCTGAGCAACGGTAACTTAGCCAATCAACGGTTTGCTGGGATGTGGAGGTTAGAGGTTGACATGGCAACATGGGGGCTGATATCATGTGGTAGGTAGCGCAATTGTAACGATAGAACGAGAAACTAGCAAGCAAAGATAGTATTGGGATCCGGGTACGATCATCTTGCCTGTTGGTTCTTCAGCTGAACAAGTAGCGGGATCCTCATAGTGGTACTCTCCAGGGTCCTCGAACTCAGTTTCGACACTTGCGTCTACCCAAGAGAAACAGCAAATAAATAACCAACCAAGGTGTAATGCACAACCAAGATGATGCAAGATCCACTTAATGAAGTTTTAAACATGGCAACCCAATTCTATTCAAGTTTCATATGCAAAGTGGCTATATTAATGAACCTGGATAGAACCTCATGTTAAGTTGTTTATACATTCATGAACATGTCAGATATGGATGCATCATCCAAAATGGAGGGAAATGCATATAAAGATCGCGAGAAACGGAGCTACGGTCCTCGAGATACGCTCACGACAAGGTACGAAGGCAAAACACAAGACCACCAAATACCTGGGATAATTCTTGGCATTCCAAGGCAGCCACTGGATAGGTGATGAAAAATGAATCACAATAGACTCAAGAATCACTCAATTCCATGGAGTATAGCTCCCACAACACACAAAACAACATAGCACTCAACCTGCCACAAAACAGCAACATAGTCAAATTCACAACACATCACTAGCTACACCTCTCTCTACATGGCAAAACAATAACAGATACTCCAGACTTAGCCATTTATAGAGCAGGTTGGCAGAAACAGAAAGTAGCTTGATAAACAGCATGGTTCCCACTTATCTAGTGAGATGACATGAATAACAAAAATACTGGGACATTCCCCACAACTTTGACTAACAACTTCATGTTGGCAAGATCTTGAAAGCATGCATAGATTAATTCATATGAAAAAGACAAAAGGGCATTATAGCATAGAAATGCAGTTTTGTCAAGTTGCCCCAATGTCAAATCTGACTTCACATGTGCATTCCTGGGTTGACACTACCCCAAATGCATTACTCATACCCCTATACTTGTTTGGAGCAAGTAGGAGTAAACCTATGTCGAAATTTGACCTATAAGATATGGGTGACTTATGTCACTTATGCATATGCAAGAAAATGGACCCAAAATGACATGTAGGCTATTGGTACATGTTGGAAATGGTTAATTAGCATCCTAGTAACATGTTAACATGGCATGTCTCAAATACTAAGAAGAAACTAGCTAGAGAAGTATTCATGCTCATATGCTCAAATAAGGCAAAACCTACACATGGAGCTACAATGCACATGGATGAGTGTATGTAGACATACACACACCACTCACACTCACATACTTCGCATGGCACACCCCATGTGCCAAGCACACACTACATGGTGCACCACACCTACCACTCACTAGCACACCTACACATGTATGCGTGTGTGAAACACACACATGCACACACATAGCACCACACTATGCTTGCACTCACCCACTACTCTCATATGTGGGTTTGTGCAAGGGCACATACACACATATGACTCACACACACACTCACGAGCACACACATACATACATTACATTGAAGCACATACATGGGTGTATATGCACATGGGTACATACACACACACACACCACACCAACACACCACAAGTGCATGTGCAAACATGCACACACACACACTCACACACACTAACACACACACACACACATATGTGTGTATGTATACACTACGTGTATACACACACCTATCCATGTATACATGCAAGGGCACTCACACCCCACCATACTACATGACAAAAAGAAACAGATACACTACCATGAATCTACACATACATGCAAACATACATACACACAAGTAAAGAAAAGAAAGAAGGAAAGAAAATAAAATAAAATAAAGGAAGCAAAAAGGGTGGAGAAGGGGGATCGAACCCCTAACCCGCGGGACACTACACACGCGCTCGACCACTAGGCTGCTGGCTCGGGTCTTAACAGAAGGGGAGCTGCAGCCTTATTGAACACATGCACAAGACATATCTGACGAAACTGAAGAAACGAGCAGAGCAGCGGTGACAGAGCAAACGGCGGCGCGATTCCGGCGACACATGGGGTCTCCAGCGACCCTAGCTGCAACTACGCGCGCGGCAACGAACAGTGGATCCATTCCCGCGCTCATCTTGCGACGAGGGGGACGGAGGCGAGCGGCAGGTGCTCGCCCGACTACCGACGGCAACCACGACTACGACGACGACTGCGCGGCTACGGCGAGGAGAGGAGGTCATTGAAGGACCGGCGGCTCACGTAGGGATCGGCGACGATGAGTCAGATGTGAATCGACAGCGACGACGGGGAAGGAGAGGCAGGGACGCGACTTGGACGGAGGGGAAGAAGATGGCGGAGCAGGACGTCCGGTGACGACGTGCTCCTCGCTACAGGGCTCCTCCGAGGCCCCTAGCGACGAAAATGGAGCGGCAGGAGATCCCTCGCACCTCATGCCATCCTGGACGCGGCGACGAGCCACCGGAGGCGCGCTGCGATGGCGACGAAGACCCGGCGGAGCTCACTGACCACTCTGAATCCTACCTTTGCCAGGGAGAAAGAAGGGAGGAGGGAGAGCAGAGGAGAGCTCAAGGTGGGCTACGGCGGCAGCGGAGGGAAGAGGAACCCTAGGCAGGGACACACGCACGCCGAGGGGGGACTAAATACTACGGGGCTGACGGCGACGGCGACGGAAAAGGCGGCTCGGGCGACGGTCTCTCTCTGAAACACTGACGGAGGAGGACGACGGAGCAGGTGGCCGTCTACTGTGCGGCTGGGCCGGGCCTCGGCCCACCTGCACTCTCTCTCACAGACTAAACAGAAAAACATGGTTTTCTTTTAAAATAAACAGGCACAACACAATAAAAAACCCAGAGAAATAAAAGGAGATTTTAAGTAAAACAAAAATATAGTTTGAGAAGGAAAATAAGCCCTCTTTTATAAAAATGTCAAATGGAATTATTTAACAAGTTAGTTTATTATTTTATTAATAAATCAGCCCCTGTTTAATAGCTTTTTCAAAAACCAAACACACCCAAATAACAAAAGAATCACTCCCAATATTAATAACAACATTAGGGCCACCTCATGGACATTTTTAAAAGATTTTTAAAACAACTTAATTCTGCCAAGTAATCATATGGGGAATAAAAGCAAAGGGAGGGGGTTTATAGAGAAGGAGGAGAAGGAGGTAGAAGAGGGAGAGATGCACACAAGCCATCAACCACTCTCAAGCCACAACACAAGGCACATACACACATATGATCCAATACTAGACCCATAAACACAAGCAAACCATAAAAGGCATGATGATGAAATGATGGATGCCATGATGCATGAATGAATGAATGCAAGAACAACACATGAATGACAAGGAGCAAAACATCTCATAGCTCATGACACAAGGTTCATACATATGGACTACATGCCAAATAAGGTAGGGACAGCACTTGGGCTATCACACATACCATCAAATCAGAATTAGGAACGGGGACATTCCAAAAACGGCTTTTGTTACTCGTTATGGCCAATACGAGTACACCGTCATGTCCTTCGGTTTAACCAATGCCCCAGCCACCTTCTCTCGCTTGATGAATTCGATCTTCATGGAGTGTCTAGATAAATTCGTCGTGGTTTACCTCGACGATATACTTAGCTACTCGAAGAATGAACAAGAACATGCCGAGCATCTAAGGCTGGTATTGATGAAACTTCGAGAGCACCGCATGTACGCCAAATTCTCCAAGTGTGAATTTTGGTTGCCAGAAGTGACCTATCTGGGCCACGTGTAATCTGGTAAAGGTATTGCTGTTAATCCTGAGAGAGTTTAGGCCGTCCTTGATTGGACTCAACCTGAATCGGTTAAGCAAGTTCAGAGTTTCCTTGGCTTAGCGAGCTATTGTCGCCGCTTTGTCAAGAATTTCTCCAAAGTTGCAAAACCTCTGACTGAACTCCTCAAGAAAGATAAAAAGTTCGAGTGGACTCCACAATGCGAGCATAGTTTTCAGGAGTTGAAAAGACGACTGACCTCTGCTCCCGTTCTGGTGCTACCTTGTTTCTCTAAGGACTTTGTTATCTATTGCGACGCCTTGCAACAAGGATAAGGTTGCATTCTCATGCAAGATTGTCATGTGATTGCATACGCTTCTCGGCAGTTGCGTCCACATGAGGATAATTATCCAACACATGATCTTGAGCTTGTAGTCGTAGTCCATGCACTGAAAACCTGGCGACATTATCTTCTGGGTAATCGTTGCGAAATTTACACTGATCACCAAAGTCTAAAATATATATTCACCCAGCCGGATTTGAATCTCAGGCAAAGACGGTGGGTAGAGTTGATTACAGATTACGACTTAGGGATAACTTACACCCCGGGGAAAGCCAATGTCATGGCTGATGCATTAAGTCATAAGTCTTATTGTAACAACCTGATGTTACAACAAGGTCAACCACTTCTCCATGAGGAATTTCGGAAGTTAAACCTTCACATTGTTCCTCGAGGATTCCTATCCAACCTGGTGGCGAAACCTACTCTTTACGGATCAAATTTTAGAAGCACAGAAGCATGATGCCGGGATATCTCGGATCAAGAAAAACATTAAGAAGGGCAATGTTAAATGCTTCTCGGAAGATTATCGAGGTGTTGTCTTCTTTGAGGACCGTTTGGTGATCCCAAAGAAACAACATCTACGACACTTGATCCTTAAGGAGGCTCATGGTTCTCCTCTCACAATTCATCCAGGTAATACCAAAATGTATCAGGACCTACGCCAGAGGTTCTGATGGACTAGGATGAAAAGGGAAATTGCTCAGTCTGTTGCTAACTGGGATGTTTGTCGTCGTGTGAAAGCAGAACATCAAAGGCGTGCTGGCACCCTTCAACCTTTAGCTATTCCTGAATGGAGATGGGATAAATTCGGTATGGATTTCATTACCGGATTTCCCAGGACTAAGAGAGGGAATAATGCTATATTTGTGGTCATTGACCGCCTTTCCAAAGTGGCTCATTTTCTTCTTGTTCGGGAAAGTATAACTTCTAGCCAGCTAGCGGAGTTGTATATTTCTCGAATAGTTTCTCTTCATGGTGTTCCTTTGGAAATTAACTCAGACCGTGGCAGTATCTTTACTTCCCAATTTTGGGAAAGTTTTCAACCGGCTTTGGGGACTCATCTATCCTTTAGCACTGCTTTCCACCCGCAATCAAGTGGTCAAGTTGAGCGAGTCAATCAAATTCTCGAAGACATTCTCCGAGCTTGTGTTATATCTTTCGGTATGAGTTGGGAGAGATGTCTTCCATTTGCCGAGTTCGCATATAACAATAGTTATCAATCAAGCTTGGGCAAAGCCCCGTTTGAAGTTCTCTATGGACGAAGGTGTTGAACACCTCTTAACTGGTCAGAAACCGGAGAGAGGCAACTCTTTGGCCCAGATATGATCCAAGATGCAGAGGAGCAAGTTCGCATTATTCGTGAAAAGTTGAAAACAACATAATCTCGTCAAAAGAGCCAATATGATCGCCATCATAAGGCTGTGACCTATGAAATTGACGAGAAGGCTTACCTTCGGGTTACACCTCTGAAGGGTACCCATCGAATCGGTATCAAGGGCAAGTTGGCTCCTCGTTACATTGGACCTTTTCGCATTCTTGCCAAACGAGGAGAGGTTGCCTACCAATTGGAACTTCCGCCGCATCTTTCCAAGGTTCATGATGCCTTCCACGTCTCGCAACTCAGGCGTTGCTTCTCGGACCCTGTCCGTGAGGTAGACCACATAGCGCTTGATCTCCAAGATAACCTTACATATCGAGAATACCCTGTTCGTATTCTTGATCAAGCTGAGCATACCACTCGGCGTCGGAACATCAAGTTTCTTAAAGTTCAGTGGTCACACCATTCAGAAAAGTAGGCGACATGGGAAACAGAAGATCGTCTTCGACTAGAGTACCCCACGCTCTTCCCGACGACGTCAAAATCTCGGGACGAGATTCTTTTGAGTGGGGGTGAGTTGTCACAACCCTAGCTAGATGTCCTAGGAATAGTATTGTGCTTGAATCATGTTTCATTTTGTATTAACATGAAATGAGGAACAAAAATAAACCCCAAGCTAACTTTGAATCAAAACAATTCAAATTTGGTGAAAATTCAACAAATCCAAAATGCCCACTAAAAATGTTCCCTATGTTTGTTAAATTTGGGCATGATTATAACAGGGACCATTCTAATTATTTGAACAATCAAAGTAATTCAAAAATAAAGGATAAGGCTCCTGAAATCATTAAATAAAGCACTATCATTATTTTTGTTTTCAAAATATCCTCAAACTTTTTAGACAAGTTTGAAATATTCAAACTTCATTAAAGAAAATATATGGGATATTTTGCAAAGTCATTTGTACCTGCAAATAAATAAACAAATGTCAGATCATTTAACAGAAAGAAAAAATGAAAGATAAAGAAGAAGCGGAGGCCCAGGTGGAGCTGGCCCAGCCAGCCCCACCGTCTTCAACCTCCTGCCAGTAGGCAGGAGGGCATGTGGCAGCGGCGTGCCGGCCAACTCCTGCTTGCCTGGCTGCCGTGGAGTCCCCTGGGAGCGCCAGCGCCCCCCCTCCGTTGTCGTGGCCTTTTCCCTCCCTCTCTCTCGTCCGCCGCTCTCCCTCTCACTCCCCCTCTCTGTTCTTCTCTCCCGTCGGCATCCGAAGTTGTCGTCGTCGCCGATTCGTCGCCCCGACGCCTCCTCGAGCCCGCGAGCTCCATCATCAGCTGTGCCGTGAGCCCCCCCGTCGATTCCCCCCTTTCCCTTGATGTTTAGCTGTCGTAGCCTCCGTTCCCGTCGCCTCCGAAGCTCCCCGCCGCTGGTGTTAATGGCCACCGCGGCCAGAGCACCCGCTGTGCTCAGTTGAGCACCCCGGCGTGCTTGCGCGGGCCCGTAGGTGCCGCCCCGACCTCCAGCGCCCCCTCCCACAGGCCCTAGCACCGAGGCCTTCCTTGGCCGAGCTCCGGCCGCCGGCTCCGGCATCGTAGCCACGAGCTTCAACGTTCCCTGCGCCGTCCGCTAGCTTCCCTGGGTGCGGGCGAGCAAGGGCTTCGCCCCAGTGTCTCCGGCTATCGCTCCCGTGGCCGGCAGCGCGGACACTGCCGCGACTAGGGGTCACCGGCGATGAGTCCGTCGCCTGAGCCCTGCAGGTGGGCCCCCTTGTCAGGTTAATTAACCCCCCTATGCCATTGACAGGTGGGTCCGACCCTGTTTTAGTTAATTAAAGTTTAAAACTAAAATAATTAAATCAATTATCCTAATTAGTCATTGACATGTGGGTCCAGTTAGTTAATTAGAGTTTAAATTAAAACTAATCTTCTGGTTATTGTCTGTGTCACTAGCCAGTGGGCCCCACTGGTCAGATGAGAACTGTCAACGGCCAGCTGACCCGCTAACGTCATGATAACCTAAGGCTAATGCAATAAAAGCTTTTCCTGATTTTAAATAAATCCTGGAAATGTTCAAATCTTATAAAATTCATATAAGTTAATATGCAAATCAGATGGAAATAAGTTATATATGAAAATTTATCAGAAAAATCCAAAGAATCCAATGTTGCTATTGTCATGCATGTTAGAGCAATCTAAATAGGTGAACATTGACATTTACTAATAGGTTAGTATTCGGAATTCGAAATAAAGAAAGATTTTGAACCCATATACAAATTCATTTCAAATCAACATGATCACTAGTTGCATTAGCTCATCCATAGATGCTATCATGCCATGATCATGCATAATATTGTTGCACTTGCATGTGTTGATTGTTTCTTATCTGCATTGTGGTAGGCCCTGCTCCTGAGGATACCCCCGAGTATCCCGACGAAGGAGAGAACCTTTCCGTTTCCCAGTAAGGCAAGCAACCCCTTTGAACATTCCGATAATATCCCACTCTCTCGCTCCTGCTCTCGTTTATTGCATTAGGACAAACGATCACATGTTAGTCATACACGGTAGATGATCCTATTCTGTTGCATAACCTGACATTGTCACAGTAAATAGCTAAACCTTGCAACCTAGCATACCTAGTAGATGCTTGTGCCATGATGTGCTTAGCTTACTTTGCCTGCTATGCTTAGAGTTGCGTCAGGTCGGATTCATCTGGGTGATGAACTAAGTGAAACAATGTTGCCTGATGTGATGATGTTATGATAAACTCGATTTGGTAAAGGTAGCGATGAGAGGCTATGTAGGAGTACATAGCGCGTTGTCTCATTGAGACCGTTCTTAGGAACTGAGTTCCGTGTTTGTGATCTAAGACTAGTTGCTACCACACATTGGGTTCCGGTAACTCGACCCCTCTTGACTTATCATTCGCTTAGTCCTGAGTCCAGGAGTTGGAAGTAGTTTTTGGTGTTTATAGCATGCTGGAGGTCGTGCATAGCATTGACCCTAGGGGTGGGTTACGACGTGGTAGGCAGTGGCACGGTGTACCAAGGGTCACCCGAATGGTGGGCTTGGGAACCCTACGCACATCGTTTGGGGTCGTAGCGGAAACTTTGGCCGGACTTCCGTGCGGGTTCAGTCTCAAATAGGCGATAACCTGGGCTAGAGGTCTTATGTGATTGATGGTCGTGGCCGACTCCCTCGCTGAGCTTCCGTTTGAAGGTTGCCGAGGTGCATGGTTTTATGAGCACTAAGCGATAAGTGGCAAGAGCATGTGTGAAGAAGTGCACCCCTGCAGGGTATGAAACTATTCGAATAGCCGCGTCCTCCGATATGGACTACTTGGAGAACTTATGTTATTCATAGATAATCAAATGGATACTCATAAAAATATCAAGACAAGTGTGAGTATCGTAGATGGCACTCCTCCAGGAGAGGGAAGTGAATCTATGGTGGTCTATTGTTATGGAGTTAGTGGACTCGTGTGCGATTTTTAAAATGTAAACAAAGAGTTAAAATTGAGTAATGTAGGTTAGCCATGAGTCAAAGCTGGCATTGCTGCATAAACTCCACCACTCCCTTTGTTGATACATGAGCATGAATAGACTAGGTTTGCTTTAAAGACATGCGGAGTACATTTGTACTCATGTTTGCTTAATAATTGTTGCAGATGAGACCCAGAACCCTTCGGGTGGGTTCTTTCTAGATGTCGACGATGCCGAATAGCTGGTGTCCCAGCTATGACCTTTGCCCTGTGGCGGGCTGTAGATAGTCAGGCCATGTGCCTTTTTACCCCTTTCATCTGTCTGTACTCAGACAGCTTTATGCTTCCGCTTGGTTTGTATGAATATGTTTGTATGATTTGAGTGTCGGGTCATGTGACCCCTATCTGTAAGAACATATTATGCAAGGCTCATCTGAGCCTCTTAAATTAAAGTCATGTTATTGTATGGTTATGTTGTGATGCCATGGTTGTATCTGTGCATATCGGGCATGTCATGCGTACGTGTGATGTGCAACGGTATGTATGGGATCCGACATCTAGTTGTGTGCCTTTAGTAGTACTCTTTACGGGAAACTGCCTCTTTGTGTTTCCATCGAGCCATGGTAGCTTGCTACTACTCCGGACACATTGATTGACCGGCATGTATCCTTCTTTGCTGTTGTGTCTGTCCTCTCGAGGAAATGTCTTGCAGTGTAATGGAGTCCCGGTAGCCTGCTACGACTCGTTTATGTGCGGTGATGGCATTTATGTCTCACGACGTAATGGAGTCCTTGTAGCTTGCTATGACTCGTCTACACACGCTTGAGGCCGACACCTCAATTGCTGGGTTACGTATGCCTGTTTCCGTACAGATGTGCCACTTGGGTTCTATGACTAGTCATGTCGGCCCGGGTTCTCTGTCGTTTGATTGCCAG
Source organism: Hordeum marinum (assembly GCA_022496015.1). Taxonomy (NCBI): domain Eukaryota; kingdom Viridiplantae; phylum Streptophyta; class Magnoliopsida; order Poales; family Poaceae; genus Hordeum; species Hordeum marinum. Next base: position 389,126,430 of record CM039672.1, read on the forward strand.
CGACATGTTCACATACGTGAGCCAAAAGACACAAACGGTCCCGGCTAAGGTAAGGTTGCAGCCGTGTAGATTACCGTGCGTGAGGCCGCAAAGGGATGTGATATGTTACAGTCTGGATTCATATGACTTCGGATCGGGGTCCCGACAGGCCGATGGTTCGGGAACGGCAGCGAAGGTGCCGGAGAGGTGGCCGAGGCCGTCGATGGGCCAGCGACGCCCGCCCGCACAAAGATTGACTCTGATTCTGATGAAGGATTGATCGACGGCTTGAGCAGCCACTCGAGGGAGATGCCGGCAGGGATGACCTTTCGAGTGGAGGCGATCTTCACCAGCGCGTCCGCCCCCGTGTTGTCTGCCCATGGGACGTGATGAAACTCATAGCCCTCGAAGGAGCCGGTGAGGTTTTGTACGAGGAAGCGGTAGTTGGCCATGTTGGCATCCCTGGCATCCCATTCTGTCACATCCCTAGATAGCTTACTTAGGACAGCATGTGTGTGCATCATGTTTCACTTTTGCATCAACTTGAAATGGGTATTAACAGAAACCCAAACACCTCACATGAATCAAATCAATTCCATGATTGTGAAAACCAAGAAATCCAAAATGCCCATCAAAAATGTCCCCTACGTCTGACAAATGTGGACATGATTATACAAGGGGTCATTCTAAATATTTGAATATTTATAGCATTTCAAAAATAAATATTAAAGCTACTGAAAATGCCAAATAAAGCATTATAAAAATTTCAGTTTTCAAAATATTCTGAAACCTTTAATAGAAGTTTGAGATATTCAAACTAAGTGCTCTAAAATATTTGGGATATTTTATGCCTAGCATTTGTGCCTAAAAATAAATAAAACAAATGTCAAAAAATTAAACAGAAACTGGAATTCTAAAAAAAGAAAAGGAGGAAGCCGCCTGGGCCGGCCCATCTGGCCCAGCATCGTCGTCGTCCTCCTGGCGGACAGGAGGACGAGCGCGTGCCCACCGTGCGCGCGCGACGGAGCTGCCACGCAGCTCGCTGCGCGCCTGCATCCCCCCGTCGCACTAGCGAGCGGATGAGGACGCGCTGTCGTCCCCATCACTCTCTCTCGCCCATTCTCCCCCTGCTTCCTCCCTCTCCTCTGCTCCGCCATGGCCGATGGCCCTCCTCGCTTGCCGTCGTAGTTGCAGCCGCTCCCGCGCCTCCCTGAGCCTGCCAGAGGCTCCGCCTCGTCGTCCCCGACCTCTGCGCTGAGCCACGCGTCACGAGAAGCCCTGGAGCGTCGCCCTCGAGCTCTTCTTCCTCATAGGACCCGAGCTCTGCTGCCATCAATTCGTCGCCCCCGAGCCCTCCCCGTGCAAGCTCTCGTCGGCTCCGAGCCCGCTGTGAGCTCCCGGCCCTTTCCCCTCTCTTCCCCGGCCGTTTCCCCATCTGCAGGCCCCGGTTGCGTCGTCTCCCGAAATGCCCCACCGCATGAGCTCGTTGTCGGCATTGCTCCGGTGACTAGCTGGTCCATCCGAGGCCACCATCAAGCTTGTGGGGTCGTGTAGAGCCCATAGGTGCTAAGCCTCGGCCATGTGGCGCCCTGGTTCGTTGAGCTCATGCTCGTCCGAGCTCCGGCAGCCGCCGAGCTCGTCGCTAGCATCGATCCCGACCGTCTTAGCCTTTGAGAGGTGTTGGGGTGACGCGTGTGTGAGCCTAGGGACGTCTGGTGTCCTCCGCCGTCCATTTGGTCGCTGGAGGAGGAAACCCGACCCCTCCGCCTTCTCTGGAGCCACCGGCAGCTCAACGCCGGTAGGTCTGGCCGGAGTTGACCACGGAGGTTTGACCCCTGGGTCACTAGCATGTGGGGCCAAGCTCTGCTAATTTAGGATTAGTTAAATTACTTAATTAATTAATTTAATTAAGTTAATGACCCACTGACAGTGGGCCCAACCCTAACTAATTAGTAATTAGTATTTTAACTAACTCTCTTAGTAGTTGGGTCACTGACCAGTGGACCCCACTGGTCAGGTTTGACCTGTCAACGGTCTGTTGACCAGCTAACATCATGATGATGTCATGCTGATGCAATAAAGAATTTCCTGAATTAAATTAATTTCATAAACTATTTAAAACTTAGAAAATTCATAGAAATTAATCTATAAGTCAGATTGAAATAATTTATCTATGAAAATTTATGAGAAAAATCCAATGAATCCAATGGTGCTATTATCATGCATGTTAAAGCGACCTATGTAGACGAACATTGACATTTACTAATAGGTTAACATATGAAATATGAAATGGAGAATGATTTTGAACCTATATTCAAAATCACTTCATTTAGCTTGGACAGTAGTTGCATTAGCTCATCCATACATGCTGCCATGACATGATCATGCATCATATTGTTGCACTTGCCGTGTATTGATTGCTACTTATCTGTATTGCGGTAGGCCCTCCTTCTGAGGATACCTCCGAGTATTCCAACGAAGGAGAAAACCTTCCCGTTTCCCAGCAAGGCAAGCAACCCCATTGAGCATTCTGATAACATCCCATTCTCTCGCTCCTGCTCTTGATCATTGCATTAGGACAAACGTTCACTTGTCTGCCATACACGATAGATGAACCCATTCCTTCGCATGACCTTTCATTGTCATAGTAACTATCTAAACCTTGCAACCTAGAATACTTGGTAGATGCTTGAGCCATGTTGTGCTTTACCTACTTTGCCTGCTATGCTTAGAGTTGTGTCAGGTCTGAACTAGGTGATGAACTGGAGTGAAACAATACGGTTCTGATCGTGATAAGCTTATGATGAACCCGACTTGGTAAAGGTAGCAATGAGAGGCTATGTAGGAGTACATAGCGGGTTGTCTTATTGGAACCGTTCTTAGGAACCAAGTTTCGTGTTTGTGATCCAAGGCTAGTTACTACCACATGTTGGGCCCTGAAATATGACCCCACTCAACTTATCAATCGCTTAGTCCTTGGTTCAGGAGTTGCAAGTAGTTTCTAGTGTTTATAGTTTGTAGGAGGCCATGCATAGCGCTGACCCTAGGGGTGGGTTACGACGCGGTAGGTAGTGGCACGGTGTACCAAGGGTCACCCGAATGGTGGGCTTGGTAACCCTATGCACATTGTTTGGGGTCGTAGCGGAAACTTCGACCGGACTTCCGTGCGAGTTCAGTCTCAATAGGCGATAGACTGGACTAGAGGTCTTGTGTGATTGATGGTCGTGGCCGACTCCCTCGCTGGTCTTCCGCTTCAAGGTTGCCGAGGTGCATGGTTTTATGAGCACAGAATGATAAGTGGCGAGAGCGTGTGTGAAGAAGTACACCCCTACAGGGTATGAAACTATTCGAATAGCCGTGTCCTCGGATATGGACTACTTGGAGAACTTAGGCTGTTCATAGATAATTTAATCGATACTCATAAAAATATCAAGACAAGTGTGAGTACTATGGATGGCACTCTCGTAGGAGACGGAAGTGAATCCATGGTGGTGTATTGATGTGGAGTTAGTGGACTCATGTGTGATATCTAAAATCTAAACAAAGAGTTAAAATGGTGTATTATAGGTTAGCCATGAGTCAAAGCTAGCATTGCTGCATAAACTCCACCACTCCCCTTGTTGATACTTGAGCATGAATAGCCTAGGTCTGCTTTAAAGACTTGCTGAGTATGTTTTTACTCATGTTTGCTTAATAAATGTTGCAGGAGACTCGGGACCCATCAGGTGGGTTCTATCTAAATGTTAACGATGCTGAATAGCCGATGTCCCAGCTACGACCTTATGCCCTGTGGCAGGCTGTAGATAGTCAGGCCATGTGCCTTTTCCCCATTCAACTGTCTGTACTCAGATAGCTTTATGCTTCTTCTTGGTTTGTATGAACTTGCTTGTATGACTTGAGTGTCGGGTCATCTTATCCCTACCTGTAAGAACATATTATGCAAGTCTCTTCTGTGCCTCTTCAATAAAAGTTGTGTTGATGTATGGTTATGTTGTGATGCCATAGTTGTATCTATGCATATCGGGCATGTTGTGCGTACGTGTGACGTGCAATGGTATGTATGGGATGCGACACCTAGTCATGTGCCTTTAGTAGTACTCCTTACAGGAAATTGCCTCTTTGTGCTTCCACCGAGCCTTGGTAGCTTGCTAATGCTCGAGACACATTGATTGACCGACATGTATCCTTCTTTGTTGCCGTGTCTGTCCCTTCGGGGAAATGTCTCACAGTGTAATGGAATCCGTGTAGCCTACTACGACTAGTCTACGTGTAGTGATGGCATTTATGTCTCACGGCGTAATGGAGTCCATGTAGCTTGCTATGACTCGTCTACACATGCTTGAGGCCGACACCTCCATTGCTGGGTTACGTATGCCTGTTCCCATACGGGATGTCGGCCCGGGTTCTCTATCGTTTGATTGCCAGCAACATGTTCACATACGTGAGCCAAAATATGCAAATGGCCCCGGCTACGGTAAGGCTACAGCTGTGGAGTTTACCATGCGTGATGCCGCAAAGTGATGTGATGTGTTACAGTCTGGATTTATATGACTTAGGATCAGGGTCCCAACAATGTTGGTATCAGAGCCTGACTGACTGTAGGACTACCAAGCCAAACCGGCCGAAGTTGAGTCTAGAAACACTATAGAAAAGTAGGGGAATTGATTGTGGAAGGGAACGTAAGGCTCTTTTTACTTCTCTTGCCAAGTTATTCTATTCTGAGTCACTCTCATCTTTTCTACGGGGATAAGAACTAGGCTTCTCACTTATTGCTTAGGATGATGAGTTACTAACCATCGACTACTAGCTAGCTTGTTCGCAAGTGAACTTCGGTACTCGAGTATTGTTGGTGTGACAAATAGTTGGAGAATAGATTTGAATCTAGATAGTCGAATGGTTATGCTTTCCAATCTTTTGCAGTTGTCTCAAAATCCTTTTTGAGCAATTACAACCATTATGCTGTCCAATTTCTGCTAGAGTCTCTAATGTCTTTGCATCATTCTCTATTTTAGATGCCCCCTCGTCCTTCCCGTCAGGTGGTCTGTTTGACCAGGTGCATTGATGTACCGGGTCACTCGGCCATGTTGGTTAGAGTTATGATGGAGGCTGGTTACCGTTGGTACCCAGAGTACACAGTGGAGGAGTTGTATCAAGATTTCAACCAGAGCCAGTATCTGTGTACTGTTAAGATATATCCATCATATCCTGGAGCTTCAGAGCCGCTTCATTGGACTTATGGATTAGGTGTCACCATAGACATGGCAGTTCAGGAGGCCGCCTACACCATGCTGACTATCATGAGGTTTCACCATGGTCTGCTTCAGAACGCAGAGTTCTGTCATGTTCTTGCTTCTCTGGGAGGAGAGGATAGCTATCTTAGCACAGCCTACTATGATCATTATCATGAGGACCCTAGGATGTAGGTGACCACTCAGATGTTGGAGAACAGGGATCGTGATGCACGTGCCCTTCGCATGGAGCTATATGCTACCCGTGCATGTATTAGGACAGCCCTGACGCAGCTAGCGCATGTCGTGCAGACAGGCTATGGAGATTTGGAGATGTTGAACCCATCGTGGACTCATTTGCCGGCACACGTAGACTGGCCCAATGTTGGAGGAATCACTCCTCTTCGAGGACCGCTGTTGCCACCAACTGGGGAACCGAGGCCACATCTATGTCATTACGGTTTCCAGGGATCATAGGGTAGGGTGTTTCCAGATCCTCACGTTCAGCTCCCGGGCCACAGGGGTAACCTATATGAGGCATTCTACGGCGATGCTTGAGTACGTGGATGTTAGTACTAGTATGGTAGTAGTCGTATTGCCACAGTCCTGCGTGTCTTGTGGGAAATGACTAGGGTTTAGAGCTGAGTTCCAGAGGTGTAGATAGATAATGTATAGGAAGCTTGTAATGCCTCCAATGAATTGTGTCATCTCTCTGTAGTTTGTATTTCAGCTTGGGCTTGAACCAAACTATGTCATGGTGTGTATGAATCATGGTGTTCATATGACAGTTTGTTATTACCATGTTGATCGGGTGTTTACCCATGCATGCCATGTTGTCCAGTACATTCCTTATCTCATTCCTTAGAGTTGGTGTCTCCTTGTCTAAGTTGTGGGTTGTTTTCCCAGGATGGTGTCAACTAGGAATAACCCCGTGCCTGCCCCCGAGCAGGGCGAGAAAAGCCAGCCAAGGCAAGAGAACCTGCCACAGGCGCCCTCACTGGCAGAAGTGATGTTCGAAGCTGAGAGGAATAAAAGGGCGACCAATAGGCTGTTGGAACGTATTGAGCAGAACACAGCGCGTCCTCCCCGCAATGATCGTAATGATGGTGTGTCTCTCAATGACTTTGTCAAGTTGTGCCCACCTAAGTTTCATCATTCGGTCGACCCGCTGGACGCGGATGACTGGCTGACCAACATGTCCTGCAAAATCTGAGCTGCCAATGTATCTGAGGCCAACAAGGTGACCTTTGCTGCATACTTTCTGGAAGGAACCGCAAAACTGTGGTGGGGAAATTATGAAGCTATGCGTCCCGCAGGCCCCGCACCAACTTGGGGCAAATTTCAGTGAGGCATTCCGTACCCATCACATCCCGGAAGGGCTGATGGATTGCAAGAGAGAGGAGTTCTATGCTTTCACCCAGGGCAGACTGACAGTGGATGCCTATAGCTGTGAGTTCGGCAATCTTTCTCGTTATGCTCCGAAGGAAGTGTCGACCGATGCCAAGAAACAGGCTAGGTTCCGCAAGGGACTTAGTCCTGAGCTTCGTCGAGATCTGCGCCTGCATGAGTGCATAACCTTCCAGGCTCTCGTCGACAAGGCTATCAATGCCGAAACTAAACAGACTGACTATGAGGCAACTAAGAAACACACCCGTGACTTCAGCCCCGCATTTGGCTCGGGCTCCAACAAACACCGGGTGTGGGTGCCCAACACAGCTCTGTCGCCAAGGTACACCGTGAGGCCATCCTTCCAGGCGCCTTGCCCAGCTCAGCCCAACCCTCTAGCCAGGACATTTGGAGGTCCTCCTGCCAATGCTGCCCCCGTGCCTCTGTTGTCTGTTGCAAATGTGGAGAACCAGGATACTACTCCCGTGAGTGTCCCCAGAACAATGCCAAGCCGACCGGACGTGGAATGTCGGGAAAAGCCTTCTATGTGAAGCCAGCCCCTGCTCGTGGTTGAGTGAATTATGTTTCTGCTGAAGAAGCCCTTGAGGATCATGATGTTATCCTAGGTATGCTCCTTGTCAATAGTCATCCAGCATCTGTTCTATTTGATACTGGAGCATCTCATTCATTCATCTCAAAAAGTAATGCACAATTGCATAACATGTCTTTTTGTGATATGCCTACTCCTTTAGTAGTTCAGACTCCTGGTTCAAAATGGCAAACTTCTAGAGTAAGCCATGACAATGAGATTCTTGTGGATAGGCTAGTCTTCCTAGCATCTTTGATAGCCCTCAAGTCTTTGAACATCAATATCATCTTGGGCATGGACTGGATGAAAACCCACTATGCTAAGATTGATACTCATACTAGGAATGTTCAACTTACACATCCCTCGGGTGAGATAGTTAATGTCTCCACTTGAGCAGCCAAGAGCCAACTCTATTCTCTCAATGCTAGCCCTCTTCCAGAATTAGAAGATATTCCGGTAGTCCGTGACCTTCTGGATGTCTTTCTAGAAGAACTGCCAGGAATTCCATGTGTCACAGGTGTTGAGTTTGTGATAGAGCTCATCCCAGGGACTGTCCCAATAGACAGAAGACCCTATAAGATGGCACCCTTAGAACTAGCCGAACTTAATAAACAACTCAATGAGGCTTTGAAGAAAGGTTTCATCCGTCCTAGTTCTTTTCCTTGGGCTTGCCCCATCCTCTTCGTTAAGAAGAAGGATGGATCGGATTGGATGGTTGTGGATTATTGGCCAGTAAATCTGGTCACCATAAAGAACAAGTATCCGCTCCCCAGGATGAACGATTTGTATGATCAGCTCGCTGGATCCTATGTCTTTTCCAAAATGGATTTGAGGTTGGGATACCATCAAATCAGAATTAGAAACAGGGACATTCCAAAAACGGATTTTGTTACTCGATATGGACAATACGAGTACACCGTCATGTCCTTCGGTTTAACCAATGCCCAAGCCACCTTCTCTCTCTTGATGAATTTGATCTTCATGGAGTATTTAGATAAATTTGTCGTGTTTTACCTCGATGATATACTCATATACTCGAAGAACGAAACAGGAACATGCCGAGCATCTAAGGCTGGTATTGATGGAACTTCGAGAGCATCGTCTATATGCCAAATTCTCCAAGTGTGAATTTTGGTTGCCAGAAGTGACCTACCTAGTCCACGCGATCTCTGGTAAAGGTATTGCTGGCAATCCCGAGAGAGTTCAGGCCGTCCTTGATTGGACTCAACCTGAATTGGTTAAGCAAGTTCGAAGTTTCCTTGGCTTAAAGAGCTATTGTCGCCGCTTTGTCAAGAATTTTTCCAAGGTTGCGAAACCTCTGACTGAACTCCTCAAGAAAGATAAAAAGTTTGAGTGGACTCCACAATGCGAGCACAATTTTCAGGAGTTCAAAAGACGCCTGACCTCTGCTCCCGTTCTGGTGCCACCAGACTTCTCTAAGGACTTTGTTATCTATTGTGATGCCTCGCGACAAGGATTAGGTTGCATTCGCATGCAAGATCGTCATGTGATTGCATACGCATCTCGACAGTTGCGTCCACATGAGGATAATTATCCAACACATGATCTTGAGCTTGCAGTTGTGGTCCATACACTGAAAACTTGGCGACATTACCTTCTGGGTAATCATTGCGTAATTTACACTGATCACCAAAGTCTGAAATATATTTTCACCCAGCTAGATTTGAATCTCAGGCAAAGATGGTGGGTTGAGTTGATTAAAGATTATGACTTAGGGATAACTTACAACCCGAGGAAAGCCAATGTCATGGCTGATGCGCTAAGTCGTAAGTCTTATTGTAACAACCTGATGTTACAACAAGGTCAACCACTTATCTATAAGGAATTTCGGAAGTTGAACCTCCACATTGTTCCTCAAGGATTCCTTTTCAACCTGGTGGTGACCTACTCTTAAGGATCAAATTATAGCTGGCCAAAAGCGTGATAAGGGTATTTCCCGGATCAAAGAGAACCTCGTTAGCAGTATCACTAAGGATTTCTCTATCGATGATCAAGGTGTCGTGTTCTTTCAGAACCGTTTGGTGGTTCCCAAGAACCAACATCTTTGGCACCTGATCCTTAAGAAGGCTCATGATTCTCCTCTCACAATTCATCCGGGTAGTACCAAGATGTATTAGGACCTATGCCAGAGGTTCTGGAGTACTAGGATGAAGAGAGAAATTGCTCAGTTCATTGGTAACTGTGACGTTTGCCGTCGCGTTAGGGCAGAACATCAAAGGCCTACTAGGACCCTTCAACCTTTAGCTATTCCTGAATGGAAGTCGGATAAGGTCAGTATGGATTTCATTACCAGATTTCCCAGGACTAAGAGAGGGAATAATGTTATCTTTGTGTTCATAGACTGCCTTTCCAAAGTGGCTCATTTTCTTCCTATTCGGGAGAGTATAACTGCTAGCTAGCTAGCGGAGTTATATGTTTCTCGAATAATTTCTCTTTATGGTGTTCCATTGGAGATTAACTCGGACCGCGGAAGTATCTTTACTTCCTGATTTTGGGAAAGTTTCCAAACCGCTATGGGGACTCATATATCCTTTAGCACTGCTTTCCACCCGCAATCAAGTGGCCAAGTTGAGCGAGTCAATCAAATCCTCGAAGACATGCTCCAAGCTTGTGTTATATCCTTCGGTATGAATTGGGAGAAATGTCTTCCATTTGCCAAATTTGCTTATAACAATAGTTATCAATCAAGCTTGGGCAAAGCCCCTTTTGAAGTTCTCTATGGACAAGGGTGTCGAACACCTCTTAACTGGTCAGAAACCAGAGAGAGTTAACTCTTTGGCCCGGATATGATTCACGATCCAGAGGAGCAAGTTCGCATTATTCGTGAAAAGTTGAAAACAGTCCAATCTCGTCAAAAGAGCCAATATGATCGTCATCATAAGGCTGTGACCTATGAAGTTGACAAGAAGGCTTATCTTCGGGTTACACCTCTGAAGGGTACCCACCAATTCGGTATCAAGGGAAAGTTGGCTCCTCGTTACATTGGACCTTTTCGCATTCTTGCTAAAGGAGGAGAGGTTGCCTACCAATTGGAACTTCCGCCGCATCTTTCCAAGGTTCATGATGTCTTCCACGTCTTGCAACTCAGGCGTTGCTTCTTGTATCCTGTCCGCGAACTAGACCTGTAACATCCCAAATTTTTAGATTTGGAATGTTATTAGAGTCATTCTGTTTTCATCATGATTTTATGACTATTTGAATTTTTCTGAATATTCGAAGTGATCTCCAACTCAAGGCAACATATTGGAGTGGAGATAATATGACTTCTCCCCTATTAGGTATAGTTGGAAAATGCTAAGAATATTATCTTGATTTAATAGTACTAATTTTGAGATTTTTTTCAAAAACAGATTTTATTTTAGAGTTGGTTTTAGTTCTTTTTATTAGCACCTATTGCATAAAACAATTTTGCAAACTTATGTTTCACTTAGAAAAAATGTTCACTTCTTTAAAAAATTGCTATAATATTTTACTTCGTGTACTCATATTTTTTAGGAGTAAAATATTTGTTTTATGTTTCACCAACTACACCTCCAGTGCAATATTAATTTTTCCCAGAATTCACTATTCATCCGGGCTCCCCAGCAGAGCCCATTTCCTATTCCTCGCCCCGCGCTAGGCAGCACCATCATCAGCTAACAGGCCGCCGGCCCATTTTGGCAGAGCCTGAACCCACGCCGCAGCTCTCCTTATTTTTTTTCCTCTGTGCCACTGACTATAGGTCCCACCCCGTCATCCCTCTCCTCCAGCGTGTTCTTCCTGGACACCATCTTCCCGATCCAAATCTGGGTCGATTCGGCCTAGATATTGCCCCTTGACCACTCCCGATTTCTCACAAATATTTTGCACCTCGTCCTTGACCAATTTTCGGCAAAATCAAGATCTCCTCGTGCCCTAGAGCTCCTCCCGATCTCGCCGGACTCCGCCGTCCCAAAGCTCCATCGCCGGTTGGTTCCGTCGCCATAGAGGGTTCCCAGCGCCTCCCTTCTTCTCTGAGGTCTTCTTCGCGGTTTCCTCCATCTCCCTTACCATCTATATCGCACAGGGAGACATCCGAACGAGCACTTGGACCTCGCCCAGATGAACACCACCGCCGTAGTTTCAGCCACACCGCATCACCGACAGAGGACGTCCCCGTCGTATCTGACGCCACCTAGCTCGCCGCAGTTGATGACAGCATCCTCCCATAGCTCCTGCATCATCGGACACCCGCCGGAGTTTTCGTCGTTGTCACCACCAAGCCTCTCGCCCCGGTCTTCCCCAGGTCCGGTGCCACCGTCCTCTGTTCTCCGGTGAGTTCACCCCCATCCGTCTGATCTCTCTTCGATGTCCGAGATTAGATCGCCTATGTTTTTTTATTACCGAACCGTTTCTCTTTAGGTTGTGGCCGTCCGTTGTTTAGAGCTCGCAGTGAATACCTCCCAGCCAATAGTAACACGCCACGTGGCAACGCCACAGTGACCACAGCAACAGCTCCAGAAATTTTGGCAGATTCAAATCAAATTTTCTTTTGGCTATAACTTGAGTTCCGTAAATCGAAATTCTTCGATTCTTTTTCCTATTAACTCATGTTGATTAGTAGAATCTGCTAGAATTAAAAATTCCACACTTTTTCACTGTTTAAATTTGAATTCAAGCAAATTTGAATTTAAACTTCCGAAGGTCATATCTTTCAAACCGTCCACTCAATTTAGTTGATTCTTTTTGCATTGTGATCCTACTAGAATGTAGATAATAAATACCTACTGTCATGTTTATGTTATTTGAGTTTTAATTGAATTTTTTGTTGTTGACTTTATTTTAGTGTCATGTGAGTATGGTTTATTTATTGATGCATTCATTAAACGTATAGATTGTCTGGAATGTGAAGCGGATCAGAATTAAACGTTAGAGTACCTCAACACTGTTCAAGGAAAGTTTGCACTTTTGATTTTGCTCATCCTGTATTCTGTTATGCATGTGTGGTTTTATGCTATGACATGTGCTTTGTTTGATGTGTATGTTCTCTGTTGCCATATTCTAATATTGATTGTATTATGTGATGCTGTGATCAACTTGCTATGCTAGATGTGGGCATGTGTCGAGTGATCCATGAAAGTGGTGAGTCTTTATAGCTGTAGGCTCGGGACTTTTTCTCAGGTGAATGCGTCAGTGGCTGAGCGCTCTATTGTCCCTAGAGAATGCGCCATGGCTGAGCGCACTTGAGGTTTCAAGGCTTAAATCCGGTGAATGCATTGATGGCTGAGCGCTCTATTTTCCCTAGAGAATGCGCCATGACTGAGCGCACTTCATACATCTTGAAGATCTTCATCATCCCATCGTAGGATTGTGATTTCTCTTTTGCGGGTTAATTGGTTGTGGTGTGTGAACCTTGACCATTTAGTGGAGGTAGGTGAAGACATTCTCCTACAAACCAATTTGAGTGTTTGTTTGTCATACCTTGCTTGTAGATGTAGGTTTGCTATATATCATTATGTGTGATCTGCCAATGCATTCAATGTATTGACCCTTTGTGGCTCCAACTCATCATGTTGCAGGATGTTCAGATGATCATTGAGATATAGTAGGGTCGCGAGTCTTCACTCAAAATTTTCGCCAGTGGGCATTGATGGGATTCCTCCTTTGGTTATGCTACTTTTCCGTTGTCAGTATTTAATAAAGCTAGTTATATGCTATGATATTGTAATACCTTATAAGTTCTGGATCAGACGTTTTAGTAAATGATGCACTTGTTATTTGATATTCTTATGTACCGTGTGTGCTAGCGAGTCGATCCAGGGACTAGCACGGTAAGCACAGAGACATCGAATCTTATCAGATTCAGGTCGTTATAAGACCACGAAGCGCTTGATCTCCAAGATAACCTTACTTATTGAGAATACCCTGTTCGTATTCTTGATCAAGCTGAGCATACCACTCGGCGTCAGAACATCAAGTTTCTCAAGGTTCAGTGGTCACACCATTCTAAGAAGGAGGCCACATGGGAAAGAGAGGATCGTCTTCGACTAGAGTACCCCGAGCTCTTCCTGACGACTTGCAAATCTCGGGACAAGATTCTTTTGAGTGGGGCTGAGTTGTCACATCCCTAGCTAGCTTACTTAGGACGTCATGTGTGTGCATCATGTTTCACTTTTTGCATCAACTTGAAATGGGGATTAACAGAAATCCCAAACACCTCACTTGAATCAAATCAATTCCATTATTGTGAAAACCAACAAATCCAAAATGCCCATAAAAAATGTCCCCTATGTCTGATAAATGTGGACATGATTATACAAGGGGTCATTCTAAATATTTGAATATTTATAGCATTTCAAAAATAAACATTAAAGCTGCTGAAAATGCCAAATAAAGCATTATAAAATTTTTGTTTTCAAAATATTCTGAAACTTTTAATAGAAGTTTGAAATATTCAAACTAAGTGCTATAAAATATTTGGGATATTTTATGCCTAGCATTTGTGCCTAAAAATAAAAAAAAGTCAGAAAAATAAAACAGAAACTAAAATTCTAAAAAAAGAAAAGGAGGAAGCCAACTGGGCCGCCCATCTGGCCCAACACCATCGTCGTCCTCCCGGCGGCCAGGAGGACGAGCGCGTGCCCGCCGTGCGCGCGCCGGAGCTGCCATGCAGCTCTGTACGCGCCTGCATCGCCCCCGTCGCGCTGCCGTCCCCATCGCTCTCTCTCACCCATTCTCCTCCTGCTTCCTCCCTCTCCTCTGCTCCGCCATGGCCAACGGGCCCGCTCGCTCGCCGTCGTAGTTGTAGCCGCTCCCACGCCTCCCTGAGCCCGCTAGAGGCTCCGCCTCGTCGTCCCCAACCTCTGCGCCGAGCCACGCGCCGCTAGAAGCCCTGGAGCGTCACCCTCGAGCTCTTCTTCCTCCTAGGACCCGAGCTCCGCCACCGTTGATTCGTTGCCCCCGGGCCCTCCCCGAGCAAGCTCTCATCGGTTTCGAGCCCGCTGTGAGCTCCCGGCCCTTTCCCCTCTCTTCCCCGGCCGTTTCCCCTTCTGTGGGCCCTGGTTGCGTTGGCTCCCGAAATGCCCCGCCGCACGAGCTCGTCGCTGGCGTTGCTCCGGCGACCAGCTGGTCCATCCAAGGCCACCATCAAGCTCATGGGGTCGCATAGAGCCCGTAGGTGCTAAGCCCCGTCCATGTGGCGCCCTGGTTCATTGAGCTCGTGCTCGCCCGAGCTCCGGTGGCCGCCGAGCTCATCGCCGGCGTCGATCCCGGCCGCCTCAGCCTCTGAGAGGTGTCATGTGGACGTGCGCGTGAGCCTAGGCTCGCCTGGTGCCCTCCATCGTCCATTTGGTCGCCGGAGGAGGAAACCTGACCCCTCCGCAGTCTCTGCAGCCACTGGCGGCTCAACGGCGGTGGGTCTGGCTGGAGTTGACCACGGGGGTTTGACCCCTGGGTCACGTGCAAGTGGGGCCGGGCTCTGCTAATTTAGGATTAGTTAAATTAATTAATTTAATTAAGTTAATGACCCACAGATAGGGGGGCCTACCCTAACTACTTAGTAATTAGTATTTTAACTAACTCAGTTAGTAGTTGAGTCATTGACCAGTGGACCCCACTTGTCAGGTTTGACCTGTCAACGGTCTGTTGACCAGCTGATGTCATCATGATGTTATGCTGTTGCAATAAAGAATTTCCTGAATTAAATTAATTTCAAAAACTATTTAAAACTTAGAAAATTCATAGAAATTAATCTATCACTCAGATTGTAATAATTTATATATATGAAAATTTGTCAGAAAAAGGCAATGCATGTTAAAGCAACCTATGTAGATGAACATTGACATTTACTAATATGTTAACATATGAAATACGAAATGGAGAATGATTTTGAACCTATATTCAAAATCACTTCATTTAACTTGGACAGTAGCTGCATTAGCTCATCCATACATGTTGCCGTGTCATGATCATGCATCATTTTGTTGCACTTGCCGTGTATTGATTACTACTTATCTACATTGCGGTAGGCCCTGCTTCTAAGGATACCTCCGAGTATTCCAACGAAGGAGAAAACCTTCCCGTTTCCTAGCAAGGCAAGCAACCCAATTGAGCATTCCGATAACATCCCATTCTCTTGCTCCTGCTCTTGATTATTGCATTAGGACAAACATTCACTTGTCTGTCATACAGGGTAGATGAACCCATTCCTTTGCATGACCTGTCATTGTCACAGTAAATAGCTAAACCTTGCAACCTAGCATACTTGGTAGATGCTTGAGCCATGTTGTGCTTTACCTACTTTGCCTTCGATGCTTGCTATGCTTAGAATTGTGTCAGGTCTGATTCATCTGGGTGATAAACTGGAGTGAAAGGATACTGTTCTAATGTGATAAGCTTATGATGAACCTGACTTGGTAAAGGTAGTGATGAGAGGCTATGTAGGAGTACATAGTGGGTTGTCTCATTGGGACCGTTCTTGGGAATTGAGTTCCGTGTTTGTGATCCAAGGCTAGTTACTAGCACATGCTGGGCCCTCAAATATGACCCTGCTCGACTTATCAATCGCTTAGTCCTTGGTCCAGGAGTTGCAAGTAGTTTCTGGTGTTTATAGCATGCTGGATGCCGTGTGTAGTGCTGACCCTAGGGTGGGTTACGACGCGGTAGGCAGTGGCACAATGTACCAAGGGTCACCCGAATGGTGGGCTTGGGAACCCTGCGCACATCGTTTGGGTCCGTAGCGAAAACTTTGGCCGGACTTCCGTGCGGGTTCAGTCTCAAATAGGTGATAGCCTAGACTAGAGGTCTTGTGTGATTGACGGTCGAGGCCGACTCCCTCGCCGGGCTTCCGCTTGAAGGTTGTCGAGGTGCATGGTTTTATGAGCACACATCAATAAGTGGCGAGAGCGTGTGTGAAGAAGTACATCCATGTAGGGTATGAAACTATTCGATAAGCCGCGTCCTCGGATATGGACTACTTGGAGAACTTAGGCTGTTCATAGATAATTCAATGGATACTCATAAAAATATCAAGACAAGTGTGAGTATCGTGGATGGCACTCTCGTAGGAGACGGAAGTGAAACCATGGTGGTGTATTGATGTGGAGTTAGTGGACTCGTGTGCGATATCTAAAATCTAAACAAAGAGTTAATATGGTGTAGTATGGGTTAGCCATGAGTCAAAGCTGGCATTGCTGCATAAACTCCACCACTCCCCTTGTTGATACTTGAGCATGAATAGTCTAGGTCTGCTTTAAAGACTTGCTGAGTACGTTTGTACTCATGTTTGCTTAATAAATGTTGCAGATGAGACTCAGGACCCATCAGGTGGGTTCTATCTAGATGTCGACGACGCTGAATAGCTAGTGTCCCAGCTACGACCTTATGCCCTGTGGCAGGCTGTAGATAGTCAGGCCATGTGCCTTTTCCCCTTTCAACTCTCTGTACTCAGACAGCTTTATGCTTCCGCTTGGTTTGTATGAACTTGCTTGTATGACTTGAGTGTCGAGTCATGTGACCCCTACCTGTAAGAACATATTATGCAAGGCTCTTCTGAGCCTCTTGAAAAGTTGTGTTGATGTATGGTTATGTTGTGATGCCATAGTTGTATCTATGCATATCGGGCATGTCGTGCATACGTGTGACATGCAATGGTATTTATGGGATCCGACACCTAGTCATGTGCCTTTAGTAGTAATCTCTATGGGAAACTGCCTCTTTGTGCTTCCACCGAGCCTTGGTAGCTTGCTAATGCTCCAGACACATTGATTGACCAACATGTATCCTTCTTTGATGTTGTGTCTGTCCCTTCAGGGAAATGTCTCGCAGTGTAATGGAGTCCCTGTAGCCTACTACGACTCGTCTACATGCAGTGATGACATTTATGTCCCACGATGTAATGGAGTCCTTGTAGCTTGCTATGACTCGTCTACACACGCTTGAGGCTGACACTTGCATTGTTGGGTTACGTATGCCTGTTCCCATACGGATGTGCCGCTCAGGTTCTATGACTAGTCATGTCGGCCCGTGTTCTCTGTCGTTTGATTGCCAGCAACATGTTCACATACGTGAGCCAAAAGACACAAACGGTCCCGGCTAAGGTAAGGCTATAGCCGTGGAGTTTACTGTGCGTGAGGCCGCAAAGTGATGTGGTGTGTTAAGTCTGGATTCATATGACTTAGGATCGGGGTCCCGACACATTCGCCAAAGACTTGCTGCACCATGAGGTCGGAGTCACCGAAGCATAGGATGCGCCTAATGCCGATCTCCTTGGCGAGCCGGAGGTCATGGACGATGGCCTCGTACTCGGCCACGTTGTTGGAGGTGGCAAAGTGGATCTGGATGGCGTATTTGAGCTGGTCACCCTTCAGGGAGGAGAGGACTATGCCGATACCCAGGCCGGTCCTCATATTCGAGCCGTCGAAATGCATGCGCCAATGCGTGGAGTCTGGGGGAGGCGGGATGAACTCCGTCTCCGCCCAGTCGACGAGGAAGTCAGCCAACGCATGTGACTTGATGGCGGTTCTTGCCTTGTACCGGATCTCATGATCGGCGAGGGCCATGAGCCATTTGGCGATCCGACCAGTGGAGTCCCGGCCGCTCATGATCTCGCCGAGCGGGGACGTGCTCACCATGGTAATGGTATGCTCCTAGAAGTACTGCTTGACCTTCTTGGCGGCAAAGTATATGCCATACCACATCTTCTGGTAGTGGGGATAGTTCTGCTTGGATGTAGAGAGGACCTCGCTGAGGTAGTAGACGGGTCACTGGACCGGCAGGGACTTGCCCTCCTCTGGCCGCTTGACCACTAGGACGACGCTGATGACGCGTGTGGTCACCGTGATGTAGGCAAGCAGGGGTTCCTTCTCAGCCGACATGGTAAGGATGGGCGCGTGGGTGAGAGCCTTCTTGAGGCCGCGGAAAGCCTCGTCCGCCTCGTCGGGCCAGTCGAAAATACCTGACTTCTTGGTTTGACCTAGCTCGATTAGAGCCGTCTTGCGAACAAGCCCATAAAGAGGCAAGGCCTTCTCCCCCAGCCGGCTGACGAACCGACTGAGCAAGGCAAGGCAGCCGGTGAACTTCTGGACATCGCGGAGCCGGGTCAGCTTGGGCATGCGCTCGATCGCGACGATCTTGTCGGGTTTAGCTTCGATACTTCGGGAGGACACAAAGAAACACAAGAGTTGACCGGCCGGGACACCAAAGGCATACTTCTCCGGGTTGAGCTTGATCTTGTACTCACGCAAGTTCGCGAAGGTCTCCCGGAGGTCGTCGAGGAGGCTGAAGTGCTTCTTGGTTTTGATGACGATGTCGTCGACGTAGACGTGGACATTTCTGCCTATTTGATGTAGGAGGCACTTCTGCATGCACCGTTGGAAGGTGGCGCCTGCGTTCTTCAGGTCGAAGGACATGGTGATGTAGCAGTAGGCCCCAAAGGGCGTGATGAAGGAGGTCTTGAGCCAGTCTTTTGGGTTCAGCTTGATCTGGTGGTAGCCGGAGTAGGCCTCCAGGAAGGACAGCAAATTGCAGCCAGCCGTGAAGTCAATGACTTGATCGATCCGTGCAGAGCGAATGGGACCTTGGGACATGACTCGTTCAAGCTAGTGTAGTCGATGCACATGCTCCATGTCTTGTTCTTCTTCAGCATCAGGACTGGGTTGGCCAGCCAGTCTGGGTGGAACACTTCCATGATGAACCCGGCTGCGAGCAGCCGGGCGATCTCTTCGCCTATAATATGCCGCTTTTCCTCGGAGAAACGGCACAGGGGTTGCTTGACCGACTTGATATCCGGCCGAACGTGGAGTTTGTTCTTGGCGAACTTCCTTTCAACACCCGACATGTCCTTGAGGGACCATGCAAAGATGTCCCGATTCTCATGGAGGAAGTCGACGAGCTCGCCTTCTTATTTGCTGTTGAGGCGGGAGCCGATGGTGACGCACTGAGCCGATTTTGCCAGGTCGAGCAGGATTTGCTTGGTGTCTTTGGACGGTTGGAAGGAGGCCTCACCGTTAGATTGCGAGGGAGGAGCTGGCACGGCCGGCTAGCTGGTAGCAAGGGCCACGAGCCGGTCGAGCTGCCGTTTCTGCTCAGCGATCTGTAGGGCCTCAGCCAACCGGCTGCCGTCTTGAGCGCACTCGAGCGACATCTTGTAGTCACCCATGATGGTGACGATTCCCTTGCGGCCCGGCATCTTGAGCTTGAGGTAGGCGTAATGGGGGACCGCCATGAAGCTGGCAAGGGCCAGCCGTCCCAACAGCGCCTGGTAGGGGCTCGCGAGGTCCACGACCTCGAACAACACCGGCTCTTGGAGGAAGTTGCCGGGTCTGCCAAAGAGGACGTCGAGCGTGATCTTGCCGACAGGAGAGCAGGATTTCCCAGGCACAATGTCGTGGAAGACCGTACGGCTCGCCTTCAAGTCTTCTATATTCAGCCCTAGCTTGTGCATAGTGTCGAGGTAGAGGATGTTGATGTTGTTGCCACCATCTATTAGCACCCGCGAGAAGCGGCAAGTTCATTCCTTAGTGGCGATGGTGGGGTGGAGGACCAGGGCGTAGCTGCCGGGATTCGGCATCACTACAGGGTGATCGTCCTGGCTCCAAGTGACCGACTTCTCCGACCAGTGCATGAACTGGGGAGCTGCCGGCATGGTGGCATTCACCTCACATCGGAGCTGGCATTGAGCATGTTTGCCCGTATCTTCACTGGTGAAGATGACGTAATAGCCGTCTTGGTTGGGGAACTAGTCGATCAAACGACCGTCATTCTGTGCCGAAGCCAGAGCCGGCGTCGGGGCGGTAGCTTGGGCCGAGGCTGGCGTACAGGCTGGCGGCACGGGAGGAGCCGGAAGGCCGTCCCCCCGGGCCAATTGCTATGAGAAGCTGCACTGTCGGAGCGTGTGCGTAGAGGGTTTGGCCCCTGAGTGGTTCTTGCAGGGGAGGTCGAGCATTTGCTCGAAGGTGAGCCTCGGCTACCAGGCAGCCTTGCTAGTGCGCTGGCGCTGGCCGGAAGGCTGGGCAACCGACTCCTGCTCCTCGATGGTATTGACCTGCCGGCTCCCGTAGCGGGGATCCAGCTGGTTGTTCTTGCGTTTGTTGTTCTGCGGCTGCCAGTTGCCGGCAGCCGCCCGAGACGTTGCTGGTGTCATCATTGCCTTGGCAGGCGGGGTCGTCTTGTCCCAGATGGCCGAATCGGCCATGGCGTACTTGTCCGCCTTGGTCATGAGCTCGGTAAGCGTGGCCGGCTCGGAGCACAGAAGCTTGTGCTTGAGGGGGGTGCTGTCTCGGCAGCCTTCAATGAAGTACTGCACGGCTTGTACCTTGTGCACCCCCTCGCAGGAGTTGTGAAGCTCGGTCCATCGAGTAAGGTAGTCGCAGAGGGATTCGTCCGGCCCTTGAACGCACATGGCGAGTTCACGGGGGAGGCCAGGCCGCTTGTAGGTGCTGGTGAAGTTGCGGACGAAGGCCTCCTCGAAGTCTCTCCAAGTGTTTATGCTTCCGGTCGCCAGGCTGTTGAGCCAGGTGCGGTCCGAGCCGATCAACATGAGGGGGGCGTAGTGAACGGCTACGCGCTTATTCCCCCTGGCAATGCCGACCGCGGTGGTGTAGTTGATCAGCCAGTCCTCGGGCTTGGCAGCCCCATTGTACTTCCGAGTGTCTCGGGGGAGCGTGAAGCCGGTCGGGAATGGCTCATTGTGGATCCGAGGGACGAAACATGACGGACCAATCGAGCCCTCCTCCTCGAGGAGGGAGGACTCCGTGAGGTGGTCGATGTGGTTGTGGACGTCGTTGTCGCTGCGGGGACACACGGCCCAATCCGAGCCGAGAGCTCAGGGCGGATGACGGGCGAAGCCGTCCCTTCTTGCTCGCGCCGCGGGGGTGGTGTGTGCCCGTGGCTACGCTGGCTGCCGGACACCAGCGCTTCTTGGTGGCGACCGCTGCGAGGCGGGTCGTTGGTGTGCCGGCTGCTAACAGACGGCTGCTCGCTCCCCGACATCTAAGAGTGCCGGGGGTTGTTTGTTCCGGTCCGGCGGCTGGAGACGCGAGGGGAGCGAGAATGCTGAGCCGGCTGACGGCCAGTAGTCCCCGTGCCCTCGCGCTCGAGCCAGGGCTTCCGGTGGCGGCACCACCCGACGCGAGTAGGCGCTGCTGTGCATCGACGGTGTCGATGAGCTCCTCGATGTGGCGCTCATGAGCGGCACGCTCTTCACCCTCCAAGGTGGCCAAATCCACGTAGGCCACCTTGAGGGCCCGCAAGTTGGCTGCGGGGGTCTCGTAGACGGACATCTTGCCGCCAAGGATTTTGGCGACCACACGGCCGCGGTCACGTACGGCCCCATGCCGGTTGGGCCAGGTGCCAGCCGGGGAGAGACCGTAGGCGGAAGCATATTCCCTCTAGGCGGCCTCCATGCAGCGCCACATGGCTGCGAGGGCGGTGGCATCCTCGAACAGGACGCGACGAGCCACCTCGAGCGCCACATGGATATGTGTACAAGGGTGCTCCTGGAGCTGTGTCTAGAGGAGGAAGAAGGAGTAGCCGGCTCGTCTTCCTCTACTACTAGAGGGGTTTTGGGAGTTCTACGGGTGTGCGGGTGTGATCGATCGTCCCCATTGCATGGGGGGCTCGGGGGGTTTTATAGGCCAACCCCCGGCTCATCCATGGTGGGGGGACCCGGCTGGCAGTCTCTCCGACTGGCCAGGGGTCCCCACCCTTTGCACAGTCGCATCATCCATGGGGTCCACCGGCTGAGTAGTCATGTCCCTCACTGGGGTCCGCCAGCCGGCTCTGTGATTGGCTCTCGGCTACCTGCCACGGCACGGGTCGCCCGGGATGCGTCGTCTAGCGCCAGCTAGCCGAGGTCTCCAGTACGGCCGGCGGTACTGTAGCCACGCCAAAGCAAGTAATCGAGTGGGTGAGGGCGTGCCGGCACTGTTCCCTAGCCCGGTCACGCTCGCCGAAGTCAGTGGCCGGGACGGCCGGACAGTAGCCATGCGCCGCGGTGCGTCAGTGGCCACTGTAGCCACAGGGCCGCCCATCGTGCCGGTCGCGTCGTGTCGCCGTACCCGTGCGCAGAGGGACGGGACGTCGCATGTCCGTCCGATGGTCAATGGAGGAGGCGGTCCAGAGGCAGCCGGCCGTGCCTAGCCGGCCGTAGGTCGAGCCGGCTCCTTGACCAGCCGTCCGGGGTGCCAGCCGGCGTTGGCTCGAGCCGGATGTCCTCCAGCCGGCCATGACCAGCCGGTCCGCATTGTTCTTCTCTGAAGCGGGAGGGGAATGACCCCGTTTCTGTGGCATACCTGGGGGTAATAACCCAGTCACAAAAGCCGGTGTATTACGTGTCAGAAGTACTAACGCAATGCAAGTCCAGATACGCGAACTACAAGAAGAAAGCCTACACAATATTTATGGCATCACGGAAACTCAGACACTACTTCCAAGAGTGTTTGTTACCGGTGGCATCCGAAGTACCCCTGAACGACATAATCAACAACAGGGACGCCACCGGACGCATAGCCAAGTGGTCTATTGAGCTCCTTCCCATTGAAATAATCTACAAGCCACGACGAGCCATAAAATCAAAGGTACTTGTAGATTTCCTGGCTGAGTAGACAGAGGGCGATCTCCCCAGGGAATATAGTACATACTCCCATTGAACAATGTACTTTGATGGATCCAAAACCTTTGCCGGACTGGGGGCTGGAGTTATCCTCACATCCCCTACAGGCAATAATGTGTGATACGTGTTGCAAATCATGTATGCCGACTCAAACAATGCAGCCAAATATGAAGCACTCT
Source organism: Hordeum marinum (assembly GCA_022496015.1). Classification (NCBI taxonomy): domain Eukaryota; kingdom Viridiplantae; phylum Streptophyta; class Magnoliopsida; order Poales; family Poaceae; genus Hordeum; species Hordeum marinum. The sequence continues at coordinate 389,149,380 of CM039672.1, forward strand.
TGCATGGTCTTCGAATGGCAGTATCAATGGGCATACGGCGGTTGGAGGTATGGGGCGACTCCAAATTGGCCATCTCCCAAATCAATGGAGAATTCGACGCCAAAAACCCGAAGATGGCGGCATATAGAAATGATATCCTAATGACATTCGAACGACTCGAGGGGCTGAAATTTCACCACATCGCTCGCAACAACAACTAAGCCACTGACGTACTGGCCCTCATGGGGGCTAAACGCGACCTTGTCCCAAAAATCACTTTCCTAGAATGGCTCTTTAAGCCATCCGTGGTTTGGCAGGACGATCATAAGGGCGCCGGTCTAAGTACGGTGGAAGAGGTTGTCCCCCCTATAAACGAACAAGACGACCAAATCATCGGCGGCCTCGTAATGGATAAAACGCCTTCGGCTCATGAGGTCATGGCAGTAATCGCGCCATGGACCGAGCCTTTTCTCGCCTACCTTCTTTACAAAGAACTCCCTGATGATCAGATAGAGGTGCGGCACCTAATTCGGTGATCCAAAGCCTACAAAGTACAGGAGGCTGAGTTATACAAGAATAGCACCACTGGAATATCACAGCGGTGCATATCTGAGGAAGAAGGACGACAACTCTTAGATGAAGTTCACGCTGGGATGGGAGGTCATCATGCCGCAGCAAGAGCCTTGCTTAGCAAGGCCTTCCGAGCTGGTTTCTTTTGGCCCACTGCTCGGGCGGACCCCAGTCACTTGTCAAACACCGTGTGGGGTGTCAGCTTTTCGCAAATCAAAGTCACATGCCCCCAACAACTCTTCAGACTATTCTGATCACCTGGCCTTTCACGGTCTGGGGGCTGGACATGGTTGGACCACTTAAAAGGGGACCAAGAACAATAAATACTGACTGATCATGGTTGACAAGTTCACCAAATGGATAGAGGCAAAACCCATCAAATCGGCCAAGTCCGGGCCAGTAATCGACTTTATATCCGGCGTGGTACACCGTTATGGTGTCCCACACAATATAATAATGAACAATGGATCCAACTTCATGGCCCAACAGGTCAGGGACTGGTGCGCATAAATGGGCATCAAGCTCGATTACGCATCGGTGTACCATCCGCAGACCAATGGACAAGTCGAATGAGCAAACGGCCTCATAATGAGCGGCATTAAGCCACGTTTGGTCCGATCTCTTCATGAGTCCAACTGTCATTGGGTGGAGGTGCTTGACTCCATTCTATTGGGCCTACGCACCACCCCAAATAGATCGACGAGATACACACCGTTCTTCATGGTCTATAGAAGCAGTCCTCCCCTGTGATATTATTCACGACGCACCAAGGGTGCGCATGTATGAGGAAAAGGAAGCCGAGTTAGATCTACAGGATGACCTGAACGCCTTAGAAGGAGAGCGCAACATAGCTTGGGATCACTCTACTTTTTACCAACAGCAGGCTTGATGTTACCAGAGTAGGGAGGTCAGGGCAAAAGCGCACAACGTGGGTGAACTCATCTTATGGCTCCAAAAGAAGCAGAAGCATAAACTCAATCCCAAATGGGAGGGCCCCTTCATAATCGATGAAGTACTCGTGGGAGGGGCTTACCATCCTCAGAACCTGTCATGGATTTGTCATGGCAGATGTCCGGGTGAGTGGACTTAGGTTCGAGGCCATCGCTAAGGCGGTGAACTCGAAGGGGTTGATTGGAACCGAGCGACAAGGGTTTACCCATGTTCTGCTCCTCGGAAAGAGGTTAAAGCCTATGTCCTGCTTTGTGTTGTATTGATCGTGTATCAATTACAAGCGAGCAAGTTCGCTTGACCTAGCTCTCAATTAATTGTTTCGTGGCCTAAGTCGCCCAGGTAAGCCGCCCTTATATACACGGGTCAAGGCCCTAGGCTTACAAGAGTCCGGTTCGGGTTAAACTTAACAATCGACCTCACCTCTAACTAAACATGCCTTATCTATCAAGTCTCTCTCGATGGCTCAACTCCACCGGGTTACATCGGGCCTTCTGGCTCTGGGCGCTCCGGCCCACTGGTTATGTTTCCTCCTGGAGTATCATAAGTCGCCAATAGCATGACTAGGCCCCACCTGGACGGGTCTCACCCTAGGTATATATCCCCAACATTAGGCCCCAGATTGATTTGAACCAGTTCATGTCAATCTTCAAGTCTTCTGGTTGGCGAGTCTTGCCTTCTCTTGAAGTCTTCATAACCCGCTGAAAAATGGACAATTCTTGCATCTGACAAGTTGTCATGACCTGCCGTGACGTCATTGGGGAAATCGAAAAAAGACCCCTCTAACGTTAGAGCGGATCATTAATATGACCAGCCCAAAAATCAAGGCGTCTTCTTAGAGTAATCATCTCCGTGCTCCCTCGATTCCCACTCCAGACCGTCCAAGAGACCATTATCCCCTTATAAAGATGTGTGGGGGTTATCACTTTCACTTTTCCCTCCACTACCATCTTCTTCTTCTTCCTCCGAACGCCTGCACCACCGAAGCCAGTTGCGCTGCTCGGTCATCGCCGTCTTCACCAGCACTAGCCGTTGCATTAACCTCAAAACGATCCAGAGTCCCCGCGCACCCACCGCACTCTCCAGGTTTAAACTCTATCCCTTATCAGATCTGCATTAGGGTTTTCTTGCATCCTTGGAGTTCGTCAGTGTTCATCATTTTCGTGGGAGCGTCCTCCATCGATTAGTTGAAAACCTTTTCTATACAACCTTGTAATACCGCCGAAATCACGCGGATGTTTATTCCGCATTTATCCGCACTCGTTGCAGATTTGCAACTGTGTAGCAATTCGAAAACTGGCCATTTTGTTCTTCCGCCATTCTTTTTAGGGCTAGAATATTTTTCTTTTTCTTCCGCCTATAGATCCTAAATTCATGGCTGCAGTTGTGGAAACGGTTTGTCAACACTTAACAAATTTTCAACCTGCATAGATAACTTCACCCGCCAAACGTTTGCCGGCTTACCGCGTTTCCTCGCAAGCAACTTTGGCGGCTCAAAAATTTTATTGACCCACCAAATGCTGTTGCCATTTATTACTGTAGCAACCTTGGTCAAGATGTATTTTTGAGCCGCCAAACATTCATGCCTTTTCGCAGACTCCTAAGCCACCGCCATGTCGAAGACTCCCTCTACTTGCAACTAGGTATGATCCAGAGTGACCGGGGAAAACCTCAATGAATTCATCACCATCGGAGTTCTGCTGGCTCAGGATGTCATCCGTTGCTGGGTTATAGGCAGCGATACCACCCCTAAGACAAAAGACGGGTTAAGTCTTGAGCTTGGGGGCGTATCCCTTCAAAGACGAAGAGAAATACTCTTTCCAGCAGCAATCCTGCCGAGTCATCCTAAAGAGTGGAACAAGACTTGGTTCTATTGCCAAGACACTTCACCAGAGGGGGAGAATCCACTGTCGGGTTATCGTCCTTCCCGTCTCAGCAAAGATACATAACTTCTAGATCGGATGTCAGCCGCTGAACGTGCTCAATATGCCTCCACCTTCTCCAAAGTCAGGGCCCTGCTAGCCATTAGGCCGACGGGTGTTGATCTAACCTGCTGTTGGGTCTTGTGGAGGATTCTGCCGCTAAGCTTCCAAAACTCCTTGATGTGCCATTATTCTGGTAACGTGGATGACCCAAAACATTTCAACCAGACCCCCTTAACATATCAATACCTCAACACCATCGTCAAGTCTCTGCTGGGGGAAACTTTAGCCGCCTGTAGCAAGACTAGCCTGATCCCCTTCTCCTCACTTAACCCGGCCCTGGATGTAAGTTTTTTCATCTTAACCTTCATCCACTTTTTTAATTCCATATCTTATTAACTCTTCCTATTGATCTGCTTTTGTCTTTTGTAGTCTGGCTCCTCCTTCTAGAAAAAACTGTTGTCCTCAACTCTCAACAAGAAGAGCAAGGTCCCTAAGGCCTCAAAGCCTAAGGCGCAGTCCCTCAAGAGGAAACAGTCAACTGAAGAGCTATTTTATTTAGACGATTCAGAGGTAGAACTTGACTCCATTGGCCTTCTATTCATGCAACTTATTGATAACGATCACTCATAGGAAGAAGCTGAAACAAGCCATGCCAACGTTGCTAAGGTAATCATTGTCTCCTCTGACTCGGACCTTCCACCAATAAAGAAAGTACAACAGGCTATACAGAAGGTAAAGAGCTCCCATCATTTTGCTTACTTGATTTGTAACTTTCTCTGAAGAAACAACAAGATGATAGCAGACGTCAGACCCGGAGTGCCAGATCTGGAGATCTTTTATCCGGCTTACCAAGTGAGCCGGCTCCTCGAAAACAGCGCACAGTGGTACCTCTTTGTCTTAACCTTATCTTGCCTGATACTATTTTTGCAATTAACTAATTAATTTATCAATGCTAACTTCTCCAGGATTCGCCTCCTTCTTCGGGTGACTCAACCGCCTCGAAGCTGCCTCCCTTTATTATTAACCCGGGGTATGTGTTTCTATGCCATGAAAAACCTTGAATATGTCCTACTTTATCATGACATATCCAAAATTGCCTTTGCTCACAGGGCTCAAGCCAAATGGAGGAAGGGGGACGGGTCCTCCGCGACTCCTGATGTCCAAGACCCGAAGATCCCAACACCCAATATTGCTGACTCTCATACAAAGCCTTCTGAAAAAGCCAAAACTACCCCTGATGAGGTTCCTTCACATGCTGAGCCGGTTGCCATGGACATTGATGCTCCTGAAGCCCAGCCAGATTCTGATCCTAAGCCGCCCAGCCCCCGGCTATCAACTGAACAAGTAGCTTCTCATGAAGAGGTTGTTATCACAGGGGTGGCTTACAAACCTCTAGCTCCCTCTCATGCACTGTCTAAGCATATCAAAGAAGACGAAGCGACTCCCTCCAAGGAAGAAAAGACTCCATCTAATCTTTCAAATTTGGAGATGCTTACTACTGATGATTTGTACAGTGGTTACTTGAGTCACCTATTTGCGAGACGGGACATCGAGGCCAGCCTGGTCGCCATGATGAAGGAAAAATATGACGTGTTGAACTTTTCTTGCCTCCCTATACATATACTTATGCAGCCCCCAAGAGCTGGTTGATTTTTCCAAAAGTCAGCTCGGTCTGCCACTCATTCACTACTAGGGAAAACCTTATAGACAGGAGCCTACTAGTAGCGCTGGAAAAATAAAACAACTGCTGCTTATTACCAGTAGCGTTGTATTCCTGCAGCACTACAACTAAAGGGTTAGCAGTAGCGCTGGGCGCTAAGAAAGCGCTACTGATAAGGTGGCCCCGCCGACCCCGCCGACACTATTTATAGTAACAGCGCTGGGTGGGAGGAAACGCTACTGCTAAGGCCACTGCCAGTAGTGCTTTTTGACATGCAAGCGCTACTGCTAATGTGCCACACATAGTAGCAGCGCTTTTTTGTAAGCAGAGCTACTGCTAGTTGCGGCTGTTGCCACCTTTTCACCCCTCCCTCTCTCCCTCTCTCCCCCACTTTGCCCTCTCTCCCCTCCTTTCCACTTTCCACTCTCCACCATTGTTGCTCTTCTTCTCTCTTCCTCCTACCTCTCTAATTCTCTCGTCATTAATGTCCCCCTCCACCATAACACTCCTCCATAAATGGCCTCTCTCACATTACCTCTCTTTCTCCTACCTCTCTTTGTCTCCCCCATTAATCTCCCCCTCCAACATAACTCCCTCTCCATTAGTTAGCTAGCTAGATTCACCTCTCCTCCCCAAGAACTAGATCTAGCTAGCTATTTAGCCATCCACACGTCTCGATCGGTCTCTCTCATCATCTAATTAACGGCGTGCTCTCTCGATTGGTATCGCTCTCGGGAGATATATAGGTGAGTAAAAAGTTGTTCATTTCAAGAATGGGAATATGTTTGTGAATGTGAATATGTGTGTTTGGGATATATGGAGAGATTTGTGTGAGTGACATGCCCTCGAGTTGCTTATGTTTTGTCAAGATGTCGATTTATTTCCATTTCGATGAATTTCGAGCAAACTCAATATGTCCTATTTTTAGGCAAGGTTATGCCAAAATTTTGTATGACTTTGAAGCATGCACGCATTATTTATTTTATAACCATTTTGCTTGTTATACCGTGCAGTCGGTCATGAAGGTGAGTGGATGGAAGGTGGAGCGGTACATGCAATCCGCGGTGATGGACATGTACGCAAATAATCGGACTAGGATTAGATGTCCGTGTGCAAGATGCAAGGAAGGAGTCCTTTTGGACCCTTTTGATTGTGGCACTTTGAAGGCGCACCTGCTGAAGAATGGTTTCATGGATGGCTATACTCAGTGTATAAGTGAAGAAGCTGATGATGATGAGGACGTCCACATGGCAGGGAATAACGACATGGGGCTCGACGAAGAGATGACCAATCGACACGACGATGGCGCCGGGGAAGAGTCTAGAAATGACAACATCGGAGAAGATTCCGGACACAACGAAGAAGAGTTCGGACATGGTGGAGAACAGGTCATGCTGCAGTCTTTGACGCTACTAAGTGTAGTCGTGCAGGACCCTCATGTTCGAGACCTCCTTCACAAGAGTACGACTAGCGAGAGAGCTGCTTCTACAGAGGAGGCCAAGCTGGCGCAACTTGAAGTAGACTCGAAGACTCCATTGTATGACGGTTGCAATCCCGAGGTGACCCGCTTGAGTTTCACGCTCGAACTTCTGAAGATGAAGACCAAAAACAAATGGACAGATAAAAGCCTCAATGAGCATTTGAAGTATCTACATAATAAAGTTCTTCCCGTGGGAAACCTGTGTCCTACTAGTGTCGAGGAGGCCAAGAAAATTGTTTGCCCTTTTGATTTGCTACACATTAGGTACCACGCATGCATCAATGATTGCATCATTTATCGGGGGGAGCACGTGGAAAAAACCAGCTGTCCAGTGTGCCATGCTTCTCGATACAAGAAGGCAGGAAAGAAAGCTCCTCAGAAAGTTGTATGGTACTTTCCGATCACTCCCCGTCTACAGCGGTATTTTGTAGATCCTAAGGAAGCAAAGCACATGCGCTGGCACGCGGAGAGGAAGAAGTCCGACGATGAAGATGATCCGAAGCTAAGACATCTCGTAGATGGTAGCCAATGGAGAGCATTCAACGTCGTATATGGATTTGTTGCAGAAGATCCAAGGAACATTGTGCTTGGTGTGAGTACTGATGGCATGAATCCATTTGGAAACCAGAACACCAACTACAGCCCATGGCCTGTGTTTGTATGGATGTACAACCTCCCCCCATGGAAGTGCATGAAGAGAAAGTACGTACACATGAGCATGCTGATTCAAGGGTCGAAACAACCGGGAAATAGTATTAACCTGCATATGGGGCTTCTGTAAGAGGAGCTAGACACATTATGGAAAACACCGGCATGGACATGGGACGCCAACAAAGGAGAGTATTTCCATATGAGAGCCGCACTGATGACGATTGTGCACGACTATCTCGGTTATGGGTACACCTCTGGCTAGGTGTGCCACGGATACTGCAGATGCATGAGGTGCATGGATGATACAACGTCTCAGCAGCTTACGTCAACGAAAGATGGCGGGTTCGAGAAAATCGTGTACATGGGGCATCATAGATGGCTCGAGAAGGATGACCCCTAGAGAAAACGTGGAGATCTATTCAATGGGTTGGATGAGCTTCGAGTACCTCCACGTAAGAGGAGCGGCGCAGAAATCGACAAGCTGTTGAGAAACTAGGAACAATGCCCTGTGCCGGGAAAGATCAAAAAGGCGTCGGAGCCGCTGCTGAAGGTATGGAAAACGAGGTTTGTTTTTTGGGACTTGGAGTACTGGCCCAATCACGACATGCCTCATTGCCTTGATCAAATGCATATCACGAAGAATGTCCTCGAGAGCTTGCTTGGCACACTGATGAACATGCTAGAGAAGACCAAGGATGGGCCGAAGGCAAGGAAAGACTTGGAAGATTTGAAGATCAGGAAAGATCTCCACCGTAAAAATTCAACGAAGGAGACGAAGACAGAGACGGAGGAGGGGGAAAGGGGCAGAAAAGTAAACAAGAAGGTGGAGAATTATTGCCCCCCTTCTTGCTTCACCTTAAGTGCGAAGGAGATCGATCAATTCATCAAGTGCCTTATGGGAATCAAAGTCAGTTCCGGTTACTGTGGGAAGATAAGCAGATTTCTAGACCACAAGAAGAAAAGGTTTAGCAGGATGAAGTCTCACGACTATCACGTGATGATGATGCAGATACTCCCGGTTGCCATTAGAGGGATAATGGAGAAGCACGTCCGTGACATGCTTACTAGTCTCTGCAACTTCTTCGATGTTATCTCCCGAAAGTCCATAAGTGTGAAGCAGCTCCAAAGGCTACAGGAAGAGATTGTTGTCATACTATGTGAGCTTGAGATGTACTTCCCGCCCGCGTTCTTTGACATCATGGTGCATCTGTGTGTCCACATTGTGGATGACATCATCGACCTCGGGCCGACATTCCTTCACAGCATGATGTCGTTCGAGAGGATGAATGGGGTCATCAAAGGATTCATTCGTAACATGTCACGTCCTGAAGGGAGCATCGTCCAGGGGTATTTGACGCATGAGTGTGTCTCCTTTTGCGAGAATTATATAGGTGTCGGAGACCCTGTTGTTGGTTTGCCCGTCAAGAAGCACGATGGGAAGCTCGAAGGAGATGGTCATAACAACGGCCAGAGGGAATTGCACGTGGACTACTCGGATTGACGGAACGAGTTTGACATGGCTAACTTAGTAGTTCTACAACACCTAGATGTGGTAGATGATTATGTGGCACGGCACAAAGAAAGCATCACAAAGAAGTACCATGACAAGGGGATGCTCAAGATGGACGACAAAGTTACTGTAGAGCACAACGCCACTTTCTTGCGTTGGTTCAAAGAGCAAGTTCTTGAAAATCCCCTGGAAGAGGGCAGTTCGACCAGATTGCTAATACACCCCTTAGCACATGGCCCCGTGCCCAAGCTCGCAACCTATCAGTCCTACGATATCAATGGGTACATGTTCTACACGGAGGCCAAAGAGATGGACGGTGATTACCAGAACTCCGGGGTCACAATTCAATGCGTGACCGACGCCAACGGCGGAACTGAAAGATTCTAGGAAAGGGTCAAAGAGATTTGGGAGCTTGACTTTGGTGGAATGCACGATGCGACGATGTTTCGTGTCAGATGGGCCAAGGACGTCGTAAGAGAAAACAAGTATTTCACCACCATGTCTATACCCGACGCGAAGTGCACTCCCGTGAATGTTAACGTCATTGCCAAAAAAGAGCCATGGGTACACGCTAAGCACGTGACACAATGTTTCTTCATAACTGACCCGGCCAATCCCAGCCGTGTTGTCGTGAGGAGATCCAAAAGGAGCATCATCGAAATGGATAGAGTCGCCAACGAGGAAGGCTACGACCAATACGGCAACCCAGTGAGGGAAGATGACGATGATGATGAAGCATACGTGAAAACAAGAATAAATACTACATTACCTAAGAAAGATCATACTTTGTGGCTCCGAAAAAGTCACAAGGAGGGGCTCAATTACTCGGCAATGAACAAGAAAGGGAATAAGCTCAATGTGAAACGTCGTCGATGCAGCTGATCAAAAACCATCATTTATATATATGTATCTATTTTGTGTATGCACTTAAGTAACTGTTAGCGGTCAACTGATATGTTACCACCACACACATGGTTCCAGTGATAATATTCACGCAGTGTGCGAGAGGGTGACGCTGTCGTCGGGAGAAAAACAAAAAAAACAAAAACAAAAGGGAGAAATCAATACAAAAGAAAAGAAAAGTAAACAGAAAAGAAAAGGAAAATAATAAGAGAAAAGAAAACTAAAAACTAGAAAAGGAAAAATAATTTAAAAAATAAAATTGGAATTTTGAGCAGTAGCGCTGGTTTAGGAACAAGTGCTATAGCTACCTTAGCTATAGCGCTGGTTCCTAAACCGGCGCTACTGCTATTTGGGTTTAACCCCCACACGGGCTCCCCCGTAGCAGTAGTGCTGGTTTAGGAACCATCACTATAGCTAAGGTAGCTATAGCATGTGTTCCTAAACCAGCGCTACTGCTATTTGGGGTTAACCCCCACGCGGGCTCAAAATTTTGCCACTTCCCATTCTCCCCCCACACCCACCTCTCCTCTCCCTGCGCTGTCGTCGCCCGCGCCACCATCGGCCTCGAAGCCGGGCTCCTCCGGCCTCCTCCTCGTCCTGGACCTTGACATCGGCTCGAGCCCCTGCCCGCTGTCGGCCTCAACGCAGGCCTTCTCCTCGTCCGTACCGCTCCGACCTCCTCCTCGTCCGCGCTGCCGTCGCTGAGAACTCCTCCTTGTCCGTGCCGCCGCCGGTCCGGTCTCCTCCTCCTCCATGCCGCCGCCGCTTCGGTCTCCTCCTCCTCCTCGTCCGCTCTGACCTCCTCCTCAGGTACTGCCCCCTACCCCCACCTCCTCCTTAGGTATTGATTCAAGTCAAATTGGCAGTTGATTGAGAATGCCAATGTATAATAATACATCTAAAAATGTCAAGTACTAGCTCCATTTCTAAATATAAGTTATTTTTAGACATTTCAATACAGACTAGATATGGAGGGGGTAGGAATGCAGCAATGGCTTGTGAGTGGTCACCCCTAGCTCCAGCAGCATGATCCATGGCTGGCTGGGATTTAATTATTTAGGTTGTTTTATTTAGAGAGGCTGGCTAGGACACCTCCCATGTGACAAGCACTCTGCTTTGGTGCGAGTGGTTTACTCTACTTTGATGGCTTGGACATGAGCATACAATAAATGCTAAGGAACAAAATGGCCAATCCCATAAGCGCATGCGTTGACGACTTTTTTTATGTATTTGTGTGGTTATGTAAATCAAGTAAGCTTTCACCTTTTTATGATAAACAAAATTGAGTGAACAGAAACTCACTATCAATGAAGCCATGGTATCTTGTTTTTATCTTGTAAGTTGAAGCGTGTAAATCACTGTACTAATGAGGCAGCCATGTTTTGGCCAAATATCCGAGTGGCTTATATTTTGCTGCAATGTCGATTCATTTCCGTTTCGGCAAATTTCAGGTGCTCCATATGTCCACTTTTTAGCAAAGGTCATGCCAAAAATTTCAGGCGCAACTTGTGCTACAAACTAGGACATATGGAGTACCCGGGATTTGCGAGAAGGGGAATGAATAAACATTCTGACCAAATATATATAGGCCCTTTTCTTCTCTTCATTATATCTTTTATTTACAATTGTTGAATAGGAACATGTCTATCGATCCCTACGAGGCAGCAGATCACTATTTCGATTTCCTGGACGAACACCAGATGGGGTTGCATGGTGGCGACACTGGCTCCAACCCTGACACCGACACCGACACCAGCACCGGCACCGGCATGGACACCACCCCCGAGACCGGCAACGATGCTGTCGTAGCCGGTAAAGCACTGAAGAAGAAGAGGTCACAAAAACCAAACAAGCTCGGCATCAGATAAATTGTGGTCACGAAGATGCACCCCAAGAAGTTAGAGCCAACGGCGCCAGAGGAAGCGTGCTCGTGCTGGGGCAATCAACTAGGATGCATCCTTAGGGAAACCACGAACATCAATGTTCTGTTGAAGAAGATACCACATATGGAGCACATGCTCCTAAAGAAGTTGCACAATAGGTTCCTGTTCCCCGGCCGGGATGAAAGCACATTTAAAGACCCGTGGGACAATGTCGCCATGACAAAGATAAATGCCAAGGCAATGGTGATGTTCACCAATGACTTGTCCTCCTGGAAAGTTCGGGTGAGAAAAGCAATTGCGAAGAATGAACCGTGGTCCAAGATTCATGTTTATAATCCGTCAATAACAGAAGAGGACTTTGAAAAATTCAAGGAGAATTGCGGTAAAGAAGAAGTCAAGGCAAGGTCGGAGAAAATGAAGGCGCTCTAGGCCAGGAACATGCCTCCCCACTGAACGTATGGGCCAAGGAGGACCCCAAACATGAAAGTCACGGAATCCCAGACCCCTTGGCGGAGTTCACCGACCCGCTGGAGCATGACTGGATCAGGGCTCGGTACAAGTGGGACAAAGTCAACAAGATCTTTTACACAGACCCAAACACGAGGGAGTTCATGAGACTTCTGGTAATTGTTATATTAACACATTATCATATTAGCTTCCAATCAGTTCAACTACAAGTTTTGTCACATTAGTAAACCATCCATGTCCCTTTTGCAGAAAGAGCAGCACCGAAAGGCAGCCGAAAGCGATGAGTCGTCATAGTCGTCGGCGAGGCCCAAGTGGGACACCCCATTCAACCGGGCCCTAAACATACTGAAAAAGGTCCCGGTGGACAAGCCACTGTCCTATGGACGTGTTCACGGTGTTGGAGATGGCGCCTCGTGGAAGACGTGCTACCGTGAGGAGACAAATGAAAGAAGGAAGAGTCGGTCGGTCATCACTCAGTAGACCATCAACGAGAAGATCGTGATTGCGGTCAATAAGACCAAAGTGAGACCAAAGAAGAGTTGCGCGGGGCTGTCAATGCAGCGGTCACTGACACGGTGGTCAGCTTGATTCTGGCACTTTTCGATTTCACGAAGAACTATCCAAATGCATGGCCGGAGGACTTTACCCTTCCCAGCTTTGTCGGGAGCAATTCAGCGAACACCACAACACCAGCACCTGCTCAAGCAACCGCAAAAGGTCCCGCTCCTGTTCATAGCATCCCGACCTCCGTCTCTTGCATGCTCAACAGGCCTTCATCGCTGGCTGAGCTCGACGCCCTCACGGTAATTATGCGTCATACCCTTTTCACCAACATGTCTATAGTCTTCTGTTTTAGTTGCCTTTCGGATGTTTGACATCGCAGACATGTCTTCTTCGTAGGCTGACGATACCCTGTGCACCCTACTATACGACATCAAGGGCCACAAGGTGGCCGTGGGAAAGGCAACGATCGTGAAGCCAAAGGACCGCATGTTCCACAATCAAGAGATGCCCGATGGCGTCTTCAAGGTTAACGTGGCCAGTGTCTTAGAGGGCTTCGAGGATTTGCCTCCTCCAGTACCAGCCAATGACGATGAGACCCCCCCTCGAGGATTGGCGCATGCAAGAGCTGGTTCTTGCCTTGGCCGAAGTCTCTTCTTCGTCTTGAGGCGCCCAGTATCACGCCAACGCCACCTTCTCAAGAAGGTATGAACACCAACCCACCTACCACATTACCAGCACCTGTTGTGGCAGGTGGTAGCGGACGACGCGAGGGAGAGCCTCCATTAGTGCCAGATCATGTCGCCCCTATTGTCGAAGAAGCAAATGTTGATGACATGGACAAGGATGACTATGACCCAGACAAGTATTTCAATACCGCCTACGATGATGGAAGGTTGATGGCTCAGTACGACGAAGACTCAGGCTATGAGCATGGAGATGATGACTTGATGCTGCCTGATTTGCCGGAGCCGGAACATCCTAAGGCAGAAGGCAAAAAGTCTCTCTTCAAGCAATCCTCATAGGAGACGCCTCTAGATGTCGCCTCTACCCAGCAACCCCCCGAGGCCCGTCCAATGTTTAGCCTGACGACACTTGGGGGGTTGTTAGGGAAGGTATGTTGGGCTCACTACCGCTGCCACCCACCAAGAAGCCAAGGAGAAGACTGAAAAAGAAAGGCCCTAAAGGCGCCAGAGCTGCTTCAAGCAGCCAGCCACCTCTAAAGCCCCGGGTGGTAGAGAGAATACCTGTCGAAGGTAAGAATCGTTTCCATGTCGCTGGCGAGCCAATCCTACCCCCAAAGCGCTAGATAACATACTGAACAATGATCTAAGGAGACTCCATGAAGATGTGCTGGCCAGAGAAAAAAGCCTTCTGATCGCGAAAAAACCAGGATACCCGCTTTACGCGGCTCAGGTGTCGGGTGGGAAGTTGTACGTCGACACCTGGCCCGCGAATCAATTCATCCTGCTATTCAACTACATCTATAACATGTTCCACATGACCAAGCTAGATTTCCAGTTCATCCGCATGTATGCGATGTATCTCAACTACTTCATTAGGATCAAGAACTTATGATATATCTGCGTCGGGGACCCGTTCTATATGCACGAGAGCTACTTGGCTGTTTGCAAAGAGCACCGTGACTGTGCGAGCAAGTACCTCGGCAGATTCATGATCGCTAATAAGGACCAGGAAGTGATTCTCCTGCCTTATCATCCCACGTAAGTCATCCACGCATATCCTTTCGTAAGTGTCATTAATCATTCCTTTGCAAGCATGGAGGCTAATTAGAGGTGTGTACTTAATTTGCGCAGCGGGGGCGGTGTCGTGCTCATCGTTCTGTACCCGGAATACTCCCATGCTATATACTTGGACTCATCGAAGAATATCAAGAAAAAGGATTACACACACTTAAAGAGAGTTCTCAATAGTGCCCTGTTTACCTTCAGCATGTCTGGTGGATATATAAAGGTGAAAAGGAACAGGAAGGACGGGCTGGTTTTCAGCCATAAGACCGACATCTACTACATCTAGCAACCGCAAACCAATCAGGCTGATGGATTCTACCTCATGCGTCACCTGCTCGAGTATAGAAGGGATAATCAACGCCTTCACATGTCACCTAGTACCGAAGATGCCAAGATTGTCAGCTGGGCCACAAGCATAGGACAGACACCGGCTCATCGACTTCGAGCTGAGTTTTATCACGTATAGTGTGAGCTTGACCAAGTGATGATGAAGTAGGTCCTCGAACCAACAGGGATGTTCTACCATGGGCCAACAATGACGCGGTATGATGTCCAAGCACTGCTACTTGCTCAGCGTCTGGACCTTAAGCCTTTCATGAAGCTCGGGTGATTCATCCCTGACTTTAAGGATTGGACCACCGACATGGAGGACTGATCTCTCTTGCTAGTTAATTAGTTTGGGTATATATGAGGAACTTCGTCACTTATGTTTACTATAAGTTGCCTGTATTTTGCTAATTATGCCTCTTTGTTTTCTTAAGTACATTATGTTGCATATTATCATTCAATTGATCAAGTGTCGATGCAGGTACATAGATCAGAGAAGGTGAAGGACTGGCACGTCGTGTTCGTTGGGAGGGTTCCAGGAGTCTACGACCACTGGCCACATGCTCATTCCCACGTGTACATGTACCCGGGTGCTAGCCACAGAGGGTTTGACAGCAGAGCCGAAGCGGAAAGTAGTTAGTTGAGGTGGACACTCCGGCATGAGCGGGGGCTGGACCGCCGGTGCCTCAAGTACTACATAGTTGCGCTCTTGCTCATGCTGATCGCTCTTCTCCTCTACATCATGGTTTAGATAGAGATGATGAAAACTTTTGTTTGTGCCATGACCATGCATTTGCACTTATTCGAGACATGACATTATCACTCTTGTGTATCGCTATTTTTGAGATGTGATGATATTTGTGTTGAATGATGATGATGGTATGACGAGAGTACTGTATGTCTATGATATGATGATAATAGTGTATGTTTAGTATGATCTGATGAAACTACTGTATAGGTCCTATATAAATACATCACAAATACGTACAGGGTGTAAATCTGTGAAAGCAGGAATACTAGCAGTAGCGCTGGAAATCATCTAATAGCAGCGCTAGATTAGCAGTAGCGCTTCGTTCGTCCAAGCGCTACAGATAGTTAGTAGTAGCGATGGCCTGGCAAGCGCTACTGTTAACAACACATAGTAGTAGTGCTTCCCAGGCCAGCGCTACTGCGAAAAATTAGCTATAGCGCGATAGCAGTAGCACTGGACCCAGCACTACTACTATGCATATTTCGAGTGCTACTAGGGTTTTCCCTAGTAATGATTTAGCAATATTTCATAGAACTACCGTGTAGGCCCCAAGGGATAGGTCATTATCTAAGTAATTAGCCAGCACTGATTTATAGATTAAGCGCCAAATGTAGCCCCCAAGGGCCGGGTCATTACTTAAGCAATGAGCCATCACTCTATCATAGGTTAAGCACCAAATGTAGCCCCTAAGGGCCGGGTCATTACCTAAGTAATGAGCCGGCACTCAATCATATATTAAGCGCCAAATCTAGCCCCAAAGGGCCGGGTCATTACCTAAGTAATGAGCCGGCTCTATAAGAAAGAGCTGAGCTACATTAGCCCCCAAGTGTCAAGTAAATTGCTTCCAATGTGCTTGGGACTTAAACATTGTACCAAGTTATGACATAAAGTGTATGAGCCGGACTAGTAGCTTAAAACTGATAATCTTTCTTTGTGCAAGAATCTTTAACTGGTGTTGTATCAGCCATGGCAGACATGAAGAAGAATCTGGCCTTGTAGCAAAAGGGGTGGGCAGAGGCTGAAGCCAAATGCCAGATTGCCTTGACTGAGTTAGATGTGCTTAGAGTGGAGCTGAAAACTGTCAAGAAATTTGCTGAAGAGACCCAATCTGCCCTGGCTAAGCATGTGGAAGACGCCGAGGGCCGGCTCAAAGTGGTGACTGATGAACTGAACACTGTGAAGGGACACATCTCTCGCATGATTGGCACTGTCTTTTGTAAGCCTTCACTTTTTCCGTTGATAATCTGTCCAAAATCCTTTCTGGTGGCTTATAAACTCTTGATTTTCCTATAGGTGCGCGGAGCCTCCAATTGTCGGATAACAGCCTAATGAAGCTCAAGGCCCTATACACCTTAACAGAACAATTATATGTCGGGTCTCTAGTGACCATCAAAGCCGTCATGTCCAAAAAGGGTGTACCAAAATTCATGAAGTGCGGGTTGGAGACCCTGTCTACCATCCCTATGCAAGGGGAGGAACTAAAGAGATCAGCTGCCCACAAGGGTGCAATTGCTCCCTTGAGCCGGTCATTGCCTTATGCTCCGGAGCTTACCCCGGATGAAATGATGCAGGGTTTCCTCAACTGAATTACAACAGCTTAGAATTTGCAAAAGCAGATTACACTGGCTGTCATTGGGCTTCCCGGGTTCTTGCAAATCGGGTGGCTACAGTGGCTGACCTATCAGTGTACCAGGCGGCTTATTCTAAAGACAACAAGCGGGTTCGAGGCCCCACTTTTGAAGCAAAGAGCCTGATTTCTCAACGCCGTAAGCACGTCTTCGCTCTTGATGTTGACCCGTCTCAAATCATGCATGATGAAGCTATGTTTGAAGCATTGACCAACTGCAATTGGGATGTGGACAATCTCCAGATCAAGGAAACCAAAGACCCGCCGATGAGTTAAAGAAAGAAATATGCATCATGTAACCCGGCCTTGGCTACTCTACCGGGTTAAAATTGGTCGAAAAACTTTTAGTCTTCAAAGCTTGGGGTTGTTGAATAGCCTTGTAATAGTCGTATAAAACTCTTGATTGCATGTTCTCGCACTTTTGATGTTTATGCTTGAAAGCTTCGCTGGAGGCTCAACAAACTTAGCTGTTTATATAGGAGCACTTTTAGTTTTTTTGACTTGCCAGGCGGCTTATACACCATAGGTCAAGCCAAAAATTTCCCAAGACTTAGAACCTCACCATGAGAGTACCTGCAAGAACAAACAATTGTATGTATCATCCTATAAGCAGGCTTTAAAGGCACGACAGGATAAGACAACTCTTGTGTTTTTATGAAAACATTTTTGTTTCCGAATAAACGAGGCGGAAAGCCTGAGAACTTGTAAACCAGGCCTCACGTGACATAAGTCTGTCATTTAAACCTTAGCAAGTTCAAGGTCTTTAAAAGATTGACATTGCTAAGAGTACGTACTAGCCACATAGCAGAGGGGATATGGTAGACAAGACGAGTTTGTCCTTGCTTACTATAAGCCGGATCTCTCGTGACAAAAGCCACCATTTAAACCTTGACAAGTTCAATGTCTTTGTGCGAGAATAAGTTAGAAAAGTTTAGGGTCTATTATCAAGATTAACTATCAAGTGTTCAACGGGTCACATGGCGGAGTAGCAAGTTGCAAACAGCCAGGTATAACTCGGAGATGGCAGAAAGACGGGTCAAGAGAAGGTAATAAGCTTAACCCATAGGGTCAAAAGGCCCCCCAAATGACCAATCAGAGGATCAACTCCTGTGTAATTTTGAACCAGGCCAAGAGGGTTTAAAAGCCCTCCTTAAAGACCCGATTAAGGATCAACTCCTTTGTATGTAACACATGGGATAGAAAGCCTGGCCAAGGAGGTTCAAAAGCTCCCAAGTGACCTGACGAAGATTCAACTCCTTTGTATGACACTCAGTTTGAAGAACACGGCAGAGGCCCCTAATCATGGGGATGCCCACTTTATTATATCATAAGAGATGGTTTGTACAATGACAGAGATATGTACATTGATGAGAGCCTGCTGGCAGATTATGTATAGTATGGCCGAAGGTGAGCAATATTCCACGGCCTGTTGGTCTCTTCACCACAAGTGTGAGACTTGTCCCTCTCCCGTATATCCATGAGGTAATAAGACCTGTTGTTGAGATTTCTACTGATCACAAATGGTCCTTCCCAGGGAGGTGATAACTTGTGCATATCTGACTGGTCTTGAATCAAACGGAGTACTAAGTCGCCTTCTTGGAACGTCCGGGTCTTGACCCTGCGGCTATGATAGCAACACAGGCCTTGCTGATAAATTGCCAAACGAGCTGCTGAAAGATTCCGCTCTTCATCCAAGGCATCCAAAGCATCATGACGTGCTGCCTCATTATCAGTTTCCACGTAAGCCGCCACTCTGGGCGAGTCATGACAAATATCACTTGGGAGAATAGCCTATGCACCATAGACCATGAAGAAAGGAGTAAAGCATGTAGACCTGTTGGGGATGGTTCTTATGCTCCAAAGAACATACGGCAACTCCTCCACCCAAAAACCCGGCATGCACTCCAAAGTAACCATAAGCCGGGGTTTAATACCTCACAAAATTTCCTGGTTAGCATGCTCAGCTTGACCATTAGATTGTGGGTGAGCCACCAAAGAAACTTCAATGCGTATATGCTCGTCATCAAAGAAGCCTTCATAGCCCCCTTGGACAGGTTTGTGCCATTATCAGTGATGATACTATGTGGATAACCAAAACGAAAGATCAACTTCTTGATGAACAGAACCGATGTTGCAGCATCACACTTACTGACCCTTACTGACCAGCTCAGCTTCAACCCACTTAGTAAACTTGTGAACTGCCACCAAGAGGTGGGTCTTGTTATCCTTGGACCTTTTGAAAGGTCCTACCATATCAAGCTCCCAGACCGCAAACGGCCAGGTGATTGGAATCTTCTGTAGTTCTTGAGCTGACATGTGAGCACGGCGTCCAAATTTCTGATACCCGCCACACTTACTGACCAAGTCCTCTACGTCCTTACAAGCCATTAACTAGTAAAAGCCATGGCGGAAAGCCTTGGCCACCAATGATTTTGACCCAGTGTGATGACCACACTCACCACTGTGGACAGACCTGGCTAAACGGGCCGGCCCGGCATGGTCCGGCCCGGCCCGGCCATAAACGGGCCGAGCCCGACACGACCCGCCTAGGCACGTTTAGTAAATGGACCATGTCATGCCAGCCCGTGGGCTGCGCTTCCAGGCCCAGGCACGGCCTGATTACTAAACGGGCCAACCCGTTGGCCTGTTTAGCATGTTGGGTCAAAAAAATTTCTGTCTATTAAGCTCATTTTAATGCCTACTGGGCTACATTTAATTATATATGTATTAAAATTTTTAGAAAATACATAAAATAAATGAGACATGTCGTGCCGGCCCACGTGCCTAGCCTCCAGGCCCAGCCATGACCCGAGGCGTGCCGGCGTGCTCGCGGGCCGCCCTAGTTAGCCCAGACCGTTTGGCTAGCTATAAGCATGGATATCTTGCAAAATTTCACGACCCTCCTCAGGAGAAACACAATGCTGAAAAACTCCAGTCACACTAAGTCGATGCAACTCGCCGTCTTTGATAATCTTAGACTTAGACCGCCTTGTGATCTTCCATGCCAGTGCTCCTCTTGAGGTAACTCACCGCGGGTTAAGTACGCCAGATAAGGCAGCTTCCTATCTGGGATCACATAGAGAGCCGCCACAAATTGCCCCTCCGGGTCAGGTATAACCAAATCCTCCTCCATCGGTAACTTGACTGATGGGTGATGCAATACGTCCAAGAACACATTAGGTGGCACCGGCTTACGCTAAGACCCCAGCCTGGACAATGCATCAGCCACCTCATTCTTGCGCCGATCAATATGATCCACCTGGTAACCTTTGAAATGACCAGCATTAACATCAACCGCCTGGCGGAAGCCACCATATGAGGGTCCCTTGAGTCCCATGTGCCAGAGACTTGCCGAGCCACTAGGTCTGAGTCGCCAAGACATCTGACCCGACTCAAGTTCATCTCCTTGGACACCCGGAGCCCATGAAGCAAAGCCTCACATTCTGCTGCATTGTTAGTTCAACGAAATATTAGCCCCAAAACATAACAAAATTTGTCACCTCGTGGGGAAGTTAAAACAACTCTAGCCCCCGAGCCTTCCAATTGGTTGGATCCATCAATGTGAATCATCCAGTATGTGTTGTCCGGCTTCTCCTCAGGCGACTGACTTTCCGTCCAATCGTTTATAAAGTCCACCAAGGCTTGAGACTTGATAGTTGTACGAGGCGCATATGTCAAATTGAGGGGCCCAAGCTCAAGTGCCCACTTAGCAATCCTGCCAGTGGCCCCTCTGTTTTGGATAATATCTCCCAAGGGGGTAGAGATAACCATTGTGATCTGGTGTCCAAGGAAGTAATGCTTCAACTTGCAGTTTGCCATGAACATCCCATATATCAATTTCTGCCAATGCAGATACCTTTGCTTGGATTCTATCAAGACCTCGCTGACATAGTAAACCATCCGCTCGACAGGATACTCTTTTTGTGCCTCTTTACACTCCACAACAATCGCAACGCTGGCTACCCTATTATTAGCCTCCACGTACAAGAGCAAAGGTTCTTTCTCAGCCGGAGCAGCAAAGACCGATGGCTCAGCCAACTGCTTCTTGAGCGCTTCAAGCGCCTCGTCCGCAGCCTTGCTCCAAACAAAGTCATCTGTATTTTTCATCATCTCATATAGAGGAATAGATTTCTCGCCCAGGAGTCTTATAAACCGGCTTAGTGCAGCAATACGACCCTCCAAGCGCTGAAGATCATTGATGAACGCTGGCTTAGACAAGGAAGTTATAGCCTTTATTTTGTCCGGGTTAGCTTCAATGGCACGCTCTAAGACTAAAAACACCAAGAGCTTGTCTGCAGGTACACCATAAACACACTTTTTCGGGTTAAGCATCATCTTATAGACCCACAAATTGTCAAAGGTTTCCCTCAAATCCTCCAGCAAAGTTTCGTTCTTTCTTGAGTTGACCACAATATCATCCACATAGGCATGAACATTGCGCCCAATCTGACCATGGAGACAGTTCTGCACATAATGCTGGTAACTCGCCTGAGCACTCTTGAAACCAAAAGGCATAGACACATAGCATAAAGCACCAAAAGGCATAATAAAATATGTCTTCTCTTGGTCTTTAACTGCCATCTTGATCTGGTGATAACATGAATAAGCATCCAGAAAACACAAACTTCAACAACCCGCCGTCACTTCAATGATTTTGTCAATATGGGGGAGAGAAAACGAGTCAAACGGTCCCGCCTTGTTAAGGTCCATGTAATCCACGCACATACGACACGTCCCGTTCTTCTTGAGCACTAGCACCGGGTTAGCGAGCTACTCTGGGTGAAAAACTTCAACAATGAACCCAGCTACCAAGAGTCGGGCCACCTCTTCACCAATCAGTTTTCGCCTCTCCTCATTGAATCGGTGTAGGAACCGCTTGACTGGTTTAAACTTAGGATCCACATTAAGGTGGTGCTTAGCGAGTTCTCTCGGTACACCCGGCATATCAAAAGGCTTCCATGCAAAAATGTCCTGATTCTCACGGATGAACTTGATGAGCGCACTTTCCTATTTGGGATCCATATTTGCCCCGATCGTGAACTGCTACAATGAGTCGCCAGGTGCGAAGTGTACTAACTTGGTATCATCTTCCACAAACTTGAGGGGCGGCTCAGATTCTGTGTTAGGCTTTTTTAGCGGGGTCATATCCTCCAGGTCAACATTCTCTTTATAAAACTTGAGCTCTGCCTCCACACAACTTGATTCTGCATAGGCTGCGTCCCCTTCCTCACATTCGGCGGGCGTTTTCCAGTCTCTATGTACCGTGACCGTCCCGTTTAACCCAAGAATCTTGAGCTGCAAGTAGACATAGCAAGGCCTAGCCATGAATTTGGCATAAGCCGGTCGTCCGAACAGAGCGTGATACGGGCTCTTAATCTTGACCACTTCAAACCATAGAGACTCCACCCTATAATTGAATTCGTCACCAAAGGCGACTTCCAACGAAATATTTCCCACTGAATAAGCCGACTTCCCAAGCACCACGCCATGAAAAACTATTGAAGAAGGCTTAAGATTCTTGTCAAGCAAATTCATCCGACGGAAAGTGTCATAATACAGAATGTTGATGCTGCTATCTCCATCCATAAGAACTTTGGTGAACACATATCCTCCCACTTGGGGGCGACCACCAGAGCTAATTACCCTAGATTATCTACATGCGGTGGGTGATCCTCCCTAGTCCAAGTTATGTCATACCTAGACCACTTCAAATAATGCAAGAGAGCCGGCATAGCTGCATTAACTTCCCACTTGCGTAATTTCTGGTCCCGCTTGTCGAGACTGGTTGTAAAGACGTGGTACTGCCCAGAGTTAAGCTGCTTGGAATTACTCTAATACCCGGACTGGTTATTTTGTTGCTGACCTCCAACGCCAGATGGTTGATTATTCCCTCCATGGTTTCCTTGGCCCTGATGGCCTGAGCCTGAGCCAGCCGGACCAAAGCCAGACCCGGAAGAACCTGACCCACTAGATTGCCCGCCGCCACCGCCTGGATGCTGGCTATTCCCGTAGTTTTGATACTCTCGCATGATCCAACAATCCTTCCAAGCATGAGTTGACGGCTGATCTAGGCGGCTATGTTTGGGGCAGGGATCATTTAGCATCGCCGCCAAGTCAAGAGTCTTGCATTTAAACAGCGGCTTGCCATTATCCTTGCCGCGGTTATTCCTAGTGTTGGCGTTGGCCACTAACTCTGATCGACTGTCCTGGTGCTTCCGCTTTCCACCGTTGCCATTATTGTTATTTCCTCCCCCGTTCTGTGACTGACCCTTGCCATTCTTCTTCTTCTTGCCCTTGGACGATTTTTCGTCATCGGAACCAGGGTCCTTCGTGTTGTCAAAGTCTGCATACTTGGTGAGAGCCGTCATGAGTTCCCCCATGTCTTGACATGTGCGCTTGAGCCGGCCAAGCTTCTGCTTCAAAGGAGTGAAGTGGCAATTTTTCTCCAGGATTAGAATTGCTTGAGATGCCGTGATGTTATCGGAAGAGTGGATGATGGTCAAGACCCATCAGACCCAATGATGAGACAACCCATCCTCACGCTGAACGCAATGATCCAAATCCACAATCGTCATGGGCTGCTTGCACATTCCCTATAAATTTTTGATGAACCTCGCCTTTAACTCGGCCCAGGTGTTAATGGCTTTGTGCGGCAACCCTTTCAACCACGGATGAGCCGTCCCTTCCAGCATCATGATGAAATATTTGGCACATACTGCATCACTAACATCCAACATCTCCACGGCTAATTCATAACTTTCAATCCAAGCCTCTGGAGGCAGGTCAACAGTATAGTTGGGCACATTGCGAGGACCTTTTAATTATTTTGGCAAGCGCTCATTTCACAAAGCCGACTCTAAGCACGGCACTCCCAAAGCCCTATAAATTAAGCCAGGTCCTACCGAGACGAAGGGCGCGACTATGGGTTCCTAATAAGCCGTCGCAGCTGCCAGAGCCGCCTCCTCTCGCTGGGCTCTAGCCCGATCCACCAGTGCCTGAGCATCACGAGCTGGCTGACCATCCCTGGCAGGTTTCAATGTTGATCACTACTAGAGACTACCGGGGACTCATAACACCAGCCTAAGCTGCATTTGGGATGGGGGTTGAGTGCATGCGGCTCCGGCTATAAGTGTATTTCTCCTACTGGGCCACTGTCGTCTACAGGTATCCAATGGCATTTTGCACTTCCTCTGCAAAAGGTTCCTCATCGGGGATAGGAATTGTACCAAGCCTAGTCGCCGCTGCCACCATGTTCTCCGCCAGGTTAGAATAATGACCCGGTGGCATCGGGAAAGGCTGTAGTGAGGTCTGGTTGCGGTGGGGTGGGTCTGACTGCTAAACCTGAACTGCCGCCTGGCTTTCAGGTACTTCCGTCGTCCGGGTTACGGTCAAAGGCATATTTTGTCCCGTCCTTGGCGTATTAAAAAGATTTCTAGCTTCATATTGATCCAGCAAACGAGACTGATGCCTGATCCGGTGAACCGCCACTTCACACTGCTGCTCTAGCTCTAAGCAAAAGGCCTCTGCCCTAAGACGCTCTTACTCAGCATCCATCCGAGCTTTCATCATGTTGATCTCCTGTTGGACTCCAGCCATCTGGTCCTTCAACGTTGTGATCTCCGTGTTACATGCTTCTTGGTTTTCAACAATGACCTCGGTTTCCATCAGGGTTGTGAGCTCGTTCATTAGATCCGGAAGAACTTGAGCCTGTGGCCTATCCGCTCCATATCCGGCCGCACTAGTGGCTGTGCTATTGGGGGCCGGCACCAAACCCGCCATGAAGATGGCAGCACGATTTGGCGGCTCATACTCCCCTGGATCATGGTATTCCGACTCAGGGTAATGCTCATCGTAGCCCCCAAGCCCGCCGTTGTGAAGCTGATAGATTGATTCCGTCTCTTCGCTCGAGGAGCCATCCTGTGAGAAGATGAGAGTTCCTTCCCATGACATGGAACCTTCAAGCTCCCTTCCTTGGGTAAAACCGACGAAGACGTGCTTCTTGCCCGGGTTAACTCGGGCGGGCTGCGTGCGCCGGGCCGGATCGACAAGGTCGGTGCAGGTGTCCGGCCGGGTTTCGATCAGTGATCTTGCCGATGAAGACATGAATTCCGCTAAAGGGGACCCAGTGCCCATACTCAATTGAGTCAGCCTTAGGGCCCCAGCCGATGTTGTCGATGTAGACATTGGCATGGAGACTCTTGGTCATCCTACCAACGGCGTACCCCTCCATCCCTGGAAGAGATCCCTTCGAGAACCTTACACCATCGAGTGCTAGCCCCATGGTGGGCGCCAACTATCGTGGATTTGTCACTGCAGATGTCCGGGTGAATGGACTTAGGTTCGAGGCCATCGCTAAGGCGGTGAACTCGAAGGGGTTGATTGGAATCGAGAGACAAGGGTTTACCCAAGTTTGGCCCCTTGGAAAGAGGGAAAAGCCTACGTCCTGCTTTGTGTTGTATTGATTGTGTATTGATTACAAGGGAGCGAGTTCGGTTGACCTAGCTCTCGATCAATTGTTTCGTGGCCTAAGACGCCTAGGTAAGCCGCGCTTATATACACAGGTCAAGGCCCTGGGTTTACAAGAGTCCGGGATGGGTTAAACTTAACAACCGACCTCACCTCTAACTAAACATGCCTTATCTATCAAGTTTCTCCCAGCGGCTCAAGTCCACCGGGTTACATCCGGCCTTTTGGCTCTGGCCCTCCGGCCCACTAGTTATGTTTCCTCCAGGAGTACCATAAGTCGCCAACTGCATGACCTGGCCCCACCTAGGCGGGTCTCACCCTGGGTATATATCCCCAATAGAACCTGTCAGACAACCGCCTTGAACCAAACCCATGGAACGCAACTCGTCTTTGGTGCTTCTATGGATAAACTGGTGTCGTCACATTCTCTGCCCTTTACCTCCTTGTTATTTAGTTTTTCCTTCCCATCCCACCTTTCTATTTGGTAAATTTGAATTTTTATTTTCTTAACAAATATATGTTCGGTTCAACCGATCTTGTACTAAGATTCTCGGCTTACACCCTTAAGTGTTAAATCCGAAGACATCACCTGGGGGCTTCTTTCCGAAGCCAATGCTTTTATATTATAAGCATTTATCCACACTTATTATGTACACATGTTTCCTTTGTCACGTTTAAGCCATCATATGCATTAATTCAAACTAAGACTTTGCCAAGCTGGGTTGCCTCGCTCCTGTGCTTACCCTCTAGGTTCCCGATTGTTCGGCTAGAGGGTAAAGGCAGCACCTGTGCAATTGTTACGACCGGGTCATCCGAATACATACCTCAAAATGGTGAATTCAAAAGATAGCTATCTTAAGTAGACAATTGGCCAGCTATGACAGAAGCAATTAATATGACTATGGTTGTTATCACCAATACTTGGGCTTCTTTTCTCTCAAAAGCCCCTAGCCGCATACTAGCAGTATACGACCTTACTACCTTAGATCTATGTAGAACCCTGAAGAAAGGTATAGATAGAGGTACTATTTTCTTCGAAAGATGTTTCTTACGCTAAGTAGTAATATAACATATCTCCCTGGGTGCTTTCTGTCTAAACGCACCAAATGGACGGATTGCCTGGTTCCCCGAACATAATTCACTCTTCTAGGGTGATAATTTACGAGGAACACTCTCGAGTTCTTAGCGTGGGAGGTAGAAACCGATGGCCGGTTAAGACAAAGTTTACAACACAGCTGGAGAAGTTACTCGATTATTCGTACATAGTTACATATAATCGTACATTCGGCTGCTGATCAATATTGTCGATTATGGTGTCTAGGGAGCAGTCTTCTTCTGAGAGATGGGCGGCAGGCATGACTTGGTCTTACACCAGGTGGAGCACAACTTCTTGTCCATCTGATCTAATTAGCCAAACCGAGCCATACGCTCGGGGTTAAGTCCAGTATAGCGGGTATTGATCATCATCCACGCCTCTCGTGCTCCCTCCCGGCAAGCCGATGTCTTCCACAGTTTGAACGTACTTCGGTCTCCCTTGAATCGATTGACTAGTTCGGTCATCCTCTCTAGAGGTTTCTCGGCGGGCTATAGCGCCTTTACCATGCTTTTGTTGGCCTTTCGAGCCTCCTCATGAAGGACGGAAAGCTCCTTCAAAAGGCTCCCCCGGTAGGATCCGATCTCTACTTCGGGTCGCCCAGACTCGAGACCTACACATGAGTCAAAGGCAAGCCTATTATGCTTCATCTATAAGAATTACTTACCAAAGTTAGAATCACACTTATCGAAAATGCCCCTCTGTAGTTTTTGGTTCTCTTCTTGGGCCTGGGCCAATTGAATTTTTAAGCTCTCAATTTCTTTGGCCTGTTGTTTGTTCTCCGCATGAAGACGGTCGTTCTCTTCAAGGTGTCATTGCAAAACACGACAATCGGCCTCGTGCTGGGATTCGACATATCGCTAAGATTCTCGGGCTGCATCGAAATCTTTTTGCATTTGCCCTATTGATTTAGCTGCTAGAAAGTACCCTTGTGTCAGCATGGTAATATACTAAGATTAGCAGGACATATATACTCACCATGTGCCTCCCAAGTAAAGCTCTTCACTTGCCCCAATTCGGCCTTCATAGATTCTACCTGTGTTCGGCTGGCTTCTAGTTCCTTGGCCAGTTGCTCGCTCTGCCGCTTCGAGGCCTGCATTAGCAATAAAACAAAACAAGGACCCTTAATTCGGTCATTCCGACCAATTTAAGGCTTGGGTGCTACTTGGTTTACATGAGTGTTCGGACTCTACAAAACCGATTATTTACCTGCAGGCTAGACGATATCAATTTCATGGCCTCCCCGAACCAAGCTCGGGCAGCACTAATGTGCGCATCCGCCGTGCGTAGAGCACTGAACTCCTTTTTGGAGAATACTGGGTGACACAGGGACTCTCCTCGCCGCCGATGATTCATGGCGCTTCCTACCTTGGACTTGGTAACGGACATAACATCACCGGATTCGGAAGGGGTCAGTATGAGCTGAAGCTATGGAATTTTGAGCATCCCCGGACACCATGGCAACCTCCTCGGTAGGAGAAGTTTGGGCTTTTCGCCTGGAATTTCGATATAAAATCTTATGTGAGGATCTATCAGTTGTAATAATAAATAAACAGCCAAACGAAATACCTTTGGGTTGAACAAGTGGACAAACTCGTCGCCATGACCGGCTCATTTGGCGGCTCCCTGTTGCTTTCTGATCTAGGCACTGTTGTCGTTGCCAACATGTGACACACAGATCGACGATGCTTGGGAGTAGGAGCCGGAGCGTTTGGGGTGTTGGTGGGTGCTAGCCTTTTGTGGGATGAGCTTTTCTTCTTCTTTCTTATTGCAGAAGAAGGGAACGATCCAGGGTAATTGTCTATGATAGCCACCATGGAGCGGTCAAGACTCTCCTGGTAGAAAACACCGTCTTCAAGCTCAATTGACACATCTGGGTCCTCATGATAGCCAAGATCATTGTTGCGAGAATAGTCTTTGGGCTGAGGGGCCGGACAGTTAACTGTCTCGATGAAGCTTCTCCAGTCCTGTTCACATAAAGTTAAAGGCTTTGGTCAAAAAAGGGACAAAATGGAAACCCGAATGGTGGTCACGGTGTTGAAAGGCTTACCCATTCAATGGGATTGTGGCTTGAGTATCCCTCCTTTGTCGACCGCAAAATAAAGTCTTCTTTCTCCCCATTGTACAGGTCGGCAAACACGGCGGCCAATGTTGTCTCATCGGCAAGGCCCATTATTTAGGAGCGAGTGGTGTGCCTTGTCCTGTTGTAACGCCACAAGGGGTGTATCCTCTGCTGAAGAGGCTAAACGCACCGGGTGATGGCGGCAGCCATGAGGTCGATCATGGTCAACTTGTGGTGGCCTAGTACCCTCAGCCGGGCTGCAAAGCGTTGCAATTCAACGCTGTCATCTTGGGATGAACTCTCCGGCCACCAGTTGTACCTTTTCTTTAAGGGGGCGTCAGAGTATTTGGGCAGACCCCTCCGAGCTGGATCGAATAGGGGGACGTCCTTGATATAAAACAATTCCGAAGACCATTCTTCAAACTCCTTCGGTGTTCTCACCGGATACCCCACCCCCTCTATGCGGCATATTTTGGCTCCTCCGACCTCCAAAATTGTCTGGTCCTGGGTATGAGGGACTAGGCAGAAGTACTTCCTGCACAATTCGAAACGTGCCTCGCAGCCCAGGAACATCTCGCAAAGGGTAACAAAGCCTGAGATGTGTAGAATAGACCCTGGGTGAGGTGGTGGAACTGGATCCCATAAAATTCCAATAACCCTCTCAAGAATGGGTGAACAGGAAACCCGAGGCCCCGCAGAAGAAAGGGCACAAAGCATACGTGTTCCTCCTTTTTGAATTGGGGAATTCTCCGTGAAAGCTTCGTCGTTGAATGAAGATAAACATGCGCGAGTAACTGATAGATCCAAGTAAGGAAGGTACCCCTGGGTCTCTAGATTATGCAGTCGAAGTAGCGATACGGAGCGGCTAGTCCAGTCCCCGGGACGAGAGCCGTAAGCACGCGAGGAAGAGCCAGGGGCGCTCATCATGTTTTTCGTGGTGATCTTCTGCTGAGAGTTTTTTCCGATGGGGAGGA
The DNA here is from genome assembly GCA_022496015.1 of Hordeum marinum. Classification (NCBI taxonomy): domain Eukaryota; kingdom Viridiplantae; phylum Streptophyta; class Magnoliopsida; order Poales; family Poaceae; genus Hordeum; species Hordeum marinum. Next base: position 389,178,909 of record CM039672.1, read on the forward strand.
AGAAGAGGATGTGTCCTAGACCACGCTTCTATTTGTTTAAATGAGTGGTGCCTCCGTTGCGGAGGGGTAGTTTTGTAAAATGTCAGTAAACCGGTCATCTCCCCACGATGCACGAAAATCGAGAAATGCTGACGGTTATTATAATGGACCGGGCAAGCTCGTGACACTTGGGATTTCACCAATGAGTGGTCGGTTGCCAAACAAGGAGGAGTAGCGGGACTCGCCTCACAAGCCGGATATTATGACATACGAAGATTATCCGGATATACCTCGGCGTTGAAGGCTAGTCCCGGGGTACTGAGGGAGTCCTGGATTATGGGGTCCTCGGATAGCCGACCTATTTCTGATGGGCCGTACTATATGGGTCGCTATATGAGCATTGGATGATCAAGGGCCCTGTCGTTGGGGTGGAAGTTTCAAGGAGGCGTGGCGTGTCCTCCGAGTTGACGACAGTAGATAGCCATGGTTTTCCTTCAATGTGCATCTGACTATGTGTAAACCCTAGGTACCCTCGGCATCTATATAAGTAGGAGGGTTTTAGGTTGTAGACAAAGGACAACTCATCTAAGATTTAGCTGTTCGATATCGAGGTAGATCAACTCTGTAACATACATATCATCAATACAATCAAGCATGACATAGGGTTTTACCTCCATTGGAGGGACTGAACCTGGGTAAACATCGTCTCGTTCGTGGCATGATACCATTAATTCTAGTCTCACTGCTCGAGACCGCCTACTCGAGATCCACCGGTTTTGACACCGACAGCAGCCTGGTGGGGGTGGTCACCTTGGGCACCCCTCCAACCGACCATCGAGCCTATAAATTCGCTAAAAATTCAAAAACACTAGGGGAGTCGACGAAACACAATTCCAGCAGCCGCAAGTTCCAGAACCTCGAGATCCAATCTTACACCTCTTTGATGATGCGTGAGTAGTCCATCATAGACCTACGGGTCCGTAGGCACTAGCAAGATGGAATCTTATCTCTCTATGTTTCTCAATACAATGGTCTCTTGGAGATTTATTTGATGTAATGACGTTTGCGGTGTGTTTGTTGGGATCCGATAAATTTTGAATTCATGATTAGTTTCTATCCATGAATATGATTTGAGTCTTATTTGATCTCTTATTTGCATGATTACTTATAGCCTCGTATTTCTTCTTCGATTCTTTGGTTTAGTTAGGCCAATTAGATCGATTTTTCTTGCCATGGGAAGAGGTGCTTTATGATGGGTTCGATCTTGCGGTGTTCTTTCCAAGTGACAGAAAGGGCTGCAAGACACACATGTATCGTTGCCATTAAGGATAACAAGATGGGGTCTATTGCTACATGAATAGATCTTATCTACATCATGTCACTGTTCTTATTACATTACTCCATTTTCTCGTGAACTTAATACACTAGATGCATGCTGGATAGCGGTCAATGTGTGGAGTAACAGAAGTAGATGCAGAATCATTTCGGTCTACTTATCTTGGACATGATGCCTATATAATGATCATTGCCTGGATATCGTCTTGATTATTTGATCTTCTATCAATTGCCCAACCGTAATCCTTTCACCCATCGTGTGCTATACTCATGAGAGAAGCCACTAGTGAATCCTACGACCCCTGGTTCTACTTTTCTAACATATTACTTTTCGATCTACTATTTGCAACTTCTGTTTCATATCTATTATTCCAAAAAAACAAAAATACATTGCTGCACTTTTTGTTTATTTATTTTACTTTGTGTTCTTACGAGATCTATTTGCCAAAACTATTACTACCTAATCTATCTTATTATCGTACAGAGCGTGAGAACCTCTCTTTCGCGTCAGCTTGCAAGTAGTTGTTCTTTGTGTGCATGTGCTGCTTATGTGAGTGCGTGATCTTCCTCTACGGATTGATACCTTGGTTTCATAAACTGACGGAAGTACTTACTGTCACTATGCTGCATCATCCCTTCCTCTTTGGGGAAATACCGACGCAGTCTCAAGCCACGTCAGAGACCATATCAAGCATTAAAACTACTTAGAACTCTAAGAATTCAACATGCAAGATCATCTGCAACAGCACCAATAATAGCTAATTAGTCTGAAAATAAACCACTAAATCAAAAACTAATTGGAGCAATGGGGAGTTACATACCAAGGAGCAATCCCCTAAAACACTTTCGGAAATAGAGCTTCGAGCAAAGAGATCGAAATCCACGGGTTCTTGAGCAAGAACACGAGGAAGAGAGATGTGATAAATTTTTTGTAGGTAAGAGATGACATGGGCTAAGGGAATAAGTGAGGGGACCCACATAGGGATCACTGCCCACCAGGCCGCCCCGGGGGTGTCTTGTGGGCACTAGGTGCACCCCCTCTAGTGTTATTTGTACCAAAAATTGCGAAAAATTCAGACAAAAATCGTGTAAAAATTTCATGACATTCTGAGAACTTTTACTTTTGGGTCATTTTTTATTGCACAGGAAATTCAGAAAACAAGATAAACATGTCATTTCATTTTATTTAACTAAGAAAAACAGAAATCAAAACGTGAATACAAAGAGTTTTCTCTACTAAATTCATCAACTTCATACCTCTAAAAATGACCCATTAATAATATTGGTCAAGTCTTATTAACAACCGCTTTCAATTAGCATGAAACCGAAGAACTTCTGTAAAACACTGAGTTACCTCAACGGGGATATGCATATGCCCAACTATAATTATATCCTATTGCATTTTGGCAGTATGAAGAGGTAGATGAAAGCTTCCAATAGCGAGTGTCAAAGAATTCTCAATAACATTTACACCATTCACTTGGAATTGCTTCTTCAGAAAGTGCATTGTATGCTCATTACCATTGATATGAAAAGTGACTTTGCTCTTATTGCGATCAATAACAACCCCTACAGTATTCAAAAACAGACTACCAAGGATAATCGACATGTTGTCTCAAGAATAACGAAGTCCGTTAAGATAGTAACATTTGCAACAACAACATGCACATCCTCACAAGTACCGATAGGTATGGCAGTTGATTTGTCAACCATTTGCAAAGATATTTTAGTATGTGTGAGTTTATTCAAATCAAGTCTTTTATATAAAGAGAAAGGCATAACACTAACACCAGTTCCCAAATCACACAAAGCAGTTTTGACATAATTTCTTTTAATGGGGCAATGTATAGTTGGTATTCAAGGATCTCCAAATTTTTTAGGCACTCAATCCTTAAAAGAATAATTAGTAAGCATGGGAGAGATTTCAACTTCAGCTATCTTTCCTTTATTTGTGATGATGTCTTTCATGTATTTAGCATAAGGAGGCATCTTTAAGATATGAGTTAAGCGTGTACCCAAAAAGACTGGCCTAATCATTTCAGCAAAGCGTTCAAATTCTTCATCATCCTTTTACTTAGATGGTTTAGGTGGAAAAGGCATGGTTTTTTGAAACCATGGCTCTCTTTCTTTACCATGTTTTCTAGCCACAGTCTTTTTTATCATATCGTTTGTTTTTAGGTTGTGGGTTATCAAAATCAAAAGCAGATTCTATTTCTACATCATTATCTTGTTCTTTATCATTCTAGGTTGTGTATCCTCATGAACATCACTATCATTATCATTATGACTCGGTGGATGTTCATTACCAGATTGAGTTTCAGCATCAGAAATAGAGACACCATTATTATCATCAGGAAGTTTTTCTATCTCAGGTTCACTAGAAGCATGCAAAGTCCTATAACTTTCCTTTTTTCTTTTTCGTCTTATAAGAACTAGGTGTATCAACATTAATTCCTTGAGAGTCTTGTTCAATTATTTTAGGATGACCTTCAGGATAAAGAGGTTCTTGGGTCATTCTACCTCTTCTAGTCACTACTCTAATAGCATGATCATTCATATTGTTATCCATTTCATCAAGTAATTCTCTTTGAGATTTAGCAACTTTTTCTAACTGAGTTTGAACCATAAAGGCATGTTTTCCTACAGCTCCAACATCATTACTAATTCTAAGTAAGAAGTCACTCAAGAGAGCAATCATATCAGAATTATATTTCAGTTGTTTTAGAACATTTGCATTGAAGTGATCTTGTTTCCTAATGTAGTTATCAAACTCATATAAGCATTGTCGGGACCCCAATCCTAAGTCATATGAATCTAGGCCGTAACATATCACATCACTTTGCGGCCTCACGCACGGTAAACTCCACAGCTGCAGCCTTACCTTAGCAGGGACCGTTTGCATCTTTTGGCTCACGTATGTAAACATGTCGCTGGCAATCAAACGATAGAGAACCCGGGCCGACATGACTAGTCATAGAACCCAAGTGGCACATCCGTACGGAAACAAGCATACGTAACCCAACAATGCAGGTGTCGGCCTCAAGCATGTGTAGACGAGCATAGCAAGCTACAAGGACTCCATTACACCGTGGGACATAAATGTCATCACTACACGTAGACGAGTCGTAGCAGGCTACAGGGACTCCATTACACTGCGAGACATTTCCCCAAAGGGACAAACACAGCAGCAAAGAAGGATACATGTCGGTCAATCAATGTGTCTGGAGCAATAGCAAGCTACCAAGGCTCAATGGAAGCACAAAGAGGCAGTTTCCCGTAAAGAGTACTACTAAAGGCACATGACTAGGTGTCGGATCCCATACATACCGTTGCACGTCACATGTATACACGACATGCCCGATATGCATAGATACAACTATGGCATCACAACATAACCATACATCAACACAACTTTTATTTAAGAGGCTTAGAAGAGCCTTGCATAATATGTTCTTACAGGTAGGGGTCACATGACCCGACACTCAAGTCATACAAGCAAGTTCATACAAACCAAGCGGAAGCATAAAGTTGTCTGAGTATAGATAGTTGAAAGGGTAAAAGGCACATGGCCTGACTATCTATAGCCCGCCACAGGGCATAAGGTCGTAGCTAGGACACCAGCTATTCAGCGTCGTCGACATCTAGATAGAACCCACCTGATGGGTCCTGAGTCTTATCTGCAACATTTATTAAGCAAATGTGAGTACAAACGTACTCAGCAAGTCTTTAAAGCAGACCTAGACTAATCATGCTCAAGTATCAACAAGGGGAGTGGTGGAGTTTATGCAGCAATGCCAGCTTTGACTCATGGCAAACCTATACTACACCATTTTAATTCTTTGTTTAGATTTTAGATATAGCACACGAGTGCACTAACTCCACATCAATACACCACCATGGATTCACTTCCGCATCCTACGAGAGTGCCATCCACGGTACTCACACTTGTCTTGATATTTTTATGAGTATCCATTAAATTATCTATGAACAACATAAGTTCTCCAAGTAGTCCATATCCGAGGACGTGGCTACTCGAATAGTTTCATACCTTGTAGGGGTGTACTTCTTCACACACGCTATTGCCACTTATCGCCATGCACCTCGGCAACCTTTCAAGCGGAAGCCCAGCGAGGGAGTGGGCCATGACCGTCAATCACACAAGACATCTAGTACAGGCTATCGCCTATTTGAGACTGAACCCGCACGGAAGTCCGACAGAAGTTTCCGCTACGGCCCCAAATGATGTGCGTAGGGTTCCCAAGCCCACCATTCGAGTGACCCTTGGTACACCGTGCCACTGTCTACCGCGTCGTAACCCACCCCTAGGGTCAGTGCTACGCACGGCCTCCAGCATTCTATAAACACCAGAAACTACTTGTAACTCCTGGACCAAGGACTAAGCGATTGATGAGTCGAGAGGGTCAATTAAGTATCCCAACATGTGGTAGTAACTAGCCTTGGATCATAAACACGGAACTCGGTTCCTAAGAACGGTCCCAACGAGACAACCCGCTATGTACTCCTACATAGCCTCTCATCGCTACCTTTACCAAATTGGGTTCATCATAAGCTTAACACATCAGAACAATATTGTTTCATTCCAGTTCATCACCCAGATGAATCAGACCTGACACAACTCTAAGCATAGTAGGCATAGCAGGCAAAGTAAGCAAAGCACATCATGGCACAAGCATCTACTAGGTATGCTAGTTTGCAAGGTTTTGCTATTTACTGTGACAATGACAGGTCATGCAAAGGAATGGGTTCATCTACCGTGTATGACAGACAAGTGAACATTTGTCCTAATGCAATAAACAAGAGCAGGAGCGAGAGAATGGGATGTTATCGGAATGATCAAAGGGGTTGCTTGACTTGCTGGGAAGCAGGAAGGTTTTCTCCTTCATTGGAATACTCGAAGGTATCCTCGGAAGCAGGGCCCATCGCAATGCAGATTAATAGCAATCAATACACGGCAAGTGCGACAATATGATGCATGATCATGACATGGCAACATGTTTGGATGAGGTAATGCAACTACTGTCCATGTTGAGTGAAGTGATTTTGAGTATAGGTTCAAAATCATTCTTCATTTCATATCCCATATGTTAACCTATTAGTAAATGTCAATGTTCATCTACATATGTTGCTCTAACATGCATGATAACAGCACCATTGGATTCATCGGATTTTTCTGATAACTTTTCATATATAAATTATTTCAATCTGAGTTATAGATTAATTTCTATGAATTTCTAATTTTTAAATAGTTTCTAGAATTAATTTAATTCAAAAAATTATTTATTGCACTAGCATGACATCACCATGACGTCAGCTGGTCAACACACCATTGACAGGACAAACCTGACCAGTGGGGTCCACTGGTTAGTGACCCAGCTACTAATAGAGTTAATTAATTAACTATTACTAATTAGATTAGGGTAGGGGCCACCGGTCAGTGGGTCATTAACTCAATTAAGTTAGTTAATTAAATTTTTTAACTAATCCTAATTAGCAGGGCTCGGCCCCACCTGCCACTGACCGAGGGGACTAACCCCTAGTGGTCAAACTGGTTGACTCGCCGGCGTTGAGCCGCCGGCAATGTCAGGGATGGCAGAGGGGATCAGATTTCCTCCTCCGACGACCAAATGGGCGGTGGAGGGCACTGATCGGATCAGCGTGCTCGCGCACGTCGAGCCCGACACCTCCCAAGGGCTGGGATGGCCGGAAACGGCACCGACGATGAGCACAGCGGCTGCCGGAGCTCGGGCGAGCATGGCTCGTCGAGCCGGAGCGCGGATGACCCAACTGAGGGCTCCTAGGGCTGCCTAGGTTTCTCCCGAGCACTACTATGTGCTCAGGTGCGAGCTTGTGCCACTACAGCAATGACCACATCCTTGCCGGCGACGAGGAGCTCTCGGAACCGAGGGGATCTGGCACTAGAACACACTATCGAAGGGGGAAAGAGGGAGGAAGGGAGAAGGAGCTCACAGCGGACGCAACGGTGACGAGAGCGGGCTTGGGGAGGCCTTGCTTGCGACGAATGGGCGACGGCGGTCTTCGGTGACCGAGGAAGAAGAAGGCGTCGAGGTCGACGCTGGGGGCCTCCGGGCTCGATTCTTTGGGCGGAGAGGACCGACACGTCTTGGCAAAGCTACAGAGGGGCTCGGGAGTGAGGGGGAGCGGCTGGAGCGGCGGCTACGACGGGGAGAAGGCGGCGTCCATGGCGGGCAGACGAGAGGGAAGACGCAGGGGGTGAATGGCGAGAGAGATAGATGGGGACGATAGCGGCGTCCTCATCCTGTCGCCAGCGCGGCAAGGGATGCAGGCACGCAGGAAGCTGTGTGGCAGCACCGGCGCGGGCGCACGGCGAGCGCATGCTCGTCTTCTTGGCTGCCAGGAGGACGTCGATGGTGCTGGGCCAGATGGGCCAGCCCAGGTGCTTCCTCCTTTTCTTTTTTTAACATTCCAGTTCTGTTTTTATTTTTCTGACATTTGTTTCATTTATTTTTAGTCACAAATACTAGGTCTAAAATATTCCAAATATTTTATAAAACTTAGTTTGAATATTTCAAACTTCTATAAAAAGTTTTAGAATATTTTGAAAATTGATATATTTATAATGCTTTATTTTGCATTTTCAGCAGCTTTAATATTTATTTTTGAAATGCTATAAATATTCAAATATTTAGAATGACCCCTCGTATATTCATGTCCACATTTATCAAACATAGGGGACATTTTAGATGGGAATTTTGGATTTGTTGGTTTTTCACAATCATTAAATTGGTTTTATTCAAATGAAGTATTTGGGGTTTATGTTAATCCCCATTTCAAATTGATGCAAAAAGTGAAACGTGATGCACACACATGCTGTCCTAAGAAAGCTAGCTAGGGATGTGAGAAGCATTGACTAGGATGTTTATTGTAAGGAATGTCACCTTCATCAAACATTAATAAATAATTTACCTCAACCACCTATGGAGGTGGTGGTGTGTTAAGTCCATGTATATCCTTAATAGGTGGTAATTTATTAACATCCTCAGCCTTAATACGTTGTTCCTTCATACATTTATTTGCCTCTTGAATATATCTGGGACTGAGAAATAAGATACATCTCTTCTTCCGAGTGGGTTCAAGTGGTGGTTCTGGAAGAGTTCAATCATCATAATTTTTCAATATATTATTTAATAGTTCCTTGGCTCATTCAACAGTCTATTCCCTGAAAACACAACCAACACAACTATCTAGGAAGTCCCTATAAGCATCAGTTGGTCCATTGTAGAAGATATCAAGTATTTCATTTTTCTTAAGTGGATGATCAGGAAAACCATTAAGAAATTGGAGAAGCGTTCCCCAAGCTTATGGGAGACTCTCTACTTTAATTTGCACAAAGTTAAATATTTCCTATAGGGCTGCTTGTTTCTTATGAGCAGGAAAATATTTTTCAGAGAAGTAGTAAATCATATCCTGGGGACTACGCACACAACCAAGAGTAAGAGTATTGTACCATATCTTACCATCACCCTTTAATGACAACTGAAGTAATTTCATAATATAATAGTAGCGAATCTTCTCATCATGAGCAAATAGGGTGGCTATATCATTCAGCTTAGTAAGATGTGCTACCAAAGTTTCAGTTTCATAGCCATCAAAAGGATCAGATTCAACCAAAGTAATTAACTCTGGGTCGACAAAGAATTCATAATGCTTATCAGCAACGAAGATTGGTGAAGTAGCAAACTTACGATCACATTTCATTGTAGCATTCAAAGTCTTTTATCTATACTTTCATAGTAGTTTCTTAAAATCATTTCTATCCTTACAAGTAGAATCTCTCTAGATATTTCTCCATCCAAAGCATAACCTTCAGGTATCTTAGGCATTTCAAATCTAGGAGAGCTAGGCCTAATAGGTGTTTCATAATTACCAGTTTCAAAGTTCTCATCAGTTTTAGCACTTTCATTAGTTTCAATGATTTCATTCTCTCTAGCTCTAGCATTTGTTCATCAAGAAATTCACCTAGTGGCACATTATCATCAAGCAGGATACTAGTATCATCATCAGCATTATTCATAGCAAAAGTAGCATCATCAATATCTGGATTAATAGCAGGTGGTGTTGTTGCAAACTTACTCATAACAGAAGGTGAATCAAGTGCAGAGCTAGATGGCATTTCCTTACCTCTCCTCGTCATAGAAGAAAAAATCTAGGTTTCAGTATCCTTCAGATTCTTCATAATGATAGAGTGATATAAATCCCAAGTGAATCAAAAAATATAGCTATGCTCCCCAGCAACGGCGCTGGAAAAAGGTCTTGATAACCCACAAGTATAGGGGATCGCAACAATTTTCGAGGGTAGACTATTCAACCCAAATTTGTAGATTCGACACAAGGCGAGCCAAAGAATATTTGAGAGTATTAGTAGTTAATTTGTAAATTCAACCAACCCCAGAGATAAATATCTACATCAAAGTGATCAGTAGCATAGTAATATGATAGTTTGATAGCAGTAGTAAGAGTAACAGTAGCGGTAACACTAACAATAGTGATTTTGTAGCAAGTCAAACAGCAACGACAACAGTAGTAACTTAGCAAGAACAATAAGTGGAAAACTCATAGGCACTGGATCGGTCTATTCGTTGGATGATATTCATCATATAACAGTCATAACCTAGGGCGACATAGAGCTAGCTCCAGTTCATTCATGTAATGTAGGCATTTATTCCGTAAATAGTCATGCGTGCTTATGGAAAAGAACTAGCATGACATCTTTTTTCCTACCCTCTCGTGGCAGTGGGGTCCATAAGGAAACTAAGGGATATTAAGGCCTCCTTTTAATAGAGAACCGGAATAAAGCATTAACGCATAGTGAATACATGAACTCCTCAAACTACGGTCGTCACCGTGAAGTATCCCAAATATTGTCACTATGGGGTTGATAAATCATAACATGTAATAGGTGTATATGACTAGGAAATATCGGATCAAGAACATAGATATTATGATGATGACATAACTAGTTCATATACGAAATCAGGCCACTCGGTCCCTAGTAACAATCATTAAGCATGGAAAAGTCATAGAAACATCAATCTCAGAACATAGTGGATACTAGGTGTCGGCGTTCTGGAAACGGGGGTACCAAGACTTGCCTGCCTACATCCTAGGGTGTGTACCGCTTCGGAGCCCCGTACGACCCAGTACTATTTCACTCAAGACAAGGCCCTCGTGAGAGCCCCGCCCTCGCAAGGAGGACAATGCCAAGGCTCCCGGAAGGAGGAGGCCTCACCATGTACCTTCCTGAGTGGCGGAGGTCACTATGCAAAACTCGGCCTCAGGAGGTCAAGGATGACACAAGACGGGCCAGGCGGTCACCAGCTCGCGCGGAGGAGACATTTTCCTCTTTGGTGCAAAGGAGGCAAAGACGTACACAGGTTCCCGAGGCATCCCCCCAAAGGTTTCCGTTTCGGTGCAACAAGACCGGGCCATCAGGCTCAACAAGACGAATGTCATCACCGAGCCCACCTCTGCATCACCACCGGCTACTTTGCAGGCGAAGACCACCTACAGTCAGGATAAGGATGTACTCCTTGTTCCCCTTCGAATTTGGCTATTGTGGGATCCCTTCCCTCCATCGTAACATGGGCAGAGGACCCGGGCTGCTATAAATAGAGGATATGCCACTCAGTAGAGGGGGGGGCAGATCGAACACCACTCAAGCATCCTTGCGAGGTTGCACACCACTGTACTCGTCCACCCACAAACCTCCTCATGAGGCAATCCACCAAAAGGCATGAGTAGGGTTCTACACTTAGTAGCGGCCCGACCCTGGGTAAATCCTCGTGTGCTAGTCCTCTTCCAATGATTGTGTGAGTTCGCTGGGCTAGGTAGTCGTGCCATGAGCTTGAGGCCGGAGCTGGTGGGGATCTTCGCACACGCCCATGAGTTCGAACCCCTTTTGGTTTTGCGGAACCCAAAATCCAACATTTGGCACGCCAGGTAGGGGGCGTGTCAGAGTCTTCCACAAGCTTCGCTTTTCTCCGCTCCGTCGTTTCGATGGCCGATGCCCGGCAAGCTTCCTTTGGCCCTGGAGGATCTGCCTTCACCAACCTCGCCGCTGCTACCCATGACACGCAAGCTGGAAACTCGGTGATAGGTGGCCGTTACCTGTCCACTAGCATCACCTCCACCACTGTCGCCGCTCGTACAGGCAAGGCATGTGGAGGACATGCGGCACCCATGGGATCAACATCAACATGTACCCACGTGGGAGACCTCAACATGCATGACACGGTGCTGATGGCGAGTGAGCTTCTTCTCCATTGCTCGATGGACGAGGGCTTCGACAACTGGGCCGACCACATCGCTAAGTTAGTCACCGTCGCGAGGAGGGTGTTGGTTCCTCACCACTCTTCTTGACCACCAATGCAGGGTGCCGGGGGCTCGCTTGCCATACCGCTCACCTCATTAGCAGACGGCGTCCCACCCCTTGCCCGGGTGAGCCTGGGCAAGGCCCGCCGAACGCCGTGCTCCTCCTCCTCTAGATCTCGGTGATCGGCTTTGGGGCGCCGACTAGCCCCGCCAATGGAGCATTTGAAGAAGGTGACAGGACACTCCGCACGCGCCTCAATGCGCGCACTCACACCACATGGATCATCAACAACCTGGGTCATCCGATGCAAGCGCGCGAACCATTGCATGGACCAGGCGGCACAGGTTCACGGGCAGGCAGGTAACCAAAATGGAGGCACGGTGGGTGACCAGGGAGGCAACCCTTGTCAAGGCACGTGCGACCAACCTCGTCGAGACGTGAGATGTAAGCATCTTCAGGCGGAGGCTCGACGCAGAAGGGTCTATGGGCCACGCGTCGAGAATGGCATCACCCTGCCGCCCAGGGAGACTGCCCATGGGGCGCGCGCCGACAACTCAGGTGGAAGCCGAGGCCTTTTCGTAGAGGCCTATGTGCCGATCTTTGTCATAATTGCAGATGTCACCATGGATCATGCATCCCTCACGGGTGCCAGCATCCTCCCAGAGTAGGGAGATGTCTCGGGCGTCCTCTCCAAGTCGGGCCTGGGGGCTTCCACTCAAGAGGCACCAAGCCACGTTGGTGCTGGCGAGGGGGCATCCGGGGATGCATGGGAGCACGACACAACGGCTGCCCTCATGAGGAAGCAGCACGCAGTCGGGCCCTCTCGGCCGCGTGGGCAGCAAACTAGAGGGATTAGCGGGATACAAGCAGCATGGGCCACACGCGGCAACGGGGGCGCTGGAGCAGCCCTTAGAAGGCAAGGCCTCCCGAGGTCATAGGGTCATGGACTGGGCGGTGCCCCGACGCCTCACGAGGCGGCTTCACCGACAGAACATCCCTATGGCTGCGCTGGGGTGCATCGTGCTCATGTTTGGGTCGTAGGAGCGCAATCTTGTGGCTACGTGGGGAACAATGCACTTAGGTTTGGGCCATAGGGGCGCGCAACCGCATAGAAATGCGTGGGATAACTCTTGACTCAGTTGGGAGCACCTAGGTCATGCGTGTGGGGGCTTGCCCAGCTATCTTCGCTAGTGGCACTCTCATGTAATAATGAGTGGGATATATATGCCCGGAGCCCCCCCCCAAGGATGCGAAGGGGTTCCTACCCATGCCCTAGTGGAATCCCCATGCTCCGCACTGGCGCACAATACTCCCCTCCAATGGCTATGCCCACGCAACGTGGATGCCCTATGCTCCGTGATGGGGGAAGAGGAAGATGAAAACTAGCCTAGGTGCTGGACACGGCTATTGCTTGTCCCTTTTGAATTTGAATTGCCACTTTTTGAAATGAAACTCAAAGGTTTCGCAACTCTATTCGAAAAAGGGGGTGGGAATTTTCTCTCTTTGCGATTCTTTTTCTGGTCTTGAGATATTGTTTTTTGAATCAACACCTGTCGGTCTCACCTCACGCGTCCCCCAGGCGGGGGCGGCATGGGCACGGTTTGAGAACCTTGCCAAGTCCATGGCACCTTGGCTCACGTGAGGCGTCCCTAGGAAGGCCAGCAAGGGCCCATTGCCTCGGAAGCATCCATCTTATTGCAGTCGACCCTCGCTTGGGGGCTTCGACCACAGATCAGCATGGCATCATGAGGCCTCGAGAGGCTCAAGCACTTCTTGAGGCAGGAACAGGCACGAATGGAATGGGAGGTGCTCGAGCATCAAGGGGGACTCCTAAGTAACGCGCCTCAGGAGGCTCACTGGTGACGTGGTCCCTTGCCCCTTGGTCTCGTCCTAGTGATCTGGATGCCCCAACGACGGTCGAGGACTACTAGGTCCCACCTGTTGGGGAACGTTTCATGGGAAACAAAAAATTTCCTATGCACACGCAAGATCTATCCATGGTGATGAGCATCTACAAGAGGGAGAGTGGATCTACATACCCTTGTAGATCGCTAAGCGGGAAGCGTTAATAAATGCGGTTGGTGTAGTTGAACGTCTTCGCGATCCAAATCGCTGAGCGTCCCGTGATCTCATCACGATCCATCCCACGATCCAATCACGACCCGTCCCGCGAACTCATCACCATTCATCCCGTGAACTCATCACGATCCGTCTCGTGATCCTGATTACGGTCCTTCCGATCTAGCGCCGAACAGACGACACCTCCGTGTTCACCACACGTACAGCTTGATGATGATCTCCCTTTCTTGATCCAGCAAGAGGGCATGGAGAGATAGAAGAGTTCCCTAGAAGCATGATGGTGCTCCGGCGATGGTGGTGGAGCTATTCCGGCAGGGCTTCGCCTAAGCACTGCAGAAATCCGATCTAGAGGAGAAACTATGCACTAGAGGAACGGGTAACACGTGGCTGAAAATCTAGTGCCAAAAACCCTAAAACCTCTATTATATATAGGAGGAAGAGAGAAGGAGGCTTGTCCCTCAAGGGGCCAGCCCTTGGTTCGGCCGAATCAAGGAGGAGAGGAGGACTCCTCCTCCAATCCTAGTAGGACTAGGATTCCTCCCTATTTTGCCTTTTTCCACATTTTTCTCTTTGAGTTTTCTCTCCCAGCCACATGGGCCTTGTGTGGGACTTCCACCAGACCACTAAGGGCTGGTATTCACTCTCCCACAGCCCATGTAGCCTCTTGGGTCGAAATACCACTCCCGGTGGTCTCCCGGTACACTACCGGCACTCCCGGTACACTACCGGCACTCCCAGTACACTACCGATGAGCCCGAAACTTTTCCGGCGACCAAAATAGGACTTCCTATATATCAATATTTACCTCCGGACCATTCTTGAGCTCCTCGTGACATCCGGGATCTCATCCGGGACTCTGAACAACCTTCGGTCACCATGATACATAACTCTATACTACCGAAACGTCACTGAACCTTAAGTGTGCAGACCCTACGGGTTCGAGAACTGTGTAGACATGACCGAGACAACTCTACAGTCAATAACCAATAGTGGGACATGGACTCCCATATGTAGAGACCCGACCTGAAAGGTCGAATCTTCGGTGTTTCCGTACCATCCCAAGATCATGCTGGTACACACACGGTACATCAATGTATATATCAAAGGGAAATCACACAACATTAATTAATCAAAATCTCATATCGAGTCCTTTATTACAATAAGAATTTCAATAAAGTGGCTAAAGGCCAACTCATGAGATAAACTAAACCAAAGTCTTGCGGAAGCTTCATAGGTAGTTGAGTCCATCTAAGTCCAAGGGCATCTCACCGAGCGTAGAGCGTATCCTCACTCCTAGTCGGAAAAGTACTCTGCAAAATGATACGTTGCAGCCGTGTAGGTTAGCATATTGAATATGCCGGCAAATGTCACAAAAGAGGGGGTGAAAAGTAATCATCTATTCTATATGTAAATATGGCAAGGGGTAGTAAGTTTGCGTAAAGCCAATTTTTTTCCTACAACAAGAGGGGCAAAGTAAAAGTTATTACTACAATGTTGGTTGATTAATGAGATGGTTCCGCCAACCAATTCTCATACCCAAGTTATTATTACCCACATCATTATAGTACTTGGTGTTGAGAATTCTAGATAGTTCAGTTCCTTTGGCTCAAGTTGTCCATGACCGTGGACACGGCTAATCGATTAGGTTTGAGTACTCTATAGAGTTTTGCACACGTTCCCCACAAGATTTGATCGCCTCCGTTGGATTTCTCACACTTCAGGGTGTTTGAGAAACGAATGACCAAAACATGGTCTTCTAAAGGGTTTCCCTGAGACTCCGCCGGTGCCCATCCTTTCCTACCGTTCTTCTACATCTCGTAGCACCGCCTGTCCAGGGTTACCACAGTATCCAACCTAGCCAGAGCCCATAATGGCTTGTGGCTGTGCAGGTAAGCCTTGGGTCTTGAAGCATCCATCCATCTCTTTGTGCCTGGGTGGACCTTTCCGCGTGAATGCTGGCACTTCCCCAGCAACACCTAGGCTAACCACTGGCTTCCCCAGGGCGCCGTTCAACCATCATCCACCCAGAGGTATGTTGAAAACTCGGAGTCTTGAAGTCTTGATCATCTTTTAGGTCTTGAAATTATTTCCTCACAACTCTCATGTATCACACAACCAACCCCGTCTACTAATAGCATAGCAAAAATGAAATCAACGTTTCCCGGGGCCAAGTGTCAAGGTTTGAGGTGTGCCTACCACATGATACTACATCAAGTAACCAAGTTTCCAAATTACCTACTTTGCATGCAATTGGAGAGATGGTAGAACTAATGCAATAAAAACATGGTTAAACATGATCAAAGTGACTTGCCTTGCTGACGATCCTCGTACTCAAGTGACTCTAGATAACAAGCTTCGCACTCCGAATGATCTAACGAATGAAACAAGAGCAGGCCATAAGCATAAACACAATACAATTCACACAATTCAGCAAGGTTAAACAAACAATACTAAAACAATTCAATAGTAACAATCAAGAGAAAGAAATCAAAACCAAATTTGACTCACAAATTTTTAATGTCAAAACTACTAATACTATAAGACAAGCAATTATTATTTTTATTAACCACGCAATAGTTAGTGGAAAAGAATTAGTAAAATTAATTTTAGTATACAAAATCAAATTCACTAAAACTTTTGTTAAAGAGAAACTACTAAAAATTATAAGTTATAGAACACCACTAAATGAAAAATAACTAGAATTTCCTATAACATTAGAGTAGGAAAAATAACAACATTATTATTATCATTATTATTATTATCATCATATTACTTAACATAAAAGAATTACTAAAATTTATTTATTAGAAAAACCTAATTTAATCTTCTAAATAGTTTGTGAAAGTAAAACTAAATTGTTTTATAAAACTCTACCTAATGAAAAGAAATACAAATTTCCTATAACAATAGGATATAAAACTAAACAATTATTTTTATTATTAGCAAGTAATGTCACCTAACTGTTTGAAGCAACAGAACCTAATGAAAACCATTAACAAAAGTTAAACTAATTCAGGTTCAAATTAAATTAAAATTAACATAACTAAACTACATTAAGAACTAAAAAAATTCTGTTTTTTTATAAACCCTAACCAAATTTATCCTAAAAATTCTTAAACTATGTAGGATGATAGGTCTAACTAATACAAACCAGTGGCAAAAAGATTCACTCAAAAATAAAATTTTAAACTCATGTTATACATATTTTAGTAATTTAAGCAAATTTGGTTAGATTCAAATTTTAAAGTTCAAATTTGAAATCTAAGCATACAGACATAAACTACAACATATTTGTGATCTAATGAAAAAATAATTAACTAAAAACACAAAATATTTTAAAAGATATGATAAAAACAAAAACATAATACATTCTGTTTTCTAAAACAGAAAAGAAAAAGAGAAACTAACCTAACTAACGGACAGGGTGACGTGGCACGCTGTGATTGGCCGAGGGTGTGTGCGCGTGAGTGGTAACGAGCGGACGGCCGACAACTAACACGTACCGGTTCGTTTATTAAATAGATCTAATCTAGATCGTTGACTATGGATCCGACGGCTACAGGTGGAGGTGGAGGCTTACAGAGAGGGGGTCGAGGTCTCCAACGAGGTCGACGGCGGCCCGAGGTCGGAGGTGCTCGGGGACGACGGTGCGGTGGTCGGTGGCAAAGTCTGAAGGATTCAAACGGCAGCGGCGAAGCTCCAGCGTCGATTGGTGGCATCGGAGGGGGCTGGGGGTGAGTGTGGCGATGAGCACGAGCTCGGGGAGGTCCGGTTGGGTGCCGAACTCCGGCGAGGTGTGGGGCAGCGTTCCGGCGAGGGAAGATGGGGTTTCGGGTGGGAAACGAAGAGAGGAGAGGGCCGGTGTTTATATAGGCCAGGTGCGGTGGTCGGGGACGGAGAGAGGGACGAGATCCGCGGAGAGGGATCTTCGGCGAGGTCGTCGGGCGCGAGGAAGGGGATGAGCCGGCTGATGCCGCGGTCGGACGGTGGTTCCCGCGCATCAGCGAGAGTGGGACGCGTGATTAGCGCATCGGTGGCCGACCCGGAGTGATTTCGGGTCTTAAAGGCTGTGGGCCGGCCCGTTTCTATTTAATTCATTTCCTTTTCTATTTCCATAGCGTTTAAAACATCTTTAATGCATTCAAATATTTTTGAAACATAGGAAATGTATATATCAAAATGATCAGGGAATTAAATTCTATTTAATGAACATTTTTCCTCTGTCATATTGAATACTTTTTAAAAATTTATTTTGAGAAAAAATGCCTAATTGATTTTAAATCCTTTTGCAATAATTTTTTCAAATAACCCCCTAGTTTTATTGTTCAAATATTTCACCAAGATGCCCCTGGTGTGGAGTGTCATGTTACTCCCCTCTTTCTTTGAACATTTCAGGTTTTCAAATATGAGAAACAAGTAAAAGGAAAAGATGAAAGTGGCCTTTCAGAAATTCAATGAAAACACTTCAACCATTCTATTCATTCTTGCAATGTGATGATGATGCATAGCTATATTTCATAACATTCCAAAAATGAAATTTTGGGATGTTACACCATATTGGTTCCTACATATTCTACGAAGATCTTTATCGGTCGAACCTCTATGTTAAGGATTCAGTTAATCCCGTATGATGTTCCCTTTGTTCTTCGGTATGTTACTTGCCCGAGATTCGATCGTTGGTATCTCCATACCTAGTTCAACCTCGTTACGGGCAAGTCTCTTTACTCGTTCCATAATACAAGATGCCGTGACTAACACTTAGTCACATTTCTTGCAAGGATTATTGTGATGTTGTATTACCGAGTGGGCCCTGAGATACCTCTCCATCAGACGGAGTAACAAATCCCAGTCCTTATCCATGCCAACCCAATAGACACCCTCGGAGATACCTATAGAGCACCTTTATAGTCACCTAGTTACGTTGTGACGTTTGATACACACAAGTTACTCCTCCGATGTCAGTGAGTTGCATGATCTCATGGTCATAGGAACAAGTACTTGACATGTAGAAAACAGTAGCAATAAACTAACACGATCATATGCTATGTTTTTAGTTTGGGTCTTGTCCATCACATCATTCTCCTAATGATGTGATCCTGTTATCAAATGACATCTCATGTCCATGACTAGGAAACCATAGCCATCTTTGATCAACGAGCTAGTCTATTAGAGGCATACTATGGACATGGTGTTGTCTATGTATCCACACATGTATCTGAGTTCCGATCAACACAATTATGGCATGGATAATAAACGATTATCATGAACCAGGAAATATGATAATAAACGATTTATTATTGCCTCTAGGGCATATTTCCAACAGTGCCGACGTAGAGTGCCGCTTGAGCGTCAAGGGGGACTCCTGAGCAACGCGCGTGAGGAGCCTCACTGATCGCGTAGCTACTCGCCCCTTGGTATCGTCATGGTGATCCGGATGCCCCAACAGTGGTTGAGGTATACGCAGGATTGTGCCCCGTAGACGTAGTGTGGCGAAAGGCTACCAAACTATTTCCGCCCGCAAGGGAGAATCCCTCCCTGGTAGGATCCTCGAGTTCATCAGACACCCCAGCTGCACCTCACAACGCATGAGCTCGCCACGGCTCGCCAAGATAACTACCCCGACCACAAAGAGAAGAGATCTCATGATCTGATAATAACCTTAATGCTAACGAGAGAATGCATGCGCTATAGTTTACTACGTGCCCCCACTAGGGCTCTTGCAGCTCCAGGTATAGGGAAGGGCGTCGCAAGGGAAGGAACCCGGTCTCTCTAGGCGTCGTCGCTAAAACTTCATCCATGGGGCATCACGCTCCCCATAGGAGGGTTCGCTCCAAAGGACCGCGATAGGCCGTCATCGCGAGGCGTTGTGTGGCATGTCCATGGATCTCTTAAAGGGCGTCGAGCACAGAGCAGTAGAAGAACAAAATGAGCAAAGGTATGGGGGAATGCCTGGTGCCGCACCAACAATAACAAAAAAACACGCAAGATACGAGGGCGCGTCACACGAAACAAGTAATCGACGGTTCAAAAGAAGAGGGAGGAAGATGAAGGTAAAACACAAAAGTTAAGGACCTCAAGGGCCAAGTGCTTCTTGGTGTAACTAGGACCAGGGGTGAAACCAGGGGAAGCCTAGGCGGAGGAGTCGCTGTCACCACCCAGACCCTCGCCCGCATCGGCGCTGGAGTCATCACCCTCGTCAGAAGAAGGATCTAGGACGAACCGCTCCACCAGGGACTCCACGTTCAGTCGCACCTCATCCTTGAGAGGCCTCTGGAGCTCCTTGGGCACCGGCTCCATGATGAGGGGAAGATCAAGCTCCGGGGCGTGGCAGCGCAGGTTGGAGAAGACCCATGTTAGCTCCATGTCGAGGAGGTCGCGCGCGATGGACACGTTGTCCTTGTCCACCCGGGAGACGTCGTTCTCCAGTGCCTCCACCACCTTCCCGAAGAAGTTGACGTAGCCTCCATCCTCGTGTGCACACAACGACACTTGGACTTGATACGTTTCCAACGTATCTACTTTTTCAAACACTTTTTCCCTTGTTTTGGACTCTAATTTGCATGATTTGAATGAACTAACCCGGACTGACACTGTTTTCAGCAAAATTCCATTGGTGTTATTTTTGTGCAGAAATAAAAGTTCTCGGACTGACCTAGAAATTTATAGGGAATATTTTTGGAATTAATAAAAAATATTGGCAAAATAATCAACTTTAGGGGGAACACCACCTAGCCACAAGCCTGGAGGGCGCACCCCTGTGGCTTGTGGGCCCCCTAACGCTCCTCCGACCTTGTTTCCACTTATATATATTCCTATTCGGGAAGAATAAAATAGAAGAGAAGAGTTCATCGTGTTTCACGTTACGGAGCCGCCGCCATCTCCTGTTCTTCCTCGGGAGACCAGATCTGGAGCCCGTTTTGGGCTCCTGAGATGGGAAATCGACGCCTTTGTCATCACCAACCATCCTTCATCACCAACTCCATGATGCTCTCCACTATTCATGAGTAATCTCATCATAGGCTTGTTGCACGGTGATGTGTTGGATGATATTTATCATGTAATCAAGTTAGTTTTGTTAGGTTTTGATCCCTAGTATCCACTATTTTCTGAGATTGATGTTGCTCCGACTTTGCTATGCTTAATACATGTCACTAGGGCCTGAGTGCCATGATTTCAGATCGGAACCTATTATGTTTTCATGAATATATATATATATATATATGTTCTTGATCCTATCCTTCAAGTTGTAGACACCTATTATGAATTATGGTCCGCATCCCCTAGGGTGACAATAACTGGGATACTTTCCGGTGATTACCGTAGTTTGAGGAGTTCATGTATTCACTAAGTGCTAATGCTTTGGTCCGGTTATCTATTAAAAGGAGGCCTTAATATCCTTTAGTTTCCAATAGGACCCCACTGCTACGGAAGGGTAGGACAAAAGATGTCATGCAAGTTCTTTTCCATAAGCACGTATGACTATATACGAAATACATGCCTACATTACATTGATGGATTGGAGCTAGTTCTGTGTCACCCTATGTTATAACAGTTGCATGATGAATGCCATCCGACATAATTATCCATCACTAATCCATTGCCTACAAGCTTTCCATATATTGATATTTTCTAAGTTGCTTTTCCATTTCTATTGTTACAAACACTACAAAACTGCTACTATCACTTTTGCAACCATTACCGTTACTTCCATACTACTTTGCTACTGAATACTTTGCTGCAAATATTACGTCTTTCAGGTGTGGTTGAATTGACAAGTCAGCTGCTAATACTCAAGAATATTCTTTGGCTCCCCTTGTGTCGAATCAATAAATTTGGGTTGAATAATCTACCGTCAAAAACTGTTGCGATCCCCTATACTTGTGGGTTATCAAGACCTTTTTCCGGCGGCGTTGCTGGGGAGCATAGCTCTATTCTTTGAGTCACTTGGGATATATATCTGTTGATTACTATGAGGAATCTTAAGGATCCAAAAACCAAAATCTACCCCTCAACTATGAGGACAGGTAAGGAACTGCCATCTAGCTCTACACTTGATTCACCTTCTGTTATGAGTAAATTTGCAACACGACCTCCTGCTAGTAATTCTGATATGTCGCAAGTAATTGATGATGCTACTTCTACTATGCATGATTCTTATGATGATAATTTTCTTGATGATACCGTGCTACCGGGTGAATTTCTTGATAAACAAATTGCTAGAGCCAATGCTGAAACTGGTAATATTTCTGAATCTGATGAAATTAATTAAACTGAACACTATGATACACCTGCTAGATATACCTCTCCTAGATATGAATTGCCTGATATACCTGAGGGTTATGTTATGGAAGGAGAGGTAGCTAGGGACTTTCTTGCTTGTAAGGATAGAGATGATCTTAAGAAATTGCTTCGCAAGTGGAAGGAAAAAAATCTTTGAACGCTAGAACGTAGTATGATCCTAAGTTTGCTAATTCACCTATCTTTGTTACTGATAAGGATTATGAATTCTTTGTCAATCCTGAGTTAATTACTTTGGTTGAATCTGATCCTTTCCATGGTTATGAAATTGAAACTATTGTGGCACATCTTACCAAATTGAATGATATAGCTACCCTATTTACTCATTAGGAAAAAAAATCGCTATTACTATATCCTTAAGTTGTTTCCTTTATCGTTAAAGGGTGATGCTAAGATATGGTTTAATTCTCTTGCACCTGGTTGTGTGTGTAGTCCCCAGGATATGATTTATTACTTCTCTAAAAAATATTTTCCTGCCCATAAGAAACAAGCTGCCTTGCAGGAAATATTTAAGTTTGTGAATATTGAAGAAGAGAGTCTCCCACAATCTTGGGGGAGGATTCTCCAATTACTTAATGCTGTGCCTGATTATCCTCTCAAGAAAAATTGAATACTTGATATCTTTTATAATGGACTAACCGATGCTTCTAGCGACCACCTAGATAGTTGTGCTAGTTGTGTTTTCAGGGAAAGAACTATTGAACAAGCTGAATTACTATTAAATAATATATTGATCAATTATAATGATTGGACTATTCCCGAACCACCTTCAAAGCCAACTCCGAAGAAAAGAGGTATTCTATTCCTTAGTCCTGAAGATATGCAAGAGGCAAAGAAATCTATGAAAGAAAAGGGTATTAATGCTTAAGATGTTAAGAATCTACCACATATTGAAGGAATACATGGTCCTGATAACCCGACATAGGTAGTAGAGATAAATTCTCTCTGTAGATTTGATGAAAGAGATATTCCTTATAATAAGTCTGCTAGCCAATGCTTGGATGAATTTGATAATTTTATTGTGAAGCAAGAAAATTTCAATGCTTATGTTAGTAGAAAATTGGAACATAATGCTTACATGCTTGATCCCTTGGGTGATTATTTGAGTAGAACTGTCAATGATCTTAAGCTTATTAGTAAACATGCTTCCACGGTACTAAAGGCGCAGAATGATTTACTTAGCAAGATGAACAGTAAGAACAATGATCATTCTGTTAAAGTTGTGACTAGAGGTGGTAGAATTACTGAGGAACCTTTGTATCCCCAGGGCCATCCTAAGAGAATTGAGCAAGATTCTCAGAGATTTAATGCTGATGCACCCATTCATTCCAATAAGAGTAGGAAAAAGAATGATGATATAACTTCTCATGCTGCTAGTGAACCTGTTATAGATACATCTGAGAATCCAAATGATATTTCTATTTCTGATAATGAGACACAATCTGGTGATGAACATGAGCCCAGTGATAACATTAATAATGATGCTCATGTTTATGTTCACCCTAGTAATGATAATGATGTGAAGGTTGAACCTACTGATGATCTTGATAACCCACAACCTAAGAATAAAAGATACGATAAAAGAGACTTCATTGCTAGGAAACATGGTAGAGAAAGAGAACCATGGGTTCAGACACCCATGCCCTTTCCTACTAAACCATCCAAGAAAAAGGATGATGAGGATTTTGAGCGCTTTGTTGAAATGCTTAGAGCTGTCTTTTTGTGTATGCGCTTGACTGATATTTTGAAAATGTCTCCTTTCCACCATGCTTTATAATTATACTTTTAAAGGTGGAATGCCTAAGAAATTAGGAGATCCCGGAGTACATACTATACCATGCTATATTAATGGAAATTATGTTAAAACTGCTTTATGTGATATTGGAGCTGGTGTTAGTGTTATGACTTTCTCTTTATATCGTAGACTTGATTTGAAAAAGTCGACACCTGCTGAAATGTCTTTGCAAATGGCTAATAAATCAACTGCTCTACCTATCGGTATTTGTGAGGATGTACCTGTCATAGTTCCAAATGGTACTATCTTGACGAACTTTCTTATTCTTGATATTCCCGAGCACGACAGTATGTCGATCATCCTTGGTAGACCCTTTTTGAATACTGTAGGGGCTGTTATTTATTGCAACAAGGGCAATGTCACTTTTCATATTAATGGTAATGAGCATACGATACATCTTCCGAAGAAACAACCTCAAGTTCACAATATCAACTCTGTTGAAAAAATTCCAACGATTATTATTGGACATTTTGAATTCCCTCTTCCTACTGTCAAGAAGAAACATGATATACTTATTGTTGGGGATATGCATATCCCCATTGAGGTAACTTAGTGTTATTCAAAAATTCTTCGGTTTCATGTTATTCAAAAGAAGTTTGTTAATAAGACTTGATCAACCTTATTGATGGATTCCTTTTGATGAGCATGAGATGGATGAATTTAGAAAGCACAACTTCCTTCACCTAACTTTTACTTTATATTACCTAGATGAAATTAAGTAAAAATGCTATTATTTTTCTATTTTCCGAGTTTCCCGTGCAATAAAAATGTGACCTAAAAATAAAAGTTCTTCAAATGTCCTGAAAATGGAGTACGATTGTTTCTGGAATATTTAAGAATTTTTGGCACTAAGTACGCATCAGGGGCCGCACCAGTGGTCCACAAGCCTGCAGGGCACGCCCACCCCCTTGGGCGGGCCTTGGAGGCTTGTGGGTCCCATGTGGCCCTCCTCCACTTATTCCAGCACCCATTCACTTCATCTTCCTCCAGAAAAAATCCCACCATTGCTCAAACCCGTGTTCTAGCTCATTTTGCTGCCATTTCGATCTCCTTGCTCAAAGCTCCATTTGCAAAATTGTTTTAGGGGATTGCTCATCGGTATGTGACTCCTCCAATGGTCCAATTAGTTTTTGTTCTAGTGTCATATATATTGCAATTTTTTTCTGATGTGGTGACCTTGTTTTTGAGCTTGCATGTTAAATTTGTATGGTCCCAACTAACTTTGATGCACGATATAGTCTCTATGCACTTGAGGGAGTAGTTTCTATGAGTTTTCTTGAGTTTTGTTCACCTTTATTTCAGGTCACTAAAAATTTCATAATTTTTCGGAAATGTTGAGAAGATTATTAAGAGGTTCTTCAAGTCGGGGTCCTAAGGAAGATGAAAATGGGACAAAGGAGAAACCCAAATATAATCTTCCTCGTATCGCGGAAGTCCGACCATGTGAATGGCCGTGTGACACATTCTAGAGAGCGGCCGGAATTTAAATTTTTTTCTATTATTTGGCCGAGAATGCAGGCATCACCGACTTCCTCAACGATAAGTGTGACTAGTACCTCTTGCTCACAAATACTTTTGTGCAAAATTTTCACTTTGCAGACACCCCAGCTGCACCTCACAACGCATGAGCTCGCCACAGCTCGCCAAGATAACCCCGACCACAAAGAGAAGAGACCTCATGATCTGATAATAACTTAATGCTAACAAGAGAATGCATGCGCTATAGTTTAATATGTGCCCCCATTAGGGATCTTGCGGCTCCAGGTACAGGGAAGGGCATCGCAAGGGAAGGAACCCGGTCTCTCTAGGCGTCGTCGCTAAAACTTCAGCCATGGGGCATCGCGCTCCCCATAGGAGGGTTCGCTCCAAAGGACCGCGATAGGCCGTCATCGCGAGGTGCTGTGCGGCACGTCCATGGACCTCTCAAAGGGCGTTGAGCACAGAGCAGTAGAAGAACAAAATGAGCGAAGGTACGAGGGAATGCCTGGTGCCGCACCAACAATAACAAAAAACACACGCAAAAGACGAGGGCGCGTCGCACGAAACAAGTAACCGACGGTTCAAAAGAAGAGGGAGGAAGATGAAGGTAAAACACAAAAGTTAATGAGCTCAAGGGCCAAGTGCTTCTTGGTGTAACTAGGACCAGGGGTGAAAATAGGGGAAGCCTAGGCGGAGGAGTCGCTGTCACCACCCAGACCCTCACCTGCATCGGCGCTGGAGTCGTCACCCTCGTCAGAAGAGGGATCTAGGATGAACCGCTCCACTAGGGACTCCACGTTCAGTCGCACCTCATCCTTGAGGGGCCTCTAGAGCTCCTTGGGCACTCGCTCCATGATGAGGGGGAGATCAAGCTCCAGGGCGTGGCAGCGCAGGTTGGAGAAGACCCATGTTAGCTCCATGTCGAGGAGGTCGCGCGCGCTGGACATGTTGTCCTTGTCCACCCGAGAGACGTCGGTCTCCAGTGCCTCCACCACCTTGCCGAAGAAGTTGACGTAGCCTCCATCCTCGTGCGCACACAACGGCACTTGGACTTGATACGTTTCCAATGTATCTACTTTTTCAAACACTTTTGCCCTTGTTTTGGACTCTAATTTGCATGATTTGAATGAACTAACCCGGACTGACGTTGTTTTCAGCAGAATTCCATTGGTGTTATTTTTGTGCAGAAATAAAAGTTCTCGGACTGACCTGGAAATTTATAGAGAATATTTTTGGAATTAATAAAAAATATTTGCAAAAGAATCAACTGTAGGGGGGACACCACCTAGCCACAAGCCTGGAGGGCGCACCCATGTGGCTTGTGGGCCCCCTAACGCTCCTTCGACCTTGTTTCCACTTCTATATATTCCTATTCAGGAAGAAAAAATAGAAGAGAAGAGTTCATCGTGTTTCACAATACGGAGCCGCCCCCAACTCATGTTCTTCCTCGGGAGACCAGATCTGGAGTCTGTTTTGGGCTCCTGAGATGGGAAATCGACGCCTTTGTCATCACCAACCATCCTTCATCACCAACTCCATGATGCTCTCCACTATTCATGAGTAATCTCATCATAGGCTTGTTGCACGGTGATGGGTTGGATGATATTTATCATGTAATCGAGTTAGTTTTGTTAGGGTTTGATCCCTAGTATCCACTATTTTCTGAGATTGATGTTGCTCTAACTTTGCTATGCTTAATACATGTCACTAGGGCCTGGGTGCCATGATTTCAGATCGGAACCTATTATGTTTTCATGAATATATATATATATGTTCTTGATCCTATCTTGCAAGTTGTAGACACCTATTATGAGTTATGGTCCGCATCCCCTAGGGTGACAATAACTAGGATTCTTTCCGGTGATTACCGTAGTTTGAGGAGTTCATGTATTCACTAAGTGATAATGCTTTGGTCCAGTTATCTATGGAGGCCTTAATATCCCTTAGTTTCCAATAGGACCCCATGCCACGAGAGGGTAGGACAAAATATGTCATGCAAGTTCTTTTCCATAAGCACGTATGACTATATACGAAATACATGCCTACATTACATTGATGGATTGGAGCTAGTTCTGTGTCACCCTATGTTATAACAGTTGCATGATAAATGCCATCCGACATAATTATCCATCACTAATCCATTGCCTACAAGCTTTCCATATATTGATATTTTCTAAGTTGCTTTTCCATTTCTATTGTTACAAACACTACAAAACTACTACTATCACTTTTGCGACCATTACCGTTACGTCCATACTACTTTGCTACTGAATACTTTGCTGCAGATATTAAGTCTTTCAGGTGTGGTTGAATTGACAACTCAGCTACTAATACTCAAGAATATTCTTTGGCTCCCCTTGTGTCGAATCAATAAATTTGGGTTGAATAATCTACCCTCAAAAACTGTTGCGATCCCCTATACTTGTGGGTTATCAAGACCTTTTTTCGGCGACGTTGCTGGGGAGCATAGCTCTATTCTTTGAGTCACTTGGGATATATATCTATTGATTACTATGAGGAATCTTAAGGATCCAAAAACCAAAATCTACCCCTCAACTATGAGGACAGGTAAGGAACTGCCATCTAGCTCTGCACTTGATTCACCTTCTGTTATGAGTAAATTTGCAACACGACCTCCTGCTAGTAATTCTGATATGTCGCAAGTAATTGATGATGCTACTTCTACTATGCATGATTCTTATGATGATACTTTGCTTGATGATACCGTGCTACCGGGTGAATTTCTTGATAAACAAATTGCTAGAGCCAATGCTGAAACTGGTAATATTTCTGAATCTGATGAAATTCATTAAACTGAACACTATGATACACCTGCTAGATATAGCTCTCCTAGGTATGAATTGCCTGATATACCTGAGGGTTATGTTATGGAAGGAGAGGTAGCTAGGGACTTTCTTGCTTGTAAGGATAGAGATGATCTTAAGAAATTGCTTCGCAAGTGGAAGGAATTTTTTTTTGAACGCTAGAATGCAGTATGATCCTAAGTTTGCTAATTCACCTATCTTTGTTACTGATAAGGATTATGAATTCTCTGTCAATCCTGAGTTAATTACTTTGGTTGAATCTGATCCTTTCCATGGTTATGAAATTGAAACTGTTGTGGCACATCTTACCCTATTTACTCATCAGGAAAAAATTCGCTATTACTATATGCTTAAGTTGTTTCCTTTATCGTTAAAGGGTGATGCTAAGATATGGTTTAATTCTCTTGCTCCTGGTTGTGTGCGTAGTCCCCAGGATATGATTTATTACTTCTCTAAAAAATATTTTCCTGCCCATAAGAAACAAGCTGCCTTGCAGGAAGTATTTAACTTTTTGAATATTGAAGAAGAGAGTCTCCCACAATCTTGGGGGAGGATTCTCCAATTACTTAATGCTTTGCCTGATCATCCTCTCAAGAAAAATGAAATACCTGATATCTTTTATAATGGACTAACCGATGCTTCTAGGGACCACCTAGATAGTTGTGCTAGTTGTGTTTTCAGGGAAAGAACTATTGAACATGCTGAATTACTATTGAATAATATATTGATCAATTATAATGATTGGACTATTCCCGAACCACCTTCGAAGCCAACTCCGAAGAAAAGAGGTATTTTATTCCTCAGTCCTGAAGATATGCAAGAGGCAAAGAAATCTATGAAAGAAAAGGGTATTAATGCTTAAGATGTTAAGAATCTACCACTTAAGAATCATCGGTATGTGACTCCTCCAATGGTCCAATAAGTTTTTTTTCTAGTGTCTTATATATTGCAATTTTTTTTCTGATGTGGTGACCTTGTTTTTGAGCTTGCATGTTAAATTTGTATGGTCCCAAGTAACTTTGATGCATGATATAGTCTCTATGCACTTGAGGGAGTAGTTTCTATGAGTTTTGTTGAGTTTTGTTCACCTTTGTTTTAGGTCACTAAAAATTTCATAATTTTTCGGAAATGTTGAAAAGATTATTAAGAGGTTCTTCAAGTCGGGGTCCTAAGGAAGATGAAAATGGGATAAAGGAGAAACCCAAATATAATCTTGCTCGTGTCGCGGAAGTCCGACCATGTGAATGGCCGTGTGACACATTCTTGAGAGCGACCGGAATTTAAAAAGATTTCTATTATTTGGTCGAGAATGCAGGCATCACCGACTTCCTCAACAATAAGTGTGACTAGTACCTCTTGCTCACGAATACCTTTGTGCAAAATTTTCACTTTCATCCTAGGGAAGACCCTCCTACAGTACAATTTAACTTATATAATTTGCCTATGAAAATGAACCTTTATGATTTTTGCAAAGTTTGCAAGATACCCCATGAGGGCAGCATCAGGGAACCACGTCCTCGAGACGTGGAAGATTTTATTTACGCAGTCACTATAGGGGAAGAGAGAGGTATGTCAAAGGCAAGAGTAGCTAGTTTACATTTTCCTATGCTATGCTATTATTCATTATTTGCGGGAAGATGTTTAGTTGGTCGCTGGGAGAGTGGAAGCCTTAGTGCCCCTGACCTCACTATTTTGCGCCATGCTATATTTGCTGATAGAACCTTTAGTCTAGGCACTATGGTAGCCCAATGGTTGAACACCAAACGTTCGAAGTGGCCCATATTCGGAGGTATCTATGCATCTCGTTTAGCTAAACATTTTGAGATACCCATTAGGCTTCACAAGAAAGATGAGAGGCTGCTAGCCGCTAAGTTTTTAGATTATGACCATATGGTATCCCATGATGTTATTAAGAACAATGATGACAGGAGGCTGCTTTGCAACTTAGTATTTAGTCAGGGTACTTGTGAGATTATTACTTTGCCTGCTTCTTCTCTGTTCAATATTCATTCAGGCAGGTACACTATTATGCCCGATGACATCTATCTATATTGGGGTTTGTCACAAACCCCAGCACCTGAGCCGACATCGGCCCTTGATCCATATTAGGCCCTGGTTTTTCAGTGGGAGCCATAGGAGGTCGCTAATCAGTGGAACCCTCAGTGTCCTCCGGAGTATCCCGGAGATGGTTATTTCTAGCCATGGACCTAGACCAACTTAGGCCAAAAGCCTAAGTTTGGAGGAGTACGTATTTTTCACCGACATTACATTCATGTTCACACACTCATTTCAATTGTTGGTGTTCATACTTTTTCATTGTAATATCCATGCTAGTTTATTTCTTGTTTGTGCTTTCTTCTTGTGTGTTTGATTAATCTTTAAGAAAATCCAAAAAAATAGTTCTAGCCTTACCTTCTAGGTTGTTTACTTGTAGCATTAAAATAAAATCCAAAAAGATTTCTCGTTCTTCTTTTGTTTATTGGGAGTTTTCCCGTGTAAATAGTTTTTCTTGTTCTTTCTTTGAAACTTATTTTCTTTAGGTCGTAAGGAGAAGCTTATGATGAAATGTTAAGTGGCTCTCATATGCATTATTTTTTATCTTACATAGAGCCCATATTGCCTTGTATTCTCCTTTGAGTTACTGCTTGCAGATTCCAGCTTAGTTTGATGAACGTGAACTCTTATTGTTCACATCGTTCGGTCGTGCAAGTGAAAGGCAATAATTACGATATATTATGAAATGACTGAGATGGAGAAAAGCTGGTGCAAACTCTAACTATCTTGTTTTTGTAAATATGATTAGATCATCGTTCGAAATTCAGCTCATTATGGGTTGAACATGTTTGCAATGGCAATTAGACATTATAGTTATTCATGCCATGCTTAATTAGATAACAGTTAATAATGGTTTGTTTTGAGTGCCAACATGCATATTAAAATGGTTGTGATGTATTATGATAGAGTGGTATCCTCCTCTGAATGATTCGAGTGGCTTGACTTGGCACATGTTCACACATGTAGTTGAAACAAAATCAACATAGCCTCCACGATGTTTATGTTCATAGTTATTTATATCCTACTCATGGTTGTATTCAATGTTGGTTAATCTCAAAGCATGTTGATGACTATGTCGCTCTCTAGTTGGTCGATCCCTAGTCTTTTGCTAGCCTTCACTTGTACTAAGCGGGAATACTATTTGTGCATCCAATCTCTCAAACCCAAAGTTGTTTCATATGAGTCCACCATATCTACCTATATGCGGTATTTACCTGCCGTTCCAAGTAAATTTGCATGTGCTAAACTTTAAACCTTCAAATAAACTTTCTGTTTTGTATGCCCAAATCGCTAATTTGGCGACTGGGGGCTGTCAATATCTTCCATGCTAGGTGGGTTATTCTCACGATATGTGTTGATTCACTATCATTCACGAGAAAGTGGCTGGTAATCGGGATGCCTAGTTCCATGCTCGAAATAAAAAGCAAAATATAATTAAACAAAACTCCGCCAGGACTGTGTTTTTATGGACGATACTCCTTGATTCGCCACACCGTGGAGTGTAACTGATTGGTGGAGGGGGAGTAAAAACTTTACTATTTTGTTTGGGAACCGCCTGTAATGTATCTTGCATGGAAGATATTGAAAACCTCTTGGTCGTTATGTGAGCAATGAAAGCATACCGCTCAAAAATCATTACTTATCTTTGTTTTAAGAACTCGAGCTCTGGCACCTCTACAAATCAATGCTTCCCTCTGTGAAGGGTCTTTCCATTTACTTTATTGTTGATTCATCGTCTTCTAATAAAAGGCACCAGTTAGAGAGAACCACCGTCATTTCGATGCTTTTTTGTTAATTGATATTGAGTATGAGCATGACTGGATCTCTCTCACCGTGAATTACAATGTTTAGTTAGTCCTTGTTCTCCAGAGGTGCTCTGCATTTACGTTTTGCAGTCTCAGAAAGGGCTAGAGAGATACCATTTTGCCATATTGTATCATGATTGTTTTGATAAAATTGTTATCATCCAAGACTTATAATTATTGCTTGCTACTTGGTTATGCCGTTGATATGAGTAAATGTGAGACCTCAATGTTATTATGAATGTGGTTAGTTCATAATCTTTGCTAAAAACCTGAACATAAGTTAGACATATTTACAATAGCAAGATCAAACAGAATTTGTAAAAGTTTTGTTTATCACTTTCAGTTTATCTACTGAATTACTTGAGGACAAGCAGAGGTTTAAGCTTGGGGGAGTTGATACGTCTCCAACGTATCTACTTTTCCAAACTCTTCTGCCCTTGTTTTGGACTCTAATTTGCATGATTTGAATGGAACTAACCCGGACAGACGCTCTTTTCAAAAAAATTGCCTTGGTGTTATTTTTGCGCAGAAATAAAAGTTCTCGGATTGACCTGAAAATTTATGGAGAATATTTTGGAATTAATAAAAAATATTGGCGAAAGAATCAACTACAAGGGCCCCACCACCTGTCCAGAAGCCTGGAGGGCGCGCCCCTGTGGCTTGTGGGCCCCTAACGCTCCTCCGACCTTGTTTTCACTTCTATATATTCCTATTCGGGGAGAAAAAATGGAAGAGAAGAGTTCATCGCGTTTCACGATACGGAGCCGCCACCATCTC
Source organism: Hordeum marinum (assembly GCA_022496015.1). Taxonomy (NCBI): domain Eukaryota; kingdom Viridiplantae; phylum Streptophyta; class Magnoliopsida; order Poales; family Poaceae; genus Hordeum; species Hordeum marinum. The sequence continues at coordinate 389,211,708 of CM039672.1, forward strand.
CTGTTCTTCCTCGGGAGACCTGACTAGAGTCCTTTTTGGGCTCCGAAGAGGGGAAATCGACGCCTTCGTCATCACCAACCATCCTTCATCACCAATTCCATGATGCTCTCCACCGTTCCTGAGTAATCTCATCATAGGCTTGCTGGACGGTGATGGTTGGATGAGATTTATCATGTAATCGAGTTAGTTTTGTTAGTGTTTGATCCCTAGTATCCATTATGTTCTGAGATTGATGTTTCTATGACTTTGCTATGCTTAATGCTTGTCACTAGGGCCCGAGTGCCATGATTTCAGATCTGAACCTATTATGTTTTCATGAATATATATATATATATATATATGTGTGTTTTTGATCCTATCTTGCAAGTTGGAAACACGTATTACAAGTTATGATCCGCATCCCCCAGGGTGACAATAACTGGGATTCTTTCCGGTGATTACCGTAGTTTGAGGAGTTCATGTATTCACTAAGTGCTAATGCTTTGGTCTGGTTCTCTATTAAAAGGAGGCCTTAATATCCCTTAGTTTCTAATAGGACCCCACTGCCACGGGAGGGTAGGACAAAAGATGTCATGCAAGTTCTTTTCCATAAGCACGTATGACTCTATATGGAAAACATGCCTACATTACATTGATGAGGACATCCTCGACGAACCATACAACCGCACCAGCCATGCGGCGGGCAATATCTAGGTACTGCTTGGCAGGTTGCGCCTCTAGCATCCTCACGTGTGCCCCCTCGTCCTGGGTGGCCTGCACGGCGTCAGCTGCCCCCTTGACCTAGGCCTGGAGGGACACCAGCTCCGCCTTGGCATCCTCCTCGCCCCTGAGCGCGGATTAGAGGGCGGCCCTGGTGCTCACCAGCTGGGCCCTCAATGCGTCCGCTTCCTCCTGGGGCTCGCCGAGCTTGAGCCTTTTGGACACAGGCGCCTTGGCAGGAGGAAATAGTCAAGTCTAGAGTATCGAGCATGATTACAAGAAAGGGGGTGGGTTATGGTGCACTCACTCATCGATGATGGCCCAGTGTCGGCGAGCTTGGGTCGTCCTCGAAGCCCCCCCCCCCCCCCGTGCCACCTCCAGAGGCCGGCGATGGAGCCGAAGACCCCATGCGCTTCCCCGCACCTGCAGCACTCCCTCCGGGCGCCATAGAGAGTAAGGCAAGAGAGGAGGATGAGAACGGTATCTTGGGAGGATGGAGAGTGAGAGGGCAAGTTGGGGTGGCAAGACCCCTCAAGCTGGGCGGAGTTATAGGCGTAACTGCTGCCCGTGGGGTGTTTTGGGGAGTGGAGGCGGCGTGCGCTCCTTAGGCGCCACATGACGGACTCGGTTGGCATGCCGCAATGCTTCACCTTGCTTCATCTTCCCTCGTTGGGTCAAATCCGCAATGATGGACGACACGGCGTGTAGGCTTCGCATCTGCCTGGCTCGGGGTGGTTCCCGACGATTTTGGGGAGTGGAGTCATCAGTGTCTCATAGAGTGTCGTGTGTCAAGCCTGGCCCGCGACGCTTAGTTCTGTCTTCTATGGCTTCGCCTAGAAGCCAACTCAAGCGTGCCACGGGCCTGGGGCTACTCTCGGCATTCGGGGAATGGGGGTAACCATACTTGCCTACCTGCGGCCCGGGGCGTGGCCCGCTTTGAAGCCTCGTATGGCCCAGCATGGTTTCACTCAAGACAAGGACCTCACGAGAGCCCCGCCCTCGCGAGGAGGACAACTCCAAGACTCCCCGGAAGGAGGAAGCCTCACCAGGTCCCCTCCTAAGTGGCGGAGGTCCCTATGCAAAACTTAGCCTCGAGAGGTCAAGGATGACAGATGGGCCAGGCGGGCACCAGGATGCGTAGAGGAGACAATTTCCTCTTTGGTTCAAAGGAGGCAAAGACATACACAGGTTCCCAAGGCGTTCCTCCCAAATGTTTCCATTTCAGTGCAACAAGACCGGGCTAGCAGGCTCAGCAGGACGGATGTCATCGCCGAGCCCACCTCTGGATCACCACCATCTACTTTGCACGAGAAGACCACCTATAGTCAGGATAAGGATGTACTCCTTGTCACCCTTCAATTTGGCAGTTGTGGGATCTCTTCCTGTCATTGCAACAAGGGAAGAGGACCTGGGCCGCTATAAATAGAGGATAGGCCGCTCAGTAGAAGGGGAGACAGATCGAACACCAGTCAAGCATCCTCGCGAGGTTGCACACCTCTGGACTAGTTCATCCACAAACCTCCTCGTGAGGCAATCCGCCAATAGGCATGAGTATGGTTTTATGCTTTGCAGAGGCCCAACCTGTGTAAATAATTGTGTGCTAGTCCTCTTCCTGTGATTGAGTGAGTTTGGCGGGCTAGATAGTCATGCGGTGAGCTTGAGGCCGAAGCTTGTGGGGATCTTCACACACGCCCCTGATTCGAACCTCTTTGTGTTTTGCGAAACCCGAAATCTAACACTAGGGATCATTCCCTAAGAAAACTAACTCGATTATATCATGAATCTCATCCAAGTCCTGACTGACCAACAAGCCTACGAAGGAATTACTCACTCCCGATGGGGATCATCATGGAATTGGTGATGAAGGAGGTTTGCTGATGACGAAGACCAACATTTCCCCTCTCTAGAGCCCCAAACGGGCTCCAGATCTTGCCTCCTGATGAAGAACAGCAGGTGGCGGTGGCTCCATATTGTTAAACACGATGAAACTTTCTCCCTGATTTTTTTCTAGAAACCTAGGATTTTATAGTGCTGGAATTATAGTCGGGGGGCCCATAGGTGAGCACCATCCACTAGCTAGCGTTAGGGGGTTGGCGCACCCTGGTGGGTGGTGGCCACATGGGCCCCCCTATCTGGTGGCTTTTGGCTCCAATATTCCTCAAATATTATGAAATAATTCTCCAAAAAGTAGTGTTCCATTCCGAGAACTTTTATTTCTACACAAAAACAACACCATGGTAGTTGTGCTGAAGATAGAGTTAGTCCAGGTTAGTTTCATTCAAATCATGCAAATTAGAACCCAAAACAAGAACAAAAGCATTAGGAAAAGTAGATACGATGGAGACGTATCAAACAATCACAATATTGATATGTTTTATTGTGTGAATGATTTATGTTCTATTGCTATGTTTTAATATGTGTAAAAGGCTAACAGTTATAGCGAGACAATCAGTATGAAAACATATACAAATGTGAAACTAATAATATATCTTAATTGTTGAATAGCTCATTGAAGACATGATACATATACAATATATATCATCACATATATGTGATGATAGTACTTAAATAATATGTACAATGAATAAAACTAAACTAATAATAACCCCTCCTTAAGCGGGGAGCAATAAAATGGCAGCCTCTCGCTATCAGCTCCCTGGTGCGCGGTGGCTTCCCAACGCGAAGGGAGTTTGCCGCCTCCTCCACCTCGCAGCGTTCGATGTGCCAAACAACCTCTTACTGATGGAGGCACGTGACCATGCATGACAGTACACTAGGCGCCCACTGGAGATCTTTGGCGATGGCACGCTCGAGCTTATCAGCCCACGCCCATGCAGCGGTGAGGAGCCTAGTGCCTCTGGATTTTGTTGTGTGGAATCGGCCATCTTTGTACACCTCCACCGCTCATCGACTCGCTCTCCACCAATGCTCTAGATCCTCCTTTTCTCGTGCGGCGCTAAGGGCATTCCAGGCCGCGAGGTTCCTAACGCGCTCCTCAAACACAACCCTTCTTAAAGACCACCTGCGTGGCTCTCTCAGCCGATGACAGCGCCTTCCACAAAGCCAGATTGTACTGGCCCCCAAACCAATCTTCAGTTGGGGGGTCTGGCCCAACCTTGTCTGGGGGCACGAAGGGGTCCTCCTCATTGCTGCATTTTGCCATGTCCTCGTGGGTGGCGCCTCCTCCTCTGCTTGTGCATAGGCCGGCCGCACCATGGCCGAGTTTTGTGTGAGGGTGGGATAGAGAGACGAGAGAATGCATGCGGGATGCCATCTCACGGGGCAGGATTTATAGGCGGCTGGAATCTTGATCGACACCAGAAGTTATTGCACATGATTTCCTACTCAACAGCTATGTGTGAATAAACATCACCAACTGTTCCCAATGCATGAACGTGTGTGATTAATAGCCCGCGAAAATTGGCTTCCAAAACTTGAAATGCGAAACAGGGCGCCAATCATGTGGGACCCATTTGTTTTTCCAAATACTTACATTTTCTATCCAAATCTAATGCATGCCAGCCATTTGCGTTACGGAAGCAAGTCAGAGAGCAGTAAACATGACATCTTGGCCCCATGGTAGGAAATCAGGCATATTATCTTGTACTTTAGAATTCAAAGCATTTTTTGTCATTATTTTTGAATTTAGTACCTAGATTCTTAATGCTTTTGTATCCTAACTATCACTCAAGATGTTTTGCACTCCTTCAAATTTATTGCATGTTGCATATATATGTAAGCACGTAGTACATAAATATGATTTTTGACCGATTTCTGCTTCATATAGCTTGTTTATGTGTTTCAGTTTCGAAATTTGGCCATTAAATTTCTATAAACTAACATAATGTATAAAAATGCCAATAGAACGCCATTTAAAAAATAGGATGCCGGTCGTATTTGTGCATTGTATCGATGAAAAAACCTAGGTCGAATGAGACAACCATTGTTGGGTTGTCATCAGACATGGCCCCACGTTCCCCCTTTGTATCACGCACCTCCGTGTGATGCTCCGGTTTGTGAGAGGCTTGTGTCTAAAGCTGGGGATTTCTTAGGCGAGTATTGGAGTCCCATCTCCGTACCATCATCGCCCTCCCATCCTCGTCCTCGTCTATGTACCCATGTGCGGGGATAAAAAGTTTCCCATCCACGTCCCCACCGAGTTCTGTATACCATGGGGAAACTCACACGTGCATTTAAGAATAACCTTCATGTATTTCTGTAGAAAAAATAGTATTTCAACACAATAAACAATATGTTGTGGATAGGTTTGGGATTTCTTAGGGAATTTTGTGCCAAAGGAGTGGGATGTGTGTAAATTTGGGTGACCGAGGCCACACATTACGTGGGGTCTACTAATTTCAGATCCCACATGTAAGTACTTCAATTCATGGGTAAGGTGGGTAATGCTATCCCATCCTCATCACCATCCTGCACGCTCGGTACGTAAGTTATTTGACGTACCAACTTCCAGATGGGCATTCAAGCTTGCACCTGTGCCCTAATAGAGTAATTACCCATGGGGTCGCAGGTAATAGTGAACCATGCATTGCGAGCTTTGACATGTGTCAAAGCTTATCTTGAACAAGCCATTACTTTGATCCCGAAATCTTGGCCTCATGTCAGGAAATCATGCATATTTTCATGTACTTTGGTTCATTTTTCAATTTTTGCCTACCAAAACGTAGATTCCCAATGCTTTTGTGTCAAAACCGTCAATCAATATCTTTGGAAGCCCTTCAAATTTATTTCACGTGGCATATACACGGAAGCAAGTAATATATAAATTTGATTTTCCAGTGGTTCTTTCTTTATCTTGCTTGTTCATGTGTTTCAGTTTTGAACTATGGCCATTAAATTTTTGGAAACTAACTTTATGTATACAAATGCTAATTGAATGCCGTAATATTTTCCAGATAGCATGACAAACGTATTCGTACATTGCATCGATGAAGAAAAAACTAGGGCGAGTGAGGCAGCGACCCATTTCATCATCACACAACACCCTACGTCCCCTCTCGGAACTATACGAGCATGCATGTGATGCTCCTAGTTGTGAGAGGCATGTGACAAAGCTTATCTGGAACATGCCGTCCCTTTCACCATGGCATCTTCGCCCCATGATGGGAAATCATGTTGATTTTCATGTACTTCATAGAATATTTTTTTATTTATTGAATTTAAAAACCTAGATTCTTCTTAATGCTTGTGTCCTAACCGTTACTCAAGATGTCTGGAACTCCTTCAAATTTATTGCGCATGGCATATAGACAGAAGCACCTGTACATATTTTTTTCCTATAGTCTTTGCTTCATATTGAACATGTCCATGTGTTTTAGTTTCGAATTATGGCCACTAGATATCTACAAGCTAACTTCATGTTTAAAAATGCTCACTAAACCCCGAAAATGTTCAAATTTTAGGTTTCGAACATATTCGTCCATTGTAACGAATTCAAACAAAGGTAGGCCAAATGAGACAACCACTAGCGGCTTGTTATCAAAAAAGTCCCATGTCCCCTCTTCGAACCATGACCCTTTGTGTGATGCTCCGTTTAGTGAGAGGCGTGTCTCAAAGTTTATCTTGAACAAGCTGTTACTTTGACCATGACATCTTGGCCCCATGTCGAGAAATCATGCAGATTATTATCATGTACTTCAGAGCATTTTTTCATTTTTTTGTATTTTAAAACCTAGATCCCCAATGCATGCACGTTTGTCCAAACCGTTACCCAAGATGTTTGGAACTCCTTAAAATTTATTGGAAGCGACATATATTGGGAAACAAGTAGGCCATGGCCCACTACGACCGCTAGGACAGTCACAGAAACTTGATTCGCGGTTCGAGGCCATTTTAATCAACACGGCCTATCAATGTGCAGATCATGCCCCATTTACATGGGATATGTTTAATCATGCGCGTGCAATGGCATGCACATTTCTGGAAGCGGAGGAATTCACCGTGCAACAAAGGGGGTCCAAATGATAAGTCTCATAAAAGGGGAAAAAGCCCCAAAGCCTATTCATGCTCCCCATTTGCCTTCTCTGCTTTCCATTCTTCTGAGCCTCCAAAGCACAGATCTAGGTTTTCTACCTCACCCCAAAGCTCACGAATGGCGGGCTCCGGCTCCAACGGTTAGTGGGAGGTTTCCACCGTCACCGACCGGGATATCCTAGACCTCAAGAATGTCGGCTACCTCTCCGCCGACATCCCTCACCGCTTGCCGGAGGAGGGCCAAGTGATCCCCACTCCCAGGCCGGGCAAAAGGGTGGTCTTTCTCCCCCACTTCATCCGAAGTTGAGCTTCCTGCTCCACTCCTTCGTCAGGGGGCTCATGTTTGTCTACGGCCTCGACTTCCATGACCTCCCGCCAAACTCTTTCATGCATATATCGCCATTCATCCTCGTCTACGAGGCTTTTCTGCGGGTCGAGCCTCACTTCGGCCTTTGGCTCAAAGTGTTCAACGTCAAGCCAAAGTGCATCAGAGGCAAGCACGCAGACTACGGCGGGGCTATGATCGGCAAGCTCACCCGCGTCGCATAGCCATCAGGTACCTTCATCGACACCATCAAGGTGTGGCAGAGGGAGTGGTTCTACATCACTGAGCCATGGGAAGGTCAGATTCCCCCTACCAAAATAAGATCAGGTCCCCCACCAGATTAGCTTCATGGCTCAAAAAGGGCCTTAGCTAGGGACCGAGCAAGGAGGTGAGCCACTTGTAGAAGCACGTAGGCTCCATGACCGAGAAGGACGTCAAGCTGACCAATGTGGTCCAGGTCATGCGCCGGAGACGCATCCTCCCCTGCCAGTGTCGGGATACTCCATTGTGGGCTCGTCATCTTGACGATGCGCCCATGATCCTGAACCTCTTCCACACTATGCAGGAGAACCTGTGGAAGGCGCACTTCAAGTCGCAAAAGAGCTAGCCATCCGAGGAGGAATACAGGGGTCTGGACGACACCAAGCCCACCTCCGAGGTACGGTATAATTTTGCTTGATAGGATTTATTTTCCACAGAGAGGACCATAACATTTTTTCCGATCATTCCTTTGAAGACATGGCTAAAGAAAGTCGTTAACATTAGTAGTCTGTCACCTCAGCCTGAAGACACAAGGTCCGGGCTGTTAGCAGAAATTCTCTTGATGAAGCCTTACGAGGCCCCCACGAAGAAGGACAAGAAGAAGAAACCAGGCCAGGGTGGCCTTCACATCAGGGACTAGTTAGAGACTGTGTCCGAGGAAACTCATGCCTCCTCGAATCAAGAGGAGCATGAGGAGGAAGAGGAAAAGGAGGGGCAGGAGGAAGGGAGGAGGAGGACAAAGTCGACGGGGAAGGCAATTCCCCCTCGCAAGAAAGTGGGCGGTGTCATCGGGCATCCCAGAAGACGTACCCCCTCCTCCCCGAAAGAAAGCACGTTGGGCACAGGTGATCCTGTGTGACGACAACTCGGACTCAAACACAGAGTCCGATGACTTCGAGATGGTTCCACAAAGGAACCTCAAGGTCAAGCTCCCCGCTTGAAGGTTAGGATCCAAATATCCCCTTGTTCGTCATTAACAGGTTTTAAGTTTATTAACGTGCGTGTACTTATTGACGTTGTAGCCCCTCGCACGTCCTTCCCACCGATCAGATATCGGAGGGGGAAAATCCACCCATTAAACTAGCGGAGAGCAGGAATGTGTCGCATCCTGCAACTCCGGGCGCCGCCAAGGACGCCGCGGAGGTGTCGTCCCTACATGCTCCTATGGAGCCGGGCACCCGCGGCGGGGGAGACAACATCATGGACGAGGCTAATGCCTCGGCCATCGAAGACCGAGGGGATAAACCCCATCCGGATACTAAGGAGGACGAACGAGCGGATTTTTAGTCCCCTCTGAGGACCTCTCCGGAGCGCACCATGCATCCGGACAAAACGGTTCAAACCCCGGTCGGTGATCGGATTATCCGATCACCATCGGCTCCACCGACCGATGGGTGGTCGGTCTTGGAGGAGGCTCTATCGAGCGCCTCCATCTTCGAGGAGCATCGCACCCTTATGGGGGTGGTATTGCAGAGGATTCAGTTCGTCGACAACAGACTGAACGAGCCCTTCAAGGGTCTCTTGATGTGTTTTCAAGTAAGCCATGCGATACTCTTATATGCAAATTGTTTATTTTATTTTTAGGATTATATACATGGCAGCCCGCAAGCCCTAGATGAGTTTGATAAAAACTTACCTAGGGGTCAATCATGGATCGAGTTCCGAACTATATACAAATGCTATATTCGGAACATGAGAGTAGGCCCTTAGAGGGCCGAGCATATTACCGGATTGACGATTGTTTGGAAGTTTTGCAACTATGTAAGCTGACAAGTGTTTGTGTATTATAGGCTTCATCGTCGGCGGCTGCCGTAAATAGCGCAAAGATGGATGAGCTTAATCGTAAGCTAAAATTCTCCAAGGATGAAGTTGATGCCCTCAAGAAAAGATTCGACGAGGCACAAGGTAAGTCTACCCAAAATTCGAACACCTTTACCGGAATACTACCAATGCAGGTCTTCATACTGTTAATCATTACACATCCTCGGCAAAAGTGGTGGAGAGGCTCAAGGCCGAGCTTCAACAGGCTAAGGATGAAACGGCCGTCCAGAGGTCGGCGGCCAAAGAAGCGGCTACCGCCCTCTCCGCCCTACGAGCCACCAGCGACAAGCTTGAGGCTCCTGTGGCGGAGATCCAGCAGGAGCTCAAGGACACCAGCCAGAAGTGCGAGGTCATTGAGCAGAAGGGAAAGGAGAGCGCGGCTGAACTGTCCACCCTAAAGACCGATCTCCAGGAGGAGCGGGTGGACAGGAGGTTCTTTGAGGAGCAGGTCCGCCAAGCGAAGGATATAGCGGATGGTAAGACATACTTACTACGGTGTGTCTTTGGGGATAGCAAGTTGAAATTTCTTACCCAGGTGTGGCGTTCCTCAGGCGCCTCCTCCGATCTCCAGAAGAGCGTAGCAGACGCCAATCGGTTTTACGCGTCATGGGAAGAAGGAGACAAAGTGCGTCTAGTCTAGGCACAATTTGAAGCCCCCCGAGTGCACTCCTCTTCTCGCCGAGTAGCTGAAGCACCCGATGGAGCTTCATCGGATGGCGGAGCCGCCCACGAAGGAACTCTGCCTCCAGCGGTGACACGATGAGCCACTACCTGACAGCCACTTTGGCTTGGTGCACAGGTGCTCCTCTTGCATCGAGGGAGCTCGGATGGCCTTTGCAAAGGCCAAGGTGCATTGGCCAGGGCTGGATCCGACGAAGATAGCTACCGCACCTCCGTTGCCTGGAAAGGAACATCGGCACCCCAAGCTGTATTTCGCCGGAGTAATGGATGGTGCTTGGAATGTAGCGGCGCAATGTTCGGGCAATAATATGTTTGAATAAGTTGTAATGCATCCGAAGACATTTCGAAGTTTTAATGTTATAAGTTAGCATGTGTTTAATGTTTTTGCATTCCTTTATAACTCCTGTGTGCCGTTTGAAACTAAAAGATGCGAGTCGTCGGCTTCATCCCCCACGTAGATACTACATGGGGTGTCCCTACCAATGCACTATGTCCTTTAGCCGAGTTATCAGAACCCGAAGGCGGTAGAGTGCAGGAGACTAGGCAATCAGACCAAGGTGCTTTATTTCTTTCACTTAGCCATAGGGGCGTGAAAACGACTGTGGGGGCTGATGACTAGACGCCGGAGTGTTGTGATGTTTGAACATACCATGGCAAAGGCTAGCATCACATGGTTTGCATCAAGAACAAACCCTTCGTATAACACGGAATATCCTCTAACGAGGGTTTAAGTATAACACTTTGAGCTCGGATTCACGGACCGGCTCTTGCATACTATGACAGTCAGTTTTGGCTTTCTCCCCTGAGGTGTTTGACCAGACTATCTGGAAACACAATCGCAGGGGTGCTCCCTTTGTCCTTTTAGCCGAATGACCGGAGCGTAAAGGGGCAAGCATAGGAGCCGGGCAACCCAACTATTGACCCAAGACATAGTTTGGAGCCAATGCATATAAAGTGAATTCCAAGACGTCAAATGTACAATAAGTTGAACTTAGGGTGATTTTTCTAAGCTCGAGCCCACGGTCTATTAGCCGGTGCATCACATCATACCGAATAGTATCATGAGAAGAGGGAGAAAAAGGAAAGTATATGCCAAAAAGGAAAGACGAGACAAACATGTGCAACGCTTTTATACTTTTCTCAACAACTCTTATAACTTCGGATTGCCGAGGCAACTGCTTACAGGTTTTTGAAAGAAAGAAATTAGACAGGAGTGGTTGTACCAGGGGTCTTCAATTGCTAGCCTTATTTCCTCGATGTGCCCTGTTGCTAGTTTACTCCTGCTCTTTGGTGCACCTTGATGGGTGGTACTGTTTGGTTAACGGATCATGCAAACAAGGTCTTGAGAAGTCGCCAGATTGTGGATGAGCTTTACGCCATTGGCGGTCCTTTTAATGGTCCTTGCGTTGTGTCCGAAGACATATTGATGGTAGTAGTTCGGTCCATCCAGACTCCCACCTTCGTTTCCCCACCGCTACCCATGGAATTTTAAGTGCAAAGTTGTGACTCCTTGGCACGTACTATGCTGGTCCTAGGGCTGTGCGATGCGGGGGGGAAGTCCCTATTTAAGGGGAGGGGAAGGCTCCGAGAGTTTGGACTAAAGCCGAGTCCGATTCCCAGTCTTGCGTGCCTTAACGGCAGATGCCCAAGCCTGCTGATCATCTTTGTAGTTAAATTCCACCGCCAGGGCCAGAGCATGTTCCCGGTTCGTAGAGAGCGCTCCGTGTTGCTGTTAATAGTGATGACCCCCTTGGGTCCGGGCATCTTGAGCTTGAGGTATGCATAATGAGGGATAACGTTGAAGCGAGCGAATGCTATCCGGCCAAGGAGGGCATGATAACCACTACAAAAGGGCACACTGTCGAAGATCAAGTCTTCACTTTGAAAGTTATTGGGCGAGCCAAACACAACTTCCAGGGTTACGGAGCCTGTGTATCGGGCCTCGACACTTGGGATCATTCCTTTAAAGGTAGTGTTTATGGGATTGATCCTTGACGGATCTATGACCATCGTTTGCACCGTGTCTGAGTAAATCAGGTTACGGCTACTTCCTTCGTCCATTAGGACCTTTGTGAGGTGGTACACATCTATGATGGGATCTAGGACGAGTGCGGCCAAACCCCCATAATGGATACTGGTCGGGTGATCACGTCGATCAAAGGTTATCGGATATGCCGACCAGGGGTTATACTTTGAAGCTACAGGCTCTACAGCATACACGTCACGAAGGGCACACTTCCTATCCTTCTTGGGTATATGGGTGGCGTATATCATGTTTACTATTTTGACCTCTGGAGAGAATTTCCACCAATCAGACATCGAGGCTCATCCTCATCCTTGCTGTGAGGGCTCTTGCCTTAATCCTCTGGCGAGAGCTTAACGACCTGTTTAAACATCCACCAATTGCGGCGTGTGTGATTGTCTGGCTTCTCTTGAGTCCCATGGATTTGGCAAGGCCTTTCCATGATCTTTTCCAACGGAGTGCGTCTGTTGCAATTGCCTTTAGGAGGCTTCTTTCGCTGCCCAAGATGGGAGTTGCGAAAGTTGGCGTTAACAGTCGTATCATCGGCATCACTGTTATTATGCCAGCACTTGTTCTTATTGCGCTTGGGTTTCCCATTTCCGTCCTTAACTTCAGAGGTTCCGGGGTCTTCAGAGTTGTGGCTACATCGTGCTCACCAATTATCTTCGCCCTCCAAAAGCGGGTCATGAGGGAAGTAAGGGCGGACATGGTCCGAGGTTTATCCTCGACAAGCTGGCAAGCCAACCATTCATCCCGAATATAATGCTGAAAAGAGGCTATTGCCTTAGCATCCGGGCAGTCGACAGTCTGGTTCTTCTTGGTCAAGAACCGATTCCAAAATTGTCGCGTAGACTCTCTGGGATTTTTTTACGACGTTTCTTAAGTCAGCGGAGTCCGGCGGCCGAACATAGGTGCCCTGGAAGTTAGATCAGAATGCAACCTCTAAGTCTTCCCAGCATCCAATGGCATTTTCGGGGAGGCTGTTTAACCAGTGCAGAGCTAGCCCCTTGAGTTTTAGGGGGAGATATTTGCTGGCGCGGAGATCACCTCCTCGTGCCATGTGGATGTGGAGGAGGAAGTCCTCAATACATACGGTCGGACCAGTCATCCCATCGTACTGTTCGATGTTCACGGGTTTAAACCCCTCTAGGAACTGATGCCGCATTACCTAATCTGTGAAGCACAGAGGGTGAGGGGCGCCACGAACTAGAACTATATCGCGCCTGTATTCGGCATCTGTTCTAGCCCGGTTGTGTTCCCAGTCTTTGTTATTGCTTCGGTTGAGCCATGGTCTGTACCCATCCCGTCTATCGGGTAAGTATCCTCTGGATCGATAGATGGATCTTGTGCGACCTGCTCTGTAGTCCAGGTCGTCTCACAGGTCGAACCTGTCATTGGGCTCTAGCGGCTCCTTTCCCCATCTTCGGGGCATAGCCGGTCTATAACCGGTATCGTCAGCCGTCCTATCACACCTGCGAGGAGGGTGCTCCATCTTGTCGTATGGGGTATGTTTGGGAGACGGGGTATCAGTGAGCTCGTCATCAAATTGCGCTAGCAGCCTTCTACGTGGATAACTCTTAGGTTGGTCCGACAGGCCGGTACCGCATCCCTCCTCAGCTGAGAGGACTCTAGTCCGTCGATCCTTGAGGTCGTCTTATTCGGCTTTAGGTTGTCGTTCCTTCGATTTCAGGCTGTGAGCCGCTGCTATGAGTTGTTGTCTGAATAGTTCCTGATCTTCAGAGTTATCAGGAATGTCTAGGTCATCGGCTTCCGGGATATCCTCCTCCTCTACAGGAGGGAGGTAGTTATCATCCTCGGAATCATTGAAAATGTCGGGGTTACTCTGGTCCTCAGGCCTTTCCTGAGCCTCTAACGGGTGTTCGGGGATATCGAGATCGCCACGGTCCTCAGGGATATCTCCGTCCCCGGTGCCGATAATAGCTTTCCTTCCCTTTTTGCCTTTGGACCGCTTATGCAGTTTTAGGTGCCTTGACGGTGCGGCGCCCAACTTCTTGTCATCATTATTGGGCGTTTTGTCGCCATTAGTGGCAGGAGTGTCCACCATGTAGACATCATATGTGGAGGTGGCAGCCCATCGCCGGTATTGACGGGGGTCAGGGCAATATCCTCTTCATACATGTATTCCGCCTCGTCGGAGGCATAGTCCAACATGTCGGTTAAGTCTTCGACTGTGGCTATGAAGTGGGTGGTGGGTGGGTTGAAAAATTCGTCCTGACCCATCCTGTAACTCATCTGAGCATAGATCGAGGTTGAATCATGGGAAATTTTCATTGACGAGATCCGATCTAGGGCTTCGTCGAACACCGAGCGCTCGATCAGATCACATTGTTCGAAACTTTCGGAAGTGACATCCGATGTGCCAGAACGAGAGGGGAGTTCAGAAAGACCGAGTGTTCGTCCTTCTAACACTATGGCTGGATCCGGACTAGTAATTAGAACACCACCGTGGTTAACTCTGTTGGCGTGATTGAAGAAGGAACTCGAGGTTAAAGCCTCAACATCTTTGGGCGTGGCAAGTGAAGCCGCAAGCCCGGTTAGTGACAAGTCACCTTGAAAATCCACGGAGAACTCTAGGTTCCCGAATATGACCTCTGAATTAGGGGCAAATATCTCGACACAGCCTAGATGGCCGGTCGGGTTGGCGTGCAACAAAAATGCTCCCGAAGGCGAAGGTCTATTCGGGGACGAAAGTGTCCATGTTGCGGACCTCTTCGTTGGTGACAAGGTGAGACATCGATTCCTTGGGCGCTCACAGCGGAACTCTCATGAAAGCACCAATGTCAGTGTCAAAACCAGTGGATCTCTGGTAGGGGGTCTCGAACTATAAGACTAGACCTATGGTAACAAGAGACGAAGGGGACATAGATTTACCCAGGTTCGGGCCCTCCTATGGAGGTAATACCCTACGTCCTGCCTGGCTATATTGATGATATCGGGGTTACAGAGTTGATCTACCTTGAGATTGAATAGCTAACCCTAGATGAGTTGTTCTCTCCCTAAAACCTAAAACACTTCGGCTTATATAGACGCTGAGGGTACCTAGGGTTTACACATGGTCGGTTACACGCCGAAGAGATAAACATGCCTACTTGCTACATCAAACATGGAGTACAAACCATGCTTCTTGATGCTTCCATCTTGGAGATAGGGCCTTGAATTGATCATGTGTTCTGTAAGTGGCCCATATAGTCCAGCCCATAGAAATAGGTCGGCCCCCCAAGGACCCCTTAATCCAGGATCCCCTCAGTCAGGAAGCGCCTATCCATCGAGCAATCGACGACGGAGTAACAACGTGAGCTATGGTGACGCCAATGCTACGAGTACTACAAAGATGAGGGTGACGCCGACGATGAGGACAACGCCGAGGATGAGCATGTCACCACGGTAGAAGTCAGCCTGAGGGACATGGAGTCCAGCACCGGCGCAATGTCGTGCGGACAAGTCATCGACATCTCATCGAGCAACAACGAGGCATAGGGCGGCTTCTTGTTTGCGTCTTTGTAAAAATTATGCATATTACTAATAGCCTTTGTTCAGAGAGCCGGTCTTTTGTAAGACCTATGTCTGGTTCAAACAGCTTGATTATTTAGTGAACTTTCTTGGTTTAGTAACTGTGAGCTATGTGTGCCCGCTATTTTGTTTACCCAAGTTAGAAGTTGATGTTACAATATGCAATGACGTGGATGTGCACTATAACCAGGGAATACATGGGGAGGGGCAAAATTTTGTATGTTCTGTATCATCGCACACGATAAAAGCTGAAACACCATATCTGATGAATCTTTGCGTGCCAAGATTACCTGCAACGAGCGAAAAAATTCACCGACCGCCGAAATATCTTCCTCCCCCTCACGCCAAAGGGCAACATTTCCCCTGCAACTCCTCCACCCCCACCGCCCGCGCGCACGCCGCTGCCCACATCTCTCCCTCTAGCATCCGACCGTCGTAGAGATGCCATGGTCTCCTCGAGTGACCCCTCAAGCGCTATCTCCAACAACAAAGAATCTCTCACCAGCCAGGTATTCGTCTCTCTTCTCTCTGGCTCAACTAGACTTAGGGTTTTGTTTTGGAATTGGGGATCTTAAAGCGGCAGGTCCATATGTGCCATTTTCGATCTCTTGTAGCTCCCTAGGACAATCACTTCCAAGGAATGGAGAGGGGTAGCTGAAGAACTGCCTGTTCATGGTTAACATCGATTTCAATCCGTGATGTTACAAGCTTTTGAATCTGGGTATAGGGGGAGGAAGTTTTTGCCATGTGCAAAGATGGTAAGCCTAACTCTCGTTGTTAGAAATCATTTGTTATATTAGGTGTGATTCAGACTTCCCGTGTGCTATTTAATTCTGGATGTGATTAAGACACTATCATTGCACGAAAATTTACTGCAAGGTAGTACACATGAAGCACTTCATTTCATTTAGCACGAGCAAGGTCTAATTACGCATAGAAACATGGCTAGCATCAACACAACATGGCAATCTGAAATAAACAGATTCTCGGACTTCATGAAGAAAACATGGTGCAAGACAGTAGTTTTTAACACATTGGAATGTTTGACAACAGAATGTACATAGCTGTCACTATTAATTTGTTTTCATTCAAACATTGCCGATGTGCGTCCTATACTACAAATACTGTTGTAATAGGTTTAGCTTCCTGGTAAAATTGGTGATTTGTTATTAGACATTAAAGAAGCAGAGGAGGGACGAGTATCAGAGCATCCTACTACGAAGACTCTTCTAGTAGAACCATGGCATGTCCGATGAAGACCCATGTAATCCTGGTTGTGATGAGATGCGTGAAGCTGATTTGAAAAGCTACCTTCTAGTAAGAAAGTAGACCCATTTGAAGCACGTAAGTGCAAGCATGGACTACCATTTCTTGTTGGCGAATACTTTGATGAGTGCAGTTCTAGTTGTCACAAGTTACATAGATATTGCATGGAGATAATATCAAAAGGAGAAGATCATAACATTATGGAATTACAGTACGACCGTCATCATTTCTCTCATGATGCAGGTACCAAAAATGTGGAATTCGAGGACATTCGTCTCTTCGTCAACTTCAATGAGCTTGCTGCCACTCTTGTCAAATGCTTGATGGTGTAAGTACTTCACAAACTCTGATAAACTTCTCCATACAAGGTTTTAAAGGACAAAAACCTAATTGTATCGTATTCCTCTCAGTGGATTGACAATGCAGAGACCATCAAGGGTAAATGTGTATTTCATATATCCTGATTTAGCAAATGGCCTTATGTTATGAGATAATGTCTCATGCAAGGCTTCCATTGATTATGCCGCCAAGATCTTGTTCGACTTACACGTAGGAGAATTCTACATGTGGCCATACCATGAACAGTAAGTTAAATATACAACCACACATACATTGATCATCTTTCTGTCTTAGACATAGTTCACACGTACATGGTTTTCTTAAAGTGTAGAGATCACTGGATCTTGGTGGTCATTTTTCCAAAACGCAACATAGTTTACTAGATAGATTCTCTCAGAGAGTCAAATGCGCCTCAGGATCTGAGTCATCTTCAGGATTTCATGGATAGGTATTGAATTCTTTGATGTTAATGTGTTGTGTTCATATCTAGTTCCAGAATTGAGTGTGCAAAAATTCTTCTTCATTTGGCGTGTATTGTGAAAGAACATAACTTTAGGAGGGTTACGGTTCGACCGCCTACTACATGTGCCTCACGTGATCATTTCTACGGTAAGACAACGAAATCCGTTATTTTTAGAAACTGCTAGTCAGATGTTCAAGTTTCTAAGTAAACCTCTTTCTATTTCTCTCAATAGAAAAAAGAAGAAACAACTTACACCAGTTATGTTGTTCCTGACAACACAAATACATGACTAATATTGTACAAAAAATTTCAGTGTCCTCAGCAACAACAAGGTATGAGCCTATCTGGATACTATGTTTGTGCGCACATGATGAACCTGTGAAGATGTGTTCAATGTGGTGTAGATGCTGACAGCATAAAACCAGTAAGTATGCTTCTTAATTACTATCTTCTACTCCACATGTATATCACATTCTGATCTAAACCTGCAGTTCATCTTCGGACCAATGACCTCTTCACCGCTCACCGCAAATGAATTGATGTTTGTTAGGAAATTTATTAGCACCTTCTTTGTGAAACACTATATCAAGGCTGGTGATGACATCAAAGATTTCCGGATTCATATCCCCTAATAATAAGTACGCATTCATATAGTGTTATCAGCTAAACATATACACATGGATGCATTATTTTCGATGTGATCATGTCTTTGTATTTCGTACACTATGATTATGTACTGCATATGTCGGTTTAATAGCTATGGAATTTAGCTAGCATTGCTCAATTGCATATTGTCGTGAATTATTATGAATCCTCTGCTTGCGGAAACTATTCGTTCAATTGCATATTGTGGTGAGTTATGATGAATGTTCTTCATGTGGACACTATTTGTTGATTGCATATTGTGGCGAATCTGCTATTTGCAGGGTGAATTAAATGTGATATTTCACAATAACCTCACAATTTCAGCAGACGCGGTTGAACCAACTAGGCGGGTTCGGTCCAGAACAGAAAACACATGCAACTCATAGTGCAACCGCCTATGATCCACAGGAAAAGCACATTGGATATAATCCAAAATGTTGGTGATACATAAGAAATCAAAACGGTTTGCAACACTTCTACGTGTGCGTAGGAGCTACTCAATCGTTTGCGATAGCACCGTATCTCACACGTGAGGCAACAGGAAACCGTGCCCGATGCAAAGACGATCCCACGCGTACTTTTTTTGGGAAACGTGTCCGATGATGTTATGCATGGCCCGTGTGCGATGATGAACATATCACACATAGTTTCTACAATGGCCTGTATGGATTAGGTAACATTTCGCAAATGGTCAAAGTTCAAAGTCCTTTTGTTTTCCATGAGCAATTAGACGCATTTGGCTCATCTTGGACGTGTGTGATTGATTCCAAATCTCAAACGTACATCCAAAAGATTGTGTATGCGATATGTTCCTGCACCACACACGATTATATCTGCAGATCGTTTGTGTTCATTGTTCACCATCGCCGACGGATTTCACGTGTCGTGTGGGATACTCCCCCTATCGCCCACGCAGGCAAGGCACTGGTTTAGAACTACGTCACAGAAAGGGGTTATAAGCTGTTTGTATAGCACGTCTGTGATGCCCCCGATTTCGACCGTACGTTAAACATACACGCAATGCGTATGACCAAGATCGGGGACTCGCTAATCAATATCACAACACAACACTAGACACAAATTAGAGTCATATAGCTTCATATTACAAGCCAGGGGCCTCGAGGGCTTGAATACAAATTAGTGTAACATCCCAAATTTTGGAATGTTATAATAAATATTAGAATGATTGTTTTTTTGATTGAGTGGTTGAATTGGGTGAAAATTTGAATCTTTTTGAAAACTTTTGAATGAGAAGGAATAAAATGACTTTCCCTTTGTGTTTGATTTCCAATTCAATTCCATTTCAAATCAGTAAGAGAAGATAACATGACTTCTTCATAAACAAGGAATTTGAAAAGTTGATTCGAAAATCTCTAAATTATTCTTTTTGCAATTCATTTCATATTTGGTTCCATTTTAAATTTTGAAAGAATTCAAATACCCTTGACAAGAATTTGAGAGGACTAACATGACACTCCACACCAGGGTTATTTTTTGTGAAGCATATGAACCATAAAACCCACGGGGTTATTTGAAAAATATTTGCAAAAAGAAATAAAGCCATTTAGGAATTTTATGAAAATATTTTTTTTGAAGTATTTTTTTTGGCCGTGGAAAAATGTTCATTAAATAGCATTTATTCCCCTGGTCAATATGATATATATATCTTCAATTTTCAGAAGTGTTTTGAATGACAAAAATGTGTTTTGCTTTCACTAGAAATTAGAAAAGGAAAGGAATTAACATTTTAATTAAAACCGGCCGGCCCACCTGCCTTAACCCTACCCAAAATTGCTCCAAGCCGACCGACCGACGCCGCGCCCTCTCCCTCCCTCTCTCTGACATGCCGGTCCCACCGACCGCTCGCGCCATCATCGTGGTCGCCTCCCTCCTCTGTCTCCTCCCCTTTCCTCGCCGGCAAGATCACCGCGCCGGATCTCCCTCTCCTTCCTTTTAGACGAAGTCGAGGCCCATATATAAAGCCCTCCCCTCCCGCACCCCGTTCCGCCTGTTTCCCCCTCGTTCAACCCTCTCCCCTCGCCGGAATCCCTCGCCGGAGATAACCATGACCGTCGCGCCATTGCCGACCCCGTGCTCGCCCTAGCCTCTCCCCTTGCTACCTGAGCCCACCGTCCACTTCGCCGCCATCGTCCGCACCTCCCCAACCACTCGCCCGACCCTGCACCCAACGGAGCGACTTCCCCGACGACCACCCAAAGACCTCCTCCGCTCACGAGCTCGCCGCCATCGACACCTTTGTCCCCGAGCCGTTTCAGCGCCACCAGACAAATCGCCATCCTCGCCCACGTTGACCGGTGCCATCAGACACGCCGGAGGACCACCGGAGCGCCGTCCCCATCGACCTTGCTGCCTCGGACATTGCCGGAGTTTCGCCAAAGCTCCCCACCCCCTCTGTAAGTCACCAGTGACGCCATCCACCGTCCGATTTAGATCCAACGTACCAAAATAGATCACTTAAGCGGCGAAAGGTTTTCTTCTAAGGCCCGGCCATTCACTCGTTAACACCCACGCGCACACCCCGTAGCCAATGAGAAAGCGCCACATAGCACCCCTGTTCGTTAGATTTGGATTTTCTTTTCTGTTTTATTTTCTGAAACAGAATTAGTTCTGTTTTTGTTTTCTTTATATCTTTTAGGTTTTAATTGTTTTAATATGATTCATTTTGCATTGTGTCTCAAATTTTATGTAGTTTCTGTAGATATAATATTTGACCATATTTGAATAATTTAAATTTGAATTCAAACAGTTTTGATTCAAATCTTATTTTCTGAATATCCTGAGTTTAAAAATATATTTTGAATTGATTCTTTTTGCTACTGGTCTCTAGTCATGTTATTTACAAGTAGGTAAAATTTGAGAATTTTTGGAATAACTTAAATTAGTATTTTTAACAAAACAGATTCTGTTTTAGTTCTTTTTAGGTTTATTCCTATTTCTTTTGTTTTAAATAGTTTTCATTTATTTTCTTTTATATTAGTTGACAAGTTTTACATTTTTTTATGTTAGTTCGAATTAAAATTTCATCAAGTTATTTCTATCTTAATTATTAGTTTTGCTTGCATGAAATCAATTCTAGTTCAATTATAACTTGCAATTGATTTCCATTGCTAGTTAATTTGCTGTTTGAAAATACCTTTAATAAAATTGTGTTGTAAAATATACCTTTCTGTTAACTTAGTGTTATATATTTTGTTTTCTGTTATTTTAATATTTCATTTGTTTTCTTATTGTTAGGTTTATTAGGCAAAAATCTATGTTGTTTACAGTATTACTTTCTTAGTTCTTAGTTGTTCTTCAAAAGTAATTCTTTTGCTAAGTAAAATATTTACTAAAATACTTTTGTTATATTTTACTTTGTTTTTGTTTTGTGTTACTTTTGAAAACACGATTTACTTGTAGGGAAAACCAACCTTAGTTGTGTTGATGAAACTTTGTTGTTTTGAGTTTTGTCTTAAGTATTTCGTTCATCACAACCTTGTGCTTTTAGTTTTGTGTTGCTTTTTGATAGTTAGATTTGATTGTTAGTATGATTGCTTATATGAATGCAATGTTTGATTATTATAGATTTTTATCGGAGAGTGACGAATAGTCCATCAAGTTATTTCTGAGAGCGGTATTATTCTTCATCAATAGTACAGGCAAGTTCACTTTGACCATTTTTTTCATACCTATGTTTTATTGCATGTAGTGATATCATTCAATAAATCCCTCCAGTAGTGTTATTAAAAATTCTTGTAGTCAAGTAGAATGCATGAGGTAGGAACCCACCAGTTGCTACTAAAGCCCTGGGAACGTTAGTTATTTTAATGCTATGCTAAAGTAGACGGGGTTTGGTATGAGTGTTCGTGAGTGGTGTGAGAAGGAGGACTCTACGTCAAGATGACAACTTCATGAAGGTATCATCAAGTCCTGCGTCGTCAAGACCTCAGGACTTCGAGACTCGAGAAACAAGTTTTCAGTACACACTACTGGGTGAAGGATGGTTGATTGGGCATTCCTGGAGTAACCAGTGGATGGCCAGGATGCATGGAGAAGCACCATGACATCTTGTGGAAAGCTTCACCCAAACTCAAAGAGACGGATGAATACTTCATGCCCAGAAGCTTACGTGTGTAGCCACAAGTCATTATGGGCTGTGGCTTGGTTGATCTTTGTTGTGACTCTGGCTGGGCAGTGCTACGAGATGTAGTCGACATTAGGAATTGATGGGCACTAACAGTAGTCAGGGAAACACTCTGAAAGACCATGTTTTGTTCATCTTGTTCTCAAAAACCTGGCAGTGCGAGGACTTACTAGGAGGGAATGAATCTTGTGGGTAAAGTACACAACAATCTGCAGAGTTAAACCTAATCGATTAGCCGTGTCCCCAGTTATGGACAATTTGAGCCTCTGGACTTGGATCTATCTCTGAACTCTCAACACTGGACTGATAATTAATTGTGGGCAACTTATGTTACTTGTGGGCATTAAGACATCGGTTGGCGGAACCATGTCATGTTAGGTAACTCTGTAGTGAAAACTCCTGATATTCCTTTGTTGTAGGAAAATAAAATAAAATCAGCTTTTATGCAAAAACTCAGACACAGAGCCACAAAGCCTAACTGCATATATAATAGTTTTTATCTTCTGCTCTACTATGGTGATCTTGCCGGTACATTCAATGTACTGACCTACACGGCTGCACCGTCTTATGTTGCAGATAAGCTCTACGACGGGTAAGAGTACGATTCAGGGTTACGATCTACACTCAACCTGTCGTTGGTGTTTATTGGGACTCCACTCCCGTTGACTGTTTCCGCCGAGATTTTAAGGTATATATCAGTTTTACGTTAATTACATGTGATTGCACTTTGATATATACATTGATGTATTGTGTGTGCCAGCATACTGATCCAGGGATGGCACAGAAAACACAGAGGCTTGACCCGTTTTGAGTCAGGTCGCTACAGAAATGGTATCAGAGCACATGTTGACTGTAGGACGTGACCCTAGACAACTGGAAACCCCATAGGATAGGATATCTCTCCAACCTTATTCTCAAAAAAAAACTTTTACTTCTTATTCCTTCTAAGTTTTATCAAGTAGTTAGAAAATACCCTTGTCCCTTGACCACTATGAGAGAGCTACAAAAAGATTGAAGACTATACAGACCTGAAGAAATTCAAGACCATGAAGAATTTCAAAGATATTATGCCCCCTAGAAGACCAAACCCCTGTTGCATACTCACATTAGATACGATGATTTGTGAGCTGTCATTTGTGTGTATTTTTTTGACAGCCACAAAAAAAATCTATTTTTAAAACCATTGTTTGTATTGTGTGTATCCCCTCCTTTTTGTCTCTCTCGTATCTCATTCCAAAACCTTGAACCCAATAGATGATGAATGAAGCTGGACTCGTGTATTCTGGATCGATGACTCGATTAGAGACAGAAGAATGGATTCAGGACATGGAGGATCACCTAAGGAGTAACCCTGTTGCAAGGAACGAGATGGTCCAGTATGCTCGTCGGTACTTTGCAGAAGGTGCTGCACATTGGTGGAAGATGCATGAAGATATCCATGATAGTCAAGCATCAATCACTTGGGAAGAATTCAAGATGACTCTGCAAAAATCTCATGTTGTCACCAACACCCAGAAGCCCCGTTGCAAAGATGTGAAGAAGATTTGTGCATGCAAGATATGTGGAGAGATAGGACACACCCAGGAAGAACACAAGGAAGGATGCCCTCATTGTGAAGAAAATCACCAAGCTGAGGAATGCCCAACTGGGCAAGTGACATGTTTCTTGTGTGAAGGAACCACACACTATCCGGCACAATGTCAAATATACCCCAAGGTACAAGAATTCATGAAGCAGCAGAAGGAAGCAATGAAAGAATCCCTCGGGAATAAGTTAGAAGAACCCATGATGATGGGAGATATACCAGACCCAAACATAAGTACCAAGTCATGTTTTCATGTGGAGAGGAAGGACATGTCTCTCAGGATTGTCCGAATGAGTATTTGGGAGACTTCCCGACAGAAGAAGTGCAATATGACCCTCAGGAGATAGAAGAAATGATCAACTTGGACAAGAAGAAAGGCCAAGTAAGCGGAGGCATCAGATGTTTGCATTGTAGCTTGGAGAGGCCACACTGTTTTTGCAAGAGGTATGAGCCAAGCATCAAGAAAGGAACCCAACCCAAGAAGAAGAAGAAGACTCTGTGGTTTTCTACACGGAAGGATCTGAGCCACATCACTTGTCATCGGTGTAACAAGACAGGACACTACTCCTACACCTGCCCGTAGAAGAAGGCTAAACACGAGTAGTTTGAGTTTTGGATTATGGAAGTAATAAATGTAATAGGTAGCACTCTTATCATTTTGAAGTTATGTAACGGAAGTCTCAGAGTTTGTAATAAATTCATGAGTCAATGGAATTTATGGTGTCATGATTCTCCTATGTTGAATTATATGAGTTGTTACTCTATGAAGAAAGATCTCTGACCATTTTCGAAGATATGAGAAAATATGGTCTATGCAGACATGAGTGCATTTCATTTTAAGTGTGGTAGTAACCACGGAGATAAATGAATGAAGAAAATACTAGTCATATTAAGGAGTTTGGATAACTGAATACAGGTAAACAGAATGTGGAACCACATCAAAATAGTGGATGATAACCTGTGTGACAAAGTGTTTTTGAAGTTGGAATATTGGAAAAAGTAATGATTGTGATGAAACCATACCCAAGGTTAAACAGACCAATGGAAAGGAAAAACATATTCAAGGAATAGAATGTGTATCAAGGATGGATCTCATGGTTTCATTAAGGTTACCCTAAGATCCTGAAGCAAGAAGGTGTGATTGGATCAGCAAACGTTTTTCTTAGGAGTGTACGAAAACCTGAGTGATGTGATGGAACAATAGATGTTTGTTCAGCTTGCAGAATCAATGGATTTATCTGAACTTCGTTCGTTGACAAGAGGAATTTCTGCAATGCTTGTGAGGAAGCCCAAGTGTTAGAATACGAGATTCACTGAACCTTATACAAGGTAATGATTTCAGTGCGGCATGGATTGATCACCATGACGACTTACTCTTATCATTTCTCTTGCTATTCGGAATGGTAAATCTGAGTGACTTACCCATAGTAAAGAGACAACGTTCTTTGAAGCTTTTGTTTAAGCCTTAGAATGCTATGAAGAAACCCCTTGTACATGTCAGTTGTTGCCACACGTAGGAATTTACGGTGAGGAATGAAGCCAACTCCCATTTCACTGCAGGATAACCACAAATGGTAGACCACCATGAGATCTTCGATAGGTTATTTAGAATGATCATGAGACCTGTCAGTTAAGAAGACCCAGTACCGGAGAAAATACATTTTGTTATGAGATAACAAGATTTTGACTTAAACGGAAGAGCATCACCGAAGGAGCTATCATGAAGTAAGTGAAGAGACAGATGCACCTAGAGGACTGCCATCATTTTGAAGGACCATTAACTCTCATTTTAAGTGTGGTAGACCCCGCACCTTCCAGGACAATGGATTTGTTAGAAGACCCCAAACCCTAACCTTTTTCTTTCTAGCCCTTTCGAATCTTGAGGACGAGATTCATTTTAAGTGTGGTAGGTTTGTAACATCCCAAATTTTGGAATGTTATAATAAATATTAGAATGATTGTTTGTTTGATTGAGTGATTGAAATTGAGTTAAAATTTGAAACTTTTTGAAAACTTTTGAATGAGAGAGAATAAAATGACTTTCCCTTTGTGTTTGATTTCCAATTCAATTCCATTTCAAATCAGTGAGAGAAGATAACATGACTTCTTCATAAACAAGGAATTTGACAAGTGGATTTGAAAATCTGTAAATTATTCTTTTTGGAATTCATTTCATATTTGGTTCCATTTTAAATTTTGCAAGAATTCAAATACCCATGACAAGATTTTCAGAGGAGTAACATGACACTCCACACCAGGGTTATTTTTTGTGAAGCATTTGAACCATAAAACCCATGGGGTTATTTGAAACATATTTGCAAAAAGAAATAAAGCCATTTCAGCATTTTCTGAAAAACAATAAAAGTATTTATTTTGGCCGTGGAAAAATGTTCATTAAATAGCATTTATTCCCGTGGTCAATTTGTGATATATATATATCTTCAATTTTTGGAAGTGTTTTGAATGCCATAAATGAGTTTTCCTTTCACTTGAAATTAGAAAAGGAAAGGAATTAACATTTTAATTAAAACCGGCCGGCCCACCTGCCTTAACCCCACCCGAAATCGCACCGAGCCGACTGACCAACGCCGCGCCCTCTCCCTCCCTCTCTTTGACACGCCGGTCCCACAGACCGCTCGCGCCATCACCGCGGTCGCCTCCCTCCTCTATCTCCTCCCCTTTTCTCACCAGCGAGATCACCGCGCCGGATCTCCCTCTCCTTCCTTTCAGATGACGTCAAGGCCCCTATATAAAGCCCACCCCTCCCGCACCCCGTTCCGCCCGTTTCCCCCTCGTCCGACCCTCTCCCCTCGCCGGAATCCCTCGCCGGAGATAACCACGGCCGCCGCGCCATTGCCGACCCCGTGCTCGCCCTAGCCTCTGCCCTCGCTACCTGAGCCCACCGTCCACTTCGCCGCCATCGTCCGCACCTCCCCAACCACTCGCCCGAGCCTTGCACCCACCGGTGCGACTTCCCCAACGACCACCCGAAGACCTCCTCCGCTCACGAGCTCACCGGGCCCTTTCAGCGCCACCAGACGAATCGCCATCCTCGCCCACGTCGACCAGTGCCATCAGAAATGTCGGAGGACCACCGGAGCATCGTCCCCGTCGACCTCGCCGTCTCGAATATCGCTGGAGTTTCGCCGGAGCTCCTCACCCCCTCTGTAAGTCACCGGCGTCGCCATCCATCGTTTGATTTAGATCCAACGTACCAAAATAGATCACTTAATCGGCAAAACATTTTCTTCTAAGGCCCGGCCATTCGCTCGTTAGCACCCACGCGCTCACCCCGTAGCCAATGAGAAAGCGCCATGTAGCACCCCTGTCCGTTAGATTAGGATTTTCTTTTCTGTTTTATTTTCTGAAACAGAATTAGTTCTGGTTTTTTTTCTTTATATATTTTATTTTTTAATTGTTTTAATATAATTCTTTTTGCATTGTGTCACAAATTTTATGTAGTTTCTGTAGATATAAAGTTTGACCATATTTGAATAACTTAATTGTGAATTAAAACAGATTTGATTCAAATCTTATTTTCTGAATATCTTGAGTTTAAATATATATTTTGAGTTGATTCTTTTTGCTACTGGTCACTAGTGATGTTATTTATCAGTAGGTAAAATTTGAGAATTTTTAGAATAATTTAAATTAGTATTTTTATGTTACTTATTAGTTTTGCTTGCATGAAATCAATTCTAGTTCAATTATAACTTGCAATTGATTTCCATTGCTAGTTGATTTGCTGTTTGAAAATACCTTTAATAAAATTGTGTTATAAAATATACCTTTTTGTTAACTTAGTGTTATATATTTTGTTTTCTGTTATTTTAATATTTCATTTGTTTTCTTATTGTTAGGTTTATTAGGAAAAAATCTATGTTGTTTATAGTATTACTTTCTTAGTTCTTAGTTGTTCTTCAAAAGTAATTCTTTTGCTAAGTAAAATATTTACTAAAATACTTTGTTATATTTTACTTTGTTTTTGTTTTGTGTTTTTACTTTTGAAAACATGATTTACTTGTAGAGAAAACCAACCTTAGTTGTGTTGATGAAACTTTGTTGTTTTGAGTTTTCTCTTAAGTATTTCCTTCATCACACCCTTGTGCTTTTAGTTTTGTGTTGCTTTTTGATTGTTAGAATTGATTGTTAGTATCATTGTTTATATGAATGCAATGTTTGATTATTATATATTTTTATTGGAGGGTGACGAATAGTCTATCAAGTTATTTCTGAGAGCGGTATTATTCTGCATCAATAGTACATGCATGTTCACTTTGACCATTTTGTTCATACCTATGTTTTATTGCATGTAGTGATATCATTCAATAAATCCCTCCAGTAGTGTTATTGAAAATTCTTGTAGTCAAGTAGAATGCATGAGGTAGGAACCCACCACTTGCTACTAAAGCCCCGGGAACGTTAGTTATTTTAATGCTATGCTAAAATAGATGGCGTTTGGTATGAGTG
Source organism: Hordeum marinum (assembly GCA_022496015.1). Lineage (NCBI taxonomy): Eukaryota > Viridiplantae > Streptophyta > Magnoliopsida > Poales > Poaceae > Hordeum > Hordeum marinum. The sequence goes on from CM039672.1 coordinate 389,239,952, forward strand.
TTCGTGAGTGGTGTGAGAAGGAGGACTCTACGTCAAGATGACAACTTCATGAAGGCATCATCAAGTCCTGCATCGTCAAGAACTCAAGACTTCAGGACTCGAGAAACAAGTTTTCAATACACACTACTGGGTGAAGGATGGTTGATTGGGCATCCCTGGAGTAACCAGTGGATGGCCGGGATGCATGGAGAAGCGCCATGACATCTTTCGGAAAGCTTCACCCAGACTAAAAGAGAGGGATGAATACTTCATGCCCGGAAGCTTACCTGTGTAGCCACAAGTCATTATGGGCTCTAGCTTGGTTGATCTTTGTTGTGACTCTGGCTGGGCAGTGCTACGAGATATAGTCGACGTTAGGAATGGATGGGCACTAACAGTAGTAAGGGAAACACTCTGAAAAATCATGTTTCGTTCATCCTGTTCTCAAACACCCGGCAGTGTGAGGACTTACCAGGAGGGAATGAATCTTGTGGGTAAAGTACACAACACTCTGCAGAGTTAAACCTAATCGATTAGCCGTGTCCCCGGTTATAGACAATTTGAGCCTCTGGACTTGGATCTATCTCTGAACTCTCAACACTGGACTGATAATTAATTGTGGGCAACTTATGTTACTTATGGGCATTAAGACATCGGTTGGCGGAACCATGTCATGTTAGGTAACTCTGTAGTGAAAACTCCTGATATTCCTTTGTTGTAGGAAAATAAAATAAAATCAGCTTTTATGCAAAAACTCAGACACAGAGCCACAAAGCCTTACTACATATAGAATAATTTTTTATCTTCTGCTCTACTATGATGATCTTGCTGGTACATTCAATGTACTGACCTACACGGCTGCAACGTCTTATGTTGCAGATAAGCTCTACGACGGGTAAGAGTATGATTCAGAATTACGGTCTACACTCAACCTGCCGTTGGTGTTTATTGGTACTCCACTCTCGTTGACTGTTTGCGTTGAGATTTTAAGGTATATATAAGTTTTACGTTAATTGCATGTGATTGCACTTTGATATATACATTGATGTACTGTGTGTGCCAGCATACTGATCCAGGGATGGCATAGAAAACACAGAGGCTTGACTCATTTTGAGTCGGGTCGCTACATGTAGTAGTCGTCTCTAGTGTACCTCATCTCCCGGGCTCCATCGTTTGAATGCAGCATCGAATCGAGGGGGAAAGAGAAAGCAAAGCAACGGTGAGTACTCATCCAAAGTACTTGCAAGATTGACATCAGAACTATGCTAAGTATGCATCTCTATCAAGGAATGGGGTTATATCTGGGCTGACTCCAGTAAGCAAGAATAGGGGAAGGCCTAATCCTATCAAAGACTAGCATCTTTAGCATCTTGCAGCATTGGAAGAGAGTAGACTCGTAACTCACATATAGCAATATTTTATTGTAGCCATTTTCTTAAGTAACCACGCCCACAGATTCTTCCTTGACTCCGTACGAGCAAGCAATCTCGGAGCCAACATTCATTTCAATTTAAAGTCACAATTATGGTTATAGAAGGTCAAGGTACAACTCCAAGTTGTCATGTTACCGTGGACACGGCTATTCGAATAAATAATTTCTTCCCTGTAGGGGTGCACAACATATTCCCCAACACGATTGAATCACCTCCGGTCGCACAAACTTTTCTGGGTCATGCCCGGCCTTGTGATATCAAAACAGGGTCGCCCCACCTAGACTCAATGAAGAGGCCAGCCCGCCAGTCTAAAATCCAAAGCACGCAGGTTCGAGGGCCCACTTGCCCTTGCACTCCTGCACAATGAGAACGCGGCTGAGGTCAGTCCTAACACCCCTTATGACAAGCGTGATACCGTTGCAGAGCACTCGGGCGCGCGCCACTGCATTGCTGACGTCGAAAGAGCTTCGGCTCATACAACAACGCTGAGTACCCATAACTTCTCCCACGTTGAAGTCAGAGTGGGAGAATATCCGACGATTTTCCTAGGTCTCGGGCTACTAACGGACTGATGAAATCGATGCAAAAGTCCCATTTTCATTATGATATGTGCACGTGACAGACAAACATACAGCATATTCAGATTCGTGGGATTCTTCTGATCAACTTTCATGTATAAAGTATTTTCATCCGAGTTACGCCTTAAAAGATATGATTTTTCAAAGTGTTAGTGAACTTCTGGAATCTCTGGATTTAATTAAATGCAAATTATCCAGAATAGTAAATGATGATGTCATCATTACATCACCATGACGTCAGCAGGTCAAACCCAGCTGACCAGGTCAAACCTGACATGTGGGACCCACTGGTCAGCCACACAATAGTTTAATAAGATTTTATTTAAACTAATTAGGTTCTTAAAGGATGGGGCCTACCAGTCAGTGAGTGATTAGTGTTTTAGTTAATTAATTAATTAACTAACTAATTAATTAACTTATTTTCTATTTATTTTTAAAACGTTTCAGCGGTGGGGCCCGCGTGTTAGTGGCATGAGTTGCCCAGTCAGCAGTTAACCCGGTTAGCGGCTCAATTGGGCCCACCCATCAGCGATACAAGGTGGGCCAGGTGGCAGCCATGTCAGCGGACGGCACCAAAACCATGTCGGTGAGCCATCCCACGGTGGTGCATCACCGGACTTGGGTAGAAACCGCCCACAAGGGGCCGTTTGGCCCGCATTTAGGCTCGTTCGAACGAGCATAGAGCCGCACATCCATGTTGGAAATATGCCCTAGAGGCAATAATAAATTATTTATTATCATATTTCCTTGTTCATGATAATCGTTTATTATCTATTGTATAATTGTATTGATCGGAGACTTAGATGCATGTGTGGATACATAGACAAAACCATGTCCCTAGTATGCCTCTAATAGACTAGCTCGTTGATCAAAGATGGTTAAGGTTTCCTAGCCATGGACATTTGATAACGGGATCACATCATTAGGAGAATGTTATGATGGACAAGACCCAAACTATAAATGTAGCACATGATCGTGTCAGTTTATTGCTACTGTTTTTTGCATGTCAAGTATATGTTCCTATGACCATGAGATCATGCAACTCACTAACACCGGAGGAGTGCCTTTTGTATATCAAACGTCACAACATAACTGGGTGACTATAAAGGTACTCTATAGGTATCTCCGAGGGTGTATGTTGAGTTGGCATTGATCAAGACTGGGATTTGTTACTCTGTGTGACGGAGAGGTATCTTAGGGCCCACTTGGTAATACAACATCACAACAAGCCTTGCAAGCAATGTCACTAAGTGTTGGTCATGTGATCTTGTATTACGGAACGAGTAAAGAGACTTTCCAGTAACGAGGTTGAACTAGGTATGGACATACCGACGATTGAATCTCGGGCAAGTAACATACGGAAGAAAAAAGGGAACATCATACGGGATTAACTGAATCCTTGACACAGAGGTTCGACCGATAAAGATCTTCGTAGAATATGTAGGAACCAATATGGGCATCCAGGTCTTGCTATTGGTTATTGACTATAGAGGTGTCTCGGTCATGTCTACATAGTTCTCGAACCCGCAGGGTATGCACACTTAAGGTTTGGTGATGATTTGGTAGTATAGATTTATGTATGGTGGTGACCGAACATTGTTCGGAGTCCCGAATGAGATCCCGGACATCACGAGGAGCTCCAGAACGGTTCGGAGGTAAATATTGATATATACAAAGTCCTGTTTTGGTCGCCGGAAAAGTTTCGGGCTCATCGGTAGTGTACCGGGAGTGCCGGTAGTGTATCGGGAGACCATTGGGAGGGGTATTTCGACCCAAGAGGCTACATGGGCTGTGGGAGAGAGAATACCAACCCTTAGTGGGCCGGTGGAAGGCCCACACAAAGCCCATGTGGCTAGGGAGAAAAAGCCCAAAGAGAAAAGGTGTAAAAAGGCAAAAATAGGGTGAATCCTAGTCCTACTAGGATTGGAGGTGGATTCCACCTCCTCGCCTTGGTTCGGCCGACTCCTAGAGGCTTGGCCCTTGGGCCAAGCCTAGTCCTCTCTTCCTCTTATATATACTGGAGGTTTTAGGGTTTTTGGACAGAATTTTCTGCCACGTGCTTCCCGTTCCTCCAGTGCATAGTTTCTCCTCTAGATCGGTTTTCTGCAGCGCTTAGGCAAAGCCCTGCCGGAGTTACTCCACAACCATTGCCACAGTGTCGTCACTCTGTCGGAGAACTCGTCTATCTCTCTGATCCCTCTTGCTGGATGAAGAAGGCGGAGATCGTCATCGAGCTATACATGTGCTGAACGCGGAGGTGTCGTCCGTTCGGCGCTAGATCGGAAGGAGCATGATCACGATCGCGAGACGGATCATGATGAGTTCGCGGAACGGATCGTGATGAGTTCGCGGGACGGATCGTGATTGTATCGCGGGATGGATTGTGATGAGTTCGCGGGACGGATCGTGATTGGATTGCGGGACGGATCGTAATGAGATCGCGGGACGCTCGGCGATTTGGATCGTGAAGACGTTCGACTACACCAACCGCATTTCTTAACGCTTCCCGCTTAGCGATCTACAAGGGTATGTAGATCCACTCTCCCTCTCGTAGATGCTTATCACCATGGATAGATCTTGCGTGTGCGTAGGAATTTTTTTGTTTCCCATGCGATGTTCCCCAACAGTGACATCATGAGCTAGGTCTATGTGTAGATGAGATGATGAGTAGAACACAAAGAGTTTGTGGGCGTTGATGCTTAGATTGCTTCCTCCCTTGGTCGTGTTTTGGTTCAGAGATATTGTGAGATGAAGCGGCCCGGACCAACATTACTCGTACGCTTACGAGAGACCGGTTCCCTCAACCGCAACTTGCTGCATAGATGGCTTGCGGGTGCTAGTTTCTCTCACTTTAGCTGGATCAGATTCGACAAAGGCGGTCCTTGAGAAGGTTGAAAAGCAACTAGTGTATCACTATTGTGGCTTTTGCGTAAATGAGAATTATTCTTCCTAGATACCCGTAGCAGCCATGTAAAACATGCAACAACAATTAGAGAACGTCTAACTTGTTTCTACAGGGTATGTTGTGATATGATATGGCCAATTACATGATCTGATATATGTGATGTATGAGATGATCATGTGATGTATAGATTATTACGACTTGCATGTCGATGGGTACGACAACCGGCAGGAGCCATAGGGTTGTCTTTAATTATTGTATGACCTACTTGTCAATCATTAATCGATATGTAATGCTTTATTTTATCGCTAAACGGTAGTAATAGTAGTGGAAGCATGTTGGGCGCGACAACCCCGATGGCAACACGTTGATGGAGATCAAGATGATGGAGATCATGGTGTCTTGCCAGTGACGATGGAGATCATGCCGGTGCTTTCAAGATGGAGAACAAAAGCACAAGTTCATGGCCATATCATGTCACTTATGACTTGCAAGTGATGTTAATCCTTTTATGCACCTTGTTTTTCTTAGGATGACGGTAGCATTATAAGGTGATCCCTCACTTTAATTTCAAGATGAATTGTGTTCTCCCCGAGTGTGCACCATTGCGAAAGTTCTTCGTGTTGAGACACCACGTGATGATCGGGTGTGATAGACTCTACATTCACATACAACGGGTGCAACCCAGTGTTGCACATGCAGAACACTCGGGTTAAACTTGACGAGCCTAGCATGTACAGACATGGCCTCGGAACACAAGGGACCGAAAGGTCGAACATGAGTCATATAGTAGATATGATCAACATGATGATGTTCACCATTGAAACCACCTCAACTCACGTGATGATCGGACTTGAGTTGGTGAATTTGGATCATGTATCACTCGAATGACTGGAGGGATGTCAATTTGAGTGGGAGTTCTTAAGTAATATGATTAATTTAACTCATTATCATGAACATAGTCAGTAGTGTCTTTGCAATCTGTATTGTAGATTACTAGCTCATGCTATAGCTCCCTTGAATTTTCATATGTTCCTAGAGAAATAGAGTTGAAAGATGATGGTAGCAATATTGTGGACTGGCTCCGTGATCTGAGGATTTTCCTCATTACTGCACAGAAGGCTTATGTCCTTAATGCACCGCTCGGTGCGCCAACCCCTCTAGCGTTGTTTGTAGATGTTGTGAACATCTGACAGACATGTTCTGATGACTACTAGATTCTTTAGTGTGTCATGCATTACGACTTAGAATTGAGGCTCCGAAACGTTTTGAACATAACAGAACATAGGAGATGTTCTAAGAGCTGAAATTAGGATCTCAGGCTCATGCCCGTGTTGCGAGATATAAGATCTCCAACAAGATTCTTTGCCTGTAATATTAAAGAGAATAGCTCAATCGTTAAGCATGTGCTCAGATTGTCTGGGTGCTACAATCGCTTGAATCGAGTGGGAGTTGATCTTCCAGATAAGATAGTGATTGACATAGTTCTCCAAGTCACTATCACTAAGGTACTTGAACTTAGTGATGAACTATAAAATACCAGGGATAGAAATAATGATCCCTGCGTTGTTCATGATATTTGACACCGTGAAGGTAGAAATCAAGAAGGAGCGTCAAGTGTTGATGGTTAGTCAAACCACTAGTTTCAAGAAGGGCAGGAGCAAGAAGGGAAAACTTCATGGATAGCAAGTCAGTTGCTGCTCTAGTGAAGCAACCCAAAGTTGAACCCAAACCCGAGACTAAGCTCTTTGATTATGAGGAGGGCGGTCGCTGAAGCGGAACACCCCTAGATACTTGATAGATAAGAAGGCTGGCAACGTTGATAGAAGTATATTTGATGTACGTGTTAATGATGTGTACCTTGCGAGTACTCCTAGTAGCACCTAGGTATTGGATACCGGTTCGGTTGCTAAATGTTAGTAACTCGAAATAAAAGCTACAGAATAAACGGAGAACTAGCTAAGGGTGAGGTGACGATGTGTGTTGAAAATGTTTCCAAGGTTGATGTGATCAACATCGCACGCTCTCTCTACCTTCATGATTAGTGACAAACATAAATAAATGTTATTTGGTGTTTTGTTTTGAGCATGAACGTGATTAGATTGTGTTTATTGCAACACGGTTATTCATTTAAGTTAGAGAATAATGGTTATTCTGTTTACATGAATAATACCTTCAATGGTAATGCACCCAGTGAGAATGGTTTGTTAATCTTGATCGTAGTAATACACATGTTCATAACATTGATGCCAAAAGATACAAAGTTAATAACGATAGTACCACATACTTGTGGCACTGCTGCTAAATGTCATATTGGTATAATGCGCATGAAGAAACTCCATGTTGATGGATCTTTGGACTCATTCGATTTCGAGTCAGTTGAGACATGCGAATCATGCCTCTTGGGCAAGATGACTAAGGACCCCGTTTTCCGGATTGATGGAGCGGGCAAGTGATTTATTGGAAATGATACATGTTGATGTATGCAATCCAATGAGTATTGTAGCGTGCGATGGATATCATTATTTTCTTACCTTCACTGATGATTTGAGTAGATATAGTGTATATTTACTTAATGAAACACAAGTCTGAATCGTTTGAAAGGTTCAAGCAAATTCAGAGTGAAGTTTAAGATCATCGTGACAAGAAGATAAAAATGTCTGCGATATGATCATGGAGGTGAATATCTGAGTTACGAGTTTGGCATACAACTTTAGACAATGTGAAAGTTGTTTCACAACTCACGCCACCTGGAACACCATAGTGTGATGGTGTGTCCGAACGTCATAGTCGTGCTCTCACTACTGGAATCAGACAATTTAACGTCTGCTAGCTCTTTGTCGTCCGCTGGCAGACGACAAAGAGGCTTTTTGCCGTCTGTCTTTCCAAAGCAGACGGCAAAGAACCAGCTGAAGGCAAAGAGGGTCTTTGCCATCTGCACTTCTTTGCCGTCTACTGGCAGACGTCAAAGAGTTCTTTACCGTCTACTAGCGGACGGCAAAGACCAAAGTGGGCCCCACGCGGCACGACACTGGCTAGGTCAAGCTCTTTGCCATATGCCACTTCTTTGCCCTCTGCTGGTAGACGACAAAGATCTGTTTTCCCTCTGCTAGCGGACGGCAAAGAGGTGAGGAGGGCCCACAATGTCATGGCAGGGGGCGGACTAACGGTTACCCTCTTTGCCGTCTGCTGGCAGACGGCAAAGAAATGAACTTAACTTTTGGTCCCGCCCCCCGCACCTCTCTCTCTCACACATCTCTCTCTTCCTCTCTCTCTGAGCACTGCCGCCCCGCCCTCCCGTTGTCGCCCCCTCCCCGCAGCCCTCATCGACCACCGCTCCCTCCCCGCGGTCCTTCTCCATCACCGCCGGAGCCAGGCCGCGGCGCCTCCCGCCCCCTTCCCGCGGCCCTTCTCCACCACCTCTGCCCCATCGCCGCCGCCGCCCCCTGCCCCGCCGCTCCGCCGCGTCGGGTTGCCGGCGAGCAGGCACACTCGACGACCCAGCTCCGCCCTCCCCCTCCGCCGCCCCCGCACCGCTGCCTCAACCCCCCTCCGGTGAGCTCCACCCTCCCCCCTTTTATATTTTTTTCTGTTTTTATTAGTTCATATTAGTTAGTTTATGTTAGTTAGTTATTAGTTCATATTATTTAGTATATATTAGGTAGAAAAAACTTAGATAGAAAAGAAGTAAAGAAAAAATCTAGAAGAAAAAAAGAAGAAAAGAAGAAGAACAAAGGAAAAATTAAAAAGGGAAAGAACATAAAATAATAATAAGAACAAGAAACAGAAGAAGAGGAGGAGGAGAAGAAAAAAGAAGAAGAAGAAGAAAAGAGGAGAGGAGGAGAAGAAGATGAGGAAAAAAGGAAAGGAAGAAGAAGAAGAGGAGGAGGAGGAGATGAAAAAAGAAGAAGAGGAGGAAGAAGAAGAAAACAGAGGAGAGGAGGAGAAGAAGAAGAGGAAAAATGAAAGGAGGAAGAAGAAGAAGAAGAAGGAAAAAAGGAAGAAAATGTAGAAAAGGAAGAAGAGGAAGAAGAAAAAAAGAAAAAAAGAGGAAAAACCCTGACCCCGACCCCGACCCGACACCCCGACCCCGACCCGACACCCCCACCCCGACAAGGCATCCCAGACACCCCGAACCCGACACGGCACCCCCGACACCCCCGACCCTGACACGGCATCCCCAACACCCTGACCCCGACACGACACCCCCAACACCACGACCCCAACACGACACCCCCGACACCCCGACCCCGACACGACACCCCCTACACCCGACCCTGACACGACACCCGAACACCCCGACACGGTACCCCCGACCACGACACAGCACCCCGACCCCGACACGACACCCTCGACACCCCGACCCCGACACGACACCCAGACACCCCGACACGGGACCCCCGACCACGACACAGCAACCCTACCCCGAGACGACTTCCCGGATACCCTGACCCCGACACGACACCCCGACACCCCGACCCCGACACGGCACCCACGACACCCCGACCCCGACACGACACCCCCTACACCCCGACCCCGACACGACACCCCGACACCCCGATACGGCACCCCCGACCACGACACAGCACCCCGACCCCGACACGACACCCCCGACACCCGACCCCGACACGGCACCCCCGACACCCGACCCTGACACGGCACCCCCGACCCCGACACGACACCCCCGACGCCCTGACCCCGACACGACAACCTGACACCCCGACCCCGACACGATACCCCCATACCCTGACACGACACCCCCTACCATGACACAACACCCCTACCCCGACACGACACCCCCGACACCCTGACCCCGACACGACACCCCCGACACCCTGACCCAGACACGACACCCCGACTCCCTGACACGGCATCCCCGACCACGACACAAGACCCCTACCCCAACACGATACCCCCGACACCCTGACCCCGACACGACACCCCCGACACCCCGACCCCGACACGACACCCCGACACCCTGACACGACATCCCCGACCACGACACAACATCCCTACCCCGACATGACACCCCCGACACCCCAACCCCGACATGACACCCCCGACATCCCAACCCCTACAGGACACCCCCGATGTCAATGGAACCCTAAATAGCAAGTATCGTCGGTGCGAGATACATGTGGCCATCGGTGTCGAACACTACATCCATGTCCCACAAGTTACGCCAGCGTCCGACGTCCCACAGCAATAGTTCTCGGGGTCGATGGTGATTGATCACCTATGCGAATTTGTTTTGTAGCCTCTGCGATGACAATTAAAAGCCAAGTGTTGAAACTTGAAACACCCTAACTGACTGAAGTTGGTTTGGTTGTTTGAAGTTTCAAAACTTGGCTTTAATCCTCATCGCAGAGGCTGCCAAACAAATTTGCCAAGGTGTTCGACCGTCATCGGCCACCAGAACTGTTGCTGCGTGCGGGACACCGCGCGCCGGCGTCACTTCTGTGATGTGGATCTAGTGTTCAACACCGAGCGCCACATGTATCTCGCACCGATGATACTTGCTATTTAGGGTTTCATCGATGTTGAGGAACCCCCTAACCCGACACAGCACCCCTACCCCGACACGACATTCCCGACACCCCGACCCCGACATGACACCCTGACACCCCGACCCCGACACGGCACCCCCGACCACGACACAGCACCCCTACCCCGACACGACACCGTAGACACCCCGAACCCGACACGACAAAGCTCACATATTTGTGAATTAGGAGTTAGGTCATATATTTTTCGATTTTTTATACAAAACATCATATTTATGTTGATCAGGTGGATTTAAATGTTGTGCATCGGTATAATGCGTGTGTGACTTTCGGTCTATCGTTGCTACTTGTATGACTTTCTTGTGTGTTCTTGATGGAGGAATCCTGACTGTTGTCATGGGGGGCGCCTCATCATTCTTCTCTTCTTTGTGATATACTCGTTGATATATTGCGCAAGAAGAGAAGAGGTCGGGCGTCCATCACCGGCGGTCGAACTATTACTATGAGAGAGTGCCCACCAACATATATACACCACCATATCAGTGTGAGAGAGAGCGCACCAACACACCATGAGATATGAGAGTTACTTAAGGAAAGCCTCGACGAACCGAAAGTCACACACGCATTATACCGATGTACATCCACCCATGATGTAATACCAATTACTATTATGTACATATATATTCTTAATTAGTTCATGTTATTAGGTATTCAATTTTTTTATGTTGAACGAATTTCGTTCACTCTTTGTCATTGCAGGTGTTGACAGATGGTGGGCGGGGGTCGAGAGGGCTCTGAGCCTCCTTCCTCGGCGCGTGTTGGGAGGGTGCTATTATTCCACCCCAGCAACTCCGGAGAGCGCTGGTACACAGCATGCAGACACCGGCGGGCGCTTCTTCTTCTACCGGGAGAGGTCGGGGGAAGCCGAAGAGAGGTGCTAGAGGTAGGAAGGCTATTGCGCCTTCCTCGCCACCACCCCCAGCTAATTCTCCCGACCATAGGAGTGCTCCGTCTCAGGTGGACCGTCTGACTTGGACCCGTCTCGGACTCCGGTCCATGAGCCTCGGGGCAATGAGCCTCGGGTCACCGAGCCTTCGTCCCGGGAGACTCCGGTCCCAGAGTCTTCGTCCCAGGAGACTTGGGTCCCAGAGTCTTCGTCCCATGTGACTCCGGAGGCTAGTGGCCATGTTGATGGTGGCGAGGACAATTTCTTGTCTGAGGACACCTATAGCGAGGGCGAGATGGTTGAGGAGGGCAAGAAGGTCTACTAGCGTGGTTGTACAAAGCTGCCTCCCGTGCCGACGACCCGCGAGCATTGGTGGTTGATTGCGCCTAATGCAGAAAAGTAGGTGCATTTACTCTTTTTTAACCTTTTGCCTTCATGTTTCTTCAAATTAATATCTAATGTGTTGGCCTTGTCATACTGCAGGGGTTGGAAATACGAGCCTGGTGTCCGTAGGCTCAACCAGGTCCTTGGTGTGCTTCTCCAGCACCACTTCCCGGGGAAGGTCCAGTTGCCCGGTGAGGGTGAGGCTCGACAGGTAGCACTGACCTGGGAGTTGTACAAGGCTTCCCCGGCCCGCCGAAGGAGATGGTCGACGGTGTCTTGTGCGAGACGGTGGCTGACATTGTGATCCATCGCTTTTGGGTAATTGCTCCTTTACAGAATTAAAAATCAACAATAACTAGTGATTGTACTAATCAGTGTCTAATGTGTTGTCTTGTTTGATTGCAGACCTTCTACAGGTGTCTTGAGGAAGACGAGGCGAGAGCGGCTATTGTTCTCGAAGCCGAGTGCAAGCGCCTACTTCAGAACTTACGACATGAGGCTCGGGTGTAGGCTATTCGAGACTACTACACCTCGAGTAACATTAAGAGGGCCAAGAAGAAGTGTCGCAAAAATTATCTAAGTAAGGAGAAGTTTATGAAGGTAATTATCTATTCTTAAGGCCTTGTACTTAGTTTCTTTGATTTGATTCGTAGGCGTAGCGCTGAAATTTCTCTTGTCTAACTTAGGTGCCCCCGAGATGGTGTGCGGATAGGATGGACTGTTGGGAGGCATTGGTGGATGAGTGGTGCTCTCCCAAATGGCTAGCCGAACACAACAAGGCCAAGGAGAAGCGTGCCCAAATGAGAGGTGTGCCACACCATCAAGGGAGCTCCAACCTGTTTGAGTACGGGGATAACTGGGTATGTGGTTTGCTTCATGATTCATGCAATTTCATTCTTCATGCTAGCTTGAGCCCTTAACTAATATTTTGTTCACCTCTTTTAGGCGCGAGAAAACAAGAAGGGGGTGCCACCTCTGTTCGACCTCTATGCCATGGCCCATACTGCCTCGTACAAGAAGGCTAAGGCATTCTCTGAGGATGACCTCGATCATCTAGAGAGCTTCAGCAACATCTCCTCCCACAACAAGCTCGTGAGGTACGGAGATGAGGGGAAGGCGAGGAAAGGGGAGGACTTCAACCCGAGCCAGAGTTCTTTTGATCCAGAACTCGTGATGATATCTGGTGGTGGGAGGCCCCATGGCTCGATAGCCATTGGGGATGGACTGATACGTTGTCCTAGAACTCTCCTAGAGATCAAGAAGCGCCAGATAAGCTCTGATCCTGAGATAAGGCCCTGTCCACGGCCAATGGAGCTTGCCATTGAGGCTAGGGCCCAGGAGCTTCTCGCGGAGGCAAACAGGCAGGCGACGCAGAGGGAGAGGGACATGGAGGAGAGGACGGCTAGGCTGTTGGTGGAGGAGAGGAATCGGAATGACGCGTCTCACCGGGCCCTATACGAGCTCCTCGTGGTAAGTTACTCCTGCATATTAGCCAAATCATGCACGTAATGTTTGTTTCATCACTAACTAATATGAATGACTCGTGAAAAAAAATGTGCAGACCATGTGCGAGAACTATGGTCAGACCCCTCCGTCGATGCCCCATATTGCTATAGCACCCACGGTGAGTTTCATTTAAATGGTCATTAGTTACTAGTATTCACATTTGAGTTGCATCATGCTAAGGAGACATTGCAAATGATCTTTGGTGCAGCGTGCCTCCCGACAAGCATCAAGCGATCCTTCTGTGTCTGCCGCAACCCCGACCGGTCCTTCTACGTCTCACCCTGGCCCAAACCCTACCGGTCCTTCACCTCCGTGTTGATGGTAAGTTTTTCCAAGTGTTTTCATTAACAAATGCATACTTAGCTTAATAAATGACCTACTTAGCTCCAAAATGACCTGTACTTAGGTTATTTTCCTAAAAAATGACTTGATATGCTTAGTTAGCTAGAAAAGGGTATATTCTACCTAGGATAGCTATAAAATGACCTATACTTAGCATTTTTTCCTCCAAAATGACTTGATATGCTTAGTTAGCTAGAAAATGGCATTAGTACCTAGTATAGCTCAATAATGATCTATAGCTAGCTTAGCTAGTTCATTTATGACATAATTAGCTCACTTAGGTACAAAATGGCATAACTACCTAGGATAGCTCAATAATGATCTATAATTAGCTTAGCTAGTTCATTATGACATAATATCCTCACTTAGGTAAAAAATGGCAAAATAACCTTGGTTTAGCTCCAAAATGACCTATACTTAGCTTATTTTTCTCAAAAAATACATAATAACCTTACTTAGCTCCAAAATGATATATTCTACCTTAGATAGCTCTAAAATGACCTATACTTAGCATTTTTTCCTCCATAATGACTTGATATGCTTAGTTAGGTAGAAAATGACATTTCTACCTTGGAGAAGAGGAGAGCAGAGGAGTGGAGAAAAAGAAAGATAAGATAAATTCTTCTTCTTTTTCTTCTTTTTCTTCTACCTAGTCTTCTTCTTCTTCTAACTCTCATCTTCCCTACTTTGCAAATTTGCTATAGATGAGGAACCTTGCATTGATGGAGTGTACTCTTCTACTTCTGCTTCCTTTGTGTTTATTGGATATGTTGGAAACTTGTTTTGGATATGTATGTTGGACACTTGTTTTGATATGTATGTTGGATATGTTGTTCAAAACTTGTATATGTTGTTGGAACTTATTTGGTATGCTTGTTGGAACTTGTTGAATGATATGTATGTTTTGGATATGTATGTTGGATATGTATATGTTGGTTATACATGAATATTCTGTCAAATTGAACGATTTTAGGAAAAACAAAAAACAGGGGCTATATGGCCACTTTTTTGTCTGCTCGCGGACGGCAAAGGGCTTTGCCGTCTGCCAGCAGACAGCAAAGTGGCCACGTGGCAGCTATCTTTGCAAACTAGGGCTAGCCTAGGTGGGTTCTTTGCCATCAACTGGCAGACGGCAAAGAACCTAAAGTCTTTGCAGTCCGCCAGCAGACGATAAAGAACCCACCTAGGCTAGCAAAAAAAGGTTCTTTGCCATTCGCTGGCGAACAGCAAAGACCTAAGGTCTTTGCCATCTGCAAGCTGACGGCAAAGCACACCGTTAAGCACCCTAACGGAGCTAAGTTGCCACGTGTCCGTCCAGGCCCTTTGTCGATTCAAAGGTCTTTGCCGTTCGCCAGGGGACGACAAAGAGGCCTTTACCGTGGCTCATTTAGACGAACGGTTTGTCGTCCGCTGGCGGACGGCAAAGCCTTTGCCGTTCAGGATTCATGCCTTTGACGTCCGGTATGGCGGACGACAAAGTATTTGTTTCCTGTAGTGTCTATTGGATATGGTGCGGGCAATGATGTCTCTTATTGTTTTGCTACTATAGTTTTGGGGTTATGCATTAGAGACAACTACATTCACTTTGAATAGGGCACCATCTAAATCCGTTGAGATGACACCATGTGAATTACGGTTTGATAGAAACCTAAATTGTCATTTCTTAATGTTTGGGGCTGCGATGCTTGTGTGGAAAAATATTTTCACCTAATGAGCTAGAACCCAAAGCGGACAAATGCATCTTCATAGATTACCCTAAGAACAGCTGGGTGAACCTTCTATCTCAGATCCAAGCATAAAGTGTTTGTTGCTAAAATGGGTCCTTTCCCGAGAAAAAGTTTCTCTCGAAAGAATTGACTGGGAGGAAGATAGAACTTGATGAGGTTGTTGAACCTTTGTTTCAACCAGAGAGTAGCGCAGTGCAGAAAGATGTTTCTATGGAACCTATGTTAGTTGAAGAGGAAGTAAATGATGATGATCATGAAGCTTCTGATCAAGTTACTATCAAACCTCGTAGGTCGACAAGGATGTGTACTGCTCCTGAGCGGTACGACAACCCTGTCTTGGAGGTCATGTTGTTGGACAACGATGAAACTTCGAGCCGTGGAGAAGCGATGATGGGCCCGGATTCCGACAAATGGTTAGAGGCCATGAAATTCGAGAAAGAATCCATGTATGAAAACCAAGTATAGACTTTGGTAGACTTGCTCGTTGGACGGCAGGTCGTTGAGTACAAATGGACCTTTAAGATGAAGATAGACGCTAATGGTGAATGTCACCATTTATAAAGCTCGACTTGTCTCTAAGAAGTTCCCGCCAAGTTCAACGAGTTGACTGTGATGAGACTTTCTAACTCGTAGCGATGCTAAAGTCTGTTGGAATTATGTTAGCAGTTGCTGCATGTTTCAATTATGAAATCTGCAGATGGATGCCAAAACATCGTTTCCTTCCTTAAGGAAAGGTTGTACGAGATACAACTAGAAGGTTTTGTCAGTCCTAATGATGCTAAAAGGTGTGCAAGCTTCAATGATCCTTTTATGAACTGAAGCAAGGATCTCGGAGTTGGAATATACACTTTGACGAGGTGATCAAAGTTTTTGAGTCTATACAAAGTTTATGAGAAACTTGTATTTACAATAAAGTGAGTGGGAGCTCTATAGAGTTTCTGGTAAGCATATGTGGTTGACATATTGTTGATCGGAAATGATGTAGAATTTCTGGAAAGCATAAACGGTTGTTTGAAAAGAGGACCTGGATAAAGCTACCTAATTGTTAAGCACCAAGATCTATACAGATAGATCAAGATGCTTGATGAGACTTTCAATGAGTACATACCTTGACAAGATTTTGAAAGAGTTCAAAATGGATTGGTCAGAGAAAGAGTTCTCACTTGATTTGTATGGTGTGAAGTTGAGTGAGACTCAAAGATCGACAACGATAGAAGAAAGAGAAAGGAGGAACATCGTCCCCTATGCCTTAGCCATAGGCTCTATATTATGCCATGCTGTGTACCGCACCTGGTGTGTGCCTTGCCATGAGTCTGTCAAGGGGTACAAAAGTGATCCAGGAGTGGATCACTGGACAGCGGTCAAGATTATCCTTAGTAACTAAAAGACTAGGGAGATGTTTCTCGATTATGGAGGTGATAAAGAGTTCATTGTAAAGAGTTACGTCGATGCAAGCTTTAACACCAAGTGGAGTGTGGTAGCCGTGTTTACGGTTTGACATAGAGATTTTCAAAGTACACACGGATCTGAATGTCGTAGACCCGTTGACTATAAGACCTCTCTCACATGCAAAGCATGATCAAGCCCCAGAACTCATTGGGTGTTAGATTCATAACAATGCGAGTCACATGGTGATGTGAACTAGATTATTGACTCTAGTGCAAGTGGGAGACTGTTGGAAATATGCCCTAGAGGCAATAATAAATTAGTTATTATCATATTTCCTTGTTCATGATAATCGTTTATTATCCATGCTATAATTGTATTGATCAGAGACTTAGATGCATGTGTGGATACATAGACAAAACCATGTCCCTAGTATGCCTCTAATAGACTAGCTCGTTGATCAAAGATGGTTAAGGTTTCCTAGCCATGGACATGAGATGTCATTTGATAACGGGATCACATCATTAGGAGAATGGTGTGATGAACAAGACCCAAACTACAAACGTAGCATATGCTCGTGTCAGTTTATTGCTACCGTTTTCTGCATGTCAAGTATATGTTCCTATGACCATGATATCATGCAACTCACTGACACCAAAGGAGTACCTTGTGTGTATCAAACGTCGCAACGTAACTGGGTGACTATAGAGGTGCTCTACAGGTATCTCTGAGGGTGTCTGTCGGGTTGGCAAGGATCAAGACTGCGATTTGTTACTCCATGTGACGGAGAGGTATCTCAGGACCCACTCGGTAATACAACATCACAATAAGCCTTGCAAGTAATGTGACTGTGTTAGCCATGTGATGTTATATTACGGAACGAGTAAAGAGACTTGCCGATAACGAGGTTTAACTAGGTAAGGAGATACCGACGATCGAATCTTGGGCAAGTAACATACCGAAGAACAAAGGGAACATCATACGAGATTAACTGAATCCTTGACATAGAGGTTCGACCGATAAAGATCTTCGTAGAATATTTAGGAACCAATATGGGCATCTAGGTCCCACTATTGGTTATTGACCGTAGAGGTGTCTCCGTCATGTCTACATAGTTCTCGAACCCGCAGGGTCTGCACACTTAAGGTTCGGTGACGTTTCGATATTATACAGTTATGTATGGTGGTGACCGAAGGTTGTTCGGTGTCTTGGATGAGATCCCGGATATCACGAGGAGCTCCGGAATGGCCCGGAGGTAAAGATTGATATATATGAAGTCCTGTTTTTGTTGTCGGAAAAGTTTCGGGCTCATCGGTAGTGTACCGGGAGTGCCGGTAGTGTACCGGGGGACCATCAGGAGAGGTATTTCGACCCAAGAGGCTACATGGTCTATGGGAGGAGGTAAACCAGCCCCTGGTGGGCTGTCCGAAGCCTCCTCTAAGGGCCCATGCAGCTGGAGTGTTTTAAGAAGGAAAAAATCCAGAGGTGGAGAGGTGGAAAGAGTTTCCAAGTGGAAAGGAGGAATGCTACTCCTAATAGGATTGGACTAGGACTCCTCCACCTCCAATTTCGACCAAACCTTGATGGTTTGAGGCTGCCTCCTCCCCTCCCTCCCTCCTATATATACTAGAGAATTTAGAGGAAAAAGCTAACCCTAATAGCCACGTGCTTCCTCTCCTCCAGTGCATAGTTTCTCCTCTAGGTCGGTTTTCTACAGTGCTTAGGCGAAGCCCTGCCGAAATAGCTCCACCACCATCGCCCCTACGCCGTTGCGCTCCCGGAGAACTCTTCTACCTCTCCGCTCTCTCTTGTTAGATCAACAAGGTGGAGACCGTCATCGAGCCGTATGTGTGCTGAACGCGGAGGTGCCGTCCGTTCGGCGCTAGATCGGAAGGACCGTGATAAAGATCGCGAGACGTGTCGTGATGAGAACGCGGGACGGATCATGATGAGTTCACGGGACGGATCGTGATTGGATCGTGGGATGGATTGTGATGAGATCGCGGGATGCTCGGCAATTTGGATCGCGAAGATGTTCGACTACACCAACCGCGTTTCTTAACGCTTCCCGCTTAGCGATCTACAAGGGTATTTAGATCCACTCTCCCTCTCGTAGATGCTCATCAGCATGGATAGATCTTGCGTGTGCGTAGAAATTTTTTGTTTCCCATGCAACTTTCCCCAACATAGGCCTACCTCAAATCAACTACTGGGTGATAGTAAAACCAACAAGTATAAAGTCCTACCATGCACTCCTGCATCAAAGGACTATGTGCAAAAATAAAACATAGGTAAAAACTGATATGATCAAAGTGCAACTTGCCTTCATGATGGGAGTGAAGTTCTAGGGAATGGTAGTACTCTGCTTCGCACTCCAGACAATCTATCGCAAAGTAAATAAACACACATAAACGAGCATTCACACAATTCAAAGAAAACACACAACAAAATATTTGCAAAAGCCAAATAAAATCCAAAACAAGTCATTAACATGAAAATTTTCAAAGTATAAATAATGTTCAAAAATTCGTGACGTGCACTAGTGTTCCTACAAGGCATTCTAGAAAAAATATGATGAACAGAACATAATTGCATAGTATATATAGTGGCAAAATTTCATGGCAAAGGATTTAGCTCGTGTGACGTGGTGCAAAAAGAATCACTTCAAACAGGTATACCATTTGAAAGATATGACCTAATGAAATTTAAATTCAAATCTAAAATAATTTCAAATTTGAACTTGCAATAATCTGTAACTATGCGTTTTCTGGTTAGGGCTATTCGAGTCAAAAATTTAGCCTCTTGTTTCATCCCATTTCGATCTACGGTTAAAAAGTTAAAGCCATTGGAAGTTTTGAATAAAATCTGGAAAAAAAAACTGCTACAGGAACGTTTATGAAAATACTAAATTGTGAACGTTCGCGGCTAGTGCGCGAAGTGGATGGCTCTAGTTGGCTGGCTGCGTTCGCCGCGGCGGCTACGCGGTGCACGTTCGCGAACTAAGTAAGTCACCCGGTTCAGTTAGACTAAAAGAAAAAAAAGAAGTTCGGTTTGAATAAACCGCATGGTTTAGATTAAAACGCGGTTAACCGCATACCTCTTCGGTCTAATAAAAAATCTAATCTAATATGCACTACGTACGAACAGAGGAGGGACGAGCGCTCACAGAGACGTGGACGTGGTCGGCAGGGAGCTCGGCGACGACGGGGCGGCGGCTCCGGCGAGCTTCGGCATGGGCGAGGTGATCGGGCGGGTGCAGCTCGGCGAGGTCCTCCAGGTGGTGGTGACGGCGGTCGACGGTGACGACCGGAGGGAGTGGAGAGAGTGGCGGAGCTCCGGTGAACTCCGGCGACGCAGGTCGTCGGGGCGGCGGCTTCGGCGAACCTAGGGGCATAAAAAGATGTCAGGGGAATGCGGGATGATTAGGGGGTCCGATTTCTCAAGGAAGAAAGGGTCTTGGCGGCTCACCGGCGTCGGAATCTTCGTCGGAAAGCTCCGGCTCCAGCGAGATGCAAACGGACGGGACGACGTCTACAAGCGACGACAGATGGTGCGGCTTGGGTAAATGGAAAGAGGGCATCGAGGGCTACTTATAGGCGCGGCTAGGGGTGCTAAGGAGCTGCGAATAGGCTCTATCTCGAGAGCTTCGCGTGGCTGGTGCGGGGGCTGCGAGCGCTGGGTTATCCAACGGGTCAAGCGGGAGGTTAGGGAAGATCATTTTTTTGCCTTTGGCGGCGCTAGGGTGGAGCGCTCACTCTTGGAATCGAGCGGAGGCTGGGGCGATGCTGGGAGAGCGCCTCGCTCGGCCTGGTTGGCTCGGGCAAGCGGCCTGGTGGCTGGCTCGGCCGGCCTGGGTGCGTGCGTGTGTGTTTTTTGAAAAAACGTTTTCTCTATTTTGTGAGAATAAGACGGAAAACAAAATATAAGGTATTATATACCAAAACGATTAGAAAAATAAATCCTAAAGCGTGAAAATTTCTTTAGAGTCAAAATAAAACTTTTATAAAAACATTATTTAAAGAAAATCCAAAATGAAACCAAATTTGACTTTCAAATAAATTGGCACTATTTTCTTCCGACTTTTGGGGGTGTCATGTTACCTCCTCTCATACTTTTTTTGTATCAAAGTATTTTTTCAGGTAATTGAGTAAACTCTAATGCCAGTTGAAAAGAAGTCAAATAAAGAAGATGAAAATATAATTGCCACATTCATTACAATCATATTGCATAGATGCTTAATTAATAGCATCCCAAATTGATAATTTGGGTTGTTACAAACCTACCCCCTTAAGATGAATCTCGTCCTCGAGATTTGGGTTGGCCAGCAAAAAGGTGAGGATGGTCACGCTTGGGATCTTCTTCTCTTTCCCATGTAGCTTCCTCCTCGGTGTGGTGACTCCACTGAACCTTGCAGAACTTGATGACCTTGGTACGAGTGATCCTATCGGCAGTCTCAAGAATCTTAACAGGCTTCTCCTCATAAGTTAGGTCGTTATCCAACTAAATTGCTTCTAGAGGCACTGTATCTCTCAAAGGAATATCTGCCATCCCTGCATGACTCTTCTTCAGTTTGGAAACATGAAACACATCATGAACTCCTGACAAACCCTTTGGTAGTTCCAACTTGTATGCAACTTCTCCTCTGCGTTCCAGAACTCTATATGGCCCCACGAATCGTGGTGCTAACTTTCCTTTGACTCCAAACCTCTTAATACCTTGAAGTGGAGACACTCGCAGATAAGTTCTATCTCCCACTTCGTAAATTACTTCCTTGCGTTTAGCATCGGCATAACTCTTTTGTCTAGACTGAGCTATCTTGAGTCTATCACGGATGAACTTGACCTTCTCCTCATAATCTCGAATCAAATTTGATCCAAACAATTTGCGATCACCAACTCCATCCCACATCAACGGTGTTCTGCACTTCCTCCCATACAATGCCTCAAAATGGGCCATCTGCAAACTGGCTTGATAGTTGTTGTTGTATGAGAACTCTGCATAATGTAAGTTATCATCCCAACTAGACCTGTAGTCTAGTGCACAAGCTCTCAACACGTCCTCTAGAATCTGATTCACCCTCTATGTGTGCCCATCTGTCCGTGGATGGAAGGCTGTACTGAACTCTAGCCTGGTACCCAAAGTTTCATGTAGCTGATGCCAAAACTTTGAAGTAAATTGTGTTCCTCTATCTGATACAATGGTCCTCGGAACTCCATGCATACATACAATCCTGGTCATATATATCTTCGCCAGCTTAGCACTTGTATAGGTAGTCTTCACAGGGATGAAGTGAGCAACCTTGGTCAAGCGATCAACAATCACCCATATGGAATCATAACCTGAACGGGTCCTGGGTAATCCCATGATGAAGACCATGCCAAGTTTATCCCATTTCCAATCAGGTATCGGCGATGGCTGAAGCAAACCTGTTGGTTTCTGATGCTCTGCCTTTACCCTCTAACATACATCACATACTGCTACATACTCAACAATTTCCCGCTTCATACCAGTCCACCAAAAACTTTCCTTCAAGTCCAAATAAATCTTGGTGTTACTCGGATGTATCGAGTAAGGCGAATCGTGAGCCTCCTGAAGAATCAACTTCCTGATCTCTGGATCATTGGTCACACAAATACGTTGCTCAAACCATATGGTTCCATGCTCATCCTCACGGAATCCTTCTGCCTTTCCTTTGCTAATCCTCTCCTTTATCTCAGTAATACCTTGATCTAACTTCTGAGCTTTCTCTGATCTTTACCAATAAGGTGGACTGAACTTCGAGTGCAGCAACATAGCCTCTTGGAACTATTTCCAACTCGAGATCTCTAAGTTCATCACACAACTCCTGAGGTAATCCTCCTGCGACAAGAGTGTTGACATAGCTCTTATGGCTCAACGCATCTGCCATGACGTTGGCTTTTCCTGGATGATAAAGCAAATTCATGTCATAATCCTTGATGAGTTCCAACCATCTCCTCTGCCTAAGGTTCAACTCTTTCTACATGAAGATGTACTTCAAACTCTTGTGATCGGTGTAAACATCACATTGGTTCCCGATAAAGAAATGTTTCTAGGTCTTGAGTGCATGCACTACTGCTGCTAACTCCAGATCATGCGTGGCATAGTTCAATTCATGAGGTTGAAGCTGACGTGAAGCATAAGCTACAACCTTTCCTTCTTGCATAAGCATGCCTCCAAGTCCTTGGCGTGAAGCATCGCAATACACCTGAAAGTCCTTGTGTATGTTCGGCAGAATTAGCACTGGAGCTATAACCAAATGTTTCTTCAACTCCTGGAAACTGGATTCACATTCCTCAGTCCAAACATACTTGTTGTCCTTCTTCAACAACTCCATCATGGGCTTGGCAATCTTGGAGAAATTCTCAATGAACCTCTGATAATATCCTGCAAGTCCAAGGAAACTGCGGATCTCGCTAACTGAGGTTGGTGCCTTCCATTCTGTGACTGCTTCTACCTTGGAAGGGTCCATGACAATTCCTTCCCCTAGCACAACATGTCCAAGAAATCCGACTTCCTTCAACCAAAACTCACACTTGCTAAACTTGGCATAAATTTGGTGTTCTCTAAGCTTCTCCAGAACTAAGCGCAGATGTTCTGCGTGCTCCTCCTCATTCTTGGAGAAAACAAATATATCATCAATGAATACCACAACAAACTTATCCAAGTACTCCATGAATACCTTGTTCATCATGCTTCTTCAGCAACTCCTCAGTCTGCTTCTTGACTTCTGCTAGATCATTAGAGGGCATCCGGTATGGCCTCTTGGAGATAGGTCCGCTGCCTGCCACTAACTCAATGAGAAACTCAATCTCCCGACCCGATGGCATAACGGGTAACTCCTCTGGAAATACATAGGGATAATCATTCACCACCGGTACTTCTTCCTGGACAACTCCCGTAAGAGAGTTCACTTGAGTCCTCTTAGGCTTAATCCTGGATACATACTTGATCCTCTTCTTCTCCGAAGTGGTGAGAAGACTTGACCTACTGGCACAGTCAATGCTTCCCTGATACTTGGACATCCAATCCATACCTAGGATTACATCCAACCCTTGTGACTCAAGTACGATCATATCTGTGGGAAAAACATGTCCCCCTATGTTCAAAGGCAATTGAAAAGATGCCTGACTAGTCATAGACTCTGCTCCTGGGAACTTACTAGAATTGGTGACTTAAGACCTACGGTAGGCAACTTATGTTTATCCACAAATCCCCTCGATATGAATGAATGCGATGCACCAGTGTCAAATAGAATGAGTGCTAGAAATGTATTAACCAAGAACTTACCAATCACCGCATCCGGTTGTTCATAGACTTCTTCCATGTTGACATGATTCACATGCCCCTTAGTGAAAGGATTGGGCTTGTTGCCTCCAGAACTTCCATTGCCATTCCCATTATGTAGCTTGGGACACTCATTGGAGTAGTGCCCTGTCTTCTTGCACTTGAAGCAGGTGATGTGACTCAGATCCTTCCTCACTGGGGTAGCAGGGGTAGGGTGATGGTGATTGTCGTTTCCTCCATTACCATTGCCATTCTTATGGCCATTGTGGTTGTGTCCATTGCCTCCATGCTGAGAATGACCACCATGGTTATGATGGTTGTGCCCTCCAAACTTACTGTGTCCTATACCAGAATATCCCGAGAAAGGGGCGGAGCGAGGCTTCTCCTGAGCTCCAGGGTGAAACTTGCCTTGACCATATTTCCTCTTGCGATTTTCCATCTGCTGATGCTTGCCCTCTAGAGTGATCACCATGTCCACCAACTCTTGATAGTTATCAAAAGTCGCTACCATCAACTGAATTCCCAACTCATCATTCAGTCCCTCCAGAAACTTCTCTCGCTTGGCTCCATTGGTTGCCACGTTACCTAGGGCGTAACGCAACAACCTGCTGAAGTCATCAACATACTCAGACACTGAGCAACCTCCTTGGCGCAAGTTGCAGAACTCCCTCTTCTTGAGAGCCATAGCTCCCGCTGAAACGTGAGCAGTGTGGAATGCCTGCTGGAACTGAGCCCAAGTGACATTCTCAATGGGGTACGTGGCGGTGTAGTTCTCCCACCACGAAGTTGCTGGTCTATCCAGTTGGTGAGAGGCAAACCTCACCTTCTCCTAATCAGTGCATCCTGCTGTGGCTAGCTTCCTGCCCATATTGCGAAGCCAGTCATCTGCGACAATCGGCTCCGAGCTGCTCGTGAAGATTGGAGGATTCACCCTTAGAAAACGGGTAAGGCTGTCAATTTGTGGTGGAGGTGGAGGTGGAGGTGGGTTGTTGTTGTTGTTGTTGTTGTTGTTCTGGGCCGTATTCTGCATCATCAACTGTATCATCTAGTTCTAGGTCTGAAGCAATTGTTCCAAGGCGGGTGGGATATCATTCCCTGAGCCACTCTCGAAAGGGTCGCCCTTTGGTGGCATCTGTTGGGTCAGCATAGAGGAGGTATACATAGAATTAGGCCTAAGGGAGAAACACTATCCATATGCAAATGATGTCAATAAAAATCCAAATCACTCCAATTCAATTCAATCAAGAGTTCACACGAAACAAATCTAAGGTGAGCCATGTCACAAGACTTAAAAAGGTCCCACAAATAAATAAATCAAATACTAATCGAATATAGAATACTAATCTCTCATGGTGGTTCAAATCTACTCCTCATCGGAAGAGAGATCTATCATGTTGATGTCGGCTCCAGTGGCATCACTCTGTATCTCCTCATCGTCGCCCTCATAATCCTTGTCCTGACTGACGTAGTCCCCATAAGAGTGATCCTCTTGGAGATTCTTCCCGTTATCAAGCTCCTCCTCAGCTTGATCTAGATGAAGCTTCAAGTCGTTGAACTTATCTTGCAGCGCATCGAGCTCCTCCTCATGCTCCGCGTGAGCGTTCTGAAGCTCTTCTTCCAGATCGACCTTCCGGCTAGTCAGGTTGTGGGTGGTGATGAGGCTGTCGTCCATCTCTTCCTTCATCCTGGTGATGAGCTCCTCCAAGTCCTCAATGTGTGAGGTGATGATGGCATCCTCCCTGGTACGCACCACATCTCCATCCGAGTTGCGGTGTGCATACATGACGTAGTTAGTCTTCCTGAGATCCTCGCGGTAGTCCTGGCAGATGTGCCCAAGTGCAAAGAGCATAACGATCCCTTTTCCAATGCCCCATGACCTTACTTCTATGTAGAAGTCGATCGGCTCAAAGGCTTTTCCAAAAGTTCGCCCTAGAATGTGGACGTCAATCCTCCAGCGCATCTCCTCAGGTAGAGTGGCCGTGAAGGTACCAGTGAAGCTGGGCAAGGCAATGCGCAGATGATCTGCGATATCCACGAGCTGTCTTCCAAAGGGCATGGTTGCGTCGGGCTGAGCAAACTCAACGATGGGGGTCGACATCTATAGTTTGAAAGAGAGAAGAAATTAGTAGTGAAGCAGGAAAAGTATGAGACCAAAACAGGGGTATAAAAGTGTTGTAAAATAAGGTTTTTATCCTATGGCTTTCCATCTTCTAGGGTCACGTCCTACAGTCAATGTGTGCTCTGATACCATCTTGTAGCGACCCGATCTCAAGGGATCGGAGTCTCTGTGCTTAAGTGTCATCCGTGGATCGGTATGCTGACACACACAGTACTTGAGGATTTACAACAGAGTTCAATCACACATTTATTACATCGAGAATCCTCAAAGAGTATTTATTACATTAATGTGGCCTAAGGCCAAGTGAAACAAAAACATGTGGAAGCAAAAAGTGTAACGAGTCCATCAACTCCACGAGCAAGCTGAGTGCAGAACAATGACCTATCGCACCTTATTCATCGTCGGATAAATCTGCAACATGATAAGTTGCAGCCGTGTAGGTCAGTACATGGAATGTACTGGCAAGTCACATCATAAAGTGTAATGAGCCTACAAAGTACATGCAATTTGGCTAGTGGAAAGCTCTGAGTTTGGTTTTGTATAAAGCTAGTTTTTCCCTATCAAAAATAATTGTTCTACTTCTACAAATATCATAAGTCTGAGATGATGCCCATCTCAATCATTCCAAAAATTTGTACCCAGTTGATTAGTTAAGAGTGATGAGATCTCCCTATATTTCCACTACTAAAAGCTCAAGTTGTCCATGACCGGGGACACGGCTAATTGATTAGATTTTTAACTCTGCAGAGGTTGTGCACTTTTCCCCACAAGACTAAACCACATCCTTGATCAGAAGATCGAGACATAGTCTTTCGAAAGCGTTTCCCCTAAACCATGAATAGGCCGGTACACCTACATCATCTACATCTGCTAGCATATCCCAGGAGAGGTCAGACCATCTACTCAACTAAGCCAGAGCCCATATTGGCTTGCGGCTGCACACGGAAACTTATAGACATGAAAATAAGGTTGATCCCTTTGAGCCTGGGTGGATGGACCACTAGTGTGCATTCCCATGGATTCCCATGAATGCTCTCACTGTACTTCGCCACCATACAAACCAATTTCCACCCATGTAGTTCATTAAAGTTGGTCCAAGTTACTACTTTGTCACTCACATCTCAAGGTGATAACACTCCCCAATCCACGTCTACTTTGGTGAAGCATTGTAATATAACACGTTGGCGACAAAGTTGGTACGGTTCAGACCTACCTCAAATGAACTACTTGGTGATAGTAGTACCAACAAGTATAAACTCCTACCGTGCACTCCTACATCAAAGGACTATGTGCAAAAATAAAACATAGGTAAAAACTAATATGATCAAAATGCAACTTGCTTTCGTGCTGGGAGTGAAGTTCTAGGGAATGGTAGTACTCTGCTTCGCACTCCGGACAATCTATCGCAAAGTAAATAAGCACACATAAACAAGCATTCATACAATTCAAAGAAAACATGCAACAAAATATTTGCATAGTCCAAATAAAATCCAAAACAAGTCATTAACACGAAAATTTTCAAAGTATAACTAATGTTCAAAATTTCGTGACGTGCACTAGTGTTCCTACAAGGCATTCTAAAAAAATTATGATGAACAGAAAATAATTGCGTAGACTATATAGTGGCAAAATTTCATGGAAATGGATTTAGTTTGTGTGACGTGGTGCAAAAAGAATCACTTCAAACGGGTATACCGTTTGAAAGATATGACCTAATGTAATTTAAATTCAAATCTGAAATAATTTCAAAATTGAACTTGCAAAACTCTGCAACTATGGGTTTTCTGGTTAGGGGTATTCGACACAAAAATTTATCCTCTTGTTTCATCCCATTTCGATCTACGGTTAAAAAGTTAAAGCCGTTTGAAGTTTTGAATTAAATCTGGAAAAAAACTGCTACAGGAACGTTTCTGAAAATATTAAATTATGAACGTTCGTGGCTAGAGCGCGTAGTGGATGGCTCTGGTTGTCTGGCTGCTTTCACCGTGGCGGCTACGCGGTGAACGTTCGCGAACTAAGTAAGGCACCTTGTTCAGCTAGACTAAAAGAAAAAGAAATCGACGTTCGGTTTGAATAAACCGCATGGTTTAGATTAAAATGCGTTTAACCGCATACCTCTTTGGTCTAATAAAAAAACCTAATCTAATCTACACTACGTACGAACAGAGGAGGGATGTAGCGACCCGACCTGAAAGGTCGAATCTCCGGTGTTTCCGTACCATCCCAAGATCATGCTAGTACACACACGGTACATCAATGTATATATCAAAGGGAAATCACACAACATTTATTAATCGTAAATCTCATATCGAGTCCTTTATTACAATAAAGTGGCTGACGGCCAACTCATGAGAATATCTAAATCTTGCGGAAGCTTCAAAGGTAGTGAAGTCCATTTGACTCCAAGGGCATCTCACCGAGCGTAGAGCGTATCCTCACTCCTGGTCGGAAAAATACTCTACAACATGATACGTTGCAGCCGTGTAGGTCAGCATATGGAATATGCCGGCAAAGTCACAAGAGAGGGGTGAAAAGGTAATCATTTAATCTACATGCATATATGGCAGGTGGGTTAGTAAGTTTTTGCGTAAAGCCAATTTTCCTACATCAAGAGAGGGCTAAGCAAAATTATTACTAAGTTGGTTGATTAATCAGATGGTTCCACCAACCAATTCTCATACCCAAGTTATTAATACCCACATCATCATATCCATTGTGTTGAGGGTTTTGGAAGTTTCAGTTCCTTTGGCTCAATTCGTCCATGACCGTGGACACGGCTAATCGATTAGGTTTGAGTACTTTGCAGAGTTTTGCACACGTTCGCCACAAGATTTGGTCACCTCCATTTGATTTCTCGCACTTCAGGGTGTTTGAGAAATGGATGACCAAAACATGGGCTTCCAAAGGGTTTCCCTGCGACTCTATCGGTGCCCATCCTTTCCTACCGTTCTTCTACATCTCGTAGCACCGCCTGTCCAGGGTCACCACGATATCCAACCAAGCCAGAGCCCATAATGACTTGTGGCTGTGCAGGTAAGCCTTGGGTCTTGAAGCATCCATCCATCTCTTTGTGCTTGGGTGGACCTTTCCGCATGAATACTGGCACATCTCCAGCATCATCTAGGCTAACCACTGGTTTCTCCAGGACGCCGTTCAACCATCATCCACCCAGAGGTATATTGAAAACTTGGAAATCTTGCAGTCTTGATCATCATAGTAGGTCTTGAAATTATTATCTCACACTCTCATGAATCACACAAGCAACCCCGTCTACTAATAGCATAGCAAAATGTAAAACAACATTTCCCGAGGCCAATGTGTCAAAGGGTTGAGGGGTACCTACCACATGATACTACAACAAGTAACCAAGTTTCCAATTTACCTACTTTGCATGCAATTGGGGTGATGGAAGAACTAATGCAATAAAACATAGGTATATATGATCAAAGTGACTTGCCTGATTGACGATCTTCGTACTCGAGGGACTCTAGGTAACAAGCCTCGCACTCCGGATGATCTAACGAATCAAACAAGAGCACTCAATAAGCATACATCAAAATATTGTAACTCACAAAAATCAGGAATGAACTAGAATCACTCAAGACAAAACAGGGCACAATCACAAGAAAAGAAATCAACACATAGTTTTGTTTTCTAAAAGATGATGGGTGAACTACTACTAACAAATAGAATTATTGGTATTAACAAAACAATAGTTGACAGAAAAGAACAATAGAAATATTTTATTAATAAACAGAATTAAATCCATTTAAAGTTTTGTTAAGAAAAATCTTAGTAGGGTTTTTAAAGTTTTGATAAACACTACTACATGAAGTGGGCTAGAGTTTATTAACCATAGAGTGAAATACACTATAATTTTATTAATAAAACAAATCTCCTAACAGAAAAGAATTTACTAAAACTTTTCTTAGAAAACAGAATTTAATTATCTAAAACTTTGTTAAAGGAAACTATTACTAACTAGTTTGTTTTAATCAAATTAAACCTTCATGAAAAAGAGTAAAGATTCCAATAATATTATAGAAATGAACTAAGCAAATTATATTATTATTAAGAGCAAGTAAAACACCTAATGTTTAAACAATAGAATCTACTTGAAAAAAATATAACTAATTCTGATTTAAACTAACTAAAAACTAAATTATTTAAACTATACTAACCACTACGCAGATTCTGTTTATAGTTAAAACACTAAACAAATCCATCCTAAAAATTCTCAAACTAAGCATGCTTACAGTCGTAACTAATACCAAGCAGTAGCAAAAAGATTCATACAAAAATCTATTTTTAAACTCTAGTTATTCAGATTTGAGTAGTTTGAGAAAATTTGATTAAATTAAAATTTTAGAGTTAAAATTAAAAATCTAAGACTACAGGGTGAAACTACATGAAATATGTGACCTAATGCAAAAAGAATCAACTAAAAACACCAAATAGTTTAAAAGATATGATAAAAACAAAATCAGGATGCATTCTGTTTTCTAAATCAGAAAAGAAAAAGAAAAAAACTAACGATCGGACAGGGGCTACGTGTCAGGTTCCTATTGGTCGAAGGAGCGTGCGTGCGGGTGTTTGCGGGCGGTCGACCGAACGTTAGAGGATACCGGTTCGAGTTATAAATGGATCTAATCTCGTGCGTAGACTACGGATCCGACGGCTACGATGGAGACGGCGACTTACAGAGAGGGGATCGGGGTTCTCCGGCGAGTTCGACGGCGGCCGGTGGTCGAAAGTGGTCGAGGAGGACGCTGTGGTGGTCGGGGCGGTGTCCGAGGTGCTCAGGCGACGGCGGCGAGGCTCCGGAGTAGTCTGGTGGTGTCGGAGAGGGTTGGGGGTGACGGAGACGACGGGCATGAGCTCGGGAAAGATCCAGTGGGTATCCGAACTCCGGTGAGTTCGTGTGGGGTGGTTCTGGCGAGGGCAGAGTGGGGGCTCGGGGTGGAATGGAGAGAGGAGAGTGAGGGCTATTTATAGGACCAGGTGCGGGGTCGGGGGAGGGAAAAAGGAGGGAGATCCGGGAGAGGAATCTCCGGCGACGGCGGCGCGCGCGCGAGGAAGAGGATGACCGCACGGATGGTGCCATGGGACAGTGGGTCCGGCTCATCAGTGAGAGGGAGAGTGGCGTCAGCGCGTCGGTCGGCCGGTTCATAATGAATTCGCGAGTTAATGCCCGTGGGCCGGCCCGTTTTCAAATAAATTCGTTTCCTTTTTAATATCCAGAGCAGTAAAACTCATTTAAAAGCACTAAAAACATTTCCAATTGTAGGAAATATATATATCAAAATGATCAGGAGAATTAATTCTATTCAATGAACATTTTTCCTCTGTCATTTGAATACTTTGAAAAAAAATTATTTGCAGAAATTGCCTATTTGGTTTTAAAAGCTTTTGCAAATATTTTTTTCAAAAATAACCCTTGGTTTTTATTGTTCAAAAAAATCACCAAGAAGTCCCTGGTGTGGAGTGTCATGTTCCTCCCTCTTATTTTGAACTTTTTCCAAGGTTTTCAAATAGGTAAAAGCAACATATTGAAAATTGAAAGGGACTTTCAGAAAGTCAGAAGAAGCATTTCAAAAAATTCATACATTCAAGCAATGATGATGATGATGCATAGCTATATTTCATAACATTCCAAAATGAAATTTTGGGATGTTACAAGGGACGAGCGCTCACGGAGATGAGGACGTGGTCGGCAGGGAGCTCGGTGACGATGGGGCGGCGGCTCCGGCGAGCTCCGACACGGGCGAGGTGGTCGGGCGGGTGCAGCTCGGCGAGGGCCTCCAGGCGGTGGTGACGGCAGTTGACGGCAACGACCGGAGGGAGTGGAGCGAGGGGCAGAGCTCCGGTGAACTCCGGCGACGCAGGTCGTCGGGGCGGCGGCTCCGGCGAACCTAGGGGCACAAAAAGATGTCAGGGGAATGCGCAATGATGGGGGGCTCGATTTCTCAAGGAAGAACGGGTCATGGCGGCTCACCAGCATCGGAATCTTCATCGGAAAGCTCCGGCTCTGGCGAGATGCAAACGGACGGGGCGTCGGCTATGAGCGGCAAGAGGTGGTGCGGCTTGGTTGAATGGAAAGAGGGCATCGAGGGATACTTATAGGCGCGGCTAGGGGTGCTACGGAGCTGTTGATAGGCTCTATCCTGAGAGCTTCGCGTTCCTGGTGCGGGAGCTGCGAGCGCTGGGTTATCCAGCGGGTTGAGCGGGAGGTTAGGGAAGATGGGATTTTTTTTCCTCTGGCGGAGCTATGGTGGAGTGCTCGCTCCTGGAATCGAGCGGAGGCTGGGGCGATGCTGGGCGAGCGCCTCGCTCAGCCTGGTTGGCTCGGGCAAGCGGCCTGATGGCTGGCTCGGCCGGCCTAGGTGCATGCGTGTGTTTTTTTTTTGAAAAAATGTTTTCTCTATTTTGTGAGAATAAGACGGAAAACAAAATATAAGGTATTATATACCAAAACGATCAGAAAAATAAATGCTAAAGCGTTAACATTTCTTTAGAGTCAAAATTAAAACTTTATAAAAACATTATTTAAAGAAAATCCAAAATGAAACCAAATTTGACTTTCAAATAAATTGGCACTATTTTCTTCTAACTTTTGGGGGTGTCATGTTACCTCCTCTCATACTTTTTTGTATCAAAGTATTTTGTGAGGTAATTGAGTAAACTCTAATGCCAGTTGTAAATAAGTCAAATAAAGAAGATGAAAATATAATTGTCACATTCATTACAATCATATTGCATAGATTCTTAACTAATGACATTCCAAATTAAAAATTTGGGATGTTATAGATGACTTGGATCCATCACCACGACATTGTCCTCAAAGTCTAGCTGGAGTTGCAAATGAGGGCGATCAAGTGCATATACATTCTTCTCTAGTTTAGAGTTGATGAGCATATGAATGTATGGTGCATATCCACATGATTTCTTCTGATCTGCAGCTATCCTCTTCACTATCTCAACAACAAGATCCATCACCCTGAACCTGGTGTGGCTATCAATGAGGTGCATCATGTTGATTGAATATCCTCGGATCATCTTCTCATCTCCTGACTTGGGTATCAATGTGTATCTCAGAATGGTGTTGGTTGTAGGCAACCCTGCTGGCAGATAGTATACTGAGCCAAACCTATGTGAATGCACATAACCTGCAAGAATGACATTATGCATATTTTCCATGGAGTTGTGGCTCATCTTGACTTCATTGTATACATCCAAGTCACCTTCCTCAACAGGTGGAGCTCCTAAGATGGTAGCACACTCATCAACAGTAGATTGATACCTTGTACCCTTAGTCATCCATACTATCCTGCCATGTGGATAGAAGTGAGAACTGGAGTATAACCGCATAATCATCTCATCATTTCAGGCATTAAACTACCTTCCAACAAAGTTTGCAATGTCACTGCCCTGGAAGTTGTCTTGCACACTCAGAAAATAGCCTTCATTTCCTTTGATATATGCCCAGTCAAAATATCTCAAGTCACTGATGATACATATCCAATGTACCTATAATTTATGAAGTATTCATGCCATATTCACCTATGTTTACAATGCTTTTATATGGTTTTTATGCACATTAAATGATTTATTTAGAACTAACCTAGACTGGCATTGTTTTAGCAGAACTACTGTGGTGTTGTTTTTTGTGTAGAAAGAAAAGTTCTCCAAATGCAATGAAACTTTTTGACGAATTTTTGGAATCAAAGAGGCACTAGAAGCTTCTTGGGAGAGCCAGAAGAACCACGAGGTAGGCACAACCCACCAGGGTGTGCCAGCCCCTTCTGGCTCGGGCTGATGTCTTATGGTCCAATCGTGGCCCATCTTTGCGTGAAAACGACGCCCAAAAATCCTATATATTCATAAACCACCAGAAATAACCCTAGATCAGATGTTTCACCCCTGCAAGCCTCTGTAGCCACGAAAAACCAATCTAGACCCTGTTTCGACACCTTACTGAAGGGGGAAATCATCACCGGATGCCATCTTCATCATCCCTATGGTCTCCATGATGACGAGAGAGTAGTCCACCCTCGGGGCTGGCGGTTTCTACCAGTAGCTACATGTTCAATCTCTCTCTCTCTCGTGTTCTTGAGATGGCACGATCTTGATGTATCATGGGCTTTGTTAATATAGTTCGATCATATGGTGTTTTCCCCTCTCTATCTTGGTGTGATGAATTGAGTTCTACCTTTGAGATTTTGTTATTATCGGATTGCATACTTTTATCGATTTGAGAGCACTTGATGTATGTCTTGCGTGCGGATACCCGTAGTTACAATGGGGTATTCAAGTGATTCACTTGATATATGTTATGGCATCAACTTGAGGATCCCGGTGACCTTGGGGATCTATGCATAGGGGTTGATTGCACGTTTTCATACCACTACAGGAATTAGGTACTTTGCCGTCAGCCATCCCGGACCGCAAAGGCATGCATGGCGGACGGCAAAGGCTTTGCCGTCCGCCAGCGGAGGCGAACAGTCCGGCTAAATAAGCCACGGTAAAGGGCGCTTTGCCATCTGCTGGTGGACGGCAAAGATCCTTAGGTCTTTGTCGTCCTCCAGCGAACGACAAAGACCGTGGAAGGCACACGTGGCAGCTGACGGCCATTAAGGGGTTGACGGCGTGCTTTGCCGTACACTGGCAGACGACAAAGACCTAAAGTTGTTCTTTGTCGTCTGCCAGCGGACGGCAAAGCACCTATTTCTTTGTCGGCCTAGGTGGTTTCTTTGCCGGCCGCTGGCAGATGGCAAAGAATCTTAAATCTTTGCCGTCTCCCAGTGGACGGCAAAGAAACCACCTAGGCCAGCCTAGTTCTACCCTAGGTTGCACAAGTAGCTACCGCGTGGCAGCTTTGCCGTCTCCTAGCTGACGACAAAGACCTTTGCCGTCTGCCAGTAGATGGCAAAGTGGCTATATAGCCCCTGTTTTTTCTATTTTTCTTAAATTCATTCAATTTGACAAAATTTCACATATATATACACATTTCAAAATAATTTCAACAAGCATACCAACAGTAAGTTTCGAACAACATATCCAACATACAAGTTACCAACAACATATACAACATACAATGGTTTCCAACAACATATCCATACATACATATCCAAAACAAGTTTCCAACAATTTTCCATAAACAAAAGGAAGCACAAGTAGAAGTGTACACTCCATCAATGCAAGCTTCCTCATCTATAGCAAATCTGCAAATTAGGAAAGATGAAAGTTAGAAGAAGAAAAAGAAGAAGAAGCAGAAGAAGAATTTATCTTATCTTTCTTTTTATCCTCTCCTCTTCTTTATATTCTTCTTCTTCTAACTAAGGTAGATAAAAATGCCCATTTTTTAGCTAAGGTAGGTAAAAATGCTAAGTGTGTAGGTCATTTAAGAGCTAAGGTAGGCAAATAGGTCATTTTGGAGCTAACCTAGGTAGTTGTGCCATTTTTAGCTAACTAAGCATATTTATTCATTTTGGAGGACAAAATGGTAAGTGTAGGTCATTTTAGAGCTATCCTAGTTAAAATCGGTCATTTTGGAGCTAGGTAAGGTTATTTTTTCATTTTGGAGGAAAATAAACTAATTATATGATAGTTTGGAGCTAAACCAAGGTTATTATAACATTTTTTACCTAAGTAAGCTAATTTTGTCATAAATGAACTAGGTAAGCTAAGTATAGATTATTATTTAGCTATCAAAGGCAATTATGACATTTTTCAGCTAACTAAGCATATTAAGTCATTTAGGAGGAAAAAATGCTAAGTATAGGTCATTTTATAGCTATCCTAGGTAAAGTATGTCAGTTCGGAGCTAAGTAAGGTTATTATGTCATTTTCGAGGAAAATAAGCTAAGTATAGGTCATTTTGGATTCTTTGTGTTTCTTTGTGTTGGATTGAATATTATGAATCTGAAACTGTTTGATGCATGTCGTATAATTAACTCACGGATAGTTGTGGTGACATTGGAGTATCTAGGTAACATTAGAGTTTTTTGATGTGTATCATACGGTGTTATTTTAGTATGAACTCTTAGATAGATCAATCGAAAAGGATAACTTGGTGTTATTATAGTACGAACTCTTGGATAGATCGATCGGAAAGGATAAATTTAAGGTGGTTTCGTACCCTACAAACAATTTATTCTTATGTTCTCTACTAGATAAGAACTTTGGAGTGATTCTTTGTTGCATGTTGAGGGATGGTTATGTGATCTAATTATATTAGCATTGTTGAGAGATTGCACTAGACAAAGTGTGGACCCTAGGCCTTATTTCCAATCATTTGTACACTATTTTTCTCGTTTTACACTTGCTACCTTTCTATTTTTATATTTTCAAATTAAAAACCCTATATCTATCATCCATATTGCACTTGTATCACCATCTCTTCGCCGAACTAGTGCACCTATACAAATTACCATTGTATTGGGTGTGTTGGGGACACAAGATATTTCTTGTATTTGATTTCAGGGTTGTTTGAGAGAGACCATATTCATCCTACATCTCCCATGGATTGATAAATATTAGGTCATCCACTTCAGGGAAAATTGCTACTGTCCTACAAAACTCTGCGATTGGACGCCCAACACGAGTCTACAAGAATAAAGTTGCGTAGTAGACATCAACTGACTGCTAGGCTCTTGTACAAAAGGACAGTCTCATAGAAATCCCAATGTTCCTTGGTGTGGAACTTGACATCCACAACGGTCCTTTTGTTGGAGGCATATGGGTCATTTTCTCTCCACAATCTCAGCCCTGAGTCCTTCCTCTTCATGTTTTGAGCTAAAGGATGAGCATCATTATGCTTTGGCAGATGGGGCCTGAGCTTCCTCAACACTAGCAAGTCCTCCTCACCATGTCTGGAGGTTGATCTCTTGTTCTTGGAAGCTAGAGGGATGTCTCTAGTGGCCTTCTTGGACTTTGGGGCAGTGGACTTCTTGGGTGCAGATTTCTTGCTCTTTGAAGGAGCCTGACGAGTCATAGCATCTGCAAGAAGTTTCTTCTTCTTGGCAGGAGGAGCCTGGGCAGCTGGCTCTTCCTCCACTTCCAGCTCTTTACTTTCAGGTGGGTCCTCATACATGGATGTAGGTCTTAGAATGACCTTGACAATCCTCTTCCTTGCTCTCTTCGCTCCTG
Organism: Hordeum marinum; assembly: GCA_022496015.1. Classification (NCBI taxonomy): domain Eukaryota; kingdom Viridiplantae; phylum Streptophyta; class Magnoliopsida; order Poales; family Poaceae; genus Hordeum; species Hordeum marinum. The sequence goes on from CM039672.1 coordinate 389,277,211, forward strand.
CCTTCTTGTGCATGGAGCTCCAGGCTGGCTCAACTGAAACTAAGATGTTGGCCCTAGCACTCTCAGGTGCCCTCATAGAATCAGCACTTGCATAGACCTTCTTGACATGCCTCTTGGGAGAAGTGGCATCTGTTGTTGTGCTCTTGGCAACCTTCTCTTTCTGCCTCTTGGCAACATCTTCCTCTAGCACAAAATAAGAATTATCCTCATCAGAATTCAGCTTCTTTCTTGCCCTAGGGGCAGCCTTGGGAAAATCAGGTGAGCTAGGCTTATCATCATAAGAAGATGAACTACCTGCAAGACTAGTGCCTGAACTCATCTCCACATCCCTTTCTCTAAAGTTGTGACGTGGCTTGACATTGCATCTGTATTTCCCTAAAGAGGAAGGGATGATGCAACACAGCTATGGTAAGTATTTCCCTCAGTTATGAAACCAAGTTATCAATCCAAGGAGGAAGACCACGCAACTCTATGTAAACGGCACCTGCACACAAAGAACAAATACTTTCAACCCGACGCATAAGAGAGGTTGTCAATCTCTCAACGGTGAAAAGATAGATTAGATTGTAATAGGCTGGGCAAATAGATCTCACAAGAACACGAAAGACAAGAAGTAGATAAAAAGTGCAGAAAAGTATTTTTGGGTTTTTGGATTAATAGATCTGAAAAGATAAGCGGCAAAAAGATAGATCAGAAAGCAATAGGTTCGAAAACTAGACCTAGGGGCCGTAGGTGTCACTAGTGGCTTCTCTCATAAGTATAGCACACGATGGGTAAAAAAATTACTATTGGGAAATTGATAGAATATCAAATAATCATGACGATATCCAACGTAGTGATCATTATATAGGAATCATGTCCAAGATAAGTAGACCGAAACGATTCTGCATCTACTACTATTACTCCACACATCGACCGCTGTCCAAGATGCATCTAGTGTGTTAAGTTCATGGAAAAACGGAGTAATGCAATAAGAATGGTGACATGATGTTGAAAAGATCTATTCATGTAGGAATAGACCCCATCTTGTTATTCTTAATAGCAACAATACATGCGTGCCTTTCTGCCCCTATTGTCGTTGGGAAAGGACACCCCAAGATAGAACCCATCACAAATCCGCTCTTCCCATCGCAAGAAAAATCGATCTAGTTGGCCTAACTAAACCAAAGATTCAAATAAGAAATATGAGGGTATAAGTAATCATGCATATAACAGATCAAAGAAAACTCAAATAATATTCATGGATAGAAACTGATCATGAACTCAAAATTCATCGGATCCCAACAAACACGCTACAAAAAGTCATTACATCAAATAGATATCCAAGAGACCATTATATTGAGAATCAAAAGAGAGAGAGAAATAAAGAGAGAGAGAGATAGAGAGAGAGGAAGCCATCTAGCTATGCCTACAGACCCGTAGGTCTATGGTCTACCACTCACGCATTAGCGCAGAGGCACACATGAAGACGATGCACCCGTTCGTGATGGTGTTAGATTGGAACTCGCGGTTCTATAACTTGTGGCGGCTGGAATTGTGTTTCATTGACCCTCTAGGGTTTTTGGAATATTTGGGTATTTATAGAGATGATAGGTAGTGGAGAGGCGTCCCGAGGTGGGCAGGATACACCAGGCAGCACCCGGGGCCTCTTGGGCGCCCTTGTGTCTTGTGCCCTCCTCGGCCTTCCTCTTTGGCACTTCTCTGGCCCACTGGATGTCTTATGGCCCAAAAAAATCTGCAAAAAGTTTCACGGTGTTTGGGCTTCGTTTGGTACTACCATTCTGCAGAGTAAAAATAACAAGCAAAAAACAACAATTATGTCAATAGGTTAGTTCCAGAAAATGATATAAAGTTGCTATAAAAATATTGTAAAACATCCGATATTGATAATATAACAGCATGTAACAATCAAAAATTATAGATACGTTGGAGACGTATCAGTATCCCCAAGCTTAGTTCCTACTCGTCCTCGAGTAGGTAAATCATAAAAACAGAATTTTTGCAGTGGAATAATGCCTAACATGTTCATCATATATTTTTGTATTTTGTAGCATGGACATTTGGACTTTTAGATAGTTCAAAGCAATATTCTACTTTTGACATGAAGACTGTAATACTCAAGCATACCAACAAGAAACCATGGCTTTCAAAATATCAACACTAAAGAAAGTTATCCCTATCCCATCATGCTCAATCATTGATCCATTCATGAAACACACTCAAATATTAGCTACACCTAATGCTCAAGTATGACCATAGTGCCCCCTAGTTGGTTCTTTACAAGAGAAGATGGAGACTCAAGTAAAAATTAAAATTGCATAAAGTAAAAAAGATAGGCCCTTCGCAGAGGGAAGTAGGGATTTGTAGAGGTGCTAGAGCTCAAGGTTTAAATTGAGAGAGAAAAATATTTTGGGTGGCATGCCCTTCCTATTAACAAAAACGACCGAGAGCTTCCAATACGTTTACATGCTAGATATATCACAAGCGGTTCCGAAAGAGAAAATAAAGTTTATTCCTTTTTCCACCATTCTTTCACAATCCATGGCTAGCTGAATCCACGGTTGCCTTTCATACCAACACTTTCCAAGGAATTTATTATTTGACAACATCAAGTAAAAAATCATTTTGGGACTGGGCATCCCTATTACCGCCATACTCTCATGCAATGACAAGTGAATAAACAATCATATTTATAATAACACATCTAGCGTGGAACATATCGATCACCCCCTTCCGCTTCATGAGCGGTATGAGTACACAAAAAGGAAATTCATTTTGAAAATAGGAGATGGCACATCAAATTTTCTTGGAACGACATGGAAATACCACATATAGGTAGGTATGGTGGACTCATGTGGCAAAACTGGGTTTAAGGATTTTGGATGCACAAGTAGTATTTGTAACTAGTAGAGGTGAAGGCTAGCAAATCGATTGAGAAGCAACCAACCAAGAAAAGAAAATTCACATAAGTGAGCATTAAGCATAACTAACACCAAATAAGGCACCATAAGTAGGATGTAATTTCAATGCACAACTATTGAATTTCTTGCTTTCATAAGGAATCACAAACCTTAACATCAATATTCTTACTAAGCATTATTACTCACTAACATAACTCACATATTACTATCATCATGTCTCAAAAATATGACAAGGAATCAAGTTTAATTTGTCCAATGATCTTCATGAAAGTTTTTATTATATCCCTCTTGAATATCTATCACTTTGGGACTAGTTTCATATATTGTCATTTCTTTTTTACAATCTCACATAGATTTAAGTAAAGAACATGAGCATAAAATTTCATCTCTCAAAATAGTATAAGTGCAGAATGAGAGGATTTCTTCAAAGTTTACTAACTCTAAAATTAATCTAAGTTAAGCATGATATAAATTCTTCAAATATGTAAAAGCACGCCATGCTCAAAAAGATATAAGTGAAGCACTAGAGCAATTACATTGCTCAAAAAAATTAAGTGAAACATATAGAGCAATTCTAACAAATCATAGCATACTTTTGGATCTCTCAAATAGGTGTGTCTAACAAGGATACTTGTGACAAAATAAAAACAAAATCAATCAAAGACTCATATAATACAATACACTCCAAGAAAAACTCATGCTATGTGACGAATAAAAATATAGCTCCAAGTAAAATACCGATGGTTGTTAGAAGAAAGAGGGGATGCTAGTCGGGGCATCCCCAAGCTTAGTTGCTTGTTCGTCTTTGGATTTTATCTTGGTCTGCCATGTTCATCATCAAGCTTAGGCTCTTCTTACTCCTTATTCCTTCATCCATCGCGATCTCACCCAAAACTTGAAAACTTCAAACATGCAAAATATAACAAAATCTTCATGACATTTGTTTGTATAATAAAGCAAATTACTAGTCTAAGTATTGTTGCAAACCCATTCATATTTTATTATTGCATTATATCTACTTTATTCTAACTTTACCATGACTTATACCCTCCAATACAACCCATAGATTCATCAAAACAAGCACACAATAGAACAAAAACAAAATCTATATCAAACAGAACAGTCTGTAGTAATCTGTACTCTACACATACTTATGTAACTCTTAAAATTCTTAAAAATTAACATAAGGTAAACAATTTGTATAGAAATACTCCGTTAAAACTTTAGCTCGTTATCGCTCTCCAATAAAAATTAAAAATTCACTCACTAGAGTCAAAGTTTCTGTTTTAGATACAACATTGTTTCTACTCAAGTTATGAATCATCCTAAAGGCTTTACTTGGCACATAAACTAAATAAAACATAAAAAACACAACCATAATAGAGTTAAATTTTTTAAACACTAAAAAAAAGGTAAAATAAATTTTATTGATTGGGTTGCCTCCCAAAAAGCACTTTCTTTATAGCCATTAAGATAGGCTTGAGATTTCAATTATACCCTCATGAAAGATAATAATAGCAACACAAAGAGAGCATCATGAAGCACATGGAAAACACACTTAAGTCTAACATACTTCCTATGCATCTGCATTTTATAAGCAAACAAATTATCAAGGCAAGCAAAAACTAGCATATGGAAGGAAGAAAAAAAGAGACAATAGCAATCTCAACATGAAAAGAGGTAATTTAGTATCATGCAAATTTCTACAACCATAATTTCCTCCCTCATAATAATTACATGTAGGATCATAATCAAATTCAATAATATAACAAACATCAACAATACTCTCTTTATGATCAACATGCATAAATTTTTATCATCTCCCAAAATAGTGGGATTATCATCAACTAAAGTTCTGACCTCTCCAAACCCACTGTTATCAAAAAAATCATAAGATTGAACACTCTCCAAATATGTGGGATTCTTTTTACCTAAAGCTGACGCTCTCCCAAACCCACATTCGATACTATTGCAAACATTATCATCAATAACGTATTCAACTGTTGGAAGTATGCCCTAGAGGCAACAATAAATTAATTATTATCATATTTTCTTGTTCATGATAATTATTTATTATCCATGCTAGAATTGTATTGATCGGCAACTCAGATACATGTGTGGATACATAGACAACACCATGTCCCTAGTATTCCTCTAATAGACTAGCTCATTGATCAAAGATGGTCAAGGTTTCCTAGCCATGGACATGAGATGTCATTTGATAATGGGATCACATCATTAGCAGAATGATGTGATGGAAAAGACCCATACTATAAATAGAGCATATGATCGTGTTAGTTTATTGCTATAGTTTTATGCATGTCAAGTATATGTTCCTATGACCATGAGATCATGCAGCTCACTAACACAGGAGGAGTACCTTGTCTGTATCAAAGGTTGCAACGTAACTGGTTGAGTATAAAGGTGCTCTATAGGTATCTCCGAGGGTGTCTGTTGAGTGGGCATGGATCAAGACTGGGATTTGTTACTCCGTGTGACGGAGAGGTATCTCAGGGCCTACTCGGTAATACAACATCACAATGAGCCTTGCAAGCAAAGTGACTAAAGAAGTTAGCCACGGGATCTTTTATTACAGAACGAGTAAAGAGACTTGCCGGTAACGATATTGAACTAGGTATAGAGATACCGACGATTGAATCTCGGGCAAGTAACATACAGAAGAACAAAGGGAACAACATACGGGATTAACTGAATCCTTGACATAGAGGTTCAACCGATAAAGATCTTCATAGAATATGTAGGAACCAATATGGGCATCTTGGTGCCACTGTTGGTCATTAACCGTAGAGGTGTATCGGTCACGTCTACATAGTTCCTGAACCCGCAGGGTCTGCACACTTAAGGTTTGGTGATGTTTCGATAGTATTGAGTTATGTATTCACCGAAGGTAGTTTGGAGTTCCGGATGAGATACCGGACGTCACGAGGAGCTCCGAAATGATCCAGAGGTAAAGATTGATATATAGGAAGTCATATTTTGGTCACTGGAAAAGTTTCGGGTATTTCCAGTAGGGTACCGGGGGTGCTGAGAGGGTTCCGAGGATCCAGCGGGAGGGGCCACCCACTTTGGGGGGCACATGGGCCTTAGGGGTGGCGCACCATCCACTAGTGGGCTGGGAAAGCCAGCCCCTAAGGGCCCATGCAAAGAGGAAGGAGGAAATCCAAGTGGGGAATCCTCCCAGGACTCCACCTCCCTTGTGGGAGGAGGAATCCGAGTGAGGGGGATGATTCCTCCTCCTTGGTTCGGCCGAATACGGGAAACCAAAGGGCTGCCTCCTCCTCCCTCCCTCCTATATATACTGGAGGTTTTTTAGGGCAGCCCCCAATAAGAAAAGCCACATGTTGCCCTCTCTCCCTGTAGATTGCTTCTCCTCTAGATCTGTTTGGTATAGCTTAGCGAAGCTCTGCCGGATCAGCTCCACCACCACCGCCACCATGTCGTTGTGCTGCCAGAAAACTCATCTACCTCTCCACCCTCGCTTACTGGATCAAGTAGGTGGAGATCGTCATCGAGCTATACATGTGCTTAATGTGGATGTGTCGTCCACTCTCTGCTAGAACGGAAGGACCGTGATCGGATCGCGGGACTGATCGTGATTGGATCACGGGATGGATCATGATTGGGTCGCGGGACAGCTTGTGATCTGGATCACGAAGTCATTCGACTACATCAACCGCGTTTCTTAACGCTTCCTGCTTAGTGATTTACAAGGGTATGTAGATCCACTCTCCCTCTCTTAGATGCTCAGCACCATGGATAGATCTTGCGTAAGCATAGGAATTTTTTTTGTTTCCCATGCAGTGTTCGCCAACATTGGCATCATGAGCTAGCTAGGTCTATTCGTAGATGAGATCATGAGTAGAACACAAAGGAGTTTGTGGGCATTGATGTTCACATTGCTTCCTCCCTTGGTATTTTCTTGATGCAGTGATATTGTGGGATGAAGCGGCCCAGACCAGCGTCACTCGTATGCTTATGAGAGATCAGATCCATCGACTGACATGTGACTTTGTTGCATAAAGATGGCTGGCGGGTGTTTGTCTATCCTACTCTAGTTGGATCGGATTCAACAAAGGCGGTCCTTGACAAGGTTCAATAGCAATTTGTGTATCACCATTGTGGTTTTTGCGTAGGTAAGAATCGTTCTTGCTAGATACCCGTAGCATCCACGTAAAACATGCAACAACAATTAGAGGATGTCTAACTTGTTTTTGTAGGGTATGTTGTGATGTGATATGGCCAATTACATGATGAAATATATGTGATGTATGATATGATCATGTTTTGTATAGAATATCATGACTTGCATGTTGACGAGTACGGCAACCGGCAGGAGCCATAGGGTTGTCTTTAATTATTGTATGACCTGCCTGTCAATCATTAAGCGCTATGTAATTCTTTACTTTATCGGTAAGCGGTAGCAATAGTAGTAGAAGCATGGTGGGCGCGACAACCTCGATGGCGACACAATGATGAAAAGATCATGATGATGTAGATCATGGTGTTATGCCGGTGACGATGGAGATCATGTCGGTGCTTTAAAGATGGAGATCAAGAGCTCAAGATCATGGCCATATCATGTCACTTATGATTTGCATGTGATGTTAATCCTTTTAAGCATCTTATTATGCTTAGGACGACGGTACCATTATAAGGTGATCCCTCACTGAAATTTCAAGATAAAATTTTGTTTTCCCCGAGTGTGCACCGTTGCGAAAGTTCGTCATTTCGAGACACCAGGTGATGATCGAGTGTGATAGCCTCTACATTCGCATACAATGAGCGCAAGCCAGTGTTGCACATGCAGAACACTCGGGTTAAAATTGACAAGCCTAGCATGTACATACATGGCCTCGGAAGTCAAGAGACCGAAAGGTCGAACATGAGTCATATAGTAGATAAGATAAACATGGAGATGTTCACCATTGACACCACCTCATCTCACATCATCATCGGGCTTGGGTTTGTGAATCTGGATCATGTATCACTTGGATGACTAGAGGGATGTCAATTTGAGTGGGAGTTCTTAAGTAATATGATTAATTGAACTCATTATCATGAACATAGTCTAAAGTTGTCTTTGCAAAATTATGTTGTGGATCAATAGCTCGCGCTGTAGCCCCCTGTATTTTTGATACGTTCCTAGAGAAAGTAGAGTTGAAAGATGATGGTAGCAATTATGTGGACTGGGTCCATAAACTAAGGATTGTCCTCATTGCTGCACAGAAGGCTTATGTCATTGTTACACCGCTCGGTGCTCCACCCCCTATAGCATCGTCTATGGATGTTGGGAACATCTGACAGGCATGTTGTGATGACTACTTGATAGTTCAGTGTGTCATGCATTACGACTTAGAATTGAGGATCCAAAGACGTTTCGAACGTCACGGAGCATATGAGATATTCCAAGAGCTGGAATTGAGATTTTAGGCTCATGCCTGTGATGGGAGGTATGAAAGCTCCATCAAGATTATTTGCCCGTAAGATGAAGGAGAATAGCCAATTGGCGAGCATGTGCTTAGATTGTCAGGGTGCTACAATCGCTTGAATCAAGGGGGAGCTGATCTTCCAGATAAGATAGTAATTCATATTGTTCTCCAAGTCACAGTCGCCAAGCTACCAGAGCTTCGTGATGAACTATAAACCTGCCAGGGACGGAAATAATGATCCCTGAGCTATTCGCGATGTTTGACACTGCGAAGGTAGAAATCAAGAACGAGCATCAAGTGTTGATGGTTTGTAACACCACTAGTTTCAAGAAGGGCAAGGGCAAAAAAGGGAAAACTTCAAGAATGACAAGCCAGTTGCCGCTCCAGCGAAGAAACCCAAGTTTGAACCCAAACTTGAGACTAAGTGCTTCTATTATGAGGAGAAAAGTCCCTGAAGTAGAACTGCCCTAGATACTTGGTAGATAAGAAGGCTGGCAACGTTAACGGAAGTATATTTTATATAAGTTTTATTCATGTGTACCTTACTAGTAGTCCTAGTAGCACCTGGGTATTAGATACCGGTTCCGTTGCTAAATGTTGGTAACTTGACATAAAAGCTATGGAATAAACAGAGACTAGCTAAGGGTCAGGTGACGATAAGTGTCGGAAGTGTTTCCAAGGTTGATGTGATCACCATTGCACACTCTTTACACCTTCGGGATTAGTGATGAACCAAAATAAATGTTAATTTGTGTTTGCGTTAAGCATGAACGTGATTAGATCGTGTTTATTGCAGTATGATGCGTCTCCAACGTATCTACTTTTCCAAACTCTTTTGCCCTTCTTTTGGACTCTAATTTGCATGATTTGAATGGAACTAACCCGAACTGACGATGTTTTCAGCAAAATTGCCTTGGTGTTATTTTTGTGCAGAAATAGAAGTTCTCGGATCGTCTTGAAAATTTACGGACAATATTTTTTGAATTAATAAAAAATATTGGCAAAAGAATTAACCAGAGGGGGGGCCACCTATAGGCCACAAGCATGCTAGGCGCAGCCACCCCCTGGCCGCGCCGAGCAGGCTTGTGGGGCCCTCGTGGCTCCTCTGACCTCCTCTCCAGCTCCATATAACCCTACTTGTTGAGAAAAAAATCAAAGAGAAGAGTTCATCGCGTTTCACGATACGGAGCTGCCGCCATCGCCTGTTCTTCCTCGGGAGACCAGATCTGGATTCCGTTTTGGGCTCTGGAGAGGGAAATCGACGCCTTCATCATCACCAACCATCCTTCATCACCAATTCCATGATGCTCCCCACCATTCATGAGTAATATCATCATAGGCTTGCTGGACGATGATGGGTTTGATGAGATTTATCATGTAATCAAGTTAGGTTGGTTAGGGTTTGATCCCTAGTGTCCACTATGTTCTGAAATTGATGTTGCTATGACTTTGCTATGCTTAATGCTTTTCACTAGGGCCCGAGTGCCATTATTTCAGATCTGAACCTATTATGTTTTCATGTTTATATGTGTGTGCTTAGTCCTATCTTGCAAGTTGTAGCACGTATTACGAGTTATTCCGCATCCCCCAGTATGACAATAACTGGGATTCTATCCGGTGATTACCATAGTTTGAGGAGTTCATGTATTCACTAAGTTATAATGCTTTGGTCCGGTTCTCTATTAAAAGGAGGCCTTAATATCCCTTAGTTTCCAATAGGACCCCACTGCCACGGGAGTGTAGGACAAAAGATGTCATGCAAGTTCTTTTCCATAAGCACGTATGACTACATATGGAATACATGCCTACATTACATTGATGAATTGGAGCTAGTTTTGTGTCACCCTATGTTATAACTCTTGCATGATGAATGCCATTTGACATAATTATCCATTACTGATCCATTGCCTACGAGATTTTCATATATTGAACTTCGCTCAATTACTTTTCCGTTGCTACTATTACAGACACTACAAACTGCTACTATCACTTTGTCACCGTTACTGTTACTACCATATTACTTTGCTACTGAATACCTTGCTGCAGATATTAAGTCTTTCAGGTGTGGTTGAATTGACAACTCATCTGCCAATACTCGAGAATATTCTTTGGCTACCCTTGTGTCGAACCAATAAATTTGGGTTGAATAATCTACCCTCGAATACTGTTGCAATCCCCTATACTTGTGGGTTATCAAGACCTTTTTCTGGCGTCGTTGTCACGGAGCATAGCTCTATTCTCTGAGTCACTTGGGATATATATCTATTGATCACTATGAAGAATCTAAAAGATCCGAAAACCAAGATCTATCCCTCTACTACGAGGTGAGGTAAGGAACTGCCATCTAGCTTTGCACTTGATTCACCTTCTGTTATGAGTAAGTTTGCGACACCACCACCTGCTAGTAATTCTGATATGTCACAAGTAATTGATGATGCTACTTCTGCTATGCATGATGCTTATGATAATACTTTGCTTGATGATAGTGTGCCACTGGGTGAATTTCTTGATGAACAAATTGCTAGAGCTAATGCTGAAACTGATAATATTTCTGAATCTGATGAAATTATTGAAACTCAACACTATGATTCACCTACTAGACCTAGGTCTCCTAGATATGAATTTCCTGATATATCTGAGGGTTATGTTATGGAAGGAGAGGTAGCTAGGGACTTTCTTGCTTGTCAAGATAGAGATGATCTTAAGAAATTGTTTCGCAAGTGGAGGGAAAAATCTGTGACTAATAGAATGCAATATGATTCTTAGTTTGCTACTTCACCTATCTTTGTTACTTATAAGTATTATGAATTCTCTGCCGATCTTGAGTTAATTACTTCGGTTGAATCTGATCCTTTCCATGGTTATGAATCTAAAACTGTTGTGGCACATCTTACCAAATTAAATGATATAGCCACCCTATTTACTCATGAGGAAAAAATCCGCTATTACTATATTCTTAAGTTGTTTCCATTCTCATTAAAGGGCGATGCTAAGAAATGGTTTAATTCTCTTGCTCCTAGTTTTGTGTGTAGTCCCCAATACATGGTTTATTACTTCTCCGAAAAATATTTTCTTGCCCATAAGAAACAAGTTGCCTTGCAGGAAATATTTAACTTTGTGCAAATTGAAGAAAAGAGAGGCTTCTCCAATTACTTAATGCTTGGGGGAGGCTTCTCCTATTACTTAATGCTTTGGGGGAGGCTTCTCCAATTACTTAATGCTTTGCTTGATCATCCTCTTAAGAAAAATGAAATACTTGATATCTTTTATAATGGACTAACCCATGCTTCTAGGGACTACCTAGATAGTTGTGCTGGTTGTGTTTTCAACGAATGAACTGTTGAACAAGATGAATTACTATTGAATAACATATTGAGCAATGATAATGATTGGACTATTCCCGAACCACCTCCAAATCCAACTCCGAAGAAAAGAGGTATTCTATTCCTCGATCCTGAAGATATGCAAGAGGCAAAGCAATCTATGAAAGAAAAGAGTATAAAAGATGAAGATGTTAAGAATCTACTACCTACTGAAGAAATACATGGTCTTGACAACCCAACACAGGTAGTAGAGGTAAATTCTCTTTGAAGATTCAATGAAAGAGATATTCCTTATAATCAGCCTGCTAGCTAATGCTTGGATGAATTTGATAATTTTATGTGAAGCACGAAAATTTCAATGCCTCTGTTAGTAGACAATTGAAACATAATGCTTATATGCTTGATCGCTTGGGTGATTATTTGAGTACAACTCCCAATGATCTTAAGCTTATTAGTAAACATGCTTCCATGGTAACCACCCAAGTAGAACAAGTACTTAATTCTCAAAATGATTTGCTTAATGAGATGAATAGTAAAGACAATGATCATTCTATTAAAGTTGTGACTAGAGGTGGTAGATTAACTCAGGAACCTTTGTATCCCGAGGGCCATCCTAGGATAATTGAACAAGATTCTTAGAGAGTTAATACTGATGCACCTATTCCTTCCAATAAGAGTAGGAAAAAGAACGATGATAGTACTTTGCATGATGCTAGTGAACCTGTTATAGATACGTCTGAGAATCCAAATGATATTTCTATTTTTGATGCTAAGACACAATCTAGTGATGAACATGAGCCTAGTGATAACATTAATAACGATGTTCATGCTGATGCTCAACCTAGTAATGATAACGATGTGGAGATTGAACCTGCTGATGATCTTGATAACCCACAACCTAGGAATAAAAGGTATGATAAAATAGACTTCATTGCTAGGAAACATGGTAGAGAAAGAGAACCATGGGTTGAGAAACCCATGCCCGTTCCTCCTAAACCATCCAATAAAAGGATGATGAAGACTTTGTGCGCTTTGCTGAAATGCTTAGACCTGTCTTTTTATGTATGCGCTTGACTGATATTTTGAAAATGTCTCCTTATGCTAAGTATATGAAAGATATTGTGACAAATAAAAGAAAGATACTGAAAGCTGAGATTTCCACCATGCTTGCTAATTATACTTTTAAAGGTGGAATACCTAAGAAACTAGGAGACCCCGGAGTACCTACTATACCATGCTCTATTAAAGGTAATTATGTTAAAACTGCTTTATGTGATCTTGGAGCTAGTGTTAGTGTTATGCCTTTCTCTTTATACCGTAGACTTGATTTGAATAAGTTGACACCTACTGAAATCACTTTGCAAATGGCTGATAAATCAACTGCTCTACCTATCGATATTTGTGAGGATGTGCCTGTCGTAGATGCAAATGCTACTATCTTGACGGACTTTGTTATTCTTGATATTCCCGAGGATGACAGTATGTCGATCATCCTTGGTAGACCCTTTTTGAATACTGTAGGGGCTGTTGTTGATTGCAACAAGGGCAATGTCACTTTTCATATTAACGGTAATGAACGTACGATACACTTTCCAAAGAAACAACCTCAAGTTCATAGTATCAACTCTATTGAAAAATTCCAACGATTATTATTGGAAACTATGAGTTCTCTCTTCCTACTGTCAAGAAGAAATATAATATACTTATTGTTGGGGAAATGCATATCCCCATTGAGGTAACTTAGTGTTATTCGAAAATTCTTCGGTTTCATGTTATTCGAAAGAAGTTTGTTAATAAGACTTGATCAACCTTATTGATGGATTCCTTTTGATAAGCATGAGATGGACGAATCTAGAAAGCACAACTATCTGCACCTAACTTTTACTTTCTGTTACCTAGATGAAATTAAATAAAAATTCTATTATTTTTCTGTTTTCTGAGTTTTCCACGCAATAGAAAAATGACCTGAAAATAAAAGTTCCCAGAATCCCCTGAAAATTTAGTATGTTTTTTTCAGGAATATTTAAGATTTTTTGGCAATGAGAATGCATTAGGGGGTTGCACCAGTGGGCCACAAGCCTGCAGGGCGCGGCCACCCCCCTGGCCGCGCCCTTGGGGATTGTGGGTCCCACATGGCCGCTGGCCACGCCCTTGGGGATTGTGGGTCTCACATGGCCCCCTCCACTTATTCCAGCACCCATTAACTTCATCTTCCCCCAGAAAAAATCCCACCATTTCTCAAACTTGTGGTCTAGCTCATCTTGCTGCCATTTTCGATCTCCTTGCTCAAAGCTCCATTTGCAAAATTGTTTTAGGGGATTGCTCATCAGTATGTGACTCCTCCAATGGTCCAATTAGTTTTTGTTCTAGTGGCTTATATATCGCAAATTTTTGCTGTTATGGTGACCTTGTTCTTGAGCTTGCATGTCAAATTTGTATGGTCCCAAGTAGTTTTGATACATGATGTAGTCTCTAGGCCCTTGAGGGAGTAGTTACTATGAGTTTTGTTGAGTTTTGTTCACCTTTATTTTCGTTCACTAAAAATTTCAGAAACTCTTCAGAGAAAGAAAGATGTTTAGGAGAATGTACCAAGTGGGTTCCTCGAGCAAGAAAGCCCCGAGACTCGCGTTACGTGAGCCCGATTTTGAACCACCAAGGGAAGCTCGAGTACTCCCTTGCGAATGACCATCGGATCAACTCATGGAAAACGGTGGATTTAAGGAAGAGTTTTATGCGTACATAAGGAATGCTGGTCTTGTGGGCTTCATTACAGATCGATGCAAGCAATATTATCAACTCACTGATTCTTTCGTGCAGAGGTTTGAGTTTTCATCTAGGCGTAATTCTCATTCTGTTCTATTTGATCTTTATGATAAGACCTATACCATGGACCTAGAAGATTTTAATGATGCATGAAAATTCCACAGTGGGGTAGTCATAACGGTCCTCATAAAAATGAATATAATGATTTCCTTGCTAGGATCACGGTGGGAGAAACTAGAATCATTATGCAAGCCACCTTGGGAAGCATTCACTTTCCGGCTATACATTATTTCGCTCTCTTCATAGGTAGATGTATTAACGGTAAACTTGAGCATAGTCACCTTTACGCGCGTGATCTGAGCATTCTTAGGAGTGTGGTAATGGTAGATAGATGATATAACTTGGGGGCTATTATTGTCAGGAGGTTACATCATAATGCTAAGGATGGAGATTTCTTTGGTGGAATTTATGCCACCCGTGTAGCTAAGTATCTTGGGGTACCCATAAGAGGGAATGGCATTGAGTTACCCCTTGTTTTCCTCAATTATGAGGCTCTGGTGCGCTTTAAGTTTCTTGAAAGAAACGAACAATCCCTCCAGTACCAACTAATTTTTGACAGGCAACGTGTTGTCCATGTTAGCCTTCCTGCTCCTGCCTTCTTTAACTTTCAGGAAAAGCAGAGATATTTTATAACTAGAGAGGAGGCAAACGAGTATGAGCAAAATGCAGAAACCACTCGCCTTCATGCTGCAGTGGTACAGGCAGTAGCCGCCGCAGCCGAGCACAACCCCAACTTTGACTTCGGATATTATTTCCAGCCCTGTCCCTAGACCAACTTAGGCCAAAAGCCTAACCTTGGGGGAGTACGTATTTCTCACCAACATTAAATTCATGTTCACACACTTATTTCAGTTGTCAGTGTTCATACTTTTTCATTGTACTACCCATGGTAGTTTAATTCTTGCTTTTCTTTCTTATTGTGTCTTTAATAAACTTTGAGGAAAATACAAAAAAAATTAGTTCTAGCTTTACTTCCTAGTTGCTTAGTTGTAGCATTAAAGAGAAAACCCAAAAAGATTTATTTTTCTTCTTTTTGCTTGTTGGGATTTTTGCCGTGTAAATAACTATCCTTTCTTTTCCTTGTGTTGTAAGGAGAAGACCATGATGACGTGTTGAGTGGCTCTCATATGCACTATTGTTTATCTTACAAAGAGCCCATATTGCCTTGTCTTCTCCTTTGATTTATTGTTTGCAGATTCCAGCTTAGTCCAATGCACGCGCACTCTTATTATTATTCACATCGTTCGGTCATGCAAGTGAAAGGCAATAATGACGATATTTGATGAAAACATTGAGATGGAGAAAAGCTGGTATGAACTCGACCTATCTTACTTTTGTAAATATGATTAGCTCATCATTCCGACTTCAGTACATTATGGGTTGGACATGTTTGCAATAACAATTAGAGATTATATTTATTCATGCCATGCTTAATTAGCTAAAGTGGATAATGGTTCGTCTTGAGTGCCAACATGCGCATTCAAATGGTTGTGATGTAGTATGATAGAGTGGTATCCTCCTTAGGATGATTCAAGTGGCTTGACTTGGCACATGTTCATGCATGTAGTTGAAACAAATCAACATAGCCTCCACGATATTTATGTTCATAGTGAATAATATCCTACTCATGCTTGCATTCAATGTTGGTTAATCTCAAAGCATGTTGATGACTGTGTCGCTCTCTAGTTGGTCGCTCCCCAGTCTTTTGCTAGCCTTCACTTGTACTAAGCGGGAATATTGCTTGTGCATCCATCTCAATAAACCCAAAGTTGTTCCATATGAGTCCACCATATCTACATATATGTGGTATTTACCTGCCGTCCCAAGTAAATTTGCATGTGCTAAACTTTAAACCTTCAAATAAACTTTCTGTTTTGTATGCCCAAATTGCTCATGTGGCGACTAGGGGTTGTCAGTATCTTCCATCCAAGGTGGGTTATTCTCACAATATGTGTTGATTCACTATTATTCACGAGAAAGTGGCTGGTAATCAGGATGCCAGTTACATGCTCAAAATAAAAAGAAAAATATAATTAAACGAAACTCCCCTAGGACGGTGTTTGTATGGACGGTACCCGTGAATTTGGCCCGCCGTGGAGTGTGACTGATTGGTGGAGGGGGAGTAAAAACTTTACCATTCTGTTTGGGAACCGCCTATAATGTATCTAGCATGGAAGATATTGAAAAGCTCTTGGTCTTTATGTGAGCAACGAAAGCATACCGCTCCAAAATCATTACCTATCTCTGTTTTAAAAGCTTGAGCTCTGGCACCTCTGCAAATCAATGCTTCCCTCTGCGAAGGGTCTTTCCATTTACTTTATTGTTGAGTCATCATCCTCTTATAAAAAGCACCAGTTAGTGAGCACCATTGTCATTTGTATGCCTTGCTATTAATTGATATTGAGCATGAGCATGACTGGATCTCTCTCACCGTGAATTATAATGTTTAGTCAGTCCTTGTTCTCCAGAGGTGCTCTGCATTTATGTTTTGCGGTCTCAGAAAGGGCTAGCGAGATACCATTATGTCATATTGTATCATGATTGTTTTGATAAAATTGTTTTCATCCGAGACTTGTTATTATTGCTCGCTAGTTGGTTATGCCATTGACATGAGTAAATGTGAGACCTAAATGTTATTATGAATGTGGTTAGTTTATAATCCTTGCTAAAAATTTGAACATAAGCTAGACATATTTATAACAGCAAGATCAAACCGAGTTTGTAAAAGTTTTTCTTTATCACTTTCAGTTTATCAATTAGATTGCTTGAGGACAAGCAAAGGTTTAAGTTTGGGGGAGTTGATACATCTCCAACGTAACTACTTTTCGAAACTATTTTGCCCTTGTTTTGAACTCTAATTTGCATGATTTGAATGGAACTAACCCGGACTGACGCTGTTTTCAGCAGAATTGCCTTGGTGTTATTTTTGTGCAGAAATAGAAGTTCTTAGATTGTCCTGAAAATTTACGGAGAATATTTTTGGAATTAATAAAATAATAATGGCGGGAGAATTAAACAGAGGGGGGCCACCTGTAGGCCACAAGCCTACTAAGCGTGGCCATCCCCCTGACCGCGCCGAGCAGGCTTGTGGGGCCCTTGTGGCTCCTATGACCTCCTCTCCAGCTCCATATAACCCTATTTGTTAAGAAAAAAATCAGAGAGAAGAGTTCATCGTGTTTCACGATACGGAGCCACCACCATCGCCTGTTCTTCCTTGGGAGACCAGATCTGGAGTCCGTTTTGGGCTCCAGAGAGGGGAAATCGACGCCTTCATCATCACCAACCATCCTTCATCACCAATTCCATGATGCTCCCCACCGTTCGTGAGTAATTCATCATAGGCTTGCTAGATGGCGATGGGTTGGATGATATTTATCATGTAATCGAGTTAGTTTTGTTAGGGTTTGATCCCTAGTATCCACTATGTTCTGAGATTGATGTTGCTACGACTTTGCTATGCTTAATGCTTGTCACTAGGGCCCGAGTGCCATGATTTGAGATCTGAACCTATTATGTTTTCATGGATATATGTGTGTGCTTGATCCTATCTTGCAAGTTGTAGACACCTATTACGAGTTATGATCCGCATCCCCCAGGGTGACAATAATTGGGATTCTTTCTGATGATTACCGTAGTTTGAGGAGTTCATGTATTCACTAGGTGCTAATGCTTTGGTTCGGTTCTCTATTAAAAGGAGGCCTTAATATCCCTTAGTTTCCAATAGGACCCCGCTGCCACGGGCGTGTAGGACAAAAATGCCATGCAAGTTCTTTTCCATAAGCACATATGACTATATATGGAATACATGCCTACATTACATTGATGAATTGGAGCTAGTTCTATGTCACCCTATGTTATAACTGTTGCATGATGAATGCCATTTGACATAATTATCCATCACTGGTCCATTGCCTACGAGCTTTTCATATATTGATCTTCGCTCAGTTACTTTTTCGTTGCTACTATTACAAACACTACATTCTGCTACTATCACTTTGTCACCATTACCGTTACTACCATATTACTTTGCTACTGAACACTTTGTTGTAGATATTAAGTCTTTTAGGTGTGGTTGAATTGACAACTCAGCTGCTAATACTCGAGAATATTCTTTGGCTCCCCTTGTGTCTTATCAATAAATTTGGGTTGAATAATCTACCCTCGAAAACTATTGCGATCCCCTATACTTGTGGGTTATCACAATATAGTTGTTCATTTAAGTTCGAGAACAATGGTTATTCTGTTTACATGAATAATACCTTCAATGGTAATGCACCCAATGAGAATGGTTTATTGAATATTGATCATAGTGATACACATTTTCATAATATTGATGCCAAAATATGCAAAGTTAATAATGATAGTACCACATACTTGTGGCACTGCCGCTAAATGTCATATTGGTGTAAAGCGCATGAAGAAACTCCATGCCGATGGATCTTTGGACTCATTTGATTCCGAATCGGTTGAGACATGCCCACCATGCCTCATGGGCAAGATGACTAAGACCCCGTTTTCTAGTATGAGGGAGCAGGCAAGTGACTTATTGGAAATAATATATGTTGATGTATGCGGTCCAATGAGTGTTGTAGCGTGCGGTGGATATCGTTATTCTCTCACCTTCACTAATGATTTGAGTAGCTATCGGTATATTTACTTAATGAAACACAAGTCTGAAATGTTTGAAAAGTTCAAGCAAATTCAGAGTGAAGTTTGAGATCATCATGACAAGAAGATAAAATGTCTATGATATGATCGTCGAGGTAAATCTCTGAGTTACGAGTTTGGTATGCAACTTAAGACAATGTGGAAGTTGTTTCACAACTCACGCCGCCTAGAACACCATAGTGTGATGGTGTGTCCGAACGTCGTAGTCGTGCTTTATTGTATATGGTGCGTACTATGATGTCTCTTATCATTTTTCCACTATACTTTTGGGGTTATGAATTAGACACAACTATATTCACTTTAAATAGGGCACCATCTAAATCCGTTGAGATGACACCATATGAATTATGGTTTGGGAGAAACCTAAGCCGTCATTTCTTAATGTTTGGGGATGCGACACTTATGTGAAAAAGGTTTCAACCTGATGAGCTCGAACCCAAAGCGGACAAATGCATCTTCATAAAATACCCTAAGGTAAAAGTTGGGTATACCTTCTATCTCAGATCCGAGGGCAAAGTGTTTGTTGCTGAAAATGGGTCCTTTCTCGAGAAAGAGTTTCTCTCGAAAGAATTGAGTGGGAGGAGAGTAGAACTTGATGAGGTGATCAAGCATCTCAAAGTTGGAATACACGCTTTGATGAGGTGGTCAAAGTTTTTGGGTTTATACAAAGTTTATGAGAAACTTGTATTTACAAGTGAGTGGGAGCACTATAGAATTTCTAATAAGTATATGTGGATGATATATTGTTGATCGGAAATGATGTAGAATTTCTAGAAAGCATAAACGGTAATTTGAAAGGAAATTTTCAAAGGAAGACATGGAATGAAGCTACTTAAATATTGGGCATCAAGATCTATAGAGATAGATCAAGACGCCTGATGGGATTTTTCAATGAGCACATAGCTTGACAAGATTTCGAAAGAGTTCAAAATGGATCAGTCAAAGAAGGAGTTCTTGCCTGATTTGTAAGGTGTGAAGTTGAGTAAGACTCAAAGTCGACCATGGCAAAAGAAAGAGAAAGGATGAAGATCGTCCCCTATGCCTTAGCCATAGGCTCTATATAGTATGCCATGTTGTGTACCGCACCTATGTGTGCCTTGCCATGAGTCTGTCAAGGGGTACCAGAGTGATCCTGGAGTGGATTATTGGACAGTGGTCAAAATTATATCTTAGTAACTAGAGGACTAAGGAAATATTTATCGATTATGGAGGTGAGAAAGAGTTCATCGTAAAGGGTTACGTGGATGTAAGCTTTAACACCAATCCAGATGACACTAAGTAGCAATCCTGATACGTATAATGGATCAGTTATATGGAATAGCTCCTAGTGGAGCGTGGTAGCAGTATCTATAGTATGACATAGAGATTTGCAAAGGACACACGGATCTGAATGTCGTAGACCCGTTGACTAAAGCCTCTCTCACATCCAAAACATGATCGAACCCCGAAACTCATTGGGTGTGAGATTCATACCAATGTAAATCACATAGCGATGTGAGCTAGATAATTGACTCTAGTGCAAGTGAGAGACTGTTGCAAAT
The DNA here is from genome assembly GCA_022496015.1 of Hordeum marinum. Classification (NCBI taxonomy): domain Eukaryota; kingdom Viridiplantae; phylum Streptophyta; class Magnoliopsida; order Poales; family Poaceae; genus Hordeum; species Hordeum marinum. Next base: position 389,297,937 of record CM039672.1, read on the forward strand.
ATGCCCTAGAGGCAATAATAAAATAGTTATTATCATATTTCCTTCTTCATGATACTCGTTTATTATCCATGCTAGAATTGTATTGATCGGAAACTCAGATACATGTGTGGATACATAGACAACACCACATCCCTAGTATGCCTCTAATAGACTAGCCATAGACATGAGATGTCATTTGATAACGGGATCACATCATTAGGAGAATGATGTGATCGACAAGACCCAAACTATAAATATAGCATATGATCGTGTCAGTTTATTGCTATAGTTTTCTACATGTCGAGTATCTGTTCCTATGACCATGAGATCATGCCACTCACTAACACCGGTGGAGTAGCTTGTGTGTATCAAACGTCGCAATGTAACTAGGTGACTGTAAAGGTTCTCTACGGGTATCTTTGATGGTGTCTGTTGAGTGGGCATGGATCAAAACTGGGATTTGTTACTCCGTGTGACGGAGAGGTATCTCAAGGCCGACTCAGTAATACAACATCACAATGAGCCTTGCAAGCAAAGTGACTAAAGAAGTTATCCACGGATCTTGTATTACGGAACTTGTAAAGAGACTTGCTGGTAATGAGGTTGAACTAGGTATAGAGATACCGACGATCGAATCTCGGGCAAGTAACATACCGAAGAACAAAGGGAACAACATATGGGATTAACTGAATCCTTGAGATAGAGGTTCAAGCGATAAAGATCTTCGTATAATATGTAGGAACCAATATGGGCATTCAGGTCCCGTTATTGGTTATTGACCATAGCGGTGTATCGGTCATGTCTACATAGTTCTCGAACCCGTAGGGTCTGCACACTTAAGGTTCATGGATGTGTCGGTAGTATTGAGTTATGTATGTTGGTGACCTAAGGTTTTTCAGAGTCCCGAATGAGATCCTGGACGTCCCTAAGAGGTCCAGAATGGTCCGGAGGTAAAGATTGATATATAGGAAGTCCCATTTTGCTCACCGGAAAAGTTTCGGGTATTTCTGGTAGTGTACCGCGGGTGTCGGGAGGGTTCCGGAGGTCCATCGGGAGGGGCCACCCACTCTAGGGGGGCACATAGTCCTTAGGGGTGGTGCACCATCCTGTAGTGGTCTGGGAAAGCCATCCCCTAAGGGCCCATGCAAAGAGGAAGGAGGAAAGCCATGTGGGGAATCCTCCGAGGACTCCACCTCCCTTGTGGGAGAAGGAATACAAGTGGGGGAGGATTCCTCCTCCTTGGTTCGGCCGAATAGGGGAAACCCTAGGGCTGCCTCCTCCTCCCCTGCTCCTATTTATAATGGAAGGTTTTTAGGGCAGCCCCCAATAAGAAAAGACACGTGCTGCCCTCTCTCCCTCTAGATTGCTTCTCCTCTAGATCTGTTCGGTATAGCTTGGCGAAGCTCTGCCGGATCAGCTTCACCACCATCGTCACCATGCCGTTGTGATGTCGGAGAGTTCATCTACCTCTCCACCCTCGCTTGCTGGATCAAGGCGGTGGAGATCGTCATCGAGTTGTATGTGTGCTGAACGTGAAGGTGCCATCTGTTCAGTGCTAGATCGGATGGACTGTGATCGGATCGTCGGATGGATCGTGATTGGATCGCGAGACGGATCGTGATTGGATCGTGGGAAAGCTTGCTATTTGGATCACGAAGATGTTCGACTACATCAATCGCGTTTCTTAACGCTTCCCGCTTAGCAATCTACAAGGGTATGTAGCTCCACTCTCCCTCTCGTAGATGCTCATCACCATGGATAGATCTCGCATGTGTGTAGGAAAGTTTTTTGTTTCCCATGCAACGTTCCCCAACATCAACATGAGGCTTAAATAAATTTTCAAGATCATAAGAAGCATTATCACCCCAATTATGACCATGGAAATAAGAAGTGGACATGACAAAATTATCATCCGCAAGCTTGTAGTTTTGCATATCATTAACATAATTGGCATTAATAGAATTTATAGTAACATCATGAATCACCTTATAAATTTCTTCTTTCAACACTTCATCAAAATTTTCAGATTCATGATTTTGAAGCAAAACTTCATAGAGCTAATCAAGTGCACTCAACTCACTAGCAATTGGTTCATCATAATTTGCCCTTTTGAAAAGATTAGCAAGTGGATGAGGATCCATATCAATAGGTTTGTATCAGGCGAAGATGCAAGCAAATAGAAGGCACATGGCAACACAAGCAAAGATAGCCAACAAGCAAAAAGGCAAACGAAAAAGAGGGCGAATAAAATGACAAATTTGTGAAGTGGGGGAGAGGAAAATGAGAGGCAAATGGCAAATAACTTAAATTGCAAGGAGATGAGATTTGTGATTAGGAACCTGGTAGATGTTGATGATGTCTCCCTGGCTCTAGAGATTGGCACGTTGAAGAGATACCACTTACGCACCTCCTCCCCATCAATGGCGGCATAGATTCCTTTTACGTGGCTTCAGACTACGTCGGTATTTCCCTAAAGAGGAAGAGATGATGCACCACGGCTACAGTAAGTATTTCTCTTAGTTACGAAAGGAAGGTATCAACCTAAGGAGGAAGACCACACAACGCTATGTAAACGACACCTGCACACAAAGAACAAATACTTTCAACCCGACAGGTAAGAGAGGTTGTCAATATCTCAACGATAAAAAAGATAGATTATATTTTAATAGGTTGGACAAATAGATCTCACAAGAACACGAAATAAAAGAAGTATATAAAAAGTGCAGCAAAGTATTTTGGGTTTTTTGTGTTAATAGATCTGAAAACAAAAGCGGCAAAAATATAGATCTGAAAGCAATATGTTGGAAAAGTAGACCCGGGGGTCATAGGTTTCATTAGTGGCTTCTCTCATGAGTATAGCACACGATGAGTAAACAAATATTGTTGAGAAATTGATAGAAGATCAAATAATCATGACGATATCCACGGCAATGATCATTATATAGGCATCATGTCCAAGATAAGTAGACCAAAAAATTCTGCATCTACTACTATTACTCCACACATCAACTACTATACATCATGCATCTACTGTATTAAGTTCATGGAAAAATGGAGTAATGCAATAAGAACGGTGACATGATGTAGACAAGATCTATTCATGTAGGAATAGACCCCATCTTGTTATCCTTAATAGCAACGATACATGTGTGCCTTGTCTGCCCCTTCTCTCACTGGGAAAGGACGCCGCAAGATCGAACCCATCACAAAGCACCTCTTCCCATGGCAAGAAAAATCGATCTAGTTGGCCTAACTAAACCAAAGATTCGAAAAATAAATATGAGACTATAAGTAATCATGCATATAATAGATCAAAGAAGACCCAAATAATATTCATGGATAGAAACTGATCATGAACTCAAAATTCATCACATCCTAACAAACACACCGCAAAAAGTCATTACATCAAATAGATCTCCAAGAGACCATTGTATTGAGAATATAAAGAGAGCGAGAGGAAGCCATCTAGCAACTGCCCACGGACCCTTAGGTCTATGGTGGTCTACTCACGCATCATCGGAGAGGAGCCCATGAAGTTGATACACCCCTCTGTGATGATGTTAGATTGGATCTCGCGTTTATGGAACCTATGATGTCTGGAATTATGTTTCGTCGAATAACCTAGGGTTTTTGGAACATTTGTGTATTTAGAGAGTTGATAGGCAGTGGAGAGGCGTCTCGAGGTGGGAACGATACACCAGGCTATGCCAGGGGCCTCTGGCACACCTTGGTGTCTCGTGCCCTCCTCGGCCTTCCTCTCTGGCACTTCTCTAGCCGACTGGATGTCTTCTAGCCCAAAAATTCTACAAAAAGTTCGGTCTTTGGGCTTCATTTGGTATTGATATTCTGCAAAGTAAAAAACAAGCAAAAATAGTAACTCGCACTTGGCACTATGTCAATAGGTTAGTCCAGAAAAATTATATATAATTTCTATAAAATGATTGTAAAATATCCAAGATTGATAATATAACAGAATGGAACAATCAAAAATTATAGATAGATTGGAGAGGTATCAAGTTGTTCTGACTGTCATCTGACCCTGACATGCTGACCCTATGAATAGAGTGTAGAAGAGCAGAGAGATTGAGCATCACAAAATACAGAAGTATTTCTCCAATTTGAACTCAAATCCTTAGTTTCTAATTTCAACTAAGTGGGTTTTGGTACTACCGAGTTAGAAAAATCGGAGCCACTAAGACATACACTCTCCTGTTACAGGAACTTGGCAACCCTTTTTGGTGAGACCGAAAAGAGCCACCGGTTTCACGCAGAGCATTCTCGGTTGCCCCAATTTGCATATCGGTAAGACCGATATTTTCAACTCGGTGTCACCGAGACACACATGGCGGAAACTCAACCCTAAATTTTTTTGTTCTTCTACTCTAATGGAGGTTTTTCAAGGATGGATCAATCTCATATGGTGGCTTATAGATAAAATGACCCTCATGCACTAGAATCGGATAGGGGAGCGCACAGGGGATCGGATTCTCACCCTAATACGGTGAAGAGTCTGCTATGGCGAAGACAGCGGTGATGATCCATCGACAGCGAGATCCCAGCGGCGAGTGTGCACGGGGAGGCAAGGGCGACGACCAGGGATCCACGACGGCAGCTAGGGCTTGGAGGCAACCGTATGTTTGATGATTTAATTTCAAAAGTCGAGTCCACCACATTATATATCCCTTGTTTTCGGTGACACCGGTTCTAAATTTTCGGTGCCACCAACTTCCTCAACTATCAGTTCACATGGCTTGAGATTGCGTCGGTATATCCCCAAAGAGGAAGGGATGATGCAACACAGTGATGGTAAGAATATCCCTCAGTTATGAAACCAAGGTCATCGAACCAACAGGAGGATCACCAACACCCAATAAGTAGCACCTACACACAAACAACAAATACTTGCAACCCGACGCGAAAGAGAGGTTGTCAATCTCTCTATGGTAATAAGATAGATTAGGTGGTGATAGATAGAAGAGATAGATCTCTCAAGAACACAAAATAAACAGACTAAATATGTAGAAATATATTTTTTGTTTTTTGTTTTGTAGATCTAAAAAAAAGAGTGCAAAAACATAGATCGGAAAGCAATATGATCGAAAAGTAGACCCAAGGGTCGTAGGATTCACTAGTGGCTTCTCTCATGAGTATAGCGCACGATGGGTGAAAAAATTACTGTTGGGAAATTGATACAAAATCGAATATTCATGACGATATCCAAGGTAATGATTATTATATAGGCATCACGTCCAAGATAAGTAGACTGACTGCCTGCATCTACCACTATTACTCCACACATCGACCGCTATCCAGCATGCATCTACTGTATTAAGTTCATGAAAAAACGGAGTAATGCAATAAGAACGATGACATGATGTAGAGAAGATCTATTCATGTAGGAATAGATCCCATCTTGTTATCCTTAATAGCAATGATACTTTCGTGTCTTGCTGCCCTTCGTGTCACTAGGAACGAACACCGCAAGATCGAACCCATCACAAAGCACCTCTTCCCATGGCAAGAAAAATCGATCTAGTTGGCCTAAATAAACCAAAGATTCGTAGGAGAAATACGAGGCTATAAAAAATCATGCATATAAGATATGAAAGAAGACTCAAATAATATTCATGGATAGAAACTAATCATGAACTCAAAATTCATCGGATCCCAACAAACACACCGCAAAAGTTTACATCCAATAGATCTCCAAGAGACCATTGTATTGAGAATCATAAGAGAGAGAGAGAGGAAGCCATCTAGATACTGCCTACGGACCCATAGGTCTATGGTGGACTACACACACATCATCGAGAGGCACCTATGATGAAGACGAACCCCTCCGTGATGGTGTTTATATTGTATCTCGAGGTTCTGGAACTTGTGGCGGCTGGAATTGTGTTTCGTTGACTCCTCTAGCGTTTCTGGAATATTTGGGTATTTATAGGCGTCCCGAGGAGGGAGCAACCCACCAGGGCACGGGTAGGCCCCCCTAGAGCGGTCTGGTGGGTAGTGGTCTCCTCAGTCAACTCCCCTGGCACTTATTTGGTCCACTAGGTGTCTTCTGGTCTAGAAAAAATCTCCAAAAAGTTTCGTCCTGATTGAACTCCGTTTGGTATTGATTTTCTGTGAATTAAAAAAACAAGCAAGAACAGCAACTGGCACTCTCGCACTATGTCAATAGTTTAGTCCAAAAAAATGATATAAAGTGGTAATAAAATGATGGTAAACATCCAAGAATGATAATGTAATAGCATGTAACAAGCAAAAATTATAGATACGTTGGACACATATCATCAGTTGACAGGGAAACTCGATGAAGCCAAGAATATGGAATCGGTGTTACTGAGTTTTGAAAACGAGAACAACCCTAGGCATCGGTGAGACCAAGAATTTTGTGTTGGTTACACCGAGATGCACTTGGGAGGTTTTGGTGGTCATCTCTTGACGAAACGGAACTCTGAGTGCTCCTCACACAGAGGGTTCGAGAAGTGCTTGCCAAAAATTTGTGATGTAGCATGAATAGAATTTGAGACGAGAAGACATCGATAGCTAGAGAGGGGTCCTAATCATTGTTGTATGTCCAATTGGCCAAATAAAATTGTACGCCAAATAGCAACAATTGTATATCCTCGAATGAGAAAACAAAAGCATACTGACATGCTCACACAATAAGATGTGAAATGAAATATGGCAAACATGCAAAACCACTCTAGTATCTACCAAGCACTTTGGAGATGACGGAGTCATCTATATATGAGTATATTGACTTAGGATCCAAGTAAGAATACTTGATCATAGGGCATACTCATCGTTTAAGCAAAAGTGGTGTTACTACTTTTACATAAAGCATTTAATGTGTTCACATCTTTAAGAGACACTTTAACTCAAGTCTTAGAGTAAAGCCGCCCCTTGCTGTCACATCCCCCGGATAGGGATAAACTAACCATGGGTTTTGTCGTAGAAGATTTCATGTGGGTGATGTAGTGTTGGATGCTGATAGTTGATGAATATCATATTGAGTTGGGAGCAATCCTTGTTATTTCATACTCTTCTCACCTATATGGGTTAGTCCCAAAACAAGAGACAAATACAAGGATATCTATGGAATGGAGTGCAAAGCATACATGATGATGTCCATGGATTCATTAATTACATTGTCCCTTGCTTACCTTTGAGGGAATGTGTGACTCCTTGAACTATTGCATAAAGTTGTAGTTGATTGCAAATAGTCCTTGCCGAAAATGAATGTGAGTAAATTTTGTTTGTGGAGTCACCCCTCATGACCTTCTCTAGTTCTTATTTAGGATCCATGTCAACTTGATGGGAATCCTTTGATTTGAAGTAGCCTTGTCTAAGTTAAGCCTGTAGTAGCCTTGGGAACCCACTTGATCATGGGTTGGGATTCATCTTCGTATGAGTCAATCTCCTCTTGAAGCTTTTCCTTGCCCTTGAGCTTGTGGTCTGGTGGTGGAAGGTCATCTTGAGCTTTTGTTCCCTTGGGAAGAGTATGTTCATACTTCTCCCTTTGAGGAACACACTTGGGCTTGGGGTATTGACCTTCTTCCCATTCAACTCCATTGGCATTAAAGTATCCAATTCCATGATTCTTCCGGTATCCTCCATGCTTGCGTACAATTTCCTCAAATTGGTTACATCCGGCAAGATTTTTATAGATACCCTTTTCTATAATCCCTTTCAATAGACCATTTTCTTGCTCAAGTGTAACCTCGGTAAGAGAATCGTTAGTGGAATCAATAGAACTACTAGAAGTAATATCATTGGATTTATCATTTTTATTGCTACTAGTTGAAGAACCTTTCTTGCCTTTGTTACTAGTTTGCTTAGCCTTAACTTGTGGAATGAATGTAGACAAGAGTAATAATTTGGCTAGATAAGAGGAAGCCTTCTTTCGAAGATCGTCATTGATAGCTTTAAGAAATTCATGATCTTGCTCCGAATTGAGCTTATAGAAGCGGAGCTTCTCATGAGTCTACAAGTTCTCTATGATCTTCTATAGTAGACTCATGGGCTAACTTAAGAGTGTTCAGTTCTTTAGTTAATTGCTCTATTTCCAACATATCATTATCACATGACTTGTCTTGACTAGAGTGATTACTAACATGTTCATTTTGAATTATGTCACTAGATTTGTCAAATAGCAGGTCATCATCTCCAAGTAGGTCATCCTCATCACTATTAAAGTCAAGGTATTCGGGGTGTGATACCTTGGGGCCTTTAGCCATGAAGCAACTTCCACTCCCTTCATTTTGTGAATCAAATATGTCATAGGAGTTGGAGGAAATGAGTGCAAGTCTAGCAACACCTTCATCTTGACTATAGTCAGAGTCGGAGTGATAGCTTCTCATGGACTGGTTGTCAGATTTAGAGCCAGAAACCCATTCACCAACATGAGCTTGATGTCTTATTCTTGTGTATCTCTTGACTATAGTCGGAGTCTTTCCTTCTCTGGGAGGGTTTTCGTTCATAACGATCACTTCTACTCCTTCTCTCTCTTTGACGTGACTCATCTCTTGAGCTCTTTCTTATAGGTTACTCTTACCTTCTTTTATGGGGGGTTGTGCACTCATTGGAGTAGTGTCTGGGCCTTCCACAATTGTAACAATTCCTGTCATGACTAGATGAATGCTTCTCTTCATATGTTGAGCTGGAGTTCCTCTCTTTGCCTCTACTCTTGTAGAACTTGTTGAATTTCTTGTCCATGAGGCTTATTTCTTCATTGGTAACAAGGTTGACACTTGATGTAGCTATAGTGTCACTTGAGGCTTTCTAAGCACCGCTTGACTTGTTGTGAAGTCCCTCCTTGTCCTTGAGTGACATCATTTGAATTATTGTGCACACGGTGTCATACTTTCCATCCAAAGCTCTAAGTATCTTCTTGATGATGAATTTATTGGTCAGTTCTTCGCTTCCTAAGATGGCAATCTCATTTGTAATAAGAGCAAGCTTAGAGTACATTTCGGCGACTCCTTCACCATCCTTCATCTTGAACTTGTCAAGTTGACTTTGAAGCACATCCAACATATATTCTCTGTTGGAGTTGGTACCTTCGTGCATATCAACCAAAGTGTCCCAAATTTCCTTTGCATTCTCAAGACAGCTGATTTTGGTGGATCTTTTGGGGCATATGTAGTTGAATAGAATGTCACATGCTTGAGCATTTTATTGCAACATCTTTAATTCTTCCGCGGTCGCTTCATGATTCGGTTCCTTTCCATCACCAAAGAATTCACCTTGCAAGCCAACACGAACAACAACCCATACAGTGGGGTTGTGACCAAGAATATGCATTTTCATCTTATAGTTCTAACTAGCAAAATTAGTGCCATAAAAATATGGACCTCTATGATTATAGTTTCCCTCACAAGACGCCAAACTCTCCTTGATTGTGAGACCAATGCAATGCAGAACAAAGCCCTGATACAACTTTTAGGGACCGAAAGTAGGTCTAGAGGGGGTGATTAGACTACTTGACCAAATAAAACCTAACCTTTTCCCAAGTTAATTGCTTGGCAGATTTTAGCAATTCTGGCATATCAAGTGCACCCTACACATGCATGTCTACGAGTATTGCAGCGGAAAGTAAAGACAAGCATATGTAAGTGGATAAGGGTTGGAAGATCAAACACAATTGTAGACAGGAAGATTTTTCCCGTGGTTCCGATAGGTGGCACTATCGTACATCCATGTTTATTGAGACTTCAACCCACGGATAGTAATAGTCGCAAGAGTCCGCGAAGGGCTCTACCCACGAAGGGTTCCATGAAGAAGTAACCTTGTCTATACCATGATGGCCTACATCCACGGAGGACTAGCCTAACTCGGGGTAGATCTTCACGAAGTAGGCGATCTCCTTGCCCTTACAGACTTATTGGTTCAACTCCACAACGCGAAGTAGAAGGCTCACAAGTGACACCTAACCAATCTACGAGGCACCACCCTCCAAAAGGTATTAGGCTCGATAGTAACGATGAACTCATTGCTCTTGTGTTTCAAATGATAGCCTCGTCAACACTCAATCACTCTCTCACAGATTTGGCTTGGGTAGAAGAGATTGATTCGGTGGAAAGCAACTTGGGGAGGCTAGAAATCAAGATCCATATGGTTGGAGTGAATGATCTTGACCTCAACACAGGGGTAGGTGGTTCTCTCTCAGAAATTTGGATATGGGAAGTGTGGGTCTGTTCTGAGTGCTTCTCTTGCGATTAGGATGTGGTGGAGGGGTATATACAGGCATCTCCAAAAATCCAACTATTACAACGTTATTGTCCAACTCGGTGAAACCGAAGTGAAACCTCGGTCGCACCGACTAGTGCAAAATGTGGCAACTTTGGCATTTCGGTGAGACCAATATATAATTCTTGGTGGTACCGATATGAGTGGTAGAGGGCAGTTAGACAACTCATTCAGACCGATCCACAAAACTCGGAAATTCTGATTCTTCTGAAATAGGTAATAGAAGGTTGGTCACTGAAACTCAGTTGCACCAAAGTGAAACTTGTTAGTATCGAGAAGTGGGTTTTGGCTAGGGTTTTTGTCTAGAGTTTTGACTCGGTGTAGCCGATATGGAAATGTTGGTGGCACCAATTTTGAGTGGTAGGTTCTAGAATAGAACTTATGTGGGAGAGCTTGTGGGTGTTTTTACTTGATCATTTTGAGCAATTCATTCACCATTAATACCTCACCCCCTTTTGATAGTATTGGCTTTCCTATGGACTCAAAGTTATTTCTCACAAAGTAAAATGTAGAGTCTTCATGCTTGTAGCTTGGATAATCCTATGCTTGCACCTTGGGGTCTCCTCACAATCATTTGCCAATCATAGCATTGAACTTTTACCTAAAATATACGTAGTGCAAACATTAGTCCAATGAAATGTATGTTGTTATTAATTACCAAAACCACCAAGGGAGAAGTTGTGCTTTCAATCATGCACCGACAAGGACACGCACCGCCCCTAAGTGGTACGGCAATCCTATCTTGGAGGTCACGTTGTTAGACAACAGTGAACCTACGAGCTATGAAGAAGAGATGGTGGGCCCAGATTCCGACAAATGGCTAGAGGCCATGAAATCCGAGATAGGATCCATGTATGAAAACTAAGTATGGACTTTGGTAGACTTGCCCGATGACCGGTAAGACATTAAGTACAAATTAATATTTAAGAAGAAGACACATGATGATGGTAATGTCACCATTTATGAAGCTCGAATTGTCACAAAGAGGTGTACGCCAAGTTCAAGGAGTTGACTACATTGAGACTTTCTCACTCATAGCGATGCTAAAGTCTATTGGGATTATGTTAGCAGATGTTGCATTTTTCGGATACTGGATCTCGTAGATGGATGTGAAAACGGCATTTACTTAACGGTTTCCGCGAGGAAAGGTTGTATGTGATAAAACTGGAAGGTTTTGTCGATCCTAAGGATGCTAAAAGGTATGAAAGCTCCAGCAATCCTTCTATGGACTGGTGCAAGTGTCAAGGAGTTGGAATATATGCTTTGATGAGGTGATCAAAGCTTTTGGGATTATACAAAGTTTATAAAGAAACTTGTATTTACAAGAAAGTGAGTGGGAGCACTATAACATTTTTGGTAAGCATATGTGGATGACATATTGTTGATTGGAAATGATGTGGAATTTCTGGAAAGCGTAAAGGGTCGATTGATCGAGTTTCTCAAAGGAAGACATGGGTTAAGCTACTTACATATTGGGCATCGGGATCTATAGAGATAGATCAAGACGCTTGGTAAGACTTTCACAGAGCACATACCTTGACAAGATTTTGAAAGAGTTCAAAATGGATCAGACAAAGGAGTTCTTGCATGTATTGTAAGGTGTGAAGTTGAGTAAGACACAAAGCTCGACCATGACAGAAGAAAGAGAAAGGATGAAGGTCGTCCCCTATACCATAGCTATAGGCTCTATAATATATGCCATGCTATGTACTACACCTGATATGTGCCTTACTATTAGTCTCGAAAACAGAGTACAAGAATGGTCCAGGAGTGGATCACTAGACAGCGGTCAAAATTATCCATAGGTACCTAAAGAGGATTAAGGGAATGTTTCTTGGTTATGGAGGTGATAAAGTGTTCATCATAAAGGGATACGTCGATGCAAGCTTTGACACTGATATGGATGACTATGAGTCGTAAACCGGATACATATAGTGGAGTACTCATTTGTAATAGCTCCAAGTGGGCATAGTAGCAGCATCTACAATATGACATAGAGATCTGCAAAGTACACATGGATCTGAATCTTGCAGACCTGTTGACTAAAACCTTTCTCTCAAGCAAAACATGATCAAACCCCAGAACTCATTGGATGTGAATCACATGGTGATGTGAACTAGATTATTGACTCTAGTGCAAGTGGGAGAATGTCGGAAATATGCCCTAGAGGCAATAATAAATTTAGTATTATCATATTTCCCTATTCATGATAAACATCTATTATCCATGCTAGAATTGTATTGATCGGAAACTTAAATACATGTGTGGATATATAAACAACACCTTGTCGATAGTGAGCCTCTACTAGACTAGCTCATTGATGAAATATGGTCAAGGTTTCCGACCATAGACATGAGTTGTCATTTGATAACGGGATCACATAATTAGGAGAATGATGTGATGGACAAGACTCAAACTGTAAGCATAGAATCTGATCGTATCACTAAGTTTATTGCTATTGATTTCTTCATGTCAAGTATTTGTTCCTAAGACCATGAGATCATGCAACTCCCTGACACCGAGGGAAGCCTTGTGTGTATCAAACATCACTTTGTATCTAGGTGATCATAAAGATGCTCTATAGGTTTCTCCGAGGGTGTCTGTTGGGTTGGCATGGATTGAGACTCGGATTTGTCTCTCCGTCTGATGGAGAGGTATCTCTGTGCCCTCTCGGTAATACAACATCACGAGAACCTTGCAAGCAATGTGACTAAGGATTTAATCATGGGATCTTGTATTAAGGAACGAGTAAAGTGACTTGCCGGCAACGAGATTGAACTAGGTATGGAGATACCGACGACCAAATCTCGGGCAAGTAATATACCGATGAACAAAGGGAACTACATACGGGATTCTGCTACTTCTCGAGCATGCATTGGTTTCCGTGAAGAGGAACGGTTGATGCAGGAAAGTAGATAAGTATTTCCCTCAGTTGTTGAGAATCAAGGTATCAATCCAGTAGGATATACAAGCAAGTCCCCAATAGATGTACCTACACAAAGAATCAAACACTTGCACCCAACGCTATAAAGGAGTTGTCAATCCCTTCACAGTTACTTGCAAGGATGAGATCTGATAGACATAGATAGAATAGATTGCTTGAACAGAAAGTAAAACAAAATGTAAATAAATGATTCTGCATCTACTACTATTACTCCAGACATCGACCGACTCCTGCCTGCATCTAGAGTATTAAGTTCATGAAGAACAGGGCACCGCATTAGGTAAGATGACATGATGTAGAGGGATAAACTCAAGCAATATGATGAAAACCCCATCTTTTTATCCTCGATGGCAACAATACAATACGTGCCTCGCTACCCCTACTTTGTCACTGGGTGAGGACATCACAAGATTTAACCCAAAACTAAGCACTTCTCCTATTGCAAGAATTACCAATCTAGTTGGCCAAACCAAACCAATAACTGGAAGAGACTTGCAAAGATATGAAATCAGGCATATAGGAATTCAGAAAATACTCAAATAATATTCATACATAATCTGAACATAAACCCACAATTCATCAAATCTCGACAAACACACCGCAAGAGTATTATATCGGATAGATCTCCATGAAGATCATGAAGAACATGGTATTGAAGAGCAAAGAGAGAGAAGAAGCCATCTAGATACTAGCTATGGCCCCGAAGGTCTATGGTGAACTACTCATGCATCATCGGAGGGGCAATGGAGTTGATGTAGATGCCCTCCGTGATCGAATCCCCCTCCGGCAAATTACTGGAAAAGGCTCCAAGATTGGATCTCTCGGGAACGGAGGCTTCCGGCAATGAAAAAGTGTTTTCGTGGCTCCCTTTGATATACATGGAATATTTGTGAATTTATAGGTCGGGAAATAGGGTTAGGGGAGTTACCGTGGTCCCACAATCCTGGGGGCATGCCCTACCCCCTGGGTGTGGCCCTGTGGCTTGTGGCCACACGATGGCTCTCCCGACTGCATCTCCAAGTCTCCTGGTTTGCTTCTGGTCGAAGAAAAATTATTCCGTAGATTTTATTCTGTTTGGACTCCATTTGATATTCCTTATCTGCAATACTCAAAAACCAGGAGAAAACAGAAACTTGCACTAGGCTCTAGATTAATAGGTTAGTCCCAAAAATAGTATAAAATAGAATATTAATGCATATAAAACATCCAAAACAGATGATATAATAGCATGGAACAATCAAAAATTATAAATACGTTGGAGACGTATCAAGCATCCCCAAGCTTAATTCCTGCTCGTCCTTGAGTAGGTGAATGATAAAAACAGAATTTTTGATGTGGAATGCTACCTAACATATTTATCCATGTAATATTCTTTACTGTGGCATGAATATTCAGATCCGTAAGATTCAAAACAATAGTCTAATATTGACATAAAAACTGTAATACTTCGAGCACACCAATAAGAAAATCATGTCCTTTCAAAATAACATGGCATTAGAAAGTTATCCCTACAAAATCATATGGTCTGGCTATGCTCCATGTTCCCCACACAAAGTATCTAAATCATGCACAACCCCGATGAACAAGGCAAACAATTGTTTCACACTTTTGGTGTTCTCAAACCTTTTCAACTCTCATGCAATACATGAGCATGAGCCATGGATATAGCACTATAGATGGAATGGAATATGGAGGAGGTGCAAGGGAAAAGTGAGAAGATAGTCTCACATCAACTAGGCATATCAACGGGCTATGGAGATGCCCATCGATAGATATCAATGTGAGTGAGTAGGGATTGCCATGCAACAAATGCACTTAGAGCTATAAGTGTCTGAAAGATCAAAAAGAAAACTAAATGGTTGTGAAAAATGAATATCCACTAATTATACGAAAGTGAAAAAATACGAGACTCTCTATCATGAAGATCATGGTGCTACTTTGAAGCACAAGTGTGGAAAAAGATAGCACTACTAGGGAAAACCCTAGTAGTAGTGCACGAAATATGCATATTAGTAGCGTTGGGTCCAGCGCTACTGCTATCGCGCTACAGCTAAGTTTTAGCAGTAGCGCTAGCCTGGCAAGTGCTACTACTATGTGTTGTTAATAGTAGCGCTTGCTAGGCCAGCGCTACTGCTAACTATCTGTAGCGCTTGGGCAAACGAAGCGTTGCTGCTAAACCAGCGTTGCTATTACATGATTTCCAGCGCTACTGCTAGTATTCCTGCATTCACAAATTTTCACCCTCTACGTATTTGTGATCTATTTATACATGATCTATACAGTAGTTTCATCAGATCATACAAAACATACACTATTATCATCATATCATAGACATATAGTACTCTCATCATACCATCATCATCATTCAACACAAATATCATCACATCTCAAAAATAGCGATACACATGAGTGATCATGTCATGTCTCGAATAAGTGCAAATGCATGGTCATGGCACAAACACAAGTTTTCATCATCTCTATCTAAACCATGATGTAAAGGAGAAGAGCGGTCAGCATGAGCAAGAGTGCGATTATGTAGTACTTGAGGCACCGGCGGTCCCGCCCTCGCTCATGCTGGAGTGTCCACCTCAAGTAACTACTTTCTGCTTCGGCTCTGTTGTCAAACCCTCTATGGCTAGCACCCGGGTACCTGTACACCTGGGCCTGAGCGTGTGGCCAGTTGTCGTAGACTCCTGGAACCCTCCCAACGAACATGACGTGCCAGTCCTTCGCCATCTCTGATCTATGTACCTGCATCGACTTTTGATCAATTGAAGGATAATATGCAACATAATGTACTTAAGAAAACAAAGAGGCATAATTAGCAAAATATAGGCAACTTATAGTAAACATAAGTGACGAAGTTCCTCATATATACCCAAACTAATTAACTAGCAAGAGCGATCAGTCCTCCATGTCGGCGGTCCAATCTTCATAGTCAGGGATGAAGCACCCGAGCTTCGTGAAAGGCTTAAGGTCCAGACGCCGAGCGAGTAGTAGTGCTCGGACATCATCCCGCATCATTGTTGGCCCATGGTAGAACATCCCTGTTGGTTCAAGGACCTGCTTCATCATCACTTGGGCAAGTTCACACTGTACTTGATGAATTGACCAGAACTGACTTTGATTCCATAAGGCACTTGATGAATTGATCGATCTCCTTCGCACTTAAGGTGAAGCAAGAAGAGGGGCAATAATTCTCCTCCTTCTTGTTGACTTTTCTGCCCCTTTCCCCCTCCTCCATCTCTATCTCCATCTCCTTCATTGACTTTTTACGGTGGAGATCTTTCCTGATCTTCAAATCTTCCAAGTCTTTCCTTGCCTTCGGCCCTTTCTTGGTCTTCTTCGGCATGTTCATCAGTGTGCCAAGCAAGCTCTCGAGGACATTCTTCATGATATGCATTTGATCAAGGCAATGAGGCGTGTCATGATTGGGCCAGTACTCCAAGTCCCAGAAAACAGACCTCGTTTTCCATACCTTCAGCAGCGGCTCCGGCGCCTTTTTGATCTTTCTCGGCGTGGGGAATTGTTCCTAGTTTCTCAACAGCTTGTTGATTTTTGCGCCGCTCCTCTTACGTGGAGGTACTCCAAGCTCATCCAACCCATTTAATAGATCTCCACGCTTTCTCCACGGGTTATCCTTCTCGAGCCATCTACAATGGCCTATGTACACGATTTTCCCAGACACGCCATCTTTTGTTGATGTAAGCTACTGAGACGTTGTATCATCCATGCACCTCCTGCATCCACAGTATCCGTGGCACACCTGGCCTGAGGTGTACCCGTAACCGAGATAGTCATGCACCGTCGTCATCAGCGCGGATCTCATATGGAAATACTCTCCTTTGCTGGCGTCCCATGTCCATGCTGGTGTTTTCCATAACGTGTCTAGCTCCTCTTGTAGAAGCCCCATATACAGGTTAATACTATTTCCCGGTTGTTTTGGCCCTTGAATTAGCATGCTCATGTGTATGTACTTTGTCTTCATGCACTTCCATGGGGGGAGGTTGTACATCCATACAAACACGGGCCATGTGTTGTGGTTGGTGTTCTGTTTTCCAAACGGATTCATGCCATCAATACTCGCACCAAGCACGATGTTCCTTGGATCTTCTGCAGCAAATCCATATACGGCATTTAATGCTCTCCACTGGCTACCATCTACGAGGTGTCTCAGCTTCGGATCATCTCCATCGTCGGGCTTCTTCCTCTCCGCGTGCCAGCGCATGAGCTTTGCTTCCTTAGGATCTACGAAATACCACTTTAGACAGGGAGTGATCGGAAAGTACCATGCAACTTTCTGAGGAGCTTTCTTTCCCGCCTTCTTGTATCGAGAAGCATTGCACACTGGACAGCTGGTTTTTTCCGCGTGCTCCCCCCGATAAATGATGCAATCGTTGATGCATGCATGGTACCTAATGTGTGGCAAATCAAAAGGGCAAACGATTTTCTTGGCCTCCTCGACACTAGTAGGACACAGGTTCCCCACGGGAAGAACTTTATTATGTAGATACTTCAAATGCTCATCGAGGCTTTTGTCTGTCCATTTGTTTTTGACCTTCGTCTTCAGAAGTTCGAGCGTGAAAATCAAGCGGGTCACCTCGGGATCGCAACCGTCATACAACGGAGTCTTCGAGTCTACTTCAAGTTGCACCAGCTTGGCCTCCTCTCTAGAAGCAGCTCTCTCGCTAGTCCTACTCTTGCGAAGGAGGTCTCGAACATGAGGGTCCTGCATGACTTCACTTAGTAGTGTCGAAGACTGCGGTGTGACCTCTTCTCCGCCATGTCTGGACTCTTCTTCGCCGTGTCTGAAATCTTCTCCGATGCTGTCATTTCTAGACTCTTCGTCGGCGCCATCGTCGTGTCGATTGGTCATCTCTTCGTCGAGCCCCATGTCGTTATTCCCTGCCATGTGGACGTCCTCATCATCATCAGCTTCTTCACTTATCCACTGAGTATAGCCATCCATGAAACCATTCTTTAGCAGGTGCGCCTTCAAAGTGCCACGATCAAAAGGGTCCAAAAGTACTCCTTCCTTGCATCTTGCACACGGACATCTAATCCTAGTCCGATTATTTGCATAGGTTTCCATCACCGCGGATTGCATGTACCGCTCCACCTTCCATCCACTCACCTTCATGACCAACTGCATGGTATAACAAGCAAAAGGGTTATAAAATAAATAATGCATGCATGCTTCAAAGTCATATAAAATTTTGGCATGACCTTGCCTAAAAATAGGACATATTGAGTTTGCTCGAAATTCACCGAAACGAAAATAAATCGACATCTTGGCGAAACATAAGCAACTCGAGGGCATGTCACTCACACAAATCTCTCCATATATCCTGAACACACATATTCGCATTCACACACATATTCCCATTCTTGAAATGAACAACTTTTTACTCACCTATATATCTCCCGAGAGCGATACCGATCGAGAGAGCACGCCGTTAATTAGATGATGAGAGAGACCGATCGAGACGTGTGGATGCCTAAATAGCTAGCTAGATCTAGTTCTTGGGGAGGATAGGTGAATCTAGCTAGCTAACTAATGGAGAGGGAGTTATGTTGGAGGGGGACATTAATGGGGGGAGAGGAAGAGAGGTAGGAGAAAGAGAGATAATGTGAGAGAGGCCATTTATGGAGGAGAGTTATGGTGGAGGGGGGCATTAATGAGGAGAGAATTAGACAGGTAGGAGGAAGAGAGAAGAAGAGAAACAATGGTGGAGAGTGGAGAGGGGAAAGGAGGGGAGAGAGGGCAAAGTGGGGGAGAGAGGGAGGGGGTGAAAAGGTGGCAGCAGCCGCAACTAGCAGTAGCGCTGCTTACAAAAGAGCGCTGCTACTATGCGTGGCACATTAGCAGTAGCGCTTGCATGTCAGAAAGCGCTACTGGCAGTGGCCTTAGCAGTAGCGCTTCCTTCCACCCAGCACTGTTACTATAAATAGTGTCGGCGGGGTCTTTGGGGCCACCTTATCAATAGCGCTTTCTTAGCGCCCAGCGCTACTCCTAAGCCCTTAGTTGTAGCGCTGCAGGAACACAGCGCTACTGGTAATTAGCAGCAGCGATTTTATTTTTTCAGCGCTACTAGTAGGCTCCTGTCTATAAGGTTTTCCCTATTAGTGTAGTAGTAATTGTCCCTTCTCTCTTTATCTCATTTTTTATTTTTTATTTTTGTGGGCATCTTTAGCTTCTTTTAGTTTTTTTATTTGGGCTTCGTTGGCCTCTTTTATTTTTGGTAAAGTCTGGATACTCATCCCAACTTGTAAGGGAGTCATGGCTTCCGTCATACTTTTCTCACACGGGACAATGCTCTATTAATGAAAATCATCACACTTTTATTTACTTAAAACTCGATACCTAAAACAAAATATGACTCTATATGCAAGAGGAAGTGATGGTGCATGTCATGAAAAACTGAATGGTGGAAGTTGCATGGCAATATATCTCGGAATGGCTATGGAAATAACATAATAGGTAGATATGGTGGCTGGTTTGAGGAAAATATATGGTGGCTATTTTGAGGAAGGTGGGTTTGATGAACCGGCGAAATTTGTGTGGCGTTAGAGAGGCTAGCAAAGGTGGAAGGGTGAGAGTACGTATAATCCATGGACTCAACATTAGTCGTAAAGAACTCACGTACTTATTGCAAAAGTCTATTAGTTATCAAACAAAGCATTAGACGCATGCTCCTAGGGAACAGGTTGGTAGGAGTTAACCATCGCGTGCTCCCGACCCTCACACAAAGGTTGACAATCATTACACAAACCATGCTCCGACTTCGTTACATAACGGTTCACCATACGTGCATGCTACGGGAATCACAAACTTTAACACAAGTATCTCTTCCAATTCACAACTAATAACTGGCATGACTCTTATATTATCATCTCTATTATCTCAAAATGATATGCAAGGAATCAAACTTCTCATAGTATTCAATGAACTAAATATGGAAGTTTTTATTATATCCCTCTTGGATGCCCATTATATTAGGACTAAATACATAATCTAAAAAAATTACCATGATTTTTTCAGAAACTCTCAAAATAATATAAGTGAGGTACGAGAGTTCAATAATTTCTATAAAATATAACACCACCATGCTCTAAAAATATAAAATTGAAGTACTAGAGCAACATTACCTAGCTCAAAAGATATAAGTGAACCACATAGAGTATTCTAATAAATTCACGATTCAGCGTGCCTCTCTCAAAATATGTGTGCAGCAAGTATGATTGCGGCAAACTAAAAAGCAAAGACTCATATCATACAAGACGCTCCAAGCAAAACACATATCATGTGGTGAATAAAAATATAGCCTCAAGTAAATTTACCGATGGATTGAAGACGAAAGAGGGGATGCCTTCCGGGGCATCCCCAAGCTTAGGCTTTTTGGTATCCTTGAACATGGCTTCGGGTTCCTTGGGAATCCCCAAGCTTAGGCTCTTGCTGTTGGAAATATGCCCTAGAGGCAATAATAAATTAGTTATTATCATATTTCCTTGTTCATGATAATCGTTTATTATCCATATAATTGTATTGATCGGAGACTTAGATGCATGTGTGGATACATAGACAAAACCATGTCCCTAGTATGCCTCTAATAGACTAGCTCGTTGATCAAAGATGGTTAAGGTTTCCTACCCATTGACATGAGATTTCATTTGATAACGGGATCACATCATTAGGAGAATGATGGGTTGGACAAGAACCAAACTACCAACGTAGCATATGATCGTGTCAGTTTAATGCTACAGTTTTCTGCATGTCAAGTATATGTTCCTATGACCATGAGATCATGCAACTCACTGACACCGGAGGAGTGCCTTGTGTGTATCAAACATCGCAATGTAACTGGGTGACTATAAAGATACTCTCCAGGTATCTCCGAGGGTGTCTGTTCGGTTGGCATGGATCAAGATTGGGATTTGTTACTCCGTGTGACGGAGAGGTATCTCAGGGCCCACTCGGTAATACAAGATCACAACAAGCCTTTCCAGCAATGTGACTAAGTGTTAGTCACGAGATCCTATATTACGGAACGAGTAAAGAGACTTGTCGGTAACAAGGTTGAACTAGGTATGGAGATACCGACTATCGAATCTCAGGCAAGTAAACATACCGAAGAACAAAGGGAACATCATACGGGATTAACTGAATCCTTGACATAGAGGTTCGACCGATAAAGATCTTCATAGAATATGTAGGAACCAATATGGGCATCCAGGTCCCGCTATTGGTTATTGACCGTAGAGGTGTCTCGGTCATGTCTACATAGTTCTCGAACCCGCAGGGTCTGCACACTTAAGGTTCGGTGACGTTTCAGTAGTATAGAGTTATGTATGGTGGTGACCGAAGGTTTTTCGGAGTCCCGGATGAGATCTAGGATGTCACGAGGAGCTCCGGAATGGTCCGGAGGTAAAGATTGATATATAGGAAGTCCCATTTTGGTCGCCGGAAAAGTTTCGGGCTAATCGGTAATGTACCGGGAGTGCCGATAGTGTACCGGGAGACCACCGGGAGGGGTATTTCAACCCAAGACGCTTCATGGGCTGTGGGAGATTAAATACCAGCCTTTTTTGGGCTGGTGAAAGTCCCACACAAGGCCCTTGCGGCTGGGAGAAAAAGCCCAAAGGGAAAAAGGTGGGAAAAGGCCAAAAAAAGGAGAAATCCTAGTCCTACTAGGATTGGAGGAGGAGTCCTCCTCTCCTCCCCACTTTGGTCGACCCAAGGGATGGCTTTTTGGCAGCCAAGACTCCTCCTCCTGTCCCCCTATATATACTAGAAGATTTTGGGGTTTTGGCACAGAATTTCAGCCACGTGCTACCCGTTCCTCTAGTGCATAATTTCTCCTCTAGATCGGTTTTCTGCAGTGCTTAGGCGAAGCCCTGCCGGAATAGCACCACGATCATCACCGCAGCGCCGTCACGCTGCTGGAGAACTCTTCTAGCTCTCTGCTCCCTCTTGATGGATCAAGAAGGCGGAGATCGTCATCAAGCTGTACGTGTGCTGAACGCGGAGGTGTCGTCCGTTCGGCGCTAGATCGGAAGGACCGTGACGAGATCGCGGGACGGATCGTGATGAGATTGCGGGACGGATCGTGATGAGTTCGCGGGATAGATCATGATTAGATCGCGGGACGGATCGTGATGAGATCGCGGGACGCTCGGCGATTTGGATCGCGAAGACGTTCGACTACAACAACCGCGTTTCTTAACGCTTCCCGCTTAGCGATCTACAAGGGTATGTAGATCCACTCTCCCTCTCGTAGATGCTCATCACCATGGATAGATCTTGCGTGTGTGTAGGAAAATATTTGTTTCCCATGCAACATTCCCCAACACTTTCCACTCCTTATTCCATAGTCCATCAAATCTTCAACCAAAACTTGAAATCTTCACAACACAAAACTCAATAGAAAACTCATGAGATCCGTTTGTATATGAAAAATAAACCACCACTTTAGGTACTGTTTTGAATTCATTATTTATTTATATTTGTGTAATACCTACTCTATTCTAACTTCTCCATGGTTCATACCCCCGATACAATCCATAGATACATCAAAATAAGCAAACAACACAAAGAAAACAGAATCTGTCAAAAACAAAATAGTCTATAGCAATCTGTAGACTTAGAATACTTCTGAAACTCTAAAAATTCTGAAAAAATAGGAAAATCAGGGAAATTTGTATATAAACCTTTTGTAAAAATTTCAGATCAATTTGACGCTCTCAAATAATTAGAAAATTCCTGGACTGAGGGCAAAAGTTTCTGTATTTCAGCAAGATCAAATCAACAACTACCCTAGATCACCCCAAAGGTTTTACTTGGCTCAAACACTAATTAAAACACCAAAATACAATTATTACATAAGTAATAATGTGAAAAACACACCAAAACAGAAACAAAAAACAGAAAGCAAAATAAAATTGGGTTGCCTCTCAACAAGCGCTATTGTTTAACGCCCCTAGCTAGGCAAAACGCAATAGATCAAGGTATTGTCATCTTTGGTATGCAATCCATAAGTAGATCTCATGATAGATTCATGAGGCAATTTTATTTTCTTTCTAGGAAAGTGTTCCATGCCTTTCCTTAATGGGAATTGGAATCTAATATTCCCTTCCTTCATATCAATAATTGCACCAATCGTTCTAAGAAAGGTCTACCAAGAATAATAGATCTAATATTTAAAGAATCAATCTCAATAGAAACTCTATCAACATTCCTAGCCAAATCATCAATCTTGAGCAATTTTTCTTCAATCATAGCATTGAAGCCTTTTTGCGTACTAATGAATTCTTTAATATTATTCTCAAGATCGGAGGGCATCTTATTATAATTTCCATAAGATGCTATAGGAATTACCATAATTATTAGAGGAATTACTAGGAAACGGCCTAGCATTGAAATTACCTCTATAAGTGTTATTACCAAAACTGTTCCTACCAACAAAATTTACATCGATAGATTCATTATTATTTCCAATCAAAGAAGACAAAGGAATATCATTAGGATCAATAGGAGCACTCTTACTAGCAAACAATTTCATCAATTCATCCATCGTTTCACTCAAAGTATTAATCTCTTCAATAGCATGCACCTTTTTACTAGTAGGAGATCTTTCAGTGTGCCATTCAGAGTAATTTGCCATAATATTATCTAGGAGTTTAGTAGCTTCCCTAATCTGATTTCCATAAAAGTACCACCTGTGGTGGAATCTAAGAGATTCCTAGAAGCAAAATTCAATCCAGCATATAAAATTTGTATAATCATCCATAAACTCAAACCATATGCGGGGAAATTCCTAATCATAAGTTTCATCCTCTCCCAAGATTTTGCAACATGCTCATGATCAAGTTGCTTAAAATTCAGGAACGTTCCTAAGGGAGATGATCTTAGCGGGCGGAAAGTACTTGGAAATAAAAGCATCTTTACACTTATTCCATGAATCAATACTATTTTTAGGCAAAGATGAAAACCAAGTTTTAGCACAATCTCATAGTGAATACGGGAATAGCTCCACCACCATCACCGCAGCGCCGTCACGCTGCCGGAGAAGTCTTCTACCTCTCCGCTCCCTCTTGATGGATCAAGAAGGCGGAGATCGTCATCAAGCTGTACGTGTGCTGAACGCGGAGGTGCCGTCCGTTCGGTGCTAGATCGGAAGGACCGTGACGAGATCGCAGGATGGATCATGATGAGATTGCGGGACGGATCGTGATGAGTACGTGGGACGGATCGTGATTGGATCGCGGGACGGATCGTGATGAGATCGTGGGACGCTCGGCGATTTGGATCGCGAAGATGTTCGACTACACCAACCGCGTTTCTTAACGCTTCCCGCTTAGCAATCTACAAGGGATGTAGATCCACTCTCCCTCTCGTAGATGCTCATCACCATGGATAGACCTTGCGTGTGCGTAGGAATTTTTTTGTTTCCCATGCAACATTCCCCAACAGTGGCATCATGAGCTATGTCTATGTGTAGTTGAGATCTCAAGTAGAACACAAAAGGTTTGTGGGCATTGATGCTTAGATTGCTTCCTCCCTTGGTCGTATTTTCGTTCGGCGGTATTGTGAGATGAAGCGGCCCGGACCAACATTACTCGTACGCTTACGAGAGACCGGTTCCCTCGACCGCCACTTGTTGCATAGATGGCTTGCGGGTGCCAGTTTCTCTCACCTTAGTTGGATCGGATTCGACAAAGACGGTCCTTGAGAAGATTGAAAAGCAACTAGTGTATCACCGTTCTGGTTTTTGCGTAGATGAGAATTGTTCTTGCTAGATACCCGTAGCAGCCACGTAAAACATGCAACAACAATTAGAGGATGTCTAACTTGTTTTTGCAGGGTATGTTGTGATGTGATATGGCCAATTACATGATGTGATATATGTGATGTATGAGATGATCATGTGATGTATAGATTATCACGACTTGCATGTCGATGAGTACGGCAACCGACAGGAGCCATAGGGTTGTCTTTAATTATTGTATGACCTGCGTGTCAATCATTAAGCGCTATGTAATGCTTTACTTTATCGCTAAACGGTAGCAATAGTAGTAGAAGCATGGTGGGCGCGACAACCCCGATGGCGACACGTTGATGGAGATCAAGATGATGGAGATCATGGTGTCATGCCGGTGACGATGGAGATCATACCGGTGCTTTCATGATGGAGATCAAAAGCACAAGTTCATGGCCATATCATGTCACTTATGATTTGCATGTGATGTTAATACTTTTATGCACCTTGTTTTGCTTAGGACGACGGTAGCATTATAAGGTGATCCCTCACTTAATTTCAAGATAAATTGTGTTCTCCCCGAGTGTGCACCGTTGCGAAAGTTCTTCGTGTCGAGACACCATGTGATGATTGGGTGTGATAGACTTTACGTTCACATACAACGGGTGCAAGCCAGTGTTGCACATGCAGAACACTCGGGTTAAACTTGACAAGCCTAGCATGTACAAACATGGCCTCGGAACACAAGAGACCAAAAGGTCGAACATGAGTCATATAGTAGATATGATCAACATGATGATGTTCACCATTGTAACCAGCTCAACTCACGTGATGATCGGACTTGAGTTGGTGAATTTGGATCATGTATCAGTCGAATGACCGGAGGGATGTCAATTTGAGTGGAAGTTCTGAAGTAATATGATTAATTGAACTCATTATCATGAACATAGTCCGTAGTGTCTTTGCAAATTATGTTGTAGATCACTTGCTCGCGCTGTAGCTCCCTTGAATTTTTATATGTTCCTAGAGAAATAGAGTTGAAAGATGTTGGTAGCAATACTGCGGACTAGGTCCGTGATCTGAGGATTGTCCTTATTGCTACGCAGAAGGCTTATGTCCTTAATGCACCGCTCAGTGCGCCAACCCCTCTAGCATGGTTTGTAGATGTTGTGAACATCTGACAGGCACGTTCTGATGACTACTTGATAGATTAGTGCATCATGCATTATGGCTTAGAATTGAGGCTCCGAAACGTTTTGAACGTCACAGAACATATGAGATGTTCTAAGAGCTGAAATTAGGATCTCAGGCTCGTGCCCATGTTGCAAGATATGAGATCTCCAACAAGATTCTTTGCCTGCAAGATGAAGGAGAATAGCTCAATCGTTCAGCATGTGCTCAGATTGTCTGGGTGCTACAATTGCTTGAATCGAGTGGGAGTTGATCTTCCAGATAAGATAGTGATTGATATAGTTCTCCAAATCATTGTCACTAAGCTACTAGAACTTGGTGATGAACTATAAAATGCCAGGGATAGAAATAATGATCCCTGAGCTGTTCGCGATGTTTGACACCCCAAAGGTAGAAATCAAGAAGGAGCGTCAAGTGTTGATGGTTAGTCAAACCACTAGTTTTGAGAAGGGCAAGAGCAAGGAGGGAAACTTCATGGATAGCAAGTCAGTTGCTGCTCCAGTGAAGCAACCCAAAGTTGAACTCAAACCCGAGACTAAGTGCTTCGATTATGAGGAGAGCGGTCGCTGAAGCGGAACAACCCTAGATACTTGGTAGATAAGAAGGGTGGCAACGTCAACAGAAGTATATTTGATTTACGTGTTATTGATGTGTACCTTGCTAGTACTCCTAGTAGCACCTAGGTATTGGATACCGGTTCGGTTGCTAAATGTTAGTAACTCGAAATAAAAGCTACGAAATAAACAGAGAACTAGCTAAGGGTGAGGTGACAATGTGTGTTGGAAATGTTTCCAAGGTTGATGTGATCGACATCGCACGCTCTCTCTACCTTCGGGATTAGTAACAAACCTAAATAAGTGTTATTTGGTGTTTTGTGTTGAGCATGAACATGATTAGATCGTGTTTATTGCAACATGGTTATTCATTTAAGTTAGAGAATAATGGTTATTCTGTTTACATGAATAATACCTTCAATGGTCATGCACCCAGTGAGAATGGTTTGTTGAATCTTGATCGTAGTAATACACATGTTCATAACATTGATGCCAAAATATGCAAAGTTAATAATGATAGTACCACATACTTGTGGCACTGCCGCTAAATGTCATATTGGTATAAAACGCATGAAGAATCTCCATGTTGTTGGATCTTTGAACTCTTTCGATTTCGAATCGGTTGAGACATGTGAACCATGCCTCTTGGTCAAAGATGACTAAGGACCCCGTTTTCTGATTTGATAGAGCGGGCAAGTGATTTATTGGAAATGATACATGTTGATGTATGCAATCCAATGAGTCTTGTAGCATGTGGTGGATATCGTTATTTTCTTATCTTCACTGATGATTTGGGTAGATATAGTGTATGTTTACTTAATGAAACACAAGTCTGAATCGTTTGAAAAGTTCAAGCAAATTCAGAGTGAAGTTTAAGATCATCGTGACAAGATAAAAATATCTGCGATATGATCGTGGAGGTGAATATCTGAGTTACGAGTTTGGCATACAACTTTAGACAATGTGAAAGTTGTTTCACAACACACGCCACCTGGAACACCATAGTGTGATGGTATGTCCGAACGTCATAGTCGTGCTCTATTGGATATGGTGCATGTTATGATGACTCTTATCGTTTTGCTACTATAATTTTGGGGTTCTGCATTAGAGACAACTACATTCACTTTAAATAGGGCACCATCTAAATCCGTTGAGATGACACCGTGTGAATTATGGTTTGATACAAACCTAAGCTGTCATTTCTTGATGTTTGGGGCTGCGACGCTTGTGTGGAAAATGTTTTCACCTAATGAGCTCGAACCCAAAGCGGACAAATGCATCTTCGTGGAATACCCTAAGAACAATTGGGTGAACCTTCTATCTCAGATCCAAGCATAAAGTGTTTGTTGCTAAAACGGGTCCTTTCCCGAGAAAAAGTTTCTCTCGAAAGAATTGAGTGGGAGGAAGATAGAACTTGATGAGGTTGTTGAACCTTTGTTTCAACTAGAGAGTAGCGCAGCGCAGAAAGATGTTTTTGTGGAACCTACGTCAGTTGAAGAGGAAGTAAATGATGATGATCATGAAACTTCAGATCAAGTTACCATCGAACCTCGTAGGTCGACAAGGATGTGTACTGCTCCTGAGCGGTACGACAACCCTGTCTTGGAGGTCATGTTGTTGGATAACAATGAACCTACAAGCTATGGAGAAGCGATGATGGGCTCGGATTCTGACAAATGGTTAGAGGCCATGAAATCCGAGAAAGGGTCCATATATGAAAACAAGTATAGACTTTGGTAGACTTGCTTGTTGGACGGCAGGTCGTTGAGTACAAATGGATCTTTAAAATGAAGACAGGCGCTGATGGTGAATGTCACCATTTATAAAGCTCGACTTGCCGCAAGGAAGTTTCCAGCAAGTTCAAGGAGTTGACTGCGATGAGACTTTCTCACTCGTAGCGATGCTAAAGTCTGTTAGAATTATGTTAGCAGTTGTTGTATTTTTCAATTATGAAATCTGACAGATGGATGCCAAAACATCGTTTCCTTTCTTGAGGAAAGGTTGTATGTGATACAACCAGAAGGTTTGTCAGTCCTAAGGATGCTAAAAGGTGTGCAAGCTTCAGTGATCCTTCTATGAATTGAAGCAAGCATCTCAGAGTTGGAATATACACTTTGATGAGGTGATTAAAGTTTTTGAGTCTATACAAAGTTTACAAGAAACTTGTATTTACAATAAAGCGAGTGGGAGCACTATAGAGTTTCTGATAAGCATATGTGGTTGACATATTGTTGATCGGAAATGATATAGAATTTTTGGAAAGCATAAAGGGTTGTTTGAAAAGAGTTTTTCAAAGGAAGACCTGGATAAAGCTACCTAACTGTTGAGCATCAAGATCTATAGAGATAGATCAAGATACTTGATGAGACTTTCAATGAGTACATACCTTGACAAGATTTTGAAAGAGTTCAAAATGGATCAGTCAGAGAAAGAGTTCTCGCCTGATTTGTAAGGTATAAAGTTGAGTAAGACTCAATGCCCAGTGACTACAGAAGATAGACAAAAGATGAGTGTCATCCCCTATGCTTCAGCCATAGGCTCTATCATGTATGCAATGTTGTGCACAAGACCCGATGTCAGCCTTGCCATAAGTATGGCCGAAAGGTTTCAAACTGATTCTAGAATGGAGCACTGGATAGCGGTCAAGATTATCCTTAGTAACTAAAAGACTAAGGAGATGTTTCTCGATTATGGAGGTGATAAAGAGTTCGTCGTAAAGAGTCACGTCGATGCAAGCTTTAACACCAATCTGGATGACTCGTAGTAGCAATCCGGATATGTATAGTGGAGCAGCCATTAGGAATAGTACCAAGTGGAGTGTGGTAGCAGTGTTTACGGTTTGACATAGAAATTTGCAAAGTACACACAGATGTGAATGTCGCAGACTCGTTGACTATAAGACCTCTCTCACATGCGAAGCATGATCAAGCCCCAGAACTCATTGGGTGTTAGATTCATAACAATGCAAATAGCATGGTGGTGTGAACTAGATTATTGACTCTAGTGCAAGTGGCAGACTGTTGGAAATATGCCCTAGAGGCAATAATAAATTAGTTATCATCATATTTCCTTGTTCATGATAATCATTTATTATCCATGCTATAATTGCATTGATCGGAGACTTAGATGCATGTGTGGATACATAGACAAAACCATGTCCCTAGTATTCCTCTAATAAACTAGCTCGTTGATCAAACATGGTTAAGGTTTCCTAGCCATTTACATGAGATGTCATTTGATAACGGGATCACATCATTAGGAGAATGATGGGATGGACAAGACCCAAACTACAAACATAGCATATGATCGTGTCAGTTTAATGCTACTGTTTTCTGCATGTCAAGTATATGTTCCTATGACCATGAGATCATGCAACTCACTGACACCGGAGGAGTGCCTTGTGTGTATCAAACGTCACAACGTAACTGGGTGACTATAAAGGTACTCTATAGGTATCTCCGAGGGTGTCTGTTCGGTTGGCATGGATCAAGACTGGGATTTGTTACTCTATGTGACGGAGAGGTATCTCAGGGCCCACTCGGTAATACAACATCACAACAAGCCTTGCAAGCAATGTGACTAAGTGTTAGTCATGGGATCTTGTATTATGGAATGAGTAAAGAGACTTGCCGGTAACGAGGTTGAACTAGGTATGGAGATACCGATGATCGAATCTCGGGCAAGTAAACATACCGAAGAACAAAGGGAACATCATACGGGATTAACTGAACCCTTGACATAGAGGTTCGACCGATAAAGATCTTCGTAGAATATGTAGGAACCAATATGGGCATCCAGGTCCCGCTATTGGTTATTGACCGTAGAGGTGTCTCGATCATGTCTACATAGTTCTCGAACCCGCAGGGTCTGCACACTTAAGGTTCGGTGACGTTTCGGTAGTATAGAGTTATGTATGGTGGTGACCGAAGGTTTTTAGGAGTCCCGGATGAGATCCAGGACGTCATGAGGAGCTCCGGAATGGTCCGGAGGTAAAGATTGATATATAGGAAGTCCCATTTTGGTCGCCGGAAAAGTTTCGGGCTAATCGGTAATGTACCGGGAGTGCCGGGAGTGTACCGGGAGACCACCGGGAGGGGTATTTCAACCCAAGAGGCTTCATGGGCTGTGGGAGATTAAATACAAGCCTTTTTTGGGCTGGTGGAAGTCCCACACAAGGCCCATGAGGCTGGGAGAAAAATCCCAAAGGGAAAAAGGTCCAAAAAGGCCAAAAAAGGAGGAATCCTAGTCCTACTAGGATTGGAGGAGGAGTCCTCCTCTCCTACCCACTTTGGTCGACCCAAGGGCTGGATTTTTGGCAGCCAAGACTCCTCCTCCTATACCCCTATATATACTAGAGGATTTTAGGGTTTTGCACAGAATTTTCAGCCACGTGTTACCCGTTCCTCTAGTGCATAATTTCTCCTCTAGATCGGTTTTCTGGAGTGCTTAGGCGAAGCCCTGCCGGAATAGCTCCAGGACCATCGCCGCAGCGCCGTCATGCTGCCAGAGAACTCTTCTACCTCTCCGCTCCTTCTTGCTGGATCAAGAAGGCGGAGATCGTCATCAAGCTGTACGTGTGCTGAACGCGGAGGTGTCGTCCGTTCGGCGCTAGATCGGAAGGACCGTGACGAGATCGCGGGATGGATCGTGATGAGATCGCGGGACGGATCGCGATGAGTTCGCGGGACGGATCGTGATTGGATCGCGGGGCGGATCGTGATGAGATCGTGGGACGCTCGGCGATTTGGATCGCGAAGACGTTCGACTACACCAACAGCGTTTCTTAACGCTTCCCGCTTAGCGATCTACAAGGGTATGTAGATCCACTCTCCCTCTCGTAGATGCTCATCACCATGGATAGATCTTGCGTGTGCGTAGGAAATTTTTTGTTTCCCATGCAACTTTCCCCAACACTTGACACTCCTTATTCCATAGTCCATCAAATCTTCGCCCAAAACTTGAAATCTTCACAACACAAAACTCAATAGAAAACTCATGAGATCCGTTAGTATAAGAAAAATAAACCACCACTTTAGGTACTGTTTTGATTCATTATTTATTTATATTTGTGTAATACCTACTGTATTCTAACTTCTCCATGGTTCATACCCCCGATACAACCCATAGATACATCAAAATAAGCAAACAACACAAAGAAAACAGAATCTATCAAAAATAGAATAGTCTGTAGAAATCTGTAGACTTAGAATACTTCTAAAACTCTAAAAATTCTGAAAAATTATGGCAATCAGGGAAGCTTTTATATAAACCTTATGTAAAAATTTCAGATCAATTTAACGCTCTCAAATAATTAGAAAATTCCTGGACTGAGGGCAAAAGTTTCTGTATTTCAGCAAGATCAAATCAACAACTACCATAGATCACCCCAAAGGTTTTACTTGGCTAAAACACTAATTAAAACACAAAAATACAATTATTACATAAGTAATAATGTGAAAAAGACACCACAACAGAAACAAAAAACAGAAAGCTAAATAAAATTGGGTTGCCTCCCAACAAGCGCTATTGTTTAACGCCCCTAGCTAGGCAAAACGCAATAGATCAAGGTATTGTCATCTTTGGTATGCAATCCATAAGTAGATCTCATGATAGATTCATAAGGTAATTTTATTTTCTTTCTAGGAAAGTGTTTCATGCCTTTCCTTAATGGGAATTGGAATCTAATATCCGCTTCCTTCATATCAATAATTGCACCAATCGTTCTAAGGAAAGGTCTACCAAGAATAATAGATCTAATATTTAAAGAATCAATCTCAATAGAAATTCTATCAACATTCCTAGCCAAATCATCAATCCTAAGCATTTTTTCTTCAATCATAGCATTGAAGCCTTTTTGCGTACTAATGAATTCTTTAATATTATTCTCAATATCGGAGGGCATCTTATTATAATTTCCATAAGATGCTGTAGGATTTACGATAATTATGAGAGGAATTACTAGGAAACGGCCTAGCATTGAAATTACCTCTATAAGTGTTATTACCAAAATTGTTCCTACCAACAAAATTTACATCCATAGATTCATTATTATTTCCAATCAAAGAAGACAAAGGAATATCATTAGGATCAATAGGTGCACTCTTACTAGCAAACAATTTCATCAATTCATCCATCGTTTCACTCAAAGTATTAATCTCTTCAATAGCATGCACCATTTTACTAGTAGGAGATCTTTCAATGTGCCATTGAGAGTAATTTGCCATAATATTATCTAGGAGTTTAGTAGCTTCTCCTAATGTGATTTCCATAAAAGTACCACGTGTGGTGGAATCTAAGAGATTCCTAGAAGCAAAATTCAATCCAGCATATAAAATTTGTATAATCAGCCATAAACTCAAACCATGTGCGGGGAAATTCCTAATCATAAGTTTCATCCTCTCCCAAGATTGTGCAACATGCTCATGATCAAGTTGCTTAAAATTCAGTATATCGTTCCTAAGGGAGATGATCTTAGCGGGCGGAAAGTACTTGGAAATAAAAGCATCTTTACACTTATTCCATGAATCAATACTATTTTTAGGCAAAGATGCAAACCAAGTTTTAGCACGATCTCATAGTGAGAACGGGAATAGCTTCAATTTAACAATAGCATTATCCACATCTTTCTTCTTTTGCATATCACACAACTCAACGAAAGTATTTGGATGGGACGCAACATCTTCATTAGCAAGGACGGAAAATTGTTCTTTCATAACAAGATTGAGTAAAGCAACATTAATTTCATAAGATTCCACACTAGTGGAAGGAGCAATCGGAGTACTAATAAAATCATTATTATTAGTTTTGGAAAAGTCACACAACTTAGTATTCTCTTGAGTTATCGTGACAAAGCAAGCAATCTATCACACAAGCAAGCAAAAAGCAAACGAAAAGGGCGAATAAAAAGGCAAATCTTTTTGGAAAATCATTTTAGAAGTGGGGTAGAGGAAAACGAGAGGCAAATGGAAAATAATGTAAATGCAAGAGATGATTTTGTGATGGGTACTTGGTAGGCTTGATCCTGACTTGCTATGTATCTCCCCGGCAACGGCGCTAGAAATCCTTCTTGCTACTTCTCGAGCATGCGTTGATTTCCGTAAAGAGGAATGGTTGATGCAGCAAAGTAGATACGTATTTCTGTCAGTTGTTGAGAACCAAGGTATCAATCCAGTAGGAGATACAAGCATGTCCCCAATAGATGTACCTACACAAAGAATCAAACACTTGCACCCAACTCTATAAAGGGGTTGTCAATCCCTTCACGGTTACTTGCAAGGATGAGATCTGATAGAGATAGATAGAATAGATTGCTTGAACGGAAAGTAAAACAAAAGGTAAATAAATTGCAGCAAAGTATTTTTTGTATTTTTGGTTTATAGATCTGAAAATAAATTATGGAAAGTAGACCCGAGGGCCATAGGTTTCACTAGAGGCTTCTCTCATGATGGCAAGTATTACGGTGGGTGAACAAATTACTGTCGACCAATTGATAGAAAAGAGAATAATTATGAAGATATCCAAGGCGGTGATTATGCATATAGGCATCACATCCGTGTCAAGTAGACCGAAACGATTCTGCATCTACTACTATTACTCCACACACTGACCGACTCCTGCCTGCATCTAGAGTATTAAGTTCATGAAGAACAGAGTACCGCATTAGTTATGATGACATGATGTAGAGGTATAAACTCAAGCAATATGATGAAAACCCATCTTTTTATCCTCGATGGCAAAAATACAATACGTGCCTCGCTACCCCTACTTTGTCACTGGGTGAGGACACCGCAAGATTTAACCCCAAAACTAAGCACTTCTCCTATTGCAAGAATTACCAATCTAGTTGGCCAAACCAAACCAATAACTCGAAGAGACTTGCAAAGATATGAAATCATGCATATAAGAATTCAGAAAATACTCAAATAATATTCATAGATAATCTGAACATAAACCCATAATTCATCGGATCTCGACAAACACACCGCAAAAGAGTATTACATCAGATAGATCTCCATGAAGATCATGAAGAACATGGTATTGAAGATCAAAGAGAGAGAAGAATCCATCTAGCTACTAGATATGGACCCGAAGGTCTATGGTGAACTACTCACGCGTCATCGGAGGGGCAATGGAGTTGACGTAGATGCCCTTCATGATCGAATCCCCCTTCGGTAGATTACCGGAAAAGGCTCCAAGATTGGATCTCTCGGGAACGGAGGCTTCCGGTGGCAAAAAAGTGTTTTCGTGGCTCCCTTTGATATACAGGGAATATTTGTGAATTTATAGGCCGATAAATAGGGTTAGGGGAGCTGTCGTGGGCCCACAAGCCTGGGGGCGTGCCCTACCCCCTAGGCGCGCCCCTGTGGCTTCTGGCCACACGGTGGCTCTCCAAACTTCATCTACAAGTCTCCTGGTTTGCTTCTGGTCCAAGAAAAATTATTCCGAAGATTTTATTCCATTTCGATTCCATTTAATATTCCATATCTGCAATACTCAAAAACAAGGAAAAATAGAAATTGACACTAGGCTCTAGATTAATAGGTTAGTCCCAAAAATAGTATAAAATAGCATATTAATGCATATAAAACATCCAAAACAGATAATATAATAGCATGGAACAATCAAAATTATAGATATGTTGGAGAGGTATCAGATTCCTTGACATCGTGGTTCGACTGATAAAGATCTTTGTGGAATATGTAAGAACCAATATGGGCATCCAGGTCCCGCTATTTGGTTATTAACCGGAGAGGTGTCTCACGCATGTCTACATGATTCCCGAACCCGTAGGGGCCGCACGCTTAACGTCCGATGATGCTAGAGTAGTATTGGGATCTGTACGTTGGTGACTAAATGTTGTTTGGAGTCCCGGATGAGATCCGGGACATCACGAGGAGCTCCAGAATGGTCCAGAAGTAAATATTATATGGAAAGTCATATTCAAGGTTTCAAAAATGTTCAGGATTTTTCGGTATTGTACTGGGAAGGTTCTAGAAGTTGCGGAGTGGGCCCACTTGCATGGGGACCCACATGGACGTGGGTTGTGGGGAAAGTCCCCACACCCCTCGCCTAGGCGCATCAAGATCCCCACTTAAAAGGAATGGGATCATATCCCAAAAGGATAAGATCAAGATCCCTAAAAGGAGGGATAGTGATCGGTGGGGAAGGAAAGGAGGGATTTACTCCCTCCCCCTTGACCAATGACCGTAGGGGCTTGCAGAGTTAGCCACGAGCCTGTCCCCCACCTATATAAAGGTGGGTAGGTGCATCGTGGCCCTCCTCTTGTCTCTCCTGTTTCTTCCTCATACGTCGTTCCAGAGGTGCTTGGCGAAGCCCTGCCGGCACTGCGACACCACCATCTCCACCACGCCATCGTCTTGATCAAGATCTCATCTACTTGTGTTCCCTCGCTACCTGGATCAAGGAGGCGGAGACGTCATCGAGCCGCACGTGTGCTGAACGCAGATGTGTCGTCTATTAGGCACTGGATCGGACTAGATCGTCAAAAGTACGACTACATCAACCGCATTATACACGCTTCCTCTTAGCGATCTACAATGGTATGTAGACACACTCCCCGTCTTGTAGCTATGCATCTCCATGGATAGATCTTGCATGTGCGTAGGAAATTTTTTGTTTTCCATGCAACGTTCCCCAACATATTACTCCACGAATCGATCGTTATCCAACATACATCTATGGTTTTTATTTATGACAGATAGACTAATGCTTTAAGCAAGATGACATAATGTAGACAAAGTAAGAGCAAATAATATGTCAAGATCCAGTCATTTTTATCCATAGTAGCAACAATAAAATATGTGCCCCACTACTACTCTTGTCATAGAGTGAGGACACCACAAGATTGAACATACTATTATGCACCACTCCCTCTGATGATCTACCCATCTACTAGGCCAAAATAAACTTATAGATCGGAAAGCATACATAGCTATATGAAATCACACATAACAAATCTTAGAGGGGATCAATTACTTTTCAGAATAATCTGAACATAAACTCACAATTCATTGGATCCCAACAAACACACTTCAAAGATTTCATTGATTAGGTCTCCAAAGAGATCATTGTATAGAAGATCAAATTAGAGAGAGAGAGAGAGAGTCATCTAGCTACAGCTATGGACCCGTAGGTCTTGTAGGAACTACTCACACATCATGTGGGAGGTAGGAGGGTTGATGAAGATGGCATCTGTGATGGATTTCCCTAAGGCTAGTACATGAAAAGGCCATCAAATGGGATCGCGTAGGAACAAAGACTTGCGACATTAAAAAAGTTGTTTCGGGTCCTCTGCTAGGATTTTTGAAACATATGTGATTTTATAGGCCAGAGAGGCTGTCAATTGGGGCCAAAAGGGAGCCACAAGGGTGGAGGATGCACCCTACCCCCTGGGCAGTGGTGGAGCCAGCTCGGCCGGCAAGCCGGGGCAAAGTACACGGCGCACGTGTCTGTCAATTTTTTGCCCCTAAAAAATGGTGATTAGCTCTCTAATTACTTCTACTTTCCAAACGGAATGCATGGCAGAGCCTAGGCAGCTGCCCTTGGTAGACAGGAGGTGGCTCCACAACTGCCCCTGGGCGCGTCCCATAACCTTGATGTTCCCTCTTGCATCGTCTAGACTACCTCCGAAGCTTCCAGACTATCTTTTGGTCCAGAAAAATTCTTCAAAAATTTCGTCGCATTTGGACTCCATTTGGTACAATTTTTCTGAAAAACAAATAACAAGCAAAAAACAACAACACACATTGGGCACTGGAATAATGGGTTAGTTCCAAAAAATGATATAAAATGGTATATAAAGCATACAAGATTTATAAAATAATAGCATGAAATAAAAAAAATAGATACACTAAAGACGTATCAGTCACCACCACACATACCGTCATACCCACAATGGTCGACGATAGGACACACTTGGCCCTAGGTGTCTACGTCGTTAGTTTCAGAGAACGAGTATTGCTCGCTGAAATTGCTCTTCCTTTGCTTTAAGATTTGTGCAAATTGATGTGACAGTAACAAGGGAGTTCGCCGAGAATCTCAAAATTGTGAGGTTAGGTGGATAACATTTCTATACTATTATTACTAGGACCCGAATATCTGGTGATCAATCATCAAGGAGGAGGGGGGGGGGGGTCGAAAGAATTCGGCCGCTATAAGGAGCTGCTCCCTACGAATGAATCGTCTGCCACGGGGAGAGGGCTAGGGCAAACCCCATTGGTCGAGAGGCACAATTTACTTTTTTGTAATGCCATGAACGAAAAATACATATTTTTTATAAAAAAGAAATAAAATAATATTTACAATTGCCATGAATATGAGAAAATGAAAATTGCCACGCTACTTTATAAAAATATCATGTTAATTTTTAAGTTTACAAAAATGGTATGATTAAATAAATGTGTTGTGTGGTCTAATTTTCTTTTATGAATTTTTCCATGGATAAGTTTTCACTCTGAAAAAAGCCATGTTTTGGAGATTTTCTTTCCTTTATTTTTGCGTAGGACAAAAAAATGGCATGCTTTATTTGGTCCATCGTGCAAAAACTCAGAAAATGGCGATGTTAGTGGAAAAACAAATTTTCCATGCCAATAAAAACAAACACATTATCCTCTTACTAATAATAAATGGCATTCTCTTGATAACAACAATAACAAAAAGGACATTCTCTCAATAATAAAACATACTCTCTTGGTAAAGAAATATACGAAACATTTAGACGATTAAGGGAGTACAACTTGTTAGTTATAAAACTGACATCCTCCTAATAACGAATGCCATGTTATTATTAATAAAAAAATGTCATGCTCTTACTCATAAAATTGCCATGCTGTTGATTATAAAAAATGACATGTTACTAATAATGAAACTGTCATTCTGTTAATAATAAAAAATGCCATTTTCGTATTACTACGTTCGGAGAGGCGTGCGTGATAAGACGGACACAGCAAACTCGCAGCCGGAAACTTTCCTTTCCAAGAACAAAAAACCCCAACGGCTACTTTCTGCCCCCGCCGCCTCAACCGCGGCCGTCCGCTTCTATAAAGCTTCCACAGACGTCTCTCCCGTCCCGTCCACCGAGAGCAAAAACTAACAGCAGAGAGAGGGATCGAAGGGAGAGGTCCGCTCCCCGCTCTGCCCTCTTCTGTTCAAGAGCTCGCCGGAGGGAGTAGCGCATCGCCGGAGCACCTCTCGCCCTTTGAACGGAGCTGGAACAGCAAGTCCCCATGGCGACCGCTCCGCAGCACGCGGCTGCCGCTCCGCAGCCGGCCAACAGAGGTGAGCCGCCCGCCCGCCGAATCTCTCTTTCTCGCCGCCGCCGCGTCGCTCTAGGGTTCTCGATTTGGTCCTGCCTGCCCCGTTGGGTTTCTTTCTCGCGGCTTGGTTTCCTCCGAAGTTCTTGATCTGTTCGTCCGCCGTTTATACGAGTCTGGTTCGCCAAGATCGGTTCTTTAATGATGTTTCCAACCAGGAGAGTCGGAGGCGAGCGAGTTTCTTGCCCGATCCGTGCGTCAATGAGCAATTCCCTGATCTTTACTCATGTTTCTCTTTCGTCATGTCCAGGTGCCGCAGGGAAGCAGAAGGGCGCCGCCGCCGACCGCCCCGGTGCGGCAGGAAACAGGCGGGTGCTCGGGGACATCGGAAACGTCGTCCACGCTCAGGTCCTCGACGGGTAAGAAACTCAATCAGCGCAAGAATCGATTCCCGTCCTGCTTTTCTTTCTTCCGTTCTTTGTCCTGAACTGAATCCGTTCTTGTTCGCTGCGACAGCAAGATCCAGCTGCCGGCGGGGATCAATCGGCCAATCACCCGGAGCTTCGGCGCTCAGCTCTTGAAGAAGGCACAGGCCGAGCCATCCAAGGTACGGACACGAGCCGAGCCCCCTTTCCGATCCTGCACGCCTTGCTTCCAAAGCAATTTCTTGATGATGGACTTCGAAAGCAATTTCTTGATGATGGGTTCTAATCTGAATCGATGTGGTGGTTTGCAGAACGGCGTAGCTGTTCCTCCAGCAGCGCGGGGCGGCCTGAAGCCGGTGGCCAAGAAGGCCCCTGTCAAGCCCGCCGCCGCCCCTCGCCCTGCGCCGGCGGCTGCCAAGATCGTCACCGGCTCCGATGAAAACAAGAAGCCGTCCCGCGAGGGCGACGCCGCCTGCTCGGCCCCCAAGACCTCAAGGAAGAAGGTCGTCCACACCCTCACGACTGTGCTCAACCATCGGTCTAAGGTGAGCGGCCTGGCCCATCCAACTCTGCTCGCTTGACTCTGCTCATCCCAGTGCCTTAACTCTGCTCGCGTGTTCTTGCGAATGGCAGGAGGCCTCGATTGATGACATCGCAAGCTGGACGGTGACAACGAGCTTGCCGTCGTCGACTACATCGACGACATCTACAAATACTACAAGAAGGCACAGGTAACTAGAAACCTCCCTCTTCAGCATGTCTGTTCGAACGACACACCGCAAGCAACTGTCCTGACGATGTTCACCAATCTGTGTTGCAGCATGAGTGGCGTCCGGTCGATTACATGGGCAGCCAGCCAGAGGTCAACCCCAAGATGAGGGCGATCCTGACGGATTGGCTTGTGGAAGTCACGCACAAGTTCGAGCTGATGCCCGAAAGCATGTACCTGACGATCTACGTCATCGATCGGTTCCTGTCCCTGCAGGCGGTGCCGCGGCGGGAGTTGCAGCTCGTCGGCATCGCAGCCATGCTCATCGCGTGCAAGTACGAGGAGATCTGGGCGCCCGAGGTATGGCCAAAGAAAAACCTTTCTCTCACCCACTTTGCATCCATCGATCGCCTGTTCTTTCGAGTATCTGTTCATGCCTGTCTGTGAACGAACTCTGAATCTGGAGTGTCTGTCTGTCTGCAGGTGGACGATTTCATATCCATAGCCGATAACTCGTACTCGAGGCAGCAGATCCTGTCAATGGAGAAGAACATACTGAACAGCATGGCTTGGAACCTCACCGTCCCCACCCCGTACGTCTTCCTGGTGCGGTTCGCCAAGGCTGCGGGGAGCGACAAGGAGGTAAAAAGAACACAACTGGGTTTTGATTCTGATCTCTTAAGTCAGTTAGTTGTGCCATGAATTTGCGTCGTACTGAATTTCCTTTCCTCCTGTTTTTGTGAATGAACGCAGCTTGAAAACATGATATTCTTCTTCGCCGAGATGGCGCTCATGGAGTACGGCCTGGTGACGGCGCGCCCCTCGCTGGTAGCGGCTTCTGCGGTGTACGCCGCTCGGTGCACGCTGAAAAGAAGTCCCGTCTGGACAGAAACCCTGAAGCACCACACCGGACTCGCTGAACCGCAGCTCATGTGAGTGATCCATTCACCTGTCTGTCTGATGAACTTGGCTGATGAACTATGCTGAATGAGCTGGAACTCATGGAAATTCTATCTGTTTGTTGGTTTCAGGGAGCCTGCGAAGATGCTGGTCATGGCACATGCCGCTGCTCCCGACAGCAAGCTCAAGGCGGTCTACAAGAAGTATTCCAGTGAGCAGTATGGGCGTTGTTCCCTGCGCCCTCCGGCAGTTGCCGCTCCTCAGCGCCTGGCCTAGATAGTCTGCTTTAGGATTTGCTCCTCGGCTTTCGATCTTGAAAGCTTGGTTACTTACTGTCCTGATTTATTTGATATGAATATGATACACCAGGGTGTAAACAACAACTACATTCATTCATATGTTTGAGCGATTTGCTTGGCTTTCGAATCAAGATAGCTGGGTTTACTTATACTCTGCATGTTATGCTAGCTATTTGATACGAATACAATTCATTCTAGTTTGAATCGAATTCAGAGCTGTGTTACTTACCTCTTCTCACAGGTGGTCTTTCTTTCAGTTTGTGTATGTTACAGTTATCCAGTTCTTTCTTTTGTTTGCGAATCAGGAGCTTTCTTTAGTTTGCGAATCAGGAGCTTTTCATTGCTGATCATTGCTGAATAAGTGCAGCAACATTAGCAAGAAAAAACTGTTTTCCATCTCAAGAGTTGGAGCAATGTAGGAATTCATGCATCTTTCAGACATTTTTGTTAATACATCATTGTGGAAATTATGTTTGATCACCCTACCCAATGGCCTCCAACAGTGTGTTTGTAAATTGGATGGTTCAGATTTTATTGTCTGGAAGAGAAAGATTATGTTTCCCCTGCTAAGAACATTGATTATATCATTACTCAATGTAATCCTACCGAACCATCTGACGAGGCTGAAGATGAGGAAAAGAAAAGGTATCGTGAGGAAATTACTCAGTAGACAAAAAGGCTAGAGTGTTTATGCTTGGATCAATGTCTGATTCTCTAGCCAAAGAATACGAACGAGAGGAATCAACTCGCAAAACAATGAGAATTTTTTATCGCGAGGATGACTGAAACCACTGCTGTTAGTGCACGTCTGAATAAATTGTGTGTGTTAGTAGAGAAACTGAAAAACGCAGGGTACCCTTTCCCTGAAGAAGTTCAAGTCATGGCTGCTCTTAATTCTTTGCCAAACTCTTGGGAATTAAACATC
The DNA here is from genome assembly GCA_022496015.1 of Hordeum marinum. NCBI lineage: Eukaryota > Viridiplantae > Streptophyta > Magnoliopsida > Poales > Poaceae > Hordeum > Hordeum marinum. The sequence continues at coordinate 389,340,145 of CM039672.1, forward strand.
CTTTTGTCATACTGAGCGTGTGGAGAGGAAGTCTACACCTTGGCGAGGACAAGTCTTCAAACAAGAGAAATTGGCAAAAGAGTATGATACATATATGAGGGATAAAATTAATCAGACGCGCGATAAGAATGATTACAATGGAACAAACTCAAATCAGAAGACAAACAAGAGGAACTTTAAATGCCATAATTGTGGTGAACAAGAACACTTCAGATCTGAGTGCACTAAGAAGAGGAAGCCAGATGAGAAGGGGCATAACAACAACCAGTCTAATCATTAGGACAATAGAAGGGGGAAATTCCTCACCTGATGGTATGTCGCATGTTTTTGTATGTTCAGAATCTCTATTTACTATTTCCTTGCCAAATAGTTGGGTGGTTGATTCAGGCTCCACCTCACACATTGCAGAATCTCTTTCAAAATCTCTTTGGTTTACTTAGGGGTTTACTTAGGGGTTACAGATTATCAAACTAGAATTCGTATGTTCAGAATCTCTATTTACTATTTACTATTCGTATGTTTGGTTAAGCTTTTTTATCAACTTCTGCTTTAAAAAGCTAAAAGCTAACCAAAGGGGTAAATGTTCAAAGCAGCTTTTGAGAATCTGTAACTTCTTCCTAGTGTAAATTTCAAAGCTGGGGGTACCCTAACTTTTCAGCTTCCAGCTTTTCCACGGCAGCTTTTCCACAGCAGCTTTTTTAGAATATGCAGCTCAACCAAACACAGCCTTAGTACTCTGCATGTTCTACTATTTGATACTAATACAATTCATCCTAGTTTGAATCTAATTCAAGAGTTGTGTTACTCAATACCTGTTATCAAAGGTGGTCTTTGTTTCAGTTCGTATTTGTTACAGTTATTCGGTTCTTTTTTATTTTCAAATTGAATAAGTGCAGAGTTCTTTTAAAATGAAGTCGAAAAAAACTATTTCCCTATCTCAACAACCATCTAAGCATATCTTAAACGGTTTGGCTAAAACTCAAGTAGTTGAGTTTTGTTTTGGTCTCACTCACTTCTCTTAGCCGTCGGATGTTGCCACGTCGGGATTAGCATTTTCTTTCAGCCGTCGAGCGTCGCACCTGTGTGATGGCTGCATGTTTTACTGTTTTTGCTCACGGCCCGTGTAGGTTTGTTTTTCTCGCGGGTCCTCGTGGTGGTTGAAAGCGCTTAAAGTGTTTCTTTTTTTATGGACTTTTTAGTTAATAGGAAAGTTCTTTCTTTTGTTTTTTGTTTTGTAGGCTCATTTTTATCTTATTTTTTTGTTTAGTTCGTGTTTACTTTTCAGATATTCAGGTTCATAATAAGATGTGTGATGGTTTTTTGTCTGTAAATAGTGTTTGTGAGGGGCTAAAAATAATAGTTTTTCCCAATGAGGTGCTTTTTGATGCATGCATTTTTTACTTTTCCATTTTATGTATATTAAAATGTGATTTATTTATTCATTTTGATTTTTCTATCCATGTGCGACTTCACATTTTTTTCGTCTATCCAACCCCCCCACCCCCACCCTTTTTTGATCTTTTTTCTTTCAAAGGTGAGCACACTATAATTTCTAAGATAGAGTTACAACTAATATTTCTTTTTCTCTACTAACAAAAAAATGGCAGAATTTTTTACGTGTTTTGTTCGGAGGATTAGTCGCAACTGCATGTTTTCCAAGGCTGAGATAGACTCACACTTGTCTAAGGGAGAGGGGGAGGCCACAACTATATTTATCTACATAAGTAGTCACACATCGTAAATGCATAGCTTCCAACATGGCTCCCACGTGCACTTATCTACAGGGGAGTAGTCACAACGCGTAATGGCACGTTTTCCAAGGTGGACGCAACTGCATTTGTCTATGGGGTAGTCGTAACTACACGTTTCCCAAGGTAGGGCGTAACTGTATTTGTCTATATGGGGTTCCCGCAACTACACACTTAGTTTTCCAAGGTGGGACACAATTGCATTTGTTCATAAAGAGTATTCCGAACTGCACATTTTCCAATGTGGGACTGTATTTATCAATAGGGGCAATCACAACTACACATATTCCCATGCGGGACACATCTCTGTATTTGTCTATAGGGGTACTCACAACTACATGTTTTCCAAATGGGGGCCCAACTGCATTTGTCTATAGGGGTAGTCGCAACTACACATTTCCGTGGGGGTGGGCAATTATGTTTGTCCATATGGGTAGTCGCAACTTCACATTTTCCAATGCAGGACACAACTGCACTTATCTATAAGGGTAGTCGTAACTACATATTTTTTTCCAAGACGGGGTGCAACTGCGTTTGTTTAGGACGTAGTCACGACTGCACGTTTTCAAAGGCGGGACACAACTGCATTTTTTATAGGGGGTAGTCCATGTTTTCCAACGCGGGGCGCAACTACATTTGTATATAGGGGTGGTCACAACTGCATGTTTTCCAAGGTGAGGCCCAACTCCATTGGTTATAGGGACAGTCGCAAATGCACATTTCCAAGGGGGGTGCAAACGTAAGGTCAGAGCCAAGCCAAGTACGCCAATAGCACCTATCCATAAAGCGGTGATGGGTACAAATAGCATAAAGAAATGTAACCAATGTTTATTGGAAAAAGTAACACCAAAGATTTGTGACCAGAAGCGGTTAGTAGTGACCAGAAGCGGTTAGCATTTGCTTATGGGGTAGTCGCAAGGACATGTTTTTCAAGATGGGACGTAACTAGATTTGTTTATGCTCTAGTCACAACTGCACATTCTTCAAGGCTGGATCCAATTGTACATCTCTATAAGGGGTAGCCGCAGTTGCACGTTTTCCAAGTAGGACGCAACTACGCTTTTTCATAGAGTAGTCGTAACTCACATTTTCCAAGGTTGTACACAATTGCATTTGTCTATAGGGGTAGTTACAATAGTACATTTTTAAGGTAGGGCACCACAATATTTGTCTATAGAGGGTAGTCGCAACTGCATGTTTTGCAAGGTGGTATGCGATTATGCTTTGTCTATGGGTTGTGCTTGCATGTTTTCCTTGGCGGAAAGCAACTACATGTTTTCCAATGCAATGAGCACATTTTGCATATCCATCAAAGGAGGCATACTTTTCACAATTGCACGTTTTGTAAGGCAGGGGACGTGAGTGAAGTTGACCATAAGAGGGTAGTTTGCAATTGCATGTTCTCCATGAAAAGATTCATCACTTTTTAGTAGGGGTAGCCACAATTTGCAATTCTTAAAAGGGGTCCCAATTAAAAGATGTGACACAATTGCACTTTTGTCTAAAGGGAGGAGGTCTACCTGTACGTTTTTAAGGCGGGACACAACTACATGATTTTCCTTTTCCTTCAAGGCATCTCATTTCTTATAAAGATTGAGGCTACAGTTACAACAAGCATCTGCCATTTTTTTGGTACCGCTCCCTCCGCCTCGTACCGCTCCACCTCGGGCAGCTCCCTCGACCGCAGCAGCGGGAGAGAGCTCCGCCGTTGCCGCCTGATCTCCCACCTTCAGCCACCTCCTACAAAACAGAGACTAGATCCGAAACCGTCTCCTCACCCTCTTCCCATCCATCCCGGAGTCCAGCGCTCTTGGGCGACTCAGAGGCGACCCTCGTCCCGCCGCCGGTGTACCACCACCTCTTCCTCCCTCCTTCGTCGTCGCAGGAGGCTGGCGTTGGGCAAGCCCGTGGCACAACCGGGGACTGTGGCGACGGGGCCCTTGCTGCTCTGCCTTGCGTGCTGGAGAGTGATTGGATCTGGGGCGGCGGCCCTTCTGGCGAGGCCCCTCCGTGCTGCGGCGATCGGCAGGGCTGGCGTGATGCCGGTGGTTTGGTCGGACGACCGACGGATCTTCGGTGGGCCAAGGCCTGGCGTGGCTGCTCTGGTGGCCGGCGGCGCCTGATCTGGCCACTGTCCTTCGATCCTGATCGGTGTGCTTCTCCCGCGGGTTCCTGGCGATGCCGACATGGCTTGTCGGGACCCTAGCCGGTGGCCACGGGTGAAGCTGGTCGAGGAGATCCAGATTGGGGGAAACCCCTTGATCGGCCCTAGCCGGTCGCATCGAGGACGACGCTCAAGGGCACCGCTTTTCTTCTTGGAGACGTCGGTCTACGTCTGCTCCTCCACTTCCCCCTACTTGCCTTTCGGGTGAAAACCCTATCTCCGGTGGGCGGCGGCGGCGTCCTTGACGTCGTGACCTTCCTGAAGGCGCCGCCTTGAGGGCTGGGTGGTGGTGGGCACTCTGTGGGTCCTTGACGGTTGCTGGTGATGGGCACTGCTTCGGGGGAAACCCTAGGATCTGGTCTTCCAGATCGGGTGATGACGGTACTGCGGTGCCGTTTCTCTCTTGGGAGCATCGTTTATAGAGCAACGCTGGATGACAGAGGTAGGAGGTGGAGCGGCTTCGTCTTGCACAGAGCTTTGGTGGAGCTGTCAAGTCATGCCTGGTCGACAGGTGCTACGCACAGTCATGCCTGGTTGGCAGGTGCTACACACGACAGTTCTTCTAGAGTCTTCGCGTCTAGACGGATGAGCGCAGGGTGGTGGCGCCGTTGAACACCGTGGTGGCGTCGACGGATGTTTGTACTGGCAAGAATGATGCGGATCTCTCTCTTGAAGATGGGTCAGTGGTACGATAATGATGGCGGCTTTAAAACTTGTGCATGTGGTGTGCTCTTTAGGTCTACTGCACCGGTTGTTCGTCCCGATACGTTATGTGGATGGATTGATGACGACACCGGTTTTAGATATGAGGAGTGAGAGCACTCCACATTATCGAGTTTGTAGGTGTGAGTGGTGGCTTCGGGTGGATTGATGTATGTTCTTGTCAGATCTTTGTGAAATAATTAATAAAGATGGCTGCATGCATCGATTGATGCAGAGACAGGAGGTTTAACCTCCTTTTCAAAAAAAATCTGTCATTTTTTTTACGCTTTTTGAATCTTTTATGTTTTTCTTTCTTAAAAAATGACTGTCATGGAGTGTTTTGTGATATGTTTTTTCTGTATTTTTGTTATTTTTTAAAACAAAACATTTTTTAATGTAGACCAAGCATCCACTTCTTCTAGCATTCTCCAGAAAGAGAAAAAATACGTTGTTGTATCCAAAATGAAAAAGCGACACGCGAAGAGACAGAAATACAAAAGGAGAAGAACAGACGAACACACAACACATGCGGACGTATATCTGGAGAGGGATCGATGCATGTCACTGGCGTCTATGACGGTGAGCCTCCAGCCTGCTCGCCGCTAGCGCAACCTGTTTTTCTTTTTTTCTTTTTAGTACAGAACAACAACCACTTGCTTTTTTGCGTAACAACAACCACTTGTTGACACGCCCAAAACCCTATACGCAACCAATCCATCTCCCAAAACATGTAGGGTAAAAAAACACAGAGATACAATACACTGAACAAACCAATACACTAAACAACTAGCCCGCGCGGGAATTAAAGCCTGGTTCGAGGAACAGGAGAAAACGGGCTGGGATAATTAACACATGTCATCAAGTTTTACTGGTTTTGCTCACGGCCCGTGTAGGTTTTTTTTGGAAAGCACTAGGCATCAGACTACAACTGGTTTGCATCCGTCAGACTAGGCATGCGCCGTCGGATTAGAAGCAGCCAATCCATGAGATTAGCCAGGAGGCCCCGCGTGGGAGGTGTTAATGAGCGGTAATGGAGTGCTTTACTCGGGCGCTGTTAATGGTTCCTGAACGAACGCCCTGGTTGATTGCTTTCCTTCCCGTCGGACCTGTGACTACCTCGCCTCTCTACACTCTTCGATTGGGTGCGAATGCTTCCATCGAATATATGCAAAAATGACGCATCTAAGACGAGAGATTGAATATCGTGGGATTGCAGATGCAAGCTGGCGGCATGGATCAGGCAGCAGCTTGGTTTCAGAATCCGTAAGGGCTGTTGCCGCTACGAGGAATCATGCTTATCAGAATTCACTAGTGGTGAACAATGGAGATGGAGAGGTAAACTGATCAATTTGGTACATATGCAGTTTATTTTGTTAGATTCTTTCGGATGCAAGGGGTCGCTGTGATGTATGGTTGCTTCCGTATGTAATTTTTTGATGGTTTTGAACACTGCATCGAGGATGCTCTGATAAATTCGCTAGGAAGATATCCTGATTTGAACGTAGAAGCACAGTTTGTTGCAATTAGATGCAATGGAATTGGGTGCTGGAAGCTTGTATGGTTTCGTTGATGTTTTTTATTTAAGAATTGTGATTCTTTCTGATGGAAGGGGTCGCTATGATGTATGGTGGCTTCTGTATGTAAGTTTTTGATGGTTTTGAACACAACATCGAGGATGCTCTGATAAATTCGCTGGGAAAATAGGTTGATTTGTATGTAGAAGCACGGTTTGTTGCAGTTAGATGCAATGGATTTGGGAGCTAGAAGCTTGTATGGTTTATTTGATGTTTTTCTTTAAGAGTTGTGCTTGTTTAGTACCATCGTGGTTGATGCAATGCTATTTTATTGTGCATCATTTGTTTAATTCCACTGTAAATTGTTAGTTGTTAGAGCAGATGGGTGCAACGTCGATGCTAAAACAATTTTCCATTGTACGATGAGATCATGGAGGATTATGATGGTGACACATATGTGCCTTTTGTTGATGATGCAACAACGCCTCGACCAGATGCACCATATGTTGGACTGGTGTTTGACACACTTGAGGAAGCACAGAAGGTGTATAATACGTATGCAAAGAAGCATGGTTTTGGCACCAGGATTTGTTACACTAAGAGGACACAGAAGAAGGGTTGTGACCACATAATCAGGAGAGAGTTTGAGTGTGTTCATGCAAGAGGGGGGAAAACTCAGGTAGGAGGAAAACAAGGTGGATGTGACCCTGAATGGCATGAAGCAACGGAGCAAGATTTGACTGTATCGAGGAAGGAACCAGATTTTGGCAATAGAAAGGTTGCACCACGACGGGATAGAAACAAGGTGAATAGGCATGAATGTAGAGCACGGCTGGCAGTGGTGTTGAGGGATGGAAAATGGGAAGTCACTCTTTTCGAGGATGAACATACGCACCCAATGATGAGTAGGGAAGAATGGACAAGGTTTTACAGATCTCATAGGAAGGTACCTTATGAGGACTACATGTTTCTGAAGACACTGCATAATCGAAACATACCAACAGCATTGATCATGGCAACGCTTGGAGACTTGCATGGGGAACTTGGGAACCTACCATACACTGATAGAGATGTCGTAAACATTCGAAGGAAGATGAGAAATGAGGTGTCTTTTAATGATACGGCAAAAACGATGGAGTATTTTGAGAAGCTGCACGCAGAGAGGCCACGGTTCTTTTATGCGAAACTGGAAGATGAGAGTAACGTGGTGAGGGCACTTTTCTGGGTTGATGGAAGGACACGGGAGGCATACAAGAAATTCAAGGACTGTGTGTTCTTTGACACGACGTTTTGTACAAACAGGTATGATATGCCGTTTGCGCCAATAGTGGGGATCAACAACCACATGCAGACCATAATGTTAGGATGTGCCTTGCTTCCAGATGAAAAAATCGAGACGTTCAAGTGGGTTTTTGAGAAGTGGATGGATGCAATGGGGCATGACCCTCCAGGGTGTATTATGACTGATCAAGACCAAGCGATGGCAGCAGCAATTGGTTTGGTGTTTCCTGGTATAGTACACAGATGTTGCAAGTGGCACGTGTTGAAGATCGCGAAGGAAAAACTTGGTATGTTGTTTAGGACAAGAGATGGTTTTGAGGAAGAATTCTATTATTGTGTGAATGGGACGGACAGTGTAGTAGATTTTGAGGAAGCATGGCAGCGGATGGTGTCGAAGCACGAGCTTGTGGATCACATGCATTTGATTAACATTTGGGAATGCAGAAACACTTGGGCACCGGCTTACTTCGAAAAGAACTTCTTTCCATTCACCGGCATGACTGGGAGGTCGAAAGGATTGAACTCATTCTTCAAGAAGCTTGTGCACCCTCATGATTCGGTCTGGCAATTTGTGAAGTAGTACGAGTACATCCAGGAAACTAGGCTTGACCGGGAGGACAATGCAGGTTTCCTTGGCGAGGCGACAGCTGCGCCGCTCTGGTCGAGGTATGCATTGTGATTGTATATTAGTTAAAAATGGCGTTGTTTTATATTGTGCAACTACAGATATGTAGGATTGCTTCTTAATTGTCGTTTTTATGCTTCTCTGGTCAGTTGATAACTTGACTATTTATTTGCACTAGGTACAAGATAGAGGAGCAGGCATCAAAGTTTTGTACCAGGACTGCCTTTGGAAAGTTCAAGGAAATGATGGCGGAGACAACAGCATTGATGATAAATCAGGTTGAAGGTAATCAGTTTAAGTTTGAGCTACGACGTTGCGAGCCTACATCTTGTAAAATCCGTGTGGTCATTATCGACCCAGTTGAAAGGTCGTATGACTGCTCATGCAATCGTTTCCACATGAATGGGATCCTGTGCCATCACATTCTGAAGGTAATGGTGCATACTAATCTCCAAGAAATACCGGAGAAATACTTGGTGTACCGTTGGTCTGAGGAAGCAACAATGAGACCTGCTAGGAGCAGAATTGGGTGTTCAGATGTACCGGGAACTAATACGTTGAGGTACAATGACCTGTGCGTGTAGATGTGTACCCTTGGTTCGGATGCTTGTTATGGTCCCGAAACTTACAAAATTGTTACTGGTGGAGTGGAAGAGTTAAGCAAGCTGGTATGGAAGTGGAGGTTGTCCGGAGGTTTGCCAGACGCTGCAGCACATGACGAGGAAGTAGTAGGAAGCAGCGATGTGAGAAATCCTCCAAAATCTGCAAAGAAGGGTAGACCAAAAGATAAAGAGAAAAGGAGGAAACCCCTGGTGGAGCTTAGGCAAGAGAAGGCGCAGCAAAAAGTAAACAAGAAAGGTTTGTGTTCGTACTGTAAGGAGGATTGGCACGGCAAGAGGAACTGCCCGTATCTGGCACTAGAGAGACAAAAGCAGAAGATTGAAGCTGAAAAGCTAAGGCGACAGACGGACCTAACACTTTGAATCCTTATTTGCAAAGCTTCGGATTTTGATGTTTCCACGATCTATGATGTGGTGTAATAATTTGCTTAGTTTGCATGAAAAATTGAGACCTTGATGTTTGTAAGTGATATGAATTTCATTGAGTTGCTGCCAAATTTTAGGTTGCAATAAACTGTTATGAACGGGACTGAAAGTTGGGTGCTTGCTACATGGATTGTTTCTGTCTCGATTTGTATAATGGATCCAAAGAATTTTGCAAATAGGTAGTGATGTGGCATAACTTTTGTGTAATATCATGCAGAATTTTGCTAAGTATTAACAAACATGTTGATATGCCAGTTAATTGTTTGGAAGTTAGTTATGGAATTTGAATTATTTTAAGCAGCCTTCTTGAGAAGCATCATGTTTGTGTGACGGAAACGTAAGCATATATAGCGGAAAAATGTGTATGCTATACCAGGCAGTAATATTTCTAGGTGATTTACTTTTGCAAGAAGCAAACGCACCTTGTATTGGAAACAAATGTAGTATGAAATCAGAGCATGTGGATTTTGTATAGTACACAGTAGTGTGTAGTACAAAAATAAATGGTATGAAACGGCGAGGTTTGAATATCCATGGCTGAGTACAAACAGTAGCAGATGGGGGCACAGATGCTAACACTAGTTTGGAATATAAAAGAGTATTATGTAGTAGAACAACAAGATTAAAAGCTAATAAGCTTAGAAGCATATAGATTGTACAAGCACGCACATCATCATTTAATCTGTTCTACGCTCATAGTAATGCTTCGGTAGGGGGCTATGTATTGGCTTCATTGCGACGCTGAAGGCTTGTCATTTCTTCTTCAGTACCCAGCTTGGATCTTGGTTGTTGAGTTACGAAGTGAGGATAAGTTCGGTGGTGACCGCACGATGGTCGTATGTATCCTGCGATATAAGTCACGTAAGGGAGCTGGATGCAGGGAAAGGCATCACACGGTGTACATGAAAAAGGAATACTTTTTTGGTGAGGTGTGTTTGGGTGGAAAGACAAACAGGATTGCGTATGAAGATAAAACAAGTGCATGTAAATTTGTTGGTTGAAAAGTGATGCTAGATGCTTGGGATTGACACGTGAGTTGTAGGTTGGTTTGGGTGCTAGTACCTTGCAAAAGTCTGTCGTTTTCTTCCCATCCCATTGCTTCATGAAGAGCATCGTGAATATTCCGCAATCGAAGCTGGCAAGACAAGGGACAAAAGGTCAATCTTAATGTAAAGGTTCTTCATACTGGACTTGGAGGGAGCATGTATGAAACTTACTGTGTTTTTTGTTGAGGGCATTCAGGGGGGTTGAAACACGTGAACTGCATGAAATCTATTTTTGTGAATGCTTTTGCATGTGACGCAAGTCTCGTGAAATTGGCAACCTGTTAGACATGGATGCAAAAATGTGAAGGAAGCACCGTTGTAGTTAATGCCGCATGAATAAGTAAGTGAAAGGTGCGGAGGATGCTAACCAGATTGTGGGACAACTCATACACTTCGTGATTATTCAGCTTCTTGTCTGAATCGAATATGTTGATCTGTTTGTAAAGAAGGTTGATGCAGCATAGGATCCAATGTTGTTTGTGGGGAATGGTGAATTATAGCTGCGAAAGAATAGGTATAAGTGGATGAATTTCATGTAATATGCTCATAGATTGTAAAATTAAGGCTGTCATTTGCGTGTGTAGATGAAGCATTGCAAATTAAAATTTGTAACATCTGTTTTGAGTGAAGAGCATGAACGTAAATGATTGAAAGTGTACCAAATCCTTCGACTTGAGTGAGCCCTCTAGGTAGGCAGTGTTGAATTCACGAAGGCACTTGGATGCAATGAATTTGTGCTCTGGCACAAGGAGTTTGGCCTGATGAAATGTAGGAAAAGAAAACTATAAGAATAACAAAGTGTGTGAAGATGGAAGCATGAGATAGGGGGTTGAAATGTTGTTACCGTCAAGGATTGTGAGAATGCAAATTTGGTTGGTAGTGCGGAGCCACATGCTTCCATTGTTTGTTGAAGGTTGAATTGTCTAATAGAGAGCTCCATTGTATGGGTGTCAATGAATCCACGTGGCTTGAGTGCTTCACGGAAGTGTTCGTATGATATATGGTACCCACCATAATCGACAAAGGGTGGCCTGGAAGAACTAAGATTGAGAATGAAAGAAATGAGTGGAAGCAAAGTTTTAAAGGTTAGGGAGCATTAATAGGCAACCAAAGAATCATGAGGTGATTGCATGTGTAACATAAGCAAAAGGTGTGAGGCAATGGATGTGATAGAATGAAATGCTGTAGAATGAGACCATTTTTCATGTTTCGTTGGAGGTCTCACATCGGGTAGTAATGTACTTGTTGTACAGTTCAATCGAAGTACTTGTAACCTTGATTTTCTTTAGCCTTGTGTCCTCTGTTTTCCGAAGACAAGCTCTCTTCTTCCTATTATTCTTTTCCTGGGTTTGTGTGCCAATGTTGTCAGGGTCATCCCTTGGGGTGGGTTGATGTACCTGCATCAATAAATATTTTGTAGAATTCATTTGTTGTTTAATGGTGAATACTGAATTTTGTATTTGGAGGGAGAGTGAGTTGGAAATTGATGGCACCGTACCTCATTGACAGTATGGCTGTTGTTTGGTCCTTCAAATGTATCGTCCTAAAAATAGACGCACGTAAACAAATGTGTTGGTAGCGTGGGCAGGCAGGAAATGGAAGCTGCGATTGTGGTTAGGGGATGCATTATAGATATATGAAAGGTGCACCTGGGTCAGCTGAGTTGGGGAAGTAGGTGTTGGCACATGTAATGGGGATGTTTCAAGACTTAAGTGTGCCAAATTTGCATCCACCGTTGATATGGTTGTATGACCTGCATGACCTGAGATATGTTCAATTGTTGGTAGTTGAAAAAAAGTAGTACATAAGCAAGATTGTAATCTGCTACGTGATGCACTTACCTGGACTTGATGTTTGACCTACAGCTGTAGAAGCGGTTGTAGTAGGTTCTTCATGTGATGGCGGAGGTGATTCGGCGAAGACTTGGGTCCAAGTCTTACCGGGGGTAGCAGACTGAAACCCGAATCTTCGTAAGAATCAAGGATCCTCCGCCTTGTTTCTTCATCACTGGTGGATAGATTAGCAAGAGGACAGGATGTAGATGCAACATCCTTGCTATTATGAGCAGTTTTGCCGACACTTTGCTCCACCTCTTCGGCATATGCGATTGCTTCCTGCCAAAACCTGGTTTCGGGAGTTTCTTTTGGAGCAGCTGTGTGTGCTTTTTCAGTAGATGGATCCTGGATTACCCTAGGAGGGGATAAATTTTTTGGTGGAACAGGAGCATGATCTTTTGTGGCAGCTATGACATCTTGTGCAAGCTCGTGCATGCGCTTGGCGTGTAGTTTAGTAAGACGCGATGTAGCTTTCGAGATATCTTGAGCCCACTTTGCACCGTGCCTTTGGAAAATAGGAAAAATGAACGCCGGGAGTTCCTGAATGAAATAATGGAAGCATATAAAAATGGTGAAATTTTTAGAATGGAAGACTATGCATCTTAATTTCAATGGAAGCATTTATATTGAACCGTGAAAACATTTTGAATTACGGTGGAAGCATGGGTTGATGACTGAAATTTATGTGTGTACAGGTTTGTCAGTAGGTGGAAGCATGAAAACTACGCACTGACAACATTCGGATAGGATGGTAGAAGCCTGGTATTGATGAATATAAATTTTCTGTCCACATGTAGAATGTATGTGGAAGCATGAAAAGTAAACAATGACAACATTTAAATAAGATGTTAGAAGAAATGTTTGATGAATATAGTTTTTTTGTGTGTACATGTATGTCAAGTTATATGGAATCATGAAAGAATACACAATGACAACATTAAGGGGAGGTGCTGGAAGCATGCGATGATGTATAGAATTAGTAGGTTCTGAGTAACTAGTTTGCGGCTGGTAATGTTTGTACCTCTGGATGCTTGATAGGCAATGTAGGTGCCTGGTGAGGCATGTCCTGTTGTTCTGCATTCTAGACAAAGAAATAGTATACTCAATGAGTAAAAGGTATGTTAACATTTCAGGTATAAATAATTAACCTCCAGGGTGCATACCAGCGGTGGATGGTTGGTAGAACTATTTCCTGTTTGCTGTATATATGCCTGTGTAGGAGGTTGGTCATTGTAGTTTGGGGCTTGGATGGCATATGGTGTGTTTTCGGGTGCACGAAACTGCAAAAATTGGACTAGAAGGTTAGCATCTATCTTAATAAAGGAGTAACGAATTGTACTAGAAGGCAACAAGATTGGTTTTGTCTTACCGATCGCGTGCCATAAACATGTGAGTTGAGGGTCAATCTACTTTTATCATGAAGCATGAAAAATTTGAAGTCCTCATCGGTTACATGGGATGCTCTAGGAACTGAGTAATTTATGCGATGCGTAGAAATAGATGATTCAAAGAAGTCCAGATGGTCCATGTATATAATCTGAAATAAAAAGATAAAAAGAAAACATGTGAATAAAAATAGATGATAAGTATGTCAGGATTGAGATATCAAAGATGCGTAGGTTAGTGTGTATACCGCGACCAAGGGTAGGCAGCTGCCAACCCAGGTTTTTTTGAATACTCCATCTAATAGTGCTTTCTTCTTCTTCTTTTGGAATGTATCGATCTCAGTCATGACTTCTTTCAGAATTTGATCTCCCCATGCATATTCACAAACCTCGGAAGCAACTTCAAGGCTGCCTAAATACTCCAATGGCACCATGTTTCCAGTTCCTGGTGTCAAATGAGTTGCCAATGCTACTAGGAAGAAGGTCCTGAAGAAGGTTTCATCATCTAGTTCAGCTTCCTTTTCTAGAATGGTTGCAGCATGGTGAACGGGTGCCCGTCTCCCATGTTCAAAATCTGTCTTGTAGAATTCTCAGTGAGGGGATTCTTCACACTTTCTTATGATAAAAACAGGCCCGTCACCGTGGGGAAGTTCGAGGACCCTTTCAACCATTTCTGGAGTGAATAGAATGCTGGTATTGTTTCGTGGGTTCCGAAATTCGCCAAGCTTCGGGTCAATCCTATCAATGATCCATTCTAGGAGTCCCTCGGGAGCTGAAAATTTGCTTACATCTAGGAGATTGCCCTAGTTTTTGCTACGAATCAAGTCTTTCCTTGCCGGGGGAGACCTAAAGCAAGATCGTGTAAACTGGCAGCCGCATATCGACTCTGGAGCATGAATGACTCTTTCTCTTTTTTAGTCATTGTTGATTGTCACCTGAGAAAACATGGGATGTGATGTGTTAGCAATTCTGTGATCCAGAAATGGGGATGGAAGCATACAGTACAATTTATTGAAATACATTTGTTACTGGCAGGAGCACAATCTTTGCCGCATGATAATAAGGCACATGACACCAGAATTTGGTAAGCTTGCAGACATTATGGGGATGCATCTCCTCGTGGTATTGACATGGTAGCATTTTTCTAAAAAGACCGAAACAGAGTGTGGACAGCTTAGAAGCATATGTCCGTGTTGCAAATTTTGATGCAGCGGGGTTCAATTCAGCTCTTCAGTGGAAGCATGAATTTTTGAAATTGGAGTACATATCAAATTTGCCGCCAATGTGTGCATACATATGCTAGCATGCTCTGTGTACATGAATCATCCTAGGATGTGTTTGGAAATGCAAAATCAAACAGATTTGAAGCAAGACTACCATATCTGAATATTGGAAAGAATGCTAGGCTAGGGACGAATGTAAGCAACAATAAATTAGTCTGCTGAATGAATTAGATAGAAAATTTCCGTTGCAAAATATGAGAACATACCCAAATTAGTTTGTTGAATGAATTAGACAGAAAAATTCCTTTGCGAGGATGAGAAAATCCCGAATCTGGGACAATGCACAAAGTGCACATACCTTTGATTTGGGGATGGGGAGCTCCAAATAGTGGATGCCGATGCACCCTGATGTAGCAGATTCAATCGACGCGGGGGTCTTGTCGCTACTGCGGCTCCAATCTATGTGTCAGACGCTTCTTGCCAGCAGGGTGGTAGATGGGAGAAGGAACGAGTTGGTGTTGCGAGACGGGTCGATGACGCCGGTGAGGTGGATGTGCGAGGACGCTCCGGTGGTCGGTGAGGGGCACAACTTTGGCTGGTGACGGCAGAGCATAGATCTGAGGAGCGCTGGCTGCCGGCGAGGAGGGCGAGGTGGGAAGCAGAGCTCGGGACCTCGGGCAGGGGCGAGGTGGGAAGCACCGATTAATGCAGGCGAGTGAAAATTGAGAGATTATTGGGAGGGGATTGCGCACGGTGTTTACGTGAGCGCTTTTTTTCCAGTCGGGAATGAAATCTGGAGCGTCAAGATTCTTCTGAATCGACGGACGTCCAGGGGTCTGACCATGGCGTCCCTTCAGACTATAGATACTAAGCATTTACCTTTTTTTTCTCGCAGGTCGTCATGGTGGTACATTTTGCATTTACAAGACTATAGCATCCCTAAGTTATGTCTGGCGGACGCATTTCTTGCAATCCTTTTGTTGTTTGTCAAACTTATATCTATATAATTTTTCCCATGTCAATGGTGGTCGAAAGCGTAGTTTCCTTTTTATAGATTTTTTAGTTAATCGGGAAGTTCTTTCTTTTATTTTTAGTTTTGTAGACTCATTTTTATTTCACTTTTTCTTTTGTCAGTATTTATTTTTCAGATACGCAAGTTCATAATAAAATGTGTGATGGTTTTTTGTCTCTAAATAGTGTGTGTGAGGGGCTAAAAAATAATAGTTTTTTCCTACATATGTGCTTTTTGATGCATGCGGTTTTTTACTTTTTACTTTTTCCATTTGGCATAGATTAAACTAAGAATTATTTATTTATTTTGAATTATTTTTCCATGTGACACTTCACATTTTTTCCTCTATCTGGACACCCATACATTTTTTTCAAAAGTGAACACACTATAATTTTCAAGGCATAGTCACAACTAATATTTCCTTTTCTCTACTACAAAAGAGGTTGCAATTTTTCACGTGTTTTCTTTGGGCGATTAGTCACAACTACTCATTTTCCAAGGCGGAGACATAATCACACTTTTTATAAAGAGAGGGAGGAGGCCGCGACTACATTTGTCTATAGGGGTAGTCACATGGTGCAAATGCATGGTTTCCAAGGTGGCTATCATGTGCACTTATCTACAGGGGAGTAGTCAAAACATGTAATTGCATGTTTTCCATGGAAGATGCAACTACATTTCTCTATAGGGGATAGCCGCAACTACACGTTTTCCAAGGCGGTGCATAACTGCATTTGTCTATAGGGGTACCCGCAACTGTTCATTTAGTTTCCCAAGGCGGGACACAATTGCATCTGTTCATAGAGGGTATTCCGAACTGCACATTTTCCAATGTGGTGCTGCATTTATCTATAGGGGCAAACACAACTACACATATTCCCAGGCAGGACACATTTGTATTTGTCTATAGGGGTAGTCACAACTGCACGTTTTCCAAGGGGGTGGGGGAAATTGTATTTGTCTATAGGGGGTGGTCACAACTTCACAGTTTTGTTGGGGTGGGCAATTATATTTGTCCTTAGGGGTAGTCACAACTGCACGTTTTCCAAGGGAGGACACAACTACATTTTTCTATAGGGTGACCGCAACTGCATAGTTTTTCCACGGTGGGGCGCAACTGCGCTTGTTTAGGACGTAGTCATAACTACACATTTTTTAAGGCATGATGAAACTACATTTTTCTATAGGGGGTAGTCCATGTTTTCCAACGCAGGGCACAACTACATTTGTCAATAGGAGGTAGTCGCAACTTCACTTTTTCCAAGGCGGGGCCAAATTGCATTTGTCTATAAGGGCAGTTGTAACTCCACATTTCCGTGGGGGGTGAAATTGCATTTTTATAGGGGTAGTCGCAATTGCACATTTTCCAAGCCATGCCACAACTGCACTTGTCTATAAGGGTTAGTCGCAACTGCATGTTTTCCAAGGTTGGACACAACTACATTTGTTTATGAGGTAGTCACAACTGCACATTTTCCAAGGTGAGATGCAACTGCACTTGTCTATAGGAGGTAGTCGCAATTGCATGTTATCTAAGACAGAATGCAGCTGCATTTGTTTATGGGGTAGTCGCAACAACGACATGTGTTTCAAGACGGGACCCAACTAGATTTGTTTATGGGGTAGTCGCAACTACACGTTCTTTAAGGTAGAATGCAATTGTACTTGTCTATAGGGGGTAGTCGTAGTTGCACGTTTTCGAAGATGGGACGCAACTGCGTTTTTCCATAGGGTACTTGTAATTGCACATTTTCCAACGCAATACACAACTGCATCGCTCTTTCACAAGGGAGATCTTCCCTTAGGGAATCAATGGCATCGCTCTCGAGGCCATAGAGGGAGGTGAAGAAGACACGTTGTGCTTTTTCTAACATAATGGTATGCTTCAAGGATGTGGTTCATCACTACATTATTGGAGTGTGTGGGCTCAAGATTGGCTAACCTGATTGATTTCATGGAAGGAATGTAGTTCTCAATCAGACAACAACCCTTGCCTTTGATAATAAGATCAACAAGTTGTGGAGAAATTTTAACCATTGGAAAGTTTTGGGTGGAGAACATGTGCTAGAGTTGTCACACACCAGAGGAGCGTCACTGTCGGTTGCCATGGGCAGGCGATCGAAGTGGTACTGCACTCCGAACATGGTGACGCTGAGCGGTGAGAGCACACACACTAGGATGCCCCTCTGGTTGTCGACGTGCACTGCCCATGGCACGAACGTGTCAGCGATGATGGCCGCATGCGCGGACCCAAGCTGGTCGAGGAGGCACTTGAAGGGAGCCTCCATCCGAGTGTACACCGGCTCGACAAACCCTACCATGTCGGTAGGGCAGCCGTGCCCGGAGGGGATGGCCTCTAGGAAGACGCTCGACGGCGCGGGCCTGCCACCGAGCAGGCCGAGCCACTCGTTAGTGACTAGACCTTTCATCCCAAGCATTAGTCCCAGTCTGGTTACGAGCCGGTACTAAAGATGGTATTAGTCCCGTTTCGTGTTGGCTCCAACGGCTAGGAGTAGGGCGACCTTTAGTACCGTCTCGTAAGGGATCTTTAGTACTGGTTCGTGTCACGAGCCGGTACTAAAGGGGTCGTGGCATGCTTTTGGTCAGACTTGGGCCCCGCGTGCCTCTTTAGTACTGGTTGGTGTCACCAAACGGTACTAAAGACTTCCTATATATATGCTTCGTCCGCAGCCGATCGAAGGGGCTCTCATTTCTCTGTTTTCTCCCCTATTCTTCTTCTTGCTCGGAGCTCATCCTCCATTTTGCCAAGGATTTGTCTAGATTTGAAGGCACCGCATCTATCCAAGTGTTCACAAAGGTTAGCAACTTTGCCCCTTCATCTCTCATTGCTAGATTAGCTTGTGGTATGCTCAAAGATATGTGATTTGTGGGTTTTAGCTAGGTTTTGGAGGAGTGATCATTATGTGGGAGTTTTCTTGATTTATATGCAATTTGAGCTCAAATTAACTTGTTAGGTTGCATATGTGCAGGTGTGGTTTATTTGGTGCCTTCCCATCCTCGTCCTAACCACCGTCGATTGTCTGCACCGTCTCGTCGTGGCACCGGCCACCTTGGTGAGCCTCTAGTTCTTCTTAAAAAATTTTTGTTAAAAAAATTACTTGTATGATTTAGATAGCTACGTGTACGATTTACTTACTTGTATTATTGTTAGTTATTCTATAGTGTCATGGTTATGGTATCCGCCCACGTCGGCCCTCGTCCAGTCTATGATTCAGATGTGGTATGTCGTTATCTTTTATAACTATTTCACACATAATCTAATGTCTATGACAATTAATTATGCCACCAAATTGACGTAGAGTTTTTATCTATAGGAAGTAGTTGAACCAGAAATTCCAACCGACTATGCAATTCTGCTCGAGAAATTAACACAAGCTGAAAAATAAATTGATCATTTGAAAGAAAAATTGAAAAGAACTGAAGATGAGAAGATGGGATTGGAGTTGCATGTTGCCAATATCGTCGATGATCACAAGAACAAGATGGCTGGAATGCGCTTGAAGCTTAGAAAGATTAGAAAATATGCCATTGATAAAGAGGCTTGGTATCATTATGCCGTTGGCTCAATTGTTACAATAGTTGCGATTATGATTGCATTTGTTGTTGCATTTACATGTTTTAGATAGTTGTATGTTGTTTTATGAGATGTATGTATGAACTATAAATATCTATTATTTGCAGTAATAACATTTGGTCACTGCTAGCTCTACTTTGGTTGTAATGTGATGATGAAGTAGTATTAATTTGGTCACTTCGATGTTGTGTAGTGAACATGAGCTGGCAATGGATGTACGATGACCGACTAAGTCCAGGGTTCCTTAATGGCCTGCATGATTTTATTCGTGTGGCTAAGGAAAACAAGCAGAATGGTTTCACGTGTTGTCCATGTCGTGACTGTAAGAATGATAGGAATTGCTCTACCTCAAAAACCCTTCACTACCACCTGCTGAAGTCCGGTTTCATGTCCGGCTATAGCTGTTGGACCAAGCACGGAGAAAAGAGGGGTTATAATGGAAGACAATGAAGAAGAAGGGGATGATGACAACTATCCTTTCGCCGATACAACAATGAGGGAAGCTGAAGAAGAGGCATTAATGGGGGAAGCTAAAGAAGAGGCATCAGATGAGCCCGCTGATGATTTGGGTCGGGTAATTGCTGATGCAAAGAGAAACTGCAAAAGTGACAAGGAGAGGTTGAAGTTGAAATGCATATTAGAGGATCACAAGAAATTATTGTATCCAAATTGTGAAGATGACCAGAAAAGCTGGGTACGACGCTGGAATTGCTGCAATGGAAGGCGAAGAATGGTGTAACTGACAAGGAATTTCAAGAATTGCTGATAATGATAAAGAAGATGCTTCCAAAGGATAACGAATTGCCTGAAAGTACGTACAAAGCAAAGAAGGTTTTCCGCCCTCTAGGATTAGAGGTGCATAAGATACATGCATGCCCTAATGACTGCATCCTCTACCGCCGTGAGGAGTACGAGAATTTGGATGCATGCCCGGTATGCGGTGCACTGCGCTATAAGATCCCTCGCGATGACCCTGGTGATGTGGAGGGCGAACGCCACAGGAAGAGGGTTCCTACCAAGGTGATGTGGTATGCTCCTACAATACCACGGTTGAAATGTTTGTTCCAAAACAAAGAGCATGCCAAGTTGTTGCGATGGCAGAAAGAAGAACCTAAGAAAGACGGGATGTTGAGAGCACCCGCTGATGGGTCGCAGTGGAGAAAAATGGAGAGGGAGTTCGAGGAATTTTCAGCTGACGCAACGAACTTATGGTTTGGTCTTAGTACAGACGACATGAATCCTTTTGGGGAGCAGAGCTCCAGTCATAGCACCTAGCCCGTGACTCTATGTATCTACAACCTTCCTCCTTGGTTGTGCATGAAGCGGAAGTTCATTATGATGCCAGTGCTCATCCAAGGCCCTAAGCAACCTGGAAACGACATTAATGTATACCTAAGGCCACTAATTGATGAACTTCTACAGTTGTGGAAAAAACCAGGTGTACGTGTGTGGGATGCGCACACACAGAAGGAAATTGACCTACGAGCATTGCTGTTTGTAACCATCAATGATTGGCCTGCTCTTAGTAACCTTTTAGGACATACAAACAAGGGATACAATGCATGCACGCACTATTTAGATGATACTGAAAGTATATATTTGGATAAATGTAAGAAGAATGTGTACCTAGGACATCGTCGATTTCTACCGATCAAGCATATCTTAAGAAAGGCAGGCAACCATTTCAAAGGTGAGCCAGATAACCGGAAGAAGCCTGGCCTCCGTACTGGTGAATATATATTAGATGTGGTCAAGGATTTACAGGTAATCTTTGGAAAGGGTCCTAGCGGACAATCTGTTCCGAATGACGCCAACAGATACGCACCCATGTGGAAGAAGAAATCTATATTTTGGGAACTTGAATATTGGAAGGCCCTAGAGGTCCGCAATGCAATCGACGTGATGCACGTGACGAAGAATCTTTGTGTGAACCTGCTAGGCTTCTTGGGCATGTATGGAAAGACAAAAGATACATTGGAGGCACGGGAGGACAAGCAAAGAATTAACGAAAAAGACGACATGCCTCCAAAGCAGTATCAAGGTCCTGCCAGCTACGCTCTTACGAAAGAAGAGAAGGAAATATTTTTTGAATGCCTGCTCAGTATCAAGGTCTCGTCTGACTTCTCGTTGAATATAATGGGAATAATAAATATGGCAAAGAAAAAATTTCAAAATCTAAAGTCTCATGACTGCCACGTGATTATGACACAATTACTTTCGGTTGCACTTATGGGGCTTCTACCGGAAAATGTTCGATTAGCCATTGTGAAGCTATGCGCATTCCTCAATGCAATTTCTCAAAAGGTAATCGATCCAAAAATCCTACCAAGGTTACAGAATGACCTGGTACAATGTCTTGTCAGTTTCGAGTTGGTGTTCCCTCCATCCTTGTTCAATATTATGACACACGTTCTAGTTCACCTAGTCGAAGAGATTAACATTCTGGGTCATGTGTTTCTACACAATATGTTCCCCTTCGAGAGGTTCATGGGAGTCTTAAATAAATATGTTCATAACCGTGCTAGAGAAGGAAGCATCGCCAAGGGATATGGAACAGAGGAGGTTATTGAATTTTGTGTTGACTTTGTTCCTGACATTAAGCCGATTGGTGTTCCTGAATCGCGGCATGAGGGGAGACTGGGTGGAAAAGGCACACTAGGAAAGAAAGAAGCAATAAATATGGACGGGCATTCTTTCACTCAAGCACACTACACGGTTCTACAAAATTCCACCTTGGTGAGTCCATATATCGAGGAACACAAGGATATTGTATGGTCCAAGAACCCGGAGTAGTCTGACCCCTGGATTGAATGTAACACATGGAGTCTTTCGCCGGTTGGTTGCAAACAAAGCTCATTAATGACAACAATGTTCCAGATGAACTGTACTGGTTGGCCAAGACACCAAGTTCGACTGTAAAGACTTTCAAAGGGTAGGAGATAAATGGGAATACATTTTACACGATCGCCCAAGATAAAAAGAGCACCAACCAAAACAGTGGTGTCCGCTATGATGCAACCAACTTTCAAGACACATATTATGGTTACATAGAGGAGATATGGGAACTTGACTATGGACCTGATCTTAAGGTCCCTTTGTTTCGGAGCAAATGGGTCAAATATACTGGAGGCGGGGTACAGGTAGACCCGCAGTATGGAATGCAACAGTGGATCTCAACAATCTTGGGTACATAGACGACTCATTCGTCCTAGCCAATGATGTGGCTCAGGTTTTTTATGTGAAGGACATGTCTAGCAAACCGAGGAGAAAAAAAGATAAGGAAGCGAATACATCATACGATGATCCAAAGCGCCACATAGTTCTTTCAGGGAAAAGAAACATTGTGGGAGTGGAGGACAAGACAGACATGTCAGAAGATTATGAAAAGTTTCATGAAATCACTCCCTTCAGAGTGAAGACTGACCCAAGCATCCTATTAAATGAAAAATATTCTCCATGGTTATGGCACAATCATAAGCAAGGGACAAACATGTAGAAAAGTCTTACACCGCGAGATCTCACTCTGGGATGTGACCGGCTTCACCGTCGTCACTTTCTATGTGAAGGACATACATGCATTTTCTAGCATGGTATCTTTGTAATAGTTTGTACACGAAGTGCATCCAATTTTTGCCGTAACCCTCTCAACTCTTTAGAATTTTCTATGTCAGTGAAATTATGATGTCATGCCAAGTTACAACCTTTTCAGAGTTCATTTGTATTGCTTTTCAAATTCAGGGTCATTTACCTCAAAATAAATCATTAAATGCATGAAAAATATCAAATAAGTCAGAAAGGGTTGAAAATTGATGATGTGACTTTTAATGGTGCATATTTAACACACAAAAAGTATGGAGTTAAAATAAGTTATTAAAAACGAAATGCCTTTGTAATAGAGGAGTTTTCGTCCGAAACCCTCATACTTCGAAAGAGATTGTCCAATTTGTACACGAAGTGCATCCAATTTTTGCCGTAACCCTCTCAACTCTTTAGAATTTGCTATGTGGGTGAAATTATGATGTCATGCCAAGTTACAACCTTTTCAGAGTTCATTTGTACCGCTTTTCAAATTCAGGGTCATTTAGCTCAAAATAAATCATTAAATGCAAGAAAAATATCAAATGAAGTCAGAAAGGGTTGAAAATTGATGAGGTGCCATTGAATGGTGCATATTAAACACACAAAAATTATGGAGTTAAAATAAGTTATTAGAAATGAAATTCCTTTGTAATAGATGAGTTTTCGTCCAAAACCCTCATACTTCGAAAGAGATTGTCCAATTTGTACACGAAGTGCATCCAGTTTTTGCCGTAAACCTATCAACTCTTTATAAGTTGCTATGTGGGTGAAATTGTGATGTCATGCCAAGTCACAACCTTTTCAGAGTTCATTTGTACTGCTTTTCAAATTCAAGGTCATTTAGCTCAAAATAAACCATTAAATGCATGAAAAATATCAAATGAAGTCAGAAAGGGTTGAAAATTGATGATGTGCCTTTGAATGGTGCATATTGAACACACAAAAAGTATGAAGTTAAAATAATTTATTAAAAATGAAACCCCTTTGTAATAGATGAGTTTTCGTCCGAAACCCCCATACTTCGAAAGAGATTGTCCAATTTGTACACGTAGTGCATCCAGTTTTGCCGTAACCCTCTCCTCTCTTTAGAAGTTGCTATGTGGGTGAAATTATGATGTCATGCCAAGTTACAACCTTTTCAGAGTTCATTTGTACTGCTTTTCAAACTCGAGATATGACATTTCAAATGCCATTTAATCAAATTGTCTTATACAACAGTTTAAGTTGTTCAAACATGCATGGAAATGCCATAAACAGATTCTTTATATTTTTTTGATATTTTTTCATATATTATTTATTTCCATTGGAGTCGTAGATTTTTTATATGATTTTCCAAAGTTTAGGTTTTTTTGAAAATAATAATTAATTAATAATGAATTAAAAAACCTTTAGTACCGGTGCGAGCCACGCACCGGTACTAAAGGTCCACCGCCCCGTGCATTTTTTGGGGTACCGGTGCGTGGCTCGCACCGGTACTAAAGGGTCTTTAGTACTGGTGGTCCTCCATGTATAAATAGTGGAGGCCTCGTCCTGGGCCAAGCCACGCATCGGGAGAAGCTTATTTGCGCCGCCGCCAGGCTGCCGGAATCCATTGTCCTCGTCGTCGGACCTCCTCGCCCTCCTCCCCGAGCCAGCTCCTCGTTGCCGCCCCCGAGCCCTGCCCGACGTCGTCGCCTCTGAGCCGTCCCCAAGCCCTGCCCGATGCCGTCGCCTCCGAGCCGTCCCCGAGCCCTGCCTGACGCTGTCGATGGACTTCCTCTCCCTCCTCCCCGAGCCCGCTCCTTGTCGCCGCGCCGAAACCGTCGCCAAGCCCTCCCCAACGTGTCGTCTTGCCGGCCCGCCCCGACGAGCCCCGACGATCCAACCCGCTGGTGAGCCTCGACGAGCCCTACCAAAATGTACTATGATGCAAAAGCTGATTTTTAGGAATTTTAGGAATTTTAGGAATTTAACTATGGATTAGATGCTGGAATTTTAGGAATTTTAAGAATTTTAGGAATTTTAGGAATGTTACATGGATAGATACATATGTTGTGGCAAAGTTGTTAGATGGATGTTTAGATTTTTAGATAGATATGTTGTGGCAAATTTGTTAGATATATATGTTATATGGATAGATAGAGATGTTAGATGGATAGATAGAGATGTTAGATGGATGTTTAGATTTTTGTTTGCATTGGAGTTCATTTTTTTGCATTAGAGCTTTGGATATATAGAGATGTTAGATGGATGTTTAGATGGATGTATATATATATATATAGAAAATGTTGTAATGATGATTTTTTTGTTCATAGAATTTTTTATGTTCATAGAATTTTTTTGTCCATTTATGTATGTATGTATAGAGGGATAGATTGATGTATATAGAAAATGTTCATATGCAGACTTCAGGAAAACATTCCCGATGTTATTCCCCATCCGTTTCATTTGTTAGATGCTAAGTGTTAATGTTGTTAAGTGTTATTTAAATTCTTTTCATAATTAAGTGTTTCTTCTCGACGTTGACAATGCCGATCCCGTTTCCTCGTCGTCGAGTTGGCGGAGGAGGTCACTTGCTTGAGCCGAGGGGCCCTGTCCAGGACTGGGCTCCGCCGGGCTGGTACTGGGAGGTGCTGCCTTCCGGGCGGCACAACATGGTGAGGAGCCAGTCCGTCGTCGACCCGGAGGTTCTGTGGTGGCGGCCGCATGGGTACAGTACCCCGCGGAGGCTTGAATCCCCCGCGGAGGTGGTACAGTACCATGTCATCAAGGAGAACGAGCACGTCCGTCGCTACATGGCAGCTTTGGAGGCCAGGTCCGACAATACCTGGCAGATTCTTCAGGATCTAACTAGAGCTATATTCCTGTGATGGTTTCTTCTCTTTGGGTGTCCACCGCCCGCCCCGATATCCGTCGGGCACTAGGGTTCTAGCTAGATCGATATATTAGCTACTATATATGTATTATTATGATGTATTAACTAGATCGATGGATTAGCCGATGTATTAACTATTATCCGAGATTATGAGATGAAATCTTTTCTAAGAACTACTATATATGTATTCGATGATGCATTATTAATTAAATATCATTTATTTTGCTTCTTGAATGCATGCTAATTTGAATACTAATTTGATTTATCTATATTATTATGGATTAGTCATTAAGCTATGGACAATACCGGTAGAGCTCATGAAGAGGACATCTTCGACATGATACGCTCCTCCGAAAACCCAGCGGACCTTCTGGGTGAATCACATGATGATGACGACTCACAATATCTAAACGATTACGGTCATGGATGTGAGGCCGAGGAAGAACAACTTATGTTCCAAAATCCGGAACAACTAACAATGTCCGGCGAGGTATATACACATATTAGCCTCTGGTGATCATTACATGTGTATTAATTGATTTATATATATATATATATATTAACAAATCTTTCTTATTTTAATTACCAGCCCTCCGGATCGAGCCAATCTAGTAGAAAGGTACGAGGCGGTGCCAAAATATTGGACGACAACGTAAAGCTCAATCTTGATGCTTTCAAACATGATGGCGCACCGACTCACCCTGAAGCCAATGCCAAGATATTTGTGTGTCAATGCAGAGTGCTTGTTAGGGACAGAGTCCCGATCATAGTGCAAGAATGGATTCAACCAAACAAACCAAAACCAGAAGTGAATTATGTCGATAAAAGAATTAAAGATGCCCTTTGGTGAGATCTCATGGAGCATTTTATCCTACCAGATTCTCTCTTGGAGCGCCAAAGGGACAAAGTCAAGGAGTTTGCTCTCCATAAGATGGCCTGCACGTTCCAGACTCGGAAGAAAAGATTATGGACCGAGTACAATGCTAGAGGCAAGAAAGCGCCCGAATTCAGAGGAATATACGAGAAGGTAAGGAACCACTGGGACGCATTTATCAAGTACAAGACATTGAAAGATGCTATGGAGAAGTCGGCAAAGAATAAGATAAATGCGGAGAAAAAAGTATCACCATAAACTAGGGACAGGTGGATACAAGTCAGCCATTCCTAAGTGGGATGCATTAGAGAATAAGATGCATGCTGAAGGGATCACTCCAGTAACCTGGCACTGGCCCCGGAGGTGCAGGAATTGGTTTTTTGCGCATGGGGTAAAGTTGGACCCAGCAACAAGGAAGATAATTGCACTGGCTAGTGTGAAGCATGCATTAGATGAGTTGATTGAAGCAATAAAAGCTGCCCAAGAAGGACGGTTTCACCCCGATAGAGAGAACGACAAGCTTACAGACGCCCTCAGGAATCCTGAACACGGAGGACGAACACGAGGCATGGGCGTTGTTCCATGGTATCATGGATTTGCGGGATGGAAGGACAGTTATAGAAGCCGTTCGAGACAAAAGAAGGTGGAAGCAGGCCGACTTTCAAAGTTGGAACATAAGTACGAGCAGCAGCATCTGCAGATACAGGTACTGACCCAGCAAAGGGCAACTCCGTGGCAGGAGGCATCGGAACCCGTCCCATCTACATTGCCGAAAAGTAGCATGGGTTCCACGGGGGCACCGCTGGGTCATACCCCCATGGATGATATCACCGAGAAGACATCTTGTGAGTGTTGGGGAGCGTTGCATGGGAAACAAAAAATTTCCTACGCACACGCAAGATCTATCCGTGGTGATGAGCATCTACGAGAGGGAGCGTGGATCTACATACCCTTGTAGATCTCTAAGCAGGAAGCGTTAAGAAACGCGGTTGGTGTAGTTGAACGTCTTCGCGATCCAAATCGCCGAGCATCCCGCCATCTCATCACGATCCGTCCTGCGATCCAATCACGATCCATCCCGCGATCTCATCATGATCCGTCCTGCCAACTCATCACGATCCGTCCCGCGATCCCATCATGATCCGTCTCGCGATCTTGATCACGGTCCTTCCGATCTAGCGCCGAACGGACGGCACCTCCGCGTTCAGCACACATATAGCTTGATGACGATCTCCGCCTTCTTGATCCAGCAAGAGGGAGCGGAGAGGTAGACGAGTTATCCGGCAGCATGACGATGCTCCAGCAATGGTGGTGGAGCTATTCCGGCAGGGCTTCGCCTAAGCACTGCAGAAATCCGATCTAGAGGACAAACTATGCACTGGAGGAACAGGTAGCACGTGGCTGAAAATCTAGTGCCAAAAACCCTAAAACCTCTAGTATATATAGGAGGAAGATAGGAGGAGGCTTGGCTCCCAAGGAGCTAGCCCTTGGGTTGGCCGAACCAAGGAGGATTGGAGGATTCCTCCTCCAATCCTAGTAGGACTAGGACTCCTCCATATTTTTGCCTTTTTTTGCCTTTTTCCATATTTTTCTCTTTGGGATTTTCTTCCCAGCCGCATGGGCCTTGTGTGGGACTTCCACCAGCCCACTAAGGGCTGGTATTTACTCTCCCACAGCCCATGTAGCCTCTTGGGTCGAAATACCCCTCCCGATGGTCTCCCGGTACACTACCGATGAGCCCGAAACCTTTCCGGCGACCAAAACAGGACTTCCTATATATCAATCTTTACCTTCAGACCATTCCTAAGCTCATTGTGACGTCCGGGATGTCATCCGGGACTCCGACAACCTTCGGTCACCACCATACATAACTCTATACTACCAAAACGTCACCGAACCTTAAGTGTGCAGACCCTACAGGTCGAGAACTATGTAGACATGACCGAGACACCTCTACGGTCAATAACCAATAGCGGGACCTGGATGCCCATATTGGTTCCTACATATTGTATGAAGATCTTTATCGGTCAAACCTTTATGTCAAGGATTCAGTTAATCTCGTATGATGTTCCCTTTGTTCTTCGGTATGTTACTTGCCGAGATTCGATCGTCAGTATCTCCATACCTAGTTCGACCTCGTTACCGGCAAGTCCCTTTACTCCTTCCGTAATACAAGATCCCGTGACTAACACTTAGTCACATTGCTTGCAAGGCTTATTGTGATGTTGTATTACCGAGTGGGCCCTGAGATAGCTCTTCGTCACACGGAGTAACAAATCCCAGTCTTGATCCATGCCAACCCAACAGACACCCTCGGAGATACCTGTAGAGTACCTTTATAGTCACCCAGTTACGTTGTGATGTTTGATACACACAAGGTACTCCTCTGGTGTAAGTGAGTTGCATGATCTCATGTTCATAGGAACATATACTTGGCATGCAGAAAACAGTAGCAATAAACTGACACGATCATATGCTACGTTTGTAGTTTGGGTCTTGTCCATCACATCATTCTCCTAATGATGTGATCCCGTTACCAAATGACATCTCATGTCCATGACTAGGAAACCATAGCCATCTTTGATCAACGAGCTAGTCTATTAGAGGCATACTAGGGACATGGTGTTGTCTATGTATCCACACATGTATCTGAGTTTCCGATCAACACAATTATATCATGGATAATAAACGATTATCATGAACAAGGAAATATGATAGTAACTAATTTATTATTACCTCTAGGGCATATTTCCAACAGTCTCCCACTTGCACTAGAGTCAATAATCTAGTTCACATCACCATGTGATTCGCATTGTTATGAATCTAACACCCACTGAGTTCTGGGGCTCGATCATGCTTTGCATGTCAGAGAGGTCTTATAGTCAACAGGTCTGTGACATTCAGATCCATATGTACTTTGCAAATCTCTATGTCAAACCATAAACACTACTACCACACTCCACTTGGTACTATTCCAAATGGCTGCTCCACAATATGTATCCGGATTGCCACTAAGAGTCATCCGGATTAGTGTTAAATCTTGCATCGACGTAACTCTTTACAACGAACCATTTATCACCTCCATAATCGAGAAAAGTTTCCTTAGTATTTTAGTCACTAAGGATAATATTGACCGCTGTCCAGTGATCCACTTCTGGATCACTCTTGTACCCCTTGACGGACTCATGGCAAGGCACACACAGGTGCGGTACATAGCATGACAAACTATACAGAGCCTATGGCTAAGGCATAGGGGATGACATTTGTCCTTTCTCTTTCTTCTGCCGTTGTCGAGCTTTGAGTCTCACTCAACTTCACATCTCACAAATCAGGCAAGAACTCTTTCTCTGACTGATCCATTTTGAACTCTTTCAAAATCTTGTCAAGGTATGTACTCATTGAAAGTCTCATCAAGCATCTTGATCTATCTCTATAGATCTTGATGCTCAACAATTAGGTAGCTTTATCCAGGTCCTCCTTTGAAAAACTCTTTTTAAACAACCGTTTATGCTTTCCAGAAATTCTACATCATTTCCGATCAACAATATGTCATCCACATATACTTATCAGAAATTCTATAGTGCTCCCACTCACTTTATCGTAAATACAAGTTTCTCGTAAACTTTGTATAGACTCAAAAACTTTGATCACCTCACCGAAGTGTATATTCCAACTCCGAGATGCTTGCTTCAGTTCATAGAAGAATCACTGAAGCTTGCACACCTTTTAGCATCCTTAGGACTGACAAAACCTTCTGGTTGTATCACATACAACCTTTCCTCAAGTAAACCGTTAAGGTAATGATGTTTTGATATCCATCTGCCAGATTTCATAATTGAAAAATGCAGCAACTACTAACATAATTCCAACAGACTTTAACATCGCTACGAGTGAGAAAGTCTCATCGTAGTCAACTCCTTGAACTTGTCGTAAACTTATTTGCAACAAGTCAAGCTTTACAAATGGTGACATTCACCATCAGCGTCTGGCTTCAGTTTAAACATCCATTTGTACTCAACGACCTGCCGTCCAATGAGCAAGTCTACCAAAGTATATACTTGGTTTTCATACATGGATCCTTTCTCGGATTTCATGGCCTCTAACCATTTGTCGGAATCCGGGCCCATCATCGCTTCTCCACAGCTCGTAGGTTCATCGTTGTCCAACAACATGACCTCCAAGACAGGGTTGTCGTACCACTCAGGAGCAGTACACATCCTTGTCGACCTACGAGGTTTGATAGTAACTTGATCCGAAGCTTCATGATCATCATCATCAACTTCCTCTTCAACTTACGTAGGCTTCACAGAAACAAATTCCTGCGCTACGCTACTCTTTGGTTGAACAAAGGTTCAACAACCTCATCAAGTTCTATCTTCCTCCCACTCAATTCTTTCGAGAGAAACTCTTTCTCGAGAAAGGACCTAGTTTTAGCAACAAACACTTTATGCTTGGATCTGAGATAGAAGGTTTACCCAACTGTCTTGAGGGTATTCTATGAAGATGCATTTGTCCGCTTTGGGTTCGAGCTTGTTAGGTGAAAACCTTTTTCACTTAACTGTTGCAGCCCCAAACATTAAAAATGATAGCTGAGGTTTCTATCAAACCATAATTCACACGGTGTCATCTCAACGGATTTAGATGGTGCCCTATCGAAATTGTATGTAGTTGTCTCTAATGCATAACCCCAAAATTATAGTAGCAAACGATAAGAGACATCATAGCAAGCACCATTTTCAATACAGCATGACTATGACGTTCGAACACACCATCACACTATGGTGTTCTAGGTGACGTGAGTTGTGAAACAACTTTCACATTGTCTAAAGTTGTATGCCAAACTCGTAACTCCAATATTTACCTCCACGATCATATCGCAGACATTTTTATCTTCTTGTCATGATGATCTTAAACTTCACTCTGAATTTGCTTGAGCCTTTCAAAGGATTCAAACTTGTGTTTCATTAAGTAAAAATATACACTATATCTACTCAAGTCATCAGTGAAGGTAAGAAAAAAATGATATCCACTGCACGCTACAAGACTCATTGGATTGCATACATCAACATGTATCATTTCCAATAAATCACTTGCCCGCTCCATCCATCTGGAAACGGGGTCCTTAGTCATCTTGCCCAAGAGGCATGGTTCGCATGTCTCAACCGATTCGAAATCGAATGAGTCCAAAGATCCATCAACATGGAGTTTCTTCATGTGCTTTATACGAATATGACATTTAGCGGTTGCGCCACAAGTATGTGGTACTATCATTATTAACTTTGTATCTTTTGGCATCAATGTTATGAACATGTGTATTACTACGATCAAGATTCAACAAACCATTCTCACTGGGTGCATGACCATTGAAGGTATTATTCATGTAAATAGAATAACTATTATTCTCTACCTTAAATGAATAACCATGTTGCAATAAACACGATCTAATCACGTTCATGCTCAACGCAAAACACCAAGTAACATTTATTTAGGTTCGTCACTAATCCCAAAGGTAGAGAGAGCATGCGATGTTAATCACATCAACCTTGGAAACATTTCCAACACACATCGTCACCTCACCCTTACCTAGTTCTCTGTTTATTCCGTGGCTTTTATTTCGAGTTACTAACATTTAGCAACCAAACCGGTATCCAATACCCAAGTGCTACTAGGAGTACTCACAAGGTACACATCATTAACACGTATATCAAATATACTTCTGTCGATGTTGCCAGCCTTCTTATCTACCAAGTATCTAGGGTTGTTCCGCTTCAGCGACCACTCTCCTCATAGTCAAAGCACTTAGTCTCGGGTTTGGGTTCAACTTTGGGTTGCTTCACTGGAGCAGCAACTGACTTGCTATCCATCAAGTTTCCCTCCTTGCTCTTGCCCTTCTCAAAACTAGTGGTTTGACTAACCATCAACACTTGACGCTCCTTCTTGATTTCTACCTTTGCGGTGTCAAACATCGCGAATAGCTCAGGGATCATTATTTCTACCCCTGGCATTTTATAGTTCATCACCAAGTTCTAGTAGCTTTAGTGACAGTGACTTGGAGAACTATATCAATCACTATCTTCTCTGGAAGATCAACTCCCACTCGATTCAAGCGATTGTAGCACCCAGACAATCTGAGCACATGCTCAACGATTGAGCTATTCTCTTTCATCTGCAGGCAAAGAATCTTGTTGGAGATCTCATATCTCGCAACACGGGCACGAGCGTGAGATCCTAATTTCAGCTCTTAGAACATCTCATATGTTCCGTGACGTTCAAAACGTTTTGGAGCCTCAATTCTAAGCCGTAATGCGTGACGCACTAAACTATCAAGTAGTCATCAGAACGTGCCTGTCAGATGTTCACAACATCTACAGACGACGCTAGAGGGGTTGGCGCACCGAGCGGTGCATTAAGGACATAAGCCTTCTGTGCAGCAACAAGGACAATCCCCAGATCACGAAGCCAGTCCGCAATATTGCTACCATCATCTTTCAACTCTATTTCTCTAGGAACATATAAAAATTCAAGGGAGCTACAACGTGAGCTAGTTATCTACAACGTGCCATTTCCCACCTTTTTCTCTTTGGGCTTTTCTTCCCAGCCGCATGGGCCTTGTGTGGGACTTCCACCAGACAACTAAGGGCTGGTATTCACTCTCCCACAGCCCATGTAGCCTCTTGGGTCAAAATACTCCTCCCGATGGTCTCCCGGTACAGTAACGGCACTCCCGGTACACTACCGATGAGCCCGAAACTTTTCCGGCGACCAAAATAGGACTTCCCATATATCAATCTTTACCTACGGACCATTACGGAGCTCCTCGTGACGTCCGGTATCTCATCCGGGACTCCGAACAACCTTCGGTCACCACCATACATAACTCTATACTACCGAAATGTCAACGAACCTTAACTGTGCAGACCCTGCAGGTTCGAGAACTATGTAGACATGACCGAGACACCTCAATGGTCAATAACCAATAGTGGGCCCTGGATGTCCATATTTGTTCCTACATATTCTATGAAGATCTTTATCGGTCGAACCTCTATGTCACGGATTCAATTAATCACGTATTATGTTCCCTTTGTTCTTTGGTATGTTACTTGCCCGAGATTCGATCGCCGGTATCTCGATCTTGAAAGCACCGGCATGATCTCCATCATCACCGACATGACACCATCATCTCCATCATCTTGATCTCCATCAACGTGTCGCCATCGGGGTTGTCACGCCCACCATGCTTCTACTACTATTGCTTCCGTTTAGCGATAAAGTAAAGCATTACATAGCGCTTAATGATTGGCACGCAGGTCATACAATAATTAAAGACAACCCTATGGATCCTGCCGGTTGCCGTACTCATCGACATGCAAGTCGTGATATTCTATACAAAACATGATCATCTCATACATCACATATATCTCATCATGTAATTGGTCATATCACATCACAACATACCCTGCAAAAACAAGTTAGACGTCCTCTAATTATTGTTGCATGTTTTACATGGATGTTATGGGTATCTAGCAAGAACAATTCTCAACTATGCAAAAACCACAACGGTGGTACATAAGTTGCTTTTCAACCTTATCAAGGACCACCTTTTTCGAATCCGATCCAACTAAAGTAGGAGAAATAGACACCCGCAAGCCATCTTTGTGCAACAAAGTTACACGTCAGTCGATGGACCCGGTCTCTCATAAGCGTACGAGTAAGGTCAGTCCGGGCCGCTTCATCCCACAATACTACTGAACCAAAACCCGACCAAGGGACGAAGCAATCTAAGCATCAATGCCCACAAACTCTTTGTGTTCTACTCGAGATCTCATCTACACATAGACCTAGCTCATGATGCCACTTTTGGGGAACGTTGCATGGGAAACAAAATTTTTCCTATGCACACACAAGATCTATCCATGGTGATGAGCATCTACAAGAGGGAGAGTGGATCTACATAGCCTTGTATATCGCTAAGCCGGAAGCGTTAAGAAACGCGATTGGTGTAGTCAAACCTCTGCGCGATCCAAATCGCCGAGCGTCCCGCGATCTCATCACAATCTGTCCCGTAATCCAATCATGACCCGTCCCGCGAACTCATCATGACCTGTCCCGCGATTTCATCATGGTCCGTCCCGCGATCTCATCACGATCCGTCCCGCGATCTCATCACAATCCGTTCCGTGATCTTGATCACGGTCCTTCCGATCTAGCGCCGAACGGACAACACCTCTGCGTTTAGCACACATACAGCTCGATGACGATCTCTGCCTTCTTGATCTAGCAAGAGGGAGCAGAGAGGTAGACGAGTTCTCTGGCAGCATGACGGTGCCGTGGCAATGGTGGTGGAGCAATTCCGGCAGGGCTTTGCCTAAGCACTGCAGAAAACCGATCTAGAGGAGAAACTATGCACTAGCGGAACGGGTAGCACCTGGCTGAAAAACTAGTGAAAAAACCCTATTCCTCTAGTATATATAAGAGGAAGAGATGAGGAGGCTTGGCCCTTGGGACAAGCCATCTAGGCTTCTGCCGAACCAAGAGGAGAGGAGGATTCCTCCTCCAATCCTAGTAGAACTAGGACTCCTCCTTATTTTGGCCTTTTGGCCTTTTTCCACCTTTTTCTCTTTGGGCTTTTCTTCCCAGGCGCATGGGCCTTGTGTGGGACTTGCACCAGCCCACTAAGGGCTGGTATTCACTCTCCCATAGCTCATGTAGCCTCTTGGGTCGAAATACCCCTCTCGATGGTCTCCCGGTACACTACCAATGAGCCCGGAACTTTTCTGGCGACCAAAATAGGACTTCCTATATATCAATATTTACCTCCGGGCCATTCCGGAGTTCCTCGTGACCTCCGAGATCTCATCTGGGACTCTGAACAACCTTCGTTCACCACCATACATAACTCTATACTACCGAAATGTCAACGAACCTTAAGTGTGCATACCCTGCGGGTTCGAGAACTACGTAGACATGACCGAGACACCTCTATGGTCAATAACCAATAGCGGGACCTGGATGCCCATATTGGTTCCTACATATTCTATGAAGATCTTTATCGGTCAAACCTCTATGTCAAGGATTCAGTTAATCCCGTATGATGTTCCCTTTGTTCTTCGGTATGTTACTTGCCCGAGATTCGATCGTCGGTATCTCCATACCTAGTTTTCATCCTCGTTACCGGCAAGTCTTTTTACTCGTTCCGTAATACAAGATCCCATGACTAACACTTAGTCACATTGCTTGCAAGGCTTATTGTGATGTTGTATTACCAAGTGGGCCCTGAGATACCTCTCCGTCACACGAAGTAACAAATCCCAGTCTTGATCCATGCCAACCCAACAAACACCCTTGGAGATACCTGTAGAGCACCTTTATAGTCACCCAGTTACATTGCGACGTTTGATACACACAAGGCACTCTTCCGGTGTCCGTGAGTTGCATGATCTCGTGGTCATAGGAACATATACTTGACACGCAGAAAACAGTAGCAATGAACTGACACGATCATATGCTACGTTTGTAGTTTGGGTCTTATCCATCACACCATTCTCCTAATGATGTGATCCCGTTATCAAATGACATCTCATGTCCATGGCTAGGAAACCTTGACCATCTTTGATCAACGAGCTAGTCTATTAGAGGCATACTAGGGACATGGTTTTGTCTATGTATCCACACAGGCATCTAAGTCTCCGATCAATACAATTATAGAATGGATAATAAACGATTATCATGAACAAGGAAATATGATAATAACTAATTTATTATTGCCTCTATGGCATATTTCCAACAATGATGAACTACAACTCGACATCCCTGGAGGTGAGGAGTAGTCCACACTGGCAGAAGCCGGCCGTGGTCTCATTCTATGGAGTAAGGACCACATCGTCTTTCCACACTCGGTGCTAAGGCCACTGGCTCCTCCGAGTATTGATGTCTAGCACGAGGGATCCCAGCCGGAGGCATCACAACGCCAGCAGTCCTCCCCGCCTCGGCAACAGTCCTCCCCACCTCGCCAGCAGTACTCCCCACCTAGAGAGGTGTCCCACTTCGATATGGATCCCAGCGTGAGTCCACCCAACCTCAGGATGGAGCACGACGCGAGTCCACATCGTCGATGTCGATCTCCGCCATGTGAGCCGACTCGACCCCGCCAGCGGTCCCGCTAGCAGGGCTCCCAAAAGAGGAAGGACATCATCAGTCCTCTTCGGAAGAAAGCAAAGAAGAAACCCGAGCCTCCGGTCAAAAGGAAGCTGCCTTACGACATGACACCAGAGGAAACCAAAATTGAAAGCGATCGCCAAGTGAAAGCCTTTTTTGTGAAGAAGACCCTGCCGCCAAAGGAGGTAATACCCAAGGAAGTCCAAGCGCACTTTATGGAACACTTTATTGATCGAACCCCGGAATATGTGGAGCGTATGCCCACAAACTATGAGCAACAGATTCAGAAGGCAAGTGAGCAGAGAAGTCGGCCCAGCCCAAGGAAGAAGTCAAGAAGTACAACATCAACGACAAGTGGTACTACTAGAAGGAAAACAGTTCCCCAGCTCGGAGAACAATCCAAGCAATCAATCTTTCCGCTCAAGGTGAGTACCAATCCAAGCAAGCAATCGATCCAAGTTCTCGATGTGCAAGGCAACCCAATCGACCTCAAAGAAGTAGAGGCTACAGGTCTCACTCTTGGCCAAATCCTTGGCACCAAGGAAATCCGTGGGTACGGTGCAGATGAGTACGCAATGCAATATGCCGTCAGAAAACCACTTGTCACACCCAAGCAGTAGAAGAAACTACCAACTACGATGCGATGGTTGCATGATTGGTACCTGTGTGAAGCAAAGCGAGGGGAGACGGCGGTCATGGTCAAAGTAAGGAAAGAGCATTACGTCAATGGATGTGTCATATGTCTTGAATTCTCAGAACTTTTCTAGTTATACCACATGGACTCTATCGACAAAACTCTCATTAGTTGCTATTGTCTGTAAGTGATTTATATCTTTAATAATTTAAGTGCCTAGCTAAGATGTCGTTCATTGGATTATCCTCACTATATATGTTCTTTTCTACGCTATTATGCAGATTAAAGATGTGGGAATTGAAACAAGAGGGAATCGATGACATTGGGTTCATCAACCCAAATACCGTTCATGGTCATGTGGTAAAACATTATGCCAAGGACACAGAAGATATCTTGGAAAATTTTCTAGAGGCACTAATGAATACAAAATCTACTATAATATTTACTTACAACATGGGGTGAGTGTATACTCTCTTGTATACTACAAATTCTATTTTTGCTTACTAGCTCGCTGTAAAGTGTATTTGATGAGTTATATGCATGCCTGCTTAATTATATAAACTTCTACGCAGAGACCACTATATCCTTCTAAATATTATCCTCGCGGATGGACTTGTTCAAGTGTACGACTCACTAGATACACTAGAACATCATACGTGGACTTGTATTTTATGATACAATGGTAATTTCAATCTTTATCGACCTCACTTTCTTTCATTATTTCCTGATATCAAAAGTAATTATAATAAATCTTTCATTCTTTTTCTTTTCCACGTAGTGTTTGGAAAAATATGATAGAAAAAACCATCACGGTCGTTAATGGAAACAGAAGCTGAAGTGGAAAAAGATGCATGTAATTAAGTAGTACTACTAGGTTCGCGCATCTCTTTAATTCTAGTTTTAATACCATTATCATGCTTGATTATTAATTATCTTATTGAATTCTATTCTTTTGCAAAGTGCATGAAGCAGCCATAGGGGACAAATTTATGTGGATACTTCCTCTGCGAGAACATTCGCATCAAGACCGAAGGCCATATACGTCGCAGAGGAGCACGTGAAAGACAACTTCAGGTTTGGCAGATGATGTCGAAGCTCTCACCTGAGAAACACTTTGTAGCACTTCAAGAGGAATTTGCGGCATTTCTTCATCGACATGTCATTGATGTAAATGGAGAGCACTATTACTTAGCGCCACCTCAATAATGCCAGTAAATCAGTAGTAGGAAACTGAGATTTCATCCGAAGCACTAGCTAGCTAGTTCCGGCCGGGTTTTGGGCCTTAATTTATAAGTCCAAAATATATATGGATGTGTAATTCCATTTGTATATATACTGTGTATGAGATATTGTATATTATATTACATATATATATATGTGCATCAACTTGTGTAATGTTTACAATATGTAGCACCGTAAAATAAATTTGAAATGAATGGAAAACACAAAAAATAGAGAGGAAAACTAAAACCTAATTAAAAGCTAAAACAAAAAAAAACAGAACACTTAGTACCGGTTAGTATCACCAACTGGTACTAAAGGTCCTCGACCACCAGCCCACGCAGGCAGCCACGTGGTGGGCCTTTAGTACCGGTCCGTGGGCCAACTGGTACTAAAGGTCTGGACCTTTAGTCCTGACCCTTTAGTACCGGTTGGGGAACCGGTACTAAAAGCCCATCCCGACCGGGACTACATACAGACATTCTACTATATGAAGATGGTGATGAAGACGTCGCTCCGGGTGACAAGGAGGCGTCACAGGTTCAACATCACGTTGATGTGGCCACGACCAGGGTAGAACATGGCTAGGACGTGGCATGGTAGCACGACCACGGAGTCCATTGGTCGGTGGCTCGCCGCGGCAGCCTTGTGCTCTCTCGAGTTGGTAGCTTGATACATGGGTATCGAAGGATCGAAGGAGAGTTCCTATGAATTGTGGCCATGGAGATTCCGACCGCCATCCTTCTGCGGGCGACGGGGCCTAAAATAACTTTAGGTTAACAAAGAAAAAGCATAGGGATATTGTGACATCCTGGGACCGACGCTCTAGAAGATTCCAGAAGATTCCAGAAGATTCCAGAAGATTCCCCTTTTATTTCCGTTCTCGTGTGTGTCTTGTTTTGGTTGTTGCATTCATCATCGCATCATTCGCATCATATGCATTGCATCGTCACCCGTTTTTGAAACATGCATCCGTTCGTAGTCGCCAGTTCTCTTTGTTCTTGCCATTGCCCATTTCGAGACCAACCACACAAGCACGCGCCCACGACATCATTTGAAATAAAACCGTTTTTAAGTGCATGCAAAATATTCTCGGATCGAGTTGAAACTTGACGTGCAGTCTTGTTATATGGTAGGTAGACCGCCCGTCGAATTTCGTCGCGTTCTGAGTTCGTTTGATGCCCCGTCGGACAGTAGTAGCAGTGAGGTCATCGGTATTTCGTCGGACGTTTGTCGGTGTTTTAAAACTTCGTGTCACGGGCCGCACCTCGCTCTCATCTCCCCCTGGCCCAACTACACAGCCCGCCAGCCGAACCTAGCCACTCCCTCCGTTCGTGGTTGTTGGATCGCGATCGGACGGACAAGGTCCAACCCCCAACCCCTAGTGCCTCCCCTATATAAAGCCATGAAGAGATCTCTCACTCTCTCTGGGGTTTCCCCCTTGCCAACTTGCAGCCACACCCCTAGGAAAACCCCACCTGCTAGCCCTCCTCCTCCAGATCTCGCAGCCCCATCCATCTATCCGTTTTTGGCCCTCGGATCGCGATCTAGAGGGCAAAAATCGCCCAGTTTCCCACCTACCGGACATGTCCGGTGGCCAACCCGGACATGTCCAACGACCGCAGAGCCCTGCAGCTGCCCAAGCTCCCATGGGGCCTGTGGCCACGACTCTCGCAGCTCTCCATGGCCCCGCGCCACCCGGCCACCAGAGGGTCGCCGGTGCCCCGACGAGCCGCCGGCGGCGAACACCTGCAGCGCCGCCGCCCTTTCCATTTCTCTCCTCCCTTTCCCTTCTCCTCTCCTCACTCCTGAGCCCTCTCCCGTGCATGTCGCGCAGCCAGCCGCCTTGGCCTCGCCGGAGGAGCTCGCCTCCGCCCAGATCCGGTCGGCCTTCGCCGGATCCAGGCGGCCCTGCCCCATTCCCGACCTCCTCCTTGGTCCTCGTCGTCGGAGCCCGTCGTAGCTCCCTGCCATGGCGTCGGCTACTACGCGTGCGGGAGGACGGGGCGAGCCCCCGTTGACCAGCGCTCGCCCGCTCGCAGCGCCGCGGCCCAGCGTGCCCCGTGCGGCCCAACCGCCTCCCCACCGACATGGGCCAAGGCCCACAAGGTGAGCTAGCCCCCCTGCTTTTTTTTTCATTTTGCGTGTTTTTAAAACGTTGATAATTAATATTCCATGCATCGTATGAAAATAATTTTAACATGTAAAATGTGTAGAATTTTGTCTAGTTTCACAATAACCTATTTTCATGCATGTTTAAAATATTTAAACCTGCTGTTTGCATCGATTTGCATGATGACCTATTTAATATGGTTTAATTCATAACTTTTAACCGTGCATCGAAATTAATAAGATCACATGTTAAAAATGTTCATCTCATTTGCACCGCATTTTCATGGATGATAAAGTTTTTGGCATGATGTTTGCATTTAATTTCCATTAATGATTTTCTATAACATAGTTTGGCCTAATACTCGCATAATTAATTGTGATTAATTCTCTACATGAACCTATGCATATTAGATATGTTTTCGGGGTAGAAAAATCCATATAAGTTCTCTGTGCATTTAGTTTTGTCATTTGAGCATTTTTGTGTGCATGTCATTTTCCCGTGATGCCCTTTTGTTAATTTCGTGTGATTTATTACATGCATGATTTGAAATAAGTTTCAACATGGGATATGCCCTTTGATATGTGTCCTAGCCCCTAGATATTTTGCTTGTCATAGAAATGCATGTATAGGTGTTATTTTGTTGTTGTCAACTTACTATAAAAATACTGCTGTTTTGAGATGCTAAAATATTTCTAAGTCTGGAATCTGTTATATTTTGTTGCTATCTTGCCATGTGATTTGCTAGTGATCTAGAACTCTTTTGTGGTAGGTGTAATGGAGTTATTTGTTGTTGATAATGTTCTTTAGTATGCTGTTAAGTTTCATGCCATAATATGATCTGTAGCATATAGTTTTACTGCTGTCAATATGCCTTCGTGATAAAAACTGCACTGTCAAAAACTGCTATTTTCACCAAGTCTGAAACTGTTTTCAAGTAACCATCTTGTGAGCTTCCTACCAAGTGATCCATGCGTGTTTTGAATATGATATGTGAAGATGAAATGAAGTGTGTGTTATATAATACTGCCCCATGCTTAGCTTGTGCATTTTAGAATATTGTAACCTGTTGTTTTCATGAGTGCAATATGCTAAGTTGCTGTTTTGGACAGATTTCAACTAAAACTTGTGTTGGTTGTATTTGTTGAACCATAGCTCCGTTTTGAGTATGTTGCATATGAAACTTGCTTAGAATATCATGTAGTTTCATAATAACTTTCTGCATTCATGATTTGAAATGTTTGTGGTGGTTTTTCCCATGCATTTGCATCCATGGCATGTGCATCTTGTATTGCTCATATCTTATAAACCGTAGCTCCGTTTGAGACGTTCTATATATGTAAATCGAATAGAATGATCTGTAGAATAACATGGTGATATTTATTTTGTTGTTTAACAAATATAAATTATGATTAGTTCAGATCTGGATCAATTTCGAAATTAACATATGAGGTCGTTTCGGAAATG
Source organism: Hordeum marinum (assembly GCA_022496015.1). NCBI lineage: Eukaryota > Viridiplantae > Streptophyta > Magnoliopsida > Poales > Poaceae > Hordeum > Hordeum marinum. The sequence goes on from CM039672.1 coordinate 389,382,215, forward strand.
CTATAAGTTGTATCCGGCCCCATTTAAGATGCCTAGATAGCTAGTTTACATATGCTTCACCTCTTGACATGTTTACCAACGTTTAAATTGTCGTGTACCTAACAAGAGTGAACTAAATAATTCGAACGTGGAGTTTCGTCAATATGCAACTCGTTGCATATTGAGCTTACTTTAATGTGTAGAAGTTGTTTGGTGTGAATTGTCATGCATTGCATATTAAACCGGACATGCATCATATTGTTTGTGCATCGTGTCTTGCATATGTCGTGGTGTATCTTGTGTTGATTGTTTATTTTGGATTGCTTCTTCTCGATAATGTTCCGAAAGCGTTCAGAGTGTGAGGATTCGTCGACTACGTTGGTTCGTCTTCTTCATGGAGTCGTTCTTCTTCCGAGTGGGATCTCAGGCAAGATGACACATTTCCCTGGATACCATTACTATCATGCCATTCTAGTTGTCTCGTCTTTTATTGTTATGTCTCGCTACCTACCACTTGTTTGACAAGCCTCCCAACATTGCCATGAAAGCCTCTAACCTCTCCACATCCCAGCAAACCTTTGTTTGGCTATGTTACCGCTTGCTCAGCCCTTCTTATAGCATTCTAGTTGCAGGTGCAATTGCTTCCATGTGCCAACATGGACATTCTTTTGTTATATCACAATATTTGTGCTATTTAATATAATGCACATATATACTTGGTAAAGGTGGAAGGCTTGGCCTTTTACTTGGTGTTTTGTTCCACTCTTGCCGCCCCCAGTTACTTGTGAACCGGTGTTATGTTCCATAAATGAGTGCTTCTAACATGCTCGAGGTTGTTATGGGGACCCCCTTGATTTTCGTTTGGGGATAAAACTTGTCTGGCAAGGCCCAACTTTGGTACTACATTTGCCCATCATAATAAAACTGATCACCTTATTAAAGCATAGAGGGTCGCCCCCTCATGGATTAATTTAACATAATACAGGGGTGCCAGTGCTTCTGGTGCTGGTCCAAACTAGAGCACCGTGCAGGCTACCTGGGGCAACTCGGGACGTCAGTTACTGTACGCTTAGCTCATCCGCCTTGTCCTGAGAATGAGATACGCGGCTCCTATCGGGATTGTCGACACGTCGGGAGGCCTTGCTGGACTTGTTTTACCTTTCTCGAACGTGTTGAGTGAGGAACTATGATTTTCTTTGGGCTATCTCGAGGTGTCGGATTTCCTTGGAATTGCCTAGGAAGATCACGAGATCCGTGGTTGAGGTTATTCCCGCTGAGTGTGGTTAATTTGTGATGGATAAGTTGGAGCACCCCTGCAGGGTTAAATCTTTTCGAGAAGCCATCCCCGCGGTTATGTGGCAAACTTGGAAACTTTCTTTAACACCCGGTCATATCAAACTTGAAGTAAACTCTGATAAAATACACCAACTGTGTCCGTAACCGTGACTGTCTCTTTTCGTGAGTTCTTATCCAAAAGAGAACACGGTGGGGTTATGGTTGACGTAAGTAGGTGTTCAGGATTAGTTAGTGATCATTACTAGGTCACGTCCGTTATGCGTAGACCACCATACTTTACTTTCTGTGCTCGTAAGTTAGCCACTCAAATAAATTCTTAGCCACTTGCTATAGCTTTACCACTTACCCATACCTCACCTATTAAGCTTTAATAGTCTTGATACCCTCGGAAATGAGATTGCTGAGTCCCTGTGGCTCACAGATTACTACAACAACAGTTGCAGGTACAGGTAATGCGATGATTTGACGTGAGCGCGTTGCTTGAATTGATTTGGAGTTCTTCTTCTTCTTATTCATCAATCTTGGATGGGTTCTAGGAGGCAGATTGGGATAGCAAGGGTGGATGTTATTTTATCGTTTGATTTCGTTCGTAGTCGGACCCTGCTCTTCTGTATGATATGTGAGTATGTATTGTATTGATGTGGCTCTGATGTAGCTTGTGGCGAGTGTAAGCCAATTCCATATACTCATCTCTTCTGTACATGTAGTTGTAATGATATCCATTCTTGCGAACGCATCGAGATGTGCTTCTATCCCCGTAGAGGCCCTCATGCCAAAATAAGGATAGGACTGCATCTTGGGCGTGATAAGTTGGTATTAGAGCCTGTACCGACCTAGGAGCCCCCTTGATTGATCAAACTTGGCCGAGTCGTGTCTAGTGAAAAACTGTTTTGCGTCTAGTTATATCGGAGAGTAGGATTCTTTTTACTCCTCTTCTATGCTCTGGTGAGGTATTTGACTTAGGAATTTTGATTCTACTCCTCTTCTCGCTCAAAAAATTTTTAGGATCACGCGGGTATTTTGGAAACTATATGATGCCGATGTGACGGAGTTCTGTCTTGGTGCCTCCTGTCTGACTTGATTTCTTCCGGGGAGTTGAGCTCCGAGGGATTCTTGAGACATTGTTATCATTCAGTTTTCTTAGTATCTCAGGACGGAGGATGTTCGAAATTGCTTCAATACTTATCGTGGTGAGATAAGGTCGGAGTCACCCAGTACTGGGGAGGCGTCCGGGGTACCACCATGGTTTAGTATCATTGTGAGTTTGAGGATTCTATATTAGATGAGTTTGCGAAATTTCTTGAATTATGGCGTGGAAGGTTGCGGATGCAGTTGCAGTTGATTACCTAGGGTAGGTTCCTGATTCCGCAAACCGAATCGCATAAACAAGAAAGTTTTTGGAAGTTCTTAGGTGGAAATTCAAGTAGTTACCTAGAATTATCTTTCCAACAAGTGCATAGTGGGTATGTATTTGTTTCTGGCTTGTTTTGTAAGCCTTATCCTTCGTTTTGTTTTGAATATGGTAATTCGAATTGCTTCGATGTCAAGTGGTGAATTCATATCTTGCTAAGTAGTGTTCTCATATTTCTGTGGGAATGTTAATTCTTTTTCCCAATCAAGTTATCATATCAATTCTTTTCAACCGGTGTGCTTCTCTTCCAGATATTCTATCATCTTCAATATTGCAAGATCAATCCTCATATTTCATTCCGGAGTTGTCTCATTTGTTCCAAGTTTTCTTTGTTTTTCCCGCCCTCCCGCCCTGTCTCTTCAGTTATTACATTCTCATCCAAGTCTCTTTTCTATTCATGCAGTACTTCCGCTATCTTTTCTTCTATATTGTTCCGGTGATTCTTGTGGAGATTCTCAAGTGTTTCATTTCAAGATCTATCATCATATTCCTTGTCTTGTTGTTATTCTCCTCTGGTGATTCTTTATGAAGATGCTCAGTGCTCAAGTTATCATTTATTAGGATTCATCTTTGTTTTTCTTTTCTAGTGGATTCAATTCAAGTTCTTGGTGTTCATCATATCATTGTCATTCTCTATTTGCTCTCCCATGTTGGAATTCTTTATCAAGCCTCTCTTGCTTAGTCATCTCTCTTTTTTGTCCGGAGTGCTGGGGATATCTCAGAAGCCATTCATTTTCATTCTTGTCCTCTTAAATTATTTCAAGGGTCTCATATCATCAAGTTCTTATTTGTACCGGTGCAATCTCTCTTTTAATCAATTGTCTCAACGGTGGTTTCTTTTGAGTGGGCCCATAACCCATAGGTTTTTCCCCAGGATCCTACCTGACTCTTCTAATCTTTCCGAAGATGTTCTCAAGTTCTTTTAATATGACGTAAGAATGAATTTCATCAGTCATATGCCTTCTTGAAGATTTCTTCTAAATCATTTTCATTGTTGTCTCAACTCTTCCATATTCATTATTCCGGAGTATCTCAGTAATTCATGATGTTGTTTCTCGTCATCTTTGTCTGCTTTGAAGACCGAAGGAGAGTTTTTCTCAAATCGTTGTTCGTTCTTCCAAAAGATTCATGGGTTCAGGTTGTTGCTTTAATCTCAAATTGTTTTGATCATGACTAATTTTTCCCATATCTATTAGGTGCATTCAGAATTGTTTTCATTTCTTGATCCTCCAAAGGCCATCATTTCAGAAGATTTCTTCGTTCTCAGCTTTCAGCATTCGTTCTCAAATTCTTCTCAATTGTTGTCTCTTCGTTTGTCTCTCAATTATTCCGGTGCCTTTTTTAGTTTCTATTAGGCAAATCTTGATCCCTTCATTCTCTTGTGTCCTCTTTAGTTTCTAATTCTTTCCGGTGCCTTGTTGTAGTTTTCCTGTTCGGTGGATCATGCTCTCTTTGTTCTCATATTATATCATCCATTTGCATTATCCCCTTTCGTTTTGAATTCTTACCGGTGTTCTCGTGCAAGTCTTCTCCAAGTTTGTGCTCTATCTCTCTCTTCATTCTTTTCAAGACGAATAAGTGGTGTGTGAAATCCGTTGCTTGTCATCAATTTAACTTGATGAAGGATAGGCATATCATAATTCTTATTCTTGTTTCATTCAAGTGATCTCAATCCTTCTTTCGGAGTTGTTCATGATATCAAATTCCTTATCCCAAGTGGTTATCTTTCTTTTCCGGAGTTCCTAATTTTGCTCAAGTACCTTGTCCCGAAGCCTCATCTAATTCATTGGAAGGCCTCAATCTTGTTCTTTGTGAATCCTTCAATTCTTGCTAATCCTTTCATTTCAGAGTTCTTCCGGAGGTTCTTCATGGTGGTTCATCAAGATTTATTTCATTTTCAAGTGATCTTAAGATTCTTGTTGGAGGTGCTCTAGTGTTCTTTATCTTGGATTTAAGTTCAATTCCTTCCCCATTGTCTTTTGAGATGGTGTTATTAAATTCTTGACTATGAGGAGTCTCGAACGAAAAATTGTCAAGTATGAGATAAGTAAACCCATCTTGTTTTCTCGAAGTTATCTTGGGTTGGATTTCACCTAAAGCATTTCCTAAGGATTGTTGCTATCATGGTGTTATAAATGATTCAAGCTTTCTCCTCCTCCTCTTGGTGTAAGAAGCTTTGCATATCTTGTTGCTCTCAATCAATCAATTGTTCTATTGTGGCAGGTTATCACCTCATAATTTTGAGATGTTTTCCATAAACCCATAACAACCTATTCTTTTTGTTGTTGATTCTCCATCAACTCCATTCAACCTTGCTTCTCAAATTCATTGGTGCTAGAGTTGTCATTTCTTGTCAGTTCTCTTCTTCCCAAGGATCTAGCTTCTATTCTTTTGTTCCGGAGGCATTGTGGTGCTGCTCTTTTCTTCTCGCATTTAGTTTGATTAAGTTCATGTTCTTTCTTTGCTTATTCATTTAACCGGAGTGTTGTGAAATGTTTCCATGATCCTTCCATCTTATGAAGTTTTGATTCTAATCCAACCAAAGTTTGGTGCCTCTCGTTCAATTTGTTTCCATCATATCTAACTTTTCCTCTCTATCCTACCGAAGTGCTGCCGAAATTTCTTGTGAATTCTTGCTTGTTCCTCATTCTTCATCTCTTTGCACCCTTCAATGATCATGGTTTCATCCGTTGTCAAAGAAGCAACTACATTTTACCTTTTGCTCTTTCTCTTCCCCTTTTCATTCTAGATCTCAAGACGAGATCCTTGTGTAGTGGAGGAGAGTTGTGACAGCCCGGGACCGACGCTCCAGAAGATTCCAGAAGATTCCCCTTTTATTTCCTTTCTCGTTTGTGTCTTATTTTGGTTGTTGCATTCATCGTCGCATCATTCGCATCATATGCATTGCATCGTCACCCATTTTCGAAACTTGCATCCGTTCGTAGTCGCTGGTTCTCTTCGTTCTTGCCATTGCCCGTTTCGAGACCAACCACACACGCACGCGCCCGCGGCATCATTTTAAATAAAACCATTTTTAAGTGCGCACAAAATATTATCGGATCGAGTTGAAACTTGACGTGCAGTGTTGTTATATTGTAGGTAGACCACCTGTCAAATTTCGTCGCGTTCTGAGTTCGTTTGATGCCCCGTCGGACAGTAGTAGCAGTGAGGTCATCGGTATTTCGTTGGACGTTTGTCGGTGTTTTAAAACTTCGTGTCACGGGCCGCACCTCCCTCTCATCTCCCCAGGCCCAACTACACAGCCCGCCAACCCAACCTAGCCACTCCCTCCGTTCGTGGTCGTCGGATCGCGATCGGACGAACAAGGTCCAACCCCCAGCCCCTAGTGCCTCCCCTATATAAAGCCATGGAGAGAGCTCTCACTCTCTCTAGGGTTCCCCCTTGCCAAATTGCAGCCACACCCCTAGGAAAACCCCACCTACTAGCCCTCCTCCCCCAGATCCCGCAGCCCCATCCATCTGTCTGTTTTCGTCCCTCGGATTGCGATCTAGAGGCCGAAAATCGCCCAGTTTCCCACCTACCAGACATGTCCGGCGGCCAACCCGAACATGTCCAACGACCGCAGAGCCCCGCAGCTGCCCGAGCTCCCATGGTGCCCGTGGCCGCGACTCTCGCAGCTCTCCGTGGACCCATGCCGCCCGGCCACCAGAGGGTCACCGGAGCCCCGACGAGCCGCCGCCGACGAACACCTGCAGCGTCGCCACCCTCTCCCTTTCTCTCCTCCCTTTCCCTTCTCCTCTCCTCACCCCCGGGCCCTCTCCTGTGCAGGTCGCGCCGCCGGCCTCCTTGGCCTCACCAGAGGAGCTCGCCTACGCCCAGATCCGGCCGGCCTTCGGCGGATCCAGGTGGCCCTGCCCCATTCCCAGCCTCCTCCTTGGTCCCCGTCGCCGGAGACCGTCGTAGCTCCCTGCCATGGCGCCGGCTGCTGCGCGTGCGGGAGGACGGGGACGAGCCCCCGTTGACCAGCGCTCGCTCGCTCGCAGCGCCGCGGCCCAGCATGCCCCGTGCGGCCCAGCCGCCTCCCCACCAACATGGGCCAAGGCCCACAAGGTGAGCTAGCCCCCCTGCCTTTTTTTACTTTGCGTGTTTTAAAAACATTGATAATAAATATTCCGTGCACCATATGAAAGTAATTTTAACATGTAAAATGTGTAGAATTTCGTCTAGTTTCACAATAACCTATTTTCATGCATGTTTAAAATATTTAAACCTGCTGTTTGCATCGATTTGCGTGATAACCTATTTAATATGGTTTAATTCATAGCTTTTAACCGTGCATCGAAATTAATAAAATCACATGTTAAAAATGTTCATCTCATTTGCACCGCATTTTCATGCATGATAAAATTGTTGGCATAATGTTTGCATTTAATTTGAATTGATGATTTTCTATAACGTGGTTAGGCCTAATACTCGCATAATTAATTGTGATTAATTCTCTACATGAACCTATGCATATTAGATATGTTTTCGGGGTAGAAAAATCCATACAAGTTATCCGTGCATTTAGTTTTGTCATTTGAGCATTTTTGTGTGCATGTCATTTTGCCATGTTGCCCTTTTGTTAATTTCGTGTGATTTATTACATGCATGATTTGAAATAAGTTTCAACATGGGATATGCCCTTTGATATGTGTCCTAGCCTCTGCACATTTTGCTTGTCATATCAATGCATGTATAGGTGTTATTTTTTTTTTGTCAATTTGCTATAAAAATACTACTGTTTTGAGATGCTAAAATATTTCTAACTCTGGAATCTGTTATATTTTGTTGCTGTCTTGCCATGTGATTTGCTAGTGATCTAGAACTCTTTTGTGGTAGGTGTAATGGAGTTATTTGTTGTTGATAATATCCTTTAGTATGCTGTTAAGTTTCATGCCATAATATGATCTGTAGCATATAGTTTTACTGCTGTCAATATGCCTTCGTGATAAAAACTGCACTGTCAAAAACTGCTATTTTCACTAAGTCTGAAACTGTTTTCAAGTAGCCATCTTGTGAGCTTCCTACCAAGTGATCCATGCATGTTTTGAATATGATATGTGAAGATGAAATGAAGTGTGTGTTATATACTACTGCCCCATGCTTAGCTTGTGAATTTTAGAATATTGTAACCTGTTGTTTTCATGTGTGCTATATGCTAAGTTGTTGTTTTGGACAGATTTCAACTAAAACTTGTGTTGGTTGTATTTGTTGAACCGTAGCTCCGTTTTGAACATGTTGCATATGAAACTTGCTTAGAATCTCATGTAGTTTCATAATAACTTGCTGCATTCATGATTTGAAATGTTTGTAGTGGTTTTTCCCATGCATTTGCATCCATGGCATGTGCATCTTGTATTGCTCATATCTTTTAGACCGTAGCTCCGTTTGAGACATTCTATATATGTAAATCGACTAGAATGACGTGTAGAATAACATGCTGATATTTATTTTGTTGTTTAACAAATATAAAATATGATTAGTTCAGATCTGGACCAATTTCGAAATTAACATATGAGGTCGTTTCGGAAATGCTATAAGTTGTATCCGGCCTCATTTAAGATGCCTAGATAGCTAGTTTACTTATACTTCACCTCTTGCCATGTTTACCAACATTTAATATTGTCGTGTACCTAACAAGGGTGAACTAAATAATTCGAACGTGGAGTTTCGTCAATATGTAACTCGTTGCATATTGAGCTTCACTTTAATGTGTAGAAGTTGTTTGGTGTTAATTGTCATGCATTCCATATTAAACCGGACATGCATCATATTGTTTGTGCATCGTGTCTTGCATATGTCGTGGTGTATCTTGTGTTGATTGTTTGTTTCGGATTGCTTCTTCTCGATAGAGTTCCGAAAGCGTTCGGAGTGTGAGGATTCGTCGACTACGTTGGTTCGTCTTCTTCATGGACTCGTTCTTCTTCCGAGCGGGATCTCAGGCAAGATTACACATTTCCCTGGATACCATTACTATCATTGTCATGCTAGTTGTCTCGTCTTTTATCGTTATGTCTCACTACCTACCACTTGTTTGACAAGCCTCCCAACATTGCCATGAAAGCCTCTAACCTCTCCACATCCCAACAAACCTTTGTTTGGCTATGTTACCGCTTGCTCAGCCCTTCTTATAGCGTTCTAGTTGCAGGTGCAATTGCTTCCATGTGCCAACATGGACATTCTTTTGTTATATCACAATATTGCTGCTATTTAATTTAATGCACATATATACTTGGTAAAGGTGGAAGGCTTGACATTTTGCTTGGTGTTTTGTTCCACTCTTGCCGCCCTGGTTACTTGTGAACCGGTGTTATGTTCCATAAATGAGCGCTCCTAATATGCTCGGGGTTGTTATGGGGACCCCCTTGATTTTCGTTTGGGGATAAAATTTGTCTGGCAAGGCCCAACTTTGGTACTACATTTGCCCATCATAATAAAAACTAATCACCTTATTAAAGCATAGAGGGTCTTCCCCTCGTGGAATAATTTAACATAATACAGGGGGACCAATGCTGCTGGTGCTGGTCCAAACTAGAGCACCGTGCGGGCTACCTGGGGCAACTCGGGACGTTAGTTAATGTACGCTTGGCTCATCGGCCGTGTCCTGAGAACGAGATACGTGGCTCGTGTCGGGATTGTCGACACGTCGGGAGGCCTTGCTGGACTTGTTTTACCTTTCTCGAACGTCTTGAGTGAGGAACTCTGATTTTCGTCGGGCTATCTCGAGGTGTCGGATTTCCTTGGAATTGCCTAGGAAGATCACGAGATCCGTGGTTGTGGTTATTCCCACTGAGTGTGGTTAATTTGTGATGGATACGTTGGAGCACCCCTGTTGGGTTACATGTTTTCGAGAAGCCATGCCCGCGGTTATGTGGCAAACTTGGATACTTTGTTTAACACCCGGTCATAGCAAACTTGAAGTAAACTCTGATAAAATACACCAACTGTGTGCGTAATCGCGACTGTCTCTTTTCGTGAGTTCTTATCCGAAAGAGAACACAGTGGGGTTATGATTGACGTAAGTAGGTGTTCAGGATCAGTTAGTGATCATTACTAGTTCATGTCCGTTATGCGTAGACCACCATACTTTACTTTCTCTGCTCGTAAGTTAGCCACTCAAATAAATGCTTAGTCGCTTGCGGCAGCCTTACCACTTAACCATACCTCACCTATTAAGCTTTAATAATCTTGATACCCTTGGAAATGAGATTGCTGAGTCCCCGTGGCTCACAGATTACTACAACAACATTTGCTGGTACATGTAATGCGATGATTTGACGTGAGCGCGTTGCTTGAATTGATTTGGAGTTCGTCTTCTTCTTATTCATCAATCTTGGATGGGTTCTAGGCGGTAGCCTAGGATAGCAAGGGTGGATGTCATTTTATCGTTTGATTTCGTCCGTAGTCGGACCCTGCTCTTCTGTATGATTTTTTAGTATGTATTGTATTGATGTGGCTCTGATGTAGCTTGTGGCGAGTGTAAGCCAATTCCATATACTCATCTCTTCTACACATGTACTTGTAATGATATCCATTCTTGCGAATGCATCGATATGCACTTCTATCCCCGTCGAGTCCCTCGTGCCAAAATAAGGATAGGACCGCATCTTGGGCGTGATAGATATGGACCAACTAATTCCAATGTTTGTTACGCTTCAAGTTTGTGCTCACGTTTTACGTCCTCCCTTCAAAAATATTTGAAGTTTTAAATTTTTAATATTTCAAACTTATTTAATTTTGATCAAATTAATTGCAAAGTTCATAAATATTTGAGTATTTGGGGATTTGGACGCACGCGAAAAATTTCATGTTGTCAAAAAGTACAAGTATGAATTGTAAATTTTAGAAGGTGAGGAAAGAAGGCCCTCGCGTCGCCTTGCTGGGCGACTCGGGGACAACTAGGGTTTCCCCTACCGTCACCTTCCTTGTTCCCTTCCTCCCTCACCATCGCCCAAGATGGTCATTGGGCAAGCCCGCGCAGGCGCCGATGAAGGTGGCGGTGGGGATGTCGTTGCGTTGACCATCGCGGAGGACTTCAGACCCCGGGGCGGCAACCTTGGCAGGCGAGGCGGCAACGTTCGTCGCGATAGTGGAGAATCTGGGCGGCCCGATCGTCATAGTAGTGGAGAAGGGCTTTACATACATTTCCACCATGGAGGCGTCGTCGAGGTCCTCCCCCCCACAACCCTGACCCCATACCCAGGCGAAAGCCCAAAATCCTATAGTATTGTGCGGCAGCAGGCCATGTGCATCATGCCCTTCTAAGAGGCGTTGTCTGGGTGGTTGGGCGATCAAAAAAAGGAGTTGCTGGGTGTGGGGTTCAGTTTCCTGAATTTGAGTTGGTTTGGAAGGGCTTAGTGACAAAGGTATCACTATGTATTCATTGGGTGCTCTCTGGTGGTCGCTCATGTTGTAGAGTTTTGGTGGTGCGACACTCTTGATACGAATAGAAGGAGATTTGTTTGCCTTCACTGACACCAGCTACACGACGAAAGTCGTAGGCACAAAGGCAGGGACAAAAGCAAATACTCTTGGAAGAGAATTAGTGAGAGCGACCTCAGCAACTCGACCTCCTCCAATATCGCCGCAACCTCCGATGACACCTCGCGCTGGGATGCAGCAGCGGCAGGGAAACACCAAGCTCAAGAAGGGGGTTTCTGGAGACCTAAATCAGAAGGCCCTGCAGAATCTGGGGGCACTAGTGATGAGCGCCATCCTTCTCCTGTACATCGCCGCCCACAGGGCAAGCAGAACATCCAGGTGCACCCTACCAAAAACTCGCCCCCCTGTCCTATCTGCAAATCCCCGGAGCATCTTCATGTTCGTTGCGCTCAAGCTTTTTGCGAGAGGTGCAACAATTTAGGGAACCTTGCTTCAGCCTGTTCTGAATTCCTACCCTGGGAGTGTATCGTGCCGATGTGTGCCTTTCAATCTAGGGGCAGGGTTTCTACTATATTCATGACTCATGCATTGCTAATCAGATGAAAGAGAGATCCAATAGCATTGTTGTGACGATTGTTGAGGGAGATACATCCACTCGTCAGATGGAGTTGGATTTGAATGACTACCTTGCTACGGGTTGGCGGTGCTCTGCACATGCCATTGGCCTGGGAGTGAGATTTCCTAACCCTCGTGCGATAGCACAAATTTGTTATGTGGGGAGAGTCCAACTTAAATCTAGTGGGTTCGAAAGGGGTGATGGAGATAGCCTGGGTGAAAGTCAGTAACGCTCCTCTAGATAAACGGAGTGGACGAAACCTAGCTTACGTTGCTTCTCCAGTGGGGGTTCCTTTAGAAATTGATGCATCTACCTTACACCGCCCTGCCTCGGCTCGGGTTAGACTGGGATGTAGAAATGTGGATGAAATTCCTGTGATTGTTGAACCACTTCTGGGTGGTCACTTCAATGATTTGTTTTATGAAGTGGACCAGGTTTTGGTGAGAGATCCTAATAGAGAAAAAAATGCTATACTGTCACAGCCCTACCTAGCATTGTTTGTCATTGCATTAACATCATGGCATCATGTTTAAATTCAACTAAATATGAACCTGGGAACATCAGAAACCCTAGCACCTCACCCTGATAAAGAAAATCAAAATTTGTGATTTTCAAGTGAGTCCAAAATGCCCTTAAAAATGTTCATTTTCCCTGATGAATTTTGGCAACTCGATATCACAGAACAATAGGTTTTTCAAACCAAGGTTAACATTTTAAAATGAGCATCCAGTGCTATTGAAATTGACTAATAAAGCATTATAAATATGATAGATGTCCAAAAATGCCCAAACTTTTTGTGGAAGTTTGAAATGATCAAACTATATTTCATAAAATATGTGGGCATTATTGTGCTAGGTATTTTGGCCTCACAAAATAAAACAAATGTCAGAAGAAAAGAAAGCAGAAAACAAAAATAAAAAAGGGGGCATACTTGAGGCCTGGCACTGTGCGGCCCATGTGGCCCAAGTGCCAGTCATCCCCCACCTCTCGCCAGGAGGACAAGGGAGTGTGGCCGCGGCACGCCAGCACACGCCCGAGCCACCTCCTGCTTGCCGCCGTTGCCCCACGGTGGATAGAGACGCTGCACTCGTCCCCGAAGCCCATTTTGCCTCTCTATCCCTCTCTCCTCACCCCTCCTTGCTACCCTACCTCCCTCTTCCCGGACCCGAAGGCCGCCATCATCGTTGCTCACTCCTGCCGTGGTCTCCGGCCTCCCCTCGGCCAGCCATCGAGCCCACCAGAACCGCCGCATCCCCCTGCTCCCGCTCACCGAAGAAATCAAGCCGGGAGCACCTCATCGCCTTCACCGTCGCTGTTTCCCCCCTCCTCGAGCACCGGAGCTTCGTCGCCAAATTCGCTGCCGTTCGGTCGCCCCCGAGATAGCTGACCCTCCCATCGACCCCTCTTCCTCTCCCCTCTCTTTTTGTTGTCTTGTGTGCCCTCTAGCTTGCCTCCCCATTGGAGCCGATGCTCCTCGCCGCCGGTAGCGATGTGACCATGGCCACAACCACCACGTCCTGCTCTCGAGCTCGCCATGGTGTTCCGGATGCTCCTAGGGAGCCGTAGGCCGCATTAGATGGGCTCCCCATGCCCTAGAGCCCTGTGCCGTCGGATCTGTTCGGCCATCGCCATGGATGAGCTTGCCAGCGAGCCCTCCGGTGTTCCCAGCACCTCTCGCGAGTTCCCCTAGATGCGCACAGGGAAGGGCTATGCCCTGGTGCCCTCAACACACCAGATGGCCGCCGGAAGTGCAAGTCCGACGATCCACCGCCGCGTTCTTTGGTCGCCGCCAACGAAGCTCCAGCGAGCACTGTCCGGCCGACCATTAGGGCGTAATTAACTCGCTAATGCCCCCTAATAGCTGACAGTGGGCCCCAGGGTGGGTCAAACCACTGGTTAGCGGGGGAATTAACCCCGTGACGCTGACGTGTGGGTCCCGGTTGTCAGGTTTGACCTGGACCCGGGGTTGTTGACCCGCTGACATAACACTCACGTAATGATGATGCATTAATTGATTTTCTATTAATAAAATATTTCAAGAAATTCAAGAAAATGTTTTAAAACTTCTAAAATTCATATAAATTAATCTGTAAATCAGATAAAATAATTTATATATGAAAATTGATGAGAAAAAAATCAATGAATCAATCTGTACCATTTTCATGCATGTTAGAGTAACCTAAATAGGTGAACTTGGACATTTTAGCTCAAATACATTATGGAACTCCATATATGAAGTTGAATTTCAACCTTGTGTTCCAACCTACTTCATTTAAATCTGTTGCTAGATGCATTAGCTCAAACACATCATATTGCCATGTCATATTCATGCATCATATTTTTGCATTTGATGTGTACTGATTTGTTACCCTTCGATGGTTGTTCTTCATGTTAGGCACTATTCCGGAGGATACGGTCGAGTATCCATCTGAGGAGCAGTAACGTGTGATCGTCTTATCAGGCAAGCAACCCCCTTGAACATATCCAATACAATCCCACTCTCTCGCTCTTGCTCTCACTTATTGCATTAGGACAAAACATTTCAACTTTTACATGTTCCGATAGTTGAACCCATTCCTCTGCATGACCTGTCATTGTCACAGTAAATAGATGAACCATGCAACCTAGCATACCTGGTAGATGCTTGAGCCATGTTGTGCCTTTAACCTACTATGCTTGCTATGCTTAGAGTTGTGTCATGTATGATTCATCTGGGTGATGAACATGAGTGAACTGAGCTTGTTCTGACGATGAGAGTTAAGTTGTGAACACGATTTGGTAAAGGTAGCGATGAGAGGCCATGTAGGAGTACATGGCGGGTTGTCTCATTGGGTCCGTCCTTAAGAACTGACTTCTGTGTATGTTGTCCAAGACTAGCTACTACCGCATATTGGGATCCTTAATTGACTCTCTCGACTTATTAACCGACTTGATCTCTGTCCAGGAGTTGCAACTAGTTTCTAGTCTTTGTAGGATATGCTAGTAGTCTACTGAGTGGCACCCCGTACAACTGGGCTTGGGAAAGACTAGGCATTGTGGCCCAGTGTACAAGGCATAGTACCATCCGTCGAGCTGGGCTTGGGAACCCTGTACACATCGTTTAGGGCCGTAGAGGAAACCTCGGTCGGACTTCCTTGCGGGTTCAGTCTCAAATAGGCGATAAACCTGGACTAGAGTCTTGTGTGGTTAGTCGGGTCGTGGCCAACTCCCTCGCTGGGCTTCCGCATGATGGTTGCCGAGGTGCCTTTTTACGAGCACATGGATGTAAGTGGCGAGAGCATGTGTGACGAAGTTCACCCCTGCAGGGTAATCAATCTATTCGAATAGCCACGTTCACGGATATGGACTACTTGGATACTTATATGGTTGATAGACAATTTAAAGGGTTACTCGTAAAAGCTTCAAGACAAGTGTGAGTACCGTGGATGGCACTCTTGTAGGAAGGCGGGAGCGGATCCATGGTGGTGTATTGTTGTGGTGTTAGTGGACTCGTGTACGCTTCACAAAACTTTTCAAAGTTATGAAAGTCGTGGTATAGGATAACCAACGAGTCAAACCTGGATTGCTGCATTGAACCCCACAACTTCCTTGTTGATACCGATGCATATGTAGTTAGTTCTGATGTAAGTCTTGATGAGTACTCAGTACTCACTATTGCTTAATTATGTTTTTGTAGAGGAGACTCCGGTCTCGCTAGTGGTTTCTATGATAAGATCGATGTTGGTCATTTAGCTTGGGAATCCCAGCCAGAGGTCTTGTTCCTGTGGAGGGCCTTGTAGATAGATAGGCTTCCTCATCCTTCTTCGTTTCTAGATGTCTGTACCCAGACATGTTAAGCTTCTACTTGTTGCTTGTATGATTTGTGTGTTGGGTCATGTGACCCCTGTTTGTAATATCACACTATGTTGGCTCTTATGAGCCTCCTAAATAAATGTTGTGTTGTTGTATGGCTATGTTATGATGCCATAGTTGTATCTATGCATATCGGGCATGTCGTGCGTACGTGTGCAACGATATGTATGGGATTCGACACCTAGTTGTGTACCTTTAGTAGTACTCTTTACATGGAATTACCTCTTTGTGCTTCCACCGAGCCTTGGTAGCTTGCTACTGCTCCAGACACATTGATTGACCGGCATGTATCCTTCTTTGCTGTTGTGTCTGTCCCTTCGGGGAAATGTCTCGCAGTGTAATGGAGTCCCTATAGCCTGCTACGACTCGTCTATGTGTAGTGATGACATTTATGTCCCATAGCGTAATGGAGTCCTTGTAGCTTGCTATGACTCGTCTACACACACTAGAGGCCGACACCTGCATTGCTGGGTTATGTATGCCTGTTCCTGTACAGACGTGCCACTTGGGTACTACGACTAGTCATGTCGACCCGGGTTCTTTGATGTTTGAATGCTATCAACATATTACATACGTGAGCCAAAATACGCAAACGGTCTTGGCCCAGGTAAGGTGGTAGCCATGGAGTTAACCGTGCGTGAGGCCGCAAAGTGATGTGATGTGTTACATGTTGGATTCTTATGGCTTAGGATCGGGGTCCCTACAGCATTGGTATCAGAGCTTGACTGCCTGTAGGATTACCAAGCCAAACTGGTCAATGTTGAGTGTAGAACTGCTTTAGTTATATAAGGGAATTGATTGTGGAAGGGAACGCCAGGCTCTTTTTACTCCTTTCCTTGTGTCATTCTAATTCTGAGTCACCCTCTTCTTTATTCTATGGGGTTTAAGAACTATGCTTCTCATCTATCTATCAGGATGATGAGTTACTATGCTAGAGACCTATAGGAAAGTTGTTGTCTTCCTAGATCAGTGTCTCCATAAGAATTCAATATCTTGTTGTCAGTTTTCTTGTGCAGGTTACCTCATATTTCATGCCCGTACAGTCGTTATGCTGTCCGAGCTATCCAAGGTTTGTAAATTATCTGATGCAATTGCAAAACTCTTTCATCTTGAGTCATTGTCTTTCAGGCCAGACAAAGCACACTAATTGTTAAGTTGAGGTACCCTATTACCTCGACGTGTTTGATGAAAGTGTTTAGGGAACCATGTTGTTTCAGTGAACCACCCAATAGTCTAGTCGTGTCTTTTGTTTCCAGTGTGATAATTCTGGCCATCATTATCAAAAGCATGCTGTGATACTACTTAGTCAATAGGTATTCTGTATATGGGTTCTTGAACCCAAGGATCATTCTGCTCATTCCTGTTGATAGTATTTGCTCATTCATTTAGGATATTGGCAACCTTGTTATAGTCCTCAAGGTTTGTGGTATATCATTCCTCCCATACCATGAATCAGTTATGGCAGAAGTTCTTTGTGAACGAAAGATCACAACATGAGTGCTCTTGATGAGTTCTCCATATCATAGTTGTGACTCTGCCAATCCTTCATTCTGCATGGATTGTCTGGAAGAAACATGTTGAACTCTGTTTGACATATTCAATCTATGCATCTAAAACTCAAGAAAAATCATGTGCTCTTGAGTTGCCCCTCTTCAGTTGTATTCTGACCTTTATCTATCAATAGATAGTCAAGGGTATGTCATGCATTGTCTTATCGATGTTGACTATTCTTGTGGTCTATGAAGCCATTCTGTTTCAGAATGACTAGGAGAAGCAAACTCCCGTACCTCAACCATTTCTTGGATTGGGTCAAAGCAGTTGTATTCCGCAGATCAAAATGCCAATTTAGCTTTTGCTCTGTTCTACCTTGAGGTATTACCCTCTTCATGTCAAGATTATCATGAGAATTGCACTCCCTCTTATGAAATCTTCATGTAGTGATACTTCTCGTCATCATCATTCTTCCCCGGTCTCTGTGTTGTTTGTAACCAGAACACCGACAAGTGAATCATGATGTGCGTAACCGATACTCCTAGCAACTTTGTTGCTTGGTAGTTAATGGAAAATAAGCTCGCTCTTGGTGCGATGGTCATTGAATTGTCATACTAAGAATGATCACGCTACCTAGTCCATTTTCCATGGTGCACTTTTCGGTCAATGAGTTAGGATTGTGTCAATCCTTTGCTCTGTTGATCATATCGTCTTGCCTTGAAAAGCAAGATGGCTCTCGAGCTTGATAACATACTGGTGAATCGTGTTTTCCGAATATCTTCTTGGAAGTATTACCAAGGTGTTCCTTGACCGTTATGTTAAGTTTGTGATCGAGATGGTTTTCCTATAAACCACCTTTCTCCAAGAATCTGTGTTGGATACCCCTAAACTAGTTGGTTAAACTAAACAACAACTTGGATAGTTGGAAGATAAAAGCTTCACCGGACTTAGTTCATTCCAGGGGGATGTCTTTGTTGTGGATGTGTGTGTCGAAGAAAGGCGATATTTTCACTGAGAGATCCTTGTGGTCAATTGTTGCATCTATCGTCTTATCCAATCTTTGATTTGAGTGTGGGCTATCATCAAATCAAACTCAAAACCAAAGATCCTCCTAATGTTGTTTTTACTCGTGGATGTATCCCCGAGCATACACCATTATATCCTTTGGTTTGACCAATGCTATCACCTTGTTCTCATAGTTGTAGAATTCCATCTATATGGATACCTTGATGAATTGTGGTTGAGCCCATCGACAACATTTTCATCTGTTCCATGATTCAAGATGAACATTAACCTAGTGTTGGAAACTTTTGTAGGCAATATCTTCGTGTTTTGTACATGAAGCATATGTTTGGTGTAAGAAGTGACTTACTCTTAGTTCATGTGCATATGGTGCAAGTTGCCTCCATGAACTTAAGAAAGGTCGTTTTGTTTTTGTTGGAATCGTCCCAAGTCAGTCATGCATGTGCAAACTATTCTATGGTTTGATAGACTGATCATCTCCATTCCATATGTAATCCCTAGAACATTAAGCCACTAATTGTCTTGTTAAGGAAAAGAGGTTATGTGCTATCCTGAAGGGCCCAGACGGACTTGCCCCAGACTTCGCTACCTCCAATGATGGTTCCATCCAGAACTTGGTAGTGTTTTGTTGTAAGATTTCTATGTGGTTACAATTGTCTTGGACAGTGTGTTGACATGTGTCTTGCAATCCAGCTCATGTTTTGGAGTTGGCTTCCGCAATTCATTTCCTGAGAATCTTGCAACGTCGTCTCTTCAAATTGTGATGCAACCTTTCACTTTCAGACATGCTGAGTCTGGAGTATCCTGACACCAACCATATCTGAATCTCAGGCAAATATGATGGTTGGGACGTTTCCCCAAGAATTATAATATTGGTCTCTCTGTAACCCGACAAAGGGATGTTGTGGCTAACATACCTATCCGGAAGACCTACTATTATAATAATTGGTATCGACAATTTAGCCACTTCCCCGTGAGGTTTTGTATGACTTGCTCTAGAAGTTACTCCTCATGGATCCTTTGAGATCACAAAGTCCGACCTTGTTACTTGATGTTCTAGATACCAAACATTACCTATAATGGGGTTACACTAATTCATCAAGGAGAACATTAGAAGTGGAGTGCTAAATGTCTCTCGGTCGATCATCCAGATTTCGTTCCCTTGGCATAGCTAAGGTGAAATCTAAGAAAGTGATGGCTTCCTTTGCATCTGCATCCTCCATTGTTATTCATCACTTTAGTATGAAGTGTTACCAGAATCCTTGGCATGGATGTTGGTAAAACTTTGATGAATATGGAGATGCTTAGGTTCTTGAGAGCATGCTTAGATACTGGGTTATACTCCCGGTTTTAACCGAAAATGCCTTCTTTTACCAAGTTGTTCTATAACTCTAGTTTCCTTTCCGATCTAAGTATGCCATTCTTTGAATTCCTTCCAACAATCGTTTGCGGATTGCCTTAGGCCGGTATGAAGAGTTTCAATGATCTCTGTATCAAAAGTAATTCATTTTGCCACTTAAGGGAAAATCCTACGAGTCACCTTCCCTAAGGTGCCCGTTATGGTATGAAGGGCAACTAACTCCACGTTACCTTGAAACCCCATCACCATCTGCTTTAGCGTGGAATTGTTGCCTACCAACTGGACCTCCGTCATATGCCTCATTCATTGTTCTCGACGTGTGTTTTGTGTCCCATCTCGAGAGATGTTATTACGTCTCATTCCATGAGTTAGTCATGAGTCGCTCGATCTTCGTAAAGATCGATTCTTGTAGAGCTTTCTATCCCTGTTGTCTTTCTGTTGGATGAAGATCCCAAAGACAAAGTTGTCAAGATCAACATAATGCAATGAATTAACATCTGCGAGGAGGGCACGTGGACCAAGAAGGTTGTCGTAGTTAGTGTCCCCTCTGCTTTCTTACCCTATGCTTGAATCTCGGGACGAGATTCTTGTTTAGTGGGGGTGAGTTGTCACAACCCTAGCTAGCATTGTTTGTCATTGCATTAACATCATGGCATCATGTTTAAATTCAACTAAATATGAACTGGGGAACATCAGAAACCCTAGCACCTCACCCTGATAAAGAAAACCAAAATTTGTGATTTTCCAATGAGTCCAAAATGCCCTTAAAAATGTTCATTTTCCATGATAAATTTTGGCAACTCGATATCACAGAACAATAGGTTTTTCAAACCAAGGTTAGCATTTTAAAATGAGGATCTAGTGCTATTGAAATTGATTAATAAAGCATTATAAATATGATAGATGTCCAAAAATGCCCAAACTTTTTGTGGAAGTTTGAAATGATCAAACTATATTTCATAAAATATGTGGGCATTATTGTGCTAGTTATTTTGGCCTCACAAAATGAAACAAATGTCAGAAGAAAAGAAAGCAGAAAACATAAACTAAAAAAGGGGGCATACCTGAGGCCTGGCACTGTTGGGCCCATCTAGCCCAAGTGCCAGTCATCCCCCACCTCTCGCCAGGAGGACAAGGGAGTGTGGCCGCGGCACGCCGGCACGCGCTCGAGCCACCTCCTTCTTGTCGCCGTTGCCCCGCGGTGGATAGAGACGCCGCGCTCATCCCCGAAGCCCATTTTGCCTCTCTCTCTCCCTCTCTCCTCAGCCCTCCTTGCTGCCCTACCTCCCTTTTCCCGGACCCGAACGCCAGCGTCGCTGCTGCTCGTTCCCGCTATGGCCTCCGGCCTCCCCTCGCCCAGCCATCGAGCCCACCAGAACCACCACATCCACCTGCTCCCCCTCGCCAAAGAAATCAAGACGGGAGCGCCTCATCGCCTTCACCATCGCCGTTTTTCCCCACCTCGAGCACCGGAGCTTCGTCGTCGAATTTGCCGCCGTTCAGTCGCCCCCGAGATAGCTGACCCTCCCATCGACCCCGACGTGAGACCCTCTTCCTCTCCCCTCTCTTTTTGCTGTCTTGTGCGCCCCCTAGCTTGCCTCCCTGTTGAAGTCGATGCTCCTCGATGCCGGTAGTGATGTGACCGTGGCCACAGCCACCACGGCCTGCTCTCGAGCTCGCCATGGTGTTCCTGATGCTCCTAGGGAGCCGTAGGTCGCATTAGATGGGCTCCCTGTGCCCTGGAGCCCTGTGCCGTCGGATCCGTTCGGGCACCGCCACGGATGAGCTTGCTGACGAGCCCTCTGGTGTTCCCTGGGCCTCTCTCTAGTTCCCCTAGATGCGCACAGGCAAGGGCTACGCCCTGGTACCCTCAGCGCGCCAGATGGTCTCCGAAAGTGCAAGTCCGGCGAGCCACCGCCGCATTCTTTGGTCGCCGCCGGCGAAGCTCCGGCGGGAGCTGTCCGGCCGGCCATTAGGGCCTAATTAACTCACTAATGCACCTCCTAACAGTTGACAGTGGGTCCCAGGGTGGGTCAAACCACTGGTCAACACGGGGATTAACCCCGTGACACTGACGTGTGGGTCCGGGCCATCAGGTTTGACCTGGACCCGGGGTTGTTGACCCGCTGATGTAACACTGACGTAATGATGACGAATTAATTGTTTGATAACTTCTAAAATTCATATAAATTAATCTGTAAATTAGATGAAATTAATTTATATATGAAAATTGATCAGAAAAATTCAATGAATCCATCTATACCATTCTCATGCATGTTAGAGCAACCTAAATTTGTGAAATTGGACATTTTAGCTCAAATACATCAAGGAACTCTATATATGAAGTTGAATTTGAACCTTGAGTTCAAACCTACTTCATTTAAATCTGTTGCAAGATGCATTAGCTCAAACACATCATATTGCCATGTCATATTCATGCATCATATTGTTTTATTTGATGTGTATTGATTTGTTCCCCTTCGATGGTTGTTCTTCGTGTTAGGCACTGTTCCGGAGGATACGGTCGAGTATCCATCTAAGGAGCAGTAACGTGCGATCGTCTTATCAGGCAAGAAACCCCCTTGAACATATCCGATACAATCCCACTCTCTCGCTCTTGCTCTCACTTATTGCATTAGGACAAAACGTTTCCACTTTTACATGTTCTGGTAGTTGAACCCATTCCTCTGCATGACCTGTCATTGTCAAAGTAAATAGCTGAACCATGCAACCTAGCATACCTGGTAGATGCTTGAGTCATTTTGTGTCTTTAACCTGCTATGCTTGCTATGATTAGAGTTGTGTCAGGTCTGATCCATCTGGGTGATGAACCGGAGTGAACTGAACTTGTTCTGATGATGAGAGTTAAGTTGTGAACACGATTTAGTAAAGGTAGCAATGAGAGACCATGTAGAAATACATGGCGGGTTGTCTCATTCGGACAATCCTGAAGAACCGAGTTCTGTGTAAGTATTCCAAGACTAGCTACTACCACACATTGGGATCCTTAATTGACTCTCTCGACTTATTAACCGACTTGATCTCTATCCAGGAGTTGCAACTATTTTCTGGTGTTTGTAGGATATGCTAGTAGTCTACCAAGTGGCACCCCATATAGGTGGGCTTGGGATAGACTAGGCATTGTGGCCCGGTGTACCAAGCATAGTAGCATCCATCGAGGTGGGCTTGGGAATCCTGTACACATCGTTTGGGGCCGTAGAGGAAACCTCGGCCGGACTTTCTTGCTGGTTCAGTCTCAAATAGGCGATAAACCTGGACTAGAGTCTTGAGTGGTTAGTTAGGTCATGGCCGACTCCCTCGCTGGGCTTTCGCTTGAAGGTTGCCGAGGTGCCTTTTTATGAGCATAAGGCGGTAAGTGATGAGAGCATGTGTGATGAAGTACACCCCTGCAGGGTAATCAATCTATTCGAATGGTCGCGTCCGTGGATATGGACTACTTGGATACTTATATGGTTCATAGACAATTTAAAGGGTTACTCATAAAAGCTTCAGGACAAGTGTGAGTACCGTGGATGGCACTCTCATAGGAAGACGGGAGCGGAACCATGGTTGTGTATAGTTGTGGTGTTAGTGGACTCGTGTACGCTTCACAAAACTTTCAAAGTTATGAAAGTCGTCGTATAGGATAGCCACTGAGTCAAAGCTGGCTTGCTGCATTGAACCCCACAACTTCCTTATTGATACCGATGCATATGTAGTTAGTTCTGATGTAAGTCTTGCTGAGTACTCAGTACTCACTGTTGCTTGATTATGTTTTTGCAGAGGAGACTCCATTCTTGCTAGTGGTTTCTACAATAAGATCGATGTTGGTCATTTAGCCTGGGAATCCCAGCCAGAGGTTTGGTTCATGTGGAGGGCCTAGTAGATAGACAGGCTTCCTTAGCCTTCTTCTTTTCTAGATGTCTATACCCAGACATGTTAAGCTTCTGCTTGTTGCTTGTATGATTTGTGTGTTGGGTCATGTGACCCCTATTTGTAATATCACACTATGTTGGCTCTTATGAGCCTCCTAAATAAATGTTGTGTTGTTGTGTGGTTATGTTGTGATGCCATAGTTGTATCTATGCATATCGGGCATGCCGTGCGTACGTGTGATGTGCAATGATATGTATGGGATTCGACACCTAGTTGTGTGCCTTTAGTAGTACTCTTTACAGGGAACTGCCTCTTTGTGCTTCTATCGAGCCTTGGTAGCTTGCTACTGCTCCGGACACATTGATTCACTGGCATGTATCCTTCTTTGCTGCTGTGTTTGTCCCTTCAGGGAAATGTCTCGCAGTGTAATGGAGTCCCTGTAGGCTGCTACGACTCATATACGTGCAATGATGACATTTATGTCCCACGGCGTAATGGAGTCCTTGTAGCTTGCTATGACTCGTCTACACATGCTAGAGGCCGACACCTACATGTCAACTCTCCCTCTATCTCATTACAATAAAATGTCGGTCATACTTGATCCAATAGTGTTCTTATTTTCCTCTAAATTATCTGCTTGCTTACTCCTAACAAGTGGGATCCACACTTATCATTGTGAGATAGAGAGACCTACCATGTGGGTATAGGGGTATTTTCATTATATAACAAGGTCAACAAGTTTGACCTGACAATAACGATGGCTAATGGCATTTTTGAGCAAACAACTAATATACGATGGCATTTTTTATCAAGCATCTCAAGAAACGATGGCATTTTTTAGCAACTGTATTTTCCAACGGCAAAACTGAGTAGTGGGACACAACAAATGACATAAATGATAAAAACCCTTTAAAAGTATATATTTGACAAAAAGTTCATTGGTTTTCAAAAAAGTTCATCGATGTTTTTTAAAAAGTTCATCAATTTGAAAAAAATAGTTTACGAATTTGAAAAAATGCACCAATTTTAAAAAAAGTTCATGGAAATAGGAAAAAGTTCATCGAATCTGAAAAAAGTTAATCGTTTTTTTTTAAAAATAGCAAAACTTTAAAATGTTCATGTTTTTTTAAAAACTCATCAATTCAAAAGTTAATAAAATTTGAGAAATATAAAGCATATACCTGAAAAAAATCGATCATTTAGGAAAAAAAAGAATAATACAAAATAAAAAGGAAAACCGAATAAAACCGCTTGGAGAACTGACCAGTGAACCAAAAAAAGGAGGCTTCTAAAAGCTTGGCAAAACAGCGACTTCGTGGACTTTAGAACTAAGAAGGAAAAAGGAATTTCTAAAGCATATTTGTTATTGTGGTCTAGTGTTTATTGCCTTTTGATCCGAAGGATGCGGTCTAAGTTCAAAAGTCGGTACCGCACTTTTCTTTTTCTCAGGCCAAAGAAGAAAAAAATGATGAAGTGGCCTGGCCCGAGAGCCAAGGGTGTGCGCCCGTTATGAAATGGTAGGATTTAGAGCATCTCTAACAGACCCCCTAAACTGCGAAACTGTAAACACGGTTTACAGTTCGCATGAGGGGTCGATACGGACTGAGAATCGTTATGGCGGAGCAGAACCTGTATCGCGAACCGTAAAATTTGAAAAAAAAATTCACGCAAGAAGATGGCCAAAGCATGAAAAGTAACATCACCATGGCTCTCCTCTCCCCTCTCCCCCTCCTCCTCCCCATCCCTCGCCGCGGCGACCTGCCCCTCTCATGCCCCCTCTCCGATTAGGCCCTCCCCTACCATCTCTCCCCATTCTCCTCTTGCGATCATCGTTGGACCAAGAAGTGGCTCGCATGACGGAGGCTCTATTGCCACCCGTCATCCTCTTGGGAATCACTTTTGGGCTTTGGATGGCATTGACGACGATTCTGGTTCTGACTATGACCGTGCTCTTTCTGTGGTGGTCTCGTCGGTGGTGATGCAGCCGGCGGCGTGTTGCCGCAAGTTCGCGGTTGGAGGGCAGGTCCGGGCGGCTGCCTCCTCGCCGGACGGGTCGAGCTGGTCCAAGGTGACGCGGCGGCGCCATGGTTCTGGTAAGTGTCTGACCCCTTCTCTGGCGCGTGGTGTGCTTGGCACCCCGCCCGTCGCTCCTCTGGTGGATCTTGCACGCTCTCGTTCTCCCTCCCCTTCCCATCATGCTCTTCATGTGCGCCTTGTGCCTCCCTTCCTCCTCTAGTGGCTCCGTCGGCGGGGGTGTAGCCCGCGGTGGTGGTGGCGGCGGTAGATGCGGACCGCACCCTAACCCTAGCGCTCCCTCCCTAGTCGGTGTGCCACGCTCCATGGGCCTCTTTTGGGTTCTGGGTCGTCCTCTCGTGGGCGGCCGATGACGCCCTTCTCGCCTCTTTGTCGGTTTTCCCTCTACTGGCTTTTGTGGGCTCGGGGCCGGCTGGGCCTCCTTCGCTTACCTCCCTGGACCTCTCGGCCCAACCTGTTCGCCAGCCCGTCGGTGGGTCCACCTCTTCGGGATATTTATGGGTCCGCAAGGGATCCCTTCCCCCATTTCTAGGGTTTCCAACCTCTGCTATAGACGTGCGTAGACAACGCTCTCCCATTCGCTTCTTCCACAGATCTAGCCCTCCACCCTCCTTTTCCCTCTCTTTTGCGGAGGTCCTCGCTATGGAAAAATCTAGGGGCTCCTCCAGCGAGGCGTTCTCGGGTAGCAAGCGGCGCTGTGATGAGCCGTCAGCCGATGGGGAGGATCTAGAGTATGAGGCCTCTCTTAGATCCAAGCTCGAGGCAGAGCAAGCGGCCCGTGAGCAGGGGCTCGTGACCATGAGGCTTGAGCGGCTGGGCCGGAGTGGCAACAACAGGATGAAAGGGCTCGGTCGCTTAGCAGTTCTAGTTCCATGGTCACCGGATCTGATGGTGGCAAGGCGCCGGAGGCGGATCCTTGGGAGATGGCGGCGGCGGGGGGTGCGGCTGGGTCTACGACCTCTCACCCTCCCCCTCCGCCTCCTCCCCGAGGGTAGGTGCTGCCTCCTTGTCTTCCTGCTCACGGCCCTAGATTTGGGACCAGTTCTCTCCCTCCTCCTCGCAACAACAACTTTGGCCCTCCTTCCCAATAGTTCAAGCAGCGTCGGTTCCCTGCTCCATCCTATGATCCCTCCGCCACTGGTCTAGGCGATGGTATTCTCCCCCGCCACCACTCTTCCATCTCGCCCCATGAATCTGGTGCCTAACCTCTCATCCACCCTGGCGTGCTTTGCCTGTCATCAGTCGGGGTACTTTCAATCTAGGTGCCTCAATCGACCTTTCTGTCTCATCTGTAGATCTGAGGGCCACCTCATTGTCGAATTTCACAAATCGCATCCAACCTCCCTCCTTTGTGCAGTACGGGATGGGGCTCCCGGGATACTCCTTCTTTGCCTTAGATTGTGACCCGCCGTGTGGGGCGACTGCTCCTTCTTTGTCAAATGCTACTATCATTTATGTTCAAGGTCAAAAGACCACCCCTCAAATCCTACTGGAAGGTCTGCGGGTCTGGGCCATGGATGGCTGATTGGCAGGTGAATCAGTTGTCAAACTTTGAGTTTTCTACGGTGTTCCCCTCTTTTGAGAGCTTAAGGATGATTGCCTCTTGTACTAGCTTCACCCTCCCACATAATCAATTGGTGATCTCTGTCAAAGCTGCGGCCAATGGCTCCAAATCGGTATGTTAGCTCTTTGAAGTTTGGGTGTTGGTGCAGGACGTTCCTACGGAGCTCATATCTGTCCCTTTTCTTATGGCCTTTGGTGTTTTGCTGGGGAAGCCTATCAAGGTGGATGGTGAGTCTTTGACCAGGTTGGGCCCAGTTCGTCTGAGGATCTTGTGTGTGGATCCGATGTGTTTGCGTGGTCCAGTGGATGTGTTCCCCTCTGGTGATGGTATCTGGCTACGGGTGCGGCTCGAGGGTGCTGAGGCATCCTAGGCGCCTTCGCCTACCCCTCTCCCACTCCCTCCTCTTTGGAGAAACACGACGATGGCTCTGCTGATGGTGGGATGAACATGAGTGGTGGTATGGGTGGGGGCACTAAGGCCCATTTCACCAAGTCTGAATGGGAGGGACTGGGCAGTGAGGTTCAATATCTTCTCAAGGAGAATGCACCCAAATATGATGTTCAGCATGTGAGACTGCGCCGGCTACTGTGGTCATTGAGAAGACGGCTCCGGTGGGCACCCCCATCTCGGGAGTCTGTTCGAACATGCCAGTTAGGCCTCTGTCTCCCTCCATGTTTGGCATCGAAGATCTGGCTTCATCTCCTACTCGTGAGGCAAGCAACAAGAAGAAGTCCGTGGTCAGCAAGTTTTCTGCTAAAAGCGGGGCATCTTCGGGTTCCAAGACCTCGGTGGCGGGGATGTGTCGTCGTCTGGATGCCGACCTGGGGGTTGCGTCGGGTTCTCCTCCCAGGGCGACGCCGCTTTCCCCTTTGGCTCCTTCCTCGTCCATCCGCACGCCCACCTCCACGGCCCGCAAGGGCATACGGGTGCATGACTCGGGGGAGCCAGTGGCGGCGCATGCGGTGTCATGGGAACGAGTCTGACAGTAGAAGATAGGGGTACGAAAGGAGAGGGCAGAGTCCTAGCTTCGGCATGGGTGTACACATAGATGTATGAGTTTAGGCCCCTCTCGTGGAGGTAACAACCCTACGTCTTAGTGCTCGGGAGCTCTTGTCATGTGGAAAGTAAGTGTTATAGGAGGTGCGAACCCTTGTGCCCCTCATGAATGTCAGGAAACCATGCGTTCGATCGTGGGAATTAAGGCATATGTTAGTGATAATGTACGCAATAAATGCTATTAATGATGAGTGACTGAACGCCTATCGGTTGGCCTCCCTAGGGCGCCTTCTGGTCTTCTATCGTCGACTGGCCTTTAGGTTGTTCCGAGTGAATGGCGACTGTCGACTGGAGGGGGAATCCTTTGACTGGATTTGTTGTCAAGTGACTTGAGTGCCATGGTGAATTCAGTTAGAATCTTTCTTGTAATATTCAAGTCCTCCAATACAGTGTCCTTAGATAGGGTATGCAGGTCAGGCCTAGGACGCTACCCTAGGTACGTATCCTCATCATTAGCCCCTGAATGGATCGGCGTTCAAGTGAAAATGGGGAGTCAATGCAACTTCTGATCAGGCGCCAAAATTCCGAATGTACTTCGGAGCTTCAGGAAATCTGCGTCGACTGAAATCTTTGTCGTTTGCCCTGATCAATTCTGCCTTGATAAACGTCCGAGTGAATTCGAGAACCAGAAATATTCCGAGTGACTCAAGGGGATCTTTGGATGCGACGGGTCGCTCCGTCAAACCCAGATTTCACGGGATTCGAAAATTTGGGAAGCGCGTGCCTTGCGAAGATAATGCCATGACTGGGGCAAGTGGGAGCACAATGCCTCGATTTCCACACCGCCCATTTCGCCATGTACCGCACGCCGTGTGTGTTCAAGATACCCAAAGATCTAGTGGGCCTACAGGCTAGTGACTCACTCGGCTGATATAAGATCTCACCGCGCCGCGAACAACTCAGTACTCTTCCCCCAAATCCTCTCTTTTCCTCCGTCTCCTTTGCTCCAAGTGTGTCGCTTAGCTCCATCTAGACGACCGCCGCCGCGATGACGAAGAGCAAGACCAACAAGGTCGAGCGTGCCAAGAAGGGAGCCATCAAGGGCAAGTCCAGAAAGTCGTCCATCGCTCAATTCACAGCGTCGGCGGGGTGGATCCAGGGAGATTTCCTCCCGTCGACAGTCACAACAAGGGATGTCGAGAACCTCATCTCCGATGGGATCGTGGCCGACAGCGCGTGGAGGCTGTCAGAGGGGGAGACCAAGACGGAGCCGCACGAAGGAGAGCGGGCCCTCCTCCTCACCCACGTCGAGCGAGGTTTTTCCATGTGTTGGAAATGTGCCCTAGAGGCAATAAATAAAGTGTTTATTATTGTATTTCCTTGTTCATGATAATTGTTTATTATCCATGCTATAATTGTATTAATTGGAAACATGGATACATGTGTGGATACATAGACAAACACAATGTCCCTAGTATGTCTCTAGTGAACTAGCTCGTTGATCGAAAGATGGTTAAGGTTTCCTAGCCATGGACATGAGATGTCATTTGATAACGGGATTACATCATTAGGAGAATGTTGTGATGAACAAGACCCAAACTACAAACGTAGCTTATGACCGTGTCAGTTTATTGCTACTGTTTTCTACATGTCAAGTATATGTTCCTATGACCATGAGATCATGCAACTCACAGATATCGGAGGAGTGCCTTGTGTGTATCAAACGTCGCAACGTAACTGGGTGACTATAAAGGTTCTCTACAGGTATCTCCAAGGGTGTCTGTTGAGTTGGCATGGATCAAGACTAGGATTTGTTACTCCGTGTGACGGAGAGGTATCTCAGGGCCCACTCGGTAATACAACATCACAATAAGCCTTGCAAGCAATGTAACTAAGTGTTAGTTGCAAGATCTTGTATTACGGAATGAGTAAAGATACTTTCCGGTAACGAGGTTGAACTAGGTATGGAGATACCGACGATCGAATCTCGGGCAAGTAACATACCGAAGAACAAAGGGAACATCATACGGGATTAACTGAATCCTTGACATAGAGGTTCGACCGATAAAGATCTTCGTAGAATATGTAGGAACCAATGTGGACATCCAGGGCCCGCCATTTTTTATGGACCGTAGAGGTGTCTCGGTCATGTCTACATAGTTCTCGAACCAGCAGGGTCTGCACACTTAAGGTTTGGTGACGTTTCAGTAGTATAGAGTTATGTATGGTGGTGACCGAAGGTTGTTCGGAGTCCCGGATGAGATCCCGGACGTCACGAGGAGCTCCGGAATGGTCCAGAGGTAAAGATTAATATATATATATATATAGGAAGTCCCGTTTTGGTCGCCGGAAAAGTTTCGGGCTCATCGGTAGTGTACCGGGAGTGCCGGTAGTGTACCAGGAGACCTCCGGGAGGGGTATTTCGACCCAAGAGGCTACATGGGCTGTGGGAGAGTGAAAACCAGCCCTTAGTGCGCTGGTGGAACAACCAAAAGAGGCCCATGTGGCTGGAAGAAAAAAACCCAAGAGAAAAAGGTGAAAAAAAGGCAAAATAGGTGAATCCTAGTCCTACTAGGATTGGAGGTGGACTCCACCTCCTCCACCTCCTTTCGGGCGAAGCCCTTGGCTTGGGAAGCCAAGGCTGCCTCCTCTCCTCTCTTCCTCCTATATATACTGGTGGTATAGAGGGTTTTTGCACTAGAATTTCAGCCACGTGCTACCCGTTCCTCCAGTGCATAGTTTCTCCTCTAGCTCAGATTTCTGCAGTGCTTAGGTGAAGCCTTGCCGGAATTGCTCCACCACCATCGACGGAGCGCCATCAGGCTGCCGGAGAACTCTTCTTCCTCTCCACTCCCTCTTGCTGGATCAAGACGGTGGAGATCGTCATCAAGTTGTACGTGTGCTAAACGCGGAGGTGTCGTCGGTTCGGTACTAGATCGGAAGGATCGTGATCAAGTTCGTGGGACGGATCGTGATCAAGTTTGTGGGACGGATCGTGATCGGATTGCGGGACGGATCGTGATTGGATTGCGGTACGGATCGTGATTGGATTGCGGGACGGATCGGTTCGGTACTAGAAGAACGCCCGGATCGAGAGGTATGAAACCTCCGATAAATTCTATGCTTGCAAGATGGAGGAGAACGGGTCTATCAGTGAACATATACTCAGAATGTTTGGGTATTCAACTCGTCTAGCGGAATTGGGAATTGCCCTTCCGCCAGAGGCGATCACTGACAGAGTTCTTCAATCACTGCCACCTAGTTACAAGAGCTTTGTGATGAACTATAACATGCACGGTATGAACAAGTTAGTCGCCGAGCTGTTTGCGATGCTAAAAGTCGCTTAGTATGAAATCCAGAAAGAACATCAAGTGTTGATGGTCAATAAAACAACTAGTTTCAAGAAAAATGGCAAGGTCAAGGGCAAGGGCAAGAAGGGTAAAACCAAAAAGGATGGCAAAGCAGTTGCTACTCCTGTAAAGAAGCCCAAGCATGGACCCAAGCCAAAAACTGGGTGCTTTCATTGCAAGGGAACTGGTCACTGGAAGCGGAATTGCCCCAAGTACCTGGCTGACAACAAGGCGGCCAACGACAAACAAGGTATATATGATATACATGTTATTGATGTGTACCTTACTAGCTCTCGTAGTAGTGCCTGGGTATTTGATACCGGTTCGGTTGCTCACATTTGCAATTCAAAGCAGGAACTACAGAATAAATGAAGGCTGGCAAGGGACGAAGTGATGATGCACATGGGAAATGGTTCCAAGGTTGATGTGATCGCCGTCGACACGCTCTCTCTTCGATTACCATCGGGATTAGTGATGAACCTGAATAATTGTTATTTAGTGCCTGCGTTAAGGATGAACATTATATCTGGATCTTGTTTATTGCGAGACGGTTACTCATTTAAATCAGAGAATAAAGGTTGTTCTATTTATATGAGTAATATATTTTATGGTCATGCACCCAATGTTAGGGGTTTATTCATATTGAATCTTGATAGTGATGACACACATGTCCATAACATTGATGCCAAAAGATGTAGAGTTGATAATGATAGTACCACTTTCTTGTGGCACTGCCGTTTAGGTCATATTGGTGTAAAACACATGAGGAAGCTCCATGCTGATGGACTTTTGGAGTCACTTGATTTTGAATCACTTGACACATGTGAACCATGCCTCATAGGCAAGATGACTAAAAACGCCGTTCCCTGGAACAATGGAACGGGCGAGTGACTTATTGGAAATCATACATACTGATGTGTGCGGTCCAATGAATGTTACAACGCGTGGTGGATATCATTATTTTCTCACCTTCACTGATGACTTAAGTAGATATGGGTATATTTACTTAATGAAACACGAGTCTGAAATGTTTGAAAAGTTCAAGCAATTTAAGAGTGAAGTTGAGAATGATCATAACAAGAAGATTAAATTCCTGCGATCTGATCGAGGACTTGAATATCTGAGTTATGAGTTTGGCAGTCGCTTAAGACAGTGTGGAATTGTTTCACAGTTGACACCTCTCGGAACACCACATCGTAATGGTGTGTCCGAACGTCGTAACCGAACCTTATTAGGTATGGTGCGTTCTATGATGTCTCTTGCTGATTTGCCACTATCATTTTGGGGTTATGCATTAGAGACAACTGCATTCACTTTAAATAGGGCACCATCAAAATCCATTGAGACAATGCCATATGAATTGTGGTTTGGCAACAAGCCAAAGTTGTCTTTTCTTAAAGTTTCAGGATGTGATGCTTATGTCAAAAAGCTTCAGCCTGAAAAGCTGGAACCCAAAGCGGTGAAATGCGTCTTCATAGGATACCCAAAAGAGACAGTCGGGTATACCTTGTATCTCAAATCCAAAGGCAAAGTGTTTGTTGCTAAGAACAGAACATTTCTTGAGAAAGAGTTTCTCTCGAAAGAATTGAGTGGGAGGAAAATAGAGCTTGATGAGGTTACTGAACCTTTACTTCAACCAGAAAGTAGCGCACCACAGAAAGATGTTTCTGTGGAACCTACGACGGTAGAAGAGGAAGTTAATGATGATCATGAAGCTTCGGATCAAGCTGCTATTGAACCTCATAGGTCGACAAGGCCGCATACTACCCCTGAGTGGGATGACAAACCTGTCTTGGAGGTCATGTTGTTGGACAACAATGAACCTACGAGCTATGGAGGAGCAGTGATGGGCCCGAATTCCGAGAAATGGTTAGAGGCCATGAAATCCGAGATGGGATCCATGTACAAAAACAAAGTATGGACTTTGGAAGTATTACCTGAAGGGTGAAAGGCCATTCAGAACAAATGGATCTTTAAGAAGAAGACAGACGCGGACGGTAATGTCACCGTCTATAAATCTCGACTTGTGGCAAAGGGTTTTTCACAAGTTCAAGGAATTGACTACGATGAGACTTTCTCACCCGTAGCGATGCTTAAGTCTGTCAGAATCATGTGAGCAATATAGAAATGCTGGAAAGCGTGAAGGAATATTTGAACAAGAGTTTTCCAATGAGAGGACCTAGGAGAAGCTGCTTTCATATTAGGCATTAAAGATCTATAGAGATAGATCGAGACGCTTAAATAGCACTTTCACAGAGCACATACCTTGATAAAGTTTTGAAGAAGTTCAAAATGGAACAGTCCAAGAAGGGGTTCTTGCCTATGTTACAAGGTGTGAAGTTGAGTAAGACTCAATGCCCAGTAACTGCAGAAGATAGAGAAAAGATGAGTGTCATACCCTATGCTTCAGCCATAGGCTCTATCATGTATGCAATGTTGTGCACAAGACCCGATGTCAGCCTTGCCATAAGTATGGCTGGAAGGTTTCAACGTGATCCTGGAATGGAGCACTGGCAACCGGTCAAGAATATCCTTAAGTACCTGAAAAGGACTAAGGAAATGTTTCTCGTTTATGGAGGTGATGAAGAGCTCATCGTAAAGGGTTACGTCGATGCAAGCTTTGACACTGATCCGGATGACTCTAAAGTCGCAAACCGGATACGTATTTATTCTTAACGGGGGAGCGGTAAGCTGGTGCAGTTCCAAGCAAAGCGTGGTAGCTGATTCTACGTGTGAAGCGGAATACATCGCAGCCTCGGAGGTGGCGAAGGAAGGTGTCTAGATGAAGCAGTTCATGACAGATCTTGGAGTAGTTCCCAGTGCACTGAATCCAATGAACCTGTTCTGTGACAACACTGGTGCCATTGCTCTGGCCGAGTAACCAAGGTTCCACAAGAGGACCAGACACATAAAGCGACACTTCAACTCAATCCATGATTACATCATGGAGAAAGACATAAATATTTTCAAAGTGCACAAGGATCTGAATGTTGCAGACCCGTTGACTAAACCTCTTCCAAGGGCTAAACATGATCAACACCAGAACTGCATGGGTGTTCGATTCATTACAATGTAAATCACATATTAATGTGAACTAGATTATTGACTCTAGTGCAAGTGGGAGACTGTTGGAAATATGCCCTAGAGGAAATAAATAAAGTGTTTATTATTGTATTTCCTTGTTCATGATAATCTTTTATTATCCATGCTATAATTGTATTAATTGGAAACATGGATACATGTGTGGATACATAGACAAACACAATGTCCCTAGTATGTCTCTAGTTAACTAGCTCGTTGATCGAAAGATGATTAAGGTTTCCTAGCCATGGACATGAGAATGTCATTTGATAACGGGATTACATCATTAGGAGAATAATGTGATGGACAAGACCCAAACTACAAACGTAGCTTATGATCATGTCAGTTTATTGCTACTGTTTTCTACATGTCAAGTATATGTTCCTATGACCATGAGATCATGCAACTCATAGATATCTGAGGAGTGCCTTGTGTGTATCAAACGTCGCAACGTAACTTGGTGACTATAAAGGTGCTCTACAGGTATCTCCAAGGGTGTGTGTTCAGTTGGCATGGATCAAGACTGGGATTTGTTACTCCGTGTGACGGAGAGGTATCTCAGGGCCCACTCGGTAATACAACATCACAATAAGCCTTGCAAGCAATGTAACTAAGTGTTAGTTGCAAGATCTTGTATTACGGAACGAGTAAAGATACTTTCCGGTAACGAGGTTGAACTAGGTATGGAGATACCGACGATCGAATCTCGGGCAAGTAACATACCGAAGAACAAAGGGAACATCATACGGGATTAACTGAATCCTTGACATAGAGGTTCGACCGATAAAGATCTTCGTAGAATATGTAGGAACCAATGTGGACATCCAGGTCCCGCCATTTTTTATGGACCGTAGAGGTGTCTCGGTCATGTCTACATAGTTCTCGAACCAGCAGGGTCTGCACACTTAAGGTTTGGTGACGTTTCAGTAGTATAGAGTTATGCATGGTGGTGACCGAAGGTTGTTCGGAGTCCTGGATGAGATCACGAACGTCATAAGGAGCTCCGGAATGGTGGAATTGCTCCACCACCATCGACGGAGCGCCATCAGGCTGCCGGAGAACTCTTCTTCCTCTCCACTCCCTCTTGCTGGATCAAGACGGTGGAGATCGTCATCAAGTTGTACGTGTGCTAAACGCGGAGGTGTCGTCGGTTCGGTACTAGATCGGAAGGATCGTGATCAAGTTCGT
Organism: Hordeum marinum; assembly: GCA_022496015.1. NCBI lineage: Eukaryota > Viridiplantae > Streptophyta > Magnoliopsida > Poales > Poaceae > Hordeum > Hordeum marinum. The sequence goes on from CM039672.1 coordinate 389,417,717, forward strand.
GGGACGGATCGTGATCAAGTTTGTGGGACGGATCGTGATCGGATTGCGGGACGGATCGTGATTGGATTGCGGGACGGATCGTGATTGGGTTGCACGGCAATTTGGATCGCGAAGACGTTCGACTACACCAACCGCGTTTCTTAACGCTTCCCGCTTAGCGATCTACAAGGGTATGTAGATCCACTCTCCCTCTCGTAGATTCTCATCACCATGGATAGATCTGCGTGTGCATAGGAAATTTTTTGTTTCCCATGCAACGTTCCCCAACACCATGCCCCCTCATCCTTTCTTCCGAGGGTTTCTAAACTTCTTCGGGGCACAACTACACCATTTTCCTCCGAATGCCATCTCTTATCTTGCCGCTTTCATTACTTTATGTGAGTGCTTCTTGGGGTGTCCTCCCCACTGGGGTTTGTTTAAGCATATCTTTACTGTCCGATCCCAGTCGGTGAAAAAGGCCAACCCTGAGGATTATAAGACCCATGTCATCCAGTTATGTGGTGGCTTGGGGATCTAAAAGAGGGCTAGGAGCTCCTTTCCTTCAATGACCTTTCCTGCATCAGTTAGGGGTTGGTAGCCAACATGGTTCTATTGTAAGGACGTTGCTTCTCAAAATATGTCGACTGATCTTTCGCCCTTCACACTAGATCGACCCACCACTCCCAAATCACTTTCAGTGTTAGAGGGAGAGAAAGTCCAAGTGTGGATCTTAGTTAACGCTATAGTGGCGCTGGTTCGTGGCGGAGTAACTGGCATGGATCTGCTGGAGACATTCCTTAGTCGACCCATCCAGCCTCTTCAAGCGAGGGACCACGCCATGTGGCACTACTCTGGCCCTAAAGACACTAGTAAGACACACCTAGAGAAGGTCTCGGAGGAGACTGTTGCACAGTGGCTTCAAAGCATCACTAGAGCCCGTGACAATCCTCTGGGAGCCAAACGAATCAAGCCCTTCTCAGCTGAGAACCCACCACCAAATCTGGTAAGTAACACCTTTGTCGAATGCAATGACATTTCGTCGAGTGGTTGGCTGTGTCGATCGACTGACTTTACTATTTGAATCTTGCAGGAACTAACGAACATGCACTCGCCTATGCCGAATGCAAATCAGCCCAAAGGCGGAGGGGAGACCAAGGGCGGCATCATGGATTTTGATTATGCCGATGATAGCGATGACGAATACAACGACTCGGGCGAGGACTAAGAAGAAGTCGAGTCTCCTTCGCGCACTGAGCATCGCTCCAAGCAGCGTCAGGACCCCGTGGCTGCCCCAAGCAGGGCCTTGGCATCGAGTAGAAGGAACCCGAAGTGGGACCGAGCCTCGACGGTTGAGTCGAGTGAACAGTCCGCAAAGCAGCCCAAATCTGATGTGCCGAAGCCTCAGAAGGCTTTGCACCGTATGAAGATTGTTGTACTTGTTGTCTCAACGTGAGTGCTCGCTTTCTTTTTCGTTTGTTGTTGTGGAACTTCATATCTTCGCTGACCGAGTGGAATTTATCTGTCAGAGCCGCTACTTTGGTGACGTCGCCTCCAGGGGATGAAGGAGAGCCAATGGACTTGGATACTGCTGAGTGGCCACCTCTCAGCACGGTATAAGAAACTTTCACTCTATTCTGTTTTTTGAGAATGATTCACCGATCGAATAATCCATGTTGTCGACTGTAAAATGTAGAAATTATCCAGCTAGAGGATGACGACGAGCCATCGAGGGCATGCGCTCGGAGAACACCATCAGGGCAGACGCCTCGTAAGTCGACCACCGCAATGTCCCAAGAGCTTGGTGATTCGTCTCGAGCTAGAACTGAACTTGCAACCCCGCTGTCAAGTGCCCCACCAGCTGCTTCGACCATTGTGGCTTCTGAGCCAATCGGGCAGCCTCAAGCAACTTTGGCTGCACCAACCACAACATCGACTCCCCTGACGAATGCCTTTCCTATGCATCTCATCCCAGAGGACCAGGCTAGAGCTGGCAAAGAAGCCATGATCCAAGCTGAGCAGATGATGTTGCACACAAAGGAGGCATACGAGGCCAGCAAGTTGGCTTATGATGCTAGCTCGGCGCTTTGCTCCAATGTTCGAGTAAGTGCGATTGTAAGTTTGTTTCCGATTGAATTCCAGCCATTCTTGATTGCACACCCAGTGGGTGTTTTCCTTTTGAAGAAAACTTTTTTGTTTTCCTCTCGAGTAGATCAGGTCTTAGTCGAGTGGAAACAGGTCCAGTGGGGGCACGCTGAGTGCACCCACTGGGTGTAGTCCCCGAGACCGCTTTCGGATGGTGTTGACATCGATAGGGGTCTTAGAATTGTTTTGACAATCGCTCGACAGGTCGAGTGATAGCAAGTCTAGTGGGGGCACCCTGAGTGCACCCACTGGGTGTAGTCCTCGAGACCGCCGTCAAGTGCTTGCATCGGTGGGGGACATAATTGTGACGATGTTTGCATGCTTGCGCACTTTTTTGGTGTCACTCGACCGGTCGAGTGATGATAAGTACAGTGGGGGCACACTGAGTGTTTGCACCGGTGGGGGTCTGTTAGGAACAATATTTTCCTCAGACAGGTCAAAACTGGTCGAGTGATTTCATATCCAGTGGGGGCATGCTAAGTGCACCCACCGGGTGTAGTCCCCGAGACTACTGTTGATCGCTAGCGATGAGGAGTAGTCTTAAGAACATGGACTCAGGGTCCTTTGTCATACGCAGAGTACACTTATCACTCGGTTTGTCGAGTGTGCATTTAGCTCAGTACTTCCACCTCTGAATGATTACCCTAGGGATAGAGAGGTCCGAACCTACCCTGCAGGTTTCATCGATATTATTTTCATCAACAATGATATGATGCTGGTTTCATGGACATCATTTCCATCAACCATGATATGATGCTTTTTCGGGGGTGTGGGGTGGGGCGGCGGGCCGCCAACCATTTGACTGTGCTTGATCCTTTCCACTTGGAAGTGAAGAAAATTTCATGTCAACCGAATTGCCTTTTGTTGATTTTAGAGAGCTTGTGAACTTGGCACCTAGTACAAAGACCTAGAGAAGGAGAGGAACCATCTTAAAGTGGATCTGGCAGTCTCCAAGAACAATCTGGAGCATGCACACACTGAGTTAAGGATCCTGGGAGGTAATTTCCATTGACCAACTGCACTACTACTTTCCTCTTCCATCCTTTGAACCGAGTGTCTTCACTCGAACAGACGTGCGTGATGAGAATCGAAGACTCCAAGCGCGTCTCAACAGTGTTGTTTCTTTAGATATCATGAAGAAAGCACTAGAGGACAAGGAGAAGGCACTCGCAAAATGTAGCGACCTGACCTGGCAAGGTCAAGCCTCTGTGTGTTCTGTGCCATCCCTGGATCAGTATGCTGGCACACACAGTACATCAATGTTTATATCAAAGTGCAATCACATGTAATTAACGTAAAACTGATATATACCTTAAAATAGCAGTGGATACAATCAACGGGAGTGGAGTCCCAATAACACCAACGGCAAGTTGAGTGCGGACCGTAACCTTGAATCGTACTCTTACCCGTTGTAGAAGAGTATCTACAACATAAGACATTGCAGCCGTGTAGGTTAGTACATGGAATGTAGTGGCAAGATCACCAAAGTAGAACAGAAGAATAAAGGCTATTCTATATGCAAAGGCTTTGTGGCTCTGTGTCTGAGTTTTTGCGTAAAAGCTGATTTTATTTTCCTACAACAAAGGAATATCAGGAATTTCACTATGGAGTTACCTATCATGACATGGTTCCGCCAACCAATGTCTCAATGCCCATAAGTATCATAAGTTGCCCACAATTAGTTATCAGTCCAGTGTTAAGAGTTCAGAGATAGATCCAAGTCCAAAGGCTCAAATTGTCCGTAAACGGGGACACGGCTAATCGATTAGGTTTAACTCTGCAGAGTGTTGTGTACTTTACCCACAAGATTCGATCCCTCCTGGCAAGTCCTCGCACTTCATGGTGTTTGAGGATAGGATGAACGAAACATGGTCTTTGAGAGTGCTTCCCTGACTATCTGACAGTGCCGATCCAATCCTAACATCGACTACATCTCGTAGCACTGCCTAGACAGAGTCACAACAAAGATCAACCAAGCCAAAGCCCCATAATGACTTGTGGCTACACAAGTAAGCTTCCGGGCATGAAGTATTCATCCTTCTCTTTGAGTCTAGGTGAAGCTTTCCGCAAGATGTCATGGCACTTCCCCATGCATCCCGGCCATCCTCTAGTTACTCCAGGGTGCCCATCAATTCCATCCTTCACCTAGTAGTGTGTATTGAAAACTTGTTTTCTCGAGTCTCGAAGTCTTGAGGTCTTGAAGATGCAGGACTTGAGGATGCCTTCATGAAGTTGTCATCTTGACGCAGAATCCTTTTCTCACACCACTCACGAACACTCATACCAGACCCCATCTACTTTAGCATAGCATTGCACTAACTAGCATTCCCGGGGCTTTAGTAACAAGTGGTGGGTTCCTACCTCATGCATTCTACTCAACTACAAGAATTTCAATAACACTACGGGAGGGATTTGTTGAATTATGTCACTACATGCATTAAAACATAGGTATGGAATATATGGTCAAAGTGAACTTGCCTGTACTGTTGATGAAGATAAGTATCATTCTCAGAAAAATACTTGATAGAACTCTTCGTCACTCTCCAATGAAAATCTATATAACAAACATTGCATTCATAAACAAACACTTCTAGAAATCAATACTAACAATCACAAGGTAACACAAGAACCAAAAGTAACAAGGTTGATGAAGGAATTTCTTAAGACAAAATGCCAAGTAACAAAACTACATCAACACAATTGTGATGAAGGAAATACTTAAGACAAAAGTTAAAATCAACAAGGTTTTCATAAACACAACTAAGGTAGTTTTCCCTTACAAACAAATATTTTCAAATAGTAACAAAAAAAACAAAGTAAAATATAACAAAATTATTTTAGTAAATATTTTACTAGCAAAAAGAATTACTTTTAAAGAACAAGTAAAACTATGAAAACAACATCCTAAAAAACATAAGTGTTTGCTAAGTGAAACAATAAAATATTAAAATAAGAAAAAACAAAGTATAAAACAACTAAGTTAACAGAAACTAAAATTTATAAAACAATTATTTTAAATATTTTTAGATAAGAAACCAACTAGCATTACTAGAGCAATACAATAAAGAAAACTAAATAATGGGCATCTAAATTTTGGTGGCTACTACTAATATAACAAGACAAACTATTTTTAGTTACAAAACAAGACTTAACAGAAAAGTCTTTTAAAACTTTTGTGAAAAGAGATACTACTAAAACTAAATTGTTTTATAAAACATTTCTTTTTGAAAAAGAATATAGTTTCCTATATCATTTGAATATAAAAACAAAGCAAAACTATTTTTATTAACAGAGAAAATAAGTCACCTAATATTGGACAACAGAACTAGAGAAAACTAAAACAACAAGTTAAACTACTTCAGATTTAAAATAATTTACAAATAAAACTAAACTAATTAAACTCTAGTATGAACTAAACAGAATCTGTTTTAGTTAAGAACCCTCAGCAAATTTATTCAGAAAAAATTCTCAAACCTTACCTATTGATAACTAAGATCACTAGTGACAATTAGCAAAAAGAATCAAATAAAAAAATATTTTTAAACTCAAGTTATTCAAAAAACAAGATTTAATTCAAATATGTTTAAATTCAAATTTAAATATTCACAAATAGTCAAACTTGATATCTACAGAAACTAGATAAAATTTGTTACACAATGCAAAAATAATCAATCAAAAACTCTAAATATTTTAAAAGATATACTAAAAACAAAAACAGAACACACTCTGTTTTCTAAAACAAAAACAGAAAAAGAAAAATTTAACTAACGGTCAGTGGTCTACGTGGCTGCCTCTGATATGCTACGGGGTGTGTCCGTGAGTGCTAAATGGGTGAACGGGGTGTGTCCGTGGCGATTTAAGTCATCTAATCCTAGCCGATGGATCGAGATCTAACGGAGGGGAGAGGGTGAGAGGCTCACCGAGAAGGGGTCGCCGGCGATGGAGCTTTTCCGGCGAGGCCGAAGCGACGAGGTCCTCGGGGGAGGTGTTCCGGCGGTCCTCCGGCGATGGCGTGGCCTCCAATCGGTGGCGGGGATCCGCCAGGGATGGCTGCTGGCGTACGAGAGGCTAGGGGACGACGGTGGCGACGGGAAGGTGCGGTGGGGGTTTCGGGTGGAGAGGATACTCCGGTGAGGTGGTGGCGGGGCGATCCCGAAGGGTCTCCGATGATGGTGAGGGCACCAGGCGACGGCGGGGTGTCTCCGGTGAAGGTTGGTCGCGTCGGGGACGTGTGGTGGTGACGGAGGTGAGTGGCGCGTGCTCACAGAGCTTCGGTGATGATTGGAACTCCGGCGAGCTATGCGGTGACGCTCTAGCTAGGGGAGGGGGTGTTCGGGGGGGGGGAATGGGTGCGGCGAGGCAGGGGCTCTTATATAGGCCAAGTGCGGGGTCAGGGGAGGGACAGGAGGAGCGGATTCCGGCGCGGATTCGTCGCCGGCGAGGTAAGGGGGGAGTCATGGAGAGGACGACCGCGACGGGATTTGCGTCGAGCGGTGGGACCCGCGGTCAGAGAGAGAGAGAGGGTGCTATCATTGGGCGGCCGGACAGGAGGGGTTTCGGGGAGGGATCAGGGGGCTGGGCCGGCTGAGTCTTAATACGCGTGTATTTTCTTCCTATTATAAATACCAGAGCATTAAAAACAGCATTAGGACATTTAAATCTTGTCCAAAAAATAAAACTTATATATCAAAATGACCAGAGATTTAAATTCCATTAAATGGACATTTTTCCACGGCCAAATTAAATACTGTAAAAAAAATTATTTTTAGAAAATGCCTAAATGGCTTTATTTATTTTTGCAAATATTTTTTTCAAATAACCCCTTGGGTTTTATTATTCAAAAACTGCACAAAATACCCCCTGGTTTGGAGTGCCATTACTCCTCTCAAAAAAATTTGTCCAGGGGTTTGAATGCTTGGAAATTTTGAATAGGAACCAAATATGGCATGGATTCAAAGAATAATTGAGAGGTTTTCAAAAGCATTTTCAAATCCTTTCTTTAAACTTCCAACTCATATTTCATATAATTTGAAGAAGTCCTTTTCTCCTCTCTCATGAAAATCATGGAGTTGCACAAAGTTTCTGAATTGGAAGTATTTTCAAATGAAATTCAAATCATATTCAAATCCCTTTTCATTTCTTTAAATGGAAGAAGTCATATCATCTTCACTATAGGGTTTTGTGATGAAATGGATTGGAATTTCCTAAGGATCAAAAATGCAGAGTAAGAGTTTTGGGAAAGTCATTTTATTCCCTCTCATTCAAAAGTTTTTGTTTCAAAAGTTTCAAATTTTCACTCACTTTCAATCACTGAAGCAAACAAACAATCATTCTAATAATTATTATAACATTCCAAAATTTTGGATGTTATAAACCTACCACACTTAAAATGAATCTCGTCCTCGAGATTCAAAAGGGCTAGAAAGAAAAGGTTAGGGTTTGGGGGTCTTCTAACAAATCCACTGACCAAGAAGGTGTGGGGTCTTCCAACAAGACTCCATTGACCTGGAAGGTGTGGGGTCTACCACACTTAAAATGAGAGTTACTGGTCCCTCAAAATCCTGGTATTCTTGTGGGTGCATCTGTTCGTTCACATTCTTCATGATAGCTCCTTCGGTGATGCTCTTCCGTTTGAATCAAAATCTCGTGTTCTCATAACAACATGTATTTCCTCCGATACTGGGTCTTCTTAACTGATAAGTCTCGCATTCATTCTAAGTAACTTATCAATGATCTCATGTTGGTCTACCATTAATGGTTGTCCTGTAGTGAAATGGGTCTTGGCTTCATTCCTCACCGTAAAATTCCTACGGGTGACAGCAACTGCTGTGTACAAGGGTTTTCTTCATACCATACTAAGGCTTAAACAAAAAGCTTCAAAGAACGTCGTCTCTTTACTATGGGTAAGTCACTCAGATTTTACCATTCCGAATAGCAAGAGAAATGATAAGAGTAAGTCGTCATGGTGGCCAAACCATGTCGCACTGAAATCATTACCTTGTATAAGGTTTAGTGAATCTCGTATTCTAACACTTGGGCTTCCTCACAAGCGTTGCAGAAATTTCTCTTGTCAACTAACAAGGTTCGGATAAATCCATTGATTATGCAAGCTAAACAAAACATCTATTGTTTCTTCGCAACTCTCAGGTTATTGTATACTCCTAAGAGAATCGCTTGCTGATCAATCGTAGCTTCTTCCTAGTTTCTTCCTTCATAAAGGTGGGGCTTGATCCTTATCAATCCTAAGGTCAGTGAGTTGTGGGTTCACTTGAATGCTTGAACAGCCTTAACTCACTCTTGGGGTTACTATCGTTCCATATCCCAACATTACCTTCAGTTCATTCCATTATACCCTTGAGGTAACAATTCACAGACTTATTCTTGTCTAGATTCCACTCTTTGGAGTTTATTTTCCTTTCCATTGGTCTGTTTAACCTTGGGTATGCTTTCATCACAATCATTCCTTTTTCCAATATTCCAGCTTCAAAAGCACTTTGTCACAAAGGTTATCATCCACATAGTTCGATGTGGTTCCACATTCTCTTCAACTGTATTCACTTATCCAAACTCCTTGATATGAATGGTATTTTCTTCATTCATTTATCCCTGTGGGTAATACCACACTTAAAATGGAATGCACTCATGCTTGCATAGACCATATTTTCTCATATCCTCGAAAATGGTCGGAGATCTTTGTTCATGGGGTAACAACTCATATAATTCAACATAGGCAAATCATGACACCATAAATTCCATTGATCTCATGAATTTATCACAAACTCTCAGACTTCCGTTACAAGATAATCTCATGAAAACAAGAGTGCTTCATGATACAGGTATTTCCATCTTCAAAACTTAACTACTCCATTCTAGCTTTCTTCTCATATTCAATCCTTTGTTACATCCTCAATCACTTCTTAAAACTCCTAAAAAGTACTTTATTACAAATGCTGCCATCCACATAGTTTGGTATGGTCTAGTATCACTCCCAACTTTATTCATTTATCCCCCCTTGGAAATATTTTAGTACCACTGGAACTTTGCGATGTGCTCTTTGAAATCATCCAACTTTTCCTTGACCAGGGTGGACATGAGCTTCATCTCCATCATCTCCGTATGCACTTCATGCTGGTATTCCTGAGTATGACGGAGTCTTGCTTCAAGTATTTCTCCAATCTGACGCATGGCTTCCATGGCAGCTTCACGAACAGCGTCAAAGAAATTGCTCGTGGTATACGAGATATGAAAAAGTATTGTCCCATAGTCTTTGGCAAACTCCTTGTACACGGTGGAGGTGTACCTTCACATACCAAAGTTCCACTCCATTTTCCATGAATGGGTAGCCTTTGTATACTGCATCTCCTTCAAGATGGATGTGCTTCATCATATCCTTCAGGATCCTTGGGTAATCATGATTACTAGTCAGGGTCATGATCGTCTCCGGGCCCTTGAGGAAAGACTCATAAAGGGTGGTCATCTGCAGGTGTCAGAAAAGGGTACTCAAAATTTAACATATGCTTCTTCTTGGGTAAGCATGCTTATCATCCAAACCAAGCTTCTAATTCTCTTCCCATCATTATACAGAGTATTGTCATCCTTAAAACAAAATGGGTTATCCGTATACCATATTCTATAATATCCTTGTTCTTTAGCAAAATCCCAGTTTATGCATCAACAACTCATCTTCATCCATGTTTTGGATCCACGCTTCTACCTCCAGCTGGGTCATTTGTCAAGTGAATTCAAGTCCAACTTCATACATCATCTATTGGGTTCAAGGTTTTGGGATGAGATGGGTAAGAGAGAGAAAGGAGGGGATACACACAATACAAACAATGTTTTTGAAAATAGATTTTTTTGGTGGCTGACGAAAGAAATTACACACAAATGATAGCTCACAAATCATCGTATCTAACGTAAGTTTACAACAGGGGTTGGTCTTCTAGGGGCATAATATGTTGGAAATTCTTCATGGTCTTCAATTTCTTCAGGTCTGTATAGTCTTCAACTCGTGTAGTTTCAATTCTTCTAATGCATGGTGAAATCTTCTTTACTTTGAAGTGGCCATCAATTGTTTGATATCTGGTCCTTCTCGAAGTGGTCTCAGTGGATCCTTAGTGGAGTCAAGGGGAAAGGGTATTGTCTAACTATTTGAGGTAAGAAAGAACATTTGATAAAGCTCAAATAAGATGAGAAGTAAAGGGTCTTTTGAAAACAAAGTTTTTTGAGAAATCGTTTCCTAAGGGCTTTCCAGTTTCTAGGGTCACGTCCTACAGTCAACATGTGCTCTGATACCATTTCTGTAGCGACCTGACCTGGCAAGGTCAAGCCTCTATGTGTTCTGTGCCATCCCTGGATCAGTATGTTGGCACACACAGTACATCAATGTTTATATCAAAGTGCAATCACATGTAATTAATATAAAAATTATATATACCTTAAAATAGCAGCGGATACAGTCAACGGGAGTGGAGTCCCAATAACACCAACGGCAAGTTGAGTGCGGACTGTAACCCTGAATCGTATTCTTACCCGCCGTACAAGAGTATCTGCAACATAAGACGTTGCAGCCGTGTAGGTCAGTACATGGAATGTACTGGCAAGATCACCATAGTAGAATAGAAGAATAAAGGCTATTCTATATGCAAAGGCTTTGTGGCTCTGTGTCTGAGTTTTTGCGTAAAAGCTGATTTTATTTTCCTACAACAAAGGAATATCAGGAATTTCACTATGGAGTTACCTATCATGACATGGTTCCGCAAACCAATGTCTCAATGCCCATAAGTATCATAAGTTGCCCACAATTAGTTATCAGTCCAGTGTTGAGAGTTCAGAGATAGGTCCAAGTCCAGAGGCTCAAATTGTCCGTAACCGGGGACACGGCTAATCGATTAGCTTTAACTCTGTAGAGTGTTGTGTACTTTACCCACAAGATTCGTTCCCTCCTAGTAAGTCCTCGGACAGCATGGTGTTTGAGGATAGGATGAACGAAACATTGTCTTTCAGAGTGCTTCCCTGACTATCCGATAGTACCCATCAAATCCTAACGTGGACTACATCTCGTAGCACTGCCTAGACAGAGTCACAACAAAGATCAACCAAGCCAGAGCCCATACTGACTTGTGCCTACACAGGTAAGCTTCCGGGCATGAAGTATTCATCCTTCTCTTTGAGTCTGGGTGAAGCTTTCCGCAAGATGTCATGGCACTTCCCCATGCATCCCGACCATCCACTGGTTACTCCAGGGTGCCCATCAATTCCATCCTTCACCCAGTAGTGTTTATTGAAAACTTGTTTTCTCGAGTCTCGAAGTCTTGAGGTCTTGAAGATGCAGGACTTGAAGATGCCTTCATGAAGTTGTCGTCTTGACGTAGAATCCTTTTCTCACACCACTCACGAACACTCATACCAGACCCCGTCTACTTTAGCATAACATTGCACTAACTAGCTTTCCCGGGGCTTTAGTAACAAGTGGTGGGTTCCTACCTCATGCATTCTACTCAACTACAAGAATTTCAATAACACTACGGGAGGGATTTGTTGAATAATGTCACTACATGCATTAAAACATAGGTATGAAATATATGGTCAAAGTGAACTTGCCTGTACTGTTGATGAAGATAAGTATCGTTCTCAGAAAAATACTTGATAGAACTCTTCATCACTCCATATAACAAACATTGCATTCATAAGCAAACACTTCTAGCAATCAATACTAACAATCACAAGGTAACACAAGAACCAAAAGTAACAAGGTTGATGAAGGAATTTCTTAAGACAAAACTCCAAGTAGCAAAACTACATCAACACAATTGTGATGAAGGAAATACTTAAGACAAAAGTTAAAATCAACAAGGTTTTCATAAACACAACTAAGGTAGTTTTCCCTTACAAACAAATATTTTCAAATAGTAGAAAAACAAAAACAAAGTAAAATATAACAAAATTATTTTAGTAAATATTTTACTAGCAAAAAAGAATTACTTTTAAAGAACATGTAAAACTATGAAAACAACATCCTAAAAAACATAAGTGTTTGCTAAGTGAAACAATAAAATATTAAAATTAGAGAAAACAAAGTATAAAACAACTAAGTTAACAGAAAGTAAAATTTATAAAACAATTATTTTAAATATTTTTAGATAAGAAACCAACTAGCATTACTAGAGCAATACAATAAAGAAAACTAAATAATGGGCATCTAAATTTTGGTGGCTACTACTAATAAAACAAGACAAACTATTTTTAGTTACAAAAAAATACTTAACAAAAAAATCTTTTAAAACTTTTGTGAAAAGAAATACTACTAAAACTAAATTGTTTTATAAAACATTTCTTTATGAAAAAGAATATAGTTTCCTATATCATTTGAATATAGAAACAAAGCAAAACAATTTTTATTAACAGAGAAAATAAGTCACCTAATATTGTACAACAGAACTAGAGAAAACTAAAACAACAAGTTAAACTAATTCAGATTTAAAATAATTTACAAATAAAACTAAACTAATTAAACTCTAGTATGAACTAAACAGAATCTATTTTAGTTAAGAACCCTAAGAAAATTTATTTAAAAAAAATTCGCAAACCTTACCTACTGATAACTAAGATCACTAGTGACAATTAGCAAAAAGAATCAAATAAAAATATATTTTTAAACTCAAGTTATTCAGAAAACAAGATTTAATTCAAATCTGTTTAAATTCAAATTTAAGTATTCAACAAAAGTCAAACTTGGTATCTACATAAACTAGATAAAAAAATTTACACAATGCAAAAAGAATCAATGAAAAACTCTAAATATTTTAAAAGATATAATAAAAAAATAGAACACACTTTCTTTTCTAAAACAAAAACAGAAAAAGAAAAATTTAACTAACGGTCAGTGGTCTACGTGGCTGCCTCTGATAGGCTACGGGGTGTGTGCGTGAGTGCTAAATGGGCGAACGGCCGACACTAAAAGAAAACGGTTCGGCGATTTAAGTCATCTAATCCTAGCCGATGGATCGAGATCTAACGGAGGGGAGAGGGTGAGAGGCTCACCGAGAAGGGGTCACCGGCGATGGAGCTTTTCCGGCGAGGCCGAAGCGACGAGGTCGTCGGGGGCGGTGGTCTGGCGGTCCTCCGGCGATGGAGTGGCGTCCAATCGACAGCGGGGATCCTCCGGGGATCGCTGGTGGCATCGGAGAGGCTAGGGGACGACGGTGGCGACGGGCAGGTGCGGTGGGGGTTTTGGGTGGAGAGGATACTCCGGCGAGGTGGTGGCATGGCGTTCCCAGAGGGTCTCCGGTGATGGTGAGGGCACCAGCCGACGACAGGGAGTCTCCTGTGAAGGTTGGTCTTGTCAGGGACGTGTGGTGGTGACGGAGGCGAGTGGCGCGTGCTCACAGAGCTTCGGTGATGACCGGAACTCCGGTGAGCTGTGGGGTGACGCTCTAGCGAGGGGAGGGGGTGTTCGGGGGGGGGGGTGAATGGGTGCGGCGAGGCAGGGGGCTCTTATATAGGCCAAGTGCGGGGTCAGGGGAGGGACAGGAGGAGCGGATTCCGATGCGGATTCATCGCCGGCGAGGTAAGGGGGGAGTGATGGAGAGGACGACCGCGGCGGGATTTGTGTCGGGCGGTGGCACCCACGGTCAGAGAGAGAGAGACGGCGCTGTCATCAGGCGGCCGATCAGGATGGGTTTCGGGGAGGGATCAGGGGGCTGGGCCGGCTGAGTCTTAATACGCGCGTAATTTTTTTTCCTTTTATAAATACCAGAGCAGTAAAAACAGCATTAATACATTTAAATCGTGTCCAAAAAATAAAACTGATGTATCAAAGTGACCAGGGAATTAAATGCCATTAAATGGACATTTTTCGACGGCCAAATTAAATACTTTAAAAAAATTATTTTCAGAAAATGCCTAAATGGCTTTATTTATTTTTGCGAAAATTTATTTCAGAAAATGCCTAAATGCCTAAATGGCTTTATTTATTTTTTCAAATCATTTCTTTAAACTTCCAACTCATATTTCATGTAATTTGAAGAAGTCCTTTTATCCTCTCTCATGAAAATCATGGAGTTGCACAAAGTTTCTGAATTGGAAAATTTTTCAAATGAAACTCAAATCATATTCAAATCCCTTTTCAATTCTTTAAATGGAAGAAGTCATATCATCTTCACTCTGGGGTTTTGTGATGAAATGGATTGGAATTTCCTGAGGATCAAAAATGCAGAGTAAGAGTTTTGGGAAAGTCATTTTATTCCCTCTCATTCAAAAGTGTTTTTTTCAAAAGTTTCAAATTTTCACTCACTTTCAATCACTCAAGCAAACAAACAATCATTCAAATAATTATTATAACATTCCAAAATTTTGGATGTTACACCGAATCTCAATAGGTGGCGAGGGAGAAGTCTGAAGCTTACGAAAAGAAACTTGCCACAGCCAAGAAGCTAGAGGAAGAACACTCCAAGTTGAAGCAAGAACGGGCCGACTGGAACAAGAAGGCCAAACAACTGACCAGGAGGAGTAATGGTCTGGAGAAGCACTTGCGAGATTTCGCGAAAAAGATGTTCATTATGCTCGACGATAACTTTCCTTGTCGAGTGAATTTCCTTAATTCCCATAAGCCAGTAACGCGACCACCTTTCTATTCCTTCCTCCATGTTGAGTTCTGCCAGGACTTTGAAAAAGAGACCGGAGAGATCAAACCAAATCTGGATCCCACCAAGTCGCCCGTTGGAGATGTTGTGGCCATGAACATGTTCCGTCTCAAAGTCCGCCTCCAGAGTGTTCAAGCATACATCGTTCGACTGAAGGTCGTGCCGGAGAAGATTGACAAGTAATTATGTCCTGAAGACACCCTCTGGACTGACCTTGAGCCAATTATGACCTGCCTCAATGAAATTCCTGTCAGAGTGCAAGCATCGAAGAAGTTAGCTTCTTGTTGTGGGGCTAACATGGCGCTTTCACTCATCAGGGTCCATTGCAAGGAAGCAACAGAGGACAAGTTGAAGGCTCTCAAGGTGATTAACACAAATAAACTTCAGTTTGAGGACTTCATGGAGACCTTCATTGATGCAACCACTCGGATCGTTGACGGAATTGACTTGGACACCTTTGTCGAGCCAGCAAGTCCCACTGGTGCTTGAAAAAACTTCGCTTGCAGTAAAAAACATCATTCGCTTCGGAATGCCAAGTCGAGATGTAACCGCCTTAAAACTTTATTCAGGTCTTAAGTCTGAGTACCTTTGTTTGTGCGTACAACTTTTATTCACGCTGGAAACTTTGGATTTATCTGCACTTTGCTTTCAATCATTTTTTGACTGAATTTGTTTTGCTCCTGAATGGAGTGATTTGTCTGGCCAAGTCCCTGAGTGAGAAGAATATTCATCACTTGGATAGAGATTTTAACTTAGGCAAAAGCTAGTTCGTAGCTAAGCCCCCGAGTTAGGGGACCGCTCGTCACTCGGAGAATTTTTTGAATTTAGACGAATACTGGTTCGTAGCTAAGTTTCCGAGTGAATGGACTATTGTCCGCTTGGAAAGGTTTTTAACTTAGGTGAAAGTTGGTTCGCAGCTAAGCCTCTGAGTGAGAGGACCGCTCGTCACTCGGAGAAGTTTTTTGAACTTACACGAAGGTTGATTCGTAGCTAAGTTTCCGAGTGAATGGACTGTTGTCCACTCAGAAAGGTTTTCAACTTAGGAGAAAGCTGGTTCGCAGCTAAGTCCCCGAGTGACAGGATCGCTCGTCACTCGGAGAAGTTTTCGAACTTAGACGAATATTGGTTCGTAGCTAGGTTTCTGAGTGAATGGACTGTTTTCCACTCAGAAAGGTTTTTAACTTAGCTAAAAGCTAGTTCGTAGCTAAGCCCCCGAGTGAGAGGACCGCTCATCACTCAGAGAAGTTTTTTGAAATTAGAGGAATACTAGTTCATAGCTAAGTTTACGAGTGAATGGACTGCTATCCACTCGGAAAGGTTTTTAACTTAGGCAAAAACTGGTGCGCCACTAAGCCCCCGAGTGAGAGGATCGCTCGTCACTCGGAGAAATTTTCGAAACTAGACGAAGGCTGGTTCGTAGCTAAGTCTCCGAGTGAATGGATTGCTATCCACTCGGAAAGGTTTTTAACTTAGGCAAAAACTGGTCCCTAGCTAAGCCCCTGAGTGAGAGGATTGATCATCACTTGGAGTGTCCCCAAATGTAGGATTGTGCGATCGGAATCGATAAAAGACTACAGAAGTCAATACTTGCATAAACGACATTGTCTAGAATACGTTTATTACATCAAAACAGCTAACTCTTCAGGTATAGAAGCGTCGAAGTAGATCTGCGTTCTAGGCCTGCAGCTCGTCGATTTTCTTCTTGAGTTTGTAGAGGTGGTAGGCTCCATTCTTTAATACTTTGGTGACGATGAAGGGACCTTCCCATGCTGGTGCGAGCTTGTGAGGTCGCTGTTGATCCACTCGGAGCACCAGATCTCCTTCATGAAACGACCGACTCTAGACATGTTTTGCATGAAAGCGACACAGGTCTTGCTGATACACAGCCGACCGAATCAAAGTCATCTTGCGCTCCTCTTCCAAGAGATCCATGTTGTCCTGACGTGCTTGTTCCGCTTCAGCCTCGGAGTAAAGATCTACACGAGGGGAATTGTGCAGGAGATCACTCGGCAAAATGGCTTCAGCTCCATACACCAAGAAGAAAGGAGTGCATCCAGTCGACCAATTGGGAGTTGTTATCAACCCCCACATAACAGGGCAACTCAGACACCCAGCCTCTAGTTGCATGTTCTAGATCTCGCATGAGTCAAGGCTTCGGCCCTTGAAGGATGAGGCCATTGGCTCGCTCAGCTTGGCCATTAGTTTGAGTGTGTGAAACGGATGCATAATCCACCCGAGTGCCTTGGGAGAAGCAAATGTGTCTGAACTCTTTCGAGTCGAAGTTTAAGCCATTGTCTATGATAATACTATGAGGAACTCCATATAGGAAGATTATCTCTCTCATGAATTTCATCGCAATGCGGGAGTTTAGTTTCTTTATAGGTTTGGCCTCAATCCACTTCGTAAACTTGTCAATTGCAACAAGCAAATTGGTAAATCCACTCTCGCCTGTCCGAAAGGGACCAACCATATCCATAGCCCAGACAGCAAACAGCCAGACGAGTGGAATAGTGTACAAGGCAGACTGAGGCTTGTGTGACAAGTTTGAGTAGAACTAGTACCCTTTGCAGTGATCAACAATGTCCTTGGCCATCTCATTAGCACGTGGCTAGAAGAAACCAACTCGGTATGCTTTGGCGACAATCGTCCGGGAGGAGGCATGATGACCGCAAGTCCCCGAGTGAATCTCTTCCAGGATCATTCGACCTTCTTCAAGAGATATGCACCATTGTGTCACACCAGTTACACTTTCTCTGTAGAGCTGATTATCCATCACAGTGAACGCCTTGGATCTACGAACAATGTATCGAGCTTCAGCTTCTTCCTCTAGGAGTTCTTGCCTCAGGACATACGCAATATAAGGCATAGTCTAGTTGGGCGTGATGACTAGAATGTCCATGACAAGATCTATGACTGTCGGAACATCAACTTCAGTCACATTAGAGGCGCTTATAGCTTGCAGGGGCTCTTCAGTGAAGGGATCCTCTTGCACCGAAGGGGAATGTAGGTGTTCCAGAAACACATTGCTGGGGACAGGCTTCCGAGTGGATCCAATCTTTGCTAGCTCATCAGCTACCTGATTCTTCACTCAGGGAACATGGTGGAGTTCCAAACCTTCAAAATTCTTCTCTAGCTTTCTAACAGCAATGCAGTATCCAGTCATAGAGGGGTTTCTGACATCCCACTCTTTCATCACTTGATTAACCACCAAATCGGAGTCATCGTATACCATCAGGCACTTGATGCCAAGTGAGATGGCCATACGCAACCCATACAGGAGTGCTTCGTATTCTGCTTCGTTGTTGGAGGAATCAAAGTGAAACTGCAGGACATAATTGAGTTTGTCACCTTTTGGGGATACAAAAAATACGCCAGCACTAGAACCATTCAGCAATTTTGAGCCATCAAAGAACATGGTCCAGTGCGCCGAGTAGATTTGGATTGGTTGTTGATGTTCAACCCACTGGGCCAAGAAATCAGCAAGTGCCTGAGACTTGATTGCATTTTTAGCTTTGAACTTGATGTCAAAGTAGAGGAGCTCAATAGCCCATTTGGCCACTCGACCAATCGCATCTCGATTGTTAAGGATCTCAGACAATGGAGCATCGCTGACGACTGAAATTGAGTGATCCTGAAAGTAGTGTGCCACCTTGTTTGCTGACAGATAAATACCATAGACAAGCTTCTGGTAATGTGGGTACCTTTGCTTCGAAGGGGTCAATACTTTAGAAATGTAGTAGACTAGACATGGGACTTTGTAAGACTTGCCTTCTTCGTCCCTCTCAACTGTGAGAACTGTAGTAACGACCTAATTAGTGGCCGCAATGTATAGGAGCAAGGGCTCTTTGTTGTATGGATCAGCAAGCACCAGCTGGGTGGAAAGCAGGGCTTTGAGCTCGACAAATGATGCTTCGGCTTCTGGAATCCACTCAAACGTATCACACTTCTTCGTTAGTCAATACAAAGGCAATGCCTTCTCATCGAGACGAGAACTGAATCGACTCAACGCCACTAGGCAACCTATGAGCTTCTGAACATTGTGCACTCGCACGGGGCTTTCCATTCGGGTAATGCCACTGATCTTGTAAGGATTGATGTCGATTCCTCGTTCAAAAACGAGAAAACCGAGTAACTTGCCACCAGGAACACCAAAAGTGCACTTAGACAGACTCAACTTGATATCATACCTCCTTAGATTGGCGAATGTCTCAGCCAAGTCAGTCAGTAGGTCGGAACCTTTGCGAGACTTGACTACAATATCGTCAATGTAAGCTTTGGCATTCCGAGGAATCTGATCAAGCAGGCATTTTTGAATCATGCGCATGAAATTAGTGCCAGCATTCTTCAAACAAAAAGGCATGGTGATATAGCCGAAACACCCGAAAGGGGTGATGAAGGTTGTCTTTATTTCATCCGAACCAAACAGACGGATCTGATGGTAGCCGGAGTATGCATCAAGAAAACATAAATGCACATACCCCGTAGTCGAGTCGACGATCTGATCGATGCAGGGGAGTGGGAAATGATCTTTTGGGAATACCCGATTGATATGTTTGAAGTCAATACGCATGCGGAGTGACTTGTCCTTCTTGGGGACCATGACTACGTTCGAGAGCCACTCGGAGTGGTAAATCTCGCGTATGAACTGAGCCACCAAGAGGTGAGCCACCTCCTCACCGATTGCCTTCCACTTCTCTGTTGTCGAACGATGCAAATGCTCTTTCACAGGCTTGGCCTTCGAGTCAACTCTCAGTCGGTGCTCAGCCAGCTCCCTGGGAACCCCCGTCATGTCAGCAGGCTTCCATGTGAAGATGTCCTAGTTCTCATGGAGGAACTGGATCATCTTGGCTTCCTATTTGTTGTCGAGTGTCATCGATATGTTTGTCTGGGCAGCAGTAGGATCTGTCGGATGAATGTGCACCTTTTTCACTTCACCTGCTGACTGGAATGCTGACTCAGAACCAGAGTTCTTAGCACGCAGCAAATCAGCAGGGTCAGCGCTCTTCTTGTACTGTTCCAACTCGACCATAGCCATCTGATGATCAGAAATTTTGGAGCCCTGCTGAAGGCACTCCCTAGACCTCTGTCGATTTCCATTGACTGTGATCACACCCTTGGGCCGAAGCATATTCAGTTTGATATATATGTAACATGGACGGGCCATGAAACGGGCATAAGCATGTCGACCAAGCATTGCATGGTACGTGCTCTAGAAGTCCACGACTTCAAACATCAATTTCTCTTTACGAAAAATTTTATCGGTGCTGAACACTAGATCCAACGCAATTTGACCGAGTGATTTGGCCTTCTTCCCTGGGATGACTCGATGGAACTGCATGTTGCTTCACTGAGTCGGGACATCGGAATGCCCATCCCCCTAAGGGTATCCGCATAAAGAATGTTCAAACCACTCCCTCCATCCATGCGGACCTTATAGAGCTGAGTGCCTCCCACAACCGGGTCCACCACCAGAGCTTGCCGACCGAGGGTAGCGACATGTGTAGGGTTATCCAACTGGTCAAACGTGATTGTAGTCTGAGACCACTTGAGGTATGTGCGGGTTGTAGGAACTGCCATGTTGAGTTCCATGTTGGTTACTTTCAATCGACTCTTTCTTTCAACATCAGCAAAAATCATTAGAGTGGCGTTGACTTCGCAAAAAGTTTCTTTGTCTTCATCATCCTCTTTATCAGGAGTTTTGTCACTCGACTGACCCTTCTAGAACTGCTGGATTAGTAGGCGACACTGCCCAGTGGTATGTTTAGGCAATATCAAATTGCCTTATTCGTCTTTCTCCATGTGGATTATACACAGTAAATCCATAACATTAGGTCCCGACTGATTCTTTCCTTTCTTGGGGGTGAACTATCCCTTGGACTTTGCCTTATTTTTCCCTTGTGCGGCCAGAGCAACCGCCTCTGCCTGAACAGGGCAGCCAACCTTCCGCTTCTGCTTCCGACTGGAATTGTCGGCGGCATCGTTGTCGACTGCTTTCCTTTGTCTCTGTGGAGGCGGTCTTCTTCTTCGTCATTGGCGTATCGAGTGGCAATTTCTATCATCTTACTCAGTGAAATATCACATGTTCACCCAAACTTCAGGTAAAGCTCTCTATACCTCACTCCGGCCTTGAAAGCAAACAACCTGATGCTCGGAAATATTCTCCACTGTATGATGTAAAGTGGACCAATGCTGAACGTAATATCTCAAGGACTCGTTGGGTTTCTGAACACAATGCTGCAAATCAACCAAACCAGCAGGATGCTTGCAGGTGCCCTCAAACGTTCTGATGAACACTCGGGCAAGATCCTCCCAGTAGTGGATGCTAGAAGGATCCAAACGATTCAGCCACGCTCGGGCCGAACCATCCAACATCAAGGACAAATGCTTCATTGCTATGTTGTCATTGCCCCCACCAATCTGTACAACCACTCGATAATCATCCCACCACGTTTCTGGCTTTGACTCGCCAGAAAACTTGCCTATCCCAGCATCCGACCTGAAGTTGGGGGGAATCTCCGCAGAACGAATGGCTCTGCTAAAATACTCGGGACCAGAAATAACGACACTGCTACCACTCGGGTAATCTTTGTCATAAGCATCTCGGTGGTCTCTGCCTCTGTCGATCCGCCTCTAGGTGAGGACGTCTCTTGCATCAAACCCTAGGTTCCGCTCATCACCGAACGACACCTATCGTCATGGTGTCGGGGCACGTAGGAACCACCCCGCAGAGGAGTAAGCACTCGATGGTGTCCATCACGGTGAAACTGATCTTGTCCCTGATCCTAATACTGATCTTCACGATAACATCCACCTCCGCGATGCAAAGGTGACCCAGTACTATGTGCCTACTGAACTGTGTCCGCCTTTGGTGAATTGTTGTGCAATATATTGTGTGACCGAGAAATAACTGAGTTCTAGCACTGCGTTGGATCAAGCAACGCTCAAATCTGCAGCAAACCTCTACATCCTCTGAACGTGACAGCTGAATGGAATCTGCGATCCTAGCCACTGCTGCAACATTTAAAACTAGAGTGCGGTATACCTCAATGTTGTTTTGAGAACCACTCCAAAACAGTTGTCGCTCACGTCGACTGGGAAGCGGTGGACGCTGGCGAGCGCACTCGTCGAGTTCCTTCTGAAGCTCTTCGAGCCGAATGCGTGTGGCCTCCAAGGCCTGGGCCTTAGTAGTCGCACCGACGATGGGCATATGAAGGATCTCCTCATCCCAGTTGTAAGGGCGTATTTCTCCTTAAGTGGTTTTGGTGATTGATGCCAATGCCTTTGCGGACTAATCGTGTGCATTGAGCATTTTAGATATCTCATGTCTAGGCACAAGACGATTTAGTGCCCCTCAGTGCCTATCTAAGATCATTGTTCTCTACGTCTCCTTTCGGTGGATTTGAGTCAGAGGAAAGCCATACTATTAAGAGGGGGTCCGCTTCAAAAAGGTTTGGGTGGAATAAACACGTACACATCTATTCCATTGCACCACCTTTCCTTCGCTTCAATGGAGCTCCAGCTCATTTTTCATTCCTATGCAAAGTGAAAGCCTGCGGGGGTGTTTGCTTTCAGTGGCCAGTGGTAGTACCGCTCAAGGGAGCGGCAGTACCGCTCAGTGGAGCGGTAGTACCGCTGTCCCCTGCCCTGGTACATACGCCTGTGGTAGTAGGCGCGAATGTAATTTTTTACATTCGCCCTCTTACAATAGTACCGTGATCCATGTCCAGTACTACCATGCCGGACTTTTTCGCAGATTCACCCTCTCTGGAGGTAGGCACGAAAGTAATTTTTTACTTCCGTGCATCTCTAGTGCCAACCTCTGCCAACCATGCGGTAGTACCGCATGGGCTCGCGGTAGTACCACTCCAGCGGTTCTACCGCTTGTTTCCTAGTGCAATCGGCCTGAGCCTGTTACTTCCGTGCAAGCGGTAGTACCGCATGTGGCAGCGGTAGTACTGCAAGCCCTTGCGGTAGTACCATGGCTTTTGCGGTAGTATCGCGACGCGCGGGGCTGAGGGTGAGGATAACGGTTGGATCTTGTCCTCCACTATAAAAGGGAGATCTTCTTCCTCAAGAAGCTTACCTCTTCCTTCCCAAACTCCATTGTTGCTCAAAGCTCCATTTTAGCCTGATCTCTCTCCCTAGCCAATCAAACTTGTTGATTTTCTAGGGACTGGTTGAGAAGGCCTCGATCTACACTTCCACCAAGAGAAATATGATTCCTCCCAATAATCCCTTGCGGATCTTGTTACTCTTGGGTGTTTGAGCACCCTAGACAGTTGAGGTCACCTCGGAGCCATATTCCATTGTGGTGAAGCTTCATGGTGTCGTTGGGAGCCTCCAATTCAGTTGTGGAGATTACCCCAACCTTGTTTGTAAAGGTTCGGTCGCCGCCTTCAAGGGCACTAATAGTGGAATCACAACATCTCGCATTGTGTGAGGGTGTGAGGAGAATATGGTGGCCCTAGTGGCTTCTTGGGGAGCATTGTGCCTCCACACCGCTCCAACGGAGACATACTTCTTCACAAGGGAAGGAACTCTGATAACACATCCTTGTCTCCACCGGCTCCACTTTTGGTTATCTCGTATCTTTACTTCTTGCAAGCTATTATTGTGTTGTATCCCTTGCTTGCTTGTGTACTTGTTGTGTTTAGCATCATATAGGTTATTCATCTAGTTGCACATCTAGCCAACTTATTTAATGCCAAGCCTAAATTGTTAAGGAAAAGTTAAAAAGTGTTAGTTGCCTATTCACCCCCCCTCTAGTCAACCATATCGATCCTTTCAATTGGTATCAAAGCCACGTATCTTTATTAAGGGTTTCACCACCCGAAGAGTATGGCTGGCGAAGGGGAGCATGTGGGAGAACTTCCCGAGGCCATGGGAGTGAACACGGTATCACGCGAGGATTTGAATGAGGCCTTGTCCTTACTCAAATCCTCCATGGAGATGGAGGTTCAATCCAAGTTCAAAGATTTCCTTAATACTCTTAAAGTGTCTACTGATGCGGTGCAAGTGGTCAAACCCACTAACTCGACATCATATGTCAATTCCGGTAAGGAGGGGGCTAGTGCTGATAAGGATAATCATTCTCAAAGAGTTAATGGGTCGGGAGCTTTGCCTTAGTTCCCCCTCCTGTATTCTATGGAGGACCCATGCACCCACCTCATATAGTTAACCTTGGTCCTCCTCCTAAACTTGTTAAGAATGTTTTTGCTAACTGGGTTTTCACTATCAAGTCTCATTTAGATCACAACTCAATTCATCTCACGAGAGTCATTGAAGAAGGATACTATCCTCATGATCCACGCAATCTTACTCCAAGAGAACAAGCGGACAAACAACTAAACTCTTCTGCCTTGTTCATACTCTAAGCTGCTATTCCTACTGAAGACCTACCTCACCTACGGCCCTTCACTATTGCTAAAGAGTGTTGGGAACACATCATCTCCATGTACAAGGGCAGTTGAAGCATTCAACGGTCAAACTATGAAGTTGTTCTTGATCAGTCAGCTGAGTTTGTCATGATAGAGGATGAGGAACCGCGTGAGCTCTATAGAAGGGTGACCGCTCTCGCTGTTTCCCTCAAGGATCATGGCATCAAGGATGTGGATGATACTTGGATCAAGCGTAAGTGTGTGAAGGCCATCATGCCCTACAACAAGGACATGTCCGCTCTCATTCGTTAAAGGCCGGACTTTCACACCTTGTCTTCTGGTGATGTGTTGGATAAATTTATTGCAATGAACATCCTGAACACGACAGCTGACAATGCTCTCGCTTGCATTCAACGGTCGAACAAATCCTCTCCCAATCTTGCTTTCAAGGCCAAGGTTAGTCAAGAGGAAGAAGAAGAAGAAGAGGGTTGCCCCGAGGACACCAAATATGCTTATTATGAGCACATGGATCTTGCATCCAGACAATTTTGGGGCAACAATAGAAACATAAGGCCCAACTTTTCCAAGAACAACTCAAGTGGATCAAAGGGCAAGCAACGTGTGAGAACTTGCTACAACTGTGGTCATGTGAGTCACTTTGTGGTGGATTGTCCTTATGTGAAGAGGGAAGACAATGGTGGCAAGCTCATTCGCAAAGATAAGGCCAAGTCCTTCCCCAACAAAACAACTTCATCAAGAAGGCTCCTCACAAGCGGTGAATAAATGGCAATGGCATCCGTGGCAATTGCTTCCTCCACCCCAACAAAGGTGTCACTCTTCAACACCCCCAATGAGAACATCATCATGAGGTGCCTCATGGCTAAAGGTATCACCAAGGTATCCTCCAACGCCAAAACCTCAAACATTAATACGTCTATTTCTTCCACTCCGTCTCTAGAAGGTGTGGATGAACATGACAAGGCAAAAGAGGACAAAAATGAGTTTGAAAAATTCATGTGTAAACTCAAGGGAGAGTCCAATAAGCACTTTGTTGCTCTCTTGGAACAACTTGGTGAGGCCCATGACACCATTGAGTCTCAAGAAGAATTTCTTGAGGAATTGAGAGGTCATAGTCGTGATTATGCCGATGAGATAGCGCATCTATCTATTGCTCTTGAGGAAGAGCAAGGTCTTCGTATGACTCTTGAGGAGTTACAAAATGATGACCTTGCTAAATTACGTAAAGATTATGATCATGTTATTGTTCTTAACCGTGTACTCAAGTCTGAAAAGGTTGCACTTGGGGTGGACCATGATCGACTCAAGGATGAGCTTGACACAAGGCGTTGAAGTGTTCTCATGACTCTCTTAAGGAGTCGCATGATCAACTCCAAGTGAAACTCACTAAGGAGATTTCCATGTGTCCTCGTTTTGTTCTAATTGATAATGCATCTACTACTAAGCTGTGTTGTGAGCATGCGCATCTTGTGGAGGAAAATGCTAAGCTAAAAGAGCAGCTTGAAAAGAGCTTGGTGACGTGTATCCAAGGTGAGAAGACGCTCAATGACCTTCTGAGTAATCAGAAGGAAGTTGTGGCAAAAGAAGAAGTGGGGTTTGCACCCAAAAATAATGATAAGAAGAAGGTGAACACCAAGGAAGTTCCACCGCTCAAGCAAACCTTTGTAAGAGCAGGAGAAGGTCCTCATGAGAAGAAGAAGGACAAAGTTATGTTTGGGAATGCCAATAAGGGCAAGAACAAGAACACCCACCCCAACAAGACTGGCGACTTTAACCCCTCTTATGTTTTGTGCCGTGCTAGTCATGGGCATGTTTATGCCAAATATGTTGGTTCTTCTTATGAATACATTGAATGGTTTATTTGGCTTCCTAAGACCCTTGTTTCTAACATGAAAGGACCCATTAAATAATGTGTACCTAAAACCAAACATTGATCTCTTGTAGGGGTTTGCTTCCGGAGGAACATCATGGTTACTCGATAGTGGAGCGACAAATCATATGACCGGAAGCAAGGACTTGGCGGTGGACGTTCATCCTGACACATCTGTGGCCACCCAAGTCTCATTTGGCGATGATGCAATTTCAAAGGTATTGGGTCTTGGCAAGGTGATAATCTCTCCAGAACTCTCCATAGAGAATGTTATGCTTGTTGAGACCCTCGCATACAATTTACTTTCTGTTCATCAACTCGCAACCATGGGTTTTAGTACCTTCTTTGGTATTGACTCTGTGACCCTTTTGTGAAGAAAGACTCTTAAAGTAGCTTTTGTTGGGCATGTCGAGAACGGTCTCTATGTGGTGAACTTCTCAGAGCAACCCACTAAGACTGCGATTTGCTTAATGGCTAAAGTTGATGTGGGATGGCTCTGGCATCGCCGGCTAGCCCATGTCAATATGAGATCTTTGAAAAGCCTCCTCAAAGGGGGATCACATTCTTGGACTAACAAACGTGAGTTTTGCCAAAGATCGTGCTTGCAGTGCTTGTATTGAAGGAAAACTACATGAAAAGGCTCATCGTCCAACCACTAGAATCTACTCAAAGAGGACCTTAGAGCTCCTTCACATGGATCTCTTCAGGCCTCCTTATTTTGACAGTCTTGGTGGAAGAAAATATTTCTTGGTGATTGTGGATGATTACTCGAGATATACTTGGGTATATTTCTTCAAGAAGAAGAGTGAGACCCAACAGACCATCATCGACTTTGCAAATGAAGTACAACGTCAACATGATGCAAAGATTCTGATGATTAGAAGTGACAACGACACTGAGTTCAAGAATTACACCCTAAATGAGTTTCTCAATGATGAAGGGATAAATCACCAATATTCCACACCTTACACCCCTCAACAAAATGGTGTAGTAGAGAGGAAGAACTAGACGTTGATAGATGCGGCAAGAATCATGATGGCAAAGTTTAAATCTCCGTACAACTTTTGGGCCGAAGCCATCAACACAACGTGTCATGCATCAAATCGGCTCTATCTCCGCAAAGGCTTGAACAAGACTCCTTATGAGATTCTTACCGGGAACAAGCCGAACTTCAAATACTTCCGAGTGTTAGGTTGTAAGTGTTTCGTTCTCAAGAAAGGTGCTCGTGTGTCTAAATTTGAATCTAGAGCCCATGAGGGCATATTTGTTGGTTATGCTGCAAACCCTCATCCTTACCGTGTCCTCAACAAGTCCACAGGGACTCATTGAGGAGACGAGTAACATAGAGTTTGATGAAAATAATGGCTCCCAAGTGGAGCAAAGTGGTCTTTGTGATGTAGGTGATGAAATTCCTCCCCAAGCCAGAAGAAGAATGGGTGTGGGATACTTCCTACCCATTGAGGAACCCCTTGTGGCTGAAGGAGAAGGGCAATGTTCCACTCAAGTGGAACCATCACCGATGCAAGACCCACATGCTTCTGAAGAACAAAATGAAGGTCCTCCACCACATGGACAAGATCAAGGGCAAGATCAATCTCCTGATGATGGTGGTTCACCAAGTGATGCCCAAGATCAAATTCCTGTCTCCGAGCATGCTCAAGATCAAGATCTTCTTCAAGAACAAGAGCAAGCTCACGAAGGCGCTCAAGAACATCAAAATGATGACTCTCAGAATGTTGTCCCTCAACCTTCCATGGAGGAAATCTTAGATAGACGAGCCGCCAAGAATGCTGCCAAGCTCAAAGTTAAATAACATCTGTTGGAGAACGTCTATGGCGACTTGCAAAAAGGGGTAACCACTCATAGACAATTAACAAACTTTTGTGAACATAACGCGTTTGTTTCTTGCATTGAGCCCCTTAAGGTTCAAGATGCGGTCGAGGATATGGAGTGGGTTGAATGTGAGAGCTTGGCTTAATAGGAATGATACACTACTCATATCAACAAGGAATTCCTTCTTTTCCGGGAGCCCACTCGGAAAGAACTCCAAAGGTAAGCATGCTTGGCTTGGAGCGATTCTAGGATGGGTGACCGACCGGGAAGTTAGTCTTGGGTGCGCACGAGTGAGGACAAAGTGCGTAGGAAAGACTAGTGTTGGTCTGTGGGGCCACTCTAGATCCCACCAGGCGTAACGGGGTGTTACAATTGGTATCAGAGCCGACCCTTGTGGTTGCATGGGCATGCGCGGGTCAGGTGCGCGGGCATGTCGCTCATGGCTTGTGTGGCCCGTCATGGCACATAGCATGGCACATGTGCCGGACTGGATGCGCATACGTGTGCCAAAAGGGAACGTTCCTGATGGGCCGACGAGGACGTCGGTTCCTTTGAGTGGGGGTGTATGTGAGAGCCTAGCTTAATAGGAATGATAGACTACTCATATCAACAAGGAATTCCTTCTTTTCTAGGAGCCCACTCGAAAAGAACTCCAAAGGTAAGTGTGCTTGGCTTGGACCGATTCTAGGATAGGTGATCGACCGGGAAGTTGGTCCCAGGTGCACACGAGTGAGGACAAAGTGCGTAGGAAAGACTAGTGTTGGTCTGCGGGGCCAGTCTAGATCCCACCAGGCGTAACGGGGTGTTACATTGAAGCTATGCACGATGAACTCAACAACTTCGAGTGCAACCAAGTGTGGCTATTGGTGCGAAGACCTACGGAGAACCACAATGTTATTGGAACTAAATGGATCTTCAAAAACAAGCAATATGCGAACGGTATCGTCATTCGCAACAAGGCAAGATTGGTGGCACAAGGATACTCCCAAGTCGATGGTATCAACTATGGTGAAACTTTTGCTCCTGTTGCTCGCCTTGAATCTATTCGCATGTTGCTTGCATATGCCTCTCATCATAACTTTAAATTATATCAAATGGATGTCAAGAGTGCTTTTATTAATGGTCCTCTTAAGGAGTTGGTATATGTCAAGCAACCCCCGGGGTTCGAGGATCCCAAGTTCCCCAATCATGTATATGTTCTTGATAAGGCTCTCTATGGCCTTAAGAAAGCCCCACACGCGTGGTATGAGCACCTTAGTGAGATGTTGCAAGACCGTGGGTTTGAAATTGGGAAAATCGATCCCACTCTTTTTACAAAGAGGGTCAACGGGAACTTGTTCATGGCGTTTAAAACATCAGCTGGAAAAGAGAGATGGTCAATCAGAAACCACATAACCTTTAGAAAAAATCCGGGGGAATTATAGGCATGGAAAAACATAAGAGAGCATGTGTATTTGGAAGGAAAAAAGGAAAATATATGTGCTGATGCGGCATGGTTCATTGTTCAAACGTGGTGATGTCATATTGAGCACCAATTGCTGCAGACTTAATCATGTACAGTATATGTCCAATTCATTTATATATATGCAGACAAGTTAAATTCACAATTATTCTGTATTATAACTTATAATACAGAGGCATGGTAATATTGCATTAGAAGAATGGTTTAATATTTGTGATTGCTGAACATCATAGGTCAAAACACTGAATTTAGACGTTGTCGATCTTGCCGTCGTTGAGGTCCTTAAGGAACTCGGTGTAGGAACACAACATCGGATCAGATGGATTAGTAAAAATTATGAAATCCCAAGATTGGTTGGCTCTCTGTTCCATGTTTATTAAAGGAAAAAGATAACATACAGAACATCATTTAGGACAAAAGCACATTGCTGATTCCAAATCAAAATTGACTACTGATCTACTTCATCTCTGATTGTTTCAGTATATACCACCAGAAGTAGAGTCAGTGCTACTGCAAAGACACAAGTGACCTGAAGCCATAGTACATCCGACAGAGCAACTACTAGTGAACCCACATTAAAAAGGACTGAACTATTAAACAATCGATGACAGCACCTACACCTAACCCAAGATTTATTTCCAGGATTGCATTATGTGATCTGTGTTAAAGAAGCTTACTACAAGTTCCTACAGCAGCCTCCGAAGAGCATTCTCCAAGGTCTAGTTCTCCTCTAGAACCAACACTATTTGCTTCTGCGAAATCAGATGAGAAACCTTCTTAAATTGCATGTCGATGCATTTATAACACACTGCAGCTAAAGGATTACCAAATACATATAGTGAAGCAGAACACAACTAATATCAGCTACCAACAAATCTAGTTGTGTTTTATATACATGCCTAATGTTTAATCGCTTCCTGAACTGCCTGGAGGGCGAAAGCTTCGAGGGCTTCGTTCCTGGACAACACGGTCTAGAACACTCCCTACGACCAAGCAAACGATTTGAATTTAGGTAAATACGTCCCGGACTGAAACACGTCATGCCGTAGCACCTACTCTATGAGATGGGGGAGAGAGGGGGCTCATGATGATGTGGTCGCTGTCAGCGTGCCTGGAGACGGTCGAGGGCATGCAGTCCTTGGAGAGGAGGATCCGAAGGAAGCGCGAGTGGAGAGCTCAGCCTGACGCCACTTTTGCTCCTCGAGGACCGGGTCGAGGCCGCCAGTGCCGTCACCACCCGAGGCAAAGTAGCGGAGGAGTAGTCCATTACGTCCGCTGGCTGCCGGAGCGAGGTGCGTGGGCGGCCCCTGGATGAAGCCGAAGTACCTTGAGGACATTGCGGCAGCAGTGGTGGCCATGGCCCTGAACAGTGCCACGAAGCTGGCAGTGGAGGGGAGGATGAGGGGAGGTGAGGTGTCGTGCCTTGCCGTGCATACAGGGAAGGGACCTGCCGGCGGCGGAGATCTTGATCCGGGAGAGGGAGGCAGCAGCCCGTGCTTTCCCCATCTGGATCGGGGATGAGGGGAGGAAGCAGAAGAGAGGAGAGAAAGAAAGGAGGCAAGGGGGGTTGTGGATGTAAGATGTCTAGAGGACACAGCTAGGGTTTCGACTCACGTGGGATTTGGGGTGAGGGATACTGTTGGATCTCGAAGCATCCAACAGTGTTTGATGTACGATCCGCGTGAGATTCCTATGGACCAATCAGAATGCAGTACACACATATAGCGTTATGACCTTCTAAATTGGTCATGCTTTGGGGGCCTCTTGGCTGCTTCGATGATGTTACGAAATTGAGTTTTTTTGTGAAGGACCTACCAAATATTTGTTGCAAAATTGGACAAAATCTTTTTTATAAAATATTAGGACATATTTAATGCACAATTGACAAAATATTTGGGTGCCAAAAGCTTTCGATCCACCTCTAGTGAAAAAGACAAAACTCTGTTGATTCAATAGGAACCGAGACAAATTTGAACTGCAGTTGCCTTATAGTTTGCTCTTAATTTTTAATCATAAATACATGGTTTGGTGGCAATATGTCAAGGTTTGGACGGTGGCCGAGTGCCCCAACTCCAGAGCGCATAAACTCGCATGCCCACCGCGTGGTCACCGTGTGACCGTGGCATTGCCATGCATTCTGAGCGGCCTAGACATGTCTAGCGGTCTAGTAGAAGATTCTCACCAGGAGACCGAACTATGCTCAAACATGAATTAGTAGCCAAGTGTTTGATTAGAGGTACGGGAAATGCACATGGAGAATGGGCGTGAGTTTTGTGTGAGGATGATCATCTAGTAAGAAGACTGTCCTCACAAATTTTCAGTTCAAATGGTGGAGCCTAGGTGGTACTTGCTTTGCAAAGTACCACACTAGATAGAAACATGGATGTTGAAGCTGGGCTCAAAATAATGAATGCATTGAGATGAAATTTGGTGGAGGATGGTTATTTGGGCATAGGAAAGCACTATAGAAAATTGATACCATTTGGACATGCCAAAGTGGTACTTCCTTCACAATGCTCTTCTGTGGACAGAAACTTGGGAAAATTAGTGAGAGAAACTGGATAAATGAAATGAGCTCAAATTTGGTGTAGGTAAGTTAAATAGGTATGGTCATTCCCAAGTAAATTTTCAGAAATAATGAAGCAAGATATAATATACTTGCTTCACAAACCTTCTCTCTGGATAGAAACTTTGGAAATTTGCTGAGGAAGATTTATTAGGCAAATGGAGCTGAATATTGTCACATGGTAATGATTTGGATATGGAAGAGTTCTCAAAAAGTTTGAGGGAAATAGGAGGGGTCTAGATAGCACTTCCTTTGCAATGTGCCAATCTAGCCAGAAAATAGAAATTGAAGTTGGGCTCACATATACGATTGGGTTGAGCTGAAATTTGGAGGAGGAGGATAATTTGGGCGTATAAAATGACTGTAAAAGTTTCATACCATTTGGATAAATAAAAATGGTACTTCCTTCACAATGCTCTCCTCTAAACAGAATGTGTGTAAAATATTGAGGAAAATTGGCTAATTCAAATTAGCTACAATTTGGTGGAGGGAGGTTCTATGGGTAGGGTCATGTCCTGGTAAATATTCATCAATTATAAGGCAATATAAAAGATAGTTGCTTCACAAACTGAAAATATTACCACAAACAAAGATTGGATGTTGAGCTCATATGGATTGCTAGATGAGACTGAAATCTTGTGGACAACTATGATTTGGCACTACTAGAAAAAGGGCTATAGCTAATATAGACATTAGTGGCGCACTATGTATGCGGTGCGCCACTGCTAAATAGCATTGGCGAACCACACATGGGTGCGCCACTAATGTTTATATTACTAATGACGCACCTTGTGTGTGGTGCGCCACTGCTAAGTTTCTCCTGGGCACACCCCCCTCCCTAGACCTACCAGCGGCGCACCGGGATTTGGTGTGCCATTACTAGTTTTAAATAGAAATGGTGCACCTCACCCACGGTGCGCCACTACTAACAATTTTTTTTCAATTTTTTTTCAAAACTAGTAATGGCGCACCACACACCAGGTGCGCCATTAGTAATCCTGGTTACTAGTGGTGCATTCTTAGGAGGTGCGCCATTGGTAACCTGAGAGCAGCTAGATATTTTTGACAACCACCAACCACACTCACTTTCCCCACTTCATTCTCTCCACCTCTACCAAGCTTTGTCTCGACTGCCTCCTCCTCCTCACCTCATTTGCACCATAGATTCACCCAAATTAAGTGGTTAAATTTCCTTTTTTTATAGGTAAGTAAGGGGAAAGCTTTCTTTATGTTCTAGATCTACTTTTTTCTCCCTCCAACATACACACTTTTTGTGGCCTAGATCTACACTTTTCTCATTGAGCTAGATCTACGTATGTTTGTGGTGTTGCATATGTTTGTGTTTGCAGGTACCGGTATTTCAAATGCGATAGTTGCCAATATTTTGCCGGAATGTTGATTCATTTCCGTTTCGGCTAGAATTTGGCACTATGCATTCTTTTTGGTCCTATTTTAGGCAAAGTCATGCCAAAAAAAATTTGGTTGTAAAATATCGTTTTGCTCTACCCTGCAGGCGACCATGGTCCGCACGATGACCGAAGGCATCGTGAATAGGTTTTTGAGCTTCGCGAAGGCCGAGATGCTTCAAAAGAACGAGACAGAGATAAGATGTCCATGTCGAAGATGCAAGCTGAAGAGCCACATGGACCTGGATTCCAGACAGGTGCGGGACCACCTGCTCGTGCATGGTTTCATGGATGGCTATCGGTGGCAATGTGATGAAGATGATTATGAAGTCGTCCATGGGGGCTGGGCAAGAAATAAGGAAGGGCAGCAAGACATTAGCGGCGAGGGCGGGCGAGAAGACGAAGAATCTCCAGGACATGATCACGAAGTAGATGCAGGACACAGTCATCAGGTAGAAGATGCCGGACATGATGATGAGGAAGATCAAGATGAAGGGCATGATCATGAAGATGAAGATTCCAGAGCAAACGATGATGGACCATCGATGGGCTGGGTGCAGGACCTTCCTATTCAAGAGCTGCTTCTCAAGCAGACGGGTAACACAATAGCTGCCGCCCGAAAGAAAGCCAAGCTGGATCAACTGGAGATAGACGTGGTTACTCCATTGTATGAAGGATGCAGGCCCGAGGATACCCGCCTGAAAGTAACACTCATGGCTCTGGAGATGAAGGTAAAACACAAAATGGCCGATGCATGCTTCAACGAGAACATGTCATTCTGGCACGAACGTCTTCCCAAGGGGAACAAGTGCCCGACCAGTTTCGAGTAGGCGAAGAAAATCATGTGTCCTCTGGATTTACCGCACGTGAAATACCATGTGTAAATGAACGATTGCATCATTTATCGGGACGAGCACGCGGAGTCTACCATATGTCCGGTGTGCGGCGTCACTCGATACAAGAAGAGGAAGAAAGCTCCTCGAAAAGTGGTGTGGTACTTCCCGATCACTCCTCGTCTACAGTGGTATTTCGCGGACCCTAAGCTAGCAAAGCTCCTGCGTTGGCACGCGGATAGGGAGGAGAAGAAGCGAGCAGATGACGGAAATGATCCGGAGATAAATAAAAAAGACAAGATGCTGAGTCACCCTACAGATTCGTTTGGGGGCGGGGCACACCACCCCACAGACAACACCTCCAGTCGTGCTGGCGCCAAGCCATGGCAAGACCGCCGCAACGCTACCGCCGTCAGCTGATCCGGACATGCATATGGCACAGGATCCGGACGACGACGACGGTACATTTTCCAACGTCGATAAGTACATCAACGAAGATGGGTACGGTGACGAATTCTTAGGGCCTCCTTCTCAAGAACCCAACCCTGCAAAAGACGATCGCGATTTAGCTGGTACCGCGGAGAAACCCAATTGCAACAGGCGTCGTCTGTTCAGTTCTCATGAGACGCCTCCAGCTGCCGCCTTCACCGAGACTCAAATAGCTGAGGTGCAAAATATTATCAGCCCAACAGACTCAAGAAGGTGGTCTCTGAGCAGAACTCGATCCCATTACAGCAGAAGAAGCAGAAGGGAAAGAAAAGAAAAAATAACAAGGGTGCGAGCCAGCCGGCACCGAGTACGATCCGTGCTCAGGACGGGCCGCCAATACCTAAGGATATCTCGAGGAGGGTGCATGTGGCAGGTAGGCCGATGCTACCGACTAATCTGCTCAATGTTGCAACCGGTGCTATGCGGAGTCTGCATGACGGTGTTCTTTCTATGGAGAAGCGGCGTCTCTCCGAGAATGATGTGGCATACCCAGTTTTCGTGGCCAAGGTGCCAGAGGGCAAGGGCTTTGTCGATAGCACCATCGGGCGTATGATCGTCCTGCGGTTTGATGACATCTTCACTATGTTTAACCTTTATCCGCTGCACTACACCTTCGTTCGGCTATTTTCGCTCAGTATGGATATGCGGATCATTAGAAACAAGACCCCGAACATTGTGATAGTCGACCCCTTCTACATGCGTGCCAAGATCCTTGGCAGCGCTGGGGACCGGAAAGTCGCGAGTTCATACCTCGAAGGCGTCATTCTGGCGAACCCAGATAAGGATAACTTCCTCGTGCCTTACTTTTCTGAGTAAGTCATCCCCTCACCGCCCCGTAATATATGATTTCTTAGATTTCAATCGTTCTGTTTTTTTCTAACATTCCGTGTTTTGTGCAGTGACACACATTGCACACTCATCCTCTTAAGACCGAAATATTCCATGGCCACGTATTTCAACTCGGACCGTCAGTCGAATAAAGACTACACAAATATCAAGAAAGTTCTTGATGATGCTCTCCCCGGCTACGCCAAATCTGGAGGCACCATCAGGAGGCCAATTTGTAGGTACGGCAAGCACGTGTTTACCCATGTAACGACGTTCCCCTGTGTCAAGCAGCCGCCTGGCAGTCAGAAGGATGCCTACTATGCCCTCCATCACATGCGGGCGATCGTACGGGACCTTCACCACCTTATGCTACCAAATAATCTCAAAGAATGGGCCGCACGCTTGTCGGCAATCCAGGACGCAGACATCAGACAAGAATTCTTTCGCATCGAGTCGGAGTTTTTGGAAATCATCTATCAAGATGTCCTTCGTACCTCGGGGCAATTCTACCTCAAATATCAACCGTCCAACAGTGAAATAGAAACAATGCTACAAATGCAGGCTGACAACGACCGCACATTCAGGACCATCACGAAAGACGGCGCCTTCATCCACGCTTTGGTCCCTGAGTCGAGTCGAAAGTATTGATGCTATGTAGTTCTGAAATATCAATTAGCTCATGTTGTAAATTAAACTTTAATGAACTTTTATGTCTCTTTAGTTTGGACAGTCGTTCAACTTATATGTAATCGATGCTATTTATTAGTAGGACCATGAATCGTGCTATTAATGTGTTGCTTTTCTCTTCCGATCGTTTTGTTGCATACTTATATATTGCTTATATATTATCTGTGAATTGCTACTAACGTTTTGTTTGTCTAGTGCATAGAGATGCCATCGTATGTCTTGTACAAGGGTGAGGTTCCCAGAGTCTACAACGACTGGGAGGAGTGTCGGAGATAGGTTCACCGTTTCAGCGATAACAGTTACAAAGGGTACGCCACTAGGGTGGAGATGGAAGCTAGATATGCGCGCTATCTAGCGGGAGAGAGGAGGGAGCGAAGGAGGAACCGGATGAAGACTAGTTTCATCGCGATGATGCTCATCATGACTGCAACTCTCTTCTATGTGATGGTAGTTTAGATGATCGATATCGACTTTGTAATGTGATGACAAACTCGGCTAATATGATGAACTTTGCTAATGTCTCGAGACCTAAACTCGGCTAATGTTTGAACTTTGTTCGCTATTTCGAATTTGGAGACTAATATGATGAATTCTATTGTGTGATGTTTATATTCTGTGTTGTAATGTATTTTGTAACCTGTGCAAATACCAGAAAAGCAAAAAATAATAATTCCTAATATTCATAGTAGTGGCGCATTATCGGGCATAGTAATGGCGCACTTGGGGCATAGGTGAAGGCAAATATGGCCCCCAGTAGTGGCGCACCATATTGAGCATTAGTGGCGCACCAAGGCTAAATACCAGTGGCGCATTATGGGGCATAGTAATGGCGCACTTGGGGGCATAGGTGAAGGTAAATATGGCCCCCTAGGAGGCATAGTAATGGCGCACTGTTGGACATAGTAATGGCGCACTATGTGGTGCGCCACTATTATATGGGATACTAATGGCGCACCAGAGGTGCGCCGTTACTATTTGTTACTAGTGGCATGTTAATAGTGGCGCACCTATAGTGCGCCATTAATAGCAAAAACTGGTGCGCCACTAATAGCCTTTTTTCTAGTAGTGTGGGCATATATAAGAAGTGGCAGAAATTCAACTCATTATTATGTTATTAGCTGGTACTTCCTTCACAAAGCTTCTACCTGAACTAAAACTTTGGAAATTTGCCGATGAAGATTGACTAGTCAAATGGAGCCGAATTTTGTAATGAGGCAATGATTTGGTTAGGAAAGAGTGCCCAAAATTTTTGGTCTCAATAAAGAAAATATAAATAGCACTTCACAAAGTGCTATTATGAACAGAATAGGAAAATGAAATATGTTGAATTATTTGTGAACTAGGCAAGGTAGGTTTTTGACATATTTGAGGAAGATATGATCCAAAGAATTTATGAGCATATTTTGGGAGTTTTGGGAATGACAGAAATATAGGTTGTTTCAATACCTAGGGAAAAAATTGACACATGGACATGACACATAGGCAAAACTGATGAGGTGGCACCTAGTCATAGCAATCCACCACAATTTACAAGGTTATGACCATCTATATTGGTCGTGATCAGCTAGAAATAAGGCAGTGGACCAGTGTTGTTTGCTTTACGACCATTTCATGTAAGGAAACTATGAACTTTCTGACCAAAATGGTCGTTATGGTTTACCATTTGGAGACCTCCAAACAGGTTACGACCAATTGGTCTCAAATGGTCGTAGATTTACGACCATTTCTTCTAGGGTCACTGACAGAAGGTCACAGGTTGACATATTTCTTATAGTGTAATTTTGTTGTTAAGCAAGAAAATTTTAATGCTTATGTTAGTACACAATTGAAACATAATGCTTTCATGCTTGATCACTTAGGTGATTATATGAGTAGAACTATCAATGATCTTAAACTTATTAGTAAACATACTTCCATCGTAACTACTCAAGTAGAACAAGCACTTAAGGCACATAAGGATTTGCGTAATGAGATGAATAGTAAGAATAATGATCATTCTGTTAAACTTGTGACTAGAGGTGGAAGAATCACTCACGAACCTTTGTATCCCAAGGGCCACCCTAAGAGAATTGAACAAGATTCTCAAAGGTGTAATATTGATGTACCTAGTCGCTCCGGTAATAAGAGGAATAAGGATGATGATAGAACTTTGCGTGCTGCTAGTGAACCTATTATAGACACACCTGAAAACCCAAATGATATTTCTATTTCTGATGGCAAGACACAATCTAGTGATGAACATGAGCCTAGCGATAATATTAATGATGATGTTCATGCTGAAACTCAAGCTAGTAATGATAATGATGTGGAAATTGAATGTAACATCCCAAATTTTGGAATGTTATAATAATTATTAGAATGAATTGTTGTTTGCTTGAGTGATTGAAAGTGAGTGAAATTTGAAACTTTTTGAAAGTTTGATGAGAGGGAATGAAATGACCTTCCCAAAACTTTCAATCTGCATTTTGATCACCAGGAATTCAAATTCATTTCATCACAAAACCCTAGAGTGAAGATGACATGACTTCTTCCATTTAAAGAAATGAAACGGGATTTGAAAAGAATTTGAATTTCATTTGAAAATTATTTCAAATTCAGAAAACTTTATGCAACTCAATGATTTTCATGAGAGAGGATAATATGACTTCCTCAAATTTTAAGAAATATGAGTTGGAAGTTTAAAAGAAGGAATTGAAAAGGCTTTTGAAAACCTCTGGATTATTTTGAAAATCCATTTCATATTTGGTTCCTATTCAAAATTTTCAAAGTATTCAAACCCCTGACAAAAATTTGAAAGGAGTAACATGACACTCCAAGACAGGGGGTAATTTGTGAAGTTTTTTGAATCATCAAACCCAAAAAGTTATTTGAAAAATATTTGCAAAATTAAATAAAGCCAATTAAGGCATTTTCTGAAAAATGATTTTTTTATGTATTCAAATGCCAGAATAAAAATGTTCATTAAATTGAATTTATTATACTGTTAATTTTGATATAAAATTTGACTATATTTGGAATTTATTTGAATGCTTTAAATAAGTTTTATGGCTCTGGTAAAATCATAAATAGCAAAACGGTAACGGTTTATATTAAAATGGGCCGGCCCACGGGCAGTTATTCGCGTATTGATTAGAAGCCGGTCGACCGACGCGCATTCATTTCCCTCTCTCTCACTAACGCTGGACCCCACCCCTGACCGACCGGTACTACCGAACGGTCATCTTCTCCCCCCCCCCCCCCGCACGCGCCGGAGACGACGCCGGCCGTTTCCTTCCCCTCCCGGATCTCTCTCCTCTCTTAACTCCCCGCACCCCCGAGCACCCTATAAGTAACCGGCCACTCCCCACATCCATTTCCCCCTAAGCCCCCTCTCTCTCTCTCGCCGGAGTGCTGCCGCAATTGCTCGCCGGAGTAGCGCCACCACCGGACCTCGCCGTCGACCGTAGCCAGCTATTCCGACCACTATTCCACCCACCGTTGCCACCAATCGACTCCGGAGACCCGTCGTCGTCACCCGGACCACTTCGCTGTCTTCCCCGACCACCGGAACACCTCGCCGTCGACTTCGCCGCCTTCGGATCCACCGGAGAACCCCTGGCACCGACGACTTTACCCCGTGAGCACTCCCACCCCTCCGATCCAAAACCAACGGCCCAGATTAGAAGTAACTTACCTCTTCGGTTCTTTTAAAAGAACCGGCCGCCTTTTTCTCTTCTAATTTTAGACCGAAACGTTTTCTTTAGTTGTCGGTCATTCGCCCGAATCTCTGGAACACGCACACCCTTAGACCAACCAGAGAGCGACACGTCACCCCCTGTCCGTTAGAATTGTTTTTTCTTTTTCTGTTTTAATTTCAAAAACAGAATAGTTTCTGATTGTTTTGCTTATATCTTTTATGTTTTTAAGTATTTTTAATTGATTCTTTCTGCATCACCCCCTATGTTTGAACATTTAAATTTGAATTTGAACAGATTTGATTTAAATTTTGTTTTCTGAATATCTTGAGTTCTAAAATGAATTTTTGATTGATTCCTTTTCCTACTTGTCACTAGTGATCTTAGTTATCATTAGGTAGAGTTTGAGAATTTTTTAAAATAAAATTTATTAGGGTTTTAACTAGAAACAGAATCTGTTTAGTTGTTAATATAGTTTAATTAGTTTTATTTTGCTAGTTTAAATCTGAGTTAATTATATATTTGATTTAGTAAATTCTGTTAGTTAAACTTTAGGTGAATTACTTGTTGTTAAAATAAAAATAATTTTCTTAGATTCTGTTGTTATAGGAACACTATACATTTTCAAATAGGTTTAATTTGTGATAAAGAAACTAGTTAGTAATAGTTTAGTCCAACAAAGTTTTATATAAATAGATTCTGTTTTCAAATAAAAATTTGTACTTATTACTTTCTGTTAAGAAATGCTTAGTTAATAAAAATAATTTAGTTTTGCTCTATTAGGATAGGAAACTACATAATTTTGCATTAGGTAATGTGTTATAAAACAATTTAGTTTTTCATAGAAATTATTTTCACAAAGTTTCATATGATTTAATTCTGTTTTGTAATAAAGATTTTATTTAATTATTTTCTGTTAACTTAGTTGTTTTACAATATGTTTTCTCTTAGTTTATGTTTGCTTGTTGTTTAGTTCATTTGGCAAACACTTATATTGTTTAGAAGGTTGTTTTTATAGTTCTAGTTGTCTTTCAAAAGTGATTCATTTTTTCTAGAAAAATATTTACAAAAATCTTTTATTATATTTTACTTTGTTTTGGGTTTTGTGTTACTTTTGAAATTGTTGGAGTTTTGTGTTTCAACTTTGTCTTAAGTATTTCTTCCATCAACCTTGTTGCTTTTGTTTTGTGTTACTTTTGATTGTTAGAACTGATTGTTACTATGATTGCTTATATGAATGCAATGGTTGCTATATAGATTTCTCATCGGAGAGTGACGAATAGTCTATCAAGTTATTTCTGAGAGCGATCTCTATCTTCATGAACAGTACAGGCAAGTTCACTTTGACCATCTTTTCATACCTATGTTTTATTGCATGTAGTGACACCATTCAACAGATCCCTCCCATAGTGTAGAATGCATGAGGTAGGAACCCACCACTTCTTACTAAAGCCCTGGGAACGCTAGTTAGTGCAATGCTATGCTAAAGTAGACGGGGTCTGGTATGAGTGTTCGTGAGTGGTGTGAAGAAGGACTCCACATCAAAACGACGACTTCATGAAGACATCTTCAAGTCCTGCATCTTCAAGACCTCAAGACTTCAAGACTCGAGAAGACAAGTTTTCAATACACACTACTGGGTGAAGGATGCTTGATTGGGCATCCCTGGAGAAACCAATGGATGGCCGGGATGCATGGAGAAGCGCCATGACATCTTGCGGAAAGCTTCACCCAGACTCAAAGAGAAGGATGAACACTTCATGCCCGGAAGCTTACCTGTGTAGCCACAAGTCATTATGGGCTCTGGCTTGGTTGATCTTTGTTGTGACTCTGCTGGGCAGTGCTACGAGATGTAGTCGACGTTAGGATTGGGATGGGCACTGTCGGACAGTCAGGGAAGCACTCTGAAAGACCATGTTTCTTTCATCCTGTTCTCAAACACCAGGCAGTGCGAGGACTTACCAGGAGGGAAAGAATCTTGTGGGTAACGTACACAACACTCTGCAGAGTTAAACCTAATCGATTAGCCGTGTCCCCGGTTACGGACAATTTGAGCTTCTAGACTTGGATCTATCTCTGAACTCTCAACACTGGACTGATAACTAATTGTGGGCAACTTAATGATACTTATGGGCATTGAGACATTGGTTGGCGGAACCATGTCATGATAGGTAACTCTATAGTTAAATTCCTGATATTCCTTTGTTGTAGGAAAATAAAATCAGCTTTTACGCAAAAACTCAGACACAGAGCCACAAAGCCTTTGCATATAGAATAGTTTTTATTTTTCTGTTCTTCTATGGTGATCTTGCCAGCATATTCAAAATGCTGACCTACACGGCTGCAACGTCTTATGTTGCAGATACTCTTCTACGACGGGTAAGAGTACGATTTAGGTTACGGTCCGCACTCAACTTGCCGTTGGTGTTATTGGGACTCCACTCCCGTTGACTGTATCCACTGCTATTTTAAGGTATATATCAGTTTTACGCTATTTACATGTGATTGCACTTTGATATATACATTGATGTACTGTGTGTGCCAGCATACTGATCCAGGGATGGCACAGAAAACACAGAGGCTTGACTCGTTTTGAGTCGGGTCGCTAAAGAAATGGTATCAGAGCACATGTTGACTGTAGGACGTGACCCTAGAAACTGGAAAGCCTTAGGAAATGATTTCTTGAAAAACTTTGTGTTCAAAGGATCTTTTACTTCTCCTCTCTTCTGATTTTTATCAAGAGTTAGAAAATACCCCTTCCCTTTTGACCACACGAAGGATCAACTGAAGCCACTCCAAGAAGGACAAGATATAGAAACAACTGATGGTCCTTTCAAAGTAAAGAAGATTTCACCATGCATTAGAAGAGTTGAAGCTACACGTGTTGAAGACTGTGAAGACCCGAAGAAAATTGAAGGCCATGAAGAATTTCCAAGACATTATGCCCTAGAAGACCAAACCCCTGTTGTAAACTTACGTTAGATGCGATGATTTTTGTGAGCTATCATTTGTGTGTAATTTTCGACAGCCACAACTAAAATCTATTTTCAAAACCATTGTTTGTATTGTGTGTTTTCTCCTCCTTTCTCTCTACCATCTCATCCCAAAACCTTGACCCCAATAGATGATGAATGAAGCTGGACTCATGTATTCTGGATCGCTGACTCGGTTGGAGACACAAGTATGGATTCACAACATGGAGAATCACTTCAGGAGCAACTCGATAGCACGGAAGTATAAGGTTCAATATGCTCTCCAGCACTTTACCCAAAGTGCCGCAACTTGGTGGAAAATGCATCATGCCATACAAGGATTTAATGGAGCAAAGAATTGGGAAGAACTCAAGAAGACTCTGTTAAGATCCCGTCTCATTCAGAATCATTGTGTTATCCCGATGGAGAAGACCCGAGCATGTAAAATCTATGGAGAAATAGGACACACCCAGTAAGAACACAATTCAGGATGCCCTCATTGTGAAGAAAATCACCGAGCTGAGGAATGCCCAACTAGTAGGGTGACTTGTTTCTTGTGTGAAGGGACTATGCATTACCCGGCTCAATGCCAAATGTACCCCAAGGTACAAGAAGTCATCAAGCAATAGAAGGAAGCCATGAAGGAAGCCTTCAGAGGAGAATTTGGAGAATTTGTGATGAAGAAAGATATTGAAGACCCTGATGGAGAAGGATTAACCAGATTTTACTCAAATGTCTGCTATACATGTGGAGAAGAAGGACATTTCTCACAGGACTGTACGAAGGAAAGAAAAGAGTATCTGGGAAATTTCCCGACAGAAGAAGTGGAGTTTGATCCACGGGAAATTGAAGTTTTGATTGGAACAAAGAACCTCAGGAAGAGACGAGCCCCTGAACAGAAGGACCTGAGTCATATTAGATGTTACAAGTGTAAGGATATGGGCCACTATGCCGATAAGTGTCCAAGAAAGGAACCAGAACTCCCAAGAGCAAAAACCAACATCAAGAAGACCCGAGATATGTTAGAAATCATTTGTTTTCGGTGCAAGAAGACAT
Source organism: Hordeum marinum (assembly GCA_022496015.1). Lineage (NCBI taxonomy): Eukaryota > Viridiplantae > Streptophyta > Magnoliopsida > Poales > Poaceae > Hordeum > Hordeum marinum. The sequence continues at coordinate 389,461,553 of CM039672.1, forward strand.
GACCCTACTCCTATACCTGTCCAGAGAAGAATGGCTAAGCATGAGTAGTCTGAGTTTTGGATTCTGGATGTACCAAATGTAATAGGTAGCACTCTTACAATTTTGGAGTTATGTAATGGAAGTCTCAGAGTTTGTAATAAATTCATGAGTCAATGGAAATTATGGTGTCATGATTTATCTTATGTTGAAATATGTGAGTTGTTACTCTATGACCCAAGATCTCCAACCATTTTCGAGGATATGAGAAAATATGGTCTATGCAGACATGCGTGCATTTCATTTAAGTGTGGTAGTAACCACAGGTACCTTTTCCGGATTAAGGAGTTTGGATAAGTGAATACAGGTGAAGAGAATGTGGAACCACCTCAAACTATGTGGATGATAAGCCTGGAGACAAAGTGCTTTTGAAGCTGGAATGATGCGAAAAGGAATGATTGTGATGAAACCATACCCAAGGTTAAACACACCAATGGAAAGGAAAATGGATTTCGTAGAGAGGAATTTAGACAAGAATAAGTTTGTGATTTGTTACCTGAAGGGTATATTGGAGTAAACTGAAAGTAATGCTGGAATATGGATCGATAGTCACCCCAGGAGTGAGTTAAAGCGATCCAAGTATTCAAGTGAACCCACAAGTCACTGACCTCAGGATTGATAAGGATCAAGCCCCACCTTTGTGAAGGAAGAAACTTGGAAGAAGCTACGACTGATCAGCAAACGTTTTTCTTAGGAACATACGATAACCTGAGAGATGTGAAGAAACGATAGATGTTTTGTTCAGCTTGCAGAAATCAATGGATTATCCGAACCTCGTTCGATGACAAGAAAATTTCGGCAACACTTGTGAGGAAGTCCAAGTGTTAGTATACGAGATTCACTAAACCTTATGCAAGGTAATGATTTCAGTGCGACATGGTTTGGCCACCATGATGACTTACTCTTATCATTCTCTTGCTATTCGGAATGGTAAATCTGAGTGACATACCCATAGTAAAGAGACGACGTTCTTTGAAGCTTTTGTTTAAGCCTTAGAATGGTAGGATGAAAACCCTTGTACATGACAGTTTCTGTCACACGTAGGAATTTCTACGGTGAGGAATGAAGCCACGACCTTTTTTCATTGCACGATAACCACTAATGGTAGACCACCATGAGATCTTCGATAAGTTATTTAGAATGATCACGAGACTTGTCAGCTAAGAAGACCCAGTATTGGAGGAAGTACACCTTGTTGTGAGGACACAAGATTTTGATATAACCGAAGATCATCACCAAGGGAAGATGCTGTGAAGAAGGTGAACAGACAAATTCACCCAGAGGACTGCCAAGATTTGATGGACGAGTAACTCTCATTTTAAGTGTGGTAGACCCACCCATCCAGGTCAATGGAGTTTTGTTGGAAGACCCCACACCTTCTTGGTCTGTGGATTTGTTAGAAGACCCCAAACCCTAACCTTTTCTTTCTAGCCCTTCCGAATCTCGAGGACGAGATTCATTTTAAGTGCGGTAGGTTTGTAACATCCCAAATTTTGGAATGTTCTAATAATTATTAGAATGAATTGTTGTTTGCTTGAGTGATTGAAAGTGAGTGAAATTTGAAACTTTTTGAAAGTTTGATGAGAGGGAATGAAATGACCTTCCCAAAACTTTCAATCTGCATTTTGATCACCAGGAATTCAAATTCATTTCATCACAAAACCCTAGAGTGAAGATGACATGACTTCTTCCATTTAAAGAAATGAAACAGGATTTGAAAAGAATTTGAATTTCATTTGAAAATTATTTCAAATTCAGAAAACTTTATGCAACTCAATGATTTTCATGAGAGAGGATAATATGACTTCCTCAAATTTTAAGAAATATGAGTTGGAAGTTTAAAAGAAGGAATTGAAAAGGCTTTTGAAAACCTCTGGATTATTTTGAAAATCCATTTCATATTTGGTTCCTATTCAAAATTTTCAAAGTATTCAAACCCCTGACAAAAATTTGAAAGGAGTAACATGACACTCCAAGACAGGGGGTAATTTGTGAAGTTTTTTGAATCATCAAACCCAAAAAGTTATTTGAAAAATATTTGCAAAATTAAATAAAGCCAATTAAGGCATTTTCTGAAAAATGATTTTTTTATGTATTCAAATGCCAGAATAAAAATGTTCATTAAATTGCATTTATTATTCTGTTAATTTTGATATAAAATTTGACTATATTTGGAATTTATTTGAATGCTTTAAATAAGTTTTATGGCTCTGGTAAAATCATAAATAGCAAAACGGTAACGGTTTATATTAAAACGGGCCGGCCCACGGGCAGTTATTCGCGTATTGATTAGAAGCCGGTCGACCGACGCGCATTCATTTCCCTCTCTCTCACTGACGCTGGACCCCACCCCTGACCGACCGTTACTACCGAACGGTCATCTTCTTTCTTCCCCCCCCCCGCACGCGCCGGAGACGACGCCGGCCGTTTCCTTCCCCTCCCGGATCTCTCTCCTCTCTTAACTCCCCGCACCCCCGAGCACCCTATAAGTAGCCGGCCACTCCCCGCATCCATTTCCCCCTAAGCCCCCTCTCTCTCTCGCCGGAGTGCTGCCGCAATTGCTCGCCGGAGTAGCGCCACCACCGGACCTCGCCGTCGACCGTAGCCAGCTATTCCGACCACTATTCCACCCACCGTTGCCACCAATCGACTCCGGAGACCCGTCGTCGTCGCCCGGACCACTTTGCTGTCTTCCCCGACCACCGGAACGCCTCGCCGTCGACTTCGCCGCCTTCGGATCCACCGGAGAACCCCCGGCGCCGGCGACTTTACCCCGTGAGCACTCCCACCCCTCCGATCCAAAACCAACGGCCCAGATTAGAAGTAACTTACCTCTTCGGTTCTTTTAAAAGAACCGGCCGGCTTTTTCTCTTCTAATTTTAGACCGAAACGTTTTCTTTAGTTGTCGGTCATTCGCCCGAATCTCGGCAACACGCACACCCTTAGACCAACCAGAGAGCGACACGTCACCCCCTGTCCGTTAGAATTTTTTTTTCTTTTTCTGTTTTAATTTCAAAAACAGAATAGTTTCTGATTTGTTTTGCTTATATCTTTTATGTTTCTAAGTATTTTTAATTGATTCTTTCTGCATTGTGTCACAAATTTTATCTAGTTTCTGTACATATAAAATTTGCCTATGTTTGAACATTTAAATTTGAATTTGAACAGATTTGATTTAAATTTTGTTTTCTGAATATCTTGAGTTCTAAAATGAGTTTTTGATTGATTCTTTTTCCTACTTGTCACTAGTGATCTTAGTTATCATTAGGTGGAGTTTGAGAATTTTTTAAAATAAAATTTATTAGGGTTTTAACTAGAAACAGAATCTGTTTAGTTGTTAATATAGTTTAATTAGTTTTATTTTGCTAGTTTAAATATGAGTTAATTATATATTTGATTTAGTAAATTCTGTTAGTTAAACTTTAGGTGAATTACTTGTTGTTAAAATAAAAATAATTTGCTTAGTTTACTACCATGTTGTTATAGGAACACTATACATTTTCAAATTGGTTTAATTTGTGATAAAGAAACTAGTTAGTAATAGTTTATTCCAACAAAGTTTTATATAAATAGATTCTGTTTTCAAATAAAAATTTGTACTTACTACTTTCTGTTAAGAAATGCTTAGTTAATAAAAATAATTTAGTTTTGCTCTATTAGGATAGGAAACTACATTATTTTGCATTAGGTAATGTGTTATAAAACAATTTAGTTTTTCATAGAAATTATTTTCACAAAGTTTCATATGATTTAATTATGTTTTGTAATAAAGATTTTATTTAATTATTTTCTGTTAACTTAGTTGTTTTACAATATGTTTTCTCTTATTTTATGTTTGCTTGTTGTTAAGTTCATTTGGCAAACACTTATATTGTTTAGAAGGTTGTTTTTATAGTTCTAGTTGTCTTTCAAAAGTGATTCATTTTTTCTAGAAAAATATTTACAAAAATCTTTTATTATATTTTACTTTGTTTTGGGTTTTGTGTTACTTTTGAAATTGTTGGAGTTTTGTGTTTCAACTTTGTCTTAAGTATTTCTTCCATCAACCTTGTTGCTTTTGTTTTGTGTTACTTTTGATTGTTAGAACTGATTGTTACTATGATTGCTTATATGAATGCAATGGTTGTTATATAGATTTCTCATTGGAGAGTGACGAATAGTCTATCAAGTTATTTCTGAGAGCGATCTTTATCTTCATCAACAGTACAGGCAAGTTCACTTTCACCATCTTTTCATACCTATGTTTTATTGCATGTAGTGACACCATTCAACAGATCCCTCCCGTAGTGTTATTGAAATTCTTGTAGTTGAGTAGAATGCATGAGGTAGGAACCCACCACTTGTTACTAAAGCCCCGGGAACGTTAGTTAGTGCAATGCTATGCTAAAGTAGACGGGGTCTGGTATGAGTGTTCGTGAGTGGTGTGAAGAAGGACTCCACATCAAAACGACGACTTCATGAAGACATCTTCAAGTCCTGCATCTTCAAGACCTCAAGACTTCAAGACTCGAGAAGACAAGTTTTCAATACACACTACTGGGTGAAGGATGCTTGATTGGGCATCCCTGGAGAAACCAGTGGATGGCCGGGATGCATGGAGAAGCGCCATGACATCTTGCGGAAAGCTTCACCCAGACTCAAAGAGAAGGATGAATACTTCATGCCCGGAAGCTTACCTGTGTAGCCACAAGTCATTATGGGCTCTGGCTTGGTTGATCTTTGTTGTGACTCTGCTGGGCAGTGCTACGAGATGTAGCCGACGTTAGGATTGGGATGGGCACTGTCGGACAGTCAGGGAAGCACTCTAAAAGACCATGTTTCTTTCATCCTGTTCTGAAACACCAGGCAGTGCGAGGACTTACCAGGAGGGAAAGAATCTTGTGGGTAAAGTACACAACACTCTGCAGAGTTAAACCTAATCGATTAGCCGTGTCCCCGGTTACGGACAATTTGAGCTTCTAGACTTGGATCTATCTCTGAACTCTCAACACTGGACTGATAACTAATTGTGGGCAACTTAAGAAACTTGTGGGCATTGAGACATTGGTTGGCGGAACCATGTCATGATAGGTAATTCCATAGTGATACTCCTGATATTCCTTTGTTGTCGGAAAACAAAATCAGCTTTTACGCAAAAACTTAGCCACAGGGCCATAAAGCCTTATTGCATATAGTATGGTTTATTCTTCTGTTCTTCTATGGTGATCTTGCCAGCATATTCAAAATGCTGACCTACACGGCTGCAACGTCTTATGTTGCAGATACTCCTCTACGACGGGTAAGAGTACGATTCAGGGTTACGGTCCGCACTCAACTTGCCGTTGGTGTTATTGGGACTCCACTCCCGTTGACTGTATCCGCTGCTATTTTAAGGTATATATCAGTTTTACGCTATTTAGATGTGATTGCACTTTGATATATACATTGATGTACTGTGTGTGCCAGCATACTGATCCAGGGATGGCACAGAAAACACAGAGGCTTGACTCGTTTTGAGTCGGGTCGCTACATTGAACCTGTTGTTGGTCTTCATAACCCACAACCTAAGAATAAAAGATATTATAAAGGAGATTTTATTGCTAGGAAGCATGGTAAAGAAAGAGAACCATGGGTTCATAAACCCATGCCCTTTCCTCCTAAACCATCGAAGAAAAAGGATGAAGAGGATTTTGAACGGTTTGTTGAAATGCTTAGACCTGTCTTTTTGAGTATGCGCTTGACTGATATTCTGAAAATGTCTCCCTATGCTAAGTATATGAAAGATATTGTGACTAATAAGAGGAAGATACTGGAAGCTGAGATTTCGACCATGCTTGCTAATTATACTTTTAAGGGTGGAGTACCAAAGAAATTGGGAGATCGAGGAATACCCACTATACCATGCTCTATCAAAGGGAATTATGTTAAAACTGCTTTATGTGATTTGGGAGCTGGTGTAAGTGATATGCCTTTCTCTTTCTATTGTAGACTTGATTTGAATAAGTTGACACCTACTGAAATCTCTTTGCTAATGGCTAATAAATCAACTTCTCTACCTATTGGTATTTGTGAGGATGTACATGTCGTAGTTGCAAATGCTACTATTTTAACGTACTTTGTTATTCTTGATATTCCCGAGGATGACAGTATGTCAATCATCCTTGGTATTCCCTTTTTGAATACTACAGGGGCTGTTATTTATTGCAACAAAGGCATTCTCTCTTTTCATACTAATGATAATGAGCGTACGGAAAACTTTTCAAAGAAACAACCTCAAGTTCATAGTATCAACTCCATCAAAAAAATTCCAACGATTATTATTGGAGACTTTGAGTTCCCTCTTCCTACTGTCAAGAAGAAATATGATACACTTATTGTTGGGTACATGCATATCCCCATTGAGGTAACTTAGTGTTATTCGAAATTCTTCGGCTTCATGTTATTCGAAAGAAGTTTGTTAATAAGACTTGATCAACCTTTATGGTGGATTTCTTTTGATGAGCATGAGATGGATGAATTCAAAAAGCACAACTCCCTATATCCAACTTTTATTTTCTGTTACTTAGATTAAATTAAGTAAAATGCTATTATTTTTCTATTTTGTGAGTTTCCCGTGCAATAAAAAAAGGTGACCTGAAAATAAAAGTTCTTCAAATGTTCTGAAAAGGGAATATGTTTTTTCTGGAATATTTAAAAATACCTAGCACTGAGCACACTACAGGGGGCTGCACCAGTGGGCCACAAGCCCATAAGGCGTGGTCACCCTTAGCCACGCCTAGCAGGCTTGTAGGTCCCATGTGCCTCCCCTTCACTTATTACAGCACCCATCCACTTCATCTTCCTCTAGAAAAAACCCCACCATTGCTCAAACCCGTGTTCTATCTCATTTTGCTTCCATTTTCGATCTCATTGTGCATAGCTTCATTCGCAAAACTGTTTTGGGAGATTGTTCCTCGGTATGTGACTCCTCCAATGCTCGAATTAGTTTTTGTTCTATTGCTTTATATATTGCAAAATTTTGATGTTGTAGTGACCTTGTTCTTGAGCTTGCAAGTCAAATTTGTATGGTTCCAAGTAGTTTTGATGCACGATATAGCCTCTAGGCACTTGTGGGAGTAGTTTTTATAAGTTTTGTTCACCTTTATTTTGGGTCACTAAAAATTTCAGAATTTTTTAGAAAAAGAAGAAATGCCAAGGAGATTGTTAAGAGGCTCTTCAAGCCGGAGTTCTAGGGAAGATGAAAATGAGATGAGGGAGAAACCCGAGTATAATCTTCCTCGCGTCACAGAAGTTCGACCATGTGAATGGCAGTTTGACACAAGCCATAGGGCGGACAAAATTTATGGAGATTTCTATTATTTGGCCGAGAATGCAGGCATCACCGACTTCCTCCACGATAAGTGTGACCAGTACCTTTTGCTCACGAATATATTTGTGCAAAATTTTCACTTTCATTCTAGGGAAGACCCTCCTACAGTAGAATTTCACTTATATGATGTGCCTAAGAAAATGAACCTTTATGATTTTTGCAAAGTTTGCAGAATACCCTATGAGGGCAGCATCAGGGAACCACGTGCTCGAGACATGGAAGATTTTATTGCCGCAGTTACTGTAGGGGAAGAGAGAGGTGTGTCAAAGGCAAGAGCAGCTAGTTTACGTTTTCCTGTGCTACACTATTATTCATTATTTGTGGGAAGATGTTTAGTTGGTCATTGGGAGAGTGGAAGTTTTAGTGCCCCTGACCTCGCCATTCTGCACCACGCTTTATTTGATGATATAACCTTTAGTCTGGGCGCTATCGTGGCCCAACGGTTGAACACCAACCGTTCAAAGGGGCCCACATTTGGAGGTATCTATCCATCTTGTTTAGCGAAACATTTTGAGATACCTATTAGGCTTAACGAGAGAGATGAGAGGTTGCTGCCCTCGAAGTTTTTCGACTATGACCGTATGGTAGCTCATGATGTTATTAAGAAAAATGATGATACGAGGTTGCTTTACAATTTAGTTTTTAGCCAGGGTACTTGTGAAATTATTACTCTGCCTGCTTCTTCTTTGTTTGATATTCGCTCAGCGAGGTACAAAATTATGCCCAGAGACATTTACAGATATTTGGGTTTGATGCAACCCTCGGCCCCAGAGCCAGCACCAGCCCTTGATCCGTACCCGAAGCCAGTTTTTCAGTGGGAGCCGCAGGAGTTCGCAAACCAATGGAACTATGAGGACGCTCCTAAGTATCCGGGAGAGAGCTCTTTCCAGCCATGGCCATATACCAACTTAGGCCAAAAGCCTTAGCTTGGGGGGGTACGTATTTCTCACCAACTTTACATTCATGTTCACACATCCATCTTTAGTATTTGGTGTTCATACTCTTTCACTGTACCATCCATGGTAGTTTATTTTCTTGTTTCGCCTTCTTCTTGTGTGTTTAACTAAATTTTAGAAAATACAAAAAAAATAGTTCTAGCTTTATTTTCTTGTTGCTTAGTTGCAGCATTAAAAAGAAAACCCCCCAAAAAAGATTTTTCGTTCTTCTTTTGCTTGTTGGGAGATTTCCCGTGTAAATAGCTTTTCTCGCTCTTGTTTTCATTTTTCTTTATGTGGGTCGTAAGGAGAAGACCACAATGAAAATGTCGAGTGGATCTCATATGCATTATTGTTTATCAATTAGAGAGCCCACGTTACCTTGTGTAGCGACCCGACTCAAAACGAGTCAACCCTCTGTGTGTTCTGTGCCATCCCTGGATCAGTATGCTGGCACACACAGTACATCAATGTATATATCAAAGTGCAATCACATGTAAATAACGTAAAACTGATATATACCTTAAAATAGCAGCGAATACAGTCAACGGGAGTGGAGTCCCAATAACACCAACGGCAAGTTGAGTGCGGACCGTAACCCTGAATCGTACTCTTACCCGTCGTAGAGGAGTATCTGCAACATAAAACGTTGCAGCCGTGTAGGTCAGCATTTTGAATATGCTGGCAAGATCACCATAGAAGAACAGAAGAATAAACCATACTATATGCAATAAGGCTTTATGGCCCTGTGGCTAAGTTTTTGCGTAAAAGCTGATTTTGTTTTCCTACAACAAAGGAATATCAGGAGTATCACTATGGAATTACCTATCATGACATGGTTCCGCCAACCAATGTCTCAATGCCCACAAGTTTCTTAAGTTGCCCACAATTAGTTATCAGTCCAGTGTTGAGAGTTCAGAGATAGATCCAAGTCTAGAAGCTCAAATTGTCCGTAACCGGGGACACGGCTAATCGATTAGGTTTAACTCTGCAGAGTGTTGTGTACTTTACCCACAAGATTCTTTCCCTCCTGGTAAGTCCTCGCACTACCTGGTGTTTGAGAACAGGATGAAAGAAACATGGTCTTTCAGAGTGCTTCCCTGACTGTCCGACAGTGCCCATCCCAATCCTAACGTCGACTACATCTCGTAGCACTACCCAGCAGAGTCACAACAAAGATCAACCAAGCCAGAGCCCATAATGACTTGTGGCTACACAGGTAAGCTTCCGGGCATGAAGTATTCATCCTTCTCTTTGAGTCTGGGTGAAGCTTTCCGCAAGATGTCATGGCGCTTCTCCATGCATCCCGGCCATCCACTGGTTTCTCCAGGGATGCCAAATCAACCATCCTTCACCCAGTGGTGTGTATTGAAAACTTGTCTTCTCGAGTCTTGAAGTCTTGAGGTCTTGAAGATGCAGGACTTGAAGATGTCTTCATGAAGTCGTCGTTTTGACGTGGAGTCCTTCACACCACTCACGAACACTCATATCAGACCCCGTCTACTTTAGCATAGCATTGCACTAACTAGCGTTCCCGGGGCTTTAGTAACAAGTGGTGGGTTCCTACCTCATGCATTCTACTCAACTACAAGAATTTCAATAACACTACGGGAGGGATATGTTGAATGATGTCACTACATGCAATAAAACGTAGGTATGAAAAGATGGTCAAAGTGAACTTGCCTGTACTGTTGATGAAGATAAAGATCGCTCTCAGAAATAACTTGATAGACTATTCGTTACTCTCCGATGAAAATCTATAACAAACATTACATACATATAAGCAATCATACTAGCAATCAATTCTAACAAAAAGTAATACAAAACAAAAGCAACAAGGTTGATGGAAGAAATACTTAAGACAAAGTTGAAACACAAAACTCCAACAATTTCAAAAGTAACACAAAACCCAAAACAAAGTAAAATATAATAAAATATTTTTTGAAATATTTTTCTAGAAAAAAAAATGAATCACTTTTGAAAGACAACTAGAACTATAAAAAACAACCTTGTAAACAATATGAGTGTTTGCCTAATGAACTTAACAACAAGCAAACATAAACTAAGAGAAAACATATTGTAAAACAACTAAGTTAACAGAAAATAATTAAATAAAATCTTTATTACAAAACAGAATTAAATCATATGAAACTTTGTGAAAATAATTTCTATGAAAAACTAAATTGTTTTATAAGACATTACCTAATGATTAAGGATATAGTTTTCCTATCATAATAGAGCAAAACTAAATTATTTTATTAACAAAACATTACTTAACAGAAAGGAATTACTACAAATTTTATTTGAAAACAGAATCTAATTATATAAAACTTTAGTTAAAATAATTGTTAATAACAAATTTGCTTTTAAAACAACTATACCTATTTGAAAGAGGGTATAGATCCCTACAACAAAATTTATAAACTAAACAAATTAACTTTTGTTAACAGCAAGTAAATTACTAAGGTTTGTAACAACAAAACTAAATGAAATCTGAAACTTAATATAAAACATATTCAGATTTTCAAAAATAAAACAAGGTAAATAAACTAATATGAAACTAAACAGATTCTGTTTCTAGTTAAAACCCAAATAAATTTTATTTTAAAAATTCTCAAACTCTACCTAATGATAACTAAGATCACTAGTGACAAGTAGGAAAAAGAATCAATCAAAAATTCATTTTAGAACTCAAGATATTCAGAAAACAAAATTTAAATCAAATCTGTTCAAATTCAAATTTAAATGTTCAAACATAGGCAAATTTTATATCTACAGAAACTAGATAAAATTTGTGACACAATGCAGAAATAATCAATTAAAAATGCTTAAAAACGTAAAAGATATAAGCAAAACGAATCAGAAATTATTCTGTTTTTGAAATTAAAACAGAAAAAGAAAAAAAACAATTCTAACGGACACGGGGTGACGTGTCGCTCTCTGGTTGGTCTAAGGGTGTGTGTGTTCCAGAGATTCGGGCGAATGACCGACAACTAAAGAAAACGTTTTGGTCTAAAATTAGAAAAGAAAAAAAACTGGCCGGTTCTTTTAAAAGAACCGAAGAGGTAAGTTACTTCTAATCTGGGCCGTTCGTTCGAGATCGGATGGAGGAGAGGGAGAGGGAGGCTCACCGCGGTGGTTGCCGGCAACGGCGAAGGCTCCGGCAATGGCAGGGGCGTCGAGGTCGTCGGGGAGATGGCTTCCGAGGGTCTCCGGCGATGGCACCGGCACTGGTCGACGCAGGGGAGCTCGGCGAAGGCTATGATGGCGTCGGAGGGGTGAGGGGGCGACGGTGTTGACGGGCAGGAGCTCCTCGAGCTTCGGGGGCGCTCCAAGCTCCGGCGAGGTTGCGGATACGGCTGCTCTGGTGGGTCTCCGGTGAAGGCGAGGGTATGGGGTGGTGCGCACGGGTGCGGGGAGGTCGTCTGCGGCCTCAGAGGACTCGGGGATGGTGAGGTGGGGTGGCAGGGGAGCAAGAGCGCGGCGGCTACCGGTTGCCCGGCGAGCAATTCCGGCGAGGAGAGACGTGGGGGTTGGGGGAAACGAGGGGGAATGGGAAGAGGGGAGAGAGGGATATTTATATGAGGGGTCAGGTGCTCGGGGAAGGGGGAAATCAATGGATGCAATGATGGCTCCGGCGAGATGCTCGGGAGAGAGAGAGCGAGCGAGAGGAGGGAGATGAGCGAGGAAGTGGCGCTGTCGGACGGTGGCGCCAGGGCATCAGTGGGAGAGAGGGAGGGGCGCGGTTATCGGGCGACCATTACAGAGGGATTTCGGGAGGGTATTAAGGAGGTGGGCCGGCCCGTTTTATTATAAACCGTTACCGTTTTGCTATTTATGATTTTACCAGAGCCATAAAACTTGTTCAATGCATTCGAATAATTTCCAAATATAGTCAAATGTTATATCAAAATGAACAGCATAATAAATGCCATTTAATGGACATTTTTATTCTGGCATTTGAATACTTTGGGAAAAATATTATTTTTCAGAAATTGCCCTTTTGCTTTTAAATCCCTTTGCAAATATTTTTCAGAATAACCCCTGGTTTTTATTATTCAAATAAATCACCAAGAAGTCCCTGGTGTGGAGTGTCATGTTACTCCTCTCAAAATGTTTTTTTGTCAGGGGTTTGAATACTTTGAAAATTGGAATAGGAACCAAATATGAAATGATTCCAAAAGAAAATCCAGAGATTTTCACATTCACTATTCAAAGATTTATTGTAAACTTCCAACTCATATTTCATATAATTTGAAGAAGCCATTTTATCTTCTCTCATGAAAATCATTGAGTTGCTTAAAGTTTTTCTGAATTTGAAATATTTTCAAAATGGAAATTCAAATCATTTTCAAATCCCTTTTCATTTCTTTAAATGGAAGAAGTCATGTCATCTTCACTCTAGGGTTTTGTGATGAAATGAATTTGAATTCCTGGTGATCAAAATGCAGATTGAAAATTTTGGGAAAGTCATTTCATTCCCTCTCATCAAACTTTCAAAAGTTTCAGAAGTTTCAAATTGCACTCACTTTCAATCATTCAAGCAAACAAACAATCATTCTTTATTTATTATAACATTCCAAAGTTTGGGATGTTACAAATCTACCACACTTAAAATGAATCTCGTCCTCGAGATTCGAAAAGGCTAGAAAGAAAAGGTTAGGGTATTGGGGATCTTCTTAGAAAATCAATTGACCAAGAAAGCATGGGGTCTACCACACTTGAAATGAGAGTTACTGGTCTCTCAAAATCTTGGCAGTCCTCTGGGTACATCTGTCTGTTCACCTTCTTCATGATAGCTTCTTCGGTGATGCTCTTCCGTTATATCAAAATCTTGTTTTCTCATAACAACATGTATTTCCTCTCATACTGGGTCTTCTTAACTCGCAGGTCTCGCGTTCATTCTAAGTAACTTATCGACGATCTCATGGTGGTCTACCATTTGTGTTTATCCTGTAGTGAAATGGGTCTTGGCTTTATTCCTCACCGTAAAATTTCCTACGTGTGACAGCAACTGTCAATGTACTAGGGGTTTCATCATACCATTCTAAGGCTTAAACAAAAGCTTCAAAGAACGTCGTCTCTTTACTATGGGTAACTCACTCAGATTTACCAATCCGAATAGCAAGAGAATGATAAGAGTAAGTCGTCATGGTGGCCAAACCATGTCGCACTGAAATCATTACCTTGTATAAGGTTTAGTGAATCTCGTATTCTAACACTTGGTCTTCCTCTCATGCATTGCAGAAATTTCTCTTGTCAACGAACAAAGTTCGGATAAATCCATTGATTTTGCAAGCTAAGCAAAAACATCTATCGTTTCTTCACATCTCTCAGGTTATCGTATGTTCCTAAGAAACGTTTGCGGATCAGTCGTAGCTTTCTTCCAAATTTCTTCCTTCACAAAGGTGGGGCTTGATCCTTATCAATCCTAAGGTCAGTGACTTGTGGATTCACTTGAATACTTGAACAACTTCATCTCACCCGTGGGGTGACTATCGATCCATATTCCAGCATTACCTTCAGTTCACTACACCATACCCTTGAGGTAACAAATCACAGACTTATTCTTGTCTAAATTCCACTCTGCAGAATCCATTTTCCTTTCCATTGGTCTGTTTAACCTTGGGTATGGTTTCATCATAATCATTCCTTTTCTCGTCATTCCAGTCTTCAAAAGCACTTTGTCACAAAGGTTATCATCCACACAGTTTGGATATGATTCCACATTCTCTTCATCTGTATTCACTTATCCAAACTCCTTAATCCGGAAAAGGTACCTGTGGTTACTACCACACTTAAAATGAAATGCAATCATGTTTGCATAAACCATATTTTCTCATATCCTCGAAAATGGTAGGAGACCTTGGGTCATAGAGTAACAACTCATGAAATGCAACATAAGGTAAATCATGACACCATAAATTCCATTGACTCATGAATTTATTACAAACTCTGAGACTTTCGTTACAAGATAAGCTCATGAAATCAAAAGTGCTTCATGATACAGGTATTTCCATCTTCGAAACTATCCCATTCTTCTCATATTCAATCCTTGGTTACATTCTCAATCACTTCTTAAAACTCCTAGAAAATACTTTATTACAAATGCTGCCATCCACATAGTTTGGTATGGTCTAGCATCAACTCCCAACTTTATTCATTCATCTCCCCTTGGATATACTCTAGTACCACTGGAAATTTGTGATGTGCTCCTTGAAATCCTCCATCTTTTCCTTGATTAGGGTGGACATGAGCTTCATCTCCATCATTTCCGTATGCACCTCTTGCAGGTATTCCTGAGTATGACGGAGTCTTGCTTCAAGTATTTCTCCAATATGGCGTATGGCTTCCATGGCAGCTTCACGAATAGCGTCAAAGAAAATAGCTTGTGGTACACGAGATATGTAAAAGTATCGTCCAGCAGTCTTTGGGCAAACTCCCTTTGCACGGTGAAGGTGTACCTCCACATACCAAAGTTTCACTCCATTATCCATGAATGGGTAGCCTTTGTAGACTTCATCTCCTTCAAGATGGATGTGCTTCATCATATCCTTCAGGATCCTTGGGTAGTCATGATCACTGGTGAGGGTCATGATTGTTTCCGGGCCTTTGAGGAAAGACTCATAAAGGGTGGTCATCTGTGTGTGTCAGAAAAGGTACTCAGAATTGACATATGTCTCGACTTGGGTAAACATCCATGTTATTCAAAATCAAACTTCAATTTCACTTTCCAACATCTTTAGAGAGTATTGTCATCCTTAAAACAAATGGATTATCCATTACATAACCTCAAAGGATAAGAGTGCTGCCTATTACGTTTGTTACATCCAGAATCCAAAACTCAGACTACTCATGCTTAGCCATTCTTCTCTGGACAGGTATAGGAGTAGTGTCCTGTCTTCTTGCACTGAAAACAAATGATTTCTAACATATCTCGGGGCTTCTTGATTCCTTTCTTGGGCACTTATCGGCATAGTGGCCCATATCCTTACACTTGTAACATCTAATATGACTCAGGTCCTTCTGTTCAGGCGTTCGTCTCTTCCTAAGGTTCTTTGTTCCGATCAAAGCTTCAATTTCCTGTGGATCAAACTCCACTTCTTCTATCGGGAAGTTTCCCAGATACTCTTTTCTTTCCTTCGTACAGTCCTGTGAGAAATGTCCTTCTTCTCCACATGTATAGCAGACATTTGAGTAAAATCTGGTTAATCCTTCTCCATCAGGGTCTTCAATATCTTTCTTCATCACAAATTCTCCAAATTCTCCTCTGAAGGCTTCCTTCATGGCTTCCTTCTGTTGCTTGATGACTTCCTGTACCTTGGGGTATATTTGGCATTGAGCCGGGTAATGTGTAGTTCCTTCACACAAGAAACATGTCACTTGCCCAGTTGGGCAGTCCTCAGCAGGGTGATTCTCTTCACAATGAGGGCATCCTTTCTTGTGTTTTTCCTGGGTGTGTCCTATCTCTCCACAGATTTTGCATGCTAGGGTCTTCTTCATCGGGATAACACAATGCTTCTGAATGAGACGGGATCTTAACAGAGTCTTCTTGAGTTCTTCCCAATTCTTTGCTCCATTAAATCCTTGTATGGCATGATGCATTTTCCACCAAGTTGCGGCACTTTGGGTAAAGTGCTGGAGAGCATATTGAACCTTATACTTCTGTGCTATTGAGTTGCTCCTGAAGTGATTCTCCATGTTGTGAATCCATACTTCTGTCTCCAACCGAGTCATCGATCCAGAATACATGAGTCCAGCTTCATTCATCATCTATTGGGGTCAAGGTTTTGGGATGAGATGGTAGAGAGAAAGGAGGAGATACACACAATACAAACAATGGTTTAGAAAATAGATTTTTTTTATTGTGGCTGTCGAAAATTAAAACTTACACTCAAATGACAGCTCACAAATCATCGTATCTAACGTAAGTATACAATAGGGGTTTGGTCTTCTAGGGGCATAATATCTTGGAAAATTCTTCATGGTCTTCAATTTCTTGAGGTCTGTTTAATCTTCAATCCTTCTTGTAGCTCTTCCATAATGGAATACATCTTTGTCTGAGTTGGTCACCAGTTGTCTGATATCTTGTCCTTCTTGGAGGGCTTCAGTTGATCCTTCGTGTGGTCAAGGGGAAAAGGGTATTTTCTAACTATTTGATAAAACTCAGAAGAGAGGAGAAGTAAAAGATATTTTGAAAACAAAATTTTCGAGAAATCATTTCCTAAGGCTTTCCAGTTTCTAGGGTCACGTCCTACAGTCAATATGTGCTCTGATACCATTTCTGTAGCGACCCGACTCAAAACGAGTCAAGCCTCTGTGTGTTCTGTGCCATCCCTGGATCAGTATGCTAGCACACACAGTACATCAATGTATATATCAAAGTGCAATCACATGTAAATAACGTAAAACTGATATATACCTTAAAATAGCAGCGGATACAGTCAACGGGAGTGGAGTCCCAATAACACCAACGGCAAGTTGAGTGCGGACCGTAACCCTGAATCGTACTCTTACCCGTCGTAGAGGAGTATCTGCAACATAAGACGTTGCAGCCGTGTAGGTCAGCATTTTGAATATGCTGGCAAGATCACCATAGAAGAACAGAAGAATAAACCATACTATATGCAATAAGGCTTTATGGCCCTGTGGCTAAGTTTTTGCGTAAAAGCTGATTTTGTTTTCCTACAACAAAGGAATATCAGGAGTATCACTATGGAATTACCTATCATGACATGGTTCCGCCAACCAATGTCTCAATGCCCACAAGTTTCTTAAGTTGCCCACAATTAGTTATCAGTCCAGTGTTGAGAGTTCAGAGATAGATCCAAGTCTAGAAGCTCAAATTGTCTGTAACCGGGGACACGGCTAATCGATTAGGTTTAACTCTGCAGAGTGTTGTGTACTTTACCCACAAGATTCTTTCCCTCCTGGTAAGTCCTCGCGCTGCCTGGTGTTTCAGAACAGGATGAAAGAAACATGGTCTTTCAGAGTGCTTCCCTGACTGTCCGACAGTGCCCATCCCAATCCTAACGTCGACTACATCTCGTAGCACTGCCCAGCAGAGTCACAACAAAGATCAACCAAGCCAGAGCCCATAATGACTTGTGGCTACACAGGTAAGCTTCCGGGCATGAAGTATTCATCCTTCTCTTTGAGTCTGGGTGAAGCTTTCCGCAAGATGTCATGGCGCTTCTCCATGCATCCCGGCCATCCACTGGTTTCTCCAGGGATGCCCAATCAACCATCCTTCACCCAGTAGTGTGTATTGAAAACTTGTCTTCTCGAGTCTTGAAGTCTTGAGGTCTTGAAGATGCAGGACTTGAAGATGTCTTCATGAAGTCGTCGTTTTGACGTGGAGTCCTTCTTCACACCACTCACGAACACTCATACCAGACCCCGTCTACTTTAGCATAGCATTGCACTAACTAGCGTTCCCGGGGCTTTAGTAACAAGTGGTGGGTTCCTACCTCATGCATTCTACTCAACTACAAGAATTTCAATAACACTACGGGAGGGATATGTTGAATGATGTCACTACATGCAATAAAACGTAGGTATGAAAAGATGGTCAAAGTGAACTTGCCTGTACTGTTGATGAAGATAAAGATCGCTCTCAGAAATAACTTGATAGACTATTCGTTACTCTCCGATGAAAATCTATAACAAACATTACATACATATAAGCAATCATACTAGCAATCAATTCTAACAAAAAGTAATACAAAACAAAAGCAACAAGGTTGATGGAAGAAATACTTAAGACAAAGTTGAAACACAAAACTCCAACAATTTCAAAAGTAACACAAAACCCAAAACAAAGTAAAATATAATAAAAGATTTTTTTAAATATTTTTCTAGAAAAAAAAATGAATCACTTTTGAAAGACAACTAGAACTATAAAAAACAACCTTCTAAACAATATGAGTGTTTGCCTAATGAACTTAACAACAAGCAAACATAAACTAAGAGAAAACATATTGTAAAACAACTAAGTTAACAGAAAATAATTAAATAAAATCTTTATTACAAAACAGAATTAAATCATATGAAACTTTGTGAAAATAATTTCTATGAAAAACTAAATTGTTTTATAAGACATTACCTAATGATTAAGGATATAGTTTTCCTATCATAATAGAGCAAAACTAAATTATTTTATTAACAAAACATTAATTAACAGAAAGGAATTACTACAAATTTTATTTGAAAACAGAATCTAATTATATAAAACTTTAGTTAAAAGAATTGTTACTAATAAATTTGCTTTTAAAACAACTATACCTATTTGAAAGAGGGTATAGATCCCTACAACAAAATTTATAAACTAAACAAATTAACTTTTGTTAACAGGAAGTAAATTACTAAGGTTTGGAACAACAAAACTAAATGAAATCTGAAACTTAATATAAATCATATTCAGATTTTCAAAAATAAAACAAGGTAAATAAACTAATATGAAACTAAACAGATTCTGTTTCTAGTTAAAACCCTAATAAATTTTATTTTAAAAATTCTCAAACTCTACCTAATGATAACTAAGATCACTAGTGACAAGTAGGAAAAAGAATCAATCAAAAATTCATTTTAGAACTCAAGATATTCAGAAAACAAAATTTAAATCAAATCTGTTCAACGGCGATGGCACCGGCACTGGTCGACGCAGGGGAGCTCGGCGAAGGCTATGATGGCGTCAGAGGGGTGAGGGGGCGACGGTGTTGACGGGCAGGAGCTCCTCGAGCTTCGGGGGCGCTCCAAGCTCCGGCGAGGTTGCGGATACGTCTGCTCTGGTGGGTCTCTGGTGAAGGCGAGGGTATGGGGTGGTGCGCACGGGTGCGGGGAGGTCGTCTGCGGCCTCAGAGGACTCGGGGATGGTGAGGTGGGGTGGCAGGGGAGCAACAGCGCGGCGGCTACCGGTTGCTCCGGCGAGCGATTTCGGCGAGGAGAGACGTCGGGGTTGGGGAAAACGAGGGGGAATGGGAAGAGGGGAGAGAGGGATATTTATAGGAGGGGTCAGGTGCTCGGGGAAGGGGGAAATCAATGGATGCAATGATGGCTCCGGCGAGATGCTCGGGAGAGAGAGAGCGAGCGAGAGGAGGGAGATGAGCGAGGGACTGGCGCTGTCGGACGGTGGGGCCAGGGCGTTAGTGGGAGAGAGGGAGGGGCGCGGTTATCAGGCGACCGTTACAGAGGGATTTCGGGAGGGTATTAAGGAGGTGGGCCGGCCCGTTTTATTATAAACCGTTACCGTTTTCCTATTTATGATTTTACCAGAGCAATAAAACTTGTTCAATACATTCGAATAAATTCCAAATATAGTCAAATTTTATATCAAAATGAACAGAATAATAAATGCCATTTAATGGACATTTTTATTCTGGCATTTGAATACTTTGGGAAAAATATTATTTTCAGAAATTGCCCTTTTGCTTTTAAATCCCTTTGCTAATATTTTCAGAATAACCCCTGGTTTTTATTATTCAAATAAATCACCAAGAAGTCCCTGGTGTGGAGTGTCATGTTACTCCTCTCAAAATGTTTTTTTGTCAGGGGTTTGAATACTTTGAAAATTGGAATAGGAACCAAATATGAAATGATTCCAAAAGAAAATCCAGAGATTTTCACATTCACTATTCAAAGATTTATTGTAAACTTCCAACTCATATTTCATATAATTTGAAGAAGCCATTTTATCTTCTCTCATGAAAATCATTGAGTTGCTTATAGTTTTTCTGAATTTGAAATATTTTCAAAATGGAAATTCAAATCATTTTCAAATCCCTTTTCATTTCTTTAAATGGAAGAAGTCATGTCATCTTCACTCTAGGGTTTTGTGATGAAATGAATTTGAATTCCTGGTGATCAAAATGCAGATTGAAAATTTTGGGAAAGTCATTTCATTCCCTCTCATCAAACTTTCAAAAGTTTCAAAAGTTTCCAATTGCACTCACTTTCAATCATTCAAGCAAACAAACAATCATTCTTTATTTATTATAACATTCCAAAGTTTGGGATGTTACACCTTGTCTTCTCCTTTGAGTAATTGTTTGTAGATTCTAACTTAGTCCAATGCATGTGCACTCTTATTGTTATCCACTCTGTTCGGTCGTGAAAGTGACAGGCAATACTGATGATATTTGATGAAAAGATTGAGATGGAGAAAATCTGGTATGAACTCGACCTATCTTGCTTTTTTAAATATGATTAGCTCATCGTTCCGATTTCAGTTCATTATGGGTGAAACATATTTGCAATGAAAACTAGAGATTATAGTTACTCATGCCATGCTTAATTAGCTAAGAGTGGATAATGGTTTGTTTTGGGTGCCAACATGCATATTAAAATGGTTGTTATGTAGTATGATGGGATGGTATCCTCCTCTAAACCATTCAAGTGGCTCGACTTGGCACATGTTCATGCATGTAGTTGAAACAAAATCAACATAGCCTCCATGATATTTATGTTCATAGTGATTTATATCCTACTCATGCTTCCATTCAATGTTGGTTAATCTCAAAGCATGTTGATGACTGTGTCGCTCTCTAGTTGGTCGCTCCCCACTCTATTGCTAACCTTCACTTGTACTAAGCAGGAATACTACTTGTGCATCCAATTCCTCAACCCCAAAGTTGTTCCATATGAGTCCACCATACCTACCTATATGCCCCATTTACCTGCCGTTCCAAGTAAATTTGCATGTGCCAAACTCTAAACCTTAAAATAAACATTCTGTTTTGTATGCTCAAATCGCTCATTTGGCGACTGGGGGCTGTCAGTATCTTCCATGCTAGGTGGGTTATTCTAACGATATGTGTTGATTCACTATCATTCACGAGAAAGTGGTTGGTAATCTGGATGCCTAGTCCCATGCTCGAAATAAAAGCAAAATATAATCAAACAAAACTCCCCCAGAACTGTGTTTGTATGGACGGTACCTATGGATTCGGCTCGCCGTGGAGTGTGACTGATTGGTTAAGGGGAGTAAGAACTTTATCATTGTATTTGCAAACCGCCTATAATGTATCTAGCATGGAAGATGTTGAAAACCTTTTGGTCGTTATGTGAGAAATGAAAGAATACCGCTCAAAAATTATTATTCATCTCTGTTTCAAAAACTCGAGCTTTGGCACCTCTGCAAATCAATGCTTCCCTCTGGGAAGGGACTTTCCATTTACTTTATTGTTGAGTCATCATCTTCTTATAAAAGGCACTAGTTAGAGAGCACCACCATCATTTATATGCTTTGCTGTTAATTGATATTGAGTATGAGCATTACTGGATCTCTTTCACCTTGAATTAGAATGTCTAGTCAGTCCTTGTTCTTTAGAGGTGCTTTGCATTTATGTTTTACGGTCTCAAAAAGGGCTAGCGAGATACCACTTTGTCATATTATATCATGATTGTTTTGAAAAGGTGTTGTCATCCAAGTTATTCTTATTAGATAGACTTATTTACAAACAACAAGATCAAAAAGAGTTTTAAAAGTTTTTCTTTCTCACTTTCAGTTTATCACTCAATTGCTTGAGGACAAGCAATGGATTAAGCTTGGGGGAGTTGATACGTCTCCATCGTATCTACTTTTCCAAACTCTTTTGCCTTTGTTTTGGACTCTAATTTGCATGATTTGAATGGAACTAACCCGGACTGACGCTGTTTTCAGCAGAATTGCCTTGGTGTTATTTTTGCTTAGAAATAAAAGTTCTCGGATTCCCCTAAAAATTTACGGAGAATATTTTTGGATATAACAAAAAAACTGGTGCAAGAATCAACCAGAGGGGGGCACCTGCAGGGCACAAGCCTGCTAGGCGCGGCCACCCCCTGGCCGCGCCTAGCAGGCTTGTGGGGCCCTCGTCGCTCCTCTGACCTCATCTCCAACTCCATGTATCTCTATACGCAAAGAAAAAAATATCAGAGAGAAGAGTTCATCACGTTTCACGATACGGAGCCGCCGCCACCTCCTGTTCTTCCTCAGGAGACCAGATCTGGAGTCTGTTTTGGGCTCCGGAGAGGGGAAATCGACGTCGTCGTCATCTCCATCCATACTTCATCACCAATTTGATGATGCTCTCTGCCGTTCATGAGTAATTCCATCGTAGGCTTGCTGGACGGTGATGGGCTGGATGAGATTTATCATGTAATCGAGTTAGTTTTGTTACGGTTTGATCCCTAGTATCCACTTTGTTCTGAGATTGATGATGCTATGACTTTGCTATGCTTAATGCTTGTCACTAGGGCCCGAGTGCCATGATTTCAGATCTGAACCAGTTATGTTTCCATGAATATATATGTGTTCTTGACCCTATCTTGCAAGCTGTAGACACCTACGAGTTATGATCCACATCCCGCGGGGTGACAATAACTAGGATTCTTTCCGGTGATTACCGTAGTTTGAGGAGTTCATGTAATCACTAAGTGCTAATGCTTTGGTCTGGTTCTCTATCAAAAGGAGGCCTTAATATCCCTTAGTTTCCATTAGGACCCCGCTACCACGGGAGGGTAGGACAAAAGATGTCATGCAAGTTCTTTTCCATAAGCATGTATGACCATATATGGAATACATGCCTACATTACATTGATGAATTGGAGATAGTTCTGTGTTACCCTATGTTATAACTGTTGCATGATGAATGCTATCACACATAATTATCCATCTCCGACCCATTGCCTACGAGCTTTCCACATATTGATCTTTGCTAAGTTATTGTTCCGTTGCTACTGTTACAAACACTACAAAACTGCTACTATTACTTTTGCTACCGTTACCATTACTTATATGCTACTTTGCAACTGAATACTTTCTGCAGATATTAAGCCTTTCAGGTGTGGTTGAATTGACAACTCAGCTGCGAATACTTGAGAATATTCTTTGTCTCCCCTTGTGTTGAATCAATAATTTTGGGTTGAATACTCTACCCTCGAAAATTCTTGCGATCCCCTATACTTGTGGGTTATCAACTCCCTAAAAGTCAAGTCCATCGTAGGTTCGGACCATGCGCCTCTTATTCTAGACACATGTTTCGATTATCATGTTATATCTTCGCGCTTCCAGTTCGACGCCTCGTGGCTTCTTGTAGAGGGATTCCATGAGTTGATAGCTACTAAAATCTCTAGGCTGCTTTCTCTCGCCCGGCGTTCTTTTGGGCCCATGGATGATTGGCGCAAGTTCTCCTACGCTCTTCGCAAATTTCTGCGTGGTTGGTCGCGCAATAGGGCGGCGGAGGCTCACCGCGAGAAGGGCTCTCTAGAGGCCCATATTGCAAACCTTGACTCACAGGATGATGGGTTGTATCTGTCTGAGGGGGAGTGGGGTTCACGATATGGTCTCGAAGAGGCCCTTATGATTTTACACTGGAAGTCAGAGATTTATTGGCGCCAAAGAGGTACTTTGAATTGGACCTTTAAAGTTGACGCCCCAACGGCTTATTTTTTTGCAATTGCGAATGGTAGGAGAAGGAGATGTGCTCTGGATAGTTTACTCATTAACGGGCTGAAGGTCTCTGATCAAGCTCAAAATTTGGGACATATGGTGGAGTTCTTCTCTTTCCTCTATGCTGCTAGGCCGGAGTCTGGTCTGTTTATATCTCATTCTTTATGGGACGCCCCTTCTAGAATTTCTCCTGCTGAGAATGATGCCTTAATCCTGCCTGTTTCTGATGAGGATATTTGGGAGGTTATTAAGTCTGCTAATCCTAATGTTGCATCGGGCCCTGATGGTTCTTCCATCCCCTTATTAAAAAATTATGGCCACATCTTATGGCCCTCGTTTGTACCTTCATCCAAGGGTTCTGTCTTGAGATGGTGGAAATCTCCTGCTTAAACTACACTGTTATCTCCCTCATCCCCAAGGTCAAGGGTGCGGAGCTGATCTCGCAATTCAGGCCGATTGCCCTTACCAATAACATGGGGAACTTTCCTACCAAGGGTTTTTCCATGCGTTTGTATCCTGTTGTGCATCGGTTGCTTAGCCCTTTCCAATCTGCCTTCGTTAAAGGTAGATTTATGCTTAATGGGATTCTCTGGCTTCACGATATTGTCCACGATCTTAAGTCCCGCAATTCTAAAGTGGTGATACTAAAGTTGGACTTTGAAAAAGCTTACGACTCGGTAAGTTGGCCTTTCCTTAGATAGGTCCTGCTCGCCAAAGGCTTTGATGGAGCTTATGTGCGTCGAACCATGCAGTTGGTTTCGGGTGGGCACACGACGATTTCGGTCAATGGTCAAGTTAGCAATTATTTTGCCAATGGGAGGGGCCTGATGCAAGGGGATCCAGCCTTCCCGATCCTCTTTAATTTTGTTGCTGATGCCTTTTCGCGTATTCTATCTAGGGCTGCTGCTTCTGGCCACATGTCTTCGGTTATATCTCATCTCATCCCCCATGGGGTCACCCACCTTCAGTATGCGGATGATACAATTATCATGGTGGATCTCAATGATTCCTTCCTTGCTCATCTTAAGTTCATCTTGTTATGCTTTGAAGCCTTGTCGGGGCTCAAAATCAACTTTGCAAAAAGTGAGGTCATTGTCACTGGTGTTGATGATGTGGAGGCTTTACGAGTGGCGCCCCTCTTAAATTGTAGTCTGGGTTCCTTTCCTTTTAAATACTTGCTCCTCCCGATTGCCTTGGATAATCTATGTGCCAAGGAGTTCACACCTATTGTTACCAAGGTTGGTAATCGGGTGCTGTCGTAGAGGGGTAGATACAATACGAACGCTGGGAAAGTGGCCTTGACTAACTCTTGTCTCTCCTCCCTGCCCATGTTCAGTATGGGTTTCTACCTTCTTTCTGTGGGTACGCATGATGGTTTCGACAAGCACAGAGGTGCCTTCTATTGGAACTCAGCGGATAACAAGCATCAGTATCGGTTGATCAAATGGAGTATCATTTCTAGGCCCAAAAACCTGGGGGGTTGGGCATCATTAATACCACGGTGATGAACAAATGTATTATGATCAAGTGGTGGTGGAAAATCATGTCCTCAGGCCAAAACTCCCTTTGGCTCTCTATTCTCAAGGCAAAATACTTCCCCTCCTCTAATACTATGTTTCCTCTCCTAGGGGAGGATTGCATTTCTGGAAGGATTTGGTTAGGGTTCATCCTTGTTTAAGGACCATGTCAAATTTTTGGTGGGTAATGGTGCCTCGACCCGTTTCTGGCTTGACTGGTGGTGTGGGGATTCTACTCTCTCGGTGGATTTCCCCACGTTGTTTTCCATTTGTCCTAAGCCTGAGATCTCCATTGTGGAGCTTGCGGGTGATAATTGGGACCTGACCTTCCGCCGCTCACTGTCTCCTGAAGAGTTGGTTCAATGGCATCGTCTTGCTGCCCTTTTTCCCACACTCTCGGAGGCAGAGGACTTGGTGGTCTGGCCCCACTCTGCTTTGGGTCACTTTTCTATTAAGTCCCTCTACTCCAAGCTTACTGTGGGCACCCCTATGAATAACTTTTATCTGATTTGGCATTCATGTATTCCTCCTAAGATTAAAATCTTCATGTGGCAAGCGTTTAGAAGTCGTCTCCCGGCGGCCGATCAGATTCGGAAACGCAATGGCCCGGGTTCGGACCGTAGTGTCCTGTGTGATACTTTGGAGGATACCAATCATATCTATTTCAACTGTGTCTTGGCGAAATTGATCTGGTGCTACTTTCGATCTTGGTTGCAAGTGTATTGGGATCCGACTTATTTCTCTTAGCTCCAGGCCCTCGCCACCCCTCTAGTCGGGGTTACGAAATGGTTGTTCTGGATTGGGCTGGCAGCGGTCTGTTGGGCCTTGTGAACTACCAGAAACAAGTTTACCATTGAACACATTTTTCCTGCTAAACCTGTTGATTGCTTATATAAAGCTTGCATGTTCTTGTAGCAGTGGACATTATTGACTAAGCCTGAAGACCACAACTGCTTCGACTTGTTGCTATCTAAGATTTGGGCCTCCGCATCTTCCCTTTCGCGGCAGCACCCTGACGTCTAAACTCTTGGTGGTCTGCGGTCTTGTTTGCTGATCTTCCTTCTCTCAGAGTTTTTGCGTGTCCGGCCTGCATGTCATGGTTGTGGCCAGCCTACCCTCTATCTCGTACTTTGCTTACTGATTGGCCTTGGGTGGCTATTGAACTTGTGGTGTTGTGATGGTCGTTACTTTGCCTGGTGGCATATTTATAAAGTTGGGCTCATGCCTTTTCTCTAAAAAAAGGTGGCCAAAGCATCGATCATTCATTACATAGCATTAATCATTCGTTTTACATAGCATAGATATATACAAAATTGCTAGCCGGAGCTAAGCTACCCTACCACACTACGCAAAATAGAGCTCACCGAAGCTCGTGTGGTAGTCTCTGGTGACGTATTTTTATTTTTATTTTTGTTTTTCTAAAGTTTTATATCTTTTAAATAAAAAATCTAAATTAGATTTGTTTTCATATTCGTGTTTTTTGTGAACATGTCTTTCAAGTAAGATCCATTTTAAATATATTTGAGCGACTTTTAAATATAGTGTTAAGTTTCAATATTAAAAATTAGTATGGGCGAGTGATAAAAAATTGAATTACTATATGTGTATGACCGACAGAAATAAAAATTATATCTCGTGCAATATCCAACTTCCATGCAAATCACGAGGCAAATCGAGTAGGATGTAGGGTTTGATAGGTGAGTGCCCCCGCAATCACCCGCCCCTGCGAATTTCCACATTATCATGACCATTTTGCCCGACTTGACAAGGCTCCAACTTTTAAGGAAATAGGCTTTCACCCCTCTTTATAGGTAAAGGAACGATCCAACAAAGCATTTGGATGAGGTCCAATCCATAAGTATGCATGGGCACATGCACAACTACGCTCAAAAAAAGGGAGAGAAAGAGGAAAAAAGCCACCTGGTGGCGGGGAAAGCTCATCCATGAATGGGAGGCCAAATGATACATCGTGTCCTGCAATGCGTCCAACATAGTGTCCACCCACTCCCAGTCCCGCGGCCTAGAGAGTGGATGCTAGTGCTGCATAAAAGCAAGGATTTTGAAGAAGGAGTCAGACTCTTATGTGGGAAGATCCTCTCAATCCCATCTTACTACGAGTAGTCCATTGGGTCCAGGCTAAGGCGGCAAAGGCCATCCAGAAGAGGCGTCGCCAGCGATTAGGTTGATTAGCCCTATACTCGAGAAATTCCGTGAGATCTTCGGACTCCTAGTCGTGCCCAAGAGCCTCACAGAAGAATTCCCGCATGGACCTTGCCACCGTGCAAGAGAAGAAGATATGGGCCGCGGTTTCCAGAACCAAGCAAAGGGGACACAAAACCGTCGTCAGGGCCATGCCTCTTGCGGACCTCAGTCCCCGAGGGAAGGCGGTTCCGGAGAAGCTGCCAGACAAAGATCTTGATCTTCAGGCGAATATGTTCTTTCCACAGGTGAGATACCCATGGGATGATGGGGGACCAGTGGACCGACAGAGGGCCTGGTAGGCCGAGCTAATTGAGAAGTCCCTTGACGGAGCTAGTCACCAGGTCACTGTATTCGTACAGGCCGGCAGTGCCTGGGGTAAGGAATCCCATAGTCGGTTCCACTCCGTTGTTTCTTCCTCACTCAAGTTCCTTCTAAACTTAATGTCCCATTGTCCAAGGTGAACCTCCGAGGAGACAATGAGGGCGGGTTCCTCATAGATGGAGAACAAGGCTGGGAACCGAACCCTGAGAGGTTCATCCCCCAACCAAGGATCTAACCAAAATAGGAGCCCGTCACCATTGCCAATCGAGAAGGAAATTCCAAGTCGAATTTCCTCATTGATCTTCTATATTGCGCGCGAGAATTTGGATCCTCCATTGCGGGAACAAGCTAAGAGGGGCTCTCCCCTCAAGTATTTCACCTAAATGAGCTATAACTAGAGTCCCCCGTCCCCGCGGGGATCTGCCAGACCCACTGAACAATACGTCCCGTATTCATTGTGCGGGAGGCCGAGATACCCAGCCCTCCTCGGTCCTTAGGTGGGCATATATCCTCCCACTTAACCATGTGGTATTTTTGGCATGCATTGGTGGCTAGCAAAAGAACCTGGCGACTTCCTTACCGAAGGCAGCGTGAACGCACTCTGGCAGGATGTAGAGCCCCATCATATACATGGGGAGACTCGCCATGTTCACCCCAATGAGGACCGACTTGCTCACTTTGAAGGTAAACCGGTCCCACCATGGTTCAGCGCGGGAGGCCACCCGGCCCACCAGGGGGTCAAATCCACGAGCTAGGATTTTTGACTCAGCCAATGGCATCCCCAGGTAGGAGGTGGGGAACGATGACAGCTTGAAGTTTAAGTTATCTGCAATCTGATGCTTATTATCCAGAGGGAAGCCAAGGACAAATACATCACTTTTCTCGAAGTTTATTTTTAGCCCTGACATATACTTGAAGCAAAGAGGTAGAAATTTCAGGTGGACCCCTCCACCAGGGACAAGGTGCCTGACCACCCGAGCGATATGGCCAGCCGCCGAGCCTTGTCTAGGACGCCGACCAAGGCATCAACAACGAGATTGAATAGCAAGGGATAAATCGGGTCTCCCTATCTCATTCCTATCAACTGAATGAAGTAGGGCCCCACCTCTCTGTTTATGTTAATTGCCGTCTTCGAAGGACTAGACAAGTTGCATAATCCAAGATGACCATCTGTCATCAAACCCACGCCGCTGAAGCACCATCCTCAAGAAGGAACAATCCAGACGGTCATAAGCCTTCTGGAAATCCAACTTGAGGAAGACTCCCCTGCGTCCACATGAGTGCACATCGTGTACAATTTCGTGAAGGTCCAGGATCCCATAATGAATCCGTTGAATCCTTAGAAAGGCAGTCTGAAGAGGGTGGTCAAGCCTCTCAGAAATGGTGGCTAGCCTCATAGCACATACTTTTGAAAATATGTGCTCAAGCACATTGATCACCGTGATAGGCCTAAAGTGTCGTATGTCCGTGGCCCCAACTACTTTGGGGATTAGGGTAATGACACCATAATTAATTTGGGGCATGTAAAATTTCCCAATATAAAATTCCTGAAACATCGGCATAATAACTAGTTAGATGACGTGCCAGAATTTCTGGAAAAAAGTCACCGGCAGGCCATCGGGCCCTGGGGACGAGCTTGCCTTCATAGAGGCGATAGCTCAGCCCACCTCCTCTTTCGAGAACGGGAGAGTTAGGTCCGCATTCTTGGTGTCAAAAACCCGATCAGCCGTAGGCCAGAAGTTCTCGGCAAGCGACACCCCACTCTGTGGTGTGGCCGAGAATAACTCCTTATAGAAGCAGTAGATGTGTGACCTAATCTCGTCCTAATGTTCAAGGAGTTTATTGCCCTCCCACAAACACATGATGCTGCATCGTCTCCGGCACCCGTTCGTGATGGCTCGGGAGTATGCAGTGTTGGCATCACCCTGGATGAGCCACTTCTGTCCTCCTTGGTGTTGCCAATATAGTTCTTCCACCTTGAAGATCTCCATCAAGGATGCTTCAAGGGAGTATCGACGCATCCAATCATCAGCCGACAACCCAATTGTGTCGGCTAACCCATCTAGTGCCCTAATCTGAGTCAGAAGCGATTCCTCACGAGCCTTATTAGCCGCTCCCAAGTTAGCACCCCACCCACGCATGAACTGTCGAGAAAGCTTCGAGTAGTGGTGCCGGGCATCAGTGGTGCAATATGTCTGGGGTGGGGAGGCTACCGCATCGAGCCAGCGTTCCCTCACTAGCTCCAAGAAGCCTGCCTGAAGAAGCCAAGCTAGTTCAAAGGGGAACCGTCTTGCTCTGGGCGGGAGAATCAGCCCTCGATGACATGAGTAGAGGGACGTGGTCAGAACTGATGTGGGTGACTCCCCATAGGGAGCATAAAGGGAACATTAGTTCCCACTAGACCGATACTAGGACCCTATCAAAAACACTACGGATAGGGTCGAGTTGTTTATTCATCCAAGTGAATCTAGCCCCAACCCGTGCTATCTCCCGTAGAGCCAGATCGACAATGCAATCATTGAATAGCCGCATATGACCCCGATCTATGTTTGGGGAGCTCTTATCGTGGCGAATGAGGTTCAAATCTCCAGCTACCACCACCAGATGTGGGCAGCGTTCCACCTTGGCCTTTAGTTCGGACAAGAAGTTAGCCGATCTCCCATGGTCAGCCGACCCATAAATAAGTTGAGGTTCACACGTCGGTCTGTGATGACCATAATAAGCAAGAATTCTGTAACATCCCAAATCTTGGAATGCAATATTAAATATTAGAATGATTGTTTGTTTGATTGAGTGATTGAATTTGAGTGAAAATTTAAACTTTCAAAAAAAATTGAATGAGAGGGAATGACATGACTTTCCCATATGCTTTTGGAATTCAAATTCCTACATTTCAAATCAGTGAGAGAAGATAACGTGACTTCTTCATAAACAAGGAATTTGAAAAGTGGATTTGAAAATCTCTGAATTCTTCTTTTTGGAATTCATTTCATATTTGGTTCCATTTTAAATTTTGAAAGAATTCAAATACCCTTGACAAGATTTTGAGAGGAGTAACATGACACTCCACACCAGGGTTCTTTTTTTGAAGTATTTGAACCATAAAACCCAGGGGGTTATTTGAAAATCATTTGCAAAAGGAATTAAAAGCCATTTAGGCATTTTCTGAAAATATTTTTTTAACTATTTATTTTGGTCGTGGAAAAATGTTCATCTTATTGCATTTATTTCCCTGATCACTTTCGTATAAAAAACTTTACTTTTTGGAAATGTTTTGATTGCCCAAAAGTTAGTTTCCTTCTCTGTTATTTTATAAAAGGAAAATAGTTTTATTAGGAAAGTCCACCGCGGCCCACCTACCAAACCAGGCCCGAATCAGATCCAAATTCCTGCCGAATCGGCTGCCCGATGCCTTTCCTTTTATCTCCCTCTCTCTCACGTGCGGGCCCCACCGTCGACCGTATTCCCCGTCGCACGTCACTTTCGTTTCTTCTTCCTCCTCTGCCCCGATTAACTTCCATCGCCGGAGCCACCACCGGATCCGTCGCGATCTCCCTCTCCCTTTCCTTTCGGATGACCATGAGGTCGCCTATAAAACCCCAGCCCCTCCATGACCCATTCCCACCCCCAGAACCCCAACGACGTGCCCTCTGCTTCGCCAAATCGCTTCCCGGAGTTACCCACGGCTGTCGCGCCATTGCCGACCCCGTGCTCGCCCTAGCCACTCCCCTCGCTACCCGAGCACACCATTCGCTCCACCACCCTCGCCCGCACCTCCCCGTGCACTCGCCCGTGCTCCAGAGCTACCGGAGCGACCTCCCCGTTGACGAACCGAGCACCATCGCCGCCTCGAAGCTCGCCGTCGTCGCCACCGTCGTCACCGAGCTCACCTTCGACCACCTCTGGACGCGTTGTTCGCTCCCGCATCGCCTGGACCCCTTCGCCGTCGTCCCCGACCACCGGAGCGTCATCCCCGTCCATGCCCGAGCCGCCGGCCGCCATCGAACTCGCCGGAGTTGACCTCCCACCGCGGTGAGCCTCTCCCCTTCGCTCGATCTTATTCCAACGGCCCCGATTAGATCCCGCGTACCCCTTCGGTTCTTTTAGAAGAACCGTCCGGTTTTCTATTAAGTCATTGTTAACCGAATCGTTTTTATTTAAATTCTGTCCGTCCGCTAGTTAGGCTAAACTGTGCACATCATCAACCAATTAGAAAGTGCCACGTAGCCCACCTGTTCGCTAGTTACGATTTTTCTTTTTCTGTCTTCTGTTTTAAAACAGAATAGTTCTGTTTTTGTTTTCTTTATATATTTTATGTTTTTAATTACCTAAATTATATTATTTTTGAATCATGTCACAAATTTTATTTAGTTTCTGCAGATATATAGTTTGAGCATATTTGAATAATTTAAATTTGAATTCAAACAGATTTGATTCAAATCTTATTTTCTGAATATCTTGAGTTTAAAAATAGATTTTAAGTTGATTCTTTTTGCTACTTGTCACTAGTGAGTTTATTTAACAGTAGGTATAATTTGAGAATTTTTAGAATAATTTAAATTAGTATTTAAAAAACAGATTCTGTTTTAGTTCCTTTTTGGTTTATTTCTATTTCTTTTGTTTCAAATTGTTTAATTCATTTTATTTTATATTAGTTGGAAAGTTTTACTTTTTTTTATGTTAGTTAGAAGAAGTACTTCAACCAAATTTATTTTTATGTTATTTTATTATATTTTGATAGCATGAAATCAATCCTAGTTTCATAGTAACTTGCAAATTGATTTCATTGCTAGTTTGACTTCTTATTCGAAAATATTTTTATAAATTGTTTTATAAGTTTTACTTTCTGTTAACTTAGTTGTTTTGTAATTTGTTTTTCTCTTATTTTATTATTTCATTTGTTTTTCTTGTTGTTAAGTTTGTTAGGCAAAAACTTATGTTGTTTATAGTATTGTTCTCTTAGTTCTTAGTTGTTCTTTACAAGTAATCCTTTTGCTAGTAAAATATTTATAAAAATACTTTTGTTATATTTTACTTTGTTTTTGTGTTTTTACTTTTGAAAATAGGATTTATTTGTACAGAAAACCAACCTTAGTTGTGTTGATGAAACTTTGTTGTTTTGAGTTTTGTCTTAAGTATTTCCTTCATCACAACCTTGTTGCTTTTGGTTTTGTGTTACTTTTTGATAGTTAGAATTGATTGATAGTATGATTGCTTATATGAATGCAATGTTTCATTATTATAGATTTTTATTGGAGAGCGACGAATAGTCTATCAAGTTATTTCTACGAGAGATATTATTCTTCATCAACAGTCCAGGCAAGTTCACTTTGACCATCTATTTCATACCTATGTTTATTGCATGTAGTGATATCATTCAACAAATCCCTCCAGTAGTGTTATTGCAAATTATTGTAGTCAAGTAGAATACATGAGGTAGGAACCCACCACTTGTTACTAAAGCCCCGGGAACGTTAGTTATTTTAATGCTATGCTAAAGTAGACGGGGTCTGGTATGAGTGTTCGTGAATGGTGTGAGAAGGAGGACTCTACATCAAGATGACAACTTCATGAAGGCATCTTCAAGTCCTGCATATTCAAGACCTCAAGACTTCGAGACTTGAGAAACAAGTTTTCAATACACACTACTGGGTGAAGGATGGAATTGATGGGCATCCCTGGAGTAACCAGTGGATGGCCGGGATGCATGGAGAAGCGCCATGACATCTTGCGGAAACCTTCACCCAGACTCAAAGAGGCGGATGAATACTTCACCCTCGGAAGCTTTCCTATGTAGCCACAAGTCATTATGGGCTCTGACCTTGTTGATCTTTGTTGTGACTCTGGCTGGGCAGTGCTACGAGATGTAGTCGACGTTAGGATTGGATCGGCACTGACAGTAGCCAGGGAAACACTCTGAAAGACCATGTTTCGTTCGTCCTATTCTCAAACACCCGGCAGTGCGAGGACTTACTCGGAGGGAACGAATCTTGTGGGTAAAGTACACAACACTCTGCAGAGTTAAACCTAATCGATTAGCCGTGTCCCCGGTTACGGACGATTTGAGCCTCTGGACTTGGATCTATCTCTGAACTCTCAACACTAGACTGATAATTAATTGTGGGCAACTTATGATATTGGTGGGCATTAAGACATCGGTTGGCGAAACCATGTCATGTTACGTAACTCTATAGTGAAAACTCCTGATATTCCTTTGTTGTAGGAAAAGATAATAAAATCAGCTTTTATGCAAAAACTCAAACACAGAGCCACAAAGCCTTACTGCATATAGAATAGTTTTTATCTTCTATTCTACTAGGGTGATCTTGCCGGTACATTCAATGTACTGACCTACATGGCTGCAACGTCTTATGTTGTAGATAAGCTCTACGACGGGTAAGAATACGATTCAGGGTTACGGTCTGCACTCAACCTGTCGTTGGTGTTATTGGGACTCCACTCCCGTTGACTGTTTTCGCTGAGATTTTAAGGTATACATCAACTTTACGTTAACTACATGTGATTGCACTTTGATATATACATTGATGTACTATGTGTGCCAGCATACTGGTCCAGGAATGGCACAGAACACACAGAGGCTTGACTCGTTTTGAGTCGGGTCGCTACAAAGATGGTATCACAGCACATGTTGACTGTAGGACGTGACCGTAGGAAATGGATTAGAAATAGGAAGAACTTGATAGGAACAACTTTTGTTTTCACAACTCTCGTAACTTCTAAATTCTTTTACTGGACCTTCCCTGTTTCAAACTATAGATGGAGAACTACACCCTAAACAAAAGAGAGGACTAGAAGATGTCCTCGGAGGCTCATTCCTCACGGAGCTGGTGCAGATGGTGAAGCTACCGATACCTGAGATCAAGGTGAATAAGAGGAAGTCTAGATTCTAGGGCATCAAAACTAAAGTTTTTGGACGTGAAGAAGACCCCAAGACTGAAGACATCAACTATGGCAAAGTGAGACATGAATGTGAGATGGGTATGAACACTACTGTCCCTGATGCCATTGCACATTTGAGCTATCGTAATCGTGCTGAGTTGGGCAACTACTACTTTGGAAGGCTTGGACGGCAGAAGCCTGATGGATCACTCATCAACCTGACCGACGAACAGAAGATGAAGTTTTCACCCATACTTGTGTACAATCAAGAACTGGAGCACTACATCAAGAACCTTCAAATGGACCTTCTCACAGAGTTATTTGAGAACGAAGCACTTCGTGAGAGCCTCAAGAACGAGAAGCTGAAGGTAGCCAATCTGAAGAAATATGATCCCAAGATTCAGAAGCTTCGTCAAGACTTGAAGAATAGTCAGCCATGGCACATACTGGAGATGTTGAAATTCAGAAGCTCAAGAACCAACTCCTGGAACTACAAGGACGACACCGGAAACTCCGCATCAATAGGGAAAATCTGGTAGAAGAACTTGAGAATATCAAGCATGGCCAGAAGAAGAAGCCCACTGAAGAGGAAGATATGATATAGACTAGCTTAGTAGTATCCCACCATGAGAGAATAAAGGATAAACGTTTTTACGATTTGAGTGATCGACCATACCAACCTTATGTGGGTGGTGATACTATAGTTTGATTGAACTTTATGAATGTGTGGACTTGAGTTTGATGTTTTGTGTCTTTGAGTTGTTTGCATCCCTTCTCTCTCTGTCTCTCTCTGTTACCCATCTCATCCCCAAAACCTTGAACCCAATAGATGACAAATGAAGCTGGACTCGTGTATTCTGGATCGATGACTCGGTTAGAGACAGAAGAATGGATTCAAAACATGGAGGATCATCTAAGGAGTAACCATGTTGCAAGGAACGAGATGGTCCAGTATGCTCTTCGGTACTTTGCAAAAGGTGCTGCAAATTGGTGGAAGATGCATGAAGCTATCCATGATAGGCAAGCATCCATCACCTGGGAAGAATTTAAGAGGACTCTCCAAAAGTCTCATGTTGTCACCAACACCCAGAAGCCCCGTTGCAAAGATGTGAAGAAGATTTGTGCATGCAAGATATGTGGTGAGATAGGACACACCCAGGAAGAACACAAGGAAGGATGCCCTCATTGTGAAGAAAATCACCGAGCTAAGGAATGCCCAACTGGGCAGGTGACATATTTCTTGTGTGAAGGAACCACTCACTATCCGGCACAATGTCAAATATACCCCAAGGTACAAGAAGTGATGAAGCAGCAGAAGGAAGCAATGAAAGAAGCCCTTGGGAATAATTTAGAAGAACCCATGATAATGGGAGATATACTAGACCCAAACATAAGTACCAAGACATGTTATTCATGTGGAGAGGAAGGACATATCTCTCAGGATTGTCTGAATGAGTATATGGGAGACTTCCCGACAGAAGAAGTGCAATATGACCCTCAGGAGATAGAAGAAATGATCATCCTAGACAAGAAGAAAGGCCAAGTAAACGGAGGCATCAGATGTTTGCATTGTACCTTAGAGAGGCCACACTATTTTTGCAAGAGGTATGAGCCAAGCATCAGGAAAGGAACCCAATCCAAGAAGAAGAAGAGGACTCCGTGGTTTTCTACACGGAAGGATCTGTAACATCCCCAATTACGGAATGTTATAATAAATATTAGAATGAGTGTTTGTTTGCTTGAGTGATTGAATTGAGTGAAATTTGAAACTTTTTGAAAACTTTTGAATGAGAGGGAATAAAATGACTTTCCCCTTTGTGTTGATTTCAAATTCAATTCCATTTCAAATCAGTGAGAGAAGATAACATGACTTCTTCATCAACAAGGAATTTGAAAAGTAGATTGGAAAATCTCTGAATTATTCTTTTTGGAATTCATTTCATATTTGGTTCCATTCTAAATTTTGAAAGAATTCAAATACACTTGACAAGATTTTGAGAGGAGTAACATGACACACCACACCAGGGTTATTTTTGTGAAGTATTTGAACCATAAAACCCAGGGCGTTATTTGAAAAATTATTTGCAAAAGGAATTAAAAGCCATTTAGGGATTTTCTGAAAATAATTTTTTTTACAAATATTTATCTTGGCCGTGGAAAAATGTTCATTAAATTGCATTTATTCCTCTGGTCAATTTAATATATAAATCTTCATTTTTTGGAAATTTTTTGATTGCCATAAAGTTACTTTCCTTCTCTGTTATTTTATAAAAGGAAATATTTTCAAAATAGGAAACTGACCCGAGGCCCAAATGGAACGAACCGGCCTAGGATTCCCTCGCAGGATTCGAATCCCCTTCGAATCGGCGCCCGATCCTCTCTCTCTTCCTCCTCTCTCTCTGTCGCGTGGACCCCATTGCCCGAGCAAATCCCGTCGCGGTCACCACTTTCCTTTCCCTCTCCCCTTTCCTTTTTCTCTTGCCAGCGAGATCACCGACCGGATCTCCCTCTCCCTTTCCATTCGGACGACCACGAGGCCGCCTATAAAACCCCAGCCCATCCTCGACCCATTGCACCCTAAAACCCCGACCCCGACCCTCTCCTCTCGCGGCTATTGCTCGCCGGAGTTACCCACGGCCGCCGCGCCATTGCCGACCCCGTGCTTGCCCTAACCACTCCCCTCGCTACCCGAGCACACCATCCGCTCCACCACCCTCACCCGCACCTCCCCATGCACTCGCCCGTGCTCCAGAGCCACCGGAGCGACCTCCCCGTTGACACCCGAGTGCCGCCGCCGCCTCCGAGCTCACCGTCGTCGCCATCGTTGCCCCCAAGCCCCGCTGACGCTACCAACGGAGTCGCCGTGCTCGTCCGCATCACCTGGTGCTGACGCCGTCGCCGGAGGACCACCAGAGCACCGTCCCCGTCGACCTTGCCGCTTCGGACATCGTCGGAGCATTGCCGAAGTTCTCCTCCTCCTCTATAAGTCACGGGAGCCCTCCTCACCCGTCCGATCTAGAACCCACGGCTAGGATTAGATCTCGCGTACCTCTTCGGTTTAGATTAAATAAACCGACCGGTTTTCTGTTTAATTATTTAGTCGAACCTTTTTTCTATTAGGAGTCGGCTGTCCGCTCGAATCGCTAGAACACGCACACCCTCCAGCCAATCAGAGACTGCCACATCACCACCTGTCCGTTAGAGTAATTTTTTATTCTTTTCTATTTTAGTTTCTTTTACAAATTAAGTTCTGTTGTTGTTTTATTCATATCTTTTATGTTTTTAATTCATTTAATTAGATTCTTTTTGCATCATGTCACAAATTTCATCTAGTTTCTGTAGATATAAAGCATGACCATATTTGAATAATATAAATTTGAATTCAAACCGATTTGATTCAAATCTTATTTTTTGAATATCTTGAGTTTAAAAATAGATTTTTAAGTTGATTCTTTTTGCTACTTGTCACTAGTGACTTTATTTAAAAGTAGGTATAAATTGAGAATTTTTAGAATAGCTTAAATTAGGGTTTCATGCAAAACAGATTCTGTTTTAGTTCTTTTTAGGATTATTTATATTTCTTTTGTTTTAAATTGTTTTAATTTATTTTCTTTTATATTAGTTTATAGCTTTTATAAAGTTTTCTGTTACATAACGGTAGCCCTTCAAAGAAATATTATTTTATTATTTGATTGCGTGAAAATCTATTCTAGTTAATTATAACTTGTAATTGATTTCCATTTGCTAGTTTGATTTGCTTTTGGAAAATACCTTTAAATAAAATTTGTTTTATAAAATATACTTTCTGTTGTTTTACTTGTTACATATCTTGTTTCTGTTATTTTAATATTTTATTTTTGTTTTCTTGTTGTTAAATTTATTAGGCAAAAAACTATGTTGTTTAGAGAGTTGTTTTCATAATTTTTAGTTGTTCTTCAAAAGTAATTCTTTTTTGCTAATTAAAATATTTACTAAAATACTTTTGTTATATTTGCTTTGTTTTTGTTTTGTTACCATTGAAAATGGGATCATTTGTAGAGAAAACCAAACTTAGTTGTGTTGATGGAACTTTGTTGTTTTGAGTTTTGTCTTAAGTATTTCCTTCATCACAACCTTGTTGCTTTTGGTTTCGTGTTACTTTTTGATTGTTAGAATTGATTGCTAGTATGATTGCTTATATGAATGCAATGTTTGATTATTACAGATTTTTATATCAGAGTGACGAATAGTCTATCAAGTTATTTTTGAGAGCGATATTATTTCTTCATCAACAGTACAGGCAAGTTCACTTTGACCATCTATTTCATACCTATGTTTTATTGCATGCAGTGATATCATTCAACAAATCCCTCAAGTAGTGTTATTGAAATTCTTGTAGTCAAGTAGAATGCATGAGGTAGGAACCCACCACTTGTTACTAAAGCCCCGGGAAAGTTAGTTATTTTAATGCTATGCTAAAGTAGACGGGGTCAGGTATGTGTATTCATGAGTGGTGTGAGAAGGAGGACTCTACGTCAAGACGACAACTTCATGAAGGCATCTTCAAGTCCTGCATCTTCAAGACCTCAAGACTTCGAGACTCGAGAAACAAGTTTTCAATAAGCATTACTAGGTGAAGGATTGAATATGGGCATCCCCGGAGTAACCAGTGGATGGCCGGGACGCATGGAGAAGCGCCATGACATCTTGCGGAAAGCTTCACCCAGACACAAAGAGACGGATGAATACTTCATGCCTGGAAGCTTACCTATGTAGCCACAAGTCATTATGGGCTCTGGCTTGGTTGATCTTTGTTGTGACTCTGGCTGGGCAGTGCTACGAGATATAGTCGACGTCAGGATTGGATGGGCACTGACAATAGCCAGGGAAACACTCTGAAAGACCATGTTTCGTTCGTCCTGTTCTCAAACACCCGACAATGCGAGGACTTACCAGGAGGGAACGAATCTTGGGGGTAAAGTACACAACACTCTGCAGAGTTAAACCTAATCGATTAGCCGTGTCCCCCGTTACGGACGATTTGAGCCTCTAGACTTGGATCTATCTCTCAACTCTCAACACTGGTTTGATAATTAATTGTGGGCAACTATTGATACTTGTGGGCATTAAGACATTGGTTGGCGGAACCATGTCATGTTAGGTAACTCTGTAGTGAAAACTCCTGATATTCCTTTGTTGTAGGAAAAGAAAATAAAATCAGCTTTTATGCAAAAACTCAAACATAGAGCCACAAAGCCTTACTGCATATAGAATAGTTTTTCTCTTCTGTTCTACTATGGTGATCTTGCCGGTAAATTCAATGTAATGCCTACACGGCTGCAACGTCTTATGTTGCAGATACTTTTCTACGACGAGTAAGAGTACGATTCAGAGTTACGGTCTACACTCAACCTGCCGTTGGTGATATTGGGACTCCAGTCCCGTTGACTGTTTCCGCTGAGATTTTAAGTTATGTATCAATTTTACGTTAATTAATGGTGATTGCACTTTGATATATACATTGATGTACTATGTGTGCTAGCATACTGATCTAGGGATGGCACAGAACACACAGAGACTTGACTCGTTTTGAGTCAGGTCGCTACAGAAATGGTATCAGAGCACATGTTGACTGTAGGACGTGACCCTAGGAAATGGATCAGAAATAGGAAGACCTTGATAGGAACAACTTTTGTTTTCACTACTCTCGTAACTTCTAAATTCTTTTACTGAACCCTCCCTGTTTCAAACTATAGATGGAGAACTACACCCTAAAAAAAAGAGAGGACTGCGAAGATGTCCTCGGAGGCTCATTCCTCATGGAGCTAGTGCAGATGGTGAAGCTGCCGATACTTGAGATCAAGGCGACTAAGAGGAAGTCTGGATTCTGGGGCATCAAAACTAAAGTTTTTGGACATGAAGAAGACCCCAAGATTGAAGACATCAATAATGGCACATTGAGCCATGAATGTGAGATGGGCATGAACACCGCCGTCCATGATGCAATCGCATGTTTGAGCTATCATCATCGTGCTGAGTTGTGCAACCACTACTTTGGAAGGCTTGGATGGGAGAAGCCTGATGGAGCACTCATCAACCTGATCGACGAACAGAAGATGAAGTTTTCACCCGTACTTGTGTACAATCAAGAACTGGAGCACTACATCAAGAACCTTCAAATGGACCTTCTCTCAGAGTTATTTGAGAACGAAGCACTTCGTGAGAGCCTCAAGAACGAGAAGCTAAAGGTAGCCAATCTGAAGAAACATGATCCCGAGATTTAGAATCTTCATCAAGACTTGAAGAATAGTCAGGCCATGGCTCATGCTGGAGATGTTGAAACTCAGAAGCTCAAGAACCAACTCCTGGAACTACAAGGACGACACCAGAAACTCCGCATCAACAGGGAAAATCTGGTAGAAGAACTTGAGAATATCAAGCATGACCAGAAGAAGAAGCGCACTGAAGACGAAGACATGATATAGACTAGCTTAGTAGTAGACCCACCATGAGAGAATAAAGGATAAACGTTTTTACGATTTGAGTGATCGACCAGACGAACCTTATGTGGGTGGCGATACTATAGTTTGATTGAACTTTATGAATGTGTGGACTTGAGTTTGATGTTTTGTGTCTTTGAGTTGTTTGTATCCCTTCTCTCTCTGTCTCTCTCTCTCTCTTACCCATCTCATCCCCAAAACCTTGAACCCAATAGATGACGAATGAAGCTGGACTCGTGTATTCTGGATCGATGACTCGGTTAGAGATAGAAGAATGGATTCAGAACATGGAGGATCATCTAAGGAGTAACCATGTTGCAAGGAACGAGATGGTCCAGTATGCTCTTCGGTACTTTGCAAAAGGTGCTGCAAATTGGTGGAAGATGCATGAAGCTATCCATGATAAGCAAGCATCCCTCACCTGGGAAGAATTCAAGAGGACTCTGCAAAAGTCCCATGTTGTCACCAACACCCAGAAGCCCCATTGCAAAGATGTGAAGAAGATTTGTGCATGCAAGATACGTGGGGAGATAGGACACACCCAGGAAGAACACAAGGAAGGATGCCCTCATTGTGAAGAAAATCATCGAGCTGAGGAATGCCCAACTGGGCAGGTGACATGTTTCTTGTGTGAAGGAACCACTCACTATCCGGCACAATGTCAAATATACCCCAAGGTACAAGAAGTTATGAAGTAGCAGAAGGAAGCAATGAAAGAAGCCCTCGGGAATAAGTTAGAAGAACCCATGATGATGGGAGATGTACCAGACCCAAACATAAGTACCAAGTCATGTTATTCATGTGGAGAGGAAGGACATATCTCTCAGGATTGTCCGAATGAGTATTTGGGAGACTTCCCGATAGAAGAAGTGCAATATGACCCCCAGGAGGTAGAAGAAATGATCAACCTAGACAAGAAGAAAGGCCAAGTAAGCGGAGGCATCAAATGTTTGCATTGTAGCTTGGAGAGGCCACACCATTTTTGCAAGAGGTATGAGCCAAGCATCAGGAAAGGAACCCAACCCAAGAAGAACAAGAGGACTCCGTGGTTTTCTACACGGAAGGATCTGAGCCACATCACTTGTCATCAGTGCAACAAGAGAGGACACTACTCCTATACCTGCCCGGAGAGGAAGGCTAAACACGAGTAGTTTGTGTTTTGGATTTTGGAAGTAATAAATGTAATAGGTAGCCCTCTTATCATTTTGAAGTTATGTAACGGAAGTCTCAAAGTTTGTAATAAATTCATGAGTCAATGGAATTTATGGCATCATGATTCTCCCATGCTGAAGTATATGAGTTGTTACTCTATGAGCAAAGATATCTAACCATTTTCGAGGATATGAGAAAATATGGTCTATGCAGGCATGTGTACATTTCATTTTAAATGTGGTAATAACCACTGGGACCAATGAATGAAGAAAATACCATTCATGTTGAGGAGTTTGGATAACTGAATAGAGGTGAAGGGGATGTGGAAACATATCCAGCTATGAGGATGGCAACACCTGAAATATTATACCTTGGATTTTGAATATGATGAACCAAAACTTCTATTGGTAAACAGACCAATGGAAAGGAAAACATATTCAAGGAATAGAACCTATATCAAGGATGGATCTCACAGTTTCATGAAGGCTGCCCAAAGATCACGAAACAAGGAGTTGTGATTCGATCAACCCATGTTTTTATTTGGAGTGTACGAAAACCTGAGGGATTTGATGAAACAATAGATGTTTGTTCAGCTTACAGAATCAATGGATTTATCCGAACTTCATTCGTTGACAAGTGGAATTTCTGCAATGCTTGTGAGGAAGCCCAAGTGTTAGAATACGAGATTCACTGAACCTTATACAAGGTAATGATTTCAGTGCGGCATGGATTGATCACCATGATGACTTACTCTTATCATTTCTCTTGTTATTCGGAATGGTAAATCTGAGTGACTTACCCATAGTAGAGAGACGACGTTCTTTGAAGCTTTTGTCTAAGCCTTAGAATGGTCTGATGAAAATCCCTTGTACATGGCAGTTGTTGCCACACATAGGAATTTTACGGAGAGGAATAATGCCAAGACCCATTTCACTTCAGGATAATCACTAATGGTAGAACCCCACGAGATATTCGATAAGTTATTTAGAATGATCACGAGACTTATTAGCTAAGAAGACCCAGTATCGGAGGAAATACATTTTTGAGAACACAAGATTTTTGATTTAAACAGAAGAGCATCACCGAAGGAGCTATCGTGAAGAATGTGACAGACAGATGAACCCACAGGATCGGCATGAGTTTTGAAGGACCACTAACTCTCATTTTAAGTGTGGTAGACCCCACCCTTCCAGGCCAATGGATTTGTTAGAAGACCCGAAACCCTAACCTATTCTTTCTAGCCCTTTCGAATCTCGAGGACAAGATTCATTTTAAGTGTGGTAGGTTTGTAACATCCCAAATTTTGGAATGTTATAATAAATATTAGAATGAGTGTTTGTTTGCTTGAGTGATTGAATTGAGTGAAATTTGAAACTTTTTGAAAACTTTTGAATAAGAGGGAATAAAATGACTTTCCCCTTTGTGTTGATTTCAAATTCGATTCCATTTCAAATCAGTGAGAGAAGATAACATGACTTCTTCATAAACAAGGAATTTGAAAAGTAGATTGGAAAATCTCTGAATTATTCTTTTTGGAATTCATTTCATATTTGGTTCCATTCTAAATTTTGAAAGAATTCAAATACCCTTGACAAAATTTTGAGAGGAGTAACATGACACTCCACACTAGGGTTATTTTTGTGAAGTATTTGAACCATAAAACCTAGGGGGTTATTTGAAAAATTATTTGCAAAAGGAATTAAAAGCCATTTAGGCATTTTCTGAAAATAATTTTTTTTACAAATATTTATCTTGGCCATGGAAAAATGTTCATTAAATTTCATTTATTCCCCTGGTCAATTTAATATATATATCTTCATTTTTTGGAAAAGTTTTGATTGCCATAAAGTTAGTTCCCTTCTCTATTATTTTATAAAAGGAAATATTTTTAAAATAGGAAACCGACCCGAGGCCCAAATGGAAAGAACCGGACCAGGATTCCCTCGCAGGATTCGAATCCCCTTCGAATCGGCGCCCGATCCTCTCGCTCCTCCTCCTCTCTCTCTCTGTCGCGTGGACCCCACTACCCGACCAAATCCCGTCATGGTCACCACTTTCCTTTCCCTCTCCCCTTTCCTTTTTCTCTCGC
The DNA here is from genome assembly GCA_022496015.1 of Hordeum marinum. NCBI lineage: Eukaryota > Viridiplantae > Streptophyta > Magnoliopsida > Poales > Poaceae > Hordeum > Hordeum marinum. Next base: position 389,505,959 of record CM039672.1, read on the forward strand.
CGGCGAGATCACCGATAGGATCTCCCTCTCCCTTTCCTTTCGGACGACCACGAGGCCGCCTATAAAACCCTAGCTCCTCCTCGACCCGTTCCTACCTAAATACCCGACCCCGACCCTCTCCACTCATGGCTATTGATCGCCGGAGTTACCCACACCCGCCGCGCCATTGCCGACCCCGTGCTCGCCCTAGCCACTCCCCTTGCTACCCGAGCACACCATCCGCTCCACCACCCTCGCTCGCACCTCCCCGTCGCCCGTGCTCCAGAGCCACCGGAGTGACCTCCCCGTCGACACCCGAGCGCCGCCGCCACCTCCGAGCTCACCATCGTCACCATCGTTGCCCCCCGAGCCCCGCTGATGCTACCAACGGAGTCGCCATGCTCGTCCGCATCACCTGGTGCTGACGCCGTCGCCGGAGGACCACCGGAGCATCGTCCCCGTCGACCTCGCCACCTCGGACATCGCTGGAGCTCCCCTGCTCCTCTGTAAGTCACCGGAGCCCTCCTCACCCGTCCGATCTAGAACCTCCGGTTAGGATTAGATCCCGTGTACCTCTTCGGTTTAGATTAAATAAGCTGACCGGTTTTCTGTTTAGTTATTTAGCTGAACCTTTTTTCTGTTAGGAGTCGGCCGTCCGCTCGAATCGCTAGAACACGCGCACCCTCTAGCCAATCATAGACTGCCACATCACCCCCTGTCCGTTAGAATAATTTTTTCTTTTTTCTATTTTAGTTTCTTTTATAGATTTAGTTCTGTTGTTGTTTTATTCATATCTTTTACATTTTTAATTATTTTAATTTGATTCTTTTTGCATCATCTCACAAATTTCATCTAGTTTCTGTAGATAGAAAGTTTGACCATATTTGAATAACTTAAATTTACAGATTTGATTCAAATCTTATTTTCTGAATATCTTGAGTTTAAAAATAGATTTTTAAGTTGATTCTTTTTGCTACTTGTCACTAGTGACTTTATTTAACAGTAGGTATAAATTGAGAATTTTTAGAATAGTTTAAATTAGGGTTTCATGCAAAACAGATTATGTTTTAGTTCTTTTTAGGATTATTTATGTTTCTTTTGTTTTAAATTGTTTTAATTTATTTTATTTTATATTAGTTGGAAAGTTTTACTTTGTTTTATGTTAGTTAGCAGAAGTACTTCAACCAAATTTATTTTTATGTTATTTTATTATAGTTTGATAGCATGAAATCAATCCTAGTTTCATAGTAACTTGCAAATTGATTTCATTGCTAGTTTGACTTCTTATTTGAAAATATTTTTATAAATTGTTTTATAAGTTTTACTTTATGTTAACTTAGCTGTTTTATAATTTTTTTTTCTCTTATTTTATTATTTCATTTGTTTTTCTTGTTGTTAAGTTTGTTAGGCAAAAATTTATGTTGTTTATAGTATTGTTCTCTTAGTTCTTAGTTGTTCTTTACAAGTAATCCTTTTGCTAGTAAAATATTTATAAAAATACTTTTGTTATATTTTACTTTGTTTTTGTGTTTCTACTTTTGAAAATAGGATTTATTTGTAGAGAACACCAACTTTAGTTGTGTTGATGAAACTTTGTTGTTTTGAGTTTTGTCTTAAGTATTTCCTTCATCACAACCTTGTTGCTTTTGGTTTTGTGTTACTTTTTGATAGTTAGAATTGATTGTTAGTATGATTGCTTATATGAATGCAATGTTTGATTATTATAGATTTTTATCGGAGAGTGACAAATAGTCTATCAAGTTATTTCTGAGAGCGATATTATTCTTCATCAACAGTCTAGGCAAGTTCACTTTGACCATCTATTTCATACCTATGTTTTATTGCATGTAGTGATATCATTCAACAAATCCCTCCAGTAGTGTTATTGAAAATTCTTGTAGTCAAGTAGAATGCATGAGGTAAGAACCCACCACTTGTTACTAAATCCCCGGGAACGTTTGTTATTTTAATGCTATGCTAAAGTAGACGGGGTCTGGTATGAGTGTTCGTGAGTTGTGTGAGAAGGAGGACTCTACGTCAAGACAACAACTTCGTGAAGACATCTTCAAGTCCTGCATCTTCAAGACCTCAAGACTTCGAGACTCAAGAAACAAGTTTTCAATACACACTACTAGGTGAAGGATGGAATTGATGGGCATCCCTGGAGTAACCTGTGGATGGCCGGGATGCATGGAGAAGCGCCATGACATCTTGCGGAAAGCTTCACCCAGACTCAAAGAGACGGATGAATACTTCATGCCCGGAAGCTTACCTGTGTAGCCACAAGTCATTATGGGCTCTGACTTGGTTGTTCTTTGTTGTGACTCTGGCTGGGCAGTGCTACGAGATGTAGTCGACGTTAGGATTGGATGGGCACTGACAATAGCCAGGGAAACACTTTGAAAGACCATGTTTCGTTCATCCTATTCCCAAACACCCGGCAGTGCGAGGACTTACCAGGAGGGAACGAATCTTGGGGGTAAAGTACACAACACTCTGCAGAGTTAAACCTAATCGATTAGCCGTGTCCCCGGTTACAGACAATTTGAGCCTCTGGACTTGGATCTATCTCTGAACTCTCAACACTAGACTGATAATTAATTGTGGGTAACTTATGATACTGGTGGGCATTAAGACATCGGTTGGCGGAACCATGTCATGTTAGGTAACTCTGTAGTGAAAACTCCTGATATTCCTTTCTTGTAGGAAAATAAAATAAAATCAGCTTTTATGCAAAAACTCAGACACAGAGCCACAAAGCCTTACTGCATATAGAATAGTTTTTATCTTCTGTTCTAGTATGGTGATCTTGCCGGTACATTCAATGTACTAACCTACATGGATGCAACGTCTTATGTTGCAGATAAGCTCTACGATGGGTAAGAATACGATTCAGGGTTACAGTCTGCACTCAACCTGCCATTGGTGTTATTGGGAATCCACTCCCGTTGACTGTTTCCGCTGAGATTTTAAGGTATACATCAACTTTATGTTAATTACATGTGATTGCACTTTGATATATACATTGATGTACTGTGTGTGCCAGCATACTAATCCAGGGATGGCATAGAACACAGAGGCTTGACTCATTTTGAGTTGAGTCGCTACAAATTCTCCTCGGTCCATATCCTCGACCGAAAAGACGCCTTCCCATATCCAGAGAAAAATGCCCCCGGAGAGCCCAACAGCGGGGAGCCATTGCCAGGGGAACATGTGTCGTGAGAGGCCTTGCAACTCCTGAATAGAAAAATCCTGGCGAATCATCTCCTGTAGCCCAACAATTTCAACCTCCTCTTGCCTAATATACTCAATCATTTCCCACCTCCCACCAAAGTGCCCGAAGCCCCTAATGTTCCAACATAGGAGCTTCATGATGGAACCATGGACGGGAGACTAGAGGGCCCCACAAGCGGGGCCGAACTAGCCCGGTCGCCAACGGTTTGGGGGCCCTCCTTCGATGGGTGACCATGCCGCCCCTTCCTATCTGGGGCAGTAGCGGCCCCATTGTTTCTGGATGAGAGACCAATGCTGGTACCCCTTCCCACCACCACTTGTTGGGGAACGTTGCATGGGAAACAAAAATTTTCCTATGCACACGCAAGATCTATCCATGGTGATGAGCATCTATGAGAGGGAGAGTGGATCTACATACCCTTGTAGATCTCTAAGAGGGAAGTGTTAAGAGACGTGGTTGATGCAGTCGAACGCCTTCGCGATCCAAATCGCCGAGCATCCCACGATCCAATCACGATCCGTCTTGATCTAGCGCCGAACGGACGACACCTCTGCGTTCAACACACGTATAGCTCGATGACGATCTCCACCTTCTTGATCCAGCAAGAGGGAGCAGAGAGGTAGATGTGTTCTCCGGTAGCGCGATAGCATGGCGGTGATGGTGGTGGAACTATTATAGAAGGGCTTCACCTAAGCACCGCTGAAACAATCTAGAGGAAGAACTACGATATAGAGGTAAAGGGTAGCACATGGCTGATTTCTGTGTCCGAAAACCCTCAATGCCTCTAGTATATATAGGAGGAGGGAGGGAGCAGGCTTGGCGCCCCAAGGGGCCAGCCCTTGGTTCGGCCGAAGGTGGAGAGGAGGAGTCCTCCTCCAATCCTAGTAGGATTAGGACTCCTTCTTTCCACATGGATTCCTCCTCGACCTTTTCGAATTTCCATCTTTTAGCCTCATGGGCCCTCTTGGGATGGCTGCCCATCCCACCATGGGCTGGTGCTCCACCCTATGGACCATGTGGTCCCCTTAGGGGGTGGTAGGCCCACTTGGTGGACCCCCAAAACCCATTCGTCAATCCCGGTACACTATCGGTAATGCCCGAAACCTTTCCGGAGTACAAACACCAATGTCCTATATATCAATCTTCGTCTTAGGACCATTTCGGAACTCCTTGTGACTTCCAGGATCTCATCTGGTACTCCAGATAAAACTTCGGTCACCAAACTACATAACTCAAAACTACAAAAATGTCACCAAACCTTAAGTGTGCAGACCCTGCAAGTTCGAGAACTATGTAGACATGACTGAGACACATCTATGATCAATAACCAACAACGAGATCTGGATTCCCGTATTGGTTCCTACACATTCTACGAATATCTTTACAAGTTCAGTCTCATTACCGGCAAGTCTCTTTACTCGTTCCTTTATCCAAGATCTTGTGGCTAACACATTAGTCACTTTGCTTGCAAGGCTTGTTGTGATGTTGTATTACCGAGTGGGCCCTAAGATACCTCTCCATCACACGGAGTAACAAATCCCAGTCTTGATCCATGCCCACTCAACAAACACCCTCGGAGATACCTGTAGAGCACCTTTATAGTCACCCAGTTAGGTTGTGACGTTTGATACACACAAGGTACTCCTCCGGTGTCAGTGAGTTGCATGATCTCATGGTCATACGAACAGATACTTGACATGCAGAAAACCATAACAATAAACTGACACGATCATATGCTATGTTTATAGTTTGGGTCTTGTCCATCACATAATTCTCCCAATGATGTGATCCCGTTATCAAATGACATCTCATGTCAATGGCTAGGAAACCTTGAGCATGTTTGATCAACGAGCTTGTCTACTCTAGGCATACTAAGGACACAGTGTTGTCTATATATCCACACATGCAATGTGTTTCCAATCAATACAATTATAGCATGGATAATAAACGATTATCATGAACAAGAAAATATAATAATAACCATTTTATTATTGCCTCTAGGGAATATTTCCAATAGTCTCCCACTTGCACTAGAGTCAATAATCTAGCTCACATCACTATGTGATTTACATTGTAATGAATCGAACACCCATACAATTCTGGTGTTGATCATGCTTAGCCCTTGGAAGAACTTTAGTCAATGGCTCTACAACTCAGATCCGTGTGCACTTTGCAAATATTTATGTCCTCCTCCTTGATGTACTTGCGGATGGAATAGAAGAGTCGCTTTATGTGGCTGGTCCTCTTGTTAAACCTTCGTTCTTGGCCAGAGCAATGGCACCCGTGTTTTCACAAAATAGATCCATTGGATATAGTGCACTGGTCACTACTCCAAGATCTATCATGAACTCCTTCGTCCAGACACCTTCCTTTGCCGCCTTCGAGGCTGCGATGCAATCCACTTTGCATGTAGAATCAGCTACCACGCTTTGATTGGAACTGCACCAGCTTACTACTCCCCCATTGAGAATAAATACATATCCGGTTTGCGACTTAGAGTCTTTCGGATCAGTGTCAAAGCTTGCATCAACTTAACCCTTTTTACAACGAGCTGTTGATCACCTCCATAAATGAGAAACATTTTGATACGTCTCCAACGTATCTATAATTTTATGGTGTCATGCTATTATATTATCTGTTTTGGATGTTTTATATGCATTAATATGCTATTTTATATTTTTTGGGGGACTAAACTTTTAATCTAGAGCCTAGTGCCAGTTTATGTTTTTTCCTTGTTTTTGAGTATTGTAGATATGGAATATTAAACGGAGTCCAAATGGAATAAAATCTTCAGAATGATTTTTTCTGGAATGAAAGAGATCTACCAGGCTTGGAGTGCAAGGCAGGGACTCTGTCAGGAGGTGACAAGCCAAGGGTGCGGCCACCTCTCTGGTCGCGCCTGGCAGGCATTCCACCTCCTGGCAGCTCTTAGCCCTAATATTTGTCCTACAAATAGCCAAATATTCCCCCAATACCAAAGGGAGCCATGAAAATACTTTTCTACTGACAAGAAGCCTCTGTTCCCGCGTGTTCCAATCTGGGAGCCTTTTTCGGTAATCTGTCGGAGGGGATCCGATCATGGAAGGCATCTACATCAACTCCATTGCCCCTCCGATGATGCATGAGTAGTCCACCACAAACCTATGAGTCCATAGCTAGCGGATATATGTCTTCCTCTCCCTCTGTGTGCTTTAATACCATGTTCTTCATGATCTTCATGGAGATCTATCCGATGTAATACTCTTTTGCGGTGTGTTTGTCAGGATCCGATGAATTGTGGGTTTATGTTCAGATTATCCGTGAATATTATTTGAGTCTTTTCTGAATTCTTATATGCATGATTTCATATCTTTCCAAGTCTCTTCAAGTTATTAGTTTGGTTTGGACAACTAGATTGGTAATTATTGCAATGGGAGAAGGGCTTAGTTAAGGGTTCAATCTTGTGGTGTCCTCACCCTATTTTCTTTGGGTTTCATCGGGGGGTATGAACCATGGAGAAGTTAGAATTTAGTAGGTATTACACCAATATGAATAAAGAATGAGTTCACAATAGTATCTAAAGTGGTGATTTATTTTTTGTTAGGTTTTGTGTTGTGAAGTTTTCAAGTTTTGGGTAAAGATTTGATGGACTATGGAATAAGGAGTGGCAAGAGCCTAATCTTGGGTATGCCCAAGGCACTCCAAGTAATATTCAAGGATTCCAAAGAGCCTAAGATTGGGGATTCCTCGGAAGCATCCCCTCTTTCGTCTTCAATCCATCGATAAATTTACTTGAGCTGTATTTTTATTCACCACATGATATGTGTTTTGCTTGGAGCGTCTTGTATTATATGAGTCTTTTCTTTTTAGTTTGCCACAATCATCCTTGCTACACACATCTTTTGAGAGAAACACGCTGAATCGTGAATTTATTAGAATACTCTATGTGCTTCACTTATATCTTTTGAGATAGGCAATTTTGCTCTAGTGCTTCGCTTATCTCTTTTTAGAGAACAACGGTGTTTGGTTTTATAGAAATTATTGAACTCTCGTACCTCACTTATATTATTTTGAGAATCTTTAAACAACATGGTAATTGTCTTAGGTTATGAATTTAGTCCTAATATAATAGGCATCCAAGAGGGATATAATAAAAACTTACATATAAAGTGCATTGAATACTATGAGAAGTTTCATGCCTTGCATATAGTTTTGAGATATAAAGATGGTGATATTACAGTCATGCTAGTGAATAATTGTGGAATGGTGGAAATACTTGTGTTTAAGTTTGTTATTCTCGTAGCATGCACGTACAGTGAACTATTATGTAACGAAGTCGGAGCATGATTTGTTTATTGATTGTCATCCTTTGTGTGAGGGTCGGGAGCGCGCGATGGTTAACTCCTACCAACCTCTCCCCTAGGAGCATGCATCTAATAATTTTCTTTGATAACTAATAGACTTTTTCAATAAGTATGTGAGTTCTTTATGACTAATGTTAGTCCATGGATTATACGCACTCTCATACTTCCACCTTTGCTAGCCTCTCTAGTACCGCACAACTTTCGCTGGTGCATTAATCCCACCTTGCTCAAAACAGCCACCATATTCCCTTCCTCAAAACAGCCACCATACCTACCTATTATGGATTTTCCATAGCCATTACGAGATACATTGCCATGCAACTTCCACAGTTCCGTTTGTTATGACACGCGCCATCATTTTCATATTGCTTCTTCATATAGAGTCATATTTTGTTCTAGGTTTCGAGTTGTAATTTTTGAGTTGTAAGTAAATAAAAGTGTGATGATCATCATTAATAAAGCATTGTCTCATGAGAGAAAAGGATGATGGAAGCTATATTTCCCTCACAAGTTGCGATGAGACTCCGGACTTATTACAAATAAAAGAGGCCAGCGAAGCCCAAATAAAAAAAAAGAGAAAAAAGGGGCCTTAGATGCCCACCAAAATAATAAAATGAGAGAAAGAGAGAAGGGACAATGCTACTATCTTTTTCCACACTTGTGCTTCAAAGTAGCACCTTGGTCTTCATGATAGAGACTCTCCTATTTTGTCACTTTCATATAACTACTAGAATTTTTCATGGTAGTGCACACCCATTCAGTTTCTTTTTGAGCTCTCATAAACTTATAGCTCTAGTGCACGCGTTGCATGGAAAGCCCTACTCACTCACATTGATATCTATTGATGGGCATCTCCATAGCCCGATGATACGCCTAGTTGATGTGAGACTATCTTCTCCTTTTCTTCACAACCTCCACCATATTTCTATTCCACCCATAGTGCTATATCCATGGCTCATGCCCATGTATTGCGTGAGAGTTGAAAAGGTTTGAGAACATAAAAAGTGTGAAACAATTGCTTGGCTTGTCATCGGGGTTATGCATGATTTAAAAACTTTGTGTGCGGAAACTGGAGCATAGCCAGACGATATGATTTTGTAGGGATAACTTTCTTAGGCCATGATATTTCAAAAGGACACGATTGCCTTGTTAGTATGCTTGAAGTATTATTGTTTTTATGTCAATATTAAAATTTTGTTTTGAAATTTATGGATATGAATATTCATGCCATAATAAAGAATATTACATGGATCAATATGTTAGGTACTATTCCACATAAAAAATTCTGTTTTTATCATTTATCTACTCGAGGATGAGCAGGAATTAAGCATGGGGATGCTGATACGTCTCCAACATATCTATAATTTTTGATGATGTCATGCTATTATATTATCTGTTTTGGATGTTTTATATGCATTAATATGCTATTTTACATTATTTTGGGGACTAACCTATTAATCTAGAGCCTAGTGCCAGTTTCTGTTTTTCCTAGTTTTTGAGTATTGCAGATGTGGAATATTAAACAGAGTCCAAACAGAATAAAATCTTCGGAATGATTTTTTTCTGGAACGAAAGAGATCTACCAGGCTTGGAGTGCAAGGCAAGGACTTTGCTAGGAGGTCACAAGCCAGGGGGGCGCGGCCACCCCCCTGGCCACGCCTGGCTGGCTTGCCACCTCTTGGCAGGTCTCCTAGCCCTAATCTTTGTCCTATGAATACCCAAATATTCCCCAAATACCAAAGGGAGACACGAAAATACTTTTCTACCGACAGAAGCCTCCATTCCCAAGAGATCCAATCTAGGAGCCTTTTCCAGTAATTTTCCGGAGGGGGATCCGATCACGGATGGCATCTACATCAACTCCATTGCCCCTCTCATGATGCATGAGTAGTCCACCACAGACCTACGAGTCCATAGCTAGTAGCTAGATGGCTTCTTCTCTCTCTTTGTGCTACAATACCATGTTCTTCATGATCTTCATGGAGATCTGTCCGATGTATTACTCTTTTGTGGTGTGTTTGTCGAGATCCGATGAATTGTGGGTTTATATTCAGATTATCCATAAATATTATTTGAGTCTTTTCTGAATTCTTATATGCATGATTTCATATCTTTGCAAGTCTCTTCGAGTTATTGGTTTGATTTGGCCAACTAGATTGGTAATTCTTGCAATTGGAGAAGTGCTTAGTTTTGGGTTCAATCTTGCAGTATAACCTAGTGACAAAGTAGGGGTAGTGTCAGGGATATTACTTCGCGGTATAACCCGGCCTGGAGTATGACCCAGCCGGGACTCGGCGACTCATGCTGCGCATGGTGAGCTTGGCGACTCATTAGTGACCCGACAGGAAGTATGACTCGGCAAGAGGTATGACTTGGCCTATTGCATTTCGGCTCATAGGTCACCTCTATTACTGGGTCACAGGACGACCAGGCCTAATGCCCAGCGTGTAAGCTGGCACAGGCGGCTCACAGAGAAGGCCCAGAGGAGAGGAAAGATTCCCTTACAAGTGAAAATAAGACCCGGAATAGGACTCAAGAGAGACTAATCCTAATCCTACTCCTAGGAGGACTATACATGTAAAACTACCCCTTCCACTTATATAAGGAGGGGTAGAGCACCCCTAGAGGAACAAGTTGACAACTTCACGTCATTAGAGATAGACAGATTAGAGGCTCTCGAGATTAGAGGTAACGATCCCGCACCCTTGTAATCGAGATCATCCTCATCATCAATATAAACACAAAGCAGGACGTAGGATTTTACCTCCGTCAGGAGGGGCCAAACCTGGGTAACCCGCGTCTCTTGATTCTGACTAACCCCTCTCAAGCCACCATATAGTTGCGATGACCTCACACCTAAGTTCTCTAAACGAGGACATCTTGCTGTGACAAATCCACGACCGTTGGCGCCCACCGTGGGGCCACGCACGATGGTGTTGTGTTTCTTGAAGGTATTTTTTCAGGGATCGAAAAACTCGCTATGTGCCGGATGAGGAAGAGCCAACGTGAAAGGATTTACATCGTCACCATGATGAGCAGCTGGAGAAGCAAATAAGAGAATTAGACGGAGAGGAGATTTTAGGGTTCCGTCGAATCGGCCGCCGTTTCCTAAGAGGCTACGAGACCGATAGGGATCAATCCACGGTGTCACCGAGCAATCGGATCGGCTCATTATTTTTTTCTCTTGACAAAGCATAACACAAGGGATTTGCAGCGCACGTGTCTTGAGCAGAACACAATGTTCGGTTGCAATTATTTACGGAGTTTTCTGCTCATCTCGCGATCAAAATCAGCACGTTTGATTGAAGGAAGGGATTGACATGTCAATACGTCACCACGTGAAGACAACGAATCATTACAAGATTAGATAAACCGCTACACCAAGGGCAATCTTCTAGTACATAATTAAAAAACTGGTATTCTTATTCTGCGGCAACACGGATGCGGAAGCGACCCCGGACTCGGTCTCTGCCACCGCGATCTTCGCGTTGAGCAGGGCCGGCCCTGAGCAGGTGCGTCCGGTACGGCCGCACATGGCCCTCACTTGCCAGGGCCCCGCACGTAGTATATACGAAGGCCCAGTCACGTAAAACTCCAAGCAGCTTGACCGACACCCTACAATTTCGCTGGAAATAAAGGAATCGGTGACCACGCCTGCTCGTTGTCCTCAATGACTCCTCGTTCTTCGCCTCTCCTTTGCCCCAATCAAGCCGATAATGGTGTGTTGCTCTCCTGTAGCACACTCTAGCCGAGTGTGCTAAATAATTGGAGGAGATCCTGATTTTGAACAATCTGCAATGGTTAGTACTTCATGTTCCTCTTCTATAAGTTTCTTAGATCTTCTAGCTATTTTTCATTCGATCTCCCCGGCCTTATTCGATTTGCTCCTGCCTGTCTATCATAGAAGAAAAGGAGTGGGATTGGCGGACGGCGTCAAGGGGCGGGGGGGGGGGGGGGTGAGGGGAGACTCGAGACGGTCCTGCTGCTGCTGCAAGATTGTTGGTGGATTTGTTTTTGGCAAGCCACAACAAGCAAGGGCAACCAGATCCAGGTGCTTTTTTTTCAACATTCAATCGCATGTCGTAATTCTTGTAGTCTTCGTTTCTTGTGTTATGAGATGTCATCTATAAAGTGTAAGTCCGGTCATGAGAAAAGCAAAAGAGAAAAATAAAATGGATTTATAGTCCCAAATGGGATCGTGAACAAATTTGTTAGGCCAAATAAAAGTTCTGAACTATCAAATGAAAAGTTAGATGAGAACGATAAGAATGCTAATGGTCATGAAAATATAGGCACGGATGTATTGCTGTAAGAGGGGTTTTTTTTTGTCTTGCACCGGGCCCCCAGATTGTCAGGGCCGGCCCTGGCGTTGAGCCGGCTAGTGGCCGCCGCCTCGGTTCGCCCGGTCGCCGCGGCAGTGACTTGAGTCGTTTTGCTTCCGCGGCGCGGCTGTGGCTGGAAAACCGAACTCCATGCTCAACCTGCTGTGCTCGCCTCCGTCAAGGATCAAGCCACCATGGACTCGCCTCTGCTGCTATCCGCCCCCCGCGCGGGCATCTCCATGCCGCGCTCCGGTTCCCCTAGTCGCGACCGGTGGTTCCACCTTTCCCTCCCTCTTCACGCATCTTTTTTCGCGCCGGACCGGTTGTCGGTGTCGTCGAGCCGTCCCGCTGCACAGGCCCCGCCGCCGCGTTTCAGCTCGCCAGCCTCGCCTCGCCTCGCCTCGCCGGTTTTCCCTACTTTCACCTCGCCACCGACCGCGGCCCTGCCGCCGCCGGCTCGGTGCGCCTCCCCTCTTGCGCCCGTCGCGTCGCCCGCCGGCTCGCTGCGCCTCCCCTCCTACGGCCGCCGCCTTCGCGTGGCGTTGCCTTGAGCGGCTCTCGCCTCTGCGGGCCCTGCAGCACTAGCCTCCGCACGCATTCGCACCGAGCCGCCCCCGCCTCTGCTTAACCTGCGCACCGGGTCTGCTCCGCATTTTCCTCGCTCCAGCTACCGCGCTCCGTCTCTGTGGCTCCTCAGGCCGGCTTCCGAGAGCATCTCCAACAGTCGCCCACCGCGTGTCGCGTTATGAACTAGTTTGCAGCCCGTTCATCGTCTGGTTTAGCGCGACGGCAGCGCTAGCTCCAGCAGCCGTGCTAAAATGCAGCGCGCGTAGCTCCAACAGACGCGTTAAAACACTCGTAAAACATTACGATGCATAGATAAAAAAGATACAAAGATATTTTACATAGTTTAAATAGATAACTACGGTGCAACTAGATAACTACCGTGCAACAACATAAAATTAAACTACGGTGCAGCTAGAACTATTCCGAATCGTTCTCATCATCATCCTCATCCTCGGTGGTGTTGTTCGAGGTATCGATCCATATGTCATGCCAACATTCATTGTCTGATGTGAAGATCGACTTCCCACCTGCTTCAACGATATCGCACTGCGATATGGCCAGTGCCTTCCGCCGACGCCGGTCTGCCCGCTCCGCGTGGCGCCATGACGTCCTCTCTGCCCAGTAGACGCGCTCGTTGGCGACGTCCTCTAGGTGGCGTCGGCGCCACTCCACCATGGATCGCTCATCCTTCTCGGCGATGAGGAGGCGACGCTGCTACCGACGGTGCTCTACACGGTCCTTGTCCGTCATAAGACGAGGCGGAAGGGCGACGGTCTATGCCTGTTCGTGCGTGTAGACGTCACGAAAGTTCATCTGCGATGGAGGCCTCTCTGGGCGTCACGTCGCCGCGTCGTACGCGCGTGTGGCCTCGTGCGCGGTCTGGAACGTGCCGAGGCCGAGTCAGACGTCGCCGGACCGAATGTTGGCGTAGTACCACCCGTTGGGGCGCTGGTGGACGCCACGGTAGCCCGAAGTTCCTCGGCACGCGTGACGACATGGTGGCGCGGTGGTGGCTAGGGGATTGAGCGGCGAGGAAACGGCGAGAAAGCAGTGGAAGTGTCGAGAAGGCGGGGGAAATGCGCGTGTGGCAATGTGAAGGAACGCGTGGCGAGCGTCGCAATTTATGGGCGCGCCGCAAGCGGTGTGCCAAATCTACCGCGCGACCGACAACTTTCTCCCGCACGTGCGCAAACATTTACCGCACGCGCTTGTGTTCCCATCGTTACTGGAGCGTGCGAAAACTTCCCGCACCCGCTAAATGGGCTTTTTACCGTGCACGCATGTTTTGACGCGGCTGTTCAAGATGCTGTGAAGAAAGACACGGACAGCCGATTGGATGACAGAGAGAACATAAAAGGGGCTGGTTTGGAAGCATGGGAGTCTGAGGCAGGATGTTTCCCGTTTGGATGGATAGAACAGAACGTGGGGCCCACAGCTCAAGAAAAAGATAGTTCTCGGACAGATGCATCGAAGAAAATCAAATACTCCCTCCGTTCGAAAATACTTGTCCTAAAAATGAATAAAATAGATGTATTTATAAGTAAAATAAATCTAGAATAGATGTATCTATAAATAAAATAAGTTTAGATATATTTACTTTTGGGACAAGTATTTTCGGACGGTAATACTGTAGTACTGCAATATACTACTACAGCCCACAGCAAACCGTTTACAAGATCAGTTTGGGTCTGCCGTTGCTGCATATATACGAGGAAACTATCCACACAATGGTTCGCGGCAAGGACGTGCAGGCTAAGTTCCTACAACCACCGGACGAGAACTCGATAATCTACTTTTGTATTTTCCTACAATCACCAATCTACATCGACACTTCGGGTCACGTATCAGACGCTCCTAGGCTGTCCGTATTCATCCGATAAAAATAACAGATGATATTTATCTTATCTATTTTTCAGTATATATTACTCGACTGAGGATAATTATTCGGTCCTGCCATATATTTTATGCAGGATAATTATTCAAGTGGCTTGATACCACAGAGATGGAGTGCACGCCGACATCGTTCTATACTAGTGTTCGTCTGTGTCGTGTGGCTCAATGGACACACGCAGGCCGCCACCGCCGTGGGCCGGTCTACTTCAACATGTCGGTGTCGTGCCTACTCGCTTGAGCCATCCAAGGGACGCACGTGAGCCGCCGTCCCCATGGCCTAGTCTATATCAACAACGCCGCGGCCATCTCTTGTGACTGCATTGGCTTACAACGCCGCGACCATCTCTCGCGACCACACCGGCTTACAACGTCACGACCGTCTCTCACGACCGCACCGGCTTATAACGCTGTGGCCGTCTCTTGCGACCGCACCGGCTCATAACGCCGCGACCGTCTCTCACAACCGCCCCATCTTCAAATGCGCAGCTCGCTTTTACATCTACATCGACATGCTGGTGTTGTGTTTGCTCGTTCAAGTCGCCCAACGGACGCTCATGAGTCACCGTCCTGCGATTCGGTATATTCCAACAATTCTGAAGCAAGTCATGATATATTATCAGCCACTGCCTCTACCAGATGGTTCAATGGATAGGCATGCAAGCTACCACTATTGCGTCCTAGTTAACTTCAATAACTAGCAAGGATGAACCGTTGGCCGGATTACTCACAAAAATCATATGGGATCATTTATAACTCACCATCTCAAAATCCCATGGGTTCATGTTGCGTTATCAATGCCAAGGACATACGACGGGTGTCGCAAAGATCATCAACTTGCCACACGCCTTTGCCATTAATAAATTTCAGTTATCCTCCATCAACCATATGCCGGCTTATGCCACGGTCAAATATGAAAACTCTCAAGCTGCCGCTTCGAGTCGACTTAACACTCGGGGGCTACAAATATGGATCGACACGCTTTGGTCGTTTTCAACAAGAACCTCAGGTCATTGTGAGGAACACAACCCGGTCATTGGTGCACTGCCTTATTGGCGGAAGATTTAAAGTCGCCCAAGAGGACGAAGCCGCCATGTTGCGACCGTTCAAACATGGGTGCCTGGATTTATTGGATCATAATATGGTCACTTGGGGGCTTTTAGACCCCCTTGTCCATGCTTTCTATGCCATGAGTTACTGTCACATCCTGTGTTTGTATCACCTTGTTATGTTTGGATTTATAAAATTTGGAACTAGCTAAAACTCTTTTTCAAGTGCTTGTGCTTGTTTGAAATGATGTTTGTTTGCTTGGTGATTGTGGTTATGGCATTCTTAGATTCTATCCCTCTCCTTACTTGACCCATACCTCTTGCCCAATGATCATGCCATGTGAATAGTGCCCAAAACTATTTTTTATCAAATTTTGTTTTGACCATGAATGATTTATTCAGATTAGGTTTTCAGAAACCCCTGAATTGGGTGGATCCTTCTTCCCAAAGGCTTTATTTCAAACCTACTATATTTATGACTTCCCAAAATCACCAAATATTAATTTTAAAGAGTATTCGTATATTTTATTTAAAGGCTTTTTCTTAAGATCATAAATGGTTTTTCATAGGGAAAAATTATTTAAATGCTTTAAAAATATTTGAGAAAATTTAGAGAAACTCAATGTACATATATTTTTCATATATATGAGTTTAAACACGTGGGCATGTTCAAATCATGGGCAAAACCCCTCTAAACCCTTTCTGTTGAAATCAAGCTTTTGAAATATTTCTATAAAAAATATTCTCAATAAATTCCAAGAAAATTCTATAAAGTCAACAGTACCATAGGTGATGATATTGCAAAGTTCAGCTCAATCCAAGTTGTTTCGGTTAATCAAACCATCCCAAAACCCTCCTTGTCTAGATTCAAATTTGAGCAACTTTACATTGAGAAGTTTCTCCCCTTGACCACAAACTTTGCGGACATGCTCTAATCACCAAATAATGATGCTACACTAAGTGGTGCATCAAGGGTAATAGCTTAGCATAACTAGATCTACAGAAATCTGATTCTGTTAGTTTTTAGGGTTCACAAAATTTCCATTTTCAACCACCATTTGATCCTGTCAAATCTCATGGCAAGCAAAGTCCATTTGTTTGCCCTAATCCCCATCAAACACCTTCTGTAGGTTTGGAAAAATCCTGTTTTGACCACCTTTTACTTTTCCCCTTGCCTCTGAATTTTTACCACACTTGCTCCCTCACCTCTTACCCCTCCAGTAAGAATCCCAAGTCTATAGGCCACAGGGAGATGGGGTAAAACCCCCATTTTTACCCCTGGACAGCCCTGGTAGGAGCTCTCTCTCCCCTCCCCTCTTACTCTATTCCTATCCTAGGGCATCCTATGCATTTTCCCTCTGGCCTCTCTCTTCCCTCTGGTCTCTCTCTCCTCTCCCCTGCAGCCCTCCTGTGCCCCCCAGAGAGCCTTCGACGCCTCTGTGCTCTGGATCGAGCCGAGGACCGCTGCAGCCACCTCGTCGTCGATCTTCGGGTACATGGCCCCTTCAATCCTCCCTCTTCTTCGGCTGCTCCTCCCTCACCCCTTTGATGCTTTCCCCTCCTTCTCCCTGTCCTTTTTGTAGCACGGGACGGCCCTGACGACCTCCTCCCGAAGCTCCTCCGCCACGGGACCTCGTCATCGGCGATTTGCGCCTCCCCTCGACCATCTCCGGCACCCCCCGAATGGTGGCATCCCCATGAGTCCATCCCAGCCCTCAACTCTCCTCGCCGTGCCCTCCTTTACCGCCGGTGAGCACCCTCCCCTTACTGTCGAAAGGAAGGAGATGACATGTGGCCCCCACCTGTCATCCCCACACCCCCTCCCTCTCCCTCTCTCTCGCTGATGTTAGGGCCCTCGCGTCAGGTTCAAACCTGGCCATGCGCGCGCCTGCAGCTCAGCTGGGCCGCCCTGGCCGGTTGGCCCAGTGCGGCTGGGCACTTGGCCCAGGGCACAGTGCCCTTTTCCTTTTCTTTTTTTCCTATGTTTTTCAAAAATTCCATAGAATTGAATCTATCTATACTACTAACAAATAGTCCAACGTATTCATCACTAAGTGCACACAGCGAAAGGTACACACAACATCTAGGACAAATTATAGCCTTCTGATCAGCTCACTAAATTAGATCTAACCATCATGATTACACCAAGCCACCAGCAAAAAGTGCTCTTAGTATTTTTTGGGGGCGGACGAAAACTCTGCCGTCCCACGCCCGAAAACAACCCACGCAAATTAGACGGAAAATAAAAAAAAATAAGGAAATAACCCACGCAATCAGGGGGAAACAATCACACGTCCAGCTTGATGTGCGCCCTCGCTGCCCTGCGGAGCCGCCAAGGCACCTGATGACGGCCGCGACGACGATCTTCGCTAAGGCACCCGACGACGTCCGCGACGACGACCTCCTCACCCACATATCTGTAGCCGTCGAGGCACCCGTCAACGGACGCGACGACGACCTCCTCACCAACAGATCTGCAGCCACCGAGGCACTCGTCAACGGACGTGAGGTCAAGCTGTACGACAATAGAGGTGTAGCCTTCTCTATGAAGTGTGATCCATCGATTGCATACATTGATCTGGTTGTCTTTCTGTAAATTATCATATCAAATACATCATGATCCGTTGTTTCAAAAAATTCCAGACTACTACATCATGTTAATTCCAAATGATCAATGCAAAATAGTATGATGGAATTGAACATACAACTCTAGTTTCTCTGTTTTTATACTACTAATACTAAATACTATACCTCCCTCTACAATCGTATTATGACATTCTTGAAATTAACAGGGTTGAAGTACTTAGTATGGCACCAACCACTTCCAACGGGACACGCACCCCATTCCAAGATATAAGCAACACCCAATCCTTGGGTGATGATCAGTACCTAAGCAGTCTATTTCAGTTTTCTTGCTCAACTACTCAATTTTCTCATTTATTACAGACCCTAAAGAAGTTAAAAGGCAGAGGGATAGAGAACGGTATGCAAAAAATAAGGATGAGATTAATAAGAGACGTCGTGAGGCCTATAAACAGAAGAAGATTGCCTCTATCGAGAACAGTGGGCCACACACATAGATGGATGTATCACAAGGTAATGATGATCAACTACATGGTATATGGGCCAGATGTATTGCTATATAATGATCTGTTCTTTGTCTATTCAGACCGTAATGAGATTAAGAATCAGATTGAATGCGAGCGGTATGCACAGAATAGAGAGGAAATATTAAAGTGACAGCGCCAGTCCCGCGAGCAGAACAAGCATATTACTGCCGTCCATGATGGCAGTAACCTTGTAACACAAGTCATGGCTACCGGTCAATCGGCAGTCACCCAACTGAACATAACATGTGCAGGTGATGTAGTACCAAATTCCAGAGAACTTCTGGATGAAAACAAGAATATTTATGGAGGCGACGAATCTGATTGGTTGCACAGAAATGATGCATACCAAATGCAGCGGAAGTCTGGACAAGTGACACTCACACAAATGGAAGTGGATGACCTACTTATCCAAGAAGGGGATTTTACAAAACGAGGTTAGTTGTGTGACTTATTAATGGTGCTAAATTATCAGGTGTGACTTTCGCCTTTATTTTGCCCCTGTGTTGTATATTCAGGTCTAGATCCTTCTTATGGCAAACAACCTCTATCGATCCAACATGATGATAGTACTCCAGTGATGGAAAGTACACCACATGCGGGTCAAACAACTCATAATCAAATTGGTGAGTTTTTTTTATCATACCTGGTACATACAAAGGGTTCCAGCCAAAGGTACTTACTCATTGGAGACACAAAATGTTTTCAGGCAACGACCACGGCGAAGATGTATACGGAATACTTGAGCCCGATGTCCAAACCCTAAACATTGATGGTGTGCATTATGTCATTTTGTGTTTCATCTCCCCATTGTTGTTCAACGTGAACTGAATATGATTTCTGACCCCTAATGAATTATCCAATATCTTCGGTACAAGAATGCAATGGAGACAGGAACCAGATAGGAACTACAGATGATGACCATGATGAAGAAGCTAGGATCTTCGCGAAACCAGGTTCATTGTTGTTATAATGATTTATTAATAAACAATAATATGAGATAATATGGTTTTTGCATGCAGTTTGATTAATGCAAATGTCAATTCTTATCCAGATGTTGCTTTTCAAACCTACCGAGTGGATCAACAAGATGGTTATGGAACTGCCAGTAATGATACTTCCGACAGAGTTTACATGAAACTTCCCAAAAAGCACCATGTGCTCAGAAATGTTAGCGATTGCCGCCACTGTGGAGCTTTGCGGTTTCAATACGAGGGGCCTGCTTTTTGTTGCAGAAAGGGGAAAGTGGATGTATTTACCCCAGATGTGTATGGAGAATTGAAACGGTTGTTTACAAATCAAGATGATGAGGATGCTAAATATTTCAGAGAAAATATACGGTATTTCAACTCCCATTTCTCTTTCACAAGTCTTGGAGTCACACTTGATCGTCGAGTCAGCACCGCTGCGGGAACCGACGTATACACATTTCGTGCATGTGGGGGGTTGTACCACGCTCTAGACGATCTATTGTCTGCTGATAATGGCCCACGACATTTGCATCTATATATTTATGATACAGATGAAAACTTGTTTCACAGGGTTAAGAGGTCTCCGAATCGTAGGTTAGATCTCATACAAAAGATTCTGAAAATACTAAAGCACAACCCTTATGCTCAGGTTTTAAAAAGCCTTGGTACTGTTCCGAATCTAGATGAATATAGGATCTCATTAAATACAGATATCAACCTTGATCAAAGAAGGTACAATGCGCCAACTACCTCTCAAGTAGCAGCAATCTGGGTTGAAGGGAGCGACCCACAAAAAACTTTTGATAGAAGTGTTATCGTCTATGCTAAAGGAGACCGTCCCCTATATATTAGAGCGTGGTATGGGTGCTACGACCCATTGTCGTATCCACTATTCTTCCCACGTGGGGAGATCGGTTGGAATCGTTCTATGTCGTACATTGGACCCGTCGCTGACACAAACCAGGATTCAGAGGATGATTATGCATGACAAGAGAACCAAGCAGGTGTGTTTCCGACAGTTATAATGTTCATTATTGGTTTATACATTTTAATAAAAGTCAACCTTACTGATCCATCTTTCAGACGATAACATGATAAGAGAACAAGTTGGTCATACCGCACACCACGATGAACAGGCCACTGATTTACCTCCAGGTACGGGACGGGATTGCTGTTTTAATATTCTTATGATTCTATTATACTGTATTTAATGTTGTTTATCAATTTTTACATGACTACGAGGATAACCCAGAAGAGGATTTTGGTGACAATGAGATGAATGCCACAAAATCAAGGAAATTTGTTAGCGCGAGGGAGTATTATTGCTTCAAGCTACAGGTCCGGAAGAAGCTTCTTAACATCGTCTTGTTTGGTGGGCACCTTTTCCAACAGTGGGCTGTTGACATGTACATCAAGATCGAGACAATGAGGCTTGACTGGTACTCAAAGCCAGAGAATCAAAAAGTTATACGCGCTGACCTCTACCAGGTAACATGCTTGTGTTTATACCTAAAAATTACATTAAATATGCCACACTATTTGTTTAAAGCATGTATACTAATTGGTGTCAAATATTGATTTATTATAGGGACTTGTTGACACCGTCATCGCTGGCGGGTCACGCGGTGACCAGATTGGAAAGTGAATCGTGCTTCCACATACATTTTGCTGGTGGTGATCGTGACATGCAGCGCAGGTTCCTGGATGCGATGGCAATAGTTTAGCGATGGGGTAAACCGGATTATTTTATCACGATGACATGCAATCCCTACTAGGATGAGATAACTAAGGAATTGTTGCCAAGACAGCTGCCACAAGACTGTCCAAACCTTGTGGCAAGAGTATACAGAGCTAAACAACGAAGTATGATGGACTTACTGACTAAGGGTAAGCATTTTGGAGAAGTCACTGCTTATGTACATGTCACTAAGTTTCAGAAAAGAGGTCTCCCTCATGAGCATATTCTTGTGATCATGAAAGCGAAGAGCAAGTTAAGGACCCCGGATGATTATGATCGGGTGATATCTGTAGAGTTACCCGACAAAAACAAATATCCTGTTCTCCATGATCTGGTAGTCAAACACATGTTGCACGAACCATGTGGTGCACTCAAGAAAAGTTGCCCTTGCATGATAGATGGACAATGTCGGTTTCATTACCCGCGAGATTTCTGTGATGCAACCTTACAAGGGAAAGACTCATATCCCATCTATATAAGGAGGGATGATGGGGTGTGAGTTAGGATCAGAGGAGCAGATTTGGACAATAGATGGGTGGTCCCTTACAACCCCTTCCTGCTGATGACATACAATTGTCACATTAATGTCGAAGCATGCTCGAGCATCAAGGCAGTCAAGTACTTGTTCAAGTACATCTACAAAGGGCATGATAAGGCATCTTTTGCGTTCAAGCAGGAAATTAGCAATGATGGGGGAATCATCAATGAAATTCGGCAATATAGGGATGCACGATATATCTCTCCTCCCGAAGCTATTTACAGGATTTTCGGCTTCAAAATGTTTGGTGATAGTCCATCTGTATTGCAGCTCTAGCTTCATTTGCCAAACATGCATACAGTCGCATTTAAGGCACATGAAAATCTGGAAGATGTTGTTGCTCGGCCATCTTCTTCCAAATCCATGCTTACTGAGTACTTTCGGATGAACCAGAAGTATCCGCAGGCACGGAAATTGTTGTATAGAGAGTTCCCAGAACATTATAGGTGGATAGCCGACGATAAGAAGTGGCAGTCAAGAAAAAATAAGAAACCACAGATTGGAAGGCTGGTGCATGCACACCCTGCTGAAGGAGAGAGGTACTACTTGCGAGTGCTCCTAAGTCATGTCCGAGGTGCCACTTCGTTTGATGATTTGAAAACGGTAAATGCCAAGTTATGTGGTTCCTTCAGAGAGGCATGTGAGCACTTAGGCCTCATTGAGCACGACATGATACTTGATGATTGCATGACGGAGGCAGCAACATTTCAAATCCCTTCTGCTCTTAGACGTTTCTTTGTGACTATATTGGTATTCTATGAGGCAACACAAATCCGTCAGTTGTGGGACAAACATCTAGCATCGTGTCGGAAGATTATCGCCGTACTCAGTCGAATGAGGTAGCACTTGAGCAAATGGTCCTTAGGGACATCAGGGATCTGTTGCAATCCATGGGAAAGGATATTAAAAGCTATGGACTTCCGGATCTGGTTGACATAGATGGTTCTTCTGACGTTGAGTGCAAAGAGGTAACAGAGGAGAGACAAGTCAAAGTGGACCAAGAACATACATATTCAGTCGTTTGAACACTGAGCAACTGGCTGGTTTCAATGACATAATGGAACATGTGACTAACCAAAGAAGCCAGATATTCTTTGTTGACAGTCCAGGAGGCACTGGGAAAACGTACATGTACAAGGCATTGCTTGCAAAGGTCCGTTCGATGGGTCTAATAGCAATCGCGACTGCTACATCAGGTATCGTAGCGTCAATAATGCCTGGAGGCAGGACTGCACACTCTAGATTCAAAATTCCAATCAAGCTCACTGACAACAGCACGTGCAGTTTCACAAAGCAGAGTGGTATAGCAGAGTTGCTTAAACAGGCCTCCTTCATAATTTGGGATGAAGTTGCTATGACAAAGCGTCAAGCATTTGAGACACTCGATAGATCACTACAGGATATAATGGAATGTGCTTTACCGTTTGGTGGAAAGGTTGTCGTCTTTGGTGGGGATTTCAGGCAGGTCCTCCCCGTTGTGACCCGAGGGACAAGAGCACAGATCACTGATGCTACATTGTTGAAATCCTATCTGTGGGAGAAGATCCGCAAGATACGCCTCACGCGCAATATGCAGGCACAAACAAACCCTTGGTTCTCTGAATACGTCCTCAGGATAGGCAATGGAACGGAAGAAACAATTGGTGACGACTATGTGCGTCTCCCTGAAGACATCGTGATTGCTTATACCGAGGATGAAAAACCTATTAACAAGCTTATCAAAGGTGTCTTCCCATCCCTGCACACCAATGCTACGTCGAGAGAGTACATGAGCACACGTGCAATTCTCTCAACAAAAAACGAGCATGTGGATGACCCGAATGACAAGATGATCTCCAGGTTTCCGGGTGAAGAAAAGGTGTACCATAGCTTTGACTCTATCGAGGATGATTTCCAGAACAATTACACGATTGACTTTCTAAACTCAATCACAACAAATGGGTTGCCCCCGCATGTCTTGAGGATAAAAATCAACTGCCCGGTCATTTTGCTATGGAACCTCGACCCTCATAATGGGCTATGTAATGGAACACGGCTTATGATCAGGGCCTTCCGGGATAATGCAATTGATGCAGAGATTGTTGGTGGCCAGCATGCTGGAAACAGGGTGTTCATACCTAGGATCCCTATGTCACCCTCGGAGGACACCTCACTTCCCTTCAAGCTTAAGAGAAAATAGTTCCCCATCTGCCTGAGTTTTGCGATGACCATTAACAAGGCACAGGGTCAAACCATTCCAAATGTCGGTATTTACCTTCCAGAAACTGTTTTCTCACACGGCCAACTATATGTTGCATTGTCAAGGGTGTGTCAAGAAAGATGACGCGGATTTTAGCCAAGCCTAACAAGGAGGTTGATAAATCTGGGAGAAGCACCAAAAACATTGTCTACAAAGATGTTTTAGAGGGGTGAGGTATGTGCAATCCTTCGTGTTTTCTTTGCACCTTTGTGGATGTACCTATATAACTATTCTGAAACTAACATTTTTCTCTTATTTTATTTGTTGGTTTTGATTAGTTCACACAACATAATAAGCATGAAAGAAGAATGGTGTGAACGACTCTATATGTCAGAATCATTATTAGTGTGACTTATTTGTAAAAGTGTTGACATATCAACTGTCCTGAAATGAGAAAGTGCAGACTTTCAATGTGTTATAGTTCAGTATTGTTATTCCATTCATGTTCTGATTGCTTGTATCATCATTTGAGGAAACAGACAAATTTCAATTTATTTGGTCAATTCCAGAACTGAAGATCGATATACCAGCAAAAGTTAAGCTGGCTGGGATCACTGTGAATAATAATGAAATATTGTAAATTTATGATGGTTGCAATTACTAGCGTGTATCTTCTCAATGGAAAACTTGATTTAACACATGACCAAGAATGTAAGAAACAGGTGTACGAAACTCACCTTGCTGTTACACGTGTTCCCAAGAGCTTTCAGTTGTAGTACAACATTTGTGTGGGTTACATCGCCAAATATCAGGAATAGTAGATTGCACAGTTTAGCAACTCATAACCGAAAGCACTTTCCTAGCCCCTCCTGTCCGGTACGCCGACTGAGTGTAGAATAAACTGGAAAGAGAAAATATACAAGAATTATATTTCTATAGAGAAAGGTAAACCTTCTCTGTATAAAAAGGTAAGAAAAGTAGACACAAAACAAAGAAACATTACAATGACTCGAACCCAAGATTTTTGTATAAAATGTATTACGAAAATAAACCCAATATTTTTGTGTAAAATGTATTACGAAAATAACTCCATTAATTTTGGTTGTGTGGGAGTATAAAAAAGCATGGGGCCTGATATAAATAAAAAGGAAACCGTGGGGCTTGAGATAAATAAAAAGGAAAGCGTGGGGCTTGACATAAAGATCATGGTTCCCTTTCATCCTCGCGCTATGGAAGTCTATCCCATGATTTCCGCCTTACGTACTGTCTATATTTAACGATCTCTCGATTAGGAGCCTAAGAAGCAATGGGTTTTGCACCGTAGGGTTTTCTTCCACCTCTCCTTCATCCTCTCTCCCGAGCTCGCCACCACATCCTTAAACCCCTCCATCGCGCTGGCCTCCAGCTTGCTGTATTCATCTGTGTGTGGTGAACCATCATCCTCCATGTCTGGGTCACAATCCCCGGTGGCCTCTGCGGATCAATCTGCTATCATCATGGTAATGATATCTCTCTGTAGTTACATCCTATTCATGATTCCATATCTACAAGGCAAGGACAAACATAAGCATCCAGGCTTGGGTTTTCAGGAAAACATCGACAAGGGATCCGAGGACGAGCATATACAAAATATGCAGATTGAAGTCATAATAACCAGACATGAGGATATGAACCCCGAGTCAACAAGGGCATTACAAGAACAAGCCATCCTGGATGATACAGAAAATATACAGATTGATGAGGTGATACCCTAACAAAAGCATACAGACCCCAAGTCTTACACATGTCATTATATTTATTATTCTGGCAGATCAAAACAATATGTAATTTGTAATATAAATATCATACCTACCATTCTTTACTCACTTTCATAATATCTTCACTTTTACAAGTACTGGATAATATAGTGTTATTGTGTATTTCAGTTATTAATCAAGGGAGAATCGAGTGGATTTAATAGGGCACACACACAGCTGGCTGTATCACAAGGTAATGATGATTAACTTCATGATATATGGCCCAGTTGTATTGCTATGTAATGATCTGCGATCTATTTTTCAAACATGCAGACCGTAATGAGAGTAAGAATTACCATAGAGTATTCAAAAAGAAGACATGGCATGTAGATACTGGAATGAATCATGTAACAGACTAACATGATGGATAATTAAAGTGGGCCAGAATACCTATTCCAACATACATCAAACCAATTGCTAGGAACTCCAGAGAATACCTCTTATAACTTCTATCGAGGGATGAAAAAAATTGGTTCCACTGAAAACATAGAAACAACCATCAACATTTCTTCCAAGTAAAATTTGCATGCTAAACATAAGCTACAAGACTGCTATCACTCACGCTCAAACTGAGCTACATTGTCATTTCTAAACAACCAGAAATAATGAAGCTCCAGGTGCAAGACAAATTACATTAAAAAAATATTAACCGGAGAGACTAAAGAGATCCACAAAGTATCAAAAGAGTTCACATATATTTATGAGAAGCGGTTGATTGTGTCTGGGTCGTATTAATCGACTTCAACTAACAATCACAATTTGCAGAAGTGGTAACTGAGAGACTTATGTCTGAATTAAGCTTTGCAGATCATCAACAAAATCCCAATTTGATGCTACTTCCTTAGAGGAACTAAAGAGAAGGCAAGCTTGGTTACTAGCTAGCAACAACATTCCATGAAGGTCTACAACAAAACATACTCTTCGATTTAGAATTGTTGCTCCCATCCTCTTTCGGCACCTCCTTCTCCTTGGGGAAATCTGAACCACTAAGGGCCGAATCATGAATACAACTACCAACTAAGCAGACGATTTCTCATATTACATTCTTGAAAGGAAACATTCTAATAGAAAACACACTTTCTAAAGATTAAACGCAAACGTCACTTTTTTGCATTTTTTACAAAAAGAATTGCCGGTTTTTATATTCAAATGTCATATCTGAATGTAGTATGCTTAAAATGCTACCTGATTAGTTAGTTTAGGCATGAGAGTCATACACTTCTTGTTCCATTTAGCTCTTGAGAACCACATACCACTGAATT
The DNA here is from genome assembly GCA_022496015.1 of Hordeum marinum. Taxonomy (NCBI): domain Eukaryota; kingdom Viridiplantae; phylum Streptophyta; class Magnoliopsida; order Poales; family Poaceae; genus Hordeum; species Hordeum marinum. The sequence continues at coordinate 389,532,935 of CM039672.1, forward strand.
CCTCTTCAATAACAACTTCTCCAACTTCCTTTCTTGTATGAAGATAATGTATCATCTTTCAAAAAGATACTGCATCATGTGAACTCTTGGATCCACTCATAACCAGAAGGTGCTGCAATCTAGAGCAGAATAATACCCAGTTAAATCAGACTTTCTAACAAAGCCCTATAACAAAACAAATTATGCACAGTCTTGAAAAGGAACATTCATGGTGATTTCTCACTTTGTCATTGAGGTGATGCACTTGGAGACTAACCGAATTGACGGGGAGGAGCAGATGGCAGGGATGGAGAGAGAGATTACCTGGACCTGGACCATCGCACGGGAGAGGGTGGAGAGGCTCATGTTGGCGGCAGCGATGGCGTGAGGAGGATGGAGGGACCCTACATCGCCGGTGAACATATGGAGCTCGAGCGCCTCCTCGAGCACTTCGGGGCTGGATTCGAAGGAGCAAGGTAGAGTAGGGTGTGCAAGTCCCGCGCCTCCGCGTCCGCATCCGACGGCGCCTACCGCTAGCATGAGCATGCCGAGCTTGAGGGCCTCCTCGGCCACTTCTGCGACCTGATTCGAAGGGAAGGGCAGGCTGCCAGGAGGCGGCGATGCTGGTGATGATGGGAAGGGCGGCCAGGGAGTGCTGGCTGTGGAGGAGAGAATGGGGAACGGATAAGATTGTGAGGCAGTGGTGGGGAACTATCCAGAGAAGAAATGTGAGGGAGCAGTGGAGAGGATGACTGATTTTTTTTGAGAAATCTAAAGTTTTCATCTTAATATTACTATACTAGGCAGTGACGGGAAAGATTGTGATTGACCACAAAGTTGTCCGAACAAAAAAAATCTTCTTTTCATCGGACATGTCTGATTCACGTCACATTCTTCTAATAAAAATTCTTTATTTTATAGTCATAAGCATTTGATGCTTTAGAAGCTTTTTTTATAGATAATACCTATAAAAGTCGATAAAAATTTACTGGTAAAAAACACATTCGGTATATCTGAGTTTTAGTTGAGTAAATGATTATGAGTAAACAAATTCATACATGAAGATATATATGAATTTTAGTTGAGTAAATGATTATGAGTAAATAAATTCATGCATGAAGCAAAAAACTTTGATGTTTCCATGATTATTAAGAAGATTGTCCGGTTAATAAAGGAAAACCACATAGACACACACTAGGTTAGGGAACTCGCTCCGTCCAAAAAGCCTCTCTTCCATCATAGTCGGAAAAGAAGTCACGAAGCACTCTCCCAGAGTAATAAAACGATAAGCATTCCGCACATGCCTTCGATAGTTGCAATCCACACGACAGAAGGTTCATGTCGTTGAAGTTGAAAAGTTGCAAGGCCACTGCCCGGACATCCACTACTCCACATACTTAATTGTTACCGCTTCTGAGGTTATCACACCGACATGCTGCCGCACATACGTGCGTTGCACATGCACGCTTACTAGTATTAATCAAATTCCAAATATTCTTCCACCTGAAATCTTAGAATATTCCCTAGAATTTAATAGTGCCTTTTGTGTAATCTTTTGAAAATCTTTTATATACTATTTTATTTTAAAACCCCTATTAGGCATTATTAGCCCGTGTTTTAAATAGTTTTGAAAACCTTGTGAACTTCAAAACCCTAGACAAATATTTTTAGTATAGCTTTCAGTATTTACCAGAGTAGAGTAGCATTTTTAATAGTAGCTTGTGTGCTCTGTTTTTGTGTGATGCTTATTTTTATCGTTATTTATTGCGACGATAGATTGCGCTATTGATGAGGGAGTTGGACCCGAAGACTTTGAAGACCCCGAAGACTTTGTTGACCCAGGCAAGTAGCCCTTTGACCATGTTAAGAAACTTTTTCATGCATGACGTATAGCACTTGTTGTTTTGATGATTGATCATCATGTGGTGTTCCCCCTTCGGTGGATTGCCTCCGATACTCTTACCGTTGACACTTGCATCTTGCATGACCCTACCACCTTATGAGGGTTATGCGGGTGGGTGTAGATAGGATGCTAGTAGATGCTACGCAAGTGGGTTTGGGATTTATGCATAGTGATGGAAAGAAAGAGATGATTTCAAAGACTTTTCGAAACCCCCATCGGGTGCTACTAATGCCCGAGGGAGATAATGATGAGTTGGGTGACCAATTGAGAAAGAAGTGGTGTACCGGAACAAGTTAAGAATGTGTTTTCGAAAACGGAGAGTTTTAAGGTCTGCTCACAATCCAAACTTACATGCGCAACCACGATACCCCTTATGGGACGGGGCTTTGTTGATTACCTTGGTGGGTACTGGCAAGGAGCCCGCATTACTAGTGGCGAGACTGGCATGGTCACTCTTGATACGGGGTCGTGCATGTATGGACGATCATGCGTTGTCTTCACAGGCACCGGGCACACCGTTGGTCCCTGCATGGATGATACGAGTGATGTACATCATGTGGGCTGGGTACCAATCGAGTGGAATCTTTCTTTAGTATCGCTAGGGGAAAGGCATTGTTCAGGTGCTTACCCCGGGTATGTTATATACCGCGAGTCATGGATGACACGGAAGTTTCCTGAGTCTTGTGGGTAAAGTGTGCAACCTCTACAGAGTGTAAAACTATTCGAATAGCCATGTTTGTGGCCATGGAAAGTTGGAGGTCTTTCTTAAACTACGTCCGGATGTTTTCGCAAACTTGGTGTGAGTGTGTGTGTTGGTGACAAAGATGGTACTTGAGCTAAGTCCGTTGACTTAGCATGCAAATTGAACTAAGTCCGATGACTTAGCATGATGAATGAACATGAGATGTTCAACCTCTAGTTACGATGATATCTGTAACTTGTTCATATAGATATCTGCCAACTGTGATGCATGCTTACCTAGTTACTTGATCATGTCATTGCATTACAAATTGACTTTCCGCAAGTTATCTTCTTAGTGCTATATCATGCATCATTATTACTTGTTCCACAACTTGGGTTGCTTGCGAGTACATTCAAAGTACTCATTGGCTTGCCACTAGCTGTTTAATTGGCTAGGAATGGAAGAATAGGAGTATGTTGAAGAGTTCGTTGGTGACGAAGATGCGAACTAGGACGCTTCCTAGTCAGAATGCCTGTAGGTTAAGGCAGATGGCAATGGGTTCACGCTTTCGATCAAGATTTGTGATGTTTGTTCTATTTAAGTGTTTGCCCTTGTGGCCCTATCTATGTAAGACTAGACCTTCATGGTCTTTATTTGTGGAAGACACTAAATGTGGATGTAAGACTCTTGTTATTCAGCTTCTGTGTGTTCAGTGAGCATTGATCTCTGGGATCACTGTACACGTACATTCGGTGATCACGACCTACGAGTCGGGGTCCCCACAGAGGTGGTATCAGAGCGAGATTGACTGTTGGAAGCCCTTAGTTAGCACTGACAAAACCGTTTTCAAAACTACACCTAACACCTATACTTAGGTATTCTGTACTATTTATCTCTTCTATTCTTCACACAACACTTTGCTGACTCTCCTCCCTTCAAACCTTTGTAGATGGCCGTCGTACCCGATGCCTTCCTGACATCCGGCTTTCCCTTACTCCTTGGTGATATCCTGGAGAAGTGCCAATTTTTCCAACCACACATTAGCCTCTACCACGAGCACTGGGTCGATGCCATCATGAAGGAGTACCATGTGGATGTGGTCGTGAAGGCAAATGACTCCCCGACCAGTTGGTTCTTCGAAGGACCATGGATGGAGACCAAGATACTCGCAGTCGAGTCAGCTGTACAAAAGGCACTCCTACACCTTCGAGACATCATTCCAGAGATGGCTAACGAGCTGGCTAGTCGCTACCTTCCCTTCAGGAAGGATGATCTTGGTGAGAGTTGGACGCTGATTTCATCCAAGGAGGATGGCAGACCACTCAGGTTCCAGACCTACTTCAGCCTCTCCGTCGATAGTCTGGTTCACCACTTGATTAAGGAGTCCGTGAAGCTCCGCGAGGAACTTCACCACACCCGAGAGCTACTTCGGCAAGCCAAGACGAAGCCAGACAAGATCAAGAAGGATGGAGCCCCTGAGGGATGACCAGCCGTCGCTTATCGAGGAGGAGTACCCCCTGCTAGATATGCACCTACACGTCGACATCGCATGAGTGCGAAGGAGTACCGTGAGCTCTTCACCGACCCGCCAGCAAAGCGTCATTGAGATGGACCTCCTCGTTCCTCGACCCCTTCGACCGGGAATGATGCCCATTCAGATGATGAATAGGAGGAAGACCCAGAGGAGCGTGACTACGAGACCGAGCACTCCACCACCTAAGTCCGAGAACCCCTAGGGTAGGATCAGTCATGTACCCCTCATGCGAAGTCGAGTCCGTGTAATGGTTCATATGAAACCATGTGTGCTTGTTGATTGTTTTGTTGTTTGTGTTCCGATGCAAGTCGTGCTTTTGCCTTAGGCAACATGTAAGCGACCCCATCGTCTATCTTAATATATGTTGGTCTTTCGACCTATGTTTTACCACACTTGCACTCGACCAACCCCCTTAGGCGCGCTTTTCCATAGTTGCTTTTCCTCTCGTCTATCCCAATTGTTTGACTTGGCTGCTCCAAACAGGATGGTGACTGCTACCCACAACAGCTCCTTCGCTAACCCTGAAGCCAGCAACTCAAGCCAACAACGGGGAGCTGGTGGGGCTGCTCACATTGGAGGGCACCAGGAGTAGCCACAAGGCGACATTCCCCCGCCACCACCTCCACCGGATAACATGACCATAGCTCAGTTTCTCCAAGTTCTCTGGGTGGAACGCCAAGCCAACAATGCTGCTATCCAATAGATGGGTCAGGCCCTTGTGAACAACCAGCAGCAAGGCAGGAACGGCAATGGCCACTCCACTCTGTCTGAGTTCATGAGGAATTCGCCCCCAACCTTCACCGAGACTGCTGAACCATTGGATGCTGATGACTGTATCCGCACCATCGAGGAACTCCTTGCCCTTGTCAATTTCAATGAGGACCGTGAGAAGGTGCTTTATGCCTCTCACTACCTCGGAGGTACCGCCCGAGCTTGGATGGATTCAAGGACATGTAAGGTGAGCATGTGATCTCTTTGTAATGACTTCAAGGAAGGATTCCGCAGTGCTCACATTCCTTCTGGGATCATGGCTATCAAGAAGAGAGAGTTCCGAGTGCTAAAGCAAGGAAGTGGCTCTGTCAAGGAGTACCTGCAGAAGTTCAACCTGCTGTCAAGGTATGCACCTAAAGATGTCAACAGAGAAGCTGCCAAGAAGGAACGCTTCATGGAGGGACTTCAACAGACCCTGCAGTATCAGCTCATCGTCTGTGACTATCGTACCTTCTTCGACCTGGTGAACAAGGCCCTCAGGCTAGAAGACAAGCGTCGTGCCATAGAAGACACTCGCAAGTTCAATATTATCAGCAAGGGTAGCTCCAGTAACCAGAAGCCTCGCCCCTGGCAGCCAGCCCTAGCCAAGCCAGCCTATCAGCCACAGCAGGCTAGACCTCCTGCACTTCGTCTGAGCTACCAACCTCAGCATTATGCCAATACCAGTCCAGCTTACAACAGCAACCCCAATAACAACAACGGTGGCAGAAACTACAACAACAACCCTGGGCAAGTCGCTTGCTTTGGATGTGGTTAGCCAGGACACATCTCTAGGCTGTATCCCAACAAGAAACCAGATGAACTGCGCACGAATGCATCAAACCAAGGTCAAGGCCATGGAGCACCCCCAAGGAACCCTGCTCCCCGCAACCAGCCCAACAATGGCAATGGTCGTGTGAACCACGTCACCGCAGAGGAAGCCTAGGAAGACCCGGACGTCATATTGGGTACGTTCCTCGTCAACTCAACCCTAGAAACAGTATTGTTTGATTGTGGAGCTTCGCATTCTTTTGTCACCCAAAAGTTTGCACTAGAGAGTGGCATGAAGCCTACGCCCCTGGGTAACCGTATGTTAATACAAACCCTGGGATTGGTTATGAAGTCTGGGATAGGTTGTAAGGGAGTTGAGATTAACATCAACGTGGTAGATTTCCTAGCAGACCTTATCATCCTGAAGTTAGAAGGCTTGGATGTGATCCTAGGCATGGACTGGTTAACCAAGCACCAAGGCTTGTTAGATTGTGCCAAGAGGATTGTCACCATGACCAATAGCCAAGGAGTGGAAGTCAAGTATCTCCCCAACCCTACCTCCACTCAAGTCCCCCTGGCTAACTGTCTATCGGGAGTTGAGTTGGATCAAGTGCCAGTGGTATGTGAATACCCGGATGTTTTCCTGATGAGCTGCCTGAAATGCCTCCTGTCTGCGACATTGAGTTCATCATTGAGCTTATGCCTGGATCAAGGCCCATCTATAAGAAGGCCTACATTATGGGATCCAAAGAGTTGGCTTAATTGAAGAAGCAACTGGCAGAGCAACTCAGAAAAGGATTCATTGGACCAAGTGCCTCTCCTTGGGGTTTGCCTATTCTAATTGTGTCAAAGAGGGATGGAACTATCAGACTCTATGTCGATTACCGTTCTCTCAATGAGGTCACAATCAAGAACAAGTACCCACTCCCCAAGATTGAAGACACGTTTGATCAGTTGAATGGAGCCAAGGTGTTTTCGAAGATCGACCTCAAGTCGGGGTACTACCAGCTGAAGATCAGACCCCAAGACATTCCGAAGACGACATTTGTAACCCGGTATGGCCAGAATGAATACACAGTCATGTCATTTGGGTTAACCAATGCACCTTCCTACTTCATGTATCTCATGAATAAAGTCTTCATGGAGTACTTGGACAAGTTCGTCGTCGTCTTCATTGATGACATACTCGTCTTCTCCAAGTCTAAGGAAGAGCATGGGGAACTATTGAGATTGGTCCTAGAGAAGCTTGGAGAGCACCAGCTTTACTCCAAGTTTAGCAAGTGTGAATTCTGGCTGCATGAAGTTGGATTCTTGGGTCATGTGTTGACTCCAGAAGGATTATCAATGGATCCTGCCAAGATTGAAGTCGTGACTGAATGGCAAAGCCCCACCACCGTGAAGGAAGTCAGGAGCTTCCTCGGACTCACGGGATATTACCGCAAGTTCATGGAAGGGTTCTCGAGCATTGCCCAACCCATGACCCAGCTTTTGAAGTAGGACAAGAAGTTCGAATAGACAGCTAAGTGCGAGGAGAGCTTCCATGAGCTCAAGAAAAGATTGACCAAAACCCCCGTTTTGGCCAACCCCTATATTCACAAGGAGTTTGTGATATATTGTGATGCATCAAGGACCGGGCTTGGAGGTGTTCTGATGCAAGAAGGCAGAGTCGTAGCATATCTATCCAGACAACTACGTCCTCATGAAGAGAACTATGCAACTCATGATCTCGAGTTGGCAGCCGTGGTTCATGCCTTGAAGACATGGCGACATTACCTTTTGGGGAAGCGATGTGAGATATACACAGACCACAAGAGTTTGAAGTATATTTTTACGCAGAGGGAATTGAACATGAGGCAACGAAGATGGTTGTAGTTGATCAAGGATTACGACCTCAGTGTTCAATACCAACCCGGAAAGGCCAACGTGGTAGCAGACTCCTTAAGCAGAAAGGCTTGTTCCTTGAATACCATGATCAAGGAAAGGCTACCCGCCCTATATGAAGAGCTTGAAAGCTTCGGCTTGGAACTAGTTGCACCTGGATTCCTTGCCAACCTCGAAGCAAAGCCTACCTTGATGGATGACATCAAAGAAGCTCAGAAGGGACATGAGAGCATTGAAGGCATCAAGAGGAAGATCAAGGCAGGCAAGGCCCCAGGATTCTTAGGATTCTAAGTGGATTAACAAGGAGTTGTATGGTTTGGGAATCGCATCTGCGTACCCAACAAAGAGGAGCTCAAGAACTTGATCTTGCAAGAAGCTCATGCCACTCCATACTCCATCCATCCCGGAGGAACCAAGATGTATCAAGACCTCAAGGCAAGATTCTGGTGGCATGGCATGAAACGGGAAATAGGCACCTTTGTCGCCAAGTGTGATATATGCCACAAAGTCAAAGCTGAACACCAGCGACCCGCTCGGCTATTGCAACCTATCAAAGTGCCTGAGTGGAAATGGGACAAAGTTGGGATGGATTTCATCACCGGTTTACCAAGGTCGAGTAAAGGACATGATTCCATTTGGATCATTGTCGACCACAGGGAGCATGCTACAGTGCCGACAGGCACTATAGCCGCTGTCCACTGCATGGCTCCGGTGGCCTCGGGCCTCCCCACACGGCACCTGGTCCCCCTCGGCGTCCGCGCCATGCCACCTTGTCGCCCCCCTCCTCTCTCTCCCTCCTCCGACTCCTCCCGCGCGTGCCGAGCGCCGCCCGGCTCGGCCAACCCGTAGCCTCACACGTGCGTGCTCCTCTCCCTCTCTCTTCCCTCCCCTGGGCCTAGACAGCCCCAGGAACGCCGCAGACATGCCCTCACCACCTCTGGCCGACCCTGGCTTTGGCCCCAAGCTCGCCAGCGCACCCAAGCTCGGTGAACCACCAGGCGACCATATAAGAGCCTCCCGGGCCTCTCTCTCCCCTCTGGTCTCTCTCTCCTCTTACCTGGCCCTCCTGTGCCTCTTGGACAGCCCTCGACGCCTCTATGCTCGGGATCGAGCCGAGGACCACCGCGGCCACCTCGTCGTCGATCTCCGGGTATAGGTCCCCTCCGGTCCTCCCTCTTCTTCGGCTTCTCCTCCCTCACCCCTCTGATGCTTTCCCCCCTTCTCCCCATCCTTTTTGCAGCACGGGACGGCCCCGACGACCTCCTCCCGAAGCTCCTCCACCATGGGACCTCGTCGTCAGCGGTCTGCGCCTCCCCGTCGACCATCTCCGGCACCCCTCGAATGGTGGTAGCCCTCTCAGTCCATCCCAGCCCTCAACTCTCCTCGTCGGTGAGCACCCTCCCCTTCCTATCAAGAGGAAGGAGAAGACATGTGGCCCCCACCTGTCATCCCCACACCCCTCTCCCTCTCTCTCTCACTGATGTTGGGGCCCGCACGCCAGGTTCAAACCTGGCCGCGCGCGCTCGCAGCTCAGTTAGGCCGGCCTGGTCGGTTAGCCCAGTGTGGCTGGGCACTTGGCCTAGGGCATAGTGCCCTTTTCTTTTTCTTTTTTCCCTCTGTTTTCCAAAAATTTCATAGAATTGAATATTAATCAAATTCCAAATATTCTTCCACCTAAAATCTTAGAATATTCCCTAGAATTTAATAGTGCCTTTTGTGTAATCTTTTGAAAATCCTTTATATACTGTTTTATTTTAAAACCCCTATTTGGCATTATTAGCCCCTATTTTAAATAGTTTTCAAAACCTTGTGAACTTCAAAACCCTAGACAAATATTTTTAGTATAGCTTTTAGTATTTACCAGAGTAGAGTAGCATTTTTAATATTAGCTTGTGTTCTTCAGTTTTTGTATGATGCTTATTTTTATAATTATTTATCACGACGATAGATTGCGCTATTGACGAGGGAGTTGGACCCGAAGACTTTGAAGACCCCGAAGACTTTGTTGAGCCAGGCAAGCAGCCCTTTCACCATGTTAAGAAACTTTTTCATGCATAACATATAGCACTTGTTGTTTCAATGATTGATCATGATGTGGTGTTCCCCGTTCGGCGGGTTGCCTCCTATACTCTTACCGTTGACACTTGCATCGTGCATGACCCTACCACCTTATGAGGGTTATGCGGGTGGGTGTAGATAGGATGCTAGTAGATGCTACGCAAGTGGGTTTGGGATTTATGCGTAGTGATAGAAAGAAAGAGATGGTTTGAAAGACTTTTCGAAAACCTCGTCGGGTGCCACTAATGCCCGAGGGAGATAATGATGAGTTGGGTGACCACTTGAGAAAGAAGTGGTGTACCGGAACAAGTTGAGATTTTTTTTGAAAATGGAGAGTTTTAAGGTCTGCTGACCGTCCCAAACATACATGCGCAACCACAATACCCCTTATGGGACGGGGCTTTGTTGATTACCTTGGTGAGTACTGGAAATGAGCCCGCATTACTAGTGGCAAGACTGGCATGGTCACTAATCGATACGGGGTCGTGCCAGTATGGACGATCATGCGCTGTGTTCACAGGCACCGGGCACACCGTTGGTCCCTGCATGGATGATACAAATGATGTACATCATGTGGGATGGGTACCAATAGAGTGGACTCTTTGTTTAGTATCGCCAGGGGAAAGGCATTGTTCAGGTGCTTACCTTGGGTATGTTATATACCGTGAGTCATCGATGACACGGAAGTTCCCCGAGTCTTGTGGGTAAAGTGTGCAACCTCTACAAAGTGTAAAACTATTCGAATAGCCATGTCTGCGGTCATGGAAAGTTGGAGGACCTTCTTAAACTACGTCCAGATGTTTTCGCAGACTTGGTGTGAGTGTGTGTGTGTTGGTGACAAAGATGGTACTTGAGCTAAGTCTGATAACTTAGCATGAAAACTGAACTAAGTCCAATGACTTAGCGTGATGAATGAACATGAGATGTTCAACCCCTGATTACGATGATATTTGTAACTTGTTCATATGGATATCTGTCAACTGTGATGCATCCTTACCTAGTTACTTGATCATGTCATTGCTTTAAAAATTGGCTTTCCGCAAGTTATCTTCTTAGTGCTATATCATGCATCATTATTACTTGTTCCACAACTTGGGTTGCTTGCGAGTACATTCAGAGTACTCATTGGCTTGCCACTGGTTATTTAATTGGCTAGGCATGGAAGAACAGGAGTATGTTGAAGAGTTCGTTGGTGACGAACATACAAACTAGGACGCTTCCCAGTCAGAATGCCTGTAGGTTAAGGCCGATGGCAATGGGTTCACGCTTTTGATCAAGATTTCCGTTGTTTGTTCTATTTAAGTGTTTGGCCCTTGTGGCCCTATCTATGTAAGACTAGACCTTCATGGTCTTTATTTGTGTAAGACACTAAATGTGGATGTAAGACTCTTGTTATTCAGTTTCTGTGTGTTTAGTGAGCATTGATCTCTGGGGTCACTGTACACGTGCATTCGGTGATCACGACCTATGAGTCCGGGTCCCCACAGTTACATACATAAGGAGTCGATCCTTAATCTGGTACTGTAAGGAGGGATATTAAACCCTCTTTGCCAGGTTTAAACTAGAAAAGGAGTTGATCCTTTAAATTGGTCACTTGGGGGGGGGGCTTTCGGTCCTATGGGTTAAGCTTATTACCTCCTCTTGATCCGGCTTTCTACCATCTCCAAGTTATACCTACCTATTTGCAACTTGCTACTCCATCATGTGACCCACCGAACTCTTGAAAGTTAATATTTATAAGAGGCCCTGAACTTTTCTAAGTTATTCTTGCACAAAGACATTGAACTTGTCAAGGTTTAAACAACAGCTTTTGTCACGAGAGAGTCGGCTTACAGCGAGCAAGGACAAACTCGTCTTGTTTACCATATCCCCTCCATTATGCGGCCTATTCGTACTCTTCGCAATGTCAATCTTTTAAAGAACATGTACTTGCTAAGGTTTAAATGACAGATTCATGTCACATGAGGCCTACTTTACAAGTTCTTCGAGCTTTCCACCTTGTTTCTTTGGAAACAAAATATTTTCATAAAAACAAGAGTTGTCTTGTCCGGTCGTGCCTTTAAATCCGGCTTATAGGACGAGACGTACATCATCATACATTGCATCATCATTACATTGTCATATCATGCATGCACGGATATCCTGATTTATATTACAGGAACCGATTGTCAAACCAGATTACATATTTCAATCCTTAACAGCCAACATGGCTGGATTTTCATTATGGTTGTTATAACCAGTATTGGATGATTGAGGTTTTCAAACCAAGTTATATTATTCAAAATAGCCAACATGGTTGGATTTTTATTATGGTTGCATAACCAGCATTGGATGATTGAGGTTTTCAAAGCCCTTTAAGAGTAATGGCTATTGTTCCTTAATTTAAAGAAATACCAGCTTACAGCAAGGAGCATGGTTCAACATTGATATGGAAGCCTTTTAGCAACATCATCTGGACAGTGGATAGGATGTTATTCTGCAATGGAAGGAATAGTCCCGAATCGTTGCAGGCATACGACCGACACTTGGGGGATACATTATTCAAGTCCAGTTTATATCAAGTATGCAAGTTCCATGTCGTTGCAAGCACTCACCACGACACTTGGGTGCTAATGCAAGTTGTTTTTCGAATCATTACATGGTCAACAGACCCTGAGATGAGTCGGCCTTTCTATCTTTTTCTAAGTTCCAGCCCAGTATCGTCTTACCGAGCCGGTCCTTGGGGGCTACACATTGCTCATCATGTCTACATAAATCAGCTCAATAGAAATCTCTGCTCATTATTTCATAATGACCCGACATTTGAGGGATACAATATTCAGCTGTCTAAATAGATTATGAGGTCCAAATTGAAGACCCGACCCATCACACAGTAATGAGCCGGCCCTTGGTGGCTACACATGTTAAATTCAAGTCATTCAACCACATCAGACGACTTAGATGATAACCCAGATTTTCTGCAAAGCTACATTCAACACCAAGTTCAAAGTCCCAAGCTGTTGTAGGCAAAGCAACCCGACACTTGGGGGTTACACTAGCTGAAGTTTTATAAGTCCTAGGCTACTGCAGGCAAGACAACCCAAAACTTGGGGGCTACACAGTCCAATATATTATTTCAAAGCACCAAGTCATCATGGATAAACTTGGAGCTTGGGCGCTACAGGTAATATGGAGATAAAAAAATATAGAAGAAATTCTTCAAGCTATCAATTTTGAGTGAGCAAGGTCTCATGTTTTGGCGGAGCTGAAGCATTGAAAGCTGGCTCAGCATCACCCGGATTTCTTTATTCCCAATAACTTTATCAAGTCAAGTGGAGTCTACTTGTTTTGACCCGACGTCACCAACAATCATGACCCGGCATTGTCAAAAATCACGACCCAACAGATTCTATATAAACAACCTGACTTCACAGGTTGAACATTGGATGAAATTCTATTTCCCAATATTCTTATCAAGCTAAAGCAATGGACACCGAATCAACTTCATATGGGTTTCTTATCTCCAATAATTTCATCAAGCCAAAGCATTGGCAACCGACTCAATGGAATATGGGTGTTTTATTCTCAATATTTTACAAAGGACATGGACCTGCAATATGATTGTGAAGACGGCTCATTAGTATGAAGAAAAATCCGGATTTTCAAGGAGCTACTTCATTAAGCCGGCCAGTGCACCAAGACGGTCCTTTAACATATTTGTTATTCTCATGTCAGGAGCTTACCATGAATACATTCACGCTAACCTGGGGCCTATGTTGGGGATATTGCCCCGTGGTATAACCCGGTCTGGAGTATGACCTGACCGGGACACAGCGACACATGTTGTGCATGGTGAGCTTGGCGACTCATTAGTGACCCGACAAGAAGTATGACCCGGCAGGAGGTATGACCCGGCCCATTGCATGGCGGTTCATAGGTCACCTCTATTACCGGGTCACAGGACGACCAGGCCTAAGGCCCAATGTGTAAGCCGGTGTAGGCGGCTCACAGAGAAGGCCCAGAGGAGAGGAAATTTTTCCTTACAAGAGAAAACAAGACCCGGATTAGGACTCAAGAGATACTAATCCTAATCCTACTCCTAGTAGGACTCTACATGTAAAACTACCCCTTCCACTTATATAAGGCGGGGTAGAGCACCCATAGAGGGACAAGTTGACAACTACAAGTCATTAGAGATAGACAGATTAGAGGCTCTCAAGATTATAGGTAGCGACCCCACAGCCTTGTAATCGAGATCATCCTCATTATCAATATAGACACAAAGCAGGACATAGGATTTTTACCTCCGTTAGGAGGGTCCGAACCTGGGTAACCCGCGTATCTCGGTTCCGACCAACCCCTCTCAAGCCACCACATAATTGTGATGACCTCACACCTAAGTTCTCTGAATGAGGACATCTTGCCATGACAAATCCATGACACGTAGCGAGGCACGTATTCTATTGTTGCCATCAAGGGTAACAAGATGGGGTTTTCATCATATTTCTTGAGTTTATCCCTGTACATCTTGTCATCTTACCTAATGCGTTACTCTGTTCTTCATGAACTTAATACTCTAGATGCAGACAGGAGTCGGTCGATGTGTGGAGTAATAGTAGTAGATGCAGAATCGTTTCGGTCTACTTGATACGGACATGATGTCTATATGCATAATCATTGCCTTGGATACCTTTATAATTATTCGATTTTCTATCAATTGCTCGACGGTAATTTGTTCACCCAACGTGATACTTTCCTTCAAGATAGAAGCCTCTAATGAAACCTATAGCCCCCAGGTCTACTTTCCATAATATATTTTCAGATCTGTAAACCGAAAATACCAAAAATACCTTGCCGAAACTTATTTACCTTTTTTACTTTATGCAATCTTTTACATCTATCTCTATCATATCTAATCCTTGCAAATAACCGTGAAGGGACTGACAACCCCTTTATAGCGTTGGTGCAAGAGTTTGATTGTTTGTGTAGGTGCATTCATTGGTAACTTGCTTGTTCCTCCTACCAGATTGATACCTTGGTTCTCAACAACTCAGGGAAATACTTATCTACTTTGCTACATCACCCTTTCCTCTTCAAGGGTAAACTAACACAAGCTCAAGAGGTAGCACATTTCCTTAGTCCTTTTCAAGTACTTAAGGATATTCTCGACCGCCGTCCAGTGCTCTATTCCTGGATAACTTTGAAATCTTCCGGCCATACTTATGGCAAGGCTAACATTAGGTCTTGTGCACAGCATTGCATACATGATAGAGCCTCTGGATGAAGCATATGGGATGACACTCATCTTCTCTCTATCTTTTGTAGTCACTGGGCATTGAGACTTACTCAACTTCACACCTTGTAACACATGCAAGAACCCTTTGTTGGACTGAACCATTTTGAACATCTTCAAAACTTTATCAAGGTATGTGCTCTGTGAAAGTCCTATTAAGCGTTTCGATCTATCTCTATAGATCGTAATGCCTAATATGAAAGTAGCTTCTCCTAGGTCCTTCATTGAAAAACTCTTGTTCAAATATTCCTTCATGCTTTCCAGCATTTCTATATTGTTTCCAATCAGCAATATCATATAATATTAGAAACGCTATAGAGCTTCCTCTCATTTTCTTGTAAATACAATCTTCTCCGTAAACTTGTATAAACCTGAACGCTTTGATCACCTTCTCAAAGCGCATATTCCAACTCCGAGATGCTTGCACCAGTCCATAAATGGATCACTGGAGTTTGCAAACCTTGTTAGCATTCTCTGGATCAACAAAACCTTCCGGTTGCATCATATACAACTCTTCCTTAAGGAAACCGTTAAGGAACGCTGTTTTGACATGCATCTGCCAAATTTCATTGTCAAAATATGTAGCTATTGCTAACATGATTCTGACAGACTTGAGCATCACTACGGGTGAGAAAGTCTCATCGTAGTCAACTCCTTAAACTTGTCAAAAACCCTTTGCCACAAGTCGAGCTTTATAGACAGTGACATTACCGTCCGTGTCCATCTTCCTCTTAAAAATCCATTTCTTCTGAATGGCGTTTCACCCTTCAGGTAATACTTCCAATGTCCATACTTTGTTTTCATACATGGATCCCATCTCGCATTTCATGGCCTCTAACCATTTCTCAAAATCCGGGCCCATCATCGCTTCTCCATAGCTCGTAGGTTGATCGTTGTCTAACAACATGACCTCCAAGACAGGGTTGCCATACCACTCAGGAGAAGTACGTGCCCTTCTTGACCTACGAGGTTCAATAGTAACTTGATCTGAAGCTTCATAATCATCATCATTAACTTCCTCTTCAACTACCGTAGGCTCCACAGAAACATCCTTCTGCACTGGACTACTCTCTGGTTGAAACAAAGGTTCAACAACCTCATCAAGTTCTATCTTCCTCCCACTCAATCCTTTTGAGAGAAAATTTTTCTTAAGAAATGATCCATTCTTAGCGACAAACACTTTGCCTTCGGATTTGAGATAGAAGGTATACCCAACTGTCTCTTTTGGGTATCCTATGAAGACGCATTTCTCCGCTTTGGGTTCTAGCTTTTCAAGCTGAAGCTTTTTGACATAAGCATCACATCCCCAAACTTTAATAAATGACAACTTTGGCTTCTCACCAAACCACAGTTCATATGGCGTCGTCTCAACGGATTTCGATGGTGCCCTATTTAAAGTGAATGCAACTGTCTCTAATGCATAACCCCAAAACGATAGTGGCAAATCGACAAGAGACAGCATAGAACACACTATATCTAATAAAGTTCGATTACGATGTTCGAACACACCATTACGCTGCGGTGTTCCAGGAGGTGTCAATTGTGAAACAATTGCAACCTTTCTTAAGTGACTGCCAAACTCACAACTCAGGCATTCACCTCCTCAATCAGATCGTAGGAATTTAATCTTCTTGTTATGATGATTCTCAACTTTACTCTAAAATTGCTTGAACTTTTAACACGTTTCAGACCTGTATTTCATTAAGTAAATATACCCATATCTACTAAAGTCATCAGTGAAGGTGAGAAAATAACGATATCCACCGCATGCCTCAATGCTCATCGGACCGCACACATCAGTATGTATGATTTCCAACAAGCCACTTGCCCGTTCCACTGTTCCAGAGAACGGGGTTTTAGTCATCTTGCCCACGAGGCATGGTTCACATGTGTCAAGTGATTTAAAATCAAGTGACTCCAAAAGTCCATCAGCATGGAGATTCTTCATGCGTTTTACACCAATATGACCTAAACGGTAGTGCCACAAGAAAGTGATACTATCATTATCAAATCTACATCTTTTGGCATGAATGTTATGAACATGTGTATCATCAGTATCAAGATTCAGTATGAATAAACCCCTCACATTGGCAGTAAATAACAATTATTCAGGTTCATCCCTAATCCCGATGGTAATCAAAGAGCGAGCATGCCGACGGCGATCACATCAACCTTGGAACCATTTCCAATGCGCATCGTCACTTCGTCCTTTGCTAGCCTTCTTCTATTCCATAGCTCCTGTTTTGAGTTGCAAATGTGAGCAACCGAGCCGATATCAAAAACCCAGACACTAAAATGAGAGTTGGTAAGGTATACATCAATAACATGTATATCATATATACCTTGTTTGGTATTGACCGCCTTCTTGTCAGCCAGATACTTGGGGCAGTTCTGCTTCCAATGACCAGTTCCCTTGCAATGAAAACACTCGGTTTCTAGCTTGGGTCTAGCCTTGGGTTTCTTCATGGGAGGGGAAATTGCTTTGCCACTCTTCTTAGAGTTACCCTTCTTGCCCTTGTCATTCTTCTTGAAACTAGTGGTTGTATTGACCATTAACACTTGATGCTCCTTCTGAATCTTAGACTCAACGACTTTTAACATCGCAAACAGCTCGACGACTGACTTGTTCATCTCGTGCATATTATAGTTCAACACGAAGCTCTTGTAGCTAGGTGGAAATGATTGAAGAACTCTGTTAGTGATCGCCTCTGCCGCAAGGGGCATCCCCAATTCAGCTAGACGGGTGGAATACCTAGACATTCTCCACCATTTTGCAACCATAGAACTTATCAGAGGTCTCATATCTCTCGATCCGGGCATTCTTCTAAAAGATAAACTTCAACTCTTGGAACATATCATATGCTCCATGACGTTCAAAACGTCTTTGAAGTTCCGGTTCTAAGCTGGCGGGGTTATTACCCATGGGTAGGCCAAAGCAACGGGGTTCTTCCCCCCCTCCCGCTTCAAAGAAAAAGTACGTGACCAACAGGCCCCAGCCGGCTGGAGCACAGCCGGCTGGTGCGATCACCGGCTGGCTCGAGGATGGCTGGTTAGGGTGCCGGCTCAGCCCCCGGCCGGCTGGGCGTGACCGGCTACCTTCGGGCCGCCTCCTCCGTTGACCCCAGGGCGGCAGCAACGTCCCATCCCTCTCCGCATAGGTACGATGACACGACGTGACCGCCATGACATGTGCCATTGTAGCCACAGTGGCCGCTGAGGCACAGGCGCGCGTGGCTACAGTTCGGCCGTCCGGGCCGCTGACCATGGCGACCGCGACCGGGAGGGGGAACAATGCCAACACGCCCCCGCCCACTCGATTACCTACCCCAGCGTGGCTACAGTGCAGCCGGCCATACCAAAGACTTCGTCCGACTGGCGCTACATGACGCCACCCGGGCGGCCCGTCCCGTAGCAGGTGGGCGGGGGCCAATCGCGATGCCGACTGGCAAGCCCTAGCAGGCGATGGGACCACGCAGTCGGTGGACCCTACGGGCGACGAGACGGCTCGAAGGGCGGGACCCCCTGGTCAACCAGAGAGGCTGCCAGCCGGGTCCCCTTTCACATCCCTAGCTAGCTTAGTTAGGACAGCATGTGTGTGCATCATGTTCACTTTTTGCATCAACTTGAAATGGGGATTAACAGAAACCCCAAACACCTCACTTGAATCAAATCAATTCCATGATTGAATTGATAAGTCTGGCATTCCCAGCCCACCAAGCAAAGCCGGTGGTTTCTTGGTCACGACCAGCTAAAACGAAAGTTCCATTAAAGAGCGTTTCCACGTGGTAGAACCTCCTCAGGGAATATAAGATTTTCATGAGGCTGATCCTGACCTGCCATCCACGCACGAATACCCTCGTTTAAAAGAATATTTTTGGTGTAGAAAGTCTCAAATTCTGGATCTTCCGCTGCATGGATTTCCTGGGAAACAAAGTCATAGGCACGTAAGTTCAGAGCCAAGCCAACTACGCCAATAGCACTCATCCATCAACCAGTGACGGGTACAAATAGCATAAAGAAATGTAACCAACGTTTATTGTGAAAATCAACAAATCCAAAATGCCCATCAAAATGTCCCCTATGTCTGATAAAGGTGGACATGATTATAGAAGGGGTCATTCTAAATATTTGAATATTTATAGCATTTCAAAAATAAATATTAAAGCTGCCGAAAATTCCAAATAAAGCATTATAAATATTTTAGTTCTCAAATATTCTCAAACTTTTTATAGAAGTTTTAAATATTCAAAGTAAGTGCTATAAAATATTTGGTACATTTCATGCCTAGCATTTGTGCCTAAAAATAAATAAAACAAATGTCAGAAAAATGAAACAGAAACTGGAATTTAAAAAGAAAAGAAAAGGAGGAAGCCACCTGGGCCGGCCCATTTGGCCCAGCACCGTCGTCATCCTCGTGGCGGACAGGAGGACGAGCGCGTGCCCCCTGTGTGCGCGCGCCAGAGCTGCCACGCAGCTACCTACGCGCCCGCATCCCCCCGTCGCGCTAGTGAGCGGATGAGGATGCGCTGCCATCCCCATCACTCTCTCTCGCCCATTCTCCCCCCACTTCGTTCCTCTCCTCTGCTCTACCATGGCCGATGGCCCGCTTGCTCGCCGCCGTAGTTGCAGCCGCTCCCACGCCTTCCTCGGCCCACTAGAGGCTTCGCCTCGTCGTCCCCATCCTCTGCGCCGAGCCACGCATCGCTAGGAGCCCTGGAGCGTCGCCCTCGAGCTCTTCTTCCTCCTCGGACCCAAACTCCGTCGCCGTCGATTCGTCGCCCCCGAGCCCTCCCCGAGCAAGCTCTCATTGGCTTTGAGCCCGCTATGAGCTCCCGACCCTTTCTCCTCTCTCCCCCGGCCGTTTCCCCCTCTGTAGGCCCCGATTGCATCGGCTCCTGAAATGCCCCGCTGCACGAGCTCATCGTCAGCATTGCTCCGGTGACCAGCTGGTCCATCCAAGGCCACCATCGAGCTCGTGGGGTCGTGTAGATCCCGTAGGTGCTCAGACCCAGCCATGTGGCGCCCTGGTTCGTTGAGCTCGTGCTCGCCCGAGCTCCGGCAGCGTGCCTTGTGTGTATCAAACATCGCAACATAACTGGATGACTATAAAGGTGCTCTATAGGTATCTCCGAGGGTGTCTGTTGGGTTGGCATGGATCAAGACTGGGATTTGTTACTCCATGTGACGGAGAGGTATCTCAGTGCCCACTCGGTAATACAACATCACAAGAAGCCTTGAAAGCAATGTGACTAAGTGTTAGTCACGGGATCTTGTATTGTGGAATGAGTAAAGAGACTTGCTGGTAACGAGGTTGAACTAGGTATGGAGATACTGACGATCGAATCTCGGGCAAGTAAGATACCGAAGAACAAAGGGAACGTCATACGGGATTAACTGAATCCTTGACATAGAGGTTTGACCGATAAAGATCTTCATAGAATATGTCGGAACCAATATGGACATCCAGGTCCCCCTATTGGTTATTGACCATAGAGGTGTCTCGGTCATGTCTACATAGTTCTTGAACCCGCAGGGTCTTCACACTTAAGGTTTGGTGACATTTCGGTAGTATAGAGTTATGTATGGTGGTGAACGAATGTTGTTCAGAGTCCCGGATGATATCCCGGACGTCACGAGGAGCTCCGGAATGGTCTGGAGGTAAATATTGGTATATAGGAGGTCCTATTTTGGTTGCTGGAAAAGTTCCGGGCTCATCGGTAGTGTATCGGGAGTGCCGGTAGTGTATCGGGAGACCATCGGGAGGGGTATTTTGACCCAAGAGGCTACACGGGATGTGGGAGAGTGAATACAAGCCCTTAGTGGGCTTGTGGAAGTCCCACACAAGGCCCATGCGGCTGGGAGAGAAAATCCAAAGAGAAAAGGTGGAAAAAAGGCAAAATAGGGAGGATTCCTAGTCCTACTAGGATTGGAGGAGGAGTCCTCCTCTCCTCCTTGATTCGGCAGAACCAAGGTCTAGTCCCTTGAGGGCCAAGCCTCCTCCTCTCTTCCTCCTATATATACTGGAGGTTTTAGTGTTTTTGGCACTAGATTTTCAACCACGTGCTACCCGTTCCTCTAGTGCATAGTTTCTCCTTTAGATCGATTTTCTGCAGTGCTTAGGCGAAGGCATGTCGAAATTGCTCCACCACCATCGCCGCGGCGCTGTCATGCTGCCGAAGAACTTGTCTACCTCTCTGCTCCCTCTTGCTGGATCAAGAAGGCGGAGATCGTCATCAAGATGTACGTGTGCTGAACGCGGAGGTGCCGTCCGTTCGGTGCTTGATCGGGACGGATCATGATTGGATCGCGAGACGCTCGGCGATTTGGATCGCGAAGACGTTTGACTACACCAACCTCGTTTCTTAACGCTTCTCACTTAGCAATCTACAAGGGTATGTAGATCCACTCTCCCTCTTGTAGATGCTCATCACCATGGATAGGTCTTGCGTGAACGTAGGAAATTTTTTGTTTCCCATGCGACGTTCCCCAACAGTGGCATCATGAGCTAGCTCTATGTGTAGATGAGATATCAAGTAGAACACAAATAGTTTGTGGGCGTTGATGCTTAGATTGCTTCCTCCCTTGGTCGTGTTTTGGAGCAGCCCGGACCAACATTACTCGTACGCTTACGAGAGACCTGTTCCCTCAACTACAACTTGTTGCAAAAGATGGCTGGCGGGTGGCAGTTTCTCCTACTTTAGTTAGATCAGGTTCGACAAAGGCAGTCCTTGAGAAGGTTGAAAAGCAACAAATGTATCACCATTGTGGTTTATGCGTAGGTGAGAATTGTTCTTGCTAGATACCCGTAGCAGCCACGTAAAACATGCAACAACAATTAGAGGACGTCTAACTTGTTTTTGCAGGGTATGTTGTGATGTGATATGGCCAATTACATGATGTGATATATGTGATGTATGAGATGATCATGTGTTGTATAGAATATCACGACATGCATGTTGATGAGTACGTCAACCGGCAGGAGCCATAGGGTTGTCTTTAATTATTGTATGACCTGTGTGTCAATCACTAAGCGCTATGTAATGCTTTACTTTATCGCTAAATGATAGAAATAGTAGTACAAGCATGATGGGCGCGACAACCCCGATGGCAACATGTTGATGCAGATCAAGATGATGGAGATCATGGTGTCGTGCCGGTGACGATGGAGATCATGTCGGTGCTTTAAAGATAGAGATCAAAAGCACAAGTTCATGGCCATATCATGGCACTTATGATTTGCATGTGATGTTAATCCTTGTATGCACCTTGTTTTCTTAGGACGACAGTAGCATTATAAGGTGATCCCTCACTTAAATTTTAAGATGAATTATGTTCTCCCCGAGTGTGCACCGTTGCAAAAGTTCGTCGTGTCGAGACACCACGTGATGATCGGGTGTGATAGATTCTACTTTCACATACAACGTGTGCAAGCCAGTGTTGCACATGCATAACACTCGGGTTAAACTTGATGAGCCTAGCATGTACAGACATGGCCTCGGAACACAAGAGACCGAAAGTTCGAACATGAGTCATATAGTAGATATGATCAACATGATGATGTTCACCATTGAAACCACCTCAACTCACGTGATGATCGGACTTGAGTTGGTGAATTTGGATCATGTGACACTCAGATGACCTGAGGGATGTCAATTTGAGTGGGAGCTTTAGTAATTTGATTAAATAAACTCATTATCTCGAACAATAGTCCAAGTAACCTTTGCATATTTATGTTGTAGATCAATGGCTCGCGCAGTAGCACCCCTGAATTTTAATGCGTTCCTAGAGAAAGCTAAGTTGAAAGATGATGGAAGTAACTTTGTTGACTGGGCCCGTAACCGGAGGATTATCCTCATGGCTTCCCAAAAATCATATGTCCTTGATGCACCGCTTGGTGACCAACCAGAAGACATGTCTTTCGAAGACGTTAAGAACGCTTGGGAGGCACGTTCTAGAGATTACTCAATAGTTCAATGTGCAATATTGTAAGGCTTAGAACCGGGACTTCAAAGACGTTTTGAGCGTCATGGAGCATATGAGATGTTCTAGGAGTTGAAGTTTATCTTTCAGAAGAATGCCCGGATCGATAGGTATGAGACCTCCAATAAGTTCTATGCTTGCAAAATGGAGGAGAATGGGTCTATCAGTGAGCATATACTCAGAATGTCTAGGTATTCGAATCATCTAGCAGAGTTGGGAATTGCCCTTCCGCCAGAGGCGATCACTTATAGAGTTCTTCACTCACTACCACCTGGTTACAAGAGCTTTGTGATGAACTATAACATGCACGGGATGAACAAGTCAGTCGCCGAGCTGTTTGCGATGCTAAAAGTCGCTAAGTCTGAAATCCAGAAAGAACATCAAATGTTGATGGTCAATGAAACCACTAGTTTCAAGAAGAAGGGCAAGGGCAAGAAGGGTAAAACCAAGAAGGATGGCAAAGCAGTTGCTACTCCTATAAGGAAGCCCAAGCATGGACCCAAGCCAGAAACTGGGTGCTTTCATTGCAAGGGAACTGGTCACTGGAAGCGAAACTGCCCCAAGTACCTGGCTGACAAGAAGGCAGCCAACGACAAACAAGGTATATATGATATGCATGTTATTGATGTGTACCTTACTAGCTCTCGTTGTAGTGCCTAGGTATTTTATACCGGTTCGGTTGCTCACATTTGCAACTCAAAATAGGATCTACGAAATAGACGAAGGCTGGCAAAGGATGAATTGACGATGCGCGTGGGAAATGGTTCCAGGGTTGATATGATCGCCGTCGGCACGCTCTCTCTTCGATTACCATCGAGATTAGTGATGAACCTTAATAATTGTTATTTAGTTCCTACGTTAAGCATGAACATTATATCTGGATCTTGTTTATTGCGAGACAGTTACTCATTTAAATCAGAGAATAAAGGTTGTTCTATTTATATGAGTAATATCTTTTATGGTCATGCACACAATGTGAGGGGTTTATTCATATTGAATCTTGATAGTAATGACACACATGTTCATAACATTGATGCCAAAAGATGTAGAGTTGATAATGATAGTACCACTTTCTTGTGGCACTGCCGTTTAGGTCATATTGGTGTAAAACGCATGAGGAAGCTCCATGCTGATGGACTTTTGGAGTCACTTGATTTTGAATCACTTGACACATGTGAACCATACCTCATGGGCAAGATGACTAAAATGCCGTTCTCTGGAACAATGGAATGGGCAAGTGACTTGTTGGAAATCATACATACTGATGTGTGCGTTCCAATGAATGTTAAAGCGCGTGGTGGATATCGTTATTTTCTCACCTTCATTGATGACTTAAGTAGATATGGGTATATTTACTTAATGAAACACAAGTCTGAAACATTTGGAAAGTTCAAGCAATTTCAGAGTGAAGTTGAGAATCATCGTGACAAGAAGATTAAATTCCTGCGATCTGATCGAGGAGGTGAATATCTGAGTTATGAGTTTGGTAGTCACTTAAGATAGTGTGGAATTGTTTCACAGTTGACACTTCCTGGAACACCACAGCGTAATGGTGTGTCCGAACGTTGTAATTGAACCTTATTAGATATGGTGCGCTCTATGATGTCTCTTGTTGATTTGCCACTATTGTTTTGGGGTTATGCATTAGAGACAACTGTGTTCACTTTAAATAGGGCACCATCAAAATCTGCTGAGACGACGCCATATGAATTATGGTTTGGCAAGAGGCCAAAGTTATCGTTTCTTAAAGTTTGGGGATGTGATGCTTATGTCAAAAAGCTTCAGCCTGAAATGCTGGAACCCAAAGCGGAGAAATGTGTCTTCAGAGGATACCCGAAGGAGACAGCCGGGTATACCTTCTATCTCAGATCCGAAGGCAAAGTGTTTGTCGCTAAGAACGGAACATTTCTTGAGAAAGAGTTTCTCTCGAAAGAATTTAGTTGGAGGAAAATAGAGCTTGATGAGGTTATTGAACCTTTACTTCAACGAGAAAGTAGCGCAACGCAGAAAGATGTTTCTGTAGAAACTACGACGGTAGAAGAGGAAGTTAATGATGATGATCATGAAGCTTCGGATCAAGTTGCTATTGAACCTCGTAGGTCGACAAGGGTGCATACTGCTCCTGAGTGGTAAGGCAAGCCTGTCTTGGAGGTCATGTTGTTGGGCAACAATGAACCTACGAGCAATAGAGGAGCGGTGATGGGCCCGGATTCCGAGAAATGGTTGGAGGCCATGAAATCCGAGATGGGATCCATGTATGAAAACAAAGTATGGACTTTGGAAGTATTACCTGAAGGGCAAAAGGCCATTTAGAACAAATGGATCTTTAAGAAGAAGACAGATGCAGACGGTAATGTCACCGTCTATAAAGCTCGACTTGTGGCAAAGGGTTTTTCATAAGTTCAAGGAGTTGACTATGATGAGACCTTCTCACCCATAGCGATGCTTAAGTCCGTCAGAATCATGTTGGCAATAGCTGCTTATTTCGACTATGAAATTTGGTAGATGGATGTCAAAACAGCATTCCTCAACGGTTTCCATGAGGAAGAGTTTTATATGATGCAACAAAAAGGTTTTGTCGATCTAGAGAATGCTTACAAAGTTTGCAAAAACCAGCCATCCATTTACGGGTTGGTGCAAGCATCTCGGAGTTGGAATAAGCGCTTTGATGAGGTGATCAAAGCGTTGAGTTTATAAAAGTTTATGGTGAAGCTTGTATTTACAAGAAAGTGAGTGGGATCTCTATAACGTTTCTAATATTATATGTGGATGACATATTGTTGATTGGAAACAATATGGAAATGCTGGAAAGCGTGAAGGAATATTTGAACAAGAGTTTTTCAATGAAGGACCTAGGAGAAGTTGCTTTCATATTAGGCATTAAGATCTATAGAGATAGATCGAGACGCTTAATAGCACTTTACACAGCACATACATGATGAAGTTTTGAAGAAGTTCAAAATGGATCAGTCCAAGAAGGGGTTCTTGCCTATGTTACAAGGTGTGAAGTTGAGTAAGACTCAATGCCCAGTGACTGCAGAAGATAGAGAAAAGATGAGTGTCATCCCCTATGCTTCAGCCATAGGATCTATCATGTATGCAATGTTGCGCACAAGACCCGATGTTAGCCTTGCCATAAGTATGGACGGAAGGTTTCAAAGTGATCCTGGAATGGAGCACTGGGCAGCGGTCAAGAATATCCTTAAGTACCTGAAAAGGACTAAGGAAATGTTTCTCATTTATGGAGGTGATGAAGAGCTCGTCGTAAAGGGTTACGTCGATGCAAGCTTTGACACTGATCCGGATGACTCTAAGTCACAAACCGGATACATATTTATTCTCAATGGGGGAGCGGTAAGCTGGTGCAGTTCCAAGCAAAGCATGGTAACCGATTCTACGTGTGAAGCGGAGTACATCGCAGCCTCGGAGGCAGCGAAGGAAGGTGTCTGGATGAAGCAGTTCATGACAGATCTTGGAGTAGTGCCCAGTGCACTAAATCCAATGAACCTGTTCTATGACAACACTGGTGCCATTGCTCTGGCCAAGGAACCAAGGTTTCACAAAAGGACCAGACACATAAAGCGACGCTTCAAATCCATCCGCGATTACATCAAGGAAAAGGACATAAACATTTGCGAAGTGCACACGAATCTGAATGTTACAGACCGATTGACTAAACCTCTTCCAAGGGCTAAACATGATCAACACCAAAACTGCATTGGTGTTCGATTCATTACAATGTAAATCACATAGTGATGTGACCTAGATTATTAACTCTAGTGCAAGTGGGATGCTGTTGGAAATATGCCCTAGAGGCAATAAATAAAGTGTATATTATTATATTTCCTGGTTCATGATAATTCTTTATTATCCTGCTATAATTGTATTGATTGGAAACACATTACATGTGTGGGTAAATAGACAACACTTTGTCCCTAGTATGCCTCTAGTGAACTAGCTCATTGGTCAAAGATGGTCAAGGTTTCCTAGCCATTGACATGTGATGTCATTTGATAACGGGATCACATCATTAGGAGAATGATGTGATGGACAAGACCCAAACTACAAAGATGGCATATGATCGTGTTAGTTTATTGCTACTATTTTCTGCATGTCAAGTATATGTTTCTATGACCATGAGATCATGCAAATCACGGTCACCGGAAGAGTGCCTTGTGTGTATCAAACATTGCAATGTAACTGGGTGACTATAAAGGTGCTCTACAGGTATCTCTGAGGGTCTCTGTTGGGTTGGCATGGATAAAGACTGGGATTTGTTGGTCCTATGACGGAGAGGTATCTCAGGGCCCACTCGGTAATAGAACATCACAATAAGCCTTGCAAGCAATGTGACTACGTGTTAGTCACAGGATATTTTATTACGGAACGAGTGAAGAGACTTGTTCCTAATCCCGCTCCCGGAGCCCGTCAGCATCCTCCGGCCCCAACCACCTACAATAAGCCTACCCATGGTGTCGTGGATTTTTCACGGCAGATGTCCGGGTCAACGGGCTTAGGTTCGGGGCGAGACGCAACTACGTGGCGGCTTGAAGGGGTTGATCGGAATCGAGAAGACACGGAGTTTTACCTAGGTTTGTCCCCTCCGATGGAGGTAAAAGCCTCTAATCTCTCGGTTACAAGGGTGCTAATCGCTACCTCTAATCTCTTGTGCCTCTAATCTCTTGTGTTGTCTAAACTTGTAGACTTGTGTCTCTTGAGAACTTGTCCCTCTAGGGGTGCTCTACCCCTCCTTATATAAGTGGAGAGGGTAGGTTTACAAATAGAGTCCTACTAGGAGTAGGATTAGGACTAGTCTCTCACGAATCCTACTCCGGGTCTTATTTCCTTTAAGGGAATCCTTCTCTCTTGCGGGCCTTCTCCTGTGGGCCTTCTCTTGTGAGCCGCCTGGCGCCGTCTCCCCGCCGGGTCTTGGGCTTGGTCATCCTGTGACCCGCTTGCCGGGTCATAAATAAGATGTCATGTCTTTAACGGGTCTCCTGTGAGTTGCCTGGCTAGGTCATTAATAAGATGCCATGTCCTTGGCCGGGTGTCCTATGAGTCGCCAGGCCGGGTCATACCATGGGGTATATCCCCATCATTAGCCCCCAGATTAGCTTGAATTTATTCATGGTAAGCTCCTGAAATAAGAGTAACAAATATGTTAAGTGGCTGGCCTGCTCCTTTGGCTGGCTTTATAAAGTGGCTTCTCAGAAATCCGGGTCTTTTCTCCATATGATTGAGTCGTCTTGATAATCATCTTGCTTGTCAATGTATTTTGAAAAATATTGAGAATAGAACACCCATACGCCATTGAGTCGGCTTCCAATACTCTTGGCGGGTCATCTCCGCTGGGTCATAATCATTGATGATGTCGGGTCATTATCGTTGGTGACTCCGGGTTAAATAACTAGAATCCTGCTGACTTGATAAATATTGGGATGAAAATCTATCTGATGTAGAACCGGACTTCCATTGTTGTGAAGCAGGGCGGCTTATATAAACTCTCGCGGGTTATGATCTTTTGATAACACCGGGTCATAAGTCTTGGTGACGTCGGGTCTAACAACTGGACTCCATATTTAATATCTTGAAAATTCTCCTCAAAGTTTTTGATATGTCCATATTACCTGTAGCCCCCAAGCTCCGAGATTATCCATGATAACTTGGTGCTTTGCAAATAACATTTTGGGCAGTGTAGCCCCCAAGTGTTGGGTTGTCCTGCCTATAGCAACCTGGGACTTATAATTGCCTTATATCTTATAATGCTTCGGCGGGTGTAGGCCCCAAGGGCCGGCTCATCAGAACGTGATGCGCCGGATCTTAAATTTGAATCTCTTAATCTGTTGGATCAGCTGAATACTGTAGCCCCCAAGTGCCGGGTGAGTAAGAATTACTAGGCTAGGACTTTAGAAAAATATAGAAGGGCCGGCTCATCTCCTTGAGATAATATGGTCTTGATGACAATGTAATGGTTTGAAAACCTGCCTTGCATTATCCCCCAAGTGCCGTGGTGCATGCTTGCAGCGACATGGGACTTGCATAATTGATATAAACTTGGACTTGGATAATGTTGCCCCCAAGTGCCGGGTCGTCTGCCTGCGGCGACTCGGGACTATGTGAGAATAATACGTCTCACCATAATTTGTTGAATGAATCTTTGACCGTGGTCTTAATATAACCCGGAATGAATATCCTAGAATAATTCCTTTGTCTTTGACATGAAACTCCTGCTCGTGGTTGCGGTGCAACCCGGCAAATATAAATTTGAGAAATCCGTGAGTGTTGTAGATTACTACAGAGCACAATTAAAGAAATCCGAGAACCGGCCAATTAGATGACACGGCATTATATCTGACAAATAATAATTTATCCGAGCTGGTTTGAAAAACCCCAACTGGTTATGATAACCATGAAGATCCAGCCATGTTGGCTATTAAAAGATCCATTTGCTCTTGACAAACACTTAATGGCGGCTCATCTTAAGAGATAATACCTGCAAAAAATAAACAAGACAGAATATATTCTGCATTGTTGTGAGGGCGGCTTGAAGAAGCTCAACCCGGAGCTGTTCATACCTATAGCATTTCTCCTTTCTCATAGCCTTGCTCTGATCCGGTTTGATAAGCCGACATGATGCAATATGTGATGATGATCTTGCTTTCCTCAAAAAACTCATTTGATGGTTCTTCTGGGTGGACTCGATGCTTGAACTCATACCAGTTCAGGGTCTCTATCGAGATTGGCCGTTGAATCGGCTCAGGGTCTCTAGGCAAGATTGGCCGTCAATTTCTTGAACCGGCTTAGGGTCCCTAGGCGAGATTGGCCGTCAATTTCTTGAACCGGCTCAGGGTCTCTAGGCGAGATTGACTGGTAAGAGTACAGCGAATGCCGACTATCGATGGGAGATGTAATCTATACCCCAAGGCAAGAAGCCTCCCTCGATAGCCGTGGCTAACAATTAGCCTGAGACGGCATAAAGCCGGCTGTTTGAAAGGAGAAGTAAGCTATACCCAAAAGCAAGAAGCCTCTTTCAAAAGCTACAGTTGATAAGCAACTGAATTTTGGCGTAAACGCCGGTTGTTAGGGTGAGATAAGCGAACCCGTCGGTAAGAAGCCCCCTTCGACAACCGCGGTTAGTAAGTAACCGGAAGTGGCA
The DNA here is from genome assembly GCA_022496015.1 of Hordeum marinum. Taxonomy (NCBI): domain Eukaryota; kingdom Viridiplantae; phylum Streptophyta; class Magnoliopsida; order Poales; family Poaceae; genus Hordeum; species Hordeum marinum. Next base: position 389,562,901 of record CM039672.1, read on the forward strand.
TAAAGCCGGCCATTAGGGTGAGATAAGCGATACCCGTCGGTAAGAAGCGCCCTTCGATGGCCGCCGTTGATAAGAAACTGGAATTTGGTGTACACGTTATTGTCTTAGGGTCCTGTAAGCTATACCAAAGGTAAGAAGCCTCCATCAACAACAACGCGTAATGTAACCAAAATAGGCATAAAGCCAACTGTGCAAGGGAGAAGTGAGCTATACTCGGAGGCAAGAAGCCTCCTTGCAACAGTTTAATGACAGTTGGCTGTGCAAAGGAGAAGTAAGCTATACCCGAAGGCAAGAAGCCTCTTTGCAACAGTGCTTAATTGGGCATACCGCCGGCTGTGCAAGGGAGAAGTGAGCTATACCCGAAGGCAAGAAGCCTCCTTGCACCAGCATAAAAGCTGACTGTGCAGAGGAGATGTGAGCTATACCCGAAGGCAAGAAGCCTCCCTGCAACAACGCTTGATAGGGCATAAAGCCGGATGTTAGATCAGCCGTTTTAACGGCGAACAGACCACTTCAACTCAAATTTCTGAGCCGGAAAATTTCATCTTGCAAAGACCCGGGCTTCTCATTGAAAACGACCAAATATGTCTTGCCATGTCTGTAGCCCCCGAGCCTTAAGTTGACTCGAAGAGGCGGCTTGAGGATCTGTACTGAAAGTTTGAGGTTGACCGTGGCGCTGTAAGCTGGTGCAATCAGTGAGTCGCCCGGGGTCACCCGCGGCATTTGTAAGCCGGTACTATTGTCAAAGACGCTATGGTGTTGTAAGCCGGCACGGGTGGCGAGAGACAGTCACGGCGTTTGTAAGCCGGCACGATGGCGAGAGTCGGCCACGTCGTTGTAAGCCGGCGCAGTGGCGAGAGACGGTCGCGACTTTGTAAGTCGGTGCAATGGCGAGGGAGTCCCTTGAATAACGTGACACGCACCACCACCTTTGGCACGCCTCCATCACCGCGGTATAATGCCCCTTTGGCAATGACTAATTGTCCTGTGTCAAAAATATTACAAAGACGAAGTAATTGTTCTTCGACAGACTCAAAAAAGTATAGATAAAAAAAATTAGGTGGATAACACCTGTTTCATCTCGACGATGAGTTGAGTCATCTTGTAATTTCAACAGCGATTGAACCACTCTCGAAACCGCAGCGGAGGTGGCAACTCGGCCACGGCAGCTCGGATACGGCGCTGGACCGGGGCGGTTCGGTAGTGACGGCGTTTTTTGTCAAAAGAAGTCTAGTTGGGCGACTTGAAACGCGATCGCACCAGGGTCAGAGCAGAGTGGCTTGAAACGGACCCTTCCGGGTGATTTTTTTTACGGCCAGCCCCCACCCCCCTTTCCTTATCCTACCCCCAACCGCACAGGGCAGCGCGATGGTGGTACCGGCCGATGGTGGCCGGCAGGTGCGGCGTCGACGCATATGCGCGCTAGAGGTCAGAGGTGGAGGCGAGGGTGAAGCTGACGGCGGCGGGGAGCCGGCGGCCGGCAGTGCGGAGCGGAGTAGGTGGAACTGGCGGGAGGCGGCGGCGGAGGCAAACAGCAAAGGCCAAGCCGGCGTAGACACCGCAGAGGCAAGCAGGTCGAGCCCACGGTGGGAGAGGCGGAACGGAGCAGCAGAGAGCCATAGGAGGCGCATCATGCGCATGGGACCAGCTCAAGGACGCGGCAACGGAGCGGGGCGGCGGCATGGCACGGAGGCCGGTAAGGGCAGCGGTGCGGCGCGGAGGCCAGAAATAGCAGTGGTGTGAGGAGCGACAGGGGAGGAGCGGGTCCGGCGTACGGCGGAGTTGGCCCTGGAGCGAGCAATGGTCGAGGCAAGGGGGGGATGCCGGCTTGAGGTGAGGCTCTGCCCTGCCCTCCTCCTCTCTTTGGAGCTTTCGTCTGGGCCGCGGCTCCGCTCTTCATCGGCTGGTCCGAGCCGCGCCACCTCATGGGTGACCTGGATGTGCGCAATAAAGGCAGGCGTGGCGGGGCGAATCCGGTTCATATGCGCGGCAACAGAGGTACGTGCAGCGTGGGAAATCCGGCCTGAATACGTGGTGTAAACCGAAGGCGCGGCGGCTCCAAACACAGTAGTAGCCCAAGGCGCGCTGGTGGCTCAAGACGGGGTGCGGCCTAGCAGCGCGGGCGCACAAAAGCATTGCAGAAACGACCGAGGTGAAGCGACGGCAGCTCGGACACGACGGCTATGGTGCGGCAAGGTCGGGTTGCGGTCGAGTGCAGGCTGGCGCGGAGGTCAGCCGGTGCTATCGGCGGTGGACGGGTGCATCGTTGGAGTAAGCCAGCTTGAGGTCAGATGAGCCACGCTGGAGGCAACCCAGAGTCCGTGTTGTTGTCTGCTTCCAGGTCAGGGTTGTGCTGGTCTTCCTTTGCTTTTCCTCCCGTGAGTTTTGTAATGGATGTTGACCTTGTGGTCATGAATTATCCTCCTGGTAGAGCAGCTCCGCGAAACAGATTGCAACAAAAAATTTGTGTTCTTCTCACCATCATCCGGAACCCTTAGAAGCAGACACGGATGCATGTGTCTCCCGGAACGCTAGAAATTGGTATACACGCGAGCGTCAGACGAAAACATGGAAAGTCGATGTAGACACGGTTTGTTGAAATTCGTGTGGGCAGGGTTTAATGTCGAGCCCCCGGGCATTGGTATGATGAATCACCACCATTGTTGATAATACATTGGATCCATTGAAATTTCAACCATGCGTGTATAAATCCTTTTAAGCAAGATTTTCTTCAACCGGCTACTTGTGATCTTCTCAATTCTTAAAGAGCTCCCTCCAAGAACTTAACACCACCGCGTGCCTCCCCATGGTGGGCGCCAACTGTCATGGATTTGTCACGGCAGATGTCCGGGTCAACGGACCTACGTTCGGGGCGAGATACAACTACGTGGCGGTTTGAAGGGGTTGATCGGAATCGAGAAGACATGGAGTTTTACCCAGGTTCGGCCCCTTCGATGGAGGTAAAAGCCTACGTCCTGCTTGTCTGGTATTGATGATGATGAAGATCTCTCGGTTACAAGGGTGCTAATCGCTACCTCTAATCTCTTGTGTTGTCTAAACTTGTAGACTTGTGTCTCTTGAGAACTTGTCCCTCTAGGGGTGCTCTACCCCTCCTTATATAAGTGGAGAGGGTAGGTTTACAAATGGAGTCCTACTAGGAGTAGGATTAGGACTAGTCTCTCACGAAGCCTACTCCGGGTCTTATTTCCTTTAAGGGAATCCTTCTCTCTTGTGGGCCTTCTCCTGTGGGCCTTCTCTTGTGAGCCGGTTGGCGCCGGCTCACCCACCGGGTCTTGGGCTTGGTCATCCTATGACCCGCTTGCCGGGTCATAAATAAGATGTCATGTCTTTAACGGGTCTCCTGTGAGTTGCCTGGCCGGGTCATTAATAAGATGCCATGTCCTTGGCCGGGTCTCCTGTGAGTCACCAGGCCGGGTCATACCATTGGGTATATCCTCGTCACATGGCATCTGTCGTGAGATAATGACGACAGTTGGCGCCCACCATGGGGCCATACGCGGCGCTGGCCAGATTCATGCTCCGAGTGTGACCCCTCGCCATTCCCCGCCGTCGTGACACGTCTAGGCGAAACCGCGGGCTCGTGGGGCTTGCTCCGGCACGCCCCACGGGCAGCTCCATTGACCTTGCGCTCGACATCAACGCGCTCACCGAGCGCTTTGGCAGGCTCAACCTTGCTGAAGCTCTAGCCGCTAACGAGTACCCTAGTCAGGTGCTCGCTTGCGCCGGTCCGCCCACGACTATGGGCGCACTCGCGACGACCCAGTCCAGCGGCTCCCACGATCGCTTGTGAGCAATGGCCATCATCTCCTCCACCTCCTCTGGACGTGCGCAGGCCGAGGCTAACACCGTTGCTGCCCGCGTCGACACCTCCGACCCGCTCGGAGCGGCCCTCCGGGGCTTGAGCACTCCTATTGCCTCGACGGCAAACCCCGACGCTGCCGCGGCCGAGCTTGAGGCGTCTCGCCGCCTCCTGTTCGAGAACACCACTGCCCTCGTGGCCACGTGGCGCCGCATGGAGGCCGCTCAGTGGGAATAAGCCTCCGCTTACGGTCTCACCCCGGCTGGCACTGAGCCCAGCCGGCGTGGGGTTGTGCTCGTCTGTGGATGCATGGTCGCCGAAATCTTGGGGGGCAACTTGCCCATCTACGACACCCCCGCAACAAACCTGCGGGCCCTCAAGGTAGCCTACGAGGATTTGGCTACCTTTGTTGGAAATATGCCCTAGAGGCAATTAATAAAGTGTTTATTATTATATTTCCTTGTTAATGATAATCGTTTATTATCCACACTATAATTGTATTGATTGGAAACACATTACATGTGTGGGTAAATAGATAACACTTTGTCCCTAGTATGCCTCTAGTAAACTAGCTCGTTGATCAAAGATGGTCAAGGTTTCCTAGCCATTGACATGTGATGTCATTTGATAACGGGATCACATCATTAGGAGAATGATGTGATGGACAAGACCCAAACTACAAACGTAGCATATGATCGTGTCCGTTTATTGCTACTATTTTCTGCATGTCAACTATATGTTCCTATCACCATGAGATCATGTAACTCACGGACACCAGAAGAGTGCCTTGTGTGTATCAAATGTCGCAACATAACTGGGTGACTATAAAGGTGCTCTAAAGGTATCTCCGAGGGTGTCTGTTGAGTTAGCATGGATCAAGACTGGGATTTGTTACTCCGTGTGACGGAGAGATATCTCAGGGCCCACTCGGTAATACAACGTCACAATAAGCCTTGCAAGCAATGTGACTAAGTGTTAGTCATAGGATCTTGTATTACGGAATGAGTAAAGAGACTTTCCGGTAACAAGGTTGAACTAGGTATGGAGATACCGAGGATCGAATCTCGGGCAAGTAACATACCGAAGAACAAAGGGAACATCATAAGGGATTAAATGAATACTGGACATAGAGGTCCGACCGATAAAGATCTGCATAGAATATGTTGGAACTAATATGAGCATCCAGGTCGTGGTATTGGTTATTGACCGTAGAAGTGTCTCGGTCATGTCTACATAGTTCTCGAACCCGCAGGGTCTACACACTTAAGGTTTGGTGATGTTTCAGTAGTATAGAGTTATGCATGGTGGTGACCGAAGGTTATTCGGAGTCCCGGATGAGATCCCGGACATCAGGAGGAGCTCCGGAATGGTCCAGAGGTAAAGATTGATATATTGGAAGTCCTATTTTGGTCACCGGAAAAGTTTCGGGCTCATCAGTAGTGTACCGGGAGTGTCGGTAGTGTACCGGGAGACCATCGGGAGGAGTATTTCGACCCAAGAGGCTACATGGGATGTGGCAGAGTGAATACCAGTCCTTAGTGGGCTGGTGGAAGTCCCACATAAGACCCATGCGGCTGGGAAGAAAAGCCCAAAGAGAAAAAGGTGGAAATGGCAAAAAGAACAAAATAAGGAGGAGTCCTAGTCCTACTAGGATTGGAGGAGGATTCGTCTTCTCCTCCTTGGTTCGGCCGAAGCCTAGATGGATTGGCCCTTGGGCCAAGCCTCGTCCTCTCTTCCTCTTATATATACTAGAGGTTTTAGGGTTTTTGGCACTTGATTTTCAGCCACGTGCTACCCGTTCCTCTAGTGCATAGTTTCTCCTCTAGATCGGTTTTTCTACAGTGCTTAGGCGAAGCCCTGCCGGAATTGCTCCACCACCATCGCTGCGGCACCGTCACGCTGCCAGAGAATTCGTCTACCTCTACGCTCCCTCTTGCTAGATCAAGAAGGCGGAGATCATCATTAATATGTACATGTGTTGAACGCGGAGGTGCCATCCGTTCGGTGCTTGATCGGGACGGATCGTGATTGGATCGCGTGACGCTCGGCGACTTGGATCGCGAAGACGTTCGAATACACCAACCGTGTTTCTTAACGCTTCCCGCTTAGCGATCTACATGGGTACGTAGATCCACGCTCCCTCTCGTAGATGCTCATCACCATGGATAGATCTTGCGTGTGCGTAGGAATTTTTTTGTTACCCATGCAACGTTCCCCAACAACCTTGGAGGGCGAAGAGCATGCTGCCCGTGAGTGTCACATCAGGGACCTCATCGACGTCGCTGACATGCAACAACATCCATTCACGGCAGGCAGTGCCCCTTTCGAAGGCTCCTGGCTCGAGCGTGAGGGCACAAGGATGGCTGGTCGTCAGCCGGCTCAGCACTCCAGCTCCCCTCACGTCTCCGGCCGCTGGGTCAGGGCAAGCAACTCCCAGCCTTCTCAGTTGCTGGGGAGTGAGCATCCGGCTGTAAACAGCCGACGCTCTAACGACCCGCCTCTTAGCGGCAGCCACCACGAGGCGTTGGCAGCCGGTAGCCAGCGCAGCCGCGGGCATACTCCGCCCCCACGGCATGAGCCGGTAGCCAGCGCAGCCGCGGGCATACTCCGCCCCCGTCATCCGCCGCCCCCGTCATCCGCCCTGAGCTCTCGGCTCGGCTCAAACCACGCGTCCCCCGCAGCGAGAACGATGGCCGCACCTGCATTGACCAGCTCGCGCAGTTGTCCCTCCTCAAAGAGGAGGGCTCGATTGGCCCAGCCTATTTCGGCCCTCGGATCCGCAATGAGCCGTTCCCTAACGGCTTCATGCTCCCCCGAGACACCCCGAAGTACAACAGGGCCGCCAAGCCCGAAGACTGGCTGATCGACTACACCACCACGGTCGGCATCGCCAGGGGGAACTAGCGCGTAGCCGTTTGCTACGCCCCCCTCATGTTGATCGGCTCGGCCCGGTCCTGGCTCAACAACCTGGCGGCCGTCAGCATCAACACCTGGACGGACTTCGAGGAAGCCTTTGTCCGCAACTTCACCGGCACCTCACCCAGCCGCCCTCGTGAACTAGCCATGTGCATTCAGGGGCCGGACGAGTCCCTCCGCGATTACCTGACCCGGTGGACCGAGCTCCGCAACTCCTACGAGGGGGTGCATGAGGTGCAGGCCATACAGTACTTCATCGAAGGCTGTTGCGACGGCACCCCCCTCAAGCACAAGCTTCTATGCTCCAAGCCGGCTATGCTTGCCGAGATCATGATCAATGCGGACAAGTACACCATGGCCGATTCCGCCATTCGGGTCAAGACGACCCCGCCCGCTAAGGCAACATTGACACCAACGACGTCCCGACTGGCTGCCGACAACTGGCAGCCGTAGAACAACAAGCGCAAGAACAACCAGCCAGACTCCCATTACGGGAGCCGGCAGGTCACCACAATCGAGGAGCAGGAGGCAGCTGCCCAGTCTTCCAGCCAATGCCAGCGCACTGGCAAGGCTGCCTAGCAGCCGAAGCTCACCTTCGAGCAGATGCTCGACCTCCCCTGCAAGAACCACTCTAGGGCCAAGCCCTCTAGGCACACGCTTCGGTAGTGCAGATTCTCACAGCGATTGGCCCGGGGGGACGGCCTTCCGGCTCCCCCCGCGCCGCCTTCCTGCGCACCTACCCCAGCCCCAGCTGCTGCCCCGGCGCCGGCTCCGTCTCTGGTCCAAAACTACGGTCGTCTACACGACCAGTTCCCCAACCAGGACGATCGCTACATCGTCTTCACCAGTGAAGAGACGAGCAAGCATGCTCAACGCCGGCTCCATTGTGAGGTGAACGCCACCATGACAGCGACTCCCTAGTTCATGCACTGGTTGGAGAAGCCGGTCACCTAGAGCCGGGCAGATCACCCCGCCGTGATGCCCAATCCCGGCAGCTACGCCATGGTCCTTGACCCCCACGACCGCCATCGAGAAGCGCACCTACCGCTTCTCATGGGTGCTGATAGATGGTGGCAGCAGCATCAACATCCTCTACCTCGACACGATGCGCAAGCTAGGGATGAGGATAGAAGACCTCACTACTACAAAATGGGCTGTTAGTGGCGCACCCGTTTTTGCTATTAATGGCGCACTATGGGTGCACCACTAGTAACAAATAGTAATGGCGCACCTCTGGTGCGCCATTAGTATCTCAGATAATAGTGGTGCACCACAGAGTGTGCCATTACTATGTCCAAAGTGCGCCATTACTATGCCTCCTAGGGGGCCATATTTGCCTCGACCTATGCCCCTAGGTGCGCCATTACTATGCCCCATAATGCGCCACTGGTATTTGGCCCTGGTGCGCCACTAATGCTCAATATGGTGCGTCACTACTATGAATATTAGGAATTATTATTTTTTGCTTTTCTGGTATTTGCACAGGTTGCAAAATACATTACAACAGAGAATATAAACATCACACAATAGAATTCATCATATTAGTCTCCAAATTCGAAATAGCAAACAAAGTTCAAACATTAGCCAAGTTTAGGTCTCGAGACATTAGCAAAGTTCATCGTATTAGCCGAGTTTATCGTCACATTACAAAGTCGATATCGATCGTCTAAACTACCATCACATAGAAGAGAGTTGCAGTCACGATGAGCATCATCACGATGAAACTGGTCTTCATCCGGTTCCTCCTCTGTTCCCTCCTCTCTCCCACTAGATAGCGTGCGTATCTAGCTTCCGCCTCTGCCCTAGTGGTGTACCCTTTGTAACTATTACCGCTGAAACGGTGAACCTGTCTGCGACACTCTTCCTAGTCGTCGTAGACTCCGGGAACCTTACCCTTGTACACGACATACGACGGCATCTCTATGCACTAGACAAACAAAATGTTAGTAGCAATTCACAGATAATATATAAGCAATACATAAGTATGCAACAAAAGGATCGGAAGAGAAAAGCAACACATTAATAGCACGATTCATGGTCCTACTAATAAATAGCATCGATTACATATAAGTTGAACAACTGTCCAAACTAAAGAGACATACAAGTTCATTAAAGTTCAATTACAACATGAGCTAAACTGTTCTTCCAGAACTACATAACATCAATACTTTCGACTCGGTTCAGGGACCGGAGCATGGATGAAGCCGCCGTCTTTTGTGATGGTCATGAATGTGCGGTCGTTGTCAGCCTGCATTTGTAGCATTGTTTCTATTTCACTGTTGGACGGTTGATATTTGAGGTAGAACTGCCCCGAGGTACGAAGAACATCTTGATAGATGATTTCCGCAATATCCGACTGGATGTGAAAGAATTCTTGTCTGATGTCTGCGTCCTGGATTTCCGACAAGCGTGCGGCCCAATCTTTGAGATTACTTGGTAGCATGAGGTGATGAAGGGCCCGTACGATCGCCCGCATGTGATTGAGGGTGTAGTAGGCATCCTCTGACTGCCAGGCGGCTGCTTGACGCAGGGGAACATCGTTACATGGGTGAACACGTGCTTGCTGTACCTAGAAATTGGCCTCCTGAAGGTGCCTCCAGATTTGGCGTAGCCGGGGAGAGCATCATCAAGAACTTTCTTGATATTTGTGTAGACTTTCTTCGACTAACAGTCTGAGTCGAAATACGTGGCCATGGAATATTTCGGGCTTAAGAGGATGAGTGTGCAGTGTGTGTCACTGCACAAAACACGAAATGTTAGACAAAAAGAATGATCGAAATCTAAGAAATCATATGTTATGGGGCGGTGAGGGGATGACTTTCTCGGGAAAGTAAGGCACGAGGAAGTTATCCTTATCTGGGTTCGCCAGAATGACGCCTTCGAGGTATGAACTCGCAACTTGCTGGTACCTAGTGCTGCCCAAGATCTTGGCACACATGTAGAAGGGGTCGACTATCACGATGTCCGGGGTCTTGTCTCTAATGATCTGCATCTCCATACTGAGCGAAAATAACCGAACCAAGGTGTAGTGCAGCGGATAAAGGTTAAACATAGCGAAGATGTCATCAAACCACAGGACGATCATATGCCCAACGATGCTCTTGACAAAGCCCTTGCCCTCTGGCACCTTGCCACGAAAACCGGGTATGCCACATCATTCTCGATGAGACGCTGCTTCTCCATAGTAAGAACACAGTCATGCAGACTCCTCAGAGCACCGGTTGTAGCATTGAGCAGATTAGTCGGAAGCATCGGCCTAGCCACCACATGCACCCTCCTCGAGATATCCTTAGGTATTGGTGGCCCGTCCTGAGCATAGATCATACTCGGTGCCGGCTGGCTTGCACCCTTGTTATTTTTTCTTTTCCGTGCCTTCTGCTTCTTCTGCTGTATTGGGATCGAGTTCTACTCAGAGACCACCTTCTTGAGTGTGTTGGGGCTGATAATATTTTGCACCTTGGTTGTTTGAGTCTCGGTGAAGGTGGTAGCTGGAGGCGTCTCCTGAGAACTGAACAGATAACGCCTGTTGCAATTGGGTTTCTCCGCGGTACCAGCTAGATCCCGATCGTCTTTTGCAGGGTTGGGTGCTTGAGAAAGAGGCCCCAAGAATTCGTCACCGTACCCATCTTCATTGATGTACTTATCGACATTGGAAAATGTACCGTCGTTGTCGTCCGGATCCTGTGCCATATTCATGTCCGGACCAGCTGACGGCGGTAGCATTGTGGCGGTCTTCCCATGGCTTGGCACCGGCACGACTGGCGGTGTTGTCTGTGGGGTGGTGTCCCCCGCCCCCCAAATGAATCTGGCTCTTCGGCCAAAGCATGGACCAGTTTAAGCAGGCACTGAGGGTCATCACATCATCTTCGTCGGCCCCAGGGGGTCGATACGGAGGTAACAAGTCGTCGCAGCCCTGCACCACCCGAACCAGTTGAACCCTATACACGGTGGGTGGCATCGGATTACCGTGGAACACGCGGTTGCCCGGTTCAACGATTTTGGCCTTGGCAAAATCGATCAACTCGCCGTCCATGAAGTGCAGGAGAGTGCATGGAACGTTGGCGGCGCCCTGTGAAAACATGTAGGGCGTCAGGGATGCCCAGTCAAAGGCAAGGAGATGAAGTAGTCATCGGCCGAGCCTTAGTTACCGTGATGGTGTCGAGCTCGGCTAATGTCGAGGCACCACCAACGGCGGGCGTGCAACTGACGGAGGGGCCGCTTGCTGCCGAGGTGTTGGCCGGCGTATTCTTCCCACACCCGGGTGCATTAAGGTCCAATACCGGCGCCGACGCCGGAGACACAAATGCCGCCTCTGCCGGAGACACCAATGCCGCCTCCGCCGGAGACACCATTGCCGGCGCGTTGTGCGAGTTGCTGCCCGTGAAGCTGGGAATCGGGGACGGCCCCTGTTGGCCGCTCGCAATCCACCCCCGCAGCCCCTCAAGCAAGGAAGGCATAATGGCGGTGATCGTCGTTCCCAGTTGGTCTCGCACTTGCTCTTCGACTATCTCGGTAATCCGCACCACTTGTGCCTTGAGTTCTTTAACCTCGTGCTCCTGGCTTTCCGAGCTGGTCTTTCTCTCCATTCGCCCAGCCTTATAGTATTCCGACCATTTCATGGAGAAGCCTTCGCCGGCCACACGACCAGCTGTCGACGGCTTACTGAACTTATCCTATTGTTTCAGAACGTTCAACGCCCTATTTAAAGAGGTGTCCCAAGGGGCAGCAGGCGGGGAGCTCTGAGACCCCGCGCTACTGCTTTCAGTTTCCTGTGGAAGGAACGTGAACCATTTAGAAATTTGGCTTCATTAATTAGAATGCAACCATATGGAGGTAATTACGCGGGGGTGTATTCCTTACCAGAACACACTCAAGCTCCTTCACCTTCGGATCCGTGGTAAGCTCCCCTGTTACTCGGTCCACCTTGTACCGGGCCCTGACATAGTTCCTGGTCTGCTTTTCATGGTATTTATCGAAGAGGGGCGGTAGGCCTTGGTCGGCACGCTCCGCGTCCTCCTTGTGCCATTTAGATTCCGCCACTCTGTAACCGCCGGGACCGAGTTTGTGGACCCCTAAGTTCAAGTCCCGCATATCTTTCCCCCAATGACTTGATTCCGCGGATGCGTTGCTCTCGCACTTGATCTTGAACTCCAGGTAGTCCTCTTCGTTGATTGAAGGATTTGTCACCTTGATCTTCTCATAACTATCACCACTTAGAATCATTCTCTTCACCGCGACTCTCCAAGTACCAAGGGCCGTGCTCATCTTCGTGAGGGCGGCACTGTTCACTTTATTCCCTGAGAGGCGTGTGTTTGCGAAGTCACCAGGGAACTTGTATCATTCGTGCAGCTTCGTGAAGAGAAGGTTGCGCAAATTCCCTTGGTCAGGATGCCTTAGGTTCTTGGTGTTGATCGAGACGGTGCTCCGGAGAATGCACCCGAGTTGTCCCGCGTACCCACGGACTAATTCTTTGGGCGCCGTTGGATGCCCACTGGAGGACACTTCAGTAAATTCCTCCTTGACGGTGCCGAGCACGTTTGGGGACCGGTCCTTCCGTTGCCTCTTCGGTTGGCTGCCATCTGTGCGTTCGCTGCCATCATGAGTGGTGGAATCCCCGGCGGCACCATCAGTGGTGTCATCCCCGACGCCACTAGGGGTTGTGTATTCGGGATCGGTGTCTTCCGCGGCGTCCTCATAGCGGTGAGGTTCTTCCTCCATCAACTGGGACAACTCCCAGAATGGCTTGCCCGAACCGCTAGCCTCATAGTTGTTGGCCATGTTCGCTCTAAATAGGAAAAAAGGCTACTCTAGAGTTACTGGATGAGATTAGGGTAGTATCTATTCTTCTCGGATTTAGAGGAAAACTGAGAATAAAACATTGTCTCTAAATGTTGATTAATTTTTGTTTCGGTCGAGAATCGGGCACCTTCTAGGTCAAGAAAATTGGGCATGACCTTTGCTAATTTTCTTGACTTAGGAGTGCCCCATTCTCAACCAAAATGGAAATTAATCAACATTTCAGGAGAAAGGGGTAACTATTTGTCCTGGCGTCAACATTCCAGGACACACAGGTGCTTAGCAATTTAAAACCAACGGTCACTTTCAATCGGCCAAACTTGGAGGAATAAGATAGTCCTAATGAGGAGATGCGCACGCCAGCGCACGTGTGTCAAAACAAAAGGACATAGTGGTAATCAGGGTATGACGAAAGGAAGTTGTCAGCAAAACTACCAATGATTTTTGCCTTTCAGAAATGTATACACTAAACACTTATATTTTTTTAAGGAGGGAGTACTTCCTATTTGTTTTTCCGAGGGGACGCAAGTGGATATACACAACAAATGACCATGGTATATAGATATTTTGCAAGCAATCACAGTTATGAAACAGTATGACAACTTAAAAGAATTAAATCTGACAACTACATGTTATAACCAACTGAACACTTTACAAAATAATGTGGTAACTCGATAGAATTAATCTGACAACTACGACAAAAGCCCACTTGAAGCCTTTACAAAATAATGTGGTAACTTGATAGAATTAATCCGGCAAGTATCGACCAAACTGCCAATTGAAAGCTTTATGAGATAATGTGGTAACACGATAGAATTAATCTGGCAAGTACGACAAAACATCTTGACAACTTGTAATACAATGGATTACAAAAGGTTTAAATATGGCAACCAAAACTTGGAATGGACAAAATAACCACTTTATATAACATAGCAATTAAAGTATTTTTAAAATTTGGCAACTCAGTATGTGGGATCTGAGCCTAGTACTTATATTCTACAATTAAGCTTTATTTTCAACTCTTTTGCAATATGGCAACTAAGTATGTTTAAATTAGCAACTATTTTTTAAATCTGACAACTGACCCTTTATCTAATATAACTAAATAAATATAACTTTGGCAGTGAAGTATGTATCAAACCTAATCCAAAAAAGTAGTATATGACTACATGTTAAACCTGACAACAAATCTATCTAGCTAAGCAAATGATGCGCAAAGACGTGTTTGATTGCCATTGACTACAAAATCCGTGTTTGAGATGTCGTCTTTCCGAATCCGTATCCACGGACTGGTCCCCGTGTCCTCTAAAAGATGTGGCAGGAAATTTCTGGATTACCGTTGGAGCTGTTCCTAGGCAGTTATGCGAGGCTTTTATCGAAGATGGGGCAGATGCGATGAGATATGACGAGAAGACGGCCAGAATGACAAAAAGAACAAGAACATGCTTGCTTGTTTTAGCTTGCTGCAGCAAAACTGAATGCTGATGGTTTAGCCCCTAGGATTGGTATATCACACAATTTCTACGCAGGCAGGACTTCCATCTGGTCGTAGCCAGACCCAGTCACGCTCGTAACGGCAGCGGCGTGTTGTTTTTTTCTCCACGACCTTTCTGGGAAATACAAGAATTAGGTTCTCCCTATAGTAGTTCAACGGAAACCCTTTCTAGCTTTAGTACACATCTCCACAATGAGACTCAGGCTGGACGAGCAACAAAAGCTCATATTATTGTTTCCAGCATAGGATATAATCCTGAGGCCTCCCATGCTCACTAAAAAGGCCCAGATCTCGCATGTCGCATTTGGGGCATGTTCATAATCAGATGGGACAAGTCAATTATCTTGCTTAATTTCTTTTCTGTTTGAATGTGTCTTCTTTTTGTTTGCTTGAGAAAGAAACTGCATCTAGACTCACAAGTATCTGTACAGGTCAGATACTTTTTAGCCGTGTTATTATTCTACTAGAAACAGGGGGAATGACGCCATCACTCTTTAGCTTCATTGTGTATCTTACTCCCTCCTTACTATGGAGTAAAATACAAAACGTGTATGCATGATAGTAAGCTTACTACTAAGATATTTCGCAACGGACACACTGATACTTAACAAATGTTAACTGTGGAAAAAAATTTATATGCTTTGCATTTTGGGAAGAGGTACTACATTATGAACGTTACATCTAACCACGACACTGTGAACCCCCACCCCCTATGGAAACTCTGCTTTCCCCTGTTTTGATGCCAAAGTTTTCGTCCAAATTTGGTTATATCTAGAGATCCCGTGTCTTCCCCGCAAGATCTTATTAGTGAGTGCGTAGAGTACTAACCGTTGGTATCTGCATGATGTCGCCGGAGTAGGACATCCCCGTCGACATTCGCCGGCAGACAGAGAGCAAAGACAGCGACGCTAGTTTCTCCATCAAACCACGCCAGAGAAAAACAAAAAAACAGTTGTGAAAGAAGAGGATTTGTACCTTCGCGGCGGTGAGGAGGGATGATGGCAACGTGGGCAGATGGGAGGGTGGATGGGAAGTTGAAGGAGGCGAGGGATTTGGGTGCGCAGCCGACGGCGAGCGATTGGGGGACGGGCTGGACGAGGCAGCAAGGCGGGCACGGGCAGGCGGCGGCGGGGGATCCGGCGACGGAGACACAGGCGACGGCGGAGCAGGGGTGGGAGACGCAGGCGACGGCAGAGCGGGGGTGGCCGGTTGTGAAAGAAGGGGAAGGCGGGAGGCGGGAGGAGAGGGAGGGAAGGCCGTAGTGGGGGCGGGGGGTTAGCAATGGCGCACCTTTTAGGGGTGCGCCATAAAAACAATGATAGCAATGGCACACCTTCTCATGCTGCGCCATTACTAACATTTTTTTGTTGGTATATCAATGGCGCACCTTTTAGGGGTGCGCCATAGAAACAGTGATAGCAATGGCGCACCTCCTCCTAGTGCGCCATTACTAACTTTCTTTTATTTTTTTGGATTTAAGTTTGCATCTAATAATTTAGAATTATATGACATGGTATGGTACAAAGTGTGTATGTTGGTGGTCATTGTGTAGTTGGTTCACTATGATACAAAGTTATCTATTGCGTAGGAACCACATGTAGAATCCTTATGGTCAGGTGCTACTTAGTTAAAAAGAGTAGGGTTTTTTGCACACATGCAAAAGCATTGTGTGTCGATATATTAGAATGAAGGGGATGCATAGATACACAGTGTGGCAGTGAATTGTGAACACGAATACACCCGTTGGGAGATGGAGATGGAAAGCCAACAAGATACACAGTGTTGAAATCAAGTGACATGAAATAACAGTCAACAAAGATTGAGCTTGCCACTGACACACACACGCGGCCGACACGTCGTGATTTGATCTTCGCTATATTTTCACAATCTTCTTGCCCTTCTTTCTCGCGGCTGAATAATTTAGGCCCGGAACCCCTTGAGTTCTTCTCTTGAACGAACGTCCTTTAGGTAGGGTGGTCATGCTTCTTCTTGTGGTGTATGATACTTCATCGTCGTCGTCATCTTCCATCTTTGGGTCGCCGTACTTGTCGATGTCTTGATCATTGGTGACTCCATCCATTCCGATGATGTTCCTTTTGCCTCTCCTCACGACAACATGACTGGGATTTGACGGGTCGGTAATGAAGAAGCATTGGTCCACTTGGCAAGCCAGTACCCATGGCTCATTTTTCGCGGTGACGTTTGCGCCCGCGGTCTTGGATTTGTCTTCGGGTATAACCATGGTGGTGAAATACTGGTCTTCTTTTAGGACGCTCTTGGCCCGTCTGACATGGAACATCGGGACCTTCTCTCCAGCATAGCTCAGCTCCCAGATCTCCTCGATCCTTCCATAGTATCTGTCATTGTCATTACCGGTGTAGGATTCCATCGTTACCCCAGAGTTTTGATAATTGCTCTTCATGTCCTTTTCCTCGATGTGGAATGTGTAGCCGTTGATATCGTAAGCCTCATAGGTCATCAGGTTATGCTCGGCGCCCTGTGACAAGGCGAATATGAGTTTTTCTTCCGTGGAAGAATCCTCATGTAAAGGGTACGACAGAAGCCTGTCCTTGAACCAACGCATGAAACATGAGTTGTGCTCTTTGATTATATCTCCGTCTGTCCTTTGTTGGCCTCGGTCATTTTACGTCTTCTCAATAAAGTTTTTGTGCTCTAGCACCCAAGGATCGACCACGTCTATGTGTTGTAGCACGACTAGGTTTGGTCTTTCAAAGTCGGCGAGTCGACCCTTGAAGTCGACATGCATTTCGCGGCGACCCTCGCAGTGACCCCATCCAGCGAGCTTGCTGAGGTGCGTGTTCACGGGCAGACCAACGGGGTTCTCAATGCCTAGATAATTCGTGCATAAGGATAAGCACTCTTTGGTCAGAAAGCCCTTGGCTATGCTTCCATCTGGACGTGCCCTGTTGCGAACGTATCCTTTGATGACACCACTCATCCTTTCGAACGACATCATGCTGTGCAGGAACCGGCCTGAGTTGGATGATATCCTCCACGATATGGACCAGCAGATGCACCATAACGTCAAAGAATGCGGGCGGGAAGTACATCTCAAGCTCGCATAGTATCACCATGATCTCTTCCTGTAGCCTTCTGAGTTGCTTCACACCAACCGACTTCCGAGAGATGACGTCAAAAAGTTGCATAGGCCAAATAGCATTTCACGGATGTGCGCATCCATGATCCCACGGATTGCAACTAGAATTATCTGCGTCATCAACACGTGACAGTTGTGAGACTTCATCCCGCTGAACTTCTGCTTTGCTGAGTCTAGGTATCTGCTTATCTTCCCCGTGTAACCGTAAGGAAGTTTTACTCCTACGAGGCAGGTGAAAAACTGCTCGATCTTCTTCTAACTTAGAGTGAAGCACGCAGGAGGGCATTCATATTCGATCTTCTTGGCCTTTTTGCCTTTGTTGCGATGACTTTCCATGTCCTTCGCCTCATCATCATCATCATCATTAGGGCGTTTTGCGTGAAGCTCCTCCCTGATGCCCATTGATTGCAAGTCTGCCCTTGCTTTCGGCCCATCTTTGGTCCTCTCTGGCATGTTGAGCAGGGTACCAAGTAGACTCTCGCACACGTTCTTCGTGATATGCATGA
This sequence comes from Hordeum marinum, assembly GCA_022496015.1. NCBI lineage: Eukaryota > Viridiplantae > Streptophyta > Magnoliopsida > Poales > Poaceae > Hordeum > Hordeum marinum. The sequence continues at coordinate 389,580,552 of CM039672.1, forward strand.
CATCAAGGTTGTGAGGCACACGGAGGATCTTCCAGTATGGCAAGTCCCAGAAAACAGACCTCGTTTTCCATACCTTCAGCAGCGGCTCTGGCGCCTTTCGCTTCTTTCCTAGCGGTGGGCACTCTTTCCAATTTTTCAACAGCTCGTCTATTTCCTCGCCACTCCTCGTATGTGGGGGTCTTCGGGGTTCGGTTTCACCATCGAATAGATCCTTGCGTTTTCTCCATGTGTCATCGTCGCGAAGCCACCTTCGATGTCCCATGAACACGGTTTTCGAAGACCCGGGATCTCTATCTAGCTGGCGATACGTTGTGTCATCCATGCACCTGACGGATGCACTAAATCCGTGGACAACCTACCCCGCGACATATCCGTAACCGAGAAAGTCGTGCACCGTCATGAGCAGTGTAGCTCTCATAGGGAAATATTGTTTCGCTGTGGCGTCCCACGTATTGGTTGGCGTTTTCCACAGCGTGTCTAGCTCCTCTTTCAGCAGCCCCAGATACAGATTGATGTCGTTCCCTGGTTGTTTCGGCCCTTCAATTAGCATACTCATGTGAATGTACTTCCTCTTCATGCACATCCAGGGGGGAAGGTTGTACATCCACACAAACACAGGCCAGGTGCTATGTGTGCTTCTCTGGCTGCCAAACGGATTGACTCCATCGGTGCTCGCGCCCAGCAGGATGTTCCTTGGATTGTCCTCAAATTCTGGGCGTTCGAAGTTCAACGCTTGCCACTGGCTCGCATCCTTAGGGTGACTCAACATCTTGTCTTTTTTATTTATCTCCAGATCATTTCCGTCATCTTGTCGCTTCTTCTCCTTCCTATCCGTGTGCCAACGCAGGAGCTTTGCTAGCTTAGGGTCCGCGAAATACCGCTGTAGACGAGGAGTGATCAGAAAGTACCACACCACTTTTCGAGGAGCTTTCTTCCTCTTCTTGTATCGAGTGACGCCACACACTGGACATATGGTAGACTCCGCATGCTCGTCCCAATAAATGATGCAATCGTTCATGCACACATGGTATTTCACGTGCGGTAAATCCAGAGGACACATGATTTTCTTCGCCTCCTCCAAACTGGTCGGGCCCTTGTTCCCCTTGGGAAGACCTTCGTGCCAGAATGACATGTTCTCGTCCAAGCATGCGTCGGTCATTTTGTGTTTTACCTTCATCTCCAGAGCCATGAGCGTTACTTTCAGGTGGGTATTCTCGGTCCTGCATCCTTCATACAATGGAGTTACCGCGTCTATCTCCAATTGATCCATCTTGGCTTTCTATCGGAGGGCAGCTCTTGCGTTACCCGTCTACTTGAGAAGCAGCTCTTGAATATGAGGGTCATGCACCCAGCCCTTCGATGGTCCATCGTCGTCTGCTCCGACATCTTCATCTTCATGATCATGTCCTTCGTCTTGATCTTCCTCATCATCATGTCCGACATCTTCTACATGATGACTGTGTCCTGCATCTACTTCGTGATCATGTCCTGGAGATTCTTCGTCTTCTCGCCCGCCCTTGCCGCTATTGTCTTGCTGCCCTTCCTTATTTCTTGCCCGGCCCCCATGGACGACTTCATAATCATCTTCATCACCTTGCCACCGGTAGCCATCCATGAAACCACGCACGAGCAGGTGGTCCCACACCTGTCTGGAATCCGGGTCCATAAGGATCTTTAGCTTGCATTTTCGACACGAACATATTATCTCCGTTTCGTTATTTTGAAGCATCTAGGCCTTCGCGGAGCTCAAAAACCTATTCACGATGCCTTCGGTCATCGTGCGGACCATGGCGCCTGCGGGGTAGAGCAAAATGATATTTTAGAACCAAAATTTTTTTTGGCATGACTTTGCCTAAAAATAGGACCAAAAAGAATGCATAGTGCCAACTTCTCGCCGAAACGGAAATGAATCAACATTCCAGCAAAATATTGGCAACATTTAAGGGAGGGTCATCACCACAAACAATGGTGCACCGCAAACATACATAGATCTGGGCCATAAAAAGTGTGTACGTTGGAGGGAGAAAAAACTAGATCTAGAACATAAAGAAAGCTTTCCCCTTACTTACCTATCAAAAAAAGGAAATTTAACCACTTAATTGTTGGGGAATGTCGCATGGGAAACAAAAATTTCCCTACGCACACGCAGATCTATCCATGGTGATGAGCATCTACGAGAGGGAGAGTGGATCTACATACCCTTGTAGATCGCTAAGCGGGAAGCGTTGAGAAACACGGTTGGTGTAGTCGAACATCTTCGCGATCCAATTCGCCGAGCGACCCGCGATCTCATCACGATCTGTCCCGCGATCCAATCACGATCCAGCCCGTGACCTCATCACGATCCGTCCCGCAATCTCATCACGATCCGTCTCACGATCTTGATCATGATCTGTCCCGTGAACTCATCACGATCCGTTCCGCGATCTCATCACGAACCATCTCGTGATCTCGATCACGGTCCTTCCGATCTAGCGCCGAACGGACGGCACCTCCGCGTTCAGCACACGTGCAGCTTGATGATGATCTCCACCATCTTGATCCAGCAAAAGGAAGTCGAGAGGGAGAAGAGTTCACCGGCAGCGTGACGGCGCTCCGGTGATGGTGGTGGAGCAATTCCGGCAGGGCTTCGCCTAAGCACTGCGGAAATCCGATCTAGAGGAGCACCGGTGGAACGGGTAGCACGTGGCCGTAAAATCTGTCCAAAAACCCTCTATTCCACTAGTATATATAGGAGGAGAGGATAGGAAGACCTGGCGCAAGGGCAAGGCCCTCTAGGAGTCGGCCAAGCCAAAGGAGGAGGAGTCCTACTCCTCCTCCACTCCTAGTAGGAGTAGGACTCTTCCCTTTTTGCCTTTTTCCACTCTTTTCTCTTTGGGATTCTTCCCCTAGCCGCATGGGCCTGTTGTGTCTATTCCACCAGCGGGCTGGTTAATACTTTCCCACAGCCCATGAATCCTCTAGGGTCGAAATACCCCTCCCGGAGGTCTCCCGGTACACTACCGGCACTCCCGGTACACTACCGATGAGCCCGAAACATTTCCGGCGACCAAACTGGGACTTCCTATATATGAATATTTACCTCCGGACCATTCTGGAGCTCCTCGTGACGTCCGGGATCTCATCCGGGACTCCGAACAAACTTCGGTCACCACCATACATAACTCTATACTACCGAAACGTCACCAAACCTTAAGCGTGCAGACCCTGCGGGTTCGAGAACTATGTAGACATGACCGAGACACCTCTATGGTCAATAACCAATGGCGGGACCTGGATGTCCACATTGGTTCCTACATATTCTACGAAGATCTTTATCGGTCGAACCTCTATGTCAAGGATTCAGTTAATCCCGTATGATGTTCCCTTTGTTCTTCGGTATGTTACTTGCCCGAGATTCGATCGTCGGTATCTCCATACCTAGTTCAATCTCGTTACCGACAAGTCTCTTTAGTCGGTCTGTAATACAAGATCCCATGACTAACACTTAGTCATATTTCTTGCAAGGCTTATTGTGATGTTGCATTACCGAGTAGGCCCTGAGATACCTCTCCGTCACACGGAGCAACAAATCCCAGTCTTGATCCATGCCAACTCAACAAACACCCTCGGAGATACCTATAGAGCACCTTTATAGTCACGCAGTTATGTTGCGACATTTGATACACACAAGGCACTCCTCCGATGTCCGTGAGTTTCATGATCTCATGGTCATAGGAACATATACTGGACATCTTTGATCAACGAGCTAGTCCATTAGAGGGATACTAGGGACATGGTTTTGTCCATGTCCATCACATCATTCTCCTAATGATGTGATCCCGTTATCAAATGACATCTCATGTCCATGGCTAGGAAACCTTAACCATCTTTGATCAACGAGCTAGTCCATTAGAGGGATACTAGGGACATGGTTTTGTCTATGTATCCACACATGCATCTGAGTCTCCGATCAATAAAATTATAGCATGGATAATAAACGATTATCATGAACAAGGAAATATGATAATAAATAATTTATTATTGCCTCTAGGGCATATTTCCAACATTAATTTGGGTGAATCTATGGTGCAAATGAGGTGAGGAGGAGCAGGCAGCCGAGACCAAGCTTGGTAGCTAGAGGTGGAGAGAATGAAGTGGGGAAACTGAGTGTGGTAGGTGGCTGTAAAAAATTAAATATCTAGCTGCTCTCAGGTTACCAATGGCGCACTTCCTATGAATATACCATTGGTAACCAGGGTTACTAATGGAGCACCTGGTGCATGGTGCGCCATTACTAGTTTTGAAAAAAAAATTGAAAACAAAATTGTTAATAGTGGTGCACCGTATGTGTGGTGCGCCATTAATAGTTAAAACTAGTAATGGCGCACTTCCACCTGGTGCGCCACTGCTAATTCTGGGGAGGGATGTGGGGCCAGGACACAATTAGTAATGGTGCACCATACACCAGGTGCGCCGTTAGTAATATGGCCATTAATGGCGCACCAGTATCTGGTGCACCACTTCTATATAGAAGTGGCACACCACATACATAGTGCGCCACTAATGTCTATATTAGCTATAGCCCTTTTCCTAGTAGTGCCTACAGGCGAGTCGGACGGTCTTCCACGACATCGTGCTTGGGAAGTCCTGCTCCCCTGTCAGCAAGATCACGCTCGACGTCCTCTTCGGCGGACCCAGCCACTTCCGCCGCGAGCAAGGTTCTGTTTGAGGTCGTGGACCTCGCAAGTCCCTACCATGCGCTGTTGGGATGGACGACCCTCATCAAGTTTATGGCGGTCCCTCATTACGCCTACCTCAAGCTCAAGATGCCGGGCCTCAAGGGAATCATCACCATCGCGGGTGACTACAAGATATCGCTGGAGTGCGCTCGAGACGGCAGCCGACTGGCCGATGCACTCGAGATCGTTCAGGAAAAGCGGCAGCTTGACCGGCTCGTGGCCCTCGCCGCCAGCTAGCTGGCTATGCCGGCTCCTCCCTCGCAGTCTATCGGCAAGGCCTCCTTCCAGCCATCCAAGGACACGAAGAAAATCACGCTCGACCCGGCCAACCCCGCTCAGTGCGTCACCATCGGTTCCCCCCTCGATAGCAAAATAGGAGAGCGAGCTCGTCGACGTCCTCCGTGAGAATCGGGACATCTTTGCATGGTCCCTCATGGACATGCCGGGTGTTTCGAGGAAGTTCGCCGAGCACAAACTACATGTCCGGCCGGACGTCAAGACGGTCAAGTTACCCCTACGCCATTTCTCCGAGGAGAGGAGGCGTTGACGGGTTTTATACCCCTAGGTAGGCCAAAGCAACGGGATCTTCCCCATTTCGCTTCGAAGAAAAACTACGCGGCCGGATGGCCGTGGCCGGCTGGAGGACGTTCAACACAAGCCAGTGCCAGCTAGCGCCCCCGCCGTCTGGTCAAGGAGCCGGTTGGGCCCTCGGCCGGCTGCCCACGGGCCGACTCTTCCATTGACATCGGGACGTACATGCCCAGTCCCGTCCCTGTGCACGTAGGTACGACAACATGACGTGACCGGCACGACGTGACTGGCATGATGGGCGGCCCTGTGGGTACAGTGGCCGCTTACGCACCACAGCGCGTGGCTATAGTCCATCCGTCTTGGCTGCTAACCTCGATGAGCGTGACCGGGCGGGGGAACAGTGCCGACACGCCCTTGCCACTCGATTACCTGCCCCGGCATGGCTACAGTGCTGCCGGCCGTACCGGAGAATTCGGTCGGTTGGCGCTAGATGACACTTCCCCGGCGTCCCGTGCCGCGGCAGGTGGGTGAGGACCAATCATAGAGCCAGCTGGCGGGCCACAATGGGAGATGGGACCGCTTGGCTGGCGGGCCCCGCCCACGACAAGACGATGCGAGCGGCGGGACCCTCTGGCTAGCCGGAGAGACTGCCAGTCGGGTACCCCCCACCATTGTACTTATGACATATTGTAAGAGCCGGGGTTGGCCTAAAAAACCCCCCGAGCCCCATGCAACGGGGACGGACAAATGGTCTCACACACACACCCACAGAACTCTCATTCCCTCCTCTAGTAGCAGAGGAAGATGAGCCGACTGCTCCTTCTTCCTCCTCTAGACACAGCTCCAGGAGCATCCTTGTACACATACCCATCCATCCAAGTAGACCAAGCAGGCCTAGGGGTGTTACCTCCCACGGAGGGCCCTGAACCTGGGTACATCGTTTGTCACCACCGCTTGTTCCCAATCTCACACCCGGAGCCCATCGGCATCCTCCGGCCCCAACCACTCACGATAAGCCACCCCATGGCATCTGTCGTGAGAAAACGACGACAGTTGGCACCCACCGTGGGGCCATACGCGGCACCGGCTGGATTCATGCTCCGAGCAGGACCCCTCGCCATTCTCCGCCGTTGCCGCTCGTCCTAGGGAGACCGTGGGGAGCTCGTGGGGCTTGCCTTAGCACGCCCTATGGGCAACTCCGTCGGCCTCGCGGCCAACATCGACGCGCTCATCGAGCTCTTCCGTAGGCTCAGCCTCGCCGAGTACCCTGCGGGGCTGCTCGTGTGCGCTGGCCTGCCCACAGCAGTGCGCGCAGTCGCTATGGCTTAGCCGAGTGGGTCCCATGATCGTATGGGGGTGATGGCCATCACTTCCTCCACCACGTCCGGACGGGCGCGGGTCGTGGCTACCGCTGCCGCCGCCCGCTTCGGCACATCTGACTTGCTCGGTGCGTCCCTCCGGGGCTTGGGCACTCCGATCGCCCCGATGGCGAACACCGACACCGCCGCGACCGATCTCGAGGTGGCTCGCCGCATCCTGTTCGAGGATGCCACCGCCCTCGCTATCACACGGCACAACGGGAGTACGCTTCCGCCTACGGACTCACCCCGGCTGGCACCGAGCCCAACCGGCTTGGGGTTGTGCGCGACCACGGCCGCGTGGTCGCCGAAATCCTGGGTGACAAAATGCCCATCTACGACACCCCCGCAGCTAACCTGCACGCTCTCAAGGTGGCCTACGAGGAATTGGCTACCTTGGAGGGAGAAGAGCGTGTCGCCCACTAGCGCCACATCAAGGAGCTCATCGATGCTGCTGACGCATAACAACATCTTCTCGCAACGGGCGGTGCCGCCACTGGCGGCCACCGGCCCGAGCGCGAGGGAACGGGAACTGCCGGCCACCAGGCAGCCCAGTACTCCTGCTCCCCTCACGTTTCCAGCCACCGGGCCAAAGCGAACAACCCACGGCCCACACAGACGCCGGGGATTGAGCAGCCGGCTGTTAGCAGCCGGCGCACCAACGAGCCGCCTCAGAGTAGCCACCACCACGAAGCACCGACATCCGGCAGCCAGCGTAGCCAGGGGCGAATGCCGCCTCCACGGCGCGAGTCACGACAGTCGGCGCTAACCCACCATCCGCCCTGAGCTCTCAGCTCGGCTTGGACCACGCGTCCCCTGCAGCGAGAACGACGCCTGCAACCGCATCGACAAACTCGCACAATCCACCCTTCTCGAAGAGGAGGGCTCGATTGGTCTGTCCTGCTTCGGCCCCCAGATTTGCACCGAGCCATTCCCAGCTGGCTTCACGCTCCTTAGGGACACCCCGAAATACAACGGGGCCGCCAAACCCGAAGACTAGCTGATCGACTACACCACCGCGGTGGGTATCGCCAGGGGGAATAAGCGCGTAGCCGTTCGCTACACCCCCCTTATGCTGATCGGCTCGGCCCGCACCTGGCTCAACAGCCTGGCGGCCGGCAGATTCAACACTTGGGCGGAGTTCGAAGAGGCCTTTGTCCGCAACTTCACTGGCACCTACAAGTGGCCCGTCCGTCCCCGTGAACTCTCCATGTGCGTTCAGGGTCCGGACGAGTCCCCTCATGACTACCTCACCTGGTGGCCTGAGCTCCGCAACTCATGCGAGGGGGTGCACGAGGTCCAAGCCGTGCAGTACTTTATCGAGGGCTGCCGGGACGACACCCCTCTCAAGCACAAGCTCCTGTGGTCCGAGCCGGCCACGCTCGTTGAGCTCATGACCAAGGCAGACAAATACGCCATGGCTGATTTGGCCATCTGGGTCAAGACGACCCCGCCCGCCAAGGCAACGACGACGCCGGCCGCGACCCGGGCGGCTACCGACAACCGGCAGCCGTAGAACAACAAGCGCAAGAAGGACCAGCCGGATCCCCGCTACAGGAGCCGGCATGTCAATACCGTCAAGGATCAATAGCCGGTTGCCCAGCCTTCCGGCCAGCGCCAGCGCACCGGCAAGGCTGCCTGGCAGCCGAAGCTCACCTTCGAGCAAATGCTTGATCTCCCCTGCAAGAACCATTCAGGGGGCAAGCCCTCTACGCACATGCTCTAGCTCCGGCTGCTCCCGGATCCTCCCGCGCTCACAGTGATTGTCCGAGGGGATGGCCTTCCGGCTCCTCCCGCGCCGCCAGCCCGCGCGCCGGCCCCGACCCAAGCAGCCGCCCCAGTGCCGACAATGGCTCCGAACGACGGTCGCCTGATCGACCAGTTCCCCAACCAGGACGGTTGCTACGTCGTCTTCACCAGTGACGAGACGGGCAAACATGATCAGCACCGGCTCCACCGTGAGGTGAACTCCACCATGCCGGCAACTCACCAGTTCATCCATTGGTCGGAGAAGCCGGTCACTTGGAGCCAGACCGATCACCCTATCTTGATGCTGAATCCCGGCTGTTACGCCTTGGTACTCGACCCCACCATCGCCACCAAGGAGAGAGCCTGCTGCTTCTCACGGGTGCTAATATACGGCGGCAGCAGCATCAACATTCTCTACCTTGACACAATGCATCAGCTGGGGCTGAAGATAGAAGACCTGTGGGCGAGCTCGACAGTTTCCCCTGTTAGCAAGATCATGCTTGATGTCCTCTTCAGTGGACCCGGCCATTTCTGCCGCGAGCCAGTGATGTTCGAGGTCGTGGACCTTGCGAGCCCCTACCATGCATTGTTGGGCCGGCCGGCTCTTGTCAGCTTCATGGCGGTCCCCCATTATGCTTACCTCAAGCTCAAGATGCCGGACCAAAAGGGGATCATCACCTTCAACGGCGACTACAAGATGTCTCTCGAATGCGCTCGAGATGGCAGCAGGCTGGCCGAGGCCCTAGAGATCACCGAGGAGAAACGGCAGCTCGACCAGCTCGTGGCCCTTGGTGCCAGCCGGCCGGCCGTGTCGGCTCCATCTTTGCAATCCACCGGCGAGGCCTCCTTCCAGCCATCTAAGGACACCAAGCAAATCTCGCTCGACCCGGCCAACTCGGCTCAGTGCGTCACCATCGGCTCCCGCCTCAACAGTAAATAGGAAGGTGAGCTCGTCGACTTCCTCTGTGAGAATCGGGACATCTTTGCATGGTCCCCTAAGGACATGCCGGGTGTTCTGAGGAAGTTCGCCGAGCACAAACTCCACGTCCGGCCGGACGTCAAGCCTGTCAAGCAACCTCTGTGCCGCTTCTCCGAGGAGAAGCGGCGTACTATAGGCGAAGAGCTCGCCCGGCTGCTCGTAGCCGGGTTCGTCATGGAAGTATTCCACACGGACTGGCTGGCCAACCCAGTCCTGGTACTGAAGAAGAACAAGACCTGGCGCAAGTGCATCGACTAAACTAGCCTGAACAAGGCATGGTTCAAGGACCCATTCGCCTTGCCACGGATCGGTCAAGTCATCGACTCCACGGCCGGCTGCGACTTGATGTCCTTCCTAGACGCCTACTCAGGCTACCACCAAATCAAGCTGGACCCGGAAGACCGGCACAAGATCTCCTTCATCACGCCCTTCGGGGCCCACTGCTACATCACCATGTCCTTCGGCCGAAAGAATGCTGGCGCCACCCTCCAACGAAGCATGCAGAAGTGCCTCCTGCCTTAGGTAGGCAGGAACGTACACGTCTACATCGATGACATTATCATCAAAAACAAGAAGCAGTTCAGCCTCCTCGAAGACCTTCGGGAGACCTTCGCGCACCTACGAGAGTACAAGATCAAGCTCAATCTAGAGAAGTATGTCTTCGGCATCCCCGCCGGACAACTCTTGGGTTTCCTCGTGTCCGCCCGCGACATCGAAGCTAACCCCGAGTAGAACAGCCGGATTGAGCACATGCCAAAACCGACCCGGTTTCGCGTCGTCCAGAAGTTTACCGGCTGCCTCGCCTCGCTCAGCCGGTTCATTTGCCGACTGGGAGAGAAGGCCCTGCCCCTCTACGGGCTCCTTTGCAAGATGGCTCTAATCGAGTCGGGTCAAACCAAGAGGCTGGGCGCCTTCGATTGGCCTGACGAGACGGACGAGGCCTTCCGCAGCCTCAAGAAGGCTGTCACCCACGCGCCCATCCTGTCCACGTCGGCCGAGAAGGAACCTCTGCTCGCCTACATCACAGCAACCACCCGCGTCATCAGTGTCATTCTGGTGGTCGAGCGGCCGGAGGAGGGCAAGTCCCTACCGGTCCAGCGACCCGTCTACTACCTTAGTGATGTCCTCTCCGCGTACAAGCAGAACTACCCCCAGTATCAAAAGATGTGCTACGGCATATACTTTGCTGCCAAGAAGGTCAAGGAATACTTCCAAGAGCATACCATTGCTGTCGTGAGCACGGCCCCGCTTGGCGAGATCATGACCGGCTGGGACTCCACCGGCCGGATTGCCAAGTGTGTCATCGCCCTCGCCGACCATGAGATCCGGTATGATCCAAGAACCGCCATCAAGTCACAGGCGTTGGCGGATGTCCTCGTCGGCTGGGCGGAGACAGAGTTCGTCCCGCCTCCCCTAGATTCCACCCATTCGCGCATGCACTTCGAAGGATCGAAAATGAGGACCGGCCTGGGTGCCGGCATAGTCCTCTCCTCCTCGAAAGGTGATCAGCTCACATATGCCCTACAGATCCACTTCGCCGCCTGCAACAACGTGGATGAGTACGAGATCATCGTCCATGGCCTCCGGCTCGCCAAGGAGATCGGCATCAGGCGCATCCTCTGCTTCGGCGACTCTCACCTCGTGGTGCAGCAAGTCTATGGTGAATGGGATGCCAGGGATGCCAACATGGCCAGCTACCACTTCCTCATACAACAGCTCACCGGCTCCTTTGAGGGCTGTGAGTTTCATCACATCCCACGAGCGAACAACGAGGCAGCGGATGCGCTGGCGAAGATTGACTCCACCTGGCAGGGCATCCCAGCCGACGTCTCCCTCGAATAGCTGCTCAAGCCGTTAATCAAGCCTTCCCCAGAATCGGAGTCAATCTTCGTGCCGGTGGGCGCCTCCGGCCCATCGTTGGCCCCAGCCGCCTCTCCAGCAAGTTCACAGCCGGCTCTCGAATTGTTGGCCGCCCAGCCGGCTCCGATTGAGCTGACGGCGCACAAGGCGGCTAGCCCAAGCGACATGGCCATCATGGTGATCCCCAACCACCCGGCCCCGGGGCCCGGCGAGCCAAACTCGGGGGCTGGTCAACCAGCCTCAGGGGCTCTTGAGCCGGTCCCGGGAGCTGGCGAACTGGTCTCGGGACTGATCAACCAGTCCTGGGGGCTCCCGAGCCAGCCGCCGTCACGGCCGCCTCATGGGCCCAACCCATCTTAGCGTTCCTTCTACGGGGCAAGCTGCCTCTAGACGAGGCTCTAGCTAGGCAAATGCAGCACCGGGCCACAACCTACGACATCATCAACAACGAGCTCGTCCACCGCAGCACCATCGGCGTCATCTAGCGATGCATCGAGACGAAAAGGGTCTCGAGATCCTCCTCAACATTCAACAGGGCGAGTGCGGGCATCATGCCGCCTCCTGGACCCTAGTGGCCAAGGCTTTCCGCCACGGCTTCTTCTGGTCGACGGCTCTTGACGCGGCCAAGAAATTGGTCGATGAGTGCGAGGGCTGCCAACGCTTCAGCGTGCAAAGCCACCTGCCGGCAATGGCCCTCCAAACCATCCCCCTCTCATGGCCCTTCGCCATTTGGGGGCTGGACATGGTGAGCCCATTCAAAACCGCTCAAGGCAGCATGATGCACTTACTGGTGGCCATCGACAAATTCACCCAGTGGATCGAGGCGCGATGAATCAAGAAGCTGGACGGCCCCACGGTCGTTCGGTTCATCGACGACATCATGGTACGCTACGGCGTTCCCCACAGCATCATCACCGACAACGGCACCAACTTTGCTAAGGGCGCACTCGTGTGTTTCTGCTCCAACCAAGGAATCCAGCTCGACCTGGCCTCCGTCGCTCATCGGCAGTCCAACGGCCAGGTCGAGAGGGCGAACGGCCTCATACTATCCGACATCAAGCCCCGTCTCATGATGCCGCTGGTAAGGTTAGCCGGCTGCTAGATCAGCGAGCTGCCGGCCGTCCTTTGGAGTCTCAGGATCACCCCGAACCGGTCAACCGGCTACACTCCCTTCTTCCTTGTGTACGGGTCCGAGGCGATCATCCCCACCGACATCGAGTTCGATTCGCCTCGGGTCACCATGTACACAGAGAAGGACGCAAAGGAGCCAAGAGAAGACGGCGTCGATCTACTCGAGGAAGCTCGCGAACTGGCCTTGTGACGGACGGCGATCTACCAGCAAAAACTCCGGCACTACCACAGCAAGCGGATTCGGCCACTCTCGTTCCGCGAGGGGGACCTGGTCCTCAGACGGATCCAGCGAACCGCCGGATAGCACAAGTTGTCCTCCCCATGGGAAGGCCCGTTCATCATCAGCAAGGCGCTACGCAACAACGCGTACTACCTGATAGACGCCCAGAAGCCGTAGACGCGCAAAAGAGATGCTTCCAATGAAGAAACGGAGCGCCCATGGAACGCAGCGCACTTGCGCCCGTTTTACCGCTGAGGAAAAATCAATGTATGCATGTATGTATCCCCATCCTTTTGGGCTTATGAATGCAGTGGGCACCCGAAGCCAGCTCTTGGGACATGCCCCGTTTCGTTTCTTTCAAAAGTGTTCCTGACTCACTGGCTCCCCGCCCTCGCTCCTGGGCTCGGGGGCTAGCCGACTGGGCCTAGAAGCGCCTCTCTGAAAAACAGCTAAGTAGCATGAGCCGGCAAAACCTCCCCACCCTTACCAGCTACAGAACCGGCTCCCGGCTGTCTGGCTGACGGGGCCCCGGGGCGGCAAGGTTTGGCTCACACGAAAGGATCAAACAAAGGGAGACCCCTTCGGGGCCCAGTCGGACCCTCGCCACGTCTCTACCACTCTATTTATCCCAAAAAAACCTCACGATTCCTATGTTTTGAACCGGCTCCCCTGAGGCGGACGCCCCGACCCAGCTACAGATCGTCTCCCGGCAGTTGGGCTGGCGGGGCCAAAACCAAAGGGGAAAAGGAGTAGAACGAAAAGAGTCGAGGCAGGCAAAAGGGGATAAGGACGAGGCAGCATGAGTCACAAGGCAAACACAACACAATATTCATGACATAAACATTAAGGCAAAAGTGGCCCACGGCCAGCATTCGGTTCATTACACAAACACCCCTAGTGGGTGGATTCAAGTTTTTACATGCAGGAAAAAGAAGATAAAAAAGATGCCCGGGGGCTTAGGCCACCGGCGCGTCGCCACCCAGCGTACCCCCAGCCGGCGTGTCGCGAGGCGGCTCGGTCCTTGCCTCGGAGGTGGTCGTAGTCTTTGGGTCGGCCTCCTTGGCCTCCGAGGTAGTCTCCTCGGTCTCGTCCATCTCGCCGTTGAGTCGGTGCTCTCGTCGGTGACTTCATCATCCACCAGGACGTGAGGGATGCCGATGGAATCCTCGGGCAACGGCTCGCCATCCTCGCCATGGTCCGACAGGAATTTGTCGGCGTCAACGTATGAGGCGAGCTCATTGGCCCACTAGACAAGGGCTGGCTCTCTGGCCTCCCGCTCTAAGGCCGGCACGTCCCGCATGGTCGCCAGTCGGCCCAGGTCCACGCCACGGTACCAAGACGTCATGAACTATAGCGCCATCTGCACCCCATCTCGGGCGGCCGATGCCTTCCAGGCCTCGAGGCGGGGGACGGCGTGCTCCAGCCACTGAGCCATGCGGTGCGTCGGAGCTCCCCTGCGGCCCGTCCATAGCACGATGATGACCTCCTTGCCGACGGTTTTGAGCCGCTCCACGCTCCGCTCGAGATGGGTCATCCGCATCTCGACGGCAAAACCAATCTCGTCCATGTCCCATGCGGCGTGCTCCTCAATGGGGTGACGGCACTCCCGAAGGTATTCTTGATGCTCTTCAACAGCGCGTGTAGCGCGGTGATGAGTTTTCGGGAAACGCCCTGGAAGGAAGGAGAAGAGAAGGAAAGAAAAAGCAAAGATGAAATACGAGAAACGGCACAAGGAAGAGCAGCCGGCTGGGGAAGAGAGAGATTGACACCTACCTTCGATCGGGCTAGCTCCTACCGGCACCAGTCCAGGACACTGCCCAACTCCGAGAAGGACGGGACCGAGCCGCCTGCCTGCGGGGCCGGCAGGGTTGACATGCTTGCCAGCGCTTCCCAGTCCCGGATGACCTCCTGCATCGACTATATGGCCCTTTGGGCCTGGCCGCTGCTGCCACCCGGGCTCGCTGCGGCTCCGGCCACCAGGGGCGGGTTGGTGACGGCAAGGGGTCGGGAATCGCCTCCCGCTGCCCCTGCCCGGTGCCGCAGCCGCCTCCTCTCCCGGCCGCTCCGGCGCGTTGGTCGCGCCGAAGGTACCTCCACCTCCATGGAAACCATCTCCGGCGGCGCCTCCGACGCCGCCTCCGGGACCACCGGAACCTCCGACATCTCGACCCGGGTCGGCTCGGCCGCGGGAGGGGTCACCTTCGGCACCTCATGCCTAGTCACCTCGGGAGTCGGCTCCGTCGTCGCCTCCCTCGCCTGGGCCGTTTCTTGCGCGGGTGGAGGCGTTGGCGAGTCCATGGCCTCCCCCTGTGGCTTGCATGATGAAGGCCTCGACACGTGGGTGGATTCCGCCGCCGAGTCCATCGCCCAAAGGGGGTCCGCCGACCCCCTCCGCTTCCGGCGGCTCGAGGTCCCGGAGTGCGCGGCCCCTCCTCGCATGCCGGACCGGGAGGCTCGCAGCTCTACGAGCCTCCTCTTTCCCTCCCGCTGGGTGGCCGCATGCTAGCGGGCCAGCCGGTCGGCGGCATCCGTCGTCTCCCCTGCTGGCTCCTCATCTTGGAGCTCAATGGGGTCACTTCAGCGTCCAAAAACTGGTCGTTAACCGGCCCACAAGGTGAAAGTAAAACTCGCACAAAGATGAAGAACTTACGCGATAACAAGGGGTAGGGCCCGCTTGGCGCGTGGCGGCGGCTTCCGCGTGGCCACCTTCACCCGCTTCGGGCCAGGCGGCGAGGCCACCGTTCCCCCGAGAGCCGGCCTCTTCCCCCGGCCAGCCGCTTCAGTCGCCGGGCCTCGAGCCGGTCCCTCCTCGCTCCTCCGGTCGAGGAGGTCCGTCTAGAATCATCAAATTGTCATCATCATCGTCATCGTCTGTCCAGTCCCGGATGGAGGGGGCAAGAGGGAACTCACCTGCTTCACTGGGTTCCCCGGTTGTGCCAGACCCTCCGGCCCCGCCAGGAGCGCCGCCTCACGAATCCACTGGCTCGTCGCGATCCATTCCTTCCTCCTTCTGGAAGTCCCGAGAGTCGGAGTCCACTCCTTCCTCCTTCCTCCTTCGTCCTTCCTCCTTATGGAAGTCCCGAGAGTCGGAGTCCTCACGCTCCGCCTCGAAGATCTGCGAGTGCGGGCCGTTCGGCATATTTTGTCGCACCAGCAGCTGCGGTCAACACTTCAACATAAGTTCTCCAGCCGGCTGCTGGCTGGGGAATACCAAACGGGAAAGAACCGCCTCGACGTAAAAACTTACCAACGAAGGCCAGTTGATGTGGTCGTACGGCTCCATGCTGAAGGACCACGAGGTGGGCTTCAGCTTGAACGTCGTGAGGGCATTCACCCGCTTCGCCACCTGAGTCGGCGTCAGCTCGACGGTGGACTGCTGGCATGGGTCGTGCCGGCCGGACATGTCGCAGATCCGGTCTGGCCTCATCTGGAGGGGCAACACCCGGCGCGAGACAAAGGCCGCCACTAGGTCGGCGACAACCAGTCCCTCGGCGCTCTTCAGCTGTGAGAGCAGGGCGAGCTCGTCCAAGGCCACGCCGCACGGGGCAGGTCCCTGCCAGTTCTGCTGGGAGGACTGCCTGTCCTCGAACAGCGGCAACCGGATGTAATCCATCCTCGGGTCGACGTTGTTCACGTAGAAGAATGATTGGTGCCACCCCTTGACGGAGTCGATCCGAGAGAGAGGGGGAAAGCAAGCGATGCCGCGGCAACACACCACCGTGCCTCCACACGCCTCACTCTTCAAAGACTTGAGATAGAAGAGGGCATTGAAGAACTCGATGAAGGGGAGGATGCCAAGGTACCCCTCGCACAATGTTACGAAGGCGGAGAGGTACAAGATCGAATTCGGCCTGAGGTTCTGCAGCTGGAGGTTGAAAGTGTCAAGAAGAAGACGGAAAAAGAGACTCGCCGGGACCCCGAAGCCCCGAGATAAGTGCCAAAGGAACACGACATGTTCCCCTGGTTGCGGTGCTGGCGCTATCTCGTCGCCCGGCGCGTGTGCAGCCACCCGCTCCACCGACGACAACATGTGCGCGCGGTGCAGCTCGGCGACATCCGCCTCAACCATGAAGGAACCAGCCCAATTGCCTCCGCGTCCATCGGCCATCATAGCGGCGGTGCGGTGTGCGGGCACGGGCGTGGGCTCGAGTGTGACAGCGTGCGAGGGAAGGAAAGAAGCAATGACGAAGCAGGGCAGCGAGGAGGCAAGTGGGGCATGGGTACCTCCGCCTCCTTCCCATCCTCACCTTTTTATAGGGGAGGCCATGACCGGGGGACGTGGGATCTTCTGCGCCCACTCCTCCCAAAAATTTCGTGCGCGTGGGTGGCCCCAGGCCGTAACGACCGCTTTGGGGCGCAAAGGATCCTGTCCTGCACCCCGAGGCCTACAAGGGCTACGCCTGGGTCCTGTTGGGCTAGGCCTGGGCGATGTCCCGTCTCTCCGCATGCGCGGGACCCACGGCATCATTACTCGCCACGTGGCGTGCCGTGTGCCGGCGCGGGCCTCGGGGTGGCACGCCGGAACCGGAGGCGTCAGATCCAACGGGCGACCCGACTGCCCCTTCGCCTTCGAGCCGGGGGTGGCTGGTGCTAAGGGGAAGCCGTCGGCTCACCATCGTCTGCCAGACGCGGGCCCCTGCCGGCTTCGGGGACTACTGATGGGGTTTATACCCCTAGGTAGGCCAAAGAAACGGGATCTTCCCCAATTCGCTTTGAAGAAAAACTACACGGCCGGCTAGCCATGGCCGACTGGAGGATGTTCAGCGCAAGCCAGTGCCGGCTGGCGCCCCGGCCGTCTGGTCAAGGAGCCGGTTGGGCCCTCGGTCGACTAGGTGCGGCTGGCTGCCCACGAGTCGGCTCTTCCGTTGACATCGGGACAGACATGCTGTTGGGGAACGTCGCATGGGAAACAAAAATTTTCCTACGCACACGCAAACCTATCCATGGTGATGAGCATCTACGAGAGGGAGAGTGGATCTACATACCCTTGTAGATCGCTAAGCGGGAAGCGTTAAGAAACGCGGTTGGTGTAGTCGAACATCTTCGCGATCCAAATCGCCGAGCGTCCCGCGATCTCATCACGATCCGTCCCGCGATCCAATCATGATCCGTCCCGTGAACTCATCACGATCCGTCCCGCGATCTCATCACGATCCATATCACAATCTTGATCATGATGTATCCCGCGAACTCATCATGATCCGTTCCGTGATCACATCACGAACCGTCTCGCGATCTCGATCACGGTCCTTCCGATCTAGCGCCGAACGGACGACACCTCCGCGTTCAGCACACGTGCAGCTTGATGACGATATCCACCGTCTTGATCCAGCAAGAGGAGGTGGATAGGAGAGAGAGTTCACCGGCAGCGTGACGGTGCTCCGGTGATGGTGGTGGAGCAATTCCGGCAGGGCTTCGCCTAAGCGCTGCAGAAAACCGATCTAGAGGAGAAACTATGCACCGGTGGAACGGGTAGCACGTGGCCGGAAATTCTGTCCAAAAACCACCCAATCCACTAGTATATATAGGAGGAGAGGAGAGGAGAGGCAGCCAAGGCCTTTGGGTCGGCCGAAATAGGAGGTGGGAGCAATCCTACTTCACCTCCAATCCTAGTTGGAGTAGGATTGCCTCCTATTGGCTGATTTTCCACTTTTTGCTTTAGGACTTTCTCTCCTGCGCCATGGGTCTTTGTGGCTGTTTTCCCAGCCCACTAAGGGCTGGTTATTATTCTCCCACAGCCCATGGACCTCTTGGGGTCGAAATACCCCTCCCGGAGGTCCTCCGGTACTCTACCGGCACTCCCGGTACAATACCGATACTCCCGGTACACTACCGATGAGCCCGAAACTTTTCCGGAAACCAAACTGGGACTTCCTATATATGAATCTTTACCTCTGGACCATTCCAGAGCTCCTCGTGACGTCCGGGATCTCATCCGGGACTCTGAACAACCTTCGGTCACCACCATACATAACTCTACACTACCGAAACGTCACCGAACCTTAAGTGTGCAGACCCTGCGGGTTCGAGAACTATGTAGACATGACCGAGACACCTCTACAGTCAATAACCAATGGCAGGACCTGGACATCCACATTGGTTCCCACATATTCTACGAAGATCTTTATCGGTCGAACCTCTATGTCAAGGATTCAGTTAATCCCGTATAACGTTCCCTTTGTTCTTCGGTATGTTACTTGCCCGAGATTCGATCGTCGGTATCTACATACCTAGTTCAACCTCGTTACCGGCAAGTCTCTTTACTCGTTCCATAATACAAGATCCCGCAACTAACAATTAGTCACATTGCTTGCAAGGCTCATTGTGATGTTGTATTACCAAGTGGGCCCTGAGATACCTCTCCGTCACACGGAGTAACAAATCCCAGTCTCGATCCATGCCAACTCAACAGACACCATCGGAGATACCTGTAGAGCACCTTTATAGTCACCCAGTTACATTGCGACATTTGATACACACAAGGCACTCCTCCGATATCCATGAGTTGCATGATCTCATGGTCATAGGAACATATACTTGACATGCAGAAAACAGTAGCAATAAACTGACACGATCATATGCTATGTTTGTAGTTTGGGTCTTATCCATCACATCATTCTCCTAATGATGTGATCCCGTTATCAAATGACATCTCATGTCCATGGCTAGGAAACCTTAACCATCCTTTGATCAACGAGCTAGTCCATTAGAGGCATACTAGGGACATGGTTTTGTCTATGTATCCACACATGCATTTAAGTCTCCGATCAATACAATTATAGCATGGATAATAAACGATTATCATGAACAAGGAAATATGATAATAACTAATTTATTATTGCCTCTAGGGCATATTTCCAACAGTCTCCCACTTGCACTAGAGTCAATAATCTAGTTCACATCACCATGTGATTCGCATTGTTATGAATCTAACACCCAATGAGTTTTGGGGCTCGATCATGCTTTGCATGTGAGAGAGGTCTTATAGTCAATGGGTCTGCGATATTCAGATCCGTGTGTACTTTGCAAATCTCTATGTCAAACCGTAAATACTGCTACCACACTCCACTTGGTACTATTTCCGAATGGCTGCTCCACTATACGTATCCAGATTGCTACTACTAGTCATCCGGATAGGTGTTAAAGCTTGCATCGACGTAACTCTTTACGACTAACTCTTTATCACCTCCACAATCAAGAAATATTTCCTTAGTCCTCTGGTTACTAAGAGTAATTCTGACCGCTGTCCAGTGATCCACTCCTGGACCACTCTTGTACCCCTTGACAGACTCATGGCAAGGCACACATAGGTGCGGTACACAGCATGGCATAATATAGAGCCTATGGCTAAGGCATAGGGGACGACGTTCGTCCTTTCTCTTTCTTTTGCCGTTGTCGAGCTTTGAGTCTCACTCAACTTCACACCTTACAAATCAGACGAGAACTATTTCTCTGGCTGATCCATTTTGAACTCTTTCAAAATCTTGTCAAGGTATACACTCATTGAAAGTCTCATCAAGCATCTTGATCTATCTCTATAGATTTTGATGCTCAAGAATTAGGTAGCTTTATCCAGGTCTTCCTTTGAAAATCACTTTCCAAATGACCGTTTTATGCTTTCCAGAAACTCTACATTATTTCTGATCAACAATATGTCATCCACATATACTTATCAGAAATTCTATAGTGCTCCCACTCACTTTATTGCAAATACAAGTTTCTTGTAAACTTTCTATAAACATCAAAACTTTGATCACCTCATCAAAGCGTATATTCCAACTCCGAGATGCTTGCTTCAGTCCATGGAAGGATCACCGAATCTTGCACACCTTTTAGCATCCTTAGGCCTGACAAAACCTTCTGGTTGTATCACATACAACCTTTCCTCAAGTAAACCGTTAAGGAAACGATGTTTTGACATCCATCTGCCAGATTTCATAATTGAAAACACAGCAACTGCTAACATAATTCCAACAGACTTTAGCACCACTACGAGTGAGAAAGTCTCATCGTAGTCAACTCGTTGAACTTTTCACAAACATCTTTGCAACAAGTCGAGCTTTACAAATAGTGACATTCACCATCAGTGTCTGTCTTCATTTTAAAGATCCATTTGTACTCAACGACCCGCCGTCCAACGAGCAAGTCTACCAAAGTCTACACTTGGTTTTCATACATGGATCCTATCTCGGATTTCATGGCCTCTAACCATTTGTCGGAATTCGGGCCCATCATCGCTTCTCCATAGCTCGTAGGTTCATCGTTGTCCAACAACATGATCTCCAACACAGAGTTGTCGTACCACTTAGGAGCAGTACACATCCTTGTCGACCTACGAAGTTCGATAGTAACTTGATCCTGAAGCTTCATGATCATCATCATTAACTTCCTCTTCAACTAACGTAGGCTTCACGGAAACATCTTTCTGCGCTGCGCTACTCTCTGGTTGAACAAAGGTTCAACAACCTCATCAAGTTCTATCTTCCTCCCACTCAATTCTTTCGAGAGAAACATTTCCTCGAGAAAGGATCCGTTTAAGCAACAAACATTTTGCACTAGGATCTGAGATTGAGGGTTCACCCAACTGATCTTAGGGTATTCTATGAAGATGCAATTTGTCCGCCTTGGGTTCGACCTCATTAGGTGAAAACATTTTCCACACAAGTGTCACATCCCAAAATATTAAGAAATGACAGCTTAGGTTTCTATCAAACCATAATTCATATGGTGTCATCTCAATGGATTTAGATGGTGCCCTATTTAAAGTGAATGTAGTTGTCTCTAATGCATAACCCCAAAATTATAGTAGTAAAACGACAAGAGACATCATATTACGCACCATGTCCAATAGAGCATAACTATGATGTTCGGACACACCATCACACTATGGTGTTCCAGGTGGCGTTTAGTTGTGAAACAACTTTCACATTGTCTTAGGTTGTATGCCAAACTCGTGACTCAGATATTCACCTCCACGATCATATCGCAGTCATTTTTATCTTCTTGTCACGATGATCTTTAAACTTCACTCTGAATTTGCTTGAACCTTTCAAACGATTCAGACTTGTGTTTCATTAAGTAAATATACACTATATCTACTCAAATCATCAGTGAAGGTAAGAAAATAACGATATCCACTGCACGCTACAAGACTCACTAGATTGCATACATCAACATGTATCATTTCCAATGAATCACTTGCCCGCTCCATCCAACGGGGTCCTATAGTCATCTTGCCCAAGAGGCATGGTTCGCATGTCTTAACCGATTCGAAATCGAATGAGTCCAAATATCCATCAGCATGGAGTTTCTACATGCGCTTTATACCAATATGACATTTAGCGGCAGTGCCACAAGTATGTGGTACTATCATTATTAACTTTGTGTCTTTTGACATCAATGTTATGAACATGTGTAAAACTACGATCAAGATTTCAACAAACCATTCTCACCGGGTGCATGACCATTGAAGGTATTATTCATGTAAACAGAATAACCATTATTCTCTAACTTAAATGAATAACCGTATTGCAATAAACATGATCTAATCATGTTCATGCTCAACGCAAAACACCAAATAACATTTATTTAGGTTCGTCACCAATCCTGAAGGTAGAGAGAGCGTGCGATGTTGATCACATCAACCTTGGAAACACTTCCAACACATATTGTCACCTCACCCTTAGCTAGTTCTTCGTTTATTCCGTAGCTTTTATTTCGAGTTACTAACATTTAGCAACCGAACCGGTATCCAATACCCATGTGCTACTAAGAGTACTAGCAAGGTACACATCAATAACTCGTATATCAAATATATACTTTTGTCGATGTTGCTAGCCTTCTTATCTACCAAGTATCTAGGGTTGTTCCGCTTCAGCGACCTCTCACCTCATAATAGAAGCACTTAGTCTCGGGTTTGAGTTCAACTTTGGGTTGCTTCACTGGAGCAGCAACTGACTTGCTATCCATGAAGTTTCCCTCCTTGCTCTTGCCCTTTTCGAAACTAGTGGTTTGATTAACCATCAACACTTGACGTTCCTTCTTGATTTCTACCTTCGCGGTGTCAAACATCGCGAACAGCTCAGGGATCAATACTTCTTTCCCTGGTGTATTATAGTTCATCACTAAGTTCTAGTAGCTTTAGTGACAGTGACTTGGAGAACTATATCAATCACCATCTTATCTGGAAGATCAACTCCCACTTGATTCAAGCGATTGTAGTACCCAGACAATCTGAGTACATGCTCAACGATTGAGCTATTCTCCTTCATCTTACAGGCAAAGAATCTTGTTGGAGATCTCATATCTCGCAACACAGGCACGAGCCTGAGATCACAATCTCTGCTCCTAGAACATCTCATATGTTCCGTGACGTTCAAAACGTTTCCGAGCCTCAATTCTAAGCCGTAATGCATGACGCACTAAACTATCAAGTAGTCATCGAAACGTGCCTGTCAGATGTTCACAACATCTATAGACGACGCTAGAGGGGGTGGCGCACCGAGCGGTGCATTAAGGACATAAGCCTTCTGTGCAGCAATGAGGACAATCCTCAGATCACGGACCCAGTCCGCAATATTGCTACCAACATCTTTCAACTCTATTTCTCTAGGAACATATAAAAATACAAGGGAGCTACAGCGCGAGCTAGTAATCTACAACATAATTTGCAAAGACACTTTGACTATGTTCATGATAATGAGTTCAATTAATCATATTACTTAAGAACTCCCACTCAAATTGACATCCCTCGGGTCATTCGAGTGATACATGATCCAAATTCACCAACTCAAGTCCGATCATCACGTGAGTTAAGGTGGCTTCAATTGTGAACATCATTATGTTGATCATATCCACTATATGACTCATGCTCGACCTTTCGGTCTCTTGTGTTCCGAGGCCATGTCTGTACATGCTAGGCTCGTCAAGTTTAACCCGAGTGTTCTGCGCGTGCAAATCTGGCTTGCACCCGTTGTATGTGAACGTAGAGTCTATCACACCCGATCATCACATGGTGTCTCAACACGATGAACTTTCGCAACGGTGCACACTCGGGGAGAACACAATTTATCTTGAAATTAAGTGAGGGATCACCTTATAATGCTACCGTCGTCTTGAGCAAAACAAGGTGCATCAAAAGGATTAACATCACATGCAAATCATAAGTGACATGATATGGCCATGAACTTGTGCTTTTGATCTCCATCTAGAAAGCACCGGCATGATCTCCATCGTCACCGGCATGACACCATGATCTCCGTCAACGTGTCGCCATCAGGGTTGTCACGCCCTGCATGCTTCTACTACTATTGCTACCGTAGCGATAAAGTAAAGCATTACATAGCGCTTAATGATTGACACGCAGGTCATACAATAATTAAAGACAACCCTATGGCTCCTGCCGGTTGCCGTACTCATCGACATGCAAGTCGTGATAATCTATACATCACATGATCATCTCATACATCACATATATCACATCATGTAATTGGCCATATCATATCACAACATACCCTGCAAAAACAAGTTAGACGTCCTCTAATTGTTGTTGCAAGTTTTACGTGGCTGCTACGGGTATCTAGCAAGAACGATTCTCACCTACGCATAAACCACAACGGTGATACATAGTGTCTTTTCAACCTTCTCAAGGACCGCCTTTGTCGGATCCGATCCAACTAAAGTGAGAGAAACTGTCACCCGCAAGCCATCTAAGCAACAAGTTGCATCGAGGGAACCGGTCTCTCGTAAGCGTACGAGTAATGTTGGTCCGGGCCGCTTCATCTCACAATCCCGCTGAACCAAAATCCGACCAAGGGAGGAAGCAATCTAAGCATCAACGCCCACAAACCTTTTGTGTTCTACTCGAGATCTCATCGAACCATCAACCTAGCTCATGATGCCACTGTTGGGGAACGTCGCATGGGAAACAAAAAATTTCCTACGCACACGCAAACCTATCCATGGTGATGAGCATCTACGAGAGGGAGAGTGGATCTACATACCCTTGTAGATCGCTAAGCGGGAAGCGTTAAGAAACGCGGTTGGTGTAGTCAAACATCTTCGCGATCCAAATCGCCGAGCGTCCCGCGATCTCATCACGATCCGTCCCGCGATCCAATCACGATCCGTCCCGTGAACTCATCACGATCCGTCCCGCGATCTCATCACGATCCATATGACGATCTTGATCACGATCTATCCCGCGAACTCATCACGATCCGTTCCGTGATCACATCACGAACCGTCTCGCGATCTCGATCACGGTCCTTCCGATCTAGCGCCGAACGGACGGCACCTCCGCGTTCAGCACATGTGCAGCTTGATGACGATATCCACCGTCTTGATCCAGCAAGAGGAGGCGGAGAGGAGAGAGAGTTCACCGGCAGCGTGACGGTGCTCCGATGATGGTGGTGGAGCAATTCCGGCAGGGCTTCGCCTAAGCGCTGCAGAAAACCGATCTAGAGGAGAAACTATGCACCGGTGGAACGGGTAGCACGTGGCCGGAAATTCTGTCCAAAAACCACCCAATCCACTAGTATATATAGGAGGAGAGGAGAGGAGAGGCAGCCAAGGCCTTTGGGTCGGCCGAAATAGGAGGTGGGAGCAATCCTACTTCACCTCCAATCCTAGTTGGAGTAGGATTGCCTCCTATTGGCTGATTTTCCACTTTTTGCTTTAGGACTTCCTCTCCTGTGCCATGGGCCTTTGTGGCTGTTTTCCCAGCCCACTAAGGGATGGTTATTATTCTCCCACAGCCCATGGAACTATTGGGGTCGAAATACCCCTCCCGGAGGTCCTCCGGTACACTACCGGCACTCCCGGTACAATACCGATACTCCCGGTACACTACCGATGAGCCCGAAACTTTTCCGGAAACCAAACTAGGACTTCCTATATATGAATCTTTACCTTTGGACCATTCCGGAGCTCCTCGTGACGTCCAGGATCTCATCCAGGACTCCGAACAACCTTCGGTCACCACCATACATAACTCTACACTACCGAAACGTCACCGAACCTTAAGTGTGCAGACCCTGCGGGTTCGAGAACTATGTAGACATGACCGAGACACCTCTACAGTCAATAACCAATGGCGGGACCTGGACGTCCACATTGGTTCCCACATATTCTACGAAGATCTTTATCGGTCGAACCTCTATGTCAAGGATTCAGTTAATCCCGTATAACGTTCCCTTTGTTCTTCGGTATGTTACTTGCACGAGATTCGATCGTCGGTATCTCCATACCTAGTTCAACCTCGTTACCGGCAAGTCTCTTTACTTGTTCCATAATACAAGATCCCGCAACTAACAATTAGTCACATTGCTTGTAAGGCTCATTGTGATGTTGTATTACCGAGTGGGCCCTGAGATACCTCTTCGTCACACGGAGTAACAAATCCCAGTCTCGATCCATGCCAACTCAACAGACACCATCGGAGATACCTGTAGAGCACCTTTATAGTCACCCAGTTACGTTGCGACGTTTGATACACACAAGGCACTCCTCCGATATCCATGAGTTGCATGATCTCATGGTCATAGGAACATATACTTGACATGTAGAAAACAGTAGCAATAAACTGACACGATCATATGCTATGTTTGTAGTTTGGGTCTTATCCATCACATCATTCTCCTAATGATGTGATCCCGTTATCAAATGACATCTCATGTACATGGCTAGGAAACCTTAACCATCCTTTGATCAATGAGCTAGTCCATTAGAGGCATACTAGGGACATGGTTTTGTCTATGTATCCACACATGCATTTAAGTCTCCGATCAATACAATTATAGCATGGATAATAAACGATTATCATGAACAAGGAAATATGATAATAACTAATTTATTATTGCCTCTAGGGCATATTTCCAACACATGCCCCATCCCGTCCCTCAGTGCGCAGGTACAATGACACGACTTGACCGGCATGATGCGCGGTCCTGTGGCAATAGTGGCCGCTTATGCACCGCAGCGTGAGGCTACAGTTCAACCGTCCTGACCGCTGACCTCGGCGTGTGCGACCGGGCAGGGGAACAGTGCTGGCGCGCCCTCACCACTCGATTACCTACCCCGGCGTGGCTACAATGCCGCCGGCCGTACCGGAGACTTCGGCCGGCTAGCGCTAGACGACACTCCCCGGGCGGCTCGTGCCACGGCAGGTGGGCGAGGACCAATCACAAAGCCGGCTAGCGGTCCCCTACGGGAGATGGGACCGGTCGGCCGGCGAGCCCCGCCCACGACAAGACGGCACGAGCGGCAGGACCCTCTGGCCAGCCGGAGAGACTGCCAGCCGGGTCGCCCCCACCATTGTACTTATGACATATTGTAAGAGTCGGGGGGTTGGCCTATAAAACCCCCCGATCCCCCCATGCAACGGGGACGGACAAATGGTCTCACACATGCACCCATAGAACTCTCATTCCCTCCTCTAGTAGCAAAGGAAGACGAGCCGACTGCTCCTTCTTCCTCCTCTAGACACAGCTCCAGGAGCATCCTTGTACACATACTCATCCATCCAACTAGACCAATTAGGACTAGGTGTGTTACCTCCCACGGAGGGCCCTGAAGCTAGGTACATTGTTCATCACCACCGCTTGTGCCCAATCTCGCACTCGGAGCCTGTCGACGTCCTTCGGCCCCAACCACTCACGATAAGCCACCCCATGGCATCTGACGTGAGAAAACGATGACAGGCATACTATAGGAGAAGAGATCGCCCGACTGCTCGTAGCTGGCTTCATCATGGAAGTTTTACACCCGGATTGGCTGGCCAACCCAGTCCTGGTGCTGAAGAAGAACAAGACCTAGTGCATGTGCAACGACTACACCAGCCTGCACAAGGCATGCCCTTAGGACCCATTCGTCCTGTCGCGGATCGATCAAGTCATCGACTCCATGGCCGGCTGCGACTTGTTGTCCTTCCTGGACGCCTACTCTAGCAACCACCAGATCAAGCTGGATCCGAAGGACCGGCTCAAGACCTTCTTCATCACGCCCTTCGGAGCCTATTGCTATATCACCATG
Source organism: Hordeum marinum (assembly GCA_022496015.1). NCBI lineage: Eukaryota > Viridiplantae > Streptophyta > Magnoliopsida > Poales > Poaceae > Hordeum > Hordeum marinum. Next base: position 389,608,131 of record CM039672.1, read on the forward strand.
TCCTTCGGCCTAAAGAATGCAGACGCCACCTTCCAGCGGTGTATGCAGAAGTGCCTCCTACCTCAGATAGGCAGGAACGTCCACGTCTACGTCGACGACATTGTCAGCAAAACCAAGAAGCATTTCAGCCTCCTCGACGATCTCCGGGAGACCTTCTTGAACCTGCGCGAGTACAAGATCAAGGTCAACCCGGAGAAGTGTGTCTTCGGTGTCCCAGCCGGCTAGCTCTTGGGTTTCTTCATGTCTGCTCATGGCATCGAAGCTAACCTAGAGAAGATCAGTGCAACCGAGCGCATGCCCAAGTCGACCCGGCTCCGCGACGTCCAGAAGTTCACTGGCTGCCTCACCTCGCTCAGCCGGTTCATTAGCCGACTGGGGGAGAAAGCCTTGCCCCTCTATGGGCTCCTTTGCAAGACGGCTTTGGTCGAGTCGGGTCACTCCAAGAAGCCGGGCATGTTCGATTGGCCCGACGAGGCGGACGAAGGCTTCCGCGCCCTTAAGAAGGCTCTCACCCGTGTGCCCATTGTCGTGGTTTTCTCATGGGGGGTCACGCGAGACGATAGATGCCATAGGTAGGCTTATCAAGGTGAGAGCAAGGCTGCCATGGATGATCCGGGACAGATATGCTAATAGCACGCGGTGGTTTACCCAGGTTCGGGGCTCTCCAGAGAGATAATGCCCCTACTCCTGCATGTCTATATGTATGTGGTATATCAGTATAGGGTTGCTCCTAGAGCTGTATCAGAGATAGCAGTAGCAGAGAGCTAGCTAATGTATGTGTGGCTAGGAGAGCTCCTAGCCACGTGTGGCATGATCCCAGGCCTTGTGGTCGTCCCCCCATGGATGGATGGGTGGTTCCCATTATATAGCCAAGGGGCATGGGTGTGTGAAGTGGTGGTGGCTTGGCCCATGTTACCAACTACACTATTACATATGTCAAACGAGGTGACGCGTGAGGCTGACCATAGCCTGCCACTATTGTTGAATAGTGCCACGTATAGCCGTCTCGTCTGTGTCAGGTCTGATGTGATGTCGCGGTTGACTTCGGGCCAGTCGGCTGGCAGGCGCAACCGGCAGCCGGCCAGGTAGCCGGCCGAGTGGAGTATCCGGCCTAGGCAGGCGGGCACCCCCGTCCGACTCGCCGTCTTTGGGGTACACAGGGGTCATCCCCCCGACAGTAGCCTCTGAGCCTCCGGGCGACTCGAAGAGTCGAGTGGAGGTTTTGCATCACCTTTGTTGTTGTTGCAGTAGTCATTGATGAGGGCCGGCTGCGGGTTGAGGACGATGTGGGTTGCTTCCAACGGGGGCGCGCCAGCGCACCCACTGGGTGTAGCCCCCGAGCTTCCGGGCGACTCGAGGAGTCGGGCGAATGGTCTTTGCCATTGTTGAAGTAGACGGTGGCGTCGAGGATGCCGAGCGTGGACGCGGAATCCGCCGGCTAGTGGGCATGGAGCCCTGCCGAAGGCGGACACGGGGTCCGCCGGCTGTCGAGCGCGGGGCGCTGTCGGGCGCGGATGGAGGGTTCGCCGGCTAGTGGGCGTGGAGCCCTGCCGAAGGCGGACGCGGGGTCCGCTGGCTGTCGAGCGCGAGGCGCTGCCAGGCGCAGACGGAGGGTCCATCGGCTGGTGGGCGCGGAGCCCTGCCGAAGGCGGACGAGGGGTCCGCCGGTTGTTGAGCGCGAGGCGCTGCCGGGCGCAGACGAAGGGTCCGCCAGCTGATGGACGCGAGGCGCTGCCGGGCGCGGACGGAGGGTCCGCCAGCGGATGGGCGCGGAGCCCTTTCGAAGGGAAGCCTTTGAGCCTCTGGGTGAGGAGGTTCCTCATGGACGATCATGCAAAAGAAAAGGTTAAGTCGGCACGGATATATCAAATATTTGATTTGGTAGTGCATGAGCTTTATGCGAAGGGTGCTGACTCGGTTTCGCCCGAGCCCCCTTAAGTCTTTTTCATGTTCTCTCTGCTCTTTGGCTTTTGCTCTTGCTAGCCAGACAGCCGGGAGCCGGTCTGTAGCTGAGAGGAAGAGTGGGCCGCGGAATGGATCGTACAATACTCGGACTCTGGGAGCAAACTCGACCGAGCAGATACTCATAGTTGAAACGACCAGGTCGCCCAAGCCGTGTCCTTCCCGGATGCTTTTCGCGTGTGGCGACCTCCAGCTTTTGCTCTTGCTAGCCGGACAGCCGCAGTGCGGTCTGTAGCTGAGACGAAGAGTGGGCCTTTGGTCCCATGCATGCTACTAAGCCGTCCCGTGGGAACGAACATATCGGGCCAAGCGGCCAGCACCGGGCTGAGACTAGCCGGCGCCGGGGTGAACAGTAAAGTGTAGAATAAATGCCGAGATGGCCCTCGAGGGCCGCTCGGGGTTATTTGTTTTGTGTGTATGGTGCAAGGGTATGCGCGTGGAGATCTCACATTGCTTTTGGGTGCCGGCGAGGCGGTTTTATCATCGATGTGGTCCCGCTGACGCGCACGAAGCGCTGCCGGGAGCGGACGCAGGGTCCGTCGGCTGGTGAGCACAGGGTGCTTTCGTGGGCGGACGCGGGGTCCACCGGTTGGAGTGCACGAGGCGCTGCTGAGGGCGTACGCGAGATCCACCGGTTGGAGTGCGCGAGGCGCTACCGAGGGCGGACGCGGGGTCCGCTGACTGGAGTGCGCAAGGTACTACCGAGGCCGGACACGGGGACCGCCGGGTGGAGTGCGCGAGTCGCTGCCGAGGGCGGACGCGGGGTTCGCCGGGTAGAGTGCGCGAGGCGCTGCCGAGGGCGGACGTGGGGTCCGCCGCCTTGAGTGCGCGAGGCGCTGCCGAGGGCAGATACGGGTTCCGCCGGCTAGTGTGCGCGAGGCGCTGCCGAGGGCGGACGTGAGGTCCAGCGGCTGGACATGTCGTAGATCCGGTGTGGCCTCATCTCGAGAGGCAGCACCCGACGCGAGATGAAGGCCGCCACCAGAATGGAGGCGACCAACCCCTCAGCGGTCCTTAGGTGCACGAGCCGGCCAAGCTCTGCCAGAGCCACTCCGCATGGAGGGGCTCTCGACCAGTTGACTCTGGAGGACTGCGCGTCGACGAAGGGAGGCAGCCGGATGTAGTCCTATTGCGGGTTGGCGTCCTTCACGTAGAATAACGTCCGATGCCGCCCTTTGACGAAGTCGATGAGGGAGAAGTGCGGGAAGCGCGTGACGCTGCAGCACACCCCCACGCCCCCACAGGCATTGCTCTTCAATAACTTGTGGTAGAAGAGAAAGTTGAAGAGGTCGAGGAAGGGAAGGACCCCAAGGTACCCCTCACACAGCGTCACGAAGCCGGCGAGGTAGAGGATGGCGTTGGGGACGAGATGGTGCGGCTCCAGGTCGAATGTGTCCATCATCAACCGGAAGAAGATGCTCACCGAGAATCCGAAGCCGCGGGAGAAATGTCAGAGGAAGACAAGGAACTCCCCTGCCTGCGGCGCCGGCACCACCTCATCGCCCGGCACGCGGGCAATCACACGCTCAGCCGGTGACACCATGCGCACACGGTGGAGGTTCGCGATGGCGTCCTCGGTGACCACGGATCCGGCCCATCTTCCTCAGTGCCCATCGGCCATTGCAACGGCGGGACGGCGTGCAGGCGTGGTCCCAAGCGAGAGGAGCAACGACACGCGGTGAGACGAAGGAGGCAAGAGGAAAGAAGGCAAAGGGGCAAAGGGTGTCCGAACGCTTCCACCCTCTGCCCTTCCTCCCCTTTTAAATGGGGAGGCCCGACCGGGGGACGTGGGGATTAACTGCACCCACTCCCCCGGAATCTCCGTGCACGAGCGGGCGGCTCGGGCCGTAACTGCCACTTTGGGGCGGAGAGGATCCTGGCCTGTGCCCCGAGGCCTACTGGGCTACGCCCAAGGCCTAGAGGGCTAGGCCTAGTGCAACGTCCCGTCTGCCCGCATGCGTGGGGCCTGCGGCATCACGACCCACAGCATGGCACACGCCGGGCCGGCCCGGGTCTAGGGGCATCGTGTTAGAACCCGAGGCGTTGGGTTCAGCTGCCGACCCAGCTGACCTTTCGGGTCCATGCTAGAGGCGGGCACCGCTTGGGGGAAGCCGCCGGCTTCCCTCCGTCTACCGGACGCGGGCCCCCATCGGCTTCGGGGACTACTGACGGGGTTATTACAAACGGGTATGCCAAAGCAAAGGGGTACTTCCCCCGCACCCCCGCGCTTCAAAGAAAAAGTACACGATCGGCTGGCCCCGGCCGGCTGGAGCACAGCCGGCTGGTGCGATCGCCGGCTAGGTCGAGGACGGCTGGTCAGGGTGTCGTCTCGGCCCCTAGCCGGCTGGGTGTGATCGGCTACCTTCAGGCCGCCTCCTCTGTTGACCCCGGGGCGGACAAGCAACGTCCCGTCCCTCTACGCGCGGGTATGGCGACACGACGTGACCGCCACGACAGGCACCATTGTAGCCACAATGGCACTGACGCACGGGCGCGCGTGGCAACAGTTCGGCTGTCTGGGCCGTTGACCTTGGCGAGCATAGCCGGGCGGGGGAACAGTGCCGGCATGCCCCCGCCCACTTGATTACTTTCCCCGGTGTGGGTACAGTACAGCTGGCCATACCGAAGACTTCGGGTGGCTGGTGCTAGACGACGCCACCCGGGCGGCCCATGTCGTAGCAGGTGGGTGGGGGCCAATCGCGGTGCCGGCTGGCGGGCCCCAGCGGGCGATTGGACCGTGCAGCCGGTGGACCCTACGGGCGACGAGATGGCTCGAAGGGCGGGACCCCCTGGTCAGCCGAAGAGGCTACCAGTCGGGTCCCCCACTTGTATACCTCAGGAATATTGTAGGCCGGGGGTTGGCCTATAAAACCCCCCGAGCCCCCCATGCAACAGGGAGGACAAGTCTCACGCGCTCACTCACGGGATACTTCCCACATTCTCTCACACTTCATAGAGGAGGAAGGCGAGCCGGCTGCTCCCTCTTCCTCCTCTAGACACAGCTCTAGGAGCAACTTGTAAACACACCCATCCATCAAACTAAACCAAGCAGGACTAGGGGTGTTACCTCCCACGGAGGGCCCTGAACCCGGGTACATCATGTGTCACCACCGCTTGTTCCTAATCCCGCTCCCAGAGCCCATTGGCGTCCTCCGGCCTCAACCACCTACGATAAGCCTACCCATGGCATCTGTCGTGAGAAAACAATGACGTAAGCCACATAACATTGCACATTAAACCATTGAGTAATCATCAAAATGTGCCTGCCAGGCATTTGCAACGTCTGCAGACTCCACTGGAGCCGGTGGATCACCAAGCGATGCATCAAGGACATAAGCCTTCTGGGAAGTCATGTGGATAATCCTCAGATTACGGGCCCAGTCCACAAAGTTAGTTCCATCATCTTTCAACTTAGCTTTCTATAGGAACGCATTAAAATTCAGGGGTGCTACTACGCGACCCATTGATCTACAACATTAATATGCAAAGGTTACTAAGACCATTGTTCAAGATAATGAGTTTAGTTAATAAAATTACTAAAGCTCCCACTCAAATTGACATCCCTCGGGTCATTTGAGTGATAGATGATCCAAATTCACCAAATCAAGTCCGATCATTACGTGAGTTGAGGTGGTTTCAATGGTGAACATCATTGTCGGGGGATTACCCCTGGTTTGCTCAAGGAGACGACTCAACATTTTAAAACTCGGGGGGACCCACCCCCGGTATGCGAAGACCCGCGAATCAACAAGACAAACGAAGAAGTGGAGCCAGAAGACAGAGCTGCGGCCTGGCCGGCTCCTCCCGGCTGGCTCGACAGCGTCCACCCGGCTGGCTTGGCAGCCTCCACCCGTCCGGCTCGGCAGCCTCCACCCGTCCGGCTCGGTAGCCTCCACCCGTCCGGCCCCCCCTATCTGGCTCGTCCTGTCCGTCTCCTCTAGTCCGTCTCCTCCTGTCCGGCTCCCCCTATTCGGCTCCTCCCATCCGGCTCCCCCTATTCGACTCCTCCCGTCCGACTCCTTCGGTCCGATTGCGGCCTGACAAAGTCAGCTCCCGACGTCCCATCGGCCACACGCAGACCAGACAGACATATCTCATGGCGGTGCGCTATTGGCGTGCAGGAACACACAACACACCCGTCATGTAGTACACTCTACAGTGTAACCTGCCCCCTGGACACTGATTTATAAAGTGCACCAGGGGATAGACCTAGCTTAGTCCACAAGCTACATGTGACTTGACATGTAAGCTGCCTATGGTAGCTTACACCTCAAGTTGCTTGGGATGTAAGATACCCACTATGGCTTACATCCGAAGCTACCCATCCATGCCTATATAAAGGCTCCCTCTCACTCTCTCAGGGGGGCTAGCTTCCCTCACATCCTCTCATCCCCACTCTCACACTCACGTATGAGGAAAAAAGCCTCATGGCTCTCCTCCCCAAATAGCTCCAGGAGCAACCATGCACCAGATATACCTCAGTTATACAGATATGCAGGAGTAGGGATATTATCTCTCCAGAGATTCCCTAACCTGGGTAAACCACTACATGCTATTCGCATACCCGTCCCTGATGATCCACGACAACCTTGCCCTCACCTCGATAAGCCACCCCATGGCATCTGCCGTCTTGCGTGACCCCCCATGAGAAAACGACGACAGTTGGTGCCCACCGTGGGGCCTGTTGCTGTTGGAACCACGGTCCGGGCGGGACCATCTTCATCATCACCACCGCGACCTCGCCATCGTCTCTCCGGCGAGGCTCGGGGGTCTGACATCAACACACCCCCGGGTTCCCGAGCCACCGCCAGCCACGTCCTCGCAGTCGGCCTCGTCATCGCCCTTCTCAGCCGTCGAATCCGTCTTTGCTAGCCCAGCGCGCCCCGGCTCGTCCTCCTCGTGCCATCACCGCTCCTCGCCGTCGCCGTCACCACTCCCGTGAGTCTAGCGCGCCAGCGCCGTTCCGTATGGCCGCCCCGCGCTCGCCTCCCCCAGAGTCCATGCGCCCGCGCCCGCATGGCTTCGCGATCGTGCGTGCAGCTCCTGGTCACCGGCGCCGCGTAGCCTGGCCTCCCGACCTCCTTGCCCTTCACGGACGGGGGCACGTGGCCTGGCTTTGCCCGTGAGCGCACCGACCATCCCCACGCCCGGCCAAGCCGGGCCTGCTCTACGGCTCAATACGTTCCCCACCCGACCAACCGGCTACGCCCCGAACGCATAGTCGCATGCATGTGCCCGCGCCAATCCCGCATTCACTCGCGGTCGGTCACACCTCCGCATGACCGCATGGCTTCGGCTGCCTCGCACATCCCCGTGTCTGTGCCGGCTCCGCCACAGCCTCACACGCCACCTCGCGTTGGCCAGCTCCAGCATGTCATGGCCGACCCTAGCGCCCACCGTGGATAGCACCATGCCTGCCCGGGCCCGGCCACCTCATTCCACGCACCTTCCGCACGGCCGCACTGCTGCATCAATCCATGCTGGCCGCCCGGCCGCGTCCGTCCTCCGCGAGAGGTGGTCTTGCATATCAACTGGAGCTCCCTCCAAACTTCACGAACGTGCACGATGTCTTCCATGTTTCTCAGCTCCGGAAATGCTTCAAGACTCCAGAGCGAACCATTGACCTCCAAGACATCGATCTTCAAGTTGATCTTTCTTATCGTGATCATCCAGTTGCAATTCTCGAAGAAACTGAGCGTAAGACTCGCAACAAGTCTATCAAGTTCCTCAAGGTGAAGTGGTCTCATCAGTCCGACAAAGAAGCTACTTGGGAACGTGAGGACCTGCTCCGTTCCGAATTTCCAAACTTCTTCCGTTCCTAGAACTCGGGTGGAGATCCTCATGTAGTGTGGGAGAGTTGTGACAGCCCAAGTGCTGTCCCTACCTTATTTGGCATGTAATCCATATGTATGAACCTTGTGTCATGAGCTATGTGATGTCTTGCACCTTGTCCCATGTGATGGATTTGCATTCATGCATCATGGCATCCATCATTTCATCGTCATGCCATTCATCATGCTTGCTTGTGTTGTGTGTCTTGTATTGGATCATGAATGTGATGTGCCTTGTGTTGTTTTGGCCTTGAGAGTGGTGGTCTCCATGTGTGCAACTTCCTCCTCCTCTCCCTCTCTTTTCTTCCTTCTCTCAAACCTTTATTCTTTACCTTTAATTCTTGTTTGATTTTCCTGACAGTTTTCAAATTGCTTTAAAATTCCTTTAAAAATGCTCAAGAGGTGACCCTGATGTTCTTATGAATATTGGAGGTGAAGCATTTGTTGTTACAAAATATTTGGGTTTTTGAAACTATTTAAAGACAGGGAATGATTTAATTAAAGTAATGAAAATAACTTTGCAAATAATTATCCTAATATTTTTATTAATATGAGCACATTATTTCCTTCCCAAACTATTTTTTTTATTTTCTCCAAACACCTTTTTTATCTCCCTGAGCATGTCTTTCTTTAAACCTGTTTTATTTAAAAGGAAATGCCTTTCCCTTTTTTTCGTGAGTGAGAGAGCCAGCATGTCCGAGTGGGCTCACCTCGTGTGGCCCACGAGGCCCAGCAGGTAGCTAACAGCTACCTGCCCCCGTCCTCCTCCGTCAGGCACGCAGAGAGAGAGTAGAGCAGCGAGCGTCGCCGTCCGTCGCCGTTAGCACGCACGTTGAGGCCCCTATTTAAGCCTTCCTTCTCCCTCGCTGCCGCCATCTCCTCCTTCTTCCTCCTCCTTCTTCCCCTTTGTTCTTCCTCTGTCGTGGGTTCAAAGAGAGCGTCAGGTAAGTCAGTGAGAGGAAGCTCGCCGTCGCAGCGCCTCCGGTGGTGCTCGTCGCCGTCGGAGATGGTGGGGAGGACCCTGGTGCCGTCGCTGTTCCGTTCCCGCTACTACGGAGGAACCTAGCTCCTCCGCAATGATGCCCCGTCGTCGCCATCATCCGCAGCAGTGAGGTGCCGCCGTCGTCTTCTTCCCTTGCGTCCCCTCCGTCGCCGTCGCGTCCCCGAGCTCTTCCTCCCCTCCGTCGATCCCGTGTCGCCGTCGTCCTCCGTCGGTGAGCCTCCGGTAGCCCAATCACATGCCCACCATCGCGTCGTAGTGCGTTGCCGCCGCTAGAAAGCTCCATGCTTGGGCTTGCCTCCGGTCCCCCTCGTCGCCAGGCAAGGTGCGGGATGGAGCGCCCGTAAGTCCCTCTTTCGATTCCGCCCATCCGCGTCGCCGGAGACCCCATGTGTTCGCTAGAATCGCGCCGCCGTTAGCTCTGTCGCCGCCGCTGTGCTCTGTTTCTTCAGTTTTGTGAGTGGTAGCGGTGCGCGTCTGTATTAGAGGTCTGCAGTCCCCCTTTTGGTAGAAATCGGCGCCGTAGCGAAGTGGTAGGTAGTGTGCCCTGAGTGCAGGGGGTCTAGGGTTCGATCTCCTTCTCCCCCCTTTTGTTTTGCTTCTTTTTTTTGGTTTTTTTCTTTCTTTCTTTCTTTTCTTAAATTGTGTGTATGTATGTATGCATGTATGTGTAGATTCAGGGTAGTGTATTTGATTTTTTTGTCATGCATATATGGTGGTGTGTGAGTGCCCTTGCATGTATACATGGATATGTGTGTGTATACACCTAGTGTATACATACACATGTGTGTGTGTGTGTTAGTGTTGTGTGAGTGTGTGTGTGCATGTTTGCACATGCACTTGTGGTGTGTTGGTGTGGTGTGTGTGTGTGTATGCACCCATGTGCATATACACCCATGCATGTGTATGTATGTAATGTTTGCATGTGTGTGCTTGTGAGTGTGTGTGTGGGTCATATGTGTGTATGTGCCCTTGCACATACCCACATATGAGTGTAGTGGGTGAGTGCAAGCATAGTGTGGTGCTATGTGTGTGTATGTGTGTTACACACACATACATGTGTAGGCGTGCTAGTGAGTGGTGTGTGTAGGGTGTGTAGTGCACCATGTAGTGTGTGCTTGGCACATGGGGTGTGCCATGTGATGCATGTGAGTGTGAGTAATGTGTGTATGTCTACATACACTCACCATGTGCATGTGTAGCTCCATGTGTAGGTTTTACCTTATTTGAGCATATGAGCATGGATCCTTCTCTAGCTAGTTTCATCCTTGTATTTGATGATATGCCATGTTAACATGTTACTAGGATGCTATTTAACCACTTCCAACATGTACCAATAGCCTACATGTCATTTTGGGTCCATTTCCTTGCATATGCACAAGTGACATAAGTCACCCATAATATATAGGTCAAATTTCGACCTAGCTTTTCTCCTACTTGCTCCAAACAAGTATAGGGGTATGACTAATGCATTTGGGGTAGAATCAACCCATGTATGCACCTGCGGAGTCAGATTTGACTTTGGGGCCACTGGACAAAACTGCATTTTTAAGCTGTGATGCCTTTTGTCTTTTTCTTATGAATTAATCTATGCATGTTTTTAAGTTCTTGCCAACATGAGATTGCTAGTTAATTTGGCTGTGACCACCCCTGTATTTTTGTTATTAGTGTTAAGTCACCAGATCAGTGGGAACCATGCTGTTTAGTTGGCTACTTTCTGTTACTGTTCATCCTGCTTGGAAATGTTTAAGTCTGGAGATTCTGCTGTTATTGTTTTGCCATGAAGAGTGGATTGTAGCAAGTGCTGTGGTGGGATTTTGATCATGCTCAGTGTTAGTTAATTGTAGTGTATTTTTCCATCTACCATCCTGTTAATTTTCATGACATTTGGAGCTTTCTAGCATATTTAACCAGTGTTGTCAACTTGCTACTTTATTAACCCAGATTCCAGAAAACTGTAATTTTCATTAAGTCCCTAAAAACCTGTTTCAACATGCCTACTTGACAGCTCCATGCATAGTGATGTGTAGCTCTTTTGCTGATTGCATAGTTGGATGAATTGGTGTGTGTGTGGTCTAGCTTATGTACATGTCTTGTTTGTGGCTGTAGGGTGCCTGTAGCTCTAGTTGTGAGCTTTTCCAATTGCTATGTTGCTGTTTTGTGGCAGGATGAGTGCTATGTTGTTTTGTGTGTTGTGGGAGCTATACTCCATGGAATTGAGTGATTCTTGAGTCTCTTGTGATTGATTTTTCATCACCTATCCGGTGGCTACCTTGGAATGCCAAGAATTAGCCCAGGTATTTGGTGGTCTTGTGTTTTGCCTTCGTACCTTGTCGTGAGCGTATCTCGAGAACCGTAGCTCCATTTCTCGCGATCTTCATATGCTTTTCCATAGATTTTGCATGATGCATCCATATTTTCCACGTTCATGCATGTCTAAATAACTTAACATGAGGTTCTGTCCAGATCCATTAATAAACAACTTTGCATGTGAAACATGACTTGTTTAGGATTGCCATGTTATAATCCTTCATTAAATGGATCATGCATCATCTTGGTTGTGCATTGCACCTTGGTTGGTTATTTATTTGCTGTTTCTCTTGGGTAGACACGAGTGTCGAAACTGAGTTCGAGGACCCTAGAGAGTACCACTACGAGGATCCCGCTACTTGTTCAGCTGAAGAACCAACAGGCAAGATGATCGTACCCGGATCCCAACACTATCTTTGCTTGCTAGTTTCTCGTTTTTATCGTTACAATTGCACTACCTAGCACATGATATCAGCCCCCATGTTGCCATGACAGCCTCTAACCTCCACATCCCAGCAAACCGTTAATTGGCTAAGTTACCGCTGCTCAGCCCTCTTATAGCGTTCTTAGTTGCAGGTTGTTCCACGTGATAACATGGATTGGATATCACCATAAATTCTGTTATTTAATTTAATGCACATATATATCTAGTATTGGCGGAAGGCTTGGCCTTTTGCTAAGTGATTTGTTCCACTCGTGCAGCCATTAGTTCCTTTTTACTGGTGTTATGTTTTCCATATTTTGCGCTCCTAACACGCTTGGGGTTGTTATGGGGACCCCCTTGATTATTCGGTTGAGATTAAAACTTGTCTGGCAAGACCCAACATTGGTACTACATTTGCTAATAACTAATGAACTTGCATAGGGTCTTGCAAACCCGTGGATAATTAATCAACCCCCGGGCCAGTGCTCCTCATGAGTGTTGGTCCAAACTAGAGCTTTGTGCGAGGCCAACCCGGGGCAACTCGGGAGATTTCTATCAGGCCACCGTACGCTGTGCTTATCCGTCGTGTCCTGAGAACGAGATATGCGGCTCTTATCAGGTTCGTCGACACATCGGGTGGTCTTGCTGGATTTGTTTTACCTTATCGAATGTCTTGCGTATGGGGTCTGACTTTCTTCGGGTTTACTCGAGGTGTTGGCCTCCTTTGGAATTGTCTATGATGATCGCGAGAACCGCGTTCGAGACTATTCCCACGGAGTGTGGTTATTTGTGAGGGACTAGTTGGAGCACCCCTGCAGGGTTAAATCTTTCGGAAAGTCGTGCTCGCGGTTATGTGGCAACTTGGATACTTGTTTAACACCTGGGTTTTAGAAAACTTGAAGTAAACTCTAATCAAAATACACCAACTATGTGAGTAACAGTGATCGTCTCTGCTCGTGAACATGAACCGAGAGAGAACACGGTGGGGTTATTATTGACGTAAGTAAGTGTTCAAGATCTCTTAGAGATCATTCTAGATTCGATCGTCTTCGTAGGCCACTCATATTTATTTCATGTTGCGTAAGCTAGCCACCATAAAAAGCTTAGTGTTGCTGCAAACTAAACATCCCCTTCCTTCCTAAAGCTTAAATAGTCTTGGTACCCGGGCACATGATAGCTGAGTCCTCTGTGGCTCAGAGTTTACTACAACAATCCAGGTACAGGATCAAATGAGTTTGTGCAGGATGATCTTACTCAGCTCTAGTGGGAGTATGATGAGGAGAGAGGCAGGATGTACGTGACATATCCGGATGAGTAGAGGACCTGGTCATGATCTTTGGGACAGCTTGATAGTATCATTTGCAACTTCTTTTATCGTTTGATTTCGTCCGTAGTCGGACCCTGTGTTCAACTTGATGCTATGATTTGAGTGACATTGTAAGTTAGCATGTGGTGAGTGTAAGCCAACTTGTATACTCTTATCATTCAGTATTGTATGTTGTGATGATACTATTCATGCTAATGGCAAGATGCGCCTCTATCCCTTGCGAGGCCCTCGTGCCATAAACGGATAGGCGCGCATCTTGTGCGTGACAAGTTGGTATTCAGAGCCATATGACCATAGGAGCCTTTGCTTGTTCGAACTTAGCCAAGTTGTGTCTAGTAAAACTATTTTGAGTCTAGTTATATCGGAGAGTAGGATTCTTTTTACTCCTCTTCTATGCTCTGGTGAGGTTTCCGACTTAGGAATTTTAATTCTACTCCTCTTCTCGCTCAAATTTTTTTTAGGATCACGCGGATATTTTGGAATCTATATGATGCCGATGTGACAGGGTTCTGTCTTGGTGCCTCCTGTCTGACTTGATTTCTTCTAGGGAGTTTAGTTCCGAGGAATGTTGGCACATCGTTATCATTCAGCTTCCTTGATATCTCAGGATGGAGAATGTTCGAAATAGCTTCAATACTTATCGTGGTGAGATAAGGTCAGAGTCACCCAGTACTGGGGAGGCGTACGGGGTACCACCATGGTTTAGTATCGTTGTGAGTTCGAGGATTCGAGATTAGATGAGTTTGCGAAATGTCTTGAATTATGGTGTGGAAGGTTGTGGATGCAGTCGCAGCTGATTGCCTAGGGCAGGTTCCTAATTCCGCAACCCGACTCGCATAAACAAGAAAGTTTTCGGAAGTTCATAGGTGGGAAATCTTGTAGTCATCTAGGATCATCTTCTCCAGATGTATTGGGCTTGTACATTTGTTCCGAGCGCTTAGCTCAGTACTTGTTGTGTTATTACAAGTAGCTTGTTATGTCTATGATGTTATCATGATCCGAAGAAGCATTCTTACTAATTTTTTAGTAGGAAGGCTATGTGTGTTGTTCAATTCTTTCAAGCATTTGATTTAGCTTATGTTTCATCTTATCAATGAGGCTAATGCATTTTGTCCATCTTCAAGATGGCTCCACCAACTCGCAACAATCCGGATCGTGGTGAGGAGCAGACTGATGTTCCACCACCACCCCCGCCACCGCCTCCTCCACCTTCTCCTGCAAAAGCTTGGCAAGCTGCGATGGCCACAACCAATGCGAACACTCACATGTTTCTCAGGCTGTTGCAAGAAAGGGAGCAGGGTCAGTAGGGTGTTCAAGGAAATTTTCAGAATCAGCTTTAGTTTGCGACACTCAATCAGTTCCTTGCCAACCAGCCCAAGACTTTCACCTGTTGTGAGCAGCCTCTAGATGCTGATGATTGGCTTCGTGATATGAGTAAGCATTTTGAGTGTAGCAATGTCAGGCCAGAGGACTTTGCCAGGTTTGCATCATTCCAGCTGAAGGGTCAGGCAGTTGATTGGCGGCAACAGTACAAGGATTCCAGGGGCAATTGTGTTGTTACTTGGGACGATTTCTGTTGTGACTTCAGGGCTCATTACATTCCGACAAGCTTTGTCGAGGAGATGCGTGAGAAGTTCAGGCACCTGAAGCAGGGAACCAAGTCAGTCCACCAGTACAACATTGAGTTCCAGAATCGAGCTCGTTATGCCAAGCAAGATGTTCCAGATGATAAGGCTATGATTTATCAGTTCAGAGGTGGTCTCAAGGATGAGCTTCTGCCAGGTCTTGTTATCCAAGAGCCTCGTGAGTTCGATCAGTTCTACAACATGGTTTTGAAGATTGAAGCAGCTCAGCTCAAGTTGGAGAACTCCAAGAAGCGTTCAAGGGATTCATATTCTTCTTCTTCCGGCTCTCAGAGTGTTCCTAAGCAGCAGAAGTATTGGGCGCCAAATCCTCTTCTGTTTCGTCCTCCTCAGCAGCAGAAGAAGTTTGGTGGTTGTGGTTCTTCCCACCCACCCAACCCAGGTTTCCAACAGAAGAATCAAGCGTCCAAGGCTGTTCTTGTTCCTCCTCCAGGCAATGTTCGTCCGCTCTCTGAGGTGACTTGTCACAAGTGTGGCCAGAAGGGTCACTATGCTAACAAGTGCAACCAGCGGCGTCTTCCGCCTCCTCCTCCTGTCAAGCCTCCAGGCAATGCTATGGTGAAGCATAATCCCAAGTCCGCAAGAGTGAATATGGTGAATGCAGCAGAGGTAGAGGATTCTTCTCAAGTGATCATGGGTAATCTCTCAGTCAATTCTATTCCAAAAAAAGTTTTGTTTGATTCTGGTGCATCGCATTGTTTCATGCCCCATTCATTCTTTGCAATACATGAGTTTGCGTGTCTAGATCCCCTTAGACCTGTGTCAGTGGTGTCCTCTGGGAAGTTAATGAATTCCAATTGCATGGTACCGGATGTTTCAATCAAGATGGGCAATTATTCTTTTCTGGCTTCTCCAATTGTTCTTGGGAATTCTGATATTGATCTCATTCTGGGCATGGACTTCCTAGCTATGAATAAGGCTCACATTGATTGCAAAGCAAAAGAAGTCAAGCTGACTCATCCTTCAGAAGACGTGATTATTTTCGCAGCTCGCGATGACACAATCCATCTCTTTGCTCTCAACGAGAAGGGGGAAATCTCGGCGATTTCTCAAATTCCGGTGGTTTGTGAGTATGAAGATGTCTTTCCATAAGAATTGCCAGGAATGCCTCCGCACCGGCCAGTTGAGTTCGTGATTGATCTCGAGCCTGGAACTGAACCGGTCTGCAAGCGCCCGTATAAACTTGGCCCCGAAGAGCTGAAAGAGTTGAAGAAGCAGCTAGATGAGCAAGAACGTCTGGGTCTGATCAGACCAAGCTCTTCTCCGTGGGGTTGTGGAGTTTTGTTTGTCAAGAATAAGGATGGCACAAATCGTCTTTGTGTGGACTACCCGCCATTGAACAAGAAGACAATCAGAAACAAGCACCCACTTCCCAACATCAATGAGTTGTTTGAGCAACTGAAAGGTGCCAAGGTTTTCTCCAAGCTTGATCTTCGCATGGGTTATCATCAGATTCGCATTCGCGAAGAAGACATTCCCAAGACCTCTTTCAGGACGAGTTTTGGCTCTTGTGAGTACACCGTTATGTCGTTTGGTCTTGCGAATGCTCCTCCAACCTTCTCAAGAATGATGAATTTCATCTTCTCTCCTTTCAAGAACGAGTTCGTCTTGGTCTATCTGGATGATATCCTTGTGTTCTCGGAGACAGAAGAAGATCATGCAGAGTATCTCCGCCTTGTGCTTGACAAGTTAAGGGAACATCGGTTTAATGCCAAGTGTTCCAAGTGTGAGTTCAGGCTCAATGAAGTGGTGTAGCTCGGGCACGTCATCTCTGCCGAGGGAATTAAAGTGCACCCTGAGAAAGTCGAGACAATCTTGAAGTGGGAACCTCCTCAGAATGTGAAGCAGCTTCGGAGCTTCCTCGGGCTTGCTAGTTATTGCAGAAGATTCGTGGAGAACTTCTATCAAATTGCTAAGCCTCTGTCCAATCTCCTCCAGAAGAGTGTCAAGTATGTTTGGTCTCCTGAGTGTGATGCAGCTTTCAATACGCTCAAGCAGAGACTGACTTCAGACCTAGTTCTTGTTCCTCCTGAGCAGTCCAAGCCTTTCCATGTTTTCTGTGATGCTTCTCTCCAAGGCCTTGGTGGTGTTCTTATGCAAGACAAGAAGATCGTGGCCTATACCTCGCGTTAGTTGAAGCCTGCCGAGAAGAACTACCCCACTCATGATCTTGAGTTGGCGGCAGTTGTGCATGCTCTTATGACTTGGAGGCATTTGTTGTTGGGTAGACCAGTTGAGGTGTACACCGATCACAAGAGCTTGAAGTACATTTTCACTCAACCCAATCTCAATCTTCGGCAATCTTGTTGGGTGGAAATGCTTGAAGACTTCAATCCAAGCATTGAGTATACTCCTGGGAAAGAAAATGTCATTACAGACGCGCTCAGCCATAAGGCGTACTGCAATAGTCTGATCTTGAAGCCTTTTCAACCTGAGCTTTGTGAAGCCTTCCGCAAGCTCAACCTTCAAATGATTCCGCAAGGATTTCTTGCCAATCTTCAAGTCTCTCCGACTCTGGAAGATCAGGTTCGCCAAGCGCAGCTGCTAGACGCTATGGTGAAGAAAGTGAAGAAAGGTGTGGCCAAGAGCATTCCGAAGTATAAGTGCTTTCGTGTCGATGACAAAGATACCTTGTTCTTTGAGGACCGTCTTGTTGTTCCAAAAGGCGATCTCAGAAAGGTTATCTTGGACGAAGCACACAATTCTCTTCTATCCATTCATCCAGGCAGCTCTAAGATGTATCAGAACCTCAAGCAGACCTTCTGGTGG
This sequence comes from Hordeum marinum, assembly GCA_022496015.1. Classification (NCBI taxonomy): domain Eukaryota; kingdom Viridiplantae; phylum Streptophyta; class Magnoliopsida; order Poales; family Poaceae; genus Hordeum; species Hordeum marinum. The sequence continues at coordinate 389,625,397 of CM039672.1, forward strand.
ACTTGTATGAAACGTGAAATTGCTCAGTTTGTCAATGAGTGCGATGTTTGCCATAGAGTGAAGGCGGAGCATCAGCGTCCAGCAGGTCTTCTTCAGCCTTTGCCTATCCCAGAGTGGAAATTTGATCATGTGGAGATGGATTTTGTAAGTGGGTTTCCTAAGTCCAAGAGAGGCAAAGATGCCATCTTTGTGGTTATCGACAAGCTGTCAAAAGTTGCTCATTTCCTGCCAGTCAAAGAATCTATCTCGACAGCTCTGCTTGCAGAGTTGTACACGTCAAGGATAGTCTCTTTGCATGGTATTCCTCATCTCATCTCTTTTGACCGTGGAAGCCACTTCACTTCCGAGTTTTGGGAGTCCTTCCAGACTGCTATGGGTACGAAGATCCGTTTTAGCACGGTGTTCCATTCGCAGACAAGTGGTCAAGTTGAGAGGGTCAATCAGATTCTTGAAGATATGCTCAGAGCCTGTGTGATATCGTTCGGCATGAAGTGGGAAGACTTAATTCCATATGCTGAATTCTCATACAACAATAGCTTCCAAGCTAGTTCAGGCAAGGCTCCGTTCGAGATTTTCTACGGCAGAAAGTGTCGTACCCCGCTTAACTGGTCCGAAACCGATGAGCGTCAGATATTGGGTAATGACATGATCACTGAAGCAGAAGAAATGTGCCATGTCATTCGTGAGAACCTCAAAGCAGCTCAGTCCCGTCAGAAGAGCTATTATGATAGCAAACATCGGGATGTTTCCTTCCAAGTGGATGATCTTGTCTATCTCAAAGTTTCTCCCATGAGAGGCACGCAGCGATTTGGAATCAAAGGGAAGTTGGCTCCTCGTTTTGTTGGTCCTCTAAAAGTTGTGGACAAGAGAGGTGGTCTTGCATATCAACTGGAGCTCCCTCCAAACTTCATGAACGTGCACGATGTCTTCCATGTTTCTCAGCTCCGGAAATACTTCAAGACTCCAGAGCGAACCATTGACCTCCAAGACATCGATCTTCAAGTTGATCTTTCTTATCGTGAGCACCCAGTTGCAATTCTTGAAGAAACTGAGCGTAAGACTCGCAACAAGTCTATCAAGTTCCTCAAGGTGAAGTGGTCTCATCATTCCAACAAAGAAGCTACTTGGGAACGTGAGGACCTGCTCCGTTCCGAATTTCCAAACTTCTTCCGTTCCTAGATCTCGGGTCGAGATCCTCATGTAGTGTGGGAGAGTTGTGACAGCGCAAGTGTTGTCCCTACCTTCTTTGGCATGTAATCCATATGTATGAACCTTGTGTCATGAGCTATGTGATGTCTTGCACCTTGTCCCATATGTGATGGATTTGCATTCATGCATCATGGCATCCATCATTTCATCATCATGCCATTCATCATGCTTGCTTGTGTTGTGTGTCTTGTATTGGATCATGTATGTGATCTGCCTTGTGTGGTTTTGGCCTTGAGAGTGGTGGTCTTAATGTGTGCAACTTCATCCTCCTCTCCCTCTCTTTTCTTCCTTCTCTCAAACCTTTATTCTTTACCTTTAATTCTTGTTTGATTTTCTTGACAGTTTTCAAGTTGCCTTAAAATTCCTTTAAAAATGCTCAAGAGGTGACCCTGATGTTCTTATGAATATTGGAGGTGAAGCATTTGTTGTTAGAAAATATTTGGGTTTTTGAAACTATTTAAAAATAGGGAATAATTTAATTAAAGTAATGAAAATTACTTTGCAAATAATTATCCTGATATTTTGATTAATATGAGCACATTATTTCCTTCCCAAACTATTTTTTTCCTTTTCTCTAAACACCTTTTTATCTCCCTGAGCATGTCTTTCTTTAAACCTGTTTTATTTAAAAGGAAATGCCTTTCCCTTTTTTTCCTGTGTGAGAGAGCCAGTAGGTCCGAGTGGGCTCACCTCCAGTGGCCCACAAGGCCCAGCAGGTAACTAACAACTACCTACCCCCGTCCTCCTCCGTAAGGCGCGCAGAGAGACAGCAGAGCAGCGAGCGTCGCCGTCCATAGCCGTTAGCGCGCACGTCAAGGCCCTTATTTAAGCCTTGGTGTCCGTGCCCCGCGCTAGGGTTCCCTCCTCCTTCTCCCTCGCTGCCGCCATCTCCTCCTTCTTCCTCCTCCTTCTTCTCGTCCGTTCTTCCTCGATCGTGGGTTTAGAGAGAGCGTCAGGTAAGTCAGTGAGAGGAAGCTCGCCGTCGCCGTGCCTCCGGTGGTGCTCGTCGCCGTCGGAGATGGTGGGGAGGACCATGGTGTCGTTGCCGTTCTGTTCCCGCTACTAGGGGGGACCTAGCTCCTCCGCAGCGACGGCCTGTCGTCACCGTCGTCCGCAACAGTGAGGTGCCGCCGTCGTCTTCTTCCCCTGCGTCCCCTCCGTCGCCGTCGCGTCCCCAAGCTCTTCCTCCCCTCCGTCGAGCCCGTGTCGCCGTCGTCCACCCTTAGTGAGCCTCCGGTAGCCCTATCACGTGCCCTCCATCGCGTCGTAGTGCGTCGCCGCCGCTAGAAAGCTCCATGATTGGGCTTGCCTCCGGTCCCCCTCGTCGCGAGACAAGGTGCGGGATGGAGCGCCCGTAAGTCCCTCTTTCGATTCCGCCCATCCGCGTTGCTGGAGTCCCCGTGTATTCGCCGGAATCGTGCCGCCGTTAGCTCTGTCGCCGCCGCTGTGCTCTGTTTCTTCAGTTTCGTCAGTGGTAGCGGTGCGCGTGTGTATTAGAGGTCTGCAGTCCCCCTTCTGGTAGAAATCGGCGCCATAGCGCAGTGGTAGGTAGCGTGCGCTGAGTGCAGGGGGTCTAGGGTTCGATCCCCTTCTCCCCCCCCTTTTCTTTTGCTTCTTTTTTTGTTTTTTTCTTTCTTTCTTTCTTTTCTTAAATTGTGTGTATGTATGTATGTATGCATGTATGTGCAGATTTAGGGTAGTGTATTTGATTTTTTTGTCATGTATATATGGTGGTGTGTGAGTGCCCTTGCATGTATACATGGATATGTGTGTGTATACACCTAGCGTATACATACACATATGTGTGTGTGTGTTAGTGTTGTGTGAGTGTGTGTGTGCATGTTTGCACATGCACTTGTGGTGTGTTGGTGTGGTGTGTGTGTGTGTGTATGCACCCATGTGCATATACACCCATGCATGTGTATGTATGTAATGTTTGCATGTGTGTGCTTGTGAGTGTGTTTGTGGGTCATATGTGTGTATGTGCCCTTGCACATACCCACATATGAGTGTAGTGGGTGAGTGCAAGCATAGTGTGGTGCTATGTGTGTGTTACACAGACACATACATGTGTATGTGTGCTAGTGAGTGGTGTGTTCAGGGTGTGTAGTGCACCATGTAGTGTGTGCTTGGCACATGGGGTGTGCCATGTTATGCATGTGAGTGTGAGTGGTGTGTGTATGTCTACATACACTCGCCATGTGCATGTGTAGCTCCATGTGTAGGTTTTACCTTATTTGAGCATATGAGCATGGATCCTTCTCTAGCTAGTTTCATCCTTGTATTTGATGCTATGCCATGTTAAAATGTTACTAGGATGCTATTTAGCCACTTCCAACATGTATCAATAGCCTACATGTCATTTTGGGTCCATTTCCTTGCATATGCATAAGTGACATAAGTCACCCATAATATATAGGTCAAATTTCGACCTAGCTTTTCTCCTACTTGCTCATAAAAGTATAGGGGTATGACTAATTAATTTGGGGTAGAATCAACCCATGTATGCACCGCTAAAGTCAGATTTGACTTTGGGGCCACTGGACAAAACTGCATTTTTAAGCTGTGATCCCTTTTGTCTTTTTCTTATGAATTAATCTATGCATGTTTTTAAGTTCTTGCCAACATAACATTGCTAGTTAAAGTGTCTGTGTACCCCCCTGTATTTTTGTTATTCGTGTTAAGTCACGAGATCAGTGGGAACCATGCTGTTTAGTTGGCTACTTTCTGTTACTGTTCATCCTGCTTAGAAATGGCTAAGTCTGGAGATTCTGCTGTTATTGTTTTTCCATGAAGAGTGGATTATAGCAAGTGCTATGGTGGGATTTTGAGCATGCTCAGTGTTAGTTAATTGTAGTGTATGTTTCCATCTTCCATACTGTTAATTTTCATAACATTTGGAGCTTTGTAGTATATTTAACCAGTGCTGTCAACTTGCTACTTTATTAACCCAGATTCCAGAAAACTGGAATTTTCACTAAGTCCCTAAAAACCTGTTTCAACATGCCTACTTGACAGCTCCATGCATAGTGATGTGTAGCTCTTTTGCTGATTGCATAGTTGGATGAATTTGTCTGTGTGTGTGTGGTCTAGTTTATGTACATGTCTTGTTTGTGGCTGTAGGGTGCCTGTAGCTCTAGTTGTGAGCTTTTCCAATTGCTATGTTGCTGTTTTGTGGCAGGATCAGTGCTATGTTGTTTTGTGTGTTGTGGGAGCTATACTCCATGGAATTGAGCGATTCTTGAGTCTTTTTTGATTGATTTTTCATCACCTATCCAGTGGCTACCTTGAAATGCCAAGAATTAGCCCAGGTATTTGGTGGTCTTGTGTTTTGCCTTCGTACCTTGTCGTGAGCGTATCTCGAGAACCGTAGCTCCGTTTCTCGCGATCTTTATATGCTTTTCCATCGATTTTGCATGCTGCATCCATATTTGCCATGTTCATGCATGTCTAAATATCTTAAAATGAGGTTCTATCCAAATCCATTAATAAACAACTTTGCATGTGAAACATGACTAGTTTAGGATTGCCATGATATAATCCTTCATTAAATGGATCATGCATCATCTTGGTTGTGCATTGCACCTTGGTTGGTTATTTATTTGCTGTTTCTCTGGGGTAGACGCGAGTGTCGAACTTGAGTTCGAGGACCTTGGAGAGTACCACTACGAGGATCCCGCTACTTGTTCAGCTGAAGAACCAATAGGCAAGATGATCATACCCGGATCCCAACACTATCTTTGCTAGCTAGTTTCTCGTTTTTATCGTTACAATTGCGCTACCTAGCACATGATATCAGCCCCCATGTTGCCATGACAGCCTCTAACCTCCACATCCCAGCAAACCTTGATTGGCTAAGTTACCGCTTCTCAACCCTCTTATAGCGTTCTTAGTTGCAGGTTGTTCCATGTGATAACATGGATTGGATATCACCATAAATTCTATTATTTAATTTAATGCACATATATATATGGTATTGGTGGAAGGCTTGGCCTTTTGCTAAGTGATTTGTTCCACTCGTGCCGCCATTAGTTCCTTGTTACCGGTGTTATGTTTTCCATATTTTGCGCTCCTAACACGCTTGGGGATGTTATGGGGACCCCCTTGATTATTCGGTTGAGATTAAAACTTGTCTGGCAAGACCCAACATTGGTACTACATTTGCTAATAAGTAATGAACTTGCATAGGGTCTTGCAACCCCGTGGATAATTAATCAACCCCCGGGCCAGTGCTCCTCATGAGTGTTGGTCCAAACTAGAGCCGTCTGCGGGGCTAACCCGGGGCAACTCGGGAGATTTCTATCAGGCCACCGTACGCTGTGCTTATCCGTCGTGTCCGGAGAACGAGATACGCGACTCTTATCAGGTTCGTCGACACGTCGAGTGGTCTTGCTGGATTTGGTTTACCTTATCGAATATCTTGCGTGTGGGGTCTGACTTTCTTCGGGTTTACTCGAGGTGTTGGCCTCCTTTGGAATTGTCTATGATGATCGCGAGAACCGCGTTCGAGACTATTCCCACGGAGTGTGGTTATTTGTGAGGGACTAGTTGGAGCACCCCTGCAGGATCAGATGAGTTCGTGCAGGATGATCTTACTCAGCTCTAGTGGGAGTATGATGAGGAGAGAGGCAGGATGTACGTGACATATCCGGATGACTAGAGGACCTGGTCGTGATCTTTGGGACAGCTAGATAGTATCATTTGCAACTTCTTTTATCGTTTGATTTCATCCGTAGTCGGACCCTATGTTCAACTTGATGCTATGATTTGAGTGACATTGTAAGTTAGCATGTGGCGAGTGTAAGCCAACTTGTATACTCTTCTCATTCAGTATTGTATGTTGTGATGATACTATTCTTGCTAACGGCAAGATGCGCCTCTATCCCTTGCGAGGCCCTCATGCCTTAAACGGATAGGCGCGCATCTTGGGCGTGACAACTGGCCCGCCTGGTCCGTGCCCATGCCGCTGAGCCTTGGTATCCCCATTATAGGCCCCGCCTGCTCTCTCTCCGGCTTTTGCAGGGTATGTTGTGATGTGATATGGCCAATTACACAATGAGATATATGTGATGTATAAGATGATCATGTGTTGTATAGAATATCACGACTTGCATGTCGATGAGTAAGGCAACCGACAGGAGCCATAGGGTTGTCTTTAATTATTTTATGACATGCGTGTCAATATTTAAGCGCTATGTAATTCTTTACTTTATTGCTAAACGGTAGCAATAATAGTAGAAGTATGGTGGATGCGACAACCCCGAGGGCGACACGTTGACGGAGATCAAGATGATGGAGATCATGGTGTTGTGCCGGTGACGATGGAGATCATGCCGATGCTTTCAAGATGGAGATCAAAAGCACAAGTTCATGGCCATATCATGTCACTTATGATTTGCATGTGATGTTAATCCTTTTATGCACCTTGTTTTTCTTAGGACGACGGTAGCATTATAAGGTGACCTGTCACTAAAATTTCAATATGTATTGTGTTCTCCCCGAGTGTGCACCATTGCAAAAGTTCGTCCTATCTAGACACCACGTGATGATCGGGTGTGATAGACTCAACGTTCATATACAACGGGTGCAAGCCAGTGTTACACATGCAGAACACTCGGGTTAAACTTGACGAGCCTAGCATGTACAGACATGGCCTCGGAACACAAGACACCGAAAGGTCGAGCATGAGTCATATAGTAGATATGATCAACATGATGATGTTCACCATTGAAACTACCTCAACTCACGTGATGATCGGACTTGAGTTGGTGAATTTGGATCATGTGACACTCAGATGACCTGAGGTATGTTAATTTGAGTGGGATCATTAGTAATTTGATTAACTAAACTCATTACTTGAACAATAGTGTAAGTAACCTTTGCAGATTTATGTTGTAGATCAATGGCTCGCGTAGTAGCACCCCTGAATTTTAATGTGTTCCTAGAGAAAGCTAAGTTGAAAGATGATGGAAGTAACTTTGTTGATTGGGCCCATAATGTGAGGATTATCCTCACGGCTTCCCAAAAATCATATGCCCTTTATTGACCGCTTGGTGACCAACCCGAAGACATGTCATCCGAAGACGTTAAGAACGCTTGGGAGGCACGTTCTGAGGATTACTCAATAGTTCAGTGTGCAATGTTGTATGGCTTAGAGCCGGGACTTCAAAGACGTTTTGAACATCATGGAGCATATGAGATGTTCCAGGAGTTGAAGTTTATCTTTCAGAAGAATGCCCAAATCGAGAGGTATGAGATATTTGATAAGTTCTATGCTTGCGAAATGGAGGAGAACGGGTCTATCAGTGAACATATACTCAAAATGTATGGGTATTCGACTAGTCTGGCGGACTTGGGAATGCCCTTTCCGGCAAAGGCGATCACTGACAGAGTTCTTCAATCACTTCCACCTAGCTACAAGAGCTTTGTGATGAACTATAACATGCACGGGATGAACAAGTCAGTCGTCGAGCTGTTTGCGATGCTGAAAGTTGCTGAGTCTGAAATCCAGAAAGAACATCAAGTGTTGATGGTCAATAAAACCACTAGTTTCAAGAAGAATGTAAAGGGAAAGGGCAAGAAGGGTAAATCCAAGAAGGATGGCAAAGCAGTTGCTACTCCTGTAAAGAAGCCCAACGCTGGACCCAAGCCAGAAACTGAGTGCTTTCATTGCAAGGGAACTAGTCACTGGAAGCGGAACTGCCCCAAGTACCTGGCTGACAAGAAGGCGGCCAACAACAAAGAAGGTATATATGATATACATGTTATTGATGTGTACCTTACTAGCTCTCGTTGTAGTGCCTGGGTATTTGATACCGGTTCTGTTGCTCACATTTGCAACTCAAAACAGGAACTATGGAATAGATGAAGGCTGGCTAAGGACGAAGTGACGATGCGTGTGGGAAATGGTTCCAAGGTTGATGTGATCGCTGTCCGCATGCTCTCTCTTAGATTACCATCGGGATTAGTGATGAACCTGAATAATTGTTATTTAGTGCCTGCGTTAAGCACGAACATTATATCTGGATCTTATTTCTTGCGAGACGATTACTGTCGTGGTTTTCTCACGGCAGATGTCCGGGTGAACGGACTTGGATTCAAGGCCATCGCTAAGGTGATGGACTCAAAGGGGTTGATTGGGACGGAGGACACCAATTTACCCAGGTTCGGCCCCTCAAGTAGAGGTAACAGCCTACGTCCTGCTTGAGTTTGTATTGATTGGTGTATTGATTAGAAGGGAGCTGATTGCTTGATCTAGTTCTTGATAGTTGATCTCTCTCTAAGTCGCCCAGGTCTCGCCTTTATATAGGAGGTCAAGACCATGGGTAATACAAGTCATAACCGACTCTCACAATGTGTCTGAGTCTGTCTCTACGTTGTCTTGCCTTCCTGAGCAAGTTGTCTCCGGGTGGCTCACCTGCCCAGGTCTTCATACCTCTCTAATGGGCCACGTCCCGGCCCAAATAGTCAAGCCGCCGGACGTCTTGGGATTAAGTCTTCACGTACCATCCTTGGGCTGGTGTACGAGCCGCCAGGTGTGACCCGGAGCCTCAGAGGCGGGTCTCACCATGGGGTTATATCCCTAGCATTAGGCCCTAGGTTGATTTGAGCTTGCTCACTTCAGCCTTCTTCTTAACTAGCGGCGAGTCTCAGTTATGTCACTTGGAAGTAAACAATAACCCGCCGTGACGTCATGTCAAATCTGTCAGAAAGATCCTCTGACACCCACAACGAATCTTCCCTTATTAAATGGACGGTCCGAGAATCAAGGAATCCGCCTCGGTCAATCAATATCAGTCGCCTGGTTTTTCGCGCCTGTTTCCACCTTTGTCTATTAAATAGGACCGCGAAGGGTGGCATTTGTTTCCTCCCTGCCCACTCTTCTTCTTATTTGTTCTGTTGCCACCGCTCTAGTGCACGTCGCTCCGGTGGCGTCTTCACGCCGTCGTCGTTGAGGCCACTGCATCAACCTATTTGCTCTAGAGCTCTGCCCGTGTCTGCTGTGCCATCTCTAGTAAGTTTTTCCTCCCCTAGATCCGTAGTTTTTTGTACGGTTTTCACGGAGTTTCTCCGCCGCTTAGAACACGAGCTTTTCTTAAATGTCATCCATGTCTGGTCCATAAAACTCGATGATATCTTTTTCTCCATTGCGGTGTACTGTAGGAAACTGATAGCAGCACCGCGTAGATCTATAATTGCTCAGCCTGCCATTTTCAAACTTTCGCCGTTTCGACGGTTTGTCGCTAGGTTTGAAATAAAACCACTTTTCTCTGTTTTGTAGATCCGTAACTATAGAGATAAGTTGTGAAACCTGTTTTCCACACTTAGCCAAATTTTGCTTCGTCTTCTTATAAACTTGACCCGCCATGAAATTCCGGCTCTCACCAACCGGTTCTTGACAGCTTAATATTATAAAATCTCAGGCTTTTAACCACCCTTAGTCGTCTACCGTCCCCTGACTCGTCGTGCATTGTTACCTTGCGCAGTTTTGACCCGCCGCCATGTCTCGTGCATCCAACTCGTGCAACTGGGTCGGCTCTGCCATTACGGAAGAGTATTTGATGGACCTTGTAAATGCGGGGACCCTTCCAGCAAAAAGTGTTATTCATTGGTGGGTTCCGGGCAATGAATTGAAGTCCCGTCCTCGGGAGGGTGAGGTAGTCGTATTTACAGATCACCTCTAGCATGGGTTTAGCCCACCCGGCTTAAAGTTCTTACGGGATGTCCTTCATTTTTTGAAACTACACCCTCAAGACCTTGCTCCCAATTCTGTCTCCAACATATGCAACTTCCAAATACTCAGTGAGGTCTATTTGCAAGAAGAGTCGTCTGTGGATTTATTCCGCGAGTTCTGTTATGCAAATCGCCAGACAGAGGAGTCGGCCCAAGCTTAGTGCTTGGTGGAATTTCCATTCAGAGGCGGCAGGACATAACCTTCCCGGATCTTCAATTGCCAAGCGACCCTAAAGATTGGAACAAAACTTGGTTTTACTGCAAAGATACCTCCCCTGAAGGAGAGCATCCCCTGCCGGGTTATCGTCTATCCCGGCTCAAAACAACATCTGAGCTCCCTGGCCGGTTGTCAGATTCCAAGCGTGTAAAATATCCTCTGGCTCACACGAAGATCAAATCCCTTATGGCCAACGGACTGACAAGCCTGGACTTAACTCATTGCTGGATTTCTTGGAGGGTCATGCCCCTGAGTCGGCGAAGCCGTCTCATGCATGAATACATGGGCCAACCTGACGACCCGCTCTGCTTTAACTCGACAACATTATTAGAGGATAACATCATGGCTTCAATCAAAAGCCTCTTTCATGAGTAATCAGAAGCTTGCGGTGTCATCGGGTTAGCACCTTTATGTGCCACAAACCCGGCTCCAGACATAAGGGCGGCTCTTTATATTCTCTTGTTTGAATTAACTATACCTTGGCAATCTCTTCACCTTTTGTCGGCTTATATTTTCAGGCCAATTCCGACTTCTCGAAGAAGAAATATGTTCCTCCTCTGATAATATCAAAGAAGAAGACCACGGTCCGGAAGAAGAAGACCACTCCTCAAGAAGAGCCGGAAGAACAGCCGGAATTTGACGACTCAGAGGTATAACTTGACTATCTTTGTGACCCCTTTATTCACCTTATTGACAACAATTATTCACAGGACGAGACAGAGACCAGCCACGCCAACGCCCCTGAGGTGACTTATGTTTCGTCCGACTCAGACTATTTTGTGCCTCAGAAGATACGGCGGGTCATTCAAAAAGTTCCACTTTCTCATCCTCTTGCTTACTTAGACCCCCAATTTCTTTGGAAAAAGCAACACCAAGCCACCCGACACTAGACCCAGAGCGCCGGCTCTACCATTCTCATGGCCGGGTTACCTAACTCTCCGGCTCAGAGGAAGCGTTTAGCTGAGGTATGTATTCCTTCTGTGCATGATTTTACTAATCCTTCCTTTGTAATTCCAAAATTGCCTTATATTACCTGAACTGCTTTTCAAGGATCACCTCCTTCATCTGGCGACTCTACGGCCACTGCTTTGCCGCCTCCAAAGATTAACCCGCTGTATGTGTGTTTTCAGGCATTATATCCAAGTCTTTGGTGGTTGTAAATTTTGGGCTCTAACCTTTGTGCTCTTCAGGGCTCAAGCCAAGCGAAGGAAAAACAACAAGTCCTCCCCTGGCCCGAATGCTCAAGAACTAGAACCTGCCAAACCGGATACTCCCATGCCGGATGTTGATCCCTCGATAGCTTCCAAAGAGGCGCCTGAAGAGGCTTGTCCTTCTACAAAGACGGTTGTCGCCGATATGGTTCCTGAGAGTCCTCCGAGGGACCGTTCCAAGCCGCCAAGCCCTGCAAAGGTTGGTGATGACACAACCACTCCGGACATACTTATTACTGGCGCCGGCTTCCACTCTCCTCCACCTCATGTGCTGACAAAGCATAGTGAGACGAATGATACTTCCAAGAAGGTGGAGTTTGAGCTCCACGCGCTAGAGAAGCTGACAACTGATGAACTTCATGCTAGTTATCTGAACTGCTTATCTACAAGCCGGGACCTGGAGCTCAAGCTTGTCAACTTGATGAAGAAGAAATACGAGGTATTCTCACTCTCCTTATACCCTTACATAGGCCCCAAGAGCCGGGTTAATATTAGCAGATGATAATCCGGGTCTTCAAAACTTGGTAGAAGTAGAAATGCTTAGCCTGTAGGCCTCAACTTATTTATAAGTAATCACAAATCATCGTTCTTAGCCTCCAAGGGCCGGCTCAAAGTTGATAACATTGAACCGGAGCTTTACTGAGGATAAGTAATAGAGCCAATTGTAGCCCGCAAGGGCCGGCTCAATCCTGTCAAAGTTGAGTCAGAGCTTTATTGAAGATAATTAATAGAGCCAATTGTAGCCCCCAAGGGATAGCTCAATCCTGTCAAAGTTGAGTCGAAGCTTTATTGAAGATAAGTAATAGAGCCTATTGTAGCCCCCAAGGGCCGGCTCAATCCTGTCAAAGTTGAGTCGGAGCTTTATTGAAGATAAGTAATAGAGCCAATTGTAGCCCCCAAGTTCCGGGTTAAATTGATAAAAGTGATCCGGAACTGCATTGTAATCTTTGAGATCAAATAGACATTAGCCCCCAAGTGTCAAACATATTGCTTGCAATCTGTTTGAAACTTTCTTACCTTCATTATCTGAAAAAATTCCCTCTTGATGACTCATTCCTTATTTTGATATGTCACGGGAAGCTTTAAATGAAGCCGGGTCGGAAGTGGCCGGCTTAAAGAATAATCTAGCCACCCAGCAAGTCGCCCGAAGCAAGGCTGATGAAAAGTGTCGGCTCCTTGCTCAAGAACTGACCAAGATCAAAGCCGACTTTGCCGCTTTCAAAGAGTCTGCTAAAACTGAACAAGCCGCCCTGACTTAACGTGCGGATGACGCTGACCAGCGGCTGATGATTGTGTTAGATGAGCTGCAATCTTTGAAGCGCCATATCGAAAAGATGTCAGCCGCCATATTTGGTAAGTATTTGACAGCTTAACTCAAATTGTGTATGTGTACTTGAACTGGCGACTTATGACAAAGAGTCCATCTTATGTAGGTCTAAGGAGCCGCCAACTCTCTTCTGACAACTTGCTGCCCCTGAAGGCTATTTATACTCTGACGGAACAACTTTACTATGGAGTTGTTTGCATGATCAAGGATGTTCTCTACAAGGATACCACCCCCTCAACTATCAAAGGGGTCATAGAGCTTCTTTCCACACTGCCAAAACAGATCGTAGAGTTGAAGAAATCAGCGGCCCGACAGGGAGCTATCGCAGCCATAAGCCGGGTGTTGGCCTTTGCTCCGGAGTTGACTCCTGCCGACATGATGGACGGGTTTCCCTCCAAGAAATATGATGGCTCTGAGTTTATAGAAGCTGACTATGCACGGTGTGTGAAGGCTTCCAAAGTCCTTACCTCCGTGTTAGCAAAAGAAGTCAACTTGGCAACATATCAGGCGGCTTACAATGCCGATCAAAAGAGAATCTATGGCCCCCTCTTTGAGTCCAAGGACCTGATGCCTGCCCGCAGTAAGCACCTTTTTGCTTCTGAACTTGACCCGTCGCCCTTCTTTGAAGAAGGAAACTTTGCAGCTTTAACCTACTGCAACTGGGACTTGGACAATCTTCAGATCAAGGAACTCGAAGACCCAGAGCATGGTGACCCGCCGGCCAGCTAATGGAGTTGTGAACGCCATTGACAAACCGGCTCTTGTGACCCGCCATGAGCGGTGTAAGACACTTTAAAATATTTTTGGGCTCTACCGAGAGCATATGTAATAGGCTTGTAGTAGCTTTGCCTGTGCCTGAACTCTGCCATCGTGCACACATTAAACAGCCCGGCTTAGTATATATATCATCTTCCTTGCACTTCCCATTGGATGCTTTACCGACTCTCGACAGCTTAATTGACCTGCAAGAGTAGATGTATCCTGACATTGTTAGGAGGGCGGCTCAAAAGCATAACCCAAAGATGTTGTATCTTCCTATATGTTTTTTCAAAAATAGCTCATGTGCCGGTTCTACTGGGCTGACTTGCCTCTAACTCCTTATCAGTACAGGGTCTCTGTGGAGATTGGCCGTCAATTGACTTGAACCGGCTCGGGGTCCCTATGAGAGATTAACTGGTAAGAGTCCGGCGGGTCACCAAGCAGAGTAGCATCAGCTTAAGGTAGGTTTAACCCTATTCGGCTTAAGAGCCGATCAAGAGGGTATGTAAGATACACCCGGTGGGTGGGAAGCCACCAAGTGACCTTTGTTGACGGAATCAATTGTTTGGCTTAAGAGCCGACCGATAGGGTCTGATAAGCTACACCCGGCGGGTGGGAATCCCCTTGGAGGATCATGTTGATGGAGTCAACTTTTAGGCTTAAGAGTCGACTGATAGGGTCTGATAAGCTACACCCGGCGGGTGGGAAGCCCCCTGGACGATCATGTTGACAGAGTTAACTGTTTGGCTTGAGAGCCGACCGATAGGGTCTGATAAGCTACACCCGGCGGGTGGGAAGCCCCCTGGATGATCATGTTGACGGAGTCAAGTGTTTGGCATGAGAGCCGACCGATAGGGTCTAATAAGCTACACCCGGCGGGTGGGAAGCCCCCTTGACGATCATGTTGACGGAGTCAACTTTTTGGCTTGAGAGCTGAACTATAGGGTCTGATAAGCTACACCCGGAGGGTGGGAAGCCCCCTGGACGATCATGTTGACAGAGTCAACTTTTTGGCGTGAGGGTCGACCGATAGGGTCTGATAACCTACACCCAGAGGGTGGGAAGCCCCCTGGACGATCATGTTGACGGAGTCAACTGTTTGGCTTGAGAGCCGACCGATAGGGTCTGATAAGCTAGACCTGGAGGGTGGGCAGCCCCCTGGACAATCATGTTAATGGAGTCAACTTTTTGACTTGAGAGCCAACCGATAGGGTCTGATAAGCTACACCCGGAGGGTGGGAATCCCCCTGGACGATCATGTTGAGAGAGTCAACTTTTTGGCTTGAGAGACGACTGATAGGGTCTGATAAGCTACACCTGGAGGGTGGGAAGCCCCTTGGACAATCATGTTGGATCTTTCTTGCATAGATGAAGATATGCGAAATAGCAGAGGCCCCGGCTTGTAGGGATCCCAATTTTATTCATAATAAATATGATATGTACAATGATAGTGTACAATGTCGAGTCTCAACGACATAGGTGTAGTAAGGCCACAGATGCGCTCTGTTCCACGGCCGGCGGGTCTCCTACCCCGAGGTATCTGAATCGTCTCGGATGTCAATGAGGTAATATGACCCGTTGTTGATATTTCTGCTGACCACGAATGGTCCTTCCCATGCAGGAGATAGTTTATTCATATTTGTCTGGTCTTGAATCAGCCACATCACTAAGTCGCCTTCTTGAAACGTCTGGGTCTTGACTCTGTGGCTATGATAGCGGCACAGGTCTTGCTGATAAATCACCGAACAAGCAGCCGCCAGATCATGCTCCTCCTCCAAGGCATCCAACGCGTCTTGATGCGTTGTATCATTGTCCGTCTCAACGTAAGCCGCCACTCGTGGCGAGTCATTCCGGATGTCACTTGGTAACACGGCCTCTGCACCGTAAACCATGAAGAAAGGTGTATAACCCGTTGATCTGTTGGGAGTTGTCTTGATGCTCCATAAGACAGACAACAATTCCTCCACCCAACAACCCGGCATTCGTTGTATAGGAACCATAAGTCGGGGCTTGATACCTGTCAAGATTTCTTGGTTAGCACGCTCCGCCTGACCGTTGGACTGTGGATGAGCAACCACAGAAACATCAAGCCGGATGTGTTCAATGTCGCAGAACGTTTTCATAGCCCCCTTGGACAGGTTTGTACCATTGTCCGTGATGATGCTGTGAGGGTAACCAAAATGGTAGATCATCTTTTTAGTAAACTAAACCGCCATAGCCACGTCACACTTGCCGACCGGCTCAGCCTTTACCCACTTGGTAAACTTATCAACCACCACCAAGAGGTGCGTCTTCTTGTCCTTGGATCTCTTAAAAGGCCCGACCATATCAAGCCCCCAGACTGCAAACGGCCAAGTGATTGGAATCATGCACAATTCTTGATCCGGAACATGAGCATGCTAGCCAAACTTTTGAGAGTCGTCGCATTTGCGGACCAGATCCTTTGCATCCCTGTGAGCCCTCAACCAGAAGAAACCATGCCGAAAGGCCTTGGCCACCAGAGATTTTGAGTCGGTGTGATGTTCGCAATCACCATGGTTTTGAACAGCATGAATTTCATTCAAGATCTCCTTACCCTCCTCCGGTGAGACACAACGTTGAAACACTCCGGTGACGCTGCACTTGTGTAACTCGCCATTGACTATCGTCATGGACTTAGACCGTCGGGTGATCTGTCTGGCCAGATTTTCATCATCAGGTAACTCGCCTCGGGTCAAGTACGCCAAGTAAGGCATAGTCCAATCCGGAATAGCATGTAGATCCGCCACCAATTGTCCCTCCAGGTTAGGAACAACCAAATCTTCCTCTAAGGGTAATTTGACGGACGTGTGATGTAAGACGTCCAGAAAGACATTAGGCGACACCGGCTTTTGTTGAGAGCCTAACCTTGACAGGGCGTCAGCTGCCTCGTTCCTGCGACGATCAACCTAATCCACCTGATAACCCTTGAAGTGACCGGCAATGACATCCACCGCCTGACGATAAGCCGTCATCTGCGGATCCTTGGAATCCCAAGTGCTTGAAACTTGCTGAGCCACAAGATCTAAGTCGCCGGAACACCTTACCCGGTTTAAGTTCATCTCCTTAGCTACCCTAAGGCCATGAAGCAGGGCTTCATATTCAACTGCATTATTAGTGCAAGGGAACATCAGCCAGGGGACATAACAAAACTTGTCACCTTTGGGGGATGTTAAGACAACCCCTGCCCCTGATCCTTCCAGCTGCCTGGATCCATCAAAGTGTATTGTCCGGTATGTGTTATCCGGCTTTTCTTTGGGCGCATGACACTCCATCCAGTTGTTTATGAAATCCACAAGGGCTTGAGACTTGACAGCCGTACGAGGTAAGTATTTTAGATTGAGAGGTCCCAGCTCCAATGCCCACTTAGCAATCCTACCAGTGGCTTCTCTATTTCGAATTATGTCTCCCAAAGGAGCAGAGTTGACCACAGTGATCTAGTGCCCTAAGAAGTAGTGATTTAGCTTGCGGTTGGCCATGAACACCCCATACACTAGCTTCTGCCAATGTGGATATCTCTGCTTGGATTCTGTCAGGACCTCACTGATATAATAAACCAGCCTCTGAACCGGATATTCTTTCCCTGCCTCATTGCGCTCGACCACAATTGCAGCGCTGACAACCCTATTGTTAGCCGCCCTGTACAAGAGCAAGGGTTCTTTCTCAGCTGGAGTGGCTAAAACCGGTGGCTCAGTGAGCTGCTTCTTGAGTGCCTCAAACGCTTCACCCGCCATCATACTCCAGACAAAATTGTCTGTCTTTTTCATCATTTGATATAAAGGGATGGCTTTCTCACCAAGGCGGCTTATAAACCTGCTCAACGCAGCGATCTGCCCTGCCAGGCGTTGAACATCATTGATACAAGCCGGCTCAGCTAGGGAGGTGATAGCCTTGATCTTATTCGGGTTAGCTTCAATACCACGCTCAGAGACCAGAATTCCCAAGAGCTTGCCAGCTAGAACACCCAAGACACACTTTTCCGGGTTAAGCATCATCTTATAGACCCGCAGATTGTCCCCAATAGTGAACTGTTTAGATGAATCACCTGCAGTAAAATCCACCGCCTTGGTATCATCTGCTGAAAATTTGAGGGGCGGCTCAACCTCTGTGGTATGCTTCTTCAGCGGGGTCATATCCTCCGGGTCAACATTTTCCTTATAGAACTTGAGCTCTGCGTCAGCACAACTGGATTCTGCGTAAGCCACGTCCCCTTCTTCACACTCAATAGCTGTATTCCGATCACCATGAACAGTAATCGTACCTTTTAACCCGGGCATCTTGAGATGTAAGTAGACATAACAGGGCCTAGCCATGAACTTGGCGTAAGCTGGCCGCCCAAATAATGCATGATAAGGGCTCTTGATCTTGACTACTTCAAACCACAAGGACTCCACCTTGTAGTTGTACTCATCACCAGAGGCGACTTGCAAAGAAATCCTACCCACTGGGTAAGCTGACTTGCCCAACACTACACCATGAAAAACTGTTGATGAGGGCTTAAGGTCTTTATCAAGCAGCTTCATCCGCCAGAATGTATCATAGTATAGGATATTGATGCTACTGCCACCATCCATAAGTACCTTATTCACCATATATCCTCCAACTTGGGGGGCAACTACCAAGGCTAGCCGCCCCGGGTCATCAACACGCGGTGTGTGATCTTTCTGGCTCCATGTTATGTCTTACTCATACCACTTCAAATATTGCGGCAGAGCCGGCGCGATTACGTTAACCGCCCGCTTGCACAACTTCTGATCTTGCTTGTTAAGGCTAGTCATAAAAACATGATACTGGCCCGGACTGAGCTGCTTTGGATTACTCTAATACCCAGACTGATTATGCTGCTGCTGATTGTTGCTACCAAAGTGCTGAGGATGTTGTCCTTGGTTGCCCTGGCCATGATGACCGGATCCTGAGCCGCCGGATCCAAACCCGGCTCCTGATCCGCCTGGTCCTAAGCCACCAGGCGGGCCACCACCATTGTTGTTATGTTGTTGCATATTGTAGTTCTTAAACTTTTGCATGATGTGGCAATTACCTCATGTGTGGCCCGCAACTCTATCGGGCCGGCTGGGCTCCAGACAAGGCTTATTGAGCATTTCCTCCAAATTGAAAGGAGTCTTATTTTTGTTAAAAGGCGGTCTAAACTTCCCGTTGCCCTTAGTACGGTTATGGCCGGTGCTGGCATTGGCCACCAATTCTGACCCGCCATCCGGGTTCTTCCGCTTGCCCTGGTTACCATTACCTGCCGCACCCTTGCCATGATTGTTCTTTTACCTTGGACAATTTTCTCCTCATCAGAACCTGGATCCTTCATGTTATCAGAGTTGACATACTTTGTGAGAGACACCATGAGTTCTCCCATGTCCTGACACGTACGCTAGAGCCGACCGAGCTTCTGCTTCAGAGGGATGAAGTGACAGTTCTTCTCTAGGATAAGCACCGCTTGAGCTGCCGTGATCTGTTCAGACGAGTGGATGACCGTCGACACCCGCCAGACCCAATGATGAGCCGACTCATTCTCCTGTTGGACAAACTGATCTATATCCACAATCATCATAGGCTGTTTGCAAGTCCCTTGAAAGTTTTTGATGAACCTTGCTTTCAGCTCAGCCCATGAATTGATGGTATTGGGTGGCAAACCCTTCAACCACGTGTGAGCCGGTCCTTCAAGCATCATGATGAAATACTTGGCACACACCGCGTCATTGACATCCAACATCTCCATAGCCAGCACATAGCCTTCGATCCAGGCCTCCGGAGGTAAGTCAGCAATGTAATTCGGGACTTTGCGAGGTCCTTTGAAATCCTTTGGCAACCGCTCGTTCCACAGAGCCGGTACTAAACATGGTACTCCCACACTCCTGGTGGACACTCCCGCTCCTACTGAGACGGATGGCGCGGGCTCTTGGTGAGCCACCGCTGCCAAAGCCGCCGCCTTTTGCTGGTTTCTTGCCCGGTTTGCGAGCGCCTGTGCATCTAGAGCTGCCTGATCATCCCCTGGAGGCCCCGGTGCCGATCTCTGCTAGAAACCGCGGCGACTCATAGCGCCGACTAAAGCTGCGGCTGGGGAGGGGGTTGAGTGAACGCGGCTCCGGTTGTGAGCATATTTCTCCTAATGGGCCATCACCGTCTGAAGGTACCCAATGGCGTTCCGCACCTCTTCTGCAAAAGGTGCCGCATCTAGAATAGGGATTGTTTCAAGACGGGTTGCTGCGGCCACCAGGTTCTCTGCCGGGTTAGAATAATGGCCCGCCGGCGTTGGAAAAGCCACTGGTGAGCCCTGGTTTCGTCGAGGCGGGTTAAGCTGTTGTCGAGCCACCAACCGACTTCTAGGCGTATCCGCTGCTCGCCCCGTTCCTGACATGTTAAAGAGATTCCTAGCCTCATACTGTTCGGGTAAGCGGGATTGATGCCTCATCCGTTGCACCGCAACCGCTGATTGATGATCTTGCTCAAGGCGGAAAGCATATGTCTTAAGGCGTTCTGCCTCCGCCTCCATCTGAACTTTTAATTCAGCTATCCTTTGTTGCACCGCCGCCATCCGGTCCTTGAGCCTTGCGATCTCCAAGTTCCGAGCGGCTTGGTTATCTGGTTTGACTTCGGTAATCATCAGGGTTGCGAGCTCGTTCATCACATCCAGAAGAACTTGAGCCGGCAGTGGCGGGTCAGCCCTCGTGTTTGTTGCTCCGGCGGCTATGCTGCTCATGCCTGGGGCTGACCCCGCCATGAACACGGCCGCATGAACCGGTAGCCTGAGATCGTCCGGCTCGGAACGCTCCAACTCAGGGTAAGGCTCATCGTAGCCCTCGAGCCCGCTGTTGTAAAGCTAGTAGATCGACTCTGCTTCTCCGCTTGAAGATTCGTCCTCTGAATAGACAAGAGTCTCCTGCGACGTAGAAGTTTCAAGATCCAGACCTTGAGTAAAGCCCACGAAGACGTGCTTCCGGCCCGGGTTAACGCGGGCGGGTCACACATATTGGGCGGGTTGTGCGTGCCGAGCCGGCTCAACTATGTTGGTGCAGACGTCCGACCCGGGTGTACATCCGTCAACCTTGCCGATGAAGACGTGGATTCCACTGAAGGGAACCCGGAATCCATATTCTACATAATTGGCCTCAGGACCCCAGCCGGCATCGTCGATGTAGAGCCGGCCACGACGACTCTTGTTCACCCTTCCGACCATGTATCCTTCGAACCCCAGGAGAGAGCCGTTTGAGAACTCGACACCATCGAGCGCTAGCCCCATGGTGGGCGCCAACTGTCGTGGTTTTGTCATGGCAGATGTCCGGGTGAACGGACTTGGATTCGAGGCCATCGCTAAGGTGATGGACTCAAAAGGGTTGATTGGGACGGAGGACACGGATTTACCCAGGTTCGGCCCCTCAAGTAGAGGTAAAAGCCTACGTCCTGCTTGAGTTTGTATTTCTTGGTGCATCGATTACAAGGGAGTTGATTGCTTGACCTAGTTCTCGATAGTTTATCTCTCTCTAAGTCACCCCAGGTCTCGCCTTTATATAGGAGTTCAAAACCATGGGTCATACAAGTCGTAACCGACTCTCACAACATGTCTGAGTCTATCTCTACATTGTCTTGCCGTCCTGAGCAAGCTGTTTCCGGGCGGCTCACCCGCCCGGGTCTTCATACCTTCTCCGATGGGTCACGTCCCTGCCCATCTGGTCAAGCTGCCCGACATCTTGGGCTTAAGTCTTCACAGCCCATCCTTGGGCGGGTGTATGAGCCGCCAGGTGTGACCCGGAGCCTCAGAGGCGGGTCTCACCGTGGGGTTATATCCCCAACAGTTACTCATTTAAATCAGAAAATAATGGTTGTTCTATTTATATGAGTAATATCTTTTATGTTCATGCACCCAATGTGAGGGGTTTATTCATATTGAATCTTGATAGTGATGATACACATGTTCATAACATTGATGCCAAAAGATGTAGAGTTGATAATGATAGTACCACTTTCTTATGGCACTGCAGTTTGGGTCATATTGGTGTAAAACGCATAAGGAAGCTCCATGCTGATGGACTTTTGGAGTCACTTGATTTTGAATCACTTGACACATGTGAACCATGCCTCATGGGCAAGATGACTAAAACGCCGTTCTCTAGAACAATGGAACGGACAAGTGACTTGTTGGAAATCATACATACTGATGTGTGTGGTCCAATGAATGTTGAAGCGCGCCGTGGATATCATTATTTTCTCACCTTCACTAATGACTTAAAGTAGATATGGATATATTTACTTAATGAAACACAAGTCTGAAACATTTGAAAAGTTCAAGCAGTTTCACATTGAAGTTGAGAATCATCGTAACAAGAAGATTAAATTCCTGCAATCTCATCGAGGAGGTGAATATTTGAGTTATGAGTTTGGCACTCACTTAAGATAGTGTGGAATTTTTTCAGAGTTGACACCGCCTAGAACACCACAGCGTAATGGTGTGTCTGAACGTCGTAATCGAACCTTATTAGTTATGGTGTGTTCTATGATGTCTCTTGCTAATTTGCCACTATCGTTTTTGGGTTATGCATTAGAGACAGCTGCATTCACTTTAAATAGGGCACCATCAAAATCCGTGGAGACGACGCCATATGAATTGTGGTTTGGCAAGAGCCAAAGTTCTCGTTTCTTAAAGTTTGGGGATGTGGTGCTTATGTCAAAAAGCTTCAACCTAAAAAGCTGGAACCCAAAGCGGAGAAATGCATCTTCATAGGATGCCCAAAAGAGACAGTTGTGTATACCTTCTATCTCAGATCCAAAGGCAAAGTGTTTGTCGCTAAAAACGGAACATTTCTTGAGAAAGAGTTTCTCTCGAAAGAATTGAGTGGGAGGAAAATAGAGCTTGATGAGGTTATTGAACCTTTACTTCAACCACAGAGTAGCGCATCATAGAAAGATGTTTCTGTGGAGCCTACAATAGTTTAAGAGGAAGTTAATGATGATCATCATGAAGCTTCGGATCAAATCACTATTGAACCTCGTAGGTCAATAAGGGCGCGCACTTCTCCTGAGTGGTATGGCAACCCTGTCTTAGAGGTCATGTTGTTGGACAACAATGAACCTACGAGATATGGAGGAGTGATGATTGGACCGGATTCCGAGAAATGGTTAGAGGCCATGAAATCCGAGATGGGATCCATGTATGAAAACAAAGTATGGACTTTGGAAGTATTACCTGAAGGCCGAAAGGAAATTCAGAACAAATGGATCTTTAAGAAGAAGACGGACGCGGACGGTAATGTCACCGTCTATAAATCTCGACTTGTGGCAAAGGGTTTTTCACAAGTTCAAGGAGTTGACTACTATGAGACCTTCTCACCCATAGCGATGCTTAAGTCTGTCAGAATCATGTTAGCAATAGCTGTATATTTCGACTATGAAATTTGGCAGATGGATGTCAAAACAGTGTTCCTCAATGGCTTCCTTGAGGAATAGTTGTATATGATGCAACCGGATGGTTTTCTCGATCCAGAGAATGCTGAGAAAGTTTGCAAACTCCAGCGATCCATTTATGCACTGGTGCAAGCATCTCGGAGTTGGAATATGCTCTTTTATGAGGTGATCAAAGCGTTTGGGTTCATACAAGTTTATGGAGAAGATTGTATTTACAATAAAGTGAGTGGGAGCTCTATAGCGTTTCGAATATTATATGTAGATGACATATTGTTGATTGGAAACAATATAGAAATGCTGGAAAGCGTGAAGGAATATTTGAACAAGAGTTTTTCAATGAAGGACCTAGGAGAAGCTGCTTTCATATTAGGCATTAAGATCTATAGAGATAGATCGAGACGCTTAATAGCACTTTCACAGAGCACATACCTTGATAAAGTTTTGAAGAAGTTCAAAATGGATTAGTCCAAGAAGGGGTTCTTGCCTATGTTACAAGGTGTGAAGTTGAGTAAGACTCAATGCCTAGTGACTGCCGAAGATACAAAGAAGATGAGTGTCATCCCCTATGCTTCAGCCATAGGCTCTATCATGTTTGCAATGTAGTGCACAAGACCTGATGTCAGCCTTGCTATAAGTATGGCTGGAAGGTTTCAAAGTGATCCTGGAATGGAGCACTGGACGGCATTCAAGAATATCCTTAAGTACTTGAAAAGGACTAAGGAGATGTTTCTCTTTCATGGAGGTTATGAAGAGATCCTCGTAAAGGGTTACGTCGATGCAAGCTTTGACACTGATCCGGATGACTCTAAGTCGCAAACCGGATACGTATATATTCTCAACGAGGGAGTGGTAAGCTGGTGCAGTTCCAAGAAAAGCGTGGTAGCCAATTCTACATGCGAGGCAAAGTACATTGCAGCCTCGGAGGCAGCAAAGGAAGGTGTCTCGATCAAGCATTTCATGACAGATCTTGGAGTATTGCCCAATGCACTGAATCCAATGACTCTGTTCTGTGACAACACTGGTGCCATTGCTCTGGCGAAGGAACCAAGGTTTCACAAGAGTACCAGACACATAAAGCGACGCTTCAATTCCATCCGCGATTACATCGAGGACAAGGACATAAATATTTGCATAGTGCACACATATCTGAAATTTGCAGACCCATTGACTAAATTTGCAGACCCGTTGACTAAATCTCTTCCAAGATCTGAAATTTGCAGACCCGTCGATTCATTACAATGTAAATCACATAGTGATGTGAACTAGATTATTGACTCTAGTGCAAGTGGGAGACTGTTGGAAATATGCCCTAAAGGCAATAAATAAAGTGTTTATTATTCTATTTCCTTGTTCATGATAATTGTTTATTATGCATGCTATAATTATATTGATTGGAAACACATTGCTTGTGTGGATAAATAGACAACACTTTGTCCCTATTATGCCTCTAGTGAACTAGCTCGTTGATCAAATATGGTCAAGGTTTCCTAGACATTGACATTTGATGTCATTTGATAATGGGATCACATCATTAGGAGAATGATGGGACGGACAAGACCCAAACTATAAACGTAGCATATGATCATGTCAATTTATTGCTATAGTTTCTACATGTCAAGTATATTTCCTATGAACATGAGATGTGCAACTCATGGACACCGAAGGAGTGCCTTGTTTGTATCAAACGTCGCAACGTAACTGGGTGACTATAAAGTTGCTCTACAGGTATCTCTGAGGGTGTCTGTTGGGTTGGCATGGATCAAGACTGGGATTTGTTACTCCGTGTGACGGAGAGGTATCTCAGGGCCCACTCGGTACTACAACATCACAATAAGCCTTGCAAGCAATTTGACTAAGTGTTAGTCACGGGATCTTGTATTACGGAACGAGTAGAGAGACTTGCCGGTAACGAGGTTGAACTAGGTATGGAGATACCGACGATCGAATCTCGGGCAAGTAACATACCGAAGAACAAAGGGACCATCATACGGGATTAACTAAATCCTTGACATAGAGGTTCGAATGATAAAGATCTTCGTAGAATATGTAGGAACAAATATGGGCATCTAGGTCCCTCTATTGTCTATTGACCATAGAGGTGTCTCGGTCATGTCTACATAGTTCTCGAACCCGCAGGGTCTACACACTTAAGGTTCGGTGACGTTTCGGTAGTATAGAGTTATGCGTGGTGGTTACCAAAGGTTGTTCGTAGTCCCGGATGAGATCCTGGGCGTCACGAGGAGATCCAGAATGGTCCAGAGGTAAAGATTGATATATAGGAAGTCCTATTTTGGTCGCTGGAAAAGTTTCGGGCTCATCGGTAGTGTACCGGGAGTGCCGATAGTGTACCGGGGGAGCATCGGGAGAGGTATTTTGACCGAAGAGGCTACATGGGCTGTGGGAGGACTAATACCAGCCCTTAGTGGGCTGTTCAAATTCCCACACAAGGCCAATGCGGCTATGACGAGATTCCTAAGTGGAATAGGTGGAAAAAGGCAAAAAGGGTGGAAATAAGGAAGGGGTCCTAATCCTACTAGGAGTGGAGGAGGAGGACTGCTCCTCTCCACTTCGGCCAAATCCTAGAGGGGCTGGCCCATGCTCCAAGCGTCCTCCTCCTCTCCTCCTATATATACTAGAGGTTTTAGGGTTTTCGCCCAAGATTTTCAGCCACGTGCAACCCTACCCTCTAGTATGTAGTTTCTCCTCTAGATCAGTTTCGGTTGTGCTTAGACGACGCCCTACTGAGATTACTCCACCACCATCACCGCAGTGCCGTCACACTGCCGAAGAACTCGTATACCTCTCTGCTCCCTCTTGCTGGATCAAGAAGGCGGATATCGTCATCAAGCCATACATGTGCTGAACGCGGAGATGCCGTTCGTTCGGTGCTTAATCGAGACGGATCGTGATTGGATCGCGGGACGCTCGGCGATTTGGATCGTGAAGACGTTCGACTACATCAACCGCGTTTCTTAACGCTTCCTGCTTAGTGATCTACAAGGGTACATAGATCCACTCTCCCTCTCATAGATGATCAGCACCATGGATAATCTTGCGTGTGCATAGGAAATTTTTTGTTTCCCATGTAACATTCCCCAACAATGTCTGCCTTTGGCAGCGCCTCGTGCCCTTTAGTCGGCGGACCTACGTCTACGCCCGACATCTTCGACACCACCGACTACTTCAGCAATAGCAAAGACCCTCTACCCGACTCCTCGAGTCACCCGAAGGCTCGGAGGCTACACCCAGCAGGTGCGCTGGCGTGCCCCTGCTGGAAACCGCCAGCCGGTTGACTTCCATTCGCCCCCGGCAGCGCCTCACGCCCATCGGCCGGCGGACTCCGCATCCGCGCCTGCCATCCTCGATGCCACCATCTACTTCAGCAATAGCAAAGACCCTCCACCCGACTCGTCGAGTCGCCCAGAGGCTCGGAGCCTACACCCAACTGGTGCGCTGGTGCGCCCCCGCTGAAATCAAGCTGCGTCGTCCCCAACCCGCGATTGACCGCCATCGACAATTTCTGCAACAACAACTCCACCGGCATAAACTCTCCGCTGACTCTCCAAGTCGCCCAGAGGCTCAGAGGCTACTGTCGGGGGGATTACCCCCGGGTAGGCTCAAGGAGACGACTCAACATTTTAAAACTTTGGGGGACCCATCCCCGGTATGCGAAGCCCCGCGAATCAAGAAGACAGACAAAGAAGTGAAGACAAAAGACAGAGCTGCGGTCCGACCGGCTCCTCTCGGCAGCCTCATCCCGGCTGGCTCGACAGCCTCCACACGGCCGGATCGCCAGCCTCCACCCGTCCGGCTCGGCAGCCTCCACCCGGCCGGCTCGGCAGCCTCCACTCGTCCGACTCGGCATACTCCACCCGTCCGGCTCGGCAGCCTCCACCCGACCGGCTCGGTAGCCTCCACCTGTCTGGCTCTCCCTGTCCGGCTCCTCATGTCGGGCTCCTGCAGTCCAGCTCCTCCTGTCCGACTCCCCTTGTGCAGCTCCTCCCGTCCGACTCCTCCTGTCCAGCTGTGGCCTGACGAAGTCAGCTCCCGACATCCCATTGGACACACGCGGACCAGACGATCATATCTCATGGTGGTGTGCTATTGGCGTGCAGGAACACATGGCACGTGTGTCATGTAGTACTCTCTACAGTGTAACCTACCCCTGAACACTGATTTATAAAGTGCACCGGTGGACAGACCTAGCTTAGTCCACAAGCTACATGTGGCTTGACATGTAAGCTACCCATGGTAGCTTACACCTCAAGGTGCTTGGGATGTAAGCTACCCACTATGGCTTACATCTCAAGCTACCCATCCATGCCTTTATAAAGGCTCCCTCTCACTCTTTCAGGGGGGCTAGCTTCCCTTGCATCCTCTCATCCCCACTCTCACACTCACGTATGAGGCAAGAAGCCTCATGGCTCTCGTCCCCAAATAGCTCCAGGAGAAACCATGTACCAGATATATCTCAGTTATACAGATATGCAGGAGTAGGGGTATTATCTCTTCGGAGAGCCCCAAACCTGGGTAAACTACTACATGCTATTCACATACCTGTCCCGGATCATCCACGACAGCTGTGCCCTGTCCTCGATAAGCCACCCCATGGCATTTTCCATCTCACATGACCCCCGTGAGAAAACAATGGTAATTATCATGTTGATCATATCTACTATATGACTCATGTTTTACCTTCCAATCTCTTATATTCTGAGGCCATGTCTGTAAATGCTAGTCTCGTCAAGTCTAACCCGAGTGTTCCGCACGTGCAACACTGGCTTGCACCCGTTGTATGTGAACGTAGAGTCTATCACACCCGATCATCACGTGGTGTCTCGACAGATGAACTTTTGCAATGGTGCACACTCGGGGAGAACACAATTCATCTTGAAATTTAAGTGAGGGATCACCTTATAATTCTACCATCATCCTAAGCAAAACAAGGTGCATAAAAGGATTAACATCACATGCAAATCATAAGTGACATGATATAGCCATGAACTTGTGCTTTTGGTATTCATCTTCAAAGAACCGGCATGATCTCGATCATTACCGGCATGACACCATGATCTCCATCATCTTGATCTCCATAATCGTATCTCCATCGGGGTTGCCACGCCAACTGTTGTTTCCATGACTATTGCTAACTCATAGCGATAAAGTAAAGCAAAAACGGCAAAAATAATTAAAGACAACCCTATGGCTCCTGCAAGTTGCCGTACTCATCGACATGCAAGTCGTGATATTCTATACAAAACATGATCATCTCATGCATCACATGTATTTCATCATGTAATTGGCCATATCACATCACAACATACCTTGCAAAAACAAGTTAGACATCCTCAAATTGTTGTTGCAAGTTTTACGTGGCTGATACGGGTATCTAGCAAGAACAATTCTCACCTACACAAAAACCACAATGGTGATACACAAATTGCTATTAAACCTTCTCAACGACCGCCTTTGTCAAATCCGATCCAACTAGAGTAGGAGAGACAGACATCCGTCGGCCATCTTTGTGCAACAAAGTTACACATCAGTCGATGGAACCAGTCTCTCGTTAGCGTACGAGTAAGGTTGGCCCGGGCCGCTTAATCCCACAATACCACTGAATCAAAACGTCACCAAGGGAGAAACCAATTCAAGCATCAATGCCCACAAACTCCTTTGTGTTCTACTCGTGATCTCATCTACACATAGACCTAGCTCATTGTTGGGGAATGTTGCATGGGAAACAAAAAATTTCCTACGCACATGCAAGATCTATCCATGGTGATGAGAATCTACAAAAGGGAGACTGAATCTACATACCCTTGTAGATCGCTAAGCGGAAGCATTAAGAAACGCAGTTGATGTAGTCGAACATCTTCACGATCCAAATCGCAAGCCGTCCCGCAATGCAATCATGATCTAGCATCGAACGGATGGCACCTCCGCGTTCAACACACGTACATCTTGATGACGTCCTCGCCTTCTTGATCTAGCAAGAGGGCAAAGTAGTATATGAGTTCCGGCAGCACGACGATGTGGTGACAGTGTTGGTGACCAAAAATCTCCATTGGGCCTTGCCAAGCACAACGAAAACTATAACGGAGGATAAACTAGAGGGACGGCTTGCTGGCACACGGCTTGGGGATTCTTGATGTGTTGCAGGTGTTCGTTCCCCAACACCAGGTGCTAGCCCCGCCCCTTTATTTATATGCTAAGCCCTGGGGTCAAAATTTGGAGAAAAATCCTCCTCAAGGTCGGTGTGCCCGCAAGGCAAGAGTCCTCCTTGGACTCCAGGACTAGACCCCAGGGTCCTCGGCATCTGGCCCGAGACGCCAGGGTCCCTGCCGTCTAGCCCCTATCCTCCGCAAAACTCCTTTTGCACCTTCCTAAATCCTCATGGGCTTTACCTCTTGGCCCAAATAAAGTGTTCTTGTACCCCAAACATTTCGGAAAACATCCGAAACTCTTTCCAGTGAATTTCGGAACCCTTCCAGAGATCAAACACTATTATCCCATATATTAATCTTTACCTATGGACTATTCCAGAGCTCCTCATCATGTCCGGGATCTCATCCGGGACTCCGAACAACTTTCGATCACCAACATAATAACTCAACTATACATATATCGTCATCAAACGTTAAGTGTGTAGACCCTGCGGGTTCAAGAACTATGCAGACATGACTGAGACACCTCTACGGTCAATTCCATCCGCGATTACATCGAGGACAAGGACATAAATATTTGCATAGTGCACACATATCTGAAATTTGCAGACCCATTGACTAAATTTGCAGACCCGTTGACTAAATCTCTTCCAAGATCTGAAATTTGCAGACCCGTCGATTCATTACAATGTAAATCACATAGTGATGTGAACTAGATTATTGACTCTAGTGCAAGTGGGAGACTGTTGGAAATATGCCCTAAAGGCAATAAATAAAGTGTTTATTATTCTATTTCATTGTTCATGATAATTGTTTATTATGCATGCTATAATTATATTGATTGGAAACACATTGCTTGTGTGGATAAATAGACAACACTTTGTCCCTATTATGCCTCTAGTGAACTAGCTCGTTGATCAAATATGGTCAAGGTTTCCAAGCCATTGACACTTGATGTCATTTGATAATGGGATCACATCATTAGGAGAATGATGGGACGGACAAGACCCAAACTATAAACGTAGCATATGATCGTGTCAATTTATTGCTATAGTTTCTACATGTCAAGTATATTTCCTATGAACATGAGATGTGCAACTCATGGACACCGAAGGAGTGCCTTGTGTGTATCAAACGTCGCAACGTAACTGGGTGACTATAAAGTTGCTCTACAGGTATCTCTGAGGGTGTCTGTTGGGTTGGCATGGATCAAGACTGGGATTTGTTACTCCGTGTGACGGAGAGGTATCTCAGGGCCCACTCGGTACTACAACATCACAATAAGCCTTGCAAGCAATTTGACTAAGTGTTAGTCACGGGATCTTGTATTACTGAACGAGTAAAGAGACTTGCCGGTAACGAGGTTGAACTAGGTATGGAGATACCAACGATCGAATCTCGGGCAAGTAACATACCGAAGAACAAAGGGACCATCATACGGGATTAACTAAATCCTTGACATAGAGGTTCGAACGATAAAGATCTTCGTAGAATATGTAGGAACAAATATGGGCATCCAGGTCCCTCTATTGTCTATTGACCATAGAGGTGTCTCGGTCATGTCTACATAGTTCTCGAACCCGCAGGGTCTACACACTTAAGGTTCGGTGACGTTTCGGTAGTATAGAGTTATGCGTGGTGGTTACCAAAGGTTGTTCGTAGTCCCGGATGAGATCCTGGGCGTCACGAGGAGATCCGGAATGGTCCAGAGGTAAAGATTGATATATAGGAAGTCCTATTTTGGTCGCTGGAAAAGTTTCGGGCTCATCGGTAGTGTACCGGGAGTGCCGATAGTGTACCGGGGGAGCATCGGGAGAGGTATTTTGACCGAAGAGGCTACATGGGCTGTGGGAGGACTAATACCAGCCCTTAGTGGGCTGTTCAAATTCCCACACAAGGCCCATGCGGCTAGGAAGAGATTCCTAAGTGGAATAGGTGGAAAAAGGCAAAAAGGGTGGAAATAAGGAAGGGGTCCTAATCCTACTAGGAGTGGAGGAGGAGGACTGCTCCTCTCCACTTCGGCCAAATCCTAGAGGGGCTGGCCCATGCTCCAAGCCTCCTCCTCCTCTCCTCCTATATATACTAGAGGTTTTAGGGTTTTCGCCCAAGATTTTCAGCCACGTGCAACCCTACCCTCTAGTATGTAGTTTCTCCTCTAGATCAGTTTCCGTTGTGCTTAGACGACGCCCTACTGAGATTACTCCACCACCATCACCGCAGTGTCGTCACACTGCCAAAGAACTCGTATACCTCTCTGCTCCCTCTTGCTGGATCAAGAAGGCGGATATCGTCATCAAGCCATACATGTGCTGAACGCGGAGATGCCGTTCGTTCGGTGCTTAATCGAGATGGATCGTGATTGGATCGCGAGACGCTCGGCGATTTGGATCGTGAAGACGTTCGACTACATCAACCGCGTTTCTTAACGCTTCCTGCTTAGTGATCTACAAGGGTACATAGATCCACTCTCCCTCTCATAGATGATCAGCGCCATGGATAGATCTTGCGTGTGCATAGGAAATTTTTTGTTTCCCATGTAACATTCCCCAACAATGTCTGCCTTTGGCAGCGCCTCGTGCCCTTTAGTCGGAGGACCTACGTCTACGCCCGACATCTTCGACACCACCGACTACTTCAGCAATAGCAAAGACCCTCTACCCGACTCCTCGAGTCACCCAAAGGCTCGGAGGCTACACCCAGCAGGTGCGCTGGCGTGCCCCTGCTGGAAACCGCCAGCCGGTTGACTTCCATTCGTCCCCGGCAGTGCCTCACGCCCATCGGCCGGCGGACTCCGCATCCGCGCCTGCCATCCTCGATGCCACCATCTACTTCAGCAATAGCAAAGACCCTCCACCCAACTCGTCGAGTCGCCCAGAGGCTCGGAGCCTACACCCAACTGGTGCGCAGGTGCGCCCCCGCTGAAATCAAGCTGCATCGTCCCCAACCCGCGATCGACCGCCATCGACAATTTCTGCAACAACAACTCCACCGGCATAAACCCTCCGCTGACTCTCCAAGTTGCCCAGAGGCTCAGAGGCTACTGTCGGGGGGATTACCCCCGGGTAGGCTCAAGGAGACGACTCAACATTTTAAAACTTTGGGGGACCCATCCCCGGTATGCGAAGCCCCGCGAATCAAGAAGACAGACAAAGAAGTGAAGACAAAAGACAGAGCTGCGGTCCGACCGGCTCCTCTCGGCAGCCTCATCCCGGCTGGCTCGACAGCCTCCACCCGGCCGGATCGCCAGCCTCCACCCGGCCGGCTCGGCAGCCTCCACTCGTCCGACTCGGCATACTCCACCCGTCCGGCTCGGCAGCCTCCACCCGACCGGCTCGGTAGCCTCCACCTGTCTGGCTCTCCCTGTCCGGCTCCTCATGTCCGGCTCCTGCAGTCCAGCTCCTCCTGTCCGACTCCCCTTGTGCAGCTCCTCCCGTCCGGCTCCTCCTGTCCAGCTATGGCCTGACGAAGTCAGCTCCCGACATCCCATTGGACACACGCGGACCAGACGATCATATCTCATGGTGGTGTGCTATTGGCGTGCAGGAACACATGGCACATGTGTCATGTAGTACTCTCTACAGTGTAACCTACCCCTGAACACTGATTTATAAAGTGCACCGGGGGACAGACCTAGCTTAGTCCACAAGCTACATGTGGCTTGACATGTAAGCTACCCATGGTAGCTTACACCTCAAGGTGCTTGGGATGTAAGCTACCCACTATGGCTTACATCTCAAGCTACCCATCCATGCCTTTATAAAGGCTCCCTCTCACTCTTTCAGGGGGGCTAGCTTCCCTCGCATCCTCTCATCCCCACTCTCACACTCACGTATGAGGCAAGAAGCCTCATGGCTCTCGTCCCCAAATAGCTCCAGGAGAAACCATGTACCAGATATATCTCAGTTATACAGATATGCAGGAGTAGGGGTATTATCTCTTCGGAGAGCCCCAAACCTGGGTAAACTACTACATGCTATTCACATACCTGTCCCGGATCATCCACGACAGCTGTGCCCTGTCCTCGATAAGCCACCCCATGGCATTTGCCATCTCGCATGACCCCCGTGAGAAAACAATGGTAATTATCATGTTGATCATATCTACTATATGACTCATGTTTTACCTTCCAATCTCTTGTATTCTGAGGCCATGTCTGTAAATGTTAGTCTCGTCAAGTCTAACCCGAGTGTTCCGCACGTGCAACACTGGCTTGCACCCGTTGTATGTGAACGTAGAGTCTATCACACCCGATCATCACGTGGTGTCTCGACAGACGAACTTTTGCAATGGTGCACACTCGGGGAGAACACAATTCATCTTGAAATTTAAGTGAGAGATCACCTTATAATTCTACCATCATCCTAAGCAAAACAAGGTGCATAAAAGGATTAACATCACATGCAAATCATAAGTGACATGAGATGGCCATGAACTTGTGCTTTTGGTATTCATCTTCAAAGAACCGGCATGATCTCGATCATCACCGGCATGACACCATGATCTCCATCATCTTGATCTCCATAATCGTGTCTCCATCGGGGTTGCCGCGCCAACTGTTGTTTCCATGACTATTGCTAACTCATAGCGATAAAGTAAAGCAAAAACGGCAAAAATAATTAAAGACAACCCTATGGCTCCTGCAAGTTGCCGTACTCATCGACATGCAAGTCGTGATATTCTATACAAAACATGATCATCTCATGCATCACATGTATCTCATCATGTAATTGGCCATATCACATCACAACATACCTTGCAAAAACAAGTTAGACATCCTCAAATTGTTGTTGCAAGTTTTACGTGGCTGATACGGGTATCTAGCAAGAACAATTCTCACCTACACAAAAACCACAATGGTGATACACAATTTGCTATTAAACCTTCTCAACGACCGCCTTTGTCAAATCCGATCCAACTAGAGTAGGAGAGACAGACATCCGTCGGCCATCTTTGTGCAACAAAGTTACACATCAGTCGATGGAACCAGTCTCTCGTTAGCGTACGAGTAAGGTTGGCCCGGGCCGCTTAATCCCACAATACCACTGAATCAAAATGTCACCAAGGGAGAAACCAATTCAAGCATCAATGCCCACAAACTCCTTTGTGTTCTACTCGTGATCTCATCTACACATAGACCTAGCTCATTGTTGGGGAATGTTGCATGGGAAACAAAAAATTTCCTACGCACATGCAAGACCTATCCATGGTGATGAGAATCTACAAGAGGGAGACTGAATCTACATACCCTTGTAGATCGCTAAGCGGAAGCATTAAGAAACGCAGTTGATGTAGTCGAACATCTTCACGATCCAAATCGCAAGCCGTCCCACAATGCAATCATGATCTAGCATCGAACGGATGGCACCTCCGCGTTCAACACACGTACATCTTGATGACGTCCTCGCCTTCTTGATCTAGCAAGAGGGCAAAGTAGTATATGAGTTCTGGCAGCACGATGATGTGGTGACGGTGTTGGTGACCAAAAATCTCCGTTGGGCCTTGCCAAGCACAACGAAAACTATAACGGAGGATAAACTAGAGGGACGGCGTTGCTGGCACACGGCTTGGGGATTCTTGATGTGTTGCAGGTGTTCGTTCCCCAACACCAGGTGCTAGCCCCGCCCCTTTATTTATATGCTAAGCCCTAGGGTCAAAAGTTGGAGAAAAATCCTCCTCAAGGTCGGTGTGCCCGCAAGCCAAGAGTCCTCCTTGGACTCCAGGACTAGACCCCAGGGTCCTCGGCATCTCGCCCGAGACGCCAGGGTCCCTGCCGTCTAGCCCCTAGCCTCCGCAAAACTCCTTTTGCACCTTCCTAAATCCTCATGGGCTTTACCTCTTGGCCCAAATAAAGTGTTCTTGTACCCCAAACATTTCGGAAAACATCCGAAACTCTTTCCAGTGAATTTCGGAACCCTTCCAGAGATCAAACACTATTATCCCATATATTAATCTTTACCTATGGACTATTCCAGAGCTCCTCATCATGTCCGGGATCTCATCCGGGACTCCGAACAACTTTCGATCACCAACATAATAACTCAACTATACATATATTGTCATCAAACGTTAAGTGTGTAGACCCTGCGGGTTCAAGAACTATGCAGACATGACTGAGACACCTCTACGGTCAATTACCAATAGCGTGACCTGGATGGCCATATTGGTTCCTACATATTCTATGAAGATGTTTATCGGTTGAACCTCTATGTCAAGGATTCAGTTAATCCCATATAATGTTCCCTTTGTTCTTCGGTATGTTACTTGCCTGAGATTCGATCGTCGGTATCTCTATACCTAGTTCAGTCTCGTTACCGGCAAGTCTCTTTACTCGTTCCGTTATGCAAGATCTTGTGGCTAACACATTAGCCACTTTGCTTGCAAGGCTTGTTGTGATGTTGTATTACCGATTGGGCCCTAAGATACCTCTCCGTCACATGGAGTAACAAATCCCAGTGTTGATCCATGCCCACTCAACAGACACCCTCGGAGATACCTGTAGAGCACCTTTATAGTCACCGAGTTACATTGCGACATTTGATACACACAAGGTACTCCTCTGGTGTCAGTGAGTTGCATGATCTCATGGTCATAGGAACATATACTTGACATGCAGAAAACTATAGAAATAAACTGACACGATCATATACTATGTTTATAGTTTGGGTCCTGTCCATCACATCATTCCCCTAATGATGTGATCCCGTTATCAAATGGCATCTCATGTCAATGGCTAGGAAACCTTGACCATCTTTGATCAACGAGCTAGTCTACTAGAGGCATACTAGGGACAAAGTGTTGACTATGTATCCACACATGCAATGTGTTTCCAGTCAATACAATTATAGCATGGATAATAAACAATTATCATGAACAAGGAAATATAATAATAACCATCTTATTATCGCCTCTAGGGCATATTTCCAATAGTCTCCCACTTGCACTAGAGTCAATAATCTAGCTCACTTCACTATGTGATTTACATTGTAATGAATCGAACACCCATACAGTTCTGGTGTTGATCATGTTTAGCCCTTGGAAGAGGTTTAGTCAACAGGTTTGCAACATTCAGATCCGTGTGCACTTTGCACATATTTATGCCCTTCTCCTTGATGGACTCGCGGATGGAATTGAAGCATCGCTTTAAGTGTGTGGTCCTCTTGTGAAATCTTGGTTCCTTGGCCAGGGCAATGGCACCAGTGTTATCACAGAACAGATTCATTGAATTCAGTGCACTGGGCACTACTCCAGGAACTGTCATGAACTCCTTCGTCCAGACACCTTCCTTCGCTGCCTCTGAGGCTGTGATGTACGCCACTTTGCATGTAGAATCGGCTACCACGCTCTGCTTGGAACTGCACTAGCTTACTGCTCCCCCATTGAGAATGAATATGTATTCGGTTCACGAATTAGAGTCATCCGGATTAGTAGCAAAGCTTGCATAAATGTAACCCTTTACGACGAGCTCTTTATCACCTCCATAAACAAGAAATATTTCCTTAGTCCTTTTCAGGTACTTCCGGATATTCTTGACCGCCGTCCAGTGCTCCATTCCTGGATCACTTCGAAACCTTCCAGCCATACTGATGGCAAGGCTGACATCGGGTCTTGTGCATAGCATTGCATACATGATAGAGCCTATGGCTGAAGCACAGGGGATGACACTCGTCTTCTCTCTATCTTCTGCAGTCAATGGGCGTTGAGTCTTACTCAACTTCACACCTTGTAACACAGGCAAGAACCCCTTCTTGGACTGATCCGTTTTGAACTTCTTCAAAACATTATCAAGGTATGTGCTCTATGAAAGTCCTATCAAGCGTCTCAATCTATCTCTATAGATCTTATTGCCTAATATGAAAGCAGCTTCTCCTAGGTTCTTCATTGAAAACCTCTTGTTCAAATATTCCTTCATGCTTTCCAGCATTTCTATATTGTTTCCAATCAACAATATGTCATCCAGATATAATATTAGAAACACTATAGAGCTCCCACTCACTTTCTTGTATGTGGGGACCTCGACTCATAAGTCGTGATCACCGAATGTACGTGCACAGTGATCCCAGAGATCAATGCTCACTGAACACACAGAAACTGAATAACAAGAGTGTTACATCCATTACATACCGGTTTACTCAAATATGGCCTTTATGGCCAAGTCTTCATATGATTGCAGCGGAAATCTTCAATGGTAACGTGAACCCATTGCCATCTGCCTTAACCCTACAGGCATTCTGACTAGGAAGCATCCTAGCTCGCACGTCCGTCACCAACATAATCTTCATCATAACCTGATCTTTCATGCCTGGCCAATAAAATAAACAATGGCAAGCCAATGAGTACTTTGAATATACTCGCAAGCAACCCATGTTTGGAACAAGGCAATAACTATGCATGATATAGCTCTAATAGGTAAGTTTTGGAGAAAGCTAGTTTTGAGTGCAATGACATGATAAAGTAACTTAAGTAAGCATGCATCAACCATGGACAGGCGTTCATAAGAACATTTCATCGTCATCATCATAAGCAGGGGTTGAACATCGGATCTTCATTCATCACACCAAGTCCTGAGACTTGTCTCATGTACCATCTGAACATTTCATGTTCAGTCATCATGCCGAGTCATCCAAATTGACTCAAATATCATCCTTGTCACCACACACACACACCAAGTTTTGAGGAAACATCTGGACGTAGTTTACGAAGGACCTCCAACTGTCCATGACTGCGGACGCGGCTATTCGAATAGTTTTACACTCTGCAGAGGTTCCACACTTTACCCACAAGACTCGGGGAACTTCCGTGTCATCCACGACTCGCAGTATATAACATACCCGAGGTAAGCACCTAAACAATGCCTTTCCCTTAGTGATACTAAACAAAGAGTCCACTTGATTGGTACCCAGCCCTCATGATGTACTTCACACGAGCCTCCCTCTAAAACATACTATCCATGAGGTGACCAACGGTGTGCCCGGTGCCTGTGAAGACAGCGCATGATCGTACATACCGGTACGACCCCGTATCGAGAGTGACCACGCCACTCCCGCCACTAGTAATGTGGGCTCCTTGCCAGTACCCACGAAGGTAATCAACAAAGCCCCATCCCATAAGGGGTATTGTGGTTGCGCATGTAAGGTTGGGACGGTCAGCAGACCTTGAATCTAATCCATTTTCGAAAACACATACTCAACTTGCCCCGGCACACCACTTCTTTCTCAAGTTGACGGGGTTACTACCCCCAGGTAGGCCAAAGCAACGGGGTCTTCCCCTTTCGCTTGGAAGAATAACTACGCGGCCGGCTGGCTATGGCCAGCTGTAGGACATCCGCCACCAGACGGTGCCGGTTGGCGCCCCGGACGGTTGGCCGAGGAGCCAGCAGGATCCTCGGCTAGCTAGGCATGGTCGGCTGCCTCCGGGCCGACTCTTCCATTGACCTTGGGACGGACACGCGACGCCCCGTCCCTCTGCGCATGGGTACGATGACACGATGTGACCGGCATGACGGGCGGCCCTGTGGCTACAGTGGGCACTGACGCACTGCAGAGCATGCTACAGTCCAACCGTCCCGGCCGCTGACCTCGGCGAGCGCGACCAGGCATGGGAACAGTGCCAGCATGCGCTCGCCACTCGATTACCTGCTCCGTCATGGCTAAAGTGCAGCCGGCCATATCGACAACTTCGGCCGGCTGGTGCTAGGCGAGTCCAACCTGGTGGCCCGTGCCACGGCAGGTGGGCGAGGGCCAATCATCGGGCCGGCTGGCGGGCCCCAGCAGGAGATGGGACTGCTCAGCTGGTGGACCCTACAAGCGATGAGATGGCATGAATGGCGGGACACTCTGACCAGCCGGAGAGACTGCAAGTCGGGTCCCCCCACCTTTGTACTTAGAACATATTATAAGAGCCGAGGGTTGGCCTATAAACCCCCCCCCCGAACCCCGCATGCAACGGGGATGGACGATCGACCCCTCTCGGACACACACTCAACCCCTTCTACAAGTGGAGGAAGAGTAGTCGGCTTCCCCTTCTTGCTCCTCTAGACACAGCTCTGGGAGCACCTTTGTATCTATATCCATCCATTCAACTAAACCAAGCAGGATTACAGGTATTACCTCCCTCAGAGGGCCCTGAGCCTGGGTACAACGTGTGTCATCACCGCTTGTGCCCAATCTCGCACCCGGAGCCCGTCGGCGTCCTTCGGCCCTAACCACCTATGATAAGCCACCCTATGGCATCTGTCGTGATAAAACGATGACAGTTGGCACCCACCGTGGGGTCGTACGCGGCGCCGGCTGGATTCATGCTCTGGACAGGACCCCTTGCCATTCCCCGTCGTCGCCGCTCATCCAGGCGAAACCATGGGGGGCTCATGGGGCTTGCTCCAACATGCCCTGCAGGAAACTCTGTCAGCCTCACGACCGACATCGATGCGCTCACCGACCGCTTCGGCAGGCTCAGCCTCGCCGAGACTCCGACCGCTGACGAGTACCCCGCGCGGGTGCTCGTCTGCGCCGGTCCGCCCACGGTCGTGTCCGCACTCGCTGTGACTCAGTCCCCGCCCCTCATGGTCACGTGGGAGTGATGGCCATCACTTCCTCCACTACTTCTGGACGGGCACGGGTCGCGGCTAGCGCTGTCGCAGCCCGCGTCAACACGTCCGACCCGCTCGGCACGGCCCTTCGGGGCTTGAGCAGTCTGATCGCCCTGACGGCGAACCCCGATAGTGCCACGGCCGATCTCGAGGCGGCTCGTCGCATCTTGTTCGAGGACGCCACCGCCCTCGCAGCCACGTGGCGCCGCATGGAGGCGGCAC
Organism: Hordeum marinum; assembly: GCA_022496015.1. NCBI lineage: Eukaryota > Viridiplantae > Streptophyta > Magnoliopsida > Poales > Poaceae > Hordeum > Hordeum marinum. The sequence continues at coordinate 389,665,250 of CM039672.1, forward strand.
AGCGGGAGTACGCTTCTGCCTATGGACTCACCCCGGCTGGCACCGAGCCCAGTCGGCATGGGGTTGTGCGCGACCGCGGTCGCGTTGTCACCGAAATCCTCGGCGGCAAGATGCCCGTCTACAACACCCCTGCAGCCAACCTGCGGGCTATAAAGGTGGCCTACGAGGAATTGGCCACCTTGGAGGGCAAAGAGCGTGCCGCCCACGAGTGCCACATCAAGGAGCTCATCGATGCTGCTGATGCGCAGTAGCATCTGCCCGTGATGGGCAGCGCTGCTACTAAAGGCCCCCGGCCCGAGCGCGAGGGCACGGGAACTGCCGGCCGCTAGGCGGCCCAGTACTCCTCCTCCCCTCGCGTTTCCGGTTGCCGGGCCAGAGCAAACAACCCTCGGCCCTCCCAAACGCCAGGAAGCAAGCAGCTAGCTGTCAGCATCCGGCGCACCAACGATCCGCCTTGAGCGGCCGCCACTACGAAGCGGCGGCATCCGGCAGCCCGTGCAGCTACGGGCACATGCCGCCCCCGCGGTGTGAGTCGGGACAGTCGATGCCACCACCCTCCGTCCCGAGCTCTCGGTTCGGCTCGGACCACGCGTCCCCCGCAGCAAGAACGACGCCCGCAACCGCCTCGACGGACTCGCGCAATCCGCCCTCCTCGAGGAGGAGGGCTCGATTCGTCCGGCCTGCTTCGGCCCCCGGATCCGTACCGAGCTGTTTCCAACCGGCTTCACGCTTCCTAGGGATACCCCGAAATACAACAGGGCCGCCAAGCCCGAAGAATGGCTGATTAACTACACCACTGCGGTTGGCATCGCCAGGGGGAATAAGCATGTAGCTGTTCACTACGCCCCCCTCATGTTGATCGGCTCGGCCTGCACCTGGCTCAACAGCCTGGCGGCCGGCAGCATCAACACCTGGACGGACTTCAAGGATGCCTTCGTCCGCAGCTTCACAGACACATACAAGCCGCCTGGCCGTCCCCGTGAACTCACCATGTGCGTTGAGGGGTCGGACGAATCCCTCCGCGACTACCTCACTCGGTGGACCGAACTTCGTAATTCCTATGAAGGGGTGCACGAGGTGCAAGCCGTGCAGTAGTTCATCGAGGGCTGCCGGGACGGCACCCCTCTCAAACACAAGCTCCTATGCTCTGAGCCGGCCATGCTTGCCAAGCTCATCACCAATGCGGACAACTACGCCACGGCCGATTCGGCCATCTGGGTCAAGACGACCCCGCTTGCCAAGGCGACGACGACACCGGCCACGACCCGGGGGCTGCCGACAACCGGCAGACGCAGAACAACAAACGCAAGAACGACCAGCCGGACCCCCGCTAAGCGAGCCGGCAGGTCAATACCATCGAGAATCAGGAGCCGGCTGCCTAGCCTTCCGGCCAGTGCCAGCGCACCGGCAAGGTTGCCTGGCAGCTGAAGCTCACCTTCGAGTAGTGCACCGTCAAGAACCATTCAGGGGCCAAACCCTCTACGCACTCGCTCCAGTAGTGCAGCTTCTCAAAACGATTGGCCCGGGAGGATGGCCTTCCGGCTCATCCAGCGTCGCCAGCCCGTGCGTCGGCCCCGGCCCAAGATGCCGCCCTGGCACCGACTCTGGCTCTGGCCCAGAACGACGATCGTCTGATCGACCAATTCCCCAACTAGGACGGTTGCTACGTCATCTTCACCAGTGAAGAGACGGGCAAACACGCTCAGCGCCAGCTCCACCATGAGGTGAATGCCACCATGCCGGCGACTCCCTAGTTTATGCACTGGTCAGAGAAACCGGTCACTTGGAGCCAGGGCGACAACCCTACCGTGATGCGGAATCCCAGCAGCTACACCTTGGTCCTCGACCCCACCATCGCCACCAAGGAGCAAACCTGCCGCTTCTCGCGGGTGCTGATAGATGGTGGCAGCAGCATCAACATCCTCGACCTTGACACCCTCCGTCAGAATTGGGACATCTTCGTGTGGTCCCCCAAGGACATGCCGGGTGTTTCGAGGAAGTTTGTCGAGCACAAACTACACGTCCAGTCGGACGTCAACCGGTGAAGCAACCCCTGCACCATTTCTCTGAGGAGAAGCGGCATACTATAGGCGAAGAGATTACCTGGCTGCTCGCGGTCGGGTTCGTCATGCAAGTGTTCCACCCGGACTGGCTGGCCAACCCAGTCCTGGTGCTGAAGAAGAACAAGACTTGGCGCATGTGCATCGACTACACTAGCCTGAACAAGGCGTGTCCTAAGGACCCGTTCACTCTGCCGCAGATCGATCAAGTCATCGACTCCACGGCTGGCTGCAACTTGCTATCTTTCCTGGACGCCTACAATGGCTACCACCAAATCAAGCTGTACCCGGAAGACCGGCTCAAGACCTCCTTCATCACACCCTTCGGGGCCTACTGCTACATCACCATGTCCTTCGTCCTGAAGAACGCAGGTGCCACCTTCCAACGGAGCATGCAATAATGACTCCTGTTTCAGATAGGCAGGAATGTCCACGTCTACGTCGATGACATCGTCGTCAAAACCAAGAAGCATTTCAACCTCCTCCACGACCTCTGGGAGACCTTCGTGAACCCGCGTGAGTACAAGATCAAGCTCAACCCGGAGAAATGTGTCTTTGGCGTCCTGGCCGGTCAACACTTGGGTTTCTTCATGTCCGCCCGCGGTATCGAAGCTAACCCAGGGAAGATCAGCGTGATCGAGTGCATGCCCAAGCCGACCCGGCTCCGCGATGTCCAGAAGTTCACCGGCTGCCTTGCCTCGCTCAGCCAGTTCATCAGCCGGCTGGGGGAAAAGGCCTTGCCCCTCTATGGGCTCCTTCGCAAGACGGCTCTAACCTAGCCGCGTCAAACCAAGAGGCTGGGTGTCTTCGACTGGCCTGACGAGGCGGACAAGGCCTTCCGCAGCCTCAAGAAGGCGCTCACCCGCACGCCCATCCTGGCCGCGCCGGCTGAGAAGGAGTCGTTGCTCGCCTACATCGCGGCGACCACCTGCGTCATCAGCGTCGTCCTGGTGGTCGAGCAGCCGGAGGAGGGCAAGTCCCTGCCGGTCCAACGGCCCGTCTACTACCTCAGCGAGGTCCTCCTCGCGTCCAAGCAGAACTACCCCCACTACCAAAAGATGTGTTATGGCATATACTTTGCCGCCAAGAAGGTCAAGAAGTACTTCCAGGAGCATACCATTACCGTGGTGAGCACAGCCCCGCTCGGCGAGATCATGAGCGACCGGGACTCCACTGGCTGGACCGCCAAATGGGTCATCGCCCTCGCCTATCATGAGATCCAGTACGAGCCAAGAACCGCCATCAAGTCGCAGGCATTGGCCGACTTCCTCGTCGACTGGGCGGAGACGGAGTTCATCCCCCCTCCCCCAGACTCCACGCATTGGCGCGTGCACTTCGACGGCTCGAAAATGAGGACCGGCCTGGGTGCCAGCATAGTCCTCTCCTCCCCAAAAGGTGATCAGCTCAAGTACGCCCTCCAGATCCACTTCACCGCCTCCAACAACGTGGCCAAGTACAAGGCCATCGTCCATGGCCTCCGGCTCACCAAGGAGATCGGCATCAGGCCCATCCTCTGCTTCGGCGACTCCGACCTCGTGGTACAACAAGTCTCCGGCAAATGAGACTCCAGGGATGCCAACATGGCCAGCTACCGCTTCCTCGTAAAAACAGCTCACCGGCTCCTTCGAGGGATGTGAGTTTCATCACGTCCCAAGGGCGGACAACGAGGCGATGGATGCGCTGGCAAAGATCGGCTCCAACCGATACGCCATCCTAGCCGGCATCTCCCTCGAACGGCTGCTCAAGTCGTCGATCAAGCCTTCCCTAGAATCAGAGTCAATCTTCATGCCGGCGGGCACTGCTGGCCCATCAATGGTCCCGGCCGCCTCTCCGGCACCTTCGCCACCGGCTCCCAAAATGTTGGCCGTCCAGCCGGCTCCGATCGAGTCGGCGGCGTTCGAGGTGGCCGGCCCCGACGACGCGGCCGTCATGATGATCATCGACCAGCCGGCCCTGGCGGTGGGTGAATTGGGCCCGGGGGCTGACTAACCAGTACCGGGGGCTCCCGAGCCGGTCCTGGGGACTAATCAGCCAGTTTTGGGGGCTCCCGGGCCGGCACACGTTGCGACCCCCTCGTGGGCCCAACCCATCCTGGCGTTTCTTCTACGGGGCAAGCTGCCTCCGGATGAGGCCTTGGCAAGGCAAATCCAATGTCGGGCCACGGCCTACGGCATCACCAACACTGAGCTCGTCCATCGCAGCACCACCGAAGTCTCCAGTGATGCGTTGAGCCGGAAAAGGGTCTAGAGATCCTCCTCGATATTCCCCAGGGCAAGTGTGGGCATCATGCCACCTCTCGGACCCTAGTGGCCAAGGCTTTCCGCCATGGATTCTTCTGGGCGACGCCCCTCGAGGCGGCCAAGAAGTTGGTCGACGAGTGCGAGGGCTGCCAACGCTTCAACACGCAAAGCCACCTACGGACAACGGACCTCCAAACCATCCCCCTCTCATGGCCTTTCGTCCTTTGGGGCTGGACATGGTGGGCCCATTCAAGACCGCTTGAGGCGGCATGACACACTTGCTGGTGGTTGTCGACAAATTCACCAAGTGGATTGAGGTGTGACCAATCAAGAAGCTGGACGGCCCCACGGCCATCCGTTTAATCGACAACATCATGATGCGCTACGGCCTTCCCCACAGCAGCATCACCGACAATGGCACCAACTTCACCAAGGGCGCACTCGCGCGCTTCTACTCCAAGCAAGGAATCCGGCTCGACCTAGCCTCCGTCGCTCATCCGCAGTCAAACGGCCAGGTCGAGAGGGCGAACGGCCTCATCCTGTCCGGCATCAAGCCCCGGCTCGTGACGCCGCTGGTAAGGTTGGCCGGCTACTGGATCAACGAGCTGTCGGCCGCCCTTTGGAGTCTCAGGACCACCCCGAACGGTTCAACCGGCTACACTCCCTTCTTCCTTGTGTATGGGTTCGAGGCGATCATCCACACCGACATCAAGTTTGATTCGCCTCGGGTCGCCCTATACACGGAGAAGGACACAAAGGAAGCAAGAGAAGATGGCATCGACCTACTCGAGGAAGCTCGTGAACTGGCCTTGAGCTGGATGGCGATCTACCAGCAGAAGCTCCGGCACTACCATAGCAAGCGTATCCGGCCACTCTCGTTCCGCGAGGGGGACCTGGTCCTCAGGCGGATCCAGCGAACAGCCAGACAACACAAGTTGTCCTCCCCATGGGAGGGCCCATTCATCATCAGATAGGCACTGCACAACAACACATACTATCTAATAGATGCCCAAAAGCCACAGAAGTGCAAAAGAGATGCCTCCGGAGAGGAGATGGAGCGCCCATGGAATGCGGCCCTTCTGTGCCCGTTTTACTACTAAAGAAACCAGTATATGTATGTATCCCCACCCTTTTGGGCTTATGAATGCAATGGGCACCCCAAGCCAGCTCTTGGGGCGTGCCACGTTTTTGTTTCCCTCAAAACTGTTCCTCACTCACCGGCTCCCCGACCGGGCTCCCGGGCCTGGGGGCTAGCCGGCTAGACCTAGAACACCTCTCCAAAAACTGCCTAAGTAATGTGAGTTGGCCAAACCTCCCCACCCTTACCAGCTATAGAACCGGCTCTTGGCTGTCCAGCTGATGGGGCCTCAGAGCGGCAAGGTTTGGCTCACACGAAAGGTCAAAACAAGGGGAGACCCCTTCTAGGCCTAGCCGGACCATCGCCACGTCTCTACCACTCTACTTATCCTGAAAAGCCCTCGCGATTCCTAAGTGTTGAACCGGCTCCCTTGAGGCGGACGCCCCGACCCAGCTACAGACCGGTTCCCGGTTGGCGGGCTGGCGGGGCCGAAACCAAAGGGGGAAAAGAGTATAAACGAAAAGAGTTGGGCGGGAAAAAAAGTATAAGGATGGGGTGGCATGAGTAACAAGGCAAACTATTCATGGCATAGATGTTAAGGCAAAAGCGGCCCACGGCCAGCATTTAGTTCATTACGTAAACACCCCCAGTGGGTGGATTCAAGCTTAACATGAAGGGAGAGAAAAGAGAAAGATAAAAAAAATGCTCGGGGGCTCAGGCCGCCAACGCATCGCCAGCCGGCATGCCCCCAGCTGGCGTATCGCGAGGCGGCTCGGTTCTCGCCTCGGAGGTGGTCGCGGCCTTCGGGTCGGCCTCCTTGGCCTTCGAGGCGGGCTCCTAGGTCTCGGACGTCTTGCCGCTCGAGTCGATGCTCTCGTCGGCAACTTCATCTTCCACCGGGCCTTGGGGGATGCTGAAGGAGTCCTCGGGGAGAGGCTCACCATCCTCGCCAAGGGCCGGCAGGAACTCGTCTGCGTCGACATACGACACGAGCTTGTTGGCCTGCTGGACAAGGGCCAGCTCACGGGCCTCCCGCTTTGCGGCCGGCACGTCCCGCATGGTCGCTAGTCGGCCCAGATCCATGCCACGGTACCACGACGTGACGAACCAAACCGCCATCTGCGCTCCAGCTCGGGGAGCCGACGCCTTCTAGGCCTCGAGGCGGGAGACGGCATGCTCCAGCCACTTAGCCACGCGGTGCGTCGGAGCTCCCTCACAGCCCAGCCACAGTGCGGTGATGACCACTTTGCCAGCGAGTTTGAGCCGCTCCATACTCCGCTCGAGATGGGTCATCCGCATCTCGGTGGCGAGTCCGATCTCGTCCACGTCCCATGCGGCATCCTCCTCGATGGAGCAACCGCACTCTCGGAGGTACTCTCGGTGCTCCTCAATGGCGTGCGCAGCATGGCATTGATTTTCCGGGAAGCGCCCCGGAAGAAAGAAGAAGAGAAGGAAAGAAAGGCAAGTTGAAACACAAGAAACAGAAAAGGGAAAAACAACCGGCTAGGGAAGAGAAAAACCGACACTTACCTTCGATCGCGTCGTCCACTCCAAGGGCGAAGTTGAGCGGTGCCTTGCGCTCCGACTCCCGAGCCGCCTCCAACGCGGCGAGGGAAGCCCTGACCTCCTTGAGCGTCCTCTCGAGCCAGGTCACCTCGCCTTGGAGGGCGGCAGTCCTCAGGGCGTCGTCAGCCGCCTCCTTGACGGCCGTCTCTTGGGCCGCCACCTCCTTCGCCGCCTCGGCCTTGAGCCGGTCCCCGGTCCGTCTCCTGTGCGGCCGCCTGGATGTCTCGCGCGAGCTGGTCCCACTCAGAGACAAGCCTGGTATTCTCCCCCTGAAGCACGGACAGGTCACCTTCAAGACACGACAGGCATTAGCCGACTCCCGGGGCTACGTGCCCCTCCTGCGAAGTGCAACTGACCTTGCATGCGAGCTAGCTCCTCCTCCACATGATAGAAGCCATATTTGCCGCGGTCATGGATGGCGACCGCCTCCGCGAATAGCTTCTACCGCAGGGAGGTTCCTTCCTACAACAAAAAAGCAAGGGTCAAAGACATGCTCAAAAGAGATTCGGCCCGGCTACCCATCAGCCGGTTAGCCAGCTCGCGTCTCGGGGGCTACACCCACTGGGTGCGCTCGCGCCCCCACTAAATGTTTTAAGTCAAAGCACCCGGCTTACCTCCGCACGCTGTAGGGCAGCGTCTACCGCCTCTGCGAACCGGGCCAGCTCCTGCCGGCACCGGTCCAGGACACTCCCCAAGTCCGCAACGGAAGGGACCGGGCCGTCTGCCTGGGGGGGCGGCAGGGCCAGTGCGCTCGCCAGCGCTTCCCATTCATGGATCACCTCCTACATTGACCGCAGGGTCCTCCGGAACCGGCCGCCGCTGCCACCCGGGATCGCCGCGGCTCCAGCTGCCAGGGGCGTGTTGATGATGGCAAGGGGACGGGAGTCGCTTCCCGCCGGCCCCCTGCCCAGCACCATCGCCGCATCCTCCTCCTACCGCTCCGACGTGTCGGCCACGATGGAGGGCACCTCCACCTCCATGGTCGCTGCCTCTGGGGCCGCCGGGACCTCCGGCACCTTGGCCCGGGCCAGCTCGGTCGCAAGCGGGGTCACCTCCAGCTCCTCAGGCCGGGCGCATCGGGAGCCGGCTCCATTGTTGCCGCCCTCACCTGGGAAGTCTTCTGCGCGGGCGGAGGCGCCAGCGGGTCCGTAGCTGCCCCTCGCGGCTCGCTTGATGGAGGCCTCGACTTGCGGGTTGACTTGGCCGCCGAGTCCGCCGCTCATGGAGGATCCACTGATCCCCTCCGCCTCCGGCTGCTCGAGGTCCCTGAGTGCGAGGCCCCTCCTCGCATCCCAGACTTGGAGGCTCGCAGCTTCGCGAGCCTCCTCTTCTCGTCCCACTGGGTGGCCGCATGCTCGCGAGCCAGCTAGCTGGCGGCATCCGTCGGCTCCCCCGTCGGCTCCTCCTCATGGAGCTCGATGGGGTCACTGCAGCACCCAAGGATTGGTCATTTACCGGCTGGCGACCCAGAAGAAAACTCATACAAGAAAAAAGCCTTACCCGATGACAAAGGTTGCGCTACTCTCTGGTTGAAACAAAGGTTCAACAACCTCATCAAGTTCTATCTTCCTTCCACTCAATTCTTTCGAGAGAAACTCTTTCTCAAGAAATGTTCTGTTCTTAGCGACAAACACTTTGCCTTTGGATTAGAGATAGAAGGTATACCCAACTGTCTCTTTTGGGTATCCTCTGAAGACATATTTCTCCGCTTTGGGTTCCAGCTTTTAAGGTAGAAGCTTTTTGACATAAGCATCACATCCCCAAACTTTAAGAAACGACAACTTTGGCTTCTTGCCAAACCACATTGCATATGTGTTGTCTCAACAGATTTCGATGGTGCCCTATTTAAAGTGAATGGATTTGTCTCTAATGCATAACCCCAAAACGATAGTGGCAAATCAGCAAAAGACATCATAGAACGCACCATATCTAATAAGGTTTGATTACGACGTTCAGACACACCATTACGATGTGGTGTTCCAGGCGGTGTCAATTACGAAACAATTGCACACCGTCTTACGTGACTGCCAAACTCATAACTCTGATATTCACCTCCTCGACCAGATCGCGGGAATTTAATCTTCGTGTTACGATGATTCTCAACTTCACTCTGAAATTTCTCGAACTTTTTCAACGTTTCAGACTTGTGTTTCATTAAGTAAATATACCCATATCTACTTAAGTCGATAGTGAAGGTGAGAAAATATCGATATCCACCGCGCGCTTCAATGCTCATCGGACCGCACACATTAGTATGTATGATTTGCAACAAATCACTTGCCCGTTCCATTGTTCTAGAGAACGGGGTTTTAGTCATCTTGCCCATGAGGCATGGTTCACATGTGTCAAGTGATTCAAAATCAAGTGACTCCAAAAGTCCATCGGCATGGAGCTTCTTCATCCATTTTACACCAATATGACCTAAACGGCAATGCCACAAGAAAGTGGTACTATCATTATCAACTCTACATCGTTTGGCATCAATGTTATGAACATGTGTATCATCACTATCGAGATTCAATATGAATAAACCCCTCACATTGGGTGCATGACCATAAAAGATATTGCTCATATAAATAGAACAACCATTATTCTCTGATTTAAATGAGTAACCGTCTCGCAAGAAACAAGATCCGGATATAATGTTCATGCTTAACGCAGGCACTAAATATAAATTATTCAGGTTCATCACTAATCCCGATGGTAATCGAAGAGCGAGCGTGCCGACGGCGATCACATTAACCTTGGAACAATTTCCCAAGCGCATCGTCACTTCGTCCTTTGCTAGCCTTCGTCTATTCCGAGGTTCATGGTTTGAGTTGCAAATGTGAGCAACCGAGCCGGTATCAAATACCCAGGCAGTACAACGAGAGTTGGTAAGGTACACATCAATAACATGTATATCATATATACCTTGTTTCTTGTTTCCCACCTTATTGTCGGCCAGATACTTGGGGCACTTCCGCTTCCAGTGACCAATTCCCTTGCAATGAAAGCACTTAGTTTCTAGCTTGGGTCCAGCCTTGGGTTTCTTTGGGAGGGGCAACTGCTTTGCCACTCTTCTTAGAGTTACCCTTCTTGACCTTGCCATTCTTCTTGAAAGTGGTGGTTTTATTGACCATCAACACTTGATGCTCCTTCTGAATCTCAGACTCGGCAACTTTTAACATCGCAAACAGCTCAGCGTCTGACTTGTTCATCCCGTGCATGTTATAGTTCAACACGAAGCTCTTGTAGCTAGGCGGCAACGATTTAAGAACTCTGTTAGTGATCGCCTCAGCCGAAAGGGGCATCCCCAATTCAGCCAGACGGGTGGAATAGCCAGACATTCTGAGGATGTGCTCATTGACAGACACGTTCTCCTCCATTTTGCAAGCATAGAACTTATCGGAGGTCTCATACCTCTCGATCCGGGCATTCTTCTGAAAGATAAACTTCAACTCCTGGAACATCTCATATGCTCCATGATGTTCAAAACGTCTTTGAAGTCCCGGTTCTAAGCCACACAACATTGCACATTGAACCATTGAGTAATCATCAGAACGTGCCTGCCAGGCATTTGCAACGTCTGCAGACTCCACTAGAGTGGGTGGATCACCAAGTGGTGCATCAAGGACATAAGTCTTCTGGGAAGCCGTGAGGATAATCCTTAGATTACGGGCCCAATCCACAAAGTTACTTCCATCATCTTTCAACTTAGCTTTCTCTAGGAACGCATTAAAATTCAGGGGTGCTACTGCGCGAGCCATTGATCTACAACATAAATATGCAAAGGTTACTAAGACTATTGTTCAAGATAATGAGTTTAGTTAATAATATTACTTAAAACCTCCCACTCAAATTGACATCTCTTTGGTCATTCGAGTGTCATATGATCCAAATCCACCAACCCTGGTGCATATCTTCATGTTGATCACATCTACTATATGACTCATGTTCAACCTTTCGGTCTATTGTGTTCCGAGGCTCGCCAAGTTTAACCCGAGTGTTCAGCACATGCAACACTGGCTTGCACCCATTGTATGTGAACGTAGAGTCTATCACACCCGGTCATCACGTGGTGTCTCGACATGACAAACTTTCGCAACGGTGCACACTCGGGGAGAACACGGTTTATGTTGAAATTTAAGTGAGGGATCACCTTATAATGCTACCGCCGTCCTAAGAAAAACAAGGTGCATACAAGGATTAACATCACATGCAAATCATAAGTGACATGATATGGCCATGAACTTGTGCTTTTGATCTCCATCTTGAAAGCATCGGCATGATCTCCATCATCACCGGCAAGACACCATGATCTTCATCATCTTGATCTCCATCAACGTGTCGCCATCGGGGTAGTCGCGCCGACTGTTGCTTCCACGACTATTGCTAACTCATAGCGATAAAGTGAAGATAAATGACGAAAATAATTAAAGACAACCGTATGGCTCCTGTCGGTTGTCGTACTCATCGACATGCAAGTCGTGATATTATATACAAAACATGATCATCTCATACATCACATATATCTCATCATGTAATTGGCCATATCACATCACAACATACCCTGCAAAAACAAGTTAGATGTCCTCTAATTGTTGTTGCAAGTTTTACGTGACTGCTACGGTATCTAGCAAGAACAATTCTCACCTACGAATAAACCACAATGGTGATACTCAAATTGCTATTCAACCTTCTCAAGGACCGCCTTTTTCGAATTCGATCCAACTAGAGTAGGAGAGACAGACACCCGCCAGCCATCTTTGTGCAACGAAGTTACACGTCAGTCGATGTAACCAGTCTCTCGTAAGCGTATGAGTAAGGTTGGTCCGGTCCGCTTCATCCCATAATACCTCTGAACCAAAACACGACCAAGGGAGGTAGAAATCTAAGCATCAACGCCCACAAACTCCTTTGTGTTCTACTTGTGATCTCATCTACACATAGACCTAGCTCATGATGCCATTGTTGGGGAATGTTGCATGGGAAACAAAAAAATTCTTACGCATACGCAAGATCTATCCATGGTGATGAGCATCTATGAGAGGGAGAGTGAATCTACATACCCTTGTAGTTTGCTAAGCAGAAGCGTTAAGAAACACGGTTGATGTAGGTGAACGTCTTCGCGAACCAAATCGCAAGCCGTCCCGTGATCCAATCACGATCTAGCGCTGAACGGACGGCACCTCCGCGTTCAACACACATACATCTTGATGATGTCCTCGCCTTCTTGATCCAGCAAGAGGGGTGAACTAGTAGATGAGTTCCGGCATCACGATGACGTGGTGACGGTGTTGGTGAAGAATAATCTCCGTAGGGCTTCGCCAAGCACAACGGAAACTATGACGGAGGATAAACTAGAGGGACAGGGTTGCCGGCACACAGCTTGGGGATTCTTGATGTGTTCCAGGTGTTAGCCCCGCCCCTTTATTTATATGCTGAGCCCTAGGGTCGAAACTTGGATAAAGATCCTCCTCAAGGTCGGTTTTCCCGCAAGGCAAGAGTCCTCCTTGGACTCTAGGACCAGATGCCAGGGTCCTTAGCGTCTGGCCCCTGGCCTCCGCAAAACTCCTTTTGCACCTTCCTAAAGCTTCATGGGCTTTATCCCTTGGCCCAAATAAAGTGTTCGTGTACCCTAAACATTTCGGAAAACATCCAATACTCTTTCCGATGAATTCTGAAACCCTTCCGGAGATCAAACACTAGTATCCCATATATCAATCTTTACCTATGGACTATTCCGAAGCTCCTCGTCATGTCCGGGATCTCATAAGGGACTCCGAACAACTTTCGGTCACCAACATAATAACTCAACTATACTTATATCGTCACCAAACGTTAAGTGTCTAGACCCTGCGGGTTCGAGAACTATGCAGACATGACCAAGACACCTCTATAGTCAATAACCAATAGCGGGACTTGGATGCCCATATTGGTTCCTACATATTCTACGAAGATCTTTATCGGTTGAACATCTATGTCAAGGATTTATTTAATCCTGTATAATGTTCCCTTTGTTCTTCGGTATGTTACTTGCCCAAGATTTGATCAACGGTATCTCTATAACTAGTTCAATCTCGTTACCGGTGAGTAACAAATCCCAGTCTTCAACCATGCCCACTCAACAGACACCCTCGGAGATACCTATAGAGCACCTTTATAGTCACCCAGTTACATTGCGATGTTTTATACACACAAGGTACTCCTCAGGTTACAGTGAGTTGCATGATCTCATGGTCATAGGAACATATACTTGACATGCATGAAAGTATAGCAATAAACTGACACGATCATATGGTATGTTTATAGTTTGGGTCTTGTCCATCACATCATTCTCCCAATGATGTGATCCTGTTATCAAATAACATCTCATGTCAATGGCTAGGAAACCTTGACCATCTTTGATCAACGAGCTAGTCTACTAGCTAGAGGCATACTAGGGACAAAGTGTCGTCTATGTATCCACACATGCAATGTGTTTCCAGTCAATACAATTATAGGATGGATAATTAAAAAAATTCATGAACAAGGAAAAATAATAATAACCATTTGATTATTGCCTCTAGGGTATATTTCCAACACTCATGATGCCACTGTTGGGGAATGTTGCATGGGAAACAAAAAAAATCCTACGCACACGCAAGATCTATCCATGGCGATGAGCTTCTATGAGGGGAGAGTGGATCTACATACCCTTGTAGATTGCTAAGCGGGAAGCGTTAAGAAACGCGGTTGATGTAGTCAAACGTCTTCGCGATCCAAATTGCCGAGCGTCCCGCGATCCAATCATGATCCGGCCCAATCTAGCACCGAACGGACGGCACCTCCACGTTCATCACACGTACAACTCGATGACGATCTCCGCCTTCTTGCTCGGGAAAGAGGGAGTGGAGATGTAGATGTGTTCTCCGACAGCGCGACGGTGTGGTGGTGATGGTGGTGGAACTATTCCAACAAGGCTTCGCCTAAGCACCGATGAAACAATCTAGAGGAAGAACTATGATCTAGAGGTAAAGTGTAGCACGTGGCTGATTTCTATGTCCAAAAATCCTCAATACCACTAGTATATATAGGGGGAGGGAGGAGGCTTGGCGCCCCAAGAGGCCAGCCCTTGGTTCGGCCGAAGGTGGACAGGAGGAGTCCTCCTCCAATCCTACTAGGATTAGGACTCCTTCTTTCCACTTGTATTCCTCCTCCACCTTTTGGACTCATGCGCCCTCTTGGGCTGGCCTCCTAGCCCACCAGGGGCTAGTGCACCACCCTATGGACCTTCTGGTCCCCTTAGGGGGTGGTGGGCCCACTTGGTGGACCCCCGAAACCCATTCGTCACTCCGGGTACACTGCCGGTAATGCCCGAAACCTTTCTGGAGTCCAAACACCAACTTCCTATATATCAATCTTCGTCTCCGGACCATTCCAGAACTCCTTGTGATGTCCAAGATCTCATCCGGGACTCCTAACAAAACTTCGGTCACCAACATACATAATTCAAAACTACAAAAACATCAAAGAACCTTAAGTGTGCAGACCCTGTGGGTTCGAGAACTATGTAGACATGACCGAGACACCTCTAGGATCAATAACCAACAGCAGGACCTGGATACCCATATTGGTTCCTGCATATTCTATGAAGATCTTTATCAGTTGAACCTCTATGTCAAGGATTCAGTCAATCCCGTATGTTGTTCCCTTTGTTCTTCGGTATGTTACTTGCCCGAGATTCGATTGTCGGTATCTCTATACTTAGTTCAATCTCGTTACCGGCAAGTCTCTTTACTCATTTTTTAAGAACAAGATCCCATGGCTAACACTTAGTCACATTGCTTGCAAGGCTTATAATGATGTTGTATTACCGAGTGGGCCCTAAGATACCTCTCCGTCACACGGAGTAACAAATCCCAGTCTTGATCCATGCCCACTCAACAGACACCCTCGGAGATACGTGTAGAGCACCTTTATAGTCATCTAGTTACGTTGTGACATTTGATACACACAAGGTACTCCTTTGGTGTCAGTAAGTTGCATGATCTCATGGTCATAGGAACAGATACTTGACATGCAGAAAACTATATCAATAAACTGACACGATCATACGCTATGTTTATAGTTTGGGTCTTGTCCATCACATCATTCTCCCAATGATGTCATCTTATTATCAAATGACATCTCATGCCAATGGCTAGGAAACCTTGAACATCTTTGATCAACGAGCTAGTCTACTAGAGGCATACTAGGGACACAGTGTTGTCTATATATCCACACATGCAATGTGTTTCCAATCAATACAATTATAGGATGGATAATAAACAATTATCATGAACAAGGAAATATAATAATAAGCATTTTATTATTGACTCTAGGGCATATTTCCAATAGTCTCCCACTTGCACGAGATTCAATAATCTAGCTCACATCACTATGTGATTTACATTGTAATGGATCGAAAACCCCTACAGTTCTGGTGTTGATCATGTTTAGCCCTTGGAAGAGGTTTAGTCAATGGGTCTACAACATTCAGATCCGTGTGCACTTTGAAAATATTTATGTCCTCCTCCTTGATGTACTCCCGGATGGAATTGAAGCATCGCTCGAAGTGTCTGGTCCTCTTGTGAAATCTTGGTTCCTTGGCCAAGGTAATGGCACCAGTCTTGCTTTGAGGGGCGGAGGCGGGTAGGAGGCCTACCCCGCAACACCCTGCCAATTGTTGGGGCGTCGCAAGCGGTCTCTGGTACATCACGAGGCACCCCCAATACCCTAAAACTGGGCTCTCTATGCTTAGTGTCAGTGGTGATCAAGGGAACCAACAGCGCATCCGGCCCAGGAACAGCGGGGTCAGTAGGTCGCACCACAGCCCAGGCCCGTGCATCGGCCAACGTGCCATCCAACTGCTCCTTGGAACAGATAGCCGAGATGTGCTCAAGGTGGGGTCCCTTTTCACCCAGGAAGAAGATGTCATAGTCTGAGGCCACCTCACCCAGGTGACCAAGCAAGAGGGTTCCCAGGATCAAAAAATGGGAAGCAGAAGATGATGAACATGGGTCAGCGGGTGACAAACCTGGGGGAAGGTCACGAGCGGCCGCACGCATGGCCGCCTTCTCTGCAATAGTCGGGACCCGACCACTAGACAACATCCTAGATCCAGAGAGGCACATGCTCTGGCGGGCCACACCCCCAGATAGGGAGAGCGGACGGAGCCAGGGAAAACCCCGGGAGAGGTGATGCCGACCGGGGCTAGCCCCACCCCCGATGGAGGAGGGGTCATGGGGAACACCGCCGGAGACCCCAGGGCTGAGGTAGGGGGTCCCAAGCGAACGAGTGTAGCAGACCACGCCAGGAGACCGGGAGAAGACGGAGGGCAGACGTCAAGCCCAAGGCTCCGCCCACCAGCCTCCATCTCAGACGAGTCTGCGGGCGGGGAAGGCACCGCCGGTGCCGGAGGTCTAGCACAACCCTATGGGGCGGCATGCCCATGAGGGGATCCACTCTCCTCCTCCAAGCGGTTGGGACTGCACTCAAAGTGGCCACCCGCCTCATCTGGACCCGCCTACGCCGAGGAAGGCGGAGGGGGGCTAGGTCAGCCGCAATCCTCACCTCTAGGTCGTCCAGATCGAGCTCGTGTTGGAAATATGCCCTAGAGGCAATAATAAATTAGTTATTATCATATTTCCTTATTCATGATAAACGTTTATTATCCATGCTATAATTGTATTGATCGGAGACTTAGATGCATGTGTGGATACATAGACAAAACCATGTCCCTAGTATGCCTCTAATAGACTAGCTCGTTGATCAAATATGGTTAAGGTTTCCTAGCCATGGACATGAGATGTCATTTGATAAACGGGATCACATCATTAGGAGAATGGTGTGATGGACAAGACCCAAACTACAAATGTAGCATATGATCGTGTTAGTTTATTGCTACTATTTTCTGGATGTCAAGTATATGTTCCTATGACCATGAGTTCATGCAACTCACGGATACCGGAGGAGTGCCTTATGTGTATCAAACGCCACAATGTAATTGGGTGACTATAAAGGTGCTCTACAGGTATCTCCGAGGGTGTCTGTTGAGTTGGCATGGATCAAGACTCGGATTTGTTACTCCGTGTGACGAAGAGGTATCTTAGGGCCCACTCGGTAATACAACAACACAACAAGCCTTGCAAGCAATGCGACTAAGCATTAGTCACGAGATCTTGTATTAAGGAACGAGTAAAGAGACTTGTCGGTAACGAGGTTGAACTAGGTATGGAGATACCGACGATCGAATATCGGGCAAGTAACATACCGACCCAAGAGCTGGTCCTTTGAGGGCCAAGCCTCCTCCTCTCTTCCTCTTATATATATTAGAGGTTTTAGGGTTTTTGGCACCAGATTCTCAGCCACGTGCTACCCGTTCCTCTAGTGCATAGTTTCTCCTCTAGATCGGTTTTCTACAGTGCTTCGGCAAAGCCCTACCGGAATTGCTCCACCACCATCGCCGGAGCGCCATCACGATGTCGGAGAACTCTTCTACCTCTCCAATCCCTCTTGCTGGATCAAGAAGGCGGAGATCGTCATCAAGTTGTACGTGTGCTGAACACGGAGGTGTCGTCCGTTCGGCGTCGGAAGGACCGTGATCAAGATTGCGAGACGGATCGTGATGAGTTCGCGGGACGGATCGTGATGAGTTCGCGGGACAGGTCGTGATTGGATCGCGGGACGGATCGTGATGAGTTCGCGGGACGGGTCATGATTGGATTGCGGGACGGACCGTGATGAGATCGCGGGACGCTCGAGGATTTGGATCGCGAAGATGATCGACTACACCAACCGCGTTTCTTAACGCTTCTCGCTTAGCGATCTACAAGGGTATGTAGATCCTCTCTCCCTCTCGTAGATGCTCATCACCATGGATAGATCTTGTGTGTGCATAGGAAAAATTTTGTTTCCCATGCGACGTTCCCCAACAGTGGCATCATGAGCTAGGTCTATGTGTAGATGAGATCTCGAGTAGAACACAAAAGGTTTGTGGGCGTTGATTCTTAGATTTCTTCCTCCCTTGGTTGGATTTTGGTTCAGCGGTATTGTGAGATGAAGCAGCCCGGACCAACATTACTCATACGCTTATGAGAGACCGGTTCCCTCGACCGCAACTTGTTGCATAGATGGCTTGCGGGTGCCAGTTTCTCTCACTTTAGTTGGATCGAATTCGACAAAGGCGGTCCTTGAGAAGGTTGAAAATCAACTAGTGTATCACCGTTGTGGTTTTGCGTAGAAGAGATTTGTTCTTGCTAGATACCCATAGCAGCCACGTAAAACATGCAACAACAATTAGAGGACACCTAACTTGTTTTGCAGGGTATGTTGTGATGTGATATGGCCAATTACATGATGTGATATATGTGATGTATGAGATGATCATGTGATGTATAGATTATCATGACTTGCATGTTGATGAGTACGGCAACCGGCAGGAGCCATAGGGTTGTCTTTCATTATTGTATGACCTGTGTGCCAATCATTAAGCGCTATGTAATGCTTTACTTTATCGCTAAACGGTAGCAATAGTAGTAGAAGCATGTTGGCCGCGACAACCCCGATGGCGACACGTTGATGGAGATCAAGATGACGAAGATCATGGTGTCATGCCGGTGACGATGGAGATCAAGCTGGTGCTTTCTAGATGGAGATCAAAAGCACAAGTTCATGGCCATATCATGTCACTTATGATTTGCATGTGATGTTAATCCTTTTATGCACCTTGTTTTGCTTAGGACGACGGTAGAATTATAAGGTGATCCCTCACTTAATTTCAAGATAAATTGTGTTCTCCCCGAGTGTGCAACATTGCGAAAGTTCATCGTGTTGAGACACCATGTGATGATCGGGTGTGATAGACTCTACGTTCACATACAATGGGTGCAAGCCAGTGTTGCACATGCCGAACACTCGGGTTAAACTTGACGAGCCTAGCATGTACAGACATGGCCTCGGAACACAAGAGACTGAAAGGTCAAACATGAGTCATATAGTAGATATGATCAACATGATGATGTTCACCATTGAAACCACCTCAACTCATGTGATGATCAGACTTGAGTTGGTGAATTTGGATCATGTTTCACTTGAATGACCGGAGGGATGTCAATTTGAGTGGGAGGTCTTAAGTAATATGATTAATTGAACTCATTATCATGAACAT
This sequence comes from Hordeum marinum, assembly GCA_022496015.1. Classification (NCBI taxonomy): domain Eukaryota; kingdom Viridiplantae; phylum Streptophyta; class Magnoliopsida; order Poales; family Poaceae; genus Hordeum; species Hordeum marinum. The sequence goes on from CM039672.1 coordinate 389,684,366, forward strand.
AGTCAGTAGTGACTTTGCAAAATTATGTTGTAGATTACTAGCTCACGCTGTAGCTCCCTTGAATTTTTATATGTTCCTAGAGAAATAGAGTTGAAAGATGATGGTAGCAATATTGTGGACTGGGTCCGTGATCTGAGGATTGTCCTCATTGCTGCCCAGAAGGCTTATGTCATTAATGCACCGCTCGATGCGCCAACCCCTCTAGCGTCGTCTGTAGATGTTGTGAACATCTGACAGGCACGTTCTGATGACTACTTGATAGTTTAGTGTGTCATGCATTACAGCTTACAATTGAGGCTCTGAAACGTTTTGAACATCACGGAACATATGAGATGTTCTAAGAGCTGAAATTAGGATCTCGGGCTTGTGCCCGTGTTGCGAGATATGAGATCTCCAACAAGATTCTATGCCTGCAAGATGAAAGAGAATAGCTCAATCGTTGAGCATGTGCTTAGATTGTCTGAGTGCTGCAATCGCTTGAATCGAGTGGGAGTTGATCTTCCAGATAAGATAGTGATTGATATTGTTCTCCAAGTCATTGTCACTAAGCTACTAGAACTTGGTGATGAACTATAAATGCTAGGGATAGAAATAATGATCTCTGAGATGTTCGCGATGTTTGACACCGCGAAGGTAGAAATCAAGAAGGAGCATCAAGTGTTGATGGTTAGTAAAACCACTAGTTTCGAGAAGGGGAAGGGCAAGGAGGGAAACTTCATGGATAGCAAGTCAGTTGCTGCTCCGGTGAAGCATCCCAAAGTTGAACCCAAACCCAAGACTAAGTGCTTCGATTATGAGGAGAGCGGTCGCTGAAGCGGAACAACCCTAGATACTTGGTAGATAAGAAGGCTGGCAACCTCGACAGAAGTATATTTGATATATGTGTTATTGATGTGTACCTTGCTAGTACTCCTAGTAGCACCTGGGTATTGGATACCGGTTCGGTTGCTAAATGTTAGTAACTCGAAATAAAAGCTACGGAATAAACGGAGAACTAGCTAATGGTGAGGTGACGATGTGTGTTGGAAATGTTTCAAAGGTTGATGTGATCAACATCGCACGCTCTCTCTACCTTCAGGATTAGTGACAAACCTAAATAAATGTTATTTGGTGTTTTGCATTGAGCATGAACATGATTGGATCGTGTTTATTGCAACACGGTTATTCATTTAATTTAGACAATAATGGTTATTCTGTTTACATGAATAATACCTTCAATGGTCAAGCACCCAGTGAGAATGGTTTGTTGAATCTTGATCGTAGTAATACACATGTTCATAACATTGATGCCAAAAGATACAAAGTTAATAATAATAGTACCGCATACTTGTGGCACTGCCGCTAAATGTCATATTGGTATAAAACGCATGAAGAAACTCCATGCTGATGGATCTTTGGACTCATTCGATTTCGAATTGGTTGAGACATGCGGACCATGCCTCTTGGTCAAGATGACTAAGGACCCCATTTTCTGGTTTGATGGAGCGGGCAAGTGACTTATTGGAAATGATGCATGTTGATGTATGCAATCCAATGAGTCTTATAGTGTGCGGTGGATATCGTTATTTTCTTACCTTCACTGATGATTTGAGTAGATATAGTGTATATTTGCTTAATGAAACACAAGTCTGAATGGTTTGAAAGGTTCAAGCAAATTCATAGTGAAGTTTAAGATCATCGTGACAAGAAGATAAAAATGTCTACGATATGATCGTCGAGATGAATATCTGAGTTGCGAGTTTGGCATACAACTTTAGACATTGTGAAAATTGTTTCACAACACACGACACCTGGAACACCATAGTGTGATGGTGTGTCCGAACGTCATAGACGTGCTCTATTGGATATGGTGCATACTATGATGTCTCTTATCATTTTGTTACTATAATTTTGGGGTTATGCATTAGAGACAACTACATTCACTTTAAACAGGGCACCATCTAAATCCGTTGAGATGACACCGTGTGAATTATGGTTTGATAGAAACCTAAGCTGTCATTTCTTCATGTTTGGGGCTGCAACGCTTGGGTGGAAAATGTTTTCACCTAATGAGCTCGAACCCAAAGCAGACAAATGCATCTTCATAGATTACCCTAAGAACAGTTGGGTGAACATTCTATCTCAGATCCAAGCATAAAATGTTTGTTGCTAAAACTGGGTCCTTTCTCGAGAAAAAGTTTCTCTTGAAAGAATTGAGTGGGAGGTGGATAGAACTTGATGAGGTTATTGAACCTCTGTTTCAACCAGAGAGTAGCGCAGCGCAGGAAGTTGTTTCTGCGAAGCCTACGTTAGTTGAAGAGGAAGTTAATGATGATGATCATGAAGCTTCGGATCAAGTTACTATCAAACCTCATAGGTCGACAAGGACGTGTACTGCTCCTGAGTGGTGCGGCAACCCTGTCTTAGAGGTCAAGTTGTTGGACAACGATGAACCTATGAACTATGGAGAAGCGATGATGGGCCCGGAAACCAACAAATGGTTAGAGGCCATGAAATCCAAAAAAGGATCCATGTATGAAAACCAAGTATGGACTTTGGTGGACTTTCTCGTTGGACGGCAGGTCGTTAAGTACAAATGGATCTTTGAAATGAAAATAGACGCTGATGGTAAATGTCACCATTTGTAAAGCTCGACTTGTTGCAAAGAAGTTTACGACAAGTTCAAGGAGTTGACTACAATGAGACTTTCTCACTCGTAGCGATGCTAAAGTCTGTTGAAATTATGTTAGCAGTTGCTGCATTTTCAATTATGAAATCTGGCAGATGGATGTCAAAACATCGTTTCCTTAATGGTTTACTTGAGGAAAGGTTGTATGTGATACAACCAGAAGGTTTTGTCAGTCCTAAGGATGCTAAAAGGTGTGCAAGCTTCAGTGATCCTTTTATAGACTGAAGCAAGCATCTCGGAGTTGAAATGTACACTTTGATGAGGTGATCAAAGTTTTTGAGTCTATACAAAGTTTATGAGAAACTTGTATTTGTTGTATTTGCAATAAAGTGAGTGGGAGCACCATAGAGTTTCTGATAAGTATATGTGGATGACATATTGCTATTCGGAAATAATATGGAATTTCTGGGAAGCATAAAAGGTTGTTTGAAAAGTGATTTTTAAAGGAAGACCAGAATAAAGCTACCTAATTGTTGAGCATCAAGATCTATAAAGATAGATCAAGATGTTTGATAAGACTTTCAATGAGTACATACCACTGGTAGAAAAAGACCCATTTGTCCCGGTTCCGGAACCGGGACTAAAGGGTCAGTACTAAAGCCCAATACCTTTAGTCCCGGTTCGCCTACGAACCGGGACAAATGGGGCTCCACGTGGGCTGCTGTGGTGCGCTGGGGCGGAGGACCTTTAGTCCCAGTTGGTAACACGAACCGGGACCAAAAGGCATCCACACGTCAGTAGTCCAGGGCCTGGGTTTTTTTTTGAAAGGGGGGGTGGGGGTTTCGGGGTTTTTGCAGGGTTAATTTAGGGGTTTCATATATTATTTTAGCTAGCTAATAGAGAGAAGTGTCCTCTCTTATCTCCGTGCTTGGTCGACGCTATGTACTATACGTATAGAGAGGACTCGACACGCTAGCTAGTAAGAAAATGAAGGAAACCATTAAGTACAGAAGATCGTCATGAACGTATAGAGAGAGAAGTGGTCGACCTCTCCTTCTCCGAGAGATTGGTCGAACAACAAGTTTTCGTATAACTATCCGACGCTACTGGCTACATATATACAATATAAGATCTCTTACAATCCCCTAACATCTGAACTCAACTTCCACATGGTATTCTCCGTGTTTATCGATGACGTGGTCAAGAAAGAATCCCGCCAATTCCTCTTGAATTGCTTTTATGCGATCTTGTGGTAGGAGTTGATCCTGCAGCTCCAAAACCTAATTTGAAGAAGGGGGTCAATACATATATATGAATGAAACTCAACACAAATGATGGTAATAAAATAAAATTTTGAATATTATTGCTTAGGCACTTCAAAATCTTCTTTAGAGTAGCCGGCATGCTTAGAGGTCGTCGCTTCATAGATGTACTTGCAAACGTAGTATCCACAAAGATTAGTCCCTTCTTCCTGCCACAACCACTTTACGAGAAATAGAGGTCAATCAAACTGATAATCAAGCATTATAAATGGTATTGATGAAAACTAGCTAGAATCAATGGGAGATGCGCGGAACTACCTAGTAGTACTTACTTTCGGGTATGTAAATTGCAGCTTCCTCGGCAGTCCCGGAGCCATTGCGGTGAACTGTTTCCAAACCCTGCCAGACAAAGATAATAATTATTACCTGTTATCAGGAAATGAATAAAGTTGCCGATATGGTGCGATAATGATCAATTGAACTTACTTCATGAGCATTTCAGTGATCACCGCATACTACTTGCGATCTTTTCGTCTTGAGTCTAAGACGGTTACTAGTCCCTCCACAAGCTTAATCTCTAGGAGAATAAAGTGGAAGCTGCGCACACATGCATAACTCATCAATTACACTACTATAACCTCGAGTAATAAGGAAAATCGAATATGCACAAGACAGTAACACTCACTCGAAGTTGTAAGGAAAGATTATTTTATCTTTGTTTTGATGTTTAAGCAACGAATTTAGCAAGTTGGCCTCGGCTCGTTTGGCATCATGTTTAATTTCCCATTCATCAAAGAGATTTAGGTTAATGAACCCAATATTATAGATTTGTTTTTTCTTGCATTCGACGATCTTCAATCTGCATGATATAGTGAGGATAATTATATGTACATGCAATGAAAGAGCTGAGCTATATATAGAGACATAATTAAAGAAGTAGTACTTACAGACAGTAGCAAGTGACGATTACTTTATCGATGGCCATTTGATTGAAAAGCTGGAATAACTCCTCAAATGGAACACACAACAGTTCAATTCCAACAAGGTCGTGCTCCTCTTTAACTGTCAGCATCAAAGTATCCGTCCCAGACTTGCAGGTGTCCATGTACCACTCATGGAATCTTTGCATCATCGTTGTTAGAGGAGAATGACCAGGTCTGACGAGAGGCTTCCCGTGCCGGTATTTGTGATCGCCCGCCTCCATTATATCAAAATGTACATCATCGGGCAGGTAATCACCAGCATTGGTACCGGGCACCATTACCGGCAGATTTGGGACAATATCGCTAGACACCTTCAGCGGGGGGCACGATTGGTTTGCCTGTTCGCCGAGCTGGGGAAATTTTTCCCTTTTGTAATTTGTTCTTGTCTCCTTTTGTCAGTTCTAGTGGTTCCAGACCAGCGCGCTTCTAGCGCTATCTTTTTAATAGTGCGGACATAGTTGTCATCCGGCGGAGGTGGTGGTGGTCGCTTCAGGGCATCCAAAGTGCGCTTCACTTTCACCGGATCTATCTTCTCCTCTGGAGGTGGATTTTTCTTTGCAAAAAACTCCTTCACTTGGCCTTTAGAGATCTTCGCGTTTTCCTCGTCGCTCTTCTCGTAAGGTAACTGCTCAAGAGGCTTGAGAGATGATGGACCGTATTGGTATCGCCTCCCGCCACTAGTTGTACTACTAGATGCCGGAGTAGCCGGAGCAGCGGCGGCTGTTTTCCTTTGTTGCTTACGAGGCGGAGAAGGAGTGTTACGAGGAGGCGGAGCAGCCAGAGCGGTGGCGGCTCTCTTCCGCCCTTGCTGAGGAGGCGGAGGAGGTGGCGGGCTGCTCGGACGCGTCGGCGCAGGCGGAGAAGGAGGCGGAGTGCCACCACGCACCGGATCAGGCAGAGTGCCCTGATCACTCGCCGGAGGAGGAGGCGGAGTGCCCTAACTCGCCGGAGGAGGAGGAGGAGGAGGAGGAGGCGGAGGCGTCCAGTTCGGAAGCTTGATGAGCTCCTTCCGCCATAGACATGTAGTCTTCACAGCACATTCCAGCAGAGTCTCCCCTTCACCGGTATGGTGGTCAAGCTCGAGGTCCTCAAATCCCTCCTCTATCTCATCGACCATCACAATAGCATAGCCTTGTGGAATCAGAAGGAAGTGAAAAGTTGCGCCGGGTTTGGAAGGTGCAATAGACCCGACAGCCGCCTTGACTTTGCGGTGATGCCATTGCGTCATAAGGTTGCAAGGTTGAGCCTCCTTGATAGCATCCACGGGGTAGCTGGGAGCCGTGAAGTCAGGCTAGTCAAGCTCGGTGGAAGCCATGCTGCTTCTCCGCTGAGATGGCGGGGTAGCTTCTTGGATAGCTTTGTCCCGCTGAGATTGCTGGTTCTCAATTGCTTGTTTCTCTAGCGCTAGTACTCTTTGATTCAGCTTCTGCATATCGCTTTGCTCCTGTTTCCGCTTCCTCTCCCGGGATTTTTAACCTTCTGCATCGGGAAACCCAACCTTCCACGGAACGGAGCCTGTCGTGCCTCGTGTTCGTCCTGGGTGCTCAGGATTCCTGAGGGCCTATGTGAGCTCGTCATTCTCTCTGTCAGGAACGAACGTCCCTTCCTACGCTGCGGCGATATACTGTCGAAGATTCTTGACCGGTATTGACACTTTCTCATTCATCCAAACGCACTTCCCTGTTTTAGGGTCCAAGGTTCCCCCAGCCCCAAAGAACCAAGTCCTCGCACGGTCTGGCCAGTACAATGTCTCTGGTTGGACCCCTTTAGCAAGCAGGTCCTTCTCAGCCTTGTCCCACAACGGCCGGGCTTTGATGTAGCCACCTGACCCCATGCGATGGTGAAGCTTCTTCTTTGCAGCATTTATCTTGTTTGTCGCTGACATCTTCCTACTCTTCTCCGATGTCTTGTGGGCCACAAATGCGGGCCAGTGATCTCTTATCTTCTCAAATCGGCCGGTGAATGTTGGAGTCTTCCCTTTGTCGACAAACGTTGATTTCAACTCATTCTTCCACCTCCTGAATAGATCTGCCATCTTCTTAAGAGCATGAGCCTTGACCAATGGCTCTATAACTGGCTTATCCGGATCCTCCTCTTCCGGTAGGGTGAAATTTGCCTTCAGCGCGGTCCAAATATCATCTTTCTGTCTATCGTTGACAAATGACACTTCAGGGTCTCCGCTCTTTGGCTTATTCCATTGGTGGATGGTGATCGGGATCATGTCCCTAACAAGAACCCCACACTGAGCAGAAAATGCTTCCTTGGTCCGACTGGGTTCAATCGGTTGGCCATCTCTATTGATGCTGGTGATCGTGAACCTTTCATCATGGCGCAACTTTTTCTTCGGGCCTCGTCTCGTTACCGAAGTTTGGCTCGATCCGGATCCGAAGGGCTAGAAAAGAAGAAAGAAAAGAGTTAATATGTGTACATACCAAAACAATTAATGCATTAATTAGCTAGTTAGCACAGGCTTAATTAATATATATACCTCGCCGGACTTTGCAACTGCTCCTTCCTCCGTTCGCTCACCGGAGCCATCATAATCATGTTCTTCCACCTCCATTGTCCGATCATCGGAGCCTTCTTCACCCTCTTCTTCCAGACAATCGGCGTCGTTCAGAAACGATAAGCCAACATCACCTCCTTCCCGGATGATGTCCCCCAACAGCGCTTCTTCTTGTAAGTTTCTTTGCAGAAGATTCGGATCGTCCATAGTTTTTGCAAATATTACAACATGACAATTAATATATTAGTGGCAAACATAGACCTAGCTAGCTCGACGCTTCTATGGTTTGGGGATGGATACACAAGGCAACCTCTCGACCCCTCGGCGATCCACGACCCTCTACCCTAGTTCCCGACCCTCGACCCCCTCATGTCACGTTTGTCTAGTGGCTCGACGACAACGCTCTTTTAACTTGGTACAAAAAATTCTAACCTTTGCATATTCTTTGCATATGAACATAATACATACATTTTTTTTCTTAAATGTAACTTTTGCATATATGAACATACATACACAAATTTTTTCTAAAAATGCACATATATATGAACATATACATCAATTGACAAAAAACTTTCTATGAACACAAAACTTTCTATGAACAAAAAACTTTCTATGAACAAAAAAAGCATACATCAATTTAAAAAAAAATCTATGAACAAAAAATCATACATCAATGGCGGAGACGGTGATGGGGAGCGCGGGGAGGAGCGCGGAGAGGCGGGGAAGAAGAGGGGGGAATGGGGGGAGGGGTTCACAGCGAGGCAGAGGGCGGCGACGGCGAGGTCGAGGCAGAGGGCGGCGACGGCGAGGTCAAGGCAGAGGGCGGTGACAGCGAGGTCGGGGCAGAGGGCGGCGATGGCGTGGCGATCGGGCAGCCTGACGGCGTCGGTGTCGTCTCCGGCGTCGTCGGGGGCTAATGGCGAGATGATCACTAAAAATTCCTACGTGCCACTTATATACCCAGAGCATTGGTCCCGGTTCGTAGCACCAACCGGGACCAATTCCCACCTTTCGTTCCGGTTGGTGCCACCAACCAGGACCAAAGGTCTCTTTTCCGCAACCCAAACGGTGGGAAATAGAGACCTTTTGTTCCGGTTGGTGCCACCAACCGGACCTAAAGGGGGCATTGGTCCCGGTTGGTGCTACGAACCGGTACCAATGCCCACCCTTTCGTTCCGGTTGGTCTACCAACCGGAACCAAAGGCCTTGCGCCGCGGTGCAGTGGGATGTTTAGTCCCACCTCGCTAGTCGAGGGAGCGCGAGAGCGGTTTATAAGCGCTGCTCCGCCAACCCTCTCGAGCTCCTCTCAACTGCAGGCTTGCAGGCCTATTGTGTCACTCTTTACCCGTGGGCCTACAGGGCCTTCTGCGGGCCTGAATCCTGGCCCATTGTTGGGTTTCTAGTCGTATTCAGGCCGTGATGGCCCTGTAGGTGGCATTTTTTTGCTTTATTTTATTTTGTTTCCACATTTTTGCTTTTAATGTTTTGAACAGAAAATACTTTTTTTCTATTTTTTTGTTTATTTTTTGTTTTCTTTTTTGCTTTATTTAATTTATTTTGTTTCCACTTTTTTGCTTTTAATGTTTTGAACAGAAAATACTATGATAAGTTTAGTTGCATAAATTTTATATAATTTTAGTTTTAATAATACTATAGGGAAACACACGAAGAAATAGGGTCGTGTGCCTCTTTAGTACTGGTTGCACGATAGGGAAACACAACCCTAATCCTACTGGATGCACTTCGTATACAAACTGGACCATCTCCTTCGAAGTATCAGGGTTTCGAACGAAAACTCATATGTTACAAAGGCATTTCATTTTTCTAAACTTATTTCAATTCAAGACTTTTTGTGCATTCAATATGCACCATTCAAAGTCACATACTAAAATTTCAAACCTTTCTAACTTTATTTGCTATTTTTCATGCATTTAATGATTTATTTTGAGCTAAATGACCCTGAAATTGGAAAGCAGTACAAATGAACTCAGAAAAGGTTGAAACTTGGCATGGTATCATCATTTGACCAACATAGCATGTGCTAAAAAGTTGAGAGGGTTATGGCAAAAACTGGATGCACTTCGTGTACAAAATGGACAATCTCTTTCGAAGTATCAGGGTTTCGGACAAAAACTCATCTGTTACAAAGGTTTTTGAACTTATTTGAACTCCAGACTTTTTGTGTGTTCAAAATGAACCATTCAAAGCCACATCATCAATTTTCAACCCTTTCTGACTTCATCTGTCTTCACTTTTTCTTCGCTTGTGTCCTTTGCTTATTGCGCCGTAACCATGGATATTCTTCATCGCTTAACAGGGTGCTTGGATCAGCCTTGACTTTGAAGGGAGGAATTTCATGAAACTTTTCATAATCTTCAGACATGTTTGTCTTTCCCTCCAATCCCACGATGTCTCTTTTTCCTGAAAGAACTATGTGGCTCTTTGGCTCATCATATGATGTATTCGCTTCCTTATCTTTTCTTTTTCTCGGTTTGGTAGACATGTCCTTCACATAGAAAACCTGCGCCACATCAATGGCTAGGACGAATGGTTCGTCTGTGTACCCAAGATTGTTCAGATCCACTGTTGCCATTCCGTACTGTGGGTCTGCCTGTACCCCGCCTCCTGACAGATTGGCCCATTTGCACTTAAACAAAGGGACCTTAAAATCATGTCCGTAGTCATGTTCCCATATGTCCACTATGTAACCATAATATGTGTCCTTTCCCCTCTTCGTTGCTGCATCAAAGCGGACACCGCTGTTTTGGTTGGTGCTCTTTTGATCTTGGGCGATCGTGTAAAATGTATTCCCATTTATCTCGTATCCTTTGTAAGTCAATACAGTATAAGATGGTCCCTGGACAACGAGTACAGCTCATCAGAAACAATGTTGTCAGCTCTGAGACGTGTTTCCAACCAACTGCCAAAAGTCCTGATGTGTTCACGTGTAATCCAGTCGTCACACTGCTCCGGGTGTTTGGAGCGCAGACTGTTCTTGTGTTCATCAACATATGGGGTCACCAAGGTAGAGTTCTGTAGAACTGTGTAGTGTGCTTGAGACCAAGAATGCCCGTCCCTACATATTATTGAGTCCCCTCCAAGCGTGCCTTTTCCAGTCAGTCTCCCCTCATACCGCGATTGAGGGAGACCAATCTTCTTAAGGCCAGGTATGAAGTCAACACAGAACCCAATGACATCTTCTGTTTGATGGCCCATGGAGATGCTTCCTTCTCACCTAGCGTGGTTACAGACATATTTCTTTAGGACTCCCATGAACCTCTCAAAGGGGAACATATTGTGTAGAAATATGGGGCCCAGAATGACAATCTCGTCGACTAGATGAACTAGGACGTGTGTCATGATATTGAAGAAGGATGGTGGGAACACCAGTTCGAAACTGATAAGACATTGCGCCACATCACTCCTTAGCCTTGGTAGGATTTATGGATCGATCACCTTCTGAGAGATTGCATTGAGGAATGCACATAGCTTCACAATGGCTAATCGAACGTTTTCCGGTAGAAGCCCCCTCAATGCAACTGGAAGCAGTTGCGTCATAATCACGTGGCAGTCATGAGACTTTAGGTTCTGAAACTTTTTCTCGGCCATATTTATTATTCCCTTTATATTCGACGAGAAGCCAGACGGGACCTTCATACTGAGCAGGCATTCAAAGAAGATTTCCTTCTCTTCTTTGGTAAGAGCATAGCTGGCAGGACCTTTCATACTGCTTTGGAGGCATGCCGTCTTTTTCGTGCAAATGTTTCAGGTCCTCCCATGCCTCCGGTGTATCTTTTGTCTTCCCATACACGCCCAAGAAGCCTAGCAGGTTCACGCAAAGGTTCTTCGTCACGTGCATCACGTCGATTGAAGAGCGGACCTCTAGGTGTTTCCAGTAGGGTAGGTCCCAAAATATAGATTTCTTCTTCCACATGGGTGCGCGTCCCTTAGCGTCATTCGGAACAGATAGTCCGTCGGGACCCTTTCCAAATATTACATGTAAATCATTGACCATAGCAAGTATGTGATCACCGGTACGCATGGCGGGCTTCTTCCGGTGATCTGCCTCGCCTTTGAAATGGTTGCCTTTCTTTCGACATTGATGGTTGCTCGGAAGAAATCGACAATGCCCCAGGTACACATTCTTCCTGCAATTGTCTAGGTATATACTTTCGGTGTCAGCTAAACAGTGCGTGCATGCGTGGTATCCCTTGTTTGTCTGTCCTGAAAGGTTACTGAGAGCAGGCCAATCATTGATGGTTACAAACAGCAACGCATGCAGGTCAAATTCCTCCTGTTTGTGCTCATCCCACACACGTACACCGTTTCCATTCCACAGCTGTAAAAGTTCTTCAACTAATGGCCTTAGGTACACATCAATGTCGTTTCCGGGTTGCTTAGGGCCTTGGATGAGAACTGGCATCATAATGAACTTCCGCTTCATGCACATCCAAGGAGGAAGGTTATACATACATAGAGTCACGGGCCAGGTGCTGTGATTGCTCCTCTTCTCTCTGAAAGGATTAATGCCATCCGCGCTTAAACCAAACCATACGTTCCTTGGGTCAGCTCCAAACTCAGCCCGGTCGTACTTTCTCAGGATTTTTCTCCATTGTGACCCGTCAGCGGGGTGTCTCAAATTCTCGTCTTTCTTACGGTCTTCATTGTGCCATTGCAACAACTTGGCATGCTCTTTGTTTCTGAATAGATGTTTCAACCGTGGTATTATAGGAGCATACCACATCACCTTGGCAGGAACCCTCTTCCTGGGGGGCTCGCCGTCAACATCACCAGGGTCATCTCGTCTGATCTTATACCGCAATGCACCGCATACCGGGCATGCGTTCAAATCCTCGTATGCACCGCGGTAGAGGATGCAGTCATTAGGGCATTCATGTATCTTCTCCACCTCCAATCCTAGAGGGCATATGACCTTCTTTGCTGCGTACATACTGTCGGACAATTCGTTATCCTTTGGAAGCCTCTTCTTAAATATTTTCAGTACCTTCCCAAATCCCTTGTCAGGTATACCATACTTTGCCTTCCATTGCAACAATTCCAGTGCGGCACCGAGCTTTGTGTTGCCCTCTTCACAATTAGGGTACAACCCTTTTCTGTGATCCTCTAACATGTGATCGAACTTCAGCTTCTCCTTTTCACTTTCGCACTGTCTCCTTGCATCAACAATGACCTGACGGAGATCATCATCGGGCACATCATCGCCTAGTTCCTCTTGATCTTCAACTTCCCTCGTTGCAGCATCACCGTATTTAGGGGGCACATAGTTGTCATCGTCCTCTTCTTCTTTGATGTCTTCCATCATAACCCCTATTTCTCCGTGCTTGGTCCAAACATTATAGTGTGGCATGAAACCCTTATAAAGCAGATGGGTGTGAAGGATTTTCCGGTCAGAGTAAGACTTCGTATTCCCACATAGAGGGCATGGACAACACATAAAACCATTCTGCTTGTTTGCCTCAGCTACTTCGAGAAAATTATGCACGCCCTTAATGTACTCGGAGGTGCGTCTGTCACCGTACATCCATTGCCGGTTCATCTGCGTGCATTAAATATAATTAAGTGTGTCAAAAACCATTACAGAACATCATGAATAGATAAGTGACCAAATTAATATAAATTTTTTTCTTTTAGAAACAAGATAAGAACAAGAGGCTCACCACGGTGGTGTCGGCGACGAGATCGGCGTGGGCGATCGATGGCGGTGAAGACGGGGACGGGACGTGATGCACCGCTAAACCTAGACAAATCTTGAGGAAAATGAAACTGGGAGGTCGAGTTTGGAGAGGAGAAAGCTTAAGTAGTGTGGCTCGGGCATTTCATCGAACACCTCATGTGCGTAGGAGGTGAGCTAGAGCACCACAAAGCCCTCCCCTCACACTCCAGGAAAAAACAGAGCAATGGAGTGCTCTGCTCGTGGGGGAGGGGTATATATAGCCACATCATTGGTCCCGGTTCATGGCTGGAACCGGGACTAAAGGCCACACTTTAGTCCCGGTTCCAGCCACGAACCGGGCCCAATGGATGTGGGCCAGGACTGAGGCCCATTGGTCCCGGTTCGTGTCTGGAACCGGGACAAAAGGGTCCATACGAACCGGGACCAATGCCCCACGAGGCCCGGCCGGCCCCCTGGGCGCACGAACCATACATATGCCCCATGGGTCCCGGTTCGTGACTGAACCGGGACTAATGGGCTGGCCAGGCCTGAACCAAAGCCCAGTTTTCTACTAGTGTACCTTGACAAGATTTTGGAAGAGTTCAAAATGGATTAGTCAGAGAGAAGTGTTCTCGCCTGCTTTATAAGGTGTGAAGTTGAGTGAGACTCAAAGCTCGACCACGACAGAAGAAAGAGAAAGGATGAATGTCGTCCCCTATGCCTTAGCCATAGGCTCTGTATAGTATGCCATGTTGTGTACCGCACCTGTGTGTGCCTTGCCATGAGTCCGTCAAGGGGTACAAGAGTGATCTAGGAGTGGATCACTGGACAGCGGTCAAGATTATCCTTAGTAACTAAAAGACTAAGGAGATGTTTCTCGATTATGGAGGTGATAAAGAGTTCATCGTAAAGAGTTACGTCGATGCAAGATTTAACACCAATCCGGATGACCCGTAGTAGCAATCTGGATACATATAGTGGAGCAGCCATTTGGAATAGTACCAAGTGGAGTGTGGTAGCAGTGTTTACGGTTTCACATAGAGATTTACAAAGTACACATGGATCTGAATGTCGTAGACCCGTTGACTATAAGACCTCTCTCACATGCAAAGCATGATCGAGCCCCAGAACTCATTGGGTGTTAGATTCATGACAATGCGAATCACATGGTGATGTGAACTAGATTATTGACTCTGGTGCAAGTGGGAGACTGTTGGAAATATAACCTAGAGGCAATAATACATTAGTTATTATCATATTTGCTTGTTCATGATAATCGTTTATTATCCATGCAATAATTGTATTGATCAGAGACTTAGATGCATGTGTGGATACATAGACAAAACCATGTCCCTAGTATGCCTCTAATATACTAGCTCGTTGATCAAAGATGGTTAAGGTTTCCTAGCCATGGACATGAGATGTCATTTGATAAACGGGATCACATCATTAGGAGAATGGTGTGATGGACAAGACCCAAACAACAAACGTAGCATATGATCATGTCAGTTTATTGCTACTGTTTTCTACATGTCAAGTATATGTTCCTATGACCATGAGGTCATGCAACTCACGGATACCGGAGGAGTGCCTTGTGTGTATCAAACGTCGCAACGTAACTGGGTGACTATAAAGGTGCTCCACAGGTACCTCCGAGGGTGTATGTTGAGTTGGCATGGATCAAGACTGGGATATGTTACTCCATGTGACGAAGAGGTATCTTAGGGCCCACTCGGTAATACAAAATCACAACAAGCCTTGCAAGCAATGTGACTAAGTGTTAGTCACGGTATCTTGTATTATGGAACGAGTAAAGAGACTTGCCGGTAATGAGGTTGAACTAGGTATGGAGATACCGACGATCGAATCTCGGGCAAGTAACATACCGAAGAACAAAGGGAACATCATACGGGATTAACTGAATCCTTGACATAGAGGTTCGACTGATAAAGATCTTCGTAGAATATGTCAGAACCAATATGGGCATCCAGGTCCCGCTATTGGTTATTGACCATATATGTGTCTTGGTCATGTCTACATAGTTTTCAAACCCGCAGGGTCTGCACACTTAAGGTTCGATGACGTTCCGGTAGTATAGAGTTATGTATGGTGGTGACCAAAGGTTGTTCGAAGTCCCGGATGAGATCCTGGACATCACGAGGAGCTCCGGAATGGTCCGGAGGTAAAGATTGATATATAGGAAGTCCTATTTTGGTCGCCGGAAAAGTTTCGGGCTCATCGGTAATGTACCGGGAGTATCGCTAGTGTACCGGGAGACCATCGGGAGGGGTATTTCGACCCAAGAGGCTACATGGGCTGTGGGAGAGTAAATGCCAGCCCTTTGTGGGCTGGTGGAAGTCCCACACAAGGCCCATCCGTCTGGGAAGAAAAGCCCAAAGAGAAAAAGGTGGAAAAAGGCAAAAAAAGGCAAAAATAAGGAGGAGTCCTAGTCCTACTAGGATTGGAGGAGGAATCCTCCAATCCTCCTTGATTCGGCTGACCCAAGAGCTGGTCCTTTGAGGGCCAAGCCTCCTCCTCTCTTCCTCTTATATATACTAGAGGTTTTAGGGGTTTTGGCACCAGATTTTCAGCCACGTGCTACCCGTTCCTCTAGTGCATAGTTTCTCCTCTAGATCTGATTTCTGCAGTGCTTAGGCGAAGCCCTGCCGGAATTGCTCCACCACCATCTCCGGAGCACCGTCATGCTGTTGGAGAACTCGTCTACCTCTTCACTCCCTCTTGCTGGATCAAGAAGGCGGAGATCTTCATCAAGTTGTACGTGTGCTGAACGCGGAGGTGCCGTCCGTTCGGCGCTAGATCGGAAGGACCGTGATCAAGATCGCGAGACGGATCATGATGAGTTCGCGGGACGGATCGTGATGAGTTCGTGGGATGGATCGTGATTGGATCGCGGGACGGATCGTGATGAGTTCGCGGGACGGATCATGATTGGATTGCGGGACAAATCATGATGAGATCGCGGGACGCTCGGCGATTTGGATCGCGAAGACGTTCGACTACACCAACCGCGTTTCTTAACGCTTCCCGCTTAGTGATCTACAAGGGTATGTAGATCCACTCTCCCTCTCGTATATGCTCATCACCATGGATAGATCTTGCGTGTGCGTAGGAATTTTTTTGTTTCCCATGCAACGTTCCCCAACAGCTCGTAGGTGAGGCAGACCCCCTGGTCCTCCCGAAGTAGAAGGTCAGGGAAAGGCCCTAAACCTCAGCGGAAGACTAGCACAGGATCTCAACACGTGTCGGGACGTCCCTCACCAGCAGTAGCGGATCCAGGGCAATATGTCAGGGTGGGCCAACAATAGAACTGTTCATAAAATGTCTTTTTTAGATATATTTTTATTTATTTTTGCTATGATATAAGGCGATTGGAAAAATCTTAGGGTGGGTCACGACCAACCCTGTCCACCCTCTAGCTTCGCCACTGCCTGCCAGAGAGTCCACATCAATAGTCAGGAGCTTGCCAACGGGCTCGGAGACCGCCTTGAGGATATGGTCCTGCTTGCCCCCTCCGGGAGACCGTAGATGTCTAACCACACCTGCTCAAGGGGCAGCACCGGATCGGGGATCTCCTCGGCCTTCACGATGGAAATCAGGAACTTATTGATGAGGCACTTAACGACATCCCCGGTGCACATGTTGAGCATCTCCGCCGACGGGAAGGGGACGGAGAAGACCAAAGGGGCCGTCTCCGAGACCACCCACGATAAGGAGCTGCCACTGTAGTCAACGATGTAGGCCGAGAGTTTACCAAGGATGACCTCCGGAGTGACAAGCACGGATGGTGGGGGCTCCTGCCCCGGGACGAGGGTGATCATGGCGAGGTGAGGTCAAGATGGCGGCACGTCTAGGATGGCATTCACGAAGTAGAACCCACCCTCCCCTGGCATCCCGTAGCCGAGGTAGGCAAGTGTGGACGGACACTAGGGAGGGGCCTCGCACTCGGACCGAAAGTGGCTGACACAGCCATAGTTGAAGCACATGTTCACCTCCCGTTCCCGGAGATGATTAGCCCGAGACTTGGTAGGAGCCGGAACCTCCAGCTCTGGAGTCCTCCCAGGTGATGGACCGTCCCCGATCACCGGCGCGTCGTAAGCCGGAGGGCCATGGACCGGAGGACCATCCAAGCCACCCGACCTCTTCTTCTTCTTCTTATTCTTCTTCTTCTTCTTCTTCTTCTTCCGAGCCAAGGGGGCATCATGGCCGGCAGGCTCCAAAGATCGATGTGTCAGTGCCATAGAACCCGCCTCCTCGTAGGGCCGAAGTGCCGAGGAGCCTTCAGGAGACCTTGTATCTCCCCGGCGCCACTCGGGGACATTGCCCGGTTCGGCCAGCGACTCGCGCTAACCGCGACCAACAACATCCTCAGACCGTCGGGAAGCGGCACGCGAACCCTCCCCCTGTTCCCAGCCAGAACGGCCATTGGAGGGACAGGCCTGTAGAGCCACCGCTGAGCGACCCGACAGCTCGGACCGAAGGTCGGCCTCACGGCAGAGGACTTCGTCACGCACGCGAGCCTCATCCTCCCTCCTGTGCGCCCTCCATAGACCCGGGAAAAACCAGCCAGGAGTCCCTTCCATCATCCCTAGCCTACCCGGAAGGGCGAGACGAGGGACGCAGCTCCCCACCGCCAAAAGGCTACACCTCACGAGCCAGTGGTGGCTGGTAGGGGCCAGTGGCAAGAGGAGCAGGCGTCGGCGGCCGATGCTCCAGTCCTCACGCGGGCCGAGGCGGCGGTCGTCGGAGCAACATCGGGCACCCACCGAAGCGGGGAGAGGCGGGCCGCGCGGGGGACGGGAGGTAGCCGGCTGGTCCAGCGGCCGCTTTGGCCGGAAACCCTGGTCGCCGGGGAGCGGGGGCGACATGAGGACGTTGGCATAGGAGCGCCAGGGAGAGGAAGTCCGCCGAAGGGAAGGGAGAGGTTGGGGCGATGCGGAGGGGTGGGAGGCGGCAGCACAGCGGGAGTCGGGTGAGGAGCAAGACTAATCGATCGAGCCTCGACCCCAAACCTAGCCACATCGGCCCTAGAGGCTGGAACGCCATCTTGTGGGCCGCCACCGCATCGGATCCACCTCCAGCGGGCCAGATCGGCTAGGGTTAGGGCCTAATCACGGTTCGCTCGCGCCATGGCCAACTGGGCCCCAGGGGACAATGTGGGCCGACCCCCCTTTGCCCTCAGCCATCCACCGACGATGGGCCGGGCCATGGTCCCACCAAGCAAAGCCGCCCTAGCCGGCCTAGTCCACGGGGAGGGAGAGTCCCCTCCACCACGAACCGAGACAGCCGGCGGCGGCGGCGGGATGGGAGAGGTGGGAGTCGTCGGGCCAGCACTACCGCCGATGAGAGCTAGTAGCAAGGGAGCTGGAGGAGGGTGGGGTGGCGCCCGGCCCCCCGTAGGCCGCCATAGACCGGCCATCGCGCCAAGGGTGGCTAGCCGGGCAGCCTAGGGAGGCAAGGCAGCAACGATCATCAGAGCACCGGGACCCAACCGGGGGCAGCACCGACGGACAACGGAGCGAGCGGCGGTGAGGAAGAGGCCGAATTGCATTGGCTCTAGGGCCACCGGCTGCTCCACCCCCTGGCTCTGAGCCATTGTCATCCTCCGCCATATTGGCCCAGCGGAAGGGGGCCGTCCACACCGCTAGGGTCGACGCCGGCCTGGGCAGGGCGACCTCCGCAAGCATGCCAGCCATATTCGGCATGCCGGTGGCAACGCTAGCGGATGTGGTCAACGTGCCGACGGGGCGACAAGGGCGAGTTCAAATCCCCAGAGCGGGAGCCGGGTCGATCTTCTGACTCCGGTCACCAAGACTGTGATCCCTTTCTTTATCTTCCCCTCCTCCTCACAAGGCTCGAACTTTGCAATCCAACTTCATTTGCTATCACTGTTGTTTCAATATTTCACTGTTATTTAGCTGATATTATTGTTCACATATGCAGGATATAGAGAAAAAGCTATTGTTTTCATTTCTTCAACGGAAATAGCGGTAACGTTTTCAAGAGTTACGCATATTTTGGTCGATACCTTTTACTTTATGCGACATGAACTTGAACAGTGGCGGTGCTAGGAATTCAAACTTGTGTAGTCAATTTAATCTTGTGTAGTCAAGAATATGCATTTGTGGTTTTTTTGCATGATGTCTATTTGTTATAGGACGTGTTTGTAAAAAGTTGTGTAGTCAATGAACTACACAGCTCATGCGTAGCTTCGCCACTGAACTTGAACGTTATGAATCAGGAAAAAATATCAAAGAGTTGCATTGAGTGATTGACGTGTGTTTAATGAAAGGTTGAAATTTAACAGTAAAGAGCATTGGAAATTACTCTTTGATATCACAAGGTCACAACTATGGTGTAAAAAGAATAATTTATACTACATATTACTAGTCTATCCCAATTTCCCAATTGTGTAAGCCTCGGCCCGCAGTCTCACGTCCGTCAACTAAGATCACCAACATCATGATGAATTCATTGCTTTCACCACCCATACCCTTAGAGCAATCCCAACAGGCACACCTAAACAGACATGCATTTTGTTTGTTTTTAATCATTTGTATTGATCGAGTAGACGGTTGTGTCCGCTTTTTATTTGGACCGGCTCTTGCACTCAACGGTGGTCTGATGCATTTTTTATGCGCCTATTTATAAGGAAAAATACGAAAACATGTGTCCTCGTGCTTGGCCTACATCTGGTTCTCACCTTCGACGCGCTCCTCCGCCAGGTGGAGCTATCACCAGTACTCGAGGTAGGCACCTCCTACTCTGGCATCACACCCAGCGTGACAGGCGACACGTTGACCCACTCGTAGAGGTAGCTGGTCCACGCGTACCTCTCTTCCCAGAGCGGCGAGGAGGAGGGAGGATGACACAATGCTTGGCAGCAGATAGGGTGTGGGTCCTCGTCCAAGCCATCAGAATGCACGTCCTCCTCGTGTTGGCTTCCCTCCAACACGCAATGCGGTGCTGCCTCTAGTGTGGCCTGGTTGGCAGCCTCCTCCTCCTCCGGCACGACCTCCGAGGGCGGTGACACAAAAGCTAGAGTTGAGTCGCACACCGCTGCGCCGGGCCAGGTCATGCTCTGTCACGAACCAGACCTTCCAGTTGGGGGAGCCCAACGCATAGGCATGGTGGAGTCACTGCTCCAACGTGAGGAGGGCACGATGTTTGCGCACCTCCTCTACATGCACCCATGGCGACCGTGGCACCGCCGACACCGGGATGCGGTGCAGGTCAAGGTGCTAGCCATGGGGGAGGTTTACATCCGGCCAATGGCGGATCCAGGACCCAGGCCGAGGAGGGGGCGAGCCCAAAGCATGAGGCCCAACTCCTTTGTATACTATAGCACAACACTATAGAAATTGCTATAGTATACAAAGGGGGCATGGGGTGCCCCGTTGGGCTGGATCGACCCCTGCATCCGGTGACGGCAGCGGCTGACGATAATGCTAGTGCCACCACCCTTGGTGCACTGGAATGTACAACCTGTCCCATGGCGGCTGGCGGCTGTTGATCGCATGCGGCTGCATCTTAAAGGCTGGCGGGGGCAGTGGTGGCACGCGGGAAGAGCTGGCGCCAACGTCAAGCTGGCCCTTGGACTTGCCAAATAAATACATGTCTAGGGTTTTGATGTCACCAACGAGGGAGCGAGCTTGGCTAGATGTGAAGGGGGGAGTGGATGAGGCCGAACACCTTGAACTCTTGCATTAAAAATGATGACGATCAGGATGCTTCCATGCGCTGCCATGCAGGCCTCAGTTAGGTGGCCGCATCGACTACAACCATGGGTGGTGATAAGGCGGCCGTCAGGTCGGGCCGCGGAGGACACCGAGCAGACGCATGGCGTGTGCGTCTCGTGTCCGTGTGGGCGCAAACTCAACGTAAATATGGACCTGAAATGACGTGTTGAGCCGTTATTTTGGTCTGTTGCGACGCAAATGGATACGCGGACTATTTGCATCGTCGTGTTGGAGTTGATCTTAGTCCTCGCCTTCATCCCTCGCTAGGAAAAATGAGATAAAGTGGGAAGGATGAGTAATCAGGAAGAAGGAAACTAGGGGAGGACAGGGAGGCTAAGTACAAAAACAGGGGCGCTCGTAGGCTCCCCTTTTACCATCATGGACTCCTGCATCTCCTGTGCCTCACTGTGCTTTCACAAGTGTCATGCCGGCTTTATATTATCTGGTTTATAGGTTAGGTACATAAGTGAGTCAACTAAAGCATTTACAGCCGGACTTGGCAAATCCAGCCCCTCAAACGTCCGTGGACGCGTCCAGACGCGTCCACGGGCATTGACGGGGCACCCCTCAAATGTTGTGCCGCACATTCACATATAGCAAAATCGGAACCTCGAATCCATGCAATCCATGCACGTCGATCATACGAAATAAACTGTCTGAATACCAAAGTTCGAAAGAAAGCAAAGCAAAGCAAATCATAGTTCAACAAACCGGACATGGCAAAATCAAATCAATGTCCGAGCATGACTGATGGCCTCCGATCACTCGTTGTGCGGCTGCTACGAGAAGAGGAGTGCGTCCTGCTCCTCCTGAATCCGGCCTACTAGCTCCTCCTGCACCCGGGCATGCTACTCCGTCTGAATCCTTGCTGCCTCCTCCGCCTGCATCCGGGCTGCCTCCTCCTTCATCGCCGCCCTCTGGGCGTTGATCTCCTTCTTCTTGTCCACAAGCGACTTCTTTGCATGGTCATCCAAGCCGGTCTCGTCCGTGCCCGAACGAGCTCTGGCGAGTCACACACATCCATCGCCAGCATCTGCGTGAGCGGAAAGCTGTCCGGAATGACCCAGCCGGCGCTCGGATTGTCGTTTGTCCTAATGCGGTCGGTGACCGTAATCCTCGCTGGCGCTCGGAGAGAAGGGGTGCGGGGATCCGGCCGTGATGTAGGAGACATCTGCTCCTGTGCATCGGAACCTCCCTACGATGCCAAAGCCGCCGCCTCCCTCTCTCGCTTCCGGCGTCACCGCAACTTGCAGGCGACGTTCTCCGCCTTGCAAGTCACCACGGACGAATTCACGCCGCCGACGGATGAGGCGGATTGCGTCTCCGTCGTGGCGGTCTGGGTCGGGCTGGACGACATCTCCGACGGTGGATAGGGACCGGAGGTGAGGATTGGGAGTAAGGGTGGAGGCGGGCGAGGGTCTGGGCACGGGAATTGTTCTAGAGCGGCGGGAGGAGGAGGAAGGGTTTGGAGGGCTTTGGTGCAATTTGGGGTGGGGACGGGCTGTTGGGTCCGACATGGCGGGTGCCCAAGCGCGTCCGGGCGTCCCCATACACGTCTCATATTTGAGCTGCATATGTGGGGTACCGGTCAGCCCGGACGTTTGAGGGCCGTTTGAGAGACCAGTCTGGGTCGAAGTTTTATGACCGGACATTGACCAGCGGCCTGACCGGACGTTTGAGGCGGATTTGAAAGGTCCAATTGTAAATGCTCTTAGACATGTTTGGAGGAATACATCAACAGTTTGTGAGTACATAGATGAAAGAGAGTCCGCCAGGCTACACAACTTCCATCCCATATATAAAACCGTTTTTGACACTAGTATTTGTTATTTATCATTATTCCCACCATAACTGTCAATTGATTTCACCTGTGTATAGTGGATCACGGCGCAGCAATCATACCGATAGTGTGCAGTGGCTTCCGGTTGAGAAACAGAAATCACAACATTTGCGCCTTTTTCGGCTTCCTGTCGGTTTAGAAATGCAAACCTAATGCAAATGCTATTATAAAAATACACTAGAAGAATAGCAAAAGGAAAACGGAGATAGCATTACGGAAGAAATTGCCATGATGACCATTCTTACAGCACTGTTCATCCTCGGGTTCGTCAAAGAAGCACATCAAGCTGATGGCCATCCTCATTCAGGTAAATTTATGGGTCGCTATTTGCACACTAGTTGATTGTTCTTAGTCAGGCTTCAACCTTTTTATGGCTTTAATCCTGTTTTGTGATTCTACCGTTGATTGCCATTATTGTTGGCGCATAATCCATATACGTGTCTATCGATAAGGATGATATCCCTTGGAATAGAAGTCATATGGCTATATCTTGCATCCTAGTACATGTGTTGTGGCTATATGAAACCAAGAGGTGTTTAAGGGTCTCATAGATTTGACGGCTTCAAGTCTGGTGCTTCACTTATTTAGGTTAGTGACAACGATGATGATGTCAAGTGAGTTTCGGTCCGATTTCTCCTTCTTCTTTATTTGTTCTCCCGGTTGTCTTCGTCGATAATACAAAGACAAATCGATGATTTGACTATTTGCTATGCAAAGGATGTATTGGCACGACTGAAGCGTCTTTTTTAAACATTCTACTCCCTCTGTCCCAAATAGATGACATATAAATTCAATCAAAAAGTCAATTCTTTCTAAGTTTGATCAAATATATAGAAGAAAATATCAACAGCTATAATATTGATAAATAGATTATGTAAATATATCTAATGATGGATATACTAAAATTGATTTGGTATTGTCTACCTTCATATTTTTGTACATATACTTGGTCAAACTTAGATAGTATGGACTTTTTGACTGAATTATATGACATCTATTTGGGAAGGGAGGTAGTAGTTCGGTCTAGCTTGTAAATTTCGGTTTTATCGCGGGTAGTTGGTGTTCGTCTTTTCTCAAATCCATTTAGTTTCATGCATAATAATTGATCAAAGCCACTTGTCCTGTTTATGCATGCTAAAACACTAGTGATTATTTTGTGGTTTGGTTCAGCCGCGTACGATGTCACGTGGTCACCGCGCGGTCCTTCGTCAACAATCCCACCTCTTCATCGTAAGTAATCTCATTCTTTATCTGCAGTATCTGCTTATTGTGAAGCGATCATTTACATCTTGAATCGCGTACGTATTGTGACCGTGCAGGTGCAGCGTCAGACGGCGTGTTCCCGACACAGTGGTGCAACCCCCGGCCACAGCAACTCAAGGCCGAGAAAGGGATCCTCTTTCTCAAGCGCAACCTGTTTGCCGGCGCGGTGCTGCCCGCAGACACCAAGCTGGGGCACAACAAGAGGACAAGCACACCCATCGCGGTCACCAGCACGGACTCCGTGCCGCCGCCGTTCGCCTACGGCAATCTCGGAGACATACTGGCTTACTACAGCATAACGCCGGGCTCGGAGCAGGCCCGGCAGGTGGCCAGCACGCTCCGGTTCTGCGGCCGCAGCGAGGCAGCACGAGCCGACCGGCTGGAAAAAACCCACGTCTGCGCCACTAGCGAGCGAGCGGCCATGGAGTTCGCCGCAGCCGCCCTGGGAGCAGCGACGGCGGAGCCACTCAGGACGATCGTGCACGGGCGCCAGGAATCCCGCAGGTACGTGGTGGCGCCAGGCGGCATCGCCAGCGTCGGCGGCACGGTGGTGCCGTGCCACCCGCTGCCATACCCGACGGACGTCATGTACTGCCACCGGCCCGGCAACGTGCGGGCGGTGCGCGTGGAGCTGGTTGGGCAGGATGACCCTTCTCTTGGCGCGACGGCGATCGCCGTCTGCCACGACGACACCTCCGGCTGGGACGCCGAGTACTTCTCTTTGCTCAACGGGTCCCGTGGCGAGCCGATATGCCACTACATGCCGGACAAGTATGTGGTGTGGGTAACCGGTGAAATCTAGCTTACGTATGAATCTCGAGCTAAGGAGTCCAGTACCAATCTCCACAGTAATATGATCCCATCTAGCATAAGCTATTGGTTACTACATCTATATAGTGTAAGAACTGCATGCACGAATTCGTTACATCACATGTTACTCTGAAGGAGGAATATATATGGAGTTCTGAACAACCGAAAATTTCAAGCCGTAAACGTGAGATCCAATCGAACACCGGCGATATCGGCGGCATGACTTGGCTCCCCTTTACATCCTCTGCTTATAATTTTGATCCCATATTGTGTACTCCGACACAAGTTTGGAGAACAAGGATGAACTGTCCTCTAGCAACTTCGCTGGTGAGTCATGCTCTGCGATTTCACCTGTTTTACGACAGCACGGCAGCAGTTAAAACAAACTAACACAGGAGAACAGCATATATAGGATATGTCAGGTAAATCTGTAACGCAGTGGAGGGGACTAACCGTTGTCCAGAAGAATGACCCTCTCACTATCGAGAACCGATGTGATACGATGCGCTATCGTGATCACGGTGCATTCAGCGAATTGTTGTTTCAAAGTTTTCTGGATCAAACTGTCGGTTTTTGGATCCACTGAAGAAGTTGCCTCGTCCAAAACTAAGATCCGTCGCCTCTTTAGAATCACCCTCCCCAAGCAAACTAGCTGCCGCTGACCCGCGCTCCAGTTTTCGCCATTCTCTGTGACTATAATTCAGTTCAAAATGCCAAGTTATTGGTTCGCCATCATAAAGAAAAGCAATAGACACTGGCAATTTCTTATTAAACACTATCAAACCTGTAGAGTCGAGCTTAAGCTCGTTCTTCCTAACTTCATCTCCAAGATGACAGCAGTCCAATGCCTAGACAACATAGATCACGCATAAACTACGTTAGCCATCAACTAGAAAATACAGTTCCTGATTTATTTATTTTTTGAAGTTATGGGGTCAAATCGAAATTTTAAATGAATGGAGTTAATTTGAAAATATAAGTACCTCCCAGATTTGCTCATCACTATACTCGTCCAGAGGGTCGATGTTGCTTCGTAGAGTCCCCTCAAACATAACAGGATCTTGTGGAATGATGCTCAGTCTTGTCCGTAGATCATGCAGTCCAATGGTAGAGATGTCGATGCCATCTATTACTACTTTCCCAATACACGGATCAACAATGCGGAATAGTGTTTGAATCAAGGTTGACTTTCCACCACCTGTTCTTCCAACAATACCAGTCTTCATACCTCCTGAGAAGGTGCATGTCACGCCTTTCAAAACTAAAGGCAGATGTGGCGCATATTTTACCTGCATGCCATACAAGCACTTAGGGTACTAATAACTGCAACGTTATATTAGAAGAAACTCAGAACTGCTATTACTAACTGACGAAAAAAAATACTATGTGCCATTAAAGCTATCTAATAGAACTTCAGAAGTTTCATCAATATGGATTTGCAAAAAAATATTAAAATTAAATATTTAAAGTTGAAGAAACGAACATGAAGGTTGTGAAGCTCAATTTCACCCTTTCTTGGCCAATGGCAATCCGGTCTACTTTCTGATATCGTAAGGGGCGGTTCAGAAGGAATGGTCATGTATTGCAATATTCTTTCCACAGATATCATTCTGCTTTCCAAAGCACAGAGGACCATAATAGCCCACCCTTGTAGCATATTCAGACTTAGTCCATAAGTGACTGCAAGACCAGCTGTCTCTGTAAAGTGTAAAGAGAGGATAAGTTAATACTAATTAGGGATGCTAACACACATTATTTTCTAATTTTAGTTGATTGGCAAAACCATGTTTACTTACTTGAGTCAATCAGATCAGTTGGCAAGGTGACTAGAAGTATCAAGGCAAACCCAAAAATAAAAGAAGAAAGAAAGTCCAAGCGAAAGCACAACCATTCCATCGCAGCAGCATTATATAAACTTGGCCGAGATAAATTATCCATCAAATGGCCAGTAGAACTCATGAACTGTCTTTCCTTATCAAAGCTTCTAATTATAGTTGTGCCAGCTATTGATTCGGCGAAATGCTGCATCACAGGAGCTCTGCAAACTCCAGTTAACCTCTCGAACTCCCTAGCAGCATTTATGTAGTATTGCTGGAAGAGAACGGATGGTATTATGATTAAAAGAACAAACAAGAAGTACCATTTAATTTCGTAGAATACACATAACTATAAATTTCTGATACAACATACTATATGTTATCCATTAAAAGAATGCCGTGGGTTAAATTTTGTCTTGATCTGCCTAAACAAGAATTCACCATTGGTCCTAAATTTGCAGTTGTGACACTTGGTTCTGAACACACAAAGGGCACCTTCTTAGGTTCTTTAGATCGTGTAAAATAGTTAATATACAGGTTTAAACCAACCTTGGTATTCAGGATCCATTGAATAAAATTATTTGTTTTTTCTTCAGTTGAGATTATTAGCCTTTTGCAGAGCCACCTGCCAATAAAGGTCACTTGTGCTTCAATAAGGTTTGCCATCCCCTCTACTAATGTTTGGGTCAATGTAGTTATACTAAGTGACCTATATGAGCTAATAGGAACATAGCTTCTAGAATTAGTAGCACCGCACATTAGTATATAGAGTGATTTCTGAACAGATTTTTTCACAACACTACTCCAACCAATAAGTCTATCTAAGTATATGAACATTGGCATGAAGAAAATCATTGCCAAAATATATGATTGATTCCTGTAATCTACAAACTAAGTTTGTTGATATTCTATTTTTTGTCATCAAGGTGAGGAACTCCCATGCAGAATTCACTAGCTATGAATTAATGTATTTGTACTTTTCCTATGTTTTCAAGAAATGGATGCCAACAAGAAAGTCACACTGAACAAAAATAAACGAGGAACATTACCTGATACGATAGAGATGCAACAATAACAGGGACAAAAATTACAAATACTGGCCATGCAACCCGCGACATTAGAATAATTGTTCCAAGAATTTCGATGGCAGGAAATAGAAGGTAGCCCATCAGTCATATATTTGAGTATCCACTGCACTCTGATCGGTTGAGGCCTGCAATTTGTTGTGAATTTCAGCGTTAATAATAGAATAAAAAGGTCAACAGCAATCCGAGGACACGTGGCTTCAATTTATCAGTGCAAAATTTCTGAAGGTAATTACTTACTCTATTCAAGATACGTCCGCTAGGAGTGGAATCAAAGAAAGACATCGGTGCTCGGAATATGCATTGATGCATCTTGTCAAATAGCATGGTTGCAGTCTTACATCCAGCCATGACAAGAAGATAGGATCGTATGAAGACACACAATGAGGTAACAAGAGCTAATGAAACATATACATTTATCATCATCGAGCTACTGACTGGAGGATTCACATCTTTAGATACCGGAGCTGCCCAAGTCATCCATAAATTGCTTCCAATTTGAAGAGACTGAAAAATGATCTGAGCTAGCAAAATAAGTGGCACAAATGCTCCTTTGTGTGCCATTGTAATATATCTCCAGTAAACAATAAACCCAACCCGGCCTTTCTCCCTCTCTTCTTGTACAAGTTGACCTTTTTGAACAAGTACTTCTTCATTGTTATCATGTGTTTGCTCATCTTCTATGGGTAGGGTGCTTCCATTGCCATTAAGATGGCAACTACTTTCATAATTGCTACTTGGGAGCTCCAACATGTCCATAGTAGATAATGCATCCTTGTGGGACACAATTAGTTCAGTGAATTCTTTTCCCGAATTAAGAATTTCAGTGTAATCCCCTGCTTGTGTTATTTTCCCATCTTTCAAGACCTGAAATATGCCAAGAAAAATTGAAAAGGATTTTTTGCACGTAGCATAGAGAAGACATTATACATTTGTTTCCAGCATACCATGATAACATCGGCTGAAGGTAAAAATTCGACATGATGTGTAACATACACAACTGTTTTTGAAACTAAAAATCCGAGCAAGCACTCCTGCAAAATACAAATTATGGTCAATAGGTAACCTGAATAGCACCCTAGAATCTCTCTCAAGGATATATAAACTCAAAATTTCTTGCCTAAACTGGATCAATCACAAAATCCAAGGAGCGGTTTAACTTGAATAAAGAACCATGAAACCAATTTTCCTACAAATGCAATATGAAGAACATTCGTTATAGGATGGACACAGAAGCAAGAGATTAATTACCACTCTCAAGCATAAGTATTTTGTAATAAGTTACTACCCTCGGTAAAAAATATTTTCGAAAGAATATACTCATTCTTCCAAGTTAGTTTTGGTAATATTTTTAGTCTAAGCAATGTTTTCCACCAAATGCCCCCATTAAATACATGCCAGTACTTGCACTCAGATATATAGACAGGCACCTCGTAAGGGAAAACTTTAAATGCGTATCAGTACTAGACTCAGATATCGTGCGAAAACTGGAAGGCGAACACTGCAGCACATGGGAATATAGTATACATTTATAGAATCAAAATTAATGTGTATAAGATCTGTCGTACTTCATATGCATAAAGAACAATGAAATACAAAACATCAAGACATACCTTGAACAAGTGCAATCCAGTATGAGCATCGACTGCACTAAACGGATCGTCAAAGAGATAGATATCAGCATCATGGTACAAAGCACGGGCTATTTGTATCCTCTGTTTTTGTCCACCACTGAGGTTAATGCCTCTCTCTCCTATGATCGTCTGGTCACCGAATGGTAATACATCCAGGTCCTTGATAAGAGAGCATGCTTCAAGGACCTTTTCATACCTCTCCCTATTCATTTCTGTGCCGAAAAGTATATTATCTTCGATTTTCCCACTCTGTATCCAAGGTGTTTGGCTAACATAGGAGATCCTGCCACAAGTTTTAACCTCTCCTGACAATTTTGGTATCTCACCGAGTATGCAAGACAATAAACTTGATTTACCAGATCCAACTGTTCCACAGACAGCAACCCTCATTCCTTGTTGTATACGGAAGTTCACATCTTGGAGAATAGGCACTTGAGAAGATGCGTTCCAAGAGAACTGACCGTTCGTCACCTCAACCGATACATCGGTGGTACCTCTAGGAAGCTTAGTTACAACATCACTAGGCAGTTCCTCAAGGCACAGAAATGAGCTTATCCTGTTAAGTGATACTTTTGTCTGATTGATAAAAGAGATTAAATCTGGGATACCATGGATAGGTGCTTGCATCTGTCTAAATGTTGCCAAAGCGCATAGCACTTTACCTGTTTCTAATGGAATGCCCCAAAGCACACAAGCTCCAAAAGTGACCATAGCAACAAAAGCAGGAACACAAAAGTAGACTGATAGAACCATCGCCGAGGTGTATACATTTTTCTTTACCCAATTCATCTCTACCTTCCTCAACTCTGTGATCTTCGATAAGAAGACCATTTCCCATCCTTGAAGCTTGAGAATGCGCATGTTCTGTAAGATCTCAGACATAGCCCTCATTCTCACATCCTTGGCGCTCATAGTTTTCTCTTGGTAACTTCTCCCGATTAGCCCTAAAGGTATACTGGCCCCCGATGTCGAAGCAGTGGCAGCAATGGCAGCAAATGCAGGCCAAAAACC
Organism: Hordeum marinum; assembly: GCA_022496015.1. Taxonomy (NCBI): domain Eukaryota; kingdom Viridiplantae; phylum Streptophyta; class Magnoliopsida; order Poales; family Poaceae; genus Hordeum; species Hordeum marinum. Next base: position 389,714,616 of record CM039672.1, read on the forward strand.
AAGTGTCGAGTATAAAATGAGCATGGCTAGAACAATTTGCACAGGAAGCCGCCAAAGATCGTGCATGGATCGACTGAACTCTCCTACACACTCGGCATCGAGGCTCACGACATTGATCATCTCTCCGCTCGAGTTACTTTGCCTGGACTGACTGGAGAGGGCAAGGCCTTTCTGGTATATAGCAGCGACAAGCGATGAACGTGCACGCATGCTCACTTGTTTTGATCTAAACTGCAAATGCCTCGTTGAGAGGCCTTCGATCAGCTGCGCGACAACAAACATCAACACTAGAACGTAGCCCTCTTTGCTGGATCTTGAGCTCTTATTCAGGTAGTCAACAAAGGTCTCGATCAGGATGGGACCGACATATGAAGCAACACTGCTGAGTAGGGCATAGACTGCAGTGACAAGGATTAGTTTCCATGTTGTAAGCACAATAGCCTTGGCCAGCTTGACGGCCGTAACGTCAGTGAACTGCTCCGTCGCTGAGTTTGACCCAATCTTTGCCTTGAACTTAGGGAGGACCCCATGGACACTGTCATGGCCATCCAAGAAGGGCACATCGTCGAGATCTAGCGTTTTCTTTCTGCCAAGATCAAGTAAAGGGCCCATCCAAGAAAAAGTGATCATGCTAAACCATCCAGCATCTGTGAAGAGTGATTTAGTGCCTGCTGCCTCAGACGTGGAAGAAGTTGCCTGGTCCAAAAGCGGCTGCTTCATGATGAACAGATAACCCCTGATCACCGAAACTGAAAAAAAGAGCACACCCTAGTTAACTTTTAGCGTTATATAGGAACAGATTATAAGACTATGAACATTAGAAACCATCGTTTAAGTTTGATCATAGAAATTTTTTCAGGGAGTTGAGCTAATGCAATTCCACAACAGAAACAACAGACAAGCAATGAGGCACATCACCCCTAAAATCGCTCCTAAAAGTAGATAGCGGATTGTTCGAAATCTATCCAGAATTGTCGGCACTGTAATAATTAAAAAGACCAAAAGGCAGCAAGATCGAAATTTCGTTGTTTCCTCGCGAAAATAGACACACACGTATAATCTACAGATATATGGATGTATGTGCTGTACTGAGGCAGCAAGGCAAGGAGGAGTCACAGGGACGAGGCAGCTAGCTGGAGGATCGACGCCGATTTCTGCCGCTCGACCTCGCAGTATAGGAGGATTCCACCACGTATCCGCTCGCGAGATCAGGTCATACTCTGACGTTCTGCCGCCTCCAGATGGGGCGCCGCCGCCTGCGGAGGGGGGGGGGGGGGGATCTTTCCGGGGAGTTTGCTGGCGGTTGGTCGCGTGCGTGTTATGTCCTGGCCTCCGGGGTTTGGGCGAGAGTTCATATTTATAGGTAAGGGTTATTATTCTTCGTGGCATCAAAAAATCAGCAGCGCAGACGCAGCCTCCCTTAATCCTAGGTTTTCGGGAGCTACTTTCCTAGGTTAGTAGCGAGCCTCCCTCAAAATAAAATAAAATAAGGTTAGTAATTTTTTAGGAAAAAAAAAGGTTAGTAACGAGCCAGCGATGACGTGTCCCATTTTAGTCTTGTTTTTTTCCCTCTATAAACAGCCCAAGTGCGTTCTGGTTTATCTCGTTGGGCTGTGTTTCGGGTAGGTTTTTTTTTTCTCTTTATGAGAAGAGAGGGGTTCGTAGCGAGAGGTCCTATGTGACAGGAGCTCCTATTCAGAGAACCCTATTCGCTGCTCTCTGCGGCGAATTGTCGACACGAGCGACTAAATGGGTCGTTCTGTTGCATGTTTCACTGATAAACGGTTTTGGAAACTTTTAGAAGGTACCCAATCGGTCCAAGTCTGGTTTTTCTTTTTCTTTTCTCCTGCTTTTTCTTATATTGTTTCCTTTGATGTTTCATTGCTTTTTTACTTTTTATTTTACGATTTTCTTTTTTCTGGTCTTCTGTTATCTGTTTCTTTTCTGGATACCTTTTTTTTATTTCTTGTCCAATTTACAGAAATTATTTTTTAAAATAAAATGTTCAAATCTTCTAAACACGTTCATAATTTCAAATTATGTTCCCTTCTTTTCAAAAAATGTTTGGGAATTTCGAAATTCGTTCATTTTTGAAAAAAAGATTTTCAAATTACATTCCCTTCTATTAAAAAACATATTTGGAAGTTTCAGTTTTTTTCATGTTTTCAAAAATTGTTCAAATTTTCAAAAAATAAATCCATCTATTCAAAAAATGTTCAGGATTTCCAAATTCAGTTCATGTTTTGAATTGTTTTCTAATTTTCAAATTATGTTCCCTTCTATTCAAAAAATGTTCGCGAATTTCTAATTTTCATCATGTTTTGAAAAATTCTTCAACTTTTCATATTATGTTCCATTCTATTCAAAAATTGTTCGGATTTTTTGTTCAGGTTTTGAAAAAAAATCAAATCTTCAAATTTTGTTACCTTCTATTCAAAAAATGTTTGGGAATTTCAAATTTCGTTCATGTTTTGAAGAATTGTTCAAATTTGTTCATTAGTTTCAACAACATTCTGTATATCAAAAAAATTCTCATTTGTTTACAGAAAATGTTCAAAACATTTCAAAAAAATGTTGATTTTTAAAAAAAATCAAGGTTACAAGTTTGTTCTTGTTTCTCAAAAATGTTCTCAAATTTTTAAAAACTTCTTCTAAATCTAAATTCTTTTTGTATAATTCAGAAACTATTTTAAAATCTGAATTTTTTCCAAAAAATTGTTCGTGTTTTTAAAAATGTATGCGAAATTGAAAATTTTGCACACTACAGTAAATATGATCCTGCCGGTAATATCACACTATATTAGCATTTAAAAGAAATGCACGCAGTTACCTGTTTGAGCATCCAGTTGGCGTGGTGGCTAGCATCGTGCGTGGTGACCTGGATGGTGGGAGTTCGATACCTTGCCGCTGCACTTCTACTTATTTTAGAGATTTTTGCTGCGCTATACATGGCCCGGCCCACTCGGGGCACTCCTGTGTTTGCCGCAATGAGCGGCGTGCGGAGCTTCCCTCCTATTCCGCGCAGCACGCGCTAAGAGAAGCTGCAGCGTGCACCCCCTGGACCCCCTCGCTCGAAGTTGGGCCAACCCAGGTAGGGCGAGGCTCCCTTCTTTTCTCTCTTTCTGTTTTTCTTATTTCGAGTATTTTCATTTTATTTTTTTCAGATTTTTTTTCTAATTAATTTGGGATTACCAAAAGTTCCGAAACATTTTAAAATGCGCATTTGAGAAACAAAAATCTAATCAATCATAAAATGCTCAGGATTCGAAAAAACTTCATCGTTTTATGAAAGATCTCCACATATTCAAAATATTTTCACGATTTTGATTAAAAAAATAGGCAACAAAAAGCTGGTCATGATTTAGAAAATATGTTCGTCTATTAAGAAAATGTTACGGAATTGAACAAATGGTTGCAAATTCAAAAAATGTTCATGAATTTGTAAAAATATTCGTTAAATTCATAAAATATTCAAGATTACAATAAAGGGTTTGCTAAAAAATATAATCCATGTATTTGGAAAACGTTCAAGCATTTCAAAAAAGTGTTCGTCAAAAGAAAAAAGTGTTCATGAATTAGAAAAATTGTTCCCCCAATTTCAGAAAAATGTTCATCAATTCGAAAAATGTTAATGTTCACTGATTCGAACAAAATATCCACAGGCTTCAAAAAATACGTTCACTTTTTCCAAAAATGTTTGCAAGTTTTTAAAAATGCTTGTCAATTCAAAAAATGTTCGTGATTTTAAAAAAGAGCGCCAATTTTAAAATGTTTAAGGCTTTGAAAAATGTTCATAAGTTCAAAAATGTGCATGGTTTTCAAAAATTGTTCCCAATTTGAGAAAATATGCGCATAACTATGAAAATAGAGGCAAAAAATGAAGGAAAAAATAAAGTAAAAAGAAAAAAATATTTTTGCATTCCAAGCCACACCGTGCCAATTCGCACAAAAAGCCACACTTTTGCCACATCTCAAATTAAGCATGTTTGATCAAATTAAGCGGATGTTTAATTCTAGACACTCCAGGTGTGGCAAGAATCTTGTTGTGAGCGATAAGCCCACATTATATACACACACAAAATGTGACAAGAGTTTCTAAGACAATCTAAAGCGTGGCTAGAAATTTGAGCACCTTCAATAAGGCGAGCGTAGCTTAAAAAGATGTGACAAAGTTAGTCACCAATCAAACATGCCTTAAACATTTGTAACCAGTGAACATGCGGTATGCAAACGAGATGTATGCCTGGAAAAGAGCGGAAGAAAAGTTTGAGTAACAATACTTTAGCCTTTGTTTATCAAGCCTTTGTTTACCTTGATAGGGAGATGACGTTCCCTACAAGAGGACCTTGGCGTGAACGAACTTGCTCTCAAGGAGACTCATTCTAGGAATAATGTCATCAAAAATCATTCCCTCAAAAAATCAAACCCGGGGGAATATTTTTAGGAATTGTTGTGCTATAATAGAGAGATTTGACGTGCTATAGTGAGATATTTGCCATGCTAAGAAGAATTAATTGCCACACTATAGTCAACAAAATTGCCATGGGGGTTTGCTATGGAGCAGCAAGAGAAATTGTGATGTGTTTCAAGGATTTTTCCTTTGGAGAGAATTGTCAAGCTAAAAAAATGGGAGGTTGCCCACATGCACATTGATATCGTTGTGAGATGCGACCATGCCAAAGAAAAAGTATAAAATCCAGTGATCGTGTGAAGCTATGCCCCTATACTGCCTCTGCCAAGCAGAAGGACAGTTCTTCTACTCCTAGTGCATACAATCTATGCAATCAAGCATCCCGAAAAGCCCCTATTCGCATTCACTACCCGGGAAAACCTTAAAGGTAGAGGCTTAACAATAGCGTCACTATTGTTATTTAGCAGTAGCGCATGTGTGGTGCACGCGCTTCGGGTGGGATGTAGCAGTAGCGCGGGCAATCCGGACGCGCGCTACTACTATGGGGGCCCCGTCGTGCCCCAGGAGCTGGACACAATAGCAGTGCGGTCCACAGGCCAGCGCTACTGCTAAACCCATTATTAGCAGTAGCGTGGTCTAGTTGACTGCGCTGCTATTATGGCCAGCCCGGAGCCAACTGCCCGTCCCCTGTCTTAGTAGCAACGCCGACCTGGTTCCGCACTACAACTAATTGGTTTAGGAGTAGCATCGGTCTGTGGCCCGTGTTGTTGCTAAGCCATCCTTATCCTCCCGCAACCCATTCCTCACTCTTCCTGTGCTCACTCTCTCATCGTCGCAGCCGTCCTCCTCTTGCTGTCATCGCCATCACCACATTGCCTCCATTGTTGGGGAATGTTGCAAGGGAAACAAAAAAAAATCCTACGCGCATGAAGGATCTATCCATGGTGATGAGCATCTACGAGAGGGAGAGTGGATCTACATACCCTTGTGGATCGCTAAGCTGGAAGCGTTAAGAAACGCGGTTGATGTAGTCAAACGTCTTCGCAATCCAAATCGCAAGCCGTCCCGCGATACAATCACGATCCTTCCCCCGTGATCCAATCACGGTCCTTCCGGTCTAGTGTCGAACGGACAGGACCTCCGCGTTCAGCACACGTACAGCTCAATGACGATCTCCACCTCCTTGATCCGGCAAGCGAGGGTGCAGAGGTAGATGTTGGAAATATGCCCTAGAGGCAATAAATAAACTGTTTATTATTATATTTCCTTGTTCATGATAATTTTTTATTATCCATGATATAATTGTATTGATTGGAAACACATTGCATGTGTGGATAAATAGACAACACTTTGTCCCTAGTATACCTCTAGTGAACTAGCTCGTTGATCAAAGATGGTCAAGGTTTCCTAGCCATTGATATGTGATGTCATTTGATAACGGGATCACATCATTAGGAGAATGATGGTATGGACAAGACCCAAACTATAAACGTAGCATATGATCGTGTCAGTTTATTGCTACAGTTTTCTGCATGTCAAGTATATGTTCCTATGTCCATGAGATCATGCAACTCACGGACACCGGAGGAGTGCCTTGTATGTATCAAACTTCGCAACGTACCTGGGTGACTATAAAGATGCTCTATAGGTATCTCCGAGGGTGTTTGTTGGGTTGGCATGGATCAAGACTGGGATTTGTTACTCCATGTGACGGAGACGTATCTCAGGGCCCACTCGGTAATACAACATCACAATGAGCCTTGCAAGCAATGTGACTAAGTGTTAGTCACGGGATCTTGTATTACGAAACGAGTAAAGAGACTTGCCGGTAACGAGGTTGAACTAGGTATGGAGATACCGACGATCGAATCTCGGGCAAGTAACATACCGAAGAACAAAGGGAACATAATACGGGATTAACTGAATCCTTGACATAGAGGTTCGACCGATAAAGATCTTCATAGAATATGTAGGAACCAATATGGGAATCTAGGTCCCGCTATTGGTTATTGACCGTAGAGGTGTCTCGGTCATGTCTACATAGTTCTCGAACCCGCATGGTCTGCACACTTAAGGTTCGGTGACGTTTCAGTAGTATAGAGTTATGCATGGTGGTGACCGAAGGTTGTTCGGAGTCCCGGATGAGATCCTGGACATCACAAGGAGCTCCGGAATGGTCCAAAGGTAAAGATTTATATATAGGAAGTCCTATTTTGGTCGCTGGAAAAGTTTCAGGCTCATCGGTAGTGTACCGGGAGTGCCGGTAGTCTACCGGGGGACCATCGGGAGAGGTATTTCGACCCAAGAGGCTACATGGACTGTGGGAGGACTAATACCAGCCCTTAGTGGTCTGGCCAAAGTCCCACACAAGGCCCATGCGACTGGGAAGAGATTCCTAAGTGGAAAAGGTGGAAAAAGGCAAAAAGGGTGGAAATAAGGAAGGAGTCCTAATCCTACTAGGAGAGGAGGAGGAGGATTCCTCCTCTCCACTTTGACCGAAGCCTAGAGGGGCTGGCCCTTGCGCCAAGCCTGATCCTCCTCTCCTCCTATATATACTAGAGGGTTTTAGGGTTTTGACACAAGATTTTCAGCCACGTGCAACCCTACCCTCTAGTTCATAATTTCTCCTCTAGATCGGTTTGAGTTGTGCTTAGGCGAAGCCCTGCTGAGATTACTCCACCACCATCGCCGCAACGCCGTCACGCTGCCGGAGAACTCGTCTACCTCTCCGCCTCCTCTTGCTGGATCAAGAAGGCGGAGGTGCCGTCAGTTCGGTGCTTGATCGGGAAGGATCCTGATTGGATCGCGGGACGCTTGGCGATTTGGATCGCAAAGACGTTCGACTACATCAACCGCGTTTCTTAACATTTCCCGCTTAGCGATCTACAAGGATACGTAGATCCACTCTCCCTCTCGTAGATGCTCATCACCATGGATAGATCTTGCGTGTGCGTAGGAAATTTTTTGTTTCCCATGCAACGTTCCCCAACAGTAGATGAGTTCTCTGGAAGCACAACGGCGTGGCGACGGTGGTGGTGAAAATATTCTGGCAGGGCTTCGCCTAAGCACCGCCGAAACAGGGGGAGACGATCTAGTGGGGAGAGAGGGCTGCACCGTGGCTTAGGGTTGGGTGCGGCTGCCCTCTCTCTCCTCCAATATATATAGGAGGGAGGGAAGGGGCAGGCGCCCTAGGGTTCCCCCTAGGGGTTCGGCCGAAGGAGGTGGAGGCCAAGCTTCCATCCAATCCTACTCCAAGTAGGATTACTCTCCTACTTGGACTTTCCTTCCACCACTTTCGGGTTTCCCTTTTCCCACCCCTAGCCGCATGGGCCTTGGTGGGGTGGGTGTCGGCCAGCCCACCAGGGGCTGGTTTGCCTCCTCCCACAACCCATGCCCCCCGGAGTGGGTGGCCCTCTCCCGATGGACCCCTGGTACACTACCGGAAATATCCAAAAAAATTGATGACCAAAATGCGACTTCCTATATATCAATCTTTACCTCTGGACCATTCCGGAGCTCCTCATGACGTATGGGATCTCATCTGGGACTCCGAACAACCTTTGGTCACCAACATACAAAACTCAATACCATCGAAACGTCACCGAATGTTAAGTGTGCAGACCATGCGGTTCGAGAACTATGCAGACATGACTGAGACACCTCTACGGTCAATAACCAATAGCGGGACCTGGATGCCCATATTGATTCCCACATATTCTACGAAGATGTTTATCGGTTGAACCTCTATGTCAAGGATTCAGTTAATCCTGTATGATGTTCCCTTTGTTGTTTGGTTTGTTACTTGCCCGACATTCAATCGTCGGTATCTCTATACCTTGTTCAATCTCGTTACCGGCAAGTCTCTTTACTCATTTCATAATACAAGATCCTGTGGCTAACTCTTTAGTCACTTTGCTTGCAAGGCTCGTTGTGATGTTGTATTACTGAGTGGGCCCTAAGATACCTCTCCGTCACACGGAGTAACAAATCCCAGTCTTGATCCATGCCCACTCAATAGACACCCTCAGAGATACCTGTAGAGCACCTTTATAGTCATCCAGTTACGTTGCGACATTTGATACACACAAGTTACTCCTCTGGTGTTAGTGAGTTGCATGATCTCATGGTCATAGGAACAGATACTTGACATTCAAAAAACTATAGCAATAAACTGACACGGTCATATGCTATGTTTATAGTTTAGGTCTTGTCCATCACATCATTCTCCTAATGATGTGATCCCGTTATCAAATGACATCTCATGTCTATGGCTAGGAAACCTTGACCATCTTTGATCAATGAGTTAGTCTAGTAGAGGCATACTAGGGACACAGTGTTGTCTATGTACCCACACATGTACCTGAGTTTCCAATCAATACAATTATAGTATGGATAATAAACGATTATCATGAACAAGGAAATATGATAATAACTAATTTATTATTGCCTCTAGGGCATATCTACAACACTCTCCCACTTGCACTAGAGTCAATAATCTAGCTCACATCACTATGTGCTTTACATTGTTATGAATATCACACCCAATGAGTTCTGGGGTTCGATCATGTTTTGCATGTGAGAGAGGCATTAGTCAACGGGTTTGCGACATTCAGATCCGTGTGTACTTTGCAAATCTCTGTCATACTGTTGATACTGCTACCATGCTCCACTTGGAGCTATTCCAAATAACTGCTCCATTATACATATCTGGATTGCTACTTAGTGTCATCCAAATTGGTGTTAAATCTTGCATCGACGTAACCCTTTATGACGAACTCTTTATCACCTCCATAATCGAGGAATATTTCCTTAGTCCTCTAGTTACTAAGGATATTTTTGACCGATGTCCAGTGATCCACTCGTGGACCACTCTTGTACCCCTTGATAGACTCATGGCAAGGTAAACACCAGGTGCGGTACACAGCATGGCATACTATATACAACCTATGGTTAAGGCATAGGTGGCGACCTTCGTCCATTCTCTTTCTTCTGCCGTGGTCAAGGTTTGAGTCTCATTCAACTTCACACCTTACAAATCAGGCTAGAACTCCTTCTTGGACTGATCCATTTTGAACTCTTTCAAAATCTTGTCAAGGTATGTGCTCATTAAAAAATCTTATCAGTCGTCTTGATCTATCTCTATAGATCTTGATGCTCAATATCCAAGTAGCTTTATCCAGGTCTTCCTTTGAAAAACTTCTTTCAAACAACCCTTTATGCTTTCTAGAAATTCTACACCATTTCTGATCAACAATATGTCATCCACATATACTTATCAGAAATTCTATAGTGCTCCCACTCACTTTCTCGTAAATACAAGTTTCTCCTAAACTTTGTATAAACCCAAAAACTTTGATCAAATCATCAAAGCATATATTTCAACTCCGAGATGCTTGCTCCATCCCATAGAAGGATCGTTGGAGCTTGCATACCTTTTAGCATCCTTAGGACTGGCAAAACCTTCTGGTTGTATCACATACAACCTTTCCTCAAGGAAACCGTTAAGGAAATGATGTTTTGACATCCATCTGCCAGATTTCATAATTGAAAATGCAGCAAGTCTAACATAATTCCAACAGACTTTAGCATTGCTATGGGTGAGAAAGTCTCATCATAGTCAACTCCTTGAACTTGTCGGAAACCTCTTTGCGACAATTCGAGCTTTATCAATGGTGACATTTTCCATCATCGTCTAACTTCCTCTTAAATATACATTTGTACTTAACGACCTGCCATTAAACGGGCATGTCTACCAAAGTCCATACTTGGTTTTCGTACATGGATCCAATCTTGGATTTCATGGCTCCTAGCCATTTATTGGAATCCGGGCCCACCACCGCTTCTTCATAGCTTGTAGGTTCACTATTGTCTAACAATATGACCTCCAAGACAGGATTGATGCACTACTCAGGGGCGGTACGAGTCCTTGTTGACCTACGAGGTTCGATAGTAACTTGATCTGAAGCTTCATGATCATCATCATTTGCTTCCTCTTCACTTGGTGTAGGCGCGTAGAAACATCTTTCTGCATCGTGCTACTATCCAACTGAAGTGACGGTTCAACAACCTCATCAAGTTCTACTTTCCTCCCACTCAATTCTTTCGAGAGAAATTCTTTCTCTAGAAAGGACCCAATTATAGCAACAAACACTTTTCCCTTGGATCTAAGATAGAAGGCATACCCAATTATTTTCCTTGGGGTGTCCTATGAAGATGCATTATTCTGATTTGGGTTCGAGCTTATGACACATAAGTATCACATTCCCAAAATCTAAGAAATGACAACTTAGGTTTATGCCAAACCATAATTCATACGGTGTCATCTCAACGAATTTTATATGGAGCCCTATCTAAAGTGGATGTAGTTGTGTCTAATGCATAACCCCAAAATGATAGTGGCAAAATTATAAGAGATATCATAGTATGCACCATATCCAATAGAGCACGATTGCGACGTCCATACACACCATCACACTATGGTGTTCCAGGTGGCGTGAGTTGTGAAACAACTTCCACATTGTCTTAAGTTGTATACCAAACTCATAACTCAGATATTCACCTTCACAATCATATCGTAGACATTTTATCTTCTTGTCATGATGATCTCAAACTTCATTCTGAATTTTCTTGAACTTTTCAAAAGATTCAGACTTGTGTTTCATTAAGTAAATATGCCCATATCTACTCAAATCTTCAGTGAAGGTAAGAAAATAACGATATCTACCGCACGCTACAACACTCATTGGACCGCATACATCAACATGTATCATTTCCAATAAGTCACTTGCCCGCTCCATCATATCGGAAAACAGGGTCTTAGTAATCTTGCCCAAGAGGCATGGTCCACATGTCTCAACCGATTCGAAATTAAATGAGTCCAAAGGACCATCAGCATGGAGTTTCTTCATGTGCTCTACACCAATATGAAATTTAGCGGTAGTGCCACAAGTATGTGGTACTATCATTATTAACTTTGCATATTTTTGGCATCAATATTATGAACATGTGTATCACTACGATCAAGATTCAATAAACCATTCACATTGGGTGTATGACCATCAAAGGTATTATACATGTAAGCAGAATAACCATTATTCCCCGACTTAAATGAATAACCGTATTGCAATAAACGCGATCTAATCATGTGCATGCTCAACGCAAACACCAAATAACATGTATTCAGGTTTAACACTAATCCCAAAGATAGAGGGAGCGTTGGATGGTGATCACATCAATCTTGGAAACACTTCCAACACACATCGTCACCTCGCCCTTAGTTAGTCTCTATTCATACCGTAGATTTTATTTTGAGTTAGTAACATTTAGCAACTAAACATGTATCTAATACCCAAGTGCTACTAGGACTACTTGTTAGGTAACGCGGTAGAAAACCAAAAAATTCCGACCTACGCACCAGCCCAGGACCACTATGGAGACTGCATACAAGGTTTGATATTTTTCGTTACCGACTCGTAGCGCAGCGGAAGTAAAGTCGATGATGATCGTCGGTGCAGATCCCCGCAGCTAGGATTTACACCCTCTCAACCGCGAGGATGTATACCCTCATCCGCCCCTCGGACAGCCCTCCGGGAGGCGGTCGGACAGTCCCCCAGACGGTGTCGCGGACAGCCCTTCGGGAGGACCTTCGAAACTCGAACGGTCACTCGGACAGCCCTTCTGGAGGACCTTCGAAACTCGGACGGTCACACGGAAAGCCCTTCGGGAGGCACTCACGAATGAATACCGAAACTACAATCTCTCTATAGAGTTGCACACATACGGTGTCATCTATCCGGCAGGGCTTCGCCATCCAGAACTAGTTCCTATTGGAACCGAGACAACCTTTTGGCACTACAAAACTATTTCGTGGGAGGGAGAGAGAATGCCAGATCATGCATGGTTTGTGTGAGAGATTTGGAGTGTGGATGGAGAGACCCTTTCCACCTCCTTTTATAGAGGAAGGAGGGGGTGGTGGTGGCTAAAATTTTCAGACACATGACAAGCACCCACAAAACAAGGGGAAAGCATGTCCCCTTGTCCATGACACCCCAACATGGGGGCCCCACCTCCTCCCAACCAGCCCCACCTTTTGTGGGGGCTGCCACCCACCATGGGGGGGACCCCCAACACTTTGTCCAGCCACAAGGGGGCTGCCCCCCAAAACAGCCCCCACGAATCGTGGGATCTTGTCCCCTCACGCTGGGACAAGATGTTTTCCGCGACTATTACTTCTAAAAAATTCCAGAAGGTCCCAGAACATTTCCGTCACCCTATAAAATTATCTGGACGCGCTCCAGAACATTTCCGGTATGGTGGTTTAATTTAAAACCATCTTCGTTTACCCGGTAAACAATTCCGACAGCTCCGAATTTTTTTTCGGTTTTTTTCTCCGTAAAAATTCTAGAAATTACCAGACCAATCTGGCAACCTCCAAAACATTCCCGGTGCTTGCCAAAACCTTTTAGGGTCAATGGTTTTATCCAAAACAACTTTTTGATTTTATCGAAACTTTTTCGGTGTTCTCTCCGGAACTTTTCCGTTGTCTCCGAAACTTTTCAATTGACTTTCTCTCGGACTCCTTGTCTAGTATTCAGCAGATAGATAGCCCTTAAGTGTGTGACCCTATAGGTTCAGTGAAGTATAGACATGACCGGAACACTTTTTGATCAATGATCAGCATCGGAGCCGTGGACACGCATATTGACCCCTATACCCACACGAATGAATATTCGAGTGAACCTCCAGTTGCCGTGAGCTATTCTTGTTGCTTCGTGATATGCTACAAATACTCGAGGTGAGACATGTTGGCATCCCTATGGATCAACAACTTGTCCACTATGCTAGTTACCTCGTTACCGGTATTGTTCTCTTTTCTCGTTACTGTGTTCCGGCATCCCCATGATCAAATCACAAAGTGTCTGGCCAGACGATGATGGATACCGTAACATCAAGAGGGCCCAGAGATATCTATCCATTATCGGAGGAGCAAATCCCAATCTTGAGCTATCAAGTTACTTGACATACTTTTCCATGAACCTGTAAGCCGCCGTAATAGCCACCCATTTACAGATGATGTTTAACAAACCCCAAAGTTCATGAAGCAAGCATGAAGAAACTCGATACTCTCATGGTCTAAGGAATCATGCAAACATTAAACATCTTTTTTTATTAACTATTAACTTGTGACGAATGTATCTCATAGCATAACATCAATTTGGGTCGATTCAACACAAATGTTCTTCTAACATTGTGCCCTCAAAGTTGCTGTCATAGACATGCACATGATCAAGAAAACAGAACCATCATGCAACACTTGAGCTAGTCTTAGAGGCCAGACTAGGAATATATTTTACCGTTTATTATTCCACACGTGCATATGATTTTTCCTCTGAGCCTCGTGGTTATTACAGACTCGAGAACCATAGCAGTTATAGCATGGAACATAAACCTAATTATGAACATGGAGATAATCAATAACATTTATTATTGCCTCTAGGGCATATCTCCTACAGACTCCCACTTGCACTAGAGTCAATAATCTAGTCAATGCTAATGCACTTTACACCTATGGCATACTGGTGTAAAATATGCTTCGCTTGTGGTATAGCCTGATGTCCAACGGATCTGACGACTTCAGCTCCGTGTGTAACTTTGCATATCCTTGTGTTTTCACACTTTCACAAAATTCATATTTCGTGTGGACTTGGCTTTGCATATGTGTGAATCATTGGTCGAAACCTGATTCCTCAAACTAAGCTATGGAGCAACTATCTGCAATAGTGTCCCATAGACCAAAGCCATCTTGGAACCATACTAAGTTCATGAATGAACTATATGATTCAACAACTTCTTTTTTGCTTCTAAAGCATCAACATACTTAGCCTTTGTTATAGAATTTGCCACAGTATCTTGTTTGGAACAATTTCCAACTACAGTGCCACCATATTGTGTATTACACAAAACCCTTAACTTAATCAAAAATCGCATGGAGCATTGATGAAGATTGTATCGATGTAATTACTTACAATGAGCACTTCATAATCTCAGCTTGCGAGAAAACATGTCATCAGTACTGCTCTAGTACTCAATGACATCTTTCACTGTTGTCCCATGATCGATACTTTGATCACATTGGTATCTATACTCGCAACAACTTTGGAGTATTGGACATATCTGGTTGTTTTTACATACCATGGAATACATGATTAATCCAAACACAAGGTTGTGTGGAATCACCAGCATGTATTTTGCTCATCAGTGTTTCGGGACACTAAGTCTTGCAAAACCCTTTCCATGTGACTTCGGCAAGAATCACTTCTTGCGGTTTTAGTGCTAAATGGTTTTAGCATATTGTCAATATGTATTTTTGTTTAGCCCCATTAGGCAAATCTATCTCAGTAGATCATTATGCCTAATAGCAAGGCTATTTAGCCCAAGCACTTCATTGAAAAACTATTTTCAAATGAAGTCGTAATTCGTGTCAAGAAATTTATTTCCAATTAACAATGTGTCAAGCACACAATGTTTTAGAAATATTATTATGCTCCCACTTACTTTCTTTAATTACAAGCATCTTCATTACCCATTGATAAAGTCAAACCCCTCTGACCATTTCATCAAAACGTGAAGATTCCAACTCCATTTTGCTTCCTTCTGTCCATCGCTGGAACTCTAAAGTTTGCACCCTTACTAGCATCCTCTGGATAGACAAAATGCCTTCGACTTTAACACATGTAAGTCCTTGGTTACCTTTCCATCAGATGGAAACCCTTCGTCATCCATGTTTCATATCTCATGATTGAAATATGTATTAATTGCTTAGTTCAACCCGAACCATCTTTAAGCATCGCTACAGTGAAACAACCTCATTGTAGTCAACTCCTTGAACTTGTTATTTCAACAAGTCGAGCTTTATGGATAAAACATTTTATCCACATCAGTTAATAGTTTCATAAATATTCGTTAGACTCTAAGTCTTTCGAAAGGTGTATCAAGGTTTTAATCTTGAATCACTTACATGGAAACTATCTCGGATTGTATTGGCATTTAGCCAATACAGGAGTCGGGCCCATCAACGCTTCCTTGTGTATCGTAGGTATACTATTGTCTAACAACAATATCTCGTATGCGCACCTGAGAGGTTTGCACGAGTTTTTCCTACGTGGTTCAACTGCAAGTTCGACCGAAGTCCATACATTTTATTGTAGAGACTTCCGTATCAGTCGCAGTAGGAAACTCCGGAATCACTTCCAAGGTTCCTTTCCTTTGACCTGATTACAAAGATACTGGTTATCTCGCCGAGTTGCACTGTCCTCCCACTCACCTTTTGTAAGAACTATTCTCTTTAAAAGCATACCGTTTTGTGGCAAAATCCTTTGCCTCCGTATAGTGGTGGGGGAATACCCAATGACTTGGGATAACCTACAAAGCAGCACTTGTCTGATTTGGAATAGGTTTGTAACCTTTTACACAAGCCCCACATTCCAAATGTTAAGAAGATATATAACACGGTTGGGCATACCATACCAAGGCGTCATTTCAACAGACCCGATGGAGCTCTTTCAGTGTAAAAGCTGCAGTCTCTAAAGCATCACTTTAAAAGGGATAATGGAAAATTTATTTATGTCATCTTTGATCTTACTATGTCATGAATGGTTCGATTACATCTTCACGGACTTTTTACTTGCAGTGGTGTTTCGAGAGGTGCAAGTTATGAAACCCCTTTCACTACTCATCAGACATTCGCTAAACTTGTAACTCAAATATTCCTTTCTACAATCGAACTGTAGAAACATTATTTTCTTGTTACAACAACTTCTACTTCATTTTTGAAAACCTTATGGATGAATTCAAAAGATCCAAACTTACGTCTCAACAAGTAAATATCCATATATCTACTTGAGTCATTTCTGAAGATAGATAAATCCACTACTTGCAACAACATTTATTGGACTACACACATCATAATGTATGATTACCAATATGTTCTTTGCTCGTTCCTTATGGCCTATGAACGGTATTTCAGTCAGTTCACTTTTCATAGGAAAGTTGCAAGTGTCAGATGATTCAAAATCAAACGACAAAATCCATCATAATGGAATTTTCCATGCAGGTTTCTCCAATGTGACCAAATGCAGTGCCACACTTGTGTGGTATTATTTTAGTCTTGCGACATTTAGCGTCAATGTTATGGATGTATCATATTTCCATCAATATTCATAACATACATCCCATCTAGGCTAGAGTGTATGAAACTCTAAAATGAATTATGAACAACTCTTTTGCAACAAACATTGTGCAATGGGCTAGAGTGTATGAAACTCTAAAATTAATTATGAAAGTAAACCCAGAGGTAATGTATTATTATCAACATTCATAACATACATCCCATTCATAATGAAAGTATGGCCCTTATGTTATTCATAACACCGAACATCAAAAGTTCTCTTATGAACAACCTTCTTGCAAGATACCTTATGCAATGGGCTAGAGTGTGTAAAACTCTAAATGCATTATGAAAATAAATACAAACGGTAATACACCGATGTAAGGTATAGTAACTTTTACTATGTTCCCTGTGTATACCTAAACCTCATTCCTGGCTACTCTTTCAGGCCATAGTAGTTCTTACATCGAGTCGCAACAGAATGCAATCGAGCGGGTATCTTTGTGATTAACTCACAATACCCAAGAATTAGTGTTTAACATGTTTAACCACAATTCCCAACAACTATATCTTTGACCAGCCTTCTATACATCAAAAACTTGTATGACATTCATACATGAGCTGGATATTCCAGTCTTCTTTCTTTCTGCCTGTATACTTCTAATAGTTTAACTTTTAGTATTTCTCCTACTCATAGAAGAAGCATCCAACTTAAGAGTGACGTTAGCCCCAGACTTCCTAGGCGTGAAAGTCTTACTAACACCCTTCAGACACTACCTTTCTCTTTAAGTTGTTGTTTTATTCACCTTTCATCATATGACAAGCGTTCTCGTGGATCCCTCTCTTATCAGTCTAATGCATAGTAAACTCCTTTACTAATAGTTTGCAAACAAACATTGCTTTGGATATATCATATCTTTTAGCCTTTGTCGGTCTCTGAAAATAATTTTCAGATTCCATGAATATCACATAACTATCCAAACTTCTGAAGTTCGGGACTCATGGAAGCAAACATATTGCACTTGACTGAAATGGAATTCTAGCTTTTGGATCGAAGGAAGAGAGTCACATGATCCATAGAATTAGCTGGAGAATACCGAAAGCACGTGATAGGACAAGTCCTTCTCGACACTCTTGAGGACAATCCTCACATTAGGTTACTAACCATAAAGTTTTAACTAGATATTTAACAGCTATTCAATTTCAATAGGGAAGGTGGAAATGCGAGCCATTATTCTACAACCATTATACAAACCACACT
Source organism: Hordeum marinum (assembly GCA_022496015.1). Lineage (NCBI taxonomy): Eukaryota > Viridiplantae > Streptophyta > Magnoliopsida > Poales > Poaceae > Hordeum > Hordeum marinum. The sequence continues at coordinate 389,732,454 of CM039672.1, forward strand.
TAGACAGTGTTCAAAATTAATTGCACTGAGAATTAAACAAGTTAATTCTACAGTGCGATCCCACTCAAATCAATATCTCTCATAATTGTTTGTGAGTGATACAAGATCCACATTTCAATTCAACGCCATTGATGTGGACATCACTGATGACGAGAAATTCAATTGGTGGGCAAACATGTCGATCAGATCTCTATGTGACTCCTGTTCATCTTTCGATGGGTGTGTTCCAAGCTCAGGACGATCAAGCCAGAATGTCAAGAAAACCAAGTGATCTCGCTGCAAGGTCTGACCTCACCCGCCTCACACTTCTCTAATCGTTCGTACCCATGTGGACATGGCGCACCCCGAAAAGTTAGATGTCGTGACGGTGGTACACTTGGGAGAACACTAACTACTTGATATTTTTGTGAGAGATCACCCTAATAAAAAGCGACCACCGCACAATCAAGAAGGGTGCATCATAAGGGATAAACATCTCAATAAATTCATAATAGCATGATATGGTATAGCCCATTCTGATGGAGAAGTCTTTTATTTCTTCGTCTTTGGCATTCGCATCAGTGTTCACCTTCGCGAAGATTGCCACCACCTTGTCGATGCACCAAATAATATTGCTATCTCTATAGCTAATAAAATAAGTGCATTACTTAAGGTTGACACGTAGGTCATTAATGTGACAATCATATGGCTCCAGCCATCATGTCGAATCATGACACACAAATCATGTTAATATTACATCATATAGTCATCTCATACATAATCAAATTAATAGTAGCACTTCTATACTGATAACCCACAAGTATAGGGGATCAATTGTAGCCTTTCTCGATAAGTAAGAGTGTCGAACCCAACGAGGAGCTAAAGGTAGAACAAATATTCCCTCAAGTTCTATCGACCACCGATACAACTCTACACACGCTTAACGTTCGCTTTACCTAGAACAAGTATGAAACTAGAAGTACTTTGTAGGTGTGATAGGATAGGTTTGCAAGATAATAAAGAGCACTGCAATGAAAACTAGGGGCTTGTAAGATAAAGAAACAACTAAGTTAGTTTAACGAGTTTGGAAAAGTGGTGGTAGGAGTTGCGGAATTGTCCCTAGGCAATGGATAATTAGACCTGTAATCATTATTGCAATTTTATGTGAGGGAGACGCATAAGATAACATACTTTCTCTACTTGTATCATATGCACTTATGATTGGAACTATAGCAAGCATCCGCAACTACTAAAGATCATTAAGGTAAAACCCAACCATAGCATTATAAGGTATCAAGTCCTCTTTACTCCCATATGCAACAACCCACCTACTCGGGTTTATGCTTTTGTCACTCAAGCAACCCACCATAGGCGACTCACGAACACATTGCAACACCCTACAGTGAGGATCCCTCACGCTTGCACGACACGGAGAGCACCATAGGACAGCACCAATAATAAAACATGCAACTCAAACCAATCATGATCATCAATCAACCAATATGACAAAATAGATCTACTCAGACATCATAGGATGCCAACACATCATTGGATAATAATATGAAGCATAAAGCACCATGTTCAAGTAGAGGGTACAGTGGGTTGTGGGAGAGTGGACCATTGTAGATAGATGGGGGAAGGTGCTGGAGGTGTTGGTGAAGATGACGGATTTGTTGGAGTAGATCGCCGTCATGATGATGGCCCCGGTGGCATTCCGGTGTCGCCGGGAGAGAGGGGGAGAGAGCCCCCACCTTATTCTTCCTTGACCTCCCCCTATATGGGAGAATGGTTTACCCTCTGGTCCATGGCCTTCATGGCGGTAGAGGGGCTAGAGCCCCTTTGAGATTGGATCTCTCTATCTGTTTCCTTCTGTTTCTACGCTCCCAGATTCTGGCCTTTCACCGTTTCTTAAATATCCAAATATCCTTAACTCCGATTGGGCTGAAATTTTGAGGGGATCTTTATCCATAAATTAGCTTTCTTTCTGCAAAAGGAAAGCTCCAACCGACATAAGGGGTGGCCACAAGCCCTCGGGGCACGCCCTACCCCCTAGGGCGCGCCCTCCAGGCTTGTGGGCCCCTCAGGCACCTCCTTCTATTGATTCCACTTCCCAAAATTCATATATATTCTGAAAAAATCTCCTTAAGTTTTTATCCCGTTTGGACTTCATTTGATATGGATTTTCTGCGAATCAAAAAATATGCAACAAACAGGAACTAGCACTGGGCACTGGATCAATATATTAGTCCCAAAAATAATATAAAAAGTTGCCAAAAGTATATGAAAGTTGTTGAATATTGGCATGAAACAACAAAAAATTATATATAGGACGAAGACGTATCAGCATCCCCAAGTTTAATTCCCGCTCATCCTCGAGTAGGTTAATGATAAAAAATGATAATTTTTTAATGTGGAATGCTACCTAGCATGATCTTGATCATATAACCTAATCATGGCATGAATATTAAGGTACGAGTGATTCAAAGCAATAGTCTATATTAACATAAAAACAATAATACTTCGAGCACACCAACAAGGCAATTGTGTCCTTTCGAAATAACATGGCCTTAGAAAGTTATCCTTACAAAATCATATGGTCTGGCTATGCTCCATCTTCCCCACACAAAGTATCTAAATCATGCACAACCCCGATGACAAGTCAAGCAAATGTTTCACACTTTTTATGTTCTCTAACCTTTTTAACTCTCATGCAATACATGAGCGCGAGCCATGGATATAGCACTATAGGTGGAATAGAATATGGTGGAGGTGATGAGGAAAACAGAGAAGATAGTCTCACATCAACTAGGCATATCAACGGGCTATGGAGATGCCCATCAATAGATATCAATGTGGGTGAGTAGGGATTGCCATGCAATGGGTGCACTAGAGTTATAAGTGTTTGAAAGCTCAAAAAGAAAACTAAGTGGCCGTGCAAATTATGAAAATTCCACTAGCTATATGAAAGTGACAAAATAGGAGACTCTCTATCATGAAGATCATGGTGCTACTTTGAAGCACAAGTGTGGAAAAAGATAGTAGCATTGTCCCTTCTCTCTTTCTCTCATTTTTTCTTTTTCTTATATTTTTTGGTGGGTATCTTTGGCCTCTTTTTTTTATTTGGGCTTCGCTGGCCTCTTTTATTTTTTTGTAAAGTCCGTAGACTCCTCCCAACTTGTGAGGGAATCATAGCTTCCATCATCCTTTTATCACACGGGACAATGCTTTGATAATGAAAATCATCACACTTTTATTTACTTACAACTCGATATCTGGAACAAAAATATGAATCTATATGAATGCTTCCGGTAGGATATCGGGATGTGCAACAATATAGCCTAGCAAATGACATCAAAAAACGGACAAGCCATGAAAACATCATGCAAGCTGTCTTATGATCATGCAAAGCAATATGAAAATGATGGTGCATGTCATACTAAACGGAACGATGGAAGTTGCATGGCAATATATCTCGGAATGGCTATGGAAATGTCATAATAGGTAGGTATGGTGGTTGTTTTGATGAAAATATATGGTGGTTTTTTTAAGGTGGGTATGATGCACCGGCAAAAGTTGCGCGGTACTATAGAGGCTAGCAAAGGTTAAAGGGTGAGGGTGCGTATAATCCATGGTCTCAACATTAGTCATAAAGAACTCACATACTTATTGCAAAAGTCTATTAGTTATCAAACAAAGCATTAGACGCATGCTCCTAGGGGAGAGGTTGGTAGGAGTTAACCATCGCGTGCTACCGACCCTCACACAAAGGTTGACAATCATTAAACAAATCATGCTCCGACTTCGTTACATAATGGTTCACCATACGTGCATGCTACGGGAATCACAAACCTTAACACGAGTATTTCTCCAATTCACAATTACTCACTACCATGACTCTCATATTACCATCTTTATATCACAAAACTATTGCAAGGAATCAAATATACCATATTCAGTGATCTACAAGTTTTATGTAGGATTTTATGACTAACCATGTGAATGACCAACTCCTGTTAACTCTCTAAATAGGTATAAGTGAAGCATGAGAGTTTAATTATTTCTACGGAAGATATGCCCACGCTCTAACAAATATAAGTGAAGCAAAAGAGCATTCTACAAATGGCGGTTTTCTATGTATAGAGAAACAGGCAATCCAAACTTCAAATGATATAAGTGAACCACATCAAGCTGTTAGTGCATCTAGTGCCCCTTAGTGATTTTGGTGTATTGAAGACTTATATGTTAAGGTTCTAATGCGTTTATGAGTGTACACAGGCTCTATAAGTCAATGAGGAGTTTGATATATTCAGAGATTATCGACCCCTAAAAATATATGTCTTCAACTGAAGACTTTGCTGAAGACTTTGTGAAGACTTTGAAAATGAGGAAGTTGGTGTGATCTTGAAGATATGAACAAGGATTATGAAGCGTGAAGACTTTTGTTTTCGTAGTTTCATTTCCTTTCTTTGAGTCATAGGAAACACCGTACTGTTAAAGGGGGCCGAGGTAATACTAAGGAAAATTTTCATCTGATGCTCAACTCCAAAATCCTCAACCTATACAATCCTTCGAGTGAAGCCTTTGGAAATCTCTTACGATTCAGTCAAGTTCTTTAGTGACAGAGATGAAGTTCTTCTGATATCTGAGGAAATTGATCTGACTGAGGAGTTAGGATTTCGCCAGTGCGAATTGCCTACAAGTGAGGAACATGATATGTCTGAGGACTTTCATAGTTCAAAAATCCGACCGTTGTTGTTCTTAGCGCCAGCTGTCCCCAATCACAAATATCCACATAACGGTCATATCATTGGGGGCATTTATGTCATATCATGTCAGGTTGCACCCTGGCTATAAATAGCCACCCGCAACCACTAGTTGGTTGGCTGCTCCGAGAGAGAACTGATACTTGTCATTTGAGAGCAACCCATCCTCCGAGGACTTTGAGAGAAAATCACTAGTGAGGAAAAACCCACAACCAAACCACCAAACCCATAGTGATTGAGCATCACTGAAGAAATTCCTGTGTGGATCCAACGCTAGTTACCTTTGAGGACTGTGCATCCTCCAGACGGTTAGGCGTCATGGTCTAGTGCTCCTGGAGTCAATTGGGGATCACGAAGTGATCTTGGTCTAGAGCACCCAGTAGTAAATTGTGGATCGCCAGGTGACTAGTTTGTGAGGGTTTTGGAAGTCTACCCTGAAGACTTACCACGAGTGTTGGGCGAGGACTGTGTGGCCTTAGCTCAAGGAGAATACGGTAAGGACTGTGTGTCCTGGGACTGTGTGTCCTGGGACTGTGTGTCCTCTGGTTTAAATACTAGGCCGCTCCAAACCAGACGTACGACTGTCACAGCAGTTGGAACTGGGTCATCAAACCATTGTCTTCATCGAGATACCTTGTTGGGTATATAACCCCACGGTGAGACCCACCCTGAGGGCTCCGGGGCATACCTGGCGGCTCGTACACCGGCCCAAGAGTGAGCCGGGGAGACTTAAGGCCCAAGGCGCTTGGCGGCTTGACATGATGGGCCGGTGGGTGGCCCGAATTAAGAAGACCCGGGCATGTAAGCTGCCCGGGGATGGCCTGGTCAAGAAAGGCAAGAGAAGATATAGGGAGACTCGGACATGTAATGAGAGTCGGTTACAACTTGTGTGATCCGTAGTCTTGACCTCCTATATAAAGGCAAGACCCGGGGCAACTTAGAGATGAGGTGATCGAGAACTAGGTCAAGCAATAGCTCCCTTGTAATCGATACATCAAGCAATACAAGCACAAATCAGGACGTAGGCTATTACCTCAACTTGAGGGGCCGAACCTGGGTAAACCCGTGTCCTTTGTCCCAATCAATCCCTTTGAGTCCATCACGTTAGCAATGGCCTCGAACCTGAGTCCGTTCACCCGTACATCTGCCGTGATAAAACCACGACAGTTGGCGCCCACTGTGGGGCCTGCGATCGGTGGTATTGAGTTCTCAAAGGGCTCTCTCCCAGTGCTCGAGGGATACGTGGTCGGAAGGATGAGAAAGAGTTGCCGCGGCCGGCACTACATCGAAGACGCCGGCTGGGGGCTCGATGCCGACTCTATGGAGTATGGATTCCGTGTTCCTTTCAACGAGATTCACGTTTTCATCGGAAGAACCAACGGATCTACACCCGGGCCGGACATCTGCGCCAACACTATCGGGTCGGCTCGGTGCGCACAACCCGCCCGGGATGTGCAGACCGCCCGTGTTAATCCGGGCCGGAGGCACGTCTTCGTAGGATTTACTCAAGGCATGGATCTGGAAGCTTCCGGGTCGTAGGAAACTCTTGTCTGTTCAGAAGATGAATCTTCAAGCAGAGAGACGGAATCAATTTACCAACTTCACAACGGCAGGCTCGGGGGCTACGATGAGCTTTTCCCTGAGTCGGATCATTCTGAGGCGGACGCTTTGGGGCCGCCGTCTCATGCAACTATGTTCATGGCAGGGTTGGCCCCACGCACGAGTAGTGCAGCAGCTGACCCGCCGCCACCGCCGGCTCAAGTTCTTCTGGATTTGATGAACGAACTCACGGTCCTGATGGCCACTGAAGTTACACCGGATAATCAGGCTACCCGGAACTTAGAGATTATGAGGCTCAAGGACCGGATGGCGGAGGAGCAATAGAGGATAGCTGAGCTAAAAGTCGGGATGGAGGAAGAGGCAGAACGTATTAAGACGGATGCTCTCTCCCTCGGGCTAGAGCAGCAATCAGCGGTTGCAGTACATCTGAGGAGGCATCAATCCCGCTTGCCAGAATGATATGAGGCTAGGAACCTATTCAACACACTAGGAACGGGACGAGCCACGGACGCACCTGGAAGCCGCCCGGTGGCTCGACTGATGGCCCGACGAAACTAGGCCTTACCAGAGGGTTTTCCAACACCGGCAGGTTGTTATTCTAACCCGGCCAAGAACATGGTGGCGGCGGCCACCCAACTTGAGATGATTCCTATTTCGGATGAAGCGCCTTTTGTGGAAGAGGTACGAAATGCCATTGGGTACCTGCAGACGGAGATCGCCCAGTAGGAGAGGCGCACTCACAGCCGGAGCCGCGTTCATTCAACCCCTCTCCCCAACCGGAGCTTTAGCCGGTGCTATGAGTCGCCAACGGTTTCCATTAGCGACCGACAGAGAGCACCTCCGGGGGACGATCAGGCAGCTCTGGATGCGCAAGCGCTCATGAACCAGGCAAGGAACCAGCAACAGGCAGCTGTTGTAGCCACGACGACTCACCAGGAGCCCGCGCCTTCTGTATCAGTAGGAGCTGGAATAACTGCTAGGGCCATGGGAGTGCCATGTTTATCGCTGGCTCTGTGAAGTGAACGGTTGCCAAAGGATTTTAAAGGACCTCACAAGGTTCTGAATTACACTGTTGATTTGCCTCGAGAGTCCTGGGTCGAAAGTTATGAGCTGGCTATGGAGATGCTAGATGTCAGTGAGGCGGTGTGTGCTAAATACTTTATCATGATGCTTGAAGGTCCGGCTCGCACGTGGTTAAAGGGGTTGCCTCCCAATACCATCAGTTCGTGGGCCGAGTTCAGGGCAAGGTTCATCAAAAAATTTCAAGGGACCTGCAAATAGCCTATGACCGTCATGGATCTTGATCACTGCGTCCAGCAGGAGGGTGAGTCGGCTCATCATTGAGTCCGACGGGTGTCAGCCATCATCCATTCGTCTGAGCAGATTACGACATCCCAAGCCGTGCTCATCTTAGAGAAGAACTGTCACTTTGTTACACTGAAGCAGAAACTTGGCTGGCTCAAGCGTACGTGTCAGGATATGGGAGAGCTCATGACGGCTCTTACAAAGTACGCCGACTCTGGTAACAAGAAGGACCCAGGCTCGAATGAGGAGAAAGCAGGTCAAGGTAAGAAAACTAATCAAGGAAAAGGTGTGGTTAACAATGGTAACCAGAACAAGCGGAAGAACGTCGATGGCGGATCGGAGCTGGTAGCCAATGCAAGTACTGGCCAGAATCCTCCCAAGAGCAATGGAAATTTCAGACCATCTTTTTATAGAACAGGACTCCCTTCAATCTAGAGGAGGCGCTTAAGAAGCCCTGTCCAGAACACCGCCAGCCCGGCAAACCTTCGTCGCACGCATGGGGTGATTGCCACATCATGCAGAAGTTAAAGAATTACTATACGCGACCCAACGACCAGGGTGGTGGTCCGCTCGGCGGCTCAGGACACGGCGGGTCAGGAGCCGGGTTTGGATCCGGCGGCTCAGGTCTGGTCATCATGGTTAAGGTGATCAAGGAGGGCATACGCAGCACTCTAGTAACAACAACCAGCAGCAGCATAACCAATCTGGATGTCGAAGTAATCCGAAGCAGCTCAGCGCAGGCCAGTATCATGTTTTCACGACCGGTCTTAACAAGCGGGATCAGAAATTACGTAGGCGGGCGGTCCATGCGGCTGTGCCGGCTCTGCCACGGTACTTAAAGTGGTCTGAATATGACATAACGTGGAGCCGGGAAGATCACCCGTTGCGTGTTGATGACCCGGGGCGGATGGCTTTGGTAGTTGCCCCCCAAGTAGAAGGTTATATGGTGAACAAGGTGCTTATGGATGGAGGCAGTAGTGTCAACATCCTCTATTATCACACCTTCCGACGGATGAACTTGCTTGACAAGGATCTTAAGCCCTCATCCACCATCTTTCATGGTGTGGTGCCCGGCAAGTCGGCCTATCCGATGGGCAGAATTTCTTGGAGGTTTCCTTCGGTGATGAATATAACTACAGGGTGGAGTCCTTGTGGTTTGAAGTGGTCAAAATCAAGAGCCCTTATCATGCGTTGTTTGGATGGACGGCTTATGCTAAGTTCATGGCTAGGCCCTGCTACGTATACTTGCAGCTCAAGATGCCTCTGTTGAAGGGCACAATTACCGTTCATGGTGATCGGAATACGGCCATTGAGTGCGAAGAAGGAGACGCGGCTTATGCAGAGGCCAGTTGCGCTCAGGAGGAGCTTAAGTTCTATAAGGAGAATATTGATCCGGAGGATATGACACCGCTAAAAAGCCCACAATGGAGGTTGAGATGCCCCTTAAGTTTTCGGCGGATGATACCAAGGCAATCGACTTCACTCCGGGCGACTCATCCAAACAGTTCATCATTGGGGCTCATATGGATCCCAAATAGGAAAGCGCGCCCATCGAATTCGTCCGTGAGAATCGGGACATCTTTGCATGGAAACCTTCTGACATGTCGGGTGTTCCGAGAGAGTTTGCTAATCACAATCTTAATGTGGATCCTAAGTTTAAAACGATCAAGTAGTTTCTACGGCGGTTCAATGAGGAGAGGCAAAAGGCCATCGGGGAAGAGGTCGCCCGGCTCTTAGCAACGGGTTTCATCGTTGAAGTTTTTCACCCAGAGTAGCTTGCCAACCCAGTGCTGGTGCTTAAAAAGAACGACACGTGGCGGATGTGTGTGGATTACACGGACCTCAACAAGGCTTGTACGGCTGATCCTTTTGCTCTCCCGCGTATTGATCAGATCATTGATGCTATGGCGGGTTGCGTAAGCCTGTGCTTCCTGGATGCATATTCAGGATACCATCAGATCAAGATGGCAGTTAAGGACCAAGATAAGACGGCTTTCATTACGCCTTTTGGAGCCTTCTGTTATGTATCTATGCCTTTCGGGCTCAAGAGTGCCCAAGCAACTTATCAGCGATGTGTGCAGAATTGTCTTCACAGTCAGATCGGGCGCAACTTTCATGCTTACATGGATGATAGTGTGATCAAATCGAGGAAGAAGGAGACCCTTTTGGACGACTTAAGGGAAACTTTTGACAATCTTAGGGTCTATAAGATGATGCTTAACCCGGCCAAATGTGTCTTTGGTGTTCCAGCTGGCAAGCTCTTGGGTTTTCTGGTTTCTGAGCGTGGTATTGAGGCTAACCCGGATAAAATCAAGGCTATCACCTCTCTGGCAGAGCCGGCCTGTGTTCATGAAGTCCAACGCCCGGCGAGGCGAATTGCTGCGTTAAGCTAGTTCATAAGCCGCCTCGGTGAGAAAGCAATTCCTCTGTATCGGATGATGAAAAAGACAGACAATTTTGTCTGGAGTAAGGCAGCGGGTGAAGCATTGGAGACGCTCAAGAAACAGCTCACTGAGCCACCGGTGTTGGCCGCTCTGGCTGAGAAAGAACCTTTGCTCCTGTATGTGGCGGCTAACAACCGGGCAGTTAGCGCCGCAATTGTGGTCGAGCGCAAGGAGGCCGGGAAGGAGTATCCGGTTCAAAGGCTAGTTTATTATGTCAGTGAGGTCCTGACCGAATCCGAACAGAGATATCCACATTGGCAGAAGCTGGTGTATGGGGTGTTCATGGCCAATCGCAAGTTAAAGCACTATTTCTTAGGGCACCCGATCACAGTGGTCAGCTCTGTTCCGTTGGGGACATAATTCAGAATAGGGAAGCCACCGGTAGGATCGCTAAGTGGGGATTGGAGATGGGACCTCTTAATTTAACATACGCGCCTCGTACGGCCATCAAATCCCAGACCCTTGTGGATTTTATAAACGATTGGACAGAGTGTCATGCTCCTAAGGAAAAGTCGGATAACACATACCGGACTATACATTTTGATGGATCCAAGCAGCTGGAAGGATCAGGAGCAGGAGTTGTTTTAACATCTCCCAGAGGTGATAAATTTTGTTATGTGCTCCGGCTGATGTTCCCTTGCACTAACAATGCGGCTGAATATGAGGCTCTGCTTCATGGTCTCAGAATAGCCAAGGAGATGAATTTAAGCTGGGTAAGGTGTTTGGGCAACTCAGATCTTGTGGCTCAGCAAGTTTCAGGCACGTGGGATTCCAGGGACCTATGGATGGCGGCTTATCGACAGGCGGTGGATGTCATTGCTGGTCACTTGAAAGGTTATAAGGTAGATCATATTGATCGTCGCAGGAATGAGGCGGCGGATGCCTTATGACGGTTAGGCTCTCAGCGAAAGCCGGTGCTCCCTATATCTTTTTGGACGTTTTATATCACCCGACTGTCAAGTTGCCTTCAGAGGAAGATTTGGTTGTCCCTAACCCGGAGGGGCAATTGGTGGCGGCTCTACATGCTATTCTAGATTGGACTATGCCATACTTGGCATATTTGACTTGGGGCGACTTACCTGATGATGAAAATCTAGCCAGGCATATCACCCAGTGGTCTAAGTCGATGACAATAATTAATGGTGAGTTACACAAGTGCAGCGTGACCGGGGTTTTTCAGCATTGTGTCTCACTAGAAGAAGGTCAGGAAATTTTGAATGAAATTCACGCTGGCGATTGCGGACATCACGCCGGCTCAAAATCTTTGGTAGCTAAGGCATTCCGACACAGTTTCTTCTGGTTGACGTCTTACAAAGACGCAGAGGATCTGGTCCGCAAGTGTGATGGCTGTCAAAAGTTCGGCCAGCGTGCTCATGTTCCAGCTCAAGAGTTGCGCAGGATACCAATTACTTGTCCGTTTGCAGTCTGGGGGCTTGATATGGTAGGACCTTTCAAGAGATCCAAGGATAAGAAAACACACCTCTTGGTGGCGGTTGATAAGTTCACCAAATGGGTAGAGGCTGAGCCGATCAGCAAGTGTGATGCGGCGACGGACATTCAGTTTGTTAAAAAACTGATCTACCGTTTTGGTTACCCCCATAGCATCATCACTGACAATGGCACAAATTTGTCCAAGGGGGCTATGAAAAAATTCTGTGACAAAGAGCACATCCGGCTTGATATTTCAGTAGTTGCTCATCCGCAGTTCAATGGTTAGGCAGAGCGTGCCAATAAAGAAGTCTTGAGGGGTATCAAGCCACGGCTCATGGTTCCTTTACAACGAACACCCGGTTGTTGGGTAGAAGAGCTGCCCTCCATCTTATGGAGTATCAGAACTACCCCCAACAGATCCACAGGGTATACACCTTTCTTCATGGTTTACGGTGCCGAGGCCATGTTGCCAAGCGACATCCGGCATGACTCGCCAGGAGTGGCGGCTTACGTTGAGACAGACTATGAGACGGCACGTCAGGACGTGTTGGATGCTTTGGAAGAGGAACGATAACTGGCGGCTGCCCGTTCAGCGATTTATCAACAAGACCTGTGCCGCTATCATAGCCTCAGGGTTAAGACCCGGATGTTTCAAGAGGGCGACTTAGTTCTACGGCTGATTCAAGACCAGACAGATATGCATAAATTATCTCCTCCATGGGAAGGGCCTTTTTTTGGTCAGCCAAAATCTCAACAACGGGTCGTATTACCTCATCAACATCCGGGATGACTCAGATACTTCGGGTAAAGAGACCGCCGGCTGTGGAACATAGTGCATCTGCGGCCTTGCTACACTTAAGATTGTTGAGAGTCATCACTGTACATTATCATTATACATATCATATTTATAAATCAAATAGCATCCCCGCAAGCCGGGGCCTCTGCCACATCGCACATCTTCATTGATGCGAATACATTGGCTGTCGAAGGGGGCTTCTTACCTTCGGGTATCGCTTATCTCACCCTAACAACCGGCTTTATGCCATTTCCGGTTAAAATGTTAACCGCGGTTGTCGAAGGGGCTTCTTACCTTCGGTATCGCTTATCTCACCCTAACAACCGACTTTATGCCATTCCAGTTGACATGTCAGCTGCGGCTGTCGAAGGGGGCTTCTCACCGACGGGTGTCGCTTATCTCACCCTAACGGCTGGCTTTATGCCATTTCTGGTTAACATGTTAACCACGGTTCTTGAAGGGGGCTTCTTACCGACAGGTTCGCTTATCTCACCCTAACAACCGGATTTATGCCATTCCAGTTGACATGTTAGCTGTGGCTGTCGAAGGGGGCTTCTTACCTTCGGGTATCGCTTATCTCACCCTAACAGCCGGCTTTATGCCATTCCGGTTAACATGTTAACCGCGTTTGTCGAAGGGGCTTCCCACCTCCGGGTGTATCTTATCTATCCCTAACAACCTGCGTTCACGCCAGAAACGTTAACAAGTCAACATAACCATACAGGGGGCTTCCTACCCTACGGGTGAAGCTTATCAAACCTTCTCGACCGGCTCTGAAAGCCCAGCGAAGAATTCTATTAAACACGTTGGGAAGACACAACATCTTCGGGTTACGCTTTTAAGCCGCCCTCCTAACGGTGTGAAGGTACATTTATACATGTAGAAAGATAAGCTATAAGAGCCGGTAAGGCATACAATAAGAAGGACAAGGAAAATGGCACATATCTATTTTAAAGCCGGACCTTCATATCTGAGCAATAGCACTAACTCAATAACGACAAAAGTTGTTACTAGTCTATTACAGATACTCCCTATGGAGCCCAAAAATATCATCAGGTTTTTTACATTACCCACGGCGGGTCATGGAGAGCCGACTATTTCGAATTTCTACAAAACAATCAGCTGGCTGGCGGGTCATCCTGCTCCGGCTCTTCAGCTGTCTTGCTCTGGAGATTATCCAAGTCCCAATTGCAGTCGGTTAAAGCTGCAAAAGTTCCTTCTTCAAAGAAGGGGGACGGGTCAAGATCTGAAGTAAAGAGAGTCTTACCGCGGGTGGGTGTCAGATCCCGGGATTCAAAGAGCGGACCACGGATTCTCTTTTGATCAGCACTCTAAGCTGCCTGGTATGTTGCCAAGTTGACCTCTTCTGCTAAGATGGAGGCTAGGACTTTGGAGTCTTTTATGCACCGCGCATAGTCAGCATCGGTGAACTCAGAGCCGTCGTCCTTCTTGGAGGGAAACTAATCCATCATCTCAGCCGGCGTAAGCTCTGGAGCAAACGCCAATGCCTGGCTTATGGCCGCAATTACCCCCTAGCGGGCAGCTGATTTCTTTAGTTCCATAATCTGCTTGGGCATCGCGGACAAGAGCTCCAAGACACTTTTGAGAGCCGAGGGAATGTTTTCTTTATACTTCACGGCTTTGATTGTGCACACTGCGCCACGGTAGAGTTGCTCTATCAATGTGTATATGGCCTTCAGAGGCAGCAGACTGTCGGAGGCAAGTTAGCGGCTCCTAGGGCCTGTGTGAGACAGAGGCCTCATTATGAATCGCTAGCACACATTTAAAAACGCGGATCAAGCCAAGCTAAAACTTACCAAAGAGGGCAGCCGCCATCTTCGTGATATGGCGCTTCAAAGATTGCAGCTCGTCAAATACGATTATGAGCCGCTGATCGGCATCATCCGCCCGTTTAGTCAATGTTGTTTTTTCTGCCTCGACAGATTCCTTGAAGGCGGTGAAGTAAGCTGTGGTCTTCTCTAGCTCTTCGGCAAGGCGCCGACATGTTTCATCAGCTTCCCTCCGGGCGGCTTGCTGAGTAGCCAAGTTTGTCTTTAAGCCGGCCAATTCTGACTCGGCCTCGGTTAAAGCTTCCTACGACATATTAAAGTATGAAGTACATCAGCAAGTCTCAAACGGATTGCAAGCAATATGGATGACACTTGGGGGCTAATGTTTATTCTCAAGATAGTTTTCGACTCAACTTCGGCAAGATTGACCCGGAACTTTGGGGCTACACATTGGTTTTCTACGGAGGTTTAACATGAAAGTTCCAGCTCAAATTTGGAAAAGATTGAGCCGGCCCTTGGGGGCTAACATTGGCTCTATTAAACTATCTGCTACGAAGTCCCGACTCAACCTTGGAAAAGATTGAGCCGTCCCTTGGGGGCTAACTTTGGCTCTGCTGTTCTCTTTTAGGAAGTTCCGGCTCAAAAATTCTAGTTATTGAGCCGGCCCTTGGGGGCTAGGGCAACGATTTGAGATCAAGATTAAGTAAATTGACGCCTACATATTACATATGTCTACTTCTGCTAAGATGGAAGAGCCGGATTATTATCAGTCAATATTAACCCGGCCCTTGGGGGCTATGTAAGGATATAAGGAGGAAAAAGGAATACCACATATTTTCTCTTCATTAAGTTAACTAGCTTGAGCTCCAGATCCCGGCTTGTGGACAGCTGGTTCATGTAGCCAGCATGAAGTTCGCCAGCCTTCATATTCTCCAAAGCAGGGAGTTCAAATTCAAGCTTCCTGGAAGCTTCAGTCATCTCACTATGCTTGGTTAGCACGTGAGGTGAAGGAGAGTGCAAGCCGGCACTAGTAATGTTGACGTCCGGAGCGGCGGTATCATCAGCAGCCTTGGCAGGGCTCGGCGGCTTGGAAAGGTCCCTTTGCGGGCTCTCAAGAATAATATCATCAGCTGCCGGCTCTGCAGAAGTCACTGGGGGGTCCGGCTTTGCAAGCTCCGGTTCTTGAGCAGCAGGGCCAGGGGCGGACTTGTTGGTTTTCCTCTGCTTAGCTTGAGCCCTAGAAAAGACATGAAGGCCAGAATTTAAGGGTTACAACCGCCGAAGAGCCGGATGTAAAGGCTACAAAATGCTTACAGCGGATTAATTTTCGGAGGTGGAAGAGCGGTGGCCGTAGAGTCGCCGGATGAAGGTGATCCCTGTGAGATAGTTCAGATGATATAAAGCAAATGTTGAGACTATAAAGGAAAGCTAATAAAATCAAGCAGAGATGCATACCTCCGTGGGGCATTTCTTCTGAGCCGGGGACTTAGGCAACCCGAACATAAGATTAGTAGAGCCGGTGCTTCGGGTCTGATGGCGGTTGACTTGTTGTTGCTTTTTCGAAAGAAATTGAGGATCCAAATGAGCAAGAGGATGACAAAGGGGAACTTTTCGAACAACCTACCGTATCTTCTGGGGTACAAAACATTCTGAGTCAGATGAAATATAAGTTACCTCCGGAGCGTTGGCGCGGCTCGTTTCTACCTCGTCCTGTGAATAAGTTATTATCAGTAAGGTGAATAATGAGGTTATAGAAAATAGTCAACACTATACCTCTGAGCCGGATGATTCCGGCGGGTCAAACCATTCCTCCTGAAGGGTGGTCTTCTTCGTCCTGTTGGCCGGGGCCTTCTTCTTGCTTTTCTTCAGAGGAGGAACATACTTCTTCTTCCAGAAGTCGGAGTCAGCTTGAAAAGGGAATCCAAATAATAGAAATGAATTGACAAGTCATAGCTACACAAAAAGAAGAGACGATGAAGAGTCATCTTACGTCTAGGGCCAGATTAATGGCGCTGAAAGGTGCCAGTCCAATAGCGCTGCAAGCTCCTGGCGTTTCATGAACAAGACTCCGGATGAAAGTGGTAATATTGTCTTCGGTTAGAGTTGTCTGGCTGAAGCATAGGGAACCATAATACTTGCCGAGGTATTCGCACATGAGGCGGCCTCTCAGGCTCAAAGGCATAATTTTCCAGGAGATCCAGCAGCGGATCAAGTCCAAACCCGTCAACCCATTGGCCATGAGGGCTCTAATCTTGGCATGAGCTGGCTCGTGCCTTGCACGTTTAGAAGTTGATAGCCGGCCAGGAAGCTCAGAACTTGTCTTGAGCCGGGCGGGGCGATAACCCGACAACGGATGCTCACCCTCTAGGGAAGTATCCTTGCAGTAGAACCAAGTCTTATTCCAATCCTTTGGGTGACTCGACATTAGTACAGCCGGAAAGGTAATATCCTGGCGCCTCTGAATGGAAATTCCACCAAGTTCTAAGCTCGAGCCAGCCTTTACTTCATCTTCCGATTCGCATAAAAGAATTCTCGGAAGAGACCTACAGACGGCTGAGACTGTAGATAGACCTCGCTGAGCACTTGGAAGTTGCAGATGTTTGAGACGGAGTTGGGGGCAAGGTCTTGGGGATGCATCTTATAGAAATGAAGGATGTCCCGGAAGAACTTTGAGCCGGGGGGTATGAATCCATGTTCAATATGATCCGAAAAAACAACTACCTCGCCCTCCTGAGGAATGGGCCTTAGTTCATTGCCCGGAACCCGCCAATCGATGATCTCTTTGGCAGGAAGGGTGCCCGCAAGTACAAAATCCATTAGAAACTCTTCGGTAATGCATGAACCGACCTAGTTGTAGGAGTTAGACGCGCGAGACATGGCGGCAGTTTTTAACTGTACAAGGTAACCATATACGACGAGTCAAGAAAATGGCGAATAAATATGAACGGCTTAAAAAGCTTAAGACCTTAAGGATGAAACGCCAAGATCCGGCTGATGAGAGCCGAAACAGCATGGCGGATCAACATCAAGAAAAGACAGAGTGAAATTTGGCTAACTTCTGAAAACAGGTTTCGTAAAAGTAGTATGACAGGTGCAAATCTATAAAACAAAAGAAATGTCTTTATTTCTAGACCTAGTGATGAACTAGTGAAAACAAAGAAAGTCTGAAAACAACGGACGGAGCTATGGTGAACCTAAACAGCGTCGCTGTTGATCTTCTACCTAGCGATGCCGTGGAGGCAGGTTATGGGGGAGGACTAATGGATTAAAATGTGGCTGGCATTGATGGAACCTGAGTTCTAAGAATAGCGGTGGCGAAGCTCCATGGAAACCCTACCGAAACAAGTTGTGGATCTACGGGGAGAACAACTCACTGGCGACGGCGCGATGAAAGCGGAGGATGCTCTGGATCGCGTCAGGTTGATGCAGCGGCCCTGACGATGGTGAGCAGGAGACGACGCTGGAGCAGGAGGCGCTGGAAACAAGAGCGTCTGAAGGAAGGAGATGATGGAGCAAGCGGGAGAAGGCAAATGCCATCCTAAGCGGTCCTATTTAATAGGGAAAAAGGCAGAACGGGCGCGAAAATCCAGGCGTCGGATGTCATTTGACCGAGGCGGATGCCTTGATCTTCGGGATACTCATTTAATAAGAAGATTCGTTGTGTCGTCAGAGGATTTTTTTTGCAGATTTGGCATGACATCATGATGGGTCATTTCCGGGTGACTCGCCGAGGAGTAAGAAGAAAGGCTGAAGTGAGCAAGCTCAAATCAACCTGGGGCCTAATGTTGGGGACATAACCGCATGGTGAGACCCGCCCTGAGGGCTCCGGGTCATACCTGGCGGCTCGTACACCGTCCCAAGAGTGAGACGGGGAGACTTAAGGCCCAAGGCGCTTGGCGTCTTGACATGATGAGCTGGTGGGTGGCCCGGATGAAGAAAACCCGGGCATGTAAGCCGCCTGGGGACGACCTGGTCAAGAAAGGCAAGAGGAGATAGAGATAGACTCGGACATGTAATGAGAGTCGGTTACAACTTGTGTGATCCATGGTCTTGACCTGCTATATAAAGACAAGACCCGGGGCAACTTAGAGATGAGGTGATCGAGAACTACGTCAAGCAATAGCTCCCTTGTAATCGATACATCAAGTAATACAAGCACAAAGCAGGACGTAGGCTATTACCTCAACTTGAGGGGCCGAACCTGGGTAAACCCATGTCCTTCGTCCCAATCAACCCCTTTGAGTCCATCACGTTAGAAATGGCCTCGAACCTGAGTCCGTTCACCCGGCCATCTGCCGTGATAAAACCACGACATACCTGGTTCTATTTCCTCAACCCCTCTATTCCTCATAAACTTGTTGATGAAATTGATTGTTACTGTTTGAAAATTTTGACTGAAGACTTTCACAATTTCCTCACCTCAAATTCTTCAAGTTACCTTGTTCATCACTGCTTATCCTGTATCACGCTACTTGTAATATGTTCAAAGTTTCATTTCATCATGAAGACTAGGTTGTTACTATGTTCTTCATGCACTTTAGTACTTATTCCGCTGCTAGTTATTCATCACATTTCAAATTCCTCAAAGTTGAAATTCCTCAAGTGATGAATTTGTAAAAATCGCCTATTCACACCCCTCTAGTCGATATAACACACTTTCAATTCGTATTAGAGCAGGTACTCCCTCGCTTTGTGTGATTTTGGTTTAACCACCTGGAGTTCTAGTTATGTCGACTACATGTATGATCAAGGTTTCCACGGGTTGTCCTACCTTCGATGGGACGGACTACCCCTATTGGAAGAACAAGATGCGCATGCACCTTGAAGCTATTGACAACGATCTCTGGTATGTTGTGGAAAATGGTGTTCCCTCTGTTACTCCCACGATCAACGCTGCTAATGTGAAGAGATCCAAGCAACTCGATTCTCAAGCGAAGAATATCATCTGTGTCCATCTAAGCAAAGGTCAGTATGGCAGAGTGAGTGCTTTGGAGTCTGCTAAGCTTATCTGGGATAGGCTGTCCAAAGTCAACGAAGGTGTCTCCACTCAACATGACTCTTGTGTTGATGTTCTTCGCAATCTCTTCAACCTCTTCAAGAGACTTGACAATGAAAATGTTCAACAAACTTTTGATCGTCTCACTGATATCTCCAATGAGCTTCAAGCACTGGGTGCCATCGATATCACTAACCATGAAGTGGTGAAGAAGCTGCTAAGATCTCTTGACTCCTCATTCGATACTCTGGCTTTGATGATTCAAGAACGTGGAGACTACAAGTCACTTGATCCTGCTAATATTCTTGAGAGACTCAATACTCATGAATTCCAACAAGCTGAGAAGAGAGACCTCTACGGTCCAAGCTATGGAAGATCTCGTGCTTTGAAGGCGAAAGCAATTTCCTCATCTGAAGAAGAAGATTCTGCAGCAGCCTTGGTGATCCTGAAGAACTAAGGCAGGAACTAGCAATGCTCGTGAGGAAATTCCAGAAGTTCTCAAGGAGAGGTGGATTTGGAAAGTCATCAAAAAGTGGCTTGAGGAAATCAGATTCCTCAGAAGACTACAAGAAAAGAACCTGTCATCGTTGCAAGAAGCCTGGACACTTTATCTTTGACTATCCTCTCTGGGAAAAAGATTCAAAGAAGAAGAAGAAGTACAAGGAGGATAGTTCTGATGACTCGAAGAAAAAGAAGAAATCTTCAAAGTCCTCATCTGCAAAGTCCTCATCTTCAAAGTCCTCAAAGCACAAGAAGAATGGTTCCAGAAAGGCTCGTGCATTCATCGGCAAGGAAATGGATTCTAAGGAAGAATCTGAAGAATATGAAGAAGAGGAAGAATCTGAGGAGGAACCAGAATCTGGTGTCGCTAGCCCTGCTCTTGCCACTGCTTTCGTCAACAAGTCCATTTTCAGCGATGAAGAATATGACTACTCCAACCACTCTGACGTCAGCAATGATGATTATGCTCCCACCTATTGCTTCATGGCAAAAGGATCAAAGGTACACAAACATCATTCCTCTTCTGAATCAAGTGAAGGTGAATCTAATAAATATGTGAAACCTAGCTATGATAAACTTGTTAAAATTGCCACTAAGCAACAAAGTGCACTTGAAAAGCTTCAGAAAATGCTAGACAAAAGCTATGATCTCTTGAACCATGAAGTGGATCGGACTCAAACTCCGTCTGACCATATCAAAAGTCTTCAGACAAAGTATGATAACCTTCAAAGTCATCATAGCGACCTCTTAGGTGATCATGAGAAGATTTCTTATGAATTTCTTCAAAGAAAGAAAGATCTTGAGAAACTGAGGGTGTCACATGAGGATCTCCAAAGGGAAAACGATTCCTTACTGGCTCAACAGATCAGTACCGCTCAGGAAGAATTTGTTCCACCTTGTTTGAAATGCATGAAACTGCTAATTCTTCACCTGAATGTTCAAATGCTTCTATTGCTGCAAATTCTTCAACTATTCTAGTGGTCTCAAATTCCTCATCTGAGGATACCACAAGTATCACTAACGAAAATGCAGGGTTGAAGGAATCGTATGTGACAGGCATGTAGAAAAGTCTCAAAGGGCATCCAACCCATTGTGATGTCCTCAAAAAGCAGATTTTGAACAAGAACCCTAGGAAAGAGGGTATTGCCTTTATGAGGAAACTCAATGCTGATGGATCCTATTAGACACCTGAGTAGTATCTCAAAACCTCACGGGTTGTTGCAAAAGGACCTCCTGTAGATCCATCCACTTTATCTAGCTTTACTTGTGAAACTTCATATTCCTATGATGAGTCACTTGACTCCAACTACAAATTCTTCAAAATTCAGAAAGGTGAAGTATTTGCTAGATTTATTGGAACTAACTACAGGAACGGTTCTCCAATGAAGAAAATCTGGGTTCCCAAGAGCTATCTACAAAATCTTCAAGTGAATGTCCTCACGACATCACTCATGAAGAATAGGAACCCCAGATCAAATTCCTCATATGGACCAAAGTCCTCACTTGGACCAAATTCCTCAAATTGTCAAAAATATCATTCTTGTGCTAATGCCTCTGTTTCGCAGGAAAAACCTAAGAGTTATGAATATGTGCATTATTCTTCAAACCATTATGTTCATAAGTCCTCGAAGAATTTCTCTGCTTATTCATTTGAGTACTCTAACCCTCGCCCTATGAAACGAAGCGCACTTGCGTCAATGCCTCCCTTCTCATATGGTGCTCGCAGAATGATGAACTCTTTGCCGCCCCTCTAGATGTGGGTGGTGAAGAAATTGAACTAATATCTTATGCAGGGTCAGGTCTCCAGATAAATTTGAACATGTGATGAATTTGCTGGAGACCTGAAGAAATGCTTGAAAGGACGCAAGCCATCCTTGTAGAAATGAACTCCTCATTTCTCACGTCCTCACACTACTTGCTTACTATCTTGTGTGATGAAATCCTATCTGATGAAATTGATGTCATATTCTTCACTCTGAAGCATATGAGTTCATAAGTTGTACTAATTCATCTGCAGGATGATACTCCTAAAGCTACTGAGTGGGTCCTCGATAGTGGATGCACAAACCACATGACTGGTGACAAGAATCTACTGATGAATTTGCCACTCACTCCATCTCCCCTGAAGCATATCACCTATGGAGACAAAGGAAAAAGCAAGGTATTGGGACTTGGTAAGGTTGCTATCTCAAAGGACCGAACCATGGATAAGGTGATGCTTGTCGAATCCCTTGGGTTCAACCTTATGTCTGTCTCAATGCTTTGTGATCTTGATATGATTGTCGTATTTGGAAAATATCGTTGTGATGTCATCATGGAATATAACAATTCCAAAGTGTTTGAAGGCTTTAGGAGAGGAGACTTGTATATTGTTGATTTCCCTACAGGTCCTCAACCAGCCACATGCCTACTTGCAAAGTCCTCAGAAGGCTGGCTGTGGCATCGACGACTTGGACATGCGGGTATGAGGAACTTGCACACGCTCGTGAAGAAAAAGCACGTCATTGGCATAGAGGGCATCAAATTCCTCAAGGACCACCTTTGTGGTGCATGTGAATCTGGGAAGATGGCCAGATCCAAGCATCCCTTGAAGATAATCATGACCACGACTCGACCCTTTGAATTGCTTCACATGGATCTCTTTGGCCCCACTCATTACTCCATACTAACAAATTCTGGAAGTTTGTATGGCTTTGTCATTGTTGATGATTACTCTCGTTACACTTGGGTGCACATTATTCTGTACAAAAATGAAGTGCAGGATGTCTTCAGACGATTTGCTTCAAGGGCCTCCACCAACTTCAGCGTCAAGATCAAGCATATTAGGAGTGATAATGGGACTCAGTTCAAGAACACTAATCTTGATGAATATCTTAATGAACTTGGTATTACTCATGAGTTATCTACCCCTTATACTCCTCAGCAGAATGGTGTCGTGGAGCGCAAGAACATGACTCTAGTTGAGATGGGTCGCACCATGCTTGATGAATACAAGACTCCTCGTCGCTTCTGGCCTGAGGTAATTGATATTGCATGCCACATCATCAACAGGGTATATCTTCACAAATTCTTCAAGAAGACTTCGTATGAACTTATGACTGGCAAGAAACCCAATGTAAGTTATCTCAAAGTCTTTGGTGCAAAATACTGGATCATAGATCCTCACCCCAGTTCCAAGTTTGCACCAAAAGCACATGAAGGTTTTATGATTGATTACGGAAAGGACTCGCACACCTACAGAGTCTTCAACATCTACCATCACAAGGTTGTTGAAACTGTAGATGTGCGGTTCAATGAAACTGATGGCTTGCAAAGAGAGCACCTGCCTTCGGTGTTAGATGAACAGTCTCCTCAGGAATGCCTTCGAAAGGCCACCTATGCACTGATGAAAATGGTGAAGATTTTGATCAGAAGGTATACTGCTCCATGATTGGCTCATTGTTGTATCTATGTGCATCTAGGCCTGATATTATGCTAAGTGTTTGCATGTGTGCCCGATTCCAAGCAACACCGAAGGAATCACACCATAAGGTTGTGAAACATATTCTTTGATATTTAGCTCACACACCAACACTTGGATTATGGTATCCCAAGGGCTCAAATCTTCATCTCGTCGGATACTCTGATGCTGACTAGGCTAGAGATCGTGTGGATCGGAAGTCAACCTCAGGCACATGTCATTTCCTCGGATGATCCTTAGTCTGTTGGTCCTCGAAGAAGCAGAACTGCGTCTCACTCTCTACTGCTGAAGTTGAGTACACTGCTGGCTCATGTTGTGCTCAGTTACTATGGATGAAGCAAACCCTCAAGGACTATGGCATCAAGTTGAAGAACGTTCCTCTCTACTGCGACAACGAGAGTGCCATCAAGATTGCTTACAACTCAGTTCAGCACTCCAAGACCAAGCACATCCAGATTCATCATAACTTTCTTCGAGAGCATGTACTCAAGGGCGACATCTCCATCGACCACATTCCCACTGAAGAACAATTGGCCGATATCTTCACAAGCCCTCGGATGAAAAATGATTTTGCATGTTGTGATGTGAGCTAAATATCTTAGAATCTTCAAATGTTCTTTGAAAAAGGACACACATCCTAACACTTATGCAAAATTGATGACTTAGATGTGCAACACACGAAGTAACGGTTTTCTTCAATCTATGTGTGAAGAAATTGATGAAGAATTTGATTCTCAGAACCCTACGACAATTGTACGCGGTGTCTAAAATCATCATTCTTATACGGTAGTGACGCCACCAACCAAAGTTGAAATTCTTCAAAATTGAGTTTTTGGTCATTTTTCAAATTCTTCAAGTTTTCAAATTCCTTAACTTTTCAAATTCTTCAAACTTTGAAACTCATGTTCATCATTGACTATATATATATATATATTTGAGTTTTCAATGTCCTCAACAACATTCAATTATTGCTAAATTATTCAAGTTGATTTTCATCTAAGTGAATGTGATGGGACCCTTTCCCCTCTATGCTAAACTCAACCAAGTCTGTTCACAAATTCTTCATATGCGTTGCTCTTTGAAACTCATTCAAAGTCTTCACTGTGTCCTTGAGAGCTGAAGAATTTGCGAACGAAAACTTTGAAATTTTCAGCGATTCCCGCTCAAATGGTTCCGATTCCCGCGACTGGATAACCCACGATCCCCCACTATCGCCACTTATCAGTATGTGGGTGACACCTGTCGCGTGGAGAGCAAGGGTCAGGGGCAATCCTGTCCAAAATCTTTGGGCGGATTGGTTTTCTCTACCACTATAAATACCCCCTTCCCTTCAACTGTGCCGGGTTACTCCTCATCTCTACCCTCTCTCTCCCGAGCTCCAACCCAGCGCCAACGCTAAAATCATCGCCACCGGTGTGGAAGAGCTTCACTGCCTCGACCTCACCATCGCCATACTCGCATTGGCCGTGGAAGTCCTCCTCCCGCCGCCACTGTAGCTATCTCCCTCTGCCAAGCTAGGGCATGGGAGATCTGAACTGATGAACTTCCCAATCTCATCTCTCAGTTCATCGTGTTCTTCACCAGGGTATATAAAACTTATTTTTACTGCCCTTGTTTGATCTTCAAATGCTCTTCATATTCCTCAAAAGGTGTTTATTCTTCATGAATCTTATTCTAAAGCACCTTACATCTTCATATACTTGATGATTTTCCCTAAGTAATGATTTTCTTTAGGATTTCTCAATTGTGTGAATCGTCAAAATTTGCACAACTCTGGAACCTAAGACAAACAACACTTAGTGAAATTCCTCAAGACACCCATGGTCAAATTCCTCACCTATTTTATTTAAAATTTCTGAGAACGCATATGACCTCTTCAAATGCCTCGCACCTATACTCTGTTCATAGGTACAAACATGTCCGCTGATGAATCACTAGGCTCTCATCAACTTAACTCATTTGCAGCGTTCCTTGAGGAAAAACTATGTACTTCTTCAGAGTCCTCACGAGTTCAAATTCCTCAGGTGAAGAAAATGGATGACGGAAAGAAACCTTAGAAAGGTGGAAAGAAGCCAGATGTGCACACTGCTTTTGAGATTCCAGATGAATTTTATGAGGAATACTGCATACCCGATGAAGAAACTCATGGCAAAGTAACGAGCAAGCAGAGAAAATTTTGTCTACAGAAAATTGAGAGGAGATGGGCAAGGGAATGGAAGGAATATCGTTATGTAACTCCTAAATCATGATGAAATTCGCTGTGAAACCTCCTTGCAGCAGGCCTCCCCTGGCTCAAAATCAAATTGCTGATCCCACTAGCCTCAAGATTGGTGAGGACTTTCCTCATATGTGGGAGAAGCAGCAAGCCAAGCTGGCGAGGAAAGCCAAAGAGGCAGTGAAGAAATTCAATGAAGATTCTACTGCTGTTGCCTCTGCTAGAGCGTCTGCAAGTGCTCCGAAGAAATCAATGATGAAGAAATCTGCTGTGAATACAAGTTCTTCAACCTCAAAGCCATCCCAGCAGATTCCTCAAGTCCAAAGGCCTCAACCTACAAAGGCCTCAGATGCTGGTACTGTTGCAGCCCAGTCCTCAACTACAGCTACAAAGTCTTCAACCCCAGTGCATCTGGCATCAAGTAAGAGGACTGAGGGATTTAGAAAAGTTCCAAAGATCCCGGCAAGAGGCAAGCCCCTCTACTACAGCAAAGTCTTCAACTAGCCCTACAGTGTTGAAGCTGAAGAAAACTACTGGACGAGGTCAAAGACCAAGTCCTCACTCAAGGAAGGCTGTGGTAACCATACCCTTAGGATCTAAGGATGATGATGATGAAGCTGATGATGAAGAATTGGAGGAATCATCAGGCAAAGTCAGCAGAGGGCTGCTATAGCCAAGGGCGGCTATGTTCCTCTCATGCTAGATCCCAAGATGATCCTCAACTTCATCGATATATGGCATGAAGATCCAAACACCCCACTTTCTTCACCGAATCTGCCTCTTGGTGTGGATCATGTCCTCACCCACTTCATCTCTGAAGAAAAATGGAAGAGAGAACAAGCTCTGAGAGCTAAAAGGAACAGGGCTCGGAAAGAAAATTTTCAGAGAGACAATGTGATGAACTTGAGCCCAAATCAACTCGTCACAGTTCAGTCTGAAATTCGCATACTCTCTCAGGATCAAGAAAGGTATGGTGCTGAATGGAAGGGCACCAAGGTGAGATTCGTCAGGGCTGCTCAAGCTGCTGTGAAGGATCACAACAATAGGGTTGCAGCTCGATCGCAACCACAAAATCCTTAGTCTCATGAAATTCCTTAGGCTGCTGATGAAACTGCTCAGCCCGATGTGACTGCTGATGATAATGCTTCTGCACCAGAAGCAATGACTAGTGCTGCTGAGGAAACTCAGACCACTGATGACCATGCCAGGACAACCATCACTGTTGTGCCTGAAGAAACTAAAAGGCCAGTTGAAGCTTTTGCTGCGCCTGAAGAACCAGAAACCACCAGGGCGACTACGTCGGTCGTTCCTGAAGTAGCTAAAGTTGCAGAAGAGAAGACTCTTAAGAGAAAAGCATCCGATATAGTATCCTCAGCTATGAAGAAGTTGAAGACTATGCCAAGTTCTTCAACTGGACCCATTGATGCTATGCCATTCTCAGCTTGTACCATTTGGGGTTGACTATGTCATCCCAGATGAAGAAGATGAAGATCATTGTGCTGCTTCGACAGAGCATATTGATGAAGAAATTGAAGTTGAAGACATTGCTTCAACTCCAAAGGTATCATCGCCCCAGCCTCAGTTCACTGCTGAAGAGGCTGGAGTTGAAGAAATTGATGAGGACGTAGACATTGGCAATACAACGCCTGTCGTCAATGATGAATATTGGGAATCAGCACACCCAAATTCACCAATGACTACTCCTCTGACAAAGATTCCTTAGTCACTAGCTCCGATTGAAGAAATACATGAAGAGTCTACTAATCTGACCACCAAAGTCACTGAAAAAATCCAGCTGCAACAGCTGATGATCTTGATGCTCCACCCGCAATTGAGGAACCAGCCCTCCAAATTGTTCAGTCTGTAGGAGTTCCTCCCATGCCAAAGGAGATTCAGGCCGCTTCAAGCCAAATCTTCAACCGAAGCCAAGAATGCCATTCAAAGGCTCAGCACGCCCAAAATTCCTCAAGAGCAATTTCTTCAATGAACACATGTTCTTCATAGGTCCAAATCCTTACGATTGCGAGGGCCGGTCACAACAGATTCTGGACGGCAACACAGCTCAACTACTATGCATCAGTCCTTTTTGAGAATAAGAAAATCTTCGAGAACCACCAAATTCCTCATGCGGACATGGAAACACTTCCATCGTTCACACCGGTGCTCCAAGTTCTTCATGATGCAGGCATTCTTCCTTTCCGCATAGACACCTGAGACTGGAATGAAGAACTCATTCTTTAGTTCTATGCCACATTGCATATTAGTGGAAATGCTTCAGACATCAACTCCTGGGTTTTGGACTGGATGACAGGATCAACACACTTCACTGCTCAAGCTTCTGAATTGCTTCAGTGTGTACCAGCTCCAATTCCCTCAGATGAAGCTCGCGGACTGTTTGATGAGCCTGCACTTCCGAATCAGCCAATGCAAGTGCTGATGAAGACATTGCTTCCTCGAAAGCCTCAACGGAAAAACTTCCTTGTGAAGGATTTGCTATCTGTGCCCAGGACCATCTACCGCATACTCACAAATACTCTATGTGCTTAGAAGGGCCACAATTCTGAAGAAGAAGAAGTGGAGGGAGTCATGAAGAATATGCTCTTCAACATCATTCATGGGATTCCCATCGACTTGCACGACTTCTTCATGAGGACATTGGCCAGTGTTGCTTTAGCTCCATTTGAACAGAAGCCCTATGCGCCTTGGATCATGACATTCATCAGGGCAAAGTCCTCAGTTCCATTCGAGGTTGATTTCCAGAACCACTTTGTCTTCCTGACTCCAATCAAAGTCATTAAGAGCACAATTGACTCAGTGGAAGGAAAAGGCAAGACTGTCATTGGTGAAGGCACTCGTCCATTTGATGGACAATTTCGCAAATCTTCTTCCTTCTCCACCAATGATGACACTACAACTCAGGACTCTGATGCAAAGGCCTCAGCTCACCAACCTCAAGAGTCTGCCCCTCGTGTGATGACTGATCGCAAGCTCCTAATAAGTCTTCACCAGAAGGTCGATCGCAATCGCAAGTGGGTGAAGCGTCAACTTGGTTACATTGTGCAGAACATGACTGTGACGCAGAACACTGTGAAGAGGAATCACTACTATGCACATGAAAATCTCAACCGCACTTGGGCCATACTGTCTCACCTCAAGTCTTCTGAAGAACCAAATGAGTTGGATCTTGAGGAACATCCTGACTGGGCTCGTCGACCACAGAAGAAATTCAAGAAAGTCCAAGTTCCTCTGATGGTCACAAGTTCATATTCTTCATCTCGAGAGCGCGATGAAGATGAAGACATTGACAACACTGTAGCAGGCCCTACATCGACAAATGGCCCCGACAACGCTGGCGCTCCTTCCTCACCAACACGATGAAATTCTTCAAAGGGGCGTTAGTCCTCACTTTTGCTTCCCTTTTGGTCTTCAATGACAAAGGGGGAGAAAATTTGAGTTAGTCTTCAAGCGGGTCTCTATATATGGGCTATTTTGTTTAAGTTACAACTCTCGCTCTTCTGAAGCTTCTATTGATTGAGTTGTAAACTTAAGTCCGATGGTGGTTTGACACTTTTGAACTATTTCCTCGCATGTTTATTTCCTCTAGTACCTTAATGCATACATGCTGAATTTCGTCAGACACCATTTTCTTCACGCATTTCAAATTCTTCATATCATATGTTTAAATGCGTGTATGAATTACAAGATATAGGGGGAGTTCTCCATGTTTTAACTTGCCACGTGCATTTGCAGTCCAAAGCAAATTCCTCAAATATGCACATCTTCAGGGGGAGTTCTTCTATATCTTGCAATCAAATTCCTCAAACTCTGTACTTTCACTTCATATGTTTATCCTCGTTGAACACTTAACCTATTTTTCATCAATCACCAAACAGGCGGAGATTGTTAGTGCATCTAGTGCCCCTTTGTGATTTTGGTGTATTAAAGACTTATAGGTTAAGGTTCTAATGCGTTTGTGAGTGTACACAGGCTCTATAAGTCAATGAGGTGTTTGATATATCCGGAGATTATTGACCCCTAAAAATGTATGTCTTCAATTGAAGACTTTGCTGAAGACTTTGTGAAGACTTTGAAAATGAGGAAGTTGGCGTGATCTTGAAGATATGAACGAGGATTATGAAGCGTGAAGACTTTTGTTTTCGTAGTTTCATTTCCTTTCTTTGAGTCATAGGAAACACCGTACTGTTAAAGGGGGCCGAGGTAATACTAAGGAAAAATTTCATCTGATGCTCAACTCCAAAATCCTCAACCTATACAATCCTTTGAGTGAAGCCTTTGGAAATCTCTTACTGTTCAGTCAAGTTCTTTAGTGACAGAGACGAAGTTCTTCTGGTCTCTGAGTAAATTGATCTGACTAAGGAGTTAGGATTTCACTAGTGTGAATTGCCTGCAAGTGAGGAACATGATAAGTCTAAGGACTTCATAGTTCGAAAATATCATGCTTAGCGCCAGCTATCCCCAATCACAAATATCCACATAACAGTCATATCATTGGGGGCATTTATGTCATATCATGTCAGGTTGCACCCTGGCTATAAATAGCCACCCCCAACCACTAGTTGGTTGGCTGCTCCGAGAGAGAACTGACACTTGTCATTTGAGAGCAACCCATCCCGCGAGGACTTTGAGAGAAAATCATAAGTGAGGAAAAACCCACAACCAAACCACCAAACCCATAGTGATTGAGCATCATTGAAGAAATTCCTTTGTGGATTCGACGCTTGTTACCTTTGAGGACTGTGCATCCTCCAGACGGTTAGGCGTCATGGTCTAGTGCTCCTGCAGTCAATTGGGGATCACGAAGTGACCTTGGTCTAGAGCATCCAGCAGTAAATTGTGGATCGCCGGGTGACCAGTTTGTGAGGGTTTTGGAAGTCTACCCTTAAGACTTACCACGAGTGTTGGAAGAGGATTGTGTTGGCTTAGGTCAAGGAGAATACGGTAAGGACTGTGTGTCCTGGGACTGTGTGTCCTCTGGTTTAAATACCAGGCCGCTCCAAACCAGACGTACGACTGTCACAACAGTTGGAACTGGGTCATCAAACCATTGTCTTCATCGAGCTACTTGGTTCTATTTCCTCAACCCCTGTATTCCTCATAAACTTGTTGATAAAATTGATTGTTACTGTTTGAAGAATTTGATTGAAGACTTTCACAATTTCCTCACCTTAAATTCTTCAAGTTACCTTGTTCATTACTGCTTATCCTGTATCACGCTACTTGTAATCTGTGCATGTTTCATTTCATCATGAAGACTAGGATGTTACTATGTTCTTCATGCTCTTGAGTACTTATTCCGCTGCTAGTTATTCATCACATTTAAAATTCCTCAAAGTTGAAATTCCTCATGTGATGAATTTGTAAAAATTGCCTATTCACCCCCCCTCTAGTCGATATAACGCACTTTCACAAGCATTCTATAAAGCCATATTCAAAAGATATAAGTGAAGTGCATGAAGCATTCTATAAATTGACCAAGGACTATCTCTTACCAGCATGGTGCATTATTAAAATAAAAATAAAAAGCACATGATGCTCCAAGATTTATGCATATCATTTGACGAATAAAAATATAGCTCCAAGTAAAATTTCCAATGGTTGTTAGAACAAAGAGTGGATACCTTCCGGGGCATCCCCAAGCTTAGTTTCTTGGGATCCTGGAATATTACCTCGGGGTGCCTCGGTCATCCCCAAGCTTAGTCTCTTTCCACTCCTTATCCGTTCATCCATCGTGATCTCACCCAAAACTTGAAAACTTCAATCACACAAAACTTAACAAAACCCTCGTGAGATCCGTTAGTATAATAAAGCAAATCAAAACTTTATGTACTGTTGCCAACCAATTCATATTTTATTTTTGCATTGTAGCTACTCTATTATAATTATTTCATGGCTTATACCACCGATCCAATCGGTAGTTTCATCAAAACGAGCAAAACAATGCATCAAAAACAGAATATGTCTTAAACAGGACAGTCTGTAAAAATACGACCATTCACCATACTTCTGTAACTCTAAAAATTCTGAAAAGTTAAGACAAAATAAAAAAATTGCATATCAGTACTGTGTAAAAAACCCAGAAACTTTGTCATTCCAATAAAAAATGTAAATTCACGCACTACAACCAAAGTTTCTATTTTTGCACTGCACACACCAAACACGCAATCTAGTCATCCTAAAGGCAAATTTTTCCACATTATTTTTATAATATAATGAATTTATACAAGGGAATAATTATTTTTGTTGAAAAGTTTCTATAATCAAGATTTGCAAAGTTTCCATGGGCATGAACAAAGTTCAAGGAGCTGCCCACTTCAACGGTGCTCGTCCTTCTTACTTTCACTTCTCTTTTTGAAAACGTTTTAGGTTCCCTCCCTTTTTTAAAACTTTATAAAAGCACACAACAGAATAAAATGACTCTCTAAAACTTCCGGGTTGTCTCCCTGGCAGCGCTTTCTTTAAAGCCATTAAGCTAGGTATATAGTGCTCAAGTAATGGATCCACCCAAATTTTAGTATTGAGCACAAAGTAATATATATCATGCAATGACTAAGTCTAACTATCTTCCTATGCATCGGCATGTCATAAAAGAACAATTCATGCACACAAAGTAAAGGCCAATACATAGCATAAGCAGTTTCTTGCAATTTTATCATATTGGAAACATACAGAGGTGGAGATGTAGTTCCTCTCTCATAATAATTGCAAGTAGGAGCAGCAAGCACATGCATATTATATCTATCAAAATCATCATGTGTAACAGTAAAAGGCAACCCATCTATATAATCCTTAATAAGTGCAAACTTCTCTGATATAGTGTAGTTGGGAGAATTCAAAAAAAAATAGGACTATCATGCGTGGCCGCAATAGCAACAATTTCATTCTTAACATAAGGAACTATAGAAAGTTCATCTCCATAAGCATCATTCATATTGGCATCCTGGCCACAAGCATAGAAAGCATCAAGTTCATCAAAAAGTGATATTTCAAACGAATCCAAGGGATCATAGTAATCAACATAGCATTCATCCTTTGGTAAGCACAAAGGGAAATTAAACAATGTATGAGTTGAAGAGTTACTCTCATTAGCAGGTGGGAACGGGGAGCTAATCCGCTCTTCCTCCTTATTTTCTTCGCTCTCCTCCTCATCTTTTTCATCTAATGAGCTCATAGTTTCAGCAATTTTTCTTCTTCCATAGATTCCTACAAAATATTAGTCTCCAAGGCAGCACACATTCTCTCAATAAATGCATAAATATTCGAATTATATTCATAATTCTCATAGCAATATTTAAGTATAGCAAAATTTCAGACTCGTAAGGAACATCACCATCATACTTCTCAAGCAAAGAATCAATTTCATAAGCACCCTTAAAAACAACAAATTCTTCTAGTCATTCCAAATCATAGTAATCATAAATACCTTTAGCATATGAAGCTAAGGTTTCATTATCATTAAATTTGCATTGAAAGAGAAGGTGTCGAGCTTCTATATTAGAGCAACAAGTAAAGTCACATCTTGAGCATCCATCCCAAGCAAACCATCCCAGCATTCTAATTTGATCCCATAAGTGTTTCCCTTTTTGAGATAAGCAATAATCTCTAAAGTATTCATGTTGATCCAACGTGTATCCCGTTCTCAAATTGAAAGGAGTTTTCTCAGGATTATCAAAGTAGTGCAAAATATCTTTCACATATAGAGCATCAAGGGTTTTAGGAGGTTCCCCATCTCAATTAGTAGCAAATACACCTAATTTTTTGGTATTTCGTGTTCCATATCCATAACTAAAGATAGAGAACAACTTAGAACAGCAAATAAAATCTACTTAGTGATAAAGCAAACAATCACACATGAGAATATTCACCCCACGCTATTGCTCCCCGACAACGGCGCCAGAAAAAGGTCTCGATAACCCACAAGTATAGGGGATCAATTGTAGCCTTTCTCGATAAGTAAGAGTGTCGAACCCAACGAGGAGCTAAAGGCAGAACAAATATTCCCTCAAGTTCTATCGACCACCGATACAACACTACGCATGCTTAACGTTTGCTTTACCTAGAACAAGTATGAAACTAGAAGTACTTTGTAGGTGTGATAGGATAGGTTTGCAAGATAATAAAGAGCACGGAAATAAAACTAGGGGCTGCTAAGATAAAGAAACAACTAAGTTAGTATAATGAGTGTGGAAAAGTGGGGGTAGTAGTTGCGGAATTGTCCCTAGGCAATCGATAACTAGACCGGTAATCATTATTGCAGTTTTATATGAGGGAGAGGCATAATCTAACATACTTTCTCTACTTGGATCATATGCACTTATGATTGGAACTATAGCAAGCATCCGCAACTACTAAAGATCATTAAGGTAAAATCCAACCATAGAATTATAAGGTATCAAGTCCTCTTTACTCCCATACGCAACAACCCACCTACTTGGGTTTATGCTTTTGTCACTCAAGCAACCCACCATAGGAGAATCATGAACATATTGCAACACCCTACAGCGATGATACCTCATGCTTGCACGAAAGGGAGAGCACCATGGGACAACACCAATAATAAAAAATGCAACTCAAACCAATCATGATCATCAATCAACCAACAGGACAAAATAGATCTACTCAGACATCATAGGATGGAAACACATCATTGGATAATAATATGAAGCATAAAGCACCATTTTCAAGTAGAGGGTACAACAGGTTTCGGGAGAGTGGGCCGCTGTAGATAGATGGGGGAAAGTGATGGAGGTGTTGAGGAGGATGACGGAGTTGTTGGAGTAGATCGTCGTCACGATGATGGCCCCGGCGGCGTCCCGGTGCCACCGGGAGAGAGGGGGAGAGAGCCCCCTCCTCCTTCTTGTTCCTTGACCTTCCCCCTAGATGGGAGAAGGGTTTAACCTCTGGTCAAAGGCCTCCATGGTGGTGGAGGGGCGAGAGCTCCTCTAAGATTGGATCTCTCTCTTTGTTTCCTTCTATTTCTGCACTCCTAGATTCTAGCCTTTCACTGTTTCTTAAATATCCGGAGATCCGTAAATCCGATTGGGATGAAATTTTGAGGGGATATTTATCCATAAATTAGCTTTCTTGTGGCCCAAGGAAAGCTCCAACCGACCTAAGGGGTGGCCACAAGCCCTCAGGGCGCACCCTACCCCTCAGGGCGCGCCCTCCGGGCTTGTGAGCCCCCCGGGCACCTCCTTATGTTGATTCCACTTCCTAAAATTCATATATATTCCAAAAAATCACCATAAGTTTTTATCCCGTTTGGACTTCATTTGATATGGATTTTTTGTGAAACAAAAAAATATGCAACAAACAGGAACTGGCACTAGGCACTAGATCAATATGTTAGTCCCAAAAATAATATAAAAAGTTGCCAAAAGTATATGAAAGTTGTAGAATATTGGCATGAAACAATCAAAAATTATAGATACGATGGAGACGTATCATATACCACATCATATGCACATGCAAACCATCCTGCAAAACCAAGTTAGATGCCTCTAGTCGTTTCGTGCAAAAATTTGTTTTACGTGGCTTCTAAGGTTTCGAAACAAACCGAAGCTACCAACGTCCATCATCAAGCATGATAATCCAAGTCGCTAGATTAACATTGCGGGGTGTATGAAACACGAGATAATAAAATCTCGAGCCCCATACTAAACTTCGTCATACGCATGACCCCCGTGCAGATCATATCTGCATTGCCCTTTCGTCTACGAAACATCCATCTTTCTTTAACTATGGTGGAACTCAAAGAATTTTTAGCACTTCGTTGATTTGTCAATCAACATAATCAGGAGTAGGATGAAAGGATCGCAGATTTCCAGAACTTTGTGAGATTCCACCATGCCATCAAGATCAGGACTACGCAAATTTAGGGGAAGCAAGAGGAACATTGGGTAACAGATTTCATTTGCTACCCACATAAATAATTTTCAGCAATAGATCTCATCTACTCCAAAATTATATTATGCCATACCCATACATCTCCATGTATTCTAGATCGTAACCTGCATCTACGCATAGCACGCATCTTGATGCCACTATTAGGTAACACAGCAGAAAACAAAAAATTTCTAACCTACGCACTAGCCCAGGACCAATATGGAGACTGCATACAAGGTTTGATCTTTTTCGTTACTCACTCATAGCGCAGCGGAAGTAGAGTCGATGACGATTGGTGTTGTAGATCCCCGCAGCTAGGATTTACAAACTCCCAACCGCGAGGATGTATATCCTCATCAGCCCCTTGGAAAGCCCTCTGGGAGGCGGTCGGATAGTCCCCCGGACGGTGTCGCGGACAGCTCTTCGGGAGGACCTTCGAAACTCGAACGGTCACTCGGACAGCCCATCGAGAGGACCTTCGAAACTCGGACGATCACACGGACAACCCTTTGGGAGGCACTCATGAACTAAGACCGAAACTAAGGTCTCTCTATAGAGTTGCACACATACGGTGTCATCTATCCGGCAGGGCTTCGCCGTCCAGAACTAGTTCCTATCGGAACCCAAACAACCTTTGGGCACTACGAAACTATTTCGTGGGAGGGAGAGAGAATGCCAGATCATGCATGTCTTGTGTGAGAGAGTTGGAGTGTGGATGGAGAGCTCCTCTCCACATCCTTTTATAGGGGAAGGAGGTGGTGGTGGTGGCTGAAAATTTTGGCCACATGACAAGCACCCACAAAACAAGGGGAAAGCATGTCCCCTTGTCCATGGCACCGCAACATGTGGGCCCCACATGGTGCCCCAGCTCCTCCCAACCAGCCCCACCTTTTGTGGGGGATGCCACCCACCATGGGACCCCCCAACACTTTGTCCAACCACAAGGGGGCTGTCCCCTAAAGGGGGCGCCCCCCAAAAGAGCCCAAACCAGCCCCCACAAATCGTGGGATCCCGTCCCCTCACGTTGGGACAAGATGTTTTCCGTGAATATTACTTCTGAAAAATTCCGGAAGGTCCCAGAACATTTACGGCACCCTCTAAATTTATCTGGACGTGCTCTGGAATATTTCCGGTATGGTGGTTTAATTTAAAACAATCTTCATTTACCCAGTAACCAATTCCGACAGCTCCGAAAATTTCCTTCGGTTTTTTCTCCGGAAAAATTACGGAAATTACTAGACCAATCTGGCAACCTCAAAAACATTCCCGGTGCTTGCCGAAACCATTTAGGATCAATGGTTTTATCCTAAACAACTTTTCGGTAATACGAAAACTTTTTCGGTGTTCTCTCTGAAACTTTTCCGTTGTCTCCGAAACTTTTCCAGTGACTTTCTCTCGGACTCCTTGTCTAGTATTCAGCATATAGATGACCCTTAAGCGTGTGACCCTATAGGTTCGGTGAAGTATAGACATGACCGGAACACTTTCCGATCAATGATCAGCATCGAAGCCGTGGACACCCATATTGACCCATATACCCACACGAATGAATATTCGAGTGAACCTCCAGTTGCTGTGAGCTATTCCTATTGCTTTGCAATATGTTAAAAATACCCGAGGTGAGACATGTTGGCATCCCCATGGATCAACAAATTTTCCACTATGCCATTTACCTCGTTACCGGTATTGTTCTCTTTTCTCGTTATCGTGTTCCGACATCCTCATGATCAAATCACAAAGTATCTGGCCAAAATATGATGGATACCGTAACACCGAGAGGGCCTAGAGATATCTCTCCATCGTTGGAGGAGCAAATCCCAATCTTGAGCTATCAAGTTACTTGACATACTTTTCCATGAACCCGTAAGCCGCCGTAATAGCCACCCATTTACGGATGATGTTTAACAAACGCTAAAGTTCATGAAGCAAGCATAAAGAAACTCGATACTCTCATGGTCTAAGGAATCATGCAAACATTAACCGTCTTTGTGTGATTAACCATTAACTTGCGACGAATATATCTCATAGCATAACATTAATTCGGGTCGATTCAACACAAATGTTCTTCTAAC
Organism: Hordeum marinum; assembly: GCA_022496015.1. Lineage (NCBI taxonomy): Eukaryota > Viridiplantae > Streptophyta > Magnoliopsida > Poales > Poaceae > Hordeum > Hordeum marinum. Next base: position 389,769,669 of record CM039672.1, read on the forward strand.
ATTGTGCCCTAAAAGTTGCTGGCATAGACATGCCCATGATCAGCAAAATAGAACCATCATGCAACACTTGATCTAGTATTAGAGGCCAGACTAGGAATACATTTTACCGTTTATTATTCCACACGTGCATATGAGTCTTCCTCCGAGCCTCATGGTTATTGCATACTCGAGAACCATAGCAGTTATAGCATGGAACATAAACCTAATTATGAACAGGGAGATAATCAATAACATTTATTATTGCCTCTAGGGCATATCTCCTACACTACTATTAAGGTACACATCAATAACACGTATATCAAATATACTTCTGTTGATGTTGCCAGCCTTGTTATCTACTGCTACCTCTTGAGCATGCATTGGTTTTCCCTTGAAGAGGAAAGGGTGATGCAGCGAAGTAGATAACTATTTGCCTCAGTTGTTGAGAACCAAGGTATCAATCTAGTAGGAGGAACAAGCAAGTAAGAAATGGTTGCACCTACACAAACAATCAAACTCTCGAACCCAACGCTATAAAGGGGTTGTCAATCCCTTCACGATTATTTGCAAGGATTAGATCCGATAGAGATAGATGTAAACAAGTACGGAAAGTAAAAGAAAAATAAATTGCAGCAAGGTATAGATCTGAAAATATAAGATGGAAAATAGACCCGGGGCCATAGGTTTCACTTGAGGCTTCTCTCTTCAAGGCAAATATCATGGTGGGTAAACAAATTACTGTCAAGCAATTGATAGAAAAGCGAATAATCATGTAGTTATCCAAGGCAATGATCATGCATATAGGCATCACGTCCATGACAATTAGACCGAAATGATTCTGCATCTACTACCATTACTCCATATATTGACCGACTCCTTCCTGCATCTAGAGTATTAAGTTCATGAAGAACAAAGTAACGCATTAAGAAAGACGACATGATGTAGAAGGATAAACTCAAGCAATATGATGAAAACTCCATCTTGTTACCCTTGATGGCAACAATACAATACGTGCCTTACTACCCCTACTATGTAACTTGGTGAGGACAGAGCAAGATTGAACCCAAAACCAAGCACTTCTCCCATTGCAAGAATTCCTAATGTAGTTGGCGAAACCAAACAAATAACTCGAAGAGACTTGCAAGGATATGAAATCATGCAAATAAGAATTCAGAGGAGATTCAAATAAGATTCATGGATATTCCGAACATAAACTCACAATTCATCGGATCTTGACAAACGCACCACAAAAGAGGATTACATCGGATATATCTCCATGAAGATCATGAAGAACATGGTATTGAAGATCAAGGTGAGAGAAGAAGCCATCTAGCTACTAGCTATGGACCCGTATGTCTGGGGTGGACTATCACGCATCATTGGAGGGGCAATGGATTTGATGTAGATGCCCTCCGTAATCGAAACCCCCTCTGACAGATTACCGGAAAAGGCTCCAAAATTGGATCTCTCGGGAACGAAGGCTTCCGGCGGCGGAAAAGTATTTTTGTGGCTCTTCTTGATGTTGGGGGAATATTTGTGTATTTATAGGACAAGAGTTTAAGGTTAGGAGACCTGCCAAGAGGCGACAAGCCTGCTAGGCACGGTCAGGGGGGCCCATGCCAAGCAGGCTTGTGGCGGCCTGACACCTCCCCTGATGTGCACTCCAAGCTTGGATGACTTGTTTCCTTCCAGAAAAATTCCTTCTGAAGGTTTTATTCCGTTTGGAATCCGTTTAATATTCCATATCTGCAAAACTCAAAAACAAGGAAAAAACAGAAACTGACACTTGGCTCTAGATTAATAGGTTAGTCCCAAAATAATATAAAATAACATATTAATGTGTATAAAACATCCAAAACAGATAATATAATAGCATGACATCATCAAAAATTATAGATACATTGGAGACGTATCAGCATCCCCAAGCTTAATTCGTGCTCGTCCTCGAGTAGGTAAATGATGAAAACAGAATTTTTGATGTGGAGTGCTACCTAACATATTTATCCATGTAATATTCTTTATTGTGGCACGAATATTCAGATCCGTAAGACTCAAGACAAAAGCTTAAAATTGATATAGAAACAATAACATTTTAAGCATACTAGCAAAGCAATTGTATCTCTTTAAAATATAATGGCAAGAGAAAGTTATCCCTACAATATCATATGGTCTGGCTATGCTCCATCTTCCCCACACAAAGTATTTTATATCATGCACAATCCCAATGAAAAGGCAAGCAATTGTTTTCACACCTATATTTTCTCAAACTTTTTCAACTCTCACGCAATACATGAGTGCGAGCCATGGATATAACACAATAGGTGGAATAGGATATGGTGGAGGTGTTGGAAATATGCGCTAGAGGCAATAATAAATTAGTTACTACATATTTCCTTATTCATAATAATCGTCGATTATCCATGCTAGAATTGTATTGATTGGAAACCCAGATACATGTGTGGATACATAAACAATACCATGTCCCTAGTATGCCTCTGATGGACTAGCTCGTTCATCAAAGATGGTTAAGGTTTCCTATCCATAGACATGAGATGTCATTTGATAACGGGATCACATCATTAGGACAATGATGTGATGGACAAGACCCAAACTATAAACGTAGCATATGATCATGTCAGTTTATTGCTATAGTTTTCTGCATGTCAAGTATCAGTTCCTATGACCATGAGATCATGCAACTCACTGACACCGGAGGAGTACCTTGTGTGTATCAAATGTTGCAACGTAAGTGGGTAAATATAAAGGTGCTCTACATATATATTTGTGGGTGTCTGTTGGATTGGCATGGATCAAGAATGGGATTTGTTATTATGGGTTACGGAGAGGTATCTCAGGGCCCACTCGGTAATACAACATCACAACAAGCCTTGCAAGCAATATGAATAAAGTGTTAGCCACGGGACCTTGTATTACGTAACGAGTAAAGAGACTTGCCGGTAACGAGATTGAACTAGGTATGGAGATGCCGACGATCGAATCTCGGACAAGTAACATACTGAAGAACAAACGGAACAACATATGGTACTAACCGAATCCTTGACATAGAGGTTCAACCGATAAAGATCTTCGTAGAATATGTAGGACCAATATGGGTATCCAGGTCCCGCTATTGGTTATTGACCTTAGAGGTGTCTTGGTCATGTCTACATAGTTCTCGAACCCGTAGGGTCTACACACCTAAGGTTCAGTGACGTTTTGGTAGTATAAAGTTATGTATGGTGGTGACCAAAGGTTGTTGAGAGTCCCGGATGAGATCCCGGACGTCAGGAGGAGCTCCGGAATGTCCGGAGGTAAAGATTGATATATAGGAAAGTGGTGTTTGAACTTCGGAATGGTTTCAGGCATTTCCGGTAGTGTACCGGGAGTGGCGAATGGGTTCCGAGGGACCACCAAGTGGGGCCATCACACACCAAGGGGCACATGGGCCTTAGTGGTGGCGCACCAGCCCCTGGTGGGCTGGGAGGGCCAGCCCAAGAAGGCCTATGCGTAGGAGGAAGGAGTAGGGGCCAAGTAGGAGAGAGTCCTATTAGGAGTCCTTGTGGGAGGGGCAACTCTGGTTCGGCCGAAGCCCTCCTTGTAGGAGGGGCTAGGCTGCCTCCTCTCCTCTCCCTCCTATATATACTAAAGGTTTTTGAGGGCAGCCCCAACCCTAATTTCCTATATATACTTATGATTTGCATGTGATGTTAATCCTTTTATGCACCTTGTTTTGCTTAGTACGACGGTAGCATTATAAGGTGATCCCTCACTTAAATTTCAAGATGAATTATGTTCTCCCCGAGTGTGCACCATTGCGAAAGTTCGTCGTGTCGAGACACCACGTGATGATCGGGTGTGACAGACTATACGTTCAAATAGAACGGGTGCAAGCTAGTGTTGCACATGCGGAACACTCGGGTTAAACTTGACGAGCCTAGCATGAACAGACATGGCCTCCGAACACAAGAGACCGAAAGGTCGAGCATGAGTCATATAGTAGATATGATCAACATGATGATGTTAACCATTGAAACAACCTCAACTCACGTGATGATCGGACTTGAGTTAGTGAATTTGGATCATGTATCACTCGAATGACCGGAGGGATGTCAATTTGAGTGGGAGTTCTTAGGTAACATGTTTAATTGAACTCATTATGATGAACATAGTCGAAGTGTCTTTGCAAATTATGTTGTAGATAGCTCACGCTGTAGCTCCCTTGAATTTTATATGTTCCTAGAAAAATAGAGTTGAAAGATGATGGTAGAAATATTACGGACTGGGTCCATGATCTGAGGATTGTCCTCATTGCTGCACAGAAAGGCTTATGTCCTTAATGCACCGCTCGGTGTACCACCCCCTCTAGCATCGTCTGTAGATGATGTGAATATCTGATAGGCACGTTCCGATGACTACTTGATAGTTCAGTGCGTCATGCATTACGGCTTAGAATTGAGGCTCCAAAACGTTTTTAACGTCACGGAACATATGAGATGTTCTAAGAACAGAAATTGGGATCTTAGGCTCGTGCTCTTGTTGTGAGATATGAGATCTCCAACAAGATTCTTTGCCTGCAAGATGAAGCAGAATAGCTCAATCGTTGAGCATGTGCTCAGATTGTTTGGGTGCTACAATCGCTTGAATCGAGTGGGAGTTGATCTTCCAGATAAGATAGTGATTGATATAGTTCTCCAAGTCATTGTCTCTAAGCTACTAGAACTTTGTGATAAACTATAATTATGCCGGGGATGGAAATGATGATCCCTAAGCTATTCATGATGTTTGACACCGCGAAGGTAGATATCAAAAAGGAGCATCAAGTGTTGATGGTTAGTAAAACCACTAGTTTCGAAAAGGGAAAGGGTAAGGAGGGAAACTTCATGGATGGAAAGTCAGTTGCTCTTCTAGTGAAGCAACCCAAAGTTGAACCCAAACCCGAGACTGGGTGCTTCTATTATGAGGAGAGCGGTCGCTGAAGCGGATCAACCCTAGATACTTGGTAGATAAGAAGGCTGGCAACGTCGACAGAAGATATTTGATTTATGTATTATTGATGTGTACCTTGCTAGTACTCCTTGTAGCACCTGGGTATTGGATACTGGTTCGGTTGCTAAATGTTAGTAACTCAAAATAAAAGATACAGAATAAATGGAGACTCGCTAAGGGTGAGGTGACGATGTGTGTTGGAAATGTTTCTAAGGTTGATGTGATCAACATCGTACGCTCTCTCTACCTTCGGGATTAGTGACGAACCTAAATAAATGTTATTAGGTGTTTGCATTGAGCATGAACATGATTAGATCGTGTTTATTGCAATACGGTTATTCATTTAAGTCACAGAATAATGGTTATTCTGTTTACATGAATAATACCTTCAATGGTCATGCACCCAATGAATGGTTTGTTGAATCTTGATCGTAGTGGTACACGTGTTCATAACATAGATGCCAAAAGATACAAAGTTAATAATCATAGTACCACATAATTGTGGCACTGTCACTAAATGTCATATTGGTGTAAAGTGCATGAAGAAACTCAATGCTGATGTATCTTTGGACTCATTCGGTTTAGAATCGGTTGAGACATGCGAACCATGCCACTTGGGCAAGATGCTAAAACCTTGTTTTCTGGCTTGATGGAACGAGCAAGTGACTTATTGGAAATGATACATGTTGATGTATACAGTCCAATGAGTGTTGTAGCATGCGGTGGATATCATTATTTTCTTACCTTCACTGATGATTTGAGTAGATATAGTGTATACTTACTTAATGAAACACAAGTCTGAATCATTCGAAAAGTTCAAGCAGAATCAGAGTGAAGTTTGAGATCATCGTGACGAGAAGATAAAATATCTATGATATGATCGTGGAGGTGGATATCTGAGTTACGAGTTTGGTATACAACTTAAGACATTGTGAAAGTTGTTTCACAACTCACGCCACCTAGAACACCATACTGTGATGGTGTGTCCGAACATCATAGTCGTGCTCTATTGGATATGGTGCGAATTATGATGTCTCTTATCGTTTTGCCACTATCGTTTTGGGGTTATGCATTAGAGACAACTACATTCACTTTAAATAGGGCATCATCTAAATCTGTTGAGTTGACACCATATGGTTTGGTAGAAACCTAAGTTGTCATTTCTTAGAGTTTGGGAATGCGACACTTATGTCTGATAAGCTCGAACCCAAAGCGGAAAAGTGCATCTTCATAGAATACCCTAAGAACAGTTGCGTATACCTTCTACCTTAGATCCGAGTACAAATTGGTTTTGCTAAAACTGGGTCCTTTCTCTAGAAAGAGTTTCTCTCAAAATAATTGAGTGGGAGGAAGATATAACTTGATGAGGTTGTTGAACCGATGTTTCTGTGGATCCTACGTCAGTTAAAGAGGAAGTTAATGATGATGATCATGAAGCTTCGGATCAAGTTACTATCAAACCTTGTAGGTCAACAAGGACGCGTACTACTCCTGAGTGGTACGGCAACCCTGTCTTAGAGGTCATGTTGTTGGACAACGATGAACCTACGAACTATGGAGAAGTGATGATCGGCTCAGATTCCGACAAATGGTTAGAGGCCATGAAATCCGAGAAAGGATCCATGTATGAAAACCAAGTATAGACTTTGGTAGACTTGCTTGTTGGACGATAGGTTGTTGAGTACAAATAGACCTTTAAGATGAAGACAGACGCTGATGGTAAATGTCACCATTTATAAAGATCGACTTGTCGCAAAGAAGTTTCCGCCATGTTCAAGGAGTTTACTATGATGAGACTTTCTCACATGTAGCGATGCTAAAGTCTATTGGAATTATGTTAGCAGTTGCTGCGTTTTTCATTTATGAAATCTGGCAGATGGATGTCAACACATCGTTTCCTTTCTTCAAGGAAGATTGTATGAGATACAGACAGAAGGTTTTCTAAGTCCTAAGGATGCTAAAAGGTGTGCAAGATTCAGTTATCCTTCTATGGACTGAAGCAAAGTTTTTGAGGCGATCAAAGTTTTTGAGTCTATGCAAAGTTTATGAGAAACTTGTATTTACAATAAAGTGAGTGGGAGCACTATAGAGTTTCTGATAAGCATATGTGGATGACATATTGTTGATCGGAAATGATGTAGAATTTCTGGAAAGCATAAAGGGTTGTTTTCAAAGAGTTTTTCAAAGGAAGACCTGTATAAAGCAACTTAATTGTTGGGCATCGAGATCTATAGAGATAGATCAAGATGTTTGATAAGACTTTCAATGAGTACATACCTTGACAATATTTTGAAAGAGTTCAAAATGGATCAGTCAAAGAAAGAGTTCTTACCTGATTTGTAAGGTGTGAAGTTGAGTGAGACTCAAAGCTCGACCATAGCAGAAGAAAGAGAAAGGACGAACGTCATCCCCTATGCCTTAGCCATCGGCTCTATATAGTATGCCATGATGTGTACCGCACCTGTGTGTGCCTTGCCATAAGCCTGTCAAGGGGTACAAGAGTGATCCAGGAGTGGATTACTGGACAACGGTCAAAATTATCCTTAGTAATCAGAGGACTAAGGAGGTGTCTCGGTCATGTCTACATAGTTCTCGAACCCGCAGGGTCTGCACACATAAGGTTCGGTGACGTTTCAGTAGTATAGAGTTATGTATGGTAGTGACCGAAGGTTGCTCGGAGTCCCGGATGAGAACCCGGACATAATGAGGAGCTCCGGAATGGTCTGGAGGTAAATATTGATATATAGGGAAGTGGTGTTTGAACTCCGGAAAGGTTTCGGGCATTTCCGGTAGTGTACCAGGAGTGACGAATGGGTTCGGGGGACCACCAAGTGGGGCCATCACACTCCAAGGGGCCACATGGGCCTTAGTGGTGGCGCACCAGCCCCTAGTGGGCTGGGAGGGCCTGCGCAAGAAGGTCTATGCGCAGGAGGAAGGAGTAGGGGCCAAGTAGGAGAGAGTCCTACTAGGAGTCGACCTCCCTTGTGGGAGGTGGACTCCTCCCCTCTGGTTCGGCCGAAGCCCTCCATGTAGGAGGGGCTAGGCTGCCTCGTCTCCTCTCCCTCCTATATATATTGAAGGTTTTTGAGGGCAGCCCCAACCCTAATTGCCACGTGCTGCCCTCTTCTTCCCCTAGATTTGTTTCTCCTCCAGATTAGTTTTGCGGTGCTTAGGCGAAGCCTTGCAGGATTAGTTCACCACCACCGCCACCATGCCGTTGTTCTGCCGGAGAACTCATCTACCTCTCTGCTCCCTCTTGTTGGATCAAGAAGGCGGAGATCGTCATCGAGCTATACGTGTGCTGAATGCGGAGGTGCCATCCGTTCGGCGCTAGATCGGAAGGACCGTGATCAAGATCGTGAGACGATTTGTGATTTGATTGTGGGACGGATCATGATGGGATCGTGGGATGGATCGTGATTGGATCGCAGGACGGATCATGATGGGATCACGGGACGCTCGGCGATTTGAATCGTGAAGACGTTCGACTACATCAACCGCATTTGTTAATGATTATCGCTTAGCGATCTACAAGGGTACGTAGATCCACTCTCCCTCTCGTAGATGCTCATCACCATGGATAGATCTTGTGTGTGCATAGGAAAATTTTGTTTCCCAAGCAACGTTCCCCAACAGGAGGTTGTCAAGGAAAGGGAGAAGATAGCCTCACATCAACTACGTGTATCAACGATCTATGGAGATGCCCATCAATAGATATCAATGTGAGTGTGTAGGAATTGCCATGCAATGGATGCACTAGAGCTATAAGTGTATGAAAGGTCAAAAGGAAACTAAGTGAGCGTGCATCATGAATAAAAATTCCACTAGCTATATGGAAGTGACAAAATAGGAGACTCTCTATTTATGAAGATCATGGTGCTAATTTGAAGCACAAGTGTGGAAAAAGATAGTAGCAATGTCCCTTCTCTCTTTTCTCTCATTTTTATATTGGCATCTTAGGCCTCTTGTATTCTTTTTTAGTCTGGAATCTCATCCCCACTTGCGAGGGAATCATAGCTTCCATCATCCATTCCTCACATGGGACATGCTCTAATAATGAAAATCATCACACTTTTATTTACTTACAACTCAAAAGAAAATTACAACTCAATACCTATGACAAAATATGACTCTATATGCAATATGGAAGTGATGGTGCATGTCATAGAAGGAAACGGTGGATGTTGCATGGCAATATATCTCGGAATGGATATGGAAATGCCATAATAGGTAGGTATGGTGTCTGTTTTGAGGAAGGTATATGGTGGCTGTTTTGAGGAAGGTATATGGTGGCTGTTTTGAGGAAGGTATTTGGTGGCTGTTTTGAGGAAGGTATATGGTGTACCGGCGATAGTTGTGTGATACTAGAAAGGCTAGCAAAAGTGGAAGGGTGAGAGTGCGTACAATCCATGGACTCAACATTAGTCATAAAAAATTCACATACTTATTGCAAAAGTCTATTAGTCATTGAAGAAAGGCATTAAACACATGCTTCTAGGGGGGAGTTGGTACGAGTTAACCATCGCGCCCCCGACCCTCACACAAAGGTCGACAATCTATAAACAAGTCATGTTCCGACTTCCTTGCATAACGGTTCACCATACGTGCATGCTACGGGAATCACAAACCTTTACACAAGTCTTTTTACCAAATCAAAATTTACTTCCTAACATGTCTCTTAACATTACCATCTTTATATCTCAAAACTTTATGCAAGGAATCAAACTTCTCATAAATACTCAATGCACTTAATATGGAACTTTTTATTATATCCCTTTTGGATGCCTATCATATTAGGAATAAATTCATAACCTAGACCAATTACCATGTTGTTTCATAAACTCTCAAAATAGTAGAAGTGAGGTACGACAGTTCAAGTATTTCTATAAAAATGCAAACACCACTGTGCTCTAAAAGATATAAGTGAAGAACATAGAGCAAAATTGCCCAACTCAACAGATATAAGTGAAGCATAAAGAGTATTCTAATAAATTTATGATTCAGAGTCTCTCTCTCAAAATATGTGTGCAGCAAGGATGAATGTATTAAACTAACAAGCAAAGACTCATATCATACAAGACTCTCCAAGTAAAACACATATCATGTGGTGAATAAAAATATAGCCTCAAGTAAATTTACTGATGGATTGAAGACGAAAGAGGGGATGCCTTTTGGGGCATCCCCAAGCTTAGACTCTTTGGAATCCTTGAATATGACTTGGGGTGCCTTGGTCATTCCCAATCTTAGGGTCTTGCCACTCCTTATTCCATAGTCCATCAAATCTTTAACCAAAACATGAAAACTTCACAACACAAAACTTAACCGAAAACTCGTCAGATCCATTAGTATAAGAAAATAAATCACCACTTTAGGTACTGTTGTGAACTAATTATTTATTTATATTGGTGTTATAACTACTGTAATCTAACTTCTCCATGACTCATACCACATGATACAACTCATAGATTCATCAAAATAGGTAAACAACTCAAAGAAAACAGTATTTGTCAAAAACAGAACAGTCTCTAGCAAACTGAAAACTTCGTATACTTCTGTAACTCACAAAATTATGAAACATTAGGAATACCTGGGAAATTTATATCTAAATCATTTTTTAAAAATTCAGATCAATTTGACGCTTTGAAAAATTTATAAAATTCCTGGACTTAGCGCAAAAGTTTCTGTTTTTTAGCAAGATCAAATCAACAACTACCATAGATCACCCCAAAGGTTTTACTTGGCTCAAACACTAATTAAAACACCAAAACACAATTAATATAGCAGTAATAATGTGGGAAACACTCAAAAATAGAAGCAAAAAATAGAACACGAAAATAAAATTGGGTTGCCTCCCAACAAGCGCTATTGTTTAACGCCCCTAGCTAGGCAAACAGCAATAGATCTAGGTATTGTCATCTTTGATAAGCAACCCAAACTTGATCAAACCATCAAAAGATTTCCTAACTAGATTTAACCTTTACATTATTTCTTTCCTATTAGAAGAACTTAAATCATGAAAAGGGCTCTGGCTAGTAATTTTAACAATCATAAACCCGTAGTCTAGATCATCGCCATAGATATCGTCATATAACACATGTATCTTATTTCTAACGGGTTCCTTAACAATCTTTTGAAGCAAATAATCCTTATACCCTTCGAGATTCCCCTAGCAAGCCAATCAAATTCCTCATAGGTCTCATGATACAAGGTGTGACTGACTTCCGCGTAGGGAGCTCTCTTACTAAGATTTTCACTATAAGATTGATAGTCTCTAGATTCTAGGCTACACAAGGTTTCTTTATCATCGAGAGTTTCTTCAATAGGAGGGTGTTCAACATCTTTATCATAGAAAGCAAAAATCTCCCTAGCTTCTTGTATGATGAAATCAAATTCTCGCATAAGGATGATAGTAGCAATCTTTTTAGCCTTAGGATGATTAATATTGGGAAGTTCATAAAACACTTTCTACAAAGTGGGATGAATGTGCACAAATTTCCTTTCCAATATTTCAATGAGCATGGCAATAGCATCTGCATAACTATTCGTGCTAAGAAGAATAGATCTCTTACTCGTAGGTATCGTTCCCGTACAATCAAAGAACTCTTGAATAACACACTTACCAATAATATTTCCATCTCCAACTTGAAAAGTTTTAGTTTTAAGAGGAGATTCAGTTTCATGATCTAGAGAGCAAGATTCAGTTTTTTCCTTAACATTAGTACTAGAAATACCCCCTAGATTTTCAGTGATAACCTCCCCTGCTTCAGACATGGTGGCAAAGCAAGCAATCAAGCACACAAGCAAATGCAAGGCAAACGAAAGACGGGCAGACAAAAAGGCAAATCTTTTTGGTATTTACTGAAAATTGTTTTAGAAGTGGGGGAGAGGAAAATGAGAGGCAAATGGCAAATAAAGTAAATGCAAGAGATGAGTTTGTGATAGGTACTTTGTAGGCTTGATGTGTATCCTCCCCGGCAACGGCGCAAGAAATTGGCAAATTGACGGGAGAGATCTTGTCTTGACTTGCTATGTATCCTCCCCGGCAACGGTGCTAGAAATCCTTCTTGATACCTCTTGAGCATGCCTTGGTTTTCCCTTGAAGAGGAAAGGGTGATGCAGCAAAGTAGATAAGTATTTCCCTTAGTTATTGATAAGCAAGGTATCAATCCAGTAGGAGGAACAAGAAAGTCACCAATGGTTGCACCTACACAAACAATCAAAATCTTGCACCCAATGCTATAAAGGGGTTGTCAATCCCTTCACGGTTATTTGCAAGGATTAGTTCCGATAGAGATAGATGTAAACAAGTACGGAAAGTAAAAGATAAATAAATTGCAGCAAGGTATAGATCTGAAAATATACGATGGAAAATAGACCCCGGGGCCATAGGTTTCACTAGAGGCTTCTCACTTAAAGGCAAATATCATGGTGGGTAAACAAATTACTGTCAAGCAATTTATAGAAAAGCGAATAATCATGTAGTTATCCAAGGCAATGATCATGCATATAGGCATCACGTCCATGACAAGTAGACCAAAACGATTCTACATCTACTACTATTACTCCATGCATCGACCGACTCTTGCATCTAGAGTATTAAGTTCATGAAGAACAGAGTAACACATTAAGAAATATGACATGATGTAGTGGGATAAAGTCAAGCAATATGATGATAAACCCATCTTGTTACCCTTTATGGCAACAATACAATATGTGCCTCGCTACCCCTACTATGTCATTGGGTGAGGACACTGCAAGATTGAACCCAAACCAAGCACTTCTCCCATTGCAAGAATTACAAATCTAGTTGGCCAAACCAAACAAATAACTCGAAGAGACTTGCAAGGATATGAAATTATGCAAATAAAATTCATAGGAGATTCAAATAAGATTCATGGATAATCTGAACATAAACTCACATTTCATCGAATCTTGACAAACACACCCCAAAACAGGATTACATCGGATAGATCTTTGTGAAGATCATGAAGAACATGGTATTGAAGATCAAAGAGAGAGAAGAAGCCATCCATCTACTAGCTATGGACCCATAGGTCTATGGTGGACTACTCACGCATCATCGGAGGGTCAATGGAGTTGATGTAGATGCCCTCCGTGATCGAAACCCCCTCCGATAGATTACCGGAAAAGGCTCCAAGATTGGATCTCTCGGGAACGGAGGCTTCCATGGGAGGAAAAGTATTTCCATGGATCTTTTTGATGTTGGGGAGTATTTGGATATTTATAGGCCAAGAGTTAGGGTTAGGAGACCTGCCAGGAGGCAACAAGCCTGCTAGGCACGACCAGGGGGGCCGCGCCTAGCAGGCTTGTGGCGCCCTGACACCTTCCCTAACGTGCACTCCAAGCTTGGTTGACTTGTTTCCTTCCATAACATTTCTTCCGAAGGTTTTATTCCATTTGGACTCCGTTTCATATTCCATATCTGCAAAACTCAAAAATAAGGAAAAAACAAAAGCTGGCACTTGGCTCTAGATTAATAGGTTAGTCCCAAAAATAATATAAAATAGCATATTAATGCATATAAAACATTCAAAACTGATAATATAATAGCACGCCATCATCAAAAATTATATATATGTTGGAGACGTATCATCTACCACGTATCTAGGGTTGTTCCGCTTCAACGACCGTTCTCCTCATAAATAGAGGCACTTAGTCTCGGGTTTGGGTTCAAACTTGAGTTTCTTCACTGGAGTGGCAACTGGCTTGTCATTCATGAAGTTTCCCATCTTGCCCTTGCCCTTCTCAAAACTAGTGGTTTTACTAACCATCAACACTTCATTATCCTTCTTGATTTCTACCTTCGCAATGTCAAACATCACGAACAGCTCAGGGGTCATCTTTTTCATCCTTGGCATGTTTATAGTTCATCACGAAGCTCTAGTAGCTTTGCGGCAGTGACTTGGAGAACTATATCAATCACTATCTTGTGGCAGTGACTTGGAGAACTGTACCAATCACTATCTTATTGGGAAGATCAACTCTCACTCGATTCAAGCGATTGTAGCACCCAGACAATCTGAGCACATGCTCACTTACTGAGCTAATCTCCATCATCTTGCAGGATAAGAATTTTGTTGGAGGTCTCATACCTCTCAACATGGGCACGAGCCTGAGATCCCAATTTCATGTCTTAGAACATCTCATATGTTCCATGATGTTCAAAACATTTTGGAGCCTCAATTCTAATCCATAATGCAAGACGCACTGAACTATCAAGTAGTCATCAGAACGTGCCTGTCAGATGTTCACAACATCCACAGTCGCCGCTCGAGGGGTTGGTGCATTGAGCGGTGCATTAAGGACATAAGCCTTTTGTGCAGCAATAGAGGACAATCCTCTGATCACCAACCTATTCCGCATAATTGCTCCCATCATCTTTCAACTCTATTTTCTCTAGGAACGTATCAAAAACACAGGGGAGCTACAACGCGAGATATTGATCTACAACATAATTTCGCAAGGACAACTTTAGACTATGTTCATGATAATGAGTTCAATTAATCATATTACTTAAGAACTCCCACTCAAACTGACATCCCTCCGGTCATCCGAGTGCTACATGATCCAAATTCACCAACCCAAGTCCAATCGTCACGTGAGATGAGGTGGTGTCAATGGTGAACATCTCCATGTTGATCATATCTACTATATGACTCATTTTCGACCTTTCGGTCTCTTGTGTTCCGAGGCCATGTCTGTACATGATAGGCTCGTGAAGTTTAACCCAAGTGTTCCGCATGTGCAACGCTGGCTTGCACCCGTTGTATGTGAACGTAGATTCTATCACACCCAATAAACCCATGGTGCTTCGAAACGACGAACTTTCGCAACGGTGGCACTCGGGGAGAACACAATTTTATATTGAAATTTTAGTGAGGGGTCACCTTATAATGCTACCATCGTCCTAAGCAAAACAAGGTGCATAAAAGGATTAACATCACATGCAAATCATAAGTGACATGATATGGCCATGAACTTGTGATTTTGATCTCCATCTCCAAAGCATCGGCATGATCTCCATCGTCATCATCATAACACCATGATCTCCATCATTGTGTCTCCATCGAGGTTGTCGCGCCCACCATGCTTCTACTACTATTGCTACCACCTAGCGATAAAGTAAAGCATTACATAGCGCTTAATGATTGACACGCAGGTCATACAATAATTAAAGACAACCTTATGGCTCCTGCCGGTTGTCGTACTCATCGACATGCAAGTCACGATATTCTATACAAAACATGATCATCTCATACAACACATATATCTCATCATGTAATTGGCCATATCATATCACAACATACCCTGCAAGAACAAGTTAGACGTCCTCTAATTGTTGTTGCATGTTTTATGTGCTTCTACGGGTATCTACCAAGAACAATTCTTACCTACGGAAAACCACAATGGTGATACACAAATTGCTATTCAACCTTCTTAAGGGCCGCCTTTGTCGAATCTGATTTGCCTAGAGTAGGAGAGACAGACACCCGCAAGCCATCTTTATGCAACAAAGTCACATGTCAGTCGATGGAACCGGTCTCTCGTACATGGACGAGTAAGGTTGGTCCGGGCCGCTTAATCCCACAATACCGTTGAATCAAGAAAAGACCAAGGGAGGAAGCAATATGAGCATCAACGCCCACAAACTTCTTTGTGTTCTACTCGTGATCTCATCTACGCATATACCTAGCTCATGATGCCACTATTGGGGAACATTCCAAGCGAAACAAAACATTTCCTACGCACATGCAGGATCTATCCATGGTGATGATCATCTATGAGAGGGAGAGTGGATCTACATACCTTTGTAGATCACTCAAAGGGAAGCATTAAGAAACACGTTTGATGTAGTCGAACGTCTTTGCGATCCAAATCGCAAGCCATCCCGCGATCCAATCACTATCAGTCCCGCGATCCAATCACAATCCGTCCCGTGACCCAATCACGGTTCTGCCGAGCTAGAGCCGAACGAACGACACCTCTACGTTGAGCGCACGTGTAGCTCGGTGATGATGTCCACCTCCTTGATCCGACAATCAAGGGTGGAGAGGTAGATGATTTGTTCGAAAGCACAACGGCATGGCGACTGTGGTGGTGGAACTATTCCGACAGGGATTCGCCTAAGGACCACCGAAACAAGGGGAGACGATCTAATTGGGAGAGAGGGCTGCACCGTGGCTTAGGGGTGGGTGCGGCTGCCCTCTCTCCCCTCCAATATATATAGGAGGCAGGGGAGGGGCCGGTGCCCTAGGGGTTCGGCCGAAGGAGGTGGAGGCCAAGCCTCCCTGCAATCCTATTCCAAGTAGGATTCCACTCCTACTTGGACATTCCTTCCCCCACTTTGGGGTTTCCCTTTCCCGACTCCCTAGCCACATGGTCCTTGGTGGGGGGTGATGACCCACAAGTATAGGGGATCTATCCTAGTCCTTTCGATAAGTAATAGTGTCGAACCCAACGAGGACCAGAAGGAAATGACAAGCAGTTTTCAGTAAGGTATTCCCTGCAAGCACTGAAATTATCGGTAACAGATAGTTTTGTGATACGATAATTCGTAACGGGTAGCAAGTAATAAATGTAGCAAAGGTGCATCAAGGTGGCCCAATCCTTTTGTAGCAAAGGACAAGCCTTGACAAACTCTTATATAAAGCAAAGCGCTCCTAAGGACACATGGGAATTTTTGTCAAGCTAGTTTTCATCATGCTCATTTGATTCACGTTCGTTACTTTCATAATTTGATATGTGGGTGGACCGGTGCTTGGGTTCTGCCCTTACTTGGACAAACATCTCGCTTATGATTAACCTCTCTCGCAAGCATCCGCAACTACGAAAGAAGAATTAAGATAAATCTAACCATAGCATGAAACATATGGATCCAAATCAACCCCTTACGAAGCAACACATAAACTAGGGTTTAAGCTTCTATCACTATAGCAACCTATCATCTAGTTATTACTTCCCAATGCCTTGCCCTAGGCCCAAATAATGGTGAAGTGTTATGTAGTCGATGTTCACATAACACCACTAGAGGAGAGACAACATACATCTCATCAAAATATCAAACGAATACTAGATTCACATGATTACTTATAACAAGACTTATCCCGTGCCCTCAGGAACAAACCTAACTACTCACAAAGCATATTCATGTTCATAATCAGAGGAGTATTAATTATCATTAAGTATCTGAACATATGATCTTCCACCAAGTAAACCAACTAGCATCAACTACAAGGAGTAATCAACACTACTAGAAACCCACATGTACCAGTCTGAGGTTTTGAGACAAAGATCGGATATAAGAGATAAACTAGGTTTAGAGAGGAGATGGTGTTGATGAAGATGTTGATGGAGATTGAACCCCTCTCGTCGAGAGGATTTTTGGTGATGACGATGGCTTTGATTTCCCCCCTCCAAGAGGGAAGTTTCCCAAGAAGGATAGCTCCACCGAAGCCATAGATTGGTTCTGCCCAAGTTCCGCCTCGAGACGGTGGACCTTCGTCCTGAAAGCTCTCTTATGATTTTTTCCATGTCAAAACCCTTAATATAGCATAAGATGGGCACTGGAGGGCTGCCAGGGGGCCAACAAGCCACATGGGAGCGACTAGGGGGGTAGGTCGCACCCCCAGGCTTGTGACCTCCTGGTGGGTCCCCTTTGGTATTTATTTCTCCCAATATTTTTTATATATTCCAAAATAATTATCCTTAACTTTTCAGGACTTTTGGAGTTGTGCAGAATATGTCTCTCATATTTGATCCCTTTTCAGTCCAGAATTCCATCTGCGGGCATTGTCCCTCTTCATGTAAACCTAGTAAAATAAGAGAGAAAAACATAAGTATTGTCCCATAATGTGTAATAATAGACCATAATGCAATAAATATCAATATAAAAGCATGATGCAAAATGGACGTATCAACTCCCCCAAGATTAGACCTCGCTTGTCCTCAAGCAAAAGCCGAGATCAATAAATATGTCCACAAGTTTAGAGATAGAGGTGTCGATAAAATGAAATACACACATGAGAGCATCATGGTGATCTTAGGAACAAAAATACTTATCGATATATAATTCCTTATACTAGAGTAACAATTCATTCAAAAGGTAAAGTATGAACCAAGAACTCTATTGAGAACCAACAAACTATGCCCTCAATCATTGAGGCAATTGCAATTTGTCATAACATCGGAAAGAGTAAATATAAGAGGTTGTAAAGCAAATCTACAATCATCTTTTAGTCTTTCATAATTGCTAACACTCACGTGGTACTCATGAGGTCAAAGCTTCAATTGGACACAAAGAAAGATAGGGGCTTATAATTTTGCGTCCCAACTATTTACTTCAAGGGTAATGTCAACAAAAATAACTCATGATCACCCACATCCGAGTGGATATATGTGTCTAGATCATTCTCCAACACATAACGCTTGCCAAGAGAGAAAGGCGAAATATAGTAAGTGGTGAAGATCACCATGACTCTTGCATAAAGGTAAGTACTAGAAAGTAAAAGTAAAAGATAGGCCCTACGCAGAGGGAAGCAAAGGTTGTCATGTGCATTTTGTTTTTTGATGTGCAAAACCTTAATGCAAAGGAACGTCGCGTTGTATTGCCCTTTGTGATAGCAACCTTTATTATGCAATCTGTTGCTTTTATTTATTTACCTTCACAAGTTCGTACAATGCTTATTTTCCCTTACAATAGAAGGTCATACATATTTAGGAGCTATTTTTATTGCTTTTTGCACTGGTGAGAACTGACTTGAAAGATCTTACTCAATCCATAAGTAGGTATGGTGGACTCTCATGGCAAAACTGGGTTGAGGGTGTTTGGATTCACAAGTAGTATGTCTATTTGGTGCGAAAGTTTTAGCTGATATGAGGTGGAAGCAAGCGTTACATGTTAAAGGATCTATAACCATATAACTTCTATTCAGAAATAAGCAAACATAACCCATTATGTTGTCTTCCTTGTCCAACATCAACTCCTTAGCATATAATATTTTAATGAGTACTCACAATCATAAAAGATGTCTAAGATAATATATTTATATATGAACCTCTCCTTCTTTATTACTTCCTTTTAATTGCAACAATGAGCAATTTCTATGTTTGTCAACTCTCACCAAATTTCAATCGACCTACTTCTTATATGTGAAGTCATCACTCCCCATAATATCGTCATATATACTCTTCGCTTTTATTCTATAATTCTTTTATTACTTATTCTCAAGATCATAGAAACAAGCAAAGCCCTCAACTCAAAACTACCTTTTATTATATAACTCTCGGACTCGCTTACATATGGGGAACATAAAAGCAAAACTCAAAGCTATATCATACTAAAAACTTTATTCTACTAGATCAAGATATAACTAAAAGGATCAAACTAGGAAAACGAGAAAAGTAAAAGATGTTATGGTGATATGATACCGGGGCACCTCCCCCAAGCTTGGCACAAGCCAACGGGAGTGCCCATACCCATGTGTGTAGTTGACTTTCTTTGGAGGTGATGATGGTGGAGAAGGATCTTTAAGTCTGTTCACTTTCCCTTTTAAGCATAAAATCACATTCCCTCAGATCGTCAACTTCCTTCTCGAGCTTCAATATCCTTTGACATAATTCTTGCATGATCTCCTACAGAAAACGAGAAGGGATAAATAGAACCTTGGGTTTTCTCCTTGTGTTTGGGAGGCTTGATTTCCTGAACTCCACATGCGTATCTCCTGGTTGAGGCAGAGGGACCTCTTCTTCATTCGAGCTTTCTTCCTCATACTTGCCTTCTTTTTCCTCCTCCGAGAATAATCCATAGGGATCTAGGTCCCCATAGAGCTTGGGATTGGCAAGATAATGCAATACATAGCTCTCCCCATCGGACTCTTGGGACGACATCTTGCTCTAAATCTACTGCAGAAACAGCTCAAAATGAAAACATGAGGTATTGTCATGATATGAAGGTCCAAACCTTCGGGATATTATATAATGAATTTTTAGCAACCTAAAGGAGTGTACCACAAGAAAATGGACTCCAAGGGGTGCACGGGGTGTCCACAAGCCATAGGGGCGCGACCAGGGGGGTAGGCCGTGCCCCTGGCTTATCGCCTCCTCATGAACTTCCCGGACTACTTTAGATTTTCCTAATTTATTAAAAGTTCCAAATTGGAGAAAAATTGCTATTGGAAAAGTTTTGGAGTATGTTTGCTTACCGTAAGACATACCTATTACTTTTCGGAGGCTGAAACGTTCTGGTGGGCCTCCCTAATGTACTCCTCCCGAGTTATGGTATTGATAATATTGGTTTCAACATTTAGGGGAGTACCTGAGATATAATGTTTGATTCTTTGCCCTTTTACCACCTTTAGATTAGTGCCTTTGGCGTTCTTGATCTTGATGGCACCGGAATGATATACCTCCTCGACAATGTAAGGCCCTTCCAATTTAGAGAGAAGTTTTCCTGCAAAAAATCTTAAACGACAATTGTATAGAAAGACATGGTCACCTACATTGAATTCACGCTTTCATATCCTTTTATCATGACATCTCTTAACCTTTTCTTTAAACAACTTGGCATTCTCATATGCCTGGGTTCTCCATTCATCAAGTGAGCTAATGTCAAATAACCTCTTCTCACCAACAAGTTTGAAATCGTAGTTGAGCTCTTTAATTTCCCAATAAGCTTTATGTTCTAGTTCAAGAGGTAAGTGACATCCTTTACCATAAACCATTTCATATGGAGACATACCCATAGGGTTTTTGTAAGAAGTTCTATAAGCCCATAATGCATCATCAAGTTTCTCAGACCAATTCTTCCTAGATCTGTTAACAGTCTTCTACAAGATTAATTTAATTTCTCTATTGCTTAATTCTTCTTGACCACTAGACTAAGGATGATATGGATATGCAATTATATGATTGACATCATACTTAGCAAGCAATTTGTGGAAAGCACCATGAATAAAGTGTGAACCACCATCCGTCATTAAATATCTAGGGACTCCAAATCTAGGGAAAATAACTTCTTTAAGCATTTTAATAGAAGTGTTATGATCAGCACTACTGGTTGGAATAGCTTCTACCCACTTAGTAACATAATCAGCAACAACTAGAATATGAGTATACCCGTTGGACTTTGGAAAAGGTCCCATTTAATCAAAACCCCAAACACCAAAAGTTTTAATAACAAGTGAGTAATTCATAGCCATTTCCAGAAGTCTACTAATATTATCGATTCTTTGACATTCATCACAAGACAAGACAAACTTATGGGCATCCTTGAAGTGAGTAGGCCAATAAATACCAGATCGTAATACCTTGTGTGCAGTTCTATATCCAGTATGGTGTCCTCCGTAGGCCTCGGAATGACACTTGTGTAGGATGTGTTCCTGTTCATCCTCAGGTACACAACGTCTAATAACACCATCTACCTCTTCTTTATAAAGGTGTGGATCATCCCAAAAGTAATGTCTTAAATCATGTAAGAACTTTTTCTTTTGTTGGTATGTGAAACTAGGGGGTATAAATTTAGCAACAATGTAATTAGCATAATCAGCATACCATGGATCATTACACGAAGCATTTATGACAGCTAATTGTTCATTAGGAAAGCTATCATCAATAGGTCGTGGGTCATCAAGAACATTCTCTAACCCAGACAAGTTATCTGCTACGAGGTTCTCAACACCCTTTCTATCAATAATATGCAAATCAAATTCTTGTAGCAGAAGAACCCATCTAATAAGTCTTGCTTTAGCATCTTGCTTTTCCAAAAGATATTTAATAGCAGCATGATCAGTGTGAACAGTTACTTTGGAATCAACAATATAAGGTCTGAACTTATCACAAGAAAACACA
Organism: Hordeum marinum; assembly: GCA_022496015.1. Classification (NCBI taxonomy): domain Eukaryota; kingdom Viridiplantae; phylum Streptophyta; class Magnoliopsida; order Poales; family Poaceae; genus Hordeum; species Hordeum marinum. Next base: position 389,791,500 of record CM039672.1, read on the forward strand.
ACTGCTAAAAATTCCTTTTCAGTGGTAGCATAATTTCTTTGAGCACTGTCTAGAGTTTTATTAGCATAATGGATAACATTTGATTTCTTATCAACTCTTTGTCCTAGAACAGCACCAACGGCATAATCACTAGCATCACACATAATTTGAAAGGGTAGGTTCCAATCAGGTGGCTGAAAAACAGGTGCAGAAATCAAGGCTTTCTTAAGGATTTCAAATGCTTCTACACAATGATCATAAAAACAAAAGGAACATCTTTTTGAAAGAGATTAGTGAGAGGCCAAGAAATTTAAGATAAGTCTTTAATAAATCTCCTATAGAAACTAGCATGACCAAGGAAACTTCTTATACCTCTGATATCCGTGGGACACGACATTTTTTCAATAGAATCTACTTTAGCTTTATCCACCTCAATACCTCTTTCGGAGATTTTGTGTCCCAAGACAATGCCCTGATTAACCATAAAGTGGCACTTCTCCCAATTCAAGACAAGATTAGTTTCTTCACATCTCTGCAAAACTCGATCAAGGTTGCCCAAGCAATCATCAAAAGAAGTTCCGTAAACGGAGAAATCATCGATGAAAACCTCAACAATCTTTTCACAAAAGTCAGACAATATAGCAGTCATACATCTTTGAAAGGTAGCAGGTGCATTGCATAAACCAAAAGGCATACTTCTATAAGCAAAGGTACCGAAAGGGAAGTAAAAGTTGTCTTTTCTTGATCCTCTTTTGACACAGGGATTTGAGAGAAACCAGAATAACCATGTAAAAATCAGAAGTGTGTCTCTTTAGATAGTCTTTCTAGCATTTGATCAATAAAAGGTAGAGGGTAATGATCTTTCCTAGTAGCTTTATTTAATTTCCTGAAATCAATTACCATCCTATATCCTGTAACAATTCTTTGTCGGATCAATTCATTTTTATCATTAAGAACAACAATAATACCTCCCTTCTTAGGGACACAATGAACGGGACTAACCCATCTACTATCAGCAATAGGATCAGTTATACCTGCCTCCAGAAGCTTTAATATTTCATTTCTTACCACTTCTTTCATTTTAGGATTTAACCATCGTTGATGATCAACAACTGGTTTATCATCAGGTTCCATATTAATTTTACGTTGACATAGAGTGGGACTAATGCCCTTAAGATCATCAAGAGTATATCTACTAGCAACATGGTGCTTCTTCAGAGTTTTCAGTAATCTCATTTCTTCATGCTTTCAAAGGTTAGCACTAATAATAACATGATATATCTTCTTTTCATCAAGATAAGCATATTTCAGAGTATCCGGTAATTGTTTAAGCTCAAACACGGGATCACCCTTGGGTTAAGGAGGATCCCCAAGTATTTCAACAGGCAAGTTGTGTTTCAAAATAGGATCCTTATCAAAGAAAATCCTATGTATTTCATTGCTTTGATTCATATGCATATCGTTTTCATGGTCTAACAAATATTGTTCTAAGGGATCAGTAGGAGGCACATAAATAGAATCAAAACCAACAATTTCATCCTTACTAGGCAATTGTTTATCATGGGGTTGTCTATGAAATTACAAAAATTAAACTCATGGGACACATCCCCAAAACTCACAGTAACAGTTTCTTTCTCACAATCTATCTTAGGATTAACAGTATTCAAGAAAGGCCTACCAAATATAATGAGACAAAAATTATCTTGCGGGGAACCAAGAACAAGAAAATCAGTAGGATATTTTATTTTCCCACACAAGACTTCAACGTCTCTAACAATCCGAACTGGTGTTGTAGTATCTCTATTAGCAAGCTTAAAGGTAACATAAGTTTCCTCTAATTCAGCTGGTGCAACATCCTTCATAATTTCTTGATATAAGGTAAAGGGAATTGCACTCACACTAGCACCCACATCACATAGGCCATGATAAAAACGATCTCCTATTTTAACAGAAACAACAGTCATGCCAACTATAGGTCTATGTTTATCTTTAGTATCATGTCTAGCAATTCTAGTAGCTTCATCATAGAAATGAATAACATGCCCATCAATATTATCAACCAAGAGATCTTTAACCATAGCATTACTAGGTTACACTTCAATTTGTTCAGGGGGTGTAGGTTCTTTAACATAACTCTTACGAACCACAATTGAAGCTTTATCATGTTCCTTTATTCTATCAGGGAAAGGTGGTTTCTCAATATAAGCAGCAGGAATAACAAGATCAATGTTATAAGTAATAATTTCTTCTTCAACTTTAATAGGTTCAACTACTTTCACTTCCATTGTAGGATGATATTTAAACCACTTATCCTTAGGGAGATCAACATGAGTAGCAAATGATTCACAAAAACAAGCTACTATCTCAGAGTCAAGTCCATATTTAGTGCTAAATTCACGGAAAGTGTCGTGGATTTGTCACGGCAGATGTCCGGCTGTACGGACTTAGGTTCGGGGCGGAAGTGCAACTATGTGGCGGCTTGAAGGTGTTGGTTGGAATCAAGAGAGGTGAGTATTACCCAGGTTCGGCCCCTCCGATGAAGGTAAAAGCCTACGTCCTGCTTGTCTAGTATTGATGATGAAGAAGATCTCTTCAGTTATAAGGGTGTTGTCTGGCTACCTTTAATCTCGACAGCCTCTAATCTGTCTATCTCTAATGATTTCAACTTGTCTCTATCTAAACTTGTGGACTTGTGAACCTATCTCTCTAAGGGTGCTCTACCCCTCCTTATATAAGTGGACAGGGTAGGTTTACAAATAGAGTCCTACTCCCAGTAGGACTAGGACTAGTCTTTCACGAATCCTACTCCGGGTCTTGTTTCTCTTATAAGGGAATCCTCTCTCCTTTCGGCCTTATCTTGTGAGCCGCCTGGCGCTGGCTTGCACGCCGGGTCTTCGTCCTGGTCGTCCTGCGACCCGCCTGCAGGGTCACCAATAAAATGCCATGTCTTGACCAGTTCTCCTATGAGTCGCCAGGTCCTGGCCGGGTCATACTCCAAGCCGGGTCATACCGCGGGGTATATCCCCGACATTAGCCCCCACGTTTGCTTGAATTTATTCATGGTGACCTCCTAAAATAAGAATAGTAAATATGTTAAGTGGTCGGCGTGCTCCTTTGGCCGACTTATGAAGTGGCTCCTCAGAAATTTGGGTCTTTTCTGCATCTGAATGAGCCATCTTAAAAATCGTCTTGCTTGTCAGTATCCTTTGAAAAATATTGGGAATAGAATACCCATATGCCATTGAGTCGGCTTCCAATACTTTGGCTTGATGAAAATCTTGAAAATAAGAAATCCCCATGACGTAGATCTGGACTTCCATTGTTGTGAAGCAGTGCGTCTTATATAAACTCTGGCGGGTTATGATCTTTTGATAATGCTGGGTCATGAATGTTGGTGATGCCGGGTGTAACAACTGAACTCCATAATTAACATCTTTAAAATTCACCTCAAAGTTTTTGATATGTCCATATTACCCGTAGCCCCCATGCTCTGAGATTATCCATGATAACTTGGTGCTTTGCAATAATATATTGGACTGTGTAGCCCCCAAGTGCCGGGTTGTCCTGCCTGTAGCTACCTGGGACTTTGTAACTGTCTTTATACTTTATGAAACTTCAACAGGTGTAGCCCCCAAGGGCCGGCTCATTAGTATGTGATGGGCTGGGTCTTCAATTTGAACCTCATAATCTGTTTGATCAACTGAACACTATAGCCCCCAAGTGCCGGGTTGCGTGCCTGCAGCAACTTGGGACTTCAAAAAATATGATCAGAGTGGTGTAGCCCCCAAGTGACGGGTCAGTAAGAATTACTGGGCTGGGACTTAGAAAAAATATAGAAAGGCCGGCTCATCTCCTTCAGATAATAGGGTCTTCCTGACAATGTAATGATTTGAAAAACCGGCTTGCATTAGCCCCCAAGTACCGTGGTGCATGCTTGCAGCGACATGGGACTTGCATACTTGATATAAACTGGACTTGAATAATGCAGCCCCAAAGGGCCAGGCCGCACGCCTGGGGTGGCTTGCAAACTTTAGCAACTTTGATCTGAATAGTGTAGCCCCCAAGCGCCAGGTCGTCTGCCTGCGGCGACTCGGGACTATGTGAGAATAATATGACTCATCATACTTTGTTGAATGAATTCTTGACCATGGTTGTAACCCAGTATGAATATCCTGGAAGAATACCTTTATCCTTGATATGAAATCCCTGCTCGTAGCTGCAGTGCAACCCGATAAATATATGTTTGAGATATCCATAAGTGTTGTAGATTATGTCACATCCCTAGCTAGTTGTCATAGGACAGCATGGGTGTGCATCATGTTTCAATTTTGCATCAACATGAAATGGGGAATAAAAGAAACCCCAAACCCTCATTCAAATCAAACTAATTTAAAGTTGTTAAAATCAACAAATCGAAAATGCCCATCTAAAATGTCCCCTATGTCTGATAATTATGGCCATCAATATATCAGGGGCCATCTGAAATATTTGAACATTTATAGCAATTTAAAAATAAATAATAAAGCTTCTGAAAATGCTAAATAAAGCATAATCATTATTTTAGATTTCAAAATATCCTCAAACTTTTTATAGGAGTTTGAAATATTCAAGCTTATTATTATAAAATATTGGGGATATTTTATAATAGCATTTGGCCCAAACAAAAATAAACAAATGTCAGAATTAGAAAATAGAAACAAATAAAGAAAATAAAAAGGAAAGAGGCCTAGAGGGGAGCCGGCCCAGCTGGCCCGTGCCAGTCGTCCATGTCCCCTCACCAGGAGGACAGGGGCACGCGCTTGCCGCGCACGGTCATGTGCCCGACCACCTCCTCCCTACCTGGAGGCTCCTAGACGCGCCAACATGAGGCCACATCGTGGACCTCTTCTCCTCTCCCTCTCTCCCCTGTGTGCTCTCTCTCTCTCGCTTTCTCCCCCTTCTCTGCCGCCATGGCCGAGCCCTGCTCGAGCTTGCCGCCGTCGCTCTAGCCGCCCCCTTGCCTCACAGAGTAGCCACCGAGATCCGCCGCGACCCCTTCGTACTCCCCGTGAAGCTAGAAGGCGCCAGGAGCCCCTCTACGCCACGCCATCGCCGTTCCTCCCCATCGGCCATCGGAGCCCCACCTCGGCGTTTCGCCCCGTCCGGACCTTCCCCGACCTTGCCGTCACCTCTGTTGGAACCGCGGTGAGCTGCTGGTGCTCCTCCCCCTTTCCCCATTCTCTCCCGTGCCATTTAGCGCCGTAGTCGGTCCTGCCCGAGCTCTGGCCGCCGCTGCCCTCGACGCCGGCGTCGATTCCAACCACCCCAGCCTTTGGTTTGGGGCTAGATCGATGCGCGCTCGAGCGTAGGTCCTCCCAGTGCTCTCCGCAGTCCGTTTGGTCGCCAGAGGAGGGGTTCCGATCCCCTCCGCCATCTCGGACGTCGGCGGCGGCTCAACGCCGGTGAGTCAACCGGTGTTGACCACGGGGTTTGACCCCACGTCAACTAGGAAGTGGGCCCGACCCTTTTAATTATAATTATATTCAGAAAAAATTAATTACCAAAATTAATTAACCTAATTAGTCACTAACCAGTGGGCCCAGTGTTAATTAAGTACAGAGGATTAGCTTTAATTCTTTGGTTAAGTGATTGAGTCACTCACATGAGGGCCCCACCCTGTCAGGTTTGACCTGGCCTGGTCAGCCGACCTGCTGACGTCATAGTGACGCCAGGCTGACGCACTAATTCAATTTCTAGTATTAAAATAATGCCAAAAAATGATTAACACTTCAAAAAATTCATATAAATTAATCTGTAAATCAGATGAAAATAATTTATATATGAAAATTTATCAGAAAAATCCAATGAATCCAATGGTGCTATTATCATGCATGTTAGAGCAACCCATGTAGTTGAACATTGACATTTACTAATAGGTGAATATATGTAATATGAAATGGAGAATGATTTTGAACCTATATTCAAACTCACTTCAAATTAACTTGGACAATAGTTGCATTAGCTCATCCATACATGCTGCCATGCCATGATCATGCATCATATTGTTGCACTTGCGTGTATTGATTGCTACTTATCTGTATTGTAGTAGGCCCTGCTTTTGAGGACACCTCCGAGTATTCCAACGAAGGGGAAAACCTTCCCGCTACCCAGCAAGGCAAGCAACCCCTTTGATCATTCCGATAACATCCCACTCTCTCACTCCTGCTCTTGTTTAGTGCATTAGGACAAAAGTTCACTTGTCTATCATACACGGTAGATGAACCTATTCTTTTGCATGACCTGTCATTGTCACAGTAAATAGCTAAACCTTGCCACCTAGCATACCTAGTAGATGCTTGTGCCATGATGTGCTTTGCTTACTTTGCCTGCTATGCTGCTATGCTTAGAGTTGTGTCAGGTCTGATTCATCTGGGTGATGAACTCGAGTGAAACAATGTTGTTCTGATGTGATAAGCTTATGATGAACCGGAGTTGGTAAAGGTAGCGATGAGAGGCTATGTAGGAGTAGATAGCGGGTTGTCTCATTGGGACCGTTCTTAGGAACTGAGTTTCGTGTTTGTGATTCAAGACTAGTTACTACCACACGTTGGGATACTTAATTGACCCTCTCGACTTATCAGTCGCTTAGTCCTCAGTCCAGGAGTTGCAAGTAGTTTCCGGTGTCTATAGCATGCTGGAGGCCGTGCGTAGCAGTGACCCTAGGGGTGGGTTACGACGCGGTGGGCAGTGGCACGGTGTACCAAGGGTCACCCGAATGGTGGGCTTGGGAACCCTGTGCACATCGTTTGGGGCCGTAGCAGAAACTTCGGCCGGACTTCCGTGCCGGTTCAGTCTCAAATAGGCGATAGCCTAGATTAGATGTTATGTGATTCACGGTCGTGGCTGACTCCCTCGCTGGGCTTCCACTTGAAGGTTGCCGAGGTGCATGGTTTTATGAGCACACAGCAATAAGTGGCAAGAGCGTGTGTGAAGAAGTACACCCCTGCAGGGTATGAAACTATTCGAATAGCCATGTCCTCTGATATGGACTACTTGGAGAACTTATGTTGTTCATAGATAATCAAATGGATACTCATAAAAATATCAAGACAAGTGTGAGTACCATGGATGGCACTCTCGTAGGAGACGGATGTGAATCCATGGTCGTGTATTGTTATGGAGTTAGTGGACTCGTGTGCGATATCTAAAATTTAAACAAAGAGTTAAAATTGTGTAGTGTAGGTTAGCCATGAGTCAAAGATGGCATTGCTGCATAAACTCCACCACTCCCCTTGTTGATACATGAGCATGAATAGACTAGGTCAGCTTTAAAGACTTGTTGAGTACGTTTGTACTCACCTTTGCTTAATGAATGTTGCAGATGAGACTCAGGACCCATCAGGTGGGTTCTATCTAGATGTTGACGATGCCGAATAGCTGGTGTCCCAGCTATGACCTTACGCCCTGTGGCAAGCTGTAGATAGTTAGGCCATGTGCCTTTTTACCCTTTCATCTGTGTGTACTCAGACAACTTTATGCTTCCGCTTGGTTTGTATGAACTTGTTTGTATGACTTGAGTGGCGTGTCATGTGACCCCTATCTATAAGAACCTATTATGCAAGGCTCGTCTGAGCCTCTTAAATAAAAGTTGTGTTGGTGTAAGGTTATGTTGTGATGCCATAGTTGTATCTATGCATATCAGGCATGTCGTGCGTACGTGTGACGTGCAACGGTATGTATGGGATCTGACACCTAGTCGTGTGCCTTTAGTAGTACTCTTTACGGGAAACTGTCTCTTTGTGCTTCCATCGAGCCTTGGTAGCTTGCTACAGCTCCGAACACATTGATTGAGCGACATGTATCCTTCTTTGCTGTTGTGTTTGTCCCTTTGGGGAAATGTCTCGCATGGAGTCCCTGTAGCCTGCTACGAATTGTCTATGTGCGGTGATAGCATTCATCTCTCACGACGTAACAGGGTCCTTGTAGCTTGCGATGACTCGTCTACACATGCTTGAGGCCGACACCTACATTGCTGGGTTACGTATGCTTGTTTCCGTACAGATGTGCCACTTGGGTTCTTTGACTAGTCATGTCGGCCCGGGTTCTCTGTCGTTTGATTGCCATCGACGTGTTCACATACGTGAGCCAAAAGACGCAAACGGCCCTGGCTAAGGTAAGGCTACAGCCGTGGAGCTTACCATGCATGAGGCCGCAAAGTGATGTGATATGTTACAGTCTAGATTCATATGACTTAGTATCGGGGTCCCAACAGCGTTGGTATCAGAGCCTGACTGACTGTAGGACTACCAAGCCTAACCGGTCAAAGTTGAGTCTAGAAACACTATAGAAAAGTAGGGCAATTGATTGTGGAAGGGAACGTAAGGCTCTTTTTACTCCTCTTCCCAAGTTATTCTATTTTGAGTCATTCTCATCTGTTCTACGGGGATAAGAACTAGGCTTCTCATCTATTGCTTAGGATGACAAGTTACTAACCATGGACTATTAGCAAGCTTGTTTTGCAATTGAATGTCGGTACTTGAGTATTGTTGGTGTGACAAATAGTTGGAGAAGAGATTTGAGTCTAGAAAGTCGAATGGTTATGCTTTTCCAATCTTTTGCAGTTGTCTCAAAATCCCTTTTGAGCAATTACAGCCGTTATGCTGCCCAATTTCTGCTAGAATCTCTAATGTCTTTGCATCACTCTCTGTTTCAGATGCCCCCTTGTCCTTCTCGTCAGGTGGTCCGTCTGACTAGGTGCATTGATGTACCGGGTCGCACGGCCATGTTGGTTAGAGTTATGATGGAGGCTGGTTACCGTTGGTACCCAGAGTACACAGTGGAGGAACAGTATCGAGATTTCAACCAGAGTTAGTATCTGTGTACTGTTAAGATATATCCTTCATATCCTGGAGCTGTAGAGCCGCTTCACTGGACTTATGGGTTAGGTGTCACCATAGACATGGCAATTCAGGAGGCCGCATACACCATGTTGACTATCATGAGGTTTCACCATGGTCTGCTTCAGAACACAGAGTTCTGTTATGTTCCTGCTTCTCTGGGAGGAGAGGATAGTTATCTTAGCGCAGCCTACTATGATCATTCTCATGAGGACCCTAGGCTACAGGTGACCACTCAGATGTTAGAGAACAAGGATCGTGATGCACGTGCCCTTCGCATGGAGCTTTATGCTACCCGTGCATGTCTTTGGACAGCCCTGACGTAGTTGGCACCTGTCGTGCTGACAGGCTATGGAGATTTGGAGATGCTGAACCCATCGTGGACTCATCTGCCAGCACGCGTAGACTGGCCTGATGTTGGAGCCATCACCCCTCTTCGAGGACCGCTGTTGCCGCCAACAAGGGGACCAAGGCCACATCCGTGTCCTTATGGTTTCTAGGGATCATAGGGTAGAGTGTTTCCAGATCCTCAAGTTCAGCTCCTGGGTCTTGGCAGTAACCTATATGAGGCATTCTATGGCGATGTTTGAGTACGTGGATGTTAGTACTAGTATGGTAGTAGTCGTATTGCCATAGTCCTGCGTGTCTTGTGGGATGTGACTGAGGTTGAGAGTTGAGTTCCAGAGGTGTAGATAGATAATGTATAGGAAGCTTGTAATGCCTTCGATGAGATGTGTCATCTCTCCTTATTTTGTATTTCAACTTGGGCTTGTACTGAACTATGTCATGGTGTGTAAAAATCATGGTGTTTATATGGCAGTTGTTTTACCATGTTGATCGGGTGTTTACCCATGCATGCCATGTTGTCCAGTACATTCCTTATCTCATGTCTTCGAGTTTATGTCCTCTATGTCTAAGCTGTGGGTTTGTTTTCCCAGGATGGTGGAAACTAGGAATAACCCCGTGCCTGCCCCCGAGCAGGGCGAAGGAAGCCAGCCAAGGCAAGAGAACCTGCCACACGTGCCCTCTTTGGCGGAAGTGATGCTTGAAGCTGAACGGAACAAAAGGGAGACCAACAGGCTGTTGGAATGAATTGAGCAAAACACAACACGTGCTCCCCACAATGATCATAATGATGGTGTGTCTCTTGGTGATTTCGTCAAGCTGTGCCCACCTAAGTATCATCATTCGATCGACCCACTCGACGCGGATGATTGGCTGACCAGCATGTTCTGGAAGATCCGGGCTGCTAATGTATCTGAGGCCAACAAGGTGACCTTTACTACTTACTTTTTGGAAGGACCCGCCAATCTGTGGTGGAAAAATTATGAAGCCACGCGTCCCGCAGGCCCCGCACCTACTTGGGCGGAATTCAGTGCGGCATTCCATACCCATCACATCCCGGAAGGGCTGATGGATCGCAAGAGAGAGGAGTTTTGTGCTTTCACCCAGGGCAGACTATCAGTGGATGCCTATAGTCGTGAGTTCGGCAATCTTGCTCGCTATGCTCTGGAGGAAGTTTCAACTGATGCCAAGAAACATGCTAGATTCCGCAAGGGACATAGTCCTGAGCTCCATCGAGATCTGCGCCTGCGTGAGTGCACAACCTTCCAGGCTCTTGTCAACAAGGCTATCAATGCCGAGACTGGACAGACTGACTATGAGGCCACTAGGAAGCACAACCATGACTTCAGTCCCGCATCTGGCTCGGGCTCCAACAAACGCCGCGTGTGGGTGCCCAACGTAGATCTACCACCAAGGTATACCACGAGGCCATCCTTCCAGGCGCCTCGCCCAGCTCAGCCCAACCCTCCAGCCAGGCCATTTGGAGGTCCTCCTGCCAATGTTGCTCCCCGTGCCACCGTGGTCTGCTACAAATGTGGGGAACCAGGACACTACATCCGTGAGTCTCCTCAGAACAATGCAAAGCCGTCTGGACGTGGGAAGCCGGGAAAAGCCTTCTATGTGAAGCCAGCTCCTGCTCGTGGACGAGTGAACTATGTTTTGACTGAGGAAGCTCTTGAGGATCCTGATGTTATCCTAGGTACGCTCCTTGTCAATAGTCATCCAGCATCTGTTCTATTTGATACTGGGGCATCTCATTATTTCATCTCGGAAAGTTATGCACAGTTGCATAACATGTATTTTTGTGATATGCCTACTCCTTTAGTAGTTCAGACTCCTGGTTCAAAATGGCAAACTTCTAGGGTGAGCCATGACAACGAGATTCTTGTGGATAGGCTAGTCTTCCTAGCATCTTTGATAGCCCGCAAGTCTTCGGACATCAATATCATCTTAGGCATGGATTGGATGAAAGCCCACTATGCTAGGATTGATACTCATACTAGGAATGTTCAACTTACACATTCATCAGGTGAGATAGTTAATGTCTCCACTCGAGCAGCCAAGCACCAACTCTATTCCCTCAATGCTAGCCCTCTTCCAGAACTAGAAGATATTCTGATAGTCCATGACTTTCCGGATGTCTTTCCAGAAGAACTGCCAGGTATTCCACCTGTCAGAGAAGTTGAGTTTGTGATAGAGCTCATCCCAGGGACTGTCCCAATAGCCAGAAGACCCTATAAGATGGCACCCTTAGAACTAGTCGAACTTAAGATTCAACTCGATGAGGATTTGAAGAAAGGTTTCACCCGTCTAGTTCTTCTCCTTGGGCTTGCCCCGTCCTCTTTGTTAAGAAGAAGGATGGATCAGATCGGATGGTTGTGGATTATCGGCCAGTGAATCTGGTCACCATAAAGAACAAGTATCCGCTTCCCAGGATCAACGATTTGTATGATCAACTCGCTGGATCCTCTATCTTTTCCAAAATGGATTTGAGGTTGGGATACCATCAAATCAGAATTAGAAACGGGGACATTCCAAAAATGGCTTTTGTTACTCGTTATGGCCAATACGAGTACACCATCATGTCCTTCGGTTTAACCCATGCCCCAGCCACCTTCTCTCGCTTGATGAATTCGATCTTCATGGAGTATTTGGATAAATTCGTCGTGGTTTACCTCGACGATATACTCATCTACTCGAAGAATGAACAGGAACATGCCGAGCATCTAAGGCTGGTATTGATGAAACTTCGAGAGCATCGTCTGTATGCCAAATTATCCGAGTGTGAATTTTGGTTGCCAGAAGTGACCGATCTGGGCCATGTGATATCTGGTAAAGTTATTGCTGTCAATCCCGAGAGAGTTCAGGCCGTCCTTGATTGGACTCAACCTGAATCAGTTAAGCGAGTTTGGAGTTTCCTTAGCTTAGCGAGCTATTGTCGCCGGTTTGTCGAATATTTCTCCAAGGTTGTGAAACCTTTGAATGAACTCCTCAAGAAATATAAAAGGTTCGAGTGGACTCCACAATGCGAGCATAGTTTTCAGGAGTTGAAAAGACGACTGACCTCCCGTTCTGGTGCCACCAGATTTCTCTAAGGACTTTGTTATCTATTGCGACGCCTCGCGACAAGGATTAGGTTGCATTCTCATGCAAGATCGTCATGTGATTGCATACGCATCTCGAAAGTTGCGTCCACATGAGGATATTTATCCAACACATGATCTTGAGCTTGGAGCTGTGGTCCATGCATTGAAAACCTAGCGACATTACCTTCTGGGTAATCGTTGCAAAATTTACACTAATCACCAAAGTCTGAAATATATTTTCACCCAGCCGGATTTGAATCTCAGGCAAAGACGGTGGGTTGAGTTGATTACAGATTACGACTTAGGGATAACTTACACCCCGGGGAAAGCCAATGTCATGGCTGATGCACTAAGTCGTAAGTCTTATTGTAACAACCTGATGCTACAACAAGGTCAACCACTTCTCTATGAGGAATTTCAGAAGTTGAACCTTTACATTGTTCCTCAAGGATTCCTATCCAACTTGGTGGCAAAACCTACTCTTAAGGATCAAAATAGTAGATGTCCAGAGGTATGATAAGGGTATATCTCGGATCAAGGAGAATATTGCTAGCAGAAACGCTAAAGATTTCTCCAAGGACGATGAGGGTGTTGTGTTCTTCCAGAACCGGTTGGTGGTTCCCAAGAGCACACACTTAAGACAACTAATCCTTAAGGAGGCTCATGATTCTCCTCTAACAATTCATCTGGGTAGTAGCAAGATGTATCAGGACCTACGCAGAGGTTCTGGTGGACTAGGATGAAGAGAGAAATTGCTCAGTTCATTGCTAACTGCGATGTTTGTCGTCGCGTGAAAGCAAAACATCAAAGGCCTGCTAGCACCCATCAACCTTTAGCTATTCCTGAATGGAAATGGGATAAGGTCGGTATAGATTTCATTATCGGATTCCCCCGACTAAGAGAGGGAATAATGCTATCTTTGTGGTCATTGACCGCCTTTCCAAAGTGGCTCATTTTCTTCCTGTTCGGCAGAGTATAACTGCTAGCCAGCTAGCGGAGTTATATGTTTCTCGTATAGTTTCTCTTCATGGTGTTCCATTGGAGATTAACTCAGACCGTGGAAGTATCTTTACTTCCCGATTTTGGGAACGTTTCCAAACCGCTATGGGGACTCATCTATCCTTTAGCACTGCTTTCCACCCGCAATCAAGTGGTCAAGTTGAGCGAGTCAATCAAATCCTCGAAGACATGCTCCGAGCTTGTGTTATATCCTTCGGTATGAATTGGGAGGAATGTCTTCCATATGCCAAATTTGCTTATTACAATAGTTATCAATCAAGCTTGGGCAAAGCCCCTTTTGAAGTTCTCTATGGACGAAGGTGTCCAACACCTCTTAACTGGTCAGAAACCGGAGAGAGGCAACTCTTTGGCCCGGATATGATCCAGGATGCAGAGGAGCAAGTTCGCATTATTCGTGAAAGTTGAAAACAACCCAATCTCGTCAAAAGAGCCAATCTGATCATCATCATAAGGCTGTGACCTATGAAGTTGACGAGAAGGCTTATCTTCGGGTTACACCTCTGAAGGGTACCCATCGATTCGGTATCAAGGGCAAGTTGGCTCCTCGTTACATTGGACCCTGTCGCATTCTTGCTAAACAAGGAGAGGTTTCCTACCAATTGGAACTTCCGCTGCATCTTTCCAAGGTTCATGATGTCTTCCACATCTCACAACTTAGGCGTTGCTTCTCGGACCCTGTCCGTGAAGTGGACCACGAAGCTCTTGATCTCTAAGATAACCCTACATAGCGAGAATACCCTGTTTGTATTCTTGATCAAGCTGAGCGTACCACTCGACATCAGAACATCAAGTTTCTCAAGGTTCAGTGGTCATACCATTCTGAAAAGGAGGCCACATGGGAAAGAGAAGATCGTCTTCGACTACAGTACCCTGCGCTCTTTCCGATGACTTCAAAATCTCGGGACAAGATTCTTTTGAGTGGGGGTGAGTTGTCACATCCCTAGCTAGTTGTCATAGGACAGCATGGGTGTGCATCATGTTTCAATTTTCCATCAACATGAAATGGGGAATAAAAGAAACCCCAAACCATCATTCAAATCAAACTAATTTAAAGTTGTGAAAAACCAACAAATCCAAAATGTCCATCTAAAATGTCCCCTATGTCTGATAATTATGGACATGAATATATCACGGGCCATCTCAAATATTTGAACATTTATAGCAATTTAAAAATAAATAATAAAGCTTCTGAAAATGCTAAATAAAGCATTATCATTATTTTAGATTTCAAAATATCCTGAAACTTTTTATAGGAGTTTGAATTATTCAAGCTTATTATTATAAAATATTGGGGATATTTTATAATAGAATTTTGCCCAAACAAAAATAAACAAATGTCAGAATTAGATAACAGAAACAAATAAAGAAAAGAAAAAGGAAAGAGACCCAGAGGGGAGTCCGCCCAGCTAGCCCGTGCCAGTCGTCCCTGTCCCCTCGCCAGGAGGACAGGGACACGCGCTCGCCGCACGCGGGCACGCGCCCGGCCACCTCCTCCCTACCTGGCTGCTGCGTGGAGGCTCCCGGATGCGCCAGCGCGAGGCCACGTTGTGGCCCTGTTCTCCTCTCCCTCTCTCCCCTTCGCGCGCTCTCTCTCTCGCTTTCTCCCCCCTCTTTGCCGCCATGGCCGAGCCCTACTCGATATCGCCGCCGTCGCTCTAGCCGCCCCCTCGCATCGCAGAGTAGCCATCGAGATCTGCTGCGACCCCCTCGTCCTCCCCGTGAATCTAGAAGGCGTTAGGAGCCCCTCTACGCCGCGCCATCGCAGTTCCTCCCCGACGGCCACCGGAGCCCCGCCTCGGCGTTTCGCTCCGTTCGGACCTTCCCCGACCTCGCCGTCGCCTCTGCTGGAACCACGGTGAGCCGCTGGTGCTCCTCCCCCTTCCCCCCTTCTCTCCCGTGCCCTCTAACACCGTAGCCGGTCCTTCCCAAGCTCTGGTCGCCGCTGCCCTCGATGCCGGGCTCGATTCCGACCACCCCAGCCTCTGGTTTGGGGCTAGATCGAAGCACGCTCGAGCGTAGGTCCTCCCAGTGCTCTCCGCCATCCGTTTGGTCATCGGAGGAGGGGTTCTGACCCCATCCGCCGTCTCGGACGTCGCTGGTAGCTCAATGTCGGCGAGTCAACCGGTGTTGACCACGGGGTTTGACCCCAGGTCAACTGGGAAGTGGGCCTGACCCTTTTAATTATAATTAGATTGAGAAAAAATTAATTAACAAAATCAATTAACAAAATTAATTAACCTAATTAGTCACTGACCAGTGGGCCCAGTGTTAATTAAGTAATTAGGATTAGCTTTAATTCTCTGGTTAAGTGATTGAGTCACTGACATGAGGGCCCCACCTTGTCAGGTTTGACCTGGCCTGGTCAGCCGACCTGCTGATGTCACAGTGACGCCTGGCTGACGCAGTAATTCAATTTCTAGTATTAAAATAATTCCATAAAATGATTAAAACTTCAAAAAATTCATATAAATTAATGTGTAAATCAGATGAAAATAATTTATATATGAAAATTTATCAGAAAAATCCAATGAATCCAATGGTTCTATTATCATGCATGTTAGAGCAACCTATGTAGTTGAACATTGACATTTACTAATAGGTTAATATATGGAATATGAAATGGAGAATTATTTTGAACCTATATTCAAACTCACTTCAAATTAACTTGGAAATAGTTGCATTAGCTCATCCATACAGGCTATCATTCCATGATCATGCATCATATTGTTGCACCTGCGTGGATTGATTGCTACTTATCTGTATTGCGGTAGGCCCTGCTTCTGAGGATACCTCTGAGTATTCCAACGAAGGGGAGAACCTTCCCGCTACCCAGCAAGCCAAGCAACCCTTTTGATCATTCCGATAACATCCCACTCTCTCGCTCCTGCTCTTGGTTATTGCATTAGGACAAAAGTTCACTTGTCTGTCATACACGATAGATGAACCTATTCTTTTGCATGACCTGTCATTGTCACAGTAAATAGCTAAACCTTGCAACCTAGCATACCTTGTAGATGCTTGTGCCATGATGTGCTTTGCTTACTTTGCCTACTATGCTGCTATGCTTAGAGTTGTGTCAGGTCTGACTCATCTAGGTGATGAACTAGAGTGAAACAATGTTGTTCTGATGTGATAAGCTTATGATGAACCCGAGTTGGTAAAGGTAGCGATGAGAGGCTATGTAGGAGTACATAGCGGGTTGTCTCATTGGGACTGTTCTTAGGAACTGAGTTCCGTGTTTGTGATCCAAGACTAGTTACTATCACACGTTGGGATACTTAATTGACCCTCTCGACTTATCAGTCGCTTAGTCCTTAGTCCAGGAGTTGCAAGTAGTTTCCAGTGTTTATAGCATGCTGGAGGCCGTGCGTAGCGCTGACCCTAGCGGAGGGTTACGACGCGGTAGGCAGTGTCACGATGTACCAAGGGTCACCCGAATGGTGGGCTTGGGAACCCTGCGCACATCATTTGGGGCCATAGCAGAAACTTCGGCCGGACTTCAGTGCGGGTCCAGTCTCAAATAGGCGATAGCCTGGACTAGAGGTCTTATGTGATTGACGGTCATGGCCAACTCCCTCGCTGGGCTTCCGCTTGAAGGTTGCTAAGGTGCATGGTTTTATGAGCACACAGCGATAAGTGGCGAGAGCGTGTGTGAAGAAGTACACCCCTATAGGGTATGAAACTATTCGAATAGCCGCGTCCTCGGATATGGACTACTTTGAGAACTTATGTTGTTCATAGATAATCAAATGGATACTCATAAAAATATCAAGACAAGTGTGAGTACGATGGATGGCACTCTCGTAGGAGACGGAAGTGAATCCATGGTGGTGTATTATTATGGAGTTAGTGGACTCGTGTGCGATATCTAAAATTTAAACAAAGAGTTAAAATTGTGTAGTGTAGGTTAGACATGAGTCAAAGCTAGCATTGCTGCATAGACACCACCACTCCCCTTGTTGATACATGAGCATGAATAGACTAGGTCTGCTTTAATGACTTGTTGAGTACGTTTGTACTCACGTTTTCTTAATAAATGTTGCAGATGAGACTCACGACTAATCAAGTGGGTTCTATCTAGATGTCGACAATGCCGAATAGCTGGTGTCGCAGCTACGACCTTAGGCCCTGTGGCAGGCTGTAGATAGTCAGGCCATGTGCCTTTTTACCCTTTCATCTGTGTTGTACTCAGACAACTTTATGCTTCTGCTTGGTTTTTTTGAACTTGTTTGTATGACTTGAGTGTCGAGTCATGTGACCCCTATCTGTAAGAACGTATTATGCAAGGCTCGTCTGAGCCTCTTAAATAAAAGTTGTGTTGATGTATGGTTATGTTGTGATGCCATAGTTGTATCTATGCATATTGGGCATGTCGTGCGTATGTGTGACATGCAACGGTATGTATGGGATCCGACACCTAGTCGTGTGCCTTTAGTAGTACTCTTTACGGGAAACTGTCTCTTTGTGCTTCCATCGAGCCTTGGTAGCTTGCTACTGCTCCGGACACATTGATTGACCGACATGTATCCTTCTTTGCTGCTATGTCTGTCCCTTCGGGGAAAGGTCTCGCAGTGTAATGGAGTCCCTATAGCCTGCTATGAATCGTCTACGTGCGGTGATGGCATTCATATCTCACGATGTAATGGAGTCCTTGTAGCTTGCTATGACTCGTCTACACACCCTTGAGGCCGACAACTGCATTGTTGGGTTATGTATGCCTATTTCCGCATGGATGTGCCACTTGGGTTCTATGACTAGTCATGTCGGCCTGGGTTCTCTATCGTTTGATTGCCAGCGACATGTTCACATACGTGAGCCAAAAGACGCAAACGGTCCCGGCTAAGGTAAGGCTGCAACCGTGGAGCTTACCGTGCGTGAGGCCGCAAAGTGATGTGATATGTTACAATCTAGATTCGTATGACGTAGGATCGGGGTCCCGACAGATTACTACAGAGCACAATTGAAGAAATCTGAGAACCGGTCAATTAGATGACATGACATTATATCTGATAGCATGGCCCTTAAAAAATAACAAATTATCCGAGCTAGCTTAGAAACCCCACTCATTTAGTACTAGTTATGACAAACCATCATGAAGATCCAGCCAGGTTTGGCTATTAAAGATCTATTTGTTCCTTCAGAAGTTTTTTCATCATACTTAATGGCGGCTCATCTTAAGAGACAAGACCTGCAAAAATAAACAAGACATAATATATTCTGCATTGTTGTAAGGGCGGCTTAAAAATGCACAACCCGGAGATGTTAAAATCTTTTATAGCCTTGCTTCTTCTTTCATAACCTTGCTCTGACCCAGTTTGGTAAATCGGCATGATATATGAATATCATGCAATGCATGATGGAATGCATGATGCAATGTATGGTGTTCTTGCTTTTCTTGCAATGTATGATGAAAACGGTTCTTTTGGGTGGACTCACTACTAGAACTGTTTAACAGTACAGTGTCTCTTTCGAGAGTGACCGCCAATTTTGTTGAACGGCTCAGGGTCTCCAGGCGAGATAAACTGTTAAGAGTGTAACGAACCATAAAGAGACACAACAAGGCATGAGTACCCTGATGGCCCATAAAATCCCTTTCACATGACATAAATCCATCGTTTGAACCTTAAACAGTGCAGGGTCTTTAAAAGAGTAACTGTTTTTAGAGTACGAAATGGGCCACATAGAGAAGAGTCGGCAGCAGATGGGTGAGTTTGTCCTCGCTTTTCGTAAGCCGGCCCTCACATGACAAGAGCCGCCGGTTTAACCTTGACAAGTACAGGGTCTCTAGCGAGAGTGGCTTCCAAATATGTTCGAACAGCTCAGGGTCTCTAATCGAGATTAACTCGCAAGAGTTCGGCAGGTCACATAGCGAAGCAGCATCAGCATACAGGAAGGTTTAAATCAAACTTGCGGTGGCTTAAGAGCCGATCAAGAGGGTGTGTAAGCTAAACCCAGTGGGTTGGAAGCCCCCAAATGACCCTGTTGACAGAGTCAACTTTTGGGTATATAACCCGCCTTGTTGTGGCTTAAGAGCCGATCAAGAAGGTGTGCAAGCTAAACCCGATGGGTTGGAAGCCCCCCAAATAACCTTGTTGATGATATCAACTTGTGCACCATCTTGTAAGTCACCATCTTGTAAGCCGCCATCTTGTATGAAGAAATGGCAGAAGCCTCCAAGTGACTTTATGATGATCCAATAAATCCGGGCACCCATGTTTGAACGGTGTATCTCGGCGGTTCGTCCTCTTGGGAAAAAATTTCATTCTTCTGCCAATAATGAAATAGCCCCCAGGATTGGGTTTTCTCTTGCAAAGACTCGGGGTTCTCTTTGAAATATGACCAACTGTGTCTTGCCATGTTTGTAGCACCCGAGTCTTAAGTTGACTTGAAGAGGCGGCTTGAGAATCTCCACTAAAAGTTTGAGGTTGGACATGGTGGGTTATAGATGATCCCGTATAAGTTGTTTCGATAATCCGATCGATAGTTCGTCTTGGCTGGTTGTTGAAGTTAACCAAACTATAGTGGTGGCGATTTGTGCACCTGTCCGTTCGGCGGCTCGTATCGACGAGCACCGCACTAATATGTTGATATAGATCAAACTGTGGGCGGTGTCTTGCGCGCGTCCGTTGGGCAGCTCATATAGGCGAGCCCAGTACTATTATACAAATGTAGATTTGACCGCATGGCGGCAATTCAGAACCGTCCGTTGGGCGGCTTGTACTAGTGTATGTAGCCACTGGCGTGTTGATGTAGACATAGAAACCAGTCGCAGCATTGTAAGCCGGTGCTGTTGTGGAAGATGCCACGGTGTTGTAATCCGGTGCGGATGGCGAGAGACAGCCACGGCGTTGTACGCCGGCGCGGATGGCGAGAGACGGCCACGACGTTGTAAGCCGGCACGGATGGCGAGTTGACCATGGCATTGTAAGCCGGTGCGGATGGCGAGAGACGGCCACATCGTTGTAAGCCGGCGCAGATGCCGAGTCGGCCGTGGCGTTGTAAGCCGGCGCGTTCACGAGAGACAGTCTTGGAGTTGTGAGTCAGGCAGACGATGAGAGGCGGGCGGGCGGTGTTGTAAGCCGGTGTAGACGGCGAGAGGCGGCCATGGCGTTGTTGGTGAAAACCATACCGCGGATCCGGCGGCTAGCCACGTCTATTGGGTGGCTCATACTGGCGGGTGAGCGCGCACGGTACCGGCGAGTTGATGTAGACCATCTGCGGGGGCGGCGACTCACACGCATTCATCGAGCAACGCGACAGGCTGGTGTGCGCTCCAACTCCGCGGTAT
Source organism: Hordeum marinum (assembly GCA_022496015.1). Taxonomy (NCBI): domain Eukaryota; kingdom Viridiplantae; phylum Streptophyta; class Magnoliopsida; order Poales; family Poaceae; genus Hordeum; species Hordeum marinum. Next base: position 389,812,094 of record CM039672.1, read on the forward strand.
AATGCCACATGAATAACTGTCTAGCATAAAAATATTACAAAGACAGGGTAATTGTTCTCAATGAAAAAAACGCACCAAGAAATTAATAGGATAAATATCACCTGGTATGTTTTGTCGGAATTCATCCGTCACGGGATTGATGATGGCGGAAGTCGCCAGTTAAATTTCTGAGCTGATTAGACAACCCTTTTCCTTTTTTTGGAGTCGAGCCGAAACTCAACAAAGTCCCAACACTCGTAGCATGATGGACCGGTCAGTGGAGAGGAAACGGCTAGGCCTTGGGGGTAACTGGCCCACCTAGGAAATTGCACGAGGTGGCCCAGGCGAGACTCACACGGTCATGCAGCACGAACAGGACACGGTTAATGGGAGGAGGGACTTGGCGTTGGTGGGCGAGCAGATTGGACGACAACCTTCGCGTGGTGGCACGAGCATTGGTGCCGCCAGAGTTGGCCACTCCAAGGGTGGCGCAGAGGGCCGACGAGGTGAGGAAGAGGATGATGGAAGGAGCTGGCAACAGAGAGCTAGGGAAAGGATGCGGTTTGACCATCGTCGATGGCTTCGGTGGCTGGCATGGTTGAGGGAGGAGGTGGACGTGCGCAGCGCCATGGCGAGGTGGCGATGGGGCGTCTGACGGGGGTCGGCAGGGGCAGGGTCTTCGCGCGGGGCTCGCCTCCTGGTGGCTTACGTGGCCGCGGGAGCTGCTTCTCCATGGTCGCCCAATTGTATACTGTTGCGGCTTCATGTGAGCTGCGTTTGTCGGTGACGAGGGGGTTTAGGTGGAGCTGGCTCGTGGGGGCGTAGCCGCGGGGGAGCGAGCCGACGGGCGGCCGGGGCACAAACGGCTGGGGCGGAGCGGGCGGAGCGGGCGAGAGGACCGTCCAGTTCGGAGTGTCGCAGGTGATGGAGCTCCGGGGCGACGAGTGTGTTCGTGAGCGCGGTGACTCTCTATGAGGCCCACAGCAGAGGGGACTTGGAGGCGAGGCCCCCGGCCACAGAGGCCGTGATGGCCCGGTCGAGGCAACGTTCGACGGCGGCTTGCGACGGGAGGCGACTCCGGAGCTGCGAGGCCCGATGGCGGCTCTGTGAGAGCCTGGCTTAATAGGAATGATAGACTACTCATATCAACAAGGAATTCTTTCTTTTTCGGAAGCCCATGCGAAAAGAACTCCAAAGTTAAGCGTGCTTGGCTTAGAGCGATTCTAGGATGGGTGACAGACCGGGAAGTTGGTCCCGGGTGCGCATGAGTGAGGACAAAATGCGCAGGAAAGACTAATGTTGGTCTGTGGGGCTAGTCTAGATCCCGTCAGGCATAACGGGGTGTTACAATTGGTATCAAAGCCGACCCTTGCGGTTACATGGGCATGCGCGGGTCAGGTGCACGGGCATGTGGCGCATGGCGCGTGTGGAGGACGTCGGTTCCTTTAAGTGGGGGTGTATGTGAGAGCCCGGCTTAATAGGAATGATAGACTACTCATATCAACAAGGAATTCCTTCTTTTTTGGGAGCCCATGCGAAAAGAACTCCAAAGTGAAGCGTGCTTGGCTTAGAGCGATTCTAGCATGGGTGACTGACTGGGAAGTTGGTCCCGGGTGCGCATGAGTGGAGACAAAGTGCGCAAGAAACACTAGTGTTGGACTGTGGGGCTAGTCTAGATCCCGCGAGGCGTAACGCGGTGTTACAGGCTCAGAGCAGAGGCAGAGGCGAGGCCAGCAGCGATGCGTAACCCTAATTTTTTCTTCTCGGCTCTTCTTCATCCAAAAAATTGTGTGCTTCTCGATCCTTGGGAGAGATCCCTTCAAGAACACAAACCATTGTCCGTGGCCCCACGGTGGGCGCCAACTGTCGTGGATTTGTCATGGCAGATGTCCGACTGAACGGACTTAGGTTCGGGGCGGAAGCGCAACTATGTGACGGCTTGCAGGGGTTGGTCGGAATCGAGAGACGCGAGTTTTACCCAGGTTCAGCCCCTCCGATGGAGGTAAAAGCCTACGTCCTTCTTGTCTGGTATTGATGATGAAGAAGATCTCTTCGGTTACAAGGGTTTTGTCTGGCTACCTCTAATCTCAAGAGCCTCTAATCTGTCTATCTCTAATGAGTTCAACTTGTGTCTGTCTAAACTTGTGGACTTGTGAACATGTCTATCTAAGGGTGCTCCACCCCTCCTTATATAAGCGGAGAGGGTAGGTTTCAGAGTCCTACTCCCAATAGGACTAGGACTAGTCTTTCAAGAATCCTACTCTAGGTCTTGTTTCTCTTGTAAGGTAATCCTCTCTCCTTTAGGCCTTCTCTTGTGAGCCGCCTAGCGCTGGCTTACACTCCGGGTCTTGGGCCTGGTCGTCCTGTGACCCGCCTGTCGGGTCACCAATAAAACGCCATGTCTTGACCAGGTCTCCTGTGAGTTGCCAGGTCCTGGTCGGGTCATACTTCAAGCCGGGTCATACCGCGGGGTATATCCCCAACTGAAAGCATCGGTGTCTATAAAGGATTTAACACAATCAAACTTAAGGTTTATACCTGACTCCTTACCTACGTCGAGTTTCCAATCTTCAGAGTTGCTTTTCATTCTTTCCAATAAATCCCATTTGAATTCAATATCATTCTTCATGTAGGAACCAATACAAGAAGTATCGAGCATGGATTGATCATTATGAGAAAGCCGAGCATAAAAATTCTGAATAATAATTTATCTGGAGAACTCATGATTGGGGCATGAATATAACATTGAATTAAGCCTCCCCAAGCTTGAGCGATACTTTCTCCTTCACGAGGCCAAAAATTATAGATATAATTCCGATCACGATGAACCAAATGCATAGGATAATACTTCTAATGAAATACCAATTTCAATCGGTTGTAGTTCCATGATCCAATATCATCACATAGCATATACCATTTCAATGCCTTCTCCATCAAAGATAAAGGAAAGAACTTCTTCTTGACATCAACCTCGGGCAATCCTGCAAGCTTAAATAATCCACAAACTTCATCCACATAGATTATATGCAAATCAGGATGTAGTGTTCCATCTCCTGCATAAGGATTAGCTAGCAATTTCTCTATCATACGCAAAGGAATTTCACAATAAATATTTTTAGTAGGTTTAGTAGGTTGAGGAGAAACTCTTTGTGCTTCTGGTCGAGGTTAAGATACCCCGAACAAGCCCCTTAAAGGATTATTTTCCATAATAACAAGTGATAGTAAATTTCAGCACACTATATAAATTTTTCCTAACCAAATTCCACTCACCAAAGGCGCTTCACTCCTCGTCAACGGTGCTAGAAAAGAGTATTAATGACCCACAAGTATAGGGGATCTATCGTAGTCCTTTTGATAAGTAAGAGTGTCAAACCCAACGAGGACCAGAAGGAAATGACAAGTGGTTTCTAGTAAGGTATTCTCTACAAGCACTGAAATTATCGATAACAGATAGTTTTGTGATAAGATAATTCATAACGGGTAGGAAGTAATAAATGTAGCAAAGATGCAGAAAGGTGGCCCAATCCATTTTGTAGCAAAGGACGATCCTGGATAAACTCCCAAGGACACATGGGAATTTCTGTCAAGCTAGTTTTCATCATGCTCATTTGATTCGCGTTCGTTACTTTGATAATTTGATATGTGGGTGGACTGGTGCTTGGATGCTTCCCTTACTTGGACAAAACTCCCACTTATGATTAACCTCTCTCGCAAGCATCCACAACTACGAAAGAAGAATTAAGATAAATCTAACCACATGATTACTAGATTCACATGATTACTTATAACAAGACTTATCCCATGTCCTCATGAACAAACATAACTACTCACAAAGCATATTCATGTTCATAATCAGAGGAGTATTAATTATCATTAAGGATCTGAACATGTGATCTTCCACCAAGTAAACCAACTAGCATCAACTACAACGAGTAATCAACACTACTAGCAACCCATAGGTACCAATCTGAGGTTTTGAGACAAAGATCAGATAGAAGAGACGAACTAGGGTTTGGAGAGGAGATGGTGCTGATGAAGATTTTGATTGAGATTGACCCCCTCTCGATGAGAGGATCATTGGTGATGACAATGGCTTCGATTTCCCCCTCCGAGAGGGAAGTTTTCCAAGCAGAACAACTCCGCCGGAGCCCTAGATTGGTTTTGCCCAAGTTCTGCCTCCAGACGGCGATGCTTCGTCCCGAAAGATCTCTTATGATTTTTTCCCAGGTCAAAACCCTTCATATAGCAGAAAGTGGGCACCGGAGGGCTGCCAGGGGCCCACAAGCCACAGGTGCGTGGCCAAGGGTGTAGGCCACGCCCCCAGGCTTGTGACCTCCTGGTGGGTCCCCTCTGGGGGGTTTTTCGCCCAATATTTTTTATATATTCCAAAATAATTCTTCTTAAATTTTTAGGACTTTTGGAGTTGTGCAGAATAAGTCTCTCATATTTGCTCCCTTTCCAGTACAGAATTTCAGCTGTCGGCATTCTCCCTCTTCATGTAAACCTTGTAAAATAAGAGAGAAGAGGCATAAGTATTGTACCATCATGTGTAATAACAGCCCATAATGCAATAAATATCAATATAAAATAATGATGTAAAATGGACGTATCAGGGGGTCGGCCATCCCACCAGGGGCTGGGTTGCTTCCTCCCACAGCCCATGTGGCCCCCGGAGTGGGTGGCCCTCTCCCGATGGACCCTCAGAACCCTCTCGACACATCCGGTACACTACCGGAAATACCCAAAACTTTTCTGGTGACCAAAATGGGACTTCCTATATATCAATATTTACCTCCGGAGCTCCTCGTGGTGTCCGGCATCTCATCCGAGACTCCTAACAACCTTCGGGCACCAACATACATAACTCAACACTACCAAAACGTCATCGAACATTAAGTGTGCAAACCCTTCGGGTTCGAGAACTATGAAGACATGACCGAGACATCTCTATGGTCAATAACCAATAGTAGGGCCTGGATGCCCATATTGATTCCCACATATTCTACGAATATCTTTATCAGTTGAACCTCTATGTCAAGGATTCAGTTAATCATGTATGATGTTCGCTTTGTTCTTCGGTATGTTACTTGCCTGAGATTTGATCATCGGTATCTCTATACCTAATTTAATCTTGTTACCAGCAAGTCTCTTTACTCGTTCCGTAATGCAAGATCCTATGGCTAACTCTTTAGTCACTTTGCTTGCAAAGCTCGTTGTGATGTTGTATTACCGAGTGGGCCCTCAGATACCTCTCCGTCACACGGAGTAACAAATTCTAGTCTTGATCCATGCCCACTCAACATACACCCTTGGTGATACCTGTAGAGCACCTTTGTAGTCACCCTGTTACGTTGCGACATTTGATACACACAAGGTACTCCTCTGGTGTCAGTGAATTGCATGATCTCATGGTCATAGGAACATATACTTGACATGCAGAAAACTATAGCAATAAACTGACATGATCATATGCTATGTTTATAGTTTGGGTCTTGTCCATCACATCATTCTCCTAATGATGTGATCCCGTTATCAAATGATATCTCATGTCTATGGTAGGAAACCTTGACCATCTTTGATCAACGAGCTAGTCTATTAGAGGCATACTAGGGACACGGTGTTGTCTATGTACCCACACATGTATCTGAGTTCCAATCAATACAATTACAGTATGGATAACAAACGATTATCATGAACAAAGAAATATGATAATAACTAATTTATTATTGCCTCTAGGGCATATTTCCAACAGCCATCGTCACCACCATCCCCTGGCCTCGGTAAGCCTCCTCCTCCTCCTCCTCTTCCCTCCTCCAGCCGCCCCTCCTCCCTCCTCCAGCCTCCCCCTCCTCCCTCCTCCTTCCTCCATCCACATCTCCCCTCCTCCTCCCCCATCCTCCTACCAGATTTTGATTATGTATGAATATTTGAATTTGTTAAGATTTAGACATAGTTAATAGGTTTAGTTGATATATAACACTTTGATTTAGTATGCTTCTAGGGTTTAGTTGATAGCTTCTAGGGTTTCACTAAGTCCTCAAATCAACATGATAATGTTTTTGTTTATATTTGTTTATGTAGAAATCAAATATTTTCTCTGTCGTTGTCCCTAGCACCGCCCCCTCCAACCTCGAGGTGAGACTAGACAAATCCCCATGCACAGATGTTTAGTTGTACTAGATGAGTAGCTGTGACAATGTGAAGCTAGTTTTTTTTAAATGATATTTGATTCAGATAACATTACAAGTTTAAACTTTTTTGTATAAAATGAACTTGACTCTATTCATGCTTACAAAATAATGTGTGTATGTTTATGAACATGTGGATCTTGAGCTGCTGTGTATATGGTGACAAAGATGGCCACATTTCACTCTTTGTATTGCAGGGAAAATGAGAGTGGCATATGTTTTGTCAGAATGCCGATTCATTTCTGTTTCGCCAAATCCCTCATCCCTCCTCTAGCCGCCCCTCCTCCCCCCTCTCTAGCCGCCCCTCCTCCCCCCTCCTCCAGCCACCCCTCCTCCCCCTCCTCCATCCACAGTGACCCTCCTCCTCCCTGCCCCTCCTCCATCCTCCTCCCACCCTTCTTATATCCTACATCCTCCTACCAGACTTTGATTAGGTATGATTAATTGAATTAGTTAAAATTTAGACATAGTTAATAGATTTAGTTGATATATAACGCTTTGATTTAGTATGCTTTAGGGTTTAGTTGATAGCTTCTAGGGTTTCACTAAGTTCTCAAAACAACCTGATGATGTTTTTTAATATTTTGTTTAGGCAGAAATCAAGTATTTGCCCTGCCGTCATCCCCATCACCGCCCCCCTCTGCCCTTGAGGTGAGACCAGGCAAAACCCCATTCATAGATGTTTAGTAGAACTATATGAGTAGTTGTAACAATGCGAAGTTAGTTTTTTTAAATGATAATTAATTCGGATAACATTTCAATTTTAAACCTTTCTGTATATATAAAATGAACTTGACTCTGTTCATGCTTAAAAAAGGACGTGTGTATGTGTATGGACATGTTGATCTTGACTTATTGTGTGTATGGTGACAAAGATGGCCACAATTGACTCTTTGTATCACAAGGAAAAATCCGTGTGGCATATGTTTTGTCAGAATGTCGATTCATTTCCGTTCCGGAGAATTCTGAATGCTTGATATGTCCTGATTTAAGCAAAGGTCATGCCAAAATTTTACCGCGAATTTTAACATGACTTGTGCTAGAATATATGAAATATCGAGTGCCCTGGATTTGTCGGAAAGAGAATTAAATGACATTTAGGGTTGACTTTCAGTTTGTCGGGGCTCCATACATGACAGTCAAAAAATCAGTGAAGGAGAGTGTCCATCATATATGAGAGAAGAAGAGGTGATTGTTGTTGTGGGGGTCGCTCTTCCTATTCTTTCTTGTGATAGACCGTTTGCTAATGCACGAGAAGGAAGAGAAGAGCGACCATCACCGACGGTCGAATAATTACTGAGGGAGTGTCCACCATATACGGTCGAAATATGAGAGAGGAAGAATCCCGATGGCTGTCATGGGGGTTGCTTCTCCTTCATTCCCTATGCTAGACATTTTGGTGTAATGAACTCGGGGACGAAGGGAGGAGCGACCATCACCGACGGCCGAATATATCAGAGACGGAGTGTCCACCATATATACCACGTGAGATGAGAGTTTTCAAGGAAATACTCGATAGGCCGAAAGTCAACTAGTGTTGAATAGTTTGTGTGTTGAGTTCCTGGTAATTTCCGTTGATTTAAAATATTCAAATTATGAACATAGGAAATCTCTGTCGACGATAGGATACTTGAGTGTGATTACTACGTCGACAATCGGGGCATGTGCGGCAGGCCTCACCTGTAAAATGGTAGGTTCTTCACCATCAAGTTGGACGAGACTTTCGATGTTTTTACGATACTCAATGACCAAGTATTTTTTTCATAACTAATCATGACTTGTGTTTTTTTTGCTTCAACGCATAATTTCCGTTTTCTACAATTCGATTAGTACATCCCCTACCATGCAAGATGGTATGTCTTGCATAAGCTCGGTTTTCAAGATAGTTACAACATGGAGACGAGGAGGTCTCACCTGAGGACTAAATACAGTTACGCTTTTCGGGTTAAGCTATACGATGCAGTTAATCACTCATATTTTGGTTGCTCAAATTAGAAAACTCTATGCAAGACATATGCTGAGTTTGTCAAATAAATTTTTTAAATAATTTATATTTTTCATTTAAAAATAACTGGTCTTCATACCTACTAAACTTGTTTATTTATAATTGACAGGTTATTTCGGTTCTCCAAAAAATACTCGAAAACGTTGTAGACAAGATGTACTGCAGTTATGGTTCCGAGCTAACTTGTGAGGAGAAAGAATCTCTTCTCTCATTTATAAATGATGTTGAGACTTTTAAGACTAATTATCAAATCAACCCAAATATAAGTGGACACGTGTCGGCCATTGCCTACTCATGTGGCCATGGTCGACTAAAGCAACAACAACAATCTCCTCGTTATCAGATGAAACATCATCTGAATCGTAAATAAATTATAAAAAGAATACTTATTGTTGGAGTCCATTTGTATCTTACGGACAAACCGCCGAACACCTTACGAGCATGATGAAAGAAGACGGCCGGTGACGAGCCTTGTGCCTCTCCAAAATTAGGTAGCAGGACAGTCAGGCATGGAGTTGAACGTGACGGCGTCCGGTGAGCGAGGCAGTCGCACTTGTGTGCTGCCGGCAGGTGAGGCGAGGGGGTGATAGGCGTCGACATCGGGGTGCTGCGAAGCAGCGAAAATCACCAAACGCCGGAGTATGGATCGTTGGCGGGTGGCGTGCCTCTAGGAAAGGTATGTGGGTACGGCCGGCCGGCCTGGACACCAAAACTGGGTTGCGGCGGCGACGGTTGGGGCACGAGGAGGCGAAGACGCGCCCAGAAAAATACGCACGGACAGAAAAAAAGTATTAACAGAACAACCATAAAAATTTCACGTGGCCGTCTAAACGCTGCGCGTTTTATTCGTGCAGCCGCAGAGATGGAGATCATCTGGGTGTGTTTAATCAAGGCTGGCTAATGGTGCTGAAAATTACGCGTTCGCTGGCCAGGATTGCTCCACATATGCGCGAATAGAACAGGTCTTCGGGCGTCTGTCATGGGCATGCAGCAAACTCTGGAGCTTAATGTTCAGAAACTTCATATTGAGATGGACTGCCTGAGTGTTGTCAACATGCTCAAAGATCAATCAAAGAAGTAAAGAACGTCTCTTCTGCTGGACAGGTTGTGGAGGAGGTGAAGGCATTGCTTCGGACACGGCAGGATTACACAGTAACTTGGGTGCGGAGGTCTGCAAATGGTGCAACGCATACTGCAAAATTAGGCATTAGCGGCAGGACTTCTAAGACCAACTCCGGCATTAGCAGCATTATCCATGCAAGTCAATCATTTGAGTGTTTGACCAATATTGTAACGCGAAAGCTAACCTCCAGTCGACTGGAGGTTAGCGACAGATCCGTACGGTCCCCTCTGTTGGGGATATAACCCCACGGTGAGACCAGCCCTGAAGGCTTCGGGTCATATCAAGCGGCTCGTACGCCAACCCAAGAGTGAACCGTGAAGATTTAAGGCCCAAGACGCTTGGCGGCTTGACAGGATGGGCCGGAAGGTGGCCCGGATGAAGAAGATCCGGACGCGTAAGCCGCCCGGGGACAACTTGGTGAGGAAAGGCAAGAGAAGATAGAGGTAGACTCGGACATGTAATGAGAGTTGGTTACAACTTGTATGACCAGTGGCCTTGACCTCCTATATAAAGGCAAGACCCGAGGTGACTTAGGGATGAGGTGTTCGAGAACTAGGTCAAGCAATAGCTCCCTTGTAATCGATACATCAGGCAATACAAGCACAAGCAGGACGTAGGCTATTACCTCGACTTGAGGGGCCGAACCTGGGTAAACTCATGTCCTTCGTCCCAACCAACCCCTTTGATTCTATCACGTTAGCAATGGCCTCGAACCCAAGTCCATTCACCCGGACATCTGCCGTGATAAAACCACGACAGTTGGCGTCCACCGTGGGGCCTGCGCTCGGTGGTATCGAGCTCTCAAAGGGCTCTCTCCCAGGGCTCAAGGGATACGTGGTTGGAAGGATGAGCAAGAGTCGCCGCGGACGGCTCTACATCAACGATGCCGGCTGGGGGCTTGATGCCGATTCTGTGGAATATGGATTTCGGGTTCCTTTCGGCGGAATTCACGTCTTCATCGGAAGGACTGACGGATCTACACCCGAGCCGGACATCTGCACCAACATCGTCGAGCCGGCTCAGCGCGCGCAACCCGCCCGTGATGTGCCGCCCGCCCGTGTTAACCCGGGCCAGAAGCACGTCTTCGTAGGCTTTACTCAAGGGCTGGATCTAGAAGCTTCTGGGTCACAGGAAACTCTTGTCTGTTCAAAAGACGAATCTTCGAGCGGGGAAACGGAGTTGATCTATCAGCTTCACCATGGCGGGCTCAGGGGCTACGATGAGCTCTGCCCTCAGTCGGATAATTCTGATTCGGATGTTCTTGGACCGCCGGTTCATGCTGCCGTGTTTATGGCAGGGTTGGCCCCAGGCACGAGCAGTACAGCCTCAGGTGCGGCAACCTCGGGCGCTGACCCGCCGCCACCGGCTCAAGTTCTTCTGGATTTGACGAATGAGCTCGCGGCCCTAATGGCCACTGAAGTTACACCAGATAATCAAGCCGCCCGGAACTTAGAAATTGTGAGACTCAAGGACCGGATGGCGAAGGAGCAACAGAGGATAGCTGATCTGAAGATCTAGATGGAGGAAGAGGCAGAACGTATTAAAATGGATGCTTTCCGCCTAGGGCTGGAACAGCAATCACTGGCTGCAGTACATCGGATGAGGCATCAATCCCGATTACCAGAACGATATGAGGCTAGGAACCTCTTCAACACGCCAGGAACGAGACGAGCAGCGGATGCACCTGGAAGCCGCCTGGCGGCTCGACCGACGTCTCACCCGGCCCGACGAAACCAGGCCTCACCAGTGGTCTTCCCAACATCGGCGGGTCATTATTCTAACCCAACCGAGAATATGGTGGCCGCGGCTACCCGGCTTGAAACGATTCCTATTCCGGATGAAGCAACTTTTGCGGAAGAGGTATGGAATGCCATTGGATACCTTCAGACGGCGATGGCCCAACAGAAGAAGTATACTCACAGCTGGAGCCGCGTTCATTCAACCCCTCTCCCCAGCCGGCGCTATGAGTCGCCGGCGGTTTCCAGCAACGATCGGCAGAGAGGACCTCCGGGGACGATCGGGCGGCTCTAGATGCGCAAGCGCTCATGAACCAGGCGAGAAACCAGCAAGAGGTGGCAGCTTTGGCTACGGCGACAACAAAGAGCCCGCGCCCTCGGTATCAGTAGGAGCGGGAGTAACTGCCAGGGCCGTGGGAGTGCCATGTCTATCATCAGCTCTACGAAGTGAACGGTTGCCAAAGGATTTTAAAGGACCTCGCAAGGTTCCGAATTACACTGCTGATTTGCCTCCCGAGGCCTGGGTCGAAAGTTATGAGCTAGCTATGGAGATGCCGGATATCAGTGAGGCAGTGTGTGCTAAGTACTTCGTCATGATGCTTGAAGGTCCGGCTCGCACGTGGTTAAAGGGGTTGCCTCCCAATACCATCAATTCGTGGGCCGAGTTAAGGGCGAGGTTCATCAAAAAATTTCAAGGGACTTGCAAACAGCCTATGACCATTGTGGATCTCGATCATTGCGTCCAACAGGAGGGTGGGTCGGCTCATCATTGGGTCCGACGGGTGTCGACCATCATCCACTCGTCTGAGCAAATCACGGCGGCTCAAGTTGTGCTGATCTTAGAGAAGAACTGTCACTTTGTCCCGCTGAAGCAGAAACTTGGTCGGCTCAAGCGTAGATGTTAGGGCATGGGAGAGCTCATGATGGCTCTCACAAAGTATGCTGATTCTGGTAACACGAAGGATCCAGGCTCTGACGAGGAGAAGGCCGGTCAAGGCAAGAAAAACAATCAAGGAAAGGGTGTGGCCAACAATGGTAATCAGAATAAGCGGAAGAACCCCGATGGCGGATCAAAGCTGGTAGCCAATGCAAGCACCAGTCAGAATCATCCTAAGGGCAACGGGAAGTTCAGGCCACCTTTTAATAAGAACAAGACTCCCTTTAAGTTGGAGGAGGTGCTTAAGAAGCCCTGCCCGGAACACAGCCAGCTCGGTAAGCCTTCGTCGCACACATGGGGTGATTGCCATATCATGCAGAAGATCAAAAATTACTACACGCAACCCAACATCTAGGGCGGTGGCCCGCCGGGCAGCTTAGGACCGGGCGGGTCAGGGGCCGAATTCGGATTCGGCGGCTCAGGGTCCGGTCATCATGGTCAAGGTAATCAATGACGACATCCGCAGCACTCTGGTAACAACAACCAGCAGCAGTATAACCAATCTGGGTATCAAAGTAATCCAAAGCAGCTCAGCTCGGGCCAGTATCACGTTTTCATGACCAGCCTTAACAAGCGGGATCAGAAGTTGTGCAAGCGAGCGGTCCATGCGGTTGCGCCAGCTCTGCTGCAGTACTTGAAGTGGTCTGAATATAACATAACGTGGAGCCGGGAGGATCACCCGCCGCGTGTTGATGACCCGGGCCGGCTGGCTTTGGTTGTTGCCCCTCAAGTGGGAGGATATATGGTAATAAGGTGCTGATGGATGGAGGCAGCATTATCAACATCCTCTATTATGACACCTTCCGGCGGATGAAGTTGCTTGACAAGGATCTTAAGCCCTCATCCACCGTTTTTCATGGTGTGGTACTAGAAAAATTGGCTTATCCGGTGGGTAGGATTTCCTTGGAAGTTGCCTTTGGTGACGAATATAACTACAGAGTGGAGTCCTTGTGGTTTGAAGTGGTCAAGATCAAGAGCCCTTATCATGCGTTGTTTGGGCGGCCGGCTTGTGCTAAGTTCATGGCTAGGCCTTGCTATGTCTACTTTCAGCTCAAGATGCCCGGGTTAAAAGGTACAATTATCGTTCATGGTGATCGGAATACGGATATTGAGTGCGGGGAAGGAGACGCAGCATATGCAGAATCTAGTTGTGCTCAGGAGGAGCTTTAGTTTTATAAGGAGAATGTTGACCCGAAGGATATGCGCCGCTGAAAAAGCCCACAACGGAGGTTGAGCCGCCCCTTAAGTTTTTGGCGGATGATACCAAGGCAATAGACTTCATTCCGGGTGACTCATCGAAACAGTCCATCATTGGGGCTCACATGGATCCCAAATAGGAAAGCGCGCTCATCGAATTCATCCGTGAGAATCGAGACATCTTTGCATGGAAACCTTCTGACATGTCGGGTGTTCCGAGAGAGTTCGCTGAGCACAATCTTAATGTGGATCCTAAGTTTAAACCTATCGGGCAGTTTCTACGGTGGTTCAATGAGGAGAGACGCAAGGCCATCGGAGAAGAGGTTACCCGTCTCTTAGCGGCGGGTTTCATTGTCGAGGTCTTTCACCCGGAGTGGCTTGCTAACCCAGTGTTGGTGCTCAAAAAGAACAGCACATGGCGGATGTGTGTGGATTATACGGACCTTAACAAGGCTTGTCCGGCTGATCCCTTTGCTCTCCCTCGTATTGATCAGATCATTGATGCTACAGCAAGTTGCGAAAGCCTGTGCTTCCTGGATGCTTATTCAGGATATCATTAGATCAAGATGGCAGTTAAGGACCAAGAGAAGACGGCTTTCATTACGCCTTTTGGAGCCTTCTGTTATGTATCTATGCCTTTCGGTCTCAAGAGTGCCCAGGTAACGTATCAGCGCTGTGTGCAATATTGCCTTCACAGTCAGATTGGGCGCAATGTTCATGCTTACGTGGATGATATTGTGATAAAATCAAGGAAGAAGGAGACCCTTTTGGATGACTTAAGGGAAAATTTTGACAATCTCCGGATCTACAAGATGATGCTTTACCCGGCCAAGTGTGTTTTTGGTGTCTCGGCTGGCACTCTTGGGATTTCTGGTATCTAAGCGTGGCATTGAGGCTAACCCGGATAAAATTAAAGCTATCACCTCCCTGGGAGAGCCGGCCTGTGTTAATGATGTCCAACGCCTAGCGGGGCGAATCACCGTGTTGAGGCGGTTCATAAGCCGCCTCGGTGAGAAAGCCATTCCCCTATATTAGATGATGAAAAAGACAGATAATTTTGTCTGGATTACGGCGGCGGGTGAAGCATTGGAGGCACTAAAGAAACAATTCACTGAGCCGCCGGTATTGGCTGCTCCGGCTGAGAAAGAACATTTGCTCCTGTACGTGGCGGCTAACAACCGGGCAGTCAGCGCTGCAATTGTGGTTGAGAGCAAGGAAGCCGAGAAGGAGTATCCGGTTCAAAGGCCGGTTTATTATATCAGTGAGGTCCTGACTAAATCCAAGCAGAGATATCCACATTGGCAGAAGCTAGTGTATGGGGTGTTCATGGCCAATCGCAAGTTGAAGCACTATTTCCTAGGGCACCAGATCACCATGGTCAGTTTTGCTCCGTTGGGGGATATAATCCAGAACAGAGAAGCTACTGGTAGGATTGCTAAGTGGGCATTGGAGCTGGGACCTCTCAATCTGAAATATGTGCCTCGTATGGCCATCAAATCCCAAACCCTTGTGGATTTTATAAATGACTGGACAAAGTGTCAAGCTCCCGAGGAAAAGCCAGATAATACATACTGGACTATACACTTTGATGGATCCAAGCAGCTGGAAGGATCGAGGGCAGGAGTTGTTTTGAAATCTCCCAAGGGTGATAAGTTTTGTTATGTGCTTCGGCTGATGTTCCCTTGCACCAACAATGCGGCTGAGTATGAGGCTCTGCTTCATGGTCTCAGAGTAGCCAAGGAGATGAATTTAAGCCGGGTAAGGTGTTTGGGCGACTCAGATCTTGTGGCTCAGCAAGTTTCGGGAACTTGGGATTCCAAGGACCCGCGGATGGTGGCTTATCGTCAAGCGGTGGATATCATTGCTGGTCATTTCAAAGGATATCAGGTAGATCACATTGACTGACGCAGGAATGAGGCGGTTGATGCCTTGTCACGGTTAGGTTCTCAGCGAAAACTGGTGCCACCTAATATCTTTCTGGACGTCTTATACCACCCGACTGTCAAGTTACCTTCAAAGGAAGATTTGGCTGTTCCTGACCCGGAGGGGCAATTGGTGGCGGCTCTACATGCTATTCTGGATTGGACTGTGCCTTACCTGGCTTATTTGACTCGGGGCGAGTTGCCTGATGATGAAAACCTGGCTAGAAAGATCACCTGGCGGTCTAAGTCCATGACAATAATTAATGGTGAGTTGCACAAGTGCAGCGTTACCGGGGTTTTTCAGTGTTGTGTCTCACCAGAGGAAGGTCAAGAAAACTTGAATGAAATTCACGCTGGGGATTGTGGACATCACGCCGGCTCAAAATCTCTAGTGGCCAAGGCTTTCCGACCCGGTTTCTTTTGGTTGACGGCTCATAAAGATGCAGAGGCTCTGGTCCGTAAGTGTGACGGATGTCAAAAATTTGGCCGGCGTGCTCATGTTCCGGCTCAAGAGTTACGGATGATACCAATTACTTGGTTGTTTGCAGTCTGGGGCTTGATATGGTAGGGCCTTTCAAGAGATCCAAGGATAAGAAAACGCACCTCTTACTGGCGGTTGATAAGTTCACCAAATGGGTAGAGGCTGAGCCGATTAGCAAGTGTGACGCGGTTATGGCGGTTCAGTTTGTTAAAAAGCTGATCTACCATTTTGGTTAGCCCCACAGCATCATCACTGACAATGGCACAAATTTGTCCAAGGGGGCTATGAAAAAATTCTGTGACGAAGAGCACATCCGGCTTGATGTTTCAGCAGTTGTGAATCCATAGTCCAACGGTCAGGTGGAGCGTTCCAATCAAGAAATCATGAGGGGTATTAAGTCGCGGCTTATGGTTCCTTTACAACAAATGCCCGGGTGTTGGGTAGAAGAGTTTCCTTCCGTCTTCTGGAGCATCAGAACCACTCCCAACAGATCTATAGGGTATACACCTTTCTTCATGGTGTACGGGGCCGACGTGTTGGAAATATGCCCAAGAGGCAATAAATAAAGTGTTTATTATTATATTTCCTTGTTCATGATAATCGTTTATTATCCATGCTATCATTGTATTGATTGGAAACACATTACATGTGTGGGTAAATAGACAACACTTGGTCCCTAGTATGCCTCTAGTGAACTAGCTCGTTAATCAAAGATGGTCAAGGTTTCCTAGCCATTGACATGTGATGTCATTTGATAACGGGATCACATCATTAGAAGAATTATGTGATGAACAAGACCCAAACTACAAACGTAGCATATGATCGTGTCAGTTTATTGCTACTGTTTTCTGCATGTCAAGTATATGTTCCTATGACTATGAGATCATGCAACTCACGGACATCGGAGGAGTGCCTTGTGTGTATATAATGTCGCAACGTAACTGGGTGACTATAAAGGTGCATTACAGGAATCTTTGAGGGTGTCCGTTGGGTTGGCATGGATCAAGACTGGGATTTGTTACTCCGTGTGACGGAGAGGTATCTCAGGGCCCACTCGGTAATACAAGAACACAATAAGCCTTGCAAGCAATGTGACTAAGTGTTAGCCACGGGATCTTGTATTACAGAACGAGTAAAGATACTTGACGGTAACGAGGTTGAACTAGGTATACAGATACTGACGATCGAATCTCGGGCAAGTAACATACCAAAGAACAAAGGGAACATCATACGGGATTAACTGAATCCTTGAAATAGAGGTTCGACCGATAAAGATCTTCGTAGAATATGTAGGAACCAATATGGGCATCTAGGTCCCGCTATTGGTTATTGACCATAGAGGTGTCTCGGTCATGTCTACATAGTTCTCGAACCCGCAGGGTCTACACACTTAAGGTTTGGTGACGTTTCGGTAGTATAGAGTTATGCATGGTGGTGACCGAAATTTGTTCGGAGTCCCGGATGAGATCCCGGACATCACGAGGACCTGCGGAATGGTCCGGAGGTAAAGATTGATATATAGGAAGCCCTGATTTGGTCACCGGAAAAGTTTCGGGCTCATCGGTAGTGTACCGGGAGTGCCGGTAGTGTACCGGGGGACCATCAGGAGGGGTATTTCGACCCAAGAGGCTACATGGGCTGTGGGAAGGTGAATAAAAGCCCTTAGTGGGCTGGTGGAAGTCCCACACAAGTCCCATGTGGGTGGGAAGAGAAGCCCAAAAGGAAAAAGGTGGGAAAAGGCAAAAAGGAACAAATAAGGAAGGAGTCCTAATCGTACTAGGAGTGGAGGAGGAAGACTCCTCCCTCCTTGGTTCGGCCGAAGCCTAGTGCTGTCCCCTTGAGGGCCAAGCCTCCTCCTCCCCTCCTCCTATATATATTAGTGGTTTTTAGGGGTTTTGCACAAGATTTTCTGCCAAGTGCTGCCCTCTCCTCTAGTGCATAGTTTCTCCTCTAGATCGGTTTTCTGCAGTGCTCAGGCGAAGCCCTGCCGGAACAGCTCCACCACCATCACCGGAGCGCCGTCATGCTGCCGGAGAACTCTTCCACCTCTCTGCCCCCTCTTGCTGGACCAAGAGGGCGGAGATTGTCATCAAGCCGTACGTGTGCTGAACGCGGAGGTGCCGTCCGTTCGGTGCTAGATCGGGATGGATCGTGATTGGATGGCGGGACGCTCGACGATTTGGATTGCGAAGACATTTGACTACATCAACCATGTTTCTTAACGCTTCCCGCTTAGCGATCTACAAGGGTACATAGATCCACTCTCCCTCTCGTAGATGCTCATCACCATGGATAGATCTTCCATGTGCGTAGGAATTTTTTCGTTTCCCATGCAACGTTCCCCAACAGTGGTATCAGAGCCAGGTTTATGTGTAGATAAGATCTCGAGTAGAACACAAAGACTTTATGGGCATTGATGCTTAGATTGCTTCCTCCCTTGGTCATGTTTTGGTTCAGCGGTATTGTGGGATGAAGCGGCCCGGACCAACATTACTCGTACGCTTACGTGAGACCGGTTCCATCGACTGACGTGTAACTTCGTTGCACAAAGATGGTTGGCGGGTGTTTGTTTCTCCTACTTTAGTTGGATCGGATTCGACTAAGGCGGTCCTTGAGAAGGTTGAAAAGCAACTTATGTATCACCATTGTGGTTTATGCGTAGGTGAGAATTGTTCTTGCTAGATACCCGTAGCAGCCACGTAAAACATGCAACAACAATTAGAGGACATCTAACTTGTTCTTGCAGGGTATGTTGTGATGTGATATGGCCAATTACATGATATGATATATGTGATGTATGAGATGATCATGTGTTGTATAGAATATCACGACTTGCATGTCGATGAGTACGGCAACCGGCAGGAGCCATAGGGTTGTCTTTAATTATTGTATGACCTGCGTGTCAATCATTAAGCGCTATGTAATGCTTTACTTTATCGCTAAATGGTAGCAATAGTAGTAGAAGCATGGTGGGCGCGACAACCCCGATGGCGACACGTTGATGGAGATCATGGTGTCATGCCGGTGACGATGGAGATCATGCCGGTGCTTTCAAGATGGAGATCAAAAGCACAAGTTCATGGCCATATCATGTCACTTATGATTTGCATGTGATGTTAATCTTTTTATGCACCTTGTTTTGCTTAGGACGACGGTAGCATTATAAGGTGATCCCTCACTTAAATTTCAAGATGAATTGTGTTCTCCCCGAGTGTGCACCGTTGCGAAAGTTCGTCGTGTTGAGACACCACGTGATGATCGGGTGTGATAGACTCTACGTTCACATACAACGGGTGCAAGCCAGTGTTGCACATGCAGAACACTCAGGTTAAACTTGACAAACCTAGCATGTACAAACATGGCCTCGGAACACAAGAGACCGAAAGGTCGAACATGAGTCATATAGTAGATATGATCAACATGATGTTGTTCACCATTGAAACCACCTCAACTCACGTGATGATCGGACTTGAGTTGGTGAATTTGGATCATGTGACACTCAGATGACCTGAGGGATGTCAATTTGAGTGGGAGCTTTAGTATTTTGATTAACTAAACTCATTATCTTGAACAATAGTCTAAAACCTTTGCATATTTATGTTGTAGATCAATGGCTCGCGCAGTAGCACCCCTGAATTTTAATGTGTTCCCAGAGAAAGCTAAGTTGAAAGATGATGGAAGTAACTTTGCTGACTGGGCCCGTAATCTGAGGATTATCCTCACGGCTTCCCAGAAATCGTATGTCCTTGATGCACCGCTTGGTGACCAACCCGACGACATGTCATCCGAAGACGTTAAGAACGCTTGGGAGGCACGTTCTAGAGATTAGTCGATAGTTTAGTGTGCAATATTGTATGGCTTAGAACCGGGACTTCAAAGATGTTTTGAACGTCATGGAGCATATGAGATGTTCCAGGAGTTGAAGTTCATCTTTCAGAAGAATGCTGGATCGAGAGGTATGAGACCTCTGATAAGTTCTATGCTTGCAAATGGAGGAGAATGGGTCTATCAGTGAACATATACTCAGAATGTCTAGATACTCGATTCGTCTGGCAGAGTTGGGAATTGCCCTTCCGCCAGAGGCGATCACTGACAGATTTCTTCAATCATTGCCACCTAGTTGCAAGAGCTTTGTGATGAACTATAACATGCACGGGATGAACAAGTCAGTCGTCGAGCTGTTT
Source organism: Hordeum marinum (assembly GCA_022496015.1). Lineage (NCBI taxonomy): Eukaryota > Viridiplantae > Streptophyta > Magnoliopsida > Poales > Poaceae > Hordeum > Hordeum marinum. The sequence continues at coordinate 389,831,846 of CM039672.1, forward strand.
GCGATGCTAGTAGTTGCTGAGTCTGAAATCCAGAAAGAACATCAAGTGTTGATGGTCAATAAAACCACTAGTTTCAAGAAGAATGGCAAGGGCAAGGGCAAGGGCAAGAAGGATAAAACCAAGAAGGATGGCAAAGCAGTTGCTACTCCTGTAAAGAAGCCCAAGCATGGACCCAAGCCAGAAACTGAGTGCTTTCATTCAAGGGAACTGGTCACTGGAAGCGGAACTGCCCCAAGTACCTGGGTGACAAGAAGGCGGCCAACAACAAACAAGGTATATATGATATACATGTTATTGATGTGTACCTTACTAGCTCTCGTTGTAGTGCCTGGGTATTTGATACCGATTCGGTTGCTCACATTTGCAACTCAAAACAGGAACTACGGAATAAACGAAGGCTGGCAAAGGACAAAGTGACGATGCGCGTGGGAAATGGTTCCAAGGTTGATGTGATCGCCGCCGGTATGCTCTCTCTTCGATTACCATCGGGATTAGTGATGAACCTGAATAATTGTTATTTAGTGCTTGCATTAAGCATGAACATTATATCTGGATCTTGTTTATTGCGAGACGTTTACTCATTGAAATCGGAGAATAATGGTTGTTCTATTTATATGAGTAATATCTTTTATGGTCATGCACCCAATGTGAGGGGTTTATTCATGTTGAATCTTGATAGTGATGATACACATGTTCATAACATTGATGCCAAAAGATGTAGAGTTGATAATGATAGTACCACTTTCTTGTGGCACTGCCGTTTAGGTCATATTGGTGTAAAACGCATGAGGAAGCTCCATACTGATGGGCTTTTGGAGTCACTTGATTTTGAATCACTTGACACATGTGAACCATGCCTCATGGGAAAGATGACTAAAACGCCATTTTCTGGAACACTTTCACAAAGCACATACCTTGATAAAGTTTTGAAGAAGTTCAAAATGGATCAGGCCAAGAAGGGGTTCTTGCCTGTGTTACAAGGTGTGAAGTTGAGTAAGACTCAATGCCCAGTGACTGCAGAAGATAGAGAAAAGATGAGTGTCATCCCCTATGCTTCAGCCATAGGTTCTATCATGTATGCAATGCTATGCACAAGACCCGATGTCAGCCTTGCCATAAGTATGCCCGGAAGGTTTCAAAGTGATCCTGGAATGGAGCACTGGGCGGCGGTCAAGAATATCCTTAAGTACCTGAACAGGACTAAGGAAATGTTTCTTGTTTATGGAGGTGATGAAGAGCTCGTCGTAAAGGGTTATGTCGATGCAAGCTTTGACACTGATCCGGATGACTCTAAGTCACAAACCGGATACGTATTTATTCTCAACGGGGGAGCAGTAAGCTGGTGTAGTTCCAAGCAAAGCGTGGTAGCCGATTCTACATGCGAAGCGGAGTACATCGCAGCCTCGGAGGCGGCGAAGGAAGGTGTCTGGATGAAGCAGTTCATGATAGATCTTGGAGTAGTGCCTAGTGCACTGAATCCAATGAACATGTTCTGTGACAACACTAGTGCCATTGCTCTGGCCAAGGAACCAAGGTTTCACAAGAGGACCAGACACATAAAGCGACGCTTCAATTCCATCCACGATTACATCGAGGAGAAGGACATAAATATTTGCAAAGTGCACACGGATCTGAATGTTGCAGACCCGTTGATTAAATCTCTTCCAAGAGCTAAACATGGTCAACACCAGAACTGCATGGGTGTTCGATTCAGTACAATGTAAATCACGTAGTGATGTGAACTAGATTATTGACTCTAGTGCAAGTGGGAGACTGTTGGAAATATGCCGTAGAGGCAATAAATAAAGTGTTTATTATTATATTTCCTTGTTCATGATAACCGTTTTTTATCCATGCTATAATTGTATTGATTGGAAACACATTACATGTGTGGGTGAATAGATAACACTTGGTCCCTAGTATGCCTCTAGTGAACTAGCTCGTTAATCAAAGATGGTCAAGGTTTCTTAGCCATTGACATGTGATGTCATTTGATAACGGGATCACATCATTAGAAGAATGATGTGATGGACAAGACCCAAACTACAAACGTAGCATATGATCGTGTCAGTTTATTGCTACTGTTTTCTGCATGTCAAGTATATGTTCCTATGACCATGAGATCATGCAACTCAGGGACATCAGAGGATTGCCTTGTGTGTATCAAACGTCGCAACGTAACTGGGTGACTATAAGGATGCATTACAGGTATCTCCAAGGGTGTCTGTTGGGTTGGCATGGATCAAGACTGGGATTTGTTACTCCGTGTCACGGAGAGGTATCTCAGGGCCCACTCGGTAATACAACATCACAAGAAGCCTTGCAAGAAATGTGACTAAGTGTTAGCCATGGGATCTTGTATTACGGACCGAGTAAAGAGACTTTCCAGTAACGAGGTTGAACTAGGTATACAGATACCGACGATCGAATCTCGGGCAAGTAACATACCGAAGAACAAAGGGAACATCGTACGGGATTAACTGAATCCTTGACATAGAGGTTCGACCGATAAAGATCTTCGTAGAATATGTAGGAACCAATATGGTTATCCAGGTCCTGCTATTGGTTATTGACCGTACAGGTGTCTCGGTCATGTCTACATAGTTCTCGAACCCGCAGGGTCTGCACACTTAAGGCTTGGTGACGTTTCGGTAGTATAGAGTTATGCATGGTGGTGACCGAAAGTTGTTTGGATTCCCGGATGAGATCCCGGACATCACGAGGAGCTCCGGAATGGTCCGGAGGTAAAGATTGATATGTAGGAAGTCCTATTTTGGTCGCCAGAAAAGTTTCGGGCTCATCGGTAGTGTAATAGGAGTGCCGGTAGTGTATCCGGGGACCATCGGGAGGGGTATTTCGACCCAAGAGGCTACATGGGCTGTGGGAAGGTGAATACCAACCCTTAGTGGTCTTGTGGAAGTCCCACACAAGGTCCATGCGACTCGGAAGAAAAGCCCAAAAGGAAAAAGGTGGAAAAAGGCAAAAAGGAACAAATAAGGAAGGAGTCCTAATCCTACTAGGAGTGGAGGAGGAGGACTCCTCCCTCCTTGGTTCGGCCGAAGCCTAGTGCTGGCCCCTTGAGGGCCAAGCCTCCTCCTCCCCTCCTCCTATATATACTAGTGGTTTTCTGGGGGTTTGCACAAGATTTTCTGCCACGTGCTGCCCTCTCCTCTAGTGCATAGTTTCTCCTCTAGATCGGTTTTCTGCAGTGCTCAGGCGAAGCCCTGCCGGAACTGGTCCACCACCATCGCCGGAGCGCCGTCATGCTGCCAGAGAACTCTTCCACCTCTCCACCCCCTCTTTCTGTATCAAGAAGGCGGAGATCGTCATCAAGTCATACGTGTGCTGAACGCGGAGGTGTCGTCCATTCGGTGCTAGATCGAGACGGATCGTGATTGGATCGCGGGACGCTCGGCGATTTAGATCGTGAAGATGTTCGACTACATCAACCGCGTTTCGTAACGCTTCCCGCTTAGAGATCTACAAGGGTACGTAGATCCACTCTTCCTCTCGTAGATGCTCATCACCATGGATAGATCTTGCGTGTGCGTAGGAAAATTCTTGTTTCGCATGCAACGTTCCCCAACACGAGGAAGTATTACCAAGAGACATCCGGCATGACTCGCGACGAGTGGCGGCTTATGTTGAGACGAACAATGAGACGGCGCGTCAAGATGTGTTGGATGCTTTGGAAGAGGAACGAGAGGTGGCGGGTGCCTGTTCGGCGATTTATCAACAAGACCTGCGCCGCTATCATAGCCGCAGGGTCAAGACACAGATGTTTTGAGAGGGTGACTTGGTGCTACGGTTGATTCAAGACCAGACAGATATGCATAAGTTATCTCCTCCATGGGAAGGACCTTTCGTGGTCAGCAAAAATCTCAACAACGGGTCGTATTACCTCATGGACATTCGGGATGACTCAGATACTTCGGGTCAGGAGACCCGCCGGCCGTGGAACATAGCGCATCTACGGCCTTATTACACCTAAGGTTGTTGAAAATCACCATTGTACATTATCATTGTACATATCATATTTATATATGAATAAAATAGCATCCCTGCAAGCCGGGTCCTCTACCATGTCGCATATCTTCATTGATGCAAGAAAAATCTAAAACATTGGTTGTCGAAGGGGGCTTCTTACCTTCGGGTATCGCTTATCTAACCCTAACAGCCGGCTTTATGCCAATCCGGTTGACATGGCAGACGCGGTTGTCGAAGGGGGCTTCTTACCTTCGGGTATCGCTTATCTCACCCTAACAACCGACGTTCGTGCCAAAAATGTTGACAAGTAAACATTGGCTGTCGAAGGGGGCTTCTTACCTTCGGGTATCGCTTATCTCACCCTAACAGCCAGCTTTATGCCAATCCGGTTAACATGTTAGCCGGGGTTGTCGAAGGGGGCTTCTTACCGACGGGTATCGCTTATGTCACCCTAACAACCGGCTTTATGCCATTCCAGTTGACATGTCAGCTGCGGCTATCGAAGGGGGCTTCTTACCTTTGGGTATCGCTTATCTCGCCCTAACAGCCGACTTTATGCCATTCCGGTTAACATGTTAGCCACGGTTGTCGAATGGGGGCTTCTTACCTTCGGGTATCGCTTATCTCACCCTAACAACCGGCATTCGCCCCAAAAATGTTGACAAGTCAACATTAGCTGTCGAAGGGGGCTTCTTACCTTCGGGCATCGCTTATCTCAGCCTAACAACCGGCTTTAAGCCATTCCGATTAACATGTTAGCCGCGGTTGACGAAGGGGGCTTCTTACCTTCGGGTATCGCTTATATCACCCTAACCACCGGCGTTCGCGCCAAAAATGTTGACAAGTCAACATTGGTTGTCGAAGGGGGCTTCTTACCTTTGGGTATCGCTTATCTCATCCTAACAGCCGGCTTTAAGCCATTCCGGTTAACATGTTAGCCGCGGTTGTCGAATGGGCTTCCCACCTCCGGGTGTAGCTTATCTATCCCTAACAACCGGCGTTCGCGCCAAAAAATGTTGAAAAATCAACATAGCTATATTGGGGGCTTCCTAGCCTACGGGTGAAGCTTATCAAACTTTCTCGACCGACTCTGAAGCCAAGCAAAGGATTCTGTCAACACGTTGGGAAGACACATCATCTTTGGGTTGTGCTTTTTAAGCCTCCCTCCTAACGGTACACAGGTACATTTATGTATGCAGGAAATTAAGCTGAACAGAGCCAGTAAGGCATATAATGAGAAAGACAAAGATGGCAAACATCTATTTTTAAGCCGGATTTTCACATGTGCGCGATGGCACAAGTTCAACAAAGGCAAGGTTGCTGCTAGTCTATTACAGACTCTCTCTCTGTGGAGCCCAAAATATCATCAAGTTTTTTACATCGCCCACGGCGGGTCATGGAGAGACGGCTATTAAAAGTTTTCTATAAAGTAATCAGCTGGCTGGCGGGTCATCCTGCTCCGGCTCGTCGGCTGCCTTGATCTGGAGATTTTCCAAGTCCCAGTTGTAGTCGGTTAAAGCCGCAAAAGTTCCTTCTTCAAAGAAGGGGGACGGGTCAAGATCAGAGGCGAAGAGATTCTTACTGTGAGCGGGTGTCAGATCTTTGCACTCAAAGAGCGGGCAACGGATCCTCTTTTGATTAGCGTTGTAAGCCGCCCGGTAAGTCGCCAAGTTAACCTCTTCTGCTAAGATCGAGGCTAGGACTTTGGAATCCTTTATGCACCGAGCATAGTCAGCATCGGTAAATTCAGATATGTCGTCTTTCTTGGAGGGGAAACCCATCCATCATGTCAGCCAGAGTAAGCTCTGGAGCGAAAGCCAAAGCCCGGCTTATGGCCGCGATCGCCCTTTGGCGGGCGGCTGATCTTTTCAACTCGACAATCTGTTTGGGCATCGTTGACAGGAGCTCTAAGACCCCTTTGAGAGCCAAGGGGATGTTCTCTTTATACTGCACAACCTTGATTGTGCATACCGCCCCGCAGTACAGTTGCTCTGTCAAAGTATATATAGCATTCAAAGGCAGCAAGCTATCAGAGGTGAGTTGACGGCTCCTAGGACCTGCATGAGATGGAGGCCTCGTTATGAGTCGCTGACACAAGTATAATATCCGGATTGAGCCAAGCTGCTAAAAACTTACCAAAGAGGGTGGCTGCCATTTTCGTGATGTGGCGCTTCAACGACTACAGCTCGTTAGATACAATCATCAGTCGCTAATCAACAACATCCGCCCGCTTAGTCAACGTAGCTTTTTCACAGCCGACAGACTCCTTGAAGGCGGTGAAATCGGCCTTGATCTTAACTAGATCCTCGGTAAGGAGCCGGCATTTCTCGTCAGCTCCACTCCAAGCAGCTTGCTGAGTAGCTAAGTTAGTTTTTAAGCCGGCCAATTGTGACCCGACCTCGGTTAAAGCTTCATGCGACATATCAAATTATGGAGTAAATAAGCAAGTCTCAAACATATTGCAAGCAATATGCATGACACTTGAGGGCTAATGTCTATTTTTCAAAACAGTTCCAACTCAACTTCAACAAGATTGACCCGGAACTTGGGGGCTACATATTGGTTTTCTAAGGAGGTTCAACATGAAAGTCCTGGCTCAACTTTGGAAAAGATTAAACCGGCCCTTGGGGGCTACGATTAGCTCTGTTAATTATTTTCTAGGAAGTTCTGGTTCAAAATTATCAATTATTGAGCCGGCCCCTAGGGGCTAACAACAATGATTTCAGATCACAACTAAGTGAGTTGAGGCCTAAATATTATATATGTCTACTTCTACAAAGATGGAAGAGCCGGATTATTATCAGTCGATATTAACCCGGCCCTTGCGGGCTATGTAAGGGTATAAGAAGGGAAAAGGAGTACCTCATATTTTCTCTTCATTAAATTAACCAGTTTGAGCTCCAGATCCCGGCTTGTAGACAGCCGGTTCATATAGCCAGCATGAAGTTCTTCAGCTGTCATTTTCTCCAAGGCCGGGAGCTCAAACTCCAGCTTCCTGGAAGCCTCAGCCGTCTCACTATGCTTGGTTACCACGGGAGGTGAAGGAGAGTGCAAGCCGACGCCACTAATCACGACGTCCGGGGCAGCAGCATCATCAGCAGCCTTGGCAGGGCTCGGCGGTTTGGAAGAGTTCCTCTGCGGACTCTCAGGAATAATGTCATCAATAGCCGGTTTGGTAGAAGTCGCCGACGGGTCCAGCTTAGCAAGCTCCGGCTCTTGAGCAGCAAGGCCAGGGGAGGACTTGTTGGTTTTCCTCCGCTTAGCTTGAGCCCTAGGAAAAACATGAAAGGTCAGAACTCAAGGGTTACCGCCCTGAAGAGCTGGGCGTAAAGGCTGGAAAACACATACAGTGGATTGTTCTTCGGAGGTGGTAGAGCGGTGGTCGTAGAGTCGCCAGACGAAGGTGATCCCTGAGTGATACTTCAGATGATATAAGGCAGTGTTAAGATTACAAAGGAAAAGTCTATAAAATTAAATAGAGAGGAAATACGTACCTCTGTGGGGCGCTTCTTCGGAGTCGGGGAGTTAGGTAACCCAGACATAAGATCAGTAGAGCCGGCGCTCCGGGTCTGACGTCGATCGGCTTGCTGTTGCTTTTTCAAAAGAAATTGGGGATCCAAATAAGCAAGAGGATGAGAAAGGGGAACTATTCGAACAACCCGCCATATCTTCTGGGGTACAAAACATTCTGAGTCGGATGAAATATAAGTTACCTCAGGGATGTCGGCGCGACTCATCTCCACATTCTGAGTAAGTTGTTATCAGTAAGGTGAATAATTAGGTTACAAAAAATAGTGAAACTATACCTCTGAGCCGGATGATTCTGTCGGTTCAAACCATTCCTCCTGAGGGGTGGTCTTCTTCGTCTTCTTGGCTGGGACCTTCTTCTTGTTCTTCTTCAGAGGAGGAACATACTTCTTTTTCCAGAAGTCAGAGTCAGCCTGAAAATTTAAGCTGGTTAATAGCAATGAATTGACAAAGTCATAACTAAACAGAAAGAAGAGACGATGAAGAGTCACATTACGTCTGGAGCCGGATTAATGTCACTGAAAGGCGCCAGCCCAATAGCGCTGCAAGCTCCTGATGTCTCATGGACCAGACTCCGGATGACAGTGGTGATATCATCTTCGGTTAATGTTGTCCAGCTGAAGCACAGGGAACCATCATACTGGCCCGGATATTCGCACATGAGGCGGCTTCTCTGGCTGAGAGGCATAATTCTCCAAGAGATCCAGCAGCGGATCAGGTCTAAACCCGTCAATCCATTGGCCATGAGGGCTCTAATCTTGGCATGAGTCGGCTCGTGCCTTGCACGTTCAGAAGTTGACAGCCGGCCGGGAAGCTCAGAAGTTGTCTTGAGCCGGGAGGGGCGGTAACCCGACAGCGGATGCTCACCCTCCGAGGAAGTATCCTTACAGTAAAACCAAGTTTTATTCCAATCATTTGGATGACTCGACATTAGTACAACCGGAAAGGTAATGTCCCGACACCTCTGAATAGAAATTCCACCAAGTTCTAAGCTTGGGCCGACCTTTACTTCAGTTTGCCGATTCACGTAAAAGAATTTCCGGAAGAGACCTACAGACGGCTTGGTTTGCAGATAGACCTCGCTAAGCACTTGGAAGTGGCATATGTTTGACACGGAGTTGGGGGCAAGGTCTTGAGGATGCAGCTTGTAAAAATGAAGGATGTTCCGGAAGAATTTTAAGCCAGGGGGCAGGAATCCACGTTCAATATGATCCGAAAAAACAACTACCTCGCCCTCCTGAGGAACGGGCTTCAATTCATTACCCGGAACCCGCCAATGGATGACCTCTTTGGCAGGAAGGGTGCCCGCAAGTATAAAATCCATCAGAAACTCTTCGGTAATGCAAGAACCGACCGAGTTGCAGGAGTTAGAGGCGCGAGACATGGCGGCAGTTTTAACTGTACAAAGTAACCATGTGCGGCGAGTCAAGAAAATGGCGAATAAATATGGGCGGCTTAAAAGCTTAAAGACCTTAAGGATGAGACGCCAAGATCCGGCTGATGAGAGCCGGAACAGCATGGCGGGTCAACATCATGAAAGGACAGGGTGAAATTTGGCTAAGAATTGAAAACAAGTTCCACGAAATAGTGCTAAGATTGCGGATCTACAAAAACAAAAGAAATGTCTATATTTCCAGACCTAGAGATGAACTGGTGAAAGACTGAAAACGACGGGCGGAGCCGTGGTGAATCTAAAAACCATAAGTGTCGATCTCCTACCTAGCGGCGCCATGGAGAGAGGATATAGTCGAGGGCTAATGGACTAAACATGGCTAGCATTGACGGAACCCGAGTTCTAAAACAGCGGCGGCGGAGCTGCATGAAAACCCTATTGGAACGGTTGCGGATCTAAGGGGAGAAGGACTCACCGGCGACGGCGCGATGAACGTGGAAGGTACTCTGGTCGCGTCAGGTTGATGCAGCGGCCCTGTCGACGGTGAGGAGGAGACGGCGCCGGAGCGGGAGGCACTGGAAACGAAAGCGTCGGAAGGAAGAAGATGACGGAGCGAGCGGGAGAAGGCAAATGCCGCCTCGGGCGGTCCTATTTAATAGGGAAAAGGCGGAACGGGCGCGAAAATCCAGGCATCGGATGTCGTTTGACTGAGGCAAACGCCTCAATTCACGGGATATTCATTTAATAAGAAGATTTGTTGCGTGTGTCAGAGGATCTTTTTTGTAGATTTGACAGGACGTCACGGCGGTTCATTTCGGGGCGACTCGTCGAGGACTAAGAAGAAATGCTAAAGTGAGCAAGCTCAAATCGACATGGGGCCTAATGTTGGAGATATAACCCCACGGTGAGACCTGCCCTGAAGGCTCCGGGTCATATCAAGCGGCTCGTACGCCAGCCCAAGAGTGAGCCGTGAAGACTTAAGGCCCAAGACGCTTGGCGGCTTGACAGGATGGGCCGGAAGGTGGCCCGGATGAAGAAGACCCGGGCACGTAAGCCGCCCGGGGACAACTTGGTGAGGAAAGGCAAGAGAAGATAGAGGTAGACTCGGACATGTAATGAGAGTCGGTTACAACTTGTATGACCAATGGCCTTAACCTTCTATATAAAGGAAAGACCCGGGGCGACTTAGGGATGAGGTGATCGAGAACTAGGTCAAGCAATAGCTCCCTTGTAATCGATACATCAGGCAATACAAGCACAAGCAGGATGTAGGCTATTACCTCGACTTGAGGGGCCGAACCTGGGTAAACTTGTGTCCTTCGTCCCAACCAACCCCTTTGAGTCTATCACATTAGCAATGGCCTCGAACCCAATTCCGTTCATCCGGACATCTGCCGTGATAAAACCACGACACCCTCCGATCGATCCCAGTAGGAACTGAACCTTGTACTTAGTGATCTAGTCCTATTCTTGCTAGTCATCTGGGTTAATAGTACCTTGCTAGTGGTTAGATACAGGTTGGGCTGTTTTTATTACCACAAGAGTTGCTAGTGCATTACTAAAACATATTTCTTGGTGGGTGAGTTGTTGATTACATACCCCGATAACTTACATATAAATACATGGTAATACACACATAACTCACACGCAAACATCGTGATAACTTTTGATCCAAGAAAAAAGTTGTTGACAAACATATACTTGTAACTTATATGAACAATTAACATGGTAATAGACACACAATAGAGTTGATAATTTACTTAGTCGAAGTGTGGTAATTTTTTGACTAGGGAAAAAAATTATTGAACCGCCCTTCCTTGGTAACTCATACCTAATAGCATGATAATATATGCACATCAGTGTTGATAATTTACTTAGTCGAGACATAGTAACTATTTTTGACTCGCGGAGGGGTGGGGGTGTTGAAAGTTACATGGTAAATTATGTATAAAAAACATGGTAACATGCGCACAACCAAACTGATAACTCACCCACAAACAACATGATAACTTTGATCCGGGGTGGGTTGTTTGAAAACATACCCTCGATTACTTTCGTGTTAATAGCAAGGTGCTATACGCACAGTATACACACAATAGAGCTGATAATTTACTTAGCCGAAGTAGGGTAATTTTCTGACCAGGGAAATATTTTTTGAACCGCCCTTCCCTGATAACTCATGTCTACTAGCATGGTAATCTACGCATGTCAGCGTTAATAACTTACATAGCCGAGACATGGTAACTAAGTTTAAATGCCATGGTAACTTTCATCCATGTTTTTTTTGTCGAAACATACCCTAGTGTGAAGTTACCACTACCCATGCTAAAGTTATCATGCTCCTCATGGTATAGTCATTAACCTTCTCATATTATAGTTATCAGGCTTATCATAGTATAGTTATCATGTTGCTCAAGTCATAGTTATCATGCTGGTCATGCCAAAGTTACCAAGTAAAAAAAAATCAATGACAGAAAAAAGAAAGGTTCAAATAACCTTGTTTATATACAATAAACAATAACTCAAGGTGGCTTATTTGGTTATTGGGCTCAAAGTCTAATGAGTAGACCTCGGTTCAAGTCCCCTTTCTAGAATTTTTATTTTCTTTTCATATTGTGCAGCCAAAAAAACAGAAAAACCACTAGCGATTTACTACTGGCGTATATGGTTTTCGGAAGAACAAGAAAAATCGGTGGAATCGAACGGCGGGTTGCGAGAGGGAGGTGGGTTACAATTGCTTAAAGTCCAGTCGACTGGATGTTAACACAATCCATATTATAAAGTAAAATAACAACATATGCAATACCAAATAGATAAAATATGAAGCTAATTTTAGTGATAGATCAAATGATATAAATTTGTTATTATGCATATTGATATATTTTCCTAAAAATTTGATCGAACATGCACTCGTTTGACTTAAAAATAAATACACCTGTATAAAGGAATGGAGGGAGTATATTCCACACAAAAAAAGAAATGTGGTTAATTAGATTAACTTTTTAATTATATTTCTGAATATGAAAAATGTTAATTCAGTGTAAAAGGTTTGTTACATAATTTAAGATATTTTGATAGCATTGAAAAATCTTTTGGGCATTTAAAAATGTGCAGTCCTCTCAAGAAATGCACGTGACACTCATAAAATATATAATATAAAATAATTTTTCTTGTAATTTGAATCAAATATTTTGTACTTTCTATATAAATAAATATAAGAGCGTTTAGATTACTACTTTAGTGATCTAAGTGCTCTTATATTTCTTACGGAGGAAGTGCCATTCAGAACAATACACATTAAAATTATCAAAATGTTTACAAGTTTCAGAAATAGTTTCCTAACATTCTTGAAAAAATGTATATAATGCAACAAAATTGTTTGCATAATTTTGTAAAAATGATTTTCATTAAGAAAAATCAATGTGCGTTTGTAAATTGTTAGAAATTATTTCAAAATGTTGAAAATTTTCGAAAAATTGTCAGCCATGAATTTGGCACAAGATAAACATGTATATTCTTTTAGATGTACACAAAACAAATTACAATGTGTATGAAAAAATATACATCAAAACATATATTTGAAAAATATATTAATCATGTATCAGAAAAATGTTAAACTTGTATAAACGATGTTCCTCATGCATACGTAAAATATACAATGTATATGAAAAACATAGACACATGTTGAAAAGAAAGAAAACATAATTAAATGATGAAGAAAACCGAAGTAAATCAAAAAGGGGGAAAAATAACAACCAAACAAACCCCAAAGAAAACCAATGCGGAACATTGAAAAATCGATAAGAAACCACAAAGGAAAAATAATAATCCACGTTGCATCTACAGGACTGGTCCGACCCAGTAGCTCCCGCGGCTGTTCCTGTCCAAGCCATGAATAACACAGGCCTAACAGATCATTTGGATCCAGCTGAGTTGATGGGGTTGGGCTAGTTTGGACCTTCTTGGGTGTGCTGGGGTTGGATTGGGTCGAAAGCTTGTCTATCTGGTAAGGGGATGGATGGAGTGGTGAATTTTGCGGTGATGGCTAGTATTTTGAAGGCGACCGAGGAAGTGCAGCCACCAGCTAAAATGCGCCCGGTTCTCTTGTGTCCAACTGTGCCTTGGCGCTGTGATTTAGATAGACCCCGGCAACTCTAGACTTGTTCAAGAATTTTAAGGATGCGTTTGTGGGCCTTCACATTTATTTTCTTAAGGAGGGCGCGATGCCATTAAAAATAAATACCATCCGTTCGAATTTGGAGTTTGCTAACAACATCTGCCATGCCGTAAGATAAATGGCATATAGTTCTTTCTCTACTACAGCGGTACTTTTTAACGACTAGCACCACAAAGCAAGCGGTGTGTATTTTGTGTAGTTTCAGCTATCTTATTTTGTGAAACTTGAGCAACATGATTGGTCTTTCGGGTCTATTGAGTTTTTTAGTGTGTCACGCTGATTTTATTGGTTCCTCTTTTTAAGTTGGAAATTTTCATCGCCTATAGTAAACATGCATTGTGTTGATAGTCTACACTTGTAAGGGATTATTTCTGTCCTATGTTTGCTATTACTCAAGGTTTCCCATCTTTAGATGGGCGGCTCAAGGGGCTCTCTGGATGGTAATTTAAGTATGGTTGCTCCAGTCATGCCTTGTGTTAGTTTTTTTTTTAGAAAAGGAGTGTGACCTTCGGCCTCTGCATCAGCATGATGCATACGACCATTTTATTAATTATTTACAGAGATCATACAAGGTAATACATCAGTCAGTCTGAAGCCACCATCTAAACAACACATGTTGCTACTCCCATCCCCTTGATGAAGGTGTGCCGAATATCCGGGCCTAATACCAAACGGACATCGCACCAAACCCTAATATCTAAAGCCGGATGTCCCAGCCTAGCCACACACCAGGACTGGGTCCCATATCGGACCGACGCACTCTCAGAGGCTGCCGCCACCGTCTTCCACCAGTCCATCTTCAGAGCAAAAACTGACCCATCGACCTTGCCTGGCCTGCCGTCAACGCCACCATGATGCCAGACAACTCCAACATTCTGCACGTATCCGTCCACACGCGCCCGTCATCGAACCTCCGTAGCACCATGCCACCGGGATCCACCGTCGGCCTTGCGGTGGATGAGATACCGCTCTTCCGCTTGTCCCGTCCAACCAGCACTTGCTCCATAACGATGCCCTCAAGAGGGACAACGGCATAAAAGATATCATCATCGTCCGATCCGGTAGATCCAGATCTAGGGTTTTCCCCAAAGCATTACGAGTGGGGTGCCACGACCTGCAACAACGATGCCTCGAGTAGGGAACGACGTCATAGACGCCGCCATTGTCCGCCATAACTGAAGTCGACGCGATTTTCACCGAAAGTCGCGTCCCCCCAACCTCGTAGCTGGTTGGAACCAAACGGATCCTCGCCGTGAAGGGACGATCCACGGCACCGGAGGCACGCACCATGGACGCAGCTGCAGGAGCCACCACGCGCTAGGACGAGCACGACAGCCCACCGACTGCCACCTTGATCAGGACCTAGATCGGGCCCAGATGCGGCGTGAGCCGCCGCCATGGTCGTCCGCAGATCCACCTAGCGCTGCAGGCCACCACCTCCGCTGCTCCCCCGTGTGTCTCCGTCATCCAACACCGCCGCCTTGCTTGTCGTCTCGCCGCTCGCGTCCCGCTCAACGTCCCTGCTCCGCGCGAAGCCGGACCGTCAGGGTACGCCCACCTATTCCCGCCACCTTGGACAGCCGGGGGCCGCCGCCACCGCCAGCGCTGGCGGCAACAGTGGCCAGGGAGGTCTGGATCGGAGAGTTTTGGCGGCAGCAACGGCCAGGGATGCCTTGTGTTAGTTGAAGCCTTGGTAGAATTTTGTCTTGCAAAAATTGTTACCATAGAGAAGGTGCATCTAGGAGATTTCGGTGTGGTTTTATGAGTTACTTTAGATTTTCTTGAGTCTTTGATCCAAAGCAATGTGCATTTAGTATATGCCTCCTAAAAATAAATTTATCAACGACAGTTTTGGAGATTGACCATTTACTCGAAAAGGAGAAGTTAATCGATGAACTTTGCTAAGGAAACATTAAATCAATGAACTGTATTGTTCCGAACCACAAAGAAAAGTCCTTCATTAGTCAATGAACTTTGCAAAAATTGTTACCGCGGAGAAGTTGCATCCGGGAGATTTCGGGGTAATTTGTGTTTGTTATAGAAGTAGGGTGACCTTGTTTTCTCAAGGCAACTATAGCATATATAGTTTTTTTCTGGATATTTTCTATATTCAAGAAATTAAAAACTTGCGTCTCGCAAGAATCATTTTCTCCCTTTTCGCCCAATGAGTACTTGTCTAAACATGACTAGACCCTGGCCACAACGGAGGAATATTTGCCTACGCAAGACAGAGCATCATTGAGCCGAAAACAAAATAAGCATCGTTGTTCCGACGATGCAAATCGAACACGATATATCATCATGCGGCCGCATAAACAAACCTGTCCAGAAGAGAAAAGCTGCCAAACCCAAGATCCCAGACAGGAGTGTCACCCGCCACTGCCAACCGTATCGCCGGACCACGACGACTTCCTATCGATCTCCCGGGACGTCGTCGGCGGCGGTGAACGACTAGTTAAATCGTCAGTGGTTTCTGCTGGATTCGACTTGCGTCGTTACGCACGCAGATGCCAACGATTATTTAATTTGTCGCCACCTTTTGCTGATGCTGCAAGTCGAATCGCCGGTGCAGTGTGCACGCGTACGTACCTTCTCTTATCTTGCTGTCGAGCTCCGACGACGTGACATTCCGATGATGGAGTCCATCGATCGATCTCGAGATTAGCCTCTTCAGACCGTGCTATCTGCTGCGTGTCGGAATCTAACTGGCTTGCTTCTAGATATGGTCTTCTACTCGGCGCACATAAGTCGTGTTCGAAAACCGGGAGTGGTTTGAAGCATCTTCTTGATTTCTCAAATTTGTGTACTTTGACATCTCTTATAGGGTGGAAAGTTTCGGGTCTAGGTGAACGACCCAGGTTCGGTAAATTGTTCTACCGTTCGGGGCCCCAAAAAAGCCAGGTTCAGCAAAGTATTTGCCTGATGAAATTTACAATGGACTCATAAGTTCATGATTATGCATATGACGCCTTTGTATCTATGCTGAAGATTAGTCTGATATATATTGCACAAGAGTAGACCCACAACCTTATTTAAAAAAAAAAGAAAAATGTCTTTGACTTCTGCATCAATATGATGCATACGGATCAGACCTGCAGCCTCATAAAGACTGATAATATCGTATTTAAAAAGCTAAACAAGGCATGCAGCAAGTTGAGTTGGTTTTGGTGTTCTATTGTACACATAATATGCACTGGCCTAGTAGAGTCCAAAACCCCTAGACATGTCCAGATATTTGGGGCGTGTCGAGATACGAACGCGAGTGCGTGACTGACTGAGTGACACCTATATACCCAAAGGGAAAGCAGAAATTATTGTTGGGAACTCTTTATTTGCCTTTACCACACCATCACCTCCTCTCTTGCCACCGATCGAACTGCGCGCACGAGGATCCACTACTGCTCCCGCTGTCGGCGCTGGGCGCGTACGGAGATGTCCAGGTGCAGCTGGCCCCGGCCGGCAGTGCGATCAGGCATAAGGGTTGAGAACTTCTTTTGGACGACTTCTGCTAGAGAACTTTTTGGATCGATGCATGACTCTGTTAAGGCATGTAATTGAAGCGGGACCTATCAATTGTTAGGCAACAACTGGTTGGGAGCTCAGATGCTATCTCCTTCGCTTTCCGTCATGGACACCACTTGGAGCTTCTCTCTCTTTTAGATGAAAGAGCTTCTCTCTTTTGTCTCTGTTTCGAGATGGACGACGCTTTTCGCAGCCGCGCGCCCGCCATAATAATGTGTAGCTCCAAGAGGATGGTGCTTGTGCGTACGTGACACTGCCGCTACCGTCCATGCGCTACTGATTTCCTTGCTAGTAGAAAACAAGGTATTGGTTCGGGTCGGACCAGCCCATTAGTTCCGGTTCAGTCACGAACCGGGATCAGTGAGGACAACGGTCCCGGTTCGTGAGGCCAGGGGGCCAGGCGGGTCACGTAGGACATTGGTCCCGGTTTGTCTGGAACTTTTGGTCCCGGTTTCAAACACGAACCGGGACCAATGTGCCTCGTTCCTGGTCCACAACCATTGGTCCCGATTCGTGGCTGGGTCCGAAACCAAAGGGGGTCCTTTAGTCCCAGTTCCAGCCACGAGCCGGGACCAATGAAATGCTTATATATACCTCCTCGCCAGCGAACAGAGCACTCCACATTGCTCTGTTTTTTGGTCGGCGAGGGGAGAGCTTTGTCATGCTCTAGCTCACCTCCTATGCACATGAGGTGTTTGATGAAATGCCTAAACCAAACTTAAGCTTTCTCCTCTCGAAGCTCCTTGTCCAAACTCCATTTTTTGTCAAGGTTTGTCTAGGTTTGGCGGTCCGTCCTGTCCCGTCCCCGTCCTGAAACCGCCGTCGATCGCCCGCGCGTGGTGAGCCTCTTGATCTTATCTTCTTGGTAAAAAAATACACTTACTCGTATGCTTTTCTTACTTTTATTATTGTTTACTTCTCTATTCATGATATGTTGTAATTGTTTTTAATACACTTTATTATATAACGCACGCAGATGAACCGGCAATGGATGTACGGTGACCGACGCACCTCCGAGTATATTAAGGGCCTGCATAATTTTTCTCGAAGCGGCTGAGACAAACAAGCAGAATGGTTTTATGCCTTGGCCATGTACTGTCTGTGAGAATACGAAGTATTTCTCCAACTCTAAAAGCCTTCACTTCCATCTGCTTCGGAAGTATTTTATGCCACACTATAATGTTTGGACAAAGCACGGAGAAAGAGGGGTTATAATGGAAGACAACGAAGAAGAAGAGGATGACGACAACTACCCTCCCCCTGAATACGGTGATGCTGCAATGGGGGAAGCTGAAGATCAAGAGGAACCAGACGATGTGCCCGATGATGATCTTCGCCGGGTCATTGTTGATGCACAGAGAGAATGCAAAAGTGAAAGGGAGAATTTGAAGTTCGATCGCATGTTAGAGGATCACAAAAAAGGGTTGTACCCAAATTGCGAAGATGACAACAAAAAGCTCGATACCACACTGGAATTGCTGCAATGGAAGGCAGACAATGGTGTATCTGACAAGGGATTTAGTTCGCTACTGAAAATAATGAAAAAGAAGCTTCCAAAGGATAACGAATTGCCCGACAGTACGTACGCAACAAAGAATGTTGTATGCCCTCTAGGATTGGAGGTGCAGAAGATACATGCATGCCCTAATGATTGCATCCTCTACCGCGGTGAGTGCCAGGAACGGAACACATGCCCGGTATGCGGTGCATTACGGTATAAGATCAGAAGAGATGACCCTGGTGATGTTGAGGGCTAGCGCACCGGGAAGAGGATTCCTACCAAGGTGATGTGGTATGCTCCTATAATACCACGGTTGAAATGTCTGTTCAGAAAAAAAAGCATGCCGAGTTGATGTAATGGCACAAAAAAGACCGTAAGAAAGACAGAAAGTTGAGAGCACCCGCTGATGGGTCGTAGTGGAGAAAGATCGAGAGAAAGTGGAGCGACTTTATAGGTGACCCGAGGAACGTATGGTTTGGTTTAAGTGCAGATGGTGTTAATCCTTTTGGGAAGCAGAGCAGCCAGCATAACACATGGCCTGTGACTCTATGTATGTATAACCTTCCTCCTTGGTTGTGCATGAAGCAAAAGTTCATTATTGTGCCAGTGCTCATCCAAGGCCCTAAGCAACTCGGCAATGACATTGATGTGTACCTAAGGCTATTAGTTGATAAACTTTTACAGCTATGGAATGGAAGAGGTGTACATGTGTGGGATGAGAACGAACAGGAGGAATTTGACCTACATGCGTTGTTGTTTGTAACCATCAATGATTGGCCTGCTCTCAGTAACCTTTCAGGATAGACAAACCAGGGATACCACGCATGCACACACTATTTAGATGACACCGACAATATATATTTGGAAAAATGCAGGAAGAATGTGTACCTGGGGCATCGTCGATTTCTTCCGACCAACCATCAATGTCGAAAGAAAGGAAAGCATTTCAAAGGTGAGGCAGATCACCGGAAGAAGCCCGCCCTCCGTACTGGTGAGCACATACTTGATATGGTCAATGATTTACAAGTAATATTTGGAAAGGGTCCTGGCGGACTATCTGTTCTGGATGATGCTGACAAACGCGCACCCATGTGGAAGAAGAAATCTATATTTTGGGACCTACCCTATTGGAAAGACCTAGAGGTCCGCTCTACAATCGACGTGATGCACGTGACGAAGAATCTTTGCGTGAACCTGCTAGGCTTCTTGGGAGTGTATGGGAAGACAAAAGATACACCGGAGGCACGGGAGGAACAACAACGTTTGCATGAAAAAGACGGATGCATCCAAAGCAGTATGAAGGTCCTGCCAGCTACGCTCTTACCAAAGAAGAGAAGGAAATCTTCTTTGAATGCCTGCTCAGTATGAAGGTCCCATCTGGCTTCTCGTCGAATATAAAGGGAATAATAAATATGGCAGCAAAAAAGTTCCAAAACCTAAAGTCTCATGACTGCCACGTGATTATGACGCAACTGCTGCCGGTTGCATTGAGGGGGCTTCTACCGGAAAACGGTCAATTAGCCATTGTGAAGCTATGTGCATTCCTCAATGCAATCTCTCAGAAGGTGATCGATCCAGAAATCCTGCCAAGGTTAAGGAGTGATTTGGTGCAATGTCTTGTTAGTTTCGAGCTGGTGTTCCCACCGTCCTTCTTCAATATCATGACACACGTCCTAGTTCATCTAGTCGACGAGATTGTCGTTCTGGGCCATGTATTTCTACACAATATGCTCCCCTTTGAGAGGTTCATGGGAGTCTTAAAGAAATATATTCGTGACCGCGCTAGGCCAGAAGCAAGCATCTCCATGGGCCATCAAACAGAGGATGTCATTGGGTTTTGTGTTGACTTCATTCCTGACCTTAAGAAGATTGGTCTCCCTCAATCGTGGTATGAGGGGAGACTGACTGGAAAAGGCATGCTAGGAGCGGACTCGATAATATGTAGGGACGGGCATTCTTGGTCTCAAGCACACTACACGGTTTTACAGAATTCCACCTTGGTGACCCCGTATGTCGATGAACACAAGAATATTTTGTGCTCCAAACACCCGGAGCAGTGTGACGACTGGATTACATATGAACACATCAGGACTTTCGGCAGTTGGTTGCAAACACGTCTCATGGGTGACAACACTGTTTCTGGTGAGCTGTACTCGTTGGCCAGGGGACCATCTTCGACTGTATTGACTTACAAAGGGTACGAGATAAATGGGAATACATTTTACATGATCGCCCAAGATGAAAAGAGCACCAACCAAAACAGCGGTGTCCGCTTTGATGCAGAAACCAAGAGAGGAAAGGACACATATTATGGTTACATAGTGGACATATGGGAACTTGACTATGAACATGATTTGAAGGTCCGTTTGTTTCAATGCAAATGGGTCAATATGTCAAGAGGCGGGGTACAGGAAGACCCACAGTACAGAATGACAAAAGTGGATCTGAACAATCTTGGGTACACAGACGAACCATTCATCCTAGCCAATGATGTGGCGCAGATTTTCTATGTGGACATGTCTACCATACCGAGAAAAAGAAAAGATAAGGAAGCAAATACATCATACGATGAGCCAAAGCGCTATATAGTTCTTTCAGGAAAAAGAGACATCGTGGGATTGGAGGGCAAGACAGACATGTCTGAAGATTATGAAAAGTTTCATGAAATTCCTCCTGTCAAAGTCAAGGCTGACCCAAGCACCCCGTTAAACGATGAAGATTATCCATGGTTACGGCGCAATAAGCAAATGACACAAGCGAAGAAAAAGTGAAGACTTTCTCTCCACAATTATATCATTGCAGTGACATGTGAAGAATTGAAATGCCTTTTGTAAAACATGAGTTTTCGTCCGAAACCCTAATACATCGAAAGAGATTTTCCGTTTTGTACATGAAGTGCATCCAGTTTTCGCTGTAACCCTCTCAACTTTTTATGACATGCTGTGTGGATGAAATGATGATACCATGCCAATTTTTAACCTTTTCAGAGTTTATTTGAAGTGCTTTTCAATTTCAGGGTCATTTAGCTCAAAAAAATCAGTATGTGCATGAAAAATACCAAATGAAGTCAGAAATGGTTGAAAATTGATGATGTGGCTTTGAATGGTGCATTTTGAACACACAAAAAGTATGGAGTTCAAATAAGTTCAAAAAACTAAAATCCCTTTGTAACAGATGAGTTTTCGTCCGAAACCGTGATACTTCGAAAGAGATTGTCCATTTTGTACACGAAGTGCATCCAGTTTTTGTCGTAACCATCTCAACTCTTTAGCACATGCTATGTGGGTGAAATGATGATACCATGCCAACTTTCAACCTTTTCAGAGTTCATTTGAAGTGCTTTTCAATTTCAGGGTTATTTAGCACAAAAAACCAGTAAGTGCATGAAAAATACCAAATGAAGTCAGAAAGGGTTGAAAATTAATGATGTGGCTTTGAATGGTGCATTTTGAACACACGAAAAGTATATAGTTCAAATAAGTTAAAAAATGAAATCCATTTGTAACAAATGAGTTTTCGTCTGAAATCGTGATACTTCGAAAGAGATTGTCCATTTTGTACACAAAGTGCATCCAGTTTTTGCCGTAACCATCTCAACTTTTTAGCACATGCTATGTGGGTGAAATGATGATACCATGCCAACTTTCAATCTTTTTAGAGTTCATTTCAAGTGCTTTTCAATTTCAGGGTTATTTAGCTCAAAAAAATCAATAAGTGCATGAAAAATACCAAATGAAGTCAGAAAGGGTTAAAATTGATGATGTGGCTTCGAATGGTGCATTTTGAACACACAAAAAGTATGGAGTTCAAATAAGTTCAAAAAATTAAATCCCTTTAGATAACATAAAAAAATGAACATAGATGAGCTTATGTAAGTAAAATTCGACCGTAAATCAGACTGAAATTCAGTTTGATTTCAGGTCAAATTTCCCACATAAGGGCATCTATTTTCAATTTGAGAGGAACTCAATAAGGCAGGGAGGGATCGACTTATAAACCAGTGCGAGCGCCCCTCGCTTGGCGAGGTGGGACTAAATTCCCATCACAGCTAGGACCAACCATTTAGTCCCGGTCGGTGGCTACAACTGGGACCAATACCCACCATTGGTCCTGGTTGGTGCCACGAACCGGGACCAATGCCCACCTTTAGTCCTCGTTGGTGCCACCAACCGGGACCAAAGGTCTCTGCTTCCCGCCCTTTGGGCTGCCGAAAAGAGACCTTTGGTCCCGGTTGGAGCCACCAACTAGGACTAATGGTGGGCATTAGTCCCGGTTGGTGGATCCAACCGGGACGAATGGTTGGGCTATATAAGCCAGCACTTAGGATTTTTTCCCCAATTTCTCCCATCGCCATGCCCTGCCTCCTCGTCGCCGTCGCCGTCGACGCCCTCGCCCTGCCCTGCCCCGACGCCATTCGTCACTGCCGTCGTTCGTCATTGCCATTGCCGTCGCCCTTCTTCCCCGACGCCGCGCCCTGCCGTCACCATCGCCGTCGCCGCGCCGTTCGTCACTGCCGTCAACGTCGCCCTGCCCTCGCCGCACCCTGCCCTGACGTCCTTCTTCCATGACGCTGTCCGTCACTACCGTCGTCGTCTCCGTCGTCACCATCGTTGTCGCCATCGCCGTCGCCGTGCGCCCCTGCCCCGCACCCGCCATCGCCGTCGTCACCATCGCCATGCAGCCTTGCCCCGCCCCTGATCAGCCCGGCCGCGCCCCTGCCCTGGCCTGTCCCTGCCGTCGCCGGCGGCGCCCCTGCCCCGTCGTCACCCGAGCCCCGCTATGAGCCGCCACGCCGCCCGGCCTTTTTTTATGTTTATGTTAATGTTCATAGCATTTTTTTGTCAAAAAAATAGATGTGATCATTGTCACACCAAAATGCTATACTTATTTTGGATATGATGAATTTTTTAGTCATGTTCATATGATGTCTTTTTTTGTTCATAGAATATTTTTTTGTTCATAGCATTTTTGGGTCCATGTATATATGTATGTGTATGTATGGATGGATGAATGGATGGATCTAACTCTAAGTTAAAATTTACCCCTCCCTGGTAACTTCGACATGAGGAGGGACATGCGTGAGAGATAGGCGGTCCGCTCACCCAACCAACTATCGAGGCCACCCAAACCCTAGAAGAAAGAGCATCATTGTCGATCTACCCCCTCCTCGATAACTTCGCCATGACGGGGGACGTCGGACATGCATGAGTGAGAGAGGCAGTCCGCTCGCCTGATCAACTATCAAGGCCATCCAAACCCTAGAATAAAGAGCGTCGTTGTCGATCTACCCCCTCCCCAATAACTTCGACATGAGAGGGGACGTCGGACATGCATGAGAGAGAGGCGGTCCGCTCACCCGACCAACTACCGAGGCCACCCAAAACCTAGAAGAAAGAGCGTCGTTGTCGATCTACCCCGTCCCTACCCGACCAACTAGCGATATTCGGAAGGCTCTTGTTGAACTTCGTACCAAAAAGCTAATTAATTATCCTATCCGGGACGCCGTCGAACATTCATGAGAGAGTCAGTCCGGACGTCGGACATTCATGTCTGTATATTAATTGTCATGTTGTAATATTTGCAGAAACTATGGATCCAAGAGACGAAGAACAAGAACAGTTGTTGGGGGACATAATCCACGGTGGACATGATATCTTGTCGTTTCTCAATGACACCGATGGTCTGGAAGGGGATTATGACGGCTCCGGTGATCGAACAATGGAGGAGGAAGGACATGATCATGATGGCTCCATTGACCGAATGCCGGAGGAAAAAGGAGACCATGATGACGGCTCCGGTGACCGATCGGAGGAGGGAGCTGTTGCAAAGTCCGGCAAGGTATATATATTAATTAAGTCTTGGCTCCAGTGATTAGCTAATTGATGCATTAATTATTTTGGTATGTACATATATTAATTAACTCTTCTTTCTTCTTTTATAGCCCTCCGGATCGAGCCAAACTTCGGTAACGAGACGAGGCCCGAAGAAGAGGTTGCACAAGGACGAAAAGTTCACGATCACAACACTTGCGAACGATAGCCATCCGATTGAACCCAAGCAGACCAAGAACGCATTTTCTGCTCAGTGCGGAGCTATTGTTAGGGACAACATCCCAATCAGCATCAAGCAATGGAATAAGCCTAAGGACGGCGTTGCTGAAGGTGATTATGTCACTGATAGACAGAAAGATGATCTTTCGACCGTGCTGAAGGCAAATTTCACCCTACCGCCAGAGGAGGATCCGAATAAGCTAGTTATAGAGCCACTGGTCAAGGCGTGTGCTCTTAAGAAGATGGCAGATCTATTCAGGAGGTGGAAGAATGAGTTGAAATCAAAGTTTGTCGACAAAGGGAAGACTCCAGAATTCACCGGCCGATTTGAGAAGATAAGAGATTACTGGCCCGCATTTGTGGACTACAGGACATCGGACAAGAGTAAGAAAATGTCAGAGACAAACAAGGTCAATGCTGTAAAGAAGCAGTATCACCATCACACGGGGTCAGGTGGCTACCTCAAAGCCCGGCCGTTGTGGGACAAAGCTGGGAATGACCTGATTGCTAAAAACATCGTACCACAGACATATAACTGGCCAGACCGTTCAAGGACTTGGTTCTTCGGGGTTGGGGGAACTTTGGACCTTGAAACAGGGAAGTGCTGTTGGACGGACGAGCAACTTGCAATACCCATGAACAAGCTTCAGAAGTATATCACTGCAACGCAGGAAGGGACGTTCATTCCCGACAGAGAGAAGGACGAGCTGACCAAGGCCCTAGGGAATGCTGAGCACCCTGGACGAACACGAGGCACACCAGGCTCCATTTTGTGGAAGGTTAGGTTTCCCGACGTAGGCGGTTACAGAAGTCGGGAGAGAAAGAGGAAAGCGGAGCTGAGCGAAATTCAGAAGCTCAATGCAAGACTACAAAAGCTAGAGGAAGCTGAGAGCCAGCAAGCTGCCGGCCAACCATCTCAGCGACACGAAGCTACCCCAGAAGCTACCCCGCCATCTCAACGGAGAAGCAGCGTCGCTTCCACGGGCCCGTTCAGCCTGACTTCACGTCTCCTAGCTACCCCGTGGATACCATCACAGAGGCTCAACATTATGAGCTTATGATGAAATGTCGGAACCTCACTTTCAAGGCGGCTGTCGGCTCTGTTGCACCTCCTCAACCCAATGAAACTTTTCACTGTCATCCGATTCCACATGGCTATGCTGTTTTGATGGTGGATGAAGTAATGAAGGAATTTGAGGAGCTCGACCTTGACCACAGTACAGGTCAAGGAGAGAATAAGCTGGTTTGTGCCCTAAGGAATACATGTCTATGACAGAAGGAGTACATCAAGCTTCCAAACTAGACGCCTCCGCCTCCTCCTTCTCCTCGGGCGAATCAGGGCACTCCGGCTCCTCCTCCTCCTCCGGCAAGTGATCGGTGCACACCGCCTCCTTCTCCGGATCCTCCGACGCGTGTGGTCACTCCGCCTCCTCCTTCGCCTACTCGTGCACGTCGGAGCAGTACGCCTCCTCCTCAGCCTCGTCGGCAACGACGGAAGACAGACACCGCCGCTCCGGCTCCTCCGGCGCCTAGTAAGCAACGACGGAAGGGAGCCACCGTCGTTGTGGCAGCTAGCAGTACAAGCATAGGCAGTAGGGGATACATATATGGTCCATCTCTCAAGCCTTTGGAAAAGTTACCATGTGAGAGGACCGAGTCTGAAAACGAGGAGATATGTCAGGCCGAATTGAGGGCCCATTTTGCAAAGAAAACTCCACTTCTGATGGAGAAGATAGATCCGGTGAAAGCGATGCGCACTATCGATGCCCTGAAGCGACCACCACCGCCTCCGCCGGATTCCAACTTTGACCAATGTATTAAAAACACATATCAAGCTGCGTGCCGGTTGGGAAGTACTTCCAATCACGCAAGGATAGCAAAACGAAGAAGTGGGAAAAATTCCCCAGCTCGGTGAACAGGCGAACCAATCGTGCCCCCCGTTCAAGGTGTCTAGCGATATCGTCGCTAATCATCCGGGGATGCCGCCCGGTACCAAACCTGGTGATTACCTGAGCGATGATGTACAGTTTAAGCCGTTGGAGGTGGACGAATTCCGTTACCGGCACGGGCGGCCTCTCGTCAAAACTGACCATCCTCCTCTAACAACGATGATGCGAAAATTCCGTGAATGGTACATGAAAACCTGCTGCGAGTGTGAGACGGATTCTTTGATACCGTCAGTTAAAGAGCAGCACGACCTCGTTGGAATGGAACTGTTGAATATTAAATTTGAGGAGATATTCCAGTTATTCAATCAAAAGGCCCTTGAAAAAAACAATCGTGACTTGCTACTGTCTATAAGTACTACTTCTGTAATTAAGTCTCTCTATGTATATAGCGCAGCTCTTTCATTGCATGTATATATAATTATCCTCACTACTATATTATGCAGATTGAAGATCGTCGAATGCAGAAAAGCACAAATCTTGACATTGGGTTCATTAACCCAAATGTCATACATGAGCATTATTTTCAAAAGTATCTCACACAAACCGAGGAAAACTTTCTACAATCGTTGCTTAAAAATCAAAACAAAAGGACAATATTCTTTCCTTACAACTTGAAGTGAGTGTTAGTGTCTTGTGCATATTCGGTTTCCCTTATTACTTGAGGTTTATAGTAATGTAATTGATGAGTTATGCATGTGTGCGCACTTTCCACTATATTGTGCTAGAGATTCAGCTTGAGCAGGGAGTAGTAACCGTCTTAGACTCGAAACGAAAAGATCCCCAGGAATATGCGGACATGACTAAAATTCTCTAGAAGTAAGTTCAATCGATCATTATCGCATCATATCCGCAACTTTGTTCATTTCCTGATATCAAGTAATTATTTTCTTTGTCTGGCAGGGTTTGAAAAGAGTTCACAGCAATTGTTCCGGCACTGCCGGGGGAGCTGCGATTTACACACCCGAAAGTAAGTACTACTAGCTAGTTATGCGCATCTCTCATTGATTCTAGTTTCATCAATACCATTTATTATGCTTGATTATCAGTTTGATTGAACTCTATTTCTCGTAAAGTGCTTGTGGCAGGAAACCGGGAATAATTTATATGGATACTATGTTTGCGAGTTCATCTACAACGCGACGACCCCTAAGCGGGGCTACTCTGAAAAATAATTTCAAGTGCCTAAGCAATAATATTCACAATTTTATTTTATTACCATATATATATGTATTGACCCCCTTCTTCAAATTAGATGCGGGATAAACTCCTACCACATGATCGCATACGAGCAATTCAAAAAGAATTGGCGGGATTCTTTCTTGACCACGTCATAAATAAAACCGGCGAATACCATCTGGAAGTTGACATTAGATGTTAGGGATTGTAAGAGATCTTATATTGTATATATGTAGCTAGTAGCGTCGGATATATATACGAAAACTTGTTATACGACCAATCTCTCGGAGAAAGAGAGGTCGATCACTTCTATCTCTATATGTTCATGACGATCTTCTGTACTTAATGATTCCTTCATTTGCTTACTAGCTAGCGTGTCGAGTTCTCTCTATAGTAGCTAGCGTCGACCAAGCACGGAGAAAGAGAGGACACCTCTCTCTATCAATTAGCTAGCTAAAACAATATAAAACCCCTAAATTAACCGTCCAAAACCCCCAAAACCGCCCCTCCTTTTCAAAAAATACCCAGCAACCGCTAGTTGCTGACGCATGGATGCCTTTTCGTCCCGGTTGGTATTACCAACCGGGACTAAAGGTCCTCCTACCTGGGCTCCCCGTAGAGGCCACGTGGAGCCCCTTCTGTCCCGGTTTGTAAGAAAACCGGGACTAAAGGTTTTGGGCTTTAGTTCCGACCCTTTAGTCCCGGTTCCAAAACCGGGACAAATGAACCTTACGAACCGGAACGAATGAGCCTTCTTCAACTAGTATGAATGGTGTTCTGTTACAAAGGTCACCCTCACCCTCAGCGGCAGAGACGACCTCACGATCGATCATCATTCATCAAGTTGTTGTTCTCATCTTGATTACAGATATGCACGTTCACAGCTAGCTTGCTAGTACGTACATCGCTGAGGTCCATGAACTAGTTCCGCAAGCATTGTGCGTCGTTCTTTAGCGATCAGAAAGGAACGTCACACAGTTCCATAATTTGCTCTCGCTTGAAGCCGTGCATGTGCTTTCTTTTCCATCGAAAATGGGAGCTAGCTGTGTTCATTAGGTAGTAGTAGCAGCAAAGTCATCATTTCCGGCAACATGCATGCATCCCTCACCGTTCAAGAGTTGCCGCCACGTCAGTTTTTCTAATTTCATATTGTATCTATGCTGGCCTGGACCATGTCAATACAACGAGATATAACGGAGTAGACAGGAAGAGCAAAGAGAGAGTGCTCCTCTCGCTCTAGCAGCTAGTAACAGCCATATGGCACTTGTACGAACTCATCGGGAAACAAAGGTATCAAGAGGTCGATTTTCTTTACTATCTTCGTAAACTTTTATAAGACATTTTAGATCACTAAGGAGTAAGTAAAAAAAAGAGGTTGATATTTTTTGAAGAGGTCGATTCTAGAGCTTTCCATTCGTTTTGCTACATGTTAATTGCTTCCCACTAAAAAAAAAACTGGGACGATTACGGCATCCTCGGTGGCATGGTAAAAAGAAAGTGCATGCCCCATCTAAGGCGTATATAAAGGTGTGATGTTAACTGACTTTTAGTTTTGCAACATAGAATTATTTGTTGTTGTAACCGAATTATTGACGGGCTTTAGCTGGCCTGGACCATGTCAATACAACCAGATATAATGGCAGTACAAGAACATGCACGCACCACCACTAGAAAAGGGAAAATCAAGAAGACAAATAAATACTTAAGATTGTTTTAGATAACAATTACAAACAAAACAACCATCAAAGGACCGTGGAAAACATGCATACGACAAGAAATGTTACAAGTTTTGCACTGCTGGAGTAGTCAAAAAGATTTGGTCACCCCACTGCCACACCACGACACCTATATATCGAGATTATAGTCGAAGGGTAATGTGTGGCTAAGGCAATGCCACAACACCTTTAAGTTGTCGACGTAGTGAAAAAACTACATGGAACCGAGACCATCCATGACTCATGAGACCGTTCTGTCGTTGGAGTGGACAAAGGCATCCCTTACCTAGATCATACGACAGGGCATCTTCACAATGCACTCCCTCTTTGCAACACTGAAAGTCGCAGGTGCAACCAAAGGGGAATTCAACCGACGCACCTGCAATCGATGAGCATTGACGGGTGAGACCATGCAAGGACACAATTCTACTTCAAATTCTTAGGCCACTTTATATGTTTTTCTTTGTGGCTGGAGCCGATACGGATATGTGCATACTCGTGGTATCTTCGTATCCAATACGCCCCCACCGTTCTTCTCCACTTCGGTTATCAAACGGTGTTTAATGGGAAATAAGTCCCCATGGACACAACCAAGGTGGTCTCCGTTTTACCCCTCGTTGCAACTATCCACTACGAAGGGATAATGGGCATGTCACGTCACCCAACTCCACAACCGCACATTTAGGCAACAGTAATAACCTTTCGTCCAAAGTTGGCATACGTTCGATGGTCGACTTCACCCAACGTCAAGAAGATTATCAACATAAACATGCAAAGAGGATATTAAATCCTAATACCGATCTACCTGTTACACATCAGGGTTCATCCATACCCTGATAACAAAGGGGACTACTCACTCATGAAGGCATCAACCATCTTCTCACTAATAATGGAAAACATGGATGGATCGGCATGTAATACACAAGTTGTTCCGCTAGGGTTCTTGAGATTACAAGGGGTGAAATGAGATGAGGAAGATGAGGATGATGACAGACATGATTATGATGAAGCCCTCTTGGTGGAGATGGTGGAGACAAGCCTCCCTTGCATGGTTCCTTCTTCTGGATCGCTCCGGCGGCTAGGGTTCCTGCTTCTGGTGAGTACCTCGTGTATTTGGGTGTCTGATTCATGATCCACTTTGATGGGTTAGAAATAGCTGATCTCCCAGAGACAGGCGCACGCCAAACGACCGTGCATATGGACGCATGCGGTCGCATGGAACACCGTCCTTCGCTCTAGAAGCGCAACGACGACTGCTTATTTCTCCTCTTGCTCGATTTTCTTATGGAAAGTGTTTATCACCTTAAATGCGTGATTCCACTGCCATTTCTATAGATTTTCTCCATTAAATGATTACTGCTCCAAAAGCTATTACCTGAGAGTGTATTAACAAAAAAAATGCACGAATGCGATAAAATTCCACAAAACCCACAAAGTAGGCACAAAAACAAAGGTACTAGGTCTTAAAATTTGGACTGATCAATTCCCCCAAGCTTAGAGATTTGCTCGTCCCCAAGCAAATACCGTGGCTTGAAATGAAGAGACCATCTCGGTTTATGAGCTGTGAATAAATCAAATGAATCAATCCAAAATAAAACTTTAGAATTTACATCGTATGACTAATCACACTCTGCACCATCACATCCTAATTCCTATCAAATGTGTATGAAGGATTCCACACTTCTCTACCAATCGTTAATGAGACTCATTCTAGCTTTAAGTGATACTTTATTCCCCTCTGTAAGTTGGACAAGCCTTAGTTCAATTCATAATGCATTTTCATGTTCTTCATTTCCCATTTTATGTCATGAATTCCCAAGCCTGCCTCATATCACTTAAGGTTTTATCTTTTTTAGAGGTGTGATATGAAGGGTATGCTTAACCGGCCAAGTTCAACTAATGGGAATTCCATAATTTTTTCTTGAATCGCTATTGTTTTGTATTTTTGCACATGAACTTGCCCATATTTCACACTTGATTCATTGGTAGTGAGAACCTTCAGCAAGTAATCATCAAATAAACTGAAATCAGATCCAATGCATCACATCAAGTTGTCAACTCCTCATTCCCGATTGATAATAGAGATGCGGAAGACTTATAATCATCATCTAAAATCAAAGATGCATAGCACACAAGAATGCATAACCATACTAGGAAAAATCATCAAGATCATAATGGACTATTCATCAAACCATCCATGACTGAAGGGATAAGACTCTTCCCTCTCCACAAGACGGGTATGATAGTACTTTTATTTTTCGAACTAAATGAACTTTTTCAAACGAAGTTCAACTGAAAATAACAATGATAAGGGAAACGAAAAAGGCTTTCAAAATACCCCAAGCTTAACATGCTAAGCCAGTTGGATTCATTTAGTCTCTTATTTATTGATACAGGTGTTCTATAGTGAAGGTGAAGCGATGACACCGGTCAGGGCATCAATCATGAGCTTATTGGCCATCTTCAAATCTGTGACGCGAGGACAATACATGCGAAGGGTTGCATCCTGGTTGGCGATGATCCTTAAGCTTGTGTCAAGAGCCTCACAGGTCTTGATGGCCAAAGTGACCTCCACCTCCCTGATCTAATCAGTCATAGCTTTAGTCTCAACAAGTGAATCATTGACTTGTACCTGGGGTGGAGTTTTGTGCATTGAGATGGTGCTACTCCTTTTCCTAGGTGGTCCAACTTGCATGATGGCGCCAATGGTGTGCATCCCACACGCTCTTGGATTGATCTTGCCGAATTCTTACAGTGGATCATGGATTGTGCAGTTACTAAAACCACACTTTCCCATCACAGCAGGAGTTTCCTCGACAAAACTGATCTTATCCTTGTCAATGATGAACTTGATTGCATTAATGGGGATGGCCGCCGGTTTCTTGTCCTTCTCTTTACCTTCCTCTTCTTCCTCCTCAAAAGGAGGTTCTGACGGATCTTCCTCGGATGAGATCCAATCGCGGCAAGGAAGGAGCCTCTCCCTAATGATTGTTAGAGAATACCCCTCCTACTCCAAGTCACTTTCTTCTTGCGAAGAGGTGTTCCTCTCATGCCATGAACGAGCCATGGCTACCTATGCTTCAAAACTCAAGAACACTTTCCCTAAATTGATTTGTGAGTTTTGATAAAGGTGGGAGAAATAGTTTTGTATATAAGGGGCTAATGACGTAGGTCTTGACCATATAAAGAAGCAAAAAAGGACAGGAAACAAACTAAATAAGATCAGGCGAAATATTGTTGAAATACAGAGAGAAATCATGATCCATGGCTTTCCAAACGACCGCAGCCAATCGTTTGACCTTCTTACCCCAAGCTCTTCGTATACAGAGCGTATGACGCTCTTTAGGATGGACACATCCGCTTGTTTAGGCATCTGCTTTGATCCCAATTTCATGCGAAAAAGAAAACATGCACTCCTTTTTATACACAGTTTTGCCCGGTGATACCAGAGCGAAAGACGACCTTCCGAACGACCATAGGCGATCGCTTAGGCGGTTGTTTTCTCCTGATGCCTGCGCGCTCAAAAGAATAGAATCAAATATGGTGCCTCAAACGATCGCTGGCGGTCGTTTTCGCGCCCGTTTGACTAAAAAAACATAATATTTTGTACAGGAAAATGCAACAAAGACAATTAGGATGAGAGTTTAAGAGAAAATAGAGGACTTCCCTGTGTTCTCTAGTGGTTTCCACTCTTTGTATTTTTTGAAGTTCTTCGTACTAGGTTTCTTTGCTCTTAGAAGCTAAAGAAGTCGCGCCATCTTCTACAACTTTCTAGGATGCAAAGAATTGTTACAGTAAAATACATCATTCTCTTCCCTTACCCTTAATTTTTCAAAAGGTTCTTCCAGACCGATGAATGGTGATCATGTATCTCAAAAGGTATGAGTTGTAGCTCTGTCCAAACCCATAACTATTCCGTAGGGAATACATATACCTGTTGGATTTTATTGATGCTCCTTCTTTACAAGGGAGATGTTTGTCAACACTACTCCTATCTTTTCACGGTCTAAAATTTCACTGTCAAATTCCTGCAAAAGAAGGGACCACCTCATCTAGTGAGGCTTAGTTTATTTAACTTCCAAAACCTCTTTTATTGCCTAGCGGCTAGTATAGAATATAACTTTTGTATCAGTGATATAAGATCTAAAATTTTCACAAGCAAAAATCAGAAAAAATATCATTCATGCATCTTTGAAATGTAGTTGTCTTTTCTTGATCTTTTGGATGCACTGCAATTTGTGAAAACCCTGAATACCCATCGAGGTAAAAAATATGGGTATGCTTTGCCAGACTCTCAATCATTTGATCAATGAATGTTAAAGGGTAGTGGTCCTTATGAGTTTCCTTATTCATCTTCCTGAAATCAATGCACATTCTATACCCAACTATTGTCCTAATGGGGATTAGTTCATTATGTCTATTACGGACGACTATGAATCCTCCTTTTTTAGGTACACAATGAAATAGACTTATCCATTTGCTTTCAGAAACTAGATGTATAATTCCTGCATCAAGTCGACGAACAATTTATTTTCTTACCACTTCCTCCATTCCAAGGTTTAGCTTCCTTTGGCAATCACAAACTGGTTCAGCTCCTTCCTCCATGAATATGCGATGAGTACATATTGAGGTACTAATACCCTTTAAATCATCCATTGAGTACCCAAATGCTTTTCTATGTTTCCTCAAGGCATTCATTTATCTCTATTTTCCTCATATGAAAGAGTAACACTTATAATAACATGATGTCTATTTTTTTAATTTGAAAACATATACCTTAAATCTTTTGGTAGATGTTTTAGTTCAGGTGGTGATTGATACATCCATTTTGCATCATGTTTTCTTACTGTTATTTATAATGTTTTTATGCATAATAGTGCTTTAGGGGAGTAATACTAATGCCTTTTCTTTCATAATTTGCAAGGTTTACACAAGGAGGGAGAATACCGGTAGTTGGAATTCGGGACCTGAAAAAGCAATTCAGAGATACCTATTATGCACATCCCCAATGGGGCCGAAACTTCACGGAGAATTTTTATGGAATATATGAAAATACTGGAGCAAAAATTTATCGGAGGGGCCCCACCTGGTGAGGAACATACACCAGGGCGTGCCAACCCCCTAGGCGCGCCCTGGTGGGTGGTGCTCACCCTGGCCCACCTCCAGAGCCCATCTTCTGGTATAAATTCGGATTTAACCTAGAAAAAAAATCAGAGGAGCACTACAGGAATCATGTATTTTGCCGCCAAGTTGCTACAGACAGCAAAGGTAGGATTACAGAACGGCAAAGATTTTGTCGTCAACCCCTAATGGCAAAGCATGTCGGCATACACTAAGTGAGGAAAGGGCTAATTTGCCGTCAGCATTTGGTCAGGCAGACGGCAAAGATTTTGCCGTTAGTGAAGAGCATTTTCTGTTAGCGGGAACAACCAGACGGGAAAAAAGCTAACTAACAGAACGCCATGTTTGACGTACGGCGTGAATGGCTTTGCTGTCAGCTCGTAAAAAATCAAGACAGCTAAACCTCTCCGCTTTGCCGTCATGATGATAAGAACAGACAGCAAAGATCTTTTATATTAAAAAAGAAACTAAGACGTTTGACAACCATATGCGGTGCAGTAGACAAGTCCAGCAACCAACGTGTATTGGGCGTTTGTTAGCCGTGCTAGCCTGCGTCCACAACAAATCATGTCAGATCTTTACAAATCGATTTACAGAACAAATCAGATCTGAACATCGATTTACAAACTTTTGCTACAAAAATTTTACAAAGAGAAAAGGGCTTATACACAACAAATCATATCTGATCTTTATAGATCGATTTACAGAACAAATCAGATCTAAACATCGATTTACAAACTTCTGCTAGAATTTTTTTACATAGAGAAAAGGGCTCAGGGGGTTGGCTCATGGTCGTGGGCGTCGAAGAGGAATTAAGCCGCCTTGGTAAGAGACCGCACCGGGCGCGGTCCTCCTGCCACGGAGCAGTGGCGGTCAGCAGCCTCGCGGGCCATGGAGCCGCTCGGAATGTTGCACCTAATGGGGGCGAGTGGCAGCGGTCATCTACATCTGGCCCAGCTCCCGACGATGGCCTATAGGGCACGCGAGGTAGCGGCCGGTGGCACGAACAACAGCGGCGGCGGATGAGGCTGGAGCCTGTGGCCGGCGGGAGAGAGGGGAGACTAGGTCGGGGCCTCTGCCTGTGGGGGCAACGGGAGACAAGGCCCGAGGGGTAGGCGAGGTGGGGGCAGGCGGAAGAGGTGTCGGTCGTCAAGGGAGGCGGCTCGGCCGACCGGCAAGGTGGTGGGCGCGAGGTAGGGGCTGACGGGAAAGATGGTGGGGGCATGGCGGGGGCCGGTGGGAGAGGTGGGGGCGAGGCGGCGGCCGACGAGAGAGGTGGTGGGGGTGAGGCGGGGGCAGGCGGGAGAGGCACTGGTCGACAGCCGAGTTGTTGGCGAGGCGGCTCGGCCGGGTTTCTGGATCGGGAGGAGAGTGAGGTGGGAGAGAGGATAAGGGGGAGAACGTCGGGTGGTTGGGTCTGTGCGGCATGGGGAAGGATAAGGAGAGAGAGTGGTGGGGGCTGGAACGGGTCAGACGGCGCGGTGGAGTGAGTCGCGTTGGATCTGGATGTGCGGAAGAGATCCTGCCATGTCATCGATCCGTGTGATGTATCCCCATGTTGCTTCTTCTTTGCCGTCAGCAAATAAAATAACAGATGGCAAACACGCACTTTGCCGTCTGTGAAAAAATAACAGACGACAAAGATTTGTTGTCTGTTATTTTTTTTCACACGACAAAGTGCTTGTTTGCCGTCTGTTATTTTATTTGCAGACGGAAAAGTATGTCTTTGCCATCAACTATTTTTTCGTAGAGGACAAAGTATGTTTTTTCCGTCTAGTACTCTTTGCCGATAGTAGGTGACGGCAAAATTGGTCTTTGCCGTCAAGCATGATGAAAAGCCGACGACAAAGATCTTCACAGACGGCAAATTTCGTGATTCCTATGGTGGAGACTTTCTGGACAAAGCACCGCTGTCTCGAGGCGAAACTTGGGCAGGAGCACTTTTGCTCTCCGACGGAGCGATTCCGCCGAGGGAACTTCCCTGTCGGAGGGGGAAATCAAATCCATCGTCATCACCAACAACCCTCTCTCCTTTGGGTGGTCATTCTTCATCAACATCTTCAACAATACCATCTCCTCTCAAACCCTAGTTCACCTCTTGTGTTCAATCTTTGTACCGAAACCTTAGATTGGTACATGTGGGTGACTACTAGTGTTGATTACCTTGTGTAGTTGATTGCTTTATGGTATATTTGGTGGAAGATTATATGTTCAGATCCATTATGCTATTCAATACACCTCTGATCTTGAGCATGAGTATTATTTGTGAGTAGTTACCTTTGTTCTTGACGTCACGGGAGAAGTCATGTTGCAAGTAATCATGTGAATTTGATATGTGTTCGATATTTTGATGATACTAGCACAATGCCCGTGCGTTGCTACGAAACTAAAATAGGAGTATGGTCATAGTTAAAAAGCATAATTTTGAGTTAGAGTCACATTTTTGCATTTTTGTTATTTGTGTATTCTTCAAGGGTGAAAGTAGTAGTGTACTTGTTAATTTGTTTTAGATCCCACATGTGAGTAAAGTGCATTTGTTTATTGATGTCTTTTAAAAGGTTGCTAGTCCCACATGTGAGTAAAGTGCATTTGTTTATTGGTTTCTTTTGAAAGGTTGCTAGTCCCACATATGAGTAACGATGTAGTTTTTTATTGATGAAGGTTGTTGGTCCCACAAGTGAATTCACCACCAACTCCAACCTTTATAAGTAGGAAAGATGTATGTTGTGATTCCCTTGGTGGCGTCATGTGAATGTCGACTACATGACACTTCACCATACTTGGGCCTAAGGGAATGCATTGTGGAGTAGTTATCAGATGATGGGTTGCTAGAGTGAAAGAAGCTTAAACCCTAGTTTATGTGCTATTCGTAAGGGGCTAATTTGGATCCATATATTTAATGCTATGGTTAGATGTTATCTTAATACTTTTGTCATAGTTTGGGATGCTTGTGAGGGGATTAATCATAAGTGGGAATTTATTCAAGTAATAATAGCACCCAAGCACTGGTCCACCCACATATCAAATTATCAAAGTAGCGAACACGAATCAAACCAACATGATGAAAGTGACTAGATGAAATTCCCGTGTACCCTCAAGAACACTTTGCTTATCATAAGAGATAGTTTTGGACTGTCCTTTGCCACAAAAGCATTGGGCTACCTTGCTGCACCTTACCTATTGTTACCATTACTTGCTCATTACAAATTACCTTGATATCAAACTACTTGCTACTTACAATTTCAGTGCTTGTAGGAATCACCTTGCTGAAAACCACTTATCATTTCCTTCTGCTCCTCATTGGGTTCAACACTCTTACTTATCGAAAGGACTATGATTGATCCCCTATACTTGGGGATCATCAAGAATCTTTTCTGACCCCGTTTTCGGGGAGTGAAGTGTTGTTTGTAAGTGGAAATCGGTAAGGAAAAACATATGCTACGTGCTGAAATTTACTGTCACTTGTTACTATGGAAAGCAATCCTTTTAGGGGTTTGTTCGGGGTATCTTCACCTCGATAGGAACCACAATTAATTGCCCCTCAACCTACAAGACCTACTGATAATATTGGTTATGAAATTCCTTCGGGTATTTTTGAACAACTGGTAGCTAATCCTTATGTAGGAGATGGAACTGAACATCCTGATATGCACCTAATATATGTGGATGAAATGTGTGGATTATTTAAGCTTGCAGGTTTATCCCGAGATGAAGTTAAGAATAAGGTTTTCCCTTTATCTTTGAAGGAAAAAACATTGACATGGTATAGGATATGTGATGATATTGGATCATGGAACTGGAATAAATTGAAATTGGAATTCCACCAAAAGTTTAATCATATGCATCTAGTTCATCGTGATTGGAATTATATATATAATTTTTGGCCTCGTGAAGGAGAAAGAATCTCTCTATCTTGGGGGAGGCTTAAATCAATGTTATATTCATGCCCCAATCATGATATCCCGAGAGAAGTTATTATTCAGAATTTTTATGCTCGGCTTTCTCATAATGATCAATCCATGCTCGATACTTCTTGTACTGGTTCTTTTATGAAGAAGACTATTGAATTCAAGTGGGATCTCTTACAAAATATTAAATGCAACTCAGAAGATTGGGAACTCGACGAAGGTAATGAGTTATCTATTAAGCTTGAATTTGATTGTATTAAATCTTTTGTGCATACCGATGCTTTTCACAAGTTTAGCACTAAATATGGACTTGACTCTCAGATAATAGCCTATTTTTGTGATCATTTGCTGCTCATGTTGATCTCCCTAAGGAGAAGTGGTTTAAATATCATCCCCCTATTAAAAAAGAAATTGAAGAACCGTTCATAGCTAAAGAAGAAACTATCATTTACAATGTTGAACCAGTTGTGCCTACTACTTATGTTGAAAAACCACATTTCCCTGTTAAAATAAAGGAATATGCTCAGGTACCAACTGTGGTTCGCAAGAGTAATATTAGAGCACCTAAGCCCTCTGAACAAATTAAAGTAGAACCTAGTGTTGCTATGGTTAAATATCTCTTGGTAGAAAATATTGATGGGCATGTTATTTACTTGGGTGATGAAGCTGCTAGAATTGTTAAACCCGATGAAAAAGATAAACATAGACCCGTAGTTGGCTTGCTTGTTGTCTCTATTAAAATAGGAGATCATTGTTATCATGTCTTATGTGATTTGGTGCTAGTGTGAGTGCTATTCCTTTTACCTTATACCAAGAAATTATGAATGAAGTAACACCTCCTAAAATAGAACATATTGATGTTACTATTAAACTTGCTAATAGAGACACCATCACACCACTTGTGATTGTTAGAGATGTTGAAGTCTTGTGCTAAAATATCCTACTGATTTTGTAGTTCTTGGTCCCCAAAAGATGACTTTTGTCCCATTATCTTTGGTAGAACTTTCTTGAACAGTGTTAAATCTAAGATAGATTGTCAAAAGGAAACCGTTAGTGTTAAGTTTGGTGATGTGTCCCGTGAGTTTAATTTTTCCAAGTTTAGTAGGCAACCTCGTGATAAAGAATTACCTAGCAAGGATAAAATAATTGGTCTTGCTTCTATAACCGTTCCTCCTACAGATCCACTAGAAAAATATTTGCTAGACCATGAGAATGATATGCACTTGCATGAGAGAAATGAAATAGATAAAAATTTCTTTGAACAACAACCTATACTAAAGCACAATTTACTTATTAAAACTCTGGGAGGTTCTCCTCCACCTAAAGGTGATCCTTTGTTTGAATTAAAACAATTGCCAGACACTTTGAAGTATGCTTATCTTGATGAGAAAAAGATATATCATGTTATTATTAGTGCTAACCTTTCAGAACATGAAGAAGAAAGATTATTAAAAAATTGTAGGAAGCACCAGGCTGCTATTGGATATACTCTTGATGATCTTAAGGGCATTAGTCCCACTCTATGTCAGCACAAGATCAATATGGAACCTGATGCTAAACCCGTTGTTGATCACCAATGACGATTGAATCCCAAGATGAGAGAAGTGGTAAGAACTGAAATATTAAAACTTCTGGAAGCAGGTATAATCTATCACATAACACATAGTAGATGGGTAAGTCCCGTTCATTGTATCCCTAAGAAAGGAGGTATTACTGTTGTTCCTAATGATAAAAATGAACTTATCCGACAGAGAATTGTTACTGGCTATAGAATGGTAATTGATTTTAGAAAATTGAATAAAGCTACTAGAAAAGATCATTACCCCCTACCTTTTATTGATCAAATGCTTGAAATATTATCTAAGCATACACACCTTTGTTTCTTGGATGGATATTCTGGTTTCTCTCAAACACCTGTGTCACAATCTGATCAAGAGAAAACCACCTTTACTTGTCCTTTTGGAACTTATGCTTATAGATGTATGACTTTTGGTTTATGCAATGCACCCGCTACCTTTGAAAGATGTATGACTGCTATATTCTCTGATTTTTGTGAAAAGATTGCGGATGTTTTCATGGATGATTTTTCCGTTTACAGAACTTCTTTTGATGATTTCTTAAGCAACCTTGATCGAGTTTTATAGAGATGTGAACAAACTAATCTCGTGTTGAATTGGGAGAAGTGCCACTTTATGTTTAATGAAGGTATTGTATAGGGGAATAAAATTTCTGAATGAGGTATTGAGGTGGATCAAGCTAAAGTTGATGCAATTGAGAAATTGCCATGTCCTAAAGATATTAAAGGTATTCGAAGTTTCCTTGGTCACGCTGGTTTATATAGGAGGTTCATTAAAGACTTCTCAAAACATTCTATGCCTATTAATAATATTTTACAAAAGGATATTCCCTTTGTTTTGGATGATGATTGTGTGGAAACCTTTGAAACACTTAAGAAAGCCTTAACCACTGCACCTATTGTTTAACCACCTTATTGAAACTTGCCTTTTGAAATTATGTGTGATGCTAGTGATTATGTTGTTGGTGCTGTTTTAGGAC
The DNA here is from genome assembly GCA_022496015.1 of Hordeum marinum. Taxonomy (NCBI): domain Eukaryota; kingdom Viridiplantae; phylum Streptophyta; class Magnoliopsida; order Poales; family Poaceae; genus Hordeum; species Hordeum marinum. The sequence goes on from CM039672.1 coordinate 389,872,429, forward strand.
AAATAGTCGATAAGAAATTAAATGTTATCCATTATGCTAGCAAAATGCTAGACAGTTCCCAAAGAAATTGTGCTACTACTGAAAAATAACTTTTAGCAGTTGTGTTTGCTTGTGATAAATTCAGATCATACATTGTTGATTCCAAAGTTATTGTTCACACAGATCATGCTGTTGTAAAATATCTTATGGAAAAGAAAGATGCTAAACATAGACTCATTAGGTGGGTTCTCCTACTTCAAGAATTTGATTTACATATTACTGATATGAAAGGAGCTAAGAACCCCGTTGCTGATAACTTGTCTAGGTTATAAAATATGCTTGATGACCCACTACCTATTGATGATAGTTTTCCTGATCAACAATTAGCAGCAATAAATGTCTCTCAAAACCAATGTTCATGAAATCAGTAACTGGTAGCTGCTCGGTCGCCTTGGGAGTAGAGATTAATCGGTGAATCGAGCTATTAACTGCATTAATCGGCCGACCATTAATCGGTAGATTAAATAGAAACTTGCCAACTTATATCTAGATTTTTTATGTATTATACCATACTTCCATGGACCTAGCTATGTTATATACCAAAATATTCTATTATCGGCATATAAAAAATGGACAAGAGGCAAAATTAATAATCGTTATACATCCAAATCTACAAAATCTCAAAATTGTAAATTATTAATTAAACATTTAAACTATCCATATACTTGCTAATATACATCACATAATATATTACAAATAACAACTGAAACCAATAGTTCCATCCACTATTCTACAAAAGTATAATTTATAATCTACTAATATATGAATGCTGGATTCTTCAATAAGATAGAGGGAAAATATGGTAGTACCTTGCCTGCTGATGATGCCATGCAGGAAGAGATTAGGGAGCATCCCATGGGAGATGATGGGGAGTAGCGAGGGGGACGAGTCCACGCAGCTGAATAGAGTGGTGGAGCAGTTGGATCTTGGACGTGTAGTGTGGTGGCTGGCACCAATGAGGACCTAGCTAGCCACCAGCCAGGTTATGAGGGGATGAAAGAAGCATGAGTGAGAGGGAGGAGGGCCAAACCCTAGGTATTTAGTATAAAGAGGGAGTGGGAGGGGTTATGTGACAAAATTTTGGGATTCGTTTGCCCACCAGTTAATGTGCCAGTAGTGATTAATCAGTACGACTGATTAATCTGTCTAACTGGCCAATTAATTGGCCTTGAAAGTTAATGCGATGAATAGGTGCTAGTCGATTCGGTCACCCTATGAGTAGCGATTAACTGGCAAGTTAACTGGTTAATCGGATGAATTCTTGAACAGTGCTCAAAACACTCCTTCGTATGTTGATGATGCTAACTATATTGTTGCTAAATATATTCCACCTAGTTTCACATACCAACAAAAGAAACAAATTCTTCTATGATTTAAGACATTACTTTTGAGATGACCCACATATTTATAAATAAGGTGTAGATGGTATTATTAGACGTTGTGTACCTGAGCATGAGCAGGAACAAATACTACGGAAATGTCATTCCGACGCATATGGAGGACATCATGTGGGAGATAGGACTGCTCATAAGGTATTGCAATCTGGTTTTTATTGGCCTACTCTCTTCAAATGTGCCCATAAGTTTCTCTTGTCTTGTGATGAATGTCAAAGAATTTGTAATATCGATAAGCATCAGGAAATGCCTATGAATTATTCACTTGTTGTTGAACCATTTGATGTTTGCGATTTTGATTATATGGGACCTTTTCCTTCCTCTATTGGGTATACTCATATTTTGGTTGTTGTTGATTATGTCACTAAGTGGGTAGAAGCTATTCCAACCAGTAGTGCTGATCATAACACTTCCATTAAAATGCTTAAAGAAGTTATTTTCCCGAGGTTTGGAGTCCCTAGATATCTAATGAATGATGGTGGTTCACATTTTATCCATGGTGATTTCCGTAAAATGCTTGCTAAATATGATGTTACTCATAGAATTTCATCACCCTATCATCCTCAATCTAGTGGTCAAGTTGAACTTTGCAATAGAGAAATAAAATTGTTATTACAAAAAACTGTCAATAGGTCCCGAAAGAATTGGTCAGAAATTAGATGGTGCACTTTGGGCCTATAGAATAGGTTATAAAAATCCTATGGGTATGTCTCCATACAAGATGGTATACAGAAAAGCTTTTCATTTTCCTCGAGAGTTAGAGCATAAATCATTCAATTAAAGGACTCAATTATGACTTCAAATTTGTCGTTGAAAAGAGATTATTTGATATTAGCTCATTAGATGAATGGAGAACCCAAGCTTATGAAAATGCCAAGCTATTTAAATAAAAAGTTAAAATATGGCATAACAAAAGAATCCAAAAGCAAGAATTCAAAGTTGGAGAATATGTTCTTTTGTACAACTCTGTTTCAGTTTTTTTACAGGAAAACTTCTCACCAAATGGGAAGGACCATATGTTATTGAAGAGGTTTATCGTTCTGGATCTATTAAGATTAATAATGCCAAAGTTACTAACCCAAAGGTGGTCGACGGACAAAGAATTAAACACTATATCTCTGGTATGCCTATTAATGTTGAAAGCAATGTTATCCAAACCATGACACCGGAGGAACACAAAAGAGAAACCTTCCGGACAACTCCAGAGTCGTGAAAAAGAAGAGGTACGTAATACGGTAAGTAAACGGACTCCGAAAAATCTGCAAATATTTTTTATAGGTTTTGGAACATTTTAGAATTTTGGAAAATAAGAAATAAACCGGAAGGCAACCGAGGTGAGCACGATACACCAGGGCGCGCCTGCCCTCCCTGGAGCGCCCTGGTGGGTGATGACCCACAATTCTAGGGGATCTATCATAGTCCTTTTGATAATTAAGAGTGTCGAACCCAACGAGGAGAAGAAGGAAATGACAAGCGGTTTCCAGTAAGGTATTCTCTGCAAGCACTGAAATTATCGGTGACACATAGTTTTGTGATAAGAGAATTCGTAATGAGTAACAAGTAACAAGTGTAGGAATGGTGTAGCAAGGCATCCCAATCCTTTTTGTAGCAAAGGACAGGCCTGGACTAACTCTTATATAAAGCAAAGCGCTCCCGAGGACATATGGGAATTTATGTCAAGCTAGTTTTCATCATGCTCATTTGATTCGCGTTCATTACTTTGATAATTTGATATGTGGGTGGACCGGTGATTGGGTGCTTCCCTTACTTGGGAAAACCTCCCACTTATGATTAACCCCTATCACAAGCATCCACAACTACGAAAGAAGAATTAAGGTAAACCTAACCATAGCATGAAACATATGGATCCAAATCAGCCCCTTACGAAGCAACACATAAACTAGGGTTTAAGCTTCTGTCACTCTAGAAACCCATCATCTACTTATTACTTAGAAATGCCTTCCCCTAGGCCAAAATAATTGTGAAGTGTTATGTAGTCGATGTTCACATAAGACCACTAGAGGAGAGACAACATACATTTCATCAAAATATTGAACGAATAACAAGTTCACATGATTACTTATAACAAGACTTATCTCATGTCCTCGGGAACAAACGTAACTACTCACGAAACATGTTCATGTTCAAGAACATAGGAGTATTAATTACCATAAAGGATCTGAACATATGATCTTCCACCAAGTAAACCAACTAGCATCAACTACAAGGAGTAATCAACACTACTAGCAACCCACAGGTACCAAACTGAGGTGTTGAGACAAAGATCGGATACAAGAGATGAACTAGGGTTTGGAGAGGAGATGGTGCTGGTGAAGATGTTGATGGATATTGACCCCCTCTCAATGAGAGGATTGTTGGTGTTGATGATGGCTTCGATTTCCCCCTCCGAGAGGGAAGTTTAGCCCTGCAGAACAGCCCTATTGGAGCTCTAGATTGGTTCTGCCCAAGTTCTACCTCGAGATGGCGGTGCTTCATTCCGAAAGCTCTCTTCTGATTTTTTCCAGGTCAAAATGCTTCATATAGGAGGACATGGGCGTAGGAGGAGCCACAGGGGCCCCACAAGCCTACTAGGTGCGGCCAGGGGGTGGTCGCGACTAGCTGGCTTGTGGCCTGCAGGTGGCCCCCCTCTCGTTGATTCTTGCGCTAGTATTTTTTTAGTAATTCCAAAAATATTCTCCGTAAATTTTTAAGACTTTTGGAGTTGTACACAATAGGTATCTCAGATTTGCTCCTTTTCAAGTCTAGAATTCCAGCTGTCGGCATTCTCCCTCTTCATGTAAACCTTGTAAAATAAGAGAGAAAAGGCATAAGTATTGTACCATAACGTGTAATAACAGAATATAATGCAATAAATATCAATATAAAAGCATGATGCAAAATGGACGTATCAACTCCCCCAAGCTTAGACCTTGCTTGCCCTCAAGTGAAAGCCGAGATCGATGAATATGTCCACATGTTTAGAGATAGAGGTGTCATTAAAAGAAAATACGGACATGGGGGCACAATGATCAACTTTAGAATAACAATACTCATTGTATAATATTCTTTATTCTAGAGTAAAAATTCATTCACAAGATAAAGTATGAACCAAGAACTCTGTTAACAACCAACAAACTATGATCACTGTCATTGAAGAAAATGACAATTTATCATAACATCGGAAAGAGTCAATATAAAAGCTTGTAAAGAAAACCCACATACTCAATCATCTTTTAGTCTTTCGCAATTGCTAGCACTCACGCGGTACCCATGGGATCAAAGCTTCAATCGAACACAGAGAAAGATAGGGGCTTATATTTTTGCCTCCCAACTATTCCCCTCAAGGGTGATGTCAACAATTATAACTCATGATCACCCACATCCGAGTGGATATATAAGTCTAGATCATTCCCCAACACGTAATGCTTGCCAATAGAGACAGAATATAGGAAGTGGTGAAGACCACCATGACCCTTGCATAAAGGTAAGCACTAGAAAGTAAAAGTAATAGATAGACCCTTCGCAGAGGGAAGCGGAGGTTGTCATGCACTTTTTGTTTTGGATGCATAAACTCTTAGTGCAGAGGAACATTGTGTTGTATTGCCCTTTGTGATATCAACCTTTATTATGCAGTCTGTCGCTTTTATTTCTTCACTATCACAAGTTCGTACAACACTTATTTCCCTTTACAATAAAAGCATATTTAGGAGCAATTTTTATTGCCTTTTTGCACCGATGAAAACTTACTTGAAGGATCTTATTCAATCCATAGGTAGGTATGGTGGACTCTCATGGCAAAACTGGGTTGAGGTGTTTGGATGGACAAGTAGTATCTCCACTTGGTGCGGAAATTTTGGCTATTATAGGCGGAAGCAAGCACTACATGTTGGAGGATCTAAAACCATATAACTTCTATCCAGAGGCAAGCAAACATAACCTATTATGTTGTCTTCCTTGTCCAACATCAACTTCTTGGCATGCAATATTTTAACGAGTGGTCACAATCATAAAAGGTTTCCAAGATAATATAATTATATGTGAATCTCTCTTTCTTTATCACTTCCTTTCAATTGCACCAATGACCAATTACTATGTTTGTTCACTCCCAACAATTTTCAATGACCATAGTTTTTTATATGTGAAGTCATCACTCCCCATAAGATCACTATGTACTCTCTATGCTATTGTTCTATTATTCCATATTCATTACTTGCAAGAGCATAGTAATCTAGCAAAGCCCTCTCACCAAAACTAATTTTTATTATATATATATATATATCGGACTTGCTTACATAAGGGGAGCAGAAGCAACAACTAAAAGATGGATCATTCTAAAAACTTTTATTCTACTTGATCAAAAAATCAAAAAGGATCAAACTAGGAAACATAATAAAAAGGAAAAAGGAAAAAGGTGTGGTGAGATACGATTCCGGGGCACCTCCCCCAAGCTTGGCACAAGCCAAGGGGAGTGCCCATACCCATGTGGTCAGCTGTCCTTCTTCAGAGGTGATGGTGGTGTAGTTGTTGATGATGATGGAAACTTATCCTCCATATTTCAAGGCATTGGCTCACCATCATACAAAGATGAAAGAGTCTCTAGAATCCTCAAATCTGCAGCCAAACCCATTCTCTTAAATCTGTATTCATACTCACAATTTTGGTTTTGCAGATCATAGATCTGGGCTTGGAGATGATCAATTTTCTCATAAAGCTTGAAGATGTGCTCCCTGATGTCCTTGGTGTCCAGCTTGTGTTTATGGGTAAACTCCGAGATCATTATATGATTGGCATTGAGTCCATGTTACACCATCCCTTGGCACTTGAATACTTGTTTCTCCATTGCTTCGACCCTTGTTTACACGCTTCCGGTCTTCTTTGGCCGCTCAACGTCACGAATGTGCATCACCCTCTCACGCATCTCAATGGTTTGAGGGTGTTGCAGCACGTCTGGAAGGTAAGGGTTGATGACACTCCTGAAAAACTTGTCCTTCGGAGCACCAGGGGATGCCATGATGATCTAAATCTACTACAGAAGCAACTCAAAACGAAAACATGAGGTATTGTCGTGATATGAAAGTCGAAACCTTCAGGATATTATATAATGGATTTTTGCCAACCCGAAGGGGTGTTCCACAAGAAAACGGAGTCCGGGGGCGCATGGGGTGGTGAAAATACCCCTAGGCGCGGCCAGGGGGTGGTCGTGCCTTGCAGGCTTGTCGCCTCCTCGTGCGTCCTTCGGACTGCTTTTTATTTTCCTAATTTTTTAAATATTCCAAGACTGAGTAAAATTTCTATTGGGAAAGTTTTGGAGTCGGTTTACTTACCGTACCACATACCTATTCATTTTTAGGGTCTAAAATGTTCTGGTAAGTCTCCCTAATATGCTCTTCAGGAGTTATGATAACATTGGTTTCAACATTAATGGGAGTACCTGAAATATAGTGTTTGATTCTTTGCCCGTTTACCACCTTTGGATTTGTGCCTTCGGCGTTGTTGATCTTGATGGCACCGGAACGATATGCCTCCTCAATGATATAAGGCCCTTCCCATTTGGAGAGAAGTTTACTTGCAAAAAATCTTAACCGAGAATTGTATAGCAAGACATGATCACCTACATTAAATTCACGCTTTTGTACCCTTTTATCATGCCATCTCTTACCTTTCTCTTTAAACAGCTTGGCATTCTCATAGCCCTAAGTTCTCCATTCATCAAGTGAGCTAATCTCAAATAACCTCTTCTCACCAGCAAGATTGAAATCATGATTGAGCTCTTTGATTGTCCAATAAGCTTTATGCTCTAGCTCTAGAGCTAAGTGACATGCTTTACCATAAACCATTTTATACGGAGACATAACCATAGGTTTCTTGTAGGCGGTTCTATAAGCCCATAATGCATCGTCGAGTTTCTTATACCAATTCTTCTTAGATCTATTAACCGTCTTTTGCAAGATCAATTTAATTTCTCTATTGCTTAATTCTACTTGACCACTAGACTAAGGATGATAAGGGGGTGCAATTCTATGATTAACATCACACATAGCAAGAAATTTACGGAAAGCACCATGAATAAACTGTGAACCACCGTTAGTCATTAAATATCTGGGGACTCCAAATCGAGGGAAAATAACTTCTTTAAGCATCTTAATAGAGGTGTTATTGTTGGGGAACGTTGCATGGGAAACAAAAAATTTCCTACGCACACGCAAGATCTATCCATGGTGATGAGCATCTACGAGAGGGAGAGTGGATATACATACCCTTGTAGATCGCTAAGAGGGAAGCGTTAAGAAACGTGGTTGGTGTAGTCGAACGTCTTCGCGATCCAAATCCCCGAGCATCCCGCGATCTCATCAAGATCCGTCCCGGGATCCAATCACGATCCGTCCCGTGAACTCATCATGATCCGTCCTGCGATCTCATCATGATCTGTCCTGCGAACTCATCACGATCCATCCCGCGATCTCATCACAATTCGTCTTGCGATCTTGATCACAGTCCTTCCGATCTAGCGTCGAACGGACGACACCTCTGCGTTCAGCACACGTACAGCTTGATGACGATCTCCGCCTTCTTGATCCAGCAAGAGGGAGCAGAGAGTTAGAAGAGTTCTCCAGCAGCATGGCGGCGCTCCGGCGCTAGTGGTGGAGCTATTCCGGCAGGGCTTCGCCTAAGCACTACAAATCCGATCTAGAGGAGAAACTATGCACTGGAGGAACGGGTACCACGTGGCTGAAAATCTAGTGCCAAAACCCCTAAAACCTCTAGTATATGTAGGAGGAAGAGAGGAGGAGGCTTGGCTCCCAAGGAGTGAGCCCTTGGGTTGGCCGAACCAAGGAGGATTGGAGGATTCCTCCTCCAATCCTAGTAGGACTAGGACTCCTTATTTTTGCCCTTTTGCCTTTTTCCACCTTTTTCTCTTTGGGATTTTCTTTCCAGCCACATGGGCCTTGTGTGGGACTTCAACCAGCCCAATAAGGGCTGGTATTTACTCTCCCACAATCCATGTAGCCTCTTGGGTCGAAATACCCCTCCCGATGGTCTCCCGGTACACTACTAACACTCCCGGTAGACTACCGATGAGCCCGAAACTTTTCCGGTGACCAAAACAGGACTTACTATATATCAATCTTTACCTCCGGACCATTCCGGAGCTCCTTGTGACGTCCGAGATCTCATCCGGGACTCCGAACAACCTTCGGTCACCACCATACATAACTCTATACTATCAAAACGTCACCGAACCTTAAGTGTGCAGACCCTGTGGGTTCAAGAACTATGTAGACATGCCCGAGACACCTCTACGGTCAATAACCAATAGCGGGACCTGGATGCCCATATTGGTTCCTACATATTCTACGAAGATCTTTATCGGTTGAACCTCTATGTCAAGGATTTAGTTAATCCCGTATGATGTTCCCTTTGTTCTTCGGTATGTTACTTGCCCGAGATTCGATCGTCGGTATCTCCATACCTAGTTCAACCTCGTTACTGGCAAGTCTCTTTACTCGTTCCGTAATACAAGATCCCATGACTAACACTTAGTCACATTGCTTGCAAGGCTTATTGTGATGTTGTATTACCGAGTGGCCCTTGAGATACCTCTCTGTCACACGGAGTAACAAATCCCAGTCTTGATCCATGCCAACCCAACAGACACCCTCGGAGATACCTGTAGAGCACATTTATAGTCACCCAGTTGTGTTGCAATATTTGATACTCACAAGGTACTCCTCCGTTGTCAGTGAGTTGCATGATCTCAGGGTCATAGGAACATATACTTGACATGCAGAAAACAGTAGCAATAAACTGACACGATCATATGCTACGTTTGTTGTTTGGGTGTTGTCCATCACATCATTCTCCTAATGATGTGATCCTGTTACCAAATGACATCTCATGTCCATGACTAGGAAGCCATATCCATCTTTGATCAACGAGCTAGTCTATTAGAGGCATACTAGGGACATGGTGTTGTCTATGTATCCACACATGTATCCGAGTTTCCTATCAACACAATTATAGCATGGATAATAAACGATTATCATGAACAAGGAAATATGATAATAACTAATTTATTATTGCCTCTAGGGCTTCTACCCACTTAGTAACATAATTAACAACAAATAAAATATTAGTATATCTGTTGGACATTGGAAAAGGTCCCATATAATCATAACCCCAAACATCAAATGGTTCAATAACAAGAGAGTAATTCATAGGCATGTCCTAAGGTCTACTAATATTGCCAATTCTTTGACATTCATCACATGACAAGACAAACATATGAGCATCCTTGAAGAGAGTAGGCCAATAAAAACCAGATTGTAATACCTAATGTGCAGTCCTATATCCAGCATGGTGTCCTCCGTAGGTCTCAGAATGACACTTCCGTAGGATCTGTTCATGTTCATGCTCAGGTACTCAACATCTAATAACACCATCCACTCCTTCTTTGTAAAGGTGTGGGTATCCCAGAAGTAATGTCTTAAATCATAGAATTTTCTTTTCTTTTGTTGGTATGTGAAACTAGGCGGTATAAATTTAGCGACAATGTAATTAGCATAATCAGCATACCAAGGAGCATTATGAGAAGCATTTAGGACAGCTAATTGTTGATCAATAAAGCTATCATTAATAGGTAGTGGGTCAGCAAGAACATTCTCTAACCTAGACAAACTATCTGCTACGGGGTTATCAGCACCCTTTCTATCAACCACATGCAAATCAAATTCTTGTAGTAGAAGAACCTATCTGATAAGTCTAGGTTTAGTATTTTTCTTTTCCATGAGATATTTAATAGCAGCATTATCAGTGTGAACAGTTACTTTAGAATCAACAATATAGGGTCTAAACTTATCACAAGCGAACACAATTGCTAAAAATTCCTTTTCAGTGGTAGCATAGTTCCTTTGAGCATTGTCTAGAGTTTTTCTAGCATAATGAATAACATTTAATTTCTTATCAACTCTTTGACCTAGAACAGCACCTACGACATAATCACTAGCATCACACATAATTTCAAAGGGTAGGTTCCAATCAGGTGGTTGAACCACAGGTACTAAAATCAAAGCATTCTTGAGAATTTCAAAAGCTTCTACATAGTCATCATCAAAAACGAATGGAACATATTTTTGCAAAAGATTAGTGAGAGGCCTAGAAATCTTAGAGAAATCTTTAATAAACCTCCTATAGAAACCAGCATGACCAAGAAAACTTCTTATACCTCTGATATCCGTAGGGCACGACATTTTTTCAATAGCATCAACTTTAGGCTTATCAACTTCAATAGGTCTTTCAGAAATTTTATGTCCCAAGACAATGCCTTCATTCACCATAAAGTGGCACTTTTCCAAATTCAAGACAAGATTAGTTTCTTCACATCTCTACAAAACTCGATCAAGGTTGTTCAAACAATCATCAATAGAAGTTCCATAAACAGAAAAAATTATCCATGAAAACCTCAACAATCCTTTCACAAAAATCAGAGAATATAGCAGTCATACATCTTTGAAAGGTAGCAGGTGCATTGCATAAACCAAAAGGCATACGTCTATAAGCAAAGGTACAAAAAGGGCAGGTAAAGGTGGTCTTCTCTTGGTCCTCTTTTGACACAGGTATTTGAGAGAAACCAGAATAACCATCTACAAAGCAGAAATGTGTGTGTTTGGATATTCTTTCTAACATTTGATCAATGAAAGGTAGAGGGTAATGATCTTTTCTAGTTGCTTTATTCAATTTCGTAAAATCAATTACCATTCTATAACTTGTAAAAATTCTTTGCGGGATCAATTCATTTTTATCATTAGGAACTACGGTAATACCTCCTTTCTTAGGGACACAATGAACGGGACTAACCCATCTACTATCAGCAATAGGGTAAATGATACCCGCCACCAGAAGCTTTAATATTTCATTTCTTACCACTTCCTTCATTTTAGGATTCAACGGTCGTTGATGATCAACAACTGGTTTTGCATTAGGCTCCATTTTAATTTTGTGCTGACATAGAGTGAGACTAATGCCCTTAAGATCATCAAGAGTATATCCAATAGAAGCATGGTGCTTCTTCAGAGTTTTCAATAATCTTTGTTCTTCATGCTCTCAAAGGTTAGCACCAATAATAACAGGATATATCTTCTTTTCATCAAGATAAGCATATTTCAAAGTATCTAGTAGTTCTTTAAGCTCAAACACGGGATCACCCTTGGGTGGAGGAGAATCCCCAAGTATTTTAACATGCAAGTTGTCTTTCAAGATAGGATGCTGATCAGAGAAAATCCTATCTATTTCATTCATTTCATTCATATGCATGCCATTTTGATGGTCTAGCAAATATTGCTCTAAAGGATCAGTAGGTGGAACAACAATAGAAGCAAGACAAATAATTCCATCCTTACTAGGCAATTATTTATCATGGTTTGTCTACGAAATTTAGAGAAATTAAACTCATGAGACACATCCGCAAAACTTACGATAACCGTTTCCTTCTCACAATCTATTCTAGTATTAACGGTATTCAAGAAGGGTCTACCAAATATAATGGGACAAAAATCATCTTGTGGGGAATCAAGAACAAGGAAATCAGTAGGATATTTTATTTTCCCACACAAGACTTCAACATCTCTAATAATCCCAACTGGTGATAGAGTGTCTCTATTAGCAAGCTCAATTGTAACATCAATTTCCTCTAACTCAGCTGGTACAATATCATTCATAATCTCTTTATAAAAGGAAAAGGGAATTGCACTCATACTAGCACCCATATCACATAAGCCATGATAACAGTGATCCCCTATTTTAACAGAAATAATAGGCGTGCCAACAATGGGTCTATGTTTATCTTTAGCATCGGGTTTAGCGATTCTAGTGGCTTCATTACAAAATTGAATAACATGCCCATCAATATTATCAACCAAGAGATCCTTAACCATAACAATACTAGGCTCAACTTTAATTTTCTCAGGGGTGTAGGTGTTCTAGCACAGCCCGTACGAACCACAGTTGAAGCTTTAGCATGATCCTTCATCTAACAGGGAAAGGTGGTTTCTCTATATAAGCAGTGGGAATAACAGGATCAACATTATAAGTAATAGTTTTCTCTTCAACTTTTATAGGTTCAACTACTTTCACTTCAATGGGAGGATGATGTTTAAACCACTTCTCCTTAGGGAGATCAACATGAGCAGGAAAAGATTCACAAAAATAAGCTACTATCTCAGAGTCAAGTCCATATTTAGTGCTAAATTCACGAAAAGCATCGGTGTCTACGAAGATTTAACACCATCAAACTTAAGGTTCATACCTGACTCCTTACCTTCACCGAGTTCCCAATCTTCAGAGCTGCGTTTAATTCTTTCCAATAAATCCCATTTGAAATCAATATCTTTCTTCATATAGGAACCAGCACAAGAAGTATCGAGCATGGACTGATCATTACGAGAAAGCCGAGCATAAAAAATCTGAATAATAATTTCTCTCGAGAGCTCATGATTGGGGCATGAATATAACATTGACTTAAGCCTCCCCCAATCTTGAGAAATTCTTTCTCCTTCACGAGGCAAAAAATTATAAGTATAATTCCGATCACGATGAACTAGATGCATAGGATAGAACTTCTAATGAAATTCCATCTTCAATCGGTTGTAGCTGCACGATCCAATATCATCACATAGCCTATAGCATATCAATGCCTTTTCCTTCAGAGCTAAAGGAAAGAACTTCTTCTTAACGTGATCCTCGGGCAGACCTGCAAGCTTAAATAATCCACAAACTTCATCCACATAGATTAGATGTAAATCAGGATGTAGTGTTCCATCTCCTGCGTAAGGATTAGCCAGCAGTTTCTCTATCATACCCGAAGGAATTTCATAATAAATATTTTCAATATGTTGAGGGACACCTCTTTGTGTTTCCGGTCGAGGTGAAGATACCCCGAACAAGCCCCTCAAAGGATTACTTTCCATAGTAACAAGTGAGAGTAAATTTCAGCACACTATATAAATTTTTCCTTACCAAATTCCACTTACCAAAGGCGCTTCACTCCCTGGCAATGGCGCCAGAAAAGAGTCTTGATGACCCACAAGTATATGGGATCTATCTTAGTCCTTTAGATAAGTAAGATTGTTGAACCCAACGAGGAGAAGAAGGAAATGACAAGCGGTTTCCAGTAAGGTATTCTCTGCAAGCACTGAAATTACTGGTGACAGATAGTTTTGTGATAAGATAATTCGTAACAAGTAACGAGTAACAAGTGTAGCAAAGGTGAAGCAAGGTAGCCCAATCCTTTTTGTAGCAAAGGACAGGCCTGGACAAACTCTTATATGAAGCAAAGCACTCCCTAGGACACATGGGAATTTATGTCAAGCTTGTTTTCATCATGCTCATTTGATTCACGTTCGTTACTTTGATAATTTGACATGTGGGTGGACTGCTCCTTAGGTGCTTCTCTTACTTCGACGAACCTCCGACTTATGATTAACCCCTATCGCAAGCATCCGCAACTATGAAAGAAGAATTAAGGTAAACCTAACCATAGCAGAAACATAGAGATCCTAATCAGCCCCTTACGAAGCAACACATAAACTAGGGTTTAAGCTTCTGTGACCCTAGCAACCCATCATCTACTTATTACTTCCCAATGCCTTCCCCTAGGCCCAAATAATGGTGAAGTGTTATGTAGTTGACATTCACATAACACCACTAGAGGAGAGACAAGATACATCTCATCAAAATATTGAACGGATACCAAATTCACATGATTACTTACAACAAGACTTATCCCATGTCCCCAGGAACAAACGTAACTACTCACTAAACATGTTCATGTTGAAGATCAGAGGAGTATTAATTATCATAAAGGATTTGAACATATGATCTTCCACCAAGTAAACCAACTACCATCAACTACAAGGAGTAATCAAAACTACTAGCAACCCACAGGTACCAATCTGAGGTGTTGAGACAAAGATTGGATACAAGAGATGAACTAGGGTTTGGAGAGGAGATGGTGCTGGTGAAGATGTTGATGGAGATTTACCCCCTCTCAACGACAGGATCGTTGGTGATGATGATGGCTTCGATTTCCGCCTCCGAGAGGGAAGTTTCTCCGGCAGAACAACCCTGCCGGAGCTATAGATTGGTTCTGTCCAAGTTCTGCCTCGAGACGGCGTCGCTTCGTCCTGAAAGCTCTCTTCTGATATATTTTTCTAGGTCAAAACGCTTCATATAGGAGGAGATGGGCATCGGAGGAGCCACAAGGGCACCACAAGCCTGCTAGGCGCGGCAAGGGGGTGGCCGTGCCTAGCAGGCTTGTGTCCTGCAGGTGGCCCCCCTCTTGTTGATTCTTGTGCTAGTATTTTTTTATTAATTCCAAAAATATTATCCGTAAATTTTCAGGACTTTTGGAGTTTTGCAGAATAGGTATCTTAGATTTGCTCCTTTTCCAGTCCAGAATTCCAGCTGTCGGCATTCTCCCTCTTCATGTAAACCTTGTAAAATAAGAGAGAAAAGGCATAAGTATTGTACCATAACATGTAATAAGAGCCCATAATGTAATAAATATCAATATAGAAGCGTGATGCAAAATGGACGTATCAGTGGGTGGTGCCCACCCCGGGAACCTTCCTGACTCCGTTTGCTTGATTTCCAAGAATAAAAAATCCATTTATATATCCCCGATTGTTTTGACCACCGCACCACGAGATTTTCCTCTGTTCTTGTTTCGTGTTGTTTTCCTAGCAGATCTATCAATCCAGGCATCATGTCTTCTTCCTCCCCCAATAACTTAGAAGAGGATGCTTGGTTAATGGAGATGGAGCAGAAGAGAGAAGAGCCAAAAGAAACCAGTAAGGAGGACAAGGGCAAGGAAGCTATGCAGGATCAAGCCCTAGAAGGAGGGCAACCCATGCCCACAGAAGAGGAGGAAGGACAACATATCCTCCTACCTTATTATGATCACCTTACCCCTATTGAAATTGAAGCTTTTAGGGCCTTTCAAGCGGTTCGGGTCCAGAATAAGTTTCTTATTCATGAAAATATTTTGCTAGAGGAGCATATCATCACCCTTAGGAGCGTCATCCATAAATTGAAGTATTTACTGGAGCTAAAGTGTGGCACTTCATCACCACCTCCTTCATCGTCATCATCACCAAAGGATACTTGAGTACGCGGGTATGGGCACTCCCCTTGACTTGGTCCAAGCTTGGGGGAGATTGTAACATCCCAAATTTTGGAATGTTATAATAAATACTAGATTGAATGTTTGGTTGCTTGAGTGATTGTAATTGAGTGAAAATTTGAAACTTTTGAAAACTTTTGAATGAGAGGGAATAAAATGACTTTCCCATTTTCTTTTGAATTCAAATTCATACTTTTCAAATCAGTGAGAGAAGATGACATGACTTCTTAAACATGAAAATATTTGGAAAGGGAATTTGAAAACTATTTATTTCTCATATGGAGTTTCACTTTCATATTTGAATTCCCTATTTGAATTTGTAAGCATTCAAACCCCTTGACAAAGTTTTTGAGAGGAATAATATGACACTCCAAACTAGGGGTATTTTTGTGAAGTATTTGAACCATAAAACCCAAGGGGTTATCTGAAAAATATTTACAAAAAATAAATAAAGCCATTTAGGCATTTTTTGAAAATAATTTTTTTAAAGTATTTAATTTGTCCGTGGAAAAATGTTCATTAAATGTAATTTATTTCCCTGATCATTTTGGTATATAAAACTTTATTTTTCGTCTAGTTATGAATGTCTTAATACTGTTTTTAATGCTCTGGTATTTAATAAAAGAAAAGAGTTAACGCGTGTATTAAACGAGCCGGCCCACAGCCCCTGATCCCTCCCCCGAAACCTCTCCGCATCGGTCACCCGACGCGCTGATCTCTCCCTCTCTCTCGCTGATGCACCGGCCCCACTGACCGCTCCCACTCACCGCGCGCTCATCCCCTTCATCGCGCCCCTCACAACGCCGGCGAGTCCATCGCCCCGAATCTCGCTCCTCCTTCCCTCCCCTGACCCCGCACCTGGCCTATATAAGAGTCGGTTCTCTCTGCTCTTCGTCCACCCCGAAACCCCTCTTTTCCCTCGCTAGAACGCCCCACCGCTGCCTCATCGCAGTTCGGCCATCTCCCGAAGCTCTCGGAGCTCGTGCTGCTCACCACCGTCACCCCCTCGTCTCCCTTTCGCCACCAGCCATCCCCGGAGGATCTCCGCCGTCGATTGGAGGCCACGCCATCACCGAAGGACCACTAGAGCACCGCCCCGTCGACCTCGCCGCCTCAGCCTCGCCGGAGAAGCTCCCTCGCCGGCGACCTCCCTCTGTGAGCACCCCTCCCCCTCTCCTAACCATTGGATCCGGATCTAACGATCCAGATTAGAACCATTAAAACTCCGAAACGTTTTTTTTCTAACGTTCGGTCATCCGCCCGCAAACACCCGCACGCGCACCCTTTCGACAAATAGGAAACTGCCACGTAGCACCTGTCCGTTCGTTTAGTTTTTTTTCTTTTTCTGTTTTTGTTTTAAAAAACAGAATAGGTTCTGTTTTTATTTTTCTTATATCTTTTGTGTTTTTAAGTGTTTGAATTTGATTCTTTTTGCATTAGTTCAAAACTTTTCTCTAGTTTATGTAGATATCCAGTTTGACCAAATTTTAATAATTTAAAATTGATTTCAAACAGATTTGATTCAAATCTTAATTTCTGAATATCTTGTGTTTAAAAATGTATTTTGAGTTGATTCTTTTTGCTACTTGTCACTTGTGACCTTAGTTATCAGTAGGTAGAGTTTGGAAATTTTTAGACTATTTTAAAATGGTATTTTCAACCAAAACATATTCTGTTTAGTTCTTGTTAGGCTTATCTATATTTCTTTTGTTTTAAAATTGTTTTAATTTATTTTGTTTTATATTAGTTGATAGATTTTATAAAGTTTTCTGTTAGATAATAGTAGCCCTTCAAAACAAATAATATTTTATTAGTTGGTTGCAGGAAAATCCATTCTAGTTCAACTATAACTTTTAATTGGATTTTCATTGCTATGTTGATCTTGTATTTGAAAATAGTTTCCACAAATTGTTTTATAAGTTTGATTTTCTGTTAATCTAAGTTTAGACCAGAAACAATTTGTATTATAGTTGAGATTGTTTGTGGTTTAAGCCAAGGATGACCTTATCAAAAGAAGAACCTTTATAAAAGCTTTTCAATTAGTTCTCTTTGCAAAATAAAGACTTATGAGAAAATACTTTCTATTAATTATTTGTTTAAAAAAATTGTTTTTCATTTGTTAACTTGGTGTTTTCTACTGATATGTTCTAGTAGTTAAAAACTTATGTTGGTAGAGTATTGTTTTCTAAATTATTAGTTGTTCTTCAAAAGTAATTCTTTTTGCTAAGTAAATTGTTTACTAAACTACTTTTATTATATTTTACATTGTGGTTGTTTGCTACTTTTGAAAATTAGGATGTACTTGTAGAGAAAACCAACTTTGGTTGTGTTGATGAAGTTTTGTTGATTTTAACTTTTGTCTTAAGTATTTCCTTCATCACCACCTTAGTTGTGTTGATGTAGTTTTGTCATTTGAGTTTTGTCTTAAGTATTTCCTTTCATCACCACCATGTTGCTTTTAGTTTTGTGTTGCCTTTTTGATTGTTAGTATTGACTGCTAGTATGATTGCTTATATGAATGCAATGTTTGATTATATAGATTTTCATCGGAGAGTGACGAATAGTCTACGAGTTATCTCTAAGAGCGATATTATTCTTCATCAACAGTACATGCAAGTCACTTTGACCATGTATACCTATGCTTTTATTGCATTAGTTCTACCATCTCCCCAATTGCATGCAAAGAGGTAAATTGGAAACTTGGTTACTTGATGTAGTATCATGTGGTAGGCACCCCTCAACCCTTTGACACATTGGCCCCGGGAAACGTTGATTTAAATTTTGCTATGCTATTAGTAGACGGGGTTGGTTGTGTGATTCATGAGAGTTGTGAGGTAATAATTTTTCAAAACCTGCATTATGATCAAGACTTCAACACTCCGAGTTTTCAACATACCTCTGGGTGGATGATGGTTGAACGACGCCTTGGAGAAACCAGTGGTTAGCCTAGGTGTTGTTGGGGAAGTGCTAGTATTCACGCAGAAAGGTCCACCCAGGCACAAAGAGATGGATGGATGCTTCAAGACCCAAGGCTTACCTGCACAGCCACAAGCCATTATGGACTCTGGCTTGGTTGGATATCATGGTGACCCTGGACAGGCGGTGCTACGAGATGTAGAAGAACGGTAGGAAAGGATGGGCACCGACAGAGTCTCGGGGAAACCCTTTAGAAGACCATGTTTTGGTCATCCGTTTCTCAAACACCCTAAAGTGCGAGAAATCCAACGGAGGCGATCAAATCTTGTGGGGAACGTGTGCAAAACTCTGCAGAGTACTCAAACCTAATCGATTAGCCGTGTCCACGGTCATGGACAA
Source organism: Hordeum marinum (assembly GCA_022496015.1). NCBI lineage: Eukaryota > Viridiplantae > Streptophyta > Magnoliopsida > Poales > Poaceae > Hordeum > Hordeum marinum. The sequence goes on from CM039672.1 coordinate 389,891,353, forward strand.
CTTGAGCCAAAGGAACTGAAACTATCTGGAACTCTCAACACAATTAATTATACTGATGTGGGTATTTTAAATGACAACTTGGGTATGAGAATTGGTTGGTGGAACCATCTCATTAATCAACCAACATTGTAGTAATTATGCTTTTTGCCCTCTCTTGTTGTAGGAAAATTTTGGCTTTATGCAAAACTCACTACCCCACTTGCCATATATGCATGTAGAATAGATGATTACTTTACACCCCCTCTTTTGTGACTTGCCAGCATATTCAAAATGCTGATCCACATGGCTGCAACGTCTTATGTTGCAGATAAGCGCTACGACGAGTAAGAGTACGATTCAGGGTTACGGTCTACACTCAACCTGCCGTTGGTGTTATTGGGACTCCACTCCCGTTGACTGTTTCCACTGAGATTTTAAGGTATATATCAGTTTTACGTTATTTACATGTGGTTGCACTTTGATATATACATTGATGTACTGTGTGTGTGCCAGCATACTGATCCAGGGATGGCACAGAACACATAGAGGCTTGACTCGTTTTGAGTCGAGTCGCTACAGAAATGGTATCAGAGCACATGTACGTGACCCTAGAAACTGGAAAGCCCTTAGGAAATGATTTCTCAAAAAAAAACTTTGTTTTCAAAAGACCCTTTACTTCTCATCTTATTTGAGCTTTATCAAATGATCTCTCTTACCTCAAAAAGTTAGAAAATACCCTTTTCCCCTTGACCACACTAAGGATCAACTGAGACCACTTCGAGAAGGACAAGATATCGAAACAACTGATGGTCACCTCAAAGTAAAGAAGATTTCACCCTGCATTAGAAGAGTTGAAGCTACACGAGTTGAAGAGTGTGAAGACACGAAGAAATTGAAGACCATGAAGAATTTCCAAGATATTATGCCCTAGAAGACCAAACCTGTGTTGTATACTTACGTTAGATACGATGATTTGTGAGTTGTCATTTGTGTGTAATTTTCGACAGCCACAACTAAAATCTATTTTCAAAACCATTGTTTGTATTGTGTGTATCCCCTCCTTTCTCTCTCTTACCCATCTCATCCCCAAAACCTTGAACCCAATAGATGATGAGTGAAGCTGGACTCGTGTATTCTGGATCGATGACTCGGTTAGAGACAGAAGAATGGATTCAGAACATGGAGGATCATCTAAGGAGTAACCATGTCACAAGAAAAGAGATGGTCCAGTATGCCTTTCGGTACTTTGCAGAAGTTGCTGCAAATTGGTGGAAGATGCATGAAGATATCCATGATAGGCAAGTATCAAACACTTGGGAAGAATTCGAGATAACTCTGCAAGGATCTCATGTTGTTACCAACACCCACAAACCCCGTGGCAAAGATGTGAAGAAGATTTGTGCATGCAGGATATGTGGAGAGATATGACACACCTAGGAAGAACAAAAGGAAGGATGCCCTCATTGTGAAGAAAATCACCGAGCTGAGGAATGCCCAACTAGGCAGGTGACATGTTTCTTGTGCGAAGGGACTACGCATTACCCGGCTCAATGCCAAATGTACCCCAAGGTAAAAGAAGTCATCAAGCAGCAGAAGGAAGCCATGAAGGAAGCCTTCAGAGAAAATTTAGGAGAACTTGTGATGAAGGAAGATGTTGAAGACCCTAATGGAGAAGGCCTAACCAGATTTTCCTCCAATGCCTGCTATTCATGTGGAGAAGAAGGACATTTCTCACAGGACTGTACGAAGGAAAGAAAAGAGTATCTGGGAAACTTCCCGACAAAAGAAGTGGAGTTTGATCCACAGGAAATTGAAAGTTTGATCGGAACAAAGAAGCCCAGGAAGAGAAACCGAAGCCGCTTTCAGAACAACCCAATTTCTACAAAGAAGGACCTGAGTCAGATCATGTGTTTCCGATGCAAGAAGACAGGACATTACTCCTATACCTGCCCGGAGAAGAAGGCTAAACATGAGTAGTTTGAGTTTTGGATTTTGGAAGTAATAAATGTCATAGGTAGCACTCTTACCATTTTGAAGTTGTGTAACGGAAGTCTCGGAGTTTGTAATAAAATTCATGAGATCAATGGAATTTATGATGTCATGATTCTCCTATGTTGAATTATATGAGTTAAGAACAAAGATCTCTGACCAATTTTAGAGGATATGAGAAAATATGGTCTATGTAGGCATGCGTGCATTTCATTTTAAGTGTGGTAGCAACCACAGGGACAAAAGAATGAAGAGAATACCATTCATATTTAGGAGTTTGGATAAATGAAATACAGGTGAAGAAAATGTGGAACCACCTCAAACTATCTGGATGATAACCTTTGTGACAAGGTGATTTTGAAGTTGGAATATTGAGAAAAGGAATGATTGTGATGAAACCATACCCAAGGTTAAACAGACCAATGGAAAGGAAAATGAATTCCACAGAGTGGAATCCAGGCAATAATAGGTCTGTGATTTGTTACCTCGAGGGTATGATGGAGTGAACGGAAGGCAATGTTGGAATATGGATCAATAGTAAACCCGAGAGTGAGATGAAGCTGTATTCAAGTGAACCCACAACTCACTGACCTCAGGATTGATAAGGATCAAGCCCCACCTTGGTGAAGGAAGAAACTTGGAAGAAGCTACGCCAAATCAGTAAATGTTTTTCTTAGGAGTATATGAAAACCTGAGAGTTGTGAAGAAATGATAGATGTTTTTGTTCAGCTTGCAGAATCAATGCATTTATCCGAACCTCATTCGTTGACAAGAGAAATTTCTGCAATGCTTGTGAGGAAGACCAAGTGTTAGAATACGAGATTCACTAAACCTTATACAAGGTAATGATTTCAGTGCGACATGGCTTGGCCACCATGACGACTTACTCTTATCATTCTCTTGCTATTCGGATTGGTAAATCTGAGTGACTTACCCATAGTAAAGAGACGACGTTCTTTGAAGCTTTTGTTTAAGCCTTAGAATGGTGTGATGTACAACCCTTGTACATGGCAGTTATTGCCATAATTAGGAATTTTACGGTGAGGAATGAAGCCAAGACCCATTTCATTGCAGGATAACCACAAATGGTAGACCACCACGAGATCTTCGATTAGTTAGAATGAACGCGAGACATATCAGTTAAGAAGACCCAGTATAGGAGGAAATACAATTCGTTATGAGAACATGAGATTTTGATTTAAGACGGAAGAGCATCATTGAAGGAGCTATCGTAACGTATGTGAAGAGACAGATGCACCCAAAGGACTGCCATGATTTTGAGCGACCAGTCACTCTCATTTTAAGTGTGGTCGACCCCACACCTTCCAGGACAGTGGATTTGTTAGAAGACCCCAAACCTAACCTTTTCTTTCTAGCCTCTTTGAATCTCGAGGACGAGATTCATTTTAAGTGTGGTAGGTTTGTAACATCCCAAATTTTGGAATGTTATAATAAATACTAGATTGAATATTTGGTTGCTTGAGTGATTGTAATTGAGTGAAAATTTGAAACTTTTGAAAAAATTTGAATGAGAGGGAATAAAATGACTTTCCCATTTTCTTTTGAATTCAAATTCTTACTTTTCAAATCAGTGAGAGAAGATGACATGACTTCTTCAACATGAAAAGATTTGGAAAGGGAATTTGAAAACTATTTATTTCTCATATGGAGTTTCACTTTCATATTTGAATTCTCTATTTGAATATGTAAGCATTCAAACCCCTTGACAAAGTTTTTGAGAGGAATAATATGACACTCCAAACCAGGGGTATTTTTGTGAAGTATTTGAACCATAAAACCCAAGGGGTTATCTGAAAAATATTTACAAAAAATAAATAAAGCCATTTAGGCATTGTCTGAAAATAATTTTTTTAAAAGTATATAATTTGGCTGTGGAAAAATGTTCTTTAAATGGAATTTATTTCTATGATCATTTTGGTATATAAAACTTTATTTTTCGACTGGTTATGGATGTCTTAATGTTGTTTTTAATGCTCTGGTATTTAATAAAAGAAAAGAGTTAACGCGTGTATTAAACGAGCCGGCCCACAGCCCCTGATCCCTCCCCCGAAACCTCTCCGCATCGGCCGCCCGATGCGCTGATCTCTCCCTCTCCCTCGCTGACGCACCGGCCCCACTGACCGCTCCCACTGATCGCGCGCTCATCCCCTCCATCGCGCCCCTGACAACGCCGGCGAGTCCATCGCCCCGGATCTCGCTCCTCCTTCCCTCCCCTGACCCCGCACCTTGCCTATATAAGAGCCTGTTATCTCTGCTATTCGTCCACCCCGAAACCCCTCTTTTCCCTTGCCAGAATGCCCCATCGCTGCCTCGCCGGAGTTCGGCCATCTCCCGAAGCTCCCGGAGCTCGTGCTGCTCACCACCGTCACCCCCTCGTCTCCCTTTCGCCACCAGCCATCCCCGGAGGATCTCCGTCGTTGATTGGAGGCCACACCATCGCCGGAGGACCACCAGAGCACCGCCCCGTCGACCTCGCCGCCTCGGCCTCGCCGGAGAAGCTCCCTCGCCGGCGACCTCCCTCTGTGAGCACCCCTCCCCCTCTCCTAACCATTGGATCCGAATCTAACGATCCAGATTAGAACCATTAAAATGCTGAAACGTTTTCTTCTAACGTTCGTTCGTCCGCCCGCAAACACCCGCACGTGCACCATTTCGACAAATAGGAAACTGCCACGTAGCACCTGTCCGTTCGTTTAGTTTTTTTTTCTTTTTCTGTTTTTGTTTTAGAAAACAGAATAGGTTCTGTTTTTTATTTTTCTTATATCTTTTATGTTTTTAAGTGTTTTAATTTGATTCTTTTTGCATTAGTTCAAAAATTTGTTCTAGTTTCCGCAGATATCCAGTTTGACCAAATTTGAGTAATTTAAAATTGATTTAAAACAGATTTGCTTCAAATCTTAATTTCTGAATATCTTGAGTTTAAAAATGTATTTTGAGTTGATTCTTTTTGCTACTTGTCAATAGTGACCTTAGTTATCATTAGGTAGAGTTTGGAAATTTTTAGAATATTTTAAAACGGTATTTTCAACCAAAACAGATTCTGTTTAGTTCTTGTTAGGCTTATCTATATTTCTTTTGTTTTAAAATTGTTTTAATTTATTTTCTTTTATATTAGTTGATAGATTTTATAAAGTTTTCTGATAGATAATAGTAGCCCTTCAAAACAAAAAATATTTTATTAGTTGGTTGCAGGAAAATCCATTCTAGTTCAACTATAACTTGCAATTGGATTTTCATTGCTATGTTGATCTTGTATTTGAAAATAGTTTCCACAAATTGTTTTATAAGTTTGATTTTATGTTAATCTAAGTTTAGACCAGAAACAATTTGTATTATAGTTGAGATTGTTTGTGGTTTAAGCCAAGGATGACCTTATCAAAAGAAGAACCTTTATAAAAGCTTTTCAATTAGTTCTCTTTGAAAAATAAAGACTTATGAGAAATACTTTCTATTAATTATTTGTTTTTAAAAAAATTGTTTTTCATTTGTTAACTTGGTGTTTTCTACTGATATGTTCTAGTAGTTAAAAACTTATGTTGGTAGAGTATTGTTTTCTAAATTATTAGTTGTTCTTCAAAAGTAATTATTTTTACTAAGTAAAATGTTTACTAAACTACTTTTATTATATTTTACTTTGTTGTTGTTTGCTACTTTTGAAAATTAGGATGTACTTGTAGAGAAAACCAACTTTGGTTGTGTTGATGAAGTTTTGTTGATTTTAACTTTTGTCTTAAGTATTTCCTTCATCACCACCTTAGTTGTGTTGATGTAGTTTTGTCATTTGAGTTTTGTCTTAAGTATTTCCTTTCATCACCACCATGTTGCTTTTGGTTTTTTGTTGCCTTTTTGATTGTTAGTATTGACTACTAGTATGATTGCTTATATGGATGCAATGTTTGACTATATAGATTTTCATCGGAGAGTGACGAATAGTCTAACAATTATCTCTAAGAGCGATATTATTCTTCATCAACAGTACAGGCAAGTCACTTTGACCATGTATACCTATGTTTTTATTGCATTAGTTCTACCATATCCCCAATTGCATGCAAAGTAGGTAAATTGGAAACTTGGTTACTTGATGTAGTATCATGTGGTAGGCACCCCTCAACCCTTTGACACATTGGCCCCGGGAAAACGTTGATTTAAATTTTGCTATGCTATTAGTAGACGGGGTTGGTTGTGTGATTCATGAGAGTTGTGAGGTAATAATTTTTCAAGACCTGCATTATGATCAAGACTTCAAGACTCCGAGTTTTCAACATACCTCTGGGTGGATGATGGTTGAACGGCGCCCTGGAGAAACTAGTGGTTAGCCTAGGTGTTGCTGGGGAAGTGCCAGTATTCACACGGAAAGGTCCACCCAGGTACAAAGAGATGGATGGATTCTTCAAGACCCAAGGCTTACCTGCATAGCCACAAGCCATTATGGGCTCTGGCTTGGTTGGATATCGTGGTGACCCTGGACAGGCGGTGCTACGAGATGTAGAAGAACGGTAGGAAAGGACACACAGAGGCTTGACTCGTATCTCTATCACTTTTTACTTTTGCTTTTTTACTTCGATCCATAGCTTTTTCATGATTTAGTTGAATAAAATATTAGTATGATCTATTTTCGAGTGCTAGTTTCGTGATCTATCTATCTATGTAATAGAGTGAGAGTTATATAATAAAGTTTAGTTTGAGATTTTGCCTCTTTACTTTCTTGTTGCAATCATAATAAAAGAAAATAAATGAAAAATATCATACGCTAATCTTATGGTGAGTAATGACATCACATAAAGAAAAGTATAAGTGGTAAATTTTATTGGAGATTGACAAACATAGCATTAGTCAATGATGCAATTCATGAAAGAATTAATTAGGGAAGATAAGATTCACATGCAAATACACTATCATGGACATCTTTTATGATTGTCAGCCCCCATTAAATATTATATGCCAAAAATTTTGACATTGGACAAGGAAGATAACGTAATGATTTATGCTTGTTCATATTCACATAGAAGTTATATTGTCATAGATCCTTCAACATATGGTGATTGCTCAATATCTTTGCTAGCCGAAAATTCCGCACTAAGTAGAGATACTACTTGTGCATCCAAAAACCCCAAACCCAAACTCATGTTTGAGAGTCCGCCATACCTACCTATGGATTGAATAAGATCGTTCAAGTAAGCTGTGATTGGTCCACTAAGGCAATAAAGATTGCTTCTAAATGTGTTGGATCAATTAGTGTAAGAGAAAATTGAGCGTTGCACGAACTTGTGATGTAAAAGTAATAAAAGCGACAAACTGTATAATAAAGGTTGCTATCACAAGGGACAATACAATGTGGCATTCTTTTGCACTAAGGGATTTGGCATACAAACTAAAAAGTGCATGACAACCCATGCTTCCCTCTGCGAAGGTCCTATCTTTTAAGTATTTAGTTTTATGAAGAGTCAAAGTATTCTTCCCTATTCCTGTTTATTTTTCTCCTTTTGCAAGCATCATGTGGTGATGAAAGATCTAGGCAAATATCTCCAGTTGGATATGAGTGATCATGAGTTATTATTGTTGACATCACCCTTGAGGTGAATATGTTGGGAGGAAAAATTATATGCCCCTATCTTTCTATGTGTCCGTTGAAACTTTTTGCTCATGGGTATGTTGTGAGTGTTAGCAATCATAGAAGTCCAAATGATGGTTGAGTATGTGAACTTGCCAAAAGTCTCCGACATGAGACCCTTCCTGAAAATATGATAAATGGTAGTTGTAAAGTTGACTGAGAACATAGTTTGTTGGTTTCCAATAAGATTTATGCTCTATACTTCCATGTTGTGATGAATTGTTACTTGCTCATAAGAAGTTATATGATGTTGTTATGAAATAAAAGTTACATGAAAAGAGTTATATGTTAAAGTTTGTTGATGTTATAATAATAAGCATGAAGCTACTATGTCCGTATTTTTTTACTAGCACATATGCCCGTGCATTGCCACGGGATAAGAATGACATTGGTAATATTATATTGGCAAATTTGATCACAATACCTGTCCGAATTTCATAAATTTTGCTATACAATCTTTAGCTAAGTCGAAAATGCATATATCAGCCTACTTTAAATTGAACTACACGAATTTCTACACACTCATTGGTCCAATACGATTCAGATAGTCACATAAGTCGCCTTCCAATATGAATCCAGGCAATTACCAGGTATCTTCTATACATTAGGAGAAAAGGAAATCAATCATTATTCTCCTACATCTATGTATGTCATATTTCTAAGCCTTAATTTGGATCAATATCCAATCATGAAGCATCCTTGTCTCAATCTCTTTCTTCATACAATATTGAACTATAAAAAGAAGCTAGTTTAAAGGGAAAATAAAAACACAAACACGCGCGCGCACACACACACATGCAATCACACTTTTGATACTTCAAGGTTAGGGAAGTGACGTGCAATTTTATGTGAATGATATTTTATGATATTCAAGCATCTAAAGATTGATAATGACAAAATTTAAAAAATCACATCTTCTGTTATGAGCAATCATAAATAATCTACACTTGAATTAGTTAATGCCAAACTTGCAAATTGCCTTAAAAAATGGTCGATGCCTCATGTGCATTGTTTCTCAAGTGACCAATGCACAAATTCTGGACATCTGTTGAATTCCCTTCCATCATGTATGCATACATATCCATCCAGCTTCTTGCCAACAATAGGTGTCCATCCAGTTTCTTGCTTGGACATACCTTGTGATTTTTTTATAGAAAATTCGCATAACAAATATGGGGCATCTTCCTTTCATTTCCTTCACTGGGTCTAATTTCTTTCCTTAGCGCAAGCGAAATTTATTCCTTTCCTTATTTCTCCCCTTACAGGGAAATTTGTTTCCTTCTTTTCTCGAAATAGGCTTTCCCCATGCTTTATAGATAAAGCAATCGTCCATACAACCGAGTCTCAACCATAGTGAGAAAACGAAACTGTTGGGGCCACAGCACAAGCATGCCTAAGAAAAGAAAAAAGAAACATAAAAGGCCACCAGGGGCAAGCTAAGAAGCAGACGAAGGGTCAGAGAGCCAGCGTGCGGAAGACAATAGAGCTTCAAGATAGAGCTGAAGCCGGTCACGATCTCTCGGTCTAGCGAGCAGATTCTAGTGCTGTAAATAGGCAAGAAATTTGAAGAACGGGTCAGAAGCACGCCGCGGGAAGACCCGCTCAATCACCATCTTATTGCGAGTAGTCCAAAGAGTCCACGTCATATCCGCAAAGATGAGCCAGAACAGACCGTGCTTACAGCCAACCTGAGTGGCTTTTACCTGTAGAAACTCTACAAGATCATGAGCCTCCCACTTCGGGCCAAGGGCCTCACAAACAAAGCACCAAAGTGCTTGCGCGGCTACACAAGAGAACATAATGTGCGTTCCCATTTTCGGGACGTGGCAAAGGGGGCAAAGGACATTGCCCGGACCATGCTGTTTAAGCACCTCGGTCCCTGAAGGTAAGCAATCTCGCAAAAGCTGCCACACGAAAATCTTGATCTTAAGGGGCATCAGCGCCTTCCATAGTGGGGATAGCCACTCGAGAACCAGAAGTCGACACAATGCCTGATAAGCCGAACTAAAGGACTATTCTCCCAAAGGAGAGAGACTCCAAGAGATAGTGTTAGGTTCCTGTGACAAAGGAAGAGGGACTACTTCCCTCAAGTTTTCCCATTCCTGCACCTCTTCAGGCCCGAATGAGCGGCGGAACGCAATGTTCCATCCCTCATCCACAACAGCCGCAGAGACAAGAACAACCGGGTCGTCATAAATCGCAAAGAGCCTCGGAAACTGAATATGGAGTGGCTCCCCATCAAGCCAGGGGTCCAACCAAAACTGGGTCCCAAACCCATTGCCAACTGAGAATCGCAAACCCAGCCTAATCTCGTCCTTGATGGTCTGGATAGACTTCCAGAACTGGGACCCAGCCGAGTAAGAGCAAGCCAAGAGGGGTTGGCCCTGCAAGTATTTGGACTCAATCAGCTGCAACCACAGCCCCCATGACCCCGCAAGATCCTCCAAACCCAACGAAGCATGAGGGAAACATTAATGCGGCAGAACGCCGGGATGACTAACCCACCCCGGTCCTCAGGCAGGCATATGTCAGCCCATTTCACCATATGGTACTAAGGTCGACCATCTCTCGCTTGCCAGAAGAACCTAGCCAGCTCCTTGTCAAAGGAGCTATGCACACCTTCGAGCAAGATGTACATCCCCATCATATACATGGGGAGGCTTGCAAGGTTAGAGCAAACGAGAACAAATTTGCTTCCTTTAGATGTAAACCTACTGCACCAGGGCTCCGCATGGGACGCTACTCGACACACAAGCGAATCATACCCACTCACCAAGATCGTGGACTCAACCATGGGCATCCCCAGGTAAGATATGGGGAAGGAAGCCAACTTAGAATTAAGGTTATCCACAATCCTCTGCTGCTTAAGCTCCGAGTAGCCAAGGACCACAACCTTGCTCTTGTAAAAGTTAATCTTAAGTCCAAACAATTCCTCAAAGCAGAGCTGGAGGAACTTAAGATTAACAATGTCCGAATCTGAACCTACCACCATAATCATCGTGTCATCCGCATACTGCAAGTGGATGACACCCCCACCTAGTATGAGATGACTAACCACACCCTTAAGGTGGCCGGCCAACTTGGCCTTATCTAGGATGCTCGCGAGGGCATCAACTGCCAAGTTGAAAAGCAAGTGGGAGATAGGATCCCCCTGCTTCACACCCCTGGAGGCCTAGAAGAAGGAACCAACCTCTCCATTGGTGTTTATCGCCATGTTTCTAGATCTAACCATTTGCATGATCCAGGAACACCATTGTTCATCAAATCCTCTTCTCTGCATTACCAACCTCAAAGAGGACCAATCCAGACGGTCATATGCCTTCTGGAAGTCCAATTTAAGGAAGACACTCTTAAGCGCCTTCAAAGCCACCTCGTGGACAATCTCGTGAAGGGACAAAACCCCGTCGTGGATCCGTCGGCCCTTCAGGAATGCGGTCTGAAGGGGGTGAGCAATCCTCTCCACCACGGGCGATAACCGTGTCGCACAAACTTTCGCAAAGATTTTCTCCAACACATTAATCACTGTGATGGGGAGGAATTGCCTAATATCCGTCGCCCCAACTACCTTGGGGATTAGAGATATGACACCATAGTTTATCCTAGCCATATCTAGAGTTCCGATATAAAACTCATGGAACATGGACATACCGACTGGGCGCAGGACCTCCCAGAATTTCTGGAAGAAAACTACTGGAAGGTCGTCTAGCCCCGGGGCCGAGCTAGCCTTCATAGAGTCAATCGCCCGCCCCACCTCCTCAGGTGAGAAAGGGAGAGTAAGTTCCGCATTCTCAGCATCTATGACCTGGTCAACAAGCGGCCAAAAGTCATCACGGAGGGAGACATCTCCCCGTGGCTCAGCCGAAAACAACTCCTTATAGAAGGAGTAAATATGGGTGGTGATGTCTTCTGAGCTCTCGAGAAGGACATTCCCATCCCACAAGCAAGGGATGGCACACTTCCTCCTGCGACCATTGGCTATCACCTAGAAGTAGGCAGTGTTCGCATCCCCCTTAAGGAGCCAGTGTTCACATTCCTTCTTTTAAGCCTATTCCTTTTAATTCCTTCCCTATTTTTCTATATATAAGAGTGGGATTCCTTCCTTCTTTTGTCTTCAGAGTGAAATTTATTTCTTCTTTCATATTTTCTTTTCTTTCATACTCATATCTTGGGATCCACTCCTTGAGGTGGCTTATTAATTTGAGAGCATGCACATATATAAATTGGTGTGATGTGTTACAATAAAGCGAGGTGGGACTAAGGGAGGGTTGGTTGAACTGCTCATTTTCTACACGACCGTTGGGAGTTCGATTCGTGACAGGACTATGTATTTTGCATATATTTTTTGGCTGGGCTGTGAGGCCCATGAAGGACAATCAAGGGGCTTGGAGAGAGATATACGAAGGGAAGGCCCATGAAGGACGGTCGAGAGACCCACGGAGAGATATACAAAGGGAAACTAGATAGCCAAGGTGGACCGACGAAAACGGACGAAATTATGATGGTAAGAAGAAATATGTCCTTTATTATTTATTTATTTTGTTTTTATTGACATCTCTCTCTCAAACCATGTGCACATGTTCTTCGATATTGGCTTTCGCTTGAGGATAAGCAAGGTCTAAGCTTGGGGGAGTTCATACGTTCATTTTGCATCATGTTTTCCTAAGGTTATTTATAATGTTTTGATGCATAATAATGCTTTGGGGGAGTAATTATAAGGCCCTTTTCTCTCATAATTTGCAAGTTTTACACAAAGAGGGAAAATACTGGCAGCTGGAATTTGGGACCTGAAAAAGCAAGTCAGAGATACCTATTCTACACATCCCCAATGGAGTTGAAACTTTATGGGGAATTTTTATGGAATATATGAAAAGTACTGGAGCAAAGCTCTACCAGAGGGGGGCCACCTGGTGAGGAACATACACCAGGGCATGCCAGGGGGTCACCCTGGCCCACCTCTCGAGCCCATCTTCTATAATAAATTCTGATTTAACCTAGAAAAAATCAGAGGAGGACTTTCGGGACGAAGCGCCGCCATCTCGACGCAGAACTAGGGCGTGAGCCATTCTTCATTAACATCTTGAACAAGACCATCTCCTCTCAAACCCTAGTTCATCTCTTGTGCTCAATCTTTTTACCGGGATCTCAGATTGGTACCCGTGACTGAGTAATAGTGTTGATTACCTTGTGTAGTGTATTGCTATATGGTTTATTTGGTGGAAGTTCATATGTTCAGATCCATTATGCTATTCAATACACCTCTGATCTTGAGCATGATTATTATTTGTGAGTAGTTACCTTTGTTCTTGAGGTCATGGGAAAATGTCATGTTGCAAGTAATCATGTGAATTTGATACGTGTTCGATATTTTGATGATATGTATGTTGTGATTTGATATGTCTCCAATGTATATATAATTTTTTCTTGTTCCATGCTGTTATATTATCAATCTTGGATGTTTTACAATCATATTATAGCAACTTTATATCATTTTTTGGGACTAACCTATTGACATAGTGCCAAAATGCAAGTTGTTGTTTTTGCTTTTTTTTACTTCACAGAAAATCGGTACCAAACAGAGCCCAAATGCTATGAGATTTTTTGGAGATTTTTTATGGACTAGAAGAGCCAGGATGGGCCAAACAAGCACAGGAGAGGGGCCCCAGGATGGCCACCCTCCACTAGGGCGCGTGAGAGGCCCCTGGCGCAGCCTGTTGGAGGGTGCCCACGTCGTGACTCCCCTCAACCAATTATTCACCCTATGAATTCCCAAATATTCAGAAAACCTTAGAGGAGTCGACGAAACACAAATCCAGCCGTCACAAGTTCCAGAACCTGGAGATCCAATCTAACATCATCATGGAGAGGTTCATCTATATCATAGGTGCCTCTCCAATGATGAGTGAGTAGTCTACCATAGACCTACCAGTTTGTAGGCAGTAGCTAGATGGCTTCCTCTATCGCTATGGTTCTCAATATAATGGTCTCTTGGAGATCTATTTGATGTAATGACTTTTGTGGTGTGTTTGTTGGAATCCGACGAATTTTGAGTTCATGATCGGTTTCTATCCATGAACATGATTTGAGTCTTCTTTGATCTCTTATTTGCATGATTACTTATAGCCTCGTATTTGTTCTTCGCATCTTTGGTTTAGTTAGGCCAACTAGATCGATTTTTCTTGCCATGGTAAGAGGTGGTTCATGATGGGTTCGATCTTGCGGTGTTCTTTCCCAGTGATAGAAGGGGCAACAAGACACACATGTATCGTTGCCATTAAGGATAACAAGATGGGATATATTACTACATGAATAGATATTGTCTACATCATGTCACCATTATTATTGCATTACTCCATTTTCCCCTGAACTTAATACACTAGATGCATGCTGGATAGCGATGAATGTGTGGAGTAATAGAAGTAGATGTAGAATCGTTTCAGTCTACTTATCTTAGATGTGATGCCTATATAATGATCATTGCCTGGATATCGTCATGATTATTTGATCTTCTATCAATTGCCCAACAGTAATTTGTTCACCCATCGTGCGTTATACTCATGAGAAAATCCACTAGTGAAACCTACGCCCCCTCGGGTCTACTTTTCCTACATATTGCTTTCTGATCTACTATTTTGCCTTTTTGTTTTCACATCTATTAATAATAATAATAATAATACCTTGGTGCACTTTTTGTTTACTTATTTTATTTTGTGTTCTTCGAGATGTATTTGCCAAAACTATCATTACCTAATCTATCTTATTACCGTAGAGAGCTTGACAACTTCTCTTTCGCGTCGGGTTGCAAGTATTTGCTATTTGTGTGTAGGTGTTGTTTATGTGGGTGTGTGATCTTCCTCTATGGATTGATACGTTGGTTTCATAACTGGGGGAAATACTTACCTTCGCTGTGTTGCATCATCGCTTCCTCTTTGGGAAAATACCGACGTAGTCTCAAGCCACGTCAAAGGAATTTCTCGCACCGTTGCTGGGGAGGAAGCAATCTCATCTACCAGGTTCCTAATCACAAATATCATCTCCTTGTAATTTACATTATTTTCCATTTGCCTCTCTTTTTCCTCTCCCCCACTTCACAAATTTGTCGTTTTATTTGCCCTCTCTTTTTTGTTTGCCTTTTTCTTGTTAGATCTCTTGTTCGCATATCTCTTTATTATGGCTAGTTCCTCCATTATTGCGTTTAACCTGAGATTGAGGTTCTTAATTTTAAACAAAGGGGAGGGAAGAATCTTAAGGATGCTTGGTATAGGATTTTAAATGCTCATGATAGATCTACTCGTAACGAATCTACCGTTGTTCTTCTTTGCTGTTTTTATGTGGGCACCACCACTTGGTGTAGATTCGTCCTTGATATGGTTACCAATGGAAATTTCTTGATGTGCCCTGCTTTGGATTCTTATAATGCTATGAGAAAACTAGTGAGTTTTCCACCTATCATTGTCAATGAAACTATTTTAACTCTTGAGCATGTTATGAAAAGGTTAGATGCTATTGAAAAGAAAATGATCACCAAGGAAAATATTGAAAATTTGGATAAAAGGATGCGTAATCTTGCTAATAAAATTGGGTCAAAGGCGGGAGATGCTCTTAAAATATTAAAGGAAAAAGAACCCATATCCAATAAAAGAATTGAGACCCCCATACCCACCGCATCACCCTCCCGAGCGGGGCGACCGGGGCGGCCTCTCCCTGCCCCCGCCGCCTAGCTCCCCTTCCTCTCTTCTTCCCGCCCCTGCCATCGGCTGGCGCGTCCAGGCCCTTACCCATGTGGCGCTACGCGTGGACGGCGGTGGTGGCCCCTCTCCCTTCCCTAACGTGGACTCCAGCTCGGGTGGTGAGGTCCGGCGGCGGTGTTCCTCGGCGGGCGGCCCTTCGGTGCAGTCCGAGCGGTGGCGTCGTGGCAGTGCTGCCCCTTGGCAGCGGAGGCGGCGGCTGGCCGGGACCTGACTAGCCACATTCTGCAAGCCCAGATCTGGACCGTTTGGGCCCGATCTGGGTCAAGGCAGGCCGGTTGGGCCGCTGGCGCGTCGCCTTCGATTGGTCCGACGAGCTACTAGCGATGAGGGTGGCGGCTACCGTGCTACGACTACTGCAATGCGGCGGCGGGAGCTTAGCGGGCCCTATCTGGGTCCGGCTGGGCAGTTGGCCCGGCGTGCTCATGCCCTGTGTCTAGTCTCCTACTGCCTGAGCTGGTGGAGGTTGTCCCCTCCCACGTGGCTGCGGTACTACTGGTCCCTGTCTATGGTGGCCTCATTTCGGTCTGGTCGGCCTCACAATATTTGCCGTGGCGAGGTGACGGTGGTGTCATCGTGACTGTGATGGCGCATGTTGGTGGAGGTTGACATGGTGGAGCCGAGAGTTGGTTCTAGACTGTGTGTTTGAGGGGTCGGGAGAAATCTCTGTCGGGTCTGCCCGACACCGTCGCGGTGACGCCTGTGGGCGTAGCCATCCTTCTTGAAGGGCGTCGGGGTAACCCTCCCTCACTCACCTCCGTGTACCAGGAGAAATCCTAGGATTTGTCCAGGCAGCAGTAGCATCATCGTCGCAATCCTTCTTGAAGGTGTTGCTTGGTACCCGGCAACCCGATGGCATTGAAGTGCGGTGGACCTCTCTAGTGGGCACGACAGTTGCGGGATGCCACGGCTTTCGTTGATCCAATGTAGCTCACATTTGTTCTCTTATTTTCTCTTGTTCTTTTCTTTTGGGCATAATTGTGCTGTTTGCCCCAGCATGGAACTCATTGATGTATCAGATGGTTGCTGTATCAATATAGCGAGGCGAAAGCCTATTTCGAGAGAATAAAAGAATTGAAGAAAGCCCCCCTAGAATTGATAAGTTGGAAGAAATCTTTCGTAATTTAAGATAAGACTATTGAAAAAACTCCCATTAGTAAAGATTGCAAATCCATGCAAGTTCCTAATAACAAGGATACTGCTTCTAGTCGAAACAATGAGGATCTTAAAATGATTAGTATGCATCCAAATTTTGTTGAAGTGGTAAACAACCTCCATGGCAAGAACAATTTTTCAATCTTATTCCAAGAAGTATTGTCATTGAAAATATGCATGATAGATCCTATAGAATTTCCAATTGTGTGCTTAAGGAGTTGGAAACTAAGGATGACAATACTTGAATCTATGTGTTATGCCTAGCTAGGAGCGTAAAATGATAGCGCTTGTTGGGAGGCAACCCAATAAAGAAATTATCTTTATCTTTTGATTTATGTTTTTGAGTGTTTTGAACAATGAAGATTCTTTTATGATTGTGCTTTTATGTTTTATTTAGTGTTTGTGCCAAGTAATTCCTTTAGGGTGATCGATAAGATGAGTAGAAACAATACTGAATCTGAAACAGAAATTTGTTCCCAGTGCATGAATTTTCATTTTTTACTGGAACGTTATATTGAGCTGAAACTTTAACACGTATTTCCATACAAATTTTTCAATTTTTCCTAATGTTTCAGAATTTTTAGAGTTCCAGGAATATGGGTAGATTACAGATTACTATAGATTGTCCTGTCTGAAATAGATTCTGTTTTCATCGCATTGTGTGCTTGTTTTGATGAATCTATGCCTTGTATCGGGGGGTATAAGTCATTATAAAGTTAGAATAAATTATGTATAATGCAATAATAAAATATGAATGGGTTTGCAACATTACCTAAAGTGGTAATTTGCTTTATTATATTAACGGATCTCACGAGAATTTTGTCAAGTTTTGTGTGATTTAACTTTTCAAGTTTTGGGTGAGTTCACGATGGATGAAAGAATAAGTAGTAAGAAGAGCCTATGCTTGGGGATGATACAACACCCCAAGGTAATATCCAAAGGGTGACATGCAGATAAGCTTGGGGATGCCCCGAGTGGCATCCCCTCTTTCTTCTAACAACCATCGGTGTTTAACTTGGAACTATATTTTTAGTCATCACATATCATGAGTTTTGCTTCGAGCGTCTTGTATATTTTATTTATTTACTTTTTATACTTGCTGCACACACCTATTTGATAGAGCCAAAATTATGCTATGATTTGCTAGAATTTCTCTTTATGCTTCACTTAAATCTATTGAGCAAAGGAATTGCTCTAGTGCTTCACTTATATCTTTTTGAGCACGACGTGCTTTTACATGTTTGAAGAAATACTCTCATGCCTCACTTATATTAGTGTGAGAGTTAGTGATTTTGAATAAATCCTCCCATGCTTCACTTGTATTATTTTGAGAGATAAAACTTGTATGCTCATGTTCTTCCTTATATCCATGTGACCTTATCAACATCAATTACAATATATGAAACTAGCCCCAAAGTGATAGATATTCATGAGGGATATAATAAAAACTTTCATCAAGATCATTGAAAAATTAAATTTGATTCTTTTTAATAGTTTTGAGACATGACGATAGTAATATGTGAGTTATGTTGGTGAGTAATTACGTTTAGTAAGAATATTGATGTTAAGGTTTGTGATTCCCTATGCACAAAAGTCAATAGTTGTGCTACGAAATTACATCCTACTTATGGTGCATTATTTAGTGTTAGTTATGCTTAATGCTCGCTTATGTGATTTTGTCGTTTCTTAGTTGGATATTTCTCAATCTATTTGCAAGCCTTCACTTGTACTAAGTACAAATACTACTTGTGCATCGAAAATCCTTAAACCAGTTTCACCATATGAGTCCACCAAACCTACCTATATATATTATTTACATGTCGTTCCAAGCAAATTTGTATGTGCCATCTCTAAATTTCAAAATAAATTTTCCTTTTTGTGTGCTGGTACCGCTCATGAAACGGTAGGGGGTGACCGATATTTTTCCATGCTAGATGTATTATTCTCAAGATGAGTGTTTATTCACTTGTCATTGCACAAGAGTACAGAGGTAATAGGGATACCAAGTCCCAAAATGAAAAAGAAAAAAAATATTTTATGTTGTCAAATAATAAATTCCTTGGAAAGTGTTGGTATGGAATGCAACCGTGGATTCGGCTAGCCATGAAAAGTGAAAGTATGGTGGAAAAAGGAATAAACTTTATTTTCTGTTTGGGAACCTCCTATGGTGAATCTAGCATGGAAAGGCATTGAAATCTCTTAGTTTTTTTCGTTGACAGGAAAGGCATGCCACTCAAATATTTTTTCTCTATCAATTTTAACACTTGAGCTCCGACACCTCTACAAATCCCTACTTCCCTCTGCGAACGGCCTATCTATTTACTTTATGCAATTTCTATTTTTCAATTTGAGTATCCATCTTCTCTTATAATGCACCAACTAGGAGGCACTATGATCGTACTTGAGCATTAGGTATAGCTAATATCTGAGTGCGTATTGTGAATGGATCAATGATTGAGCATGATGGGCTAGGGATAACTTGCTTTAGCATTGATATTTTTGAAAGACATGGTTGCTTGTTGATATGCTTGAGTATTAAAGTTTTCATGTCAAAACTAGACTATTTCTTTGAACCATCTAAAAGTCCAAATGTCCATGATACAAAAAAAGAATATATGATGAACATGTTAGGCAGCATTCCACATCAAAAATTCTGTTTTTATCATTTACCTACTCGAGGACGAGTAGGAATTAAGCTTGGGGATGCTGATACGGCTCGAACATATCTATAATTTTTGCTTGTTCCATGCTATTATATTATCAATCTCCGATGTTTTACAATTATTTTATAGAATTTTTATATCATTTTTTGGGACTAACCTACTAACATAGTGCCAAAGTGCCAATTGTTTTTTTACTTTTTGTTACTTCACAGAAAATCAAAACCAAACGGAGCCCAAATGCTATGGGAATTTTTGGAGATTTTTTATGGACCAGAAGAGCCAGGATGGGCCAAACAAGCACAAGTGAGGGGGCCAGGGTGGACACCCTCCACCAAGGCACGCCAGAGGCCCCTAGCGCGGCCTGGTGGAGGGTGCCCACCTCGAGCCTCTCCTCGAGTCACGAAACACAATTCCAGCAGCCGCAAGTTCCAGAACCTCGAGATCCAATCTAACACCATCATGGAGGGGTTCATCTTCATCATAGGTGCCTCTCTGATGATGCTTGAGTAGTCCACAATAGACCTATGGGTCCGTAGGCAGTAGGTAGATGGCTTCCTCTCTCTATGGTTCTCAATACAATGGTCTCTTGGAAATCTATTTGATGTAATGACTTTTGCGGTGTGTTTATTGGGATCCGACGAATTTTGAGTTCATGATTAGTTTTGTCCATGAATATGATTTGAGTCTTCTTTGATCTCTTTTTTGCATGATTACTTATAGCCTCGTATTTCTTCTTTGAATATTTGGTTTAGTAAGGCCAACTATGTGGTGTCATGTGAACATCAACTACATGACACTTCACCATCCTTGGGCCTAAGGGAACGCATTGTGGAGTAGTTATTAGATGATGGGTTTCTAGAGTGACAGAAGCTTAAACCCTAGTTTATGTGCTACTTCGCAAGGGGCTGATTTGGATCCATATGTTTAATGCTATGGTTAGATGTTATCTTAATACTTTTCTCGTAGTTGCGGATGCTTGCGAGGGGTTAATCATAAGTGGGAAATTATTGAAGTAAGAACAACACCCAAGCACCAGTTCACCCACATATCAAATTATCAAAGTAGCGAACACAAATCAAACCAACATGATGAAAGTGACTAGATGAAATTCCCATGTACCCTCAAGAACACTTTGCTAATCATAAGAGATAGTTTTGGCATGTCCTTTGCCACAAAAGGATTGGGCTAACTTGCTGCAGCTTACCTATTGTTACCAATACTTGCGCATTACAAATTACCTTGCTATCAAACTACTTTCTACTTAAAATTTTAGTGCTTGCAGAAATTACCTTGCTGAAAACCGCTTATCATGTCCTTCTGCTCCTCATTAGGTTTGACACTCTTACTTATCGAAAGGACTACGATTGATTCCCTATACTTGTGGGTCATCAGTGATGGTTCCTCGTCTCCTTTCTTCTCAGGTACTTCATATTGCTCGATAGATATTAGATGTTGAATCGGTGTTTCATTCAAGTGATGGTCTATTTCCTCCTTAGCGGGGTCTTCTAGATTTTCCTCATATTCAGTTAAACTCCTTTCTAGATCATCTTCTGAGGTTTCGAAGTATATTGTTGTTAGTTGAGCTATGCTCTCATTGTTGGGGGTGATTCTTTAATCTAGGGAATTGAAATCCTCTTACCTCTTCCCCAAACTTAAGATAGACAATGCTTGCACCTGCAGTGTTAGCAAATGGCCTTACAAATATTATTGGTCAAAAATCATTTTCAGTATTTCCATTACAACAAAGTCTACTTGATAAGTAAAGGTTCCCAGTATGACATAAACATCAGATACGATCCATAAGGTCTCCTTAGAGTACCATCTGCTAATTTAATTTTCATATCAGTTGGCTACAAGTCACAAGCATAAATTTCATCATGAAGCTCAGTGTAAAGAGTGTAAGGTACAAAATCAATGGAGGAAGCTATATCACAATGACCAAAATAAGAATTACTGCCAAAAGAACAAGGCACCACTAGTTACCGGTATCTGTAGCTTTAATGCAACCCTTTACAAAACAAGTTACCTCCTCTTCTATTGTTTCAATGGTTATTTTTCCTTTTTCTCCTTTTTTGAGGCTTTACCTTAACTTTTCTCTTGCTCTCATTCTCATCTTCAAAATGTACCCTGCTACAATACTCAAGTTGTGCCCTTCTTGTTGGATAGGGCAATAGCGGTTCAGGTTCATAATCTTCTTCAAGGGGGAGTACCGATGTTTCCACATCCAAGGTCCCAACTATGACCTCTTCCTCGGGATCCTCATCAGTATAATTATCCCATTTACTCTTTGGGAACTCCATGTGTTCTGCATAGCTTTGAACATATCGTAAAACAACATCAGGGCCAAGATATAATTCATTACTTATTTGTTCCACTGTCCCTGAGTTTACATAAGCTTTTGTACAATAAAAAATCAACTTCTACTTTACCCTCTCCTTCTTCATCGCTCCCCAAGATTCGTGGTTAGCAAGTTTCCCTTCTAATAGTTCCAATGCTTATGGGACCTTCCTAGTTATAAAAGAACCTGCAGATGCTAAATCTACTTCTTCCTTTGAATCATAATGTAATCCACCATAGAAAATATTTACTACTAACCATTCAGGGAGCTTATGATGAGGGCATTCCCTTTATAAAGTTTTATACCTTTTATATGTGTTTACCAGACTTTCTTCAGGCCTCTGTCAGAAGTTTTTAATCCTCCTCCTTGCTTCATATGATTACTTCTCTGGATAGAAATCTGATAGAAAGGTTTCCGCTAATTTATTCCATGTGTCAAAGGTACTTGCAGGGTGAGACACTAACCAAATCCTTGACTTTTTTAGCAATTTCAGTTTAAAATCATCTAGGCTAAAAGCATTCAACTTAAATGTCCCACATACATCTATGAAAAATTCTAAAGTTGATAAGGATCCTCACCTTCCTCACCTCTAAACTATTTTTACCATGCAACGATTTGAGGATACTTGGGTTCACCTCATAAGCTACACTGATGGGATTAGGTCCCAACGATATGCACATTTCTTGTATAGATGGACCTATAAGACGCATGGCTGCAAGTTGATAATTGTGTCCATACTCAGCCATGTTAGGTCCACACATGCATAGAACTTAGTACACAAAATTCAAATCAAACTCAGAACTAAGATCAAAAGTGCTCAGCTCCCGGGCAACGGTGCCAGAAAAAGCTTGATAGCCTGCAACTGTACAAAGCCTAGTCATGGCCTTTTTGAAGTAAGAGGTATCGATCCCACATGGAGCACATGAATCAATCTTTAGTCCTTTGCAAAGTAAAAATAATGTGCCTGAAAATTGTAAGTGATCCAGAACAATAGTAAAATAATAATGATAAAGTTGCAAGTGTAAAGATAAATAGATCAACTGAAATAAATAGCAAGTAATGTAAATGGACTTGAGGCAAATGATTTAAAGTGTTCCCAGGGATCCAGAATCCCCACTAGTGTGCATCTAAGGCGACGCCTAAACACAATGCTACTTCGGATTCCTAAGCCACTTTACATGTTTATCTTTGTGGGTGAAGTCGGTACAGATATGTGCATCCTCGTGGTATCTCTGTATCCCATACGCCACCACCATTCTTCCCCACTCCGGTTATCAAACGGTGATTAAAGGGAAATAAGTCCATGTAGATGCAACCAAGGTGGTCTCCCCTTTAGCTCATGTTGCAACTATCCGCTACAAAGGGAGAAGGGGCTTGTCACGTCACCCAACTCCACAACCACACATTTAGCCAATAGTAATAACCTTCCATCCAAAGTTGGCATACGTTGGTGTTGGAAATATGCCCTACAGGCAATAATAAAATGGTTATTATTGTATTTCCTTGTTCATGATAATTTTCTATTGTTCATGCTATAATTGTACTAACCGAAAACAAGAATGCATGTGTGAATACATAGACTGTTGGGGAACGTTGCATGGGAAACAAAAAAATTCCTACACACACGCAAGATCTATCCATGGTGATGAGAATCTACGAGAGGGAGGGTGGATCTACATACCCTTGTAGATCGCTAAGCGGGAAGCGTTAAGAAACACGGTTGGTTTAGTCGAACGTCTTCGCGATCCAAATCGCCGAGTGTCCCGCGATCTCATCATGATCCGTCCCGCGATCCAATCACGATCCGTCCCGTGATCTCATCATGATTCGTCCCGGGATTTCAATCACGGTCCTTCTGATCTAGTGCCGAACGGATGTCACCTCCGCGTTCAGCACACGTATAGCTCGATGACGATCTCCGCCTTCTTGATCCAGCAAGAGGGAGCAGAGAGGTAGAAGAGTTCTCCGGCAGCGTGACGGCGCCGTGGCAATGGTGGTGGAGCAATTCCGGTAGGGCTTCGCCTAAGCACTGTAGAAAATCGATCTAGAGGAGAAACTATGCACTAGAGGAACGGGTAGCACGTGGCTTAAAATCTTGTGCTAAAACCCCTAACACCTCTAGTATATATAGGAGGAAGAGAGGAGGAGGCTTGGCTCCCAAGGAGACAACCCTTGGGTCGGACGAACCAAGGAGGATTGGAGGATTCCTCCTCCAATCCTAGTAGGACTAGGACTCCTCCCTATTTTTGCCTTTTTTGCCTTTTTCCACCTTTTTCTCTTTGGGATTTTCTTCCCAGCCGCATGGGCCTTGTGTGGGACTTCCACCAACCAATTAAGGGCTGGTATTCACTCTCCCACAGCCCATGTAGCCTCTTGGGTCGAAATACCCCTCCCGATGTTCTCCCGGTACACTACCGACACTCCCGGTACATTACCAATGAGCCCGAAACTTTTTAGACGACCAAAATAGGAATTCCTATATATCAATCCTTACCTACGGACCATTCCAGATATCCTCATAATGTCCGGGTTCTCATCCGGGACTATGAACAACCTTCGGTCACCACCATGCATAACTCTATAGTACCGAAACGTCACCGAACCTTAAGTGTGCACACCCTGCGGGTTTGAGAACTATGTAGACAAGACCGAGACACCTCTACGGTCAATAACCAATAGCGGGACCTGGATGCCCATATTGGTTCCTACATATTCTACGAAGATCTTTATCAGTCGAACCTCTATGTCAAGGATTCAGTTAATCCCATATGATGTTCCCTTTGTTCTTCGGTATGTTACTTGCCCAAGATTCGATCGTCGGTATCTCCATACCTAGTTCAACCTCGTTACCGGCAAGTATCTTTACTCGTTCCGTAACACAAGATCCCGTGACTAACACTTAGTCACATTGCTTGCAAGGCATATTGTGATGTTGTATTACCGAGTGGGCCCTGAGATACCTCTCCGTCACACGGAGTAACAAATCCCAGTCTTTATCCATGCCAACCCAATAGACACCCTCGGAGATACCTGTACATCACCTTTATAGTCACCCAGTTACGTTGCAACGTTTGATACACACAAGGTACTCCTCCGGTATCAGTGAGTTGCATGATCTCATGGTCATAGGAACATATACTTGACATGCAGAAAACAGTAGCAATAAACTAACATGATCATATGCTACATTTGTAGTTTGGGTCTTGTCCATCACATCATTCTCCTAATGATGTGATCCCGTTGCCAAATGACATCTCATGTCCATGACTAGGATACCATAGCCATCTTTGATCAACGAGCTAGTCTATTAGAGGCATACTAGGGACATGGTGTTGTCTATGTATCCACAAATGTATCCGAGTTTCCTATCAACACAATTATAGCATTGATAATAAACGATTATAATGAACAAGTAAATATGATAATAACTAATTTATTATTGCCTCTAGGGCATATTTCCAACATAGACCACAACATGTCCCTAGTGAGCCTCTAGTTGACTAGCTCGTTGATCAATAGATGGTCACGGTTTCATGACCATGGACATTGGATGTCGTTGATAATGGGATCACATCATTAGGAGAATGATGTGATGGAGAAGACCCAATCCTAAGCATAGCACAAGATCGTGTAGTTCATCTGCTAAAGCTTTTCCAATGTCAAGTATCATTTCCTTAGACCATGAGATTGTCCAACTCCCGGATACCACAGGAATGCTTTGGGTGTGCCAAACGTCACAATGTAACTGGGTGGCTATAAAGGTGCACTACAGGTATCTCCGAAAGTGTCTGTTGGTTTGGCACGAATCGAGACTGGGATTTGTCACTCCGTATGACGGAGAGGTATCTCTGGGCCCACTCGGTAAGACATCATCATAATGAGCTCAATGTGACTAAGGAGTTAGCTACGGGATCATGTGTTACGGAACGAGTAAAGAGACTTGCCGGTAACGAGATTGAACAAGGTATGCGGATACCAACGATCGAATCTCAGGCAAGTATCATACCGGTAGAAAAAGGGAATTGTATACGGGATTGATTGAATCCCCGACATCGTGGTTCATCCGATGAGATCATCGTGGAGCATGTGGGATACAACAAGGGTATCCAGATCCCGTTGTTGGTTATTGACCGGAGAGGTGTCTCGGTCATGTCTACGTGTCTCCCGAACCCGTAGGGTCTACACACTTAAGGTTCGATGACGCTAGGGTTATAGGGAAATGGTATACGTGATTACTGAAGGTTTTTGGAGTCCCGGATTAGATCCTGGACATCACGAGGAGCTCCAGAATGGTCCGGAGGTAAAGATTTATATATAGGAAGTCCTGTTTTGGTCACCGGAAAGTTTTCGGGCTCATTGGTAGTGTACCGGGAGTGCCGGGAGGGTGTCGGTGGACCGCTGGGAGGGGTGTGACGACCAAAGGACTTCGTGGGCTGTTAGAGGAGGTGTACCAGCCCTTATTGGGCTGGCCAAGTCCTTCCGGAAAGGCCCATGTGGCTAGGGTTAAAGAGATAAGGCTAAAGGAGATTCAAAAGGAAGAGATCCACCTCCCTTGTGGGAGGTGGACTCCTCCCTAGCTTCGGCCGAACCTCTCCTCCTTGGAGGAGGGGCCAAGGTAGACCTCCCTCTCCCTCCTCCTATATATACTTGAGGTTTTGGCTGTTTTGAAACACGATTTGATCTCTCTCCCAGGGTGCATCCCTACCTCTCTTCTTCCTCCTCCGCAGTGCTTAGGCGAAGCCCTGCCAGAATATCTTGCTGCTCCACCACCACCATGCCGTCGTGCTGCTGTTGGAGCTCTTCCCCAACCTCTCCCTCCTCCTTGCTGGATCAAGGCGCAAGAGACGTCACCGGTCTGTACGTGTGTTGAACGCGGAGGTGCCGTTGTTCGGAGCTTAGATCAGAATCCACCGCGATCTGAATCGCTGCGAGTATGACTCCACCAATCGCGTTCTTGTAACGCTTCCGCTTAGTGATCTTCAAAGGTATGAAGATGCAATCTCTCCCCACTCATTGCTGGTTTCTCCATATATAGATCTTGGTGACCGTAGGAAACTTTTTGATTTACTACTACGTCTCCCAACAGTGGCATCATGAGCTAGGTCTATGCGTAGAATCTATGCACGAGTAGAACACAAAGTTGTTATGGGCTTCGATCTTTTTAATTTTCATACCACTACTAGTCTTATCTTTATTCGGCGGTATTGTGGGATGAAGCGGCCCAGACCATCTTTACACGTACGCTTACGTGAGACCGTTTCCACCGCCTAACATGCACTTGTTGCATAAGGTGGCTAGCGGGTGTCTGTCTCTCCCACCTTAGTCAGATTGGATTCGATGAAAAGGGTCCTTATGAAGGGTAAATAGAAATTGGCATATCACGTTGTGGTTTTGGCGTAGGTAAGAAAAGTTCTTGCTAGAAACCGATAGCAGCCACGTAAAAACTTGCAACTACAAATTAGAGGACGTCTAACTTGTTTTTGTAGCATATGCCTTGTGATGTGATATGGCCAAAGGATGTGATGTGATGCATTGTGATGTATGAGATTGATCATGTTCTTGTAATAGGATTCATGACTTGCATGTCGATGAGTATGACAACCGGAAGGAGCCATAGGAGTTGTCTTATTTTATTGTATGACCTGCATGTCAATCAATATCGCCATGTAATTACATTTCTTTCTGGCTAAATGTTAGCCATAGTAGTAGAAGTAATAGTTGGCGAGACAACTTCATGAAGACACGATGATGGAGATCATGATGATGGAGATCATGGTGCCGTGCCGATGACAGTGATGATCATGGTGCCCCAAAGATGGAGATCAAAGGAGCAAGATGATATTGGCCATATCATGTCACTATATTGATTGCATGTGATGTTTATCATGTTTACATCTTATTTGCTTAGAACGACGGTAGGTAAATAAGATGATCTCTGAATAAAATTTCAAGAAATGTGTTCACCCTAACTATGCACCATTCCTAAGGATCGTTGTTCCGAAGCACCACGTGATGATCGGGTGTGATAGGTTCTAACATTCTCATACAACGGGTGTAAGCCAGATTTACACACGCGAAACACTTAGGTTGACTTGACGAGCCTAGCATGTACAAACATGGCCTCGGAACAAGGAAGACCGAAAGGTCGAACATGAGTCGTATAGAAGATACGATCAACATGGAGATGTTCACCATGGATGACTAGTCCGTCTCACGTGATGATCGGACATGGGCTAGTTGACGTGGATCATGTGTCACTTGGATGACTAGAGAGATGTCTATCTAAGTGGGAGTTCATTAAATAATTTGATTATGTGAACTTAATTATCATGAACTTAGTCTAAAATTGTCATTGCAATCTATATTGTAGATCCAATGGCCAACGCTAATGTCACCCTCAACTTCAACGCATTCCTAGAGAAAACCAAGCTGAAAGACGATGGAAGCAACTATGCGGACTGGGTCCGTGGTTTGAGGATCATCCTCATAGCTTCCAAAAGATTGTATGTTCTTGATGCACCGCTAGGTGACGCACCCATTTTCCCTGCAGATCAAGATGTTATGAACGCTTGGCACTCACGTTGTGATGATTACTCCCTTATTCAGTGTGGCATGCTTTACAGTTTAGAACCGGGGCTACAAAAGCGTTTTGATCAACACGGAGCATATGAGATGTTCCAAGAGCTGAAACTAGTTTTCCAAGATCATGCCCGGGTAGAGAAATATGATGTCTCCGACAAGTTCTTCAGTTGTAAGATGGAGGAAAATAGTTCTATCAGTGAGCACATACTCAAAATGTCTGGGTTGCACAACCGCTTGACTCAGCTGGGAGTTAATCTCCCGGATGACTTGGTCATTGACAGAATCCTCCAGTCGCTTCCACCTAGATACAAGAGCTTTGTGATGAACTACAACATGCAGGGTATGGAGAAGTCCATTCCTGAGTTGTACTCGATACTGAAATCAGCAGAGGTCGAGATCAAAAAGGAGCATCAAGTGTTGATGGTAAATAAGACCACTAGTTTCAAGAAAGGCAAGGGTAAGAAGAACTTCAAGAAGGACGGCAAAGATGTTGTCGTGCCCGGTAAGCAAGTTGTCGGGAAGAAGAACAAGCGTGGACCCAAGCCTGAGACTGAGTGCTTTTATTGCAAGGGTACCGGTCACTGGAAGCGGAACTGCCCCAAGTACTTAGCGGATAAGAAGTCCGACAACGTTAAAGGTATATGTGATATACTTGTTATTGATGTGTACCTAACCAGCGCTCGTAGTAGCTCCTGGGTATTTGATACTGGTGCAGATGCTCACATTTGTAACTCCAAGCAGGAGCTGCGGAATAAGCGGAGATTGGCAAAGGACGAGGTGACGATGCGCGTCAGGAATGGTTCCAAGGTTGATGTGATCGCCTTCGGCACACTACCTCTACATCTACCTTCGGGATTAGTTTTAAACCTCAATAATTGTTATTTAGTACCAGCTTTGAGCATGAACATTATATCTGGATCTCGCTTGATGTGAGATGGCTACTCATTTAAATCTGAGAATAATGGTTGTTCTATTTATATGAGAGAAATATTTTATGGTCATGCCCCGCTGGTCAATGGTTTATTTATGATGAATCTCGAACGTGATGTTACACATGTCCATAGTGTGAGTACCAAAAAGTGTAAGGTTGATAAAGATAGTCCCACTTACATGTGGCACTGCCGCCTTGGTCATATTGGTGTGAAACGCATGACGAAGTTCCATACTGATGGACTTTCGGAGTCTCTTCATTTCGAATCATTTGACACATGTGAACCATGTCTCATGGGCAAGATGACCAAGACTCCATTCTCCGGAACAATGGAACGAGCAACTGACTTGTTGGAGATAATACATACCGATGTATGCGGTCAATGAGCGTCGAGGCTCGCGGTGGCTACCGTTATGTTCTCACCCTCACTGATGACTTGAGTTGATATGGGTATGTCTACTTAATGAAACATAAGTCTGAAACCTTTGAAAGGTTCAAGGAATTTTAGAGTGAGGTAGAGAATCAACGTGACAGGAAATAAAGTGCCTATGATCTGATCGTGGCGGAGAATATTTAAGTCACGAGTTTGGCACGCACCTAAGGAAATGTGGAATTGTTTCACAACTCACGCCGCCTGGCACACCTCAGCGAAATGGTGTGTCTGAACGTCGTAATCGCACTCTATAGGATATGGTGTGATCTATGATGTCTCTTACCGACTTACCGCTATCATTTTGGGGATATGCATTAGAGACTGTCGCATTCACTTTAAATAGGGCACCGTCAAAATCTGTTGAGACGACACCATATGAATTATGGTTTGGAAAGAAATCTAAGCTGTCGTTTCAAAAAGTTTGGGGATGCGATGCTTACGTGAAGAAACTTCAACCTGAGAAGCTCGAACCCAAAGCAGAAAAGTGCGTCTTCATGGGATATCCCAAAGAGACTATTGGGTATACCTTCTACCTCAGATCCGAAGGCAAAGTCTTTGTTGCCAAGGATGGATCCTTTCTTGAGAAAGAGTTTCTCTCGAAAGAAGTAAGTGGGAGAAAAATAGAACTTGATGAGGTAATTGTACCTCCATTCGAACCGGAGGGTAGCGCAGCACAGGAAGTTGTTTCTATAGAGCCTACACCGGCTGGAGAGGAAGTTAATGATGATGATCATGAAACTTCAGATCAAGTTACTATTGAATGTCGAAGGTCCACCAGGACACGTTCCGCACCAGAGTGGTACGACAACCCTGTCCTGGAGATCATGTTGTTGGACAACGGTGAACCTTCGAACTATGAAGAAGCGATGGCGGGCCCGGATTCCAACAAATGGCTTGAGGCCATGAAATCCGAGATAGGATCCATGTATGAGAACAAAGTATGGAGTTTGGTGGACTTGCCTGATGATAAGCGAGCCATTGAAAATAAATGGATCTTGAAGAAGAAGACTGACGCGGATGGTAATGTGACCGTCTATAAGGCTCGGCTTGTCGCTAAGGGTTATCGACAAGTTCATGGAGTTGACTACGATGAGACTTTCTCACCCGTAGTGATGCTCAAGTCTGTCCGAATCATGTTAGCAATTGCCGCATTTTATGATTATGAGATCTGGCAAATGGACGTCAAAACGGCATTCCTTAATGGCTTCCTGAAGGAAGAATTGTATATGATGCAGCCGGAAGGTTTTGTCGATCCTAAAGATGCTAACAAAGTATGCAAGCTCCAGCGCTCCATCTATGGGCTGGTGCAAGCATCTCAGAGTTGGAACATTCACTTTAATGAGGTGATTAAAGCGTTTGGGTTTGTACAGGTTTATGGAGAACCTTGTATTTACAAGAAAGTGAGTGTGATCTCTATAGCATTTCTCATATTATATGTGGATCACATACTAATAATGGGAAATGATATAGAACTCTTATAAAGTGTAAAGGCCTAGTTGAATAAATGTTTTTCAATGAAGGACCTTGGAGAAGCTGCTTACATATTAGGTATTAAGATCTATAGAGATAGATCGAGATGCCTCATAGGTCTTTCACAAAGCACATACCTTGACAAGATATTGAAGAAGTTCAATATGGATCAGTCCAAAAGGGGGTTCTTGCCTGTGTTACAAGGTGTGAGATTGAGTACGACTATATTCCCGACCATAGAAAAGGATAGAGAAGAGATGAGTGTCATCCCCTATGCTTTAGCCATAGGCTCTATTATGTATGCCATGCTGTGTACCAGACCTGATGTGAACCTTGCCATAAGTTTGGTAGGGAGGTACCAAAGTGATCCCTGAGCGGAACACTGGACAGCGGTAAAGAATATCCTGAAGTACCTGAAAAGGACCAAGGAGATGTTTCTCGTATATGGAGGTGCCGAAGAGCTTGTCGTAAAGGGTTACATCGATGCTAGCTTCGACACAGATCCAGATGACTCCAAGTCACAAATCGGATACGTGTATATTTTGAACGGAGGGGCAGTCAGCTGGTGCAGTAGCAAGCAAAGTGTCGTGACAGCATCTACATGTGAAGCGGAGTACATAGCTGCTTCGGAAGCAGCAAAGGAAGGAGTCTGGATGAAGGAGTTCATCACCGACCTAGGAGTGATTCCCAATGCGTCGGGCCCGATGACTCTATTCTATGACAACACTGGAGCTATTGCCCTTGCGAAGGAGCCCAGGTTTCACAAGAAGACAAGACACATCAAGCGCCGCTTCAACTCCATCCGTGATTACATTCAGGAGGGAGATATAGATATTTGTAAAGTACATACGGATCTGAATGTCGCAGATCCGTTGACTAAACCTCTCCCACGAGCAACACATGATCAACACCAGAATGCTATGGGTGTTCGATTCATCACAATGTAACTAGATTATTGACTCTAGTGCAAGTGGGAGACTATTGGAAATATGCCCTAGAGGTAATAATAAAATGGTTATTGTTGTATTTCCTTGTTCATGATAATTGTCTATTGTTCATGCTATAATTGTATTAACCGGAAACCAGAATGCATGTGTGAATACATAGACCAAAACGTGTCCCTAGTGAGCCTCTAGTTGACTAGCTCGTCGATCAATAGATGGTCACGGTTTCATGACCATGGACATTGGATGTCGTTGATAACGGGATCACATCATTAGGAGAATGATGTGATGGACAAGGCCTAATCCTAAGCATAGCACAAGACCGTGTAGTTCGTCTGTTAAAGCTTTTCCAATGTCAAGTATCATTTACTTAGACCATGAGATTGTGCAACTCCCAGATACCGTAGGAACGCTTTGGTTGTGCCAAACGTCACAACGTAACTAGGTGGCTATAAAGGTGCACTACGGGTATCTCCAAAAGTGTCTGTTGGGTTGGCACGAATCGAGACTGGGATTTGTCACTCCGTATAACGAAGAGGTATCTCTGGGCCCACTCGATAAGACATCATCATAATGAGCTCAGTGTGACTAAGGAGTTAGCCACGGGATGATGTGTTACGGAACGAGTAAAGAGACTTGCCGGTAACGAGATTGAACAAGGTATAGAGATACCAACGATCGAATCTCGGGCAAGTATCATACCGGTAGAAAAAGGGAATTGTATACGGGATTGATTGAATCCCCGACATCATGGTTCATCTGATGAGATCATCGTGGAGCGTGTGGGAGCCAATATGGGTATCCAGATCCCGCTGTTGGTTATTGAATGAAGAGGTGCCTTGGTCATGTCTACGTGTCTCCCGAATCCGTAGGGTCTACACACTTAAGGTTCGATGACGCTAGGGTTATATGGAAATGGTATACGTGAATACCGAAGGTTGCGGAGTCCCGGATGAGATCCCAAATGTCACGAGGATCTACGGAATGGTCCGGAAGTAAAGATTGATATATAGGAAGTCCTGTTTTGGTCACCGGAAAGTTTTCGGGCTCATCGGTAGTGTATCGGGAGTGCCGGGAGGGTGCCGATGGACCCCCGGGAGGGGTGTGACGACCAAAGGACTTCGTGGGATGTTAGAGGAGGTGTACCAGCCCTTATTGGGCTGGCCAAGTCCTTCCATAAAGTCCCATGCGGCTAGGGATAAAGAGATAAGGCTAAAGGAGATTCAAAAGGAAGAGATCCACCTCCCTTATGGGAGGTGGACTCCTCCCTAGCTTCGGCCGAACCTCTCCTCCTTGGAAGAGGGGCCAAGGCATCCCTCCCTATCCCTCCTCCTATATATATACTTGAGGTTTTGGCTATTTTGAAACAAGATTTGATCTCTCTCCCACGGCGTAGCCCTACCTCTCTTCTTCCTCCTCCGCAGTGCTTAGGCGAAGCCCTGCCGGAATACCTTGCTGCTCCACCACCACCACGCCGTCGTGCTACTGTTGGAGCTCTTCCCCAACCTCTCCCTCCCCCTTGCTGGATCAAGGCACGGGAGACGTCACCGGTCTATACGTGTGTTGAACACGGAGACGTCGTTGTTCGGCGCTTAGATCGGAATCCACCGCGATCTGAATCGCCGCGAGTACGACTCCACCAACCGCGTTCTTGTAACGCTTCCGCTTAGCGATCTTCAAAGGTATGAAGATGCAATCTCTCCCCACTTCACCCAATGTCAAGAATATTATCAACATAAACATGCAAAGAGAATATTAAATCCTAATACTGGTCTACCTACACTAGGGTTCATCCATACCCAAAAACAAAGGGGGCTACTCACTCATGAAGGCATCAAACATCATCTCACCAATAATGGAAAAGAGGGATGGATCACACATGTAATACACAAGTTGCCCCTCTATGGTTCTTGAGATTACAATGGGTGAAATGAGATGGGGATGATGAGGATGATTACGGCGAAGATGATTATGAAGCCCTCTTGACGGAGATGGTGGAGGCAAGCCTCCCTTGGTCGGTTCCTTATTCCGGATCGCTCTGGCGGCTAGGGTTCATGCTTCTACCAAGTTTATGGTGTCTCTGGGCATCTGATTCACGATCCGCTTCGACGGGGTAGAAATAGTTGATCTCCCAGAGGCAGCGGCGCGCCAAGCAACCGCGCATAAGGGCGCGTGTTCTCGCATGGAACACCGTCTTTCGCTTTGGAAGCACGATGACGAAATTTCTTTGGCCTCTTACTAGATTTTCTTATGGAAAGTGTTTATCACCTTAAATGCGTGATTCTACTGCCATTTCCAGGTATTTTCTCCATTAAATGATTTTTGCTCCAATAGCTATTACCTGAGAGTTTATTAACAAAAAGAAGTGTGCGATCGCGAAGTTGGCACAAAAACAAAGGTAAATGGTCTTATAATGTGGACTCATCAGTCAACAACAATAGACATACATGGTTGCCACACTTGTATCCAATTTTTGCTAAAAGGATTTGTATAATAGTGGTGACCTAGGTTAATACTAATCCGTACCGCTCGAGAGGGAGGCATTGCCCCCCCTCACTCCGCCCCGTCAGAATTAGTCCATATATGAATTTGGTTCATAACTTAACCGATGGTGTGGCCTATCAGTAAGTTCATAGATGTGATCATCATCGGCGCAATGGCCCGATACATCCCTACCCTTGTGTCGTGGATTTATCATGGCAGATGTCCGGGTGAACGGACTTGGATTTGAGGCCATCGCTAACGTGATGGACTCAAAGGGGTTGATTGGGACGAAGGACACGAGTTTACCCAGGTTCGGCCCCTCAAGTCGAGGTAATAGCCTACGTCATGCTTGTTCTTGTATTGCTTGTTGTATCGATTACCAGGGAGATAAAGCTTGACATAGTTCTCGATAACCTAATCTCTAAGTCGCCCCGGGTCTGCCTTTATATAGGAGGTCAGGACCACGGGCCTTTACAATTGTCTAATCGAGTCTCATTGTCTATCCGAGTCTTCCTCTATCTTCTTGTCCAAGCTGTCCCCGAGCGGCTTACACGCCCGGGTCGTCTCCGTCCAGGCTACCTTACGGCCCACACCATGAGCCGCCTATCTTCCTGGGCCGTAGGCTTTACGGCTCACCCTCGGGCCGGCTCACGAGCCATGAATATGACCCGGAGCCTTAAGGGCGGGTCATATTGCAGGGTTATATCCCCAACATTAGGCCCCAGGTTGAATTGAGCTTACTCACTTCATCCCTTTCTTCTGCTCTTCGGCGAGTCGCCCGGTGATGACCCGGCGTGACGTCACGTGGTCCCTACAAGAAAGATCCGCTGACGTACTACCGAATCTGTTATTAAATGGTCAGCCTGAAAATCGAGGCGTCTCCCTCGGTCAAATGGTTTCCGTCGCCTAGATTTTCGTGCTCGCCTTGTCGTCTCTTTAAATAAGACCTGTTGCGGGTGGAAACTTTCCTTCTCCTGCTCACCCTTCATCGTCTTCCTCTCGTCGTCTCTGCTCCAGCACTCCCTGCTCCGGTGCCGTCTTCGCATCGTCATCAACCAGGCCGCTGCATCAACCTGTGTTGATCCAGAGTTTCTTCCGCATCCACTGCTCCATCATCGGTAAGCCCAAGCTCCTCCTTAGATCCATCGCCATTGTAGTAGGGTTTGTGGAAGCTCCGCCGCCGCCGCTCGGGCTTTGCCAGCACCATCGTCGGTGTACTCCCGATGTAGTTAACGCCTTTAACGTGTGTCCCTGTCGTGCCGCCACGTACGGGGCAGCCGTACGCAATGTGTGGATCCGTCGCGGCTCTGTTTTCTTTGTTCTGCTTCACCTGTTCGTCACTAGGTCGAAAATAAGAACATTTCTCCCTGCTTTTGTAGATCCATAATTGTAGCGGTAGTTTGCGAAACCTGTTTTCAGGACTTAGCCGATTTTCGCTCCTCCTCTTGCTATAACCTTACTTAACCCCCAAGGGCCGGTTCAATTCTAGCTTAAGAGTTGAACCGGGTCTTTTCTGATCCTCTGTAGAAAATCCAAATCCATTGCCCCCAAGGGCCGACTCAAACTTGATAAAGTTGAGTCGGAACTTTAATGTAGATAGCTTGAAGAACTACTTGTAGCCCCCAAGGGCCAACTCAAACTTGATAATGTTGAGTCAGAGCTTTTATTATAAGTCAATTTGAAGATCCATATTGTAGCCCCCAAGTTCCAGATTAACTTTGATGAAGATGAGCCGGAACTGTATTGATTTCTCGAAGATCAAATATACATTAGCCCCCAAGTGTTAAACATATTGCTTGCAATCTGCTTGAGACTTGTATAACTTTGTCTTTAACCTTCATCATTTGATATGATTTCCATTCTGGCGACTTATTCTGTATTTTGATATGTCACAGGAAGCCTTAAATGAAGCCGGATCGCAGTTGATGGACCTGAAGACCAACCTGGTGGCTCAACAAGAGGCCCGCGGCATCGCTGATGAAAAGTGACGGCTTCTCTATGAGGAGCTGGCCACAATCAAGGCCGATTTTTCTGCTCTTAAGGAGTCAACTAAATCTGAGAAGACTGCTTTGACCCAACGGGCGGATGACGCTGACGAGCGGCTGATAGCTATGGTGGATGAACTCCAAGGCTTGAAGCGCCACATAAGCAAGATGTCAGCCACCCTCTTTGGTAAGCTTCTGATAACTTTGTGTTTCCAATGGCTACAACTTTACTTAGACTGGCGACTCGTCTGAATTGTCCGGTTTATATAGGTCCTAGGAGCCGGCAGTTGGCTTCTGATAGCCTGCTGCCGTTGAAGGCCATCTATACCTTAACTGAGCAGTTGTACTGTGGTGCAATCTGCACTATCAAGGCCATTCAATATAAGGATAAAATTCCGGCGACTCTCAGGGGTGTCTTTGGGCTCTTCTCCACCATGCCGAAGCAGATCGCTGAGCTCAAGAAGTCAGTCGCCCGCCAAGGGCCCATTGCAAGCATCAGCCGGGCTTTGGCCTTTGCTCCGGGTCTAACAGCCGCCGAGATGATGGAGGGCTTCCCTTCAAGGAAAGATGACAGCTCAGAGTTTACTGATGTTGACTACAGCCGGTGTATGAAGGAATCCCGGATGTTAGCTTCTGTCTTGGCAGAGGAGGTTGATCTATCAACTTATCAAGCAGCCTATGACCCGGAGCAGAAGAGAGTCTGCGGTCCTTTGTACGAGTGCAAAGACTTGACGCCTGCTCGGAGTAAGGACCTCTTTGCTCCAGATCTTGACCCGTCACCTTATTTCGAAGGCTCTTTTGCGGCTCTAACGAACTGCAATTGGGATTTGGACAACCTCCAGATCAGGGCCATAGAAGAGCCGGCGCAGGATGACCCGTCAGCTAATTAGCTTCTGCTTTAAGAACTTGTATCAGCTTAACCCGCCATGTGACGGCTGAAAAACTTGTCTGAAATTTTGATCTCCTCTGGGAGTGTAATAGCTAGATGAAACTTGTCTGAAACTTGTCATGATGTTTCTATAAGATGATTCGGCTTGTGGCTACCATTTGTCTCTGTATGCTTCGAATCATTTAGACTTGCCTTGTCATCATAGAACACACCTGTAGCTGGGAGTAGGTAAATTGCACCCGGAGGCGGTGACTCCCTTTTGGCGATTGCGGCTAATTTGGTCAACCGGATATGGCATAAAGCGTGGCCGATAAGGCATTTAGAAGATACACCCGGAGGTAATAATATGGCGTAGACGCCGGCGGATAAGCATTAGAAGTTGTACCCGAAGGTAAGAAGCCGCCCTCGCCGCGGCTAATTTTCCTTAGCCGATTTTTTATAAGAACAGCTAATAGGCGTTAGAAGCTGTACCCGAAGGTAAGAAGTTGCCGTTCACCGCAGCTAAGTTACCTTAGCTGTTTTTACAAGAACAGCTAATAGGCGTTAGAAGCTGTACCCGAAGGTAAGAAGCCGCCGTTCACCGCAGCTAAGTTACCTTAGCTGTTTTTACAAGAACAGCTAATAGGCGTTAGAAGTTGTACCCGAAGGTAAGAAGCCGCCGTTCACCGCAGCTAATTTACCTTAGCTGTTTTACATGGCCTTAGGCCGGCTAATAGGCATTAGAAGCTTTACCCGAAGGTAAGAAGCCGCCGTTCGCGGGTCATGAGATGTTACCTACCCGTCGGTAAAAAAACCTCTCATAACCGTGGCTAAACTGGTTAGCTGGAGATGGCATAAAGCCGGCTGATAGGGTGTTAAAAGCAATACCCGTCGGTAAGAAGCCCCCCTCAGCAATACGGCGTGACCTGCCGGCGGATAGGCATTAGAAGCTGTACCCGAAGGTAAGAAGCCGCCCTCGCCACGACTAATTTACCTTAGTCGGTTTTTTGTGGCAAAAATGCCGGCTTAATAGGTGTCTACCACCGTTCAGCGATATGATGCAAAGCGCCGGCGGGTAGGCGTTAGAAGCTGTACCGGCTAAAGGTAGGAAGCCGCCCTCGCCGCGGCTCATTTTCCTGAGCCGGATTTTTGTGGCATAAAGCCTGGCTGATAGGCATCTACTGTCGTTTGCCAATCTCAGTTGATGCATCAATCGGAATACTATGTAATCTTTCCCATATGAGGATGCGTGAAATAGCAGAGGCTTCTTTATTTATACATATATGTACAATGATAGTGTACAATGGTGGGTCTCGATACCCATTAAGTGAAATAGGGCCGGAGATGCGCGATGTTCCATGGCCGACGGGTCTCCTGACCCGCCGTATCTGAGTCGTTTCGAATATCAATGAGATAATATGACCCATTGTTGAGATTTCTTCTGACCACAAAGGGTCCTTCCCATGGAGGTGACAGCTTATGCATATTTGTCTGGTCTTGAATCAGCCGGAGCACCAAGTCGCCCTCCTGGAATGTCCGGGTCTTGACCCTGTGGCTGTGATAGCGACGCAGGTCTTATTGATAAATCGCCGATCGGGCCGCTGCTAACTCTCGTGCCTCTTCCAAAGCATCCAATGCGTCTTGGCGTGCCGTCTTGTTGTCTGTCTCAACGTAAGCCGCCACCCTTGGCGAGTCATGCCGGATGTCACTGGGTAAGACGGCCTCGGCACCGTACACCATAAAGAAGGGCGTGAAACCCGTGGACCTGTTAGGGGTGGTTCTGATGCTCCATAAGACGGAGGGTAATTCTTCGACCCAACACCCGGGCATTCGCTGTAAAGGAACCATAAGCCGCGGTTTGATCCCTCTTAAAATTTCCTGATTGGCGCGCTCCGCCTGACCGTTGGACTGTGGATGTGCCACGGCTGAAATATCAAGCCGGATATGCTCTTCATCACAAAATTTCTTCATAGCCCCCTTGGATAGATTTGTACCATTATTAGTAATGATGCTGTGTGGGTAACCAAAGCGGTAGATAAGCTTCTTAATAAACAGAACCGTTGTAGCTGTATCACATTTGCTGACCGGCTCTGCCTCTACCCATTTGGTAAATTTATCAACCGCCACCAGGAGGTGCGTTTTCTTGTCCTTGGATCTCTTGAAGGGCCCTACCATGTCCAACCCCCAGTCCGCAAACGGACAAGTAATTGGTATCATCCTCAGTTCTTGAGCCGGAACATGAGCACGTCGGCCAAATTTCTGACAGCCGTCACACTTGCGGACTAAATCCTCTGCATCCTTGTGAGTCGTTAACCAGAAGAACCCGTGCCGGAAGGCCTTGGCCACCAAAGATTTCCAGCTGGCGTGGTGTCCACAATCACCAGCATGAATTTCATTCAAGATCTGCCGGCCCTCCTCTGGTGAAACACAACGTTGAAAAAGCCCTATTACACTGCATTTATGCAACTCACCATTAACTATCGTCATGGACTTAGAGCGCCGGGTGATCTCTCTTGCCAGGTCTTCATCCTCAGGTAACTCGCCCCGGGTCAAATAGGCCAAATAAGGAATCATCCAATCGGGGATAGCGTGCAGAGCCACCACCAATTCTGCCTCCGGGTCAGGAATAGCCAAATCTTCCTCTGAAGGTATCGTGACAGTCGGATGGTGTAAGACGTCCAGAAAGACATTAGGCGGCACCGGCTTACGTTGGGAACCTAGCCGTGACAAAGCATCAGCCGCCTCATTCTTGCGACGATCAATGTGATCTACCTGATACCCTTTGAAGTGACCCACAATAATATCAACCGCCTACCTATAAGCCGCCATCCATGGGTCTTTGGAGTCCCAAGTGCTAGAAACTTGCTGAGCCGCAAGATCTGAGTCGCCCAAACACCTGACCTGGCTCAAATTCATCTCCTTGGCTAATCTAAGACCATGAAGCAAAGCCTCGTACTCAGCCGCATTGTTAGTGCAAGGGAACATCAGCAGGAGCACATAACAAAACTTATCACCCTTGGGGGATGTCAGAACAACCCCCGCTCCGGACCCCTCTAACTGCTTGGATCCATCAAAGTGTATAGTCCAGTATGTGTTATCCGACTTTTCTTCGGGAGCTTCACACTCTGTCCAATCATTTATGAAATCCACCAAAGCTTGGGATTTGATCGCCGTGCGAGGAACATACTTTAAATTAAGAGGTCCCAGCTCTAAGGCCCACTTAGCAATCCTCCCTGTGGCTTCTCTGTTCTGGATAATATCCCCCAATGGAGCAGAACTGACCATAGTTATCTGATGCCATAGAAAGTAGTGCTTTAACTTGCGGTTGGCCATAAAACCCCCGTATACCAGCTTCTGCCAATGCGGATATCTTTGTTTAGATTCTGCTAGGACCTCATTGATATAATAAACCGGCCTTTGTATGGGATACTCCTTCCCAGTCTCTTTGCGCTTGACCACAATTGCAACGTTGACTTCCCTATTGTTAGCCGCCACATAAAGGAGCAACGGTTCTTTCTCAGCCGGAGTGGCTAACACTGGCGGCTCAGTCAGCTGTTTCTTAAGCACCTCAAGTGCTTCACCCGCCGCTTTGCTCTAGACAAACTTGTCTGTCTTCTTCATCATCTGATATAAAGGAATAGCCTTCTCCCCAAGGCGGCTTATAAACCGGCTCAACATAGCAATCCGCCCTGCCAGGCACTGAACGTCATTAATGCACGCCGGCTCTCCTAGAGAAGTAATAGCCTTGATTTTATCTGGGTTAGCCTCGATGCCATGCTCAGACACCAAGAAACCCAAAAGCTTTCCTGCTGGAACCCCAAAGACACACTTGGTCGGGTTAAGCATCATCTTGTAGACCCGAAGATTGTCAAAGGTTTCCTTTAGGTCCTCCAAAAGAGTCTCCTTCTTTTTGGATTTGACTACGATGTCGTCCACATAAGCATGAACATTACGGCCAATTTGACTATGAAGGCAGTTCTGTATGCACCGTTGATAAGTCGCCTGGGCACTCTTGAGCCCGAAAGGCATAGAGACATAACAGAATGCCCCAAAGGGTGTAATGAACGCCGTCTTCTCCTGGTCTTTCACTGCCATCTTGATCTGATGATAACCGGAATAAGCATCCAGGAAGCATAAGCTTTCACATCCTGCTGTAGCATCAATGATCTGATCAATACATGGGAGGGCAAAGGGATCTGCCGGACAAGCCTTGTTAAGGTCCATGTAATCCACACACATACGCCATGTGCCGTTCTTTTTGTGCACCAGCACTGGGTTAGCCAACCATTCCGGGTGAAAAACTTCAACAATAAACCCGCAGCCAAGAGCCGGGCAACTTCTTCCCCAATAGCCGTGCGTCTCTCCTCATTGAACCGCCGCAGCAACTGTTTGATCGGCTTAAACTTTGGATCCACATTAAGGTTGTGCTCAACGAATTCTCTTGGTACACCTGGCATGTCGGAGGGCTTCCATGCAAAGATGTCCCAATTCTCACGGATGAATTCGATGAGCGCGCTTTCCTATTTGGGATCCATATGAGCTCCAATGATGAACTGCTTAGATGAGTCGCCCGGATTGAAATCTACTGCCTTGGTATCATCTGCTGAAAACTTGAGGGGCGGCTCGACCTCCGTGGTTTGCTTTTTCAGGGGGGTCATATCCTCTGGATCAACATTCTCCTTATAAAACTTAAGCTCCTCCTGGGCGCAACTGGACTCTGTGTATGCCGCATCTCCTTCTTCACACTCAATAGCCGTGTTTCGATTACTATGAACGGTGATGGTACCGTTTAAGCTGGGCATCTTGAGCTGTAAGTAAACATAGCAGGGCCGAGCCATGAACGTAGCATAAGACGGCCATCCAAACAAGGCATGATAAGGGCTCTTGATCTTAACCACCTCAAACCATAAGGACTCCACTCTGTAGTTGTATTCATCGCCAAAAGCCACTTCCAAAGAAATCCTACCCACCAGATGCGCCGACTTACCCGGCACCACACCATGAAAAACAGTGGACGAAGGTTTTAAGTCCTTGTCGAGCAACTTCATCCGCCGGAAGGTGTCATAATAAAGGATGTTTATGCTGTTGCCGCCATCCATGAGCACCTTGTTCAACATATACCCACCCACTTGGGGGGCTACAACCAAAGCCAGCCGCCCCGGGTCATCAACGCGTGGCGGTTGATCTTCACGGCTCCATGTTATGTCATATTCAGACCACTTTAGATACTGTGGAAGAGCCGGCATAACCGCATTAACCGCCCATTTTTGCAACTTCGGTCCCGTCTATTGAGACTAGTCGTGAAGACGTGGTACTTCCCGGAGCTGAGCTGCTTCGGGTTAATCTGAAAACCGGACTGATTCCATTGTTGCTGTTGTTGTTGATTATTATTACCAGAGTGCGGCTGTTGTCCCCCGTGATTATCCTGACCCGGATGACCGGATGCTGAACCGCCAGAACCAAATCCGGCTCCTGACCCGCCATGTTCTAGGCCGCCTGGCGGGCCACCACTGCGATGGTTGGGTTGTGTGACATACTGCTTGAACTTCTGCATAAAAGAACAAATCTCCCATGTATGATTTGTCGGCCTATCAGGCAAACTGTGATTCGTACAAGGTCGCTTAAGCAACTCTTCCATGTTTGAGGAAAAATTATCCCTGCCCGAGGGCGGTCCAAACCTCCTGTTGCCCTTGGGATGATTCTGCTAGGCATTTGTGTTGGCCACCAGCTCTGATCCTGCTTCTGGATTCTTGCGCTTACTTTGGCTACCATTGTTCACCGCACCCTTGCCTTGGTTGCCCTTCTTGACTTGACTAGCCTTTTCCTCATCAGAACCCAGATCCTTCGTGCTGTCTGAGTCGGCGTACTTCGTGAGAGCCGTCATGAGCTCTCCCATGTCGTGACACGTACGCTTGAGCTAGCTAAGTTTCTGCTTTAAAGGAATAAAGTGGTAGTTCTTCTCTAAGATCAACACCGCTTGAGCCGCCGTGATCTGCGCTGATGAGTGAATAATTGTCGAGACCCGCCGTACCCAATGATGAGCCGACTCACTCTCCTGTTGGACACAGTGATCAAGATCCACAATAGTCATAGGCTGCTTGCACGTCCCTTGAAAGTTTTTAATGAATCGAGTCCAGAGCTCTGCCC
Organism: Hordeum marinum; assembly: GCA_022496015.1. Taxonomy (NCBI): domain Eukaryota; kingdom Viridiplantae; phylum Streptophyta; class Magnoliopsida; order Poales; family Poaceae; genus Hordeum; species Hordeum marinum. The sequence continues at coordinate 389,934,698 of CM039672.1, forward strand.
ATGAATTGATGGTATTAGGTGGTAACCCCTTTAGCCATGTACGAGCTGGGCCTTAAAGCATCATGACAAAATACTTGGCACAAACTGCCTCACTAACATCCAGCATCTCCATGGCCAGTTCATAGCTTTCCACCTAGGCCTCTAGGGGTAAATCAGCGGTGTAATTTGGGACCTTGCGGCGACCTTTGAAGTCTTTTGGCAACCGCTCGCTCTGGAGAGCCGGCGATAGACACGGAAGCCCTCCCGTCCTGGGGGTTACCCCTGCCCCTACAGAAACGGAAGGCCCGGGCTCTTGGTAAGTCGGCCTAGCTGGCGCCTCTTGCGGGCTTCCCGTATGGTTTACACATGCCTGTGTATCTCTTCGCGGTCGGTGACCCGTTGGAATCTCTCTGTGATGGTTGTTGCTGGAACCTGTTGGTGACTCGTAGCGCCGGCTAAAACTATGGCTAGGAAGAGGGGTTGAATGGACGCAGCTCCGGCTATGAGCATATCTCTCCTGCTGGGCCATGGCCGTCTGCAAGTACCCAATGGCGTTCCGCACATCCTCTGCAAAGGTACTTCATCCGGGATAGGGATCGTCTCAAGCCGGGTGGCAGCTGCTACCATATTCTTGGCCGGGTTAGAATAATGACCCGCCGGCGTTGAAAAGCCCCCAGGTGAAGCTTGGTTACGTTGGGCCGGATGAGTCGCCGGCCGTTCCGTTGGGTGGCTCTCGGGCGCGCCCGCGGCTCGCCCCGCGCCAGGGGTATTAAAGAGGTTCCTCGCTTCATAACGCTCTGGTAGACGGGACTGATGCCTCCTCCGGTGTACCGCCGCTGCTAACATTTGCTCCAGCCCTAGACGGAAAGCATCTGTCTTGATACGTTCTGCCTCTTCTTCCATCTGGACCTTCAGCTCAGCCATCCTTTGTCGTCCCTCTGCCATCCGGCCCTTGATCCTTGCAATCTCTAGATTCCGAGCTGCTTGATTATCTGGCATGACTTCAGTGGCCATGAGAGCCGCGAGATCATCCATCAGCTCCACAAGAACTTGAGCCGGCGGCGGCGGGTTATCACCCGAAGTGGCGGCTCCCGTAGCTGCATTACTTGCGGCTGGGGCTGATCCCGCCTGAACACCGCGCATGAACCGGAGGTTTCATAACATCCGACTCAAAGCCATCCGACTCAGGGTATGCATCGTCGTAGCCCCCAAGGCCACCGTTGCGGAACTGGTACACTGATTCTGTTTCTCCACTTGAAGATTCATCTTCTAAATAAACAAGGGTTTCCTGTGACCCGGATGCTTCGAGATCCATACCTTGAGTGAAGCCTACAAAGACATGCCTATGACCCGGATTGGCACGGGCAGGCCGCACGTTACTTGCAGATTGGAGACGCCGAGCCGGCTCGACGATGTTGGTGCAGACGTCCGGCCCGGGTGTAGATACATCAGCCTTTCCGATGAAAACGTGGATCCCGCCGAACGGAACCCAGAATCCATACTTCACGGACTCGGCGTCAAGCCCCCAGCCGGCATCGTCGATATAGAACCGGCCACGGCGACTCTTGCTCATCCTTCCGACCACGTATCCCTCGAGCCCTGGGAGAGAGCCCTTTGAGAACTCAACACCACCAAGCGTAAGCCCCACGGTGGGTGCCAACTGTCGTGGATTTATCACGGCAGATGTCCGAGTGAACGGACTTGGATTCGAGGCCATCGCTAACGTGATGGACTCAAAGGGGTTGATTGGGACGAAGGACACGAGTTTACCCAGGTTCAGCCCCTCAAGTCGAGGTAATAGCCCACGTCCTGCTTGTTCTTGTATTGCTTGTTGTATCGATTACAAGGGAGCTAAAGCTTGACCTAGTTCTCGATAACCTGATCTCTAAGTCGCCCCGGGTCTGCCTTTATATAGGAGGTCAGGACCACGGGCCTTTACAATTGTCTAACCAAGTCTCATTGTCTATCCGAGTCTTCCTCTATCTTCTTGTCCAAGCTGTCCCCGAACGGCTTACACGCCCGGGTCGTCTCCATCCGGGCTACCTTACGGCCCACACCATGAGCCGTCTATCTTCCTGGGCCGTAGGCTTTACGGCTCACCCTCGGGCCGGCTCACGAGCCATGAATATGACCCGGAGCCTTAAGGGCGGGTCATATTGCGGGGTTATATCCCCAACACCTTGACTTCTACGGCGGAGGCGTGCCCCTTGTTTGCACAATGTATGCGTCATCCGAGTGCTACTTCGGCCTCAACCTGAACCCAATATGTAGTCCAGCTGACATCTGATGACCCACAAGTATCAGACAAGATTCATAGTCTTTTCAATAAGAGTGTCGAACCCTACGAGAAGCGAAAGGAATTGACAAGCAGGTTTTAGCAAGGTTTCACTCCAAGTGTTGTAAGTAGTTTTGACAGATAGTTTTAAAAAGAAAGATAAATTGCAAAAGGTAAAAAGTAACAAGGTAGCAAGGTGTAGCAAGTGGTCCAATCCTTAATTGTGTCAAGGACAAGCCGGTGATACTACTTATAGTGATTAAAATGCTTTTGTGGACGCACCGAAATATCGCCAAGTTACTTTATTTACTCTCATTGCTTTGATAAGTGTTATGTGGGTGGATGATACATACTAACTGTATCTATATATTTTTATTGTTTCATACTATGATATTATTATTTATATATAATATACTATTATTTTATATTATTTTTGTGAACTAACCTATTAATATAGTGTCAATTTATAGTTCCTATTTTTTGCTTGTCTTTGGTTTCGCTGAAAAATCAATATATACGTTGGAGGTCAAAATACGTTGCCGACTTAACACGATTTTTATGGGCAACAAGAAACATTGAAAGCTTCGGGAAACATCGAGATGACCTTCCAGCTAGCTACAAGGGCAGGTGGCGTGGTGGGGGAGGGGGCGGTGGCCTCGCCAGGCCACCTAGGCTTATGGGCCCTCTCGTTACGACCTTGACCTGATTTCGCAGCCATAAATTCTTATAAATATGGATCAAATCCTTCCGCATAAATGACGAAATGACGTTGATCATCGTCACGCGTCTTAAAGCTATAATCTACATAGTAAGCAACCGATGCATTGTTAGTTTTTTCACGAAAAGAAAGGATGCACTGTTAGTTCAGCTAAGCTCGGGCAATACGGCTTCATATTCAGAATCTTATATACTACTAATGTTTTCACTGGACGAGAACATTTGTTTCTTCGGCGTATCTACACCCTATATAAAAAAATATAAGTAATTCAGCAAACATTCAAAAAAAGATAAAATATTTTGAAATGAAATTGACCTTTTGTTGTACTTGTGAAAAAATTCCACAAAAAATCACCCTTTGGCTTCTTTTAGAAAAAGACAAAATTCTGACAAAAATAGTGTGAATAGTGACCTATAATAGGAAATATTTTTTGTCTTTTTTCTCCGAAGTCAATGTTGATTTTACAAAGAAATATATGTACTAGTGCAAAAGAAAGTCAAGTTTAATCTAAAAATACTTTTGAACTATTTAAAAAAATTATTTAAATATTAAAAAATCTCCGTATAAGATATATCTACAACCAGAAATCAAAGTGTATTTTTCCCGTTTTCACTGCTCCACCTACGTTGCACCCATTAGCAAGAAAAGATTCTTCTGCACCCTTTTAACCTAAAAAAAAACGGCCGGAGGAATTCTACACGGCAGCCACTATAAATGGATCAGCTGTGCATGCATCATGCATGTGCTACATTTCTGGAATATACGAAGCCATCATCACATTGGATCCACATTATTCGTACGTACCGTCACCCAAATAATGGTGCAAGTTATCCCCCCTCCCCTCCCCTAACCCTATATATAGTGGCCAAGCCTCGGTTCCATTTCAGCTCACACTCGCTTGCTTCACTTGATCCTCGATTTCTGAATACACCCGACCGTGCCATTGCCACCTCAACAAAACACAAGCAGCTGCTATATATCTAGCTAGGGGAAGTAGAACCAAGGAACAGTTTGGTCGATCGCCATGGCTTTCTGCGGTGGTTTCATGGAGAAGGCCAAGCCATACATCGCCATGATTTCGCTGCAGTTCGGGTACGCCGGCATGAACGTCCTCACCAAGGTCTCCCTCAACGGCGGGATGAGCCACTACGTGCTCGTCGTGTATCGACATGCCTTTGCCACGCTTGCCATTGCTCCCTTTGCTCTTGTCCTCGAGAGGTAGATATCAAGCTACTTAATAACTAGTGTACAGTTGATCATATATACATCTTTGCTCGCCCACATGTTTTTTTCGATGAAGGACATTTCAAGCTAGCCCACATGTATTAGTGGTATTTTTATCTAACCTGTGAAACTTGACATGAATGGCAGAAAGGTGAGGCCGAAGATGACGTGGTCCATCTTCTTCCAAATCTTCGTTCTTGCGCTGCTCGGGTTAGTGCATGCCTAGCTGCCTGCAAAAACATCTGAAGTTGCATGTCTGAAATGACACGCCTATCTTATACCTTATTCTTGACTTGTTTACTGTAGACCGGTGATCGACCAGAACTTCTACTACGTGGGGCTGAAGTACACCGGCCCGACGTTCGCCTGTGCGATGAGCAACATCCTGCCGGCGATGACCTTCGTCATGGCGGTGATCTTCAGGTGCAATCTCACTAGCAGCTTACTTTGCGTAACGTGCCACATATGCATACATGCGCAGGTGGAACGAGAAAAAAATCATTGTTTAACGTTTTGCATGATTTCTGATATGTATAGGATGGAAAAGATAGAGCTGAAGAAGGTGCGGTGCCAGGCCAAGATCTTCGGGACGGTGGTGACGGTGGCCGGCGCGATGCTGATGACGCTCTACAAGGGCCCGCTCATGCACCTGCCATGGACCAACAGCCACGCGCAGCCCAGCGGTGGCGAGGCCCCAGGTGCCGCCGGCGTCGACCCCACCGCCAGGGAGTGGTTTCTGGGCTCCCTCTTCATCATCATCGCCACCCTCGCCTGGGCCTCGCTCTTCATCCTGCAGACCCACACGATCCGGAAGTACACCGCCCAGCTCTCCCTCACCACCCTCATCTGCTTCATCGGCACCATCCAGGCCATCGCCGTCACCTTCGTCATGGAGCGCCGCGTCTCTGTCTGGACCATCGGCTTCGACATGAACCTCCTCGCCGCCGCCTACGCGGTACGATCACTTACTAATTACCCATTGTACTACACTTCATCGCCATGATCTCTTCCACTGCCAGTTCTTGACCGATTTTGTTCTTGTTTTGCAGGGCATCGTGACTTCGAGCATCGCGTACTACGTGCAGGGGCTGGTGATCCAGAAGACGGGGCCAGTGTTCGCGTCGGCGTTCAGCCCGCTGATGATGATCATCGTGGCCGTCATGGGCTCCTTCATCCTGTCCGAGAAGATATACCTCGGGGCCGTGCTGGGTGCCGTGGTGATCGTGGTCGGGCTCTACGCCGTGCTCTGGGGCAAGCACAAGGAGACGCAGGAGCAGGAGGCGGACGCCAAGGCGGCGCTGCCGGTGGCCTCCAAGGGACCAGGCGGCGCGAGCGTCGTGCAAGGAGCTGCTAACGCTGCCGAGGATGATGATGCGATGAGGTCGGCCTCCGACGGACGTGGAGCTGGATCAGCTACTGCAGTTTGATGGACTGGGAACTCCAATAATCTGTGCCCTTGACATGAGAAGACGTACGTCGTCGTCGTCCACGACGCACGCACTATACGGCCCCGTCGGAATGGAGGTTTTCTGCTAGGACGTGAAATTTCTGCTTTCCAAGCACGCCCCACCAGCATTAGCCACCCGAAGGGCCAGTGGCTCGCTTTTTTGTTTTACGATGTGTGATTGATTGATATGCTACACTTTCTTTGTCACTAGTACCTCTACATCCCCGTCCATCTCGGAGAGTGATATGATTCGCCTTTTCATTTAGAGTACCTGTCTAATACTATTATGTTGTAGAGTAGTAACCTACAAAAACCCCGTGTATCAATAATGTTATGAGATTCCAAGCGGCTATATTATTTAGCAGGCAACCGAAAGTTTTATTGGATCGGTCAATTAATTCTTGGCTGCATGTAGCCCTGAGGCTGAGACGGAGCATACCTGGCCAAACGGGTCGGGCCGGCACGGCCCGCTGGTAATCGTGTCCGGCCCGGCCCGGCCCGCCGCGGCACGATTACTAACCGGGCCGGGCCGGGCCGGCCCGCGTGTCCGGAATGCCGGTCCAGGCATGGCCCGTTTGCTAATCGGACCGGCCCGTCGACACGCCAAGCCCGCTAATATGGCTACTATTTGACGCATTGAGCGTTTTGTAGTCTATTTTTACTTATTGAACCGTATAAAAAATAAAAAATAAAAGATGAAAGATAATCGGGCCGTGCCGTGCCGACCCGCGTGCTGGGGGTGGCGGCCCAGGCACGGCCCAAGGCGGGCCGCGGGCCTGGCACGGCCCGTTTAGTTCGTGCCGGCGCGGCGTGCCGGCGCGGTGTGCCGCTGGGCCGGCCCGTTAAGCCCGGCCCGTTTGGCCAGGTATGAGACGGAGACCCATTGAATTTGACATACAACGGTTCGTACAGAATTGGCCGAAATTAAAAAAATTGGGAGCACACATATCCATGTTCTTGAAAAAACCATTTTGCTTTGTCACTTTTTTCTCGTCCATCAGATCGACATCCAATGGCTCATGTCCCTTCTTTCTTCTCAAGCCGAGAGTTTTCCATCTTCTTCACTCTGCTGCTCTCCAACCCTCGCCTATTTGCCGACCTCCACACACCATCATAGCCTCACCACAGCCTGCCCTCGTGCCGCCACCGCCCAAGGTCATTCTTCTAAGTAAGGATGAAAGTAGTTGGGATAATCTTCGGTTGAAACCGTTTCAAATCCGCTTTTTTTATAGAATGCCGTAAGATATTTTTGACATCTGAAAACAATCCATTCTGAGTTCGGCTCCGATTCATAGGATACGATATAGGATGTGGTACGTAATATAGGACACAAAAGGATAATCCATGTTTTTCTAACTAGATAATCCAACCTTTTAGATTACAAAACCGATTTTTTCGTGAATAAGTATTATCTAGCAATACATGAATGTTATTTTTGTTTATGATACAAGACATATGCTTGTAGTGATTTGTTTTGGCTTATTTTAATACCATCTAGTGATTTATGTATTCTTAAAGTGTATACATATTAATATTTCCTCATTGTTCATGTATAATTTTAGTTTAAAGCATTTATATATTTCTCGTATATGAATATGGTAAATGACCCTTTCCGATCTGACGCCATTCCATTACTGTACCATGTTCGAAAGCATTTGAATCCACATCCTTTACGCTTCTGAATCCAAAAATAAATATGAAATAGGATACGATGTAAGGATTATCGGTCCGAATTCAATCCGGTTTCACCCTTACCTCTAAGCCCCCCGATGTACATCGCCGGCAACGATCCCACACCCGGACCCACACTAGTCAAGTTTCCGATTCGTTCCTACCGTCGACGTTGTGGCGTCGCCGGCTGGCCTGGTCGTTCACAGCTGCACTCACCATGGAGTTTGCAGCCTCCCCATCTCAAGCTGGGGGCGAAGCGGAAAAGTCACTGACGGAAGAAATTTGTCCAGATGTTTAACAGTACCGAAATGTTTAACAGTACCGAAATGTTTTTCATCAATGATTTCGGACCCCCAGATGTTGTAGCTGACACCAACGATATGGTGGTTTCCTTGGGTAAATGGCCTGCAACTGCATAGGCATGAATCAAGTTGCACGTTGTGGCAGGCTCCTGAGTGCTATGGTTACGCAAGGACACACTACAAAAGCATAGTCGTCACGAAAGATTCATCCAGAAAGTTCCATTCGAACATACTGCTTGTGCAACAAATGCAGGGTATGCCATACGTCATCCAGAATGTTTGTGTCTGGTACGTGGAGTTGGATTCAGACTCCACTGAGATGCTCTAACACTTGTTGCTTTCTGGTAACTTGAGCTATCACTTTGGTAACTATGCAGAGAACCGTAGATGCATGTACGAGTGCTTCTAGTTAAGGGTAGATAAGAAAAAATTCGGTGTAAAAGGACCTTGGGTGCAGCTCAATATGTTCAGCTGGCTGGCCTAGCTAGTTCCTACCATGGTGTTGGACTGAGCATAGCTCGTATGGTTAGGTTTGGTATGATGGAACCGACCCATTAGGTTTAAGTTTTATACTTAATATTGGTGCTCGCATTTTTCTGAATTTATTCAGACATTTCGACGATATATGCTCGGTGGGAGAATATGCTCTTGTCGACTACGAGGCGTCTGTTATGTATTCGTCAATCTCAAGATATTGTGTCGGCTCAAAGATGCTCGTATAATTAGGGTGTACGATGTGTGCTCATATAGATGAGTATGTGTTTGTACGTCAACATCTACGTTCCTTTCATGGTTAGTTCGCTGCAAACAAAGAAGTGTGTGTGGGGGGGCCCGGGGGGGGGGTGTTCTGGCGTGGGGCCGAGCGGGTGTATAATATGAATATGTTACTGCCACACTATGGGTTACTTATCAAAGTCTCAAGGTTTAACTTCATGAAAAAAATTAAGATTCTCCCACTTGCGTATCTCTAAGGAGCAAAACAAGAATTTTATCCTAGTTGTCGATTGCTCAAGGGAAAATCTGGCTATATAAACATGGTAAGCAACTGAGCATGAGATGCATGATTCTAAACAATATTATATATTTCTTTATGTAGTGTGCATTTTCGTTTAATGCAAAATATGTCCTAAACACGCCGACGAATGATAGATGCTTATTTTTGTTATAACATCGTAATTTTTTACAAGAAAAATATTTAGGGCTCCTTTGATTCAAAGAAATTCCATAGAATTTTTGAAGGATTGAAATCCTTATGAATTTTTTCTATGTTGATCCTTTGACTCATAGGGTTGGATCCCATAGGATTTTTCATATGAAATCTTATGTACTATATGTCATAAGAAATCTAACATCAATTGCAACCTACTTTTATAAAAAAAATATTTTCTCTATGGCATCAAACACTCATTGCTAATCCTATAGGATTCAAGTGGGCATGTCACTCCAATCCTATATTTTTCCTATTTCTACATTTTCAAAATCCTGCAAATCAAATATGCCCTTAGTTTTCATGGTAGAGGTAATAATTAAGGAATATTCAAATATAATTCTTTTCTTGGTGTACGTGCATCTGTTGCACAACTAGAAGCAAAAAAAATAGTTCATAATTTGTTGCTATGAAGTGTGTGCCAACAAATAATAGAGCTCTTTAGATCAACGTTGGAGATACGGTCTTGTTATGGAAAGATTTATGGAACCAGGAATTGCTCTCTCACTCACTTCCATGCCTATTTTATTATGTCAAAGAGGAAGACCTCTCGATACAACAGTTTATGCATGCGTTAACATAGCTGACAATTTCCACCTGTCACTTTCTCTTCAGGTCAGAGATGAACTAATTGAACTTCAGCAGGTACTTGATTCTATAGCTATAGATCCTTTATCCAGAGATGATTGGATCCTGTGTTTCGGGGAGGGGGGGGGGGGAGGGGGGGCGCTAAATTCAAACCATGAAAAAATTACAGATTTTGTTTCAGACTGCTGCAACCTTCCCCTATCATCACTTCCATTTGGAAGTCCAAGTACATCATGAAGCACAAGGTTTTTGCATGGCTGCTATTCATGGGTAGAATTAACACCAGAAATATTCTTAAGAGGAGGCACTACAATATTGGAGATGATTTCTCATGCCTATTGTGCTCAAGGGTGGAAGAAACCAATATTCATCTCATCTTTGGTTGCCCATTCAGCACCAGCTGCTGGAACTTGATAAATATTTCCTAGGACACTTCCCTAGGGCTGGAGAAATGCTCAACATGGCTTCATCGGCATGGCCCCAGAGAGCCTTCAAAGTGGTTGTTTATCTTGCTGCCTGGAACATCTAGAAACAGAGAAATAAAAAACATTTTGAAGGTGTCATCCCAAGTACTTTTGCATAGGCTTCCGGGTTCAAGGAAGACTTGAAACTTCTTAAGTATAGGATCTCTTCTGAGATCTCTGATTTCCCAGACCAATTTATCCCTATTATTGTAATATGATTTTGTTTTTCTTCACCCCCTCCCCATGAGGTAAAACCTCATGCTCTTTTATATGTAACTCTATTTTTTCTTAATATATAACAGTAGGAGCCTCTCCTGCTGTTTTGATTGCTAAAAAAAAGATAAAAATCTAAAAAAACAGTTCACAAAATAAGGAGACCAAAAACGAAATGGCTATATTGATTAGCTAACTACATTGTTTACCATCCCTTATTTACTTCCCTATTTTTTGGCACTATAATTTTCTTCCTTTTTTGGAGAAGTGCAAAGTCCGTAATAGCCCTACAAATTTTTGGTAGCATATTACATAAATACTAATATTAGCCATTGCATCACCAATAATTAACAGTCATACAGCTTTAAAGCATCTTAAAAAGTAGTGAAAATAAATATAGCAGGAAATAGAGAGCCTGGGGGCATGTATAATGGTTGATAAGACTGTCTTATCTTATGTATGCCATGTAATCAAGAAAGGCAATAAAAAAATGGTGTACAATGGTTTATTCTTAGTCTCATCTTCAATAGCTAGATACCCCTAGATATGTCGTGAGACAATTGTTGCTATGAGATCATCTCTTAATTAAGAGAAAACAAGTCTTTTCATGGTTTATCTCTCCTTCACCTTATTATTTATCCTATGTGATACTCCTAAGTTAGCATCTAGCATCATTGTACATGCACTTATATCGCACATTAAACTCGTGCAATGACATAAGATGGAACTAATGTTCACATTAACCTCGTACTTCAATCATCCCATCTTTTTTTCATAAAATTTCTCCTCTCACAACCCTCAATTCTAAGACATGTAGGAATTTTGTACTCCCCCCTCCTCCCAAACACACGCACACGCACACGCACACACACACGCGCTGCGTGCGCACACACACACTTGTATGAATTTTAGAAGAGGAAAAATTTACAGAAATCAGGGAGAATTAGAAAAGGTAAGAAAAAATAAATAAAAAGTGGTAAATTTTTCAACAAGTCTCATTTTTTTTTGTTTCTACCAGATAACTACATGTGCAAAACTACCATCTTATCATTTGTCACACCATTTTGACTAGATCAGGTACCAATTTTTGTAGTACTAGATGTACAGAATCAAACTTGTCATTATGTATTTTCTTTAAACTTGGCTTGGTTGATATTAAATTATGTGTGTGTGTGTGTGTGTGTGTGTGTGTGCAAATGATAGATGGTAAAATTAAAGGACCAAGAAAATTTCAGGAAAATTTCACACGAAGATTTGTATTCTTGTGAAGTTTTCCCAGTTGGTTGTTTGATTCACAAGATTGGAATCCTTAGTTAAAAAATTCTTTTTTCTCGAATACTGTCCATATTTCTCCCAGGCCCCTCTGAGATGGTCCCTTTGATCATCCTTAGGAATTTTTCATGGTATTTGTTTACCCTCTATTCTAGAGAGGGGGGGGGGGGGATCCATCCACTCAAACCTATTAGTTGTATAATTCGTGTTTGTCTTTTCTTTGGTATCAAACGCCCTTCCATCCATTTTTTAATATATACTTCCTTTGTCCGGAAATACTTGTCTTATGAATGGAGTAATATTTTCAAGAGGAAATGACATTCTAACCTTACCATTTTTTCTATCTCTGTGTTTTGTGTTTGAAGAATCCTACGAATCAAAAAAACTTCTTGCGACCAGCAAATATTGTGCGCCTGTCGCTCTAGCAATTCTGTACTTCACCCACCAGACTTAAAACCCCTTGCACGCATTCGGTGAATCCACACACTCAGTACAGTCACACAGAGCATACAGAGCATACAGGCCCCTGAGCGCATAGCTTGTCACATGGCCGGCCTAACCAATCTGCAAAAGCTAGCTAGCCAGACGCGGAAAAACGTCGCTCAGTTCACGCGCGCGCGGCGCCAGAACAAATTAATGGGCTAGCCCGCACCCCACTATCGACCGATCGTGCTACGCTGCGGGAAAGAATCTCCGAGCTTTCGCTACGGGGCAAGTCGCCATTGCTGGCCTGCTCTCGACGACGACAAGTTGCTGCCTCCGTCCCTCCTTACTCGGACAGCACCCAGATCCACTGAGCCACTCAGGTGGACGCATCATGCGTGCACGAGTTGGCGTGCATAAAATTAAGCCAGCGAGTGCGGGAATGAGATGCCGGTACGACAAGCTAGGAGCCGGATCGATCTGCTCCTCGCTTTGGCGGATACGTGAGAGAGAGAGAGTTGGGGAGCTTTGCAACTTTGCCATTGACGTCGGCGGAGGCCAATGGCGGCGACAGAACATGCGGTGACCTAGCTAGATGGAGCATGCATGATGATTACTTAATTGGCATGGAATCTGCAAAGGGAAAGGGATGGTGATGTCAAACGAGATAAGGGCCTGCTAGCTGCTGCATCTATGATTGATCGATTCCCGTTGCATCTCCAGACGTCTGACGCGATGGGCGAGAATGTCTTAGATATCGGACTCAGACGGCACGAGCTGATCTCGTTGGATCTGGAAGCTTCAGACGAGTGACAGTTTTTGGACGTAAGTCGATCCATAGCCGAAAGGATGTGAACATTCATTGATTCTTGCCTCTTCATGTACTCTTATATATATAGTCTTTGTTCAGCGATTTTTTGATTAAACTATTTTTCAGGATTTTAGTGCGTAAGAACCTTTTTAACACATAGGCTTCTTTTTTCTGCGGAGAATACGTGAGTCTTATTCCAAAGAAGTAGGGTTATAGTTAGACTAGCTATGAGATACAATTTGGAATCTAACACAACCAGCAGCGGTGCTATCTCCAGTTCTATCAAAGATGTTTACTGTGGGGTTTTTTTCCTCATCATAGGGCTTAAAAAGACATGGCATTTTTTGGTGAATAAAATTATGACATATCAGTCTTGCATTTTTAAAACCCTGTGTTTCCAAACAAGTGATCTACAGTTTTAAACGCTGTGTTTCAAACAAGGGCTACTCTAGTCCAAAAAAGGTGTTACTTACATCTTTGCGAGTGAGCTTTGGGTGGCGGTATTACGTTACACATGGGCCATGGCAGTCTAGTCTAGTCTGTGTAGTAGTATTAAACATATGAAGTTAGTACGTACAAGATAAATAATATGTTGTTTTTTGGAAAGTAAAAAAATATAACTCTAGAGCCGAAATCCTTTTACCGATATCACAAACCCTAGGACTACCACACACACGGCGTAGAGCAGAGGTAACAAGCACTCCGAGCCACTGAGGAGCTGGCAACCCGTGGAGCTATATCTTGCCTACTGCGAGACGGTACTCCCTCTCACAATAGGCAATCGCTCATAGACTGGCCCAATTGGGTTCCTGGGGAGCAGGTTTTACGCAGCTTCTATGGCAGGCTCAGACTGGTTTTAGAACCTTTGGCGCATTTTCTCCTTTTATTTTCCTATGTGTCAATTTTCTTTGCAATTTTGGTTTTCTATGTTTCTTTACTGGTTTTCTTTGGTTTTTTACTATTTCAATGCCTATCTACTTTCTTCAATACACGTTATACTTTTTTTGTAAGCATCTAAATTTTCTTAGATACATGATGAAAATTAAAAAAAATGAATATTTTTAAATACATATTTTGACCATTTTTTAATACATGTTAAAAGGTTTCAAATACACACTAAATATATTTTTGAATGATACGGGAAAACAAATATACTGTGCCGAACTTTTACATTGGCTAAACATTTTTAATATGACGAACATATTTTCGAAATATGTGAACATTTATTTTAATTTCACATTCATTTTTTGAATGGTACGATTTTTTTTATTATGCTAAAATTTATTTACGATGCAGGAATTGTTTTTCATGCCATGCTTTTATTAAATGCGTTAACATGTTTAAAATATCACAAACATTCTCTTTGAGCACAATCAATATTTTCGTAATTTTTTCGGAACAAAAATATTACATTGTCTTAACATTTTCTAAGCATGGTAAACACTTCTCAAAAATTACTAAACTAAGTTTTAGAATATATATTTAAAAGTAAAATAAAACAAAATATTATGTTTTCAGAAGACCCCATAGAGGCATGTGGTAGCTATATGTTGCTTGTTACGAGATGTGCGTGAGATATATCTCGCTTAGTGTCGGTGATCTTCCATCTTTTTCTTTTTTTCAGTCTTGGTGATCCTTTAGTATTTTTTAGACAATCTCGCTGAGCTTTATTTAATCTTGCACAATATTTACAGGAATGGAATGAAGCTCCCCTGGTTGGCCAAACCAGACATGGCGGCCAAAATCCAGGGTTAGAGCATGCTTAGCTAGACTGTGAGCCTCGAAATTCGAGCTACTAAACTCATGGACAATCATACAAGCTGTGAAGCCCCTCGATCGCTTATAATTCCATGTACAATAGCTCCATATGATGTTGTCGAGTTCTGTTTAACTCAAGCCCGGGTAAAGGAGGAGGGTTGTGATAGGCTTGGCGAGCCAACTTTAAAACTCAGCCACTCTTATGGAGATGAAACCCAAAACATTTTCGTTAGGGCGTAACCCTATCAGCGGCGCGCCACGTCGGAACCCGGGTGTGATGGAAAATGGGAAAGGGTCGGTCTATCACCCCTCCCCCAGGTGGCGCGTCGTATCGTGATCTGGATATGGTGGCAAGTGAGCGAGGATCGGGTCGTCGCATCCTTAGTGGCGTGCTACATCGTTGCCCGGGTGTAGTGGAAAATGAGCAAGGGTCTTCGCATTTGACTCGACGAGTACGAAGGGTAAGGAAGCTAGCCGAGCCTAGGAGGATTGGCTTAGGTAGCTGGAACGTAGGGTCATTGACGGGTAAGCTTTGGGAGGTAGTTGATACAACGGTGAGGAGAGGCGTTGATATCCTTTGTGTCCAAGAGACCAAATGGAGGGGACAGAACACGAAGGAGGTGGAGGGTACCGACTTCAAGCTATGGTACACGGGGATGGTTGCAAACAGAAATGGAGTAGGCATCTTGATCAGCAAGAGCCTCAAGTATGGAGTGGTGGACGTCAAGAGATGTGGGGATCAGATTATCCTGGTCAAGCTGGTAGTTGGGGACTTAGTTCTCAACGTTATCAGTGTATAAGCCTCACAAGTAGGCCACAATGAGAACACCAAGAGGGAGTTCTGGGAAGGCCTAGAGGACATGGTTAGGAGTGTACCGATTGGCAAGAGGCTCTTCATAGGAGGAGACCTCAATGGACACATGGGCACATCTAACATAGGTATTGAAGGGGTATGGGGGATTTGGCTATGGCATCAGGAATCAAGAAGGAGAAGATGTCTTAAGCTTTGCGCTAGCCTATGACATGATCGTAGCTAACACCCTCTTTAAGAAGAGAGAATCACATCTAGTAACTTACAGTAGTGGGCAACACTCTAGCCAGATTGATTTCATCCTCTAAAAAAGAGAAGGCAGGCGTGCATGCCTAGACTGTAAGGTGATACCTGGAGAGAGTGTTGTCCCTCAGCATAAGCTTGTGGTTGCTAACCTTGATTCGTGTCCAGCTATACAAGCGTGTCAAAGTCGCTATAATGAAGTGGTGGAAGCTCAAGGGGGGTAGCTCAGGCGTTCAAGGAGAGGGTCATTAAGGAGGGCCCTTTGGAGGAAGGAGGTGATGCAGACAACATGTGGATGAAGATGGCGACTTGCATTCTTAAGGTGGCCGCAGAGGAGTTTGGAGTGTCCAGGGGAAGTAGTAGAGAAGCTAAAGATACCTTGTGGTGGAACGATGATGTCCAGAAGGCAATTAAGGATAAGAAAGATAGTTTCATACGCCTATCTCTAGATAGGAGTGCAGACAACATAGAGAAGTACAAGATGGCAAATAAGGCCGCAAAGCGGGCTGTGAGTGAATCAAGGGGTCGGGCGTATGAGGACCTCTACCAACGGTTAGACATGAAGGAAGGCGAAAGGGACATATAATGGCCAAGATCCGAGAAGGGAAGACGAGGGATGTTGGCCAAATCAAGTGCATGAAGGACAGGGCAGATCAACTCCTTGTGAAGAATGAGGAGATTAAGCATAGATGGTGGGGTACTTTGACAAGTTGTTAAATGGGGAGAGTGAGAGCTCTACCATTGATTTGGACGACTCATTTGATGATACTAGCAGGCGTTTTGTGCAGCAAATCCAGGAGTCGGAGGTGAAGGAGGTTTTAAAGAGGACAAAAGGAGGAAAGTCCATGGGCCCTGATTGTATCCCCATTGAGGTGTGGAGAGGCCTCGAGGACACAGTGATAGTATGGCTAACCAAACTTTTCAACCTGAATTTTTGGGCAAACAAGATGCCAGAAGAATGGAGGCGGAGTATATTAGTACCAATCTTCATGAACAAGGGGGATGTTCAGAGTTGTACTAATTACCGTGGAATTAAACTGATGAGCCATACAATGAAGCTATGGGATAGATTCATTGAGCACCGCTAGAAGAATGACATGCGTGACCAAAAATCAGTTTGGTTTCATGCCTAGGAGGTCGACCATGGAAGCCATTTTCTTGTTACGACAATTTATGGAGAGATATAGGGAGTAAAAGAAGGACCTACATATGGTGTTCATTGACTTGGAGAAGGCCTATGATAAGATACCATGGAATGTTATGTGGTGGGCCTTGGAGAAACACAAAGTTCCAGCGAAGTACATTACCCTCATCAAGGACATGTAAGATAATGTTGTGACAAGTGTTCGAACAAGTGATGGCGACACTGATGACTTTCCGATTAAGATAAGACTGCATCAAGGGTCAGCCTTGAGCCCTTATATTTTTGCCTTGGTGATGGATGAGGTCACAAGGAATATACAAGGAGATATGACATGGTGTATGCTCTTTGTGGGCGATGCGGTGCTAGTCGATGATAGTCGAACGATGGTCAACAGGAAGTTGGAGTTATGGAGGCAAATCTTGGAATCTAAAGGTTTTAGACTTAGTAATACTAAAACCGAGTACATGAGGTGCGCTTTTAGTACTACTAGGCACGAGGAGGAGGAGGATGTTAACCTTGATGGGCGGGTGGTGCCACAGAAAGACACCTTTCGATATTTGGGGTCAATGTTGCAGAAGGATGGGGATATAGATGAAGATGTGAATCATCGAATTAAAGCCGGATGGATGAAGTGGTGACAAGTTGTTGGAAATATGCCCTAGAGGCAATAAATAAAGTGTTTATTATTGTATTTCCTTGTTCACGATAATCGTTTATTATCCATGCTATAATTGTATTAATTGGAAACATGGATACATGTGTGGATACATAGACAAACACAATGTCCCTAGTATACCTCTAGTGAACTAGCTCGTTGATCGAAAGATGGTTAAGGTTTACTAGCCATGGACATGAGATGTCATTTGATAACGGGATCACATCATTAGGAGAATGATGTGATGGACAAGACCCAAACTACAAATGTAGCTTATGATCGTGTCAGTTTATTGCTATTGTTCTCTGCATGTCAAGTATATGTTCCTATGACCATGAGATCATGCAACTCATAGATATTGGAGGAGTACCTTGTGTGTATTAAACGTCGCAACATAACTGGGTGACTATAAAGGTGCTCTACAGGTGTCTCCGAAGGTGTCTGTTGAGTTGGCATGGATCAAGACTGGGATTTGTTACTCCGTGTGACGGATAGGTATCTCAGGGCCCACTCAGTAATACAACATCACAATAAGCCTTGCAAGCAATGTGACTAAGTGTTAGTTACGGGATCTTGTATTACGGAACGAGTAAAGAGACTTGCCAGTAACGAGGTTGAACTAGATATGGAGATACCGACGATCGAATCTCGGGCAAGTAACATACCGAAGAACAAAGGGAACATCATACGGGATTAACTGAATCCTTGACATAGAGCTTCGACCGATAAAGATCTTCGTAGAACATGTAGGAACCAATGTGGACATCCAGGTCCTGCCATTGGTTATTGACCGTAGATGTGTCTCGGTCATGTCTACATAGTTCTCGAACCCGTAGGATCTGCACACTTAAGGTTTGGTGACGTTTCGGTAGTATAGAGTTATGTATGGTGGTGACCGAAGTTTGTTCGGAGTCCCGGATGAGATCGTCCAACGTCACGAGGAGCTTCGGAATGGTCTGGAGGTAAAGATTCGTATATAGGAAGTCCTATTTTAGTCGCCGGAAAAGTTTCGGGCTCATCGATAGTGTACCGGGAGTGCCGGTAGTGTACCGTGAGACCTCCGGGAGGGGTATTTCGACCCAAGAGGCTTCATGGGCTGTGGGAGAGTGAATATCAGCCCTTAGTGGGCTGGTGGAAACTCCCACACAAGGCCCACGTAGCTGGAGAAGAAAACCTAATAGGAAAAGGTGGAAAAAAAGGCAAAATTGGGTGAATCCTAGTCCTACTAGGAGTGGAGGTGGACTCCACCTCCACCACTTGGTTCGGCCGAAGCCTCCAAGGATTGGAGGCAAAGCTGCCTCTCCTCCTCCCTCCCTCCTATATATACTAGTGGATTTCTAGGGTTTTGCACTTGATTTTTAAGCCACGTGCAAACCCTAATCTCTAGTGCATAGTTTCTCCTCTAGATTGGTTTTCTGCAGTGCTTAGGCGAAGCCCTGCCGGAATTGCTCCACCACCATCGCCGGAGCGCCGTCAGCCTGCCAGAGAACTCTTCTTCCTCTCCACTCCTTCTTTCTGGATCAAGACGGTGGAGATCGTCATCAAGTTGTACGTGTGCTGAACGCGGAGGTGTCGTCCGTTCGGTGCTAGATCGGAAGGATCGTGATCAAGTTCATGAGACGGATCGTGATCAAGTTCGTGGGACGGATCGTGATTGGATCACGGGACGGATCGTGATCGTATCACGGGACGGATCGTGATTGGATCGCGGAACGAATCGTGATTGGATCGCGGGACGCACGCCGATTTGGATCGCGAAGACATTCGACTACACCAACCGTGTTTCTTAACGCTTCCCGCTTAGCGATCTACAAGGGTATGTAGATCCACTCTCCCTCTCGTAGATGCTCATCACCATGGATAGATCTTTGTGTGCGTAGGAAATTTTTTGTTTCCCATGCAACGTTCCCCAACAGTGGCATCATGAGCTAGGTCTATGTGTTGATGAGATCTCGAGTAGAACACAAAAGGTTTGTGGGCGTTGATGCTTAGATTGCTTCCTCCCTTGGTCGGATTTTGGTTCAGCGGTATTGTGAGATGAAGCGGCCCGGACCAACATTACTCGTACGCTTACGAGAGACCAGTTCCCTCGATGCAACTTGTTGCCTAGATGGCTTGCGGGTGGTAGTTTCTCTCACTTTAGTTGGATTGGATTCGACAAAGGCGGTCCTTGAGAAGGTTGAAAAGCAAATTATGTATCACCGTTGTGGTTTATGCGTAGGTGAGAATCGTTCTTACTAGAAACCCGTAGCAGCCACGTAAAACATGCAACAACAATTAGAGGACGTCTAACTTGTTTTTGCAGGGTATGTTGTGATGTGATATGGCCAATTACATGATGTGATATAGTTGATGTATGAGATGATCATGTGATGTATAGAATTTCACGACTTGCATGTCGTTGAGTACGGCAACCGGCAGGAGCCATAGGGTTGTCTTTAATTATTGTATGGCCTGCGTGTCAATCATTAAGCGCTATGTAATGCTTTACTTTATCGCTAAACGGTAGCAATAGTGGTAGAAGCATGCAGGGCGTGACAACCTCGATGGCGACACGTTGATGGAGATCAAGATGATGGAGATCATGGTGTCGTGCCGGTGACGATGAAGATCATGCCGGTGCTTTCAAGATGGAGATCTAAAGCACAAGTTCATGGCCATATCATGTCACTTATGAATTGCATGTGATGTTAATCCTTTTATGCACCTTGTTTTGCTTAGTACGACGGTAGCATTATAAGGTGATCCCTCACTTAAATTTCAAGATAAAATTGTGTTCTCCCCGAGTGTGCACCGTTGCAAAAGTTCGTCGTGTTGAGACACCACGTGATGATCGGGTGTGATAGACTCTACGTTCACATACAACAGGTGCAAGCCAATGTTGCACATGCAGAATACTCGGGTTAAACTTGACGAGCCTAGCATGTACAGACATGGCCTCGGAACACAAGAGACCGAAAGGTCGAACATGAGTCATATAGTAGATATGATCAACATAATGATGTTCACCATTGAAGCCACCTCAACTCACGTGATGATCGGACTTGAGTTGGTGGATTTGGATCATGTGACACTCAGATGACCTGAGGGATGTCAATTTGAGTGGGAGCTTTAGTAATTTGATTAACTAAACTCATTATCTTGAACAATAGTCTAAGTGAACTTTGCATATTTATGTTGTAGATCAATGGCTCGCGCAGTAGCACCCCTGAATTTTAATGCGTTCCTAGAGAAAGCTAAACTGAAAGATGATGGAAGTAACTTTGTTGACTGGGCCCGTAATCTGAGGATTATCCTCACGGCTTCCCAGAAATCATATGTCCTTGATGCACCGCTTGGTGACCAACGAGAAGACATGACCTCCGAAGACATTAAGAACGCTTGGGAGGCACGTACTAGAGATTACTCAATAGTTCAGTGTGCAATATTGTATGGCTTAGAACCGGGACTTCAAAGACGTTTTGAACGTCATGGATCATATGAGATGTTCCAGGAGTTGAAGTTTATCTTTCAGAAGAACGCCCGGATCGAGAGGTATGAAACCTCCGATAAGTTCTATGCTTGCAAGATGGAGGAGAACGGGTCTATCAGTGAACATATACTCAGAATGTATGGGTATTCAACTCGTCTAGCGGAGTTGGGAATTGCCCTTACGCTAGAGGCGATCACTAACAGAGTTCTTCAATCACTGCCACCTAGTTACAAGGCTTTGTGATGAACTATAACATGCACGGGATGAACAAGTCAGTCGCCGAGCTGTTTGCGATGCTAAAAGTTGCTGAGTCTGAAATCCAGAAAGAACATCAAGTGTTGATGGTCAATAAAACCACTAGTTTCAAGAAAATGGCAAAGTCAAGGGCAAGGGCAAGAAGGGTAAAACCAAGAAGGATGGCAAAGCAGTTGCTACTCCTGCAAAGAAGCCCAAGCATGGACCCAAGCCAGAAACTGAGTGCTTTCATTGCAAAGGAACTGGTCAATGGAAGCGGAACTACCCCAAGTACCTGGCTGACAAGAAGGCGGCCAACGACAAACAAGGTATATATGGTATACATGTTATTGATGTGTACCTTACTAACTCTCGTAGTAGTGACTAGGTATTTGATACCGGTTCGGTTGCTCACATTTGCAACTCAAAGCAGGAACTACGGAATAAACGAAGGCTGGCAAAGGATGAAGTGACGATGCGCGTGGGAAATGGTTCCAAGGTTGATGTGATCGCCGTCGGCACGCTCTCTCTTCGATTACCATCGGGATTAGTGATGAACCTGAATAATTGTTATTTAGTGCCTGCGTGAAGCATGAACATTATATCTGGATCTTGTTTATTGCGAGATGGTTACTCATTTAAATCAGAGAATAAAGGTTGTTCTATTTATATGAGTAATATCTTTTATGGTCATGCACCCAATGTTAGGGGTTTATTCATACTGAATCTTGATCGTGATGACACACATGTTCATAACATTGATGCCAAAAGATGTAGAATTGATAATGATAGTACCACTTTCTTGTGGCACTGCCCTTTAGGTCATATTGGTGTAAAACGCATGAGGAAGCTCCATGCTGATGGACTTCTGGAGTCACTTGATTTTGAATCACTTAACACATGTGAACCAAGCCTCATGGGCAAGATGACTAAAACGCCGTTCTCTGGAACAATGGAACGGGCGAGTGACTTATTGGAAATCATACACACTAATATGTGCGGTCCAATGAATGTTACAGCGCGTGGTGGATATCGTTATTTTCTCACCTTCACTGATGACTTAAGTAGATATGGGTATATTTACTTAATGAAACCCAAGTCTGAAACGTTTGAAAAGTTCAAGCAATTTCAGAGTGAAGTTGAGAATCATCGTAACAAGAAGATTAAATTCCTGCGATCTGGTCGAGGAGGTGAATATCTGAGTTATGAGTTTGGCAGTCACTTAAGACAGTGTGGAATTGTTTCACAGTTGACACCGCCCAGAACACCACAACGTAATGGTGTGTCCGAACGTCGTAATCGAACCTTATTAGATATGGTGTGTTCTATGATGTCTCTTGCTGGTTTGCCAGTATCATTTTGGGGTTATGCATTAGAGACAGCTGCATTCACTTTAAATAGGGCACCATAAAAATCCGTTGAAACGACGCCATATGAACTATGGTTTGGCAAGAAGCCAAAGTTGTCGTTTCTTAAAGTTTGGGGATGTAACACTTATGTCAAAAAGCTTCAGCCTAAAAAGCTGGAACCCAAAGCGGAGAAATGCGTCTTCATAGGATACCCGAAAGAGATAGTCGGGTATACCTTCTATCTCAGATCCGAAGGCAAAGTCTTTGTCACTAAAAACGGAACATTTCTTGAGAAAGAGTTTCTCTCGAAAGAATTGAGTGGGAGGAAAATAGAGCTTGATGAGGTTGTTGAACCTTTACTTCAATCAGAAAGTAGCGCAACACAGAAAGATGTTTCTATGGAACCTACGACGGTAGAAGAGGAAGTTAATGATGATGATCATGAAGCTTCGGATCAAGCTGCTATTGAACCTCGTAGGTCGACAAGGCTGCGTACTACCCCTGAGTGGTACGGCAACCCTGTCTTGGAGGTAATGTTGTTGGACAACAATGAACCTACGAGCTATGGAGGAGCAGTGATGGGTACGGATTCCGAGAAATGGTTAGAGGCCATGAAATCCGAGATGGGATCCATGTATGAAAACAAAGTATGGACTTTGCAAGTATTACCTGAAGGGCGAAAGGCCATTCAGAACAAATGGATCTTTAAGAAGAAGACAAACGCGGACGGTAATGTCACCGTCTATAAAGCTCGACTTGTGGCAAAGGGTTTTTCACAAGTTCAAGGAGTTGACTATGATGAGACATTCTCACCTGTAGCGATGCTTAAGTCTGTCAGAATCATGTTGGCAATAACTGCTTATTTCGATTATGAAATTTGGCAGATGGATGTCAAAACGGCGTTCCTCAACGGTTTCCTTGAGGAAGAGTTGTATATGATGCAACCAGAAGGTTTTGTCGATCCAGAGAATGCTGACAAAGTTTGCAAACTCCAGCGATCCATTTATGGGCTGGTGCAAGCATCTCGGAGTTGGAATAAGCGCTTTGATGAGGTGATCAAAGCGTTTGAGTTTATACAAGTTTATGGAGAAGCTTGTATTTACAAGAAAGTGAGTGGGAGCTCTATAGTGTTTCTAATATATATGTGGATGACATATTGCTGATTGGAAACAATATAGAAATGCTGGAAAGCGTGAAGGAATATTTGAACAAGAGTTTTTCAATGAAGGACCTAGGAGAAGCTGCTTTCATATTAGGCATTAAGATCTATAGAGATAGATCGAGACGCTTAATAGCACTTTCGCAGAGCACATACCTTGATAAAGTTTTGAAGAAGTTCAAAATGGATCAGTCCAAGAAGGGGTTCTTGCCTGTGTTACAAGGTGTGAAGTTGAGTAAGACTCAATGCCCAATGACTGCAGAAGATAGAGAAAAGATGAGTGTCATCCCCCATGCTTCAACCATAGGCTCTATCATGTATGCAATGCTGTGCACAAGACCAGATGCCAGCCTTGCCATAAGTATGGCCGGAAGGTTTCAAAGTGATCCTAGAATGGAACACTGGGCAGCGGTCAAGAATATCCTTAAGTACCTGAAAAGGACTAAGGAAATGTTTCTCATTTATGGAGGTGATGAAGAGCTCGTCGTAAAGGGTTACGTTGATGCAAGCTTTGACACTGATCCGGATGACTCTAAGTCACAAACCGGATACGTATTTATTCTCAACGGGGGAGCGGTAAGTTGGTGCAGTTCCAAGCAAAGCGTGGTAGTCGATTCTACATGCGAAGCGGAGTACATCGCAGCCTCGGAGGCGGCGAAGGAAGGTGTCTGGATGAAGCAGTTCATGATAGATCTTGGAGTAGTGCCCAGTGCACTGAATCCAATGAACCTGTTCTGTGACAACACTGGTGCCATTGCTCTGGCCAAGGAACCAAGGTTTCACAAGAGGACCAGACACATAAAGCAACGCTTCAAATCCATCCGTGATTACATCAAGGAGAAGGACATAAATATTTGCAAAGTGCACACGGATCTGAATGTTGCAGACCCGTTGACTAAACCTCTTCCAAGGGCTAAACATGATCAACACGAGAACTGCATTGGTGTTCGATTCATTACAATGTAAATCACATAGTGATGTGAACTAGATTATTGACTGTAGTGCAAGTGGGAGACTGTTGGAAATATGCCCTAGAGGCAATAAATAAAGTGTTTATTATTGTATTTCCTTGTTCATGATAATCGTTTATTATCCATGCATAATTGTATTAATTGGAAACATGGATACATGTGTGGATACATAGACAAACACAATGTCCCTAGTATACCTCTAGTGAACTAGCTCGTTGATCGAAAGATGGTTAAGATTTCCTAGCCATGGACATGAGATGTCATTTGATAACGGGATCACATCATTAGGAGAATGATGTGATGGACAAGACCCAAACTACAAACGTAGCTTATGATCGTGTCAGTTTTTTGCTACTGTTTTCTGCATGTCAAGTATATGTTCCTATGACCATGAGATCATGCAACTCATAGATATCGGAGGAGTACCTTGTGTGTATCAAATGTCGCAACGTAACTGGGTGACTATAAAGGTGCTCTACAGGTGTCTCCGAAGGTGTCTGTTGAGTTGGCATGGATCAACACTGGGATTTGTTACTCCGTGTGACGGATAGGTATCTCAGGGCCCACTCGGTAATACAACATCACAATAAGCCTTGCAAGCAATGTGACTAAGTGTTAGTTACGGGATCTTGTATTATAGAACGAGTAAAGAGACTTGCCAGTAACGAGGTTGAACTAGGTATGGAGATACCGACGATCGAATCTCGGGCAAGTAACATACCGAAGAACAAAGGGAACATCATACGGGATTAATTGAATCCTTGACATAGAGGTTCGACCGATAAAGATCTTCATAGAACATGTAGGAACCAATGTGGACATCCAGGTCCCACCATTGGTTATTGACCATAGATGTGTCTCGGTCATGTCTACATAGTTCTCAAACCCGCAGGGTCTGCACACTTAAGGTTTGGTGACGTTTCGGTAGTATAGAGTTATGTATGGTGGTGACCGAAGTTTGTTCGGATTCCCGGATGAGATCCCAGACGTCACGAGGAGCTCCGGAATGGTCCGGAGGTAAAGATTCATATATAGGAAGTCCTATTTTGGTCGTCGGAAAAGTTTCGGGCTCATCGGTAGTGTACCGGGAGTGCCGGTAGTGTACCGGGAGACCTCCGGGAGGGGTATTTCGACCCAAGAGGCTTCATGGGCTGTGGGAGAGTGAATATCAGCCCTTACTGGGCTGGTGGAAACTCCCACACAAGGCCCATGTATCTGGAGAAGAAAACCCAATAGGAAAAGGTGGAAAAAGGCAAAATTGGGTGAATCCTAGTCCTACTAGGAGTGGAGGTGGACTCCACCTCCACCACTTGGTTCGGCCGAAGCCTCCAAGGCTTGGAGGCCAAGCTGCCTCTCCTCCTCCCTCTGTCCTATATATACTAGTGGATTTCTAGGGTTTTGCACTTGATTTTTCAGCCACGTGCAAACCCTAATCTCTAGTGCATAGTTTCTCCTGTAGATCGGTTTTCTGTAGTGCTTAGGCGAAGCCCTGCTGGAATTGCTCCACCACCATCGCCGGAGCACCGTCAGGCTGCCGGAGAACTCTTCTTCCTCTCCACTCCTTCTTGCTGGATCAAGACGGTGGAGATCGTCATCAAGTTGTATGTGTGCTGAACGTGGAGGCGCCGTCCGTTCGGTGCTAGATCGGAAGGATCGTGATCAAGTTCGTGAGACGGATCGTGATCAAGTTCGTGGGACGGATCGTGATCGGATCGCGGGACGGATCGTGATTGGATCGCGGAACGGATCGTGATTGGATCGCGGGACGCATGGCGATTTGGATCGCGAAGACGTTCGACTACACCAACCGCGTTTCTTAGCGCTTCCCGCTTAGCGATTTACAAGGGTATGTAGATCCACTCTCCCTCTCGTAGATTCTCATCACCATGGATAGATCTTCGTGTGCGTAGGAAAAATTTTGTTTCCCATGCAACATTCCCCAACACAAGCTTCTGGCATTCTCTGGGACAAGAGGAAACCACAAAAGCTAAAAGGCAAGTTCTATAGGACAGCGGTTTGACCTGCAATGTTGTATGGCATTGTGTGTTGGCCGACTAAAAATGACATGTGCAACAGTTAGGTGTGGCGGAGTTGTGCATGTTGAGATGGATGTGTGGCCACACAAGGAAGGGCCGAATCCGGAATGATGATATACAAGATAGAGTTGGGGTAGTGCCAATTGAAGAGAAGCTTGTCCAACATCGTCTAAGATGGTTTGGGCATATTCAGCACAGGCCTCCAGATGCCCCGGTGCATAGTGGACGGCTAAAGCATGCTGATAATGTAAAAAGAGGCCGGGGTAGACCGAACTTGACATGGGAAGAGCCCATAAAGAGAGCTCTGAAGGATTGGAGTGTTGGGGGACGTTGCATGGGAAACAAAAAAAATTCCTACGCACACGCAAGATCTGTCCATGGTGATGAGCATATACGAGAGGGAGAGTGGATCTATATACCCTTGTAGATCGCTAAGCGGGAAGCATTAAGAAACGTGGTTGGTGTAGTCGAACGTCTTCACGATCCAAATCATCGAGTGTCCCGTGATCTCATCACGATCCGTCCCGCGATCCAATCACGATCTGTCCCGCAAACTCATCACAATCTGTCCCGCAATCTCATCACGGTCCGTCTCGCGATCTTGATCACGGTCTTTCCGATCTAGCGCCGAACGGACGGCACCTCTGCGTTCAGCACACGTACAGCTCGATGACGATCTCCGCCTTCTTGATCCAGCAAGAGGGAGCGGAGAGCTAGCGATGGTGGTGGAGCTATTCCGGCAGGGCTTCGCCTAAGCACTGTAGAAAACCGATCTAGAGGAGAAACTATGCACTAGAGGAGAGGGTAGCACGTGGCAGAAAATCTAGTGCAAAAACCCTAAATCCTCTAGTATATATAAGAGGAAGAGAGGAGGAGGCTTGGCCCTCAAGGGGCCAGCCCTAGGCTTCAGCCGAACCAAGGAGGAGAGGAGGACTCCTCCTCCAATCCTAGTAGGACTAGGACTCCTTCCTTTTTTGCCTTTTTTTTGCCTTTTTCCACCTTTTTCTCTTTGGGATTTTCTCTCCCAGTCACATGGGCCTTGTGTGGGACTTCCACCAGCCCACTAAGGGCCGGTATTCACTCTCCCATAGCCCATGTAGGCTCTTGGGTCGAAATACCCCTCCCGATGGTCTCCCGGTACACTACCGGCACTCCCGGTACACTACCGATGAGCCCGAAACTTTTTCCGGCGACCAAAATAGGACTTCCTATATATCGATCTTTACCTCCAAACTATTTTGGAGCTCTTCGTGACATCCGGGATCTCATCTGGGACTCTGAACAACCTTCGGTAACCACCATACATAACTCTATACTACCGAAACGTCCCCGAACCTTAAGTGTGCAGACCCTACGGGTTCGAGAACTATGTAGACATGACCGAGACACCTCTACATTCAATAAACAATAGAGGGAACTTGATGCCCATATTGGTTCCTACATATTCTACAAAGATCTTTATCGGTCGAACCTCTATGTCAAGGATTCAGTTAATCCCGTATGATGTTCCTTTTGTTCTTCGGTATGTTACTTGCCCAAGATTCGATCGTCGGTATCTACATACCTAGTTCAACCTCATTACCGGCAAGTCTCTTTAGTCGTTCCGTAATACAAGATCCCATGACTAAGACTTAGTCTCATTGCTTGCAAGGCTTGTTGTGATGTTGTATTACCGAGTGGGCCCTGAGATACCTCTCCGTCACACGGAGTAACAAATCCCAGTCTTGATCCATACCAACCCAACAGACACCCTCGTACATACCTGTAGAGTACCTTTATAGTCACCCATTTACATTGTGACGTTTGATACACACAAGGCACTCCTCCGGTGTCAGTGAGTTGCATGGTCTCATGGTCATAGGAACAGATACTTGACATGCAGAAAATAGTAGCAATAAACTGACACGATCATATGCTACGTTTGTAGTTCGGGTCTTGTCCATCCCATCATTCTCCTAGTGATGTGATCCCGTTATCAAATGACATCTCATGTCTGGCTAGGAAACCTTAGCCATCTTTGATCAACGAGCTAGTCTATTAGAGGCATACTAGGGACATGGTGTTGTCTATGTATCCACACATGTATCTAAGTTTCCGATCAATACAATTATAGGATGGATAATAAACGATTATCATGAACAAGGAAATATGATAATAAATAATTTATTTTTGCCTCTAGGGCATATTTACAACAGTCTCCCACTTGCACTAGAGTCAATAATCTAGTTCACATCACCATGTTATTCGCATTGTTATGAATCTAACACCCAATGAGTTCTGGGGCTTGATCATGCTTTGCATGTGAGAGAGGTCTTATAGTCAACAGGTCTGCGACACTTCGACCCCTTTGTACTTTGCAAATCTCTATGTCAAACTGTAAACACTGCTACCACACTCCACTTGGTACTATTCCAAATGGCTTCTCCACTATACGTATCCAGATTGCTACTAAGAGTCATCAGGATTAGTGTTAAAGCTTGCATCGACATAACTCTTTACGACGAACCCTTTATCACCTCCATAATCGAGAAACATTTCCTTAGTCTTTTAGTCACTAAGGATAATATTGACCGCTGTCCAGTGATCCACCCCTGGATCACTCTTGTACCCCTTGACGGACTCATGGCAAGGCACACACAGGTGCGGTACACAGCATGGCATACTATACAGAGCCTATGGCTAAGGCATAGGGGACAACATTCGTCATTTCTCTTTCTTCTGCCGTTGTCGAGCTTTTAGTCTCACTCAACTTCACACCTTACAAATCAGGCGAGAACTCTTTCTCTAACTGATCCATTTTGAACTCTTTCAAAATCTTGTCAAGGTATGTACTCATTGAAAATCTCATCAAGATGCTCAACAATTAGGTAGCTTTATCCAGGTCTTCCTTTGAAAATCACTTTTCAAACAACCGTTCATGCTTTCCAGAAATTCTGCATTATTTCCGATCAACAATATGTCATCCACATATACTTATCAGAAATTCTATAGTGCTCCCACTCACTTTATTGTAAATACAAGTTTCTCGTAAACTTTGTATAAACTACAAAACTTTGATCACCTCATCAAAGTGTGTATTCCAACTCCGACATGCTTGCTCCAGCCCTTAGATGGATTGCTGGAGCTTGCACACCTTTTAGCATCCTTAGGATTGACAAAACCTTCTGGTTGTATCACATACAAGCTTTCCTCAAGTAAACTGTTAAGGAAACAATGTTTTGTCATCGATCTGCCAGATTTCATAATTGAAAAATGCAGCAACTGCTAACATAATTCCAACAGACTTTAGCATTGCTACGAGTGAGAAGTCTCATCGCAGTCAACTCTTTGAACTTGTCGGAAACTTATTTGTGACAAGTCGAGCTTTATAAATGGTAACATTTACCATCAGCGTCTGTCTTCATCTCAAAGGTCCATTTGTACTCGTCGAACTACCGTCCAACAAGCACGTCTACCAAAGTCTATACTTGGTTTCATACATGGATCCTATCTCGGATTTCATGGCCTCTAACCATTTGTCGGAATCCGGGCCCATCATCGCTTCTTCATATCTTGTAGGTTCATCGTTATCCAACAACATGACCTCCAAGATAGGGTTGTCGTACCACTCAGGAGCGGTACGCATCCTTGTCGACCTACGAGGTTCGATAGTAACTTGATCCGAAGCTTCGTGATCATCATCATTTACTTCCTCTTCAACTGACGCGGCTTCCACAGAAACATCTTTCTGCGCTGCGCTACTCTCTAGTTGAAACAAAGGTTCAACTTCCTCATCAAGTTCTATCTTCCTCCCACTCAATTCTTTCGAGAGAAACTTTTTCTCGGGAAAGGACCCATTTTAGCAACAAACACTTTATGCTTGGATCTCAGATAGAAGGTTCACTCAACTGTTCTTAGGGTAATCTATGAAGATGCATTTGTCCGCTTTGGGTTCGAGCGCATTAGGTGAAAACATTTTTTCCACACAAGCGTTGCAGCCCCAAACATTAAGAAATGACAGCTTAGGTTTCTATCAAACCATAATTCACACGGTGTCATCTCAAAGGATTTAGATGGTGCCCTATTTAAAGTGAATGTAGTTGTCTCTAATGCATAACCCCAAAACTGTAGTAGCAAAATGATAAGAGACATCATAGCCCGCACCATATCCAATAGAGCACGACTATGACGTTCGGACACACCATCACACTATGGTGTTCAAGGTGGCGTGAGTTGTGAAATGACTTTCACGTTGTCTAAAGTTGTATGCCAAACTCGTAACTCAGGTATTCACCTCCACGATCATATTGCAGACATTTTTATCTTCTTGTCATGATGATCTTAAACTTCACTCTGAATTTGCTTGAACTTTTCAAACGATTCAGACTTGTGTTTCATTAAGTAAACATACACTATATCTACTTAAATCATAAGTGAAGGTAAGAAAATAATGATATCCACCGCACTCTACAAGACTCATTGGATTGCATACATCAACATGTATCATTTCCAATAAATCACTTGCCCACTCCATCAATTCGGAAAATGGGGTCCTTAGTCATCTTGCCCAAGAGGCATGGTTCGCATGTCTCAGCCGATTCGAAATCAAATGAGTCCAAAGATCCATCAACATGGAGTTTCTTCATGCGCTTTATACCAATATGACATTTAGCGGCAGTGCCATAAGTATGTGGTACTATCATTATTAACTTTGTATCTTTTGGCATCAATGTTATGAACATGTGTATTACTACGATCAAGATTCAACAAATCATTCTCACTAGGTGCACGACCATGAAGGTATTATTCATGTAAACAGAATAACCATTATTCTCTGACTTAAATGAATAACCATGTTGCAATAACCACGATCTAATCACGTTCATGCTCAACGCAAAATACCAAATAACATTTATTTAGGTTCGTCACTAATCCCGAAGGTAGAGAGAGCGTGCGATGTTGATCACATCAACCTTGGAAACATTTCCAACACACATCGTCACCTCACCCTTAGCTAGTTCTCCGTTTATTCTGTAGCTTTTATTTCGAGTTACTAACATTTAGCAACCAAACCGGTATCCAATACCCAGGTGCTACTAGGAGTACTAGCAAGGTACACCTCAATAACACGTATATAAAATATACTTCTATCGACGTTACCAGCCTTCTTGTCTACCAAGTATCTAGGGTTGTTCCGCTTCAGCGTCCGCTCTCCTCATAATCGAAGCACTTAGTCTCGGGTTTGGGTACAACTTTGGGTTGCTTCACTGGAGCAGCAACTGACTTGCCATCCATGAAGTTTCCCTCCTTGCCCTTGCCCTTTCTTAAAATAGTGATTTTACTAACCATCAACACTTGACGCTCCTTCTTGATTTCTACCTTCGTGGTGTCAAACATCACGAACAGCTCAGGGATAATTATTTCTATCCCTGGCATTTTATAGTTCATCACCAAGTTCTAGTATCTTAGTGATAGTGACTTGGAGAACTATATCAATCACTATCTTATCTGGAAGATCAACTCCCACTCGATTCAAGCGATTGTAGCACCCATACAATCTGAGAACATGCTCAATGATTGAGCTATTATCTTTCATCTTGCAGGCAAAGAATCTTGTTGGAGATCTCATATCTCGCAACACGGGCATGAGCCTGAGATCCTAATTTCAGCTCTTAGAACATCTCATATGTTCCGTGACGTTCAAAATATTTCGGAGCCTCAATTCTAAGTCATAATGCATGACGCACTAAACTATCAAGTAGTCATCAGAACGTGCCTGTCAGATGTTCACAACATCTACAGACAACGCTAGAGGGGTTGGCGCACCGAGCGGTGCATTAAGGACATAAGCCTTCTGTGCAGCAATGAGGACAATCCTGAAATCACGGACCCAGTCCGCAATATTGCTACCATCATCTTTCAACTCTATTTCTCTAGGAACATATAAAAATTCAAGGGAGCTACAGCGCGAGCAAGTAATCTACAACATAATTTGCAAAGACACTACTGACTATGTTCATGATAATGAGTTCAATTAATCATATTACTGGAACTCCCACTCAAATTGACATCCCTCCGGTCATTCGAGTGATACATGATCCAAATTCACCAACTCAAGTCCGATCATCACGTGAGTTGAGGTGGTTTCAATGGTGAACATCATCATGTTGATCATATCTACTATATGACTCATGTTCGACCTTTTGGTCTCTTGTGTTCCGAGGTGATGTCTGTACATGCTAGGCTCATCAAGTTTAACCCGAGTGTTCTGCATGTGCAACACTGGCTTGCATCCGTTGTATGTGAACGTAGAGTCTATCACACCTGATCATCATGTGGTGTATCGACATGACGAACTTTCGCAACGGTGCACACTCGGGGAGAACACATTTTATCTTGAAATTAAGTGAGGGATCACCTTATAATGCTACCGTCGTCCTAAGCAAAACAAG
Organism: Hordeum marinum; assembly: GCA_022496015.1. NCBI lineage: Eukaryota > Viridiplantae > Streptophyta > Magnoliopsida > Poales > Poaceae > Hordeum > Hordeum marinum. The sequence continues at coordinate 389,967,555 of CM039672.1, forward strand.
GTGCATAAAAGAATTAACATCACATGCAAATCATAAGTGACATGATATGGCCATGAACTTGTGCTTTTGATCTCCATCTTGAAAGCACTAGCATGATCTCCATCGTCACCGGCACGACACCATGATCTCCATCAATGTGTCGCCAACGGGGTTGTCGCGCCCATCATGCTTCTACTACTATTGCTACCGTTTAGCGATAAAGTAAAGCATTACATAGCGCTTAATGATTGACACGTAGGTCATACAATAATTAAAGACAACCCTATGGCTTCTGCTGGTTGCCGTACTCATTGACATGCAAGTCATGATATTCTATACAACACATGATCATATCATACATCACATATATCACATCATGTAATTGGCCATATCACATCACAACATACCCTGCAAAAACAAGTTAGACGTCCTCTAATTGTTGTTGCATGTTTTACGTGGCTGCTATGGGTATCTAGCAAGAACAATTCTCACCTACGCATAAACCACAACGGTGATACATAAGTTGCTTTTCAACCTTCTCAAGGACCGCCTTTGTCGAATCCGATCCAACTAAAGTAAGAGAAACACGCACCCGCCAGCCATCTTTGTGCAACGAGGTTACACGTTAGTTGATGGAACCGATCTCTCGTAAGTGTACGAGTAAGGTTGGTCCGGGCCGCTTCATCCCACGATACCGCTGAACCAAAACACGACCAAGGGAGGAAGCAATCTAAGCATCAACGCCAATAAACTCTTTGTGTTCTACTCGAGATCTCATCTACACATAGACCTAGATCATGATGCCACTGTTAGGGAACGTTGCATGGGAAACAAAAAAATTCCTACGCACACTCAAGATCTTTCCATGGTGATGAGCATCTACGAGAGGGAGAGTGGATCTACATACCCTTGTAGATCGCTAAGTGGGAAGCGTTAAGAAACGCGATTGGTGTAGTCGAACGTCTTCGCGATCCAAATCGCCGAGCGTCTCGTGATCTCATCATGATCTGTCCCGTGATCCAATCACGATCCGTCCCGTGAACTCATCACAATCCGTCCCGCAATCTCATCACGGTCCGTCTCGCGATATTGATCACGGTCCTTCTGATCTAGCGCCGAACGGATGGCACCTCCGCGTTCAGCACACGTACAGCTCGATGACGATCTCCGCCTTCTTTATCTAGCAAGAGGGAGCAGAGAGGTAGAAGAGTTCTCCAGCAGCGTGACAGCGCTGCGGCGGTGGTGGTGGAGCTATTCCGGTAGGGCTTCGCCTAAGCACTGCAGAAAACCGATGTAGAGGAGAAACTATGCAGTAGATGAGAGGGTAGCACATGGCAGAAAATCTAGTACAAAAACCCTAAAACCTCTAGTATATATAAGAGGAAGAGAGGAGGAGGCTTGTCCCTCAAGGGGCCAACCCTAGGCTTCGGCCGAACCAAGGAGGAGAGGAGGAATCCTCCTCCTATCCTAGTAGGACTAGGACTCCTTCCTTTTTTGCCTTTTTTGCCTTTTTTGCCTTTTTCCACCTTTTCTCTTTGGGCTTTTCTCTCCCAGCTGCATGGGACTTGTGTGGGAATTACACCAGCCCACTAAGATCTGGTATTCACTCTCCCACAGCCCATGTAGCCTCTTGGGTCGAAATACCCCTCCCGATGGTCTCCCGGTACACTACCGGCACTCCTGGTACACTACCGATGAGCCCAAAACTTTTCCGGCGACCAAAATAGGACTTCCTATATATCAATCTTTACCTCTGGATCATTCTGGTGCTCCTCGTGACGTCCGGATCTCATCCGGGACTCCTAAAAACCTTTGGTAACCACCATACATAACTCTATACTACTGAAACGTCACCGAACCTTAAGTGTGCAGAACCTACGGGTACGAGAACTATGTAGACATGACCAAGACACCTCCACGGTCAATAACCAATAGTGGGACCTGGATGCCCATATTGGTTCCTACATATTCTACAAAGATCTTTATCGGTCGAGCCTCTATGTCAAGGATTCAGTTAATCCCATATGATGTTCCTTTTGTTCTTCGGTATGTTACTGGGCCGAGATTTGATGGTCGGTATCTCCATACCTAGTTCAACCTCGTTACCGGCAAGTCTCTTTACTGGTTCCGTAATACAAGATCTCGTGACTAAGACTTAGTCACATTGATTTCAAGGCATGTTGTGATGTTGTATTACCGAGTGGGCCCTGAGATACCTCTCCGTCATATGGAGTAACAAACCCCAATCTTGATCCATGCCAACCCAACAGACACCCTCGGATATACCTATAGAGTACCTTTATAGTCACCCAATTACGTTGCGACGTTTGATACACACAAGGCAATCCTCCGGTGTTAGTGAGTTGTATGATCTCATGGTCATAGGAACAGATACCTGACATGCAGAAAACAGTAGCAATAAACTGACACGATCATATGCTATGTTTGTAGTTTGGATCTTGTCCATCCCATCATTCTCCTAATGATGTGATCCCATTATCAAATGACATCTCATGTCAATGGCTAGGAAACCTTAGCCCTCTTTGATCAACGAGCTAGTCTATTAGAGGCATATTAGGGACATGGTGTTGTCTATGTATCCACACATGTATCTGAGTTTCCGATCAATAAAATTATAGCATGGATAATAAACGATTATCATGAACAAGGAAATATGATAATAAATAATTTATTATTGCCTCTAGGGCATATTTCCAACATGGAGCATCACCAAAGAACTAGCAATAGACAGGGGTGTGTGGAAGCTTGCTATCCATGTGCCAGAACCATGAGTTGGTCACAAGATCTTATGGGTTTCACCTGTAGCCTACCCCAACTTGTTTGGGACTAAAGGCTTTGTTGTTGTTGTTGTTGTTGCACCGTCAGGCAATATGATGCAATATGAATCTTCTGCACATAGAGATCTTTTGCAATAGCCAAACCGTCCCGGGCCGCCAAAGCTTCAAGTGCAACAACTTCTGAGATGTATCTGTAGGTCACTGCCGAAGCTCCTTAAAAAATTCCTCAAAGATCTCTTCCAGCAACTGCCACTGTACCCCAACGACCATATGGTGATACAACAATATCCACGTTCAACTTGACAAATCCACCAGGTGGTGGCTGCCACATTTTCTGCCTGACCTTATTTACCATGCTAGCAATAGTGGTTCTATTCTCAATTATTTGAAGGTCTCAGAGGAAGAATTTGATGAAAGTATTAGTTGCGAAAGGGCTCTATAAAATCTCCTCATGGATATCCTTTCTTCTTGATATCCAGATCGCCTGTAACGTCACGGTCATGCGGGGTAAACTGCCCATGCGGTAGCTTGTCATGCATTTGAAACAAGCATTTTTTTGCATCCAGCGTTAGATTCTCAGTCATGCAGTCTATTGTTTCTTCCGCAGCCAATGCCCACACTAACCTTGCCATTGCACAATCAATAAATGTGTGTTTCCAGCAATCCTCCGATGCACATAAAGTGCATAGCCGAGAAGTAGACATTTATCTATGATTTAGTAGATCTACAGTTGGTAGAGATTCATGACATAATCTTCACAAGAAAACCTTCGGTTTGGACGAAATTTCGATGTTCCACAATGTCGACCAGTCTTGAGATTTTTTTGCGGTATGGGACTATCCCGCAACTTGATCCAGTACAACGGCACACTGAAGCTTGATTTCCAATAGTAACTTGTATACCGAACTTATAGGAAAAACACCTCTGTCATCTTCGCCCCATGCCCAAAAGTCATCAAGTCTTCTTGTGCATAGAGGTATTCTCAAGGTAGCATTCATATCAACTGGGAGGAAATCCGCACGAACCTTTTCTTCCTTCCAAACAACCGATGATGCGTCAATTAGTTTAGAGACTAGCATAGGTTTATCAGCTCGTAGTCAGACAATCAACTTTATCATGCTTGATCGGGGTAGCCAGTTCTGCTCCCATATATTTGTTTCTTCTCCCGTTCCAATTCTCCTGATTAAACCTTTTGATAATGATTCTTTACCGTCCAAGATCACCCTCCAAATCTTTGAAGGATTTATCCCAAGTTCAGCTTCTAGAAAAGAAGCATTTGGTAAATACTTCGCTTTTAAAATAATTTCACTCAAAGTCAAAGGGTCCTATAGGATGCTATTGGGGAACGTTGCATGGGAAACAAAAAAATTCCTACGTTCATGCAAGACCTATCCGTGGTGATGAGCATCTACGAGAGGGAGAGTGGATCTACGTACCCTTGTAGATCGCTAAGCGGGAAGCGTTAAGAAACGCGGTTGGTGTAGTCGAACGTCTTTGCGATCCAAATCGCCGAGCGTCCCGCGATCCAATCACGATCCGTCCCGATCAAGCACCGAACGGACGACACCTCCGCGTTCAGCACACGTACAGCTTGATGACGATCTCCGCCTTCTTGATCCAGTAAGAGGGAGCGGAGAGGAATAAGAGTTCTCCGGCAGCATGATGGCGCTCCGGCAATCGTGGTAGAGCTATCCCGGCAGGGCTTCGCCTAAGCACTATAGAAATCCGATCTAGAGGAGAAACTATGCACTGGAGGAACCGGTAGCACGTGGCTGAAAATCTCGTGCAAAAACCCTAAAACCTCCAGTATATATAAGAGGGAGGGAGGAGAGGCCTTGGTGCAAGGGACAAGCCTCCTTGGTTCGGCCGAAGTGGGGAGGAGAGGAGGACTCCTCCTCCAATCCTAGTAGGACTAGGATTCCTCCTTTTTTTGCCTTTTTCCACCTTTTCCCTTTGGGCTTTTCTTCCCTAGCCGCATGGGCCTTGTGTGGGACTTCCACCAGCCCACTAAGGGCTGGTATTTACTCTCCCACAGCCCATGAAGCCTCTTGGGTCGAAATACCCCTCCCGGTACACTACCGGCACTCTCGGTACACTACCGATTAGCCCGAAACTTTTCCGGCAACCAAAACATGACTTCCTATATATGAATCTTTAACTCCGGACCATTCCGGAGCTCCTCGTGACGTACGGGATCTCATCCGGGAGTCCAAACAACCTTCGGTCACCACCATACATAACTCTATACTACCGAAACGTCACCAAACCTTAAGTGTGCAGACCCTGCGGGCTCGACAACTATGTAGACATGACCGAGACACCTCTACGGTCAATAAACAATAGCAGGACCTGGATGCCATATTGGTTTCTACATATTCTACGAAGATCTTTATCGGTCTAACCTCTATGTCAAGGATTTAGTTAATCCCGTATGATGTTCCCTTTGTTCTTCGGTATGTTACTTGCCCGAGATTCGATCGTCGGTATCTCCATACCTAGTTCAACCTCGTTACCGGCAAGTCTCTTTACTCGTTCCGTAATACAAGATCCCGTGACTAACACTTAGTCACATTGCTTGCAAGGCTTATTGTGATGTTGTATTACCGAGTGGGCCCTGAGATACCTATCCGTCACACGGAGTAACAAATCCCAGTCTTGATCCATGCCAAGTCAACAGACACCCTCGGAGATATCTGTAGAGCACCTTTATAGTCACCCAGTTACGTTGCGATGTTTGATACACACAAGGCACTCCTCCGGTGTCCGTGAGTTACATGATCTCATGGTCACAGGAACATATACTTGACATGCAGAAAATAGTAGCAATAAACTGACACGATCATATGCTATGTTTGTAGTTTGGGTCTTGTCCATCACATCATTCTCCTAATGATGTGATCCCGTTATCAAATGATATCACATGCCAATGGCTAGGAAACCTTGACCATCTTTGATCAACAACGAGCTAGTTCGCTAGAGGCATACTAGGGACAAAGTGTTTGTCTATTTACCCACACATGTAATGTGTTTCCAATCAATACAATTATAGCATGAATAATAAACGATTATCATGAACAACGAAATGTAATAATAAACACTTTATTTATTGCCTCTAGGGCATATTTCCAATGGATGTGCCAGGCTTGTCTTACAAGGAGGGATAAATTGATCAATTCTATATCTCGGAAACCAAGGCCTTCCATGTTTTTTGGCTTTCTGCATACATCCCCTGATACCCAACAGGATCTCCTTTTCCCTCTCTTACTCCCCCACCAAAGTTGCCTTATCATAGAAGTAATATTTTCACAAATACCTCTAGGCAGCCTGAAGCAAGCCATTGAATAAACAGGGATTGCTTGGGCAACCACTTTTATAAGAACCTCCTTTCCTCCAAATGTTAATAATTTCTCCATCCATCCCTTCATTTTTTTCTCCCACACTGTGTACCTCGGGTACTTGAATGCGTCATTTCTCGAGTGTCCCACATTATGTAGGAGATATGCCCTAGAGGCGATAATAAATGTTATTGATTATCTCCTTGTTCATAATTATGTTTATGTTCCATTCTATAACTGCAATGATTCTCGAGTCTGCAAATAAAACGAGGCTTGAAGGAAGACTCATATGCACGTGTGGAATAATAAATGGTAAAATGTATTCCTAGTCTAGCCTCTAAGACTCGCTCGAGTATTGCATGATGATCATGTTTTCCTGATCATGGGCATGGCTATGCCGGCAATTTTGAGGGCACAATGTTAGAAGAACATTTGTGTTGACTCGACCTAAATTGATGTTATGCTATAAGATACATTCGTCATAAGTTAATGGTTAATAACACAGAGAAGTTAATGTTTGCATAATTCCTTAGACCATGAGAGTATCGAGTTTCTTCATGCTTGCTTCATGAACTTTGGGGTTTGTTAAACGTCATCCGTAAATGGGTGGCTATTACGGCGGCTTACGGGTTCATGGAAAAGTATGTCAAGTAACTTGATAGCTCAAGATTGGGATTTGCTCCTCCGACGATGGAGAGATATCTCTGGGCCCTCTCGGTGTTACGGTATCCATCATCGTCTGGCCAGATACTTTGTGATTTGATCACGGGGATGCCGGAACACGGGAATGAGAAAAGAGAACAATACCGGTAACGAGGTAACTGGCATAGTGGACAAGTTGTTGTTCCACGGGGATGCCAACATGTCTCACCTTGGGTATTTGTAACATATCGTGAAGCAACAGGAATAGCACACGGCAACTGGAGGTTCACTCAAATATTCATTCGTGTGGGTATAGGGGTCAATATGGGTGTCCATGGCTCCTATGTTGATCATTGATCGGAAGGGGTTCCGGGTCATGTCTATACTTCACCGAACCTATAGGGTCACATGCTTAAGGGTCATCTATCTGCTGAATACTAGACAAGGAGTCCGAAAGAAAGTCACTCGAAAAGTTTCAAAGACAACGGAAAGGTTCCGGAGAGAACACCGAAAAAGTTTTGGTAAAATCGAAAAGTTGTTTCGGATAAAACCATTGATACAAAAAGGTTTCGGCAAGCACCGGGAATGTTTTGGAGGTTGCCAGATTGGTCTGGTAATTTCTGGAATTTTCCCGGAGAATAAACCAAAAAAGGTTTTCGGAGCTGTCGGAATTGTTTACCAGGTAAACGAAGATGGTTTTAAATTAGACCACCATACAAGAAATGTTTCGGAGCATGTCCAGATAATTTTAGAGGGTGCCGGAAATGTTCTGGAACCTTTCGGAATTTTTTAGAAGTAATAGTCGTGGAAAACATCTTGTCCTAGCGTGAGGGGACAAGATCCCATGATTCATGGGGGCTGTTTTGGGCTGTTTTGGGGGCGCCTCCTTTAGGGGTAGCCCCCTTGTGACTGGAAAAGGTGTTGGGGGCCCCCATGGTGGGGGGCAGCCCCCACAAAAGGTGGGGCTGGTTGGGAGGAGGTGGGGCGCCATGTGGGGCCCCCATGTTGGGGTGCCATGGACAAGAGGACATGCTTTCCCCTTGTTTTGTGGGTGCTTGTCATGTGGCTGAAATTTCAGCCACCACCACCCCCTCCTTGCCCTATAAAAGGAGGTGGAGAGGATCTCTCATCCTCACTCCAACTCTCTCACACAAGCCATGCATGATCTGGCATTCTCTCTCCCTCCCAGCGAAATAGTTTCGTAGAGCCAAAAGGATGTCTGGGTTCCGGTGGGAACTAGTTCTGGACAGCGAAGCCCTACTAGATAGATGACACCGTATGTGTGCAACTCTGTAGAGAGATTGTCGTTTCGTTCTTAGTTCGAGAGTGCCTCCCGAAGGGCTGTCCGTGTGACTTTCCGAGTTTTGGAGGTCTTCCCGAAGGGCTGTCCGAGTGACAGTCCAAGTTTCGGAGGTCCTCCCGAAGGGCTGTCCGCGACACCGTCCGGCGGACTGTCCGACCACCTCCCGGCATCCTCGCGGTTGGGAGGTTGTAAAATCCTAGCTACGGGGATCTGCACCGCCGTTCGTCATCGACTCTACTTCCGCTGCGCTACGAGTCGGTAACGAAAAGATCAAACCTTGTATGCAGTCTTCATAGTGGTCCTGGGCTGGTGCGTAGGTCGGAATTTTTTTGTTTTCTGCTGCATTATCCAACAAGGGCATCAAGAGCCGTGCTATGCGTAGATGTAGTTTGTGATCTAGAATACATAGAGATGTATGGGTATTGCATAATATAATATTGGAGTAGATGAGATCTATTGCTGAAAATTATTTATGCGGGTAGCAGATGAAATCTGTTACCCGATGTTCCTATTGCTTCCCCTAAATTTGTGTAGTCCTGATCTTGACGGCATGGTGGAACTTCACAAAGTTCTGGCAATCCGCTATCCTTTCATGCTGCTCCTGAGTATGCTGATTGACAGATCAACGAAGTGCTAACAGTTCTTTGGGTCCACCATAGTTGAGAAAGATGGATGTTTCGTAGACGAAAGGGCAATGCAAATGTGATCTGCACGGGGGTCACACGTATGATGAAGTTTAGTATGGGGCTCAAGATTTTATTATCTCGTGTTTCATACACCCTGGAAAGTTAATCTAGCAACTTGAATTATCATACTTGATGATGGACGTTGGTAGCTTTGGGTTGTTTCGAAACCTTAGAAGCCACGTAAAACAAGTTTTTGCATGGACTGATTAGAGGCGTCTAACTTGGTTTTGCAGGATGGTTTGCATGTGCATGTGATGTGGTATAGTAGTATTCATAATAATTTGATTATGTATGAGATGACTATATGATGTAAATTGATTAACATGACCTGCGTGTCATGATTTGGCATGATGGCTGGAGCCATATGATTGCACTTTAATGACCTATGTGTCAACCTTATGTAATGCACTTATTTTATTAGCTATAGAGATAGCAATATTATTTGGTGCATCGACAAGGTGGTGGCAATCTTCGCGAAGGTGAACACCGACGTGAATGCCGAAGACGAAGAAATACCAGACTTCTTCGTCAAAAAGGGCTATACCATATCATGCTATTATGAATTGCCTGAGATGTTTATTCCTTATGATGCACCCTTTTGATTGCGCGGTAGTCGCTTTTATTAGGGTGATCTCTCACAAAATATCAAGTAGTTAATGTTCTCCCAAGTGTAGCACCGTCACGGCATCTTTCCTTTCAGGGTATCACATGGATACATGGGTACGAACGATTGTACGGGTGTGAGGCACGTGAGTTGAGACCTTGCAGCGTGATCACTTGGTTGTCTTGACGTTCAGGCATTAAAGTCATGAGCTTGGAACACACGCATCGAAAGATGAACAAGAGTCACATAGAGATGTGATTGGCAAGTTGGCCTACCGATTACAATTCTCGTCACTTGAGATGGATGCATCCTTGGCGTTGAATTGTAATATGGATCTTGAATCACTCACAGTCAATTATGAGAGATATTGATTTGAGTGGGAGCACGCTGTAGAATTGAATTCATTTAGTTCTCAGTGCAATTAATTTTGAACAATGTCTAAGTGTGATTTGCATAATAGTTGTAGAATAATGGCTCGCGTTTCCACCTTCCCTATTAAAATTGAATAGCTGTTAAATATCTGGTTAAAACTTTATGGTTGGTAACGTAATGTGAGAATTGCCTCAGTAGTGTCGATAAGAACTTTATCCTATCGCATACTTTCGGTATTCTCCCGCTAATGCTATGGATCATGTGACTCTCGTCCTTCAATCCAAAAGCTAGAATTCTGTTTCAGTCAAGTGCAATATGTTTGCTTCCATGAGACCCGAACTTCGAAAGTTTGGATAGTTATGTGATACTCATGGAATCTGAAAATCATTTTCAGAGATAGACAAAGGCTAAAAGATATGAGATATTCAAAGCAATGTTGTTTGCAAACTATTAGTAAAGGAGTTTACTATGCATTAGAATGATAAGAGAGGGATCCGAGAGAACGCCTGTCATATGATGAAAGGTGAAGAAAACAACAACTTAAAGAGAAAGGAAGTGTCTGAAGGGTGTTAGTAAGACTTTCACGCCTAGGAAGTCTAGGGCTAATGCCACTCTTAAGTTGGATCCTTCTTCTGAGAGTAGGAGAAATACTAAAAGTTAAACTGTTAGAAGTATAATGGCAAAAGGAAAGAAGATTGAAATATCCAGCTCATGTATGAATGTCATACAAGTTTTTGAGGTATAGAAGGCTGGTAAAAGATATAGTTCTTGGGAATTATGGTTAAACGTGTTAATCACTAATTCTTGGGTATTGTGAGTTAATCACAAAGATACCCGCTCGATTGCATTTTGTTGCAACTCGATCTAAGAACTACTATGGCCTGAAAGACTAGCCAGGAATGAGGTTTAGATACACGCAGGGAACATAGTAAATGTTACTATGCCTTCCATCGTTGTATTCCCTATGTATTAAGTTTCATAAATCATTTTAGAGTTTCACACTCTAGCCCTTTGCATAAGGTATCTTGCAAGAAGTTTGTTCATAAGAGAACTTTTCATGTTCGGTGTTATGAATAACATAAGGGCCATACTTTCATTATGAATGAGATGTATGTTATGAATATTGATAATAATACATTACCTCTGGGTTTACTTTTATAATTCATTTTAGAGTTTCATACACTCTAGCCCATTGCACAATGTTTATTGCAAAAGAGTTGTTCATAAAAACAACAATTGTTGTTCAGTGTTATGAATAACAGGAAGGGACATGCTTCCATCCTAGATGGGATGTATGTTATGAATATTGATGGAAATATGATACATCCATAACACTAACGCTAAATGTCGCAAGACTAAAAGAATACCACACAGGTGTGGCACTACATTTGGTCACATTGAAGAAACCAGCATGGAAAATTCCATTATGATGGATTTTGAAGTCGTTCGATTTTGAATCATCTGACACTTGCAACTTTCCTCTGAAAAGTGAAGTGACTAAAATACCGTTCATAGGCCATAAGGAACGAACAAAGAACATATTGGTAATCATACATTATGATGTGTGTAGTCCAATAAATGTTGTTGCAAGTAGTGGATTTATCTATCTTCAAAAATGACTCAAGGAGATATATGGATATTTACTTGATGAGACGTGAGTCTGGATCTTTTTGAAATAATTCGAAAGGCTTTCAAAATGAAGAAGAAAATATTGTAAAATTATGCTTCTACAATTCGATTGTAGAAAGGAATATTTGAGTTACAAGTTTAGCGAATGTTTGATGAGTTGCGAAAAGAGTTTCATAACTTGCACCTCCTGGAACACCACTGCAAAGTGGAAAGTCCGTGAAGATGTAATCGAACCATTTATGACATGGTAAGATCAAATATGACATAAATAAATTTGCCATTATCCCTTTTTAAAGTGATGCTTTAGAGACTACGGCTTTTACAGTGAAAAGAGCTCCATCAAGTCTGTTGAAATGACGTCATGGTATGGTACACCCAACCATGTTACATTTTTTCTTAACGTTTGGAATATGGGGCTTCTGTAAAAGGTTACAAACCTATTCCAAATCAGACAAGTGCTACTTTGTAGGTTATCCCAAGAAAATGGGTATTCCTCCCTCAACTATACCGAGGCAAATAGGTTTGCCACAAAGGACGGTATGCTTTTTGAAGGAAATAGTTCTTTCAAAAGGGGTGAGTAGGAGAACACTGAAACTTGACGAGATAAACAGTATCTTCGTCATCAGTTCAAAGGAAAGGAACCTTGGAAGTGATTCCAGGGTTTCCTACTGCGACTGATACGGAAGTCTCTACAATAAAATGTATGAACTTCGGTCGAACTTGCAGCTGAACCTCGTAGGCAAGGCTCATGCAAACCTCTCAGGTGTGCAAACGAGATATTGTTGTTGGACAACAGTATACCTACGATATACAAGGAAGCGGTGATGGGCCTGACTCCGGAATTGGCCAAATGCCAATACAATCCGAGATAATTTCCATATAAATGTTTCAAGATTAAAATCTTGATAGACCTTTCGGATGACTTAGAGTCTAACGAATATTTATGGAACTAAAAACTGATACGGATAAAAATGTTTTATCCATAAATCTCGACTTGTTGAAATAACAAGTTCAAGGAGTTGACTACGATGAGGTTGTTTCACCGTAGTGATGCTTAAAGTTGGTTCGGGTTGAACTAGCAATTAATACATTTTTCAATCATGAGATATGAAGCATGGATGATGAAAGGATTTCCATCTGATGGAAATGTAACCAAGGACTTGCATGTGTTACAGTCCAAGGTATTTTGTCAGTCTAGAGGATGCTAGTAAGGGTGCAAACTTCAGAGTTCCAGCAATGGACAGAAGAGAGCAAAATGGAGTTGGAATCTTCGTGTTTTGATGAAATGGTCAAAAGGGGTTTGACTTCATCAATGGGTAACGAAGATGCTTGTAATTCAAGAAATTAAGTGGGAGCATAATAATATTTCTAAAAACCTTGTGTGCTTGACACATTGTTAATTGGAAATAAATTTCTTGACACGAATTAGGACTTCATCTGAAAAGGTTTTTTTTATGAAGTGCTTGGGCTAAATAGCCTTAATATTAGGCATGATGATCTATGGAGATAGATTTACCTAATAGGGCTAAGCAATGAATACATATTGACAAAATGCTAAAACCTTTTAGCATTTAAAACGCCAAGGAGTGATTCTTGCCGAAGTCACATGGAAAGAGTTTTTGCAAGACTCAGTGTCCCAAAACACTGATGAGTAAAATACATGATTGTGATTCCACACACTCTTGTTTTTGGATTAATCATGTATTCCATGGTATGTAAAAACAACCAGATATGTCCGATACTCCCAAACTGTTGCGAGTATAGATACCAAAGTGATCAAAGTACTAATCAAAGGACAACAGTGAAATATGTCATTGAGTACTAAAGTAGCACTGATGACATGTTTTCTCGCAAGCGGAGATCATGAAGAGTTCGTTGTAAAAGGTTACATTGATACAGTCTTCATCTATGCTCCATGTGATTTTCGATTTAAATTAAGGGTTTTGTGTAATACACAACATGGTGGCACGGTAGTTGGAAATTGTTCCAAACAAGATACTGTGGCGAATTCTATAACAAAGGCTAAGTATGTTGACGCTTTAGAAGTGACAAACAAGTTGTTGAATCATATAGTTCATTCATGAACTTAGTATGGTTCCAAGATGGCTTTGATTTATGGGACACTATTGCAGATAGTTGCTCCATAGCTCAGTCTGAGGAATCAGGTTTTGACCAATGATTCACACATATGCAAAGCCAAGTCCACACAAAATATGAATTTTGTGGAAGCATGAAAACGCAAGGATATGCAAAGTTACACACGGAGCTGAAGTTGTTAGATCCATTGGACATCAAGCTATACCACAAGCGAAGCATAGTTTACACCAGTATGCCATAGGTGTAAAGTGCATTAGCATTGACTGGATTATTGACTCTAGTGCAAGTGGGAGTCTGTAGGAGATATGCCCTAGAGGCAATAATAAATGTTATTGATTATCTCCCTGTTCATAATTATGTTTATGTTCCATGCTATAAATACAATGATTCTCGAGTCTGCAAATAATACGAGGCTTGAAGGAAGACTCATATGCACGTGTGGAATAATAAACGGTAAAATGTATTCCTAGTCTGGCCTCTAAGACTGGCTCAAGTATTGCATGATGATCCTGTTTTCCTGATCATGGGCATGGCTATGCCGGCAATTTTAAGGGCACAATGTTAGAAGAACATTTGTATTGAATCGACCTGAATTGATATTATGCTATGAGATACATTCGTCATAAGTTAATGGTTAATAACACGGAGAAGTTAATGTTTGCATAATTCCTTAGACCATGAGAGTATCGAGGGGGTTTGTTAAACGTCATCCGTAAATGGGTGGCTATTACGACGGCTTACGGGTTCATGGAAAAGTATGTCAAGTAACTTGATAGCTCAAGATTGGGATTTGCTCCTCTGGTGATGGAGAGATATCTCTGGGCCCTCTCGGTGTTACGGTATCCATCATCGTCTGGCTAGACACTTTGTGATTTGATCACGGGGATGCCGGAACACGGGAACGAGAAAAGAGAACAATACCGGTAACGAGGTAACTGGCATAGTGGACAATTTGTTGATCCACGGGGATGCCAACATGTCTCACCTCAAGTATTTGTAACATATCATGAAGCAACAAGAATAGCACACGGCAACTGGAGGTTCACTCGAATATTCATTCGTGTGGGTATAAGGGTCAATATGGGTGTCCACGGCTCCGATGTTGATCATTGATCGGAAGGGGTTCCGGGTCATGTCTATACTTCACCGAACCTATAGGGTCACACGCTTAAGGGTCATCTATCTGCTGAATACTAGACAAGGAGCCCAAGAGAAAGTCACTGGAAAAGTTTCGAAGACAACGGAAAGGTTCCGGAGAGAACACCGAAAAAGTTTCGGTAAAATTGAAAAGTTGTTTCGGATAAAACCATTGATCCAAAAAGGTTTCGGTAAGCACCGGGAATGTTTTGGAGGTTGCCAGATTGGTCTGGTAATTTCTGGAATTTTTCCGAAGAATAAACCGAAAAAGGTTTTCGGAGCTGCCGGAATTGTTTACCGGGTAAACGAAGATGGTTTTAAATTAGACCACCATACCGGAAATGTTCCGAAGTGCGTCCAGATAATTTTAGAGGGTGCCGGAAATGTTCTGGAACCTTTCGGAATTTTTTAGAAGTAATAGTCGTGGAAAACATCTTGTCCCAGCGTGAGGGGACAAGATCCCACGATTAATGGGGGCTGTTTTGGGCTGTTTTGGGGGGCGCCCCCTTTAGGGGGCAGCCCCCTTGTGGCTGGACAAAGTGTTGGGGGGGCCATGGTGGGGGGCAGCCCCCACAAAAGGTGGGGCTGGTTGGGAGGAGGTGGGGCGCCATGTGGGGCCCCCATGTTGGGGTGCCATGGACAAGGGGACATGCTTTCCCCTTGTTTTGTGGGTGCTTGTCATGTGGCTGAAATTTCAGCCACCACCACCCCCTCCTTGCCCTATAAAAGGAGGTGGAGAGGAGCTCTCCATCCTCACTCCAACTCTCTCGCACAAGCCATGCATGATCTGGCATTCTCTCTCCCTCCCAACGAAATAGTTTTGTATAGCCAAAAGGTTGTCTGGGTTCCGGTGGGAACTAGTTCTGGATGGCGAAGCCCTATTGGATAGATGACACCATATGTGTACAACTCTGTAGAGAGATCGTAGATTCGGTCTTAGTTCGAGAGTGCCTCCCGAAGGGCTGTCCGTGTGACCGTCCGAGTTTTGGAGGTCCTCCAAAAGGGCTGTCCGAGTGACAGTCCAAGTTTCGGAGGTCCTCCCAAAGGACTGTCCATGACACCGTCCAGGGGATTGTCCGACCGCCTCCTGGAGGGCTGTCCACGGGGCAGATGAGGGTATTCATCCTCGCGGTTGGGAGGTTGTAAAATCCTAGATGTGGGGATCTACATCGCGGTTCGTCATCAACTCTACTTCCGCTGCACTATGAGTCGGTAACGAAAAGATCAAACCTTGTATGCAGTCTTCATAGTGGTCCTGGGCTGGTGCGTAGGTCGGAATTTTATTGTTTTCTGCTGCGTTACCCTACACATTAGTAGGCATCCCAAGATACATATCAATTTAGTTGTTCATCATAAACCTGGAGCGTGTTCTTTATGTTGTTCTTGATTACCTGTGGGCGGCCTTTGCTAAAAAAGATTGAAGATTTCTCATTGTTAACTCTCTATCTTGATGCTTTACAATAGATGTTCACCAGGTTTGACACTACCAGCCCCTTCTATACTTGCCTTGAAAAGTAACACGCTATCATCTACAAGAACAAGTGGTTGACAACCGGGGATGTCGGTGCCACCTGAACTCCGATAAAAGCTGGCGATTGAGGAACGAACTTTAGTAGGAACGAAAGGCCCTCTGCTGCTATCAAGAAAAGGTAAGGGGAGATTGGATCTCCCTGATGAATACCCCTCGTGGGTTTAAATTGCTCCAACTTTTCACCATTAAAGAGCGTTGAAAAAGAGATTGATTTATTGCTCATTACCACACTTACCCAGGACTGCGCAAAGCCGAGCTTACTCATGATAGCCTTCAAATAAGACTACTCAAGCCTATCATAGGCCTTCATCATGTCCAGCTTTGACGCACACTGACTATTGCTCTTGGCCTTTCTTCTCTTTATGAAATGAAGACACACATAAGCAGTAATGATATTATCACTAATGAGTCTCCCAGGAACAAAAGCTGACTATTCCTGTGAGATTATATCTGGTAAAATTAGCTTCAACCTGTTTGCAATTACCTTCGGAGCAATCTTGTACAAAACATTACACAAACTTATCGGTTGGAGATGGGTTAATAGAGTTGGGCTCATTACTTTGGGGATCAATAAAAGGAAAGTATCATTAATGCACTCTAGAGTTTCCACACCTCTCACAGTCCGAAGGACGGCCTTTTGTCATCTCCTCGCCACAATGTGTCAGAAACCCATCCGTTCGTGGGGACTTTGCGGGGAACATTTGAAAAAGCGCATTCTTTAAATTCCTATTTTATATATGCAGAAAACAATATTGCATTCATGTCAGCCATCACTTTGCGCGGAACCTTATGAAGCACCGCCTCCATATTTGTTACCCCCTCCGAAGCATACAGACTTTTATAAAAATTAGTGACCATCTTCTTTAATTCTGTCGGGTCATCGACCATGATCCCGAGGGTGTTCACTAGAGCCTTGATCATATTCTTCTTTCTTATCATATTAGCCCTCATGTGAAAGAACTTGGTGTTTTTATCACCTGCTTTGAGAGAATCAACTCTCGGACGTTGGCGCTAGAGTAACTTTTCTCAATGGTATAGCTCAACCAACCTATCGTTTAATTTGATTTTTGCATGGCTTGGACTTATCCTAGCCGTATCATCTCCTTCATTATCTCCTCCAGCTCTTCTTCAAACTTTTCATCTCTCTCCTAGCCGACCCAAAGGTCCTCCTATCCCACTTTTTTCAAATTGTTAGAGAGAATGGGCAATTTTTGCTTTATGTCCTCTGCCCTCAAGCAAGGTTGAGCCGCTGACCAAACTGACTTAACAGTCTCCTTCAGGCTTCATGTGACTCCGACGCAATCTCGTAGCGGAAAATACACCTCCGACCTCTGCCCTTTTCGTCCCCCTGTTTTGGTCAAGATGAATGGGCCATGATCCGAAGTAGCAGTTGTAAGGTGTGTCACACTTGCCAACGGAAAAAGAGAGTTCGAGGAAGGTGACCCTAGGGCTTGGTCAAGTCACACCCTTGTGTACAATCCACTTGTTAC
This sequence comes from Hordeum marinum, assembly GCA_022496015.1. Classification (NCBI taxonomy): domain Eukaryota; kingdom Viridiplantae; phylum Streptophyta; class Magnoliopsida; order Poales; family Poaceae; genus Hordeum; species Hordeum marinum. The sequence goes on from CM039672.1 coordinate 389,985,158, forward strand.
GTTTTCCTCAAAAGTCCAAAACCTCCCCTTGAACCCCATGTCCATCAACATGTGTATCAATAGCGTCACGAACCCCTTGGATCTGAGCATTGCTCCACTCTCCAATCCCCCCGTGCTCATCCAGATGCAAAACTTCATTGAAATCTCCGATACACAACCACGGAAGGTTGGTTAAACTTGCTATGTTCCTCATTGTGTCCAAGTTTGATACCGTCAGCCTCCATGAATCATAACCAGGCTCTATCAATTCATAATCCACATGATACACAGAATAACCAACAGTATTGATCCCCGTGTTGGCTGAAGATTTTGTCCCCGTGCTGTAGCTACTAGGCCCATTTATGTCTAGGTTTTGTTCGAGTTCGCTGTGTTTTCATTCATAGCTTTCTTGGGATTTTTTATGTGTGGATTTCTTCTCCAGTTTTCATTGTTTTTCAATTTTACTTGTATTTTCTTTGATTTCCTATTTCTTCAAAGGTTTTTATGTTTACCTTTACCTTTTCTTTTCTTTTTGGTTTTATTTTTTCTGTACCACAATTTTTCTTTTTTGCACACTTTTTCCTCGGTTTTGTTGTTACATTTTCTATTCTTTTCTTTTGTTTCTTTCTTTTTTTTCTTTTCTTTCCTAATTTTTATTTTTCTTTGGTTTTATCCTTAGTTTTCGTCATTATGCCTTCGGTTCTTTTTCTCTTTGTTTCATCAAGGGTTTTAAAATTTTCTTCGATTTTTGTGTTTTGTTTGTTTCTAGGGTGCTTCCTTGTTTCTTTCTTCCGTTTTTCAATTTTCATTGATTTTCCTATCTTTTGGTTCAATACATATCTACATTTTTCATGTACATTTCTATATTAGAAATAATTTTCTATACATGTTTAATATTTTTCAAAATACATAATTAACATTTCTCTTAAAATATAGTTTGATGAGTACTTTTTGCATATACATTATATGTTTTTGGTACATATCACGAAAATTTAACAATACATATTTAGCTTTTCTGAAATATATGGTTACAAAAACAATACACGGTTAATTTTTGAAAGCTTTTTTCATTTATATTTGGATTTTTTTAATACATGTTCTACATATTACGTTTACGCCACTAACATTGAAATTTGGCCAAAAAGATCATTTAGGTTGTTTGATGAATACTTTTTTTATACACACTGTACAGTTTTTTTAGATATCATAAATATTTTTTATAAACGGTTAACATTTTCGGAATATATGATTAATATTTTTATAGACCATTTAAATTTTAGTTTTATGTTCAAAAAAATTTAATACACTTTCTACATTTTCGGTATACATCAGGAACATTTTTTCAAGCAAGTTTCACATTTGTTTCAAATGCTATATTAACATTTTAAAAATAAATGATCTAATATTTTTCGTGCACATTGCTTTTTTGATGTATATATTGTTCGTATAACGATTTTTCCTACGCATGTTTGACATTTCACAACTTTTAGATTAACATTTTTGAAATGTTTTATGTAGTGTGTATATTGTAATATAAACAAAAGAGCCTATAAAAATGAGAGATGCAGAGCGGGCTACTGTGATAGCATAATACTGCACGTGCGGTGCGACTTTGTTTCACTGTTTGCGTTGGTTTTCTTCGATTTTATTTGTTTTTTCGTTTATTTTTTCTTTGTTTCTTTCTCGTATTTTCTGATTTTCTTTGGTTTTATTTCATTTTTTTCAATTTAGCACGACACATTTTCTAAAACTTTCATATGCATGAGGAATAATACAATTCAATATTTTTATAATACATGATTAAAATATTTTTCAAATATATATTTTGATGTCTAATTTTTTCTAACACATGTATATGATTTTTTTCACATGTGTTAGTATGCATGTAAAATATATATTTTCATTTTTATAATATTTAAATACAGGATTAACTTTTTTAAAAATACATGTTATTGAAATTTTCTTCAAATACTTGTATTTGAATTTTCATATACATGTTGAAAAAATCTTTGAATTTTACATAACGTTTTTGTTAAACTATACAAAAAAAACACATTGTATAAGCAGTATTATTGAGGACATCGCTAAATAACAAACATTATGTTTTTAACCAACAGATCCGAGTGATCTCTAAATTTCTTCGATGTACCCTCGCTCGAGCTTCTCCTTTCTTTCTATTAATGTTAGTGACGTGGACGAAGGAACGAGGGCAGCGCTGCATGCATATGACTTCAAAAAATGCATGCATGCATGTAAGAAAAAATTGCTGACATGGGCAAAAATTTCATCAAATCTCAAACTTTAAAATGTCTAGTAGCTCAAACCGTCGCTCCAATCAAAAAATATCTTCACATAAAATATTCGTCCCGACGAGAGCTTTGAAACAATATCTCATCTTGGTATATTCCGATGATATTTTTTCGAGCAAAAAGTTACCATGCCAATGCTATATGCGGTACATAAGTTATCAGGTTGTTTCCAAAAACTACCGGTGCGTAAAAATGATTCTCTTACCTTCTCCCCACATGCATGCATACAGTAGAGGGCATAAAAAGGTAATGTCATCCTACATTCCTAAAAAAAACTGTTTTTTTTACCTCAAACCGTTGGTCTGATCAAAAAATCGTTTCAACATAGAAAATCTGACGTGGCGGGAATTTTGAAAGTAGGTACCATGTTGGTATATTCCGATGACTTTTTTGGTTAAAAAGTTATCATGCTTGTGCCAAGTAATTTATCAACTCTGTTGTGCGTATATTATCATGTTATTTACACGTGAGCTATCATGGTGTTTTTTAACAACTTTTTTCCAGGTCAAAAAGTTATCACGCCTGGGCTAAGTAAGTTGTCAGCTCTTCTGTGTGTATATTATCATGTTAGTATACATGAGTTATCGAGAGTGTTTTTCAATAACATTTTCCCCTAGTCAAAAATAGTTATCACGTTTGGGCTAAATAAACTATCAACTATGTTGTGCGTATATTACCGTGCTAGTACACATGACTTACGGGGGCGTCTTTTCAATAAAAATTTTTGTCAAAAATAGTTACCATGCATGGGCTAAGTAAGTTATCAGCTCTGATATGCGTATAATACCATGCTAATACAGACGAGTTATCGGCTCTGTTTCAACAACACCCTCTCCGTCGTTCAAAGCTATCATGATGTTTGTACTTAAGTTATCAGCCTTATTATGCGTAAATTATCATATGTAAGTCTACGTTTCATCAGCCCCACCCCCCATCCTGGAGGGAAAAGTTACCAGGCCCAAGGTATGTAAGTCATCAGGTTTGTGATGTATAAATTATCATTTTTCTTACACAAAAGTTACCGTGATATGTTTCAACAACCCCACCCTCCTTCTCGTCCCCAGTGAAAGTTACCAGATATGGCATGTTTCGAACAAACTTGTTTTCCGGGGCAAAAAGCTACCACTGTGTTTATAAGTAAGTTCTCATGTGTAATGTGCGCAAATCACCATCTACTCACCCCAAAATAATCGGGGGCTATATTTCATCAACCTTTTCTCTCTGTGTCAAAGTTGCCGCGGGGTTGTACATAAATTATTAGGCCCATGATGTGTAAATTACGATTCTGTTCACACATAGCTTATTTGAGTATACTTCATCAACTTTTTATTCTGTGTCAAGAAATTACCGTCATGTTTGCACGTAAATTACCAGGTTTGTGGTGCATAAAATATCATGCTATTCAAATAGAAATTACCGGGTGGCATGTTTAAACAACTTCTTTCAGCTCAGGCTAAAGTTATCATGGTCTTTGTGCATAAATTATCATGTTTGTAGTCCATAAATTACCATCTATCAAAGACGACCTACCAACCCCCTCCTCTCTCGTCAACATCTCCTATCTCTGGGACTGGATATCCTTTAGATACCTACTTCCATCATAAAGTGGAGAAACAACATGAACTAGAGAAATCTCATGGCAATAAAAATGAAAAATAATTATACCATATGCAGTAGTAAAAATCAGGATCAAATACCTAGCTTTATACTCCCTCCGACCGAAAATACATGTTATTGGAATGAATATATGTAGATGTATTTTAGTTTTAGATACATTTTTATTTATTTATTTGGGTGACAAGTAATTTCGAACGGAGGGGTACAAGTTAAGATGCAACTAAGCATGCTGGAGTGGTTAGTGGATCGAGGTGTTCAGAACAACCTGTAGGTGAAAAAAAAAAGAACTAGTTGACAAGATCGTAGGAACAAAATCGGAACGAGAAAATCACGATCGTCCGCACAAGCGTGAGCGAGCGAGTCATTCGTACATGTTGCAGGAATGAAAATGAGCGAACGCAGCGCATGCGATGCGGATCGAGCGGCAGCAAAACCTTTCAGAGCTGATCGCAAAATCTGAAAGTTTGGAAATTACAATTTTCGTTTTATTAAACGTTACAAACACATTTTTGAAACGTGTGAACATGTTATTCAATGTCACTTATATTTTTTTTCATGGTGAAAAATATATTTTAGGAATTACACAAAACACATCACAATGTATAACCATTTTCAAAATTGTCACATACATTTTATGAAATTCTTGAACATTTTTTAGAACTATTTATGAAGCTATGAACTATTTTTGCAAATATTTACCTAATAATAAAGCATGAAGTGGTTCTGTTCGTTTGTCATCGTGTTTTTGGTCGTGCGTCATTGAAACTGCCCCTAAAATTGGAAAATATAACCAGCAATGTCACTTATGAGTGATAAGAACTGTTTCACGCAAAAAAGGGACATCCCATGCAGTAGGAACCACCTATATGCTCTGCGCGCTAGGAGACGACACATGTTTGGGCGGGCCCATGTATGAGGGACCTGTTTTTTAAATTTTATTTTTCATTTTTTGGTTTTCTATTCCGTCATTGTCTTTTGGGGCGCGCTACGCGTCGTCTAAGATCTGCCGCCTAGCGAGCCGGCCGATTCACTGATGGAGCTACTCGTATCGTTCATCTTTTTCAATTTTTCTGTAACAATATTCTTGTTATAAAACTTATTATTCCTACAACAAGACCTTTGTTGCAAAATCTCCTCTTCTTAATTTTCCGCAACAAAACCCCTGTTGCGAAACCATCTCTTTTCTAATTTTCTGGAACAAGACCCACGTTGCACCAAACCTCTTCTCTAATTTTCTGCAAACATGATACATGTTGCAAAAACACCTCTTCTCTAGTTTACCGCATCAAGACCCATGTTGCACAACCTTGTTCTCTAATTTTCTGTGACAAGGGTGTTGTTGCAAAATTTACAACAATATCTTCACCACATATAATCTTCTGCTATAAGACTCATGTTCCAGAAATTACAACATTATTTTCAGCCGTTCACGCACTTGTGTAGTCATCTTTCGATGTTATCATTCTGCAGCAACCCCATTGTTGCAAAGATAAGATGAGAGAGACGTGTGTGGTTCAGTAGGACACATGTCAACCAACGGGGGCGGTGGATCCCATGCGTTTGATCAGCCGGTTGATCATAATCATTTCCCATGTTTTTTTCTACTTTAAATAATTTGGGGATTCGAAAAAGATTTGAAAATTGCAAAAAAAAAAATTTAAAATAATTTTTTTTAATAATTCATAGATGTTTGTGAATGCAGCAAGTGTTTGTGATTTTAAAATAATGTTTGCCTATTTAAGAAATATTCAAAAAATGAAACAAATGCTTGAGAAATAGAAAATTGTTCATCATTTTTGAAACAATTCAATTATTAATTTTTTTTCAGGAAATTAAACAAAATTTATCAATTCACAAAATGTTCATGAATAGAAAAAAATTCTAAAAATTCAGAAATTGTTCATAAATGAGAAAATAGTTTATTGATTCCTAAACTGTTCACTCATTCAAAAAGATGATGCAAGTCACGAAAAAATCATCAATTTCAAAAATTGTTCCACCAATTTTGGAAAAGATGTTCATCGACTCTAGATATGTTCGCCGATTCATAAAAAAAATGTTCACATTTTAAGAAAATCTTTTTGTTGAAAGACGGTCCTTAGGGCCCGATTCATTAATTAAGATAGAAGAGAGTTGCCCGATTATTTAACAGAAAACCAGGTAAAAACCATTACAATACGCCCCCAAAAGGGCACCATCAATACATGCCGACCCCAGGGCCGCGCACCATGCGAGCCGCCAGCTCCGTCACCCCGAGCAACCCACAGTCGACACCCTACAACCAAACCCGAAGCCGCCGCTCCGGCATCCACACCGACCCCGAGGTTGCGCACCAAGCGAGCCTCCTGCCCCTACTGCCCAAGCAACCGAAGCCGACACCCTACATCTACCTCCGGATCCGTCGCTCCAGCGTACAGATGGTGACTCCACACGTCGACCCCAAGGCCGCGCACCAAACTAGCCGTCAACTTCATCACCCGAGCAACCGAAGCTGACACCACACAACCAAATCCAGAGCCGCCGCTCCGACGTCCATGCCAACCCCGAGGCCGCACACCAGGCTGGCCAATGACACTGTCACCCACGTGACCAACGTCAACACCCCTCCATGACGACAAGATTCGGAATCGTCGTCCCGAGTTCCACGACGGCCCCAAGGCTGCGCACCAGGCTGCCCAACGACACTGTCACCCACATGACCAATGCCAACACCCCTCCATGACGACGAGATTCGGAACCATCATCCCGAGTTCCACGCCGCCCCCAAGGCCACGTGTAGTAGATATGCCCTAGAGGCAATAATAAATGTTATTGGTTATCTCCCTGTTCATAATTAAGTTTATGTTCCATGCTATAACTGCTATGGTTCTCGAGTCTACAATAACCACAAGGCTTAAAGGAAGACTCATATGCACGTGTGAAATAATAAACGGTAAATTGTATTCCTAGTCTGGCCTCTAAGACTGGCTCAAGTATTGCATGATGATCCTGTTTTCCTGATCATGGGCATGGCTATGTCGGCAATTTTGAGGGCACAATGTTAGAAGAACATTTGTGTTGAATCGAGCCGAATTGATGTTATGCTATGAGATACATTCGTCAATAAGTTAATGGTTAATAACACAAAGAAGTTAATATTTGCATAATTTCTTAGACCATGAGAGTATCGAGTTTCTTCATGCTTGCTTCATGAACTTTGGGGTTTGTTAAACATCATCCATAAATGGGTGGCTATTACGACGGCTTACGGGTTCATGGAAAAGTATGTCAAGTAACTTGATAGCTCAAGATTGGGATTTGCTCCTTCGACAATGGAGAGATATCTCTGGGCCCTCTCGGTGTTACGGTATCCATCATCGTCTGGCCAGACCCTTTGTGATTTGATCACGGGGATGCCGGAACACGGGAACGAGAAAAGAGAACAATACCGGTAACGAGGTAACTGACATAGTGGACAAGTTGTTGATCCATGGGGATGCCAACATGTCTCACCTCGGGTATTTGTAACATATCGCGAAGCAACAGGAATAGCACACGACAATTGGAGGTTCACTCGAATATTTATTCGTGTGGGTATAGGGATCGATATGGGTGTCCACGGCTCCGATGTTGATCATTGATCGGAAGGGGTTTTGGGTCATGTCTATGCTTCACTGAACCTATAGGGTCACACGCTTAAGGGTCATCTATCTGCTGAATACTAGACAAGGAGCCCGAGAGAAAGTCACTGAAATAGTTTTGGTGACGACGGAAGAGTTCTGGAGAGAGAACACCGAAAGAGTTTCGGTAAAACCGAAAAGTTGTTTCGGAATATATTATTAGGTCAAAATGGTTTTGGCACTCGCCTGGAAATTCTTAGAGGGTCTCAGAATTGGTCTGGGAACTTCTGGGATTTTTCTGGAGAAAAAACCCGAAAATGTTCCGGAGCCGCCGGAATTACTGTTGTTGCTTTTCGCTGATAAAAACCACCATACCAGAAATGTTTCGGGATGAGCCCAGAATAATTTTAGAGGGTACCGGAAATGTTCTTGGACCGTTCGGGATTTTTTCAGAAGAAACGATCGCGGGAAAACATCTTGTCCCAGCGCGAGGGGACAAGATCCCACGAGTCGGGGGTTGCGTGTTTGGTGGCTTTTTGTCTAGGGAGCATGCATGTTTCATGGAGACATGTTGGAGGCTTGTTGGGGGGGACCCATGGGGGGGCAAGGTTGTGGCCGGCCCAAGTGGTGTCTCCTTGGTGGCCCACTTGTGTTACCTTTTCACCTTACATGTGGGACATGTTGCATGGGTGTTTTGGTATTTTCCTCCACCACCCACCCCTTGCCTTGGCCTATAAAAGGAGGAGATATGGCTGCCATACTGCTCACCCCTTGCTCTCATACACATGGCATGCATTATCTGGCTTCTTCTCTCCCTCCCATGAAAAGAGTTTCGTAGAGCCAAAAGGTTGTCTGGGTTCCGGTGGGAACTAGTTCTGGACGGCGAAGCCCTGCCGGATAGATGACACCGTATGTGTGCAACTCTGTAGAGAGATCGTAGTTTCGGTCTTAGTTCGAGAGTGCCTCCCGTAGGTCTGCCCGTGTGACCGTCCGAGCTTTGGAGGTCCTCCCGAAGGGCTGTCTGAGTGACAGTCCAAGTTTCGGAGGTCCTCCCGAAGGGCTGTCCATGACACCGTCCGGGGGACTGTCCGACCGCCTCCCGGAGGGCTGTCCGCGGGGCAGATGAGGGTATACATCCTCGCAGTTGGGAGGTTGTAAAATCCTAGCTGTGGGGATCTGCACCGCTGATCGTCATCGAGTCTACTTCCGCTACGCTACGAGTCGGTAACGAAATAGATCAAACCTTGTATGCAGTCTCCATAGTGGTCCTGGGCTGGTGCGTAGGTCGGAAATTTTTTGTTTTCTGCTGCGTTACCCAACACCACGCACTACCCAAGTCGATGGCACTCGCACGCCAAGACCATTCCAGAACGAAGCCTCCAAGAAGGATCGCGACACTGGAGCGCCGCCATCATCCGCTTCAGGAACCTGGAACAGGTGTTTCCCCTCGGAGTACGAAAGAAAAGGTCTTAGGCCCTCGAACGAAGACGCCTCCAAGAAGGTGAGTGGCTCCCACAAGTGTCAGCGGCGGCGGCTCTGGCAAGGCCAGATCAAGGCTTTCGCCCCGAGCAGCCAAGAGAAGTCTTCCCTCAAATCGGCATACGAGAGCCACTGCCCGCTTGAACAACCATCCACCACCAAAGCCCGGAGCCATCGATCAGAACTGCCCCGCCAACACCGCCTGCACCACACAGAGCAGTTGACCAGGCTACCCCAACACCACCGCAGGAGCCAGAACCAGCCATGTCTGGTCAGATCCAACGCCTGCACCACAACCATAGCCAACCCACCGGCCAACACCAAGCGTCCCTGGCATGACCGATGACCAACGCACAGCCATAGAGTCACGATGCACCTGAGATCCAGCCGCGGCGCTGCCCACACAGCCACCACGACCGCCATTGCCGAAGAAGAGATCTGGGGCCGCCGCCCCAGCATCCGACCACCACCCGCTTGCCAGATCTGTCTCGCAGGAGCGCCACCCTCACCCAGCTCAACTCCCTCGTCGTAATCCACCACCACCACAACACTCTGAACTTGCCAGCCGCAGCATCTTAGCAGCACCCCTTGCACGTCTCATCTCCATCGCTAGCACATCTCATGCCCCACCCCCTTGCTCGCCAAGAACCAGGGCTGCCACGCACCACCACCACCACCACCAGGGCCCCTCGCAAACTCGTCGTCCCTTCGCCCATCCTCCACCAGCACAGCACACCACAACGCAAAGGAGCAGCCCCCGACGGATCTAAAGCCGGGTCTAGGGCGTCGCCGACCAGATCCATGCTTGGGAGGCCCGTAGCCGTCCTCAGCTCCCAACAGACGATCGGCCCGGCCGCTGCCATCGCGCACCCTCCGTGGTCACCGTGCCCGCGCGCGAACTCCTAGAGTCCACACCAGCGCGCATAGGAAAGCCCCGCGGCTGCGCGGGCTTTGCCTGGCGACGGCCTCCAACGGCGCCGAGGTGAGGGGGGAGATGGGTGGCCGGCGCTGTCGACGATCTAGGGTTCCGCCCGAGTCACCCCGTGGGAGCGATGCGGGGGTGAGGGGGGCAGCCAATGATTGTATTCCTAATTTTAAAAATAGTCTAAAATTTTCATGGAGAGCATGTCGAGGGGGGCGAGGGGGTAGCCAATGAATTTACAAATAGTCTAAAATGTTCATGAATGCAAAAATTGTCCACGAACTTAAAAATGTTCAAGATTTCAAATATGTTCACAAGTTTTAAAAAATGTTTATGATTTTCAGAAATTCTTCATAATTTCACGAAAATGAGAGTGATACTGTATTTCGATTTTCTCTCCCGTTGCAACGCACGGGCCGTTTTGCTAGTTACACTAACAAAAATTCGACATCATGTTATAGTTTTTAAATCGGAAACATTAAGTTTTAAAAAATATTTATATTTAAATTTGTTGTCCGGAGTACAAATTTAAATAAAAACGAACAAAGAAGAAGACGAAATATCCATAGCTGCGTGTTTACACGCTGGGCCGAGACGAGCCATTTTTCTCGTTGCGAAAGAGAAACAACCGCGCCCCTCCGGACTTCAATCTCAGGGAGCTCCTACTCGGCACCTTCTGCGCCGGTTAGGTGAATCTGTAACGGCTTGATGGGCCGGCCCATGATCGCGCAGCGCGGAACATGGTCGCCAAAAAACACCTCTCCGTTAGGATTCGATCTCGCGCCCTCACGGAGATGCTACCCACTGGACCAGCTAACTTCTAAGGAATATTTACAGCGCGAAAGTTCTAAAGAATAGGAACGTAGCCGCGCTATTTATTACGCATCCCATTGTAGCATTTATATCTTTATCTTTTCCAATTATTTGAAAACATGTTCACATATTACAGATGACGTTCAAGAGCATTCAAAAATTAGTTCAGAAAATCAAAAAAGTTCATGTATTAAAAAAATTTCACGAATTTAAAAGAAGTTCACCAATCTTCAAAAAACGTTCATCAAATTTGACAAAATGTTCATCAACTTGAAAAAAGTTCATCAATTTTCAAAAAAAGTTCGCCAATTTTGATAAAACACTTATCGATTTTGTAAAAAAGGTTAATCGATTTTAGAAAAAAGTTCTAAAATTTGTAAAAAGTTCATCAAATTTGAAAAAGGTCCATAAATTTGAAAAAAGTTCACGACTTTAAAAAAAATATGTTCATGGATTCAGCAAAGAGTTTCCTCTAGTTGAAGGAAACAATCATGAACTTCGAAAAAGGAAAGTAGAAAAGGAAAGAGAAAAAAAGGGGGGAAAAGGAAAAAGAGGAATAAAGATATAGAAGAAAGGATGCAATTTATCACACCAGGTGATAGTTGGTTACACGTCGTTCAATGATCACGCGCGTTTTTTTGCTGTTTATATATAGTTTAGGAAACAGGAAAAATATGAACTATAGGCCACACCGACTAAAACGCAGGAGTAGCTGCTGCAGGCGCGGGTTATCAAAAAACAGTACAAAACAGTGCCTGCAGCTCCAAACAGAAAAAGCCTCAATCTCGCACGCAGAGATAGAAAGTCGTTCCCCTTTCGGCTAGACTAACAGAGCAGCTGCTTGCTTCACTGGCATAGGGCGGATCATATTTGCCGGGCGTCCTTGGCTCGGCCCATCTCAAATAGAATGCGCATCAGGCGGTAATCGAACCAACGAGCCCCAAGACGCTCTCACCCTGCACTAGCGAACCCACCGCCTTCACCTCAAGTGCTTAATTAAATGTTCTTCACTATTTTCTCGTATCTCTTTTTCTTTTTTCTTTTTTCATTTTGTTTTATATTTTGTTCATTTTCTTTTTATTCTTCTCCTAAGTTGATAAATATTTTTTAAAATCGTTGAACCTTTTTTCAAATTCATGATTTTTTTCAAACAAGATGACGTATTTTCAAACCCTCTTATTTCTTTATTGTTTTCTATTTTATTTTTTAAAATTGATTAGCTTTTTCCTTTCAAAATTGTTGAACATTACTTATTTTTTTAATGAAAAGTGATGAACTTTTTTTAAAATCGATGATTTTTTCAAAAAAAATAATAAAATTTTTTCAAAAAAATTAACTCTTTTAAAAGTCATTGAAGGTTTTTAAGTCGTGAACCTTTTTTTGTTACATGAACTTTTTAAAAATTGGTGATTTTTTTAGTCTGTGAACTTTCAAATTTTGTTCAAAAAGGAATCCTCCAAAAAATCATGTGCTTCTAAAATATATGTGGAATAAATAGCGTGGCTATAGTTATTTCGAAAAGTTCACGCTGGAATCTCTCACTAGCAAAAAACGAAGAACTATGGGCCGGCCCGACTAAGACAGGGGAGTAGCTGCTGCAGCAGCCGGTTAGCGAAAATAAGTACAAACCGGCGCCTGCAGCGCCAAATAGGAAAAGCCGCTCCTATCTGCCGCTCTCTGCGGAAGGGAGTCGCTCGCACGCACAGGCCTTGCCCCGACTGGGCCGGTCCAACTATTTTTGTCAGGAAAAACTTCTAATTTTTTTTCCTTTTTTCTTTTTCTTTTTTCCTTTTCCGCTTATTTATTTTTTTCCGACCGTTTTTCTTTCCTTTTTCCTTTTCTTATCGGACTTGAATCAAAACCGTTTTTTGAATTCGATGAATAATTTTTGAAAATCAAGAACGTTTTTTTAATTCGGGAACATATTTTTTTTGAAATTTAAACATTTTTCAAAACCAAGATAATTTATCGAAATTTCGGAATTTTTTTGGACATGAAGTTAATTTAGAAATTGTACACATGTTTGATATTTTAAACATTTTTTGAAAATGCCGAGATTTTCCTAAAATTACCGTATATTTATTAAAATCCTGCATATTTTTGAAGTTATGAATGTTTTTGACAAACCGAGAACTATTGGAAATTTAGAACATTTAAAAAAAAAGCAAAACCGTTTTTCGAATTTTAAGATTCTTTTGAAAATCCAGATATTTTTATGAATCATGAACAATGCTTGAAAAATGACAATTTTTGAAAATTGGAAAATTTTGTAAAAACAAGAATAATTTTCGACATTGAAGAGAAAAATTTGAACACTAGCTTAGTTTAAGAATTTAACAAAACTTTGATATGTTGAATAGTTTTGAAAAGATCATGCGATTTCTTAAACTAACGGACATTTTATTAAAAATAGGGGACATTTTTTAAAAATCCGATTTTTTTTTGAAGTTTTTGAAAAATGGTCACGATTTGAAATTTAGAACATTTTTTGAAATGCAAAAACATTTTTCGAATGTGAAGAACAATATTTGAACATGAACTTATTTTACAGGAGATAAATAACCTTGAAAAAATGAAAAATAATTAGAAACAGCAAAGTAAAAAGAAACAGAAACATAAAAACAAAAAAAACGGTAAAAAACAAAAAAAAGGTTCATGAAACCTTCTAAAAGATTCCCGAAACCAGTGGCTAAGCATACTGGGCCGGCCCAAAAATCACCTGGGGATGTGCGGAGCCTCGACTCCCTGCCGGAGAATGCGGTGAATAACATATTTCCAGGACAAAATCCTAGCCTTACAACTTCATTTAAAGGATGTTTCCAAAATCACTAGTTAGGGAGTACACCTTCTAACAATTACTCTCATCCCCAAGGTTGCGACAAGCGGCACACTACATGCGTGACACTTGTCGCGATCTGAGAGTTTTTCCCTTTTTCGTATATCCGTATTTTCAAAACATTTTATCTCCTAAATCGTGCGTCCAAATATCGAACTGTTTTCACCGTTGGCTTTCTCACGTCAAGATCTACAAAACCAGATCCCATTTGATAGGTTTTAATGAACTTTTTTTTATGCAAAAAAACCAAACGAAAAAACCGTGCCTCACGCGATAGAAAAAAACAGAAAACACGTTTTTTCCCTTTCCGAGAGGCACGGGCCGTGCCTCTCGTGGAAGCAAAATCGTGCCTCTCGCGGTAAAAAAAGGAGCAAAAAACGTGTTTTTTTCTTTCGGGAGCCGCGCCTCTCATGATAGCAAAACCGTGCCTCTCGCGGAAGCAAAACCGTGCCTCTCGTGGAAAAAAGAGAGTAACAACGCGTTTTTTCCCTTTCAGGAGAGGCACGGCCATGCCTCTCGCGATAGCAAAACCATGCCTTTTGCGGAAGCAGAACCGCGCCTCTCGCGAGAAAAAAAGAGAGCAGAAAACGCGTTTTTTTCCTTTCCGAGAGGCAAGGCCGTGCCTCTCGCGAAAGCAAAACCGTGCCTCTCACAAAAAAACACGTTTTATTTGCGTATAAAAAAAGAAAATGTGTATTTTCCTTTTTTTGAAATTTCTTTTTCATTCAAAAGCTACGAAAGACCGATGAAAAACCGTAACACCAAAAAATCTGAAAAAACCCACTCCATAAAGGCAGAAATGCGTGCCGAAAATAAAAAAACAAAATTCGAAGGGAACGTTTAGAACGCGACACGTGGCGATGACTGAAAACGCGCCAAGTGACGACGCGTGGAAGTGATCCTTGGAACGCTTGTGAGGGAGTTCTTACTAACTAATTGCTCCCAGATGTTTCAAGTAGAATACAGGTTAGGCCCAATGTCCATGATTATTATATTCTACTAGCGTTTCGGGCCTTCTGTATCAAAAGTGACTGGGCCAGACAGCAGTTCAACACATCGTCCTCAAATTAGGTCTCCCTAAAATCCTCTAAAAAGTGCCATAAAACAACTGCAAGCTGCTCTCATATACTCCTGTGTATTCTGTACTCTATTTTTTATCACAAGAAGGAAAAAAATCATGAACATTTTTTAAAAACGCGATCAACATTTATGAAATGCATGAATGTTTTTAAAATTCATAAATATTTTTAACTATATGAAAATACATTAAATTTCCAAATATATAAGAAAACCATAGCCTATTTTTTCTAAACAAGGTGAAGTTTTCGTTTCCATACGAGCGAGTGAGGAAAAAACACAAGCGAGCAAGTGAGAAGGAAATTGCCCAAAACATCTACTGCACGGGTTTGCTGCGGAAAACACCACATATTGGTCTAATCTAGTATTTGAGTATATTGACATAATTTCAGACAAATGGGTCCTGTTTGTAAGTGCACGTGTGGCAATAAAAATCGGCCACATGAGCCGACCAACTTAAATTGTCAGTACCTCCCAAACCGATGTGTCCGAAACTTTTCCAGATTAGTATTGAGTTCATATTTATAAACTTTCCCAGATTAGTATTGAGTTCATATTTATAAACTTTCCCAGATTACTAGGAAAAAAATCACATTTTTATGAAAGTTTAAATTTTTGAAACAAAAAATTGGATGGGCTAACTGAACTTAATTATCTAGCAAACCATGGTCGAAATGGGGTAAAACTTCCCCACAATGCTACTAGAGACATGTGTAATTTACTGGAATTTTTTCACATTATTTTGAAATGGGTAAAGTTTGAACAAAAATTTGAAGGAAACAACTATTTTTTTAATATCTACCAAAACACTCGTCTGAATGAGCTGAGTTTTTCATTATCTAGATCACCATCACCAAAACATGGTAGATATTGTTGACATCAGATTTTAGCATCCAAGTAGTTGCCATATGGTCATTCCAGCCATCGAAAAATAGTATTACTAACTAGTCTCAAACGCCAAAATATACAGCCATCGGATTTAACATCCAAGCACTTGGCGAGTTGCAACATGGCCATTACAAACAACTATACACCATTTATTCTTAACGAGATTGGTACCCATAGATCAAGAAAAGATCAGAGCGTCCCATCCGCATCGCTCCTGCGAGCGAAGGTGAGGGGGATCCATCACCAGCTAGTCAGTCCTCCTCTCCACCCTCTCCTCCCATCGTTGTCGTCGGGCAAAGCCCGTCAAGCGCTGACGACGGCGGGGCCTTCTCTCCCCCTCTCGACGGGGGCCCAAGCTTGGGAGAGTTGAACGCCCCTTTTGTATAATATTTTCCTACTGTTATTAATATTGTTTTGAAGTCATATTCCACTTTATGATGTAATTATAATGTTTCTCTCTCTTAAAATGCAATATACATCAAAAGAGGGAGATTACCGATTGCTGAAATTTTGAACCTACAAAGATAGTTATTCTCCAGAGCTCCAAATAACCTCAAAATTTACAGAGAATTATTTTGATATATATATATATATAACACGAGAAGAAAGAAGTACGGAAGAAGAACCTCCATGGGGCCACAAGCCAAGGGACACTCCCTAGTGGCTTGTGGGTCCCATGGAGGCCTATTGCTGCCTCTTTTCTCCTAGATGAAGTCTTTTATCATAGAAAAATCAAGAGAAGACTTTCATGACCATCAAAAGAGGCATATTTCTCCATTAGTAGTTTTGGTGATTGATGACAATGCATTTGCGGACTAATCGTGTACATTAAGCCTTTCAGATAATTCATCATATGACACAACATGATTCTAGCCCCTCGGCGGGTAATAGTGAAGACAGTTATTTTCTTGCATTTTGTTTCGCTGGGATTGAGTCGTAGGAGGACCGTACTATTAAGAGGCGATCCGCATCAGAAAGGTTTGGGTGGAATCAACACATACACGTTCATTAGAACCGTTGTTCCTTTCCCGCATCAATGGAGTGGTTCCACTATGCCCTTTGTTCCAGTCCTGAAGGAACCAAGCGGTTGTACTGCACCGCAAAGCGGTAGTACCACGGTCCAGTGTCGCGCCTCTAGAGTCTCGACTTTCTATACCAGACTACACGGTAGTAGGGACGGTAGTGTGGTGCAGTAGTATCGTTGTAAACGGTAGTACCGCTTGCCATTATTGCTCAACTACCGCCTAACCATCTAGACCCGAAACTCTTAGTGGACATAGGGGTGGCAGTAGGGCAAGGCAAACCGCTTATAAGTGGTAGTACCGCTCTTGTGAGCGGCAGTACCGCTTCAGCGGTACTACCTTTTTTCCTAACTCTGCCCTGCATCCGCAGGCCCTGTACTTCAACCCAAGTGGTAGTACCGCTGGGGCGAGCGGTAGTACCGCTGCGGCGGCACTATCGGCTCATGGCCTTGTGCCATTGCATGGTGCAGCTGGCACAAATGCTCAAGCGTTTGTACAACTCCCATGAGGCGTGGTACCGCTTGTGTGCGGGCTGAGAGGGCGTAACGACTGGATTCTTTCCCCCACTATAAAAAGGGGGTCTTCTTCCCAGGAAAACCACCTCTTCCTTCCCAAAGCTCCATTGTTGCTCCAAGTTTCATTTTCGCTCGATCTCTCTCCCTAGCCATCAAAACTTGTTGATGTTCTAGGGTTTGGGTGAGAGGGCCCCGATCTACACTTCCATCAAGAGAAATTTGATTTCTCCCACTAATCCCTTACGAATCTTGTCACTCTTGGGTGTTTGAGCACCCTAGATGGTTGATGTCACCTCGGAGCCACAATCCATTGTGCCGAAGCTTCAGGGTGATGTTGGGAGCCTACAATTAAGTTGTGGAGATTGGGCCAACCTTGTTTGTAAAGGTTCAGTCACCGCCTTCAAGGACACCACTAGTGGAATCACGACATCTCGCATTGTGTGAGGGCGTGAGGAGAATATAGGTCGCCCTAGTGGCTTCTTGGGGAGCATTGTGCCTCGACACCGCTTGATACGTCTCCAATGTATCTACTTTTCCTAATGATTTTCCTCTTGTTTTGGACTCTAATTTGCATGATTTGAATGAAACTAACCCCAGACTGACGCTGTTTTCAGTAGAACTACCATGATGTTGTTTTTGTGCAGAAATAGATGTTCTTGGAATGGAAGGAAAGTTTGCAAGGATTTTTATATCAATAATAAGAATTTCTGGAGCCAAGACCTGCCGGAGAGGGGCACCTGGGTTGGAACAACCCACCAGGGCACGCCCCCTCTCCTGGCGTGCCCAGGTGGGTTGTACCCACCTGGTGGCCCCGCAGACCCTAATTCCGACACTATAAAATCACATTATTCCAGAAAAAATCAGAGAGAAAGAATTATCGCAATCCACGAGACGGAGCCGCCACCACCTTCTGTTCTTCATCGGGAGGCCAGATCAAGAGTCCGTTTGGGGCTCCGGAGAGGGGGATCTTCGTCCTTCGTCATCACCAACCCTTCTCCATCGCCAATTCCATGATGCTCCCCACCGGGAGTGGGTAATTCCTTCGTAGGCTCACTGGTCGGTGAGGAGTTGGATGAGATTCATCATGTAATCGAGTTAGTTTTGTTAGGGCTTGATCCCTAGTATCCACTATGTTCTTAGATTGATGTTGCTATGACTTTGCCATGCTTAATGCTTGTCACTTTGGGCCCGGGTGCCATGAACTCAGATCTGAACCGTTTATCTTATCATCATCATATCCATGGTTTAGATCCGATCTTGCAAGTTATAGTCACCTACTACGTGTTATGATCCGGTAACCCCGGAGTGACAATAACCGAGACTTCTTCCGGTGATTACCGTAGTTTGAGGAGTTCATGTATTCACTATGTGTTAATGCTTTGTTCCAGTTCTCTATTAAAAGGAGGCCCTAATATCCCTTAGTTTCCAGTATGGACCCTTCTGCCACGGGAGGGTAGGACAAAAGATGTCATGCAAGTTCTTTTAATAAAGCACGTATGACTATTTACGGAATACATGCCTACATTATATCGATGAACTGGAGCTAGTGCCGTATCGCCCAAGGTTATAACTGTCTCATGATGAATATGATCCAACAAGTCACCGATCCAATGCCTACAAATTTATCTTATATTGTTTCTGCTAAGTTACTACTGCTATCATCGCTGTTACATTTGCTACAAAATTACTTCTATCACTGTTACCATTACTGTTACTGCTGTCACTACTATCAAAACTATCATATTACTTTGCTACTGATTACTTGCTACAGATAATTAATCTCCAGGTGTGGTTGAATTGACAACTCAACTGCTAATACCTTCAAATATTCTTTGGCTCCCCTTGTGTCAAATATATAAATTTGGGTTGAATACTCTACCCTCGAAAACTGTTGCGATCCCCTATACTTGTGGGTTATCAAGACCTTTTTCTGGCGCCGTTGCCGGGGAGCATAGCTATATTTGTTGAGTCACTTGGGATTATTATCATATTATCACTATGAAGAATCTGAAGGATCCTAAGACTAAGATATTTCCCTCAAGGACGAGGGGAGGTAAGGAACTGCCATCCAGTTCTGCTTTAGATTCACCTTCTGTTATGAGTAAACTTGCAACACCACCACATGCTATTAATTCTGATATGTCGCAAGTTATTGATGATGCTACTTCTGTTATGGATAATGCTTATGATGATGCTAGTACCTTGCTTGATAATGATAATGTGCCACTTGGTGAATTTCTTGATAAACAAATTGCTAGAGTTATACAACATGATGTTGTTGAATCTGATGAGGAGGTTGAAATTGAATCTCCTGAAACACCTGCTAGAACTAGCCTTCCTAGATATGAATTGCCTAAGGTACCGGAAGGTTATGTTATGAGTGAAGAAACAACTAGAGATATTCTTGCTTGCAAAGATAGAGATGATCTAGAGAAATTATTACACAAGTATAAACAAAAATCTCTGAATGCTAGAATGAAGTGTGATCCTAAGTTTGTTACTTCACCTATCTTTATTGATGATAAGGATTATGAATTCTTTGTCGACCCAGAGTTAATTACTTTGGTTGAATCTGATCCTTTCCATGGTTATGAAACTGAAACTGTTGTGGCACATCTCACTAAGTTGAATGATATAGCCACCCTTTTTACTCATGATGAGAAAACTCGCTATTACTTTATTCTCAAATTATTTCCTTTATCATTAAAGGGTGATGCTAAAGCTTGGTACAATACTCTTGCTCCTGGTTGTGTGCGTAGTACCGAGGATATGATTTATTACTTCTCTGAAAAATATTTTCCTGCTCATAAGAAACAATCTGCCCTACAGGAAATATTTAACTTTTTGCAAATTAAAGAAGAGAGTCTCCCACAAGCTTGGGGGAGGCTTTGCCAGTTACTTAATGCTTTGCCTTATCATCCTCTTAAGAAAAATGAAATACTTGATATCTTCTATAATGGACTAACCGATGCTTCTAGGGATTTCCTAGATAGTTGTGCTGGTTGTGTTTTCAGGAAACAAACTGTTGGACAAGCTGAAGAATTATTGATAACATATTGAAAAATTATGATGATTGGACTCCTCCTGAACCACCGGCTAAACCCACTCCAAACAAGAGGGGTATATTATATCTCAGTCCCAAAGATATGCAAGAGGCAAAGAAATCTATGATGGAAAAAGGTATCAAAGCTGAGGATGTTAAAAATTTACCTCCTGTTGAAGAAATACATGGGCTTAATACACCACCACTGCCTAAGGTGGTAGAGGTAAATTCTCTAATGAAGTTCAATGATAATGATAATCCTCACAATATGCATCCTAGTCAATGCCTTTATGAGTTTGAAAACTATATTAGAAAACAAGATCACTTCAATGCAAATGTTATGAAACAATTGAAATATAATTTTGATATGATTGCTCGCTTGAGTGACTTGTTATTTAGAATCTCAAATGATGTTAGAGGTGTTGGAAAACATGCTTCTATGGTTCAAACTCAGTTAGAACAAGTTGCTAAATCTCAAAGAGAATTGCTTGATGAAATGAATCATAATATCCATGAGTTTGGTGTTAGAGTTGCAACTAGAGGAGGTAAAATGACTCAAGAACCACTTTATCCCGAGGGACACCCAAAAAGAATTGAACAAGAATCACAAAGAGCTAACACTAGTGCACCAAGTCCTTCTAAAAAGAAAAAGAATAAGAAAAATGATAGGACTTTGCATACTTCTAGTGAACCTGAAATAGAGAAACCTCCTGATAATGATAATGAAACTTCTATCTCAGATGCTGAAACTCAATCTGGTAATGAACACTCACCTAGTGATAATGAAAAGGATAATGATGAGGTTCATGAAGATACTCAAACAAATGATGAAGAACCAGATGATGATGTTGATATAGAACCACCTGTTGATCTTGATAACCCACAACCTAAGAATAAAAGATATGACAAAAGAGACTTTGTGGCTAGAAAACACGGTAAAGAAAGAGAACCATGGATTCAAAAATCTATGCCTTTTCCACCCAAGTCAACTAAAAATAAAGATGATGAAGAATTTGAACGTTTTGCTGAAATCCTGAGGCGAGTCTTTCTGCGTACTCGCTTGACTGACATCTTGAAAATGCCTCCTTATGCTAAGTATATGAAAGACATCATCAAAAATAAGAGGAAAATACCAGAAGCTGAAATCTCCACTATGCTTGCTAATTACACTTTAAAAGATGGAGTACCTAAAAAACTTGGAGATCCGGGAATACCAACTATACCTTGCTCTATCAAAAAGAATTATGTTAAAACTGCTTTGTGTGATTTAGGAGCTGGTGTTAGTGTCATGCCTTTCTCTTTATATAAAAGACTTGATTTGAATAAACTCACACCTACTAAAATATCTTTGCAAATGGCTGACAAATCAACTGCCATACCTATAGGTATCTGTGAGGATGTGCTCGTTGTTGTTGCTAATGTTACTATTTTGACTGACTTTGTTATACTTGAGATGCCCGAGGACGACAACATGTCGATTATTCTTGGTAGACCCTTCTTGAATAATGCAGGGGCTGTTATTGATTGCAATAAAAGCAAGGTCACTTTTCATATCAATGGTAATGAGCATACGGTGCACTTTCTAAAGAAACAATTCCAAGTTAATGGCACTAATGTTATTGAAAAATCTCCGACAATCACTATTGGAAGTTTTCAAATACCTCTACCTACTGTCAAAAAGAAATATGAAATGCTTATTGTTGGGGAAATGCATATCCCCGTTGAGGTAACTTAGTGATTTACGAAAGTTCTTCAGTTTCATGCTAATCGAAAGTGGTTGTTAATAAGACCTGATCAACCATATTAATGAATCATTTTTGAGCAGTATGAAGTTGATGAATTTAGTAAGCACTACCTTTTGTCCCTACCTTTTGTTTTCTGTTTTTATTAGTTGAATAAAATAGAATGTCGTGTGTTGTCTGTTTTCTGAATTTCTCGTACAATAAAAAATGACCCCAAAATAAAAGTTCTCAGAATGCCCTGATTTTTTTCTGAATATTTCTAAATTTATGGTGCAAATAATATCAGAGGGAGGTGTACCAGCTGGGCACAACCCACCTGGGCACGCCAGGACCCCCAGGCGCTCCCTGGTGGGTTGTGGTCCCCATGTGGCCCCCCTCACTTACCTCTTCATCCCACATCATCACTTACCTCCAGAAAAAAATCTCCATTGCTCTCTCTCCCGTGTTCTTGAGCTCAAACTCGCAGATTTTGATCTCTTTGCTCGAAGTTCTGTTTCCGAAACTATTTCGGGGGATTGTTGCTTGGTATGTGACTCCTCCATTTGTCCAATTAGTTTTTGTTTTAGTGGTTTATACTTTGAATAATTAGCTACTCTTGGTGCTGCTGTAGATGTGCTTGCATGTTAAATCCTTAGAGTTCTAAGTAGGTTGAATGCTTGTTATGGCCTCTATGCATCCCTGTGAGTAGTTGCTATCAATCTTATAAAGTTTTGTTGACAATTTTTTGTCACCCCCAAATTTTTTTATTTTTTCAGAAAATTGTACGTGGACATGAATATCTTCAGGAAGTTTGGCTCGAAGAAGAACTCCAAGGGTGTTATTGGGGAGTCTTCTGACAGTGATCTCCACCCTCAGAGGTTGGCGGAGGTACGACCGTGCGAATGGCCGCATACCCCATTCTTGGAAGAGGCGGGAATACTTGAATAGTTCACACAATATGTTGCTAATGCCGGCCTCACTGACTTCATCGCAGATGAGTGTGACCAGTACCAAATCCTCACAAACATCTTTGTTCAGAGTTTTACTTTCCTACCTAGAAATAATCCTCCTGAAGTGAGATTCGATTTATATGCTGAAAACCATCAAATACCACTTGTTGAATTTTGTGATATATGCTTGATCCCCTCTGATGGGAGCTTATCTGAGCCTAGGCCGACTGGGTTTGAGGACTTTTATCTCACTTTGACGGTGGGAGATGAGAGAGGGGTGTCAGCCACCACTGCTGCTAGCATACACTTTCCTGCCTTACATTATTGTGCTTTATTTGTTGCTAAGTGCTTGCTTGCTAGAAAGAAAGTGGGTGCACTCAGCGCACTAGACTTTGCTGTTTTACGCCGAGCACTAGAGGGCGACAACACTCATAGCTTGGGAGCTATTGTGGCTCGTCGCCTCCATCTTAATAAATCACAGGGTAAAATACATGGTGGGATTTTTGCTACTCGTTTAGCGGCTCACTTCGAGGTTGAGATATGCCCTCATGATTACCCTCTGACCAAGGTTTACCTAGACCGGGCAGCCATGGAACACCATCCTTTTCTTGCACGAGAGTATCCTGATATCCTTATTCCTTATAACCTGGTTTTTAGCGTTAAAACTCGTGATATTATTCCACTGCCTGCACGTTCTTTGTTTGATTCTACTGCCAGGGGCGGATATAGGATCATGCCTACGGATATCATCGCCTACCAGAACGCTCAGGCTGCTGCGGAAGCGGCATAGGAGGAGCCTCCGCAGTGGGATGAGTGGATGCCCACTCCAACTACTATCCAGGATACTAATCGACTACCAAGTTAGGCCAAAAGCTTAAGCTTGGGGGAGTATGTGTTTCCCACTGACTTTATATTCATGTTCACTTATTCTATTTGTCGGTGTCCACACTTTTTCATTGTATCACCCATGCTTGGATTTATTTTCTTGCTTTCTTCTTGTCTGTTTGAAAAAACTTTAGAAAAAACAAAAAAATTAGTTGTATTCAATTTACTTTCGATGTATGCTTAGTAGTAATATTAAATAGAAAACCCAAAAAGATTTCCTCGTTCTTCTTTTGCTTGTTGGGAACTTTCTCGTGTAAATAGTTTTTCTCGTTTTTTCTTTTTATTTGCTTGTTCAAGAAAACCAAAAGCTCCACAAATATTTTAGTGTGTTTATCTAAATTTCTTTTCTTTTTATTCGAGTATTACCTAGGAGAAGACCACGATGAAAATGTTGAGTGGCTCTCATATGAACAATTGTTGAACTAATAAACAACACATTTTACCTTGCTGAATAAAATGTTTGTAGATTCCAGCTTAGTCCATGGCACTCTTGCACTATTATTATTTTCATATCATTCGGTCATGCAAGTGAAAGGCAATAATGACGACATTCGATGAACCGACAATGGCGAAGAGAAACTGGTATGAACTCGACTTGTTCTGATTGTGTAAATATGTTTAACCTAGTATCCATGATTCATCTCATTATGATTAAACATGTTTGCAATGAAAATTAGAGATTGTAGTTTCTCATGCCATGCATAAGTAGCTGGGAGTTGATAATGATTTATCTTGGATATCAACATAGCGTTAAAATGATTGTGATGTAGTATGATGATATGTTATCCTCCTCTGAATGTTTGAGTGGCTTGACTTGGCATGTGTTCATGCATGTAGTTGAATCAAAACCAACATAGCCTCTATGATATTTAAGTTCATGGTGTTCATATCCTACTCATGCTAGTGTCCAATGTTACTTATGCATAATGCATGGTTATGACAGTTGTTGCTCTCTAGCTGGCCGCTTCTCAATCTAATTGCTAGCCTTCGCCTGTACTAAGTGGGAACTCTGCTTGTACATCAAAAACCTTGAACCCAAAAGTTATTCCAGATGAGTCCACCATACCTACCTATATACGGTATTACCTTGCTGTCCTAAGTAAATTTGCATGTGCCACCTCTAAAAACTTCTAAAAATTATCCGTTTTGTGTGCCTGGATCGTTCATGGAACGACAGGAGGTTGTCGGTATCTTCCATGCTAAGCGGGTTATTCTCAGGTCGAGTGTTTATTCACTCGCCATCGCACGAGAAAAGGGAAGTAATAGGGATGCCCAGTCCCAAACTGCAAAATACAAAAAGAGTTAATCGCTCGAATAATCAAACAAAAACTCCCAATGGAGTCAAAACCCTTTACTTTTATCGGTTGGGAACCGCCACTAGCATGCTTAGCATGGAAGATGTTGATAACTGATGGTCGTGAAGTAAATGAGAAGGGTGCATGCCTCAAAATATCATTTATCTCTGTTTTAAAAATTGAGCTCTGACATCTCTGCAAATCACTGCTTCCCTCTGCAAAGGGACTATCTATTTACTTTTATGTTGTGTCATCACCTTCTAAAACAAGCGCCAGAAACTTAGAAGAGCACAACTGTCATGATTTATGCATTGTGTGTAGATAATGTTGGGTGCATCATGACTGGATCTTTTCTACCATGAATTACAATGTTTAGTCGCTACTTGAACTTTGGAGGTGCTCTGCATTTATGTTTTACGGTATCAGAAAGGGCTAGCGAGATACCACTATTGTCATATTATATCATGATTGTTTTGACAACGTGTTGCTGTTTGAGATATCTTATTATTGCTCGCTAGCTGATTATGTCATTGATATGAATCATTATAACCTTTAAGAGTTATTGTTGACATGGTTAGTTATAATGGTGGCTGAAAACCTGGGTGCTGTTTAAGCTTATTTATGCAAACAAGAGCAAAAGATTTCGTAAATGTTTTTCTTTTTCACTTTCAGTTTATCAACTGAATTGCTTGAGGACAAGCAAAGGTTTAAGCTTGGGGGACTTGATACGCCTCCAACATATCTACTTTTCCTAATGCTTTTCCTCTTGTTTTGGACTCTAATTTGCATGATTTGAATGAAACTAACCCCGGACTGACGTTGTTTTCAGCAGAACTACCATGGTGTAGTTTTTATGCAGAAATAAAAGTTCTCGGAATGGAATGAAACTTTGCGAGGATTTTTTATATCAATAATAAGAATTTTTGGAGCCAAGACCTATTCGAGAGGGGCACCTGGGTGGGCACAACCCACCAGGGCGCGCCCCCTCTCCTCGTGCACCCAGGTGGGTTGTACCCACTTGGTGGTCCCATAGACCCTAATACTGACGCTATGAAATCACATTATTCTAGAAAAAATCAGAGACAAAGAATTATTGCAATCCACGAGACAAAGCCGCCGCCACCTATTGTTCTTCATCGGGAGGCCAGATCTGGAGTCCGTTTGGGGCTCCGGAGAGGGGGATCTTCTTCCTTTGTCATCACCAACCCTTCTCCATCGCTAATTCCATGATGCTCCCCACCGGGAGTGAGTAATTCCTTCGTAGGCTCGCTAGTCAGTGAAGAGTTGGATGAGATTCATCATGTAATCAAGTTAGTTTTGTTAGGGCTTGATCCCTAGTATCCACTATGTTCTTAGATTGATGTTTCTATGACTTTGCCATGCTTAATGCTTGTCACTTTGGGCCCGGGTGCCATGAACTCAGATCTGAACCGTTTATGTTATCATCATCATATCCATGTTTTAGATCCGATCTTGCAAGTTATAGTCACCTACTACGTGTTATGATCCGGTAACCTCGGAGTGACAATAACCGGGACTTCTTCCGGTGATTACCGTAGTTTGAGGAGTTCATGTATTCACTATGTGTTAATGCTTTGTTCCGGTTCTCTATTAAAAGGAGGCCTTAATATCCCTTAGTTTCCAGTATGGACCCCACTACCACGGGAGGGTAGGACAAAAGATGTCATGCAAGTTCTTTTAATAAAGCACGCATGACTATTTACGGAATACATGCCTACATTATATCGATTAACTGGAGCTAGTGCCGTATCGCCCTAGGTTTTAACTGTCTCATGATGAATATGATCCAACAAGTCACCGATCCAATGCCTACGAATTTATCTTATATTGTTTCTGCTAAGTTACTACTTCTATCATCGCTGTTACACTTGCTACAAAATTGCTGCTATCACTGTTACCGTTACTATTACTGTTGTCACTACTATCAAAACTATCATATTACTTTGCTACTGATTACTTGATACAGATAATTAATCTCTAGGTGTGGTTGAACTGACAACTCAGCTGCTAATACCTTCAAATATTCTTTGGCTCCCCTTGTGCCGAATCTATAAATTTGGGTTGAATACTCTACCCTCGAAAACTGTTGCGATCCCCTATACTCGTGGGTTATCACCGCTCCAACAGAGACGTGCTTCCCCTCAAAGGAAAGTAACTTCGGTAACACATCCTCATCTCCACCGGATCCACTTGTGGTTATTTCTTACCTTTACTTTGTGCAAGCTTTACTTGTGTGGTATCCTTTGCTTGCTTGTATTCTTGTTGTTGTTAGAAGCATATAGGTTGTTCACCTATTTGCATATATAGACAACCTATTTGTTGCTAAACCTAGTTTGTTAAAAAAGCTAAATATAATAGTTGCCTATACACCCCCTATAGTCAACCATATCGATCCTTCGAAGTGGTATCATAGCCTCGTCTCTTTATTAAGGGCTTTACCGCCCGAAGAGTATGGTTGACGATGGGGATAGGGTTGAAGCTAGACTTACCCGAGGCGGAGGAAGTGAACGCGGTCACTCGTTAGGATTTAAATGAGGCACTTGCCTCACTTAAATCTTCTATGAAGGCCAAGCTAAAATCCTTGTTTAAAGAATTCCTTGATGGTCTCAAACTCTCTACCTATCCGTTGCAAGTGGTTAATCCCACTATCTCAGAGTCGGATGGCAACTATGGTAAGGAGGGGGCTAGTAGTTATAAGGCTAAGTTGACTCAAGGAAAGAATGGTACGGGAACCCATGGCCCCGTTCCCCCTCCCTCGGTCTATGGAGGACCAGTCCACACACCTCATATTATCAATATTGGTCCTCCTCCTAAACAATGATTTTGCTAATTGGTTTTTTCGTATCAAGCCTCATTTGAATCACAACTCAACTAACATTTGGAGAATTATTGAGCAAGATTACTACCCGCATGATCCAAACAATCTCAGCTCAAGAGAAGAGGCGGACAATCAATACAATCACTCTACCTTGTTCATTGTTTAAACAGCAGAGCCTCCTGAAGATCTAGTTCACTTGCTTCCCTTCACTCGTGCAAAGAATTGTTGGGAACATATTGTCTCATTATAGAAGGGAAGCTCGAGTATTCAATGGTCCAACTTTATGGTGGTTCTTGATGAGGCCGATGAGTTTGTGATGAATGAAGATGAGGATCCTCGTGAGCTCTATCGAAGATTGACAACTCTCGCGGTCTCTCTTCAAGATCATTGGAGTAAGTATAAGGATGACAAATGGATCAAGTGTAAGTTTCTCAAGGCCATCATGCCATTCAACAAGGACATGTCCTTCGTGATCCGTCAAAGACCGAACTTCCACACCTTGTCCTCAAGCGATGTGTTTGATGAATTTATTGCCATGAACGTCTTGTACAAGACCGCCAACAATGCTCTAGCTTGTGTCCAACTATAAAATAAAGCCTCACCCAACCTTGCTTTGAAGTCCGAGGCAATTCCATAAGAAGAAGAGGAAGAGGAGGAGAGTTTCCCTTAAGACACCAAATATGCTTACCACGAGCACACGGCTCTTGTGTCAAGGCAATTTTTGGGCAACAAGAGAAACTCAAGGCACAACTTATCCAAGAACAACTCAATTGGCTCAAAAGGCAAGCAAAATGTGAGGACTTGCTATAATTGTGGAAATGCGAGTCACTTTGTGGTGGATTGTCCGTATGAGAAGAGGGAAGACAATGGTGGCAAGCTCATTCGCGAAGACAAGGCAAAGTCCTTCCCCAACAAGAACAACTTCAACAAGAAGGTGCCTAAAAATGGGTTGGTGTCACACGAAGAGTACATCTCCGATGATGATGATGATGATGAAGATGCAAGTGGTGAAGGAATGGCAATGGCCACAGTGGCCATTGCTGTTGGGGAACGTTGGATGGGAAACAAAAAATATCCTACGCACACATAAGATCTATCCATGGTGATGAGCATCTACGAGAGGGAGAGTGGATCTACATACCCTTGTAGATTGCTAAGTGGGAAGCGTTAAGAAACGCGGTTGATGTAGTCGAACGTCTTTGTGATCCAAATCGCCGAGCAACCCGCGATCCCATCACGATCCATCTCGCGATCTAATCACGATCCGTCCCGCGATCCCATCACGATTTGTCCCGCAATCCCATCACGAATTGTCTCACGATCTTGATCACGGTCCTTCCGATCCAGTGCCGAACGGACGCCACCTCCGCATTCAGCACACGTACAGCTCGATGACGATCTTCGCCTTCATGATCTAGCAAGAGGGAGCGGAGAAGTAGAAGAGTTCTCCGGCAGCACGACGGCGATGCGACGATGGTGGTGGAGCTATTTGTGATGCCCCCAATTTCGACCGTATGCTAAACATACACGCAATGCGTATGACCAAGATCGGGGACTCACTAATCAATATCACAACACAACTCTAGACACAAATTAAGGTCATACAGCTTCATATTACAAGCCTGGGGCCTCGAGGGCTCGAATACAAAGGTCGACAAACATGAGTCAACGAAAGCAAATAATATCTGAGTACAGACAAAAGTTAAACAAGTTTTGCCTTAAGAAGGCTAGCACAAACATAACAACAGATCGAAAGAGGCGAGGCCTCCTACCTGGGAACCTCCTATCCTGCTGCTGGTCGGGGGCCGCCTCCACGTAGCAGTAGGCTCCTGTGGTGGTGTAGTAGTCGTCTCCGACGTACTCCATCTCTTGGGCTCCAACGCCTGAACGCAGAATCGTATCGAGGGGGAAAGAGAAAGCAAATCAGCGGTGAGTACTCATCCAAAGTACTCGCAAGACTGACATCAGAACTATTCTAAGTATGCATCATTATCAAGGGGAGGGGTTATATCTGGACTGACTGCAGAAAGCAAGAATAGGGGGAAGGCCTAGTCCTATCGAAGACTAGCATCTTCAACATCTTGCAGCATTAGAAGAGAGTAGACAGGTAATCACTTATAATCATATTATTGTAACATTTTTTATTAAGTAACCATGCCCAGAGATTCTTCCTCGACTCCTTGCGAGGAAGCAATCCCGGAGCCAACATTCATTTCAAATTAAAGTCACAATTATAGTTGTATAAGGTCAAGGTACAACTCCAAGTTGTCCTGTTACCGTGGACACGGCTATTTGAATAGATGAATTCATCCTTGCAGGGGTGCACCGCATTTCCAACACGCTTGATCACCTCCAGCCGAACACACTTTCCTGGGTAATGCCCGGCCTCGGGATCCAAAATGTCATCGCCCCACCTAGGCTCAACAAAGAGGCCAGCCCGCCAGTCTAAATCCTAAGCGCACAGGTTCGTGGGCTCAATTGCCCTTGCACTCCTGCACGATGCGTAGGCAGCCAGAAGCAGACCTAGTACACTCAGTCCGGGAGCTGTACCTTCCAGCCCAATCCGGTGCACGCTGCTCCATTGCTGACGTCTGAAGAGCTTCGGCTGATACAACAACGCTGAGTACCCATAACTTCTCCCACGTGAAGGTTTGGTGCATAAAAGGTCAAACGACCAACTCAGATCAAATACCCAACCCAGTAGAATTTTGTTAATGCGGGGCAAGCGCGAACCATAATGTAGTCCGTCGCCCCGCCAATAACCCCCGGGTGCCTTAACGGCGCACCCCACCAAGTCTTCGGATGCCTTACAGCGCTTCCCACCAAATCTTTCTCACACGAGTACCCTTGGGGCTGACCCGTCTTAGAACTGTTGGGAACTCAGGTCCACCTCAATAGAGTGGTACCACCTGTCCCTTCAGTCCCGTCATGTTAGTACAGTGCCAAGTCAATTGTAACTGTGTGGTTATACACCGAGTGGATATTCGAGGAATCACCCTCCATGGACCCCACTTGAGGTATGTGTACGACATGAGTCTCTAACGATAAATGGGAAGGAGGAATCACCCTCGATACCCACGATCGATTAGCTACGCTACAGAATTAACACCGGGAGTGCTAAGTGAGGTATCACCCTCGGCACTCGGTAGTAGCTCTTTAGTGCCATACTAAAGGGGTGTGCGGTGAGGTGAGGGGTCTGGCTCGTCGGTCGGTTGGCTGAGTCTTCGGGTCTTCAAGTCGTCGGGTCGTCGATGAAGAAGCAAGGGCAACTGGGACTAAGGGGTAACTGGGGATTCATTGATCAACCTATACTAAGTAGTTGATATTATTGCAGGTATAGTAACAGTTTATCAAAAACAGGCCATGCATCTGAATAGGAGCTAACTAATACCGTAGCAAAATCTAATGCAAGAATAAGAGGGAAAGGAATAGGCGATATCGAAATGCTCAAGGGGGGGAGGGGTTGCTTGCCTTGCTACTCTGTGGCAAAAGGCCTAATCGTCAGGGGCGTAGTCGTACTCGGCAGCAGCGTTAGTCTCGGAGGCTACCGGATAGAAGAGGGGGAAGAACAATAAATACAAGCAAACAGATGCAACACGATGCATGACATGGAAACATGCAGTGCTAGGGGGAGTCTAACACAGTACTACACGTATCAGACGGATCGAGAGAATATCTGACGATATTTCGCAGGTCTTTGGATTTATCGGACAGACGATCCGGAGGAGAAAAGTTCCATGTCTGCTATGCTAGGAGCATGTGATGGATGAACGGATAGCGTATTCGGATTCATGGGATTTTTCTTATCAACTTTCATGTATAAAACTATTTCATCTGACTTACAGATTATTATATATTAATTTTTAAAGTTTTATTAATATTCTGGATTTAAAAAAAATTAAATTAAATCAATTAATTGCATTATGACATCAACATGATGTCATGCTGACATCAGCAGTTAACAGTGACAATTGACTGGTCAAACTGACCAGTGGGCCCCTGTTGTTAGTGACACAAGTTTAATTAAGTTTTAATTATTATTAAAACAGAATTAATTAAGGGGGTGGGACCCACCTGTGAGTGACCATTAAAATATATTAATTAACAATTTTGAATTAACAAGTTTAATTAGTGTTAATGGGCTGGACCCACATGTCATTCTCATTACACCTAAGAAAGTAATTAGTTAATCTAATTGACCTTAATTAGCTAATTAATTAACATTTTTTTATTATTAATATTATTTATTATATATTTATCTCTATTATTTTTTATTAATTAATCGTTTTACAGGGGCGTGGGCCCGTGTTGCCATAGAGAGTGGGGGGGGGGTTAGTGGGTGGTTAAGCCCCACTAACCAAAACGGGACCGGGGGGAGCCAGGGGCTCGCTGGCGACGGTGGCTAGCAGCGGCCGGCCAGCGTGAGCGTCAAGCAGCAGCAGCTGGTGAGCGTGGGGCGGGGGCGAGTGGCCGGTTTGTTGGGGCAGGGGAGGGCGACCACGGGAGCGGCAGCGGTGGCGGCGGCCAGCACCGGCCGCGGGCGGCCAGGGCAGGCGCGAGCGGCGGCCGGAGGAGACGAGCATGGGGCCGCAGCAGGCGGACAACATGCGGGTGCGAGCGGCAGGGGAGGTCGTGGCGAGCGCAGTCGCGGCGCAGGGGCGGGCGACGACGACGCGCGAGAACGGCGAGCGGGCAGAGGGCAGTGAGAGTGCAGGGGGAGGGGCGGCTCACATCGGTGAGCAGGGGAGGGTAGTAGGCGCGGGGAAGGGTCAAGGAGGTCCGGCATGAGGAGGAGCACCGGCGAGGCGGCGGGGCGGCGTCGTGGCGATGGCAAGGCGGCGCAGGTGGCGTCAGGGGCGATGCGGGGCAGCGCGACACGGGCGTGGCGGTGCCTCGATCCGGTCGGGAGAGGAGAGGTAGTAACCAAGAGGGTGAGGGGTGAGTGAGGGAGTGTGTGGGGGGCTAGGGTTTCTGATGGGGGGGTAGTAGGCCAAGGGTGGGTCGGCCGGTTGAGTGGGCCAGCTGGGCCACGACCCAGTGAACAGGGGGGGTTTGATTATTTCCCCTTTATTTTTTTTGTTTTTCTCTTCTTTTTAGCAATTACTGTTTGCAAAGTTTTTAATTACTAAATAGTTTTATAAAAATATAGTACCTTCCCCCTATATTAGGCAGTGTCCCAAAAAGTATGAGACCATTTGAAAAATGTTTGAAATTTTATAATTCAAAAGGCCATTAATAATTGTTTTGGCCCCTGTTATAAATGCTTTAGAGGCACCAAAATATTTTCTAAAATTCTGGTTCTAATTTTATAAATACCAGGTGAATAATTTTAACCCAAACATGATTTTTGTTTTCTAGTTTGTAAAAATATTTAAATCACTTTTAAATTGATTTGTGAAATCACCAGGAAATCAAATGAGACATGATTCCATTGTGATCAAACAAGGTTTAGGAAAAACATTATCATAAGCTCATGGTTACTGTAGCTTAATTGTAGTGATCACTATAGCATGGATCCAGGGTGTCACAACTCTCCTCGTCTAACAAGAATTCTTGTCCCAAGAATTAAGTGGTAGGGTAAGGGAAAACGTTCTGTTTACGAAGTTCTAACGGATCTTCTCGTCTTTGATGTTCTTCTCGAAGAAGTTGACCCCTTTTGTTGGTATATTCATCTTTCTGCTTAAGGTCATCATGATGAAGTCGTCATCCTTTCTACGGGGTCTTCATCGTCCTATGAATGCGATTAGAGGAAAAACTCTCGAAGAACGTATCCCTACAAGGTTGGGCATCTGACGGCGAACTCAGGGAGGAACACAAGATTTATTTCTCAAGTTAAGACTCAAGGAATCACTAAGAGCAAAATGTGATGGTACAAAAGTTTCAAACGGGTAGGCAATCATTCGATGCCTGATCAGAAGGTGAAAGGGATTCTGAGCAACGAAATAATTATTGGGTCCGAGATTAGGATATATCATCCCTTGGACAGTGTTTCAGGAATTACAAAACAAGCCAAGTGCAAAGGATACTTTGGAATCAAAGATGTACAGGAGAGTCAGGTTTTGATCCTATGGAACTTTGGGTTATGGGCCCACCATGTGGATTAAGAGTAGCAAGAGCGGTGACATCTTGCATGGTCTTGCTAGCAAGACATGTCAGAGGAAAGTCTGTCATATATGTCGACTCAACATCGATACCAAGGGCGGGGGACGAAGAGAGCCATCTTCCTACTCGTTAAAACGAGGCGGACCAATAGGCAAACTTCTCGTCCACCGGCGGTTTCCGAAATGTTATTAGCAACAGTAACATGGCCTTACTGACAGAATTGATCACCGAGGTGTTTACCTAAGCAGGTAATTACCACTGTTCAGATAAGCTAGATTACAAGAAAGGTTAAACAGTCCAATGAAAAGGAAAATGTGATTATACTCAAGTTTTAGGAGTATATCTTTCCCAAGGAAAAATAGACCATGATATACATGACATGATAGCAAGTAGATAACCATTTAGTTAAAAGGGGCGAGGAAATTCATGACATTCCCGTACAATGGTGTTTGGATAACTGATCAAGAGACAATTAGCATTAAGCTTACATTATTCCTTTTGATGATCGGTATACCACATCCATGCTTAGGGATAGCAATGATATGGTGTTTCGAGTAGAGGATGGAGTTTGGATACACAAAGGATCCAGTAGGAACACCTTATAAAGTAAGTATTATAATTTGCCCATGGAAGAATGGCAACCCTTGTTGAAGAAGGCATTATAACAATAGGTCATCCGACCAGGTGTGCTAGCTACAACATAACCTTACCGAGTAATAAAGACCAAAATTATAATTCTTGATAATGTCCCAACCATCATATATGTCCGAGATTCGAATCTGGTTGGTGTCAGGATATATCAGGCTCAGCAGGCCTGAGAAGGAAAAAAAATAAGATGAAACACACGTCTATGAGACGATGCGGCAAGATTCTCGGGGAATGATCAATAGAAGCAAGCCTTGAATCATGAGTCAGATTACAAGACATATGAACATAATGTCAAGACATTCGTGTCCATGTGGAAGCTTTTATAATGGAATGCAATCAAGATTTGGTTGGGAACCATCATAGAGGATATCAAAGTTCCATGTGTAAGTCTGGACTAGGTCTTACGTATAACTTTTTTTTTGAGATCAAATCAGTCAGTGGCTTGGCATGCTAGGGAATACATATGGAGTGAAGGTAGCAGATCTTCAAAACATATAACACTCCGCATATGCATGAAACAATTGGAACGATTCCAAAGGAAGCCAAACAAAATTGTCTTATAATCACGGCGACAAAATGCACGTGAACTCAGAGAGAAACACCTCTTTTAACAAACATATTCTTCATGAGCTAGGCACAAGGTAATGCTTTCATTGTTTCCAATCACCAGCTTAAATGTTCATCATGAACCACGGAGAAGAAGAGATGGCTGATGGGTTCAGTAACAACTCATCGAGAATTCCACAAAAATGGATTCCCATGATTGTGTGAACAAGGTGATAGTATTGGTCAACCCAGATGATATTTTGAGGTATGCCCGAGGGAAACATCCAAATTTAAACATTAATTGAAAGGTTCACCCAAGAAAAATCTGGGCTAAATAGCACGACCAATGTTACAATGTTCGTTCAATAGGAAACACACTAAGAATGGACTTATTGTTTATTAACTCCAAGGTAATAGAGTTGCTATGCCATATGTGTTGAATTTACACATAACCGTACATTTGTCGGTATTCCGGTTAGAAACAACATGGAAAATAAGAAATGAAAGGTGATGCACGAATTATCATTATATCAAGAATTTTTATGACATATGCAAACTTCATGTCATTCTCGAAAAAGATGGCAATACTCCAAGATAGAACAAAACACAAGACGGCTAACAAGGAACTTAAGGTTCAACCAAAACAAGACCAAGTCTGTGTTTGGAAGAAAGGTAAGGATGTCGTCAACGACAATACCAATCACCAAGGGGCAATGATGCTACTCTCATCATGAATCTAATTGGTATCTTAGGAGAGTTCAGAATGTTGATGATGACCATGGCACAATTGTTTAGAAGTCTCTTGAAGATGTAATTGATCAGCAACGACATTAAGCAAAGAAATGGTGAAGTGAATGGTTGACGAAACCACATGTTAGAGTGCTAGCTAAGAATGAGAATTGCCTTTCAAGACAACCAACATGACGTTCAAGGTTTGATGTAAGCTTAAAGAACTGTTGGGAGGGTGCTTCAGGGATGAAGGACATAGATGGTATGGTCAAGCATTAGCATGACGATGATGATGTCACCTACCAGCTCGGAAGGACATGAACGAGTACAAAATCTTAAGCAAAGAAGACTATTAAGAGTTGATGAATTTGGAATGCGTACTCGATTTAGTTACTGGTGTCCTTGAGTGTCAAACAACTCGAAACACGAGGAAACTGGAACGAGCGAAAGAAAACACAGCTCATGAGGATATCATAAGAAGCTATGTAGCTCTATGATATTCATGACATACCAAGGATAATACTCGAAGGTATATCAGAATGAAAGCTTGGACCGACGTATTGATCTGAATATGATAAGTACTTTAACTTGTCTAAAATGGGATCAAAGAAGAACAATCATGGTCGGAACCATGATTGCAAAGTACCAAATCACACATAAAAGGTCAAATCATACAATGAATGATTATTAATACGAGAAGCTTCTATGATAAGATCAACATCGTTTCCATGGGCATGAACACAAGGTACAAGGTCGACTCCCACTTTATCAATGCATCACCTTCCATTTTCTCCTGTTTTTCAATGAGGTTGTAGCTTTGAAAGATTATCCGGCAAAACAACAGAGGAGTAGGACTCGTGAAAACTCATAAGTTCACACGAAGAAAGGAAGGCACATGTTCAACCCATCGGGGCATCTTAGGAACATATACCACAAGCTTCAAGAGTAATTAACACATGTTTGACAAAAGAGCATGGCTGGCAAAAGCATAGAATACAACTTTTCAGAGGGACAAGACACAATTTACCAATGGCATCATGCATCAGGGGAAGAACTCCCAAGGATTGTGAATGTGAAGGATGTTGTCGGATAAGCCCGACAATGGTTTTGCCATCCCACAAAGGAATCTGATGTGAGTATCGGAACCCAATCAATGGAAGAAGAATGCAAGGCATTGGATTATAGAACATCCAATTAAATCGATGATTAAAATAACCAAGGAATTAAGATTTCTCAATTGGTGTATCACAAACAAATGATCCGATCAAATACAAGCAAGCTGAATGGCCTTAGATGGACAATCAATAAGTCATGATTTGTCGAGAACCAACTCATGTTTGGAAAGACATCTGAGATGGACAGATAATTTATGAGAAACAACTAATGAATGCGTGTATCCACACATAGGTTGAATCAATAAAATCAAATGACAACCACCAAAGATTTAATGAATATTGCTAGACATATGGAATTAACCATAATGCACTGCAGGTGAGAAAGGTCAAGAGTAATAGGTTACTAAGAATTTCGGAAGATCGAAAAGTATTTTGAAGAATTTTGTGAAACACATGAACAACTAGGATGAACGGACCCTCGAAAATTGTGAGGAATTATCCGTAAGGCTTCCATGCGAAAAGGAACTATAAGGTGGTAAACTCAAAGGGTTATCGGGGAAATGGAAAGTATTCCAGGGCATCTTGTAACAACAAGAGCAACGAGAAAATATTGTATGAATTACTAGTGCAATTAGTCATCCATAGGGACTTAGCGGCGGTAGGGAATTGCAAAGCCGATGAGCACAAAGTCTCGGAAAACATCAAAAGGGTATCTTCAGAATCTTCTAATGGAGCAGGTGATCTTCTGGTATGAGGGCTCTCTGGGAGAAGTAGTTACGAGAACCTAGAATTAGAGTTAATAAAATCTTTAACCCGAAAGAGGAGAGATCAGAGCCCAGAGTATAGCCAAGGAATAAAAGATCCTAATACCACCCGATTGAGATGTGGGCCCGTAAGCCACACAACAACGTTAGTAAAAGTTTTTCAATGACTAGACTCAACTTCGGCCAAGGAGTTGGAAAGGGGGCTACCTACAAGCAGTCGGCTCTGATACCAACTTGTGACGCCCCCAATTTCGACTGTACGCTAAACATACACGCAATGCGTACGACCAAGATCAGGGACTCACTAATCAATATCACAACACAACTATAGACACAAATTAAAGTCATACAACTTCATATTACAAGCCTGGGGCCTCGAGGGATCAAATACAAAGCTCGACAAACACGAGTCAGCGGAAGCAAATAATATCTAAGTACAGACACAAGTTAAACAAGTTTTTCCTTCAGAAGGCTAGCTCAAACATAACAACGTATCGAAAGAGGCAAGGCCTCTTGCCTGGGAACCTCCTATCCTACTGCTGGTCGGGGGCCACCTCCATGTAGCAGTAGGCTCCTCCGGTGGTGTAGTAGTCATCTCCGGCGTACTCCATCTCCTGGGCTCCAACGTCTGAACACAAAATCATATCGAGGGGGAAAGAGAAAGCAAAGCAGAGGTGAGTACTCATCCAAAGTACTCACAAGACTGACATCAGAACTATTCTGAGTATGCATCATTATCAAGGGGAGGGGTTATATCTGGACTGACTGCAGAAAGCAAGAATAGGGGGAAGGCCTAGTCCTATCGGAGACTAGCATCTTCAGCATCTTGCAACATTAGAAGAGAGTAGATAGGTAATCACTTATAATCATATTATTGTAACAATTTCTATTAAGTAACCACGCCCAGAGATTCTTCCTCGACTCCCTACAAGGAAGCAATCCTGGAGATAACATTCATTTCAAATTAAAGTCACAATTATAGTTGTATAAGGTCAAGGTACAACCCCAAGTCGTCCTGTTACCGTGGAGACGACTATTCGAATAGATGAATTCATCCCTGCAGGGGTGCACCGCATTTCCAACACGCTTGATCACCTCCAGCCGGACACAATTTCCTGGGTAATGCCCGGCCTCGGGATCTAAAACATCATCGCCCCACCTAGGATCAACGAAGAGGCCAGCCCACCGGTCTAAATCCTAAGCGCGCAGGTCATGGGCTCACTTGCCCTTGCACTCCTGCATGATGCGTAGGCGGCCGAAAGCAGACCTAGTACACTCAGTCCGGGAGCTGTACCTTCCAGCCCAATCTGGCACGCGCCGCTCCATTGCTGACATCCGAAGAGCTTCGGCTAATACAACAACGCTGAGTACCCATAACTTCTCCCACGTGAAGGTTTGGTGCGTAAAAGGTCAAACGACCAACTCAGATCAAATACCCAACCCAGTAGCATTTTGTTAATGCGGGGCAAGCGCGAACCATAATGCAGTCCGTCGCCCCACCAATAACCCTCGGGTGCCTTAACAGCACACCCCACCAAGTCTTCGGATGCCTTACGACACATCCCACCAAATCTTTCTCACACGGGTACCCTTGGGGCCGACCCGTCTCAGAACTGTTGGGAACTCAGGTCCACCTCAACAGAGTGGTACCACCTGTCCCTTCAGTCCCGTCATGTTAGTACAGTGCCAAGTCAATTGTAACTGTGTGGTTATACGCCAAGTGTATATTCGAGGAATCACCCTCGATGGACCCCACTCGAGGTATGTGTGTGAAATGAGTCGCTATCGATAAATGGGAAGGAGGAATCACCCCCGATACCCATGATTGATTAGCTACGCTACAAAATTAACGCCGGGAGTGCTAAGTGAGGTATCACCCTCGGCACTCAGTTGTAGCTCTACAGTGCCATACAAAAGGGGTGTGCGGTGAGGTGAGGGGTCTGGCTCGTCGGTCGGTTGACCGAGTCTTCGGGTCTTCGAGTCGTTGGGTCGTCGATGAAGAAGCAAAGGCAACTGGGACTAAGGGGTCACTAGGGATTCATTGATCAACCTATACTAAGCAGTTGATATTATTGCAGGTATAGTAACAGTTTATCAAAAATAGGCTATGCATCAGAATAGGAGCTAACTAATACCGTAGCAAAATCTAATGCAAGAATAAGAGGGAAAGGAATAGGCGATATTGGAATGCTCAAGGGGGGGGTTGCTTGACTTGCTGCTCTGCGGCAAAAGGCCTGATCGTCATGGGCGTAGTTGTACTCGGCAGCAGCGTCAGTCTCGGAGGCTACCGGATAGAAGAGGGGGAAGAAACAATAAATACAAGCAAACAGATGCAACACGATGCATGACATGGAAATACGCAGTGCTAGGGGGAGTCTAACACAGTACTACACATATCTGACGGACCGGGAGAATATCTGACGATATTTCCCATGTCTTTGGATTTATCGGACAAATGACCCGGAGGAGAAAAGTTCCATGTCTGCTATGCTAGGAGCATGTGATAGATGAACGGATAGCGTATTCAGATTCGTTAGATTTTTCTTATCAACTTTCATGTATAAAACCTTTTCATCTGACTTACGGATTATTTTATATTACTTTTTAAAGTTTTATTAATATTCTAGAATTAAAAACATATTAAATTAAATCAATTAATTGCATTATGACATCAGCATGATGTCATGCTGACATCAGCAGTCAATAGTGATAGTTGACTGATTAAACTGACCAGTGGGCCCCTGTTGTTAGTGACACATGTTTAATTAAGGTATAATCATTATGTAACATCCCAAAATTTTATTTTGGAATGTTATGAATATAGTTATGCATCTATCATCACCATTGCTTGATTGTATGTGATAGTTGAAATGTCTTTTCTGACTTTCTGAAAGCTCTTTCTACTTTTCCCTAAGTTGCTTTCACCTATTTGAAATTTTGGTTAAATGTTCAAAATAAGAGAGGAGGAACATGACACTCCACACTAGGGTCAAATTGGTGAATTATTTGAACATAATAACCAGGGGTTATTTTGAAAATATTTGCAAAAAGGATTTAAAAACAATTAGGACATTTCTGAATTTTTTTTTTCAAAGTGTTCAAATGACAGAATAGAAATGTTCATTAAATAGCATTTATTATTCTGTTAATTTTGATATATAATACCCCTATATTTACAAACGATTTGAATGCTTTAAAAGCTTTTGAATGTCTCTGGTAAATTATTAAAAAGAAACGGTAACCGTTTCCGGTATTAAACGGGCCGGCCCACCGGCTTTAAAAGCCGAGACCGTTACCGGTCGGCCGACCGAGCGCAGTAACGCTCCCGCTCTCTCACTGAAACCGGGTCCCACCCCGTCCGACCGTTGCCCCGGAACGGTCATCGTCTTCACTCCCCGCGCTCGCCGGATCCGACGCCGGCCGTTACTCCCCCTCGCCGGATCTCTCTCTCCTTTACTCCCCCTCACCCCTCGAGCGCCCTATAAGAACCGGACCACCCCCCGCATCCATTTCCCCCCCGAGCCCCTTCTCTCTCTCGCCGAGACGCCGGCAATTGCTCGCCGGAGCTACTCCCACACCGAAGCTCGCCGTCGACCGTAGCCACCACCTCCGACCACCATTCGCCTCGCCGTCGCCACCAATCGACTCCGGAGAACCGTCCCTGTCGCCCGGACCACCTCCCCGTCCTCCCCGACCACCGGAACACCTCGCCGTCGCAATCGCCGCTACCGGACTCGCCGAAGTACCCCGACGCCGGCAACCTCCCTCCGTAAGCCCCCTCGACCGTCGGATCCCGAACCAACGGCTAAGATTAGAACGGACTTAAGTCCGAACCGTTTTCTTATATCGATCGGTCGCCCGCTCTATTTCACCTACCGCACGTCCCCCTTAACCAATCGGATCGCGCCACGTCACCCCCTGGCCGACCGGTAGAATTTCACCTTTTTCTGATTTTATTTAGAAAACAGAACCTATTCTAATTTTGTTTTAGCTATATCTTTTAACCTGTTTAGAGTTTTGAGTTGATTCTTTTTGCAATAGCTCACATTTTTCATGTAGTTTCACCCTGTACTTTTAAATTTCAAATTTGAACTATAAATTTGAATTGAATCAAATTTGCTTAAAATCTTCAAATCTGAATAACTAGAGTTTAAAAATAGATTTTGATATGATTCTTTTTGCTACTGTTTGGTATTAGTTAGGACTATCTTCATGCATAGTTTGAGAGTTTTCATGATCTATTTAATTACTGTTTTAACCAAAAACAGAATCTGTTTATTATTATACTATAGTTTTATAAACTTAATTTTGATTAGTTTGATTTAGAATTTGGTTTTATTGTTTATTAGGTTCTGTTAGTAAACATTTAGTGTTTTCACTTAATGTTAATAAAAATATAAATTTGCTTAGTTTAATTTTATTTAACATAGGAATCAAAATTTCTTTTCAATTAGGCTTAATTTGACTAAAACAACTAACTAGTAATAGTTTGTTTTCAAACAAAGTTTTGTATATTTTGTTTCTGTTTTCTAAGACAGATTTAATAGTAAATTATTTTTCTGTCAAGAACATGTTTTGTTAACAAATTATAAGTTTAGTTTTTCATTCTTTTGTTAATATAACTATAGTTGATTCATATAGTGTTTATCAAAACTTGTATAAACTTCACTAAATTTTTCCCAACAAGCTTAAATTGATTATTCTGTTTATTAATAAAATATTCTATTGTTTCCTTGCTGACAACAATTGTTTTGTTATTTCAAAATAGTTTTATTATGTAGTAGTGTTTTCATCATCTCCTTTGGAAAACAAAACTTTATGTGTTTTCTTACTTATGACTTGTGCATTGTTTGTTTCAATTGTTTACTAGTTCCTTGTTGTGTGTGTGTTAGCTACAATATTTTGATTGTATGCTTATTTGAGTGCATTGTTTGTTTCGTTAGATTATCCGGAGTGCGAAGCCTGTTACCTAGAGTCACTCACGTACGAAGATCATCAATCAGGCAAGTCACTTTGATCATGTTTTACCCATGTTTTATATGCATTAGTTCTACCATCTCCCCAGTTGCATGCAAGATAGGTTAGTTGGAAACTTGGTTACATTGTAGTAGTATCATGTGGTAGATACCCCTCTCAACCCTCTTTGACAACATTGGCCCCGGGAAACGTTGTTTTACTTTTGCTATGCTAATAGTAGACGGGGTTGGTTGTGTGATTCATGGGAGTTGAGAGAGTTAATAATTTCAAGACCTACATAATGAGCAAGATTTCAAGACTCCAAGTTTTCAACATACCTCTGGGTGGA
This sequence comes from Hordeum marinum, assembly GCA_022496015.1. NCBI lineage: Eukaryota > Viridiplantae > Streptophyta > Magnoliopsida > Poales > Poaceae > Hordeum > Hordeum marinum. The sequence continues at coordinate 390,028,156 of CM039672.1, forward strand.
TGATGGTTGAACGGCGCCCTGGAGAAACCAGTGGTTAGCCTAGGTGATGCTGGAGATGGCCAGTATTCACGCGGAAAGGTCCACCCAGGCACAAAGGGATGGATGGGTGCTTCAAGACCCAAGGCTTACCTGCACAGCCACAAGTCATTATGGGCTCTGGCTTGGTTGGATATCGTGGTAACTCTGGACAGGCGGTGCTACGAGAGGTAGAAGAACGGTAGGAAAGGATGGGCACCGTCAGAGTCGCAGGGAAACCCTTTGGAAGACCATGTTTTGGTCATCCGTTTCTCAAACACCCTGAAGTGCGAGAAACCAAACGGAGGCGACCAAATCTTGTGGGGAACGTGTGCAAAACTCTGCAGAGTATTTCAAACCTAATCGATTAGCCGTGTCCACGGTCATGGACGACTTGAGCCAAAGGAATTGAAACTTCCGGAACTCTCAACACAAATAATATGATGATGTGGGTATTTAATAATTTTGGGTATGAGAATTGGTTGGTGGAACCATCTCATTAATCAACCAACTTAGTAATATTTTTTTGCTTAACCCCCCTTGATGTAGGAAAAACTTGGCTTTACGCAAAAACTTACCACCCCACTTGCCATATAAGCATATAGACTAGATGATTATCTTTCCACTCTTCTCTTGTGACTTTGCCGGCATATTCCATATGCTGACCTACACGGCTGCAACGTATCATGTTGCAGAGTACTTTTCCGACCAGGAGTGAGGACACGTTCTATGCTCAGTGAGATGCCCTTGGAGTCAGATGGACTCACCTATCTTCGACGCTTCCGCAAGACTTAGTTACTCTCATGAGTTGGCTTTTTGGCCACTTTATTGTAATCTTTATTGTAATAAAGGACTCGATATGAGATCTCGATTAACATAATGTTGTGTGATTTCCCTTTGATATATACATTGATGTACCGTGTGTGTACCAGCATGATCTTGGGATGGTACGGAAACACCGGAGACTTGACCTTCCAGGTCGGGTCGCTACAGAAATGGTATCAGAGCACACGCTGACCGTAGGACGTAACCTCTAGGATTGGAAAGCCTTAGGATTGTTTTTCTTTGTCTTTAAAAATTCTTATACTCTCATCTATTCGTTTCTGACTCCTCTCCGATTATTTCAAAAATTTATAGATGGCCACCTTCATCCCAGTGTTGATCACGGAGTTTTGCCAGCCTGATGCAACGATGCCCTTTAGTAAGGAGCTGATGAGGATCGTCAAGGACGTGAGGATTGCTTTGCTGAGCATCACCGGGATTCCTATCATGTCATTTCCCCAAGATGGACGCTACAGGATCGAGGTGCATATTCCAGGGAAGACTTTTGGGAATCGGAAGGAACCCATCGACCTCAAGTTCATGGCACCCAGTTGGATACTTGGAAGAGACATGGCTATTCATCGTTCCCTTGGACGTATTCAGGAAGCATACAGTGGTGGAACCATTTCACCAGGACTCAGCATGGTTTGTCGCAGAGATGCCAATGGAAACATTATAACACCTCCCACTTCAGACACCACTATTTCCTATGTCTAGACCCTGGAGACTCATATCAGGACTCTGGAGCTTCGAGTTCGTGCTGACACGAAGACTATCAAGAACCTGATGAATCGCGAGCTGGACCTTGAAGCTGATCTGCGAGAGGCCAACTATGAACACGAGCATGAAGTGAAGGACTTCCTAGAGAGGATTGATGAGCAGAATGCACGCATCGCAACTCTGGAGGAGCAGCTAGACATGGGGGAAAACCTTCACCCCGAAGGAGACATGGCACCCTTCATCAGCGACGATGAAGACTATGAGGAAAGCACCACCGGAGGACCTACGACTATGCACTTCTGAGGAAAAACATTAGTTATGCCCTCCATGTATCTTTTATTTTAGTCGTTAAAGCGTAGGTCGATGCTTAGTTGTCTGAGATTGTATTTCCGATGTTTGACATTGATTGAATAAATGAATGAGTGTTTGGTGTGATATGTTTGTTGCATTGCATATGGGTAGTGAATTTCTTTTAGACCCTTGTTCTATTCTAATTCTCACCCCTCTGAAAACAGCAAGATGCCTCCACGACGTGAGACCGACTTCACTTTCCCACCAGAACTCACTCAACTCCTTCAGCAACAGAATGCACTGATGCAACTATTGATTCAGAATCAGACCAACAATCAGAACAACAATAATCATCACCATCCACCCCAGACTGACAATCTCACCCGTTTTCTGAGGTTGAACCCTCCAACTTTCTCCAGCAGTACTGAGCCCATTGTGGCAGATGACTGGCTCCGTAAGATGGAGAGAGAACTTGTCACCGCTGGATGCACTGACGCTGAGAAAGTGCGATTTGCCGCACATCAACTGGAAGGACCAGCAGCATCATGGTGGGAGAATTACACCACCACATATCCTATTGCAGATGTGACTTGGGAGCAGTTCAAGCTTGCTTTCCGCACCGCTCATGTTTCAGCTGGAGCCATGAGTCTAAAGAAGCGCGAGTTTCGCAACTTGCGCCAGGGTAATCGCTCTGTGGCCCAATATGTGGAAGAGTTCAACATGTTGGCCCGTTATGCCCCAGGAGAAGTGGCCGATGATGCGGCCAAGCAAGAAAAGTTTCTGGAAGGACTCAACGACGAGTTGAGCATACAGCTGGTAGTGGCTAATTTCAACAACTACCAAGAGCTGGTGGATAAGGCCCTCATTTTGGAAGGTAAACAACAGCAGATTGAAAACCGCAAGCGGAAGTACACTCAGGGGAAGTTCAACTCTGGAACTCATCAGAAGCCTCGTTACTCCCCGTACTCCGGGAATACCGGATCAGGAAACGGTAAGTTTGGAAAGCACACCCATGCTGTGCACAACCATGGAGGTCACCATCATGGAGGAAATGGGAACAACCGTTCCAACCATGGTAACTTCAAGAGTGACAATGGGAATGGGAACAACAACCAGCACCGTCAAGTTCCTGCTGAGAAGGATCTGAGTCACATTACTTGTTTCAAGTGCCAGAAGACAGGGCACTATGCTACTGAGTGTCCCCAGAGCAAGCAAGGCAATGGAAACGGCAACAACAACGGCAATGCAGCAGTTAAGAAGCCCAATCCGTTTCCCCGTGCTCAAGTGAATCACATCGACGTGGAAGAAGTCTATGATCAACCCGAGACTGTGGTTGGTAAGTTTTTATTGCATTCACGTCCTGTTACAGTACTTTTTGATTCCGGTGCAACTCATTCATTCATATCAAGGGTAGTTGTGGATAAGTATGGTTTGCCCACCAAAACCCTTAGTCAGCCCATTCAGGTCAGTTCCCCAGGAGGTATGATGATGGCAGGGATAGGATGCCATGCCTTGAAACTCAATATAGGAAATCATGTTTTTCCCACCGACCTCATCGTCTTAGAGTCACAAGGATTGGATGTAATCCTAGGCATGGATTGGATGACCAAGTATGAAGGAAATCTTGATTGCCCTAGCAAGTCTATTTCACTCACCACCCCGGAGAACAAGAGGATTAAGTATGTATCCCGACGCACACGTATGAGTGCTAGGTTAAATGCCCTCACAGGAGTTGTTTAGGAGGAAGTACCTGTGGTAAAAGACTTTCCAGATGTATTTCCGGAAGAATTACCAGGAATGCCACCAGATAGGGAGATTGAGTTCTTAATAGAGCTACAGCCAGGGACAGCTCCAATTTCCAAGAGACCCTATCGGATGCCCGCAAATGATCTGTTGGAAATCAAGAAGCAAATTAAGGAGTTATTGGACAAAGGTTATATACGCCCAAGTTCTTCACCTTGGGGAGCCCCAGTTCTTTCGGTGGAGAAGAAGGATAAAACCTTGAGAATGGTAGTCGATTATCGTGCCTTGAACGAGGTGACTATCAAGAACAAGTACCCTCTGCCGATGATTAACGATTTGTTTGATCAGCTCATAGGAGCCAAAGTATTCTCCAAGATCGATCTTCGATCAGGGTATCACCAGTTGAAGATTCGTGAACAGGATATACCCAAAACAGCTTTCACCACGAGGTATGGCTTGTATGAGTATACGGTCATGTCTTTTGGATTGACTAATGCTCCTGCCTACTTCATGAATTTGATGAACAAAGTATTCATGGAATACCTAGACAAGTTTGTTGTGGTGTTCATCGATGACATTCTGATATTCTCCAAGAACGAGGAAGAGCATAAGGAACATTTGCGTTTAGTTCTGGAGAAGCTAAGAGAGCATCAGTTATATGCCAAGTTCAATAAATGTGAATTTTGGCTGACGGAAGTCGGATTCCTTGGACATGTTATTTCCGGAGATGGAATAGCAGTGGACCCCGCTAAGGTTGAAGCCGTCACCAAGTGGAAGTCACCCACCTCAGTTAAGGAGATCCGCAGTTTCCTCGGACTTGCCGGTTATTACCGGAGGTTCATTGAGAATTTCTCAAAGGTTGCCAAGCCCATGACAGAGTTGTTGAAGAAAGAATCCAAGTATGTTTGGACTGTGGAATGTGAAGCCAGTTTCCAGGAGTTAAAGGAACGTTTGGTCACAGCCCCAGTGTTGATCTTGCCCGATATTCGGAAGGATTTCCAGGTTTATTGTGATGCTTCACGACAAGGACTTGGAGGAGTACTTATGCAGGATGGTAAAGTTGTAGCCTATGCTTCCAGACAGCTATGACCTCATGAGTTGAATTATGCCACTCATGACTTGGAGTTAGCAGCCGTAGTGCACGCACTCAAGACTTGGAGACATTTCCTTATCGGAAATAGTTGTGATGTTTACACCGACCATAAGAGCCTGAAGTATATCTTCACGCAGAAAGAGTTGAACCTCAGACAGAGACGATGGTTAGAGTTAATCAAGGACTATGACATGAGATTACACTACCATCCAGGTAAGGCTAATGTTGTAGCCGATGCCTTGAGTCGGAAAACTTATGTGAACACACTCACAGCTGGAGGATTATCCCAAGAGTTAGTCGATGATCTCAGAGAGCTCAAGCTAGAGATAGTTCCAAGAGGATATGTTGCTACACTGGAAATTCAGTCCACCTTGACCGAAAGAATTCGTGAAGCCCAGAAATCAGACAAGGAGATTGCTGAGATTAAACAAAGAATGAAAGATGGCAAAGCTAAAGGTTTTCGTGAGGATGAACACGGAACTCTGTGGTTTGAGAACCGCATCTATGTGCCCAATGACTCAGAGCTCAGGAAGTTGATACTTCAGGAAGCCCACGATTCACCTTACTCGATACACCCAGGCAACACCAAGATGTATCTGGATTTGAAAGAAAGTTATTGGTGGACAGGTATGAAGAAGGATATTGCGGAACACGTTGCAATATGCGATGTTTGTCAGCGAGTAAAAGCAGAACATCAGAAACCAACAGGGTTACCCGCAGCAAGATCATCAAGTTCTGCAAAGTTTTGTGGAGTCACCATACTGAGGAAGAAGCCACCTGGGAACGCGAAGAAGATCTTCGTAGAGACCATCCGCACCTATTTTTTTAGCCAACCCGAATCTCGAGGGCGAGATTCATCTTAAGGTGGGTAGGTTTGTAACATCCCAAAATTTTATTTTGGAATGTTATGAATATAGTTATGCATCTATCATCACCATTGCTTGATTGTATGTGATAGTTGAAATGTCTTTTCTGACTTTCTGGAAGCTCTTTCTACTTTTCCCTAAGTTGCTTTCACCTATTTGAAATTTTGGTTAAATGTTCAAAATAAGAGAGGAGGAACATGACACTCCACACCAGGGTCAAATTGGTGAATTATTTGAACATAATAACCAGGGGTTATTTTGAAAATATTTGCAAAAAGGATTTAAAAACAATTAGGACATTTCTGAAATAATTTTTTTTCAAAGTGTTCAAATGACAGAATAGAAATGTTCATTAAATAGCATTTATTATTCTGTTAATTTTAATATATAATACCCCTATATTTACAAACGATTTGAATGCTTTAAGAGCTTTTGAATGTCTCTGGTAAATTATTAAAAAGAAACGGTAACCGTTTCCGGTATTAAACGGGCCGGCCCACCGGCTTTAAAAGCCGAGACCGTTACCGGTCGGCCGACCGAGCGCAGTAACGCTCCCGCTCTCTCACTGACACCGGGTCCCACCCCGTCCGACCGTTGCCCCGGAACGGTCATCGTCTTCACTCCCCGCGCTCGCCGGATCCGACGCCGGCCGTTACTCCCCCTCGCCGGATCTCTCTCTCCTTTACTCCCCCTCACCCCTCGAGCGCCCTATAAGAACCGGACCACCCCCCGCATCCATTTCCCCCCCGAGCCCCTTCTCTCTCTCGCCGAGACGCCGGCAATTGCTCGCCGGAGCTACTCCCACACCGAAGCTCGCCGTCGACCGTAGCCACCACCTCCGACCACCATTCGCCTCGCCGTCGCCACCAATCGACTCCGGAGAACCGTCCCTGTCGCCCGGACCACCTCCCCGTCCTCCCCGACCACCGGAACACCTCGCCGTCGCAATCGCCGCTACCGGACTCGCCGAAGTACCCCGACGCCGGCAACCTCCCTCCGTAAGCCCCCTCGACCGTCGGATCCCGAACCAACGGCTAAGATTAGAACGGACTTAAGTCCGAACCGTTTTCTTATATCGATCGGTCGCCCGCTCTATTTCACCTACCGCACGTCCCCCTTAACCAATCGGATCGCGCCACGTCACCCCCTGGCCGACCGGTAGAATTTCACCTTTTTCTGATTTTATTTAGAAAACAGAACCTATTCTAATTTTGTTTTAGCTATATCTTTTAACCTGTTTAGAGTTTTGAGTTGATTCTTTTTGCAATAGCTCACATTTTTCATGTAGTTTCACCCTGTACTTTTAAATTTCAAATTTGAACTATAAATTTGAATTGAATCAAATTTGCTTAAAATCTTCAAATCTGAATAACTAGAGTTTAAAAATAGATTTTGATATGATTCTTTTTGCTACTGTTTGGTATTAGTTAGGACTATCTTCATGCATAGTTTGAGAGTTTTCATGATCTATTTAATTACTGTTTTAACCAAAAACAGAATCTGTTTATTATTATACTATAGTTTTATAAACTTAATTTTGATTAGTTTGATTTAGAATTTGGTTTTATTGTTTATTAGGTTCTGTTAGTAAACATTTAGTGTTTTCACTTAATGTTAATAAAAATATAAATTTGCTTAGTTTAATTTTATTTAACATAGGAATCAAAATTTCTTTTCAATTAGGCTTAATTTGACTAAAACAACTAACTAGTAATAGTTTGTTTTCAAACAAAGTTTTGTATATTTTGTTTCTGTTTTCTAAGACAGATTTAATAGTAAATTATTTTTCTGTCAAGAACATGTTTTGTTAACAAATTATAAGTTTAGTTTTTCATTCTTTTGTTAATATAACTATAGTTGATTCATATAGTGTTTATCAAAACTTGTATAAACTTCACTAAATTTTTCCCAACAAGCTTAAATTGATTATTCTGTTTATTAATAAAATATTCTATTGTTTCCTTGCTGACAACAATTGTTTTGTTATTTCAAAATAGTTTTATTATGTAGTAGTGTTTTCATCATCTCCTTTGGAAAACAAAACTTTATGTGTTTTCTTACTTATGACTTGTGCATTGTTTGTTTCAATTGTTTACTAGTTCCTTGTTGTGTGTGTGTTAGCTACAATATTTTGATTGTATGCTTATTTGAGTGCATTGTTTGTTTCGTTAGATTATCCGGAGTGCGAAGCCTGTTACCTAGAGTCACTCACGTACGAAGATCATCAATCAGGCAAGTCACTTTGATCATGTTTTACCCATGTTTTATATGCATTAGTTCTACCATCTCCCCAGTTGCATGCAAGATAGGTTAGTTGGAAACTTGGTTACATTGTAGTAGTATCATGTGGTAGATACCCCTCTCAACCCTCTTTGACAACATTGGCCCCGGGAAACGTTGTTTTACTTTTGCTATGCTAATAGTAGACGGGGTTGGTTGTGTGATTCATGGGAGTTGAGAGAGTTAATAATTTCAAGACCTACATAATGAGCAAGATTTCAAGACTCCAAGTTTTCAACATACCTCTGGGTGGATGATGGTTGAACGGCGCCCTGGAGAAACCAGTGGTTAGCCTAGGTGATGCTGGAGATGGCCAGTATTCACGCGGAAAGGTCCACCCAGGCACAAAGGGATGGATGGGTGCTTCAAGACCCAAGGCTTACCTGCACAGCCACAAGTCATTATGGGCTCTGGCTTGGTTGGATATCGTGGTAACTCTGGACAGGCGGTGCTACGAGAGGTAGAAGAACAGTAGGAAAGGATGGGCACCGTCAGAGTCGCAGGGAAACCCTTTGGAAGACCATGTTTTGGTCATCCGTTTCTCAAACACCCTGAAGTGCGAGAAACCAAACGGAGGCGACCAAATCTTGTGGGGAACGTGTGCAAAACTCTGCAGAGTATTTCAAACCTAATCGATTAGCCGTGTCCACGGTCATGGACGACTTGAGCCAAAGGAATTGAAACTTCCGGAACTCTCAACACAAATAATATGATGATGTGGGTATTTAATAATTTTGGGTATGAGAATTGGTTGGTGGAACCATCTCATTAATCAACCAACTTAGTAATATTTTTTTGCTTAACCCCCCTTGATGTAGGAAAAACTTGGCTTTACGCAAAAACTTACCACCCCACTTGCCATATAAGCATATAGACTAGATGATTATCTTTCCACTCTTCTCTTGTGACTTTGCCGGCATATTCCATATGCTGACCTACACGGCTGCAACGTATCATGTTGCAGAGTACTTTTCCGACCAGGAGTGAGGACACGTTCTATGCTCAGTGAGATGCCCTTGGAGTCAGATGGACTCACCTATCTTCGACGCTTCCGCAAGACTTAGTTACTCTCATGAGTTGGCTTTTTGGCCACTTTATTGTAATCTTTATTGTAATAAAGGACTCGATATGAGATCTCGATTAACATAATGTTGTGTGATTTCCCTTTGATATATACATTGATGTACCGTGTGTGTACCAGCATGATCTTGGGATGGTACGGAAACACCGGAGACTTGACCTTCCAGGTCGGGTCGCTACAGAAATGGTATCATAGCACACGCTGACCGTAGGACGTAACCTCTAGGATTGGAAAGCCTTAGGATTGTTTTTCTTTGTCTTTAAAAATTCTTATACTCTCATCTATTCGTTTCTGACTCCTCTCCGATTATTTCAAAAATTTATAGATGGCCACCTTCATCCCAGTGTTGATCACGGAGTTTTGCCAGCCTGATGCAACGATGCCCTTTGGTAAGGAGCTGATGAGGATCGTCAAGGACGTGAGGATTGCTTTGCCGAGCATCACCGGGATTCCTATCATGTCATTTCCCCAAGATGGACGCTACAGGATCGAGGTGCATATTCCAGGGAAGACTTTTGGGAATCGGAAGGAACCCATCGACCTCAAGTTCATGGCACCCAGTTGGATACTTGGAAGAGACATGGCTATTCATCGTGCCCTTGGACGTATTCAGGAAGCATACAGAGGTGGAACCATTTCACCAGGACTCAGCATGGTTTGCCGCAGAGATGCCAATGGAAACATTATAACACCTCCCACTTCAGACACCACTATTTCCTATGTCTAGACCCTGGAGACTCATATCAGGACTCTGGAGCTTCGAGTTCGTGCTGACACGAAGACTATCAAGAACCTGATGAATCGCGAGCTGGACCTTGAAGCTGATCTGCGAGAGGCCAACTATGAACACGAGCATGAAGTGAAGGACTTCCTAGAGAGGATTGATGAGCAGAATGCACGCATCGCAACTCTGGAGGAGCAGCTAGACATGGGGGAAAACCTTCACCCCGAAGGAGACATGGCACCCTTCATCAGCGACGATGAAGACTATGAGGAAAGCACCACCGGAGGACCTACGACTATGCACTTCTGAGGAAAAACATTAGTTATGCCCTCCATGTATCTTTTATTTTAGTCGTTAAAGCGTAGGTCGATGCTTAGTTGTCTGAGATTGTATTTCCGATGTTTGACATTGATTGAATAAATGAATGAGTGTTTGGTGTGATATGTTTGTTGCATTGCATATGGGTAGTGAATTTCTTTTAGACCCTTGTTCTATTCTAATTCTCACCCCTCTGAAAACAGCAAGATGCCTCCACGACGTGAGACCGACTTCACTTTCCCACCAGAACTCACTCAACTCCTTCAGCAACAGAATGCACTGATGCAACTATTGATTCAGAATCAGACCAACAATCAGAACAACAATAATCATCACCATCCACCCCAGACTGACAATCTCACCCGTTTTCTGAGGTTGAACCCTCCAACTTTCTCCAGCAGTACTGAGCCCATTGTGGCAGATGACTGGCTCCGTAAGATGGAGAGAGAACTTGTCACCGCTGGATGCACTGACGCTAAGAAAGTGCGATTTGCCGCACATCAACTGGAAGGACCAGCAGCATCATGGTGGGAGAATTACACCACCACATATCCTATTGCAGATGTGACTTGGGAGCAGTTCAAGCTTGCTTTCCGCACCGCTCATGTTTCAGCTGGAGCCATGAGTCTAAAGAAGCGCGAGTTTCGCAACTTGCGCCAGGGTAATCGCTCTGTGGCCCAATATGTGGAAGAGTTCAACATGTTGGCCCGTTATGCCCCAGGAGAAGTGGCCGATGATGCGGCCAAGCAAGAAAAGTTTCTGGAAGGACTCAACGACGAGTTGAGCATACAGCTGGTAGTGGCTAATTTCAACAACTACCAAGAGCTGGTGGATAAGGCCCTCATTTTGGAAGGTAAACAACAGCAGATTGAAAACCGCAAGCGGAAGTACACTCAGGGGAAGTTCAACTCTGGAACTCATCAGAAGCCTCGTTACTCCCCGTACTCCGGGAATACCGGATCAGGAAACGGTAAGTTTGGAAAGCACACCCATGCTGTGCACAACCATGGAGGTCACCATCATGGAGGAAATGGGAACAACCGTTCCAACCATGGTAACTTCAAGAGTGACAATGGGAATGGGAACAACAACCAGCACCGTCAAGTTCCTGCTGAGAAGGATCTGAGTCACATTACTTGTTTCAAGTGCCAGAAGACAGGGCACTATGCTACTGAGTGTCCCCAGAGCAAGCAAGGCAATGGAAACGGCAACAACAACGGCAATGCAGCAGTTAAGAAGCCCAATCCGTTTCCCCGTGCTCAAGTGAATCACATCGACGTGGAAGAAGTCTATGATCAACCCGAGACTGTGGTTGGTAAGTTTTTATTGCATTCACGTCCTGTTACAGTACTTTTTGATTCCGGTGCAACTCATTCATTCATATCAAGGGTAGTTGTGGATAAGTATGGTTTGCCCACCAAAACCCTTAGTCAGCCCATTCAGGTCAGTTCCCCAGGAGGTATGATGATGGCAGGGATAGGATGCCATGCCTTGAAACTCAATATAGGAAATCATGTTTTTCCCACCGACCTCATCGTCTTAGAGTCACAAGGATTGGATGTAATCCTAGGCATGGATTGGATGACCAAGTATGAAGGAAATCTTGATTGCCCTAGCAAGTCTATTTCACTCACCACCCCGGAGAACAAGAGGATTAAGTATGTATCCCGACGCACACGTATGAGTGCTAGGTTAAATGCCCTCACAGGAGTTGTTTAGGAGGAAGTACCTGTGGTAAAAGACTTTCCAGATGTATTTCCGGAAGAATTACCAGGAATGCCACCAGATAGGGAGATTGAGTTCTTAATAGAGCTACAGCCAGGGACAGCTCCAATTTCCAAGAGACCCTATCGGATGCCCGCAAATGATCTGTTGGAAATCAAGAAGCAAATTAAGGAGTTATTGGACAAAGGTTATATACGCCCAAGTTCTTCACCTTGGGGAGCCCCAGTTCTTTCGGTGGAGAAGAAGGATAAAACCTTGAGAATGGTAGTCGATTATCGTGCCTTGAACGAGGTGACTATCAAGAACAAGTACCCTCTGCCGATGATTAACGATTTGTTTGATCAGCTCATAGGAGCCAAAGTATTCTCCAAGATCGATCTTCGATCAGGGTATCACCAGTTGAAGATTCGTGAACAGGATATACCCAAAACAGCTTTCACCACGAGGTATGGCTTGTATGAGTATACGGTCATGTCTTTTGGATTGACTAATGCTCCTGCCTACTTCATGAATTTGATGAACAAAGTATTCATGGAATACCTAGACAAGTTTGTTGTGGTGTTCATCGATGACATTCTGATATTCTCCAAGAACGAGGAAGAGCATAAGGAACATTTGCGTTTAGTTCTGGAGAAGCTAAGAGAGCATCAGTTATATGCCAAGTTCAATAAATGTGAATTTTGGCTGACGGAAGTCGGATTCCTTGGACATGTTATTTCCGGAGATGGAATAGCAGTGGACCCCGCTAAGGTTGAAGCCGTCACCAAGTGGAAGTCACCCACCTCAGTTAAGGAGATCCGCAGTTTCCTCGGACTTGCCGGTTATTACCGGAGGTTCATTGAGAATTTCTCAAAGGTTGCCAAGCCCATGACAGAGTTGTTGAAAGAAAGAATCCAAGTATGTTTGGACTGTGGAATGTGAAGCCAGTTTCCAGGAGTTAAAGGAACGTTTGGTCACAGCCCCAGTGTTGATCTTGCCCGATATTCGGAAGGATTTCCAGGTTTATTGTGATGCTTCACGACAAGGACTTGGAGGAGTACTTATGCAGGATGGTAAAGTTGTAGCCTATGCTTCCAGACAGCTACGACCTCATGAGTTGAATTATGCCACTCATGACTTGGAGTTAGCAGCCGTAGTGCACGCACTCAAGACTTGGAGACATTTCCTTATCGGAAATAGTTGTGATGTTTACACCGACCATAAGAGCCTGAAGTATATCTTCACGCAGAAAGAGTTGAACCTCAGACAGAGACGATGGTTAGAGTTAATCAAGGACTATGACATGAGATTACACTACCATCCAGGTAAGGCTAATGTTGTAGCCGATGCCTTGAGTCGGAAAACTTATGTGAACACACTCACAGCTGGAGGATTATCCCAAGAGTTAGTCGATGATCTCAGAGAGCTCAAGCTAGAGATAGTTCCAAGAGGATATGTTGCTACACTGGAAATTCAGTCCACCTTGACCGAAAGAATTCGTGAAGCCCAGAAATCAGACAAGGAGATAGCTGAGATTAAACAAAGAATGAAAGATGGCAAAGCTAACGGTTTTCGTGAGGATGAACACGGAACTCTGTGGTTTGAGAACCGCATCTATGTGCCCAATGACTCAGAGCTCAGGAAGTTGATACTTCAGGAAGCCCACGATTCACCTTACTCGATACACCCAGGCAACACCAAGATGTATCTGGATTTGAAAGAAAGTTACTGGTGGACAGGTATGAAGAAGGATATTGCGGAACACGTTGCAATATTTACCTATGAACCATTCCAGAGCTCCTCATGATGTTCGGGATCTCATCCGAGACTCGGAACAACCTTCGGTCACCACCATACATAACTCTATACTACCAGAACGTCACCGAACCTCAGGTGTGCAAACCCTACGGGTTCGAGAAATATGTAGACATGACTGAGACACCTCTACGGTCAATAACAAATAGCAGGACCTGGATGCCCATATTGGTTCCTACATATTCTACGAAGATCTTTATCGGTCGAACCTCTATGTCAAGGATTCAGTTAATCCCGTATGCCGTTCCTTTGTTCTTCGGTATGTTACTTGCCCGAGATTCGATCGTCGGCATCTCCATACCTAGTTCAACCTTGTTACCGGCAAGTCTCTTTACTCGTTCCGTAATAAAAGATCCCACTTAGTCACATTGCTTGCAAGGCTTATTGTGATGTTGTATTACCGAGTGGGCCCTAAGATACCTCTTCATCACACGGAGTAACAAATCCCAGTCTTGATCCATGCCAACCCAACAGTCACCCTCGGAGATACCTTTAGAGCACCTTTATAGTCACCCAGCTACGTTGCAACGTTTGATACACACAAGGTACTCCTCCGGTGTCAGTGAGTTGCATGATCGCATGGTCATAGGAACAAATACTTGACATGCAGAAAACAGTAGCAATAAACTGACACGATCATATGCTACGTTTGTAGTTTGGGTCTTGTCCATCACATCATTCTCCTAATGATGTGATCCCGTTATCAAATGACATCTCCTGTCCATGACTAGGAAACCATAGCCATCTTTGATCAACGAGCTAGTCTATTAGAGGCATACTAGGGACATGGTGTTGTCTATGTATCCACACATGTATCTGAGTTTCTGATCAATACAATTATAGCATGTATAATAAACGATTATCATGAACAAAGAAATATGATAATAACCAATCTATTATTACCTCTAGGGCATATTTCCAACAGTCTCCCACTTGCACTAGAGTCAATAATCTAGTTCACATCACCATGTGATTTGCATGAATCTAACACCCAATGAGTTCTAGGGTTCGATCATGCTTTGTATATGAGAGAGATCTTTTTGTCAACGGGTCTGCGATATTCAGATCCGTGTGTACTTGGCAAATCTCTATGTCATACTGTAGACACTGCTACCACACTCCACTTGGAGCTATTCCAAATGGCTGCTCCACTATACATATTCGGATTGTTACTAAGAGTCATCCGGATTAGTGTTAAAGCTAGCATCGACGTAACTCTTTACGACGAACTCTTTATCACCTCCATGATCGAGAAACATTTCCTTAGTATTTTAGTTACTAAGTATAATCTTGACCACTATCTAGTGATCCACTCCTGGATCACTCTTGTACCCCTTGACAGACTCATGGCAAGGCACACACAGGTGCGGTACACAGCATGGCATACTATATAGAGCCTATGGCTAAAAAGCATAGGGGACGACCTTCGTCCTTTCTCTTTCTTCTGCCGTGGTCGAGCTTTGAGTCTTACTCAACTTCAAACCTTACAAATCAGGAAAGAACTCTTTCTCTAACTGATACATTTTGAACTCTTTCAAAATCTTGTCAAGGTATGTACTCATTGAAAGTTTCATCAAGCATCTTGATCTATCTTTATAGATCTTGATGCTCAACAATTAGGTAGCTTTATGTAGGTCTTCCATTGAAAAACTCTTTTCAAACAACCGTTTATGGTTTCCAGAAATTCTACATCATTTTTGATCAATAATATGTCAACCACATATGCTTATCAAAAATTCTATAGTGCTCCCACTCACTTTATTGTAAATACAAGTTTCTCATGAACTTTGTATAGACTCAAAAACTTTGATCACCTCATCAAAGCATATATTCCAACTCCGAGATGCTTGCTCCAGTCCATAGAAGGATCACTGGAGCTTACAAACCTTTTAGCATCACTAGGACTGACAATACCTTCTGGTTGTATCTCATACATCCTTTCCTCAAGGAAGGAAACGATGTTTTGACATCCATCTACCAGACTTCATAATTGAAAAACGCAGTAACTACTAACATAATTCCAACAGACTTTTAGCATCGCTACGGGTGAGAAGGTCTCATTATAGTCAACTCCTTAAACTTGGCGGAAATTCTTTGCGACAAGTCGAGCTTTACAAATAGTGACATTCACCATCAGCATCTGTCTTCATCTTAAAGGTCCATTTGTACTCAACGACATGCCATTCTATGGGCAAGTCTACGAAAGTCCATACTTGGTTTTCATACATGGGTCCTTTCTCGGATTTCCTGGCCTCTAACCATTTGTCGGAATTTGGGCCCATCATCGTTTCTCCATAGTTCGTAGGTTCATCATTGTCCAACAACATGACCTCTAAGACAGGGTTGCCGTACCACTCAGGAGTAGTACATGTCCTTGTCGACCTACGAGGTTCGATAGTAACTTGATCCGAAGTTTCATGATCATCATCATTAACTTCCTCTTCAACTGACGTAGGCTCCAGAGAAACATCTTTCTGTGCTGCGCTACTCTATGGCTGAAACAAAGGTTCAACAACCTCATCAAGTTCTATCTTCCTCCCACTCAATTCTTTCGAGAGAAACTTTTTCTCGAGAAAGGACCCAGTTATAGCAACAAACACTTTGTACTCGGATCTGAGATAGAAGGTATACCCAACTATCCTTAGGGTATCTTATGAAGATGCATTTTTCCGCTTTGGTTTCGAGCTTATTAGACAAAAGTGTTGCATTCCCAAACTCTAAGAAATGACAGCTTAGGTTTCCGCCAAACCATATGGTGTCATCTCAACGGATTTAGATGGTTCCCTATTTAAAGTGAATGTGGTTGTCTCTAATGCATAACCCCAAAATGATAGTGGCAAAACGATAAGAGACATCATAATTCACACCATATCCAATAGAGCACGACTGCGACGTTCGGACACACCATCACACTATGGTGTTCCAGGTAGCGTGTGTTTTGAAACAACTTTCACATTGTCTTAGTTGTATATCAAACTCGTAACTCGGATATTCACCTCCATGATCATATTGTAGACATTTTATCTTTTCATCACGATGATCTCAAACTTCACTCCGATTCTGCTTGAGCTTTTCAAACGCTTTAGACTTGTGTTTCATTAAGTAAATAGACACTATATCTACTCAAATCATCAGTAAAGGTAATAAAATAACGATATCCACCGCAAGATACAACACTCATTGGACTATATACATCAACATGTATCATTTCCAATAAGTCACTTGCTCGTTACATCAAGCCGGAAAACGGGGTTTTAGTCATCTTGCCCAAGAGGCATGGTCCACATGTCTCAACCGATTCGAAACCGAATGAGTCCAAAGATCCATCAACATGGAGTTTCTTCATGCAATTTATACCAATATGGCATTTAGCGGCAGTGCCGCAAGTATGTGGTACTATCATTATTAACTTTGTATCTTTTGGCATCAATGCTATGAACATGTGTATTACTACGATCAAGATTCAACAAACCATTCTCACTTGGTGCATGACCATTGAAGGTATTATTCATGTAAACAGAATAACCATTATTCTCTAACTTAAATGAATAACCGTGTTGCAATAAACACGATCCAATCATGTTCATGCTTAACGCAAACACAAAATAACATTTATTTAGGTTTGTCACTAATCCCGAAGGTAGAGAGAGCGTGCGATGTTGATCACATCAACCTTGGAAACATTTCCAACATACATCGTCACCTCACACTTAGCTAGTCTCCGTTTATTCCGTAGATTTTATCTCAAGTTACTAACACTTAGCCACCGAACCGGTATCCTATACCCAGGTGCTACTAGGAGTACTACCAAGGTACACATTAATAACACGTATATCAAAATATACTTCTATCGACGTTGCCAGCCTTCTTATCTACCAACACTACAGGAAACAGGTACTTTGCCGTCCGCCATCCCGGACGGCAAAGGCATGAAACACGGACGACAAAGGCTTTGCCTCCGCCAGCGGACGGCAAACCGTCTGGCTGAATAATCCACGGTAAAGGCCGCTTTGCCGTCTGCTGGCGGACGACAAAGACCCTAGGTTCTTTGCCGTCTGCCAGCGGACGGCAAAGAGCCTGGACGGCACACGTGGGCACTTAGCTCCGTTAGGGGGCTTAACGGCGTGCTTTGCCATCTGCCCACGGACGGCAAAGAACCTAAGGTCTTTGCCGTCTGCCAGCGGACGACAAAGAACCTTTTTTTTGATAGCTGGGGCTGGCCTAGGTGGGTTCTTTGCCATCCAAAGAACCCACCTAGGCCAGCCCCAGTTTGCACAGGTAGCTGCCACGTGGCCACTTTGCCGTCTGCTGGCGGACGACAAAGCTCTTTGTCGTCTGCCAGCAGACGACAAAGTGGCTATATAGCCCCTGTTTTTTGTTTTTTCTTAAAATCATTCAATTTGATAGAATATTCATATATATCCAACATATACATATCCAGAACATACATATCATTCAACAAGTTCCAACAAGCATACCAAATAAGTTGAAACAAGCATATATATACCAATAATTAAGTCGGCCATAGGTGAAGTCGGGTTCCTGCTCAGGGGTGAAGTCGGGTTCACTGTCGCTGTCGACCTCAATGTTCTGGGGTGAAGTAGAGCGGTTCTTGAAGCGTTTTTTGGAAACACGTGTTTCTTGGAAGAATTCTCCTTCATATGTGTCTGGGTTAATGTGAGGTTCATAATCATATTCATTGAGGGGAGGTGGTCTAAAATGTGGCGGCACATCATAAACGACATCCCAACCTTTCAAATTTGGTTCCGTTTGGTAGGCCCATGGTAGATAGAAAACTTGGGCCGCCTGTTGAGCCGTAATATAGACATCGGGAACATCCAAATGGGTGCTTCGTTTGATTTTGACTAGCCCTATATGTTCATGAGTCCTTCTAGTCTCCTTCGGCTGGAACCAATAACATTTGAAGACTACAACGTTTGGTGGGTTTTCACCAAAGAATGTAAGTTCATAAATTGCTTCAACTCTTCAATAATACTCGACCCCTCCTTCAACGACAGCGGAGACACAACAATTTGTGGTCTTTCGGTCGGCCATAGGTAGCTCTTTGCCAAAAGTACGAAAGCGATACCCATTGATGTCGTATTTGTAAAATGAACGGACCTTAAATACAAAACCATTCGCGACTTGTCTCAATTCGGAGTCCATAGACTCTGCATTAGCCTACAAGTTTAATACCAAAGGATTGTTGCATTAGACGCAAACTAGGCGAAGAAATGAAATCGTCTAATTAATGGAAATTACCGTTTGCTTGAATCAAGAGATGAAACCGGGATAGCCGCCTCCATGATTTTCCAGAAGCTCATACTCTTCGATGGAATCCTTTTGGATCACCGCTCCAGCCGAGAATATGGCGACGTATTGACTGTATCACATATCCGGGAATAAGAGCATTTCAAGGGAATTAGAAGTTGCAAAACAATGTTATGAGAACTTACACGATGTATGGCCGCACTTCTGTTAGGTTGTTGAGGATATACAACGAAATGGTCCGCCATTATTCGACATCCAACCCTAATGATTTCGAAGCATCGGCTAGTGCGAGCTTCCCTTTGAATAGGCTGAGGTTGGATCGACCTTCTTCACGGTCACCAGCATTGTACCGAGGCTTCGGATTATGCAAATGACGATTCTGGGCTATGTAGTGTGCTGTCACAAAGTTTGTCGCCTCCTCAGTAATGAATGCCTCGACCATCGATGCTTCAACTCTACGTTTATTTTTACATTTTGCTCGAAGCGTCTTCTGCATCCTCTCAGTTGAGAAGCACCAATGATTTTGCACGCCCCCCCAATCTTGCCTCGGGCGGGAGATGCAAAATCAAATGCTGCATTGGATTAAAGAAGCCCGGTGGAAAGATCTTTTCTAACTTGTAGATCAACTTCGGCGCCAACTGTTCCAGTTCGTCTAGCATGTCAGGCGATAGTTCTTTCGCACATAGAGCACGGAAGAAATAGCTCAGCTCTGCCAGTACTAGCCATTCATCCTCAGGGATAAAGCCACGCAACATCACCGACATGACCCGCTCAAGCCATATGTGCCAATCATGACTCTTGAGACCAAATATTTTCAATTTTTCAAGACTCGCTCCCCTCTTTAGATTCGCTGCATACCCATCGGGGAACATCAACTACATTTGCATCCACAAGATCATTTCCCTCATAGCTGGCCTTCCAAGATTGAACCATGCCTTTGGAGTTCTTCTTTCCTTTTGGTTGTTGAATGTTTTGTAACGGTCTATCACATAGAGCCTCCTGGTCGACTCTAGCCTTAGGATTATCCTTCGAACTCCCCTCTATGCCGAACAATGTACCAAAAAGGGCCTCCGCGACATTCTTTTCAGTGTGCATCACATCGATGTTGTGTGGGCAAAGGAGGTCTTTGAAGTAAGGCAGATCCCACAAACATATCTTGTGAGTCCAGGCGTGTTCCGTATTATACCCTTTGAAATACCCTGGACGATTTGGATCCGGCTCGAGAGTGTTTATCTGATCCAGGATCTGTTGGCCTGTGAATGCAGGTGGTGCAATGTTTTTGACAACTCTACCTTTGATGAAATTCTTCTTGTCTTTTCTGAACTTATGGTCAGGATCCAGGAACTGTCTATGCATGTTGAAGCAAGAAAACTTGCGACCCGCCTCCGTCCAACGGAACTAAAGAGCTGCCTTGCATGTGGGGCACGAAAACCTTCCATGCACACACCAGCCAATGAATAGCGCATACGCCAGCAAGTCATGCATCGAGTACATGTACCACACATGCATTTTGAAGTTCTTTTTTAGCGGCGTCGTATGTCTTGATCCCATTATCCTAGGCTTCTTGTAATTCATCCTTAAGCGGTTGCATGTACACATTCATATTCTCCCCCGGATATTTGGGCCCTAGAATTATCAGGGTCAGTAAAATGTTCTTTCTTTTCATAATCTCTTCGGGGGGGGGGGGGGGAGATTGAGTGGAATGAAAAATACAGGCCAACAACTGTATTGTGCTGCCGTCATACGATACACATTGAACCCATCTATGCTGATGGCAACTCAAGGATGCCTTGGTTCTGCCGCTTTATCCTTATGTAATGCATCGAAGTGCTTCCACGCAAAAACGTCCGAAGTGTGTCCCAACATCGGATTCCCATCTACATCCAGTTCTGTTCTTTTGCCCAATTTATGCCACGTCATCTGTCTAGCCGTCTCTTCGACCATGAAAAGCCATTGAAGTCTTGGTATGATTGGCAGATACCGAAGAACATTAATGGGGATTTTGGTCTGACTCTTCTCACCCATACCATTGTCTACCAGAACATATCTGGAAGCATTGCAAATGGGGCAATGGTTCAAGCCCGCATACTGAAGCCTAAATAAGGCACATCCATTCTCACAGGCATCTATCTTCTCATAGGGCATCTTAAGCGCACGTAGGATTTTGTCCGACTGGTACAGGTTTGGTGGCAATACATGGCCTTTGGGTAGAAAGCGTCCAAATATCATCATAATCGCATCGTAGCATTCTCTGCCTAGGTTGAACTGAGCCTTTAGAGCCATTACTTGCATGATGGCATCCACCTGTCAAAGCTCAGTGTGCTCGTGGAGAGGACATTTTGAAGACTCCAACATTTCATAAAAGGCCTTTGCAGATTCCTCCATCTCATCGTCCGAATCCCGAGCATCATCAAAGTCTTGCACCATGTCTTCGATCCTGGTACCATGCTCGTCGGTGCGACGACGAAGCACCTCAGCTTTGGCACATTGGGCAGACTCACCATGAACTGTCTCGACCGTATAATTAGGCATAAAACCCCACTTCTGTAGGTGTTTCATCATTTCAAACTCTGACTTCCTCTTATAGTTGTCGCAATCGACACAAGGGCACCAGGTTGTTTTCTGTCCATTCGCAAATGCGACTCTCACAAACTCCTTGGTTTTTGTTAACCATTCACGGGTCATGTCTTTCTGACTGTGACCGGTGTACATCCACCCACGATCACTCATCCTGCCTAGGTACTGGACACACACAAAATATATATGTAATTCAGCAAACCATATTCATCAGTTAATAGAGATTGTTAGTTTCATTACGTCGATGCAACCTAGACGCTAGTAGGTAAAGATAGGTCCTAATCCCACCCGAGTATGTGTAGATTGGGTTCGTTTTCCCATGCTCTGCTCCCGATCCGATGCAAAATTTCATCAGTGCCTCCCTGTTGTTCTCCGGGTACACATCCTCTCCGCTTATTGCCGAGACGTGTACCAAGTTGGATCCAATCTACACATACTCGGGCTGTCCATGGATAACGTTGGACAATTCAAAAGAATCACGGTTATAAATATGCAAATGTATGCATATTTATATATGTAACCCTTTCGAACGGGAGACACATAGTGTTCACGCATACTGATGATTCAATCTATCTATAGCTAGCAAGTTTCATCGGCACGAAGACCGAAATAGAGCAAATGAAGGGGAGGAGGAGAAGTCATTTGTGCTCACCCACGAACGTAGGGGCGGAGCTCGTCGAACGCATGGGGAGGTTGTCGAACACCAAACCCTCGCAGCGACCAAACAACTGCACATTTAAATCCACCTGATGAACACAAATATATATATGATGTTTTTCATAACAAAATTGGAAATTATATGACCTAACTCATAATTCACACATATATGACCCGTCGGCCTCTGGAAGGCCGAAGAGCACCCTTTCGGTCAACAGGAGGCCGAAGAGGTGTCGGGGGTCGGGGGTGTCGTGTCGTGGTGTCGGGGTGTCGTGTCGGGGTCGAGATGTCGTGTCGGGGTCGGGGGTCGGGGGTGTCGTGTCGTGGTGTCGGGTTAGGGGGTTCCTCGACGTTGATGAAACCCTAAATAGGAAGTATCATCGGTGTGAGATACATGTGGCGCTCGGCGTTGAACACTAGATCCACATCCCACAAGTGACGTCGGCGCCCGGTGTCCCGCGCGCAGCAATAGTTCTAGGTCGGTGTACATTGGTATAATGCATGTGTGACTTTCGGTTCGTTGAGGCTTTCCTTAAGTAACTCTCATATCTCATGGTGTGTTGGTGTGCTCTCTCTCACACTGATATGGTGGTGTATATATGTTGGTGGGCACTCTCTCACAGTAATAGTTCGACCGCCGGTGATGGACGCCTCACCTCTTATATTCTTGCGCAATATATCGACGAGTATATCACAAAGAAGAGAAGAATGATGAGGCGCCCCCCACGACAACAGCCGGGATTCCTCCATCAAGAACACACATGAAAGTTATTTAAGGAAAGCCTCGACCGACCGAAAGTCACACACGCATTATACCGATGTACATCGACCCACGATCACTCATCTTGCCTAGCTACTGGACATGTGTCGGGGTCGGGGTGTCAGGATGTCATGTCGGGGTTTGGGTGTCGGGGATGTCGTGTCGGGGGAGGGGTGCTGTGTCTGGATTAGGGGGTTCCTCGACGTCGATGAAACCTCGTGTCGGGGTCGGGGTGTCAGGGGTGTCGTGTCGGGGTCGGGGTGCTGTGTCGTGGTCGGGGGTGCCATGTCGGGGTCTCGGGGTGTCGTGTCGGGGTCGGGGTGTAGGGGGTGTCGTTGTTGGGGAACATCGCATGGGAAACAAAAATTTTCCTACGCACACGCAAACCTATCCATGGTGATGAGCATCTACGAGAGGGAGCGTGGATCTACGTACCCTTGTAGATCGCTAAGCGGGAAGCGTTAAGAAACGCGGTTGGTGTAGTCGAACTTCTTCGCGATCCAAATCGCCGAGCGTCCCACGATCCAATCATGAACCGTCCCACAAACACATCATGATCCGTCCCGCGAACTCATCACGATCTGTCTCACGATCTTGATCACGATCTGTCCCGTGAACTCATCACGATCCGTTCCGTGATCACATCACGAACCGTCTCGCGATCTCGATCACGGTCCTTCCGATCTAGCGCTGAACGGACGGCACCTCCGCGTTCAGCACATGTGCAGCTTGATGACGATCTCCACCGTCTCGATCCAGCGAGAGGAGGTGGAGAGGAGAGAGAGTTCATCGGCAGCGTGACGGCGCTCCAGTGATGGTGGTGGATCAATTCCGGCAGGGCTTCGCCTAAGCGCTGCAGAAAACCGATCTAGAGGAGAAACTATGCACCGGTGTAACGGGTAGCACGTGGCTGGAAATTCTGTCCAAAAACCACCCAATCCACTAGTATATATAGGAGGAGAGGAGAGGAGAGGCATCCAAGGCCTTTGGGTCGGCCGAAATAGGAGGTGGGAAGCAATCCTACTTCACCTCCAATCCTAGTTGGAGTAGGATTGCCTCCTATTGGCTGATTTTCCACTTTTTGCTTTAGGACTTTCTCTCCTGTGCCATGGGCCTTTGTGGCTGTTTTCCCAGCCCACTAAGGGCTGGTTATTATTCTCCCACAGCCCATGTACCTCTTGGGGCCGAAATACCCCTCCCGGAGGCCTCCCGGTACACTACCGGCACTCCCGGTACACTACCGGCACTCCCGGTACACTACCGATGAACCCGAAACTTTTCCGGAAACCAAACTGGGACTTCCTATATATGAATCTTTACCTCCGGACCATTCCGGAGCTCCTCGTGATGTCCGGGATATCATCCAGGACTCCGAACAAACTTCGGTCACCACCATACATAACTCTACACTACCGAAACGTCACCGAACCTTAAGTGTGCAGACCCTGCGGGTTCGAGAACTATGTACACATGACCGAGACACCTCTACGGTCAATAACGAATGGCAGGACCTGGACGTCCACATTGATTCCTACATATTCTACGAAGATCTTTATCGGTCGAACCTCTATGTCAAGGATTCAGTTAATCCCGTATAACGTTCCCTTTGTTCTTCGGTATGTTACTTGCCCGAGATTCGATCGTCGGTATCTCCATACCTAGTTCAACCTCGTTACCGGCAAGTCTCTTTACTCGTTCCGTAAAACAAGATCTCGCAACTAACAATTAGTCACATTGCTTGCAAGGCTTATTGTGATGTTGCATTACCGAGTGGGCCCCGAGATACCTCTCTGTCACACGGAGTAACAAATCCCAGTCTCGATCCATGCCAACTCAACAGACACCATCGTAGATACCTGTAGAGCACCTTTATAGTCACCCAGTTACGTCGACGTTTGATACACACAAGGCACTCCTCCGATATCCGTGAGTTGCATGAGCTCATGGTCATAGGAACATATACTTGACATGCAGAAAACAGTAGCAATAAATTGACACGATCATATGCTATGTTTGTAGTTTGGGTCTTATCCATCACATCATTCTCCTAATGATGTGATCCCGTTATCAAATGACATCTCATGTCCATGGCTAGGAAACCTTAACCATCCTTTGATCAACGAGCTAGTCCATTAGAGGCATACTAGGGACATGGTTTTGTCTATGTATCCACACACGCATTTAAGTCTCCGATCAATACAATTATTGCATGGATAATAAACGATTATCATGAAGAAGGAAATATGATAATAACTAATTTATTATTGCCTCTAGGGCATATTTCCAACAGTCTCCCACTTGCACTAGAGTCGATAATCTAGTCCACATCACCATGTGATTCGCATTGTTATGAATCTAACACCCAATGAGTTCTGGGGCTCGATCATGCTTTGCATGTGAGAGAGGTCTTATAGTCAATGGGTCTGCGATATTCAGATCCGTGTGCACTTTGCAAATACCTATGTCTAACTGTAAACACTGCTACCACACTCCGCTCGGTACTATTCCAAATGGCTGCTCCACTATACGTTTCCAGATTGCTACTACGAGTCATCCGGATTAGTGTTAAAGCTTGTATCAACGTAACTCCTTACGACGAACTCTTTATCACCTCCATAATCGAGAAACATCTCCTCAGTCTCTTAGTTACTGAGGATAATCTTGACCGCTGTCCAGTGATCCACTCCTGGTTCACTCTTGTACCCCCTGACGGACTCATGGCAAGGCACACACAGGTGCGGTACACAGCATGGCATAATATAGAGCCTATGGCTAAGGCATAGGGGACGACGTTCGTCCTTTCTCTTTCTTCTGCCGTTGTCAAGCTTTGAGTCTCCCTCAACTTTCACACCTTACAAATCAGGCAAGAACTCTTTCTCTGACTGATCCATTTTGAACTCTTTCAAAATCTTGTCAAGGTATGCACTCATTGAAAGTCTCATCGAGCATCTTGATCTATCTCCATAGATTTTGATGCTCAACAATTAGGTAGCTTCATCCAGGTCTTCCTTTGAAAATCACTTTCCAAATGACCGTTTTATGCTTTCCAGAAACTCTACATTATTTCTGATTAACATTATGTCATCCACATATACTTATCAGAAATTCCATAGTGCTCTCACTCACTTTATTGCAAATACAAGTTTCTCGTAAACTTTGTATAAACATCAAAACTTTGATCACCTCATCAAAGCGTATATTCCAACTCCGAGATGCTTGCTTCAGTCCATCGAAGGATCACTGAAGCTTGCACACCTTTTAGCATCCTTAGGCCTGACAAAACCTTCTGGTTGTATCACATACAACCTTTCCTCAAGTAAACCGTTAAGGAAACGATGTTTTGACATCCATCTGCCAGATTTCATAATTGAAAACACAACAACTGCTAACATAATTCCAACATACTTTAACACCACTACGAGTGAGAAAGTCTCATCGTAGTCAACTCCTTGAACTTGTCACAAACATCTTTGCAACAAGTCGAGCTTTACAAATAGTGACATTCACCATCAGTGTCTGTCTTCATTTTAAAGATCCATTTGTACTCAACGACCTGCCGTCCAACGAGCAAGTCTACCAAAGTCTACACTTGGTTTTCATACATGGATCCTATCTCGGATTTCATGGCCTCCAACCATTTGTCGGAATCCGGGCCCATCATCGCTTCTCCATAGCTCGTAGGTTCATCGTTTGTCCAACAACATGACCTCCAAGACAGGGTTGTTGTACCGCTTAGGAGCAGTACACATCCTTGTCAACCTACGAAGTTCGATAGTAACTTGATCTTGAAGCTTCATGATCATCATCATTAACTTCCTCTTTAACTAACGTAGGCTTCACAGAAACATCTTTCTGCGCTGCGCCACTCTCTGGTTGAACAAAGTTTTAACAACCTCATCAAGTTCTATCTTCCTCCCACTTAATTCTTTCAAGAGAAACTTTTCCTCGAGAAAGGATCCGTTTTAGTAAAAAACACTTTGCACTTGGATATGAGATAGAAGGTTCACCCAACTGATCTTAGGGTATTCTATGAAGATGCATTTGTCCGCCTTGGGTTCGACCTCATTAGGTGAAAACATTTTCCACACATGTGTCGCAGCCCCAAGTATTAAGAAATGACAGCTTAGGTTTCTATCAAACCATAATTCACATGGTGTCATCTCACCGGATTTAGATGGTTCCCTATTTAAAGTGAATGTAGTTGTCTCTAATTCATAACCCCAAAATTATAGTAGTAAAACGACAAGAGACATCATAGCACGCACCATGTCCAATAGAGCATAACTATGATGTTCGGACACACCATCGCACTATGGTGTTCCAGGTGGCATTTAGTTGTGAAACAACTTTCACATTGTCTTAAGTTGTATGCCAAACTCGTGACTCAGATATTCACCTCCACGATCATATCGCAGTCATTTTTATCATCTTGTCATGATGATCTTTAAACTTCACTCTGAATTTGCTTGAACCTTTCAAACGATTCAGACTTGTGTTTCATTAAGTAAATATACACTATATCTACTCAAATCATCAGTGAAGGTAAGAAAATAATGATATCCACTTCATGCTAAAAGACTCACTAGATTGCATACATCAACATGTATCATTTCCAACGAATCACTTGCCCGCTCCATCCAACGGGGTCCTTTAGTCATCTTGCCCAAGAGGCATGGTTCGCATGTCTCAACCGATTCGAAACCGAATGAGTCCAAATATCCATCACCATGGAGTTTATTCATGCGCTTTATACCAATATGACATTTTGCGGTAGTGCCACAAGTATGTGGTACTATCATTATTTAACTTTGTATCTTTTGACATCAATGTTATGAACATGTGTATTACTACGATCAGGATTTCAACAAACCATTCTCACTGGGTGCATGACCATTGAAGGTATTATTCATGTAAACAGAATAACTATTATTCTCTGACTTAAATGAATAACCGTATTGCAACAAACATGATCTAATCATGTTCATGCTCAACGCAAAACACCAAATAACATTTATTTAGGTTCGTCACTAATCCTGAAGGTAGAGACCGCGTGCAATGTTGATCACATCAACCTTGGAAACATTTCCAACACACATCGTCACCTCACCCTTAGCTAGTTCTCCGTTTATTCCGTAGCTTTTATTTTGAGTTACTAACATTTAGCAACCGAACCGGTATCCAATACCCAGGTGCTACTAGGAGTACTAGCAAGGTACACATCAATAACTCATATATCAAATATACTTCTGTCGATGTTGCCAGCCTTCTTATCTACCAAGTATCTAGGGTTGTTCCGCTTCAGCGACCTCTCACCTCATAATAGAAGCACTTAGTCTTGGGTTTGAGTTCAACTTTGGGTTGCTTCACTGGAGCAGCAACTGACTTGCTATCCATGAAGTTTCCCTCCTTGCTCTTGCCCTTTTCAAAACTAGTGGTTTGATTAACCATCAACACTTGACGCTCCTTCTTGATTTCTACCTTCGCGGTGTCAAACATCGCAAACAGCTCAGGGATCAATACTTCTATCCCTGGTGTATTATAGTTCATCACTAAGTTCTAGTAGCTTTAGTGACAGTGACTTGGAGAACTATATCAATCACTATCTTATCTGGAAGATCAACTCCCACTTGATTCAAGCGATTGTAGTACCCAGACAATCTAAGTACATGCTCAACGATTGAGCTATTCTCCTTCATCTTACAGGCAAAGAATCTTGTTGGAGATCTCATATCTCGCAACACAGGCACGAGACTGAGATCACAATCTCTGCTCCTAGAACATCTCATATGTTCCGTGACGTTCAAAACGTTTCGGAGCCTCAATTCTAAGCCGTAATGCATGACACACTAAACTATCAAGTAGTCATCGAAACGTGCCTGTCAGATGTTCACAACATCTATAGACGACGCTAGAGGGGGTGGCGCACCGAGCGATGCATTAAGGACATAAGCCTTCTGTGCAGCAATGAGGACAATCCTCAGATCACGGACCCAGTCCGCAATATTGCTACCAACATCTTTCAACTCTATTTCTCTAGGAACATATAAAAATTTAAGGGAGCTACAGCGCGAGCTAGTAATCTACAACATAATTTTCAAAGACACTATTGACTATGTTCATGATAATGAGTTCAATTAATCATATTACTTAAGAACTCCCACTCAAATTGACATCCCTCAGGTCATTCGAGTGATACATGATCCAAATTCACCAACTCAAGTCCGATCATCACGTGAGTTAAGGTGGCTTCAATGGTGAACATCATTATGTTGATCATATCCACTATATGACTCATGCTCAACCTTTCGGTCTATTGTGTTCCGAGGCCATGTCTGTACATGCAAGGCTCGTCAAGCTTAACCCGAGTGTTCTGCGCGTGCAAATCTGGCTTGCACCCGTTGTATGTGAACGTAGAGTCTATCACACCCGATCATCACGTGGTGTCTGAACACGACGAACTTTCGGAACGGTGCACACTCGGGGAGAACACAGTTCATCTTGAAATTCAAGTGAGGGATCACCTTATAATGCTACCGCCGTACTAAGCAAAACAAGGTGCATAAAAGGATTAACATCTCATGCAATTCATAAGTGACATGATATGGCCATGAACTTGTGTTTAAGATCTCCATCTTCGAAACACCGACATGATCTCCATCGTCACCGGCACAACACCATGATCTCCATCATCTTGATCTCCATCAATGTGTTGCCATTGGGGTTGTGGCGCCAGCCCTGCTTCTACTTCTATTGCTACCGCTTAGCGATAAAGTAAAGCATTACATAGCGCTTAATGATTGACACGCAGGTCATACAATAATTAAAGACAACCCTATGGCTCCTGACGGTTGCCGTACTCAACGACATGCAAGTCATGAAATTCTATACATCACATGATCATCTCATACATCACATATATCTCATCATGTAATTGGCCATATCACATCACAACATACCCTGCAAAAAAAAGTTAGACGTCCTCTAATTGTTGTTGCATGTTTTACGTGGCTGCTACGGGTATCTAGCAAGAACGATTCTCACCTACGCATAAACCACAACGGTGATACATGGATTGCTTTTCAACCTTCTCAAGGACCGCTTTTGTCGGATCCGATCCAACTAAAGTGAGAGAAACTGTCACCCGCAAGCCATCTAAGCAACAAGTTGCGTCGAGGGAACCGGTCTCTCGTAAGCGTACGAGTAATGTTGGTCCGGGCCACTTCATATCACAATCCCGCTGAATCAAAATCCGACCAAGGGAGGAAGCAATCTAAGCATCAATGCCCACAAACCTTTTGTGTTCTACTCGAGATCTCATCTACACATAGACCTAGCTCATGATGCCACTGTTGGGGAACGTCGCATGGGAAACAAAAATTTTCCTACGCACACGCAAACCTATCCATGGTGATGAGCACCTACGAGAGGGAGAGTGGATCTACGTACCCTTGTAGATCGCTAAGTGGGAAGCGTTAAGAAACGCGGTTGGTGTAGTCGAACTTCTTCGCGATCCAAATCGCCGAGCGTCCCGCGATCCAATCACGAACCGTCCCGCGAACACATCATGATCCGTCCCGCGAACTCATCACGATCCGTCTCACGATCTTGATCACGATCTGTCCCGCGAACTCATCACGATCCATTCCGTGATCACATCATGAACCGTCTCGCGATCTCGATCACGGTCCTTCCGATCTAGCGCCGAACGGACGGCACCTCCGCGTTCAGCACACGTGCAGCTTGATGACGATCTCCACCGTCTCGATCCAGTGAGAGGAGGTGGAAAGGAGAGAGAGTTCACCGGCAGCGTGACGGTGCTCCGGTGATGGTGGTGGATCAATTTCGGCAGGGCTTCGCCTAAGCGCTGCAGAAAACCGATCTAGAGGAGAAACTATGCACCGGTGTAACGGGTAGCACGTGGCCGGAAATTCTGTCCAAAAACCACCCAATCCACTAGTATATATAGGAGGAGAGGATAGGAGAGGCATCCAAGGCCTTTGGGTCGGCCGAAATAGGAGGTGGGAAGCAATCCTACTTCACCTCCAATCCTAGTTGGAGTAGGATTGCCTCCTATTGGCTGATTTTCCACTTTTTGCTTTAGGACTTCCTCTCCTGTGCCATGGGCCTTTGTGGCTGTTTTCCCAGCCCACTAAGGGCTGGTTATTATTCTCCCACAGCCCATGGACCTCTTGGGGTCGAAATAACCCTCCCGGAGGCCTGCCGGTACACTACCGGCACTCCCCGTACACTACCGGCACTCCCGGTACACTACCGATGAGCCCGAAATTTTCCGGAAACCAAACTGGGACTTCCTATATATGAATCTTTACCTCCGGACCATTCCGGATCTCCTCGTGACGTCCGGGATCTCATTCGGGACTCCGAACAAACTTCGGTCACCACCATACATAACTCTACACTACCGAAACGTCACCGAACCTTAAGTGTGCAGACCCTGCGGGTTCGAGAACTATGTAGACATGACCGAGACACCTCTACGGTCAATAACCAATGGTGGGACCTGGACGTCCACATTGGTTCCTACATATTCTACGAAGATCTTTATCGGTGGAACCTCTATGTCAAGGATTCAGTTAATCCCGTATAACGTTCCCTTTGTTCTTCGGTATGTTACTTGCCCGAGATTCGATCGTCGGTATCTCCATACCTAGTTCAACCTCGTTACCGGCAAGTCTCTTTACTCGTTCCGTAATACAAGATCCCGCAACTAACAATTAGTCACATTGCTTGCAAGGCTTATTGTGATGTTGCATTACCGAGTGGGCCCCGAGATACCTCTCCGTCACACGGAGTAACAAATCCCAGTCTCAATCCATGCCAACTCAACTGAAACCATCGTAGATACCTGTAGAGCACCTTTATAGTCACCCAGTTACGTTGCGACGTTTGATACACACAAGGCACTCCTCCGATATCCGTGAGTTGCATGATCTCATGGTCATAGGAACATATACTTGACATGCAGAAAACAGTAGCAATAAATTGACACGATCATATGCTATGTTTGTAGTTTGGGTCTTATCCATCACATCATTCTCTTAATGATGTGATCCTGTTACCAAATGACATCTCATGTCCATGGCTAGGAAACCTTAACCATCCTTTGATCAACGAGCTAGTCCATTAGAGGCATACTAGGGACATGGTTTTGTCTATGTATCCACACATGCATTTAAGTCTTCGATCAATACAATTATAGCATGGATAATAAATGATTATCATGAACAAGGAAATATGATAATAACTAATTTATTATTGCCTCTAGGGCATATTTCCAACAGTCGTGTCGGGGTCGGGGTGCCGTCTCGGGGTGTCGGGGTCGGGGTGCTGTGTCGGGGTCTCGGGGTGTCGGGGTTGGTGTGCCGTGTCGGGGTGTCGGGGTGTCGTGTCGGGGTGTCGGGGTCGGGCTGCCAAGTCGGGGTCGGGGTGTCGGGGGTGTCGTTTTGGGGTCGAGGTGTCAGGGTCGGGGTCGGGGTCGGGGTGTCGTGTCGGGGTCGGGGTGTCGGGGGTGTCGTGTCGGGGTCGGGGTGCTGTGTCGTGGTCGGGGTGTAGGGAGTGTCGTGTCGGGGTCGGGGTGTCGGGGTCGGGGTCGGGGTGTCGGGGTCGGGGTCGGGGTCGGGGTGACGGGGTGTCGGGGGTGTCGTGTCGGGGTGCCGTGTCGGGGTGTCGTGTCGGGGCGTCATGGTCGGGGTGTCGTGTCGGGGTCGGGGTGTCGGGGGTGTCGTGTCGGGGTCGGGGTGTCGGGGTCGGGGTGTCGTGTCGGGGTCGGGGTGTAGGGGGTGTCGTGTTGGGGTCGGGGTGTTGAGGTGTCGTGTCGGGTCGGGGTGTGGGGGGTGTCGTGTCGGTGATCCTCGACCCGGTTACGTCGGCGTAGACGCACCCCTCCTCCTCTTGTTCTTCTTCTTATTCTCGGGTGAGGTGCGCGGGCGGCGGTGGGGGTGAGTGCCGTCCGGTTTGCCGTCTTTTTCTTCTTTTCTCCTCCTCCTCCTCCTCCTTTTCTTCTTCTTTTCCTTCTTCTCCTTCCTCTTCTTCTTCTTCTCCGTCTCCTTCTCCTCCTCTTCTTCTTCTCTCTTCTTCATTTCCTCTCCTCCTCCTCCTAACTAAGTAACTAACTTACTAACTTAATAGAAAAACTAACTAAACTAAACTAATTAAACCTAAATCTAAAAAAACATAAAAATCTATAAAACAAAAAAACAGAAAAAAAACTAGACCTGTGGGGCGGGGCGACGGTGGCGACGCGGGCCGATGGAGCGGCGCTGGCGGGCGACGAGGCGGCGGTGGCATCGCAGGCCGGTGGGGCGGCGGTGGCGACACGGCGGCGGCGGGGGCGCGTGGTGACGGGGGCGACGAGGCGACGCGGCAACGGGGGCGCATGGCAACGGGGGTGCGGGCGCGTGGTGGCGGGGACGGGGGCGCGCGGCGGCGGGGGCACGAGGGCGCGCGGCGGCAGGGGCATGGGGGCGCGCGGCGGCGGGGGCGACGCTGCGCGCAGTGGCGGGGGCGGGGCCGAAGGGGCAGCGGTGGCGTCGGGGGCGGTGGGCGCTGGCAGCTGGGGCGACGGGCGAAGGGAGGAGAGAGGGAAGGAGAGAAAGAGAGAGAGAGAGAGAGAGGCGGGCCATGGGGGCGTTAGCCGTTAGCTAACACCCCCTCTTTGCCGTCTGCTAGCAGAGGGCAAAGAGGGGGGCCGTTAGGTCAACTAGTGGGCTGGGTCATGGGTGGGCCCCTCCCTCTTTGCCGTCCGCTATTGGATGACAAAGCTCCTTTGCCGTCCGCTAGCAGAAGGCAAAGAGGTGGCTGATGGCAAAGCCACTCTTTGCCGTCTGCCACCTCTTTGCCATCCGCTTTCTCCTAGCTGATGGCAAAGGCATTCTTTGTCGTCCGCTAGCTGACGGCAAAGAGGAGGCAGATGGCAAATCTTCTGATTCCAATAGTGCAAGTATCTAGGGTTGTTCCGCTTCAGCGACCGCTCTCCTCATAATAGAAGCACTTAGTCTCGGGTCTGGGTTCAACTTTGGGTTGCTTCACTACAGCAGCAACTGACTTTCCATCCATGAAGTTTCCCTCCTTGCCCTTGCCCTTCTCGAAACTAGTGGTTTTACTAACCATCAACACTTGATGCTCCTTCTTGATTTCTACCTTCGCAACGTCAAATATCATGAACAGCTCAGGGATCATTATTTCCATCCCTGGCATTTTATAGTTCATCACTAAGATCTAGTAGCTTAGTGACAGTGACTTGGAAAACTATATCAATCACTTTCTTATCTAGAAGATCAACTCCCACTCGATTCAAGCGATTGTAGCACCCAGACAATCTGAGCACATGCTCAATGATTGATCTATTCTCCTTCATCTTCCAGGCAAAGAATCTTGTTGGAGATCTCATATCTCACAACATGGGCACGGGCCTAATATCCCAATTTCAGCTCTTAGAACATCTCATATGTTCCATGACGTTAAAAACGTTTTTGGAGCCTCAATTCTAAGCCGTAAAGCATGACACACTAAACTATCAAGTAGTCATCGGAACGTGCCTGTGAGATCTTCACAACATCTATAGACGACGCTAGAGGGGGCGGCGCACCGAGCAGTGCATTAAGGACATAAGCCTTCTGTGCAGCAATGAGGACAATCCTCAGATCATGGACCCAGTCCGCAATATTGCCACCATCATCTTTCAACTATATTTCTCTAGGAACATATAAAAATTCAAGGGAGCTACAGCATGAGCTAGTAATCTACAACATAATTTGCGAAGACACTACTGACTATGTTCATGATAATGAGTTCAAATAATCATATTACTTAAGAACTCCCACTCAAATTGACATCCCTCTGGTCATTAGAGTGATACATGATCCAAATTCACCAACTCAAGTCCGATCATCATGGGAGTTGAGGTGGTTTCAATGATGAACATCATCATGTTGATCATATCTACTATATGACTCATGTTCGACCTTTCGGTCTCTTATATTCCGAGGCCATGTCTTTACATGCTAGGCTCGTCAAGTTTAACTCGAGTGTTCTGCACGTGCAACACTGGCTTGCATCCATTGTATGTGAACATAGAGTCTATCACACCCGATCATCATGAGGTGTCTCGACACGATGAACTTTCACAACGGTGCACACTCGGGGACAACACAATTGATCTTGAAATTTTAGTGAGGGATCACCTTATAATGCTACCGTCGTCCTAAGAAAAACAAGGCGCATAAAAGGATTAACATCACATGTAAATCATAAGTGACATGATATGGCCATGAACTTGTCCTTTTGATCTCCATCCTTAAAGCACCGACATGATCTCCATCGTCACCGACATGACACCATGATCTCCATCATCTTGATCTCCATCAATGTGTCGCCATCGGGGTTGTCGCGCCCACCATGCTTCTACTACTATTTCTACCCCTTAGCGATAAAGTAAAGCATTACATAGCGCATAATGATTGACACGCAGGTCATACAATAATTAAAGACAATCCTATGGCTCCTACCGGTTGCCGTACTCATCGACATGCAAGTCATGATATTCTATACAATACATGTGTTGGGGAACGTTGCATGGGAAACAAAAAATTTCCTACGCACACGCAGATCTATCCATGGTGATGAGCATCTATGAGAGGGAGAGTGGATCTAAATACCCTTGTAGATCGCTAAGCGGCAAGCGTTAAGAAACGCGGTTGGTGTAGTCAAACGTCTTCGCAATCCAATCACGGTCCGTCCCGCGATCTAATCACGATCCGTCCCACAAACTTGATCACGATCCGTCCCACGAACTTGATCACGATCCGTCCCACGAACTTGATCACGATCCATCCCACGAACTTGATCACGATCCGTCCCACGAACTTGATCACGATCCTTCCGATCTAGCGCCGAACGAACGGCACCTCCGCGTTCAGCACACATACAGCTTGATGACGATCTCCACCGTCTTGATCCAGCAAGAGAGAGAGAAGAGAGGTAGAAGAGTTTGCCGGCAGCATTACAGTGCTCCGGTGATGGTGGTGGAACAATTCCGGCAGGGCTTCGCCTAAGCACTGCAGAAATCCGATCTAGAGGAGAAACTATGCACTGGAGGTACGGGTAGCACGTGGCTGAAAACTTAGTGCAAAAACCCTCAATACCACCAGTATATATAGGAGGAAGAGAGGAGGTGGCTTGGCCCAAGGTCCAAGCCACCAGAGAGTTGGCCGAACCAAGGGTGGAGGTGGAGTCCACCTCCAATCCTGGTAGGACTAGGATTCACCCTTTTTTTTGCCTTTTTCCACTTTTTCTCTTAGGACTCTTTTCTTCCAGACACATGGGCCTCTTGTGGTTGTTCCACCAGCCCAATAAGGGCTGGTTTCCACTCTCCCACAGCCCATGTAGCCTCTTGGGTCGAAATACTCCTCCCGGAGGCCTCCCAGTACACTACCGGCACTCCCGGTACACTACCGATGAGCCCGAAACTTTTCCAGCGAGCAAAACAGGACTTCCTATATATGAATCTTTACCTACGGACCATTTCAGAGCTCCTCGTAACGTCTGGGATCTCATCTGGGCACACATACCTCGAGAACTATGTAGACATGAACGAGAAACCTCTACGGTCAATAACCAATGGCGGGACCTGGATGTCCACATTGGTTCCTACATATTCTACGAAGATCTTTATTGGTTGAACCTCTATGTCAAGGATTCAATTAATCCCGTATGATGTTGCCTTTGTTCTTTGGTATGTTACTTGCCCGAGATTCGATCGTTGGTATCTCCGTACCTAGTTCAATCTCGTTACCGGCAAGTCTCTTTACTCGTTCCGTAATACAAGATCCCGCAACTAACACTTAGTTACATTGCTTGCAAGGCTTTATTGTGATGTTGTATTACCGAGTGGGCCCTGAGATACCTCTCCGTCACATGGAGTAACAAATCCCAGTCTTGATCCATGCCAACTCAACAGACACCTTAGGAGATACCTGTAGTGCACCTTTATAGTCACCCAGTTATGTTGCGACGTTTGATACACACAAGGCACTCTTCCGATGTCCGTGAGTTGCATGATCTCATGGTCATAGGAACACATACTTGACATGTAGAAAACAATAGCAATATACTGACACGATCATATGCTACATTTGTAGTTTGGGTCTTGTCCATCACATCATTCTCCTAGTGATGTGATCCCGTTATCAAATGACATCACATGTCAATGGCTAGGAAACCTTGACCATCTTTGACCAACGAGCTAGTTCACTAGAGGCATAATAGGGACAGAGTGTTGTCTATTTACCCACACATGTAATGTGTTTCCAATCAATACAATTATAGCATGGATAATAAACGATTATCATGAACAAGGAAATATAATAATAAAAACTTTATTTATTGCCTCTAGGGCATATTTCCAACAACATGATCATCTCATACATCACATATATCTCATCATGTAATTGGCCATATCACATCATAACATACCTGCAAAAACAAGTTAGACGTCCTCTAATTGTTGTTGCAAGTTTTACGTGGCTGCTATGGGTATCTAGCCAGAACAATTCTTACCTACGCAAAAACCACAATGGTGATACATAAATTGCTTTTCAACCTTCTCAAGGACCGCCTTTATCGAATTCGATCCAACTAAAGTAGGAGCAACAGGCACCCGCCAGCCATCTTTGTGCAACAAAGTTACACGTCAGTCGATGGAACTGGTCTCTCATAAGTGTACGAGTAAGGTTGGTCCTGGCCGCTTCATCCCACAATACCGCTGAACCAAAACATGACCAAGGGAGGAAGCAATCGAAGCATCAACGCCCACAAACTACTTTGTGTTCTACTCGAGATCTCATCTACACATAGACCTATCTCATGATGCCACTGTTGGGGAACGTTGCATGGGAAACAAATTTTTTCCTATGCAGATGTAAGATCTATCCATGGTGATGAGCATCTACGAGAGGGAGAGTGGATCTACATACCCTTGTAGATCGCTAAGCGGGAAGTGTTAAGAAACACGGTTGATGTAGTCGAACATCTTCACGATCCAAATCGCTAAGCGTCCCGTGATCCCATCATGACCCATCTCGCGATCCAATCACGACCCGTCCCGCGATACCATCACGATCCGTCCCTCAATCCCATCACGAATCGTCTTGAGATCTTGATCACCGTCCTTCCAATCTAATGCCGAATGGACGACACCTCCCCGTTCAGCACACGTACATCTCGATGATGATCTCCGCCTTCTAGATCCAGCAAGAGGGAGCAGAGAAGTAGAAGAGTTCTCCAGCAACGCGATGGCGTGGCGGCGATGGTGGTGGAGCTATTCAAGCAGGCTTCACCTAAGCACCGCTGAAACCGATCTAGAGGAGATGGCAGCACGTGGCTATCTTTCTATAGCAAAAACCCTCAAAACCTCTAGTATATATAGGAGGAGGGGAGAGAGGAGACTTGGCTCCCAAGGGAGCCAAATCTGGTTCGGCCGAAGTGGGAGGGAGGAGTCCTCCTCCACTCCTAGTAGGACTAGGACTCCTGTTTTTCCCACTTGGGCCTCCTTCCACCCTTGGGTTTCTTCACCTCAGCCGCATGGGCTTCTTGTGGGGCTTTGGCCAGCCCATTAAGGGCTGGTATACCTCTTCCCACAGCCCATGTAGCCTCTTGGGTCGAAATACCTCTCCTGATGGTCCCCCGGTACCCTCCCGACACTCCCGGTACAATACCGATGAGCCCGAAACTTTTTCGGTGACCAAAACAGGACTTCCTATATATCAATCTTTACCTCCAGACCATTTCAGAGCTCCTCGTGATGTTCGGGATCTCATCCAGGACTCTGAACAACCTTCGGTCACCACCATACATAACTCTATACTACTCAAAAGTCACCGAACCTTAAGTGTACAGACCCTGCGGGTTCGAGAAATATGTAGACATGACTGAGACACCTCTACGGTCAATAACCAATAGCGGGACCTGGATGCCCATATTGGTTCCTACATATTCTACGAAGATCTTTATCGGTCGAACCTCTATGTCAAGGATTCAATTAAACCCGTATGCTGTTCCCCTTTTTCTTCAGTATGTTACTTGCCCGAGATTCGATCGTTGGCATATCCATACCTAGTTCAACCTCGTTACCGGCAAGTGTCTTTACTTGTTCTGTAATACAAGATCCCGTGGCTAACACTTAGTCACATTGCTTGCAAGGCTTATTGTGATGTTGTATTACCGAGTGGGCCCTGAGATACCTCTCCGTCACACAGAGTAACAAATCCCACTCTTGATCCATGCCAACCCAACAGACACCCTCGAAGATACCTATAGGGCAGCTTTATAGTCATCCAGTTATGGTGCGACGTTTGATACACACAAGGTACTCTCCAGTGTCAGTGAGTTTCATGATCTCATGGTCATAGGAACAGATACTTGACATGCAAAAAACAGTAGCAATAAACTGACACGATCATATGCTACGTTTGTAGTTTGGGTCTTGTCCATCACATCATTCTCCTAATGATGTGATCACGTTATCAAATGACATCTCATATCCATGACTAGGAAACCATAGCCATCTTTGATCAACGAGCTAGTCTATTAGAGGCATACTAGGGACATGGTGTTGTCTATGTATCCACACATGTGTCTGAGTTTCCGATCAATACAATTATAGCATGGATAATAAACGATTATCATGAACAAGGAAATATGATAATAACCAATCTATTATTGCCTCTAGGGCATATTTCCACCAATTGCAACTTCTTTCCCAACCAAGATGTCTCTCTTTGGCGCCCCCAATGAGAACCGCATCGCCAAGTGCCTCATGGCCAAAGGTATCAAAAAGGTACCTCCAACATCAAAACATCCATCACTACTACTCCTTGTTTGTTCGTTTGTTTGGATGAACATGAGGAGTCGAAAGTAGATGGGGAATGAGTTTGATAAGTTCATGGGTAAACTCAAAGGTGAGACCAAGAAGAATTTTCTAGCTCTCTTGGAACAACTTGGTGAGGCCAGTGATAACATTGAGTTTCACAAGGATACCATCTTTAAGATGGAGGGACATAGTCGTGACTATGCCAATGAGATAGCGGATCTTTCGATTGCTCTTTAGGAAGAGGGAGGTCTTCATTTGACTCTTGAGGAGTCACACAAGGATGACTTTTCTAAATTACGAAAAGATCATGATCATGCTCTTATTCTTACTCTTGTGCTTAAATTCGAAAAGGTTGCACTTGGGGTTAAAAATGATAGACTCAAGGAAGACTTTGACACACTTGACAAAGGCTCACAAGGCTTTGAAGAGTGCTCGTACTTCTCTTAAGGAGTCTCATGATCAACTCCAAGTAAAACTTACTAAGGAGATAGCCACATGTCCTCCTTTTGTGTTAATTGGTAATGCCCATGCTACTAACCCTTGTTGTGATAATGTGCACCTTGTTGAGGAGAATGTGAAGTTGAAAGGGCAACTTGAAAAAGGACATGTGACTTGTATACAAGGTGAAAAAGAACCTTAATGATCTTTTGAGCAATCAAAAGGAAGTTGTGGCGAAGGAAGGGATTGAGTTTGCACCCAAGTCGAAGAATAAGAAGAAGAGAAAGACCAAACAACCTCTCCTGCTCAAGGAAACCTTTGTCAAAGTGGGGGAGGATGCTCATGATAATAAGAAGGACAAGGGTGTGGATGGTAATTCCAAGAAGGGGAAGACCACCTGTTCCAACAAAGCCGACAACTTTAATCCCTCTTATGTTTTATGTCGTGCTAGTGACGGGCATGTTTATGCCAAATTTGTTGGTTATTCTTATGAGTACATTGAATGGTGTATTTGGGTTCCTAAGACCCTGGTTACTAACATAAAAGGACCCATTAAAGAATGGGTACCTAAATCCTAGCATTGGTCGCTTGTAGGAGTTTCCTTCTAGTGGGGCGTCATGGTTGCTCGATAGTGGAGCAACAATTCATATGACCAGGAGCAAGGAATTGGTGGAGGATGTGCAACCAATCCCATCTATGCCCACCCATGTCCAATTCAGTGATTGTTAAATATCAGAGGTATTGGGTCATGGCAAGGTGGTCATCTCTCAAGATTTATGTATTGAGAAGTTCATGCTTGTTGAGACCCTTGCATACAATTTAGTTTTTGTTCTTCAACTTGCACTCATGGGTTTTACAACATTATTTGATCTTAATTTCATGGCCCTTTTATGGAGAAAGACTATTAAAGTAGCCTTTGTTGGGCATGTCGAAAATGGTCTCTATGTGGTTAACTTTTTGGAGCTGCCCACTAAGACCGCGAGTTGCCTAATGGCTAAAGTTGATGTGGGATGACTTTGGCATCGCCGGCTAGCCCATGTCAATATAAGATCTTTGCAAAGTCTCCTTAAAGGGGATCACATTCGTGGACTAACTTGCCAAAGACCGTGCTTGCAGTGCTTGTATCGAAGCAAAGCTACATGAGATGGCTCACCGACCCACGACTACCATCTATTTGAAGAGGCCCTTGGAGCTCCTTCACATGGATCTCTTCAGTCCTCCATCCTTCGATAATCTTCGGGGACGAATATATTGCTTGGTTATTTTTGGACGATTACTCAAGATATAGTTGGGTATACTTCTTCAAGAGGAAGAGTGAGACCCAACAAATCTTCATAGACTTTGAAAATAAAGCTCAATGTCAACATGAGGCAAATATATTGATGATTAAGTGACAACAACACGAAGTTCAAGAACTACACCTTGGATGAGTTTCTTAGTGATGAGGGGATCAAGCATCAATACTATGCGTCATATACCCCTCAACAAAATGGTGTTGCGGAGAGGAGCAACCAGACGTTGATGGATGCATCAAGGACTATGATGGAGGAATTCAAATCTCTGTACAACTTTTGGGCCGAAGCCATCAACACCGCATGTCATGCATCTAATCAGCGCTATCTCCATAAAGGCTTGAACAAAACTCCATATGAGATACTTACCGGTAACAATCCCAACCTCAAGTACTTCCAGATGTTTGGTTGTAAGTGTTTCATTCTCAAGGAAGGTGTTCGTTTGTCTAAGTTTGAACCTAGAGCCCAAGAGGGCATATTTGTTGGTTATGCCACAAACTCCCATGCTTACTGTGTCCTCAACAAGTCCAATGGACTCATTGAGGAGACATGTAACATGGAGTTTGATGAAAATAATGGCTCCAAAGTGGAGCAAAGTGGTCTTTGTGATGTAGGTGATGAAATTCCTCCCCAAGACATAAGAAGAATGGTAGTTGGTAAAATCCTCCCCATTGAGGAATCCCTTGTGGATGAAGGAGAAGGATAATGTTCTATGCAAGTGGAACCATCCCAACGCAAGACCCACATCCTTCTGAAGAACAAAGTGAAGGCCCTTATCCAAGCGAACAAGATCAACCTCATGATGACGGTGGTTCACCAAGAGATGCCCAATATCAAGTTTATGCCCCCTAGCAAGCTCATGACGGCACTCAAGATTGTCAAAATGGGGCTTCTCAACTTTCTACGGATGAGTTATTAGAACATCGAGCCACCAAGATTGCTTCCAAGCTTAAACATTACCAACATGTTTTGGAAAATGTTTACGAGAGCTTGAGTAAAGGGATAACCACTCGTAAATAATTAACAAACTTTTGTGAGCATCACACATTTATTTCTAGTATTGAAACCCTAAAGGTACAAGAGGCACTCGAGGACACGGATTGGCTTGAAACCATGCATGATGAACTCAACAACTTCGAGCGCAACAAGGTGTGCTAGTTGGTGCCAACATTAGTGCAGACGCGTTCTATACAAATGGTTTTTAACCCTTTTCCATGACGTAGTCTTAAACCGTCTCCTTGCATGTGTGGGCGATAGGGGGGGTCCTATCCCACACAACAGGCAAAACCCATCGGCGATGCGTGCACCTAGTCACACAGGATGGGAAAAATATATCATTTGCGATTGAAAGGACCATCACAAACAGTCATATTGGGGAAGACGTGTGAGATGACTTAGCATCCCACACATGCAATACCAACACGCCAACTTTCTAGAAACCGTGTGGGCTTGTTCATGTCATCGACCACGTTTTTGTTGGGGAACTTTGCATGGGAAACAAAAAAAATCCTATGTACACGCAAGATCTATCCATGG
Source organism: Hordeum marinum (assembly GCA_022496015.1). Lineage (NCBI taxonomy): Eukaryota > Viridiplantae > Streptophyta > Magnoliopsida > Poales > Poaceae > Hordeum > Hordeum marinum. Next base: position 390,071,047 of record CM039672.1, read on the forward strand.
TGATGAGCATCTACGAGAGGGAGAGTGGATATACATACCCTTGTAGATCGCTAAGTCGAAAGCATTAAGAAACACGGTTGATGTAGTCGAATGTCTTCGCGATCCAAATCGCCAAGCGTCCCGCGATCCAATCATGATCCGTCCCGATTCAGTGCCGAAGGAACGTCACCTTGAAAGCACAATTTTCTCCCTTGGTGGTTTTGTTAATTCATGACAACATATAATTCATTGAACTAATGTTTCCATCAAGTATGTTTTAGGAAAATTTCAATGATGGGTTGGCAAAGAGATTGTGGAACACCCCAAGATGCAAGGAAATGGATTGGCAAAGCTTCAAGCAAGAGGACTCTACATTTTATATTTGTGAGAAATCACCTTGAGTCCATAGGAAAGCCAATACTATTAAAAGGGGGGTAAAGTTTTGTTGGTGAACAAAATGCTCATACGTGCACAAGTGATAGTCACCAAAGACACCCACAAACTCTCCCACCAAAGTATGTCCTAAGCCAAACAATCAAAATCGGTCCAACCAACATTCCACATTCGGTACCACTGATTCCAAACCCTAGACAGACTCAGCCAAACCCTAACCCTTCGGTACAGCCGATACTGCTTTCGGTGCCATTGAGTTGGACTGCCAACTTTCTGTTACGCAAGTTCATAGTTTCGGTCCCTCCGAGATTGTTGAATCGGCGTCACCGAGAATGGGCATTCTGACTGTTTGTCACCTTATCGGTGCAACCTAGTTTCCTATATCGGTCCCTCCGAGATTCAAAAGTTGCCACCTTTTGTTCACTTCGGTACCATCGAGATTAACACATCGATGTCACCGAGTTGGTCATTTTGTGTGTAATGGTTGGATTTTTGGGGATGCTTATATATACCCCTTAACCACCACCTACTCGAAAGAGAAGCACTCGGGACTATTCCATACCTATCCTATCAGTTTTCTGAGAGAGAACCACCTACCCTTCTGTTGAGGTCAAGATCTTCCACTCCAACCATATGGATCTTGATTTCTAGCCTCCCCAAGTTGCTTTCCACCAATACCATCTCTTCTACCAAGCCATATCTGTGAGAGAGTGATTGTGTGTTGAGGAGTCTATCATCTTGAAGCACAAGAGTAATGAGTTCCCCGACATTACTAAGCCTATTACCTTTTGAAGGGTGGTGCCTCCTAGATTGGTTAGGTGTCACTTGGCAGCCTCCTACTCCGTGTTGTGGAGTTGAACCAAGAAGTTTGTATGGGCAAGGAGATCGCCTACTTCATGAAGATCTACCCATAGTGAGCCTAGTCCTTCGTGGACGAAAGCCGTTATGGAATAGTCAAGGTTGCTACTTCATGGACCCTTATGGTTGGAGCCCTTCGTGGACTCTCGCGAACGTTACCCTCCATGGGTTGAAGACTCCATAAACGTGGACGTACGATAGCACCATCTATCGGAACCACGGGAAAAAATCCTTGCGTCTCCAATTGCGTTTGATCTCTATATCTCAACTCTTTACTTCATGTGCAATGTTTTTACTTTCCGGTGCTATATTTTTTGACATGCATGTGTAGGGCACATAGACTTTCTAGCCTTTCTAAAACTATTAAAATCTGCCAACCAATTAACATGGGAAAATGTTAGGTTTTAATTTTCCGCTAGTAGTCTATTCACCCCCCCTCTAGACACTCTTCTAGTGATCCCTCAATTGGTATCAGAGCATTGGTGTCCATTGCATCGGTTTAATCACCGAGGAGGAAGATGGATGCGTCTAGTATAGGGAGTTTGAGTTGTAGAGTGCCTATTCTTGATGAAGAGTAATATAGTCAATGGAAATCTTTGATGCTTGAGCTATTTAATAAATTTCAATTGAGCAATTATGTTATGCACCCCTATGAGCCTCCTATTGATGAATTGCATCCCACACACGAAGAGGAAATTAACATGCTTGGTAACCTAAGAACTGTCAGTCTTATTGTTAGAGGTTTACCAAGATTCGTGCTTTCTCAATTTAAGAACTTTGCATGTACCTATACCTTATGGACTGATTTGGAGAAACGATATCCAAATTTTTCTTTAGGACATCTTGATGAAATTCTTCATAAAACTATTGCTTTTCAAAAAATGAAGCCTAGTGATCCAAACTTTGATAAATGCCTATTTGAGCTCCGTGATCTTATGCGTGCTAAAGGAGATGTCACCACCATCAACAACGTTATTTTTGAATCCATTTGCATTCATAAACTTGAAAATTGTCATGATCACAGTTCTAACGAATCTCTTGTTCTTTATGACGAGGATTTCCCACTTGATGATGACAATGTGGAACATGGCTACCTTTGTGAAGATGAGTTGTTCAACATCGAGTATGAGAAGATCATGAAGAATCTAAGTCTCATGGCAAAGCTCAAGGATTATATGTCTAGAGGAAAAGAGTGGATTCTTGACAGTGGATGTATGGATCATATGACTGGTGATAAATACATGTTCCAAGAGATCACGCCTAATCAAGGTTCTCAAAGGTACGTGACCTTTGGAGACAACTCTAAGGGTAAGGTACTTGGCCTTGGTAAGGTGGCCATATCCCATGATAGCTCTATTCAAAATGTTATGCTTGTTGAATCCCTTGGCTACAATCTTCTTTCTGTGTCTAGACTTACCGACTTCGGTTTCAATGTGTTATTCAAGAAAGTAGATTGCCAAGTCTTTCGTCAAGATAATCATAAAATGGTCTTTACCAGTTTCCGTAGAGGTGATCTATACATTGTTGATTTCACTAAGAGATCCAAGCCTCGCACTTGTTTAATTGCTAAATCCTCTAAAGGTTGGCTTTGGCATAGAAGACTTGGACATGTAGGCATGCACAATTTAGCTAAGCTAATCAAAGGCAATCACATACTTGGTGTCAAGGATGTTATATTTGAAAAAGATAGAATTTGCAGCGCATGCCAAGCAGGAAAACAAGATGGTGGAAGTCATCCCATTAAGAACATCATGACTACTAGGAGACCACTCGAGTTACTTCACATGGATCTTTTCGGTCCCAATGCTTAAAAGAGTCTCGGTGGAAATTCCTATGGTCTAGTTATAGTTGATGATTTTTCTAGATTTACGTGGGTATTTTTCCTTGATGATAAGTCAAAGGTTCAAAAGATCTTCAAGAACTTCGTTCATAAAGCGAAAAATCAATTTGAAGTAAAGATCAAGAAGGTTCGAAGCGATAACGGATCGGAGTTCAAGAACACCCATGTGGATACCTTTCTTGAGGAAGAAGGTGTCTCACATGAGTTCTCGGCTACGTACACACCTCAACAAAATGGATCGGAGTTCAAGATCTACATGAGTTCTCGGCTACGTACATGAGTTCTTGAGGAAGAACCGGACGCTTATTGAGATGGCCAGAATGATACTTGATGAGTACAAGATGCCAAGACACTTTTGGGCAGAAGCCGTGGAAACAGCATGTCATGCCACAAACCGACTTTACTTGCACAAGCTTCTTGGTAAAACGGCATATGAGCTACTCACCGATAACAAACCCCAAGTTGGATACTTTCGAGTATTCAGCTCCAAGTGCTACATTCTTGACAAGCATCGTCATACTAAATTTGCTCCTAAATCTCATGAAGGATTCCTACTTGGTTATGGATAAAACTCTCACAATTACCGTGTCTACAACAACTTCACTCGAAAAGTTGAAGAGACGGTAGATGTGAAGTTTGATGAATCTAATGGTTCGCAAGTCGAACAATTGCCAAATGATGTAGGTTATAAGGACCCTTCGGAAGCTATCCTAGATTTATCCATCGGCAAGATTCGTCCCATGGAGGTGATGGAAAGTACTTCATCAACTCTAGTGGAAGCCCCTACTTCACGACAAGGTGAACCACAACATGACATGGAGGCATCCACAAGAGGTACACGACAAGATGAAGAGGAGGAGGAAGTACATCATGAAGATCCACCACAACCTCCTTCACCACCACCTCAAGGAGATGATCACGTTGACAACAACGAATATGAAGGAAATGATGATGACGAAGAAGCTCCACCATCCAACAATCAGAAGCTGACCCGAGTTCGAGCACAAGTGACCAAGAACCATCCCCTAAACCAAATCTTTGGAGATATCCAAACTGGGAGAATCACTCTCTCTAAAACTCGTCTAGCTAACTTTTGTGAGCATTATTCATTCATATCTAGCATTGAGACGTTGAAGGTAGAACAAGCTCTTGAACAACAAATACTTGACGTGTAGAAAACTATAGCAATAAACTGACATGATCATATACTATGTTTATAGTTTGGATCTTGTCCATCACATCATTCTCCCAATTATGTGATCCCGTTATCAAATGACATCTTATGTCTATGGCTAGGAAACCTTGGCCATCTTTGATTCACGAGCTAGTCTACTAGAGGCATACTAGGGACATAGTGTTTTCTATGTATCCACACATGCAATGTGTTTCCAATCAATAAAATTATATCATGGATAACAAATGATTATCATGAACAAGGAAATATAATAATAACCATTTATTATTGCCTCTAGGGCTTATTTCCAACATGTTTTTTCTTAGAAACCGTCTGTAATGGGAACCCCAATAATTATCCTGATTGATCAATTATTTATAATCCATTTAGTAATCAAAATTAACATTTCATATCAACCATAAAATATATTTCTTATTCGTAGTACGACAACTAGGATTTCATAATTGAATTACATCAGGGTACAACCTCTTATAGGCATATACTGCCTAGCTACCCAATTGCACAACAAGACAAAGTTGCAAATGCAACATCTAAAACCTTTGGAAATTAAGTATCATCATAGACCATAAATAGACATATGAATCTCATCTAGAAAATTGTTAGAGCAGAAGGCGAATACTTAGCCTTCAATGATGTTGAAGGTCCTGGCAACTTTAGGCCAGTGCCTATGGATGATTGCCTGCCCATCCTTCGTCCTCTTAAGGAAGACATCAAGATTATACAGTGGGTGTTGTATGAATACCTTCATCGCCTCTTGATCATACAGGTGGTTTGAGACGTAATCATCAATGAACTACCTAGAGAAGAACTCAAAACAAGCATACTCATAAATATCTTCTATAACTTTGAAATGGTGCAAGGCGAAAATGATAAGGTTAAAGATATGGTACCGTCATATAGTTGGCTGATGCCTTTTTCATTGTGCAGACAAACATCTTGTTGTTTTTCATAACTAGTTTCTTTATCTTAACAATCTTTCTGAGTTTCTTGATTTGACTGATATTCAAGGACACCTCTTTTCCCCACATGCAACAAGGGTCGAACAGTGGGTCGAAACCTCTTATAGCAGGACCTACATGTGCAAGAACAAATTATTAATACAAACATTCAAATTACAATGGTTTCTAAAATTGCATAATAATGTGCTATTAGCCAAATGACCATGGATGTGCAAACCTTGATGGTAAACTTTAGTGTCCCCCATTGTTTCTCCCTGCAAAATATTTAAGACAAATATTGATCAGGTTACAAGTGATATTTGGCATACTATCACTAAAATATGTTAATGAAAAATAAACACATTGCGAATCCAATAGATTAGTTCGAGCAACATTGAAAATCCAGTTATCTAAACCAAGCATGCTAAGAACTAGGAAATGTAGCAATTCTATATGTTGCACATGTATTTAGTACATCTAAATTTGATTTATTCGTAACATGCATAACAATACAAAATTGTACCAACAACAATAGTACATCACATTTCAGAATTGAATTAAATAGTTAAATGATCACCACAATAAATGAACGAAATAGTTAACTAAGCACCACATTGCACAATAGAACATACTAGAAGGTCGGTTGCAGTAGCATTACATTGGACATTTCACTAGATTTTCTAAATGAAAGGCAGTAGCGGCACAAGCAATAACTAAACAAAACATGCTTAACCAGCATAGCTAGGTGACCATAGGTCCTAAGTGCTAAAGCTAAGAAAAACAAGCTATTCCTCATCATTGGAGATATCGATGATGATGGGCTCCATCAACTTGGAAGAGGGCGAGGCCTCCACACCGTGGGTGCACCCTTCGTAGTGGTGAGTGGCTTGATCCTGCCCCGACACCAACATGTCGGCTCTAGAGTTGAGGTAAGCACGGGCATGCCAAGAAACCACAACAAAGTCTTCATCAAACGCAGTGGCGGTACCCTCGAGAAAATACCATGACCTATCATTTATAGCAGAAGACCGCATGGTGTCGTTAACGCGCGAGGCGTCGACGGTGGCCTCGACGGCGAGGTGCGTGCTACCTCTTGAGCTTGTGTTGGTTTTCCCTTGAAGAGGAAAGGGTGATGCAGGGAAGTAGATAAGTATTTCCCTCAGTTTTTAAGAACCAAGGTATCAATCCAGTAGGAGGAACAGGCAAGTCACCAATGGATGCACCTACACAAACAATCAAACTCTTGCACCCAACGCTATAAAGGGGTTGTCAATCCCTTCACGGTTATTTGCAAGGATTAGATCTGAAAGAGATAGATGTAAACAAGTGCGGAAAGTAAAAGGTAAATAAATTGCACCAAGATATTTTTGGTTTTTTAGTTTATAGATCTGAAAGTATATGATGGAAAATAGACCCGGGGGCCATAGGTTTCACTAGAGGCTTCTCTCTTGAAGGCAAATATCATGGTGGGTAAACAAATTACTGTCAAGCAATTGATAGAAAAGCGACTAATCATGTAGTTATCCAAGGAAATGATCATGAATATAGGCATCATGTCCATGACAAGTAGACCGAAATGATTCTGCATCTACTACTATTACTCCACACATCGACTGACTCATGCCTGCATCTAGAGTATTAAGTTCATGAAGAACATAGTAACACATTAAGAAATATGACATGATGTGGAGGGATAAAAGCAAGCAATATGATGAAAACCCCATCTTGTTACCCTTGATGGCAACAATACAATACGTGCCCCTACTATGTCACTGGGGGAGGACATCGCAAGATTGAACCCAAAAGCAAGCACTTCTCCTATTGCAAGAATTACCAATCTAGTTGGCTAAACCAAACCAATAACGCGAAGAGACTTGCAAGGATATGAAATCATGCAAATAAGAATTCAGAGGAGATTCAAATAAGATTCATGGATAATCTGAACATAAACTCACAATTCATCGGATCTTGACAAACACACCACAAAAGAGGATTACATCGGATAGATCTCCATGAAGATCATGAAGAACATGGTATTAAACATCAAAGAGAGAGAATAAGCCATCTAGATACTAGATATGGATCCATAAGTCTGTGGTTGACTACTCACGCATCATCGGAGGGGCAATGGAGTTAATGTAGATGCCCTCCGTGATCAATTCCCCATCCGGCAGATTACCGGAGAAGGCCCTAAGACTGGACCTCTCGGGAACAGAGGCTTCTGGCCGCGAAAAAGTAATTGCGTTGCTCTCTTTGATGTTGCGGGAATATTTGGGTATTTATAGGCCAAGAATTAGGGTTAGGAGACCTGCCACGGAGTGACAAGCCTGCTAGGCACGGCCAGGGGCCCCGCGCCTAGCAGGCTTGTGGCACCCTAGCACCTCCCCTAATGTGCACTCCAAGCTTGATTGATTTGTTTCCTTCCATAAAAATTCCTCCCGAAGGTTTTATTCCATTTGGACTCCGTTTAATATTCCATATCTGCAAAACTCAAAAACAAGGAAAAAACAGAAACTGGCACTTGGCTCTAGATTAATAGGTTAGTCCCAAAAATAGTATAAAATAGCATAATGCATATAAAACATCCAAAACAGATAGTATAATAACATGACATCATCAAAAATTATAGATACGTTGGAGACGTATCAATGCTCCTCCAAGATCTAGGGGTCGGTACGCATGGAAGCCATATCTGCCTCATCTGCGCGTGTAGCCGCGATTTGCTTCTCCACAGCCAAATGATCTTTGAGATCATGGGCTATACTTGCGTGCACCATGGATTTTAGTGACGATTATTTGGAGGATGGGGCGGTGATTTGGGTGGAAGGTGTCGCGCCGACGGTCGGTCCATGTGGGATGGAGGAGGAGGGGGTGAGGGGGTATTGGGGAGGTGTGGATTACCTGACTAGATGGACAAGGCCGAGTAGCAGGAAGGAGCATCACCGGCGAGGAAGTGGCGCTACAAGCAAGCACTGAAGGTTTGAACTAGGAAAGGTAGAGAAAAAGGGGGAGCTGTGGCTTTTGATTGGTACCGGGGGCGAGGGAGGTAGATATTTCCGTGCAGCCCAAAATTTCCATCCTGTCCAGTGAAAAACTAGCGCGGAAAGCACCATCGGACACAGTCCCTTATTCGGAACCATGTGTGATATCAAAACATGACAAACAAAGCCTGATTTATGCACCGTGTGTGATGAAATTGAACGTGCATTTTTTTAGAATAGTTCTCGACATCAACACATCACAAACGAAGTCTGTGATATACCCCGTGTGTGATGAACTTGGGCGTGCAAATGTTTGTCTCCAAGCTTCGGACGTAAGACTGGGTACTACATTGCACATGGTTCATTCCAAAAAAGTGTGTGTGATGAACTTCAATTTCATTTTCAATTCTAAGATGGAATGGGGATATGGCGGCAAATTTTTGGTCTAAATTTCCCTGGCTACAGTGGTCATTCGCGTCGTCGCATAATTTAACATCAATTGCTAATTTTGGTACTGCACAAAAGAACCTACACCACAGCCCACACTTACTTAATCGAGCAATTAAACAAAGCTGGTTGACCTAAATATTACTCTAATAAAAGACCAATGCTCTAAATTACGACTAATGTTCCGCCTGATGCTTGCCGATCTCCACCGCATCCTCCATGACCAGCTCACGCTCGACGACCTCTAGCGGAAGGGGCTCCATGGCATCCATGGACACATACCCTGCAAGCATGTCGCTGTCCGCGTCCGCCATCTATTTGGAAAGGCCGCCACAAGTTTGGCATGGATGACCACGATCTGAGCATTGACGACCTCCATCTTGGCAAGGGAGGCTGTCGACAAACGGACGGCTGGCCGAGCGCTCTCGGCGATTTCCAACTCTTTGGACATAGGTTGCCAACCGTTGTCGGATAAGGCCGCTGCTATTTGTGCGGTGGCTGCCACGAGCTGGGCGTGGGCGGCATCGACATAGGCGTGGTTAGCCACCATCATGGCTACGGCGGCCGCCGAGGAATGGACAACTGTTGTGCCGTTATCAGATGCAGTAGTTGCCCTATCGGTGGCCGTGACCGCCCTGTCGGACAGTGCGTCGGCGCTCAAGGTTGTTGTGAGCGCGTTCATGGCTGATGTAGCCGCACTCGGGCCAGAATGAGTCGCTGAAATTGCCCTCACGACGCGGGTCCATGTCCCCATCTTTCACCGGTGCCGCTTAAACAATAAAGTGGTCTTGAAGAACAAGTGTGACTATGTGGTTGACGTGCCGGCGGTGGACTGAAGCTTCTGGCCTAAGCCATATATGAGGATTGGCCCAAGATATTTTGATACCACATCACACATGTTTCATGATCAAGAACTGTTTGCGATGTATTTGATTTTCAAACTATTTTGAGACTAAAAACGAAGTTACATTGGCAGTTGAAGGTGGTTGGATGGCAATAACATTTATCTACAGTGAACTTGCAACCATCGGACTGTGTGTTAAATATGGAATAATTCAGGGATGCTTAGGCCCTTTAAACCATTTAAAGTATTTATTGGACATTTCATGTGCATAGTTCAAATTTGAACTACACTTTATTAAGCACATACTAGAGGGCACCTGAATGGGTTGAAAATCAACTATTTGTCACTCGATACATTTTTTGGTCCCATGCAAGAAATGGAAATTAAATGAATTCCAAACCTCGCGGTATTCTGGCTCGGCCGTAGACTTTGAGAAGCCGTATTTTCAAATTCCACTAAATCTAAATATCATGAGAAATTCATGAAACTTGGCATGGTGTGATGTCATGGTGCATGTGTGTTGTGGTAAAAACAATGCCTAGTTCGGGAAAGGCTTTCGCACAAACCTCTTACAAACTGAAGATTCTCACAAGAAGTCATGTGGTTCCGGTGGGGACAGTTCACATTTTATGCGCGAAACAACATCTGATGTCGCTTCTTGCCTTGAATATTTTTCTAGAGTCTCCATAGAGTAACGTGAATGTGTCGTGCAAAATAATGGAGTCTTATAGAGTTCGTTTGGCCTTTTAAGTACATCAATTGAGTTTTGTAGGCATTCAATTAATGTGCATATATATAATTCAAATTTTAACTACAATCACTGCATGGTCCAGCTCATGAAAATATGTCAAAAAACCACATACGTTTCACTGGCTACATGTTTATGTCCCAAACAATAAATGGGAATGAATTTCAAACATTTATATCATCATCTTGGCTCGACCGCAAACATTTGGAAACTTAATTTTTAAATTCATGTAAATGCAAACCTCGACAGAAATTCATGAAATTTGGGCATGGTGCCATCAATTGCCCTATTGTGTGTGTTGTGTTAAAACAATTGCCCAATTTTGGACAAGTTTTGGCACAAAGCCTCTTACAAACCAAGGGTTCTCACAAGAAAGTCGTGTGTTCTGATAGGGAAAGTTTACATTTTATGTGCGAAACAACATCCGTTCTCTCTTGTGGCCTGCATTTATTTCTGGAGTCACCGACAGAGCAATTTTCTGATAGTCACACTAAACTGTAGGGTTTTTCCAGGTTTTGTGAGACTTGTTTAAAACAGTAATTGAGTTTTCTAGTCGTTTAATGTGCATAATTCAAATTTGAACTATAATTACAAGGTCCAACACATAAAAACTAGATTGGATATGCCTTTCCATGGATGCATGTTTAATTAGGTCCCACGTAAGAAATGGGAATGAATTTCTAACATCTCATTGACTGTTTGCTCGGCTGCAACAATTGATATGCTTGGTTTTCAAATTCCCGTCAATCCAAAACTCGTTAGAAATTCATGAAACTTGGCATGGTGTCATGACAAGGGCACACACATGTCGTGGTAAAAAAATGTCCAAATTGGACATGTTCTTGCACAATTCCCTTACAAATCAGAGCTCCTCACAAGAAGCTTTGTGTTTTCAATAAGGAACATTATATATGCATGCCACATATGCGGGAGAAAATACATCTGGTGCCTCTTCTCTCCTTGATTTTCTTTATATAAACAACATAGACATATGTACGTGTGAAGTGCAAAAATATGATTAAATAAGGGATCATCTGACTTATAAATACATTAATTGAGTTTTCAATGCATTATTCAATGCGCATAATTCAAATTTGATCTACAATCACAAGGTTCGGGGCGGCAAAATGGGTTGAAAAATCATATATGCGTCCTTGGATGTATGTGTTAGGTCACATGCAAGAAACGAGAACGAATTTCAAACATCTAAGCATGTTGGCTCGGCCACAAATATCAAGAAACTTAGTTTCCAAATTCTCGTAAATCCAAAACTCTGTTAGAAATTCATGTAACTTGAAATGGTGTCATGTGAAGGCACAAATATGCCGTGGTAAACAAATACCAAGTTGGCCATGTTTTGTAAGAAGCCTCTTACAAACATGAGGTTCTCATACAACAATAAGCTACGTCTAGTGGTTCCGTTAGGGAACATATATATTCATGCCACATCTGCGGGTGAAAAATGACATCCGATGCCTCTTATATCCTTGATTTTTTTCTTAGAAACAACATAAAGCAATAGGTGTGTACTGCAAACATATTAAAATATTAATGATTTGTATGGCTTTTTTATACATTAATTGAGTTTTATGGTCATTTAATGTACAAAATTCAAATATGAACTACATTCACAAGGTATATGTTGGGAAGTGCCTCATCATATAAAGCATAAATATGTTGTGCTATTTTTAGTGTCCACTTTGAGAGAAAGGGAAAGCATTATTAGGGCCAGTTCTTTTGCAACTTCTATCAGCTTATTGCAAAAATAAGCTAAAAGCCCAAAAGAACTCAATTTGGAGAAGCTAGCTCAGCTTATTTCCATCCTCACTTCCTTCACAATGGAAAAAAACTGGGGGAGGGTAGCTTCCCGCAGAAGCCCACTTATAATCGAAGGGATACAACGAAATGCCCCTATTTGTCGCACATTTTACAGCGAGAATGCCACCATGTCTCATCCCCTTGCCCTCGCGTTCGTTCACACACACGGGCGATAGCTAGGGTTGCTTGTCACCCCGCTGCCAGACCCCATCAGCAGTCGCCTCGCTAGACCCCATCAGCAACAGCCGCCGTTGGACCCCATCAGCACCCGCGGCTGTTGGCCCCCTCATCAGCAGCTGCCACCGGCCCCCAACAGCAGTCGCAGCCGCCGTCGACCCCCATCAGCAGTTGCAGCCTCCGGCCCCCATCAGCAGCCACAGCCGGCGTCGGCCCCCATCAGCAGTTACAGCCGCCGTCGGCCCCATCAGAAGCCGCTGTCATTGTCGTCCCTCATCAGAATCCGCTGTCGTCTTAGGTCTCCATCAGCCGTCGCTGATCATCTCTTGAGCCGCCATGTCCGACTCTCCTCCCCCAAGCGCTAGCCTTCGGCCCAAGGAGCAGCTCGTTCGAGGGTAATAATTACAGACTATTCATGTGACATATGAGGAAATAGGTTGAATGACAGAATCTGAAAAGAACTGGATGGCTTAGTTTCATGGGCTTATTTTCACAACAACTCATTTGGGGCTTATTTCCACAGAGCTACTCAAAAGAACTAGCCCTTAATAGCCAACAAAGGCATTTTGGAACAAAAATCTGTCACGTTACCATTGCAAACGGGCGTATTATTTATAATTCATGGACATTCTACATACCTTATGTGCGGGCCACATGTCGCTATCTGTATTGGCAAGGAGGTAGCATGCAGACAGGTGTTTGAGTACACGGGTGGCGTGCGAGCAATGTCATATGCATGCTCATCGGAGTGGCGTGCCATTTCCAGTCATCAAAGACATTTTATACTGAATACCCGTATGCAAAGAGAGGGCAATTGTTCCTTCCCTAATAAGCCAAGCAAAAATCTGGCGCGAAGAATTTTTTTCATTGCATCATCGCAAATGGTTGTGAATGATGACCCGTGTGACCTTCCCAATGCTACAACTTCTACTGTTGCTAACTGCTGAGGTTGCCATGTATGCAAAAAAATCTGATGTGGGGAGGTAAGTAAGGAGAGATATGAGTTTGGTGACCACATGAAGAAACAATGCCAGGCACGTGAACCTTCCCAAAACACTTAAATGAAAGATACTCACCAATCCATGCAAGAGTTTAGTTGCTAAATCATTAAATGAAGGGACCTTAGCAACAATGCATTATGGACTTGAGTTGCTAAGACATTGAATACACTAAGCACCCCATGTAAGCACCGATCGATGCATTGGCAGCAGGAGTCAGGTGAGATTTGAATTTGTTATATTGGGTAAATTTTCAGTTGTCAAATTGGAAACACTGAGATTTGTCCAATTTTGCAGGAACAAAATCACTATTATGGTGCATTTTTGCAACTGAAATTCAGTAAACATAGATTTCATTCATAGATCAAGCATTGGTCTTTGTACAAAATAGTTCAACTCGACAGCCGAATCGAACAAACTTTTCACCATTTGTTGCCAACCACGTACTGAAATAGCTAGTTCAACTATATATACTAGCTAATTTAAAGTATGTGGTACAGTTCAACCATATCTATAGTTAGATGAATTGAACAAAATAGCCCCTAAATACTACTCCGTAGGGGCTTCGTGCTACTACCAGCAGCCTTCTCCTCTATCGAGCGCATTCGGTAAGAGACAGAGGAGGATAAGCCTACTGATGAGCTGGAGGAGTCAAATTCGTAGGTTGCCATTGTTGCCCTCCGCCGCTCTTGACGCACCTCCTCAAAGCGGCGGGACTTGACATAGATCTCCTCATTCCGCGCCATAGCTACGGTGTCTGCTGCGCCCACGACGGTGGTGAGCCTCTATGCATGCTCGACCTGGCGCTCCTCCTCCTCATGTAGGAAGTCGATGTAGAGCGTTAGGCCACTAACGCAAAATTTGAGCAGTTTTGCTTCGGCGGCGGCCTCCTCCTCCCACCTTCGAGCCGTGGTGGCGGAGTGGGTGATGGCCCCGGTGGCTGACCATGGGGTGGCTGCCAAGGCGGACGCTGGTGTGGTAGCGGCCAAGGAGGCAGCTGGTGGGGTGGCAAAAACGGCGGCTGACGATGGGGTGATGGCGACGGCGGTCGTCGACAGCAACTGCCTTTGGGCAAATGTGATGGAGCGTGTGGTGGGTGCCGTGCGCACAGCCAACAAGGACGGCACATGCACTACATGCTTCCTAGTGCTGCACCGCGGACGTGGTGCAGCCTCCCAGCTGGAGCTGCCCTCTGGCGGCGTGGCGGAGTGACCATGATAGACAGGTGCTATTAGCGATTGGGGGAGAAGAAAACTTGGGAAGCTACGGGCAGGAAGGGGATGAATGCAATGTGGAGAGGACGTCTGTGAGGGTTTATAAAGCAAGCGACCAAGGCGAGCTGGGCGGGAAGCTTGTGAGCGTTCATGCACGCGAATGGGAAGCTTGCACGCGTTCCTGCACGGTTTCACGGGAACGGGAAGACCAAAACAAACGTTGCGTTCCCGAAGCATTGGGTGTTTGGGGGGGCATTTCGGCGTGCCGGGCGGGAAACTTGCGTGCTCCTGAAGCGTGCACTGGAATCCTTGTAAGGCAATGTGGTGAGAAGACAGGACGGAGGTGGGACAAATGATAAGTACGCAGACAGTTAATGATAAACAACCATTTGCGTTTTATTACAAAGCAAACGATTGTTCTGTATGCACCATTGCGAATAAATGTATGCATGAGGTGGTTGATGCGGCCTTGCTGCGCTGTGCTGGCGTCCGTGTGTGCCTAGCCGCTTTGCTGGCATCAACGCACAAACGATCAGGCACGTCTGGGGATCCATATGCAAGCGGTTGCGCTACTCCCGGTGCCACCATGCAGTTAAGCACTGCAAAAACTAACATGCGGTTGATGCGGCCATTTACCTTCGTCTCTTCCACATTCTGACCATGCCACACATCCCAAGAAGCACACCGATGACAGCAAATAATATAGAGAGGATGCACATCTCTTCATCGCTTCAACCTTCCCGTGTGGATCCAATGGCGGCTACAGGCGCCGAGCGGAGTTAGCCACTATTGTCAAAGTGGACACACACAATAGGAAGACAGACCTCTCGGTCGTGTACACCAATGACCCGGTCGTGGTGGTGAACTCCATCAACATGTTGGAGCAGCTGCTTGCTGAGGATGACAAGTACAAAGTGGTCGGCTTCGACCTCGAGTATACTGGCGGTCGTGTCAGGCATGATCAGAAGGTTGTCATCACCCAGTTGTGCGTGCGCCTGTTGGAAATATGCCCTAGAGGCAATAATAAAATGGTTATTATTGTATTTCCTTGTTCATGATAATTTTCTATTGTTCATGCTATAATTGTGTTAACCGGAAACCGTAATGCATGTGTGAATACATAGACCACAATGTGTCCCTAGTGAGCCTCCAGTTGACTAGCTTGTTGATCAATAGATGGTCACAGTTTCATGACCATGGACATTGGATGTCATTGATAACAGGATCACATCATTAGGAGAATGATGTGATGGACAAGACCCAATCCTAAGCATAGCACAAGACCATGTAGTTCGTCAGCTAAAGCTTTTCTAATGTCAAGTATCATTTACTTAGACCATAAGATTGTGCAACTCCCGGATACCGTAGGAATACTTTGGGTGTGCCAGATATCGCAACGTAACTGGGTGGCTATAAAGGTACACTATGGGTATCTCCAAAACTATCTGTTGGGTTGACAGGAATTGAGATTGGGATTTGTCACACCGTATGACGGAGAGGTATCTCTGGTCCCACTCAGTAAGACATCATCATAATGAGCTCAATGTGACTAAGGAGTTAGCCACGGGATGATGTGTTACGGAACGAGTAAAGAGACTTGCCAGTAACGAGATTGAACAAGGTATAGGGATACCGACGATCGAATCTTGGGCAAGTATCATACCGGTAGACAAAGGGAATTGTATACAAGATTGATTGAATCCCTGACATCGTGGTTTATCCAATGAGATCATCATGGATCATGTGGGAGCCAACATGGGTATCTAGATCCCGATGTCGGTTATTTACCGGAGAGGTGTCTCGGTCATGTCTACTTGCCTCCCGAACCCGTAGGGTCTACACACTTAAGGTTCGATGATGCTAGGATTATAGGGAAATAGTGTACATGGTTACCGAAGGTTGTTTGGAGTCCCGGATGAGATCCCGGATGTCACGAGGAGTTCCCGAATGGTCTGGAGACAAAGATTGATATATAGGAAGTGAGGTTTTGGTTACCAGAAATGTTTCGGGCGTCACCGGTAACGTGCCGGGACCATCGGAAGGGTTCCGGGGGTCCACCTGGAGGGGCCCCGGGCCCCGAAGGGCTGCATGGGCCGAAGGTGGAGGGAACCCGCACCTAGGTGGGCTGTTGCACCCCTCCCACCTGACCCAAGGCGCAGCAAAGGAGAGAGGGGGCAAACCCTAGCCCAGATGGGTCGTAGGCCCACCCTAGGGCGGCTAGGACAACTGCACCCCTCTCCCCTCCCTCTTGGCCGCCGGCCAGATCCAATCTAGGAGCTGCCGCACCACCTAGGGTGGGAACACTAGGGGTGGGCACCCTCCTCCCTCTCCTCCTATATATAGTGGAGCCCTAGGGGCTGTTTGAGACACGACTCTCTCCCTCTCGGCGCAGCCCAACTCCTCCTACTCCTCGTTCTCCGCAGTGCTTGACAAAGCCCTACCGGAGACCACGCAGCTCCACCATCACCACGCTATCGTGCTGCCGGAGCTCTCCCTCAACCTCTCCCTCGTCCTTGCTGGATCAAGGCATAGGAGACGTCACCGGGCTGCACGTGTGCTGAACGCGGAGGCGCCGTTGTTCGGCGCTAAGATCGGAATCCACCGCGATCTGAATCGTTGCGAGTACGACTCCACCAACCGCGTTCTTGCAACACTTCTGCTTAGCAATCTTCGAATGTATGAATATGCACTCTCCCCTTACTCGTTGCTGGTTTCTCCATAGATAGATCTTGGTGAACACGTAGGATTTTTTTTGATTTACTAGTACGTCTCCCAACAGTGGCATGAGAGCTATGTCTATGTGTAGAATCTATGCACGAGTAGAACACAAAGTTGTTGTGGGCGTCGATGTTGTTAATTTGATTACCACTACTAGTCTTATCTTGATTCGGCGGTATTGTGGGATGAAGCGGCCCGGACCAACTTTACACGTACGCTTACGTGAGACCGGTTCCACCGCCTGACATGCACTTGTTGCATAAGGTGGCTAGCGGGTGTCTGTCTCTCCCACCTTAGTCAGATTGGATTCGATGAAAAGGGTCCTTATGAAGGGTAAATGGCAATTGGCATATCCCGTTGTGGTTTTGGCATAGGTAAGAAACGTTCTTGCTAGAAACCTATAGCAGCCACGTAAAAACTTGCAACTACAAATTAGAGGACGTCTAACTTGTTTTTGCAGCATATGCCTTGTGATGTGATATGGCCAAAGGATGTGACGTGATGCATTGTGATGTATGAGATTGATCATGTTCTTGTAATAGGATTCATGACTTGCATGTCGATGAGTATGACAACCGGCAGGAGCCATAGGAGTGTTCTTATTTTATTGTATGACCTGCGTGTCAATCAAGATCACCATGTAATTACTTTTCTTTATTGCTAAATGTTAGCCACAGTAGTAGAAGTAATAGTTGGTGAGACAACTTCATGAAGACACGATGATGGAGATCATGGTGTCGTGCCGGTGACAGTGATGATCATGGTGCCCCGAATATGGAGATCAAAGGAGCAAGATGATATTGGCCATATCATGTCACTATATTGATTGCATGTGATGTTTATCATGTTTACATCTTATTTGCTTAGAACGACGGTAGCTAAATAAGATGATCTCTCAATAAAATTTCAAGAAATGTGTTCACCCTAACTGTGCACCGTTGCTAAGGATCGTTGTTCCAAAGCACCACGTGATGATCAAGACTCCGTTCTCTGGAACAATGGAGTGAGCAACTGACTTGTTGGAGATAATACATACCGATGTATGCGGTCCAATGAGCGTCGAGGCTCGCGGTGGCTACCGTTATATTCTCACCCTCACTAATGACTTGAGCAAATATGGGCATGTCTACTTAATGAAACACAAGTCTGAAACCTTTGAAAGGTTCAAGGAATTTTAGAGTGAGGTAGAGAATCAACGTGACAGGAAAATAAAGTGCCTACGATCTGATCGTGGCGGAGAATATTTAAGTCACGAGTTTGGCACGCACCTAAGGAAATGTGGAATTGTTTCACAACTCACGCCGCCTGGCACACCTCAGCGAAATGGTGTGTCTGAATGTCGTAATCGCACTCTATTGGATATGGTGCGATCTATGATGTCTCTTACCGACTTACCGCTATCATTTTGGGGATATGCATTAGAGACTACTGCATTCACTTTAAATAGGGCACCGTCAAAGTCTGTTGAGACGACACCGTATGAATTATGGTTTGGAAAGAAACCTAAGCTATCATTTCTAAAAGTTTGGGGATGCGATGCTTATGTGAAGAAACTTCAACCTGAGAAGCTCGAACCCAAAGCGGAAAAGTGCATCTTCATAGGATATCCCAAAGAGACTATTGGGTATACCTTCTCCTCAGATCCGAAGGCAAAGTATTTGTTGCCAAGAATGGATCCTTTCTCGAGAAAGAGTTTCTCTCGAAAGAAGTAAGTGGGAGGAAAATAGAACTTGATGAGGTAATTGTACCTCCACTCGAACCGGAGAGTAGCACACTACAGGAAGTTGATCCTGTGGAGCCTGCACCGGCTGGAGAGGAAGTTAATGATGATGATCATGAAACTTCAGATCAAGTTACTATTGAATGTTGAAGGTCCACCAGGACACGTTCCGCACCAGAGTGGTACGACAACCCTGTCCTGGAGATCATGTTGTTGGACAACAGTGAACCTTCGAACTAAGAAGAAGCGATGGCAGGCCCGGATTCCAACAAATGGCTTGAAGCCATGAAATCTGAGATAGGATCCATGTATGAGAACAAAGTGTGGACTTTGGTGGACTTGGCTGATGATAAGCGGGACATTGAAAATAAACGGATCTTTAAGAAGAAGACTGACGCGGATGGTAATGTGACTGTCTATAAGGCTCGGCTTGTCGCTAAGGGTTATCGACAAGTTCAAGGAGTTGATTACGATGAGACTTTCTCACCCATACCGATGCTGAAGTCTGTCCGAATCATGTTAGCAATTGCCGCATTTTATGATTATGAGATCTGGCAAATGGACGTCAAAACGACATTCCTTAATGGCTTCCTTAAGGAAGAACTGTATATGATGCAGCCGGAAGGTTTTGTCGATCCTAAAGATGCTAACAAAGTATGCAAGCTCCAGCGCTCCATCTATGGGCTGGTGCAAGCATCTCGGAGTTGGAACATTCGCTTTAATGAGGTGATTAAAGCGTGTGGGTTTGTACAGGTTTATGGAGAACCCTATATTTACAAGAAAGTGAGTGGGAGCTCTATAGCATTTCTCATATTATATGTGGATGACATACTGATAATGGGAAATGATATAGAACTTTTGGAAAGTGTAAAGGCCTACTTGAATAAATGTTTTTCAATGAAGGACCTTGGAGAAGCTACTTACATAGTAGGTATTAAGATCTATAGAGATAGATCGAAACACCTCATAGGTCTTTCACAAAGCACATACCTTGAAAAGATATTGAGGAAGTTCAATATGGATCAGTCCAAGAAGGGGTTCTTGCCTGTGTTACAGGGTGTGAGATTGAGTACGACTCAATGCCCGACCACGGCAAAGGATAGAGAAGAGATGAGTGTCATCCCCTATGCTTTAGCCATAGGTTCTATTATGTATGCCATGCTGTGTACCAGACCTGATGTGAACCTTGCCATAAGTTTGGTAGGGAGGTACAAAAGTGATCCCGGAGCGGAACACTGGATGGCGGTCAAGAATACCCTGAAGTACCTAAAAAGGACAAAGGACATGTTTCTAGTATATGGAGGTGCCAAAGAGCTCGTCGTAAAGGGTTATGTCGATGCTAGCTTCGACACAGATCCGGATGACTCTAAGTTGCAAACCGGATACGTGTATATTTTGAACGGAGGGGCAGTCAGCTGGTGCAGCAACAAGCAAAGCGTCGTGGCAGCATCTACATGTGAAGCGGAGTACATAGCTGCTTCGGAAGCAACAAAGGAAGGAGTCTGGATGAAGGAGTTCATCACCGACCTAGGAGTGATTCTCAATGCGTCGGGCCCTATGACCCTATTCTGTGACAACACTAGAGCTATTGCCCTTGCGAAGGAGCCCAGGTTTCACAAGAAAACAACACACATCAAGCGCCACTTCAACTCCATCAGTGATTACATTCAAGAGGGAGATATAGATATTTATAAAGTACATATGGATCTGAATGTCGCAGATCCGTTGACTAAACCTCTCTCACGAGCGAAACATGATCGACACCAGAATGGTATGGGTGTTCCATTCATCACAATGTAACTAGATTATTGACTCTAGTGCAAGTGGAAGACTGTTGGAAATATGCCCTAGAGGCAATAATAAAATGGTTATTATTGTATTTCCTTGTTCATGATAATTGTCTATTGTTCATGCTATAATTGTGTTAACCGGAAATCGTAATGCATGTGTGAATACATAGATCACAACGTGTCCCTAGTGAGCCTCTAGTTGACTAGCTCGTTAATCAATAGATGGTCACAGTTTCATGACCATGGACATTGGATGTCATTGATAACAGGATCACATCATTAGGAGAATGATGTGATGGACAAGACCCAATCCTAAGCATAGCACAAGATCATGTAGTTCGTCTACTAAAGCTTTTCTAATGTCAAGTATCATTTCCTTAGACCTTGAGATTGTGCAACTCCCGGATACCATAGGAATACTTTGGGTGCGACAAACGTCGCAACGTAACTATGCGGCTATAAAGGTACACTACGGGTATCTCCGAAAGTATCTGTTGGGTTGGCACGAATCGAGACTGGGATTTGTCACTTTGTCTGACGGAGATGTATCTCTGGGCCCACTCGATAAGACATCATCATAATGAGCTCAATGTGACTAAGGAGTTAGCCATGGGGTGATGTGTTACGGAACGAGTAAAGAAACTTGCCGGTAATGAGATTGAACAAGGTATAGGGATACTGACGATCGAATCTCGGGCAAGTATCATACCGGTAGACAAAGGGAATTGTATACGGGATTGATTGAATCCCTGACATCGTGGTTCATCCGATGAGATCATGATGGAGCATGTGGGAGCCAACATGGGTATCCAGATCCCGCTGTCAGTTATTGACCGGAGAGGTGTCTCGGTCATGTCTACGTGCCTCCCGAACCCGTAGGAACTACCCACTTAAGGTTCCATGATGCTAGGGTTATAGGGAAATAGTGTACGTGGTTACCGAAGGTTGTTCAGAGTCCCGGATGAGATCCCAGATATCATGAGGAGTTCCAGAATGGTCCGGAGACAAATATTGATATATAGGAAGTGAGGTTTTTGTTACTGGAAATTTTTCGGGCGTCACCGGTAACGTATCGGGACCACTGGAAGGGTTCCAAGGTCCATCGGGAGGGGCCATGGGCCCCGGAGGGCTGCATGGGACGAAGGTGGAGGGAACCAGCTCCTAAGTGGGCTGGTGCGCCCCTCCCTCCTGGCCCAAGGCACAACAAAGGAGAGAGGGGGCAAACCCTAGCCCAAATGGGGTCCTAGGCCCACCCTAGGGTGGCTAGGGCAGACGCACCCCTCTCCCCTCCCTCTTGGCCGCCAGCCAGATCCCATCTAGGGGCTGCCGCACCACCTAGGGTGGGAACCCTAGGGGTGGGCACCATCCTCCCTCTCCTCCTATATATAGTGGAGCCCTTGGGGCTGTTTGAGACACGACTCTCTCTCCCTCTCGGCGCAGCCCTACTCCTCCTACTCCTCGTTCTCCGCAGTGCTTGGCGAAGCCTTGCCGGAGACCATGTAGCTCCACCGTCACCATGCCTTCGTGCTACCGGAGTTGTCCCTCAACCTCTCCTTCCTCCTTGCTGGATCAAGGTGCATGAGACGTCACCGGGCTGCATGTGTGTTGAACACGGAGGCGCCATTGTTCGACGCTAAGATCGGAATCCACCGTGATTTGAACTGATATGAGTACGACTCCACAAACCACGTGCTTGAAACGCTTCCACTTAGCTATCTTCAACGGTATGAAGATGCACTCTCCCCTTACTCGTTGCTGGTTTCTCCATAGATAGATCTTGGTGAACACGTAGGAATTTTTATTGATTTACTACTACGTATCCCAACAGCGCCATCATGTGCTCGTCTACCACTACAGCCTAGCCACAAGGCCTTGCGAGCATTTTGCCAAGTTTGTCAACAGCCCCACTAAGGTTCACAACGGTGGACACCACCAACGATCTAAAGGTGCTCCAGACTTTGGGCTTGTCTTGCCAGAAGCTTGTCAACATCCAAGGTCAGTACATGGTCTGGGGCGGCGAGAAGAAGAAGAAGGACTCCCTGGTTGACCTCGACGCAGCCATCATTGACCCCTACTATAGAGACATCAAGGCTGAGTGCCACAAGGACAAGACTACCTGACATGCGGCCTGGGTGGACGAACAGGATGAACAACACATCAAGTATGCGACCAAGCACGTGTACACCAACTACGAGATGTACAAGAGGATCATTGACACGAGGAACTGTCTCCTTCCTGCAAAAGGCGAGGGATAGCCACAAGAAGATTAGTGTCGGCAACCGTCGTCAGAAGAACAATATATGATGTCTACTACGCAACTTTATTCTTGTAGACATGTGTTGGGCCTCCAAGCGCAGAGTTTTGTAGGACAGTAGCAATTTTCCCTCAAGTGGATGACCTAGGTTTATCAATCCGTGAGAGGTGTAGGATGAAGATGGTCTATCTCAAATGACCCTGCAACCAAATACAAGAAATCTCTTGTGTCCCCAACACACCCAATACAATGGCAAATTGTATAGGTGCACTAGTTCGGCGAAGAGATGGTGATAAAAGTGTAATATGGATGGTAGAAATATATTTTTATAATCTGAATAAATAAAAACAGCAAGGTAGCAAATAGTAAACGGGCCCAAAAGCAGTATTGCAATGCTTGAAAACAAGGCCTAGGGTCCGTACTTTCGCTAGTGCAATCTCTCAACAATGCTAACATAGTTGGATCATATGACCACCCCTCAAAGTGCGATAAAGAATCACTCCTAAGTTCCTATTAGTGGGGAACAAAAGATAGAAATTGTTTGTAGGGTACGAAACCACCTCAAATTTATTCTTTCCGTTCGATCTATCCTTGTAACATCCCAAATTTTGGAATGTTATAATAAATATTAGAATGAGTGTTTGTTTGCTTGAGTGATTGAATTGAGTGAAATTTGAAACTTTTAAAAAACTTTTGAATCAGAGGGAATGACATGATTTTCCCATGTGCCTTTTAATTCAAATTCTTACACTTCAAATCAGTGAGAGAAGATGACATGACTTCTTCAATATAAAAATATTTGAAGAGTGGATTTGAAACCATCTGAAAATTTTCTGATATGGAGTTCCTTTCATATTTGAATTTCCAATTTGAAGTTTGAAAGAATTCAAACCCCTTGACAAAATTTGAGAGGAGTAATGTGACACTCCAACTAGGGGGTATTTTGTGAAGTTTCTGAATCATAAAACCCAGGGAGTTATTTGAAAATTTATTGCAAAAAAATTAAAACCAATTTAGGCATTTTCTGAAAATAATGTTTTATAAAGTATTTAATTTGGCCGTGGAAAAATGTTCATTAAGTGGCATTTATTTCCCTGGCCATTTTGGTATATAAAACTTTATTTTTGGAAATGTTTTAAATGCCGTAATATGTTTTTAATACCCTGGAAAATAGAAAAGGAAACGAAATTAATGGGTTATTAAAACGGGCCGGCCCACCTGCCCTTAACCCTCCCGAATCTCCTCCGCAAAGATCACCGCCGCCGCCGACCATGCCCCCTCTCTCACTGACACGCGGGACCCACCGCCCGATCGAGCCATCACCGCGGTCATCACTCTCCTCTATCCCATCCCCTCTCCACGCCGGCGACCATCGAGCCAGATCTCCCTCTCCCTTCCTTCTCCGACCACCTCGAGGCCCCTATATGAACCCTACCCCTCTCCTCTACCCATTTCGCCCATTTCCCCCACTCCCCGTGCCCTCTCGCCGCCGCTATCGCTTGCCGGAACCACCGGTCGCCGCAGCGCCATTGCCATCGTATCGCACCACCCTGACCCCCTCACCGCCTCCCAAGCCCACCAACCAGTTCGCCTCGCCCGTCCACCCATCCCCGTCCACTCGCCCGTGCTCCAAAGATGCCGGAGCAACCTCCCGTTGACCAACCGAATGCCATCGCCGCCCTGGAGCTCGTCACCGACGCCTCCGACCACCCGCGACGACGCCTGGACCACCGTCGTGCTCGCCGTCCTTGCCTGCATCGACCGGTGCCCTCGCCAACGCTGCAGACCCCGTGGAGCAATGCCCCGTCCATGCCCGAGCAACTGGTCGCCGTCGAACTCGCCGAAGTTGACCTCCCACCGCGGTGAGCCTCTCCCCTCCGTCCAATCTGTTTGAACGGCTCAGATTAGAAGCCTCGTACCCCTCCGGTTTAATTTAAATGAACTGGCCGGTTTTCTGTTTAGTTAGTTATACCGAACCGTTTTCTTTAGATACCGGCCATCCACTCGTTAGCACCCACGCGCACACACCTGTAGCCAATAAGAAACCGCCACGTGTACCCCTGTCCGTTAGGATAATTTTTTTCTATTTTAGTTTCTTTTACAGATTTAGTTCTGTTTTTGTTTTAATCATATCTTTTATGTTATTAATTTTTTTAATTTGATTATTTTTGCATTGTGTCACAAATTTTATGTAGTTTCTGTAGATATAAAGTTTGACCAAATTTGAATAATTTAAAATTGATTCAAACAGATTTGAGTCAAATCTTATTTTCTGAATATTTTGAGTTTAAAAATTTATTTTTAGTTGATTCTTTTTTCTTCTTGTCACTAGTGACTTTATATAACTGTAAGTAGAATTTGAGATTTTTGAGAATATTTGAAATTAGTATTTTTAACAAAACAGATTCTGTTTTAGTTCTTTTAGGTTTATTTCTACTTCTTTTGTTTTAAATTTGTTTTAATTTATTTTTCTTTTATATTATTTGGAAATTATTAATTTGTTTTATATTAGTTAGCAGAAGTTTCTGTAGATACATTTTTATGTTACTTATTACATTTTTATAGCATGAAATCAATTCTAGTTTCATCATAACTTGCAAAATGATTTCATTGCTAGTTTGACTTCTTATTTGAAAATATTATTATAAATTGTTTTATAAAATATTATTTCTGTTAACTTAGTTGTTATATATTTTGTTTTCTGTTATTTTAATATTTTATTGTTTTAATTGTTATTAAGTTTATTACCTAGAAAACCCATGTTGTTTAGAGTGTTGTTTTCATAAATTTTAGTTGTTCTTCAAAAGTAATTCTTTTTGCTAAGTAAAATATTTACTAAAATACTTTTGTTAAATTTTATTTTGCCTTTGTTTTTGTGTTTTTACTTTTGAAAATATTTTTTTATTTGTAGAGAAAACCAACCTTAGTTGTGTTGATAAAAACTTTGTTTTGAGTTTTGTCTTAAGTATTTCCTTCATCACAAACCCTTAGTGTTTACTCTTGTGTTATCCTTGTGTGTTAGAATTGATTGCTAGTATGATTGCTTATATGAATGCAATGTTTGACTATATAGATTTTCATCGGAGAGTGACGAATAGTTCTATCAAGTTATTTTTGAGAGTGATATTATTCGTCATCAACAGTATAGGCAAGTTCACTTTGACCATTTTGTTCATACCTATGTTGTATTGCATGTAGTGACATAATTCAACAAATCCCTCCCGTAGTGTTATTGAAAATTCTTGTAGTTGAGTAGAATGCATGAGGTAGGAACCCACCACTTGTTACGAAAGCCCCGAGAATGTTAGTTATTTTAATGCTATGCTAAAGTAGACGGGGTCCGGTATGAGTGTTCGTGAGTGGTGTGAGAAGGAGGACTCTATGTCAAGACGACAACTTCATGAAGGCATCTTCAAGTCCTGCATCTTCAAGACCTCAAGAATTCGAGACTCGAAAAACAAGTTTTGAATACACAGTACTGGGTGAAGGACGGTTCATTGGGCATCCCTGGAGTAACCAGTGGATGGCCGGGATGCATGGAGAAGCGCCATGACATCTTGCGGAAAGCTTCACCCAGACTCAAAGAGACGGATGAACACTTCATGCCCGGAAGCTTACCTGTGTAGCCACAAGTCATTATGGGCTCTGGCTTGGTTGATCTTTGTTGTGACTCTGGCTGGTCAGTGCTACGAGATGTAGTCGACGTTAGGAAAGGATGGGCACTGACAGTAGTCAGGGAAACACTCTAAAAGACCATATTTCGTTCATCCTGTTCTCAAACACCCGACAGTGTGAGGACTTACCAGGAGAGAACGAATCTTGTGGGTAAAGTACACAACACTCTGCAGAGTTAAACCTAATTGATTAGCTGTGCCCCCGGTTACGGACAATTTGAGCCTCTGGACTTGGATCTATCTCTGAACTCTCAACACTGGACTGATAATTAATTGTGGGCAACTTATGATACTTGTGGGAATTAAGACATCAGTTGGCGGAACCATGTCATGTTAGGTAACTTTGTAGTGAAAATTCCTGATATGCCTTTGTTGTAGGAAAAGACAATAAAATCAGCTTTTATGCAAAAACTCAGACACAGAGCCAGAAAGCCTTACTGCATATAGAATAGTTTTTATCTTCTGTTCTACTATGGTGATCTTGCCGGTACATTCAATGTACTGACCTACACGGCTGCAATGTCTTATGTTGCAGATAAGCTCTATGACGGGTAAGAGTACGATTCAGGGTTACGGTCTGCACTCAACCTGCCGTTGGTGTTATTGGGACTCCACTCCCGTTGACTATTTCCGCTGAGATTTTAAGGTATATATCAGTTTTACGTTAATTACATGTGATTGCACTTTGATATATACATTGATGTACTGTGTGTTCCAGCATACTGATCCAGGGATGGCACAGAACACACAGAGGCTTGACTCGTTTTGAGTCGGGTTGCTACAATCCTAGAGTTCGTACTAAAATAACGCAAGATATTCTTTCCGATCGATCTACTCAAGAGTTCGTACTAGAATAACACCAAAGCAAATTAATATTCATAATACTCAATCCACACAAAGAACTACAAGGGATCCCCAAAGTTTCTATCGGAGAAAAGATAATAAAAATGTGCATCGACCCTTATGCATAGATTACCCCAATATCACCGCAGGAATCCGCAAGTTGAGTGCCATAATGTATATCAAGTGAACCAATAAGATACCCCAATGTCACCTCAAGTATTCATACCGCAAGACATACATCATGTGTTCCCAAATCTGAACATTCAATCCTACATAACAAAAGTTCAAAGGGTAAAGATTCAATTCATCACAATAAAAGTATCGAGGGGAGAAACATCATATGATCCATCTATATTAACAAAGCCTACGATATAGATCACAAGAAAGAGAGATTAAACACATAGCTATTGGTACAAACCCTCAGCTTCGAGGGTGGACTACTCCCTCCTCATCATGGTTGCCGCCGGGATAATGAAGATGGCCACCAAAGATGATTCCCCCCTCCGGCAGGGTGCCAGAACGAGGTCTAGATTGGTTTTCGGTGGCTATAGAGCCTTGCGGTGGCGGAACTTCTAATCTAGGGCTCCCCTGAAGGTTTCAAAATATTTGATAATTTATAGTGCAAAGAGGCGGTGCGGGAGGCACCCGAGGTGGGCACAACCCACCTGGGCGCGCTTGGGCCTCCTGGTGCGTCCTGGTGGGTTGTGCTCCCTCGGGGAACCCCCCAGGTGCAGCTCTCGACCATTGGTTTCCTTCTGGTCCAAAAAAATTCTCTAAAAAGTTTCGTGGTGTTTGGACTCCGTTTGATATTGATTTCCTGCGATGTAAAAAACAAGCAAAAAAGAGCAACTGACACTAGGCACTGGGTCAATAGGTTAGTCCCAAAAACTAATATAAAGTTGTTGTAAAATGATTGTAGAACATCCAAGAATGATAAAATAATAGCATAAATTCTTCATAATATGTTGGAGACGTATCAGTATGATTTGGCGAGCAACTGCAATTCAACTTATTCAACAGAGTTTAAGTAAGACCTCCACATACTCAACCATCATATAGTCATCTATGATTTCTAACACTCACCGCATACACATGGGCAAAATGTTTCAATCGGACACATAGAAAGATAGGGGCTTATTTATTTGCCTCCCAACGTATTCACCTCAAGGGTGATGTCAATAATAATAACTCATGCTACCCATATTCAACTCGACATATGTGCCTAGATCTTTCCTCACCACATGATGCTTGCCAAAGGAGAAAAATAAAAAGGAATAGGAAGAAAAACTTTGACTCTTGCATAAAATTAAATACATAAATTAAAATATAGGCCCTCCGCAGAGGGAAGCAGAGGTTGCCATGCGCTTATTTGTTTGTATGCTCAACCCCTTAGTGCAAAAGAACGTCACGTTGTATTGCCCCTTAAGATGACAACCTTTATTATGCAGTCCGTCGCTTTTATTACTTTTCCATCACAAGTTCGTACAATGCTCAATTTTCTCTTACACTAAATGATCTGACACTTTTAGAAGCAATTTCTATTGCCTTATTGCACCGATGACAACTTACTTGAAGGATCTTGCTCAATCCTTAGGTAGGTATGGTGGACTCTTGAAAATAAGATTTGGGTTTAAGGGTTTTTGGATGCACAAGTAGTATCTCTAGTTGGTGTGGAATTTTTGGCTAGCAAAGATGGGGGGCAAGCACCACATGTTGAAGGATCTATGACAATATAACTTCTATGTGAATACGAACAAACATAAATCATTACATTGTATTCCTTGTCCAACGTCAAAAAATTTGGCATATAATATTTTGATGGGGGATCACAATCACAAAAGATTTCTAGGATATTGTATTTGCATGTGAAAGTTCTCTTCCTCATACTAATTATTCGTGAATTGCTTGTATGACCAATATTGTGATTGTCAAGCCTCAAAAGATTTCACTTTCTAAACCCAATGTGAAGCTACCACTAAGCATGATATGATTTCAACTTCATAACATTCAATTTATTCAAAAATTTACTCATAGGATACAAGTGAAGCACAATAGCAATTCCAAAGAAAAGAGCTTCATTGACGGGATGTGAATGCCGCTTACTTAGCCTCCTTGGCGACTATTTGAGGACTCTATTTTATTTAAAAATTTCATATCTAAGTTTTTTATTAAAACCTAAAGTAAAACAAAAATAAAATGACATTCTAAAAATAGTACAACTCATGTGAAGAAGCAACAACTTAGGCTCAACCAATACTAACCGATAATTATTGAAGAAGAAAGGTGGGATGCCTACCGGGGCATCCCCAATCTTAGATGCTTGAGACTTATTGAATATTATCTTGGTATGCCTTGTCATACACAATCTTGAGCTTTTGTGTCTCCTTAATTCTTCTCATATCACGGTTTTCCTAAATCTCAAAAGCTTTATCCACACAAAACTCAACAAGAACTCGTGAGATAAGTTAGTATAAACCAATGCAAAAACCTTATCATTCTCTACTGTAGCAAATCACTAATATTATTATTCAACATTTCATACTGAACTCCTCTGCATATTTAATACTCCTATCCTCAAATAGAATCATTAAACAAGAAAACATATGCAAACAATGCCAACATAACAGCTATCTGCCAAAACAGTATAGTCTGTAAAGAATGCAAGAGTATCAATACTTCTTAAACTACAAATGTTATGAAAAATTACCACACTGTATAAAATTTATCAGATCTTATTACTAAAAAAGTTTCAACATTTTATCACATACTGACTTTTCTAGGGATTTTTTGCAACAGCGGTAAACTTTCTGTTTTGAAACAGCAACATGTATACTTGCAAAATAAGCATGCTGAGGGCTATCCTTGAAATTTTTACTGAAATAAAATATGCAAAACATTATTCTAAATAACATAAACAAATACTAACAAAATAAATTGACGCTCCAAGTAAAACACATATCATGTGACGAATGAAAACATAGCTCCAAGTAAGGTTACCAATAATGTTGGAGACGATAGAGGCGATGCCTTCCGGGGCATCCCCAAGCTTAGTTGCTTGGATATTACTTGAATGTTACCTTGGCTTTGACTTGTGAATCCCCAATCTTAGGGACTTGTCACTCCTAATTCTCCTCATATCGACATCTCACCCAAAACTTGAAAACTTCAATCACACAAAACTTAGCGGAACTTCGTGAGATGGGTTAGTATGATAAAGAGCAAACCATTTCACTTCGGTACTATAAAGACAAGATCCATAATTGTTATCACACAATGAATACTTTATAATATCATTTCCACAATTTATATTGAGCAATATAAGCCATAGAAACTAGAAACAAGCAAACTATGCATTGAAAACACAATCTGACAAAAATAGAACAGTCTGTAGTAATTTGTACTCCAACCATACTTATGCTACTCTAATTTTTTTGAAAAATTAGTAACACCTAAGAAATTTGTATATTAATATTATGAAAAAATAATCAACTCAAAATCACTCTTGTGTTAAAAATTAGAATTATTTACGTGAGTGCAAAAGTTTCTGTTTTTCAGCAAGATCAAATCAATTATCACCCCACATGATCCAAAAGGCTTTAGTTGGAACTTTATTGAAACAAAAGCAATAAAAAATAATTAATACAGTAGCTTAATCATGTTAAAAAACAAAAACAGTAGGTAAAGGTGTTGGTTTGTCTCCCAATAAGCACTTTTCTTTTATGCCTTTTAAGCTAGGCATGATGATTTCAATGATGCTCGCATAAAAGTAAAGAATTGAAACATAAAGAGAGCATCATGAAGCATATGACTAGCACATTTAATCCTAACCCACTTCCTATGCATAGGGATTTTGTGAGCAAAAAATTTATGGGAGCAAGAATCAACTATCATAGGAAGGCAAAACAAGCATAGCTTCAAGAGTTTCAACACATAGAGAGGAAACTTGATATTATTGCAATACCTACAAGCATATGTTCCTCTCTCATAATAATTTTAAGTAGCATCATGAATGAATTCAACAATATAGCTATCACATAAAGCATTCTTTTCATGATGCATAAGCATAGATATTTTGTTACTCTCCACATAAGCAAATTTATTCTCATCAATAGTAGTGGGAGCAAACTAAACAAAATAAATATCATGTGATTGAAAATTAAAATCATGATGACAAGTTTCATGGTTATCATTATTATTTATAGCATACATGTCATCACCATAATCATCATATATAGGAACTTTGTTGTCATAATCAATAGAAACCTCTTCCAAAATAGTGGATTCATCATTAAATAAAGTCATGACCTCTAAAAATCCACTCTCGTCATAAATAGGAGGCATGCTTTCATTATAAAAAATTCACATCAAAACTTTGGGGACAAAAAATATCATCTTCATCAAACATAGCATCCCCAAGATTATGGCTTTGCATATCATTAGCACCATGGATATTCAAAGAATTCATACTAACAACATTGCAATCATGCTCATCATTCAAATATTTTATGCCAAACATTTTATTGACTTCTTCTAACAATTGAGCACAATTTTCCGATCCACCATTTTCAAGAAAGATATTATAAAGATGATCAATAATATGATGTAACCTCAATTCCATTTCTTTTAGTTTTATTTAATAAACCAAACTAGTGATAAAACAAGAAACTAAAAGATTCGATTGCAAGATCTAAAGATATACCTTCATGCACTCACCTCCCCGGCAACGACACCAGAAAAGAGTTTGATGTCTACTACGCAACTTTATTATTGTAGACATGTGTTGGGCCTCCAAGCATAGAGTTTTGTAGGACAGTAGCAATTTTCCCTCAAGTGGATGACCTAAGGTTTATCAATCCGTGAGAGGTGTAGGATGAAGATGGTCTCTCTCAAACGACCCTGCAACCCAATACAAGAAATCTCTTGTGTCCCCAACACACCCAATACAATGGCAAATTGTATAGGTGCACTAGTTCGGCGAAGAGATGGTGATAAAAGTGTAATATGGATGGTAGAAATATATTTTTATAATCGGAATAAATAAAACATCAAGGTAGAAAATAGTAAACGGGCACAAAAGTGGTATTGCAATGCTTGAAAACAAGTCCTAGGGTCCGTACTTTCGCTAGTGCAATCTCTCAACAATGCTAACATAGTTGGATCATATGACCACCCCTCAAAGTGCGATAAAGAATCACTCCCGAGTTCCTATTAGAAGAGAACAAAAGATAGAAATTATTTGTAGGGTACGAAACCACCTCAAAGCTATTCTTTCCGTTCGATCTATCCTAGAGTTCATACTAAAATAACGCAAGCTATTCTTTCCGATCGATCTACTCAAGAGTTCATACTAGAATAACACCAAAGCAAATTCATATTCATAATACTCAATCCACACAAAGAACTAGAAGGGATCCCCAAAGTTTCTATAGGAGATAAGATAATAAAAACGTGCATCAACCCCTATGCATAGATTACCCCAATATCACCGCGGGAATCCACAAGTTGAGTGCCATAACGTATATCAAGTGAACCAATAAGATACCCCAATGTCACCTCAAGTATTCATACCACAAGACATACATCATGGTTCCC
Organism: Hordeum marinum; assembly: GCA_022496015.1. Lineage (NCBI taxonomy): Eukaryota > Viridiplantae > Streptophyta > Magnoliopsida > Poales > Poaceae > Hordeum > Hordeum marinum. The sequence continues at coordinate 390,104,068 of CM039672.1, forward strand.
AAATCTGAACATTCAATCCGACATAACAAAACTTCAAAGGGTAAAGATTCAATTCATCACAATAAGAGTATAGACGGGAGAAACATTATATGATCCATCTATATTAACAAAGCCCATGATATAGATCACGAGAAAGAGAGATTAAACACATAGCTACTGGTACAAACCCTCAGCCCTGAGGGTGGACTACTCCCTCCTCATCGTGGTGGCCGCCGGGATGATGAAGATGGCCATCGGAGATGATTCCCCCCTCCGGGAGGGTGCCAAAATGGGGTCTAGATTGGTTTTTGGTGGCTATAGAGCCTTGCGGCGGAGAAACTTCTGATCTAGGTCTCCCTCGAAGGGTTTCGGAATGGGAATTTATAGTGCAAAGAGGCGGTGCAGGAGGCCACCAAGGTGGGCACAACCCACCTGGGCGCGCCTGGGCCTCCGGGTGCACCCTGGTGGGTTGTGCCCCCCTCAGGGCACCCCCAGGTGCAGCTCTAGCCCATTGGTTTCCTTCTGGTCAAAAAAAATATCCAAAAAGTTTCGTGGTGTTTGGACTCCGTTTGATATTGATTTCTGCGATGTAAAAAACAAGCAAAAAACAGCAACTGGCACTGGGCACTCGGTCAATAGGTTAGTCCCAAAAAATGATATAAAGTTCCTATAAAATGATTGTAAAACATCCAAGAATGATAAAATAACAACATTAATTCTTCATAAATTATAGATATGTTGGAGACGTATTAGTATGATTTGGCGATCGCCTACTTCTTGTAAATTTATATTGAGGAATGTACATGTGTTGTGTAGTCACTTATGGAACTATATGTGCAAGTTGGTTATGCAACAATAATGTTGGTGTTCTATAGACAGAGCATATAAATGTTGTGCAACCAGAGAAAATCACATCGCATACAATTATTAGCAGCAATCGTGTGCCCAGAACACACACATGTTGTCAGGATGAATCGCTTGGGTTATTATTGGTCTTCCCACACATGTCTGATGAATGAGCTATTTTCAAGGTACCCACAAGACAAACACTTATCAGGATGAATCGTTTGGGTTATTATTGGTTTTCACACACAATTCTGATGAATGAACTATTTTTTGGGCATCACACATGCCTTCTTAGGCTAACTCGTTTGTGTTCTGCTGGATCAACGCAAACAATTTGTCTGAGTGAACTGTATGTCGCACTATGCACACGCATATAGTTTATTAACCGTTTCTGTTATCTTCCATAATCACAAACAGTTCATAAGAACAAACTGTATGCAACACATCACACACACAACTTTTTTTGAACCGTATTTGCTCATTCCTTCATCGCACATGGTTTTCTTCATTGGAGATGGAGCTTGAACTATACCATTTTTAATTGATGGATAAAACACATTTTCATCGAAGGGTCTCTGATTGATGTGTCGTGTTTGCACCATCTGCAGTAGTGCAAGGCCAAAGGAGAGCCACAATGTCATTGAAACCAAATGGATCTTCAAGAACAAGCAAGATGTGTAAGGTGTTGTCATTCACAACAAGGCAAGATTGGTAGAACAAGGCTACTCCCAAGTTGAGGGAATAGACTACTATGAAACCTTTGCTCCCATTGCTCGCCTTAAATCTATTCACAGGTTGCTTTCATATGCATCTCATCATGATTTAAAGTTTCAACAAGTGGATGTGAAGAGTGCATTTCTTAATGGTCCTCTTGAGGGGTTGGTCTATGTCAAGCAACCTCCGGGGTTTGAGGATCCCAAGTTCTGCAATCTGGTATACAAGCTTGATAAGGCACTCTATGGACTTAAACAAGCCCCACTTGTGTGGTATGAGCACCTTACCGAGTTTTTGAAAGATCATGGGTTTGAAATTGGGCAAATCGATCCCGCTCTTTTCACTAAGAGGGTTAAAGGGAACTTTTCATATGCCAACTATATATTGATGATATTATCTTTGGTTCTCCTAACAAAGCTTTCAATGATTACTTTACCGCACTAATGACCGAAAAGTTTGAGATGTCTATGATGGGAGAGTTGAATTTCGTTCTTGGATTCAAAGTCAAAGAACGAATACAAGGACCCTTCATCAACCAAGCAAAAATACACTCAAGACATGCTCAAGAGATTCAAGTTGGATGATGTCAAACCAGCCAAGACTCCTATGCAACTCAATTGCCAACTTGACATTAATCCCAGTGGTAAAGTCGTGGATCAAAGGTATATCTCTCCATGATTGGATCCTTGATTTATCTTTGTGCATCTCAATCGGATATTATGTTGAGTGTGGGAATTTGTGCATGATTTCAAGCCGCACCTAAGGAAAGCCACTTTGTGATAGTCAAGCGAATCTTTCAATACTTAGCTCATACCCCCAAACTTTGGCTTATGGTATCCCAAAGGTTCTTCATTTGATCTCATGGGATATTCGGACTCGGATTGGACGGGAGACCGTGCGGATAGGAAGTCATCTTCCAGAGGGTGCCAATTCATTAGTCGCTCTTTGGTAAGTTGGTCTTCAAAGAAACAAAACTATGTTTCTATCTCTACCACCAAGGCTAAGTATGTAGCCTCCACAAGTTGGTGAGCACAGTTGCTATGGATGAGGCAAACTTTAAAGGATTGCGATGTCAATTGTGACAAAGTGACTCTTTTATCTGACAATGAAAGTGCTATCAAGATCTCCTGCGACCCAGTTCAACATTGCAAGAGAAAGCATATTGAGATTGATATTATCTATGTCAACACTCATGAACAACTTATAGATATTTTCACGAATACATTGGATGAAGCAAGATTTCGCGAGTTAAGGCATGAGCTAAATATCATTGATTTGAGTAATGTGGCTTGAAGTATTGCACACCCCACCGCGCTCATCATTTTGTCTTTTTAGAGGTAGGCATGGATATAGGGGGAGTGTTATTATCTCAATGAACTCTCCCCCATCATGCATAAATTGGTCAAGTATTTCATTAGCCATTTTTATGGTACTTGTGCTTCAAAGACGAGTTTTGGTCATGGGACCAAGGTTATAATCTTCGTGGTGCCATACCAATTGACTCAAACATAGGTGGCTACGACCATCGTCCCTTCCTACTGAGGTATTTGATTTTTAGAGCTTATTTTTGATTTGTGCCCCTCCAAGTTTACTCTTATTTCTATTTGTAATTTTGAACTTGGAATGTCCCTTCCCATTTGCTGATATTTTTGTCTCCAAACCCAAGTCATTTCTAATCTACAAACTCTTATATTCCATAAGCAACCCTTTTAGAGCTAGTTTGGCAAGTTCTAGTCGTCCAGGCGGTACTACAGCCGGTACCATCGGTACTACCCGGACTCCTCCTGCGCAGTAGTACTGGGGAGGTACTACTGCTCCCTCGAGCAGTGTTATCCCTTGTCAGAGTGTGAAGGGGGTATGAGGCGGGCAGGGTGAGTTTCACTCCCCATACCCATTCATCTATCCCCCAGCTCACGGTTCCTCTCTCTCTCCAGGCGACTCCCTTGCTCCGGTGACCACCACCGGACCACTGTTTTCGGCCTTTCTTCCGCGTTTCTGGTCAGTGGAGTTAGTCCCCACCCTCTCCTCTTGCCATGGATGCTGGTATTGACATAGTTCTCCTCTCCTACAGTTCTATTTTTTGGATGTGGGCTTTAGGGCAATATGAGATGCATTCACCGATTTTTGGTCACATCGAGGTATGAGTAGGTCATGGGAGGCTGCTAATTGAGTAGATGTGTAGTTCTATTGGAATAAGTTTGAATTTGGCATCACTGATACGTCTCCAACGTATCTATAATTTTTGATTGTTCCATGTTGTTATATTATCAATCTTGGATGATTAACAATCATTTTATAGAAACTTTATATCATTTTCTAGGACTAACCTATTGACATAGTGCCAAGTACAAGTTGTTTTTTGCTTGTTTTTTACTTCGTAGAAAATCAGTACCAAACGAAGCCCAAACACCGTGAAACTTTTTGGAGATTTTTTGGGCCAGAAGACATCCAGCGGGCCAAAGAAGTGCCAGAGAGGAGGGCCGAGGTGAGCACAAGACACCAGGGCATGCCAAAGGCCCCAGTCGCGCCCTGGTGGGTTGTGCCCACCTCGGGACGCCTATCAGCTCTATAAATACCCAAATACTTAGAAAACCCTAGGGGAGTCAATGAAACACAATTCCAGCCGATGTAAGTTCCAAAACCAAGAGATCCAATCTAACACCATCACGGAGGGGTGCATCGTCTTCATGGGTGCCTCTCTGATGATGCATGAGTAGTCCACCATAGACCTATGGGTCCGTAGGCAGTATCTAGATGGCTTCCTCTCTCTCTTTGGATTCTCAATACAATGGTCTCTTGGAGATCTATTTGATGTAATGACTTTTTGCGGTGTGTTTGTTGTGATCCGATGAATTTTCAGTTCATGATTAGTTTCTATCCTTGAATAATATTTGAGTCCTCTTTGATCTCTTATTTGCATGATTACTTATAGCCTCGTATTTCTTCTTCGAATCTTTGGTTTAGTTGGGCCGACTAGATCTATTTTTCTTGCCATGGGAAGAGGTGATTTGCGATGGGTTTGATCTCGTAGTGTCCTTTCCCAGTGACAGAAGGGGCAGCAAGGCATGCATGTATCGTTTCCACGAAGGATAACAAGATGGGGTCTATTCCTACATGAATAGATCTTGTCTACATCATGTCACCGTTCTTATTGCATTACTCCATTTCTCCATGATCTTAATACACTAGATGCATGCTGGATAGTGGTCGATGTGTGGAGTAATAGTAGTAGATGCAGAATCATTTTGGTCTACTTATCTTGGACGTGATGCCTACATAATGATCTTTGCCTTCGATATTGTCATGATTATTTGATCTTCTACCAATTTCCCAACAGTAATTTGTTCCCCCAACAAAGAAGCCACTAGTGAAACCTACGCCCCCCAGGTCTACTTTTCCAACATATTGCTTTCCGATCTATATTTTTGTCGTGTTTGTTTTCAGATCTATTAATCCAGAAACCCAAATATACCTTGCTGAACTTTTTGTTTACTTATTTTATTTTGTGTTCTTGCGAGCCAAACTATTACATTCTAATCTATATCTTTATTGTTGAGAGCTTCACAACCTCTCTTACGCGTTGGGTTGCAAGTATTTGTTCTTTGTGTGTAGGTGTTGTTTACATAGTTGCTTGGTCTTCCTCCATGGATTGACACCTTGGTTTCTTAAATGAGGAAAATACTTACCGAAGTTTTGTTGCACCATCCTGTTGGGGAACGTTCCATGGGAAACAAAAAATTCCTATGCACACGCAAGATCTATCCATGGTGATGAGCATCTACGAGAGGGATAATGGATCTACATACCCTTGTAGATTGCTAAGCGGGAAGCATTAAGAAACCCGGTTGATGTAGTCGAACGTCTTCGCGATCTAAAACGCCAAGCGTCCCGCGATCCCATCACGATCCTTCTCACGATCCAATCACAACCATCCCGCAATCCCATCACGATCCGTCCTGCGATCAAATCACGAATTGTCTCGCGATCCTGATCATGGTCCTTCCGATCTAGCACTGAGCGGACAACGCCTCCGCATTCATCACACGTACGGATCGATGACAATCTCTGCCTTCTTGATCCATCAAGAGGGAGCGGAGAGGTAGATGATTTCTCCGGTAGCACAACGGCGTGGTGGCGGCGGTGGTGAACTAATTCGGCAGGGGTTCGCCTAAGCACCACATAACTAATCTAGAGGCGAAACTGATCTAGGGAAGAAGAGGGCAGCATGTGGCAATTAGGGTTATCTCTCCCCTCTAAATCCTCTAGTATATATAGAAGGGACACGGAGGGGAGGAGGCATCCTCAATCCCTCAAGGTTTGGCCGAAATTGGAGGTGGAGGAGTCTACTCCAATCCTATACTCCACTTGGAAACCCTTTCCACCTTTTCCACCTTTGGGTTTTTTCCAACCCTAGCCGCATGGGCCTTAGTGGGGGGTTTGTCCAGCCCACTTGGGGCTCGTTTGACTCCTCCCACAGCCCTAGAGGTCCTTTGGGTCGAGACAACCCTCCCAATGGCCCCCGGTACCCTCCCAGCACTCCCGGTACACTACCGAAGTACCAGAAACTTTTTCGGTGACCAAAACAGGACCTTCTATATTTCAATCTTTACCTTCGGACCATTCCGTAGCTCTTCATGATGTCCAGGATCTCATCCGGGACTCCAAACAACCTTCGGTCACCACCATACATAACTCTACCATACCGAAATGTCGCCGAAAGTTAAGTGTGCAGACCTTGCGGGTTCGAGGAACTATGTAGACATGACTGAGACACCTCCACGGTCAATAACCAATAGTAGACCTGGATGCCTATATTGGTTCCTACATATTCTACGAAGATGTTTATTGGTTGAACCTCTATGTCAAGGATTCAGTTAATCATGTAGGTCGTTCCCTTTGTTCTTCGGTATGTTACTTGCCCGAGATTCAATCGTTGGTATCTCTATACCTAGTTCGATATCATTACCAGCAAGTCTCTTAACTTGTTCCGTAATACAAGATCCCATGGCTAACACTTTAGTCACATTGCTTGCAAGACTTATTGTAATGTTGTATTACCGAGTGGGCCCTGAGATACCTCTCCGTCACATGGAGTAACAAATCCCAGCCTTGATCCATGCCCACTCAACAGACACCCTCGAAGATACCTGCAGAGCATATTTATAGTCACCCAGTTATGTTGTGACATTTGATACACACAAGTGTTGGGGAACGTTGCATGGGAAACAAAAAAAATTTCCTACGCACATGCATATCTATCCATGGTGATGAGCATCTACGAGAGGGAGAGTGGATCTACGTACCCTTGTAGATTGCTAAGCGGGAAGCGTTAAGAAACACGGTTGGTGTAGTCGAACATCTACGCGATCCAAATCTCCGAGCGTCCCGCGATCACATCACGATCTGTCCCGCAATCCAATCACGATCCGTCCCGCAAACTCATCACGATCCATCCCGCGATCTCATAACGATCCGTCCCGTGAACTCATCACGAACCGTCTTGCGATCTTGTTCACGGTTCTTCCGATCTAGCGCCGAATGGACGGCACCTCCGCGTTCAACAGACGTGCAGCTTGATGACAATCTCCACCGTCTTGATCCAGCAAGAGGAAGTGGAGAGGGAGAAGAGTTCACCGGCAGCATGATGGTGCTCCGGTGATGGTGGTGGAGCAATTCCGGCAGGGCTTCGCCTAAGCACTGCGGAAATCCGATCTAGAGGAGCACCGGTGGAACGGGTAGCACGTGGCCGTAAAATCAAGTGCAAAACACCCAATACCTCCAGTATATATAAGAGGGAGGGAGGAGGAGGGCTGCCACACAAAGCAGCCCTGCCTTGCCTCTTGCGCAAGGAGGATTGGAGGAGTCCTCCTCCAATCCTAGTAGGACTAGGATTGCTCCTTTCCTACTTGGAGTCTATTCCCACCTTTTGCAGTTTTTTTTCTTTCTTTCGCAAGTCCAGCCGCATGAGCCTCTTAGAGGACTTCCACCAGCCCACTAAGGGCTGGTTTCCACCCTCCCACATCGCATGTAGCCTCTTGGGTCGAAATACCTCTCCCGATGGTCCCCTGGTACACTACCAGCACTCCCGGTACACTATTGATGAGCCCGAAACTTTTCCTGTGACCAAAATAGGACTTCCTATATATGAATATTTACCTCCGGACCATTCCGGAGCTCCTCATGATGTCCGGGACCTCATACGGAACTCCGAACAACCTTTGGTCACCATCATACATAACTCTATACTACCGAAACGTCACCAAACCTTAAGTGTGCAGACCCTGCGGGTTCGAGAACTATGTAGACATGACTGAGACACCTCTACGGTCAATAACCAATGGTGGGACCTGGATGTCCACATTGGTTCCTACATATTCTACGAAGATTTTTATCGGTCGAACCTCTATGTCAAGGATTCAGTTAATCCCGTATGATGTTCCCTTTGTTCTTTGGTATGTTACTTGCCCAAGATTCCATCGTCGGTATCTCCATACCTAGTTCAACCTCGTTACTGGCAAGTCTCTTTACTCATTCCGTAATACAAGATCCTGTGACTAACACTTAGTCACATTGCTTGCAAGGCTTATTGTGATGTTGCATTACCGGGTGGGCCCTGAGATACCTCTCCGTCACACGGAGTAACAAATCCCAGTCTTGATCCATGCCAACTCAACAGACACCCTCGGAGATACCTGTAGAGCACCTTTATAGTCACCCACTTACGTTGCGACGTTTGAGAGACACAAGGTACTCCTCCGATGTCACGGAGTTGCATGATCTCATGGTCATAGGAACACATACTTTGACATGCAGAAAACAGTAGCAAGAAACTGACACGATCATATGCTACGTTTGTAGTTGGGTCTTGTCCATCGCATCATTCTCCTAATGATGTGATCCTGTTATCAAATGACATCACATGTCAATGGCTAGGAAACCTTGACCATCTTTGATCAACGAGCTAGTTTATTAGAGGCATACTAGGGACATGGTTTTGTCTATGTATCCACACATGCATCTAAGTCTCCGATCAATACAATTATAGCATGGATAATAAACGATTATCATGAAAAAGGAAATATGATAATAACTAATTTATTATTGCCTCTAGGGCATATTTCCAACAGTCTCCACTTGCACTAGAGTCAATAATCTAGTTCACATCACCATGTGATTCACATTGTTATGAATCTAACACCCAATGAGTTCTGGGGATCGATCATGCTTTGCATGTGAGAGAGGTCTTATAGTCAACAGGTCTGCGACATTCAGATCCGTGTGTACTTTTGCAAATCTCTATGTCAAACCGTAAACACTGCTACCACACTTCACTTGGTACTATTCCAAAATGCTGCTCCACTACATGTATCCAGATTGCTACCACGGGTCATCTGGATTGGTGTTAAATCTTGCATCGACGTGACTCTTTACGACAAACTCTTTATCACCTCCATAATCGGGAAACATCTCCTTAGTCTTTTTAGTTACTAAGTATAATCTTGACCGCTGTCCAGTGATCCACTCCTGGATCACTCTTGTACCCCTTGACGGACTCATGGAAAGGCACACACAGGTGCGGTACACAACATGGCATACTATACAGAGCCTATGGCTAAGGCATAGGGGACGACATTCGTCCTTTCTCTTTCTTCTGCCGTGGTCGAGCTTTGAGTCTCACTCAACTTCACACCTTACAAAGCAGGCGAGAACACTTCTCTATGACTAATCCATTTTGAACTCTTTCAAAATCTTGTAAAGGTATGTTCTCATTGAAAGTCTTATCAAACATTTTGATCTATCTTTATAGATCTTGATGCTCAACAATTAGGTAGCTTTATCCAGGTCTTATTTTGAAAAACTCTTTTCAATCAACCGTTTATGCTCTCCAGAAATTCTACATCATTTCCGAATAGCATTATGTCATCCACATATACTTATCGGAAACTCTATAGTGCTCCCACTCACTTTATTGCAAATACACATTTCTCGTAAACTTTGTATAGACTCAAAAACTTTGATCACCTCATCAAAGTGTATATTCCAACTCCGAGATGCTTGCTTTAGTTCATAGAAGAATCACTGAAGCTCGCACACCTTTTAGCATCCTTAGGATTGACAAAACCTTCTTGTTGTATCTCATACAACCTTTCCTTAAGGACGGAAACGATGTTTTGGCACCCATCTGCCAGATTTCATAATTGAAAAATGTAGCAACTGCTAACATAATTCCAATAGACTTTAGCATTGCTACGAGTGAGAAAGTCTCATCGCAGTCAACTCTTTGAACTTGTCGTAAACTACTTTGCAACAAGTCGAGCTTTACAAATGGTAACATTTACCATCAGCGTCTGTCTTCATTTTAAAAATCCATTTGTACTTTAACGACCTGCCGTCCAATGAGGAAGTCCACCAAAGTCTATACTTGGTTTTCATACATGGATCCTTTCTCAGATTTCATGGCCTCTAACCATTTGTTGGTTTCCGGGCCCATCATCCCTTCTCCATAGTTCATAGGTTCATCGTTGTCCAACAACATGACCTCCAAGACAGGGTTGTCATACCGCTCAGTAGCAGTACACGTCCTTGTCGACCTACAAAGTTTGATAGTAACTTGATCTGAAGCTTCATGATCATCATCATTAACTTCCTCTTCAACTGACGTAGGCTTCATAGAAACATCTTTCTGCGCTGCGCCACTTTCTGGTTGAAGTGAAGGTTCCATAACCTCATCAAGTTCTATTTTCCTCGTAGGTCGATAGTAACTTGATCCGAAGCTTCATGATCATCATCATTAACTTCCTCTTCAACTGACGTAGGCTTCACAGAAACATCTTTCTGCACTGCGCTACTTTCTGGTTGAAGCAGAGGTTCAATAACCTCATCAAGTTCTATCCTCCTCCCACTCAATTCTTTCAAGAGAAACCTTTTCTCGAGAAAGGACTCAGTTTTAGCAATAAACAATTTATGCTTGGATCTGAGATAGAAGGTTCACCCAACTGTTCTTAGGGTATTCTATGAACATGCATTTGTCCGCTTTGGGTTCGAGCTTATTAGGTGAAAACATTTTCCACACAAGTGTCGTAGTCCCAACATTAAGAAATGACAGCTTAGGTTTCTATCAAACCATAATTCACACGGTGTCATCTCAATGGATTTAGATGGTGCCTTATTTAAAGTGAATGTAGTTGTCTCTAATGCACAACCCCAAAATTATAGTAACAAAACGATAAGAGACATCATGGCATGCACCATATCCAATAGAGCACGACTATGCCGTTCGGACACATCATCACACTATGGTGTTCCAGGTGGCGTGAGTTGTGAAAACAATTCTCACATTGTCTAAAGTTGTATGCCAAACTCATAACTTAGATATTCACCTCCATGATCATATCGCAAACATTTTTATATTCTTGTCACGATGATCTTAAAACTTCACTCTAAATTTGCGTGAACCTTTCAAACGATTCAGACTTGTGTTTCATTAAGTAAATATACATTATATCTACTAAAATCATCAGTGAAGGTAAGAAAATAACGATATTCACCGCACGCTACAAGACTCATTGGATTGCATACATCAACATGTATCATTTCCAATAAATCACTTGCCCTCTTCATCAAAACGAAAGCGGGGTCCTTTAGTCATCTTCACCAAGAGGCATGGTTCGCATGTCTCAACCGATTCGAAATCGAATGAGTCCAAAGATCCATCAGCATGGAGTTTCTTCATGCGCTTTATACCAATATGACATTTGGCGGCAGTGCCACAAGCATGTGGTACTATCATTATTAACTTTGTATCTTTTTGCCATTAATGTTATGAACATGTGCATTACTACGATCAAGTTTCAACAAACCATTCTTACTGGGTGTATGACCGTTGAAGGTATTATTCATAGAATAACCATTATTCTCTAATTTAAATGAATAACCGTGTTGCAATGAACATGATCTAATCATGTTCATGCTCAACGCAAAAACACCAAATAACATTTATTTAGGTTCGTCACCAATCTCCAAGGTAGAGAGAGCGTGCAATGTTGATCACATCAACCTTGGAAACATTTCCAATACACATCGTCACCTCACACTTAGCTAGTTCTCCGTTTATTCCGTAGCTTTTATTTCGAGTTATTAACATTTACCAATTGAACCGGTATCCAATACCCAGGTGCTACTAGGAGTACAAGCAAGGTACACATCAATAACACGTATATCAAATATACTTTTGTCGATGTTGCCAGCCTTCTTATCTACCAAGTATCTAGGGTTGTTCCGCTTTAGTGACCTCCCTCCTCATAATTGAAGCACTTAGTCTCGGGTTTGGGTTCAACTTTGGGTTTGCTTCACTGGAGCAACAACTGACTTGCCATCCATGAAGTTTCCCTCCTTGCCCTTGCCCTTCTCGAAACTAGCGGTTATACTAACCATCAACACTTGATGCTCCTTCTTGATTTCTACCTTCGTGGTGTACAACATCGCGAACAGCTCAGGGATCATTAATTCGATCCCTGGCATTTTATAGTTCATCACCAAGTTCTAGTAGCTTAGTGAAAGTGACTTGGAGAACTACATCAATCACTATCTTATCTGGAAGATGAACTCCCACTCGATTCAAGCGATTGTAGCACCCAGACAATCTGAGCACAAGCTCAACGATTGAGCTATTCTCGTTCATCTTGCAAGAAAAGAATCTTGTTGGAGATATCATATCTCGCAACACGGGCACGAGCCTGAGATCCTAATTTCAGCTCTTTAGAACATCTCATATGTTCCGTGACGTTCAAAACGTTTCGAAGCCTCAATTCTAAGCCGTAATGCATGACGCACTAAACTATCAACTAGTCATCAGCACATACCTGTCAAATGTTCAAAACATCTACAGAAGATGCTAGAGGGGTTGGTGCACCGAGCGGTGCATTATGGACATAAGCCTTCTATGCAGCAACAAGGACAATCCTCAGATCACGGAGCCAATCCGCAATATTGCTACCATCATCTTTCAACTCTATTTCTCTAGGAACATATAAAAATTCAAGGGAGCTACAGCGTGAGCAAGTAATCTACAACATAATTTGCAAAGACACGACTGACTATGTTCATGATAATGAGTTCAATTAATCATATTACTTAAGAACTCCCACTCAAATTGACATCCCTCCGGTCATCCGAGTGATACATGATCCAAATTCACCAACTCAAGTCCGATCATCACGTGAGTTGAGGTGGTTACAATGGTGAACATCACCATGTTGATCATATCTACTATATGACTCATGTTCGACCTTTTGGTCTCTTGTGTTCCGAGGCCATGTATGTACATGCTAGGCTCGTCAAGTTTAACCCGAGTGTTCTGCGCGTGCAACACTGGCTTGCACCCATTGTATGTGAAGGTAGAGTCTATCACACCCGATCATCACCTGGTGTCTCAACACGACGAACTTTCGCAATGGTGCACACTCGGGGAGAACACAATTTATCTTGAAATTTAAGTGAGGGATCACCTTATAATGCTACCGTCGTACTAAGCAAAACAAGGTGCATAAAAGGATTAACATCACATGCAATTCATAAGTGACATGATATGGCCATGAACTTGTGCTTTAGATCTCCATCTTGAAAGCACCAGCATGATCCCCATCGTCACTGGTGTGACACCATGATCTCCATCATCTTGATCTCCATGAATGTGTCGCCATCGGGGTTGTCACGCCCACCATGCTTCTACTACTATTGCTACCGTTTAGAGATAAAGTAAAGCATTACATAGCGCTTAATGATTGACACGCAGATCATACAATAATTAAATACAACCCTATGGCTCCTGCCGGTTGCCATACTCATCGACCTGCAAGTCGTGAAACTCTATACATCACATGATCATCTCATACATCACATATATCACATCATGTAATTGGTCATATCACATCACAACATACCCTGTAAAAACAAGTTAGACGTCCTCTAATTGTTGTTGCATGTTTTACGTGGCTGCTATGGGTATCTAGCAAGAACAATACTCATCTACGCAAAAACCACAACGGTGATACACTAGTTGCTTTTCAACCTTCTCAAGGACCGCCTTTGTCGAATCCGATCCAACTAAAGTGAGAGAAACTACCACCCGCAAGCCATCTAGGCAAAAAGTTGCGTCGAGGGAACCGGTCTCTCGTAAGCGTACGAGTAATGTTGGTCCAGGCCCCTTCATCTCACAATACCGCTGAACAAAAATCCGTCCAAGGGAGGAAGCAATCTAAGCATCAACGCCCACAAACCTTTTGTGTTCTACTCGAGATCTCATCTACACATAGATCTAGGTCATGATGCCACTGTTGGGGAACGTTGCATGGGAAACAAAAAATTTCCTACACACACGCGGATCTATCCATGGTGATGAGCATCTACGAGAGGGAGAGTGGATCTATGTACCCTTGTAGATCGCTAAGTGGGAAGCGTTAAGAAACGCGGTTGGTGTAGTCGAACATCTTCGCGATCCAAATCGCTGAGCGTCCCGTGATCACATCACGATCCATCCCGCGATCCAATCACGATCCGTCCCGCGAACTCATCATGATCCGTCCCGCGATCTCATCATGATCCGTCCCGTGAATTCATCACGAACCGTCTCACGATCTTGTTCACGGTCCTTCTGATCTAGCGCCGAATGGACCGCACCTCCGCGTTCATCACACATGCAGCTTGATGACGATCTCCACCATATTGATCCAGCAAGAGGAAGTGGAGAGGTAGAAGAGTTCACCGGCAGCGTGACGGTGCTCCGGTGATGGTGGTGGAGCAATTCCAGCAGGGCTTTGCCTAAGCACTGCGGAAATCCGATCTAGAGGAGCACCGGTGGAACGGGTAGCACATGGCCGTAAAATCAAGTGCAAAACACCCAATACCTCAAGTATATATAAGAGGGAGGGAGGAGGAGGGCTGGCGCACAAGGCAGCCCTGCCTTGCCTCTTGCGCAAGGATGATTGGAGGAGTCCTCCTCCAATCCTAGTAGGACTAGGATTGCTCCTTTCCTACTTGGAGTCTATTCCCACCTTTTGAAGTTTTTTTCTTTCTTTTTCAAGTCCAGCCGCATGGGCCTCTTAGAGGACTTCCACCAGCCTACTAAGGGCTGGTTTCCACCCTTCCACAGCCCATGTAGCCTCTTGGGTCGAAATACCTCTCCCGATGGTCCCCCGGTACACTACCGGTACTCCCGGTACACTACCGATGAGCCCGAAACTTTTCCAGTGACCAAAATAGGACTTCCTATATATGAATCTTTACCTCCGGACCATTCCGGAGCTCCTCGTGACGTCCGGGATCTCATACGGGACTCCGAACCACCTTTGGTCACCACCATACATAACTTTATACTACCGAAACGTCACCAAACCTTAAGTGTGCAGACACTGCGGGTTCGAGAACTATGTACACATGACCGAGACACCTCTACCGTCAATAACCAATGGCAGGACCTGGATGTCCACATTGGTTCCTACATATTCTATGATGATCTTTATCGGTCAAACCTCTATGTCAAGGATTCAGTTAATCCCGTATGATGTTCCCTTTGTTCTTCGGTATGTTACTTGCCCGAGATTCGATCGTCGGTATCTCCATACCTACTTCAACCTCGATCCGTAATACAAGATCCCGTGACTAACACTTAGTCACATTGCTTGCAAGGCTTATTGTGATGTTGTATTACCGAGTGGGCCCTGAGATACCTCTCCGTCACACGGAGTAACAAATCCCAGTCTTGATCCATGCCAACTCAACAGACACCCTCGGAGATACCTGTAGAGCACCTTTATAGTCACCCAGTTACATTGCGACATTTGAGACACACAAGGTACTCCTCCGATGTCAGAGAGTTGCATGATCTCATGGTCATAGGAACACATACTTTGACATGCAGAAAACAGTAGCAACAAACTGACACGATCATATGCTACGTTTGTAGTTTGGGTCTTGTCCATCACATCATTCTCCTAATGATGTGATCCCGTTATCAAATGACATCACATGTCAATGTCTAGGAAACCTTGAGCATCTTCGATCAACGAACTAGTCTATTAGAGGCTTACTAGGGACATGGTTTTGTCTATGTATCCACACATGCATCTAAGTCTCCGATCAAGACAATTATAGCATGGATAATAAACGATTATCATGAACAAGGAAATATGATAATAACTAATTTATTATTGCCTCTAGGGCATATTTCCAACAACAAGGTATTCCTCCAGTGTCAGTGAGATGCACGATCTCATGATCATATGAAAAGATACTTGACATGCAGACAACTATAGCAATAAACTGACATGATCATATGCTATGTTTATATTTTGGGTCTTGTCCATCACATCATTATCCTAATGATGTGATCCCGTTATCAAATGGCATGTCATCTCTATGGCAAGGAAACCTTGACCATCTTTGATAAACGAACTAGTTAACTAGAGGCATAATAGGGACACAATGTTGTCTATGTACTACACATGTATTTGAGTTTCCAATCAATATAATTGTAGCATGGATAATAAACGATTATCACGGATAAGGAAATATAATAATAACCAATTTATTATTGCCTCTAGGGCATATTTCCAATAGTCTCCCACTTGCAATAGAGTCGATAATCTAGTTCACATCACTATATAATTTACATTGTTATGAATCTAACACCCAATGAGTTCTGGGGTTCGATCATGCTTTGCATGTGAGAGAGGTCTTTAGTAAACGGGTCTGCGACATTCAGATCCGTGTGTACTTTGCAAATCTCTATGTCATACTGTAGACACTGCTACCACACTCCACTTGGAACAATTCAAAATGGCTGCTCCACTATGCGTATCCGGATTGCTTCTAAGAGTCACCCGGATTGGTGTCAAAGCTTGCATCAACATAACCCTTTACGACGAACTCTTTATCACCTCCATAATCTAGAAATATTTCCTTAGTCCTCTAGTTACTAAGGATAATTTTGACCGATGTCCAGTGATCCACTCCTGGATCACTCTTGTACCCCTTGACAGACTCATGGCAAGGCGCATACAAGTGCGGTACACAGCATGGCATACTATATAGAGCCTATTGCTAAGCCATAGGGGACGACCTTCGTCCTTTCACTTTTTTCTACCATGGTCGAGCTTTGAGTCTTACTCAACTTCACACCTTACAAATCAGGGAAGAATTCCTTCTATGACTGATCCATTTTGAACTCTGCCAAAATCTTGTCAAGGTATGTACTCATTGAAAGTCTTATCAAGCATCTTGATCTATCTCCATAGATCTCGATGCCCAACAATTAAGTAGCTTTATCTAGGTCTTCCTTTGAAAAAATACTTTTCAAAGAACCTTTTATGCTTTCCAGAAATTCTACATTATTTCCGATCAACAATATGTCAACCACATATACTTATCAGAAATTCTATAGTGCTCCCACTCACCCTTTAGTAAATACAAGTTTCTCATAAACTTTGTATAAACCCAAAAACTTTGATCACCTCATCAAAGCATATATTCCAACTCCAAGATGCTTGCTCCAACCCATAGAAGGATCACTAGAGCTTGCATATCTTTTAGCATCCTTAGTGTAAGGGCATATTTCTCCCTAAGTGGTTTTGGTGATTGATGGCAATGCCCTTGCGGACTAATCGTGTGCATTGAGCATTTAAGATATCTTAGGTCTAGGCACACGACGATTTAGTGCCCCTTGGAATCACTCGAAGATGGTTGTTCTATCCATTTCCTTTCGGTGGATTTGAATCATAGGAAAGCCATACTATCAAGAGGGGATCCGCTTCGGAAAGGTCTGGGTGGAATCAACACGTACACGTCTATTCCTTCGCACCACCTTTCCCTCTCTTCAGTGGAGCCCCAACTCATTTTCCTTCTCTATGCAAAAGGAACGCCTGCTAGGTGTTTGTGTTCAGTGGTCTGCGGTAGTACCGCTCCAGGAAGCGGTAGTACCGCAGGTGCTAGCGGTAGTACCACTGTCTTCTACCCTGACCTCTACCTTGCGGTAGTAGGCGCGGATGTAACTTTTTACATCTGCCCAACTATGGTAGTACCGCGATTCTCGTCTGATACTACCGTGCCGGACTTTTTCGCAGAGTTTCCCTCTGCGAGGTAGGCACGGAAGTAATTTTTACTTTCGTGCACCTCCAGTGGCTGCCTCTGCCGACTGTGCGGTAGTACCGCACGGGCTTGCGGTAGTAGCGCTCCGGAGGTTGTACCGCTTGTGTCCTAGAGCTAATGGCCAGGGCCAGCTACTCCCGTGTGAGCGGTAGTACCGCACAAGGATGCGGTAGTACCACAAGCCATAACGGTAGTACCATGAATTTTGCGGTAGTACCGCGACACGCGGGGCTGAGGGAGTGGATAATGGTTGGATCTTGTCCCCCACTATAAAAGGGAGGTCTTCTACCCAAGAATCTTACCTCTTCCTTCCCAAACTCCATTGTTGCTCCAAGCTCCATTTTAGCCCGATTTCTCTCCCTAGCCAATCAATCTTGTTGATTTCCTAGGGATAGGTTGAGAAGGCCCCGACCTACACTTCCACCAAGAGAAATTTGATTCCCCCCACTAATCCCTTGCGGATCTAGTTACTCTTGGGTGTTTCAGCACCCTAGATGGTTGAGGTCACCTCGGAGCCACATTCCATTGTGGTGAAGCTTCGTGGTGTCATTGGGAGCCTCCAATTCAGTTGTGGAGATTGCCCCAACCTTGTTTGTAAAGGTTCGGTCACCACCTTCAAGGGCACCAATAGTGGAATCACGGCATCTCGCATTGTGTGAGGGCGTGAGGAGAATACGGTGGCCCTAGTGGCTTCTTGGGGAGCATTGTGCCTCCACACCTCTCCAACGGAGACGTACTTCCCCACAAGGGAAGGAACTTTGGTAACACATCCTCATCTCCACCGGCTCCACTTTTGGTTATCTCACATCTTTACTTCTTACAAGCTTTTATTGCGTTATATCCCTTGCTTGCTTGTGCACTTGTTGTGATTAGCATCATATAGGTTATTCACCTAGTTGCACATCTAGCTAACTTATTTGATGCTAAACCTTAATTGTTAAAGAAAAGTTAAAAAGTGTTAGTTCCCTATTAACCCCCCCTTTAGTCAACCATATCGATCCTTTCAATTGGTATCAGGGCCACATCTTTTTATTAAGGGTTTCACCACCCAAAGAGTATGGTTGGTGAAGTGGCGCGTGTGGGAGAACTTCCCAAGGCCATGGGTGTGAACACAGTCTCACGCGAGGATTTGAACGAGGCTTTAACCTTACTCAAATCCTCCATGGCAACCGAGGTTCAGTCCATGCTTAAAGATTTCCTTAATACTCTTAAAATCTCTACCGCTGCGGGGCAAGTGGTCAAACCCACTAACTCGTCATCGGATGCCAACTCCGGTAAGGAGGGGGCTAGTGCTGACAAAGATAATCATGCTCAAAGAGTTAATGGGTCGGGAAGCTTTGCCTTTGTTCCCCCTCCCGTGGTCTATGGAGGACCGGTGCACCCACCTCATAAAGTTAATCTCGGTCCTCCTCCTAAACTTGTTAAGAATGATTTTGCTAACTGGGTTTTAGTATCAAGTCTCATTTAGATCACAGCTCAATTCATCTCATGAGAGTCATTGAAGAAGGATACTATCCTCATGATCCATGCAATCTTACTCCAAGAGAACAAGCGGATAAACAGCTAAATTCTTCCGCCTTGTTCATACTCCAAGCTGCTATTCCTGTTGAAGATCTACCTCACCTACGGCCCTTCACTGTTGCTAAAGAATGTTGGGAAGACATCATCTCCATGTACAAGGGCAGCTCAAGCATTCAACAGTCAAACTATGAAGTTGTTCTTGATCAGTCAGATGAGTTTGTGATGATAGAGGATGAGGAACCACGTGAGCTCTATAGAAGGGTGACCGCTCTTGCTGTTTCCCTCAAGGATCATGGCCACAAGGATGTGGATGATACTTGGATCAAGCGTAAGTTCCTGAAGGCCATCATGCCCTACAACAATTCCATGTCCGCTATCATCCGTGAAAGGCCAGACTTTCACACCTTATCCTCTGGTGATGTGTTGGATGAATTCATTGCAATGAACATCCTGAACACGACAACCGACAATGCTCTCACTCATGTTCAACAGTCAAGGAAGTCCTCTCCTAATCTTGCATTGAAGGCCAAGGTCAGTCAAGAGGAAGAAGAAGAAGAAGAAGAAGAAGAGGTTTGCCCCAAGGACACCAAATATGCTTATAATGAGCACATGGCTCTTGTGTCCAGACAATTTTGGGGCAACAAGAGAAACTCGAGGCCCAACTTCTCCAAGAACAACTCAAATGGGTCAAAGGGAAAGCAATGTGTGAGAACTTGCTACAACTGTGGTAATGTAAGTCACTTTGTGGTGGATTGTCCATATGAGAAGAGGGAAGACAAAAATAAAGCCAAGTCCTTCCCAAAAAAACCAACCTTGTCAAGAAGGCTCCTCACAAAGTATTGGTATCTAAAGAAGAGTATGCCTCAGATGATTATGTTGATGACGAAGACACAAGCGGTGAAGGAGTGGCAATGGCATCCGTGGAAATTGCCTCTTCTACCCCGACAAAGGCACCACTCTTCGACGCCCCCAATGAAAACATCGTCGTGAGGTGCCTCATGGCTAAAGGTATCACTAAGGTAACCTCCAACGTCATCACCTCAAACATTAAGACTTCCATTTCTTCCACTTCATCCTTAGATAGTGTGGATGAACTTGAGGAGGGGAAAGAGGATAAAAATGAGTTTGACAAATTCATGTGTAAACTCAAGGGAGAGTCCAAGAAGCACTTCATTGCTCTCTTGGAACAACTTGGTGAGGCCCATGACACTATTGAGTCTCAAAAAGAGTGTCTTGAGGAACTAAGAGGTCATAGTCATGATTATGCCGACGAGATAGCGGATCTATGTATTGCTCTTGAGGAAGAGCAAGGTCTTCGTATGAGTCTTGAGGAGTCACAAAATGTTGACCTTACTAAATTACGTAAAGATTATGATCATGCTATTGTTCTTAACCATTCTCTCAAGTATGAGAAGGTTGCACTTGGGGTGGATCATGATCATCTCAAAGGTGAGCTTGATACACTTGACAAGGCTCACAAGGCATTGACATGTTCTCATGCCTCTCTTAAGGAGTCACATGATCAACTCCAAGTGAAACTCACTAAGGAAATTGCCACATGTCCTCCTTTTGTTCTAACTGATAATGCATCTGATACTAACCCATGTTGTGAGCATGAACACCTTGTGGAGGAAAATGCCAAGCTAAAAGAGAAGCTTAAAAGGGTTTGGTGATGTGTATCCAAGGTGAGAAGACACTCAATGACCTTCTGACTTCCTAGAAGGAAGTTGTGGCAAAAGAAGGAGTGGGGTTTGTACCCAAAACTAATGAGAAGAAGAAGGTAAACACCAAGGAAGTTAAATCACTCAAGCGAACCTTTGTAAGAGATAGAGAAGGTCCTCATGAGAAGAAGAAAGATCAAGTTATGTTGGAAAATTCCAATAAGGGCAAGAACAAGAACATCCAACCCAACAAGACCGGCGACCTTAACCCCTCTTATGTTTTATGCCGTGCTAGTGATGGGCATGTTTATGCCAAATATGTTGGTTCTTCTTATGAGTACATTGAATGGTGTATTTGGGTTCCTAAGACCCTTGTTGCTAACATGAAAGGACCCATTAAAGAATGGGTACCTAAAGCCAAACATTGATCTCTTCTAAGGGTTTGCTTCCGGAGGAACATCATGGTTGCTTGATAGTCGAGCGACAAATCATATGACCGGAAGCAAGGACTTGGTGGTGGACGTTCATCCTGACACATCTATCGCCACCCAAGTATCATTTGGTGATTATGCAATTTCAAAGGTATTGGGTCTTGGCAAGGTGGTAATCTCTCCGGAACTCACCATAGAGAAGGTCATGCTTGTTGAGACCCTCGCATACAATTTACTTCCAGTTTATCAGCTTGCAACCATGGGTTTTCGTACTTTCTTTGGTATTGACTGTATGACCCTTTTGTGGAGCAAGACTCTTAAAGTAGCTTTTGTTGGGCATGTCGAGAACGGTCTCTATGTGGTGAACTTCTCGAAGCAACCCACTAAGACTGCGACTTGCTTAATGGCTAAAGTTGATGTGGGATGGCTCTGGCATCGCCGGCTAGACCATGTTAATATGAGATCTTTGCAAAGTCTCCTCAAAGGGGATCACATCCTTGGATTAACAAATGTGAGTTTTGCCAAAGATCGTGCTTGCAGTGATTGTATCGAAGGAAAGCTACATGAGAAGGCTCATCGTCCAACCACTACAATACACTCTAAGAGGACCTTAGAGCTCCTTCACATGGATCTCTTTGGTCCTCCATCTTTCAAAAATCTTGGTGCAAGAAAATATTGCTTGGTGATTGTGGATGATTACATGAGATATACTTGGGTTTATTTCTTCAAGAAGAAGAGTGAGACCCAACAGACCGTCATCGACTTTGCAAATGAAGTCCAATGCCAACATGATGCAAATATTTTGATGATTATAAGTGACAACGACACTGAGTTCAAGAATTACACCCTAAATGAGTTTCTCAATGATGAAGGGATCAAGCACCAATACTCCATACCTTACACCCTCAACAAAATGGTATTGCTGAGAGGATGAAGCGAACGTTGATTGATGCGGCAAGAACCATGATGGCGGAGTTTAAATCTCCATACAAGTTTTGGGCCAAAGCCATCAACACAGCATGCCATGCATCTAATCAGCTCTATCTTCGCAAAGGTTTGAACAAGACCCCTTATGAGATTCTTACCGGGAACAAGCCCAACCTCACATACTTTTGGGTGTTCGGTTGTAAGTGTTTCATTCTCAAGAAAGGTGCTCGTTTGTCTAAATTTGAATCTAGAGCCCATGAGGGCATATTTTTTGGTTATGCTGCAAAATCTCATGCTTAGCGTGTCCTCAACAAGTCCACGGGACTCATTGAGGAGTTGAGTAATGTAGAGTTTGATGAAAATAATGGCTCCCAAGTGGAGAGAAGTGGTCTTTGTGATGTAGGTGATGGAATTCCTCCCCAAGCAATAAGAAGAATGAGTGTGGGATACTTCCTACCCGTTGAGGAACCCCTTGTGGCCGAAGGAGAAGGGCAATGTTCCACTCAAGTGGAACCATCACCGACGCAAGACCCACACGCTTTCGAAGAACAAACTGAAGGTCCTCTACCACATGAACAAGATCAAGGGCAGGATCAATCCACAGATGATGGTGTCTCACCGAGTGATGCCCAAGATCAAGTTCCTGTCTCCGAGAAATATCAAGATCAAGATCTTCTGCAAGATCAAGAGCAAGCTCAAGAAGGCTCTCAAGATCATCAAGATGATGACTCACAGAATGCAGTCTCTCAACCGTCCATGGAAGAAATCTTAGAGAGACAAGCCGCCAAGAAAGCCACCAAGAATGCCGCCAAGATCAAAGTTAGACAACATCTGTTGGAGAACGTCTATAGTGACTTGCAAAAGGGGTAACCACTCGTAAACAATTAACAAACTTTTGTGAACATCACGCGTTTGTTTCTTGCATTGAGCCCCTTAAGGTTCAAGATGCGCTCGAGGATATGGAGTGGGTTGAAGCTATGCACGATGAACTCAACAACTTCACGTGCAACCAAGTGTGGCGACTGGTGCCAAGACCTAAGGAGAATCACAATGTTATTGGAACAAAATGGATCTTGAAAAACAAGCAAGATGCAAACAGTATTGTCATTCGCAACAAGGCAAGACTGGTGGCACAAGGATACTCCCAAGTCGAGGGTATCGACTACGGTGAAACATTTGCTCCTGTTGCTCGCCTTGAATCTATTCGCATATTACTTGCATATGCCTCTCATCATAATTTTAAATTATATCAAATGGATGTCAAGAGTGCTTTTCTTAATGGCCCTCTTAAGGAATTGGTATATGTCAAGCAACCCCCAGGGTTTGAGGATCCCAAGTTCCCCAATCATGTATACATTCTCGATAAGGCTCTCTATGGCCTTAAACAAGCCCCCACGTGCGTGGTATGAGCACCTTACCGAGATGTTGCAAGACCGTGGGTTTGAAATTGGGAAAATCGATCCCACTCTTTTTACAAAGAGGGTCAACGGGAACTTGTTCATATGCCAACTATATGTTGATCATACTATTTTTGGTTCTCCTAACAAAGCTTTCAATGAAGAGTTTGCCACTCTGATGACAAACAAGTTTGAGATGTCCATGATGGGAGAGTTCAAGTACTTCCTTGGTTTTGAAGTCAAGCAAAAAATTCAGGGTACCTTCATCAATCAAGCCAAATACACTCAAGACATGCTCAAGAGGTTCAAGATGGATGATCTCAATCCTCCCAAGGCCAACACTCCCATGCCACTCAAATGCCATCTTGACAACGATCCCAATGGTAAAGCGGTGGATTAAAATGTATATCACTCCATGATTGGATCCTTGCTTTACCTTTGTGCATCTAGACCAGATATCATGTTAAGTGTGGGTATTTGTGCATGATATCAATCCGCACCTAACGAGAGTCACCATGTGGCTGTCAAGTGAATCTTTCGATATTTGGCTCATACCCCAAACTTTGGCTTATGGTATCCCAAGGGGGCTTCGTTTGATCTTGTTGGATATACTGACTCGGATTGGGCGGGAGACCATGTGGACAGAAAGTCCACTTCCCGAGGCTGCCAATTTCTTGGTCGGTCTTTGGTAAGTTGGTCTTCAAAGAAACAAAATTGTGTTTCTCTCTCGTCCACCGAGGCCGGGTATATAGCTGCTGCCAGTTGTTGTGCTCAGATTCTATGGATGAGGCAAACTTTAAAGGATTATGGTGTCAATTGTGACAAAGTGCCTCTTTACTGTGATAATGAAAGTGCCATTATGATCCCGAGCAACCCAGTTCAACATTGCAAGACGAAGCATATTGATATTCGTCATCACTTTCTTCGGGAACACGTCAAGCGTGGAGACATCAATCTTATTCATCTGAGCACTAACGAGCAACTTGCAGATATTTTTACGAAGCCATTAGATGAAGCAAGATTTCGCGAGTGAAGGCATGAGCTAAATATCATTGATTCGAACAATGTGGATTGACTTACTGCACATCTCCCCACACTCATCGTTATGTCTTGTCTAGGTGTAGGCATGGATTTAGGGGAGTCTGGTTCTCTCAACGAACTATTCGTCCTCCTATTATGCATAAAATAATCAAAGTCTTTCACACTTGCCATTTTTGATGGTTACTGTGCTTCAAGAGACGAGTCTTGGTCATGGGCCCAAGGATAATTCTTCGCGGTGCCATACCATCTGACTCAAACATAGGTGGCTCTAGAGCCACCGCCCTCTCTTCATGTGAAGTAGAGACTCACTGTTTGGTCCTATTCTGTTTTCTCTACTCTGGTGGACCATGCTCGTGTTTTTATCTTGCATCATAGTTTCTCTTGTCTCTTGTTGTTGTGCGGCAATTTCTCTCTCTCTCTCTCTCTCGTTTGTGTTTATCGAAAATTTGCACTAAGAGGTCAGCACGGTACTACCGTGGAGTACCACGGTACTACCGCTTGGAGCGGTACTACCGCTTACCGCGTGGAAGTAAAAAATTACTTCCGCCCGATGAGCGGTACTACCGCGATGACCGCGGTACTACCATAACTCGAGTGGACGTGGGGGTTAAGAGCCGGCAGGGGGGTTTCCCATCTTCCCCATACCCCATTCTTTATCTTCCCCTCTCGTCTCTCTCTCCTCCTCTGAACCAGCGCCGGAGCACCTCGTCGGATCTCCGTCTCCGGCCACCCTCTTCCTATTTCCTCCGTTGGGATCATTCCCCGCCTCGTCCTCTTGCAATGGACCCTGTTATTTCCCCGATCCCCTTTTGCTTTGCTTCTCTATTTTTGAATCTAGGATTTGGGGAAATATGAGATGGTCTAGGTTTGTTTGATCCAATCTGTGCATGAGGACATGTTTTTGAGGGTGTTTTTGCAATAGAAGTGCGTATTGGTAGGATAAAACAGGATAGTTTTCGATCTACTATAGTACCAACATGATCTGTCGATCTGTTCTTGTGACATCCGCCCCGTGCAGTACTACCGCACCATGTGTGGTACTACCGCTCGATGGGCGGAACTAAAATTTTACTTCCGCTGACGACATGGTACTACCGCTCCTGCGGTACTAGCGCGTCGTGAGTGGTAGTAATTTCTTACTTCCACCCGATGGGCGGCAGTAAAGTCTTACTACCGCACAACCCATGGTACTAACGCTTCTGCGATACTACCGCGTCTGGAGAGGTAGTAATTATTTACTTCCGCTCGACAGGCGGCAGTAAAATCGTACTACCGCCCCAGCCATGGTACTACCGGTCCCACGGTACTACCGCGTCTAGAGCGGTAGGACTAGGATTCCTTCCCTTTATGCCTTTTTTCCACTTTTCCCTTTGGGATTTTCTTTCCCTAGCCGCATGGGCCTTGTGTGGAACTTCCACCAGCTCACAAAGGGCTGGTATTCACTCTCCCACAGCCCATGAAGCCTCTTGGGTTGAAATACCCCTCCCGGTGGTCTCCCGGTACACTACCGGCACTCCCGGTACACTACCGATGAGCCCGAAACTTTTCCAGTGATCAAAACAGGACTTCCTATATATGAATCTTTACCTCCAAACCATTCCGGAGCTTCTAGTGATGTCCGGGATCTCATCCAGGACTCCGAACAACCTTCGGTCACCACCATGCATAACTCTATACTACTGAAACGTCACCAAACCTTAAGTGTGCAGACCCTGCAGGTTCGAGAACTATGTAAACATGACCGAGACACCTCTA
This sequence comes from Hordeum marinum, assembly GCA_022496015.1. Taxonomy (NCBI): domain Eukaryota; kingdom Viridiplantae; phylum Streptophyta; class Magnoliopsida; order Poales; family Poaceae; genus Hordeum; species Hordeum marinum. The sequence goes on from CM039672.1 coordinate 390,130,483, forward strand.
TGGTCAATAACCAATAGCAGGACCTGGATGCCCATATTGGTTCTTAAATATTCTACAAAGATCTTTATCGGTCGAACCTCTATGTCAAGGATTCAGTTAATCCCGTATGATGTTCCCTTTGTTCTTCGGTATGTTACTTGACCGAGATTTGATCGTCGGTATCACCATACCTAGTTCAACCTCATTACCGGCAAGTATCTTTACTCGTTCCGTAATACAAGATACCATGACTAACACTTAGTCACATTGCTTGCAAGGCTTATCGTGATGTTGTATTATCGAGTGGGCCCTGAGATACCTCTCCGTCACACGGAGTAACAAATCCCAGTCTTGATCCATGCCAACCCAACAGACACCCTCGGAAATACCTGTGGAGCACCTTTATAGTCACCCAGTTATGTTGCGATGTTTGATACACACAAAGCACTCTTCCAGTGTCCGTGAGTTGCATGATCTCATGGTCATAGAAACATATACTTGACATGCAGAAAACAGTAGCAATAAACTGACACGATCATATGCTACGTTTGTAGTTTGGGTCTTCTCCATCACATCGTTCTCCTAATGATGTGATCCCGTTACCAAATGACATCTCATGTCCATGACTAGGAAACCATAGCCATCTTTGATCAACGAGCTAGTCTATTAGAGGCATACTAGGGACATGGTGTTGTCTATGTATCCACACATGTATCTGAGTTTCCGATCAACACAATTATAGCATGGATAATAAACGATTATCATGAACAAGGAAATATGATAATAACTAATTTATTATTGCCTCTAGGGCATATTTCCAACACATACAAACTTTTGTCAAGGAAACCGTTAAGGAAACGATGTTTTGACATCCATCTCCCAGATTTCATAATTGAAAAATGCAGCAACTGCTAACATAATTCCAACACACTTTAGCGTCGCTACCGGTGAGAGAGTCTCATCGTAGTCAAGTCCTTGAACTTGTCGGAAACTTCTTTGCGAGAACTTGAGCTTTATAAATGGTGACATTCACCATAAGTGTCTGTCTTCTTCTTAAAGGTCCATTTTTACTCAACGACCTACCATTCAAGGGGCAAGTCTACCAAAGTCCATACTTTGTTTTCATAAATGGATGCTTTCTCGGATTTCATGGCTCCTAGGCATGGTCCGCATGTCTCAACCAATTCGCAATCGAATGAGTCCATAGATCCATCAGCATGGAGTTTCTTCATGCGTTTTATACCAATATGACATTTAGCAGCAGTGCCACAAGTATGTGGTACTATCATTATTAACTTTGTATCTTTTGGCATCAATATTATGAACATGTGTATCGCTACGATCAAGATTCAATAAACCATTCTCATTGGGTGCATCACCATTGAAGGTATTATTCATGTAAACAGAATAACCATTATTCTCTAACTTAAATGAATAACCGTATTGCAATAAACATGATCTAATCACGTTCATGCTCTATGCAAACACCAAATAATATTTATTTAGGTTCATCACTAATCCCGAAGGTAGAGAGAGTGTGCGATGGTGATCACATCAACCTTGGAAACACTTCCAACACTCATCGTCACCTCACCCTTAGCTAGACTCCGTTTATTCCGTAGCTTTTATTTTGAGTTACTAACATTTAGCAACCGAACCGGTATCCAATACCAATGAGCTACTAAGAGTACTAGCAAGGTACACATCAATAACATGTATATCAAATATACTTCTACCGACGTTATCAGCCTTCTTATCTACCAAGTATCTATGGTTGTTTCCACTTCAGCAACCATTCTCCTCATAATAGAAGTACTTAGTCTCGGGTTTGGGTTCAACCTTGTGTTTCTTCATTGGAGCAGCAGCTGACTTGCCATCCATTAAGTTTCCCTCCCAGCCCTTGCCTTCTCGAAATTTGTGGTTTCACTAACCATCAACACTTGATGCTCCTTATTGATTTCTACCTTCCTGGTGTCAAACATCGCGAATAGCTCAGGGATCATTATTTCCATCCCTGGCATCTTATAGTTCATCACGAAGCTCTGGTAGCTTAGTGACAGTGATTTGGAGAACTATATCAATCACTATCCTTTCTGGAAGATCAACTCCCACTCGATTCAAGCGATTGTAGTACCCAGACAATCTGAGCACATGCGCATTGATTGAGCTATTCTCCTTCATCTTGCAGGCAAAGAATCTTGTTGGAGGTCTTATACCTCTCAACACGGGCACGAGCCTGAGATCCCAATTTCATCTCTTAGAACATCGCATATGTTCCTTGACGTTGAAAATGTTTTGGAGCCTCAATTCTAAGCCATAATGCATGACGCACTGAACTATCAAGTAGTCGTCAGAACGTGCCTGTCAGATGTTCACAACATCTACAGACGACGCTAGAGGGGGTGGCGCACCGAGCAGTGCATTAAGGACATAAGCCTTATCTGCAGCAATGAGGACAATCCTCAGATCATGGCCCCAGTATGCATTATTGCTACCATCATCTTTCAACTCTATTTTCTAGGAACATATAAAAAATCAAGGGAGCTACAACGCGAGCTAGTAATCTACAACATAATTTGCATAGACATTTTGACAACATTCATGATAATAAGTTTAGTTAATCATATTACTCAAATTGACATCCCTCTGGTCTTTCGAGTGCCACATGATGCAAATCCACCAACTCAAGTCTGATCATCACGTGAGTTGAGGTGGTTTCAGTGGTGAACAATTTCATGTTGATCATATCTACTATATGACTCATGTTCGACCTTTCGGTCTCTTGTGTTCCGAGGCCATGTCTGTACATGCTAGGCTCGTCAAGTTAAACCCGAGTGTTCCGCATGTGCAACACTGGCTTACACCCATTGTATGCGAATGTATAGTCTATCACACCCAATCATCACGTGGTGTCTCGAAACGATGAACTTTCGCAATGGTGCACACTCGGGGAGAACAAAATTTTATCTTGAAATTTAAGTGAGGGATCACCATATAATGCTACCGTCATCCTAAGAAAAATAAGATGCATAAAAGAATTGACATCACATGCAAATCATAAGTGACATGATATGGCCATGAACTTGTACTTTTGATATCCATCTCCAAAGCACCAGCATGATCTCCATCGTCACCTGCATGAGACCATGATCTCCATTATCCTGATCTCCATCAATGTGTCACCATGAGGTTGTTGTGCCGACTGTTGCTTCCACGACTATTTACTAACTCATAGCGATAAAGTAAAGCAAAACGGCAAAAATAATTAAAGAGAACCCAATGGCTCCTGCCTGTTGCCGTACTCATCGACATGCAAGTCGTGATATTCTATAAAATACATTATCATCTCATACATCACATATATCTCATCATGTAATTGACCATATCACATCACAACATACCCTGCAAAAACAAGTTAGACGTCTTCTAATTGTTGTTGCAAGTTTTATGTGGCTGCTATGGGTATCTAGCAAGAACAATTCTTACCTACGCAAAAACCACAACGGTGATACAAAGATTGCTATTCAACCTTCTCAAGGACAGCATTTGTAAAAGCCGATCCGACTAAAGTGGGAGAAACAGACACCTGCCAGCCATCTTTATGCAACGAAGTTACATGTCAGTTGATGGAACTGGTCTCTCGTAAGCGTACGAGTAATGTTGGTCCGGGCTGCTTCATCCCGCAATACCGCCGAAACAAGAAAAGACCAAGGGAGGAAGCAATCCGAATATCAATGCCCACAAACTCCTTTGTGTTCTACTTGAGATCTCATCTACACATAGACCTAGCTTATATACCACTGTTGGGGAATGTTGCATGGGAAACAAAAACATTCCTACGCACATGCAAGATCTATCCATGGTGATGAGCATCTACGAGAGGGAGAGTGGTTCTACATACCCTTGTAGATCACTAAGCAGGAAGCATTATGAAACGCGATTGATGTAGTCAAACGTCTTCGCGATCCAAATCGTCAAGCGTCCCGCAATCGCATCACGATCCTTCTCGCGATCACATGACGATCAGTCCCGCGATCCCATCACAATCCGTCCAACGATCAAATCATGAATCGTCTCGCGATCCTGATCACGATCCTTCCGATCTAGCGCCGAACGGACGGCGCTTCCGCGCTCAGCACAAGTATGGCTCAATGACGATCTCCGCCTTCTTGATCCAGCAAGAGGGAGTGGAGAGTATATGATTTCTTCGATAGCAGAACAGCATGGTGGCGATGGTGGTGAACTAATTTGTTAGGGCTTCGCCTAAGCACCATAGAACTAATCTAGAGGAGAAACTGATCTAGGGAAGAAGAGGGCAGCACGAGGCAATTAGGGTTATCTCACCCCTCTAAATAATCTAGTATTTAGAGGAGGGAGGGAGGGGAGGAGGCAGCCTCAAACCCTCAAGGTTTGGCCGAAATTGGAGGTGGAGGAGTCCTACTCCAGTCCTACTAGGAGTAGGATTCCTCCTCTCCACTTGGAAACCCTTTCCACCTTTTCCACCTTTGAGTTTTTCCCACCCCTAGCCAAATGGGCTATGTGGGGGGGAGGGGTCGACCAGCCCACTAGGGGCTGGTTTGACTCCTCCCACAGCCCATGAGGTCCTTTGGTTTGAGACAACCCTCCCAATGCCCACCGGTATCCTCCCAGCACTACTGGTACACTACCGAAGTACCAGAAACTTTTACGGTAACCCAAACAGGACTTCCTATATATCAATCTTGACCTCTGGACAATTCCGGAGCTCCTTGTAACGTCCAGGATCTCATATGGGACTCCTAACAACCTTCGGTCACCACCATACATAAGTCTACTATACAGAAATGTCACCGAACCTTAAGTGTGTAGACCATGCGGGTTCGAGAACTATGTACACATCACCGAGACACCTCCATGGTCAATAACCAATAGCGGGACTTGGATGCCCATATTGGTTCCTACATATTCTACGAAGATCTTCATCGATTGAACCTCTATGTCAAGGATTCGGTTAATCCTGTACGTTGTTCCCTTTGTTCTTCGGTATGTTACTTGCCCAAGATTTGATTGTCGGTATCTCTATACCTAGTTCAATCTTGTTACCAGCAAGTCTCTTTACTCGTCCCGTAATACAAGATCCCATGGATAACACTTTAGTCACATTGCTTGCACGGCTTATTGTGATGTTGTATTACCGAGCGGGCCCTGAGATACGTCTCCGTCACATGGAGTAACAAATCCCAGTCTTGATCCATGCCCACTCAACAGGCACCCTCGGAGATACCTGTAGAGCATCTTTATAATCACCCAGTTGCGTTGTGATGTTTGATACACACAAGGTATTCCTCTGGTGTCAGTGAGATGCATGATCTCATGGTCATAGGAACATATACTTGACATGCAAAAAAGTACAGCAATAAACTGACACAATCATATGCTATGTTTATAGTTTAGGTCTTGTCCATCACATCATTCTCCTAATGATGTGATCCCGTTATCAAATGACATCTCATCTCTATGGCCGGGAAACCTTGACCATCTTTGATCAACGAACTAGTTAACTAGAGACATACTAGCGACACAGGGTTGTCTATGTACCCACACATGTATTTGAGTTTCCAATCAATACAATTATAGCATGGATAATAAACGATTATCACAAACAAGGAAATATAATAATAACCAACTTATTATTGCCTCTAGGGCATATTTCCAACATATCCCTTCTGATATGTCTCCAACGTATCTACTTTTCCAAACTCTTTTGCCCTTGTTTTGAACTCTAATTTGCATGATTTGAATGAAACTAACCCGGACTGACGTTGTTTTCAGCAGAATTGCATGGGTCTTATTTTTGTGCAGAAATATAAGTTCTCGGATTGACCTAAAAATTTACGAACAATATTTTTGGAATTAATAAAAAATATTGGCAAAAGAATCAACTACATGGGGGCCCACCACCTGGCCACAAGCCTGGTGGGCGCGCCCACCCCCCTAGGGCGCGTTGGGCAAGCTTGTGGGCCCCCTGCTGCTTCTCTGACCTCGTTTCCACTTCTATATATTCCTATGCGGGGGAAAAACATCAGAGAGAAGATTTCATTGCATTTCACGATACGGAGCCGCTGCCACCTCCTGTTCTTCCTTGAGAGACCAGATCTAGAGTCCGTTTTGGGCTCCGGAGAGGGGAAATTGATGCCTTCGTCATCACCAACCATCCTTCATCACCAATTCCATGATGCTCTCCACCGTTCGTGAGTAATCTCATTGTAGGCTTGTTGGACGGTGATGGGTTGGATGAGATTTATCATGTAATCGAGTTAGTTTTGTTAGGGTTTGATCCCTAGTATCCACTCTGTTCTGAGATTGATGTTGCTATGACTTTGTTATGCTTAATGCTTGTCACTAGGGCCCGAGTGCCACGATTTCAGATCTGAACCTATTATGTTTTCATGAATATACGTGTGTTCTTGATCCTATCTTGCAAGTTGTAGACACCTATTACGAGTTATGATCCGCATCCCCCAGGGTGACAATAACTGGGATTCTTTCCGATGATTACCATAGTTTGAGGAGTTCATGTATTCACTAAGTGCTAATGCTTTGGTTCGGTTCTCTATTAAAAGGAGGCCTTAATATCCCTTAGTTTCCAATAGGACCCCGCTGCCACGGGAGGGTAGGACAAAAGATGTCATGCAAGTTCTTTTCCATAAGCACGTATAACTATATATGGAATACATGCCTACATCACATTGATGAATTGGAGCTAGTTCTGTGTCACCCTATGTTATAACTATTGCATGATGAATGCCATCCGACATAATTATCCATCACTGATCCATTGCCTACGAGATTTTCATATATTGATCTTTGCTAAGTTACTTTTTTGTTGTTGCTGTTACAAACACTACAAAACTGCTACTATCACTTTGCCAGAGTTACCGTTACTTCCATATTACTTTGCTACTGAATACTTTGCTACAGATATTAAGTCTTTCAGGTGTGGTTGAATTCACAACTCAGCTGCTAATACTCGAGAATATTCTTTGGCTCCCCTTGTGTCGAATCAATAAATTTGGGTTGAATACTCTACCCTCAAAAACTGTTGCGATCCCCTATACTTGTGGGTTATCAAGACCTTTTTCTGGCATCATTGCCGGGGAGCATAGCTTTATTCTCTGAGTCACTTGGGATATATATCTGTTGATCACTATGAGGAATCTTAAAGATCCAAAAACCAAGATCTACCCCTCAACTACGAGGACAGGTAAGGAACTGCCATCTAGCTCTACACTTGATTCACCCTATGTTATGAGTAAATTGGCAATACCACCACCTGCTAGTAATTCTGATATGTCGCAAGTTATTGATGATGTTGCTTCTGCTATGCATGATGCTTATGATGATACTTTGCTTGATGATATTGTGCCACTGGGTGAATTTATTGATGAACAAATTGCTAGAGCCAATGTTGAAACTGATAATATTTCTGAATCTGATGAAATTATTGAAACTGAACACTATGATACACCTGCTAGATCTAACTCTCCTAGATATGAATGGCTTGATATACCTGAAGGTTATGTTATGGAAGCAGAGGTAGCTAGGGACTTTCTTGCTTGTAAGGATAGAGATAATCTTAAGAAATTGCTTCGCAAGTGGAAGGAAAAATCTCTGAATGCTACAATGCAATATGATCCTAAGTTTGCTACTTCACCTATCTTTGTTACTGATAAGGATTATCAATTCTCTGTTGATCATGAGTTAATTACTTTGGTTGAATCTGATCCTTTCTATGGTTATGAATCTGAAACTGTTGTGGCACATCTTACCAAATTGAATGATATAGCCACCCAATTTACTCATGAGGAAAAACTTTGTTATTACTATATTCTTAAGTTGTTTCCTTTCTCATTAAAGGGTGATGCTAAGATATGGTTTAATTCTCTTTCTCCTAGTTGTGTGCGTAGTCCCCAGGATATGATTTTCTTCTCGGAAAAATATTTTCCTACCCATAAGAAACAAGCTGCCTTGCAGGAAATATTTAACTTTGTGCAACTTGAAGAAGAGAGTCTCCCACAAACTTAGGGGAGGCTTCTCCAATTACTTAATGCTTTTCCTGATCATCCTCTCAAGAAAAATGAAATACTTGATATCTTTATAATGGACTAACCGATGTTTCTAGGGACCACCTAGATAGTTGTGCTGGTTGTGTTTTCAGGGAACGAACTATTGAACAGGCTGAATTATTATTGAATAATATATTGAGCAATGATAATGATTGGACTATTCCTGAACCACCTTCAAAGCCAACTCTGAAGAAAAGAGGTATTCTATTCCTCAGTCCTGAAGATATGCAAGAGGCAAAGAAATCTATGAAAGAAAAGGGTATTAAAGCTGAAGAGGTTAATCTACCACCTATTGAAGAAATACATGGTCTTGATAACCCGACATAGGTAGTAGAGGTAAATTCTCTCAGTAGATTTGATGAAGGAGATATTCCTTATAATAAGTCTGCTAGCCAATGCTTGGATGAATTTGATAATTTTATTGTGAAGCAAGAAAATTTCAATGCTTATGTTAGTAGACAATTGAAACATAATGCTTATATGCTTGATCGCTTGGGTGATTATTTGAGTAGAACTGTCAGTGATATTAAGCTTATTAGTAAACATGCTTCCATGGTAACCAATCAAGTAGAACAAGTACTTAAGGCTCAAAATGATTTTCTTAATGAGATGAATAGTAAAGACAATGCTCATTATGTTAAAGAGGTGACTAGTGGTGGTAGAATGACTCGGGAACCTTTGTATCCTAAGGGGCGTCCTAAGAGAATTGAGCAAGATTCTCAGAGAGTTAATAATGATGCACCTATTCGTTCCAATAAGAGTAGGGAAAAGAATGATGATAGTACTTTGCATGCGGCTAGTGAACCTGTTATAGATACATCTAAGAATCCAAATGATATTTCTATTTCTGATGCTGAGACACAATCTGGTGATGAACATGACCCTAGTGACAACATTAATAATGATGTTCATGTTGATGCTCAACCTAGTAATGATAATGATGTGGATATTGAACCTGCTAATGATCTTGATAACCCACAACCTAAGAATAAAAGATATGATAAAAGAGACTTTATTGGTAGGAAACATGGTAGAGAAAGAGAACCATGGGTTTAGAAACCAATGCCCTTTCCTCCCAAACCATCCAAGAAAAAGGATGATGAGGATTTTGAGCGCTTTGCTAAAATGCTTAGACCTGTCCTTTTATGTATGCGCTTGACTGATATTTTGAAAATGTCTCCATATGCTAAGTATATGAAAGATATTGTGACAAATAAAAGAAAGGTACTGGAAGCTGAGATTTCCACCATGCTTGCTAATTATACTTTTAAGGGTGGAATACCTAAGAAATTAGGAGATCCCGGAGTACCTACTATACCATGCTCTATTAAAGGAAATTATGTTAAAACTGCTTTATGTGATCTTGAAGCTGGTGTTAGTGTGATGCCTTTCTCTTTATACCATAGACTTGATTTGAATAAGTTGACACCTACTGAAATCTCTTTGCAAATGACTGATAAATCAAGTGCTCTACCTATCGGTATTTGTGAGGATGTACCTGTCGTAGTTGCAAATGCTACTACCTTGACGGACTTTGTTATTCTTGATATTCCCGAGGACGATAGTATGTCGATCATCCTTGGTAGACCCTTTTTGAATACTGTAGGGGCTGTTATTGATTGCAACAAGGGCAATGTCACTTTTCATATTAATGTTAATGAGCATACGGTACACTTTCCAAAGAAACAACCTCAAGTTCATAGTATCAACTCTATTGAAAACATTCCAACGATTATTATTGGAGACTTTGAGTTCCCTCTTCCTACTGTCAGGAAGAAATATGATATACTTATTGTTGGGGAAATGCATATCCCCATTGAGGTAACTTAGTGTTATTCGAAAACTCTTCGGTTTCATGTTATTCGAAAGAAGTTTGTTAATAAGAATTGATCAACCTTTATTATGGATTCCTTTTGATGAGCATGAGATGGACAAATTTAGAAAGCACAACTTCTTGTACCTAACTTTTACTTTCTGTTACCTAGATGAGATTAAGTAAAAATGCTATTATTTTTCTGTTTTCTGAGTATCCCGTGCAATAAAAAGTGACCTGAAAATAAAAGTTTTTCAAATGTCCTAAAAATGGAGTATGATTTTTTCTGGAATATTTAAGAATTTTTGGCACTGAGTATGCATCAGGAGGCTGCACCAGTGGTGTGACATCCCAAGTGATGTCCCTACCTTATTTGGCATGTAACCCCTTTTATGAACCTTGTGTCATGAGATTAATGTATGTATTGCACCTTGTCATCCATGGGTGGTTTGCATTCATGCATCATTTCATCATGCATCATGGCATCCATCTTACCATCTTACAGGCTTGCTTTCATGTGTCTTGACATGTTGTGCCTTGTGTGCTTTTGGCATTTGAGTGTGGTGGATTCCATGTGTGCAACCTCCTTCTTCCCCTCTCTTCTATCTTTCAAACACGACCTTCTTCTTCCCCTCTCTTCCTATTAATTATATGACCAGTTTTTACTTGCTGTTTTAATTGATTCAAAATGTTCAAGAGGTGGCCCAAATATTCTTATGAATGATGTGAGTGCTGCTTTTGTTATTTGGGGATGTTGGGCTTTTGCATTCCATTGAAACAGGGGATGCCCTTTTATAAAATATTAAATTAACTTGCTAAATAATTCAACTTCATATTTTTACTAAATGCAGCAGATTATTTCCTTTACAAATGTATTTTTGTTTTGCTCAACAATCTTTAATGCCACGGGGATTTGTCCTACTGTTGCTGGTTTTATTAAAACGAAACGCCTTTCTCTATTTTATTTGAGAGAGAGAGGAGCAGTTGGGCCGAGGCCCAGCCCAGGTACCAAGCGGCAACCTGCCCCGTTCCCTCCTCCTCAGTCAGATGAGAGAGCAGAGTGCAGAGGAGCAGAGGAGCACGTCGCCGTCGCCGTTAGCTCCAACGTCGAGGCCGGCCCCTATATAAGCGTGCATCCCCAGGGTTCTCCTGTTCCCGTCACCGCCGCCGCTTTCCCCTTCTTCCTCCTCCTCTTTCACCTCTGTTCTTCTTCTTTCCTGATTCAGTGAGGTGAGGTTCAGAGAGGTGGGGTCGAAGGGCTCGTCGCCAGCCTCCCTCCGATCGATCCCCGCCACCTTCAAGATGGTCCGCGGCGAGCCGGAGCCGTCCGCGTCCCGTTCCGGGTGCTAAGACGATAGGAGCTCCTCCTTTGTGGTGTCGCGTTGCCATCGTGTGAGCGCCCCTACTTCCCTCCATCGCCGCCGCGTCCCCGAGCGCTTCTTCCCCTCTGTCGAGCTTGTCTCGCCGCGTCCGCGTCCCCAAGCCTCCGGAGACCCCCCCCCCTCGATGAGCAGCCGGTCCTCCGTTGTCCCCTCTCCATGTCGTAACCCATGCATCGCCGCCGTAGTCGTGGTCATTTTTTTGTTGTTTCTTTTATTCTGTTTTATTTTGGTTCTTACTCCTTTGTATACATGTGTGTATGTATGTATGTGTAGGAACTGAAATCCCTTATTATTTCTGTTGTGTGTGTATACACCTAGTGTATATATGCATGTGGGTGTGTCTTGCATATAGGGGTATGTGCATGTTGGTGCTTGTGGGTGTAGTGTATGTGTGTATGTGTGTGTGTGCTTCTTGCATACACACATATGGGTGTGTGGTGTAGATGTGTGTGTGTGTATGCCTAAGGCATATACCCATGTGTGGGTTTTGTGTTGTGGTGGTGTGTGTGCTTTTGCACATACACATATGCTAGGGTATGTTTGCATAGGTGTAGGTGATGTGTGACAACATAATTAAGCATGTGTGGATGTATGTGTGAATGTTTAGCTCCATGTGTAGGTTTTCTTTATTATGTGTAGTCAGATTTGACTTTGGGGCAACTTGATAAAACTGCATTTTTATGTTGTGATGCCCTTTTGTCTTTTATTTATGATTTAATCTATGCATGCACTTAAGTTCTTGCCAACATGAGTTTGTCAGTTATAGTTGCTGGGAATGTCCCAGTATTTTTTTTATTTATGATAAGTCACCAGATAAGTGAGAACCATGCTGTTTAGTAAGCAACTTTATGTTCTGTTCAGCCTGCTTAAAAATGTCTAAGTCTGGAAGAACTGTTGTTATTGTTTTGCCATGAAGAGTGGGTTGTAACTAGTGATGTAGTTGGTATTTGCTCATGCTTAGTGTTAGTTATTGGTAGTAGATATTGTCATCTACCATCCTGTTAATTTTGATGCCAATAGGAGCTCTCTAGCATACTTAACCATTGCTGCAACTTCCTACTTTATTAACTCAGATTACAGAGAACTGGAATTTTCACTGTCCCTGAAAAACTATTTCATCATGTCAATTTGTTTTCTTCATGCATATTGATGTGTGCCTCTTTTGCTGTTTGCATAGTTGGATAAGTTGATGTGGGTGTTGAGTAGATTCTATCAATATCTTGTTTGTGGCTATAAGATTCCTGTAGCTCTAGTTGTGAGCTTTTCAAATTGCTATGTTGTTGTTTTGTGGCAGATTGGGTGTTATTTTGTTTTGTGAGTTGTGGGAGCTATACTCCATGGAATTGATTGATTCTTGAGCTTATTGTGATTGATTTTTTCAACACCTATCTAGTGGTTACCTTGGAATGCCAAGAATTAGCCCAGGTATTTGGTGGTCTTGTGTTTTGCCTTCGTACCTTGTCGTGAGCGTATCTCGAGAACTGTAGCTCCGTTTCTTGCGATCCTTATATGCATTTCTATAGATTTTGCATGATGCATCCATATTTGCGATGTTCATGCATGTCTAAATAACTTAACATGAGGTTCTGTCCAGATTAATTAATATACCAACTTTGCACGTGAAACTTGACTAGTTTGGGATAGCCATGTTAAATTCTTTATAAAATGAATCATGCATCATCTTGGTTGTGCATTGCACCTTGGTTGGTTATTTATTTTCTGTTTCTCTTGGGTAGACGCGAGTGTCAATATAGAGTTCGAGGACCCTGGAGAGTACCACTACGAGGATCCCGCTACTTGTTCCGCTGAAGAACCAACATGCAAGATGATCGTACCCGGATCCCAATACTATCTTTGCTTGCTAGTTTCTCGCTCTTAACGTAACAATTGCGCTACCTACCACTTGATATCATCCCCCATGTTGCCATGACAGCCTCTAACCTCCACATCCTAGCAAACCTTTGCTTGGCTAAGTTACCGCTGCTTAGCCCCTCTTATAGCATTTTAGTTGCAGGTGCAGGTTGTTCCATGTGATAACATGGATTTGGATATCACAATATTCTTTTATTTAATTTAATGCACATATATATATTGGTATTGGTGGAAGGCTTGGCCTTTTGCTAAGTGATTTGTTCCGCTATTACCGCCATTAGTTCCTTGTTACCGGTGTTATGTTTTCCATACTTTGCGCTCCTAACATGCTCGGGGTTGTTATGGGGACCCCCTTGTTTATTCGGTTGAGATTAAAACTTGTCTGGAAAGACCCAACATTGGTACTACATTTGCTATAACTAATAAAACTTGCATAGGGCTTTGCAACCCCGTGGATAATTAATCAACCCTCGGCCAGTGCTCCACATGAGCGTTGGTCCACCAATCTAGGAGTCGGCAGTGCCACCTCGGGGCAACTCGAGGCATTTTCAGGCAACCGTCCACTTCGCATAGACGGATGATGCCCGTTGATAGAGAGCGCACGGCTCTAGAAGCGGATCTGTCTCACTAGGAGGTCTTGATGTACTTGTTTTACCTTTATCGAGTGTCTTGCATGTGGAGTCTGACTTTCTTCGGGTTTACTCGAGGTGTTGGAATCCTTTTGGAATTGCCTATGATGATCGCGAGATCCGCGGTCGAGGCTATTCCCACGGAGTGTGGTTATTTGTGATGGACTAGTTGGAGCACCCCTGTAGGGTTAAATCTTTCGGAAAGCCGAGGACTTGCTGGATTTGTTTTACCTTTATCGAATGTCTTGCGTGTGGACTCTGACTTTCTTCGGGTTTACTCGAGGTGTTGGAAATCCTTTGGAATCACCGAGCAAGATCACGAGATCCGTGGTCGAGGAATTCCTGCGGAGTGTGGTTATTTGTGATGGACTAGTTGGAGCACCCCTGCAGGGTTAAATTTTTCGGAAAGCCGTGCCCGCGGTTATGTGGCAACTTGGATATTTGTTTAACACCCGGTTCTAGCAAACTTGAAGTAAACTCTAACTAAAATACACCAACTGTGTGAGTAACCGTGATCATCTCTGCTCGTGAACATGATCCGAGAGAGAACACGGTGGGGTTATGACTGACGTAAGTAAGTGTTCAGGATCTCATAGAGATTATACTAGATTCGATCGTTCTTCGTAGGCCGCTCATATTTATTTCATGTTGCATAAGATAGCCACCATAAAATGCTTAGTGCTGCTGCAAACTTAACATCCCCCTTTCCAACCTAAAGCTTAAATAGTCTTGGTACCCGGGCACATGATAGCTGAGTCCTCGGTGGCTCATAGTTTACTACAACAACTCCAGGTTCAGGTGTAGATGAGCAAATGCAGGATGATCTTACCCAGCTCCAGTGGGAGTATGATGAAGAAAGAGGCCGTATGTACGTGACGTATCCGGATGAGTGAGGACCTGGTCGTGATCTTTGGGATAGCTTGATAGTATTATTTGCAACTTCTTTTATCGTTTGATTTCATCCGTAGTCGGACCCTGTGTTCAACTTGATGTTATGATTTGAGTGACATTGTAAGTTAGCATGTGGCAAGTGTAAGCCAACTTGTATATTGTTCTCTTTCAGTACTGTATGTTGTGATGATACTATTCTTGCTAACGGCAAGATGCGCATCTATCCCTTGCGAGGCCCTCGTGCCTTAATTGGATAGGCGCGCATCCAGGGCGTGACAAGTTGGTATTTAGAGCCATACGACCATAGGAGCCTTTGCTTGTTCGAATTTGGCCGAGTTGTGTCTAGTAAAAACTATTTTGAGTCTAGTTATATCGGAGAGTAGGATTCTTTTTACTCCTCTTCTATGCTCTGGTGAGGTATCCGCCTTAGGAATTTTGATTCTACTCCTCTTCTTGCTCAAAAAAGATTTTAGGATCATGCGGGTATTTTGGAGTCTATATGATACCGATGTGACAGGGTTCTGTCTTGGTGCTTCCTGTCTGACTTGATTTCTTTCGGGGAGTCGAGCTCTAGGGAATGTTGGCACATCGTTATCATTCAGCTTCCTTGATATCTCAGGATGGAAAATGTTCGGAATTACTTCAATACTTATCGTGGTGAGATAAGGTCGGAGTCACCCAGTACTGGCGAGGCGTATGGGGTACCACCATGGTTTAGAATCGTCGTGAGTTTGAGGATTCGAGTTTAGACGAGTTTGCGAAATTTCTCTAATTATGGTGTGGAAGGTTCCGAATGCAGTTGCAGCTGATTACCTAGGGTAGGTTCCTGATTCCGCAACCCGAATTGCATAAACCAGAAAGTTTTTGGAAGTTCATAGGTGGGAAATCTTGTAGTCATCTAGGATCATCTTCTCCAGATGTATTGGGCATGTACATTTGTTCCGAGCGCTTAGCTCAATACTTTTTGTGTGATTGCAAGTGGCTTATTATATCGATGATGTTATCATGATCCGAAGAAGCATTCTTACTAATTTTTCAGTAGGAAGGCTATGTTGTTAATTGTTCAATTTCTTTCAAGCATTTAATTCAGATTATGATTCATCTTATCAATGAGGTGCTGATGTGTTTTGTCCATCTTCAGGATGGCTCCTCCAACTCGCAACAATCCGGGTCATGTGAGGAGCAGACTGATGTTCCACCACCACCTCCGCCACCGCCTCCTCCGCCTCCTCCTCCAGAAGCTTGGCAAGCTGTGATGGCCGCAACCAATGCGAACATTCAGATGTTGCTCAGACTGTTGCAAGAAAGGAGCAGGGTCAACAAGTTTTTAAGGGAATTTTCAGAATCAGCCTCGGTTTGCAACGCTCAATCAGTTCCTTGCCAACCAGCCCAAGTCTTTCACCTGTTTTGATCAGCCGTTTGATGCTGATGATTGGCTTCGTGATATGAGTAAGCATTTTGAGTGCAGCAATGTCAGGCTAGAGGACTTTGTCAGGTTTGCATCGTTCCAGCTAAAGGGTCAAGCAGCTGATTGGTGGCAGCAGTACAAGAATTCCAGGGGTGATCGTGTTGTTACTTGGGACGATTTCCATCGTGACTTCAGGGCTCATTACATTCTGACAAGCTTTGTCGAGGAGATGCATGAGAAGTTCACGCACCTGAAGCAGGGAAGCAAGTCAGTCTACCAATACAACATCGAGTTCCGGAATCTAGCTCGTGATGCCAAGCAAGATGTTCCAGATGATAAGGCTATGATCCATCAGTTCAGAGGTGGTCTCAAGGATGAGCTTCTGACAGGCCTTGTTCTTCAAGAGCCTCATGAGTTTGATCAGTTCTACAACATGGCTTTGAAGGTTGAAGCAGCTCAGCTCAAGTTGGAGAACTCCAAGAAGCGTTCAAGGGATACATATTCTTCTTCTTCCAGCTCTCAGATGGTTCCCAAGCAGCAGAAGTATTGGGCGCCAAATCCTCTTCCGTTTCGTCCTCCTCAGCAGCAGAAGCCGTTTGGTGGTCGTGGCTCTTCCCACCCACCCAAACCAGGTTTCCAGCAGAAGAACCAGGCGTCCAAGGCTGTTCTTGTTCCTCCTCCAGGCAATGTTCGTCCTCTCTCTGAGGTGACTTGTCACAACGGTGGCCAGAAGGGTCACTATGCAAACAAGTGCAACCAGCGGCGTCTTCCGCCTCCTCCTCCTATCAAGCCTCCAGGCAATGCTACCGTGAAGCATAATCCCAAGACCACAAGAGTGAATATGGTGAATGCAGCAGAAGCAGAGCAGTCCAATGATGTGATTACGGGTAATCTTTCAGTTAATAATTTTCCTGTAAAAGTGTTATTTGATTCTGGTGCATCGCATTCATTCATTTCAAGGCCATTCATAGAGTTGCATGATGTGTTTCCGGTTAATCTATCCAAGCCGTTGTCAATTGTTTCTCCTGGCAAGGTGATGAATTCTCTTTGGTTGTTCCAGATGTTTCTATCAAGATGGGAAGTTATTCTTTTCTGGCTTCTCCAATTGTTCTCGGCAATTCTAATATTGATCTCATCTTGGGCATGGACTTCCTGGCTATGAATAAGGCTTATATTGATTGTCAAGCAAAAGAAGTCAAGCTGACTCATCCTTCAGAAGACGTGATTATATTCGCGGCTCGCGATGACACAATCCGTCTCTTTGCTCTTAGTGAGAAGGGTGAAATCTTGGCGATTTCCAAAATTCCGGTGGTTTGTGAGTATGAAGATGTCTTTCCAGAAGAATTGCCACGAATGCCTCTGCACCGGCCAGTCGAGTTTGTGATTGATCTCGAGCCCGGAACTGAACCGGTCTGCAAGCGCCCGTATAAACTTGGCCCCGAAGAGCTAAAAGAGTTGAAGAAGGAGCTAGATGAGCAAGAACGTCTGGGTCTGATCAGACAAAGCTCTTCTCCGTGGGGGTGTGGAGTTTTGTTTGTCAGAAAGAAGGATGGCACGGATCGTCTTTGTGTGGCCTATCGGCCATTGAACAAGAAGACAATCAGAAACAAGTACCCACTTCCCAACATCAATGACCTGTTTGAACAACTGAAAGGTGCCAAGGTTTTCTCGAAGCTTGATCTTTGAATGGGTTATCATCAGATTCGCATTCGCGAAGAAGACATTCCCAAGACCGCTTTCAAGACGAGTTTTGGCTCTTATGAGTACACCGTCATGTTGTTTTGTCTTGCTAATGCTCCTCCAACCTTCTCAAGAATGATGAATTTCATCTTATCTCCCTTCAAGAATGAGTTTCTCTAGGTCTATCTCGATGATATGCTTGTGTTCTCGGAGACAGAAGAAGATCATGCAGAGCATCTCCGTCTTGTGGTTGACAAGTTAAGAGAGCATCGGTTCTATGCCAAGTTTTCCAAATGTGAGTTCTGGCTCAATGAAGTGGTGTACCTCGGGCATGTCATCTCTGCCGAGGGAATTAAAGTGCACCCTGAGAAAGTTGAGGCAATCTTGAAGTGTGAACCTCCTCAGAATGTGAAGCAGCTTCGGAGCTTCCTCGGGCTTGCTAGTTATTGCAGAAGATTCATGGAGAACTTCTCTCAAATTGCTAAGCCTCTGTCCAATCTCCTCCAAAAGAGTGTCAAGTATGTTTGGTCTCCTGAGTGTGATGTGGCATTCAATACGCTCAAGCAGAGACTGACTTCAGCTCCAGTTCTTGTTCCTCCTGAGGAGTCCAAGCCTTTCCATGTTTCCCGTGATGCTTCTCTCCAAGGCCTTGGTGGTGTTCTTATGCAAGACAAGAAGATTGTGGCCTATACCTCGCATCAGTTGAAGCCTGCTGAGAAGAACTACCCCACTCATGATCTTGAGTTGGCGGCAGTTGTGCATGCTCTTATGACTTGGAGGCATTTGTTGTTGGGTAGACCAGTTGAGGTGTACACCGATCAAAAGAGCTTGAAGTACATTTTCACTCAACCCAATCTCAATCTTCGGCTATCTTCTTGGGTGGAAATGCTTGAAGACTTCAACCCAAGCATTGAGTATTCTCCGAAGAAAGCAAATGTCATTGCAGACGCGCTCAGCCGTAAGGCGTACTGCAATAGTCTGATCTTGAAGCCTCTTCAACCCGAGCTTTGTGAAGCCTTCCGTAAGCTCAACCTTCAGATGATTCCGCAAGGATTTCTTGCAAATCTCCAAGTCACTCCGACTCTGGAAGATCAGGTTCGCCAAGCGCAGCTTCTGGACGCTATGGTGAAGAAAGTGAAGAAAGGTGTGGCCAAGAGCATTCCGAAGTATAAGTGATTTCGTGTTGATGACAAAGATACCTTGTTCTTTGAGGACCGTCTTGTGGTTCCAAAAGGTGATCTCGGAAAGGTTATCATGGACGAAGCACACAATTCTCTTCTATCCATTCATCCAGGCAGTTCCAAGATGTATCAAGATCTCAAGCAGACCTTCTGGTGGACTCGCATGAAACGTGAAATTGCTCAGTTCGTGAACGATTGTGATGTTTGTCGCAGAGTGAAGGCGGAGCATCAACGTCTAGCGGGTCTTCTTTAGCCTTTGCCTATCCCAGAGTGGAAATTCGATAATGGGGAGATGGATTTCGTAACTGGGTTTCCCAAGTCCAAGAGGGGCAACGATGCCATCTTTGTGGTTATCGACAAGCTGTCAAAAGTTGCTCATTTCCTGCCAGTCAAGGAATCTATCTCGGCAGCTCAGCTTGCAGAGTTGTATACGTCAAGGATAGTGTCTTTGCATGGTATTCCTCGGCTCAACTCTTCTGACCGTGGAAGTCTCTTCACTTCCAAGTTTCGGGAGTCCTTCCAGACTGCTATGGGTACCAAGATCCGTTTCAGCACAGCGTTCCATCCGTAGACAAGTGGTCAAGTGGAGAGAGTCAATCAGATCCTTGAAGATATGCTTAGAGCCTGTGTGATATCGTTCGGCATGAAGTGGGAAGACTGTCTTCCATATGCTGAATTCTCATAGAACAATAGCTTCCAAGCTAGTTCAGGCAAGGCCCCGTTCGAGATTCTCTACGGCCGAAAGTGTCGTACCCCGCTTAACTGGTCTGAAACCGGTGAGCGTCAGATATTGGGAAGTGTCATGATCACTGAAGCAGAAGAAATGTGCCATGTCATTCGTGAGAACCTCAAAGCAACTCAGTCCCGTCAGAAGAGCTATTATGATAGAAAACATCGAGATGTTTCCTTCAAAGTGGGTGATTTTGTCTATCTCAAAGTTTCTCCCATGAGAGGCACGCAGCGATTTGGAATCAAAGGGAAGTTGGCTCCTCGTTTTGTTGGTCCTTTCAAAGTTGTTGACAAGAGAGGTTGTCTTGCATATCAACTTGAGCTTCCTCCAAATTTCGCGAACTTGCACGATGTCTTCCATGTTTCTCAACTCCTGAGGGAACCATTAACCTCCAAGACATCGATCTTCAAGCAGATCTTTCTTATCGTGAGCACCTAGTTGCAATTCTTGAAGAAACTGAGCGTAAGACTCGCAACAAGTCTATCAAGTTCCTCAAGGTGAAGTGGTCTCATCATTCCGACAAATAAGCTACTTGGGAACGCGAGGACCTGCTCCGTTCCGAATTTTCGGACTTCTTTTGTTCCTTGATCTCGGGTCAAGATCCTCTTCTAGTGTGGGAGAGTTGTGACATCCCAAGTGATGTCCCTACCTTATTTGGCATGTAACCCCTTTTATGAACCTTGTGTCATGAGATAAATGTATGTATTGCACCTTGTCATCCATGGGTGGTTTGCATTCATGCATCATTTCATCATGCATCATGGCATCCATCTTATCATCTTGCATGCTTGCTTTCATGTGTCTTGACATGTCGTGCCTTGTGTGGTTTTGGCATTTGAGTGTGGTGGATTCCATGTGTGCAACCTCCTTCTTCCCCTCTCTTCTATCTTTCAAACACCACCTTCTTCTTCCCTTCTCTTCCTATTAATTATATGACCAGTTTTTACTTGCTGTTTTAATTGATTCAAAATGTTCAAGAGGTGGCCCAAATATTCTTATGAATGATGTGAGTGGTGCTTTTGTTATTTAGGGATGTTGGGCTTTTGCATTCCATTGAAACAGGGGCTGCGCTTTTATAAAATATTGAATTAACTTGCTAAATAATTCAACTTCATACTTTTACTAAATGCAGCAGATTATTTCCTTTACAAATGTATTTTTGTTTTGCTCAAAAATCTTTTAAAAATGCCATGGGGATTTGTCCTAGTGTTGTTGGTTTTATTAAAAAGAAAGGCATTTCTCTATTTTATTTGAGAGAGAGAGAGCAGCAGTTAGGCTGAGGCCTAGCCCAGGTGCCAAGCGGCAACCTACCCCATTCCCTCCTCCGTCAGTCAGTTGAGAGAGCAGAGTGCACAGGAGCAGAGGAGCGCATCGCTGTCGCCGTTAGCTCCAACGTCGAGGCCGGCCCCTATATAAGCGTGCATCCCTAGGGTTCTCCTATTCCCGTCGCCGCCGCCGCTTTCCCCTTCTTCCTCCTCCTCTTTCACCTCTGTTCTTCTTCCTTCATGATTCAGTGAGGTGAGGTTCAGAGAGGAGGGGGTCGAAGGGCTCGTCGCCGGCCTCCCTCCGGTGGAGCCCCGCCGCCTTCAAGATGGTCCGTGGCGAGCCGGAGCCGTCCGTGTCCCGTTTCGGGTGCTAGGAGGAGAGGAGCTCCTCCTCTGCGGTGCCGCGTCGCCGTCGTCCGAGCGCCCCTGCTTCCCTCCGTCGACGCCGCGTCCCCGAGCGCTTCTTCCCCTTCGTCGAGCTTGTATCGCCGCGTCCACGTCCCCAAGCCTCCGAAGACCCCCTTCGGTGAGAATTCGGTCCTCTGTTGTCCCCTCTCCTCACCATAACCCGTGCATCGCCGCCGTAGTCATGGTCACCGCCGGTCAGCAAGGTGGAGGCTTGCGCTCGCCTCTGTCCCCCTCGTCGCGAGACGAACCGGGGAATGGATCCCCCATGCATCCCACAGTCGCCGCATTGTCTTTCCCTCGCTAGAGATGCCCTGTGCCGTCGCATAGTCGCCGGAGTTGCGGTGCCGTTTGCCTGTCATCGTGTGTCTGATCGGGTTCAGTTTGGTCAGTGTAGTGTAGTGCGTGTGTGTGTACTAGAGGGCAGATGCCTCTCCTCTGTTAAATGTTGTGTGTGTAGTCCAGTGGTGTGATGTGCGGGAGATGACCATCAGGTCTGGGGTTCGAACCCCCTTCCCCCCCCCCATTTTTTTGTTGTTTCTTTTATTCTGTTTTATTTTGGTTCTTACTCCTTTGTATACATGTGTGTATTTATGTATGTGTAGGAACTGAAATCCCTTATTATTTCTGTTGTGTGTGTATACACCTAGTGTATATATGCATGTGGGTGTGTCTTGTATATAGGGGTATGTGCATGTTGGTGCTTGTGGGTGTAGTGTATGTGTGTATGTGTATATGTGCATCTTGCATACACACATATGGGTGTGTGGTGTAGATGTGTGTGTGTGTATATGCCTAAGGCATATACCCATGTGTGGGTTTTGTGTTGTGGTGGTGTGTGTGGTTTTGCACATACACATATGCTAGGGTATGTTTTCATAGGTGTAGGTGATGTGTGCCAACATAATTAAGCATGTGTGGATGTATGTGTGCATGTTTAGCTCCATGTGTAGGTTTTCTTTCTTATGTGCATATGAGATAGTTTCCATTCTAGCTATGTTTGCTTCTCATGGAATTGATGCAATGCCATGTTTAGTTGCTCTATGATGCTGTTTATCCATCTCCTTTATGTGTCCATAAATGGACATGCATTTCTGTTCATTTCCATGAGAGGAGATAAGTGACATAAGTCACTCATGACTTATAGGGGTCAATTTCGACCTAGCTTATCTCCCACTTGCTCCAAGCAAGTATATGTGTATGAGTAATGATTTTGGAGTAAAATCAACCCATGAATGCACCTGTGAAGTCAGATTTGACTTTGGGGCAACTTGATAAAACTGCATTTTTATGCTGTGATACCCTTTTGTCTTTTATTTATGATTTAATCTATGCATGCATTTAAGTTCTTGCCAACATGAGTTTGTTAGTTAAAGTTGCTAGGAATGTCTCAGTATTTTTGTTATTTATGATAAGTCAACAGATAAGTGAGAACCATGCTGTTTAGTAAGCAACTTTATGTTCTGTTCAGCCTGCTTAAAAATGTCAGTCTGGAAGAACTTTTGTTATTGTTTTGCCAGGAAGAGTGGGTTGTAACTAGTGATGTAGTTTCAATTTGCTCATGCTCAGTGTTAGTTATTGGTAGTAGATATTGTCATCTACCATCCTTTTCATTCTCATGGCAATAGGAGCTCTCTAGCATACTTAGCCATTGCTGTCAACTTGCTACTTTATTAACTCAGATTCCAGAGAACTGGAATTTTCACTACGTCCCTGAAAACCTGTTTCATCATGTCAACTTGTTTGCTTAATGCATATTGATGTGTGCCTCTTTTGTTGTTTGCATAGTTAGATAAGTTGATGTGGGTGTTGAGTAGATTCTGTCAATATCTTGTTTGTGGCTGTAGGATTCCTGTAGCTCTAGTTGTGAGCTTTTCAAATTGCTATGTTGCTGTTTTGTGGAAGATTGGGTGTTACTTTATTTTGTGAGTTGTGGGAGCTCTACTCCATGGAATTGATTGATTCTTGAGCCTATTGTGATTTATTATTTCAACACCTATCCAGTGGCTACCTTGGAATGCCAAGAATTAACCCAGGTATTTGGTGGTTTTGTGTTTTGCCTCCGTACCTTGTCATGAGCGTATCTCGAGAACTGTAGCTCCGTTTCTTGCGATCCTTATATGCATTTCTATAGATTTTGCATGATGCATCCATATTAGCCATGTTCATGCATGTCTAAATAACTTAGCATGAGGTTCTGTCCAGATTAATTAATATATCAACTTTGCACGTGAAACTTGACTAGTTTGGGATAGCCATGTTAAATTCTTTATAAAATGAATCATGCATCATCTTGGTTGTGCATTGCATCTTGGTTGGTTATTTATTTGCTGTTTTTCTTGGGTAGACCCGAGTATCGATACTGAGTTCGAGGACCCTGGAGAGTACCACTACGAGGATCCCGCTACTTGTTCCGCTGAAGAACCAACAGACAAGATGATCGTACCCGGATCCCAATACTATATTTGCTTGGTAGTTTCTCGCTCTTATCGTTACAATTGCGCTACCTACCACTTGATATCAGCCCCCATGTTGCCATGACAGCCTCTAACCTCCACATCCTAGCAAACCTTTGCTTGGCTAAGTTACCGCTCCTCAGCCCCTCTTATAGCATTTTAGTTGCAGGTGCAGGTTGTTGCATGTGATAACATGGAATTGGATATCACAATATTCTGTTATTTAATTTAATGCACATATATATCTTGGCATTGGTGGAAGGCTTGGCCTTTTGCTAAGTGATTTGTTCCGCTATTACCGCCATTAGTTCCTTGTTACCGGTGTTATGTTTTCCATACTTTGCGCTCCTAACATGCTCAGCGTTGTTATGGGGACCCCCTTGTTTATTCGGTTGAGACTAAAACTTGTCTGGCAAGACCCAACATTGGTACTACATTTGCTATAACTAATAAAACTTGCATAGGGCTTTGCAACCCCGTGGATAATTAATCAACCCCCGGGCTAGTGCTCCGCATGAGCATTGGTCCACCCACCTAGTAGTCGACGGTGCCACCTCGGGGCAACTCGAGGCATTTTCAGGCAACTATCCACTTCGCATAGACGGATGATGCCCGTTGATAGAGAGCGCACAGCTCTAGAAGCGGATCTAGCTCATCGGGAGGTCTTGCTGGACTTGTTTTACCTTTATCGAGTGTCTTGCGTGTGGTGTCTGACTTTCTTCGGGTTTACTCGAGGTGTTGGAATCCTTTTGAAATTGCCTATGATGATCGCGAGATCCACGGTCGAGGCTATTCCCACGGAGTGTGGTTATTTGTGATGGACTAGTTGGAGCACCCCTGCAGGGTTAAATCTTTCGGAAAGCCGTGCCCGCGGTTATGTGGCAACTTGGATATTTGTTTAACACCCGGTTCTAGCAAACTTGAAGTAAACTCTAACTAAAATACACCAACTATGTGAGTAACCGTGATCGTCTCTGCTCGTGAACATGATCCGAGAGAGAACACGGTGGGGTTATGACTGACGTAAGTAAGTGTTCAGGATCTCATAGAGATTATACTAGATTCGATCGTTCTTCGTAGGCCGCTCATATTTATTTCATGTTGCATAAGATAGACACCATAAAATGCTTAGTTCTGCTGCAAACTTAACATCCTCCTTTCCAACCTAAAGCTTAAATAGTCTTGGTACCCGGGCACATGATAGCTGAGTCCTCTGTGGCTCACAGTTTACTACAACAACTCCAGGTTCAGGTGCAGATGAGCAAATGCAGGATGATCTTACCCAGCTCCAGTGGGAGTATGATGAAGAAAGAGGCCGTATGTACGTGACGTATCCGGATGAGTGAGGACCTGGTCGTGATCTTTGGGATAGCTTGATAGTATTATTTGCAACTTCTTTTATCGTTTGATTTCGTTCGTAGTCGGACCCTGTGTTCAACTTGATGTTATGATTTGAGTGACATTGTAAGTTAGCATGTGGCAAGTGTAAGCCAACTTGTATATTGTTCTCTTTCAGTACTGTATGTTGTGATGATACTATTCTTGCTAACGGCAAGATGCGCATCTATCCCTTGCGAGGCCCTCGTGCCTTAATTGGATAAGCGCACATCTTGGGCGTGACAAGTGGGCCCCAAGCCTGGTGAGCACGCCCACCCCCCTGGGCGCACCCTGGTGGCTTGTGGGTCCCACGTGGCCATCCTCCACTTATTCTAGCACCCATTCACTTCATCTTCCTCCAGAAAAAATCCCACCATTGCTCAAACCAGTGTTCTAGATCCTCTTGCTCCCATTTTCGATCTCCTTGCTCAAAGCTCCATTCGCAAAACTGTTTTAGGGGATTGCTCATCGGTCTGTGACTCCTCCAATGGTCCAATTATTTTTTGTTCTAGTGTCTTATATACTACAGATATTTGCTGTTGTGGTGACTTTGTTTTTTAGCTTGCATGTCAAAGTTGTGTGGTCCCAAGTAGTTCTGATGCATGATATAGTCTCTAGGCACTTAAGGGAGTAGTTGATATGAGTTTTGTTGAGTTTTGTTCACCTTTATTTGTCATTCACTAAAAATTTCAGAATTTTCCAGAAATGTTGAGAAGATTACTGAGAGGTTCTTCAAGCCGGGGTTCTAAGGAAGATGAAAATGAAATGAAGGAGAAACCCAAATATAATCTTCCTCGCATCGCAGAAATTCGACCATGTGAATGGCCGTGTGACACATTCTTGAAGGCGGTCGGACTTTATGAAGATTTCTATTATTTGGCCGAGAATGCAGGCATCACTAACTTCCTCAACAATAAGTGTGACCAGTACCTCTTGCTCACTAATATCTTTGTGCAAAATTTTCACTTTTATCCTAGGGAAGACCCTCCTATAGTAGAATTTCACTTATATGATGTGCCTAAGAAAATGAACCTTTATGATTTTTGCAAAGTTTGCAAGATACCCTATGAGGGCATCATCAGGGAACCATGTCCTCGAGACATGGAAGATTTTATTGCCGCAATCACTGTAGGAGAAGAGAAAGGCGTGTCAAAGGCAAGAGCAACTAGTTTACATTTTCCTGTGTTATGCTATTATTCATTATTTGTGGGAAGATGTTTAGTTGGTCGCTGGGAGAGTGGAAGCCTTAGTGCTCCTGACCTTGCAATTTTGCGCCATGCTTTATTTGCCAATAGAACCTTTAGTCTGGGCTCTATGGTGGCCCAACGGTTGAACACCAACCATTCGAAGGGACCCATATTTGGAGGTATCTATGCATCTTGTTTAGCTAAACATTTTGAGAAACCCATTAGGCTTCATGAGAAAGATGAGAGGTTAATACCCGCGAAGTTTTTAGATTATGACCGTATGGTAGACCATGATGTTATTAAGAAGAATGATGATAGGAGGATGCTTTACAATTTAGTATTTAGTCAGGGTACTTGTGAGATTATTACTTTGCCTGCTTCTTCTCTGTTCGACATTCATTCAGGAAGATACACTATTATGCCCGATGACATCTACCGATATTGGGTTTTGTCGCAACCTCCAGCACCTGAGCTGGCGTCGGCCCTTGATCCATATCAGGTCCCAGTTTTTCAATGGGAGCCACAGGAGGTTGCTAACCGGTGGAACACTCGGTGTCCTCCGGATTATCCCGGAGAAGGTTATTTCCAGTCGTGGTCCTAGACCAACTTAGGCCAAAAGCCTAAGCTTGGGGGAGTACGTATTTCTCGCTGACATTACATTCATGTTCACACACTTATTTCAGTTGTAGGTGTTCATACTTTTTCATTCTATTATCCATGGTAGTTTATTACTTGTTTTGCTTTCTTCTTGTGTGTTTAATTAACTTTGAGTAAAAACAAAAAAAATAGTTCTAGCTTTATTTCCAAGTTTCTTAGTTGTAGCATTAAAGGGAAAACCCAAAAAGATTTCTCGTTCTTCTTTATGCTTGTTGGGAGCTTTCCCGTGTAAATAATTTTTCTTTCTTCTCTTTGGGTCGTAAGGAGAAGACCACGATGACATGTTGAGTGGCTCTCATATGCATTATTGTTTATCATACAAAGAGCCATATTGCCTAGTCTTCTCCTTTGGTTTATTGTTTGCAGATTCCATCTTAGTCCAATGCATGTGCACTCTTATTATTATTCACATTGTTCGGTCGTGCAAGTGAAAGGCAATAATGACGATATTTGATGAAAAGATTGAGATGGAGAAAAGCTGGTATGAACTCGACCTATCTTGCTTTTGTAAATATGATTAGCTCATCGTTCCGAATTCAATACATTATGGGTTGAACCTGTTTGCAATGACAATTAGAGATTGTAGTTATTCATGCCATGTTTAATTATCTAAGAGTGGATAATGGTTCGTTTTGAGTGCCAACATGCGCATTAAAATGGTTGTGATGTAGTATGATAGAATGGTATCCTTCTTTGAATGATTCAAGTGGCTTGACTTGGCACATGTTCGCGCATGTAGTTGAAACAAATGAACATAGCCTCCATGATTTTAAGTTCATGGCGAATTATATCCTACTCATGCTTGCACTCAATCTTGCTTAATCTCAAAACATGTTGATGACTGTGTCGCTCTCTAGTTGGTCGCTCCCTAGTCTTTTGCTAGCCTTCACTTGTACTCAGCGGGAATACTGCTTGTGCATCCATCTCAATAAACCCAAGGTTTTTCCATATGAGTCCACCATATCTACCTATATGCGATATTTACCTACCGTTCCAAGTAAATTTGCATGTGCTAAACTTTAAATCTTCAAATAAACTTTCTGTCTTGTATGCCCAAATCGCTCATGTGGTGACTGGGGGCTGTCAGTATCTTCCATGCTAGGTGGGTTATTCTCACGATATGTGTTGATTCACTATCATTCACGAGAAAGTGGCTGGTAATCGGGATGCCCAGTCTCATGCTCGAAGTAAAAAGAAAATTATAATTAAACAAAACTCCCCCAGGAATGTGTTTGTATGGATGGTACCTATGGATTCGGCCCGTCGTGGAGTGTGACTGGTTGGTGGAGGGGGAGAAAAAACGTTACCATTCTATTTGGGAACCACCTATATTGTATCTAACATGAAAGATATTGAAAACCTTTTGGTAGTTATGTGAGCAATGAAAGCATACCGCTCCAAAAACCATTACTTATCTCTATTTTAAAAAGCTCGAGCTCTGACACCTCTACAAATCAATGATTCCCTCTGCGAAGGGCCTATCTATTTACTTTATCGTTGTGTCATCATCCGCTTATAAAAGGCACCAGTTAGAGAGCACCATCGCTATTTGTAGGCCTTGCTATTAATTGATATTGAGTATGAGCATGAATGGATCTCTCTCACCGTGAATTACAATGTTTAGTCAGTCCTTGTTCTCTAGAGGTGCTCTGCATTTATGTTTTGTGGTCTCAGAAAGGGCTAGCGAGATACAATTATGTCATATTATGTCATGATTCTTTTGATAAAATTGTTGTCATTCGAGACTTATTATTATTGCTCGCTAGTTGATTATGCCATTGATATGAATAAATGTGAGACCTAAATGTTATTGTGAATGTGGTTAGTCTATAATCCTTGCTGAAAATCTGAACATAAGTTAGACATATTTACAACAGCAAGATCAAATAGAGTTTGTAAAATTTTTTCTTTATCACTTTCAGTTTATCAACTGAATTGCTTGAGGACAAGCAAAGGTTTAAGCTTGGGGGAGTTGATACGTCTCCAACATATCTACTTTTGCAAACTCTTTTGCCCTTGTTTGGACTCTAATTTGCATGATTTGAATGGAACTAACCCGGACTGACGTTGTTTTTAGCAAAATTGCCTTGGTGTTATTTTTGTGCAGAAATAAAAGTTCTCGGATTGACCTGAAAATTTATGGAGAACATTTTTGGAATTAATAAAAAATATTTGTGAAAGAATCAACTGCAGGGGCCCACCACCTGGCCACAAGCCTGGTGGGCACGCCCACCCCCTAGGGCGCGCCGGGTAGGCTTGTGGGCCCACTACTGCTCCTCCGACCTTATTTCCACTTCTATATATTCCTATTTGGGGAGAAAAAATTCAGAGAGAAGAGTTCATCGTGTTTCACGATACGGAGCCGCCGCCACCTCCTGTTCTTCCTCTGGAGACAAGATCTGGAGTCCGTTTTGGGCTCCAGAGAGGGGAAATCGATGCCTTTCTCATCACCAATCATCCTTCATCACCAATTCCATGATGCTCTCCACCGTTCATGAGTAATCTCATCGTAGGCTTGCTGGACGGTGATGGGTTGGATGAGATTTATCATGTAATCGAGTTAGTTTTGTTATGGTTTGATCCCTAGTATCCACTATGTTCTGATATTGATGTTGCTATGACATTGCTATGCTTAATGCTTGTCACTAGGGCCCGAGTGTCATGATTTCAGATCTCAACCTATTATGTTTTCATGAATATATGTGTGTTCTTGATCCTATCTTACAAGTTGTAGACACCTATTACGAGTTATGATCCGCATCCCCCAGGGTGACAATAACTAGGATTCTTTCCGGTGATTACCGTAGTTTGAGGAGTTCATGTACTCGCTAAGTGCTAATGCTTTGGTCCGCTTCTATATTGAAAGGAGGCCTTAATATCCCTTGGTTTCCAATAGGACCCCGCTGCCACGGGAGGGTAGGACAAAAGATGTCATGCAAGTTCTTTTCCATAAGCACGTATGATTATATATGAAATACATGCCTACATTACATTGATGAATTGGAGCTAGTTCTGTGTCACCCTATGTTATAACTGTTGCATGATGAATGCCATTGGACATAATTATCCATCACCGATCCATTGCCTATGAGCTTTCCATATGTTGATCTTTGCTAAGTTACTTTTCCATTGCTGCTGTTACAAACACTACAAAACTGCTACTATCACTTTTCCACAGTTACCGTTACTTCCATATTACTTTGCTACTGAATATTTTGCTGCAGATATTAAGTCTTTCAGGTGTGGTTGAGTTCATAACTCAGCTACTAATACTCGAGAATATTCTTTGGCTCCCCTTGTGTGGAATCAATAAATTTGGATTGAATACTCTACCCTCGAAAACCGTTGTGATCCCCTATACTTGTGGGTTATCACCTTCCTCTTTGGGGAAATACCGACGCAGTCTCTAGCCATGTAAATCACCGGTAGTACCGGATCTGGCCCGCGGTTGTTGTTGCCCAGCCGACCTCCGCCTCGACTAGTACTACTGCTTATAGGCGGTACTACCGTTGGATGGAGCGGTACTACTGCTTGTGTTGCCAACTTCACACTTCTTTTTATTCAACTTCATGTATACTCCTTCATTTTCTTTGTGGCTTATGCAATTTGTTTACATCTGCTTTTCCCTCACTCTATGTTGTGGGTTCCAGGTGGTAGCGGCTCTGTTCATCAGGAGCGTCGGGTGAATCCAAGACGTGAGGGTGGCTCTAAGTGTTACCACACACCAGGGAATGACAGTGCCAATCCCAATGCACCACCCAAGCAGAGGACCAAGAAGACTGCTACCAAATCTCAGAGGGCTTCGTCAATGATGAGTGAGTTGCCTAGCAAACAGTTATGTATTGTCAGTCATCACAACCCACATATCAATCTGCAAGATCAGGCTCTTCTCAACCGTCCCTTCTGGACCAAGCAACAAGGCTCTGCTTATCATGATGTGCTCAAGAAGAAGAAGAACTTGTTCGTTTGTCATGTCAAGTCCATTTATATGGGCCATTTGCAGAAGAATGTCAACTATTCTGGTGAAGATCTTGGTTTATGTGAGTAGCTAGATATTATCAAGCTCATGCAGTTCAACAAAGATTTTGGTGCAAATATAGTGGTTTTGTTCTTTGCTATGGTCCATCTCGGATCTGATGAGGACAGGACCTTCACCTGGATGACTAATGGAAGGAAATTGACTACTAAATGGAAGGAGTTCATGGATTTACTAGGCTATGATGATAAGGGGATCCATATCCCAATTGGATTTCGTCCTCACACTGAGGTTACTTCCACTCACAAGAGTCATCTCTGGCCCTTCTCTACTAAGAAGGTATCCTCCACCATTGGCAATGTAGCATATGTGTTTGTATATGTTTCTCGACATCATGCATCACATCTTCAAGCATACTCTCTTTCCTTACGTTGGGCACTTGGATCAGGTACATTCTTATATGGTGGATATACTGCACTACTGTCATAACATGAAGAACTCACAGAAGGTAGAGGTTTTGGATGTTTACCGCGTCATGTGGTCAGAGCTTCTCTTAGGTGTGATGGAGGGTAAGTGTCCCATGTATGATCCTTATTTGATGCATCTTATTGAGAGAAGCTCGGAATCCACATTTCCAGGCGAATTGTTTGAATGTGGTGATCTGGTTACCCATGATGTTGTGCAACTAAGGCTAAAGAACAAGTGGAATACTCATGATACTCTGGAGGCGGATATTCTAGAGGATGTTGATGAGGATAAGGTTGAGATTGAAGGTGATGATGACCCCAGTTACGCGCCATCTGGCATTGTGATAGCCTGGCTTATTAGGGATGATAGACTACTCATATCAATAAGGAATTCCTTCTTTTTCGGGAGCCCATTCAAACAGAACTCCTAGGTTAAGCATGCTTGGCTTGGAGTAGTTCTAGGATGGGTGACTGACCGGGAAGTTGGTCCTGGGTGCGCATGAGTGAGGACAAAGTGCGCAGAAAAGACTAGTATTGATCTGTGAGGCCAGTCTAGATCCTGCCAAGAGTAACGACCTAGGAGCCCCCTTGATTGATTGAACTTGGCTGAGTCATGTCTAGTAAAAATCTATTTTGAGTCTAGTTATATCGGAGAGTAGGATTATTTTTACTCCTCTCCTATGCTCTGGTGAGGTATTCGACTTAGGAATTTTGATTCTACTTCTCTTCTCGCTCAAAAAAAATTAGGATCACGCGGGTATTTTGGAAACTATATGATGCCGATGTGACGGAGTTCTGTCTTGGTGCCTCCTGTCTGACTTGATTTCTTCCGGGGAGTTGAGCTCCAAGGGATTCTTGACACATCGTTATCATTTAGTTTTCCGAGTATCTCAGGACAGAGGATGTTCAAAATTGCTTCAATACTTATCGTGGTGAGATAAGGTCGGAGTCACCCAGTACTGGGGAGGCGTCCGGGGTACCACCATGGTTTAGTATCGTTGTGAGTTCGAGGATTCGAGATTAGACGAGTTTGCGGAATTTCTTGAATTATGGTGTGGAAGGTTGCAGATGCAGTTGCAGCTGATTACCTAGGGTAGGTTCCTGATTCCGCAACCCGAATCGCATAAACAAGAAAGACTTCGGAAGTTCTTAGGTGGGAATTCAAGTAGTTACCTAGAATTATCTTTCCAACAAGTGCATAGTGGGTATGTATTTGTTTCTGGCTTGTTTCGTAAGCCTCATCCTTTGTTTTGTTTTGAATATGGTAATTCGAGTTGCTTTGATGTCAAGTGGTGATTTCATATCTTTCTAAGTAGTGTTCTCATATTTCTGTGGGAATGCTAACTCTTTTGCCCAATCAAGTTATCATATCAATTCTTTTCCTACCGGTGTGCTTCTCTCAAGTTAATTCTATCCTCTCCAATATTGCAAGTTCAATTCTCACTTCATTCCGGACTTTGTCTCATCTGTTCCAAGTTTTCTTTGTTTTTCCCGCCCTCCCACCCTTTTTCTCCAATGATTAAATTCTCATCCAAGTGTCTTTTCTACGGATGTAATGCTTCTGCTATCTTTTCTTCTATCTTGTTCCGGTGATTCTTTGTGAATATTCGTAGGAGTTTCAATTTCAAGATCTATCATCATATCACTTGTTCTAGTTGTTATTCTTCTTCGGTGATTCTTCACAAAGATGCTCAGTGCTCAAGTTATCATTTATTAGTATTCATCTTTTTTTTCTTTTCCAGTGGATTCAATTCAAGTCATGGTGTTCATCATATCATTTTCATTCTCTATTGGCTCTCCATGTTGGAATTCTTTATCAAGCCTCTCTTGCTTATTCTTATCTCTATTCTATCCGGAGTGCTGAAGATAACTCAGAAGACTTTCATTTCCATTCATAAACCTTTCAAATTATTTCAAGGGTCTCATATCATCAAGTTCTTAATTTGTACCGGTGCAATCTCTCTTCCAAATCAATTGTTTCAGCGGTGGTTTCTTTTGAGTGGGCCCATAACCCATAGGTGTTTTCCCCAGGATCTTACCTGGCTCTTCTAATCTTTCCGGAAATGTTCTTAAGTTCTTTTCATATATGATGCAAGGATTATTTCATCAGTCATATGCCTTCTTGATGATCGCTTCTAAATCATTTTCATTGTTGGCTCAACCTTTCCTTGTTCATTCTTCTAGAGTATCTTAGTAATTCATGGTGTTGTTTCTCATCATCATTCTCTGCTTGAAGACCCAAGGAGAGTTTCTCTTAAATCGTTGTTCGTTCTTCAAAGATTCATGGTTTCAGCTGGTTGCTATCATCTCAAATTGTTTTTGATCATGAGTCGTTTCTCCCATATCTATCCGGTGCTTTAAGAATGGTTATCATTTCTCGGTCCTTCCGAAGGCCATCATTTCAGAAGATTTCTTCGTTCTCAGCTTTCAGCTTTCGTTCTCAAATTCTTCTTAATTGTTGTCCCTTCGTTCGTATATCAATTATTCCGGTGCCTTTTTCAGTTTTTGTTAGGCAAATCTTGATCTCTTCATTCTCATGTGTCCTTTTTGGTTTCTAATTCTTTCTGGTGCTTCGTTCAAGTTTTCTATTAGGTGGATCATGCTCCCTTTGTTCTCATGTTATATCATTCATTTGCTTTCCCTCTTTCGTTTTGAATTCTATCCGGTGTTCTCATGCAAGACTTCTTCAAGATTGTGCTCTATCTCTCTCTCTTCATTCTTTTTCAAGAAGAATAAGTGATGTGTGAAATCCGTTGCTTGTCATCAATTTAACTTGACGAAGGATAGTCAATCATAATTCTTATTCTTGTTGCATCAAGTGATTTCAATCCTTCTTCCGGAGTTGTTCATGATATCTAATTCCTTATCCCAAGTGGTCTTCTTTCTTTTTCGGAGTTCCTAGTCTTTTCTCAAGTATCTTGTTGCTCTCAAGCAATTAATTGTTTCTGTTGTGTCAGGTTGTCACCTCAAAATTTTGAGATGTTTTCCATAAGCCCATAACAAGCTTTTCTTTTCGTTGTTGGTGTTCCAACAAGGCGGTTCAACCTCTTCTTCCTAAATATGCTTCCCAAATCCATTGGTGCTAGAGTTGTCATTTCTTCTCAGTTCTCTTCTTCCTAAGGATCTAACTTCCCAAGGACAAGTTAAGGGAACATCGGCTCTATGCCAAGTTTTCCAAATGTGAGTTCTGGCTTGATGAAGTGGTGTACCTCGGGCATGTCATCTCTGCCGAGGGGATTAAAGTGCACCCTGAGAAAGTTGAAGCAATATTGAAGTGGGAACCTCCTTAGAATGTCAAGCAGCTTCGGAGTTTCCTCGGGCTTGCTAGCTATTGCAGAAGGTTCTTGGAGAAATTCTCTCAAATTGCCAAGCCTCCGTCCGATCTCCTCCAGAAGAGTGTCAAGTATGTTTGGTCTCCTGAGTGTGATGCAGCGTTCAATACACTCAAGCAGAGACTGACTTCAGCTCCAGTTCTTGTTCCTCCTGAGCATTCTAAGCCTTTCCACGTTTTCTGTGATGCTTCTCTCCAAGGCCTCGATGGTGTTCTTATGCAAGACAAGAAGATTGTGGCCTATACCTCACGTCAGTTGAAGCCTGCCGAGAAGAACTACCCCACTCATGATCTTGAGTTGGCGGCAGTTGTGCATGCTCTTATGACTTGGAGGCATTTGTTGTTGGGTAGATCAGTTGAGGTGTCCACTGATCACAAGAACCTGAAGTACATTTTCACTCAACCGAATCTCAATCTTCGGCAATCTCTTTGGGTGGAAATGCTTGAAGACTTCAACCCAAGCATTGAGTATACTCCTGGGAAAGCAAATGTCATTGCAGACGCGCTCAGCCGTAAGGCGTACTGCAATAGTCTGATCTTGAAGCCTCTTCAACCCGAGCTTTGTGAAGCCTTCCGCAAGTTTAACCTTCAGATGATTCCGCAAGGATTTCTTGCAAATCCTCAAGTCTCTCCGACTCTGGAAGATCAAGTTCGCCAAGCGCAGCTGCTAGACACTATGGTGAACAAAGTGAAGAAAGGTGTGGCCAAGAGCATTCCGAAGTATAAGTGCTTTCGTGTCGATGACAAAGATACCTTATTCTTTGAGGACCGTCTTGTAGTTCCAAAAGGTGATCTCAGAAAGGTTATCATGGACGAAGCACACAATTCTCTTCTATCCATTCATCCAGGCAGTTCCAAGATGTATCAGGACCTCAAGCAGACCTTCTGGTGGACTCGCATGAAACGTGAGATTGCTCAGTTTGTCAAACAGTGCGATGTTTGCCGCAGAGTGAAGGCAGAGCATCAGCGTCCAGCAGGTCTTCTTCAGCCTTTGCCTATCCTAGAGTGGAAATTCAATCACGTGGAGATGGATTTCGTAACTGGGTTTCCCAAGTCCAAGAGGGGCAACGATGCCATCTTTGTGGTTATCGACAAGCTGTCAAAAGTTGCTCATTTCCTGCCAGTCAAAGAGTCTATCTCGGCAGCTCAGCTTGCAGAGTTGTATACGTCAAGGATAGTGTCTTTGCATGGCATTCCTCAACTCATCTCTACTGGATGTGGAAGTCTCTTCACTTCCAAGTTTTGGGAGTCCTTCCAGACTGCTATGGGTACCAAGATCCATTTCAGCATGGCGTTCCATCCGCAGACAAGTGGTCAAGTTGAGAGAGTCAATCAGATTCTTGAAGATATGCTCAGAGCCTGTGTGATATCGTTCGGCATGAAGTGGGAAGACTGCCTTCCATATGCTGAATTCTCATACAACAATAGCTCTCAAACTAGTTCAGGCAAGGCCCCGTTCGAGATTCTCTATGACAGAAAGTGTCGTACCCCGCTTAACTGGTCTGAAACCGGTGAGCGGCAGATTTTGGGCAACGACATGCTCACTGAAGCAGAAGAGATGTGCCATGTCATTCGTGAGAACCTCAAAGCAGCTCAGTCCTGTCAGAAGAGCTATTATGATAGCAAACATTGGGATGTTTCCTTCCAAGTGGATGATCTTGTCTATCTCAAAGTTTCTCCCATGAGAGGCACGCAGCGATTTGGAATCAAAGGGAAGTTGGCTCCTCGTTTTGTTGGTCCTTTCAAAGTTGTTGACAAGAGAGGTGGTCTTGCATATCAACTTGAGCTTCCTCCAAATTTCGCAAACGTGCACGATGTCTTCCATGTTTCTCAGCTCCGGAAATGCTTCAAGACTCCTGAGCGAACCATTGACCTCCAAGACATCGATCTTCAAGCAGATCTTTCTTATCGTGAGCATCCAGTTGCAATTCTTGAAGAAACTGACTGTAAGACTCGCAACAAGTCTATCAAGTTCCTAAAGGTGAAGTGGTCTCATCATTCCGACAAAGAAGCTACTTGGGAACGTGAGGACCTGCTCCGTACCGAATTTCCTGAATTCTTCTATTCCTAGATCTCGGGTCGAGATCCTCATGTAGTGGGGGAGAGTTGTAACAGCCCAAGTGTAATCCTTGCCATTTGTATAATATTTCTCATGTGGACCTTCATGTTTTGCCATTGTGTTGATTATCAACCTTGCCTCACGGTCATTTCATGCATCATGCCATCATGCTCATCATACCAAGTGCATATTAATTATTGCCATGCCTATGCTTGTGTTTGTTGTGATGTGACATGGTGTTGATGGGAGTGTATGTGATGTGGAGAGAGCGCATGTGTTTCTTTGTTTGGAGTGCTACTCCCTTCCATCTAATAAACTATCCCCCTCTTCTCTCTTATTCAAAATATTCCCATGATAATAATTTACTTGTTGTTTTCACATATGAAAAATGTTGCTCCTTTTCTATATATTCATATGAGACTTGTTGTGTAGTCCCAAGCATGTTCTACTGGTCTTGAGTATTTTAAACAATTGCAAAATAGAGTCCAAAATAATATATGTGAAATTATTTTGCTTCTGTAAAAATGCCAAGATCATTTTTATTGTCTAGTACATAATTCTGTGAGTCCAAATATATTTTTTATTTCAGTTAGCAAATCATCTCTCTTTTCTCTAGGTTTTGTTTTCCTTCCCTTTTATTTATTAGAACCCTACGTTTCCTGTGTGAGAGAGAGGCCAGCCTACCTGGGCCTCCATGCCCCTCGCGGCCCGACTTGCCTCCCGCAGCCCAGCCAGCCTTCAGAGCCTTCGCTTCTTCCACCTCCTGTACGGCTCCCATCCAGGGTGTCCACGATGGCGTCCTCCGCGATTTGACGGCCGGGGCTCGTTCGAGCGTGCTATAAGAGGTGTCCCTGACCTAGCCCTAGAATCCTTCGCCCCATTTCATCCCTCTCCTCCTCGCACCGCCACCAGGTAAGGTAGCCTCGCGCCATGTCGTCGCCGCGCCCGCCGTGCTCCGGCCGAGCAACAGCTCGTGCCCGGAGATAGCCTCCTCGCCATGTCTCCGCTGCTCTGGTGTGTGGGAAGGGTTCCCCCACAGCTTATCCGTCGTCCCCTACGAGCGAGGGAGCGCCAAGGCCCAGCTCGACGTCGTTCACGACCTCGTTTTCTGCTCTTCTTCCCGGACCCGAAGACCGTCAAGTTCAGAGCTCCCTCGCGTCGTCCCCGGCTCGTCCTTGTCCTCCTCTTGTTGTCCTAGGTAGACGAGGTAGTCCCCTCCTGCGCCCTGCTCCTCCTTGTTGCCTATAGATCCGCGTAGGAGACGCTAGTTCATGCCAACTTCGCGCTCTCAGTGCTCTGCCCTTAGATTCAGTATGCGTACTATTTTGTGGTGCTTTTGTTCTTGCTCCTCGCACGTCGTAACGTTGTCCCTCGCACTCCTAGGGGAATTCCGCACCCCCGTCGGCTGTTCCCCTCGCCGGAGATGGGCGGAGCTGGCCCGTGCTGCCGTTGTTTCCTGTCGTTGCTCGCATATTTCAGTTTTGTCAGGCATATATGTGTTATGTGTGTATTAGTGGTGCAGCGTACTTCCTTTGTTAACATACTTAGATTTAGCAGAGTGGTTGGCTTGGGGGGAGAGAGCTAGTAGGTTGTGGGTTCAAGCCTAGGCTCCCCCCTTTTTGTTTTAATTTCTTTTCTTTTGAATTCTGTTGTGTTATGACCTGCAGATTGTGTGTGTGGTAGGTAATTCAGGTAGTGTTTTTTTCTTTCTTTTCTTTTATTTTTTTAGCCTGTCATATGTTTATGTATGTTGGTGTGTGGTGTGGGTTGTAGTGAGTGTGTATGTGTCACATGGTGATGCATACACATAGGTGTGTGTGTATGTTTTCATGCACATATTTGAGTGTATATGCCTAAGGCATATATACATGAGTAGTGTTGTGCTTGTGTGTACGTAGGGGTGGATGCCCCTTGTGTATGTGTGTATGTGTGTATGTGCATGTGTATGCACTTACATGTGCATGTGCACATGTGGATATGTTGGTTGATGAGTGTGTGTGTGGTAGTGTCATACTTGTATGTGTGAGGGTGTATACCATACTTACACACCCTTGTGTATGCGAGTGTGGATGTATGTGCAAGATGAGCTCCATGTGTAGGTTCCCTTTTATGTGCGTTGACCATAGTTCTTCTTCTAGCTAGTTTCTTACTTGCATATTGATGCTATGCCATGTTATCATGTCCCTAACATGCTAATTAACCACTTTCAACATGTATCTATGGAGCACATATCATTTTGTGGCATTTACATTAAGTTTTATGAGTGGCATAAGTCACCCATGGCCTAGGGAGGTCAAATTTCGACCCCCCTCTGCTCCCTTTTGTTCCATGCAAGCATATAGGTATGACTCATGATTTTGGGGTAGAATCAACCCATTTATGCACCTGTGAAGTCATATTTCACTTTGGGGCAACTTGACAAAACTGCATTTTTATGCTGTGATGCCCTTTTGTCTTTTTCATATGAATTAATCTATGCATGCTTTCAAGATCTTGCCAACATGAATTTCTTAGTAAAAGTTTTTGGGAATGTCCCAGTCTTTTTTTTATTCATGTTAAGTCACTAGATAAGTGGGAACCATGCTGTTAAGTTGCCTACTTTCTGTTTCTGCCAACCTGCTTTGAAATGGCTAAGTCTGGAGAGTCTGCTGTTATTGTTTTGGCATGTAGAGTGGGGTGTAACTAGTGATGTGTTTTGAATTTGACCATGCTCAGTGTTACGAATTTGTATTAGGTATTGCCATCTACCATTCTATTAATTTTAATGCCGATAGGAGATCTCTAGCATATTTAACCATTGCTGTCAACTTGCTACTTTATTAACCCAGATTCCAGAAAACTGGAATTTTCACTAAGTCCCAGGAAAACTGATTCATCATGCCAACTTGATTGATTCTTGCTTATTGATGTATGGATCCTTTGCTGGTTGTGTAGTTGGATGAATTGATGTGTGTGTTGAGTAAATTCTGTAAATATCTTGTTTGTGGCTGTAGGAATTCTGTAACTCTAGTTGTGAGCTTTTTAAATTGCTATGTTGCTGTTTTGTGTCAGATTGGGTGCTATTTTGTTTTGTGAGTTGTGGGAGCTATACTCCATGGAATTAAGTGATTCTTGAGTCTATTGTGATTGTTTTTTCATAACCTGTCCAGTGGCTACCTTGGAATACCAAGAATTAGCCTAGGTATTTGGTGATCTTGTGTTTTGCCTCCGTACCTTGTCGTGAGCGTATCTCGAGAACCGTAGCTCCGTTTCTCGCGATCATTATATGCATTTCCATCGATTTTGCATGATGCATACATATTTGCCATGTTCATGCATGTCTAAATAAGTTAACATGAGGTTCTGTCCAGATTCACTAATAAACAAATTGTGCATGTGAAACTTGACTAGAATTGGATTGCCATGCTTAATTCTTCACTAAATGAATCATGCATCATCTTGGTTGTGCATTGAACCTTCGTTGGTTATTTATTTGCTGTTTCTCTTGGGTAGATGCGAGTGTTGAAACTGTGTTCAAGGACCCTGGAGAGTACCACTACGAGGATCCCGCTACTTGTTCTGCTGAAGAACCAACAGGCAAGATGATCGTACCCGGATCCCAATACTATATTTGCTTGCTAGTTTCTCGTTCTTATCATTAAAATTGCGCTACCTACCACATGATATCAGCCCCCATGTTGCCATGACAGCCTCTAACCTCCAACTCCCAGCAAACCGTTGATTGGCTAAGTTACCGCCGCTCAGCCCCTCTTATAGCGTTTTTAGTTGCAGGTGCAGGTTGTTCCATGTGATAACATGGTTTGGATATCACAATAAAATTCTGATATTAATTTAATGCACACATATCTGGTATTGGTGGAAGGCTTGGCCTTTTGCTAAGTGATTTGTTCCGCTCGTACCGCCATTAGTTCCTTGTTACCGGTGTTATGTTTTCCATATTTTGCGCTCCTAACACGCTTGGGGTTGTTATGGGGACCCCCTTGTTTATTCGGTTGAGATTAAAAATTGTCTGGCAAGACCCAACATTGGTACTACATTTGCTAATAACTTAATAAACTTGCATAGGGCTTTGCAACCCCGTGGATAATTTAATCAACCCCCGGACCAGTGCTCCGCATGAGTGTTGGTCCAACCCAGAGCAGCTAATTAACGCCGCCCGGGGCAACTCGGTGATTGGCGTGGTAACCATCGCTCATCCGTCGTGTCCTGAGACTGAGATACAGGGCTCTTATCGGGTTCGTCGACACGTCGGGTGGTCTTGCTGGATTTGTTTTACCTTTATCGAATATCTTGCGTATGGACTCTGACTTTCTTCGGGTTTACTCGAGGTGTTGGAAATCCTTTGGAATCACCGAGGAAGATCACGAGATCCGTGGTCGAGGAATTCCCGCGGAGTGTGGTTATTTGTGATGGACTAGTTGGAGCACCCTGCAGGGTTAAATCTTTCGAAAAGCCATGCTCGTGGTTATGTGGCAACTTGGATATTTGTTTAACACCCGGTTCTAGCAAACTTGAAGTAAACTCTAATTAAAATACACCAACTGTGTGAGTAACCATGATTGTCTCTGCTCGTGAACATGATCCGAGAGAGGACACGGTGGGGTTATGATTGACGTAAGCAGGTGTTTAGGATCTCATAGAGATTATGCTAGTTTCGAACGTTTAACATAGACCACTCACATTTACATTCTTGTTGCGTAAGCTAGCCACCAAATAATGCTTAGTGCTGCTGCAAACTAAACATCACCCCTTCCAGCCTAAAGCTAATATAGTCTTGGCACCCGGGTACTTGATAGCTGAGTCCTGTGTGGCTCATAGTTTACTATAACAATCCAGGTACAGGTACAAATGAATATGTTCAGGATGATCTTACCCAGCTCCAGTGGGAGTACGATGAAGAAAGAGGTCGTATGTATGTGACTTATCCGGACGAGTGAGGACCTAGTCGTGATCTTGGGCAGCTTGATAGTATCATCGCATTTGTTTCATCGTTTGTTTTCGTTCGTAGCCGGACCCTGTGTTCCTCTTGATGTTATGAACTGAGTGATATTGTAATTTAGCATGTGGCGAGTGTAAGCCAACTTTGTATACTCTCCCCTTCTGTAAATGTATGATGTGATGATGCTTATCTTGCTAATGGCAAGATGCGCTCCTATCCCTTGCGAGGACCTCGAGCCTAAAAAATGGATAGGCGCGCATCTTGGGCGTGACAAGTTGGTATCAGAGACATACGACCATAGGAGCCTTTGCTTGTTCGAACTTGGCGAGTTGTGTCTAGTAAAAACTATTTTGAGTCTAGTTATATCGAAGAGTAGGATTCTTTTTACTCCTCTTCTATGCTCTGGTGAGGTCTACGACTTAGGAATTTTGATTCTACTCCTCTTCTCGCTAAAAAAAATTTAGGATCACGAGGGTATTTTGGAATCTATATGATGCCGATGTGACAGGGTTCTGTCTTGGTGCCTCCTGTCTGACTTGATTTCTTTCGGGGAGTCGAGCTCCAGGGAATGTTGGCACATCGTTATCATTCAGCTTCCTTGATATCTCAGGACGGAGAATGTTTGAAATTGCTTCAATACTTATCGTGGTGAGATAAGGTCGGAGTCACCCAGTACTGGGGAGGCGTCCGGGGTACAACCATGGTTTAGTATCGTCGTGAGTTCGAGGATTCGAGATTAGACGAGTTTGCGAAATGTCTTGAATTATGGTGTGGAAGGTTGCGGATGCAGTTGCAGCTGATTGCCTAGGGCAGGTTCCTAATTCCGCAACCCGAATCGCATAAACAAGAAAGTTTTCGGAAGTTCATAGGTGGGAAATCTTGTAGTCATCCAGGATCATCTTCTCTAGATGTATTGGGCATGCACATTAGTTCCGAGCGCTTAGCTCAATACTTTTTTTGTTATTGCAAGTGGCTTATTATGTCTAATGATGTTATCATGATCCGAAGAAGCATTCTTACTAATTTTTCAGTAGGAAGGCTATGTTGTTTTTGTTCAATTCTTTCAAGCATTTGATTCAGCTTTGTTTCATCTTATCAATGAGGCTAATGCGTTTTGTCCATCTTCAGGATGGCTCCACCAACTCGCAACAATCTGGGTTGTGGTGAGGAGCACACTGATGTTCCACCACCACCCCCGCCACCGCCTCCTCCGCCTCCTCCTCCAGAAGCTTGGCAAGTTGTGATGGCCGCGACATATGTCAACACTCAGATGTTGCTCAGGCTATTGCAAGAAAGGGAGCAGGGTCAGCAAGGTTTTCAAGGAGTGTTCCAGAATCAACCTCAGGTTGCAACGCTCAACCAGTTCCTTGCCAACCATCCAAAGTCTTTCACCTGCTGTGAGCAACCTTTCGATGCGGATGATTGGCTTCGTGATATGA
This sequence comes from Hordeum marinum, assembly GCA_022496015.1. Classification (NCBI taxonomy): domain Eukaryota; kingdom Viridiplantae; phylum Streptophyta; class Magnoliopsida; order Poales; family Poaceae; genus Hordeum; species Hordeum marinum. The sequence continues at coordinate 390,173,711 of CM039672.1, forward strand.
GTAAGCATTTTGAGTGCATTAGGCTAGAGGACTTTGTCAGGTTTGCTTTTTTCCAGCTCAAGGGTCAAGCAACTGATTGGTGGCAGCAGTACAAGGATTCCAGGGGTGATCGTGTTGTTACTTGGGACGATTTCCTTCGTGACTTCAGGGCTCATTACATTCTGACAAGCTTTGTCGAAGAGATGCGTGAGAAGTTCAGGAGCCTAAAGCAGGGAACCAAGTCAGTCTACCAGTACAACATCAAGTTCCAGAATCTAGCTCGTTATGCCAAGCAAGATGTTCCAGATGATAAGGCTATGATCTATCAGTTCAGAGGTGGTCTCGAGGATGAGCTTCTGCCAGGTTTTGTTCTTAAAGAGCCTCGTGAGTTTGATCAGTTCTACAACATGGCTTTGAAGGTTGAAGCAGCTCAGCTTAAGTTAGAGAACTCCAAGAAATGTTCCAGGGATTCATATTCTTCTTCCAGCTCTCAGATTGTTTCCAAGCAGCAGAAGTATTGGGCACCAAATCCTCTTCCGTTTCGTCCTCCTCAGCAGCAGAAGCAGTTTGGTGGTCGTGGCTCTTCCCACCCACCCAACCCAGGTTTCCAGCAGAAGAATCAGGTGTCCAAGGCTGTTCTTGTTCCTCCTCCAAGCAATGTTTGTCTGCTCTCTGAGGTGACTTGTCACAAGTGTGGCCAGAAGGGTCACTATGCTAACAAGTGCAACCAGCGGCGTCTTCTGCCTCCTCCTCATGTCAAGCCTCCAAGCAATGCTATGGTGAAGCATAATCACAAGGCAGCAAGAGTGAATATGGTGAATGCAGCTGAAGCAGATCAGTCCAATGATGTAATTATGGGTAATCTCTCAGTTAATTCTATTCCTGCTAAAGTGTTATTTGATACTGGTTCATCGCATTCATTCATATCCAAGCCTTTTGTCCATATGCATGAGTTTCCAATGGAGCATTTAGCTAGTCCTTTTCGTGTGGTTTCTCCGGGCATGCGCATGAGTTCGCATATGATTGTTAAGGATGCTTCTATCAAGATGGGCAATTATTCTTTTCTGGCTTCTCCAATTGTTCTTGGGAATTCTGATATTGATCTCATTCTAGGCATGGACTTCCTGGCTATGAATAAGGCTTATGTTGATTGTCAAGCTAAAGAAGTCAAGCTGACTCATCCTTCAGAAGACGTGATTATATTCGCGGTTCGCGATGACACAATCCATCTCTTCGCTCTCAATGAGAAGGGTGAAATCTCGGCGATTTCTCAAATTTCGGTGGTTTGTGAATATGAGGATGTCTTTCCAGAAGAATTGCCAGGAATGCCTCTACACCGGCCAGTCGAGTTCGTGATTGAGCTCGAGCCCGGTACTAAACCGGTATGCAAGCGCCCGTATAAACTTGGCCCCGAAGAGCTGAAAGAGTTCAAGAAGCAGCTAGATGAGCAAGAACGTCTGGGTCTGATCAGACCAAGCTCTTCTCCGTGGGGTTGTGGAGTTTTGTTTGTCAAAAAGAAGGATGGCACGGATCGTCTTTGTGTGGACTACCGGCCATTGAATAAGAAGACAATCAAAAACAAGTACCCACTCCCTAACATAAATGAGTTGTTCGAACAACTGAAGGGTGCCAAAGTTTTCTCCAAGTTGGATATTCGAATGGGTTATCATCAAATTCGCATTCGCGAAGAAGACATTCCCAAGACCGCTTTCAGGACGAGTTTTGGCTCATATGAGTACACCGTTATGTCGTTTGGTCTTGCGAATGCTCCTCCAACCTTCTCAAGGATGATGAATTTCACCTTCTCTCCCTTCAAGAATGAGTTTGTCTTGGTTTATCTTGATGATATTCTGGTGTTCTCAGAGACAGAAGAAGATCATGCAGAGCATCTCCGCCTTGTGCTTGACAAGTTAAGGGAACATCGGTTCTATGCCAAGTTTTCCAAATGTGAGTTCTGGCTTGATGAAGTGGTGTACCTCGGGCAAGTCATCTCTGCCGAGGGAATTAAAGTGCACCCTGAGAAAGTTGAAGCAATATTGAAGTGGGAACCTCCTCAGAACGTCAAGCAGCTTCGGAGTTTCCTCGGGCTTGCTAGCTATTGCAGAAGGTTCGTGGAGAACTTCTCTCAAATTGCCAAGCCTCCATCCGATCTCCTCCAGAAGAGTGTCAAGTATGTTTGGTCTCCTGAGTGTGATGCAGCGTTCAATACACTCAAGCAGAGACTGACTTCAGCTTCAGTTCTTGTTCCTCCTGAGCAGTCTAAGCCTTTCCATGTTTTCTGTGATGCATCTCTCCAAGGCCTCGGTGGTGTTCTTATGCAAGACAAGAAGATTGTGGCCTATACCTCGCGTCAATTGAAGCCTGCCGAGAAGAACTACCCCACTCATGATCTTGAGTTGGCGGCAGCTTTGCATACTCTTATGACTTGGAGGCATTTGTTGTTGGGTAGATCAGTTGAGGTGTACACTAATCACAAGAGCCTGAAGTACATTTTCACTCCTCCAAATCTCAATCTTCGGCAATCTCGTTGGGTGGAAATGCTTGAAGAGTTCGACCCAAGCATTGAGTATACTCCTGGGAAAGCAAATGTCATTGCAAACGCGCTCAGCCGTAAGGCGTACTGCAATAGTCTGATCTTGAAGCCTCTTCAACCCGAGCTTTGTGAAGCCTTCCGCAAGCTTAACCTTCAGATGATTCCGCAAGGATTTCTTGCAAATATCCAAGTCACTCCGACTCTGGAAGATCAGGTTCGCCAAGCGCAGCTTCTGGACGCTACGGTGAAGAAAGTGAAGAAAGGTGCGGCCAAGAGCATTCCGAAGTATAAGTGATTTCATGTTGATGACAAAGATACCTTGTTCTTTGAGGACCGTCTTGTGGTTCCAAAAGGTGATCCCGGAAAGGTTACCATGGACGAAGCACACAATTCTCTTCTATCCATTCATCCAGGCAGTTCCAAGATGTATCAAGATCTCAAGCAGACCTTCTGGTGGACTCGCATGAAACGTGAAATTGCTCAGTTCGTGAACGATTGTGATGTTTGTCGCAGAGTGAAGGCGGAGCATCAATGTCTAGCGGGTCTTCTTCAGCCTTTGCCTATCCCAGAGTGGAAATTCGATAATGGGGAGATGGATTTCGTAACTGGGTTTCCCAAGTCCAAGAGGGGCAACGATGCCATCTTTGTGGTTATCGACAAGCTGTCAAAAGTTGCTCATTTCCTGCCAGTCAAGGAATCTATCTCGGCAGCTCAGCTTGCAGAGTTGTATACGTCAAGGATAGTGTCTTTGTATGGTATTCCTCGGCTCAACTCTTCTGACCGTGGAACTCTCTTCACTTCCAAGTTTCGGGAGTCCTTCCAGACTGCTATGGGTACCAAGATCCGTTTCAGCACAGCGTTCCATCCGTAGGCAAGTGGTCAAGTGGAGAGAGTCAATCAGATCCTTGAAGATATGCTTAGAGCCTGTGTGATATCGTTCGGCATGAAGTGGGAAGACTGTCTTCCATATGCTGAATTCTCATAGAACAATAGCTTCCAGGCTAGTTCAGGCAAGGCCCCGTTCGAGATTCTCTACGGCGGAAAGTGTCGTACCCCGCTTAACTGGTCTGAAACCGGTGAGCGTCAGATATTGGGAAATGTCATGATCACTGAAGCAGAAGAAATGTGCCATGTCATTCGTGAGAACCTCAAAGCAACTCAGTCCCGTCAGAAGAGCTATTATGATAGCAAACATCGAGATGTTTCCTTCAAAGTGGGTGATTTTGTCTATCTCAAAGTTTCTCCCATGAGAGGAACGCAGCGATTTGGAATCAAAGGGAAGTCGGCTCCTCGTTTTGTTGGTCCTTTCAAAGTTGTTGACAAGAGAGGTTGTCTTGCATATCAACTTGAGCTTCCTCCAAATTTCGCGAACGTGCACGATGTCTTCCATGTTTCTCAACTCCTGAGGGAACCATTAACCTCCAAGACATCGATCTTCAAGCAGATCTTTCTTATCGTGAGCACCCAGTTGCAATTCTTGAAGAAACTGAGCGTAAGACTCGCAACAAGTCTATCAAGTTCCTCAAGGTGAAGTGGTCTCATCATTCCGACAAATAAGCTACTTGGGAACGCGAGGACCTGCTCGCGTTCCGAATTTTTGGACTTCTTTTGTTCCTTGATCTCGGGTCAAGATCCTCTTCTAGTGTGGGAGAGTTGTGGCATCCCAAGTGATGTCCCTACCTTATTTGGCATGTAACCCCTTTTATGAACCTTGTGTCATGAGATTAATGTATGTATTGCACCTTGTCATCCATGGGTGGTTTGCATTCATGCATCATTTCATCATGCATCAAGGGATCCATCTTATCATCTTGCATGCTTGCTTTCATGTGTCTTGACATGTTGTGCCTTGTGTGGTTTTGGCATTTGAGTGTGGTGGATTCCATGTGTGCAACCTCCTTCTTCCCCTCTCTTCTATCTTTCAAACATCACCTTCTTCTTCCCTTCTCTTCCTATTAATTATATGACCAGTTTTTACTTGCTGTTTTAATTGATTCAAAATGTTCAAGAGGTGGCCCAAATATTCTTATGAATGATGTGAGTGGTGCTTTTGTTATTTAGGGATGTTGGGCTTTTGCATTCCATTGAAACAGGGGCTGCCCTTTTATAAAATATTGAATTAACTTGCTAAATAATTCAACTTCATACTTTTACTAAATGCAGCAGATTATTTCCTTTACAAATGTATTTTTGTTTTGCTCAAAAAAATTTTAAAAATGCCATGGGGATTTGTCCTAGTGTTGTTGGTTTTATTAAAAAGAAAGGCATTTCTCTATTTTATTTGAGAGAGAGAGAGGAGCAGTTAGGCTGAGGCCCAGCCCAAGTGCCAAGCGGCAACCTGCCCCATTCCCTCCTCCGTCAGTCAGCTGAGAGAGCAGAGTGCAGAGGAGCAGAGGAGCGCATCGCTGTCGCCGTTAGCTCCAATGTCGAGGCCGGCCCCTATATAAGCGTGCATCTCTAGGGTTCTCCTATTCCCGTCGCCGCCGCCGCTTTCCCCTTCTTCCTCCTCCTCTTTCACCTTTGTTCTTCTTCCTTCATGATTCAGTGAGGTGAGGTTCAGAGAGGAGGGGGTCGAAGGGCTCGTCGCCGGCCTCCCTCCGGTGGAGCCCCGCCGCCTTCAAGATGGTCTGTGGCGAGCCGGAGCCGTCCGCGTCCCGTTTCGGGTGCTAGGAGGAGAGGAGCTCCTCCTCTGCAGTGCCGCGTCGCCGTCGTCCGAGCGCCCCTGCTTCCCTCCGTCGCCGCCGCGTCCCCGAGCGCTTCTTCCCCTCCGTCGAGCTTGTATCGCCGCGTCCGCGTCCCCAAGCCTCCGAAGACCCCCCCTCGGTGAGCATTCGGTCCTCCGTTTTCCCCTCTCCTCGCCATAACCCATGCATCACCACCGTAGTCATGGTCACCGCCGGTCAGCAAGGTGGAGGCTTGCGCTCGCCTCTGTCCCCCTCGTCGCGAGACGAACCGGGGAATGGATCCCCCATGCATCCCGCAGTCGCCGCATCGTCTTGCCCTCGCTAGAGATGCCCTGTGCCGCCGCGTAGTCGCCGGAGTTGCGGCGCCGTTTGCCTGTCATCGTGTGTCTGATCGGGTTCAGTTTGGTTAGTGTAGTGTAGTGCGTGTGTGTGTACTAGAGGGCAGATGCCTCTCCTCTGTTAAATGTTGTGTGTGTAGCCCAGTGGTGTGATGTGCGGGAGATGACCATCAGGTCAGGGGTTCGAACCCCCTTCCCCCCCCCCCATTTTTTTTGTTTCTTTTATTCTGTTTTATTTTGGTTCTTACTCCTTTGTATACATGTGTGTATGTATGTATGTGTAGGAACTGAAATCCCTTATTATTTCTGTTGTGTGTGTATACACCTAGTGTATATATGCATGTGGGTGTGTCTTGCATATAGGGGTATGTGCATGTTGGTGCTTGTGGGTGTAGTGTATGTGTGTATGTGTATGTGTGCATCTTGCATACACACATATGGGTGTGTGGTGTAGATGTGTGTGTGTGTGTATATGCCTAAGGCATATACCCATGTGTGGGTTTTGTGTTGTGGTGGTGTGTGTGGTTTTGCACATACACATATGCTAGGTTATGTTTTCATAGGTGTAGGTGATGTGTGCCAACATAATTAAGCATGTGTGCATGTTTAGCTCCATGTGTAGGTTTTCTTTCTTATGTGCATATGAGATAGTTTCCATTCTAGCTATGTTTGCTTCTCATGCAATTGATGCAATGCCATGTTTAGTTGCTCTATGATGCTGTTTATCCATCTCCTTTATGTGTCCATAAGTGGACATGAATTTTTGTTCATTTCCATGAGAGGAGATAAGTGACATAAGTCACTCATGACTTATAGGGGTCAATTTCGACCTAGCTTATCTCCCACTTGCTCCAAGCAAGTATATGTGTATGAGTAATGATTTTGGGGTAAAATCAACCCATGAATGCACCTGTGAAGTCAGATTTGACTTTGGGGCAACTTGATAAAACTGCATTTTTATGTTGTGATGCCCTTTTGTCTTTTATTTATGATTTAATCTATGCATGCATTTGAGTTCTTGCCAACATGAGTTTGTTAGTTAAAGTTGCTAGGAATGTCCCAGTATTTTTGTTATTTATGATAAGTCAACAGATAAGTGAGAACCATGATGTTTAGTAAGCAACTTTATGTTCTGTTCAGCCTGCTTAAAAATGTCAGTCTGGAAGAACTTCTGTTATTGTTTTGCCAGGAAGAGTGGGTTGTAACTAGTGATGTAGTTGGTATTTGCTCATTCTCAGTGTTAGTTATTGGTAGTAGATATTGTCATCTACCATCCTTTTCATTCTCATGGCAATAGGAGCTCTCTAGCATACTTAGCCATTGCTGTCAACTTGCTACTTTATTAACTCAGATTCCAGAGAACTGAAATTTTCACTAAGTCCCTGAAAACCTGTTTCATCATGTCAACTTGTTTGCTAAATGCATATTGATGTGTGCCTATTTTGTTGTTTGCATAGTTGGATAAGTTGATATTGGGCAACGACATGATCACTGAAGCAGAAGAGATGTGCCATGTCATTCGTGAGAACCTCAAAGCAGCTCAATCCCGTCAGAAGAGCTATTATGATAGCAAACATCGGGATGTTTCCTTCCAAGTGGATGATCTTGTCTATCTCAAAGTTTCTCCCATGAGAGGCACGCAGCGATTTGGAATCAAAGGGAAGTTGGCTCCTCGTTTTGTTGGTCCTTTCAAAGTTGTTGACAAGAGAGGTGGTCTTGCATATCAACTTGAGCTTCCTCCAAATTTCACAAACATGCACGATGTCTTCCATGTTTCTCAGCTCCGGAAATGCTTCAAGACTCCTGAGCGAACCATTGACCTCCAAGACATCAATCATCAAGCAGATTTTTCTTATCGTGAACATCCAATTGCCATTCTTGAAGAAACTAAGCGTAAGACTCGCAACAAGTCTATGAAGTTCCTCAAGGTGAAGTGGTCTCATCATTCCGACAAAGAAGCTACTTGGGAACGTGAGGACTTGCTCCGTTCCGAATTTCCTGAATTCTTCTATTCCTAGATCTCGGGCCGAGATCCTCATGTAGTGGGGGAGAGTTGTAACAGCCCAAGTGTAATCCTTGCCATTTGTATAATATTTCTCATGTGGACCTTCATGTTTTGCCATTGTGTTTGATTATCAACCTTGCCTCACGGTAATTTCATGCATCATGCCATCATGCTCATCATACCAAGTGCATATTAATTATTGCTATGCCTATGCTTGTGTTTGTTGTGATGTGAGGTGGTGTTGATGGGAGTGTATGTGATGTGGAGAGAGTGCATGTGTTTCTTTGTTTGGAGTGCTACTCCCTTCCACCTAATAAACTATCCCCCTCTTCTCTCTTATGCAAAATATTCCCATGATAATAATTTACTTGTTGTTTTCACATATTAGAAATCTTGCTCCTTTTCTATATATTCATATGAGACTTGCTGTGTAGTCCCAAGCATGTTCTACTGGTCTTGAGTATTTTAAACAATTGCAAAATAGAGTCCAAATTAATATATGTGAAATTATTTTGCTTCTCTAAAAATGCCAAAATCATTTTTATTGTATAGTACATAATTGTGTGAGTCCAAATATATTTTTATTTCAGTTAGCAAATCATCTCTCTTTTCTCTAGGTTTTGTTTTGCTTCTGTTTTATTTATTAGAACCCTACATTTCCTGTGTGAGAGAGGGGCCAGCCTACCTGGGCCTCCATGCCCCTCACGGCCCGACTTGCCTCCCGCAGCCCAGCCAGCCTTCAGAGCATTTGCTTCTTCCACCTCATGTACGGCTCCCATCCAGGGTGTCCATGATGGCGTCCTCCGCGATTTGACGGCCGGAGCTCGTCCGAGCGTGCTATAAGTGGTGTCCCTAACCTAGCCCTAGAATCCTTCGCCCCATTTCATTCCTCTCCTCCTCGCGCCACCACCAGGTAAGGTAGCCTCGCACCATGCCGTCGCCGCGCCCGCCGTGCTCCGGCCGAGCAACAGCTCGTGCCCAGAGATAGCCTCCTTGCCATGTCTCCGTTGCTCTTGTGTGTGGGAAGTGTGCCCCTGCAGCTTATCCGTCGTCCCCTACGAGCGAGGGAGCACCGAGGCCTAGCTCGACGTCGTTCACGACCTCGTTTTCTGCTCTTCTTCCCGGACCCGAAGACCGTCAAATTTAGAGCTCCCTCGCGTCGTCACCGGCTCGTCCTCGTCCTCCTTTTGTTGTCCTAGGTAGACGAGGTAGTCCCCTCCTGCGCCCTGCTCCTCCTTGTTGCCTATAGATCCGCATAGGAGATGACAGGTTCATGCCAACTTCGCACTCTCGGTGCTCTGCCCTTAGATGCAGTATGCGTACTATTTTGTGGTGCTTTTGTTCTTGCTCCTCACGCGCCGTAACGTTGTCCCTCGCACTCCTAGGGGAATTCCGCACCCCCGCCGGTTGTTCCCCTCGCCGGGATGGCCGAAGCTAGCCCGTGTCGCCGCTGTTTCCTGTCGCTGCTCGCAGATTTCAGTTTCGTCAGGCATATATGTGTTATGTGTGTATTAGTGGTGCAGCGTCCTTCCTTTGTTAACATACTCAAATCTAGCAGAGTGGTTGGCTTTGGGGGAGACAACCAGTAGGTTTGTGGGTTCGAGCCCCCATCTTGCCATGACAGCCTCTAACCTCCACCTCCGAGCAAACCGTTGATTGGCTAAGTTACCGCTGCTCAGCCCCTCTTATAGCGTTTTTTGTTGCAGGTGCAGGTTGTTCCATGTGATAACATGGTTTGGATATCACAATAAAATTCTGATATTAATTTAATGCACATATATATCTGGTATTGGTGGAAGGCTTGGCCTTTTGTTAAGTGATTTGTTCCGCTCGTACCGCCATTAGTTCCTTGTTACCGGTGTTATGTTTTCCATATTTTGCGCTCCTAACACGCTTGGGGTTGTTATGAGGACTCCCGTTTATTCGGTTGAGATTAAAACTTGTCTGGGAAGACCCAACATTGGTACTATATTTGCTAATAACTTAATAAACTTGCATAGGGCTTTGCAACCCCGTGGATAATTTAATCAACCCCCGGGCCAGTGCTCCGCATGAGTGTTGGTCCAACCCAGAGCAGCTTATTAACGTCGCCCGGGGCAACTCGGTGATTGGCGTGGTAACCATCGCTCATCCGTCATGTCCTGAGACTGAGATACGCGGCTCTTATCGGGTTCGTCGACACGTCGGGTGGTCTTGCTGGATTTGTTTTACGTTTATCGAATGTCTTGTGTGTGGACTCTGACTTTCTTCGGGTTTACTCGAGGTGTTGGAAATCCTTTGGAATCACCGAGGAAGATCATGAGATCTGTGGTCGAGGAATTCCCGCGGAGTGTGGTTATTTGTGATAGACTAGTTGGAGCACCCCTGCATGGTTAAATCTTTTGGAAAGCCGTGCCCACGGTTATGTGGCAATTGGATATTTGTTTAACACCCGGTTCTAGCAAACTTGAAGTAAACTCTAATTAAAATACACCAACTGTGTGAGTAACCGTGATTGTCTCTTCTTGTGAACATGATCCGAGAGAGGACACGGTGGGGTTATGATTGATGTAAGCAGGTGTTCACGATCTCATAGAGATTATGCTAGTTTCGACCGTTTAACGTAGACCACTCACATTTAAATTCTTGTTGCGTAAGCTAGCCACCAAATAATGCTTAGTGCTGCTACAAACTAAGGATCACCCCTTCCAACCTATAGCTTATATAGTCTTGGCACCCAGGTACATGATAGCTGAGTCCTCTGTGGCTCACAGTTTACTACAACAATCCAGGTACAGGTACAGATGACTATGTTCAAGATGATCTTACCCAGCTCCAGTGAGAGTACGATGAAGAAAGAGGCCGTATGTACGTGACTTATCCGGACGAGTGAGGACCTGGTCGTGATCTTGGGCAGCTTGATAGTATCATCGCATTTTCTTTTATCGTTTGTTTTCGTCCGTAGCCGAACCCTGTGTTCCTCTTGATGTTATGAACTGAGTGATATTGTAATTTAGCATGTGGCGAGTGTAAGCCAACTTTGTATACTCTCCCCTTCTATAAATGTATGATGTGATGATGCTTATCTTGCTAACAACAAGATGCGCTTCTATCCCTTGCGAGGACCTCGAGCCTCAAAAATGGATAGCGCGCATCTTGGGCGTGACAGGCATAGAGCCATCTTGGTCTAAGAAGCTAAAGGAGAAAATGAAGCATATGTTCTGCATGCAGACCCATGGTCAGTACTCAGCACATGTGGTAGAGAAGAAGGCTAGAAGCCATGACAAGCTTATGACGAGGCACATTGGGATGGAGGTGGCTAGTGAGTCTCAGGACATGACAATTGATGCAGAGACATGGACTTCCAAACATTGCATGTGGGACACAGATGTTGATTAGCCTAGCATAGCAGCTTCCAGCTCCATCAACTACGGGGAGTATTGATTATGGTCTTATGCATTGCTACCACATTGGTCCCCGTAGTGCATTTTGCCCTTTTGGTATCTCGATGCCAAAGGGGAAGAGAGTTTAGGGATTTTCCGAGTCATAGGTGCATCTTAGTTGCCTGCTTTCTTCCCTCGTGAACTCTTTTATCATTTATTTTGGTTTTGTTTGTGTTTGTGACATTTAAAGACCGAGTCATGGTGGAGACATATGGTACCCTCTAGTTATCTATGTATGTCTTAGTACTCTGCTAGTATGTGAGTTTATGCTTATCTTGTGCCCTCTGTTTATGCCCACTTGCCGTCTCTTGCATATATGCTCCTCGCTCTTCATGCTATTTCAAGTATTGCATGCCAATAAAATATAGAGGGAGTGTTGATCCTAGTGTGTACGCTTTGCATTCCAAAAGCATATCTAAAATAGTGCACACATCTAGGGGCAGGGACCGTCTATATTTTGTAGGTGTTGGGGTTTGCTTTCTATCTTATGATATTGTGCAAATCCTGCGTTGTCATCAATCCACCAAAAAGAGGGAGATTGTTAGTGTTGGAAATATCCCATAGAGGAAATAATAAATGGTTCTTATTATATTTACTTGTTCATGATAATCATTTATTATCCATGCTATAATTCTATTGACTGGAAACACATTGCATGTGTTGATACATAGACAATACTTTGTCCCTAGTATGCCTCTAGTAGACTGGCTCGTTGATCAAAGATGGTCAAGGTTTCCTATCCATGGACATAAGATGTCATTTGATAACGGGATCACAACATTGGGAGAATGATGTGATGGAAAAGACCCAAACTATAAACATAGCATATCATCATGTCAGTTAGTTGCTATAGTTTTCTGCATGTCAAGTATCTGTTCCTATGACCATGAGATCATGCAACTCACTGACACCGGAGGAGTACCTTGTGTGTATCAAACGTCGCAACATAACTGGGTGACTATAAATATACTCCACAGGTATCTTTGAGGGTGTCTGTTGAGTAAGCATGGATCAAGACTGGGATTTGTTACTCCGTGTGACGGAGAGGTATCTCAGGGCCCACTCGGTAATACAACATCACAACAAGCCTTGCAAGCAATGTGACTAAAGTGTTAGCCATGGGATCTTGTATTCCTAAAAAAGCAAAGAGACTTGCCGGTAATGATATTGAACTAGGTGTAGAGATAGCGGCGATCGAATCTCGGGCAAGTAACATACCGAACAACAAAGGGAACAGCATACGGGATTAACTAAATCCTTGACATAGAGATTCAACCGATAAAGATCTTCGTTGAGTATGTAGGAACCAATATGGGCATCCAGGTCACGCTATTGGTTATTGACCATAGATGTGTCTAGGTCATGTCTACATAGTTCTCGAACCCGCAGGGTTTGCACACTTAAGGTTCGGTGATGTTTCGGTAGTATAGAGTTATGTATGGTGGTGACCGAAGGTTATTCGGAGTCCTAGATGAGATCCTAAATGTCATGAGGAGCTCTAGAATGGTCCGGAGGTAAATATTTATATATAGGAAGTCCCGTTTTGGTCATCGGGAAAGATTCAGGCACATCGGTAGTGTACAGGGAGTGTCGAGAGGGTACCGGGGGACCATCGGGAGGGGCCTCTCGCCCCAGAGGGCCTCATGGGCTGTGAGAGGAGGCAGACCATCCCCTGGTGGGCTGGCCGAAGCCCCCCCTATGGTCACATGTGGCTGGGGTGAAGGTAAAAGGCAAAAGCCCAAAGGGGGAAGGATTTCGAAGTGGGGGAGGAGTCCTATTAGGAGTCGGATTGGAGTCAAACTCCCTCTCCTCCCCACTTCGGCCGAACCAAGGGGCAGCCCTAGGGCACCGGCATCCCTCCCCTCCCTCCTATATATACTTGAGGATTTGAGGGCAGCCCTAATCCTAATTTCCACGTGTTGCCCTCTTCTCCTTCTAGATCGTTTTCTCCACTAGTCTAGTTTCGGAGGTGCTTAGGCGAAGTCCTGTCGGAATAGTTCCACCGCTGCCGCTGCCACTCCATCGCACTACCGGAAAACTCATCCAACTCTCCGCTCCCTCTTGCTGGATCAAGAAGGCGGAGATCGTCATCGAGTTGTACGTGTGCTGAACGCGGAGGTGCCGTCTTTTCGCCGCTAGATCGGGATGGATCGTGATCAGATCGTGGGATGGCTAGCGATTTGGATCGCAAACACGTTCGACTACAGCAACCGTGTTTCTTAACACTTCCTGCTTAGCGATCTACAAGGGTATGTAGATCAACTCTCCCTCTCGTAGATGCTCATCACCATGGATAGATTTGTGTTTCCCATGCAACGTTCCCCAACAGTGGCATCATGAGCTAGGTCTACGTGTAGATGAGATCACAAGTAGAACACAAAGGAGTTTGTGGACATTGATGCTCAGATTGCTTCCTCCCTTGGTCTTTTCTTGATTCAACGGTATTGTGGGATGAAGCGTCCCGGACCAACCTTACGCTTACGAGAGACCGGTTCCATCGACTAACATGTGACTTTGTTGCATAAAGATGGCTGGTGGGTGTGTGTCTCTCCTACTCTAGTTGGATCGGATTCGACAAAGGCCGTCCATGAGAAGGTTGAATAGCAATTTGTGTATCACCGTTGTGGTTTTTGCATAGGTGAGAATTGTTCTTGCTAGATACCCGTACCAGCCACGTAAAACATGCAACAACAATTAGAGGACATCTAACTTGTTTTTGCAGGGTATGTTGTGATATGATATGGCCAATTACATGATGACATATATGTCATGTATGAGATGATCATGTTTTTATATAATATCACAACCAGCATGTCGATGAGTACGGAAACCGGCAGGAGCCATAGGGTTGTCTTTAATTATTTTCGCCATTTTTGCTTTACTTTATCACTATGAGTTAGCAATAGTCGTGGAAGCAACAGTTGGCACGGCAACCCTAATGGCGACACGTTGATGGAGATAATGTTGTCATGCCGGTGATGATGGAGATCATGCCGGTGCTTTGAAGATGGAGATCAAAAGCACAAGTTCACGGCCATATCATGTCACTTATGATTTGCATGTCATGTTAATCCGTTTATGCATATTATTTTTCTTAGGACGAAGGTAGCATTATAAGGTGACCCCTCACTTAAATTTCAAGATAAAATTGTGTTCTCCCCGAGTGTGCACCGTTGCGGAAGTTCGTCGTGTCGAGACACCACATGATGATCGGGTGTGATAGACTCTATGTTCACATAGAACGGGTGCAAGAAGTGTTGCACGTGCAGAACACTCAGGTTAAACTTGACGAGCCAAGCATGTACAGCCATGGCCTCAAAACACAAGAGGCCGAAAGGTCGAACATGAGTTATATAGTAGATATGATCAACATGATGATGTTCACCATTGAAACCACCTCAACTCACATGATGATCGGACTTGAGTTGGTGAATTTGGATCATGTATCACTCAGATGATCAGAGGGATGTCAATTTGAGTGGGGGCTTTAGTAATTTGATTAACTAAACACATTGTCTTGAACAATAGTCTAAGTAACCTTTGCATATTTATGTTGTAGATCATTGGCTCGCATAGTAGTTCCCTTGAATTTTAATGCATTCCTAGAGAAAGCCAAGTTGAAAGATGATGGAAGTAACTTTGTGGACTGGGCCCGTAATCAGAGGATTATCCTCATGGCTTCCCAGAAGGCTGATGTCCTTGATGCACTGCTTGGTGACCCACCCGCTCTCGTGTCGTCCGAAGACGTTAAGAACGCTTGGGAGACACGTTCTGGAGATCACTCAATAGTTCACGTACAATGTTGTATGGCTTAGAACCGAGACTTCTTGAATGTCATGGAGCATATGAGATGTTCCAGGAGTTGGCGTTTATCTTTGAGAAGAATGCCCGGATCGAGAGGTATGAGATCTCTGATAAATTCTATGCTTGCAAGATGGAGGAGAACGGGTCTATCAGTGAACATATACTCAGAACATCTAGGTATTCAAACCGTCTAGATGAGTTAGGGATGCCCCTTCCGTCGAAGGCAATCACTGACAGAGTTCTTCAATCATTGCCACCTAGCTACAAGAGCTTCGTGATGAACTATAACATGCACGGGATGAAAAAGTCAGTCGTCGAGCTGTTTGCGATGCTGAAAATCGCTGAGTCTAAAATGCAGAAAGAGCATCAAATGTTGATGGTCAATAAAACCACTAGTTTCAAGAATAATGGCAAGGGAAAGAAGGGTAACTCCAAGAAGAGTGGCAAAGCAATTGCCTCTCCTGTGAAGTAACCCAATAAAGGACCCAAGCCAAAAACTGAGTGCTTTCATTGCAAGCGAACTGGTCATTGGAAGCAAAACTACCCCAAGTATCTGGCCGACAAGAAGGCGGCCAACACCAAACAAGGTATATATGATATACATGTTATTGATGTGTACCTTACCAACTCTCGTTGTAGTGCCTGGGTATTTGATACTCGTTCGGTTGCTCACATTTGCAACGTAAAACATGAGCTACAAAATAGTCAAAGGCTAGCTAAGGACGAAGTGATGATGCGCGTGGGAAATGGTTCCAAGGTTGATGTGATCGCCGTCAGTACGCTTGCTCTTTGATTACCATCGGGATTAGTTATGAACCTAAATAATTGTTATTTGGTGCCAGCGTTAAGCATAAATATTATATCTGGATCTTGTTTATTGCGAGACAGTTACTCATTTAAATCAGAAAATAATGGTTGTTCTATTTATATGAGTAATCTCTTCTATGGTCATGCACCCAATGTGAGGGGTTTATTCCTATTTAATCTCGATAGTGACGATACATGTTCATAACAATGATGCCAAAAGATGTAGAGTTGAAAATGATAGTACCTCTTTCTTCTGGCACTGGCGTGTATTGGTGTAAAACGCATGAAGAAGCTCCATGCTGATGGGATTTTGGAGTCAATTGATTTTGAATCACTTGAAACATGTGAACCATGCCTTATGGGCAAGATGACTAAACCCCCGTTCTCTGGAACAATGGAACGGGCAAGTGACTCGTTGGAAATCATACATACTGATGTGTGCGGTCCGATGAGCATGGAAGCACGCAGTGGATATCATTATTTTCTCACCTTCACTGACAACTTAAGTAGATATGGGTATATTCACTTGATGAAGCACAAGTGTGAAATGTTTGAAAAGTTCAAGCAATTTCAGAGTGAAGTTGATAATCATCGTAACAAGAAGATTAAATTCCTACGATTTGATCGAGGAGGAGAATATCTGAGTTATGAGTTTGCAGTCACTTAAGATAGTGTGGAATTGTTTCACAATTGACACCGCCTGGAACACCACAGCATAATGGTGTGTCTGAACGTCGTAATCGAACCTTATTAGATATGGTGCGTTCTATGATGTCTCTTGCCAATTTGCCACTATCGTTTTTGGGTTGTGCATTAGAGACAGCTGCACTCACTTTAAATAGGGCACCATCAAAATCCGTTGAGACAACGCCATATGGACTGTGCTTTGGCAAGAAGCCAAAGTTGTCATAAAGTTTGGGGATGTGATGCTTATGTCAAAAAGCTTTAGCCTAAAAAGCTGGAACCCAGCGCGAAGAAATGTGTCTTCATAGGATAGCCAAAAGAGATAGTTGGGTATACCTTCTATCTTAGATCCGAAGGCAAAGTGTTTGTCGCTAAAAATAGAACATTTCTTGAGAAAGAGTTTCTCTCGAAAGAATTGAGTGGGAGGAAAATAGAACTTGGTGAGGTTGTTGAACCTTTACTTCAACCAAAGAGTAGCGCAGCACAGAAACATGTTTTTGTAGAGCCTGCATCGATTGAAGAGGAAGTCAATGATGATGATCATGAAGCTTCGGATCAATTTACTATCGAATCTTGTAGGTCGACAAGGGCGTGTACTGCTCCTGAGTAGTACGGCAACCCTATCTTAGAGGTCATGTTGTTATACAACGATGAACCTACGAGCTATGGAGAAGTGATGATGGGCTCGGATACCAAGAAATGGTTAGAGGCCATGGAATCCGAGATGGGATCCATGTATGAAAACAAAGTATGGACTTTGGAAGTATTACCTGGAGGGCGGAAGGCCATTCAAAACAATGGATCTTTAAGAGGAAGACGGATGCGGACGGTAATGTCACCGTCTATAAAGCTTGACTTGTGGCAAAGGGTTTTTCACAAGTCAAGGAGTTGACTACGATGAGACCTTCTCACCCATAGCGATGCTTAAGTCCGTCAGAATCATGTTAGCAATAGCTGCATTTTTGGATTATGAAATTTGGCAAATGGATGTCAAAACGGTGTTCCTTAATGGTTCCCTTAAGGAAGAGTTGTATATGATATAACCATAAGGTTCTATCAATCCAAAGAATTCGAACAAAGTTTGCAAACTCCAGCGATCCATTTATGGACTAGTGCAAGCATCTCGGAGTTGGAATTTGTGCTTTGATGAGGTTATCAAAGCGTTCGGGTTTATACAAGTTTACGGAGAAGCTTGTATTTACAAGAAAGTGAGTGGGAGCTCTATAGCGTTTCTAATATTATATGTGGATGACATATTGCTAATTGGAAACAATATAGAAATGCTGGAAAGCGTGAAGGAATATTTGAACAAAAGTTTTTCAATGAAGGACCTAGGAGAAGCTGCTTTCATATTAGGCATTAAGATCTATAGAGATAGATCGAGACGCTTAATAGGACTTTCACAGAGCACATACCTTGACAATGTTTTGAAGAAGTTCAAAATGGATCAGTTCAAGAAGGGGTTCTTGCCTGTGTTACAAGGTGTGAAGTTGAGTAAGACTCAATGCCTAGTGACTGCAGAAGATAGAGAAAAGATGAGTGTCATCCCCTATGCTTCAGCCATATGCTCTATCATGTATGAAATGCTATGCACAAGACCCGATGTTAGCCTTGCCATACGTATGGCCAGAAGGTTTCAAAGTGATCCAGGAATGGAGCACTGGACGGGGGTCAAGAATATCCTTAAGTACCTAAAAAGGACTAAGGAAATGTTTCTCGTTTATAGAGGTGATCAAGAGCTCATCGTAAAGGGTTACGTCGATGCAAGCTTTGACACTGATCCGGATGACTCTAAGTCACAAACCGGATACGTATTTATTCTCAATGGGGGAGCGGTACGCTGGTGTAGTTCCAAGCAGGGCATGGTAGCCGATTCTACATGCGAAGCGGAGTACAACGCAGCCTCGGAGGCGGCGAAGGAAGGTGTCTGGATGAAGGAGTTCATGACAGATCTTGGAGTAGTGCCCAGTGCACTGAATCCAATGGATCTATTCTATGACAACAGTGGTGCCATTGCTCTGGCCAAGGAACCAAGGTGTCACAAGAGGACCAAACACATAAAGCAACGCTTCAATTCCATCCACGAGTACATCAAGGAGGAGGACATAAAAATTTGCAAAGTGCACATGGATCTAAATGTCGCAGACCTGTTGACTAAACCTCTTCCAAGGGCTAAACATGATTAACACCAAAACTGTATGGGTGTTAGATTCATTACAATGTAAATCACATAGTGATGTGAGCCAGATTATTGACTCTAGTTCAAGTGGGAGACTATTGGAAATATGCCCTAGAGGCAATAATAAATGGTTATTATTATATTTCCTTGTTCATGATAATCGTTTATTATCCATGCTATAATTGTATTGACTGGAAACACATTGCATGTGTGGATACAAAGAAAACACTTTGTCCCTAGTATGCCTTTAGTAGACTGGCTCGTTGATCAAAGATGGTCAAGGTTTCCTATCCATGGACATAAGATGTCATTCGATAATGGGATCAAATCATTGGGAGAGTGAAGTGATGGACAAGACCCAAACTATAAACATAGCATATGACCGTGTCAGTTTATTGCTATAGTTTTCTACATGTCAAGTATATGTTCCTATGACCATGAGATCATGCAACTCACTGACACCGGAGGAGTACCTTGTGTGTATTAAACATCGCAACAAAACTGGGCGACTATAAAGATGCTCTACAGGTATCTCCGAGGGTGTCTGTTGAGTGAGCATGGATCAAGACTGGGATTTGTTACTCCATGACACGGAGAGGTATCTCCAGGCCCACTCGATAATACAACATCACAACAAGCCTTGCAAGCAATGTGACTAAAGTGTTAGCCACGGGATCTTGTATTATGGAACGAGTAAATAGACTTGCTGGTAACGATATTATACTAGGTATGGAGATACGGACGATCGAATCTCGGGCAAGTAACATACCAAAGAACAAAGGGAACAGCATATGAGATTAACTGAATCCTTGACATAGAGGTTTAACTGATAAAGATCTTCGTAGAATATGTAGGAACCAATATGGGCATCCAGGTCCCGCTATTGGTTATTGACCGTAGAGGTGTCTAGGTCATGTCTACATAGTTCTCGAACCCACAGGGTCTGCACACTTAAGGTTCGGTGACGTTTCGGTAGTATAGAGTTATGGATGGTAGTGACCGAAGGTTGTTCGGAGTCTCGGATAAGATCCCGGATGTCACGAGGATCTCCGGAATGGTCTGGAGGTAAAGATTGATTTATAGGAAGTCCCGTTTTGGTCACCGGAAAAGTTTTGGGACTACGGTAGTGTACCGGGAGTGTCGAGAGGGTACCAGGGGACCTTCGGGAGGGGCCTATCGCCCTAGAGGGCCTCATGGGCTATGAGAGGAGGCACACCAGCCCCTGGTGGCTGTCCTAATCCCCCCCTAAGGTCCCATGCGGCTGGGGTGAAGGGAAAAGGCAAAAGCCCAAAGGGGGAAGGATTTCCAAGTGGGGATGGAGTCCTACTAGGAGTAGGATTGGAGTCCAACTCCCTCTCCTCCCCGCTTCGGCCGCACCAAGGGGCAGCCCTAGGGCATCGGCCTCCCTCCCCTCCCTCCTATATATACTGGAGGATTTGTGGGCAGCCCTAACCCTAATTGCCACGTGCTGCCCTCTTCTCCTTCTAGATCGTTTTCTCCTCTAGTCTAGTTTCGGAGGTGCTTAGGCGAAGCCCTGCCGGAATAGTTCCACCACCATCGCCACCGTGCAGTCATGCTGTCGGAGAACTCATATACCTCTCCGCTCCCTCTTGCTAGATCAAGAAGGCGGAGATCGTTATCAAGTTGTACGTGTGTTGAACGTGGAGGTACCGTCTGTTCGGCGCTAGATCGGGATAGATCGTGATTGGATCGCGGGACGCTCGGCGATTTGGATCGCGAAGATGTTCGACTACATCAACCGTGTTTCTTAATGCTTCTCTCTTAGCAATCTACAAGGGTATGTAAATCCACTCTCCCTCTCATAGATGCTCACCACCATGGATAGATCTTGCGTGTGCGTAGGATTTTTTTTTGTTTCCCATGCAACGTTCCCCTTCGGTTAGGGCATATTTCTCCCATAGTGATTTTGGTGATTGATGACGATGCATTTGCGGACTAATCATGTGCATTAAGCTTTTCAGATAATTCATCATATGGCACAAGGCGATTCTAGCCCCTCGGCGGATAATAGTAAGGACAAATATTTTCCCGCGTTTCATTTTCGATGGAATTGAGTCGTAGGAGAACCATACTATTAAGAAGGGGCTGCACCAGAAAGGTTTGAGTCGAATCAACAAGTACACTTTCCTTAGCACCCTTGTTCCTTTCCCGCATCAATGGAGGTGCTCCACTATGACCTTTGTTCCAGTCCTAAAGGAACCAAGCGGTTGTACCGCACTGGTAAGCGGTAGTAATGCCTACACTGTAAGCGATAGTATCACTCTAGAAAGCGGTAGTACTGCCTACAGGCGGTAGTACCATGGTCCAGTGCCGCGCGTGGCACCGCTGCCTCCGGTGTCTCGACTTTTCGTATCAAATTGTACAGTAGTAGGGACGATAGTGCGATGCGGTATTACCGCCTGTAAGCGGTAGTATCGCCTGCCAATACCACTCAACTACCGCCTAACCTTCTGGACTCAAACTCTCAGTGGACATAGGGGCGGAAGTAGGGCGAGGCACTACCGCTTGTAAGCGGTAGTACCCCTTCAGCGGTACTGCCTCTGTTCCTACGTCTGCCCTATGTCCATGGGCCCTGTACTACAACCCCAGCGGTAGTATCGCTGGGGCGAGCGGTAGTAGCGTTCCGATGGCACTGCTAGCTTGTGTCCTTGTGCCATTCCACGATGCAGCTGGCACAGTCTCCCAAGCGGTAGTACCGCTTGTGTGCAGGCTGAGAAGGGGTAGCGGCTGGATTCTTTCTCTCACTATAAAAAGGGTGTCTTCTTCCCCAAGAAGACCACATCTTCCTTCCCAAAGCTCCATTGTTTCTCCAAGCTCCATTCTCGCCTGATCTCTCTCCTAGTCAACAAACTTGTTGATATTCTAGGGTTTGGGTGAGAGGGCCCCGATCTACACTTACACCAAGAGAAATTTGATTCCCCCCACTAATCCCTTGCATATCTTGTTGCTCTTGGGCATTTGAGCACCCTAGACTGTTGAGGTCACCATAGAGCCACAATCCATTGTCATGAAGCTTAGTGGTGGTGTTGGGAGCCTCCAATTAAGTTTGTAAAGGTTTGGTCGCCGCCTTCAAGGCAACACTAGTGAAATCACGACATCTCGCATTGTGCGAGGGTGTGAGGATAATACAATGTCCCTAGTGGCTTTTTGGGGAGCATTATGCCTCCTCACCGCTCCAACGGATACGTACTTCCCCTCAAAGGGAAGGAACTTCAATCACACATCCTGGTCTCCATCGGCTCCACTTGTGGTTATTTCTTACCTTTACTTTGTGTAAGCTTTACTTGTGTGGTATCCTTTGCTTGCTTGTATTGTTGTTACCATCATATAGGTTGTTCACCTAGTTGATATCTAGACATCTTATTTATTGCTAAACCTAATTTGTTAAGAAAAGATAAAAAATGGTAGTTGTTTATTCACCCCCCCCCCTCTAGTCAACCATATCGATCTTTTCACTAGTTGGTTTACTTGGTGGAAGATTATATGTTGAAATTGTTAGCACATATTTATCTACTCTTCCTGAGGACATGGGAGAAGCCATGTTATTAGAAATCATGTGAAGTTGGTTTCCATTCAGTGTTCTGATGATATGTTGTGTTGTTCTTTCTCTAGTGGCGTCGTGTGAATGTCGACTACATGACACTTCACCATGTTTGGGCCTAGGGGAAGACATTATGGAATTAGTTTGTAAATAATGGGTTGCGAGAGTGACTTGAACCTCAACTCCAGTTTATGGGTTATTTCTTAAGGGGCTGTTTTAGATCCATATGTTTAATGCTATGGTTAGGTTCATCTTAATTCTTCTCTCATATTTGCGGATGCTTGCATGGAGGGGATAGTCGTAATGAGTTTGTTTCCTCAAGTAAGAACAACACCTTAAATCTGGCGCACCCACATAAAAACTTATCAAAGCAATGAACATGAGTCAATGAACCGTGGTGAAAGTAACTATAAGAAATTTCCATGTGTCCTGAAGAGCCTTTTAATCACTATAAGAAGTTACCCTGGCTTGGCCTTAGCACTAATAAGGATTGGGCCACCTTTCTGCACATTGTTACTTTTGTTACTTGTTACTTGCTATCAAACATCTATCAAAACTATCTTACAACACTTATAAAGAATACCTTGCTGAAAACTGCTTATTGATTCCTTCTGCTACTTGTTGGATTTAACACTCTTACTTCTTGAAATGACTACGATTGATCCCCTATACTTGTGGATCATCCGCCTTGCGACGGAAATTCCAAGTGGGGGCCCTTCACAACATTCACGGAGGCTATTAATACAGATAGAATCGAATACCATTATTATTGTTTCAGCTCCTATACATACCAAGGCTCATTCATATGCCTGGAAACTAAGGGGACTATTCACACATGGAGATGACAAACATCATACGAATAGTAGTGATAAACATGGATGAAATAATTGGATAATACATGTAGTGATCCACAAGGGTTCGATATTACAATGAGATGGGGATGGATGGTGCCGAAGATGATGGTGAAGATGATCGATGCCAACGTTCCCTTGCACGAGTTGGTGATGGTGACGATCACCTTCTTGACGATTCCCCATCTAGATGCCTTCCGAAGGGTAGGGTTCTTTGTTTTGGATGAGTTTCTTCAGTCTTTCGGACCTCTGGTTCACGAGCCAATCACTTGGGGTTGAAGTAGTTGACCAAGCGGGGGCGATGGAAACACAAACATGGTTTCCTGTGACCGCACGACTTAACCGGGACGGACCGAGCTCCCACGATCGCGCAGGCGATCTGGCGGCAACGGAGAGGTAGCGTGAGTGACATGGCGGCGCCTGAGCTGGCGGCCCCGCCGGGGGAGGAGGACCTTTTTCCTTGAGAAGGCCCCGGGGGGAGCCTATTCAGCGAAAGTTTTTGGAAGGAAATCCGGGCAAGATCTCGGCGGATCATCCGGCAGGCGACAGATAGGAGGTGTTGTTTGGAGCAGGCTCAGTGGAGGGTAGAGGAGATTTTCGGCATCCCAGAAGGTGAGGTCCACTCTATCCCACCCAGGGAAGGTCCGATCTGGTTGTCTGAATCCAATTTTGCCATGAATCCTACGGTTGTGAGTGCTTTAATCAGAAGGAATCCACGGGGAGTATTAAGAGGGATTGTGATTTGTTGCTTTCTGCTCCGGTGGGGATTCCTATTAGTCTAGGATTTTCAGAGAGTAATCAGCGGACTGTAGCCGTGGTAATTGATCCTCCTCTAGAAACTGCCATTTTTAAGTTCATGGGGGTCAACAGAGTGATCTCAACGAGGATTTTTAGGAAACTGCAATATTATGATTGTTCTATTGTTGGTATGAACTTTAATTCGGATTTAGAGCCTGTGAGGACTGGGGACCCGAAGTGCTATATTGCTAGTAATTGGGAGAGGCCCCGTCATTCACACAATTCATCACAACAGAGGACTAGGTACCCTTGTCCCTATTTGGTGAGTAGAGACCCAGGGGAGAGAGTAATGGCGGATCTTGGTGAGGGAATAGAGAAGCCAATAGAGATGGATCAGGGGAGTGTAGGGAACTTGGTAGGCATGCCAGCCTCGACGGAGGGGGTGTGTTCTTCGCTGGTCAAGGCTGGGGCGGGATCCTCCCGGACTCCGGTTACTCCTGATCGTTTGGGCAAGGGGGAGCCGACGCGATCGAGAGGCGAAGGCTCTCCTCTCATCGTCGACATGGAGGCTGCTTGCAAGGCCGTCATCGGGCATCTGGTGGTCAGACGCCTCCTATCCCCCTTTCAGGCCAACCCACGAGTTATCATCGATGATCTCCGGGCAACAACATGGAAGCACCAAGGGGTTGTTACTATCCAAGAGGTGGCTAGCAATGACGGGAGGTTTGTACTCAACTTTGCTGTTGAGGGGGATCAACGGTTTGTTCTCAGGGCGCAACCGTGGCACTATAAGCGGGATGGTATCATCTTCGTTGAGTTCGACGGCAAGGGCGACCCGGCTGAGGTTGATCTTGGCGTAATGGCCATTTGGGCCCAGGTACGTGACCTCCCATTCATGCTCAAGACTGAGAGTATGGGTTGGACTCTCGGGGACCAGTTAGGGGAAGTGCTAGAGGTGTCACACCACAACCATGTCATTGTCGAAAAATTTCTGCGTGTGCGTGTGCAAATTTTACTACATGAACCTCTCAAGAGCACAGTAGAGTTTACTCCTTTGGGTAGTTCAAATATTTGCAAATATGATGTAAGATATGAAAAACTCCCCTTGTGTTGCGAGTGTTGTGGAATTGTTGGCCACACCTCTGAGAGATTTTGTAATGTTCAAAGTGAGAAGAGGGTTGCTAGTTTTCCTAAGAACCTTAGTGTAGAGGCCTACTGGAAGGGCTATGGAGCAAGCAAAGGAGCTCTTATACTTGGGAGCTCTTCTCGTGGCGGCAAGCTTCCGGTTGTTGGCATCGACATCAACAATAATGCCAAGACCATGGACATTGTTGGGGTGGCCAAGGCTATGGGCGATCTCATGGTGTCCAATAAGGGACGTGGTTATCCCGCCTTGGCGGCTACCGCGGTGACAAGGGCGCCTGCCCAGCCCATCCTCCCGCTCGACTAGGAGGGTCGGGCATAGGGGGGCCTATGATCGTTCGCTTCGGAGGCGTGCCTGGTCAGGAGGACCGAGCGCTCATGCCGGCTGCCGTTGCCAGCTTAGGCCAGGAGGGTCTGAGCCTGGCGATGCTGGAGGAAACAGGACGGGTGCAAGGTCAGGAAGACCTACAGCATCAGTGGGTGAACACTGCCATAGCGCACTCTCTGGCTGGTAGCTTTTTATCACAGGTACCCAACAGAGGCCAACGGGAACATGGGGAGCAGCCGGTGGCTGGGCAGCTTCTCTTCCAACCCGGGGTGCTGGAGGCTCTGCCTGGAGCAGTGGCTGCCAGACTTGCAGCTGCAGGTGGTGATGCCACTAAGTATGTAGAGAACTTTTAGTTCAATGCTGGGAAGAAATATGTAAAGAGCAACCCAAGGAAAAAAGGAAGGAAAGAGAGCAAGATAGGGACGAAGGAGAAAAAAGGGGAGGCATGTAATTTGGTCCTGGGTAAAAAAAGGGGCCGCCTTCCTGAAGCTAGGCCAACAGGGAGTGATGTAGAATTTTCTTTTGAAAAATCCCTTGATAGTTATGAGTGTATCCTATATGGAGATGTAATAGTTTCATCTAAGCGTGTGCAAGGTTAGAGTTGAAGTAGTGCAGGACGTGGACGGAGGGGTGAAGCATGTGGCAAGGGAGATAGAGGAGAAAGAAGTATATGTCTAGCAAGGGGTGGAATTGGTTGGCAAGAAGAAAGGTGAGAATGGCGCATCGGCGGCCTCCGGAGAGGAGTACCGCTGAGCCAAATGAAAATCTTAGGGTGGAACTATCGTGGTATGCTCTCCCACATGGCAGTTCGCGAGCTCCTGGACCTTCAGGAGCGCACAAGGGCAGATTTAATTTTCCTTGCAGAGTCTCATTTGAATAAATGTAAAGCTGATGAGCTGCGTCGTGTCCTAAACTTTCAGTCTATGGTTGTAGTGGAAAGAGATGGTCGGGCCGGTGGCCTCGTTCTATTTTATCAAAATTTGGATAAAGTTGTGTTGAACTATGCTTCACCTCATTTTATTGATGTTCTGGTTATGCATGAAGATAGTGTACAATGGAGATTCACTGGGTTTTACGGTTATCCGAAGTGGAATGAACGCAATTTATCTTGGAACAACATTCGCAATTTGCATAGCAAGGGCGACCACCCGTGGATAATATTGGGGGATTTTAATGAAATCTTATACTCTTCGGAAAAAGATGGCGGAAATGTGAGACCAAGTGGAATGATGAGAGACTTCTGTCAATGTCTCATGGATTGTGGGTTGGAGGATCTAGGTTACATCGGTGACCCATTCACGTGGAGTAGAGGTGATATTCATGAGCGTCTTGATCGAGTTGTTTGCAATATAGATTGGGCACATAAATTTCCTCGAGTGGCGGTAATCAACGAAGAACATGTCCACTCTGATCATCGTCCGCTGGTCCTAGACATGGATTATTTGGATGCCAACATCTTCAGACAACCAGAAGGGCATGTGAAACAATTTGAAGCAAGGTGGCTAAAGGAAGAGACAATTACGGAAATTGTCAAGGCGTCTTGGGAGAAAGCAAAGCTAGCAGGTATTGGTCCATCTCTAGCTGATCGTACGAGAGCCGTTAATGTAGATCTACATTTTTGGGACAAGCAAACACTCAAAGGCCCCAAGAAAAGAATAAATAAATTAAAGAAGGAACTAGAGAGATTGAGGCGTGGTCCTTTGAGTACGGAATCTCGTTGTCGACAAAAGGAAATTATTGTGCTAATTGAGAACCTGTTGGATCAAGAGGAAATCTTTTGTCTACAAAGAGGGCGGGCAAACTAGTTGATGCACGGGGATCGTAATACCTCTTTCTTCCATAATGCGGCTACTTCTAGGAAAAAAATAAATATTACAAAGAGGCTACTTGATGATTCGAGGGTCTGGAAAGAAGATAAGGATTTAAAAGATCAAATTACTAGTTATTTCTCTCAACTCTTTACCTCGGAAGTGCAGCATCCGAATCAAGAAGTCATGTCCTGGTCCATAGGAAGGTGTCCACTGAAATGAACAATATACTTTGTGCTTCGTATACAGCTGAAGATGTGCGCAAGGTAGTTTTTGATATTGGAGACTTAAAAGCTCCAGGCCAGATGGATTGCATGCCATTTTTTATAAAAGGTTTTGGCTGATCTTAGGGGATGATCTAGTTGAGGAGGTTCTCCAAGCAATCAATACATGTACTATACCAGCGGGATGGAATGATACTGCGATCATTATGATCCCAAAGGTGAACTCTCCAACTAAGGTCACCCAGTTTAGGCCGATTAGCTTATGCAATGTGGTGTATAAAATTATTGCTAAAATGGTGGCTTCTCGTTTAAAGGTTTTTTACCAGAAATCATTAGCCCAACACATAGTGCATTCGTGCCTGGTAGACTGATCACAGATAACATTTTAGTGGCTTACGAGTGTTTTCATACCATCAAGAATAAGAGAGAAGGTAGAGAGGGCTTATGTGCTACCAAACTAGATATGCACAAAGCCTACGATAGAGTCGAATGGCCTTTTTTAAAGGAGATTATGATGAGATTGGGTTTCCGTCAAGACTGGATGGATCTTATTATGAGATGTGTCTCAACGGTCACATACACAGTAAGGATTAATGGGGAGGAAACTGAAAGGTTTAAGCCTACAAGGGGTCTGCGACAGGATGACCCGCTATCACCATACCTATTCTTATTATGCACGGAAGGTTTGAATGCTCTACTAAAACATGCAGAGGACAATGGAAACATTTCAGGAGTTAAAGTATGTCGAGATTCCCCGTCCATCACTAACCTCCTCTTCGCAGATGATTCTTTGATTCTCATGAAAGCCAACCAAAACAGTGCGGCAACCTTGAAATCAGCACTTGATTTATACTGTGCAGCATTGGGGCAATTGGTAAGTGTGGAAAAATCTAGTATCTTCTTTAGCCCAAATATGAAGGTGGAAATTAGAGAGCAAATGTGCACAACATTGAATATAATGACAGAGGCACTCAATGATAAATATTTGGGTTTGCCAACAATAGTGGAGTTAGATAGAATAGATTGTTTCCAATTCCTGATTGAATGGATAGTTAAAAAATTAGCGGTTGGAAGGAAAAATTACTATCAACTAGGGGAAGGAGATCCTACTTAAGGTTGTTATCCAAGCCATACCTACCTATGCAATTTCGGTCTTTAAAATTCCTAAAAAAAATTATAAAGGAATTATAGACGTGATGGCGCATTTCTGGTGGGAAGACGAGGAGAACCAGAGGAGGATGCATTGGATGGCCTGGTGGAAAATGTGTGTTCCTAAAAATCAAGGAGGGATGGGATTTCATGATATTCCCTGTTTTAATTTGGCATTACTCGCTAAACAGGCATGGCGTCTTATTGATAAACCTGATTTGTTGTGTGCGACTATCCTTAGAGCTAAGTACTATCCGGATGGTGATTTGTTGAACACCAAGCTTAAGAAAGGCTTTTCTTTTACCTGGCAAAGTATCATGACAGGTACAGAATCTTTAAAAAGATGATATATTTGGCGTGTGGGGAATGGACAGAATATTAATATTTGGGAAGATGCTTGGATCCCCAACTGTGCTACAAGGAAAATTGTGACGCCTAGAGGAGGACAATTACTATCTAAGGTAGGAGACCTGATTGATCCTATCTCCAATAATTGGGATGAAGACCTCATCAGACAGACAATGTGGCCCATTGATGCACAACGGGTTCTTTCAATTCCACTCCCACAATATGATATGCCAGATTTTATCGCTTGGAGCTATACAAAAAATGGTACATTCTCGGTTCGGTCTGCCTACTCTGTGGAATGGGATCATCAATATGGGAGTAAACTTCGACATATGAATGGGATGGGCCGAACGGCAACAAATCCTATCTGGAGTACTATATGGAAACTATCCTGTCCAGCGAAAGTTAAAATTTTCATATGGCGTACACTCCATGGCACTCTCCCATGCCGGGTTACACTTGCAAATAGACATATGAAGACCTCGCCCATATGTCTTGTTTGTTCAGAAGGCCTAGAAGACATAAAGCATATGTTGTTCCTCCGTAATAAAGCCAAGGAGGTTTGGAAAAGGTTAGGGATGGGTGATATTATTGATAAAGCGTGCAAAATAGATCATGCTGGAGAAGAGGTGTTGGCATATTTGCTGCTTCTGCCAGATCAAGATTTATGCATTCTGGGTAATTGCAGTGTGCGCGAAATGATTGCTATCACATCATGGTATCTATGGTGGTAAAGATGTAAAGTGGTGTATAAGGAGACAATACAGAATGCACAGCAGATTTCAATGGGAGTTCTAGCCCACACATCAAACTTCGTTAATGCATCGTCCACAAAGGCATCGGTTAAAAAAGGATGTTGCACATATTCTCCCAGGGGTTTGTTAAACTTAATGTTGACGCTTCTTTTAACCATGACGTTCTCAACGGCACGATGGGACGGTTTTAAGAGATGACAAAGAAAGGTTTATTGCTGGAGGAAACGGAAAGATTGACTATTGTGCGGATGTTTTAACAGCGGAAGCTCAAGCTCTCAAATTTGGTGTGACAATGGCACAGAGAGCAGGATGCAACCGACTCATTATTAATTCAGACAATCTGGAGGTGATTGAAACCATGCAGGATGGAAGACATTCGGTGAGACCGGCTGCATCCTGCTCAATACTCAATGACTGTTTTATTATGCTTGTGATTTTATTAGCTCAAGATTTAAACATTGTAATAGAGAAGCAAATAAAGTTGCTCATAAACTAGCTAGATTAACTAGATTTTCTTTCACTTCTCATTGGTTTAAGGAACCTTTACGTGAAATTGTAACAATCCTAGCAGACAATGTAACGATTATCTCTAATGAATAAAGCTTTCGTTTTTTTTTTAAAGCGGGGGCGGTGGAACGCCGTTACAAGCGCAGCAAGACACTGTCCTATTTCTCCACGTCAATAAAACCGTTGACATTTTGTACTATATCTTTTGCCACCGAATAACAAAGTCACCTCAGTTCACACGACCGATTTCAAGTTCACATGAATCCAATTATCACGAGCGAGCTCTAGTAACCTAAAAGAAAATTCAGCGGCAGCGCTGCAGACGTCCCCACATGAGCATATCAACGTGGAAAACGACGGCTCATTTCAGATCACAAACGCTTTCCTAAGATGCACGTGATCGCCACGTACGGCTGCACAGTCCTATCCAGAGAGCAGTGTACCCATCGATACAGGTCAGATCCTTGTCCCGTTCCCCACAGCGACCCATCTCACTTAGCCCCCTCATGATCAGGATGAGGTGCGCCGCTGATCAGAGTCACCGGGGATTCCTTTTCTCAAGACGTCAGAGCAACGAGCAAAGCCCTCCAAATGAAGTATAAAAAACGTTTTTATATTATGAAACGAAGGGAGTAATATCTTCGACCAATTTGTTACTACTAGTACACAGACTGATTAGTTTCAGTTAGTAGGGTTTCAGGGAATTAATTGATTGCTACTGTATAAAAGCAGCAAATAATCGGCATAAACGTCACACGGCGATCCTCACACGACATTTGTATTTGGCAAAATAGATAATTTCGAGACGCAGAGAGCTATTATCATCCCATTAATTCCCGTCCCTTCTGGCGAGGGTTTTCGACGCAACCGTACGTGTCCTTCAAGGTGGACAATGACATTGCACTGGCCAACTAGATGGATGGGGGTAACACACAAAGTTTCATTATCCACAGCTAATGAGATTAGGTCCACGGCAAAGAGTAAGAGACAAGATTTATATTATGTATGTATAATGAATCAAGGGATTCAACGGGTGACGCGGTTTAAGAGGGCAATAGCATGTTACCATGTGCATAAGAATAATGTTTCCCAGTGGCCGGAGGACCAAATTAAGATAGCTATGCAAGTATATGTAGATGTGGGGGACTGGCTGCTGAGTCAGAAAGCTGAAGAGCACATGTTCCGTCCTTCCTTCCATATGTTGGGGCTTACTCGGAACAAAAAGGTTTCTTGCAAGCAACTTTTTGATCCATATAACCATAAGAAGGCATTCTCTACCACTCCATTCCATTCCCCACAGGCGAGAGAGCGAGAGATAGAGGGAGAGCTGAAGGCATGGAGGGCAAGCACCCCGGCCAGGTATGTTCTGGCACCCAGCCCCCCTTCAGTTCCTCAAGATTTGAACCAGGATTTTGAGTTTAGATAGAAGCTAGAACAGACAGAGTGCGAAAAAACCGAGTTATTCCTTTCTAATTCCTGTTTCTTGTGGTCACATGAAAAGAAATCCTACTGAGATTCTCATACAGATGCTAAAACTAGCTGATTTCTGCTCTCTCTGGATCGATTATGCGATCAGATACACATACTAGACACTCGGAATTAGGCCATCCAGTACTATTTCAAAGTAAAAGAAAGAACAAGAATTTTCAATTTATCCTCACCTGAATACCTATCTTGTTCATCTGCTCCAAAGGCAAACGTGAAGGCAAAGCACTCCAAGGTGATCTGCTGCAAGCTTTACATCTCTGAAAGCCAAAATGCAGCGGTTGTCGACGCCATCGGTCGCATAGGCCAGAAAGACCCTGAGGTGGTTCTGCTCAGCAAGTTCGAGGACGAGTACTACAACCGTGTCCGCTACACGCTCGTCTCCTACATCACCAGCGAAAGCTCAACCGGTGAAGCTGTATTCAGCCCAATCAGGAAGGTGTTGCTGGCGATGATCGAGGCTGCGTTTTCAGCTATTAATCTCGAAGTGCACTCTGGAACTCATCCAAGGATCGGTGTCGTCGATGACATGTCATTCCACCCTTTGAGTCAAGTGGCCACAATGGAGGATGCTGCTCAGCTGGCTAAGCTGGTGGCCTCCGACATTGGCAATGGCTTGCAAGGTAGTGTTCTTCGACAAGATCTTATATAACTACTAACATACAGATATTCTGATCCACTCCCCTTTCTGTTCTGTATGCAGTTCCGGTGTTCCTCTACGCGGCAGCACACCCCACCAGCAAGAGCGTCAGTGTAGTACGGCGTGAGCTCGGCTACTACCGCCCAAATCACAAGGGCGTCCAATGGGCAGGCCAAGTGCTCCCTGATACTCTACCAGTGAAGCCAGACGTCGGCCCAGCTCATGTTTCTAGCAAAAGAGGCGCCACCATGGTGGGAGCCAAACCTTTCGTCGAGAGCTACAATGTGCCGATATTCTGCAAGGATGTCCCGACCGTGAGAAGGATCACCCGAAGGGTGACCGGACGGAGCGGAGGGTTCCCGACGGTGCAGGCGCTCGCTCTCTTCCATGGCGACAACTGCACGGAGATCGCGTGCTTGCTGGATCCAGACCATGTCGGTGCCGATCAGGTTCAGTGGCTGGTGGAACAGATTGCAGAGGAGCAAGGCCTTGAGGTTGACAAGGGCTATTTCACCGACCTGTCCAAGGATATGATGCTGGAAAGGTACTTCGAGATGGTTTCTGCAGCTGATTGACATGCGCACAATTTTCTTATTGTGATCATGCATCCTTGCACTTCAGTGTATGCTGCTGCTTAAACTGTGGCACCAACTTTGACCCCGGACCGACCAATTCGAACATTTTGTATATACTTAGTTAAATCTGCTCTATGGCCTCTGGAAACTCCACCGCAGTAATTGGCGCATAACAGGTCTGATCACTGGTTGAGAATGTTGTTTTCAGTAATTAAAATCTGGCAACTTGGCAAGGCAGCACTCCTTAATGCCAACTGACAAAATGTTTTTTGGGGGGTGGACGGGATTGGGGGCACGCATTTTTGTGTAGAAGTTTGGAACAGAAAAGATTATAGGGTAAAGATTAGTATACAAGTATATGTGAAAATATGAATAATTTAATTTATGCTGTCATAGTTTGTACCATGCACTAAAATGTGTTTCGAATGCCGCTATAGAAGGGGGCACTTCATAGTTCAAATAGCCGTCAAGTATCTTTCCCAAAGTCAGCTTGCAGGATATTTACAAATCCTTTTACAGATTCCATAAGGTTGAAGGAAGATAAGAAAAACATTTAAAAGATGACGAGAGAAAATTATGAACTATGGCAAATGAGCGACTACTAGATTCAGCATTTGAACAGTAGCATAAGCTATAATTCGAAGAGAAATCACACCTATAGAGCTGGGTACCATATGGTAGGAAAGACCGGAGGCAGAGGAAAGAACCGTCATGCTTAGAATTTTAGATAGACCTTTTGCAGCAGTATGTACCTATCAAATGGGTAATTGAGCATCCTCACATGATCATCCAAATTCAGATAACGAGCAAAACTGTGGCAGTTCTACTAGCAACATCAACAGCAACGGCAACACTAGATTCAACAAAAATGTAAGCATGAAAAGGAAGGGCGTATTAAAGAGTCCAAAGTTTTTGAAAGACAGACCACGTAAGTAGATTCACTATCGTTATCGGTAAAAAGGGTAGATTCAATATACTTAGAAAGGAACAATAAAAATATATGGGTGATTAATTGCTAAAGCTAATAAAAACACTTGCAACTATAGGCCATCAAACAGTACTCCTGCATTGTTCTCATGTGCATTTTTCCTAAGATGTATACATTTCAGTTGGAATTCGAGGCAATGTTAGCACGGATTTCACCTGACAGAATAATGCAGTATGCTTGCACATAACAAGCAGGATGACTAACAATCTAGCATGAACCCCATACTCCGAAGTAGCTATCTGACCTTGCAGATTGTGAGCTGGGAGGAGGCCCATCAGATATCGAACCCAGCAGGGCATTTGGATCCAAGCATCAGACGAAATGGCCAGAACTTGGGTCTTGGTCGAAACGTGAAATTTAGAGCACGGGGAGAAAACAGCACTAGGATTTACCAGCAGATTGGAACCGCGCGTGGCATGGGGAGCCGCCTTTATTCCCCTGTTCGGCATCGCCGATAAACCCCAGGACACGGCGGTCGCCCAAATCAGTGAAGAATGAACGGCGAGGCAGTGTATGGCACCGGATTGAAACGGGGCTCAGGTTGAAACCAAGCTGGAAGAGGTCCCGGTCTTTTTTTATGGGGAAGTACCAGGTGAGCCAAATTGCTTCCACCGCTGGTGGAGGTGAAGGTGGAGCTGGAGGCGGAGTGCGTGCCGCTGGAGGTCGGCGGCTTGCCAATGGCCGATGGCGTCCGTGCGCCGAACGGCGGTGAGGAGCACGGGAGGGCAGACAGAGTGGGCATCTCGAAAGGGAAGGCCCCAAAACGCGCGGTGGGCCGGAGGCCGGCCCACACGACGTGTCTGCGCCTCCGGGAACGTACGTGGTGGGACAAATGGTTTTCTGGTTCCGTTTCTTTTATTTCCGAAGAAAATATTATATTTGATGTACAAAATATTTTATTATTTATGATATTTGAGATATCCGTAGATAAATAAATGTTTAATATTTTTCAAAAGAATGTTCGTGGTATTTTGAAATGGTCATGAGTTTTAAAAAGTGAAAAATAAGATTAGACAAAACAAAAAGCCCGCCCCCCCCACCAAAAAAAAACAAGAAAACCCAGAGAAGCACGCCCAAACATAACAGATTCCACGCGAGAGGTTACGAGAGTCTTTTTTTTAGAAAGGCCACAATTTGTTGCTCAAAGTTTACCAAAAATGGAATACATAATGGGTCATATCGGCCTTCACTGGTTGTGACTGGGAATTGCCTTGTTGAAGGAATTGCTTTGAGAGTTCGGACTTTTTCAGGGTGAAAATCTAATATCTTGGATTGGGCAATGATGACTCTTATGCACTGTTTCTTTTTTAGAGGCGTTGCTTTTGAAGACCTTTATGTTTTTCGGGTGTTGTATTCGGTGGTGGTTTGTGTGTGGTTGTCGAGAGAAGTCAACCATTGTGGTGTTCTTTATTTTTATTTTTTTATTTAGCTTTGTACATCCTGAATGTCTTTGCGACATCTTGTAGGTGCAGAGACTAGGTATAACTGGTATCTTCATGATATTAATATGTTCTCCTTTAAAAAAACATAATGCATCGTGGGGCTGGCCTGGCCATATATGGCACCCCCGACCTAATGAACAGAGAATTTTGCTAGCAAATGTGCTTCACAATTTGATGCTTTTCACCCAAAACGGAACATCCAATTGTGCTATGTGCTCTTTGCTTGATCTCAGCTATGATTTTATGATAGTTTCCATAGCTCCCCTTGAGAATGTCATGTGAAACTTGCTTCGAGTCTGTAGCAATGAATATATTGTCAAGAAGATCATCTGCGACCTTCCCTACATGCAATCGCTTATAGGGATGCGTCCCCGGTAGGGATGTGCGCGGCATACCGTTTGGCTTGCAAAACTACACGATGTTGATACAGATTATACCAATTAAACCAAACATCATCTAATCATGATTCAGCTTACTCAAAGTATGAAGCTGGTTTCTGCCGGCAAGGCATTCCAAAACTCTTCAATCAAGTCTACTGTATAATAGAGTAACCAGTACTATGCAAAATAATTAAACTCCCTCCAGAAAGTGGTATGAGCGCTTAGAATCCAGATGGCCCAGTCAAATCTAAAATAAAACACAAGCTCTACAGGAATGGCGATGTGAAAAAAAAACATATGCTTGTGTAGTGGCCATGTGTTGCTATATCTATATAGCGGGTAGAAAGCCTATTTCGAGAAAGTGTAGTGGCCATGAGACTGAATTTTCAATATTTATTGATGGCTATGCATATGCATGAAGAACAGGGCACGGGGCACGTGTTCAGGGCTCCATTTAACATTGTGTTCAGGCCTCCATTTAACATTGACTCCGAATACAAGAAATAACATCGAATTAGCACCGTACGTATCTCAACACCAGGACACAGATCATCTCATGTTTTCATGGTTACACCATATATTCCTTCATCAAACAATTATATGTGCCGAAATTGTATTAGCTCAAGGAGAAGAACTAAACTGAGCGCGCATATTATCATGCAAGAACTTCGATTGTGCTATATCTAGGGATGCAATGATCCATGTTTTACCTCATCACTCATCTTCTCCAATGCTTCAGTTGCTTCATTGATGGTGAGAATTTGACAAAACCATATCCTTTTGGATTCCTAATAGTCACAGGATGGCATATTGATTTCATCGTATGAACACATCCATCAGTCAGAGGAGAATCTCTAATCATTACAAACCATGATCGAATGGACTAGCACCAAGCAGTTAAAATAGATAGATTAGTTCCTTTGTGTTGCGAGAGGATGTCATTCGGAGCACTTTCATTGGTGTCATACATACTACAGACCCGCAACTGAGTGGAAGAAACAACAGGCCATTAAAAAACTTGCACCACAAGCTAGGAGTACTCTTGCGTTGTCAATGTTCATGCACATTATTCCTAAGATTTACATTTTAGTTAAAATTGGAGATATTATCGAAAGAAAATAATTTGGAGACAAGGTTAGCATGAATTTCACCAGAAAGAATAATGTAGTATGCAACATGATTAACAATCTAGCATGAATCGCCACATATTCCAAAGTCAATAAAATAGGGAAACCACTATAGAAAAAGGATCAGAAGAGTAATGACAACAAACCAACAGGGGATGAAGTTAAAAGAAGGAAATACAACAAAGACAGAAAGATATCAAAACAAAGAAATTATAAAAGGAAGAAGAAATTTAATAACAAGGACAAAACTGCACAGCTAAGATGGTTCCTACAAAAATAAATGTTGTGTTGACCATAACCATGAGTTGAGTCCACCTTGTGAAAGGAGATTTCCAAAGGTTGCACAAGTTTATGGCATCATATGAGAATTTAATGCTAAGGACATGCAACTCAGTCAATATTCCAAACATGAAGATCATGATGATATCCTATGTTCATGAGGGGACAACTTAATGATTTACCATACTCCCTCCGTCCATAAATAAGTGTACGTTAGCATTCAAAATTTGTCTTAAAAAAGAGTATACTTCTATCTTTTCAATGCATTTTAAAATAGAAAAAAAGTTTTCTCTCTCATCACACGGTAATCAAGACCAATGACATTCAATAGATGGTCTCCTCACTTTCCATGTGTACTTAGCTGATTGGGCTTGGGATAATTAAAAAGGAGAGAGATGATGGCTTGCATCTTTTCAATGCATTCTTTACTTAACTTTATAATCTGTCCTAAAATACCTATATGTACATTTATTTGTGGACAAAGAGACTACATGTCTAAACATGCAAAAATGAAAGGATAAAGATAAGAAAGGAATCAGGCCTAAATGACATGATGCATGTGATGGGTTATGCAGCAGAAAACAAAAAAATTCCGACCTACGCACCAGCCCAGGGCCACTATGAAGACTGCATACAAGGTTTGATCTTTTCGTTACCGACTCGTAGCGCAGCGGAAGTAGAGTCGATGACGATCGGCGGTGCAGATCCCCGCAGTTAGGGTTTACAACCTCCCAACCGCGAGGATGTATACCCTCATCTGCCCCTCGGACAGCCCTCCGGGAGGCGGTCAGACAGTCCCCCGGACGGTGTCGCGGACAGCCCTTTGGGAGGACCTCCAAAACTTGGACTGTCACTCGGATAGCCCTTTGGGAGGACCTTCGAAACTCGGACGGTCACACGGACAGGCCTTCGGGAGGCACTCTCGAACTAAGACCGAAACTACGATCTCTCTATAGAGTGGCACACATACGGTGTCATCTATCCGACAGGGCTTCGTCGTCCAGAACTAGTTCGTGCCGGAACCCAGACAGCCTTTCGGCTCTACGAAACTATTTTGCTGGGACGGAGAGAAGGAGCCAGATCATTGCAATGGCACTTGTATGTGAGAAGGAATGAGTTTGTGGGCAGCCCATTCACCTCTATTTATAGGAAAACCAAGGGGGAGGATGGGACTTGGAATTACCAAAATGCCCATGAAGTGAGCACACCACAAGGGCATAAAGGAAAAGCCTCCAAATAGTGTTGCCTACATCACCATGCCTGCATCATCCCCTAATAGTATTTCCACTATTCACAAATAGTGTTTCCACTATTTGCAATAGTGTTTTCAATAAAG
This sequence comes from Hordeum marinum, assembly GCA_022496015.1. Taxonomy (NCBI): domain Eukaryota; kingdom Viridiplantae; phylum Streptophyta; class Magnoliopsida; order Poales; family Poaceae; genus Hordeum; species Hordeum marinum. The sequence goes on from CM039672.1 coordinate 390,211,811, forward strand.
TAATCCAAAAAGCACTTTCACTATTCATGACGACATTTTTCAGCGTCCGTTCAAACTGAAAATATTTATGTGGGCTTAGAAAATTTCCAGCACCCACTAAAATAATTTTCAATGCGATCCGGAACAATTCCGGATTAGTGATTTTCATCTGTGAAAAGCAACTGAAGTGGTTCCGGCAGCTCCAGAACAATTTCGGATTTTCTTCCGGAAAATTCTAGAAAGTTTCCAGAACGATTCTGGTACCCTCCAAGAATTATCAGGCATGTGCCGAAACCAATTTGAATTTATGGTATCCCCTGAAACAACTTTTCAGTTTCACCGGAACTATTCTAGTGTTCTCTCTGCGGAACTTTTCCGCTGTCCGAAACTTTTCCGATGTCCGAAACTTTTCCGGTGATTTTCTCTCAGACTTCCTGTCTAGTATTCAGCAGATAGATGAACCTTAAGCGTGTGACCCTATATGTTGGGGATATAACCCCGCAATATGACCCGCCTTAGAGGCTCCGGTTCATATTGGTGACTTTGAGCCGGCCCATGGGTGAGCCGTAAGACTGGTGGCCCAGGAAGATAGACGGTTCAAGATGTGGGCCGCATGATGGCCTAGACGTAGAAGGCCCGGGTGTGTAAGCCGCCTCTAGGACAACTTGGACAGAAATATAGAAAGAGACTCGGAGTCACAAGAAGACCCGGATAGATAATTGTAAAGACCCGGTGGTCCTGACCTCCTATATAAAGGCAGACCCGGGGTGACTTAGGAGAGAGGTGATCGAGAACTAGGTCAAGATTCTAGCTCTTTGTAATCGATACACAAGCAATACAAACACAAGCAGGACGTAGGCTATTACGTCGACTTGAGGGGCCAAACCTGGGTAAATCTGTGTCTTTCGTCCCGATCAACCCCTTTGAGTCCACCCCGTTAGCGATGGCCTCGAATCCAAGTCCGTTCACCCGGACATCTGCTGTGATAAATCCACGACAGTTGGCGCCCACCATGGGGCTAGAGCTTGGTGGTGTTGAGTTCTCAAAGGGCTCTCTCCCAGGGCTCGAGGGATACGTGGTTGGAAGGATGAGCAAGAGTCGCTGCGGCCGGCTCTACATCGACGAAGCCGGCTGGGAGCTTGATGCTGATTTTGTGGAGTATGGATTTCGGGTTCCATTTGGCGGGATCGAGGTTTTCATCGGAAAGGTTGATGGATCCACACCCGGGCCAGACATCTGCACCAACATCGTCGAGCTAGCTCGGCGTCTCCAATCTGCGAGTGGTGTGCGGCCTGCCCGTGCCCATCCAGGTCAAAAGCATGTTCTCGTGGGCTTCACTTAAGGTATGGACCTGGAAGCATCCGGGTCACAGGGAACTCTTGTTTTCTTGGAAGATGAGTCCTCTAGTGGGGAGACAGAGTTAGTGTATCGGCTCAATAACGGTGGCCTTGGGGGCTACTACGACACCTATTCTGAGGTAGAGGGCTTTGAGTCAGACGCTCCGAGACCCCCGGTTCATGCGGCGATGTTCATGGCAGGATCGGCCCCAGCCACCGATCACACAGCTACAGGAGCCGCCATAGCGGGTGATAGCCCGCCGCCGCCGGCTCAGGTCCTAGTGGAATTGATGGACGAGCTTACAGCTCTCATGGCCACGGAAGTAACAGCGGATAATCAAGCAGCCCGGAATCTAGAGGTGGCACGGATCAAGGGCCGGATGGCAGAGGAACGACAAAGGATGGCTGAGCTGAAGATCCGGATGGAGGAAGAAGCGGAGCGTATCAAGGCAGATGCTTTCCATCTGGAGCTGGAACAAAGGTCAGCAGCCGCGGTGCACCGGAGGAGGCATCAATCCCGTCTGCTAGAACGTTATGAAGCAAGGAACCTGTTTAATACCCCTGGTGTGGGGCAGGTTGCGGGCGCGCCGGAAAGCCGCCCGATGGAACGCCCGACAACTCATCCACCCCAGCATAACCAAACTTCACCTAGAGCTTTTCCGACACCGGCGGGTCATTACTCTAACCCGGCCGAGAACATGGTGGCGGCGGCCACCCAGCTTGGGATGATTCCCATCCCAGATGAAGCACCCTTTGCGGAGGACGTGCTAAACGCCATTGGATATTTACAGATGGCCATGGCCCAGCAAGAGAGATATGCTCACAGCCGAAGCCGGGTTCACTCTACCCCCCTCCCCAGTCGAAGTTTCAACCGACACTATGAGTCGCCGGCGTGTTCCAGCAGTCATCCATGTCGGAGACCACCGGAGGATGAGCAGGCGGCTCTAGATGCACAAGCCCTCACGGACCGGGCGAGGAACAGGCAAGAGGCGGAGATAGCGGCCACCCGTCCAGAGCCGACGCTTTTCCGTCTCAATGGGAGTAGTTAGTACCAGAGCCATAGGGGTGCCATGTTTAACTCTGGCTCTGGAAATGAACGGCTACCGAAAGATTTTAAGGGGCCTCAAAAAGTTCCGAATTACACAGCTGATCTACCCCCTGAGGCTTGGGTTGAAAGTTATGAGCTGGCCATGGAGATGCTAGACGTCAGTGAGGCGGTATGTACAAAATATTTCATCATGATGCTTGAGGGTCCGGCTCGCACATGGTTGAAAGGTCTGCCGCCTAATGTGATAAGTTCATGGGCGGAGCTGAGAGCGAAGTTTATTAAGAATTTTCAGGGGACCTGTAAGCAGCCTATGACCATTGTAGACTTGGACCACTGTGTTCAACAGGAAAATGAGTCAGCCCATCATTGGGTCCAGCGGTGTCGACCATTATTCACTCTTTAGAGCAGATCACGGCAGCTCAAGCGGTGCTTATTCTGGAAAAGAACTGTCATTTTGTTCCATTGAAACAGAAGCTCGGCCGGCTTAAGCGCACGTGTCAGGATATGGGAGAGCTCATGACGGCCCTGACAAAGTATGCCGACTCAGATAACACCAAGGATCCAGGCTCGGATGATGAGAAAGCCAATCAAGGGAAGAAGAACAATCAAGGCAAAGGCTTTGTGAACAATGGGAATCAGAATAAACGGAAGAACGCTGATGGCGGGTCAGAGCTACTGGCAAACACCAACATAGAACAAAACCATCCCAAGGGGAACGGGAAATTCAGGCCGTTTCACCAAAGGAACAGAGGTCCTTTCAATTTAAAAGAAGTGCTTAAGAAGCCTTGTCCGGAGCACGGAACGCCCGATAGGCCGGCGTTACATGCGTGGGGTGATTTCTTTATCATGCAGAGATTCAAAAACCAGCGTTCCCAACCACGCATTAACCAAGGCGGTGGCCCGCCTGGCGGCTGAGGGCACGGCGGATCAGGGGCTGGATTCGGCGCCGGCGGTTCAGGAGCCGGGCATCCGGGTCAGAATAACCAAGGGGGGCACCAACAGCATCCTGGCAACAACAACAATAACAACAATCAGCAGCAGCGCAATCAATCTGGGTTTCAGAGTAACCCGAAGCAGCTCAGTTCTGGGCAGTATCACGTGTTCACGACCGGTCATAGTAAACGAGACGAGAAGTTGCGGAGGCGAGCGGTTAATGCAGTTGCTCCGGCTCTCCCACGGTACTTACCATGGTCTGAGTATGACATAATGTGGAGCTGGGAGGATCACCCGCTGTGGGTAGATGACCCGGGCCGGCTGGCTTTAGTTGTGGCCCCTCAGGTGAATGGCTATATGGTGAACAAGGTGCTCATGGACGGAGACAGCAGTATCAACATCCTTTATTATGACACTTTCCGGCGGATGAAGTTGCTTGACAAAGACCTTAAACCTTCCTCCACCGTCTTTCATGGTGTGGTCCCGGGTAAGTCGGCATACCCGGTGGGCCGGATTTCTTTGGAAGTGGCTTTTGGTGATGAGTATAATTACAGGGTGGAGTCCTTATGGTTTAAGGTGGTTAAAATCAAAAGTCCCTATAATGCACTGTTTGGGAGGCCGGCTTATGCCAAATTTATGGCTAGGCCTTGCTATGTTTATTTACAACTCAAAATGCCTAGCTTAAATGGTACAATTACTGTTCACGGTAATTGAAAAATGGCTCTCGAGTGTGAGGAAGGAGATGCGGCGTATGCAGAGTCTAGTTGTGCTCAGGAGGAGCTGAAGTTCTACAAGGAGAACGTTGACCCGGAGGATATGACCCCACTGAAGAAGCCTACTACGGAAGCTGAGCCGCCACTCAAGTTTTCGGCGGATGATACCAAGGCAGTAGATTTCAATCCGGGCAACCCATCCAAGCAGTTCATCATTGGAGCTCACATGGATCCCAAATAGGAAAGCGCGCTCATCGAATTCATCTGTGAGAATCGAGACATCTTTGCATGGAAGCCTTCTGACATGCCAGGTGTACCGAGAGAGTTCGCTGAGCACAACCTTAATGTGGATCCGAAGTTTAAGCCGATTAAACAGTTTCTACGACGGTTCAACGAAGAGAGACGTAAAGCTATTGGGGAGGAAGTTGCCCGGCTCTTGGCTGCAGGCTTTATAGTGGAAGTTTTTCACTCGGAGTGGTTGTCTAACCCGGTGCTGGTACTCAAAAAGAATGGCACCTGGCGTATGTGTATAGACTACACGGACCTTAACAAGGCTTGCCCGGCTGACCCTTTTGCACTCCCTCGTATCGATCAGATTATTGATGCTACAACCGGGTGTGAAAGTTTATGCTTCCTGGATGCATATTCAGGTTATCATCAGATCAAGATGGCAATAAAATATCAGGAGAAGACGGTGTTTATTACACCCTTTGGGGCATTCTGCTATGTCTCCATGCCTTTCGGGCTCAAGAGTGCCCAGGCGACTTACCAACGATGTGTGCAGAACTGCCTTCACAGTCAGATTGGCCGAAATGTTCATGCTTACGTAGACGACATCTTGGTTAAATCCAGAAAGAAGGAAACTCTCCTAGAGGATCTGAAGGAAACTTTTGACAATCTCTAGGTCTACAAGATGATGCTTAACCCGATGAAGTGTGTTTTTGGTGTTCCAGCAGCAAAAATTTTGGGTTTCTTGGTCTCTGAGCGGGGCATCGAAGCTAACCCGGATAAAATTAAAGCTATCACTTCTTTAGGAGAGCCGACGTGCATTAATGACGTTCAGCGCCTTGCAGGACGGATTGCTGCGTTGAGCCGGTTCATAAGCCGGCTTGGGGAGAAGGCCATTCCCTTATACCAGATGATGAAGAAGACAGACAAGTTTAAGTGGAGCAAGGCAGCTGCTGAAGCACTTCAAGCTCTTAAAAAACAGTTGACTGAGCCGCCGGTGTTAGCCGCTCCGGCTGAGAAAGAGCCGTTACTCCTTTATGTGGCGGCTAACAACAGAGCGGTCAGTGTAGCAATTGTGGTTGAGCGCAAGGAGGCAGGGAAGGAATATCCTGTGCAAAGGCCGGTTTATTACATTAGTGAAGTTTTGGCAGAGTCTAAGCAGAGGTATCCGCATTGGCAGAAGCTGGTATACGAAGTTTTCATGGCTAACCGCAAGTTAAAACACTACTTTTGGGGGCATCAGATAATCCTGGTCAGTTCTGCCCCGTTGGGAGATATCATTCAAAATAGAGAAGCCACAGGGAGGATTCCCAAGTGGGCCTTAGAGCTGGGTCCTCTTAACATCAAATATGTTCCTCGTACAGCAATAAAGTCTCAAGCTTTGGTGGATTTCATAAATGATTGGACAAATTTCAAGCTCCCGAAGAGAAGCCGGATAACACATACTGGACTATACACTTTGATGGGTCCAAGAAGCTAGAGGAGTCCGGTGCAGGGGTTGTTCTCACCTCCCCGAAGGGTGACAAGTTTTGTTATGTGCTCCGGTTAATGTTTCCTTGTACTAATAATGCAGATGAGTATGAGGCACAGCTCCATGGTCTCAGAGTCGCTAAAGAGATGAACTTAAGTTGGGTTGGATGTTTAGGCGACTTGGATCTTGTGGCTTAGCAAGTTTCAGGTACTTGGGACTCCAAGGATCCGCGGATGGCTGCTTATCGACAGGCGGTTGATATCATTGCCGGTCACTTCAAGGGGTACCAGGTGGATCACATTGATCGTCGCAGGAATGAGGCGGCTGATGCTTTATCACGGTTAGGTTCTCAACGAAAGCCGGTACCACCTAATATTTTTCTGGACGTATTGCATCATCCGATTGTCAAGATACCCTCTGAGGAGGATCTGGCTATTCCTGACCCGGAGGCAGAATTGGTGGCGGCTCTGCACGCTACCCCAGACTGGACTATCCCTTATTTGGCATATTTGACACGTGGCGAGTTACCTCAGGAGGAGGATCTGGCCAGGAAGATCACCCGGCATTCTAAGTCTATTACGATTATCAATGGTGAGTTACATAAGTGTAGTGTGACGGGTGTCTTTCAGCGCTGCGTCTCACCGGAGGAGGGCCGGCAGATCTTGAGTGAAATTCATGCTGGCGACTGTGGACATCACGCCGGGTCAAAATCTTTAGTGGCCAAGGCTTTCCAACATGGGTTTTCTGGCTGACGGCTCACAAGGATGCAGAAGACTTAGTCCGTAAGTGTGACGGCTGTCAGAAGTTTGGCCGGCATGCTCACGTTCCGGCTCAAGAGTTGAGGATGATACCAATCACTTGGCCGTTTGCGGTCTGGGGTCTTGATATGGTAGGACCTTTCAAGAGATCCAAGGATAAGAAGACACATGTTCTGGTGGAGATTGATATATTTACTAAGTGGGTAGAGGCAGAGCCGGTCAGCAAATGTGATCTGGCTACACCAGTTCAATTTATTAAGAAGCTGATCTATCGCTTTGGTTACCCGCACAGTATCATTACGGACAATGGAACAAATCTATCCAAGGGAGCTATGAAAGCGTTCTGTGAGAAGGAGCATATCCGGCTTGATGTTTCAGCCGTGGCACATCCACAGTCTAATGGTCAGGTGGAGCGAGCCAATCAGAAAATTTTAAGAGGAGTCAAACCACGGCTCATGGTTCCTTTGAAGCGGACACCCGGATGTTGGGTTGAGGAGTTGCCTTCCGTCTTATGGAGCATCAGAACTACCCCTAACAGATCTACATGTTTCACGCCTTTCTTCATGGTGTATGGTGTTGAGGCGGTTTTACCCAACGATATCCGACACGAATCACCAAGGGTGGCAGCTTATGTTGAGACGGACAATGAGGTAGCACGCCAAGATGCGTTGGACGCCTTGGATGAAGCACGAGAGTTAGTAGCAGCCAGGTCAGCAATTTATCAACAAGACCTACGACGCTATCATAGCCGCAGGATGAAAACCCGGACGTTCCAAGAAGGTAACCTGGTGCTCCGGTTGATTCAAGACCAATCTGGAATGCATAAGTTATCTCCACCATGGGAGGGGCCTTTTGTGATCAGCAGAAACCTTAACAATGGGTCATATTACCTCATTGATATTCGAGATGAGTCGGAAACCGCGGGTCAAGAGACGTTGCGGTCATGAAATATCATGCATCTGCGACCATACTTTACTTCGCAGGCGTTGAAAGCCGCTATCATTATATATATATCATGCTTACATGAGTAAAAGCGAGCATACCCGCAAAGATTGGGGCCTCTGCTCTTATGTATATCTTTGTGCAATCAAGATGAAATTTTTCCGGCTCAAAAAATTTGATTTGAAGTGGTTTATTTGCCGTCAAAACGGCCGATCTATCATCCGGCTTTATGCCCTATCAAGCGTTGTTGCAGGGAGGCTTCTTGCCTTTGGGTATAGCTTACATCTCCCCTCCACAGTCTGCTTTTACGCTGTTGCAAGGAGGCTTCTTGCCTTCGGGTATAGCTTACACTCCCTTGCACAGCCGGCGTTATGCCCAATTAAGCACTGTTGCAAAGAGGCTTCTTGCCTTCGGGTATAGCTTACATCTCCTTTGCATAGCCAGCTGTTATTAAACTGTTGCAAGGAGGCTTGCCTTCGGGTATAGCTTACATCTCCCTTGCACAGTTGGCTTCATGCCTAGTTTGGTTACATTAAGCGATGGTGTTGATGGATGCTTCTTACCTTTGGTATAGCTTACATGACCCTAAGACAACAACGTGTACACCAAATTCCAGTTGCTTATCAACTGCGGCCATCGAAGGGGGCTTCTTACCGACGGGTATCGCTTATCTCACCCTAATGGCCGGCTTTATGCCACTTTCGGTTACTTATTAACCGCGGTTGTCGAAGGGGGCTTCTTACCGACGGGTTCGCTTATCTCACCCTAACAACCGGCGTTTACGCCAAAACTCAGTTGCTTATCAACCGTAGCTGTTGAAAGAGGCTTCTTGCCTTCGGGTATAGCTTACATCTCCTTTCAAACAGTCGGCTTTATCAGTGAGCCGTGGTTGTTGATGGAGGCTTCTTGCATTCGGGCATAGCTTACATTACCCATCGACAGCCGGCGTCCGCGCCTACAATTGTAGCTGTTGAAAGAGGCTTCTTGCCTTCGGGTATAGCTTACATCTCCTTTCAAACAGCCGGCTTTATCAGTGAGTCGTGGTTGTCGATGGAGGCTTCTTACCTTCGGGTATAGCTTACATTACCCATCGACAGCCGGCGTCCATGCTTACAACTGTAGCTGTTGAAAGAGGCTTCTTGCCTTCGGGTATAGCTTACATCTCCTTTCAAACAGCCAGCTTTATCAGTGAGCCGTGGTTGTCGATGGAGGCTTCTTGCCTTCGGGTATAGCTTACATTACCCATCGATAGCCAGCGTCCGCGCCTACAACTGTAGTTGTTGAAAGAGGCTTCTTGCCTTTGGGTATAGCTTACATATCCTTTCAAACAACCGGCTTTATGTCGTCTCAGGCTAATTATTAGCCGCGGCTATCGATGGAGGCTTCTTGCCTTGGGGTATAGCTTACATCTCCCATTGACAGCCGGCATTCGCGCATACAACATTTGTTGTTAAAAGAAGGCTTCTTACCGTCAGGTATAGCTTACATTACCCTTCATACAGCCGGTTTTAGGCCGCTTCTGGTTCATCAATAGCCGCAGTTGTCGATAGAGGCTTCTTACCATCAGGTATAGCTTACATTATCCTAAGGCAACCAGCTCCTTAATGGATTCATCCGACAAGAGCCGGAGCCATGTTGCTCCGGTTGACAAAATTCAAGTTTTCAAAGATATTATCCGGCTCTAATCTTCTGGAGAAGGAATGACGTCTTCAAAGACAAACACCCCTCATCAGAAAAGCTCAAGGTATATTTATGCAAAGGAGCGATCAATCAATGGAGAGCCGGCAACACATCAAATTGAAACACGGAGAGACGGAAAGTATACACAAAGAAATGGAAATATATACAGCCGGCACTATCTTTAGAACGGCAGAGTCATCCTTAAGCTATTACAAAAATTGCTCTCAGAAGGAGCAAAGGCATTACCAAGTTTCAACCGCCTACGGCGGGTCATTGCATGAGCCATCGCTGAAAAGGTTACAAAATGCAAAGTCAGATGATCGGATCATCCTGCTCCGGCTCTTCTACTGGCTTTATCTGGAGAGTTTCCAAATCCCAGTTGTAGTTAGCCAGCGCGGCGAAGGACCCTTCTTCAAAAAAGGGAGACGTGTCGAGGTCATTAGGAAAGAGTTCCTTACTGTGGGCGGGTGTTAGAGATTTCCACTCGTAGAGAGGCCCGCGGATCCTCTTATCCTCACCATCATAAGCCACCTGGTAGACATTTAAGTTGGCTTCATCTACAAGTACAGACGCCAAGAAGTGGGAGTCCTTGACACACTGGATATAGTCCGCCTCTGTGAATTCTGAGCCGTCGTCTTTCTTCGATGGATAGCCATCCATCATTTCAGTCGGCGTCAGCTCAGGGGCGAAGGCCAGAGCCCGGCTCAATCCGGCGACTGCATCTTGATGAAAAGCTGATTTCTTCAGTTCTTCAATCTGTTTGGGCATGGTGGAGAAGAGTTCCAAGACCCCTTTCAGAGTGGTGGGGATCTTCTCCTTATATTGAACACTCTTGATCGTGAAGATGGCGACGCAGTATAGTTGTTCCGCAAAGGTGTAGATGGCCTTCAGTGGTAGAAGGTTATCAGAAGCCAACTGCCGGCTCCTGGGACCTGGATAAGCCGGATAAAGCTAATGAGTCGCCAATTTTTCAATAGCAATGTTAAAATACAAAGTAAAACAGAAACTTACCAAATAGGGTGGCTGACATCTTCGCTGTGTGCCGCTTCAGGCCTTGGAGTTCCTCCGCCACAGCTATAAGCCGCTGGTCGGCGTCGTCGCCCGTTTGGTGAGAGCGACCTTTTCAGATTCTGCCGTCTCTTTCAAAGAGGTAAGCTCAGCAATGGCATTGGCCAGCTCCTCAGAGAGAAGCCGACACTTTTCGTCAGCAATGCTTCGGGCTTCTTGCTGAGCTGCCAAGTTGGCCTTCAGACCCGTCAACTGAGCCCCGACTTCGTTTAAAGCTTCCTATAATACATCAAAATACAGGATAAGTCGCCAAAATACAGGACGAGTGTTAAAAGTAAATTTATGCAAGTCTCAAACAGATTGCAAGCAATATATTTGACACTTGGGTGCTAATGTATATTTGATGTTTCAGTATGCAATACAGTTTCGGTTCATCTCCTTCGAAGTTAATCCGGAACTTGGGGGCTACAATATGGCTCTTCAATGTACTAATAATGGAAGCACTGACTCAACTTGATCAAGTTTGAGCCGGCCCTTGGGGGCTACGATTAGATCATCAAGTTGTCTACATTAAAGACCCGACTCAAATAAAATCTGAGACGGCCCTTGGGGGCTACGATTGGCGGTTCACTTTATCTATAGTACTAAGCTAAAGCAATTCTAAGTGAATTTGGCATGACAATATCTACAGAGGTCACAGAAAGACCCGGCTCAACTATCAACTAGATTAAACCGACTCTTGGGGGCTAAATAAGGATATAGCAAGAAGAAAAGGGTACCTCATATTTTGCCTTCATCAAGGTCACCAGCCGAAGTTCCAAGTCCCGACTGGTATTTAGCCGGTTCATATATCCGGCATGGAGCTCATCAGCTGTCATCTTCTCGTACGAAGAATCAAAGTTTAAGTTCCTCGAGGCCTCTGACGGTTCGGTATGTTTAGTCAGCACATGAGCCAGAGGCGTCTGCTGAGCTGACCCGGTGATAATGACCTCCGGAGTTGCAGGAGTTTTTGCAGGAGTAGGCAGTTTGAAGGAGCCCTTGGAGGACTCTCCATGATGACATCTTCAGCGACTGGCTCCGTGGAGGCAGCCGGCGGGTTTTCTTCTGCTTGAGTCTCCTCCGGTTGCTCGAGCTCCTGCTCTTGGATAACAGGACTGGAGGAGGGCTTGTTGGTCTTGCGATGCTTGGCTTGGGCACTGCGAAACAAAAGGATCAGCATTTGAAGATGTTACTATCGTGTTAACAGCCGGATATCTAAATGTCATAGTAAGAAAGACTTACAGTGGATTGATCTTGGGCGGTGGTAGAACCGACGCCGAAGAGTCGCCAGAAGAAGGGGATTTCTAAAAAGAGTAAAACAGGAAAGATGAGAAAGTGTCAAGATTACAAAGGAAAGTTAAAGGAAAAGTAGAGACGTAAACCTCTGCGGGGCGCTTCTTGGGAGCCGGAGAATTTGGTAACCCAGACACAAGCTCAGTAGAGCCGATGCTCCGAGTCTGTCGATGCTCGGCCTGCTGTTGCTTCTTCAAAAGAAAGTCGGGAGCCAGGTAAGCGAGAGGATGAGAAAGAGGAACTTTTCTAATAGCCTGCCGCGGCTTTCGGGGGACAAAACATTCTGAGCCGGAAGAAATATAGTTTACCTCAGGAACATTGGCGTGGCTGGTTTCCACTTCATCCTGCGAGTAAAACAAGCATTAATAAATAGCAGGAGGGCAAAGGGTCAAGCAAACAAATTAAAGACTTTACCTCTGAGTCAGACGTCTGTGGCCGTTCAAGCCAGCCTTCTTGCGGAGCGCTCTTCTTTGACTTTTTGCCCGTAGCTTTCTTCTTGGTCTTTTTTGGGGGAGGGACATACTCCTTCTTCCAGAGTTCTGAGTCGGCCTACAAGAGTGACCTGAAGAGGGAGTAATAAATCAGCAAAGTACAAGCAACATCCAAGAGACGGATGGGAAGAGATTAACTTACGTCCAGAATCGAACGATTGACGCAGAAAGGCGCCAGCCCGATGGCGCTGTAAGAGCCGGAGGCTTTGTGGACAAGGCTCCGGATGGTCATGGTGATGTCGTCTTCGGTCAAAATTGATTTGCTGAAGCACAAGGAGTTGTCGTACTTGCCTTCGTATTCACACATAAGCCGGCCCCTGTGGCTTAAGGGCATGATCTGCCAAGAAACCCAGCAGCGGATCAAGTCTATTCCTGTTAGTCCATTGGCCATGAGCGCCTTGAGCTTGGCATGAGCCGGTTCAAATCTGGCACGCTCCGAGGCTGAGAGCCGTCCCGGAAGCTCTGATTCTGTCTTGAGTCGGGAGGGACGGTAGCTCGGCAAGGGGCGTTCACCCTCAGGAGAGGTATCCTTGCAATAGAACCAGGTTTTATTCCAGTCCTTTGGGTGACTCGGCATTTGCATAGCCGGAAAAATGATGTCTCTGCGTCGCTGAATAGAGATCCCTCCAAGCTCCAGACTTGGACCGCCCTTCATCTCGGTTTGGCGGTTGGCATACAAGAACTCCCGAAAGAACCCCACAGACGGCCTGGACTGCAGATAAACCTCGCAGAGCACTTGGAAGTGGCATATATTCGAGATAGAGTTGGGGGGCAAATCTTGAGGGTGCAGCTTATACAAATAAAGAACGTCCCGGAAAAATTCTGAGACGGGCGGCACGAACCCTTTCTCAATGTGGTCGGTGAAAACGACTACTTCTCCTTTCTTGGGTGCAGGCCGGGTCTCATCACCCGGAACCCGCCAGTGAAGAACCTCTTTGGGAGGGAGAGTGCCCGCTTCGACAAGATCTGCTAAATATTCTTCCGTGACGCAGGAGCCAACCCAGTTGCATGAGTTTGACGCACGAGACATGACGGCGGCTTAACTACTGTACAAAGGAGATAAAGATGGCAAGTCAAGAACAAGCAGGAATCTACAGCGGCTTACAATTTTAAGGACTCTACGATATCATGCTTCCGTCCGGGTGACAAGAGCCGGACGTGGCTTAGCGACTCATCCAAGGAAAGGAAGATTGAAAATCAGCTAAGTCCTAAAAAATAGATTCCACAAACTATTGCTATGGCTACGGATCTAGAAAAGAAGAGAAAATAGTTTTTATCCTTACCTAGCGATGAACAGCGGAAGAAAAGGAAATGGGCTAGAGCCATCGTGGTCCGCACATTACGCGTGGCCGGCCCACGCGCGGCGACGAAGCAAGAGCACATTCTAAAGGCGTCAACGGCGTCGAGATACACTCACGATGGCGGTGCCGGAGCACCGAGCGGCGGTGGCGGAGCCCCCGGTGAAAACTCTACTACGACAGCGGCGATCTAAGGAGCAGGAGAACTCACCGGAGATGGCACGGCGAAGGCGGACGAAACTCTGGTTCGCACAGGTTGATGCAGCGGCCAGTCGGTGTAGCTGTGAAGATGACGCCGGACGACGAGGACGCTGGAGCGACGGCGACAGGAAGAAGAAGAAGAGACATGAGCGGGAGAATGAAAGGCTTCGACCCGCACGGGTCATATTTAAAGAGGAAATAAGGAAGGCGCGAAAATCCAGGCGACGACACCGTTTGACCGAGGCGGACGCCTCGATTCTCGGGATGACAGTTTAATGAAAGATTCAGTGATACGTCAGCAGTTCTCATGATGTCACGCCGGGTCATTTCCGGGCGGCTCGCCAAAATCACAAGATAAGGATGAAGTGAGCAAGCTCAATTCAACCTGGGGCCTAATGTTGGGGATGTAACCCCGCAATATGACCCGCCTTAGAGGCTTCGGTTCATATTGGTGACTTTGAGCCGGCCGATGGGTGAGCTGTAAGACTGGTGGCCCAGGAAGTTAGACGGCTCAAGATGTGGGCCGCATGATGGCCCGGACGTAGAAGACCCGGGTGTGTAAGCCACCTCTAGGACAACTTGGACAAAAAGATAGAAAGAGATTCGAAGTCACAAGAAGACCCGGATAGATAATTGTAAAGACCCGGTGGTCCTAACCTCCTATATAAAGGCAGACCCAGGGCGACTTAGGAGAGAGGTGATCGAGAACTAGGTCAAGCTTCTAGCTCTTTGTAATCGATACACAAGCAATACAAACACAAGCAGGACGTAGGCTATTACCTCGACTTGAGGGGCCAAACCTAGGTAAATCCGTGTCTTTCGTCTCGATCAACCCCTTTGAGTCCACCCCGTTAGCGATGGCCTCGAATCCAAGTCCGTGTGCCCAGACATCTGCCGTGATAAATCCACGACACTACAGGTTCGGTGAAGCATAGACATGACCCGGAACCCCTTCCGATCAATGACCAACATCGGAGCCGTGGACACCCATATTGACCCCTATACCCACATGAATGAATATACGAGCGAACCTCCAGTTGTCATGTGCTATTCCTTTTGCTTCGCGATATGTTACAAATACCCGAGGTGAGACATGTTGGCATCCCGTGGATCAACAATTTGTCCACTATGCCAGTTACCTCGTTACCGGTATTGTTCTCTTTTCTCGTTCTCGTGTTCCGGCATCCCCGTGATCAAATCACAAAATGTCTGGCCAGACGATGATGGATACCGTAACACCGAGAGGGCCTAGAGATATCTCTCCATCATCGGAGGAGAAAATCCCAATCTTGAGTTACCAAGTTACTTGACATACTTTTCCATGAACCCGTAAGCCGCCGTAATAGCCACCCATTTACGGATGACGTTTAACACACCCCAAAGTTCATGAAGCAAGCATGAAGAAACTCAATACTCTCATGGTCTAAGGAATTATGCAAAAATTAACTTCTCTGTGTTATTTACCATTAACTTATGATGAATGTATCTCATAGCATAACATCAATTCGGGTCGATTCAACACAAATGTTCTTCTAACATTGTGCCCTCAAAATTGCCGGCATAGCCATGCCCATGGTCAGGAAAACAGGATCATCATGCAATACTTGAGCCAGTCTTAGAGGCCAGACTAGGAATACAATTTACCGTTTATTATTCCACATGTGCATATGAGTCTTCCTTCAACCCTCGTGGTTATTGTAGACTCAAGAAGCATACCAGCTATAGCATGGAACATAAACCTAATTATGAACAGGGAGATAATCAATAACATTTATTATTGCCTCTAGGGCATATCTCCTACAGACTCCCACTTGCACTAGAGTCAATAATCTAGTCAATGCTAATGCACTTTACACCTATGGCATACTGGTGTAAAATATGCTTCGCTTGTGGTATACCCTGATGTCCAATGGATCTGACAACTTCAGCTCCATGTGTAACTATGGATATCCTCGCGTTTTCACACTATCACAAAATTCGTATTTTGTGTGAACTTGGCTTTGCATATGTGTGAATCATTGGTCGAAACCTAATTCCTCAGACTGAGCTATGGAGCAACTATCTGCAATAGTGTCTCATAGACCAAAGCCATCTTGGAACCATACTAAGTTCATGAATGAACTATATGATTCAACAACTTCTTTGTCGCTTCCAAAGCGTCAACATACTTAGCCTTTGTTACAAAATTCGCCACAATATCTTGTTTGGAACAATTTCCAACTACCGTGCCACCATATTGTGTATTACACAAAACCCTTAACTTAAATCGATAATCGCATGGAGCATTGATTGAGACTGCATCGATGTAATTACTTACAAAGAACACTTCATAATCTCTGCTTGCGAGAAAACATGTCATCAGCACTACTCTAGTACTTAATGACATCTTTCACTGTTGTCCCATTATCAGTGCTTTGATCACTTTGGTATCTATACTCGCAACAACTTGGGAGTATTGGACATATCTGGGTTTTTTTACATACCATGAAATACATGATTTAATCCAAACACTAGAGTGTGTGGAATCTCCATCATGTATTTTACTCGTTAGTGTTTTGGGATACTGAGTCTTGCAAAAACTCTTTCCATGTGACTTCGGCAAGAATCACTCCTTGGAGTTTTTAAATTCTAAAAGGTTTTAGCACCTTGTCAATATGTATTCATTGCTTAGCCCCATTAGGTAAATCTATCTCCATAGATCATCATGCCTAATATTGAGGCTATTTAGCCTAAGCACTTCATCGCAAAACTATTTTCAAATGAAGTCCTAATTCGTGTCAAGAAATTTATTTCCAATTAACAATGTGTCAAGCACACAACGTTTTTAGAAATATTATTATGCTCCCACTTACTTTCTTGAATCACAAGCATCTTCGTTACCCATTGATGAAATCAAAAAACCCTTTTGACCATTTCATCAAACCACGAAGATTCCAACTCCATTTTGCTCTCTTCTGTCCATTGCTGGAACTCTGAAGTTTGCATACTTACTAGCATCCTTTGGATCGACAAATTACTTTGGACTGTATCACATACAAGTCCTAGGTTTTATTTCCATCAGATGGAAATCCTTTTGTCATCCATGTTTCATATCTCATGATTGATATATGTATTAATTGCTAGTTCAACCTGAACCGACCTTAAGCATCGCTATGGTGAAACAACCTCATCGTAGTCAACTCCTTGAACTTGTTATTTCAACAAGTCGAGCTTTATGGATAAAACAATTTTTATCCGTATCAGTTTTTAGTTCCATAAATATTCGTTAGACTCTAAGTCCTCTGAAAGGTGTATCAAGGTTTTAATCTTGAATCACTTATATGGAAACTATCTCGGATTGTATTGGCATTTAGCCAATCCCGGAGTCAGGGCCCATCAACGCTTCCTTGTGTATTGTAGGTATACTATTGTCTAACAACAATATCTTGTTTGCGCACCTGATAGGTTTGCACGAGATTTGCCTACGTGGTTCAGCTGCACATTCGACCGAAGTCCATACATTTTATTGTAGAGACTTCCGTATCAGTCGTAGTAGGAAACAGCGGAATCACTTCCAGGGTTTCTTTCCTTTGAACTGATGACGAAGATACTGGTTATCTCGTCGAGTTGCACTGTCCTCCCACTCACCTTTTGTAAGAACTATTCTCTTTAAAAGCATACCGTTTTATGGCAAAACCCTTTGCCTCGGTATAGTGGTGGGGGAATACCCAATGACTTGGGATAACCATACAAAGTAGCACTTGTCCGATTTGGAATAGGTTTGTAACCTTTTACACAAGCCCCATATTCCAAATGTTAAGAAAAGATATAACATGGTTGGGTGTACCATACCATGGCGTCATTTCAACAGACCTGATGGATCTCTTTTCAGTGTCAAAGCCACAGTCTCTAAAGCATCACTTTATAAATGGGGTAATGGAAAATCTATTTATGTCATCTTTGATCTTACCATGTCATAAATGGTTTGATTACATCTTCACGGACTTTCCACTTGCAGTGGTGTTCCGGGAGGTGCAAGTTATGAAACTCTTTTCACAACTCATCAGACATTCGCTAAACTTGTAACTCAAATATTCCTTTCCGCAATCAAATTGCAGAAACATAATTTTCTTGGTACAATAACTTCTACTTCATTTTTGAAAACCTTTCGAATGATTTCAAAAGATCCAGACTTACACCTCATCAAGTAAATATCCATATATCTACTTGAGTTATTTTTTAAGTTAGACAAATCCACTGTTTGCAACAACATTTATCGGACTACATACATCAAATGTATGATCACCAATAAGTTCTTTGCTCGTTCCTTATGGCCCGTGAACGGTATTTTAGTTAGTTCACCTTTGGGAGGAAAGTTGAGAGTGTCAGATGATTCAAAATCAAACGACTTCAAAATCCATCATAATGGAATTTTCCATGCGGGTTTCTCCAATGTGACCAAATGCAGTGCCACAGATATGTGGTATTCTTTTAGTCTTGCGACATTTAGCGTCAATGTTATGGATGTATCATATTTCCATCAATATTCATAACATACATCCCATCTAGGATGGAAGCATGTACCTTCATGTTTATTCATAATACTGAACAACAATTGTTGTTTTTATGAACAACTCTTTTGCAACAAACATTGTGCAATGGGCTAGAGTGTATGAAACTCTAAAATGAATTATAAAAGTAAACCCAGAGGTAATGTATTATTATCAATATTCATAACATACGTCTCATTCATAATGAAAGTATGGCCCTTATGTTATTCATAACACCGTGTTGGAAATATGCCCTAGAGGCAATAATAAAATGGTTATTATTGTATTTCCTTGTTCATGATAATTGTCTATTGTTCATGCTATAATTGTGTTAACCGGAAACCGTAATACATGTGTGAATACATAGACCACAACATGTCCCTAGTAAGCCTCTAGTTGGCTAGCTCGTTGATCAATAGATGGTCACGGTTTCATGACCATGGACATTGGATGTCGTTGATAACGGGATCACATCATTAGGAGAATGATGTGATGGACAAGACCCAATCCTAAGCATAGCACAAGATCGTGTAGTTCGTTTGCTAAAGCTTTTCAATGTCAAGTATCGTTTCCTTAGACCATGAGATTGTGCAACTCCCGGATACTGTAGGAATGCTTTGGGTGTGCCAAACTTCACAATGTAACTGGGTGGCTATAAAGGTGCACTACGGGTATCTCCGAAAGTATCTGTTGGGTTGGCACGAATCGAGACTGGGATTTGTCACTCCGTGTGACGGAGAGGTATCTCTGGGCCCACTCGGTAAGACATCATCATAATGAGCTCAATGTGACTAAGGAGTTAGCCACGGGATGATGTATTACGGAACGAGTAAAGAGACTTGTCAGTAACGAGATTGAACAAGGTATAGGGATACCGACGATCGAATCTCGGGCAAGTATCATACCGATAGACAAAGGGAATTGAATACGGGATTGATTGAATCCCCGACATCATGGTTCATCCGATGAGATCATCGTGGAGTACGTGGGAGCCAACATGGGTATCCAGATCCCGCTGTTGGTTATTGGCCGGAGAAGTGTCTCGGTCATGTCTACGTGTCTCCCGAACCCGTAGGGTCTACACACTTAAGGTTCGATGACGCTAGGGTTATAGGGAAATGGTATACATGATTACCGAAGGTTGTTCGGAGTCCCGGATGAGATCCCGGACGTCACGAGGAGCTCCGGAATGGTCCGGAGGTAAAGATTGATATATAGGAAGTCCAGTTTTGGTCACCGGAAAGTTTTCGGGCTCATCGGTAGTGTACCGGGAGTGCCGGGAGGGTGCCGGAGGACCCCCGGGAGGGGTGTGACGACCAAAGGACCACATGGGCTGTTAGATAAAGTGTGCCAGCCCTTATTGGGCTGGGCAAGACTTTTTCTAAAGGCCCATGCGGCTGGAGATAAGGAGATAAGGCAAAAAGGATTTAAAAGGAGGAGATCCACCTCCCTTGTGGGAGGTGGACTCTCCCTTTAATTCGGCCGGCCATCTCCTCTTTGGAGTAGAGGCCAAGCCAGCCCTCCACGTCCCTCCTCCTATATATACTTGAGGTTTTGGATGTTTTGGGACAAGATTTGATCTCTCTCTCTCTCACGGCAAAGCCCTACCTCTCTTCTTCCTCCTCCGCAGCGCTTAGGCGAAGCCCTGTCGGAATACCTTGCTACTCCACCACCACCACGCCGTCGTGCTGCTGTTGGAGCCCTTCCCCAACCTCTCCTTCCTCCTTGCTGGATCAAGGTGTTGGAGACGTCACCGGGCTGCACGTGTGTTGAACGCGGAGGTGCCGTCCGTTCGGCACTTGATCGGATCTACCGCGATCTGAATCGCTGCGAGTACGACTCCATCAACCGCGTTCTTGTAACGCTTCCGCTTAGCGATCTTCAAAGGTATGAAGATGCAATCTCTCCCCTCTCGTTGCTGGTTTCTCCATAGATAGATCTTGGTGAACGTAGGAAATTTTTGATTTACTACTACGTCTCCCAACAGTGGCATCATGAGCTAGGTCTATGCGTAGAATCTATGCACGAGTAGAACACAAAGCAGTTGTGGGCGTTGATTTTGTTAATATGCTTGCCGTTACTAGTCTTATCTTGATTCGACGGTATTGTGGGATGAAGCGGCCCGGACCAACCTTACACGTACGCTTACGTGAGACCGGTTCCACCGCCTGACATGCACTAGTTGCATAAGGTGGCTAGCGGGTGTCTGTCTCTCCCACCTTAGTCGGATTGGATTCGATGAAAAGGGTCCTTATGAAGGGTAAATAGCAATTGGCATATCACGTTGTGGTTTTGACGTAGGTAAGAAACGTTCTTGCTACAAACCTATAGCAACCACGTAAAAACTTGCAACTACAAATTAGAGGACGTCTAACTTGTTTTTGCAGCATATGCCGTGTGATGTGATATGGCCAAAAGGATGTGATGTGATGCATTGTGATGTATGAGATTGATCATGTTCTTGTAATAGGGTTCACGACTTGCACGTCGATGACTATGACAACTGGCAGGAGCCATAGGAGTTGTCTTATACTATTGTATGACCTGCGTGTCAATCATAAACGCCATGTAATTACTTTACTTTATTGCTAAACGTTAGCTGTAGTAGTAGAAGTAATATTTGGCGAGACAACTTCATGAAGACACAATGATGGAGATCATGATGATGGAGATCATGGTGTCGTGCCGGTGACAGTGATGATCATGGTGCCCCGAAGATGGAGATCAAAGGAGCAAAATGATATTGGCCATATCATGTCACTATATTGATTGCATGTGATGTTTATCATGTTTACATCTTATTTGCATAGAACGATGGTAGTAAATAAGATGATCTCTCAATAAAATTTCAAGAAAGGTGTTCACCCTAACTGTGCACCGTTGCTAAGGATCGTCGTTCCGAAGCACCACGTGATGATCGGGTGTGATAGGTTCTAACGTTCGCATACAACGGGTGTAAGCCAGATTTACACATGCGAAACACTTAGGTTGACTTGACGAGCCTAGCATGTACAGACATGGCCTCGGAACACGGAGGACCGAAAGGTCGAACATGAGTCGTATAGAAGATACGATCAACATAGAGATGTTCACCATGGATGACTAGTCCGTCTCACGTGATGATCGGACACGGGCTAGTTGACATGGATCATGTATCACTTGGAAGACTAGAGAGATGTCTATCTAAGTGGGAGTTCATTAATAATTTGATTAAATGAACTTAATTATCATGAACTTAGTCTAAAAATGTCCTTGCAAATTATGTCGTAGATAGCTCGCGCTGTAGCTCCCCAGTTTTATTGATACAATCCTAGAGAAAAGTAAGTTGAAAGTTGATGGTAGCAATAATGCGGACTGGGTCCGTGATCTGAGGACTGTCCTCATTGCTGCACACAAAGCTTATGTTTTTGATGTACCGCTAACTGCACCACTCCCTCAAGCGTTGTCTGTAGATGTTGTGAACATATGACAGGCACTTTTTGGTGACTACGTGATAGTTCAATGCGTCATGCATTACGGCTCAGAATTGAGGCTCCAAAACGTTTTGAACGTCACGGAACATATGAGATGTTCTAGGAGCTGAGATTGTGATCTCAGGCTCGTGCCTATGTTGAGAGGTATGAGACCTCCAACAAGATTCTTTGTCTGCAAGATAAAGGAGAATAGCTCAATCGGTGAGCGTGTGCTCAGATTGTCTGGGTGCTACAATCACTTGAATCAAGTGGGAGTTAATCTTCCAGATGAGATAGTGATTAAAGCAGTTCTCCAAGTCACTGCCACCAAGCTACTAGAGCTTCGTGATGAACTATAACATGCCAGGGATGGATAAGATGATCCCTGAGTTGTTCGTGATGTTTGACACCACGAAGGTAGAAATCAAGAAGGAGCATCAAGTGTTGATGGTTAAGTGAAACCACTAGTTTCAAAAGGGGCAAGGGCAAGAAGGGAAAACTTCGAGAATGGCAAGCCAGTTGTTGCTCTAGTGAAGAAATCCAAGGTTGAGCCCGAACCCGAGACTAAGTGCTTCTGTTATGAGGAGAATGTTCGCTGAAGCAGAAAAACCCTAGATGCTTGGTAGATAAGAAGGCTGGTAATGTCGATGGAAGTATATTTGATATACGTGTTAGTGATGTGTACCTTGCTGGTACTCCTAGTAGCACCTGGGTATTGGATACCGGTTCGGTTGCTAAGTGTTAGCAACTCGAAATAAAAGCTACAGAATAAATGGAGACTAGCTAGGTGAAAGGTGACGATGTGTGTTGGAAGTATTTCCAAGATTGATGTGATCACCATCGCACGCTCTCTCTACCTTCGGGATTTGTGATAAACCTAAATAAATGTTATTTGGTGTTTGCGTTGAGCATGAACGTGATTAGATCATGATTAGTGCGATACGGTTATTCATATAAGTTAGAGAATAATGGTTATTCTGTTTACATGGATAATGCCTTTAATGGTCATGCACCCACTCGGAATGGTTTATCGAATCATGATCGTAGTAGTACACATGTTCATAACGTTGGTACCAAAAGATACAAAGTTAATAATGATAGTACCACATGCTTGTGGCACTGCCACGTAATGTTATATTGGTATAAATCGCATGAAGAAACTCCATGATGATGGATTTTTTGACTCACTCGATTTCGAATCGGTTGAGACATGCGAGCCATGCCTCTTGGGCAAGATGACTGAGACCCTGTCATCCAATATGATGGAGCGGGCAAGTGGCTTATTGGAATTAATACATGTTGATGTATGTGGTCCAATGAGTGTTGAAACACACAGTGGATATCGTTGTTTTTCTTTACCTTCACTGATGATTTGAGTAAATATGGGGATATTTACTTAATGAAACACGAGTCTGAAATGTTTGAAAGGTTCAAGGAGTTTCACAGTGAAGATAAAGATCATCGTGACAAGGAGATGAAATGTCTACGATATGATCATGGAGGTGAATATCTAAGTTACGAGTTTGGTATGCAATTTTAGACAATGTGGAAATTGTTTCACAGCTCACGCCTCCTGGAACACCATAGTGTGATGGTGTGTTCGAACGTCGTAGTCGTGCTCTATTGGATATAGTGAGTACTATGATGTCTCTTATCGTTTTACAACTATCGTTATGGGGTTATGCATTAAAGACAAATCCATTCACTTTAATAGGGCACCATCTAAGTCTGTTGAGATGACACCATGAGAATTATGGTTTGACAGAAGCCTAAGCTGTCGTTTCTTAATGTTTGGGGCTGCGACGCTTATGTGAAAATGGGTTTTTCACCTAGCGAGCTCGAACTCAAAGCAGACAAATGCATCTTCATAGAATACCCTAATGAGACATTGGGTATACCTTCTATCTCAGATCCAAGCGCAAAAGGTGTTTGTTGCTAAGAACGGGTCCTGTCTTGAGAAAGAGTTTCTCTCGAAAGAATTGAGTGGGAGGAAGATAGAACTTGATAAGGTTGTTGAACCTTTGTTTCAACCAGAGAATAGCGCAACACAGAAAGATGTTTCTGTAGAGCCTACTCAGTTGAAACGGAAGTTAATGATGATGATCATGAAGCTTCAGATCA
Source organism: Hordeum marinum (assembly GCA_022496015.1). NCBI lineage: Eukaryota > Viridiplantae > Streptophyta > Magnoliopsida > Poales > Poaceae > Hordeum > Hordeum marinum. Next base: position 390,235,332 of record CM039672.1, read on the forward strand.
AGTCACTATCGAACCTCGTAGGTCGACAAGGACGCGTACTGCTCCTGAGTAGTACGACAACCCTGTCTTGGAAATCATGTTGTTGGACAACGATGAACCTACGAACTATGGAGAAGCGATGGTGGGCCCGGATTCCAACAAATGGCTAGGAGCCATGAAATCCGAGAAAGGATCCATGTATGAAAACCAAGTATGGACTTTGGTAGACTTGCCTGTTGAATGGCGGGTCATTGAGTACAAATGGACCTTTGAAATAAACATAGACGCTAATAGTGAAATGTCACCGTTTATAAAGCTCGACTTGTCGCAAAGAAGTTTCCGCCAAGTTCAAGGAGTTGACTGCGATGAGATTGTCTCATCTATAGCGATGCTAAAAGTCTATTAAAATTTTGTTAGCAGTTGCTGCATTTTTCGATTATGAAATCTGGCAGATGGATGACAAAACAAGGTTTCCGTAATGGTTTCTGTGAGGAAGAGTTGTATGTGATACAACCAGAAGGTTTTGTCAATCCTAAGGATGCTAATAATATGCAAACTCCAGCGATCCTTCTATGGACTGGAGCAAGAATCTCGGAGTTGGAATATATGCTTTGATGAGGTGATCAAAGTGTTTAAGTTTATACAAAGTTTATGAGAAACTTGTATCTGCAAGAAAGTGAGTGGGAGCACTATAGAATTTCTTATAAGAATATGTAGTTGACATATTATTGATCGGAAATGATGTAGAATTTCTGGAAGAGCATGAAGGGTTGTTTGAAAAGAGTTTTTTTTTCAAAGGAAGACCCAGATAAAGCTACTATTTTATTGAGCATCAAGATCTATAGGGATAGATCAATTCACTTGATAAGTTTTTTCGACGAAGACATACCTTGACAAGTTTTTGAAGGAGTTCAAAATAGATGGGTCAAAGAAGGAGTTCTTGACTGTATTGTAAGGTGTGAAATTGAGTAAGACTCAATACCCGACCACGGCAGAAGATAAAGAAAAGATGAGTGTCATCTCCTATGCTTTAGCCATAGGCTCTATATAGTATGCCATGCTGTGTACCGCACCTGTGTGTGCCTTGCCATGAGTCTGTCAAGGGGTACAAGAGTAATCCAAGAGTGGATCACTGGACAACGGTCAAAGTTATCCTTAGTAACTTGAGAACTAAGGAAATATTTCTCGATTATGGAGGTGATAAAGAGTTCATCGTAAAGGGTTACGATGATGCAAGCTTTAATTCCAATCCGGATGACTCTTAGTAGAAATCTGGCTACGTATAGTGGAGCAGCCATTTGGAATAGCTCCAAGTGGAGCGTGGGAGCAGTATCTACAAATATGAAATGGAAAGTTTGCAAAGGTACACACGGATCTGAATGTCGCAGACCCGCTGACTAAAAACCTCTTTCACGAGCAGAACATGAACAAACCCCAGAACTTATTGGGTGTTAATCACATGATGATATGATCACATGGTGATGTAAGTGTTAATCACATGGTGATGTGAACTAGATTATTGACTCTAGTGCAAGTGGGAGACTGTTGGAAATATGCCCTAGAGGCAATAATAAAATGGTTATTATTGTATTTCCTTGTTCATGATAATTGTCTATTGTTCATGCTATAATTGTGTTAACCGGAAACCGTAATACATGTGTGAATACATAGACCACAACATGTCCCTAGTAAGCCTCTAGTTGGCTAGCTCGTTGATCAATAGATGGTCACGGTTTCATGACCATGGACATTGGATGTCGTTGATAACGGGATCACATCATTAGGAGAATGATGTGATGGACAAGACCCAATCCTAAGCATAGCACAAGATCGTGTAGTTCGTTTGCTAAAGCTTTTCAATGTCAAGTATCGTTTCCTTAGACCATGAGATTGTGCAACTCCCGGATACTGTAGGAATGCTTTGGGTGTGCCAAACTTCACAACGTAACTGGGTGGCTATAAAGGTGCACTACGGGTATCTCCGAAAGTATCTGTTGGGTTGGCACGAATCGAGACTGGGATTTGTCACTCCGTGTGACGGAGAGGTATCTCTGGGCCCACTCGGTAAGACATCATCATAATGAGCTCAATGTGACTAAGGAGTTAGCCACGGGATGATGTATTACGGAACGAGTAAAGAGACTTGTCAGTAACGAGATTGAACAAGGTATAGGGATACCGACGATCGAATCTCGGGCAAGTATCATACCGATAGACAAAGGGAATTGAATACGGGATTGATTGAATCCCCGACATCATGGTTCATCCGATGAGATCATCGTGGAGTACGTGGGAGCCAACATGGGTATCCAGATCCCGCTGTTGGTTATTGGCCGGAGAAGTGTCTCGGTCATGTCTACGTGTCTCCCGAACCCGTAGGGTCTACACACTTAAGGTTCGATGACGCTAGGGTTATAGGGAAATGGTATACATGATTACCGAAGGTTGTTCGGAGTCCCGGATGAGATCCCGGACGTCACGAGGAGCTCCGGAATGGTCCGGAGGTAAAGATTGATATATAGGAAGTCCAGTTTTGGTCACCGGAAAGTTTTCGGGCTCATCGGTAGTGTACCGGGAGTGCCGGGAGGGTGCCGGAGGACCCCCGGGAGGGGTGTGACGACCAAAGGACCACATGGGCTGTTAGATAAAGTGTGCCAGCCCTTATTGGGCTGGGCAAGACTTTTTCTAAAGGCCCATGCGGCTGGAGATAAGGAGATAAGGCAAAAAGGATTTAAAAGGAGGAGATCCACCTCCCTTGTGGGAGGTGGACTCTCCCTTTAATTCGGCCGGCCATCTCCTCTTTGGAGTAGAGGCCAAGCCAGCCCTCCACGTCCCTCCTCCTATATATACTTGAGGTTTTGAATGTTTTGGGACAAGATTTGATCTCTCTCTCTCACGGCAAAGCCCTACCTCTCTTCTTCCTCCTCCGCAGCGCTTAGGCGAAGCCCTGTCGGAATACCTTGCTACTCCACCACCACCACGCCGTCGTGCTGCTGTTGGAGCCCTTCCCCAACCTCTCCTTCCTCCTTGCTGGATCAAGGTGTTGGAGACGTCACCGGGCTGCACGTGTGTTGAACGCGGAGGTGCCGTCCGTTCGGCACTTGATCGGATCTACCGCGATGTGAATCGCTGCGAGTACGACTCCATCAACCGCGTTCTTGTAACGCTTCCGCTTAGCGATCTTCAAAGGTATGAAGATGCAATCTCTCCCCTCTCGTTGCTGGTTTCTCCATAGATAGATCTTGGTGAACGTAGGAAATTTTTGATTTACTACTACGTCTCCCAACACACCGAACATGAAAAGTTCTCTTATGAACAACCTTCTTGCAAGATACCTTATGCAAAGGGCTAGAGTGTGAAACTCTAAAATGAATTATGAAACTTAATACATAGGGAATACACCGATGGAAGGCATAGTAAAATTTACTATGTTCCCTGCGTGTATCTAAACATCATCCCTGGCTAGTCTTTCAGGCCATAGTAGTTCTTACATCGAGTTGCAACAGAATGCAATCGAGCGGGTATCTTTGTGACCAACTCACAATACCCAAGAATTAGTGATTAACATGTTTAACCATAATTCCCAAGAACTATATCTTTGACCAGCCTTCTATACATCAAAAACTTGTATGACATTCATACATGAGCTGGATATTCCAGTCTTCTTTCCTTTTGCCATTATACTTCTAACAGTTTAACTTTTCAGTATTTCTCCTACTCTCAGAAGAAGCATCCAACTTAAGAGTGGTGTTATCCCTAGACTTCCTAGGCGTGAAAGTCTCACTAACACCCTTCGGACACTTCCTTTCTCTTTAAGTTGTTGTTTTATTCACCTTTCATCATATGACAGGCGTTCTCCTGGATCCCTCTCTTATCAATCTAATGCATAGTAAACTTCTTTACTAGTAGTTTGCAAACAAACATTGCTTTGGATATCTCATATCTTCTAGCCTTTGTCTGTCTCTAAAAATGATTTCCAGATTCCATGAATATCACATAATTATCCAAACTTTAGAAGTTCGGGTCTCATGGAAGCAAACATATTGCACTTTGACTGAAAAGGATTTCTAGCTTTTGGATCGAAGGACGAGAGTCACATGATCCATAGCATTAGCGGGAGAATACCAAAATCATGCGATAGGACAAAGTCCTTCTCGGCACTCTTGAGGACAATCCTCACATTACGTTACCAATCGTAAATTTTTAACCAGATATTTAACAGCTATTCAATTTTAATAGGGAAGGTGGAAACACGAGCCATTATTCTACAACTATTATGCAAATCACACTTAGACATTGTTCAAAATTAAATGCATTGAGAATTAAAAGAATTCAATTCTATAGTGCGCTCCCACTCAAATCAATATCTCTCATAATTGATTGTAAGTGATTCAAGATCCATATTACAATTCAACGCCAAGGATGTATCCATCTCAAGTGACGAGAATTGTAATCGGTAGGCCAACTTGCCAATCACATCTCTATGTGACTCTTGTTCATCTTTCGATGTGTTTGTTCCGAGCTCATGACTTTCATGCCTGAACGTCAAGACAACCAAGTGATCACGCTGTGAGGTCTCAACTCACCCGCCTCACACCCGTACAATTGTTCGTACCCATGTATCCATGTGATACCCCGAAAGGAAAGATGCCGTGATGGTGCTACACTTGGGAGAACACTAACTACTTGATATTTTGTGAGTGATCACCCTAATAAAAGCGACTACCGCGCAATCAAAAGGGTGCAACATAAGGGATAAACATCTTAGGCAATTCATAATAGCATGATGTGGTATAGCCCTTTCTGATGGAGAAGTATTGTATTTCTTCGTCTTCGGCATTCGCGTCAGTCTTCACCTTCGCGAAGATTGCCACCACCTTGTCGATGCACCAGATAATATTGCTATCTCTATAGCAAATAAAATAAGTGCATTACATAGGGTTGACACGCAGGTCATTAAAGTGCAATCATATGGCTCCAGCCATCATGCCGAATCATGACACGCAGGTCATGTTAATCAAATTACATCATATAGTCATCTCATACATAATCAAATTTATATGAGCAATGATACACCACATCACATGCACATGCAAACCATCCTGCAAAACCAAGTTAGACGCCTCTAATCGGTTCATGCAGAAACTTGTTTTACGTGGCTTCTAAGGTTTCGAAACAAACCGAAGCTACCAACGCATCATCAAGCATGATAATCCAAGTCGCTAGATTAACATTGTGAGGTGTATGAAACACGAGATAATAAAATCTTGAGCCCCATACTAAACTTCGTCATACGCATGACCCTCGTGCAGATCGCATCTGCATTGCCCTTTTGTCTGCGAAACATCCATCTTTCTCAACTATGGTGGAACCCAAAGAACTGTTAGCACTTCGTTGATCTTTCAATCAGCATACTCAGGAGCAGCATGAAAGGATCGCGGATTGCCAGAACTTTGTGAGATTCCACCATGCCGTAAGATCAAGACTATGCAAATTCCAGGGAAGCAACAAGAACATTGGGTTACAGATTTCATCTGCTACCCGCACAAATAATTTTCAGTAATAGATCTCATCTACTACCTAATTATATTGTGCAACACCCATACATCTCTATGTATTCTAGATCGCAACCTGCATCTACGCATAGCACGGCTCTTGATGCCACTAATGGGTTATGCAGCAGAAAACAAAAAAAATCCGACCTACGCACTAGCCCAGGGCCACTATCTTTTCAATGCACTTTAAAATAGAAAAAAGGTTTCTCTCTCATCACACGGTAATCAAGACCAATGACATTCAATAGATGGTCTCCTCACTTTCCATGTGTACTTAGCTGATTGGGCTTGGGATAATTAAAAAGGAGAGAGATGATGGCTTGCATCTTTTCAATGCATTCTTTACTTAACTTTATAATCTGTCCTAAAATTCCTATATGTACATTTATTTGTGGACAAAGAGACTACATGTCTAAACATGCAAAAATGAAAGGATAAAGATAAGAAAGGAATCAGGCCTAAATGACATGATGCATGTGATGGGTTATGCAGCAGAAAACAAAAAATTTCCGACCTACGCACCAGCCCAGGGCCACTATGAAGACTGCATACAAGGTTTGATCTTTTCGTTACCGACTCGTAGCGCAGCGGAAGTAGAGTCGATGACGATTGGCGGTGCAGATCCCCGTAGCTAGGATTTACAACCTCCCAACCGCAAGGATGCATACCCTCATCTGCCCCTCGGACAGCCCTCTGGGAGGCGGTCAGACAGTCCCCCGGACGGTGTCACGGACAGCCCTTCGGGAGGACCTCCAAAACTTGGACTGTCACTCGGACAGCCCTTCAGGAGGACCTTCGAAACTCGGAAGGTCACACGGACAACCCTTCGGGAAGCACTCTCGAACCAAGACCGAAACTACGATCTCTCTACAGAGTGGCACACATACGGTGTCATCTATCCGGCAGGGCTTCGCCGTCCAGAACTAGTTCCTGCCGGAACCCAGACAGCCTTTCGGCTCTACGAAACTATTTCGCTGGGAGGGAGAGAAGAAGGCAGATCATTGCAATGGCACTTGTATGTGAGAAGGAGTGAGTTTATGGGCAGCCCATTCACCTCTATTTATAGGAAAACCAAGGGGGAGGATGGGACTGGAATTACCAAAATGCCCATGAGGTGAGCACACCACAAGGGCACAAAGGGAAAGCCTCCAAATAGTGTTGCCTGCATCACCATGCCTGCATCATCCCCTAATAGTATTTCCACTATTCACAAATAGTGTTTCCACTATTTGCAATAGTGTTTCCAATAAAGTAATCCAAAAGCACTTTCACTATTCATGACGACATTTTTCAGCGTCCGTTCAAACTGAAAATATTTGTGTGGGCTTAGAACATTTCCAACACCCACTAAAATAATTTTCAATGCGATCCGGAACAATTCCGTATTAGTGATTTTCATCTATGAAAAGCAACTGATGTGGTTCTGGTAGCTCCAGAACATTTCCGGTTTTTCTTCCGGAAAATTCTAGAAAGTTTTCAGAACGATTCTGGTACCCTCCAAGAATTATCAGGCATGTGCCGAAACCAATTTGACTTTATGGTATCCCCTAAAACAACTTTTCAGGTTCACCGGAACTATTCCGGTGTTCTCTCTACGGAACTTTTCCGCTGTTCGAAACTTTTCCGGTGTCCGAAGCTTTTCCGGTGCTTTTCTCTCAGACTTCCTGTCTAGTATTCAATAGATAGATGAACCTTAAGCGTGTGACCCTATAGGTTTGGTGAAGCATAGACATGACCCGGAACCCCTTCCGATCAATGATCAACATCGGAGCCGTGGACACCCATATTGACCCCTATACCCACATGAATAAATATTCGAGTGAACCTCCAGTTGCCGTGTGCTATTCCTGTTGCTTCGCGATATGTTACAAATACCCGAGGTGAGACATGTTGGCATCCCGTGGATAAACAACTTGTCGACTATGCCAATTACCTCGTTACCGGTATTGTTCTCTTTTCTCGTTCCCGTGTTCCGGCATCCCCGTGACCAAATCACAAAATGTATGGCCAGACGATGATGGATACCGTAACACCGAGAGGGCCCAGAGATATCTCTCCATCGTCGCAGGAGCAAATCCCAATCTTGAGCTATCAAGTTACTTGACATACTTTTCCATGAACCCGTAAGCCGCCGTAATAGCCACCCATTTACGGATGACGTTTAACAAACTCCAAAGTTCATGAAGCAAGCATGAAGAAACTCGATACTCTCATGGTCTAAGGAATTATGCAAACATTAACTTCTCTGTGTTATTTACCATTAACTTATGACGAATGTATCTCATAGCATAACATCAATTCGGGTCGATTCAACACAAATGTTCTTCTAACATTGTGCCCTCAAAATTGCCGGCATAGCCATGCCCATGATCAGGAAAACAGGATCATCATGCAATACTTGAGCCAGTCTTAGAGGCCAGACTAGGAATACAATTTACCGTTTATTATTCCACACGTGCATATGAGTCTTCCTTCAAGCCTCGTGGTTATTGTAGACTCAAGAACCATACCAGTTATAGCATGGAACATAAACCTAATTATGAACAGGGAGATAATCAATAACATTTATTATTGTCTCTAGGGCATATCTCTTACAACATGTTCAACAATACTTTGAACATAAACAAGTAGAAGGCCCCATGTTCTATTACGCAATTGATATGGATGAAATGGAAAGGCAACAAATATATTTTGTGCAGATGGAACTAAAATCTGAAATTACCAGCAATATGGAGATTGTGTGAGCTTCGATACAACCTACAAGACAAACAAATATGTGTTGAAATTTGCTCCATTCGTAGGCATTAATAGACATGGAGACAATTGCCTATTTGCATGCGGTCTGATGCCGAATGGAAACATAAGAACATTCAAGTGGTTGTTTGAGAAATTTTTGTTGTGCGTGCCAGGAAAAGCACCAAATTCAGTAATCGCAAACCAGTATAGAGCGATAAAAGAAGCAGTTAAACATGTTTCCCACTAGCAAATCACAGAAATTACCTATTGCTACTAATTATTCTCCACCCAACACTTTTAACTTCCACGTAAACTAATCTGACCGATCGTGCCTTTAAATTCCCAATAGATGTTGGCGACCACTCAAATATTTATACACATAAAGGAATAGCTATACATGCTTTCATAATTTGCGTCTATAAGGAGTGCAATAAATGAACATATGCCAATCCTCTTGATATACATTTGTTGCTTGCACCAGGTACCCTAGCATTGATGTGTCGTAATAGTTTGCTATAAAGCATGTATGACATGCCTCTCCCACCTAGACTATTTTGTTGATATTGGTTAGAGTTACTCAATTTTCAGTTTACGATACAATGTCAAATGTTGTAAATTGAAAATGTGGCGCTATTAATTTAAGTTATAGAGCGGGCGATTCACTGTACTTGGCGATTTTCCAGCATGCAATTTAGCTCCATTGCTATTTCTAGCTAATGTATTATTGTGTTCGACAAAACGTAGGCTCATGGAATTTCTTCAACGCGATGATGGCGTGGTACATCCCAATATTGAAATACTATGACGGTGTCCATCTCATACATGTCCTTGGAATGCTACTTAGGTGTGAATCGTCGCTCGTTGCGTGACTCGTCTGTGGTGTCCTACACCCTCATACCAAACATGTGCTTCTTCGAATTCCTCCTGGTCAGCGGTGGAGCTTGACATGGCTAGCTGAGGGTCCCAAAGTATAAATATTAACTTTTTTGGGGAGGTGGGAGGGAAATACAACCTTTTTCCAATCTAACCTCTCTCAAAAAGGTTCTTCATGAATGTGCCATATGTGGGGCGGTTGCCCCCCCCTCCCCCAAATACAGGTGTCGGACCTGGCTACCCGAATCTCTAGTAAGCAGATCAAACCATCCGCCAGCGGATAACCATGTACACCGCTTTAAGGCCTCCTCCATCTCCAGGTAGCATTTGTTAAGGGCCTCCTTGTCCACAATCATGTTACCGATGGTCAACAGCTCCCAGTACATGACGTAGTGCCAGTGATGCGTTTGGTGCATTTGTGGCTCGTGTCATGCGGGTAGAGCAGCTCCAAGACCCGCTCAACAACTCATTGCATTTTGACCTCTTCTGTCTTGTCAAACTCGATGGAGAGCATCACATTCTTGTTGTGCGCGAATGGGACTGTGGTGCATCATTGTGGAAACCTGCCATTGGGAGAACGTCACCGACACGGTACCGATTCAGCCTGACGTAGGTTTAGGCTGAAATAGTATTCAGAGGAGGTGTACATGGTGTAGATGAGCAACATGCCACCACCATAGAATTTGAGTGTCAATATGTGCCGTGATATGGCGCTAGTCACAATCACAACAATGTTCTAGATGTGCATGCTTTAACACAAACTTGATCTTCTCTTCTCAAAACTCTTGTAAACATGTAGGAAGGGGGCATTGCCCCTTGGCCCCACTGTAGTTAATACTACACCATCTTGATGCGCGTTGTCACGCTAGCCCATATTTTAGGGGGTGATAGATGAACATTTAGAAACATATATGAATATTTAGCATTGAGTATTGATACATATCAAACGACCTATAGCTTTTCTTGTTTCATGCTATTATAATACCACTTTTAGATACATTTAATAGCAATTTATATTATTTTATGGACTGACCTATTAATTCAATGCCTAGAGCCAATATGTTTTGAACTTTTTAGAAAATCAATATCTACGAGGGTCAAAACATCACAAGGATTTAATACGATTTTTTCTCAACATGAAGAGTCTAGAAAGTACCAAAGCCATAACCGGGGGGGGGGGGAGCCAGAGGGCCCACGCGACTAGGTGGCACAACCATGGGATTGACCCGCGCCCCAAGGCCGATGGGCCCTTTATGCACCGCCTTATGAATCCTATATTTTGTGACACCTCGGACTGTTATTGTAGGAAGTCACTCATCTAGTGATTAACTTTGATCTTTGTATCAGATAGATACATATCTTCGAAAACCCACCAAGACGGCCATGTGAGCTGGAGCAAATACACAATAATACACAAGTGAAAAAAACTAGGCAGTAATACAAATAAGCATGGTATTGTAGAATAAAATTAACAATAGAGAACTAGAGGAGAACATAAATCAATTTGTCCATGCATCTGTCAATTATCTCCTGTTGTTTAATTATTATATCAGTCAACTTAGTTTTCTCTTTATCCCAAGCAATGTTCTTTTTTTTTCTTCCATGGACCTCCATGCCTTCTGTCTGGATTTTCCTTCCTCCATTTCTCTAAGTTTTGATATAAATTTTTCCGGATTCTCTTTCAATTTTTTCCTCCTTTTCTGATACGATCAAGTGATCACTCTGGACCTTCAACAACTCCTCACTCCTTTTCCTCATTCCCTCAAATTGCTTCAGACTTAAACTTCCCAAGGCAATGTTTTCTTTGACATCACCTGTCCAGTTGTCACTAGTTCAGAGCTTCTTCCTCATCTCTTCCCCCATTGCATCTTGCTCAGTATCAAACAAAGAATGCTTTCTGTTTTTATCATACCAGTTACGCTCAACCATCTCTTTGAGTTCAGTAGTAACTCTGTAAATCATTAAATACTTACCACCTACGAAGCACCGGTACTTCAAAAATCTGTGTATCGCCGTATAATGCTTCATTGATATTTCGATACGGCTTCGATACGGGCCGTATAATACTTCGTTGATATTTCGATACGGCTTCGATACGGGTATCCCCCAAGTATCGTCTTTTTCAAAAATAAAAAATAAAAAAATGTCGATACGGGTATCCCCGAAGTATCGCCGTTCAATACTGTTCCTGCCTTGATGTATTGTTGATCCATTCATGTAGGTAGTGGATGTGTGATGTACTAATGTAAGTTGGATAAAAGTGCTTGTTAAGGATGATGCTTGTTGGATAAAATTACTTCTTGTTGTCGTTGGCTTGCTGCTTTTTGATGTTTGTGACGTAAAATTACTTGTTGATGTTGTTGTTGCCTCCTATTGCTATGGAAGAAGATACAAGTATCCACCATGACATGTTTTAGCTTTTTTTATCATGATTTGAGCATTATTGATGTGTATTGCTTGATGATTTTAATTATCATCATGTTCACAGATGATAGTGTCTATTTATAGTGGAACTCAATGAAGATTGTGCTCTCGATATTGTTATCAAGAAAAAAATTCTAAAACGTTGGGAGAAGAGTAGTGGGGCAATATTTTAATCTCTAAATTGTTATCAAGAAAAAAAATAGGTTGGGGTAGTCCGTAGCCGTGTTGCCCCTTCGATGATGGTGAGATTTTTAAAATAAGAAACAACGAGACATGGAAGCAATTAGATAACCAGTGAAGCGGTATTTTGATCTCATTTCACACATTTTATAATATTAGTTTTTATTACATATAATTTGTTTATTTTTTATATATGCTTGCCGTATCGCCGTATTGTTGTTTCTAGAATTGTCGTATCCTATATCGCCGTACCAGTATTGTCGTATCGGTATCGCCATATCAGTCACCTCAGTATAGACTTGTATTTTTTCAAAATCTCTCACACCCATTTTTGCTCTGATTTTTTTAAAAGATTGTATTCATGTCAATTTCTAGCACTGGCCCAACACTGACAGTCACTTCACACATCCCAAAGAAATGGCTAAAGCATTTAGGCACCTGACCAGATCTAACAATCACAGTATGGAGCTTATCAACTGCCTGAGTATCATAAGCCCAGTATGACTATTAAGATGTGACACTATTAAAATGTTTTACTGTTTTATGAGTAAGCAGAGATGAGACAATGCGACTGATAAGAGAATTCGTGCACGCATAAGGAATTTGGTGGACGATCGGCTCTCGGGGCACCAGCGGAGACCACGTACCGAACCGCAAAGGGAAAACGAGACCAGTCAGTCAGTCACGCCGCTGATCCAGCCGCGCGTCCCACAGAAAATCATGCCCACCGCCCACGGAAACACACACACTCGTCCATCGCTCTCCCACCAGACACCAACCATGGAAGTAGTAGCAAAAGGAGGCACGAGACAATAGCCATCTACACACCGGGTCAGAGGAAGCAAGCTATGATGCAATCTGAATCTATGCACGCCGTGTTAACATCTGAAATATACGCTTTACACGGTGAGCATGCGACCTGAATCAGAATCATGGTTTGGCAATGCTTGACATCTCCAGCTTTTATTAGTCAACCAGGCCACCGTGGTTTTCCAGGGGGCCTTGAAACGAAATCAGCAGCAGCACCCGGTATCTCCATCACAGCGGTTGGTGAGCCCTCTGCAAAAAAAAAACAAAAAAAAAACAGAGTAATCAGACGCCACCTGTTTTTCTCTGAATGTGAAATGAAATGAACATCACAGTTCTTTGCATCCTCTTCCTCGCGTCATCGACTTGTTGAATATAAGTCCTTCTAGAGATTTTAATATGAACCACGTACGAAGCAAAATAGATAAATTTACATTTATAAATATGCTATATACACATTTATATGTAGTTCGTATTAAGTGAGTAGGTTGGTTGAACTTTGGCAAACGATTTGTTACGAAGGTTAACACAAATAAACATCGAACATGGTGATAATCCACCATGTTCAGAAGAAGCAGCACAAACTAGAATTCAGAAGAAGCAGAGCAGCCGAAGAAGAAGTTCACTCTGCCTGGCCTGCTGCGTCTCCGACCCCATTCACCTACCACCAACCGCTCCCATTGGCTTTCTTCACTTCCTCCACCGTATAAAGTCACCGAGGTGCGAGCGCACCACCAGCTCCACCACCGTCTCCACCAACCCCACACACAGAGCGGCCACAATGGACGCGGCGTCGCTGCTCCCGTTCGCCCTGGTGCTGGTGGCGATCCCGATCTCGCTCGCGCTGCTGGACCGGCTGCGGCTGGGCCGCCTGCCGCCGGGCCCGCGCCCGTGGCCGGTGGTGGGCAACCTCCGGCAGATCAAGCCCGTGCGGTGCCGCTGCTTCCAGGAGTGGGCGGAGCGCTACGGGCCCATCATCTCCGTCTGGTTCGGCTCCTCGCTCACCGTTGTCGTCTCCACGTCCGAGCTGGCCAAGGAGGTGCTCAAGGAGCACGACCAGCAGCTCGCCGACCGGCCCCGGAACCGCTCCACCCAGCGATTCAGCCGCAACGGCCAGGACCTCATCTGGGCCGACTACGGCCCGCACTACATCAAGGTGCGCAAGCTCTGCAACCTCGAGCTCTTCACCCAGAAGCGCCTCGAGGCGCTGCGCCCCATCCGCGAGGACGAGGTCACCGCCATGGTCGAGTCCGTCCACCGCGCCGCCGCCGGCCCCGGTAAGCTGCCAACCCAGATCGCACGCCCCTCTTCCTTTTTTTCCTCCACCGCACATTTCGGAGACAGCGTGCGTGTGTGCGTGCCATTTCGGAGAAAGCGGGGGTGGTTGCTGCAAAACAAAGGCAGGGATGGTATCTTTTGTCTGAAGAAACGTCAGGAGAGTGGAGGTGGTGTCCTCATGTTTGGTGGGTTTGGTGGACCAATTGCTCTGTCGTGTTGACGGTGCCGACAATGCGTAGCTGTTCCAAAATGCCACGCCTTGGTCGGTCATTTCCTATTAATCTTGATTTTCTTCGGTGCCAAATTTGCAATGGATCGCAGGAACAGATGTTAACTCTTGACCGATTTAGTGGTACAGTAAACGGAGCTGATCTGTTGAAATGCCTGCGTGGGGTTAATTCCTGTTGAGTGGCCACATGACAAGCACGTTGCTAGAGTACCGAATCGTTAATTGAGGTATAGATAAAATAAACATAAAATGTAGGGACACCAGTAAATCATCATCGGTCAGCTATAATGTGATGAGGGGCCTTCAGTTTATTTTATTACTCTGCAGATTCAATCTCAACCAGATCATGGTGGTTGCAAGTTATATAAGTAGACTGCCCTTCACATGAGGCTTAGTACACATGGGGGTAGTAATAGTAATCTTTATTTGGTATGCCATTTAAGCTTCAGATTAAGACAATTTGCGGCTTTCTGCAATACTGTTAGTTCAGATAATTCGATCCCACAAATAGACCATGTCGCTACTCGACTGAACAGTTTGCCTTACTGTGTACTAGCGCTAAGCGGAGGATCTGCTACTTGAAGAACTGTATGACATTTTGGCCTTCCTGTGAGTCTGTGTTATGATAAGCACACTCCTTGTGGTAATGAGCCATTTTTAATGACATTATGCTATTTAAAGCTCAAGCATTGTCTTGTGGCATAATACCTGTTTGGCCAAGCCGGAGATCTTGACTTGACTATCATAGGCCACACAAATCATATATAGCGTGCTATTTTTATCTTATCTTTTAATCTCACAAATGCAAGGGATGTAGTTTAGGAGTACAATTTTGGGATAAATTTATATGTTGTGAGTTTAGGAGCAGCTTACCTTGTAGTGTTTGGCAACAATTCCCATGTTTTATCTGACCAAAAATCTTAGCATGATGTCTGACAGAGTGAGCTTTTGTTAATAACAATGGACCTATACTGGCATACGTACTAAAACAGATTAGATTGATGATAGATTCAGGTGTGACTTTAACTGCAATCAGTATAGACTTTAGTCCTTAGGCAGTCTTACTACAGCATTTGGGTTACTGATCTTTGATTGAGAGCAGTTAGTCCAGACCATTATTTTGTTGAGTTAACTGGTATCACATGTCCAAAAATTGGGAGTCCAATTATGTGAAATGTTTTATCAAGGTACTAGCACCCTGAAATGGCAAGGCTTCTTTGTTCAGTAAGCAACGTGGGGAATGCTTGGTGTGCATCAGAGATCAGACATAGAAAAGTGGCAACACATCCTTCCTATTACATCTCATTAATGGTCTCTGGTCAGTGGTCAGTGGTATGCACACGAATTACAACTTGCTTTCACTTAATGTACTGTGCATTATGCTCCAAATGCATGGTGTCTCATCAGGAATATGCTAGACTAATTAAATGCCATTTGACGCTCCCCTCCTTTGCCTCAACCCTGTTATTTCAACCTTTTTAGGAACATTTCAACTTAATTTGTGTTAGGAAATATGCAACTTGTATTTCCAGGAGGCCAAAGGCCAGTATATATACATGTACAGGTGTGGAATATATGCAGGAAACCCCTTATACAATAGGGCAAATACAAGAAGGTCACATGACTATATATATAACTCTAACACCCCCCCTCAAACTCATGATGGATGAACAACACTGAGTTTGGAGAGATAGAAGCCATGCTGCGCTCTAGTCTGGGCCTTCGTCAAAAAATCCGCCAACTGTAACTCGGAAGGCACATACTGAAGAGCAATAACCTGATCCTGCACACCAGCCCGCACATAGAAAGCATCAACACCAATATGCTTGGTGAGCTCATGCTTCACAGGATCACGCGCAATGCTAATAGCACCTGTACTGTCGGATAAAAGCAGGGTAGGTGTGGTGACAGAAACACCAAAATTGTGAAGTAACCACCGTAACCAAGTCACCTCTACCGTCGAAAGAGCCATAGCTCGTAACTCAGCCTCTGCACTCGAACGGGAAACTGCAGTCTGTTTCTTCATCTTCCAGGCAATGAGAGAACCACCAAGAAATACACAGTAAGTAGAAAGTGAATGGCGATCAGAAGGATCGCTAGCCCACGTAGCATCCGAATAGGCTTGAAGCTGTAAAGAACTGGAGCTAGGAAAGAATAGACGGTGAGAGATCGTGCCCCGAAGATACCGGAGAACAGGAAGGAGGTGACTATAGTGAACTGAAGTGGGAGCAGAGACAAACTGACTCAGAATATGAACCGGATAGGAGATATCCGGACGAGTGACAACGAGATAGACAAGACTCCCAACAAGATGACGATAACGCGTCGGGTCAGGAAAGGGGTCACCATCAGTGTCACGAAGGTGAACATTGAGCTCCATGGGAGTCTCAACAGTGCGCTCATCAGTAAGAGCAGCACGAGCAAGAAGATCCTGTATATACTTTTCTTGAGATATAAAAAATCCATTAGAGGTAGAAGAGACTTCAATCCCAAGAAAGTAGCGAAGAGGTCCAAGATAACTGCTCACTAAGACGGGCCTTTACAAAGGCAATATTCTCGGGGTCGTCACCAGTGATGATCATGTCATCAACATAGAGAAGAAGAAGAGTCCGTCCACGAGGTGAAAGGTGGACAAAAAACGCTGGATCATGAGCACTTGCTGAAAAACCAGCGGCAGTCACCACAGAGGCAAAACGCTCAAACCAGGCGCGGGGGGCTTGCTTAAGGCCATAGAGAGAGCGACGAAGACGACATACCATGCCATCAGGAACAGAATACCAGGTGGTGGTTGCATGTAGACCTCCTCACGCAGCTCACCATTAAGGAAGGCATTCTTAACATCAAGCTGAGATACAGACTAGTGGCGTGTAGAGGCCACTGCAAGGAGGGTACGAATAGTGGTCATATGGGCCACAGGAGCAAAAGTCTCATCGTAATCACGACCATGCTCCTGTTGAAAGCCACGAGCCACAAGACGAGCTTTGTAACGCTCAAGAGAACCATCGGAGCGAGTCTTAACCTTGTAGACCCACTTACAAGTGATGGGATGAACACCTGGAGGAAGAGAAACAAGATCCCATGTACCGGTGCGTTCAAGAGCAGCAATCTCCTCTGCCATCGCAAACTGCCATTCAGGATGAACAACAGCCTGGCGATAAGAAGTCGGCTCAAGAACAGCAGCACCAGTGGTGGAAAAACCATAGCGATCAACAGGCGGAAGCGGACGAGAACGTAAGCCATAGGTAGGTTGAGACGAGGAGGAGGGCACATCAGTAGACTCATCCATATTACGTGATCGACGAGTATAATACTGGGGAAAAGATGAAAGAATACGAGGAGGAATCGTCAAGGTAGAATCAGGGGGTGGAGACGAAGAAGGCACCGGGGATGAAGGTGTGGAATCCGGTGACACGCGAGATGAGGAAACCATGGGAGATGGTGGCAGCAAGTCATCGGCAATAGGTGAAGTAGGGTTAGCAGGACTGATAGATAAAGGCTCGGGGGGTGATAGGTGTGTCAGGAAAGATGAGGAAAGAGATATCCTCCACGGAAAAAGTAGAGGAAGATGGACGCGGATAGAAGGGACAAGACTCATCGAAAGTCATATCCCGAGAAATGCGCATCTGACGGCCAATAGGATCCCAACAACGGTAGCCCTTATGTTCATCACTATAGCCTAAGAAGACACACTCAACAGACTGAGCAGTCAGTTTGGTGCGTTCGCGAGGGGCAATAAGAACATAGCAAACACAACCAAACAACCGAAGCGTCGAATAATCAGGAGAACGATCAAAAAGACGCTCAAATGGAACACCACCCTGGAGAGCAGCGGATGGCTGGAGATTGATGAGATAGTGGGAGGTGGAGACGGCCTCAGCCCAAAAGTGAGGGGGGAGAGAGGCGGCGATCATCAATGCACGAGCCGTCTCAAGAAGGTGATGATGCTTGCGTTCAGCCACGCCATTCTGAGCATGAGCACCAGGGCAAGAGAACTGAGAAAGAGTTCCGTGCTCAGCAAGAACACCACGCAACATCTTGGAAATATACTCGCCAGCAGAGTCAGCACGAAACACACGAATAGGCGAAGAGAACTGAGTGTGAACCATGGCAGCAAAACACTTATATAGAGAGAGAACTTCACTACGAGAAGTCATAAAGTATAGCCAAGTGTAACGAGAGAAATCATCTATAAAAAAATATAGTATCGATGACCCCCTTTTGAAGCGAAGGGAGCCGGACCCCATACATCAGAGTGGACTAAATCAAAAGGATGTTGGGACACTGACTCAGTAGTAGGATACGGTAACTGAATCTGTTTACCAAGTCGACAACCCTGACACTCTAAAGAGACATCTCCTGAGACAGACCCCAGAAGGCCTCGACGAACTAGAGACGACAAACGAGAACCACAAAGATGACCAAGTCAATGATGCCACTGTTGGAAGGAGCCGGTAGCTGAAGCGACAGAAGCGGATGGACTGGCGATGATGGTAGCAGCGGAAGGAACATGAAGCCAGTCAAGCTCCCAAAGACCCTGAGAGTCACGGCGGCGAGCGCCAGCCCCAACCAAAGTGTGCGTTCGACGATCCTGGACAGAGCAAGAGTCAACGTCAAGGATGACGCGACAATCAGAATCAGTAAGTTGACCAGCAGAAAACAGATTCATGGTAAGTCGAGGAACATGAGCAACATAAGGAACAATATAAGAAGTTGTGGTAAGATTGCCTCGACTAGCAACAGAAAGAGGAGTAGCATCAGCAGTGAGTACATGAACAGGAAAATCAAGCGATTTAAGAGAGGACAAAGTGGAAGAGTGAGAAGACATATGAAAAGAAGCTCCAGAGTCCAGAACCCACGAGGATGTACCTGACTGTGTAGTGGGTGGTTGCTCAGTGCGGGAAGCATCAGTCACAGAACCTGCAGTACACGTCAAAGGAGAACCTGAAGCGGCAAGCAGACGCTTAAGTCGCAAAATATCCTGCTCAGTCAAAGCGGTGGCTGAAGGTGTCGAAGTAGAAGAAGAAGTCCCTGAAGCTGATGATCGTGCCTTACGCAGGTGTTTCTTCTTCTGGAAGCACTGAGACTCAACATGACCATCCATATTGCAGTAGCCGTAGTGAGGACAAGAGCGACCCTGACCGCCCGTAGGAGTAGGCAAGAGCGGCGGAGCACTGGGACGGGAAGGAGTCGATGGAGCATGCGGCTGAGCAGGAAACCGGGCAACAAGCACAGAAGGAACCTCAAGTAAACCAGCGCCATGGAGGCGAGTCTCCTCAGCACGAATCTCAGAAAGCGCCTCCATGAGGGAGATACGACCACGAGCAAACAACTGAGCACGCCGAGGCTCAAACTCCTTACGGAGCCGAGATAAGAACTCGTAGACATGATGAAACTCCAAATCAGCCCGCACAGCCTGACAGCACTGGCAAGTACGGCAACCAGCGGTGCGAAGAGAATCAAGCTGACGCCAGATAGCAGAACTCTGTGCATAGAAATCATCAACAGTAGAGTCACCCTGTTGAAGAGCATGCTCCTGGCGAACCACAGACAAATATAGAGCATCACCAGTGGGTTGATAGTGCTGACGAAGACGGGTCCACATCTCAAAGGCAGTAGGAAGGCCCAAAAACTCAGAGGCAAACTGAGGGAGAACACTAGCAGTGAGAACAGCTGCAGCACGAGCATCATCATCGACCCACTGGGTGTAAGCAGATAGAGCTTGATGATACGTAGAAAGAGCCTCCTCATAAGTCGAAACCTGCTCATCATAAGCATTAACAGCAGCCTCGTCAGCAAGCTTAGCGGTATCCCACACATCCTAAGTAGCATCCGCTGGAAGAACCGGTGGCGTCGGCGGAGTAGGAGCCACAGGAGGAATCGGACACGACGGACTGGGGACCTCGCCAGAAAGAACACCCCAAAGATGAAGACCACGCATATGAATGCGCATGAAGCCAACAAACTCAGTGTAGTTGGTACCATCAAAGGTCAACGGACAGCAAGGAACAACAACATAGCCTGAAGACGAAGACATTTTTTTTTGCAGTCAACAGCAATCCAGGTCAGACCTCTAGCAACACGACATGAACCAGCATCAGGGTCAGGAGCAGCCTGAATGGGGACGGGCAGCTGGTGGCAGGAGATGGTGGCAGGAGCAGCCTGAACGGGAACGGGAACCAGAAACCGGCGTGTGGCGGCGGGATTGATCCGGCCACGAGTCGGGCTGGCGGCTTCCTGCTGGCGTCACCAGAGCACGCGGTCACGCGGCCACGCGGGTGGGAGTCAGGGACAGGGAGCAGCGGGCACAGCAACCAGATAAGGCAACGAGAGTTGCGTCTCCACGGGGATGACACCACGGGGGCACAGCGGTCCGGCCGGCGACCAGATCGAGAGCAGCACCACGGGAGAGCAGTGACCAGATCAGGGGCAGGTAGCAGCGACCACGGGGGTGTAGTGGTCCGGCCCAGCGACCAGATCAAATCGGGCGACAGCCACAGAGAGACGGGCGGCGGAATCAGATGGAGAGGTTGACCAGATCGGGCAACGGCCTCGGGAAGACGGGCGATGAGAAGCAGTTGCGGCGAGGACGAGAGACAGACAGCGACGGCGGTTGTGCAAGAGATTGGATCGGGAGGAGCACGAGTTGCGCGTGCGAAAAAAAGAACCTAGGCTCTAATACCATGTTAGGAAATATGCAACTTGTATTTCCAGGAGGCCAAAGGCCAGTATATATACATGTACAGGTGTGGAATATATGCAGGAAACCCCTTATACAATAGGGAAAATACAAGAAGGTCACATGACTATATATATAACTCTAACAATTTGCACCCTTCTCTTTCTTCAAAATACATCTGGCATCGCATTTAAATTCATATTCAATGTGTGTGTTTCAGTATTAATGTAGCACATAAGCATAGCCTTCTCTCTGATAACATGTTGGTTTACTGTAGGAATATAAGCTAGCAGATATCCAGAAGAACGAAAATACAAGTTTAGCTTTATGCCTTTATTTTCTAGGGGCATTCTTTGTCAGTGAACACCAAGATTTGTGCCTGGTGTGTTGGTTTGCTTGTGTTCAACTGGATATCCACATGGATCCTTTGCGCCAATGTTTAAGTTTTTGTGGTTGTCATGGAAAACATTAATTGGTTTATGCCCCTTACTTTTACGTTAGGTTGGGTTCTTGGCATAATTTAGCAAAACATCTATTGTTATATTGTTGGCTGTTGCTGTTAATTCATGAGCCAGCCTCACAAAACGGAAACATGGTATATCCAGCATGACATACGCAATGTAACAGTCTGTATTACCTAATCACTTTGAACCATAAACCATCTTGGGCTATTTCCCAACAGTATTTACTATTGAGTTTCAAATTAACTATTCATATGTTTTTTCAGGTAATGAAGGAAAGCCATTGGTAGTGAGGAATCACCTTGCTATGGTCTCCTTCAACAATATAACAAGACTAGCTTTTGGGAAGCGGTTCATGAATGCAAATGGTGACATTGACGAAGAAGGGCAGGAGTTCAAGATTATTGTCAACAATGGAATCAAAATTGGTGCATCTCTCTCTGTTGCCGAATACATTTGGTACTTGAGATGGCTGTGCCCACTTAATGAGGAGCTTTACAAGACCCACAATGAGAGGAGGGATCGTCTGACCAAGAAGATCATAGAAGAGCATGCACAGGCCCTCAAGGAGAGTGGTGCCAAACAGCACTTTGTGGATGCACTGTTCACTCTCAGAGAGAAGTATGACCTTAGTGATGACACAGTTTTCGGACTTCTATGGGTATGTAGGATGCCCCTTTATAATTACATAATTTATCTTCTTATATTCCGTTCTCCTTTTAGTTTCAAATGAGGTGCCCTGCTAATTTTTTATATGGAATGGGATAGCAATGCCTTTGTAGTTCTTCCATTCTTCGCACAAATGCTATATAAGCTTCTATTAAATTGATTGATTTATGGATCAAGAGAAATCTCATTAAGTTTAGACGTTTACTTAGATTCAGTAGGTAAATTTAGTGAGATGCCACTATCTCAAGGTTGGTGTAAAATGCTGGGATTGGAAAATGTATGTTTACTTCCGAGTTGTAAATTAGGTAGTGCTTTTTCGTTTCAATTATTCAACTACCAAAAATGCTTTGCAAGAGTTTGTAGGCTACTCAGCTATTTATTAATTTTTGTCATTGGGTGCCTCTTCATATTTCTATCTTGCACATGCCAAACTTAATAAACTTGTTCATACCGGCAAATCAATACCACAGAAGTCCTGATAGAAGTACACGATATATGATATTTACTGAACTTCATGCCTGTGCCTGATAATCTCATTTGGCTTTTTATGCGTCCTTAGCTCTTACCAATTACCATCCCTATCTTATGCTCAGGACATGATCACCGCCGGAATGGACACAACAGTCATATCAGTCGAATGGGCCATGGCAGAGCTTGTCAGGAACCCCAGGGTGCAGAAGAAGCTGCAAGAGGAGCTGGACAGCGTCGTCGGCCGCGACCGTGTCATGTCCGAGACCGACTTCCAGAACCTGCCTTACCTGATGGCCGTCGTCAAGGAGTCCCTCCGCCTGCACCCGCCGACGCCGCTCATGCTGCCCCACAAGGCCAGCGCGAGCGTCAAGGTCGGCGGCTACAACATCCCCAAGGGCGCCAACGTCATGGTGAACGTGTGGGCGGTGGCCCGCGACCCCAAGGTGTGGAGCAGCCCGCTGGAGTTCAGGCCCGAGCGGTTCCTGGAGGAGAGCATCGACATCAAGGGCAGCGACTTCAGGGTGCTGCCCTTCGGCGCGGGCCGGAGGGTGTGCCCCGGCGCGCAGCTCGGGATCAACCTCGTCGCCTCCATGATCGGGCACATGCTACACCATTTCGAGTGGTCTCTGCCGGAAGGCGCCAGGCCTGAGGACATCAGCATGATGGAGTCCCCCGGGCTGGTCACCTTCATGGGCACGCCGCTGCAGGCCATCGCCACGCCGCGCCTGGAGAAGGAGGAGCTGTACAAGAGGGTCCCGGTCGAGATCTGAGCGGCAGCCTGTGCTGCTCTGCTTAGAGTTGTTGCCCCGCTCGCTGCTTTCAGCTAGGTGCTGGATGGAGCTCGTGTTGTTGTAAATTGTGAGGTGTTTAACTGCCTTTTTTGAATCTCATAAAGCGACGACGGCAGATCGCAGGTCGTTTCTCCCTTTACTAGATGTTTCTTCACATATAGTTTTGTTTTTCTGTTAATAATAACAGTTAACGCAACAAATCATTTTAACAATGCATTTCTCCACATGATATATCTTCTTCTGGACTGAAATTCGGCGCTGATGGCACATTTTACGCCTTGTTAATAAGCTTTGGAAACCTGAGGTTTGTTTTGGGAAAAAGTCTGAACAAAAACCTTAAATTCGTTCCCAAGTCTGAATCAAACCCTGAACTGAGAATCCTGAAATCGTCACCTTGTCTTTCTTAATCCCGGTTTATCCCAGCCCATTAGTGCAAATAGCTGGTTTGGGCGTTGGGTTGCTGATATGGCTAAGATTAGAGGTTAACTGCACGGATTATGGACGGACTGTGGGCTCCTTTGGGTACTCACAAAGTTGCAGTGGCGGGAAAAAACAGAGCCTCGTAAACCCCGGTGAGAAGCTGCTCCCTCCTCGTTTCTCTCCCTGGACGCCTCCCTTGGCAGCGGGGCAATGGTGATTGGCGGTGGTTGATCGCGGAGACAGCAAGACGATCACGGCAGCCGGGAAAATCTCTGGTAATCCCCTTCCTTCTTCTATTCGTCTTCTTCGTCCTTCCTTTTTTCACCAAAGATTGTCTTTTGTTACGGTTTCTAGGCCAAGTTAGCTCAAGATACACATGAAGGTACAAGGGACATCATGAGGACAGAGCCTAAGCATTGGGCAAGAGTATTTTTTCCTATTGGGTCCCTTTTTGACTCAGTGGATAACAATCTATGTGATTCCTTCACCAAGGCTAGAGAAGATTAGACACAAGATGACGCTTAGAGTCCAAGAAAACAGGAGCAAAAGTAAAAAGTGGACATCTAGTGATATATGTCCAAACATTTTCAAGAAGCTTAAGGTGGCCATCAAAATGACTTATAGAATGGCAAGGAAGGGTTTGAGGTGAAACATGTTGGCAGAGGAAGGAGCTATACAGTGAACTTGGACAAATGGACTTGCTCTTGTGGTTACTTTCAGCACCCACGGATGCCTTGTTGCCATGCCATCAGTGCCATATACAAGAGTGGAAGAAACATAGACGACTTCACTCACAAATGGTACTAGTTGAATGCTCGTGCGTTGCTACGAACGAAATACAGAAATTGATGACTAAGTGACTTGGGTGAAGTCCTTCGAAAATATATCACCTTTTGTCAAAAAAATAGTGTGTACTATGAGAGAAACTATGCACCCGTGCTTGTTTTTTCGGTGGTAAAATTATGTGATTGTCATCTTCCTCTTTTCGTCCCCATGGCCCATCCTCTGACATTGGTCAGGCTGGTGCAGATGTCATGTGCCACCCTACCCGAGCCGCCTTCTCTGTCGCTCCACCGTTGCCTCAACACTGGTCGCGACCGGTGGCGCCGCCGCCATGCCCAAGCTACCTTCTCCCTCGGTCCACTATTGATCCTGATCCACCCTCGCACACTGGTCAAGGCCGGTGCAGATGTCATGTGCCACCCTACCTGAGCCGCCTTCTTTGTTGGCCCACTGTTGCCGCAACACTGGTCGCAGCCGGTGACGACGCCACCCTGTCCAAGCTATGTTCTCCCTCCGTCCACCGTTGGCACTGATCCAACCTCCGACACTGGTCACACCCTGTGCTGGTGTCACGTGTCACCCTACCCTAGCCGTATTTTCCTTAAGTCCACCGTTGCCCCTGACCATCCTTCTATCACCTTCCCTCTTCTAAAATTATATGCTCGTTTTCATCATGTTCCTCCATCCATATCCATGACCCACCTTTTGACAATGGTTGTAGCCAGTGCTGATGTCATGTGTCGCCTTGCCCAAGCCGCCTTCTCTGACAGTCCATCGTTGCCCCCGACCATACCTCTACCCCTCCCTTTATACAACACCGATGAGCACCCACAACGCATGATTGGTAAGGCTACATTTTTGGTTACCAAATTTGATATAAATAAAAATGTCTGCTCTTTCAGTCAGTACTTACACTTTACTTGAATATCAACATGGAATAAGAAAAAAACATGCAGTACAATGACGGTAAAGACAAGAACATGCAGTAAACTTCATTGGATGGTCTATCACTATCTTTGCGCATCACATTGGTAATAATTGATTTAATGCTTAGCATGACATATACAAAACTAAAAAGTATGACAGATGGTCTGTAGCTAAATACTCGCACGTTACCATGGGATAATAAATAACATAATGAGCCACTAAGTAATCAACCTCCTCATGCTCATTGTATTCCTTTAACCATCCTTGTTGAAAGAAGCTTGCATGTGAGTCCCTCGATTGTAAGAGATACCCAAATAGACATAACCATGCTCATCCACAAAAGGACTTACGTAGTAAACACCATATGGTCATTTTTTGGCCATTTGAACCAAACTGACAGATTGACCTTAGATGTGTTATTTTTGCAAAGTTAAAATCTGTAAAGAATCACAAAGTTGTAGGCAGACTCAAGAAAATTACCGTAGAAAAACATTAAAAAAGCGTGTGTTTGGTTATACTAAAGCAGAAGGCTACACAAACAGTTTGCCTTAACAACATACGCAAGTCTTACAAAAACATTTTTTCATGTTCTAATAATGATCTCAAACCTCTACGTAATAGTGATGGAAGGGCTTCACCTGGTTGCGTGCCTAGTTGTCCATGCCGCCGTCCTCTAGGGCATGGTGCGAGGCAACAAGTGCGCATCATGCCCCATGCCTGTGAGAGATCCGACGTGAGGGAGAGCTAGGCGAGGCAATGGAGATGCCGCACACGCTCACGACATTTAGGGTTTTGACGTGAATAATTTGGAATCCCCTTGCCATCACCATGGACGAGGAAGAGATACCTTCCTCGTGGTCACCAATGTTGGTAGGGGAGGACGACTGTGGTAGGCATCGGTACGATGTTTCAAAGGCAAGGGCCACGAAAGGCTCATCAGGATCCCTAGAAGCCCGATTCATCCATAAATCAGTTGATATCCTCTAGTGCTCGTGCTTGACGGTGTTGTCATGAAGCTCCTGCACAACGAGAAAACCCCCAAAGTTCGGAGGCTCTTTTATGTAGCGAGATCGATCCGACCAGTTTTGCGGTGCTCGACCTTGCGTTAACATGTCCCTTTTAATCTCTTTCCACATTAGGGAGGATGGGCGGATCGTAGAAATGGGAGAGATGTGATCGCCAAAGAAGAAAGAGGAAGACAACCAAGCAATCCGATCATACATGTATTTTTCCTTTCCGCTCAGCGGATGCTATGTGTGTAGGTCAAATTTGCCACCGGATAATATAACATATAGTACACTATTTCTTTCAAACATAAGCTAAATATCTCTCATCATGTAGTTCAACTTCGATCTCATAGAACTTGGCATTGTGTTCATTCTTACTAAAACACACAAGACTAAACGAATTTAGTTGTAAAGTGTTGTATTTATGCATCATATGCAATGCTTGATAAGTTGGTTCGTTCATTCTTTCTTAATCTAACAAAATGAACTTGTACAAAGAGGCATGATGAAAAAGGAAAATTCCGTACACCCAGTATGACCAAGTCGTAAGCCGCACCCTCACATCAGAATTTTATAACTCAAAGTACATTGTTTTGATATGGTATAGACAACCAATCTACCCATGTATCCTTACTGAAAGTTTCTCATCGCACTCATCATACCTACTATATCCTGCAATTTCAGTTCACAAAAATGAATAGATGTTTGGACTACCAGGAAGACCTAACAGAGGCCACTAATTCGTACCAGCTTCAAGATGATACTGCTATTTTCTGTAGCTAATAAGATAACTAACGAAAAACAATTGCAAGTTCCTTCTACTACTTCGTAGTTAAACCAACACGACTTCATCCATCAATAGAAAAAATTGAACTTGTCACCGACAAAGTAGAGGCAGAGATAAGTACTTAGTCCCACGATATTTTTTAACTGATCACTGGTGTCATTAGCTATAAGATCATAAGCTATACACTTAGCTACTAATGGATCCTAAAATTTATCAATCCATAAATGGATCCAAATCTAGTTCATGGGTTCATCTCCCGAATATTCATAGGATATTCCTTAGTATTACCATGGCATTTCGAAGCCTCCAACCAATAATTTTGCATAACATCACAAGTTATTGGACTAGCAATTTTCATATGCAAGTCATGTCATGGTTCCCTTTTGCCACGAGCATCATTTGCCTGCAAGTAGAGGACAAGGATAATTTACTTTCAGTTTCCCCAAATAAAACTTTCAAAATAGGAATTCAAATTAACACTAAGCATAGGAGAAGATGCAACTATTCTTCGTTTCCTAAGATGATCTCCTTATATTGATTAAGAGGCAAACACAACATAAGTTTACTACTCTTGTGAAAAAATAGACTGCAATAACTATTACATAAGAAGCTGCAAAAATACTCAAGTACAAGACAAAGGAGTGTCACACTTACAACAAAGTTCAGATTGTAATAATCCTCCTTGTGCAAAATTTGAAGACTCTGAAGCAGAGGGTGGCTAGGTATGTCATAGTTAGTGATACTTTGAGTGTTTGTCTAGTCCTCCAGCTATGGCAAGTTCAGAAGAACCTAAGAACTCCTGCAATTGTAGGATCAAAACATTGACGTCATCCATAAAGCCCCTGGAACCCCAAGTGTTGGCAAGTCTCCGTCAGGAAATAGCTTTCAAAGCATGTAGGAGTGGAAATGGTGTTCTGTTCATACCATACATGGATTAGCCTGAGCCTTCTTCAAGAGTTGGGCTCTGACGCTCCTGGTGATTGGGTGATTGATCCATGTCGGCAGCTGGATCTTGTTGCTGGAGTGACAAGACCAGATTAAGTTCAGTACAAAGAATGGAAGAACAAAAAAGAAGGATGGGATTATATGCTTGCACTAATTTTCTTACCCGTCGAGGATGTGGTCGTGGACAAATTTGTCGATGTTTTTTCGAGCACCCGCATGTTTCCTCTTGCATTGGGGCAGCCGGTGTTGGCACCGACGTGTTCTGCTTCCCTGTCGGGCCTGAGGCACCTGGATCAAGGAATCAATGAATTGCTCGTTTACGCACTGATCAGGCAAAAAACTCGCTCCCATCAGACTGTCCTGGTTGGAAGCATTATTAAAAATCCGATTTGGGCGAATTAGACTCTCGTATGAACAATAGAATTCAAATGAAACAAAGCCTTGATAAACCCAATGGCGCAGCCACGACCAAATCGAGAATCCCTAGAGCGGTTGTTCCTCATGCGGCGTGGAGAGAATGAGAGATCCTGCTGGTGGACGGACGGGCGACTCACCTTTGTTGGACGACTCCAGAGCGGCAATAGTGTGCTAGTTATGGTTGGTCGCCATGGGGGCTTGTCCCAGCGAGGTGCTTTCGGCGACCTCTCCCTCCGATCCCACTCCGCCCCTACACCTGCTTGGGGATCACGGGTGTGGACGGGGATGCGGCAAGGGAATGTGGTGCGGCGGCGGGTGTGCGAGCTTGGCCTCGGTGGTGAGGCGTGTGTGAAATTTGGGACTCCTTCCATAACAAATTAAGTAGGTACATATAATGTTCTCATAATAAGTTTTTTTTATCATAATTTACGTATTAGTTTCCTTAAAATTCGTTATTTGTTTCATGAAAATCTATTATTTCTTTGTAAAACAAATTACATTAACGAAAGAGATCGATTGATTTAGATAAGTTAGGAAAGTTTGGACTCCTTCCATAACAAATTAAATATGTACTTATAATGCTTTCATAATAAGATTTTTTATGTTATCATTTACTTATTAATTTCCCAAAAAATCGTTATTTGTTTCCTAAAACAAATTACAATAATGAGAGAGATTGATTGATTTAGATAAGTTAGGAAAGTTTGGGACTCCTTTCATAATAAATTAAGTATGTACATATAATGTTTTCATATAATAAGATTTTTTATGTTATAATTTACTTATTAATTTCCTTGAAATTTGTTATTTGTTTCCTAAAAATCTATTATTTCTTTCCTAAAATAAATTACATTAATGAGAAAGATCGATTGATTTAGATAAGTTAGGAAAGTTAGGTCCGTGATCTTTTGTACGTTAGGAAAGTGCTGGTTCTTTAAAGAAAAGAGTTAAGAGAAAAATAAACTAGTTGATTAGAAAACCAATAGGAGGGGATGGTGGAAGGTAGGACAAAAATAAACGAAGGAAAATAAAACGATGGACGAAAATAAACCAGTGTACCAAGCTACCAACTCCTCAATTAGGAGTAGAGATTCGGTTGAGCAATTTAAGAACATATATGAACACTGCTTGTAGCCAGTAGAAGGACAAGAGAGAAGGCATGTCTCTGATAAACCTAGACCACAAGCACCTGGGTATGTGAGTATGCCAGTTAGTCCTAGGAAGAATGACAGGAAGAGGGAAGAGGGAGAAGCACCAAAAGGAAAGAAAATGTCAAAGTATGTCACTAAAATTACTTGTAGCATGTGTGGCCACAAAGGGCACAACAAGGCGGTTTGCAACAAGAATCCTGGAAAGGGGAAAAAGAAGAAGAAGAATGCATACCTGAAGAAATAAGGGAGGAAAATGAAGTCATCTGAGGTAAATACAAGTCCACTCTCTTGTTTCAGATGGTTTTGCGTTTTCTTAATTACTTGTGCATTCACATGCTTATGTACTCTCATATTATTTAACAACAAGCAAACACTGATGCTCAAATCAGAGAAAGCAAGCAAGCTAAGAGCATATAAGAAGTTCAAGCACAAGCAGGAACAAATGGTGGGAAGATGAAGGCTACAGAAAAATATTATGTGCAATCCAAGAAAAAAAATTCAAAGATATGATATGATGGAGCAGTAATTTTCTGTTAGCATATTACCGAACTGCTATGTACTTTTGTTTTTATCACTCTCCACTAGTAATTTTACAAGTTATGTCACTCTGGTTATGTTCTTTTGCAGGTTATGTCACTCTGTTAGCATATTAATCAATTGCTTGTTAATTTGGTTTACTCATACTGTGTTTGTGTAAGTTGAAATGTCATATATGCTGTTGAGAACATGCGATATATTCTCACAAATTTACCAACTGTTTATGTGATATGTTATATGTTACCAATAACATATCACATAAGTAGCACTTCTTGTTGCTTTCTCAAGTTGCACTCTAACAAAATGTGCCAGGAACTACCACGTAAATATCAGTATGAAATACCATTACATCATTCAGCCATCATAATATTTTGGCATTACATTCATCTTCTAACTAATAATTAATGCAGTACAAATCATGTAAATACACCTGCCAATAACATGGTCATGCCATAAAACACAATGTTGGACATTGCTTTTCTCTCGAGACTATCACATCTTGGACTAATTGCTTCAATATATGCATTCTTCTCCAGAACTTGTTGTCTCACTGCATCCTATGTTCCAATTATCTGCCCCTGTTCCATCCATGGTTGCCAGCCATCACCACCTGCAGCTTCAAACCTCTTGATTGCATCCTTGAGATAGAGCAGCAATAGTCCAAGAAATGGGAGGCATGGATCATCATGCCACTCAACAAATCCACAGCCAACCCTCTGATTCAAATGTTCATACCATTAGAAATGGAAAGAAGGACGAGGAAGAATTGGTACAGATGATTTGGAGCTTACAATTTCATGGATGCTTCCACATATCCAGCAAGGAGCCTTCTTCTTGCACGGGCGACCTTGATGGAGCCCTGCGCCCTCGTCCTCCGCCTGAGTACAACGCGTGCGCACGGGAGGGGGGGGGGAGGGGGGAGGGAGGAAGACATCGCCAATAGCCGCCGCCGTCGTCAACAGCCGACCGACCAACCCAAATTTGGTTCCCTTGCTGAAGCTCTATTTTTTCCCCACCACTGCAACTTACGTGGATACCCAAAGAGGCCCACAGTCCGTCCACAATCCGTGCAGTTAACCCATAATTCTAGCCACGTCAGCAATCCCAACGCCCAAACCAGCTATTAGCACTAATGGGCTGGGATAGACCGGGATTAAGAAAGACAAGGTAACGATTTCTGGGATTATCAGTTCATGGTTTGATTTAGACTTGGGGAACGAATTCAAGTTTTTTTCAGACTTTTTTCCTTTGTTTTGTTGTTCATGGGCCCATTTCATTTCAATTCCGTTTTCTTCTCTCAGGGCAATTTTTATCGTTTTCCTCTAAGGATGTATTTGGTTTGAACAAGTGTAAATAAATGTCGGCAATGTTTATTGTAATCCTCTATGGGGCATTTGGATGTATGTATTGAGGTCCCGAATTGGATTTGGTATTCCCGAATTGGCTGTTTGGAATGCACACAGAAACAATCGTCCGAAATCCAACGAATACAAGCACGAAATCGGCCGCACACACACTGAGCCCTCCAATATTTGGCTGGAAACCATCCATCCCCGCAAAAGAAAACGATTTGGTCCATCCTCGCCGGCCCTCCCGTCTCCTCCTCCTACCAGGGAAGTGAAAATGGGACATCTATTAATCGTCACAGACGCCTCCAGCAACTCGCAACTTTATCAGTTATCAGGCACAAACAAAGGACTGCTACACAAGCACCAGCCAACCCAACACGCATATATACGTACAGTGCACAGAATGAACGAGAAACCCATGGGTACCCATACCCATGGTCATAAATGTTCAGTGAGAAAACTAATGAGAAACCCGATATATTTTTGTAGCGCCCAAGAAATATGGTGGCAAACCTGGATTTTGAACTTTGAATGTGTTCACTCACGTATCAGGCACAAACAAAGGACTTCTACTGTTCTACACAAGCACCAGCCAAATCGACACGCATGCATGTACAGTGCACAACAATAAGAAACTTGCATTTCCTTGGCTAATACCAAGGCGAGTCAGGGACTGCGGTGATGACGCTCTTGACCTGCATGTACTTGTCGATGGCCATCATCCCCTGGTCCCGACCGAAGCCGCTCATCTTGTACCCGCCGAAGGGCGCCTCGGGGTCGAAGGCGAAGTAGCAGTTCACCCAGACGGTCCCCGCGCGAACCGACCTCGACACCCTGTTGGCGATGTCCAAGTTCTTGGTGATTATCCCGGCGGCCAGCCCGTACTTGGTGCAGTTGGCCTTCTCTATCGCCTCATCGACCGTCCTGCAGGTAGATACGGGCAGAAGAGTCACACGGGCAGACACTAGAAGTTCATATATAACTCAAGAACCAATTTAACTTTTCTCATGTGACATTGTGAGGAATCCGCCTACTTGAACTTCATGAGGGACATCACAGGGCCAAAGATCTCATCTTGAGCGATCTTCATATCCTCCTATGGAAGCCAATGGTTTTCCACTTGTGAGTAATATGATGTGTACACCTTCTCTCTTGTGCTTCTAGTGGAATTTAAAATTACCTTGACATCTGCAAATATGGTAGGCTCAATGTAGTACCCTTTGTCGCCGGCAGGTTTGCCGCCGGTGAGCAGAGTCGCTCCCTCGCTCTTGCCATGCTCAATGTACCTTAGGACCCTCTCAAATTGCTCCTTGTCAACCTAGATTCAAGCAAAGAAAGGGCTGGATTAATTATATTCGCCACTTCCTTTCCGGCCATCAACTCGACTAGTTTTTTGGCACGTTTTCCTCGAATTTGAGCATGGATGATGAAAAATGAAGGCATAATGTACCTGGGGACCCATGTTGGTGGCGACATCGAACGGGTCTCCGACTTTCCAGTTCTGGGCAGCCACTACAGCCTTCTTCACGAACTCGTCGTAGATCCCTTCCTGAACATAAACACGAGACCCCGCAACACAAACCTCTCCCTGAAAGTTCAGATTCAGATATATAGCAGCATATATATGGTCAGTGTCTGTCTTTTCCTCTTTGGAATTGTTTACTAGTATTTGGTGATTTTATCCTATGTGAAGAGAATGCAATATATTACCTTGTTGAAGAAGATGGCAAGCCTTGAGAGCTCGACCGCCATGTCGACGTCGGCGTCATCGAAGATGATCAGAGGTGACTTGCCGCCGAGCTCAAGCGACACCGTCTTCAGGTTGCTCCGTGCAGATGCCTCCATGATGAGGCGGCCTACTTCACCAGAGCCAGTGAAGGCAACCTGGTCGATGCGGTAGTGGTATCTTTCATTAGGATGTTGTAAATAGAGCAGAAATGCATGGCACATAATGATCATTCGTGCTCGGTGCTCACGCTGTCAACGTCCATGTGGGAGGCGATGGCGGCGCCGGCCGTCGGCCCGAAGCCAGGGACGACGTTGATCACTCCGTCCGGAATGCCGGCCTGAAACATGCATGTATACACACGTGAGGACAGGTTGAGTTTTGCTAGTTTACATCGACAGCGTTTGGAATGGAATTATGGAAGGGCGTTCACTTGCAGAGAGATCCATCAATTACCAGCTTTGCAAGGTGCGCATAGTAGAGGGCGGAGAGGGGCGTCTGCTCGGCGGGCTTGACGACGACGGTGCATCCGGCGGCGAGCGCCGGGCTGATCTTGAGGAAGAACATGAGGCTGGGGAAGTTCCACGGGATGATGATGCCGACGACCCCGATGGGCTCCTTGAGGGTGTACCCCTGGTACTTGCCTGACACACGCAGCGACTCGCCGTGGATCTTGTCGGCGGCGCCGGCGTAGTAGCGCAGCATCTGCACCGCCGCCGGGATGTCGATGATCTTGCCCAGCAGCAGCAGCTTGCCGGCGTCGGCGCCGTCCAGCGCCGCCAGCTCCTCGATGTGCTGCTCCATCAGGTCAGCCAGCTTGTGCATGGCCCTGCCCCTCTCCTGCATGCATGCATGGACGCCGGCGACGAGTGAGTTGTCAGGGCAATTTGCCGGACGAGCTACGGCGACAGGGGCGGGAGTGCCGGATCACGTACGTAGCCTGACATGCGGGGCCACTTGCCATGCTCGAAGGCCTCCCTGGCGGCGTTGACGGCGAGGTCCACGTCGGCTTTGTCCCCCTCTGCGATGTGGGCCAGCACGTCGCCCGTCCGTGGGTCCCTCGTCTCGAACGTCTTGCCTGAAAAACGAAATCCACCAGCAAAACTTGTTTCAAAAAAAAAAATTCCACCAGCAAATCACGTCGGCATTTCTCTCCCTGGTTTGTGGCCACCAGTCGCCAACGTCGACCGGTAAGCGGTGCTGTAGCATGCATATGTAAACATCCAGTGGCGGCAGTTTAGAAATCGAAGGGATAGAAGACCGTGTTGCAATAATTCCGTAAGTTATGGGATGCTTCCGTTGAATCTCGTGAACGTGACAGGTTGGTTCGATCGATGGGGGAGCAAGCAGATATTTCACGCAAGTTGGTCCATATCAGTGATTAGAATACATCTGCAAAGTCAACAAAGACATGTGTCCCTCCTTGTGGCGACACTGTTCCAAGGGAGGCAATGGAAGGAGAAAATGATATGTTTTGACTTCTTTTTAACTGAGCTAATTTAGATGGTTATGTTTATTGTGGTCGAACATGCCCTTTAGGTTTTAAGTCCTAGACATTGTATTGGTGATCCTATTTTTTTGGATTTATTTCAGATCTTCGACGATGTTCGTTCAGTAGGAGGAGATGTTTTCGTCGACTACGCGGCGCTATCTTGAAGGCGTTCATAAGAGTAAGGAGAGTGTATGTGCGCATCTACGATGATATTGTGTTAAAGAAAAACTTTTTCTCTTTATTCTCTTATGTTTTACAAAGGATTATTTTTCCTGCTCTTTTGGCGGTAGCAACTGAAGATATTCCTATCTACTGTAGTTCCAAGAGAATGTTCATATACTGATGTTTCCATGTCAAGTGATTCGGTCCTCAGAAACAACGGTCGGCGAGCCAAGCCAAGCCAAGCCACGATCAAGTTTAATTTCGGTTTCTTTGCGTTTATTCCTGGACACACGTTTATAAGAAATCTAAGTACGGCCGATTGGTCTAAAACACCATGCATATGAGATATGACGGCTATCTTGGTTCAGGCGGGGAATGTCTAAGAATAAGAAACTACAGAGTCTTCCCGCAAACAAAAACTATAAAGCCAAACTATGTTGAGCTGGGTGCATCTCAAATTCTCAATCTTATCTGACATGCATCCCAACTACAACAAGATATATCTTCCGTTGGCGACGACGACAAAGATAGAAAAGGCAGTATATCTTTCGGTGCATATGTAAGCTCATATACTATCACATGCACAAGCTAATTGATCATGACGACGTACCCGAGGCGGCATCGACGAACTCGCCGTTGATGAAGAGCTTGGTGTGCTTGATCTCCGGCACCACCACCGCCTGCTTCTCGTGGCACACGCCGCCGTCGTTGCTCCCCATTGTGATGCGTGTCTCAACTCAGCAACACAACCTTTGCTACTCTCTACCGGAGAAAAGTCTCGTGCAACTTGAGTTGCTTATATAGAGATGGCTCTGGTGTCTGGCTACAGCGTTTGTTCTTTGAGAACAGTCTGGCGACAGCTTGGTCAAGTAGTGATGGGACTTGAAAACTCTCTTCTCCTCCACCTTGCATCAGTTGTATGGCAGCTAGCGCGCGGGGCGGAGACGCGGAGGGGGGGGGGGGGGGGGGGGGGGGGGGGGGGGGGGGCGGCTAGTAGAAGGGGAGACTTTCTGGTGTGTGTTAGTGTACTGCACATGTCATGTGCGCTAATGGTCGACTAATGACTTGATTTAGCCCAGCTTGATTTTGGGGCTATAAATTTCAAGGGGTTTGACATTGTTTACACTAGAAGAGATGCCAATGTTGTTGCGCATCGCTGTGTTAGGGAGGGTCTATCTATACTAACAGAATCAGGGTCGTTGCCGACGGCCTAAACTATGTCGACGACCCCCTACGCCGACCACTAGTGCCTCACCGTCGACGTAGATCAACCTATGACGACGGCCATCGTCGGCGTAGATTCATCTATGCCTACGGTGGCCGTCGGCATAGACATCTCGTCGGCGTATCCGCGGGCTCGGTCACTCGATGAGTAACCCCCGTTTGATGCCGTCGAAGATATGTCGACGGCCCAGACGGACACCGTCGGCATAGCTTCGATGGTCCACGTCATCAATCCGAGGCAGGTGCCACGTCATCGATCCGAGGGAGGTGCGGATCCGGGGGCGTAGCTACGCCGACGGTTATGCCGTCGGCCTACCTTTCGGGCTACGCCGACGATGTAACCGTCGGCGCATGTACAATTTTTTTTCTATTATAGCTACGCCGATGGTTACACCATCGGCATAGGTGCAATTTTTTTATTTCACCTACGCCGAGGTGTAACTGTCGACATAGGTGCATTTTTTAAATCTTTCCCCTGTATTAAAATTAATTTTAATTAGAAAGTCTATAGCCCATGTCCATGTTATATATAGTCTACACACTATTTTTTTAATGCATCGTCTATTTAGTTGTGTGTATAGGCGCTTGCACCTAAAGGGGGGAAACGTTGGCGTCGGGTCGACACGAAGAGAATCTTATTCTAAGATGTTGCTATAGGCTGACCTATCACCGCCAGGTGAAAATACCCCTCGGTCAAACCCCGTCCGGTGAAAGTCAAAGAGGTAGATCCGTCCGGTCAACAGTGCGAGGGTTCGACGGAACGGGGTACTTGGGGGGTTGGCAGTGCCACCAGGTCTTGCGATGGGCCCTCTTACACGTATGGAAGTGTGGTGGCAAGTGCAAGCACCCCGCATGCGTCTCCGAAGTGTGTCCCTCCTTAGGGATGTCGCTGCCGCCGTCACACGGAGTGTGGAAACGGCCATGCTGGTGAGACACAAAGGAAATCTTGCGGCGGGCTAGGCCCGAACCTTGCCCTGGGCCCTCTTACGTTGGGAAACTGTGGCATCGGGTCGATACCGAGAGAATCTTGCGGTGGGTTGGACCCGGACCTTGTGCTAAGATGTCGCTATGGGCTTCCTATCACAGCCAGGTGAAAATGTCCCTCGGTCCAACCCCGTCCGATGTAAGTCAAAGGGGTAGATCCGTTCGGTCAACAGTGTTAGGGTTAGACATGATGGGGGACCTGGGGGTGGCAATGCCGCCAGGTTTTGCCCCGGGCCCTCTTACGTTGGGAAACTATGGCATCGGGTCGATACCGAGGGAATCTTACGGTTGGTTAGGCCCGGACCTTGTGCTAAGATGTTGCTATGGGCTGGCCTATCACAGCCAGGTGAAAATGTCTCTCAGTCAAACCCCGTACGATGAAAGTCAAAGGGGTGGATCCGTTCAGTCAACAATGTCAGGGTTAGACATGACGGGGGACCTAGGGGGTGGCAATGCCGCCAGGTCTTGCCCTGGGCCCTCTTACGTTCGGAAACTGTGGCATCGTGTCGATACCGAGGGAATCTTGCGGTGGGTTGGGCCCGTACCTTATGCTAAGATGTTGCTATGGGCTGGCCTATCACAGCCAGGTGAAAATGTCCCTCGGTCAAACCCTGTCCGGTGAAAGTCAAAGTGGTAGATCCGTTCGGTCAATAGTGTCGTGTCGGTCACCAATGTTGGAAATATGCCCTAGAGGCAATAATAAATTAGTTATTATCATATTTCCTTGTTCATGATAATCGTTTATTATCCATGCTATAATTGTATTGATCGGAGACTTAAATGCATGTGTGGATACATAGACAAAACCATGTCCCTAGTATGCCTCTAGTAGACTAGCTCGTTGATCAAAGGATGGTTAAGGTTTCCTAGCCATGGACATGAGATGTCAT
The DNA here is from genome assembly GCA_022496015.1 of Hordeum marinum. NCBI lineage: Eukaryota > Viridiplantae > Streptophyta > Magnoliopsida > Poales > Poaceae > Hordeum > Hordeum marinum. The sequence goes on from CM039672.1 coordinate 390,273,262, forward strand.
TTGATAACGGGATCACATCATTAGGAGAATGATGTGATGGATAAGACCCAAACTACAAACATAGCATATGATCGTGTCAGTTTATTGCTACTGTTTTCTGCATGTCAAGTATATGTTCCTATGACCATGAGATCATGCAACTCACGGATATCGGAGGAGTGCCTTGTGTGTATCAAACGTCGCAACGTAACTGGGTGACTATAAAGGTGCTCTACAGGTATCTCCGATGGTGTTTGTTGAGTTGGCATGGATCGAGACTGGGATTTGTTACTCCGTGTGACGGAGAGGTATCTCAGGGCCCACTCGGTAATACAACATCACAACAAGCCTTGCAAGCAATGTGGCTAAGTGTTAGTCATGGGATCTTGTATTACGGAACGAGTAAAGAGACTTGCCAGTAACGAGGTTGAATTAGGTATGGAAATACTGACGATCGAATCTCGGGCAAGTATCATACCGAAGAACAAAGGGAACGTTATACGGGATTAACTGAATCCTTGACATAGAGGTTCGACCGATAAAGATCTTCGTAGAATATGTAGGAACCAATGTGGACGTCCAGGTCCCGCCATTGGTTATTGAGCGTAGAGGTGTCTCGGTCATGTCTACATAGTTCTCGAACCCGCAGGGTCTGCACACTTAAGGTTCGATGACGTTTCGGTAGTGTAGAGTTATGTATGGTGGTGACCGAAGTTTGTTCGGAGTCCCGGATGAGATCCCGGACGTCACGAGGAGCTCCGGAATGGTCTGGAGGTAAAGATTCATATATAGGATGTCCCAGTTTGGTCGCCGGAAAAGTTTCGGGCTCATCGGTAGTGTACCGGGAGTATCGGTAGTGTACCGGGAGTGCCGGTAGTGTACCGGGGGACCTCCGGGAGGGGTATTTAGACCCCAAGAGGTCCATGGGCTGTGGGAGAATAATAACCAGCCCTTAGTGGGCTGGGAAAACAGCCACAAAGGCCCATGGCACAGGAGAGAAAGTCCTAAAGCAAAAAGTGGAAAATCAGCCAATAGGAGGCAATCCTACTCCAACTAGGATTGGAGGTGAAGTAGGATTGCTCCCACCTCCTATTTCGGCCGACCCAAAGGCCTTGGCTGCCTATCCTCTCCTCTCCTCCTATATATACTAGTGGATTGGGTGGTTTTTGGCAGAATTTCCGGCCACGTGCTACCCGTTTCACCGGTGCACAGTTTCTCCTCTAGATCGGTTTTCCGCAGCGCTTAGGCGAAGCCCTGCCGGAATCACTCCACCACCATCACCGGAGCGCCGTCACGCTGCCAGTGAACTCTCTCTCCTCTCCACCTCCTCTTGCTGGATCAAGACGGTGGAGGTCGTCATCAAGCTGCACGTGTGCTGAACGCGGAGGTGCCGTCCGTTCGGCGCTAGATCGGAAGGACCGTGATCGAGATCGCGAGACGGTTCGTGATGAGATCGCGGAACGGATCGTGATGAGTTCGCGGGACAGATCGTGATCAAGATCGTGAGACGGATCGTGATGAGATCGCGGGACGGATTGTGATGGGATCGCGGGAGGGATCGTGATGAGATCGCGGGACGCTCGGCGATTTGGATCGCGAAGATGTTCGACTACACCAACCGCGTTTCTTAACGCTTCCCGCTTAGCGATCTACAAGGGTATGTAGATCCACTCTCCCTCTCGTAGATGCTCATCACCACAGATAGGTTTGCGTGTGCGTACGAATTTTTTTGTTTCCCATGCGACGTTCCCCAACAGTGGCAACATGAGCTAGGTTGATGGTTCGATGAGATCTCGAGTAGAACACAAAAGGTTTGTGGGCGTTGATGCTTAGATTGCTTCCTCCCTTGGTCGTATTTTGGTTCAGCGGGATTGTGAGATGAAGCGGCCCGGACCAACATTACTCGTACGCTTACGAGAGACCGGTTCCCTCGACGCAACTTGTTGCCTAGATGGCTTGCGGGTGACAGTTTCTCTCACTTTAGTTGGATCGGATTCGACAAAGGTGGTCCTTGAGAAGGTTGAAAAGCAATATATGTATCACCGTTGTGGTTTATGCGTAGGTGAGAATCGTTCTTGCTAGATACCCGTAGCAGCCACGTAAAACTTGCAACAACAATTAGAGGACGTCTAACTTGTTTTTGCAGGGTATGTTGTGATATGATATGGCCAATTACATGATGTGATATATGTGATGTATGAGATGATCATGTGATGTATAGATTATCACGACTTGCATGTCGATGAGTACGGCAACCGGCAGGAGCCATAGGGTTGTCTTTAATTATTGTATGACCTGCGTGTCAATCATTAAGCGCTATGTAATGCTTTACTTTATCGCTACGGTAGCAATAGTAGTAGAAGCATGTAGGGCGTGACAACCCCGATGGTGACACGTTGATGGAGATCAAGATGATGGAGATCATGGTGTCATGCCAGTGACGATGGAGATCATGCCGGTGCTTTCTAGATGGAGATCAAAAGCACAAGTTCATGGCCATATCATGTCACTTATGATTTGCATGTGATGTTAATCCTTTTTATACACCTTGTTTTTCTTAGGACGACGGTAGCATTATAAGGTGATCCCTCACTTAATTTCAAGATAAATTGTGTTCTCCCCGAGTGTGCACCGTTGCGAAAGTTCGTCGTGTTGAGACACCACGTGATGATCGGGTGTGATAGACTCTACGTTCACATACAACGGGTGCAAGCCAGATTTGCACGTGCAGAACACTCGGGTTAAACTTGACGAGCCTAGCATGTACAGACATGGCCTCGGAACACAAGAGACCGAAAGGTCGAACATGAGTCATATAGTAGAAAACATGATGATGTTCACCATTGTAGCCACCTCAACTCACGTGATGATCGGACTTGAGTTGGTGAATTTGGATCATGTATCACTCGAATGATCGGAGGGATGTCAACTTGAGTGGGAGTTCTTAAGTAATATGATTAATTGAACTCATTATCATGAACATAGTCAAAGTGTCTTTGCAAATTATGTTGTAGATTACTATCTCACGCTGTAGCTCCCTTGTATTTTTTATATGTTCCTAGAGAAATAGAATTGAAAGATGATGGTAGTGTTGGAAATATGCCCTAGAGGCAATAATAAAATGGTTATTATTGTATTTCCTAGTTCATGATAATTGTCTATTATTCATGCTACAATTGTGTTAAACAGAAACCGTAATACATGTGTGAATACATAGACCATCGCATGTCCCTAGTGAGCCTCTAGTTGGCTAGCTCGTTGATCAATAGATGGTCACGGTTTCATGACCATGGACATTGGATGTCGTTGATAACGGGATCACATCATTAGGAGAATGATGTGATGGACAAGACCCAATCCTAAGCATAGCACAAGATCGTGTAGTTCGTATGCTAAAGCTTTTCAATGTCAAGTATCATTTCCTTAGACCATGAGATTGTGTAACTCCCGGATACCGTAGGAATGCTTTGGGTGTGCCAAACGTCACAACGTAACTGGGTGGCTATAAAGGTACGCTACGGGTATCTCCGAAAGTGTCTGTTGGGTTGACACGAATCAAGACTGGGATTTGTCACTCCGTGTGACGGAGAGGTATCTCTGGGCCCACTCGGTAAGACATCATCATAATGAGCTCAATGTGACTAAGGAGTTAGCCACGGGATGATGTGTTACAGAACGAGTAAAGAGACTTGCCGGTAACGAGATTGAACAAGGTATGGCGATACCGATGATCGAATCTCGGGCAAGTACCATACCGATAGACAAAGGGAATTGTATACGGGATTGATTGAATCCCTGACATCGTGGTTCATCCGATGAGATCATCGTGGAGTACGTGGGAGCCAACATGGGTATCCAGATCCCGCTGTTGGTTATTGGCCGGAGAGGTGTCTCGGTCATGTCTACGTGTCTCCCGAACCCGTAGGGTCTACACACTTAAGGTTCGATGACGCTAGGGTTATAGGGAAAAGGTATACGTGATTACCGAAGGTTGTTCGGAGTCCCGGATGAGATCCCGGACGTCACGAGGAGCTCCGGAATGGTCCGGAGGTAAAGATTGATATATAGGAAGTCCAGTTTTGGTCACCGGAAAGTTTTCGGGCTCATCGGTAATGTACCGGGAGTGCCGGGAGGGTGCCGGAGGACCCCCGGGAGGGGTGTGACGACCAAAGGACCACATGGGCTGTTAGATAAAGTGTGCCAGCCCTTATTGGGCTGGGCAAGACTTTTTCTAAAGGCCCATGCGGCTGGAGATAAGGAGATAAGGCAAAAAGGATTTAAAAGGAGGAGATCCACCTCCCTTGTGGGAGGTGGACTCTCCCTTTAATTCAGCCGGCCATCTCCTCTTTGGAGTAGAGGCCAAGCCAGCCCTCCACGTCCCTCCTCCTATATATACTTGAGGTTTTGGATGTTTTGAGATAGGATTTGATCTCTCTCTCTCACGGCGAAGCCCTACCTCTCTTCTTCCTCCTCCGCAGCGCTTAGGCGAAGCCCTGTCGGAATACCTTGCTACTCCACCACCACCACGCCGTCGTGCTGCTGTTGGAGCCCTTCCCCAACCTCTCCTTCCTCCTTGCTGGATCAAGGTGTTGGAGACGTCACCGGGCTGCACGTGTGTTGAACGCGGAGGTGCCGTCCGTTCGGCACTTGATCGGATCTACCGCGATCTGAATCGCTGCGAGTACGACTCCATCAACCGCGTTCTTGTAACGCTTCCGCTTAGCGATCTTCAAAGGTATGAAGATGCAATCTCTCCCCTCTCGTTGCTGGTTTCTCCATAGATAGATCTTGGTGAACGTAGGAAAATTTTGATTTACTACTACGTCTCCCAACAGTGGCATCATGAGCTAGGTCTATGCGTAGAATCTATGCACGAGTAGAACACAAAGCAGTTGTGGGCGTCGAGTTTGTTAATTTGCTTGCCGCTACTAGTCTTATCTTGATTCGGCGGTATTGTGGGATGAAGCGGCCCGGACCAACTTTACACGTACGCTTACGTGAGACCGGTTCCACCGCCTGACATGCACTAGATGCATAAGGTGGCTAGCGGGTGTCTGTCTCTCCTACCTTAGTCGGATCGGATTCGATGAAAAGGGTCCTTATGAAGGGTAAATAGCAATTGGCAAATCACGTTGTGGTGTTGACGTAGGTAAGAAACGTTCTTGCTAGTAACCTATAGCAGCCACGTAAAAACTTGCAACTACAAATTAGAGGACGTCTAACTTGTTTTTGCAGCATGTGCCTTGTGATGTGATATGGCCAAAGGATGTGATGTGATGCATTGTGATGTATGAATTGATCATGTTCTTGTAATAGGATTCACGACTTGCATGTCGATGATTATGACAACCGGCAGGAGCCATAGGAGTTGTCTTATTTATTGTATGACCTGCGTGTCAATCATAAACGCCATGTAATTACTTTACTTTATTGCTAAGCGTTAGCCATAGTAGTAGAAGTAATAGTTGGCGAGACAACTTCATGAAGACACAATGATGGAGATCATGATGATGGAGATCATGGTGTCGTGCCGGTGACAGTGATGATCATGGTGCCCCGAAGATGGAGATCATAGGAGCAAGATGATATTGGCCATATCATGTCACTATATTGATTGCATGTGATGTTTATCATGTTTACATCTTATTTGCTTAGAACGACGGTAGTAAATAAGATGATCTCTCAATAAAATTTCAAGAGAAGTGTTCACCCTAACTGTGCACCGTTGCTAAGGATCGTTGTTCCGAAGCACCACGTGATGATCGGGTGTGATAGGTTCTAACGTTCGCATACAACGGGTGTAAGCCAGATTTACACACGCGAAACACTTAGGTTGACTTGACGAGCCTAGCATGTACAGACATGGCCTCGGAACACGGAAGACCGAAAGGTCGAACATGAGTCGTATAGAAGATACGATCAACATGAAGATGTTCACCATGGATGACTAGTCCGTCTCACGTGATGATCGGACACGGGCTAGTTGACATGGATCATGTATCACTTGGAAGACTAGAGAGATGTCTGTCTAAGTGGGAGTTCATTAATTTGATTAAATGAACTTAATTATCATGAACTTAGTCTAAAATTGTCTTTACAATCTATGATGTAGATCCAATGGCCAACGCGAATGTCACCCTCAATTTCAACGCGTTCCTAGAGAAAACCAAGCTGAAAGATGATGGAAGCAACTATGCGGACTGGGTCCGTAGCTTGAGGATCATCCTCATAGCTTCCAAGAGATTGTATGTCCTAGATGCACCGCTAGGTGACGCACCCGTTCTCCCAGCGGAACAAGATGTTATGAACACTTGGCAATCACGCTGCGATGATTACTCCCTTGTTCAATGCGGCATGCTTTACAGTCTAGAACCGGGGCTCCAAAAGCGTTTTGAGCAACACGGAGCATATGAGATGTTCCAGGAGCTGAAACTGGTTTTTCAAGCTCATGCCCGGGTCGAGAGATATGATGTCTCCGACAAGTTCTTCAGCTGTAAGATGGAGGAGCATAGTTCTGTCAGTGAGCACATCCTCAAGATGTCTGGGCTACACAGCCGCTTGACTCAGCTGGGGGTTAATATCCCGGATGACTCGGTCATTGACAGAATCCTCCAGTCGCTTCCACCTAGCTTCAAGAGCTTTGTGATGAACTACAACATGCAAGGTATGGAGAAGTCCATTCCTGAGTTGTACTCGATGCTGAAATCAGCGGAGGTTGAGATCAAAAAGGAGCATCAAGTGTTGATGGTGAATAAGACCACTAGTTTCAAGAAAGGCAAGGGTAAGAAGAACTTCAAGAAGGACGGCAAAGCTGTTGCCGCGCCCGGTAAGCAAGTTGCCGGGAAGAAGAAGAAAAATGGACCCAAGCCTGAGACTGAGTGCTTTTATTGCAAGGGTACCGGTCACTGGAAGCGGAACTGCCCCAAGTATTTAGCGGATAAGAAGGACGGCAACATTAAAGGTATATGTGATATACTTGTTATTGATGTGTACTTGACCAGCGCTCGTAGTAGCTCCTGGGTATTTGATACCGGTGCAGTTGCTCACATTTGTAACTCCAAGCAGGAGCTGCGGAATAAGCGGAGGCTGGCCAAGGATGAGGTGACGATGCGTGTCGGGAATGGTTCCAAGGTCGATGTGATCGCCGTCGGCACGTTACCTCTACATCTACCTTCGGGATTAGTTTTAAACCTTAATAATTGTTATTTAGTACCAGCTTTGAGCATGAACATTGTATCTGGATCTCGCTTGATGCGAGATGGCTACTCATTTAAATCCGAGAATAATGGTTGTTCTATTTATATGAGAGAAATGTTTTATGCTCATGCCCCGCTGGTCAATGGTTTATTTTTGATGAATCTCGAACGTGATGTTACACATGTCCATAGTGTGAGTACCAAAAAGTGTAAAGTTGATAACGATAGTCCCACTTACATGTGACACTGCCGTCTTGGCCATATTGGTGTCAAACGCATGAAGAAGCTCCATGCTGATGGACTTTTGGAGTCACTTGATTTCGAATCATTTGACACATGCGAACCATGCCTCATGGGCAAGATGACCAAGACTCCGTTCTCCGGAACAATGGAGCGAGCAACTGACTTGTTGGAAATAATACATACCGATGTATGCGGTCCAATGAGCGTCGAGGCTCGCGGTGGCTACCGTTATGTTCTCACCCTCACTGATGACTTGAGTAGATATGGTTATGTCTACTTAATGAAACACAAGTCTGAAACTTTTGAAAGGTTCAAGGAATTTCAGAGTGAGGTCGAGAATCAACGTGACAGGAAAATAAAATGCCTACGATCTGATCGTGGCGGAGAATATTTAAGTCACGAGTTTGGCACGCACCTTAGGAAATGTGGAATTGTTTCACAACTCACGCCACCCGGCACACCCCAGCGAAATGGTGTGTCTGAACGTCGTAATCGCACTCTATTGGATATGGTGCGATCTATGATGTCTCTTACCGACTTACCGCTATCATTTTGGGGATATGCATTAGAGACTGCCGCATTCACTTTAAATAGGGCACCGTCTAAATCCGTTGAGACGACACCGTATGAATTGTGGTTTGGAAAGAAACCTAAGCTGTCGTTTCTAAAAGTTTGGGGATGCGATGCTTATGTGAAGAAACTTCAACCTGAGAAGCTCGAACCCAAAGCGGAAAAGTGCGTCTTCATAGGATATCCCAAGGAGACTATTGGGTATACCTTCTACCTACGATCCGAAGGCAAAGTCTTTGTTGCCAAGAATGGATCCTTTCTCGAGAAAGAGTTTCTCTCGAAAGAAGTAAGTGGGAGGAAAATAGAACTTGATGAGGAAATTGTACCTCCACTCGAACCGGAGAGTAGCGCAGCACAGGAAGTTGTTTCTGTGGAGCCTACACCGGCTAGAGAGGAAGTTAATGATGATGATCATGAAACTTCAGATCAAGTTGCTATTCGAAGGTCCACCAGGACACGTTCCGCACCAGAGTGGTACGGCAATCCTGTCCTAGAGATCATGTTGTTGGACAACGGTGAACCTTCGAACTATGAAGAAGCGATGGCGGGCCCGGATTCCAACAAATGGCTTGAGGCCATGAAATCCGAGATAGGATCCATGTATGAGAACAAAGTATGGACTTTGGTGGACTTGCCTAATGATAAGCGAGCCATTGAAAACAAATGGATCTTTAAGAAGAAGACTGACGCGGACGGTAATGTCACCGCCTATAAAGCTCGGCTTGTCGCTAAGGGTTATCGACAAGTTCAAGGAGTTGACTACGATGAGACTTTCTCACCCGTAGCGATGCTAAAGTCAGTCCGAATCATGTTAGCAGTTGCCGCATTTTATGATTATGAGATCTGGCAAATGGACGTCAAAACGGCATTCCTTAATGGCTTCCTCAAGGAAGAACTGTATATGATGCAGCCGGAAGGTTTTGTCGATCCTAAAGATGCTAACAAGGTATGCAAGCTCCAGCGCTCCATCTATGGGCTGGTGCAAGCATCTCGGAGTTGGAACATTCGCTTTAATGAGGTGATTAAAGCGTTTGGGTTTGTACAGGTTTATGGAGAACCTTGTATTTACAAGAAAGTGAGTGGGAGCTCTATAGCATTTCTTATACTGTATGTGGATGACATGCTGATAATGGGAAATAATATAGAACTCTTGGAAAGTATCAAGGCCTACTTGAATAAGTGTTTTTCAATGAAGGACCTTGGAGAAGCTGCTTACATATTAGGTATTAAGATCTATAGAGATAGATCGAAACGCCTCATTGGTCTTTCACAAAGCACATACCTTGAAAAGATATTGAAGAAGTTCAATATGCATCAGTCCAAGAAGGGGTTCTTGCCTGTGTTGCAAGGTGTGAGATTGAGTACGACTCAATGCCCGACCACGGCAAAGGATAGAGAAGAGATGAGTGTCATCCCCTATGCTTCAGCCATAGGCTCTATCATGTATGCCATGCTGTGTACCAGACCTGATGTGAACCTTGCCATAAGTTTGGTAGGGAGGTACCAAAGTGATCCCGGAGCGGAACACTGGACAGCGGTCAAGAATATCCTGAAGTACCTGAAAAGGACAAAGGATATGTTTCTCATATATGGAGGTGCCGAAGAGCTCGTCGTAAAGGGTTACGTCGACGCTAGCTTCGACACAGATCCGGACGACTCTAAGTCGCAAACCGGATACGTGTATATTTTGAATGGAGGGGCAGTCAGCTGGAGTAGCAGCAAGCAAAGCGTCGTGGCGGCATCTACATGTGAAGCGGAGTACATAGCTGCTTCGGAAGCAGCAAAGGAGGGAGTCTGGATGAAGGAGTTCATCACCGACCTAGGAGTGATTCCAAATGCGTCGGGCCCGATGACTCTACTCTGTGACAACACTGGAGCTATTGCCCTTGCGAAGGAGCCCAGGTTTCACAAGAAGACAAGACACATCAAGCGCCGCTTCAACTCCATCCGTGATTACATTCAGGAGGGAGACATAGATATTTGTAAAGTGCATACGGATCTGAATGTCGCAGATCCGTTGACTAAACCTCTCTCACGAGCAAAACATGATCAACACCAGAACGCTATGGGTGTTCGATTCATCACAATGTAACTAGATTATTGACTCTAGTGCAAGTGGGAGACTGTTGGAAATATGCCCTAGAGGCAATAATAAAATGGTTATTATTGTATTTCCTAGTTCATGATAATTGTCTATTATTCATGCTACAATTGTGTTAAACAGAAACCGTAATACATGTGTGAATACATAGACCATCGCATGTCCCTAGTGAGCCTCTAGTTGGCTAGCTCGTTGATCAATAGATGGTCACGGTTTCATGACCATGGACATTGGATGTCGTTGATAACGGGATCACATCATTAGGAGAATGATGTGATGGACAAGACCCAATCCTAAGCATAGCACAAGATCGTGTAGTTCGTATGCTAAAGCTTTTCAATGTCAAGTATCATTTCCTTAGACCATGAGATTGTGTAACTCCCGGATACCGTAGGAATGCTTTGGGTGTGCCAAACGTCACAACGTAACTGGGTGGCTATAAAGGTACGCTACGGGTATCTCCGAAAGTGTCTGTTGGGTTGACACGAATCAAGACTGGGATTTGTCACTCCGTGTGACGGAGAGGTATCTCTGGGCCCACTCGGTAAGACATCATCATAATGAGCTCAATGTGACTAAGGAGTTAGCCACGGGATGATGTGTTACGAAACGAGTAAAGAGACTTGTCGGTAACGAGATTGAACAAGGTATGGCGATACCGACGATCGAATCTCGGGCAAGTACCATACCGATAGACAAAGGGAATTGTATACGGGATTGATTGAATCCCTGACATCGTGGTTCATCCGATGAGATCATCGTGGAGTACGTGGGAGCCAACATGGGTATCCAGATCCCGCTGTTGGTTATTGGCCGGAGAGGTGTCTCGGTCATGTCTACGTGTCTCCCGAACCCGTAGGGTCTACACACTTAAGGTTCGATGACGCTAGGGTTATAGGGAAAAGGTATACGTGATTACCGAAGGTTGTTCGGAGTCCCGGATGAGATCCCGGATGTCACGAGGAGCTCCGGAATGGTCCGGAGGTAAAGATTGATATAGGAAGTCCAGTTTTGGTCACCGGAAAGTTTTCGGGCTCATCGGTAATGTACCGGGAGTGCCGGGAGGGTGCCGGAGGACCCCCGGGAGGGGTGTGACGACCAAAGGACCACATGGGCTGTTAGATAAAGTGTGCCAGCCCTTATTGGGCTGGGCAAGACTTTTGCTAAAGGCCCATGCGGCTGGAGATAAGGAGATAAGGCAAAAAGGATTTAAAAGGAGGAGATCCACCTCCCTTGTGGGAGGTGGACTCTCCCTTTAATTCAGCCGGCCATCTCCTCTTTGGAGTAGAGGCCAAGCCAGCCCTCCACGTCCCTCCTCCTATATATACTTGAGGTTTTGGATGTTTTGAGATAGGATTTGATCTCTCTCTCTCACGGCGAAGCCCTACCTCTCTTCTTCCTCCTCCGCAGCGCTTAGGCGAAGCCCTGTCGGAATACCTTGCTACTCCACCACCACCACGCCGTCGTGCTGCTGTTGGAGCCCTTCCCCAACCTCTCCTTCCTCCTTGCTGGATCAAGGTGTTGGAGACGTCACCGGGCTGCACGTGTGTTGAACGCGGAGGTGCCGTCCGTTCGGCACTTGATCGGATCTACCGCGATCTGAATCGCTGCGAGTACGACTCCATCAACCGCGTTCTTGTAACGCTTCCGCTTAGCGATCTTCAAAGGTATGAAGATGCAATCTCTCCCCTCTCGTTGCTGGTTTCTCCATAGATAGATCTTGGTGAACGTAGGAAAATTTTGATTTACTACTACGTCTCCCAACAGGTAGTAATATTGCGGACTGGGTCCGTGATCTGACGATTGTCCTCATTGCTGCACAGAAGGCTTATGTCCTTAATGCACCGCTCGGTGCGCCACCCCCTCTAGCGTCGTCTATAGATGTTGTGAACATCTGACAGGCACGTTTCGATGACTACTTGATAGTTTAGTGCGTCATGCATTACGGCTTAGAATTGAGGCTCCGAAACGTTTTGAACGTCACGAAACATATGAGATGTTTTAGGAGCAGAGATTGTGATCTCAGGCTCGTGCCTGTGTTGCGAGATATGAGATCTCCAACAAGATTCTTTGCCTGTAAGATGAAGGAGAATAGCTCAATCGTTGAGCATGTACTCAGATTGTCTGGGTACTACAATCGCTTGAATCAAGTGGGAGTTGATCTTCCAGATAAGATAGTGATTGATATAGTTCTCCAAGTCACTGTCACTAAAGCGACTAGAACTTAGTGATGAACTATAATACACCAGGGATAGAAGTATTGATCCCTGAGCTGTTCGCGATGTTTGACACCGCGAAGGTAGAAATGAAGAAGGAGCGTCAAGTGTTGATGGTTAATCAAACCACTAGTTTCGAAAAGGGCAAGAGCAAGGAGGCAAACTTCATGGATAGCAAGTCAGTTGCTGCTCGAGTGAAGCAACTCAAAGTTGAACTCAAACCCGAGACTAAGTGCTTCTATTATGAGGTGAGAGGTCGCTGAAGCGGAACAACCCTAGATACTTGGTAGATAAGAAGGCTGGCAACATCGACAGAAGTATATTTGATATACGAGTTATTGATGTGTACCTTGCTAGTACTCCTAGTAGCACCTGGGTATTGGATACCGGTTCGGTTGCTAAATGTTAGTAACTCGAAATAAAAGCTACGGAATAAACGGAGAACTAGCTAAGGGTGAGGTGACGATGTGTGTTGGAAATGTTTCCAAGGTTGATGTGATCAACATCGCACGCTCTCTCTACCTTTCGGATTAGTGACGAACCTAAATAAATGTTATTTGGTGTTTTGCGTTGAGCATGAACATGATTAGATCATGTTTGTTGCAATACGGTTATTCATTTAAGTCAGAGAATAATAGTTATTCTGTTTACATGAATAATACCTTCAATGGTCATGCACCCAGTGAGAATGGTTTGTTGAAATCTTGATCGTAGTAATACACATGTTCATAACATTGATGTCATAAGATACAAAGTTATATAATGATAGTACCACATACTTGTGGCACTGCCGCAAAATGTCATATTGGTATAAAGCGCATGAAGAAACTCCATGGTGATGGATATTTGGACTCATTCGATTTCGAATCGGTTGAGACATGCGAACCATGCCTCTTGGGCAAGATGACTAAAGGACCCCGTTGGATGGAGCGGGCAAGTGATTCATTGGAAATGATACATGTTGATGTATGCAACCTAGTGAGTCTTGTAGCGTGCAGTGGATATCGTTATTTTCTTACCTTCACTGATGATTTGAGTAGATATAGTGTATATTTACTTAATGAAACACAAGTCTGAATCGTTTGAAAGGTTCAAGCAAATTCAGAGTGAAGTTTACAGATCATCGTGACAAGAAGATAAAAATGACTGTGATATGATCGTGGAGGTGAATATCTGAGTCACGAGTTTGGCATACAACTTAAGACAATGTGAAAGTTGTTTCACAACTAAATGCCACCTGGAACACCATAGTGTGATGGTGTGTCCGAACATCATAGTTATGCTCTATTGGACATGGTGCGTGCTATGATGTCTCTTGTCGTTTTACTACTATAATTTTGGGGTTATGCATTAGAGACAACTACATTCACTTTTAAAAGGGCACCATCTAAATCCGTTGAGATGACACCACGTGAATTATGGTTTGATAGAAACCTAACCTGTCATTTCTTAATGTTTGGGGCTGCGACGCTTGTGTGGAAAATATTTTCACCTAATGAGGTCGAACCCAAGGCGGACAAATGCATCTTCATAGAATACCCTAAGATCAGCTGGGTGAACCTTCTATCTCAGATCCAAGTGCAAAGTGTTTGTTGCTTAAACGGATCCTTTCTCGAGGAAATGTTTCTCTCGAAAGAATTGAGTGGGAGGAAGATAGAACTTGATGAGGTTGTTAAACCTTTGTTCAACCAGAGAGTAGCGCAACGCAGAAAGATGTTTCTGTGAAGCCTACGTTAGTTGAAGAGGAAGTTAATGATGATGATCATGAAGCTTCAGGATCAAGTTACTATCGAACTTCGTAGGTCGACAAGGATGTGTACTGCTCCTAAGTGGTACGACAACTCTGTCTTGGAGATCATGTTGTTGGACAACGATGAACCTACGAGCTATGGAGAAGCGATGATGGGCCCGGATTCCGACGAATGGTTAGAGGCCATGAAATCCGAGATAGGATCCATGTATGAAAACCAAGTATAGACTTTGGTAGACTTGCTCGTTAGACGGCAGGTCGTTGAGTACAAATGGACCTTTAGAATGAAGACAGACACTGATGGTGAATGTCACCATTTGTAAAGCTCGACTTGTTGCAAAGTTGTTTGTGACAAGTTCAAGGAGTTGACTGCGATGAGGCTTTCTCACTCGTAGCGATGCTAAAAGTCTGTTGGAATTATGTTAGCAGTTGCTGCATTTTCAATTATGAAATCTGGCAGATGGATGTCAAAACATCGTTTCCTTAACTGTTTACTTGAGGAAAGGTTGTATGTGATACAACCGGATGGTTTTGTTAGTCCTAAGGATGCTAAAAGGTGTGCAAGCTTTAGTGATCCTTCTATGGACTGAAGCAAGCATCTCAGAGTTGGAATATACGCTTTGATGAGGTGATCAAAGTTTTAATGTTTATACAAGGTTTACGAGAAACTTGTATTTGCAATAAAGTGAGTGGGAGCACTATAGAATTTCTGATAAGTATATGTGGATGACATATTGTTGATTAGAAATAATGTAGAGTTTCTGGAAAGCATAAAACGGTCATTTGGAAAGTGATTTTCAAAGGAAGACCTGGATGAAGCTACCTAATTGTTGAGCATCAAAATCTATGGAGATAGATCAAGATGCTCGATGAGACTTTCAAAGAGTGCATACCTTGAAAAGATTTTGAAAGAGTTCAAAATGGATTAGTCAGAGAAAGAGTTCTCGCCTGATTTGTAAGGTGTGAAAGTAGAGTGAGACTCAAAGCTCGACAATGGCAGAAGAAAGAGAAAGGACGAACGTCGTCCCCTATGCCTTAGCCATAGGCTCTATATTATGCCATGCTGTGTACCGCACCTGTGTGTGCCTTGCCATGAGTCCGTCAGGGGGTACAAGAGTGAACCAGGAGTGGATCACTAGACAGCGGTCAAGATTATCCTCAGTAACTAAGAGACTGAGGAGATGTTTCTCGATTATGGAGGTGATAAAGAGTTCGTCGTAAAGAGTTACGTCGATGCAAGTTTTAACACCAATCCGGATGACTCGTAGTAGCAATCTGGATACGTATAGTGGAGCAGCCATTTGGAATAGTACCAAGTGGAGTGTGGTAGCAGTGTTTTCGGTTTGGCATAGAAATTTGCAAAGTACACACGGATCTGAATATCGCAGACTCGTTGACTATAAGACCTCTCTCACATGCAAAGCATTATCGAGCCCCAGAACTCATTGGGTGTTAGATTCATAACAATGCGAATCACATGGTGATGTGAACTAGATTATTGACTCTAGTGCAAGTGGGAGACTGTTGGAAATATGCCCTAGAGGCAATAATAAATTAGTTATTATCATATTTCCTTGTTCATGATAATCGTTTATTATCCATGCTATAATTGTATTGATCGGAGACTTAAATGCATGTGTGGATACATAGACAAAACCATGTCCCTAGTATGCCTCTAATGGACTAGCTCGTTGATCAAAGGATGGTTAAGGTTTCCTAGCCATGGACATGAGATGTCATTTGATAACGAGATCACATCATTAGGAGAATGATGTGATGGATAAGACCCAAACTACAAACATAGCATATGATCGTGTCAGTTTATTGCTACTGTTTTCTGCATGTCAAGTATATGTTCCTATGACCATGAGATCATGCAACTCACGGATATCGGAGGAGTGCCTTGTGTGTATCAAACGTCGCAACGTAACTGGGTGACTATAAAGGTGCTCTACAGGTATCTCCGATGGTGTCTGTTGAGTTGGCATGGATCGAGACTGGGATTTGTTACTCCGTGTGACAGAGAGGTATCTCGGGGCCCACTCGGTAATGCAACATCACAATAAGCGTTGCAAGCAATGTGACTAATTGTTAGTTGCGGGATCTTGTATTACGGAACGAGTAAAGAGACTTGCCGGTAACGAGGTTGAACTACGTATGGAGATACCGACGATCGAATCTCGGGCAAGTAACATACCGAAGAACAAAGGGAACGTTATACGGGATTAACTGAATCCTTGACATAGAGGTTCGACCGATAAAGATCTTCGTAGAATATGTAGGAACCAATGTGGACGTCCAGGTCCCGCCATTGGTTATTGACCGTAGAGGTGTCTCGGTCATGTCTACATAGTTCTCGAACCCGCAGGGTCTGCACACTTAAGGTTCGGTGACGTTTCGGTAGTGTAGAGTTATGTATGGTGGTGACCGAAGTTTGTTCGGAGTCCCGGATGAGATCCTGGACGTCACGAGGAGCTCCGGAATGGTCCGGAGGTAAATATTCATATATAGGAAGTCCCAGTTTGGTTTCCGGAAAAGTTTCGGGCTCATCGGTAGTGTACCGGGAGTGCCGGTAGTGTACTGGGAGACCTCCGGGAGGGGTACTTCTACCCCAAGAGGTCCATGGGCTATGGGAGAATATTAACCAGCCCTTATTGGGCTGGGAAAACAGCCACAAAGGCCCATGGCGCAGGAGAGAAAGTCCTAAAGCAAAAGGTGGAAAATCAGCCAATAGGAGGCAATCCTACTCCAACTAGCATTGGAGGTGAAGTAGGATTGCTTCCCACCTCCTATTTCGGCCGACCCAAAGGCCTTGGATGCCTCTCCTCTCCTATCCTCCTATATATACTGGTGGATTGGGTGGTTTTTGGACAGAATTTCCGGCCACGTGCTACCCGTTTCACCGGTGCACAGTTTCTCCTCTAGATCGGTTTTCCGCAGCGCTTAGGCGAAGCCCTGCCGGAATCACTCCACTACCATCACTGGAGCGCCGTCATGCTGCCAGTGAACTCTCTCTCTCCTCTCCACCTCCTCTTGCTGGATCAAGACGGTGGAGATCGTCATCAAGCTGCACGTTTGCTGAACGCGGAGGTGCCATCCGTTCGGCGCTAGATCGGAAGGACCGTGATCGAGATCGCGAGACAGTTCATGATGAGATCGCGGAACGGATCATGATGAGTTCGCGGGACAGATCGTGATCAAGATCGTGAGACGGATTATGATGAGATTGCGGGACGGATCGTGATGAGTTCACGGGACGGATCATGATTGGATCGCGGGACGGATCATGATTGGATCGCGGGACGGATCGTGATGAGATCGCGGGACGCTCGGCGATTTGGATCGCGAAGATGTTCGACTACACCAACCGCGTTTCTTAATGCTTCCCGCTTAGCGATCTAAAAGGGTATGTAGATCCACTCTCCCTCTCGTAGATGCTCATCACCATGGATAGGTTTGCGTGTGCATAGGAAATTTTTTGTTTCCCATGTGACGTTCCCCAACAGAAGAAGAAGAAGAAGAAGAAGAAGGAGAAGAAGGAGAAGGAGAAGGAGAAGAAGAAGAAGAAGAAGAATAAGAAGGAGAAGAAGAAGAAGGAGAAGGAGAATAAGAAGAAGAAGAAGAAGAAGAGAAGACCCCCGATCCCCACGCCACTAACCCCCAACCTCGGACGCCACCGACCCCTGACGCCACCGACCCCCGACGCCCCGGACCCCCGATACCTGACCCCTGACCACCAACGCAATCGACCCCCGACCACCGACACCACCGACGCCATCGACCCTCGACCACCAACGCCACCGACCCCTGACTCCATTGACCCCTGATGCCACTGACCCCCAACCCCCGACACCTATTTTGCCTCCTCTTGACCAAAAAGGTGCTCTTCGGCCTTCGTGAGGCCGAGGAGGTCATAGTTTTATAACTTATGAGCTAGGTCACATATTTTTCCTATTTTGTTATAAAAAACATCATATTTTTTTTGTTGATTAGGTGAATTTGAATGTGCAGTTGTTCGACGACCACCCCGTGGATTTGACGAGCTCCCCTGATGCGTTCGTTGGTGGGCACAAATGACATCTTCTCCCCCGGCACCGTTAATTTTTTTTGCTCTATTCCGGTCTTCGTGCCGATGAAACTTGCTAGCTATAGGTGTCTTCAATCATCAGTATGCATGACCACTATGCGTCTCCCGTTCGAAAGGGTTACATCTATAAATATGCATTCATTAGCATATTTATAACCGTGATTCTATCGAGTTGTCCAATGTTATCCATGGACAGCCCGAGTATGTGTTGATTGGGTTCGTTTTCCCATATATGCACTGCTCTGGATTCGATGCAGAATTTCTTTAGTGCCTCCCTGTTGTTCTCCGGGTACACATCCTCTCTGCTTATTGCCGAGACGTGTATCAGGAGAACAGCGGGGAGGTGCTGCCGAAATTGTGTGTCAGATCCGGAGCAGAGCATGGGAAAATGAACCCAATCTACACATACTCGGGTGGGATTAGGACGTATCTTTACCTACTAGCATCTAGGTTGCATCGACGTAATAAAACTGACAAACTCTATTAACTGATGAATATGGTTTGCTGAATTATGTATATATATTTTGTGTGTTCAGTATCTAGGCAAGATGAGTGATTGTGGGTGGATGTACACTGGTCACACTAGTCAGAAAGACATGACCCGTGAATGGATAACAAAAACCAAGGAGTTTGTGAGAGTCGCATTTGCAAATGGACAGAAAATAACCTGGTTTCCTTGTGTCGATTGCGATAACTTTAAGAAGTCAGTGTTTGAAATGATCAAACTCCTGCAGAAGTGGGGTTTTATGCCTAATTATACGGTCTGGACATTTCATGGTGAGTCTGCCCAACGTGCCAGAGCTGAGGTGGTTCGCCGTCGCACCGACGAGCATGGTACCGGGATCGAAGACATGGTGCAAGACTTTGATGATGCTCGGGATTCAGATGATGAGATGGAGGAATCTGCAAAGGCCTTCTATGAAATGTTGGAGTCTTCAAAACGTCCTCTCCATGAGCACAATGAGCTTTGTCGGCTGGATACCAACGCGCAAGTAATGGCTTTGAAGGCTCAGTTCAACCTAGGCAGAGAATGCTATGACGCGATGATGACGATATTTGGACGCTTTCTACCGAAAGGCCATGTATTGCCAGCAAACCTATACCAGTCGGACAAAATCCTACGTATGCTTAAGATGCCCTATGAGAAGATAGATGCTTGTGACAATGGATGTGCGTTATTTAGGCTTGAGTATGCGGGCTTCAACTATTGTCCCATTTGCAATGCTTCCAGGTATGTTCTGGTAGACAACAGTATGGGTGAGAAGAGTCAGGCCAAAATCCCAGTCAAGGTTCTTCGGTATTTGCCAATCATACCAAGACTTCAACATCTTTTCATGGTCGAAGAGATGGCCAGACAGATGACATGGCATAAATTGGGCAAAAGAACAAAACTAGATGCAGATGGGAATCCGATGTTGTGACACACTTTAGACGCTTTTGCATGGAAGCACTTCGATGCATTACATAAGGATAAAGTGGCAGATCCAAGGCATCCTCGAGTTGCCATCAGCATGGATGGGTTCAATGTGTATTCTATGACGTCAGCACAATACAGTTGTTGGCCTATATTTGTCATTCCACTCAATCTCCCCCCCGGAGAGATTATGAAAATAAAGAACATTTTCCTGACGTTGATAATTCCAGGGCTCAAATATCCGGGGAAGAATATGAATGTGTACATGTAGCCGCTTAAGGATTAATTGCAAGAAGCATGGGATAATGGGATCAAGACATACGACGCCGCTACCAAAAAGAACTTCAAAATGCATGTGTGGTACATGTACTCGTCGCATGACTTGCCGGCGTATGCGCTATTCGTTTGCTGGTCTGTGCATGGAAGGTTCCCGTGCCCCACATGCAAGGCAGCTCTCGAGTTCCATTGGCTGCAGGTGGGTCGCAAGTTTTCTTGCTTCGACATGCATCGACAGTTCCTGGATCCTGACCATAAGTTCAGAAAAGACAAGAAGAATTTCATCAAAGGTAGAGTTGTCAAAAACATTGCACCACCTATGTTGACATGCCAACAGATCCTAGATCAGATAAACGCTCTCGAGCCAGATCCAAATCGTCTAGGGTATTTCAAAGGGTATAATACGGAACACGCCTGGACTCACAAGATATGTTTGTGGGATCTGCCTTACTTTAAAGACCTCCTTTGCCCACACAACATTGACGTGATGCACACTGAAAAGAATATCGCGGAGGCCCTTTTTGGTACATTGTTCGGCATAGAGGGGATGTCGAAGGATAATCCTAAGGCTAGAGTCAATCAGGAGGCACTATGTGATAGACCGTTACAAAACATACGACAACCTAAAGGAAAGAAGAACTGGAGGAAACCAAAGGCATGGTTCAATCTTGGGAGGCCAGCTATGAGGGAAATGATCTTGTGGGTGAAAATGCAGTTGATGTTCCCCGATGGGTATGCGGCGAATCTAAAGAGGGGAGTGAGTCTTGACAAATTGAAAATATTTGGTCTCAAGAGTCATGATTGGCACATATGGCTTGAGCGGGTAATGCCGGTGATGCTGCATGGCTTTATCCCTAAGGATGAATGGCTAGTACTGGCAGATCTGAGCTATTTCTTCCGTGCTCTTTGTGCGAAAGAACAATCGCCTGACGTGCTAGACGAACTGGAAGAGTTGGCGCCATAGTTGATCTGCAAGTTAGAAAAGATCTTTCCAACGGGCTTGTTTAATCCAATGCAACATTTGATTTTGCATCTCCCAACCGAGGCAAGATTGGGGGGCCCGTACAAAATTGTTGGTGCTTCGCAACTGAGAGGATGCAGAAGATGCTTCGAGGAAAATATGAAAATAAACGTAGAGTTGAAGCATCGATGGCCAAGGCATTTATTACTGAGGAGGCGGCAAACTTCGTGACAACACACTACAAAGCCAAGAATTGTCATTTGAATAATCCAAAGCCTCAGTACAATCACGGCGACCGTGAAAAAGGTCGGTCCAACCTCAGCCTATTCAAAGGGAAGCTCGCACTAGTCGGTGCTTCGAAAGCAATAGCATTGGATGTCGAAGAATGGCGGACCATTTCATTGTATATCTTCAACAACCTAACAGAAGTGCGGCCGTACATCGAGTAAGTTCTTGGTACATTGTTTGGCAACTTCTAATTCCTTTGAAATGCTCTTATTCTCGGATATGTGATACAGTAGATACATTGCCAAATTCTCGAATGGAGCGGTAATCCAAAAGGATTCCATCGAAGAGTATGAGCTTCTGGCAAAGCATGGAGGTGGCTTTCCCGGTTTCATCTCTTGGTTCAAGAAAAAGGTAATTTCCACTAGATGATTTCATTTCTTTGCCTAGTTTGCTGCTAATGCAACAATCCTTTCGTATTAAACTTGTAGGCTAATGTAGAGTCTATGGACGAATTGAGACAAGTTGCTATTGGTTTTGACTATAAGGTCCGTTCATTTGACAAATACGACATCAACGGGTATCGCTTTCGTACTTTTGGCAAAGAGCTATCTATGGCCGACCAAAAGTCTACAAATTATTGTGTCTCCGCTGTCGGCGAAGAAGGGGTCGAGTATTATGGAAGAGTTGAAGCAATTTATGAACTTACATTCTTTGGTGAAAACCCACCAAACGTTGTAGTCTTCAAATGTTATTGGTTCTAGATGAAGGAGACTAGAAGGACTCACGAACATATAGGGCTAGTCGAAATCAAACAAAGCACCCATTTAGATGTTCCTGATGTCTATATTACGGCTTAACAGGCGACCCAAGTTTTCTATCTACTGTGGGCCTGCCAAACGGATCCAAATCTGAATGGTTGGGATGTCGTTTATGATGTGCCCCCACATTTTAGACCACCTCCCCTCAATGAAGATGATTATGAACCTCACATTAACCCAGACACATATGAAGGATAATTCTTCCAAGAAACATGTGTTTCCAAAAAACGTTTCAAGAACCACTCTATTTCACCCCAGAACATTGAGGTAGACAGCGACAGTGAATCTGACTTCACCCCTGAGCCGGAACAAAAAGAGACGGAAGAAGAAGAGGTTACTACTGCGGATGACATGTCAATGCTTGACAGATTACATAAAGAAGGCCTTCCACATGTTGATGCATTTATTGATGATGTTGAAGAGCACGTCATTACTGATAGTGATGATGATTATGCATTTATTGATCCCGCAACATATATAGACGATGAAGATTAATATTAGTAATGTCAGGTATTCAATTATTATTACATATATATTATTAATTAGTTCATGTTATTAGGTATTCAATTTTTTTATGTTGAACTCATTTCGTTCATTCTTTGTCATTTCAGGTGTTGAAAGTTGGTGGGCGCGGGTCGAGAGCGCTCTGAGCCTCCTTCCTCGGCGCGTGCTGGGAGGGGTGCTATTATTCCACCCCAGCAACTCCGGAGAGCGCTGGTACACTGTATACAGACACCGGCGGGTGCTTCTTCTTCGATCCGGAGAGGTCGGGGGAAGATGAAGAGGGGTGCTAGAGGTAGGAAGGCTGTTGTGCCTTCCTCGCCGCCACCCCCAGCTGATTCTCCCGATCACAGGAGTGCTTCGTCTTAGGTGGACCCGTCTAACTTGGACCTGTCTCGGACTCCGGTCACCGAGCCTTGGGCCGACAAGCCTCGGGTCACCGAGCCTTTGTCCCAGGAGACTCCGGTCCCAGAGTCTTCGTCCCACGTGACTCCGGTCCCAAAGTCTTCGTCGCACGTGACTCCGGAGGCTAGTGGCCATGCTGATGGTGGCGAGGACAACTTTTCTAAGGATACCTATAGCGAGGGTGAGCTGGTTGAGGAGGGCAAGAAGGTCTACCAGCGTGGTTGTACAAAGCTCCCGCCCGTGCCGATGACCCACGATCAGAGGTGGTTGATTGTGCCTAATGCAGAGAAGTAAGTGCATTTACTCTTTTTAACCTTTTGCCTTCATGTTCCTTCAAATTAATATCTAATGTGTTGGCCTTGTCATATTGCAGGGGTTGGAAACACGACCCTAGTGTCCGCAAGCCCAACCAGGTCCTTGGTGTGCTTCTCAAGCACCACTTCCTAAGGAAGGTCCAGTTGCCCGCTGAGGGTGAGGTTCCACAGGTAGCACTGACCTGGGAGTTGTACGTGGCTGTCCCGGCCCCACCGAAGGAGAGGGTTGATGGTGTCTTGTGCGAGACAGTGGCCGACATTGTGATCCGTCGGTTTTGGGTAATTTCTCCTTTAGAGAATTAAAAATCAACAACACCTAGTGATTGTACTAATCAGTGTTGTCTTGTTTGATTGCAGACCTTCTACAAGTGTCTTGAGGTACACGAGGCAGATGCGGCTATTGTTCTCGTAGCCGAGTGCAAGCGCCTACTTCAGAACTTATGGCATGAGGCTCGGGTGCAGGCTATTCGAGACTACTACACCTCGACTAACATTAAGAGGGCCAATAAGAAGTGCCGCAAAAAATTTCTGAGTAAGGAGAAGTACATGAAGGTAATTACCTATTCTTAAGGACTTGTACTTAGTTTCCTTCATTTGATTCGAAGGCGTAGCGCTAAAATTTCTCTTTTCTAACTTAGGTGCCCCTAAGATGGTGTGCGGATAGGATGGACTGTTGGGAGGCATTGGTGGATGAGTGGTGCTCTCCCACATGGCTAGCCGACCACAACAAGGCCAAGGATAAGCTTGCCCAAATGAAAGGTGTGCCACACCATCAAGGGAGCTCCAACCTGTTTGAGTACGGGGATCACTGGGTATGTGGTTTGCTTCATGATTCACGCAATTTCATTCTTCATGTTAGCTTGAGCCCTTAACTAATATTTTGTTCCTCTCTTTTAGGCGCGACAAAACAAGAAGGAGGTTCCACCACTGTTCGAACTCTATGCCATGGCCCATACTACCTCGTACAAGAAGGCCAAGGCATTCTCTGAGGATGACCTCGATCATCTAGAGAGATTTAGCAACATCTCCTCCCACACCAAGCTCGTGAGGTACAGAGATGAGGGGAAGGCGGGGAAAGGGGAGGACTTCAACCCGAGCCAGAGTCCTTTTGATCCAGAGCTTGTGATGATATCTGGTGGCGGGAGGCCCCATGGCTCGATAGCCATTGGGGATGGACTGATATGTTGTCCTAGAACTCTCCCGGAGATCAAGAAGCGCCAGATGAGCTCCGATCCCGAGATAAGGCCTCGTCCATGGCCAATGGTGCTCGCCATCGAGGATAGGGCCCAGGAGCTTCTGGTGGAGGCAAACAGGTAGGCGGCACAGAGGGAGAGGGACATGGAGGAGAGGATGGCTAGGCTGTTGGTGGAGGAGAGGAACCAGAACGATGCATCTCACTGGGCCCTATACGAGCTTCTCGTGGTAAGTTTCTCCTGCATATTAGCCAAATCATGCACGTAATGTTCATTTCATCACTAACTAATATGACTGACTCGTGAAAACAAAATGTGTAGACCGTGTGCCAGAACAATGGTCAGACCCCTCCGGCGATGCCCCATATTGCTATAGCACCCACGGTGAATTTCATTTGAATGGTCATTAGTTACTAGTATTCACATTTGAGTTGCATCATGCTAAGGAGGCATTGCAAATGATCTTTGGTGCAGCGTGCCTCCCGACAAGCATCGACCGATCCTTCTGCGTCTGCCGCAACCCCAACCGGTCCTTCTCCGTCTCACACTGGCGCAAACCCAACCAGTCCTTCACCTCCGTGATGATGGTAAGTTTTCCCAAGTGTTTTGCTTAACAAATGCATACTTAGCTAAAGAAATGACCTATTTAGCTCCAAAATGACCTATACTTAGCTTCTTTAGTTCATTTATGACATACTAAGCCTACTTAGGTAAAAAAATGGCATGATAACCTTGGTTTAGCTCCAAAATGACATAGACTTAGCTTATTTTCCTCCAAAATGACAAAATAACCTTACCTACCTCCAAAATGACCGGTTATAACTAGGATAGCTCTAAAATGACCTACACTTGCCATTTTGTCCTCCAAAATGAGTAAATATGATTAGTTAGCTCAAAAATGGCATAACTACCTAGGTTAGCTCAAAAATGACCTATACTTAGCTTCTTTAGTTCATTTATGACATACTTAGCATACTTAGGTAAAAAATGGCATGATAACCTTGGTTTAGCTCCAAAATGGCATAAACTTAGCTTATTTTCTTCAAAAATGACACAATAACCTTACGAAGCCCCAAAATGACATATTTACCTAGCTTAGCTCTAAAATGACCAACACTTAGCCTTTTTACCTAGCTTAGCTAAAAATGGCATTTTTACCTACCTTACTTAGAAGAAGAAGATAAAGAAGAGGAGAGGAGAAAAAGAAAGAGAAGAAAAATTCTTCCTCTTCTTCTTCTTCTACTTCTTCTTTTTTTTCTTATTTTTCTTCTTCTTTTCTAGCTAGTCTTCTTCTTCTTCTTCTTCTTCTAACTTTCTTCTTTCCCAATTTGCAGATTTGCTTTAGATGAGGAAGCTTGCGTTGATGGAGTCTACTCTTCTCCTTGTGCTTCCTTTTTGTTTTGATTGTGTACGATGAACATTGTTGTTGGATATGTTGTTGGAAACTTGTTGGATATGTTGTTGGAAACTTGTTGGATATATGTTGTTGGAAACTTGTTGTTGGATATGTGTTGGTAACTTGTTGTTGGATATGTGTTGGTATGCTTGTTGAAATATCTATGAAATTCTGTGAAATTGAATGAATTTAAGAAAAAAGAGGAAAAATAGGGGCTATACAGGTTCTTTGCCGTCTGCTGGCAGACGGCAAAGAGCTTTGCCGTTAGCCAGGAGACGGCAAAGCTGTCAGGTGGCAGTTATCTGTGTAACCTGGGGTTTCACTGGGCTGGCCTATGTGGTTTCTTTGTCGTCTGCTGGCAGACGACAAAGAACTTTGCATCTTTGCCGGCTACCAGTAGACGGCAAAGCATGTCCTTAACCCCTTAACGGACGTAAGCTACCACATGTGCCATCCACGGTCTTTGCCGTCTGCTGGCAGATGGCAAAGACCTAAGCATCTTTGCCGTCTGCTAGACGGCAAAGCATCCTTTACCGGAGCTTATTTAGCCGGACAGTTGGCCGTCTGCTGGCAGACGGCAAAGCCTTTGCCGTCCGCCATGCATGCCTTTGTTGTCCTCTATGGTGGACGGCAAAGTTGCTGATTCCTATAGTGTAGTGAATGGGCTGCTATCCACTGGGAAAGGTTTTTAACTTAGGCAAAAACTGGTTCGTAGCTAAGCCCCCAAGTGGGAGGATCGCTCGTCACTCGAAGAAGTTTTTGAACTTAGACGAAGGCTGGTTCGTAGCTAAGTCTCCGAGTGAATGGACTGTTATCCACTCGGAAAGGTTTTTAACTTAGGCGAAAACTGGTTCGTAGCTAAGCCCCCGAGTGAGAGGATTGCTTGTCACTCGGAGAAGTTTTTGAACTTAGACAAAGTCTGGTTCATAGCTAAGTCTCCGAGTGAATGGACTGCTATCCACTTAGAAAGGTTTTTAACTTAGGTGAAAACTGGTTCGCAGCTAAGCCCCCAAGTGAGAGGATTGCTTGTCATTCGGAGAAGTTTTTGAACTTAGACAAAGGCTGATTTGTAACTAAGTCTCTGAGTGAATGGATTTCTATCCACTCGGAAAGGTTTTTAACTTAGGCGAAAACTGGTTCGCAGCTAAGACCCGGAGTGAGAGGATTGCTCATCACTCGGAGTATTACCAAATGTATGATTGTGCGATCGGAATCGACAAAACACTTCAGAAGTCAAAACTTGCATAAACAACATCATCTGGAATACTTTTATTACATCAAAACCGCTCAGTCTTCAAGTATAGAATCATCGAAGTAGATCTGCGTTCCAGGCCCGCGGCTCGTCGATTTTCTTCTTGAGGTTGTAGAGGTGGTAAGCTTCGTACTTCAATACTTCAGTGACGATGAAGGGACCTTCCCATGCTGGTGCGAGCTTGTGAGGTCACTGTTGATCCACACAGAGCACCAGATCTCCTTCATAAAACGACCGATTCTTGACATGTTTTGCATGAAAGCGTCACAAGTCTTGCTGATATACAGTCGACCGAATTGAACCCATCTCGCACTCCTCATCCAAGAGATCCACTCCATCCTGCCATGCTTGTTCTGCTTCAGCCTCGGAGTAAAGATCCACAAGAGGGGAATTGTGAAGGAGATCACTCGGCAAAATGGCTTCAGCTCCATACACTAGGAAGAAAGGAGTGCGCCGAGTCGACCGATTAGGAGTCGTTCTCAAGCCCCATAACACAGACGGCAGTTCAATAACCCAGGCACCAGCTGCATGATCTAGGTCTCGCATGAGCCAAGGCTTCAGCCCTTGAAGAATAAGGTCATTGGCTCTCTCAGCTTGACCATTAGTTTGCGGGTGCGCAACGACTGCGTAATCCACCCGAGTGCCTTGGGAGAAGCAGAAGTATCTGAATTCTTTTGAGTCGAAGTTTGAGCCATTGTCTATGATAATACTGTGGGGAACTCCATATCATAAGATTGTCTCTCTCATGAATTTGATCACAGTGCAAGAGTTCAGTTTCTTTATAGGCTTGGCCTCAATCCACTTCGTAAACTTGTCGACTGCAACAAGCAAATGAGTAAATCCACTATGTCCTGTCCGAAAGGGACCAACCATATCCAAACCCCAAACAACAAATGGCCAGACGAGTGGAATAGTCTTCAAGGCAGACGCAGGCTTGTGTGACAAGTTTGAGTAGAACTGGCACCCTTCGCAGAGATCAACAATGTCCTTGGCCATCTCATTAGCACGCGGCCAGAAGAAACCAGCTCGATATGCTATAGCGACAATCGTCCGGGAGGATGCAAAATGACCGCAAGTCCCCGAGTGGATCTCTTCCAGGATCATTCGACCTTATTCAGGGGAGATGCACCACTATGTCACACCAGTTACAGTTTCTCTATAGAGATGATCATCCCTCATAGTGAAAGCTTTGGATCTACGAACAATCTGTCGAGCTTCGGTTTCATCCTCTGGGAATTCTTGCCTCAAGATGTACACAATATATGGCACTGTCCAATTGGGAGTGATGACCAGAATTTCCATGACAAGATCTATGACCGCTGGGACATCAACTTCGGTCGGATTAGAGGCGCTTATAGCTTGCGGGGGCTCTTTAGTGAAGGGATCCTCCTAAGGAGAATGTAGGTGTTCAAGAAACACGTTGCTAGGGACAGGTTTCGAGTGGATCCAATCTTTGCTAGCTCATCTGCTGCCTGATTCTTCACTCGGGGAACATGATGGAGTTCCAAACCTTCAAACTTCTTCTCAAGCTTTCTCACAGCATTGCAGTATTCGGTTATAGCAGGGTTCCTAATATCCCACTCCTTCATCACTTGATTGACCACCAAATCAGAGTCGTCGTAAACCATCAAGCGCTTAACACCGAGTGAGATGGCCATACGCAACCCATACATGACTGCTTCATATTCTGCTTCGTTGTTGGAGGAATCAAAGTGAATCTACAGGACATAACTGAGTTTGTCGCCTTGTGGGGATACCAAAACTATGCCAGCACCAGACCCATTCAGCATTTCGAGCCATCAAAGAACATGGTCCAGTGTACCGAGTGGATTTGGATTGGATGCTACTGTTCAACCCACTCGGCCAAGAAATCAGCAAGTGCTTGAGACTTGATCGTCTTTTTAGCTTCAAACTTGATGTCAAAGTATAGGAGCTCAATAGCCCATTTGGCCACTCGACCAGTCGTATCTCGATTGTTGAGAATCTTAGATAATGGAGCATCACTGATGACTGAAATCGAGTGATCTTGCAAGTAGTGTGCTACCTTCTTTGTCGACAGATTAATACCATAGACTAGCTTCTGGTAATGCGGGTACCTTTGCTTCGAAGGAGTCAACACTTCAGAAATGTAGTAGACTGGACGTTGGACTTTGTACGCCTTGCCTTTCTCTTCTCTCCCGACAGTAAGAACTGTGCTCATGACCTGATTAGTCGCCGCGATGTATAGGAGCAAGGGCTCTTTGCTATGCGGAGCAGAAAGCACCGGTTGGGTGGAAAGCAGGGCTTTGAGCTCAACAAACGCTGCTTCATCTTCTGGAGTCCACTCAAACGTATTGGACTTCTTCATCAATCGGCATAAAGGCAATGCCTTCTCACCGAGATGAGAAATGAATTGACTCAATGCCACCAGGCAACCTGTGAGCTTCTGAACATCGTGCACTCGCACAGGGCTTTTCATTTGGGTAATGGCATTGATCTTCTCAGGATTGACGTCAATTCCTCGTTCAGAAATGAGTAAACCGAGTAGCTTGTCGTCAGGAACACCGAAAGTACACTTGGATGGATTTAACTTTATATCATTGCTCCTTAGGTTGGAGAATGTCTCGGCCAAGTCAGTCAGCAGGTCGGAACCTTTGTGAGACTTGACGACGATATCATCCATGTAAGCTTCGATATTCCAAGGAATCTGGTCGAGTAAGCAGTTCTGAATCATGCGCATGAAAGCAGCGCCAGCATTCTTCAAACCAAAAGGCATGGTGATATAGAAGAAACACCTGAATGGGGTGACGAAGGATGTTTTTATTTCATCCGGACCAAATAGACGGATCTGATGGTAGCCAGAGTATGCATCTTGAAACGATAAACGCTCACACCCCGCAGTCGAGTCAACAATCTGATCAATGCGAGGGCATAGGAAATGATCTTTCGGGCAGATCTTATTGATATGTTTGAAGTCAATACACATGCGGAGTGACTTGTCCTTCTTGGGGATCATGACGACGTTCGAGAGCAACTCAGAGTGGTAAATCTCCCGTATGAACTTAGCCGCCAAGAGACGGGCCACCTCTTTGCCGATTGCCTTCCGCTTTCCCGCCACCGACTTACGCAAATGTTCTTTCATAGGTTTGTCCTTCGGATCGACTCTCAGTCGGTGCTTAGCCAGTTCCCTGGGTACACCCAGCATGTCAGTAGGCTTCCATGCGAAGATGTGCCAGTTCTCATGGAGGAACTGGATGAGCTCGGCTTCCTATTTGCCATCGAGTGTCGTCGAGATATTCGTCAGGGCAGCATTGGGGTCCGTCGGGTGAATGTGTACCTTCTTCACCTCACCTGCCGACTGGAAAGCTGACTCAGAAGTAGGGTTCTTAGCACACAGCAAATCAGTAGGGTCAGCGCTCTTCTTGTACTCTTCCAATTCAACCATGACCATCTGATGATCAGCAATTCTGGAGCCCTGCTAAAGGCACTCCTCAGCCCTCTGTCAATTCCATGTGACTGTGATCATACCTTTCAGCCCAGGCATCTTTAACTTGAGATACACGTAACATGGACGGGCCATGAAACAAGCACAAGTAGGACGACCAAGGATTGCATGGTATGCGCTCTAGAAGTCCACGACTTCAAACGTCAGTTTCTCTTTATGAAATTTTTTATCGGTGCCAAACACCATATCCAAAGCAATCTGGCCGAGTGACTTGGCCTTCTTCCCTGGGATGACTCTGTGGAACTGCATATTGCTCTCACTCAGTCGGGACATCGGGATGCCCATTCCCTTGAGGGTATCTGCATACAGAATGTTCAATCCACTCCCTTTGTCCATAAGGACCTTGTGGAGTCAAGTGCCCCCCACAACGGGATCCACCACCAAAGCCTGCCGACCGGGGGTAGCAACATGGGCAGGATGATCCGACTGATCAAATGTGATAGCAGTGTCAAACCACTTGACGTATGTGGGAGTTGTAGGTATAGCCATGTTAACTTCTCTATTGATAACTTTCAATCGACTCTTGCTTTCAATATTAGCAAAAATCATCAAAGTGGCGTTGACTTCGGGAAAAGTTTCTTTGTCTTCATCAGCCTCTTTTTCAGGCGTTTTCTCACTCGACTGACCCTCCTGAACTTTTGGATCACTAAGCGGCACTGTCGAGTGGTATGTTTAGGCACTATCAAGTTGCCTTCTTCATCTTTCTTCGTGTGGATTGCACACGGTAAATCCAGAACATCAATTCCTGACTAATTCTTTCCTTTCTTGGGGGTGAACTGTCCTTTGGACCTCCCCTTATTTTTCCCTTGCACCGCCACAGCGACTGCCTCTGCCTGGACAAGGCCATCAGTTTTACGTTTTTGTTGCCGACTGGAATTGCCACCGGTATCATTGTCGACTGCTTTTCCTTTGCCGCTGTGGAGGCGGTCTTCCTCTTTGCCACCGGCATACCGAGTGGCTATCTAAATCATCTTGCTCAAGGAAATGTCACTCGTCTGCCCAAACTTCAGGTAGAGCTCTCTGTACTTCACACCTACTTTGAAAGCGCAAACAGCTTGATGCTCAGAGACGTTCTCCACTATATGATGCAGGGTGGACCAATGCTGAATGTAATCTCTCAAGGACTCGTTGGCCTTTTGGACACAGTGTTGCAAATCGATCAAACCAGTCGGACGCTTGCACGTGCCCTCGAAGGTTCTGATGAACACTTGGGCAAGATCCTCCCAGCAGTAGATGCTAGAAGGAGCCAAACGATTCAGCCATGCTCGGGCCGAACCATCCAACATCAAGGACAAATGCTTCATGGAAACATTGTTGTTTCCTCCTCCGATCTGCATGGCCACTCGGTAATCATCCAACCACGTCTCTGGCTTTGACTCACCAGAGAACTTGCTTATCCCAGCCACCAACCTGAAGTTGGGGGGGATATCCGCAGAATGAATGGCCTGATAAAACACTCGGGACCAGAAATAACGGCACTGCTACCAGTCGGGTAATCTCTATCATGACCATCTCTCTGGGCTCTGCCTTTGTCGATCCTCTTCTGGGCGAGGTAATCTCTCACATCAAACCCTGTGTTCCACCCGTCACCGAACGAGCGCCTTTTGTCATGGTGCCAGGGCACATACGAACCACTCTACGGAGGAGTAGGCACTTGATAGTGATTGTCACGGTGAAACTGATCTTCACCCCGACCTCGATGTTGATCTTCATGGTAACCTCCACCCCTGCGACACAAAGGTGGCCCTGGACTATGCGTCGACTTAACTGAGTCTGCCTTTGGTGAATTGTTGTGCAATCTATTGCACGAATGGGAACCAACTGAGTTTTGGCGTTGCGCTACATCAAGCAACCCCTGAATCTGCAGCAAACCTCTACCAGCCTCTGAACGGGACGACTGAATGGAATCTGCAATCCTAGCCGCTGCAGCAGCATTTAAAACTGGGGTACGGTATACCTCAACATTGTTCTGAGAACCACTCGGAAACAGATGTCGCTGACGTTGATTGGGAAGTGGTGGACGTTGGCGAGCGCGCTCGTTGAGTTCCTTCGGAAGCTCTTCGAGCCGAATGCGCGTGGCCTCCAAGGCCCAGGCCTTAGCGGTCGCACCGACGATGGGTGTATGGCAGACCTCCTCATCCCAGTGATGCTAGTCATTCGACGCCCCACCAGCCTCATGCCTACCATGGCCAAAGCCAGGCGGCAGGCTCTGATGTGAACCAGCAATAAGGACCTCTGCTGCAGGATCGCAGCTCTCACACTCGGAGGGAATGTCTGACTAATCTGACTCTGAGTCGAACATGTCGTGAAGTGACCCGACGGGCTCGTTGCCGCAATCCGCGGAGACGAAATTTGGCGAACCGCCACATGCCTCACCCAACGCTAGAGCCGTGAGTGACCAGATTGCTTGTGGCGGCAAACAACAGGGAGGGCCATAGAGTACGGAGTCGACGGCTGTCGTAGAAGTACGTCGCAGGAGCTCGCGCGGAAGTGCGCCACCCCGCGGATCGGGAGCGCCTCAATATCTAGAGGCGCCTCTTGAAGCCATGTTGAATCGTCGGCGATGAAGGTGAGCGCTCCGAGACAGATCTCAAGGCCTAGGAACAAACCACCGCCGGAAGACATGACAAAGGGGAAAAAATGCAACCTCGCCGGAAGTCGCTTAGATGCCTGCCCGACGGTGGGCGCCAGCTGTCGTGGGAACGAGTCTGACAGTAGAATACATGCATACGAAAGGAGAGGATAGATTCCTAGCTATGGCAAGGGTGTACACACAGATGTATGAGTTCAGGCCCCTCTCTTGGAGGTAACAGCCCTACGTCTCTGTGCTTGGGAGCTCTTATTGTTTGGAAAGTATGTGTTACAGAGGATGCAAACCCTTCTGCCAGAGGGGAGGGGCGGCTTATATAGAGTACACTGCCCCTCATGAATGTCAGGCATCCAAGGGTTCGATCATGGGAATAAAGACATACATTACTGTTAACGTACATAATAAATTCTACTAATGACGACTGGCCGAACGCCTACTTGTTGGCCTCCCTGAGGTGCCTTCTGGTCTTCTCGTGTCGACTGGTAGTGAGGTCTTCCGAGTGATGGGAGATTGTCGAGTGGAGGAAGGAACCTCCGAGTGACTTAACTGTCGCGTGACTATCACGTCATGATGACTTCAGCCGGAAACTCTCTTGCCATCATTAAGTACTCCAATTTAGTGTCCTTAGGTAGGGTATGTAGGTCAGGCCTAGGAACCTACCCTAGGTACATATCCTCGTTAGACGTATCAGCCACAGGTAGGCAGTTCTGGGTACCCCCGTTCCCAGGACACCAACATCATCGCTTCTTCATAGTTTGTAGGCTCATTGTTGTCTAACAACAAGATTTCCAAGACAAGATCACCGCACTACTCAGGGGCTGTATGTATCCTTGTCATCCTACGAGGTTTGGTAGTACCTTGATCCGAAGTTTCATGATCATCATCATTAGCTTCCTCTTCATTTAGCATAGGCACCGCAGAAACATCTTTCTGTGTCGTGCTACCATCCAACTGAAGTGACAGTTGAGTGGGAGGAAAGAATTGGAGTGGTGGGTCGATCTTTGGTGAAGGGAGAAAGACCAATCGACATATTCGGGGACGCCACGTCCTTATAGTAGAACCAAGTCGACTGCCAACCCATAACTGACTCGGGAAAGGTCATAGATGGAAAGGAACTCCCAGCCCTCTTTTGGATCCCCAAGCCACCGCATAACTAGATGACATGGGTCCTATCATCCTCTGGGTTGGCCTTTTTGACCGATTGGGATCATATAGTAAAGATATGCTTGAACAAACCCAAATGGGGATGACAGCCCAAGAAACACTCGCATAAAGTGATGAAAGTGGCGAGATATGAAATAGCATTCGGAGGAAAATGGTGGAGTTCTGCTCCAAAGAAGTTCAGAAACCCTCGGAAGAAAGGATGAGGAGGCATAGAAAAACCTCGCTCGACATGGGTGAGGAGAAGAACCCGCTCCCCCTCGCGCTGCTCCGGCTTGACTTCCCCCTCCGACAGCCTCCACGCGTCGTCGGCTATTAGCCCATCGACGACGAGGTTCTCAACATCCCTCGCCGTGACCATCGACAGGAGGAAATCTCCCTGGATCTAGCCCGGCGGCGCCGTGAACCGAGCGCTGGACGGCTTCCTGGCCTTGCCCTTGACGGCTCCCTTCTTGGCACGCTCGAGCTTCTCAGTCTTGCTTTTTTTCATCGCGGCTGCGGCGGTATCGGGGAGGAGCCGAGCAGCGTGCTTGGAGTGGAGGAGATGGAGGAAAAGAGAGAATTTGGGGGAAGAGTCCTGTGTTGTCTGCAGCGCGGTGAGACCTTATATCAGCCAAGTGAGTCACTGACCTACGGGCCCGCTAAATCTCCGGGTATCTCGACCGCAGACGGCACGCGGTACGTGGAAAAAAGGAGGGCACTAAAATTGAGGCGTCATGCTCCCACTTTCCCCAATCATGGCATCATACTCGCGAGGCGCGCGCTCCCCCAAATTTTCGAATCCTGTGAAATCCAGGTGTAACGGAGCGACCCGTCGCATACAAAGATCCCCTCAAATCACTCGGAACATTTTTGTGCTCGAATTCACTCGGATGTTTATCAAGGCAGAATCGATTAGGGTGAACGACAAATATTTTAGTCGATGCATGGTCACGGTGGGTGTTCCAAGGAGCGTGAGTTGTGAAACAACTTACACATTTGTCTTAAGTTGCATACCAAACTTGTAACTCAGATATTTACATCCATGATCATATCATAGACATTTTATCTTCTTTCCACGATGATTTCCAACTTCACTCTAAAATTGCTTGAACTTTTTAAACATTTCAACTTGTGTTTCATTAAGCAAATATAGCCAGATCCACTCAAATCATCAGTGAAGGTAAGAAAATAATGATATCCACCGCACACTTCAAAACTCATTGGACCACATACATCAACGTCTATCATTTCCAATAAGTCGCGTGGCCTCTCCATTATACCAGAAAACGGGGTCTTAGTCATCTTGCCCATGACGCATGGTCTGCATGTCTTAACCGATTCAAAATCGAGTGAGTTAAAAGATCCATTAGCATGGAGTTTCTTCATGCGCTTTACACCAATATGACCTTGGTGGTAGTGCCACAAGTATGTGGTACTATCATTATTAACTTTGCATCTTTTGGCATCAATATTATGAACATGTGTATCACTACGATCGAGATTCAGTAAACCATTCACATTGGGTGCATGACAATTGAAGGTATTATTCATGTAAATAGAATAACCAATATTCTCTAACTTAAATGGATAACTGTATTGCAATAAACACGATCTAATCATGTTCATACTCAACACAAACACCAAATAACATTTATTTAGGTTCATCGCTAATCCCGAAGGTAGAAAGAGCATGCGATGGTGATCACATCGATCTTGGAAACACTTCCAACACACATCGTCACCTTGCCCTTAGCTAGTCTCGTTTTATTCAGTAGCTTTTATTTCGAGTTACCAACATTTAGCAACTGAACCAGTATATAATACCCAAGTGCTACTAGGAGTACTAGTAAGGCACACATCAATAACACGTATATCAAATATACTTCAGTTGACGTTGTCAGCCTTCTTATTTACCAAGCATATAGGGGAGTTCCGCTGCAATGAACGTTCTCCTCATAATATAAGAACTTAGTCTTGGGTGTGGGTTCAACCTTGGGTTTCTTCACTCGAGCAGCAACTGGCTTGCCATTCATGACGTTTCCCTTCTTGCCCTTGCCCTTCTCGAAACTAGTGATTTTACTAACCATCAACATTTGATGCTCCTTCTTGATTTCTACCTTGGCGGTGTCGAACATCACAACTAGCTCATGGAATCATCCATCCCTGGCATGTCATAGTTCATCATGAAGCTCTAGTAGCTTGGTAACAGTGACTTGGAGAACTATGTTAATCACTATCTTATCTGGAAGATCAACTCCCACTCGATTCAAGCAATTTGCAGCACCCAGACAATGTGAGTACATGCTCACTAATTGAGCTATTCTCCTTCATCTTGCAGGAAAATAATCTTATTGGAGGTCTCATACCTCTCAACACGGGCACGAGCCTAAAATCTCAATTTCAGCTCTTGGAATATCTCATATGCTCCGTGATGTTCAACCTGTCTTTTGAGCCTCAATTCTAAGCTATAATGCATGACGCACTGAACTATCAAGTAATCAGCACAACGTGCCTGTCACATGTTCACAACATCCACAGACGATGCTAGAGGGGGTGGCTCACCAAGCGGTGCATCAAGGACATAAGCCTTCTGTGCAGTAATGAGGACAATCCTCAATTTATGGAGCCATTCCACATAATTGCGACCATCATCTTTCAACTTACTTTTTCTCTAGGAACGTATCAAAATTCAGGGGAGCTACAGCCTGAGCTATTGATCTACAACATAATTTGCAAAGACACTTTGACTATGTTCATGATAAGGAGTTCAGTTAATCATATTACTTAAGAACTCCCACTCAAATCAACATCCCTCGGGTTGTCTAAATGTAACATGATCCAAATACACCAACCCAAGTCCAATCATCATGTCATATGAGCTGTTTTCAATCATGAACATCTCCATGTTGATCATATCTACTATATGACTCATGTTCGACCTTTCAGTCTCATGTGTTCCGAGGCCATGTCTGTACATGCTAGGCTCGTCAAGTATAACCCAAGTGTTCCGAATGTGCAATGATACATCTCCAACATACCTATAAGTTATGAAGTATTCATGCCGTGTTTACAATAATTCTATATGATTTTGGTATGATTTTATTAGAACTAACCCGGACTAATGTTGTTTTCAGCACAACTACCATGGTGTCGTTTTTGTGGAGAAATAAAAGTTCTCGGAATGGGCTGAAAATTTACGTAGAATATTTTTGGAAAATGTAAGAAATACTGGAGTGAAAATATACCAGAGAGGAGTCCTGAGGTAACCACAAGCCACTAGGGCGCCCCCCTAGGGCATGCCCCTGGCTTGTGGGACCCTCGGGAGTCCCCTTGACGTGATTCCAACGTCAAGTACCCCTATAAATCCAGAAACCTCCAGAAAGAAACCTAGATCGGGAGTTCCACCGCTGCAAGCCTTTGTAGCCACAAAAAACCAGTCGGGAGCCCATTTCGGCACCCTGCTAAAGGGGGAAACCATCACCGGAGGCCATCTTCATCATTCTGGCGGCCTCCATGACGAGGAGGGAGTAGTTCACCCTCGGGGCTGAGGGTATGTACCAGTTGCTATGTGTTTGACCTCTCTCTATCTCTCTCGTGTTCTTGAGATGTCATGATCTTGATGTACCGCGAGCTTTATTGATATAGATGAATCATATGGAGTTTTCCCCTCTCTATCTTCTTGGGATGAATTGAGTTTTCCCTTTGAAGTTTTCTTATCGGATTGAGTCTTTAAGTATTTGAGAACACTTGATCTAGGTGACATTAGGGTTTTGGTTGATGTGTGTCTTAAGGTGTTATTTTAGTGCGAACTCTAGGGCTGTTCATGGCACTTATAGGGATAGCTCATAAGATTGATCGGAAAAGATAACTTTGAGGTGGTTTCATACCCTACAATAATTTCTTCATTTGTTCTCCGCTATTTGTGACTTTGGAGTGAACTCTTTGCCGCACATGAGGGATTTACATATGTTTCAACTATGTCGGTATTGTTGAGAGAACCTGCACTAGTGAAAGTATGGATCCTAGGCCTTGTTTTCAAGCATTGCAATACCATTTTACTCACTTTTGTTACTTGCTACCTTCATATTTTTATATTTTAAGATTATGAAAACCTATATCTACCATCCATATTACGCTTGGATCACCATCTCTTCGTCGAACTAGTGCACCTATACAATTTACAATTGTGTTGGGTCTGTTGGGGACACAAGAGATTTCTTGTATTTGATTGCAAGGTTGTTTGAGAGAGACCATCTTCATCCTACACCTCCCACGGATTGATAAACCTTAGGTCATCCACTTGAGGGAAAATTTCTATTGTCCTACAAAACTCTGCGCTTGGAGGCCCAACAAAGTCTACAAGAATAAAGTTGCGTAGTAGACATCAAGCTCTTTTCTGGAACCATTGCCGGGGAGGTGAGTGCTTGAAGGTATATCTTTAGATCTTGCAATTAAATCTTTTAGTTTCTTGTTTTATCACTAATTCGGTTTTATAAAATAAAACTACAAAAAAATGGAGTTTAGGTTGCATCAATTGTTTCGTCTGTTTCATGTCTTCCGTGAAAATGATGGTTCGGAAAAATGTGCTCAATTGGTAGACGAAGAATTTATGAAAATACTTAATGATAATTCCTTGAATGATGAGAATGGTTGCAATATTGCTAGTATGAATGCTCTGAATATCCATGATGCTAATGATATGCAAAGCCACAATCTTGGGGATGCTATGTTTGATGAAGATGATATTTTTAGTCCCCCAAGTTTTGATGAGCAAATTTGTTATGATAATGACATGCCTACTATCTATGATGATTATGATGATGACATGTATGATATAAAGCATGATAGTAACCATGAAACTTTTCATCATGATTTTAATATTCAATGTGTTTATGTCAATCAAGTATCTCGTGATAGTTATTTTGTTGAGTTTGCTCCCACTATTATGAATGAAAAGAAAATTGCTTATGTGGAGAGTGAAAAAATTTCTATGCTCATGGATCATGAAGATAATGCTTTATGTGATAGTTATATTTTGGAATTACTTTATGATGCTACTGAAAATTATTATGAGGGAGGAACATATGCTTGTAGGAATTGCAATAATATCAAGTTTCCTCTCTATGTGTTCAAAGTTTTGAAGTTGTGCTTGTTTTTCCTTCCTATGCAAGTTGATTATTGTTCCCATGAATTGTTTGCTCACAAAATCCCTATGCATAGTAAGTGGGTTAGAATTACATGTGATTGTCATGAGATTCATGATGCTCTTTTGCATGTTATAATTATTGTTCCTATGTGGGCATCATTGAAATCATCATGCCTAGCTAAAAGGCATTAAAGAAAAGCTCTTGTTGGGAGACAACCCAACACTTTTACTTTATGTTTTTGTGTGTTAACATGATTAATATACTCTATTAATCATGTTTTGTGCCTTTTATTTCAATAAAGTGCCAAGTAAAACCTTTGGGATGACTCACAAGATAAGTAGAATTGATGTTGAACCAAAACATAAAATTTTGCCTCAAGTACAGGAATATTCATTTTTTTATGGAGCGTCATAATGATCTGAAATTTATACAAGGTCTTTATATACAAATTATTCAGGTTTTCCTGGTTTTTCTTAATTTTTCGAGACACTAAAGTATGGCTATACTGCAGATCTTCACAGACTGTTCTGTTTTTGACAGATTTTGTTTTGCATGCATAGTTTGCTTGTTTTAGTGTTCCCATAGCTTATATTCAGTGATATAAATTATGTGAATGGTAGAATACATAAGGTATTATATGATAACAATTATGAATCTTGTCTTTACAGTACCTAAGTGAATGCTTTATCTTTATTACACTAACCCTTCTCACGAAGTTACGTTAAGTTTTGTGTGATTGAAGTTTTCAAGTTTTGAGTGAGACACCGATATGAGGAGAATAAAGAGTGACAATAACCTAATATTGGGGATGACCAAGGAACCCCAAAGGTAATATTAAAGGAAGACTCAAGCGTCTAAGCTTGGGGATGCCCCAGAAGGCATCCCCTCTTTCGTCTTCAACACTATCGGTATATCTTACTTGGAGCTATATTTTTATTTGTCGCATAATATGATTTTTTTCTTGGAGCATCATTTTATTTTGTTTTTATATGTTAGGTGTTATTTATAATCTTGTTTTTCAATAAAAATTTCCAAGAATTTCCTTAGGATGCTTGCATTGCATGTTTGATGTGTGCTGTGTAAAAAACAGAAAACATTTCTGTAGTGTTTGAATTTTCATATTTTCCTGGGACGTGGAAAGTTTATGAAATTTTTACACAGTATTTGAATATAAATTATTTATATTGTCCTAAATTTTCATGATTGTTAGAGTTACATAAGTACACTGTTTTAATAAATTGCTACAGACTGTTCTGTTTAGACAGATTGTTGTCATAGTTTTGTTAGCTACTTATCCTATAGTTTCCATAGACTATATTGGTAGATATAAATTGTGGAAATGATAGTATACAGTACCTAATGTTTTAAAATTATTGTGCAACTTGTTTTGGCAGTACATGAAGTGTTGATTTGTTCTGATGTGTACTAACCTATCTCACAAGTTCTTTTTGAGTTTTGTGTGGATGGAGTTTTTGAGAATAGGTGAAACTGGGATATAAAAGGATTGAACAAGATACAAAAACTCAAGATTGGGGATGTAACATCCCAAAATTTCATTTTTGGAATGTTATGAAATATAGCTATGCATCATCATCACTTTGTTTGAATGAAATGAATTGTTGAAGTTTTCTTTTGGAATTCTAAAAGGTCATTTCAATTTCTTCTTATACTTGTTGCCTTCTATTTGAAAACCCTTGGAGTATTCATAAAAAGAGAGGAGTAATATGACACTCCACACCAGGGGCATCATGGTGAGTTATTTGAACAATAAAACCAGGGGGTTATTTGAAAGTTTATCTCAACAGAATTTAAAATCAATTAGGCATTTTCTGAAGAAAAAAAATTAAAGTATTCATTTTGACAGAGGACAAATGTTCATTAAATAGCATTTATTCCCCTGATCATTTTGATATATATATTCCCTATGCTTGGAAATGAATTGAATGCTTTAAAGAGTTTTAAACGCTCTGGAAAATAGAAAAGGAAACATATTTAAAGCGTTTAATTAGAAAACCGGCCGGCCCACAGTCTTTAAACCCTGAGATCCCTCCGGATCGGTCATCCGATGCGCTAACCTCGCCATCTCTCTCACTGACACGCGGGACCCACTGTCCAACAGCGTCATCCGCGTGCCCGTCTCCTTCCTCGTGCGCGCAACCTCACCGGAGATCTCTCCTCTTCGGATCTCCCTCCTCTCTCCCTCTCCTGGCCCCGCACCTGGCCTATCTAAAGCCCTGCCCTTGCTGCTATCCGTTCCACCCCGCTACCCCCTCTACCCTCGCCGGAATGCCACCATGCCACCTTGTCGGAGTTCTAACTCCACCCGAAACCTCCTGAGCTCCTGGCCGTCGCCACACTCACCCCCACTCCCTTCCGACGTCGCCATTCGACGCCGTATCTTCGCCGCCATCGCTTGAGCATTTCGGATGCCACCCTTGACCACCGTAGCACCCTCTCCAAGCATCTCCGACCTCCGGCCGCCGTCGACATCACCGGAACTCCGACCCCCTCCTCTGTAAGCCGCCACCTCCACCCGCATCCGTTAGATCTAGGATCTACGCTCCAGATTAGAAAGTTTATAAAAGCGAACCGGTACGCGTTAGTTTTCGGTCGTCCGCCGCAAACACCCCGCATGCTCACGACCTCAGCAAATCACAGCACGCCACGTAGCCCTGTCCGTTCGCTAGGAATTTTGTTCTTTTCTGTTTTGTTTTAGAAAACAGAATGTTTTCTGTTTTTGTTTTAGTTGTAACTTTTAAACTAATTAGTGTTTTTAATTGATTCTTTTTGCATTAGGTCACAAATTTCATGTAGTTTCATCCTGTAGTCTTAAATTTCAAATTTGAACTTTAAATTTTGAATCTAACCATATTTGCTTAAATTACTAAAATCTGTATAACTAGAGTTTAAAAATATATTTTTGTATGAATCTTTTTGCCACTGGTTTGTATTAGTTAGACCTATCATCCTACAAAGTTGGAGAATTTTTAGGATAAATTTGGTTAGTGTTTTTAACAAAAATAGAATCTGTTTAGTTATTAATAGAGTTTAGTTAATTTGATTTTAGTTTAGTTTGAATCTGAGTTAGTTTAACTTTTGTTTTTAGTTTCCATTAGTTTTGTTGTTTCAACATTAGGTGAAATAACTGGCTGTTAATAAAAAAATAATTGCTTAGTTTTATACCTTATTGTTATAGGAAATCTTTATTCCTTTCCATTAGGTATAGTTTTATAAAGCCATTTAGTTTTACTTTTCACAAAACATTTAGGAGATTTAATTCTGTCTTCTAATAAAGAATTTTAGTAATTCTTTTCTGTTAAGTGATGTTCTCTTGATAATAATAATAATAATAATAATTTTGTCTCATACTCAAATACTATAGGAAACTCAAGTATCTACATTAAGTGGTGTTTTATAAAAAATTATAATTTTAGTAGCATTTCTCTTCACTAAAGTTTTAGTGGATTTAATTCTGTTTAGTAAATATAATTTTTTATTTCTTTTCTGTTGACTATTGTTTTGTTATTAAAAATAGTTGATTTGTCTTATTTCTTTTGTGGTTTTGACACACAAAACATTTGTGAGACAAATATTGGTTTTGAACTTCTTTCTCTTGATTGATACTATAGAATTTTTTAATTTTGCTCATTGTGTGAGTTGTATTATTAGTTGTATGCTTATTGTGTGCTTTGTTTGATTCGTTAGATCATCCGGAGTGCGAAGCTTGTTATCTAGAGTCACTTGAGTACGAGGATCGTCAACAAGGCAAGTCACTTTGATCATGTTTACCCATGTTTCTATTGCATTAGTTCTACCATCTCCCCAATTGCATGCAAAGTAGGTAATTTGGAAACTTGGTTACTTGATGTAGTATCATGTGGTAGGCACCCCTCACCCCTTTGACACATTGGCCCCGGGAAACGTTGATTTAATTTTGCTATGCTATTAGTAGACGGGGTTGGTTGTGTGATTCATGAGAGTTGTGAGTGAATAATTTCAAGACCTACAAGATGATCAAGACTTTAAGACTCCGGGTTTTCAACATACCTCTGGGTGGATGATGGTTGAACGTCACCCTGGAGAAACCAGTGGTTAGCCTAGATGTTGCTGGAGAAGTGCCAGTATTCATGCGGAAAGGTCCACCCAGGCACAAAGAGATGGATGGATGCTTCAAGACCCAAGGCTTACCTACACAGCCACAAGCCATTATGGGCTCTGGCTTGGTTGGATATCGTGGTGACCCTGGACAGGCGGTGCTACGAGATGTAGAAGAACGGTAGGAAAGGATGGGCACCGACAGAGTCTCGCGGAAACCCTTTAGAAGACCATGTTTTGGTCATCCGTTTCTCAAACACCATGAAGTGCGAGAAATCCAACGGAGGCGATCAAATCTTGTGGGGAACGTGTGCAAAACTCTGTAGAGTACCCAAACCTAATCGATTAGTCGTGTCCATGGTCATGGACAGTTTGAGCCAAAGGAACTGAACTATCTGGAACTCTCAACATAATTAATTATATTGATGTGGGTTCTTAATGACAACTTGGGTATGAGAATTGGTTGGTGTAACCATCTCATTAATCAACCAACATTGCAGTAATAATATTTTTGCCCCCTCTTGTTGTAGGAAAAAAATTGGCTTTATGCAAAACTTACTACCCCACCTGCCATATATGCATATAGAATAGATGATTTCTTTACCCCCTCATTTGTGACATTGCCATCATATTCAATATGCTGACCTACATGGTTGCAACGTATCATGTTGCAGAGTACTTTTCTGACCAGGAATGAGGATACGCTCTACGCTCGGTGAGATGCCCTTGGAGTCAGATGGACTCAACTACCTTTGAAGCTTCCGCAAGATTAGTTATTCTCATGAGTTGGCCTATAGACACTTTATTGTAATTTTTATTGTAATAAAGGACTCTATATGAGATTTTCGATTATTAAAGCTATGTGATTTCACTTTGATATATACATTAATGTACCGTGTGTGTACCAGCATGATCTTGGGATGGTATAGAAACACTAGAGATTCGACC
Organism: Hordeum marinum; assembly: GCA_022496015.1. Taxonomy (NCBI): domain Eukaryota; kingdom Viridiplantae; phylum Streptophyta; class Magnoliopsida; order Poales; family Poaceae; genus Hordeum; species Hordeum marinum. Next base: position 390,317,569 of record CM039672.1, read on the forward strand.
TTTCAGGTCGGGTCGCTACAGGGGATGCCCAAGGCACCCCAAGTAAATATTTCAATAACTCTCAAGCATCTAAGCTTGGGGATGCTACGCATCCCATCTCTCTTCGTCATCTATTAGTTAACCTATGTTGAGCCTAAATTTTTATTCGTTCACATGATGCGTCCTATTCTTGGAGTGCTATTTTTCTTTTGCTTGTTGTTTAAATAAAATACTAAGATATGAAAATATTTATTGAGTGATAGATATAGAGTCCTCACATAGCTACTTTATTGTTTACCTACTCATTGATCTTCACTTATATCTATTTGGAGTAGTTTGTCAATTTGCTCTAGTGCTTCACTTATATCTTTGTAGAGCACGGTGGTGGTTTCATTTTATAGAAATTGATGAACTCTCATGCTTCACTTATATTATTTTGAGAGTCTCTAAACAGCATGGTAATTTTCTTAGGTTATGAATGGTCCTAATATAATGTGCATCCAAGAGGGATATAATAAAAACTTTTATATAAAGTGCACTGAATACTACGAGAAGTTTGATTTCCTGCAAAAAGTTTTGAGATATAAAGATGGTGATATTGGATTCATGCTAGTGATTAATTGTGAATTGGTAAAAATACTGGTGTTAAAGGTTTGTGATTCTCGTAGCATGCATGTATGGTGAACAGTTATGTAACGAAGTCGGAGAATGATTTGTTTATTGAGTGTCATCCTTTGTGTGAGGGCCGGGAGCGCGCGATGGTTAACTCCTACAAACCTCCCCCCTAGGAGCATGCGTATAATACTTTGCTTCTATAACTAATAGAATTTTGTAATAAGTATGTGAGTCCATGGATTATACGCACTCTCACCATTCCACCTTTGCTAGCCTCTCTAGTACCGCGCAACTTTCGCCGGTGCATTAAACTCACCATATACCCTTCCTCAAAACAGCCACCATACCTACCTATTAGGGCATTTCCATAGCCATTCCGACATATATTGCCATGCAACTTCCACCATTCTGTTTATTATGACATGCACCATCATTTTCATATTGATTTGCATGATCGTAAGATAGCTAGCATGATGTTTACATGGCTTGTCTGTTTTTTTATGTCATTTGCTATGCTAGATCATTGCACATCTCGGTACACCGCCAGAGGCATTCATATAGAGTCATATTTTGTTCTAGGTATCGAGTTGTAATTCATGAGTTGTAAGTAAATAAAAGTGTGATGTTCATCATTATTAGAGCATTGTCCCATGTGAGTAAAGGATGATGGAAGCTATGATTCCCTCACAAGTTGGGATGAGTCTCTGGACTTTATGAAAAATAAAAGAGGCCAGTGAAGCCCAACTAAAAAAAGAGACAATTGATGTCCACCAAAATAAATAAAAAATGAGAGAAAAGACAGAAGGGACAATGCTACTATCTTTTTTCCACACTTGTGCTTCAAAGTAGCACCATGATCTACATGATAGAGAGTCTCCTATTTTGTCACTTTTATATACTAGTGGGAATTTTTCATTATATAACTTGGCTTGTATATTCCAATGATGGGCTTCCTCAAATTGCTCTAGGTCTTCATGAGCAAGCAAGTTGGATGTACACCCACTTAGTTTCTTGTTGAGCTTTCATACACTTATAGCTCTAGTGAATCCGTTGCATGGCGATCCTACTCACTCACATTAATATCTATTAATGCGCATCTCCATAGCCCATTGATACGCCTAGTTTATGTGAAACTGTCTTCTCCTTTTTCTTCATAACCTCCACCATATTTTATTCCACCTATAGTGTTATATCCATGGCTCACGCTCATGTATTGCGTGAGAGTTAAAAAGGTTTGAGAATATAAAAGGTGTGAAACAATTGCTTGACTTGTGATCAGGGTTGTGCATGATATAAATACTTTGTGTGGGGAAGATGCAGCATAGCGAGACTATATGATTTTGTAGGGATAACTTTCTTTTGCCATGTTATTTTCAAGAGATGCAATTCCTTTGTTAGTATCTTTAAGTATTACTGTTTTTATTTCAACATTAAGATTTTGTTTTGAGTCTTATGGATCTGAAAATTCATGCCACAATAAAGAATTTTACATGGATAAATATGTTAGGCAGCATTCACACTTCATAAATTGTTTATTTTATCATTTACCTACTCGAGGACGAGCAGGAATTAAGCTTGGGGATGCTGATACATCTCTAACGTATCCATAATTTATGAAGTATTAATGCGATGTTTACGATAATTCTTTATGATTTTGGTATGATTTTATTAGAACTAACCCGGACTGACACTGTTTTCAGCAGAACTACCATGGTGTCGTGATTGTGCAGAAATAAAACTTCTCAGAATGGGCTGAAAATTTACGGAGAATATTTTTGGAAAATATTAAAAATATTGGTGCAAAAATATACTGGAGAGGAGTCTCGAGGCAGCCACAAGCCACCAGGGAGCCCCCTCGGGCGCGCCCCTGGCTTGTGGGTCCCTCGGGAGTCCCCTTGACATGATTCCAACGCCAAGTACTCCTATAAATCCAGAAACCTCCAGAAAGAAACCTAGATCAGGAGTTCCGCCGCCGCAAACCTCTATAGCCATGAAAAACCAATTGGGAGCCCATTCCAGCACCTTGTCAAAGGGGGAAACCATCACCGAAGGCCATCTTTATCATCCCGGTAGTCTTCATGACAAGGAGGGAGTTGTTCACCCTCAGGGCTAAGGGTATGTACCTGTAGTTATGTGTTTGACCTCTCTCTCTCTTGTCTTCTTGAGATGTCACGATCTTGATGTACCGCGAGCTTTATTAATATAGATGAATCATATGTAGTTTTACCCTCTCTCTATCTTCTTGTGATGAATTGAGTTTTCCCTTTGAAGTTTTCTTATCGGATTGAGTCTTTAAGGACTTGAGAACACTTGATGTATGTCTTGCGATGGGATATCCGTGGTGAAAATGGGATGTTCTATTGATCCACTTGATGTATGTTTTGGTAATCGACTTGCAGGTTCCGTGACCTTGGGAATCTATGCATAGGGGTTGGCACATGTTTTTGTCTTGACTCTCCGGTAGAAATTTTGGGGCACTCTTTGAAGTTCTTTGTGTTGGATTGAACTTGATGAATCTAAAATTGTGTGATGCATATCGTATAATCAAGCCCATGGGTACTCGTGGTGACATTAGGGGTTTGGTTGATGTTTGTCTTAAGGTGTTATTTTAGTAAGAACTCTAGGGCTATTCGTGGCACTTATAGGGATAGCTCATAAGATTGATCAGAAAACATAACTTTGAGGTGGTTTCGTACCCTACAATAATTTCTTTGCTTGTTCTCCGCTATTTGTGACTTTGGGGTGAACTCTTTGGCTCACGTGAGGGATTTACATATGATTCAACTATGTCAGTATTGTTGAGAGAACTTGCACTAGTGAAAGTATGGACCCTAGGCCTTGTTTTCAAGCATTTCAATACCATTTTTGCTCGCTTTTGTTACTTGCTACCATGCTGTTTTTATATTTTTCAGATTACAAAAAACCTATATCTACCATCCATATTACACTTGTATCACCATCTCTTCGTCAAACTAGTGCACCTATACAATTTACCATTGTATTGCGTGTGTTGGGTACACAAGAGATTTCTTGTATTTGATTGCAGGGTTGTTTGAGAGAGACCATTTTCATCCTACACCTCCCACGGATTGATAAACATTAGGTCATCCACTTGAGGGAAAATTACTACAGTCCTACAAAACTCTACGCTTGGAGGCTCAACAGTGTACAAGAATAAAGTTGCATAGTAGACATCATGCAACACTGGCTTGCACCCATTATATGTGAACGTAGAGTCTATCACACCCGATCATCACGTGGTGCTTCAGAATGACGAACTTTCGTAATGGTGTACAGTCGGGGAGAACACAATTTTATCTTGAAGTTTAAGTGAGGGATCACCTTATAATGCTACCATCTTCCTAACCAAAACAAGGTGCATAAAAGGATTAACATCACATGCAAAGCATAAGTGACATGATATGGCCATGAACTTGTGCTTTTGATCACCATCTCCAAAGCACCAGTATGATCTCCATCGTCACCGGCATAACAACATGATCTCCATCATTGTGTCGTCATTGGAGTTGTCATGCCAACCATGCGTCTACTACTATTGTTGTCGTTTAGCGATAAAGTAAAGCATTACATATCTCTTAATGATTGACACACAGGTCATACTATAATTAAAGACAACCTTATAGCTCATGTCGGTTGCCGTACTCAACGACATGCAAGTCGTGATAATCTATACAAAACATGATCATCGCATACATTACATATATCTCATCATTTCTTTGGCCATATCATATCACAACATACCCTGCGAAAACAAGTTAGACATCCGCTAATTGTTGTTGCATGTTTTACGTGGCTGCGATGGGTATCTAGCAAGAACGATTCTTACCTACACAAAACCATAACGATGATACAGAAATTGCCATTCAACCTTCTACAAGGACTCCCTTAGTCGAATCCAATCCAACTAGAGTGGGAGAGATAGACACCTGCCAGCCATCTTTATGTAACAAAGTCACATGCCAGTCGATGGAACCGGTCTCTCGTACGTGGACGAGTAAGGTTGGTCTGAGCCGCTTCATCCCACAAGACTACTAAATCAAGAAAAGACTAAGGGAGGAAGCAATCTGAATATCAACACCCACAAACTCCTTTGTGTTCTACTCGTGCATATCATCTACGCATAGACCTAGCTCATGATGCCACTGTTGGGGAACGTTGCATGGGAAACAAAAAAATTCCTACACACACGCAAGATCTATCCATGGAGACGCATAGCTACGAGAGGAGGAGTGTGTATACATACCCTTGTAGATTGCTAAGAGGAAGCATTAATAAACACGGTTGATTTAGTCGAATGTCTTCGCGATCCAATCATCGATCCGACCCGCGGTCCAATCACGATCCGTCCCGATCTAGTGCCGAACGGATGACACCTTCACATACGGCACACATACATCTCGATGACGTCTCCGCCTCCTCGGTCCAATGAGCGAGGGAGTGGTAGATGAGTTCTTCGGCAACATGATGGTGTGGTGGCAGTGGTGGTGGTGCCATCCCGGTAGGGCTATGCCTAGCGCTATCGTAACCGCGAACGGAGGAGAAAACGATCTAGGGAGAGAGAGGGGCACCAAGGGTTTCATGTGTCCCCTTGGGCGCCCCATCCCCTCTATATATAGGTGGGGGGGCATGGGGAACAGCCCCTCCAAGCCCTAGGGCGCAGCCAGGGGGAAGGTGGAATCCTAGTCCCCCTCCTTCCCTTCCACACAAAGGTGGACTTTCCACCTTTCCCAATTGCATGGGCCTTGAGGGATTTGTGTGCTTGGCCCAATAATTCCATGGTGTCTACCCTCAGCCTATGAAAACTCTTGGGACATGGTGAAACCCTTGGTGGACTTCTGGACTCCTCCGGAAGTTTCCAGAACCTTCTAGAATCTTCTCGATACAATAGCAGAAAAACCCGAAACTTTTCCGGTAGCCAAAATATGACTTCCCATATATAAATCTTTACCTCCGGACCATTCTGTGGATCCTCGTGATGTCCGGGATCTCACCCCAGACTTCGAATAACTTTCGGTCACCAACATATATAACTCATCAACACTATATCGTTACCGAACATTAAGTGTGGAGACCATGTGGGTTCGAGAACTATGCAGACATGACCGAGACACCTCTACGTTTAATAACCAATAGCAAGACCTGGATGCACATATTGGCTTCTACATTTTCTACGAAGATCTTTATGAGTTGTACCATGATTTCAAGGATTCAATCAATCCCATATGCAGTTCCCTTTGTCCATGGGTATGTTACTTGCCCGAGATTTAATTGTCGGTATGTTCATACCTAGTTCAATCTTGTTACTGGAAAGTCTCTTTACTCATTCCATAACACAAGATCCCATGACTAAATCCTTAGTCGCATTGCTTGCAAGCTTCTTGTGATGTTGTATTACCGAGTGGGCCCAGAGATACCTCTCCGTCATACGGAGTGACAAATCTCAGTCTTGATCCATGCCAACCCAACAAACACCCTCAGAGATACCTGTAGAGCACCTTTATGGTCACCCAGTTATGTTGTGAGGTTTGATACACACAAGGCATTCCTCAGGTGTCAGGGAGTTGCGTGATCTCATGGTCGTAGGAACGGATACTTGACATGGATAAAGTAGTACCAATAAACTGACACGATCATATGCTATGCTTACGGTTGGGTCTTGTCCATCACATCATTTTCCTAATGATGTGATCCTGTTATCAAATGACAACTCATGTCTATGGTAGGAAACCTTGACCATCTTTGATCAACAAGCTAGTCTAGTAGAGGCTTACTAGGGACACTTTGTTGTCTATGTATCCACACATGTATTTGAGTTTCCAATCAATAAAATTATATCATGGATAATAAACGATTATGATGAACAAGGAAATATGATAATAACTAACTTATTATTGCCTCTAGGGCATATTTTCAACAGCATTGTCAGCGACGAGCTCGAGCGTTGGTGCGTTTCGGGTCTCGACAAGGAAGACGCTGAGGGGCACGGTAGGGCATGCTGAGGTCACGGGTGGCTCCGCTGTGAGGTCGTCAGCATGTTCATGTGCTCAGACACGGATGACGAAGGCGAGCTTGGCAGCAAAAATGAGCTACTACAATGGCGGAGGCGATCTAGAGGGGGCAGCTACAATAGCTGATCCGCTCGGGAGAGAGAGGGAAAAGGGGCCGAGGCTCACCGGGAGCCTGTAGGCATGCAAAGCGGGCTCGAGGGGGGCTCAATGTCACCGGAATCGATGACGGCGGGCGGTAGCAATACGAGGAGGGAGACGGCGATGTGGAGGAGAAGCAAGGGCGATGAGCTCGAGTTCGTGGGCGAGGGCGACGTAAGGGAGCACGACAGAGCTTCCTGGCACGACGGTGAGGCGTGGGGAGGCCGGTGGCTTCGGCTATGACGGGGGCATGGCCACAGCGGCTCATGTGTGAGCGCGGGGAGAGGTAGGCGGTGCGAGAGGGAAGGAGTGAGAGGCTAGGGTTTGACCAAGGCCTCCGGGGGGTTCTCGTAGGCGCCTGGGGGCAGCATATGGCCTCCACGATGGCCGTCCAAGGACGTACATGGTGATCATCAGTGACGGCCACGCCTCCTTTGTGTACAGGAAGAAGATGATGGGGGGTTAGGTGGACTGGGCCTCACTGTGCACTTGAGGCCCAAGTGCATAGTGGGGCTCTTTATTTTTTCCTTCTTTTTATTTTTTATTTTCTGTTTTCTTTTATTTATTTCTGTTTTGCATTTAATTTATTACCAATTGACTTTTATAAAATATGGAACTAGGCCCATTGTTCATGTTGCAAATTTAGGTACTGCCACAAAAAGTTTGGGAGGCATTTGAAAATGTGTGGTATTTCCATAATTTAAAAGGAATTTAAATTCTTTTTTTTGGCTTATGTTTAATTTTTTAGTGCTTTTAATTACTTACAAAAATGTTGGTTCCTCCACCATAATTACCTATGGATTATTTGCCACATTTGGAACATCATAGTTTTCATGTATATGAAATTATTTAATTCACTTTTTATTTGAATTTCAAACTGCAATATTAAATGAGATATTATTCTAAAGATGATCAAGAACTGTTTAGATAATTCATTATCTTAATCATGATGGTCACTTTAGCTCATTACATAGGGGGTGTTACACCGCGTTGGGTGCAAGTGTTTGTTTATTTGTGTGCAATCACTGAAGACGGGGGTTGGTTGTTACTCCTATCGGTTCGATAAACCTTGGTTGTATATTTAGGGGAATAGTTACCTATATTTTATTGCATCACTTGTTCCTCTTCACGAAAAACCCAATGCAGATCACAGGTATCAGGAAGGATTTCGGGCGCCGTTGCCAGGGAGTATCACCAACCTATTATGAAGTACCTTCACACAAACTATCATTCACTTTTTCTACTTTTTATTTGTTTTTATATTTTTCTTGCTTCGTAAAAATCAAAAATACAAAAACATTTACCTTTGCTAGTTGCTAGTTTACTTCTTTGCCTGTCATACTTGCTAGTTTACTTGTGTGCTTGTTACTTCGCTTGCTCGGTCACCGTGTCTCAAGATACTACTAAGTTGTGTGAATTCTCAAATACTAATAACAATGATTTTATTATTACTCCTATACCACCTGCCACTAGTGCGGAGTTTTATGATATTAATGCCGCATTATTGTTGAATCTTGTCATGAAAGAACAATTTCCGGGAAGTCCTAATGAGGATCCCGTTGCTCATCTTAATACCTTTGTTGAATTATGTGATATGCAAAATAAAAAGGATATGGATAATTATGTGGTAAAATTAAAATTATTTCCCTTGTCACTATGAGATAAAGCTAAAGCTTATTTTTCATCTTTACCACGTAATAGTATTGGAACACGGGATAAGTGTAAAGATGCTTTTTTTGCCAAGTATTTTTTTCTACTGCGAAGATCATCTCCCTTAGAAATCAAATAATGAATTTTAAATAGAATGATCATGAACATGTTGCACAAGCTTGGGATAGGATGAAATTGATGATTAGAAATTGCCCTACTCATGGGTTTAAACTTGTGGATGATTATCCAAATTTCTATGCTGGACTAAACTTTGTGTCTAAAAATCTTCTAGATTGCGCTACAGGTGGTACCTTCATGAAGGTGACGTTAGGAGAGGCCACCAAACTTCTGGACAATAGCATGACAAACTACTCTCAATGGCACACCGAAAGAGCTCCAACATGTAAGAAGGTAAACTCTTTCGAGGAAATCGCTACTTTGTGTGAAAAAGTGGGTGCTCTTATGATTATGGTTGCTAGCAAAAATGCTCATGTTGATCCCAATTATATGCCCTTTTCTACCTTGATTGAGAAAACATAATTATGCTATTTATGTGAACTTTATCTTGTGAAACAATTTCAACAACAATGCCTATAGAGGAAATTTCAATGCTAAACCGTATCCCGGTAATTCCTCTAATAATTATGGCAACTCATATGGCAATTATTATGGAAATTTTTCTACCAATAATAATAATTTATCCTCTGATCTTTAAAAAATCATTAAATAATTCATTATTTCTCAAAAAGTTTTCAATACCATGGTAGAAGAAAAGTTGCATAAAATTGATGATTTGGCTAGGAACATGGATATAGTTGTTCTTGATGTGGAAACTCTTAAAAATAAAATTTGCCACCAAAGCATGATTTCAATGATACTATTAAATCTATCTAAATATCTATGAATTAAATTAAGGAGAGGACCGCCAAGTTGAAAGCTAAGTAGGAATTCTTAGAAAAAGCTCTTCCACCTGGGGTTTTCCGGAATCATGATGAAGATCTTAAAATGCTTGGTACTTATCCTATTGAATATTTGTTTACTAATATGAAAATCAATGATAAAGGGACTGAATATGAGTCAAATCTACCTAGAGAGAGTTGTTTTCTTGGAGGGTGATGATTCTAATGCTAAAACCGAAAAAAGTGAGTTTGGAGAGGTCAAAACTTTATCTAGTGATGTGACCACTATCTTAGATCACAAGGATTTAATTATGGTAATCTTTCTTTAGTATAATGTATCTCCTTGCCACAATCCATTATTAGCTCACCAAATGATTATGAAGAAAATAAATCTTTTACTCAACATATAGTAGAAGCAATGATAAAAGCCTGTGATGAGAAACTTGAGCTAGAAGATTCTATTCCTAGAAAATTGCATGATGAATGGGAACCTACTATTAAAATAAAGATTAAAGAATATGAATGCAATGCTTTGTGTGAACTTGGTGCTAGTGTTTCAACTATACCTAAATCTTTATGTGTTGTGCTTGGTCTCACTAATATTCATGAGTGTTCCTTTAATTTACATCCTACGGGTTCTAACATTAAGAAGCCTTTGGGAAGAATAAATGTAAGAGCATAAATTTCCTAAGTAGTTTTGGTGGTTGATGACAATACCCTTGCAGACTAATCATGTGCACTGAGCTTTCAGAGGTTATCCGGTGGCATGAGACGGCTAGTGAGCCCCTCAGTTGTTAAAAGAGAAGACAAAGTTTTTCAATTGATTTAGTGTCGGTGGACTTGAGTCGTAGGAAAATCCGTACTATCAAGAGGGGGTCCCCAGTTAGAAAGCCTGGGAGAATCTATCACATACACATTTGCACCTTCCTCTCTTTCCCGGCACAATGGAGTTGCTCTCTGCCCCCAAGGACCCTGAGTTCTAATATAAGCGGAAGGACTGCTCCACTGGGTGGTAGTACCTGATACATCTCCAACGTATCTATAATTTTTGATGATGTATTGTTATTATATTATCTATTTTGGATATTTTATATGCATTAATATGTTACTTTATATTATTTTTGGGACTAACCTATTAATCTAGAGCCAAGTGCCAGTTTCTGTTTTTCTCTTGTTTTTGAGTTTTGCGGATATGGGATATTAAACGGAGTCCAAACATAATAAATCCTTTGGAAGGAATTTGTCTGGAAGGAAACAAGTCGATCAAGCTTGGAGTGCACGTCAGGGGAGGTGCCAGGGCGCCACAAGCCTGCTGGGCGCCCACTTGGCCGAGCAAAGCAGGCGTGTCGCTCCCTGGCAGGTCTCCTAACCCTATTCTCTGGCCTATAAATACCCAAATATTCCCGCAACATCAGAAAGAGCCATGCAAATACTTCTCCACCGCCGGAAGCCTCCATTCCCGAGAGATCCAATCTTGGAGCCTTTTTCCCGTAATCTCTCGGAGGGGTTTCGATCGCGGAGGGCATCTACATCAACTCCATTTCCCCTCTCACGCTTATGCGTGAGTAGTCCACCACAGACCTATGGGTCCATAACTAGTAGCTACAAGGCTTCTTCTCTCTATTTGATCTTCAATACCATGTTTTGCATGATCTTCATGGAGATCTATCTGATGTAATCCTCTTTTGGGGTGTGTTTGTCAAGATTCAATGAATTCTGAGTTTATGTTCAGATTATCCATGAATCTTATTTGAATCTCCTCTGAATTCTTATTTGCATGTTTTCATATCCTTGCAAGTCTCTTCAAGTTATTGATTTGGTTTGGACAACTAGATTGGTAATTCTTGCAATGGGAAAAGTGCCTGGTTTTGGGTTCAATCTTTTGGTGTCCTCATCCAGTGACATAGTAGGGGCAGTGAGGCACGTATTGTATTATTGCCATCAATGGTAACAAGATGGGGTTTTCATCATATTGCTTCAGTTTATCCCTCTACATCATGTCATCTTTCTTAATGTGTTACTCTATCTTCATGAACTTAATACTCTAGATGCAGGCAGGAGTCTGTCGATGTGTGGAGTAATAATAGTAGACGCATAATCGTTTTGGTCTACTTGTCATGAACGTGATGCCTATATGCATGATCATTGCCTTGGATAACTACATGATTATTCACTTTTCTATCAATTGCTTGACATTAATTTGTTTACCACCATGATATTTGCATTCAAGAGAGAAGCCTCTAGTGAAACCTATGGCCCCTGGGTCTATTTTCCATCATATACTTTCAGATCTATACTTTGCTGCAATTTATTTATCTCTTAGTTTTAGCACTCATTTACATCTATCTCTTTAAGATCTAATCCTTGCAAATAACCGTGAAGGGATTGACAACCCCTTTATAGCGTTGGGTGCAAGAGTTTGATTGTTTTGTGTAGGTGCAACCATTGGTGACTTGCTTATTCGTCCTACTGGATTGATACCTTGGTTCTCAACAACTGAGGGAAATACTTATCTACTTCGTTGCATCACCCTTTCCTCTTCAAGGGAAAACCAACGCAAGCTCAAGAGGTAGCAACAAGGATTTCTGGCGTTGTTGCCGGGGAGGATACATAGCAAGTCAAGACAAGATCTCTCCCGTCAACTTGCCAATTTCTGGCACAGTTGCCGGGGAGGATACACATCAAGCCTACCAAGTACCCATCACAAACTCATCTCTTGCATTTACATTATTTGCCATTTGCCTCTCATTTTCATCCCCCCACTTCTAAAACGATTTTCAGAAAATACCAAAAAGATTTGCCTTTTCGTCCACCCTTCTTTCCTTTGCTGACGGGGTTATTACCACCAGGTATGTCAAAGCAATGGGGTTATTCCCCTCCCGCTTCAAATAATAACAACACAGACGGCCGATCGTGGCCGGCTGGAGGATGTCCGGCTCGAGCCGACGCCGGCTGGCACTCTGGATGGCTGGTCAAGGAGCCGGCTCGACCCACGGTCGGCTAGGCGCGGCCGGCTGCCTCTGGGCTGCCTCCGCCATTGACCCTAGGACGGACATGTGACGTCCCTTCCCTCTGCATGCGGGTACGACGACATGATGCGACCGGCACGACAGGCGGCCGTGTGGCTACAGTGGCCGCTAACACACTGCAGTGCATGGCTACAGTACGGCCATCCCGGCCGTTGACCTCGGTGAGCGCGACCGGGCAAGGGAATAGGGCCGGCATGCCCTCGCCCACTCGATTACCTACCTCAGCGTGGCTACAGTGCTACCGGCCGTACCGGAGACCTCGGCCAACTGGCGCTAGACGAAGCCTCCCAGGCGACCCGTGCCGTGGCAAGTGAGCGAGAGCCAATCGCAGAGCCGGCTGGCAGGCCCCAGCGGGGGACAGGACCGCTCTGCCGGTGGACCCCATGGATGATGAGATGGCGCAAAGGGTGGGACCCCCTGGCCAGCCAGACAGACTGCCAGCCGGGTCCCCCACCCCTGTACTTTAGATATATTGTAGAGCCGGGGGTGGCCTATAAAAAAAACCCAGGCCCCCCATGCAACGGGGATGGACGATCACTCTCGCACACCCGTAGAAATCCCAAAACCCCTTTAGTAGCAGAGGAAGACGAGCCGGTTGCTCCTTCTTCCTCCTCTAGACACAGCTCTGGGAGCATCCTTGTACACATACCCATCCATCCAACTAGGCCAAGCAAGACTAGGGGTGTTACCTCCCACGGAAGGCCCTGAACCTGGGTACATCGTGTGTCGCCACCGCCCGTGCCCAATCTCACACCCGAAGCCTGTCAACGTCCTCCGGCCCCAACCACCTACGATAAGCCACCCTATGGCATCTATCGTGACAAAACGACGACAGTTGGCGCCCACCATGGGGCCGTACGCGGCGCCGGCTGGATTCATGCTCCGGGCGGGACCCCTCGCCATTCCCTGCCATCGCCGCACGTCCAGGTGAAATCGTGGGCTCGTGGGGCTTGCTCCGGCATGCCCTGCGGGCAACTCCGTCGACCTCACGGTCGATATCGACGCGCTCACCGAGCGCTTCGACAGGCTCAGCCTCGCCGAGGCTCTAGGCGCGGACGAGTACCCCGGGTGGGTGCTCATCTGCGCCGATCCTCCCACGGCCGTGGGAGCACTTGCTGCGACCCAGTCCAGCGGCTCCCACGGTTGCGTGGGCATGTTGGTCGTCGTCTCCTCCACCTCCTCCGGACGCACGCGGACCGCGGCCGACGCCGCTGCGGCCCGCTTCGGCACCTCCAATCCGCTTGGTGCGGCCCTCCGGGGCCTGAGCACCCCTATCGCCCCGACGACAAACCCCGACACCGCTGCAACGGACCTCGAGGTGGCTCATCGCATCCTGTTCGAGGACGCCACCTCCCTCGCGGCCACGCGGCACCACATGGAGGCCGCCCAACGGGAATATGCTTCCGCCTACGGTCTCACCCCGGCTGGCACCGGGCCGAGCCGGCATGGGGCCGTACGTGACCATGGCCGTGTGGTCGCCGAAATCCTTGGCGGCAAGATGCCCGTCTACGACACCCCCGTAGCCAACTTGCGGGCCCTCAAGGTGGCCTACGCGGATTTGACCACCTTGTGTTGGAAATATGCCCTAGAGGCAATAATAAATTAGTTATTATCATATTTCCTTGTTCATGATAATCGTTTATTATCCATGCTATAATTGTATTGATCGGAGACTTAGATGCATGTGTGGATACATAGACAAAACCATGTCCCTAGTATGCCTCTAATAGACTAGCTCGTTGATTAAAGATGGTTAAGGTTTCCTAGCCATACATGAGATGTCATTTGATAACGGGATCACATCATTAGGAGAACGATGGGATGGACAAGATCCAAACTACAAATGTAGCATATGATCGTGTCAGTTTAATGCTACTGTTTTCTGCATGTCAAGTATCTGTTCCTATGACCATGAGAACATGCAACTCACTGACACCGGAGGAGTGCCTTGTGTGTATCAAATGTCGCAACATAATTGGGTGACTATAAAGGTACTCTACAGGTATCTCTGAGGGTGTCTGTCGGATTGGCATGGATCAAGACTGGGATTTGTTACTCCGTGTGACAGAGAGGTATCTCAGGGCCCACTCAGTAATACAACATCACAACAAGCCTTGCAAGTAATGTGACTAAGTGTTAGTCATGGGATCTTGTATTACGGAACGAGTAAAGAGACTTGCCGGTAACGAGGTTGAACTAGGTATACAGATACCGACGATCGAATCTCGGGCAGGTAACATACCGAAGAACAAAGGGAACATCATACGGGATTAACTGAATCCTTGACATAGAGGTTCGGCCGATAAAGATCTTCGTAGAATATGTAGGAACCAATATGGGCATCCAGGTCCCACTATTGGTTATTGACCGTAGAAGTGTCTCGGTCATGTCTACATAGTTCTCGAACCCGCAGGGTCTGCACACTTAAGGTTTGGTGACGTTTCGGTAGTATAGAGTTATGTATGGTGGTTACCGAAGGTTGTTCAGAGTCCCGGATGAGATCCTGGACGTCACGAGGAGCTCCGGAATGGTCCGGAAGTAAAGATTGATATATATAGGAAGTCCTATTTTGTTCGCCGGAAAAGTTTTGGGCTCATCGGTAGTGTGCCGGGAGTGCCGGTAGTGTACCGGGGGACCATCGGGAGGGGTATTTTGACCCAAGAGGCTACATGGGCTGTGGGAGAGTGAGTACCAGCCCTTTGTGGGCTGGTGGAAGTCCCACACAAGGCCCATGCGGCTGGGAAGAAAATCCCAGAGAGAAAAAGGTGGAAAAAGGCAAAAAAGGCAAAAATAAGGAGGAGTCCTAGTCCTACTAGGATTGGAGGAGGAATCCTCCAATCCCACTAGGTTCAGCCGACCCAAGGGCTGCCTCTTTGGCAGCCAAGCCTTCTCCTCCTATCCTCCTATATATACTAGAGGATTTTAGGGTTTTGGCACAGGTTTTTCAGCCACGTGCTACCCGTTCCTCCGGTGCATAGTTTCTCCTCCAGATCGGTTTTCTACAACGCTTAGGCGAAGCCCTGCCGGAATAGCTCCACCACCATCGCCGGAGCACCATCATGCTGCCGGAGAACTCTTCCTCCTCTCCGCTCCCTCTTGCTGGATCAAGACGGCGGAGATCGTCATCAAGCCGTACGTGTGCTGAACGCGGAGGTGTCGTCCGTTCGGCGCTAGATCGGAAGGATCGTGATCAAGTTCGTGGGACGGATCATGATCAAGTTTGTGGGACAGATCGTGATCAAGTTCGCGAGACAGATCGTGATTGGATAGCGGGACGCTCGGTGATTTCGATCACGAAGACGTTCGACTACACCAACCGCGTCTCTTAACGCTTCCCGCTTAGCAATCTACAAGGTACGTAGATCCACTCTCCTTCTCGTAGATCCTCATCACCATGGATAGATCTGCGTGTGCGTAGAAAACTTTTGTTTCCCATGCAATGTTCCCCAACAGTGGCATCACGAGCTAGGTCTATGTGTAGATGAGATCTCGAGTAGAACACAAAGAGTTTGTGGGCGTTGATTCTTAGATTGATTCCTTCCTTGGTCGTGTTTTGGTTCAGCGGTATTGTGAGGTTAAGTGGCCTGGACCAACATTACTCGTACGCTTACGAGAGACCGGTTCCCTCGACGCAACTTGTTGCCTAGATGGCTTCCGGGTGGCAGTTTCTCTCACTTTAGTTGGATCAGATTCGACAAAGGCGGTCCTTGAGAAGGCTGGAAAAAAATTATGTATCACCATTGTGGTTTATGCGTAGGTGAGAATCGTTCTTGCTAGAAACCCATAGCAGCCACGTAAAACATGCAACAACAATTAGAGGACGTCTAACTTGTTTTTGCAGGGTATGTTGTGATGTGATATGGCCAATTACACAATGTGATATATGTGATGTATGAGATGATCATGTGATGTATAGAATTTCATGACTTGCATGTCAATGAGTACGACAACCGGCAGGAGCCATAGGGTTGTCTTTAATTATTGTATGACCTACGTGTCAATCATTAAGCGCTATGTAATGCTTTACTTTATCGCTAAACGGTAGCAATAGTAGTAGAAGCATGCAGGGCGTGACAACCTCGATGGCAACACGTTGATGGAGATCAAGATGATGGAGATCATGGTGTCGTGCCGGTGATGGTGAAGATCATGCCGGTGCTTTCAACATGGAGATCTAAAGCGCAAGTTCATGGCCATATCATGTCACTTATGAATTGCATGTGATGTTAATCCTTTTATGCACCTTGTTATGCTTAGTACAGCGGTAGCATTATAAGGTGATCCCTCACTTAAATTTCAAGATAAAATCGTGTTCTCCCCGAGTGTGCACCGTTGCGAAAGTTCGTCGTGTTGAGACACCACGTGATGATCGGGTGTGATAGACTCTACGTTCATATACAACGGGTGCAAGCCAGTGTTGCACGCGCAGAACACTCGGGTTAAACTTGACGAGCCTAGCATGTACAAACATGGCCTCGGAACACAAGAGACCGAAAGGTCGAACATGAGTCATATAGTAGATATGATCAACATAATGATGTTCAGCAATGAAGCCACCTCAACTCACGTGATGATCGGACTTGAGTTGGTGGATTTGGATCATGTGACACTCAGATGACCTGAGGGATGTCAATTTGAGTGGGAGCTTTAGTAATTTGATTAACTAAACTCATTATCTTGAACAATAGTCTAAATGAACTTTGCATATTTATGTTGTAGATCAATGGCTCGCGCAGTAGCACCCCTGAATTTTAATGCGTTCCTAGAGAAAGCTAAACTAAAAGATGATGGAAGTAACTTTGTTGATTGGGCCCGTAATCTGAGGATTATCCTCACGGCTTCCCAGAAATCATATGTCCTTGATGCACCACTTGGTGACCAACCAGAAGACATGACCTCCGAAGACGTTAAGAATGCTTGGGAGGCACGTACTGGAGATTACTCAATAGTTCAGTGTGCAATATTATATGGCTTAGAACCAGGACTTCAAAGACGTCTTGAACGTCATCGAGCATATGAGATGTTCCAGGAGTTGAAGTTTATCTTTCAGAAGAACGCCCGGATCGAGAGGTATGAAAGCTCCGATAAGTTCTATCCTTGCAAGATGGAGGAGAACGGGTCTATCAGTGAACATATACTCAGAATGTCTGGGTATTCAACTCGTCTAGTGGAGTTGGGAATTGCCCTTCCTCCAGAGGCGATCACTGACAGAGTTCTTCAATTACTGTCACCTAGTTACAAGAGCGTTGTGATGAACTATAACATGCACGGGATGAACAAGTCAGTCGCCGAGCTGTTTGCGATGCTAAAAGTCACTGAGTCTGAAATCCAGAAAGAACATCAGGTGTTGATGGTCAATAAAACCACTAGTTTCAAGAAAAATGGCAAAGTCAAGGGCAAGGGCAAGAAGGGTATAACCAAGAAGGATGGCAAAGCAACTGCTACTCCTACAAAGAAGCCCAAGCATGGACCCAAGCCAGAAACTGAGTGCTTTCATTGCAAAGGAACTGGTCACCGGAAGCGGAACTGCCCCAAGTACCTGGCTGACAAGAAGGCGGCCAACGACAAACAAGGTATATATGATATACATGTTATTGATGTGTACCTTACTAGCTCTCGTAGTAGTGCCTGGGTATTTGATACCGGTTCGGTTGCTCACATTTGCAATTCAAAGCAGGAACTACGGAATAAACGAAGGCTGGCAAAGGACGAAGTGACGATGCGCGTGGGAAATGGTTCCAAGGTTGATGTGATTGTCGTCGGCACGCTCTCTCTTCGATTACCATCGGGATTAGTGATGAACCTGAATAATTGTTATTTAGTGCCTGCGTTAAGCATGAACATTATATCTGGATCTTGTTTATTGCGAGACGGTTACTCATTTAAATCAGAGAATAAAGGTTGTTCTATTTATATGAGTAATATCTTTTATGGTCATGCACCCAATGTTAGGGGTTTATTCATATTGAATCTTGATAGTGATGACACACATGTTCATAACATTGATGCCAAAAGATGTAGAATTGATAATGATAGTACCACTTTCTTGTGGCACTGCCGTTTAGGTCATATTGGTGTAAAACGCATGAGGAAGCTCCATGCTGATGGACTTTTGGAGTCACTTGATTTTGAATCACTTGACACATGTAAACCATGCCTCATGGGCAAGATGACTAAAATGCGGTTCTCTGGAACAATGGAACGGGCGAGTGACTTATTGGAAATCATACACACTGATGTGTGCAGTCCAATGAATGTTATAGCGCATGGTGGATATTGTTATTTTCTCACCTTCACCAATGACTTAAGTAGATATGGGTATATTTACTTAATCAAACACAAGTCTGAAACGTTTGAAAAGTTCAAACAATTTCAGAGTGAAGTTGAGAACCATCGTAACAAGAAGATTAAGTTCCTGCGATCTGATCGAGGAGGTGAATATCTGAGTTATGAGTTTGGCAGTCACTTAAGACAGTGTGGAATTGTTTCACAGTTGACACCGCCCGGAACACCGCAGCGCAATGGTGTGTCCGAACGTCGTAATCGAACCTTATTAGATATGGTGCGTTCTATGATGTCTCTTGCTGATTTGCCACTATCGTTTTGAGGTTATGCATTAGAGACAACTGCATTCACTTTAAATAGGGCACCATCAAAATCCGCTGAGACGGCGCCATATGAACTGTGGTTTGGCAAGAAGCCAAAGTTGTTGTTTCTTAAAGTTTGGGGATGTGATGCTTATGTCAAAAAGCTTCAGCCTGAAAAGCTGGAACCCAAAGCAGAGAAATGCATCTTCATAGGATACCCGAAAGAGACAGTCGGGTATACCTTCTATCTCAGACCCGAAGGCAAAGTGTTTGTCGCTAAAAACAGAACATTTCTTGAGAAAGAGTTTCTCACGAAAGAATTGAGTGGGAGGAAAATAGAGCTTGATGAGGTTATTGAACCTTTACTTCAACCAGAAAGTAGCGCAGCGTAGAAAGATGTTTCTGTGGAACCTACGACGGTAGAAGAGGAAGTTAATGATGATGATCATGAAGCTTTG
The DNA here is from genome assembly GCA_022496015.1 of Hordeum marinum. Lineage (NCBI taxonomy): Eukaryota > Viridiplantae > Streptophyta > Magnoliopsida > Poales > Poaceae > Hordeum > Hordeum marinum. The sequence goes on from CM039672.1 coordinate 390,336,953, forward strand.
GATCAAGCAGCTATTGAACCTCGTAGGTCGACAAGGCCGCGTACTACCCCTGAGTGGTACGGCAACCCTGTCTTGGAGGTCATGTTGTTGGACAACAATGAACCTACGAGCTATGAAGGACCAGTGATGGGCCCGGATTCCGAGAAATGGTTAGAGGCCATGAAATCCAAGATGGGATCCATGTATGAAAACAAAGTATGGAGTTTAGAAGTATTACCTGAAGGGCGAAAGGCCATTGAGAACAAATGGATCTTTAAGAAGAAAACAGACGCGGACGGTAATGTCACCGTCTATAAAGCTCGACTTGTGGAAAAGGGTTTTTCACAAGTTCAAGTAGTTGACTACGATGACACTTCCTCACCCGTAGCGATGCTTAAGTCTGTCAGAATCATGTTAGCAATAGCTGCCTATTTCGACTATGAAATTTGGCAGATGGATGTGAAAACAGCGTTCCTCAACGGTTTCCTTGAGGAAGAGTTGTATATGATGCAACCCGAAGGTTTTGTCGATCCAGAGAATGCTAACAAAGTTTGCAAACTCCAGCGATCCATTTATGGACTGGTGCAAGCATCTCGGAGTTGGAATAAGCGCTTTGATGAGGTGATCAAAGCGTTTGAGTTTATACAAGTTTACGGAGAAGCTTGTATTTACAAGAAAGTGAGTGGGAGCTCTATAGCGTTTCTAGTATTATATGTGGATGATATATTGTTGATTGGAAACAATATAGAAATGTTGGAAAGCGTGAAGGAATATTTGAACAAGAGTTTTTCAATGAAGGACCTAGGAGAAGCTGCTTTCATATTAGGCATTAAGATCTATAGAGATAGGTCGAGACGCTTAATAGCACTTTCACAGAGCACATACTTTGATAAAGTTTTGAAGAAGTTCAAAATGGAACAGTCCAAGAAGGGGTTCTTGCCTGTATTACAAGGTGTGAAGTTGAGTAAGACTCAATGCCCAGTAACTGCAGAAGATAGAGAAAAGATGAGTGTCATCCCCTATGCTTCAGCCATAGGCTCTATCATGTATGCAAGGCTGCCGTGGAGGATCCGGGACGGGTATGCGAATAGCACGCGGTGGTTTACCCAGGTTCGAGGCTCTCCGGAGAGATAATACCCCTACTCCTGCATGTTTGTATATCTATGGAATATATGTTACAGGGTTGCTCCTAGAGCTGTATCTGAGGTCGCTGCCGTGGGCATCCGGCCTCGCACCTGTGTGTACAAATGCTTGGGCATGTATGCCTATGGCCGGGTGGCCAGGTGAGCCAGCGGCCAGCCCCCCATGCAAGTGTGCGCGGTGTCCTTTTATAGTGTGAAGGTCATGGGACATGGCGTTGGCTGTAAGCTACCAGGGGTAGCTTACAAACCAAGCCATGCATGGGGCATGGTGGGTGATGGCCCTCCCACCAACTACACTATGCAAGGCGTTAGGCGAGGTGACGCATCAGGGTGCACAGCGGGGCACTATTAGCCAATAGTGCCCGTCTGTGGCAGGGTGGCAGGCTCTGCAACCCGTCAGCCACAGTGGTCGGCCAGGGGGAGTCGGCTAGCTATAGTGTCGGCCAGGGGGAGCCGACCAGCTACAGTGTTGCTAGGAGGAGCCAGCTGCCATAGTGCCGTCAGGGGGAGCCGGCCAAGTGGAGTCGGCCAGCTACAGTGCCGTCAGCTACAGTGTTGCCAGCTTGCTTCTTCGTTTGTCTTGTTGGTCTTGGCATACCGGGGCGGCTTCCCCGATGCTTTAAAATGTTGAATCGTCTCCTTGAGCCTACCCGGGGGTAATCCCCCTGACAGTAGCCTCCGAGCCTTCGGTCGACTCGCAGAGTCGGGCGGAGGGTTTTCGCAGCTGGCGTCGTTGTTGGTGTTGTTGCAGAATGTTGTCAACGACGGTCGATCGCGGGTTGGGGACGACGCGGCTGGCTTCCAGCACGGGCGCGCCAGCGCACCCGCTGGGTGTAGCCTCCGAGCCTCCGGGCGATTTGAGGAGTTGGGCGGAGGGTCTTTGCTATTGCTGAAGTAGACGAGGGCGTCGAGGACGCCGGGCGTGGACGCAGGGTCCACCGGCCAGTGGTTTCCAGCGGGGGCGCAACAGCGCACCCGCTGGGTGTAGCCTCCGAGCCTCCGGGCGACTCGCCGAGTCGGGCAGAGGGTTTTGCCGTTGCTGAAGTGGACGGCGGTGTCGAGGACGTCAGGCACAGATGCAGGATTCACCGACTGAAGGGTGTGAGGTGCTGCCGAAGGGGGCGAACGCGAGGTCCGTCGGCTGATGGGCGCGGAGCCCTGTCGAAGGCGGACGCGGAGTCCGCCGGCTGATGGGCGCGGAGCCCTACCGAGGGCGGACGCGGGTCCGCCGGCTGATGGGCGGGGAGCCCTGCCGAATGCAGACGCGGGGTCCGCCGGCTGATGGGCGCGGAGCCCTCTGGAAGGCGGACGCGTGGTTCACCGGCTAATGGGCGCGGAGCCCTGCCGAAGGCGGACGCAGGGTCCGCCGGCTGATGGGCGCGGAGCCCTATCGAAGGCGGACGCGTGGTCCGCCGGCTGATGGGCGCGGAGCCCTGCCGAAGGCGGACGCGGGGTCCGCCGGCTGATGGGCGCGGAGCCCTGCCGAAGGCGGACGCGTGGTCCGCCGGCTGATGGGCGCGTAGCCCTACCGAAGGCGGACGCGTGGTCCGCCGGCTGATGGGCGCGTAGCCCTGCCAAAGGCGGACGCGTGGTCCGCCGGCTGATGGGCCCGTAGCCCTGCCGAAGGCGGACGCCTGGTTCACCAGCTGATGGGCGCATAGCCCTGCCGAAGGTGGACGCGGGTCCGCCGGCTGATGGGCGTGGAGCCCTGCCGAAGGCGGACGCGGGGTCCGTCGGCTGATGGGCGCGGAGCCCTACCGAAGGCGGACGCGGGGTCCGCCGGCTGATGGGTGCGGAGCCCTGCGGAAGGCGGACGTGGGGTCTTCCGGCTGATGGGTGCGGAGCCCTGCCGAAGGCGGACGCGGGGTCTTCCGGCTGATGGGCGCGGAGCCCTGCCGAAGGCGGACGCGTGGTCCGCCGGCTGATGGGCGCGGAGCCCTGCCGAAGGCGGACGCGGGGTACGTCGGTTGTCGAGCGCGAGGCTGGCTGGTGGGCGCGGAGCCCCGTCGAAGGGTAGCCTTAGAGCCTCTGGGTGAGGAGGCTCCTCATGGACGATCGTGCAAAAGACAAGGTTAAGTCGGCACAGATATATGAAATATTTGGTTTTGGTAGTGCATGAGCTCTATGCAGAGGGTGTCGACTCGGTTTCGCCCGAGCCCCCTTGAGTCTTTTTCATGTTCTCTCTGCTCTTTGGCTTTTGCTCTTGCTAGCCGGACAGCCGGGAGCCGGTCTGTAGCTGAGACGAAGAGTGGGCCGCGGAATGGAGCATACAATACTCAGACTCTGGGAGCAGACTCAACCGAGCAGAAACTCATAGAAGAAACAACCAAGTCGCCCAAGCCTTTTTCTCCCCGGATGCCTTTCGCGTGTGGCGACCTCCAGATTTTGCTCTTGCTAGCCGGACAGCCGCGGTGCGGTCTGTAGCTGAGACGAAGAGTGGGCCTTTGGTCCCAGTCACGCTACTAAGCCGTCCCTTGGGAACGAACGTATCGGGTCAAGCGGCCAGCCCCGGGCTGAGACTAGCTGACGCCGGGGTGAACAATATAGTTGTAGTGTAAATGCCGAGATGGCCCCCGAGGGACGCTCGGGGTTGTGTGGGTGGAGACCTCACATTGCTTTTGGGTGTCGGCGAGGCGGTTTTGTCGATGTTTGTCAGCGTGGTTCGTAGCCGACGTGGTCCTGCCGATGCGCGCGGGGCGCTGCCGGGCGCGGACTTGGGGTCCACCGGCTGTCGAGTGCGAGGTGCCGCCGGGCGCGGACGCGGAGTCCGGCAGCTGATGGGCACGGGGCCCCGCCGGGCGCGGACGCGGGGTCCTCCGGCCAATGCGCACGGGGTGCTGTCGAGGGCGGACGCGGGGTCCGCCGACTGTTGGGCGCGGGGCCCTGCCGAGGCAAGGACGCGGAGTCCGGTGGCTGATGGGCGCGGGGCCCTGCCGGGCGCGGACGCGGGGTCCGCCGGCTGATGGGCGCGGAGCCCTACCGAAGGCGGACGCGTGGTCCGCCGGCTGATGGGCGCGGAGCCCTGCCGAAGGTGGGGGCGGGGTTCGCCGGCTGGAGAGCGCGAGGGCGCTGTCGAAGGGTAGCCTCCGAGCCTCCGAGCGGGGAGGTACATTGCTTTTTGGCGCTGACGAGGCCGTTTGTTATTGAAGATAGCCGGCGCGGCAATTCGCCGGCGCACCCGCTGGGTGTAGCCGTCGAGCCCGCGGCGGTCGACGGGTGAGCCAGCCGGAGACAGCCGAGGCCGGGCCGGCAGACGGACAGAGCGGAGCGCCATGGGTGTCGGAGCCGGAGCCGGCCAAGGCCGAGGCCGAGCCGGCAGGCGGGTGGACGGAGCGCCGTGGGAGCCGGAGCCGGCACACGCATGGCGGCATCCGTCCGGGTCGGAGGTGGGGCCGCCGGCTTGGGGGAGCTCGCGCGAGGGCGCAGCGGTAAGGCGAGCGCGGACGTGTGGAGTAGTGTAGCCGGGCATGCACGCATGTGAGTAGTGCAGTCGGCCGTATGTAGCACGTACGTGCATGCATGCATGTATCGTACTTCCTTTTTTCTTTCCCTTCTCATCTTTGTGGTTGGCTAGCTGAAGCACATGCGTGAGGTCCACCAAGACGTTGAAGCGGCAGACGGCCCGGAGCGGTGCAGGTGCATGGGACTGGGCCGGCAGTGCGGGCGTGGACGCGCGGGGCCGGAGCCAACGAAGCCGGCGCGCGGACGTGGAGGTATCTGGGACCTATTTGGGACAGGGCCGGGCGATACGACAGAGCCGGCGGGCGTCGGAGCCGGCCAGCGCGCGGGAGGCCGCCAGGCACGGGGACGAGCCGGCGAGCGTGGGAGCCGGCCAGCGCGTGGGGACGAGCCGGCGGGCGTGGGAGCCGGCCAGCGTGCGCAGGAGCTAGCCAGCGCGCGGGCAGCCGGCGGGCGCGGGAGCCGGCCAGCGCGCGGGAGGCCGCCAGGCGCGGGGACGAGCCAGCGGGCGTGGGAGCCGGCCAGCGCGCGGGAGGCCGCCAGGCGCGGGGACGAGCCGGCGGGCGTGGGAGCCGTCCAGCGCGCGGGCAGCCGGCGGGCGCGGGAGCCGGCCAGCGCGCGGGAGGCCGCCAGGCACGGGGACGAGCCGGTGGGCATGGGAGCCGGCCAGCGCGCGGGCAGCCGGCGGGCGCGGGAGTCGGCCGACGCGCAGGCAATCCAGCGGGCGCGGGAGCCGGCTGGCGCGCAGGCAGACAGCGAGCGCAATGAGAAGCTGGCCGCGGTGACGCAGAACAGGCGATGCCTGCGGGGCGTGAGGCCCGAACGACCATGGCGCGAGTGGAGGCAGAGGGCGCTGGCGCGGGGAGAGATGCCACGGGGATGGAGATTGAGATGTGCTATGCGTGGGATGCAAGCTGAATGCATGTGCATTGTCTAACTCGCGTGTGGCAATTGTATGGGGAGTGTTTGACTATTATCTGGGATGGTGTCTAGCTTATGCACACAAGCTAAGCGAGCTTGAGTATGTGCGTGCGAATGCGGGCAGAAGAGCAGTTAGCGGACGAGCGACGCGACGCCACGGGCGCGCTGCCGGAGCGGCCGTGGAGGGGCGATGTCGAGGCCTCCGGCACGGAGGAGCAACGGGCACCGAGCGCGCACAGCCGGGGTGACCGAGGCGAGGCCTGGATGGCTGCACCGGAGCGAGACACAGCGCGAGGGGCGCCCGACACCGGTGGTGAACGCTAGCGAAGGGACAGTTGTGACGCCGCGATGGTATCGAGGCCGATGGCGAAGGAACGGCGTATTGCACGGTCGCCTCGGGGGCGACTTGATGTCGAGCCCTCGAGCGTGGCCGGAGAGGCGACGTCGACGCCACTGCGGAGCTGGCGAAGATGGCGAGGCCGACGATGAAGGTGCGCCGCCTCACGCGGCCGCCCCGGGGGCGAGTTGATGTCGAGTCCTCGAGCGCGACCGGAGAGGCGGCGACGATGTTGCCGCGATGGTGACGAAGATGGTCCCGTCCGGACCGCGGTCCTAGCAGTAGCTAGCCCCACGGTGGGCGCCAACTGTCGTCGTTTTCTCATGGGGTGTCACAAGAGACGACAGATGCCATAGGGTAGCTTATCGAGGTGAGAGCAAGGCTGCCATGGAGGATCCGGGACGGGTATGCGAATAGCACGCGGTGGTTTACCCAGGTTCGGGGCGCTCCGGAGAGATAATACCCCTACTCCTGCATGTTTGTATATCTGTGGAATATATGTTACAGGGTTGCTCCTAGAGCTGTATCTGAGGTCGATGCCGTGGGCATCCGGCCTCGCACCTGTGTGTACAAATGCTTGGGCATGTATGCCTGTGGCCGGGTGGCCAGGTGAGCCAGCGGCCAGCCCCCCATGCAAGTGTGCGCGGTGTCCTTTTATAGTGTGAAGGGCATGGGACATGGCGTTGGCTGTAAGCTACCCGGGGTAGCTTACAAACCAAGCCATGCATGGGGCATGGTGGGTGATGGCCCTCCCACCAACTACACTATGCAAGGCGTCAGGCGAGGTGACACATCAGGGTGCACAGCGGGGCACTATTAGCCAATAGTGCCCGTCTGTGGCAGGGTGGCAGGCTCTGCAACCCGTCAGCCACAGTGGTCGGCCAGGGGGAGCCGGCCAGCTACAGTGTCGGCCAGGGGGAGCCGGCCAGCTACAGTGTTGCCGGGAGGAGCCGGCTGCCACAGTGCCGTCAGGGGGAGCCGGCCAAGTGGAGTCGGCCAGCTACAGTGCCGTCAGCTACAGTGTTGTCAGCTTGCTTCTTCGTTTGTCTTGTTGGTCTTGGCATACTGGGGCGGCTTCCCCGATGCTTTAAAATGTTGAATCGTCTCCTTGAGCCTACCCGGGGGTAATCCCCCCGACATTGACCGTAGAGGTGTCTCGATCATGTCTACATAGTTCTCGAACCCGTAGGGTCTGCACACTTAAGGTTTGGTGACGTTTCGATAGTATAGAGTTATGTATGGTGGTGACCGAAGTTTGTTCGGAGTCCCAGATGAGATCCTAGACGTCACTAGGAGCTCCGAAATGGTCCAGAGGTAAAGATTCATATATAGTAAGTCCTATTTTGGTCGCCGGAAAAGTTCTGGGCTTATCGGTAGTGTACCGGGAGTACCGGTAGTGTACCGGGAGACCTCCGGGAGGGGTATTTCGACCCAAGAGGCTTCATGGGCTGTGGGAGAGTGAATATCATCCCTTAGTGGGCTGGTGGAAACTCCCACACAAGGCCCATGTGGCTGGAGAAGAAAACCCAAAAGGAAAAAGGTGGAAAAGGAAAAAAAAAGGATGAATCCTAATCCTACTAGGAGTGGAGGAGGTGGACTCCTCCTCTCCTAGTCCGGCCGAAGCCTAGGAGGCTTGGAGTCCAAGATGCCTCCTCTCCTCCTCTGCTCCTATATATACTGGTGGTATTGAGGGTTTTTGCACTAGATTTTCAGCCACGTGCTACCTGTTCCTCCAGTGCATAATTTCTCCTCTAGATCGGTTTTCTGCAGTGCTTAGGCGAAGCCCTGCCGGAATTGCTCCACCATCACCGGAGCGCCGTCAGGCTGTCGGAGAACTCTTCTTCCTCTCCACTCCTTCTTGCTGGATCAAGACGGTGGAGATCGTCATCAAGCTGTACGTGTGCTGAACGCGGAGGTGTCGTCCGTTCGGTGCTAGATCGGAAGGATCGTGATCAAGTTCGTGAGACGGATCGTGATCAAGTTCGTCGGACGGATCGTGATCGGATCGCAGGACGGATCGTGATTGGATCGCGAGACGGATCTGTTGGTAGACGTAGTAGTAAATCAAAAAATTTCCTACGTATCACCAAGATCTATCTATGGAGAAACCAACAACGAGAGGGGAGAGATTGCATCTTCATACCTTTGAAGATCGCTAAGCGGAAGCGTTACAAGAACGCGGTTGATGGAGTCGTACTCGCAGCGATTCAGATCGCGGTAGATCCGATCAAGTGCCGAACGGACGGCACCTCCGCGTTCAACACACGTGCAGCCCGGTGACGTCTCCTACGCCTTGATACAGCAAGGAGGGAGGAGAGGTTGAGGGAGAGCTCCGGCAGCACGACGGCGTGGTGGCGGTGGAGCTGCGTGGTACTCCGGCAGAGCTTCGCTGAGCACTACGGAGAACGAGGAGAGGAGGAGGTAGGGCTGCACCAGAGAGAGAGGGAGAACCGTGTATTGTGCAGCCCCAAATACCTCCACTATATATAGGGGAGAGGGAGGAAGGGTGGCTGAGCCCTAGGGTTCCACCCTAGGGGTGGCGGCAGCCACCAGATGCCATCTGGCCGGCGGCTAGGGCAAGGGAGAGGTGGGGCACCCTAGGGTGGGCCTTAAGGCCCATCTAAGCCTAGGGTTTGACCCCTCCACCTTTGCCACGCCTTGGGCTGGGGTGGGAGGTGCACCAGCCCACCTAGGGGCTGGCTCCCTCCCACTCTTAGCCCACGGAACCTTCCGGGGCAGGTGGGCCCACTTGGTGGACCCCCGGAACCCTTCCGGTGGTCCCGGTACACTACCGGTGACACCCGGAACACTTCCGGTAACCAAATCCTCACTTCCTATATAGCAATCTTCGTCTCCGGACCATTTCGGGACTCCTCGTGACGTCCAGGATCTCATCCGGGACTCCGAACAACCTTCGGTAACCACGTACACTATTTCCCTATAACCCTAGCGTCATCGAACCTTAAGTGTGTAGACCCTACGGGTTCGGGAGACACGTAGATATGACCGAGACACCTCTCCGGCCAATAACCAATAGCGGGATCTGGATACCCATGTTGGCTCCCACGTACTCCACGATGATCTCATCGGATGAACCACGATGTCAGGGATTCAATCAATCCCGTATACAATTCCCTTTGTCTATCGGTATGGTACTTGCCCGAGATTCGATCGTCGGTATCCCCATACCTTGTTCAATCTCGTTACCGGCAAGTCTCTTTACTCGTTCCGTAATACATCATCCCGTGACTAACTCCTTAGTCACATTGAGCTCATAATGATGATGTCTTACCGAGTGGGCCCAGAGATACCTCTCCGTCACACGGAGTGACAAATCCCAGTCTCGATTCGTGTCAACCCAACAGACACTTTCGGAGATACCCATAGCGTACCTTTATAGCCACCCAGTTACGTTGTGACGTTTGGCACACCCAAAGCATTCCTACGGTATCCGGGAGTTACACAATCTCATGGTCTAAGGAAATGACACTTGACATTGAAAAGCTTTAGCAAACGAACTACACGATCTTGTGCTATGCTTAGGATTGGGTCTTGTCCATCACATCATTCTCCTAATGATGTGATCCCGTTATCAACGACATCTAATGTCCATGGTCATGAAACCGAGACCATCTATTGATCAACGAGCTAGCCAACTAGAGGCTCACTAGGGACACGTTGTGGTCTATGTATTCACACATGTATTACGGTTTCCGGTTAACACAATTATAGCATGAACAATAGACAATTATCATGAACTAGGAAATACAATAATAACCATTTTATTATTGCCTCTAGGGCATATTTCCAACAGTCTCCCACTTGCACTAGAGTCAATAATCTAGTTACATTGTGATGAATCGAACACCCATAGCATTCTGGTGTTGATCATGTTTTGCTCGTGAGAGAGGTTTAGTCAATGGATCTGCGACATTCAGATCCGTATGCACTTTACAAATATCTATGTCTCCCTCCTGAATGTAATCACAGATGGAGTTGAAGCGGCGCTTGATGTGTCTTGTGTTCTTGTGAAACCTGGGCTCCTTCGCAAGGGCAATAGCTCCAGTGTTGTCACAGAGTAGAGTCATCGGGCCCGACGCATTCGGAATCACTCCTAGGTCGGTGATGAACTCCTTCATCCAGACTCCCTCCTTTGCTGCTTCCGAAGCAACTATGTACTCCGCTTCACATGTAGATGCTGCCACGACGCTTTGCTTGCTGCTGCTCCAGCTCACTGCCCCTCCATTCAAAATATACACGTATCCGGTTTGCGACTTGGAGTCGTCCGGATCTGTGTCGAAGCTAGCATCGATGTAACCCTTTACGACGAGCTCTTCGGCACCTCCATAAACGAGAAACATGTCCTTTGTCCTTTTCAGGTACTTCAGGATATTCTTGACCGCTGTCCAGTGTTCCGCTCCGGGATCACTTTGGTACCTCCCTACCAAACTTATGGCAAGGTTCACATCAGGTCTGGTACACAGCATGGCATACATGATAGAGCCTATGGCTGAAGCATAGGGGATGGCACTCATCTCTTCTCTATCCTTTGCCGTGGTCGGGCATTGAGTCGTACTCAATCTCACACCTTGCAACACAGGCAAGAACCCCTTCTTGGACTGATCCATATTGAACTTCTTCAATATCTTTTCAAGGTATGTGCTTTGTGAAAGACCAATGAGGCGCTTTGATCTATCTCTATAGATCTTAATACCTAATATGTAAGCAGCTTCTCCAAGGTCCTTCATTGAAAAACACTTATTCAAGTAGGCCTTGATACTTTCCAAGAGTTCTATATTATTTCCCATTATCAGCATGTCATCCACATACAGTATAAGAAATGCTATAGAGCTCCCACTCACTTTCTTGTAAATACAGGGTTCTCCATAAACCTGTACAAACCCAAACGCTTTAATCACCTCATTAAAGCGAATGTTCCAACTCCGAGATGCTTGCACCAGCCCATATATGGAGCGCTGGAGCTTGCATACCTTGTTAGCATCTTTAGGATCGACAAAACCTTCCGGCTGCATCATATACAGTTCTTCCTTGAGGAAGCCATTAAGGAATGCCGTTTTGACGTCCATTTGCCAGATCTCATAATCATAAAATGCGGCAACTGCTAACATGATTCGGGCAGACTTTAGCATCGCTACGGATGAGAATGTCTCATCATAGTCAACTCCTTGAACTTGTCGATAACCCTTAGCGACAAGCCGAGCTTTATAGGCGGTCACATTACCGTCTGCGTCAGTCTTCTTCTTAAAGATCCATTTATTTTCAATGGCTCGCTTATCATCAGGCAAGTCCACCAAAGTCCATACTTTGTTCTCATACATGGATCCTATCTCGGATTTCATGGCCTCAAGCCATTTGTCGGAATTCGGGCCCGCCATCGCTTCTTCATAGTTCGAAGGTTCACCGTTGTCCAACAACATGATCTCTAGGATAGGATTACCGTACCACTCTGGTGCGGAACGTGTCCTAGTGGACCTTCGAGTAGCAACTTGATCTGATGTTTCATGATCATCATCATTAACTTCCTCTCTAGCCGGTGTAGGCTCCACAGAAACAACTTCCTGTGCTGCGCTACTCTCCGGTTCGAGTGAAGGTACAATTACCTCATCAAGTTCCATTTTCCTCCCACTTACTTCTTTCGAGAGAAACTCTTTCTCGAGAAAGGATCCATTCTTGGCAACAAAGACTTTGCCTTCGGATCGTAGGTAGAAGGTATACCCAATAGTCTCTTTGGGATATCCTATGAAGACGCACTTTTCCGCTTTGGGTTCGAGCTTCTCAGGTTGAAGTTTCTTCACATAAGCATCGCAACCCCAAACTTTTAGAAACGACAGCTTAGGTTTCTTTCCAAACCATAATTCATACGGTGTCGTCTCAACGGATTTAGACGGTGCCCTATTTAAAGTGAACGCGGCAGTCTCTAATGCATATCCCCAAAATGATAGCGGTAAGTCGGTAAGAGACATCATAGATCGCACCATATCCAATAGAGTGCGATTACGACGTTCAGACACACCATTTCGCTGAGGTGTGCCTGGCGGCGTGAGCTGTGAAACAATTCCACATTTCCTAAGGTGCGTGTCAAACTCGTGACTTAAATATTCTCCGCCACGATCAGATCGTAGGCATTTTATTTTCCTGTCACGTTGATTCTCGACCTCACTCTGAAATTCCTTGAACCTTTCAAAGGTTTCAGACTTGTGTTTCATTAAGTAGACATACCCATATCTGCTCAAGTCATCAGTGAGGGTGAGAACATAACGGTAGCCACCGCGAGCCTCGACACTCATTGGACCGCATACATCGGTATGTATTATCTCCAACAAGTCAGTTGCTCGCTCCATTGTTCCGGAGAACGGAGTTTTGGTCATCTTGCCCATGAGGCATGGTTCGCATGTGTCAAATGATTCGAAATCAAGTGACTCCAAAAGTCCATCAGCATGGAGCTTCTTCATGCGTTTGACACCAATATGGCCAAGACGGCAGTGCCACATGTAAGTGGGACTATCGTTATCAACTTTACACTTTTTGGTACTCACACTATGGACATGTGTAACATCACGTTCGAGATTCATCAAAAATAAACCATTGACCAGCGGGGCATGAGCATAGAACATTTCTCTCATATAAATAGAACAACCATTATTCTCGGATTTAAAAGAGTAGCCATCTCATATCAAGCGAGATCCAGATACAATGTTCATGCTCAAAGCTGGTACTAAATAACAATTATTAAGGTTTAAAACTAATCCCGAAGGTAGATGTAGAGGTAGCGTGCCGACGACGATCACATCGACCTTGGAACCATTCCCGACGCGCATCGTCACCTCGTCCTTTGCCAACCTTCGCTTATTCTGCAGCTCCTGCTTGGAGTTACAAATGTGAGCAACTGCACCGGTATCAAATACCCAGGAGCTACTACGAGCGCTGGTTAGGTACACATCAATAACAAGTATATCACATATACCTTTAATGTTGCCGTCCTTCTTATCCGCTAAGTACTTGGGGCAATTCCGCTTCCAGTGACCGGTACCCTTGCAATAAAAGCACTCAGTCTCAGGCTTGGGTCCATTTTTCTTCTTCTTCCCGGCAACTTTCTTACCGGGCGCGGCAACAGCTTTGCCGTCCTTCTTGAAGTTCTTCTTACCCTTGCCTTTCTTGAAACTAGTGGTCTTATTTACCATCAACACTTGATGCTCCTTTCTGATCTCGACCTCCGCTGATTTCAGCATCGAGTACAACTCAGGAATGGACTTCTCCATCCCTTGCATGTTGTAGTTCATCACAAAGCTCTTGTAGCTAGGTGGAAGCGACTGGAGGATTCTGTCAATGACCGAGTCATCCGGGATGTTAACTCCCAGCTGAGTCAAGCGGTTGTGAAGCCCAGACATCTTGAGGATGTGCTCACTGACAGAACTGTTCTCCTCCATCTTACAACTAAAGAACTTGTCGGAGACTTCATATCTCTCGACCCGGGCATGAGCTTGAAAGACCAGTTTTAGCTCTTGGAACATCTCATATGCTCCGTGTTGCTCAAAACGCTTTTGGAGCCCCGGTTCTAAACTGTAAAGCATGCCGGACTGAACAAGGGAGTAGTCATCGCAGCGAGAATGCCAAGCATTCGCAACGTCTTGTTCTGCTGGGAGAAGGGGTGGGTCACCTAGTGGTGCATCAAGGACATACAGTTTCTTGGAAGCTATGAGGATGATCCTCAAGCCACGGACCCAGTCCGTATAGTTGCTTCCATCATCTTTCAGCTTGGTTTTCTCTAGGAACGCGTTGAAATTGAGGTTGACATTTGCGTTGGCCATTGGATCTACAATATAGATATTAAAGGCAATTTTAGACTAAGTTCATGATAATCGAGTTCACATAATAAAATTATTCAATGAACTCCCACTCAGATAGACATATCTCTAGTCATCTAAGTGACACATGATCCATGTCAACTAGCCCGTGTCCGATCATCACGTGAGACGGACTAGTCATCCATGGTGAACATCTCCATGTTGATCGTATCTTCTATACGACTCATGTTCGACCTTTCGGTCTTCCGTGTTCCGAGGCCATGTCTGTACATGCTAGGCTCGTCAAGTCAACCTAAGTGTTTCGCGTGTGTAAATCTGGCTTACACCCGTTGTATGCGAATGTTAGAACCTATCACACCCGATCATCACGTGGTGCTTCGGAACAACGATCCTTAGCAACGGTGCACAGTTAGGGTGAACACTTCTCTTGAAATTTTATTGAGAGATCATCTTATTTACTACCGTCGTTTTAAGCAAATAAGATGTAAACATGATAAACATCACATGCAATCAATATAGTGACATGATATGGCCAATATCATCTTGCTCCTATGATCTCCATCTTCGGGGCACCATGATCATCATTGTCACCGGCACGACACCATGATCTCCATCATCATGATCTCCATCATTGTGTCTTCATGAGGTTGTCTCGCCAACTATTACTTCTACTGCTATGGCTAACGCTTAGCAATAAAGTAAAGTAATTACATGGCGTTTGTGATTGACTCGCAGGTCATACAATAAATAAGACAACTCCTATGGCTCCTGCCGGTTGTCATAGTCATCGACATGCAAGTCGTGAACCCTATTACAAGAACATGATCAATCTCATACATCACAATGCATCACATCACATCCTTCTGGCCATATCACATCACAAGGCATATGCTGCAAAAACAAGTTAGACGTCCTCTAATTTGTAGTTGCAAGTTTTTACGTGGTTGCTATAGGTTTCTAGCAAGAACGTTTCTTACCTACGCCAAAACCACAACGTGATATGCCAATTGCTATTTACCTTTCATAAGGACCCTTTTCATCGAATCCAATCCGACTAAGGTGGGAGAGACAGACACCCGCTAGCCACCTTATGCAACTGGTGCATGTCAGGCGGTGGAACCGGTCTCACGTAAGCGTACGTGTAAGGTTGGTCCGGGCCGCTTCATCCCACAATACCGTCGAATCAAGATAAGACTAGTAACGGCAAGCATATTAACAAAATCGACGCCCACAACTACTTTGTGTTCTACTCATGCATAGTTTCTACGCATAGACCTAGCTCATGATGCCACTGTTGGTAGACGTAGTAGTAAATCAAAAAATTTCCTACGTGTCACCAAGATCTATCTATGGAGAAACCAGCAACGAGAGGGGAGAGATTGCATCTTCATACCTTTGAAGATCGCTAAGCGGAAGCGTTACAAGAACGCGGTTGATGGAGTCGTACTCGCAGCGATTCAGATCGCGGTAGATCCGATCAAGTGCCGAACGGACGGCACCTCCGCGTTCAACACACGTGCAGCCCGGTGACGTCTCCTACGCCTTGATCCATCAAGGAGGGAGGAGAGGTTGAGGGAGAGCGAGAGGGAGAACCGTGTATTGTGCAGCCCCAAATACCTCCACTATATATAGGGGAGAGGGAGGAAGGGTGGCTGCGCCCTAGGGTTCCACCCTAGGGGTGGCGGCAGCCACCAGATGCCATCTGGCCGGCGGCTAGGGCAAGGGAGAGGTGGGGCGCCCTAGGGTGGGCCTTAAGGCCCATCTAAGCCTAGGGTTTGCCCCCCTCCACCTTTGCCACGCCTTGGGCTGGGGTGGGAGGCGCACCAGCCCACCTAGGGGCTGGCTCCCTCCCACTCTTAGCCCACGGAACCTTCCGGGGCAGGTGGGCCCACTTGGTGGACCCCGGGAACCCTTCCGGTGGTCCCGGTACACTACCGGTGACACCCAGAACACTTCCGATAACCAAATCCTCACTTCCTATATATCAATCTTCGTCTCCGGACCATTCCGGGACTCCTCGTGACGTCCGGGATCTCATCCGGGACTCCGAACAACCTTCGGTAACCACGTACACTATTTCCCTATAACCCTACCGTCATCGAACCTTAAGTGTGTAGACCCTACGGGTTCGGGAGACACGTAGACATGACCGAGACACCTCTCCGGCCAATAACCAACAGCGGGATCTGGATACCCATGTTGGCTCCCACGTACTCCACGATGATCTCATCGGATGAACCATGATGCCAGGGATTCAATCAATCCCGTATACAATTCCCTTTGTCTATCGGTATGGTACTTGCCCGAGATTCGATCGTCGGTATCCCCATACCTTGTTCAATCTCGTTACCGGCAAGTCTCTTTACTCGTTCCGTAATACACCATCCCGTGACTAACTCCTTAGTCACATTGAGCTCATAATGATGATGTCTTACCGAGTGGGCCCAGAGATACCTCTCCGTCACACGGAGTGACAAATCCCAGTCTCGATTCGTGTCAACCCAACAGACACTTTCGGAGATACCCGTAGCGTACCTTTATAGCCACCCAATTACATTGTGACGTTTGGCACACCCAAAGCATTCCTACGGTATCCGGGAGTTACACAATCTCATGGTCTAAGGAAATGACACTTGACATTGAAAAGCTTTAGCAAACGAACTACACGATCTTGTGCTATGCTTAGGATTGGGTCTTGTCCATCACATCATTCTCCTAATGATGTGATCCCGTTATCAACGACATCTAATGTCCATGGTCATGAAACCGAGACCATCTATTGATCAACGAGCTAGCCAACTAGAGGCTCACTAGGGACACGTTGTGGTCTATGTATTCACACATGTATTACGTTTTCCGGTTAACACAATTATAGCATGAACAATAGACAATTATCATGAACTAGGAAATACAATAATAACCATTTTATTATTGCCTCTAGGGCATATTTCCAACAGGATCATGATTGGATCGCGCGATGCACGGCGATTTGGATAGCGAAGACGTTCGACTACACCAACCACGTTTCTTAACGCTTCTCGCTTAGCGATCTACAAGGGTATGTAGATCCACTCTTCCTCTCATAGATGCTCATCACCATGGATAGATCTTCGTGTGTGTAGGAAAATTTTTGTTTCCCAGGCAACGTTCCCCAACACCTTGGAGGGTGAAGAGCATGACGCACACAAGTGCCACATCGAGGAGCTCATCAACGCCGCCGACGCCTAGCAGTGCTTGCTCACATCGGGAGGCATCGCCACCGGACGCCCTCGGCTCAAGCGTGAGGGCACGGGGACTGCTGGCCGTCAGTCAGCTCAGCATTCCAGCTCCCCTCGCGTCTCCAGCTGGCGGACCGGGAAAAAACAAACCCCGGCACTCTTAGATGCCGGGGAGCGAGCAGCCGGCTATTAACAGCCGGTGCACCAACGACCCGCCTCGTTGCGTTCGCCACCAAGAAGCACCGGCATCCGGTAGCCGGCATAGCCACGGGCACACTCCACCCCCGTGGCGTGAGCGGGAACGAACGGTTCCACCCGTCATCAAATACGCCCCGAAGGGTGACGGCATATTCCTCTCCTCCCCGAAGGGTGACCAGCTCAAATACGCCCTCCAGATCCACTTTGCCGCCTCCAACAACGTGGCCGAGTATGAGGCCATCGTGGCCGAGGCGACTCCGACCTCGTGGTGCAGCAAGTCTCTAGTGAATGGGACGCCAGAGACGCCAACATGGCCAGCTACCGCATCCTCGTACAACAGCTCACCAGCTCCTTCGAGGGATGTGAGTTTCATTACGTCCCACGGGCGGACAATGAGGTGGCGGACGCGCTGGCAAAGATCGGCTCCACCCGGTAGGCCATCCAGCCGGCGTCTCCCTCGAGCGGCTGCTCAAGCCGTCGATCAAGCCTTCCTCAGAATCAGAGTCAATCTTCGTGCTGGCGGGCATCGCAGGCCCATCAACGGCCCCGGTCGCCTCTCCGGTACCTTCGCCACTGGCTCCCGAACCATCGGCCACCCTGCCGGCACCAATCGAGTCGGCGGCGTCCGAGGCGGCCGGCTCCAATGACGCGGTCGTCATGATGATCGTCGACCAGCCAGCCCCGGGGTTGGCGAACTGGTCCCGGCGACTGATCATCTAGTCCCGGGGGCTGGTCATCCGGCCCCGGGGGCTCCCGAGCCGGTCCCCGTCATGGCCCCCTCATGGGCCCAACCCATCCTGGTGTTTCTTCTACGGGGCGAGCTGCCCCGGACGAGGCTTTGGCAAGGCAAATCCAATGCCGGGCCACGGCATATGGCATCATCAACAATGAGCTCGTCCACCGCAGCACCACCGGCGTCTTCCAGCGATGCGTCGAGCCGGAAAAGGGTCTGGAGATCCTCCTCGACATCCACCAGGCTGAGTGCAGGCACCACGCCGCCTCCAGGACCACGGCTTCTTCTAGCCGACTGCTCTCGAGGCGGATAAGAAGTTGGTCGACGAGTGCGAGGGCTGCCAACGCTTCAGCACGTAGAGCCACCTGCCGGCAACAGCCCTCCAAACCGTCCCCCTCTCGTGGCCCTTCACCGTTTGGGGGCTGGACATGGTGTGCCCATTCAAGACCGCTCGAGGCGGCATGACGCACTTGCTGGTGGCTGTCGACAAATTCACCAAGTGGATCGAGGCGCGGCCAGTCAACAAGTTGGACGGCCCCACGGCCGTCCGGTTCATCGACGACATCACGGTGAGCTACGGCGTTCCCCAAAACATCATCACCGACAATGGCACGAACTTCGCCAAGGGTGCACTCGCGCGTTTTTGCTCCAAGCGAGGAATCCGGCTCAACCTGGCCTCCGTCGCTCATCCACAGTCAAACGGCCAGATCGAGAGGGTGAACAGCCTCATCCTGTCCGGCATCAAGCCCCAGCTCGTGACGCCGCTGGTAAGGCCGGCTGGCTGCTGGATCGACGAGATGTCGGCCGTCCTTTGGAGTCTCAGGACCACCCCGAATTGTTTAACCGGCTACACTCCCTTCTTCCTTGTGTATGGGTTCGAGGCAATCATCCCCACTGATATCAAGTTCGATTCGCCTTGGGTTGCCCTATACATCGAGAAGGACGCGAAGGAGGCAAGAGAAGACGGCATCAACCTACTCGAGGAAGCTCGCGAACTGGCCTTTGAGTGGGACGGCAATCTACCAGCAGAAGCTCCAGCATTACCATAGCAAGCGGATCCGGACACTCTCCTTTCGCGAAGGGGACCTGGTCCTTAGGCGGATCCAGCGGACAGCCAGACAACACAAGCTGTCCTCCCCATGGGAGGGCCCGTTCATCGTCAGCAAGGCATTACAGAACAACGCGTACTACCTGATAGATGCCCAGAAGCCAGAGAAACGCAAAAGAGACGCCTTCGGCGAGGAGATGGAGCGCACATGGAACACGGCGCTCCTTCGCCCGTTCTACTGCTGAAAAAACCAATGTATGTATGTATCCCTACCCTTTTGGGCTTATGAATGCAATGGGTGCCCGAGGCCGGCTCTTGAGGCACGCCCTGTTTTGTTTCCTCCAAAAGATTCCTCGCTCACCGGCTCACCGACCCGGCTCCCGGGCCCGGGGGCTCGCCGGCTGGTCTTAGGTCGTTTCTCCCAGAAATTGGCTAAGTAGTGTGAGCCGGCCAAACCTCCCCACCCCTACCATCTATAGAACCGGCTCCCGGCTATCCGACTGATGGGGCCTCGAGGCGGCAAGGTTTTGCTCACACGAAGAGTCAAACGAAAGGGGATCCCGGCTAGGCCCACCCGGACCACCGCCTCGCCTCTACCACTCTACTTATCCCAAAGAACCCTCGCGGTTCCTAAGTCCCGAACCAGCTCCCTCGAGGCGGACTTCCCGGCCCAGCTACAGACCGGCCCCCGGCTGTCAGGCTGGCGGGGCCAAAACATAAGGGGAAAAGGAGAAGGACCCAAAAAACCAAGAGGGTGAAAAGTCATAAGGACAAGTCGGGAGGAGCAATAAGGCAAACACACTAGATTTCACAACACAAACATTAAGACAAAAGTGGCCCACGGCCAGCATGGTTCATTACATAAACACCCCCAGTGGGTGGACTTGAGCATAACTTGCAGGAAAGAAAAAAGATAGACAAAAACGCCCAAGGGCTCAAGCCACTGGCGTGTCGCCAGCCGGCGTGCCCCCAACCGGCGCATCGCTGGGCAGCTCGAACCTCGCCTCAGAGGTGGTCACGGCCTTCCAAGAGGCCTCCGCGGTCCCGGTCGTCTCGCCGCTCGAGTCGGTGCTCTCGTCGGTGACCTCCTCGTCCGATGGGCCTTGAGGGATGCCGAAGGGGTCTTCGGGCAGCAGCTCGCCGTCCTTGCCAAGTGCCGGCAGGAACTCGTCCGCGCCGACGTACGACGCGAGCTCGCTGGCCTAGAGGACGAGGGCCGGCTCACGGGCCTCCCGCTATGCGGCGGGCTCATCGCGCATGGTGGCCAGCTGGTCTAGATCGACACCTTGATACCACGAGGTGACGAACCAGAGCGCCATCTGCACACCGGCCCAGGCCGCCGACACGTTCCGGGCCTCGAGCCGGGCCACGGCCTGCTCCAGCAACAAGGCCATGCGATTTGCCAGAGCTCCCCCGCGGCCTGGCCACAAAGCGGCGATGACCTCCTTTCCGGCTGTCTTCAGCCGGTCCACACTTCGTTCGAGATGGGTCAGCCGGTACTCGATGGCGACCCCAATCTCGTCCATGTCCCATGGGGCCTCCTGCTCAATGCAGCGTCCCTGCTCCCGAAGGTACTCCTGATGCTCCTCGACAGCATGTGCAGCGTGACGTTGAGTCTCTGGGAAGCACCCTAAGGGAAAGAAGAAGAAGAAGAAGAAGAAGAAGAAGAAGAAGAAGAAGAAGAAGAAGAAGAAGAAGAAGAAGAAGAAGAAAGAAAGAAAGGCAAATCAAAACACAAGAACCAGCAAAGGAAAAAGCGAACGGCTGGAGAAGAGAAAGAAAGGCACTTACCCTCAATGGCGTCGTCCACCCCAATGGCGAAGTCGAGCGCCGCTGTCCGCTCCGTCTCCATAGCCGCCTCCGACGCGGCAAGGGAGCCCAAGACCTCCTCGAGCGTCCTCTCGAGGCAGGTCACTTCGTCTTGGAGGGCGGCGGTCCTCCAGGCGGCATCAGCCGTCTCCTTGACGGCCATCTCTTGGGCCGCCACCTCCTTCACCGCCTCGGCCTTGAGCCGGTCCCGGGCCGCCTCCCCATCCGCTAGTAGCGCGGCCAGCCGGTCCTTCTCCTGTGCAGACGCCTGGACGTCTTGCGCCAGCCGGTCCCGCTCGGAGACGAGCCGAGTCTTCTCGTCCTGAAGGCCGGTGAGGTCACCTGCGAGGCAAAGTTGCAAGCGTCAGCCGGCTCCTGGGGGCTGCACTCCCCTCCCACGAAGTTCAACTGACCTCGCACGCGTCTCAGCTCCTCCTCCAAGCGGTGGAAGCCGTGTTCGCCATGGTCGTGGATGGTGACTGCCTCCTCGAACAGCTTCTGTCGTAGGGAGGTTCCCTCCTGTCACGAGGAGGCAAAGATCAGGGCATGCTCAAAAGAGATCCGGCCCGGCTGCCCGTTAGCCGGTCAGCCGACCCGCATCTCGGGGGCTACACCTAGTGGGTGCGCTTGCACGCCCCCACTGAGAATCCTAAGACAATGCAAAACGACCATACTTACCTCGGCACGCTATAGGGCGGCGTCTGCTGCCTCCGCGAACCGGGCCAGCTCCTGCCGACACTAGTCCAGGACGCTCCCCAAATCCCCGAAGGAGGGGACCAGTCCGCCCGCCTAGGGAGCCGGCAGGGCCGGCACGCGCGACAACGCTTCCCAATCTTGGAGCACCTCCTACATTGTTCGCAGGGTCCTCCAGGCTCGGCCGCCGTTGCCACTTGGGCTCGCTGCGGCGCTGGCTGCCAGGGGCGGGTTGATGACGGCAAGGGTCCAGGAGTCGCCTCCCGCTGGTCCTCCCCTGACGCCATCGCCGCCTCTGCCCCCTGCAGCTCCGGCGCGACGATCGCAGCGAAGGGCGCCTCTGCCTCCATGGCCGCCACCTCCGGCGCCACATCCAATGCCGCCTTCGGGGTCGTCGGGGCCTCCGGCACGTCAGCCCGAGTCGGCTCGCTCGCTGGCGGGGTCACGACCGGCACCTCGGTCGGGGCCGCCTCGGGAGCCGGCTCGACCATCGTCGCCCTCACTTGTGCTGCCTCCTCCACGGACGGAGGCACCGATGGTTCCATGGCCGCCCCTCATGGCTCGCTCGACGGAGGCCGCGACATCCGGATCGACTCCGCCGCCGAGTCAGATGCTCGCGGGGGATCCACGGCCCCCCTTTGCCTCTGGCTTCTCGAGGTTCCGGAGTGCGAGGCTCCTCCTCGCGTACCGGACTTAGAGGCTCGCAGCTCCACGAGCCTCCTCTTCTCCTCCCACTTGGTGGCCGCGTGCTCGCGGGCCAGCCTGCTGGCGGCGTCCGTCGCATCCCCTGCCGGCTCCCCCTCGTGGATCTCGATGGGGTCGCTACAACGCCCAAGGACCGATTACCTACCGGCTCGCAACCCGAAAAAAGAACAAACAAACGGAAGGAAGACTTACCCGGGGACAAGGGGCAAGGCCCGCTTGCCACGTGGCAGCGGCTTCTGCGCGGCCACCTTCACCCGCTTGGGGGCTGGCGGCGGGGCTGCTGGCCCCTCCTGGGCCGGCCTCTTCGTTTGGCCGGCTGCTCCGGCCGCTGGGTCTTGAGCTGGCCGCTCCTCGCTCCTCCGACCCTGGCACGCTGAGGGAGGAGGCTCATTCAGAATCATTATGTCATCGTCATCGTCGTCGTCCGTCCAGTCCCTGATCGAAGGGGCAAGAAGGAACTCACCCGCTCCGCTGGGCTCCCCAGCCGCGCCGGATCCTCCAGCTCCGCTGGGGGCGCCGGCTCGCGGGTCCGCCGACTCATCGGCTCCTCCCGAGGAGTCCACCTCTTCCTCCAGAGGGCCTCCCGTCTCATAGTCTTCAGAGTTGGAGTTTTCACGCTCCACCTCGAAGATCTGAGGGTGCGGGACGTTCGGCAAGTCCTGTCACACCAGCAGCTGCGGTCAGCACGACTAAGTAAGTTCTCCAGCCGGCTACAGGATGGGAAGCATCAAATGAAGGAAGGACCGCCTCAACGAAACACTTACCAGGGGAGGCCGGTTCATGCGGTCGTACGGCTCCATGCCGAAGTACCATGATGCGGGCTTCAGCTTGAACGTCGTAAGGGCGTTCACCCGCTTCGCCACCTGAGCTAGCGTCAGGTCGATGGTGGACAACCGGCAGGGGTCGCACCGGCCGGACATGTCGCAGATCCGGTGCGGCCTCAGCTGGAGGGGCAACACACAGTGCAAGATGAACACCGCCACAAGATCGATGGCGACCAGCCCCTCGAAGCACTTCAGCAGCGCGAGCCGGCCGAGTTCCTCCAGGGCCATGCCGCGCGGGGCAGACCCCAGCCAGTTCATCTGGCTAGACTACACATCGATGAACGGCGGCAGCCGGATGTAGCCCGTGTTCGGGTTGGCGTTCTTCACATAGAAGAATGTTTGGTGCCACCCCTTGACGGGGTCAGTAAGAGAAAGAGGAGGGAAGCGCACGACGCCGTAGTAGCACACGACCGTGCCCCTCGCACAGCGTCACGAAGGCAGAGAGATACAAGATTGCGTTGGGGCCGAGATGATGTGGCTGGAGGTCGAAGGTATCAAGAAAAAGGCAGAAGAAGAGACTCACTGGGAGCCTGAAGCCCCGGGAGAAGTGCCAGAGGAACACAACGTGTTCCCCGGGCTATGGCGCCGACGCCATCTCGTCGCCTGGCGCGCGCGCCACCACCCGCTCTGTCGGTGGCAGCTTGCGCGCGCGGCGGAGCTTCGCAATATCGGCCTCTCCGACAATGGAGTTGGCCCAGCTGCCTCCGTGATCGTCAGCCATCTCGGCGCCGGGCGGCGCGCGGGCACAAATGTGGGCTCGGGCACGGTGACACGCGAGGGGCGAGGAGGACGAAGAAAAGCAAAAATACGCACGATGAGAGGGCGAGCGGGACGCGGGTGTCTCCGCCCGCCGCCCTCCCTCCCCTTTTATAGGGGAGGCCACGACGGGGGGACGGGGGATTAACTGCGCCCACTTACCTGGAAACTCCGCG
The DNA here is from genome assembly GCA_022496015.1 of Hordeum marinum. NCBI lineage: Eukaryota > Viridiplantae > Streptophyta > Magnoliopsida > Poales > Poaceae > Hordeum > Hordeum marinum. Next base: position 390,360,777 of record CM039672.1, read on the forward strand.
CGCGTGGGTGGCCCCGTGCAGTAACGGCCGCTTCGGGGCGCAGAGGATCCCGACCTGCGCCCCGAGGCCTACCGGGCTACGACCAGGACCTAGCGGGCTAGGCCCAGGCCGACTTCACGTCTCCCCTGCGTGCGCGGGGCCTGCCGTATCATTACTTGCCGCATGGCACGTGGCGAGCCGACGCGGGTCTTGGGACAACGCACCGGTACCCGAGGCGTCGGATCCAACGGCCGATCCGGCTGCCCTTTGGGCTTCGCGCCAGAGGCGGGTATCGCTGGGGGGAAGCTGCCGGCTCCCCTCCATTCGCCGGATGCGGGACCCCGCCGGCTTCGAGGACTACTGACGGGGTTATTACCCCCAGGTATACCAAAGCAATGGGGTCATTCCCCTCCCGCTTCAAAGAAGAACAACGCGGCCGGTCGATCGTGGCCGGCTGGAGGACGTCCGGCTCGAGCCGACACCGGCTGGCGCTCCGGACGGCTGGTCAAGGAGCCAGCTTGACCCACGGCCGGCTGGGCGCGGCCGGCTGCCTCTGGGCCGCCTCCTCTGTTGACCCTGGGACGGACATGCGACGTCCTGTCCCTCTGTGTGCGGGTACGACGACACAACACGACTGGCACGACGGGCGGCCCTATGGCTACAGTGGCCGCTGACACACTGCAGCGCATGGCTACAGTCCGGCCGTCCCGGCCGCTGACCTCGGCGAGCGTGACCGGGCGAGGGAACAGTGTCGGCACGCCCTCGCCCACTCGATTACCTGCCTCAGCATGGCTACAGAGCTGCCGGCCATATCGGAGACCTCGGCCGCTAGCGCTAGACGACACCTCCCGGGCGACCTGTGTCGTGGCAGCTGAGCGAGATCCAATCACAGAGCCGGCTGTCAGGCCCTCGCGGGGGACAGGACCGCTCAGCCGATGGACCCCATGGACAATGAGACGACGCAAAGGGTGGGACCCCCTGGCCAACTGGAGAGACTACCAGCCAGGTCCCTCCACCCCTATACTTTAGATATATTGTAGAGCCGGGGGGTTGGCCTATAAAACCCCCGAGCCCCCATGCAACGGGGACGGACGATCACTCTCGCACACCCGCAGAACTCCCAAAACCCCTTTAGTAGCAGAGGAAGACTAGCCGGCTGCTCCTTCCTCCTCCTCTAGACACAGCTCCGGGAGCATCCTTGTACACATACCCATCCATCCAACTAGGCCAAGCAGGACTAGGGGTGTTACCTCCCACAGAGGGCCCTGAACCTGGGTACATCGTGTGTCACCACCGCCCGTGCCCAATCTCGCATCCGGAGTCCGTCGGCGTCCTCCGGCCCCAACCACCTACGATAAGCCACCCTATGGCATCTGCCGTGAGAAAACGACGACATTTGCCTTTCGTTTGCTCGTGTGTTGGATTGCTTGAACTCATGGCTAGACTTACCACTATAACTAATACTCCCGAGTATTAGGTTCTTAATTTTAAGCAAAGGGAAGGAGAAAACTTAAAAGATGCTTGGTATAGAATTTGAGATTCTCAAAATAAATCTATTTGTAAGCAATCTACTATCGTTCTTCTTCGCAATTTTTATGTGGGTATTAGTCCTTGGAATAGATATGTTCTAGATACCATCATGGGAGGGAATTTTTTGAGAAGTCATACCTTTGACTCTTATAGTGCTATGATAAATTTGTTAGGTTCACCCCCAATTATGGTTAATGGAACAATCTTGATTCTAGAACATGTGATGCGAAGGCTTGATATTATTGAAAAAAAGGTTGCTATGGTTGAGCTTATCAAAAACTTGGATAAAATGATTCATAATCACATTACTCAATATGGATCTAAAGTAGGAGTCGCTTTAAAAAATCTTAAGGAAAAGGAACCCATAGTTAATGAAAAATTGGAACAAGCTTCCTCTAGAATTGGCAAGCTAGAGGATATTATTACTAGCTTTGGATCCGCTTTTGCTTTGGTTCAAACTACCCCAACTCCTTCGCGTCCTAAGGCTGCCAAGTTTGTTTATGTTCCTAAAAATAAGGGTGAATCTTCTAGTAAAGATGAAGATCTTAAGATGACAAGTATTCACCCTAACTTTCTCGATATTATTAAGGAGCCAATTGCCACCATTGAATCTCTTGATTTTTTACCTAGGAGTATTATCATTGATGAGAACAACGAGCTTCCTAGGGATTATAAGTGTGCAATTAAGGAATTGCATACCAAATATGACAATACCTAGATCTATTGATTTTTGCCTAGCTAGGGGCATTAAACAATAGCGCTTGTTGGGAGGCAACCCAATTTTATTTTTGCGTTCTGTTTTTTGAGTGTTTCCCACATTATTACTTCTGTAGTAATTGTGTTTTCGTGTTTTTATTAGTGTTTGAGCCAAGTAAAACCTTTGGGGTGATCTATGGTAGTTGTTGATTTGATCTTGCTGAAAAATAGAAACTTTTGCGCTAAGTCCAGGAATTTCCTAATTTTTTTAGGGCGTCTAATTGATATGAAATTTTTCCACAATATTTACATATATATTTCCCAGGTTATACTAATTTTTCAGAATTTTTGGAGTTACATAAGTATACAAAGTTTTCAGATTGCTACAGACTGTTCTGTTTTTGACAGATTCTGTTTCCTTTGAGTTGTATCATGTGGTATGAGCCATGGAGAAGTTAGATTACAGTAGGTATAAAACCAATATAAATAAAGAATGAGTTCACAATAGTACCTAAAGTGGTAATTTATTTCTTATACTAACGGATCTCACGAGTTTTCTGTTAAGTTTTGTGTTGTGAAGTTTTCAAGTTTTGGGTAAAGATTTGACGGACTATGGAATAAGGAGTGGCAAGAGCCTAAGCTTGGGGATCCCCAAAGCACCCCAAGTCATATTCAAGGATGCCAAAGAGCCTAAGCTTGGGGATGCCCCGGAAGGCATCCCCTCTTTCGTCTTCAATCCATCGGTAAATTTACTTGAGGCTATATTTTTATTCACCACATGACATGTGTTTTTCTTGGAGCATCTTGTATGATATGAGTCTTTGCTTGTTAGTTTTCCACAATTGTACTTGCTCCACACATATTTTTAGAGAGACATGCTGACTCGTGAATTTATTAGAATACTCTATATGCTTCACTTATATCTTTTTGAGTTGGGCAATTTTCCTCTATGTGCTTCACTTATATCTTTTAGAGCACGGTGGTGTTTGCGTTTTAAACAAATACTTGAACTCGTACCTCACTTATATTATTTTGAGAGTTTCTAAAACATCATGGTAATTGGTCTAGGTTATGAATTTAGTCCTAATATAGTAGGCATCCAAAAGAGATATAATAAAAACTTCCATATTGAGTGCATTGAGTATTTATGAGAAGTTTGATTCCTTGCATAAAGTTTTGAGATATAAAGATGGTAATATTAAGAGACATGTTAGGAAGTAAATTGTGATTTGGTAAAAATACTTGTGTACAGGTTTGTTATTCCCGTAGCATGCACGTATGGTGAACCGTTATGTAAGGAAGTCGGAGCATGACTTGTTTATAGATTGACGACCTTTGTGTGAGGGTCGGGGGCGTGTGATGGTTAACTCCTACCAACCTCCCCCCTAGGAGCATGATTTTAATGCTTTGATTCAATGACTAATATACTTTTCCAATAAGTATGTGAGTTCTTTATGACTCATGTTGAGTCCATGGATTATAGGCACTCTCACCCTTCCACTTTTGCTAGCCCCTCTAGTACCGCGCAACTTCCGCTGGTGCAACAAACACCTTCCTCAAAACAGCCACCATATATCTTTCCTCAAAACAGCCACCATACCTACCTATTATGGCATTTCCATAGCCATTTCGAGATATATTGCCATGCAACTTCCATCGTTTCCTTTTATGACATGCACCATCACTTCCATATTGCATATAGAGTCATATTTTTTCATAGGTATCGAGTTGTAATTTTCTTTTGAGTAGTAAGTAAATAAAAGTGTGATGATTATACTTAATAGAGCATGTCCCATGTGAGGAAAGGATGATGGAAGCTATGATTCCTCACAAGTGGGGATGAGATTCCAGACTTAAAAAAAGAGGCCAGCGAAGCCCAAATAAAAAAGAGAGGCCTTAGATGTCCACATTAAAAAATGAGAGAAAAGAGAGAAGGGACATTGCTACTACCTTTTTCCACACTTGTGCTTCAAAGTAGCACCATGATCTTCATGATAGAGAGTCTCCTATTTTGTCACTTTCATATAGCTAGTGGAATTTTTCTTCATGATGCATGTCCACTTAGTTTCCTTTTGAGATTTCATACACTTATAGCTCTAGTGCATCCTTTGCATGGCAATCCCTACTCACTCGCTTTGATATCTATTGATGGGCATCTCCATAGCCCGTTGATACGCCTAGTTGATGTGAGACCATCTTCTCCATTTCCTTGACAACCTCCACCATATTATATTCCACCTATAGTGCTATATCCGTGGCTCGTGCTCATGTATTGCGTGAGAGTTGACAAAGTTTGCAAAAATAAAGGTGTGAAAACAATTGCTTGACTTTTCATCGGGGTTGTGCATGATACAAATACTTTGTGTGGGGAAGATGGAGCATAACCAGACCATATGATATTGTAGGGATAACTTTCTTTTCCCATTATATTTTGAAGAGATACAACTGCTTTGCTAGTATGCTTGAAATGTTATTGTTTCTATATCCCATATCTGCAAAACCCAAAAACGTGCACTCCAAACGGAATAAAACCTTCGGAAGGAATTTTTCTGGAAGGAAACAAGTCGATCAAGCTTGGAGTGCATGTCAAGGGAGGTGCAAGGGCGCCACAAGCCTGCTAGGCGCGCCCCCTGGGGGCGCCTAGCAGGCTTGTCGCTCCCTAGCAGGTCTCCTAACCCTTGTAGATCACTAAGGGGGAAGCGTTAAGAAACGCGGTTGGTGTAGTCGAACGTCTTCGCAATCCAAATCGCCGAGCATCCCGCGATCTCATCACGATCCATCCCACGATCCAATCACGATCCGTCCAATGATCTCATTACGATTCATCTCGCGATCCAATCACAAATTGTCTCGTAATCTTGATCACGGTCCTTCTGATCTAGCACCAAACGGACGGCACCTCCGTGTTCAGCACACCAACAGCTTGATGATGATCTCCGCCTTCTTGATCCTGCAAGAGGGAGCGGAGAGGTAGATGAGTTCTCCGGCAGCACGACGGCGTTGCGGCGATGGTGGTGGAGTAATTCCAGCAGGGCTTCGCCTAAGCACTACTGAAATAGATCTAGAGGAGAAACTACGGACTAGAGGAGAGGGTAGCACGTGGCTGAAATCTATGTGCAAAAACCCTAAAACCTCTAGTATATATAGGAGAAGGAGAGGAGGAGGCTTGGACACAAAGGCAAGCCCTCTTGGCTTCGGCAGAAGTGGAGGGAGGAGTCCTACTCCTCCACTCCTAGTCGGATTAGGACTCCTTCCTTATATTAGCCTTTTCCCACCTTTTCCGCTTTGGATTTCCTTCCCAGTCGCATGGGCCCTATGTGGGACTTCCGCCAGCCCACTAAGGGCTGGTATTCATCCTCCCACAGCCCATGTAGCCTCTTGGGTTGAAATACCCCTCCCGATGGTCCCCCGGTACCCTCCCGGCACTCTCGGTACACTATCGATGAGCACGAAACTTTTCCGGTGACCAAAACAGGACTTCCTATACATCAATCTCTACCTCCGGACCATTCTGGAGCTCCTCGTGACATTCGGGATCTCATCCAGGACTCCGAACAACCTTCGGTCACCACCATGCATAACTCTATACTACCAAAACGTCACCAAACCTTAAGTGTGAAGACCCTGCGGGTTCGAGAACTATGTAGACATGACCGAGAAACCTCTACGGTCAATAACCAATCGCAGGACCTGGATGCCCATATTGATTCCTACATATTCTACGAAGATCTTTATCGGTCGAACCTCTATGTCAAGGATTTAGTTAATCTTGTATGATGTTCCCTTTGTTCTTCGGTATGTTACTTGCCCGAGAATCGATCGTCGATATCTCCATACCTAGTTCAATATCGTTACCAACAAGTCTCTTTACTCGTTCCATAATACAAGATCCCATGGCTAACACTAAGTCACATTGCTTGCAAGGCTTATTGTGATGTTGTATTACCGAGTGGGCCCTGAGATACCTCTCCGTCACACGGAGCAACAGATCCCAGTCTTGATCCATACCCACCCAACAAGACGCCCTTGGAGATACCTGTAGAGCACCTTTATAGTCACCCAGTTATGTTGTGACGTTTGATACACACAAGGCACTCCTCCGGTGTCATTGAGTTGCATGATCTCATGGTCATAGGAATAGATACTTGACATGCAGAAAACAGTAGCAATAAACTGACATGTTCATATGCTACGTTCAAAGTTTGGGTCTTGTCCATCACATCATTCTCCTAATGATGTGATCCCATTATCAAATGACATCTCATGTCCATGACTAGGAAACCATGGCCATCTTTGACCAACGAGCTAGTCTATTAGAGGCATACTAGGGACACGGTGTTGTCTATGTATCCACACATGTATCTGAGTTTCCGCACAATACAATTATAGCATGGATAATAAACGATTATCATGAACAAGGAAATATGACAATAACCAATTTATTATTGCCTCTAGGGCATATTTCCAATAGTCTCCCACTTGCACTAGAGTCAGTAATCTAGTTCACATGACCATGTGATTCACATTGTTATGAATCTAACACCCAATGAGTTCTGGGGCTCGATCATGCTTTGCATGTCAGAGAGGTCTTTTAGTCAACGGGTCTACGATATTCAGATCCATGTGCACTTTGCAAATCTCTATGTCATACTATAGACACTGCTACCACACTCCACTTGGAGCTATTCCAAATGGCTGCTCCACTATACGTATCCGAATTACTACTAAGAGTCATCCGGATTGGTGTTAAAGCTTGCATCGACGTAACTCTTTACGACGAACTCTTGATCACCTCCATAATCGAGAAACATTTCCTTAGTCTTTTAGTTACTAAGGATAATCCTGACCACTATCCAGTGATCCACTCCTGGATCACTCGTGTACCCCATGACGGACAAATGGCAAGGCACACACAGGTGCGGTACACAGCATGGCATACTATATAGAGCCTATGGCTAGAGCATAGGAGACGACCTTCGCCCTTTCTCTTTCTTCTACCGTGGTCGAGCTTTGAGTCTTACTCAACTTCACACCTTACAAATCAGGCAAGAACTCTTTCTCTGGCTGATCCATTTTGAACTCTTTCAAAATCTAGTCAAGGTATGTACTCATTGAAAGTCTCATCAAGCATCTTGATCTATCTTTATAGATCTTGATGCTCAACAATTAGGTAGCTTTATCCAGGTCTTCCTTTGAAAAACTCTTTTCAAACAACCGTTTATGCTTTCCAGAAATTCTACATCATTTTTTATCAATAATATGTCAACCACATATGCTTATCAAAAATTATATAGTGCTCCCACTCACTTTATTGTAAATACAAGTTTCTCATAAACTTTGTATAGACTCAAAAACTTTGATCACCTCATCAAAGAGTATATTCCAACTTCGAGATGCTTGCTCCAGTCCATAGAAGGATCATTGGAGCTTGCACACCTTTTAGCATCCTTAGGACTGACAAAACCTTCTGGTTGTATCACATACAACCTTTCCTCAAGTAAACCGTTAAGGAAACGATGTTTTGACATCCATCTGCCAGATTTCATAATTAAAAAATGCAGTAACTGCTAACATAATTCCAACAGACTTTCGCATCGCTACGAGTGAGAAAGTCTCATCGAAGTCAACTCCTTGAACTTGTCAGAAACTTCCTTGCGACAAGTCGAGCTTTATAAATGGTGACATTTACCATCAGCGTCTGTCTTCATCTTAAAGGTCCATTTGTACTTAACAACCTGCCATCGAACGAGCAAGTCTACCAAAGTCTATACTTGGTTTTCATACATGGATCCTTTCTCGGATTTCATGGCCTCTAACCATTTGTCGGAATCCGGGCCCATCATCGCTTCTCCATAGCTCGTAGGTTCATCGTTGTCCAACAACATGACCTCCAAGACAGGGTTGTCGTACCATTCAGGAGCAGTACGCGTCCTTGTCGACCTACGAGGTTTGATAGTAACTTGATCCGAAGCTTCATGATCATCATCATTAACTTCCTCTTCAACTGACGTAGGCTCCACAGAAACATCTTTCTATGTTGTGCTACTCTCTAGTTGAACAAAGGTTCAACAACCTCATCAAGTTCTATCTTCCTCCCACTCAATTCTTTCGAGAGAAACTCTCTCTCGAGAAAGGACCTAGTTTTAGCAACAAACACTTTGTACTTGGATCTGAGATAGAAGGTATACCCAACTGTTCTTAGGGTATTCTATGAAAATTTATTTTTCCGCTTTGGGTTCGAGCTTATCATACATATGTGTCGCATTCCCAAACTATAAGAAATAACAGCTTAGGTTTCTGCCAAACCATATGGTGTCATCTCAACGGATTTAGATGGTGTCCTATTTAAAGTGAATGTAGTTGTCTCTAATGCATAACCCCAAAACGATAGTGGCAAAACGATAAGAGACATCATAGTATGCACCATATCCAATAAAGCATGACCATGACGTTCGAACACACCATTACACTATGGTGTTCCAGGTGGCGTGAGTTGTGAAACAACTTTCACATTGTCTAAAGTTGTATTCCAAACTCGTAACTCAGATATTATCCTCCACGATCATATCGCAGACATTTTTATGTTCTTGGCATGATGATCTTAAACTTCACTCTAAATTTGCTTGAACTTTTCAAACGATTCAGACTTGTGTTTCATTAAGTAAATATACACTATATCTACTCAAATCATTAGTGAAGATAAGAAAATAACGATATCCACCACATGCTATAAGACTCATTGGATTGCATACATCAACTTGTATCATTTCCAATAAATCACTTGCCCGCTCCATCAAACCGAAAATGGGGTCCTTAGTCATCTTGCCCAAGAGGCATGGTCCGCATGTCTCAACCGATTCGAAATCGAATGGGTCCAAAGATCCGTCAGGATGGAGTTTCTTCATGCGATTTATACCAATATGACATTTAGCAGCAGTGCCACAAGTATGTGGTACTATCATTGTTAACTCTGTATCTTTTTGCATCAATGTTATGAACATGTGTATAACTACGATCAAGATTCAACAAACCATTCTCACTGGGTGCATGACCATTGAAGGTATTATTCATGTAAACAGAATAACCATTATTCTCTAACTTAAATGAATAACCGTGTTGCAATAAACATGATCTAATCATGTTCATGCTTAACGCAAACACCAAATAACATTTATTTAGGTTTGTCACTAATCCCGAAGGTAGAGAGAGTGTGTGATGTTGATCACATCAACCTGGGAAACATTTCCAACACACATCGTCACCTCAAACTTAGGTAGTCTCTGTTTATTTCGTAGCCTTTTCTTCGAGTTACTAACATTTAGCAACCAAACCGGTATCCAATACCCAGGTGCTACTAGGATTACTAGCAAGGTACACATCAATAACATGTATATCAAATATACTTATGTCGACGTTGCCAGCCTTCTTATCTACCAGGCATCTAGGGTTGTTCCGCTTCAGCGACCGCTCTCCTCATAATATAAGCACTTAGTCTTGGGTTTGGGTTCAACTTTGGGTTGCTTCACTGGAGTAGCAACTGACTTGCCATCCATGAAGTTTCCCTCCTTTCCCTTGCCCTTCGCAAAACTAATGGTTTTACTAACCATAAACACTTGATGCTCCTTCTTGATTTCTACCTTCGCGGTGTCAAACATCGCGAACAGCTCAGGGTTCCATCCCTGGCATAATTATAGTTCATCATGAAGTTCTAGTAGCTTAGTGATAGTGACTCAGAGAACTATATCAATCACTATCTTATCTAGAAGATCAACTCCCACTCGATTCAAGCGATTGTAGCACCCAAACAATCTGAGAACATGCTCAACGATTGAGCTATTCTCCTTCATATTGCAGGCAAAGAATCTTGTTGGAGATCTCATATCTCACAACATGGGCATGAGCCCGAGATCCCAATTTCATCTCTTAGAACATCTCATATGTTCCGTGACGTTCTAAACGTTTTGGAGCCTCAATTCTAAGCCGTAATGCATGACGCACTAAACTATCAAGTAGTCATTGGAACGTTCCTATCAGATATTCACAACATTTATAGACGATGCTAGAGGGGGCGGCGCATCGAGCGGTGCATTAAGGACATAAGCCTTCTATGTAGCAATGAGGAAAATCCTCAGATCATGAACCCAGTCCGCAATATTGCCACCATCATCTTTCAACTCTATTTCTCTAGAAACATATAAAAATTCAAGGGAGCTACAGTGTGAGCTAGTAATCTACAACATAATTTGCAAAGACACTATTGACTATGTTCATGATAATGAGTTCAATCAATCATATTACTTAAGAACTCCCACTCAAATTGACATCCCTTCGGTCATTCGAGTGATACATGATCCAAATTCACCAACTCAAGTCTGATCATTACGTGAGTTGAGGTAGTTTCAATGGTGAACATCATCAGGTTGATCATATCGACTATATGACTCATGTTTGACCTTTCAGTCTCTTGTGTTCCGAGGCCATGTCTGTAGATGCTAGGCTCGTCAAGTTTAATCCGAGTGTTCTGCACGTGCAACATTGGCTTGCACCCGTTGTATGTGAACGTAGAGTCTATCACACCCGATCATCATGTGGTGTCTCGACATGACGAACTTTTGCAACAGTGCACACTCGGGGAGAACACAATTGATCTTGAAATTTCAGTGAGGGATTACCTTATAATGCTACCTTCGTCCTAAGCAAAACAAGGTGCATAAAAGGATTAACATCACATGCAAATCATAAGTGACATGATATGGCCATGAACTTCTGCTTTTGATCTCCATCTTGAAAGCACCGGCATGATCTCCATCGTCACCGGTATGACACCATGATCTCCATCAATGTGTCACCATTGGGGTTGTCGCGCCCACCATGTGTCTACTACTATTGCTACCGTTTAGCGATAAAGTAAAGCATTACATCACGCTTAATGATTGACACGCAGGTCATACAATAATTAAAGACAACCCTATGGCTCCTACCGGTTGCCGTACTCATTGACATGCAAGTTATGATATTCTATACAATACATGATCATCTCATACATCACATCTCATCATGTAATTGGCCATATCACATCACAACATACCCTACAAAAACAAGTTAGACGTCCTCTAATTGTTGTTTCCTGTTTTACGTGGCTGCTACGGGTATCTAGCAAGAACAATTCTCACCTACACAAAACCACAATGGTGATACATAAATTGCTTTTCAACCTTCTCAAAGACCGCCTTTGTCGAATCCGATCCAACTGAAGTAGGAGAAATAGACACCCGCCAGCCATCTTTGTGCAACGAAGTTACACGTCAGTCGATGGAACTGGTCTCTCGTAAGTGTATGAGTGAGGTTGGTCCGGGCCGCTTCATCCCACAATACCGCTGAACCAAAATACGACCAAGGAAGGAAGCAATCTAAGCATCAATGCCCACAAACTCTTTGTGTTCTACTCGAGATCTCATCTACACATAGACCTAGCTCTCATACCACTGTTAGGGAATGTTGCATGGGAAACAAAAAAATTCCTACACACACGCAAGATCTATCCATGGTGATGAGCATCTACGAGAGGGAGAGTGGATCTACATGCCCTTGTAGATCGCTAAGCGGGAAGTGTTAAGAAACGCAGTTGGTGTAGTCGAACGTCTTCGCGATCCAAATCGCCGAGCGTCCCGCGATCTCATCACGATCCGTCCTACGGTCCAATCACGATCCATCCTGCGATATCATCACGATTCGCCCCACAATCCAATCACGAATTGTCTCGCGATCTTGATCACGATCCTTCCGATCTAGCGCCGAACGGACGACACCTCCGCATTCAGCACACTTACAGCTCAATGACGATCTCCACCTTCTTGATCCAGCAAGAGGGAGCGGAGAGGTAGATGAGTTCTCTGGCAGAGCGACGGTGTTGCGGTGATGGTGGTGGAGTAATTCTAGCAGGGCTTTGCCTAAGCACTACTGAAACCGGTCTAGAGGAGAAACTACGGACTAGAGGAGAGGGTAGCACGTGGCTGGAAATCTATGTGCAAAAACCCTAAAACCTCTAGTATATATAGGAGGAGGAGAGGAGGAGGCTTGGTCACAAGGACAAGCCCTCTTGGCTTCGGCCGAAGTGGAGGGAGGAGTCCTACTCCTCCACTCCTAGTCGGATTAGGACTCCTTCCTTATATTAGCCTTTTTCCACCTTTTCCACTTTGGATTTCCTTCCCAGACGCGTGGGCCCTATGTGGGACTTCGGCCAGCCCACTAAGGGCTGGTATTCATCTCCCACAGCCCATGTAGCCTCTTTGGTCGAAACACCCCTCCCGATGGTCCCTCGGTACCTTCCCAGCACTCCGGGTACACTACCGATGAGCCTGGAACTTTTCCGGTGACCAAAACAAGACTTCCTATATATCAATCCTTACCTTCAGACCATTCCGAAGCTCCTCGTGACGTCCGGGATCTCATTAGGGACTCCGAACAACCTTCAGTCACCACCATGCATAACTCTATACTAACGAAACGTCACCAAACCTTAAGTGTGCAGACCCTGCGGGTTCGAGAACTATGTAGACATGACCGAGACACCTCTACAGTCAATAAACAATAGCGGGACCTGGATACCCATATTGATTCCTACATATTCTACGAAGATCGTTATCGGTCGAACCTCTATATTAAGGATTCAGTTAATCCCGTATGATGTTCCCTTTGTTCTTCGGTATGTTACTTGCCCGAGATTCGATCGTCCGTATCTCCATACCTAGTTCAATATCGTTACCGGCAAGTCTCTTTACTTGTTCCATAATACAAGATCCCATGTCTAACACTTAGTCACATTGCTTGCAAGGCTTATTCTGATGTTGTATTACCGAGTGGGCCCTAAGATACCTCTCCGTCACATAGAGCAACAAATCCCAGCCTTGATCCATGCCAACGCAACAAACACCCTCAGAGTTACCTGTAGAGCACCTTTATAGTCACCCAGTTACGTTGCGAAGTTTGATACACACAAGGCACTCCTCCGGTGTCAGTGAGTTGCATGATCTCATGGTCATAGGAACAGATACTTGACATGCAGAAAACAGTAGCAATAAACTGATACGATCATATGCTACATTCCTAGTTTTGGTCTTGTCCATCATATCATTCTCCTAATGATGTGATCCCATTATCAAATGACATCTCATGTCCATGACTAGGAAACCATAGCCATCTTTGATCAACGAGCTAGTCTATTAGAGGCATACTAGGGACATGGTGTTCTCTATGTATCCACACATGTATCTGAGTTTCCGAACAATACAATTATAGCATGGGTAATAAACGATTATCATGAACAAGGAAATATGATAATAACCAATTTATTATTGCCTCTAGGGCATATTTCCAACAATAAATACCCAAATATTCCCCCAACATCAGAAAGAGCCACGCAAATACTTTTCCGCCGCGGGAAGCCTCCATTCCCAAGAGATCCAATCTTGGAGACGTTCCCGGTAATCTGCCGGAGGGGGTTTCGATCACGGAGGGCATCTACATCAACTACATTGCCCCTCCGATGATGCGTGAGTAGTCCACCACAGACCTATGGGTCCATAGCTAGTACTAGATGACTTCTTCTCTCTCTTTGATCTTCAATACCATGTTCATCATGATCTTCATGGAGATCTATCCGATGTAATCCTATTTTGTGGTGTGTTTGTCAAGATCCGATGAATTGTGAGTTTATGTTCTGATTATCCATGAATCTTATTTGAATCTCCTCTGAATTCTTATTTGCATGATTTCATATCCTTGCAAGTCTCTTCGAGTTATTGGTTTGCTTTGGCCAGCTAGATTGGTAATTCTTGCAATGGGAGAAGTGCTTGGTTTGGGATTCAATCTTGCGATGTCCTCATCCAGTGACATAGTAGGGGTAGCGGGGCACGTATTGTATTGTTGACATCAAGGGTAACAAGATGGGGTTTTCATCATATTGCTTGAGTTTATCCTTCTACATCATGTCATCTTTCTTAATGCGTTACTCTGTTCTTCATGAACTTAATACTATAGATGCAGGCAGGAGTCGGTCGATGTGTGGAGTAATAGTAGTAGATGCAGAATCGTTTCGGTCTACTTGTCACGGACGTGATGCCTATATGCATTATCATTTCCTTGGATAACTACATGATTATTCGCTTTTCTATCAATTGCTTGACAATAATTTGTTTACCCACCATGATATTTTCCTTCAAGAGAGAAGCCTCTAGTTAAACCTATGGCCCCCGGGCCTATTTTCCATCATATACTTTCAGATCTATACTTTGTTGTAATTTATTTATCTTTTACTTTCCGCACTTGTTTACATATATCTCTTTCAGATCTAATCCTTGCAAATAACCGTGAAGGGATTGACAACCCTTTATAGCATTGGGTGCAAGAGTTTGATTGTTTTGTGTAGGTGCAACCATTGGTGACTTGCTTGTTCCTCCTACTGGACTGATACCTTGGTTCTCAACAACCGAGGGAAATACTTATTGATAAGTCCATTTTGCATCATGATTTTATATCGATATTTATTGCATTGAGGGCTGTTATTAAAGATTTTGGTACAATACTTATGCCTTTTCTCTCTTATTTTACAAGGTCTACATGAAGAGGGAGAATGCCGGCAGCTGGAATTGTGGACTAGAAAAGGAGCAAACCTGAGATACCTATTCTGTGCAACTCAAAAAGTCCTGAAAATCAACGGAGAATTATTTAGGAATATATAAAAAATATTGGGTGAAAGAAATACACCAGGGGGCCACCAGGGAGCCACAAGCCTGCTGGGCGTGGCCACCCCCTGGCCGCGCCTAGCGAGCTTGTGGCCCACCTGGCCGTCCTCCGGTGCCCATATTCTGCTATATTGAGGGTTTTGTCGAGGAAAAAATCATAAGAGACCTTTTGGGAGGAAGCACCACCGTATCGAGGCGGAACTTGGGCAGAACCAATCTAGAGCTTCGGCAGGGCAATCCTGTCGGTGAAACTTCCCTTCGGGAGGGGGAAATCGAAGCCATCATCATCACTAATGATCCTCTCATCGAGAGGGGGTCAATCTCCATCAACATCTTCATCAGCACCATCTCCTCTCCAAACCCTAGTTCATCTCTTGTATCCGATCTTTGTCTCAAAACCTCAGATTGGTACCTGTGGGTTGCTAGTAGTGTTGATTACTCCTTGTAGTTGATGCTAGTTGGTTTACTTGGTGGAAGATTATATGTTCAGATCCTTGATCATCACTTATACTCCTCTGATTATGAACATGAATATGTTTTGTGAGTAGTTACATTTGTTCCTGAGGACATGGGATAAGTCTTGTTATAAGTAATCATGTGAATTTGGTATTCGTTCGATATTTTGATGAGATGTATGTTGTCTCTCCTCTAGTGGTGTTATGTGAATGTCGACTACATAACACTTCACCATTTTTTGGGCCTAGAGGAAGCCATTGGGAAGTAATAAGTAGATGATGGGTTGTTAGAGTGGCAGAAGCTTAAACCCTAGTTTATGCGTTGCTTCGTAAGGGGCTGATTTGGATCCACACATTTCATGCTATGGTTAGATTTATCTTAATTCTTCTTTCGTAGTTGCGGATGCTTGCGGGAGGGGTTAATCATAAGTGGGAGTCTTGTCCAAGTAAGGACAGCACTGAAGCACCGGTCCATTCACATATCAAATTATCAAAGTATCAAAGGAGCTACAACCGGTTGAAAATGGAATTTCATCAGAAGTTCTATCCTATGCATCTAGTTCATCGTGATCGGAATTATATTTATAATTTTTGGCCTCGTGAAGGAGAAAGAATCGCTCAAGCTTGGGGGTGGCTTAAGTCTATGTTATATTCATGCCCCAATCATGAGCTCTCGAGAGAAACTATTATTGAGAATTTTTATGCTCAGCTTTCTCGTAATGATCAATCCATGCTCGATACTTCTTGTGCGGGTTCTTTTATGAAGAAAGATATTGAATTCTGGAATTTATTGGAAAGAATTAAATGCAACTCTTAACATTGGGAACTCGACGAAGGTAAGGAGTCAGGTATAAATCTTAAGTTTGATTGTGTTAAATCCTTCATGGACACCAATGCTTTTTGTGAATTTAGCACTAAATATGGACTTGACTCTTAGATAGTAGCTTCTTTTTGTCAATCTTTTGCTACTCATGTTGATCTCCCTAAGGAGAAGTGGTTTAAATATCATCCTCCCATTGAAGTGAAAGTAATGGAACCTATTAAAGTTGAAGAGAAAATTATTACTTACAATGTTGATCCTGTTATCCCTACTGCTTACATTGAGAAACCACCTTTCCATGTTAGGATAAAGGAACATGCTAAAGCTTCAACTGTGGTCCGTAAGAGTTGTATTAGAACACCTACACCCCCTAAACAAATCAAAGTTGAACCTAGTATTGCTATGGTTAAAGATCTCTTGGTTGATAATATTGATGGGCATGTTATTCATTTCTGTGATGAAGCTGCTAGAATTGGTAGACCTGATACTAAGCATAAACATAGACCAGTTGTTGGCATGCCTGTTGTTTCTGTTAAAATAGGAGATCATTGTTATCATGGCTTATGTGATATGGGTGCTAGTGTAAGTGCAATTCCCCATTCCTTATACAAAGAAATCATGCATGATATTGCGCCAGTTGAACTAGAGGATATTGATGTTACTATTAAGCTCGCTAATAGAGACACTATCGCACCGATAGGGATTATTAGAGATGTTGAAGCCTTGTGTGGGAAAGTAAAGTATCCTACTGATTTTCTTGTTCTTGGTTCCCCACAAGATAAGTTTTGTCCCATTATATTTGGCAGACCCTTCTTGAATACTATTAATGCTAAGATTGATTGTGAGAAGGAAATAGTTACCGTGAGCTTTGGGGATGTGTCCCATGAGTTTAATTTCTCTAAATTTTGTAGACAACCCCATGACAAGGAATTTCCTAGTAAAGATGTAATTATTGGTCTCGCTTCTATTGTTGTGCCTCCTACTGATCCCTTAGAACAATATTTGCTAGACCATAAAAAGGATATGCATATGAATGAGAGGAATGAAATGGATGAAATTTTCTTTGAGCAGCAGCCTATTTTGAAACATAACTTACCTGTTAAATTACTTGGGGATTCTCCTCCACCCAAGGGTGGTGTTTGAGCTCAAGCAACTACCCGATACGTTGAAATATGTATATCTTGATGAAAAGGAGATATATCATGTTATTAGTAGTGCTAACCTTTCAGAGCATGAAGAAAAGAGATTATTGAAAACTCTAAGGAAGCACCATGCTGCTATTGGTTATACTCTTGATGATCTTAAGGGTATTAGTCCCACTCTATGTCAGCATAAAATTAATACGGAGCCTCATGCCAAACCAGTTATTGATCACCAATGACGATTGAACCCTAAGATGAAACAAGTGGTAAGAAAAGAAGTACTAAAGCTTCTGGAGGCAGGTATAATTTATCATGTTGCTGATAGTAGATGGGTTAGTCCCGTCCATTGTGTCCCTAAGAAGGGAGGTATTACTGTTGTTCCTAATGATAAAAATGAATTGATCCCGCAAAGAATTATTATGGGTTATAGAATGGTAATTGATTTTAGGTAATTAAATAAAGCTACTAAGAAAGATCATTACCCTTTACCTTTTATTGATCAAATGCTAGAAACATTATCCAAACATACTCATTTTTGCTTTCTAGATGGTTACTTTGGTTTCTCTCAAATACCTATATCAAGCCAGGATCAAGAAAAAACCACTTTTACTTGCGCTTTCGGTACCTTTTCTTACAGACGTATGCCTTTTGGTTTATGCAATGCATCTGCTACCTTGCAAAGATGTATGATGGCTATATTCTCTGACTTTTGTGAAAATATTCTTGAGGTTTTCATGGATGATTTTTCCGTTTACGGAACTTCATTTGATGATTGTTTGAGCAACCTTGATCGAGTTTTGCAGAGATGTGAAGAAACTAATCTTGTCTTGAATTGGGAGAAGTGCCACTTTATGGTTAATGAAGGTATTGTGTTTGGGCACAAGATCTCCGAAACAGGTATTGAACTTGATAAAGCTAAAGTTGATGCTATTGAAAAAATGTCGTGCCCTACGGATATCAAAGGTATAAGAAGTTTCCTTGGTCATGTTGGTTTCTATAGGAGGTTTATCAAAGATTTCTCTAAGACTTCTGGGCCTCTCACAAACCTTTTGCAAAAAAGATGTTCCGTTTGTTTTTTATGATGATTGCGTAGAAGCATTTTAAATTCTTAAGAATGCCTTGATTACCGCACATGTTGTTCAACCACCCGACCTAGAACCTACCCTTTGAAATTATGTGTGATGCTAGTGATTATGATGTTGGTGCTGTTCTAGGACAAAGAGTCGATAATAAATTAAATGTTATCCATTATGCTAGTAAAACTCTAGACAGAGCTCAAAGAAACTATGCTACTACTGAAAAGGAATTTTTAGCAGTCGTGTTTGCTTGTGATAAGTTTAGACCTTATATTGTTGATTCCAAAGTAACACCGATCATGCTGCTATTAAGTATCTTATGGAGAAGAAAGATGCTAAACCTAGACTTATTAGGTGGGTCCTTCTGCTACAAGAATTTGATTTGCATAGGTGCTGATAACCCTGTGGCAGATAACCTGTCTAGGTTAGAAAATGTTCTTGATGACCCACTACCTATTGATGATAGCTTTCCTGATGAACAATTAGTTGTCGTGAATACTTCACATAATGCTCCTTGGTATGCTGATTACGCCAATTACATTGTTGCTAAATTTATACCTCCTAGTTTCACATACCAACAAAAGAAGAAGTTCTTCTATGATTTAAGGCATTACTTTTGGGATGACCCACATCTTTATAAAGAAGGAGTAGATGGTATTATTAGACGTTGTGTACCTGAGCATGAACAGGAACAGATCTTACGCAAGTGTCACTCCGAAGCCTACAGGGGATATCATGCTGGAGATAGAACCGCACACAAGGTACTACAATCTGGGTTTTATTGGCCTACTCTATAAAAGGATGCTCGTAAGTTTGTCTTATCCTGTGATGAATGTCAAAGAATTGGTAATGTTAGTAGAAATCAGGAAATGCCTATGAATTACTCTCTTGTTATCGGACCATTTGATGTTTGGGGATTTGATTATATGGGGCCTTTTCCATAATCTAATGGGTATACTCATATAATAGTTGCTGTTGATTATGTCACTAAGTGGGTAGAAGCTATTCCAACTAGTAGCGCTGATCATAACACTTCTATTAAAATGCTTAAAGAAGTTATTTTCCCTAGATTTGGAGTCCCTAGATATTTGATGACTAATGGTGGTTCACATTGTATTCATGGTGCTTTCCGTAAATTGCTCGCTAAATATGATGTTAATCATAGAGTTGCATCTCCTTATCATCCTCAGTTTAGTGGTCAAGTAGAATTGAGCAATAGAGAGATTAAATTGATTTTATAGAAGACTATTAATAGATCTAGGAAGAATTGGTCTAAGAAACTCAACGATGCATTGTGGGCTTATAGAACTGCTTACAAAATCCCTATGGGTATGTCTCCGTATAAGATGGTTTATGGTAAAGCATGTCACTTACCTCTAGAGCTAGAACATAAGGCTTATTGGGCAATCAAAGAGCTCGATTATGATTTCAAACTTGCTGGTGAGAAGAGGTTATTTGACATTAGCTCACTTGATGAATGGAGAACCCAAGCCTATGAGAATGCTAAGTTGTTTAAAGAAAAGGTTAAGAGATGGCATGATAGAAGGATACAGAAGCGTGAATTTAATGTAGGTGATCATGTCTTGCTATACAATTCTTGTTTAAGATTTTTTGCAGGAAAACTTCTCTCTAAATGGGAAGGTCCTTACGTCATCGAAGAGGTATACCGTTCCGGTGCCATCAAGATTAACAACGCCGAAGGCACAAACCTGAAGGTGGTGAACGGTCAAAGAATCAAACATTATATCTAAGGTACTCCCATAAATGTTGAAACCAATATCATCAATACCATAACTTCGGAGGAGTACATTAGGGAGACTTACCAAAACATTTCAGACTCCGAAAAGGAATAGGTATGTGGTACGGTAAGCAAAAAGACTCCAAAACTTTTTCAATGGCCAATTTTATCTGTTTTGGAATATTTAAAAAAATAGGAAAAATTTAAAGTAGTCTGAATAGTGCACGAGGAGGCGACAAGCCTTCTCGGCGCGGCCACCCCCTAGGCTTGTGGCCACCTCGTGCACCACCCGGACTCCGTTTTCTTGTAGCATACTCCTTAGGGTCGGTAAAAAATTTGTTATATAATCTCCCGAAGGTTTTGATTCTTGTATCATGACAATACCTTCCGTTTTGTTTTTGAGTTGTTTCTACAGCAGATTTAGAGCAAGATGTCTTTGCAAGAGTCGGCTGGGGAGAACTGCTTCGGGCCAGCTACGGAAGAGGCGATGGAGACCGACTTGAAAAGGATAGATGCCATGGAGGAAGACCAAGAAGTTACCTCTCATTCACAACCTGGAGCCATGCTGGAAGAGCTTCAGAGCTCAGCAATTCCGAATTCGGTTATCCCTTCCAATGCTAAATTTCTTACTTTTGAAAATATAAAGAGGAGTGTTGCTTTTTCCCCGCAGCAATGAAACATCCATGGGTTAAAGGCGCTCTAGCCATCGCTGAAAAACTTTACAAGGAAATAATGGATCTCGGACGGCAAAATAACAAGCTTGAGGAGGAGAATCGTATTCTAAAGGGCCTCATTGCCAAGTATATAGCATCACCACCTTTGAAGCAAGACAACTAAACGCATGGGTATGGGCACTCCCCTTGGCTTGTGCCAAGCTTGGGGGAGGTGCCCCGGTATCATATCACCATCACATATTTTGTTTTTATTTTTATTTTCATCATATTTTCTTAGTTCAATCCTTTTGGTTATATCTTGATCTATTAGAATAAAGTTTTGGTGTGATCTAGCTTTGAGTCTTTGCTTTATGATTCCTCCTATGTAAGCAAGTCCGTGAGTTATATAATAAAAAGTGATTTTGAGTTTGAGGGCTTTGCTAGTTTGGTATGATCTTAATCTTGAGAAGGATAAAATAGAAAGAAGTGTAGAATAAAAGCAAAGAGTACATATGAACATCTTATGTGGAGTGATGACTTCACATATAAAAAGTATGTCGATTGAAACCTGTTGTGGGTTGACAAACATAGCTGTCGGTCATTGGGGCAATTAAAAGGAAGTAATAAACAAAGAGAGGTCCACATATAAATATATTATCTTGGACATCTTTTATGATTGTGAGCACTCATTAAAATATTATATGTTAAGAAGTTGATGTTGGACAAGGAAGACAACATAATGGGTTATGTTTGCTTATTTCCGAATAGAAGTTATATTGTTATAGATCACTCAACATGTGTCGCTTTCTTCCACCTCATATCAGCCAAAACTTTCGCACCAAGTAGAGATACTACTTGTGAATCCAAACACCCTTAACCCGGTTTTGCCATGAGAGTCCACCATACCTACCTAAGGATAGAATAAGACCCTTCAAGTAAGTTGTCATCGGTGCAAGCAATAAAAATTGCTCTCTAAATATGTGTGATCTATTAGTGTGAGGAAAATAAACTTTATACGGACTTATGATAGGGAAGAAATAAAAGCGGCGGACTGCATAATAAAGTTCTCTATCACAAGGGGCAATATAAAGTGATGTTCTTTTGCATTAAGAGATTTTGCATCCAATTATAAAAGCGCATGACAACCTTTGCTTCCTTTTGCGAAGGGCCTATTCGTTACTTTTATTTTCTACTAGTACTTACCTTTATGCAAGAGTCGTGGTGATCTCTATCACCTTCGCTATTTTTGCCTTTATCTTCTGGCAAGTGTCACGTGTTGGGGAAAGATCTAGGCACATATACCCACTCGGAAGTGGATGAGCATGAGTTATTACTGTTGACATTACCCTTGAGGTAAATAGTTTGGAGGCAACACTATAAGCCCCTATCTTTCTTTGTGTCCGATTGAAACTTTTAACTCATAGGTACCTCGTGAGTGTTAGCAATTCTGAAATACTAAAAGATGATTGAGTATGTGGGTTTGCTTTACAAGCTCTTATATTGACTCTTTCCTACGTTATGATAAATTGGAATTGCTTCAATGATTGAGATCATAGTTTGTCAGTTCTTAATAGAGTTCTTGATTCATACGTTGCCATTGTGAATGAATTATTACTTTATCATAAGAAACTATATGTCAATATATGTTGCTGTTCTAAACATGATCATGATGCCTTCATGTTCGTATTTTATTTTATCGACACCTCTATTTCTAAACATGTGGGCATATTTATTGATTTCGGCTTCCGCTTGAGGACAAGCGAGGTCTAAGATTGGGGGACTTGATACGTCCATTTTGCATCATGATTTTATATAGATATTTATTGCATTGAGGGATGTTATTACACATTTTGGTACAATACTTATGCCTTTTCTCTCTTATTTTACAAGTTCTACATGAAGAGGGAGAATGCCGTCAGCTGGAATTCTGGACTAGAAAAGGAGCAAATCTGAGATACCTATTCTTCGCAACTCCAAAAGTCCTGAAAATCTATGGAGAATTATTTTGGAATATATAAAAAATACTGGGCGAAAGAAATACACCAGGGGGACCACAAGGGAGCCACAAGCCTGCTGGGCGTGGCCACACCCCCTAGCCGCACCTAGCGAGCTTGTGGCCCACCTGGTTGTCCTCCGGTGCCCATCTTCTGCTATATTGAGGGTTTCGTAGAGGAAAAATCATAAGAGACCTTTTGAGATGAAGCGTCGCCGTCTCGAGGCGGAATTTGGGCAAAACCAATCTAGAGCTCCGGCAGGGCGATCCTGGCGGTGAAACTTCCCTCCGGGAGGGGGAAATTGAAGCCATCGTCATCACCAACGATCCTCTTATCGAGAGGGGGTCAATCTCCATCAACATCTTCATCAGAACCATCTCCTCTCCAAACCCTAGTTCATCTCTTGTATCCGATCTTTGTCTCAAAACCTTAGATTGGCACCTGTGGGTTGCTAGTAGTGTTGATTACTCCTTGTATTTGATGTTAGTTGGTTTACTTGGTGGAAGATTATATGTTCAGATCCTTGATCATCACTTATACTCCTCTTATTATGAACATGAATATGTTTTGTGAGTAGTTACGTTTGTTCCTGAGGACATGGGATAAGTCTTGTTATAAGTAATCATGTGAATTTGGTATTCGTTCGATATTTTGATGAGATGTATGTTATCTCTCCTCTAGTGGTGTTATGTGAACGTCAACTACATAACACTTCACCATTGTTTGGGCCTAGAGGAAGGCATTGGGAAGTAATAAGTAGATGATGGGTTGCTAGAGTGACAGAAGCTTAAACCCTAGTTTATGGGTTGCTTCGTAAGGGGCTGATTTGGATCCACACGTTTCATGCTATGGTTAGATTTATCTTAATTCTTCTTTCGTAGTTGCGGATGCTTGCGGGAGGGGTTAATCATAAGTGGGAGGCTTTTCCAAGTAAGTACAACACCGAAGCACCGGTCCACCCACATATCAAACTATCAAAGTAGCGAACGCGAATCAAATGAGCATGTTGAAAACTAGCTTGACATAAATTCCCATGTGTCCTCGGGAGTGCTTTGCTTTATATAAGAGTTTGTTTAGGCTTGTCCTTTGCTATAAAAAGGAGTGGGCCACCTTGCTGCACCTTCGTTACAATTGTTACTTGCTAACCGTTACGAATTATCTTATCACAAAACTATCTGTTACCTATAATTTGAGTGCTTGTAGAGAATACCTTACTGAGAACCGCTTGTCATTTCCTTCTGCTCCTCGTTGGGTTTGACACTCTTACTTATTGAAAGGACTACGATAGATCCCCTATACTTGTGGGTCATTACTTATCTACTTCGCTGCATCACCCTTTCCTCTTCAAGGGAAAACCAACGCAAGCTCAAGAGGTAGCAGTACCGCTCCAGCGGTAGTGCCGCCCTGTGGTACTAGGTCTCTATAGCTTACTTTTGCTCTCTAGTGTCCTTGGGAGGCTTTGTTCTTAATTAGAGGAAGTACCACTGGGAGCGGAGCAATAGTACCGCTCGGGCGGTACTGCCGCCATCCACTTCCGGTCCCACTTCTGGTTATTTTTAGCTCTCTGATGTCTTCGACACTCGAGCGGATTTTGAGCGGCAGTAACTAGCGGAAGTACCGCTCTAAGAGGCACTTCCGTACACCCTCCTAATATCTACTAAGTCTAGGTCTCCTTCAGTGCTAAGCGAAAGTACCGCTGGCGGGAGCGGTAGTACCGCTCCGGCGGAACTACGGCCTCCCTGACTACCATCAACTGACTGTGACAACTAGTACTTCTGTGCAAGTGGAAGTACCGCTCTCCCGAGCGGTACTACCGCTTATGCACGACTTGTGGGCAGAAAAGGGTCAGATTTTCATCCACTATATAAGTGGATCTTCTTCTCCAAGGAGACTTTCCTCTTTTCCCCATAAGCTCCATTATTCCTCCAAATCTCATTCTTGCCTGATCTCTCTCCCTAGACATCGATTCTTGTCGATGCTCTAGGATTAGGAAGAGAAGGCCTTGATCTACACTTCCACCAAGACAAATTTGACCTCCCCCCACGCATTAATCCCTTGCGGATCTTGTTACTCTTAGGTGTTTGAGCACCCTAGACGGAAGAGGTCACCTCGAAGCAATATATCCATTGTGGTGAAGCTTCGTAGTGTCATTGAGAGCCTCCAATTAAGTTGTGGAGATTGCCTCAACCTTGTTGTAAAGGTTCGATTGCTGCCTTCAAGTGCACCACTAGTGGAATCACGGCATCTCGCATTGTGTGAGAATGTGAGGAGAATACGATGGCCATAGTGGCATCTTGGGGAGCATTGTGCCTCCACACCGCTCTAACGGAGACGTAATTCCCCTCAAAGGGAAGGAACTCCGATAACACATCCTCGACTTCTCCGGTTCCACTTGTGGTTATCTCTTACCTTTACTTTGTGCAAGCTTACTAGTGTTGTATTATTTGCTTGCTTGTTATCTTGTCCTTGTTAGCATCATATAGGTTGCTCACCTAGTTACATACGACATAGACAACCTATTTGTTGCTAAACCTAATTTGTTAAGAAAAGTTTAAAAAATAGTAGTTGCCTATTCACCTCCCCCTCTATCAACCATATCGATCCTTTCAATAAATGATGTGCTTATTATTGCAAATATAAATTGTGTGCTTGTAGATTTCATTGTGCCTGATATTGAATGCAATCCTACTTGTCCAATAATACTTGGAAGCCCCCGGGTTTCATAACAGACATGGTTCTTCTTATTGAGAACACTAGCGACGAGCAAGTTGATAAATCCCTTATAAGTGCCCCGCAAAATATACATAATAACAAAAGGTTGAAAGCTGGTCCTTCAGAAGTAGCAAATGATACATCGACATCCTCCTTCGTGAAGGGTGATGTCATGCTAATAGGAAGGCACCACAAACCCCGCAACCATGTTGTCACTTAACGCAGTTATGTACGTACTCCAACCAGAGTTTGGAAATAGCCTATTCCATAAGTTGTTATGAAACTAGATAAAAGAGTGTTTACTACTCTACGGACAAAAAGGTAAAAATAGGAATAAACGAGACTAAGGTAGTAAGAGGGTACTCAGTTAAGTGTTCTCGAGTGTTCCGAAGTCATTACCACAAATATGACATGTTTGCAAGTGCTGAGCAAACGCTCTCAGTCGTATCCTCTATCCACTCTTCATGTGCATAAGTGGATGGTTCCCGGTACAGAACATGTTCTACTCTAACGTAGACTTCATGTCACATATGTTGGAAATATGCCCTAGAGGCAATAAATAAAGTGTTTATTATTGTATTTCCTTGTTCATGATAATCGTTTATTATCCATGCTATAATTGTATTAATTGAAAACATGGATACATGTGTGGATACGTAGACAAACACAATGTCCCTAGTATGCCTCTAGTGAACTAGCTCGTTGATTGAAAGATGGTTAAGGTTTCCTAGCCATGGACATGAGATGTCATTTGATAACGGGATCACATCATTAGGAGAATGATGTGATGGACAAGACCCAAACTACAAACGTGGCTTATGATCGTGTCAGTTTATTGCTACTGTTTTCTGCATGTCAAGTATATGTTCCTATGACCATGAGATCATGCGACTCACAGATATCGAAGGAGTACCT
The DNA here is from genome assembly GCA_022496015.1 of Hordeum marinum. Classification (NCBI taxonomy): domain Eukaryota; kingdom Viridiplantae; phylum Streptophyta; class Magnoliopsida; order Poales; family Poaceae; genus Hordeum; species Hordeum marinum. The sequence goes on from CM039672.1 coordinate 390,387,230, forward strand.
TGTGTGTATCAAACGTCGCAACATAACTGGGTAACTATAAAGGTGCTCTACAGGTGTCTCCGAGGGTGTCTGTTGAGTTGGCATGGATCAAGACTGGGATTTGTTACTCCGTGTGACGGAGAGGTATCTCAGGACCCACTCGGTAATACAACATCACAATAAGCCTTGCAAGCAATGTGACTAAGTGTTGGTCACAGGATCTTGTATTACGGAACGAGTAAAGAGACTTACCAGTAATGAGGTTGCACTAGGTATGGAGATACCGACGATCGAATCTCGGGCAAGTAACATACCGAAGAACAAAGGGAACATCATACGGGATTAACTGAATCCTTGACATAGAGGTTCGACCGATAAAAGATCTTCGTAGGATATGTAGGAACCAATGTGGGCATCCAGGTCCCGCCATTGGTTATTGACCGTAGAGGTGTCTCGATCATGTCTACATAGTTCTCGAACCCGCAGGGTTTGCACACTTAAGGTTTGGTGACGTTTCGGTAGTATAGAGTTATGTATGGTGGTGACCGAAGTTTGTTCAGAGTCCCGTATGAGATCCTGGACGTCACAAGGAGCTCCGGAATGGTCCGGAGGTAAAGATTCATATATAGGAAGTCCTGTTTTGGTCGCCGGAAAAGTTCTGGGCTTATCGATAGTGTACCGGGAGTACCGGGAGACCTTCGGGAGGGGTATTTCGACCCAAGAGGCTTCATGGGCTGTGGGAGAGTGAATATCAGCCCTTAGTGGGCTGGTGGAAACTCCCACACAAGGCCCATGTGGCTGGAGAAGAAAACCCAAAAGGAAAAAGGTGGAAAAAGGCAAAAAGGAAAACAAAAAGGATGAATCCTAATCCTACTAGGAGTGGAGGAGGTGGACTCCTCCTCTCCTAGTTCGGCCGAAGCCTAGGAGGCTTGGAGGCCAAGCTGCCTCCTCTCCTCTTATATATACTGGTGGTATTAAGGGTTTTTGCACTAGATTTTTAGCCACGTGCTACCCGTTCCTCCAGTGTATAGTTTCTCCTCTAGATCGGTTTTCTGCAGTGCTTAGGCGAAGCCCTGCCGGAATTGCTCCACCATCACCAGGCTGCCGGAGAACTCTTCTTCCTCTCTACTCCTTCTTGCTGGATCAAGACGGTGGAGATCGTCATCAAGCTGTACGTGTGTTGAACGCGGAGGTGCCGTCCGTTCGGTGCTAGATCGGAAGGATCGTGATCAAGTTCGTGAGACGGATCGTGATCAAGTTCGTGGGACGGATCGTGATCGGGTCGCGGGACGGATCGTGATTGGATCGCGGGACGCACGGCGATTTGGATCGCAAAGACGTTTGACTACACCAACCGCGTTTCTTAACGCTTCCCGCTTAGCGATCTACAAGGGTATGTAGATCCACTCTCCCTCTCGTAGATGCACATCACCATGGATAGATCTTCGTGTGCGTAGGAAAACTTTTGTTTCCCATGCAACGTTCCCCAACAACATACACCACCAATTGTAGCTTCCCGAATCAGGTTATCACATACGTCAAATAAGGGTTTCCCCATGGACACAACCATATTTGGGTTTATATTGTTACCTCAACATCCTAACTAGTACGACGACAATAGTGTCTCCACGGGCAATCATGGCGATAGTGCGACCGAGGCCTCTTCTCAACACTCGTGAAGCATACTAACTTGAACATGAACGAGATCATATTGGATCATTGGAAAAATAATTATTCTAATCATAAAGGAGTTCATTGGTATCCTCGAGAACAAATACAACTACTCAGATATAAAGGAGAGGGTCAAGTTACAAGCCGACATCGAACCATGAAGGGAGGGGGCCATGTTGGTGCTAATGGCGGCGGCGGCGATAATGGTGGTGATGATGGCACCGACGCAGGGGAGTGGGCACCGCCCCGAAGGTGGTGCTCACGGTGGTGGAGCCTCCTCTTCTTCCCCTTGATCTTCTCCCTTCTTATATAGTGGTGGATGTAGCAGCAATGGAGATGACTTGTATGTATTGGATCAAAGTGAATGTTGTGTTGACTAATAGCTCTCGTATATTCAGCTTGAAAAATCCCTTCACTTGGCGCATTGGACAAGTGCATATCTCAGCCATGTAAGGTTGTGAGTGTGTTGTTGCTGCTGTTGTTGTTATTGTTTTGCGGAAATATTTCTTGTATTACTCAGTCAAAGTACAATCACGATTAACAATGTTTAAATGATCTCTGGTCCCAACTCAAACTATACAACAGTTCGGCTTCAAGTCCTCTCGAAGTTTACCAAAACATGACTAAAGAAATTACAACTGCTAGCAGGCAGAGACGCGGCGACACGCTGCGCCCGACGTGAAGCCCGTTTGTGTGGCTATGTTGTTTTTATTATAGAAGAAAAGACAGCAGTGGGTAAGTGAGCTGGCAGTTGGTAATATGCAAGCTAATTTAACTTAGATAAATACCGAAAATAGTAAAAATCAATTCATCCATGATTACAAAAACTTAGTTATATATCTTAAATATTTGAGCCACAATTGTTTCTACCAAGAAAAATATAATTAAAAAAACATCTGATGCAACGAAAGGTTTTACAAAATGACGATTCTTCGAACCAAAGGAAAATTCCTCCACTATATATTTTAAAGATCACATTTCATAGGTAATACCCCAACCTACAACAGGTGGGAATTTGTATTAGCAGACGAAGCAAGATATATAAGGAAAAAACAGAAAAAATGAATTGGATGACCCAGTGAAAAAAATCAACAATGTTGTTTCCTCTAATGCATATAAATTTTAGTCACAAAACAACAAAATTGAATGACGACTTCTTCAATCAAAGTTAGATCATTTGCCATTATAGTGCATTGACGACTTCTTCATACATGATATTTTGAGTAATATCTGTTGCATCCTTTAACCCTTATTTGTGAAATATAGCACGCACGAGCAACAAAATTAGAGATGGACTATCAATCAAAATCAAGCTTAATTATCATGGTCTACATGGTACTAACCTAGATACTCTAAGGCATATGATTTTGTATGATTTGCTTATACTATGGTGTTCTGCAGAAAAGAGTTGCTAGGGGTATCACATCATAATAATTAACTTAACTTTGTACATAAATTAGAACGAGATATGTAACTACGGATCATGGGAACAAATCCGAACGACGTTTCTGCATCGAGCGAACGGAACCTCCTGTGATTTATGCCCCACCAAATAGATCACTAACTGCCCCCGCTCCCTTCACTGGTTTTTTCGTGTTGATCATTGTTTACGGCAAAGGAGTGTAAAAATTTATTGCCCCAGACGGGATCGAACACAGGCTGCTAGGTTTTGTATGACGCCGTTGACCGCTCACCTAATACCATTTTCTTGTCTTAAAATTGAGAAATACCTATGCGATCTTCTTTAAACCTTATGGCAGCAAAAGAAATGTTGTTTCTTTATTGCTTGTTGGCCTTCTTTAGTGCATCATTTCGTACTAGATTATACATTGTGAAATTAGCCATACATACAAACATTTTTGTACGTAACTTTTACTTGAGGGAAAACAAATTGTTGAAAGCATGCCCCCGGTATGTTGTATGTAAATATCACGGTATGTTACGCACCGTGGGCCTGCTAACTTACGTAAAAATACTATGGTAAGTTTGACATGGGAAGAATTTGTTTTGAAACATCACAGGTCTTTATGCATTAACTGCCTATGTTCATCCTCGATTAAGTTTCGATTATGTAATTTATATTTGGTACTACCTCATGTTTTGCTTCCGTACCTTTCTATTGTAGCACGTGACGGTTTTATTCCCTCGAACAAGCTCGTTTCCCTGGACAGGTTTTCACATCAAGTTAGATTCACAACAATCACTTGACTTAGGCCAACTCCGACGCGCTAATCCATTTCGTCCGTCCGCATTTGTTTGGGTCCAACCAACAAAATACACAGCCCAACACATCGACTCCAACAGACGGATATTCATTTTTTTGTCATTTTGGACCCATTTCCGGCCTAAATTTTCGGTTGAGTTTGCGTATGCATGGACACGCATTGGACGCCTGCGAGATCATTCCATGTCCTCTCCTGGGCAGCTCGTCTATGACACATCAACGCGCCAAATTTTTCCAAACCCTCCCGCCGTCCCATGCCTCCCCGTCACGGCCGACGCGCCAAATCCCGTGGTAGACCTAATAACTTTACGTACAAACACCGCGGTGACCTTGATCGGGGGGCAATTGTTGAAAAAATTTACCCGATAACTTCCATGCACATATCATCAGTAACTTCTGTGCGAATAGTATGGTAACATATGCACCGCAGGTGTAATAATTTATGCACGGACATCACGGTAAATTTTGATTCAGAGGGGGAAAAGTTGTTGAAAACATCCCCGGTAACTTTTGTCTAAAAGCACACATCTCCCCGATAATTTGTGTAGATGGCATGGTAATTTGTATACCGGGATCCGATAACTTATGTATAAATGTCATGGTAACTTCGACCGGCGCTGAAAATTATTAAAACATCTCCCCCTAATTTATGTGTAAATGACACGGTAATTTATGCATGACAAACCTAATAACTTAGGTCCAAACACCGTGGCAACTTTGACCCAAAGGAAAAAATTGTCAAAAATGTACACCGGTAACTTTTTTTGTAAATATTATGGTGATCACGCATCATATACATGATAACTTACGTACAAACATCATGATAACTTGGACCTTGAGGAAAAATTGTTGAAAATCCTAACCTCGATAACGTTGTGTGAATATCATGGTAATAGAAGCAATGCATACCTGATACTTAGGTGAACTGCGACGGTGGGTGGGTGAGGGGGGATTGGGGGAGGGGGATTTGTTGAAAACATATTCCCGATACTTTCTGTGCAAATAACACGGTATTATACACACCATAAAGTTGATAACTCATGACAAACCTCATGGTAACTTATGACCCGGGGATAAAAGTTTGTTAAAAACATATCCTGATAACTTGTATGTAAATAACATGGTAATATACATACAATAGAGCTGATAACTTACTCAATCTAGACGTGATAACTTTTTGACCAGGGGAAACGTTGTTAAAAATACCTCCCAATACTCATGCATAAACAACATGATAATACACGCTCATGAGAGCTTATAACCCATATACAAATATCGCGGTAACTTTTTGTTCGAGGAAATGAAAATTGTTGAAAAACTTATCCAATAACTTTTGTGTAACATGGTAATATACACAACAAAGCATAACCCACTTCAAACACCATAATCATTTTTTGATCCCTGGATAAAAGTTTGTTGAATACATATCATGGTAACTTCTGTGTAAATGACAAGGTAACTTATGTATGAACGATTTGATAACTTATGTAGCCCAGATGTGATAACTTTTTGATCCGGAAAAAAGTCATCAAAAGATATCAACATGGGATCTAGTTTTAAAGATCTCATCGAGAGGGATTTTTTTTGTGAAGACGGTTTTTCAATCGAGCGACGGTTTGAGCTACAAATTTTTTTAAAGCTTGGAATTAAAAAGAATCTAGGATGACATCGGCTTTTCGTCCTCTAATACATATATGCATGTAATTAGAGGGAGGATGGCACATGAAAGAAAAAATAGTCAATCTAATGCATACATGTATATAATTAGAGTGAAGTAAGGATCGTTCGTGTCTATTACTTAAATCCGAACGTTTGGTAGTTATCAAAGTCCAAATTAGAATGAGAAAAAAATGCATACTACTCACATTGTCGTAGGTAGGGTGTGCGTGTGTACATTTATATGCGTGAGTGTATCTCCCGTATAGTGAGCATCTATGTTGTATTATGTTGGCCTTGATGCTCACTTTTTTCTGGATTTATTTCAGGCTTTCCGGCAATATGTTTAGTGATTTAGTGGGAGGATATGTTTCCTGTCGACTACGATGGCGCCTACGATAACTTTGTCAATCTTAAGATGTTGTGCCGAATCAATATTTCGAAGGTCATATTAATGATAGAATGTGTGTACGTATGTTCATATGGATGTATGTATATGCATATATGTGAGCATTTGTTGTACTGTGTTAAAATAGATAGCAAAAAAACCAATAATGAACTAAGAAGCCAACACGATTTCGAAGGTCATCATAAGGATAGAATATGTGTGCATGCGTTTATAGAGATGTATGTATACGCATATATGTGAGCATTTGTTATACTGTTTTAAAATAGATAGCAAACAAAAAAAGAAAACCAATAATGAACCAAAAAGACAATACGTGTCAGCCAAGAGAGCACTCACCTCATAGTACCTCAAAATCTTGATAGGAGGATAGCTTAGTAGCTTTAATTCTTTTACTTGATATGTAAAAGTCTTAGGATTGTTTTCTAAAAAATGTGTATTTTTTTGAAAATATTGTTTCGTATGAAACTATGTTAACATGTATTACTATATGCATCAAAAGAAAAATTAAGTGGGTTCACAATTTTTTTAGAAACACTGTTCACATGAAGTATTGGGTGCATCAAATATTGTTTATTCATAATTACAGTTCACCGCTGATTACTGAATAGGATTACCACACATCATTAGTTAATGAGTACAATTAGTATTCAGGGCATTATTCACCAGGTGCCACATGTCAAATTCACAAAGTCCTTAAAAAATTAGAAAAAAATGAGGAAACCCCTAGCTTAGCCGGTTTAATATAATAGTAGTATATGCATTCACAAGGATTGCCTGCTCCTCCTCGCCGGTGTGCACGGCTCCAAACTCACGTACGTAGCGATCATCGTTTCGCGCTTGAAGGGTGACGAGCTTGAGTACAATGTTGATGGGTCCTCCAACACCGTTACATCGCCAACAAGGATGGCCTCGTTCACTGGACGAGGACATCCGAGTAGGCAAAGGGGGCGACGTCGTGCACCGACAATAAAGGGGCAGTCTGACATTTTCATTATATTCTCTTAGGGCAATCGTGGGAACCTATTGCTTCTCAATCGCACTATGTTCTCTCTTGGCAATCATGGGAGCCTATTTCCTCTTAATCGCACTATCTTCACTCCTGGCATTTTCTTCAGAAGGAATTTTCTTTTTTAATTATTTTTCGCAGGAGGAACCTCCTCCCCTTGTGACATGACATAAATTTGCTGTGCAATACTCCTTCGATTTCTAAATATAATTCTTTTTCGAGATTCTACTATGGACTACATATAAAATAAAATAAATGAATTTATATTATAAAGTATGCCTCAATACATTTGTATATAGTTCGTAATGTAATTTTTAAAGAAACTTATATTTTAAAACGGAAGGTAGTACAAGGATTTTCATTTTGCAATTGTGATTGTGGTGACGCAAGAACGAGACGATAACAGCCTGGCGTTAGCTCGCGCACAATCCTATTCTCATCCCACAAAGACGAGTCTAAAACGGAACAAACTCTCTACGGGCGGTCCCACCTAAACCGAGATAAAGCTAGAGCCCAAAAAATGGATGGACGTCTCCGTGGCAGCGAGGGAAAGATTAACCAGGCACCCAGCCACAGCCGCCGGATCCCGCCGCCCCCCTGGATCGGACGGCGTACACAGGGAGCGCCACTAACCGGCCAGAAAAGCGGGGCCCACCTCATCCGGGCAACGCGACACGGACGGCTGACGTGCGCCCGCACCGCAAACGCGGCTACGAGGGCCCCCACATCGAGTTGAGCTTTTACCCACCGTGAAACGTATCCATGGACCCGGTCCGTCGCGTCGCCCGCACGGACCCTCCTCACTTTTAGAGCCGCACGCGAGGTTAAGCCTATGCACCGGGTCCAGGTGCTTAGCGTCCACGCGCCGGAGAGCTCGCGCACCTCTGCCCGCTTCGCGCGGCCATTGGCCGCGCTGTTTATGGGGAAAAATACAGTTTGTTTTTATTTTTTCCCGTAAAATAAGTGAAAAGATAGCGATAACGGAAACCCTAATCCCCAAATCAGAAATCTATCCGAATCGCTATTTATGTTTGTGGCTTTCTCTCCCTCCGATCCGATGTCCCCGCCTCCGTCCCCCGCGCCGATCCGACCTCCCGCCGCCGCGTTCTCTCCGACGGGGGCGCTCTCTCCGGCGCCGCCGGCTCCGCGCCATGAGGAAGAAGCTCGACACCCGCTTCCCCGCGGTATGACCCATATCCCTGCGATTTTTTGTCGGTTCAGGCCTCCCCCCTACGCCTTGCGCGCCGTAGATTTTGCGAAATATTTGTGATTCGTCCATGGTTTTGTTTCCGGCGGTTAGGTTTTCGTAAATTGGCGGCTAATGGACCTGTGATATGCATGTTTACCTGTTTCTCTCCATTGCTGGGCTTGGTAGATGCACGTTTGGGGGATTTTCGGGTGCTGTCGCTCAATAATAAGCGTAGATTTCGCAGCACCGTTAGAATTTTTAGCCTCTGCGTGTGCTCATCCTGGGCTTGTTTCATGTACGCTTGTTTTTATGGTGCTCATCCCTGGCTTGTTTCACGGGTGCACATATGATGTAGGCAGTGGATACTTGGAAAATCCTGGATTGTGTAGATTCTGCCTGCCCTGTTAATGTTTCACTAGTATGGCTTTGGTGCGGACGAGAGTGCCCTATTAATTTAGTATTAGGGTCAATTTATTTGATGTTTGCATATTTGTTATGGTTACATCCAGCGGCGAATCTAGAAAGAAAATGGAGGGAAGGCTCAAAGTTAATGACGACTAAATTAAACGCGGCTAGGGTTGCAGTCAACGCAGCTGGGTGAGGCGTGCTCGAGATGTGTTGAGCATCGCTGCTGGAATCGCTGCTGGATGAGTTCGTTTACGGGAGGATGCGCAGATGGGCCTGTATTGTTTGGGCTGGGCTGCACTGATTAGTAGTAGTAAAAAAAATGTCCGGTTTTGGAGGGCAGGCTTGAGCCCATCCAAGCCTGCCCCTTGGATTCGCCGCTGGTTACATCCTTGGGTCAACCTTTGTGCTTCAACTGGTAGGTTTGTTCTCCAAGGAACGAAGGAAACCAAAATTACTTGCATTCACTATTTACTGAAAAGATGGACGTGATACATACTCTTTTATCAATATGCGTATTTTTAGGAATGAGAGTTTAACTTCAGCGGAGGTGGCTTACCTCGACTCAGGAGAAGATCAATTCCAAGTCTTCTGTGGTGTTTCCTGTTTTGCTCGGTAGCTCGAGTGGGGAGTAGTTGCTTTACTGATTTTGGTAGTTACAGTTTAGTTCCCTTTAAACCGGGCCAATTGTACATAAACTATTATCACTTAATAAACAGCCAGTGCTCCTTCATTTTTCCTATATAGAAAGAGGAGCACAATTGTTGGTACAAAATGCTAACTGTATTGAATCAAGCACATGAGTTCTTTATATAGTTGTCAAATCTGTCGACATTGGTATCATGATTGTTTAGATCTGGATAGTGATAGACCAATTTTCATTTCTTCTTATGGTGACAGCCTGGCAGGGAAGCTTCTTAAACCACCGAGTTAGTACCCTTTAGCCTTTTGTAATAGTGTTTAACCATATGGCCTACAACAGGCGGTGAATGCTGGTTAAATCTGTGTACAATCGATACAAATATGCAGTGTAAATTTCAGAGGAATATCTCATTCTAAGCATGGTGAATTCTCTGATCCGTCTTTGGTCCATCTTTGGGAGAAGATGCAAGTGTTTTGATGGCATATGTTTGCTGTACAGTGGAATCCTCATGGTACTAAAGTTCTTCTACTGGATAGAGATACCTTGTTCATTATCCTTTCTTTCACAAGGAACTAGCAGAATCTCTTTTCTTCATCTGCTAGGACCAGTGCTTATAACCACATGTGATACTGTTGTCACGTTTTTTCCCATCAAAGTAGCATCGTTAGCTATTTGCACTGTAGTATGCGGCAATCATAATGATGATTAGTTAGTCTTTTACTGATGACATGTTGTCATTACTTCAAAATGGCAGATTGCTACTACTTTCCAGATGGTATCATGGTACTCTTCTGTTAATCTGATATCAGCTTACTCTTGTACTTTATTATACAGCCTCGGATTAAGAAGATCATGCAAGCAGATGAAGATGTTGGCAAGATTGCTCTAGCTGTACCTGTTCTTGTGTGTAAGTTTTCCAGAACCTCTTTTTTAGAAAACTTTCCTTTAACTCACCTGTTATCAGTTCCAAAGTTATTTCCGTACATACATCATCTTTTTTCACCTTCCATTGCTAATGAGAAATGGCAGTGCTGATTGCCGTAATAGAACCTTTTCTTTTTTGTTTGTTAAACGAAATTATTCTCATATTCAAACTGAAGCTAAAAATAATTGCAGATATTAGTATCCATTGTATCTTCTCGGTGTAAACAAAACATAGGCACAATAGTAGAACTATCTGGTCCTTTGGGGAAGTTGACAGGGATAAATCCTCTGAATTTATCTTTACAGAGTTGTGTTTTGTATTGTTTGGAGCATGACATGTTTGCAGTTCTCAGTCGGTCAGAACCACGCTTTGATTCAGATGACATGGTTTGATATATGGTCATTGTAAATCTTGATTTCAAACTAGAGAATCATGCTGATCATAAAGCATATAGGGAAGAAGTAGAGCAACACTAGCCATCTTTCTTGATAGAAATAGAAGGAGGGACATACTGGTGAGGTCATGAGAGCTGAAGCGCAACTGTGAGTCCTATGGCCAAGGGAAACCGAGCTCAGGCTCAATGGTCACCACCTCCCCCCCCCCCCCCCCCCCCCCCCTCTCCCGCCCTCGCCCTCGCCAACACACTTACAGCATTCACAAACATTCAAGTAGCATGTAAGCCTATTCTCCTATATTAATCCATGTATCCACAGTTGCCTTTACACCTCTTCCCCCCACAGGCGCATCACCAGCATATTTCCATGCCAGAGTGACCTCTGACTGGCTCCTCCACCAGGCACCTCATCTTTACCCTGTTAGCTCCGCCGATATGCTATCACCATGTGTTCATGATTTATCCTTTTCTGTTCCCCTGATTTGTAGCTACTCAATTTTGTACATGTCCTGGTCGGTCAAACTGGTTAGTGGAGAAGATGGGCATAAGTTTGACAACAATGGTGACTGGAAAGGAAAATCTGGGAGAAGGCTAGGCGTGGGAAGAACTCGTGGATACATGGCACAGTATTAAGAATCACAAAATTGAGTGGAAAGCAAACTCCTACTTTTATAAGCAGTATAGATAACATCAACTGCAAGTATAGCTTAATTGCATGTGCTTATGTGAACTATATGATTAATTAGTACTGGCATGTACATGTCAGTATAAGATTGACACAAGCTATAAGCGATAGCAAAGCAATTTGACCTCTTGGTACACCTACATGCTTCTATTTTATTAGTTTCTTTTTGTAACTCACATCATGCATGTGCTTTCAACTAGCATCTTTTTCTGATATCATGATTTGCAGCCAAAGCGTTGGAGCTATTTTTGCAAGACTTGTGTGATAGGACATATAATATCACCGTTGAAAAAGGGGTGAAAACAGTGAGTTCATCGCATTTGTAAGTTTCCTTGACCTTGTATGTTTTGTCAGATCAAATCACCTTTTGTTTGACTGGATAGATGATTTATGTTACCATATAAAACTTCTTGATTAGTATTGCAAAACCTGGGAAGCATTACCATTTGTCATTTTGATTTTTCTTGACAATACATTGTTCTTGCATTTTTATACCCATGTTTTCCTCAATCTGTAGTTTATGTAGTGTACACCAACGAGCAAGTTGCTCAACACTACAAATATGGGTTGAAAAATAAGATCGCTTCACCGATCACATGCCCCCAAGCTCCACCTGTCAGTTTGCAGCTTTACTAAACAAATTTCCTTGTATAACAGACATCAGAAGTGAAGAAGCTACTACTGATATTGCTCTAGTACTCTTTCGCGATAACATTTTTAGGAACATGCATGGGCTAGCTCCCTTTTCCCGTCTGTGAACTGAATTTTGTGGCATAGTTGGTTAGCTTATATGTCAATCCTATTTACTAACTGATAGGGCCCTGTTGCTACTTTGTGCCAAAGCCAGTAGCGGTGTTATATGGATTATGGAAGCTGTAAAAGTATCTTCCTTGATACATGTTCTTGAACTGAAAGAGAAAGCTAGATAAGTATGTGTCTTGTGGTGGACTATGCTGATTTTGGGGTATTATTGTGTTGGTGGGGGTCCTTCAGGACATGCAGTTGGGTGGTAGTTGCATCATTTCAATTTGTAAGAAATGGGGCTCATTTTCTTAATACTGATATCTATTATTTCCTTGAGGAAAACATTTGTTATTTCTGATGGTCCCTTTATCTTATTCAGTATTATGCTTTTACAGGAAACAGTGCATTCATAGTTACGATGTGTATGATTTTTTGAAGAACGTAGCCAGCAAAGTTCCAGATATGGGTGCACCTGATTCCAGTGCTGATGATAAGCTTGGGAAAAGAAGGTAAGGTTTCAAATTGTGATTAATTAGAGTCTGATATGAACTTTAATAATTGCTGAAACTTCATCAGGAAACATGGTGAAGATGAAAGCGAGGAGGAAACGAAGCGTACAAGAAATGTTAGTCTTTGTGATCCATACCTTTCTGTATATGTTACACTTCTTACTACATGTACTTTTTGTTTAACAGTTTTTAGTATGTGCTCATGACTTCCATTTTCTCTGCTATTTTATGTCGCCCATTTGACCACCTTTTGCTGATAAGAGTTTTGCACATGCAGGAGGCAGCATGCCACACAAGCAATGGCAGAGGGCGTGGGAGGGGACGTGGGAGAGGTCGCCGTGCCGGGCGTGGAGCTGAGAGGGAGATTGAACACCATGAATTAGCTCGTGCCGAATTTAGCAAGCCAGGCCACCTAAAGGTAGAGATTGCAGACGGTTTTGACACAACTGAAACCAAGGAGCATACCCCTTTGAGCAATGCCAGGGCCTCCTTAAGGAACATTGACTTGAACTTAGATCTTGCTGACTATGAGGAAGATACAGTGGCGCCGCAAGTCGAGCCTTCAGGTCCTGTGGTGACTGTGGCACCGCAAGTCCAGACTTCAGGACCTTCGGTTTCACAGTTGAAAGCAGAAGTGGAGACCAAGGATTTCCTGGGATGGCAACTGCCTGAGATGAACAAGATGGCCTTGGACCCGGTCCAGTTTGCGCTGTCGTCAAACCATAGATTAGAGGAGGAAGAAGACTATGACAATGAAGAATGACGGTGACTCCAGCGTGGATTCAGTAGGTAGACATGACATGATGTACATCCTAGCACGCCCAGCTTGACAATGTAGTAGCGATTCTCTTAGTAGTATGTGTACCCGCAGATGCTGCAGAAGTAATTTAGGATGTCACATATGTTGATGGCTCAGTAGCCAGTAGTAGCTATAGTATCTTTGTGTAGCAACTATATAATTAGTCAGGTTTACCGGTTGTAAATCATGGTTGCTCTTAGATCAAATGCTAGCATGTCGCAATTCTTATGCTTGCTAGCTGTCGATATTTTTTCTTCTCTTGATTTAGTGATCAACGCTGACAATCATGTGTTGTTTTCGTGATGCAAGAGGTCTAGCTGTCCACAGATATGTTGGTGGAGGTGAATTCCAAGCTAGTATAGAAGTCAAGGGTGGTGATAGTAGGTAAAAATATATGTATTTGGAACTCGTTTAACTGGCAAAATCAGAGCAAAGATGTAGTACTACATCAGGTAGGGAGCAGGTTTATTTCATCATATTACGCCAGTATGTCCTAGCGAGACCGGCATGTTAGGCTCCAGCCACAAGCCTGAGCTCACATAGCATATTATTTACATGTTATCAGGCGGCCGGCTTGAAGTCCTGGAGCTGCTTGAAGTTCTCCCAGGCCTTCTCCCACACCTTGGCCTCGTAGAGCTTCTTGGCCCCGCCTTCCTTGACCTCGATGGTGAAGTAGTGCATGCACCCGGCCACCACCTGCTGCCTCACCTTCACCAGCCTCTCGAACTCAAGCAGCGCGTTCTGCGCCCAACAAAAATTCACCACCGGTCCATCAGGTTAATCAGTCAGTTACAGTTGATCGTATCAGACGCCGAAGGACTTAGGGTAAGGCGGTGATGAACTTACGGCCTTGGCGTTGTGCTCGGCGACGGCGAAGCGCGCGAGCTCGATGGTCTCGAGGTCGTTCTCCCGCCCCGCCGGCGCGTCCTGGACGCCGCCCAGCAGCACGCCGCGGCCGCGTAGCCCCCCGCCCTGCGCCGCCTCAGCCATGGCTGCCGTGCGTCCGGAGGGTGCGCTGGGACGGATGGCCGCTACCGAGAGCAGAGTTTGAGAGAGAACAGATCTATTCCGTGAGCCGAGACGATGTTGATCGACCGGAGCGGAGTGGGGACGGGACTTTATAGCGACGTGGGGGGGGGGGGGGGGGGGGGGGGGGGGTAGAGCGATTCCGTTTTTGTGCGTTATTTGTTCCCTGTGTCAAACAACGTGTGATCTGCGGGGGCGCGACAGCTATGAGCGACGGACGTACGCGGCAGCGCTGGCGCTGTGCGTCGACGCGACGGACGCGGTACGCAGCAGCGCTGGCTGTGCGATGGCGACGGCGATGGATGCGTTGCCATGCTTAGCTCCGAAGTCAAGTGCTGGCGAAGTAAACAGCAGCACACCCGGTAAAACGCTTTATTCGGTTTGCTACTCTTGCAATTTTTAGGTCATCAATCTAAATTTATGTCTTCTCTACCACCAAACTACCAAAGTAAGTACTCTATAATCACTTTCTAGAAAATGTAATCACTTGTGATTTGTTACCACCAAAGTTAGTACCCGCTGCAAAGCCCTAAAGGTGCCGTTTGCCGTTTTGGTTCGACGATTAGGGTTCCTTCGTCCTAGGTCTCCTACCGGCGTGATCTCATATGTTCTCTAGTGCGGCAGAGCCAGCCGCATAGAGCAATGGCATGAGGCCACGAGGCGGTACTATTGCTCGTCCAAACGGTTGTGGTGTAGCAACTCCACAAACCGGTGAGGTAGTAGGAGCAGAGGTAGATGGAACTACAACAGATAAGATGTAGTGCTACATCCTACTATTGATCGTAGTTTGTTGAGGGTTTCGGGCCCAAAAAGATGGGCGGTACTGGCACGGTAGTAACAGACGGTACTATCGCTTGGGAGCAATACTACCGCGCTGTACTACCGACCAGAAACCGTCCAGTCTGACACGAAAAAGTCGAGACACCGAAGTCAGCGGTACAACGCACGGTACTGGTCAATGGCATTACCGTCCGTAAGCGGTACTACCACTATCCAGAGCGGTACTACTGCAGATAAGAGGTAGTACCACTGCCTTGCGCGGTACTATCGCTTGGTTCCTTTCGGACCAGGACAATGGCAACAGATGAATGCAAGGACATCAAAATTGTCATAACTTCTACATATGAGCTTTGAATTGAGCAAACTCAAGCTTGTTATAATAAGAAGAGACAATATAAAAATACCAATGATATAGAGATGTGAAACCTCTATCAATGAAGAACTGAAAAAACCTTCAACATCAAAAACATCATAGAAGATGAATATATACTCCGTTTTTTATGAACTCAAACTTGTCATGAAGATGACCATAATCTCGAGAACCCACATAAAAGCCAATCAAGAACCAAGAAAGATGATAATGCCAAGAATGCAATGGTTTGAGCTCTCAACAAACGATACGATCAAGTTACTCACTAGAGAACCCCCCTAACTAACACCCCGAGACCGGTTAAATAAAAAACCTATCAAGGACAAACCTTTGCCTTGCGCAGTCCACTTGAGCTAGATGATGACACCTTTCTCAAGATGGACCACCTTTCTTGATTGCGCCCGCGCAAAGAAGGCTAGTAGATTGCTCCCCATACTCCGCTATGGGTGAGCCACTTTTCGACACATCTTCACAAGTCCATTGACACCACAATGGACGGCAAACTTCAAGCATGGCCTCCTCGTGATGCTCCGTTTGAACTTGCACACCGCAATCTTGATGAAGATCACCGCTTGATGTCATCCTCCATGGGTTGTATGAGATCTTCCTCTTGACACAATCCTATGGAAACATACCTAACCCCACATAGAACTCTCACATAGACCATGGGTTAGTACACATGGCGTAATGGACAATGCTTACCATACAATGGGATCACTTGATCCCTCTCGGTATCTTAGTCTTGATCAACATTGTATCTTATCTTCTATCTTCAGAAAGATAACGTCTTGAAGGTAAACATGAATGTTCACACAATCTTCTTCTTCTTCAAGACAAGATTGCAATAAGCTCAACTCTCACATGACCAATTTTTGGATAAAACCTTACATACCATCTTCGTCACGATATAAACTCCTTAAAACCAACAAATGACTTCAAGAAGTGCCTATGGACAAGTCCTTCGAATATAACTTAAGGCAGGCATTAGTCCATAGAGATTGCCATCAATTACCAAAACCACACATGGAGAAATATGCTCTAACAAGATCCCACATTTTGGTAATGGATGACAATCACTTTCAAGAGAGTTTATATAAGGAAACAGGCACAACCAAGCACACACATGCAAAGAAATAATGCATGGGTATGAGATGCAAATGCTTAAGCAACAAAAGCAAAACTCTCTTAACTTCTCCAAACTAAACTTTCTACACTTCCCCCCCATTGGTATCGATTGCCAAAATGGACGAAAAGCTTAGAAAGCCAATATATAGGTGTTCCTCCAGTGCATTTCTCAAAATATGAGTGCAAAGAAATACATATATCGAGTGACAAATAGTTGGAGGAAAATAAACTATATTGAGGATCCAAAGAATGTAAAAAGGATTGTATGGCACAAAGTCATACAAAAGAGTGAAGCAAGCAATCAAAAGATACCAATTGGAACAAGCAATCACATGATCCTACGAGCCACATGAATAAAATATATTATGATATGGGCAAAGGAGTGTTTTAAAGAAACTAGGGAAGCTCCACATGATTGTGCACTATTAAGAATTTTTGTATTTGGATACAAGTGCACATATTAGGATCATCATTCCCTCAAAATCAATAGAAACACACAACAAGTGCAAGCAAGTAGATAAGACAATAAGCATAGAACTTGCACCAAACATATGGTTGAGAGACTTGTAGAAGAGGCAACTTAAGAATAGGCTTAACCAAAATAATGTGTGTAAGTCATGGAAAAGCACTTTGAGAAGACTAATATAAGTATGAGCATTAAGCATCAAAATAGTCTTGATGAAATGAGGCACAAAGTGCAAGACATATCCTCCCCCCCAAGTAATAGCAAATGGGCTCACAAGCTTACTAATAAACAAAGTAGAAACCAAAGATTGTGACAACCCATGGAGAAGATAAGAAATAATAGCCTTGTCAAGAGGATAAATAATAGCGGTTGGGTCAAGTTTTTGCCAGCGTCCTCCTGGCCGTATAGGGGGTGTTTGAGGCGCCCAATTGTGGATGCTGTTAGAACATCTCCAACACTTCCAATGTCCATAAAAAATATATGATGGGAAGTTGGCCCAAAAAATGTGCTCCAATAATTCCCGTAAACGTGATTTTTTTACAGGATTCCCCTTCATATGTGGGAAGTTGGTACTTCGCATAAAAGTGCCATTTGAGACGAGGTCCGCGCCTGGTCTAGCACTGGAGCCAAATGACTCACCATGATCATGTAATGTAGGCTATTTTTACCAGGGCTGAGCATCCCTTTATATTTTTCCTCAAATTGCAGTCTTGGCTATGCCTTCTAGCGTATGCAACTCAAGGTGTGCACTCCATGTACTTTCAAACTCTACCTATCAATGGAAAGATACACATCTAGTACTGATATGTCCCAATTGTATCTATTTTACAAACACTTTTGATCTTGTTTTGGACTCTAATTTGCATGATATGAATGAAACTAACCCGGACTTACGTTATTTTCAGCAGAACTACCATGGTGTTGTTTTTGTGTAGAAACAAAAGTTCTCAGAATCGGACGAAACTTTTTGTGGATTGTTTCTGGTGTATATATATAAATTATTGGAGTGAAGACCCACCAGAGGGGGGCACCTATTGGTGCCAAGCCAACAGGGCGCGACCACCCCCTAGGCCCACCCTGATGGCTTGGGGCCACCTCGTGGCTCCTCCAACCCTAATTCCAGTCCTATAACATCACAATTACAGAAAAATAGGAGAGAAGTTTTTATCACGTTTTACGAGATGGGGTTGTTTGGGGCTCCAGAGAGGGGGATTCATTGCCGCCATCATCACCAATCCTTCTACATCAACAATTCCATGATGCTCACCATCGTGAGTGAGTAATTCCTTTGTAGGCTTGCTGGACGGTGATGGGATTGGATGAGATTGATCATGTAACTGAGTTATTTTGATAGGGCTTGATCCCTAGTATCCACTATGTTTTGAGATTGAGGTTGCTATGACTTTGCTATGCTTAATGCTTGTCCCTATGGTCCGAGTGCCATGATTTTAGATCTGAACCTATTATGTTTTCTTTGAATATGGACGTGTTTTGATCCTATCTTGCAAGTTGTATGCCCCTATTACGTGTCATGATCCACATGTCCCAAGGTGACAATAATTGGGATTCCTTCTGGTGATTGCCCTAGTTTGAGGATTTCATGTATTCACCAAGTGTTAATGCTTTATTCCGGTTCACTATTAAAAGCAGGCCTTAATATCCCTTAGATTTCCTTATGGACCCCGCTGCCATGGGAGGGTAGGACAAAATATGTCATGCAAGTTCTTATCTCAAGCACGTATGACTATATACGAAATACATGCCTATATTACATTGATGAATTGGAACTAGTTTTGTGTCACTCTAGTGTGTAACTATTACATGGTTGATGTCATCTAAATCATTACCCATCACCTGTCCACGTGCCTACGCTTTTCATATACTGAGTCTTGCCAAGTTACTATTGCTGTTGCTACTGTTACAATCACTACAAAACTGATGTTGTTACTGTTACCGTTACTACTACTATTTTCCTCTGCTACTACAACTTTTGCTGCAGAAAGATATCCCAGCACTAATGGAATCAGAGTATTTGCCGTCAGCCTATTCTTTGCCATCTTCCAGTGGACGGCAAAGAAATTCTTTGCTGCCAGCTTTCACAAAACAGACGACAAAGAACCGGATGATGGCAAATACTCTGTTTGCCATCAGTCAATTCTTTGTTGTCTGCCAGCTAATGACAAAGAGCCTACAGGCAGACGACAAAGAACTGGCTGATGGCAAATATTCTGTTTACCCTCAGTCAGTTCTTTGCCGTCTGCCAACTGACGGCAAAGAGCCAACATGCAGACGACAAAGAAAAGCAGACGACAAAGAGCTCACTTTGCCGTATGTAGAAAAATAGTGGGCGACAAAGAAAAAAATACACCACGCAGATCGATCCCACGGATCGATGACATGGCATAATCTCCTCACACACAACACGCAGATGAAACCCAACCCACACGCAGCCCACTCCAACCACTCGTGATCTGGCCCCACCACACACTCTCTCTCCCTTATCCTGCACACCCACGTTCTCTCTCTCACACGTCACAACATGAACACCCCAACTACTCCCTCGATCTCTCTCCCCACCAGTCGCTTGTGCCCTCGTTGCTCGCCTCACCTCTCCCCTTCAAGCCAGATCGAGCACCAGCCTCCGCCGCCGCTCGCGCCACCACCCTCTGCTGCCGCCGCCGCTCGGGCCACCAGCCACTGACCGCTTCCGCTCGTGCCGCCATCCACCGGCCGCCCCCGCTCGGGCCATAGGCCGTCAATGCTGCTTGCGCCACTAGCCTGACACCGTCGCCGCCGCCCCCTGCGTCGCGCGGCCCCCAACCGCCTCTAAGCGGAGGACACTGCCGCCTGCACCACCGAGAAGCCGCTCCCTGCCTCACGCCATTGCAAAACCAACCATGGCCGCCTGCCTCGTGCCGCCGTCCGCGACTGCTCTTCGCGTCGCTACCACGGGAGTTTATCACCGTAAGTCACCATGTCCGGTCACCGAACAAACATGAAGAACACCGAACAAACATGAAGAACACCAAACGAACATGAACGAGCAGGAAGAACAGCTGCATAAACAACAGTAGGGGCCACATGTTGTTTTTAATAAAAATATATTCTTTGCTGTCTGTGGCAGACGGCAAAGGCTACCATTAGCTCCTAACGGCCCTAACTCCAGTGCTATGTCGTCCAACCGCGTTGCCGTCTGCAGGCTGACGACAAAAAAACTTTGCCATCCGCTGTGCCATGGCAGACGACAAATAACCCCTTTGCCGGAGTTTATTCGGCCCAAAATTTTACAGTCTACCAGCGAACGGCAAAGGCCTTTGCCGTCTGTGGTTGTCCCTTTGCCGTCTGCCATGGCAGACGGCAAAGAGCCTGATTCCTGTAGTGTAGGCGTGGTTGAATTGTCAATTCATATGCTAAGACCAATAGATATTCTTTGTCCCCCCTTGGTTCGAATCAATAAATCAGGGTGTAATACAACATGCGAAGACCATTGCGATCCCCTATACTTGTGGGTTATTAAGACTCTTTTTTGGCGCCGTTGCCGGAGAGCATAACTCTATTTATTGTGTTCACTTGAGGATATCCAATTACCACTATGAAGATTATGAAATATACTAGAGCCAAGATCATACCCTCTAAGACGAGGGGAGGTAAGGAACTGCCATATGGCTCTGCTTTTGATTCACCTACTGTTTTGAATCAGCTTATGACACCACCACTTGCTACTTATTCTGATATGTCTCAAGTACTTGATGATGCTACTTCTGAAACTTATGATGGTTCTACTACTATGCTTGATAAAAATAAATCCGTGCCACTGAATGAATTACTTGATGCTCATATTGATAAAGCTAGAGAACCTGAAAATAATGAAATTGATGAAGATTATGAATCACCCACTATGCCTAGCTCTCCTAATAAATATTATTTGTCTAATGTACGTGAGGGTTGTGTTATGGATGGGGAGATAGCTAGATATTTTCTTGCTTGTAATGATAGAGGTGATTTGAGAAAATTGCTATGCAAAATGAAAGAAAAATCTATGATGGAGAAAATGAAACATGATCCTAAATTTTCTACTTCTCCTATATGTGCTATTGATAAGGATTATTAATTCTTTGTTTATCATGAGTTAATCACTATAGTAGAATCTGATCCTTTCCATGGTTATGAAGTTGAAATTGTTGTGGCACACCTCACTAAACTGAATGATATTACCACCTTGTTTTCTCATGAGGAAAAGATGGGTTATTACTATATCCTTAAGTTTTTCCCTTTTTCGCTAAAAGGTGATTCGAAGAAATGGTTCCTCACTATTGCTCTTGGTTGTGTGCGTATCCCCTAGGATATGATATATTACTTCACTGGAAAAAATCTTGCTCATAAAAAAACAAGATGCTTTACATGAAATATTTAACTTTTTGCAAATTGAAGGAGAGAATCTCCAAGATTGGGCGAGGCTTGTCCAGTTACTTATAGATTTGCATGTTCATCCTCTTGAGAAAAATGAAATACTTGATATCTTTTATAATGGACCAATTGATGCTTCTAGGGACTACCTAGATAGTTGTGCTTTTAGTGTTTTCAGGGAACGGACTATTGGACGAGCTGAAGAATTATTGAATAAAAGTATTGCAAAATGTTGATGATTGGGCACTTCCTCAAACACTGTCGGAACCTATTAAAAAGAAGATAGATATTCTATTCCTCAGTCCAAAATGTATGCAAGAAGCTAAGAGAACTATGAAATAAAAAGGTATTAAATCTAAAGATGTCAAGAATTTACCAGCTATTGAAGAAATACATGGACTTAACATCCGTACATAAGTAGTGGAGGTAAATTCTCTTCGTAGATTTGATGCAAGTGATATACCTTACACTAAAACTCCTAATCAATGCGTGGATGAATTTGATAATTACATTGTCAAGCAAGAGCACTTCAATAATTATGTCAAAGATCAATTACAACATAATGTTATGATGATAGATCCTTGAGTAACTTGATCTTTAGAATTGCTAATGATGTTAAATGTCTAGGTAAACATGCTTACATGGTTCATACTCAACTAGACCAAGTTGCTAAGTGACAAAATGATTTTCCTGCTGAATTAAATGAGAACATGAATGACCATGTTGTTAGAGTAATGACTATGGGAGGTAGAATGACTCGGGAACCTCCTTTTCCCGAAGGTCATTCTAAAATAATTGAACAAGATTCTTAGAGAGTTAATGTTGATGCACCTAGTCCATCTAAAAATAAAAGGAAAAAGAAAAATGATAGGACTGTGCATATTTCTAGTGATGTTTCTATTTCTGATGCTAAGACATAATCTGGTAGTGAACATTCACCTAGTGATGACGAGAATGATAATGATAACAATGATGTTCACATAGAAGCTCAACCGGATAATAATAAAGAACCTAATAATGATGTGGAAATAGAACCTGCTGAAGATCTTGATAACCCACATCCTAAAAATAAACGTTATGAGAAGAAACACTTTGTTGCTAGGAAAAACTGGTAAAGAAAGAGAACCATGGGTTCAAAAACCCATGCCATTCCCTTGTAAGCCTTCCAAGAGTAAGGAGGAGGATGAGTTTGAGCATTTTGTTGAAATGATTAGACCTAACTTTTTACGTACTCGTTTGACTGATATTATGAAGATGCGCCTCCATATGCTAAATATATGAAGGACATTATTACCAACAAAAGAAAGATACATAGAACTAAAATTGCTTTTATGTTTGCTAATTATTCTTTTGGTGGTGAAGTGCCTAAGAAGTTGGGAGATCCAGGTATACCCACAATACCTTGCTCCATTAAACGAAGTTATGTTAAAACTACTTTATGTGATCTAGGAGCCGGTGTTAGTGTTATGCCTTTATCTTTATATAAAAGACTTGATTTGAATAAGCTTACACCTACTGAAATATATTTGCAAATGGCTGATAAATATATTGCTATACCTACTGGAATCTATGAGGATGTCCCTGTTGTGGTTGGAAATGTCACTATCTTAACAAACTTTGTTATTCTTGAGATGCCTGAGGACGACAACATGTCGATTATCCTTGGTAGACCCTTTTTAAATACTGTAGGGGATGTTATTGATTGCACCAAAAGCAAGGTTAAATTTCATGTCAATGGTAAACAACATACATTGCACTTCCCAAAGAAATAAGCATCGGTGCATAGTATTAATATAATTGAGCAAGTGGCCACAATTACTATTAGAGGGTTTAATTTCCTCTTCCTATTGCGAAGAATAAATATGATATTATTATTGGGATATTCAAATCCCCATTGAGGTAGCTTAGTGTTATACGAAAATTCTTCGGTTTCATGTTAATAAAAAATGGTTATTAATAAGACTTGATCAACCTTATTAATGGATCCTTTTTGAAAGACATGTGCTCGATGAATTTAGTAAGCACAACTTTCTGTACCATTAGTTTACTCTCTATTATTCTTAGTTAAATAAAATAAAATGTCATGACTATCGAGTTTTCAAAATTTTCCCGTGCATTAAAAATGTCCCAAAAATAAAAAGTCTTAGAATGCCACAAAAAAATACATGAATTTTTCTAGAATATTTAAAAAATTCTAGTGCTGAAAACACCCATGGGGTACACCTATTATTGCCAAGCCAACAGGGCATGCCCACCCCTGATGGCTTGGGGGTCCCACAAGTACTTCCCCACTTATCTCTTCAGCTCACTCTTTCTCCTACCTTTAAAAAAATCTTGGTTTCTCTCTCTCTCTCTTGTTCTTGCTCACAAACTTGAGATTTTTGATCTCTTTTCTCGGAATTCCATTTCCGAAACTTTTTTGAGGGATTGCTCCTTGGTATGTGACTGTCCCATAGCTCCAATTAGTTTTTGCCTTGGTGGATTATACTATGCATATTTTTCTGCATTTGTTGCTACCTAAGATGAGCTTACATGTTGAATTCTTTGAGTTCCAAGTAGTATGAATGCTTGATGTGGCCTCTAGGCATCTATATGAGTAGTTGCTACCAATCTTACAAAGTTTTATTGACATAATTTTGTGGCCCAAAAATTTGAAAAATTTGTTCTTAGGAAGATGAATATCTTTAGAAGGAGTTCTTTGAGCCGGAGTTCCATGGGAGTTGTTGGGAATGTCGAGGACCAAGACATCCACCTCCCTCGCAACACGGAGGTTAGACCAAGGAAATGGCCACATACACCTTTCATGACTGAAGCGGGTTTCTACCAAAAGTTCATGCAATTCATTGCAAATGCCGGGTTAACCAACTTCCTTACAGATGAGTGTGATTAATACTATATTCTTACAAATTCCTTTGTGCAAAATTTCTATTTCCTGCATAGCATTGGTGCAATGACGTGCTATACAAACGGTTTTTAACCTGTTTCCGTGACGCGGTTTAACCGTCGCCTAGCCTGTGTGGGTTATAGGGGGCTCCATCCCACACGACATGGAAAGACCATTGGTGGTGGTGACCAATGAACACAAATGTTTAGCAAAAACTAGCCGTATGGGATGTCCGCACCTATCACAAATGAGAGTCACCGCTTAACTGTTTGAGATATGACATACTTCCCATACGGCCCGTCCTTGCAACTCATGTGAGATCACATTAACATTGCGCACACTATTCTGTGGCACACTATTTACGATGTGCATCGAATCACAAAAAAATCATGATTGTAAAGCGTGTGTGGTAAGCGGACTATCACACACTTTTAGTTCCACTATGACCATCTGTGATAGGGCATAAGAGTGCATACGGTTGTCCTTATAAAACCGTATGCTATGGTTGAATCTATCCCACACACTACACTATTGATAAACATTTGTGATTTATAAAATGTCCCAAACGTGTTATCCATACTTTCCCAACGTGTCATCCATACTTTCCCAACGTGTCGGATGAAGGCCAATCGCACACGTTCTTCTTTGACCAACATTTACGATGGGCACGACATCACAAATAGTTCACGATACCAAATCGTGTGCGATAAGGAGACTATCACAAACAGTTGATGAGAAATAATTGTGTGTGCTGGTGTTGTTAATATCACAAGTTATTTCTCGGTTGATCATGCGCGTAGCAGAAATTCATCGCACATGTTGTGAGTGGAGGAAACGTATCCGATTTTGAAGTTGATCGCAAATGTCTTGCTTTCTAAAACTGTGTGCATTGTAATGGCCCGCAGAGCATAATTTATCCCTAATTAAATACCTGCGTTCATAATTCACATAATTTAAAGTTGAAAATAGGAAATTATTTATTTCATATCGAATCATGTTTAAATATAGGTTGAGGAGATAATGCATAACTCGATTCACATGTACATATACTTAAGAACTACAAAAGCATCAATTCACAAAAAAAGGAAAACTATAGAAGGAACAAATAAAGAATGATGTAACCACGGTTGTATTAAAGACGGTAAAGAGAGAGCCGAAAGACATTCTGGTTGCTGGAGAAGGTGAAGCAGAATGCCCATATTGTGCCCTCCTCCATGCCCAACGCACGCACAACCCTAGGCCAGCCCCTAGTGATGGCCGCCCACCCATCCTTCATTGTCTTCATTATGACTTCTTGATACTCATTGTAGTCTCAATGATATACTTTAACCTTCCACTACTAGGAAAAACCTTACCAGTAGGACATCATTAGTAGCCCTGGAAAATAACAAGCATTGTTGCTAATTAGCAGTAGCGCTGGCTTTGAGCAGCGCTACAAGTGAAGCCTTAGCAGCAGCGCTAGAAATATAAAGGGCGCTACTGCTAAGTGGGACCAACGATCCCATCGACGCTAGCTGTAGTAGCAGCGCGGCCCATAATAAAGTGCTACTGTGAGAACATCGCTACTACGATTGGGCCCCACTTAGTAGTAGCGCTGCTCCTAACAAGTGCTACTACTAAGCCCCATAGCAGTAGTGCTCTGATTAATACAAAGCTACTACTAATCATGGCTGGTGCCACCTTTTCACCCACCCCCTCTCTCCCCTTCCTCCCCTTGTCCCATCTCCCCTCCTTTCCCCTCTCCCCTCTCTAAGTTACTTCACCATTATTGCCCTTCTTCTCTCTTCCTTCTACCTCTCTTCTCTCCCCATTAATTCCCCCCTCCGCCATAATTCTCCTCCATAAATGGCCTCTTCTATCTCTATCTTCCACATTTATTTGGCTCTCCCTCCTTCCATACATATAGATCTGGCTAGATCATCTCTCTCACTCTCTATTAGTCATCTAGAGTCATCGCTCCTCCCAACAACTAGATCTAGCTGGCTATTTAGCCATCCACTTTCGATCCATATAGGTCGCAAAGGCCTAATGATCTAGCCATGCACAATCTCTCTCAGGATATAGGTGAGTAAAAAGTTATGCATTTCAAGAATGGGAATATGTGTGTTTGCGATATGAAGGGATTTGTGTGAGTGACATGCCCCGTGAGTTGCTTATGTTTTTCCGAAATGTCGATTTATTTCCGTTTCGGCGAATTTCGAGCAAAATCGACATGTCCTATTTTTAGACAAGGTCATGCCAAATTTTTATATGACTTTGATGCATGCATGCATTTTTTATAACCCTTTTCCTTGTTATACCGTGCAGTCATGAAGGTGAGTGGAAGGAAGGTGGAGCGATACTTGCAATCCGTGGTGATAGACATGTATTCAAATAATCGGACTGGGATTAGATGTCCGTGTACAAGATGCAAAGAAGGAGTCATTTTGGACCCTTTTGATCGTGACAGTTTGAAGGTGCACGTGCTGATGAATGGTTTCGTGGATGTCTATACTCGATGGATAAGTGAAGATGATGATGAGGATGTCCACATGGCAGGGAATAATGACATGGGGCTAGACGAAGAGATGACCGATCAACACAAAGACGATGGTGCCGGACATGGTGGCAGTGAAGAGTCCAGATATGGCCACGGAGTAGATTCCAAACACGGCGAAGAAGAGTCTGGACATGGCGGCGGAGAAGATTCCGAACACGGCGAAGAAGAGTCCGGACATGGCGGAGAAGGGGCGACGGACATGCCATAGTCTTCGACGCTACTAAAAGCAATCATGTAGGACCCTCATGTTTGAGACCTCCTTCGCAAGAGTATGACTAGCGACAGAGATGCTTCTAGAGAGGAGGCCAAGCTGGCTCAACTTGAAGTAGACTCGAAGACTTTATTGTATGACGGTTGCGATCCCGAGGTGACCCGCTTGAGTTTCACGCTCGAACTTATAAAGACGAAGGCCAAAAACAAATGGACAGACAAAAGCCTCGATGAGCATTTGAAGTATCTACATAATAAAGGTCTTCTCGCGGGGAACCTATGTCCTCATAGTGTCGAGGAGGCCAAGAAAATCGTTTGTCCTCTTGATGTGCCGCACATTAGATACCACACATGCATCAACGATTGCATTATTTATCGGGGGGAGCACGCAGAAAAAACCAGCTGTCCAGTATGCAATGCTTCTCAATACAAGAAGGCAGGAAAGAAAGCTCCTCAGAAAGTTGTATGGTACTTTCTGATCACTCCCCGTCTATAACGGTATTTTGTAGATCCTAAGGAAGCAAAGCTCATGCGCTGGCACGCAGAGAGGAAGAAGCCCGACGATGGGGGATGATCCGAAGCTAAGACACCTCATAGATGCTAGCCAGTGGAGAGAATTCAACACCGAATATCGATTTTTCGGAGAAGATGCAAGGAACATCGTGCTTGGTGCAAGTACCGATGGCAGGAGTCCGTTTGGAAATCAAAACACCAACCACAACACATGGCCCGTCTTTGTATGGATGTCCAACCTTCCCCCATGGAAGTGCATGAAGACAAAGTGCATACACATGAGCATGCTGATTCAAGGGCCGAAACAACTGGGAAAATAATATTAACCTATATATGGGGCTTCTGAAAGAGGAACTAGACACATTATGGAAATCGCCGGTTAAGACATGGGACGCCAGCACAGGAGATTATTTCTATATGAGAGCCATGCTGATGATGACGGTGCACGACTATCTCGGTTACGGGTACACCTCAGTCCAGGTGTGCCACGGATACTGCGGATGCACGCGATGCATGGATGATACAACGTCTTAGCAGCTTACGTCAACAAAATATGGCGGGTCTGGGAAAATCGTGTACATGGGGCATCAGAGATGGCTCGAGAAGAATGACCCATGGAGAAAACGTGGAGATCTATTCAATGGTTTGGCTGAGCATCGAGGACCTCCACGTAAGAGGAGCGGCGTTGAAATCAATGAGGTGTTGAATAACTAGGAAGAGTGCCCCATGCTGGGAAAGATGAAAAAGGCATTGGAGCCGCTGCTAAAGGTATGGAAAACGAGGTCTGTTTTCTCGGACTTGGAGTATCAGTCCAATAACGACACACCTCATTGCCTTGCTGCATATCACAAAGAATGTCCTTGAGATCTTGCTTGGCACACTGATGAACATGCCGGAGAAGACCAAGGATGGACCGAAGGCAAGGAAAGACTTGGAAGATTTGGAGATCAGGAGAGACCTCCACATGCCCCGTAAAAAGTCAACGGAGGAGGCGGAGATGGAGAAGGAGGCGGGGCCAAGGGGCATAAAAGTCATCAAGAAGGAGGAGAATTATTTCCCCACTTCTTGCTTCAACTTAAGTGCAAAGGGGATCAATTCATCAAGTGCCTTATGGGAATCAAAGTCTATTCCGGTTACTGTGGGAAAATAAGAAGATTTCTAGACACCAAGAAGAAAAGGTTCAGCAGGATGAAGTCTGATGAATGTCACGTGATGATGACGCAGATACTCCCGGTTTCCATTAGAGGGATAATGGAAAAGCATGCCCGTGACATGCTTACTTGTCTCTGCAACTTCTTCAACGTTATCTCTCGAAAGTCCATCAGTGTGAAGTAGCTCCGAAGGCTCCAGGAAGAGATCGTTGTCATACTATGTGAGCTTGAGATGTACTTCCCGCCCGCGTTCTTTGGCGTCATGGTGCAGCCGTGTGTCCACACCGTGGACGACATCATCGACCTCGGGCCAACATTCCATCACAGCATGATGTCATTCGAGAGGATGAATGGGGTCATCAAAGGATTCGTTCGTAACATGTCCCGTTTCGATGGGAGCATCGTCCAGGGGTATCTGACCCAAGAGTGCATCTCCTTTCGCGAGAATTATATAGGCGGCGGAGACCATGTTGTTGGTTTGCCCATCAAGAAGCACCATGGGAGGCTCAGCGGAGAAGGTCACAACAACGACCGGAGGGAATTGCACATGGACTACTCGGATCAACAGGACGACTTTGACATGGCTAACTTAGTAGTGCTACAACACCTAGATGTGGTAGATGATTATGTGACACTGCACAAACAAATCACCGCAAAGAAGTACCGTGATCAGGGGATGCGTAAGACGGACGACGAAGTTACTGTAGAGCACAACACCAATTTCTTGTGTTGGTTCAAAGAGAAAGTTCTTGCTAATCCCCCGAAAGAGGGCAGTTCAGACGGATTTCTCATACATGCATTAGCACATGGCCCCGCACCCAAACTCGCGTCCTATCAGGCATACGATATCAACGGGTACACGTTCTACACGGAGGCCAAAGACATGGACAGTGATTACCAAAACTAAGGGGTGACGATTGAATGTGTGACCGACTCAAATGTCACAACTGAAAGATTCTACGGAAGGGTCGAAGAGATCTAGGAGCTTAACTACGTTGGAATGCACGATGCGACGATGTTTCGTGTTAGATGGGCTAAGCCGTCGTAAGAGAAAACAAGTATTTCACTACCATGTCTATACTCGACGCGAAGAGCGCTACCGTGAATGTTAAAGTCATCGCCAAAACTGAGCCATGGGTACACGCTAAGCATGTGACACAATGCTTCTTCATAAACGACCCGACCAATCCCAGCCGTGTTGTCGTGAGGAGAGGCAAAAGGAGCATCGTCGGAATGGATGGACTCGCCAACGAGGAAGACTATGACCAATACGACAAACCGATGAGGGAAGATGACGATGACGACGAAGCATACATGAAAAGAAGAATCAAGACTACATTACCTAAGAAAGATCATACTCCATGGTGTCGAAAAAGTCATAACAAGGGGCTCAATTATTCGACAACGAACAAGAATGGGAAGAACCTCAATGTGAAACGTCTTTGACATACCTGAGAAACCATCATTTACGTATATGTATGTATTTTGTGTACGCACTTAATTAACCGTTATCGGTCAAATGATGTATACATCGTATCCCCCTCAATTACCACCACATGGTTCCAGTGATATTTGCACAGTGTGGAAGGGAGACGTTCTCGTCGACTACGTGCGAGGCCATCGGGATAAAAAAAGGGATAAAACAATACTACAAACTACAAACTAGAAAAATAATAAAAATAAAACTAAAAACTAGAAAATAAAAATAATAAAAATAAAATAATAAAAAGAGTTAGCAGTTGCGCTGGATAAGTACCCATCGCTATAGCTAAGTTAGCTATAGCACTGGGTACTTATCCAGCGCTATTGCTATCTGTAAACTAGAAAATAAGAATAATAAAATAATAAAAAGAGTTAGCAGTAGCGCTAGGTAAGTACCCAACACTATAGCTAACTTTGCTATAGTGCTGGTTCTTACCCAACACTACTGCTATTTGTACCATATAGCAGTTAACCGCGCCGGTTCTCTCCCCCCTCTCCTCACTCCTCTGTCGCCATCGTCACCCTGCCCGCCCTCGGCCTCACGCTGTCGCCACCCTCTCCCCTCTCTCCCCACTCTCCCCCCTCTTCTCTGTCGCCGCCGTCCGAGGCCCTGCCCGCCCTCTCCTTCCTCTCCTCCTCTCCTCTGTCGCTGCTGTCCGAGGCCCTGCCCGCCCTCTCCTCCCTCTCCTGCCTCTCCTCTATCGCCGCCGTCCGAGGCCCTACCCGCCCTCGACCTCACGTTGCCGTCTCCCTCTCCCCTTCCCGCCCTCGACCTCACCACCGGCCGCCCGAGCCCGTGCTCGACCTCATCGCCGTCACCGCCCTCTCCCCTGCCCGCCCTAGACCTCGCCACCATAAGCCTCTCCTCTCCCCTGCCCTCCTCTCTCTTTAGCTAGGGCTAATTCTTTTTAGGATTTTTTGCTTGGTTAGCAAGGAAAAAAGTTAGCATTTAGTTTTCATTGTTGTATAGAATGGAATTTCAAGTTAATGAAGAAATACATTTTAAAACTTCTCCCTCCATTCCAAAATATTTTTAAGTTATAGGATTTTTCTAAGTCAAGCTTCTTTAGGTTTGACCAAGTCTATAGATGTTCATTGATGTTCCTAACTAGGGGAAAAAACTAACTAGAAAAAAATTTAGCTACCTAGGGCAAAAAACTAGCTAGGAAAAAAACTATATAGGGCAAAAAACTAGCTAGAGCAAAAGATTAGCTAGGAAAAAAATTAGTTAGGGGATTTTTTATGAAATTAGCTAGAGCAAAAAAGCAGTAGCATCTAGTTTTCATTGATGTTCATTGTTGCTTGGTTAGCTAGGACAAAAGATTAGCTAGGACAAAAAACAAAATTGATATATGTTGCTATATGTTCGTTTGCATATATTTTGCTATATGTTCATTTGCATATTCCACTTTATAGGAAGGTAGTCTGATATATGTTCATTGTTTCTATATGATATATGATATATGTTCATTTGTTATATGATATATGTCATTGATGTTTTGCTAGAATGTTCGAGTGACCTATGTTTTACCGGAATGTTGATTCATTTCTGTTTTGGAAAATTTCAGGCGCTCCATATGTCCACTTTTTAGCAAGGTCATGCCGAAAATATCCGTGAATTTCGGCATGACTTGTGCTAGAAACTAGGACATATCGAGTGCCCGGCATTTGCCGGAAGGGGAATGAATCAACATTCCGACCAAATATAGGCCCCCTTTTTACTATACATTTTATTCGTCCTAGAATTAAACTAGCATACTTAAATAATCATAGGAAAAATGTCTAGCCACGAGGAAGGCGGGGGTTCTGGTCACCTCAAAAAGACCCCGTCAAGGTAGCAAATCATTATTTCGATTACCTGAACGAACACCAGTTACGGGTGCAGGATGGCAGTGGCACCAACCCCAACACCGACATCAACATTGACACCACCCCCGAGGCCGGCAATGATGCTGACATAGCTAGTAAAGGACCAAAGCCGAAGAGGGCACGAAAACCAAACGAGCTCGGCATTAGAAAAATTGTGGTCACAACGATGCACCCCAAGAAATTAGAGCCAATGGCTCCGGAGGAAGCGCGTTCATGCTACGACAATCAACTAGGATGCATCCTCAGGGATACCTCCAACATCAACGATGAAAAGTTAAGGAAGATACCACGTATGGAGCACATGCTCCTAACGAAGCTGCACAGTAGGTTCTTGTTCCCCGGGTGGACTGAAAGCGAACTTGCATGGAAGGACAAACCCATGATAAAGATAAACAACAAGGCAATGACGATGTTCACCAATGACTTGTCCCCCTGGAAAGTAAGGGTGAAAAAAAAGAATGCGAATAATGAACCGTGGTCCAAGATTCATGCTGACAATCCAATACTAACGGAAGAGGACTTTGAAAAATTCAAGGAGACTTGCACTAAAGAAGAAGTCAAGAAAAAGTCGGAGAAAATAAAGGCGCTCCAGGCCAGGAAAATGCCTCCCAACTGCCTCGGAATCTGTGGTTACGAGGGGAATAAGCACGTATGGGCCAAGGAGGACACCGAACGTGGAAGTCATGGAATCCTAGACCCCTTGGCAGAGTTGACCGACCCGTAGGAGCATGAATGGATCAGGGCCCGGTACAAGTGGGACCCCATCAATAAGATCTTTTACATGCACCCGAACACGAGGGAGTTCATGAGACTATTGGTAATTGTTATATTACCACCTTATATTAGATTTCAATCAATTCCATAACAAGTTTTGTCACATTTGTAAACCATCCATGTTCCTTTTGTAGAAAGAGAAGCACCAAAAGGCACCAAAAGGCAGGTGAAAGCGACGAGTCTTCTCAGTCGTCGGCGAGGCCCAAGTGGGACACCCCTTTCAACCCGGCCCTAAACATACTGAAAAAGGTCTCGGAGGACAAACCATCTTCGTATGGACGTGTGCACGACATCGGAGATGGCGCCTCGTGGAAGACATGCTACCAAGAGAATACAGAGGAAAGAAGGCAGAGACGGTTGCTTACTCAGTCCATCAATGAGAAGGTCACGCTTGCGGTCAATAAGACCAAAGCTGATACCAAAGAAGAGTTGGTCAAGGTAGTCGTTGTAAGGGTCAGTGCAACGGTAGCTGGCGTCATGGCTGACTTCACATCTTCCATTACTAGCTTGATTCTGGAAACAATCCAGATAAAGGGGGCCAGCGGACTTTCCCCTTCCCAGCTAGGTCGGGAGCAATTCGGTGAACATCGCACCACCAACACCTGCTCACGCCATCGCACATGCTCCCATACCTGGTCCTGCTCCTGTTCATAGCAGCCCGTCCTACCTGTGTGGCGTGCTCGACGGGGCTTTGTCTTTGGCTGAGCTCGATGCCCTCACGGTAATTACACGTCATACCCTCTTGATCAACATATCTATAGTCTTGTGTTTCAGTTTCCTTTCGGAAGTTTGACGTCATAGACATGTCTACGCAGGCTGACGAAAACCCATGCACCCTACTGTACTACATCAACGGCCAGAAGTTGGATGTGGGAAAGGCAACAATCGTGAAGCCAAAGGACCGCATGTTCCACAACCGACATATGACCCATAGCGTCTTCAAAGTTTGTGTGGACTGTGTCAAAGCGTGCTTCAACGATTTGCCTCCTCCGGTACCAGTCGATGATGACAAGACCCCTAAATGGATTGGTGCATGAAAGAGCTGGTTCTTGCCTTGGACGAAGACTCTTCTACGTGTCGAGGCGCCTAGTAGCACACCAACGATAACTCCTCAACAAGGTATGAACACCACCCCACCTACCCAAGTACCAGCACCTGTCGTGGCGGGTGATAGAGGACGATGCGAGGGAGAGCCTACACTAATGCCAGATGATGTCACCCCCGTCGAAGAAGCAAATGCTGATGATGTCATGGAGGATGATGATGATGACCCTAACTAGTATATCAATACCGCCTATGATGATGGAGGATTGATGGGACAGGACTATGACTTCGGCTATGAGCGTGGAGATGACTTGATACTGCCTGATTTGTCGTAGCCGGAATGTCCTAAGGCTGATTACGAAAAGTCTCTATTAATGCGATCCTCGCAGGAGACGCCTCTAGATGCCACATCTACCCGACAAGAACAGCGCAAGGGCCGTCCACTGATTAGCCCAACGACAATGGGAGTGGTGGTTAGGGGATGTTTGGCAGGCTCAGTACCGCCACCCGCCAAGAAGAAAAGAAGGAGACCGAAAAGGAAAGGCCCTAAAGGCGCCAGAGCTTCTTCAATCAGCCATCCGCCTCTAAAGACCCGGGAGGTAGACAGAATACCTGTCGTAGGTGCAGACCATTTCCATGTCGCCGGCCACCCGATCCTACCTCAGAAAGCACTAGAGGACATACTGAACAATGATCTAAGGAGACTTCAGGATGATGTGCTGGCCAGAGAGAAAAGCCTTCTCATCTCGAAAAAACTAGGATACTCACTTTACGCGGCTCAGGTTCTAGGTGGGAGGTTATACATCGAGAGATGGCCTACGGATAAATTCATCCCGCGATTTGACTACATCTATGACATGTTCCACATGACCAAGCTAGATTTTCAGTTCATCTGCATGTATCTCAACTACATCATCAGGCACGAGAACATAGATTATATCTGCATCGCGGACCCATACTATATGCACGAGAGCTTCTTGGCAGTCTGCAAAGAGCATCGTGACTATGCAAGCAAGTACATCGACGAGTTCATGATCGCTAATAAGGACAAGGAAACGGTTCTCCTACCTTATCATCCCACGTAAGTAATCCGCGAATATCCTTTCGTAATTTTTAATCATTCCTTTGCAAGCATGGAGGCTAATTTTAGGTGTACTTATTTTGAGCAGCGCAGGGGGGGTCCTCATATGTCTATACCCACAATACTCCCATGCTCTATAGTTGGACTCAGCGAAGAGCATCAAGAAAAGTGATTACACACACATAAAGAATGTTCTCGTTAGTGCCATTTTAACCTTCAGCCTTACTGGTGGATATATCAAGGTGAAAAAGTACAGGAATAAAGGCTCAGTTTTTGGCCATAAGACCGACTTCTGCTGCATCCAGCAACTGAACAATAGTAAGGCTGATGGATTCTACCTCATGCATCACATGATCGAGTACCGAAGGGATAATCAACGCCTTCGCATGTCAACTACTTCCAGCGATGCCGAGATTGTCAACTGGTACAAAAGCATAGGAAGGACACCAGATCATCGAATCCGAGCTGAGTTTTATCACGTACAATGTGAGCTTGCCCAAGTGATCATGAAGGAGGTCCTCGGACAAACAGGGATGTTCTACCATGGGCCATTGAGGCGGGATGATGTCCAAGCACTACTACTCGCTCATCGTCTAGACCTGAAGCCTTTCACGAAGCTCGGGTGCTTCCTCCCTGAATATGAAGATTGGAGCACCGACATGGAGGAGTGATTGATGATGACAATGTGTATGTTTAATTAGCACTATTGTCTTTCTATGTACTAGCGTAGATCGTTGTAGTTAATTAGTTTGGGTATGAGGAACTTCGTTATTTATGTTTACTATAGGTTGCTTGTATTTTGCTAACTATGCCTCTTTGTGTTTCTCAAGTACATTATGTTGCATATTATCATTGAATTCATGAACTTACAATGCAGGTACATAGATTGGAGATGGTGAAGGACTGCTATGCTGTATTCATTAGGAGGGTTCCAGGAGTGTACGACCACTCGCTAGACGCTCAGGCCCAGGTGGACAGGTAACCGGGCGCTAGCCACAGAGGGTTCGACAATAGAGCCGAAGCGGAAAATAGTTACTTAAGGTGGATGCTATGGCAAGAGAGGGAGTGAAACCGGAGCCTCAAGAAGTACTACATAGCCACGCTCTTGCTCATACTAATCGCTCTTCTCTTCTACAACTTGGTTTAGATAGAGATGATGAAACCTGTGGGTGTGCCATGAGCATGCAGTTGCATTTATTCGAGACATGACTTGTGTATCACTATTTTCAAGATATGATGATATTTGTGTTGGATAATGATGATGATGATGGTGGTGGTATGACGAGACTACTGTATGTGTATGATATGATGAGAATAATGTATGTTTATTATGATATGATGAAACTACTGTATAGAGCATGAACAAATACGTAGAGGGGAATTAAATCTGTGAAAGCAGGAATATTAGCAGTAGCGCTGGTAGGCGTATAGCAGCAGTGCTCCTTCATCCGCAGCGCTTGTTGTTTTCCAGCGCTACTGCTAACCGTACTTACCAGTAGCGATGGTTTTCCAGCGCTACTGCTACAACTTAGTTGTAGCGCCTTATCAGTAGCGCTGCCGCTAGTGCTATTGGTATGTGTAATTCCAGCGCTGCTACTAGGCTTTCTCCTAGTAGTGTTCACTACATGTCCACCAATCATGTACTTTGCGAGCTAATCTTGAGTAAACTGCTTTCGGAACCACCGCAAAAGTAAAAGATTCAAACATTGTCGTGTGCCAACTTATTATGGGTAGTACTAATAGAAGGTTACAGAGTTCATAGTTACCATCCTAAAACTCACTGTTTGTTGGATAGAGCATAAACAAATAGTCGAATTGGCATTGTTCCTACCTTTTCCTTAACAATCCTTATCAGTTTCCTCACTTGACGCTGGTTCATGAATATTTCATTGCCCCACACATACAAAGGGTCCAGGTGTGGATCTTTACCAAGGACATATGTACCTACAAGCAACAAGTCAATATTAGAAGCTAAAATGCAGTTGGAGAATGGTATAATATATTACTCCATCAATTCCACAATGTGTTGCGTATAAATATTTTGAGAAGTCATCATTTATTAACTTTGACCAAGTTTGAAGAGAAAAATATATGCATCTAGAAGTCCAAATCCATTTCATTTAGATACATCACAAAATTTACTTTCATATTGTATACATTTTGGTGTGGTATATATAAACAATATTCTCTATACATTTGTTCACAGTTTACAAAGTTTGACTATTCAAAAAAATGAATATGCACTATATTATGGAACGAATGGAGTATAAGCCGAGGGATGAAAAAAACCTCGGTGGAAAACTTCAACCACTCCCATTGTTGTCATGTGCAAGTGCATGGAAAGACATGATAAGTGCAACAGGCTTAACATTAACCAAATATACAAGGTATCAATTTGAAATAAACAAGGCATATATTCTCACTACAATTAACAACCAAATATAATGATTCAAAACTGGACAAATGCACAATGCAACAACCCTAACAACTAGATACAGAAAAGCAAGGCATCTGCTTGTAAACTAGGCAAATGTTCACTGCAACCAAAATAACAATCAGATACAAAAAGCAAGGCATCTCCTTAAAAACTAGACAAATGCTCACTACAACCAACCTAACAACCAAATACAGAGAAACAAGGCATAAATGTTTGAAACGGGAGTTAAGGCCATTGATTAACAACACTTGTCATAACATGTGATATTGATGAAATTGAACTGCATAGTTCATACTTACACATAATGACCATCACATTATGAATAACTGAAAGAAACAAGGCATATATGCTCACTGTAACAACCAATCATGTATAGCCATTGAAAACTTAACAAATGCTAAATGCAACCTACATAACAACCAGATACAGAAAAGCAAGGCATCTGCTTGAAAACTGGACAAGTGCTTGAGTAAACACTGCATGGTTGTCACATGGAAAAAGCTACTACAACAATGGGTACAAGAGGGCTAGCTAGAAAAATATTATTTGCTCACAGGATAGTGTCTCACTTGTAATGGATGGGCTCCTTCCACTTGGAATTTTTGGTGCCTAGCGTACGCTCCCTGATGTCGCGGATGGGATGTTTTCCCTTGTAATAGCCATAGTGTGTGCCCTTCTCTTGGTTGATGAGATCTGACTTTAGAGCTAAGGATCCCAACCCACTGCGTAGAACGTTACCTTCAGAAATGACAAAAGGGGCTTGACAGCGTACAAGGATCACAAATCCATGACCACGAGGCGGAGGAGATCAGCGGCGGGGCCCTTTAAGAGATTGATGGCGATAGAACCAGAGGCGTTGCCGATGGACCACTTAACTTGTTACATGACCTGAGTGAAGCCATCAATGTTGATGAGCTTGATGTCGTAGCCGTCTCTCTTGAGATACATGAATACATGAGCCCGCATACTTGAAGCCTTCGGCATGGCAACATAGTCAACGTCCTCACCGGCTTCCGTGATGAGGTGTTCCTCCGGGATTGACGGGTCAGCACGAACGACACCCACCTCTCGAGCGAACGGTGGAGAGGCCATTATAGACCTCTTTTTTCTCGTACACTCCTCGAGAACACATGATATGTGGTCGGGCTAATTAGGTTGTGACTCTCTAGAGTACGGGATGGGGATCTGGGGAAAGGGACACGTCCATCCTCATCCAAAAACTCAGGGCAGCGATGATGTATGTGGATCAGTGGGTAACTTGAACTTGTTTAGCTAGGAGGCACGTGCATACCGGCTAAGATTAGTGGTGGAGGGCGGCAGTGGGGCATGCTAGGGTTCGAGGAGGGGAGGAACGGGATGAGGAAAGGTGTTGTGTGGACTGGGGGTGTGGTGGGGGTTCTACTGAAAATGTTAGTAATGGTGGATGGAGATGGTGGTGGACGAGGCACTAGTGCAACTGCATGCTATACAAACGTTTTTTAACCCCTTTCCACGACGCAGTTCTAAACCATCACCTTGCATGTGTGTGCGATAGGGTGGGCTATCCCACACGACACGGATAAGTCATCCATGATGCCTCCGTCCGGTCACTCATGCCAAGGAAAAAATGGGCGTGTGTGCTTGGGAGGACCATCACAAACAGACATATTGAAAAAATCGTGTGAGATGTGCTTGGCATCCCACACGGGGAATCCCAAAGATACGGCTTTGTTCGTATTGCATGTCACACACAATTTTCTGCATCACATTGTTTGTGATAGGGTTGGTCATCACACACGATTGTAATAGTTCTGTCGATTGTGTTATTCAATACATCACTCACGGTTCCTAAAAGAAAGTGTTTGGTATTAGGCTGTCCATCACACACACTTGTTATGTGAAAACGTTTGTGATAGGGTAACCTAACACGCACAGTTGTCAACCCAAAGCCGTGTGTGATTGTTCATTGATCCAACACGCTAACTTTCTAGATATCGTGTGGGTTTGTTGAGGTCATCGCCCACAGTGTTGTCTTAGAAACCGTCTGCAATAGAAACCACAATTATCTGCCTAATTGCAATATTATTTATAATCCATTTAGTAATAAAATTAACATTTCATATCAAGCACACCGTATATTTAGTATTTGTATTATGGCAAATAGGATATCATAATTGAATTACATCAGGGTACAACATCATATAGACATATACTACCTAACTACCCAATTGCTCAACACGACAAATTTCAATTGCAACATCTAAAACCTTTGGAAATCAAGTATCATCATAGACAGTAAATAGACAGATGAGTCTCGTCTAGGAAACTGTCGAAGTGGAAGGCGTAT
This sequence comes from Hordeum marinum, assembly GCA_022496015.1. Lineage (NCBI taxonomy): Eukaryota > Viridiplantae > Streptophyta > Magnoliopsida > Poales > Poaceae > Hordeum > Hordeum marinum. The sequence continues at coordinate 390,426,952 of CM039672.1, forward strand.
ATTGAGCCTTTAGTGATGTTGAAGGTCCTCACAACTTTAGGCCAGTGCCTGTGGATGATTGCCTACCCATCCTTCATCCTCTTGAGGAAGTCTTCAAGATTATACCATGGGTGCTGTATGAATACCTTCCCCGCCTCTTGACCATACAGGTGGTTTGAGATGTAATCATCGATGAACTGCCTTGAAAAGGACTGAAAACAAACATATGCATAAATATCTTTTCTAAAATTTGAAATGGTGCAAAGGGAAGAGGACAAGGTGAAAGAGATGGTACCATCCTATATTTGACAAATGTCTTCTTCATTGTGCAGACAGACATCTTGTTGTTCTTCGTAGTTGGTTTCTTTATCTCAACAATCTTTTTGAGTTTCTTGATTTGACTGATATCCAAGGACACCTCATTTCCCCACATGCAAAAAGGGTCGACTAGTGGGTCTGAACCTCTTACAACAGGACCTACATGCGCAAGACAAAATTAGTAGAAACCTTAATACTAGAATATGGTTCCTACAATTGCACAATAATGTTCTTTTAGCCAAAGGATCATGAAAGTGCAAACCTCGATGGTAAACTTCACTGTCTCCCATGGTTTCCCCTGAAACATATTTTAGATAGATATTGATAAGGTTACAAGTGATATTTGGCATACCATCAATGAAATATGCTAATGAAAATAAACATATTGCGGATCCAACATATTAATTCGAGCCACATGGAAAAGCCAGTTATCTAAACCAAGTGTGCTAAGAAGTAGGAAATATAGCAATTGTATATGTTTCACATGTATTTAGTACATCTAAATTCGATTTATTTGTCACATGCATAACAATACAAAATTGTACCAACAACAATCAAACATCACATTGCAAAATTGAACTAAATAGTTAAATGATCACCACAAGAAATGAATGAAACAGTTAACTAAGTACCCTATTGCACAATAGAACACATACTAGAAGGTTAGATTCCAAGTAGCATTAAATTGGGCATTCACTTAAATTTCTAAATGAAAGGCACAAACAACACATGCATCAGGTAAACCAAACATGCTTAACCGGTGTAGCTAGATGAACATAGGTCCTTAGTGATAAAGCTAAGAAAAACAAGATATTCCTCATCGTCGGAGATATCGATGGCAATGGGCTCCTTCAACTTGGAAGAGGGAAATGCTTCCATGCCGTGGGTGCACCCCTCGTAGAGGTGAGTGGTCTTATCCTGCCCCGGCACCAACATACCGGCTCTGGAGTTGAGGTAAGCACGGGCATGCTAAGAAAACACATCATAGCCTTCATGGAACACACCGGTGGTGCCCTCGAGAAAAGACCACGAGTTGTCGTTTATAGCAGCCAACCGCGTGGCGACGTCCGCGCACGAGGCATTGACGGTGGCCTCGATGGCGAGGTGCTCTTCCAAGATCTGAGGGTCGGCACACATGGCAGCCATTTCTGCCTCATCCACGCGTGGAACCGCGATTTGCTTCTCCGCTGCCATATGCCCCTTGAGATCCTGGCTATACTGCGTGCACCATGGCTTTCGGCAGTGATTATTTGGAGGATGGGGCGGTGATTTGGGTGGAAGGTGTCACGCAGGCGGTCGGGCCATGTGGGATGGAGGAGGAGGGGTGGGAGAGAGGGTGGGGAGGTGTGGATTACCTGACTAGCTGGAGGAGGCCGAGCAGTAGGAAGGAGCATCGCAGGCGAGGAGGCGGTGCTAGAAGCAAGCAGTGAAGGTTAGAAGTTAGAACTATAGGAAAGGAATGAGGAAAAGGGTAAAATGTGGCTTTTGATTGGTACCAGGGGGTGAACGAGGTAGATATTTCTATGGTAGCCCAAAATTTTTGTTCGACGCAACCCCGTAGTTTGCGATATGTATATGACACAAACAAAACCTCCACAGTAAACTATGTGTGATGATCTTGAAGATGCAAATTATTCAGAACAGTTTGCGATATCTACACATCACAAACGAATCCCACACTATACCCGTGTGTGATAAGCTTGAACGTGCAAATTTTTGATTGGTACCTGGGGATGAGAGAGGTAGATACTTCCGTGGTAGCCCAAAATTTTTGTTCGGCGCAGCGAAAAACTGGTGCAGAAAGTGTCATCGGACATTGTCCATTATTCAGAACTGTGTGGGGATATGGCAGCAAATTATGGTCAGAATTTCCCTGGTTAAAATGGCAATCCACGCTGTCGCATAATTTATGATCAATTGCTAATTTGGGTACTACACAGAGCCTACACCCCTACACCAGAGCCCACACTTACTTAATTGATCAATTAAACATAGCTGGTTGACCTTAACATTACTCTAAAAAGAACATCGTTCTAAACAAAAACTAATTTTCTGCTTGATGCTCATGGATATCCACCGCATCCTCCATGACCAGCTCGTTCTTGATGACCTCCAGGGGAAGGGGTTCCATGTCATCCATCGCCACATACTCCGCAAGCATCTTGCAGTCCATGTCTGCCATCCCTTTGGAAAAGGCCGCCGCACGCTGGGTGTGTGCAGCCATGGTACAAGCATTCACGACCTCCATCTTAGCTAGGGAGGCTATTGACGAATCAATGGCTGCCCAAGCACTCTCGGCTATTGCCAACTCTTTGGACGTAGTTTGCCGACTAGTGTCGAAGAAGGCCGCTGCTATTTGTGGAGTGACCGACATGAGCTGGGTGTGAGCGGTCTCGGCATATGCGTGGGCAGCCTCCATCAGGGCTATGGTGTCCACCGATGAACGGACAATTGATGTGCCATTCTTGCCATTTGCTATCCCGGTCGTGGATGTTGCTGCCGCCATGTCAGCTACAATAGCTTCCCTTTCAGCGGCTACAGTCGTCCTGTCGGAGATTGCGGTTGCGCTCAGGGATGTTGTGAGCATGCTCATGGCTGCCGCGACCGCGCTCGGGGTGGAGTGGGTCGTTGAAGTAGCCTTCACGACGTGGATCCACATCCCCATCCTTCACCGGCGACGTTTGAATAATACATTGGTATTTGGGAGCAAGTGTGAATGTGTGGTTGACGCGCTGGCGGTGGACTGCATCAATAAAGCTTCTGACGTAAGCCAAATATATGAGAACTGTCCCAAGATATTTTATACCACATCACACACGTTTCATGATCAAGAACTATTTGTGATGTACTTTTTTCATATTGTTTTGAAACGAAAAATGAGGTTGTTGGCAATTGAAGGTGTTTGGATTGCAATAACATTTATCTGCGGTGAACGCGCAACTATAGGAGTGTCTATGATATATGGAATTATTCAAGGTTGTTTAGGCCTTTTTAAACATTTAAAGTGTTTTTTAGACATTTCATGTGCATACATATATGAATTGTAGTTAAGCACATGCTAGCTAGAGGCGCGTGGATGGGTTGATAATCATGTATGTGTCACTGAATACATGCTTTGGTCCCATGCAAGAGATGAAAATGAATTTCAAACCTCTCTTTATTTTGGCTAGGCCATAGACATTGAGAATCCGTTTGTTTCAAATTCCAGTAGATCCAAAATATCGTTAGAAATTCATGAAACTTTGAATGGTGTCATGACCTTGTCATATTGTGTGTTCTGGTAGAAAAAATCCCAATTTGGGACAAGTTTTGGCACAAACCTCTTACAAACTAGAGATTCTCACATGAAGCCATGTGGTTCTGATAGGGAACATTCACATTTTCAGTGTGAAAAAACATCCGATGTCTCTTCTCACCCTGAATTTATTTCTAGAGTCACCATATATAGAGCAACATGACTGTCCTACTAAACTATGAAATTTTTCATGGTTCGTTTGGCCTTCTTAATACATTAATTGAGTTTTCTAGGCATTTCATGTGCATAATTCAAATTTAAACTACAATCACAAGGTCCAACACATGAAAATAGGTTGAAAATTCATATACGTTACCATGGATGCATGTTTAATTAGGTACCACACAAGAAATGGGAATGAATTTCAAACATCTTAGTGTCTTGGAATGACTGCAAGCATTGGGAAACTTGGTTTTTAAATTCATGCAAATCCAAACCTCATCAGAAGTTCATGAAACTTTGGCATGGTGTCATGACGTTGCCCTGTTGAGTTTTGTGGTAAAAAAATCCCAAATTATTACAAGTTTTGGCACATGCCTCTTACAAACCGAAGATTCTGACAAAGAAAGCCATGTGGTTTCGAGAGTGTCACCATAGAGCAACATGACTCTCGTGCTAAACTATTAATTTTTTCAGTGCCCATTTGGCATATTTAATACATTAGTTGAGTTTTCTAGGCATTTAATGTGCATAATTCAAATTTAAACTACAATCACAAGGTCCAGGGCATGAAAATAGGTTGAAAAATCATATATGTTTCTCTGGATGCATGTTTAGACCCCACGCAAGAAATGTGAATGAATTTCAAACATAACAACGTATTGGAACAACCGCAAACATTGGGAAACTTAGTTTTTGAATTCGTGCAAATCCAAACATTGTTAGAAATTCATGAAACTAGGGCATGGTGTCATGACATTTCCTGTTTTGTGTTCGAGTAAAAAAATTGCCCAATTATGGACAAGTTTTGGCACAAGCCTCTGATGTCTACTACACAACCTTCTCCTCGTAGACTCGTGTTGGGCCTCCAAGCGCAGAGTTTTGTAGGGCAATAAATTTTTCCCCTCAAGTGGATGACCTAAGGTTTATCAATCCGTGGGAGGCATAGGATGAACATGGTCTCTCCTTAACAACCCTGCAACCAAATAACAAAAAGTCTCTTGTGTCTCCAACACACCCAATACAATGGTAAATTGTATAGGTGCACTAGTTCGACGAAGAGATGGTGATACAAGCGTAATATGTATGGTAGATATAGGTTTTTGTAATATGAAAATATAAAAACAGCAAGGTAGCAAGTAACAAAAGTGAGCAAAAACGGTATTGCAATGCTTGAAACCAAGGCCTAGGGTTCATACTTTCACTGGTGCAAGTTCTCTCAACAATACTAACATAGTTGAATCATATGTAAATCTCTCACGCGTGACAAAGAGTTCACTCCAAAGTCATAAATAGCGGAGAACTAACGAAAATATTATTGTAGGGTACGAAACCACGTCAAAGTTATCTTTTCGAATTAATATTATGAACTATCCATATAAGTGTCACAAACAGCCCTAGAGTTCGTACTAAAATAACACCTTAAGATACACATCAACCAAAACCCTAATGTCACATAGATACTCCAATGTCACCATGAGTACCCATGGGCTTGATTATACAATATGCATCACCCAATTTCAGATTTGTCGTCTTCAATCCAACACAAAGAACTTCAAAGAGGGCCCCAAAGTTTCTACCGGGGATTCAAGATGAAAACATGTGCCAACCCCTATGCATAGATTCCCATGGTCACGGAACCCGCAAGTTGATCACCGAAACATACATCAAGTGGATCAATAGAACATCCCGTTGTCACCACGGATATCCCATCTCAAGACATACATCAAGTGTTCTCACATCCTTAAAGACTCAATCCGATAAGAAAACTTCAAAGGGAAAACTCAATTCATCAGAAAAGATAGAGAGGGGAAAACTCCATATGATTCATCTATATCAATAAAGCTCGCGATACATCATGATCGTGCCATCTTAAGAACACGAGAGAGAGAGATCCAACACATAGCTATTGGTACATACCCTCAGCTCCGAGGGTGAACTACTCCCTACTCGTCATGGAGACCGCCGGGATGATGAAGATGGCCTCCAGTGATGGTTTCCTCCTCCGACAGGGTGCCGGAACGGGCTCCCAATTGGTTTTTCGTGGCTCTGGAGGCTTGCAGCGGCGGAACTCCCGATCTAGGTTTCTTTTCGGAGGTTTGGGTATTTATAGGAGTATTTGGCGTCGGTCCCACATCCAGAAGGTTCCCGAGGAGGTCACAAGCCTGCCAGTCCCGGCTAGGGGGGTGGCCGCGCCCTGGTGGCTTATGTCTCCCTCGGGACTCTTCTCCAATATCTTTTCGCTCTAGTATTTTTTATATTTTCCAAAAATATTCTCCATAAATTTTCAGCCCATTTCGAGAACTTTTATTTCTGCACAAAACAACACTATGGTAGTTCTGCTGAAAACAGCGGAAGTCCAGATTAGTTCTAATAAAATCATACCAAAATCATATAGAATTATTTTAAAAATGGCATGAATACTTCACATATTATAGATATGTTGGAGACGTATCAACATCCCCAAGCTTAATTCCCGCTCATCCTCAAGTAGGTAAATTATAAAAGAAATAATTTATGAAGTGTGAATGCTAGCATAGTGCATAAATTTGATCAATGATAGTTACAAACACCTTTTCTAGCATCCTTATATATCATAAATAGTATATCATCTCATAAAACTTCTCATGATCAAGTAACAAGCTATTCACATGTTAAAGTATAGACCATAAAGTTTCTTGAAAACTAATAAACTATGCTTTCAGTCACCAAACAATTGCAATTCATCTTATTTTCAAGAAGGGTCTATGTAAGAGCTTTGATTTAGAAAATTCCACAAACTCAACCATCATATAGTCTTCCATGATTTCTAACACTCAAAGCATATTTTTAGAGCAAATGGCATCCGTCGAACACATAGAAAGATAGGGGCTTAATGTTTCGCCTCCCAACATACTTATCATATAGATAATTGTCAACAATAATAATTCATGGTCAAATATATTTGAATGGACATATATGCTTGGATCTTTCCCCACCACATGATGCTTGCCAACTAAATAATAAGTGAGGTTGAACTAAGAAGGAATACTATTGACCCTTGCATAAAGCTAAGTACATGAAAGTAAAAGATAGGCCCTTAGCAGAGGGAAGCAGGGATTTGCATATGTGCCAGAGCTCGAGCTTTTAAAATAGAGATCAATAATAATTTTGAGCCGTATGCTTTCATTGTCAACATAACAACCGAGAGATCTTGGTATCTTCCATGCTAGATACATTATAGGTGGTCTCCAAACATAATGGTAAAGTTTTTACTCCCTCTCCACCAATTAATCACACTCCACGGCGAGCCGAATCCACGGGTACCGTCCATACAAACAACAATCCCGGGGGAGTTTTGTTTCATTATATTTTGATTTAATTTTTTTGAGCATGGAACTGGGCATCCCGAATACCAGCCACTTTCTCGTGAATGATAGTGAATCAACACATATCATGAGAATAACCCACCTAGCATGGAAGATACTGACAACCCCTAGTGACTATATGAGCGATTTGGGCATACAAAACAGAATATTATTTGAAGGATTAGAGTTTGGCACATGCAAATTTCCTTAGAACAGCAGGTAAATACCGCATATAGGTAGGTATGGTGGACTCTCATCGCAGAAACTTGGCTCAAGGATTTGGATGCACGAGTAGTATCTCTACTTAGTACGGATTTTTGGCTAGCAAAAGGTTCAAAACAAGCACCACATGCTGGAGGATCCATAACAATATAACTTCTATGCAAATATACACAACCATAACTCATTACATTGTCTTCCTTGTCCAACTTTAACTAATTTTCTCAAGTTTGAAAAAAATTAATGCGGCTCACAATCATAGAAGATCTCCAAGATAGTGTATTTATATATGAAATCTCTCTTCCTTCAATATTCTTTCATGAATTGTTCAAGTGACCAATGCAGTGTTTTCTAACTTTCAATAAATTTTACCACCTATACTTCTTATATGCGAAGTCATTACTCCCCATGGGATAAGCATATAAAGAATATATAATTTCAGATTTATGATATTCAATTCATTCAACCATTTACTCATAGGATATAAGTGAAGCACGAGAGTAAATAACAAAACTACTCCAAAACATATAAGTGAAGATCAGTGAGTAGTCAAATAATTAGGTAGCTGTGTGAGGACTTTCTCTATCTCTCTCAATAAATATTTTTAGAGCTGTGTATTTTATTTAAACATCAAGCAAAACAAAAATATCACTCCAAGAATATCACACATCATGTGAACGAATAAAAATTTAGGCTCAACTTAGGCTAACTGATAGTTGACGAACAGAGGTGGGATGCATAGCATCCCCAAGCTTAGATGCTTGAGACTTATTTAAATATTTACTTGGGGTGCCTTGGGAATCCCCAATCTTGAGCTTTTGTATCTCGTTCAATCCTCTCATATCCCGGTTTCACCTATTCTCAAAAACTTCATCCACCCAAAACTTCGAAAAGGACTCGTGAGATAGGTTAGTACACACAAGAACAAATGAACACCTCATGTACTGCCAAGACAAGTTGCACAATAATTTTCAAACATTAGGTACTGTATACTATCATTTCCACAATTTATATCTACCAATACAGGCTATGGAAACTATAGGATAAGTAGATAACAAAACTATGGCAACAATCTGTCCAAATAGAACAGTCTGTAGCAATTTATAAAACCAGTGTACTTATTTAACTCAAAAAATTATGAAAATTAGGACATGCTATAAAATTTATATGACATCACTATGTAAAAATTTCAGAAACTTTCCACCTTCCAGTAAAATATGAAAATTCAAACACTACAACATAAGTTTCTTTTTTTACCCGGCACATATCAAAACATGCAATGCAAGCATCCTAAGGCAATTATTGGAAATTTTTGTTGAAAAACAAGATTATAAATAACACCTAAAAGGGAACAACAAAATAAAATGACTCTCCAAGCAAATCTCATATTATGTGACGAATAAAAATATAGCTCCAAGTGAGATATACCGATAGTGCTGAAGACGAAAGAGGGGATGCCTTCCGGGGCATCCCCAAGCTTAGATGCTTGAATAATCCTTGGATGTTACCTTGGGGTGCCTTGAGCATCCCCAATCTTAGGTTCTTGTCACTCCTTATTCTCCTCATATCGGTGTCTCACCCAAAACTTGAAAACTTCAATCACACAAAACCTAACGGAACTTCATGAGAAGGGTTAGTGTAGTAAATATAAATCATTCACTTAGGTAGTCAATACAAGATTCATAATTATTCCCACATGATACCTACTGTATTACATCATTCCCACAATTTATATTACTCAATATAAGCTATACAAACACTTGAAACAAGCAAACTATGCATGCAAAACAGAATCTGTCAAAAACAGAACAATTTGTAAAGATCTGAATGATCACCATACTTACCTGACTCTAAAAATTCAGAAAAATTAGGAAAACTCAAGGAATTCACATATAAATGTTGTGTAAAATTTTCAGAATTTTTTGCACTCCAGTAAAATCAGATAATTAATATACTGCACGCAAAACTTTCTTTTTTTGCACAGAATCAAACACGCAAGTACCCACACTATCCCATAGGCTTTACTTGGCGCTTTATTGAAATAAAAGACACAAAACATGATTACTAAAGTAGCTTAATCACGTGAACACATCAAAACAGAAAGTAAAAGTGTTGGGTTGTCTCCCAACAAGCGCTTTTCCTTAATGCCCTTTTAGCTAGGCATGATGATTTCAATGATGCTTGTATAGGAATAGTATTTGAAACATGTAAGAGAGCATCATGAATCTCAGTACAAGCATATTTAAGTCTAACCCACTTCCTATTCATAGGGATTTTGTGAGCAAACACTTTATGGGAGCAAGAGTCAACTAGCATAGGAAGGCAAAACAAGCATAACTTTAAAACCTTGAACACATAGAGAGGAAACTTGATATTATTGCAATTCCTACAAGCATATCTTCCTCCCCCCATAATAATTTTCAGTAGCATCATGAAGGAATTCCACAATATAACCAGCACATAAAGCATTCTTTTCATGATCTACAAGCATGGAAATTTTACTACTCTCCACACAAGAAAATTTCTTCTCATGACTAATAGTTGGATTATCATAAAAGAATTGAATACTACAAACTGGTTCCACATTAAAAGAATAATATTCAGTAAGAGGATATTCATAATTATGACAAGTATCACAATAGTAATCATCACTCTTTTTCATCGCATAAATATCATCACAATAATCATCATAAGTTGGAGGCATGCAATCATTATAACAAATTTGATCATTCAAAGTAGGGGGAATAAAAAGATCATCTTCATTAAGCATAGAATCCCCAAGCTTGGGACAGACATTAATTGCAGCAAATAAATTCTCAAACATGTCATTTTCATCAAACATAGCATCCCCAATCTTGTGGCTTTGTGTATCATAAACATAATCACTCTCACCATTAATAGTATGAATAGCACCAATAGTATAACAATCATTATCATCATCCTCCAAGTTGGTGCCATAAATATTTTCAAGATTATAAGAAGTATCATGATCTTCCCAATCATAATTATCACAACAAGCATAGGCATAACAAAATCATCCTCAAGTGTATCATCTTCCACAACTATTTTTGATTCATTCTCATGAGGCCTATCAATAATGGGAGCAACATTATTGGGGAGAGATACCTCTTTACCTTTACTTTTCCTTCTTTCCTTCTTCTTCACCACATTATGTGTGGGTTTATTTAATTCCTCCAAGCTTATTTTTGAAGAGGTTGGCTGAATAAAAAGCTCCTCCTCATTACCTGATTCATCATAAGAAAAAATAGGAGGATATTGGGAAACCTCTTCCCCTTCATTAGTATTCTCTTAATCTTCTATTTGTTTTATTGTCTTTAAACAATTGGCAATATAAGTATTCTCAATGCAATTTACCATGCAATACATATAGATTTCATTTAGATCAAAATCAATCATTTTCATGAGAGCCCAAGCTATAACATCCTTAGTTTTATGTTTCATTTCTTCATACCCCAAAAATAGACTAAGTTCATTATGATGCTCTAGGGTAATGAGGTTATCACAATTTTTTGACACAATCCAATCATGAAATAATTCACATTGGAAATTAAAATGACCAGTTTCATTGCAAAGTTCACAAGGATGGCGAGAAATATGAAGTCTTTCAGCACAAACATACAGCCTCTCTTGCGGCATTTAGTTTCTAAATACTTATGCCTTTTACAAAATCTATCTTCCCTTTTAGGCACGTCTTCACAAGCTCTATGCACTCCACAAAATTTGACATGCTTATAAGAAATCTTTTTATCATGACTAGTGCAATCCTCATTAGTACTATGGATATTCAAAGAATTCATACAAACAACATTGCAATCATGCTCATCCCTCAAAGATTTAGTGCCAAACATTTTAATAACTTCTTCTTCTAACATGGGAGCGCAATTTTCCTTTCCATCATTTTCACGAAAGACATTAAAAAGAAGAAGCATATGAGGCAACCTCAATTCCATGTTTTTGTAGTTTTATTTCATACAACCAAACTATTGAAAAACAAGAAACTAAAAGATTTGATTGCAAGATCTAAAGATTTGCCTTAAAGCACTCACCTCACCGGCAACGACGCCAGAAAAGGGCTTGATCTGTACTACACAACCTTCTTCTTGTGGACTCGTGTTGGGACTCCAAGCATAGTGTTTTGTAGGACAGTAGCAATTTTCCCTCAAGTGGATGACCTAAGGTTTATCAATCCGAGGCGTAGGATGAAGATGGTCTCTCTCGAACAACCCTGCAACCAAATAACAAAAAGTCTCTTGTGTCCCCAACATACCTAATACAATGGTAAGTTGTATAGGTGCACTAGTTCAGCGAAGAGATGGTGATACAAGTGTAATATGGATGGTAGATATAAGTTTTTGTAATATGAAAATATAAAAATAACAAGGTAGCAAGTAACAAAAGTGAGAAAAAATAGTATTGCAATGCTTGAAAACAAGGCCTAGGTTTCATACTTTCACTAGTGCAAGTTCTCTCAACAATACTAACATAGTTGAATCATATGTAAATCTCTCACGCGCAACAAAGAGTTCACTCCAAAGTCACAAATAGCAGAGAACTAACGAAAAAATTATTGTAGGTTACGAAACCACCTCAAACTTATGTTTTCCAATCAATCTTATAAGCTATCCCTATAAGTGTCATGAACAGCCCTAGAGTTCGTACTAAAATAACACCTTAAGATACAAATCAAGCAAAACCCTAATGTCACCTAGATACTCCAATGTCACCATGAGTACCCATGGGCTTGATTATACGAGATGCATGACACAAGTTCGGATTCGTCATGTTTAATACAACACAAAGAACTTCAAAGAGGGCCCCAAAGTTTCTACTGAAGATTAAAGACGAAAGCATGTGCCAACCCCTATGAATAGATTCCCAAGGTCACGGAACCCGCAAGTTGATCACCGAAACATACATCAAGTGGATCAGTAGAACATCCCATTGTCACCACGGATATCCCATCGCAAGACATACATCAAGTGTTCTCAAATCCTTAAAGACTCAATACGATAAGAAAACTTCAAAGGGAAAACTCAATTCATCACAAGAAGATAGAGAGGGGAAAACTCCATATGATTCATCTATATCAATAAAGCTCGCGGTACATCAAGATCGTGCCATCTCAAGAACATGAGAGACAGAAATCCAACACATAGCTACTGGTACATATCCTCAGCACCGAGGGTGAACTACTCCCTCCTCGTCATGGAGACTGCCGGGATGATGAAGATGGCCTCCGGTGATGGTTTCCCCCTCCGGTAGGGTGCCAGAATGGGCTCCCAATTGTTTTTTCGTGGCTATGGAGGCTTGCGGCACCGGAACTCCTGATCTAGGCTTCTTTTCGGAGGTTTGCGTATTTATAGGAGTATTTGGCGTCGGTTCCACGTCTAGAAGGTTCCTGAGGAGGTCACAAGCCTGCCAGGCCCGGCTAGGGGGGGGGGTGGCCGCACCCTAGTGGCTTGTGAGTCCCTCGGGACTCTTCTCCGGTATCTTTTTGCTCCAGTATTTTTTATATTTTCCGAAAATATTCTCCGTAAATTTTCAGCCCATCCCGAGAACTTTTATTTCTGCACAAAAACAACACCACGGTAGTTGTGCTGAAAACAGTGTCAGTCCGGGTTAGTTCTAATAAAATCATACCAAAATCATATAGAATTATTGTAAACATGACATGTATACTTCATAAATGGTAGATACATTGGAGACGTATCAGCCTCTTACAGACCGAAGATTCTCACAAGAAAGCCATGTGGTTCCGTTAGGGAACATTCATCTTTTATATATGTGCGAAACAATATCCGTTGTCTCTTCTCGCCTTGAATTTATTTCTGAGTCACCATAGAGCAACATGACCATTGTGCTAAACAATGGAATGTTCCAGGGTTCCTTTGGCCTATTTAATACATTAATTAAATTTTCTGGCCATTTAATGTGCATAATTCAAATTTGACTATAATCACAAGGTCCACTGCACGAAAATTGGTTGAAAAATCATCTATGAGTCACTTGATGCATGTTTTGGTCCCATGCAAGAAGTGTGGACAAATTTCAAACATCTCAGTGACTTGGCTCGACCGCGAACATTAAGAAACTTGGTTTTCCAATTCATGTAAATCCAAAACTCGTTAGAAATTCATGAAACTTGGCATGGTGTCATGACAAGGGAACACACATATGTCGTGGTAAAAAATTGTCCAACTTGGACATGTTCTCGCACAAAGCCTCTTAGAGACTAGCGTTTCTCACAAGAAGCTTTGTGATTTCGATATGGAACAATATGCATGTCACATTTGCATGTGAAACGACAACGTCATGTAATGCCTCTTTTCTCCTTAGTTTTTTTATAGAAACAACATAGACAAATAGGTGCGAAATGTAAAAATAAGAATAAATTAAGGGATCATCTCATTTTTAATGTGCATTTAATGTGCGTAATTCAAAATATATCTACAATCATAAGGTCTAGTGCACCTAAATGGGTTAAAAAATCATATATGTGCCCCTAGATGCATGTGTTCTAGGTCCCATCCAAGAAATTGGAATGAATTTCGAACATCTCAGTGTCTTGGCTCGACCGTAAACATCGAGAAACTAAGATTTTAAATCCTCATAAATCCAAAACTCGTCAGAAATTCATGAAACTTGGCATGGTTTCATGACAAGGCACACATATGCCGTGGTAAAAAAACCAACCTGGACATGTTGTCGCACAAGCCTCTTACTAACTTCCGATAGGGAACATGCATGTCACATTTGGTGAAACGAAATTCGATGTGTCTTCTCTCCTTGATTTTTTTCTAGAAACAACATAGACCAATACATGTGTAGTGCAATTTTCTTAAATTATTAAGGGTTCTTTGGATTTTTATACACTAATGGAGTTTTATGTGCATTTAATGTACATAATTCAAATTTGGAGTACAGTCACAAGGTCTATGTTGGGCAGGGCCTCGTCATATAGCAGAAATATATTGTGGTATTTTTCGTGTCCACTTTGAGAGAAGGCGCAAACATTATTAATAGCCAAAAAAAGGCATTTTGGAACAAAAAGCTGTCACGCTACCATCACAAACAAGCATATTATTTATAAGTCAAGGATGTTCTAGTGACCATTTACGTGCTGCCATGCGTGACGACGTCCTGGAATAGGGAGGTACTCACCACGTCGTCTCTCGACCAGTGGGTCGGACCGAGGACCCCCATGACGATTCACTAATGGGCCACTTCGGGTAGCCCATACCGAATACAAAAAGGATTTTACAAGACTTGGCGCACAAGACAAGGACTCCTCTAAACCCTAGGCCTACGGTGCATATATAAACCGAGGCTAGGCTAGTCAATCTAAATCTCATATTCATCACTAAAATATCGTGGTAGATGCATGTACTATGTACTATCCCCATACCAATACAATCAAAAGCAAGACGTAGGGTGTTATCTCCTTGAGAGAGCCCGAACGTGGGTAAAATCTTGTGTCCAGGTTAGCATCGCTCCAAGACGCCTAACTTAGGACCCCTACTATGAGATACGCCGGTTTTTACATCAACATTGGTGCTTTCATTGAGAGCCTGCTGGGTAATCGCCGCAGTGCGATGGGAATTCAGATCGGCTCCATCGCGGTCTACGCATCGGAACCGAGCTACGTCATCAACGTCGGCATCTTCTTCACCGGCTTAACTGATCACCTCGGCTATGCCGAGGATTGCGCTCCACGTCAGGTCATATAGATAGGGCGGGTGCCTTCATCAATATCAACTCCAATCTCAACCAAGATCATGGAAGAATCCTTTATGGTGCTCGGCGGCTCAACGTCAACATTGCCCTCGCGCGATCATGCAGTTTTTCTGGACAGCAGATTCCTGTTTGTCGTCCCTACCTCCTCGAGTTTCGTTTTGACGATTACTTTGGTGGATTTGTGCGGAATTGAGTCTGGAACAATCCTGCAAAATTTCGTCATGTTTCGGTGGAGGAATCTCCGAAGATCTAAAATATACCAAAGCCCTGTTGAATCTGGACAAGAATCTAGACGAGTTTAGGGCAAGGAGTCCAGCATCTAGCTCGTATCTCCGTTGGAAAATCCCACCGTTGATCGGCTGCGGAATTCCTATATGGATTGCCCCTTAAAATTTCAGCTCGATCCGACCGTCCAAACTCCGGGAAACATCCGATTAGTACAACAAATTTTGGATCTGTTTTCTGCACGAAAACGAATCCAACCCGAATTCATCTTTTTCATGAACGGGTTGTCGCACGTCCTTTTTGAAGGAAATTTTCTCATCATCTCGGTCATCCGACCAAGATTTCGGCATCACGAGGGCTGAATAATCATCAAGTGAACCTCGTCATCCGCGGGTTGTACGGGTCAGGCGTTCCGTTGCTTCATCAAGCCAGCATCGACCTCGTCACAAATTCCGACCTGCGCCGGCATCGCCGTGCCGTTACTTTTTCAAGCTGACGTCCACCACGCTGACCTGCTTCGACATGTCGGCTGGCATGGGGCTCTAGCGCCACCTAGCCAACCTGCACCGTCACCTCGGCTAGACCAGGGCTTTGGCATCCCTTCATCAACCTTCTCCGGGGACTTCGGCGTCACCAGTCGACCTGCTTCAACACCTCGACTGGCATGAGACTTCGGCGTCACCAGCCGACCTGCTTCAACACCTCGGATGGCATAAGACTTCTGCGTTACCAGCCGACTTGCTTCAACACCTCAGCTGGCATGAGACTTCGGCGTCACCATCCGACCTGCATGAGACTTCAGCGTCCGCTGATCACAGCTCTGCCATGTGAACTGGACCGAGGACTTCATCTCGCCACATAGACCGAGCAGGTTCGCCACGTCGTCAAGACGAACTCTTCATTCAGGCACCTCGGTGCCCAGGCCATATTCCTTTACTTATTTGCTTCACTTAAATTAACCAAGTAGAAGAATTTTATTTAAAACATATTATTACCTTTATTTGTTATTACTCTTGGCTTGCACTATATTGTGTGCACAGGAAATTGACTTCGACTGCCGTCACGCGGTCACCCCGGCGTCACCTTGCCGACCTACTCCACCACCTCGGCTAGACCAGGTGCTTTGCCTCGCCACATCGGCCAAGCCGTGATACTACTTCAGAGTGCCGAACTCCTCGTTCGGTCACCTCGTGACGGTCTTGGGGGTTGGGACCTCGGTCATGCCGAAGACTACACACCGGATCTGTCACAGTTCGATGGGCGTCCTCATCCCGCCACAAGCCCGGATCGCGTCATCGACACCGAGCACATTAACCAGCTACGTCGCTTTCATGCTAAAAAAAACTTTCAGTTTTAAATTTTGTTCGATTCGACCAAGCATTATATTTTTTTGACAAAAAGTTGTTTGTGAAAAACTTTCTTTGTCAAACATTTGTTTGTTACAAACAAATTCAATTATCTCGTTTACTTGGGGGCTTCCTTTATGAAACGAGTCCTCTTGCATATGACTATTAATGTATCGGACCTTCCTTGTTCGTGTTTACGCCAATGTATGCATCATATTGACTTAAGTGTTTCGCAAAGCTGAGTTGCCTTGCTCCTGTGCTTACCCCTACGTTCCTGATTGTTCGGCTAGGGAGTAAAGGGAGCACCTCTGCGATTGTTACGATCGGGTCATCCGAACTCGTACCTCAGACGAGTGAAGCCGAAAGCTAGCGCTCTTACTGTTTTCAACTATGGTCGGCCACAACGGAAGACAACCATACATAAATCTATTGCACACCCCTCATGGTAATCATGAGAACCCAAAGAAAGGAACCGTTGGCGGAACTATTTTCTTTGAAGATGCTTCTTACATTAAATAGTAATATAGCATAAGTTCCCTGGGCGTGCATTGTCTGTTATAGCCTAATAGCCTGATTGTCTGGTTATTCGAAACACCTCCGATATCCTCGGATGGCGTAGTAGATAACAATTTTCGGCCCTTGGCCAAAGAGGGAGAAGCCGGCGGTCAGTTAAGACGCGTTTAAAGTTCGGGCGAACACATATACGATAAGTACTTCGGTACATACAATCATTATACATAAAATTCTTTTACCCAAGTCACTTGGGGCTCTTAAATTTATATGATCCATTTTATCATAAATGTGGTTTTCTTCTTGGTCGTTGCAAAGTCTTTTTATACTACTCCTTTTTTCGACACGAGTGTTCGCTCAATAGCCGGGTAGCCTAGTTTTTTCTCTAAAGCCGGTTGAGTTTAGTTCGCTAAACAGGCCTTGGAGAAACACTCCTCCTTCGGGATATGGAGGTTGAAGCCAAATGTTGACCTGTTTGAAGTCTGACAGATCAGATGTATCATGTTAAAGAACGACCGAAGCTCATGTTAATTTTAAGACCAATTTTCGGATTGGCACGAAAACACTTGATTTAGTATGAACATCAAAGTTTTTACGTAAGTTTTTTCGGCTTTTCGAGCTTATGGCAGTTTTAAGCTATTTGTATGTTTTTTAGGAGGAGGGACATCGTCTTGACTAGGGTGCCCTACGAATACCTCAACTAGGGAAAGTTTGTCGACCCACAATTCGGTATCTTCCCTGCCGACCTGCACCTCGGCATCTGGATATTGCTTTATATGCATCCGTTTCGAATTGTGTCTTCGGTCAATAGTTGGGTTGCCCGGCTCCTGTGATTGGCTCCTACATTCCACTTTGTTTGGCTAGGAGTGCAAAGGGAGAATCACTGCGATTGTACTTCTGGTTTAACTGGTCAAGTACCTTAGTGAAGAAAGTCGAAAACTGACTGTCACAATGAGCGTAAACTGGTCAGCGATCCGATGACCATATTAAGCAACGAGCCTTTCATAAGATTGGCGAAGTACTACTGGTTTGACCTCGGTTGATGCCGAACACTATTCGAGGGCTAGTAACTGGCCCCGAACTTTAAACTCCTATGACTAAGTGAAAGTTATAATGCCTGCATATCTGATTGCCTCGTTTCCGCTAACACAAGCACCTTCGGGCGCCGAGACGTCGGCTAAGGGTTGTATTGTTAGTATGAAAACGCCCTTTGTAGCATCTACAAAGGGGTGGAAGCCGACGATGGGTCACTTTCAAGTTATTAACAGTCTCAATGGAGAATTTTCCTTCCATAATTATCGTAATAAAGCCATAAATATGCATCAATTTGACTTAAGATTTTGGGCAAGCTGGGTTGCCTGGCTTCTATGCTTACCCCTATGTTCCCGATTGTTCGGCTAGGTGGTAAAGGGAGCACCTCTGTGGTTGTTACTATCGAGTCATCCGGGTTAGTACCTGAGACTGGGTGAAGACGAAAGCTAACCATCTTAAAGGATATAATTGGTCGGCAACAATGGAAATGAAAATTTCGGTTCATTATGAACCAAAGAGTTCGGAAACTTTTCCCCAACTAAATCCTCAATATTTTCCTCCCACATTGATCGGTGTGAGGTTTCATGATCATGGTCAGCATGACAACCCAAATAAAGGTACAAATAGCGGGACTATTTTCTTTGGAAGATGTTTCTTATGTTAAATAGAAATATAACATATCTCTCCGCATACCTTTGTTTATAAAATAGTATGGCCGGATTGCCTTGTTTGCCATAAATCTTTTCCCTCATAAAGGCTTAATAAAGTAGGACAAACATTCCCCGGCCACTGGCCGAGGAGGTTGAAGCCGATGGTCAGTCGACAAAGTTTTGTATAATGCGGATACGAGCATTAATGATGTAAAGTACTTGGATACATAGAATCATTACACATAAATTGTGATTAAAGTCAATTTACTCCGGATATCGATCCTTAATTCGTCCACCCGTGCCCACATTAAGTCTCGGGGGCTACTGGGCTTTGCGCTTATCATTTACAAATATTAAAGGGGCACATCGATCCCTGATCTGGTGTTGCCACCCGACCAGTGGCTTGGGGGCTACTGCATTGCTTATTCGATGCAACAAATTCAAAGTGCAATATAGTTTCCAACGAGATTATGATCCTTGGGTTGGTTGGCCGCACCCAACCTAAGTCTCGAGGTCTATGCACACCGCTTTTGTGTTCCGAAGTATGCTGTCGAGCTAGGAGTTGATCCTCAGGCCGATTTTGCGAATTGACCTGAGTCTCAGGGGCTACTGGGATCAGCGGGTTTATGTCATCCTTCAGGTGCATTTCGGGTTTTAGACCGACACACACCTTGAGGGATACTGGCTATATATCTCGGTAGAGAATAAATTGTACCAATTGAAAATATCCATAAAAATCAGCCCACGGTTGGGGTGGTGCACCACCTCGAAAGCAGTCCGGCATAAAGCTCGGGCACAAGTGGCTGGCTCCATAAAGAGCATTTCCGACATTAAGCTCAGATGAATTCCTTCAAGTTTTTAAGGTCCAAGTTAGTTTATGATACCTCGGACGCTGACCATCGTTAGAGCTCGGATGCAATCCGACATTGGAGCTTGGAAGCGGTCCGATATAAAGCTCGGATGCGAATAACTAGCTCCATAAAAGACTAATTCCGACATTTAAGCTCGGATGGACTCCTTAAAATTTTCAGAGACCAAGGTAATCTATGACACCTTGAATGCCGAATAGTGTTGTAATTCGGCTGCAAAAGGACACCTCAGATGCAGTCCACTGTTGGAGCTCGGACGCAATAGGATAGCTTGAACGCCAAGTAGTGTTGGAGCTCGGTTGTGAAAATACGCCTTAGATGTAGTTCGACGTTTGAGCTCGGACACAAGAGGACGCCGCCGCGCAGGAAACACTTCAAACCCCAGGTATGGCGTAAATTTTTTACAAGGCATTGATAAAGGCCGACAACTTAAAAGGGCTCCTCGGATGCCCGACATGTAAGCTCTTCGGATTCAGCTTGGCGATCCTCAAGACCGGAGATAGGAAGATTTATTGAACCTGTTTTCAAGACCGACGGCTGAAGATGAAGAACAGTTCAAAAGAACCGAGGAGCATCCCCAACTTGAAGACCGGTTCAGGGGGCTACTGATGGTGTCGTGGACTAGGGGGTACTCACCACATCGTCTCCCGACTAGTGGCTCCGGCCGAGGACCCCCATGACAATTCACTAATGGGCTACTTCGGGCAGCCCATGCCGAATACAAGAAGGATTCCACAAGACTTGGCGCACAAGACAAGGACTCATCTAAACCCTAGGCCTACGGTGCATATATAAACCGAGGCCAGGCTAGTCAATCTAAATCTCATATTAATTACTACAATCTCGTGGTAGATACCTGTACTATGTACTATCCCCATATCAATACAATCGACGTAGGGTATTATCTCCTTGAGAGTGCCCGAACCTAGGTAAAATCATGTGTTCAGGTTACCATCGCTCCAAGACGCCTAGCTTAGGACCCATACTACGAGATAAGCCAGTTTTGACACCGACAACGCGTTGCACTCTACATTGTGTAGGAGGTAGCATATGCAGACCGAGGGAAATGGTTCCTTCGGTACTAAGCCAAGTCAAGATTTGGCGCGAAGATTTTTTTCATTGCGTCATTGCAAACGGTTATGTATGATGACCCGTGTGCTTAGTACATACAATGAGTTTATGTTTGCATCTGTCGTATTGGGTAAATTGTCATTTGTCAAGTTGGAAACATTCACATTTGTCGATCTAGTAAAATTGACATTAACATTATTGTAACACTTACATTTGTCAAATTCCGCAGGAACAAAATCACTACAGTATTACGGTGCAATTTTGCAATTGAAATTCAGGACACATAGATTTCATTCATAGATTAAGTAGTGGTCTTTGTAGAAAATAGTCCAACTCGACAGCTAAACGGAACAAACTTTTTCCCAATTGTTGCCAAACACGTACTGAAATAGCTAGTTCAACTATATATACTAGCTAATTTAAAGTACGTGCTACAGTTCAACTATATCTATAGTTAGATGAACTGAACAAAATAGCCCCTAATACTAGT
Source organism: Hordeum marinum (assembly GCA_022496015.1). Classification (NCBI taxonomy): domain Eukaryota; kingdom Viridiplantae; phylum Streptophyta; class Magnoliopsida; order Poales; family Poaceae; genus Hordeum; species Hordeum marinum. Next base: position 390,448,217 of record CM039672.1, read on the forward strand.
ATTACTAGGTGATACCCGACGCCTTGCTGCGTTTAGAGACATGAGAATTTGTAGAAAAAATTGTATGTCAATGATAAAGAATTTTCTTTGCAAAAAATAGTGTGTAGAGTAAGCGAACAACATGCTGAAAATGCACGTGTGTGTGTGCGCGCGCGTGTGTGTGCGCGCTTGATATAGTATATCATCGAAGTGATGAGATAAAACACCGTTACGTAGAGACATCTCAGCCCTCACGCAAAACCTAAAACAATGACAACACTATAGTTATGCATTCCATAAAAACATAACTTGCTCAGAAGAAGAAACCTGAGTTCAGTTACAATATAATTTTCTATTAAAAAAGTTAGTTAAAAATCATGAGGCTCACTTTCGACTAAATCATGCTTCTCACAAGATCAAGAAGAATTTCCTATGGTACAGTTGCAATTAGAAACTGACCAAAGAAAACTAATGAGAGTTCATCTTGAATACAAATGAAGTTGATCAGTCTAGTGATAACCAATTCTAAATTTAGGCAACATGAGGGCATAGTGTAGTTTGTAATTAAGAAGCTGAAGGCATGATTGACGATGTAGCAGTGAGGTTGTATTATAATAAGGAAATTAAAAGAAAGAATAACAGAGGGGGCATTGCATCTTCCATATGTGTGAGCTGCATATGAAACATTCGGATGAGTCCATAAAATCAGGCCTCTATATATAATAAGGGAAAGGAATGTGAACACAAATTATGACTGAGGAATATGAACAAAAAACATTTTTTCTATTTTGCCGCTGTCAAAAGATATAGCATGCATTATCTAACGTCCTAATTGCATCTGAAGTTTTAATGTAACTAAATATTTCAAGAAATTAGACGTGTGAACCAATTCGAATCCGTAGATTAAAAATCACATGGATCTAAGAAGGGGAAGCAAAGAACCAGACATTTACCTACGGCTAAAAGGACCATCTGTAAGCGTCCTTAAACTGGAGTGGCCAAACACAGCAAAAATCTCCGGCAACAGTGCATGCATAGACCACGAAATCATGAAGGTTAGAGCATCTCCAGCTGTTGCCCCTCCCCCCCCCCCCCCAAGGAGGCATAAAAATCGCCACGTGGGGGCGAGCCAACGGTAGAATTGGCGCTGCGGGCGGTTGGGCATCCAGCTGTCGCCCCCAGGTCGCCCCAGGCGCCGATATCGGCCCATTCGTAGCCGCTTTTTGGCCCAGATAAATAGAAAAATGGCCCGATATCGGCGAGAAATAGCCATATTCGGTGTGGTTCGGCGTGGTTCGGCGTTGAATTCTCAACATAGATAAAAAATTTATCACATAGTTCATCACAGAAAATCAAATAATGCAACAAAATAGTGCAACAACAAATAGTTCAATACAAATTATATATAGTTCAACAAATAAATACTCATATGTCATCACATGTCGAGCTAGGCGTCGCCCTTGATCCTCCATAGGTGCTCCACCAGATCCTGCTGCAGTTGATGATGCACCTGTGCGTCTCGGATCTCTTGACGCATACTGAGGTAGGTAGTCCAGGTTGTCGGTAGCTGGTGATCAACTTCGGCTAGAGGACCCTGCCTGTAGTATGGTTCATTGTCAAACACTAGCTCTTCCTGCTGGCTCTCGATGATCATGTTGTGCAAGATGACACATCAAGTCATGATCTCCCACATTTGATCTTTCGACCAGGTCTGAGCAGGGTACCGGACAACAACAAATCGAGATTGGAGCACACCTAATGCCTGCTCGACATCCTTCCTGCAAGCCTCCTGCACCTTGTCAAAGTGGGACTTCTTGCCTCCTGGCACAGCGTTTGAGATAGTCTTCACAAATGTAGACCATCTCGGATAGATGCCATCAGCTAGGTAGTACCCCTTGTTGTAGTGCCGCCCGTTGACCTCGAAGTTCACCTGAGGAGAATGACCTTCAACAAGCTTGGCAAAGACAGGGGAGCACTCCAACACGTTGATGTCATTATGAGTTCCTGGCATACCAAAGAAGAAGTGCCAAATCCAGAGGTCATGCGTGGCCACCGCCTCAAGTACCACACTGCAACCGTCTTTGGCGCCTTTGTACATCCCCTGCCAAGCAAATGGGTAGTTCTTCCATTTCCAATGCATGCAGTCGATGCTTCCAAGCATCCCAGGAAATCCTCTTGCTGCATTTTGTGCTAGGATCCGAGCAGTGTCTTCCGCATTGGGTGTTCGCAAGTATTGCGGTCCGAAGACTGCCACCACTACCCGACAGAACTTATAGAAACACTCAATGATGGTGGACTCGGCCATGCACCCATAGTCGTCGAGTGAATCACCGGGAGCTCCATATGCAAGCATCCTCATCGTTGTCGTGCACTTTTGGATTGAGGTGAATCCAAGTTTGTCGGTGCAATCCTTCTTGCACTTGAAGTAGTTGTCGAATTCCTAGATGGAATTCACAATCCTGAGGAAAAGCTTTCGGCTCATTCGATAACGGCGCCGAAATGTTTTCTCGCCATGTAGTGGAGCATCGGCGAAGTAGTCAGAGTAGAGCATGCAGTAGCCCTCGAGACGATGCCGGTTCTTTGCTTTCATCTGCCCCGGCGCTGAGCCACCTTGCTTTGGCTTTTCATTGCTCGCCAGCAGGCCAGCGAGGGTGGCGAGGACCATGAGATGTTCCTCTTCCTGGACGTCGGCCTCGGCTTCCTCCTCCAGTAGCGCGGCGAGCGCTTCCTCATCGTCCGAGTCCATTGTCGAGCCTGGAAAATTGCCGAACACCTTCCGGGCGCGATGGGCGCGTACTCACCGCTACACTGCCCCTCCGTGGCCGGAAACGCCAGAAAAATCGCCCAACTGGTGGTGGAGGGGCTGCCTCGGCGAATCCTCTGCTCTTTTTCCGACGGGGATGGGTTATCTAGCGGTGGCGGGCGTTGGGCGGCGCCGTCATCAGGCGGTTGGTGGCCGAGTGCGCGGGGGGGGGGAGACGAATCTGGAAGAAAGACTTGAGTTTTCGCTTGACGGTGTGGGCCAGACATGCTTTTCCCTTGCGCCGGAGCCCCCGAGCGCCCCTGAGTGCGCCGGGTGTGGCCTGCGATCGCCGGGCCCAAAAACGGGCCGAGCCGGCGGATTTTGCCATCCTGGGGGCACGACTGGGGCGTTTTTTCGGCGTCGGCGCCGAAAAAGTCGCTTGGGGGGGCTGTTGGGGGCGTGGCTGGAGATGCTCTTAATCACGTGTAGTGTATTGCCAAGAGAAGCCGTAGAGGCTGCGGCCTATAGCGGACCCCGTTCTCTTTTCGATATGATCCTCATTCGCTTTGACAATGGACGCCCTCATCTATTAGACCATGTGCTCGTGGAGATCCTCGTCTACCGGCCCAATACATGGTTGGCCATCGTGCCTCGTCTGCCGGCCCGATACATCGTTGGCCGCCGCGCGGTGTGTAGGACCTCGCGCTTCGCCATATCCCACCTGAAGAAGGTGAAGATTGACCGTGCCCAGGCCAGATACCAGACCGCCATCAGCCCGTCACCAAAATCGTGACTCACCATGAGATATACTGCTATGGTGTCTTAGTGACCAGAGTCATCGTCTTCAACTTCATCTGCATCCGCGTCGTGGTAGAGAACGTCGTTCCCAGCGTCCTCTGCTTTACACAGGCTTTGTTTGCGATGGTCATGGGTTCCAGGGGTGTGGTGTTATGTGTACATCGTGGCGAATGTCATCCTGATGGTATCTGCTTCCACCATGGCATGCGCAAAGCTTAGTTTGCCGCTCGCATCGAATTGCGAGAATTGTGGCACGGGAGGACGGAGGAAGCGTTGGAGGCAGGGCGATTGGGGAAAGCAGAGGAGATGAGGAGGGGAAGAATATGCGGTCACAAGGAGAGGAAGCAGAGAAGCCCAACCAGCTCGTTTGGGTTTCGATTTCGCGGCATAGGAAGTCGGAAGTACATCATGCGTTGAATTATGGTGGAGAATTGTGTCGAGGGGAACAGAAGAGGTTGTTTTGAATCAGATGGCTACCTACAATGCACACCTTGATCAATGGCTAGATTTTTTTTCTCGAATACGCATGAGTGTGCATATCATATTTTATAGAAGAAGGGGGAAAGAGCCTCAAGCCACCATCGGTGTTACATAGTTAAAATGCTACAACAACACCGATACAACTCACTCCACACGCTACCCTGAGCGGACTACTCACTTCTCGCCCACCCAAAGAGCAACTCGAACATAGTGTCTAGTTCCCCTTTCAGTAGCCATGCCTGCTGCCACCTCCTGCCCTTGGCCACAATCCTCGAGACTACTACGTCTAGGGACGGGGAGGCACCGTCAAAAACCACCGCATTCCTATGCTTCCATAACTCCCAGAATACAAGAATGAAAATTGCCCTTAGCTCCTTGGGCTTATTTACTCACTCTAATCTCCTCACGCACCAATCTTTCAGAGTATCTTGTGTCGTGGGTGACCATTCCTGCTTTCCCCCGGCCGTGCAAATCACTCTCCAAATCATTCTCGCAAAGACGCATGTGAGAAGAATGTGTTCAATGGTCTCTTCTTCCTGGTCATGGAAGGGGCAAGTGTCTTGATGGGGGAGCCCGCGCCGTGCAAGATGGTCTAATGTCCAACATCTATTCCTCAGCACCAGCCAGATGAAGAAACAACACTACAACGGGGCTCGAGATTTCCACGTAAAGTTTGAAGTTTGTGCCACTTCCCTTCCGGCAAACTTCACCGTGTATGCCGAGCGGATGGAAAATTGTCCACCAGCTTCCCAAGACCATACGATGGTGTCCGCGGTGTCCACCTGGAGTTGGACAAGACACAATCTCCGCCAGAGCCGTAGGTATTCCAGTAGTGTGTCGAAAGCCATGTTTGGCACAATGTCTTGCACCCAGCACCCAAGGGCGATCGCATCATGCACCGAAAGCGTCGCCTTAGCACAAGGCGGGATGCAAGCATAGAGTGCTGGCGCGAGCTCTTGAATTCTTGTCCCATCTAGCCAACGGTCCTCCCAAAACAGGGTGTCCTTGCCCTCCCCTAAGGTCACCCTTGTTGCCGCCGCAAAAAGAGCCAATGATTCATTGGGTATCTTGATTTGGAATTCCTGCCAAGGTCATTCGTGGTCCGCCGGCCTTAGCCAGGCCCAACGCGTCTGCATGGCGATATTTAGCCATCTAAGGGAGGGAATCCCTAGGCCTCCTGCCCACTTCGGTGAGCACACCTCGTCCCAGGCCACGGAGCAGTTCCCATCGTTTGCCTGAGTCTTACCGCACCAGAGGAAGCCTCTTATAATTTTGTTCATATCCGAGATCGTCTTCATGGGTAGGTCTAGCGCCAACATTGCATGCAAAGGCACAGAGCAAAGGACAGAGAGTACCAAGATCAAACACCCGCTCTTGGGTAGGGTGGCAGCCTTCCACGTGGGAAGGTAATTCGCCAGATGATCCACCAATCCGCGTAGCTGAGCTGCTGAGGGTTTCTTGAGTCATAGTGGCAAGCCCAGGTATTTGCACGGGAAGGACCCAATCTGACAGCTCAGTATGCCCTCCGTGCGTATCACCTCTTCCTCAGAGCATCTAATTGGCATTGTCGCGGTCTTGCCAAGGTTGACGTGAAGTCCAGAGGCCATACCATACATCTCCAAGATCCTTGAGGAGGTTCTCAACTCGATCTCCACAGGCTTGACAAAGACAATCACATCATCCGCAAAGATTGACATCCGGTGGCGGAGACCCGCACGGGTCAAATGTTGCAGGATTCCCATCTCCGATGACAACCGAAACATGCATTGTAGAGGCTCCATAATGGGGATAAATAGCATCAGGGACAAAGGTCCGCCCTGAGGTAGTCCACAACAGTTGTGAATCGGGGCACCCGGCACCCCATTGACCATAACCCTAGTGGTCGTCGTAGCCAGGAGACCCGAGATCCAGCTCAACCACCTTCTTCCGCCCATAGCCTGGAGGACCTCCAAGAGAAAGGGCCACTTTACCATATCAAACGCCTTTGAGATGTCAAGTTTCACTATTACGGATGGCACCTTGAGAGCGTGTAGGCGTCGGGCCGTGCATTGAGCCAGCATGAAGTTGTCATGCAAAGATCTCCCCTTGATGAATGCACTCTAGTGTTCTCCCACCAAGCGTGGTAAATCTGCCGTTAGCCGGCAAGCCAGGACTTTATCAAAGATTTTAACCGCCCCATGCATCAGGCTCACCGGTCTGAAGTCCCACAGGGCCTCGGCCCCATCATGTTTGGGTAGTAGGGCAACAAGCGCCTTATTGATGGAGGCCAACCATCGCATATCTGAATGGTAGAAGGAAGTGAAATCCTCCATGAAATCCTCTCTTATTATGCTCCAGCATACCACATAGAAACACGTCGTGAAGCCGTCCGGCCCTAGCGCCTTGTCCAGGGGCATTGATTTGATCACTTTCAGAACCTCCTCGGGTGTGAAAGCTACCTGGAGGTGTTGCAAATCCAGCAAGGGCAGATTTAGGTCCTCAAGGTTGAGCGTGTGTTCTCGGGTTGTGGTAGACCCAAACAGGGCCCCATAATAGTGATCCACCACTTCCGCAATTCTCTCTTGTCCTGAAATCATGAAGTTGTCATGGCGTAGCGACATAATGACATTCTTTCGCTTCCTGTGCTTAGCATGTCTGTGGAAGAACTTTGTATTAGCGTCCCCCTCCTTCAAGTGTAACAGCGTCGATCGTTGTCTCGTGATAGACCGCTCAAGGGAGGAGAGGCCCAAGAGCTTCCTCTTTAGAAGCTGGTGCAGCTGGAGCTCAGCCGGACTCAGATCTCGTGTTTCCATTGCCATGTCTAAATGGAGGATCAGCTCAAGAGCCATGGCAATTTGCATGCGAACATTCCCGATCCATTTGTCGCTCCACCTTTGTAATTGCCTTGCCATGGCCCGCAGTTTGCTATTTTACACTGTAAAAGGGTTCCCTATCAATGGTGTGTCTGTCCAACTATTCTGCACTGTTTGCATGAAGCCCGACGCCTTCGTCCAGAAAGCCTCAAATTTGAATCGCTCCCCAAAATGGAAGTCTGTGTGCAAGTCCACCAACAGCGGACAATGGTATGAAATTGCCGTACTAAGTGCCATGAGCATGCATGAGGGGTAAAGATCCTCCCAACAATTCGTCGCAAAGACGTGGTTGATCCGCTCCAGAGTCGCCCGTGACCTCCTGTTAGACCACGTATACCTCCTACCATTGAGGTATAGCTCATTCAGTTCTAGCCGGTTTAGCTTGGACTGGAACGAGGTTATCATCCGCCGGTTTATGGAGTTTTTACTCTTGTCCTCCGGATTGACCAGGAGGTTAAAATCGCCAAGTAACAACCATGGGCCAGCATGCAAGTCCCTCACGTCCACAATTTCCTGCTTGAAGTATACTTTTGCTGCGTCCAATTTTGGCCCATACACACCCGTGAGCCACCACGTCGGGGCGCCCAAGGGTTGAACCAGGGCCGAGAGAGTGTTCTCGGTTAGGTGGGGGTTCGAGAGTGAGATCATCAAGGGATCCCAGGCTAGCAAAACACCGCCATGGACCCCGGAGGCCGGAAGATAGTAGAAACTCTCGAATTTATTGCCAAGGCATTGTTTAACCACATCTAACATTACAAGCTCCATCTTAGTTTCCTGTAAACACACGATGCATGGATCAGCCAAAACCACCACCTAGGCGATCGAGAGTCGCCGTGCCGGAGTGTTCAAGGCCCTAGCATTCCACACGAGCAATTTCAAAGGCTGTGAGTCCATATGAACAAGCCCACCAGCGCCACCACGGCCAGGACATCATGCCCATGCCTCCACTCCCGCCTCCTCGCCATGCAAAGGGAGGACCGACGGCTGCCAACTGAAAAGGGCTAGGATTGCCGCGATGTTCTCATCAGATAGCGGCTGGTCGAAGAGTCGTATGTATGCCTCAAGAGCCTCATCCCCGATCGTATACCCCTCATGGGCTAGACAAAGCTTCCGTATGATCACTTTCTGCTGCATGTTGGCCATCATGCCTGGGCCTCCTCTCTTGGCGAGGCGAACACTCCTCCTGGGCGTCGTGACTGTCAACTGCCTACGCTTTCCGGTATGTTTGGGCTGTGGAGGAGCTCTGCCTGCTGGGGTTTGCAGGATAGGCGTTAGCACCTGCTGCACCTTGTTGCAAAACTGGGCAAGACGAGCACAGGCAGCTGGCTGAGTCTGAGTTCCTGATCCGTCCTGCGTCGCAGCACCAACCTCTTCAGATAGGCTAACCGCAAAAGTGTCTAAGGCCTGCCCATGCCCCCATCTAGGTGAGGCGGGGAGCGATCCGTTGTGTTCTCCCCGCAAGGCAGCTGAGGAGCGAGAGGAGATGTACATTCCCCGCTGACCAGTTGAGACGCGAGGGGGTCTAGAAGTGGAGAATGCTGCAAGCGGTTGTCCGATGGATGGTCCTGGGACAGCGACAAACCAGTGCTAGGTTGCGAAAACAGCACCCCGTCTCTCGCTGCTTCGGATCCCAAGGTGGGCCCTGCCTCGTCCGCTTTAGACTGGTGCACCATCCCCTCCTCCAAGGAAACCTCCACGGTTCCTATCCATATAGACTGGTGAAACGAGCGCCAACTGTTTGAAGATGCTTTGGTCGTCAACAGTGGGTCCAGGGATGACGGCGGCACAACCACCAGGGGAGGCAGGCTCCTCCACGATCGGAGTTTGAACACGGACAGACCGCGTCGCCGGCAGCTGCCCCGTCATCATGGCGACCTGCCGACCGGACACCGGCCCTGCACCATTCCGGTGGCCCTCCCTGTGCCGGCCATTCGGGTGGCCGCCGTAGCCCACGAGCTGGTCCTGGTGAGGGTCAACGTCCGATGGCGGCAACGACGGTGGAGATGGTGGTGGTGGTTGTTGGTGCAGTGATGACCGTCCTCCGACGATCCCGATGGGCTCCGCTTCCAATCAATGGCTAGAATCAATTGGGGTGATGTGGCTTAAGGAAGCTAGAGAATTCCTTGTAGTGGGGGCTCCTATTTAGATATAGTAGATATGGAGGGCTTTCTACTACTTCCAGGTTTTCAGCAGCCTCTCCTCTGCCGAGCGCATTCAGTAAGAGGCGGAGGAGGAGGAGCCTACCGACGAGCTGGAGGAGTCAAATCCGTCGCCTGCTGTAGCTGCCCTCCACCGCTCTTGATGCGCCTCCTTGAAGCGGGGGGACTCGGTGTAGATCTGCTCATTCCGCGCCACCGTTGCGGCGTCTGCTGTAGCCACAGCAGCGGTGAGCCCCATTGTGTGCTCAACCAGGCGCCCCTCCTCCTTGTGTAGGAAGTTGATGTAGCGCGCAAGGCCGCTGACGCAAAAGCCGAGCGGTTGGGCATTGTTGGCGGCCTCCTCCTCCCACCTTCGGGTCGCGGTGGCGGAGCGGGTGATGGCCCCGGTAGCTGATGGTGGGGTGACGGCCAAGGCAGACGACGGTGTGGTGGCGGCCAAGGGCAGCCGCTGGTGGGGTGGCGACAACATCGGCCGGTGAAGGCGTGCCGGCTACTGTGGTCGTCACCGGCAACTGCCTTCGGGCAACGGTGGCGGAACATGTGTTGGGTGGCATGCGCACATGCAACAAGGACACCACGTGCACTACATGCTTCCAAGGACTCCATCGCTGACGTGATGCAGCCTCCCAGCTAGAGTTGTCCTCTAGTGGAGTGGTAGAGCAACGACAACGAACGGCTGCCATTGACGATTGGGTGAGAAGCAAATTAGAGAAGCTACGGGGAGAGCGGGGATTAATGCGGTGTGTATACGCCGGCCATGAGGGTTTATAAAGCAGGCGGCCAAGCATTGGGGGTTTGTGGGATTTCGGCAAGCCAGGCGGGAAGCTTGTGCGGGAACGGGAAGGCCAAAAGAAACATCTGCACACTCCCGAAGCATGCACTGGAATCCTCGTGCGGCAACGCGGTGACAAGACGAGACGGAAAAGGGAGAAATGACAAGTACACAAACGATTAATAATAAAAAACATTTGCGGTTTATTACATAGCAAAAGTTCGCTCTGGACGCACGGTCGCGAACTACTCTACGCATGAGGCGGCCGCATCGCGCTTTGCCGGCGTCCCTCGACGTTTTGGGCGCCCTATGGATGCGGTTGCACCACATCTGGCGCCACCATGCAGTTATACGTGTGCCACATGCAGTTAAGCACTGCAAAAACTACCATGCGAACGTGCCGAAATTCCAAGCCGTCCGGTGCCCACCCATTTATTTCCGCGGCCATTTACGTACCTTCATGTCTTCCACCTTTTGATTGCTCCACAGAACACAAGAAGCAGACCCACGACGAAAAATAATAGAGAGATGATGCACATCTCTTCAACACCTCAACATTCCCGCGCAGATCCAATGGCGGCTGTCGGCGCCAGGTGGCAGTTCACCATTGTTGTCAAAGTGGACACCCACATCAGGAAGACGGACCTCTTGGTGGTGTACACCAACAACTCGGTCATTGTGGAGAACTCCATCAACACTTTGGAGCAGCTGCTTGCCGAGGATGGCAAGTACAAAGTGGTCGGCTTCGACCTCAAGTACACCGGCGGTCGTGCCGAGCATGATCAGATGGCTGTCATCGCCCAGTTGTGCGTGCGCCGTCACGTGCTCATCTATCACTACTGCATGGCCACAAGGTCTTGCGAGCGTGTCACCAGGTTTGTCAACATCCCCGACTACAGGTTCGCAATGGTGGACACCACCAACGATCTCAAGGTTCTCAAGATATCGGGATTGTACTTCGAGAAGCTTGTCAACATCCAAAGTTAGTACATGTTCCGGGGCGGCGAGAAGAAGAAGCAGAAGGACTCCCTGGTTTACCTCATTGTGGCCATCATCTACCCCTACTATAGGGACATGAAGGCTAAGTGCAACAAGGACAAGTCTATCTAGCACAAGGCCTAGGATAGTTCCTATTCTGATGCATAGCCTGATTTTGATAAACTATGGTATCTTACTGTTACCCTATATGCTTAGTACAGGCTGGTTAGTGATCCACCAGTGACCCCACTTTGTCCCTATCGCCCCTGCTTCATCATCAAAGACTCAAAGACTCGATCAACTTGATCAACGAGCCAAGCCCAACACATCACCTCACACCCTATCAATTGTATGACCCTGCAGAGCTACTATCGAGTACCATGGGTGACACCTCGTGACATACCCCTGATGCTAACTCTGTAGTGTAGTTAACCGAGAGTGGCTTATGGAGGGTGATTCCTTCTTCATCACTTCCGATAATGACTCTGTCATGCGACACCTCAAGTGAGAACCATCGAGGGTGATTCCTCCCCGGTTACCTTGACGGTTACGTCGAGGGTGATTCCTCGGATTCCCCTTTGATGTTATGGACAAACGGTTACTTTGACTCTAGTATAGGACCATGTTTAGATGGGTGGAATGGGTGGATACCTGTGTAATAATGATGAGGCACGGTCGGGCATTCTTGGCCCTTGTCGTAAGTCCTCGAGACGGGGCGACGGGACCATAGATCTCCGATCATTGATCGTCACCGCGGTTAACAAAACATTAATGGGTTTGGATATGTGATTTGAGAAGGCCTTTGGACTTTTTCGCACTAACCACCACGTGGGAATAAATATGGGTACTCTAAGTCATACATTCGTCCGAAATCTCTTCAGACGTCACGGTTGAGCGGCACACATATGTCTACTACACAACTTTATTCTTGTAGACTCGTGTTGGGCCTCCAAGCATAGTGTTTTGTAGGACAGTAGCAATTTTCCCGCAAGTGGATGACCTAAGGTTTATCAGTCCGTGGGAGGTGTAGAATGAAGATGGTCTCTCTCAAACAACCCTACAATCAAATACAGCAAATCTCTTGTGTCCCCAACACACCCAATACAATGGTAAATTGTATAGGTGCACTAGTTCGGCAAAGAGATGGTGATACAAGTGCAATATGGATGGTAGATATAGGTTTTTGTAACCTGAAAAATATAAAAACAGCAAGGTAACAAGTGTAAAACAGCGAGCAAAATAATATAGCAATGATTGGAAATAAGGCCCACGGTTCATACTTTCACTAGTGCAATCTCCCACCAACGCTAACATAGTTGAATCATATGATCATCCATCAATGTGCAAAAAAGAATTACTCCGAAGTTCCTATCTAGCGAAGAACAACAAGATGAAATTGGTGTAGGTAGTAGAACCACCTCAAAGTTATTCTTTCCGATCAATCTTTTGAGCTATTCCTATAAGTGTCACAAACAGCCCCAAAGTTCGTACTAAAATAACACCCATGATACATATCAATCAACCATAATGTCACCTAGATACTCCAATGTCACCTCAAGTATCCGTGGGTAAATTATATGACATGCATCAAACAACTTCAGATCTATCATATTCAATCCAACACAAAGAACTTCAATGAGCACCCCAAGATTTCTATTGGAGAACATAGTATGAAAACATGCAATCAACCCCTATGCATATATTCCCAAGGTCACCGAAATTCGCGAGTTGATGGCTTAACATATATCAAGTGAATCAATAGAATACCCAAATGTCACTAAGGGTATCCCACGCAAGACTTACATCAAATGCTCTCAAACCAAAATATTCAATCCAACATACCGAGATCTCAAAGTGAAAGATTCAATTCATCACAACAACATGGGAAGGGAAGAACACCATATGATCCAACTATATTAACAAAGCTTGTGACACATCAAGATCATGCCATCTCAAGAACATGAGAGAGAGAGAGAGATCAAACACATAGCTACTGGTACATGTCCTCAGCGCCGAGGGTGAACTACTCCCTCCTTGTCATGGCCTCCGCCCGGATGATGAAGATGGCCACCGGAGATGATTTCCCCTCTCCGCCAGGGTACTAGAATGCCTCCAGATTAGTTTTTTTGTTGATACAGAGAATTGTGGCAGCGGAGCGGAAGCTCTCTCTTTATTTCTGGGGTTTCTGGTATATATAGGATTTTTCAGCGTTAGAATCATGCGCAACGGAGCCACGTGGGCCCCCAAGCCATCAGGACGTGCCCCTAGGGGGCACCCAGTTGGCTTGTGGCCTACAGGTGGCTCCCCTCCGGTTGGTATTTGATCGAGTGTTACTTATTTCCTCCAGAAAAAATCACAAAAAAGTTTGGGGCGATTCTGAGAACTTTCATTTTCTGCACCAAAACAACATCACAGTAATTCTGCTGAAAATAGCGTCAGTTCGGGTTAGTTCTAAATAAATCATATAAAGTGCATCTAAACCATATAGAAGTATTGTAAATATATGTGAATATGGCATGAATACTTCATACATTATTGATACGTTGGAGACGTATCACACGCGCTCGGGTGGCCCGCGTAAGCACCGTCTTTGTATTAAGAGGTGCCAGGATTGACACCGGCCGTCCTCGCAACGTGCAGGATTGCAAAGGGCGATTGGCCCATGACCCCTTCGCGTTAGGATGTAGACCAGCGTGTGGCCTCACAGTTAAGCCTAGGTAGGACTACGGCATGTTGATCAGCCGAGGCCGGGCATGACCTGAAAATTGTGTCCGGTCAGAGTTAATCGAGCATGTTTGGTAAGTTGGTACACCCTTGTAGGGAAGTATATATTTTTGAATAGCTATGTCCACTGTAACGGATACTTGGGGTTGTATCCCGATCTAATACAACTAGAATGGTGACTTTAAAATGAAATATTGGCTCCAAAATCGCTTTCTCGTAGAGAGTCGAGGAAGGATCTCTCGGCGTTACTAAATAAACTTGCTACTTATAATATGCTAATCTACACTCTTCTAATGCTACAAGACGTTGAAGATGCTAGTCTTCGATAGGCTAGGTCTTCCCCTCTATTCTGGCAATTTTGCAGTCCAGTCCAAAGATATAACCCCATCCCTTTGATAATGATGCATACTTAGCATAGTTCAGATGTCAGTCTTGCGAGTACTTTGGATGAGTACTCATCATTGCTTTTCTCCACTTCTCCCCTTGATACGATTGTTGCGACCAGATGACAAAGCCTAGGAGATGGTTGATCCTGCGGATGACTACTACTACCAGGACGGAGCTTACTACTACATGGAGGCTGTTGAGTAGTTAGGAGGCTCCCAGGCAGGAGGCCTTGCCTTTTCGATCCGTGTTTATATTTGTGCTAGCCTTCTTAAGGGAAACTTGTTTACTTATGTATGTACTCAGATATTATTTTCTTCTGCTTACTCATTTGTATTCGAGCCCTTGAGGCCCCTGGCTTGTAATGTAAAGCTTGTATGACTTTAGTTTGTCTCTAGAGTTGTGTTTTAATATCTTCCAGTGAGTCCCTGATCTTGATCGTACGTATTTGCGTGTATGATTAGCATACGATCAAAATGGGGGTGTCACAAGTTGATATCAGAGCCGACTGCGTGTAGGTTGTTGGGGGAACGTTGCATGGGAAACAAAAAAATCCTACGCACATGCAAGATCTATGCATGGAGATGTATAGCTACGAGAGGGGGAGTGCATCTACATACCCTTGTAGATCGCTAAGCGGGAATCGTTAAGAAATGCGGTTGATGTAGTCGTACTCTTCACAATCCAATCACGATCCGTCTCGATCTAGCGCCGAACGGATGGCACCTCCGCGTGTAGCACATGTACAGCTTGATGACGTCTCCACCTCCTCGTTCTAGCGAGCAAGGGTGGAGTAGTAGATGAGTTCTCCGGCAACACGACGGCGTGGTGGCAGTGGTGGTATCTCGGCAAGGCTATGCCTAGCGCTACCGAAACCGTGAACGGAGGAGAAATCGATCTAGGGAGAGAGAGGGCGCCAAGGGCTTCATGTGTGCTATTGGGGTGCCCCTCCCCTCTATATATAGGTGGAGGGGCGTGGGGAACAGCCCCTCAAAGCCCTAAGGTGCAGCCAAGGGGGGGAGGTGGAATCCTAGTCCCCCTCCTTCCCTTCCATTCAAAGGTGGATTGTCCACCTTTCCCAACTGCATGGGCCTTGAGGGACTTGTGCGCTTGGCCCAATAAGGCCACAATGTCTCCCCTCAGCCAATGAAAACCCTTGGGACGTGGTAGGACCCTTGGTGGACTTCTGGACTCCTCCAAAAGTTTCTGGAACCTTCTAGAAGCTTCCCGATACAATGCCAGAAAAAACCCAAAACTTTTTCGGTAGCCAAAATATGACTTCCCATATATAAATATTTACCTCCGGACCATTACGGAGATCCTCGTAACATCCAGGATCTCATATGGGACTCCAAACAATTTCGTTCACCAACATATATAACTCATCAACACTATATCATCATCGAACGTTAAGTGTGCAGACCCTGCGGGTTCGAGAACTATGCAGACATGACCGAGACACCTCTAGGGTCAATAACCAATAGCGGGACCTGGATGCCCATATTGGCTCCTACATATTCTATGAATATCTTTAACGGTCGAACCCCGATGTCAAGGATTCAATCAATCCCGTATGCAGTTCCCTTTGTCCATCGGTATGTTACTTGCCCGAGATTCGATCATCGGTATCTCCATACCTAGTTCAATCTCGTTACCGGCAAGTCTCTTTACTCGTTCCATAATACAAGATCCTATAACTAAATCCTTAGTCACATTGCTTGCAAGCTTCTTGTGACGTTGTATTACCGAGTGGGCCCAGAGATACCTCTTCGTCATACGGAGTGACAAATCCCAGTCTTGATCCACGCCAACCCAACAGACACCCTTGGAGATACCTATAGAGCACCTTTATAGCCACCCAGTTACATTGTGATGTTTTATACACACAAGGCATTCCTCCGGTGTCGGGGAGTTGGATGATCTCATGGTCGTAGGAATAGATGCTTGACATGGATAAAGCAGTAGAAATAAACTGACAGGATCAACTGCTATGCTTACGGTTGGGTCTTGTCCATCACATCATTCTCCTAATGATGTGATCTCGTTATCAAATGACAACTCATGTCTATGGTCAGGAAACATTGACCATCTTTGATCAACAAGCTAGTCTACTAGAGGCCCACTAGGTACATAGTGTTTGTCTATATATCCACACATGTAACTGAGTTTTCGATCAATATAATTCTAGCATGGATAATAAACGATTATCATGAACAAGGAAATATAATAGTAACCACTTTATTATTGCCTCTAGGGCATATTTCCAACATAGGTATCCCCCTTTCCAACCTCTTGGCCGAAGTTGAGTTTAGTCTTTGCAAAACTTTTACTAACATTGTTGTGTGGCTTACGGGCCCACATCTCAAATGGGTGGTATTAGGATCTTTTATTCCTCTTCTATACTCTGGGTTCTGATCTCTCTACTATTTCAGGTATTTTTTTGCAATCTCTAACATTAGGTTCTCGTGGTCACATCCATGGGAGATCCATCTTATCAACAATTGTTCCTTTTGAAAGTATGATGCACACGCTTCTTTTGAAATCTTTGAACCTCCTTGTTTCAGATGCGTCCCACAAAACAGCTCGTACACCAGACTATGGCCGTCAGTGCGACTGGATTCCCGACCATTCTTATGACCTCTTGACCAGGGTGGGATATTGCTGGTACCTCGAGTACACTGTTCACGAGGACTACCACAAGTTCATCTGGGTCAGTACCAAGTTGTGGTTTGTATCTACGATCGGGAGAACATCTCCATCACCGAGCTACACACCTATCATGGTGTTGGAGTGAGTGTTGACATGGCAGTCCATGATGGTGCCAATACTGCTATCTTCTGTCTCTGTGGAGAGCATCCCCCCTTGGAGGAGACTGGATTCAGATACATCCCATATGTCCCCGCTAGGGGTGAGAGTGAGAACTACACTACTATCTTCACCCCTTATCTGCGTCATCATTATGACCCACAGGTTCTGGTTCACTACACTGAGGCTGTGGATCGTACTATCCGAGCTCTTGCTATTGAGCTGCATGCCACTCGTACTCATATTCACGATGCTCTAACCTAGTTGCTACCAACAATGAGTGCGAGGATACATCATGAGTACATCCTTTACCAGCGGATGACAGAGTTTCCACCAGGTCTTGAGTGGCCTGCTGTTGGAGGTTATACTCCTCCACATGGGCCTCTGCTCCCCGTTCGGGACCAATATCTACACTGGAGTGTTCATGGAGTGCAGGATCTTTACATCGAGGGTGACATGCATCGTCACTTGTAGTTACCTGGCTTCAGTGGTTGTCCCCGACATTGATGTAGCATATCGCTATGTCCACTTGTTGTATCCCTCTACCGCGTGCCCACATGCCAACTAATTTGTCTCGGTTATTTCCCTTTCCGAACTTGTATGACTAGTTTTTAATAGACCTATATATGGATCTGTATGTCATGTTTGACTACTATTATGTATCTATTGCACTTATTCCTTTGTGCATGTTACCTCATGAATGATTCATTGTCTTTGCATTTACTCAATACTAAACTACCATTGTTAAATTTGACAGAATGATTAGGCCAGCTAGACGTGATCGTGGTGCCGAGAATCCATCACCGCCCGAATATATGGCTGGAATGATGCAACAGTTTGAGTTGAACCTCCAGTTTATGCAAGGGCTTATGGATCAATTCCCGAGGTCAAATATGAATCAGCAGCTAGCCCCAATAACTCTGCAGGAATTTATGCGGCTCAACCCTGCTGTCTACGTAGCTCAACTCAGCCCCTTGACATTGCTGACTGGCTCCGTGACATCACTTATGAGCTGGACTCTGCCAATGCCCCACTAGCCAGCTATGTCACCTTTGCAGCCTACTTCCTAAAGGTTCTCGTTGCTCAATGGTGGGATAGTCACATGCGTTCATAGCCTGTTGGAACCATAATTACCTGGCCGGAGTTCCAAGCTGCTTTTCATGCCTGCTACATTCCTCAGGGAATCATGGACAGGAAGAAGCGAGAGTTCCGCAACCTCACCCAGGGCAACAAGACTGTAGATTCTTATCAGCGGGAGTTTCTGGACTTGTCCCACTATGTTGAAGAAGATATCGTTGCTGATGCTCGTAGACAGGAAAAGTACCATGAAGGACTTCACCCTGATATCAAACTCGCACTCCTTTTGGGGACTTTGCTCACTTCGCCACCTTGGTGAACAAGGCCATTCAGGTTGAGACTGGTTTGTAGGAATATTAGGAAGGCAGCAAGCTCAACCATGACGTGGGCCCATCTTTGGGCTCATCATCACAGAAGCACCAATAGCGATATGGATTCCCCACAACATGTACCATGCACCTGCACCTGCTCCAAGATTGTCCTATGATGCACCTCGTCTACCTCCTCCGCCACCTAGGCAGCCAAGACTTCTAGGTGCACCAACCCGAGCTCCTGATTCCCATCCCGAGGATGGTGTGTGCTTCAAATGTGGTCATCCAGGTCACCATGCTAGACAATGCAGACAGAATCAGAATCAAGTTGCACTGCCTTCAACTGGCAGTGCTAACAATCAGCCCCGCAACAATAATGTCAGGCCTTCTTATGGTCGTGGTGAGGCTAACAACATGGAACACAATGAAGCTCAAGACCAACCTACTACTGTGATGGGTACTCTTCTTGTTAACTCAGTACCAGCTTTTGTTTTATTTGATTCAGGAGCATCGCATTCTTTCGTGTTAGAAGATTTTGCATACATGCATGGCATTAAATACGAAGATATGGACGCTCCACTAGTGGTACACACCCCCGCGGGCCAATGTAGAACCTTCATGGTTAGCCATAACGTCACCATTGAAATTGAAGGGTTGGAATTCCATGCCTCTC
This sequence comes from Hordeum marinum, assembly GCA_022496015.1. Classification (NCBI taxonomy): domain Eukaryota; kingdom Viridiplantae; phylum Streptophyta; class Magnoliopsida; order Poales; family Poaceae; genus Hordeum; species Hordeum marinum. Next base: position 390,466,952 of record CM039672.1, read on the forward strand.
CCATTATTTTGAAGTCTTCCAATGTTGACCTCATACTGGGAATGGATTGGTTGAAAACACATACTGCTTCGATCATTTTTGCCACAAAAACCGTCCAGCTCCGACATCCTTTGAATGAGATAGTAAGCTATAATTCTCATCTTGTTCGAGATGATGAAGCCTGGATTTATTACCTACATGCATTGAATGTGTCACCTCTTGAGGGGATTGAAGGCATTCTAGTTGTCTGTGAATTCCAAAATGTCTTTCTAGAAGAACTTCTAGGAATTTCCCCTGCAAGAGTTGTCGACTTTCTCATCGACTTAGTACCAGGCACCACTCCTATCGCCAAACGACTATATAAGATGCCTCCTCATGGACTCCTTGAGCTTAAGGAGGAAATCAACAATTCACTTTGTCAAGGTTTCATTCGCCCAAGTTCCTCTGCCTGGGGAGCACCTTCTCTCTTTGTCAAGAAGAACGATGGTACGAATCGTTTAGTCCAAGACTAACGTCCAATCAACCAAGCAACAATTCAGAACAAATATCCGCTTCCTCGGATCAATGATCTATATGATAAACTTGCTGGTTCCTCGGTATTTTCTAAACTCGACTTGAGGTTGGGTTACCAGCAGATCCGGGTTCGTGAAGATGATATTCGAAAGACCGCTTTCGTTACTCGCTATGGTTGATACGAGTACACCATCATATTTTTCGGTTTAACCAATGCTCCAGCAACCTTCTCTCGTTAGATGAAGTATATCTTCATGGACTACCTCGACAAATTCGTCGTGGTTTATCTGGATGATATCCTGGTGTATTCCAAGAATAAAGAAGAACAAGTTGAACATCTTCGTCTTTGAAATCCCAACTTCTCACTAGGTGGTTTTGGTAATTAATAACATCATATATTTCATTGAACTAATGTTTCCACTAAGTATATTTCAGGAAAAGTTCAATGAATGCACTGGCAAAGGATTGAGAGGAGACCCCAAGATGCAAGGAATAGGATTGGCCAAGCTTCAAGCATGAAGACTCTACATTTTACTTTGTGAGAAATAACTTTGAGTTCATAGGAAAGCTAATACAGTTAAAAGGGGGTGAGGTAATGTTGGTGAATGATATGCTCAAAATGCTCAAGTGTTAGCCAAAAAAAGCCCTCACAACTTCTCCCACAAATATTCTGTCCAGAGCCAAATATCTAAATTTGGTGCCACCAACTATTTATAATCTTCCCAACCGAGTTTCAAACCCTAGACATATCCTAAGCCAAACCCAAGTCTCAGTACCACCAAGTTCTGATAATAGGTCTCACCAAGTTTGCACCACCTCTCTGGTTATCTATTCTCAAGAATTGGTCCCACCGAGAATTGAGAATCGGTCTCATTGAGTTTTGTACCAACTATCTAGTTAGCCATTTTTCAAGAATCGGTACCACCGATACTTATATATTGGTCTCACAAAAAAGGCCAAAGTTGCCACATTTTTCACTAGTCGATACCATCGAGTCCTTACTTCGGTGTCACCGAGTTGGGCAATAATGTAGTAACAGTTGGATTTTTTAAGATGCCTATATATACCCCTCCACCACCACTCACTCGATACAGAAGAACTCAGAACACACACAAACACACACACACACACTTGTCATATCCATTTTCCGAGACAGAGCCACCTACTCATGTGTTGAGATCAAGATATTCCACTCCAACCATATGAATCTTGATTTCTAGACTCACCAAGTTGCTTTCCACCCAATCAATCTCTTCTACCAAAGACAAATATGTGAGAGAGTGATAGAGTGTTGACGAGACTATCATTTGAAGCACAAGAGCAAGGAGTTCATCATTGTTACCACATCTATTACCTTTTGGAGGGTGGTGCCTCCTAGATTGGTTAGGTGTCGCTTGAGAGCCTCCTACTTCGTGTTGTGGAGTTGAAGCAAGAAGTTTGTAAGGGCAAGGAGATTGCCTACTTCGTGAAGATCTACCCCGAGAAAGGCTAGTCCTCCGTGGACGTAGGCCATCATGGAATATACAAGGTTGCTTATTCATGGACCCTTCATGGATGGAGCCCTACGTGGACTCGCGCGGTGGTTACCCTCCATGGGTTGAAGTCTCCAAAAATCTCCATGTCTCCAATTGTGTTTGATCTTCCTATCCCTATACTCTATTACATGTGCTTGTCTTTACTTTCTCTGATATACTCTTAGACATGCATGTGTAGGGTGTACTTGACTTTCTACAATTGCTAAAATCTTCCAACAACTAAAATTGGGAAAACGTATAATTTTTATTTGGTCAAGTAGTCTAATCACCCCCTCTATATATACTTTTGATCCTACAGTCTTTTACTGGAAAAGCTTCGAGAGCATCAACTATATGCCAAATACTGCAAGTGTGAGGTCTGGTTGCCCTAAGTGACCTACCTTGGTCATGTGATCTCCGAGGATGGTATTGTGGTCAACCCAGTACGAGTTCAGGCTATTCTTGACTGGACTCCCCCGAAAAATGTGAAACAAGTCAGAAGTTTTCTCGGACTCGCCAGCTATTGGTGTCGTTTTGTCGAGAAATTCTCCAAGATTGCCAAACCCTTGACCAATCTGCTTCACAAAGGCGTTAAATATGAGTGGACAGAAAAATGTCAGGAAAGCTTCCATGCACTCAAGGACAAGCTGACATCTTACTTGCTCCTCTAGATTCTCGTAAGGACTTTGTCATTTATTGCGACGCATCCCGTCAACGATTAGGACGTGTCCTAATGCAAGAGCACAAAGTGATTGCTTATGCCTCACGAAGAGAACTATCAAGTTCATGACCTCGAACTTGATGTGGTTATCTATGCACTGTTGTTATGGCGGCATTACCTTCTCGGTAATCGTTGTGAGGTCTACACCGACCATCAAAGTCTGAAGTATCTATTTAATCAACCAGGTCTGAATCTCCGTCAGAGGCGATGGATGGAAGTAGTTATAGACTATGACTTCGGTATATCGTATACCCCTGGAAAGGCTAATGTAATGGTCGATGACTTGAGTCGAAAAGCTTATTGCAACAACCACATGGTCTAGAAAGCTCAACCCCGCCTTCATGAAGGGCTTCGCAAATTGAACCTTCAGATAGTTCCACAAGGTTCTCTGAATAACCTTGTCATGGAACCAACTCTTTTGGAAGCTATTAAGTCCACGCAAGCCAAAGATGCTCACGTTGATGAGATGAAAAGGGGTCTTGAATTAGAGAAATCCAGAGATCTCTCACTTTATGAAGATGGAACCTTGTACTTCAGGGATCGCATTGTGGTACCCCGATTCGAGCTTATGACAGAGAAGGTGATGAAAGAAGCACATGACACCCCTCTCTCTATCCATCTCAGAAGTGCCAAGATGTATTTAGACATCCATCAGAAGTACTGTTGGTCAAAGATGAAGCAAGACATTGCTCGATATATTGAAGAATGTGACGTGTGCTATCGCGTCAAAGCAGAACATCATAAACCGGCTAGACTTCTGCAACCACTCCCTATTCCTGAATGGAAATGGGATAAGATTCAGATGGACTTTGTCACTAGTTTTCCCAAGTCACAGAAAGGTAATGATGCCATTTTTGTCGTCATCGACCAATTCTCGAAAGTCGCACACTTTCTACCAGTAAAGGAGACAATCACTGCTAGTAAATTAGCGAACTTATATACCTCCAGAATTGTGTCACTCCGCGGCATTCCAAAGGAAATTAGTTCTGACCGTGGCAGTATTTTCACTTCTATGTTCTTGGATAGATTCCAAGAGGTAATGGGAACTCATATAACCCGAAGCACTGCTTACCATCCCCAATCCTAAGGCCAAGTCAAGCAAGTCAATAAAATTCTTGAAGACATGCTTCGGGCTTGTGTTATCTCTTTCGTCAAGAAATGGGAAGAATCCCTTCCTTATGATGAATTCTCTTATAACACCGGCCATCAAGCCAACTTGAAGATGGCCCCCTTCGAGGTATTACATGGACGTAAGTGTTGAACCCACTGAACTAGTTAGAAACTGGGAACAGGCACTCATTGGTCCGGTTATTATCCAACAAGCTGAAGAGCAAGTCCGCATCATACGGGATAATCTCAAGGTGGCCCAGTCCTACCAGAAGAGCAATTATGATCGTAAACACTAGGGCTCAACCTATCAACCTGGTGAGCAAGCTTATATGCGCGTCACTCCTTTGAGAGGCACTCATCAGTTCGGAATCAAGGGCAAGCTAGCTCCTCGCTATGATGCATTCTCGCCAGACGTTGATATGTGGCTTATAAATTGCAGTTGCCACCTCAATTATCTCATGTCCATGACGTCTTCCACGTGCCGCCAGTTCGTCGTTGCTTCAAGGACCCGGAACGTGAAGTGGACCCTGAATTGATCGAAGTGCAAGATGATCTCACTTACAAAGAGCACCTTATCCGCATTCTTGAAGAAGCTGAACGTCGGACCCGTCAAAAGTTTACCATGTTCTTCAAAGTATAGTGGTCAAATCACACTGAAGATGAAGCCACTTGGGAAAGCGAGGATAAACTTCGGGCAGAATACCCCGATCTTCTCACGTCTACCTCTTAATTCTCGAGGCGAGAATTTCTTTTAGAGGAGGAGAGTTGTAACACCCCTGTAATTAAGCTACAATAACCCTCTGTCATTAAGCTAATCATTTTGCTAAACAATGCCTCATCAATCACTGAATCATATCTCATTTCAAATTTCTTTTGAAATTCAAAATTCAAATGACAAGTGAAATAAAGAAATTCACAAACATGAATTCTAAAATCATGGTTGGGTTGCAAATATTCATTAAGTATTTGTCAAATAGAAACCAACATTTTGCAAGGTAACTAAATGCCTTAAAGTAATGAAAATAGAGGCCAAAACATTAATTATAATGCATTTTGTAAATTATGAAAAATGCAAACAAATTCAATTGCCTCCCAAACTTTTTGCGACAGTACCAATTATTGCAATGTATTTATATGGTCAGGTCCCATATTCCACAAAATCCAATTGGAATTGAAAACAAAACTAAACAGAAAAAAATCAGAAAAAAATAAAAGGAAAAAAGAAAAGGGCCAAGCCAGACTGGGCCTTATGCCACAGTGGCTGGCCCTGCCGACTGACCCAGTCCACCTGGCCCCGTTGTCTACCTCCTGTTCACAGGGGGGAAGCGGCCACGCTCGATGCACGCCATGGCTGTGGCGGCCATCCGCGGCCTCCCCATCGTCTCACCGGTGACTATAAAGCTCCTCGTGGTCTCCTGCAAACCCTAGCCTCCTCTCATTTCCCCCCTCGTGCCGCTGCTCCCTCCTATCGCCATGGCCGCCTCGGCCGTCACCTCCACTCGCTTGCCGGTCTAGCCACCGACCGTCTTGCACCTCGCTGTCGTGTCCCCCTGCTCCGTCATGCTCCGTTGCAGTGCCTGCGCTGGGCTAGTTCATAGAATTCCTTACAAATAATATGCCAACACCTTTTGAAGAAAACACCATTTTATCCACCAGGGCCAGGAGCCTTATCAATGGGCATATGCTTTACAATATCATCCATTTCCTCCTTCTCAAAGGGTTTAATTAGATCATCAAGTCCTTCAATGGGGGAGAGTAATGATGCCAGGTTAAAACCGATAAGCCCATAGATACCCCCATTCTATTTTTGAAACAACTCCAGATGATCCTTCCATTTGGGAATGCTCAGTAACTACAGACCCATCAAACAATTTCAAGCTGGAAATGGAGTTCCTTCTGTGTCTCTCAGTGGCCATTGCATGGAAGAATTTGGTATTTTCTCCACCCACTTTGATGTACCTAATAGTACACCTTTTCTTCCAATACAAAAACTGCAAATGAAACAGATTTTCCACATGAAACAGATCTCATCTTTACCTGCACCTGGATTGTTGTAGTAATCTGTGAGTCACGGGGACTCAGCAATCTCGTGCCCGGGTACCGAGACTATTCAAGCTTATAGGTTGGAATGGGGTATGTGTTTAGTTTGCAGCAGCACTAAGCATTTATGGTGGCTAATCTTACGAAACATGAAAGTAAATATGTGGTCTACGATATACGATCGAAACTAGAATGACCTCTATGAGATCCTGAACACCTACTTACTTCAATCATAACCCCACCGTGTTCTCTCTCGGTTCGTGTTCACGAGCAGAGACGATCACGGTTACTCACACGGTTGGTGTATTTTATTAGAGTTTACTTCAAGTTAACTATAATCAGGTGTTAAACAAATATCCAAGTTGCCACATAACCGCGGGCACGGCTTTCCGAAAGTGTTAACCCTATAGGGGTGCTCCAACTAGTCCATCATAAATTAACCACACTCCACGGGAATAGCCTCGACCACGAATCTCATGATCATCCTAGGAAACTCCAAAGGAATTCCAACACCTCGGGATAGCCCAAAGAAAGTCAGAGCCCCACACGCAAGCCACTCAGAAAGGTAAAACAAGTCTAGCAAGACCGCCCAGCGTGTCGACGACCCGATAAGAGCCGCGTATCTCGTTCTCAGGACATGACGGATGAGTGATGGTTACCACGCCAATCACCGAGTTGCCCCAAGCGACGTTAATAAGCTGCTATGGGTTGGATCAACACTCATGAGGAGCACTGGCCCGGGTTGTTGATTAATCCACGGAGTTGCAAATCCCTATGCAAATTTTATTAAGTTGTTTAGCAAATGTAGTACCAAAGTTGGGTCTTGCCAGACAAGTTTTAATCTCAACCGAATAAACCAGGGGGTCCCCATAACAACCCCGAGCATGTTAGGAGCACAAAATATGGAAAACATAACACCGGTAACAAGAAACTATGGCGGCCAGAGCGGAACAAAACACCTAGCAAAAGGCCAAGCCTTCTACCATACTAAAATATATATGTGCATTAAATTAAATAGCAGATTATATTGTGATATGCCAAATCCATGTTATCACATGGATACCACCTGCACCTGCAACTAAGAATGCTATAAGAGGGGCTGAGCAGCGGTAACTTAGCCAATCAAAGGTTTGCTAGGATGTGGTGGGGTTAGAGGCTTGACATTCAAGTGGTAGGTAATGCATAAGTAACGATAAGAATGAGACATTTAGCAAGGCAAAAATAGTGTCGGGATCCGGGTACGATCATCTTGCCTGTTGGTTCTTCACAGGGACAAAGAGCAGGGTCCTCGTAGTGGTACTCTACTGGATCCTCGTACTTAGTTTCAACACTCGCGTCTACCCAAGAGAAACGGCAATAATAAACATCCAACCAAGGAGCAATGCACAAACAAGATGATGCATGATCCATTTGAAGAATTTAACATGGCAATCCTAAACTAGTCATGTTTCACATGCATTAGTTTAGTTGTTTACAATTCTGGAAAGAACCTCATGTTAAGTTATTTAAACATGCATGAACATGGCAAATATGTATGCTTCATGCAAAATCGATGCAAATGCATATGTAGAACGTAGGAAACGAAGTTACGGTTCTCACGCTACGCTCACGACAAGTTACGAAGGCAAAACACAAGACAAAGAAGGCCATGGGCTATTCCTTGGCATTCCAAGGTAGTCACTAGTTAGGCAATGAAAAACCAACCACAATGGAGTCAAAGATCAAGCAAATCCATGGAGTATAGCTCCCACAAGTCACAAAACACTAAAACAAACAATCTGCCACAAAACAACAATATAGCAACTTTCACAGCCAATAACTAGAGCTACAGGAAGTCTCCAACCACAAACAAGGCATTTACATAGCATGATTATCAAATTATCCAACTACACAATCTGGAATGGTGGCACACATCAATAAGCATGAAGCTCACAAGTTGGCATGATGAAACAGATTTTAGGGACTTTGTGAAAATAACAGTTTTCTGGAATCTGAGTTAAGCTGATAGCAAGTTGACAGCAGAAACTAATGGTGATAGAGACCACCTCATGGCATGAAAATTAACAGGATGATAGAGGACAACATCTACTTCAAAACACTAGCACTGAGCTTTAGCTAATTCTCAACATATCACTTGGTAGCATCCACTTTTCATGGCATAAAAATGTTATCAGATTCTCAGACTTAGAAATATTTGGCATGTTTGAAAACAGCAACATTTTAGTAGCTGCTTTAGAGCATGGTTCCCACTTGTATGCAAGTTTAATATGACAAAAATAAATACCATGGCATTATACTCATCAAGGGCTACCATATTCATGTTGGCACAAATATCATAGCATGCATGGATTAAATATAACAAAAATAACAAAATCGTACTTTGAGATAAAATGAAATTTTGTCAAACTTGCTCAAATGCCCAAACAAGTCACACCAATGGATTCCTTGGGTGATTCTACCCCAAAATCATGTATCATACTCATATGTTCACATGGAGCATCATGACAAAATACTAGATAGCAAAACATCACCCATTCCTATAAGTGAGAACTTACCTAAAATGCTCATGTTCAAAAATGCACATATCCATATTTAGCAATTATACTATAAATGGAAATATCTATTATATCAATTAAAACACTAAACCCAATAAAATAAAACAACAAATAACAGGGGGGGCACCTGGCATACTCACCAGGGCCCCCTATGACAAGTGGGGCCTAGGCCCACTTGTCACACATACACCACACACACACACTACACACACACAACACAACACACACACTACACTCTGGATTCGGCACCACACCATATCCACACACTCTCACACACACGCAGGCACACACCACACAACACACAGCCACACGCAGATCCGGCTGTGGTCGCACGGGATCCGAACAGGACACACACAAATCCACCAATGGGAAAAGGGAAACAAAAGGGGGAGCTGGGGATTGAACCCATGACCTGTCGGTCATCTCCCCGAGTCGCTACCACTGTGCTATGCTGCGGTCCTTGATAGGAAGGGGGAGCGCAACTAGTACTATCTGACCACGCCTACTCTGACGAAACTGACGAAACCTGCACACTCCGGCGACAGCAACAGCGGCGACGATTCCGGCGACCACACGGGCTCTCCGGCGACGCTAACGGGCACAAATGAAGAGGGGATCTACAGCATTCCATTCCTCTGCTCGTCTCGTGATGAGGAGGATGGAGGCGATCTCAAGCCCTCACCTTTTCGACCGGCGGCGATGGCACTACGGCGACGACACATGGGCCTACGCGGGGAAGAAGGGGCAGCAGGGACGCGGCAGCTCACCGAGGGGGTCTCGGAGGCGCGGGGATGCGGACGACGGCAATACGGAGGGGAAGAAGACGCCGGCGACGACCTTGCTCCTTGCGGACGACGGCAACGCGAAGCAACACTGCAGGAAGGTGCTCCTCACCCCCTAGCAGCGGGAATGGAACGCGGATGATGGCCCCGTGCTCCACGCTGTCTCCACCAACGACGAGGGACACCGAAGGCACGAAGGCGACGGCGAGGAAGACGGCGACGCTCTGCCCTCTGAACTTACCTCTGCTCTCTATGAACCCGGGAGAAGAATAAGAAGAAGTAGGGAGAGGAAGGAGGAAAGAGGAGATGGCGGCGGCACGAGGGGAAGCGCGGAACCCTAGAGGGGGAGGCATGCATGCCGAGGGGGCCTAAATAGACGCGGGCTGACGGCGACGCAACCGTGAAAGCTCACGGCGACGCGCGCTCGCTTCCCCTGCTCTCTCTAAACCTGACGGACGGACGACGGGAGCAGGTGGCCACTAGCTACCTGGGATGGGCCGCGCGGGAGAGGAAGTCAGCCCAGCTCACTCTCTCCCACTCACAGAGAAAATCAACAGGGCTTTTCCCTTTTAAAAACAAAATAAAAAAACAAGAAAAGCCCTAGTGAAAAGAAAAATGATTTGGTGTAAAAAATAATTTTGCAAGAAAGAAAGTGTGACTTTTAATAAAATTAATAAGTGGATTTTTCAAGCAAGTATTTTTAATACTATAATGAAATAGCACCTCTGTTATTTAAAACCCCAAAATCCTATAGCTCAAAACACCAAAAGAACAACACACATGGGCTCAAATTAATATTGGCTACATCATGAACATTTTTAACAAATTGTATTAGGAAGATAATTCTGCTGATGTATGATAATAGGAATAAAAGGTTTTTAGGTTTTGGTTTGAAATAATAAGAGAGAGGTAAGGATTTGATGCCCACTCATGCACACACATCCACAAGACCACTCCACATCACAACAAGGTCACAAGAAGCACACCACATTTATATAATGCATGACATGGTGATGAAATGATATGATGCATGATGCATGAAACAAAGACATGCAAGGAGAAAACTCAATTCATATAACTCATGACACTTGGGCTGTCACACTAAGTTCCTCCAATTCATCCACCAACACAATTACCTGATTGCATTTAGCAATTAGAGAATTAAGTTTAGTAACACTGATCTGCCACTTTTTTAAGATCCATTCTCATTAGTTTTAGCTTTGCAGCAATTCTGGCTGTTATATGACCCTTTGCAGTCAGCTTCTTCCATGATTCCTCCACACACTACATAAAACCATCCAGTTCAAACCAATAGTTTTCAAATCTAAATATATTGGACTTTGGAATTAAAGTATTAATTTTGATCATACAAGGAACATGATTTGATGCAGTCTTTGCTAGAGGAAGCACTTCTGTCATTGGATAAGCAGATATCCAACTAGTAGAGGTGAAAAACCAATCTAACTGCTCCAAGAGTGGACTATCCTGCATATTTAACCAGGTGTCGTGGGAACGAGCCTGACAGTAGATGGTAGGGGTACGAAGGGAGAGGGCAGAGTCCTAGCTACAGTGAGGGTGTACACACGGATGTATGAGTTCAAGCCCCTCTCGTGGAGGTAACATCCCTACGTCTCAGTGCTCGGGAGCTTTATGTCGAGTGGAGTATAGATATTACAATGGTTGCGAACCCTTGTACAGGAGGGGAGGGGCGGCTTATATAGAGTTCGCTGCCCCTCATAATGGCCCCGCATCAAACGGTCTGGTCATGGGGTTTAAAGTCTGCCGTTATAGGTAATGTACGTAATAAAAGTTATTAATGATCATTGAACCAGCGTCTGCCCGTTGGGCTCTTGATGGTGGCTCCTGGTCTTCTGGTGTCAAGTGAAAGCGAGGTCTTCCGAGTGACACGCGACTGCCGAGTGAGAGCGGGAGTCTCCGAGTGGATTACTGACGAGTGTCTTTGAACATCTCCAAGGATCCACTCGGAAGTTCATGCTTGATCTTCAAGTCCTCCCATGTGGTGTCCTTAGGTAGGGTATGTGGGCTGTGCCTAGGACCCTACCCTAGGTACATATCCTCGTCATTAGCCCCCGAATGGATCGAGGTTTGAGTGATGGAAGGAGGTATCTACGTAGACCTTGAGTTAGTGCATCAGATCCTCCGAATGATATTTGGGATTTCCATGAAACTCGTGTCGATTGAACTCTGAGCATTAGCATTCATTCAGGGTCAACACGAAAAATCTTCCAAATGATATTCGGGGCTTCAACGAAACTTGTGTCTATTGAATTCCTCTCCGCTCGCCTGGATCCATTCAGCCTTAAAGGTGTCCGAGTGGATGTTTAGCATTTGTTTTGGTCCGAGTGAGCTGGTAGTATCTTGGGAGGCGACGGGTCGGTATGACAGACCCGGATCTTCCGGGATACGAAAATTTGGGAAGCGCGCGCGCTCGCGCGAAGATTATGCCACGATCGGGGCAAGTGGGGACGCGACGCCTCGATTTTCGCACCGGTCATATCGCCACGTACCGAGCGCCGTCAGCGGTTGGCGTGCGCGGTAACCTCGCGGGTCCACTGGTCAGTGAGACACTCGGCAGCGTATAAAGTTGTCTTCGCTGCAGTTTGCATGGTACCTCCGCCAGTTCTCTCTCTTTTCCTCCGCTTCCTCTGCTCCCAGTGCCCAACTCCGATTTCCCTCGACGAGAGCCACCACGACGAAGATGAAGAATCCGACGGAGAATCTGGAGCAAGCGAAGAAGGGGGCGGCGAAGCTCAATGGCAAGAAGCCCTCGACCGCCCGATTCACCGCGCCGGCGGGATGGATGCAGGGGGATTTTCTCCCCTCTGTCGTCACCCGCGAAGACATGGAGGGCCTCGTCTCCGACGGGCTCATGGCGGATAGCGCCTAGAGGCTGCCGGGGAGGAGTGCGAGCCGGAGCCGCGCGACGGGGAGTGAGTCCTCCTTCTCTCCCACGTCGAGCGAGGTTTTTCTCCGCCGCCCCACCTGTTCTTTAGGGGCTTTCTGAATTTTTTCGTTGCCCAACTGCACCACCTCTCGCCTAACACCATCGCCTATCTGTCTGCATTCGTCACTCTATGCGAATGTTTCCTGGGCTGCTCTCCCCATTGGGGATTGTTCAAACACCTCTTCACGGTCAGATCCCAGACTGTGAAGAAAGCCCTCCCCGCTGATGGGAAGACCCACGTGCTCCAGCTGTGCGGTGGGTTAGGAGTTCAGAAAAGAGCTCGTAGCTCCTTCCCTGCCATGACCTTTTCTGAGTCTATAAGAGGTTGGCAGTCGACCTGGTTCTACTTCAAGGACGTAGCATCGCCCAATATGTCGACCGGCCTTCCCCCATATACACCCGACAATCCAGCTATTCCCAAGTCCCTGAAGGTGACTGAAGAGGAGCACGTCCAAGTAGGCATCTTGGTTGAAGTGGTGGTGCAACTGATCCGAGGTGGAGCGACTGGCATGGACCTGTTGGAGACGTTTCTTGGTCGATGTATTCAGCCGCTTTAGGCCAGGGACCACACCATGTGGCACTATGCGGGTCATGAGGACTCGACAAGGACGCATCCTGAGGAAGTTCCTCAGAAAACTGTCGAGCAATGGCTTCGTAGCATCACCGGAGCCTGCGACAACCCTTTGGGAGCCAAGAGGATCCGGCCATACTCGGCCGAAAACCCGCCAAAGAACCTGGTGAGTTGTGTGATGTCGACTGATATATTGTACTGTCGAGTGCTATATTGAACTGACTTCTTTGCTTGAATCATGCAGGAATGGACGCACATGCACTCGCCGGTTCTGAATGGGAACCAAGTTGAAGATGGCATGGTGAGCGAGAGCGGCAGTGTGGACGGCGACGGTTCTTCCGACTCCGAGGAAGAATACGAGGACTCCGGCGAGGAGGAAGAAGTCGAGTCACCTCCCCGCCGCGAAAGCCGCACCAAGTCCCGCCAAGACCCGTCAACTGTTGAGGACAGGGCTCCGGGCCCTAGTGAGAAGAACCTGAAGTGCAGTTGCCCCTCGACCGCTGAGCCGAGTGAAAAACTGGCTAAGAAGCCCAAGCAAGCCGTCACCAAGCCTCACAAGGCTCTGCCTCGCATGAGGGTGGCAGTGCCTGTCGTCTCCACGTAAGAGTTTATTTCCGTACTTGTTTTGTCGACTGAAGTCTGGAGTTGTTTTTGACCGAATGCCACTCAATTCATCAGAGCTGCTACATCTGTGTCTTTGCCTCATCGAGATGGAGGGGATGCAATGGATGTCGACACTGCTGACGCGGCCACTTCTCATAGAGGTTAGATAGTTGTTGGTTCGTCCAAATGGGACTCGACACATGCAGATGTTAACATCGTCGGTTGTCGATGCAGAGGTCATTCAGGTGGAGGACGACGAGGGGCGACTGGACACCTCGCCCCCTCGCATCCAAGGAGCGTCATCGGTGCAAGTGCTTCAGCGTTCGACTGCAGAGTCTTCCCAGGGGGAGGTGGCTCGACACAACCCAGGGCTGAATCTGCAGCACCTCTACCACATGCTCCTCCAGCCGTCTCGACCGTTGTAGCGTCAACTCCAACTAGGGCCTCTCAGACTGTCTCAGCTGCTCCTGCGACCACGCCGACCCCACCTGTGACGGCCTTCTCTCTGCATTGCACCCCGGAAGATCAAACTGGAGCTGCGAATGAAGCCATGATCCAGGCGGAGCAGCTCATGCTGAAGACCAAGGAGGCGTACGAGGCCAGCAAATTGGCTTTTGACGTCAGCGCAGCCCTCCGCACCAATGTCTGAGTAAGTTCGATTGTAAGTCCATTGTCGATTGAATTCTTGTCTTTTCTTGGCTGCTGCACACCCATTGGGTGATTGTTGTAGAATGTTTGAACTTTCTCCACTCGAATAGATTGGATCGTAGTCGAGTAGGATTGGGATTGATAGTACGCGTGGTACTAGTGTCACTCGACATGTCGAGTGTATTTTCTGGCGAGTTATTCGACGGATCGAGAATTAACCGTCTCGGTGGGGGCGCTCTTAGCGCACCCACTAGGTGTAGTCCCCGAGACCGCTATCGAGTGCTTGCATCGGCAGGGGTCTTTAGAGTTTATTGTATACGATATACATTTTTCCTTTGAATCACACCACTCCGTAGTTACCTTGCAGGTTTCATGGATATTATTGGCAAACCATGATATGACGCTGCATAAAGATAGACTGCACTTCATAGACTGGGGGGTGCATCACTCGACGGGTGAGTGTGATGACAGGGCTGACCTTGTCGAGTGTATTTTCTGACGAGTTACTCGACGGATCGAGAATTAACCGTCTCAGTGGGGGGACACTCTTAGCGCACCCACTGGGTGTAGTCCCCGAGACCGCTGTCGAGTGCTTGCATCGGCAGGGGTCTTAGAGTCTGTTGTCGTACGTGTGGTACTAATGTCACTCGACATGTCGAGTGTATTTTTTGACGAGTTACTCGACAGATCGAGAGTTAACCATCTCAATGGGGGCGCTCTTAGTGCACCCACTGGCTGTAGTCCCCGAGACCACTGTCGAGTGCTTGCGTCGGCAGGGGTCTTAATAGAGACAGCTTTTGAATTTGTTTATGGCGCGCGGAGCGCCAGAGCCACTCGACATGTCGAGTGGACTTTCTGCTTGAATTCTTCCAAAATGGTCATTCACCGGTGTTCATAACTCAGTCGACTGTCCAGGAACCACTTGCTGATTGAACTCTTGTCTTTTGTTGGTTCCAGACGGCTTGCAAACTTGGAATGCAGTACAAGGACATGGAGGATGAGAGGAACCGGTTGCAGGTGGATCTAGCGGTTGCCAACAACACCCTGGAGCGAGCGCGTGCTGAGCTAAAGTCTCTGGGAGGTAATTACTGTCGACTGTCAACATTCCCATCTTCACTTTTCATGTTTTGAACCGAGTGCTCTCACTCGAACACACGTGCGCAATGAAAACCGTCGACTCCAAGCGCGACTCAATAATGTTGTTTCTTTAGATTCCATGAAGAAAGCACTGGAGGAGAAGGACAAAGCACTCGCCGACGCCCAACGGGTGGCCAGGGACAAAATTGAAGCTGTAGATCAGAAGCTGGCGGCCGCCCAGAAGCTGGAAGAAGAGAACAACAAGCTAAAGCAGGAGCACGCGGACCTCGTCAAAAGGGCCGAGCAGCTGAACAAGAGGAGCAATAGCCTGGAGAAGCATTTGGGCGAGTTCTCGAGGAAGATGTATATCCTGCTCGATAGTGAGTATTTCTTGTCAACTGAGCTTTGTAAAATCTTTGATGGGCGCAGTTCACCGATTCTCCTCCCATTCCCCATTCTTCAACAGAATTCTGCCAAGACTTTGAGAAGGAGACGGAGGAGGTTGAGCCCAATCTGGATCCCACCAAGTCTCCTGTCGCAGACGCGGTGGCCATGAACATGCTCCAACTCAATTTCCGGCTCCAGGGCATCCAGGCGTATCTTGTCCGACTGAAGTCTGCGATGGAGAGAATCGACAAAGAGCTATGGCCTGAGGACACTCTTCAGCTCGACCTCAACTCTATGATGGCCCGCCTGGACGAACTTCCAAGTCGAGTGCAGGCCTGGAAGAAACCTGCCGCTCGGTGTGGGGCCGACGTGGCGTTATCACTCGTCAGGGTCCATTGCAGGGACGTGAAGGAGGAGAGGCTGAAGGAGCTTCAGGTGGTCAACACAAAGAAACTCCAGTTCAAGGACTTCATGGAGACCTTCATCGAAGCGGCCACCAGAATCGCCGACGGTATCGACCTGGACACTTTTGTCGAGCCTGCCAGTCCGTCTCCCGCTTGAAAAACTTATCTTTGAAAGAAACAGTTAAATTTGCCTCGGTATGCCGAGTGGATTTGTATCCTTAAAAACTTCGTTCAGGCCTTGGGCCTGAGCACATTTGCTTTCATACGAAATGTTTATCCGTGGTTTACCCTTTGGATTTTGTTCGTATTTGGCTTTCAATCGTCTATTTGACTGAGTTTGTTTTTTAACTTAGGCGAAACGTGTTCGAAGCTAAGCCTCCGAGTGTGAGGATTGCTCATCACTCGGAGTATTTTCGAACTTAGGCAAATGTCGATTTGCAGCTAAGCTGTCGAGTGAATGGATTACTATCCACCCGACGAGGTTTTTAACTTAGGCAAAACGTGTTTCGTAGCTAAGCCCCCGAGTGTGAGGATCGCTCATCACTCGAAGTATTTTTTAAATTAGGTGAATGTCGATTCAGATCTAAGTTGTCGAGTGAATGGATTACCATCCACTCGACGAGGTTTTTAACTTAGGCGAAACGTGTTTTGCAGCTAAGCCCTCGAGTGTGAGGATCGCTCATCACTCGAAGTATTTTTGAAATTAGGCGAATGTCGATTCGCATCTAAGTTGTCGAGTGAATGGATTACCATCCACTCGATGAGGTTTTTAACTTAGGCGAAACGTGTTTCGCAGCTTAGCCCTCGAGTGTGAGGATCGCTCATCACTCGAAGTATTTATGAACCTAGGCGAATGTCGATCCGCATCTAAGTTGTCGAGTGAATGGATTACCATCCACTTGATGAGGTTTTTAACTTAGGCGAAACGTGTTTTGCAGCTAAGCCCTCGAGTGTGAGGATCGCTCATCACTCGAAGTATTTATGAACTTAGGTGAATGTCGATTCGTAGCTAAGTTGTCGAGTGAATGGATTACCATCCACTCGATGAAGTTTTTAACTTAGGCGAAACGTGTTTCGCAGCTAAGCCCCCGAGTGTGAGGATCGCTCATCACTCGAAGTATTTTTGAACTTAGGCGAATGTTGATTCGCATCTAAGTTGTCGAGTGAATGGATTACTATCCACTCGATGAGGTTTTTAACTTAGGCGAAACGTGTTTCGCAGCTAAGCCTCCGAGTGTGAGGATTTCTCATCACTCGAAATATTTTTTTTGAACCCAAGCGAAGACGGATTCACAAATAGGGCGTCGAGTGAATGGACTGCTATCCACCCGACAGGATTTTTAACTTAGGCGAAAAGATGTTTTGTAGCTAAGTCCCCGAGTGCGAGGATTGCTCATCACTCAGAGTTTTTTCGAACTTAGGCAAATGTCGATTCGCAGCTAAGTTGTGGAATGAATGGATTACCATCCACTCGACGAGGTTTTTAACCTAAGCGAAGACGGATTCACAAATAGGCCATCGAGTGAATGGACTGCTATCCACCCGACAGGGTTTTTAACTTACGCGAAACATGTTTCGCAGCTAAGCCTCGAGTGTGAGGATTGCTCATCCCTCAGAGTATCCCCAAGAATGTAACTACACGGGTCGGAATTGACGAAGTATTAATCGCAGAAACGCGAATTGCATTAATGAAATACTCTCGTTACATCAGAAAACTCTTGTCTTGAGTGTAAAAACGCCGGAGCAGGTCTGCATTCCAGGCTCATGGCTCATCTATCTGTTTCATGAGATTATACACGTGATAGGCTCCGTTGTTTAGCACCTTAGTGACGATGAAAGGACCTTCCCATGTAGGAGCAAGCTTGTGAGGTCGGTGTTGATTCACTCGGAGCACCAAATCTCCTTCATGGAACGCTCGGCTTTTGACATTCCTTGCATGGAAGCGTTGTAGGTCTTGCTGATAGGCAGTGGTCCGGATCAGAGCCATCTCACGCTCCTCCTCTAGAAGATCTACTCCATCCTGTTTGGCATGTTCAGCTTCAGCCTCAGAATATAGCTCCACTCGAGGAGAATCGTGGGCCAAATCACTCGGCGATATGGCCTCAGCACCATAGACAAGGAAGAAAGGAGTTCATCCAGTCGAATGATTAGGCGTTGTCCTCAATCCCCACAAAACAGACAGCACCTCAGTTACCCATGCACCGGCGGCATGATCCAAACCGCGCATGAGATGAGGCTTCAGACCTTGCAGAATGAGACCATTAGCCTGCTCAACTTGCCCATTGGTTTAAGGATGTGCAACAGAAGCATAATCCACTCGGGTGCCTTGGGAGTTACAGAATCTCCTGAATTCTTCCGAGTCAAAATTAGTGTCGTTGTCCGTGATGATGCTATGCGGAATGCCGTATCGGATAATGATCCCTCTCATGAACGTGACTGCCGTGCGGGAATTCAGCTTCTTGATGGGCTTGGCTTCAATCCATTTGGTGAATTTGTCGACTGCTACCAACAGGTGGGTGAATCCTCCTTTTCCAGGTCGGAAGGGACCAACCATGTCGAGTCCCCAAACCGCAAACGGCCAGGCGAGAGGAATTGTCTTCAGAGCAGATGTCGGCTTGTGTGACAGATTTGCATAGAACTGGCAGCCCTCGCAGTGATCAACGATGTCCTTAGCCATCTCGTTAGCTCGTGGCCAGTAAAAGCCAACTCGGTATGCTTTAGCGACGATCGCCCTTGAAGACACATGCTGGCCGCAAGTTCCCGAGTGGATTTCGTCTAGAATCATCCGACCTTCCTCGGGGGAAATGCAGCGCTGGGTGACACCAGTTACACTCTCTCTGAATAGCCGATCTCCCATCACAGTGAAAGCCTTGGACCTGCGCACAATCTGTCGAGCCTCTGCTTCATCTTCAGGGAGCTCTTGTGTGAGGATATAGGCAATGTATGGCACAGTCCAATCGGGTATGATAACTAGCATCTCCATGACTAAGTCAATCACAGCAGGAACATCGACTTCAGTCGAGTCAGAGGAGCTTAAAGCTTGTGGGGGCTCTTCGGTGAAAGGATCCTCTTGAATCGAAGGAGTGTGCAAATGCTCCAGGAACATCCCGCTGGGGACAGGTCGTCGAGTGGAACCAATCTTGGACAGCTCATCAGCCGCTTGATTTTTCAGTCGAGAAACATGATGAAGTTCCAGACCTTCAAATTTCTTCTCTAGATTTCGGACTGCATTGCAGTATCCAGTCATAGCAGGGTTTCTAACATCCCACTCTTTCATCACTTGATTCACCACCAAATCTGAGTCGCCATAAACCATCAGGCGCTTGACGCCGAGTGAGATAGCCATGCGCAACCCATACAAAAGTGCTTCATACTCTGCCGGATTGTTGGAGGAATCAAAATGAATCTGTAAGACATAACTGAGCTTGTCGCCTCTAGGAGATATCAAGACAACACCAGCACTGGACCCATTCAACATTTTGGAGCCGTCAAAGAACATTGTCTAATGCGCAGAGTGAACTTGGATGGATTGTTGCTGTTCAGTCCACTCGGCCATGAAATCTGCCAATGCTTGGGACTTGATTATCTTCTTGGCCTCGAATCTGATGTCAAAGTGTCCAAGCTCAATTGCCCATTTAGCCACTCAACCTGATGCGTCGCGATTATTGAAAATCTCGGATAAAGGAGCATCACCGACGACTGAGATCGAATGGTCTTGGAAATAATGTGCCACCTTCTTCGCTGATAGGTAAATACCATACACCAGCTTCTGATAGTGTGGATATCTTTGCTTTGAGGGGGACAATACTTCTGAGACATAATAAACTGACCGTTGGACCTTATAGGCTTTACCCTCCTCATCTCGCTCGACAGTCAGCACTGTACTAACGACCTGATTTGTGGTCGTGATGTACAGGAGCAAGGGCTCTTTGCTGGCAGGAGCGGCAAGCACCGGCTGGGTGGAGAGCAGGGCTTTGAGCTCAACAAACGCTGCTTAGGCTTCGGGAGTCCAGTCGAATGTGCTGGATTTCTACATCAACTGATAGAAGGGTAGAACCTTCTCACCAAGACGAGAAATGAATCGACTCAATGCTGCCAAGCAACCTGTGAGCTTCTGAACATCGTGTACTCGCACGGGAGTCTTCATACGGGTGATGGCGCTGATCTTCTCGGGATTGACATCAATTCCTCGCTCGGAAACGAGAAAACCGAGCAAATGCCGCCAGGGACACCGAAGGTACATTTGGTCGGATTCAGCTTTATGTCGAATCGCCTCAAATTGGTGAATGTCTCGGCCAAGTCAGCCAGCAGGTCAGAACCTTTGCGGGACTTGACCACTATATCGTCCATGTACGCCTCGACATTTCAAGGGATCTGGTCGAGTAAACATTTCTGAATCATGCGCATAAAAGTAGCGCCGGCATTCTTAAGACCAAAAGGCATGGTGATGTAGCAAAAGCACCCAAACAGGGTGATGAAGGCTGTGTTTATTTCGTCCGGGCCATACAGACGGATCTGATGGTACCCAGAATAGGCATCCAAAAATGATAAACGTTCGCACCCCGCTGTCGAGTTAACAATTTGATCTATGCGGGGGAGCGGGAAATGGTCTTTTGGGCACACCTTATTGAGATGTTTGAAGTCAATGCACATGCGCAACGACTTATCTTTCTTGGGCACCATCACAACATTCGAGAGCCACTCGGAGTGGTAAATCTCCCGAATGAACTTGGCTTGCAAGAGTCGGGCCACTTCTTCTTCGATTGCCTTGCGCTTCTCCGCCATGGATTGACGCAAATGCTCCCTGACGGGCTTTCGGATCCACTTGCAGATGGTGCTCAACCAGCTCCCTAGGAATCCCCGGCATGTCAGCAAGCTTCCATGCAAAGATATCCCAGTTCTCATGGAGGAACTGGATGAGCTCGGCTTCCTATTTACTGTCGAGTGTTGTTGAGATATTTGTCGGGGCAGCAGTTGGATCCGTCGGGTGGATGTGCACCTTCTTCACTTCCTCTGCCGACTGAAATGCCGACTCAGAAGCCAGGTTTTTTGTGCGGAGCAAATCAGCAGGGTCAGCGGTTTTCTTGTACTCCTCCAGCTCGACCATGGCCATCTGTTGATCGATGATCTTGGATCCTTGCTGGAGACACTCTTCGGCCCGCTGTCGATTGCCAGTGATTGTGATCACGCCCTTAGGGCCTGGCATTTTCAACTTGAGATACACGTAACATGGTCGGGCCATGAAACGTGCATAAGCGGGTCGACCCAAGATGGCGTGGTAAGCACTCTTGAAATCCACGACTTCAAATGTCAACTTTTCTTTTCGGAAATTTTTGCTATCTCCGAATGTCACATCCAATGCTATCTGGCCGAGTGACTTGGCCTTCTTTCCTAGGATGACCCCATGAAAATGCGTGCTGCTCTCGCTCAGACGGGACATCGGAATGCCCATCCCTTTCAGGGTATCCGCATACAGAATGTTCAGGCCGCTGCCGCCGTCCATGAGGACCTTTCTGAGCCAAGTCCCCTCCACCACCGGATCAACTACCCAAGCCTGTCGACCGGGAGTGGCCACACGAGCAGGATGGTCTGTCTGGTCGAATGTGGCAGCATATTGAGACCATTTGAGGTAGGTGGGGGTGTCTGGCACAGCCATGTTGATTTCCCTATTGATGACTTTCAGACGACTCTTGCTCTCGACATTAGCAAAGATCACCAGTGTAGCCGTGACATTCGGGAATGTTTCCTTTTCCTCATCTTCATCTTCTTTTTCAGGAGATTTCGCACTCGACTGGTCTCCCTTGAATTGCTGGATAAGGGTTCGACACTGTCGAGTGGTGTGCTTGGGCAAAATCAGGTTGCCTTCTGCATCTTTCCTCGTGTGAATTACACACGGCTGATCCAAGATATCAGTTCCTGACTGGCCTTTCCCCTTCTTGGGGGCATACTGAGCCTTGCCCTTGCCCTTGTTCTTTGACTGAGTCGCCAGTGCTGCTGCCTTTGCCGGAGCCGGGTTTTTAGCCTTTCACTTCTGTTTCCGACTATAGCCGCCGCCAGACTCATTGTCGACCGCTTTTCCTTTGCCGCTACGGAGGTGGTCTTCTTCCTTGCCATTAGCATAGCGAGTGGCAATTTCCATCATCTTGCCGAGTGAAATGTCACCAGTGCACCCAAACTTCAGGTACAGCTCCCTGTATCTCACACCGGCCTTGAAGGCACAAACAGCCTGGTGTTCTGACACATTCTCCACCGTATGATGCAGGGTGGACCATCGCTGAATATAATCCCTTAAGGTTTCATTGGGCTTCTGGACGCAATGTTGTAAGTCGGCCAGACCTGCCGGGCGCTTGCAAGTGCCCTCAAAGGTCTGGACAAACACTCGGGCAAGATCTTCCCAACAATATATGCTGGAAGGAGCCAAACGATTCAACCCAGCTCGAACTGAACCATCCAATATGAGGGGCAGGTGCTTCATTGCGACATTGTCATTTCCGCCGCCAATCTGCACAGCCACTCAGTAATCATCTAACCAAGTCTCTGGTTTTGTTTCACCAGAAAACTTTCCGATCCCCGCCGCCATTCTGAAGTTGGGGGGAATCTCTGCAAAACGTATAGCTCTGCTAAAACACTTGGGACCAGACACCACAGCTAAGCTTCCACTCGAAACATCTCTGTTGAGTCCCTCTTTATAGGCTCTGCTCTTGTCGATCTGCTTCTGAACAAGATAGGCGCGGGCGTCAAAGTCCGCGTCCCTCTCATCACTAAGGGAGTGCCTGTCGCCCTGGCGCCGGGGTGCGTACGGACCACTCCGCGGAGGAGTGAGCACTCGACGGTGGTCTTCGCGGTGATGCTGATCTCTGTCTTGCCCTTCACGAAAACCGCCGCCTCGACGACGCAAGGGCGATCCAGGGTTGTGTGCCGACTGAACGGTGTCTACCTTGGGTGAATTGCTATATATCTTGTTACGAGACTGAGAAACTGTTGAATTCTGATGTTGTGCTGCATCCAACAATGCTCTGATCCGCAACAGCCCTCTACCGGCCTTTGACCGGGACGGCTGAATGGAATCCGCTATCCTAGCAGCAACAACAACATTTAGCATAGGAGTTTGGTATACCTCAACGCCATCGTGAGATCCAGTCGGAAACAGTTGTCGATGACGTCGACAGGGGCGTGGCAGGCGCTGGCGAGCGTGCTCGTCAATCTCTGCTTGGAGCTCTTCTAGACGAATGCGCGCGGACTCCAAAGCTTGGGCCTCGGCAGTCGCATCGACGATGGGGGTATGAAGGACCTCCTCATCATGACGTAGTTGCACGTTCGACGGACCTCCAGCCTCGCGCTTGACACGGCCGAAGCCAGGCGGTGAACTCTGATGAGAGCCCGCCATCAAAACCTCTGCTGCGGGATCGCATCTTTTGCACTCGGAAGGCACGTCGGATGGGTCGGAATCCGACTCGAACATGCCGTGAAGGGACTCAGCAGGCTCGAGTGCTGCAACCTGCGGAGAAGCTTGACGCGCCGCTGCGTGGTCGACCCACCGCTAGAGTCGCGAGCGGCCAGACCGCTTGTGACCGCGAACGGCGAGAGGAGCCGACGCGTAGGGGGTCGACGGCTGTCGCAGCAACACACCACAGGGACTCGCACGGAAGTGTGCGGCCCCATGGACCGGGAGCGCCTCGACATCAAGAGGCGCCTCCTGGAGCCATGCCGAATCGTCAGCGATGAAGGTGAGCGCTCCAAAACGGATCTCGTAGCCCAGAGCAAAAACAGCGCCAGAAGACATGTCGAAGGATGAAAATTGCAACCTCGCCGGAAGTCGCTTAGACGCCTACCCCACGGTGGGCGCCAACTGTCATGGGAACGAGCCTGACAGTAGATGGTAGGGGTACGAAGGGAGAGGGCAGAGTCCTAGCTACGGCGAGGGTGTACACACGGATGTATGAGTTCAGGGCCCTCTCGTGGAGGTAACAGCCCTACGTCTCAGTGCTCGGGAGCTTTATGTCGAGTGGAGTATAGATATTACAATGGTTGTGAACCCTTGTGCAGGAGGGGAGGGGCGGCTTATATAGAGTTCTCTGCCCCTCATAATGGCCCCACATCAAAGGGTCTGGTCGTGGGGTTTAAAGTCTGCCGTTACAGGTAATGTACGTAATAAAAGTTATTAATGATCATTGAACCAGCGTCTGCCCGTTGGGCTCTTGATGATGGCTCCTGGTCTTCTGCTGTCGAATGAAAGCGAGGTCTTCCGAGTGACACGCGACTGCCGAGTGAGAGCGGGAGTCTCTGAGTGGATTACTGACGAGTGTCTTTGAACATCTCCAGGGATCCACTCGAAAGTTCATGCTTGATCTTCAAGTCCTCCCATGTGGTGTCCTTAGGTAGGGTATGTGGGCCGTGCCTAGAACCCTACCCTAGGTACATATCCTCGTCACCAGGCATATGATCTTCCCTTGAAGGGCAATTCCAAAAGGCCCAAGTGACCAATAATTTCATTAAAAATAAACATATCATTTAAATCTCCTCCAGGTAAGTTCCTGCTTTCCATGGACCTAATGAAGTTGAAATCTCCTACAAGAATCCAATGCTCTCCCAAGGGGATGTGAAGGTTATAAAGCCAACTGACAAATAAATCTCTTGCTTCACCTTGACATGGTCCATAAACAGACACTAAGGTCCACTGCTCATTGTTCTGTGTTGAGGTAAATTGGACCACCACAGCAAACTGATGCACTTCCAAAAGAGTAACCACAAAAATAGAAGAATTCCATACCACTACAATACCCCCCGAGGCACCCACAGAGGGTGAGAAAGCAAAACAATCAAACTTCCTTGGGCAAAAACTTTTAACTTGCTTACTATCAAAATAAGAGCACTTAGTTTCTTGCACACATGCAATGGCACATTGACTTTCTTCCATCTTTTTCTTAACAACCCTTTGCCTTGCCCAGAGTTTAGACCCCTAACATTGCAACACAACAAAATCCAATTTCTACATGAAGTATTCATGAAAAAAGGAAATGAAATGTAGCATAAAACCTGCTGACACCCAATGTCATAGGCGCAAGTTGTGATAGCGCACAAAATAAGGACATTACACAAAAGATCCCGCCAGTGTAAAGGCATAATTCATTACATAGTAAAGGATGGATAGGGGCCAGCCAAGCCCAAATAGCATCCTTCACACTAATCATTAGAAGAGTTGTTAACAGGATCAAGTGGGTCTGTTGTAAGCGCTTTCACTATGAGTAATTTCCCATCAATTCCCAATTCTGCTCCAATATCTTGGATCTTCTTGATTGGAGTCGCCGGAGGAGCAGCACAAGTGGCACCAAAATGAGCATGATCGTCGGTTATTCGAGCTATGAAGGGATTAGACTTGGGCTTCTTCTTCCTGGGCTACGATACCAATTCATGGAAGATGGGCTTGAATCCATCCCTCCACACTGACCCCTGCGTGCATCTCCTGACTGTAGTTTCAACCACTGGTGTTGGCGCCAAAGTTTGCTGAGGCCATCCAACCTTATTGGCACACTGCATAGGGGTTTGTGTATCTGCATATGCCCCTGGAGCCTGAGAATCTTGCATGGCAGGGAAAAGAGCACGAACAACAGACGTATGCTCTGAAGGCGTCGGCTCCCTAGAAGTGAGGAGCGGCAAGTCATTCTCAAACGCCAGCTCCCAGGTTCTCTTTGACAGAACTAATGGCGAGACAGGCCAGACAGGTATAGACAACGGAATTTCAAACCTAGTTTGACACTTCAGTAGATTTTCGAAAGACCTCTTACAGACAAGTTTAGGTGGCAAAGAAGGCCCAAAGGGAACCCTGACCTTCTGAGCAGGAGGAATCTCCATTGTTGGTGGATGGTACACAACGATCGCCTAGTTGTTGTTGCCTGCAACCGCTGTCGATTGAGGAATCATCCCCCTAAACTGGTTCTTCTTGATTATCCTCTTCAAGAACGACCAAGGCTATTTGCAGAGGAGCAATCATAACTTTAGATCTCGAATGATTAGATACATCAAGTACCATAGACTCTTGATCCTGCATCTTATCTGGCTCAGGCACCTCCTTCCAATTCTCCCAACCATCAGCAACATCCTCATGCACGGTCGGCTCCGGAGGGGGTTGTGGCACATCATTGCACCCCATGGTCGGGTAAGGAGGCAGTGTGAAGGGGGCATGTCAGGAAATGGCACCCCGGGCAACGAGTGCGGATTGACATTGATGGGCATCCAGTCTTAGTCTTGTGGCATCTGCTCCACAAAATTGGCCCCCGGGATGTAAAGGGGAACTATCCAAGAGACACGGACGCCACCCTAATCAACATAATTCATGAAGACAACATCTCGCTACACAAGGATATCCTCCAGGAAGGAAGCACACACCAATGAGCGAACCAGGTACAGATCCTCACTGTTCTAGTGGTGAAATTTACCAAAAGTATTAACCTCTGCTCTGATATTTCCAGTGTTGCGAAGATCAAGAGGAATCCCAAGAAACATGAGCAAGCCCTGACGAAAAGCCTATGCCCCATGAAGACCCTCACCTTCATCATTCTTCATGAATCGAACAAAACGATCATTACCTAGAGCCTATGGGGACATCTGAAGAAGAACAAACTGAGCAGCCGCATCACAGAGCTCAAAGAGGCCAACAACGTTGATCCAAGGTTGAACCAAACGCACCACAAAACCCTGCTCCACCAGCCAGTCCGCAACCTCCTCTCTAGCAGGACCAATCTCATCGGGCGAAGAGATTAGCATTACCTCTGCAAGCATGAACTCCTCATGCCGCCGCACAATTGGGGTATATGGCGACACATAGGTCCGCGGCAGTCGGTCGTCCCCTCCATCAACAACATGGTGGCCGCCTATCACAAACTGCATTGGATTCAAGGGAAAGTTTGCCATTGTAGCTAGCAGTGGAGGAGGAGTACTCGATGGTGGAGGTGGAGTCTCAGGCGGCGCGACGGATGGTGTCTTGGGACCAGTGCTGATGGAACTAGACGGAGGGATTGATACAGAAGTGAAAGCATTGTCCAAGTAAGGTAAAGGATCTGTCAGAGAGATATTCTCACGGCCAACAGTGTCCTCCTCGAAAGTCCCAATGTTATCGGGCTTCGGTTGCCAAACTAGCCCCAACTCTGTAGTAAATTTGTTACAATCCCGTCTAGTATGCCCCACTTGAGGACACCCAATACATAGCAAAGGATACGTACAATTTTTTCTGAGAAATGCCCAGGTTTGAGACATATTTGACACGTAAAAATTTTGTCCGCAATATCATCAATCAATTGCTCAAAATGCTTTTGTGCTACTACGGCAGTTGGCACCACCTCGTTGAGAGGCTACGGTGTGAGTGGGCCGGGTTGAAGGGATTCTAGGACCATGTCACTCACATTTGAAGGAGCAACAATACCGCCCGAGGATGGCGGCGCCCGATCAGCCGGTGCAACCAAATCTTGCACCGTAGCAAAGGAGATCGACGACAAAGTCTCCGTCCACTGAAGATTCACCGGTGGCCTTGGATGAATGACCACTTGTTTATGATGAGGAATTGTATAACCAGCCACTTCAGTGGTTTTAATACACTCTTCCATAGCCGGATACCGATAACCAGAACAGACTGGATAATATTCCCAGGTCGCAAATGATAGTTTCTTCCTGGTAGAACAATCTATTCTCATGGAGGATTTAGCCGGCTTCAAATGCATGGCTAGAATTCCAAGAGTAGCACGCCCTTTGGAGGGGCTAACAAGAACTCATTCAACACCACATTCCAATTTCCAGAGCTTGAACTCACGACTCCAATTTGGACCACCATTGCTCCAAAGATGAAAGAAACATTTGAAAGGAATGCAAGAGAAATAGCATAGATCAAGAACCATCATACCCACTTCCTTGCAGGACACCTGGAATCCAAAAACCTTTTCCTTAATGGAGAAAACCAAGAATTCAATGGCCGATCCACCAATCGCAGCCTCAAGTGTTGCTGCCACAGATTCCTCCATGAGACGAAAATCATGATGGCTAAAACCATTGTGAAATAGCCCGTGCCATCCGAGGGATGGACCGAAAAACCAGTAGCTCGAAAAACCTCATCAGCAAACACCAAACCCTTAGAGAAATCCAAGCCGAGGGTAGATTCTACATGAGAACCCATAGGAGATGGGTATGTTCACGTAGATCTAGAGACATCGAAGAGATCCAGTGGTGAGTAACTTAATTATTTTGGCTAGAGATCTAGATCGCCGGAGGGGTGGTGGAGCGTCATGGGGTGGTGGTGGAGCGCCTTTTGAAGGTTTTTTATGATGGATTGTTGACATCATGTTGATTTCATGCTTATGCAATAAATCCATTTTCGAATTAAAATAAATCTATAAATTACATAATATTATTAAAACTTTGAAAAATCATGTAAAATAATCTACAAGTTAGATGAAAATATTTTATGCATGAAAGTTGATCACCAAAATCCAACAAATCCAAATATGTTATATGTTCATCTGTCACATGCCTCTAGCATGATGAACATGAAACTTTCCCCTCCGATTCATCTGACCGATAAATACCTAAGACCCAGGAAATATCCACACTTATTTTCCCGCTCCGTCTGTAACGTGTAGCACTGCATTAGATCACCCCTAGCACTGCATGTTGTCATTTCATGCCTCATGATGCATTTGTTTGCTTTATATTTATTGTTTCTTCCCCCTCTTCTCTCCGGCAGACCCCGACAACGACGCTGCTACTGGGTACGACTACGCCCCTAACGACCAGCCACTTGCAGTAGAGCAACCAGACAAGCAAAACCCCTTGATCTTTCCTATATCGCCCATTCCTTCTCTCTCATTCTTGCATTAGATTTTGCTACTGTTGATAGTTCCTATTCTGATGCATAGCCTGATTTTGATAAACTATTGTTGTATCTTACTGTTACCCTATATGCTTAGTATAGGCTGATTAGTGATCCACCAGTGACCCTACTTTGTCCTTGTTGCCCATGCTTCATCATCGAAGACTCGATCAAATTGATCAACGAGCCAAGCCCGACACATCACCTCACCCCCCCTCAGTTGTATGACCATGCAGAGCTACTATCGAGTACTAAGGGTGACACCTCGTGACGTACTCCTGATGCTAACTCTGTAGTGTAGTTAACGGGAGTGGCTTACGGATGGTGATTCCTCCTTCATCACTTCCGATAACGAATCTGTCGTGTGACACCTCAAGCATGAACCATCGAGGGTGATTCCTCCCTGGTCACCTTGACAGTTACATCGAGTGGCATCCCTTGAAGGTTATTCCTCAGATTCCCCCTTGATGTTATGGACACACGGTTACTTTAACTATACTACACGACCATGTTGAGATGGGTGGAATGGGTGGATACCCGTGTAATAATGACGAGGCATGGCCGGGCATTCTTGAACCTTGCCGTAAATCCTCGAGACGGGGCGATGGGACCATTGATCGTGGATCATTGATCGTCACCGCAGTTAACAAAACATTAATGGGTTTGGATATGTGATCTGAGAAGACCTCTGGCCTTTTTCACACTAACCAGCACGCCGGAATAAATATTGGTACTCTAAGTCGTACATTCACCCGAAAGCTCTTAAGACATCACAGTTGAGCGGCACACGCCTGGGTGGCCTGCGTAAGCATCGTCTTTGTATTAAAAGGTGCCAGGACTGACACTGGCCATCCTCGTAATGCGCAAGATTGCAAAGGGCGATTGGCCCATCACCCCTTCACGTGTAGGATGTAGACCAGGGTGTGGCCTCTTTGTTGAGCCTAGGTAGGACTACGACGTGTCGATCAGCCAAGGTTGGGCATGGCCTGGAAATTGTGTCCGACCAAAGTTAATCGAGCATGTTGGAAAGTTGGTGCACCCCTGGAGAGAAGTATATCTATTCGAATGGCCGTTTCCATGATAACAGTCACTCGGAGTTGTATCTCGATCTAATGCAACTAGAATGGTGACTTTAAAATGAAATATTGGCTCCGGAATTGCTTTCTCGCGGGGATTCGAGGAACGATCTCTAGGTGTTATTAAATAAACTTGCTACTCATAATATGCTAATCTACACTCTTCTAATGCTGCAAGACGCTGAAGATGCTAGTCTTAGACAGGCTAGGTCTTCCCCTCTATTCTGGAAATTCTACGGCTCATTCCAAAGATATAGCCCCATTCCTTTGATAATGATGCATACTTAGCATAGTTTTGATGTCAGTTTTCCGAGTACTTTGGATGAGTACTCACTGTTGCTTTGCTCCCCTTTTCCCCTTGATACGATTGCCATGACCATATGAAGGAGCCCAGGAGATGGTTGATCTCGCCGATGACTACTACTACCAGGACAGAGCTTACTACTATGTGGAGGCTGCTGAGTAGTTAGGAGGCTCCTAGGAAGGAGGCCTTTCCTTTTCGATCCGTGTTTATGTTTGTGCTAGCCTTCTTAAGGCAAATTTGTTTACTTATGTCTGTAATCAGATATTATTTGCTTCCACTGACTCATTTGTATTCGAGCTTATGTATTCGAGCCCTCGAGGGCCCTGGCTTGTAATATAAAGCTTGTATGAATTGAATTTGTGTCTAGAGTTGTGTTGTGATATCTTCCAGTGAGTCCCCGATCTTGATCGTGCATATTTGCGTGTATGATTAGCGTACGATCAAAATGGGGGCGTTACATGCCACCTCTAAACATTCAGATAAACATATGTTTTGTGTGCTCGTGCCTCTCATGGAGAGATTGTGCGGTCGGTGTCTTGCATGCTAAGCGGGTTATTTTCAAGATGGGCGTTTATTCGTCTGTCATTGCACGAGAGAGGCTGGTAAAAAGGATGTCCAGTCCCACGTAATCAAAAATAAATTAAACAAACTCCTTGGACAGTTGATATGTTGGAGGGCACTCATGGATTCGGTCAACCATGGATTGTGTATGGATGGTGGATGGGAGTAAACTATATATTTCCACTTTGAAAATGCGAATAATGTGTTTAGCATGGAAGATATTGAAAAATCTACTGTGATGTTGACAGGAAAAGCACACCACCCAAAATTACAATTTAATCTTAGTTTTAGACCTTGAGCTCTGACACCTCTCCAAATCAATGTTTTCCTCTCCGAATGGCCTTTCTATTTACATTCATTGTTATTTTCTTTTATTTGAGTCATCATCTTCTTACTAAAAGCACCAGTCCTGATAGCACTATTGTCATTCTTATGCATTGAGTCTAGTTAATATTGGATGTCAGAATGATTGGACCTTTTCTACTCTAAATTACAATGTTTAGTTGTTGCTTGAATCTCAGAGGTGCTTTGCGTTTATGTTTTGTGGTATGAGAAAGGTCTAGAGAGATACCATATCATCATATTATATCATGATTATTTTGACAAATTGTTGGCATGTGACATATTTTATTATTGCTCACTATTTGGTTATGTTATTGCCATGAGTGAATATGATGTTTAATTGCTATCATGGATATGGTTGTTTATGATTTATGTTGAAAACCTGAACACTAGCTAAGCATATATATAGCAACAAGAACAAAGGGTTTGTAAACATTTTCCTTATCACGTTTAGTTTATCAACTGAATTGCTTGAGGACAAGCAATGAGTTAAGCTTGGGGGAGTTGATACGTCCCAAACATATCTATTTTTTAAACAATTTTGCTCTTTTTTGGACTCTAATTTGCATGATTTGAATGAAACTAACCCGGACTGACGCTGTTTTCAGCAGAACTGCCATGTTGCTGTTTTTGTGTAAAAATAAAAGTTCTCAGAATTAGATGAAACTTTTTATGGATTTTTTCCTAGGATATATAAAAATTATTGGAGCGAAGACCCACCAGAGGGGGTGCCACCTGTTGGTGCCAAGCCAACAGGGCGTGGCCACCCCCTAGGCGCGCCCTAATGGCTTGGAGCCACCTCGTGGCTCCTCTGACCCTAATTCCAGTCCTATAACGTCACAATTACAGGGAAGAAAATAGGAGAGAAGTTTTCGTCACGTTTTATGAGACAGAGCCGCTGCCACCTACCGTTCTTCCCCGGGAGGGCTGATTTGGAGTCCGTTTGGGGCTCCGGAGAGGAGGGTTCGTCGCCGTCGTCATCACCAACCCTTCTCCATCAACAATTCCATGATGCTCACCACCGGGAGTGATTAATTCCTTTGTAGTCTTGCTGGACGGTGATGGGATTGGATGAGATTGATCATGTAATCGAGTTATTTTGATAGGGCTTGATCCCTAGTGTCCAGTATGTTCTGAGATTGATGTTGATATGACTTTGTTATGCTTAATGCTTGTCACTAGGGACCGAGTGCCATGATTTCAGATTTGAAACTATTATGTTTTCTCTGAATATGAAAGTGTTTAGATCCTATCTTGCAAGTTGTATGCACCTATTATGTGTCATGATCCAAATACCCCAAGGTGACAATAATTGGGATTCTTTCCGGTGATTGTCATAGTTTGAGGAGTTCATGTATTCACCATGTGTTAATACTTTGTTCCGTTTCTCTATAAAAAAGAGGCACTAATATCCTTTAGAATTCCTTATGGACCCCGCTTCCACGGGAGGGTAGGATAAAAGATCTCATGCAAGTTCTTATCGCAAGCACATATGACTATATACGGAATACATGCCTACATTACATTGATGAATTGGAGCTAGTTCTGCGTCACTCTAGTGTCTAACTATTACATGATTGATGTCATCTAAACCATTATCCATCACCGGTGCACGCGCCTACGCCTTTCATACACTGAATATTGCTAAGTTACTATTGCTATTGCTACTGTTACAATCACTACAAAACCGTTGTTGTTACCGTTACCGTTACTACTACTATTCTGCTGAGCTACTAAAACATTTGCTACAGAGAGATATCCTCGGTGTGGTTGAATTGATAACTCAGCAGCTAAGACCAATAAATATTTTTTGCCCCCTTGGGTCGAATCAATAAATCAGGGTGTAATACTACCAACGAAGACTATTGCGATCCCTTATGTTTGTGGGTTATCAAGTACATTCGTGAAAAAGGAGCTATACATGGTGGTTTGGCCAACTAAAAATGATGGTACTGGACATGCTATTGAGTTGGAAGCGGATGGTTAAGGTAAGTATATATTGGCACTTCTGGGTCAACATAACAAAATAAGATATGATAACCCCTTGGAGAGGCAGTTTGGAAATAGAGCATTGGATCACACTGTTCACATGTAGCAATAAGATTTGATGACAATGACAGCTAACAATTACTTTAATTCACTAAGCTCCCTAGAAGTTGAATCTCTCACAATCAATTGAGGTGTACAATTTGAGATTTTGCCCCATGAATTTAACTTGGTCTTCGTATCGATGGGTCCCTTTGGTCACTATATGGGATTTTTTATGGTCATTGCATATTATTTCGGTTAGATGGGACGTTCAGTTTAACCGAACCATCTGGTTTGATTCTTCAAGTAATAAATATTTTTGGTTCCTTCATATATGAGATGACTTATCGATAACTCGATAAATGCAAAACCATTTTTTTTGCACCGAGAGTCGGTTCGATCCTCGTTCATGGCCGAAGAGGACCGACCTTTTGTAGGGGGAACAAATCAGGACTCAGATCTTGAGCAAGAAACAATGAAATATACAAGCAGGAATCAAGCACATGCAAAAATGGGAGGAGGGAGGAACTGTTACCACAAATCGACGCAGGTGGATAACCGTCTGCCATGTGAGTGCTACGAATGCCATCCTTGGCCATGAAGGAGCCATAACCGTCACACGTGTAAGCCATGCGCCCGACGGACCAATGTGTGTCAGGTGTTACGGGCACAACCTTCGCCTAGTGGCTCCTTCATGGCCAAAGGTTGTGCCCGTATAAGCCTAGGAACGCAAGAACTATATCTCGCTTATAGTGAGAGTAGCATCCATTTCGCTACAGGTTTTTCTCCCATGAGAGGATGTTGGGTTGTCCCATTTAGTTTGTGTTTTCAGTTTGTTACATTTTCGATGAAAGAAGCTCGCTCGTGAGTGGTTTCTTCGGTCATTGTAGTAATTTTGGCCATGTTTTCCTCATTTTTTTTTGATTTTTAACTTTCTTTTATTTTTTCACTGTTTTTGTTGATGTTCTGCTTTTCATTGTGTCTCATCCGTTGTCTTCCTTCCTTTCTTAGTTTTCACTGTTTTTGCTATTTTGAAATGTTTTGGGGGCTTTTTTGGGCTTATCTTGGTTTTCACTTATTTCCCGTGTTTCTTTGGTTTTCTTTTTATTTCCTTTGGTTTCCACTATTTCTTTTGTTTTGCAGGGGTTTTATTTCGATTTTCATTGTTTTTTTATTGTTTATTGTTTTTCTTTTCTTTGTTCCTTGTTTTTATTCATTTTTTGTTTCTTTATTTTTATTGTTTCACTGCCTGTCTACATTTTTATTAGACCCAATGTATATTTTTTATACATCATGAGCATATCTTTATACACGTTTTTTTTTCAAAGACATGTTTAGCGTGAATTTTTTTCATACATGCTGTTTATTTTTTCTATACATCTGAAAATTATTTTGATAAATATTTCACATTTTTCAAATGCCATGATTAGTCATTTCCTTAAATAGATATTTTGATGTTTATTATTTTTCATACACATTGCACATTTATGTATACTTCTGAAAAAATTATATACATTTTTTTTAAATACACGATTACCATTTTCTTTCAATACATGTTTTTAATACTTTTTTATACAAGGTAATATTTTCCAAAATATGTGTTGATACATTTTTTTAATGGCACCTGTTTTTTGAAATTATGCAAACATTGTTTAAATTTTAAATACTTTTTTAATATCACAAATATATTTTTGAAATCCAAAAATATTTTAAATGACAATAAACTTTTTAAACGTACACATACTTATTTTTAAATTTCTAAAATCATTTTTCAAATGCCATGAATGTTTTTTTGAAAGCAAGAATATATGTTCAATGTTACGTACATTTTTTAGTGTATGATAAAAAATTGTGCACAGATTTTTTTAAGTTGTATACAATGATTTATAAATTTTCACATATTTGTTCTTGAAACGTTGGAACATTTAGCATTGTCATGAACATGTTTGGAAAAGCTAACAATACTTTTATAAATTGCGTTAACAGACTGTTTTATACTGTGTTTACTTTTATAATTTAAATATTTTCAAAAAATATAAGGAAAATTATGTTTTTAAAATATATTCGTTTAGATTAAAAATGAAAAAAAAGGAAATTGACGTGACGTCAGCGTCGCCCAACTATGTCCCCGCTGGGCCGATCCATCACCGTCTTCTGTTGCATTGTCGTGAGTACCGCGGCACGGGCAGCCCATGTCCACCTGCAGAGCTCCTCGTCCTCGTCTCCTCCCCCTTCGCGCAGGTCCCGACCCCCAGATTGGAGCCACGCCGCCGGCGTCCGGCCAGCATTCCCCACCGCCAGAAGGTTCTTTTCTAGACAGCCGGGGTTTTCCGTCAGAAAAATAGAGAACCGGGGTTTCCCTCCGTCAGGCCACCGCGGAGTGGCCGCCCGGGGACCAGTTTGTCTTGGCTCCGGAGAGGAGAGCATCGCCGGCCACCTGAGTGGAGGAGGGAGGCGCACGCATCGGAGAGGGGGTTGAACTCCAGTGTTCTCTCGCGGCGGCGCGGAACAGCGGAAGGGGGGAGTGTCACCGGCCGGCGGCCACTCCGGTAAGTGCACGACTGTACTACCGCGGCACTGCAAATCTTTTAGTCCCACAGCGGTAGTTTAGAAGCGATTCCACGGCTTTGTAAAGTAACTAAAATTAATACCGAAAGGATGATCTTTTTTCCAGTATCCACATTTGTTTACTGTTTTCCGATGTTCCATCCAGGGAGCCAAAAATATAGTAAGTTTTCGTTGTGTCCTTTTGCTATGGAAGTGCACATGAAATGCTTCTGTGAGCTGTAGTTAAGAATGGATTTTCAGAAGTCACTGCACGGCATGCACACGAAAGGTTGCAGAGGACCAAAAAGCAAACCAAAGTTAGGCCAGCGAGAGATGACCAGGTGGTCAATTTGTGTACAACTTATTAGTTACGTAGTAATTTGTTAGTGTTAGTTCAAGCCAACATTATGGTTACTCAAGTGTTAATTTATTATCAGCAACGATTTAATCGAACATAAAAACATGCAGGTAGCAATTCATGCCTACAAGTTAGTCTGGAGCTCATTAGTTGCAGTTAGAATTGATTATTCCATCCATATGGTCGATTCATATGGAATCTGTTTGCTACACACAAATTGTTTGTCAACAGTTTTTTAAGATAATGCGGAGATAGCAATTCATGCCTACAGGTTACTATTTAGATTTGTAAAAAATATATTTGGGGAATATGTTGTTTTGCTGATGGATGGTACACAACTAGCAGACCAATTTGAATAACAGTAGCTTTATTAGTGCATATAAACTTTATTCGATTAATCCTTTCATAATCAATAGGACCACCTGTTATATCTCTTGCCACCTCAATGTTTCCGTCCTTCTGCACAGGTGGTTATATTGCTGTAATCTTGGTGTTAGTTCGATCCTTGGATTCTGCCTTATTCGTAAATTTAAGAATTATCTTCAACAATAAAATGTGTGAAGTAGAATGCTCAAGTAAGATGTACTTCAAACTGAGAATGCCTTGGTTCCTGCTTGATTGTTTGGTCTTGCCAAAATACCTTAATCTTAAATTCTTAATAGTTCCTGGGTGGCATCATTTTGTAGACTACGAATATAACTATTTAACATTTTATTTCTTCAGGTTCTTATATACAGCTGTTTTGTTACAGTTAACATAAATCATATTATCCGGTATCATGGCCACCGAAGAGGATGTTAAGCAGCGGCAGATTATTGAAGACCGTGCAAGAAATATTAGCCACAATGTCCGGTGCACTGAGTGTGGCAGCCAGTCCATTGAAGATTCACAAGCAGATGTTGCAGTTCTCCTTAGAAGGGTACTTTTTCGTTCTATATTCCTCGTAATGATTAGTAGCTTGACCTTCTCCATCCAGTTAGTTGTCAAGCTTTAAGTGGCAGACTTTTTTTTAGTCCTTTATGTTTTTTCATGTTTTCACGACATCCAACATTTGCTTTGATGATCTTTTGATCTAAGCCAAGCATAGCTAACATTGGAAATTTTGATAACACTTGTAACTGAGGTGACATTTGGACTTGAAACCTTGTACTGATCAATAATGACGTAAAATACAATGTGTTTGATTTAACCATTTACTTAGAAATGGACTAGCCATGTTCTCGTTATTCATAGATGTTCACAGGCACCCAATAGTTTGCTGCAAAATAATGTTAAGAAACTTGAATGATGTTTGCTATTATAAATATTTATCTGAAAGAACTCTGTCTGTCTATACTTGTTTTTTGTAATGACAAAGATGATCTTGGTAATGCCACAACTGGTTTGGTTCTTGGATTATACATTTATGTGTTTTCAACTTGATTGTGTTTCTAAGACATTGATAATATTTTTGCACCAGTATGCCCTTTCAGCTATGTTAAATTTACATTACATATTGGTGCACCTGAACACTGTTCGTGGAAGCTTCGTGGCTCAGGTACTTACATCTGTGTAATTTCTTTGCAGCTAATTCGTGATGAAATAAAATCTGGCAAGAGTGATAAGGAGATATACAAAAAATTAGAAGACGACTTTGGAGAAACAGTTCTATATGCCCCTAAATTTGATATTCAAACTGCTGCTATATGGTTATCACCGGTAAGCCTAATTGCAAAGTTAACATACTGTTCATGCTTTTATTAATATTACTGGCATTTCTTAGCACATTATTTGTTCTTTCATGCATGCATTGTGTGTCAGGGTGAACCCATCTATTATCACAAACTTTTGCGTCAAGATGATGTTCATACGTAATAGGTAGCATTAACACAAATGTTGATGATTGTCTTTCATAATTAGTGGGCGAATTTGCACCCGTGGATGTAAAATATCTTCAATTTTCAATAACTGAGGATTCCAGGTTTCTAGCTAATCCCTTGTTGTAGCTCTGCTCAACTTATGTATAAAGACAGTCAGACATTGTAAGGTTCCGGCTGTGGCTCCAACTATCTCAACTCGAATTCATGGAGAATTATCTAGATCGCTGTTCATACCACCCAACCACCCTCGCAGCAAGTACATTCGAATTACAAGCCGGGCCGAAGCCACCATCTTCCTAGCCAATTAAACAGAAGGAAAGTAGTTTGCTTAAGTAGAGATTGTCGAGCCGAAGCGTTCAGTGAACCCAGCTTGGGCCGGCCATCCAGGCTGGAAGCCTTGTCTTGCGTTTAGGCCTTCCAGAGAGCCCACCACCCGAATGGCCACCTTCCTGCTTCTCCTCTGTTCCACTCCTTGAGTCAGCAGATTTGCTGACATTCCCCCTTTCTTGAGTAGCGGCTTGCCCCCAAGCCGGTGCCCAGGGAAACTTTTGCTTTAGAGAGTCCAGGTCCTCCCGAGCTGCTGCATCCAGCGACGAATCACTCCATTCGATCAGCACTTGAGGAACTGTGCGCCCCCTGGAACAGCACACACGCTGCTGCAAATTCTGCACAGGAATCTGGAGATGAGAAGAAGATGATGGTAAAACTGTTTGTACCTGATCTGTTGGCCTGATACATTTCTTGAGCTGGGAAACGTGAAAAATGGGATGGATGAGGCTCCCTTCAGGCAATGCCAGTTTATATGTCACGGATCCAATCCTTTCCAGAACTGGGTAAGGTCCATAGAACTTGAAGGCCAATTTGTGATTAGCTCGGTGAACAACTGAGGATTGAGCATAAGGTTGCAATTTCAGAAAAACCTCTTCTCCCACAGAAAACTGCCTGACTGTTCTCTTTTTGTCAGCCTGTGCTTTCATCTTTTGTTGACCTCTTAACAGATGTTGTTTAACTGAGTCCAAAACTACTTGCCTGCCATCAAGCCATTGCTGTAGATCAACTGGAGTAATGGTGTCAGAAGGAGAAATACCAGAGTTTTGAGGGCTATGACCATATAAAATTTTAAATGGAGTCTTTCCAATGGCAGAGTGCCAATTGGTATTGTACCAAAATTCACATAAGGGCAACCACTTATTCCATTTTCTTGGTTGAGCACTGATGAAGCACCTGAGAAAACATTCTATTTGCTGGTTCACTCTTTCTGTCTGACCATTAGTTTCTGGATGATTGGCTGAACTCATATTCAACTCTGTACCAGTCCTGTGAATTAACTGCTGCCAAAAGTTACTAGTAAAAACAGGATCTCTATCAGATATGATCAACCTGGGCATACTATGAAGTTTATACACTTCTTCAAGGAAGAGATCAGCAATTTTCTGAGCATTGTAAGGATGTCTAACAGAGATGAAATGCACATACTTAGTGAATTTGTCAATAACTACCATAATGCAATCAAAACTGTCAGGAGGAGGTAATCCAGAAATAAAATCCATGGACACTACCTCCCAAGCTTGTTTTGGTACTGATAATGGAGACAGCAGCCCAGGATAAGGAACTCTCTCAGGTTTTGCTTGCTGACATATCAAACAGGACTGTTCTCTGTTTTTGATAAAGGATTTCATTCCTATCCATCTAAATAGAGCATTGATCCTTTTGTATGTGACAGGGAATCCTGAATGTCCCCCTACTGGACTACTATTAAAATCCATAAATATTTTCTCTCGTAATGATGGCTGAGCTCCTATCCAAATACATCCCTTATATCTGATAAGTCCATTGATCAACTTAAAGTTGGATTTGGAATCTGGGGAAAGAACCAACTGCTGCAACTATTCCACACATTTGGAGTCCTGAGAATATCCTTCCATTATTTCCTCTAACCCAGTAGGACCAAGACAAAAAAATGGCTAGCACTTGAGCTGGATCTGTATGGGGTCTCCTGGATAAAGAATCAGCAACAGAGTTGTCAGTCCCTTTGTTATAATCTATCTTGTAATTAAGGCCCAATAACTTTGTCAAAGCCTTCTGTTGCCATGGTGTGTGAATTCTTTGCTCAGTCAAATTGACCAGACTTTTCTTATCAGTCCTGATAACAAATTCTTGTCCTTGTAAATATGATCTCCACTGATCAATAGCTATTAAAATAGCTAAATATTCCTTTTCGTAAATGGAGAGGCCTTTGTTCCTGACTCCCAAGGCCTTGCTTACAAAAGCTAGTGGATGTCCTTCTTGCATTAGAACTGCCCCAATCCCTACATCACAAGCATCGGCTTCTATGATGAATTGTTTGGAAAAATCAGGAAGAGCCAACACTGGTGCACTAGTAAGAGCTGTTTTCAGACATTGCATAGCCTTGTCACAATCGTCAGTCCAAATGAACAGAGCTCCCTTCTTGAGAAGTGCAGTCATAGGCTGACTAATCAGCCCATAATGTCTGATAAATTTTCTGTAATAACCAGTCAATCCCAGAAAACCTCTTCACTTCCTTGACATTACTTGGAGTTGGCCACTTAACCACAGCTTCAATTTTACTAGGATCTGTAGGAACCCCTTGAGCACTGATACATGTCCCAGGTATGCAATCTTTTGTTGGGCAAAAGCACACTTGGACATTTTCACTTTCCACTGCTTCTGCTGCAATGTGTTTAATACTGACTGAACATGTACTAGATGCTCTTGATAAGTTTTGCTAAACACCAGTATATCATAAAAAAATACAAGCACATACTGTCTCATACCAGGTGACAAATCAGTGTTCATGCGGCGTAAGCCCGCCGTTGATGCGTAAAAAAAAAAGTTCATGGCACCTTCGAAAGTACCAGGAGCTCCAGTTAATCCAAATGCCAAAACCTTGAATTCATAATGACCTCTGTGTGTCTGGAATGCTGTTTTGAATTCTTCCCCAGGAGCCAACCTGATCTGATGATATCCAGCCTTAAGATCAAATTTAGAGAACCATGCAGCACCCTGAAGCTCATCCAATAATTCATCAATCACTGGTAGAGGAAATTTGCCCTTAATAGTGATGGCATTGAGATGTCTGTAGTCTATGACCATTCTCCAAGAGCCATCTTTCTTTCTGACCATTAGGACAGGTGAAAAAATTGGCTGTTACTAAGCTGAATCATGCCATTCTTCAGTAATTCTTCAATCTGCTTCTCCATCTCATCCTTTATATGTGGGGCCACTCTGTAAGGTCTAATGGCAAATGGTCTGGCACCTGGTGCAAGTGGTATGG
The DNA here is from genome assembly GCA_022496015.1 of Hordeum marinum. NCBI lineage: Eukaryota > Viridiplantae > Streptophyta > Magnoliopsida > Poales > Poaceae > Hordeum > Hordeum marinum. Next base: position 390,508,047 of record CM039672.1, read on the forward strand.
TATGATCATAAGGCCTTCTAGGTGGCAGAGCCTCTGGAGCAGTGAAAACTTCTGCATATTGATTTAGGATTTGCTGCATATCTTCTGGAACTGGTGCATTATTCTCTGGCAAGTCTACACTAACAGCCATAACTGTCACAACACATTCCTCAGGCACTTCTCCCTGCAAAGTGACAATTCTTCCTTGATAGTGGAAAGCCATCCATTTTTGTGACCAGTCTACCTGCATAGGACTGTGAGTAGGTAGCCAATCCAAACCAAGAATTCCATCATAAATGCCCAGATCAAGAATTCGGAAAGTAGTGGAAAATTCAGTATTACTGCAGACCCAAGGACAGTTAATAATCTGTAATTGGCAGTTGAGTTTAGCTCCTCCTGCCACAGTCACTGCAAGAGTTTTTGTTCTCTGATTATTCGTCAACTGGGGTGTCAATGTAACATTAAGGAAAGAGTGGGTGGTCCCCGAATCAATCAACAAGTTAAGGTTCTGATTCTGTAACTGAACAGCTATCAAAATAGAAGAATGGCTTTCAGCAGCACCAACAGCTGCGCAGACAGCATCATTGCTTGACCAGATTCAGTTCCACTGTCCTCATAACTACTAGTGGACTGACATTGCAGATGTTCAATCATTTCCTGCACAACATGGAGTTGAACTAAGGCCTTGCACTGGTGGTCTTTGGACCATCTCTCACCACAAACGAAACAGAGTCCTTTTGATTTCCTATAATTTCGCAGGGCTGACCACCTGTCATCAGCTCCACTTCTAACATTGTCAGTACTCTTCTTCTCTTCCACCACTTTCGGTTTGAAAGGTGGTGGTGGTAAAGGTAATGCCATGCTTCTCTTGCTTGCTTGACTGTGCACTGTAGTGGTTCCATCCCCCAGTTCTTGATGGAGCAGGGCTAGTTCATAGGTTGTATCTAACTCCCTTGGTTTCTGGATAGCTACTTGGATTCGAACTGCTGGTTTCAACCCATCCACGAACGTTGTAACATTGTGCAATGGGTCTGGTGAAGTTTCATAATCTGTGAGTTGATCATATAGCTCCGAAAACCTCTCAACATAGTATGTAACTGTTGAGTTTTGAGCAATATGGAATAACTTGCGAATAAGCTGCTGATGTTGATTTCTGCCGAAACGGGTGTGAAGCATCTGACAAAATTCCTCCCAAGTAGCTCTTGGAGCTCGTCTCTGTGCAGATTCCAGCCAGCTCGCTGCCAATCCTTCAAACTGGGATGGCGCCAGAGAAACCCAAAGGTGAGGAGCTGTGTTCCAGAGCATGAAATGATCTTCACAGCGAGATTGCCACAGCCTAGGGTTACTGCCATCAAATCTCGGTAAATCTGTTCTCACGCCCATGCCAGATGCACTATCATCAACAGATTCTGAGAGTTGTCGCGAGATTGGCCTTGCGATGAACTTGGTTTGAATGAGCTGGTACCTCTGATCGGAGGAGGAACGTACACACTCAGATTCTTTGCCCGTTGCTCTCCCTCCATACCTGGCTACTCTGTGGTGGCGGCGCACCACCTGCAAACAAGCTACGCGGTGTGGCCTTGCTGCTTGATCTCGCCCTTGGCGTCTGGAATTGGTTCTCCTTCGGTGTTCTGACAGGAGATCTTCTCTAGATCTGAGTGCATCTGAGCTATGTCAGTGCTCAATTCCTCCCTTACTCCTCCCACTCTCGCCGTGATGATCCCATCCAATGTCTCGGTCGTTTCGTCGAGCATCTTGTGGACAGCACCTAGAACACCGTCCCTCTGATCCTTGAACCGCTTATCTAACGAGGAAGAGAAATCTACCTTGAGAAGCTCATAGATCTCTCTCTCCCCTCTGCTGAAAGCTCCTCCATGGCCTGATCTCGACGCCGATCCTTGTAACTTGTTCCGTGGCGGTGTTTGGGGTTCTCCAGGGCTCCTAGCCGAGGATCGATAGCTCCGATACCAATTGTAAGGTTCCGGCTGTGGATCCAACTATCTCAACTCGAATTCATGGAAGAATTATCTTGATCGCTGTTCATACCACCCAACCACCCTCACAGCGAGTACATTCGAATTACAAGCCTGGCCAAAGCCACCATCTTCCTAGCCAAGTAAACAGAAGGGCAGTAGTTTGCTTAAGTAGAGATTGTCGAGCCGACGCGTTCAGTGAACCCATTTTGGGCTGGCCATCCAGGCTGGAAGCCTTGTCTTGTGTTTGGGCCTTCCAGAGAGCCCACCACCCGAATGGCCACCTTCCCGCTTCTCCTCTGTTCCACTCCTTGCGTCCGAACGTGTCAAGTCAGCAGAGTTGCTGACAGACAGCAATGTTTATTTGAACTGCATTTGTTCTTCCTTGGTAATTTTTTTTAAATCTGCAGCAGACCATGATAAAATTAAACACTTTAAATTATTTAAGTATCCCTGAATTTGAATATTTCATGTACAACTGGGATTCTAGGGCAGGTAGTTCAAAACCTGACATAGTAAATTCTGTGCAGGTCATTGTGGGTGGGGTTGCAGCTGGTGTCTAGGCTTACCAAAAGCATAGGCAAAGGACTAACGTTCACATTATGGCTCTGAACCTTGTCCGAGTGGTTCCCCTGACTCCAAGGGAGAAGGAGACAATGATTGACATCCTTACGCCGCCTCCGCCAACAAGGAGGTGGTGGTGGCCTGTCAAATGATGTTCATGTCCTCGAATGCACCATAGAGTACTCATTTACAGTGGTAGCATTATACTGATGATCAGGATGGCTGGATTTGGCACATGATTTTGATCTACATCTCACATCCTTGAAGCTTCAACTACGGATGTTTGGTTAGCTCAGATGCTTGAGAGGCCTTTCGCAGATGTTGCAATTCGCATGCAGGTTGTTGGGTATTGGATGTTTAAAGAACAGCCTGCTGTTGAAGTGTAGCAGTGGTTTACTTCCCAGGTGTGCTGTTGAACTGACAAACATATACCGTCGCTGCTGATCCTCATGTAGCAGAATTTTGTACCCAAAATAAGCTACTCGTATGGCTTTTTTCCCCCTACTAGTTTCTTTAGAGCAACTGACACCCACTCTAGAAGATCCTCTGTATCATTCTCTGTCGCTAAAATTTTCAGATGACCTTCTTAAATAAGCCTGTCATCCACTATATTTGTGGATGGGCAGAGGATCCTCTGCATTTTTCAGCTAGTTGACGCCAAGGACAGTTCCCCAGCCGTCTGCACTCCTGCCTTGGCCGCTCTCCCACGCCAGAGCCCACGCTGACCCTCCCTGGCTGTCCTGATGCTCTTGCGCCGCCAGTGCTGCTGACGTAGCCTGATGCCGTCAGCCGCCCCGAGTAGTCCCACCACACCCTCGAGCTCCTCCGCAGATGAGGATCGGTTGCCGCTGCGCTTCTTCTTGGTGTCGAGACAGCGGAGCTTGTTAGGGTCGCTCTGAGGCAAGAACTTGTGGAGGGAGAGGACCAGGGCCACCAGGCACGACAGCAATGGCAGATGTGATGATATACATCACATCTGCAAATTCCCACGGTAAGAATCCAGTATATCTCTTTTTTCAGTCCCACAAGCACTGTTTGAATGAATTTTTTGATAGATTGATTTTGTGGTGTTCTATGGCAGGGCAACCTGAGAAGAATTTGGATGCGTGAGAGAGGGTTTAGTGAAAAGAGTTCCCTCTCTCTTATCTTGAGAAGCAAGTTCAGGGTTAAAATGTGAAGACAGTCAGGCATAATAACGAGTAAACCTCACCCTGTGGTGTCCTCGGTTATGCATACGCTTTCATAGTTCATTGCATTGTCAAGATCAATGTTTGTGTAAGACCATCTGTTGTATGTCTCTCTAGCAACTTGATGTCTTGCCAATCTTGTGTACCATTTTTTTATTTATTTCCATGGCATTCTCAGTTTGGCCATGCATGGTCTTGATTTTCCGTTGAGACACTAAGAATGGCAAGCATTGCATGATTCCCTGCAAAAAGAAAAAGACAAGGACAAGCATTGTTTGATGTACGATACAGATGCTGTGAAGTTGAACTGCTCGTCTAATATCTTTTTGGGAATATAAGACATTGGATTTACATCAAAGGACTTCCAATAATACAAGACACTCTTTTTTTTTGCGAATACTAATACAAGACACTCAAAGTAAGAAAGTTACAACTTACAACCATGTCATCCTAGTGCCAAACAAATTCAATCTATAGATACTCAAAAATCGCTGCTGCCGGAGCCGACCTCACATAGTATCCTGTGGTGGGAAAGTTATTTTGCTATAAGGTCGAGCTAGACCACGTCCATGAAAAGAAGCCGCCATGGTAGAAGCCTTGAGGTATAGTGTCGCGTGTGTACATTTTACAAGTCTATGAGGATGAGGGGATGAGCGAAATGAGCGGACGGGCGGATCGCGGCGGCCAGGGAGAGGCCGCGGCGATCAAGACTACGGCAGCCACGCCGGACATATCTCGCCGGGGAAACCAATTTTGGGCTCTCTCTGGATCGGACTCCGATGAGTCCGACGGCGAGGACGGGCAAGCTGCGACAGATCCGCACTCTCCAACACCGTCTGATCTCATTTGCGACGAGTTACGATGTGGCCGATCCGAAGATGAGATCGCGGCAGGAATCGATAGGCTCTTACCGGCGAGCGACGAAGCGTGGAGCGGGCTGGGCGAGAACGATAAGGTGGAGGCGTTTCGTCGGGTGGTACATCGCCGGACATCGTCTGCTGCCATACGGCCATGGAAAGGTCCACTGCCTAAGGTTAATCTTCCAGCTCTCACATTAGCAGATTTCATCAGCTCGTGGAAGGTTGTTAAGAATCGTTCGTAAGAAAAGGCAGACGGGGCGACCGGCGGCGGCGAGACGGTCGCCGGCGGTGGTTTCGGACGATCCGGATCGTGGAGTCAGTGAGGCAAGAGATGCTCGTTTGAAACTTCTTTTGGGTCATGATGGGCCAGGAAAAAAATGTGGTCCGGTGTCAGCTAGGTATGTGGCCTAGCCGAGCACGACAACGGACCCTGCTACGGAGTTGGACGAGGAATCCCGATTGAGGACTGGATCGGTCGCTCGTATGCCGACTCGCTCGATAGAACGAGGTCCCGTCGATACGAACCAGCAAAATCAGATTCATACGAAAGACGAGAGGATCCCTAGGGTTCGTGACCTACAGATCCGTTTTCCTCCTGGGTTCCTGTCTCGCCTAGAGAGAGCACGGCGGGTTCCTGAGGAGTCCCTCCCTCCGGCGGCTACGATGGCTGGGTGGGGCTCAGGAGGGCAACCGCCTCCTCTATCGGTCATTGCGCAGGGCAAACCGGAGGCCCCGGCACAAGGTGTGGACGCTGCCACCCATCCCCCTGCCACGCAGCGCATCGGCGAAGGTGGTCGGGGGGCTGCCGTTGGCGGTCGGCGGTTTGATGGACAGGGATGAGGCGGTTTCTTTGCCGGACGAAGCGATACGGGAACGGGCCGTGGTAGTGGCTCGAACGGTGGCTATCAGGGCTACCGGTATAACTGGAATCACTGGAACGATGGGACGGGCGAACAGGCCGTTGGCCGCGGTCAATGGAACGAAGGAGGAGGTCGAGGGGTGGTGCTAATCAGTGGCACCGGCCCTTTTACCCACCAGAGGGTGATTTTGTTGAAGGAGCCAAGGGTCCGCACTATCGGCAACGTGGTGGTTGCGGCGGCAGAGGTCATACTTTTGGTCGGAATAAAAATAACCCGAAGTGGATAGAGGTCATGCCGACGACGACATAGGTGGTTGCAGCCACCGGTGCTACTACCAACCCGTCCACTACGACTGCCAAGCTGCCAGAGGCTCTGGCGGTCGTGGTCAATGCCCTGGCCGCAGTACCGACACCACCCAAGTCTACAGCTGAGGATAGAGACACGGCGCAGGCTAATAAGGCGGCCCGTAAGAAAAAAAAGTTGACTTGTTACAGATGTGGCATAGCGGGTCACTTTGTCATGGATTGCACTACTGAGCTTTGTGATATCTGTCAGAAACCTGGACATGACGAGGCAACTTGTTCACTGCTCCTAGCACCTAAGCCAGTGATCAACATATATGGTGTTTGTCAGAATAGGCTTATGTTCTTTGAGACGCCACGGTCTACAACATCCATTGTACCTCCACGTCTTGAGAGTTCAAGGACGGGATTGGTAAAGGTCACAAACGATATGCTCACAGTTGAGCAAGTTTCTCAGCAGCTAAGGAGACTTGTGTTTGATTCGTATCAATGGGCTCCTGTTAGAGTGGATGAGCAGGTATATCGAGTGGAGTTTCCTAGAAGAGAATACCTTCAACGCTTGTTGACTTTCGGGGTCAGTAAGGTCAGTGGGATCAAATGCCTGTTAGAGTTTGAGGATTGCAAAAAACCAAAGCCATTGGGTACACGGTTGGAGAAGGTCTGGATTAGATTTTCCGGAGTTCCAGAGATTTTACTCAATGACTTATTTATTGTCTGGAGTCTTGGCTCTTTGGTGGGTAAGACAGAAAAAGTTGACATGCCCTTCACACGCAAACGTGGTGTCGCCAGGATGCTAGTGACTGTAGTGGATGTGGAATATATACCTGACTACGCACCTTGGTTTTACGACGGTGCATATTATGATCTCGATGTGGCGGTTGAGGAAAACCAACCACAGACTCACGATGGTGATGTTGACATGGTGGATGGCGGTGATCGCGATGGGAGCCAGGAAGATGGGAACCATGATGAGCACTCCGACAGGACCAAGGAGGGCCATATCCCTTCGTCATCGACCGTGACAGATAATCAGCCAAATAATGGAGCTGCACCTATGATGACACCCATAGCCACTCTCCATTTTGGATCGTTTAAAGCGATGTCGACACCGAGCCGCCTATGGGGGTATTTCCTGAATGATGAGGACTTTCAGCAGCCTTATGATGAGATTGTGACGGAGGGAGGTTTAGCTAGAGGCTATAGGCAGGAGTCCCCTCGTGCATTGGTTGTGCGGGCGGGATCTTTGTCTCCTCATGACATGGTTTTGCCGGCCAGGCCGGCACGGCTCATAGAGACTGAGATACCGAACAACAACGGTCATGGTACCGGTAAGCTTGCGTTTGGTGTTGGAAATATGCCCTAGAGCAATAAATAAAGTGTTTATTATTGTATTTCTTTGTTCATGATAATCGTTTATTATCCATGCTATAATTGTATTAATTGGAAACATGGATACATGTGTGGATACATAGACAAACACAATGTCCCTAGTATGCCTCTAGTGAACTAGCTCGTTGATTGAAAGATGGTTAAGGTTTCCTAGCCATGGACATGAGATGTCATTTGATAACGGGATCACATCATTAGGAGAATGATGTGATGGACAAGACCCAAACTACAAACATAGCTTATGATCGTGTCAGTTTATTGCTACTGTTTTCTGCATGTCAAGTATATGTTCCTATGACCATGAGATCATGCAACTCACAGATATCGGAGGAGTACCTTGTGTGTATCAAACGTCGCAACGTAACTGGGTGACTATAAAGGTGCTCTACAGGTGTCTCCAAGGGTGTCTGTTGAGTTGGCATGGACCAAGACTGGGATTTGTTACTCCGTGTGACGGAGAGGTATCTCAGGGCCCACTCGGTAATATAACATCACAATAAGCCTTGCAAGCAATGTGACTAAGTGTTGGTCACGGGATCTTGTATTACGGAACGAGTAAAGAGACTTGCCAGTAATGAGGTTGAACTAGGTATGGAGATACCGACGATCGAATCTCGGGCAAGTAAACATACTGAAGAACAAAGGGAACATCATACGGGATTAACTGAATCCTTGACATAGAGGTTCGACCGATAAAGATCTTTGTAGAATATGTAGGAACCAATGTGGACATCCAGGTCCCGCCATTGGTTATTGACCGTAGAGGTGTCTCGGTCATGTCTACATAGTTCTCGAACCCGTAGGGTCTGCACACTTAAGGTTTGGTGACGTTTCGGTAGTATAGAGTTATGTATGGTGGTGACCGGAGTTTGTTCGGAGTCCCAGATGAGATCCTGTACGTCACGAGGAGCTCCGGAATGGTCCGGAGGTAAAGATTCATATATAGGAAGTCCTGTTTTGGTCGCCGGGAAACTTCCGGGCTTATCGGTAGTGTACCAGGAGTGCCGGTAGTGTACCGGGAGACCTCCGGGAGGGGTATTTAGACCCATGAGGCTTCATGGGCTGTGGGAGAGTGAATATAAGCCCTAAGTGGGCTGGTGGAAACTCCCACACAAGGCCCATGTGGCTGGAGAAGAAAACCCCAAAGGAAAAAGGTGGAAAAAGGCAAAAAGGAAAAAAAAGGATGAATCCTAATCCTACTAGGAGTGGAGGAGGTGGACTCCTCCTCTCCTAGTTCGGCCGAAGCCTAGGAGGCTTGGAGGCCAAGCTGCCTCCTCTCCTCCTCTCCTCCTATATATACTGGTGGTATTGAGGGGTTTTGCACTAGATTTTCAGCCACGTGCTACCCGTTCCCCCAGTGCATAGTTTCTCCTCTAGATCGGTTTTTTGCAGTGCTTAGGCGAAGCCCTGCCGGAATTGCTCCACCACCATCGCCGGAGCATTGTCAGGCTGCCAGAGAACTCTTCTTCCTCTCCACTCCTTCTTGTTGGATCAAGACGCTGGAGATCGTCATCAAGCTGTATGTGTGCTGAACGCGGAGGTGCCGGCCGTTCGGTGCTAGATCGGAAGGACCGTGATCAAGTTCATGAGACGGATCGTGATCAAGTTCGTGGGACGGATCGTGATCGGATCGCGGGACGGATCGTGATTGGATCGCGGGACGCACGGCGATTTGGATCGCGAAGACGTTCGACTACACCAACCGCGTTTCTTAATGCTTCCCGCTTAGCGATCTACAAGGGTATGTAGATCCACTCTCCCTCTCGTAGATGCTCATCACCATGGATAGATCTTCGTGTGCGTAGGAAAATTTTTGTTTCCCATGCAACGTTCCCCAACATTTGGCACCACCGGGAAAGGACACTTCCCAACCGGCCCAGTCCCATGGGTAGGCAGCGACTCCGGCCAGCAGCATGTATGGTGGCTGCTCACCAGACAGGTCCGGCAGACAGGAGGTCCGTCAGCCCTAGAGGTCGGCGTCATCGGTTAGCAGTGGCCATGAGGACCACCAACCGGACCAGATTTGTCCATCTCCTTCGTCTTCTGCATGCGTGAGGGCTCTAGGCATCGGGCAGGAGGCCCATCTCTCACCTAGTGCTCCACCAGCTACCTACGTGGCGGCAGAGAGGCATCAGCTACACACTGGGGATGCAGTAGCTCGAGCTGCGGCTGCTTTTCCAGTTGAGGTTTCTTCTCCAGTACTTACTACAGTTACTACTGGGATTGAGGCAGGAGGCCAAAATCATCCAGTGGCATCGATGGACGATGTGATCGCGTATGGAGGGATACCGTATCCTACGTCTGGCGATCGACGGTTCAGTCATCGCATCCAGGAGCAGCCAGATGCCGACGACATGCTGATAGGACGTGCTATGAGGTCCGCCAAGCTTTGAGACGTCGAGGCATCTACAGGTATGTCGGTCAATACTAGTGCTTCAATTCTTCATTTTTCGGAATCAGAGATTATTCATAATGCTAGCGACATAGGTATTTCTATGGGTTCTTCTGGCACACAATTAGCTAAATCAATTAATAATATGTTAGATTTAGAAGCAGATAGAGTCATAGAGTTCATTAAAAATCTAGCAGCGGTGAGAACGATGAATGAGTCGGATATTAGTGATCTAGGAGGCAAAGAATTACAAAATTTATGTGAGGACTTATTACACTTAGAGGGAGCTGAGGTGGATGTGGATGACATGGGATTGGAGGGGTATATGGCCTCTTCGATTGACGGTTGTCATCCACGTGAAATACAATCACAGAGCAACACAGAAATGGCGCAGGATAAACCAAAGAGACCTTGGAAAAAGGAGGTTTATCTTGTATCAGTGGTATGGAGAAGTGCGAGAGTGAAGCAGAAGAAAAAATGTCATGATGAAATATGAAAGGAATCTTTTGGAATAGCAGAGGTCTATCAGACTTGGCTAAAAGGAGATTTCTTCGAGAGGCATCTTTAGAATATAAACTTGACTTTATAGCGTTACAAGAGACAGGTAGAGATAACTTCACCCACAATTCTTAAACAATTTATCAGGAGGAGTTGATTTTGATTGGCACTGTTTGCCACCAAGGGTAGGTCAGGTGGGATCTTACTTGGGGTTAAGTGCGAAATTTTAGAGGTGATGAGTGTGGTATATGGCGAGTTTTCTGTCAAATTTCGTGTGCGGTCGAAAGTTGATGGTTTTAGATGGGCTCTGGTGGCCGTATATGGGGCGGCACAACCAGAGCTCAAGTCTGAATTTCTCGCCGATCTGGTAAGAATATGTGGAGAAGAGAGACTTCCCATTATGGTTGGAGGAGACTTTAACATTATTAGAAGACAAGATGAAAAAACCAATGACAACTTCGATGGAAGATGGTCACTTATGTTCAATATGATTATTGAGAGTCTCGATTTGAGGGAGATTGACCTCACTGGTAGACAATTCACATGGGCAAACTCATTACCGGTGCCAACATATGAGAAGTTGGACCGAGTACTGACCAGCGTGGAGTGGGAACAGAAGTACCCGCTGGTTTCAGTTCATGCTTTACAAAGAGCCATCTCTGATCATACACCTCTCATGGTTGATTCTGGGGAAGCCAACCATGTAGGTAATAAAAACTCATTCTCGTTTGAACTTAGTTGGTTCGAGAGAAAAGGATTCATGGATCTCATAGCTGACAAATGGGCTAGGGATTCTGGTGGATCTATAGATATAGAAAGATGGCAAAACAAAATACGACACTTGTGCCAGTTCTTGAGAGGCTGGGCCAAGAATTAGAAAGGAATTTATAAAGTGCAAAAAGAAAAACTAATTCATCTGATTGATGAGTTAGATGTGAAAGCTGAATCGTCTCTTCTCAGTATATAGAATAGAAATAAAAAGACCGAGGCTGAGAAGGAATTGCAAAAACTCTTGCGAGAAGAAGAGATGAAATGGGCATTTCGAGCTAAGGTGACGAAGGTGGTTCATGGGGACCATAACACACAATTCTTTCACATGATTGCAAATGGCAAACATCAAAAGAAGAAAATAATTCAACTTGAGCAAGATGAAGGAACAATCGTAGGACACGAGAATTTAAAGCTATACATTTCGGAATATTACAAGAAATTATTTGGTGCACCCGAAGAGAATTTTGTCTCTTTGGATGAATGCACAACACATGATATACCTCAACTCAATCCCGATGAGAATGAGGTGTTATCAGCTCCATTTACCGAGAAGGAGGTATTCGATGCAATAGCACAAATGAAACAAAATAAGGCACCGGGGCCGGACGGGTTTCCGGTGGAATTTTATAAAAAATGTTGGCATATCATTAAGGGCGATCTTTTGTCTGTGTTCCATGATTTATTTAATGACCAGTTACAACTATTTCACCTTAACTTTGGAACAATCACATTGTTGCCAAAGAAGGCGGAGGTTGTACGCATTGAGCAGTTTAGACCTATCTGTTTGCTCAATGTTAGCTACAAAATTTTCACAAAGGTTGGCACGAATAGATTGACGAAGATATCTCATTCCGTAGTCCAACCGACGCAGACGACGTTTATGCCTGGGAGACACATTTTAGAGGGTGTTGTTGTACTGCATGAAACGCTGCACGAAATACATATAAAGAAACTAGATGGGGTTGTCTTTAAAGTGGATTTCGAGAAAGCATATGATAAAGTCAAATGGCCATTCCTTCAACAGGCCTTACGGATGAAAGGGTTCAATGGACAATGGAGGGATCAGGTGGATTCTTTCATCCAGAAAGGCAGTGTGGAGATTAAAGTTAATGATGACATAAGTCATTTCTTTCAAACACACGAAGGATTGAGGCAGGGAGACTCTATGTCTTCGGTATTGTTCAACATTGTAGCGGATATGTTGGCTATACTCATTGGTAGAGTTAAAGAAAAGGGCCATGTAGGAGGACTCATTTCACATCAGGTAGAGGGGTGTGTGTCCATACTACAATACGCGGATGATACAATTATTTTCATGGAACATGATATGGAAAAAGCAAGGAATATGAAACTAGTTTTGTACTTATTTGAATAGCTGTCTGGGCTGAAAATTAACTTTAACAAAAGTGAATTATTTTGCTTTGGGAAGGCAAAAGAAGAGCAATATGCGTACATACAACTATTTGAATGTGAAATGGGATCACTACCATTCAAGTAACTGGGGATTCCTATTCATCATCGAAGATTGACGAACAAGGAATGAAAATGTATTGAGGATAGATTTGAAAAGAAACTAAGTTGCTTGAAGGGCAATCTTATGTCATATGGTGGGAGGCTAGTTTTAATAAACTCAGTTTTAACAAGTTTACCGATGTTTCTCTTGTCTTTCTTTGAAGTACTGGTAGGGGTATGAAAAAGATTAGACTTTTATAGATCTTGTTTCTTCTGGCAAAGTGACGAAGCCAAGAAGAAATACAAATTGGCTCGCTGGGATACAATCTGTAGACCAAAAGACCAAGGGGGACTTGGCATTGAAAATTTAGAACTAAAGAACAGATGCCTGCTTAGCAAATGACTGTACAGGCTATCTATAGAAACCGAGGGGATGTGGGTCCAAATTTTGAACAATACATACTTACATTCCAAAACATTAGCGCAGGTTACAGTGAGACCAAATGACTCGCCTTTCTGGAAAGGGTTAATGAAGATAAAGGTGACCTTTTTTCAGAGGGTTAAATTTGTAGTTGGTGATGGGGCCTCAACAAGATTTTGGGAAGACATTTGGCTTGGAGACACTCCATTAGCACTTCAATATCCTTCGCTTTATAATATTGCGCAACATAAAAAATAGTATGTGTCCACGGTATTACAATCGGCACCTCTTAATATGCAACTCAGGCGAGCTTTAGTGGGAGAACGCTGGAATGCATGATTACATCCGATCAGCAGACTGATGCAAGTACAACTGTCTAACCAGACATATAGTGTTCGTTGGACTTTAGTTGCGAATGGTGTATTTTTAGTAAAGTCCATGTACACGGATCTGGTAAATACTGGACCACTCACGAGATCATTACATATTTGGAAAATCAAAGTGCCTCTTAGGATTAAAATTTTCATGTGGTTCATACACAAGGGTGGGGTATTAACCAAAGATAACTTGACAAAACGAAATTAGGGAGGCATACCTAACTGTTGCTATTGCGATCAGAATGAAACGATAAGACACATCTTTCTAGATTGTTCTCTTGCAAAACTCTTATGGTGCACTATCCATATAGCTTTTAATGTTAACCCACCAACATGTATTACTTTGCTATTTGGAACGTGGCTCGATGAAGTAGACGTTAAGATATCGAAGCTTATCAGAATTGGGATATGTGCTCTATTCTGGGCTATATGGAATACCAGGAACGACATTATTTTTAATGAAAAAAAATTCAATAACTTTTTGCAGGTCATCTTCAGAGCAACATCTTGGACCCGTACGTGGTCATTACTCAGTCATGCAGAATCCAGGGATCTTATGAATATTGGATGCAACCGATGGGAGATGATCGCACAAGTTATCTTTAACCGGTTTGGATGACATGCTAATAATAGGCTAGGTGTATAGGCATCGTAGTCTACTGTTAGCTTTGCCGGATGTGGCAAGTTTTTATCTTTCATACATTTTGTTTTTGTTTTGTGCTTAAGCGTTTATTGGATCTAAGACTTTGTTCTAAACTTATTTTAATAAGATGGTTGCATGCATCGATTGATACAGAAACGGGTCACGATTCCTCCTTTTCGTACAGAAATGGTAGAAGCCTTGAGCATACCGAAAATCCTAGAGGCGAACCATCTCCTAAATAAAACATTCGGCATGTTCGTAACAATGGACACTGGTGCATCCTGAAGAAGTACAAACTGAGAATAGCCTCGTTGTTGTCGCAAAAAAAAAAAAACACTCGGCTGGGGGCATCACCCTATCCCCGTTTGCTGTCTAATTGTGTGTGTTATTTGCTAGCTCAACACGTGGCTATCAAATTATAACAAAACATATTTCACATATTGTGTCGTATGATTTGTGAATGCCATGATGGCTACATACCAACCCCTGCGACGATTGTGAAAGTGACATGGATTAGAATCATATTTCCAATTAAATAAGGATTTATTTTAGAAAAATACATGCATCGATCATTCACCGCCACTCAAAATAGATTAAACGGATGCCGGATCTATAGCCATTAGATCTTGATCCAACCATCTACACGAATACCCGAAGTGGTATATATGCCCACCCAAACCCTAACGCGACTCAGCCCCCACCCCATGCCGCATTCTCAACCTTTTGCGGCGCACTCACCGTTTTCCTCTTCCTCCCTCCTTTCTCTCTTCGCAACGCTGTCATCTTCCATCTTCTCCGGTGAGTTTGTTACTCTCTCCATCGATGGGTGGCAAGCTTATCGTTTGCCAAAGTGCGTTGTGAAGCGCCAACTCCATAGTTTGCTAGAGAGGCGCCCATCCGACGACATCATTAGCGGACTTATCTAGCACACGCCATGATATGTATGCACAAATTCCCTGGCATGTGGAGTGCATATCGTTATGGTGGACTCCATTCGATTGGCCGCACCTCGGCTTGAAATTCGTCAACGGATTTCTCATCTTGGACCGATGGAGTGATAGATGGGCCTGGATGGTGTCAACACAGGTAATAAATTTTAGGATATATATACAATGGTATCCCCTTTTATCTCGTCAACATGAATTTTACAAATATATGTTGGCATCAGACTTTGTTTAGTTGAATCGATGTAAGTGTATTTTGTTTTAAAACCAGGTCCAGTATGTTAACTCCTGACACTAGCAAGTCCTTTCCTTTCCTACCTATGGTCTCGTGTCTAACTCTGCAATTTAGTTGGATTGATGTTTAGCATTGTGTTGTTTTGCAGTTCTGTTTGTAATACACTCTTATCTGTTTTCCAGTAGATAAGAGTGCAACTCACGAACAAAAACTTCAAAACCGTTCCCAACATTAAACATCAGTAAAACTAAATTCCAGAGTTAGGCACAAGACTGTAGAGATGTTGTTCAAATTAGCGGCTTTCTTAGCTTGCACCGATGGCGAGGAAGATGGATCCGGATGATGTCGATATAAGGTAATAAAGTTTAAGGTACCTCTACAATAGTAGACCCTTTATCTCATCGACATGATTTTTTACAAATACATGTGCATCGAACTTTGTTTGTAGATCTAAGTCTATTTTGTTTTTAATCCAGGTTGAGAATGTTTTCTTCTTGTTCTTGACACTAGCAAATCCTTTTGTTCCTTTATGAATGCACTAGAAAATCATCGTCTCAAGGTATGTTTACACTAGCAAATCATTTATCTTATCAACATGATTTTTTCAAAGAATATGCATGATACCTAACTTTGTTTATTTTTCATCATCTAAGTCTACTATGTTTGCTAGTTCAATGTGAGATGGTTCCCTGGTTTTGTTTGACCAAGTCATTGCCCTGATTTTGAAAATCAAGGACAAACATGTTTTTTAGGAAGAGTTCCTAGCATGTTCGATGTATGTGTAATCCTTTCATAGCTCGACTCTGGCAGACGAGGCAGTGGCCCTTGTCATCAGACCAAAGGTCCGCACGAATAAAGCCCAGCCCGCATCTCGCATTGCCTTACCCTGTTTTGGACCAATTCTTACTATATTTTGTGTCTCCTCACATCTATTTATTTGTTGACCTAAAAAATCTATTTATTTATTTCCTAAAAAGCTATTTTTAATTTATTACCCTAAATTATATTTATTTATTGTTGGACAATCATATTAATTTTCTACCATTAATAGTAATCCTAATCTTGAGATGAGATGCAACGAATCCAGGACAACTAGCTATCGTTTAAATTCAGGGTAGCCAGTAAATTTAGTGTCAACATCCATGGCATGGTTCTTATCCTCCTCTTTCTCGGACTATATATGGATACAGTTATTATTTGTGTTTGTGAGTGTTTCCATGTATGATCTTCTATAGATAACTTTTTTGTTAAGAACAAGTGTATTTGTTTAGTATGATTTACCGTTTTACAAGGTAGTTTCTGTTTCTCTTAAGTATATAGGTAGATCTTCCATAAAAAATAGGCCAAAATATGTTCATTGGTACATTTTCTCCATGACATCTTTCCTGTTTATGTAGCTGGATGAGAAAGTTGGAAGCCAATAGTTCAACAAGGAAAAAAGTTTTTGTAAACTATTAAAAATTTCATGGCAAATATAGAACAATAAAAAGGCTTGCATTTTCATTAATTCGGTGCAATGGATACAGAACACATTACAAGCCGCTATGCTGGGTACGCACCGCAACAGAAGAAACAGAAAATGAAAAACACAAATACATATGCTTGGTCCAGGTGTGATACGAGACAGCCTTCTAGAAGCACGACGCATATGACGACTAAGACGGGGCACTAAATGATCGAAGATATATAGCGTTGGATCTCTTTGTGGATTGGAGCCATGCACGTTCATCTATGCATTCGTCGGAAGAATGAACGGACTCAATCAGACTGTGCATCGGATTCAACCTTGTCTTCTTCCCAGTTCGGGAAGCTGTCGTACGGCCTAGACTCCTGATGCATCATCTCCATTCCGACGGTGAACCCTGGAACCGGTAGCGTCGCCGTCATCATCTCCTGTTGCTGCATCATCTTTGTTCCCGCAGCGAACACCGGGAGCGGTGGCAGCTCAGTCATCGTCTGCTGCTGCATCTCCGTTGCACCCGCGAGCCCCGGCGGTGTTGGCATCCTCGACACCATTTGCTGTTGCTGTTGCTGCATCATCTCCATTTCGGTAGCGAACCCTAGAGGTGGTAGCATCGTCGTCATCATCATCTCGTCCATCCCTCCGTCCGCGCTGGTGCCACCGAACTCAAACCCCCCGCCGCCGACAGGCCCCGGCAGTTGGGGCATCGCCGTCACCATCTGCTACTGATGGAAGTTCTCCTCCATCCCGCCATTAAAACCACCGCCGTCGGCAATCGCCGAGATCATCTCCTTCATCAAGCCATTGGCGTCGGTGCCACCGAGCTCAAACCTCACTCCGCCTGTGAACCTCGGCGTTGGCATCACCGTCATCATCAGCTCTTGCTGAATCATCTGCTTCGTCCATCCATTGACACTGGTGCCAGCGAACTCAAACCCACCGCCGCCGGCGAGTGGTTGTGGCGACAGGGCAGCGAGGCCGAGGGGTGCCTTCTGGGCATGGAGCACCTGGTTGACGCGCGCTGCCACGGCTGCCTCCTGCTCACGACGACCGTCCTGGAGCACCTGGTTGACGCGCGCCGTCACGGCGACCTGTGCCTCCCTCAGCGAAGCCGCGCATGCCAGCCTGTCCGCGTCCCCCATGCCGTGCTGGTCTGCGACTGCGTCCAGCCACGCCGCCGCCTGGCTCCACTCCGCGCAATCCTTCGCTATGGCCTCCCCCCAGCGCTCCTTCCGCTCATCCGTCGCGGCCAGCTCCGCGCCCAGCTTGTTATACTCCTGTTGCAGCTCTGCCAGCCGGTCCCGGTCGACGGTGGCGCCCTGGCGAGCCCCCGCCGCCCCGGCCTGCTCCTCGGTGCGGAGGAAGCGGTTGACGATGTCCTCGGCGGAGGGGTGGCCGAAGGAGAAGGCCTTGCCGGCCGGGAAGTAGACGATGGCGGCCACCTCGGCGCCGCACATGATGGCCAGATCGTTGGCCTTGCTAAACAGCCCCTTCCGGCGCTTGGAGAAGCACACGTCGCGCGCAGCCTTGTCCTCGATGCGCCGGATCACGACCTTCTTCCGCCCCTTGACCGTGCCTCGCCGCCCCGCCATTGCCACCCACCCTAAGACCTTTTGCGCCCTCTCTCACAGTGTTTGATTATTTGGAGGAGGACAGTTGAGAACTTGAGATCTGTGGTCTGTCTCGCTACAGCTCTGGGGCGTCTGTTTTCTAGGCGACGAGAGAAGAGTTGAGATGAGAATTTGGAGGTGCCAATTCATCACGGGTGGTGCATATCCTCATCTCCGCTTCACGTATGAGTTAGGAGAATTCATGGCATGATGAGATGGTGACAACCGACGAGTTGTCATGTTTCCAAACCAGTAAAAGCTGCATGCTTGTTTCTTTTTTTCGTAGATGATGCTCATGTTCCTTTCTCATTTAGGCTATATTAATTTCTGCTAATGCGTCTGTATATATCCACACCGAAACAGCCCATCGACTTTGATTTTCTGTCAAGGTTTATAACTGGCATATACGGGGCCGTGTACGCGGGGATGGGTATCCCTTAAACACGTTCCTTCTTCACCTAAAAGCACGCGTATATGCCAGTTAGTATTTCTTTCTATAAACATCGAGAAGAATGGGCTGTTTTATCGTAGATATGCGGTGCGTGTGCGTTAATGTCAATCAGTACGGACGAAAAAAAGATCAAATTTGCTAAAACACATGTAGATGAAATTTAACTAATGCACATCTAAGTGCTCCAACGTGGGATTCATGTTCCATGATTCTTTTTTTTTTTGTTGAGACAATCGTCCTTCATTTCTGTTAACTGGCGCCTGTGGCGTTTGTAAATGAGCCTGCCCATTTAGGTGCATGTTGAAAAACTTCTTAAAAAATTCTATGAACTATTTTGAATATCGATTTACTTTTTGAAAATTTCAACGAATATTTTTTAAGATTAATGAATTTGTTGAATATCAATGAACTTTTTCGAAATTTGACCAACATCATTTTGAAACTGGATGAACTTTTTTTTGTAGTTCAATGAACTTTTTTTAAAAACACATGAACATTTTTTGAATTTCTATAAACTTCTTTCAAATTTAATGAACTCTTTAGAAAAGTAATGAACTTTTGCTAAATTGGATGAACTTTTTTTCAATTTCAATGAGCTTTTTTTTTCAAATTGATGAACTTTTTACAAAATTTATGAACCTTTTTTCAAGATATCAACTTTTTTCAAATGGATGAACCTTTTTTTCTTTAAATCTGTAAACCATTTTTTATTTCATATTTTTATTTTTGTAAAAAAATAAAAAAAGTGGACAACACGCTAGTGGGCCGGCCCATGCTAGCAGCGCTGCAGACGCCGGATCGTTAAGGGGCGCTTGCAGCGCTGCATAGGAGCTCCTCGTCCTCCATGATTCATGCTTGCCTCGTGAAAATTGTCCGGGCCTACTAGGCCGGTTTTGTCAAGGCTATCGCCCTATGTTTTTGTGTGGGCTTTTTTTTGCGGAAAAAAACTCCATGTGACGGGAATAACCGCTTCCTCCGCCCTTGCGAGCAGGCCGGGGCGGAGGGGATTGGCATGGGCATCGCCGTTGACTGGAACGGGCTGGCAAAGTTGCAACAGGAGTATAACAAGTGCACGGAGCTGGTCGCAATGCAGGAGCGGAAGGAGCGCTCGGGGGAGGCCATAGCGAAGGATCACGCGGAGGGGAGCCAAGCGGCGTCATGGCTGGACGCAGTCCCAGAGCCGCGCAACATGAAGGACGGGGACATGCTATCCTGCATGGCTACGCTCAGGGAGGTGCAGGTCGTTGTGGCGACACGTGTCCAGGACGATCAACGTGAGAAGGAGGCAGTCGTGGCAGCGCGTGTCAACCAGGTCCTCCAAGGCTAGAAGGCACACCTTGGCCTCACAGCTCTGCCCCATGGGTACTCGTTAGAGGCGGTGGGTTTGAGCTCGGTGGCACCATCACCAATGAATGGACGAAGAAGATGATTCGGCAAGAGCACATGATGACGGTGATGCCAACGTCGGGGTTCGCAGGCGGAGTGGGGTTTGAGCTCGATAGCACCAGCGCCAACGACGTGATGGAGGAGATGATGTCGGCGATCGCTCGTGGCGGTGGTTTTGAATTCAGTTGCACCAGCGCGAATGGCGGGATGGAGGAGAACTTTCATGAGCCCCAGATGATGACACCGATGCAAGTATGCCACAGCTTTCGAGGCTTGCTGGTGGCAGGAGATTTGAGTTGAATGGCACAAGCGCGGGCACAGGGATATACAGGATGATGATTAAGCAGTAGATGATCATGACGGTGATGCCACCACCTCTGGGGTTCGTTGCCAGAATGGAGATGCTGCATGCAGCAGTAGTAGATGGTGTCGGGGATGCCAATGCCGCCGGGGCTCGTCATTGGAATGGCGATGCTGCTGCAGCATTAGATGATGGCTGAGCTGCCACCACTGTCGGTGTTCGTTGCCGGAACGGAGATGATGCATCAACAAGAGATGATGACGACGATGCCACCGGCTCCAGGGTTCATTGTTGGAATGGAGATGATGCATCAGGTGTCCAGGTCGTACGACAGCTTCCCCAATTGAGAAGAAGACAAGGTAGAATCCGGAACACAGTCCGGTTGAATTCGTTCATTCTTTCGACGCATGCTTGGATGGACGTGCATGGCTCCAATGTACAAAGAGATCCAACGCTATCCTCGATCATTTAGTAGTACCTTCCTGAAATTGTCTGTCTCGTATTAGTCAACTGCATCGTGCTTCTAGAAGGTTGTCTCGTAACCACACCTAGCTGTCTGGACGAAGCATAGTACTTGTGTTTTTCCTTTTTTGTTTCTCTTGTCCCGATGCTTACGCAACATAGCGGATTGTATTGTGTTATTATGTATCCATTTCACCGAAGTAATGAAAATACAAGTCTTTTTATTGTTCTATATGTTTGGCACAATCTTTTAATAGTGTACAAAACCCTTTTTCCTTGTTGAACTATTGGCTTCTAACTTTCTCATTCGGCCACTTAAAAAGGAAAGATGTCATAGAGAAAACATAGTAATGAACATATCTTGGCCTATGTAGGAGGTAAAACTGAGCCACTTCTCTGCCCTCTCATGATCTTAGCGATATTGACTGTCAGATCACATGCCTCGAGTGTTTTGGTCGCATGGTCAACATTATTATGCTAAAATCTGAACTAGCTGTCCTATGGGCAGCTGCTCCGGTGGAAATTTGGGAGACATGTAGTGAATTGGGCCTTGTATTCCACGTAAAGTCCATTTAGGGCAAGTTCTTTTCGTGGCTTCTAGAATAAGATGGAATAAGCTGCCCCTTACCCAGCTTATTCTAGAAGCCCAACCAAATTTATTTATTTAGAAACCTAGTAGTTAAGAATTGAGTAGTAGGCTTCTAAAAAGAAAATTTTGATTGAGCTTCTAGAATAAGCTAGGTAGGGGGACAACTTATTCTGAAAGCTCAAAAAAGCCAACAAAAGAACTGTCCCTTAGGTTGTTCGCTTGGAAAAAACTTCCCATCATTCTTGTTCTCCCGACGTCTCTAATCTGTCTGTTCCTCTACGCCCACCCCCGGCGCCGCCATGTGTGGAGTGGAATCCGACCGTCGACCATGTTCTCAGGTCTGGCGGAAACCTAGCAGTGGTGCTTGCGCCTGACTGAGCCCTTCAACCTCCATAGGCACACTTGCGGCACCGAGGTTGATGCTTCCATCGAGGTTTCCACAATGAGTCTCATGAGGCGCAAGTTGTTGGTGCTCGTCGATGATATGGCTATCTGTTCATCTCACTTGACCTTCTTCGGCTTGCTCGAGGACCGCGGGCTTGGTCTGGAATCCCGCCTCGCCAATGACCCAAAGCTCTCGCTCCACTATGGCCAGTGCCTCTATGATAGCCTCATGACCTTCTCCTCATCGCCCCATTTGTTTGGGAACGTTGCATGGAAAACAAAAAAATTCTTTGAGAGGGAGAGTGGATCTACATACCTTTGTAGATCGCTAAGCGGGAAGTGTTAAGAAACGTGGTTGATGTAGTCAAACGTCTTCGCGATCCAAATCGTTGAGCATCCCGCGATCTTATCATGATCCGTCCCATGATCCAATCATGATCCGTCCCGCGATCCCATCACGATCCGTCCCGCGATCCAATCACGAATCATTTCGTGATCTTGATCACGGTCCTTCCAATCTAGCCGAACGGACGACACCTTCATGTTCAGCACATGTACAGCTCGATGACGATCTCCGCCTTCTTGATCCAGCAAGAGGGAGCGGAAAGGTAGACGAGTTCTCCGGTAGCGTGACAGCGTTGCGGTGATGGTGGTGGAGCAATTCCAGCAGGGCTTTGCCTGAGCACCGCTGAAACCGATCTAGAGGAGAAACTACGAACTAGAGGAGAGGTAGCACGTGGCTTAGGGTTTCTAGATGTGTCCCAAGTGCTAGCCCCGCCCCTTTATTTATATGTTGAGCCCTGGGGTCGAAACTTGGAGAAAAATCCTCCTCAAGGTCGGTTTGCCCGCAAGGTAAGAGTCCTCGGACTCCAGGACCAGACGCCAAGGTCCTCGGCGTCTGGCCTCAGACGCCAGGGTCCCTGGCGTCTGGCCCCTGGCCTCCGCAAAACACCTTTTGCAACTTTCTTAAGCCTCATGGGCTTTACCCCTTGGCCCAAATAAAGTGTCCTTGTACCCGAACATTTCGGGAAACATCTGAAACTATTACCGGTGAATTCCGGAACCCTTCCGAAGGCCAAACACTATTATCCCATATATCAATCTTTACCTCTGGACCATTCCGGAGCTCCTCGTGACGTCCAGGATCTCATCCGGGACTCCGAACAACCTTCATAACTCTATATTACCGAAATGTCACCGAACCTTAAGTGTGCAGACCCTATGAGTTCGAGAACTATGTAGACATGATCGAGACATCTCTACGGTCAATAACCAATAGCGGGACCTGGATGCCCATATTGATTCCTACATATTCTACAAAAATCTTTATCGGTCGAACCTCTATGTCAAGGATTCCGTTAATCCCATATGTTGTTCCCTTTGTTCTTCGGTATGTTACTTGCCCGAGATTCGATTGTCGGTATCTCTATACCTAGTTCAATCTCGTTACCGACAAGTCTCTTTACTCGTTCCGTAATACAAGATCCCGTGGCTAACACTTAGTCACATTGCTTGCAAGGCTTATTGTGATGTTGTATTACCGAGTGGACCCGGAGACACCCAGTCTTGATCCATGCCAACCCAACAGACACCCTCGGAGATACCTGTAGAGCACCTTTATAGTCACCAATTACGTTGCGACGTTTGATACACACAAGGTACTCTTCCGGTGTTAGTGAGTTGTATGATCTCATGGTCATAGGAACAGATACTTGACATGCTGAAAATTGTAGCAACAAATTGACACGATCATATGCTACGTTTATAGTCTTGGGTCTTCTCCATCACATTATTCTCCTAATGGTGTGATCCCGTTATCAAATGACATCTCATGTCCATGGCTAGGAAACCTTAACCATCTTTGATCAACGAGCTAGCCTATTAGAGACATACTAGGGACATGGTGTTGTCTATGTATCCACACATGTATCTGAGTTTCCGATCAATACAATTCCAGCATGGATAATAAACGATTATCATGAACAAGGAAATATGACAATAACTAATTTATTATTGCCTCTAGGGCATATTTTGAACAGTCTGCCACATGCACTAGAGTCAATAATCTAGTTCACATCACCATGTGATTCGTGTTGTTATGAATCTAGCACCCAATGAGTTCTGAGGCTCGATCATGCTTTGCATGTGAGAGAGGTCCTTTAGTCAATGGGTCTGCGACATTCAGATCCGTGTATACTTTGCAAATTTCTATGTCATACTGTAGACACTTCTACCACACTCCACTTGGAGCTATTCTAAATGGCTGGTCCACTATACGTATCCGGATTGCTACTAAGAGTCATCCGGATTGCTGTTAAAGCTTGCATTGACGTAACTCTTTTCGACGAACTCTTTATCACCTCCACAATCGAGAAACATTTCCTTAGTCTTTTAGTTACTAAGGATAATCTTACCGCTGTCCAGTGATTCACTCCTGGATCACTCTTGTACCCCTTGACGGGCTTATGGCAAGGCACACACAGGTGCGGTATGTAGGAGATATGCCCTAGAGGCAATAATAAATGTTATTGATTATCTCCCTGTTCATAATTAGGTTTATGTTCCATGTTATAACTGTTATGGTTCTTGAGTCTACAATAACCACGAGGCTTGAAGGAAGACTCATATGCACGTGTAGAATAATAAACGGTAAATTGTATTCCTAGTTTGGCCTCTAAGACTGGCTCAAGTATTGTATGATGATCCTGTTTTCCTGATCATGGGCATGGCTATGCCGGCAATTTTGAGGGCACAATGTTAGAAGAACATTTGTGTTTAATCGACCCGAATTGATGTTATGCTATAAGATACATTTGTCATAAGTTAATGGTTAATAACACAGAGAAGTTAATGTTTGCATAATTCCTTAGACCATGAGAGTATCGAGTTTCTTCATGATTGCTTCATGAACTTTGAGGTTTGTTAAACGTCATCCGTAAATGGGTGGCTATTACGGCGGCTTGCGGGTTCATGGAAAAGTATGTCAAGTAACTTGATAGCTCAAGATTGGGATTTGCTCCTCCGACGATGGAGAGATATCTCTAGGCCCTCTCGGTGTTACGGTATCCATCATCGTCTGGCCAGACACTTCCTTGTTTTGTGGGTGCTTGTCATGTGGCTGAAATTTCAGCCACCACCACCCCCTCCTTCCCCTATAAAAGGAGGTGGAGAGGAGCTCTTCATGACCACTCCAACTCTGATACACATGCCATGCATTATCTGGCTTCTTCTCTCCCTCACACGAAAAGAGTTCGTAGAGCTGAAAGGCTGTCTGGGTTTCGGTGGGAACTAGTTCTGGATGGCGAAGCCCTACCGGATAGATGACACCGTATGTGTGCAACTCTGTAGAGATATTGTAGTTTTGGTCTTAGTTCTAGAGTGCCTCCCGAAGGGCTGTCCGTGTGACCGTCTGAGTTTTGAAGGTCCTCTCAAAGGGCTGTCCGAGTGACAGTCCAAGTTTCGGAGGTCCTCCCGAAGGGCTGTCCGCGACACCATCCGGGGGACTGTCTGGCCGCCTCCCGGAGGGCTGTCCGCGGGGCAGATGAGGGTATACATCCTCGCGGTTGGGAGGTTGTAAAATCCTAGCTGCGGGGATCTGCACTGCCGTTCGTCATCGACTCTACTTCTGCTACGCTATGAGTCGGTAACGAAAATGATCAAACCTTGTATGCAGTCTCCATAGTGGTCCTGGGCTGGTGCGTAGGTCAGAATTTTTTTGTTTTCTGCTACGTTACCCTACAGTGGCATCAAGAGTTGTGTTATGCATGGATGCAGGTTGCGATCTAGAATACATAGAGATGTATGGGTATTGCACAATATAATTAGGTAGTAGATGAGATCTATTGCTGAAAATTATTTGTGCGGGTAGCATATGAAATCTGTTACCCGATGTTCCTTTTGCTTCCCCTGAATTTGCATAGTCCTGATCTTGAAGGAATGGTCGAATCTCACAAAGTTCTGGCAATCCGCGATCCTTTCATGCTGCTCCTGAGTATGCTGATTGATAGATCAACGAAGTGCTAACAGTTCTTTGGGTTCCACCATAGTTGAGAAAGATGGATGTTTTACAGACGAAAGGGCAATGCAGATGTGATCTGCACGGGGGTCACGCGTCTGACGAAGTTTAGTATGGGGCTCGAGATTTTATTATCTCGTGTTTTATACACCCTGGAAAGTTAATCTAGCAACTTGAATTATCATACTTGATGATGGACGTTGGTAGATTCGGTTTGTTTAAAAACCTTAGAAGCCATGTAAAACAAGTTTTTGCATGAACCGATTAGAGGCGTCTAACTTGGTTTTGCAGGATGGTTTGCATGTGCATATGATGTGGTATAGCAATGCTCATATTAATTTGATTATGTATGAGGTGACTATATGATGTAATATTAACATGACCTGCGTGTCATGATTCGGCATGATGGCTGGAGCCATATGATTGTCACTTTAATGACCTGCATGTCAACCTTAAGTAATGCACTTATTTTATTAGCTATAGAGATAGCAATATTATCTGGCGCATCGACAAGGTGGTGGCAATCTTCGCAAAGGTGAACACCAATGCGAATGCCGAAGATGAAGGAATGAAAGACTTCTCCATCAGAAAGGGCTATACCATATCATGCTATTATGAATTGCTTGAGATGTTTATCCCTCTTGATGAACCCTTCTTGATTGCGCGGTAGTCGCTTTTTATTAGGGTGACCTCTCACAAAATATCAAGTAGTTAGTGTTCTCCCAAGTGTAGCAACGTCACGACACCTATCTCTTCAGGGTATCACATGTTTACATGGGTACGAACAATTAGAAAAGTGTGAGACGGGTGAGTTGAGACCTCGTAGCGAGATCACTTGGTTGTCTTGACGTTCAGGCATGAAAGTCATGAACTCGGAACACACGCATCGAAAGATGAACAAGAGTCACACAGAGATCTGATTGGCAAGTTGGCCTACCAATTGAAATTCTCGTCACTTGAGATGGTTACATCCTTGACGTTGAATTGAAAGTTGGGTCTTGCATCACTCAAAATCAATTATGAGAGATATTGATTTGAGTGGGAGCGCACTGTAGAATTAACTTTTTAATTCTCAATGCAATTAATTTTGAACAATGTCTAAGTGTGATTTGCATAATAGTTGTAGAATAATGGCTTGCGTTTCCACCTTCCCTATTAAAATTGAATAGCTATTAAATATCTGGTTAAAACTTTATGGTTCGTAACGTAATGTAAGGATTGTCCTCAAGAGTGCCGAGAAGGACTTTGTCCTGTCGCATGCTTTCGGTATTCTCCCGCTAATGCTATGGATCATATGACTCTCGTCCTTCGATCCAAAAGCTAGAATTCCTTTTCAGTCAAAGTGCAATATGTTTGCTTCCATGAGACCGGAACTTCGAAAGTTTGGATAGTTATATGATATTCATGGAATCTGAAAATCATTTTCAGAGACAAACAAAGGCTAAAATATATGAGATATCCAAAGCAATGTTTGTTTGCAAACTATTAGTAAAGGAATTTACTATGCATTAGACTGATAAGAGAGGGATCCAGGAGAATGCCTGTCATATGATGAAAGGTGAATAAAACAACAACTTAAAGAGAAAGGAAGTGTCCGAAGGGTGTTAGTAAGACTTTCACGCCTAGGAAGTCCGGGGTTAATGCCACTCTTAAGTTGGATGCTTCTTCTGAGAGTAGGAGAAATACTAAAAGTTAAACTGTTAGAAATATAATGGCAAAAGGAAAGAAGACTGGAATATCCAGCTCATGTATGAATGTCATACAAAGTTTTTGATGTATAGAAGGCTGGTCAAAGATATAGTTCTTGGGAATTATGGTTAAACATGTTAATCACTAATTTTTGGGTATTGTGAGTTAATCACAAAGATACCCGCTCGATTGCATTCTGTTGCAACTCGATGTAAGAACTACTATGGCCTGAAAGACTAGCCAGGGATGAGGTTTAGATACACGCAGGAAACATAGTAAATGTTACTATGCCTTCCATCGATGTATTCCCTATGTATTAAGTTTCATAATTCATTTTAGAGTTTCACACTTTAGCCCTTTGCATAAGGTATCTTGCAAGAAGGTTGTTCATAAGAGAACTTTTCATGTTCGGTGTTATGAATAACATAAGAGCCATATTTTCATTATGAATGAGACGTATGTTATGAATATTGATAATATTACATTACCTCTGGGTTTACTTTTATAATTCATTTTAGAGTTTCATACACTCTAGCTCATTGCACAATGTTTGTTGCAAAAGAGTTGTTCATAAAAACAACAATTGTTGTCAGTATTATGAATAACATGAAGGGCCATGCTTCCATCCTATATGGGATGTATGTTATGAATATTGATGGAAATATGATACATCCATAACACTGACGCTAAATGTCGCATGACTAAAAGAATAGCACATATGTGTGGCACTGCATTTGGTCACATTGGAGAAACCCACATGGAAAATTCCATTATGATGGATTTTGAAGTCGTTTGATTTTGAATCATCTGACACTTGCAACTTTCCTCCAAAATAGGTGAACTAACTAAAATACCGTTCACAGGCCATAAGGAACGAGCAAAGAACTTATTGGTGATCATACATTTGATGTATGTAGTCCGATAAATGTTGTTGCAAACAGTGGATTTGTCTACCTTAAAAAATTGACTCAAGTAGATATATGGATATTTACTTGATGAGACGTAAGTCTGGATCTTTTGAAATCATTCAAAAGGTTTTCAAAAATAAAATAGAAGTTATTGTACCAAGAAAATTATGTTTCTGTAATTTGATTGCGGAAAGGAATATTTGAGTTACAAGTTTAGCGAATGTCTGATGAGTTGTGAAAAAGGTTTCATAACTTGCACCTCCCGGAACACCACAACAAGTGGAAAGCCCGTGAAGATGTAATCGAACCATTTATGACATGGTAAGATCAAAGATGACATAAATAGATTTGCCATTATCCCTTTTATAGAGTGATGCTTTAGAGACTGTGGCTTTTACACTGAAAAGAGATCCATCAGGTCTGTTGAAATGATGCCAAGGTATGGTACTCCCAACCATGTTATATCTTTTCTTAACATTTGGAATATGGGGCTTTTGTAAAAGGTTACAAACCTATTCCAAATCAGACAAATGCTACTTTGTATGGTTATCCCAAGTCATTGGGTATTCCCCCACCACTATACCGAGGCAAAGGGTTTTGCCACAAAACGGTATGCTTTTAAAGAGAATAGTTCTTAGAAAAGGTGAGTGGAAGGATCATGCAACTCGATGAGATAACCAGTATCTTCGTCATCAGTTCAAAGGAAAGAAACCCTGTAAATGATTCTGTTGTTTCCTACTACGACTGATATGGAAGTCTCTACAATAAAATGTATGGACTTCGGTCGAACGTGCAGCTGAACCACGTAGGCAAAGCTTGTGCAAACCTATCAGGTGCGCAAACAAGATATTGTTGTTAGATAACAGTATACCTACAATACACAAGGAAGCGTTGATGGGCCCTGACTCTGGGATTGGCTAAATGCCAATACAATCCGAGATAGTTTCCATATAAGTGATTCAAGATTAAAACCTTGATACACCTTTCAGAGGACTTAGAGTCTAACGAATATTTATGGAACTAAAAACTGATACGGATAAAAATGTTTTATCCATAAAGCTCAACTTGTTGAAATAACTAGTTCAAGGAGTTGACTAGGATGAGGTTGTTTCACCGTAGCAATGCTTAAGGTCGGTTCGGGTTGAACTAGCAATTAATACATATATCAATCATGAGATATGGAACCTGGATGACAAAAGGATTTCCATCTGATGGAAAATGAAACCTAGGACTTGTATGTGATACAGTCCAAAGTAATTTGTCGATCTAGAGGATGCTAGTAAGTATGCAAACTTCAGAGTTCCAGCAATGGACAGAAGAGAGCAAAATGGAGTTGGAATCTTCGTGGTTTGATGAAATGGTCAAAAGGGTTTTTTACTTCATCAATGGTAACGAAGATGCTTGTGATTCAAGAAAGTAAGTGGGAGCATAATAATATTTCTAAAAACTTTGTGTGCTTGACACATTGTTAATTGGAAATAAATTTCTTGACACGAATTAGGACTTCATTTGAAAATAGTTTTTCGATGAAGTGCTTAGGCTAAATAGCCTCCATATTAGGCATGATGATCTATGGAGATAGATTTACCTAATGGTGCTAAGCAATGAATACATATTGACAAGGTGCTAAAACCTTTTAGCATTTAAAAACGCCAAGGAGTGATTCTTGCCGAAGTCACATGGAAAGAGTTTTTGCAAGACTCGGTGTCCCAAAACACTGACGAGTAAAATACATGATGGAGATTTCACACACTCTAGTGTTTGGATTAATCATGTATTCCATGGTATGTAAAAACAACCAGATATGTGCGATACTCCCAAGTTGTTGCGAGTATAGATACCAAAGTGATCATGAGACAACAGTGAAAGATGTCATTAAGTACTAGAGTAGTGCTGATGACATGTTTTCTCGCAAGCAGAGATTATGAAGTGCTCGTTGTAAGTAATTACATCGATACAGTCTCAATCAATGCTCCATGCGATTTTCGATTTAAGTTAAGGGTTTTGTGTAATACACAATATGGTGGCACGGTAGTTGGAAATTGTTTCAAACAAGATACTGTGACGGATTCTATAACAAAGGCTAAGTATGTTGATGCTTTGGAAGCGACAAAGAAGTTGTTGAATCATATAGTTCATTCATGAACTTAGTATGGTTCCAAGATGGCTTTGGTCTATGAGACACTATTGCAGATAGTTGCTCCATATCTCAGTCTGAGGAATGAGGTTTCGACCAATGATTCACACATATGCAAAGCCAAGTTCACACAAAATACGAATTTTGTGATATCGTGAAAACGCGAGGATATGCAAAGTTACACATGGAGCTGAAGTTGTCAGATCCGTTGGACATCAGGCTATACCACAAGCGAAGCATATTTTACACCAGTATGCCATAGGTGTAAAGTGCATTAGCACTGACTAGATTATTGACTCTAGTGCAAGTGGGAGTCTGTAGGAGATATGCCCTAGAGGCAATAATAAATGTTATTGATTATCTCCCTGTTCATAATTAGGTTTATGTTCCATACTATAACTGCTATGGTTCTCGACTCTACAATAACCACGAGGCTTGAAGGAAGACTCATATGCACGTGTGGAATAATAAACGGTAAATTGTATTCCTAGTCTGGCCTCTAAGACTGGCTCAAGTATTGTATGATGATCCTGTTTTCTTGATCATGGGCATGGCTATGCTGGCAATTTTGAGGGCACAATGTTAGAAGAACATTTGTGTTTAATCGACCCGAATTGATGTTATGCTATGAGATACATTTGTCATAAGTTAATGGTTAATAACACAAAGAAGTTAATGTTTGCATAATTCCTTAGACCATGAGAGTATCGAGTTTCTTCATGCTTGCTTCATGAACATTGGGGTTTGTTAAACGTCATCCGTAAATGGGTGGCTATTACGGCGGCTTACGGGTTCATGGAAAAGTATGTCAAGTAACTTGATAGATCAAGATTGGGATTTTCTCCTCCGACGATGGAGAGATATCTCTAGGACCTCTTGGTGTTACGGTATCCATCATCGTCTGGCCAGACACTTTGTGATTTGATCACGGGGATGCCGGAACACGGGAACGAGAAAAGAAAACAATACCGGTAACGAGGTAACTGGCATAGTGGACAAGTTGTTGATCCATGGGGATGCCAACATGTCTCACCTCGGGTATTTGTAACATATCGCGAAGCAACAGGAATAGCACACGACAACTGGAGGTTCACTCGAATATTCATTCGTGTGGGTATAGGGGTCAATATGGGTGTCCACGGCTCCGATGTTGATCATTGATCGGAAGGGGTTCCGGGTCATGTCTATACTTCACCGAACCTATAGGGTCACACGCTTAAGGGTCATCTATCTGCTGAATACTAGACAAGGAGTCCGAGAGAAAGTCATTGAAATAGTTTCGGAGACAGCGGAAAAGTTCCGGAGAGAACACCGAAAAAGTTTTGGTAAAACAGAAAAGTTCTTTCGGATAAAACCATTGATCCAAAAAGGTTTCGGCATGCACCGGGAATGTTTTGGAGGTTGCCAAATCGGTCTGGTAATTTCTGGAATTTTTCGGAGAAAAAAACGGAAAAGGTTTTCCGAGCTGTCGGAATTGTTTACCAGGTAAACGAAGATGGTTTTAAATAAAACCACCATACCGGAAAATGTTCCAGATCGTGTCCAGATAATTTTAGAGGGTGCCGGAAATGTTCTGGGACCTTACACAATTTTTCAGAAGTAATAGTCGCGGAAAACATCTTGTCCCAGCATGAGGGGACAAGATCCCACGTTTCGTGGGGCTGTTTTGGGGTGCCTCCCTTTTTGGGGAAATCCCCTTGTGGCTGGACAAAAGGTGTTGGGGGCCCCCGATGGTGGGGGCAGCCTCCACAAATGGTGGAGAGTGTTGGGAGGAAGGTGGGGTCCCATGGGGGAACACCATGGACAAGGGAACATGTTTTCTCCAAGTTTGGTGGGAACATGCTTCCTTGTTTTGTGGGTGCTTGTCATGTGGCTGAAATTTCAGCCACCACCACCCCCTCCTTCCCCTATAAAAGGAGGTGGAGAGGAGCTCTCCATGACCACTCCAACTTTCATACACATGCCATGCATTATCTGGCTTCTTCTCTCCCTCCCGCGAAAAGAGTTTCGTAGAGCCGAAAGGCTGTCTGGGTTTCGGTGGGAACTAGTTCTGGACGGCGAAGCCCTGCCGGATAGATGACACCGTATGTGTGCAACTCTGTACAGAGATCGTAGTTTCGGTCTTAGTTCGAGAGTGC
Organism: Hordeum marinum; assembly: GCA_022496015.1. Classification (NCBI taxonomy): domain Eukaryota; kingdom Viridiplantae; phylum Streptophyta; class Magnoliopsida; order Poales; family Poaceae; genus Hordeum; species Hordeum marinum. Next base: position 390,540,426 of record CM039672.1, read on the forward strand.
CTCTCGAAGGGCTGTCCGTGTGACCGTCCGAGTTTTGGAGGTCCTCTCGAAGGGCTGTCCGAGTGACAGTCCAAGTTTCGGAGGTCCTCCCGAAGGGTTGTCCATGAAACCATCCGGGGGACTGTCGACCGCCTCCCGGAGGCTGTCCGCGGGGCAGATGAGGGTATACATCCTCGCGGTTGGGAGGTTGTAAAATCCTAGCTGCAGGGATCTGCACCGCCGTTCGTCATCGACTCTACTTCCGCTGCGCTACGAGTCGGTAACGAAAATTATCAAACCTTGTATGCAGTCTCCATAGTGGTCCTGGGCTGGTGCGTAGGTCAGAATTTTTTTCTTTTCTGCTACGTTACACTACATGGTACACATCATGTCATACTATATAGAGCCTATGGATAAAGCATAGAGGACGACCTTCGTGCTTTCTCTTTCTTCTGCCGTGATCGAGCTTTGAGTCTCACTCAACTCCACACCTTAAAAACCAGGCAAGAACTCCTTTGACTGATCCATTTTGAACTCTTTCAAAATCTTGTCTAGGTATGTACTCATTGAAAGTCTCATCTAGCATCTTGATCTATCTCTATAGATCTTGATGCCCAATAATTAGGTAGCTTCATCCAGGTCTTCCTTTGAAAAACATTTTTCAAACAACCGTTTATGCTTTCTAGAAATTCTACATCATTTCCGATCAATAATATGTCATCCACATATGCTTATCAGAAACTCTGTAGTGATCTTACTCATTTTATTGTAAATACAAGTTTCTCATAAACTTTGTATAGACTCAAAAACTTTGATCACCTCATCAAAGCGTATATTCCAACTCCGAGATGCTTGCTCTAGCCCATAGAAGGATTGCTGGAGCTCACACACCTTTTAGCATCCTTAGGACTTACAAAACCTTCTGATTGTATCACATACAACCTTTCTTCAAGTAAACTGTTAAGGAAACGATGTTTTGACATCCATCTACCAGATTTCATAATTGAAAAATGCAGCAACTGTTAACATAATTCCAACAGACTTTAGCATCGCTACGAGTGAGAAAGTCTCATCGCAGTCAACTCCATGAAATTTTCGGAAACTTATTTGCGACAAGTCGAGCTTTATAAATGGTGACATTTACCATCAGCGTATGTCTTCATCTTAAAGGTCCATTCGTACTTGACGACCTGCCGTCCAACGAGCAAGTCTAGCAAAGTCTATACTTGGTTGTCATACATGGATCCTTTCTCGGATTTCATGGCCTCTAACCATTCGTCGGAATCCGGTCCCATCATCGCTTCTCCATAGCTCGTAGGTTCATCGTTGTCCAACAACATGACCTTCAAGACAGGGTTGTCATACCACTCAGGAGCAGTACGTGTCCTTGTCGACCTACGAGGTTCGATAGTAACTTCATCCGAAGCTTCATAATCATCATCATTAACTTCCTCTTCAACTGACGTAGGTTCCACAAAAACATCTTTCTTTGCTCCGCGACTCTATGGTTGAACAAAGGTTCAACAACCTCATCAAATTCTATCTTTCTCCCACTCAATTTTTTCAAGAGAAACTCTTTCTCGAGAAAGGACCCGTTTTAGCAACAACACTTTGTGCTTGGATCTAAGATAGAAGGTTTACCCAACTGTTACGTTAGGGTATTCTATGAAGATGCATTTGTCCGCTTTGGGTTCGAGCTCATTAGGTGAAAACCCCTTTTCACATAAGCGTTGTAGCCCCAAACATTAAGAAATGACAGCTTATGTTTCTATCAAACCATAATTCATACAGTGTCATCTCAATAGATTTATATGGTGCCCTATTTAAAGTGAATGTAGTTGTTTCTAACGCATAACCTCAAAACGATAGTGGCAAAACGATAAGAGACATCATAGTATGCACCCTATCCAATAGAGTATGACTATGACATTCAAACACACCATCACACCATGGTGTTCCAAGTGGCGTGAGTTGTGAAACAACTTTCACATTGTTTAAAGTTGTACGCCAAACTTGTAACTCAGATATTCACCTCCACGATCATATCAGACATTTTATCTTTTTCTCACGATGATCTTAAACTTCACTCTGAATTTGCTTGAACTTTTCAAACGATTCAGACTTGTGTTTCATTCAGTAAACATACACTATTATCTACTCAAATCATCAGTGAAGGTAAGAAAATAACGATATCCACCGCACGCTACAGGACTCATTGGATTGCATACATCAACATGTATCATTTCCAATAAATCACTTGCCCGCTCCATCAAACCGGAAAAAGGGATCCTTAGTCATCTTGCCCAAGAGGCATGGTTCGCATGTCTCAACCGATTCGAAATCGAATGAGTCCAAAGATCCATCAGCATGGAGTTTCTTCATGTGATTTATACCAATATGACATTTAGCGGCAGTGCCACAAGTATGTGGTACTATCATTATTAACTTTGTATCTTTTGGCATCAATGTTATGAACATGTGTATTACTACGATAAAGATTCAACAAACCATTCTCACTGGGTGGATGACCATTGAAGGTATTATTCATGTAAACAGAATAACCATTATTCTCTAACTTAAATGAATAACCATGTTGTAATAAACACAATCTAATCATGTTCATGCTTAACGCAAACACCAAACAACATTTCGGTTTTTCACTAATCCCAAAGGTAGAGAGAGCGTGCGATGTTGATCACATCAACCTTGAAAACATTTCCAACATACATCGTCACCTCACACTTAGCTAGTCTCCGTTTATTCCGTTGCTTTTACTTCGAGTTACTAACATTTAGCAACCGAACCGGTATCCAATACCCAGTTGCTACTAGGAGTACTAGCAAGGTACAAATCAATAACACGTATATCAAATATATATCTGTCGACGTTGCCAGCCTTCTTATCTACCAAGTATCTAGGGTTTTTCCGCTCCAGCGACCGCTCTCCTCATAATAGAAGCACTTAGTCTCGGGTTTGGGTTCAACTTTGGGTTGCTTCACTAGAGTAGAAACTGACTTGCCATCCATGAAGTTTCCCTCCTTGCCCTTGCCCTTCTCGAAACTAGTGGTTTTACTAACCATCAACACTTGATGCTCTTTCTTGATTTCTACCTTCGCGATGTCAAACATCGCGAATAGCTCAGGGATAATTATTTCCATCCCTAGCATTTTATAGTTCATCTCGAAGCTCTAGTAGTTTAGTGAGTGACTTGGAGAACTATATCAATCACTATCTTATCTGGAAGATCAACTCCCACTCGATTCAAGCGATTGTAGCACCTAGACAATCTGAGCGCATGCTCAATGATTGAGCTATTCTCCTTCATCTTGCAGGCAAAGAATCTTGTTGGAGATCTCATATCTCACAACACGGGCACAAGCTGAGATCCCAATTTCAGCTCTTAGAACATCTCATATGTTCCATGACGTTCAAAACATTTTGGAGCCTCAATTCTAAGCCGTAATTCATGACACACTAAACTATCAAGTAGTCATCGGAACATGCCTGTCAGATGTTCACAACATCTACAGAGGACGCTAGAGGGGGTGGCGCACCGAGCGATGCATTAAGGACATAAGCCTTCTGTGCAGCAATGAGGACAATCCTCACATCATGGACCCACTCCGCAATATTGCTATCATCATCTTTCAACTCTATTTCTCTAGGAACATATAAAAATTCAAGGGGGCTACATTGTGAGCTAGTAATCTATAACATAATTTGCAAAGACACTATTGATTATGTTCATCATAATGAGTTTAATTAATCATATTACTTAAGAACTCCCACTCAAATTGACATCCCTTTGGTCATTCGAGTGATACATGATCCAAATTCACCAACTCAAATCCGATCATCACATGAGTTGAGGTGGTTTCAATGGTGAACATCATCATGTTGATCATATCTACTATATGACTCATGTTCGACCTTTCGGTCTCTTGTGTTCCGAGGCCATGTCTGTACATGCTAGGCTCGTCAAGTTTAACCTGAGTGTTCTGCATGTGCAACACTAGCTTGCACCCGTTGTATGTGAACGTACAGTCTATCACACCCGATCATCACGTGGTGTCTCGACACGACAAACTTTTGCAACAGTGCACACTCGGGGAGAACACAATTTTACCTTGAAATTTAAGAGAGGGATCACCTTATAATGTTACCGTCTTCCTAAGCAAACAAGGTGCATAAAAGGATTAACATCACATGTAAATCATAAGTGACATGATATGGCCATAAACTTGTGATTTTTTGATCTCCATCTTGAAAGCACCGGCATGATATCCATCGTCACCAGCATAACACCATGATCTCCGTCATTGTGTCGCCATCGGAGTTGTCGCGCCCACCATGCTCATACTACCGTAGCTACCATTTAGCGATAAAGTGAAGCATTACATAGTGCTTAATGATTGACACGCAGGTCACACAATAATTAAAGACAACCCGATGGCTCCTGCCGATTGCCGTACTCATCGACATGCAAGTCGTGATATTCTATACAACACATGATCATCTCATACATCACATATATCGCATCATGTAATTGCCCATATCACATCACAACATACCCTGTAAAAACAAGTTAGACGTCCTCTAATTGTTGTTGCATGTTTTACGTGGCTGCTATGGGTATCTAGCAAGAATAATTCTCACCTACGCAAAAACCACAAAGGTGATACACAAATTGCTATTCAACCTTCTCAAGGAACGCCTTTGTCGAATCCGATCCGACTAGAGTAGGAGAAATAGACACCCGCCAGCCATCTTTGTGCAACAAGGTTACACGTCAGTCGATGGAACCGGTCTCTCGTAAGTGTACGAGCAAGGTTGGTCCGGGACGTTTCATTCCACAGTACCGCTGAACCAAAACACGACCAAGGGAGGAAGCAATCTAAGCATCAACGTCCACAAACTCTTTGTGTTCTACTCGAGATCTCATCTACACATAGACCTAGCTCATGATGCTACTGTTGGGGAACGTTGCATGGGAAACAAAAGAATTCCTACGCATACGCAAGATCTATCCATGGTGATGAGAATCTACGAGAGGGAAAGTGGATCTACATACACTTGTAGATCGCTAAGCGGGAAGCGTTAAGAAACGCGGTCGATGTAGTCGAACGTCTTCGCGATCCAAATCGTCGAGCATCCCGCGATCTCATCACGATCCGTCCCGCGATCCCATCATGATCCGTCCCGCGATCCCATCACGATCCGTCCTGCGATCCAATCATGAATCATCTCGCGATCTTGATCACGGTCCTTCCGATCTAGTGTCGAACAGACAACACCTCCGCGTTCAGCACATGTACAGCTCGATGACGATCTCCGCCTTCATGATCTAGTAAGAGGGAGCGGAGGGGTAGACGAGTTCTTCGGCAGCGCGACGGCGTTGCGGCGATGGTGGTGGAGCAATTCCAGCAGGGCTTCGCCTAAGCACCGTTGAAACCGATCTAGAGGAGAAACTACGAACTAGAGGAGAGGTAGCACGTGGCTTAGGGTTTCTAGATGTGTCCCAAGTGCTAGCCCCGCCCCTTTATTTATATGCTGAGCCCCGGGGTCGAAACTTGGAGAAAAATCCTCCTCAAGGTCGGTTTGCCCGCAAGGGAAGAGTCCTCCTCGGACTCCAGGACCAGACGCGAAGGTCCTCGGCGTCTGGCCCCAGACGCCAGGGTCCCTAGCGTCTGGCCCCTGGCCTCTGCAAAACACCTTTTGCACCTTCCTAAAGCCTCATGGGCTTTACCCCTTGTCCCAAATAAAGTGTCCTTGTACCCCGAACATTTCGGGAAGCATCCGAAACTATTTCCGGTGAATTCTGAAACCCTTCCGGAGACCAAACACAATTATCCCATATATCAATCTTTACCTCCGGACCATTCCGAAGCTCCTCGTGACGTCCGGGATCTCATCCGGGACTCCGAACAACCTTCGGTCACCACCATACATAACTCTATATTACCGAAATGTCATCGAACCTTAAGTGTGCAGACCCTGCGGGTTCGAGAACTATGTAGACATGACCGAGACACCTCTACGGTCAATAACCAATAGCGGGACCTGGATGCCCATATTGATTCCTACATATTCTACAAAAATCTTTATCGATCGAACCTCTATGTCAAGGATTCAGTTAATCTCGTATGTTGTTCCCTTTGTTCTTCGGTATGTTACTTGCCCGAGATTCGATCGTCGGTATCTCTATACCTAGTTCAATCTCATTACCGGCATGTCTCTTTACTCGTTCCGTAATACAAGATCCCGTGGCTAACACTTAGTCATATTGCTTGCATGGCTTATTGTGATGTTGTATTACCGAGTGGGCCCTGAGATACCTTTCTGTCATATGGAGTAACAAATCCTAGTCTTGATCCATGCCAACCCAACAGACACCCTCGGAGATACCTATAGAGCACCTTTATAGTCACCCAGTTACGTTGCGACGTTTGATACATACAAAGTACTCCTCCGGTGTCAGTGAGTTGCATGATCTCATGGTCATAGGAACAGATACTTGACATGCAAAAACTGTAGCAACAAACTGACACGATCATATGCTACGTTTATAGTTTTGGGTCTTGTCCATCACATCATTCTCCTAATGATGTGATCCCGTTATCAAATGACATCTCATGTCCATGGCTAGGAAACCTTAACCATTTTTGATCAACCAGCTAGTCTATTAGAGGCATACTAGGGATGTGTTGTCTATGTATCCACACATGTATGTGAGTTTTCGATCAATACAATTCTAGCATGGACAATAAACGATTATCATGAAAAAGGAAATATGATAATAACTAATTTATTATTGCCTCTAGGGCATATTTCCAACACCATTGACTTCGTGTAATTAGTCGAATCCTCCCCCCCCCTTAGATCTCACTCCTCACGTCGCATCAGTTGTGCGTTCATTTGATTGTTCCTGATCCGATATATGGCTGTGCGGAATTGTAGTGGTTTTGGTGGTAGATTCAGTTGATAGGTTGGAACTCTCTGTGAAGAGTTGGCTGTTCGCGTGATCCGATATGCGTCGTTGGAGTAGTCTTGTATTGGAATTATGTGATACTAGCATGATGCCCATGCGTTGCCACGGAAACATTGGCTTACAGGTGGTGAAATTACGTTAGTGTCCTTTATGACCGTTGTGGATTTACGATTACAAAAGATAGCAAAAATACGATGAGAGACATGCGGTGTCAGAGAATTTTAAGTGACCATAGTATCTTGGGAAGAGAACTAAAACCAAGACCGATTTTGAGTTGAAGTCACAATTTTGTCTTTGTTATTTGTGCCTTGTACCAAAAAGTTGGTCTCACGGGAAAGTAGTGTATTTGTTTATTTATGGTGGATTCCACATTGTGAGTAGAGTACATTTGTTTATATGTCTCTTGGAAGGTTGTTAGTTTCACACGTGAGGATGCGTATATTTGTTTATTTGGAAATGATGTTGGACCCATATGTGAACGCATCACCAACACCAATCTTTATAAGTAGGAAAGATATTTGGCATATACAACTTTCAGAACTTTGGATTTAGAATTCTGGATGTACTGAACAATGTTCATTTGACGTTTATGTATAGTTGTTTAGCGTAAATAGAAAATGGGACTGTGGGTACCAATTGTTGTCAGTTGCTTATTTTGATGTTTTTTCATGGGATAATCGAGTACTTCTCATTCACAGTTATCGGTTCTTAATGACAGTATTTGCTGTTGACAGGTTTTCCTGGATCAGTGGTCATAGTAGGTATGTTTTATTTCTTAGATTCATAATGTTATTTACTTTACTGAATCTATCAAATGAAGTGATGAATATGCTCCTTTTTGAATAGTACGTTGTCTGATGGTGCATTGTCTGCCAGACTGCCACTTTTGAACCTATTGTTACCCAAAATGCTAAAAAAAAACTCTCAATTACCATTTCCTGATACACATGGTGACGTTGATTTATTTCACATTTTTTCCTGTCAAAAGGCTATCACCTTCTGCTCTTGCAAGAATCAGTGTGGCAGAATCAATGTTTTTTTAGGAACTGTGACAGTGCCCTATACTAAAGGAGTCTAGGAAAGTTGCAAAGGTTTATGTTATAGGGCTCCAGGAAGTTACTTTAGATGCTTTATTCCCTTTTTATTCTATCCATACGTAATTAGGAACAGGCCTATGGACCCAATGGTGTGGTGAAAATGTCATTCTAATTTTTAAGTCACGGTGCTCATTCTTAGTGTGAGAAGAGATATTAACTTAGTACAGTTACACTGAGAAAATGATCAAATTTAAAAAGAGAACAAGATGATTATCGATATATCATATATGCACTGAAAATGGAATGATCCATACCATATCCCTCAGTCAATACTAGGCTCTGTCTTATCAATGATGTTAGTACTTGGATGTGCTTTTTTTCCTGGAGGTCTTGCCCATCCTAATAGGACCAGTATGTAATAAGGTGCCAATAAACAAATTAGTTTTTAATTTGCTCCATTTTAATCCTCAGATTTTATCTTTATTGTAAACTCACGATTATTTATGATGGTAGCCTGTAGTGTAATGTTTCCATGCTACACTTTAGACCTTCTGAATCATACTATCGTAAATTTGTAATTTCTTTTTCAAGGCTTAGTAGCTGCATCTTAAATCTGAAGTTTATTTTTCAAGGTTTAGTAGCTGCATCATGCTTATGCATTCGTAAGCTCACTCAATTGCAGATCTCAAATTCTTGCATTTTTGTAAGAATAAGGTTCAGAAAAAGGAAATATATTATGTATTCGACGAGTAAGGAGCAGCAGAACTACTATATCTCTAAAGCGCTTTTTCTTTCAATTTTGTGTTCTGGGGATGATCGAAAAATTAGCATGCAAATCCTCAATGCCCTTGTGTGGTGAAGCGGCCAAGAGGGACCATAAGCCATAATCTTCGGGAGTTCTAGAAGCACCTCAAAATTGATATTGTTAATGCAATAAAAACAAAAGTATAAGCAGTGTTGCCATCCTTGCATCTCTGGTCGCCTACATTCAGGAGGATGATGGCGCCCCTCACATGTACGTGTTTGTTAATATTGGTTATGATATTGTAACTGTATGATTCACGTATCTAGGATGTCATTGCCCCCTTGAAGCAATGAAATTATTATATGGAATGCGGCTGATATGCAAAAGTTGCTTACAAGTTCTAGATCAGCTTTTTAGTTGTATATAAGTTAATCATGCTCTCTAATAAGATAGGTCAAATATATAATCTTACTTTTTTCATTACCGTAATACATCTTTGTTTAATATAAACATGTCTTCCGTAGCTAACTCAAAATGTATCATCTTGCAGTGCCTCTTATTTTGAATTGCCTCGATGTTTCGTGTCTGCATTGCCTCCCTATGGATGTACTATGATGTGGGTGCCTCCTATAATACCTTGAGTTTGATTGAATGCCACCCTTTGAAGTTATAACAATATCAATGTACTGAACATTTTTTAGTTTTTCCCGGTATGAGTGTATGACTCAAGATTCGGAACCATTAACCTATTCTATTTTATGTTGCAAATAGAGTCATTAGCTTATAACCGGCTATAATTTTTCTTCTTCGCTGTTTCATGCTTCACAGTATTTATTCAAACTTATTCTGTCTTATTTATTGAACAAATGGAAGGGCACAACAAAAAGATCTTTCTTGTGGTTCTTGCATAACAGTAGACAGCGCCAACTAATTATGTGATTCCATGCTTATGCACATCTTATTATTCCTTAGCTGCCTAGGATTTGTAGTACTTTATCCTAGAGTTGATGTATGGCCGGTGAACTAGAACGGAGCCTGAACCAAGTTTGTATGACTCATTTTCAGCAGGTGCACATATTGCTATTCTGTTATATGGCATGTCATACTGGGATATTACCACTTTGTGTTGGTATGTCAGATATTTCTTCATTGATTGCTAATGTTGTCTCACTGGTTTTGTATCTTGTACGTCTTAGTAGTGCAATACTTTTCAACTATTTGCACCTTTTAAATTTTAACAAAAAAATTATAGCCATCTTTCAAAACTTCATTTATGCTTAATAATTTTGAAAAAACAATTATTATATTGTAAAATAGATGGATACGCAGCACACATCATCAATGATCTAGTTGTTTTTAGGGAAGATCTACCTATATACTCCCTTCGTTCCTTTATATAAGGTATATTTGTTTTTAATAAATTTTTACAATGTAAGGTGTATTTTTTTTATAACTCCACGTAGTTCCCTTTTTAACCCTTCATAAAATGATAAGTATCTCTCTTATTGCATGTATCTCTCCTTGTAGAAAAAAAAACATCTCTCTTGATTGTGTGTATCTCATTATTACCTAGCCTAAACGATTTACTTGCTGGTAATCAACGAATTAACTCATGATAATTTTGTCCTAAATTGTCTAAAATTATGTGTTTTGATTTTCGCACAAAAAATTATACACCTTACATAAATGAACAGAGGGAGTACTTAACAGGAACTACCGTGCACAAATTTAAGTTCACCATTACTTTAGTCAAACAAGCCCCCCCCCCCCCTCCCCAACCCACACACAAAATTGTCTATCGTGAAAAACGATGAATCATACTAAACAAATATACTTGTTTCTTAACAAAAAAAATCTCTATAAATTATCATATGTGCAAACACGCACATACACAAATAATACTGCATCCCTACATAGTCCGAGCAAAAGAAGGATAAGAACCATGGCATGGATGCTGTTGACACAAAATTTGCTGGCTACCCTGAATTTAAACGATAGCTAGTTGTCCTGGATTCGTTGCATCTCATCGCAAGATCAGGATTATTATTGATGGTGCAAAATTAATATATGGTCGTGCAACAATAAGTAAATAGATTTTAGGGTGATAAATAAAAAGTAGCTTTGTTGGAAATAAATAAATAAATAGATAGATAGATATTATTCTTGACAGGTAAATAAATAGATGCGACGAGACACAAAATATAGTAAGAATTAACCCAAAACAGGGTAAGGCAATGTGGGACGCGGGCTGGGTCACTGCTTCCACATAAACGAGTGGCGGGTCTTGCTTCCTGCCCGCTACAACTACATTTTGGCAAGCTGCATTAAATGAATCCAGATCTTGAAAAAACAATTAGTGGCGGGCCGTCGTGGTCGCCTGTAACTGCTTTGCACGGACAGTTCCCCTTTCGCGACCATCAAACCATCCATGTACTTTCATTTCCGGTGTTCCATTTATCTTTGTCAGATCCTCTCCTCTCTACTTTTGCGCCGCAGTGCGCCTCCACCGCCCCTTCGACCCTCCTGAGGTTCCTTCCACGCGTCCGCCTCCGAGTCTGTCGCCGGATCTGCTAACCGTCGCGTCGTCCGCCTCAACCGTCGCCACACCGATCTTCGTCACGATTGTGGTCCCCCATCCTTCGCCTTGACCGAAAAAACGCCAACGGTACAGTATCTTCGTGACTAAATTATGTTCAAAGGTTTAAGATCTGCCTCTAGATAATTTGTAGATTAAATTATGCTTTAGGGTTTCAACTTTAGCAACATTACTGCTTGTACATCACATAAGAGAGTAGTGCATGGGCTTCATGTTATTCAAGGGATTTGAAACATTGCTAAATATGACAAGTGGCAATGATGTTTGGACTTTTTTACATATGAGAAGTGCATGGGCTTCATGTTATTCATAGGGATTTGAGAAAGAGTGACAGAGTCTTGGCGAAACGTTGATTCATTTTCGTTATGTTCTGTCACTCAATATGTTTTCTTTTTATTAACTTTTTAATCGAAGTTCATGCTGAATTTCATTTGCTATGACAATATTGTTTAATTTGCTTACATATGACCAGTGCATGGGCTCAGCATGTTATTCGCTGGGATTTGAAAATGAGTGCCAACGTTTTGATGAAACATTGATTAATTTATGTTTTGTTAAATTTCCGGTACTTATGTTCAATATTCAACAAAGTTCATGCCAAACTTTCTAGAACCCTTCTTAGCCAGTTCCTCTTCTCAATATTACTTTCATATAATCTAGTATTCATCTCAACCATTTACAATTGATAAGTGCTTCATAATGATTATTAGGGATCATGAGGCATAAGATCTGTCATGTTTGAAATATGTATAATCACTATAAGAAATATGCTAACTTGCGACCATCAATATTGGTCACCGAATGGTCATTGTTTTTCATTTACGACCTTTTTACGACAAAAAACAATTGGTCAAAAGCTAAGCGTTAAGAATGGAAATTAAGGACCTTTCTTCTAGATTGGTCGTAGACGTTTACGACAAAAAAAGGTCGTAGGTTCTACGACCAATTGTTTTGGTCACTGGCAGTCTGCCCAGGCCACGTCGGATCCGACGTGGCAAGCTAACGTGGCAAAATTGCGACCAATTGTATGGTCGTTGGTAAGATTCAGCCTGGTCCAATTCGATGTCTATATGGGCCAAGCCCAACAAATTCAGCTTATTTATATATTTTTTTCCTGTCAAATTTTGGCCGGCTTCATGGGCCAAGCCCAACATTGCAGCCTTTTTTATTTTTGGGCCATGGCCTTCTTTCTTAATACTTAGTTTTTCTTTTTTTAAAGGGGTCCACTAGTCAGATTGGGTCACAGTTGTCAGGTTCTGATCAATGGGTCCCAGATGTCAGAGTCATATTCTTCTTATTTCAATTTAACAGTAAATAAATAATCAATATTTAAATTGGAACAGACCACATAATACTTCAAATAATATCAACCCGATCCAGTACAGAGATCCTATTGTACAAATAACATGTGATACAAGCTCTTAGCATATACTTTACAAGCTCTAGAAGTGTAATAACAGTTACAAACTCTACAAGTATGGCAATCACAGTTAGAAGCTCCAAAAGTGTAATACTAGATAGCCATCACAAACTCTACAAGTGCTATGTTCTTCAGCGATCACAAACTAGGCACCTGCTCCTGTCATGAATCAACAGAAAAGAATCAGAAAACAGAAGCCAAATATACTATGAATTGACCATTCAAAACATGACAGAAGCCAATATACTATGAATTGACCATAAAGGACAGTTATTTAGAATGGCAACACAAATTCAGCTAGTACCATGCTTTTTGTTCTCCAGCTAGTTAAAATGAGATACTCATTCATACAAGAAAACAGAGACAAATATGCACTGCGCAAGTGCAGATCGTGCAAAAGACTTCACTGCAACACATTGTGCCTAAAACAAAATACCATTCTACCACTGGCAAGATCTAACAATACTAGTCAAAGCATACTAACATCACAAAGGTAGGAGACAAGATCTAACAATACTATTCAGCAGAAGCATACTAACATCACAAAGGTAGGAGAGTATAAAGTGATGATTTGGATTGAGTTACCATCGGTGAGGAGGTCGATTATCTCCATGGTGTGCTTGATGATGCGCACTCCCATGATCTTCTTGCCATTGCATCCATGCGCTCGATTATGGGGGTACCAATGCATCCATGTAGAACAAAATCACCACATTAACCCATAGCTTCAAGTACAAGCTAAGTATATATCAAGTGGCAATGAAAACAAGTAGACAAAACACTAAAAATAATTATATCATGTCATGCAAAGTTCAAACCGAATAAACATATGCATGCCAAGGTGAAATATTACAAAGAAAGCACTCATCAAGTAGCAGTGCATACAAAATCCCTGTTTTAGTAGTAGCAAATACTTTGTGTGTTAGCAGTAGTAAAAATTCATGCAGTACCAAATTCAAAGATTTTTTGTTGTAGCTAACAGAAGTATGGAACAATAGTTAACAACTCGATATAGTTCATTGCCTATCAGACTGTCGATAAATATTCCATGTAATGTTTAAACTAGACACAAATCTAGGGAGGAATCAAACAGTGGAATCGGATACAAATTAAGCAAAATAGATAGAGGCGGGTAGATTCGTCGACCTCATGGAAAGATCCGACAACCCCGAGGCGCATCCAGCAACCCCGAGGCCACATCGAGCGGCCCCGTCCATCTTGGCCTGGACGGGGATATCGAGCTGGATGACGCCGTAGTAATTAAAGAAGAAGAAAAAAGAGCATCCTTGGTTGCAAGGTAGTAATAAAAGAGCGAGACTCTAAGAGGTCAGTGAAGCTTGACAAATCATAGAAGAAGAAAGAATACCCTTGGTAATAATAGAGCTAGACTTGAGCAGGGCAGTGAAATGTGATAAAATACAGAAGAAAACAGCATAGTCCTAGGGTGTCAGGTAACAACAATTTAGAGCAAGGTAGCATGGTGTCAGGTAACAACAATTTAGAGCAAGGTAGCATGGTTATGGACAACTAGGCTAACATGGTTATGAACAACTAGACTAGAACATCCTGTCTTTATCATTTCATTACAATTAGGTGTCATGAATGATTTGCGTCAAGTAGATGGGAGCTCAATAAGAATAAGGATAATTTTCCCAACCAAACATTGACAACAAAGCAACAACAATTTTAACTCAATAACTTGATGAGCATGCAGTAGATTGTTCACATCATATCAAATACATGGCAAAGAAGCTTTACAAGAAAAAACTACTACTATATATTGCAGTGAAATCAAAGTACCACTACTACTGTAGATTGTAAATAATATAAACAAAGCAAACCAAAATATTATTGCAAAATAGATGGATTTATAGCTAGGATCAGTAAGCTAAGATCAAAGGTCTCTTGTTCTTGCTTGTTGCAATCTAAAGAACATCACCGCATAGATTATATCATGCATCAGAATTAGCAAGATTTGTGCATAAATCCAAGCTTTAATACAAAATGAGCAGTTGCAATTCTAGCAACAATCTGACAACGCAGTCCTCTTGGTTTGAACGAGCCAGAGAACTGAACCACAAAGAGGAACATGCTAAGTGCAAACCTTGAGGACAGGGGTAAGAAGGTCCTCAGGGTACGTGTCCTTGAAGCCATCCACTTGTTAGTGCCTGATAATTAGGTTATAGTAATGGCATAAAGATAGGAACATGCCAATAATAGAGATATGCACTCCAGGTTTTGTTGTAAATTCTACTAAGCATATTCAGCTTAGACAAGCCAGACCACACATTATGTAAGTCAAGCAAAAACAAAGGGCAACTTCGCATTAAATTGGTGTTAACACATTTGAAGGTAGACTGATGCTATCAAATTATCACTAGCACACATGCATGACATTGCTTACTCTAGAACAAACTATCGGTCCAAAACTTCAAACATCAGAACTTTAGCCACCATGTGATACCCCCATCCAGCATAATCACAAGAATCTGTAGCAATTAGGCAAACTCTGCTCCTATTAGGACCAAGAAAGATGCTTGTACTCATCTAAGGCCAATCATTCATGACACCTAATTATAACGAAATGATCAACCTTATGGCCAACTAGGATAACATGGTTATGAACAAGTAGACTAGACTAGAACATTCCGGAGCTGACGAGCCCCTTCACCGTATCCTTAATACTGTCGCTCTGCTGCCTCCATCATCTCTGGAAAAACGCCTGCATCCAACCATTCATATATAAACGGTTAATTACTGAAGAAAAATCACAGCATCAGGCCCAAGAATGAACCCTCATAGTAACACCATCCATTCCATTTGGTTGTAGAATGAATTGAAATGGTTGGGTTGTAAAGCAAGAAACAGAGCTATTACAGGTGGTAGCATTGCTCTGCAACCTCCCAGGTCCCAATTCTACAGTAGCACGCTTGACACACTCCTTACCTGCTTGACATAGATGAACTTGCAGTTCTCGTCCTTGAGCAGCGCCGGCACGAGCGAATCCAACATGTTCTGAATGCACACGACCTACCAACAAAAACACCCAGATTCTACTTCAAACAAGTTGACGAACGGAGAGCAAGGGTAACAAAACACTGGCACATATGAATTCGAACCTGGATGGAGTTGTTGGACCCAACGTGGTACTGGTCGACGGTCTTGAGCCAACCGACGTCGTCGTGGGTGTGGGTGATGACGTGCACGTTCAGCTTCCCGGTCACCACCCTCATGGGTGGTGGCCACCGGGCCCGATCAAGATGGCTAGCCGGATGGGGCCCATGGGTGGCGGCGCCGGCATGGACACTCAGGAAATCTCTTAGAGAGAGAGAGAGAGCGCGATGGGGCGGTGGATCTCTCCGGCGGGGAGGAAGGGGACAACGGTGATGGATCTCTCCGGCGGGGCCTGCGGCGGCACGACGCTGTCAGAGATGTACCAGAGCACGCGACGGCTGCTGCTGCTGTTGGCCCGCAACAGCATGGCCCGCGTCGAGTGGCTCGCCTCGGCGCCCGCGCCGGGATCAATCGATCGATCGAGGGGGGTGAGGAGGATTGTTTCCTTGTCTTGGATCAAATGGTTGCATGTCAAAAGATTTGATCAACCTCTGGTGAAAAAGACAAATTTCCGCTGATTCAGAAGGAAGCGGGGCAAATTTGAACTGCAGCAGCCTCATAGTTTGCTCTTTATTTTTTACAAAAAGCATTTATAAGTACATAAGTATCTATTTAATCAGAGAAACACCAAAAGTTTTCCAAGATTCAATCACTAGCTAGGAACGGTCATGCCCGCTGTTTCGACCGCATTTTGAAACGGGCATAAAATATTTAAAAAAATCAAAAAATTGGAAAACCTTCGCATTGTGTCATCATATGTGACCAAGTTACCAAGAAATAAACTTTAAATACGGTGATTATTTTAAAAAAATGTTCTCAAAAATGAGCTATCATGTGTGAAGATTCATGGCTTTCAAGCCAAATGATCAATCTTATGGCCACATTCATGGCATAGTTTGTTCAAATGATCTCATATTCTGCAAAAGGGTGCATGTTGAAATGGCAAACAATATTCCCAAAGGGAGTTTTCATTTTCTTTGCACAAAAAATTCATTTTCCTTTTTTCGAGTGCCCAAAATGAGTTTTTTGTGAAGGACCTACCAAATATTTGTTGCAAAGTTGGATAAAATCAATTTTATAAAATATTAGGCCATATTTAATGCACAATTGACAAAATATTTGGGTGCCAAAAGCTTTCGATCCACCTCTAGTGAAAAGGACAAAACTCTGTCAATTTAGTTGGAAGCGGGTCAAGTTTGAACTGCAGCTGTTTTATAGTTTGCTCTTTATTTTTTCCAAAAATCATTTCTAGTTACATTAGTATCTATTTAATCAGAAATACATGGTTTGGTGGCGATACGTCGAGGTTTGGATAGTGGCCGAGTACCCCAACTATAGAGCGCATAAACTCGCATGCCCGCCGCGTGGTTACCGTGTGACTGTGGTGTTGCCATGCATTCTAGGCGGCCTAGGCATGTCTAGTGGGTTGGGCACTCCCCAGGTAGGTGGTAGGAAGAAAATGACAATAGTAGATTCTCACGAGGAGACCGAACTATGCTCAAACATGAATTAGCAGGCAAGTGTTTGATAACCTGTACGGGAAAAGCACATGGACAATGGGCGTCAGTTTTTGCTGAGGATGATCATCTACTAAGAATACTGTCTTCACAAATTTTCAGCTCAAATGGAGGAGCCTAGATGGTACTTGCTTTGCAAAGTACCACACTGGACAGAAATATGAATGTTGAAGCTGGGCTGAAAACAATGAATGGATTGAGCTGAAATTTGGTGGAGGATGGTTATTTGGGCATAGCAAAGTGTTGTAGAAAAATGATATCATTTGGACATGCCAAAGTGGTACTTCCTTCACAATGCTCTTCTTTGGACAGAAACTTGGG
Organism: Hordeum marinum; assembly: GCA_022496015.1. Classification (NCBI taxonomy): domain Eukaryota; kingdom Viridiplantae; phylum Streptophyta; class Magnoliopsida; order Poales; family Poaceae; genus Hordeum; species Hordeum marinum. The sequence continues at coordinate 390,558,143 of CM039672.1, forward strand.
AAAATAAGTGAGAGAAATTAGATAAATGAAATGATCTCAAATTTGGTGTAGGTAAGTTACATAGGTATGGTCATGCCCTAGAAAAGTTTTAGAAATAATTAAGCAATATATAATATAGTTGCTTCACAAAGCTTATCTCTGGATAAAAACTTTGGAAATTTTCTGAGGAAGATTTACTAGGAAAATTGAGCTGAATATTATCATGTGGTAATTATTTGGGTATGGAAGAGTGCCCAAAAAGTTCAAGGGTAATAGGAGGGGTCTAGATAGCACTTGCTTTGCAATGTGCCAATCTGGCCATAAAACAGAAATTGAACCTGGGCTCACATAGTTGATTTGATTGAGCTGCAATTTGGAGGAGGGTGATAATGTGGGCATATGAAGTCACTGTATAAATTTCATGCCATTTGGACATATAAAAATGGTACTTCCTTCACAATGCTCTCTAGTGAACAGAAAATTGGGAAAAATATTGAGGGAAAGTGGTTAAATTAAATGAGCTAAAATTTGGTGGAGGGAGGTTCTATGGGTAGGGTCATGTCTTGGTAAATTTGCAGCAATTATAAAGCAATATAAAATATAGTTGCTTCACAAACTGAAAATATTACCAGAAACAAAGATTGGATGGTGAGCTCTCATGGATTGTTAGATGGGGCTAATGTTTTTTGGAGAGCTATGATATGGGCACATAGAAGATGTGGAAAAAATTCAACTCATTAGGATATGCATAGCTAGTACTTCCTTCACAAAGCTTCTAGCTGAACAAAAACTTTAGAAATTTGCCAAGGAAGATTTACTGGGCAAATGGAGCTGAATTTTGTCATGAGGCAATGATTTGGATAGGAAAGAGTGCCCAAATTTTTTAGGGCAATCAAGAATATATAAATGTCACTTCCTTCCCAAAGTGCTATTCTGAACAGAATAGGAAAATGAATATTGTTGAATTATTTTTGAACTAGGCAAGGAAGGTTTTTGACATATTTGATGAATATATAATCCAAAGAATTTATGAGATATTTTTGGGAATTTTGGGAATAATAGAAATATAGGTTGCTTCACAACCTAGGGCAAAAATTAACACATGGACATGACACATAGGCAAAACTGACGAGGTGGCGCCTAGTCATCGCAAGCCACCACAATTTACAAGGTTATGACCATCTGTATTAGTTGTGATCAGCTAGAAATAAGGCAGCGGACTAGTGTTGTCTGCTTTACGACCATTTCGTGTAAGGAAATTACGACCTTTCCGACCAAAATGGTCGTTATGGTTGAGGGTTTGGAGACCTCCGAACAGCTTACGACCAATTGGTCTCAAATGGTCGTACATTTACACCATTTCTTCCAGGGTTAGTGACAGAAGGTCACAAGTTGACATATTTCTTGTAGTGAATATGGAAAGTGCAATACAACTCGGGATCTTCTTGAAGAAGGGATTTGAAAAATTAGTGGTAATAGTCTTTAACTTCAATTAGTATTAAATTCTAACCATTTTTATAATTATTTTACTGATTTTGGTATTAATTTTTAACTCATGCATAGTGTATCCCATGCAACGTAACGATTGACAACTTTGACGATGATGAGGGGGGCACATTCAAACCGATGTGCGTAAACTAAAGGGTAGAACCACCATACATGGTGATGGGTGGAAGGACAACATTGCACAAAATAATTTCGTCGGAGGAGAGTACATGAGCTTTTCCTTGAAAGGAGTGGTCAACAGGTTAAGGGCATTGTATTTCTTCAACAATCATGATGACGATGACCAGGATCATGATGATAGAAATGATGACCAGGATGATGGAAATAGCCAAGATGACGAGGATAACCATGAAGATGAGGAAAGTCAGGATTGCGAGGATGAGCAAGGTCATGAGGATGGTCCATTCGATTATCCATTTTTTTAAAGAATGAAGAATCTTACTCAGGATGAGACCATGAATGTTAAAGTGATGTTACCATCCAATGTGGCCTTCTTGGGGAAGCCCTTTGTGCATCGTTTAAGTAAAACCAACATCGTCAAAAAGTCATGATGAGATGTTTTGTATTATTTCATCTTTTTTTGTTCATAGCCAAGTACGGTGAGATGTCTAAGATTGTGTGCTCTCTATTTGCTCTTAATGATAGGGAGTTCAAAAGTAACCTATGAAGATGTTTTCCGAAGTTGAAAGGACGTGGATGTCGCCTAGAGGGGGTGAATAGGAGCTTTAAAATAATTACAGTTTAGGATTGAACAAATGCGTAATAAAACTAATGTTTAATATGGTAAGCACAAAACCTAAAACAACTAGGCTCACCTATGTGCATCAACAAATTATGCTAAGCAAGATGAACACTAAGTGTCATGGATTTTTCACGGCAAGATGTCCGGGGTAACGGACTTAGGTGTGAGGCCATCGCAACTATGTGCCAGCTTGAGAGGGGTTGGTCAGAATCGAGAGACGCGAGTTTACCCAGGTTCGGCCCCTCCGATGGAGGTAAAAGCCCATGTCGTGCTTGTCTTGTATTGATAATGAGGAAGATCTCTCGGTTACAAGGGTGTTGTCTTGCTACCTCTAATCTCGAGAGCCTTTAATCTGTCTATCTCTAATGACTTGTGTTTGTCTAAACTTGTGAACTTGTCTCTCTTGGGGTGCCTTACCCCTCCTTATATAAGTGGAAGGGGTAGGTTTACATGTAGAGTCCTACTAGGAATAGGACTAGGACTTGTCTTTCATGAATCCTAATATGGGTCTTGTTTCCTTTGTGAGGGAATCCTCTCTCCTTTGGGCCTTCTCTTGTGAGCCGCCTGGCACCGGCTTACACGTTGGGCCTTGGGCCTTGTCGCTCGTCTGACCCGCCTGTTGGGTTACCAATGAATCGTCAAGTCTCGACCGGGTCTCTAGGGAGTCGCCAAGTCCTGGTCGAGTCATATCGCGCGGTATATCCTTGACATTAGCCCCCAGGTTACCTTGAATTTATTCATGGTAAGGTCCTGAAATAAGAATAATAAATATGTTAAGTGACCGTCTCACTCCCCTGTCCGGCTTATTCCACCGAAGTGGATCCTTAAAAATTTGGGTTTCTTTTCATATGAATGAGCCGTCTTCCCAATTGTCTTGCTTGTCAGTGTCGTTTGAAGTAAAAAATATTGAGAGTAAAACATCCATATACCATTGAGTTGGCCTCCAAAACTTTGGCTTCATGAAATTTATTGGAGATAAGAAAACCATATGAAGTTGAGTCGGCTTCCATTACTTCGTCTTGATAAAAATATTGAGAATAGAACTTTGTCCACTATTACACCACTTCAACCTGTAAAGTCGGTTTACTCATATAGAATCTGCCTCCCATGCTCTTGGCGGGTCATCTCCGTCGGGTCATAATCATTGATGATGTCGGGTCATTATCGTTGGTGACGTTGGGTCAAGTAACTAGAATCCAGCTGACTTGATAAAAATATTGGGATGAAAATCCATATGATGTAGAATCGGTCTTTCAATGATTCGGCTAAAATAAAAATCTACTGAGCCGGTCTCACTCACAATTGACATCTTGAAAGTTCTCTTCAAATTTTTATATACATCCATATTACCTATAGCCCTCAAGCTCCAAGTTTATCCATGATGACTTGGCGCTTTGCAATAATATCTTTGAGTGTGTACCCCCTTAGTACCAGGTTGTCTTGCCTACAGCAACCTGGGACTTGTAACTATCTTATACCTTATAAAGCTTCAGCTGGTGTAGCCCCCAAGGACCGGCTCATTAGTATGTGATGGACCGGATCTTCAATTTGAACCTCATAATCTGTTTGAACAACTGAATATTGTAGCCCCCAAGTGTCGGGTCGCATGCTTGTAGCGACTTGGGACTTTAAATTTTTTGATCTGAGCGGTGTAGCTCCCAAGTGTCGGGTCAGTAAGAAGTACTGGGCTGGGACTTAGAAATATATAGAAAGGCTGGCTCATCTCCTTGAGACAACATGATCTATTGACCATGTAGTGATTTGAAAAGCAACTTTCATTAGACCCAAAGTGCCGTGATGCATGCTTGCATCCACATGGGACTTGCATAATTGGTATAAAACTGGACTTGAATAATGTAGCCCCCAAGTGTCAGGTCGTCTGCCTGCGGCAACTTGGGACTGTATGAGAATAATATGACTCATCATAATTTGTTGTATGAATCCTTGGCCGTGGTTGTAATATAACCCGGAATGAATATCCTGGAATAATTCCTTTGTTTTTGAAATGAAATCCCTGCTCGTGGTTGCGGTGTAACCCGACAAACATATGTTGGAGAAATCCATGAGTGTTGTAGTATACTACACAACACAGGTTGAACGAATCCAATAACCAGTCAATTAAATGACACATCATTATATCTGATAGGACGACTCTTCAAGAATAATAAACTTTCCAATCTGGCTTGAAAATAAAACCAATCATTTAATACTGGTTATGACAAACCATGATGAAAATCCAGCCACGTTGGCTATTAAAGATCTATTTGTTCTTGCAAAAGTTTTTTCATCATACTTAACGAAGGCTCATCTTAAGAGACAAGACCTGCAAAAATAAACAAGACATAATATATTCTGCATTGTTGTAAGGGCGGCTTGAAAAAGCATAACCTAGAGGTGTTAAAATCTTTTATATCCTTGCTTCTTCTTTCATAACCTTGCTCTGACCCGGCTTTCGAGACCGGCATGATATGTATGCAATGCATGATGTAATGTATGATGCCATGTATGATGCAATACATGATGCAATGTATGATGTTCTTGCTTTCCCTTCCTTTTTTGTTTTTCAAAAACTCATTGATGGCCCTTCTGGGGGGAACCATTACTTTGAACTGCCTAACAGTGCAGGGTCTCTAATGAGAGTGACCGTCAATCTTGAACGGCTCAAGGTCTCTAGGCGAGATTAATTGTTAAGGGCATAACAAAGCACAATTTGCAGAGGGGTGAGTGCCCCAGGCTCATAAGCTACTTCTCACGTGACATAAATCCGTCGTTTGAACCTTAAGAGTATGATGGGCCACTTGGCGGAGAGTACGTAGTGGATGAGAGAGTTTCCCTCACTGCTGTATGAGGCCCTCACAGGGGGTGAGTTGACAGCTCGCTGCACCCCTAGCGGAGCAACTGCTGCATACAGGCAGGTATAACTCGGCCTTGCGGATCAAAAATGGGGTAAGTTCACAACTCGCTGCACCCCTTTTGACCTAGTTGCCGGAGTCAACGTTTTGGGTCCGCGACCCGCCTTACGGTGGCTGAAGAGCCGATCAAGAGGAGGGGGCGACCTTCACCTCCTCTCGACCCTGTTGATGGAGTCAACATTTTGGGTCCACGACCCGCCTTACGGTGGCTGAAAAGCCGATCAAGAGGGTTGAAGCTTAACCCGGAAGGTTGAAAGCCCCCAAAAGATCTTGGTTGAAGGGGTCAACCTTCGCACCATCTTGCACATCGCCCTCTTGTGGACGGCCAACTTGTAAATCGCCATCTTGCAAGCCGCCATACAATGCTACTGTCTTGTAAACCGCCATACAATGTTGCTGTTTTGGCTGAGGAGCCGATCAAGAGGGTGAACGAGCTAAACCCGGTGGGTTGGAAGCCCCCAAATGACCTTTGTTGAAGTATCCGCCTTTGCACAACCTGAAATGCATAGACAATAGAAACTTCAAGTTACTTTATGATGATTCAATAAATCAGGGCACCCATGTTTGAATGGTGCATCATGGCGGCTCGTCCTCTTGGGCAACTTTTAATTCTTCCGCCAATAATATGGTAGCCCCCACGATCAGGTTAACTTTTCCTGCAATGACCCGGGGTTCTCGTTGAAAATGACCAAATGTGTCGACCCATGTCTGTAGCCCCCGAGTCTCAAGTTGACTCGAAGAGGCGGCTTGAGAATCTCTACTGAAGGTTGACATTGATCGTGGCGGGTTATAGATGATCCCGTATGAACTGTTTCAATAATCCGGTCGATGGTTCGTCCCGGCTGGTTGTTGAAGTTAACCAAACTGTAGCGGCGGTGACTTGCGTCCTTGTCCATCGGACGGCTCGTGTAGGCGAACACCGCACCGATATGTCAATGTTGATTGGACCACAGAGCGATGATTTAGAACCGTCCGTTGGGCGGCTCGTAGTGGTGTATGTGTCCCCTGGCATATTGATGTGGACGTAGAAGTCAACCGTGGCATTTAAAATTGGTGCGGTCACAAGAGACGGCCGCGGCATTGTAAGCCGGTGCGGTCGCGAGAGACGGTTGCGGCGTTATAAGCCGGTGCGACAGTAAGAGGCGAATACCGGTGTATAATGATAATTGGCTTGCCTCCATCTCCATGGTGTAAAGCCACCTGAATAACGGTCCTACGTAAAAATATTATAGGCCAAAGTGATTATTCTTGACAAAAATTAATATGTGCTAATAAAATAGATGAAATAGATAGACCATGGCTTATTTGGACGATAGATGATCCGTATACATCAACTGCGGATAACGTTCAAGAATTTCAACTGTGATTCCCCCACTCTTTCCTTTTCTTGCAGAAAATCATCAATCATAACAGAGACCACGGCAAAAACAAAATGCGACAAAAAATGCGGATGTTGGTGCAGTGGCGGCCCGAAGCAAACCCTCTGGGGTCATTTTTTTTATCCTCGGACCATTAGTGTGGATAAAGCGAGGCCAAGGCGGCCACGACACGGCTTGGAGGGACGTGTCCGAGGTAGCCACGGCGGCTCGAGCAAAGCCGGCTCGAGGGCAGGCGGCCACGGCGGCAGAGTGGGAGCAGAGGTGCGGTAGAACCGACCGAGGTGGGAGGAGCAACGCACTGGAGGTCGAGGCGCCCGGCCATGGTGCGAGCGTGTGCGCAGGCCGACCGTAGCGGATGACGGCTGCGGCGTGTTGAACGCGCGGGAGCAGCAGCGCGGGAGCAAGGTAGCAGGTGCGGCAGGTCGAGCGGCGACCGAGGGGAGGCTCTATGGCATGCTGCCGATGTGTGGCCACGGCAGGGCAGCGCAGCGCGCGGTGACTCGAGGGCGCGGTTAAGCCGGCTGGAGCACATCATGGAGGGGTAAGGCGACTCCGTTGGGGAACAGCTAGCAGAGGCGGCTGCACAAGCGCAGGTGAGCGGCGGCTGAGATGCAGTGAAGGTGGTCGGCGCATGAAGGCGAGCTGGCGAGGCGGCCCCAGTACAGCGGCGAGGCGGGTCAGCCTGAGACGGTATGGACCATCGGTTTTGGCCAGGAGCGGGGCGGCTCAGGTGGGGGCACGCGAGGCGGCTCGTCAGGAGCGACAACCGGACCGGCCGGTGCGGTAGCAAGGTGGCGGAGGCAACTCGAGGAGCCCCGTGTGGATGCGGTGGGTCGGAGTAGAATCGGCACGGGCATAGGAGGCGTGGCAAGCCGGAGGCGCATGGGGATGAGCCGATGCTCGCGGAGTGGAGCAGACAGCCTGCGGGCGCGGCGGTGCTCTCGGAGTGGGGCTGTCACGCCCAAGATGGGCGCCTATCCATTTAAGGCACGAGGGCCTCGCAAGGGATAGATGCACATCTTGTTGTTAGCAAGAATAGTATCATCACAACATACAATACTGAATGAGAAGAGTATACAAGTTGGCTTACACTCGCCACATGCTAACTTACAATGTCACTCAAATCATCACATCAAGTTGAACACAGGGTCCGACTACGGACGAAATCAAACGATAAAAGAAGTTGCAAATGATACTATCAAGCTATCCCAAAGATCACGATCAGGTCCTCTACTCATCCGGATATGTCACGTACATCCTGCCTCTTTCCTCATCATACTCCCACTGGAGCTGGGTAAGATCATCCTGCATGAACTCATTTGAACCTGTACCTGGATTGTTGTAGTAAACTGTGAGCCATAGAGGACTCAGCTATCATGTGCCCGGGTACCAAGACTATTCAAGCTTAAAGGTTTGGAAGGGGTGGTGTTTAGTTTGCAGCAGCACTAAGCATATATGGTGGCTAGCTTATGCAACATGAAATAAATATGAGTGACCTACGAAGAACGATCGAATCTGGTATGATCTCTATGAGATCCTGAACACTTACTTACGTCAATCATAACCCCACTGTGTTCTCTCTCGGATCATGTTCACGAGCAGAGACGATCATGGTTACTCACACAGCTGGTGTATTTTAATTAGAGTTTACTTCAGGTTTTCTATAACCGGGTGTTAAACAAATATCCAAGTTGCCACATAACCGCGGGCACGGCTTTTCAAAAGTTTTAGCCGTGCAAGGGTGCTCCAACTAATCCATTACAAAATTAACCACACTCCATGGGAATACCTCAACCGCGGATCTCGCGATCATCATAGGGAATTCCAAAGGAATTCCAACACCTCGAGTAAACCCGAAGAAAGTCAGACTCCACACGCAAGACACTCGATAAAGGTAAAACAAATCCAGCAAGACCACCCGACGTGTCGACGAACCCGATAAGAGCCGCGTATCTTGTTCTCAGGACACGACAGATGGAACTAGCTACGGGGAAAACCAATCCTCAAGTTGCCTCGAGGCGGCCCCGCAGGCAGCCCATTTTGGACCAACACTCATGAGGAGCACTGGCCCGGGGCTTGATTAAATTATCCACGGGTTTGCAAGACCCTATGCAATTTTATTAAGTTGTTAAGAAAATGTAGTACCAATGTTGGGTCTTGCCAGACAAGTTTTAATCTCAACCGAATAACAAGGGGGTCCCCATAACAACCCCGAGCATGTTAGGAGCGCAAAGTATGGAAAACATAACACCGGTAACAAGGAACTAATGGCGGTAATAGCGGAACAAATCACTTAGCAAAACGCCAATCCTTCCACCAATACCAAGATATATATGTGCATTAAATTAAATAACAGAATACTGTGATATCCAATCCATGTTATCACATGGAACAACCTGCACCTCCAACTAAAATGCTATAAGAGGGGCTGAGCAGCGGTAACTTAGCCAATCAAAGGTTTGCTAGGATGTGGAGGTTAGAGGCTGTCATGGCAACATGGGGGCTGATATCAAGTGGTAGGTAGTGCAATTTTAACGATAAGAGCGAGAATCTAGCAAGCAAAAATAGTAACGGGATCCGGGTACGATCATCTTGCTTGTTGGTTCTTCAGTGAAACAAGTAGCGGGATCCTCGTAGTGGTACTCTCCTGGGTCCTTGTACTCAGTATCAACACTCGCGTCTACCCAAGATAAACAGCAACAATAAACATCCAACCAAGGTGCAATGCACAATCAAAATGATGCATGATCACTTATGAAGATTTCTAACATGGCAATCCAAAACTAGTCATGTTTCACATGCAAAGTTGTTTATTAATGAATCTGAACAGAACCTCATATAAAGTTATTTAGGCATGCATGAAAATGGCAAATATGTATGCATCATGCAAAATTGATGGAAATGCATATAAGGATCGCAAGAAACGGAGCTACGGTTCTCGAGATACGCTCATGACAAGGTACGGAGGCAAAACACAAGACCACCAATACCTGGGCTAATTCGTGGCATTCCAAGGTGTCCACTGAATAGGTGATGGAAAATCAATCACAATAGACTCAAGAATCAATCCATTCCATGGAGTATAGCTCCCACAAGTCACAAAACAAAATAACACCCAATCTGCCACAAAACAGCAACATAGCAATTTGAAAAGCCCACAACTTGAGCTACAGGAACCCTACAGCCACAAACAAGACATGGACATAATCTACTCAACACCCACATCAACTTATCCAACTATGCAATAAGCAGAAGAGGCACACATCAATATGCAATAAGCAAACAAGTTGGCATGATGACTCAGTTTTTCTGGGACTTGGTGAAAATTACAGTTTTCTGGAATCTGTGATTATAAAGTAGCAAGTTGACAGCACAGGTTAAATATGCTAGAGAGCACCTATTGGCATGAAACTTAACAGGATGTTAGAATGCAATATCTACTACAAATAACTAGCACTGAGCATGCCCAAATTCCAAACACATCACTAGCTACAACCAACTCTACATGGCAAAACAATAACAGCAGTTCTCCCAGACTTGGTCATTTTTAAGCTAGCTGAACAGAAACATAAAGAGGCTCCCTAAACATCATGGTTACCACTTATCTGGTGACTTAGCACAAATAAAAAAAATACTGGGACATTTACAACAACTTTAACTAGCAATCTCATGTTGGCAAGAACTTAAAACCATGCATAGATTAATTCACAAGTAAAAGACAAAAGGGCATCACAGCATAAAAATGCAGTTTTGTGAAGTTGCCCCAAAGTCAAATCTGACTTCAGAGATGCATTCATGGGTTGATTCTATCCCAAAATCATTACGCATACCCATATTCTTGCATGGAACAAGAGGGAGCAAAGCTAGGTCGAAATTTGACCTCCCTAGTCATGAGTGACTTATGACACTTAAGTGCTATGGTGGAAAAGCCCCAAAATGGCATGAACTCAATTCACACATGTTGGAAATGGTTAAATGGCATCCTAGGGGCATGATAACATGTCATAGCATCTATAGCAATTATGAAACTAACTAGAAGTGAACCTATGCTCATATGCACATAGAGAGACCTACACATGGAGCTACTCATGCACACATGCACACCACACACCACACACACACAAGGGTGCATGCATGCCACACCACTACCATGCACATAGGTACACATACACATAGTGTATGCATACACTTGCACATACACACTCACTCACACACATATATGTGTGTATGCAAGAAGCACACACACATAACCTACACTACACATACACCCACAAGAACACACACATGTATGGGTGTGCAAGGAGCACACACACACACATGTGCCATGCATGGTGCACCACACACCCACTTGCACACACATACACTCACATGGCATAACCACACACACACACACACTCACACACATATATGCATACATGTGTATATGTACCATTTGGTACAAACACACACCACCATACACATATGCATATGCACTCACTCACATGACAAGAAACAACACACACACATGTTGGAAATGCACACACACATACAAATGCCAACACATGCATATGTGCATACACACATATGCACTACACCCCCTATACACACAACAGAAAATAAAGGATATACCACACACACACTCATACATGTGCACACACATACAAATAAGCAAGAGAGAAAGAAAAACAAAAGAAAGAAAAAGAAAACACACAAAAAAAGAAAGAGGAGGGTTCGGGGGTCGAACCCCTGACCTCCTAGGCACCGGACGAGCCGGCCACCACTGCGCTACGGCGATGACACTTAACAGAGGAAGGGGCCTACTGCACTAATACACACACAGGGGCACGAATCTGACAAAACTGAAACTAAACAGAGCAACGGCGACCGCGGTTCTCCGACGAGCACACGACGGCTACAGGGCGTCTCCGGCGGAGGGAAGATGTTGTGGGGGCTACGCGATGCAAGGGGAACCCATTTCCTGGTTCGTCTCGCGACGAGGGGGACTACAGCGAGCTCAAGCGAGAGCTTTTCCAGCCGGCGGCGAGGAGCATCACGGCGCGACCTACACTATATGGCGAGGAGAGGGGGACAACAGCGACGGGCGGCTCACCGAGGGATTCTCGAAGACGCGGGGGCTCGAGCAACGGCGACGAAGGGGAAGGAGCGGCTCGGGGAAGTGGCGGCGACGGAGGGGAATAAGACCGACTACGCCCCGGCAGCGAGGAGGAAGAAGAAGGCCTCCTAGGTGCTCCTAGCATCGGGAACGGGACGCGGACGGCTCCGGCTCTCCACGGACCATCTCGAAGTCGGCGGGGCTACACCAGAGGGACACCGATGATGAGCCCGTTGACCCCTGCCTCACTCTGAACCTACCTCTTTCTCTGAACCCGAAAAGAAGAAGAAGAACAAAGGAAGAAGGAGGAGGAGGAAGAAGGGGAAAGCGGCGGCGGCGAAGGGAGAAGAGAGGAGGGATGGAACCCTAGGGATCTGTGCTCTATTTGAAGGGGGCCTCGACGTCTGAGCTGCTAACGGCGACGGCGACGGCGCTCGCGCTCATGCACTCTGCTCTCTCACCCTCTCTGCTAGCTGACGGAGGAAAGGGAACGGGGCAGGTGGCCGTTGTGCCAGCTGGGCTAGGCCGCAGCCCACTGTCCTCTCACACACACACTCTAAAAACTAGAGAAATAAAAGGGGTTTTACATTTAATAAAAACCAGCCACAACTAAATAATACCCAGAGCAAATTAAAAGGGTTTTGAGCAAAACAAAAATAACTTTGAGTAGGAAATAATGTGCACCTTTTATTAAAATTATTAAGTTGAATTATAAAACAAGTAATTTATTTAATATTTAAAATGACAGCTCCTGTTAATTTAAAACACAATTCCAACAAACCCCAAACAGTAATTCCCACATACTCACATTTCATAAAACACTTGGGGCCACCTCATGAACATCTTTAAACAATTTTAACACAACCTAAAAATCTAATGATAATAATAGGGAGAAAAGGGTTTTGGAGGGGATGTTGCAAAGGGAGAAGAGAGGGAAAAGAATAGGTTGCACCCATGGATCCAACCACTCACAAACATTTCACACCTCACTATACAACCATACACCACCACCACATCACAACAAGGCAATGAAACACACATGCACATAGAAATGAAAAGAGAATGATGCATGATGATGCATGAATGCAACACATGAACGGCAAGGAGCAAACATACATCTCATAGCTCATGACACAAGGTTCATACATGGGGTTACTGTTGGGGAACGTCGCATGGGAAACAAAAATTTTCCTACGCACACGCAAACCTATCCATGGTGATGAGCATCTACGAGAGGGAGAGTGGATCTACGTACCCTTGTAGATCGCTAAGCGGGAAGCGTTAAGAAACGCGGTTGGTGTAGTCGAACATCTTCGCGATCCAAATCGCCGAGCGTCCCGCGATCTCATCACGATCCGTCCCGCGATCCAATCATGATCCGTCCCGTGAACTCATCACGATCCGTCCCGCGATCTCATCACGATCCATCTCACGATCTTGATCACGATCTATCCCGCGAACTCATCACGATCCGTTCCGTGATCACATCACGAACCGTCTCGCGATCTCGATCACGGTCCTTCCGATCTAGCGCCGAACGGACGGCACCTCCGCGTTCAACACACGTGCAGCTTGATGACGATCTCCACCATCTTGATCCAGCAAGAGGAGGTGGAGAGGAGAGAGAGTTCACCGGCAGCGTGACGGCGCTCCGGTGATGGTGGTGGAGTGATTCCGGCAGGGCTTCGCCTAAGCGCTGCGGAAAACCGATCTAGAGGAGAAACTGTGCACCGGTGTAACGGGTAGCACGTGGCCGGAAATTCTGTCCAAAAACCACCCAATCCACTAGTATATATAGGAGGAGAGGAGAGGAGAGGCAGCCAAGGCCTTTGGGTCGGCCGAAATAGGAGGTGGGAAGAAATCCTACTTCACCTCCAATCCTAGTTGGAGTAGGATTGCCTCCTATTGGCTGATTTTCCACTTTTTGCTTTAGGACTTTCTCTCCTGCGCCATGGGCCTTTGTGGCTGTTTTCCCAGCCCAATAAGGGCTGGTTATTATTCTCCCACAGCCCATGGACCTCTTGGGGTCGAAGTACCCCTCCCGGAGGTCCTCCGGTACACTACCGGCACTCCCGGTACAATACCGATACTCCCGGTACACTACCGATGAGCCCGAAACTTTTCCGAAAACCAAACTGGGACTTCCTATATATGAATCTTTACCTCCGGACCATTCCGGAGCTCCTCGTGACGTCCGGGATCTCATCCGGGACTCCGAACAACCTTCGGTCACCACCATACATAACTCTACACTACCGAAACGTCACCGAACCTTAAGTGTGCAGACCCTGCGGGTTCGAGAACTATGTAGACATGACCGAGACAGCTCTACGGTCAATAACCAATGGCGGGACCTGGACGTCCACATTGGTTCCTACATATTCTACGAAGATCTTTATCGGTCGAACCTCTATGTCAAGGATTCAGTTAATCCCGTATAACGTCCCCTTTGTTCTTCGGTATGTTACTTGCCCGAGATTCGATCGTCGGTATCTCCATACCTAGTTCAACCTCGTTACTGGCAAGTCTCTTTACTCGTTCCGTAATACAAGATCCCGTGACTAACACTTAGCCACATTGCTTGCAAGGCTTGTTGTGATGTTGTATTACCGAGTGGGCCCTGAGATACCTCTCCGTCACACGGAGTAACAAATCCCAGTCTCGATCCATGCCAACTCAACAAACACCATCGGAGATACCTGTAGAGCACCTTTATAGTCACCCAGTTACGTTGCGACGTTTGATACACACAAGGCACTCCTCCGATATCCGTGAGTTGCATGATCTCATGGTCATAGGAACATATACTTGACATGCAGAAAACAGTAGCAATAAACTGACACGATCATATGCTATGTTTGTAGTTTGGGTCTTATCCATCACATCATTCTCCTAATGATGTGATCCCGTTATCAAATGACATCTCATGTCCATGGCTAGGAAACCTTAACCATCCTTTGATCAACGAGCTAGTCCATTAGAGGCATACTAGGGACATGGTTTTGTCTATGTATCCACACATGCATTTAAGTCTCCGATCAATACAGTTATAGCATGGATAATAAACGATTATCATGAACAAGGAAATATGATAATAACTAATTTATTATTGCCTCTAGGGCATATTTCCAACAGTCTCCCACTTGCACTAGAGTCAATAATCTAGTTCACATCACCATGTGATTCGCATTGTTATGAATCTAACACCCAATGAGTTTTGGGGCTCGATCATGCTTTGCATGTGAGAGAGGTCTTATAGTCAACGGGTCTGCGATATTCAGATCCGTGTGTACTTTGCAAATCTCTATGTCAAACTGTAATCACTGCTACCACACTCCACTTGGTACTATTTCCAAATGGCTGCTCCACTATACGTATCCAGATTGCTACTACTAGTCATCCGGATAGGTGTTAAAGCTTGCATCGACGTAACTCTTTACGACGAACTCTTTATCACCTCCATAATCAAGAAACATTTCCTTAGTCCTCTGGTTACTAAGGATAATTCCGACCGCTATCCAGTGATCCACTCCTGGACCACTCTTGTACCCCTTGACAGACTCGTGGCAAGGCACACATAGGTGCGGTACACAGCATGGCATAATATAGAGCCTATGGCTAAGGCATAGGGGACGACATTCATCCTTTCTCTTTCTTCTGCCGTTGTCGAGCTTTCAGTCTCACTCAACTTCACACCTTACAAATCAGACGAGAACTATTTCTCTGGCTGATCCATTTTGAACTCTTTCAAAATCTTGTCAAGGTATGCACTCATTGAAAGTCTCATCAAGCATCTTGATCTATCTCTATAGATTTTGATGCTCAACAATTAGGTAGCTTTATCCAGGTCTTCCTTAGAAAAACACTTTTCAAACAACCTTTTATGCCTTCCAGAAATTCTACATTATTTCCGATCAACAATATGTCAACCACATATACTTATCAGAAACTCTATAGTGCTCCCACTCACTTTATTGCAAATACAAGTTTCTCGTAAACTTTGTATAAACATCAAAAACTTTGATCACCTCATCAAAGTGTATATTCCAACTCCGAGATGCTTGCTTCAGTCCATGGAAGGATCACCAAAGCTTGCACACCTTTTAGCATCCTTAGGACTGACAAAACCTTCTGGTTGTATCACATACAACCTTTCCTCAAGTAAACCGTTAAGGAAATGATGTTTTGACATCCATCTGTCAGATTTCATAATTGAAAACGCAGCAACTGCTAACATAATTCCAACAGACTTTAGCACCACTACGAGTGAGAAAATCTCATCGTAGTCAACTCCTTGAACTTGTCACAAACTAGTTTGCAACAAGTCGAGCTTTACAAATGGTGATATTTACCATCAGCGTCTGTCTTCATTTTTAAAGATCCATTTGTACTCAACGACCTGCCGTCCAACGAGCAAGTCTACCAAAGTCTATACTTGGTTTTCATACATGGATCCTATCTCGGATTTCATGGTCTCATCCATTTGTCGGAATCCGGGCCCATCATCGCTTCTCCATAGCTCGTAGGTTCATCGCTGTCCAACAACATGACCTTTAAGACAGGGTTGTTGTACCACTCAAGAGCAGTACACGTCCTTGTCGACCTACGAGGTTCGATAGTAACTTGATCCGAAGCTTCATGATCATCATCATTAACTTCTTTCTTCAACTAACATAGGCTTCACAGAAACAACTTTCTGCGCTGCGCTACTCTGATTGAAACAAGGTTCAATAACCTCATCAAGTTCTATCTTCCTCCCACTCAATTCTTTCGAGGGAAACCTTTTCTCAGGAAAGGATCCATTCCAGCAACAAACACTTTGCACTCGGATCTGAGATAGAAGGTATACCCAACTGTTCTTGGCGTATTCTATGAAGATGCATTTGTTCGCTTTGGGTTTGAGCTCATTAGGTGAAAACATTTTCCACACAAGCTTCGCAGCCCCAAACATCAAGAAATGACAGCTTTAGGTTTCTATCAAACCATAATTCACACGGTGTCATCTCAACGGATTTAGATGGTGCCCTATTTTAAAGTGAATGCGGTTGTCTCTAATGCATAACCCTAAAACGATAGTATTAAAACGATAAGAGACATCATAGTATGTGCTATATCAAATAAGGCATGACTACGACGTTCGGACACACCATCACACTATGGTGTTCCAGGTGGCGTGAGTTGTGAAACAACTTTCACATTGTCTAAATTTGTATGCCAAACTCGTAACCCAGATATTCACCTCCACGATCATATCGCAGAAATTTTTATCTTCTTGTCACGATGATCTTTAAACTTCACTCTGAACTTTGCTTTGAACCTTTCAAACAATTCAGACTTGTGTTTCATTAAGTAAATATACACTATATCTACTCAAATCATCAGTGAAGGTAAGAAAACAATGATATTCACTGCAAGCTATAAACACTCATTGGATCGTATACATCAACATGCATTGTTTCCAATAAGTCACTTGCCCGTTTCATCAAGCCAGAAAACGGGGTTTAGTCATCTTACCAAAAGGCATGGTCCGCATGTCTCAACCGATTCAAAATCGAATGAGTCCAAAGATCCATCAACATGGAGTTTCTTCATGCGCTTTATACCAATATGACATTTAGCGGCAGTGCCACAAGTATGTGGTACTATCATTATTAACTTTGCATCTTTTGGCATCATTGTTATGAACATGTGTATTACTATGATCAAGATTCAATGAACCACACTTACTAGGTGCATGACCATTGAAGGTATTTATTCATGTAAGCAGAATAACCATTATTCTCTAACTTGAATGAATAACCGTGTTGCAATAAACATGATCTAATCACGTTCATGCTTCAATGCAAAACACCAAATAAAATTTAGGTTCGTCACTAATCCCGAAGGTAGAGAGAGCGTGCGATGTTTGATCATATCAACCTTGGAAACATTTCCAACACACATCGTCACCTCACACTTAGCTAGTTCTCCATTTATTCCGTAGCTTTTATTTCGAGCAACCGAACCGGTATCCAATACCCAGGTGCTACTAGGAGTACTAGCAAGGTACACATCAATAACATGCATATCAAATATACTTCTGTCGACTTAGCCAGCCTTCTTATCTACCATGTATCCAGGGTTGTTCCGCTTCAGTGACCGTTCTCCTCATAATGGAAGCACTCAGTCTCGGGTTTAGGTTCAACTTTGGGCTGCTTCACTGGAGCAGCAACTGACTTGCCATCCATGAAGTTTCCCTACTTGCCCTTGCCCTTCTCGAAACTAGTGGTTTTTACTAACCATCAACACTTTGATGCTCCTTTTTGACTTCTACCTTCGCGGTGTCAAAACATCGCGAGAAGCTCAGGAATCATTTCTATCCCTGGCAATTTATAGTTCATCACCAAGTTCTAGTAGCTTAGTGATAGTGACTTGGAGAACTATATCAATCACTATCTTATCTGGAAGATCAACTCCCACTCGATTCAAGCGATTGTGGCACCTAGACAATCTAAGCACATGCTCAACTATTGAGCTATTCTCTTTCGTCTTGCAAGCAAAGAATCTTTGTTTGAGATCTCATATCTCATAACACGGGCACGAGCCTGAGATCACAATCTCAGCTCTTAGAACATCTCGTATGTTCCGTGACGTTCAAAACGTCTTGGAGCCTCAATTCTAAGTCGTAATGCATGACGCACTAAACTATCAAGTAGTCATCAGAACGTGCCTGTCAGATGTTCACAACATCTACAGACGACGCTAGAGGGGGTGGCGTACCGAACGGTGCATTAAGGACATAAGCCTTCTGTGCAGCAATGAGGACAATCACGGACCCAGTCCGCAATATTGCTACCATCATCTTTCAACTCTATTTCTCTAGGAACATATAAAAACACACGGGAGCTACAGTGCGAGCTAGTAATCTACAACATAATTTGCAAAGACACTACTGACTATGTTCATGATAATGAGTTCAATTAATCATATTACTTAAGAACTCCCACTCAAATTGACATCCCTCAGGTCATCTGAGTGTCACATGATCCAAATTCACCAACTCGAGTCCGATCATCACGTGAGTTGAGGTGGCTTCAATGGTGAACATCATTATGTTGATCATATCTACTATATGACTCATGCTCGACCTTTCGGTCTCTTGTGTTCCGAGGCCATGTCTGTACATGCTAGGCTCGTCAAGTTTAACCCGAGTGTTCCGCATGTGCAAATCTGTCTTGCACCCGTTGTATGTGAACGTAGAGTCTATCACACCCGATCATCACGTGGTGTCTCAACACGACGAACTTTCGCAACGGTGCACACTTGGGGAGAACACAATTTATCTTGAAATTAAGTGAGGGATCACCTTATAATGCTACCGTCGTCCTAAGCAAAACAAGGTGCATAAAAGGATTAACATCTCATGCAATTCATAAGTGACATGATATGGCCATCAACTTGTGTTTAAGATCTCCATCTTCGAAACACCGGCATGATCTCCATCGTCACCGGCACGACACCATGATCTCCATCAACGTGTCGCCATCGGGGTTGTCACGCCCTGCATGCTTCTACTACTATTGCTACCGTAGCGATAAAGTAAAGCATTACATAGCGCTTTAATGATTGACACGCAGGTCATACAATAATTAAAGACAACCCTATGGCTTCTGCCGGTTGCCGTAATCACCGACATGCAAGTCGTGATAATCTATACATCACATGATCATCTCATACATCACATATATCTCATCATGTAATTGGCCATATCATATCACAACATACCCTGCAAAAACAAGTTAGACGTCCTCTAATTGTTGTTGCATGTTTTACGTGGCTGCTACGGGTATCTAGCAAGAACAATTCTCACCTACGCAAAACCACAACGGTGATACACTAGTTTGCTTTTCAACCTTCTCAAGGACCGCCTTTGTCGGATCCGATCCAACTAGAGTAAGAGAAACTGTCACCCGCAAGCCAGCTAAGCAACAAGTTGCATCGCGGGAACCGGTCTCTCGTAAGCGTACGAGTAATGTTGGTCCGGGCCGCTTCATCTCACAATACCGCTGAACCAAAATCCGACCAAGGGAGGAAGCAATCTAAGCATCAACGCCCACAAACCTTTTGTGTTCTACTCGAGATCTCATCGAACCATCAACCTAGCTCATGATGCCACTGTTGGGGAACGTCGCATGGGAAACAAAAATTTTCCTACGCACACGCAAACCTATCCATGGTGATGAGCATCTACGAGAGGGAGAGTGGATCTACGTACCCTTGTAGATCGCTAAGCGGGAAGCGTTAAGAAACGCGGTTGGTGTAGTCGAACATCTTCGCGATCCAAATCGCCGAGCGTCCCGCGATCTCATCACGATCCGTCCCGCGATCCAATCATGATCCGTCCCGTGAACTCATCACGATCCGTCCCGCGATCTCATCACGATCCATCTCACGATCTTGATCACGATCTATCCCGCGAACTCATCACGATCCGTTCCGTGATCACATCACGAACCGTCTCGCGATCTCGATCACGGTCCTTCCGATCTAGCGCCGAACGGACGGCACCTCCGCGTTCAACACACGTGCAGCTTGATGACGATCTCCACCATCTTGATCCAGCAAGAGGAGGTGGAGAGGAGAGAGAGTTCACCGGCAGCGTGACGGCGCTCCGGTGATGGTGGTGGAGTGATTCCGGCAGGGCTTCGCCTAAGCGCTGCGGAAAACCGATCTAGAGGAGAAACTGTGCACCGGTGTAACGGGTAGCACGTGGCCGGAAATTCTGTCCAAAAACCACCCAATCCACTAGTATATATAGGAGGAGAGGAGAGGAGAGGCAGCCAAGGCCTTTGGGTCGGCCGAAATAGGAGGTGGGAAGAAATCCTACTTCACCTCCAATCCTAGTTGGAGTAGGATTGCCTCCTATTGGCTGATTTTCCACTTTTTGCTTTAGGACTTTCTCTCCTGCGCCATGGGCCTTTGTGGCTGTTTTCCCAGCCCAATAAGGGCTGGTTATTATTCTCCCACAGCCCATGGACCTCTTGGGGTCGAAGTACCCCTCCCGGAGGTCCTCCGGTACACTACCGGCACTCCCGGTACAATACCGATACTCCCGGTACACTACCGATGAGCCCGAAACTTTTCCGAAAACCAAACTGGGACTTCCTATATATGAATCTTTACCTCCGGACCATTCCGGAGCTCCTCATGACGTCCGGGATCTCATCCGGGACTCCGAACAACCTTCGGTCACCACCATACATAACTCTACACTACCGAAACGTCACCGAACCTTAAGTGTGCAGACCCTGCGGGTTCGAGAACTATGTAGACATGACCGAGACAGCTCTACGGTCAATAACCAATGGCGGGACCTGGACGTCCACATTGGTTCCTACATATTCTACGAAGATCTTTATCGGTCGAACCTCTATGTCAAGGATTCAGTTAATCCCGTATAACGTCCCCTTTGTTCTTCGGTATGTTACTTGCCCGAGATTCGATCGTCGGTATCTCCATACCTAGTTCAACCTCGTTACTGGCAAGTCTCTTTACTCGTTCCGTAATACAAGATCCCGTGACTAACACTTAGCCACATTGCTTGCAAGGCTTGTTGTGATGTTGTATTACCGAGTGGGCCCTGAGATACCTCTCCGTCACACGGAGTAACAAATCCCAGTCTCGATCCATGCCAACTCAACAAACACCATCGGAGATACCTGTAGAGCACCTTTATAGTCACCCAGTTACGTTGCGACGTTTGATACACACAAGGCACTCCTCCGATATCCGTGAGTTGCATGATCTCATGGTCATAGGAACATATACTTGACATGCAGAAAACAGTAGCAATAAACTGACACGATCATATGCTATGTTTGTAGTTTGGGTCTTATCCATCACATCATTCTCCTAATGATGTGATCCCGTTATCAAATGACATCTCATGTCCATGGCTAGGAAACCTTAACCATCCTTTGATCAACGAGCTAGTCCATTAGAGGCATACTAGGGACATGGTTTTGTCTATGTATCCACACATGCATTTAAGTCTCCGATCAATACAGTTATAGCATGGATAATAAACGATTATCATGAACAAGGAAATATGATAATAACTAATTTATTATTGCCTCTAGGGCATATTTCCAACAGTTACATGCCAAATAAGGTAGGGACATCACTTGGGATGTCACAACTCTCCCACACTACAGGAGGATCTTGACCCGAGATCTGGGAACGCAAGAAGTCCGCAAATTCGGAACGAAGAAGGTCCTCGCGTTCCCAAGTAGCTTCTTTGTCGGAATGATGAGACCACTTCACCTTGAGGAATTTGATAGATTTGTTGCGAGTCTTACGCTCAGTTTCTTCAAGAATAGCTACTGGGTGCTCACCATAAGGGAGATCTTCTTGAAGATCAATGTCTTGGAGGTCAATGGTCCGCTCAGGAGTCTTGAAACATTTCCGGAGCTGAGAAACATGGAAGACATCATGCACATTTGCGAAATTTGGAGGAAGCTCTAGTTGATATGCAAGACCACCTCTCTTGCCAACAACGGTGGGCGCCAAATGTCGTGGATTTTTCATGGCAAGATGTCCGGTTTAACGGACTTAGGTGTGGGGCCATCACAACTATTTGGCGGCTTGAGAGGGGTTGGTCGGAATCGAGAGACGCGAGTTTAGCCAGGTTCGGCCCCTCCGATGGAGGTAAAAGCCTACGTCCTGCTTGTCTTCTATTGATGATGAGGAAGATCTCTCGGTTACAAGGGTGTTGTCTTGCTACCTCTAATCTCGAGAGCCTCTAATCTGTCTATCTTGAATGACTTGTGTTTGTCTAAACTTGTGAACTTGTCCCTCTTGGGGCGCCTTACCCCTCCTTATATAAGTGGAAGGGGTAGGTTTACATGTAGAGACCTACTGGGAGTAGGACTAGGACTAGTATTTCATGAATCCTAATCCGGGTCTTGTTTCCTTTGTGAGGGAATCCTCTCTCCTTTGGGCCTTCTCTTGTGAGCCGCCTGGCGCCGGCTTACACGTTGGGCCTTGGGCCTTGTCGCTCGTCTGACCCACCTTTCGGGTTACCAATGAATCGTTAAGTCTCAATCGGGTCTCCAAGGAGTCGCCAAGTCCTGGCCGGGTCATACTCCAGGCTGGGTCATAGCGTAGGTTATATCCCCGACACTAAGTGATAGCAAGATATATAACATGAAACAATATGGCTATCATAAAGTAAAGTGCATAAGTAAAAGGGCTCGGGTAAGAGATAATCAAGGCACGCAGAGACGATGCTGTATCCCGAAGTTCACACCCTTGCGGATGCTAATCTCCGTTTGGAGCGGTGTGGGGGCACAATTCTCCCCAAGAAGCCACTAGGGCCACCGTAATCTCCTCACGCCCTCGCACAATGCAAGATGTCATGATTCTAGTATGGGACCCTTGAGGGCGGTTGATACGTCTCCAATGTATCTATAATTTGTGAAGTATTCATCTAGTTATTTTATCATTCTTGGATATTTTACAATCATTTTATGGCAACTTTATACCATTTTTGGGGACTAACCTATTGACCCAGTGCCCGGTGCTAGTTGTTGTTTTTTGCTTGTTTTTTACATCGCAGGAAATAAATATCAAACGGAGTCCAAACACCACGAAACTTTTTGGAGATTTTTTTGGACCAGAAGGAACCCAATGGGCCAAAGCTGCACCTGGGGGTACCCCGAGGGGGGCACAACCCACCAGGTCGTGCCAGGGCCCCCTGGCCCATCGAGGTGGGTTGTGCCCACCTCGGTGGCCTCCCACACTGCCTCTTTGCACTATAAATTCCCAAATATTCCAAAACCATTCGAGGTAGCCCTATATCAGAAGTTCCGCCGCCGCAAGGCTCTATAGCCACCGAAAACCAATCTAGACCCCGTTCTGGCACCCTGTCGAAGGGGGAATCATCTCTGATGGCCATCTTCATCATCCCGGCGGCCTCCACGATGAGGAGGGAGTAGTCCACCCTCGGGGCTGAGGGTTTGTACTAGTAGCTATGTGTTTAATCTCTCTCTCTCTCTCTCGTGATCTATATCATGGGCTTTGTTAATATAGATGGATCATATGATGTTTCTCCCCTCTATACTCTTATTGTGATGAATTGAATCTTTACCCTTTGAAGTTTTGTTATGTCGGATTGAATGTTCAGATTTTGGAACACATGATGTATGTCTTGCGGCATGAATACTGGAGGTGACATTGGGGTATCTTATTGGTTCACTTGATATACGTTATGGCACTCAACTTGCGGATTCCCACGGTGATATTGGGGCAATCTATGCATAGGGGTTGATGCACGTTTTTATTATCTTTTCTTTGATAGAAACTTTGGGGATCCCTTGTAGTTCTTTGTGTGGATTGAGTATTATGAATATGAATTTGCTTTGGTGTTATTCTAGTATGAACTCTTGAGTAGATCGATCGGAAAGAATAGCTTGCGTTATTCTAGTACGAACTCTATGATAGATCGAATGGAAAGAATAGCTTTGAGGTGGTTTCGTACCCTAAAAACAATTTCTATCTTTTGTTCTTTGCTAATAGGAACTCGGGAGTGATTCTTTATTGCACTTTGAGGGATAATCATATGATCCAACTATGTTAGCACTATTGAGAAATTGCACTAGCGAAATTACGGACCCTAGGCCTTGTTTTCAAGCATTGCAATACCGTTTTTGCGCCTGTTTACTATTTGCTACCTTGCTGTTTTTATTTATTCAGATTATAAAAATATATTTCTACCATCCATATTACACTTTTATCACCATCTCTTTGCCGAACTAGTGCACCTATACAATTTGCCATTGTATTGGGTGTGTTGGGGACACAAGAGATTTCTTGTATTTGGTTGCAGGGTCGTTTGAGAGAGACCATCTTCATCCTACACCTCTCATGGATTGATAAACCTTAGGTCATCCACTTGAGGGAAAATTGCTACTATGCTACAAAACTCTACGCTTGGAGGCCCAACACGTGTCTACAAGAATAAAGTTGTGTAGTAGACATCAAGCTCTTTTTTGGCGTCGTTGCTGGGGAGGTGAGTGCATGAAGGTATATCTTTAGAGCATGCAATCAAATCTTTAAGTTTCTTGTTTTATCACTAGTTTGGTTTATAAAAGAAAACTACATAAAAATGGAATTGAGGTTGCATCATATTATTGATCATCTTTATAATATGTTTCTTGAAAATGATGGATCGGAAAATTGTGCTCAATTGTTAGAAGAAGAAGTCAATAAAATGTTTGGCACAAAATATTTGAATGATGAGCATGATTGCAATGTTGTTAGTATGAATTCTTTGATTATCCAAAATATTAATGATGACTGCACAAGTCATGACAAAAATGTTTCTTATAAGCATGTCAATTTTTGCGGAGTGAATTGGGAGTGAAAATGCACACCAAAAAGGGAAGGTAGATTTTGTAAGAAGCATAAATATTTAGAAACAAAAAAGTTGCAAGAGAGGCTAGATGATTGTGCTGAAATATGTAATTTCTTTCGCCATCATTGTAAACTTTTCAATGAACTTGGTCATTTAAATCTCCAATGCAAATTATTTCATGATCAAATCATGTCCAAAAATTGTGACAACTTGATTACCCTTGAGCATCATAAAGATCTTAGTCTTCTTTTGGGGTATGAAGAAATGAAACGTATAACTAAGGGTTTTCCAAATCCCGAGAGATTTCTTAATTTTGATCTAGAGGAAATTTATATGTTTTGTGCAGTAAATTGCATTGAGAATCCTTATATTGCCAACTATCTAAAGACAACAACAAAAATATAATATGAAGAGAGTACTAATGAAAGGGAAAATATTTCCCAATACTCTCCTAGTGTTTATTATGATGAATCAGGTAATGAGGAGGAGCTTCCTATCCAATCAATCTCTTCAACAGGAAGCTTGAAAAAATTAATTAAACCCACACATGATGTGGTGAAGAATAAAAGAAGAAAGAATAGAGCTACAAATATATCTCTCCCAAATAATGTTGCTCCTATCACCATTGTGCCTCATGAAAGTGAATCAAATATGTTGATGGAGGATGATGATATTGAGTATGATTTTGTGATACCTACTACTTGTTTAATGATTATTATTGGGAAGGCAATAATGTCCCTTATGATCTTGAGAATCTTTTTAGCACTTGCTTGGAAGAATATGATAATAATGTTTGCTATACTATTGGTGCCATTCATGCTATTGATAAGAATGATTGTGATGATATGCAAAACCACAAGCTTGGGGATGCTATGTTTAATGAGTATGATATGTTTGAAGATTTATTTGATGGAAATAATTCTTGTCCTAAGCTTGGGGTTGATTTGCTTAATGAATATGATCCTTTGATTCCTTCTACTTTTGATAAGAAAAATTATTATGGTAGCGTGCCTCCTATTTATGATGATTACATTGATGAAAGTGGGTTTGGAAGAGTGTCAACTCTAGGTAGTAGTGATCCAACTATTTTGGAGGATGTTGAATCTTACTACAATATTGATGAAACTGGATTTGGAGAGGTCATGACTTTATTTAGTGATACATCCACTATTTTGGAAGAGGTTTCAATTGACTATGACAATAAAGTTACTATCTATGATGATTATTATAATTACATGTATGCCATAAAGAGTAATAAATTTTCTATGCTTGTGCATAATGAAAAGAGTGTTGTATGTGATAGTTATATTTTCAAATCCATTCATGATGCCTCTAAAAATTATTATGAGAGAGGAACTTATGCTCTTACATATCTTAATATCAAGTTTCTTCTCTATGTGTTGATTGTTTTGAAGTTGTACTTGTTTTGCCTTCCTATGCTAGTTGGTTCTTGTTTTCATGGGTTGCTTGATCACAAAATCCCTATGCATAGGAAGTGAGTTAAACTTAAATGTGATTTACATGTGTTTCATGATGCTCTCTTCATGTTTCAATTCTTTTCTTTTATGCGAGCATCATTGAAATCATCATGTCTAGCTAAAAGGCATAAAAGAAAAGCGCTTGTTGGGAGACAACCCAACACTTTTACCTACTTTTTTGTGTGATCACATGATTAATATACTTTAGTAATCATGTTTTATTGCTTTTTCAATAAAGTACCAAGTAAAGCCTTTGGGATCATGTGGGTGATAATTGATTTGATCTTGCTGAAAAACAGAAACTTTTGCGCTCATGAAAATAATTCTAATTTTTAACATAAGAGTTATTTTGAGTTGATTCTTTTTGAAGAAGATTAATATACAAATTTCTCACGTGGTACAAATCTTTGAGAATTTTTATAGTAGCAGAAGTATGGTTGGAGTACAGATTACTACAGACTGTTATGTTTTTGACAGATTCTGTTTTCAGTGCATAGTTTGCTTGTTTTCTAGTTTCTATGGCTTACATTTCTCAATATAAATTGTGTAAATGATATTATACAGTATTAATTGTGTTATAAAAATTATTTATCTTGTCTTGACAGTACCAAAGTGAAATTGTTTGCTATTTATCATACTAACCCATCTCACGAAGTTCTGTTAAGTTTTCTGTGATTGAAGTTTTCAAGTTTTGGGTGAGATGTCAATATGAGGAGAATTAGGAGTGACAAGTCCCTAATCTTGGGGATTCCCAAGGCAACCCCAAGGTAAAATTCAAGGAATATCCAAGCAACTAAGCTTGGGGATGCCCCGGAAGGCATCCCCTCTATCGTCTCCAACATTATCGGTAACCTTACTTGGAGCTATGTTTTCATTCGTCACATGATATGTGTTTTACTTGGAGTGTCAATTTAGTTTGTTAATATTTTTTTTATGTTATTTATAATAATGTTTTGCATCTTTTATTTCAATGAAAGTGTCAAGGATAGCCCTCACCATGCTTATTTTGCAAGTATACATGTTGCTGTTTGAAAACAGAAAGTTTACCGCTGTTGCAAAAATTCCCTAGAAAAGTCAGAATGTGATGAAATGTTGAAACTTTTTGCATAATAAGATCTGATAAATTTTCTACAGTGTGATAAATTTTCATAACATTTGGAATTTAAGAAGTATTGATACTCTTGCATTCTTTACAAATTGTACTGTTTTGGGAGATTGCTGTTATGTTTGCATTGTTTGCATATGTTTGCTTGTTTAATGATTCTATTTGAGGATAGGATTATTAAATATGCAGAGGCATTTAGTATGAAATTTTTAATAATAATTTTAGTTATTTTCTAAAGTAGAGAATGATAAGGTTTTTGCATTGGTTTATACTAACTTATCTCACGAGTTCTTGTTGAGTTTTGTGTGGATGAAGTTTTCAGTATTAGGAAAACCGTGATATGAGAAGAATTAAGGAGACACAAAAGCTCAAGATTGGGGATGCCCAAGGCATACCAAGATAATATTCAAGAAGTCTCAAGCATCTAAGCCTGGGGATGCCCCGGTAGGCATCCCACCTTTCTTCTTCAACAATTATCGGTTAGTATCGGTTGAGCATAAGTTTTTGCTTCTTCACATGAGTTGTGCTATTTTTACAATGTCATTTTATTTTTATTTTACTTTATTTTTTAATAAAATACTTATATCTTAAGGTTTTAAATAAAATAGAGTCCTCAAGTAATTGCCAGGGAGGCTAAGTAAGCGGCATTCACATCACGTCAACGAAGCTCTTTTCTATGTCATTTACTCTTGTGCTTCACTTATATCCTATGAGTAAATTGTTGAATAAATTGAATGTCATGAAGTTGAAACAATATCATGCCTAGTGGTAGCTTCACATTGGGTTTAGAAAGTGAAATCTTTTGAGTCTTGACAATCACAATATTGGTCATATAAGCAATTCACGAATAATTAGTATAAGGAAGAGAACTTTCACGTGCAAATACACTATCCTGGAAATCTTTTGTGATTGTGATCCCGCATCAAAATATTATATGCCAAAATTGTTGATGTTGGACAAGGAAGACAATGTAATGATTTATGTTTGTTCATATTCACATAGAAGTTATATTGTCATACATCCATCAACGTGTGGTGCTTGCCCCCCATCTTTCCTAGCCAAAAATTCTGCACCAAGTAGAGATACTACTTGTGCATCCAAAAACCCTTAAAATAAAATCTTATTTTCAAGAGTCCACCATACCTACCTAAGGATTGAGCAAGATCCTTCAAGTAAGTTGTCATCGGTGCAATAAGGCAATAAAAATTGCTTCTAAAAGTGTTCGATCATTTATTGTAAGAGAAAATTGAGCGTTGTAAGAACTTGTGATGGCAAAGTAATAAAAGCGATGGACTGCATAATAAAGGTTGCTATCATAAGGGGCAATCTAACGTGACATTCTTTTGCACTAAGGGGTTGAGCATACAAACAAATAAGCGCATGGCAACCTCTGCTTCCCTCTACGAAGGGCCTATCTTTTAATTTATGTATTTACTTTTATGAAAAAGTCAAAGTTTTTCTCTCTATTCCTTCTTATTTTTCTCCTTTAGCAAGAATCATGTGATGAGGAATGATCTAGGCGCATATGTCCAGTTGAACATGGGTAGCATGAGTTATTATTGTTGACATCACCCTTGAGGTGAATACGTTGGGAGGCAAAACAATAATCCCCTATCTTTCTATGTGTCCGGTTGAAACATTTTGCTCATGTGTACGTGGTGAGTGTTAGAAATCATAAAAGACTATATGATGGTTGAGTATGTGGAGCTCTTACTTAAACTCTGTTGAATAAGTTGAATCGCAATTGCTTGGTGACTGAGAACATAGGTTGTTGACTTTCAAGAGAATTCATTGTTTGAACCTTAACATGTGAATTGGTTGCTACTTTAACATGAGAAAACTTTATGAGAAAATAATTGTTGTAATGATGCTAGGAAAAGTGATTGAAATTATCATTGATCAAACTTATGCACTTTGCTAGCATTCACACTTCATAAATTATTTCTTTTATCATTTACCTACTCGAGGACGAGTAGGAATTAAGCTTGGGGATGCCGATACGTCTCCAACGTATCTATAACTTATGAAGTATTAATGCTGTTATTTTATCATTCTTGGATGTTTTACAATCATTTTATAGCAACTTTATACCATTTTTTGGGACTAACCTATTGACCCAGTGCCCACTGCCGGTTGTTGTTTTTGCTTGTTTTTTACATCACGGGAAATCAATATCAAACGAAGTCTAAAAACCACTAAACTTTTTGGAGATTTTTTTTGGACCAAAAGGAACCCAATGGGCCAGAGCTGCACCTGGGGGTGCCCCGAGGGGGGCACAACCCACCAGGGCGCGCCAGGGCCCCCTGGCGCGCCTAGGTGGGTTGTGCCCACCTCAGTGGCCTCCCGCACCGCCTCTTTGCATTATAAATTCCTAAATATTCCAAAACCCTTCGGGGTAGCCCTAGATTAGAAGTTCCGCCGCCGCAAGGCTCTATAGCCACCAAAAACCAATCTAGACCCCGTTCTGGCACCCTATCGGAGGGGTGAATCATCTTTGGTGGCCATCTTCATCATCCCAGCGGCCACCACGATGAGGAGGGAGTAGTCCACCCTCGAAGCTGAGGGTTTGTACCAGTAGTTATGTGTTTAATCTCTCTCTCTCTCTCTCGTGATCTATATCATGGGCTTTGTTAATATAGATGGATTATATGATGTTTCTCCCCTGTATACTCTTATTGTGATGAATTGAATCTTTACCCTTTGAAGTTTTGTTATGTCAGATTGAATGTTCAGATTTGGGAACACATGATGTATGTGTTGCGGTATGAATACTTGAGGTGACATTGGGGTATCTTATTGGTTCACTTGATATATGTTATGGCACTCAACGTGCGGATTCCCGCGGTGATATTGGGGTAATCTATGCATAGGGGTCGATGCACGTTTTTATTATCTTTTCTGTGATAGAAACTTTGTGGATCCCTTTTAGTTCTTTGTGTGGATTGAGTATTATGAATATGAATTTTCTTTGGTGTTATTCTAGTACGAACTCTTGAGTAGATCGATCGGAAAGAATAGCTTGCGTCATTCTAGTACGAACTCTAGGATAGATCGAACGGAAAGAATAGCTTTGAGGTGGTTTCGTACCCTACAAACAATTTCTATATTTTTTTCTCCGCTAATAGGAACTCGGGAGTGATTATTTATTGCACTTTGAGGGATAATCATATGATCCAACTATGTTAGCACTGTTGAGAAATTGCACTAGCGAAAGTACGGACCCTAGGCCTTGTTTTCAAGCATTGCAATACTGTTTTTGTGCCCGTTTACTATTTGCTACCTTGCTGTTTTTATTTATTCAGATTATAAAAATATATTTCTACCATCCATATTACACTTTTATCACCATCTCTTCACCGAACTAGTGCACCTATACAATTTGCCATTGTATTGGGTGTGTTGGGGACACAAGAGATTTCTTGTATTTGGTTGCAGGGTCATTTGAGAGAGACCATCTTCATCCTACACCTCTCACGGATTGATAAACCTTATTTCATCCACTTGAGGGAAAATTGCTACTGTCCTACAAAACTTTGCGCTTGGAGGCCCAACACGTGTTTACCAGAATAAAGTTGCGTAGTAGACAATTGCGGTCACCGAACCCGTACAAATGGTAACCCTTGGGGGCGGTCACCTGTACCCGTACACTTTGGCAACCCTTGGGGGCGGTCACCGGTACCCTTACAAATTTCTCAGGGTAATCTCCACAACTTAATTGGAAACCCTGACGCTTGCCCGGAGCTTTACACCGCAATGATTGAGCTTCGAGACACCACCAACCCTCTAGGACGCCAAGGCACCCAAGAGGAACAAGCTCTAGGGTTCTCAAACACCCAAGAGTAATAAGCTTCTCAACTTCTCACTTCCACGTATCACCGTGGAGAACTCAAACCAATGCACCAAATGCAATGGCAAGGGCACACGGAGTGCGCAAGTCCTTCTCTCCCAAATCCCATCACAACAACTAATGCTATGGAGGAAATGAGAGGAAGAACGATGAATAACGCGAAGAACTACAAGATCTAGCTCCAAGGGATTCCCCTCACATAGAGGAGAAAGTGATTGGTGGAAATGTGGATCTAGATCTCCTCTCTCTTTTCTCTCAAGAACTAGCAAGAATCATTGGAGGGATTGAGAGTTAGAAAGCTCTAAGAAGGTCAACAATGGGGGGAAAACAAGCTCAAAGGATGGGGAACCATTGGGGAAGAAGACCCCCTTAAATAGGTCCCCACAAATATGCCCGTTATGTGCAGAATAGCACACGAGCGGTACAACCACTAGGACTGAGCACAGGAGGTGGTGAGGCAAAGTCCCGAGCGGTGCAACCACTCTGGACACTGGTAGTACCGGTCAAAATGAACTAACCAGAACAACCGGGCCACCACTACTCAAGAACCACACCAGAACACTACCTCGTCCGGTGCTGGGCTGGTACAACCGCCTGAAGCCACTCTCCGGGGATGGCCAGATCCTGGGCGGTACAACCGCCCGGAG
This sequence comes from Hordeum marinum, assembly GCA_022496015.1. NCBI lineage: Eukaryota > Viridiplantae > Streptophyta > Magnoliopsida > Poales > Poaceae > Hordeum > Hordeum marinum. The sequence continues at coordinate 390,590,223 of CM039672.1, forward strand.
GCAGCAGTACAACTGTTGGCATCAACCTATGAGCAGCGACCGACGTACCGGCCAAGCGGTACAACCGCATCAAGAAAACAGGCAAGACCAGAACCGCCATAATCTCTGCAAATGAGCTCCGAATTGAGCAAACTCAAGCTTGTTGGATTCAGGATGATGAGTTATCTTAAGAAGAGGCAGTATGAAAATTCCAATGATATAGAGATGTGAAACCTCTATGAATGAAGAACCAGCAAAAACTCCAACATTGAAAACATCATAGAAGATGCATATGGACTCCGTTTTCGATGAACTTGAGCTTGTCATGAAGCTGACCATAAAGCTCAAGAACCCACATAGATAAAAGCCAACCAAGAACCAAGAAAGATGATGATGTCAAGAATGCAATGGTTTGAGCTCTCAACAAATGATACGATCAAGCTACTCACTTTAGAGCCCCCCTTGATAGTATGGCTATCGATCCTATAACCCGGTCTCCCAACTACCACCATGAGACCGGTAAAATAGAAAACCCTATCAAGGTCAAACCTTTGCATTGCGCATAGTCCACTTGACCTAGATGATGACGATCTTGTCCTCCTCAAGCTGGAGCACCTTTCTTGATTGCGTCGGCTCGATGAAGACTAGTAGATTGCTCTACTCCCCCATACTCCACTATGGGTGAGCCCCTCTTCGGCACATCTTCACAAGTCCATTATCACCAAATGGACGGCAAGCTTCAAGCATGATCTCTCTGTGATGCTTCGCTTGAACTTGCACACCGCAACCTTGATGACGATCACCACTTGATGTCATCCTCCATGGGAATATGCCTAACCCCACAAAGAACACTCACGGAGACCATGGGTTAGTACACAAAGCGCAATGGACAATTCTTACCATACCATGGGATCACTTGATCCCTCTCGGTACATCTTCTACACTTTGTGTCTTGATCAACTTGATTCACTCTTTGACTTAGTCTTGATAAATCTTGTATCTTATCTTCTCTCTTCATAAAGATGGTGTCTTGAAGGTAAACATGAGTGCTCACACAATCTTCTTCTTCAAGACATGCTTGTAATAAGCTCAACTCTCACATGACCAACCTTTGGATAAAACCTTGAATACCACCTTGGTCACCATATAAAATCCTTGAAACCAACAAATGGACTTCAAGAAGTACCTATAGACAAATCCTTCGAATATAACTCAAGGCAACCATTAGTCCATAGGGATTGTCATCAATTACCAAAACCACACATGGATAAATGTGCTCTTATAGGAGTGGATAACCCCGCCATCGTCACGACTGGAGTATGCCATGTTGGAAATATCCCTAGAGGCAATAATAAATTAGTTATTATCATATTTCCTTGTTCATGATAATCGTTTATTATCCATGCTAGAATTGTATTGATTGGAAACTCAGATACATGTGTGGATACATAGACAACACCATGTCCCTAGTATGCCTCTAATAGACTAGCTCGTTGATCAAAGATGGTTAAGGCTCCCTAGCCATGGACATGATATGTCATCTGATAACGGGATCACATCATTTGGTATACCTGGAACACCATTGTATGATGGTGTGTTCGAACGTCGTAGTCGTGCTCTATTGGATATGGTGCAAACTATGATGTCTCTTATCGATTTGCCACTATCGTTTTGGGGTTATGCATTAGAGAAAACTACATTCACTTTAAAAGGGGCACCATCTAAATCTGTTGAGATGACACCGTATGAATTTTGGTTTGGTGAAAACCTAACCTGTCATTTCTTAATGTTTGGGGCTGCTACACTTATGTGAAAAAGGGTTTTCACCTAATGATCTCGAACCCAAAGTGGACAAATGCATCTTCATAGAATAACCTAACGTATCAGTTGGGTAAACCTTCTATCTCAGATCTAAGCACAAAGTTTTTGTTGCTAAAACAAGTCCTTTCTCGAGAAAGAGTTTCTCTCAAAAGAATTGAGTGGGAGGAAAGTAAAACTTGATGCGGTTGTTGAACCGTCACTTCAGTTGGATGAGGACGACGCAGAAGGTTGTTTCTACGGAGCCTACACCAAATTAAAGAGGAAGATAATGATGATGATCATGAAACTTCGGATCAAGTTACTACTGAACCTCGTAGGTTAACAAGGACACGTACTGCTTGAGTGGTACGACAATCCTGTCTTAGAAATCATGTTGTTAGACAACAATGAGCCTACCGACTATGAAGAAGCGATGGTGGGCCTGGATTCCAACAAATGGCTAGGAGCCATGAAATCCGAGATAGGATCCATGTATGAAAACTAAGTATGGACTTTGGTAGACTTGCTCGTACGGCAGACCGTTGAGTACAAATGGACCTTTAAGAAGAAGACAGACGCTGATGGTAAATGTTACCATTTATAAAGCTCGACTTGTCGCAAAGAAGTTTTTGACGAGTTCAAGGAGTTGACTACAATGAGACTTTCTCACCCGTAGCGATGCTAAAGTCTGTTGGAATTATGTTAGCAACTGCTACATTTTTCAATTATGAAATCTGGCAGATGGATGTCAAAACATCGTTTCCTAAATGGTTTAGTTGAGGAAAGATTGTATGTGATACAACCAAAAGGTTTTGTCAGACCTGAGGATGCTAAAAGGTGTGCAAGCTCCAGCAATCCTTCTATGGGCTGGAGCAAGCATCTCGGAGTTGGAATATACGCTTTGATGAGGTGATCAAAGTTTTTGGGTTTATACAAAGTTTAAGAGAAACTTGTATTTACAAGAAAGTGAGTGGGTACACTATAGAATTTCTGATAAATATATGTGGTTGACATATTATTGATTCAAAATGATGTAGAATTTCTGGAAAGCATAAACGGTTGTTTGAAAAGAGTTTTTCAAAGGAAGACCTAGATAAAGATACCTAATCGTTGGGCATCAAGATCTATAGAGATAGATGAAGATGCTTGATGAGACTTTCAATGAGTAAATACCTACACACGATTTTGAAAGAGTTCAAAATGGATCAATCAAATAAGGAGTTCTTGCCTGATTTGTGTGGTGTGGAGTTGAGTGAGACTCAAAGCTCGACCACGGTAGAAGAAAGAGAAAGTACGAAGGTTGTCCCCTATGCCTTATCCATAGGCTCTATATAGTATGCCATGTTGTGTACTGCACCTGCGTGTGCCTTGCCATGAGTCTGCCAAGGGGTACAATAGTGATCCAAGAGTGGATCACTAGACAGCGGTCAAGATTATCCTTAGTGACTAGAGGACTAAGGAAATATTTCTCGATTATGGAGATGATAAAGAGTTCGTCGTAAAGGGTTACGTTGATGCAAGATTTAACACCAATCCGGATGACTCTTAGTAGCAATACGGATATGTATAGTGGAGTCGCCATTTGGAATAGCTCCAAGTGGAGCATGGTAGCAGTGTCTACAGTATGACATAGAGATTTGCAAAGTACACACAAATCTTAATGTCACAGACCCGTTGACTAAAACCTCTTTCACATGCAAAACATGATCGAACCCCAGAACTCATTGGATGTGAGATTCATAACAAATCACATAGCGGTGTGAGGTAGATTATTGACTCTAGTGCAAGTGGGAGACTATTGGAAATATGCCCTAGAGGCAATAATAAATTAGTTATTATCATATTACCTTGTTCATAATAATCGTTTATTATCCATGCTAGAATTGTATTGATCGGAAACTCAGATACATGTGTGGATAGATAGACAACACCAAGCCCCTAGTATGCCTCTAATAGACTAGCTCGTTGATTAAATATGGTCAAGGTTCCCTAGCCATGGACATGATATGTCATTTGATAACGGGATCACATCATTAGGAGAATGATGTGATGGACAAGACCCAAACTATAAACATAGCATATGATCGTGTCAGTTTATTGCTATAGTTTTCTGCATGTCAAGTATCTATTCCTATGACCATGAGATCATGCAACCCACTAACACCGGAGGAGTACCATGTGTGTATCAAACATCGCAATGTAACTGGGTGATTATAAAGGTGCTCTACAGGTATCTCCGAGGGTGTCGGTTGAGTTGGCATGGATCAAGACTCAGATTTGTTACTCCGTGTGACGGAAAGGTATCTCAGGGCCCACTCGGTAATACAACATCACAATAAGCCTTGCAAGCAATGTGACTAAGTGTTACCCACGGGATCTTGTATTATGGAACGAGTAAAGAGACTTGCCGGTAACGAGATTGAACTAGGTATAGAGATACCGATGATCGAATCTCGATCAAGTAATATACCGAAGAACAAAGGGAACATCGTACGGGATTAACTGAATCCTTGACATAGAGGTTCAACCGATAAATATCTTCGTACAATATGTAGGAACCAATATGGGCATCCAGGTCCCGTTATTGGTTATTGACCGTAGAGGTGTCTCGGTCATGTCTACATAGTTCTCGAACCCGCAGGATCTACACACTTAAGGTTCGGTGACGTTTCAGTAGTATAGATTTATGTATGGTGGTAACCCAAGGTTGTTTAGAGTCCCATATGAGATCTCGGACATCACAAGGATCTCCGGAATGGTTTGGAGGTGAATATTGATATATAGGAAGTCCTGCTTTGGTCACCGGAAAAGTTTCGGGTACTTCGGTAGTGTACTGGGAGTGCCGGGAGGGTACCGGAGGAGCATCGGGAGGTGTCACGCCCTGAGGGGCCTCATGGGCTGTGGGAGGAGACAAATCAGCCCATAGTGGGCTGGCCGAAGCCTCCACTAAAGCCCATGAGGTTTGAGAAGGAAAAACCCAAGGTGGAAAGAGTTTCCAAGTGGGAAGGAGGACTCCTAATCCTACTAGGATTGGAGGAGGACTCCTCCTCTCCTCCTTGCGGCCAAGACAAAGGGGAAAGCCCTAGGGCGCCGGCCTCCCTCCCCTCCTCCTATATATACTGGAGGGAGAGAGGGCAAAAGCACTCAACCCAAAACGGCCATAGTGCAGCCCTCTCTCTCGATATACTAGTTCCTCTAGTTTTCAGTAGCGCTTAGGCGAAGCCCTACGGAAATAGTTTCACCACCATCGCTGCCGCGCCGTCACGCTACCGCAGAACTCTTCTACCTCTTCGCCCCCTCTTGCTGGATCAAGAAGGTGGAGATCGTCATCGAGCTAGACGTGTGCTAAATGCAGAGGTGCCGTCCATTCGGCGCTAGATCGGAAGGACCGCGACTGGACCGCGAGACGGATCGTGATTGGATCGCAGGATGGATCATGATGGGATCGCAGGACGGATCGTGATTGGATCACACGACGGATCGTGATGAGATCGCGGGACGCCTTGCGATTTGGATCGCGAAGACATTCAACTACATCAACTGCGTTTCTTAACGCTTCCCGCTTAGCGATCTACAAGGGTGTGTAGATCCACTCTCCCTCTCGTAGATTCTCATCATCATGGATAGATCTCGCGTGTGCGTTTGAAATTTTTGTTTCCCATGCAACGTTCCCCTTCATGCCATGGACCAACAGGGTGCGCCACCAATGTTGATTACAAGACAAAATCAGACGGGCGCATATCCTTCTATGAGTCAGGTTGGCTATTGCTCATGACGCTTGTTGTAATCACCACAAGGAAGAGCAACCGCAATGACTTGCAGATGATGGTTGTCGTTGACCATGTTTAGAAATAAGGTCTAAGTCATTAATATATTATCCCATGAACTGTTAGTTCGTATGTTAAGATAGATGTGATATATTGATATTTGTTTCTAAAGTCGAACAAATTTTAAGTGTTACTTAATTAGTTTGTCGTTTCTTAACAAAATGAATTATGTCTGGTTCGATTGTACTAAGAATCATATCACTACGTGATTTGATTTTATGGATATAATGTTTTGTCAACGTGCAATACCAACAATTGGTGTCCTCTTTCAAGCCTAGCCCTCCAGTAGCGGGCGCTAAGAAGCAACTACCACTACTAACATGACATCTATGGTGGGCAGCAACAACGACCTATGGTGGGCAATATGTAATGCCCGCCACTGGAAGTAATGTGCCAGTGGTGGGCGTGCGCCCGCCACTGATGCCATATTAGTAGTGACGGGAGGTCACTCGTTGGCGGCCCTGAGAGCCTGGCCTACCACTACTGGGATTTTTATGCCCGCCATTGCTAGGCATTCCTACAGTAGTGCACTTTGGAAGCGACTGGATGTCGACGGGTGTCCACTCAAGTGATACTGGTGTACACAATGAAATGGGATGAGCATATAGGAATATAGGGCATCAAGACCTATGTTGATGAATATATGATGTTTAATATAGGCTTAGTGTTTTGATATGTGCATAGTCATTATTCCTTTGTGTATTTGATGAGTATTTGTACTCATCCTTGTTGCTTTTATGTTTTATTCGGTAAACCCTAAGGATTATATGCAAGGGGTTTTGGGGAGTAGCGCCACCATCTTTTTTCACTACACGGATCTCACATAAATTTTAGTTTAGCAACATGTTTTGATAACTTATTATAGTTTATACCTTACCACGCATGGTTGATTATCTTGTAGTTTGAGAGATAATATTTGGGTGTTTGTGTCTTAACTAACTTTCACTAAGACTTACTCCCTCCGTTCCATAATATAAGAGCATTTTTTATACTAGTGTAGTGTGAAAAACATTCTTATATTATGCGACGGAGGGAGTACGTGATTGTCTATGTTTATCGAAGATGTTCTAGGTTATGGTGTTGTAGCATCGTGTTCCTTTGTGGTTGTGCTATGATACTTGTGTTATATAATTGTATGAATTGCATGTCATGGATGTCTTTAGAAATATAAGAACTCTACTAGAATTTCCTATGAGGCATCTTTACTTCCTCAAAAGTTGTATATGTGGTAATATTCCAAGTGCATTGTTGGCTTAGGGTGTTACAATGTCCACGAGCCCCCTATAGTTGTCCCACCCCATCTCCCACACTTCGGCCTTGTAGAACTTCTCGGCCCCACCTTCCTTGCATTCAATGGTGTCATGGTGAAATAGTGCACGATGTCGGTCATCCCTTGCTGCCTCACCTTCGCCAACCTATTGAACTCCATTGTTGTGTCCGCCAAGCGTCTAAGCACGCACACATATACACCAACTAAATCAACTGGAAAATTTAAAAAATAATCCTCCTTGGATCACGAGGACAATGGATCGATCGATCTTCCAATCTTCTTGTTATGCTCAGTGATGACAAAGTGGCGAGCTCAACGGCCTCAAGGTCATTCTCATAGCCCGGTGTCATGTCGGACACACCCCAACCATGGGCTACGTCACTGCTTGATAGCTCGTCCTTATCATCGTCAACCAGGGGATGGCCAAACACCAGATTGCGGAGCGCCAACCTCAACATGGCTTTCTAAGACATTTTGATGCGACGACGGGTTCATGTGGGTTGAGGCTTGATTTACCAAGTTGAACTGTGCTCGATCCTCTCTAGGTTTCTTTCATTCCTTCCTCGGTGAAATCCATTAGCAACATGGTCCTCAAGACTACAACTCCAAGGTAATAAGCAAGTAAGACGCAGCTGCATTTGTTTCATGAGGGGAGCCACAACCACAAATGTTGTGTATCGCCCACCGCGAGTGCTAAGTGTTTGATCGCCTACATGCACTTGTAGCGGCCCGACCCATTTAGTTGCTACCAATATTTTTTGGGCACGATTCTCGGAAGCTTCCTTGGTGGTTTTGGGAAGCTCCCAGGTCATTTTTTCTATTTAAGTTGTTTTCTTTATTGGTTTTCTTAGTTTCTTTTCTTTTCTTATTTCTCTTTTTTGATTTGTCAAAAATGTTTCATGGTGAGTTTTATTCTTACGCCCATCGAACCTAAGTTTAAATTGAGTTATTTCATAAAAATCGAGATATCCGCTTTGATATTGCTACTAATGACTAATGAATGGAAAATATTTCAAATATTCTATCTTTATTTTGTTTTCATAAGAAATGAGCTATTCATGGACGAAATCAATCCAATACATGAAAAGGAGTAAAAAGAGGAGATAGAGGATCAAGTGGGAGGCGCAGCAGGAAGCAACAGAGTGCAAGATGATTTTTTATATAATAGCACACGCTTGTATGCGCGGTCATATGGACTGTCATGTGCGTCCGTGATCCACCCAAAAAACCTTTATAAAGGGCTTCATGCCAGAAGAGATGCTTTCAAAAATTGCATGTGATTAGGAGAAGTTGTTTGCAATTCTAAAAATGTTTGAATTTTTAAAATTTATTTACAATATTCAATAAATTTCCACACTCTAAAAATGACGGATTCTAAAAAGATGTTTGCCTTTTCAAAAAATGGATTCTTTTTTTAAGTTGTTTCACAATGTAAAGTATGTTCGATTTTTTTTGAGAAAAGGGACATGTTCAAAATTTGTTCGCGGTTTTAAGTATTTTCAAGCCATTTAAAAAGTGGCATTTGAAATTTCAAAAAATATTTTTCATATCTATCGCTGCCTAGGCCCGCATTACGTTTTTTTGCACTTTTAATTGTATCACTTCTTGGTTGGGCCCACTCGGGAGGGAAACAAAGCTGGCATTTTGCGAGCTGGACCTGGCTCATTATAGGGAATCTTTATGGGTGATCACGTTATCAACATTCGCTATAGGAGTGGCGTATCAGGAGAACTAATATCCGGTGCTTCACTCATCGATAAGGGTCCTTGGCGCTCACGATATTCCTTCATGGGCCGTGGGCAAATGCTGCCAGCTCTCCTCTCGCGGCTACTCGGTAACTCAAGAGGGTCGTTGGTTTCTTCTATATAGTTTAAGCTAGTTTGTGCACTCCAATACTTAAAGAACCCATGAATTTGAAAAATGTTAAGATTTTGCAAATTTAGTGAATTATGTAAAAATCATAAATTTAAAAAACATGGATTTGAAAAAGAGTTAAGAATTTGAAAACAATTCATGGATTTCAGAAAGTTCATGAATATTTTAAAAAGAGTTTCATAAAAATTGTGATTTTTAAAAAGTTCTCAGGTTTTTTGTATTCGATAAATATAAAAATTTTAAAAATTTTTTTGACAATTTTTATAAACATTATGAAATTTCAAAAAGTTCATGGATTCCAAAAGAGCTCATCAATTAAAAAAACACGTGTTAAAAGGGTTCATGAATTTTAAAACGTTTGTTGGTTCCATGGGCTTGGCAAAAATTGTCAATTGCAAATGTTTACAAATTTTGAAAGAAATTGCTGATTTCTGAAAATTCCATGACTTTAAAAAAATTATGATTTAAAAAACAATTTGGATAATTCTTTGTAATTTTAAAAGAGTCGTGAATTTGAAAGAAATTCAAGAATTTGTAAAGGTATCAAATTTTAAAAAGTACATGCATTTAAAAAATTTAAAAGGAAAAAACTGAAAACGGGGGGAACCGAGAAAAGAAAATGAAACTAACAAAAATAGTCCTAAAAAAGGAGAGGAAAACCACTCAAGCAAACTTGTACAACCTCCTAGAAGATTCAATAAACTGGTAAGAAAAAAACCAAAGGATGCCAAAGTCTGTAAACATAAAGTGTTACCCGTAGATGAACAGAACACGCTTTAGAGGGGCCCTCCTATATGACACATTTTGTTGAAGAATGGTGGGGCCTGGCACATGGCAGTCCTCCGCCTGGGTCGGCCACGCAAAAGCATCTACGGGTGTAAAAACATCGCAAAAATGCGGCGTGTTAGCCACAGTTAGAAGCCTAAAAAATGGCACTGTTCAAACTTGTGACCCCCCCCCCCCCTTCTATTAGACACAACTACCAAGCCAGCAGTTGGTTGCTGCTCGTGATGAATACACAAAGCGAATACTATAGAACTACGTATATCAATAGTTGTGAATATTTTTCTTTTTCCAAACATCCCTAGAGAATTCTGAATATGTTTTTAGAAATTCCAAACACTTTTTTCAAACAAAAAGAAGTTTCGATAAATCATGAACTTTTTTTGAATTTCTATCAAAAAATATAATTTGGAAGTATTTATGAATTTGTGAATACATTCTGGAAAACAGGAATATTTTATGAATTCTGAGTAATTTTTGACATACACAAACAAATTCCGAAAAAATTTGACTTCATTTTTTGTATATTTTTCAATTCTCAAACAAAAATAAAAAATGGAACCAATTTTGAAAACAGATTTTTGAAAAATAAGATGATTTTTCTGGAAAATGGAGAACATTTTATTCATCTCTGAAGAATATTTTAAACACTGAACGAAATTTGGAAAAGCGTACCATTTTTATAATTTGCCAAACATTTTCTTAATTTGTTACAAAAAATAAACGGGAATGTTTTTTTGTACCTCTGAACTGTCTTGAAACTACAGACAAAATTAGGAAAATACAAACATATTTCTAGAATCACTAAATATTTTGAATTTGTGAATAAAGATGAAAAACAGGAATATAGTTTGAACTTCCGAACAATTTTTGAAAAGCATAACTTTTTGAATTTGGGAGCAAAATTTTAAAACCAACAAAAAATATTTAGTTTTTAACAAATTGTAAATGCACAAAATAATATAATTCACAAGCATTTTAAAAATAAACATGAAAATTAATAGGAAAAAGAAAATATATAGAACAAGAAAAAAAAGGAGAGAAAGGGAAACTAGAAAAATGAAAAAGAATAAAGAAAAAAGTGGAAAAGAAATAGAAAAAATAAAACTGGCTCAAGAACCTTCTAGACGGTATCCAAAACCGGCCAGGGACCTTTGAGAAGGTTCTGAAAACTGAGAGGGTGGAACGCAAGCGTAGCTACCAAATGGGTTGTCCTATCTCAGTCGATCACGTGTGCGGTGCCCCAGTAATTTGACGCAGAATGCGTCAACCAGGGTTTTTCCTTCAAACGGATGTGCATCTTTTCCAAGAAACGCTGTAACAGACGCTCAAAGCGCCAAATAGGAACCAACGCATATCACAGCCGAGCCACAATTGCAAATCTGCATGAAATTTTCTTCAGTTTGCGAATGGACTGTTACTGACTCGTCTCATTATGAGTCCATCGTGGGCTTTTTTCTCCGATAAAAAAGAAAATAAATGAATCTACACTCTAAAGTATATATTTTCTTCGTATGTATTTACTCTGCATATTAGAGTTGACTGAAATCAAACTTTATAAATTGTAACCAGGTTTATAGAAAGGAATAAACATAGTTATCATAACAAATCTATATGATGTGAAAATACATTAAATAAATAATCTAACGGTATCATATTGTTATTGTATATGTTAAAAAATTTGTCTATAAACTTGGTTAAAATTTACAAAGCTTGACTTTGACCAGAGCTAATACGTGGAGTAAATAAAAACGAAGAGAGTATGTATACGTCGGTACGTATTTTGTATTGAAATATTTGAAAAGGCATATATTTAAAAACGCAGGGAGTAGTTTTTTGAATGAATTTTAGAGCAGGCTGCCTTCTCAAATCCTACTCAAACGGACACGAAAAAAAGTGACACGACCAGATCTTTTATATTGTTCCTATACGTCCACACTGTCTGTGAACCTCTATTGAGGACAAATGTATGAAGGATATGAGGGATCGGGGACATGTCCGGATGTGTCCGTCAGTCCGTCACATAAGATTCGGCCCACCCTGGATCACTTATTATTTTTTTACATTTTCTTTTTTTTCTCTCTTTTCTTTTCAATCAGTCATGTGCAAGTGATCATATATATAAAGAATAATATGATGTATGGATGGACAAATAGGAGTTTTAGATAGACACGGCCGGTAATTTATTGATGAACGTTTAGGGGTCATATTTATTAGGTTCGACCGTAGACGCTCTTACAGCAGCAAAAATATGAAGGGACGAGAGCAAGATGCGTGGTGAGAGCCGAATCAGTGTCGTAGCACTAGCACACCTGCCAGTACCATGTGGCCCCGCTTACCCGCTCCGGCTGCAACCCATCGCCCTCGGCCGAGTTTATTATTTCTCGCCGTGCCGTCTCGGCAGCTGCGAACCGCCCCGGTTCCGGTTTCCAGGTGTTGGATCTCGGCTCAGCCGGCCATGGCCACACCACATCGCTCGTAGAGACTCTTTATTTTTAATACTACTTGATACACTGCTCGTCGGGTTGATGCCATAGCAGTGTAGCATAGCACCATCCACGTTGCACGCATGCGAAAGAGTTCCGCGCTCGACTGATGGCCTGGCCGGGCACCACATTCTCCGCCTCTGGAACCGTATCGATCGCGTCGGTTGCGGTGGCTGCATCAGGACCGAATAAGAAGCACACCCTACGGTGGCGACGAGAAATTGCCCCGTCCGTCAACAACGAAACGTCCACGTTCACCTACAGCCTGGAGCCGATGCCATAGTGCCATGGAAACAGACCGCGCGCGCTCCACCCAAGCCAAGTACTCCTTCATGTCTGTTCGCCTCGGTCACATCAAATGCATGTCGGTGGCATCAGTAGCACTGCTACTCACTGTAGAATAGAACCAAGATGGGAGATGGAAGGTGTCCATCCACAACTCAACGTCTCCATCCGCAAGCTACGCGCCTCGCCCACTCCCGCACGTCTGAAAAGTCACGCACGCCGGCTCGTCCCCGGGGCGCGTGTGGGCGAGCGACCGCGCCACCCCACCGAACAAGGCGTAGCCGCCTCGGAGTTTCTCCACGCGGGCGTGGGGTCAACAACAACTTGGCTGGGTCGCGCTCCCGGGTAGGTTGGGTTCGGCAGCGTGATGTGATGCAAACGACCGGTCGTTTGACCCGTTACGCACGACACAAGTAGTAGGCGACGCGACGCGGTCCCCTCTCGCGTGCCCGTGACATGCCATTGCCATGGATGACAGGCCCACCCCACCGCAATCGCTCCCGTCGGGTGCAGCAGAGTACCACACGGTATAGTACGTCATATTTTCCGGTACGCGGTGCGGGCTGCAGCGTACCACACGGCGCTCTCTGTGCTGCAGCAGGGGGTAAAAAAGTGTGGGTGTGGCCGACGTCGGCAGCGCCGGCAGATCGGCCGACGACTTGTTCTGACTCGCCTGGAAAGAAAAATCTAGGGAGCAGACGGCGTCAGCCATTTGATACGTACCTTCCCTGCCCTGGAGACGCGTCAAAGCGCGGTGCCTCTTTTCTTTTCCTTTTCCGCGATTAAAAAGAGCAGGGCTTTCTGCCCCGAACGCCGGAGCCTGACGGAAAACAATCCGTGCTGAAGCTCCGGTACGTGTTTCCTCGTCCTGCGCGCGATTTCTTCACAGGTTTTCGCTTGGATTGGTCCAGCTGGGTGCAAGATCCAGGCTAAGCATACGGGATTTGTCTCGGTGTAATTACAGACAGCGCAACTGTACAGAGATACTTACACCGGAGTTCTCGCGTCTTAACGAGCAGTGACGGTGTATGTAAGGACAATGCAGGCCTAACATGTCTGTGCTGGTCACGGCTCGGTAGAGTTAGGCTTAACAGGGAACATCTTTTCCGCCTCCAATAATTGCTAGTATCCTTCTGCGAGGAATTATTGACAGTACTAGCTACTACTAGTTGCTGTCACTGCATGTCTGCATCCAACTCTTCTAAACACATCCAAGGCTATGCGCCTCATACCTTTTCTTGTTTTTGAGGGAAATATGCGCCTCACACTTTAGAATTCGCATTGACGTATTCTGGACCGGTACTAATCAAAGCAAAACGACGTGAGATGCTCCATCAACAGGTCGACCCACGCGTTTCCCTCGGAAGGATGAAGATTTGTGAAGTCTGAACCATTCAGCGTGCACATAATTAACTCACAAATGTGTAGTGACATGTAAAGATCCAAACATCCCTTTACCTCCGGGCAGACGGCCCAGTCGATGACTGGTCATAAAATGACGACTTAGTGGGTTCCTCGCACCGGCGCTATACGTCCTGACCGATCCGTGCCTTTCATATTCAGTTCATATCTGAGATGGATATGAAGAGGTCCAGACACATCCACCACATCGTATCACACATACCGAACCCAAATCAAATCCCCAAAGATCCCCAACGCCCTGCCCCCGACCTAGCGGGACCAGCTCTTTTCCTCTCCCTTGTCTGCGCCGTCCTTCCCCTTGCTTTGGCACCACCCTAGCTCCACCGCCACCCTGACCATTCATCACCCCCACCATCGCCACAAAACTCCTCCTCACTAGTCTCGTCGCCCTGGACGCTGTTGTGTTACGTCCGACTCTTCTCAGATTTCACCTTGCCCTCTATGTGTTTGAGAAATCGTCCGAGGTGGTTTTTTTTATTCTTTTGTAGGCGAGACAATGGAGTTGGGCAGTTCATCGGATAAGGAGTGCCAAAACAAGGAGCTTAGGGAGTTAATTCAAAAGGAGTTCTTCGATTTGCCTAATTGGGATGGAGATGCGGGGATAATGATGGTCATGAGCATTTAATGACCACCGAGCCACACAAGGTGGTGTAGCACTTTCATTGAAATATCCCAAATAGTTATCGCCCCAACGAAGAGCGGATGAGAGTATTTATGACCAACATTTCTGCACACATACACAGGTTGTCATGGTTTTTATGTGAAATAATTGCTTGTCATTCTGCAGAAATTATTAGTGCTCCAAAAGTCAAATAAACCAGAGTAGTGAATATGGTGAGATGGTTGGAGCGAGAACAATAGCGACTTGGAAGTAAAGAGGATAAAGTAAAGACTAGAAACAGAATTGTTTCCCTGCAATAAAGATATTATGCATGGAGAAACTTCTGATCATGGTATACCTCAAGTGTCCCAGTTCAATGTTAATCCGAGTTACCTTGTATCGTGGGTTTAGTATTTGATTTTGTTGTTTCGTAGGAAGATCATCCTTGAGCCAGTTCAATGTCAAATGGAGAACGAGTTTCTTCTCTCTTGAAGGATTTGCATTAGAAATAACCAAGAAATAGTAAAGAAAAAGCGATGAAAACCAAGTCAAAACTCCATATAAAAAGTCATAAATTCTTGAGCCATCAACTCCCCAAACTTAAGATTTGCTCGCCCTCAAGCAACTAAGAAATAAAAAGAGGAAAAGGGAGCTTTACAATTGAGTAGAAACAAGTTTACCGGTTCGCGAAGATGGAATATTTCATTTGCACAAATCCTGCAATCATGGTCAAGAGAACATTTGCATTTGAATAGCTGCACTTAAGCTCGCTACCTAGCCACATATAATATAATATAACAAGTACTAATTCACAACTTAAATCTTTCGTAGCTAACTAGGTGTGGAGCAAGAAAAAACTTCAGATCCTCTTGGGAGAATGGATTTTCTTTGAAGCATTTTAGAAACAAATTCAACCAAGAAGTTTTGGAAGAGAGGAAACCTTAGTACCCAAGTCTTTCATGGATACCCACAAGTTCCTTCAAATCATGCCTCTCAAACAGTTCTTAGGAGCCGCACTGCTGCTAAGTGGGGCCAACCTGATGGACCCATGTATCCATTGTAGCAGCGTGGGTTTCACACCCAATGTTGCTACTACGGCCATCCCTGGGGACCACTTAGCAGGATTGCTTGTTAAGCCAAGCCGCACTACTACTAAAGTGTACCTGTAGTGTAGAGTATAGGCCCGTGCTACTACAAGTTAACAACATTTTGGGCATCCCTCCCCACACCACTATTAAGTGACCGCCTGAAGGTTTTTTTTCCTAGTAGTGTCCTCTTGAGAAAATAGAGTTACAATATCATTCAATTTTGTAAGTGAGATACAACCTTTTCAAATTCATAACCATGAAAACGATCATGTCCTACCAAAGTAGTAAGTTCAGGATTAACAGAGAATTGATAATCCTTATCATCAATAAAAATAGAAGAAGTAGCAAACTTAGTATCACATTCATCATTTTGTCATGGCCTTTTCTTTAAGTATATCAATAAAGCCCTATATACCTTTATCAGTATCATAAGCCATAAACTCTTCAGTAAACTCCTCAGGAAAAGTGTAACCAGTAGGAACATTATGTATCTTAGTTCTAACATGATTACTAAGTGTAGTAGGTGATTCATAGTTTTTTAGTAAATTTAGTTTCTTTAGCTTTAGTGATGTGAGCATCTAGCAATTCACCAAGTGGCACAATTTTATCAAGCAAAGTAGAAGCATCATCATGAGTACCATCGATAGCAGAAGAAATGTCTACTGGTTGAGACATATCATATTGTAAAGCATGTGGTGGTGCTGTCACAAGTTGACTCAAAACAATAGGTGAATCAAGCATAGTGTCGGTTGACCGTTACTTACCTTCGCTCGTCTCAAAGGCCGTGATCTTAGTCTTAAATTCTCCGAGGTTCTTCATAGTAAAGATAAATTACAACGGATAATTAACTCTCAACTAAACTTAATAAATAGAGCTATGCTCCTTGGCAACGGTGCTAGAAAATGATCTTGATGACCAACAAGTATAGGGGGTCACTGTTGGGGAACGTTGCATGGGAAACAAAAAAATTCCTACGCTTCACCAAGATCAATCTAGGAGATGAGCATCTATCAGAGGAGGGATTGGATCTACACACCCTTGTAGATCGCTAAGCGGAAGCGTTAAAGAATGCGGTTGATGTAGTGGTACATCTCCGCGATCCAAATCGCAAGCCGTCCCATGAATTCCCGATCAAGTACCGAATGGACAGAACCTCCACGTTCAGCACGCGTGCAACTCGGTGAAGATCTACACCTTCTTGATCCAGCAAGAGGGAGAGGAGAGGTAGATGAGTTCTCCGGCAGCGCGACGGCATTGCGGCGATGGTGGTGGAGCAATTCCAGCAGGGATTTGCCTAAGCACTGCTGAAAACCGATCTAGAGGAGAAAACGATCTAGAGGAAGAAGAGGGCAGCACTTGGCAGAATTAGGGTTGGGGCTGCCCTCAAAATCCTCTAGTATATATAGGAGGGAGGGGAGAGGAGGCAGACCTAGCCTCTCCTCCAAGGAGAGGTTTGGCCGAAGCCTAGGGGAAGAGTCCACCTCCCACAAGGGAGGTGGATTCCAAGTGGGACTCTTCCCTAACTTGGCCCCTACTCTTCCTCCTTCTTCCCTTGTGCATAGGCCCTTATGGGCTGGCTTTCCCATCCCACCAGGGGCTGGTGCACCACCTCTAAGGCCCATGTGGCCCCTTGGGGTATGTGGGCCCCACTTGGTGGTCCCCGGAACCCATTCGTCACTCCCGGTACACTGCCGGAAATGCCCGAAACTTTTCCGGAGTTCAAACACCACTTTCCTATATATCAATCTTTACCTCTGGACTATTCTGGAGCTCCTCGTGACATCCGTGATCTCATCCGGGACTCCGAACAACCTTCGGTCACCACCATACATAACTCTATTCTACCAAAACGTCATCGAACCTTAAGTGTGCAGACCCTGCGGTTCAAGAACTATGTAGATATGACCAAGACACCTCGACGGTCAATAACCAATAGCGGGACCTGGATGCCCATATTGATTCCTACATATTCTACGAAGATCTTTATCGGTCGAACCTCCATGTCAAGGATTCAGTTAATCCCGTATAATGTTCTCTTTGTTCTTCGATATGTTACTTGCCCGAGATTCGATCGTTGGTATCTGCATACCTAGTTCAACCTCGTTACCGGAAAGTCTCTTTACTCGTTTCCATAATACAAGATCCCATGACTAACACTTAGTCACATTGCTTGCCAGGCTTGTTGTGATGTTGTATTACCACGTGGGCCCTAAGATACCTTTCTGTCACATAGAGTAACAAATCCCAGTGTTGATCCATGCCAACCCAACAGACACCCTCGTAGATACCTATAGAGTACCTTTATAGTCACCCAGTTACGTTGCGACGTTTGATACACACAAGGCACTCCTCCGGTGTCCGTGAGTTGCATGATCTCATGGTCATAGGAACATATACTTGACATGCAGAAAACTGTAGCAATAAACTGACACGATCATATGCTATGTTTATAGTTTGGGTCTTGTCCATCACATCATTCTCCTAATGATGTGATCCCGTTATCAAATGACATCTCATGTTAATGGCTAGGAAACCTTGACCATCTTTGATCAACGAGCTAGTCTACTAGAGGCACACTAGGGAAAAAGTGTTGCCTATATATCCACACATGCAATGTGTTTCCAATCAATACAATTATAGCATGGATAATAAACAATTATCATGAACAAGGAAATATAATAATAAACACTTTATTTATTGCCTCTAGGGCATATTTCCAACAGTCACAATAGTCTTCGAGGGTACTATTGCACCCAAATTTATTGATTCGGCACAAGGGAAGCCAAAGAATATTTACAAGCCTTAGAATTTGAGTTGTTAATTCAACCACACCTAAGAATAGTAGCAGTAATAACAATAGTAGAAGTGTAGTAGTGACTTGAGCAAATGCACTAATATTAAAGCGTAGGTATGGAGTAGTGATGGATATTTAGATGAGATTCAATATGTAATGGTCACAACCTAGATCGACACACAACAACTTAAGTTCATCAACCATATGTAGGCATGTATTTCGTGTGTTTGCGATAAAAACTTGCATACCATCTTTTGTCCAACCGTCTCGCGACAACGGGGTCCTGATGGAAACCAAGGGTAATTAAGGTGCTCCTTTTTATAGAGAACCAGAACAAAGCATTAACACATAGTGAATACATAAAGTCCACAAGTTAAAGTCATACACATCGATATCTCAATCGATGTCACCTTGGGGGTCTAAGGTTCAGAATGATAACAAGTGCATACAACTTGCAAGTAAGATCAACAACTCAGATATATACATGAAAGCATATGTGTCCAGATCTGAAAGTGATACATCCCAAATGTTTCTATGTTTCCAAACACTTTTGATCTTGTTTTGTACTCTAATTTTTGATCTTGTTTTGTACTCTAATTTGCATGATTTGAATGAAACTAACCCGGACTAACGCTATTTTCAGCAGAAGTAAAAGTTCTTGGATTGAGCTAAAAAATTATGGAGATTATTTCCAAAATATATAAAAAATATTGGCGAAGTGAACTACCGGAGGGGGCCACCACGGAGTCAAGAGCTCGCGTGGCGCGCCACGTAGGCTCATGGGCCCCTTGGACCTCCGGCTAGCCTAATTCCAACTCCATAAGTAATGTCTCATGAAGAAAAAAATTAGAGAGAAACTTTCATCACGTTTTACGAGATGGATCCGCTGCCATGATACGTCTCCAACGTATCTATAATTTATGAAGTATTCATGCCATGTTTACAATAATTCTATATAATTTTTGTACGATTTTATTAGAACTAACCCCGACTAACGATGTTTTCAACAGAACTACTGTGGTGTTGTTTTTGTGCAGAATTAAAAGTTCTCGAAATGACGTGAAAATTTACGAAGAATATTTTTGGAAAATATAAAAAATAATGGAGCGAAGAGTCACCAGAGAGGAAGGCCGAGGAAGCCACAAGCCACAGGGGCGCCCCCCCTAGGGCGCGCCCCCCTGACTTGTGACTTCCTCGGGAACCTTCTGGACGCAGGACCGATGCCAAAAATTCCTATAAATACTAAAAACCCTAGAAAGAAACCTAGATTGGGAGTTCTGTCGCCACAAGCATCTAGAGCCACAAAAAACCTATCGGGAGCCCGTTTCGGCACCCTGTCGGAGGGGGAAACCATCACCAGAAGCCATCTTCATCATCCCGATGGTCTCCATGACGAGGAGGGAGTAGTTCACCCTCTGGGCTGAGGGCATGTACCAGTAGCTATGTTTTTGATCTCTCTCTCTCTCTCTCGTGTTCTTGAGATGACACGATCTTGATGTACCGCGAGTTTTATTAATATATATGAATCATATGGAGTTTTCCCATCTCTATCTTGTGATGAATTGAGGTTTCCCTTTGAAGTTTTCTTATCGGATTGAGTCTTTAAGGATTTGAGAACACTTGATGTATGTATTGCGATGGGATATCTGTGGTGACAATTGGGATGTTCTATTGATTCACTTGATGTATGTTTTGGTGATCAACTTGCGGGTTTCGTGACCTTGGGAATCTATGCATAGGGGTTGCCACATGTTTTCGTCTTGACTTTTCGGTAGAAACTTTGGGGAAATCTTTGAAGTTATTTGTGTTGGATTGAACATGATAAATATGAAATTGTGTGATGCATATCGTATAATCATGCCCATGGGTACTTGTTGTGACATTGGAGTATCTAGGTGACATTAGGGTTTTGGTTGATGTGTATCTTAAGGTGTTATTTTAGTACGAACTCTAGGGCTGTTCGTGGCACTTATAGGGATAGCTCATAAGATTGATCGGAAAAGACAACTTTGAGGTGGTTTCATACCCTACAATAATTTCTTTGTTTGTTCTCCTCTATTTGTGACTTTGGAGTGAACTCTTTGTCGCGGGTCAGGGATTAACATATGATTCAACTATGTTAGTACTGTTGAGAGAAATTGCACTAGTGAAAGTATGGACCCTAGCTAGGCCTTGTTTCCAAGCATTTATACAACGTTTTGCTCGCTGTTTACTATTTGTTACCTTGCTGTTTTATATTTTCATATTACAAAAACATATATCTACCATCCATATTGCACTTGTATCACCATCTCCTCGCCGAACTAGTCCACCTATACAATTTACCATTGTATTGGGTGTGTTGGGGACACAAGAGACTCTTTGTTATTTGGTTGCAAGGATGTTTGAGAGAGACCATCTTCATCCTAAACCTCACATGGGTTGATAAACCTTAGGTCATCCACTTGAGGGAAAATTGCCGCTGTCCTACGAAACTCTACGCTTGGAGGCCCAACACGAGTCTACAAGAAGAAGGTTGTGTAGTAGACATCAAGCTCTTTTGTGGCGCCGTTGCCAGGGAGGTGAGTGCTTGAAGGTATATCTTTAGATCTTGCAATCAAATCTTTTAGTTTATTTTTTTCACTAGTTTGGTTTTATAAAATAAAACTACAAAAAATGGAATTGAGGTTGCCTCATATGCTTCATCTCTTTAATGGCTTTAGTGACAATGATGGAAAGGAAAATTGTGCTCAAGTGTTATAAGAAGAAGTTATTAAAAAATTTGGCACTAAATATTTGAGTGATGAGAATTATTGCAATGTTGTTAGTATGAATTCTCTGAATATTCATGATGCTAATGATATGCAAAGCCACAAGCTTGGGGATGCTATGTTTGATAAAGAAGATATTTTTAGTCCCCCAAGTTTTGATGAGCAAAACTATTATGATTATGACATGCCTCGTATCTATAATGATTATTGTGATGACACATATGTTATAAAGAGTAATGACAACCATGAAACTTGTCATCATGATTTTATTGTTGAATGTGGTTATGTCAATCAAGTATCTTATGACATTATTTTGGTGAGTTTGCTCCCACTATTATGAATGAGAAGAAAATTGTTTATGTGGAGAGTGACAAATTTTCTATGCTTGTAGATCATGAAAAGAAAGCTTTATGTGCTGGTTATATTGTGGAATTCCTTCATGATGCTACTGAAAATTATTATGAGGGAGGAACATATGCTTGTAGGAATTGCAATAATATCAAGTTTCCTCTCTATGTGTTCAAAGTTTTGAAGTTGTGCTTGTTTTGCCTTCCTATGCAAGTTGATTCTTGTTCCCATGATTTGTTTGCTCACAAAATCCCTATGCATAGGTATTGGGTTAGACTTAAATGTGCTTTTCATGAGATTTGTGATGCTCGTTTGCATGTTTCAATTATTATTCCTATACGAGCATCATTGAAATCATCATCACTAGCTAAAAGGCATTAAAGAAAAGCGCTTGTTGGGAGACAACCCAACACTTTTACTTTATGTTTTTGTGTTTTCACATGATTAAGCTACTGTATTAATCATGTTTTGTGTCTTTTATTTCAATAAAGTGCAAAGTAAAGCCTTTGGGATAGTGTGGATACTTGCTTCTTTGATTCTGTGCAAAAATAGAAAGTTTTTTGTCCAGTATATAAATTATCTGATTTTAATGGAGCGTCAAAAAATTCTGAAATTGTTAAACAAACTTTATATACAAATTCCTTGAGTTTTCCTAATTACTCAGAATATTTAGAGTCAGGGAAGTATGCTGATCATTCAAATATTTACAGACTTTTCTGTTTTTGACAGATTCTGTTTTGCATGCATAGTTTGCTTGTTTCAAGTGTTTCTATAGCTTATATTGATTAATATAAATTGTGTGAATGATATAATACAGTAGGTATCATTTGGTAACATTTATGAATCTTGTCTTGACAGTACCTAAGTGAATGATCTTTATTTATTACACTAACTCTTCTCATAAAGTTCCGTTAAGTTTTGTGTGATTGAAGTTTTCAAGTTTTGGGTGAGACACCGATATGAGAAGAATAAGAAGTGACAATAACCTAATCTTGGTGATTCCCAAGGCGACACTAAGGTAATATTCAAGGAAGACACAAGCGTCTAAGCTTGGGGATGCCCCGGAAGGCATCCCCTCTTTCGTCTTCAACACTATCGATATATCTTACTTGGAGCTATATTTTTATTCATCACATAATATGAGTTTTGCTTGGAGTTTTATTTTATTTTATTTTTCTCTGTTAGGTGTTATTTATAACCTTCTTTTAAGTAAAAAGTTCCAAGAATTGCCTTAGGATGCTCGTGTTGCATGTTTTGATGAGTGTTGTGTAAAAACAGAAACTTTGGCTGTAGTGTTTGAATTTTCATATTTTACTAGAACGTGGAAAGTTTATTAAATTTTTACAAAGTGTTTAATATAAATTTTATAGAATTTACTAAATTTTTATAATTTTGTGAGTTACATAAGTACACTATTTTCATAAATTGCTACGGATTGTTCTGTTTGGGTAGATTGCTATCATAGTTTTGTTATCTACTTATCCTATAGTTTCCATAGCCTATATTGGTAGATATAAATTTTGGAAATGATAGTATATAGTAAATAATGTTTGAAAATTATTATGCAACTTTTCTTGGCAGTACATGAAGTGTTGATTTATTCTTATGTGTACTAACCTATCTCACGAGTTCTTTTCAAGTTTTGTGTGGAAGATGTTTTTGAGAATAGGTGAAACCGGGATATGAGAGGATTGAATGAGATACAAAAGATCAAGCTTGGGGATGCCCAAGGCACCCCAAGTAAATATTTCAAGAACTCTCAAGCATCTAAGCTTGGGGATGCTACGCATCACACATCTCTTCATCAACAATTTTCGGTTAGCCTATGTTGAGCCTATTTTTTTATCCGTTCACATGATATGTGCTATTCTTGGAGTGCTATTTTTGTTTTGCTTGCGTTTAAATAAAATACTAAGATCTTAAAATATTTATTGAGAGATATAGAGAAAGTCCTCACATATCTACTTAATTGTTTGACTACTCATTGATCTTCACTTATATGTTTTGGAGTAGTTTTGTCTTTTGCTCTAGTGCTTCACTTATATCTTTGTAGAGCACGGCGGTGGTTTAATTTTATAGAAATTGTTGAACTATAATGCTTAACTTATATTAGTTTGAGAGTCTTTAAAACAGCATGGTAATTTTCTTAGGTTATGAATAGTCCTAATATAATGGGCATCCTAGAGGGATATAATAAAAACTTCCATATGAAGTGAATTGAATACTATGAGAAATTTGATTCCTAGCATAAAGTTTTGAGATATAAAGATGGTGATATTAAAGTTGTGCTAGTGAGTAGTTGTGAATTGGAAGAGATACTTGTGTTGAAGTGTGTGATTCCTGTAGCATGCACATATGATGAACCGTTATGTAACAAAGTCGGAGCATGATTTGTTTATTGATTGTCATCCTTTGTGTGAGGGTCGGGAGCGCGCGATGGTTAAATCCTACCAACCTCTCCCCTAGGAGCATGAATCTACTACTTTGCTTCAATAACTAATAGACTTTTGCAATAAGTGTGTGAGTTCTTTATGATTAATGTGAGCCCATGGATTATACGCACTATCACCCTTCACCTTTGCTGGCCTCTCTAGTACCGCACAACTTTCTCCGGTGCGATAAACCCACCATATATTCTTCCTCAAAATAGCCACCATACCTACCTGTTATGGCATTTCCATAGCCATTCCGAGATATATTGCCATCCAACTTCCACTGTTCCATTTATGACACGCACCATCATTGTCATATTACTTTGCATGATCGTAAGATAGATAGCATGATGTTTTCATGGCTTGTCTGTTTTTTTGATCTCATTTTCTATGATAGATCATTGCACATCCCAGTACACCACCGGAGGCATTCATATAGAGTCATATTTTGAGTATCGAGTTGTAATTCTTGAGTTGTAAGTAAATAAAAGTGTGATGATCATCATTATTAGATCATTGTCGCATGTGAGGAAAGGATGATGGAAGCTAAGATTCCCTCACAAGTTGGGATGAGTCTCCGGACTTTACAAAAAAATAGAAGAGTCCAGGGAAGCTAAAAAAAGAGGCCAAAGATGCCCACCAAAAAAATGAAAAAAGGGGAAATAAAAAAATGATGAGATAAAAGAGAGAAGGGGCAATGCTACTATCCTTTACCACACTTGTGCTTCAGAGTAGCACCATGTTTTTAATATAGAGAGTCTCCTATATTGTCACTTTCATATACTAGTGGGAATTTTTCATTATAGAACTTGACTTGTATATTCCAATGACGGGCTTCCTCAAATTGCCCTAGGTCTTCGTGAACAAGCGAGTTGGATGCACACCCACTTAGTTTATTTTTGAGCTTTCATACACTTCTAGCTCTAGTGCATCTGTTGCATGGCAATCCCTACTCACTCACATTGATATCTATTAATGGTCATCTCCATAGCCCGTTGATACGCCTAGTTGATGTGAGACTATCTTCCCCTTTTCTTCACAACCTCCACCATATTCTATTCCACCTATAGTGATATATCCATGGCTCACGCTCATGTATTGCATAAGAGTTGAAAAGGTTTGAGAACATAAAAGGTGTGAAACAATTGCTTGACTTGTCATCAGGGTTGTGCATGATATAAATACTTTGTGTGGGGAAGATAGAGCATAGCCGGACCATATGATTTTGTAGGGATAACTTTCTTTTCTCATGTTATTTTGAAGAGACACAATTGCTTTGTTAGAATGCTTGAAATATTACAATTTTTATGTCAACATTAAGCTTTTGTTTTGAGTCTTATGGATCTGAAAATTCTTTCCACAATAAGAATATTGAATTGATAAATATGTTAGGCAGCATTCACACTTCATAAATTATTTGATTTATCATTTATCTACTCGAGGACGAGTAGGAATTAAGCTTGGGGATGCTGATACGTCTCCAACATATCTATAATTTATGAAGTATTCATGCCATTTTTACAATAATTCCATATTATTTTGGTATGATTTTATTAGAACTAACCTGGACTAATGTTGTTTTCAGCAAAACTACCATGGTGTTGTTTTTGTGCAGAAATAAAAGTTCTCGGAATAAGCTAAAACTTTACGGAGAATATTTTTGGACAATATAAAAAGTACTGGAGTGAAGAGTCACCGAAGAGGAAGGCCGAGGAAGCCACAAGCCACAGGGGCGCCCCCCTAGGGCGCGTCCCCCTAGCTTGTGACTTCCTCGAGAACCTTCTGGACGTGGGACCGATGCCAAAAATTCCTATAAATACTAAACCCCCAGAAAGAAACCTAGATTGAGAGTTCCGCCACCGCAAGCCTCCAGAGCCACGAAAAACCAATCGAGAGCCCGTTTCGGCACCCTGTCGGAGGGGGAAACCATCACCAGAAACCATATTCATCATCCCAACGGTCTCCATGATGAGGAAGGAGTAGTTCATCCTCGGGGCTGAGGGTATGTACTAGTATCTATGTGTTTGATGTCTCTCTCTCGTGTTCTTGAGATGACACGATCTTGATGTACCACGAGCTTTATTAATATAGATGAATCATATGGAGTTTTCCCCTCTCTATCTTCTTGTGATGAATTGAGTTTTCCCTTTGAAGTTTTCTTATCGGATTGAGTCTTTAAGGATTTGAGAACACTTGATGTATGTCTTGCGATGGGATATATGTGGTGACAATGGGATGTTCTATTGATTCACTTGATGTATGTTTTGGTGATCAACTTGCGGGTTCCGTGACCTTGGGAATCTATGCATAGGGGTTGGCACATGTTTTCGTCTTGACTTTCTGGTAGAAACTTTGGGGCACTCTTTGAAGTTATTTGTGTTGGATTGAACATGATGAATCTGAAATTGTGTGATGCATATCGTATAATCATGCCCATGGGTACTTGTGGTGACATCGGAGTACTAGGTGACATTAGGGTTTTGGTTGATGTGTATCTTAAGATGTTATTTTAGTACGAACTCTAGGGCTATTCGTGACACTTATAGGGATAGCTCATAAGATTGATCGAAAAAGATAACTTTGAGGTGGTTTCGTACCCTACAATAATTTCTTCGTTTGTTCTCCTATATTTGTTACTTTGGAGTGAACTCTTTGTCGTGCGTGAGGTATTTACATATGATTCAACTATGTTAGTATTGTTGAGAGAAATTGCACTAGTGAAAGTATGGACCCTAGGCCTTGTTTCCAAGCAGTTATACAACGTTTTGCTCACTGTTTACTATTTTTTACCTTGCTGTTTTATATTTTCAGATTACAAAAAACTATAGCTACCATCCATATTGCACTTGTATCACCATCTCTTCACCAAACTAGTGCACCTATACAATTTACCATTGTATTGGGTGTGTTGGGGACACAAGAGACTCTTTGTTATTTGATTGTAGGGTTGTTTGAGAGAGACCATCTTCATCCTACACCTCCCATCGATTGATAAACCTTAGCCATCGACTTGAGGGAAAATTGTCATTGTCCTACAAAACTCTACGCTTGGAGGCCCCACACGAATCTACAAGAAGAAGGTTGTGTAGTAGAAATCACCCCTCCTCTTGTTCTTCCTTGGGAGGGCTGATCTGGAGTACGTTTGGGGCTTCGGAGAGGAGGATTCGTCGCCATCGTCATCATCAATCCTGCTCCATCAATAATTCCATGATGCTCACCAGCAGGATGAGTAATTCCTTTGTAGGCTTGTGGAAGTTGTGTGAGATATGCTTAGAGTCCCACACATGAATCCCAAAGATCCTTTTCAGTTCATATTGTACATCACACACAATTTTCTCCATAACATCGTTTGTGGTAGGGGTGTCCATCACACACAATAGTTATAATTCCGTCGATTGTGTTATTCAATACATCACTCACGGTGCCTAGAAGAAACTATTTGGCATAGGGTTATCCATCACACATACTTTTTATGTGATTTTTTTGTGATAGGGTGGCCTAACGCACATAGTTGTTGACCAGAAGTCGTGTGTGATTGTTCACTAATCCAACATGCCAACTTTCAAGAAACCGTGTGGGTTTTTTGAGGTCAAGTCTGTTTGAAGGACATGAATTCTGTCTGTAGACCCCTACTACAAATACATGAAGGCTGGGTGTGACAAGGATAAGTTTGTCTGGCACAAGGCGTGGGTGAACGAACTGGATAAAGAACACATCATG
This sequence comes from Hordeum marinum, assembly GCA_022496015.1. Classification (NCBI taxonomy): domain Eukaryota; kingdom Viridiplantae; phylum Streptophyta; class Magnoliopsida; order Poales; family Poaceae; genus Hordeum; species Hordeum marinum. The sequence goes on from CM039672.1 coordinate 390,617,683, forward strand.
TATGCGGCCAAGGACGCATACACAAGCTATGAGATGTACAGGAGGATTGTTGGCATGGGGAAGTGCGTCCTTTCTGCAGACGACAAGGGATAGCCACAAGCAGAGCAATGGCGCAAATCGTCGTCAAAAGTACAATATGATTTGATGATCGTGTACTTCTTGTAAAGTTATATTGATAAATGTACATGTGTTGTATAGTCACTTACGTAATTGGATGTTCAAGTTGGTTATGAAAGTATGTTGGCATTATGTAAGAAAAGCATAGATGTTGTGCGAACAGAGCAAATCACATCGCATACAATTGTTTACCAGCAAACGTCTGCCCACAACACACACAACTTGTCAGGATGAATTGTCTATGTTATTATTGATCTTCGCACACAATTCTGATTAATGAATTGTTTGTCGGGTATCATACACACATTCTTATGCTAACTCGTTTGTGTACTGCTGGATCAATGCAAACATCTTATCCGAGTGAACTGTATGACGTACTTCGCACACATATGTGTTTTGTTAATCGTTTGTGTTATCTTGGCTAATCGCAAATAGTTCACAAGGACCAATTGTATGCCATGCATCACACACACAAATATCATCTGAATCGGGCCTGGTGGACCAGTCACTGCACATACTTTGTAGTATTGGTGACGGAGCTAGAACTACACCATTTGCGATTGATGGACCGCACATAGTTTGGTCGAATGGTCTCAGATGCATGTGCTGTCTTAGGACCTTCCTACAGTAGTGATATGTTAATACTTTGTTCCGGTTGTCTATTAGTGGAGGCTTTAATACCCCTTAGTTTTCTTTGTACCCCGCTGCCACGGGAGGGTACGACAAAAATGTTATGCAAGTTCTTATTACAAGGACGCATGACTATATATGGAATACATTTCCATATTACATTGATCAATTTGAGCTATTGTGTGTCGCTCTAGTTTGTGACTGTTATATGATGAATGTCATCCAACATACTTATCCATCACTGATCTAATGCCTATGCTTTTCTCATATTGATCCCCATTAAGTTACTACTATTGTTGTTGATGTTACAAACATCACAAAGTGCTACTATTACTGTTCTTATCACTATTGCTACTGTTACTCAAACTATCAAAACTATCAAACTACCGTGCTACTAAATTCTTTAATGCAGAGATATCGTATTCCACGTGTGGTTGAATTGAAAACTCAACTGCTAAGGCTCATAAACATTCTTTGGCTCCCCTTGTGTCAAATTAATAAATTTCTCTGAAATGCTACCCTCGAAAACTGTCGCAATCCTCTATACTTGTGGCTTATCAAGACCTTTTTCTGGCGCCATTGCCGGGGAATATAGTTATATTTATTGAGTTCACTTGGGTATCTATCGTTCCCTATGAATATATTGAAAGCCTAAAGAACCAGGATTGTACCTAATACGTCTCTAACGTATCTATAATTTTTGATTGTTCCATGCTATTATATTATCAATCTAGGATACTTTATATGCAATTATATGCTATTTTATACCAATTTTGGGAACTAAACTATTAACCCAATGCCTAGTCCTAGTTGCCGTTTTTTGCGTGTTTTTGGCTTTTCAAGAAACTAGTAACAAACATAGTCCAAACGCTACAAAACTTTTTGATAAGTTTTTCTGGACCAAAATAAGACCTGGAAGCTTAGGAGGGAATCCATATGTTGCACGAGGAGATGACACGGCAACAGGGCGTGGCCTCATGCCTTGTCAGTGTTGGAAATATGCTCTAAAGGCAATATAAATTGGTTATTATCACATTTCCTTATTAATCATAATTGTTTATTATCCATGCTTGAATTGTATTGATTGGAAACTCAAATACATGTGTGGGTACATAGACAACACTTTGTCCCTAGCGAGCCTCTAGTAGACTAGCTTGTTGATCAAAGATGGTCAAGGTTTGCTAGCTATAGACATGAGTTGTCATTTGATAACGAGATCACATCATTAGGAGAATGATGTGATGGACAAGACCCAAACTATGAACATAGCATACAATCGTGTCAGTTTATTGCTACTGTTTTCTGCATATCAACTATTTGTTCCTATGACCATGAGATCATGTAACTCACTGACACCGGAGGAGTACCTTGTGTGTATCAAACATCACAACATAACTGGGTGACTATAAAGGTGCTCTAAAAATATATCCGAGGGTGTCTGTAGGGTTGGCATGGATCGAGACTGGGATTTGTCACTCTGTATGATGGAGAGGTATTTCGGGGTCACTCGGTAATAGAACATCACAAGAAGCTTGCAAGCAATGTTACTAAGGAGTTAGTCATGGGATCTTGTGTTACAGAATGAGTAAAGAGACTTTCCGGTAGCAAGATTGAACTATGTATGGAGATACCGACGATCAAATGTCAGGAAAGTAACATACCGACGGACAAAGGGAACTGTATACGGGATTGTGTGAATCCTTGACATCGTGGTTCGATCGATAAAAATCTTCGTATAATATGTAGGAACCAATATGGGCATCTAGGTACCGCTATTGTTTATTGACCGTGGAGTTGTCTCGGTCATGTCTACATAGTTCTCGTACCCGCAGGGTCTGCACACTTAACGTTCGGTGACGATTTGGTATTGTTGAGTTGTGTATGTTGGTGATTGAAGTTTGTTCGGAGTCCCAGATGAGATCGCGGAACTCGTGAGGAGCTCCGTAATGGTACATAGGTAAATATTTATATATGGGAAGTCATATTTTGGCTACCGAAAAAGTTTCGGATTTTTCCGGTATTGTACCAGGATGCTTCCAGAAGGTTCGTGAAGGTTCCAGAGGGTTCCGGAGGAGTCTGAAAGGGTCCCTCCATCCCCTAGGACGTGCATGGGCTATAAGGGGGTGTCCAAGCCTTGTTGGGCCATCCCTCAAGGTCCCATGCGTCTAGGGGGTAGGAAACCCTAAAGGGGATGGCACCTAGGAGGTGCTTTGGGGAGGGAGGACTCCTCCCTCTTGGCCGTCGCCCACTTCCTTAGAGGAAGGGCTAGGGCTGCGCCCCATCTACACCCTACTACTATATAGAGAGAGGGAGAGGGAGGGAAGGAACATCCTAAGGCATAGATGCAGCCCTCGATCTCTCCCTAGATCTGTTTCTCCACCGAAAACGCATCTGCGACCGCACTTAGCGAAGCTCTGCTGAGATTGCTCCACCACCACCGCCACCACGCCGATGTGCTGCCTAAGAACTCATCTACCTATCCACCCCTTTCTTTATGGATCAAGAAGGCGTATACATCATAGAGATGTATGTGTAATGAACGCGGAGGTGCCGTCCATTCGGCGCTAGATTGGGACGGATCGTGATTGGATCGCGGGATAGATTGCGAGTTGGATCGTGAAGACGTTCGACTACATCAACCATGTTTCTTAACACTTCCCGCTTAGCGATCTTCAAGGGTATGTAGATCCACTCTCCCTCTCGTAGATGTTGATCTCCATAGATACATCTTGGGTGTTCGTAGGAAATTTGTTGTTTCCCATGTGACATTCCCCAACAGTTGCATCATGAGCTAGGTCTATGTGCAGATAACATGTACGAGTAGAACACAAAAAGAGTTTGTGGGCGTTGATGTTCAGATTGCTTACCTCCTTAGACTTATCTTGGTTCGGTGATATTGTGGGATGAAGCGGCTTGGACCAACCTTACTCGTCCACGTACAAGAGACCGGTTCCATCGACTGACATGCAACTTGTTGCATAAAGATGGTTGGCGGGTGTCTGTCTCTCCCACTTTAGTTGAATCATTCCTTTTAGAAGGTTAAAAGGCAACTTGATTATCACTGTTGTGGATCTGCGTAGGTAAGAATGGTTCTTACTAGTTTCCCATAGCAGCCACATAAAACTTGCAACAACAAAGTAGAGGACGTCTAACTTGTTTCTGCAGGGCATGTTGTGATGTGATATGGACAAGACGTGATTTGATATATGTTGATGTATGAGATGATCATGTTTTGTAATAGCTATCGGGACTTGCATGTCGATGAGTACGGCAACCGGCAGGAGCCATAGGGTTGTCTTTAATTATTGTATGACCTGCATGTCAATCATTAAGCGTTCTGTAATGCTTTACTTTATCGCTAAAAGGTAGCAATAGTAGTATAAGCATGGTTGGCGCGACAACCCCGATCGCAACACAATGATGGAGATCATGGTGTCATGCCGGTGACGATGGAGATCATGTCGGTGCTTTGGAGATGGAGATCAAAAGCACAAGTTCATGGCCAGATCATGTCACTTATGATTTGCATGTGATGTTAATCCTTTTATGCATCCTATATTGTTGAGGACGACTGTAGCATTATAAGGTGATACGTCACTAAAATTTCAAGATAAAATTGTGTCCTACCCTAGTGTGCACCGTTCCTAAAGTTTGTCATTTCGAAACACCACGTGATGATCGGGTGTCATAGACTCTACGTTCACATACAACGGGTGCAAGCTAGTTTTGCACATGCGGAGCACTCGGGTTAAACTTGACGAGCCTAGCATGTACAAACATGGCCTTAGAACACAGGAGACCAAAAGGTATAACATGAGTCATATAGTAGATATGATCAACATGGAGATGTTCACCATTGAAACCACCTCATCTCACGTGATGATCGGACTTGGGTTGGTGGATTTGGATCATGTCACACTTAGACAACCCGAGGGATGTTGATTTGAGTGGGAGTTCTTAAGTGATATGATTAATTGAACTCATTATCATGAACATAATCAAATTTCTTTGCAAATTATGTTATAGATCAATAGCTCGCGCTATAGCTGCTTTTAATCTTGATATGTTCCTAGAGAAAAATTAAGTTGAAAGATGATGGTAGCAATTATGCAGACTACGTCCATGATCTGAGGATTGTCCTCATTGCTACAAAGAAGGTTTATGTCTGTGATGCACCGCTCGGCGTGCCACCCCCTCAAGTGTCGTTTGTGGGTACTGAGAACATCAGACATGCACGTTTTTTATGACTACTTGATAATTCAGTGTGTCATGCTTTACGTCTTAGAATTGAGGCTTCAAAGACGTTTCATAGCACGGAGCATATGAGACGTTCCAAGAGCTGAAATTGGAATTTTAGGCTCGTGCCCGTGTTGAGAGGTATGAGACCTCCAACAAGATTATTTTCCTACAAGATGAAGGAGAATAACTCAATTGGTGAGCATGTGCTCAGATTGTCTGGTACTACAATCGCTTGAATCAAGTGAGAGTTGATATTCCAGATAATATAGTGATTAACATAGTTCTCCAAGTCACTGCCACCAAGCTAATGGAGCTTCGTCATGAACTATGACATGCCAGGGATGGATGATGACCCACAAGTATAGGGGATCTATCATAGTCCTTTCGATAAGTAAGAGTGTCAAACCCAACGAGGAGCAGAAGGAAATGACAAGCGGTTTTCAGTAAGTTATTCTCTACAAGCACTGAAATTATCGGTAACAGATAGTTTTGTGATAAGGTAATTCGTAACGGGTAGCAAGTAATAAATGTAGCAAAGGTGCAGCAAGGTGGCCCAATAATTTTTGTAGCAAAGGACAAGACTAGACAAACACTTATATAAAGTGAAGTGCTCCCGAGGACACATGAGAATGTCTGTCAAGCTAGTTTTCATCGCGCTCATTTGATTCGCGTTCGTTACTTTGATAATTTGACATGTGGGTGGACCGGTGCTTGGGTGCTGCCCTTACTTTGACAAACCTCCCACTTATGATTAACCTCTCTCGCAAGCATCCACAACTACAGAAGAAGAATTAAGATAAATCTAACCATAGCATGAAACATATGGATCCAAATCAGCCCCTTATGAAGCAACGCATAAACTAGAGTTTAAGCTTCTGTCACTTTAGAAACCCATCATCCACTTATTACTTCCCAATGCCTTCCCCTAGGCCCAAATAATGGTGAAGTGTCATATAGTCAACGTTCACATGACACCACTAGAGGATAGACAACATACATCTCATCAAAATATCGAACGAATACAAAATTCACATGATTACTTATAACAAGACTTATCACATGTCCTCAGGAACAAACGTAACTACTCACAAAGCATGTTCATGTTCATAATCAGAGGATTACTAATTATCATAAAGGATATGAACATATGATCTTCCACCAAGTAAACCAAATAGCATCAACTACAAGGAGTAATCCTAGCAACCCACAGGTACCAATCTGAGGTTTGAAACAAAGATCATATACAAGAGAAGAGCTAGGGTTTGGAGAGGAGATGGTGCTGGTGTAGATGTTGATGGAGATTGACCCCCTCTTGATGAGATGATCATTGGTGATGATGATGGCTTTGATTTCCCCCTTCAGGAGGAAAGTTTCCCCGGCAGAACAGCTCCGCCGGAGATCTAGATTGGTTCTGCCCAAGTTCCGCCTCGAGACGGTGGCTCTTCATCCCGAAAGCTCTCTCCTGATTTTTTCTAGGTCAAAACTCTTCATATAGCAGAGGATGGGCACCAGAGGGCTGCCAGGGGTCCACAAGCCACAAGGGCACGGCTAGGGGGTAGGTCGCGCCCAGCAGGCTTGTGACCTCCTGGTGGGTCCCCTCTGGTATTTGTTTTGCCCAATATTTTGTATATATTCCAAAACAATTCTCCGTACTTTTCAGGACTTTTGGAGTTCTGCAGAATAGGTCTCTCATATTTGCTCCTTTTCCAGTCCAAAGTTCTAGCTGCCGACATTCTCCCTCTTCTTGCAAACCTTGTAAAATAAGAGAGAAAATGCTTAAGTATTGTACCATAATGTGTAATAACAGCCCATAATGCAATAAATATCAATATAAAATCATGATGCAAAATGGACGTATCAACTCCTCCAAGCTTAGACCTCGCTTGTCCGCAAGCGAAAGCCGAGATCAATAAATGTGTCCACATGTTTAGAGATAGAGGTGTCGATAAAATAAAATACGGACATGAGGGCATCATGATCATCTTTAGAACATCAATACTTATTGATATATAATTTCTTATACTAGAGTAACAATTCATTCACAAGATAAAGTATGAACCAAGAACTCTATTGAGAACTAACAAACTATGCTCTCAGTCATTGAAGCGATTTGCAATTTATCATAACATCGAAAAGAGTCAATATAAGAGCTTGTAAAGCAAATCCACATACTCAATCATCTTTTAGTCTTTCATAATTTCTAACACTCATGTGGTACTCATGAGGTCAAAGCTTCAATTGGACCCAGAGAAAGATAGGGCTTATAGTTTTGCCTCCCAACTATTTACCTCAAGGGTAATGGCAACAAAAATAACTCATGATCACCCACATATGAGTGGATATATGTGTCTAGATCATTCCCCAACACATAATGCTTGCCAAGAGAGAAAGGCAAAATATAGAAAGTGGTGAAGATCACCATGACTCTTGCATAAAGGTAAGTACTTGTAAAGTAAAAGTAACAGATAGGCCCTTCGCAGAGGGAAGCAGAGGTTATCATGCTTTTTTTGGATGTGCAAACCCTTAATGCAAAGGAACATTACATTGTATTGCCCTTTGTGATAGCAACCTTTATTAAGAAGTTCATTGCTTTTATTTCTTTACCATCACAAGTTCATACACCGCTTATTTTCCCTTACACTAAAATATCATACATATTTAGGAGCAATTCTTATTGCTTTTTGCACTAATGAGAACTTACTTGAAGGATCTTACTCAATCCATAGGTAGGTATGGTGGAATCTCATGGAAAAACTTGGTTGAGGGTGTTTGGATGCACAAGTAGTATCTCTACTTGCTGCGGATGTTTTGGCTAGTATGAGCTGGAAGCAAGCATTACATGTTGGAGGATCTATAACCATATAACTTCTATTCAGAAATAAGAAAACATAACCCATTATGTTGTCTTCCTTGTCCAACGTCAACTTCTTAGCATATAATATTTTAATGAGTGCTCACAATCATAAAAGATGTCTGATATAATATATTTATATGTGAACCTCTCTTTCTTTATTACTTCCTTTTAATTGCACCAATGACTAATTGCTATGTTTGTCAACTCCCAACAAATTTCAATCGACATACTTCTTATATGTGAAATCATCACTCCCCATGAGATCATAGCAAGCAAGCAAAGCCCTCACATCAAATCTACTTTTTATTATATAACTCTCGGACTCGCTTACATAAGGGGAACATAAAGAAAAACTCAAAGCTAGATCATACTAAAACTTTATTCTACTAGATCAAGGTAAAACCAAAAGGATCAAAGTAGGAAAAACAAAAAAATTAAAAGATGTGATAGTGCTACGATACCGGGGCACCTCCCCCAAGCTTGGCACAAGCCAAGGGGAGTGCCCATACCCATGTGTTTAGATGTCCTTCTTCGGAGGTGGTGATGTTGGAGTTGTTGATGAGGTTGGAGACTCGTCCTCCGTCTACCAAGGCATAGGCTCCCCATCGTAAAAAGATGAATGAGTCTCCGGGGTCCTGAAATCTGCAGCCAAACTCATTCTCTTAAATATGTATTCATACTCATAGTTTTGGTCTTGCAGGTCATAGATCTGGGCTTGGAGATGTTCGATTTTCTTGTAATGCTTGAAGATGTCCTCCCAGATGTCCTTGGCGTCCAACTTGTGCTTAATTATGACTAAACTCCGCGGTCATCATATGATTGGCATTGAGTCCACGTTCCACCATCACTTGTCACTTGAAGACTTGCTGCTCCATTGCTTCGAGCCTTGTTTCCACACTTCCGGTCTTCTTTGGCCCCTCAACATCACGGGTGTGCAGCAGCCCCTCACGCATCTCAATGGTTTGAGGGTGTGCAGCACCTCCGTAAGATATGGGTTGAAGACCTTCTCGAAGAACTTGTCCTTCAAAGCACTTGGGGACGTCATGGCGATCTAGATCTACTACATAAACAACTCAAAACGAGAATACGAGGTATTGTCGTGATACGAAGGTCTAAACCTTCAGGAGATTATATAATGAATTTTACCAACCCAAAGGAGTGTACCACAAGAAAAAGGAGTCCGGAGGGTGCACGGGATGGCCACAAGCCACAGGGGCGTGGCCAGGGGGTAGGCCACGCCCTGCAGGCTTGTCGCCTCCACATGCACTTTTTGGACTACTTTAAATTTTCCTAATTTATTAAATATTCCAAAACGGAGAAAATTTTCTATTGGAAAAGTTTTGGAGTTGGTTTGCTTACCGTACCACATACCTATTCCTTTTCAGAGTCTAAAACGTTCTGGGAGGTCTCCCTAATGTACTCCTCGAGAGTTATGGTATTGATAATATTGGTTTCAACATTTATGGAAGTACCTGAGATATAATGTTTGATTATGTGCCGGTTTACCACCTTCGGGTTAGTGTCCTCGGCATTGTTGATCTTGATGGCACCAAAACGATATACTTTATTGACAATGTAAGGCCCTTCTCATTTAGAGAGAAGTTTTCCTGCAAAAAATCTTAAACGAGAATTTTATAACACGACATGGTCACCTACATTGAATTCACGCTTTTGTATCCTTTTATCATGCCATCTCTTAACCTTTTCTTTAAACCACTTGGCATTCTCATAGGCCTGGGTTCTCCATTCATCAAGTGTGATACTGTCAAATAACCTCTTCTCACCACCAAGTTTAAAATCATAGTTGAGATATTTAATTGCCCAATAAGCTTTATGTTCTAGCTCTAGAGGTAATTGACATGATTTACCACAAACCATTTTATACGGAGACATACCCATAGGGTTTTTGTAAGGAGTTTTGTAAGCCCATAATGCATCATCAAGTTTCTTAGACCAATTCTTTCTAGATCTATTAACAGTCTTTTGCAAGATCAATTTAATTTCTCTATTTCTTAATTCTACTTGAACACTAGACTGAGGATGATAAGGAGATGCAATTCTATGATTAACATCATACTTAGCAAGCAATTTACGGAAAGCACCATGAATAAAGTGTGAACCACCATCCGTCATTAAATATCTAGGGACTACAAATCTAGGGAAAATAACTTCTTTAAGCATTTTAATAGAAGTGTTATGATCAACACTACTATTTGGAATAGCTTCCACCCATTTAGTGACATAATCTATAGCAACTAGATTATGAATATACCCATTGGACTGTGGAAAAGGTCCCGTATAATCAAAACCCCAAACATCAAATGGTTCAATTGTTGTAAATATGCCCTAGAGGCAATAATAAATTAGTTATTATCATATTTCCTTGTTCATGATAATCTTTTATTATCCATGCTATAATTGCATTTATCGGAGACTTAGATGGATGTGTGGATACATAGACAAAACCATGTCCCTATTATGCCTCTAATAGACTAGCTCGTTGATCAAAGATGGCTATGGTTTCCTAGTCATGGACATGAGATGTCATTTGGTAACAGGATCACATCATTAGGAGAATGATGTGATGGACAAGACCCAAACTACAAACGTAGCATATGATCGTGTCAGTTTATTGCTACCGTTTTCTGCATGTCAACTATATGTTCCTATGACCATGAGATCATGCAACTCGCTGACACCGAAGGAGTACCTTGTGTGTATCAAACGTCGCAACATAACTGGTTGACTATAAAGGTGCTCTATAGGTATCTCTGAGGGTGTCTGTTGTGTTGGCATGGATCAAGACTGGGATTTGTTACTCCGTGTGACAGAGAGGTATCTCAGGGCCCACTCGGTAATACAACATCACAATAAGCCTTGCAAGCAATGTGACTAAGTGTTAGTCATGGGATCTTGTATTACATAACAAGTAAAGAGGCTTGTCGGTAACGAGGTTGAACTAGGTATGGAGATATCGACGATCGAATCTCGGGCAAGTAACATACTGAAGAACAAAGGGAACATCATACGGGATTAATTGAATCCTTGACATAGAGGTTCGACCGATAAAGATCTTCATAGAATATGTAGGTACCCATATGGGCATCCAGGTCCCGCTATTGGTTATTGACCGTAGAGGTGTCTTGATCATGTCTACATAGTTCTCGAACCCGCAGGGTCTGCGCACTTAAGGTTCGGTGACGTTTTGATAGTATAGACTTATGTATGGTGGTGACTAAAGGTTGTTTAGAGTCCCGGATGAGATCCCGGACGTCACGAGGAGCTCCGAAATGGTCCGGAGGTAAAGATTGATATATAGGAAGTCCTATTTTAGTTGCCAGAAAAGTTTCGGGCTCATCGGTAATGTACCGGGAGTGTCGGTAGTGTACCGGGGGACCATCGGGAGGGGTATTTCGACCCAAGAGGCTACATGGGCTGTGGGAGAGTGAATACCAGCCCTTAGTGAGCTGGTGGAAGTCCCACACAAGGCCCATGCGGCTAGGGAAGAAAAGCCCAAAGGGAAAAGGTGGAAAAAGGCAAAAAAAGGAGGAATCCTAGTCCTACTAGGATTGGAGGAGGAGTCCTCCTTTCCTCCCCACTTCGGCCGACCCAAAGGAGGCTTGGCCCTTGCGCCATTGCCTCTCCTCCCTCCCTCTTATATATACTGGAGGTTTTAGGGTTTTTTCACTAGATTTTCGGCCACGTGCTACCCGTTCCTCTAGTGCATAGTTTCTCCTCTATATTGGATTTCTGCAGTGCTTAGGTGAAGCCCTACCGGAATAGCTCCACCACCATCGCCGGAGCGCCATCATGCTGCCGAAGAGCTCTTATACCTCTCCGCTTCCTCTTTTTGGATCAAGAAGGCAGAGATCGTCATCGAGCTGTACGTGTGCTGAACACGGAGGTGCCGTCCGTTCAGCGCTAGATCGGAAGGACTGTGATCAAGATTGTGAGACAGATCGTGATGAGATCGCGAGACGGATCGTGATGAGATCGTGGGATGGATCGTGATGAGTTCGCGGGACGGATCGTGATCGCATCGCGGGACGGATCGTGATGAGATCGCGGGACAGATCGTGATGAGTTTGCGAGACGGATCGTGATCGGATCGCGGGACGGATCGTGATGACATCGCGGGACGGATCGTGATGAGATCGCGGGACGCATGGCGATTTGGATTGCGAAGACGTTCGACTACACCAACCACGTTTCTTAACGCTTCCCTCTTAGCTATCTACAAGGGTATGTAGATCCACTCTCCCTCTCGTAGATGCTCATCACCATGGATAGATCTTGCGTGTGCGTAGGATTTTTTTTGTGTCCCATGCAATGTTCCCCAACAGTGGTATCAGAGCTAGGTCTATGTGTAGATGAGATCTCGAGTAGAACACAAAGAGTTTGTGGGCGTTGATGCTTAGATTGCTTCCTCTCTTGGTCGTGTTTTTTTCCAGCGGTATTGTGAGATGAAGCGGCCCGGACCAACATTACTCGTACGCTTACGAGAGACCGGTTCCCTCAACCGCAACTTGTTGCATAGATCGCTTGTGGATGCCAGTTTCTCTCACTTTAGTTGGATTGGATTCGACAAAGGCGGTCCTTGAGAAGGTTGAAAAGCAACTAGTGTATCACCGTTGTGGTTTTTGCGTAGATGAGAATTGTTCTTGCTAGATACCCGTAGCAACCACGTAAAACATGCAACAAAAATTAGAGGACGTCTAACTTGTTTTTGCAGGGTATCTTGTGATGTGATATGGCCAATTACATGATGTGATATATGTGATGTATGAGATGATCATGTGTTGTATAGAATATCACGACTTGCATGTCGATGAGTACGGCAACCAGCAAGAGCCATAGGGTTGTCTTTAATTATTGTATGACCTGCATGTCAATCATTAAGCGCTATGTAATGCTTTACTTTATTGCTAAACGGTAGCAATAGTAGTACAAGCATGATGGGCGCGACAACCCCGATGGCGACAGGTTGATGGAGATCAAGATGATGGAGATCATGGTGTCGTGCCGGTGACGATGGAGATCATGCCGGTGCTTTCAAGATGGAGATCAAAAGCACAAGTTCATGGCCATATCATGTCACTTATGATTTGCATGTGATGTTAATCCTTTTATGCACCTTGTGTTGCTTAGAACGACGGTAGCATTATAAGGTGATCCCTCACTTAATTTCAAGATAAATTGTGTTCTCCCCGAGTGTGCACCGTTGCGAAAGTTCGTCATGTCGAGACACCATGTGATGATCGGGTGTGATAGACTCTACGTTCACATACAACAGGTGCAAGCCAGTGTTGCACGTGCAGAACACTCGGGTTAAACTTGACGGGCCTAGCATGTACAGACATGGCCTCGGAACAGAAGAGACCGAAAGGTTGAACATGAGTTATATAGTAGATATGATCAACATGATGATGTTCACCATTGAAACCACCTCAACTCACGTGATGATCGGACTTGAGTTGGTGAATTTGGATCATGTATCACTCAAATGACCGGAGGGATGTCAATTTGAGTGGGAATTCTTAAGTAATATGATTAATTGAACTCATTATCATGAACATAGTCAGTAGTGTCTTTGCAAAATTATGTTGTAGATTACTAGCTCACGCTATAGCTCCCTTGAATTATTATATGTTCCTAGAGAAACAGAGTTGAAATATGATGGTAGCAATATTGCGGACTGGGTCCGTGATCCGAGGATTGTCCTCATTGCTGCACAGAAGGCTTATGTCCTTAATGCACCGCTCGGTGCGCCAACCCCTGTAGCATCGTTTGTAGATGTTGTGAACATCTGACAGGCACGTTCTGATGACTACTTGATAGTTTAGTGCGTCATGCATTACGACTTAGAATAGAGGCTCCGAAACCTTTTGAACGTCACGGAACATATGAGATGTTCTAAGAGCTGAAATTAGGATCTCAGGCTCGTGCCCGTGTTGCGAGATATGAGATCTCCAACAAGATTCTCTGCCTGCAAGATGAAGGAGAATAGCTCAATCGTTGAGAATGTGCTCAGATTGTCTATTACGGAATCTCGGGCAATGTGACTAAGTGTTAGTCACGGGATCTTCTATTACAGAACGAGTAAAGAGACTTGCCGGTAATGAGGTTGAACTAGGTATGGAGATACCGACTATCGAATCTCGGGCAAGTAACATACCGAAGAACAAAGGGAACATCATACGGGATTAACTGAATCCTTGACATAGAGGTTCGATCGATAAAGATCTTCGTAGAATATGTAGGAACCAATATGGTCATCTAGGTCCCGCTATTGGTTATTGACCGTAGAGGTGTCTCGGTCATGTCTACATAGTTCTTGAACCCGCAGGGTCTGCACACTTAAGGTTCAGTGATGTTTCGGTAGTATAGAGTTATGTATGGTGGTGACCGAAGGTTGTTCGGAGTCCCGGATGAGATCCTAGACGTCACGAGGATCTCCGGAATGGTCCGGAGGTAAAGATTGATATATAGTAAGTCCTATTTTGGTCGCCGGAAAAGTTTGGGCTCATCGGTAATGTACCGGGAGTGCCGATAGTGTACCGGGAGACCATCGGGAGGGGTATTTCGACCCAAGAGGCTAAATGGGCTTTAGGAGAGTGAATACCAGCCCTTAGTAGGCTGGTGGAAGTCCCACACAAGGCCCATGCGGCTAGGGAAGAAAATCCCAAAGGGAAAAGGTGGAAAAAAGGCAAAAAATGAGGAATCCTAGTCCTACTAGGATTGGAGGAGGAGTCCTCCTCTCCTCCCCATTTCGGCCGACCCAAAGGAGGCTTGGCCCTTGCGCCAAGGCCTCTCCTCCCTCCCTCTTATATATACTGGAGGTTTTAGGGTTTTTTCACTAGATTTTCAGCCACGTGCTACCCGTTCCTCCAGTGCATAGTTTCTCCTCTAGATCGGATATCTGCAGTGCTTAGGCGAAGCCTTGCCGGAATAGCTCCAACATCATTGCCGGAGCGCCATCATGCTGCGGGAGAACTCTTCTACCTCTCCGCTTCCTCTTGCTGGATCAAGAAGGCGGAGATCGTCATTGAGCTGTACATGTGCTGAATGCGGAGGTGCCGTCCGTTCGGCGCTAGATCGGAAGGACCGTGATCAAGATCGCGAGACGGGTCATGATGAGATCGCAGGACGGATCATGATGAGTTCGCGGGATGGATCGTGATCGGATCGCAGGACGGATCGTGATGAAATCGCAGGATGGATCGTGATGAGATCGCGGGACGGATCGTGATGAGTTCACGGGACGGATCGTGATCGGATCACCGGACGGATCATGATGAGATCGTGGGATGCACGGCGATTTGGATCGCGAAGATGTTCGACTACACCAACCGCGTTTCTTAACGCTTCCCGCTTAGCGATCTACAAGGGTATGTAGATCCACTCTCCCTCTCGTAGATGCTCATCACCATGGATAGATCTTGCGTGTGCGTAGGAATTTTTTTGTTTCCCATGCAACGTTCCCCAGCGTCAATAACAAGTGAGTAATTCATAGGCATTTCCTGACGTCTACTAATATTACCAATTCTTTGACATTCATCGCAAGACAAGACAAACTTACGAGCATCTTTGAAGATAGTAGGTCAATAAAGACAAGATTGTAATACCTTGTGTGTAGTTCTATCTCCAGCATGGTGTCGTCCGTAGGCCTCGAAATGACACTTGTGTAGGATATGTTCCTGTTCTTGCTCAGGTACACAACATCTAATAACACCACCTACCCATTATTTATAAAGGTGTGGGTCATCCCAAAAGTAATGTCTCAAATCATAGAAGAACTTTTTATTTTGTTGATATGTGAAACTAGGCGGTATAAATTTAGCAACAATGTAATTAGCATAATGACGGGGGGATGACCCCGGGGTAGCCTCAAGCGCCCCCTTTCCCTAGCCTTCTAACACAATCAAAGGGCGGGCCGCCTCCCCCTGCGGTCCGGCTACGCCCTGCGAGAAGCGGCCCGCCGGCTACGCCCCACCGGTTACGACATGCCGGCAGGCTGGGGGCATTGCCGCCTGCCCCCCAGCCGGTCGGGCATTGGATACCGTCGTTAGGGCATGCGTGGCAACAGTGGACCCCATCCCATCGGGGGTCAGCGCCGATATGGCCATAGCGAAGGCGTCAGGGCCTCTGACCCTGGCGGATGGTGACCGGGCTTCCAACAGTGCCGGCATGCCCCAACCACGCCGTTACCTGCCCCGACATGGCTACAGGGTGGCCGGCCGTACCGCTGACCTTGTCCGGCCACTTCAAGATGACGCCACAAGGGGCGGCCCGTGCCGTGACGTGACCGGCGTCGGGACCCGCCGTGCAGGCCCTGCTAGTTCCCACAGCCGGTGGGACCTACCAGCAACAGGACCCCACAGCCGGTGGCCCCCGCAGCCGGCTAGAGAGGCTGCCGGCTGGGGGCCGCCCTTTGACCTTCTATTTGTATTGTAATCTGGGGGCTGGCCTATAAAACCCCCCGGGCCTCCCCCATCCAAGGGATCGGTCGGTAGATCTCCCAGCTCTCTTCACATCCACTCCACACACACGCACGTAAGGAGGCAGAAGAGCGAGCTAGCTCCTTCTTCCTCCACGATCCATACAGCTCAAGGAGCACCATTGTAATCCGACCATTGTCTCAACTAGACCAAGCAGGACTACGGGTGTTACCTCCCACGGAGGGCCCCGAACCTGGGTACATCGTGTGTCCCCCACCGCTTGTGCCTAATCCCGCTCCTAGAGCCCGTCGGCGTCCTTTGTCCCCTCTCGATAAGCCTACCTATGGCATCTGCCGTGACGAAACCGCGATAGTTGGCGCCCACCGTGCGGCCCTCCGCGGCGCCGGCCGGAGTCACGCTCCGGGCGGGACCCTTCACCACCTCCACCGACCGCCTCGCGTCCGGGAGGAACCGCGTGCTCGTGGGGCTTGCTCCGGCGGGCCTTGCGAGCAACACGGCCGACATCTCTAATGAGTGCCTCGGCCACGACCTCGTGCTCGACGTCGCCGCGCTCGCTAGGCAGTTCAGCAAGCTGAGCCTCGCTGAAGAACCAGAGGCCGACGAGTACCCTAATTGGGTGTTCAACTGCACCGATCCTCCCTCATCCGTGGGCGCGCTCGCCACGGGCGAGACCATCGGCCTCCACACCTGTGTGGGAGAGATGGTCACCGTCTCCTCCACCACTTCGGGCCGTGTGCCGGCGGTTGAGGCCGCCGCAGCCGCCACTCGTGTCGGCACCTCTGACCCACTCGCCGCCACCCTTCGGGGTCTGGGCACTCCTATCGCTACGACGGCGGACCCGTCCATCGCCAGAGCCGAGCTGGAGGCGACCCGTCGCTTGCTGTTCGAAGACGCCAGCGCCCTCATTGCTGAGCGGCGCCGGATGGAGGCCACGCAGCGGGAATACAACTACGCGTACGGTCTCACCCCGGCTGGCCCCGAGCCCAGCCGACGTGGTGTTGTGCGAGAACTCGGCCGCGTGGTCGCAGAAATCCTCGGCGGCCGCTTCCCCGTCTACGACACCCCCGCGGCCAACCTGTGCGCCACCAAGGTTGCCTACGAGGATTTGGCAACCTTGGAGGGCGAGGAGCAGGCCGCACGCGAGCGGCACATCAAGGACCTCATCGACACCGCCAACGCGCAACAGGTCGTCCTCACCCCCGGTGGGGCCGTCTCCGAGTTTCCCCGTCCCGAGGGCGAGGACACTAGGGTTGCTGACCGCCGGCCGGCCCAGCACTCCAGCATCCCTCGTCCCTCCGGCCAGAACGCCCGGGGGGGGGAGCAACGTTCAGCGCCCCCCGTCACGCGGAAATGAGCAGCCGGCTGTGAACAACCGACGCAGCCACAACCCGGCCGACAGCAACCGCCGTGACGAGGCGCCGGCGGGCGGCAGCCGGTGCACTCGCGGGCATACTCTGCCTCCGTGGCAGGAACCGGCACGGTCCATCCCGCCGGCCGTCCATCCTGAGCTTGCCGCCCGGCTCGGACCCCACGTCCCCCACAGCGACAACGACGCCTGGCTCCGTCTTGACTGGCTGGCGCAGTCGGGTCTCCTCGAGGAGGAGGGCTCGATTGGCCCGGCCTTCTTCGGTCCATGGATCCGCAACGAGCCCTTTCCGCCCGGCTTCACTCTCCCCCGCGACACCCCGGAGTATACCGGGGCTGCCAAGCCGGAGACTAGCTGAACGACTACACCACCGCTGTCGGCATCGCCAGGGGGAACAAGCACGTAGCTGTCCGCTAGGCCCCCCTCATGCTGATCGGCTCGGCCCGCACCTGGCTGAACAGCCTAGCCACCGACAGCATCAACACCTGGACGGACTTCGAGGAGGCCTTCGTCCGCAACTTCACCGGCACCTACAAACGCCCTGGCCGGCCCCACGAGCTGGCCATTTGTGTCTAGGGGCCGGAAGAGCCCCTCCACGACTACCTCACATGCTGGACCGAGCTCCGCAACTCCTGCGAGGGAGTGCACAAGGTACAGGCCATCCAGTACTTCATCGAAGGCTGCTACGATGGCACCCCCCTCAAGCACAAGCTCTTGTGCTCCGAGCCAGCCTCCCTGGCGAACCGGATGTCCAAAGTAGAAAAATACGCCATTGCCGACTCCTCGATGAGGATGAAGGCTAAGGCACCGGCTACGCCCCCCGTCGCGCCACGGGCGGCGGCCGACAACCGGTAGTAGCAAAACGACAAGCGCAAGAACGACCAGCCCGACTCCCGCTACGGGAGCCGGCAAGTCGCCTCCATCGAGGAGGAGCAGCCGGCTGGCCAGGCCTCCGGTCAGCGCCAGCGCACCGGCAAGGCCGCCTGGCAGCCCAAGCTGACTTTCGAGCAAATGCTTGACCTCCCCTACAAAAACCACTCCGGTGCCAAGTCGGCCACACACACGCTCCGGCAGTGCAGCTTCTCACAACGATTGGCCCGGGGGGGGGGGCGGCCTCCCGGCTCCCCCCGCGCAGCCAGCCCGCGCTCCAACACCAGCCCCGGCTCGGGCTCTGGCTCCCTTTCAAGGTCAGGCGGACCCGGCCCCGGCTCGGGGCGACGGCCGGCTGCACAACCGGTTCCCCGAACATGACGACTGCTACGTCGTCTTCACCAGCGAAGAGACGGACAAGCACGCCCAGCGCCGGCTCCACCGCGAGGTGAATGCCACCATGCCCGCAACTCCCCAGTTCATGCATTGGTCCGAGAAGCCGATCACCTGGAGCCGGGCGGACCACCCGGCCGTGATGCCGAACCCTGGCAGCTACACCCTCGTCCTCGATCCCACCATTGCCTCCGAGAAACGCTCGTGCCGCTTATCGCGGGTGTTGATCGATGGAGGCAATAGCATCAACATCCTCTACCTTGACACCCTGCTCAAGCTGGGGCTCAAGGTGGAGGATCTGAAAACAAGTTGGACCGTCTTTCACGGCATCGTGCCGGGAAAGTCCTGCACCCCTCTCGACAAGATCAAGCTCGACGTCCTCTTCGGCGGCGCCGGTCACTTCCGCCACGAGCCGGTCTTGTTCGAGGTAGTGGAACTTGATAGTCCCTACCATGCATTGCTAGGCCGGCCGGCTCTCGTCAAGTTCATGGCGATCCCCCACTACGCCTACCTCAAGCTCAAGATGCCGGGTCCCAAGGGCATCATCACCGTCGCCGGCAAATACCAGATGTCAATGGCGTGCGCGCGAGACGGCAGCCGGCTAGCCGAGGCCCTGGAGATAGCGGAGGAGAAGCAGCAGCTCGACCGGCTGGTGGCCCTAGCCTCTGCCCAGCCGGCCATGCCAGCCCCTCCATCCCAATCGGTCAGCGAAGCCTCGTTCTAGCCGTCCAAGGACACCAGGCAGGTGCCACTCGATCCGGCCAACCCCACCCAGTGCGTGACCATCGGATCCCGCCTCGACAGCAAATAGGAAAGCGAGCTCGTCTACTTCCTCCGTGAGAATCGGGACATCTTTGCATGGTCCCCCAAGGACATGTTGGGTGTTCCGTACAAGTTCGCCGAGCACAAGCTACACGTACGGCCGGATGCGAAGCCGGTCAAGCAACCCCTACGCCGTTTCTCTGAGGAGAAGCGGCATACTATAGGAGAAGAGATCGCCCGGCTGCTCGCAGCCGGCTTCATCATGGAGGTATTCCACCCGGACTGGCTAGCCAACCCATTCCTAGTGCTGAAGAAAAACAAGACCTGGCGCATGTGTATCGACTACACAAGCCTGAACAAGTCGTGCCCCAAGGACACGACCGGCTGCAATCTGCTGTCTTTCCTGGACGCCTACTCCGGATACCACCAGATAAAGCTGGACCCGGCCGACCGGCTCAAGACCTCCTTCATCACCCCCTTCGGGGCCTACTGCTACATCACCATGTCCTTTGGCCTGAAGAATGCAGGCGCTACCTTCCAGCATTGCATGCAAAAGTGCCTCCTACCTCAGATAGGCAGGAATGTCCACGTCTATGTGGAAGACATCGTCATCAAATCCAAGAAGCATTTCAGCCTCCTCGACGACCTCCGGGAGACGTTCGCCAACTTGCATGAATACAAGATCAAGCTCAACCCGGAGAAGTGTGTGTTCGGCATCCCAGCCGGCCAGCTCCTGGGTTTCTTCGTATCTGCCCGCGGCATCGAAGCTAACCCCGAGAAGATCCGGGCGATTGAGCGCATGCCCAAGCCGGTCCGGCTCCGTGACGTCCAGAAGTTCACCGGATGCCTTGCCTCCCTCAGCTGGTTCATCAGCTGGCTGGGCGAGAAGGCCTTGCCCCTCTACGGGCTCCTACGCAAGTCGGCCCTGGTCAAGCCGGGCCGAGACCTCTCGAAGAAGTCGTCCCTGTTCGACTGGTCCGACGAGGCGGATGCGGCATTCTGCGGCCTCAAGCGAGCTCTCACCAGCGCGCCCATCTTGGCCGCGCCGGCTGACAAGGAGCCTTTGCTCGCCTACACTGTGGCAACCACACACGCCGTCAGCATCGTCATGGTGGTGGAGCGGCCGGAGGAAGGCTAGGCGCTGCCGACGCAGCGTCCCGTCTACTACCTCAGCGAGGTCCTCTCCGCCTCCAAGCAAAACTACCACCACTACCAGAAGATGTGCTATGGCGTATACTTCGCCGCCCAGAAGCTCAAGCAGTACTTCTAGGAGCACGTCATCACCGTCGTGAGCACAACACCGCTGGGCGAAATCATGGCCGACCGGGATGCCACCGGCCGGATCGCCAAATGGGCCATCGCCCTGGCCAACTACGAAATACGGTACGAGCCGCGCACCGCCATCAAATCCCAGGCAATGGCCGACTTCCTCGTCGGTTGGGCCGAAACCCAGTTCGTGCCGCCTCCGCCAGACTCCACGCACTGGCGCATGCACTTCGACGGCTCGAAGATGCGGGCCAGCCTGGGATCCGGCATCGTCTTATCGTCTCCTAGAGGAGACCAGCTCCGCTACTCCCTCCAGATCCACTTCGCCGCCTCCAACAACGTGGCCGAATACGAGGCCCTCGTCCATGGCCTCTGGCTCGCCAAGGAGATCGGCATCCAGCGCATCATTTGCTTCGGCGACTCCGACCTCATGGTGTAACAGGTCTCTGGCGAATGGGACGCCAGGGACGCCAACATGGCCAGCTACCGCTTCCTCGTCCAGCAGCTCACCGGCTCCTTCGAGGGCTATGAGTTCCACCACATCCCCCGTGCGGACAATGAGGCGGCCGACGCGCTGGCCAAGATTGGCTCCACTCGGCAGGCCATCCCAGCCGGCGTCTCCCTCGAGCGGCTGATGAAGCCTTCGATCAAGTCTTCTCCCGAGTCGGAGTCCATCTTCGTAACGGCAAACACGGCCGGCACCTCGGTGGAACCGGCTGCCCAACCGACCCCGCCGTCTGCAGCAGCTCTGCCGGCACCATCACCACCAGCCGCCGGTCCGGCGCCGTCCACCATGGTGATTGAGCCGGCCACGTCTACACACACCGGCACCGGTCTCGTTGCCATCATGATGACGGTCAACGCTCCCACCACCGCCTCGCCCCCGGGGGCTAGCGAGCCGGTCCCGGGGGCTGAGCCGGCTGCTATCTCGGCTCCCTCAAGGGCCCAGCCCATCCTGGCGTTCCTCCAGCACGGCGAGCTCCCCTCCAATGAGGCCACTGCAAGGAAAATTCAGTGCCGGGCCCCGGCCTACAGCATCATCAACCACGAGTTGGTTCATCGCAGCACCACCGGCGTCTTCCAACGCTGCGTCGAGCCGGAGAAAGGGCAAGAAATCCTCCTCGACATCCACCAGGGCGAGTGTGGGCATCATGCCGCCTCCAGGTCTTTGGTGGCCAAAGAATTCCTCCACGGTTTTTACTGGCCGACTGCTCTGGAGGCGGCCAAGGAACTGGTTGACAAGTGCGAGGGCTGCCAGCGCTTCAGCACGCAGAGCCATCTTCCGGCTAGCGCTCTCTAGACCATCCCCCTTTCATGGCCATTCGCCGTCTGGGGTCTGGACATGGTGGGACCCTTCAAGACCACACGAGGCGGCATGACACATTTGCTGGTAGCCGTCGACAAGTTCACCAAGTGGATCGAGGCCCAGCCAATCAAGAAACTGGACGGCCCCACGGCCGTCCGGTTCATCGAGGACATCACGGTATGCTACGACGTCCCCCATAGCATCATCACCGACAACGGCACGAACTTCGCCAAGGGCACGCTAACACGTTTCTGCTCGAGGCGGGGCATCCGGCTTGACCTGGCGTCCGTCGCCCACCCGCAGTCAAACGGCCAGGTTGAGAGGGAAAACGGCCTGCTCCTGTCCGGCATCAAGCCCCGGCTCATGACACCACTGGTTCGGTCGGCCGGCTGTTGGGTCGAGGAGTTGCCGACTGTCCTTTGGAGCCTCCGGACCACGCCCAACCGGTCGACCGGCTACACTCCGTTCTTTCTCGTTTACGGGTCCGAGGCGATCATCCCCTCCGACATCGAGTTTGATTCGCCTTGGGTCACCCTGTACACCGCGAAGGATGCGAGGGAGGCAAGGGAAGACGGCGTCGACCTCCTCGAGGAGGCCCGCGAGCTGGCCTTGAGCCGGACAGCCATCTACCAGCAGAAGCTCCGGCATTACCACAACAAGCGGATCCGGCCGCTCTCCTTCCGCGAAGGAGACTTGGTGCTCAGGCGGATCCAGCGAACCGCCGACCAACACAAGCTGTCCTCCCGATGGGAGGGCCCGTTCATCGTCAGTCGGGCGTTGTACAACAACGCGTACTATCTAATAGATGCCCAGAAGCCGCAGAAGCGCAAGAGAGACGCCTCCGGCAAGGAGACGGAGCACCCGTGGAACGCGGCGCTCCTCCGTCCGTTTTATTGCTAAAAACCAGTGTAGTTATCCTCCCCCTTTTGGGCTTATGAATACAACGGGGGGCCCAAGCCGGCACTTGGGGCACGCCCCTTTTTGATTCCTCCAAAGTTTTCCTATTATTTAAGGCACGTCGACCGGGTCCGGCTCCCGGGCCCGGGGGCTCGCCCGACTCCCCGCCGAGGTGGACAAATAATGTGAGCGAGCAATCCTTTGCCTCCCCTCCCCTAACCAGCTACAGACCGGCTCCCGGCTGTCCGGCTGAAGGGACCATGGGGTACGAAGGAACTTCTCACACGAAGGTCAGCCAACGCGTGCGGCAGCCGGACCGGCCCAACCGAGCTATGTTAATCCTAGTAACCGGCCTCTGCCGGCTCAACCTAGCCCTAGCCGGTTGACTCTGAGAGCCCGCTGTTTTTTCCCAAGGGTGAAGCCCCATCCCTGTCCCAGACCGGCTCCCGGCTGGCTGGCAGGTGGGGCGGAAGCCACAAGGAATCCCGGCGCGCAAGCACAAGTCAAAAGGCAAAAGGCAAAAGAAGAGTCGACACACTCTTTCTTATTTAAGAGCAAATGGAATAAGTCATAACATTAAAAGGCCCACGGCCACGAGTTCATTACATATACACCCCCAGTGGGAGGAATTCTAGTCTAAAACAAAAATGCAGGAAAGAAAGTCCTAAGTGATGGTAGCTTCGGGCCGGCCCTCCTCCGGTGCTGACGCCTCTGGAGCCGGCGGTGCTCATGCCTCGGGAGCCAGCGGTGCTGGCGCCTCCAAGGCCGGCACCTCCGGGGCGGCCGAGGTAGAAGCCCCCGCTCCCACGTCCGGAGCCGGCTCGGACTCGGCATATTCGTTGGTGTCGGACTCTTCGTCGGCCGTCTCGGCGGCGCTCCCCTACGGGTCGTCCAGGGCGAGCCCGTACCGGTCCTCCAGGACGACCACGCCGTCTGCCCCGTGCTCCGGGACGTACTCGTCCCACGCGGCGAAGGACGCAAGGTCGCTCGCCCTCACCAGCATCTCTCCGGCCACTGCCTCCAACTCCGCGTCGATGCTGGGCTGTGAGCAAACCCAAGTCCAGCTCGGGGTACCACGACTTGGCAATGCGGAGCGCCATGCCCGCGCCGGCACGTGCCGCGGAGGCCCTCCAGGCGTTCACCCACGCGGTCCCGAACTCCAGCCACCTCGACAGCCGGTTCATGGAACCCATCTCCACCGCGCCGGGCCAAAGCGTGCGGACTAGAGCCATGCCGGCCGCTTGGAGCTGCCTCAGGACGAGGACCACCTCCGACAGACGCGCCTCGGCGGCGATCCCCACCTCGTCCAGGGTCTAGGGGGCAAGCGGCCCAACAGCCTCTCCTCGCACCCACCGGGCCTCAAGGTCGGCCTCCACGGCCGCCTCCGCGACCTCCCACGTGCCGGGGAAAAGCCCTAAGAAGAAGACGGGGAATGAGCGGGGAGGCAAGCCAGAAAACCCAGAAGGAAGGTGCGAGAAGAACAAGGCAGCAGAAACTTACTATGCAGCATCTGATCCACCTCGTGCCCTTGCTCCCGCAGGTGCACCTCCCTGGCTAACCACTCCTAGCACCGTCGCTCGTGCTCATCCTGGGCCATCTGCACGTCCTCGGCCGCCTTGGCTAGTGTGGCGTGCTTGGCCTCCAACTTCTCACAGACGGCCTTCTCTCGCTCCTCCGCCTCCCGACGAAGGGCCGCCCCTTGGTCCGGCAATGCTTGGCGGTGGGCCGCTTCACGTCCCTCCCTCTCCGCCTTCACCTGGTCGGCCTCCCCACGGAGCCGGTCGCGCTCTGTCGTTAGGAGTTCCCGCTCCTCGTAAAGGCGCACCACCTGGCGCCGGAGGCAGACCGTCTTGGCATGGGTAGCTGCATGAGAAGAAGCCGCTGTTGTCAGAAAGGATTCAGCCCGCCTCCAGGGCAGCCGGCCTGATTCCCCGGGGCTACTCCCAGTGGGTGCGCTTGCGTGCTCCCACTAAAATATTGCAAGACGCTAAGATCGCAAGAGCACATACCTCGCAAGTTCGCGGACACGACGACGAGCCGGTTTTCAGCTCCTCGGTACAACCCCAACATGGCGTTGTCGGCGGCCACCTGGCGATCATGTGCTACCTGCAAAACAATAAGAGTGCACAGCTTTAGGCTCGACCCGCCTGCGCCCCAACCGACTCGAGCCTCGGGGGCTACACCAAGTGGGTGCGCTGGTGCGTCCCCACTGGAAAAGACGGAAAAACACAAAACAAGAGAAGAAGGAATGAAAAACTCACTGCGACTGCCTGCTCGAAGCTCATCAGCCGGTCGTTGGTGGCCCGAGCGTCTTGCGTTGGCTGGTCACGGCAAGCAGTAAACGCTTCGACAACAGCGGCCATCGCCGCCCTGAGGGCACTCGACGGTCCGCCAGGGGCCGGGCTCCCGGCCGCCGCCCAGGTCTGCTTCGTCCGACCCCCGTCTGCGAGTCCTCCCTTGTTGGAGAACATGATGAGACCGGCCCCTCCTGTCGCCATCGCGCCGGGGGCCGTCGTCGACGCGCTTGCGCCGGCCGTTTCCCCGGCCATCATGGCCCCCACCTCCGGCACTCCGCCTCCGGCAGCTCCGGGCCAACTCGCCTTTGGCGCCGATGCCTCCTGAATGAGCACCTCCGAAGCCGGCACGTCCGGTGCTGGCACTTCCGGGGCCGGTACCTCTGCCCTCGACGACACGTCGCCTGGCACCGACTGGGCGGCGTCACGGTCCATGTCTGCCCCCGTCCTCCGCGGACTTCGCGCTCGCCTCCGCCCTTCGCCCGGAGCCATGGTGGCCCTTCGACCTCTTCTCCCGCCCACGGGGGAAAGGCTCCCACGCTCCGCCAGCGGCCTCTCCGCTGGTTCCTCGGAGGAGGGGGAACGACTCCCACACTCTACCAGCGGCCTCCCCGCTGGCTCCCCCTCGCCTCTTTGCTGCTTCCTCCCATGGGCGGAGCTCCTTGACACTCCGCTCCCGCTCGGCTGCCTTGAAGTCGTGCCACGCCTGGCGCTCCCTCTCCTCGGCAGCCGTCGGCAGCGCCGCCCTCTCCGTCCTGCCACCCGGGGTCCTCCCTAGGGCGCGTGCCTCCCTGGTCACGACAAAGTAAGAGACTGGGGGGAAGGCAGAACAGACCAAGGTGGAGGAGGAGATGGACTTACCCGGCGACGACGGGGACCGCCCTCCTCATGGGTCCCGCCTGGGCGACCTTCTGCTTCTTGCCCCCGCCTCCGCGGCTGCCGCCCGGCTAAGCGGTCGTTGCACGCTTGGGCGCCGGCTTGGTGGCCGCCGGCCTTTTCCCCTTGTCGTCCGCGAACGGGCCTTCCCGGCTAGAGCCGCCGTCGACTCAAGGTTGGCGCCTCCGCGGCGCCGTGACCTCGTCCTCTGAAGCCTCAGGCTTCTCCGGAGCCTCAGCAACACGCGTCTGGGGAGGAGACTCACCCGTCGATTAGGCCTCTTCGGCCCCCTCCGTCTCCATCTCTACATCGCCGGCCATGGACGCTCCGGCTCGCTCGGAGTCAGCCGGCTCCACGTTGTCGGCATCCTCGCCCTCCTCGGGGTCCGACTCCGCCGTGTCAGGGGCTGGCTCCCCGTAGTTCTACAGCAACGGGAAAAGCTGCGGGCTGGCCCGGTGGTGCGCTGTCAGACTAAAGGGGGGAGGGGTACTGCCTCTGAAAGAATATGGAAGGGAGGAGGCGGCTAGACACTTACTTCGGTGCCGGGCGGCTCCGGCTGTACGGGGTTTTCCCCCATTGCCATTCGCCCTCCGCCATCTTCGCCGTCGAGATGGCGTTCACCCTCCTCACCACGTAGGCCGGTTTCATCTTCTTGGTGGAGAGCCGGTAGGGGTCATGGCGTCCCCCCATCTGGCAGATGAGGTGCGGTCGGTGCTGCAGCGGCTGCACCCGGCGTGCCACCATCGCGGCTAGCAGATTTGTGGCCTTCAGCCCCTCCGACCCGGTCATCACGTGCAGGCACTCGCAGAGCCGGTCCGCCGTCTCGGGCTCCGGAGACGCAGCCGCCCGCCAGTTCAGCATTGCGGTCGGCGGGTGGTTGCGAAGTCGGGGAGGTTGATGTAGTCCTCCTCCGGCCTCGCGTTCTTCACGTAGAAGAACCCCCGCTGCCAGCGCTTCACCGACTCATGCAGTGGGAGTTTCAAGAAGCCGGTCCCCTTGCGGATATGGATCAGGGCGCCTCCGCAGGCGGTCATCACCATATGTTTCGTCACCGGATCCCTCACCGTCTGACGCTTGAGGAAGAAGAGCCGGCACCAGAGGTCAAGCCTCAGCGCAACCCCCAAGTACCCCTCGCAAAGGGTGACGAACGCCGCCAGCTACAAGACGGCGTTGGGGGCGAGGTGGTGCGGCTGCAGGCCGAACCACGTCAGGAAGCGGCAGAAGAAGGCGCTCGCCGGCAGCCCGAGCCCGCGGAGGAAGTGATTGGCGAAGACCACCACCTCGCCCTCCCGTGGTGCCGGGGAGTTCTCTGGCCCGGCTGGGCATGCCACAGAGTGCTCCTCCGTCAGGAGCTTGCGGCGGTGGCGGAGGTGCTCGATGAAGGTTTCGTCCACATCGCTGCCGTCCCAGGCGCCCTTGCCCGCCATGGTCACCGAGGGGGCATGCGGTCGCGATGACAGGCGTAGGTGCTCGGCGGCGGCCCGGGCTCTCTTCGGCGGCGAACGGCGGCGCGGCCTGCCCTCGTGCTCTGGTCTCTCTCTTCTCTCTCTCTCATGGCGGAGGGAGGAAGGCGACGAAGGCGATGCGACAGCAGGGGGGAGCGAACGGGCCGTTCTGCCTCCCCCCTCTTGACATTTAAACCCTGCGCGGGTGATCATGGGGGCCGGATTCATTGCGCATGACCCCCATGATTCCCGAGGCATGCAAGGCGGATATTGTGGTGCTCGGGAACGCCAACCGTCCGCCCTGCGCCGTAAAGGATCCCCGCGCGCGGGCCGAGGCTGCAGTCGCGGAGGGCCGCGCCCTGCCGCCCGGTCTTTTTCGCCGCGTGGCACGTCTCCTCTACCCGGTGGGGAACCCGGGGCAGCGCGCGAAGCATCGGCCGGCTGTGGAGCCAGGCGTTGCTTGCCGGCTTTGCTCGACTCTCAAGGCAGCCCGCGACACAAGAATGATCTTCAAGCCGACGAGGACCGCCACGGCACGTCGGCGGGTCCTCCCCGGCTTCGGGGACTACTGACGGGGGGATGACCCCGGGGTAGCCTCAAGTGCCCCCTTTCCCCAGCCTTCTAACGCAATCAAAGGGCGGGACGCCTCCCCCTGCGGTTCGGCTACGCCCTGCCAGAAGCGGCCAGCCGGCTACGCCCCGCCGGTTAAGACGTGCTGGCCGGCTGGGGGCGTTGCTGCCTGCCCCCCCAGCCGGCCGGGCATTAGATACCATCGTCAGGGCATGCGTGGCAACAGTGGCCCCCATCCCATCGGGGGTCAGCGCCGATATGGCCACGGCGAAGGCGTCAGGGCCTCTGACCCTGGCGGATCGTGACCGGGCTTCCAACAGTGCCGGCATGCCCCAACCACTCCATTACCAACCCCGGCATGGCTACAGGGTGGCCGGCCGTACCGCTGACCCCGGCCGGCCGCCGCAAGACGACGCCACAAGGGGCGGCCCGCGCCGTGACGTGACCGGCGTTGGGACCCGCCACGCGGGCCCCGCCGGTTCCTGATGGGATCCTTCAGCCGGCGGGACCTACCGGCGATAGGACCCCACAGCCGGTGGCCCCCGCAGCCGGCCAGAGAGGCTACCGACTAGGGGCCCCCTTTGACCTTCTATTTGTATTGCAATCCGGGGGGCTGGCCTATAAAACCCCTCGGGCCTCCCCCATGCAAGGGATCGGTCGGCAGATCTCCCAGCTCTCTTCACATCCACTCCACACACACACACGTAAGGAGGCAAAAGAGCAAGCTAGCTCCTTCTTCCTCCACGATCCATACAGCTCAAGGAGCACCATTGTAATCCGACCATTGTCTCAACTAGACCAAGCAGGACTAGGGGTGTTACCTCCCACAGAGGGCCCTGAACCTGGGTACATCGTGTGTCCCCCATCGCTTGTGCCTAATCCCACTCCCGGAGCCCGCCGGCGTCCATCAGCCCCTCTTGATAAGCCTACCTATGGCATCTACCATGACGAAACCACGACACATAATCAGCATACCATGGAGCATTGCGCGAAGCATTTATGACAGCTAATTGTTCATCAGGAAAGCTATCATCAATAGGTAGTGAGTCATCAAGAACATTCTCTAACCTAGGCAAGTTATCTGCTATGGGGTTCTCAACACCCTTTCTATCAATAATATGCAAATCAAATTCTTGTAGCAGAAGAACCCATCTAATAAGTCTTGGTTTAGCATCTTTCTTTTCCATAAGATATTTAATAGCAGCATGATTAGTGTGAACAGTTACTTTGGAATCAACAATATAAGGTCTAAACTTGTCACAAGCAAACACAACTGCCAAAAATTCCTTTTCAGTGGTAGCATAGTTTCTTTGAGCACTATCTAGAGTTTTACTAGAATAATGGATAACATTTAATATCTTATCAACTCTTTGTCCTAGAACAACACTGATGTCTACTATGCAACTTTATTCTTGTAGACTTTGTTGGGCCTCCAAGCGCAGAGTCTTGTAGGACAATGGCAATTTTCCCTCAAGTGGATGACCTAAGGTTCATCAATCTGTGGGAGGCGTAGGATGAAGATGGTATCTCTCTAACAACCTTTCAACCAAATAACAAAGAGTCTCTTGTCTCCCCAACACACCCAATACAATGGCAAATTGTATAGGTGCACTAGTTCGGCGAAGAGATGGTGATACAAGTGCAATATGGATGGTAGATATAGGTTTTTGTAATCTTAAAATATAAAAATAGCAAGGTAACAAGTAACAAAAGTGAGCAAAAACAGTATTGCAATGCTTAGAAAGAAGGCCTAGGGTTCATACTTTAACTAGTGCAATTTCTCTCAACAATATTGGCATAGTTGAATCATATGTAAATACCTCTCGTGCGATAAAGAGTTCACTCCAAAGTCACAAATAGCAGAGAACTAATGAAGATATTATTGTAGGGTACTAAACCACCTCAAAGTTATCCTTTCCAGTCAATCTTATGAGCTATCCCTATAAGTGTCACGAACAGCCCTAGAGTTCGTACTAAAATAACACCTTGAGACACACATCAACCAAAACCCTAATGTCAGCTAGATACTCCAATGTCACCACAAGTACCCATGGGCTTGATTATATGATATGCATCACACAATTTCAGATTCATCATGTTCAATCCAACACAAAGAACTTCAAAGAGTGCCCCAAAGTTTCTACCGGAGATTCAAGACGAAAACATGTGCCAACCCCTATGTATAGATTCCGAAGGTCATGGAACCAGTAAGTTGATCACCAAAACATACATCAAGTGGATCAATAGAACATCCCATTCTCACCATGGATATCCCATTACAAGACATACATCAAGTGTTCTCAACTCCTTAAAGACTCAATCCTATAAGAAAATTTCAAAGGGAAAACTCAATTCATCACAACAACACAGAGAGGGGAAAACTCCATATGATTCAGTTATATCAATAAAGCTTGCGGTACATCAAGATCGTGTCATCTCAAGAACACGAGAGAGAGAGAGAGATCAAACACATAGCTACTGGTACATACCCTCAGCCCCGAGGGTGAACTACTCCCTCCTCATCATGGAGACCGATGGGATGATGAATATGGCCTCCGGTGATGGTTTCCCCCTTCGGTAGGGTGCTGGAACGAGCTTCCGATTGGTTTTTTGTGGCTCTGGAGGTTTGCGGCGGCGGAACTCCCGATCTAGGTTTCTTTTGGAGGTTTCTATATTTATAGGAATTTTGTGCGTCGATCTCACATCAAGGAGGGCCACGAGGCAGTGACAAGTCTGCTAGGTGCGACCGGGGGGGGGGGGGGGCACTACAGGAATCAGGCACTTTGCCGTCAGCCATCCCGGACGGCAAAGGCTTTGCCGTCCGCCAGCAGACGGCCAACCGTCTGGATGAATAAGCCACGGTAAAGGGCGCTTTGCCGTCTGCTCGCGGACGACAAAGACCTTTGCATCTTTGCTGTCTGCCAGCGGACGGCAAAGGGCATGGACGGCACACGTGGCAACGTAGCTCTATTAAGGGCTTAACAACGTGCTTTGCCATGTGCTGGCAGACGGCAAAGAGCCAGTGAACGACAAAGAACCTGGTCTTTGTCGTCTGCCAGAGGACGGCAAAGAACCCACCTAGGCCAGCCTGGTGCTACCCCAGGTTGCATAGGTAGCTGCCACGTGGCAGCTTTGCTGTCCGCTGGCGGACGACAAAGCTCTTTGTCGTCTGCCAGCTGACGGCAAAGAGCCTGCACAACCCTGTTTTTCTGTTTTTTTATTAAATTCATTCAATTTCACATAACTTCACATATATATATACACACACATTTGAAAATACTTTCAACAAGCATAACAACACATATACATACCAAATCATATCCCTGCCATATGGATATGATCATCCAACACACACATATATATATACATACCAAATGAAAACTCCATATGCAACATATATAGCTAGCCAACATATCCCACAACAAGCATAGAATGGTTTCATCCATCCATACATATATAGGTAGCAAGTTTCACATTGTTCATCCTACAAAATGAAAACAAAAAGGAAGCACAAGCAGAAGAGTAGACTCCATGAACGCAAGCTTCCTCATCGAAAGCAAATCTGCAAATTGGGAAAGAAGGAAGTTAGAAGAAGAAGAAGAACAAGAAGACTAGAAGAAGAAGACTAGCTAGAAGAAGAAGAAGAAGAAGACTAGCAAGAAGAAGAAGAAGAATTTATCTTCTCTTTCTTTTTCTCCTCTCCTCTCCTCTTCTCCAAGGTAGTAATGCCATTTTCTAGCAAACTAAGCATATCAAGACATTTAATTTGGAGGGAAAAAAGGCTAAGTATAGGTCATTTTATAGCTATCCTAGGTAGAATATATCATTTCGAAGCTAAGTAAGGTTATTATGTCATTTTTGAGGAAAATAAGCTAAGTATAGGTCATTTTGGAGCTAAACCAAGGTTATTATGCCATTTTTTTTTACCTAAGTGAGCTAATTATGTCATAAATGAACTAGCTAAGCTAATTATAGATCATTATTGAGCTATCCTAGGTAGTTATGCCATTTTGTACCTAAGTGAGCTAATTATGTCATAAATGAACTGCTAAGCTAGCTATAGGTCATTATTGAGCTATCCTAGGTAGTTATGCCATTTTCTAGCTAACTAAGCATATCAAGTCATTTTGGAGGAAAAATGCTAAGTATAGGTCATTTTATAGCTATCCTAGGTAGAATATATCATTTTGGAGCTAAGTAAGGTTATTATGTCATTTTTGAGGAAAATAAGCTAAGTATAGGTCATTTTGGAGCTAATTAGGTCATTTCTTAAGCTAAGTATGCATTTGTTAAGCAAAACACTTGGGAAAACTTACTAGCATCACAGAGGTGGAGGACCGGTCGGCTTTGCGCCAGGTTAAGACGTAGAAGGATCGGTCGGGGTTGCGGCAGACGCAGAAGGATCGGTCGAATACCTCACATTACTAATATTAATCTTCATCGTATGTATATGCTCCGGGATTAATAAATGCATAATCATCATCACTACCAGTAACGACATGCCCATCCACATCATCAATAAATGCATCAACATGTGGAAGGCCTCTATGTAATTGGTCAAGCATTGTCAGGTCATCCGCAATAGTAACCTCTTCTTCTTCTGTCTCTTCTTGTTCCGGCTCAGGGGTGAAGTCGGGTTCATTGTCGCTGTCGACCTCAATGTTTTGGGGTGAAGTAGAGCAGTTCTTGAAACATTTTTTGGAAATGCGTGTTTCTTGGAAGAATTCTCCTTCATATGTGTCTGGGTTAATGTGAGGTTCATAATCATCTTCGTTGAGGGGAGGTGTTCTAAATGTGGCGGCACATCATAAACGACATCCCAACCTTTCAAATTTGGATCCGTTTGGCAGGCCCATAGTAGATAGAAAACTTGGGTTGCCTGTTGAGCCGTAATATAGACATCGGGAACATCTAAACGGGTGCTTTGTTTGATTCGACTAGCCCTATATGTTCATGAGTCCTTCTAGTCTCCTTCGGCTGGAACCAATAACATTTGAAGACTACGACATTTGGTGCGTTTTCACCAAAGAATGTAAGTTCATAAATTGCTTCAACTCTTCCATAATACTCGACCCCTCCTTCGCCGACAGCGGAGACACAACAATTTGTAGACTTTCGGTCGGCCATAGATAGCTCTTTGCTAAAAGTACGAAAATGATACCCGTTGATGTCGTATTTGTCAAATGAATGGACCTGATAGTCAAAACCATTAGCGACTTGTCTCAATTCGGAGTCCATAGACTCTGCATTAGCCTACAAGTTTAATACGAAAGGATTGTTGCATTAGCCGCAAAGTAGGCAAAGAAATGAAATCGTCTAATTAATGGAAATTATCGTTTGCTTGAACCAAGAGATGAAACCGGGATAGCCGCCTGCATGCTTTTCCAGAAGCTCATATTCTTCGATGGAATCCTTTTGGATCACCACTCCATCCGAGAATTTGGCAATGTATCGATTGTATAACATATCTAGGAAAAAGAGCATTTCAAAGGAATTAGAAGTTGCGAAACAATGTACCTAGAACTTACTCGATGTACGTCCGCACTTCTATTAGGTTGTTGAAGATGTACAACGAAATGGTCCGCTATTCTTCGACATCCAACGCTATTGATTTCGAAGCACCATCTGGTGCGAGCTTCCCTTTGAATAGGCTGAGGTTGGATCGACCTTTTTCACGGTCGCCATCATTGTACCAAGGCTTCGGATTTTGCAAATGACGATTCTTGGCTTTGTAGTGTGTTGTCACAAAGTTTGCCGCCGCCTCAGTAATGAATGCCTCAGCCATCGATGCTTCAACTCTACAGTTATTTTTACATTTTGCTCGAAGCGTCTTCTGCATCGTCTCAGTTGCGAAGCACCAACGATTTTGCACGGGCCCCCCCAATCTTGCCTCGGTCGGGAGATGCAAAATCAAATGCTGCATTGGATTAAAGAAGCCAGGTGGAAACATCTTTTCTAACTTGTAGATCAACTCCCGCGCCAAATCTTCCAGTTCGTCTAGCACGTCAGGCGATAGTTCTTTCGCACAAAGAGCACGGAAGAAATAGCTTAGCTCTGCCAGTACTAGCCATTCATCCTTAGGGATAAAGCCACGCAACATCACCGGCATTACCCGCTCGAGCCATGTGTGCCAATCATGACTCTTGAGACGGAATATTTTCAATTTGTCAAGACTCGCTCCCCTCTTTAGATTCGCTGCATACCCATCGGGAACATCAACTGCATTTTCACCCACAAGATCATTTCCCTCATAGCTGGCCTTCCAAGATTGAACCATGCCTTTGGCTTCCTCCAGTTCTTCTTTCCTTTCGGTTATCGAATGTTTTGTAACGGTCTATCACATAGAGCCTCCTCGTCGACTCTAGCCTTAGGATTATCCTTCGACTTCCCCTCTATGCCGAACAATGTACCAAAAAGGGCCTCCGCGATATTCTTTTCAGTTTGCATCACGTCGATGTTGTGTGGGCAAAGGAGGTCTTTAAAGTAAGGCAGATCCCACAAACATATCTTGTGAGTCCAAGCGTGTTCCATATTATACCCTTTGAAATATCCTGGACAATCTGGATCCGGCTCGAGAGTGTTTATCTGATCTAGGATCTGTTGGCCTGTCAACGCAGGTGGTGCAGTGTTTTTGACAACTCTACCTTTGATGGAATTCTTCTTGTCTTTTCTGAACTTATTGTCAGGATCCAGGAACTGTCTATGCATGTCGAAGCAAGAAAACTTGTGACCCGCCTCGAGCCAACGGAACTGAAGAGCTGCCTTACATGTGGGGCAGGGAAACCTTCCATGCACACAACAACCAACGAATAGCGTA
This sequence comes from Hordeum marinum, assembly GCA_022496015.1. NCBI lineage: Eukaryota > Viridiplantae > Streptophyta > Magnoliopsida > Poales > Poaceae > Hordeum > Hordeum marinum. Next base: position 390,652,844 of record CM039672.1, read on the forward strand.
TACGCCGGCAAGTCATGCATCGAGTACATTTACCACACATGCATTTTGAAGTTCTTTTTTGTAGCGGCGTCATATGTCTTGATCCCATTATCCCAGGCTTCTTGCAATTCATCCTTAAGCGGTTGCATGTACACATTCATATTCTTCCCCGGATATTTGGGCCTTGGAATTATCAACATCAGGAAAATGTTCTTTCTTTTCATAATCTCTCCGGGGGGAGATTGAGTGGAATGACAAATACAAACCAACAACTGTATTGTGCTGCCGTCATACCATACACATTGAACCCATCCGTGCTGATGGCAACTCAAGGATGCCTTGGATCTGCCGCTTTATCCTTATGTAATGCATCGAAGTGCTTCCACGCAAAAGCGTCTGAAGTGTGTCCCAACATCGCATTCCCATATGCATCTAGTTATGTTCTTTTGCCCAATTTATGCCACGTCATCTATCTGGCCGTCTCTTCGACCATGAAAAGACGTTCAAGTCTTGGTATGATTGGCACATACCGAAGAACATTAATGGGGATTTTGGTCTGACTCTTCTCACCCATACCGTTGTCTACCAGAACATACCTGGAAGCACTTCAAACGGGGCAATAGTTCAAGCCCGCATACTCAAGCCTAAATAATGCACATCCATTTTCACAGGCATCTATCTTCTCATAGGGAATCTTAAGCGCACGTAGGATTTTGTCCGACTGGTACAGGTTTGGTGGCAATACATGGCCTTTGGGTAGAAAGCGTCCAAATATCAACATCATCGCATCGTAGCATTCTTTGCCCAGGTTGAACTGAGCCCTTAGAGCCATTACTTGCGCGATGTCATCCAGCTGACAAAGCTCAGTGTGCTCGTGGAGAGGACGTTTTGAAGACTCCAACATTTCATAAAAGGCCTTTGCAGATTCCTCCATCTCATCGTCCGAATCCCGAGCATCATCAAAGTCTTAGACCATGTGTTCGATCCAGGTACCATGCTCGTCGGTGCGACGATGAACCACCTCAGCTCTGGCACGTTGGGCAGACTCACCATGAAATGTCCAGACCGTATAATTAGGCGTAAAACCCCACTTCTACAGGTGTTTGATCATTTCAAACTCTGACTTCTTCTTACAGTTGTCGCAATCGACACAAGGGCACCAGGTTCTTTTCTGTCCATTTGCAAATGTGACTCTCACAAACTCCTTGGTTTTTGTTATCCATTCACTAGTCATGTATTTTTGACTAGTGTGACCGGTGTACATCCACCCACGATCATTCATCTTGCCTAGCTACTGGACACACACAAAATATATACATAATTCAGCAAACCATATTCATCAGTTAATAGAGTTTGTCAGTTTTATTACGTCGATGCAACCTAGACGCTAGTAGGTAAAGATAGGTCCTAATCCCACCCGAGTATGTGTAGATTGGGTTCGTTTTCCCATGCTCTGCTCTGGATCCGACGCACAATTTTGGCAGCACCTCCCCGCTGTTCTCCTGATACACGTCTCGGCAATAAGCAGAGAGGATGTGTACCGGGAGAACAACTAGGAAGGCACTAAAGAAATTCTGCATCGGATCCGGAGCAGAGCATATGGGAAAACGAACCCAATCTACACATACTCGGGCTGTCCATGGATAACGTTGGACAATTCGAAAGAATCACAGTTATAAATATGCTAATGAATGCATATTTATAGATGCAACCCTTTTGAACGGGAGACGCATAGTGGTCACGCATACTGATGATTGAAGACACCTATAGGTAGCAAGTTTCATCGGCATGAAGACCGGAACAGAGGAAATGAAGGGGGCAAGAGGAGATGTCATTTGTGCTCACCCACGAACGTAGGGGCGGAGCTCGTCGAACGCACGGGGAGGTTGTCGAACACCAGACCCTCGCAACGACGAAACAACTGCACATTTAAATCCACCTGATCAACATAAATATGATGTTCTGTATAACAAAATCAAAAAATATATGACCTAACTCATAATTCACAAACATATGACCCGTGTCGTGTCGGGGTCGGGGTCTCAGGGGGTGTCGTGTCGGGGTCAGGGTGTCGGGGGTGCCGTGTCGGGCTTGGGGTGTCGAGGGTGTCGTGTCGGGGTCTGGGGTGCCGTGTCGTGGTGTCAGGGTGTCGTGTCGGGGGTCGGGGTGTCGGTGGTGTCGTGTCGGCGATCCTTGACCCGGTTACGTCGGCGCTGACGCATCCCTCCTCCTCCTCCTCCTCCTCCTCTTCTTCTTATTCTCCTTCTTCTTTTTCTTCTTTTCTTCTCCTCCTCCTCCTCCTCCTTTTCTTCTTCTTTTTCTTCTTCTCCTTCCTCTTCTTCTTCTTCTTCATCTCCTTCTTGTCCTCTTCTTCTTCTCTCTTCTTCTAATTAACTATAACTAATTAACCTAACTACATTACTAAATTACTAACTAAACTAAACTATTAACTACAACTAACTAACTAAATTACTAACTAAACTAATTAACTACAACTAACTAACTAAATTACTAACTAAACTATTAAAAATGAAAAATAGAGAGGGGGAGGGGGCTCACCTTAGTGGGGGAGGTGGAGGCCGGCGTTGGTGGAGGTGGAGGAGGCCGACGCCGGTGGTGGGGCGTGGGCGCGGGTGGCGGGGTGGTGGGGTAATGGGCGCGAGCGGCGGGGTGGTGGGCGCAGGCGGCGGCCGGCAGGGTGGTGGGCGCAGGCGGCGACCGGTGGTGCCGACACGGTGACGACGCAACGGTGGGGCTGGGGGGCGCGGGCGGCGGCCAGCGGTGGGTGCGGGCGACGGGGGTGGGGCGGTGGGGGTGGGGGGCGCGGGCGGCGGCCAGCGGTGCCAACACGGTGGCGACGCGACATTGAGGCTAGGGGCAACGGGTGGCTGCGGGCGGTGGGCGCGGGCGGCGGGGGTGGGGGGGGTGGGGGTGGGGCGTGCGGGTGACGGGGGTGGGGGGCCCGATAGGGTGGGGTGGGGGCACGTGCTGCGGCCGGTGGTGGGCGCAGGCGGTGGGGGTGGGGGCAGTGGGGGTGGGGGCGACGGGGAGGAGAGAGGGAGAGAAAGAGAGAGAGAGAGAGAGAGAGAGAGGCGGGCCGGGGGGCGTTATCCGTTAGTTAGCCCCCTCTTTGCCGTCCGCTAGCGGACGGCAAAGAGGGGGGCCGTTAGGTCAAGTTGTGGGCTGGGTCGTCAGTGGGCCCCCTCCCTCTTTGCCGTTTGCTAGCGGACGACAAACCTCCTTTGCCGTCCGGTAGCAGAAGACAAAGAAGTGGTTGATGGCAAAGCTACCCTTTTCTGTCAGCCACCTCTTTGTCGTCTGCTTTCTGCTAGCTGATGGCAAAGCCACTCTTTGCCATCCGCTAGCAGACAGCAAAGAGGCGGCAGACGGCAAATCTTCTGATTCCAGTAGTGGGGGTGGCCGCACCTGGCAGGCTTGTGACCTCCTCGTGGCTCTTCTGGCCCAACTCCAATGCTTCGGGGGTCTCTTTTGGTCCCCCAAAAATCATACTAAATTTTCAACCCATTCCGAGAACTTTTATTTCTGCACAAAAAATGACACCATGGTAGTTCTGCTGAAAACATCGTCGGTCCGGGTTAGTTCTAATAAAATCATACCAAAATCATATAGAATTATTGTAAACATGTCATGAATACTTCATACATTATAGATACGTTGGAGACGTATCAAGCACCAACGACATAATCACTAGCATCACACATAATTTCAAAGGGTAGGTTCCATTCAGCTGGTTGAACAACATGTGAAGAAATCAAGGCATTCTTAAGGATTTCAAAAGCCTCTACACAATCATCATAAAAAACAAAAGGAATACCTATTTTCAAGAGATTAGTGAGAGGCCGAGAAATTTTAGAGAAGTCTTTAATAAATCTCCTATAGAAACCAGCATGACCAAGGAAACTTCTTATACCTCTCATATCCGTGGGACACGACATTTTTTTGAATAGCATCTACTTTAGCTTTATCCACCTCAATACCTCTTTTGGAGATTTTGTGTCCCAATACAATGCCCTCATTAACCATAAAGTGTCACTTCTCCCAATTCAAGACAATTAGTTTATTCACATCTCTGCAAAACTCGATCAAGGTTGCTCAAGCAATCATCAAACGAAGTTCCGTAAATGAAGAAGTCATCCATGAAAACTTCAACAATATTTTCACAAAAGTCAGAGAATATAGTAGTCATACATCTTTTAAAGGTAGCAGGTGCATTGCATAAACCAAAAGGCATACGTCTATAAGCAAAGGTACCGAAAGGGCAAGTAAAAGTTGTCTTTTCTTGATCCTCTTTTGACATAGGTATTTGAGAGAAACCAGAATAACCATCTAGAAAGCAGAAGTGTGTGTGTTTACATAATATTTCTAGCATTTGATCAATAAAAGTCAGAGGGTAATGATCTTTCCTAGTAGCTTTATTTAATTTCCTGAAATCAATTACCATTCTATATCCTATAACAATTCTTTGCGGGATCAATTCATTCTTATCATTGGGAACAACAATAATACCTCCCTTCTTAGGGAAACAACGAAGATGACTAACCATCTATCAGCAATAGGATACATTATACCTGCCTCCAGAAGATTTAATATTTCATTTCTTACCACTTCTTTCATTTTAGGATTTAACCATCGTTGGTGATCAACAACTGGTTTAGCATCAGGTTCCATATTAATTTTATGCTCACATAGAGTGGGACTAATGCCCTTAAGATCATCAAGAGTATATCCAATAGCAACACGATGCTTCTTCAGAGTTTTCAATAATCTCTTTTCTTCATGCTTTGAAAGGTCAGAACTAATAATAACATGATATATCTTCTTTTCATCAAGATAAGAATATTTCAGAATATCCGGTAATTGTTTAAGATCAAACACAGGATCACCCTTGGGTGGAGTAGGATCCCCAAGTATTTCAACAGGCAAATTGTGTTTCAAAATAGGATGTTGTTCAAAGTAAATCCTATCTATTTCATTCCTTTCATTCATATGCATATCGTTTTCATGGTCTAGCAAATATTGTTCTAAAGGATTAGTTGGAGGCACAACAATAGAAGCAAGACCAATAATTTCATCCTTACTAGGAAATTCTTTATCATGGGGTTGTCTAAGAAATTTAGAGAAATTAAACTCATGGGACACATCCCCGAAACTCACGGTAACAGTTTCTTTCTCACAATCTATCTTGGCATTAACAATATTCAAGAAAGTCCTACCAAATATAATGGGACAAAAATAATCTAGTGGGGAACCTAGAAAAATAAAACGAGTAGGATATTTTATTTTCCCACACAAGACTTCAACATCTCTAATAATCCCAACTAGTGCTATAGTATCTCTATTAGCAAGATTAATGGTAACATCAATTTCTTCTAATTCAGTTGGTGCAATTTCATTCATAATTTATTTATATAAGGTGCAGGGAATTGCACTCATGCTAGCACCCACATCACATAGGCCATGATAACAATGATCTCCTATTTTAACAGAAACAACAGGCATGCCAACAATAGGTCTATGTTTATCTTTAGCATCAGGTCTAGCAATTCTAGCAGCTTCATCACAGAAATGAATAACCTGCCCATCAATATTATCAACCAAGAGATCTTTAACCATAGAAATACTAGGTTCAACTTTAATTTGTTTGGGAGGTGTACATGTTCTAACATAGCTCTTACGAACCACAGTTGAAGCTTTAGCATGTTCCTTTATTCTAATAGGAAAAGGCGGTTTCTCAATATAAGCAGCAGGAATAACAGGATCAACATTATAAGTAATAGTTTGTTCTTCAACTTTAATAGGTTCAACTACTTTCACTTCAATGGGAGGATGATATTTAAACCACTTATCCTTAGGGAGATCAACATGAGCAGCAAAAGATTCACAGAAAGCAGTTACTATCTCAGAGTCAAGTCCATATTTAGTGCTAAATTCACGAAAAGCATTGGTGTCTACAAAGGATTTAACACAATCAAACTTAAGGTTTATACATGGCTCCTTAACTTCATCGAGTTCCCAATCTTCAGAGTTGCATTTAATTCTTTTCAATAAATCCCATTTGAAGTCAATATCTTTCTTCATATAGGAACCAATACAAGAAGAATCGAGCATGGATTGATCATTACGAGAAAGCTGAGCATAAAAATTCTGAATAATAATTTCTCTTGAGAGCTCATGGTTGGGGCATGAATATAACATTGAATTAAGCCTCCCCCAAGCTTGAGCGATTCTTTATCCTTCACGAGGCCAAAAATTATAGATATAATTCCGATGAGATTAACCAGATGCATAGGATAAAACTTCTGATGAAATTCCAATTTCAATCAGTTGTAGTTCCATGATCCAATATCATCACATAGCCTATACCATGTCAATGCCTTCTCCTTCAAAGATAATGGAAAGACCTTCATCTTGACATCATCCTCGGGAAAACCTGCAAGCTTAAATAATCCACAAACTTCATCCACATAGATTAGATGCAAATCAGGATGTAGTGTTCCATCTCCTGCATAAGGATTAGCTAGCAGTTTCTCTATCATAATCGAAGGAACTTCATAATAAATATTTTCAGTAGGTTCAGTAGGTTCAGGAGCAACTCTTTTTGCTTCCGGTCAATGTGAAGATAAACCGAACAAGCCCCTCAAAGGATTATTTTCAATAGTAACAAGTGACATTAAATTTCAGCACACTATGTTAAATTTTTCCTTACCAGATTCCACTTACCAAAGGCGCTTCACTCCCCGGCAACGGTGCAAGAAACGATTCTTGATGACCCACAAGTATAGGGGATCTATCGTAGTCCTTTCGATAAGTAAGAGTGTCGAACCAAACAAGGAGCAAAAGGAAATGACAAGCGGTTTTCAGTAAGGTATTCTCTGTAAGCCCTGAAATTATCGGTAACAGATAGTTTTGTGATAAGGTAATTCGTAATGGGTAGTAAGTAATAAATGTAGCAAAGGTCCAACAAAGTGGCCCAATCCTTTTTGTACCAAAGAACAATCCTGGACAAATTCATATGTAAAGTGAAGCGCTCCCAAGGACACATGGGAATTTCTGTCAAGCTAGTTTTCATCATGCTCATTTGATTCACGTTCATTACTTTGATAATTTGATATGTGGGTGGACCGGTGATTGGATGCTGCCCTTACTTGGACAAACCTACCACTTATGATCTACCTCTCTCGCAAGCATCCACAACTACGAAATAAGAATTAAGATAAATCTAACCATAGCATGAAACATATGGATGCAAATCAGCCCCTTAGGAAGCAACACATAAACTAGGGTTTATGCTTCTGTCACTCTAGCAACCCATCATCTACTTATTACTTTCCAATGCCTTCCCCTAGGCCCAAATAATGGTGAAGTGTAATGTAGTCAACGTTCACATGACACCACTAGAGGATAGACAACATACATCTCATCAAAATATCTAATGAATACCAAATTCACATGATTACTTATAACAAGACTTATCCCATGTCCTTAGGAACAAACGTAACTACTCACAAAGCATGTTCATGTTCATAATCAGAGGAGTATTAATTATCATAAAGGATCTGAACATATGATCTTCCACCAAGTAAACCAAATAGCATCAACTACAAGGAGTAATCAAAAGTACTAGCAACCCATAGGTACCAATCTGGGGTTTGAGACAAAGATCGGATACAAGAGATGAACGAGGGTTTGGAGAGGATATGGTGCTGGTGAAGATGTTGATTGATATTGACCCCCTCTCAATGAGAGGATCATTAGTGATGACGATGGCTTCGATTTCCCCCTCCGGGGTGGAATTTTCCCCGGTAGAACAGCTCCGTCAGAGCTCTATATTGGTTCAGCCTAAGTTCAGCCTCGAGACGGCGGTGCTTCATTCTGAAAGCTCTCTCCTGACTTTTTCCAGGTCAAAACCCTTCATATAGCAGAATATGGGCACCGGAGGCTGCCAGGGGACCCACAAGCCACAAGGGTGCGGCCAGGGGGTAGGTCGTGCCCAATAGACTTGTGACCTCCTGGTGGGTCCCCTTTGGTATTTGTTTCGCTCAATATTTTTTATATATTCCAAAATAATCCTCCGCAACTTTTCAGGACTTTTGGAGTTGTGTAGAATATGTCTCATATTTGCTCCTTTTCCAGTCCAGAATTCCAGTTGCCGGCATTCTCCCTCTTCATGTAAATCTTGTAAAATAAGAGAGAAAAGGCATAAGGATTGTACCATAATGTGTAATAACAGCCCATAATGCAATAAATATCAATATAAAAGCATCATGCAAAATGGACGTATCAATGGAGAAGATAATCCCTGAGCTATTCACGACGTTTGACACCGCGAAGGTAGAAATCAAGAAGGAGCATCAAATGTTGATGGTTAGTAAAGCCACTAGTCTCGAGAAGGGCAAGGGAAAGAATGGAAACTTCATGAATGGCAAGCCAGTTGCTGCTCCCGTAAAGAAACCCAAGGTTGAACCCAAATGCGAGACTAAGTGCTTCTATTATGAGGAGAATGGCCACTAAAGCAGAACTGCCCTAGATACTTGGTACATAAGAAGGCTCGCAACATCAACAAAAGTATATTTGATATACGTGTTATGTACATGTACCTTACTAGTACTCCTAATAGCACCTGGGTATTAGATACCGGTCCAGTTGCTAATGTTAGTAACTCAAAATAAAAGCTACAGAATAAACAAAGACTAACTTAGGGCGAGATGACGATGTGTGTTGGAAGTGTTTCCAATGTTGATGTGATCACCATCGCATGATCCCTCTACCTTTGGGATTAGTGTTGAACCTAAATAAATGTTATTTGGTGTTTGTGTTGAGCATGAACATGATTAGATCATGTTTATTGCAATACGTTTTTTATTTAAGTTAGAGAATAATGGTTATTCTGTTTACATGAATAATACCTTCAATGGTAATACACCCAATGTGAATGGTTTTGTTGGTATACTAAAGTTTGGGTCCTTTAGTACCCCTTACTTGTGCATGGGCAGTTGTAGCCGCACCAGCGGCAAGGCCCGCCAGGCGACTGCTGGATGCAAGCACAAGGAAGTCAAGAAAGCATTAAAGCCAACAATCAGGACCGATGACCGAAGGCTGGACCCCCAGCAAGATCTTGTCGGGATGGCCTACGGAGCCCCGACAAGGAGTGCACCCGGCAAGGCCCCGCCATCCTGCCAGCGCAGAGACCAGGTGTCATCCCACCTGGGTACGTGTCAAGGCGTCGGGGATGGAGGAGGCTAAGTGGTGCCGATGGGACAGGCTCATGTCCCGTCCATAGAAGGCCAGGGACGCCTGACGGAGCATTAAATGCGTTTGTCTTACACCATTAGTGTTAGGTACGATAACACTATAGCACTTTACACCTCATGTATGCGTTGTACGCCACTGTTGGTGACCCCTTCGAGAGTATAAAAGGAGGCCCAAGGAACAACTACAGGGAGATCTTCTCTGGCCGATTCTACATGAGTAGTGATACGTCCATTTTGCATCATGCTTTATATGATATTTATTGCATTATGGGCTGTTATTACACATTTTGGTACAATGCTTATACCTTTTCTCTCTTATTTTACAAGGTTTACATGAAGAGGGAGAATGCTGACAGCTGGAATTCTGGACTAGAAAAGGAGCAAATCTGAGATACCTATTCTGCACAACTCCAAAAGTCCTGAAAATATACTGAGAATTATTTTGGAATATATAAAAAATATTGGGCGAAAGAAATACATCACGGGCCCACCAGGCAATCACAAGCCAGGGGGCACGCCCTACCCCCTGGTCACGCCCGTGTGGCTTGTGGCCCACCTAGCAGCCCTTCGATGCCCATCTTCTGCTATATGGAGGGTTTTGACCTGGAAAAAAATCATAACAGAACTTTCGGGCTGAAGCGTCACCATCTCGAGGCGGAACTTGGGCAGAACAAATCTAGGGCTCTGGCGGAGCTGTTCTGCCGGGGAAACTTCCCTTCGGGAGGGGGAAATTGAAGCCATCGTCATCACCAACAATCCTCTCATCAAGAGGGGTTCAATCTCCATCAACATCTTCACCAGCACCATCCCCTCTCCAAACCCTAGTTCATCTCTTGTATCCGATCTTTGTCTCAAAACCTCAGATTGGTACCTGTGGGGTGCTAGTAGTGTTGATTACTCCTTGTAGTTGATGCTAGTTGGTTTACTTGGTGGAAGATCATATGTTCATATACTTGATCATGATTAATACTCCTCTAATTATGAACATGAATATGCTTTGTGAGTAGTTACATTTGTTCCTGAGGACATGGGATAAGTCTTGTTATAAGTAATCATGTGAATTTGGTATTCGTTCGATATTTTGATGAGATCTATGTTGTCTCTCCTCTAGTGGTGTTATGTGAACGTTGAATACATGATATTTCACCATTTTTTGGGCCTAGTGGAAGGCATTGGGAAGTAATAAGTAGATGATGGGTTGCTAGAGTGACAGAAGCTTAAACCCTAGTTTATGTGTTGCTTCGTAAGGGGTTGATTTGGATCCACATGTTTCATGTTATGGTTAGATTTATCTTAATTCTACTTTCGTAGTTTCGGATGCTTGCGAGAGGGGTTAATCATAAGTGGGAGGTTTGTCTAAGTAAGGGAAGCACCCAAGCACTGGTCCACCCACATATCAAATTATCAAAGTAACGAACGCGAATCATATGAGCATGATGAAAACTAGCTTGACAGAAATTCCCATGTCTCCTCGGGAACGCTTTGCTTTATATAAGAGTTTGTCCAGGCTTGTCATTTGCTATAAAAAGGATTGGTCCACCTTGATGCACCATTGTTACACTTGTTACTTGCTACCCGCTATGAATTGTCTTATCACAAAACTATCTGTTACCAATAATTTCAGTGCTTGAAGAGAATACCTTGCCGAGAACCGCTTGTCATTTCCTTCTGCTCCTCGTTGGGTTCGACAATATTACTTATCGAAAGGACTAAGATAGATCCCCTATACTTGTGGGTCATCAAGACTCTTTTCTGGCGTCGTTGCCGGGGAGTGAAGCGTCTTTGGTAAGTGGAATCTGGTAAGGAAACATTTATATAGTGCGCCGAAATTTACTGTCACTTGTTACTATGTAAAGTAATCCTTTGAGGGGCTTGTTCAGGGTATCTTCACCTCAACTGGAAATACAAAGAGTTATCCCTCGACCTACTGAACCTACTGAACATATTTATTATGAAATTCCTTCGGGTATGATAGAGAAACCGCTGGCTAATACTTAATGCAGGGGATGGAACACTACATCCTGATTTGCATCTAATCAATGTGGATGAAGTTTGTGGATTATTTAAGCTTGCAGGTCTGCCCAAGGATCACATCAAGAAGAAGTTCTTTCCTTTATTTTTGAAGGATAAGTCATTGATATGGGATATGCTATGTGATGATATTGGATCATGGAGCTACAACCGATTGAAAATGTAATTTCATCAGAAGTTCTATCCTATGCATCTGTTCGTCATAATCGGAATTATATTTATAATTTTTGGCCTCGTGGAGGAGAAAGAATCGCTCAAGCTTGGGGTAGGCTTAAGTCAATGTTATATTCATGCCCCAATCTTGAGCTCTCGAGAGAAATTATTATTCAGAATTTTTATGCTCGGCTTTCTCGTAATGATCAATCCATGCTCGATACTTGTTGTGTTGGTTCCTATATGAAGAAGGATATTGACTTCAAATGAGATTTATTGGAAAGAATTAAACGCAACTCTGAAGATTCGGAACTCGACGAAGGTAAGGTGTCAGGTATGAACCTCAAGTTTGATTGTGTTAAATCCTTCGTAGACACCGATGCTATTCGTGAATTTAGCACTAAATATGGACTTGACTCTGAGATAGTAGCTTCTTTCTGTGAATCTTTTGCTGCTCATGTTGATCTCCCTAAGGAGAAGTGGTTTAAATATCATCCTCCCATGGAAGTGAAAGTAGTTGAACCTGTTAAAGTTGAAGAGGAAACTATTACTTATAATGTTGATCCTGTTATTCCTCTTGCTTATATTGAGAAACCACCTTTCCCCGTTAGAATGAGGGAACATGCTAAAGCTTCAACTGTGGTTCGTAAGAGCTGTGGTAGAACACCTACACCCTATGAACAAATTAAAGTTGAACCTAGTATTGCTATGGTTAACGATCTCTTGGTTGATAATATTGATGGGCATGCTATTCATTTCTGTAATGAAGCTGCTAGAATTGCTAGGCCTGATACTAAGAGTAAACATAGACCAGGTGTTGGCATGCCTGTTGTTTTTGTTAAAATAGGAGATCATTGTTATCATGTCTTGTGTGATATGGGTGCTAGAGTGAGTGCAATTCCCTTTTCCTTATACAAAGAAATTATGCATGATATTGCACCAGTTGAACTAGAGGAAATTGATGTTACTATTAAGCTTGCCAATAGAGACACTATTGGACCAATTGGATTGTTAGAGATGTTGTAGTCTTGTGTGGGAAAATAAAGTATCCTACTGATTTTCTTGTTCTTGGTTCCCCACAAGATGATTTTCGTCCCATTATATTTGGCAAACCCTTCTTGAATACTGTTAATGCTAGGATTGATTGTGAGAAAGAAACAGTTACTGTGAGTTTTGGGGATGTGCCTCATGAGTTCAATTTCTCTAAATTTTGTAGACAACCCCATGACAAAGAATTTCCTAGTAGAGATGAAATTATTAGTCTTGCTTCTATTGTTGTGCCTCCTACTGATCCTTTAGAACAATATTTGCTAGACCATGAAAATGATATGCATATGAATGAGAGGAATCAAATAGATAAAAATTTCTTTGATCAGCAGCCTATTTTGAAACACACTCTACTGGTTGAAATACTTGGCGATGCTCCTCCACCCAAGGGTGATCCCGTGTTTGAGCTTAAACAATTACCCGATACTTTGAAATATGCTTATCTTGATGAAAAGGAGATATATCCTATTATTATTAGTGCTAACCTTTCAGAGCATGAAGAAAAGAGATTATTGAAAACTGTGAGGAAGCACTATGCTGCTATTGGATATACTCTTTATGATCTTAAGGGCATTAGTCCCACTTTATGTGAGCATAAAATTAATATGGATCCTAATGCCAGACCAGTTGTTGATCACCAGCGACAGTTGAATCCTAAGATGAAAGAGGTGGTAAGAAAAGAAATACTAAAGCTTTTGGAGGCAGGTATAATTTATCATGTTGCTGATAGTAGATGGGTTAGTCTCGTTCATTGTGTCCCTAAGAAAGGAGGTATCACCGTTGTTCCTAATGATAAAAATGAATTGATCCCGCAAAGAATTGTTACAGGTTATAGAATGGTAATTGATTTTAGGAAATTAAATAAAGCTACTAAGAAAGATCATTACCCTCTACCTTTTATTGATCAAATGCTAGAAAGATTATCCAAACATACTCATTTTGGCTTTCTAGATGGTTACTCTGGTTTCTCTCAAATACCTGTGTCAAAACAGGATCAAGAAAAAACCACTTTTACTTGCCCTTTCGGTACGTTTACTTATAGGCGTATGCCTTTTGGTTTATGCAATGCACCTGCTACCTTTCAAATATGTATGATGGCTATATTCTCTGACTTTTGTGAAAGGATTCTTGAGGTTTTCATGGATGATTTTTCCGTTTACGGAACTTCCTTTGATGATTGCTTGAGCAACCTTGATCGAGTTTTGTAGACATGCGAAGAAACTAATCTTGTCTTCAATTGGGAGAAGTGCCACTTTATGGTTAATGAAGGCATTGTCTTGGGGCACAAAATCTCCAAAAGAAGTATTGAAGTTGATAAAGCTAAAGTTGATGCTATTGAAAAAATGTCGTGTCCTATGGATATCAGAGGTATAAGAAGCTTCCTTGGTCATGCAAGTTTCTATAGGAGGTTTATTAAATATTTCTCTAAGATTTCTAGGCCTCTCACTAATCTTTTACAAAAAAATGTTCCATTCAATTTTGATGATGATTGTGTAGAAGCATTTGAAATCCTAAAGAATGCTTTGATTTCCGCACCTATTGTTCAACCACCTGATTGGAACCTACCCTTTGAAATTACATGTGATGCTAGTGATTATGCTGTTGGTGCTGTTCTAGGACAAAGAGTTGATAAGAAATTAAATGTTATCCATTATGCTAGTAAAACTCTAGACAGTTCTCAAAGAAACTATGCTACTACTGAAAATGAATTTTTAAGTCGTGTTTGCTTGTGATAAGTTTAGACCTGATATTGTTGATTCCAAAGTAACTATTCACACTGATCATGCTGCTATTAAGTACCTTATGGAAAAGAAAGATGCTAAACCTAGACTTATTAGATGGGTTCTTCCGCTACAAGAATTTGATCTGCATATTATTGAGAGAGGGGGTGTTGATAACCCCGTAGCAGATAACTTTTCTAGGTTGGAAAATGTTCTTGATGACCCACTACCCATTGATGATAGCCTTCCTAATGAACAATTAGCTAAAGGCTTCGCGTAATGCTCCATGGTATGCTGACTATGCTAATTACATTGTTGCTAAGTTTATACTGCTTAGTTTCACATACCAACAAAAGAAAAAGTTCTTCTATGATTTAAGACATTACTTGTGGGATGATCCCCACCTTTATAAAGAAGGAGTAGATGGTATTATTACAAGTTGTGTACCTGAGCATGAACAGGAACATATCCTATGCAAATGTCACTTCGAGACCTACGGAGGACACCACGCCGAAGATAGAACTACACACAAGGTACTACAATCTCGTTTTTATTGGCCAACTCTCTTCAAGGATGCTCGTAAGGTTGTATTTTCTTGTGATGAATGTCAAAGAATTGGTAATATTAATAGACGTCAGGAAATGCCTATGAATTACTCTCTTGTTATTGAACCATTTGATGTTTGGTTTTTTTATTATATGGGACCTTTTACACAATCTAACGGGTATACTCATATTCTAGTTGTTGTTGATTTTGTTACTAAGTGGGTAGAAGCTATTCCAACTACTAGCGTTGATCATAACACTTCTATTAAAATGCTTAAAGAAGTTATTTTCCCTAGATTTGGAGTCCCTAGATATTTAATGACTAATGGTGGTTCACACTTTATCCATGGTGCTTTCCATAAATTGCTTGCTAAGTATGATGTTAATCATAGAATTACATCTCCTTATCATCCTCAGTCTAGTGGTCAAGTAGAATTGAGCAATAGGGAAATTAAATTGATTTTGCAGAAGACTGTTAATAGATCTAGGAAGAATTGGTCTAAGAAACTTGACGATGCACTGTGGGCTTATATAACTGCTTACAAGAACCCTACGGGTATGTCTCCATATAAAATGGTTTATGGTAAAGCATGTAACTTACCTCTTGAGCTAGAACATAAAGCTTATTGGGCAATTAAAGAGCTCAATTATGATTTCAAACTTGCTGGTGAGAAGAGGTTATTCGACATTAGCTCACTTGATGAATGGAGAACCCATGCCTATGAGAATGCCAAGTTGTTTAAAGAAAAGGTTAAGAGATGGCATGATAGAAGGATACAAAAGCGTGAATTTTATGTACACTACTAGGGAAATGCTTATACACAGGAGCTCACCAGTAGCGCTTTTAAAAAAGAAGCACTGCTGATAAATAGCAGTAGCGCTTGGGTAGAAAGAGCGCTACTACTATGCACATAGCAGTAGCCCAGTAGATATAAAACACGCTACTACTACAATTGCCAAACCGTTGCAGGCAAACTAGGTATACTAGTAGCGCTTATAGGTTAAAAGCGCTACTGCTATTGAATTTAGCAATAGCGCTTTCCTCTAACCAATGCTACTGCTAAATTCAGTCCCACCTCGCTCCACAAATAGAATAGCTGTAGTGCTTCTTCACCTAAAGCGCTATTGTTATTGTACTTAGCAGTAGCGGTGGTTAAGAACCAGCGCAACTACTATGGGGCACCTTATCCACACGTACGGCCCGCGCGCGTCCTCACTTTCTGTTGGAAATATGCCCTAGAGGCAATAAATAAAGTGTTTATTATTATATTTCCCTGTTCATGATAATCATTTATTGTCCATGCTATAGTTGTATTGATTAGAAACACATTACATGTGTGGGTAAATAGACAACACTTTGTCCCTAGTATGCGTCTAGTGATCTAGCTCGTTGATCAAAGATGGTCAAGGTTTCCTAGCCATTGACATGTCATGTCATTTGATAACGGGATCACATCATTAGGAAAATGATGTGATGGACAAGACCCAAACTACAAACATAGCATATGATCGTGTCATTTATTGCTACTGTTTTCTGCATGTCAAGTATATGTTCCTATGACCATGAGATCATGTAACTCATGGACACCGGAAGAGTGCCTTGTGTGTATCAAATGTCGCAACGTAACTAGGTGACTATAAAGGTGCTCTACAGGTATCTTTGAGGGTGTCTGTTAAGTTGGCATGGATCAAGACTGGGATTTGTTACTCCGTGTGACGGAGAGGTATCTCAGGGCCCACTCGGTAATACAACATCACAATAAGCCTTACAAGCAATGTGACTAAGTGATAGTCATAGGATCTTGTATTACGGAATGAGTAAAGAGACTTGCCGGTAACAAGGTTGAACTAGGTATGGAGATACCGACGATCGAATCTCGGGCAAGTAACATACCGAAGAACAAAGGGAACGTCATACGAGATTAACTGAATCCTTGACATAGAGGTTCGACCGATAAAGATCTTCATAGAATATGTAGGAACCAATATGGGAATCCAGGTCCTGCTATTGGGTATTGATCATAGAGGTGTCTCGGTCATGTCTGCATAGTTCTCGAACCCGGAGGGTCTGCACACTTAAGGTTTAGTGACATTTCGGTAGTATAGAGTTATGTAAGGAGGTGACCGAAGGTTGTTTGGAGTCCCAGATGAGATCCCGGACGTCACGAGGGGCTCCGGAATGGTCTAGAGGTAAGGATTGATATATAGGAAGTCCCATTTTGGTCGGCGGAAAAGTTTCGGGCTAATCGGTAGTGTACCGGGAGTGCCGGTAGTGTACCGGGAGACCATCGGGAGGGGTATTTCGGCCCAAGAGGCTACATGGTCTGTGGGAGAGTGAATACCAGCCGTTAGTGGGCTGGTGGAAGTCCCACATAAGGCCCATGCGGCTGGGAAGAAAAGCCCACAGAGAAAAAGGTGGAAAAAGGGAAAAAGAACAAAATAAGGAGTCCTATTCCTACTAGGATTGGAGGAGGAATCCTCCTCTCCTCCTTGGTTCGGCCGAAGCCTAGATGGCTTGGACCTTGGGTAAAGCCTCCTCCTCTCTTCCTCTTATATATACTAGAGGTTTTAGGGGTTTGGGCACTTGATTTTCAGCCACGTGCTACCTGTTCCTCTAGTGCATAGTTTCTCCTCTATCGGTTTTCTGCAGTGCTTAGGCGAAGCCCTACCGGAATTGCTCCACCACCATCGCCGCAACGCCATCACGCTTCCGGAGAACTGGTCTACCTCTGTGCTCCCTCTTGCTGGATCAAGAAGGCGGAGATCATCATCAAGCTGTTGTTGGGGAACGTTGCATGGGAAACAAAAATTTTCCTACGCACACGAAGATCTATCCATGGTGATGACCATCTACGAGAGGGAGAGTGTATCTACATACCCTTGTAGATCGCTAAGCGGGAAGCGTTAAGAAACACGGTTGGTGTAGTCGAACATCTTCGTGATCCAAATCGCCGAGCGTCCCGCGATCACATCATGATCCGTCCTGCGATCCAATCACGATCCGTCCCACGAACTCATCACGATCCGTCCTGCGATCTCATCACGATCCGTCCCGCGATCTCATCACGATCCGTCCCGTGAACACATCACGAACGGTCTCGCGATCTTGTTCACGGTCCTTCCGATCTAGCGCCGAACGGATGGCACCTCCGCGTTCAGCACACGTGCAGCTTGATGACGATCTCCACCATCTTGATCCAACAAGAGGAAGTGGAGAGGGAGAAGAGTTCACCGGCAGCGTGACGGCGCTCTGGTGATAGTGGTGGAGCAATTCCGGCAGGGCTTCACCTAAGCACTGCAGAAAACCGATATAGAGGAGAAACTATGCACTAGAGGAACGGGTAGCACGTGGCTGAAAATTCTGTGCCAAAACCCTAAAATCCTCTAGTATATATAGGAGGAGAGGAGGAGGAGTCTTGGCTGCCAAAAATCCAGCCCTTGGGTCGACCAAAGTGGGGAGGAGAGGAGGACTCCTCCTCCAATCCTAGTAGGACTAGGATTCCTCCTTTTTTTGTCCTTTTTCCACCTTTTTCCATTTGGGCTTTTTCTCCCAGCCGCATGGGCCTTGTGTGGGACTTCCACCAGCCCACAAAAGTCTGGTATTTACTCTCCCACAGCCCATGAAGCCTCTTGGGTGGAAATACCCCTACCGGTGGTCTCCCGATACATTACCAATTAGCCCGAAACTTTTCCAGCGACCAAAATGGGACTTCCTATATATCAACCTTTACCTCCGGACCATTCCGGAGCTCCTCGTGACGTCCTGGATCTCATCCGGGACTCCGAACAACCTTCAGTCACCACCATACATAACTCTATACTACCGAAACATCACCAAACCTTAAGTGTGCAGACCCTGCGGGTTCGAGAACTATGTAGACATGACCGAGACACCTCTACGGTTAATAACCAATAGCGGGCCCTAGATGACCATATTGGTTCCTACATATTCTACGAAGATCTTTATTGGTTGAACCTCTATGTCAAGGATTCAGTCAATCCTGTATAACGTTCCCTTTGTTCTTCGGTATGTTACTTGCCCGAGATTCGATCGTCGGTATCTCCATACCTAGTTCAACCTCGTTACTAGCAAGTCTCTTTACTCATTCCGTAATACAAGATCCCGTGACTAACACTTAGTCACATTGCTTGCAAGGCTCGTTGTGATGTTGTATTACCGAGTGGGCCCTGAGATACCTCTCTGTCACACGGAGTAACAAATCCCAGTCTTGATCCATGCCAACCCAACAAACACCCTCGGAGATACCTATAGAGTACCTTTATAGTCACCCAGTTACGTTACGACGTTTGATACACACAAGGCACTCCTCCGGTGTCAGTGATTTGCATGATCTCATGGTCATAGGAACAGATACTTGACACGCAAAAAACAATAGCATTAAACTGACACGATCATATGCTACGTTTGTAGTTTGGGTCTTGTCCATCCCATCATTCTCCTAATGATGTGATCCCGTTATCAAATGACATCTCATGTCAATGGCTAGGAAACCTTAACCATCTTTGATCAACGAGCTAGTCTATTAGAGGCATACTAGGGACATGGTTTTGTCTATGTAGCCACACATGCATCTAAGTCTCCGATCAATACAATTATAGCATGGATAATAAACGATTATCATGAACAAGGAAATATGATAATAACTAATTTATTATTGCCTCTAGGGCATATTTCCAACAGTTGTACGTGTGATGAACGCGGAGGTGCCGTCCGTTCGGTTCTTGATCGGGACGGATTGTGATTGGATCGCGGGACGCTCGGCAATTTGGATCGTGAAGACGTTCGACTACACCAACCGCGTTTCTTAACGCTTCCCACTTAGCGATCTACAAGGGTACATAGATGCACTCTCCCTCTCGTAGATGCTCATCACCATGGATAGATCTTGCGTGTGTGTAGGAAATTTTTTCTTTCCCATGCAACGTTCCCCAACAGTGTCATCATGAGCTAGGTCTATGTGTAGATGAGATCTCGAGTAGAACACAAAGAGTTTGTGGGCGTTGATTCTTAGATTGGTTTCTCCCTTGGTCGTGTTTTGGTTCAGCGGTATTGTGGGATGAAGCGGCCCGGACCAACATTACTCGTACGATTATGAGAGACCGGTTCCCTCAACTGCAACTTTTTGCATAGATGGCTGGCGGGTGCCAGTTTCTCCTACTTTAGTTGGATCGGATCCGACAAAGGCGGTCCTTGAGAAGGTTGAAAAGCAGCTAATGTATCACCGTTGTGGTTTATGCGTAGGTGAGAATTGTTCTTGCTAGATACCCGTAGCAGCCACGTAAAACATGCAACAACAATTGGAGGACGTCTAACTTGTTTTTGCAAGGTATGTTGTGATGTGATATGGCCAATTACATGATGTGATATATGTGATGTATGAGATGATCATGTGTTGTATAGAATATCACGACTTGCATGTCGATGAGTACGGGAACCGGCAGGAGCCATAGGGTTGTCTTTAATTATTGTATGACCTGCGTGTCAATCATTAAGCGCTATGTAATGCTTTACTTTATCGCTAAACGGTAGCTATAGTAGTAGAAGCATGATGGGCACGGCAACCCTGATGGTGACACGTTGATGGAGATCATGGTGTCGTGCCGGTGACGATGGAGATCATGCTAGTGCTTTCAAGATGGAGATCAAAAGCACAAGTTCATGGCCATATCATGTCACTTGTGATTTGCATGTGATGTTAATCCTTTTATACACCTTGTTTTTCTTAGGACGACGGTAGCATTATAAGGTGATCCCTCACTTAAATTTCAAGATGAATTGTGTTCTCCCCGAGTGTGCACTGTTGCGAAAGTTCGTCGTGTCGAGACACCACGTGATGATCGGGTGTGATAGACTCTACGTTCACATACAACTGGTGCAAGCCAGTGTTGCACATGCAGAACACTGAGGTTAAACTTGACGAGCCTATCATGTACAGACATGCCCTCGGAACACAAGAGACCGAAAGGTTGAACATGAGTCATATAGTAGATATGATCAACATCATGATGTTCACCATTGAAACCACCTCAACTCACGTGATGATCGGACTTGAGTTGGTGAATTTGGATCATGTGACACTCAGATGACCTGAGGGATGTCAATTTGAGTGGGAGCTTTAGTAATTTGATTCACTAAACTCATTATCTTGAACAACAGTCTAAGTAATCTTTGCATATTTATGTTGTAGATCAATGGCTCGCGCAGTAGCACCCCTGAGTTTTAATGCATTCCTAGAGAAAGCTAAGTTGAAAGATGATAGAAGTAACTTTGTTGACTGGGCCCGTAATCTGAGGATTATCCTCATGGCTTCAAAAAATCATATGTCCTTGATGCACCGCTTGGTGACCAACCAGAAGACATGTCATCCGAAGACGTTAAGCATGCTTGGGAGGCACATTCTGGAGATTACTCAATTGTTTAGTGTGCAATATTGTATGGCTTAGAACTGGGACTTCAAAGACGTTTTGAACGTCATGGAGCATATGAGATGTTCCAGGAGTTGAAGTTTATCTTTTAGAAGAATGCCCGGATCGAGAGGAATGACACCTCCTATAAGTTCTATGCTTGCAAATGGAGAAGAACGGGTATATCAGTGAACATATTCTCAGAATGTCTAGGTATTTGACTCGTCTAGAAAAGTTGGGAATTCTCCTTCTGCTAGAGGCGATCACTGACAGGGTTCTTCAATCACTGCCACCCAGTTACAAGAGCTTTGTGATGAACTATAACATGCACGGGATGAACAAGTCAGTCGCCGAGCTGTTTGCGATGCTAAAAGTCGCTGAGTCTGAAATCCAAAGAACATCAAGTGTTGATGGTCAATAAAACCACTAGTTTCAAGAAGAATGGCAAGGGCAAGGGCAAGAACGATAAAACCAAGAAGGATGGCAAAGCAGTTGCTACTCCTGTAAAGAAGCCCAAGCATGGACCCAAGCCAGAAACTGAGTGCTTTCATTGCAAGGGAACTGACCACTGGAAGCGGAACTGCCCCAAGTAGATGGCTGACAAGAAGTTGGCCAATGAAAAACAAGGTATATATGATATACATGTTATTGGTGTGTACCTTACTAGCTCTCGTTGTAGTGCCTGGGTATTTGATACTGGTTCGGTTTCTCACATTTGCAACTCAAAACAGGAAGTACGAAATAAACGAAGGCTGGCAAAGGATGAAGTGACGATGCGCGTGGGAAATAGTTCCAAGGTTGATGTGATCACCGTTGGCATGCTCTCTCTTCGATTACCATCGGTATTAGTGATGAACCTAAATAATTGTTATTTAGTGCCTGCGTTAAGCATGAACATTATATCTAGATCTTGTTTATTACAAGACGGTTACTCATTTAAATCACAGAATAAAGGTTGTTCTATTTATATGAGTAATATCTTTTATGGTCATGCACCCAATGTGAGGGGTTTAATCATATTGAATCTTCATAGTGATGACACACATGTTCATAACATTGACGCCAAAAGATGTAGAGTTGATAATGATAGTACCACTTTCTTGTGGCACTGCCGTTTAGGTCATATTGGTGTAAAACGCATGAGGAAGCTCCATGCTAATGGACTTTTGGAGTCACTTGATTTTGAATCACTTGACACATGTGAACCATGCCTCATGGGCAAGATGACTAAAACGTCATTCTCTGGAACAATGGAACGGGCAAGTGACTTATTGGAAATCATACATACTGATGTGTGCGGTCCAATGAATGTTACAATGCATGGTGGATATCTTTATTTTCTCACCTTCACTGATGACTTAAGTAGATATAGGTATATTTACTTAATGAAACACAAGTCTGAAATGTTTGAAAAGTTCAAGCAATTTCAGAGTGAAGTTGAGAATCATCGTAACAAGAAGATTAACTTCCTGCGATCTGATCGAGGAGGTGAAGATCTGAGTTATGAGTTTGGCAGTCACTTAAGACAATGTGGAATTGTTTCATAGTTGACACCACTTGAAACACCACAGCGTAATGGTGTGTCCGAATGTCGTAATCGAACCTTATTAGATATGGTGCGTTCTATGATGTCTCTTGCTGATTTGCCACTATCATTTTGGGGTTATGCATTAGAGACAGTTGCATTCACTTTAAATAGGGCACCATCGAAATCCGTTGAGACGACGCCATATGAACTATGGTTTGGCAAGAGGCCAAAGTTTTCATTTCTTAAAGTTTGGGTATGTGATGCTTATGTCAAAAAGCTTCAGCCTGAAAAGCTGGAACCCAAAGTGGAGAAATGCGTCTTCATAGGATACCCGAAAGAGACAGTCGGGTATACCTTCTATCTCAGATCCGAAGGCAAAGTGTTTGTCGCTAAGAACGGAACATTTCTTGAGAAAGAGTTTCTCTCGAAAGAATTGAGTGGGAGGAATATAGAGCTTGATGAGGTTATTGAACCTTTACGTCAACCAGAAAGTAGCACAGCGCAGAAAGATGTTTCTGTGGAACCTATGACGGTTGAAGAGGAAGTTAATGATGATGATCATGAAGCTTCGGATCAAGCTACTATTGAACCTCGTAGGTCGACAAGGGCGCTTACTGCTCCTGAATGGTATGGCAACCCGTCTTGGAGGTCATGTTGTTGGACAACAATGAACCTACGAGCTATGGAGGAGCGGTGATGGGCCCGGATTCCGAGAAATGGTTAGAGGCCATGAAGTCCGAGATGGGATCCATGTATGTAAACAAAGTATGGACTTTGGAAGTATTACCTGAAGGGCGAAAGGCCATTCAGAACAAATGGATCTTTAAGAAGAAGACAGACGCGGACAGTAATGTCACCGTCTATAAAGCTCGACTTGTGGCAAAGGGTTTTTCACAAGTTCAAGGAGTTGACTACGATGAGACCTTCTCACCCATAGCAATGCTTAAGTCTGTCAGAATCATGTTGGCACTAGCTGCTTATTTCGACTTTGAAATTTGGAAGATGGATGTCAAAACAGCGTTCCTCAACGATTTCCTTAAGGAAGAGTTGTATATGATGCAACCAGAAGGTTTTGCCGATCCAGAGAATGCTGACAAAGTTTGCAAACTCCAGCGATCCATTTATGGGATGGTGCAAGCATCTCGGAGTTGGAATAAGCGCTTTGATGAGGTGATCAAAGCGTTTGGGTTTATACAAGTTTATGGAGAAGCTTGTATTTACAAGAAAGTGAGTGGGAGCTCTATAGCGTTTCTAATATTATATGTGGATGACATATTGCTCACTGGAAACAATATAGAAATGGTGGAAAGCATGAAGGAATATTTGAACAAGAGTTTTTCAATGAAGGACCTAGGAGAAGTTGCTTTCATATTATGCATTAAGATCTATAGGGATAGATCGAGACGCTTAATAGCACTTTCATAGAGCACATACCTTGATAAAGTTTTGAAGAAGTTCAAAATGGATCAGTCCAAGAAGGGGTTCTTGCCTGTGTTACAAGGTGTGAAGTTGTGTAAGACTCAATGCCCAGTGACTGCAGAAGATAGAGAAAAGATGAGTGTCATCCCCTATGCTTTAGCCATAGGCTCTATCATGTATGCAATGTTGTGCACACGACTTGATGTCAGCCTTGCAATGGCCGGAAGGTTTCAAAGTGATCCTGGAATGGAGCACTGGGCGGCGGTCAAGAACATCCTTAAGTACCTGAAAAGGACTAAGGAAATGTTTCTCGTTTATGGAGGTGATGAAGAGGTCATCGTAAAGGGATACGTCGATGCAAGTTTTGACACTGATCCGGATGACTCTAAGTCACAAACCGGATACATATTTATTCTCAACGGGGGAGCGATAAGCTGGTGCAGTTCCAAGCAAAGCGTGGTAGCCGATTCAACGTGCGAACCAGAGTACATCGCAGCCTCGGAGACGGTGAAGGAAGGTGTCTAGATGAAGCAGTTCATGATAGATCTTGGAGTAGTGCCCAGTGCACTGAATCCAATGAACCAGTTCTGTGATAACACTGGTGCCATTGCTCTGGCCAAGGAACCAAGGTTTCAGAAGAGGACCAGACACATAAAGCGACACTTCAACTCCATCCGCGATTACATAGAGGAGAAGGACAAAAATATTTGCAAAGTGCACACGGATCTGAATGTTGCAGACCCATTGACTAAACCTCGTCCAAGGGCTAAACATGATCAACACCAGAACTGCATGGGTGTTCGATTCATTACAATGTAAATCACATAGTGATGTGAACTAGATTATTGAGTCTAGGGCAAGTGGGAGACTGTTGTAAATATGTCCTAGAGGAAATAATTAAAGTGTTTATTATTATATTTCCTTGTTCATGATAATCGTTTATTGTCCATGCTACAATTGTATTGATTGGAATCACATTACATGTGTGGGTAAATAGACAATACTTTGTCCCTAGTATGCCTCTAGTGAACTAGCTCGTTGATCAAAGATGGTCAAGCTTTCCTAGCCATTGACATGTGATGTCATTTGATAACGGGATCACATCATTAGGAGAATGATGTGGTGGACAAGACCCAAACTACAAACGTAGCATATGATCATGTCAATTTATTGCTACTGTTTTCTACATGTCAAGTATATGTTCCTATGACCATGAGATCATGTAACTCACGGACACCAGAAGAGTGCCTTGTGTGTATCAAATGTCGCAACGTAACTGGGTGACTATAAAGGTGCTCTACAGTTATCTTCGAGGGTGTCTGTTGAGTTGGCATGGATCAAGACTGGGATTTGTTACTCCGTATGACGGAGAGGTATCTCAGGGCTCACTCGGTAATACAACATCACAATAAGCCTTGCAAGCAATGTGACTAAGTGCTAGTCACGGGATCTTGTATTACGGAACGAGTAAAGAGACTTGCCGGTAACGAGGTTGAACTAGGTATGGAGATACCGACGATCGAATCTTAGGCAAGTAACATACCGAAGAACAAACGGAACATCATACGAGATTAACTGAATCCTTGACATAGAGGTTCGACCGATAAAGATCTTCATAGAATATGTAGGAACCAATATGGGCATCTAGGTCCCGCTATTGGTTATTGACCATAGAGGTGTCTTGGTCATGTCTACATAGTTCTCGAACCCGCAAGGTCTGCACACTTAAGGTTCGGTGACGTTTTGGTAGTATAGAGTTATGTATGGTGGTGACCAAAGGTTGTTCAGAGTCCCGGATGAGATCCCGGACGTCATGAGGAGCCCCAGAATGGTTCGGAGGTAAAGACTGATATATAGGAAGTCCTATTTTGGTCGCCGGAAAAGTTTTGGGCTCATTGGTAGTGTACCGGGAGTGCCGGGAGTGTACCGGGAGACCATCGAGAGGGGTATTTCGACCCAAGAGGCTACATGGGCTGTGGGAAAGTGAATACCAGCCCTTAATGAGCTGGTGGAAGTCCCACGTAAGTCCCATGTATGTGGGAAGAAAATCCCAAAGAGAAAAAGGTGGAAAAAGGCAAAAAGACCAAAATAAGGAGGACTCCTAGTCCTACTAGGATTGGAGTAGGAATCCTCCTCTCCTCCTTGGTTCGGCCGAAGCCTAGATGGCTTGGCCCTTGGTCCAAGACTCCTCCTCTCTTCCTCTTATATATACTAGAGGTTTTAGGGTTTTGGCACTTGATTTTCAGCCACGTGCTACCCGTTCCTCTAGTGCATAGTTTCTCCTCTAGATCGGTTTTTTGCAGTGCTTAGGCGAAGCCCTTCTGGAATTGCTCCACCACCATCGCCGTGGTGCCGTCATGCTGCCAGAGAACTCGTCTACCTCTCCGCTCCCTCTTGCTGGATCAAGAAGGCGGAGATCGTCATCAAGCTGTACGTTTGCTGAATGCGAAGGTGCCATCCGTTCGGTGCTTGATCAGGACGGATCGTGATTGGATCGCGGGACGCTCGACAATTTGGATCACGAAGACGTTCGACTACACCAATCGCGTTTCTTAACACTTCCCGCTTAGAGATCTACAAGGGTATGTAGATCCACTCTCCCTCTCGTAGATGCTCATCACCATGGATAGATCTTGCGTGTGCGTAGGAAATTTTTTGTTTCCCATGCAACGTTCCCCAACACTTTCCCCCTCACACTCTCACTCACTCTGCCGCGCGCCGTCGCCCCCGTCGTCGTCGTTGCCCACCGTCGCCCACCAGTGCCCCCAAGGTCCCTCCCTCCTCCTCCCTCCTCCCTCCGGTGGCCCACTCCTCCTCCCTCGTCCCTCTGATGGCGCCCTCCTCCTCCCTCCTCCTCCTCCTCCTCCCTTCGGCGCCCCCTCCTCCTCCCTCCGGCGGCCCCTCCTCCTCCCTCCTCCTCCCTCCCCCTCCTCCTCCCTCCTCCTCCCCTCCCTCCTCCAGCTCTGTCCTCCTCCTCCCTCCTCCTCCCTCCTCCTCCTTTCTATAATACAAAGTTTTTTAGTAATAGAATTTAGTAATAAAAATTTTATTTAAAAAATTAGTAATAGAAATTTTTAGGTACAAAAATGTATTATGCTATATGATATTTTTTTAGTAAATGTAGGTTTTTGAATACAATAGATTTCATTCGATGTTGGTATCAAATAAAATATGAAAATGCCCATGTCGATGATTAGAACTAGGGTTTATGAGGATATATAGATAGATGGATGGATGGACAGATGTTAGGGCTAGAACTATGCTATTTAGTAAATGTATAGGTCTTTTCAATTTTTAGGGTTGGAACAAGGTATTTTTAGTAAATGTTACGGCTAGAACTAGGATGTTTTAGACATAGGGTTTCACTAAGTCCTAACATGAGGATAATAATGTTTTTGTTTATATTTTGTTTTTGCAGAAAGCAAGGAGCCCCTGCATCATCCCCGCCGTCGTCCCTGTCATCGACCACCTCTGACCTCGAGGTGAGACCAGCCAAATCCCCATGTCGATGATGATGTACATATTTTGATAGTTGTAGTAGAGTAGTAGCTACATGAGTAGTTGTGACAATTTTCATGGAATATGTGATATGTAGTGTTCTGTAGTACTAGTGCTTGCCCAAGTGGCCTATGTTTGCAGGGAACACCTCATAGTGGCCTATGTTTTTCCGGAGTGTTGATTCATTTCCGTTTCAGTAAATTTCAGGCGCTCGATATGTCCTATTTTACCAAAGGTCATGTCGGATTTTTTTCATGAATTTTAGCATGACTTGTGCTAGAATATGTAGGAAATATCGAGTGACCTAGATTTGCTAGAAAGAGAATTAAACGACATTTTGAGTTGAGAGAAGAAAAATGCCGACTGTTGTCATGGGGGTCGCTTCTCCTTCTTCTCCTTGTGATAGACCTTTGTTATGCACTAGGGGAAGAAGGAGTAGCGACCATCATCGACGGTCGAAAAATCAGTGAGGGAGTGTCCACCATATATGAGAGAGGAAGGAGATTCCTGACAGACCGATAGTCAACCCATGATGAATAATAATGATCTAGTTTAGTTTTTGTAGTACATATATTTAAGTTTAGAAGTTTATTAATTTTGTTTTCATAATTAAGCATTTGTTCTCGACGTCGACGATGCCTGGCCCGCATCCTTGTCGTCGATTCGGTGGAGGAGGCTTGCTTGATTATAGGGGCCATGTCCGGGACTGGGCTCCGCCGGGCTGGTACTGCGAGGTCCTACCTTCTGGGGCGCGCAACTTGGTGAGGACGCAGCCCGTCGTCGACCCGGAGGTTATTTGGTGGCGGTCGCGTGGGCCACTGTCGGTGCAGAGGGAGCCGGCCCCAGCGGAGGTGATACGTCGCCGTGTTAGGGAGGAGGACGAGCATGTCCAACGCTATATGGCTGCATTGGATGCCAGGTTCTCCAATATCAGAACGAGTGCGCCCACCATATACATGAGATGAGAGTTTAGGAAGGAAAGACTCGACAGACCTAAAGTCAACCCGTTGCATATTGAGTAATAGTGATCTGTGTGTTGATCGGTTTTCTCGTAGTTTCCTTCGATCGATTTTAAATATTTCAACTATGAACATAGGAAATGTCTGACGATGAAAGGGAATTCGCTATGTGCGAATACTGCGAAGACGATCACGGCCTGTGTGACAAGCCTTTCCTAGTTGATGGTAGGCGCTTCAGCATCATGCTGGATGAGACCTTCGAAGTGGATACAGTAAGTCACAATGACAAGTCTTTTTTTGTAATTAAGCATGACTTCTACTTCTTTTGCTTCAACTTATAATTTTAATTTTTTACAATTCTACTAGCGTATCCCCTCCCATGCAAGAATTGATGTCCTGTATAAGGTTGGTCTCAATACTAAAAAAGATATGGAGGTAAAGATAGTTCACTTGAGGACCGAGCATGGTTTTACTTTTGGGGTAAAATTGTACCATGCAGACACCTACTGCTATTATGAATGCAAAACTTGGCAAGCACTATGCAAGGCTTATGCATTTGAGCCTAATATGCTTACCACCTTTCATATTCGTCCGGAAGATGAAATTGAAGGTAATATCGACATCTGGGTCGATGTGCAGACGCCTCCAGTTCTACCATTATGTGAGTTTCTCAACCATATTTATTAAGTATTTTATATTGTTTATTTAAAAATAGTTGACAACTTATTTGCATTGACATCTTATTTTCCGTCTTCAAAAAATGTACGGAAGATGGTAGACAGAACCTACTACTACAGTGATGAAGCAGAATTAACTTATAAGGAGAAAGATCATCTTACCGCATTTCTTAGTCATCTTGAGAATTACAATAGCTATTATCAAACTCCTGCGCATTATGGTCAATACGTGCCACTAGTGCACATGGTGAACTACTGTAACATCCAAGGAGATTGCATGGTAAGATTTTAATTCTACTATTACGACATCCGTGCATCTTTTGAATAAATTCTTCTAAAACGAAACTACATTGCTAACTACAAATTTATTACTATTTTTTCAACAGAAAATCCCGAAGGATTGTGTGCCTCATCTGATGTTTCCGAGAGGTCGCGTTGTTGTTACGAGCTTAGGGCCACCACGGCTAGGTCAGCCTACGCATCACTCCTGTCCATATCGGATTTCTAAAACCGATGGAGTCATGACAATTAAAGATTGGAAAATGTATGGTCAATCGTAGAGAGCTACTTGGAAGCAACATTGTGCGTAGGCCAAAAATGGGAGACAGGATGATCTCTGTTCTCCAAAATGGACAGTCAGAGCCTATCTTGTTTTATGATATTGCACCTAAGAGAGGGTAGAGTAGGTCCTATGAGAGAGGACTA
This sequence comes from Hordeum marinum, assembly GCA_022496015.1. Lineage (NCBI taxonomy): Eukaryota > Viridiplantae > Streptophyta > Magnoliopsida > Poales > Poaceae > Hordeum > Hordeum marinum. The sequence goes on from CM039672.1 coordinate 390,682,804, forward strand.
GGTCCTAGGTACAATGTGTTATTATGTGCTACAATGTGTTAGAGCTGATGATGATGAGGAGGAGGAGTTGTAATTATGACTAGTGACCAACTTGTTATATGATGTCTCATTGATGAAAATGATGATGAGGAGGAGTTCGTATATGACAATGATGTATTATGATGATCTGATGAAACTACTGCATAGATCATGTATAAATACATCACAAATACGTAGAGGGTGTAAATCTGCGAAAGCAGGAATACTAGCAGTAGCGTTGGAAATCATCTAATAGCAGCGTTGGATTAGCAGCAGCGCTTCGTTCGTCCAAGCGCTACAGATAGTTAGCAGTAGAGCTCGCCTGGCAAGCGCTACTGTTAACAGCACATAGTAGTAGTGCTTGCCAGGCCAGCGCTACTGCTAAACCTTAGCTGTAGCGGGATAGCAGTAGCGCTGGACCCAGTGCTACTACTATACATATTTCGAGCGCTACTACTAGGGTTTTCCCTAGTAGTGGTAGGTGATCATGTCTTGCTATACAATTCTCGTTTAAGATTTTTTGTAGGAAAACTTCTCTCTAAATGGGAAGGGCCTTACATAATCGAGGAAGCATATTGTTCCGGTGCCATCAAGATCAACAACACCAAAGGCACAAACACAAAGATTGTAAACGGACAAAGAATCAAACATTATATCTCAGGTACTCCCATAAATGTTGAGACCAATATTATTAATACCATAACTTCAGAGGAGTACATTAGGGAGACCTACCAGAATGTTATAGACTCCAAAAAGGAATAGGTATGTGGTACGGTAAGTAAACCGACTCCAAAAAAAATTCAATGGTAAATTTTATCCGTTTAGGAATATTTAAAAAATTAGGAAAGTTTAAAGTAGTCCAAATAGTGCGCGAGGAGGCGACAAGCCAGGGGGCGTGCCCTACCCCCCTGGGTGCGCCCCTGTGGCTTGTGGATACCTTGTGTACCATACGGACTCCGTTTTCTTGTGGTATACTCCTTCGGGTCAGTAAAAAGTCATTATATAGTCTCCCTAAGGTTTTGACTCTCATACCACACCAATACCTCATGTTTTCTTTTTGAGTTGTTTCTACAGTAGATTTAGAGCAAGATGTCTTCGCAAGAGTCGGTCGGGGAGAGTTGTATCTCTAACCTGACACCAAAGCCTGGAGCATTCAGTGGAGCCAACCGCTTCGAACAGGCAACGAAGGAAGAGATGGAGGCCTAGTTGAAAAGGATAGGCGCTATGGAGGAAGACCAATAAGTTACCTCTTATCCACAACTTGGGGCCATGTTGGAAGAACTTGAGAGCTCTGCAATTCTGAACTCAGTTATCCCTTCCAATGCTAAATTTCTTACTTATGAAAATATGAAAAAGAGTGTCACTTCTTCCCCCAGAGCAATGAGACATCCATGGGTTATGGGAGCTCTAACCATCACTGGGAAACTTCACAAGGAAGTAATGGATCTCAAACAGCAAAATAATAAGCTTGAGGAGGAGAATCGCATTCTGAAGGGCATCATCGTTAAGAATATAACATCACCACCTCCAAAGCAAGACAACTAAACAAATGGGTATGGGCACTCCCCTTGGCTTGTGCCAATCTTGGGGGAGGTGTCCCGGTATCGTTTCGCCATCACATCCCTTACTTTTATCATTTTTCTTAGTTCGATCCTTTTGGTTATATCTTGATCTAGTAGAATGAAGTTCTCGTGTCATCTAGTTTTGAGTTTTTTTATGTTCCGCCTATGTAAGCAAGTCTGAATGTTATATAATAAAGAGTAGTTTTGATTTGAGGGCTTAGCTTGTTTGATATGATCTTGATCTTGAGAAAAAGAAATAGAAAGAATTATAGAATGAAAGCAAAGAGTATATATGATTATCTTATGGGGAGTGATAACTTCACATATAAGAAGTATGTCGATTGAAACTTGTTGTGGGTTGACAAACATAGCTCTTGGTCATTGTGGCAATTAAAAGGAAGTAATAAAGAAAGAGGGGTTCACATATAAATATATTATCTTTGACATATTTTATGATTGTGAGCACTCATTAAAATATTATATGTTAAGAAGTTGATGTTGGACAAGGAAGACAACATAATGGGTTATGTTTGCTTACATCCGAATAGAAGTTATATGGTTATATATCCTTCAACATGTGTGGCTTGCTTCCACCTCATATCAGCCAAAACATCCGCACCAAGTATAGATACTACTTGTGCATCCAAACACCCTCAACCCAGTTGTGCCATGAGATTCCACCATAACCACCTATGGATTGAGTAATATCCTTCAAGTAAGTTGTCATCGGTGCAAGCAATACATAATTCCTCTCTAAATATGTGTGATTTATTAGTGTGAGGAAAATAAGCTTTATACGAACTTGTGATAGGGAAGAAATAAAAGCGATGGATGGCATAATAAAGTTCTCTATCACAAGGGGCAATTTAAAGTGACATTCTTTTGGAAGTGACGTTCTTTTGGATTAAGGGATTGTGCATCCGACTATAAAAGTGCATGACAACCTCTGCTTCCCTCTGTGAAGGGCCTATCTGTTACTTTTATTTTCTAGTATTTACCTATATGCAAGAGTCGTGGTGATCTCCATCACTTTCCTTACTTCGCCTTTATCTCTTGGCAAGCGTCATGTGTTGGGGAATGATCTAGACATATATATCCACTCAGAAGTGGGTGAGCATGAGCTATTACTGTTGACATTACCCTTGAGGTAATAGTTGGGACGCAACACTATAAGCCCCTATGTTTCTCTGTGTCCGATTGAAGCCATGAACTCATAGGTACCTCATGAGTGTTAACAATTGTGAAAGACTAAAAGATGATTGAGTATGTGGGTTTCTTTACAAGCTCTTATATTGACTCTTTCCTACGTTATGATAAATTGGAATTGCTTCAATGACTGAGATCATAGTTTGTTGGTTCCCAATAGATTTCTTGAATCATACTTTACCGTGTCAACAAATTGTTACTTCAACATAAGAAATTATATGTCAATTTATGTTGTTGTTCTAAAGATGATCATGATGCCTTCATGTCCGCATTTTATTTTATAGACACCTCTATCTCTAAACATGTGGGCATATTTATCGATTTTGGCGTTCGCTTGAGGACAAGCAAGGTCTAAGCTTGGGGGAGTTGATACGTCCATTTTGCATCATGCTTTTATATTGATATTTATTGAATTATGGGCTGTTATTACACATTTTGTTACAATACTTATGCCTTTTCTCTCTTATTTTACAAGGTTTACATGAAGAGGGAAAATACCGACAGCTGGAATTCTAGACTGGAAAAGGAGCAAATCTGAGATACCTATTCTGCACAACTCCAAAAGTCCTGAAAATCTACAGAGAATTATTTTGGAATATATAAAAAATATTGGGTGAAATAAATACATCAGGGGGGCCACCAGGCAATCACAAGCCAGGGGCGCGCCCTATCCCCCCTAGGCACGCCCCTGTGGCTTGTGGCCCACCTGGCAGCCCTTCGGTGTCCATATTTTGCTATATATAGGGTTTTGACATGGGAAAAATCATAACAGAGCTTTCGGGGCGAAGCGTCGCCGTCTCGAGGTGGAACTTGGGCAAAACCAATCTAGGGCTCCGACGGAGCTGTTCTGTCGGGGAAACTTCCCTCCGGGAGGGGGAAATCGAACCCATCGTCATCACCAACGATCCTCTCATTAAGAGGGGGTCAAAATACATCAACATCTTCACCAGCACCATCTCCTCTCCAAACCCTAGTTCATCTCTTGTATCCGATCTTTGTCTCAAAACCTCAGATTGGTACTTGTGGGTTGCTAGTACTGTTGATTACTCCTTGTAGTTGATGCTAGTTGGTTTACTTGGTGGAAGATCATATCTTTAGATCCTTGATCATCATTAATATTCCTCTCATTATGAACATGAATATACTTTGTGAGTCATTACGTTTGTTCCTAGGGACATGGGATAAGTCTTGTCATAAGTAATCATGTGGATTTGGTATTCGTTCGATATTTTGATGAGATGTATGTTGTCTCTCCTCTAGTGGTGTTATGTGAACATCGACTACATGACACTTCAAAATTGTTTGGGCCTAGAGGAAGGAATTGGGAAGTAATAAGTAGATGATGGGTTGCTAGAGTGATAGCAGCTAAAACCCTAGTTTATGCGTTGCTTCGTAAGGGGCTGATTTGGATCCACATGTTTCATGCTATGGTTAGATTTATCTTAATTCCTCTTTTGTAGTTGCAGATTCTTGCGAGAGAGGTTAATCATAAGTGGGAGGTTTGTCCAAGTAAGGGTAGCACCCAAGCACCGGTCCACCCACATATCAAATTATCAAAGTAACGAACGTGAATCATATGAGCATGATGAAAACTAGCTTGACAGAAATTCCCATGTGTCCTCGGGAGTGCTTTGCTTTATATAAGAGTTTTTCCAGGCTTATCCTTTCCTATAAAAAGGATTGGGACACCTTGCTGCACCTTTGTTACACCAATTACTTGCTACCCGCTACGAATTATCTTATCACAAAACTATCTGTTACCGATAATTTCAGTGCTTGCAGAGAATACCTTACTGATAACCGCTTGTCATTTCCTTCTCCTCGTCGTTGGCTTTGACACTCTTACTTATGAAAAGGTCTATGATAGATCCCGTATCCTTTTGGGTCATCAAGTAGCAGTTGTGTACTATAGCACTCCCAGAACCTGAGCTAGAACTCATCCAATACAACCAAGCAGGAGTAGGGTTTTATGCATCTTTGCGGCCCGAACCTGGGTAAAATCCTGCGTGTTAATCATTAGATCTGCTCTCTGTGCGAGCCTTCTTCCCTGCCGAATCGTAAAGTGATCCTTCCGGTCCCATAGGTGTTGTTTCCCCGACATCTTTGGTGATCCAGGTAGGGGTGAAGGTTGCGTGGACCTGATCTGGTGACAAGCGCCAATTCCTTTATAATCATCATCGCCATGGGCCCCAAGAGGAAGGGTCTTACGGCGGTTGGCCCATCCACGTCCGTTGTCCCTGTAGCTACATAGACAGGCGACAGTGTAGACACGGGTGGAGAAGGCGGAGGTTTAGAGCTTCCGCGACATTCCGGTGATCATAGCTAGGCGAGCAGCGTTGTTCGCGCCGCTAGATCTAAGGGCAAAGTTGTGCTGCCAGCAGGCGGTGCAGCAAACTCTAGTGACGGAAGGGTGCCTTCCAACACACCCACACCGGCGCACGCGCCGCGACCTTATCAGGGCGCGCATGATGAGCGTCGCCGTGATGATGCTGGGTCCGTGCATCCTCATGGAAAATCTCGTGAGCATCATCGTCGAGATGTGCGAGACCAACATGCACGTCCACGTGCTGGTAAAAGTAGTGTACGATCGCAGGACCATGATGTAGCTCCTTCTAATATAGTTGGGAGTCAGGCACCTCACGTTCCTCGCACCTATCGCCGCCGCCTATACGAGCAGAACCATTGGCACGAGCATAGTTGCTCCTCAACTTTCCTCCTGCTACAGACAAGCTCGAAGAATGGAGAGCTGCCATTCAGAGCCTCGTTGGTCTCGCCAAGGAAGATAAGCCACAGCAGGCGGAGCCTTCACGGTGACGGTCCATCGAGCGGACATGCGCCGGTGGCGAGAAGACTGGAGGTGGTACAACTACGGTTTACTCTCCTCCACAATGGCAACAGCGGTCGCTGACTCATCAGATCGACACTCGTGATGACGATTCCACGGCATCGTCCTATCCATGAACTCACCGCGACCAACATCAAGTTCTTCGCGAGCTAGGCAAAGAAGACGCTCGAACTACCATCGAGTGGCTGCGAGAAGCGCGCTATGTGTCTAACAAGCACGCAGGACCTATTGTAGACAAGCTAGCGCCGGGGTATCCTGTTGATCTACCTTACGAGGTGGATTGTGCAGTGTTTACCCGTGAGCTGCGGCGAGTTCCGTGGCCCAATTCCCGCACGTTAAAGCCAGAGGTCCCGGAGAACTATGACGACAAGACTCACCCGTCAGAGTTCTTGAGAATCCACACCATTGCGGTGCAGGCTGCCGGGGCTCGCGACGACAAGATACTCACCAACTACTTCCCGTTAGTGCTTAAGCCCAACATCAGGTCATGGTTGATGCACTTGCCAGAAGGATCCATTTCTTCCTGGGCAGATCTGTGCCATGAGTTTGTTGGCGCCTTTACCAGAGGTCATCAAGCTCCTGGCTAGGAAAGTGATTTACATCTCATCCCCTAGAAGGAGGGCAAGACTTTGCGCAAGTACATCCAGAGTTTCAGCCGCATACACCACAACATACCAGACGTTCATCCTGCCGCTGTTATCAGCGCGTTCCATCAGAACATGCGCAACCACAAGATGCAGGAAGAGCTGGCGATGAACAAGGTCAGGGATGTTGCCGTGCTCTATGCTCTGGCAAATAAATGTGCACGAGATGAAGAAGGGAGGAGGCTTCCCGGGGAGGACGCTGGCGCAGGGGTTGACTCTGAGGATGAGGACACTGCCGCCCCGGCAAAGAAGGGTCAGCGGCATAACATGAAGCACATGGACAAGGCCATGCTTGCCGTCGAGGGATCCGGCAACCCCGACACCACGAAGAAGGCCAAGGTTGATGACCTCGGCAAGGATTCTGCCGGGTGCGCCTCCTGTCAAGATTTGGCAGCTGCCGACAAGCCGGAAGGCTCCGTCAAGCAGTATTGCAAGATCCGTCGCACCAAAGGCCACGATCTCCAGGAGTGCCGGCAAGTTGAGTAGCTTGCCGAGAAGCAAAAAAACGAGTATGAGAGGCAAGACAAGGAGAAAGGCTAGGATGGTGCGGAGGGGTCCGGCAAGAAGCGCGGTGGCCTAGGAGGTCGCCGCGGCAAGGCCAGGCAACAGAAGGACTGTCCCGCTCATGGCCGCGACAAGCAAGAAGGGAGTGATGATGATGTTGAAGAGGATGACGAGTCCAGCGAGCAAGAATTCCAGAGAGCCACAGACACCATGTGTGTCGATGGAGGTGCCTCGTTGCATTCTTCCCACCGCCAACTTAAAAGTGGGCGCGTGAGGTTTATGCAACTGAGCCATTTGTCGGCGCTTGAAAGCCTTTGAAATGGTCCAACACGCCTATCATTTTCGACATTGAGGATCACCCTGATTGTGTAACTATGGTTGGGTATTTGCCGTTGTTGGTTTCACCAATGATTTGCAACCTCAAAGTGACGAAAATGTTAGTTGACAGTGGGGCCGGCTTGAACTTGATCTCGCTCGAGGTAATCAAGAGATTGCAAATTCCTAATGGAGATCTCGAGGAAACCGACTCATTTCAAGGGGTCAATCCAGGAAGGAGACAGCCCAAGGGAAAGATCACGCTTCCGGTAACATTTGGTAGCGATCTAAACTTCAGGATGGAGAAGTTTGTTTTCGACGTCGCCAAAATTCCGTTGCCATACAATGGGATCCTTGGATGTCCAGCGTTAGCCAAGTTCATGGCGGCGGCGCACTACGCCTACAATGTATTGAAGATGCCTGGGCTGATGAGCATCAGCACTGTCAAGTATGACAAGAAGGACGCGCTTATCTGCATCGATCAACTCTACCGAAAGGCTATTACAGCATCTGTCACCAAGGCACTTGCTCCTGCCATTGAAACTCCTGGGAGGAAGAAGCCCGGCAAGACCTCCCGCACAGACTCTGGCAAGCGCACTTCCTCAGAGTGCTGCGCTCCAGTTGAGGACATGCCAGAGAGTTCCACCGGCAAGAGCAAGAAGTCCAAGGCAGCTCCCCCAGGGAGTAAGAAGGTGTCTGCGAAGGAGGATGGTACGGGAGGAACTTTCACCATAAGTTCCACCCTTGACGACAAATAGGAAAGCGCGCTCGTTGCCTTCCTACGGGCGAATGTCAATGTGTTTGCGTGGAAACCATCTGATATCCCCGGTGTTCCCAGGAAGGTGATTGAGCACCACCTTGCCGTCTGTCCACACGCGCGGCCCGTCAAGCAGAAGGTCAGGAAGCAGGGTTTGGAGCAACAATAGTTTATTGCTGAAGAAATCAAGAAATTAGAAGCGGATGGCTTGGTTAGAGGAGTACTTCATCCAACATGGTTGGCCAATCTAGTTGTAGTGCACAAGGCGAATGCAAAATGGAGGCTATGTTTTGACTACACAGATATCAATAAAGCCTGCCCCAAAAATCCTTTTCCCTTGCCGTGCATTGACCAGACTGTGGACTCCACCGCCGGCTGCGACTTGTTGTCTTTCCTTGACGCCTATTCAGGTTATCATAAGATTTTCATGGCCAAGGAAGACGAAGAGAAGACTGCATTTATTACCCCATGTGGTCCGTATTGCTTTTTGCGTATGCCTTTTGGGTTGAAAGTGTTGGTTCTACATTTGCAAGAGTGGTCCAGATTGTTTTTGAGCCCTAGCTACATAGAAATATGGAGGCTTATATGGATGACATAGTGGTCAAAACCAAGGACAAGGCGACGCTCATATCAGATTTAGAAGAAACATTTGCAAATTTGCGCAAGATCAACTTGAAGCTCAACCCTGAGAAGTGTGTGTTTGGTGTCCCATTCGGCAAGCTTCTCAGGTTCTTTGTATCTCAACATTGAATTGAAGAAAATCCTGACAAGATCAAAACAATTGAGCAAATTGAAGCACCACGACATGTCAAGGATGTGCGTCGTCTTGTCAGCTGTGTTGCCACTCTGAGTAGGTTCATTTCAAAATCTGCTGAGTGCGTCCTACCCTTTTTCCAAATCATGAAGAAGGCAGGACCGATGGAATGAACTCAGGAAGTGGAGGCAGCTCTGCGGGATTTGAAGAAGTACCTCTCCTCTCCGCCAGTCCTAGTCGCGCCAAAACCATAAGAGCCATTGTTGCTATATCTAGTGGCAACAAATCAAGTGGTGAGTGTTGCGTTAGTGGCTGAAAGAGAAGTTGATGAAGAAGCAGCAACGGTGGCAGGACCACCAAGCGACAAGCCAGGATATTCCCCGACAGGGACTGGTGCCCACAAAGCAGGATCTATGCGGTCGAATGAAACAATTCAGAAGAAGAAGATGGTGTAGCGCCCAGTCTATTTTGTCAGCTCCCTTTTGCAGGGGGCTAGGTCAAGATATTCTGGCGTGCAAAAGTTGCTCTTCGGCCTCCTTATGGCCTCGAGGAAGCTGTGCCATTACTTCCAGGCATATGAGATCACCGCTATCGCTCGCTTCCCATTGCAGCAGATTTTGCGAAACCCAGATGCTATCGGCAGGATTGTGGAGTGGGCTTTGGAACTGTCAAGCTTTGGTCTCAAGTTTGAAAGAGTACTTCGACTATCCAGAGCAGAGCCTTGGCGGAGTTCATTGCAGGATGGACCCCAACGCCAGATGAAGAAGTTCCAGAGTTAACTCTCCCCGGCAAGGAAACAAATCAAGAGTGGATCATGTATTTTGATGGGCCTTTCTCGCTGCAAGGCACCGGTGTGGGAGTGCTGCTTATCGCTCCCACCGGAGAACACCTCAAATATGTGATTCAGATGCACTTTCCCCGGGAGAGGTCAACGAATATACTGTAGAATACGAAGGGCTGCTTGCCGGTCTCAGGATCACGGCAGACCTAGAGATTAAGAAACTTATTATCAGGGGTGATTCTCAGCTTGTCGTCAAGCAGGTGAATAAGGATTATCAGAGTCCATTGATGGAAGCTTATGTAGATGAAGTGAGAAAGTTGGAAGAGTATTTTGACAGTCTGCAAATGGAGCATGTTCCGCGTGCAGAGAACAATGTTGCTGATGGCCTGTCAAAGTGTGTTGCCCTTAAGTTGCATGTGGAACCAGGAACTTTTGTGCTCCCACTGACTCAACCATCCGTGACACCATCAATTGGACAAGAGAAAAGAATAAAGTTGAGTTCCGGTAAGTATTTCCCGACACAGCTCCAAGAAGCCACCGACGAGGAAATTGCCGGGAACGATGCCAGGCTTGCCGGTGAGTGTCACGCTCCGGCAGAGCCTCAGGCTCTTGTTGTGGAAGCACATGCTCCTGCCAAGCTTGCCTGGGGCAACAGGCTCTGACAGGGCCTCGAGCCCTTGCCATTGAGACAAATGCTTCCCCGACAGAGGATATGCCTTTAGTTCTTGTTGTCGAGCCCCAGGCTCCAGCATGGGCACATCACATCATCCATTTCCTTCAAACAGGAGAACTCCCCGAGGAACAAGAAGAAGCAGAGAAAGTAGACCGCCGGTCTAATATGTACCAGTTCGTGGACAACGTCCTATACAGAAAGAGGTCGAATGGTGTGAAACTCAAGTGCATTTCTCGGGAAGATGGACTGGAGCTGTGGGCGGAGATACATGCAGGCATATGTGGCTCCCACATAGGATCAAGAGCGCTTGCCGGTAAGGCATTCCGGCAAGGTTTCTTTTGTCCCACTGCCCTCCAGGATGCAACTACGCTAGTAACCAAGTGTGAAGCATGCTAGTTTCATTCGAAGAACATGCATCAACTAGCTCAAGCTCTTTAGATAATCCCTCTCTCCTGGCCATTTTTGGTCTGGGGGCTCGACATTTTGGGTCCTTTTCCCCGTGCTACTGGGGGCTTTGAGTACTTGTACGTCACAATCGACAAGTTCACAAAGTGGCCAGAAGTGGAAGCAGTGAGAAACGTGACAGACTGACAACACAATCAGCCGTGAAGTTCTTTAAAGGAATAGTCTGCCGCTTTGGTGTACCAAATAGGATCATCACGAACAATGGCACAAAGTTCAGGAACCACACCTTCATGCAGTATGTCCAAGACCTTGGTGGCCAGATCTATTTTGCTTCTGTTGCCCACCAAAGGAGCAACAGTTAGGCGGAAAGGGCTAATGTTGAAGTGTTGCGAGGCCTCAAGACAAGAACTTTCGACAAACTGCGCAAGTGCAGAAGGCGCTAGATTGATGAGTTGCCGGTGGTTCTTTGGTCAATCAGGAAGACTCCAAATCGAGCTACCAGCCAGACACCCTTCTCCCTAGTGTATGGGGTGGAAGCAGTTCTCCCCACGGAACTTACATATGGGTCACCTCGAGTGATCGCTTATGATGAGCTTGGGCAAGAGCAGTTGCGGCAAGATGATGATATGCTCCTTGAGGAAGATCGTCTTTAGGCAGCTGTGTGAGTTGCGCGCTACCAGCAAGCTTTGCGCCTCTATCGTAGCCTCAAGGTTCGTGCCCAAAGTCTTGAGGAAGGCGACCATGTTCTTTGGCGCGTTCATTCCACCAAGAATTCCAACAAGTTGACGTCGAAGTGGGAAGGCTCTTATCGGGTAGTGTGAGTCACCAGGCCTGGTGTAGTCCGCCTAGAGACCAAGGATGGCATCCCAGTGAGCAACTCCTGGAATATCGAACATCTTTGTAATTTCTACCCATGAGGCGTGGTTGCCAGGTCTCCCGGCAACCACCTTTTGTACAAGTCTTGCCGCCGAAGCATGTAATCCTTTGTACAAAGCCAGGCACATACCCTATGCATAGTTGAATAAGGCTAAGTGTTCTGCAAATCTTGTTGATTCTCATGTTTACTTATGTACATGTTTGTCCGAGATATTGTATTGCGCTTACTCCCTGCAAGAGCTAACGGACCGCCAAGGTTCCATACCCCTATTTTCTCTTCTTTATTTTTCTCAAAGGACAGAAGGTTACCTTGCGTGCAGCTTTGCCGGGGGGGATGGTGATATGGATACCGATGGACGACGTCCAAAGAAAACATCTTGCCGCGACATTCAACGAAAAGCTAAGTTGCAGAAACTTTAAAACATATTTTTGTTTTGTTATTCTCCTTGAACGGTTTCAACTTTTGTATGGAAAACCTACATGCGAAGGAACCTTGTTGCGATTGGTTGCGCCCTTACTCTATTTTGACTCCGCTCAACAGTCTAGGTGGCTGCACTAAAAACACCAGGGTCTCTTGCTGGTAGCGGCCTCGCCAGTAGGCTGCTCAAGTCCCGCACCTAGCGCTCGCGGAAAGGGTGCATGCGCCGACAAGTATCCAATCAAGCATAGGGTGAATGGATATAGAAAGAAATTAAGCAAGCGGGATAGCATAGCATTTGTTCAAAGCATAGCAAGTTATATTACATCAATCTTGCCGCGATTCTAACATAAGATAAACTTTTCTTGGCATGGATGGCGGCAAGAAGTAAGGGAGCTAATCCTGGCAATCGCCTTCAACCCGCTTGACTTGGCTTACCCTATTGACGATGGGAGCGACAAGTTCCTCAAGCACCTTGACGTCCACATACCTCAGCAAGTGGTCAAAGATGTTGGAGAGGTTGATGTCGGGGTTCTTGTGCGCCACCTTGATGAGCACCTTGCAAAGAATGGCTTGGGAGAGTTTGCACGATTCGCTGGCGAGATAGGATGTTCGGTCAGAGCGGAGCTACTCCAGGGCTTCAAGCGTGCGGTCGAAGAACATGGTCATCTTAGCGCTCGTGAACACTCTGTCGTCAGAAGAGTACCTGTAACCTTCCAGGCCCATGGAGTACAGTTGTGTGGCAAGCTTCTCCGCAACGTCGACGAGCTTCTCAGTCCAGACTTGTATTCCTTGCACATAGTCGTTGGGGGTGGTAGCAGCACTCTTACCAGCTCCTCCTCATCTCGGACATCCTTGACCAGAGCCTTCTCGTGGGTCCTGGTGGTCTCAAGAGTCTCGGTCAACGTAGTTAGCTTCGTTTTTGGATCATCAATGGATTCACTGGCTGAAGAGAGCTGTTTGGTCTTGTCGGATATGGTGACCTGCATCTCCATCAGGTTGTGGAGGGCTTTGTCTCTTTCAGTCTCGAGTGACGAGATCTTCTTGCCGTGATCCTCAAGATCTGCCTCCAGCTTCTTCACCCTCTCCTCCAGCAAGTTCTTGATGGCCTCTGTAGCTCCGGCAACATCGATGGCCTCCTTCAACTTACTGGTGTGATCTGCAGTTAGAGCTTCGAGCGTCTCCTTATGTTTCTGCTCCAGCTCCTGGGTCCGCCACGCGACAAGCGCTTTGATCTCTGCTTCCTTGCCGCAAAGCTTGTCGGAAAGCGCCTTCTCGAGAATGACAAGGTTGTCCTCATGGGCATCAAGCCCGATATGGTGCTCCGTCAAGCGAGCTTCTTCTGCAGCAGCCTATTGCTTAGCCTCCTCCTGCGCCCGCTCGACGTCGGACTGCTTCAAGAAGAGTCCGCTCCAGCCTTGGCTCAGTCGCTCTTCACCAGACTTCAACTCCTGGAAAGCTTGGGCAAACCAGGCCTGCGTTTCCTCAACGCGCTTTTGAAAGTCTGCCTCGGTCGCTCCCATAACTGCTGCCCTGGAGTCCAGTTTCTCCTTTCGGGCGCGGTAAAGCGCTTGAAGCTTTCGGAAGTTGTTGCCCATGGTTTGGAGGAGTTGCTCTTCTTGGGATTTGCTGCTGCTGGCACTTGGTTCATCAAGAATATCGAGCCCGACAGCAGTAATGATCTCCTTGTCAAAAACTTCCCCTTTAGATGGCACCCCAGTGCTTGTTGTGCTGGGGATGCTCACGAACAAGTTATCGCCAACCCTGAGGTACCTTATTGACGAAGGGCCTTCAGATGTAGACGGTGGTCCTCAACGGTCGCCTCCCCAACAGCTGGGGGCTCCATGGCCGGCATAGCGCCTCGCGCTCCTGCGGCAGGAATGCCATCAGTACGGTCACTAGCCTCCTCGCCGGTCTTCTCGGCAGACTTCTTGGCGGCCTCCTCCCGTGCAGCCTTGGCGGCCTCGGCACTGGCGGCCTTGGCGGTAGCATTCTTGGCAGCTTCGATGGCTTCCGCGGCGGCACTCTTGGCGGCTTCCTTAGCAGCGATCCTGTCGGCCTCGGTGGCGGCATCCCTGGTGGTCTCCTCGATGACGGTGTCAACATCCATGCGCTCTGTCGAGGGAATCTGAAGGCCAACAAAACAAACCAAACGATATTGAGGTGGAAGTTCAAGAAGACAAAAAAGAAGAATATAATAATGAGTACTTGCGCCAACATCGGTTTCCGATGTAGACCTGCCAGTGCCCGTGCTTGCCGGCTCTTCCTCACCGCGATAAAGCGCACTAGAGGAAGTCATTGCTAGAAATCCATCTCTGGGCGGCGTACATGATGGAGGTGGTATATCAGGGATGACCTCTGATGGTTCTCCTTGTCGCTGCTCTCCTCCTGCACGTCTGGTGATTTTTGCAGCAAACATGCACACCCCGGCACTTGCCAACATGAAGTGAGTAATGGACTCACGCTCAGGGCTGCACCAGGGGCTGAGTCGAGGGCTGCGTCGCGGGCTAGACTCGGGGTTGACGGTGGTCGTCTCTGGTGCACCTGAGGTGCTTGCCGGTGGCTCCTCGCCTATCGAGGTCTTCGCTCTCTTCGCTACCCTTTGTGCCAATGTTTCCACATCCCTGTGGAAACAAGCCAAAGCAAAGCAAAAGAGTTAAGTAAAACCTAAAATTCGAAAGGCAAAAGATGTGACAAGATCCTTACTCCTCATCTTCTTCTCCCAAACTGAGGGCAGAGAGGTCGAAGGCGACTTCCGCCTTGGTGCCCGTGGGGGGAGGTGGAGGGGTGCTCCTGGGTCGCTTGGCTGCAGCAGACTCAGGTTGCTGATGAGCTTCTTGCCCCTATGTGGCCTTGCCGGCCGCCCCCTTGCTGGGGGCTGCACTACTCGAAGAAGCTTGACGGACCGGAATCCCAGAAGCAGCGCTCCAAAGGACGTACCTCTTCATTGGCTCAAGAGTCGGGGCCTCCTCGAGCAGTTCCTCCTCGGCTGTGTCTTCGGCAGGACGGCCCCTGGCAGATGTGCCGCCCTACTCCTCAGCGGTCCCGTCCTACCCGGAAAGATTCTCGTCCGGTAGCATTTCCCTTTGCTGGTTTCCTCTTCCAAGAAGCCGGCGCTGCCGGCCTCCATGACAAGATTTGCTTCCTCCGCCCTGCTCGCAATGCATGCCATTTCTTCCTCAGTGGTGGCATAGACGAGGCCCTCTTCTTCGGGGATGGCCCTCTTTGTTAGGTTATCAAAGAATTGATGCGCCTGCTCTTCAGGTGGTTCGATCCAGGTCATGTCAAGGCTGTGAGCATCAAACGTCGGCATCATAGCAATGATTGGACCTAGAGCAGAGTTGTTGCACAGAGGGATTATGCTTGCCGGCAGCTTACATACCACGTCACCCCTGAACAGTTTCTGGCAGAGAGCTGCATGCTGCATAAATGTCAGATTGTTGTTCAGCCCGGGGCGTGGCCTCATGATGTCTGCCGTGTTCCAGAATTCCCAAGCTGGCCTCCTCTTGTTCTGCAGAGGGGCGATGTGCCGGTGAAGGAAATCAGCACCTATCATCTCTACTGTGAGACTGGCAGTTCTGAGGCACTAGTAGAAAACAGACCTTTCATTCGTATCATTAATCCCGGTCCAGTTTTGAACCGACACTAATGTGTTCATTAGTCCCGGTTTGTGATGGGCATCATTAGTGTCGGTTCATTCCGGACCTTTAGTCCCAGTTCGTGCCATGAACCGGCACTAAAGGTGTGGTGGCAGGCTGGCATCAGCTTGGGCCCCCACGAAAACCTTCAGTCCCGGTTGGTGGCTCCAACCACGACAATAGGCTAACCTTTAGTTGCGGTTGGAGCCACCAAACGGGACTAAAGGTCCCCTATATGAAACCCTTCAGCCAGCCCGAGCTCTGTGTTCTTCCCCTTTCCTCTCCTCTATGTTCTTCCTCTCTTCCCCGACCTCATCCTCCATTTTTGCCAAAATTTGTCAAGATTTGGAGGCACCCCATCTATCCAAGTGTTCACAAAGGTTAGCAACTTTGTCCTTTCATCTCTCATTGCTAGATTAGCTCTTGCAATGCTCTATAAGTATAGTGATTTGTGGGTTTTAGTTTGTATGTGGTAGTTTATTTGATTTATGCAATTTGAGCTCAAATTAACTTCTTACTTTGCATTTGCATTTGTATGTGGTAGTTTACTTAGTGCCTTCCTGTCCCCGTCCTAACCATCATCGATCGCCTGCACCGTCCCGTTGCCGGCACCACCTTGGTGAGCCTCTTGTTCTTATCCTTTTGATAAAAAAATCATGTTTGTAAGATTTAGTTAGTTACTTGTATAGTTTTCTTACCTATATGGTTGTTTGTTATACATAGTGGCATGGTTTTGATATCTGTCCCCGTCGGCCCTCGTCCGGTTTATGATTCGGATGTGGTATATACTCTCTTTTATAACTCTTTGTTGCATTTCGTGTTTATGACAATTATGCCCATCAAGTTGACATAGATATTTTTATCTAGGAGATATGTGAACCAGAAATTCTAACCGACATAGATATTCTTGTCAAGAAGTTAAATTTAGTTGAAAAAGAAAACGAGTATTTGAAAGAAAAATTGAAAAGAGTTGAAGAAGAGAATATGAAACTGGAGTTGTATGTTGCCGATGTCGTCGATGATCACAAGATCAAGATGGATGCAATGCACTTGAAGATTAGAAAATTTAAAAGATATGCCATTGATAGTGAGGCTTGGTATCACTATGCTGTTGGATCAATTGTTACCTTAGTTGCGATGTTGATCGCATTTGTTGTTGCATTTAAATGCTTTAGCTAGAGAGTTTGTATGTTGTTTTATGAGAACAAGTGTGTATGGACTTTATGTATGAATTTGTATTAATTTAGTCTTATCAGTGTTGTGTAATGAAGATGAGCCGGCAATGGATGTACGACAACCGATGCTCTCCCCAGTTCATTAATGGCGTGCATACTTTTTTGGTTGTGGCTGAGGCAAACAAGCGGTCGGATGGTTTTATGTATTGTCCATGTGCTGGCTATAAGAATGATTGAAATTACTCTAACTCAAGAACTATTCACGTCCACCTGTTTGAGTTCGGTTTCATGTCCGACTCTAACTGTTGGACCAAGCACGGAGAAAGAGGGGTCTTAATGGAAGAGAATGAAGAAGAAGAGGATGACGACAGCTATCCTGGCCATGGGTTACATGAATACGATGGTATAACAATGGGGGAAGAAGTTGCGCTGGCATTCCGAGAAGGAGCTGAAGAAGAGGCATCAGATGAGCCCACTGATGATCTTGGTCAGGCCATTGCCGATGCAAAGAGAAACTGTGAAGTGAAAAGGAGAAGCTGAAGTTGCAGCGCATGTTAGAGGATCACAAAAAAGGGTTGTATCCAAATTACGAAGATGACAATAAAAAGCTAGGTACCACGTTGGAATTGTTGCAATGGAAGGCAGAGAATGGTGTATCTGACAAGGCATTTCAAAAGTTGCTGATAATGTTAAAGAAGAAGCTACCAAAGAACAAGGAATTGCCAAACAGTATGTACAAAGCAAAGAAGGTTGCCTTCCCTCTAGGATTAGACGTGGAGAACATACATGCATGCCCTAATGACTGCATCGTCTACCGCGATGAGTACGAGGATTTTGAATGCATGTCCGGTATGCTGTGCATTCTGCTATAAGATCGGCCATGATGACCCTGGTGATGTTGAGGGCGAGCGCCCCAGGAAGAAGATTCCTGTCAAGGTGATGTGGTATGCTCCTATAATACCATGGTTGAAACATTTGTTCCAAAACAAAGAGCATGCCAAGTTGATGGGATGGCACAACGAAGACCGTAAGAAAGACGGGAAGTTGAGAGTGCCTGATGACGGATCGCAGTGGAGAAAAATCGAGAGAAAGTGGAAGGACTTTGCAAAGGACGCAAGAAAGGTATGGTTTGGTTTAAGTGCAGATGGCATTAATCCTTTCCGGGAGCAAAACAACAATCATAGCACATGGCCTGTGACTCTATGTATCTATAACCTTCCTCCTTGGTTGTGCATGAAGCGGAAGTTCATTATGATGCCAGTGCTCATCCAAGGCCCCAAGCAACCCGACAACGACATTGATGTGTACCTAAGGCCATTATTTGAAGAACTATTACAGTTGTGGAATGGAAAAGGTGTACGTGCGTGGGATGCGAAAGAACGGGAGGAATTTGACCTACATGTGTTGCTGTTTGTAACCATCAATGATTAGCCTGCTCTCAATAACCTTTCAGGACAGACAAACAAGGGATACGACACATGCACACACTGTTTAGATGATAATGATAGTATATATTTGGATAAATGTAAGAAGAATGTGTATCTGGGGCATCGTCGATTTCTTCAGAGCAGGCATCCCATAAGAAAGAAAGGCAAGCATTTCAAAGGTGAGGAAAATCACCGGATGAAGCCTCGCCACCGTACGGGTGATGATATACTTGATATGGTCAAGGATTTAAAAGTAATCTTTGGCAAGGGTCCTAGCGCACAATCTGTTTTGAATGACGCTGGCAAACGCACACCCATGTGGAAGAAGAAATCTATATTTTGGGACCTACCCTATTGGAAAGACCTCGAGGTTTGCTCTGCAATCGATGTGATGCATGTGACGAAGAATCTTTGCGTGAACCTGCTAGGCTTCTTGGGCATGTATGGGAAGAAAAAATATACGCCGGAGGCACGGGAGGACTAGCAACGTATGCACGGAGAAGACGGCATGGATCCAAAGCAGTTTCAGGGTCATGCCAGCTACGCTCTTACCAAAGAAGAGAAGGAAATCTTCTTCGAATGTGTGCTCAGTATGAAGGCCCCGTCTGTCTTCTCGTCGAATATAAAGGGAATAATAAATATGGCAGAGAAAAATTTCGAGAACCTAAAGTCTCATGACTGCCACATGATTATGAGCAACTACTTCCGGTTGCATTGAGGGGGCTTCTACCAGAAAACGTTCGATTAGCCATTCTGAAGCTATGTGCATTCCTGAATGCAATCTCTCAGAAGGTCATCGATCCAGAAATCCTACCAAGGTTAGATAATGATTTGGTGCAATGTCTTGTCAGTTTCGAGTTGGTGTTCCCACCATCCTTCTTCAATATCATGACACATGTCCTAGTTCACCTAGTTGAGGAGATTGCCATTCTTGGTCCTGTATTTCTACACAATATATTCCCCTTTGAGAGGTTCATGGGAGTCTGAAAGAAATATGTTCATAATCATGCTAGGTCAGAAGGAAGCATCTCCAAGGGCCATGAAACAGAGGTGGTCATTGAGTTTTGTGTTGACTTTATTCCTAACATTAAGCCGATTGGTGTTCCTGAATCGCGGCATGAGGGCAGACTGGGTGGAAAAGGCACGCTAGGAAAGAATTCACTAATATGCGAGGACGAGCATTCTTTGGCACAAGCACACTACATAGTTCTACAAAGTTCCACCTTGGTGGCTCCGTATATCGAGCAACACAAGAATATTCTATGCTCCAAACACCCGGAGAAGTCTGACGACTGGATTACACATGAACAAATGGTGACTTTCGCCGGTTGGTTGCAGACATGTCTCATGCATGACGACACTGTTGAAGATCACCTGTACTTGCTGTCCAAGTTACCATCTTCGACTATATTGACTTTCAAAGGGTACAAGATAAATGGGAATACATTTTACACGATCGCCCAAGATAAAAAGACCGCCAACCAAAACAGTGGTGTCTGCTTTGATGCAGCAAACAGCAATGGGCCAAAGGACACATATTATGGTTACATAGAGGAGATATGGGAACTTGACTATGGACTTGGTTTGAAGGTCCCTTTGTTTAGGTGCAAATGGGTCAATCTGACACGAGGCGGAGTAAAGGAAGACCCGCAGTACGGAATGACAACAGTGGATCTCAACAATCTTGGGTACGCAGATGAACCATTCGTCCTAGCCAATGATGTGGCGTAGGTTTTCTATGTGAAGGACATGTCTACCAAGCCGATAAAAACAAAAGATAAGGAAGCGAATACATCATACGATGAGCCAAAGTGCCACATAGTTCTTTCAGGGAAAAGAAACATCGTGGGAGTGGAGGACAAGACAATATGTCAGAAGATTATGAAAAGTTTCATGAAATTGCTCCCTTCACAGTGAATGTTGACCCGAGCATCAAGTTAAACAATGAATATTGTCCATAGTTACGATGCAAAGGGACACACGCGAAGAAAAAGTTGTATACCCAAAGATCCCACTCTAGGATGTGACCGGCTTCTCTAGTTAGTTTCTAGACATATATATCTGGAAAGTCCCACTTCGGACAAACCGAAGAGAACCTTTGTAATAGTAGTGTACTTATGTGTTTTGTGCGTTCAGTATGCACCATTCTAAGCCATGCCATCAATTTTCAACCCTTTCTGACTTCATTTGCTATTTTTCATGCATTTACTGATTCTTGAGCTAAATGGCCCTAAAATTGATAAGCACTACAAATGAACTCTGAAAAGGTTGATAGTTGGCATGGTATCATCATTTCACCCACATAGCATGTGCTAACAAGTTGAGAGGGTTACGGCAAAAACTGGACGCACTTCGTGTACAAAATGGGCAATCTCTTCCAAAGTATCATGGTTTTAGACTAAAACTCGTGTGTTACAAAGGCATTTCATTTTTTAAAAACGTATTTCATCTCCATAATTTTTGTGCATTCAGTATGCACCATTCGAAGCCACGCCATCAATTTTCAACCCTTTCTGACTTCATTTGCTATTTTTCATGCATTTACTGGGTTTTTTTTGAGCTAAATGACCCTGAAATTGATAAGCACTGTAAATGAACTCTCAAAAGGTTGAAAGTTGGCATGGTATCATCATTTCACCCACATAGCATGTGCTAAAAAGTTGAGAGGGTTGCGGCAAAAACTGGACACACTTCGTGTACAAAATGGACAATCTCTTTCAAAGTATAAGGCTTTCGAACGAAAAATCATCTATTACAAAGGCATTTCATTTTTTAAATAACCTAAGAATTAACAAATTGAATATAATGATAAAACACACTAATATTAAACAGTAGAAAAAAGAATCACGGGAAAAACTATTTTTGAAGTAAATTTATTCACAAACTAGCGATTTACACAAATTTCAAATAATTCAAATTTGAAAACTATTAGCACTAATAGAAAGTTTATAATTTTTTACCTAAAGCAAAAAAGATTCACAAAGAAAATATTTAAATAAATAAAAAGATTCACTCACAAACAAAAGAAAATAAATAAAGCAAAAAAAAGGCCGACTACTGGGCCGCCACGGCCTACATACGACTAGAAACCCAACCTCTAGGTGGGCTAGGATGCAGGCCCGTACGGCCCAGTAGGCCCACGAGGCGGCAGAGGTGCGGTAGGCCCAGAAGGCCTGCATATTAGAGAGGAGCTCGACACGGTAGCCGCGGTGGGGCTTATAAACCGGTCCGAGCTCCTCGTCTTTAGTCACAGTTGGAGCCACCAACCACGACTAAAGGGTCCTCTATATATACCAGACTTATGAAATTTCCCCAAATCAGCCGAAAGTCCGTCCGCGCGTGCCCCTGCCCCTCGTCGTCGCCGTCCGTGTCCGCGCCCCGCCGCACCTCGACGCCACCGCACCTCGACGCCGCCGTTCGTCCCCGCCGCCACACCTTGACATCATGGCCGCCGCGCCCGTGCACCTAGCCGTTGCTGTCCATCGGCGCCCCTTCCGCACCTCGATCGACGTCACCGTCACCGTCGCCGCCCCTCCTCAACCTCGCGCATCGTCGCCCCCTTGTGAGCCCTGCCGCCATGGTCGCCCCCTCCCTAATTAGTATAGATTTTTTTTATATATGTTGTTTTTCTATTTTTAATTGGTGTTTCTGTTTTATATAATGTTCTATAATGTTCTTTTTCATATAATATTCTATAATTAGTGTTTAATTAGTATATTTTTTATATATAATGTTGTTTTTCTGTTTTTTAATGGATGTATAGAAGTATATAGGCATAATTAGTGTTTAATTAGCATAGATTTTTTTATATAATGTTGTTTTATGTTTTTTAATGGATGTATAGAAGTATGTATGCTTAATTAGTGTTTCTTTTTCTGTTTTTTAATTTTATATAATGTTGTATATCATATTACAGAAAAATTTGCATACTAAAATGTTGCATAGGAAATTATAATTGAGCAATTTTTCAGAATTTTTATTGAGAAAGGAATATTATTAGGCTAGTTATAACCTAGGAATGAGATATTATAATTGAAAAGATGATATTTTGCTCAAAATTTCCTAATAAAATGACATTGCATATATAGGAAAAAAATCATAAGATTTTTTTTCTCGGAGTCAACGATGCCCCGTCCGCATCCTCGTCGTCGACTCGTTCATGACGATGTCATGCTTCAGAGGGGCAATGTTAGGGACTAGGCTCTGCCGGGCTGGCACTGGGAGGTGCTACCTTCAGGGGCGCGCAGCTTGGTGAGGAACCCGGCCTCGGGTCCCGTTGTCGACCCGGAGCTTCTTTTGTGGCGTTCGCATGGGCCACTTTCGGTGCGGAGGAAGCCGGCCCCGCCGAAGGTGGTACATCGTTGTGTCAGGGAGGAGGACAAGCATGTCCGTCGCTACATGGATGCGTTGGACATCAGGTTCTCCAATACCTGGCAGGTTCTTCAGGGATCTCACCCGAGCTATGATCCTGTCATAGTTCCTTCTCTTTGGGTGTCCACCGCCTGCCGCGCGAGACGTCAACTTGATCTGTAGTAGCGATTTTATATAATTAATAATATTCGAGATGTATTAGTGATAATATTCGAGATTATATTCGATAATATTCGAGACGATTTATTCGAGATTACATTCGATGATGCGTATTATGTACTATGATTCAGTTTTCCTTATTGATTGCATGCATTCTAATTTGAATACTAAATTGTTTTATCTTTCTTCTGGGTTAGTTAAATAAAAGCTATGGACAATACCGATAGAGAAGGAGAAGAGGCTTTGTTCGACATCATACACTCCACAAGCCCAGAGCATGAACCTGTAGATGATGACGGCTCGCAATATCTGAACAATCCCGGTGAGGGTTGTATGTTTGATGAAGACGAACGAATAGATGAATTCGACAACGATGTTGACAAAGAAAATGTTCTTCAAACAACAAACATCGGCAGGGTATAATTATTATATAAGCCATCTGGTGATCATTGCATGTCTTAATTGAGTTGTATATGTATTAACGAATCGATCTTTCTTCTTTTAGGCCTCCGGATCGAGCAAATCTTCTACAAGTGACAGGGTAGTTCGAGGCCCATACAGAAAGTTGGACCTTGGCGTAAAGTTCAACATCGAATCCAGCAATACATCAACTGGTGAACCGCTTGAACCTAAGAAAAATGTGACCAAGTTCAAGAATCAATGAGGAGTTATTGTGAGGGACCAAATCCCAATCTCCACACAAGAATAGAAAAAGGCAACAAAGGGAGATCGAGAAGGAGTTACTTTTGTCGACAAAAGAGAAAAACATGTGTTTGGACCGAGCTGATGTCACATTTCACACTACCAGATAACTTGACAGATGCAGATCTGAAGAAAGTAAGAAACTATGCTCTTAAAAAGATGGCGATCGCATTCAACACCTTCAAGAAAAATGCATGGGCTGCATACGTTAGAGCAAACAAGAAGACTCCAAAATTCGAGGGAGCACTGGTGAAGGCAAAAGATCACTGAGACGATTTCGTGAAGTTCGAGGAATCGGAACTAGCTAAGGAACGTTCGATAAAGAACAAGATTAATGCTGCGAAAAAGAAGTGGAACCATACTCTGGGCCAGGTGGCTACCAGACGGCCTTGCCTAAGTGGGATCAATCCGAACAAGAGATGATTAGTGCAGGGGTCACTCCAGTTACAGTGACCTGGCCCCCGAGGTGCAGGACATGGTTTTATGCGCATGGGGGGAAGTTGGACCCAAAGACAAGGGATATTATGGTGAAGGCAAGTCTTAAAGGAGTGACAGACGAAATAATGATGAAAATAGAAGAAGCTCGAACGGGGGTGTTCATGCCCAACAGAGAGGACGACGAGCTTACGCGCGCCCTGAAGAATCCTGAACACCCGGGAAGAACACAAGGGAAAGGCATTGTTCCATGGTTTGAGGGGTTTGCGGGTTGGAACGACGACTACGGAAGTCGTGCGAGAAAGAAGATGCAGAAGGAGCGGAAGAAGGAGGAACCACTCCGCCTTCAAGGCCTAGAATCAAAGCACCTAGAGTTGGAATCCAGGCGGCAGTAGGAGCAGATTGACTCACTCAGCCAGGAAAGGGCGTCTCTGCGACAATATGAGCAAATCAATCCAGCATTGGATACCACCGTCCCATCTATGCCGAGAAGCAGCATGGGTTCCGCCCCGGCCAATATCAATGACGATTCACTGCTAGCTAGCTCCCCTGTGGACGATATCAAAGACAGGACTAACTATGAGCTACACATGAAAGTGAAGAACTTAACCATGAAGGTGGCATACGGCTATGCTTTAGCAAATCCCCCAAAAGCAACCTTCCATTGCAATCCCATTCCAGCTGGCTATGCTCGTGTCGGGATTGATGAAGTGATGTCAGGATATCACGAGCTACAACTTGACATTCTTGGAGGTGACGAGGAGAGAACACTGGGAGAGGCCATACATCGTATCATTCTATGGAAAAAAGATTGCATCGTCTTTCGAAGGCCACCGACTCCTCCTCCCAGTTTGAAATCACGTCAGTCGACTCCTACTCCTCCTCCAAGTCCGGCACTGCATCAGCAGACTCCTCCTCCAAGTCCGGCATGGCGTCAGCCAACTCCTCCTCCAAGGCCGGCACCGTGTCAGTCGACTCCTCCTCCAAGTCCGGCACCGTGTCAGCCGACTCCTCCTCCGGCCGCAGCTACGACAACTAGCGGTACAACAGGAAAGAAATTCAAATATGGTCCAAGCCTCAAGCCTCTTCCGAAGTTGCCTTACCACCTAACTAAGGAGGAACTCGAGTGCGCAGTGGATGCCAAAGTGAAGGCCCATTTTGGACCGAAACCGCCCTAGCCGCCAAAGGAGAAAGTACCTGAGCATGTCTCATGACACTTTATTGATATGGCTCGACTGACTGTCAATCAGAAGGACCGCGACTATGTGCGGTCTATCAAGAAGTCATATCTTGCAGGACAAAAGGGGTCGAGCTCGAGCTCGAGCAAAGGAGTTGGCAAAAAAGCGGGAAAACTCTTCCCCAGCTGGGAGAACAAGTAGTGCAATCGACCCCCCCCCCCTCGCTCATTGTACAAACACCTGTGAGTACTGCCGGTCGTCTAGGAGTAATCGACGATCATATAAGGCAGGCTAAAGAGGCCGGTATCACTGTTGAACAACTCCTAGGCCTTGAGACAATCCCCGGGCTTAAAGAGGAGGAAGTAAAATATCAATATGCCCACGGCAAACCTCTAGTCAAGCCTGAACATGTCAAGCTTCTACCAACGAGAATGTACAATTTGCATACTTGGTACATGCAAATAACAACAAATACCAATATAGAGTCCCTCATGGTGAGAGTCAAGAAGAGGCATTACTTCCATAAAAAAGATCTGTGGATTCATTATTCAGAGTTGTTTTAGTTATTCAGTCAAGACGCACTCGACAAATCTTTAGTCAGTTGCTATTGTATGTAAGTGATTTCTTTCTATAATTTAAGTCTCTAGCTAGCTGTGCTCTCGTTCATTACCTATAATTATCAATAATATATTTGTTTCCGTGGTATTAATCAGGGGATGCTTGACAGGTAATGTCAATCATTATCGCACTATGTCGGCCTCTTTAATTACTTCATTTCCTAATATCAACTAGTTAATAACTCCTTTATTCATTTTCTTTGCCGGCGGGCAGGGCTTGGGTCAAGTTCATCAAACAGGTCCCAGGCGACTGGGCACAACAGCTGAAATGGGTGCGACCCAAGGTAATTAAGTAGTACTAGCTAGTTACGCCCATGCATCTCTTTAATTCTAGTTTCAATACCATTATCATGCTTGATTAATTATTACCTGATTGAATTTTATTCTCGTAAAGTGCATGAGGCAGGAGCAGGGGACTAGTTTATGCGCATACTACGTTTGTGGGAACATTCGCATGATGACGTCTGAAAGGAGGAGAGATGAAAGAAATCTTTGGGTACGTTTGTTAGAACACTATCCATATTTTTTATCATGATCTAGCTAATATATATACACACAACTAATATATTCATCTTGATCTCCATCTTGTAGCTGACGGAGATGCGGGGCCAACTCCTACCAGAGGCTCGGGTACGAGCAATTCAAGAGGAAATAGCTGGATTTCTGGTCGACCAGGTCATAGATCCCAAAGGAGAATACCATTACAAGATCAAGAACAAGTAATACCCGCATATATATGTATGTGAATGGTCATCGTACGAGCAATTCGATGAGACATATATCTATATATATGATCGGTTCTACGAGAAATTCTATATATATATGCACAACATGTGTACAGTATGTAGTAGCGTAATATATGTTTGAAATGAAAATTAATTAAATGGAAAACACATAATTAAAAGTAAAATTAAACCATAATTAATTCATAAACCCCTAAAGGATTAAAAGGAAAATTAAACAAAATTAAAAAAACTAAATACTTTTAGTCTCGGTTGGTGTTACCAACCGGGACTAAAGGTCTCCCAACCCACGGTGGCGACATATGCCACGTGGTGGGCCTTTGGTGCCGTGTCGTGCTGAACCAGGACTAAAGGGGGTGGGCTTTAGTCCCCACCCTTTAGTGCCGGTTCGAGAAACAACACTAAAGGCCCTTACGAACCGCGACAATAGGCCGATTCTGCACTAGTGAGGATGTGAATCCTAGTAGTTGTGACTGTGAGCTTCCCATTCTCAGGGTCGAGGGCACTCCAATCGTTGTTGCACACCATCTTGGTTTGTCGTGGTGAGCAGAAAGGCCGAAAGTTCTCTCCCCGAATCCAGCACCATTTGTCTCGCCAGTCCTCCCACTTCTCGTGGTAGGCCCCGTCTGGGTAAACCTCCTTGGTTCCTGGCTCTGGAATCCAAGCGATGGAACTAGAAAGGGCTTCGCCTTTTTGGATGCGGGGAATGAAGTAATGGCGGAAAAGGGCGATGCTAGGAACTACTCCGGCAAAGTTTTCGCAAAGGTGAGCAAAAACTTACATGCATGTCACGGCGTTCGGCGTAAAATCCAATAGTTGGAAGCCGTAGGTGAGCATGATGTCGTTGAAGAAATCCGAGAAAGGGGGCAGAGCCCGCAGTAAAAATAGTCGGAAAAGAAGTGATATTTATCTGGACCGCCCCTGGAAGAACCCAGACTCACATGGGTGGCGGGATGCGCTTTCATCTCGGTCGCCCACATGTTCTGGTATCGCTCCCTCAGAGCGCCTGCGTCAAGCACCGGCGAAAAGACGGCGTGCTCTTTCCATATCCTCGCCATCTTGTTCTCTGAGATGGCAGTTTCCACATCCTTGCCCTTGCTGGCCTTATGCGGCATGGTGGCTATGGAGGTGGAGGCTCAGGACGGAGAGGGCGTGGATGCGTGGATGAATGGGAGGAGCTCTATTTCAGGCTTGAGGAGGAAGACAACGACGGTTCTCAAATTGGAAAAGACAAGAGGTAAATGAGCAGTGCCTTTGTGGTTTCCATTTTACGAGGAAGGCGCGGGGCAGCCTCTTTACTAGATTAATATAGAAACGATTTGCGGGCGCGCTGCTGTAACGGCCACGCCATGCACGTCCCTCACTTCCCGCATTCAATGGGCGTCATGGGGTGGCGCAGTAAGCGGAATGATTACAATCGCACACTCTTGCCATGCGTGCATGTGCGTTGTTTGGGCCTAGCCCAACAACGTCTCGCGCCTATGTGTGGCCCAGGTCCGAGGGCTCCTGTCGGTGTACTAAAGTTTGTGTCCTTTAGTACCCCTTACTTGTGCACGGGCAGTTGTAGCCACACCAGCGGCAAGGCCCGCCAAGCGACTGCTGGATGCAAGCACAAGGAAGTCAAGAAAGCATGCAAGCCAACAATCAGGACCGAAGACCAAAGGCTAGGATCCCAGCAAGATCTTGCCGACATGGACTAGGGAGCCCCGACAAGGAGTGCACCCGTCAAGGCCCCTCCATCCTGCCAGCGCAGAGACTAGATGTCATCCCACCTGGGTATGTGTCGAGGCACCGAGGATGGAGGAGGCTATGTGGTGCCGATGGGACAGGCTCATGTCCCGTCCCGAAGAAGCTCAGGGATGCCTGACGGAGCATTAAATGTGTTTGTCTTACACCGTCAGTGTTAGGTACGATAACACTATTGCACTTTACACATCATGTATGCATTGTATGCCACTGTTGGCGACCCCTTCGAGAATATAAAAGGAGGCCCAAGGCACAACTATAGGGGGATCTTCTCTGTCCGATTCTGCATGAGTAGCAGCTGTGTAATGTAGCGCTCCCAGAACCTGAGCTAGAACTCATCCAATACAACCAAGCATGAGTAGGGTTTTACTCATCTTTGCGGCCCGAACCTGGGTAAAATCCCGCGTGTTAATCATCAGATCTGCTCTCTGTGCGAGCCTTCTTCCCTGCCAAATCGTAAAGGGATCCTTCCGATCCCATAGGTGTCGTTTCCCCGACAGGTTTATTGAATCCCGGTGGTAGTGATACACATGTTCATAATATTGATGCCAAAAGATGCATAGTTAATATGATATTACCACATACTTGTGACACTGCCGCTAAGATCATATTGGTGAGAAGCGCATGAAGAAACTCTATGCTGATGGATAGTTGGACTCACCCAATTTCAAATCGGTTGAGACATGCGGGCCATGTCTCATGGGCAAGATGACTTAGACCCCGTTTTCGATATGATGGAGCGGACAAGTGACTTGTTGCAAATGATACATGTTGAAGTATGGGGTCCAATAAGTGTTGACGTGTGCAGTGGATATCGTTATTTTCTTACCTTCAGTGATGATTTGAGTAGATATGGGTATATTTACTTAATGAAACACAATGTTTGAAACGTTTGAAAAGTTCAAGCAAATTCAGAGTGAAGTTTAAGATCATCGAAAAAAGAAGATAAAATGTCTACAATATGATCGTGGAGGTGAATATCTGAGTTATGAGTTTAGTATGTAACTTAAGACAATGTGGAAGTTGTTTCACAACTCATGCCACCTGGAACACCATAGTGTGATGGTGTGTACGAACGTCGAAGTCGTGCTCTATTGGATATGGTGCGTACTATGATGTATCTTACCAATTTGCCACCATAGTTTGGGGGTTATGCATTAGAGACAACTACATTCACTTTAAATAGGGCACCATCTAAATCCATTGAGATGACACCATATGACTTATGGTGCAGATACCTAAGCTGTCATTTCTTATAGTTTGGGGATGAGACACTTATGTGTGATAAGCTCTAACCCAAAGCGAAAAAGTGCATCTTCATAGGATACCCTAGGGAAACAATTGGGTATACCTTCTATCTCAGATCCAAGGGAAAATTGTTTGTTGCTAAAACGGTTCCTTTCTCGGGAAAGCGTTTCTCTCGAAAGAAATGAGTGGGAGGAAAGTAGAACTTGATGAGGTTGTCGAACCGTCACTTCAGTTGGATAGTAGCACGACGCAGGAAGATGTTTCTGCGGCGCCTACAGAAAGTGACGAGGAAGCAAATGATGATGATCGTGAAGCTTCAGATCAGGTTACTACCAAGCCTCGTGGGTCGACAAGGACTTGTGATGCCCCAAAGTGGCACAACAATAATGTCTTGGAGGTCATGTTCTTGGACAACATTGAACCTACGAGCTATGAGAGATGGTGGGCCCAGATTCCAACAAATGGCTAGGAGCCATGAAATCCGAGAAAGGATCCATGTATGAAAACTAAATATGGACTTTGGTAGACTTGCCTGATGAACTGAAGGCCATTGAGTACAAATGGACCTTTAAGAATAAGGCAAACGCGGATGGTAAATGTCACCATTTACGAAGCTCGACTTGTCGCAAAGAAGTTTCCGATAAGTTAAAGGAGTTGACTATGATGAGACTTTCTCACCCGTAGAGATGCTAAAGTCTGTTGGAATTATCTTAGTAGTTGCTCAATTTTTTGATTATGAAATCTAGAAGATGGATGTCAAACAGAGTTTCCTTAATGGTTTTCGTGAGGAAAGGTTGTATGTGATACAACCAGAAGGTTTTGTCGGTTCTAAGGATGCTAAAAGGTATGCAAGCTCCAGCGATTCTTCTATGGATTGGAGCAAGCATCTCGGAGTTAGAATATACGCTTTGATGAGGTAATCAAAGATTTTGGGTTTATACAAAGTTTATAAGAAACTTGTATTTACAAGAAAGTGAGTGGGAGCACTATAGAATTTCTGATAAGTATATGTGGATGACATATTGTTGATTGGAAATAATGTAGAATTTCCAGAAAGCATAAAGGGTTGTTTGAAAGGAGTTTTTCAATGGAAGACCTGGATAAAGCTACTTAAATATTGGGCATCAAGATCTACAGAGATAGATCAAGACGTCTGATAAGACTTTCAATGAGTACATACCTTGACAAGATTTTGAAAGTGTTCGAAATGGATCAGTCAAAGAATTAGTTTTTGCCTAATTTGTAAGGTGTGAAGTTGAGTAAGACTCAAAGCTCGACCAAGGAAGAAGAAATAGAAAGGACGAAGGTCATCCCCTATGCCTTAGCCGTAGGCTCTATATAGTATGCCATGTTGCGTACCGCACGTGGTGTGTGCCTTGCCATGAGTCTGTCAAGGGGTACAAGAGTGGTCCATGGGTGGATCACTGGACAGTGGTCGAAATTATCCTTACTAACTAGAGGACTAAGGAAATGTTTCTCGATTATGGAGGTGATAAAGAATTCGTCGTAAGTGCTCAAAATGGATTAGTCAAAGAAGGATTTTTTGCCTAATTTGTAAGGTGTGAAGTTGAGTAAGAATCAAAGCTCGACCAAGGAAGAAGAAAGATAAAGGACGAAGGTCGTCCCCTATGCCTTAGCCATAGGCTCTATATAGTATGCCATGTTGCGTACGCACGTGGTGTGTGCCTTGCCATGAGTCTGTCAAGGGGTACAAGAGTTGTCCATGGGTGGATCACTAGACAGTGGTCGAAATTATCCTTAGTAACTAGAGAACTAAGGAAATGTTTCTCAATTATGGAGGTGAAAAATTCATCGTAAAGGGTTATGTCGATGCAAGCTTTGACACCAATCCGGATGACTCTGAGTAACAATCTAGATACGTATAGTGGAGCAGTCATTTTGAATAGCTCCAAGTGGAGCGTGGTAGCAGCATCTACCTTATGTCATAGAGATTCGCAAAGTACACAGAGATCTGAATGTCGTAGACCCATTGAATAAACCTCTTCCACGAGAAAAACATGATCAACACCAGAATTGTATGGGTGTTAGATTCATTACAATGTAAATCACATGGTGATGTGAGCTAGATTATTGACTCTAGTGCAAGTGGGAGACTGTTGGAAATATTCCCTAGAGGCAATAATAAATTGGTTATTATCATATTTCCTTGTTCATGATAAACATTTATTTTCCATGCTAGAATAGTATTGATTGGAAACTTAAATACATTGTGGGTACATAGACAACACTAAGTCCCTAGTGAGCCTCTAATAGACTAGCTCGTTGATCAAAGATGGTTAAGGTTTACTAGCCATAGACATGATTTTTCATTTGGTAACTAGATCACATCATTAGGAGAGTCATATGACTGATAAGACCCAAACTATGAACATAGCATATGATCGTGTCACTTTATTGCTATTCTTTTTTGCATGTCAAGTATATGTTCTTATGACCATGAGATCAAGAAACACACTGACACCAGAGGAGTACCTTGTGTCTATCAAATGTCACATCGTAACTGGGTGACTATTGATACATCTCCAACGTATCTATAATTTATGAAGTATACATGCCATGTTTACAATAATTCTATATGATTCTGGTATGATTTTATTAGAACTAACCCGAACTGACGATGTTTTCAGCAGAACTACCATGGTGTTGTTTTAGTGTAGAAATAAAAGTTCTCGGAATGAGCTGAAAATTTACGGAGAATATTTTTGGAAAATATAAAAAATACTGGAGCGAAGAGTCACTGGAGAGGAAGGCCGAGGAAGCCACAAGCCACAGGGGCAACCCCTAGGGCGCGTCCTCCTGGCTTGTGACTTCCTCGCGAACCTTCTGGACGTGGGACCGCCGCCAAATTTTTCTACAAATACCAAAAGCCCCACAAATAAACCTAGATCGGGAGGGGGTCACCATCATCGGAGGCCATCTTCATCGTCTCAGAGGGGCCATCAACACCATGGAGGCCAAGGACCAGAGGGAGAACCTCTCCCCATAGAAGGGGAGGCCATGGAGGAGGAAGCACAATAATAACCCACCTACATGGAAGATACTAACAGCCCCTAGTCACTATATGAGCGATTCGGGCATACAAAACATAATATTATTTGAAGGTTTAGAGTTTGGCACATGCAAATTTACTTGGAACGGTAGGTAAATACCGCATATATATGTAGGTATGGTAGACTCATATGGAACAACTTGGTATTAAGGAAGTGGATGCACAAGCAGTATTCCCGCTTAGTACAGGTGAAGGCTAGCAAAAAACTGGGAAGCGACCAACTAGAGAGCGACAACAGTCATAAACATGCATTGAGATTAACCAACATTGAATGCAAGCATGAGTAGGATATAAATCACTATGAACCTAAATATCGTGGAGGCTATGTTGATTTTGTTTCAACTACATGCTTGAACATGTGCCAAGTCAAGCCACTTGAATCATTCAAAGGAGGATACCATCCTATCATACTACATCACAACCATTTTAAAATGCATGTTGGCACTCAGGACAAACCATTATACACTCTTAGCTAATTAAGC
Source organism: Hordeum marinum (assembly GCA_022496015.1). NCBI lineage: Eukaryota > Viridiplantae > Streptophyta > Magnoliopsida > Poales > Poaceae > Hordeum > Hordeum marinum. The sequence continues at coordinate 390,715,553 of CM039672.1, forward strand.
ATGGCATGAGTAACTATAATCTCTAATTGTCATTGCAAGCATGTTTCATCCAAAATGAGTTGAATCGAGAATGATGAGCTAATCATATTTACAAAAACAAATATAGGTCGAGTTTGTACCAGCTTTTCTCCATCTCAATCACTTCATCATATATCGTCATTATTGCCTTTCACTTGCATGACCGACCGGTGTGAATAATAATAAGAGTGCACGTGCATTGTACTAAGCTGGAATCTGCAAACAATTATTTGAACAAGAAGACAAGGTAATATGCGCTCTCTGTAAGATAAACAACAATGCATATGAGAGCCACTCAACATTTTCATCGTGGTCTTCTCCTCTCGACCCAAAGAAAAATAATTCAAAACAAGAACGAGAAAAACTATTTACATGGGAAAGCTCCCAACAAGCAAAAGAAGAATGAGAAATATTTTTGGGTTTTATTTTAATACTAAAACTAAACATACTAAAAAGTAAAACTAGAGCTAATTTTGTTCCATGGACACACCCCCTAGGCTTGTGGACCACTCATGCAGCCCGTGATGTGTTCTCGGTGCCAAATATTCTTAAATATTCTATAAAAATCATACTAAATTTTCAAGGCATTTGGAGAACTTTTATTTCGAGGTCATTTTTGTTGTTGTTGTACGGATAATTCAAAAAGTAGAAGTATAATAGTATTTTTGCTTTATTCATTCTAAACAACACAAAGTAAAAGTTGGGTACAGAAGGTTGTGCTTCCTAAATTCATCCATCTCATGCCCGTCAAAAGGAATTCATTAACAAGGTTGACCAAGTCTTATTAACAAACTTCTTTCGAGTAACATGAAACCGGAGAATTTTCGAATAACACCAAGTTACCTCGACGGGGAGAGGCATGTCCCCTACCATGATTATTTCATATTTCTTATTGACGGTAGGGAGAGGGAATTTAAAACCTCCAACAACAATTGTTGGAATTTCTCCAATAGAGTTGATACTATGAACTTGAGGTTTTTTCAACGGAGAGTGCACTGTATGCTCATTACCATTAACATGAAAAGTGACATTGCCTTTGTTGCAATCAATAACAACCCCTGCAGTGTTCAAAAAGGGTCTACCAAGGATGATCGACATGTTGTCGTCCTCGGGAATATCATGAATAACAAAGTCTATTAAGATAGTGACGTTTGCAACCACAACAGGCACATCCTCGCAAATACCGATGGGTAAAGCGGTTGATTTATAGGCCATTTGCAAAGAGATTTTAGTAGGTGTCAACTTATTCAAATCTAGTCTACCATATAAAGAGAAAGGCATAACACTAACACCGGCTCCCAAATCACATAAAGCGGTTTTAACATAGTTTCTTTTAATGGAGCATGGTATAGTTGGTATTCCTGGATCTCCTAATTTCTTTGGTACTCCACCCTTAAAAGTATAATTAGCAAGCATGGTGGAAATTGCAGCTTCCGGTATCTTTATTTTATTAGTCACAATATCCTTCATATACTTAGCATAAGGAGACATTTTCAAAATATCAGTCAAGTGCATACGCAAAAAGACAGGTCTAAGCATTTTAACAAAGTGCTCAAAATCCTTAGCATCCTTTTTCTTGGATGGCTTAGGAGGAAAGGGCATGGGTTTCTGAACCCAATGTTCTCTTTCTTTATGATGCTTCCTAGCAACGAAGTCTCTATTATCATATCTTTTATTCTTATATTGTGGGTTATCAAGATCAACAACAGGTTCAATCTCCACATCATTATCATTACTAGGTTGAGCATCAACATGAACATCATCATTAACATTATCACCCAGTTCATGTTCATCACCAGGTTGTGTTTCCGCATCAGAAATACAAATATCATTTGGGTTTTCATGTGTATCTATAACAGGTTCACTAGCAGCATGCAAAGTCCTATCATCATTATTTTTCCTTTTATTATTGAGACAACTAGGTGCATCGGTATTAATTCTCTAAGAATCTTGCTCAATTCTCTTAGGATGGCCCTCAGGATACAAAGGTTCCTGAGTCATTTCACCACCTCTAGTCACAACTCTAACAAAATGATAATTGTTCTTACCATTCATCTCATTAAGCAAAACATTTTGTGCCTTAAGTACTTGTTCTACTTGAGTAGTTACCTGGAAGCATGTTTACTAATAAGCTTAAGATCATTAACAGTTCTACTCATATAATCACTCAAGCGATCAAGCATGTAAGCATTATGTTTCAATTGTCTACTAACATAAGCATTGGAATTTTCTTGTTTAACAATAAAGTTATCAAATTCATCCAAACATTGACTAGCAGACTTATTATAAGGAATATCACCTTCGTCAAGTCTATAGAGAGATTTTACCTGCACTACCTGTGTCGAGTTATCAAGACCATGTATTTCTTCAATAGGTGGTAAATTCTTAACATCTTCAACTTTAATACCTTTTTCTTTCATATATTTCTTTGACTCTTGCTATCTTCAGGATTGAGAAATAGAATACCTCTTTTCTTTGGAGTTGGCTTTGGAGGTGGTTCGGGATGGTCCAATCATTATCATTGCTCAATATATTATTCAATAGTAGTTCATCTTGTTCAATCATTCGTTCCTTGAAAACACAACCAACACAACTATCTAGGTGGTCCCTAGAAGCATCGGTTAGTCAATTCTAAAAAATATAAAGTATTTCATTTTTCTTGAGAGGATGATCAGGCAAAGCATTAAGTAATTGGAGAACCCCCCCCCCCCAAGGTTGTGGGAGACTCTCTTCTCCAATTTGCACAAAGTTAAATATTTCCTGTAAGGCAGCTTGTTTCTTATGAGCAGGAAAAAAAATTCTAGAGAAGTAATATATCATATCCTGGGGACTACGCACACAACTAGGAGCAAGAGATTTAAACCATAGCTTAGCATCACCCTTTAATGACAAAGGAAACAACTTGAGAATATAGTAGTAGCGATTCTTTTCCTCGTGAGCGAATAGGTTGGCTATGTCATTCAATTTAGTAAGATGTGCCACAACACTTTCAGAATCATAACCATGGAAAGGATGAGATTAAACCAAAGTAATTAACTCAGGATCGATAGAGAATTCATAATCCTTATCAGTAACAAAGATAGGTGAAGTAGCAAACTTAGGATCATATTGCATTCTAGCATTCAATGATTTTTCTTTCCACTTGCATAGTAATTTCTTAAGATCATCTCTATCTTTACAAGCAAGAAAGTCCCTACCTACCTATCCATCCATAACATAACCCTTAGGTATATCAGGCAATTCATATCTAGGAGAGCTAGGTCTAATAGGTGTTTGAAAGTGCTCAGTTTCAATAATTTCATCAGTTTCAAAAATATCATCAGTTTCAGTGATCTCATTCTCTCTAACCCTAGCAAGTTGTTCATCAAGAAATTCACCCAAAGGCACAATATAATCAAGCATAGCAGAAATGGCATCATCAATTACTTGCGACATATCAGAATTACTAGCAGGTGGTGGTGTCGCAAATTTACTCATAACAGAAGGTGAATCAAGTGCAGAGCTAATGGCAGTTCCTTACCTGTCCTCATAGTAGAGGGGAAGATCTTGGTTTTAGCGTCTTTCAAATTCTTCATAGTTATCAACAGATATAAATCCCAACTGACTAAGAGAATAAAGCTATGCTCCTCGGCAACGGCGCCAGAAAAAGGTCTTGATAACCCACAAGTATAGGGGATCGCAACAGTTTTCGAGGGTAGAGTATTCAACCCAAATTTATTGATTCGACACAAGGGGAGCCAAAGAATATTCTCAAGTATTAGCATTTGAGTTGTCAATTCAACCACACCTGAAAGAATTAATATCTGCGTGAAAAAAATTAGTAGCGAAGTAGTATGGAAGTAACGGTAACGATGACAAAAGTGACAGTAGCAGTTTTGTAGTGATTGTAATAGTAGCAACGGAAAAGTAACTTAGCAAAGATCAATATGTGAAAATTTCATAGGCAATGGATCAGTGATGGATAATTATGTCGGATGGCATTCATCATGCAACAGTTATAACCTAGGGTGACACAAAACTAGCTCAAATTCATCAATGTAATGTGGGCATGTATTCCGTATATAGTCATAGGTGCTTATGGAAAAGAACTTGAATGACATCTTTTGTCCTACCCTCCCGTGGTAGAGGGGTCCTAATGGAAACTAAGGGATATTAAGGCCTCCTTTTAATAAAGAACCGGACCAAAGCATTAGCACTTAGTGAATACATGAACTCCTCAAACTATGGTAATCACCGGAAACAATCCCAATTATTGTCACCTTGGGGTATGCGGATCATAACAAATAATAGGTGTCTACAACTTGCAAGATAGGATCAAGAAAACATATATATTCATGGAAACATAACATGTTCAGATCTGAAATCATGGCACTCGGGCCCTAGTGACAAGCATTAAGCATAGCAAAGTCATAGCAACATCAATCTGAGAACATAGTGGATACAAGGGATCAAACCCTAACAGAACTAACTCGATTACATGGTAAATCTCATCCAAACCATCACCATCCAGCAAGCCTACGATGGAATTAATCATGCATGGCGGTGAGCATCATGAAATTGGTGATTGAGGATTGATGGTGATGACGACGACATCGATTTCCCCTCTCCAAAGCCCAAAACGGACAATAGATCTACCCTCCCGAGGAAGAAGAGGAGGTGGAAGCGGCTCCATATCATGAAACGCGATGAACTCTTCTCCTCTATTTTTTCTCCATGGATGTGAATATATAGAGTTGGAATTAGGGTCGGAGGAGGTCTATGAGACCCATAAGCCGCCAGAGCGCGCCCTAGGGGGGCGCCCCTGGCTTGTGGCCAATGATTGGACCCCCTCTTGTTGATTCTTTCACCAATATTTTTTATTAATTCCAAGAATATTCTCCGTAAATTTTCAAGTCAATCCGAGAACTTCTATTTCTATGCAAAAATAACACCAAGGCAATTCTGCTGAAAACAACGTCAGTCCGGATTAGTTCCATTCAAATCATGTAAATTAGAATCCAAAAATAGGGAAAATAGTTTGGAAGTAGATACGATGGAGACATATCAATCATACATGAAAACCTCCACAATCTTTTCAGAAAACTCAGAGAATATAGCAGTCATACATCTTTGAAAGGTAGGAAGTGCATTGCATAGACCAAAAGGCATACGTCCGTAAGCATATAAGTTCCAAAAGGACAAGTAAAGGTGGTTTTATCTTGATTAGATTGTAAAACAGGTATTTGAGAGAAACCAGAATATCCATCCAGGAAGGAAAAGTGTGTGTGCTTAGATAATCTTTCTAGCATTTGATCAATGAAAGGCAGAGGGTAATGATCTTTTCTAGTAGCTTTATTTAGTTTTCTCAAATCAATTACCATTCTATAACCAATAACAATTCTCTATGGCATAAGTTCATTTTTATCATTAGAAACAACAATAATACCTCCTTTCTTAGGGACACACTGAACGGGGCTTACCCATCTACTATCAGCTATGGGATAGATTATACATGCTTCCAGAAGCTTTAGTATTTCAGTTCTTATCACTTCTTTCATCTTAGGATTCAATCGTCGTTGGTGATTAACAACGGGTTTAGCATCAGGTTGCATATTAATCTTGTGCTGACATAGAGTGGGACTAATTCCCTTAAGATCATCAAGATTATATCAAATAACAGCCCGGTGCTTCTTCGGAATTTTCAATAATCTTTCTTCTTCTTGTTCTGAAAGGTTAGCAGTAATAATAAAATGATATATATTTTTCTCATCGAGATAAACATACTTCAAAGTGTTAGGTAATTGTTTTAATTTAAACACGGGATCACCTTTAGGTGGAGGAGGGCCTCCTAGAGTTTCAATAGGCAAATTGTGTTTCAGAAGTGGTTGTTGTTCAAACAAAATTTTATCTATCTCATTTATTTCACGCAAGTGCATACCATTTTCATGGTCTAGCAAATATTGTTCTAGTGGATTGGGAGGAGGAACAGAAATAGAAGCAAGACCAATTATTTCATCCTTACTAGATAATTCTTTATCACGAGGTTGCCTACTAAACTTGGAAATGTTAAACTCATGAGACACATCACCAAACTCAACAATGACGGTTTCCTTTTGACAATTTATCTTAGCATTAACAGTGTTCAAGAAAGGTCTACCAAAGATAATGGGACAAAAATCATCTTGTGGGGAACCAAGAACTAGAAAATCAGTAGGATATTTTATTTTCCCACACAAGACTTCAACATCTCTAACAATCCAAAGTGGTGTTTTTGGTGTCTCTATTATCAAGTTTAATAGTAACATTAATGCCTTCCATTTCAATAGGTGCTATTTCATTCATAATTTCTTGACATAAGGTAAAAGGAATAGCACTCACGCTAGCACCCAGATCACTTAAGTCATGATAACAATGATCTCCTATTTTGACTGAGACAACACGCATGCCAACTCCCGGTCTATGTTTATCTTTTTCATCGGGTTTAGCAATTCTAGCAGCTTCATCACAGAAGTAAATAACATGCCCATCAATATTTTCTACCAAGAGATCTTTAACCATAGCAGCACTAGATTCCACTTTAATTTGTTCAGAGGGCTTAGGCGCTTTAATATTACTCTTGCGAAACACAGTTGATACCTTAGCATGTTCCTTTATCCTAACAGGGAAATGTGGTTTCTCAATATAAGTAGTAGGCACAACTAGATCAACATTGTAGATAATAGTCCCTTGTTTATCTATGACTGGTTCTTTGATTTATTTTTTAATAGGGGGATGATATTTAAACCATTTTTCCTTAGGGAGATCAACATGAGTAGCAAATGATTCACAAAAAGAGGCTACTATCTTAGAGTCAAGTCCATATTTAGTGCTAAAGTTGTGAAAAGCATCGGTATTCTTAAAAGATTTAACACAATCCAACTCAATCTTAATACCTGACTAATTACCTTCGTCGAGTTCCCAATCTTCATAGTTGTGTTTAATTCTTTCTAAGAGATCCCACTTGAATTCAATGGTCTTCTTCATAAAATAACCAGTACAACAAGTATCAAGCATGGATCTATCATTATGAGAAAGTTGATCATAATTTTTTTTTGAATAATAATTTCCCTCGAGAGATCATGATTGGGGCATGAATATAACTTTTACTTAAGCCTCTCCCAAGCTAGAGCGATGATTTCTCCTTCACGAGGCCAAAAATTATATGTATAATTCCGATCACGATGAACTAGATGCATAGGATAAAACTTTTGGTGGAATTCCAATTTCAATTGATTACAATTCCATGATCCAATATCATCACATGGCCTATACCATGTCAATGCTTTTTACTTCAAATATAAAGAGAAAACCTTCTTCTTAACTTCATCTCCAGATAAACCTGCAAGCTTAAATAATCCACACCTTTCATCCACATGTATTAAGTGCATATCAGGATGTTCAGTTCCATCTCCTTCATAAGGATTAGATAGCAGTTGTTCTATCATACCCGAAGGAATTTCAAAACCAATATTTTCAATAGGTGCAGTAGGTTGAGGGGAAACTAATTGTGGTTCCGGTCGAGGTGAAGATACCCCGAACAAACCCCTCAAAGGATTGTTCTCCATAGTAACAAGGGACAATAAGTTTCTGCACGTAGTATAAGTTTTTCCTTACCCATTTCCACTTACCAAGAGCGCTTCACTCCCCGGCAACGACGCCAGAAAAGAGTCTTGATGACCCACGAGTGTAGGGTGTCAATAATAGTCCTTTCGATAAATAAGAGTGTCGAACCCAACGGGGAGCAGAAAGAAATGACAAGCGGTTTTCGGCAAGGTAATTTCTACAAGCACTGAAACTGTAGGTTTTAGGCAGTTTGATAGTGATGACCCACAAGTATAGAGGATCTATCATAGTGCTTTCGATAAGTCAGAGCGTCAAACCCAACGAGGAGCAGAAGGAAATGACAAGCGGTTTTCAGTAAGGTATTCTCTCCAAGCACTAAAATTATCGGTAACAGATAGTTTTGTGATAAGATAATTGGTAACGAGTAACAAGTAACAAGTCTAGAAAACGTGCAGCAAGGTAGCCTAATCCTTTTGTAGCAAAGGACAGGCCTGGACAAACTCTTATATAAAGTGAAGCGCTCCTGAGGACACATGGGAATTTCTGTCGAGCTAGTTTTCATCATGCTCATTTGATTCGTGTTCGTTACTTTGATAATTTGATATGTGGGTGGACCGGTGCTTGGGTGTTTCCCTTACTTGGACAAACCTACCACTTATGATTAACCTCTCTCGCAAGCATCCGCAACTATGAAAGAAGAATTAAGATGAATCTAACCATAGCATGAAACATATGGATCCAAATCAGCCCCTTACGAAGCAACAGATAAACTAGGGTTTAAGCTTCTATCACTCTAGCAACCCATCATCTACTTATTACTTCCCAATGCCTTCCCCTAGGCCCAAATAATGGTGAAGTGTTATGTAATTGACATTCACATAACACCACTAGAGGAGAGACATCATACATCTCATCAAAATATTGAAGAAATACCAAATTCACATGATTACCTATAACAAGACTTATCCCATGTCCACAGGAACAAACATAACTACTCACAAAGCATGTTCATGTTCATAATCGAAGGAGTATTAATTATCATAAAGGATCTGAATGTATGATCTTCCACCAAGTAAACCAACTAGCATCAACTACAAGGAGTAATCAGCACTACTAGCAACACACGGGTACCAATCTGAGGTTTGAGACAAAGATCGGATACAAGAGATGAACTAGGGTTTGGAGAGGAGATGGTGTTGATGAAGATGTTGATGGATATTGACCCCCTCTCGATGAGAGGATCATTGGTGATGACGATGGCTTCGATTTCCCCTCCGGGAGGGAAGTTTCCCCGGTAGAACAACTCCGCCGGAGCTCTAGATTGGTTCTGCCCAAGTTCCGCCTCGAGATGGCGGCGCTTCGTCCCGAAAGCTCTTTTATGATTTTTTTTCCAGGTCAAAACCCTTCATATAGCAGAAGATGGGTGTCGGGGACCTGCCAGGTGGGTCACAAGCCACCTAGGCACGGCCAGGGGGTGGCCGCGCCTGGCAGGCTTGTGACCTCCTAGTGGGCCCCCTCTGGTATTTGTTTCGCCCAATATTTTTTTTATATTCCAAAACAATTCTCTATAACTTTTTAGGACTTTTGGAGTTGTGTAGAATAGGTCTCTCGGATTTTCTCCTTTCCTATTCTAGAATTCCAGTTGTCGGCATTCTCCCTCTTCATGTAAACCTTGTAAAATAAGAGATAAAAGGCATAAGTATTGTACCATAACGTGTAATAACAGCCCATAATGTAATAAATATCAATATAAAAGCATGATGCAAAATGGACGTATCAACTCCCCCAAGCATAGACCTCGCTTGTCCTCAAGCGAAAGCCAAGATTGATAAATATGTCCGCAAGTTTACAGATAGAGGTGTCGATCAAATGAAATATGGACATGAGGGCGTCATGATCATCTTTAGAACAACAATACTTATTGATATATAATATCTTCTGCTGGAGTAACAATTCATTCACAGGGTAAAAGTATGGACCAAGAACTTTATTGACAACTAACAAACTATGCTCTCAGTCATTGAAGCAATTCACAATTTATCATAACATCGAAAAGAGTCAATATAAGAGCTTGTAAAGCAAATCCACGCACTCAATCATCTTTTAGTCTTTCACAACTGCTAACACTCACGCAGTACTCATGAGATCAAAGCTTCAATTGGACACAGAGAAAGATAGGGGCTTATTGTTTTGCCTCCCAACTACTCACCTCAAGGGTGATGTCAACAATAATAACTCATGATCACCCGCCTCCGAGTGGATATATGTGTTTAGATTATTCCCCAACACATAATGCTTGCCAAGTGAAAAAGGCAAAATATAGGAAGTGGTGAAGATCACCATGACTCTTGCATAAAGGTAGGTACTTATAAAGTAAACGTAACAGACAGGCCTTTCGCAGAGGGAAGCAGAGGTTGTCATGCGCTTATTGTTTTTGGATGTGCAAACCCTTAATGCAAAGGAACACCGCATTGTATTGCCCTTTGTGATAGCAACCTTTATTATGCAGTCCGTCGCTTTTATTTCTTTACTATCACCAGTTTGTACAACGCTTATTTTCCTTTATAATAAAAGATCATACATATTTAGGAGCAATTCTTATTGCTTTTTACACCAATGACAACTTACTTGAAGGATCTTACTCAATCCATAGGTATGTATGGTGGACTCTCATGGAAAAACTGGGTTGAGGATATATGGATGCACAAGTAGTATCTCTACTTGGTGCGGAAGTTTTGGCTAATATGAGGTGGAAGCAAGCACTACATGTTAGAGGATCTATAACAATATAACTTTTGTTCGAAAATAAGCAAACATAACCCATTATATTGTCTTCCTTGTCCAACATCAACTTCTTAGCATATAATATTTTAATGAGTGCTCACAATCATAAAAGATGTCCAAGATAATATATTTATATGTGAACCTCTCTTTCTTTATTACTTCCTTTTAATTGCCCCAATGACCAATCACTATATTTGTCAACTCCCAACAAATTTCAACTCATACACTTCTTATATGTGAAGTCATCACTCCCCATAAGATCATCATATATATTGTTCGCTTTTATTCTATTCTTCTTTTATTTCTTATTTATTTTTCTCAAGATCATAGCAAGCAAGCAAAGCCCTCATATCAAAACTACTTTTCATTACATAACTCTCGGACTCGCTTACATAAGGGGAACAAAAAGCAAAAACTCAAAGTTAGATCATACTAAAATTTTATTCTACTAAATCTAGATATAACCAAAAGGATCGAACTAAGAAAAACAAGAAAAGGAAAAGGTGTGATGGTGATACGATACCGGGGCACCTCCCCCAAGCTTGGCACAAACCAACGGGAGTGCCCATACCCATGTGTTTAGATGTCCTTCTTCGGAGGTGATGGTGGTGGAGTTGTTGATGAGGTTGGAAGCTTGTCCTTCGTCTTCCAAGGCATAGGCTCACCATCGTAAAAAGATGAACGAGTCTATGGAATCCTCAAATCTGCAGGCAAACTCATTCTCTTAAATCTGTAGTCATACTCATAGTTCTGGTTTTGCAGATCATAGATCTGGGCTTGGACATGCTCGATTTTCTCGTAAATCTTGAATATGTGCTCCCTGATGTCCTTGGTGTCCAGCTTGTGTTTATGGGTAAACTCCAAGATCATCATATGACTGGCATTGAGTCCACGTTCCATCATCCCTTGGCACTTGAAGACTTGCTGCTCCATTTCTTCGAGCCTTGTTTCCACGCTTTTGGTCTTCTTTGGACCTTCAACGTCACAGATGTGCAGCACCCCCTCACGCATCTCAATGGTTTGAGGGTGTCACAGCACCTCCGCAAGATAGGGGTTGATCACCTTCTCAAAGAACTTGTCCTTCGGAGCACTTGGGGACATCATGACGATCTAAGTCTGTCCGAAGAATAACAACAAAAGAAAACAAAGGATTTTTCCGTGGTACGATGGTCAAAACCCTTGGGAGATTATATAATGAATTTTTACTGACCTAAAGGAGTATACCACAAGAAAATAGAGTCCGGAGGGTGCACGAGGTGGTCACAAGCCACCTAAGCGCGGTCGGGGGTGGTCGCGCCTGGCAGGCTTGTCACCTCCTCGTGCATCTTTCAGACTACTTTAAATTTTCCTAATTTATTAAATATTCCAAAACCGAGAAAAATTGCTATTGGGAACGTTTTGGAGTCAGTTTGATCACCGTACCACATACCTATTCCATTTCGGTGTCTGAAACGTTCCGGTATGTCTCCCTAATATACTCCTCCGGAGTTATGGTATTGATAATATTGGTTTCAAAATTTATGGGGCACCTAAGATATAATGTTTGATTCTTCGCCCGTTTACCACCTTCGGCATTGTTGATCTTGATGGCACCGGAACGATATACTTCCTCGACAATGTAGGGCCCTTCCCATTTAGAGAGAAGTTTTCCTGCAAAAAATCTTAAACGAGAATTGTATAGCAAGACATGGTCACCTACATTGAATTCACGCTTTTGTATCCTTGTATCATGTCATCCCTTAACCTTTTCTTTAAACAACTTGGCATTCTCATAGGCCTGGGTTCTCCATTCATCAGGTGAGATAATGTCAAATAACCTCTTCTCACCAGCAAGTTTGAAATCATAACTAAGCTCTTTGATTGCCCAATAAGCTTTATGCTCTAGTTCTAGAGGTAAATGACATGCTTTACCATAAACCATTTTATACGGAGACATACACATAGGGTTTTTGTAAGCAGTTCTATAAACCCATAATGCATTGTCAAGTTTCTTAGACCAATCCTTTCTAGATCTATTAACAACCTTTTGCAAGATCAATTTAATTTCTCTATTGCTTAATTCTACTTGGCCATTAGACTTAGGATGATAAGGAGATGCAATTCTATGATTAACGTCATACTTAGCAAGCAATTTACGAAAGGCACCATGAATAAAGTGTGAACCACCATCAGTCGTTAAATATCTAGGGACTCCAAATCTAGGGAAAATAACTTCTTTCAGCATTTTAATAGAGGTGTTATGATCAGCACTACTAGTTGGAATAGCTTCTACCCACTTAGTAACATAATCAACAACAACTAGAATATGAGTATACCCATTGGACATTGGAAACGGTCCCATATAATCAAAACCCCAAACATCAAATGATTCAATAACAGGAGAGTAATTCATAGGCATTTCCTGACATCTACTAATATTGCCAATTCTTTGACATTCATCACATGACAAGACAAACTTACGAGCATCCTTGAAGAGAGTAGGCCAATAAAACCCAGATTGTAATACCTTGTGTGCAGTTCTATCTCCAGCGTGGTGACCTCCATAGGCCTCGAAATGACACTTGTATAGGATCTTTTCCTGTTCATGCTCAGGTACACAGCGTCTAATAACACCATCTACTCCTTCTTTATAAAGGTGTGGATCAACCCAGAAGTAATGTCTTAAATCATAGAAGAACTTTTTCTTTTGTTGGAATGTGAAACTAGGCGGTATAAATTTAGCAACAATGTAATTAGCATGATCAGCATACCAAGGAGCATTACGTGAAGCATTTATGACAGCTAATTGTTCATCAGGAAAGCTATCATCAATAGGTAGTGGGTCATCAAGAAAATTTTCTAACCTAGACAAGTTATCCGCTGCGGGGTTATCAGCACCCTTTCTATCAACAATATGCAAATCAAATTCAAGTCTATGTTTAGCATCTTTCTTTTCCATAAGATATTTAATAGCAGCATGATCAGTGTGAATAGTTACTTTAGAATCAACAATATAAGGTTTGAACTTATCACAAGCAAACACAACTGCTAAAAATTCCTTTTTAGTGGTAGCATAGTTTCTTTGAGCGTTGTCTAGATTTTTACGAGCATAATGGATAACATTTAATTTCTTATCAACTCTTTGTCCTAGAACATCACCAACGGCATAATCACTAGCATCACACATAATTTCAAAGGGTAGGTTCCAATGAGGTGGTTGAACAACAGGTGCAGAAATCAAGGCATTCTTAAGAATTTCAAATGTTTCTACACAATCATCATCAAAAATGAATGGAACATCTTTTTGCAAAAGATTAGTGAGAGGCCTAGAAATCTTAGAGAAATATTTAATAAACCTCCTATACAAACCAGCATGACTAACTTCTTATACCTCTGATATCCGTAGGACACGACATTTTTTCAATAGCATCAACTTTGGCTTTGTCAACTTCAATACCTCTTTCGGAGATTTTGTGTCCCAAGACAATACCTTCATTCACCACAAAGTGGCGCTTCTCCCAATTCAAGACAAGATTAGTTTATTCTCATCTCTGCAAAACTCGATCAAGGTTGCTCAAACAATCATCAAAAGAAGTTCCGTAAATGCAAAAATCATCCATGAAAACCTCAACAATCCTTTCACAAAAAACAGAGAATATAGCAGTCATAAATATTTGAAAGGTATCAGGTGCATTGCATAAATTAAAAGGCATATGTCTATAAGCAAAGGTACCGAAAGGGCAAGTAAAAGTGGTCTTCTCTTGGTCCTCTTTTGACACAGGTATTTGAGAGAAGCCAGAATAACCGTCTAGAAAGCAAAAATGTGTGTGTTTGGATAATCTTTCTATCATTTGATCAATAAAAGGTAGAGGGTAATGATCTTTCCTAGTAACTTTATTTAATTTCCTAAAATCAATTACCATTCTATACCCTGTAACAATTCTTTGCGGGGTCAATTCATTTTTATCATTAGGAACTATGGTAATACCTCCCTTCTTAGGAACACAATGAATGAGACTAACCCATCTACTATCAGCAATAGGATAAATCATACCTGCCTCCAGAAGATTTAATATTTTAGTTCTTACCACTTCTTTCATTTTAGGATTTACCCATCGTTGGTGATCAACAACTGGTTTAGCATCGGGCTGCATATTAATTTTATGCTGACATAGAGTGGGACTAATGCCATTAAGATCATCAAGAATATATCCAATAGTAGCACGGTGCTTCCTCAGTGTTTTCAGTAATCTCTTTTCTTCATGCTCTGAAAGGTTAGCACTAATAATAACAGGATATATCTTCTTTTCATCAAGATAAGCATATTTTAGAGTATCCGGTAATTGTTTAAGCTCAAACACAGGATCACCCTTGGGTGGAGGAGGATCCCCAAGTATTTCAACAGGCAAGTTATGCTTCAAAATAGGGTGCTAATCAAAGAAAATCTTATCTATTTCATTCCTTTCATTCATATGCATATCGTTTTCATGGTCTAGCAGATATTGTTCTAAGGGGTCAGTAGGAGGCACATCAATAGAAGAAAGACCAACAATTTCATCCTTACTTGGAAATTCTTTATCATGGGGTTGCCTACAAAATTTAGAGAAATTAAACTCATGAGATGCATCCCCAAAACATATAGTAACAGTTTCCTTATCACAATCAATCCTAGCATTAACAGTATTCAAGAAAGGTCTACAAAATATGATGGGACAAAAATCATCTTGTGGGGAACCAAGGACAAGAAAATCAGTAGGATATTTTATTTTCCCACACAAGACTTCAACATCTCTAATAATCCCAACTGGTGCTATAGTATCTCTGTTAGCAAGCTTAATTGTAACATCAATTTCCTCTAACTTAGCTGGTGCAATATCATTCATAATTTCTTGATATAAGGTAAAGGGAATTGCACTCACACTAGCACCCACATCACATAAGACATGATAACAATGATCTCCTATTTTAACAAAAACAATAGGCATGCCAACAATAGGTCTATGTTTATCTTTGGCGTCAGGTCTAGCAATTCTAGCAGCTTCCTCACGGAATTGAATAACATGCCCATCAATACTATCAACCAAGAGATCTTTAACTATAGCAATACTAGGATCAACTTTAATTTGTTCAGGAGGTGTAGGTGTTCTAACATAGCTCTTACGAACCACACTTGAAGCTTTAGCATGTTCCTTTATTCTAACAGGGAAGGGGGGTTTCTCAATATAAGCAGTAGGAATAACAGGATCAACATTATAAGTAATATTTTGTTCTTCAACTTTAATAGGTTCAACAACTTTCACTTCAATGGGAGGATGATATTTAAACCACTTCTCCTTAGGGAGATCAACATGAGCAGCCAAAGATTCACAGAAAGAAGCTACTATATCAGAGTCAAGTTCATATTTAGTGCTAAATTCATGAAAAGCATGGGTGTCTACAAAGGATTTAACACAATCAAACTTAAGTTGTATACCTGACTCCTTACCTTCATCGAGTTCCCAATCTTCAGAGTTGCGTTTAATTCTTTCCAATAAATCCCATTTGAAGTCAATATCTTTCTTCATATAGGAACCAGTACAAGAAGTATCGAGCATGGATTGATCATTACGAGAAAGCCGAGCATAAAAATTCTAAATAATAATTTCTCGAGAGAGATCATGATTGGGGAAACATTGACTTAAGCCTTCCCCAATCTTGAGCGATTCTTTCTCCTTCACGAGGCCAAAAATTATATATATATATAATTCAGATCACGATGAACTAGATGCATAGGATAGAACTTCGGATGAAAATCCATTTTCAATCGGTTGTAGCTCCATGATCCAATATCATCACATAGCCTATACCATGTCAATGCCATCTCCTTCAAAGATAAAGGAAAGACATTCTTCTTGACATGATCTTCTAGTAGACCTGCAAGCTTAAATAATCCACAAACTTCATCCACATAGATTAGATGCAAATCAGGATGTAGTGTTCCATCTCCTGCATAAGGATTAGCTAGCAGTTTCTCTATCATACCCGAAGGAATTTCATAATAAATATTTTTAGTAGGTTCAGTAGGTTGAGGGGAAACTCGTTATGCTTCCGGTCGAGGTGAAGATACCCCGAGCAAGCCCCTCAAAGGATTACTTTCCATAGTAACAAGTGACAGTAAATTTTAGCACACTATATAAATTTTCCTTTACTAGATTCCACTTACAAAGGTGCTTCACTCCCCGGCAACGGTGCCAGAAAAGTGTCTTGTTGACCCACAAGTATAGGGGGTCTATCATAGTCCTTTCGATAAGTAAGAGTGCCAAACCCAACGAGGAGCAGAAAGAAATGACAAGAGGTTTTCAGTAAGGTATTCTATGCAAGCACTGAAATTATCGGTAACAGATAATTTTGTGATAAGATAATTGGTAACGAGTAACAAGTAACAAGTGTAGCAAAGGTGCAGCAAGGTAGCCCAATCCTTTTTGTACCAAAGGACAGGCCTTGACAAACTCTTATATAAAGTGAAGCGCTCCCGAGGACACATGGGAATTTCCGTCGAGCTAGTTTTCATCATGCTCATTTGATTCGCGTTCGTTACTTTGATAATTTGATATGTGGGTGGACCAGTGCTTGGGTGCTGCCCTTACTTAGACAAACCTCCCACTTATGATTAACCTCTCTCGCAAGCATCCACAACTACGAAAGAAGAATTAAGATGAATCTAACCATAGCATGAAACATATGGATCCAAATCAGCCCCTTACGAAGCAACGCATAAACTAGGGTTTAAGCTTCTTTCACTCTAGCAACCCATCATCTACTTATTACTTACGAATGCCTTCCCCTAGGCCCAAATAATGGTGAAGTGTTATGTAGTCGAAGTTGACATAACACCACTAGAGGAGAGACAACATACATCTCATCAAAATATCGAACGAATACCAAATTCACATGATTACTTATAACAAGACTTATCCCATGTCCTCAGGAACAAACATAACTAATCACAAAGCATGTTCATGTTCATAATCAGAGGAGTATTAATTATCATAAAGGATATGAACATATGATCTTCCACCAAGTAAACCAACTAGCATCAACTACAAGGAGTAATCAACACTACTAGCAACCCATAGGTACCAATATGAGGTTTGAGACAAAGATCAGATACAAGAGATGAATTAGGGTTTGGAGAGGAGATGGTGGTGATGTAGATGTTGATGGAGATTGACCCCCTCTCGATAAGAGGATAGTTGGTGATGACGATGGCTTCGGTTTCCCCCTCCAGAAGGGAAGTTTCCCCAGCAGAACAGCTCCGTCGGAGCTCTAGATTGGTTCTGCCCAAGTTCCACCTCGAGACGGCGGCGCTTCGTCCCGAAAGCTCTCTTATGATTTTTTCTAGGTCAAAACCCTTCATATAGCAGAAGATGGGTGTCGAGGACCTACCAGGTGGATCACAAGCCATCTAGGCGCGGCTAGGGGGTGGCCGCGCCTGGCAGGCTTGTGACCTCCTGGTATTTGTTTCACCCAATATTTTTTATATATTCCAAAACAATTCTCCGTAAATTTTCATGACTTTTGGAGTTGTGTAGAATAGGTCTCTCAGATTTGCTCCTTTCCTAGTCCAGAATTCCAACTGCCGGCATTCTCCCTCTTCATGTAAACCTTGTAAAATAAGAGAGAAAAGGCATACGTATTGTACCATAACGTGTAATAACAGCCCAATAATGCAATAAATATCAATATAAAAGCATGATGGAAAATGGACGTATCAGATAACAAGATAATTGGTAACGAGCAAGTAACGGTAACAATAGATAAAGTGCGGCAAGGTAGCTCAATCCTTTTGTGGCAAAGGACGGGCCAAAACTATCTCTTATAATGAGCAAAGTGTTCTTGAGGGTACACGGGAATTTCATCTAATCACTTTCATCGTGTTGGTTTGATTCATGTTCGCTACTTTGATAATTTGATATGTGTGTGGACTGGTGCTAATGTGTTGTTCTTACTTGAACTAACAACCTACTTATGATTAACCCCCTCACAAGCATCCGCAACTACGAGCAAAGTATTAAGACAAAGTCTAACCATAGCATTAAACATGTGGATCCAAATCAGCCCCTTACGAAGTAGCGCATAAACTAGGGTTTAAGCTTCTATCACTCTACCAATCCATCATCTAATAACTACTCCACAATGCATTCCCTTAGGCCCAAGGATGGTGAAGTGTCATGTAGTCAATGTTAACATGACACCACTAAGGGAACATATCATCAAAATATCGAACACATATCAAATTCACATGATTCCTTACAACATGACTTCTATCGTGACCCCAAGAACAAAGGTAACTACTCACAAATAATACGCATGCTCAAGATCAGAGGGGTATTGAATAGAATAATGGATCTGAACATATGATCTTCCACCAAATAAACCATATAGTAATCAACTACACAACATAATCAAGTCTACGAGTCACCCACACGTACCAATCTGAGGTTCCGGTACAAAGATTGAACACAAGAGATGAACTAGGGTTTGAGAGGAGATGGTGATGTTGAAGATGTTGATGAAGAATGGATTCGCAAAGATGAGAGGGTCATTGGTGATGACGATGGCTTCGATTTCCCCCTCCGGGAGGGAAGTTCCCCCGGCGAAATTGCTTCGTCGGAGGGCAAAAGTGCTCCTGCCCAATTTTTGCCTTGAGACGGTGAAGCTTCATCCCGAAAGTCCTCTACTGATATTTTCTAGGTCAAAACCACTTATATACCAGAAGATGGGCTTCGGAGGTGGGCCGCGCTGAGCACAACCCACCAGGGCGTACCTAGGGAGCCTGGCGCGCCCTGGTGTGTTGTGCTCACCAGGGTGGCCCCTCCTATTTGCTCCAATATTCCTCATATATTCCATAAAAAACATGAAGTTTCAGCTCATTTGAAGATGTGCAGAATAGGTATCTCTCACATGCTTTTTTAGGTCCAGATTTCTAGCTGCCGGTATTCTCCCTCTTTGTGCAAACATTGCAAATTATGAGAGAAAAGGCATTAGAAATACTCCATGAAGCATTATTATTCATAAAAACATTGTAAATAACAGTAGGAAATCATGATGCAAAATGAACGTATCAGAGGGGTATATATAGGCATCTCCAAAAATCCAATAGTTACAACATTATTGCCCAACTCGATGAAACCGAAGTAAAAAATTCGGTTGCACCGACTAGTGCAAAATGTGGCAAATTTTGGCATTTCAGTGAGACCGATATATAAATCTTGGTGGGACCGAATTGGCTGACCTACGTAGTTACCAAAACTCAGTGTCACCGATTCCTACAACTCGGAAATTCCCATTTTTAGAAATGGGACAACATAAGGTTGGTCACTAATTTCGGTTTCACCGAAATGAAAGTTGGTGTCACCGAGATGCTAGGGTTTGGATTTGGATTTGTCCAAGGCAACTTGGTAGGCCCGAATTGGAAAACTTGGTGGCACCGAATTTGGACTTTTAGAGTTTGGACATAATATTTTGTGGGAGAATTGATGAGTATTTTTGGTGGCTACCTCTAAGCACTTGAGTTACCATATCATCATGGATACCTCATCCCCTTTTAATAGTTTTGGCTTTCTTATGGACTCAATTGTGATTTCTTACATAAAAACAAAATGTAGAGTCTTCAAGCTTGTTGCCAATGGGTGTTCCTTGCATCCAGGGAATCTCCTCGTAACCCATCATTGAACATTTCCTGAAATAAACTTGGTGGAAAGTTAGTTCAATGAAATATATGTTGTTATTAATTAACAAAACCACCTAGGGAGAAGTTGTGCTTTCATTCCTCCATGATGTTGTATGAGTAGTTCACCATGGACCTACGGGTCCATAGCTAGTACCTAGACGGCTTTCTCTCTCTCTTTGATCTTCAATACAAAGTTCACCGTGATTCCCACGGTGATCTATCTGATGTAATATTCTTTTGTAGTGTGTTTGTTGCGATCCGATGAATTGTGCGTTTATGATCAGATTATTTATGAATATTAACCGAGTCTTTTCTGAATTCGTTTATGCATGATTGTTAGCTTCGTATTTCTCTCTGATCTATCGGTTTGGTTTGGCCAACTAGATTGATTTATTTTCAGTGGGAGTGGTGTGTTGTGATGGGTTCAATCTTGCGGTGCTCAATCCCAGTGACAGAAAGGGACATGGCACTGCACGTATTGTATTGTTGCCTCTAAGGATAAAGCGACAAGGTTTGCATTGGAAATATGCCCTAGAGGCAATAATAAATTCGTTATTATTATATTTCCTTGTTCATGATAATCGTTTATTATCCATGCTATAATTATATTGATTGGAAACTCAAATACATGTGTGGGGTACATAGACAACACTGTGTCCCTAGTATGCCTCTAGTTAACTAGTTCATTGATCAAAGATGGTCGAGGTTTCCTGGCCATGGAGATGAGATGTCATTTGATAACGGGTTCACATCATTAGGACAATGATGTGATGGGAAAGAGCCAAACTATAAACATAGCATATGACCGTGTCAGTTTATTGCTATAGTTTTCTGCATGTCAAGTATTTGTTCCTATGACCATGAGATCATGCAACTCACTGACACCTGAGGAATACCTTGTGTGTATCAAATATCACAACGTAACTGGGTGACTATAAAGATGCTCTACAGGTATCTCCGAGGGTGTCTGTTGAGTGGGCATGGATGAAGACTGGGATTTGTTACTCAATGTGACAGAGAGGTATATCAGGGCCCACTCGATAATACAACATCACAATAAGCCTTGCAAGCAATGTGACTAAGTGTTAGCCACGAGATCTCGTATTACGGAACGAGTAAAGAGACTTGTCGGTAACGAGATTGAACTAGGTATAGAGATACCGACGATTGAATCTCGGGCAAGTAACATACCGAAGAACAAAGGGAACATCATACGGGATTAACTGAATCCTCGACATAGAGGTTCAACCGATAAAGATCTTCGTAGAATATGTAGGAACCAATATGGGCATCCAGGTCCCGCTATTGGTTATTGATCGTGGAGTTGTCTCGATCATGTCTACATAGTTCTCGAACCCGTAGGGTCTGCACACTTAAGGTTCGGTGACGTTTTGGTATAGTAGAGTTATGTATGGTGGTGACCAAAGGTGGTTTGGAGTCCCAGATGAGATCCTGGACGTCATGAGGAGCTCTGAAATGGTCCGGAGGTAAAAATTGATATATAGTAAGTCCTATTTTGGTCACCGAAAAAGTTTCGGGTACTTTGGTAATGTACCGGGAGTGCCGGGAGGATACCGGGGGGCATCGGGAGGGGTGTCTCGACCCAAAGGACCTCATGGGTTGTGGGAGGAGTCAAACCAGCCCCTAGTGGGCTGGCCGAACCCCCCACTAAGGCCCATGCAGCTAAGGGTGGGAAAAACCCAAAGGTGGAAAGGTGGGAAGGGTTTCCAAGTGGAGAGGAGGAATCCTACTCCTAGTAGGATTGGAGTAGGATTCCTCCGCCTCCAATTTCGGCCAACCCTCGAGGGTTTGAGGCTGCCTCCTCCCCTCCCTCCCTCCTATATATACTAGAGGATTTAGAGGGGATAGCTAACCCTAATTGCCACATGCTCCCTCTACTTCCTCTAGATCATTTTCTCCTTTAGTCTAGTTTTGGCGGTGCTTAGGCGAAGCCCTGCCGGAATAGTTCCACCGCCGCCGCCGCCGCACCATCGCGCTACCGGAGAACTCATCTGCCCCTCCTCCCCTCTTGCTGGATCAAGAAGGCAGATATCTTCATCGAGCTGTACGTGTGCTGAACGCGGAGGTGGCCTTCGTTCGGCGCTAGATCAAAAGGATCGTGATCAGGATTGCGAGACGATTCATGATTTGATCGCAGGACGGATCGTGATGGGATCACGGGCTGGATCATGATTGGATCACGAGATGGATCATGATGGGATCGCGGGACGCTCGACGATTTGGATCGCGAAGACGTTCGAGTACATCAACCGCGTTTCTTAACGCTTCCCGCTTAGCCATCTACAAGGGTATGTAGATCCACTCTCCCTCTCGTAGATGCTTATCACCATGGATAGATCTTGCGCGTGCATAGGTAATTTTTTGTTTCCCATGCAACGTTCCCCAACAGTTTAAACATATTACTTGTCTTACTTTGTCTGCGTAATGTTGTTGGAAATATGCCCTAGAGGCAATAATAAATTAGTTATTATCATATTTCCTTGTTCATGATAATCGTTTATTATCCATGCTATAATTGTATTGATCGGAGACTTAAATGCATGTGTGGATACATAGACAAAACTATGTCCCTAGTATGCCTCTAATGGACTAGCTCGTTGATCAAAGGATGGTTAAGGTTTCCTAGCCATGGACATGAGATGTCATTTGATAACGGGATCACATCATTAGGAGAATGATGTGATGGATAAGACCCAAACTACAAACATAGCATATGATCGTGTCAGTTTATTGCTACTGTTTTCTGCATGTCAAGTATATGTTCCTATGACCATGAGATCATGCAACTCACGGATATCGGAGGAGTGCCTTGTGTGTATCAAACGTCGCAACGTAACTGGGTGACTATAAAGGTGCTCTACAGGTATCTCCGATGGTGTCTGTTGAGTTGGCATGGATCGAGACTGGGATTTGTTACTCCGTGTGACGGAGAGGTATCTCAGGGCCCACTCGGTAATACAACATCACAATGAGCCTTGCAAGCAATGTGACTAATTGTTAGTTGCGGGATCTTGTATTATGGAACGAGTAAAGAGACTTGCCGGTAACGAGGTTGAACTAGGTATGGAGATACCGACGATCGAATCTCGGGCAAGTAACATACCGAAGAACAAAGGGAACGTCATACGGGATTAACTGAATCCTTGACATAGAGGTTCGACCGATAAAGATCTTCGTAGCATATGTAGGAACCAATGTGGACGTCTAGGTCCCGCCATTGGTTATTGACCGTAGAGGTGTCTCGGTCATGTCTACATAGTTCTCGAACCCGCAGGGTCTGCACACTTAAGGTTCGGTGACATTTCGGTAGTGTAGAGTTATGTATGGTGGTGACCGAAGTTTGTTCGGAGTCCCGGATGAGATCCCGGATGTCACGAGGAGCTCCGGAATGGTCCGGAGGTAAAGATTCATATATAGGAAGTCCCAGTTTGGTTTCCGGAAAAGTTTCGGGCTCATCGGTAGTGTACCGTGAGTGCCGGTAGTGTACCGGGAGTGCCGGTAGTGTACCGGGGGACCTCCGGGAGGGGTATTTAGACCCCAAGAGGTCCATGGGCTGTGGGAGAATAATAACCAGCCCTTAGTGGGCTGGGAAAACAGCCACAAAGGCCCATGGCGCAGGAGAGAAAGTCCTAAAGCAAAAAGTGGAAAATCAGCCAATAGGAGGCAATCCTACTCCAACTAGGATTGGAGGTGAAGTAGGATTGCTCCCACCTCCTATTTCGGCCGACCCAAAGGCCCTGGATGCCTCTCCTCTCCTCTCCTCCTATATATACTAGTGGATTGGGTGGTTTTTGGACAGAATTTCCGGCCACGTGCTACCCGTTACACCGGTGCATAGTTTCTCCTCTAGATCGGTTTTCTGCAGCGCTTAGGCGAAGCCCTGCCGGAATTGCTCCACCACCATCACCGGAGCGCCATCACGCTGCTGGTGAACTCTCTCTCCTCTTCGCCTCCTCTCGCTGGATCGAGACGGTGGAGATCGTCATCAAGCTGCACGTGTGCTGAACGCGGAGGTGCCGTCCGTTCGACGCTAGATCGGAAGGACCGTGATCGAGATCGCGAGACGGTTCGTGATGTGATCACGGAACCGATCGTGATGAGTTCGCGGGACAGATCGTGATCAAGATCGTGAGACGGATCGTGATGAGTTCACGGGACGGATCATGATGTGTTCGCGGGACGGTTCGTGATTGGATCGCGGGACGCTCGGCGATTTGGATCGCGAAGAAGTTCGACTACACCAACCGCGTTTCTTAACGCTTCCCGCTTAGCGATCTACAAGGGTACGTAGATCCACTCTTCCTCTCGTAGAAGCTCATCACCATGGATAGGTTTGCGTGTGCGTAGGAAATTTTTTGTTTCCCATGCGACGTTCCCCAACAGTGGCATCATGAGCTAGGTTGATGGTTCGATGAGATCTCGAGTAGAACACAAAAGGTTTGTGGGCGTTGATGCTTAGATTGCTTCCTCCCTTGGTCGGATTTTGGTTCAGCGGGATTATGAGATGAAGCGGCCCGGACCAACATTACTCGTACGCTTACGAGAGACCGGTTCCCTCGATGCAACTTGTTGCTTAGATGGCTTGCGGGTGACAGTTTCTCTCACTTTAGTTGGATCGGATCCGACAAAGGCGATCCTTGAGAAGGTTGAAAAGCAATCTATGTATCACCGTTCTGGTTTATGCATAGGTGAGAATCGTTCTTGCTAGATACCCGTAGCAGCCACGTAAAACTTGCAACAACAATTAGAGGACGTCTAACTTGTTTTTGCAGGGTATGTTGTGATGATATGGCCAATTACATGATGTGATATATGTGATGTATGAGATGATCATGTGATGTATAGATTATCACGACTTGCATGTCGATGAGTACGGCAACCGGCAGGAACCATAGGGTTGTCTTTAATTATTGTATGACCTGCGTGTCAATCATTAAGCGCTATGTAATGCTTTACTTTATCGCTACGGTAGCAATAGTAGTAGAAGCATGCAGGGCGTGACAACCCCGATGGCGACACATTGATGGAGATCATGGTGTCATGCCGGTGACGATGGAGATCATGCCGGTGCTTTCTAGATGGAGATCAAAAGCACAAGTTCATGGCCATATCATGTCACTTATGATTTGCATGTGATGTTAATCCTTTTTATGCACCTTGTTTTGCTTAGGACGGCGGTAGCATTATAAGGTGATCCCTCACTTAATTTCAATATAAATTGTGTTCTCCCCGAGTGTGCACCGTTGCGAAAGTTCGTCGTGTTGAGACACCACATGATGATCGGGTGTGATAGACTCTACGTTCACATACAACGGGTGCAAGCCAGTGTTGCACATGCAGAACACTCGGGTTAAACTTGACGAGCCTAGCATGTACAGACATGGCCTCGGAACACAAGAGACCGAAAGGTCGAGCATGAGTCATATAGTGGATATGATCAACATAATGATGTTCACCATTGAAGCCACCTTAACTCACGTGATGATCGGACTTGAGTTGGTGAATTTGGATCATGTATCACTCGAATGACCCGAGGGATGTCAATTTGAGTGGGAGTTCTTAAGTAATATGATTAATTGAACTCATTATCATGAACATAGTCAAAGTGTCTTTGCAAATTATGTTGTAGATTACTAGATCGCGCTGTAGCTCCCTTGTATTTTTATATGTTCCTAGAGAAATAGAGTTGAAAGATGTTGGTAGCAATATTGCGGACTAGGTCCGTGATCTGAGGATTGTACTCATTGCTGCACAGAAGGCTTATGTCCTTAATGCACCGCTCGGTGCGCCACCCCCTCTAGCGTCGTCTATAGATGTTGTGAACATCTGACAGGCACGTTTCGATGACTACTTGATAGTTTAGTGTGTCATGCATTACGGCTTAGAATTGAGGCTCGAAAACGTTTTGAACGTCATGGAACATATGATATGTTCTAGGAGTAGAGATTGTGATCTCAGGCTCGTGCCTGTGTTGCGAGATATGAGATCTCCAACAAGATTCTTTGCCTGTAAGATGAAGGAGAATAGCTCAATCGTTGAGCATGTACTCAGATTGTCTGGGTACTACAATCGCTTGAATCAAGTGGGAGTTGATCTTCCAGATAAGATAGTGATTGATATAGTTCTCCAAGTCACTGTCACTAAAGCTACTAGAACTTAGTGATGAACTATAATACACCAGGGATAGAAGTATTGATCCCTGAGCTGTTCGCGATGTTTGACACCGCGAAGGTAGAAATCAAGAAGGAGCATCAAGTGTTGATGGTTAATCAAACCAGTAGTTTCAAAAAGGGCAAGAGCAAGGAGGGAAACTTCATGGATAGCAAGTCAGTTGCTGCTCCAGTGAAGCAACCCAAAGTTGAACTCAAACCCGAGACTAAGTGCTTCTATTATGAGGTGAGAGGTCGTTGAAGCGGAACAACCCTAGATACTTGGTAGATAAGAAGGCTGGCAACATCGACAGAAGTATATTTGATATACGAGTTATTGATGTGTACCTTGCTAGTACTCCTAGTAGCACCTAGGTATTGGATATCGGTTTGGTTGCTAAATGTTAGTAACTCGAAATAAATGCTACGGAATAAACGGAGAACTAGCTAAGGGTGAGGTGACGATGTGTGTTGGAAATGTTTCCAAGGTTGATGTGATCAACATCGCACGCTCTCTCTACCTTCAGGATTAGTGAAGAACCTAAATAAATGTTATTTGGTGTTTTGCGTTGAGCATGAACATGATTAGATCATGTTTGTTGCAATACGGTTATTCATTTAAGTCAGAGAATAATAGTTATTCTGTTTACATGAATAATACCTTCAATGGTCATGCACCCAGTGAGAATGGTTTGTTGAAATCTTGATCGTAGTAATACACATGTTCATAACATTGATGTCAAAAGATACAAAGTTAAATAATGATAGTACCACATACTTGTGGCACTGCCGCAAAATCTCATATTGGTATAAAGCGCATGAAGAAACTCCATGGTGATGGATATTTGGACTCATTCGATTTCGAATCGGTTGAGACATGCGAACCATGCCTCTTGGGCAAGATGACTAAAGGACCCCGTTGGATGGAGCGGGCAAGTGATTCATTGGAAATGATACATGTTGATGTATGCAATCTAGTGAGTCTTGTAGCGTGCAATGGATATCGTTATTTTCTTACCTTCACTGATGATTTGAGTAGATATAGTGTATATTTACTTAATGAAACACAAGTCTGAATCGTTTGAAAGGTTCAAGCAAATTCAGAGTGAAGTTTAAAGATCATCGTGACAAGAAGATAAAAATGACTGCTATATGATCGTGGAGGTGAATATCTGAGTCACGAGTTTGGCATACAACTTAAGACAATGTGAAAGTTGTTTCACAACTAAACGCCACCTGGAACACCATAGTGTGATGGTGTGTCCGAACATCATAGTTATGCTCTATTGGACATGGTGCGTGCTATGATGTCTCTTGTCGTTTTACTACTATAATTTTGGGGTTATGCATTAGAGACAACTACATTCACTTTAAAAAGGGCACCATCTAAATCTGTTGAGATGACACCGCGTGAATTATGGTTTGATAGAAACCTAACCTGTCATTTCTTAATGTTTGGGGCTGCGACGCTTGTGTGGAAAATGTTTTCACCTAATGAGGTCGAACCCAAGGTGGACAAATGCATCTTCGTAGAATACCCTAAGATCAGCTGGGTGAACCTTCTATCTCAGATCCAAGTGCAAAGTGTTTGTTGCTTAAACGGATCCTTTCTCGAGGAAATGTTTCTCTCGAAAGAATTGAGTGGGAGGAAGATAGAACTTGATGAGGTTGTTAAACCTTTGTTCAACCAGAGAGTAGCGCAACGCAGAAAGATGTTTCTGTGAAGCCTACGTTAGTTGAAGAGGAAGTTAATGATGATGATCATGAAGCTTCAGGATCAAGTTACTATCGAAATTCGTAGGTCGACAAGGATGTGTACTGCTCCTAAGTGGTACGACAACTCTGTCTTGGAGATCATGTTGTTGGACAATGATGAACCTACGAGCTATGGAGAAGCGATGATGGGCCCGGATTCCGACGAATGGTTAGAGGCCATGAAATCCGAGATAGGATCCATGTATGAAAACCAAGTGTAGACTTTGGTAGACTTGCTCGTTGGACGGCAGGTCGTTGAGTACAAATGGATCTTTAAAATGAAGACAGACACTGATGGTGAATGTCACTATTTGTAAAGCTCGACTTGTTGCAAAGATGTTTGTGACAAGTTCAAGGAGTTGACTACGATGAGACTTTCTCACTCGTAGTGGTGCTAAAGTCTGTTGGAATTATGTTAGCAGTTGCTGTGTTTTCAATTATGAAATCTGGCAGATGGATGTCAAAACATCGTTTCCTTAACGGTTTACTTGAGGAAAGGTTGTATATGATACAACCAGAAGGTTTTGTCGGGCCTAAGGATGCTAAAAGGTGTGCAAGCTTCGGTGATCCTTCCATGGACTGAAGCAAGCATCTCGGAGTTGGAATATACGCTTTGATGAGGTGATCAAAGTTTTGATGTTTATACAAAGTTTACGAGAAACTTGTATTTGCAATAAAGTGAAGGGGAGCACTATAGAATTTCTGATAAGTATATGTGGATGACATATTGTTGATCAGAAATAACGTAGAGTTTCTGGAAGGCATAAAATGGTCATTTGGAAAGTGATTTTCAAAGGAAGACCTGGATAAAGCTACCTAATTGTTGAGCATCAAAATCTATAGAGATAGATCAAGATGCTTGATGAGACTTTCAATGAGTGTATACCTTTGAAAGAGTTCAAAATGGATCAGCCAGAGAAATAGTTCTCGTCTGATTTGTAAGGTGTGAAGTTGAGTGAGACTCAAAGCTCGACAACGGCAGAAGAAAGAGAAAGGACGAATGTCGTCCCCTATGCCTTAGCCATAGGCTCTATATTATGCCATGCTGTGTACCGCACCTATGTGTGCCTTGCCATGAGTCTGTCAAGGGGTACAAGAGTGGTCCAGGAGTGGATCACTGGACAGTGGTCGGAATTATCCTTAGTAACCAGAGGACTAAGGAAATGTTTCTTAATTATGGAGGTGATAAAGAGTTTGTCGTAAAGAGTTACGTCGATGCAAGCTTTAACACCTATCCGGATGACTAGTAGTAGCAATCTGGATACGTATAGTGGAGCAGCCATTTGGAAATAGTACCAAGTGGAGTGTGGTAGCAGTGTTTACGGTTTGACATAGAGATTTGCAAAGTACACACGGATCTGAATATCGCAGACCCGTTGACTATAAGACCTCTCTCACATGCAAAGCATGATCGAGCCCCAAAACTCATTGGGTGTTAGATTCATAACAATGCGAATCACATGGTGATGTGAACTAGATTATTGACTCTAGTGCAAGTGGGAGACTGTTGGAAATATGCCCTAGAGGCAATAATAAATTAGTTATTATCATATTTCCTTGTTCATGATAATCGTTTATTATCCATGCTATAATTGTATTGATCGGAGACTTAAATGCATGTGTGGATACATAGACAAAACCATGTCCCTAGTATGCCTCTAATGGACTAGCTCATTGATCAAAGGATGGTTAAGGTTTCCTAACCATGGACATGAGATGTCATTTGATAATGGGATCACATCATTAGGAGAATGATGTGATGGATAAGACCCAAACTACAAACATAGCATATGATCGTGTCAGTTTATTGCTACTGTTTTCTGCATGTCAAGTATATGTTCCTATGACCATGAGATCATGCAACTCACGGATATCGGACGAGTGCCTTGTGTGTATCAAACGTCGCAACATAACTGGGTGACTATAAAGGTGCTCTACAGGTATCTCCGATGGTGTCTGTTGAGTTGGCATGGATCGAGACTGGGATTTGTTACTCCGTGTGACGGAGAGGTATCTCAGGGCCCACTCGGTAATACAACATCACAATGAGCCTTGCAAGCAATGTGACTAATTGTTAGTTGTGGGATCTTGTATTATGGAACGAGTAAAGAGACTTGCCGGTAACGAGGTTGAACTAGGTATGGAGATACCGACGATCGAATCTCGGGCAAGTAACATACCGAAGAACAAAGGGAACGTCATACGGGATTAACTGAATCCTTGACATAGAGGTTCGACCGATAAAGATCTTCGTAGCATATGTAGGAACCAATGTGGACGTCCAGGTCCCGCCATTGGTTATTGACCGTAGAGGTGTCTCGGTCATGTCTACATAGTTCTCAAACCCGCAGGGTCTGCACACTTAAGGTTCGGTGACGTTTCGGTAGTGTAGAGTTATGTATGGTGGTGACCGAAGTTTGTTCGGAGTCCCGGATGAGATCCCGTATGTCACGAGGAGCTCCGGAATGGTCCGGAGGTAAAGATTCATATATAGGAAGTCCCAGTTTGGTTTCCGAAAAAGTTTCGGGCTCATCGGTAGTGTACCGTGAGTGCCGGTAGTGTACCGGGAGTGCCGGTAGTGTACCGGGGGACCTCCGGGAGGGGTATTTCGACCCCAAGAGGTCCATGGGCTGTGGGATAATAATAACCAGCCCTTAGTGGGCTGGGAAAACAGCCACAAAGGCCCATGGCGCAGGAGAGAAAGTCCTAAAGCAAAAAGTGGAAAATCAGCCAATAGGAGGCAATCCTACTCCAACTAGGATTGGAGGTGAAGTAGGATTGCTCCCACCTCCTATTTCGGCCGACCCAAAGGCCCTGGATGCCTCTCCTCTCCTCTCCTCCTATATATACTAGTGTATTGGGTGGTTTTTGGACAGAATTTCCGGCCACGTGCTACCCGTTACACCGGTGCATAGTTTCTCCTCTAGATCGGTTTTCTGCAGCGCTTAGGCGAAGCCCTGCCGGAATTGCTCCACCACCATCACCGGAGCACCGTCACGCTGCTGGTGAACTCTCTCTCCTCTCCGCCTCCTCTCGCTAGATCGAGACGGTGGAGATCGTCATCAAGCTGCACGTGTGCTGAACGCGGAGGTGCCGTCCGTTCGACGCTAGATCGGAAGGACCGTGATCGAGATCGCGAGACGGTTCGTGATGTGATCACGGAACCGATCGTGATGAGTTCGCGGGACAGATCGTGATCAAGATCGTGAGACGGATCGTGATGAGTTCACGGGACGGATCATGATGTGTTCGCGGGACGGTTCGTGATTGGATCGCGGGACGCTCGGCGATTTGGATCGCGAAGAAGTTCGACTACACCAACCGCGTTTCTTAACGCTTCCCGCTTAGCGATCTACAAGGGTACGTAGATCCACTCTTCCTCTCGTAGATGCTCATCACCATGGATAGGTTTGCGTGTGCGTAGGAAAATTTTTGTTTCCCATGCGACGTTCCCCAACAAATGTCATCTTGCTCCAAGCAATACGTTGTTTCATACTCAGTACTCTAGATGCATGCTGGATAATAGTCGATGAGTGGAGTAATATATTAGATGTAGGTTGGAGTCGGTCTACTTGTTTATGGACGTGATGCCTATATACAAGATCATTGCCTTGAATAAGATGTCATAATTATGTGTTATTCTATCAACTGCCCAACATTAATTTGTCAAGAAGAAATATATTGCGTTGGAATTAGGTTAAGAGGAGACCAAGTCCCCACAAGCCACCATGGTGCGCCCGGGGGGGCACCCCTAGCTCGTGGGCCATGGGTGGCCCCCTCCGATAGTTCTTCGCTCCAGTATTTTTGTCCCAAATTATTTTTTCATAAATTTTGGCCAATTCCAAAACTTTTTATTTCTACACAAAAATAACACCAAGGCAGTTCTGCTGAAAACAACATTAGTCTGGATTAATTCCACTCAAATCATGCAAATTAGGGGACAAGAGAAAAAGTGTTTGGAAAACTGGATACGATGGAGACATATCATCCTTGCAGCCTTGTCGCCGACGTAATTTGTTGCCTACTTAGTGGCCAAGTTGACCATCTTGTTGAAAATCAACACCGAGTCGATCTTGACTCACGTTGAAGAATCTTTTCGCGCCAGGCTATGCTCTTCCATGGAGGAGGGGATGGACTAGGAAGATGTTACATATCATTGTCGAGGGAAGCTTGGAGTGGGAGGAAGTTGTGGTCATGAGAAAGGAAGGTGCAACGAGAAAAGTGAGCAGGACCCCTCTGGCATGAATTTTGTTATTGGAGATTTGGGTGTAATCGACAACGAATAGCGACATATTTGATTACGTGGTAAGTGATCACACACGTATGTAAACGAGAAAATTGTAACATTTTTTGATTGTAGAGTTACCAAATAATGGGATGAAATTAGCAAACCAAACACCTTCATAGGGTAACCCATCATGCATAGGAGAGGATATTAATACTCCTTCCTTCCCGAAATAAGTGTCAAGGATTTAGAACTATTTTGTATTGATAAGCTGCATTTTATGCATCATGGCATCAGTTTCGCTGCAACACCCTATATGCCAACATGCACGGAGGCATGTTCCCTTGACAACCCCATGAAAGAGTATAGTTGTGTTGACGATAAAAATTGGTGCAACCTAATGAAAAGTAACTAACTGAACAAGAGCTAGGAGTAGCAAATGCATAAAGAAACGAATTCGTTGTATTGTCATTTTTCGTTAAATCTTAAAAGGTGTTTTGTTGAGAAAAAGGTAACACAAAGGACAACATAAACATAATGCGCTGGTGTCGGCAATGAAACAGTGGAACCAAAAGTTTTTTTCCTGAATATAATAGTATGCAAGTATAGTGCCATTGTTGGTCACAAGAACATCAACTAAACGTGGCAACTTGCATTTGCAAGAATTATAAACAAAAATAAAGAAACATGCGATGACAATGTTTTATAGGCATAGGGATACCTAAAAGAAATCCATTTCCAAAACAATTGACCAAGATTGGGAAACACAACGCTTGCATGCTCATAATTCATATTTGATCCTTCACGCTAGCCATGCAATTTGTCGCCTCCTTGCCGGCTTACTCCGCCCCGAGAGCCATCGTCTCCTCATGGGCCTCGAAGCCTTCCATGCCGACATGATTTGTTGCTTACTTAGGGGCAAAATTGATCTCTTTCTTGCAAACCAACGCCGAGTCGATCTCATCTCACGTTAAAGAATCTTGTTGTGGGAGGCTATGTTCCTCCACGGAGGAGTGGATCGACCGGGAAGGTGATACTCTCGTTGCACAATGAAGCATATAGTGGGGGAGAAGGCGCAACCAGGAGTAAGGAAGGTGTAGTAAGAAAAGCAAGCAAGACTCCTCTGACATCAATTTTGTCATGAAAAATTTGAATGTAATTGACAATGAATAGCGGCGTATCTGATTACGTGGTATCCGATCACATGCCTATATAAACAAAACAATAATAACGTTTCGGAATGTAGCGTTATCAAATCAGAGAATGAAATCAACGAACCAAACACCTTCATAGGGTAACCCGTCGTGCATATGCTAATACTCCCTCTGTCATTCAACGTTATTTTGATGCATCTATTTCTAGAAAAAAAATTAAAAAAAACAATTTGGTGAAGTTTGAAATCCTTTTTATTTTCGCTACAATTAGACAAGGTTAAATTTAGCACATGAGACCTCAAAGCCACTGAATTCTTTCCATTCGTATCAAATCGACAAGGTTAATTTTGGAGCTACGCTGTCCAAATGGATCGACCAGCCACTTAATAATAGTATCAAAATATTCGGCCTTAATTTCAAGCATTCAGTTTCCAACAAAAATAGTACCGTATCCCCGTCAAACAATTTACTACATAAAATTTATAACCCTCCGTTTCTGGTTGCAAAACGATAAGGGCAATATTGGCACAAAGACAACCTTGCGGAATCACTAGAGATAAAGTAAACTCCCAGGGCGCAAATCGCAAGACAAGCTCTTAATAAGCCGGTCAACCAGCTTGTTTTTTCCCTTCAAGTTTTTGCGTGACATTAAGTGAGGCTTCGTGCCGCGAGGTGGTGAAAACCGATGGAGTACGTAAGAACCATGGCAGTGCTACTCCATGACACCAACTGTCTTCCGTTTTTTTTTTACCATAACCTATCGATCCTTGCACACGCGGCTCATTGACCATGTCACGCGAAACATAGAAACGCGCCACACCCACACACATTGTACAAAAGTTACAAGTTTTTTAAACCAGCACGTCAACGTCACGGCGGCCGGATTTACCGGTCCGAAAGAAAAGAAGAGAAAAGAAAAGAAAAAAGAGCACTGGTGGGAATCCAGCCGAAGGCGGAGGGAAGACGAGTCAAAGTGCTCCCCAGCAGTAGTATTCTCCACGTGGCCAGCGCGCCCAGTCCAACTCCAAGCATCCATCGGCTCGGCTCGGCTCACCTAAACCCCCCGCAACCTTAACCCATCCCCACCGCCAGCCCCAATCCGTGTCCCCAGCCCCAAATCCTCAGATCCGCCTCCACCCCCAACCCAAGTCCACCCCCACCGCGTCGTCCCTCCCCAGCCCTCACGCACCCGGCCGCCACCACCCGGATCCAGATCCGCGCGGCGGCGGCGCAGGCGCAGGCGCAGGAGGACGGAGCCATGGCCGGCGGCGGGGGAGCCGGCGGCTTGTCGGAGTCGGTGATGCGGAAGGTGCTGCTCTCCTACTGCTACGTGGCGGTCTGGATCTTCCTCTCCTTCGCCGTCATCGTCTACAACAAGTACATCCTCGACCCCAAGATGTACAACTGGCCCTTCCCCATCTCGCTCACCATGGTGCACATGAGCTTCTGCTCCTCGCTCGCCGTCGGCCTCGTGCGCGTCCTGCGGGTCGTCGAGCCGCCCTCCTCGCCGCCCATGACGCCGCAGCTCTACACCTCCTCCGTCGTGCCCATCGGCGCGCTCTACGCCATGTCGCTCTGGTTCTCCAACTCGGCATACATCTACCTCTCCGTCTCCTTCATCCAGATGCTCAAGGCGCTCATGCCCGTCGCCGTCTACTCCATCGGCGTCCTCTTCAAGAAGGAGACCTTCCGCTCCTCCTCCATGCTCAACATGCTCTCCATCTCCTTCGGGGTCGCCATCGCCGCCTACGGCGAGGCCAGGTTCGACCTCCGCGGCGTCGCGCTACAGCTCGCCGCCGTCGCCTTCGAGGCCACCCGCCTCGTGCTCATCCAGATCCTGCTCACCTCCAAGGGCATCTCGCTCAACCCCATCACCTCGCTCTACTACGTCGCGCCATGCTGCCTCTGCTTCCTGCTCGTGCCCTGGATCTTCGTCGAGCTGCCCAGGCTGCGCGCCGTCGGGACCTTCCAGCCGGACTTCTTCATCTTCGGGACCAACTCGCTCTGCGCCTTTGCGCTCAACCTTGCCGTCTTCCTGCTCGTTGGCAAGACCTCCGCGCTTACCATGAATGTTGCCGGAGTGGTCAAGGACTGGCTATTGATTGCCTTCTCCTGGTCCGTGATCCGGGACACGGTCACCCCCATCAACCTCTTCGGCTACGGCATCGCCTTCTTAGGGGTTGCCTACTACAACCATATCAAGCTGCAGGCGCTCAAGGCGAAGGAGGCACAGAAGAAATCTGTGCAGGCCGACGAGGAGGCTGGCTCCCTGTTGCAGGAGCGCGATAGCCACAGTGATCGGAAGAGCGATAACCAGGCATAGAGCTCCAGATCGGATCCGGGCATGCCCACATTGGTTGGTTCTAAAATCCATTTGCGTGATCTTTCTTTTTCAACTGAATGCAGAATAGGCTTGTTATCTTCCTTGATTTGCCATGTTATTAGAGGAATAAAATTGGAGAAATGTATGAGTTTGGCATTGGCAATACGAAAATCACCATGTACTTTGCCCACTTGTGTTCTTTGTTTAAGTAGCAGTACTAAAATTGTAAAGATCAATGGGGATCCTTTTGCACAATTAAGTTGCTGTCGTTCTACTTTTTATGGTGTGGACTATCATATCATATAGATCTACATGCTTCTGTCAGAATAAGTAACGTTTTTTGATAGAAGCATGAAAGTACACGAAATTGTGATCGTTTGCTCACTATGCATCTTCCTTATCCTAATTATGGTGTGTGCTGGGCAGGGAATCTGGTGCAAAGTGCAAAGTGCAAAGACTATAGTGTTTGGTCTACAGTTGCTTTCAACGAGGTGGATGCCGGTTCTGGTTTATCTTTTTAACTTTAGTTGGATCTGAGGAGCAAACCAAGGCAATTTGTTGGTCTAGGAAATACTTGCATTTGAACCTGCTTCTGGAGGGTTTAGAAGGAACACTCATATTACCCTGTTATTTATTTCTGCGTTTTTGTTCCGAAAGGCGGCCTTGCTTCCTCTCTCGCTCATTCCGTATTTATTTGTTCGAGTAGCCTAGGTAAAAATGTACTGCACATTGATATCATTTCGATGGGTATCATCTGGTGGTTATCATCTATATATAATGAGCTTACTGTAAACTATATTCAATAGTTGCCTCTTTTAGCTTTACATATTGTGTGATTATGCGTTGGTTTGTTGCATGTGTGGGTGAATAATTTGCCTGATCAATTTTCACCTGACAACGTATTGCTATGTTTTTTTTATACATGCTATAAAGGAGTATATGGTTTCGTTTGTCACTAGGTGCGGTAACTAGGTGGTAACTTAAGCTGCATTGTCATGTATTCAGGTATCAGAACCATGTATTCGATACAATCTAGGATTGCATTATTATCTTCGGAGTAGTTACTAGCATTATGTCATGGAATTGGGGACCCTTGTCATTAATTTGCTTGCTGAGAGGGAGCATCGTTGAGCATATTATCAGTTTAATTGCCCACCTGTAGTTGAACACTTGAACTGTGTCGTTAGGTTATTGTTGGTACCAGAGCTGAAATAATTGTCTTTTGTCTTGATCCCTTAAATAAGCGGCTGTGGGTCTGTACGGTGCGATGACATGTTAGTAATAATCTACCTAACAATCCTAGCAGAAACTAAGGTGTGATTGTAGGGTTTCCTGTTCTCATAAATGTAGCCTGAAACTCCTGGTGCTGGTCGCTTGCTTTTTTCTCTTTTCTTTCCGGTGAAGTGTCTATGTTAGCCATATTAAACTATATACTGAAAGAGCAAGTGGCACCCTGAAAGCGGCTAAAATACTTTTGTCTCATAGAAGGTTAATCTTAGCCGTATTAAACCACAGTGATAAAGCAAGTGGCAAACTGAAAGCGGCATAAATAATTTTGTCTCATAGAAGGTTAATCTTATGCCTTGAGACTTTGGCGACTCGTTCTTGGTAGGAGGTCTGTTGCCGGGGTACTGCTAGGACATGATCATGGAGGTTTGCTTAATTTATCTTGCTTAGGTAGCATTGTTGAAACATGATGTGCATAATAGTTTCTTCTTAGTTGGCTAGCATTATTTCTCAAACTGATCACCTGAAGCAACAAAGGCACTACCGTACAGACTACAGAGTAGTTGAACTGATCCTTATTACTAGATACAGCCGTTTAAGTGACAAGTAATATGAATATGGATGGGAGGGGAGTAGTACAATCGGCCCTAGCAGGATTTCAGATTTCTTGCGTTATCTGAAGAAGAGTATGCTCATGTTGGGGGCAAAGTAACACGATGTTGGTGCTTGCGTTATCTGGAATGCTGGGGCAAAAGTACTACTAGTAACTGACTGGGCCCTAGGGTCGCGTAGGAGCAAATCGCTCGCCCTGTCGTTGGCGCACGCGACACCGCGGGACAGGTTGTTTATGTGCGACACCACGCAATCCTTGCTCCTTTTGCTATTATTTAGCAGAAGTAAAGGGCATGTAGGCATGAGCATTTCGAGGGGCCATGTTCTAGGCCCGTGCGTGGGCTGCCAATGCCATATCCCTTCCAACGCACGGCAAAGTGCAAACGGCCAACGCAGCATGTTGTTCTACTCTACCAAATTCAGTTTCCTGTCTTGTGGTTGTAGCATCGTAGTGGTACTGGAAATGCATACATGTGTTGCCTTGTCCGAGATTAACTTCTTGTTTTCACGCCGATCGATGTTGATGAAGGATCAGCACAAGTCACTCCATGTGTGATGTGTGTGTGGGACAAAGACGGTCTGGGATAATCCTTGTCGCTCTGTAGATCGTTACTCCAGCATTGTAAATTCAGTGGTTGTAAATGTTTTGGTCTGGTACCTATGTAATGCAGTGCTGTGTGCGGCGTCAACCTTCTACAGGTTCGTGTCTAGGTGAGGTCTCTGCACTAATTCCTGATTAGTAGTATTAGTTCCGAACAAATACTTGTGCTGCATCATCGTATGTCTGTCTGACAGGTAGTCTACTTACCAACTTTCTACTGCTGGATAGTGGTGTGGGCTGGATTGTAACCCAGGGTGGTCCAATTGACACTTCTTTGTTTCCACAAACGCAACATGCTAACAAGACATTCTTTGAACGAGACGAAATCATGAAAAATTTAAAAACATATCTGCCGCGATTGTCATAGCAGGTGATGGTGCTGCTACTGAGGCTGCATGCCCACCGGCCTCACACCGCTCTACTCTATAGAATATCAGTCGTTCAGGAGGAAGCAGCAGTATCGTCCGACGAAACAGATGGTACTGGACATTACGGAGGAAGCAGTATGATACCAGTAGAGTGGTAGTACCATACTGTACTTACGGAGTACGATCATACTATACGACGAAGGAATCAATAGGTCCTATATGGCGCCCATAGGCGCAACAGTTATAGTACGGAGCCTAGGTGGCTCACGGTAAGATCGCGCGGCACGAGAGTGGCGTTAGAGCACACGAGCTCGTCTGCTCCGGCTTTGGCGTACCAATGGGACAAGAACGTGTTGGTCCATGTGCAGCATGCAACAGTATCATACGGTGAATTTACCGTTTGATGTAACGTGGCTTGACGGTAGACTGTACCCTTTGGTACAAGACGCAGCTAGGTGCATGCATATGGATTTCAGCTTTTCCTTGAGATATGTGGTGAAATTACGTGTATGCATGGATGATGCATGCTTTTTGTCCCCTACTTCGTATTCGATCTAGTCTTGATAAACTCTCTTATAAGTGTTTGTAGCACGTGGATTTTAGAGACAACAACGTGACTGCAAAGATTGGCCGCCCATCTCCGTGTACACCACGGGCAACCTGGAAGAATTGTTCACTTCAGCAAGCAACGGTAGCCTGAAGTTCAAAGTGAGTATCTCGCCCAATTAATTCTGTTTTACGTCAGGTTAATTGTGTTTCACATCTTTTGCAAACATGAAAAGAGAAAGACAAAGCCGATAGAATCAATATCTTCAACTGCCTGGGACATCCATCCAACACTGCTCCAAGGCTACACGTATTTAGTTGATGCAGTAAAGTTTACTGTCGAACAGTTTATTAATTCAGAACACCTTTATCTTTTGCCCACACCTGAAGCAAACAAAATAACTTAAGCATGCCAATGTATACTGTCAGCACTGCGCTAGTTTTATTGGACATCTGCGGATGGAGATGGCATACGAAATTCTAAGACTGAAGGGCAAGAAAATAGACTTCCCAAACTCGGTATGGTGAGATCCTTGAGAAAGTAGAGATCGGCGCCAAGTGAATAAAAGGCAATGTTTTTCTAAAGGCATATGACAGGGGGTGCGGCGACCATGTATCCTGCGGTGGCACTTCTGGAGGATGCGAACTGTGTGCGCTCGCGCCCCGTTCTGCTGCCCATGCGGTCAGTGCGGCTGCTGCAGACCTTGAGCTCCCAACGCTTGGCCCTCCTGAGATGGCTCGATTTGCGCCAATGCAGGTGCCGCTGGACCAAGCGAGGCGAGGTAGTCGATGTAGACTTCCTCAAAGGATTCGATGCATGGAAGAGCTGGCGGTACATCGATGGCAGATGATGCTTTCGAAGACGATGCTGAAGTCCAGTCCCGTTTTTAGGCAATGGAAGAGATGGGCGACTACGATCTGGCAAATCATAGATCGGTCGACAGTGACAACTGCTCTGATCCAAACGATGTTGGTACAGAACCAAAACTTCCGTCATGGTTGATGAACGGCCGTTGCCCTACGCATTAAATGCATACTACCTGCAATACACACGCGGCCCTTATCCCAAAACGAAGCTACGCCTCAGGATTCCGTGACCAGGCAAGCTTGTCCACGCCTATGAATATCCGCGCGCGGCCCTCCGTTTCTCTTGGGCTTTTCACTCATCTGCTGTCACACACAAAAAATTGGACGGTTTTTCTGTCTTAATTTTGGAAACATTGGTGGGGCAACCAAATTCAAGAATTCAAACAACATTTCATGATTTTGAAAAAATATTCGCGACTATAAAATATGTCACAAACTTGTAAAAAATGGTTTTCCAACTAATTTTGAAAGCTTTGGTGAGGAAAAATATATTGAAAAAAGGAATTCAAACAACATTTAATGAATTTGAAAACAATATCCGCGACTACAAAAAAATGTTGACCAATGTTTGAAGAGTTATTGAAAAGTTAATGGATTTAAATAGTTCATGGATTCTCAAAAAACCTTGGGATTTGATAAAAACTCATAAATTTTATTTTATTTTGTGAAACTGGAAACAGGTTCATGAATATGAATAGGAGCTCCTTATTTTGAAATCACAATTTTTTAAAAGTAGTTCATGAAATTTAGTTTCTTTCTTTGAAAGTGGAAAAAACTCCACAAATTTTAAAAAGAGTTGATGTTTTAAAAATAAAAAAATTGTAAAATGTTAATGGAATTTGAATAATGTTCAATTTATATTTTTTTTATTGGAGTGAAAAAAGGAAAAAAAATCTAAAGTAAAAAATCGAGAAAAAACCCCCGGTCTAGGATCTTCTAGGAGCTCCACAAAACCAATTGAGAGCTTGTGCACATGGGAACAAAATATAGTATAGTATCTCGGGTGAAGTATGTTATTTTTGTTCAACATTTATTTTTATTTTTATTTATTTTATTTGTACATTTGATTATAGTTCAAAATACATTATTCCAAAATATAAATTAGTTTATTTTTTAAAAGCATTCCTCACACATTTCGTGAATTTTCATTTAGTGGAGAAACTTTGTTTGCTAAATTTTTAACAAATACTTGTACCGCTAAAGAAAGGTACTTTAAAAACAAATGTTCGTGACATTTATGAAAAATGTATAATATCTAAAAAATGTTCGTGTATTTTGTGGAAAATGATCTTACCATGAAAAATACCTTCACGGAATATGAAAAGAATTTCAGGAGTTAAACGATGTTATGCAATATAAAAAAGTTTTAACGCAATTAAAAGTTTTGTGAAAATATAATCACACATTGCAAACATATGTTCGTGACATTAAAAATAACTGTTTAAGCAATGTAAAAGATATTTCAATGTTTATTAATAAAAGTTGATATGTATTTGAAGAAAAATAAAAAAATAAAAAATAAAACAAAAAGTTAAACAATTAAGGAGAAGATCGGAAACGAAATATGTGGAACCTTTCCAAAACTGATGGAAGGTTCTACAATGCTCATTACCTTCCCACATCCGCTTAACTGAACTGGACCGCTAAGACGACACAACAACGAGTGTCAGTGCCAAAGCAGAGCTAGATCCCGCAATAAGGGAGACATAGCTCTCGTGAGGTTAAGGCACGTTTCCAAATAGAAAATGTCAATCGTGATCACGTGTCCAATTTGTGTCTTGTGGGCTTTCCTAGTTGCTCCTAACCAATGCCTTAAGCGCTAGTTAGGACAGCTAATGCCACGCACGTCTGCTGGGTCGGCCCAACTACATCTGACTGACAGGTGGACCTGTTGACTTTCGAAAAAAATGAAAAAAACAGAAAATTTTCATGGGTTTGAAAACAGTTCATCAATTTCAGAAAAGTTCACGTATCTTAAAAAGTTCAATTTTTTAAGAAAGTTCATGGACTTTGAAAAGTAATATGAATTTGGAAAAAAAATGTCATTGATTTGGAAAAGCACTTCATGGATTTGATATTTTTTGTATAACTTGAAAAAAAGCTTGCTGACTAGGAAATGTTCGTGCATTTAAAAAATAAAATATTTAAAAATTTTCACAAATTTTAAAATATTTAGTTGGTTTTGGAAAAGTTCTTAATTTGAAAAAAGTTCATAAAATTTGAAATAAATCGATTTTTTAAAAAAAGATACATAAGCTTGGAAAAAGTTTATGAAATTTGGGAAAAGCTCGCAAATTTGAGGAAAAAAATTATGAACTTGTCTAAATGTGAAAAATAAAAAAATGGAGAAAAAGACAAAAGAAAACCGTATAAAACTCTGCCTTGATAAAGTCTCGCAAAACCGATCCAGGAAAAACTAATAGAACCTTCTAGAAGGTTCCTAAACCCGGTGAGAAATAAAACTTCTCCCTCGTCAAAATATAAGGCAGTTGACCAGTCTTTGATTTACATCTTTAACCACTAATATATAGCAAAGTGCATGGATTAAACAAGTATAAATGACATCGTCGTATTTGTCTTGCAAAACTATTTTATTTCATATGTTTTTATACTAATTTTTTAGACATACAATACGTGAAAGTCATAGTCAAAGTTGTGCAACTATGACCAGAAAAGTCAACTGGCGCCTAATATTTTGGGTGGGAGGGGGTACCTGTATCGATCGAAACAACAACCTGGTATGCGGGACATACGTCTGCGAGCAAAAAAAAGTGTTGAATGGGCGTGCCCAAGGTGGAGGGTGGTCGTGCATCCGTTTGCCTAAACACCTATAACTGGCACTTCATGCGCTGAATAGGGTTTGGAGACGCTGTGGCTAGGCTGTGCATTTCGTTTTGGGCTGAAGTATATGGGCTGGGCCGAATACAGAATCCCATTGGTGGTCCATGGGGGTTTAGAGCGAAGTTACACTCGATCTGGAAAAAAAGAACGTTGTTAAAGAATTAAGGACATGTTTGAGACTGCTCCGCTCCATGAAATTTAACCCCTCTCGAAAAATCGTAAGTCAAATGGGATAGCTCCATGATATACCACTCCGTAAAAAAACTAGAATCCATGGTAGAACTCTTTTTTTTTGTGAAGCCCTCTAGGAGGTGCTCCATAAAATTGTAGAAGGTGGAGTTGGAAGTAAATTATCCACCAATGCCATCATTAAGTGGATAGCCCATCTTTTCTCCACTCTCATCCAATTAAATAGATCCTTTTCATCAAAAAATTCATTTTCAAAGCTGGAGTTAGATGAAAGCCAAACATTCTCTTTGGAAGAGTTGCAACTCTTGTATGAAACTGCTCCAAAGTGAATGTAGTGGAGCGTAACTGATTTTTAATGGAGTAGAGCATAGTCCCAAACATGCCCTAAGAGATAGTGGTTCCAGTTGTCCGAGGATTCAAAGATAATCTAGCTAAGTGCAATCAGAAATGTTGAGAGTTAAGAACGCTGCATATGTATCTTCCTCGATTGCATGCAGTTTGGTATTGTAGTGTGTGTGTGTGTGTGAGAGAGAGAGAGAGAGAGAGAGAGTCTGAAACAAGGCTAGCGCCCTCCTTTTTTTGTGGAAGGCCAAGCCTCTAATATTTGGCAAACCCAACGTTTACAAGACACCACACAAAAACAAGAAAATACAAATAAGCCCATGAGGTGCATTTCACTTATACATCTAAATTGAGTTGATGGTGCGCCTTCATCTCTGGCGCTTCACTACCAATGCCGGCTAAACCTTGTTTTAGAATTCAAAAGGACTGACAACCCAAAGCAGAATTTGAAGATGTAGCACGGGTAAAGCAAACAAAAAATTTCCTACGCACACGCAAGATCTATCCATGGTGATGAGCATCTACGAGAAAGAGAATGGATCTACATACCCTTGTAGATCGCTAAGCGGAAGCGTTAAGAAACGTGGTTGATGTAGTCGAACGTCTTCACGAACCAAATCGCCGAGCGTCCCGCGATCCCATCATGATCCATCTCGCGATCCAATCATGATCCGTCTCGCGATCCCATCACGATCCATCTCGCGATCTTGATCACGGTCCTTTCGATCTAGTGCCAAACGGACGACACCTCCGCGTTCAACACACGTACTTCTTGATGACGCCTTCACCTCCTTGATCTAGCGAGCGATGGTGAAGTAGTAGATGAGTTCCGGCAGCATGACGACATGGTGACGGTGTTGGTGAAGAACAATCTCCGCAGGGCTTAGCCAAGCACAACAAAAACTATGATGAAGGACAAACTAGAGGGACGGGTTTGCGAGCACACAACTTAGGGTTTCTTGATGTGTTCTAGGTGCTAGCCCCGCCCCTTTATTTATATGTTGAGCCCTGGGATCAAAACTTGGAGAAAAATCCTCCTCAAGGTCAGTTTGCCTGCAAGGCAAGAATCCTCCTCAAACTCCAGGACCAGACGCCAAGGTCCTCGGCGTCTGGCCCCAGACGCCAGGGTCCCTGGCGTCTGGCCCCTGGTTTCCGCAAAACACCTTTTGCACCTTCCTAAAGCCTCATGGGCTTTACCCCTTGGCCCAAATAAAGTGTTCTTGTACCCCAAACATTTCGGGAAACATCCGAAACTCTTTCGGTGAATTCCGGAATCCTTTCGGAGACCAAACGCTATTATCCCATATATCAATCTTTACCTCTGGACTATTCCAGAGCTCCTCACCATGTCTGGGATCTCATCCGGGACTCCGAACAACTTTTGGTCACCAACATA
This sequence comes from Hordeum marinum, assembly GCA_022496015.1. Lineage (NCBI taxonomy): Eukaryota > Viridiplantae > Streptophyta > Magnoliopsida > Poales > Poaceae > Hordeum > Hordeum marinum. The sequence goes on from CM039672.1 coordinate 390,760,243, forward strand.
ATAACTCAACTATACATATATCGTCAACCAACGTTAAGTGTGTAGACCCTGCGAGTTTGAGAACTATGCAGACATGACCGAGACACCTCTACGGTCAATAACCAATAGCTGGACCTGGATGCCCATATTGGCTCTTACGTATTATTTGAAGATCTTTATCGGTTGAACCTCTATGTCAAGGATTCAGTTAATCCCGTATGTTGTTCCCTTTGTTCTTTGGTATGTTACTTGCCCGAGATTCGATCGTGGGTATCTCTATACCTAGTTCAATCTCGTTGCCGACAAGTCTCTTTACTCGTTTCGTAATACAAGATCCCGTGGCTAACACTTAGTCACATTGCTTGCAAGGCTTATTGTGATGTTGTATTACCGAGTGGACCCTGAGATAGCTCTTCGTCACACGGAGTAACAAATCCCAGTCATGATCCATGCCAACCCAACAGACACCCTCGGAGATACCTATAGAGCACCTTTATAGTCACCCAGTTACGTTGTGACGTTTGATACACACAAGGCACTCTTCCGGTGTCCGTGAGTTGCATGATCTCATGGTAATAGGAACATATACTTGACATGCAAAAAACAGTAGCAATAAACTGACACGATCATATGCTACGTTTGTAGTTTGGGTCTTGTCCATCACATCATTCTCCTAATGATGTGATCCTGTTATCAAATGACATCACATGTCAATGGCTAGGAAATCTTTACCATCTTTGACCAACGAGCTAGTTCACTAGAGGCATACTAGGGACAAAGTGTTGTCCATTTACCCACACATGTAATGTGTTTCCAATCAATACAATTATAGCATGGATAAGAAACGATTATCATGAACAAGGAAATATAATAATAAACACTTTATTTATTGCCTCTAGGGCATATTTCCAACACATACAACAATTAAAGACAACCCTATGGCTCCTGACGGTTGACGTACTCATCGACATGCAAGTCATGATATTCTATACAACACATGATTATCTCATACATCACATATATCTCATCATGTAATTGGCCATATCACATCACAACATACCCTACGAAAACAAGTTAGACGTCCTCTAATTGTTGTTGCAAGTTTTACGTGGCTGCTACGGGTATCTAGCAAGAAAAATTCTCACCTACACAAAAACCACAACGGTGATACATAAGTTGCTTTTCAACCTTCTCAAGGACCGACTTTGTCGAATTCGATCCAACTAAAGTAGGAGAAACAGACAATCGCTAGCCATCTTTGTGCAACAAAGCTACACGTCAGTCGATGAAATCGGTCTCTCGTAAGCGTACGAGTAAGGTTGGTCCGGGCCGCTTCATCCCACAATACCGCTGAACCAAAACACGACAAAGAGAGGAAGCAATCTAAGCATCAATGCCCACAAACTCCTGTGTGTTCTACTCGAGATCTCATATACACATAGACCTAGCTCATTATGCCACTGTTGGGGAACGTTGCATGGGAAACCAAATTTTTTCCTACGCACACGCAAGATCTATCCATGGTGATGAGCATCTACGAGAAGGAGAGTGGATCTACATACCCTTGTAGATCGCTAAGCAGAAGCATTAAGAAACGCGGTTGATGTAGTCGAACGTCTTCACGATCCAAATCGCCGAGTGTCCCGTGATCCCATCATGATCCATCTCGTGATCCAATCATGATACATCTGGTGATCCCATCATGATCCGTCTCACAATCTTGATCACGGTCCTTTCGACCTAGCACCGAACGGACGGCACCTTCGCGTTCAACACACGTACGGCTTGATGACGCCTTCACCTCCTCGATCCAGCGAGCGATGGTGAAGTAGTAGATGAGTTCCCGCAGCACGAGGACGTGGTGACGGTGTTGGTGAAGAACAATATCCACAGGGCTTTGCCAAGCACAACAAAAACTATGACGGAGGATAAACTAGAGGGACGGGGTTGCCGGCACACGGCTTAGGGTTTCTTGATGTGTTCCAGGTGCTATCCTCCGCCCCTTTATTTATATGCTGAGCCCCGGGGTCGAAACTTGGAGAAAAATCCTCCTCAAGGCTGGTTTGCCCGCAAGGCAAGAGTCCTCCTCGGACTCTAGGACCAGACGCCAAGGTCCTCGGCGTCTGGCCCCAAACGCCAGGGTCCATGGCGTCTGGCCCCTGGCTTCCGCAAAACACCTTTTGCACCTTCCTAAAGCCTCATGGGATTTACCCCTTGGCCCAAATAAAGTGTTCTTGTACCCCGAACATTTCGGGAAACATCCGAAACTCTTTCGGTGAATTCCGGAACCCTTTCGGAGACCAAACACTAGTATCCCATATATCAATCTTTACCTCCGGACTATTCCAGAGCTCCTCGTCATGTCTGGTATCTCATCCAGGACTCTGAACAACTTTCGGTCACCAACATAATAACTCAACTATACATATATCATCACCAAACGTTAAGTGTGTAGACCCTGCGGGTTCGAGAACTATGCAGACATGACCGAGACACCTCTACGGTCAATAACCAATAGCGGGATCTGGATGCCCATATTGGCTCCTACATATTCTTCGAAGATCTTTATCGGTTGAACCTCTATGTCGAGGATTCAATTAATCCCGTAGGTTGTTTCTTTTGTTCTTTGGTATGTTACTTTGCCCGAGATTTGATCGTCGGTATCTCTATACCTAGTTCAATCTCGTTACCGGCAAGTCTCTTTACTCATTCCGTAATACAAGATCCCGTGGCTAACACTTAGTCACATTGCTTGCAAGGCTTATTATGATGTTGTATTACCGAGTGGGCCTTGAGATACCTCTCCGTCACACGGAGTAACAAATCCCATTCTTGATCCATGCCAACCCAACAGACACCCTCAGAGATACCTGTAGAGCACCTTTATAGTGACCTATTTACGTTGCGACGTTTGATACACACAAGGTACTTCTCCGGTGTCAGTGAGTTGCATGATCTCATGGTCATAGAAACAGATACTTGACATGCAGAAAACTGTAGCAATAAACTGACACGATCATATGCTACATTTATAGATTGGGTCTTGTCCATCACATTATTCTCCTAATGATGTGATCCCGTTATCAAATAACATATCATGTTCATGGCTAGGAAACCTTAGCCATCTTTGATCAACGAGCTAGTCTACTAGAGGCATACTAGGGACACAGTGTTGTCTATATACCCACACATGGATTTAGTTTCTAATCAATACAATTATAGCATGGATAATAAACGATTATCATGAACAAGAAAATATAATAATAACCAAATTATTATTGCCTCTAGGGCATATTTTCCAACACATCTGTGGCGCTTCACTACCAATGCCCGCTAAACCTTGTTTTAGAATTCGAAAGGACCGACAACCCAAAGCAGAATTTGAAGATGTAGCACTGGTAAAGCTGACGGAGATAGAGTGCACGGGCTAACTGCAATGCCGGAAAGAGCTGCCCTACAAAAAAACATAGCCTGGATGGCCAGTCCGAAGACCTCAATGTCACAGTGAAGAAAGGGACGGGGTATAAAAAACCCATGGTATGGTTGCTGCCTCCACTACAACTACCAAACCTAGAGACACTCACCTCATTGGATCGACGGATTCGAAAGGCACCAAACCTTCAACTCACCTGCTTCATCATGGATGGTCTCACCGAGAAGCGAATAGATCAACCTGGGCACTCTTATTATGACATGACGCCCCCTCACCCCAGATCTCGACAACGCCACCAAGGAACCCAATAGAGGTGCCAGGTTGAAGCCATGCCCAGGGCAAACAACGTAGCTACAACTCAAAAGTGTTGAATAGTGTTACTGTACCGACAAAGAACGAAGAGCCAGCCCACCACAACTTGAGGCCGAGGCCGTGATTATTGGAGGCCTAGCACCACACGTGAAGGAACCTATTCCTACTATATAGTTTGGCCACTCTACTAGAGTTTCTCTAATACCAACTTTTCATCTTTCTTTGACAAACAAATCATAGACCAATCATTCTACGACATTTTCATTAATTAGATCAAAGCACACATAACAAAAATAAACAAGAAACAAGTCATCGTCCAGTTCTTGGCACACAATAACCAAATGTGTTAATCTGGAGTGTGCTTAAGATGTAGCTCAATCCAATCAAGGACAATCTTGAGATCTTGGTTGAGAAAAACTGTCGAGGAGATAATAAAGCGTGTGAAATGCCCGTTCGACGATCTTCCATGGCGCATGTTGTGCCTGATTTTGTCCTTCAGAGTTCTCCGTCGGAGTCGGAGGTGCGCTGTGTGGCCGCATATGGCTGAGTTTTGGCGCATATCTTTATGCAGCTTCACGCATCCCTACGGTGTGGGTTGAGTCGACGATCGCCTACAGCAAAGTCAGAGTCATTTGCTCATAGTATAGGGATGGCGATGACGCCTCTAGGGGAGGAGTGATGACGATGACGCCTGCATGCAGTCTCGTCGAGGTCCTCTTTCGAGTGGTGCGTGTGAGGTTTCTTATGTGTGCCCCTCAGCAGTTGTGATGGTTTTTGTTCGCATCTTCATAATTAATCGGGCAATATGGTTTTCGCTTAGTTTTACCTGATTAATTGAGCACCTCTTTTTTTCTTAATGAATATAAAGGAAAACTGCCATTTAAAAAAAATTGTCATTCGTCTGCATCCAAATGTTACTGGTCCCCAAAATTATAATGTCAAGCGCAATTTTGGGAGGCTGTGGGCCAGCTCAATATCATGCACACCCGAAATGCCCCTAAATTTGCCAGTAATAAAGGTACGCATTTGTGCAGTCCTAAAACAAATGCCTATTGGTTTCATTGTTGTTTCCGTTGCAAAGCACACATTTGTAAAGATGACAGGTGAAAAGATTTTCGAGCATATTCCTGGTGTTTAACCTGTCGTTTAGCAGTAACCAAAAGAATACCTTGTACGTGAGAATGAGAGCACTTCTCCAAATCATTTTGAAAATGCAATGGGCAAGCTCTCCCTCTTGATGGTTGTCAATGGTTTAATAACATACTATTAGTAATATATACATTTGAAACACTTTTGTTTGGAAATTTTCTGACGGGAAATTGGCGGTGTTCCCCGTTAACCACAAATTCCGCCACATCTGGCAACATTTTGAACCCGACAGCCAGAAGTGCAGAAGCGAATAGAATATTCTAACACGTGCAGCAGCACTATGCAAATTGCAAAGAAAGCAAACCGGCCGGCCAACACACGGCCGCAACTGGATGCCGCGCATGCCATCGCCACCCTCCACGCGAGAGTGCGAAATACACATACTATCATATTGGGAGGAGGCGGTCAGCCCTAGCCGTGGGTGGGCTACGTAGTGGCAGCGACGGCAGTGCCTCTCCACCTTTTACGACTGACTGACTCCGGCCACCACATGCGTGCGTGCGTGCGTGCGTCCGGCCGCCGACCCGGCCGGCCGTCCACCCCGCGCGTGCGTCATGTGTCACGCCGCAACGCGAGCATGCCCGGTGATCTGCCTGCCTGCCGGCCGGCCGGCGCGATCGAGCGTGCAGGAACAGGCCGGGCACTGAGGTGCGCGGGTGTCCGTCCATCGACGGATCCCGATTTCCGAGCCATGCATGCACACATCTTCCTACATGGGTGTCGATCGCGCCGGTGCGCAGGTGCACTGTGAGTGGCGCTCCGGGATTGCCTGCGCCTCGGGGCTCCGCTTTTTCCTCCTCCTCCTCCTCCTTGGGTAGGAAAGGATCATGCCTGGCTAGCTAGTCCTATGATCCTATCTGCGTGATCGGACGAGCATCATGCACAGGCTGATCGTGCATGTGGGATCGAGCGTCGATCGATTATAGAGCGGCACCGTACCACTTTGCGTGCCAACATGCGCCGGCCAGCTCCCTCCCTCCATCGATCGATCTCCCCTTTGCGTATAGCTCATCGCGCGCCCACACCAACACTAACCCATGACTTTACGACCTTATTCCCTTTGCTGCAAACCAACATGCGGATTGGGCCGACACTTCTTGGTTGGTTAGGTCTTACATTGGTGTTTCTTCTATATTGCTAAGAAAAATAGTTAAACTGTATACATAAACCTTTATTAATAGCCATAATAACAAGATAGTAGTAAGTGTTTTACAACTTTTAAAGATAGTTACTAGTTTACTTTTGCAGTTTTGCCAAGTCTCAATTAACTGGGACTTTGTTATGTCTCAGTCGATGCTATACGCTTTTGATTTTGCACGGAGATCCGTATGAGGTTTCTATTTTTATATACTTGTATGTCATTTGAGTAAGACTTGATTAGTGTCAGTCGATTAAGATCTAGCCACATCCTTACTTTTGAGCTAAGCTCTTGTTAGCAAGTCGTCTAGAGTCGTCGCACGCCTTTCTCTAGCTCTGTTATGTGGGTGGCGTTATCAGGACAGAAAGTTACTAGGCATGCGTTGCGAGGCCCGGCCGGATTGCTTTTGTTTAATTCTTGCCGCACATTCGGCGATCCCTTTATTGTGCCTTTTGCTAGGTCACACAGTATCTATTATTGTACCTTGAGTCCTTGATAATGTTTGAGATCCACAGTGCTCCCTTTGTCAATTTGGGTTTTATAACTTGTGACCGTACGTGCGTGCGGGAGTCCGTGGATGCATGGGGAGCTAACGCAAAACAAACTTTGTCGTCAACACGCCTACGGATACCAAAGGCGGCTGTACATTGTTGACACATACGCATGGAAGTATGCTTGATCTTGCGGAAAATGTGCCCCCCGGGCAAGATCATAGCTTAAAGAAGGGTCTACCCTTTTCATGATCACAATACAGAATTAGAGATTTCATAAAGCCATGAGCGTACTTGTTCACGAACTTCACAGAAATAATTTTTCTTAGAAAAGTCTGGATAGAATTCCGAGCTTGATTCATGTGCTAGTAGAAAAAACCCGGATGAGGTGTATCCCATCCAAAATTCTGATGTACTTTCTCTATAAACTAATATAAAAACATTTAAATTATTATTTTAATGATCTAAACGTTTTTATATTAGTTTATGAAGGAAATATTTAATAGTTTAGGCACGTGGTTAAACAACCGCTGCAATTGACGTAAAAACGGCGGCTATGCAGGGCTCAACCGCTCAGTAGCCCCTCTTCGCCAAATCATAGTGCATATAATACAATTTTTTAAAGCTGGACTTTGTAAATTGTGATGTATTGTAAGTATTGGTATTTGGTATAAACTTGATCAAAGGTTATTTTCTTGAAAAACATTATATGCACAACAAGTTGGCAAGAAGGCAGTACTACTATACTGTATGGTAACCGAGCATTCTGCATGTATATTCTGGTAACTGTCACACAAATCATCTCATACTGTTACATTTTCATCTTTCTATATACAATATATAGGTAATTTATATACTACACAACCATGCTTCAACTAAGTTTTTTTTTCCTTCTGGCCTAATATATTTTCTCTGGTTTTAGTTACTTCCTCATCTATAAGGGACGTGGCATGGCGTCATCAGTAACACTTCAAGCTGCTAGTTTCATCCACGTTCTTGGGCACGCCCTCTATGAGGCACGCCACCGGCGGCACGATGGGCGTGGTGGTGTTGCCGTAGACGTTCCAGCAGAAGGGGCTGTCGACGGTGTCGCCGGAGGCGGGCAGCAGCTCGACGCCGGAGAGGGTGATGTTGGTGCAGGGCACGGCGTCGCTGCAGCCGAAGTGGATGGGCGGGCCGCGCACGTCGTAGGTGCCCCGGATGCCGGCGTAGGTGATGTCGGAGACGAAGACGGCCGTGGTGGCGTTCTCGCAGCTCTTGGTGAGGCAGTAGTACTGGTCGATGATGATGGGGTTGCGCACGGCGTCCATGCGCACGTTCTCGAAGGTCACCGCCGACACCGACCCGGAGCCTCCCTGCCACGTCTTGATCCTCACGCCATTGTCCGAGTGCCGGATCACCGCGTTCCTCACCGTGATGTTGGCCACGCACGCCCGCGACCCCTGCTTCCCCAGGCTCCCGATGCTGTAACACGCACGAACACCAAATGCATGTCAGCCAATGCCACTTAACATGTGTAGAAAAGCTAGTAGTACTAGGAATAAACTGGGAGGATCTGAACCTGATGCCGTGCCCGAGGCCGCAGGTGACGTTCTCGATGTGGACGTTGAGGGTGCCGGCGCCGATGGAGACGCAGTCGTCGCCGTTGGAGACGACGGTGTTGGTGATGAGGACGTCCTGGGTGTTCTCGACGTGGATGCCGTCGGTGTTGGGGCTCAGCGCCGGGGAGCTGATGGAGAGGCTGTCGACGTGCACGCCGCGGCAGCTGTCGAACCGGAAGTGGAACTCCGGGCTGTTCTGCACCTTGAGCCCTTGCACCGTCACGTTGTTGCTCATGAAAAACCTAAGCGCCTGGAGATGACATCAACATCAGTTATCTATAGTGCTCGCATTGATACGGTTAGCACGTAGTACGTAGTTGGGTTAGGCCACTCACCACTGGGCTGTCACAAGGTCCGTGCGTGTTGCCTCCCTTGTGAGGCTTGCAGGGGAGATCCCACCACTTCTGCCCCTTGCCGTCGATGAGCCCGGAGCCGCGCAGCGACGTGCCGTCGGCCTTGTAGAACACCAGCCAGTTACGCTTGCTGTTGGCCGGCCACGTCGTGGGCTCGCTCGGCGCCACGATCGTGCCGTCGATCTGCAGCGTGACGCTGCCCTGGCACGGCCCGGTGAAGGTGGTGGTGTGCACCAGGAACGAGTGCCCGGCGGCCGCGAGGACCACGCCCTCCCCATCGTCCTGGCACGCCGTGTCCCACGCGGTCTTGATCGCGTCCGTGTCGTCCGTCACGCCGTCCCCGACCGCGCCGAAGTCCTTGATGACGTCGTACACGTTGTCGCCGTCGTCCGACGGCGCGGGCGCTGGCGCGCCCGGCATTGGAGAGGCCGGCGGCGGCGCGGATGGAGACGAGTGCCTAGGTGAAGGAGCCCGCCTCGGGCCCGAAGGCCCAGGTGCGTGGGACGGCGGCCGCGCGGAGTGGCGCTTCGAGTGGTGGTGGTGCCGGCTGTGGACGCCGTCGCACAGGAAGCTCGCGGCGACCGCGAGCGCGAGGAGCAGCGCAATGGCGGTCCTGGCCTCCATTACAGCAAAGCGTTGCAAGCTGATGAATTTGCTCTCGAGTGTGTTGGCTGGATTGGATTCAGCTCAAGGATGGATTAATCTCGGATCACTAGGCCTGCTTATATATAGGCGCCCAGAGGAAGGCCGAGATCGCTGCTGTCCCGGGAATCTAGCCACGAGCTAGCTACCTTGGACGCAGTGCTATACTGGAGTAGAGGAGCTGGACAGTTAGTGGCAGTTGGGTTTGAGAGTGTGAGGAGCGCGAGTGCATGGATTTATAGGCTGGCATGGCATGGCAGCCAAAGATGTATGTACTACAGTGTCAAGAAGCGTGGTGGTGGACTGGTGGTGGTGCGCGCATGGGCGGCCGGGCGTGCACGCGCCGAAGGAGGAGAGGGGGCCGGTGTTCGTGGTTGGACTTGTGCTTGCTAGCACGATCGATGATCCGCGACCGATTTCTAATTGTGTACTGCTGAGTGTAACTATGCTTTCGGTGGTGTTGCGTGAGGTGGACAATTATATTGTAGCTTTTGGTTTCTATTAATGGAAAATCAAGGATCACCCTCTCTCAAAAGAACCCAAATTTGAGTGCAACTATGTGTTTCCCGCAACAAGAGAGATAAGAGAGAGAGGACAGTGCAACTATGTGCATAACAGAAATATTATATTCAGGTGCGGAGAACCCCTCCCGCAGCGGCAGAGAAACCTAGCTCATGACCACCAACGCCCCCCTCCCCACCCCTGGAGGGTCGGCCGGTGAAGTCTACGCCGGTTCCGAGGATGGTGACGGTGGAGCGCCTCGTTTGGATTCGTTTTTCATCCCGGTCCTCCCCACCCATCGGCTTGTCGCGGCCGTCGTGCCCTGTGACTTTTTACTGCATTTTTGGTGGTGCCTCTCAGCGGCGGCCGCCCCTTGCGGCACGCCGGACTGGCGTTCGGTGAGCGCCTATGCCATTGCGATGGGCATCTTGTCGGTGTAGCTCAGGACCCGACGGCCATGGACTTGCATTTTTCGGTGTCCATGGGTTGTCGCGTCTTTCCCAGTGTGGTGCCGGCCTGGTACTCCGAAGGTTGTATCTCCTCCAGCCTCTATGTCTTGTCGGTATCATGTCGACCTCGGCCCTGGCGTCATCGGTCGCGACATTCCCTACATTGCCCCCCCTCACCTGCTACCTCCCCAACCCGACTAATCTCGCTGCCCTGCTGCTTCCATGTCCAAGGCTCATGTGTCCGACGTGGCTCCCCTTCTTGGTGGTTGTTGTTTTTAACCTATGTTTGGCTTCCGACTCCTAGTTTCCGATTCAATGGCTATGGAATTGCTCAGACGCAACCAAGGAGAAATCCCTACTCAGCTTACCGGTGTTAGCAGTGGTGACACTCGCAAGTGCCGTCCCCTCCTTGAAGTTGTTGACATGGCCTCTCTCTCTCTCTCTCTCTCTCTCTCTCTCTGAGCCCCTCTTTGAGCACTAGGGGAAACCATAGGGTTAATTCTTCTTGTTGGACGGCGAAGATGCTCAACGTTGTTATCCTTCTCGTTGTCTTACGTGCTCACGGTGTCCCCGGTGTTAGATTTGTGGATGTATGAAGTCATGTAGGTTCAGACTGCCCCTCAAGCTAGGGGGTGTAGCTGTGTTGTTTTGCTTGTTCAGTCCGAGCACCCTTTGTCTCTTTGCTATTGGCACTGCGTTCATGCCTCCTTGCGTTCATGCGTGTGTGTTGTACCCTTACTTGTATTCGTTATGTTTTTTTCTATTAATGAAAAGATACACTAACTTCGCATATTCCCAGAAAAAAAACAACCATGTGTCCCAGCAACAAGAGTGGGTTTTCTATCATCCCGTGCATGGTCCATCGTCGAACTTTGAGAATCGCGTTATTTTATGTTTTGGTTTTAGCCAAACAAAATCTTGTTTTATAATGTTATGTACTCAAAGTGGCTATCGGCGAACTTTGAGAACTGTCGAACTTTAAGAATCGTCAAACTTTCGGTTGTCATCAACAAGGTTAAGCCGGCTCTGATACGGGGTCGGCAATAGCGGCGCATCGGCAGCTCGTTCTGATAGGAATAGTGGTCGTTCCGCGGTTTAGATACCTCGATGTAATCTTCGTCACCAATAAATAAAGTGTGCACATGTTTTAGCTTGATTTTATTGGTACACAACGGTGCACAACGAAAACATTTTGATACATGTCAAAACAACAACAAAAAACAGTTCACCAACCTGAAACACCCAGAAAATATAGCACGAATCTGAAAGTGGTGGTGGATGGTGAACATATACCCTCCGCCCATGGTAGAATGACATCTCTAGGCCGGGCCTCAAAGTGGCTCGTTTCTTTCTCGTCCCCAGCATTCACTCGGCGCCTCTCTCCTCCCACTTTTCGGCGATTAACCTTGATCGAACGGACGCCGGCCAGACGTACGTGCAACACTGACATGACACCCGTAGTACCGTTGCCCTAGCGGCCTAGCTGGTTTGCTTTCCAGCCAAACCAACCCAGCTTCTGCAGCTTCTTCCTCTATTTTGCCCCCCTAGCAATTGCTATCTACGACCCGGCCGGACAACCGAGATACGACCAGCCTAGCATGCAGCTTGCCTCCAGCTCCCATGCTGGCCTGGATCTCCTTTTGCACATAGGTCACGCACGCGCCCACAAGAACACTAGCCGCGTAGCTTTACCACCTTTTTTGCTGCAAACGAACATGCGAATCGGGCCGGTATTTCAATCCTCGGTTGGTTAGGCATGGGCTGAGGTGCTTGTTTCTTTCCGATCTCAGCCCTTCGTGCGTGCATTTTTTGACCGATGGTGAATGTTGCCTTTTTTTTGTGAGGAACTGTGATTTTTTTTTTGCGGGGAGCGGTGAATTTTAAAATAAAATGTTGAGATGATAACACACTAAGCATATCTTTGGCCTTTGTATGGCTGAGATGAACACAATTAACAAGGACATGCGCGTACAAGGAAACTCATCCGGATCAAAACAATGATCGACAAGCTATAACAACGATAATTAAAAAAACCATCTCCTGACAACGTAAGGAAAAGGAGGAGGGTTCTTTATCAGCAACACCTCCAGGATGAAAATAGCACTCTACCGTCGTCTTGTCACCGGTTTCAACCATCAAAAGCAAAATATTGGGATTTTAGGCTCAAGATTGAGTCTGGGCAACTCCGAGCAATGTTTTCGACAAGGTAACAACTCACAAACACTCCGTTACAAGCATGATCAGCAAGGGTCCGGCCTAGGGTTTTCAGCCCGCCGCTCAAAGATGAGTACTCGGAAAGCACCACCATACTAAAAGTTATTATGTGTTGTCTCCAGCACAAACCGCAATCCCAACAGCTACACGCGTGCACGGTCTTGGCATGAGATGCCAGCGCAAGTGGTGACCATGCTCCATCAGATCCGCAGGTATACCAAAATTCACGTTCTCCTCGCTTTGCTAGATGTAGCAACGAGAATACGAGAGGGATGCATGCGTGATGGGATGCGATTCACTCAAGCTAGTCGTCATGCGACTATGTGCTGTCGCTGTGGTTGATGTTGCCGTTCCTCCACGTTCCCAGGTGCAATGTCATCCATGTCCCGGATCATGCATTGCTTTCAGGACATCCACTGGATCGACCGATCGGCCCGCCCAAATCTCTTCCTCCTCCTTGTGGTTACTGCTTGCAGCACAAGCTAGTGCAGCCTAGTTTAATCTGAGGTCGAGGAGGAGGAATGGTCCACTCCTTTCCATTCCTTTGTGGTCATAGATTGCTGCTGCTGAAAGATGTAGTAGTGCATGAGTAGATGTATGATTCTTCCATAGATCGATCGTGATAAGGCCACCACTAGAGGGCCCGACAGGGAGTGTCATAGTATTCTTAGAAGGCTAGCTACCAGGAAAAGATATACTAGATGGGTAGCCAGGCCAGGTAGGTGGCGCTTTCGGGAGTGGATTAACCGGAGAAGGCGGTGGCGATCGGGTTTCTGTTCATGCAACTGGATTATTGGAGCACGTACGCCGGCCGGTTAAAGCGCGTCTCTCACGTTCCGGTTGGCCGGAGGAGAGAACATAATGGGGTGGTGGTAATTTGATGGTGGCCACAAAATTTTGGTGGTGCTGAGGTGGTCCATTAATTTGGCCAAGTAACGCTAGCTAGTACTGTTTTCGTCATTACGCTTCGTGGCGGGGTGCGCTCGCGGTTTGGAGGCCGCATATAGAGCCCGGAGCACAACATTTGCATAGTTTCAGCATATCACCGTAGAACTACTCCAAGAGATTCTCACCACACAAACCACCACGAATCCTACGTTCCAAATTGCATCGCCGTCGGTTTCTTTCCCAACCCGAGCCGATACCCAACTCTCCTCCATGCCGCCGCCTCGGTCCCCTCCTCTCTAGCTCTCTATCCGACGGTCTCGGCCAGAGGAGTAGGTATCCCTCCCTTTAGCTTTTCGTTAGTTCTAGGTCATTGCCTCCTTAAGGTTTTGGTTCCCTGGCGACAACGATGAGTTGGTAGTGCCGATGGCTCTTCAGAATAAGGTCCTATCAACCTCTCGTTACCTTGACGATGTCTGATATGAACCGACGAAGGGGCCAATGACGGTAGGTATTGACATATATGGTGGCTCTCTTTCAGTTGGTATGTCAATCAAGGGAAACAGTTGGTTGGCTCTTGGTATGGCAACTTCGACCTCTTCTTTCAATTTGCTCCGTGGCATGGCCGGTTTCTCCAACTCTCTGGTCTCATGGTACATGATTGAAGTCGGCATTGCATAAGGTGATACTTCAACCGATGTTCCTTCAGTGGTTACTCGATCTTGTTTATAACAAACGGACATTACCGTCTTCAAAGCCTAGTATAGTAAGGACGTTTGCATCCATCGCTTCATTGCAATGTTTACACCAGATCTTGCCGACGTGCACACATCGTAGAAGGCTCTAACCTCGCCGCCCCAAGGGGACTGTGGGAATATATGTCGGAGCTCTGTTGATTCTGTGTTGACGGACAAACTCAATGTGGACTACAGCAACGAAGAGCATCTTGACAACGAATTGACCCCATTTGTCGAGCGTCGTCTTCATGGGGACTTCACCCTATCCTATATACATGCCGGAACCGAGACACTGGAAATCTCATCTGATCCTTTCATCGGTCTCCAGAGCGGCCGACGAAGGGGAGACGAACCCTTGGGCTCGCCCACAGAAATCGTTGGGGATGCACACTCCGCCCTTTTCCCCTCTCGTTCGCAAAAGAGGAAGGAGAGAAAATATGACTTGTTTGGAGAATTTTCCAACAATAGTGCAAAGTGAAATGCCTCTCACCATGAGGATGTATCTGGTACACCGGAGGTTCTTGTGCTACTAGTGCACCCAAAGTCAAAAATCCATGCAATACTTGGAAAGAAAAATTGAAAATAATTAAGTACACGAACACGATATATATCTATCATGTCATAGTTTTTTTTCTTTCTAAAACATCAAATCCAACCTCGAGAAACAAAAGAGACAATGAATGGCATGAATGTAGTTAATTCAAATTGGGCTGTGAATTGGGTTGGTTATCACTACCACGACTGAATTTGTTATTTCTTGATATGAGTTGAATTTACAACTGGAATTTTTTGACATGTTAGATACATGCTATTTCTATATACTCAATTATTTTTGGAATTTCCGAGAAGTCATAGTAGAAGCTTTCTATGTTTGGTGCGTCGGTAGCACAAAAACTCTAGATGCACGAGATATGCTCTCTTCTCACGATTCCTCTTGTTCCTTTGCTGCATAGTGATCAGGTATACTAGGAGTCATGCTCAGTAAGTGGCACATCACTTGGCAACATTTTCTCCACTTGATCAACAAAAGCCGACCACGGTTGCATTGATCTTGGGTCATGGCCTAATGGTGCGAGAGTAAACATATTATACAGTTGGAATCCACATTCATCGAGCGGCAATAGCATTCCTCGATCCGTACCCAAAGCGCCCCTTTGCTCTGATCAATGCCCACCGTCGTTTCATGTGATATATTCGTCCATGTGTTGTACAGTACAATGTTATATCCTCTTCCATCTTGTAATTGCCCAATCTTCCAAGCTTCTTCCTCTTGGTCGTGGTCATAGCCTCGATCTCAACATCTTCCTCCTCTTGTTGTTGCACCACTGGCGACTTCATCTCGAAGTTAAGACCGTCAATCATCTCCTGTCGAATCACTCAAACTTGACATGCTATGTTTTGGCAGTAAACTTGACATGCTATATACTACTTCTTCAGTTCCTAAACATTTGTTTTTTTTTAAATTTCACTACGTACTACATACGAATGTATATAGACGTAATTTAAAGTGTAGATTCACTCATTTTGTTTTGTATGTAATCATTAGTAAAATTTCTAAAAAGACAAATATTTACGGACGGAAGAAGTACACAATACAGCTGGGGTTCTCTGTCTCAGTTTCCTAATGAAATTGAAACCCTTTTGGGTGGGCTCCTTCTCCTCGGAAGGAAAAAAAGGCTAGCAGAGTGCAAACGACCAGCACAAACTTGCTACCCTTTCTGCCAAGCCCGAGGCCTCTGCTCTGCTGCGAGTTTTTCTGAAACTTTTGTCTCCTGCCTATATCATCGTAGAAGCATACTACTAGCATGTCGGCGTGTTATCTCGGAGCAACTGCTTGCTTGATTACACACTTGTGTTGATGGATTGTCAGCACAACTCCCTGTCTCCTTACACCAATGATGTCGATGCAATTGTACGAAAGGAAAGACCTACGTCATGCCATGTTTCTACTATCCTGCTATAGGTCAGTATCATTTCATTATCGGAGCATCTCTAGCAGACCCATATAGTGTCCCGACCCGTAAAATAACCGTCAAAATACGGATCCGCGCGAAAAAACAGCTGTCCGATCATACCCCGCAAACGCTTCGGACCCGTAATTTTTTTTGCGGGGCGCGGCAAAACTTACATCCTAACCCGCGAAAACGCAGGTTCTCCTCGCCACGTCAGTGCCCTATATATAGTGGGAGCGGTTGGCGGGGGAGGGGGGGGGGGGGGCATTTCAGCCCGCGCATTTTCCCACGCATTGTTGCCGGGCTGCCGCCTACGATTCCGACCATACCAGTTGTCGGGATCCACACCGGCGGGCTGCCACACTTCAGAGATTCACAACTAGGGAAAACCTTATACACAGAGGTATAACGGTAATGCTGGTTAGAACAGAGCGCTACTGCTACTTAGTAGTAGCGCGTGTCAAAAAACAGCGCTACAACTATGGTTGTAGCAGTAGCGCGTCTGCACGTAAAAGCGCTACTACTATAATTCCTACATTGTTGCCAGTAGGCTAGGAATAGTAGTAGCGAGACTTCAGAAAGAACGCTACCGCTAAGTGCCATGTAGTAGTGCGTTTTCTGTATAGAGCGCTACTGCTAAAAAATAAAAATAAAATGGAAAAGAAGTAGAAAAGTAAATGAAAATGAAAGAAGTAGAAAAAGGAGAAATGAAAAAAAAGAAAATATAAAGAAAAACAAAAGAAAAAGAAAAATAGAGGAAAAAGGCATAGCAGTAGCGCCACAAAGCGTTGTAGTTACTATAGCATCAACGTGTTTTATAAGACCGCGCTATCGCTACATTACTTAGATAAAAAGAAAAGAAAAGGAACATAAAAAACTACTCCTATAGCAGTAGTGCGTTTTGGTAGAAAGCGCTCTAGCTAACTTAACTATAGCGCTTTTTGTCAACCAGCGCTACTGCTATATTGACTTAACCCCGCGCGGGCTCAAAATTTTGCTAAGTCATTTCCTCAATTCCCCATCAATCTCCTCCATCGCCGTCCCTGCTCCCTCCTCGTCATCGTTCCCTCGCCGGCCCTGCCCCACTAGAGCCGTGCGGCGTCGTCGCTGTCGGAGCCATGCGCCCTCGACGCCCCTGCCTCCCTTGCCGCCACTGCTTTCCTCGTCCGCTTCTCGCCGCCCCTACCTCCATCGCCACCACTGCCTCCGTCGCCGCCAACGGAGCCGCGCGCCCTCACCGCCCCTGCCTCCATCACCGAGCACCTCCCCACCACCGTCTCTCCCCTCTCTGTAAGCCCCCCACCCCTCCTCTCTCTCTGCCAATTCTAGGGTTCATAACTTTTATTAGGACAAATATTGAGTTCTAGGGTTCATAATTCTTATTAGGACATAATTTTTATTAGGACAAAAATATGTAAAGGTTCTAGGTTTCTAGGGTTCATCCATCTATATTTAGTTTTTGAATTGAGTTTGAGAGAGCATGAGATTTGTGTAGATTTTCTTGAAGTGTCAAACACTAGGAGATGCAAATTTGAAGTGGTCATGTTACATGCAAATTTCTCAATAGTGTTTGCTCGTGTACATGTTCTTAAGTGGTCCTGTTATATGCAACATTGAAGTGCTTCGATTGTGCCCAAGTGGCATTTTGTTGTTTGCAGGGAATGATTCCGAGTGGCCTATGTTTTGCCGGAATGTTGATTCATTTTCGTTCCGGCAATTTTCAGGCGCTCTATTTGTCCAGTTTGTAGCAAAGGTCATGCTGAAATTTTCCGTGAATTTCGGCATGACTTGTGCTACAAACTAGGACATATCGAGTGCCCGGAATTTTCCGCAACGGGAATGAATCAACATTCCTGCAAAACATTGGCTTTTTTTCATTTTATTAGGTCTAGAATTAATTGACTATATTTAATCGTAGGAAACATGGGTAGCAACGATGAAGGACAGGGTTCTGGTGATTGCAATGTCTACGTGGCTGTAGACGCCTATTTGAACCTTCTCGATGAGCAATGGTTGTTGCAGGGCTCACCTGTCACATCCGAGACTGAGACCGACATCGAGACCGAGGCCGAGAGCGGCGCTGAGACTGACAGCGGCGCCAAGACCAGTGCTGAGACTGACACCGGCGTCGAGACCGGAACCGAGACTAGCGAAGCTGGTATAGAACCGAAACCAAAGAGGCAGCGACATCCAAACCAGCTCATCACTACTAGACTGGTGGTCACGGAGGTGGACGACGACAATTTTGAGCCAAAAGAGCATGCGAAAGCGCGCACGTGCTACGACAATCAAATAGGTTGCATCCTACAGGCAACCGCCACCATCAAGATGCGAAACTATGGAAGATACCAGATATGAAGCAGTCCCTCCTAACGAAGCTGCACCAGGTATTCTTGTTCCCAGGCGAGGATGAAAGCAAATATAAAAATCCAGATAAAGACCCAGCAATGAAGAAGATAAACAGACGTGCCATGGGCAAGTTTAGCGGCGCGTTGTCCGCCTGGAAAGTAAGGGTGAACTTGCCCAAATCATCATGAAGGACGTCCTCAAAAAAACAGGGATGTTCTACGAAGAAGGGCAAATGCCGCGGAAAGACATCCGAACACGCGTAGCCGCTCAGCGTCTCGACCTGAAGCATGTCATTGCGCTTGGGGACTATCTCCCTGCCTTGGATGGATGGCACGACATGTTGGAGTGATTGACGATATATGACAAAATGTCCATTTAGTCCATACTTTTTCTATGATGAAACTTTGAGTTATGCACGATAAAACTTTATTTGTGATGTAATTAAACCGTCCTCCTCAACTAGTGAAGAACACTCTAGTTAGGGCATTTTGGGTACGATGAACTTTGTATGCTTATGATATGTTGCTTCTATTTTTGCCAAGTCTGTCCTTTCTGTTGCTCAACTATATATGTTGCATATCATCAACTCATGTGACGATGCAGGTGTTGGAAATATGCCCTAGAGGCAATAATAAAATGGTTATTATTGTATTTCCTTGTTCATGATAATTGTTTATTGTTCATGCTATAATTGTGTTAACCGGAAACCGTAATGCATGTGTGAATACATAGACCACAACATGTCCCTACCGAGCCTCTAGTTGGCTAGCTCGTTGATCAATAGATGGTCACGGTTTCATGACCATGGACATTAGATGTCATTGATAACGAGATCACATCATTAGGAGAATGATGTGATGGACAAGACCCAATCCTAAGCATAGCACAAGATCGTGTCGTTCGTCTGCTAAAGCTTTTCCAATGTCAAGTATCATTTCCTTAGACCATGAGATTGTGCAACTCCCGGATACCATAGGAATGCTTTGGGTGTGCCAAACATCACAACGTAACTGGGTGGCTATAAGGATGCACTACGGGTATCTCTGAAAGTGTCTGTTGGGTTGGCATGAATCGAGACTAGGATTTGTCACTCCATGTGACGGAGAGGTATCTTTGGGCCCACTCGATAAGACATCATCATAATGAGCTCAAAGTGACTAAGGAGTTAGCCATGGGATGATGTGTTACGGAATGAGTAAAGAGACTTGCCGGTAACGAGATTGAACAAGGTATAAGGATACCGACGATCGAATCTCGGGCAAGTATCATACTGGTAGACAAAGGGAATTGTATACGGGATTGATTGAATCCCCGACATCGTGGTTCATCCGATGAGATCATCGTGGAGCTGTTGGTTATTGACCGGAGAGTTGTTTGGAGTCCCGGATGAGATCCCGAACATCAGAGGAGCTCCGGAATGGTTCGAAGGTAAAGATTCATATATAGGAAGTGAGGTTTCGGTCACCGGAAGTGTTTTGGGCATCACCGGTAGTGTACCGAGACCACCAGAAGGGTTCCGGGGGTCCACTGGGAGGGGCCCTGGGCCCCGGTAGGTTTCATGGGCCAAGAGTGGGAGGGAAACAGCCCCTAGGTGGGCTGGTGCGCCTCCCACCCCAGCCCAAGGCGCAGCAAGGGGTGGAGGGGGCAAACCCTAGGCGTGGATGGGCCCAAGGCCCACCCTAGGGCGCCGCCCCTCCTCCCACCTTGGCCGCCGGCCCTCCCATCTAGGGCTTCCACACCATCTAGGGTGGGAACCCTAGATGGGGTGCCTCCTCCTCCTTCCCCCTATATATGTGGGGTTTTGGAGGGCTGCAACACACGAGTTCCTCTCCTCTCGGCGCAGCCCTATTCCTCCCTCTACTCGTTCTCCGTAGTGCTTGGCAAAGCCCTGCCGGAGACCATGCAGCTCCACCGTCACCATGCATTCGTGCTGTCGGAGCTCTCCCTCAACATCTCCTCCCTCCTTGCTAGATCAAGGCGTAGGAGACTTCACCGGGCTGCACGTGTGTTGAACGCGGAGGCACCGTTGTTCGGCGCTAAGATTTGAGTCCACCGCGATCTGAATCGCTACGAGTACGACTCCACCAACCGCATTCTTGTAACGCTTCCGCTTAGCGATCTTCAAAGGTATGAAAATGCAATATCTCCCCACTCGTTGCGGGTTTCTCCATAGATAGATCTTGGTGATCGTAGGATTTTTTTTGATTTACTACTACGTCTCCCAACAGTGGCATCATGAGCTAGGTCTATGCGTAGAATCAATGCACGAGTAGAACACAAAGTTCTTGTGGGCGTCGATCTTGTTAATTTGCTTACCACTACTAGTCTTATCTTGATTCGGCGGTATTGTGGGATGAAGCGGCCCGGACCAACTTCACACGTACGCTTACGTGAGACCGGTTCCACCGCCTGACATGCACTTGTTGCATAAGGTGGCTAGCGGGTGTCTGTCTCTCCCACCATAGTCGGATGGGATTCAATGAAAATGGTCCATATGAAGGGTAAATGTCAATTGGCATATCACTTTGTGGTTTTGGCGTAGGTAAGAAACGTTCTTGCTAGAAACCTATAGCAGCCACGTAAAAACTTGCAACTACAAATTAGAGGACGTCTAACTTGTTTTTGCAGCATATGCCTTGTGATGTGATATGGCCAAAGGATGTGATGTGATGCATTGTGATGTATGAGATTGATCATGTTCTTGTAATAGGATTCACGACTTGCATATCGATGAGTATGACAACCGGCAGGAGCCATAGGAGTTGTCTTATTTTATTGTATGACCTGCGTGTCAATCATAAACGCCATGTAATTACTTTAATTTATTGCTAATCGTTAGCCATAGTAGTAGAAGTAATAGTTGGCGAGACAACTTCATGAAGACACGATGATGAAGATCATGATGATGGAGATTATGGTGTCGTGCCGGTGACAGTGATGGTCACGGTGCCCCGAAGATGGAGATCAAAGGAGCAAGATGATATTGGCCATATCATGTCACTATATTGATTGCATGTGATGTTTATCATCTTTACATCTTATTTGCTTAGAACGACGGTAGTAAATAAGATGATCTCTCAATAAAATTTCAAGAAATGTGTTCATCCTAACTGTGCACCGTTGCTAAGGATCGTTGTTCCGAAGCACCACATGATGATCGCATGTGATAGGTTCTAACGTTCGCATACAACGGGTGTAAGCCAAATTTACACACGCGAAACACTTAGGTTGACTTGACGAGCCTAGCATGTACAGACATGGCCTCGGAACACGGAAGACCGAAAGGTCGAACATGAGTCGTATAGTAGATGCGATCAACATGGAGATGTTCACCATGTTGGAAATATGCCCTAGAGGCAATAATAAAATGGTTATTATTGTATTTCCTAGTTCATGATAATTGTCTATTATTCATGATACAATTGTGTTAACCAGAAACCGTAATACATGTGTGAATACATAGACCACAACATGTCCCTAGTGAGCCTCTAGTTGGCTAGCTCGTTGATCAATAGATGGTCACGGTTTCATGACCATGGACATTGGATGTCGTTGATAACGGGATCACATCATTAGGAGAATGATGTGATGGACAAGACCCAATCCTAAGCATAGCACAAGATCGTGTAGTTCGTTTGCTAAAGCTTTTCAATGTCAAGTATCATTTCCTTAGACCATGAGATTGTGTAACTCCCGGATACCGTAGGAATGCTTTGGGTGTGCCAAACGTCACAACGTAACTGGGTGGCTATAAAGGTACGCTACGGGTATCTCCGAAAGTGTCTGTTGGGTTGACACGAATCGAGACTGGGATTTGTCACTCCGTGTGACGGAGAGGTATCTCTGGGCCCACTCGGTAAGACATCATCATAATGAGCTCAATGTGACTAAGGAGTTAGCCACGGGATGATGTGTTACAGAACGAGTAAAGAGACTTGCCGATAACGAGATTGAACAAGGTATAGGGATACCGACGATCGAATCTCGGGCAAGTACCATACCGATAGACAAAGGGAATTGTATATGGGATTGATTGAATCCCTGACATCGTGGTTCATCCGATGAGATCATCGTGGAGTACGTGGGAGCCAACATGGGTATCCAGATCCCGCTGTTGGTTATTGGCCGGAGAGGTGTCTCGGTCATGTCTACGTGTCTCCCGAACCCGTAGGGTCTACACACTTAAGGTTCGATGACGCTAGGGTTATAGGGAAAAGGTATACGTGATTACTGAAGGTTGTTCGGAGTCCCGGATGAGATCCCGGACGTCACGAGGAGCTCCGGAATGGTCTAGAGGTAAAGATTGATATATAGGAAGTCACGTTTTGGTCACCGGAAAGTTTTCGGGCTCATCGGTATTGTACCGGGAGTGCCGGGAGGGTGCCGGAGGACCCCTGGGAGGGGGTGACGACCAAAGGACCTCATGGGCCCTTAGAGGAGGTGTGCCAGCCCATATTGGGCCAGCCAATACCTTCTAGAAAGGGCCCATGCGCCAGGGATCTGGAGATAGAGGCAAAAGGGATTTAAAAGGGGGAGATCCACCTCCCGTGTGGGAGGAGGACTCTCCCCCCACTTCGGCCGAATCCCTCCTCCTTGGAGGAGGGGCCAAGCCAGCCCTCCCTCTCCTTCCTCCTATATATATGCAAGGGTTTGGGCAGGTTTGAGACGACGAACTCTCTCTCTCTCGCTGCAGCCCTATCCTGCTTCTTCCTCCTCCGCTGTGCTTAGGCGAAGCCCTGCCGGGATACCCTACTACTCCACCACCATCACGCCGTCGTGCTGCTGTTGGAGCTCTCCCTCAACCTCTCCTTCCTCCTTGCTGGATCAAGGCGTAGGAGACGTCACCGAGCTGTACGTGTGTTGAACGCGGAGGTGCCGTCCGTTCGGCACTTGACCGGATCTACCGCGATCTGAATCGCTGCGAGTACGACTCCATCAACCGCGTTCTTGTAACGCTTCCGCTTAGTGATCTTCAAAGGTATGAAGATCCAATCTCTCCCCACTCGTTGCTGGTTTTATCCATAGATTGATCTTGGTGAACGTAGGAAAAATTTGATTTACTACTACGTTTCCCAACAGTGGCATCATGAGCTAGGTCTATACGTAGAATCTATGCACGAGTAGAACACAAAGGAGTTGTGGGCGTCGATTTTGTTAATATGCTTGCCGTTACTAGTCTTATCTTGATTCGACAGTATTGTGGGATGAAGCGGCCCGGACCAACCTTACACGTACGCTTACGTGAGACCGGTTCCACCGCCTGACATGCACTAGTTGCATAAGGTGGCTAGCGGGTGTCTGTCTCTCCCACCTTAGTCGGATTGGATTCGATGAAAAGGGTCCTTATGAAGGGTAAATAGCAATTGGCATATCACGTTGTGGTTTTGACGTAGGTAAGAAACGTTCTTGCTAGAAACCTATAGCAACCACGTAAAAACTTGCAACTACAAATTAGAGAACGTCTAACTTGTTTTTGCAGCATATGCCGTGTGATGTGATATGGCCAAAAGGATGTGATGTGATGCATTGTGATGTATGAGATTGATCATGTTCTTGTAATAGGGTTCACGACTTGCATGTCGATGACTATGACAACCGGCAGGAGCCATAGGAGTTGTCTTATTTATTGTATGACCTGCGAGTCAATCACAAACGCCATGTAATTACTTTACTTTATTGCTAAGCGTTAGCCATAGCAGTAGAAGTAATAGTTGGCGAGACAACCTCATGAAGACACAATGATGGAGATCATGATGATGGAGATCATGGTGTTGTGCCGGTGACAATGATGATCATGGTGCCCCGAAGATGGAGATCATAGGAGCAAGATGATATTGGCCATATCATGTCACTATATTGATTGCATGTGATGTTTATCATGTTTACATCTTATTTGCTTAAAACGACGGTAGTAAATAAGATGATCTCTCAATAAAATTTCAAGAGAAGTGTTCACCCTAACTGTGCACCGTTGCTAAGGATCGTTGTTCCGAAGCACCACGTGATGATCGGGTGTGATAGGTTCTAACGTTCGCATACAACGGGTGTAAGCCAGATTTACACACGCGAAACACTTAGGTTGACTTGACGAGCCTAGCATGTACAGACATGGCCTCGGAACACGGAAGACCTAAAGGTCGAACATGAGTCGTATAGAAGATACGATCAACATGGAGATGTTCACCATGGATGACTAGTCTGTCTCACGTGATGATCGGACACGGGCTAGTTGACATGGATCATGTGTCACTTAGATGACTAGAGAGATGTCTATCTGAGTGGGAGTTCATTGAATAATTTGGTTATGTGAACTCGATTATCATGAACTTAGTCTAAAATTGCCTTTAATATCTATATTGTAGATCCAATGGCCAACGCAAATGTCAACCTCAATTTCAACGCGTTCCTAGAGAAAACCAAGCTGAAAGATGATGGAAGCAACTATACGGACTGGGTCCGTGGCTTGAGGATCATCCTCATAGCTTCCAAGAGATTGTATGTCCTTGATGCACCGCTAGGTGACCCACCCATTCTCCCAGCGGACCAAGACGTTACGAACGCTTGGCAGTCACGCTGCGATGATTACTCCCTTGTTCAGTGCGGCATGCTTTACAGTTTAGAATCGGGGCTCCAAAAGCGTTTTGAGCAACACGGAGCATATGAGATGTTCCAAGAGCTGAAACTGGTTTTCCAAGCTCATGCCCGAGTCGAGAGATATGACATCTCTGACAAGTTCTTCAGCTGTAAGATGGAGGAGAACAGTTCTGTTAGTGAGCACATCCTCAAGATGTCTGGGCTTCACAACCGCTTGACTCAGCTGGGAGTTAATCTCCCGGATGACTCAGTCATTGACAGAATCCTCCAGTCGCTTCCACCTAGCTACAAAAGCTTTGTGATGAACTACAACATGCAGGGGATGGAGAAGTCCATTCCTGAGTTGTACTCGATGCTGAAATCAGCAGAGGTCGAGATCAGAAAGGAGCATCAAGTGTTGATGGTAAACAAGACCACTAGTTTCAAGAAAGGCAAGGGTAAGAAGAACTTCAAGAAGGACGGCAAAGCTGTTGCCGCGCCCGGTAAGCAAGTTGCCGGGAAGAAGAAGAACAAGAATGGACCCAAGCCTGAGACCGAGTGTTTCTATTGTAAGGGTACCGGTCACTGGAAGCGGAACTGCCCCAAGTACTTAGCGGATAAGAAGGACGGCAACGTTAAAGGTATATGTGATATACTTGTTATTGATGTGTACCTAACCAGCGCTCGTAGTAGCTCCTGGGTATTTGATACCGGTGCAGTTGCTCACATTTGTAACTCCAAGCAGGAGCTGCGGAATAAGCGAAGGTTGGCAAAGGACGAGGTGACGATGCGCGTCGGGAATGGTTCCAAGGTCGATGTGATCGCCGTCGGCACGCTACCTCTACATCTACCTTCGGGATTAGTTTTAAACCTTAATAATTGTTATTTAGTACCAGCTTTGAGCATGAACATTGTATCTGGATCTCGCTTGATACGAGATGGCTACTCTTTTAAATCCGAGAATAATGGTTGTTCTATTTATATGAGAGAAATGTTCTATGCTCATGTCCCGCTGGTCAATGGTTTATTTTTGATGAATCTCGAACGTGATGTTACACATGTCCATAGTGTGAGTACCAAAAAGTGTAAAGTTGATAACGATAGTCCCACTTACATGTGGCACTGCCGTCTTGGCCATATTGGTGTCAAACGCATGAAGAAGCTCCATGCTGATGGACTTTTGGAGTCACTTGATTTCGAATCATTTGACACATGCGAACCATGCCTCATGGGCAAGATGACCAAAACTCCGTTCTCCGGAACAATGGAGCGAGCAACTGACTTGTTGGAGATAATACATACCGATGTATGCGGTCCAATAAGTGTCGAGGCTCGCGGTGGCTACCATTATGTTCTCACCCTCACTGATGACTTGAGCAGATATGGGTATGTCTACTTAATGAAACACAAGTCTGAAACCTTTGAAAGGTTCAAGGAATTTCAGAGTGAGGTCGAGAATCAACGTGACAGGAAAATAAAATGCCTACGATCTGATCGTGGCGGAGAATATTTAAGTCACGAGTTTGACACGCACCTTAGGAAATGTGGAATTGTTTCACAGCTCACGCCGCCAGGCACACCTCAGCGAAATGGTGTGTCTGAACGTCGTAATCGCACTCTATTGGATATGGTGCGATCTATGATGTCTCTTACCGACTTACCGCTATCATTTTGGGGATATGCATTAGAGACTGCCGCGTTCACTTTAAATAGGGCACCGTCTAAATCCGTTGAGACGACACCGTATGAATTATGGTTTGGAAAGAAACCTAAGCTGTCGTTTCTAAAAGTTTGGGGTTGCGATGCTTATGTGAAGAAACTTCAACCTGAGAAGCTCGAACCCAAAGCGGAAAAGTGCGTCTTCATAGGATATCCCAAAGAGACTATTGGGTATACCTTCTACCTACGATCCGAAGGCAAAGTCTTTGTTGCCAAGAATGGATCCTTTCTCGAGAAAGAGTTTCTCTCGAAAGAAGTAAGTGGGAGGAAAATAGAACTTGATGAGGTAATTGTACCTCCACTCGAACCGGAGAGTAGCACAGCACAGGAAGTTGTTTCTGTGGTGCCTACACCGGCTAGAGAGGAAGTTAATAGTGATGATCATGAAACTTCAGATCAAGTTGCTATTTGAAGGTCCACTAGGACACGTTCCGCACCAGAGTGGTACGGCAATCCTGTCCTAGAGATCATGTTGTTGGACAACGGTGAACCTTCGAACTATGAAGAAGCGATGGCGGGCCCGGATTCCGACAAATGGCTTGAGGCCATGAAATCCGAGATAGGATCCATGTATGAGAACAAAGTATGGACTTTGGTGGACTTGCCTGATGATAAGCGAGCCATTGAAAATAAATGGATCTTTAAGAAGAAGACTGACACAGACGGTAATGTGACCGCCTATAAAGCTCGGCTTGTCGCTAAGGGTTATCGACAAGTTCAAGGAGTTGATTACGATGAGACATTCTCACCCGTAGCGATGCTAAAGTCTGTCCGAATCATGTTAGCAGTTGCCGCATTTTATGATTATGAGATCTGGCAAATGGACGTCAAAACGGCATTCCTTAATGGCTTCCTCAAGGAAGAACTGTATATGATGCAGCCGGAAGGTTTTTTCGATCCTAAAGATGCTAACAAGGTATGCAAGCTCCAGCGCTCCATCTATGGGCTGGTGCAAGCATCTCGGAGTTGGAACATTCGCTTTAATGAGGTGATTAAAGCGTTTGGGTTTGTACAGGTTTATGGAGAACCCTGTATTTACAAGAAAGTGAGTGGGAGCTCTATAGCATTTCTTATACTGTATGTGGATGACATGCTGATAATGGGAAATAATATAGAACTCTTGGAAAGTATCAAGGCCTACTTGAATAAGTGTTTTTCAATGAAGGACCTTGGAGAAGCTGCTTACATATTAGGTATTAAGATCTATAGAGATAGATCAAAACGCCTCATTGGTCTTTCACAAAGCACATACCTTGAAAAGATATTGAAGAAGTTCAATATGGATCAGTCCAAGAAGGGGTTCTTGCCTGTGTTGCAAGGTGTGAGATTGAGTACGACCCAATGCCCGACCACGGCAAAGGATAGAGAAGAGATGAGTGCCATCCCCTATGCTTCAGCCATAGGCTCTATCATGTATGCCATGCTGTGTACCAGACCTGATGTGAACCTTGCCATAAGTTTGGTAGGGAGGTACCAAAGTGATCCCGGAGCGGAACACTGGACAGCGGTCAAGAATATCCTGAAGTACCTGAAAAGGACAAAGGACATGTTTCTCGTTTATGGAGGTGCCGAAGAGCTCGTCGTAAAGGGTTACGTCGATGCTAGCTTCGACACAGATCCGGATGACTCCAAGTCGCAAACCGGATACGTGTATATTTTGAATGGAGGGGCAGTAAGCTGGAGAAGCAGCAAGCAAAGCGTCATGGCGGCATCTACATGTGAAGCGGAGTACATAGCTGCTTCGGAAGCAGCAAAGGAGGGAGTCTGGATGAAGGAGTTCATCACCGACCTAGGAGTGATTCCGAATGCGTCAGGCCCGATGACTCTACTCTGTGATAACACTGGAGCTATTGCCCTTGCGAAGGAGCCCAGGTTTCACAAGAAGACAAGACACATCAAGCGCCGCTTCAACTCCATCCGTGATTACATTCAGGAGGGAGACATAGATATTTGTAAAGTGCATACGGATCTGAATGTCGCAGATCCGTTGACTAAACCTCTCTCACGAGCAAAACATGATCAACACCAGAATGCTATGGGTGTTCGATTCATCACAATGTAACTAGATTATTGACTCTAGTGCAAGTGGGAGACTGTTGGAAATATGCCCTAGGGGCAATAATAAAATGGTTATTATTGTATTTCCTAGTTCATGATAATTGTCTATTATTCATGATACAATTGTGTTAACCAGAAACCGTAATACATGTGTGAATACATAGACCACAACATGTCCCTAGTGAGCCTCTAGTTGGCTAGCTCGTTGATCAATAGATGGTCACGGTTTCATGACCATGGACATTGGATGTCGTTGATAACGGGATCACATCATTAGGAGAATGATGTGATGGACAAGACCCAATCCTAAGCATAGCACAAGATCGTGTAGTTCGTTTGCTAAAGCTTTTCAATGTCAAGTATCATTTCCTTAGACCATGAGATTGTGTAACTCCCGGATACCGTAGGAATGCTTTGGGTGTGCCAAACGTCACAACGTAACTGGGTGGCTATAAAGGTACGCTACGGGTATCTCCGAAAGTGTCTGTTGGGTTGACACGAATCGAGACTGGGATTTGTCACTCCGTGTGACGGAGACGTATCTCTGGGCCCACTCGGTAAGACATCATCATCATGAGCTCAATGTGACTAAGGAGTTAGCCACGGGATGATGTGTTATAGAACGAGTAAAGAGACTTGCCGATAACGAGATTGAACAAGGTATAGGGATACCGACGATCGAATCTCGGGCAAGTACCATACCGATAGACAAAGGGAATTGTATATGGGATTGATTGAATCCCTGACATCGTGGTTCATCCGATGAGATCATCGTGGAGTACGTGGGAGCCAACATGGGTATCCAGATCCCGCTGTTGGTTATTGGCCGGAGAGGTGTCTCGGTCATGTCTACGTGTCTCCTGAACCCGTAGGGTCTACACACTTAAGGTTCGATGACGCTAGGGTTATAGGGAAAAGGTATACGTGATTACCGAAGGTTGTTCGGAGTCCCGGATGAGATCCCGGACGTCACGAGGAGCTCCGGAATGGTCCAGAGGTAAAGATTGATATATAGGAAGTCCAGTTTTGGTCACCGGAAAGTTTTCGGGCTCATCGGTATTGTACCGGGAGTGTCGGGAGGGTGCCGGAGGACCCCCGGGAGGGGGTGACGACCAAAGGACCTCATGGGCCCTTAGAGGAGGTGTGCCAGCCCATATTGGGCCAGCCAATACCTTCTAGAAAGGGCCCATGCGCCAGGGATCTGGAGATAGAGGCAAAAGGGATTTAAAAGGGGGAGATCCACCTCCCGTGTGGGAGGAGGACTCTCCCCCCACTTCGGCCGAATCCCTCCTCCTTGGAGGAGGGGCCAAGCCAGCCCTCCCTCTCCTTCCTCCTATATATATGCAAGGGTTTGGGAAGGTTTGCAACGACGAACTCTCTCTCTCTCGCTGCAGCCCTATCCTGCTTCTTCCTCCTCCGCTGTGCTTAGGCGAAGCCCTGCCGGGATACCCTACTACTCCACCACCATCACGCCGTCGTGCTGCTGTTGGAGCTCTCCCTCAACCTCTCCTTCCTCCTTGCTGGATCAAGGCATAGGAGACGTCACCGAGCTGTACGTGTGTTGAACGCGGAGGTGCCGTCCGTTCGGCACTTGATCGGATCTACCGCGATCTGAATCGCTGCGAGTACGACTCCATCAACCGCGTTCTTGTAACGCTTCCGCTTAGTGATCTTCAAAGGTATGAAGATCCAATCTCTCCCCACTCGTTGCTGGTTTTCTCCATAGATTGGTCTTGGTGAACGTAGGAAAAATTTGATTTACTACTACGTTTCCCAACACACCATGGATGACTAGTCCGTCTCACGTGATGATCGGACACGGGCTAGTTGACATGGATCATGTGTCACTTGGATGACTAGAGAGATGTCTATCTAAGTGGGAGTTCATTAAATAATTTGATTATGTGACCTTAATTATCATGAACTTAGTCTAAAATTGTCTTTACAATCTATATTGTAGATCCAATGTCCACCGCTAATGTCACCCTCAACTTCAACGCGTTCCTAGAGAGAACCAAGCTGAAAGATGATGGAAGCAACTGTGCGGACTAGGTCCGTGGCTTGAGGATCTTCCTCATAGCTTCCAAAAGATTGTATGTCCTTGATGCACCGCTAGGTGACCCACCCATTTTCCCAGTGGACCAAGACGTTACGAACGCTTGGTAGTCACGCTGTGATGATTACTCCCTTGTTCAATGCGGCATGCTTTACAGCTTAGAACCGGGGCTCCAAAAGCGTTTTGAGCAACACGGAGCATATGAGATGTTCCAAGAGCTGAAACTGGTTTTCCAAGCTCATGCCCGGGTCGAGAGATATGAAGTCTCAAACAAGTTCTTCAGCTGTAAGATGGAGGAGAATAGTTCTGTCAGTGAGCACATACTCAAGATGTCTCGGTTGCACAACCGCTTGACTCGGCTGGGAGTTAATCTCCCGGATGACTCGATCATTGACAAAATCCTCCAGTCGCTTCCACCTAGGTACAAGATCTTTGTTATGAACTACAACATGTAGGGTATGGAGAAGTCCATTCCTGAGTTGTACTCGATGGTGAAATCAGCGGAGGTCGAGATCAAAAAGGAGCATCAATTGTTGATGGTGAATAAGACCATTAGTTTCAAGAAAGGAAAGGGTAAGAAGAACTTCAAGAAGGACAGAAAAGCTGTTGCCGCGCCCGGTAAGCAAGTTGCCGGGAAGAAGAACAAGAATGGACCCAAGCCTCAGACCGAGTGCTTTTATTGCAAGGGTACCGGTCACTGGAAGCGGATTTGCCCCCAAGTACTTAGCGGATAAGAAGGTCGGGAACGTTAAAGGTATATGTGATATACTTGTTATTGATGTGTACCTAACCAACGCTCGTAGTAGCTCCTAGGTATTTGATACCATTGTAGTTGCTCACATTTGTAACTCCAAGCAGGAGCTGCGGAATACGCGGAGGCTGGCAAAGGACGAGGTGACGATGCGCGTCAGGAATGGTTCCAAGGTCGATGTGATTGTCGTCGGCACGCTACCTCTACATCTACCTTCAGGATTAGATTTAAACCTTAATAATTGTTATTTAGTACCAGCTTTGAGCATGAACATTGTATCTGGATCTCGCTTGATGCGAGATGGCTACTCATTGAAATCTGAGAATAATGGTTGTTCTATTTATATGAGAGAAATGTTTTATGGTCATGCCCCGTTGGTCAATGGTTTATTTTTGATGAATCTCGAACGTGATGTTACACATGTCCATAGTGTGAGTACCAAAAAGTGTAAGGTTGATAACGATAGTACCACTTACATGTGGCACTGCCGCCTTGGTCATATTGGTGTCAAACGCATGAAGAACCTCCATGCTGATGGACTTTTGGAGTCTCTTGATTTTGAATCATTTGACATGTGCGAACCATGCCTCATGGGCAAGATGACCAAGACTCCGTTCTCCGGAACAATGGAGCGAGCAACTAACTTGTTGGAAATAATACATACCGATGTATGCATTCCAATGAGCGTCGAGGCTCGTGGTGGCTACCGTTATGTTCTCACCCTCACTGATGACTTGAGCAGATATGGGTATGTTTACTTAATGAAACACAAGTCTGAAACCTTTGAAAGGTTCAAGGAATTTCAGAGTGAGGTAGAGAATCAACGTGACAGGAAAATAAAGTGCCTACGGTCTGATCGTGGTGGAGAATATTTAAGTCACGAGTTTGGCACGCACCTAAGGAAATGCGGAATCGTTTCACAACTCATGCCGCCTGGCACACCTCAGCGAAATGGTGTGTCTGAATGTCTTAATCGCACTCTATTGGATATGGTGCGATCTATGATGTCTCGTACCGACTTACCGCTATCATTTTGGGGATATGCATTAGAGACTGCCGCATTCACTTTAAATAGGGCACCGTCAAAGTCCGTTGAGACGACACCGTATGAATTATGGTTTGGAAAGAAACCTAAGCTGTCGTTTCTAAAAGTTTGGGGATGCGATGCTTATGTGAAGAAACTTCAACCTGAGAAGCTCGAACCCAAAGCGGAAAAGTGCGTCTTCATAGGATATCCCAAAGAGACTATTGGGTATACCTTCTACCTCAGATCCGAAGTCAAAGTCTTTGTTGCCAAGAATGGATCCTTTCTTGAGAAAGAGTTTCTCTCAAAAGAAGTAAGTGGGAGGAAAATAGAACTTGATGAGGTAATTGTACCTCCACTCGAACCGGAGAGTAGCGCAGCACGGGAAGTTGTTTATGTGGAGCCTACACCGGTTGGAGAGGAAGTTAATGATGATGATCATTAAACTTCAGGTCAAGTTACTATTGAACATCGAAGGACCACTAGGACACGTTCCGCACCAGAGTGGTACGGCAACCCTGTCCTGGAGATCATGTTCTTGGACAACGGTGAACCTTCGAACTATGAAGAAGCGATGGCGGGCCAGGATTCCAACAAATGGCTTGAAGCCATGAAATCCGAGATAGGATCCATGTATGAGAACAAAGTGTGGACTTTGGTGGACTTGCCTGATGATAAGTGAGCCATTGAAAATAAATGGATCTTTAAGAAGAAGACTGACGCGGATGGTAATGTGACCGTCTATAAGGCTTGGCTTGTCGCTAAGGGTTATCGACAAGTTCATGGAGTTGACTACGATGAGACACTCTCACTCATAGTGATGCTAAAGTCTGTCCAAATCATGTTAGCAATTGCCGCATTTATGACTATGAGATCTGGCAAATGGACGTCAAAACGACATTCCTTAATGGCTTCCTTAAGGAAGAACTGTATATGATGCAGCCGGAAGGTTTTGTCGATCCTAAAGATGCTAACAAAGTATGCAAGCTCCAGCACTCCATCTATGGGCTGGTGCAAGCATCTCGGAGTTGGAACATTCGCTTTAATGAGGTGATTAAAGCATTTGGATTTATACATGTTTATGGAGAACCCTGTATTTACAAGAAAGTGAGTGGGAGTTGTGTAGCATTTCTCATATTATATGTGGATGACATATTGTTGATGGGAAATGATATAGAACTTTTGGAAAGTGTAAAGGCCTACTTGAATAAATGTTTTTCAATGGAGGACCTTGGAGAAGCTTCTTACATATTAGGTATTAAGATCTATAGAGATAGATCGAAACACCTCATAGGTCTTTCACAAAGCACATACCTTGAAAAGATATTGAAGAAGTTCGATATGGATCAGTCCAAGAAGGGGTTCTTGCCTGTGTTAGAGGGTGTGAGATTGAGTACGACTCAATGCCCGACCACAACAAAGGATAGAGAAGAGATGAGTGTCATCCCCTATGCTTCAACCATATGCTCTATTATGTATGCCATGTTGTGTACCAGACCTGATGTGAACCTTGCCATAAGTTTGGTAGGGAGGTACCAAAGTGATCCCGGAGTGGAACACTGGACAGCGATCAAGAATATCCATAAGTACCTAAAAAGGACAAAGGACATGATTCTCGTATATGGAGGTGCCGAAGAGCTCGTCGTAAAGGGTTACGTCGATGCTAGCTTCGACACAGATCCGGACGACTCCAAGTCGCAAATCGGATACGTGTATATTTTGAACGGAGGGGCAGTCAGCTGGTGCGACAGCAAGCAAATCGTCGTGGCGACATCTACATGTGAATCAGAGTACATAGCTGCTTCGGAAGCAACAAAGGAAGGAGTCTGGATGAAGGAGTTCATCACCGACCTAGGAGTGATTCCCAATGCGTCGGGCCTGATGACTCTATTCTGTGACAACACTGGAGCTATTGCCCTTGCGAAGGAGCCCAGGTTTCACAAGAACACAAGACACATCAAGCGTCGCTTCAACTCCACCCGTGCTTACATTCAGGAGGGAGATATAGATATTTGTAAAGTACATACGGATCTGAATGTCGCAGATCCATTGACTAAACCTCTCTCATGAGCAAAACATGATCAACACCAGAATGCAATGGGTGTTTGATTCATCACAATATAACTAGATTATTGACTCTAGTGCAAGTGGGAGACTGTTGGAAATATGCCCTAGAGGCAATAATAAAATGGTTATTATTGTATTTCCTTGTTCATGATAATTGTCTATTGTTCATGCTATAATTGTGTTAACCGGAAACCGTAATGCATGTGTGAATACATAGACCACAACATGTCCCTAGTGAGCCTCTAGTTGGCTAGCTCGTTGATTAATAGATGGTCACGGTTTCATGACCATGGACATTGGATGTCATTGATAACGGGATCACATCATTAGGTGAATGATGTGATGGACAAGACCCAATCCTAAGCATAGCACAAGATCATGTAGTTCGTCTGGTAAAGCTTTTCCAATGTCAAGTATCATTTCCATAGACCATGAGATTGTGCAACTCCCGGATACCGTAGGAACGCTTTGGGTGTGCCAAACGTCACAACATAACTCGGTGGCTATAAAGGTGCACTACGAGAGTGTCTGTTGGGTTGGCATGAATCGAGACTGGGATTTGTCACTCCGTGTGACGAAGAGGTATCTCTGGGCCCACTCGGTAAGACATCATCATAATAAGCTCAAAGTGAATAAGGAGTTAGCCACGGGAAGATGTGTTACGAAACAAGTAAAGAGACTTGCCGGTAATGAGATTGAACAAGTTATAGGGATATCGACGATCGAATCTCGGGCAAGTATCATACCGGTAGACAAAGGGAATTGTATAAGGGATTGATTGAATCCCCGACATCGTGGTTCATCCGATGAGATCATCGTGGAGCATGTGGGAGACAACATGGGTATCCAGATCCCGTTGTTGGTTATTGACCGGAGAGGTGTCTCGGTCATGTCTACGTGTCTCCCGAACCCATAGGGTCTACACACTTAAGGTTCAATGACGCTAGGGTTATAGGGAAATAGTGTACGTGGTTACCGAAGGTTGTTCAGAGTCCCGGATGAGATCCCGTACGTCACGAGGAGCTCCGGAATGGTCCGGAGGTAAATATTCATATATAGGAAGTGAGGTTTCGGTCACCGGAAGTGTTTCGGGCGTCACCGGTAGTGTACCGGGACCACCGAAAGGGTTCTGGGGGTCCACCGGGAGAGGCCACGGGCCTCGGAAGGTTTCATGGGCCAAGAGTGGGAGGAACCAGCCCCTAGGTGGGCTGGTGCACCTCCCACCCTAGCCCAAGGCGCAACAAGGGGTGAAGGGGCAAACCCTAGGCGTGGATGGGCCCAAGGCCCACCCTAGACCACAGATCCGGACGACTCCAAGTCGCAAATCGGATACGTGTATATTTTGAACGGAGGGGCAGTCAGCTGGTGCGACAGCAAGCAAATCGTCGTGGCGACATCTACATGTGAATCAGAGTACATAGCTGCTTCGGAAGCAACAAAGGAAGGAGTCTGGATGAAGGAGTTCATCACCGACCTAGGAGTGATTCCCAATGCGTCGGGCCTGATGACTCTATTCTGTGACAACACTGGAGCTATTGCCCTTGCGAAGGAGCCCAGGTTTCACAAGAACACAAGACACATCAAGCGTCGCTTCAACTCCACCCGTGCTTACATTCAGGAGGGAGATATAGATATTTGTAAAGTACATACGGATCTGAATGTCGCAGATCCATTGACTAAACCTCTCTCATGAGCAAAACATGATCAACACCAGAATGCAATGGGTGTTTGATTCATCACAATATAACTAGATTATTGACTCTAGTGCAAGTGGGAGACTGTTGGAAATATGCCCTAGAGGCAATAATAAAATGGTTATTATTGTATTTCCTTGTTCATGATAATTGTCTATTGTTCATGCTATAATTGTGTTAACCGGAAACCGTAATGCATGTGTGAATACATAGACCACAACATGTCCCTAGTGAGCCTCTAGTTGGCTAGCTCGTTGATTAATAGATGGTCACGGTTTCATGACCATGGACATTGGATGTCATTGATAACGGGATCACATCATTAGGTGAATGATGTGATGGACAAGACCCAATCCTAAGCATAGCACAAGATCGTGTAGTTCGTCTGGTAAAGCTTTTCCAATGTCAAGTATCATTTCCATAGACCATGAGATTGTGCAACTCCCGGATACCGTAGGAACGCTTTGGGTGTGCCAAACGTCACAACATAACTCGGTGGCTATAAAGGTGCACTACGAGAGTGTCTGTTGGGTTGGCATGAATCGAGACTGGGATTTGTCACTCCGTGTGACGAAGAGGTATCTCTGGGCCCACTCGGTAAGACATCATCATAATGAGCTCAAAGTGAATAAGGAGTTAGCCACGGGAAGATGTGTTACGAAACAAGTAAAGAGACTTGCCGGTAATGAGATTGAACAAGGTATAGGGATATCGACGATCGAATCTCGGGCAAGTATCATACCGGTAGACAAAGGGAATTGTATAAGGGATTGATTGAATCCCCGACATCGTGGTTCATCCGATGAGATCATCGTGGAGCATGTGGGAGACAACATGGGTATCCAGATCCCGTTGTTGGTTATTGACCGGAGAGGTGTCTCGGTCATGTCTACGTGTCTCCCGAACCCATAGGGTCTACACACTTAAGGTTCAATGACGCTAGGGTTATAGGGAAATAGTGTACGTGGTTACCGAAGGTTGTTCAGAGTCCCGGATGAGATCCCGTACGTCACGAGGAGCTCCGGAATGGTCCGGAGGTAAATATTCATATATAGGAAGTGAGGTTTCGGTCACCGGAAGTGTTTCGGGCGTCACCGGTAGTGTACCGGGACCACCGAAAGGGTTCTGGGGGTCCACCGGGAGAGGCCACGGGCCTCGGAAGGTTTCATGGGCCAAGAGTGGGAGGAACCAGCCCCTAGGTGGGCTGGTGCACCTCCCACCCTAGCCCAAGGCGCAACAAGGGGTGAAGGGGCAAACCCTAGGCGTGGATGGGCCCAAGGCCCACCCTAGACCACAGATCCGGACGACTCCAAGTCGCAAATCGGATACGTGTATATTTTGAACGGAGGGGCAGTCAGCTGGTGCGACAGCAAGCAAATCGTCGTGGCGACATCTACATGTGAATCAGAGTACATAGCTGCTTCGGAAGCAACAAAGGAAGGAGTCTGGATGAAGGAGTTCATCACCGACCTAGGAGTGATTCCCAATGCGTCGGGCCTGATGACTCTATTCTGTGACAACACTGGAGCTATTGCC
Source organism: Hordeum marinum (assembly GCA_022496015.1). Taxonomy (NCBI): domain Eukaryota; kingdom Viridiplantae; phylum Streptophyta; class Magnoliopsida; order Poales; family Poaceae; genus Hordeum; species Hordeum marinum. The sequence goes on from CM039672.1 coordinate 390,797,906, forward strand.
CTTGCGAAGGAGCCCAGGTTTCACAAGAACACAAGACACATCAAGCGTCGCTTCAACTCCACCCGTGCTTACATTCAGGAGGGAGATATAGATATTTGTAAAGTACATACGGATCTGAATGTCGCAGATCCATTGACTAAACCTCTCTCATGAGCAAAACATGATCAACACCAGAATGCAATGGGTGTTTGATTCATCACAATATAACTAGATTATTGACTCTAGTGCAAGTGGGAGACTGTTGGAAATATGCCCTAGAGGCAATAATAAAATGGTTATTATTGTATTTCCTTGTTCATGATAATTGTCTATTGTTCATGCTATAATTGTGTTAACCGGAAACCGTAATGCATGTGTGAATACATAGACCACAACATGTCCCTAGTGAGCCTCTAGTTGGCTAGCTCGTTGATTAATAGATGGTCACGGTTTCATGACCATGGACATTGGATGTCATTGATAACGGGATCACATCATTAGGTGAATGATGTGATGGACAAGACCCAATCCTAAGCATAGCACAAGATCGTGTAGTTCGTCTGGTAAAGCTTTTCCAATGTCAAGTATCATTTCCATAGACCATGAGATTGTGCAACTCCCGGATACCGTAGGAACGCTTTGGGTGTGCCAAACGTCACAACATAACTCGGTGGCTATAAAGGTGCACTACGAGAGTGTCTGTTGGGTTGGCATGAATCGAGACTGGGATTTGTCACTCCGTGTGACGAAGAGGTATCTCTGGGCCCACTCGGTAAGACATCATCATAATGAGCTCAAAGTGAATAAGGAGTTAGCCACGGGAAGATGTGTTACGAAACAAGTAAAGAGACTTGCCGGTAATGAGATTGAACAAGGTATAGGGATATCGACGATCGAATCTCGGGCAAGTATCATACCGGTAGACAAAGGGAATTGTATAAGGGATTGATTGAATCCCCGACATCGTGGTTCATCCGATGAGATCATCGTGGAGCATGTGGGAGACAACATGGGTATCCAGATCCCGTTGTTGGTTATTGACCGGAGAGGTGTCTCGGTCATGTCTACGTGTCTCCCGAACCCATAGGGTCTACACACTTAAGGTTCAATGACGCTAGGGTTATAGGGAAATAGTGTACGTGGTTACCGAAGGTTGTTCAGAGTCCCGGATGAGATCCCGTACGTCACGAGGAGCTCCGGAATGGTCCGGAGGTAAATATTCATATATAGGAAGTGAGGTTTCGGTCACCGGAAGTGTTTCGGGCGTCACCGGTAGTGTACCGGGACCACCGAAAGGGTTCTGGGGGTCCACCGGGAGAGGCCACGGGCCTCGGAAGGTTTCATGGGCCAAGAGTGGGAGGAACCAGCCCCTAGGTGGGCTGGTGCACCTCCCACCCTAGCCCAAGGCGCAACAAGGGGTGAAGGGGCAAACCCTAGGCGTGGATGGGCCCAAGGCCCACCCTAGACCACAGATCCGGACGACTCCAAGTCGCAAATCGGATACGTGTATATTTTGAACGGAGGGGCAGTCAGCTGGTGCGACAGCAAGCAAATCGTCGTGGCGACATCTACATGTGAATCAGAGTACATAGCTGCTTCGGAAGCAACAAAGGAAGGAGTCTGGATGAAGGAGTTCATCACCGACCTAGGAGTGATTCCCAATGCGTCGGGCCTGATGACTCTATTCTGTGACAACACTGGAGCTATTGCCCTTGCGAAGGAGCCCAGGTTTCACAAGAACACAAGACACATCAAGCGTCGCTTCAACTCCACCCGTGCTTACATTCAGGAGGGAGATATAGATATTTGTAAAGTACATACGGATCTGAATGTCGCAGATCCATTGACTAAACCTCTCTCATGAGCAAAACATGATCAACACCAGAATGCAATGGGTGTTTGATTCATCACAATATAACTAGATTATTGACTCTAGTGCAAGTGGGAGACTGTTGGAAATATGCCCTAGAGGCAATAATAAAATGGTTATTATTGTATTTCCTTGTTCATGATAATTGTCTATTGTTCATGCTATAATTGTGTTAACCGGAAACCGTAATGCATGTGTGAATACATAGACCACAACATGTCCCTAGTGAGCCTCTAGTTGGCTAGCTCGTTGATTAATAGATGGTCACGGTTTCATGACCATGGACATTGGATGTCATTGATAACGGGATCACATCATTAGGTGAATGATGTGATGGACAAGACCCAATCCTAAGCATAGCACAAGATCGTGTAGTTCGTCTGGTAAAGCTTTTCCAATGTCAAGTATCATTTCCATAGACCATGAGATTGTGCAACTCCCGGATACCGTAGGAACGCTTTGGGTGTGCCAAACGTCACAACATAACTCGGTGGCTATAAAGGTGCACTACGAGAGTGTCTGTTGGGTTGGCATGAATCGAGACTGGGATTTGTCACTCCGTGTGACGAAGAGGTATCTCTGGGCCCACTCGGTAAGACATCATCATAATGAGCTCAAAGTGAATAAGGAGTTAGCCACGGGAAGATGTGTTACGAAACAAGTAAAGAGACTTGCCGGTAATGAGATTGAACAAGGTATAGGGATATCGACGATCGAATCTCGGGCAAGTATCATACCGGTAGACAAAGGGAATTGTATAAGGGATTGATTGAATCCCCGACATCGTGGTTCATCCGATGAGATCATCGTGGAGCATGTGGGAGACAACATGGGTATCCAGATCCCGTTGTTGGTTATTGACCGGAGAGGTGTCTCGGTCATGTCTACGTGTCTCCCGAACCCATAGGGTCTACACACTTAAGGTTCAATGACGCTAGGGTTATAGGGAAATAGTGTACGTGGTTACCGAAGGTTGTTCAGAGTCCCGGATGAGATCCCGTACGTCACGAGGAGCTCCGGAATGGTCCGGAGGTAAATATTCATATATAGGAAGTGAGGTTTCGGTCACCGGAAGTGTTTCGGGCGTCACCGGTAGTGTACCGGGACCACCGAAAGGGTTCTGGGGGTCCACCGGGAGAGGCCACGGGCCTCGGAAGGTTTCATGGGCCAAGAGTGGGAGGAACCAGCCCCTAGGTGGGCTGGTGCACCTCCCACCCTAGCCCAAGGCGCAACAAGGGGTGAAGGGGCAAACCCTAGGCGTGGATGGGCCCAAGGCCCACCCTAGACCACAGATCCGGACGACTCCAAGTCGCAAATCGGATACGTGTATATTTTGAACGGAGGGGCAGTCAGCTGGTGCGACAGCAAGCAAATCGTCGTGGCGACATCTACATGTGAATCAGAGTACATAGCTGCTTCGGAAGCAACAAAGGAAGGAGTCTGGATGAAGGAGTTCATCACCGACCTAGGAGTGATTCCCAATGCGTCGGGCCTGATGACTCTATTCTGTGACAACACTGGAGCTATTGCCCTTGCGAAGGAGCCCAGGTTTCACAAGAACACAAGACACATCAAGCGTCGCTTCAACTCCACCCGTGCTTACATTCAGGAGGGAGATATAGATATTTGTAAAGTACATACGGATCTGAATGTCGCAGATCCATTGACTAAACCTCTCTCATGAGCAAAACATGATCAACACCAGAATGCAATGGGTGTTTGATTCATCACAATATAACTAGATTATTGACTCTAGTGCAAGTGGGAGACTGTTGGAAATATGCCCTAGAGGCAATAATAAAATGGTTATTATTGTATTTCCTTGTTCATGATAATTGTCTATTGTTCATGCTATAATTGTGTTAACCGGAAACCGTAATGCATGTGTGAATACATAGACCACAACATGTCCCTAGTGAGCCTCTAGTTGGCTAGCTCGTTGATTAATAGATGGTCACGGTTTCATGACCATGGACATTGGATGTCATTGATAACGGGATCACATCATTAGGTGAATGATGTGATGGACAAGACCCAATCCTAAGCATAGCACAAGATCGTGTAGTTCGTCTGGTAAAGCTTTTCCAATGTCAAGTATCATTTCCATAGACCATGAGATTGTGCAACTCCCGGATACCGTAGGAACGCTTTGGGTGTGCCAAACGTCACAACATAACTCGGTGGCTATAAAGGTGCACTACGAGAGTGTCTGTTGGGTTGGCATGAATCGAGACTGGGATTTGTCACTCCGTGTGACGAAGAGGTATCTCTGGGCCCACTCGGTAAGACATCATCATAATGAGCTCAAAGTGAATAAGGAGTTAGCCACGGGAAGATGTGTTACGAAACAAGTAAAGAGACTTGCCGGTAATGAGATTGAACAAGGTATAGGGATATCGACGATCGAATCTCGGGCAAGTATCATACCGGTAGACAAAGGGAATTGTATAAGGGATTGATTGAATCCCCGACATCGTGGTTCATCCGATGAGATCATCGTGGAGCATGTGGGAGACAACATGGGTATCCAGATCCCGTTGTTGGTTATTGACCGGAGAGGTGTCTCGGTCATGTCTACGTGTCTCCCGAACCCATAGGGTCTACACACTTAAGGTTCAATGACGCTAGGGTTATAGGGAAATAGTGTACGTGGTTACCGAAGGTTGTTCAGAGTCCCGGATGAGATCCCGTACGTCACGAGGAGCTCCGGAATGGTCCGGAGGTAAATATTCATATATAGGAAGTGAGGTTTCGGTCACCGGAAGTGTTTCGGGCGTCACCGGTAGTGTACCGGGACCACCGAAAGGGTTCTGGGGGTCCACCGGGAGAGGCCACGGGCCTCGGAAGGTTTCATGGGCCAAGAGTGGGAGGAACCAGCCCCTAGGTGGGCTGGTGCACCTCCCACCCTAGCCCAAGGCGCAACAAGGGGTGAAGGGGCAAACCCTAGGCGTGGATGGGCCCAAGGCCCACCCTAGACCACAGATCCGGACGACTCCAAGTCGCAAATCGGATACGTGTATATTTTGAACGGAGGGGCAGTCAGCTGGTGCGACAGCAAGCAAATCGTCGTGGCGACATCTACATGTGAATCAGAGTACATAGCTGCTTCGGAAGCAACAAAGGAAGGAGTCTGGATGAAGGAGTTCATCACCGACCTAGGAGTGATTCCCAATGCGTCGGGCCTGATGACTCTATTCTGTGACAACACTGGAGCTATTGCCCTTGCGAAGGAGCCCAGGTTTCACAAGAACACAAGACACATCAAGCGTCGCTTCAACTCCACCCGTGCTTACATTCAGGAGGGAGATATAGATATTTGTAAAGTACATACGGATCTGAATGTCGCAGATCCATTGACTAAACCTCTCTCATGAGCAAAACATGATCAACACCAGAATGCAATGGGTGTTTGATTCATCACAATATAACTAGATTATTGACTCTAGTGCAAGTGGGAGACTGTTGGAAATATGCCCTAGAGGCAATAATAAAATGGTTATTATTGTATTTCCTTGTTCATGATAATTGTCTATTGTTCATGCTATAATTGTGTTAACCGGAAACCGTAATGCATGTGTGAATACATAGACCACAACATGTCCCTAGTGAGCCTCTAGTTGGCTAGCTCGTTGATTAATAGATGGTCACGGTTTCATGACCATGGACATTGGATGTCATTGATAACGGGATCACATCATTAGGTGAATGATGTGATGGACAAGACCCAATCCTAAGCATAGCACAAGATCGTGTAGTTCGTCTGGTAAAGCTTTTCCAATGTCAAGTATCATTTCCATAGACCATGAGATTGTGCAACTCCCGGATACCGTAGGAACGCTTTGGGTGTGCCAAACGTCACAACATAACTCGGTGGCTATAAAGGTGCACTACGAGAGTGTCTGTTGGGTTGGCATGAATCGAGACTGGGATTTGTCACTCCGTGTGACGAAGAGGTATCTCTGGGCCCACTCGGTAAGACATCATCATAATGAGCTCAAAGTGAATAAGGAGTTAGCCACGGGAAGATGTGTTACGAAACAAGTAAAGAGACTTGCCGGTAATGAGATTGAACAAGGTATAGGGATATCGACGATCGAATCTCGGGCAAGTATCATACCGGTAGACAAAGGGAATTGTATAAGGGATTGATTGAATCCCCGACATCGTGGTTCATCCGATGAGATCATCGTGGAGCATGTGGGAGACAACATGGGTATCCAGATCCCGTTGTTGGTTATTCACCGGAGAGGTGTCTCGGTCATGTCTACGTGTCTCCCGAACCCATAGGGTCTACACACTTAAGGTTCAATGACGCTAGGGTTATAGGGAAATAGTGTACGTGGTTACCGAAGGTTGTTCAGAGTCCCGGATGAGATCCCGTACGTCACGAGGAGCTCCGGAATGGTCCGGAGGTAAAGATTCATATATAGGAAGTGAGGTTTCGGTCACCGGAAGTGTTTCGGGCGTCACCGGTAGTGTACCGGGACCACCGAAAGGGTTCTGGGGGTCCACCGGGAGAGGCCACGGGCCTCGGAAGGTTTCATGGGCCAAGAGTGGGAGGAACCAGCCCCTAGGTGGGCTGGTGCACCTCCCACCCTAGCCCAAGGCGCAACAAGGGGTGAAGGGGCAAACCCTAGGCGTGGATGGGCCCAAGGCCCACCCTAGGGCGCCGCCCTTCCTCCCACGTTGGTCGTCGGCCCTCCCATTTAGGGCTGCCGCACCCTCTAGGGTGGGAACCCTAGATGGGGTGCCTCCTCCTCCTTTCCCCTATATATATGTGGGGTTTTGGAGGGCTGCAACACGCGAGTTCCTCTCCTCTCGGTGCAACCCTACTCCTCCCTCTCCTCGTTCTCCGTAGTGCTTGGCGAAGCCCTACCGGAGACCACGCAGCTCCACCGTCACCACGCCGTCGTGCTTCCGGAGCTCTCCCTCAACCTCTCCTCCCTCCTTGCTGGATCAAGGGGTCGGAGACGTCACCGGGCTGCACGTGTGTTGAACACGGAGGCGCCGTTGTTCGGCGCTAAGTTCGGAGTCCACCGCGATCTGAATCGCTACGAGTACGACTCCACCAACCGTGTTCTTGTAACGCTTCCGCTTAGCGATGTTCAAAGGTATGAAGATGAAATCTCTCCTCACTCGTTGCTGGTTTATCCATAGATAGATCTTGCTGATGGTAGGAATTTTTTTGATTTACTACTACGTCTCCCAACAGCAGGTGCATAGATCATCGATGGCGAAGAAGTGCTATGCCATAAGTATATGACGAGTGGTCGGAGTGTTAGGCCCAGGTGTACCAGTTTCTGGTTTCCGAGCGACAGCCAGTAGTTAGTTTATGTTCACGCTAGTGCGAGAGAGGGATACGAACCGACGCCTCAAGAAGTTCTACATTATGTATGATGAGACATGTCATGTAACTTGTATAGCTATATCGTGATTATGACGTGATGACATGATTTGTGTTGGATGATATGATGAGACTATACCTATACAGAAACATCGCAAATACGTAGGAAAAAATGATATGAGAAAATATAGTAGTAGCGCTCTTTAGTATTGGACAGGAAAAGTTGTTGATAAAGGACTTAGCAGTAGCGCTGGTACGGAAAGCGCTACTGCTAACTAGGTATAGCAGTAGCGCGTGTCTACTGATAAACGTTAGTTGTAGCACCGTATCAGTAGCGCGAGGACCCGCACTACCGATACACCAAAAATCCGCACTACTGCTAGGGTTTTTCCTACTAGTGTGTGACGCCCTGGTTTTGTGCTACAGTAATGTATGTAATTAAGTTACAATAATCCCACGCTAATGATGACATGTCACCGCGTTTACCGTTGCTAATCTCGCGTTGGATTCAAGTCCCGTTCAAATTCAAAATTTAAAATAAGGTCAAACAAATAAAGTTTTCAAACATACAAACTAAAATGTTCAGAGGGTGTCAAATAATGCATTGGTATTTGTGTTGTAAAAATCAATATTTTTAAAAAGTATTAGATTCACTAAATTAAATCAAAACCAAAACAGAAAACAATTAAAAAGAAAAAAAGAAATAAACAACAAAAGTAAAAAAGAAATAAATCAAACCCTCCCCACCCCATGGGCCTTGGCCCATTCGGCCACCCAACCAGGCCGGCCCATCCCCTGACCTTAACCCCCCCACCCATCGAACCCTACCACCGACACCCCCCACTCGCCCCCACTCCCCCTCGCTCCCTCCCCCTCCCCGATCCAGATCGGATAGGGGGAGAACGCCTTGCTGCCGCCGATCCTCTCCAACGACACCGCCCGCCGTCGCCACCGCAGCCACCGGACCCCACCACCCCACCTCACTACCGGCGCCTTCCCAGCCTCCTCCCCGACCGGCCCCACCGAGCCTCGCCGACCTCACCCCCCTACAGCCGCCGGTGAGGCCCCCGGTCATGGCATCCCCCTCTTCCTCCCCTTCCCTACTCGCTCCCCCGTTGCCGTGTCGTGGCTCTCGCTCCCCCCTGTCTCGCGTCCCGCGCGTCGGCCAGCGCGCTCCGACCGCGCCCCTGCCGCGCCCGTCGCGCTCACCCCGCGGCCACGGCCGCCGTGCACCACCCCCCGCTCGCTGCGGCTCCCACGTTGTCGCGCCCCATTTGCCCGCCAAGTGCATCGCTGCCGGCCATCGCTTCCCATCACCCGCCGCGCCCGCTCGTCCCCGGCCCCGTCGCCGCAGCTTGCCATCACCAGCACCTCCCTGTGGGGCCCACGAGCATGCTCGCTGGCCCCCATGCCAGTCACGGCCGCCGGTGGCCCCGGGCCTCGCCCCGGACCCGATCTGTGGCGGGGGATAAGCCCCCCCCACTGCCACGTGGGGCCAGCCCCTTGGCCCTATGACAAAGAGGCCCCGCCTCAAAACGTTTAAAAAAATAGGAATTAAAAAGAAAAATAAATAGGAATAAATAAAAATAAATATTAATTAGTTAATTAATTAATTAATTAACTTATTTAATTTTGTTAATTTAAACTAATTAAGATTAGTTAGCCTAACTAATTAATTAACTAGTTAATCTGTTAATTAGGGCTGTTAGTCAATGATAGTGGGACCCACACGTCAGTCTGACAAGGTCAACAACACTGTTGACTGCTGACATCAGCATGATGTCATGCTGACGTCATAAATGTATTTTCGAATTAAGTTAAATCTGTTAATTTCAAAATATTAATAAAACTTTAAAAATTAATATAAAATAATCCGTAGTAGTCCGAGACCCGGAAAATATCGTCAGATATTTTTCCGACCCGTCTGTGACGTATAATACTGCGTTAGTGCATGCCTTGTGATCGCATCTGTGATTTATATTTATTGTTTCTTCCCCTCTCTTCTCTCCGATAGACCTCGAGACTGACGTTGCTGCCATGTACGACTACGCGCTTCGCAATCAGCCTTTTGCCGCAGAGCAGCAAGGCAAGCAACTCCCCTTGAGCATTACGATATCGCCTATTCTATTCCCTCTTATTCTTGCATTAGAGTTTTGCTACTGTGTTAGTTAGCTCCTATTCTGATGCATAGCGTGTTTTTGGTGAACTCCTACTATACCTGCAATCATACCAAGTGTTCAGTATATGTTGATCAACGAATCCCTAGTGACCCCTTAGTCCCAGTTGCCCCTGCTTCTTCATCGACGACCGAATGATTCGACGATTCGAAGACTCGTAGACTCGGCAACTGACCGACAAGCCAGGCCACTCACATCACCATACCCCCCTTAGTTGTGCGACTCTGTAGTGCTACTATCGAGTACTGAGGGTGACACCTCGTGAAGTACCCATGATGCTAGCCCTGTAGTGCATCTAGTTGGTCGTGGTTATCGAGGGTGATTCCTCCTTCATCATTCCCGATGATGTCTCTGTCGTGCAACCGCTCAAGTGTGGGACCTTCGAGGGTGATTCCTCTAAGTCCATCTTGACGGTTACATCGAGCGGGGACCCTTAAGGGTGATTCCTCAGTTCCCGCCTTGATGTGTTATACACATAGTTACTATGACATGGTTACAGAAACATGTTGGTGATGGGTCGGCCCTAAGGGGTACCCACAGTTTGTTGATGATGAGGCATGGACCGACGAGAGAGGCCTTTGCCACACATCCTCGAGACGGGGCGACGGGACCACACTTTATGGGCACGCTTTCCCCGCATTAATAAAATGCTAATGGGTTGGGTACTCGATCTGAGTTAGGTCGTTGGCCTTAATACGCACTAACCTTCACGTGGGAGAAGTTATGGGTACTCAGCGTCGTTGTATCAGCCAAAGCTCTTCGGACGTCAGCATTGGAGTGACGCGCGCCCGAGTGGTCCGCAACGACATCACACTTGTTATAAGGGGTGCTAGGACTGACCTCGTCCGCCCTCACATCGTGCAGGAGTGCAAAGGGCGATTGGCCCATGACCCCTGCGGGCATAGGATTTAGACCAGTGGACTGGCCTCTTCGTTGAGTCTAGGTGGGGCGACGACGTTTTGATATCCCGAGGCCGGGCATGACCCAGAAAAGTGTGTCCGACCGAAGGTGATTCAAGCATACGGGGAATATGTGGTGCACCCCTTCAGGGATGATAATCTATTCGAATAGCCATGTCCACGGTAACAGGACGATTTGGAGTTGTACCTTGACTTTATACAACTACAATTATGACTTAAATTTGAAATGAATGTTGGCTCCGGGATTGCTTCCTCACAGGGAGTCGAGGAAGAATTCTCTAGGCGTGGTTAGTTAATAAAATTGCTACAATAAAATATTTCTATATATGAGTTACCACTCAACTCTCTTCTAATGCTGCAAGATGCTAGTCTTTGATAGGACTAGGCCTTTCCCTCATTCTTGCTTTCTGTTGTCAGTCCAGATATAACCCCACCCCTTGATAATGATGCATACTTGGTATAGTTCTGATGTTAGTCTTGCGAGTACTTTGGATGAGTACCCACCGCTGCTTTGCTTCCTCTTTCCCCTTCGATGCGATTATGCGTTCAGACGATGGAGCCCAGGATATGGAGTTCGCCGGAGACGACTACTACACCACCGCAGGAGCCTACTATTACGTGGATGCGGCCCCCGACCAGCAGTAGGATAGGAGGTTCCCAGGAAGGAGGCCTCACTTCTTTCAATCCGTTGTTATGTTTGTGCTAGCCTTCTTAAGGCAAACCTTGTTTAACTTATGTCTGTGCTCAGATATTTTTTGGTTCCGCTGACTCGTGCTTGTCGAGCTTTGTATTCAAGCCCTCGAGGCCCCTGGCTTGTAATATGAAGCTGTATGACTTTAATTTGTGTCTAGTGTTGTGATGTGATATCAATCAGTGAGTCCCTAATCTTGGTCATACGCATTGCGTGTATGTTTAGCTTACGGTCGAGAATGGGGGCATCACATAGTGATTTACCTCCACCATTTCCTCCTGCCTCGGCCTGCCGAAACGATGCAGATCGACGGTTGTTTGTCGCGACTGCCGGATTTGGTGTTTTCGGCCACCAGCGGCTATGCGAAGCCATGGATTGGTCAGGGAGCACCCCGCACAGCCCTGGCAAAGCCCCAACGCCGCATGCAGGTGCTGGTTCGTCTTCTAGCCGCCATCGTTGGTTTGCCGGCAAGGACTCGGCCGTCCAACGGACAAGCTCGGATCTCGCTCGGCGGCTCGCCGATGCCACTCATAAAGTGCGACAATTGCAAATAGATAGTGCTGCGGCTAACATCTAGCATGCCGCGACACCCGAATGGGTATTCTTCAAATGCAAAACGACGGGATATGTTCTTATTTTTATTCGGTTTTGTCAACCTATTAGGTTCAGTTTCGGTAACTTATTGTGAGAAGGTCATGTGTGTAGGAAGGTGGATGCTTATTTTGGTATCGGAAAGAAAAATACATTGATTTATTGATAGGAAGAAACTTTATAGATGTTCATGCACTCGTTCGTAGAATTGAGGCTAATGATGCGGCTGCATGTGCAATTAGAGAAAAAACTAGAGAGGAAGAAATGTCTAATTCTTTAAAATCAAAGAAGAAGAATGAAGAATGCAAGATCAAGAATCCGCAGACCACCAATGAATGCATCGATAAGACACTAATCCAACTTACGGGAGCAGTTATGGAAGTTGGATATCTTCTAAAATTCCTAATTGTGGTTCTTGTTTTCTTTGGTCTTGCTATTCTAGGAAAAAAATGATGAATTATGATGTGTCCAATACCTTTTTAGAAAATAAAGAAGCAACAAAATGTGTTTTCATGCCCAAAATTGAAATGCAAATTACGGCTTTGCGGGCTGGGCGGGCTGTGCCCGAGCAGACCGCTTTGTGAAGTTTGCTCGGCCACAGCCCGCGCCGACTCACAAAGCCATTTTTTTGAACTGTAAATGCATTTTACGGGTCGATATTATACGGGATCTGATAGAAATGCTCTCAGTATTCATCGTAGAAACAGTCTAGGGCCTACCATATCCTTGCATATGTACAAGTAAATCCTTGTCGCTCTCGTTGTTTGTTGTTAGTAATTTCAGTGGCCATAAAGACAGCCTCGTACTATGCAACATTGTGTGCAGTGTAAACCTTTTACAGTTAAGTGTAAACCTTTTATAGTTAAGAGTCTGAATCTGCTTGTCCCTCCTCCTCCTTTAGGGTGTTACTCGATGGAGAACCTGGATCCCCATTCACGCATGCCAAAGGTCTTCGCCAGGGAGACCCTCTTTTGCCGATGCTCTTCATTCTTGCCATCGACCCGCTACAACTCATGCTTCAGGCGGCTGCCCGGGATGGGATTCTTAGGCCCATCAAGTTGCGTTTGGCTTCCTACAGGGTATCCCTCTATGCCGACGATGCATGCATCTTTGCTAACCCTGTCAAAGAGGAGATTAACGCCATCACTAGGATTCTAACCTGCTTCTGGGAGGCATCGGGCCTAATCACCAACGTCAGCAAAACCGAGGTGTTCCCTATCCGCTGCCGCGATGTTGATTTACCCGCCATCCTTCTCGGCTTCCCGGCAAAGATTTCCTCCTTCCCAGGAAAGTACCTCGGCCTCCCATTGCATACCAGACGTCTCAAGAGGGTTGATCTGCAGCCTCTCATCGACAAAACTCTGGGTAGGTTACCGGGCTGGAAAGGGAACAATCTCACACGACCTGGCAGGGTATCCCTAGCAAAGTCTCTACTATGCGCAATTGCAACTCATCACCTCACGGCTTTACCACTCCCCGCTTGGGCCAACCAGAAGCTCAACAAGATTACTCGATATTTCATCTGGTGCGGTGACGACTATGAGAATGCGTCTGGCGACCACTCACCGGTCAACTGGAAGACTGTCTGCCGGCCTAAGGCCCTGGGCGGGCTTGGGATCACCGACCTTGAGCGGTTTGGAAGGGCTCTTCGACTCCGGTGGCCTTGGCTAATGTGGCATGACCCGGACCGCCAATGGGTGGGCTCTGCTATCCCCTGCGATGACACTGACATGGCGCTCTTTCGAGTTTCCATGATCATATCCTTGGGCAACGGTGGTAAAGCTCTGTTCTGGCATGATGACTGGACCGGCCGTGGTCCTTTGTGACTGCTGATGCCGGGTCTCTTCAAGATCGCCAATAGAAAACAACGCACTATCATGAAGGAGCTCCAGGAGGACAACCGGATCAGATCTGTTGCCTGCCTTACGACCCCACCTCAACTTCAAGAGTTCATTGCACTCGCTTCTGCCGTCTCCATGGTGCATCTAAACCCGGGCCAGGAGGACTCCATCTCCTGGCGGTGGACCTTGAGCGGGACCTATTCCACCGCTTCGGCATACGCGGCCCAATTCATCGGTTCCTTTCCTAGATTCGCTCCGGCTGAGATTTGGGAAGCCCACGCTGAACCAAAGTGCAAGTTCTTCGCCTGGCTGGTACTCCATGGGAAGATCCTTATGGCAGACATGCTGGCCCTTGGTGGATGGCCGCATGACCCGATGTTCCCGCTCTGTCTCCAAGCCCCGGAAACGACAGCACACCTTTGCAAAGATTGCCCATTCGTCGCTGCTGTTTGGTCCCACGTTAAGGTCTGGTCCGGTGACGACCCAGGGGCCATGCCCACGCTGCCATCTACAATGGGCATGAACGACTAGTGGGACCTACTCAACAACGCTCTGTCTAAAGATGCGCGTTGACGGCATAGTGGACGCCTCCTTTATACCATCTGAAACATCTGGAAGGAGCACAACAGACGAATCTTCATGGGTACTCGTCTAACCCATCTCGAAGTCGCGGATATTGCATTCGACGACATAAAGCAAAGGTGCCTTGCTTTCGGCCATGTACCTATGGCGACCGGTATTGGTTAACTCTGAACCTTTGTATACGTTAGCTGGGGTATTGTCAAGTTTCCCATTTTCAAAAAACCTGTCAGCTCTATACATATTACTCTCTTTTCGCTATCTAATATGAAGAGGCGGTGCTCCTGCCGGTTCCCCGAAAAAAAGCGTCCAGGTGAGATATCTGGAATAATTCTAAAATTATAAGATGAGCCTGATAAAGTGGACAGATGGGGGAGGGAGGTATTAGTCCAGCGGCTAGTCTCCTTGGTACTGCTCCCCTACCGAACGACGTTACTGAATTAAGAGAGAGATTATAACTTGCTGAGGAGCAACAACATTTCAGGATTCAGAGATAACCTGCTGAAGCGCTGTCAGAAATCTCGAGAGACCGAGAAAACTCCTGCTTGGTTACCTGCAGCCTCAGCCTGGTGTTGTAAACTTGCAAGCAAATCCGAATGGCATGTACGAATCTGGAGTAAGCAGGGCAGCACATTATCTTTCCTTTTCCAATAAAAGATGGGTATTCATTAACTGTCAACATAAACAATTAACCACACCCACAAATTCAGGACACGAGTATGGCATTCCAGCATTGCGATTACATGAGAATCTGTAAGATGAGGAGCATTACTATTTGAATCCACTGCCTTGATTACAGGCAATGGATCATCACATGTCTCGAGGGATGGATCAATGGATCATCATATAACTGTATTCTCCCGCAAGTTCTTAAGCCCATGTATAATTCAGTGCTTAGATAAGGTGCTTAGTAAAATAAACCATGTTCCCATTCAATAGAGATACGCATTAATACTTAAAAATCTGATTTTTTGAAGCATCTATCCTAAGCATCTTGCATTGTGCTTCTCCGTCCAATAATATAAGACGTTTTTACAAGCTAGTTTCGCTTGCAAAAACGTCTTATAGGCAATGGAAGCGGCTCCTCTGCCGTGCGCTACGTGTCGTTGGGTTGGGTCACTGACCTGAGGGCCCACATGTCAGGATACCGTACGTGAGAGGATCCTCACGCATAGGCAATGGCTTGACTTCATGTACTTCCGGGTGACTGACGTTGGTCGTCACCAGGTGCACGCGCCGCCACGATTTTTCCATCGCTGACCCTAGGGATCACCGCCGCCGACGCTGTGGAAACAATCTGAATTTCCCAACGACATCAAACATTCAGTCTCTGTCTCGTTGCTCCCCTGCTGGGCGGGATCCAACGACCATTGACAGGCCTCCCAAATCGCCCAGGTGCCGTCAGCTGAGCTCTTGTGGGGTAGCGGGTGATATGCAGCACTTCTATCTGAAACTCTGAATTTCAAATGCGACACTGCAGTGAACAAAAACGGGAAACTCTGAATCTCTGAGCCCGCTGGGAATTCAGTCAATACACGGCCTCAAATGGAATCCATGGGGTTGCACTGGCCGGCCGAGCCTGGTTGTTTATTTCTGGTAAGTTGTGGCCGTGAGAGCTGGCTCGTAAGAGCAACACACGTCGCTTCTGAACCGGTAAGAGGAACAGCTGTGCGGCAGTGCAAAAATGGATTGCAGCAAGGCCACAGGAGCCACGAGATTATACAATAAAAGCCAACAAATCAAACGGGAAAAAGGCGGGGAATATATATGCTTCTAAAACACTTTCATGTGGCTAAGGCAAGCCCTTGGGTTCACAGCTCCATGTGCCCGTCGTCGCTGTCGGCGGTGGCGGTGAACCCGTCGTCGTCAGACTCCGAGTCCTCCTCGCCGCGCTCGCCGTCGCCGTCGCTGGAGGAGAGCCGCGCGAGCCAGCAGCTGCCGTGGAGGTGGCCGCTCACGCAGACGAAGTACTCGAGGCGGCCCTCGTGGGCGCCGAGGCGGCGGCACGCGCTGCGGGGCGCGAGGCCGGCCGCGGTGACGCTCCAGACGCGCGCGCCGCAGTAGGGGCAGCGCACGCGGGGCTCCAGCGGGGCGCGCCCGCCCACCAGGCAGGCGCGCGTGCGGGAGCGCATGAAGCCGCGGAACACGCCGCGGTAGGCGCCCACGTCCTCGTCGGCGGCGCCGGCGCCGGCCGCCGCGTGCTCGCACGGGTCCGACACGTACAGCAGGTCCCCGCCGCACCGCCGCGACAGGAAGCTCCGCCCGGACGTCTTGGAGAAGCGCGAAACGGGCGCGAAGTGGCCCCGCACGCCCGCCCCGGCCGCGCCGCAGCAGAAGAGGAGAAGCTTCGCCAGCGCCGGCCACTCGCCGCCCACGCGGCCCGACGAGGCCGAGGGCCCCGTGGTGAGCGCGGACACCATCCGCGGCGCCCGCGAGACGCAGAGCTCGCGCCACAGCACGCGCTCCGCGACGGCGCGCAGCCGGCGGCTGACCCGTGCCACGGAGCACAGCGCCTGCGGGTCCCAGTTGAGCGCGCGGAAGACCAGCGCCAGCACCTGCTCGTCCAGGATCCCCACGTTCACCCCGCGGATCCGCGCCCCAATGCCGCGCCCCCCGCTGCTCCACTCGTCGGCCATGCCGCCGCTCGCATTCGCCTTGCTGCTGCCCCCGCCATCGGCGCTGGCGACGCGCAGCCGTCGCATCTCCCGCGTTCCCTCACTCATACTAACCGACTGTTGCGACAAGCCAACGGATTCCGGCAGACCCAACCCAATGACCGGACCTGGTGGTGTGACTCTGTGCGTGACTGCGATTCGCGTGTCGGAGCGCGGAGCGGGGCGGCGCCAGCTTGTAGGCAGTTATATACGTGCACGCACGCCCGTCCGGCCGTCCCGTCCGTGCTCCCTGGAGGGCTGGTGCGGCCGGCCACGCCGTCTCTTCGTGTCGCCGCGCCGCGCGTGACAATTGTACGGCTCAACCGCGATAACCGCTAGCGATGATGCGGTTGCGATCAGAAAAGCCATCTTTGTCGCACCCCCCCGCAAGCAAAATATCTCCGTCATCCCCGCACGCTAATCCCTCTCGCCTTCCGTGCCGTCCGTGCCTCTCCGTCAAACAGTGCCATTCTTGGACCGGAGCAGCGCCTGTCGCGACCGATCCAAACTTCCTTCCTGCCCGGACAGAGCGCGCCGGTGCCGCGCACGCGGGTGCAGCACAGCGCTGCTCGCCATCACGAAAATATCTTGCGCATATGTTAGTCTTATCTCCGGAGAGCGCGCCGGAGTAGTTTATTTAGCTGACGTACGAGTATCTACGGCGAGCACACTGGCGGGCGGGACGCGTGCCCCGGCGGTCGCATCTGCGCGCCCGTGCTCTGGGGCGACACGTGCTGGCAGGACCTCGCTTGACGGGGGACGCGTGGCGGGCATCACGGCGGCTTGGACCAACTAATCGCCGGATTCCGTTGGCTCCCCGCCCGGGCTGGCGGCGGTGGCGACGCGTGTAGCTGCTGGGAAGCCCACACGCGGAAATATTTGGGGCTACGCGGCGCGCCTGGGTTGGCCGAGTGGCACACGCGTCGGGGAGTTGATTCGGTCGCTCGCTGCGTGCGTGCCGTTTCTTTGCCACTACGTACTGGATGAAGATCCACCAATCATCAATCCCGCTGCACGTAGAATGGTGGGATCGCATTTGTTTTTGTCTTCTTTTGGAAGAAAGGATGGAAATGTAATACAAGTACTGTACGTTACGTAGGGTTTGACAAATGACGTCTCGGATGGCTCTCGCTCCGGTGCGATGGGATGCCCACGGAACGGGGCTCAAAATCAATCATTCGTGGTGTCGGGGACGATGTCATGGAGGAAGCATCTCCTCGCAGTTCACGCAAGCATGGTTGTTACTGTTATCATCAGGTGCTACTGTGCTAGTAACACACCGGGGCAGCATCGCATCAGAATCCTTGGCTTGTCAAGAAAAAAAAGGATTTCGTAAGGAAACAAAACTACGAGGTTGTTTCTGTTGGAAATGTTAGCGCATTTTTGATTAATCTATAATCCACGAGAAAGCGGTAAGCATGGCATTTAGAATATGGAACTCACATCGATAGCTAAGCATGTACTAAGTACGTATAACACATAGAATCCAAACATATATGTACATGGCATATATAGCACACAAACAGTAATTATAGATGAATAAGTCGTACCCTTCGGCTGGCCAGACCAACGCAGCGGCGGCAGAAGCAGCCCCGGCGTCGTTCGCGACCTTCTTCTAGACGACGACATCGTCGGTCATGGAGTCGATGCAGGGAACGTAGTCGAAGCGGAGGAGGACGGTGACCGGGACAGATAGGGAGCAGTCGCGCTGTGACGCTCCCCAAAAACCTTATCGTCCTTCTCCCAAACAGGATATCGAAGGACGGGGTTTCAGAGGCATTTGATCTCCCGACCAACCATGCACGCGGTCGTCGGGATTAGACCGTGAGAGGCAGCACAATGAGAGAAACAATAGATGATGGCTAGCATTGCGCGAGGACGGAGTGAATGTGTCTCGACTACACTGGCTAACTCCTCCTTTATATAGACCGTCACGTAGGGAGTTATGGGCATGGGCTTAGGCCCATGACCAAGTCGACGCAACCCTCGAAAGGGAGCCGGCATACCCCGGGAACTCAAACAGCACACGGTCCAATGTCTCGGACTGTGGCATGACTGTTAGCGACTCGCTAATTAATTCCAGATTAATTAACCATTCCCGACAGACAAAAATAAAACACATATGTGTGAGCTTGGCTTGACTCATTCCTACAACTTGCGGCACGCACACGTCGTGGCTAGGCGGGTGGCGAAGGAGGAGGAGCATGCATGTACCACTCCTCTTCCAAGCTCCCAATGGCAAATGGTAGACCCACCCTTATATAGGGGTCTCAACTCTCCTTAACTAGCAAGGTCATACTAATATTCCCACCACCTGTCATACACCTACGTGTACCTCAAGATTAATCAGGAATCATTGTTTATATGGGCCCAAAGCCCATCAATGATTCAACAACCCCCCATCAGATCTCGAGGAACATTAATTTATCATTTCTTCCAAACAATGTTTTGATATACCAAAAATTTCAGTAGATACTTTAAGTTGAACTTCCACCTAGAGCAACCGGATTGGACTTGTTCATAATTGAACAATGGACTATGCATTGAATTGTCAGTTTAGTGTGCAGAAGTTTCGTCGATTGTCAACTGGTACGTGGTTGCCGAAGGCTAAATCCCATAGGTGGAGCTTATTAGTCATACTCCTCATGCGTTCATGAGTATTCTAGAGATTACCATATCTCATAGACTATGACCAGCAATCGGGTCCACATAGGTTTGTTCCTCAAAAGAATGCTCTGTAGGATAGCATCTTGCTTAGACAAGCTTTGAAACACATTAAGACAAAAGGCTGTTCGAAATATGCCCTAGAGGCAATAATCAATTAGTTATTATCATATTTCCTTGTTCATGATAATCGTTTATTATACATGCTATAATTGTATTGAATGGAAACACATTACATGTGTGGGTAAATAGACAACACTCTGTCCCTAGTATGCCTCTAGTGAACTAGCTCATTGATCAAAGGTGGTCAAGGTTTCCTAGCCATTGACATGTGATGTCATTTGATAACGGGATCACATCATTAGGAGAATGATGTGATGGACAAGACCCAAACTACAAACGTAGCATATGATCGTGTCAGTTTGTTGCTACTGTTTTCTGCA
The DNA here is from genome assembly GCA_022496015.1 of Hordeum marinum. NCBI lineage: Eukaryota > Viridiplantae > Streptophyta > Magnoliopsida > Poales > Poaceae > Hordeum > Hordeum marinum. The sequence continues at coordinate 390,817,659 of CM039672.1, forward strand.
TGTCAAAGTATGTGTTCCTATGACCATGAGATCATGCAACTCATTGACATCGGAGGAGTACCTTGTGTGTATCAAACGTCGCAACGTAACTGGGTGACTATAACGGTTCTCTACAGGTATCTCCGAGGGTGTCTGTTGAGTTGGCATGGATCAAGACTGGGATTTGTTACTCCGTGTGACGAAGAGGTATCTCAGGGCCCACTTGGTAATACAACATCACAATGAGCCTTGCAAGCAATGTGACTAATTGTTAGTTGCGGGATCTTGTATTACGTAGCGAGTAAAGAGACTTGCCGGTAACGAGATTGAACTAGGCATGGAGATACCGACGATCGAATTTCGGGCAAGTAACATACCGAAGAACAAAGGGAACATCATACGGGATTAACTGAATCGTTGACATAGAGGTTCGACCGATAAAGATCTTCGTAGAATATGTGGGAACTAATGTGGAGATCCAGGTCCCGCCATTGGTTATTGACCGTAGAGGTGTCTCGGTCATGTCTACATAGTTCTCGAACCCGCAGGGTCTGCACACTTAAGGTTTGGTGACGTTTCGATAGTATAGAGTTATGTATGGTGGTGACCGAAGGTTGTTCGGAGTCCCGGATGAGATCCCGGACATCACGAGGAGCTCCAGAATGGTCCGGAGGTAAAGATTCATATATAGGAAGTCCCAGTTTGGTCGCCGGAAAAGTTTCGGGCTCATCGGTAGTGTACCGGGAGTGCCGGTAGTGTATCGGGAGACCTCCGGGAGGGGTATTTCGACCCAAGAGGGTTCATGGGCTGTGGGAAAGTATTAACCAGACCTTAGTGGGCTGGTGGAACCTCCACATAAGGCCCATGCGGCTGGAAGAAAGAGACCCAAAGGAAAAAGGTGGAAAAAGGCCAAAAAGGAGCAATCCTAGTCCTACTAGGATTGGAGGAGGAGATTCCTCCTCTCCCTCCTTGCCTTGGCCGAATCCAAAGAGGGCCAGCCCTTGCGGCCAGACTCTCCTCGGCTCCTATATATATTGGTGTAATAGAGGGTTTTTGGACTAGTTTTTCCCGGCCACATGCTACCCGTTCCACCGGTGCATAGTTTCTCCTCTAGATCATATTTCCGCAGTGCTTAGGCGAAGCCCTGCCGGAATTGCTCCACCACCATAACCGGAGCGCCGTCACGCTGCCGGTGAACTCTTCTCCCTCTCCACTTCCTCTTGCTGGATCAAGATGGTGGAGATCGTCATCAAGCTGCACGTGTGCTGAACGCGGAGGTGCCGTCGGTTCGGCGCTAGATCGGAAGGACCGTGAACAAGATCGCGAGACGGTTCGTGGTGAGTTCACGAGACGGATCGTGATGACTTCGCGGGACGGATCGTGATTGGATCGCAGGACGGATCGTGATGTGATCGCGGGACGCTCGACGATTTGGATCGCGAAGATGTTCGACTACACCAACCGCGTTTCTTAACGCTTCCCGCTTAGCGATCTACAAGGGTATGTAGATCCACTCTCCCTCTCGTAGATGCTCATCACCATGGATAGATCTTCGTGTGCGTCGGAAATTTTTTGTTTCCCATGCAACGTTCCCCAACAGTGGCATCATGAGCTAGGTTGATGGTTCGATGAGATCTCGAGTAGAACACAAAAGGTTTGTGGGCGTTGATGCTTAGATTGCTTCCTTCCTTGGTCGGATTTTGGTTCAGCAGTATTGTGAGATGAAGCGGCCCGGACCAAAATTACTCGTACGCTTACGAGAGACCGGTTCCCTCGATGCAACTTGTTGCCTAGATGGCTTGCGGGTGGCAGTTTCTCTCACTTTAGTTGGATCGGATTCGACAAAGGCGGTCCTTGAGAAGGTTGAAAAGCAAATTATGTATCACCATTGTGGTTAATGCGGAGGTGAGAATCATTCTTGCTAGAAACCCGTAGCAGCCACGTAAAACATGCAACAACAATTAGAGGACGTCTAACTTGTTTTTGCAGGGTATGTTGTGATGTGATATGGCCAATTACATGATGTGATATATGTGATGTATGAGATGATCATGTGATTTATAGAATTTCACGACTTGAATGTCGATGAGTACAGCAACCGGTAGGAGCCATAGGGTTGTCTTTAATTATTGTATGACCTGCGTGTCAATCATTAAGCGCTATGTAATGCTTTACTTTATCGCTAAACGGTAGCAATAGTAGTAGAAGCATGCAGGGCGTGACAATCCCGATGGCGACACGTTAATGGAGATCAAGATGATGGAGATCATGGTGTCGTGCCGGTGACGATGGAGATCATGTCGCTGCTTTCAAGATGGAGATCAAAAGCACAAGTTCATGGCCATATCATGTCACTTATGATTTGCATGTGATGTTAATCCTTTTATGCACCTTGTTTTGCTTAGGACGACGGTAGCATTATAAGGTGATCCCTCACTTAAATTTCAAGATGAATTGTGTTCTCCCCGAGTGTGCACCATTGCGAAAGTTAGTCGTGTTGAGACACCACGTGATGATCGGGTGTGATAGACTCTACGTTCACATACAACGGGTGCAAGCCAGTGTTGCACATGCGGAACACTCGGGTTAAACTTGACGAGCCTAGCATGTACAGACATGGCCTCAGAACACAAGAGACCGAAAGGTCGAACATGAGTCATATAGTAGATATGATCAACATAATGATATTCACCATTGTAACCACCTCAACTCACGTGATGATCGGACTTGAGTTGGTGAATTTGGATCATGTATCACTCGAATGACCGGAGGGATGTCAATTTGTGTGGGAGTTCTTAAGTAATATGATTAATTGAACTCATTATCATGAACGTAGTCAGTAGTGTCTTTGCAAATTATATTGTAGATTACTTGCTCGCGTTGTAGCTCCCTTGAATTTTCATGTTCCTAGAGAAATAGAGTTGAAAGATGATGGTAGCAATATTGCGGATTGGATCCGTGATCTGAGGATTGTCCTCGTTGCTGCACAGAAGGCTTATGTCCTTAATGCACCGCTCGGTGCGCCAACCCCTCTAGCGTCGTCTGTAGATGTTGTGAACATCTGACAGGTACGTGCTGATGACTACTTGATAGTTTAGTGCGTCATGCATTACAGCTTAGAATTGAGGCTTCGAAACGTTTTGAACGTCACGGAACATATGAGATGTTCTAAGAGCTGAAATTAGGATCTCAGGCTCATGCCCGTGTTGCGAGATATGAGATCTCCAACAAGATTCTTTGCCTGCAAGATGAACGAGAATAGCTCAATCGTTGAGCATGTGCTCAGATTGTCTGGGTGCTACAATCGCTTGAGTCGAGTGGGAGTTCATCTTCTAGATAAGATAGTGATTGATATAGTTCTCCAAGTCACTTTCACTAAGCTACTAGAACTTGGTGATGAACCATAAAATGCCAGGGATAGAATTAATGATCCCTGAGCTATTCGCGATGTTTGACACCGCGAAGGTAGAAATTGAGAAGGAGCGTCAAAGTGTTGATGGTTAGTTAAAACCACTAGTTTCGAGAAGGGCAAGAGAAAGGAGGGAACCTTCATGGATGGCAAGTCAGTTGCTGCTCCAGTGAAGCAACCCAAAGTTGAACTCAAACCCGAGACTAAGTGCTTCGATTATGAGGAGAGCGGTCCCTGAAGCGGAACAACCCTAGATACTTGGTAGATAAGAAGGCTGGCAACGTCGACAAAAGTATATTTGATATACGTGTTATTGATGTGTACCTTGCTTGTACTCCTAGTAGCACCTGGGTATTGGATACCGGTTCGGTTGCTAAATGTTAGTAACTCGAAATAAAAGCTACGAAATAAACAGAGAACTAGCTAAGTGTGAGGTGACGATGAGTGTTGGAAATGTTTCCAAGGTTGATGTGATCAACATCGCACGCTCTCTCTACCTTCGAGATTAGTGACGGACCTAAAATAAATATTATTTGGTGTTTTTTGCGTTGAGCATGAACGTGATAAGATCATGTTCATTGCAACACAGTTATTCATTTAAGTTAGAGAATAATGGTTATTCTATTTACATGAATAATACCTTCAATGGTCATGCACCCAATAAGAATGGTTTGTTGAAACTTGATCGTAGTAATACACATGTTCATAACACTGATGCCAAAAAGATGCAAAGTTAATAATGATAGTACCACATACTTGTGGCACTGCCGCTAAAGGTCATATTGGTATAAAACGCATGAAGAAACTCCATGCTGATGGATCTTTGGACTCATTCGATTTCGAATCGGTTGAGACATGCGAGCCATGCCTCTTGGTCAAGATGACTAAGGACCCCGTTTTCTGTTTTGATGAAGCGGGCAAGTGATTTACTGGAAATGATACATGTTGATGTATGCAATCCAATATGTCTTTTAGCGTGCGGTGGATATCATTATTTTCTTACCTTCACTGATAATTTGAGTAGATATAGTGTATATTTACTTAATGAAACACAAGTCTGAATCGTTTGAAAGGTTCAAGCAAATTCAGAGTGAAGTTTAAGATCACCGTGACAAGAAGATAAATATGTTTGTGATATGATCGTGGATGTGAATATCTAAGTTACGAATTTGGCATACAACTTTAGACAATGTGAAAGTTGTTTCACAACTCACGCCACCTGGAACACCATAGTGTGATGGTGTGTCCGAACGTGATAGTCGTGCTCTATTGGATATGGTGTGTGCTATGATGTCTATTATCATTTTGTTACTATAATTTTGGGGTTATGCATTAGAGACAACTACATTCACTTTAAATAGGGCACCATCTATATCCGTTGAGATGACACCGTGTGAACTATGGTTTGATAGAAACCTAAGCTGTCATTTCTTAATGTTTGGGGCTGCGACGCTTGTATGGAAAATGTTTTCACCTAATGAACTCGAACCCAAAGCAGACAAATGCATCTTCATAGAATACCCTAAAGAACAGTTGGGTGAACCTTCTATCTCAGATCCAAGCATAAAATGTTTATTGCTAAAACTGGGTCCTTTCTTGAGAAAAGGTTTCTCTTGAAAGAATTGAGTGGGAGGAGGATAGAACTTGATGAGGTTATTGAACCTCTGCTTCAACACGAAAGTAGCGCCACACAGAAAGATGTTTCTGTGAAGCCTACATCAGTTGAAAAGAAAGTTAATGATGATGATCATGAAGCTTCGGATCAAGTTACTATCGACCTACGAGGAAAATAGAACTTGATGAGTTTATTGAACCTTCACTTCAACCAGAAAGTGGCGCAGCGCAGAAAGATGTTTCTGTGAAGCATACGTCAGTTGAAGAGGAAGTCAATGATGATGATCATGAAGCTTCGGATCAAGTTACTATCAAACTTCGTAGGTCTACAAGGATGTGTACTGCTACTGAGCGGTACGACAACCCTGTCTTGGAGGTCATGTTGTTGGACAACGATGAACCTACGAACTGTGGAGAAGCGATGATGGGCCCGGAAACCAACAAATGGTTAGAGGCCATGAAATCCGAGAAAGGATCCATGTATGAAAACCAAGTATAGACTTTGGTGGACTTGCTCGTTGGACGGCAGGTCGTTAAGTACAAATGGATTTTTAAAATGAAGACAGACGCTGATGGTAAATGCTACCATTTGTAAAGCTCGACTTGTTGCAAAGTAGTTTACGACAAGTTCAAAGAGTTGACTGCGATGAGACTTTATCACTCGTAGCGATGCTAAAGTTGGTTGGAATTATGTTAGCAGTTGCTGCATTTTTCAATTATGAAATCTGGCAGATGGATGCCAAAACATCGTTTCCTTCCTTAAGGAAAGGTTGTATGAGATATAACCAGAAGGTTTTGTCAATCCTAAGGATGCTAAAAGATGTGCGAGTTTCAGTGATTCTTCTATGAACTGAAGCAAGCATCTCGGAGTTGGAATATACACTTTGATGAGGTGATCAAAGTTTTTGAGTCTATACAAAGTTTACGAGAAACTTGTATTTGCAATAAAGTGAGTGGGAGCACTATAGAGTTTCTGATAAGTATATGTGGATGACATATTGCTATTCGGAAATGATGTAGAATTTTTGGAGAGCATAAACGGGTGTTTGAAAAGAGTTCTTCAAAGGAAGACCTGGATAAAGCTACCTAATTGTTGAGCATCAAGATCTATAGAGATAGATCAAGATACTTGATGAGACTTTCAATGAGTACATACCTTGACAAGATTTTGAAAGAGTTCAAAATGGATCAGTTAGAGAAAGAGTTCTTGCCTAATTTGTAAGGTATAAAGTTGAGTAAGACTCAATGCCCAGTGACTGCAAAAGATAGAGAAAAGATGAGTGTCATCCCCTATGCTTCAGCCATAGGCTCTATCATGTATGCAATGTTGTGCACAAGACCCGATGTCAGCCTTGCCATAAGTATGGCCAGAAGGTTTCAAAGTGATCCTGGAATGGAGCACTGGACAGCGATCAAGATTATCCTTAGTAACTAAAAGACTAAGGAGATGTTTCTCGATTATGGAGGTGATAAAGAGTTCGTCGTAAAGAGTTACGTCGATGCAAGATTTAACACCAATCCGGATGACTCATAGTAGCAACTGGATACATATAAGTGAGCAGCCATTTGGAATAGTACCAAGTGGAGTGTGGTAGCAGTGTTTACGGTTTGACATAAAAATTTGCAAAGTACACACGGATCTGAATGTCGAAGACCCGTTGACTATAAGACCTCTCTCACATGCAAGGCATGATCGAGCCCCAGAACTCATTGGGTGTTAGATTCATAACAATGCAAAACACATGGTGATGTGAACTAGATTATTGACTCTAGTGCAAGTGAGAGACTGTTGGAAATATGCCCTAGAGGCAATAATAAATTAGTTATTATCATATTTCCTGTTCATGATAATCGTTTATTATCCATGCTATAATTGTATTGAATGGAAACACATTACATGTGTGGGTAAATAGACAACACTCTGTCCCTAGTATGCCTCTAGTGAACTAGCTCATTGATCAAAGATGGTCAAGGTTTCCTAGCCATTGACATGTGATGTCATTTGATAATGGGATCACATCATTAGGAGAATGATGTGATTGACAAGACCAAACTACAAAAGTAGCATATGATCGTGTCAGTTTGTTGCTACTGTTTTCTGCATGTCAAAGTATGTGTTCCTATGACCATGAGATCATGCAACTCATTGACATCGGAGGAGTACCTTGTGTGTATCAAACGTCGCAACGTAACTGGGTGACTATAACGGTTCTCTACAGGTATCTCCGAGGGTGTCTGTTGAGTTGGCATGGATCAAGACTGGGATTTGTTACTCCGTGTGACGAAGAGGTATCTCAGGGCCCACTTGGTAATACAACATCACAATGAGCCTTGCAAGCAATGTGACTAATTGTTAGTTGCGGGATCTTGTATTACGTAACGATTAAAGAGACTTGCCGGTAACGAGATTGAACTAGGTATGGAGATACCGACGATCGAATCTCGGGCAAGTAACATACCGAAGAACAAAGGGAACATCATACGGGATTAACTGAATCCTTGACATAAAGGTTTGACCGATAAAGATCTTCATTGAATATGTAGGAACCAATGTGGACATCCAGGTCCCACCATTGGTTATTGACCGTAGAGATGTCTCGGTCATGTCTACATAGTTCTCGAACCCGCAGGGTCTGCACACTTAAGGTTTGGTGACGTTTCGGTAGTATAGAGTTATGTATGGTGGTGACCGAGGGTTGTTCGGAGTCCCGGATGAGATCCCGGACGTCATGAGGAGCTCCAGAATGGTCCGGAGGTAAAGATTCATATATAGGAAGTCCTAGTTTGGTCGCCGGAAAAGTTTCGGGCTCATCGGTAGTGTACCGAGAGACCTCCGGGAGGGGTATTTCGACCCAAGAGGCTTCATGGGCTGTGGGAAAGTATTAACCAGCCCTTAGTGGGCTGGTGGAACCTCCACATAAGGCCCATGCGGTTGGAAGAAAGAGACCCAAAGGAAAAAGGTGGAGAAAGGCCAAAAATGAGCAATCCTAGTCCTACTAGGATTGGAGGAGGAGAGTCCTCCTCTCCCTCCTTGCCTTGGCCGAATCCAAAGAGGGCCAGCCCTTGCGGCCAGACTCTCCTCTCCTCCTATATATATTGGTGGAATAGAGGGTTTTTGGACTAGTTTTTCCCGGCCACGTGCTACCTGTTCCACTGGTGCATAGTTTCTCCTCTAGATCGTATTTCCTCAGTGCTTAGGCGAAGCCCTGCCGGAATTGCTCCACCACCATCACCGGAGCGCCGTCACGCTGCTGGTGAACTCTTCTCCCTCTCCACTTCCTCTTGCTGGATCAATATGGTGGAGATCGTCATCAAGCTACACGTGTGCTGAACGCGGATGTGCCGTCGGTTCGGCGCTAGATCGGAAGGACCGTGAACAAGATCGCGAGACGGTTCGTGATGAGTTCACGGGACGGATCGTGATGAGTTCGCGGGACGGATCGTGATTGGATCGCGGGAGGGATCTGATGTAATCGCGGGACGCTCGACGATTTGGATCGTGAAGATGTTCGACTACACCAACCGCGTTTCTTAACGCTTCCCGCTTAGCGATCTACAAGGGTATGTAGATCCACTCTCCCTCTCGTAGATGCTCATCACCATGGATAGATCTTCGTGTGCGTAGGAATTTTTTTGTTTCCCATGCAACGTTCCCCAACAAAGGCAACATGCCTTACAGATTACAAGAGTATTGCATCTCCAACACTACAAGAAATATGCTATCTTGTGACCTTCTGTCAGTGACCCTAGAAGAAATGGTCATAAATCTATGACCATTTGAGACCAATAGGTCGTAAGCTATTTGAGGGACTCCAAACGATAAACCATAATGAACATTAAGGCCAGAAAGGTCATAAGTTTCTTACAGCAAAAGGTAATAAAGCAGACAACACTGGTCTGCTGCCTTATTTCTAACTAATCATGACCAATATAAATGGTCATTACACTTGAGTTCGAATGCATTAGAATGATTAGGCAGCCACCTCAGCAATCTCGCTTATGTGTCAATGTTTATGTGTCATTTTTGCTGGCAGGAGCACACTCTAACCGGCAGGACCCATTTGACAAACGCCTTAATTCGTTAATTCGCTTGGTAAAAAGAAAACATGGTGGGGACTCGAACCCTCGACCCGCGGTAGTGGTGCTGCGTTCCTTACCAGTGGCCTAGAGAAGGTCTGTTGCTCAAGTACCAGTAGGATTTTATCTATCATATAGCCAGTAGCTGTCTTAATTCATTGACACATGGGACCAATTCACTTACAAGTGGGACCTATTTGACAGTGGGACCGGGATGTGTATTTACGCTTATAGGTGGGACCCATTTGACAACTGGATCGAGCTGTTTTTTTGCTTATAAGTGTGGCCCATTTGACAGAGGGACTGAGCACTGAATTAGCTAGTAAAAAGGATGCGCGAGCAGGGACTCGAACCCACGACTGAGCGTTGTATTCGTTGTCACACAACCACTGGGCTAGAGAGGGATTATTGATCTTTGTCGTAATGTTTCGTTAAATCAATAAAACAACTTTGGCTGGGCTAGAGAGGGCTAGAGAGGGACTGGCAGCATCGAGCGGGGACTCGAGCCAACACTTAGCAAAACCCCCCTCTCATTTCTTAGGTCTGGTAAGCGACGGGGGCGGGGGCCGGCGGCGGAAGCAACCGGCTGTGGCAGGGTCCAGCGGCAGAAGCAACCGGCAGGGGAGGCAGGGCCGTGGCCGACAGCGGAAGCGACCGGCGGCGAGGGCTGGGGCCACCGATGCTGGTGTTGCCTCCCCGCGCGGCTCGCCCATGACAGGAACTGCATCCTCGCCGCTTGGTTTTATAGGAGCGGCTCGCCGAGCATGGGGGACTCTCCGTTGTCGCCACCACCGCAAGCAGGCCTCCCAGTATGCACCCCTCTCCTCAACCCCCTCTCCTCTCCCCCTCTCTTCAGATCTAAATCTCTGCAAGTGTCTAAGAGAATGCTAATTGCATCATGTCAATGGTAGCAGTGCACGGTTCTTGTGATGCTCCGCCCCTCAGATTTGCACCTGTTGATGAACACTAGCTAGATTTTGTCAAGTGTAGCTTAATTTGAGTGTGAATAGAGAGATAATCTGAGTTTTTTTGTCTTAATGTGTGATGAACACTTGCTAGTAGTCAAGTGTACATTAATTTGAGTGTGAATCCCTCAGCTGCAGCTGCAGCTTAATCTGATGGATGGATGCTACTTTGTTTTTTAGTGCAGCTAGAGTTGGATCTCCTCTGTTTTTTAGTGCAACTCTGTGTGATCTATTTTAGGTTTTACATGTTTTTGTTAGCTTTTCTTTTCTCCCATGTGAAATCTGTATTTCTTGTGAACTGCTTTTTATTGCTCCCATGTGAAATCAGTAAACCATGTGAATTGCACTTAAGTAGTGAGAAATTGGAAATAGCCGAATGTTGTGGTTAGGCAGTTAGCATATGAAGTTGGGTGCCTACCTTATTTTATGAATTTTTAGCTGCCATTACTGCCATCCATTTTCATTAATTAATGTTGATGCACTTAGATTGGTTGCTAAGTTGCAACAATTTGTTGTCTTTGGCAGATGGATAGAAGCTGGATTAGAAAAGGGGTTAGAAGGTTTTCCAAAGAACATATGAATGGAGTTAATGAATTTATGCTATTTGTTAGGGAATTTTTTGCCAAGGATGCTGTCATTCTTTGCCCAGCAGCAACCAGCATAGAGAGATTCCGACGGGTCACCGGCCGGGTAGAGACACGCCAGCATTTGTAAACCATGCGGGAAGCCCGCAAGAGGCACCAGCTAGGCCGGCTTACCAGGAGCCCGTGCCTTTCGTTTTGGTAGGGCAGCAGTAAACTCCAGGACAGTAGGGCTGCCGTGTTTGTCACCGGCTTTGCGGAGCGAACGGTTGCCGAAAGACTTCAAAGGGCCCCGCAAGGTCCCAAATTATACCGCTAATTTACCCCCGGAGGCCTGGGTGGAAAGTTATGAACTGGCCATGGAGATGCTGGATGTCAGTGAGGCGGTTTGTGCCAAGTATTTCGTCATGATGCTTGAAGGCCCGACTCGCACGTGGCTAAAGGGATTACCACATAATACCATCAATTCATGGGCGGAGCTCAGGGCCCGGTTCATTAAAAACTTTCAAGGGATGTGCAAGCAGCGTATGACCATTGTGGATCTTGATCACTGTGTCCAACAGGAGAACGAGTCGGCCCATCATTGGGTATGGCGGGTCTCGACAATCATCCACTCATCGGAGCAGATCACAGTGGCCCAAGCGGTGCTGATCTTGGAGAAGAACTGCCACTTTGTTCCTCTGAAGCAGAAACTTGGCCGACTCAAACGTATGTGTCAGGACATGGGAGAGCTCATGATGGCTCTCACAAAATATGCCGACTCTAACAGCATGAAGGATCCGGGTTCTGATGATGAGAAGGATGGCCAAGGTAAGAAGAGCAATCAAGGCAAGGGTGCAGCAAACAATGGTAGCCAGAGCAAGTGTAAGAATCCAGAGGCCAGGTCAGAGCTGGTGGCTAATACAAACACCGAGCAAAATTACCCCAAAGGCAATAGGAGGTTCAGATCACCCTTTGGCAAGGATAACTCTTCCTCGAACATGGAGGAGTTACTTAAGCGACCTTGTCCAAATTACTGTCTGCCTGACAAGCCGGCAAACCACACATGGGAGAATTGCAATTTCATGCAGAAGTACAAGCGGTATTTCACACAACCTAACAATTGAGATGGTGGCCCGCCAGGCGGCTCAGGACATGGCGGGTCAGGAGCTGGGTTTGGTTCCGGCGGCTCAGGATCGAGTCATTCGGGTCAGGATAATCAAGGGGGACACGAGCCGCATTCTGGTATCAATAATCAACAACAACAACAACAACAACATCGTAATCAGTCTGATTATCAGACTAATCCGATGTAGCTCAGCTCTGGGCAGTACCACGTTTTCACGACCAATCTCAATAAACGGGACCAGAAGTTACGTAAGCGGGTAGTTAATGCGGTTGCACCGGCTCTTCCGCAGTACTTAAAGTGGTCTGAATATGACATAACATGGAGCCGAGAAGATCACCCGCTGCGTGTTGATGACCCGGGGCGGCTACCTTTGGTTGTGGCCCCCCAGGTGGGCAGATATATGGTGAACAAGGTGCTTATGGATGGCGGCAGCAGCATAAACATCCTTTATTATGACACTTTTTGGCAGATGAAGTTGCTTGACAAGGATTTAAAACCTTCATCCACCGTCTTTCATGGTGTGGTGCCGGGTAAGTCGGCGTATCTGGTGGGCAGGATTTTGTTGGAAGTGGCTTTTGGCGATGAGTACAATTACAGGGTGGAATCCTTGTGGTTCAAGGTGGTCAAGATCAAGAGTCCTTATCATGCGTAATTTGGATGGCCGGCTTATGCTAAGTTCATGGCTAGGCTCTGCTATGTTTACTTGCAGCTCAAGATGCGTGGCTTAAATAGTACCATTACCGTTCATGGTGACCGAAATACGGCTATTGAGTGTGAAGAAGGAGATGCGGCTTACGCAGAGTCCAGTTGCGCCCAGGAGGAACTTAAGTTCTATAAGGAGAATGTTGATCCGGAGGATATGACCCCGCTGAAAAAGCCCACCACGGAGGTTGAGCCGCCCCTCAAGTTTTCAGCAGATGATACCAAGACAGTAGATTTCACTCCGGGCGACTCATCTAAGCAGTTCATCATTGGATCTCACATGGATCCCAAATAGGAAAGCGCTCTCATCGAATTCATCCGTGAGAATCGGGACATCTTCGCATGTAAACCTTCTGACATGCCGGGTGTACCGAGAGAGTTCACTGAGCACAACCTTAATGTGGATCCAAAGTTTAAGCCGATTAAATAGTTTTTGTGGCGGTTCAATGAGGAGAGGCGCAAGGCTATTGGGGAAGAATTTGCCCGGCTTTTGGCAGCGGGTTTTATCATTGAAGTTTTTCACCCAGAATGGTTGGCGTATGTGTGTGGACTACACGGACCTTAACAAAGCTTGTCCGGCTGATCCATTTGCCCTCCCTCATATTGATCAGATCATTGATGCTACGACGGGGTGTGAAAGTTTGTGCTTCCTGGATGCTTACTCAGGTTATCATCAGATCAATATGCCAGTTAAAGACTAGGAGAAGACGGCTTTTATTACACCCCTTGGGGCGTTCTGTTATGTCTCTATGCCTTTCGGGCTCAAGAGTGCCCAGGTGACTTATCAGCGATGCGTGCAGAACTGCCTTCACAGTGAGATTGGCCGTAACGTTCATGCTTATGTAGATGACATCGTGGTCAAATCCAGAAAGAAGGAGACTCTCTTGGAGGATTTAAAGGAAACTTTTGATAATCTCCGGGTCTACAAGATGATGCTTAACCCGACCAAGTGTCTTTGGTGTTCCGGCGGGCAAGCTTTTGGGTTTCCTGGTCTCTGAGCATGGTATCAAGGCTAACCCGGATAAAATCAAGGCTATTACCTCTTTGGGAGAGCCGGCTTGCATTAATGATGTTCAGCGCTTGGCAGGGCGGATTGCTGCCTTGAGCCGGTTCATAAGCTGTCTTGGAGAGAAGGCTATTCCTTTATATCAAATGATGAAGAAGACAGAGAAATTTGTCTGGAGCAAAGCGGCGGGTGAAGCACTTGAGGCGCTTAAAAACCAGCTCACTGAGCCACTATTTCTAGCCGCTCCGGCTGAGAAAGAACCGTTACTCCTTTATGTGGTGGCTAATAACCAGGCAGTGAGTGCTGCAATTGTGGTCGAGCACAAGGAGGCCGGGAAGGGGTATCCAGTGCAAAGACCGGTTTATTATATTAGTGAGGTCCTGACAGAGTCTAAGAAAAGGTATCCGCATTGGCAGAAGCTGGTGTATGGGGTCTTGATGGCCAACCGCAAGTTAAAACACTATTTCTTAGGGCACCAGATAACTGTGGTCAGTTCTGCTCCGCTAGGGGATATTATCCAGAACATAGAAGCCACGAGAAGGTTTACTAAGTGGGCATTGGAGCTGGGACCTCTCAATTTAAAATATGTGCCTCGCACGGCTATCAAGTCCCAAACCCTTGTGAATTTCATAAATTATTGGACGGAGTGTCAAGCTCCTGAGGAAAAGCCGGATGACACATACTAGACTATACACTTTGATGGATCCAAGAAGTTAGAGGGATCAGGGGCAGGAGTTATTCTGACAACCCCCAAGGGTGATAAGTTTTGTTATGTGCTCCAGCTGATGTTCCCCTGCACTAACAATGCGGCTGAGTATGAAGGTTTGCTTCATGGTCTTAGGTTAGCCAAGGAGATGAATTTGAGCCGAGTCAGGTGTTTGGGCGACTCAGATCTGTTGGCTCAGCAAGTTTCTCGCACTTGGGATTCCAAAGACCCGCAGATGGCGGCTTATCGTTAGGCGGTTGATATTATTGCGGGTCACTTCAAAGGATATCAGGTAGATCACATTGATCATCACAGGAATGAGGCGGCTGATGCCTTATCACGGTTAGGTTCTCAATGAAAGCCGGTGCCACCCAGTGTCTTTCTGGACGTCTTACACCATCCGACTGTCAAGATACCTTGAGAAGAAGATTTGGCTATTCCTAACCCGGAGGCAGAATTGGTGGTTCCCTATTTGGCCTATTTGACCCACGGCAAGTTACCTGAGGATGAAGACCTTGCTAGAAAGATCACCCGGCGTTCTAAGTCCATGACAATAGTTAATGGTGAGTTGCATAAATGCAGCGTGACGGGAGTTTTCCAACGTTGTGTTTCACTAGAGGAGGGCCGGCAAATCTTGAATGAAATCCATGCTGGCGATTGTGGATACCACGCCGGCTCGAAGTCTTTGGTGGCCAAGGCTTTCCGACACGAGTTTTTCTGGTTGACGGCTCATAAAGATGCAGAGGACCTAGTCCGTAAGTGCGATGACTGTCAGAAGTTTGGCCGGCGTGCTCATATTCCGGCTCAGGAGTTAAGGATGATACCAATTACTTGGCCATTTGTGGTCTGGGGGCTTGACATGGTGGGACCTTTCAAGAGATCCAAGGATAAGAAAACACACCTCCTGGTGGCAGTGAACAAGTTTACCAAGTGGGTAGAGGCAGAGCCGATCAGCAAATGTGACGCGGCTACGTCGGTTTTATTTATTAAAAAGTTGATCTACCGTTTTGGTTACCCACACAGTATCATCATTGATAATGGTACAAATCTATCCAAGGGGGCTATGAAAAAATTCTGTGACGAAGAGCATATTCGGCTTGATGTTTCAGCAATGGCGCATCCACAATCCAACGGTCAGGCGGAGCGTGCCAATCAGGAAATTCTAAGAGGGATTAAACCGCGGCTGATGGTTCCTTTGCAGCGAATGCCCGGGTGTTGGGTAGAAGAATTACCCTCCGTCTTATGGAGCATCGGGACCACCCCTAACAGATCCACGGGTTTCACGCCTTTCTTTATAGTGTATGGGGCCGAGGCAGTTTTGCCCAGTGACATCCGGCATGACTCGCCAAGGGTGGCGGCTTACATTGAGGCGGACAATGAGACGACATGTCAAGATGCATTGGATGCTCTGGAAGAGGCGTGAGAGCTAGCAGGGCCCGGTTGGCGATTTATCAACAAGACCTGCGTCGCTATCACAGCCGCAGGGTCAAGACCTAGACGTTCCAGGAAGGCGACTTAGTGCTCCGGCTGATTCAGGACCAGACAAATATGCATAAGCTCTCTCCTCCATGGGAAGGACCTTTTGTAGTCAGCAGAAATCTCAACAATGGGTCATATTACCTCATCGATATCCGAGATGACTCAGATACGGCGGGTCAGGAGACCCGCCGGTTGTGGAACATCGTGCATCTCCGACCTTATTTCACTTAAGGGTGTAGACACCCTTCATTGTACACTATCATTGTACATGTCATAGTTATATAAATAAATAAAGAAGTATCACTGCAAAAGTGAAGTCCCTGCTATTTTACACATCCTCATATGAGAGAAGGTTAAACAATGTTCCGGTTGATGTATCAACTGAGATTGGCGAACGACAACTTTTTCCCTTCAGGTATAGCTTATAATGCCTATTAGCCAGGCGCTATGCCACAAAACCCCGGCTCAGGAAAATGAGTCACGGCACCAGGCGCTATGCCACAAAAGCCCGGCTCAGGAAAATGAGTTGCGGCACCAGGCGTCATGCCACAAATCCCAGCTCAGGAAAATGAGTCGCGGCACAAGGCATTATGCCACAAAATCCCGGCTCAGGAAAATGAGTCGCGGCACCAGGCGTTATGCCACAAAAAACCAGCTCAGGAAAATGAGTTGTGGCGAGGGCGGCTTCTTACCTTTGGGTACAACTTCTAACGCCTATCCGCCGGCGTTTTATGCCGTACTGCTGAAGGGGGCTTCTTACCAACGGGTATCGCTTCTAACACCCTATCGCCCAACTTTATGCCAAATTTCCGGCTAACACGTTTAGCCGCGGTTGTGAGGTCTTTTTTACCGACGGGTAGCTAACACCTAATAACCCGCGAACAGCGGCTTCTTACCTTCGGGTATAGCTTATAATGCCTATTAGCCGGCTTCATGCCACGTAAAACCGTCTAAGAAAAATTAGCCGCGGCAAACGGTGGCTTCTTACCTTCGGGTATAGCTTATAATGCCTATTAGCCGGCCTTATGGCACAAAAATCCGGCTAAGGAAAATTAGCCGCGGCGAGGGCGGCTTCTTACCTTCAGGTACAACTTCTAACGCTTATCCGTCGGCGTTTACGCTGTATTATTACCTTCGGGTACAACTTATACTGCTTGCTAAGTGTCTTTATGCTACAAAACTCTGGTTAACATGATTAGCCGCAGAAGGAAATTATTAAGTCCTTTCGGCCGACTCTCGACCCAAGAAGACGAGACAAACGACGATAAGTCAGGAATGCATACAAGGAAGATGGCACTTTGGAAGCCGGATTTTTTCTCATTTAAAAAGATCAGTAGAGCAAATGTCAGAGGAAATATATTACAAACGCTCTATGTAGAGCCCAAAAGTGTTGATCAAGTCTTTCAAGTCCCCTACGACGAGTTAAGGAGAGCAGGCTATTACAAAGTGGAGTTAATCAACTGGCCGGTGGCTCATCTTGCTCTGGCTCTTCGGGTGCCTAGATCTGAAGGTTGTCCAAGTTCCAGTTGTAGTCAGCTAGAGTTGCAAAAGTCCCTTCTTCAAAGAAGGGAGACGGCTCAAGATCAGAAGCGAAGAGGTCGTTACTGTGGGTGGGCGTCAAGTCCTTCCATTCATAGAGTGGGCCACGAACTCTCTTCTGGTCAGCATCATAAGCCGCCTGGTAGGTGTCCAGGTCAGCCTCTTCTGCTAAGACGGAAGCCAGAAACCTGGAGTCCTTGACGCACCGGATGTAGTCGGCTTCTGTGAACTCAGAGTCGTCATCCTTCTTGGAGGGGAAGCCTTCCATCATATCAGTCGGAGTAAGCTCCAGAGCGAAGGCCAGAGCCCGGCTTATGCCTGCGATTGCTCCCTGGCGGGCGGCTAATTTCTTCAATTCAGCGATCTGCTTCGGCATGGTGGAGAAAAGTTCCAAGACCCCTTTGAGAGTTGAAGGGATCTTGTGCTTGTACTAAACAAACTTGATGGTGAACATCGCGCCACAGTAGAGCTGCTCCGCGAGGGTGTAGATAGCCTTCAGAGGCAGTAAGCTGTCGGACGCCAGTTGACGGCTTCTAGGACCTGTATAAGCCGGAGGTTTTCATGATAAGTCGCCAGTTCAGATGTTATAACAGCAATTAACGAAAAGTTGTCAAGAGCTCACCAAAGAGGGCGGCTGTCATCTTTGTGATATGGCGTTTCAAGGATTGCAGCTCGTCAGAGATGATCATCAACCACTCATTAGCGTCGTCCGCCCGTTTGGTCAGCGTGGCCTTCTTAGACACGGCAGACTCTCTGAAAGCGGCGAACTCCGCCTTGACTTTAACCATCTCTTCGGTCAAGAGCCGACATTTCTCATCGGTGGCGCTCCAGGCAGCCTGTTGATCAGCGAGGTTGGTCTTTAAGCCGGCCAACTGTGACCCGGCTTCAGTCAAGGATTCCTGCAAACATTTCAAAGCAGAGAGTAAAACGGACAAGTCTCAAACAGATTGCAAGCAATATGCATGACACTTGGGGGCTAATGTCTATTTTTCAGAAGTTCACTATGAAGAGTCCCGGTTCAACTTTGAACAAGTTTGAACCGGCCCTTGGGGGCTACTATTAGCTCTTTTAAATTGTCTTCTAAGAAGTCCCGACTCAACTTTGAACAAGTTTGAGCCGGACCTTGGGGGCTACTATCGGCTCTTCTAACTATCTTCTATAGAATAATTTTATCTAAAAGATAACTATGCAAAGTCCCGGCTCAATATGTCGAGAGATTAAGCCGGCACTTGGGGGCTACGTAGGGATATAAGGAGGAAAAGAATACCTCATACTTCCTCTTCATGAGGTTAACCAGTTGGAGATCCAGGTCCCGGTTGGTGGATAGGCGGGTCATGTAGCCAACATGAAGCTCCTCAACTATCATCTTCTCTAAGGCAAAAGGCTCAAATTCTAGCTTCCTAGAAACTTCAGTTGTTTCACCTCGCTTGGTCAGCACGTGAGCCGGGGGAGAATGCAAACCAGCGACAGTGATTTCAACTTCTGGGCCAGTCGTGTCCTTAGCCACCTGGGCAGGGCTCAGCGGCTTAGAAGGATTCTTTGGTGGACTATCTGGGACAATGTCATCAGCGGTCGGCTCTGCAGAAGCTGCTGGGATATCTTCATCCGGCCGCGAGTCATCCGGCTTTGAATGCTCCGGCTATTGGGCAGCAGGGCCGAGGGAGGACTTGTTGGTTTTCCGATGCTTGGCTTGAGCACTATAAATGTGAGGATCAAAATCCAAAGGATACTACTGCCGCATAAAGAGCCGAATGTCATAGTGGGAAATACTTACAGCGGGTTGATCTTGGGAGGCGGTAGAGCGGTCGCCGAAGAGTCACCGGAAGAGGGTGATTTCTGAGAGACAATTCAAGAAAGATGAGGCAGCATCGAGGTCGCAAAGTAAAATTTATTAAACGGAGATACATACCTCTGCGGGGCATTTCTTCGGAGCTGACGAGTTTGGCAAGCCGGACATAAGTTCAGTAGAACCAACGCTCTGGGTCTGGCGACGCTCGGCCTGTTGTTGCTTTTTCAAAAGAAAGTCGAGAGCCAGATAAGCAAGAGGATGAGAAAGAGGAACTTTTCCAATAATCCGCCGCGGCTTCCGGGGGACGAAATATTCCGAGCCGGAAGAAATATAGATTACCTCAGGGGCGTTGGCACGACTTGTTTCACCATCATCGTCTGAGTAAAACAAGTGTAAGTAGAATAAGATAATAAAATGGCAGAAAGCAGCCAAGGTTTACCTCTGAGTCGGACGATTGCGGCGGGTCAAACCATCCTTCTTGTGGGGCGGTCTTCTTGGACTTCTTAGCCGGAGCTTTCTTCTTGAGCTTCTTCAAGGGAGGAACATATTCCTTCTTCCAGAAATCAGAGTTGGCCTGGAAAGGTAAACCGGTTAAACGGTAATGAGCCAGAAAGGTATGAGTGACAAGGACAAAAAGGGGTGAAGAGTAGCCTTACATCTGGAGCCGGATTTTTGGCGTTAAAAGGCACCAGGCCAAAGGCGCTGCATGATCCGGATGCTTCATGGACAAGGTCTTGGAAATATGCGCTAGAGGCAATAATAAAATGGTTATTATTGTATTTCCTTGTTCATGATAATTGTCTATTGTTCATGCTATAATTGTGTTAACCGGAAACCGTAAGACATGCGTGAATACATAGACCACAACATGTCCCTAGTGAGCCTCTAGTTGACTAGCTCGTTAATCAATAGATGGTCACGGTTTCATGGCCATGGACATTCGATGTCATTGATAACGGGATCACATCATTAGGAGAATGATGTGATGGACAAGACCTTTCAATGTCAAGTATCGTTTCCTTAGACCATGAGATTGTACAACTCTCGGATACCGTAGGAATGCTTTGGGTGTGCCCAACATCACAACGTAACTGGGTGGCTATAAAGGTGCACTATGGGTATCTCCTAAAGTGTCTGTTGGGTTGGCACGAATCGAGACTGGGATTTGTCACTCCGTGTGACGGAGAGGTATCTTTGGGCCCACTTGGTAAGACATCATCATAATGAGCTCAATGTGACTAAGGCGTTAGCCACGGGATGATGTGTTACGGAACGAGTAAAGAGACTTACCGGTAACGAGATTGAACAAGGTATAGGGATACCGACGATCGAATCTCGGGCAAGTATCATACTGATAGACAAAGGGAATTGTATATGGGATTGACTGAATCCCCGACATCGTGGTTCATCCGATGAGATCATCGTGGAGCATGTGGGAGCCAACATGGGTATCCAGATCCCGCTGTTGGTTATTGACCGGAGAGGTGTCTCGGTCATGTCTACGTGTCTCCCGAACCCGTAGGGTCTACACACTTAAGGTTCGATGACGCTAGGGTTATAGGGAAATGGTATATGTGATTACCGTAAGTTTTTTGGAGTCCCAGATGAGATCCCGGACGTTACGAGGAGCTCCAGAATGGTCCAGAGGTAAAGATTAATATATAGGAAGTCCAGTTTTGGTCACCGGAAAGTTTTCGGGCTCATCGGTAGTGTACCGGGAGTGCCGGGTGGGTGCCGGAGGACCCCCGGGAGGGGTGTGACGACCATAGGACTTTTTGGGCCCTTAGAGGAGGTGTGCCAGCCCTTGTTGGGCTTTCCAAGACCTTCTAGAAAGGCCCATGTGGCTGGGATCAAGAGATAAAGCGCAAAAGGATTTTAAAAGAGGAGATCCACCTCCCTTGTGAGAGGTGGACTTTTCCCCACCTTCGGCCGAACCTCTCCTCCTTGGAGGAGGGGCCAAGGCAGCCCTCCCTCTCTCTCCTCCTATATATATGCAAGGGTTTGGGCTGATTTGATACACGACTTCTCTCTCTCTCGGCGCAGCCTTACCCTTCCTCTTCCTCGTTCTCCGTAGCGCTTGGCGAAGCCCTGCCGAAGTCCACGTAGCTCCACCGTCACCACGTCGTCGTGCTGACGGAGCTCTCCATCAACCTCTCCTTCCTCCTTGATGGATCAAGGCGTAGGATATGTCATCAGGATGCACTTGTGTTGAATGCGGAGGCGCCGTTGTTCGACGCTTAGATCGGAGTCCACCGTGATCTGAATCGCTACGAGTATGACTCCACCAACCGCGTTCTTGTAACGCTTCCGCTTAGCGATCTTCAAAGATATGAAGATGCAATCTCTCCCCACTTGTTGCTGGTTTCTCCTAGATAGATCTTGGTGACACGTAGGAATTTTTTTGATTTAGTACTACGTCTCCCACAGTGGCATCATGAGCTAGGTCTATGCATAGAATCTATGCACGAGTAGAACACAAAGCAGTTGTGGGCGTCGATCTTGTTAATTCGCTGACCACTACTAGTCTTATCTTGATTCGACGGTATTGTGGGATGACGCGGCTTGGACCGACTTTACACATAAGCTTACGTGAGACTGGTTCCACCGCCTGACATGCACTTGTTGCATAAGGTGGCTAGCGGGTGTCTGTCTCTCCCACCTTAGTCGTATTGGATTCGATGAAAAGGGTCCTTATGAAGGGTAAATAGCAATTGGCATATCACGTTGTGGTTTTGGCGTAGGTAAGAAATGTTCTTGCTAGTAACCTATAGCAGCCGCGTGAAAACTTGCAACTACAAATTAGAGGACGTCTAACTTGTTTTTGCAGCATATGCCTTGTGATGTGGTATGGCCAAAGGATGTGATGTGATGCATTGTGATGTATGAGATTGATCATGTTCTTGTAATAGGATTCACGACTTGCATGTCGATGAGTATGACAACGGCAGGAGCCATAGGAGTCGTCTTCATTTATTGCATGACCTGCGTGTCAATCATAAACGCCATGTAATTACTTTACTTTATTGCTAAGCGTTAGCCATAATAGTAGAAGTAATAGTTGGCGAGACAACTTCATGAAGACACAATGATGGAGATCATGATGATGGAGATCATGGTGTCGTGCCGGTGACAGTGATGATCATGGTGCCCCAAAGATGGAGATCAAAGGAGCAAGATGATATTGGCCATATCATGTCACTATATTGATTGCATGTGATGTTTATCATGTTTACATCTTATTTGCTTAGAATGACGGTAGTAAATAAGATGATCTCTCAATGAAATTTCAAGAGAAGTGTTCACCCTAACTGTGCACCATTGCTAAGGATCGTCGTTCCGAAGCACGACATGATGATTGGGTGTGATAGGTTCTAACGTTCGCATACAACGGGTGTAAGCCAGATTTACACATGCGATACACTTAGGTTGAATTAACGAGCCTGGCATGTACAGACATGGCCTCGGAACACGGAAGACCGAAAGGTCATACATGAGTCGTATAGAAGATACGATCAACATGGAGATGTTCACCACGGGTGACTAGTCCGTCTCACGTGATGATCGGACACGGGCTAGTTGACATGGATCATGTGTCACTTGGATGACTAGAGAGATGTCTATCTAAGTGGGAGTTCATTAAATAATTTGATTATGTGAACTTAATTATCATGAACTTAGTATAAAAATATCTTTATAATCTATATTGTAGATCCAATGGCCAACGCGAATGTCACCCTCAACTTCAACGCGTTCCTAGAGAAAACCAAGCTGAAAGATGATGGAAGCAACTATGCGGACTAGGTCTGTGGTTTGAGGATCATCCTCGTAGCTTCCAAGAAATTGTATGTACTCGATCACTGCTAGGTGACCCACCCCTTCTCCCAACAGAGCAAGACGTTGCGAACGCTTGGCATTCTCGCTGCGATGATTACTCCCTTGTTCAGTGTGGTATGCTTTATAGTTTAGAACCGGGGCTCCAAAAGCGTTTTGAGAAACACGGAGCATATGAGATGTTCCAAGAGCTGAAACTGGTTTTTCAAGCTCATGCCCGGGTCAAGAGATATGACGTCTCCGACAAGTTGTTCAACTGTAAAATGGAGGAGAACAATTATGTATGTGAGCACATCCTCAAGATGTCTGGGCTTCACAACCGCTTGACTCAACTGGGAGTTAATCTCCCGGATGACTCGGTCATTGATAGAATCCTACAGTCGCTTCCACCTAGCTACAAGAGCTTTGTGATTAACTACAACATGCAAGGGATGGAGAAGTCCATTCCTGAGTTGTACTCGATGATGAAATCAGCGGAGGTCGAGATCAAAAAGGTGCATCAAGTGTTGATGGTGAATAAGACCACTAGTTTCAATAAAGGCAAGGGTAAGAAGAACTTCAAGAAGGACGGCAAAGTTGTTGCCGCGCCCGGTAAGCAAGTTGCCGGGAAGAAGAAGAACAAGAATGGACCCAAGCCTGAGACTGAGTGTTTTTACTGCAAGGGTACTGGTCACTGGAAGCGGAACTGCCCCAAGTACTTAGCAGATAAGAAGGACGACAACGTTAAAGGTATGTGTGATATACTTGTTATTGATGTGTACCTAACCAGTGCTCATAGTATCTCCTGGGTATTTGATACCGGTGCAGTTGCTCACATTTGTAACTCCAAGCAGGAGCTGCGGAATAAGCGGAGGCTGGCAAAGGACGAGGTGACGATGCGCGTCGGGACTGGTTCCAAGGTCGATGTGATCGCCGTCGGCACGCTACCTCTACATCTACCTTCGGGATTAGTGTTAAACCTTAATAATTGTTATTTAGTACCAGCTTTGAGCATGAACATTGTATCTGGATCTCGCTTGATGCGAGATGGCTACTCATTTAAATCCGAGAATAATGGTTGTTCTATTTATATGAGAGAAATGTTCTATGCTCATGCCCCGCTGGTCAATGGTTTATTTTTGATGAATCTCGAACGTGATGTTACACATGTCCATAGTGTGAGTACCAAAAAGTGTAAAGTTGATAACGATAGTCCCACTTACATGTGGCACTGCCGTCTTGGCCATATTGGTGTCAAACGCATGAAGAAGCTCCATGCTGATGGACTTTTGGAGTCACTTGATTTCGAATCATTTGACACATGCGAACCATGCCTCATGGGCAAGATGACCAAAACTCCGTTCTCCGGAACAATGGAGCGAGCAACTGACTTGTTGGAGATAATACATACCGATGTATGCGGTCCAATAAGTGTCGAGGCTCGCGGTGGCTACCGTTATGTTCTCACCCTCACTGATGACTTGAGCAGATATGGGTATGTCTACTTAATGAAACACAAGTCTGGAACCTTTGAAAGGTTCAAGGAATTTCAGAGTGAGGTCGAGAATCAACGTGACAGGAAAATAAAATGCCTACGATCTGATCGTGGCGGAGAATATTTAAGTCACGAGTTTGACACGCACCTTAGGAAATGTGGAATTGTTTCACAGCTCACGCCGCCAGGCACACCTCAGCGAAATGGTGTGTCTGAACGTCGTAATCGCACTCTATTGGATATGGTGCGATCTATGATGTCTCTTACCGACTTACCGCTATCATTTTGGGGATATGCATTAGAGACTGCCGCGTTCACTTTAAATAGGGCACCGTCTAAATCCGTTGAGACGACACCGTATGAATTATGGTTTGGAAAGAAACCTAAGCTGTCGTTTCTAAAAGTTTGGGGTTGCGATGCTTATGTGAAGAAACTTCAACCTGAGAAGCTCGAACCCAAAGCGGAAAAGTGCGTCTTCATAGGATATCCCAAAGAGACTATTGGGTATACCTTCTACCTCAGATCCGAAGTCAAAGTCTTTGTTGCCAAGAATGGATCCTTTCTTGAGAAAGAGTTTCTCTCAAAAGAAGTAAGTGGGAGGAAAATAGAACTTGATGAGGTAATTGTACCTCCACTCGAACCGGAGAGTAGCGCAGCACGGGAAGTTGTTTATGTGGAGCCTACACCGGTTGGAGAGGAAGTTAATAGTGATGATCATGAAACTTCAGATCAAGTTGCTATTCGAAGGTCCACTAGGACACGTTCCGCACCAGAGTGGTACGGCAATCCTGTCCTAGAGATCATGTTGTTGGACAACGGTGAACCTTCGAACTATGAAGAAGCGATGGCGGGCCCGGATTCCAAGGTCGATGTGATCGCCGTCGGCACGCTACCTCTACATCTACCTTCAGGATTAGATTTAAACCTTAATAATTGTTATTTAGTACCAGCTTTGAGCATGAACATTGTATCTGGATCTCGCTTGATGCGAGATGGCTACTCATTTAAATCTGAGAATCATGGTTGCTCTATTTATATGAGAGAAATGTTTTATGGTCATGCCCCACTGGTCAATGGTTTATTTTTGATGAATCTCGAACGTGATGTTACACATGTCCATATGTGAGTACCAAAAGGTGTAAGGTTGATAACGATAGTCCCACTTACATGTCGCACTGCCGCCTTGGTCATATTGGTGTCAAACGCATGAAGAAGCTCCATACTAATGGACTTTTGGAGTCTCTGGATTTCGAATCATTTGACACATGCCAACCATGCCTCATGGGCAAGATGACCAAGACTCCGTTCTTCGGAACAATGGAGCGAGCAACTGACTTGTTGGAAATAATACATACCGATGTATGCGGTCCAATGAGTGTCAAGGCTCGTGGTGGGTACCTTTATGTTCTCACCCTCACTGATGACTTAAGTAGATATGGGTATGTCTGCTTAATGAAACATAAGTTTGAAAATTTTGAAAGGTTCAAGGAATTTTAGAGTGAGGTAGAGAATCAACGTGACAGGAAAATAGAGTACCTACGATCTGATCGTGGCGGAGAATATTTAAGTCATAAGTTTGGCACGCACCTAAGGAAATGTGGAATTGTTTCACAACTCACGCCGCCTGTCACACCTCAGTGAAATGGTGTGTCTGAACGTCGTAATCGCACTCTATTAGATATGGTACGATCTATGATGTCTCTTACCGACTTACCGCTATCATTTTGGGGATATGCATTAGAGACTGCCGCATTCACTATAAATAGGGCACCATCAAAATCTGTTGAGACGACACCGTACAAATTATGGTTTGGAAAGAAACCTAAGCTATCGTTTCTAAAAGTTTGGGGATGCGATGCTTATGTGAAGAAACTTCAACCTGAGATGCTCGAACCCAAAGCGGAAAAGTGCGTCTTCATAGGATATGCCAAAGAGACTATTGGGTATACCTTGTACCTACGATCCGAGGGCAAAGTCTTTGTTGCCAAGAATGGATCCTTTCTCGAGAAAGAGTTTCTCTCGAAAGAAGTAAGTGGGAGGAAAATAGAACTTGATGAGGTAATTGTACCTCCACTCGAACCGGAGAGTAGCGCAGCACAGGAAGTTGTTTCTGTGGAGGCTACACCAGCTAGAGAGGAAGTTAATGATGATGATCATGAAACTTCAGATCAAGTTACTGTTGAATGTTGAAGGTCCACTAGGACACATTCCACACCATAGTGGTACGGCAACCCTGTCCTGGAGATCATGTTGTTGGACAACGGTGAACCTTCGAACTATGAAGAAGCAATGGCAGGCCCGGATTCCAACAAATGGCTTGAGGCCATGAAATCTGAGATAGGATCCATGTATGAGAACAAAGTGTAGACTTTGGTGGACTTGCCTGATGATAAGCGATCCATTTAAAATAAATGGATCTTTAAGAAGAAGACTGACGCGTATGGTAATGTAACCGTCTATAAGGCTCGGCTTGTCGCTAAGGGTTATCGACAAGTTCAAGGAATTGACTACGATGCAACTTTCTCACCCGTAGCGATGCTAAAGTCTGTCCGAATCATGTTAGCAATTACCGCATTTTATGATTATGAGATCTGGCAAATGGACGTCACAACGGCATTCCTTAATGGCTTCCTCAAGGAAGAACTGTATATGATGCAGCCGGAAGGTTTTGTCGATCCTAAAGATGCTAACAAAGTATGCAAGCTCCAGCGCTCCATCTATGGGCTGGTGCAAGCATCTCGGAGTTGGAACATTCGCTTTAATGAAGTGATTAAAGCGTTTGGGTTTGTACAGGTTTATGGAGAACGCTGTATTTACAAGAAAGTGAGTGGGAGCTTTGTAGCATTTCTCATATTATATGTGGATGACATACTGATAATGGGAAATGATATACAACTCTTGGAAAGTATAAAGGCCTACTTGAATAAGTGTTTTTCAATGAAGGACCTTGGAGAAGCTGCTTACATATTAGGTATTAAGATCTAGAGATAGATCGAGACGCATCATAGGTCTTTCACAAAGCAGATACCTTGAAAAGATATTGAAGAAGTTCAATATGGATCAGTCCAGAAGGGGTTCTTGCCTGTGTTACAGGGTGTGAGATTGAGTACGATTCAATACTCGACCACGGCAAAGGATAGAGAAGAGATGAGTGTCATCCCCTATGCTTCATCCATAGGCTCTATTATGTATGCCATGTTGTGTACGAGACCTGATGTGAACCTTGCCATAAGTTTGGTAGGGAGGTACTAAAGTGATCCCAGAGCGGAACACTGGACAACAGTCAAGAATATCCTGAAGTACCTGAAAAGGACAACGGACATGTTTCTCGTATATGGAGGTGCCGAAGAGCTCGTCGTAAAGGGTTACGTCGATGCTAGCTTCGACACAGATCCGGACGACTCCAAGTCGCAAACCGGATACGTGTATGTTTTGAACGGAGGGGCAGTCAGCTGGTGCAGCAGCAAGCAAAGCGTCGTGGCGGCATCTACATGTGAAGCGGAGTACATAGCTGCTTCGGAAGCAGCAAAGGAAGGAGTTTGGATGAAGGAGTTCATCACTGACCTAGGAGTAATTCCAAGTGCGTCGGGCCCGATGACTCTATTCTGTGACAACACTGGAGCAATTGCCCTTGCGAAGGAGCCCAGGTTTCACAAGAAGACAAGACACATCAAGCGCCGCTTCAACTCCACCCGTGATTACATTTAGGAGGGAGATATAGATATTTGTAAAGTGCATACGGATCTGAATGTCGCAGATCCGTTGACTAAACCTCTCTCACGAGCAAAACATGATCAACACCAGAATGCTATGGGTGTTCGATTCATCACAATGTAACTAGATTATTAACTCTAGTGCAAGTGGGAGACTATTGGAAATATGCCCTAGAGCCAATAATAAAATGGTTATTATTGTATTTCCTTGTTCATGATAATTGTCTATTGTTCATGCTATAATTGTGTTAACCGGAAACCGTAATACATGTGTGAATACATAGACCACAACAAGTCCCTAGTGAGCCTCTAGTTGACTAGCTTGTTGATCAATATATGGTCACGGTTTCATGGCCATGGACATTGGATGTCATTGATAACGGTATCACATCATTAGGAGAATGATGTGATGGACAAGACCCAATCCTAAGCATAGCACAAGATCGTGTAGTTCGTTTGCTAAAGCTTTTCAATGTCAACTATCATTTCCTTAGACCATGAGATTGTGCAACTCCCGGATACCGTAGGAATGCTTTGGGTGTGCCAAACATCACAACGTAACTGGGTGGCTATAAAGGTGTACTACGGGTATCTACGAAAGTGTCTGTTGGGTTGTCACGAATCGAGACTGGGGTTTGTCACTCCATGTGATGGAGAGGTATCTCTGGGCCCACTAGGTGAGACATCATCATAATGAGCTCAATGTGACTAAGGACTTAGCCACATGATGATGTGTTACGGAACGAGTAAAGAGACTTGCCAGTAACGAGATTGAACAAGGTATAGGGATACCGACGATCGAATCTCGGGCAAGTATCATACCGATAGACAAAGGGAATTGTATACGGGATTGACTGAATCCCCGACATCGTGGTTCATCCTATGAGATCATCGTGGAGCATGTGGGAGCCAACATGGGTATCCAGATCCCGCTGTTGGTTATTGACCAGAGAGGTGTCTCGGTCATGTCTACGTGTCTCCCGAACCCGTAGGGTCTACACACTTAATGTTCGATGATGCTAGGGTTATAGGGAAATGGTATACATGATTACCGTAAGTTTTTTGGAGTCCCATATGAGATCCCGGACGTCACGAGGAGCTCCGGAATGGTCCAGAGGTAAATATTGATATATAGGAAGTCCAGTTTTGGTCACCGGAAAGTTTTCGGGCTCATCGGTAGTGTACCGGGAGTGCCGGGAGGGTGCCGGAGGACCCTTGGGAGGGGTGTGACGACCATAGGACTTTTTGGGCCCTTAGAGGAGGTGTGCCAGCCCTTGTTGGGCTGGCCAAGACCTTCTAGAAAGGCCCATGCGGCTGGGATCAAGAGATAAAGGGCAAACGGATTTAAAAAGAGGAGATCCACCTCCCTTGTGAGAGGTGGACTCTTCCCCACCTTCGGCCGAACCTCTCCTCCTTGGCGGAGGGGCCAAGGCAGCCCTCCCTCTCCCTCCTCCTATATATATGCAAGGGTTTGGGCTGATTTGAGACACGACTTCTCTCTCTCTCGGCGCAGCCGTACCCTTCCTCTTCCTCGTACTCCGTAGCGCTTGGCGAAGCTCTGCCGGAGTCCACGTAGCTCCACTGTCACCACGCCATCGTGCTGCCAGAGCTCTCCCTCAACCTCTCCTTCCTCCTTGCTGGATCAACGCGTAGGATACGTCATCGGGCTGCACATGTGTTGAACGCGGAGGCGCCGTTGTTCGGCGCTTAGATCGGAGTCCACCGCGATCTGAATCGCTATGAGTACGAGTCCACCAACCGCGTTCTTGTAACGCTTCCGCTTAGCGATCTTCAAAGGTATGAAGATGCAATCTCTCCCCCCTCATTTCTTGTTTCTCCTAGATAGATCTTGGTGACATGTAGGAAATTTTTTGATTTACTACTACGTCTCCCAACACAAGGCTCCGAATGACGGTGGTGATGTCATCCTCTGTTAGTGTTGATTGGCTGAAGCATAATGAACTATCATACTTGACTTCGTATTCACACATGAGCCGGCTTCTATGACTTGAGGGCATAATCCGGCAAGAAATCCAGCAGCGGATCAAATCCAGTCCGGTTAAACCATTGGCCATGAGGGCCTTGATCTTGGCGTGAGCCGGCTCGTACCTTGCACGTTCCGAAGCTGATAGCCGGCCAGGATGCTCTGAAGTTGTCTTGAGCCGGGAGGGACAATAACCCTGTAGTGGACACTCATTCTTAGGAGAGGTATCCTTGCAGTAGAACCAAGTCTTGTTCCAGTCCTTTGGATGACTCGGCATCTGCATGTCCGGAAAAGTAATGTCCCTACACCGTTGGATGGAGATCCTGCCAAGCTCTACACTCGGTCCGGCTTTCATCTCAGTTTGCCGGTTGGCATAGAAGAATTCTCGAAATAATCCCACAGACGGCTTGGCTTGCAGATAGACTTCACAGAGCACTTGAAAATTGCATATATTTGAGACGGAGTTGAGGGCCAAGTCCTGGGGGTGAAGCTTGTAGAAGTGAAGGACGTCATGAAAGAACTTCGAGCCGGGAGGCATGAATCCTCACTCGATATGATCAGAGAAAACCACTACTTTGCCTTCTTGAGGAGTGGGCCGCGTTTCATAACCCGGGACCTGCCAATTAAGGACCTCCTTGGAAGGAAGGGTACCCGTGTGAACAAAATCCAGTAAGAATTCAACCGTGATGCAAGATCCGACCCAATTGCATGAGTTGGAGGCGCAAGACATGCTGGCGAGTCAAGAGCAAACAAATATCTGCGACGGCTTACAATTTTAAGGGCTCTAAAAATAATATGCCATGGTCCGGCTGATGAGAACTGGAGAAGCCTGGCGGGTCAACAAGGAAAGGAGGAGGAGCAAAAATCGGCTAAGTTCCAGCAAACAGATTTCGTAAAGTTCAGCTAAAATGACAGATCTACAAAAACAGGGTAAATGCCTTTATTTTCAGACCTAAGGACGAACAGGCAAAGCGGACGAAATCCAAAATGGCAAGCGGAGCAAGGATCAATCTATGTGTTCTTGTTTACCGCCTATTACACAGCGGCGCCGTGAAGACGAGCGACGATCCGGAGTTCATACGCTAAAGCACAGCTGGCGGCAATGGAGTTCGAGCTCTAAAATGACGGCGGCGGCGAAGTTCTATAGAAACCCTACCGGAGACGGCTATGGATCTACGGGAAGAAGACTTACCGGCGAGGGCATGACGAGCGCAAGATGAACTCTGGTCCGCAACAGGTTGATGCAGCGGCCGGTCGACGGCGAGACGGGGACGGTGCCGGAGCAGGAGCGGAAGCGTCGGAGAGAAACAAGATGGAAGCGCAAGTGGGGGAAAGGAAATGCCACCCGCAACGGTCCTATTTAAAAGGAAAATGGGCATGCGCAAAAATCCAGGCGACAGGAATCATTCGATCGAGGCGGACGCCTCGATTTTCGGGCTGACCATTTAATAAGAGAATTGTTGGTACGTCAGCGGATCTTTTTTGCAGGGCCCACGTGACGTCACGGCGGGTCATCATCGGGCGACTCGCCGAGGAATAGAAGAAAAGGATGAAGTGAGCAAGCTCAAATCAACCTGGGGCCTAATGTTGGGGATATAATCCCGCGGTATGACCCGCCTAATGGGCTCTGGGTTATACCTGACGGCTCGTGAGCCGGCCCAAGAATGAGCCATGAGACTTACGGCCTAGGAAGATAGGGGGCTCATGGCGTGGGCCGTCAGGTGGCCCGGACAGAGAAGACCCGGGTGCGTAAGCCGCCCGGTGGTAACTTGGCAGAGAAGATAGGGGAAGACTCGGATAGACAATGAGAGTCGGTTACAACTTGTATGACCCGGAGTCTTTACCGCCTATATAAAGGTAGACCCGGGGCGACTTAGAGATGAGCTGATCGAGAACTAGGTCAAGATTTAGCTCCCTTGTAATCGATAGAACAAGCAATACAAACACAAGCAGGACGTAGGCTATTACCTTGCCTTGAGGGGCCGAACCTAGGTAAACTTGTGTCCTTCGTCCCAGCCAACCCCTTTGAGTCCATCACATTAGCGATGGCCTCGAATCCAAGTCCGTTCACCCGGACATCACGTTAGCGATGATTGTGGAAACCCATTCCCCATCCCCTCCCTCCCACGACCGTGCCACTCCGTCCTTCCCCTGCTTCGTGCCACCGCTCTTCCGCTGCTATGCGCCGCCCCATCCCTCCCCTGCTCTGCGCCGCACTGCCGCTTCACTCATCTCCCTAACGACGACACCATCGACAACATCGCCCGCTTCATAACCCTAGGCCACGATGACGGCGGCCACATCGACGACGATCACCGTTGCATCATCTATGATGGCGGCTACATCAACGACGGCGGCTGCATTGCCCGCCACGTAACCCTAGGTACTTCTCCCCTTGCTCCATCTCCCCTCGATCTTCTAGGGCTAGGGTAGATTTTCTAGGGTTCAGTAGATCCCCCTCATGGGTTCTTCTAGGGTTCATGGGGATGGAACGATGGGGATAGGGATGGTTCGGTATATTCATGGGGTTGGGGTTAGAGTTCATGGGGCACACGTTGCTCTCTGGTTCATGGGGTTAGGGTTCTGGATGGGGATGAACCTCCTGGTTTTCTTGTTCACAGGGAAGGATCGATTGTGATTCATGGGGATGATCTCCCTATGGTTCACGGGGTTAGGGTTAGGGTTCATGGGGTTCATGGGGATGATCTCCCTCTGGTTCATTTTTCATTGATGCTATCATCATATCGTAGATCTTTGGAGCATGTTTAGTAGGGTAGTTTTGTTAAGTACATCTACTACAAGCCTGTCACGGTCATATTTGTCATGAACAACTTCTGTTGCTTGTAGTTTGCTAGCTCTAAACATTGCATCATGAATCTGTTTTTTGCCATGAACTGTGTTTTTCACTTAGTCTGGAAATATGTATCACTTGTCAGTTTGCCATGCCGTTTTCCTAATGATATAAGAAGTTTTAGAAATAGTCCAGTAAGCCTGTTTTGTAGTCAATGTTATGTACTATCATTCCATGTCATTTGTTTTCATGTTTGAGTTATTCATCTGAAAGCACAACATGCTCCCTTGGTGGTTTTGATAATTCATGACAACATACATTGTCTCTTGGAGTAACACCTCTATCTAGTGTATTTCAGATAATAGTCCATGGAGAGTTGGGTTGGCAAAAGAATTGTGGAGATTGTGGAATTACCCCAAGATGCAAGGAAATAGGTTGTCCAAGCTTCAAGCAAGAGGACTCTACATTTTACATTTGTGAGAAATCACTTTGAGTCCATAGGAAAGCCAATACTATTAAAAGGGGGTAAGGTTTTGTTGGTGAACAAAATGCTCATACGTGCACAAGTAATAGTCACCAAAAACATCCACAAGCTCTCCACCAAAGTCTGTCTATAGCCAAACATTCAAAATAGGTGCAACCAACATTCCTATCCCGGTGACACCGATTCCAGAACCTAGACAGACTCAGCCAAACCCTAACCACTTCGGTGCAACCGATTCCATATCGGTGCCATTGAGTTTAGGTTGCCAACTTTCTGTTACGCAAATTCACATTTTCGGTACGATCGAGATTGTTGGGTTGGTGTCACCGAGATTGGAAATCTGACCGTTGGTTACCTTATCGGTGCAACCGAGTTTCATATATCGGTCTCACAGTGATTCAGAAGTTGCCATATGTTGATCACTTTGGTACCACCAAGATTAACAAATCGGTGTCACCGAGTTGGTTATTTTGTGTGTAACGGTTGGATTTTTGGGGATGCCTATATATACCCCTCCACCACCAGCTACTCGAAAGAGAAGCACTCAGAAATATTCCGTACCTATCCTGTCAGATTTTCTGAGAGAGAACCACCTACCCTTGTGTTGAGATCAAGATCTTCCAGTTCGACCACATGGATCTTGATTTCTAGCCTCCCCAAGTTGATTTGCACCAATCCCATCTCTTCCACCAAGCCAAATCTGTGAGAGAGTGATTGTGTGTTGAGGAGCCTATCATCTTGAAGTACAAGAGCAAGGAGTTCATTATCATTACCGAGCCTATTACCTTTTTGAGGGTGGTGCCTCCTAGATTGGTTAGGTGTCACTTGGGAGCCTCCTACTTCGTGTTGTGGAGTGAACCAAGAAGTTTGTAAGGGCAAGGAGATCGCCTACTTCGTGAAGATCTACCCATAGTGAGGCTAGTCCTTCATGGACGGAAGCCATATGGAATAGTCAAGGTTGCTACTTTGTGGACCCTTATGGGTGGAGCCCTCTGTGGACTCTCCCGACTGTTACCCTCCGTGGGTTGAAGACTCTATAAACGTGCATGTACGATAGCGCCACCTATCGGAACCACGGGAAAAATCATCGTGTCTACAATTGCATTTGATCTTCCTACCCTATCTCATATCTTTACTTCATGTGCAATGTCTTTACTTTCCGCTGACATATTTGTAGACATGCATGTGTAGGGCTGTTAGACTTGCTAGACTTGCTAAAAATGTTAAATCTGCCAACCAATTAACTTGGGAAAAGGTTAGGTTTTAAATTCCTGCTAGTAGTCTATTCACCCCCTCTAGACCCTCTTGTAGTGATCCTACAAGTGGTATCAGAGCATTGGCCTCCATTGCTTGGGTTTAATCACTATGGAGGAAGATGGATGTGTCTAGTATAGAGAGTTTGAGTTCTAGAGTGCCTATTCTTGATAGAGAGTACTATAGTCAATGGAAGAATGCCATGATTGATCTATTTGATAAATTCCACTTGACAAAATATATTGAAAACCCCTATGTGCTCCCTATTGATGAATTGCATCCCACACACGAAGAGGAAATTAAAATGCTTGGTAACCTAAGAACTGTCAATCTTATTGTTAGAGGTTTACCAAGATTCGTGCTTTCTCAATTGAAGAACTTTGCATGTGCCTATACCTTGTGGACTTATTTGGAGAAACGATATCCAAATCTTTCATTGGGAAATCTTGATGAAGTTCTTCATAAAACTGTTGCTTTTCACAAAATGAAGCCTACTGCTCCAAACTTTGATAAATGCCTATTTGAGTTCTGTGATCTTATGTGTGCTAAATGATATGTCACCACTATCAACAACATTATCTTTGAAGCCATTCACATTCATAAACTTGAACATTGTCATGATCACAATTCTAACGAATCTCTTGTTCTTTATGACGAGGATTTCCCACTTGATGATGACAATGTGGAACATGACTACCTTGGCGAAGATGAGTTGTTCGACATTGAGCATGAAAAGATCGTGAAGAATCTAAGTCTAATGGCAAACTTTAAGGATTACATGTCCGGAGGAAAATAGTGGATTCTCGATAGCAGATGTACCGATCATATGACTAGAGATAGAGAGATGTTTGAAGAGATCACACCAAACCATGGACCGCTAAGGTACGTAACGTTTGGAGATAACTCTAAAGGTAAGGTACTTAGTCTTGGTAAGCTGGCCATATCCCATGATAGGTCTATTCAAAATGTCACACTTGTTGAATCTCTTGGCTACAATCTTCATACGTATCTAGACTTGCCACTTCGGTTTCAATGTGTTATTCACGAAAGTAGATTGCCAAGTGTTTTGTCAAGATAATCATAAAATGGTCTTTGTCGGTTTCCATATAGGTGATCTATACATTGTTGATTTCACTAAGAGATCCAAACCTCGTACTTGTCTTATTGCAAAATCGTCTAAAGGGTGGCTTTGGCATAGAAGACTAGGACGTGTTGGGATGCGTAATTTAGACAAACTTATCAAAGGTGATCATATACTTGGTGTTAAAGATGTTATCTTTGACAAAGATAGACTTTGTAGAGCTTGTCAAGCTGAAAAGCAAGTAGGTGGAAGTCATCCTGTTAAGAATATCATGACTACTAGGAGACCACTCGTGTTAATTCACATGGATCCTTTTGGTCCTAATGCTTACAAGAGTCTTGGTGGAAATTCCTATGGTCTAGTTATAGTTAATGATTTTTCCAGATTTACTTGGGTATTCTTTCTTGATGATAAGCCGTCGGTTCAAAAGATCTTCAAGAACTTTGCTTGCAAAGTGCAAAATCACTTTGAAGTGAAGATCAAGAAGGTTCGGAGTGATAACGGATCGGAGTTTGAGAACACCCATGTGGATACCTTTCTTGACGAAGAAGGTGTCTCACATGAGTTCTCGGCTACATACACACCTCAACAAAATGGAGTTGTTGAGAGGAAGAACCCGACGCTCATTGAGATGGCAAGAACGATGCTTGACAAATACAATACGCCAAGACACTTCTGGGCAAAAGCCGTTGAAACAACATGTCATGCCACAAACTGACTTTACTTGCACAAGATTCTCGGTAAAACGACATACGAGCTACTCACCAGTAACAAACCCCAAGTAGGATACTTTCAGGTATTTTGCTTAAAGTGCTACATTCTTGATAAGCATCATCGTACTAAATTTGCTCCTAAATCTCAAGAAGGATTCCTACTTGGTTATGGATCGAACTCTCACACTTACCGTGTCTACAACAAATTCACTCGAAAAGTCGAAGAGATGGTAGATGTGATGTTTGATGAATCTAATGGTTCGCAAGTAGAACAATTGCTAAATGATGTAGGTGATAAGGATCCTTCGGAAGCTATTCTAGATCTACCCATCGGCAAGATTCGTCCCATGGAGGTGAAGTAAAGTACTTCATCAACTCAAGTGGAAGCCCCTACTTCACGTCAAGGTGAACCTCAACATGACATGGAGGCATCCACAAGCGGTACACGACAAGATGATGAAGAGGAGGAAGTGCATCATGAAGATCCACCACAACCACCTTCATCACCACCTCAAGGGTACGACACCTTCAACAACAACGAAGAGGAAGGAGATGATGATGATGAAGAAGAAGCTCCATCATCCAACAATCGGAAGCTGACCCGAGTTTGAGCTCAAGTGACCAAGAACCATCCCCTAAAACAAATCTTTTATGATATACAAACATGGAGAATCACTTGCTCTAAAACCCGTCTAGCTAACTTTTGTGAGCATTATTCTTTCATCTCTAGCAATGAGCCATTGAAGGTAGAACAAGCTCTTGAGGACGCGGATTGGGTGAACGCCATGCATGAAGAGCTACACAACTTCGAGATGAACAAAGTGTTGACACTCATGGAGAAGCCCAAGGATGAACAAAACATCATCGGAACTAAATGGGTGTTTCGGAACAAACAAAATGAAGACAGCCAAGTCATGCGCAACAAGGCTCGTCTTGTAGCCCAAGGATATATGCAAGTCGAAGGTATGGACTACGGTGAGACTTATGCCCCCGTCGCTAGACTTGAAGCTATTCGTATTCTTCTTACTTATGCTAATCACCATGATATCACACTTTATCAAATGGATAACAAAAGTGCATTTTTAAATGGTAAAATTGAAGAAGAGGTTTATGTTAAGCAACCACCTGGTTTTGTGAATCCAAAGAAACCTAATCATGTTTACAAGCTTCGTAAAGCTCTTTATGGTCTTAAGCAAGCCCCTCGTGCTTGGTATAAATGTTTAACAAAGTTTCTCATTGAAAAAGGTTTTGAAATTGGTAAAATTGATGCAACCTTGTTTACTAAGAGAGTTAATGCTGAATTATTCGTGTGTCAAATCTATCTGGATGATATTATCTTTGGTTCTACTAACCCTCAATTTAGTGAAAGATTTGGAAGGTTGATGTCTGAGAAGTATGGGATGTCTATGATGTGTGAGGTGAAATTCTTTCTTGGTTTGAAATCAAGCAATCAACAGAAGGAACTTTCATCTCTCAAACTAAGTATACCAAACACTTGATCAAAAAGTTCAACATGCAGGAGTGCAAAGGTATGAAAACTCCCATGCCCACTAGTGGACATGTTGATCTTACCAGGGAGGATGATGTTGGGGAACATTGCATGGGAAACAAAAAAAATTCCTACGCGCATGCAAGATCTATCCATGGTGATGAGCATCTACGAGAGGGAGAGTGGATCTACATACCCTTGTAGATCGCTAAGCGGGAAGCGTTAAGAAACGCGGTTGATGTAGTCGAACGTATTTGCGATCCAAATCGCCGAGCGTCCCGCGATCCCATCATGATTCGTCCCGCGATCTCATCACGATCCGTACCGCGATCTCAT
Source organism: Hordeum marinum (assembly GCA_022496015.1). Classification (NCBI taxonomy): domain Eukaryota; kingdom Viridiplantae; phylum Streptophyta; class Magnoliopsida; order Poales; family Poaceae; genus Hordeum; species Hordeum marinum. Next base: position 390,855,763 of record CM039672.1, read on the forward strand.
CACGATCCGTCCCGCGATCCAATCACAATTTTTTTCCCGATCTTGATCACGGTCCTTCCGATCTAGCACCGAACGGACGGCACCTCCGCGTTCAGCACACGTATAGCTCGATGACGATCTCCACCTTCTTGATCCAGCAAGAGGGAGCGAAGAGGTTGATGAGTTCTCCGGCAGTGCAACAGCATTGCGGCGATGGTGGTGGAGCTATTCCAGCAGGGCTTCGCCTAAGCACCGCTGAAAACCGATCTAGAGGAGAAACTACGATCTAGAGGAGAGGCAACACGTGGCTGTTTTTCTGTGTCTCAAAACCCTCAAAACCTCTACTATATATAGGAGGAGAGAGGGAGGAGGCTGGAGCACAAGGGCCAGACCTTTGGCCACTTGCGCAAGGAGGAGAGGAGGAATCCTCCTCCAATCCTAGTAGGACTAGGACTCCTTCCTTATTTAGCCTTTTTGCCTTTTTCCACCTTTTTCTCCTTGGGCTTTTCTTCCCAGCCGCATGGGCCCTTTGTGGGACTTTCACCAGCCCACTAAGGGCTGGTATTCATCCTCCCACAGACCATGTAGCCTCTTGGGTCGAAATACCCCTCCCAATGGTCCCCCGATACACTACCGACACTCCCTTTACACTACCGATGAGCCCAAAACTTTTCCGGCAACCAAAACAGGACTTCCTATATATGAATCTTTACCTCCGAACCATTCCGGAGCTCCTCATGACATCTGGGATCTCATCCGGGACTCCGAACAACCTTCGGTCACCACCATACGTAACTCTATACTACCAAAACGTCACCGAACCTTAAGTGTGCAGACCCTGCAGGTTCGAGAACTATGTAGACATGACCGAGACACCTCTACGGTCAATAACCAATAGCGGGACCTAGATGCCCATGTTGGTTCCTACATATTATACGAAGATCTTTATCGGTTGAACCTCTATGTCAAGGATTCGGTCAATCCCGTATGATGTTCCCTTTGTTCTTTGGTATGCTACTTGCCCGAGATTCGATCGTCGGTATCTCCATACCTAGTTCAACCTCGTTACCGGCAAGTCTCTTTACTCATTCCATAATACAAGATCCCGTGATTAACACTTAGTCACATTGCTTGCAAGGCTTGTTGTGATGTTGTATTACCGAGTGGGCCCTGAGATACCTCTCCATCACACGGAGTAATAAATCCCAATCTTGATCCATGCCAAGCCAAGAAACACTCTCAAAGATACCTGTAGAGTACCTTGATAGTCACCCAGTTACGTTGCGATGTTTGATACACACAAGGCACTCCTCTGGTGTCAGTGAGTTGCATGATCTCATGGTTATAGGAACAGATACTTGACATGCAAAAAATAGTAGCAATAAACTGACACGATCATATGCTATGTTTGTAGTTTGGTTCTTGTCCATCACACCTTTCTCCTAATGATGTGATCCCGTTATCAAATGACATCTCATGTCCATGGCTAGGAAACCTTAACCATCTTTGATCAACGGGCTAGTCTATTAGAGGCATACTAGGGACATGGTTTTGTCTATGTATCCACACATGCATCTAAGTCTCCGATCAATACAATTATAGCATGGATAATAAAAAATTATCATGAGCAAGGAAATATGATAATAACTAATTTATTATTGCCTCTAGGGCATATTTCCAACAGTCTCCCACTTGCACTAGAGTCAATATTCTAGTTCACATCATCATCTGATTTGCAATGTTATGAATCTAACACCCAATGAGTTCTGGGGCTCGATCATGCTTTGCATGTGAGAGAGGTCTTTTAGTCAACGGGTCTGCGACATTCAGATCCATGTGTACTTTGCAAATCTCTATGTCAAATTGTAAATGCTGCTACCACACTCCACTTGGAGCTATTCCAAATGGCTGCTCCATTATACGTATCCGGATTGCGACTAAGAGTCATCCGGATTGGTGTTAACGCTTGCATCGACGTAACTCTTTACGACGAATTCTTTATCACCTCCATTATCTAGAAGCATTTCCTTAGTCTTTTAGTTACTAACGATGATCTTGACCGCTGTCCAGTGATCCACTCCTGGATCACTCTTGTACCCCTTGACGGACTCATGGCAAGGCACACATAGGTGCGGTAGACAGCATGGCATACTATACAGAGCCTATGGCTAAGGCATAGGGGACGACATTCGTCCTTTCTCTTTCTTCTTCCGTGGTTGAGCTTTGAGTCTCACTCAACATCACACCTTACAAAGCAGGCGAGAACACTTCTCTCTGACTGATCCATTTTGAACTCTTTCAAAATCTTGTCAAGGTGTGTACTCATTCAAAGTCTCATCAAGCATCTTGATCTATCGCTATAGATCTTGATGCTCAACAATTAGGTAGCTTTATCCAGGTCTTCCTTTGAAAAACTCCTTTCAAACAACCCTTTATGCTTTCCAAAAATTCTACATCATTTTCGATCAACAATATGTCAATCACATATGCTTATCAGAAACTCTATAGTGCTCCCACTCACTTTATTGTAAATACAAGTTTCTCATAAACTTTGTATAGACTCAAAAACTTTGGTCACCTCATCAAAGCGTATATTCCAACTCCGAGATGCTTGCTCCAGTCCATAGAAGGATCACTGGAGCTTGCACACCTTTTAGCATCCTTAGGACTAACAAAACCTTCTGGTTGTATCACATACAAGCTTTCCTCAAGTAAACCGTTAAGGAAATGATGTTTTGACATCCATGTGCCAGATTTCATAATTGAAAAATGCAGCAAATGCTAATATAATTCCAAAAGACTTTAGCATCGCTACGAGTGAGAAAGTCTCATAGCAGTCAACTCCTTGAACTTGTCGTAAACTTCTTTGCAACAAGTCGAGCTTTACAAATGGTGACATTTACCATCAGTGTATGTCTTCATTTTAAAGATCCATTTGTACTCAACGACCTGCCGTCCAATGAGCAAGTCTACCAAAGTCTATACTTGGTTTTCATACATGGATCCTATCTCGTATTTCATGGCCTCTAACCATTTGTCGGAATCCGAGCCCATCATCGCTTCTCCATAGTTCGTAGGTTCATCGTTGTCCAACAACATGACCTCTAAGACAGGGTTGTTGTACCACTTAGGAATAGTACGCGTCCTTGTCGACCTATGAGGTTTTATAGTAACTTGATCCGAAGTTTCATGATCATTATCATTAAATTCTTTTCAACTAACGTAGTCTCCACAGAAAACATCTTTCTGCGTTGCGCTACTCTCTGGTTGAAACAAAAGGTTCAACAACCTCATCAAGTTCTATCTTCCTCCCACTCAATTCTTTCGAGAGAAAGTCTTTCTCGACAAAGGACCCTGTTTTAGCAACAAACACTTTATGCTTGGATCTGAGATAGAAGGTTTACCCAACTGTTCTTAGGGTATTCTATGAAGATGCATTTGTCCGCTTTGGGTTCGAGCTCATTAGGTGAAAACCTTTTTCACATAAGCATCGCAACCCGAAACATTAAGAAATGACAACTTAGGTTTCTATCAAAACATATGGTGTCCTCTCAACGGATTTAGATGGTGACCTATTTAAAGTGAATGTGGTTGTGTCTAATGCATAACCCCAAACTGATAGTGGAAAAACGATAAGAGACATCATAATTCGCACAATATCCAATAGAGCACGACTGTGACGTATGGACACACCATCACACTATGGTGTTCCAGGTGGCGTGAGTTGTGAAACAACTTTCACATTGTCTTAAGTTGTATACCAAACTTGTAACTCAAATATTCACCTCCACGATCATATCAGAGATTTTATCTTCTCGTCACGATGATCTCAAACTTCACTCTGATTCTGCTTGAACTTTTCAAACGCTTCAGACTTGTGTTTCATTAAGTAAATATACACCATATCTACTCAAATAATCAGTGAAGGTAAGAAAATAACGATATACACCGCATACTACAACACTCGTTGGATTGAATACATCAACATTTTTCATTTCCAATAAGTCAATTGCCCGCTCCATCAAACCAGAAAACAGGGTCCTTAGTCATCTTGGCCAAGAGGCATGGTTCGCATGTCTCAACCGATTCAAAATCGAATGAATCCAAAGATCCATGGAGTTTCTTCATGCAATTTATACCAATATGACATTTAGCTACAGTGCCACAAGTATGTGGTACTATCATTATTAACTTTGTATCTTTTGGCATCAATGTTATGAACATGTGTATTACTACGATCAAGATTCAACAAACCATTCTCACTGGGTGCATGACCATTCAAGGTATTATTCATGTAAACAGAATAACCATTATTCTCTAACTTAAATGAATAACTGTGCTGCAATAAACACGATCCAATCATGTTCATGCTCAACGCAAACACCAAATAACATTTACTTAGGTTCGTCAAAAATCCCTAAGGTAGAGAGAGCGTGTGATGTTGATCACATCAACCTAGGAAATATTTCCAACACACATCGTCACCTCAAACTTAGCTAGTCTCCGTTAGTTCCGTATATTTTACTTCGAGTTACTAACATTTAGCAACCAAACGGGTATCCAATACCCAGGTGCTACTAGGAGTACTAGCAAGGTACACATCAATAATACGTATATCAAATATACTTTTATCGACGTTGCTAGCCTTCTTATCTACCAAGTATCTAGGGTTGTTCCGCTTCAGCGACCGCTCTACTCATAATAGAAGCACTTAGTCTCGGGTTTGGGTTCAACTTTGGGTTGCTTCATTGGAGCAGCAACGGACTTGCCATCCATAAAGTTTCCCTCCTTGCTCTTTCCCTTCTCGAAACTAGTGGTTTTACTAACCATCAACACTTGATGCTCCTTCTTGATTTCTACCTTCGCGGTGTCAAACATCACGAACAGCTCAGGGATAATCATTTCCATCTCTGGTATAGTCATAGTTCATCCCGAAGTTCTAGTAGCTTAGTGATAGTGACTCAGAGAACTATATCAATCACTTTCTTATCTGGAAGATCAACTCCCACTCGATTCAAGCGACTGTAGCACCCAGACAATCTGAGCACATGCTCAACGATTGAGCTATTCTCCTTCATATTGTAGGCAAAGAATCTTGTTGGAGATCCCATATCTCACAACACGGCACAAACCTGAGATCCCAATTTCAGCTCTTAGAACATCTCATATGTTCCGTGACGTTCAAAACATTTTTGGAGCCTCAATTCTAAGCCGTAATGCATGATGCACTAAACTATCAAGTAGCTATCGGAACGTGCCTGTCAGATGTTCACAACATCTAAAACGACGCTAGAGGGGGTGGCGCACTGAGCGGTGCATTAAGGACATAAGCCTTCTGTGCAGCAATGAGGACAATCCTCAGATCACGGACCCAGTCTGCAATATTGCTACCATCATCTTTCAACTCTATTTCTCTAGGAACATATAAAAATTCAAGGGAGCTACAGCATGAGCCAGTAATCTATAACATAATTTTCACAGATACTACTGACTATGTTCATGATAATGAGTTCAATTAATCATATTACTTAAGAACTCACACTCAAATTGACATCCCTCTGGTCATTCGAGTGATACATGATCCAAATTCACCAACTCAAGTCCAATCATGACGTGAGTTGAGGTGGTTTCAATGGTGAACATCATCATGTTGATCATATCTACTATATGACTCATGTTCGACCTTTCGGTCTCTTGTGTTACGAGGCCATGTCTGTACATGCTAGGCTCGTCAAGTTTAACCCGAGTGTTCTACATGTGCAACACTGGCTTGCACCCGTTGTATGTGAACGTAGAGTCTATCATACCCGATCATCATGTGGTGTCTCGACACGACGAACTTTCGCAACGGTGCACACTCGAGGAGAACACAATTATCCTTAAATTTAAGTGAGGGATCACCTTATAATGCTACCGTCGTCCTAAGTAAAACAAGGTGCATAAAAGGATTAGCATCACATGCAAATCATAAGTGACATGATATGGCCATGAACTTGTGATTTTGATCTCCATCTTGCAAGCACCGGCATGATCTCCATCGTCCCCGGCATGACACCATGATCTCCATCATCTTGATCTCCATCAATGTGTCGCCATCGGGGTTGTCGCGCCCACCATGCTTATACTACCATTGCTACCGTTTAGCGATAAAGTAAAGCATTACATAGCGCTTAATGATTGACACGCAGGTCATACAATAATTAAAGACAACCCTATGGCTCCTGCCGGTTTCCGTACTCATCGACATGCAAGTCATGATATTCTATACAACACATCATCATCTCATACATCACATATATCTCATCATGTAATTGGCCATATCACATCACAACATACCCTGCAAAAACAAGTTAGACGTCCTCTAATTGTTGTTCCATGTTTTACGTGGCTGCTATGGGTATCTAGCAAGAACAATTCTCACCTATGCAAAACCACAACGGTGATACATAAGTTGCTTTTCGACCTTCTCAAGGAACGCCTTTGTCGAATCCGATCCAACTAAAGTAGGAGAAATAGACATCCGCCAACCATCTTTGTGCAACGAAGTTACACGTCAGTCGATGGAACCGGTCTCTCGTAAGCGTACGAGTAAGGTTGGTCCGGGCCGCTTCATCCCAGAATACCGCTGAACCAAAACACGACCAATGGAGGAAGCAATCTGAGCATCAACGCCCATAAACTCTTTGTGTTCTACTCGAGATCTCATCTACACATAGACCTAGCTCGTGATGCCACTGTTGGGGAACGTTGCACGGGAAACAAATCATTTCATATGCGCACGCAAGATCTATCCATGGTGATGAGCATCTACGAGAGGGAGAGTGTATCTACATACCCTTGTAGATCGCTAAGCGGGAAGCGTTAAGAAACGCGGTTGATGTAGTCGAACGTCTTCGCGATGCAAATCGCCGAGCGTCCCGGGATCCCATCACGATCCGTCCCGCGATCTCATCACGATCCATCCCGCGATCTCATCACGATCCGTCCTGCGATCTCATCACGATCCGTCCCGCGATCCAAATACGAACGTTTTGCGATCTTGATCACGGTCTTTCCAATCTAGCACCGAACGGACGGCACCTCCGCAGTCAGCACACGTACAGCTCGATGACAATCTCCGCCTTCTTGATCCAGCAAGAGGGAGCAGAGAGGTAGATGAGTTCTCCGATAGTGCGACGACGTTGCATCGATGGTGGTGGAGCTATTCCAGCAGGGCTTCGCCTAAGCACCACCGAAAACCGATCTAGAGGAGAAACTACGATCTAGAGGAGAGGCCGCACGTGGCTGTTTTTCTATGTCTCAAAACCCTCAAAACCTCTACTATATATAGGAGGTGAGAGGGAGGAGGATGGCTCACAAGTTCCAGCCCTTTGGCCTCTCGCGCAAGGAGGAGAGGAGGAATCCTCCTCCAATCCTAGCAGGACTAGGAATCCTTCCTTATTTAGCCTTTTTGCCTTTTTCCACCTTTTTCTCTTTGGTCTTTTCTTCCCAGCCACATGGGCCCTTTGTGGGACTTCCACCAGCCAACTAACGTCTGGTATTCATCCTCCCACAGCCCATGTAGCCTCTTGGGTCGAAATACCCCTCCCGATGGTCCCCCCGTACACTACCGGCACTCCCGGTACACTGGCGATGAGCCCGAAACTTGTCTGGCGACCAAAACAAGACTTCATATATATCAAGCTTTACCTCCGGACCATTCCAGAGCTCCTCGTGACATCTGGTATCTCATCCGGGACTCCAAACAACCTTCGGTCACCACCATACATAACTCTATACTACCGAGACGTCACCGAACCTTAAGTGTGCAGACCCTGCGGGTTCTAGAACTATGTAGACATGACCGAGACACCTCTATGGTCAATAACCAACAGAGGTACCTCGATGCCCATATTGGTTCCTACATATTCTATCAAGATCTTTATCGGTCGAACCTCTGTGTCAAGGATTCAGCTAATCCCTTTATTCTTCGGTATGTTACTTGCCCGAGATTCGATCGTCAGTATCTCCATACCTAGTTCAACCTCCTTACAGGGAAGTCTCTTTACTCGTTATTTAATACAAGATCCCATGACTAATACTTAGTCACATTGCTTGCAAGGCTTGTTGTGATGTTGTATTACCGAGTCGGCCCTGAGATACCTCTCCGTCACACTGAGTAATAAATCCCAATCTTGATCCATGCCAACCAGACACCCTCGGAGATACCTGTAGAGTACCTTTATAGTCACCCAGTTACGTTGCGACGTTTGATACACACAAGGCACTCCTCCGGCGTCAATGAGTTGCATGATCTCATGGTCATAGGAACAGATACTTGACATACAGAAAACGGTAGCAATAAACTGACCCGATCATATGCTACGTTTGTAGTTTGGGTCTTGTCCATCACACCTTTATCCTAATGACGTGATCCCGTTATCAAATGACATCTCATGTCCATGGCTAGGAAACCTTAACCATCTTTGATCAACTAGCTAGTCTATTAGAGGCATACTAGGGACATGGTTTTGTCTATGTATCCACACATGCATCTAAGTCTCCGATCAATACAATTATAGCATGGATAATAAACGATTATCATGAACAAGGAAATATGATAATAACTAATTTATTATTGCCTCTAGGGCATATTTCCAACAGATGAAACGGTTAATCAAAAGGTTTATCGATATATGATTGGTTCATTGCTATATATATGTGCATCTCGTCCCGATATTATGCTTAGTGTTTGCATGTGTGCTAGATATCAAGCTACACCTAAAGAGTCTCATCTTTTGGCTGTGAAACGTATTGTCAGATACTTTATACAAACACCAAACTTTGGCATTTGGTATCCCAAGGGATCTTCGTTTAATCTTGTTGGCTATTCCGATTCAGACTATGCCAGTGACAAGGTTGATATAAAGTCCACCTCGGGTACTTGTCAATTTTTGGGTAGATTTCTTGTGTCTTGGTCCTCCAAGAAACAAAACTCAGTATCTCTATCTACTGCCGAAGCTGAGTATATTGCTGCTGGATCTTGCTGTGCGCAATTACTATGGATGACACAAACACTTAAGGATTATGGAATTTATGTTAATAATGTTCCATTACTTTGTGACAATGAAAGTGCTATTAAATTTTTTCATAATCTTGTGCAACATTCTCGAACTAAGAATATTCAAGTTCGACATCATTGCATTCATGATCATGTTGCCAAAGGAGATATTAATCTTAAGCATGTTCGCACTAACAAGCAATTAGCCGATATCTTTACTCGGCCACTTGATGAGAAAACATTTTGTCACTTGAGGAGTGAGTTAACATCATTGATGCTTCAAACTTGAGCTAGACTCACTCGGTTGCAAGCAAGGGCATGAGTTTCGTGTTATTTCCATGTTCCCGTAACTCGTTATCATATGCCATGGAATTCTATGCTCCCTTGTATTGCATCTAACCTTTTGTAGGTACTTGGAAGAACCTCATTCAACAAGATTGCCATCAACTCCAATCATAAGCAATCTTGTCATTACCAAGTATCCACAACCCCTATTGATGATGGAAGGGAGAAAACAACAAAAACATATCCTTGACATATACTTGATCTTAGTTGCAAAATATTAAGTGGTATCATGTCAATTGGATATATCCATTGTTCTTCCTTGCATGACTAACCTTTGTAGGTGACTAGTGTACTAGAACAAGAAGGATTGCTCCCAATTCAAGATGATTTTCATCAACCTCGAGCATCCTCAACAAGTTCACCTACGAGCAACGTCATCAACATCACTCAAAGGTATGTACTCATATCCTTGAAAAGGCTTTACTCCAAGTCATGGGCTAAAGCAACTCAAGTGAAATGAATACATTAAAATGCTTAATCGAAAAATGGTAACCCCATTTTGAGCTTAACATAGAGTATGACCTATGATCAAGTATTCTTGCTTGGCTCCTAAGTCAATATACTCTAATATATGTGACCTAGTCACCGCCCATCATCTAGTTAAGAATCTTGTGTGGTTTGCTCTCTATTTGCATGATCTCTCGTAACCACTCAAATCTTATCTATTTGATGTCCTTTGTAAAAATCTCGCATTCCCTTTTTGAAACTATTTCTTTTGTCTCTGTGAAAACAGAAACATGGTTTCTCATTCGGAGCCACCGATATAAATAACTCGGTTCTACCAAAATTGTAGATGAGATGCACTACACAATCTCGGTACCATCGATTTATTTATCCCGGAGTCTTCTTTTCTAAATCTGTGTTTCTTTAATGATTTTTTTATTGGTATCTATTCTCGTGATGTCTTGTTCGTTCGATGACCCCATTATTAAGAAAAGGGGAGAGAATAACAAGCTAGTCTTTGGGGGAGAAATACATTCAAGGATCCCTAACTCACAGGAGGAGAAGTTCTGCAAATTCTCAGTTTATCCAAAGGAAGAGAAAATATTTTCAATGCATCCTAGAATGATTCTTGTATCTACCCTTGTTCTCAAGGATCCCATCTTAATCAATGATCCCTGTATCTGGCCCTCTGTCTGACCTTTTTGGAAATTAATGCCAAAGGGGGAGAAATATACAAAGCTTCAAATCTAAATAGGGAGATACATGCTTATGAAAAGGGGGAGATATGATTTAGGGGGAGAGGAAGATATAAGTTTACACCTATATAAAGAAGGGGAGAAAACTGTTCACAAAGAAGGATGTGTTTATTACATTTGATTTCTCATGTTAGAAATTTCTCACCCTATCCAATCCCAATATCTACATACTAAGATTCAAGGGGAGAGGAGATCCTACATTTTAATACTTAGGGGGAGAAATTTGTAAACAATCTTGGAGACATATCAATCTTAAGGAATAATATGTTCTATATGTTCTCCATATCTTGGTATCTTTGATTTCCATTGCTTTTGATTGATAGAATACCCTTGTGTTTCCTAACATTGTTTTCTCAAAGTGTATCTATTCTACTAGAATGCTCAAGAACTCAAGGTAAGTATATGCATCATATCTTCGATCAACATGATCTCCTGCTTCTTGCACATATTGCTTGCAAGAGTGAAGTCTTGATCATGTATACACCTCATTCATATACATTTGATGCAAATAGCCAAGATACACATGACTTTTCATATCCCTTATACTATTTGTGTCCATGCATTCCAAAGCAACTATCCTTTAAAGGACTGCACCCATTTAGGGGGAGCAAATCTAAGTCATGTGTTTCTCAAAGTCTTCATTACATCCATGCATGTCTTTATTTGAAGCTTTGATTGTATGTTGTCATAAATTACCAAAAAGTGGGAGATTCAAAGCACACCATGCTCCCTTGGTGGTTTTGATAATTCATGACAACATACATTGTCTCTTGGACTAACACCTCTATCTAGTGTATTTCAGATAATAGTCCATGGAGAGTTAGGTTGGCAAAAGGATTGTGGAGATTGTGGAATTACCCCAAGATGCAAGGAAATAGGTTGGCCAACCTTCAAGCAAGAGGACTCTACATTTTACATCTGTGAGAAATCACTTTGAGTCCATAGGAAAGTCAATACTATTAAAAGGGGCTAAGGTTTTGTTGTTGAACAAAATGCTCATATGTGCAGAAGCGATACTCACCAAAAACATCCACAAGCTTTCCCACCAAAGTCTGTCTATAGCCAAACATTCAAAATCGGTGCAACCAACATTCCTATCCCGGTGCCACCGATTCCAGAACCTAGAGAGACTCAACCAAACCCTAGCCACTTCGGTGCAACCGATTCCATACCGGTGCCACCTAGTTCAGGTTGCCAACTTTCTATTACGCAAATTCACATTTTCGGTACCATCGAGATTGTTGTATCGGTGCAACTGAGTTTCATATATCGGTCTCACCAAGATTCAAAAGTTGCCACCTTTTGATCACTTCGGTACCACCGAGATTAACACATTGGTGTCACCGAGTTGGTCATTTTGTGTGTAACAATCGGATTTTTGGGGATGCCTATATATACCCCTCCACCACCACCTACTCAAAAGAGAAGCACTCAGAACTATTCCATACTTATCCTATCAGATTTTCTGAGAGAGAACCCCTACCCTTGTGTTGAGATCAAGATCTTCTACTCCAACCATATGGATCTTGATTTCTAGCCTCCCCAAGTTGCTTGCCACCAATCCCATCTCTTCCACCAAGCCAAATCTGTGAGAGAGTGATTGTGTGTTGAGGAGTCTATCATCTTGAAGCACAAGAGCAAGGAGTTCATCGTCATTACCGAGCCTATTACCTTTTGGAGGGTGGTGCCTCCTAGATTGCTTAGGTGTCGCTTGGAAGCCTCCTACTTCGTGTTGTGGAGTGAACCAAGAAGTTTCTAAGGGCAAGGAGATAGCCTACTTCGTGAAGATCTACCCATAGTGAGACTAGTCCTTCATGGACGGAAGCCATATGGAATAGTCAAGGTTGCTACTTCGTGGACCCTTATGGGTGGATCCCTAAGTGAACTCTCGTGACCGTTACCCTTTGTGGGTTGAAGACTCCATAAACGTGGATGTACGATAGCTCCACCTATCGGAACCATGGGAAAAATCATCGTGTCTACAATTGCGTTTGATCTTCCTACCCTATCTCATCTCTTTAATTCATGTGCACTGTGTTTACTTTCCGCTGCCATATTTGTAGACATGCATGTGTAGGGCTGTTAGACTTGCTAGAATTGCTAAAACTGTTAAAATCTGCCAACCAATTAACTTGGGAAAAGGTTAGGTTTTAAATTCCTGCTATTAGTCTATTCACCCCCCCTCTAGATCCTCTTCTAGTGATCCTACAACATCATAATTAAATGTTGCATCTAAATTGCCATGTTGATGTAGGGAAGATATTAAGAGATGCTTCATATCTTTCCAGTGTACATGCATGCTTATTTAGTGCACTTACATGTTTGCTTATTTAATGACGAGGATATGTGCTACTTCTCGAGCATGCGTTGGTTTCGGTGAAGAGGAACGGTTGATGCAGCAAAGTAGATAAGTATTTCCCTCAGTTTTTGAGAACCAAGGTATCAATCCAGTAGGAGATACAAGCAAGTCCCCAATAAGTGTACCTACACAAAGAATCAAACTCTTGCACCAACGCTATAAAGGGGTTGTCAATCCCTTTAAGCTTACTTGCAAGGATGAGATCTGATAGAGATAGATTGCCTAAACGGAAAGTAAAACAATAGGTAAAAGTAATGCAGCAAAGTGTTTTTGGTTATTTTGGTTTTTGATCTGAAAGTATAAGATGGAAAATAAACCCGGGGGCCATAGGTTTCACTAGAGGCTTCTCTCATGATAGCAAGTATTACGGTGTGTGAACAAATTATTGTCGAGCAATTGATAGAAAGGCGAATAATTATGAGGATATCCAAGGCAATGACTATGCATATAGGCATCACGTCCGTGTCAAGTAGACCGAAACGATTCTGCATCTAATACTATTACTCCACACATCGACCGACTCCTGCTCGCATCTAGAGTATTAAGTTCATTAAGAACAGAGTAATGCATTAGGTAAGATGAGATGATGTAGAGGGATAAACTCAAGCAATATGATGAAAACCCCATCTTGTTATCCTTGATGGAAACAATACAATACGTGCCTTGCTACCCCTACTTTGTCACTAGGTGTGGACACCGCAAGATTGAACCCAAAACTAAGCACTTCTCCCATTGCAAGAATTACCAATCTAGTTGGCCAAACCAAACCAATAAATCGAAGAGACTTGCAAAGATATGAAATCATGCATATAAGAATTCAGGAAAGACTCAAATAATATTCATGGATAATCTAAACACAAACCCACAATTCATTGGATCTCGATAAACACCCCGCAAAAGAGTATTACATCGGATAGATCTTCATGAAGATCATGAAGAACATGGTATTGAAGAGCAAAGAGAGAGAAGAAGCCATCTAGCTACTAGCTATGGACACGAAAGTCTATGGTGAACTACTCACGCATCATCGGAGGGGCAATGGAGTTCATGTAGATGCCCTCCGTGATCGAATCCCCCTCTGGCAGATTACCGGAAAAGGCTCCAAGATTGGATCTCTCGGGAACGGAGGCTTTTGGCGGGGGGAAATTGTTTTCGTGGCTTGTTCTGATAATGATGGAAAATTTGGGAATTTATAGGCCAAAGATTAGGGTTAGGGGAGCTGTCGTGGGCCCACAAGCTGTCCCAACACGCCCTACCCCCTGGGCGCGGCCCTAGGGTTTGTGGGCCCATGGTGGCTCCTCCGCGTTGGTTCTCAAGTCTCGTAGTTTCCTTTTGTTCCAGAAAAATTCCTTCCGAAGGTTTTATTCCGTTTGGACTCCGTTTAATATTCCTTATCTGCAAATCTCAAAAACAAGGAAAAAACGAAAACTGGCACTAGGCTTTGGATTAATAGGTTAGTCCAAAAAATAATATAAAATAGCATATTAATGCATATAAAACATCCAAAACAGATAATATAATAGCATGGAACAATCAAAAATTATAGATACGTTGGAGACGTATCAATATGTACGTAGGCTAGGGTCCTAGGCCTGACCTATATACCCTACCTAAGGACACTGCATTGCTGGAATTAAAGATCACAAGAAAGATTTCGACTGGATTCACTATGGCGTTCAAGTCACTCAACAGTCAATCCATCAGGAGGCTTCTTCCTCCACTCAATAGTCACGTGTTACTCGGAAGACCTCGCTTCCAGAAGCCACCCGTGGGAGGCCAATAGGAAGGCGTTAGGCCAGTCGTCATTAATAGCAATTATGATGTACGTTACCAGTAACGCTCGTCTTTATACCGATGATTAGACCCTTGGATGCCTGGCACTTATGAGGGGCAGCGAACTCTATATAAGCCGCCCCTCCCCTCTGGCACAAGGGTTCGCAACCTTTGTAACTCATACTCTCCACATGACAAAAGTTCCAGAGCACTGAGATGTAGGGTTGTTACCTCCACGAGAGGGGCCTAAACTCATACATCCATGTGTACATCCTTTTTGTAGCTAGGACTTTGCACTCTCCTTTCGTAGACCTAACTTCTACTGTCAGACTCATTCCCACGACAATTGGCGCCCACCCTGGGACAGGCGTCTAGGAGACTTCCAGTGCGGTTGCATTTTTCTCCCTTCATCATGTCTTCTGGCGGTGTCTTCTCCCAGGGCCACGAGATCCATTTTGGAGCGCTCACCTTCATCGCCGATGATTTGGCATGGCTCAAGAAGCGCCTCTTGACGTCGAGGTGCTCCCAGTTCGCGGGGTCGTGCACTTCTGCGCGAGTTCCTGCGGTGTGCTACTGTGGCAGCCGTCGACTCCGTACTCTTTGGCTCTCCCCGATGTTCGTCATCGCAAGCGATCCGGTTGCTCACGGCTCCCGCGCTCGGTCAGGCATGCAACGGCCCGCCTAATTTCATCTCCATGGATTGCATTGATTGAGCCCGCCGAGTCCCTTCACGGCATGTTCGAGTCGGTATCCAATTAGTCAGACGTTCCCTCCGAGTGCACGAGCTGCAATATTGCAGCAGAGGTCCTTATAGCTGGTTGCCATTAAAGCCCGCCGCCGGGCTTCGGTCGCGGCAAGCAGGAGGCTGGCGGACCGTCGAGTGAACAATCGCACCGCGATGAGGAGGTCCTCCATATTCCCATCGTTGGTGCGACCACTGAGGCCCAGGCCTTGGAGGCCACACACATTCGGCTTAAGAACTCCAGAGAGAACTCGATGAGCGTGGTCGCCAGCGCCCACCAACTCCCAGTCGACGTCAACGATAGCTATTTCCGATTGGATCACATAACAATATTGAGGTATACCGTACTCATGTGTTAAACGTTGCAGCTATAGCTAGGGTAGCAGATTCCATTCAGCCGTCATGGACAGAGGCTGGTAGAGGATTGTTGCAGATTAGAGCATTACTGGTTGTAGTGCAGCATCAGAATTCTGTGGTCTCGTAGTCGGGCAATAGGATTCACATTAATTCCCCAAGAGCAAAGACTGTTCAGTCGGCACATAGTCCTGGATCGCCATTGCTCCGAAGGGGCGGAAGTTTTTGTGAAGATCAGCACAGAGATTAGTTTCACCGTGATGACCACCATCGAGTGCCCACTCCTCCACGGGGTGGTCCTTCGTGCCCCAGCACCAGGACGAAAGGCGCTCATTCGATGGTGAGCGGAACGCAGGGTTTGATGCTCGAGACCTCCTCACTCAGAGGCGGGTCGATAGAGGCAGAGCCCATAGGGATGGGTATGACAGAGATGTTCTGAATGGAAGCGCTGCTATTATTTTTGGTCCAGAGTGTTTTAGTAGGGCTATTCGTTCCGTAGAGATTCCCCCCAACTTCAGGCTAGCGGCTAGGAACAACAAGTTTTCTGGTGAGTGGTAGTTCAGATTGGTGGTGGTAATGATAACATTGCAATGAAGCATCTGTACTTGATGTTGGATGGTTCGGCTCGTGCATGGCTGAATCGTTTGGCCCCTTCTAGCATCCACTGCTGGGAGGATCTCGCCTGAGTGTTCATCAGAACGTTCAAAGGTACTTGCAAGCATCCTACCGGGATTATTGATTTGCAACATTGTGTTTAGAATCCCAATGAGACTTTGAGAGATTACATTCAGCGCTGGTCCACTCTGCATCATACAGTGGAAATTGTTTCCGAACATCAGGCTGTCTGTTCTTTCAAGGCTGGAGTGAAATACCGAGAGCTCTATCTGAAGTTTGGGCGTATGGGTGACATCTTGCTGAGAAAAATGATGGAAATCACCACTCAGTATGCCAATGGTGAATAAGAAGACCGCCTCCCCAGTGGCAAAGAAAAGGCTGATGGCCCTGTCCAGGCAGAGGCAGACGCTCTGGCGGCTCAAGGAAAGAACAAGAGGAAGTCCAAGGGACAATTTAACCCCAAGAAAGGAAAGAACTAGTCAGGGACTGATGTGATGGACTTACCGTGTGCAATCCACACGAGGAAAGACGAAGAAGGCAACTTGATATTGCCCAAGCATACCACTAGGCAGTGTCGACTGTTGATTCAACAGTTCAAGGAGACTCCGTCGAGTGAGCAAACTCCTGAGAAGGATGATGAAGACAAAGAAACGTTTTCGGATGTCACCACTACATTGATGATTTTTGCTGATGTTGAAAGCAAGAGTTAATTGAAGGTCATCAACAGGGAGGTCAACATGGCCGTGCCTACAACCCCCACATACCCCAAGTGGTCTCAGAGTGCCATCACATTTGACCAGTCAGATCATCCTTCTCATGTGGCCACTCCAGGTCGGCAGGCTTTGGTAGTCGATCCGGTTGTGGGAGGCACTCGACTCCGCAAGGTCCTCATGGACGGTGGCAGCGGCTGGAACATCCTTTACACAGATACCCTTAAAGGGATGGGCATTCTGATGTCCCGACTCAGTGAGAGCAAGATGCAATTTCACGGGATCATACCAGGGAAGAAGGCCAAGTAACTCAGCCAGATCGCATTGGATGTGACGTTCGGAACAAATAGAAATTTCCAAAAGGAAAAGTTGACTTTTGAAGTCATGGATTTCCAGAGCGCATATCACCCCATTCTGAGCCGACCCGCATATGCTCGTTTCATGGTCTGTCCATGTTACGTGTATCTCAAGTTGAAGATGCCAGGCCCAAAGGTGTGATCATGGTCACCGGCAATCGACAGCGGGGTGAGGAGTGCCTCCAGCAGGACTCCAAAATTGCCGATCTTCAGATGGCTATGGTTGAGCTAGAAGAATACAAGAAGAGCACAGACCCTGCTGATTTCTTGCGCGCTAAGAAGCCTGCTTTCGAGTTAGCTTTGCAGTCGGTAGGGGAAGTGAAGAAATTACACATTCACCCAACAGATTCAACTGTCGCGCCGACCAATATATCGTCAAAACTCTACAGCAAATAGGAAGCCGAGCTCATCCAGTTCCTCTGTGAGAACTAGGACATCTTCGCATGGAAGCCTGCTGACATGCTGGGGGTTCCCAGGGAGCTAGCTGAGCACCAACTGAGAGTTGATCCGAAGGCCAAGCTGGTTAAGGAGCATTTGCGTTGATCGGCGGCAGAGAAGCGTAAAGCAATCTGCGAAGAGGTGGCTTGGCTCTTGCAATCCAAGTTCATTCGGGAAATTTACCACTCCGATTGGCTCTCGAATCTTTTCATGGTTCCCAAGAAGGACAAGTCGTTATGCATGTGTATTGACTTCAAGCATATCAATCGGGCCGGCCCGAAAGATCATTTTCGCTCCCCCGCATAGATCAGATTGTTGACTCGACTGCGGGATGTGAGCGTTTATCATTTCTGGATGCTTACTCCGGTTACCACAGATCCGTCTGTTTGTCCTGGACGAAATAAAAATAGCCTTCCTCACCCCATTCGGGTGTTTTTGCTACATCACCATGCCATTCGGTTTGAAAAATGCCGGCGCTACTTTCATGCACATGATCCAGAAGTGTCTACTTGATCAGATCCCTCGGAATGTCGAGGCATACATGGATGATATAGTTGTCAAGTCCCGCAAAGGTTCCGACCTGCTGGCTGACTTGGCCGAAACTTTCGCCAATCTGAGGAGGTATGATATAAAGCTGAATTGGGCTAAGTGTACTTTTGGTGTCCCTGGCGGCAAGTTACTTGGTTTCCAAACGAGGGATCGGCGTCAACCCTAAGAAAATCAGCGCCATTACCCGAATGAAGACTTTCGTGCGAGTGCATGATGTTCAAAAGCTCACAGGTTGCTTGGCGGCATTGAGTCGATTCATTTCTCATCTCTGTGAGAAGGCATTGCCTTTGTACCGACTAATGAAGAAGTCTGACACGTTCGAGTGGACTCCCAAGGACAAAGTAGCGTTTGTCGAGCACAAAGCTCTGCTCTCCACCCAGCCGGTGCTTGCTGCTCCTCGCAGCAAAGATCCTTTTCTCTTGTACATTGCGGCCACTAATCAAGTCATCAGTACAGTGCTGACTGTCGAGCGGGAGGAGGAGGGCAAGGCCTACAAAGTCCAATGCCCAGTCTATTACGTTTCTGAAGAGTTGACTCCTTCGAAGCAAAGATATCCGCACTACCAGAAGCTGGTTTATGGTATTTATCTATCAGCAAAGAAGGTGGCGCACTATTTTTAGGACCACTCAACTTTAGTCATCAGTGATGCTCCATATCAGAGATCTTAAACAATCGAGATGCGACTGGTCGAGTGGCTAAACGGGCGATTGAACTCTTGTATTTTGACATCAAATTTGAAGCCAAGAAAGCGATCAAGTGTGTGGCACTTGCTGATTTCATGGCCGAGTGGATTGAACAGTAGCAACCAATCCAGATTCACTCGACACACTAGACCATGTTCTTTGACGGCTCTAAAATGTTGAATGGATCCAGTGTTGGCATTCTCTTGGTATCTCTGAAAGGCGACAAACTTAGTTATGTCTTGCAAATCCCCTTCGATTCCTCCAACAATGAAGCAGAATATGAAGCGCTTTTATATGGGTTGCGCATGGCTATCTCACTTGGCATCAAGCGCCTGATGGTTTATGGCGACTCAAATTTGGTGGTTAATCAAGTGATGAAAGAGTGGGACGTTCAAAACCCCGCTATGACTGGATACTGCAACGTTGTTAGAAAGCTCGAGAAGAAGTTTGAAGGTCTGGAACTTCATCATGTTCCCCAAGTGAAGAATCAAGCGGCTAATGAGCTGGCAAACATTGGATCCACTCAACGACCTGTCCCTAGCAATGTATTCTTGGAGCACCTCCACACTCCTTCGGTGCAGGAGGATCCTTTCACCGAAGTGCCCCCACAAGCTATGAGCTCCTTTGATCCGATTGAGGTCGATGTTCCTGTAGTTATTGATTTAGTTATGGAGGTTCTGGTCATCATTCTCGACTGGACAGTGCCCTATATTGCATATATCCTGAGGCAAGAACTTCCCAAATATGAGACAGAAGCACGACAGATCGTGCGTAGGTCGAAAGCTTTTACTATGATCGGAGATCAACTGTTCAGAGAAAGCGTGACCGACGTGACGCAACGATGCATTTCCCCTGAAGAATGTTGAATGATCCTGGATGAAATCCACTCGGGAACTCTCACGGACAATCGTCGCTAAAGCCTACCGAGCTGGTTTCTTCTGGCCATGTGCTAAGGAGATGGCCAAGGACATTGTGGATCACTATGAAGGGTGCCAGTTCTATGCAAACTTATCTCACAAGCCCACGTCTTCTCTAAAGACAATCCCCCTTGCCTGGCGTTTGCAATCTGGGTCTAGATATGGTTGGTCCCTTCAGGACTGGACAAGGCGGATTCACTCATTTGCTCTTTGTGGTCGACAAGTTTACAAAGTGGATTGAGGCCAAGCCGATAAAGAAATTGAACTCTCGTACTGTAGTCACATTCATGAGGGGAATATTCTTTCGGTATGGGGTTCCCCACAGCATCATCATAGATAATGGCACCAACTTCGACTGAGAAGAATTCAGACGTTTCTGCTCCTCCCAGGGCACTCGTGTGGATTATGCTTCCGTGGCGCACCCTCAAACCAATAGTCAAGTTGAGCGAGCCAATGACCTCATCCTGCAAGGTCTGAAGCCTCGTATCATGCATGACCTAGAACATGCTGCCGAGGCCTGGGTGTTGGAGTTGCCATCTGTTTTATGGGGCCTGAGAACTACACCTAAGCAGTCGACTGGACGAACTCCCTTTTTCCTGGTGTATGGATCCGAAGCTGTCCTGCCAAGTTATTTGTTCCACAACTCTCCCCGAGTGAATCTTTACTCTAAAGTTGAAGCTGAGCAAGCAAGACAGGATTGCCTTGACCTCCTAGAGGAAGGGCGAGAGATGGCTCTAATCCAGACCGCGACTTATCAGCAAGATCGGCGATGCTCCCATGCAAAACATGTTAAGAGTCGGTCGTTTCATGAGGTAGATTTGGTGCTCCGAGTGGATCAGCAGTGACCCCACAAGCTCGCTCCTACGTGGGAGGGTCCCTTTATCGTCACCAAGGTGTTGAACAATGGAGCTTATCACCTGCACAACCACAAGAAGCAGATTGACGAGCCGCGAGCCTGGAATGCAAATTCGCTCCGACGTTTCTATACTTAAAAACAGAGTGATTTTGATGTAATAAAAGTATTTCAGACCATGTCATTTATGCAAGTTTGACTTTCTTAGTCTATACGTCGATTTCGATCATATAATTTCTCACTTGGGAACAGTCTGAGTGTTGAGCAATCCTCACACTCAGGGGCTTAGTCCTGAACATGCTTTCGCCTAAGTTAAAAACCCTGCCGAGTGGATAGCAGTCCATTCACTCGGTGACTTAGGTGCAAACCAGTCTTCGCCTAAGTTCAAAACTTCTTTGAGTGTTGAGGAATCCTCACACTCGGGGGCTTAGCTATGATCCAGCTTTCTCGTAAGTTAAAAACCCTGCCAAGTGGATAGCAGTCCATTCACTCGGTGACTTAGTTGCGAACCAATCTTCGCCTAAGTTCAAAATTTCTCCGAGTGTTGAACAATCCTCACACTCGGGGACTTAGCTGCAAACCAGCTTTTGCCTAAGACAAAAATAAATTCTGAGTGGATTACTATATATTCACTCGAAAACTTAGATGCGAACCAGTATTCGCTTAAATTCAAAACTTCTTCGAGTGTTGAGCAATCCTCACACTTGGGGACTTAGCTGCAAACCAGCTTTCGCCTAAGTCAAAAACAAATTCAGTCGATAAGCGATTGAAAGTCAAATATAGATAAATTCAAAGGTTTCGTCGCGGATAAATGTTTCGTTGACAAAGCAAATTTGCTCAGGCTTAAGGCCCGAAGGAAGTCTTACGACTGATACATTTTCAGTTGGCATACCGAGGC
Source organism: Hordeum marinum (assembly GCA_022496015.1). Lineage (NCBI taxonomy): Eukaryota > Viridiplantae > Streptophyta > Magnoliopsida > Poales > Poaceae > Hordeum > Hordeum marinum. Next base: position 390,877,573 of record CM039672.1, read on the forward strand.
AAATAAAGTTTTCTCCATGAATCAAGTTTTTCAAGCGCCGGACGGGATTGCTGGCTCGACGAAGGTGTGCAAGTTGGTCCCATATGCAATCCTCGTGGCCGCGTCAATGAAGGTCTCCATGAAATCTTCAAACTAAAGCTTCTTCGTGTTCACCACTCGGAGCTCCTTCAAATTGTCCTGCCGTGCCTCCTTGCAATGGAATCTAACGTGGGAGAGCGCCACATCGGCTCCGTAGCGGGCGGCTGACTTCTTCCAAGCTTGCACTCGACCGGGAAGATCATTAAGGCGTGCCATCATGGATGCAAGATCAATCTGAAGGGTGTCTTCGGGCCATAGTTCCTTGTAAATCTTCTCCATCGCAGATTTCAGTTGGAGGATATACGCTTGAACCCCCTGGAGTCTAACGTTGAGTCAGAACATGTTCACGGCCATTCCGTCACCAACATGCGACTTGGTGGGGTCCAGATTGAACTCGATTTATTTGGTCTCCTTTTCGAAGTCTTGATAGAATTTTGTTGGGAAGAAAGAATGAGAGGGGGTTTAATGAAATACAGTCGACAAGGATTAATGAAATTCAGTCGACAAAGATGGTTACCATCGAGCATGATGTACATCTTCCTTGCGAACTCCCCCAAGTGCTTCTCCAAGCCATTGCTCCTCTTGGTTAGCTTCTCGGTCTTCTTGATGAGCTCTACCCGTTCCAGCTTCATCTTGGAGTTTTCCTCCTCCATCTTCTTAGCGACAGCCAGTTTCTACTCAGCAGCTTTAGTCTTCTCCCTCGTCACCCGTTGAGCATCAGCAAGCACCTTATCTTTATCCTCCAATGCCTTCTTCATGGTATCTAAAGAAATAGCATTGTTGAGTCGCGCTTGGAGTTGACAATTTTCATCACGTACGTCTGTTCGAGCGAAAGCACTCAGTTCAAAGCATGGAAAGTGAGGCTAAGAATGCATTGGGTCGACAGCGGTTACCTCCCAGAGTCTTTAGTTCAGTATGCACTCGCTCCAAAATGCCATTGGAGATCTCCAGGGCCACTCGCAACTCGTTCTTTTCCTCCTCGAGGTCCTTGTATTGTGCACCAAGTTCACAAGCTCTCTGAAATCAACAAAGAAATAAATTCAGTCAACGGGAAACCCCACCACTCCCTAGTACAGAAGGTCAAGAACAATCGACTAGATGGCGAACCCCACCCCACCCCACTCCCTTAAAATAGCATCATATCATGGTTGATGGAAATAATATCCATGAAACCTGCATTCAGGAGAGGAAGAATTCAAGCAAAAAGTTCACCCGACATGTCGAGTGGCAAGCGTACTCCGCGTATCGTAAAGAACCCTGTATTCAAGATGGTCTCTTTCACCCCCCGCCAGTGCAAGCACTCGATGGCGGTCTCAGGGACTACACCCAATGGGTGCACTCAGCGTGCCCCCACTAGACCTGTTAACACTCGATCTGTCGAGTGATCTACCAGCCCACTTCGCACCTTTAAAGTAGTGTCATATCATGGTTGATGCAATGATGTCCATGAAACCTACAAGGTATCTACGGACTGGTACGGCTAAGGCAAAAAAATCCACTTGACATGTCGAGTGGTGAGCGTACTCTGCATATGGAAAAAAATACTAAGTTCAAAGTTCTTAAGACTACTGCTCATCGTCAACAATCAATAGTAGCCTCGGGGACTACACCCAGTGGGTGCACTCAGCGTGCCCCCACCGGTTCCTAAATAACTCGACAAGGTCTGCCCTGTCTGAGCATACGACGGTCTCTATCAGACCCCTGCCAGCGCAAGCACTCGACGATGGTCTCGGGGACTATACCCAGTGGGCGCACTCAGTGTGCCCTCACTGGATCTGCTAACTCTCGACCTGTCGAGTGGCGGAAAATAAAAACAAAAACATGCACAAGCATATGAATATCATCTCTTCTAAGACCTCCGCCACTGCAAGCACTCTACGGCGGTCTCGGGGACTACACCCAGTGGGTGCACTCAGCGTGCCCCCATTGGACCATCTATCACTCGATCTGTCGAGTGGCTCGCCACCTCACTCCGCACCCTTGAAGTAGTGTCATATCATGGTTGATGGAAATTATGTCCATGAAACCTACAAGGAAGCTTCGGAGTGGCGCGGCCAGGGCAAGAAGTCCACTCGACATGTCGAGTGGCAAGCGTATTCCACATACAAAAAACTTTAAGACCACTGCCAGTGCAAGCACTCGATAGTAGTCTCGAGGACTACACCTAGTGGGTGCACTCAATGTGCCCCCACTGGACCGAAATCTACTCGATTACGACCTGATCTATTCGAGTGGAGAACTTACAAATATTCTACAATCGCAAAAAAATCTAGTGGGTTTACAATCAAAGAAGGCAGGAATTCAATCAGAAATGCACTTACAATTGAACTAACTCGGACATTGGTGTGAAGCGCTATGCTGGCATCGTAAGCCAACTTGCTGGCCTCGTACACCTCCTTGGTGCGCATCATCATCTGTTCCGCCTGGATCATGGCCTCCTTCGCGGCTCCGATCTGGTCTTCCGGAACGCGATGCAGAGGAAAGGCAGTCACCGGTGGGATCGACGCTGCGGTAGGGATAGTTGGGGTAGTCTGAGGTGGTCTGATTGGAGTCAACGTCACGGATGTAGAAACAACTGGTGGAGCACTTGGCAGTGGTACCGCAAGATCGGTTCTGACTCGTGTCGAGTCTCTTATCCCCTGGGATGATCCAGCAGTTGACCATTGAAGCGTCTATGCTGACGGACTTCTTCTGGTGCGTACGCGCGGGGCGCCTAAGGTCTTACCTTCACCCCCGTACCCCGAGGTTGTTCTTCATCATCTTCCAGTTGAATGATTTATGCAAATACCAATCGACAATGTTAACTCTTGCAATCGACGAATCCCATTCGAGAAACAGAGCTAAGTAAAGATTTCTTTACCTCTTTGGGAAGTCGCTGCATCAGTAGTATCCACATCCATTTGCTCCTCTTCGTCCCGTGGAGACGACGTCACTGATGTAGAGGCACTGGTAAATCAAATTCCACCCGTCAACAAGAATTCAATGTCACAATCGACAGCGAACGATGAAAGCAAACACTTATGTTGAGATGACAGGCACAACCATCTTCATGTGAGGCAGAGCTTTGTGAGATTTTGCTGTGTTGGGCTTGGGCTACTTCGCCGATTGTTCACTCGACTCGATGGTTGAGGGTCGGTTCTCTTCGGGTTTCTTTCACTCAGAGCCGGGGCCTTGCCCGCGGTAGTTGCAGGATCCTAACGTGACTTGGAGCAACGTTCGATGCATGGAGGAGACTCGATTTCCTCCTCATTCTCGCCAAAGTCTTCATATTCATCTTCACTGTCATAAACACAGTCGATGTCCATGCTGCCACCCTTGCTTTCCCCACCGTCTTTAGGTTGGCTCCCGTTGGGTACGAGCGAGTGCATGTGCATCCACTCCTGCATGATTCAAACAATGAAGTCAGTCAACAAATCAATCAATCACTCGACGGAATAGTACGACAGTCGACAAGATAAAATTTACCAGATTCTTCGGAGGATTCTCAGCAGAATAGGGTTGGATCCTATTGGCACCCAGGGGATTGTCACAAGCTCTAGTGATACTGTGAAGCCACTGCTCGACAGTTTTCTATGAAACCTCCTCCGGGTATGTCCTGGTCGAGTCCTCGGGGCCTGCATAATGCCACATAGTGTGGTCCCTTGGTTGAAGCGGCTGGATCCATTGACCGAGGAATGTCTTCAAGAGATCCATACCAGTTACTCCACCATGCATAAGGGCTCCTACAACATCCACCAGGATCCCAACCTGGACTTTCCACCCCTCCAACACCTTCAAGGATTTGTGAACGACTGGACGATCTAACGTGAAGGGAGAAAGACCAGTCGAAATATTGAGAGAAGCTACGTCCTTGCAATAAAACCAGGTCGACTGCCAACCTCTAACCAATTTAGGGAAAGTCATAGAAGGAAAGGAACTACGAGCTCTCTTCTGGACTCCTAAACCTCCACACAACTCGACTACATGAGTTTTTCCATCCTCAGGGTGGGCCTTTTTCACCATCTGAGATCTGACGGTGAAAATGTGCTTGAACAGACCCTAGTGGGGAGAGCAACCCAAGAAGCACTCACACAGAGTGCTGAAGACAAACAAGTAGGAAATTGCATTTGGAGGAAATTGATGGAGCTAGGCTTCAAAGAAGTTCAAAAACCCTCTAAAGAATGGATGGGGGCATGGAGAAACCTCTTTCGACATGGGAGAGGGGAAGAACCTGCTCCCCCTCGCGCGGCTCCGGCTCGCGCTCTCCCTTCGACAGCCTCCAAGAATCATCCACCACGAGCCTGTCGACAACAAGATTCTCGACGTCCGTGGTGGTGACTGTCGATGGGAGAAAGTCCCCCTGGATCCACCCTACCGGTGCGGTGAACCGGGCGGTCGAGGGCTTCTTGGCCTTTCCCTTAACGACCCCCTTCTTGGTGTGCTCCAGCTTCTCAGTTGCTCCCTTCGTCGTCGTGGTGGCAGAGCTCGTCGGAGCAGAGCAAAGTGGCGCGCTGGAGATGGGGGAGGTAGAAGCAGAGGGGAGATTTGGGGGAAAAGTACTGTGCAAACCACGGCGCTTCGGGATGTATACCCCGCCGAGTGTCTCACTAACATATGGGCCCGCGAGTTGCCCGCATATCCTAACCGCAGACGGCACTCTGTATGTGGCGAAATGAGTGGTGCGTGAATCGAGGCGTCATGCTCCCACTTGCCCCGGTCGTGGCATCATCATCGTGGACGCGCGTGCTTCCCAAATTTTTGTATCCCGCAAGATCTGGGCCTGACAGAGCGACCCGTCACATCCAAAGATACCTTCAAGTCACTTGGAACAAAATTGGTATTGAGCATTCACTCGGACCCTTTCAAGACAGAATCGATCTGGGCGAATGACGAAGAGTTCAGTCGACGCAAGTTTCCTTGAAGCCCCGAAAATCATTCGAAAGATTTGGTGCCTTGTTCTGAACTGGCATTGATACCCTCCTCCACCACTCGAACCCTGATCCATTCGGGGGCTAATGACGAGGATATGTACCTAGGGTAGGGTCCTAGTCCTGACATATATACCCTACCTAAGAACACTGCATTGGAGGACTTAAAGATCACAAGAAAGATTCCGATTGGATTCACTATGGCGCTCAAGTCAGTCGACAGTCAATCCATTCGGAGGCTTCTTCCTCCACTCGACAGTCACCTATCACTCGGAAGACCTCGCTTCGAGTCGACGCCACAAGACCAAAAGCCACCCGCAGGAGGCCAACCGGCAGGCATTAGGCCAGTCGTCATTAATAGCAATTATGATGTACGTTACCAGTAACGCTCATCTTTATACCCACGATCGGACCCTTGGATGCCTGGCACTTATGAGGGGTAGCGAAGTCTATATAAGTTGCCCTCCCCTGTGGCACAAGGGTTCGCAACCTTTGCAACTCATACTCTCCACATGACAAAAACTTCAGAGCACTGAGACGAAGGGATGTTACCTTCACGAGAGGGGCCTGAACTCATACATCCGTGTGTACATCCTCGCCGTAGCTAGGACTCTGCCCTCTCCTTTCGTACCCTAACTTCTACTGTCAGACTCATTCCCACGACAATTAATAACACTACATCACTATATTGTTGATCCATCAAGTTTGCTTCACATGTATTCCATGTATGTGCATCCTGGTCCAAATGCTTTCCTTTATTGATACAAGTGCATCATTTTACTTTATCCCTATTGTATCTGATTGTTGTTTATTCTTTTTTGCAAGCCCCACCTCAAGATCATCCATGGCAAGGATGACAAGGTCGAAGATTCGGCCAGCCGTTGGTATGCAACTTGCTGCTTGTGGTTATACTGTCCGTTTTATAAAATATGTGTCTTAATATGATAAGTGAACTGTATTGCTGCAATCTGAATAAGCTGTCTTAATTGTGCCTATTTGTTGTTAGTCTTTCGTACCCGGATAACTAGGATTAAACGATAGTAAAATCTCATTAGATATGTTTGGTTGTCTGTCCATGCATTCCAACCATTCACCTAATAGTTATGTCGTGGTTTCGTCACGGCAGATGCCATAGGTAGGCTTATCGAGAGGGGTCGAAGGACGCCGGCGGGCTCCGGGAGCGGGATTAGGCACAAGCGGTGGCGGACACATGATGTACCCAGGTTCGGGGCCCTCCGTGGGAGGTAATACCCCTAGTCCTGCTCGGTCTAGTTGAGACGATGGACGGGTTACAATGATGCTCCTTGAGCTGTATGGATCGAGGAGGAAGAAGGAGCTAGCCTGCTCTTCCACCTCCCTACGTGCGTGTGTGCAGAGTGGATGTGGAGAGAACTCAGAGAGCAGCTGATTGATTGTCCGTTCGTCATCATTGGTTGTCCATCGTTTTGTGCATGGGGGTGGCCTGGGGATTTTATAGGCCAACCCCCGGAATACAATACAAATAGAAGGTCCAAGGGGGCCCTAGCTGGCAGCCTCTCTGGCCGGCTGCAGGGGCCTGGCCGTGGGGTCTTATCACCGGTAGGTCCCGCCGGCTAAGAGGTCCCGTCAGGAACCGACGGGGCCCGCGCGGTGGGCCCCGACACCGGTCGCATCGTGGCACGGGCCGCCCCTCGCGGCGTCGTCTTGTGGCGGCCGGCCGGGGTCAGCGGTACGGCCGGCCACCCTGTAGCCATGCCGGGGCAGGTGACAGAGTAGTTGGAGGCATGCTGACACTGTTGGAAGCCCGGTCACCATCCACCAGGGTCAGAGTCCCTGACGTCTTCGCTGTGGCCATACTGGCACTGACCCCCGATGGGATGGGGGCCACTATTGCCAGGAACGCCTTGAAGATGGTATCCAATGCGCAGCTGGCTGGGGGGGTCAAGAGGCAATGCCCCCCAGCTAGCCGATACGCCGTATCCGGCGGGGAGTAGCCGGTGGGTCGCTTCCGGTAGGGCACAGCCGGATCATAGGGGGAGGCGGCCCGCCCTTTGGTTGCGTTAGGAGGCAGGGGAAAGGGGGCGCTCGAGGCTACCTCGGGGTCATCCCCTCGTCAGTAGTCCCCAAAGCCGGGGAGGACCCGCCGACAGGTCGTGGCGGTCCTCGCCGGCTTGGAGATCGTCCTTGTGCCGCGGGCTTCCTTGAGAGTCGAGCCAGACCGACAAGCGATGGCCAGCTCAATAGCTGGCCGACGCTTCGCGCGCCGCCTCGGGTTCCCCGCTGGGTTGAGGAGACGCGCCATGCAGCAGAAAAGACCGGACAGCGGGGCAGGGCCCTCCGCGACCGCAGCCTCGGCCCGCGCGCAGGGATCCTTTACGGCAAGGGGCGAACGCCCGAGCGCCATGATGTCCGCCCCGCACGCCGTGGGAATCGTGGGGGTCGTGCGCAATGAATCCGGCCCCCACGATCTCCCGTGCAGGGTTTAAATGTCGAGAGGGGGAGGCAAAACGGCCCGTTCGCTCCCCCTCCTGACGTCGCCTTCGTCGCCTCCCTCCCCCCGCCACGAGAGAGAGATACCAAAGCACAAGGGCGGGCCACGCCGCCGTCCGCCGCGGAGCACCCATGCCCGTCGTCGCGACCGCACGCCCCCTCGGCGACCATGGCGGGCAAGGGTTCCTGGGATGGCAGCGACGTAGACGAGACCTTCATCGAGCACCTCTGCCACCGCCGCAAGCTCCCGGTGGAGGAGCACCTAGTGGCATGCCCAGCCGGGCTGGAGAACTCCCTGGCCCTGCGGGATGGCGAGGTGGTTGTCTTTGCTGACCACTTCCTCCGCAGGCTCGGGCTGCCGGCGAGCGCCTTCTTCTGCCGCTTCCTGACGCGGTTCGGCCTGCAGCCACACCACCTCGCCCCCAACGCTGTCCTGCAATTGTCGGTATTCGTCACCCTTTGCGAGGGATAATTGGGGGTTGTGCCAAGGCTTGACCTCTGGTGCCGTCTCTTCAAAAGGCAGACGGCGAAAGACCCGGCGACGAAGCAGATGGTGATGACCGCCTGCGGAGGCGCCCTGATCCATATCCGCAAGGGGACCGGCTTCCTAAAACTCCTGCTGCACGAGTCGGTGAAGCGATGGCAGCGGGGGTTCTTCTACGTGAAGAATGCGAAGCCGGAGGAGGACTACATCAACCTCCCCGAATTTGCCAACCATTCGCCAACCGCGATGCTGAATTGGCGAGCGGCCGCGTCTTCGGCGCTCGAGACGGCGGACCGGCTCTGCGAGCGCCTGCTCGCGATGACCGAGTTAGAGGGGCTGAAGGCCACAGATCTGCTGGCCACGATGGTGGTGCGCCGGGTGCAGCCACTGCAGCGCCGGCCACACCTCATCTGCCAGATGGGGGGATGCCATGACCCATGCCGGGTCTCCACCAAGGAGATCAAGCCGATCTATGTGGCGAGGAGGGTGAACGCCATCTCGACGGTGAAGATGGCGGAGGGCGAATGGCAATGGGGGGAAACCCTGTACAGCCGGAGCCGCCCGGCACCGCGGGTAAGTGACAAGCCGGCTCCTCCCCTCCATTCTCATTTAGAGGCAGTACCTCTCCCCCCTTATTCTGACAGCACGCTGCCCGGCCTACCCGCAGCTTTTCCCATTGCTGCAGAACTACGGGGAGCCGGCCCCCAACACGGCGGAGTCGGACCCCGACGAGGTCGAGGACGCCGACGACGCAGAGCCGGAGCGTCTGGTGCCGGCGACGCGGAGACGGAGACGGAGGGGGCTAAAGAAGCCGAGTCGACGGAAGAGTCTCCTCCCCAGACTCACGTTGCTGAGGCTTCGGAGGAGGAGGTCACGGTGCCGCGGAGGCGCCAACCTCGAGCCGCGGTTTCTCCAGCCGGGGAGGCCCAGTCGCGGGCAACAAGGGGATGGGCCCGGCTGCCACCAAGCAGGTGCCCAAGCGTGCGGCGACCGCGCAACCGGGCGGCAGTCGCGGAGGCGGAGGCAAGAAGCAGAAGGTCGCCCAGGCGGAACCCATGAGGAGGGCGATCCCCGTCGTCGCCGGGTAAGTCCGTCTTGTCCTTCACTTTGGTCCGTCTTGCCTTCCCCCCAGTCCCTCACTTCTTCGCGACCACGGAGGCGCGCGCCCTGTGGAGGACCCCGGGTGGTGCGACGGAGAGGGCGGCGCCGTCGCCGCCGGCTAATGAGGAGAGGGAGCGCCAGGCGTGGCTCGACTTCGAGGTGGCCGAGCGGGAGCGGCGTGTCTAGGAGCTCCGCCCTCGGGAGGAAGCGGCGAAGAGGCAAATGGGAGCCAACGGGGAGGCCGCTGGCGGAGCGTGGGAGCCGTTCCCCCTCCTCCAAGGAACCGGCGGGGAGTCCGCGAGCGGAGCATGGGAGCCTTTCCCCCGCAGCCGGGAGAAGAGGTCGAAGGGCCACCGCGGCTCCGGGCGAAGGACGGAGGCGAGCGCGAAGGCTGCGAAGGATGGGGCAGCAATGGGCCGTGACGCCGACCAGCTGGATGCGGGCGATGTGCCGCCGAGCATGCCGGCTTCGGAGGAGCCGGCCCCAGAGGTGCCAGCACCGAAGGCGAGTCAGCCCGGAGCAACCGGAGGTGGAGTGACGGAGGTGGGAGCCATGGTGGCCAGGAAAACGGCCGCCGCAAGTGCATCGACGGCGGCCCCCGACGCGGCGGCGACAGGTGGGGCCGGTATCATCGAGGCCTCCAACAAGGGAGGACCCACAGACGGAGGCCGCCCGTAGCAGACTTGGGCAGCGGCCGGGAGCCCGGCCCTATGCGGACCGTCGAGCGCCCTCGGGGCGGCGGTGGCCGCCGCTGTTGAAGCATTTGCCGCATGCCGCGCCCAGGCGACGCAAGACGCTCGGGCTGCCAACGACCGGCTGGTGAGCTTGGAGCAGGCGGTCGCGGTGAGTTACTTCTTTCCTTCTTCTCTTTACTTGCATTTTTCCGTCTTTTCCAGTGAGCACGCGCCAGCGCACCCACTGGGTGTAGCCCCCGAGGCTCGAGCCGGCTGGGGCACAGGCGGGTCAAGCCTAAAGCTCTTATTGTTTTGCAGGCACCGCATGATCGCCAGGTGGCTACGTACAACACCTTGTTGGGGCTGTACCGGGGAGCTGAGAACCGGCTCGCCGTCGTGTCCGCGGACCTGCGAGGTACGTTGCCCTTGCGATCTTGGCATCTTGCGATCTTCCAGTGGGAGCGCGCAAGCGCACCCACTGGGTGTAGCCCCCGGGAATCAGGCCGGCTGCCCCGAAGGCGGGCTGAATCCTTTTTGACTCTCGTGGCTTCTCATGCAGCTACCTATGCCGAGACGGTCTGCCTCCGACGCCAGGTGGTGCGCCTTTACGAGGAGCCTGAACTCTTGATGATAGAGCGTGACCGGCTCCGTGGGGAGGCGGACCAGGTGAAGGCGGAGCGGGAGGGCCGCGAGGCGGCCCTTCGTCGGGAGGCGGAGGAGCGGGAGAAGGCGCTCCGCGAGAAGCTGGAGGCCAAGGACGCCGCCCTAGCCAAGGCGGCCGAGGAGGCGCAGGTGGCCCGGGACGAGCACTAGGGCTGGCGCCAGGAGTGGTCAGCCAGGGAGGTGCGGCTGTAGGATCAAGGGCACGAGGTGGACCGGATGCTGCATAGTAAGTTTTCGTTGCCTTGTTCTTCTCACGCCTTCTGGGTTTTCTGGCTTGCCTCCCCACTCAACCCTCGTCTTCTTCTTAGGGATTTTCCCCGGCACGTGGGAGGTTGCGGAGGCGGCCGTGGAGGCCGATCATGAGGCCCAGCGGGCGCAAGGAGAGGCCGTCGGGCCGCTGGCCCCCTGGACCCTCGATGAGGTGGGGATCGCCGCTGAGGCGCGCCTGTCGGAGGTGGTCCGCGCCCTGAAGCGGCTCCAGGCAGCCGGCATGACGCTGGTCCGCACGCTTTGGCCCGGCGTGGTGGAGCCGGGCTCCATGAACCGGCTGTCGAGGTGGCTGGAGTTCAGGACGGCGCGGGTGAACGCTTGGAGGGCCTCCGCGGCACGAGCCAGCGTGGGCATGGCGCTCCGTATTGCCAAGCCATGGTACCCCGAGCTGGACTTGGGTTTGCTCACGGCCCAGCGTGCCGGCGCCGACTCGGAGTTGGAGGCGGTGGCCGACGAGATGCTGGCGAGGGAGAGCGGCCTTGCGTACTTCACCGCTTGGGACGAGTATGTCCCGGAGCGTGGCGCGGACGGCGTGCTGGTCCTGGAGGACCACTACGGGCTGGCCCTGGACGACCCGAAGGAGAGCGCCGCCGAGATGGCCGATGAAGAGTTCGACACTGACGACTATGCCAAGTACGAGATGGCTCCGGCTGCAGAGGCTTCTACCTCGGCCGCCCCGGAGGTGCCGGCCTCGGAGGCGCCAGCACCGCCGGCTCCCGGGGCATGAGCACCGCCGGCTCCAGAGGCGTCAGCGCTGGAGGAGGGCCGGCCCAAAGCTGCCATAACTTAGGACTTTCTTTCCTGCATTTTTGTTTTTAGACTAGAATTTCTCCCACTAGGGGTGTATATGTAATGCACTCGTGGCCGTGGGCCTTTTATTGTTATGACTTATGCTATTTATCGTAAAAAGAATGTGCGTGCCGGCTCTTCTTTCACCTTTTGCCTCTTGACTTGTGTTCGCGCGCCGGGATGTTCGCGCGCCGGGATTCCTTCCGGCTTCCGCCCAGCCTGCTAGCCAGCCGGGAGCCGGTCTGGGACAGGGACGGGGCTTCACCCTTGGGGAAAAATAGTGGGCTCTTAAAGTCATCGGCTAGGGCTAGGTTGAGCCGGTAGAGGCCGGTTACTAGGGTTAACATATCTCGGCCGGGCTGGTCCGGCTACCGCGCGCGTCGCCTGACCTTCATGTGAGAAGTTCCTTCGTACCCCGTGGTCCCTTCAGCTGGACAGCCAGGAGCCGATCTGTAGCTAGTTAGGGGAGGGGAGGCGAAGGGTTGCTTGCTCACATTATTTGTCCGCCTCGGCGGGGAGTCGGGCGAGCCCCCGGGCCCGGGAGCCGGACCCGGTTGAGGTGCCTTAAATAACAGGAGAACTTTGGAGGAATCGAGAAAAGGGTGAGCCCCCAGTGTCGGCTGGGGCCCTCGTTGCATTCATAAGCCCAAAAGGGGAAGGATACATACAATGGTTTTCAGCAATAGAATGGACGTAGGAGCGCCGCATTCCACGGGCGCTCCGTCTCCTCGCCGGAGGCGTCTCTCTTTCGCTTCTGTGGCTTCTGGGCATCTATTGGATAGTACACGTTGTTGTGCACCGCCAGACTGACGATGAACGGGCCCTCCCATGGGGAGGATAGCTTGTGCTGGCCGGTGGTTCGCTGGATCCGCCTAAGCACCAAGTCTCCTTCGAGGAAGGAGAGCGACCGGATCCGCTTGCTGTGGTAGTGCCGGAGCTTCTGCTGGTAGATGGTCGTACGGCTCAAGGCCAGCTTGCGGGCCTCCTCGAGGAGGTCAACACCGTCCTCCCTTGCCTCCCTCGTATCCTTCTCGGTGTACAGGGTGACTCGAGGCGAATCGAACTCCGTATCGGTGGGGATGATCGCCTCAGACCCGTAAACGAGAAAGAATGGAGTGTAGCCGGTCGACCGGTTGGGCGTGGTCCGGAGGCTCCAAAGGACAGCCGGCAGCTCCTCGACCCAACAGCCGGCCGACCGGACCAGTGGTGTCACGAGCCGGGGCTTGATGCCGGACAGGAGCAGGCCGTTCGCCCTCTCGACCTGGCCATTTGACTGCGGGTGGGCGACGGACGCGAGGTCGAGCCGGATGCCCCGCCTCGAGCAGAAACGTGCTAGCGCGCCCTTGGCGACGTTCGTGCCATTGTCGGTGATGATGCTGTGGGGGATGCCATAGCGTACCATGATGTCTTCGATGAACCGGACGGCCGTGGGGCCGTCTAGTTTCTTGATTGGCCGGGCCTCGATCCACTTGGTGAACTTGTCGACGGCTACAAGCAAATGTGTCATGCCACCTCGTGCGGTCTTGAAGGGTCCCACCATATCCAGTCCCTAGACGACGAATGACCACGAAAGGGGGATGGTCTAGAGGGCGCTAGCCGGAAGATGGCTCTACATGCTGAAGCGCTGGCAGCCCTCGCACTTGTCAACCAGTTCCTTGGCCGCCTCCAGAGCAGTCGGCCAGTAGAAGCCGTGACGGAATGCTTTGGCCACCAGGGACCTGGAGGCGGCATGATGCCTGCACTCGCCCTGGTGGATGTCGAGGAGGATTTCTTGCCCTTTCTCTCGCTCGATGCAGCGTTGGAAGACGTCGGTGGTGCTGCGATGAACCAACTCGTGGTTGATGATGCTGTAGGCCGGGGCCCGGCACTGAATTTGCCTCGCAATGGCCTCATCGGAGGGGAGCTCGCCGCGCTGGAGGAACGCCAGGGTGGGTTGGGCCCACGAGGGAGCCGAGACAGGGGCCGGCCCAGCCCCCGGGACCGGCTCACCCATCCCCGGGACTGGCTCGCCAGCCCCCGGGAGCGAGGCCACGGTGGGAGCATTGACCGTCATCATGACGGTGACGAGGCCGGGGCCGGCGTGCATAGACGCGGCCGGCTCAATTGCCGTGGCGGACGGTGCTGAACTGCCGGCTGGTGGTGGCGGAGCCGGCAGAGCTGCCGCAGCTGGCGGGGCCGGTTGGGCAGCCAGTTCCGCTGAGGTGCCGGCTGCGTTTGCCGGCACGAAGATGGACTCCTATTCGGGAGAAGGCTTGATCGAAGGCTTGATCAGCCGCTCGAGGGAGACGCCGGCTGGGATGGCCGGCTGGGTGGAGCCGATCTTGGCCAGCGTGTCGGCTGCCTCGTTGTCCGCACATGGGATGTGGTGGAACTCGCAACCCTGGAAGGAGACGGTGAGCTATTGGACGAGGAAGCGATAGCTGGCCATGTTGGCGTCCCTGGCGTCCCATTTGCCAGAGACCTATTGCACCAGGAGGTCGGAGTCGCCGAAGCAAATGATGCGCTGGATGCCAATCTCCTTGGCGAGCCGGAGGTCATGGACGAGGGCCTCGTATTCGGCCATGTTGTTGGAGGCGACGAAGTGGATCTGGAGGGCGTAGTGGCGTTGGTCTCCTCTGGGGGACGACAGGACAATGCCGGCTCCCAGGCCGGCTCGCATCTTCGAGTCGTCGAAGTGCATGCGCCAATGCCTGGAGTCGGGCGGAGGCGGCACAAACTGGGTTTCGGCCCAGTCGATGAGGAAGTCGGCCATTGCCTGGGACTTGATGGCGGTGCGTGGCTCGTACTGTATTTCGTAGTCGGCCAGGGCGATGGCCCATTTGGCGATCCGACAGGTGGCATCCCGACCGGCCATGATTTCGCCTAGCGGCGCCATGCTCACGATGGTGATGATGTGCTCCTGGAAGTATTGCTTGAGCTTCTGGGTGGCGAAGTATACGTCGTAGCACATCTTCTGGTAGTGGGGGTAGTTTTGCTTGGAGGCGAAGAGGACCTCACTGAGGTAGTAGATGGGACGCTGCATCGGTAGTGCCTTGACTTCCTCCGGCCGTTCCACCACCAGGACGAATCTGACGACCCGTGTGGTCGCCGCAATGTAGGCGAGCAAAGGCTCCTTGTCAGCCGGCGCGGCCAAGATGGGCGCACTAGTGAGAGCCTGCTTGAGGCCGCAGAACGCCGCGTCTGCCTCGTTGGGCCAGTCGAACAGGGCCGGCTTCTTCGAGAGGTCTCGGCCCGGCTCGACCAGGGCCGACTTACATAGGAGCCCGTAGAGAGGCAAGGCCTTCTCGCCCAGCCGGCTGACGAACCGGCTGAGGGAGGTGAGGCAGCTGGTGAACTTCTGCACATCGCGGAGCTGGACCGGCTTGGGCATGCGCTCAATCGCCCGGATCTTCTCGGGGTTAGCTTCCATACCGCGGGCGGACACGAAGAAACCCAGGAGCTGGCCGGTTGGGACGCCGAAGACACACTTCTCCGGGTTGAGCTTGATCTTGTACTCGCGCAAGTTGGCGAACGTCTAGCGGAGGTCGTCGAGGAGGCCGAAGTGCTTCTTGGATTTGACGACGATGTCGTCCACGTAGACGTGGACGTTCCTGCCTATATGAGGCAGGAGGCACTTCTGCATGCAGCGCTAGAAGGTAGCACCTGTATTCTTCAGGCCGAAGGACATGGTGATGTAGCAGTAGGCCCCGAAAGGGGTGATGAAGGAGGTCTTGAGCCGGTCGGCCGGGTCCAGCTTTATCTGGTGGTAGCTAGAGTAGGCGTCGATGAAAGATAGCAGATCGTAGTCGGCCGTGGAGTCAATGACTTGATCGATCCGCGGCAGGGCGAACGGGTCCTTGGGGCATGCCTTGTTCAGGCTTGTGTAGGCGATACGCATGCGCCAGGTCTTGTTTTTCTTTAGCACCAGGACTGGGTTGGCCAGCCAGTCCGGGTGGAATACCTCCATGATGAAGCCGGCTGCGAGCAGCCGGGCAATCGCTTCTCCTATAGCACGCCGCTTCTCCTCAGAGAAACGGCGCAGGGGTTGCTTGATCGGCTTCGCATCCGGTCGTACGTGTAGCTTGTGCTCGGTGAACTTCCTCGGAACACCCGGCATGTCCTTGGGGGACCATGCAAAGATGTCCTGATTCTCATGGAGGAAGTCGACGAGCTCACTTTCCTATTTGCTGTCGAGGCGGGAGCTGATGGTCACGCACTGGGTGGGGTTGGCCGAATCGAGTGGCACCTACCTGGTGTCCTTCGATGGCTGGAACGAGCCTTCGCCGACCGACTGGGATGGAGGTTTCGGCACGGCCGGCTGGGCACAGGCGAGGGCCACCAGCCGGTCGAGCTGCCGCTTCTCCTCCGCTATTTCCAGGGTCTCGGCCAGCCGGCTGCCATCTCGCACGCACGCCATTGACATCTGGTATTTGCCGACGACGGTGATGATGCCCTTGGGACCCGGCATCTTGAGCTTGAGGTAGGCGTAGTGGGGGATCGCCATGAACTTGACGAGGGCCGGCCGGCCCAGCAATGCGTGGTAGGGACTGTCGAGGTCCACTACCTCGAGCAAAACCGGCTCGCGGCGGAAATGACTGGCGTCGCCGAAGAGGACGTCGAGCTTGATCTTGCCGGCAAGGGTGCAGGACTTTCCCGACACGATGTCGTGGAAGACGGTCCGACTCGTTTTCAGGTCCTAAACCTTCAGCCCCAGCTTGAGCAGGGTGTTGAGGTAGAGGATGTTGATGCTGCTGCCTCCATGGATCAGCACCCGCGAGAAGCGGCACGAGCGTTTCTCGGAGGCGATGGTAGGATCGAGGACGAGGGCATAGCTGCCGGGGTTTGGCATCATGATCGGGTGGTCCGTGCGGCTCCAGGTGATCAGCTTCTTGGACCAATGCATGAACTGGGGGGTCGCGGGCATGGTGGCGTTCACCTCACGGTGGAGCCGGCGCTGGGCGTGCTTGTCCATCTCTTCGCTGGTGAAGACGACATAGCAGTCGTCATGTTCGGGGAAACGGTCGTGCAGCCGGCCGTCGCCTCGAGCCGGGGGCGGGTCCGCCTGACCCGGACCGGGAGCCGGAACCCGAGCCGAGGCTGGTGCCGGAGTGCGGGCTGGCTATGCGGGGGGAGCCGGGAGGCCGTCCCCCCGGGCCAATCGCTATGAGAAGCTGCACTGCGGGAGCGTGTGCGTGGCCGGCTTGGCACCGGAGTGATTTTTGCAAGGGAGGTCAAGCATTTGCTCGAAAGTCGGCTTGGGCTGCTAGGCGGCCTTGCCGGTGCGCTGGCGCTGACCGGAGGCCTGGCCAGCCGGCTGCTCCTCCTCGATGAAGGCGACCTGCTGGCTCCCGTAGCAGGAGTCGGGCTGGTCGTTCTTGCGCTTGCCGTTCTGCTGCTGCGGGTTGTCGGCCGCCGCCCGCGGCATGGCGGGGGGCGTAGCTGGCTTGGCCGATGCCTTAGCCTTCATCCTCATCGAGGAATCGGACGTGGAGTATTTGTCCGCTTTGGACATCAGGTCCGCCAGGGAGGTTGGCTCGGAGCACAAGAGCTTGTGCTTGAGGGGGTGCCATCGTAGCAGCCTTCGATGAAGTACTGGATGGCTTGTACCTCGTGTACTCCTTCACAGGAGTTGCGGAGCTCGGTCCAGCATGTGAGGTAGTCGCGGAGGGGCTCGTCCTGCCCCTGGACGCACATGGCCATCTCGTGGGGCCGGCCAGGCCGTTTGTAGGTGTCGGTGAAGTTGCGGACGAAGGCCTCCTCGAAGTCCGTCCAGGTGTTGACGCTGCCGGCGGCTAGGCTGTTCAGCCAGGTGCTGGCCGAGCTGATCAGCATGAGGGGGGCGTAGCGGACGGCTACATGCTTGTTCCCCCTGGCGATGCCGATGGTGGTGGTGTAGTCGATCAGCCAGTCCTCCGGCTTGGCGGCCCCGGTATACTTCGGGGTGTCACGGGGGAGCGTGAAGCCGGGCGGAAAAGGCTCGTTACGGGTCCGCGGACCGAAACAGGCTGGACCAATCGAGCCATCCTCCTCGAGGAGAGCCGACTGCGCCAGCTGGTCAAGACGGAGCCACGCATTGTTGTCGCTGTGGGGGACGCGGGGGGCGGCGCTATGGACCGTGTGGATTCCTGCCGCGGGGCGGAGTATGCCCGCGGGTGCGCCGGCTGCCGCCAGCCGGCGCCTCGTCGCGGCGGTGGCTGCCAGCCGGGTTGTTGCTGCGCCGGCTGTTCACAGCCAGCTGTTCGTTTCCGCGTGACGGGGGGCGCTGGACGTTGCTCCCCCAGGCGTTTTGACCGGAGGGGCGAGGGGTGCTGGAGTGCTAAGACGACCGGCGGTCAGCAGCCCCAGTGTCCTCGCCCTTGGGGCGGGAAACTCGGAGACGGACCCACCGGGAGTGAGGATGACCTGTTGTGCGTTGGCGGTGTCGATGAGGTCCTTGATGTGCCGCTCGCGTGCGACCCGCTCCTCACCCTCCAAGGTTGCCAAATCCGCGTAGGCAACCTTGGTGGCGTGCAGGTTGGCCGCGGGGGTGTCGTAGACAGGGAAGCGGCCGCCAAGGATTTCTGCGACCACGCCGCCGTGTTCTCGCACGGCACCACGCTGGCTGGGCTCGGGGTGAGACCGTACGCGAAGTTGTATTCCCGCTGCGCGGCCTCCATCCGGCGCCGCTCGGCAACGAGGGCCCTGGCGTCCTCGAACAGCAGGCGACGGGCCACCTCTAGCTCGGCTCTGGCGGTGGCCGGGTCCACCGTCGTAGCGATAGGAGTGCCCAACACCAACTATCGTGGTTTCGTCATGGCAGATGCCATAGGTAGGCTTATCGAGAGGGGCCGAAGGACGCCGGTGGGCTCCGGGAGCGGGATTAGGCACAAGCGGTGGCGGACACACGATATACCCAGGTTCAGGGCCCTCCATGGGAGGTAATACCCCTAGTCCTGCTCGGTCTAGTTCAGACAGTGGTCGGGTTACAATGATACTCCTTGAGCTGTATGGATCGAGGAGGAAGAAGGAGCTAGCCTGCTCTTCCACCTCTCTACGTGCGTATGTGCGGAGTGGATGTGGAGAGAACTCAGAGAGCAGCTGATTGATTGTCTGTTCGTCGTCGTTGGTTGTTCGTCGTTTTCTGCATGGGGATGGCCCCGGGGGGGTTTATAGGCCAACCCCCCCGGAATACAATACAAATAGAAGGTCAAAGGGGGCCCCAGCCGGCAGCCTCTCTAACCGGCTGTGGGGGCCCGGCCGTGGGGTCTTGTCGCCGGTAGGTCCCGCCGGCTGAGAGGTCCCGTCAGGAACCGGCAGGGCCCGTGCGTCGGGCCCCGACAACGGTCGCATCGCGGCACAGGCGGCCCCTCGTGGCGGCCGACCGGGGTCAGCAGTACGGCCGGCCACCCTGTAGCCATGCTGGGGCAGGTGACGGAGTGGTTGGAGGCGTGCCGGCACTGTTGGAAGCCCAGTCACCATCCGCCAGGGTCAGAGGCCTTGACATCTTCGCTGTGGCCATACCGGCGCTGACCCCTGATGGGATGGGGGCCACTGTTGCCACGCACGCCCTAAAGACAGTATCCAATGCGTAGCCGGCTGGGGGGGCCAGGCGGCAACGCCCCCCAGCCGGCCAATACGCCGTAACCGGCGGGGCGTAGCCGGCGGGTCGCTTCCGGCAGGGCGCAGCCGGACCGCAGGGGGAGGTGGCCTGCCCTTTGGTTGCGTTTGGAGGCGAGGGAAAGGGGGCGCTCGAGGCTACCCCGAGGTCATCCCCCTGTCAAGTTATGTTTCCTTTATCATGCAAAAAAGAGGCTCTTGCCGAGTACGAGAAGGTTACGGCTAGAAATATGATGAGGAACAATCGGATGTTCTAGTCCCTTGGCATCGGTGCAATAGCGTCGATGATTAGGAAAACGAATGATGTAAAAGAAGCTAGAACTGATGAGGTTTAAGAAGGTAGTGGAGTTATCAATGATCACCCAGAGTACAATCCTAAGGAGGATGAAGTTATTGATGGAGAGGAAGTGGATGATTTTGTAGTGCAGAAGACTGTTAAGGTGCAAACTCTGTCTTGCTTGGAGGGCTGGGGTTCTTGTATGCTCTGTGTTTCCTTGTGCTCATATATTTGTCTTGTGATATAATGCTTTTTTCCATGCTATTTATATGAGGCACTGAAGGAATCTAGGAAGAAGAGGCCTAGTGTTAAGAAGACAGTCAACAAGAAGAGGAAGAGCTTAGAAACATCTGCTGGAATGCCTCTAGGAAGGGTGATGGCCCCACCTCCAGGACAAACAAAGAGGATCCTGGAACCTGATGAACCGGCCCCTGCTAGAGACACTAGGCAAATAGCAACGATGTCAGCTGCGATGGACCATTAGGAAAGTCCGCTACACATGGACTCTGAGAGCTCGGTGCAAATGGGTGATGAATTTCCGCCCATGGATGATGAAACCACATGCTGCATGGATGAAAGAGGCATTGTCTGCCTAGATGGAGGAGGAGCTATCAGCATAGATGAAGGATCCACTATCCACATAGACCTCAGCCCTGTTGTACCTTCTATTGACAGGAATGCTGTCATCAGTGAAGAAGAACAACAACTTGTGCTTCAATGAGGCAACTTCACCTTTGCAATGCTCTCTTTTACTAGTGCATTTTCCAAATGGAAGTGATCATGTATGGTTACCTATTTAGCAGAACCATTCCTGCATTTGTCAATTTCTTTTCTAATTTATGAGTTCAATTTCATTTTCAGATGCAATGACTACCAAGCTTAGACAGAGAAAGGGCAAAGGGCTAGAGAGAATCACCAAGTCGCTTGGTAGCAAGGTGCCTATCCAAATTGCCGAAGGGATGAAGCATCCAAAGAAGCCTATGCAGGCAGCAAAGCTTGCTTCTGAGTGTGGACTCGTTGCAAGAACCCATTTGCTAGTTCTTCCTCACTTCAAGGAATAGAAAAAACGCTAATCTATTGGCGGACTACATTGGGAAAGTTGTTGTATGCTACTTGTTTCGTAGTTAATGTGCTATCTATTTACTGTTACACCTATGTATGATCACTAATATTGTTCCTACCTTGTTTGTTGTCTTGGTAGGAAAATTTTGAGATCGACACGGACTTGGAGACTATCAAGACCACGTGCAAAGATATTTTGCAAAAAAAATTCAAAGAACAGACACCATCAGATCAACAAGAAGTATTTTGATACCGTAGCAGCAAACAAAGTCAGCATCAAGTCTCCGGTGCCGGATCTGACGGACAGTGAATTGCAAGCTCTGGTGGATATGTGGTCTACCCCAAGGCACAAGGTTTGTCTCTGCTTTGTTTGCATCTTTATGTTCTGCACATGATATGCTAGTGCTAGATCATGCATACAGTATCCTTTTTTGTAGGAAACCTGTTTGTCGAACAAGATGAATCGAGAAAAAGTTGTGTACCCATAGAAAACTGTTCCCAGGCACTACACAACACACATTTTTGCCACTGTGAGAACTTTTGTCTAGAGACCACACTGTTTGATCCTCGTTAAATAACATTTTTTGATTCTTGCTAAATAACATTTTGATTTTTGTTGAAAATCATTTTAGAAAGAAGAGTGGAAGGGTGAGGAGCTGTCTGTGATTGACTTGTTCAAGGCACCCACAATAGCAAGAAGCACGGGTTTTCTGAGCTAGTAAAGAAAGCTATAGTAAGTCACTCCACGCTTTGTCCAACTAGTTCAAACTTTTGTCTAGACCCTAAGATAGATTTGGTATGCTTTCATGCTGTTTGCTAGAATCTAAGATAGGTTTGATGTTGTTTGATTCACACTTCTGTCATGCCCTGTTTGACTCATAGCCAGTTCAAACTTTTGTCATGCCCTATTTGATGTTGTTTGACTAGTTTGTCCATCCAGTTCAAACTTCTAGAGCCTAAGATAGGTTTGATGTTGTTTGACTGGTTTGTCCAGCTAGTTCAAACTTCTTTCATGCCCTGTTTGATTCACAGCCAACAAGAACACAAACTATGTTCCATGCTTTGATGATGTTTGCTAGAGCCTAATATAGGTTTGGTATCTCAACAAACATATCAAAATTTGTTGTATAGTTCTCAACAAAGATATCACAATGTTAGTTTGATGATCGGCTCACTCGAGAAGCCATCGTATAAAGAAGAACCAGTCTAGGCTTAATCAAGCCATCATATTGTTCCAATTGCATGTCTCCAGATCACATAAGTGTGTACACTTGCTATAATGAATCTTTAATTGATAATATCCACGTGTAGATTCAAATAATGCTTTCAGGTTACTAGTCATCATCTTCTTCTGTTTGAGTTTGAGTAAATATCTACGTATAGATTTTGTGTGCTCATTTGATGGCATTCTTGTTTTGTTTGTCTTGCTTGGTTTGGTTTGCAAAATGTGAAATAGATCTACCACTAATGTCTACCATTTTCCTCCATATGCTAGCTTGAGATGAAAAAATGAAGGCCACGCCGGTACCAGAAGGTGAAGAGCGAAAGTCTTCTGCTGAAACTGTTGACGAAGTGCTCAAGACCAAAGTAAAGCAAATCACATTCCTGAGGAATGTTGGGCTCCAGTCATCTACAAATAACTCGGGCAAAGCAAATGCTGTTGTGGATGCTCATGTTCATGATCTTGAGCAGAATCTGGAGAGGTCGGAGCTTCAAGCTGAATTGATGCAAGAAGAAGTGGCAGCAATCAAGATGAAGGCGGAAGAAGCTGAAGCTGCACACGACAAGGATGAGAAGTTAGCCCACTTGATGGCTCTCTTTGGAGCTAAAGCATCGTAGAAGCTTTATGCTCTCTTTGGAGCTAAAGCATCATAGAAGCTTTATGTGATGGCTCATTTTGGAACTATGAAGTTGAACCTGTCGTAAACTTGTTGTTGAACCTGTGAACTTGTGATCACTCATTTTGGAAGCTATGTAGGTATGAACCTGTGAAGTTATGAACCTCTGAAGTTCTAAAGTTGTGAATTTGTGTAGTTGTGCATTTTTTGAATTATTTGAGTTTTTTTTGGATCACAGAATATTATTTGGATTAATTGGGCTCTAACCTTAGTTGGACCGCAAAAAGGCCAAGGCCCAAAAAAGAATTAGACTAAAATGGCTTGGGCCTAAAAAAGAGTTGAGTGTAAAAAAACCTAATCTGTAAAGCGGCTGCATCCCAGAAAATAAAAGGCCAAGGCCCAAACAAGAACTAGACTAAAAAGGTCGTGTCCCAAAAAAAATAGTTGACTAGGAAAAAATTGGTCTATAAAAGGCTTCATCCTAGAAAATAAAAGGCCAAATTATTGGGCCAGGCCCATGCATCTAAGCAAAATAAAGAGGAAAAAACATCAAATGGGCTGAATTATTGGGCTTCGCCCATGTCAACAGCCAAAATGGACCGGACTGATTCTAATTTACAACTTTCTCATTTGGTCATAATTCTACCACATCAGCTTGCCATGGTGGATCTAGCAAGGCGTGGGCGGATTGCTAGTGACCAAAATAATTGGTCGTTGAGCCTATGACCTTTTCTTGGTCATAAACGTCTACTACCTTTCCAGAAGAATGGTCCTTAATTTCCATTAAGGACGGATAGCTTTTGACCATCAGCTTTTGGTCACAAAAAGGTCACAAATGGAAAACAGTGACCATTCAGTGACCAATAGTGATGGTCGCAAGTTGACATATTTCTTGTAGTGCAACGGAGTGGGTTAGTAAGGATATTCTCCGTAGTTGACCTCAGGATCGTGTTTCCCAAGCACTAATTTACAGGATCTCCAATCAAATAGGTTGGGTTACCCCCATGGCATCTTACGTGGGTCTCATTCCCATCTCCCTCGAAGCATTTTCTATCAAAATCCGTGATAGCACTTTCATAAAGGGATCTACCAGATTCTTAGTTGTCTAGATATAATCCAACGGTATTACTGTTGCAAATGTGCCCTACAAGCAATAGCAAATTTCTCATTATCATAATTTCTTGTTCAGGATAAATGTTTATTATTCATGCTAGATTTGTATTGACAAGTGGATATATAAACAACACTTTGATTTTAGTAGACTAGCTCACTGATCAAAGATTATTAAGTTTTCCTAACCATAGACATCAATTGTCATTTGATAATGGGATCACATCATTAGGAGAATGATGTGATGCACAAACCCAACCATAAGCTTAGCATATGATAAGGACACTAAGGTCACTTTGTCGTAGCATTTATAATGCCAAGTATCTATTTCTTAGACCATGAGAGCGTGTCACTCCCGGATACCAGAGGAATACCTTGTGAGTTATCAAACATCACTTGGTAATTGGGTGATCATAAAGGTGATATTTAGGTATCTCCGAAGGTATTTGTTGAGTTGCATGGATCAATACTGGGGTTTGCCACTCTGTGTGGCGGAGAGATATTTCCGGGCCCTCTCGGTAATACAACATCACAAGAAGCTTGCAAGCATGTGACTAATGTGTTTAGTCATGGGAATATTTTATTACGAAATGAGTAAAGAGACTTGACGGTAACGAGATTGAACTAGGTATGGAGATACCGACTACCGGATATTAGGCAAGTAACATATCACGGGACAAGGGGAATTGCATACGGAATTAACTGAATCCTTGACATCATGGTTCAAACCAATAAAGATCTTCATTGAATATGTGGGATACAATATGGGCATCCGGGTCCGCTATTGATCATTGACCGGAGAGGTGTCTCGGGCATGCCTGCATTATTCTAGAACACGTAGGGCCACACACTTAACATTCCATGACGCCAGAGTAGTATTGAGATATTTGTATTGCTGACCAAATTTTGTTCGGACTCCCGAATAATATCTTGGATGCCATGAGGAGTTCCAGAATGGTTCGAAGGTAAAGATTTATATATGTCAACTCCCGTTTTGGCTACCGAAAAAGTTCGAGGGCATGTCGGTATTGTACAAAAGGCACCAAAGGAGTTTCGGGGGTCCATCAGAGGGGTCCACCTACCCCAGGGACCCACATGGGCTATAAGGGGGAGCCCTGGCCTAGTTGGGCCACCAGCCCCCAGCAGGCCCATGCGCTAAGGGACAAGGGGAAATGCTAGGTGGGGAGGCGCCCCACTTGGCTTGGGGGGCAAGCCTCTCCCTAGGGTCGCTTCCCCCTCTCTTGGTGAAGGGCTAGGGATGGCACCTCCTCCCCTTGCCCCTATATACAGTTGGGGCGTGGGAGGGCAGCCACATCCCTTCCCATGCGGCTGGCCCCTCCCCATCTCCTCGTGCCGACACCGCTTGGCGAAGTGCTGGTAGTGCTACACCACCACCATCATCACCACGTCGTCGTGCTATCCATGATCCCGTCTACCCTCCCTACACTTGCTTGATCAAGGAGGAGACGTAACCGAGATGCACATGTTCTAAAATCGGAGATGTCATCCGTTCGGTGCTAGATCGGTTTGGATCACGAAGAGTACGACTACATCAACCACGTTATATACGCCTCCGCTTGTCGGCCTACAAGGGTACATAGACACACTATTTCCCTCGTTGTTATGCATCTACATAGATAGATCTTTGGGTGTTCCGTAGGAATTTTTTGATTTTCATGCAACATTCGCCATCAGTTACTCCGAGTTTCTTGAATGCATGACAAATTTCAATCTTCTTCTTATATGTTTTGTAGATTGCATGTTGTCCTTTGTACTCTTTGCATTGTCAATCACTATATGATTGTCACATTTCGTAAGAATAGATGGGACTGGCTTATCAACCAGTAACAAATCCATCAAAAGTTCTCAAAGCCATTCTGCTTCAACGCATGATGTGTCTAATGTTGTGAGTTCTTCCTCCATAGTCAATCTCGTTAATGTCGTCTGCTTGCAAGACTTTTAGGAAACACCACCACCACCAAGTGTGAACACATATCCACTTGTGGATGTCATTTCACGAGCATCAGAAATTCAATTCAAATCACTATACCCCTCAAGTATCGCCGGGTACTCAGTATAGTGAATTCTGTATTCACATTACCTTGCTAACACATGACTCGATCCACATGATACCATTGCACATCTGACATATTGGAAACAAGTCGTCTTAGTTTGCACACAACAAATAAGATGGCGGGCCAAGTATCATGGGCTAGGTGCATGAGTGAACCTATCAGCTGATAGTATCTCAATTGATCCACTATTATGCCTTCGAACTTTCGAATCCGCACGCTAGGATCATATGGCGTTGCAAAATGTTAAAATCCAAATATCCAAAATGACTCAAATTCTTCTCGACATAGTGGGATTGCGGATGTGTAATTCCACCCTCATCATCACTGAATGGCTTGATGTTCAAGATAATATCAACCACTCCTAGACCTTTCATCTCAAAGTTATGAGATAGAAATACTTGACCTCCTCAATGCATGGCAACTCTCAAGATGATTTCTTATGGTAAAACAGCAAATGCAATCAATACAGAAATCTAAATGGGAGAGACCACGGTCTTAAACACTAAAGTGAAATTTGCATACACTATGGTGAAGGTGTTTGATGACACACGAGTATACTCGACCAATCGTATTCCTTTCTATAAGTAAGCATGTCGAACCCAACGAGGAGTAGAAACAATTTATAAGCGGTTTTCAGCAAGGTCTTTGCTGCAAGTGTTGTAAAATAGTTTTGATAGATAGTTTAATAGTAAGATAATTGGTAAGTACAAGTAACAAAATTAGCAACACGCAACAAGTGGCCCAATTCTTAGTGTTTCTAAGGACAAGCCAGTGATACTTCTTATAGTGATAAAACACTCTTGAGGACACACGGAGATATTGTCTAATTACTTTCACAGGGAATCACTAATAGAAAAAAAGGCATTGGTTTGGGCCTCCTAATCCCATTAATCCCGGTTCTGTCACGAACCGTGACCAAAGGTGGCAACCGTCCCGGCTCGTGAGCCTAGGGGGCTGGCCGGGCCATGTGGGTCATTGGTCCCGGATCGTATGGCCCCTTTCGTCCCGGTTCCAGGCACGAACCAGGACCAATACGCCTCAATCTTGGCCCATGACCATTGGTCTCGGATCGTGGATGGAACCGGGACCAAAGGGAGACCTATTGTCCCGGTTCCAACCACGAACCGGGACCAATGATCTGCCTATATAAACCCTTGCCCGCCGCTAGCAGAGCCGTGGAGTCCTCTGTTTTTTCAGGACAACAGTGTTAGAGCTTTGTGGTGATCTAGCTCACCTCCTATGCACATGAGGTGTTCGATGAAATGCCCGAGCCATACTTAAGCTTTCTCCTCTCGAAGCTCCTTGTCCAAACTCCATTTTCCTCAAGATTTGTCTAGGTTTGGCAGTCCGTCCTGTCCCGTCCCCGTCCTGAAACCGCCGTCGATCGCTCGTGCGTGGTGAGCCTCTTGATATTATATTCTTTCTAAAAGAAAATATACTTACTCGTATGATTTTCTTACTTTTATTATCGTTTGTTATTATATAGTGTCATGGTTATGGTATCCGCCCACGTCGGCCCTCGTCCAGTCTATGATTCAGATGTGGTATATTATCTTTTATAACTATTCCACACATCTAATGTCTATGACAATTAATTATGCCACCAACTTGACGTAGATATTTTTATCTATAGGAAGTAGTTGAACTAGAAATGGATACCGACTATGCAATTTTGCTCGACTAGTTAACTAAAATTAATTTGGTCACTTCTGTATTCCTGATGTTCTGTAATGGTTTTTGACACACTTAATTATATATGATGTACGCAGATGAACCGGCAATGGATGTACGGTAACAGACACACCTACGAGTACATTAAGGGGGTGCATAATTTTCTCGAAGTGACCGAGGCAAACAATCAAAATGGTTTTATGTGTTGTCCATGCCCTACATGTGGGAATTTGAAGTCTTACATTGACTAGAAAATCCTTCACAACCACCTGTTTGTTCAGGGTTTCGTGCCACACTATAATGTTTGGACCAAGCACGGAGAAATAGGGGTTATGATGGAAGACAGCAAATAAGAAGAGGATGATGAGAACTATGTGCCCCTGAATACGGTGATGCTGCAACCGGGGAAGCTGAAGATCAAGAGGAACCAGACGATGTGCCCGACGATGATCTTCGTCGGGTCATTGTTGATGCAAAGAGACAGTGCGAAAGTGAAAAGGAGAAGCTGAAGTTCGATCGCATGTTAGAGGATAAACAAAAGGGTTGTAACCCAATTGCGAAGATGGCAACACAAAGCTCGGTACCACACTTGAATTTCTACAGTGGAAGGCAGAGAATGGTGTACCTGACAAAGGATTTGAGAAGCTACTAAAAATATTGAAGAAGAAGCTTCCAAAGGATAAGGAATTGCCCGACAGTATGTATGCATCAAAGAAGGTTGTATGCCCTCTAGGATTGGAGGTGCAGAAGATACATGCATGCCCTAATGACTGCATCCTCTACCGCGGTGAGTAGTAGGAACGGAACGCATGTCCGGTATGCGGTGCATTGCGCTATAAGATCAGACGCGATGACCTTGGTGATGTTGAGGACGCGCGCCCCAGGAAGAGGGTTGCTGTCAAGGTGATGTGGTATGCTCCTATAATACCACGGTTGAAACGTCTATTCAAAAACAAAGAGCATGCCAAGAATATGCGATGGCACAGAGAGGACCGTAAGAAAGACGGGAAGTTGAGAGCACCCGCTGACGGGTCGCAGTGGAGAAAAATCGAGAGAAAGTACTGGAAGGAGTTTGCAGGTGATGCAAGGAACGTATGGTTTGGTTTAAGCGCGGATGGCATTAATCCTTTTGGGGAGCAGAGCAGCAATCACAGCACCTGGTCCGTGACTCTATGTATCTATAACCTTCCTCCTTGGTTGTGCATGAAGCGGAAGTTCATTATGATGCCAGTTCTCATCCAAGGCCCTAAGCAACCCGACAACGACATTCATGTGTACCTAAGGCCATTAGTTGAAGAACTTTTACAGGTATGGAATGGAAATGGTGTACGCGAGTGGGATGAGCACAAACAGGAGGATATTGACCTGCATGCGTTGCTGTTTGTAACCATCAATGATTAGCCTGCTCTCAGTAACCTTTCAGGACAGACAAACAAGGGATACCACGCATGCACGCACTATTTAGATGACACCTAAAGTATATACCTGGACATTTGCAGGAAGAATCTGTACCTGGGGCATCGTTGATTTCTTCCGACCAACCATCAATGTCGAAAGAAAGGCAAGCATTTCAAAGGCGGGGTAGATCATCGGAAGAAGCCCGCCATCCGTACCGGTGATCACATACTTGCTATGGTCAATGATTTACAAGTAATCTTTGGAAAGGGTCCCAATGGACTATCTGTTTCGAATGACGCTAAGGGACGCGCACCCATGTGGAAGAAGAAATCTATATTTTGGGACCTGCCCTACTGGAAAGACCTAGAGGTCCGCTCTGCAATAGACGTGATGCACGTGACGAAGAATCTTTGCATGAACCTGCTAGGCTTCTTGGGCGTGTATGGGAAGACAAAAGATACACCGGAGGCACGAGAGGACCAGCAACATGTTCACGAAAAAGATGGCATGCCTCCAAAGCAGTATGAAGGTCCTGCCAGCTACGCTCTTACCAAAGAAGAGAAGGAAATCTTCTTTGAATGCCTGCTTAGTATGAAGGTCCCATCTGGCTTCTCGTCGAATATAAAGGGAATAATAAATATGGCAGAGAAATAGTTCCAGAACCTAAAGTCTCATGACTGCCACGTAATTATGACGCAACTGCTTTTGGTTACACTAAGGGGTCTTCTACTGGAAAACATTCAATTAGCGATTGTGAAGCTATGTGCATTCCTCAATGCAATCTCTCAGAAGGTGATCAATCTAGAAATCCTACCAAGGTTAAGGAGTGATCTGGCGCAATGTCTTGTTAGTTTCGAGCTGGTGTTCCCACCATCCTTCTTCAATATCATGACGCACGTCCTAGTTCATCTAGTCGACGAGATTGTCGTTCTAGGCCCTGTATTTCTACACAATATGTTCCCCTTTGAGAGGTTCATGGGAGTCCTAAAGAAATATGTCCGTAACCGCGCTAGGCCAGAAGGAAGCATCTCCATGGGCCATCAAACAAAGGATGTCATTGGGTTTTGTGTTGACTTCATTCCTGACCTTAAGAAGATTGGTCTCCCTCAATCGCGGTATGAGGGAAGACTGACTGGAAAAGGCATGCTAGGAGCAAAGTCAATAATATGTGGGGACGGGCACTCTTGGTCTCAAGCACACTACACAGTTCCGCAGAATGCTACCTCGGTGACCCCGTATATCGATAAACACAAGAACATTCTGCGCTCGAAACACCCAGAGTAGTGTGACGACTGGATTACATGTGAACACATCAAGACTTTCGGCAGTTGGTTGCAAACACGTCTCGGGTGTGACAACACTGTTTTTGATGAGTTGTACTAAGTTGGCCAGGAGACCAACTTTGACTATATTGACTAACAAAGGGTACGAGATAAATGGGAATACATTTTACATGATTGCCCAAGAGCAAAGGAGCACTAACCAAAATAGCGGTGGCCGCTTTGATGTAGCAACGGCCAATGGGAAGGTCGACACATATTATGGTTACATAGAGGAGATATGGAAACTTGACTATGGACATGATTTGAAGGTCCCTTTGTTTCGATGCAAATTGTTCAATCTTACAGGAGGCGGGGTACAGGTAGACCCGCATTACGGAATGACAACAGTGGATCTCAACAATCTTGGGTACACAGACGAACCATTCGTCCTAGCCAATGATGTGGCGCAGGTTTTCTATGTTAAGGACATGTCTACCAAACCGAGAAAAAGAAAAAATAAGGAAGCGAATACATCATACGATGAGCCAAAGCGTCACATAGTTCTTTCAGGCAAAAGAGACATCATGGGATTGGAGGACAAGACACACATGTCTGAAGATTATGAAAAGTTTCAGGAAATTCCTCCCTTCAAAGTCAAGGCTGACCCAAGCACCCTATTAAACAATGAACATTATCCATGGTTACAGCGCAATAAGCAAAGGACACAGGCGAAGAAAAATTGAATACTTTCTCTCCACAACTATTATGATGATGCCTTTGATCTAGAATATCACTGTAGTTATATGTGAAGAAATGAAATGCCTTTTGTAATAGATGAGTTTCCGTCCGAAACCCTTATACTTCGAAAGAGATTGTCCATTTTGTTCACGAAGTGCATCCAGCTTTTGTCGTAACCCTCTCAACTTTTTAGCACATGCTATGTGGGTGAAATGATGATACCATGCCAACTTTCAACCTTTTCAGAGTTCATTTGTAGTGCTTTCCAATTTTAGGGTCATTTAGCTCAAAGAATGAACTAATAGCAAAAAGAATCAACTAAAAAACTTTTATGAAACCCTAATAGAAAAAAGAATGAACAAAAAATAATCAATTTAAATATATTTTTATGAACTATAATATTCTTCAATAGCAAAAAGAATCATCTAAAAAGCTTTTATAAAACTCTAATAGCAAAAAGAAACTCTAAAAGCTTTTATAAACCTCTAGTATTTTTGAAACTAAAATTATATGAAATTTATGCAACTAAAATTATCAAAGTATTTTTTTTAAACATTAATAGGAAAAAGAAATTTTATAAATATTTTTTTGTTAGAAACTTTAATAGAAAACTAAAATAACAAAATGTGTTTTTGATTTAAACAACCATTTAAAATAACCTAAAAATTACCAAATTGAATATAATGTTAAACAAAGTAATATTAAATAGCAGGAAAAAAGAATCACTCAAAAATCTATTTTTATAGTAAAGTTATTCACAAACTAGTGATTCACACAAATTTCAAAGAATTCAAATTTAGACTATTCAAATTTGAAAACTAATGGCACTAACGGAAAGTTTATAACTTTTGTGACCTAAAAGCAAAAAGAATCACTGAAAAATATAAGTAGAAACAAAAGAAAATAAGTAAAGCAAAAAACAAAACAAAAACAAGAATTTTTTAAAAAAATGCCGCCTACTAGGCCACCACGGCATGAATACGACTAGAAACCCAACCAGCTAGTTGGGCCAGGATTCAGGCCCACAGTAGGCCCAGTAGGCCCACAGGCAAAGGAGTGTGCAATTAGGCCCGTAAGCCTGTAGTTGAGAGGAGCTCGAGAGGGTTGGCGCAGTAGCGCTTATAAACCACTCTCGAGCCCTCTCGGCTAGCGAGGTGGGACTAAACATTTGTCCCCGGGCAGTAAACCCTTTCGTCCCGGTTGGTGGCACCAACCGGGACCAATGCCCCCTTTGGTCCCGGTTCATGCCACCAACCGGGATGAAAGTGGGGTGCTTTCCCGCCCTTTGGGCTGCTGAAAACAGGGCTTTGGTCCCGGTTGGTGGCACGAACCGGGACCAAAGGGGGCATTGGTCCCGGTTGGTGTCACCAACCGGGATAAAAGGGTTTGCTGCTCGGTGTGGGTCCGGGACGAAAGGGCTTTTGTCCCGGTTGGTGGCACGAACCGAGAACAAAGGGGGGCATTGGTACCGGTTCGTGCCACCAACCGAGACCAATATTTCCTGTATAAAACCCCACAATTAGCAGTTTTCGAACCATTCGCTCCCCCGAAGGCCAGATCCCCACCCACGTTGTCGGGTAGCCCAAATCTCGCGCGCTAGCTCTCCGTCGCCATCGCCGCTGCCGGCCTCCAGCCCCGACCTCCCCGACCTCGTTCCGGCACGCGCCACCCCGCTCCAGCCACCTCGCCCCGCTCCGGCCGCCCAGCGCCGGCCGCCCCACCCCGCTCCGGCCACTACTTGGCCCCACTCCGGCCACATCCCCCTCCCCTATACGTGAGCAGTTCATGCAAGTGTTCATATATGTGTGTGTTCATATATGTGTTCATATATGTGTATGTGTATGTATGTGTTCATATATGTGTATGTATATGTGCGTTTTATTATATTAGCTCTCATTACATGTTATTTAATTATTATTTATATATGCTTGTCATATCGCCGTATTGCTGTTTATAGAAATTGTCATATCCCCTATCGTCGTACCCGTATCGCCGTATCGATGTTGCTGTATCGGTGCTTCGTAGGTTACCACCGCCAGGTGATGATATGTCTGACCAGCATTTTTTTGTTCATATAGAAAACTCCGGTAATTTCGACATGTGGGGGGACGTCGATCAACCACCTCTCGCCCGACCAACTCTCGAGTCCGCCTAAACCGGGACTGAAAAAGCATTGTCGATCTCCTACCCCTCTTGCCCCTACCCGACAAGCTCTCGAGGCCACCCAAACCACTAGAAGAAAACTCCGGTAACTTTGATCAACCCCCTCTCGCCCGACCAAACCCTAGAAGCGTTGCCGAGGCCATCCAATCCCTAAAAGCGTTGTCGAGACCACCCAAACCCTAGAAGCATCGAGGCCACCCAATCCCTAGAAGCGTTGACGAGGCCACCCCAAACCGTAGAAGCGTCGAGGCCACTAATATGATCCCTTGTCTATGTTTACCACTAATTAATATATCCATCTCTCATGTTTGTATATTAATTGCCATGTTGTAATATTTGCAGAAACCATGGATCCAACCTTGAACAGAGACTTCGAAGGAGAAGCGTTGTTGGGGGACATAATCTACGGTGGTGGTTCCATCTTCTCGTTAATCAATCTTGACACAAAAGAGCTAGCACATGATGATGACGGCTCCGGTCACCAAATGATGGAGGAAGAAGGAGACCATGATGACGGCTCCAGTGACTGAGAGCCGAAGGAAGAAGGAGACCATGATGACGGCTCCGGTGACCGAACGGAGGGAGCTATTGCAAAGTCGTCCGATGAGGTATATATTAATTAAGCCCGTGCTGACTAATTGATGCATTAATTGTTTTGGTATGTACATATATTAAGTCTTATTTCTTATTTTATATAGCCCTCCGGATCGAGCCAAACTTCGGTAATGAGACGAGGCCCGAAGAAAAGGTTAGGCAAGGAAGAAAGGTTCACGATCACCTTAATCGCGAACGATGGCCAACCGATTGAACCAAAGAAGACCAATGATGCATTTTCTGCTCAGTGTGGAGCTATTGTCAGGGACAACATCCCGATCAGCATCCAGCAATGGAATGAGCCGGCTAATAATGCTAAGAACGATGACCCTCAAGTTTCTTATGTCACCGATAGACAGAAAGAAGATCTTTGGAAAGCCCTGAAGGCAAATTTCACCCTACCGCTAGAGGAGGATGAGAGTAATCCAGTTTTAGAGCCACTGGTCAGGTCGTGTGCTCTTAAGAAGATGGGCGATCTTTTCAGGATGTGGCAGAATGAGTTCAAAGCTAAGTTTGTCGAACAAGAGAAGACTCCAGTATTCGTCGGCCGATATGCGGGGATAAGAGATCAGTGGTACGCGTTCGTGGCCTACAAGACTTCTGAAAAGAGTAAGAAAATGTTAGTGATAAACAAGAAAAATGCTGAGAAGAAGTAGTATCACCATCGCACGGGGTCAGGTGGCTACCTCAGAGCCTGGCCGTTGTGGGCCAAATGGGAGGATGACTTGCGAGCTAAAGGGGTCGAACCAGAGACACGGAAGTGGCCAGACCGTTCAATGACTTGGTTCTTCGGGGTTGGGGGAACTTTGGACCCTGAAACAGGGAAGTGCACTTGGACGAATGAGCAACTTGAAAACCCGTCAGGAAGCTTAAGCAAGTTATCAAGGAAGCGCTGGAAGGGCGGTTCATTTCCAACAGAGAGAAGGACAAGCTGACTAAGGTCCTCGGGAATCCTGAGCACCCTGGAGGAACACGAGGCACGCCAGGCTCCATTTCGTGGAAGCTTGGGTTTCTCGGCGTAGGCGGTTAGAAAATCCGGGAGAGGATGAGGAAATGGGAGCTGAGCGTTGTGTAGGAGCTCAATGCAAGAGTATGAAGGCTAGAGCAAGAAGTTATGTGCCAGCGAGCTCCCGACCAGCAGCTTGTTCAGGGGCACGAAGCTACCCCAGAAGCTACCCCGCCATCTCAACGGAGAAGCAGCATGGCTTCCACGGAGCTCCTTCAGCAGCCTGACTTCACGGCTCCTAGATACCCCATGGATGCTATCACAGATGGCCAACATTGCGAGCTTATGACGAAATGCGTTAACCTCACCTTGAAGGCGGTTGACGGCTTTGTTGCACCTCCTCGAACCGACGGAACTTTTCACCACGGTCAGATTCCACATGGCTATGCTATTGTGCAAGTGGATGAAATAATGGGGGATTTGAGGAGCTCGAGCTTGACCACCCTACAGGTGAAGGTGAGACTCGGCTGAGCTTTGCTCTGAGGAGTACATGTCTATGGCGGAAGGAGCACATCAAGCTGAACGAACTGGACCCCTCCGCCTCCTCCTCCTCCTCCTCTGGCGAGTGATGAAGGCACTCATCCTCCTCCTCCTCCTCCGGCGAGGGATCAAGGCACTCCGCCTCCTCCTTCGCCTTGTCCAGGGCATGACATCGACGATCAAGGCACTTCGCCTCCTCCTCCGCCTCCTCCAGCGCGTTCGAGCAGTCTGCCTCCTCCTCTGCCCCTTCAGCAATGGCAGAAGACAGCCGCCACCGCTCCTCATCCTATGGCGCGTTGGAGCACTCTGCCTCCTCCGCTGCCTCGTAAGCAACGACGGAAGAGAGACGCTGTCGCTCCGGCTGCTAGCAGTACAACCAGTGGCGGGAGGCCATACGAATACGTTCCTAAGTCTCTCAAGCCATTGGAAAAGTTTCCATACAAGAGGACCACGAAGGAAACCGCGAAGATCTCTCAATACCAAGTGAGGGCCCATTTTGCAAAGAAAGCTCCACCTCCAAAGCAGACGATAGATCCGGTGGCAGCGAAGCACATTGTCGAGGCCCTGAAGCGACCACCATCGCCTCCGCTGGATACCAACTATGTTCGCGCTACTAAAAAGGCATATCAAAATGCGGTGCGGACGGGAACTACATCCAGTGATGAGAGGTTAGCAAAACGAAGAAGTGGAAAAACAATTCCCCAGCTCGGCGAACAGGCTAACCAATCGTGCCCCCCACTGAAGGTGTCTACCGATATTGCCGCTGATCATCCGGGGATGGTGTCCGGTAGCAATCCTGCTGATTACATGAGCGATGATGTACTGTTTGAGCCATTGGAGGTGAACGATTTCAAATACCGGTACGGGAAGCCTCTCGTCAAAGATGGAAGTCCTCCTCTAGGAACGATGATGAGACAATTGCATAATTGGTACATGAAAACCTGCAACGAGTCTGGGAAGATTGTTTGATGATGAGTATTAAAGAGAAGCAAGACTTCTTTGGCCAGGAGCTAATTCATGTTGAATTTGATGAGCTTTTCCAGTTTTACAATCGAAAGGACATCGACATACAAATCATGACTTGCTACTGTCTGTAAGTACTTCTGTAATTAAGTCTCTATATATAGCTCACCTCTTTCATTGCATGTATATATAATTATCCTCATCACTATATTATGCAGATTGAAGATCGTCAAATGCAGAAAAGCAGAAATTTATGACATTGGGTTCATTAACCCAAGTATCATACATGAAGTGACGGTTCAAATGTATCCCAAACAGACCGAGGAGAACTTGCTAGAATCAATGCTTAAAATCAAAACACATATAAAATACTCCTTCCTTACAACTTCAAGTGAGTGTTACTGTCTTGTGCATATTCGGTTTCTCCCTTATTACTCAAGGTTATAGTAATGTAATTGATGAGCTATGCATGTGTGCGCAGCCATCACTTTATTCTACTAGAGACTAAGCTTGAGCGGGGAGTAGTAACCGTCTTAGACTCGAGACGAAATAAACCCGAGTTGTATGCGAACCTGACTGAAATGCTCCAGAGGTAAGTTCAATCGATCATTATCGCATCGGCAACTTTGTTCATTTCCTGATATACATCAAGTAATTATTTTCTTTGTCTGGCAGTTTTGGAAAGATTTCGCCAAAATTGCTCTGGGACTGCCTACCGAGCTGCAATTTAGACACCCGAAAGTAAGTAATATATACTACATAGTTCCGCCCATCTCCCATTGATTCTAGCTAGTTTTATCAATATATACCATTTAGCATGCTTGCTTATCAGTTTGATTGACCTCTATTTCTCGTATAGTGCTTGTTTCAGGAACAAGGGACTAATTTTTGTGGATACTGCGTTTGCGAGTTCATCTACAACGCGACGAATCCTAATAAGCGGGGCTACACTGAAAAAGAATATGAAGTGTGTAAGCAAAAATATTCACAATTTTATTTTATTACCATCATTTGCGTTGAGTTTCATTCATATACATATAGTGACCCTCTTCTTCAATTTAGATGTGGCGGATGCAGGATGAACTCCTACCACAAGATCGCATACGAGCAATTCAAAAGGAATTGGCGGGATTCTTTATTGACCACGTCATCAATAAAGCCGGAGAATACCATATGGAACTTGATATTAGATGTTAGGGATTGTAACATAGGATAGATATACGAAAACTTGTTGTTTGACCAATCTCTCGGAGAAGGAGGAGGTCGATCACTTCTCTCTGTATATGTTCATGACGATCTTGTGTACTTAATGGTTTTCTTCATTTGCTTACTAACTAGTGTGTCACGAGTTCTCTCTATACGTATAGTACGTAGCGTCGCGACCAAGCACCGAGATAAGAGAGGTCACTTCTCTCTATTAGCTAGCTAACAAAATATATGAAACCCCTAAATTAACCCTCCAAAACCCTCAACCCCCCTCCCCCTCTTTCAAAAAAGAACAGCTCCTGAACTGCTGACGCGTGGACGCTCTTTGGTTCGGTTGGTAAACAAAAGGCCCTCCTGCCTGGGCTCGGCGGAGCGGACACGTGTAGCCCCATCTGTCTCGGTTCGTAAGCGAACCGGAACTAAAGGTCATGGACTTTAGTCCCGACCCTTTAATTCCGGGTCCAGAACCGGGACAGATGGGCCTCTGAAACCGGAACAAATGGGACTTTTCCCACTAGTGATTCATCGACGTATGTTCATTACATTGATAACTTGTTATGTGGGTGAACCAAAGCTAAGTTACTATTTTTACTGAAAAAAACATACCTACTTATGATTATAACCTCCATGGAAGCATCCACAGATACTCTCCATGAAAGCACAAGTCAGAAGAATCAGGTACGTCAGCTAAGTCATTATGTTGAGCAAGCCGTGGCGTGAAGGCGTTGGGATATGCATCAGAAACGCATGTCATAGAGCAGGGAATGCAATGGAAAGATTTCTGGCTGCTCCCTACCTGCGCAGAACTAGAATTAGGACTTACGGACAAAAAAATATTTGAACTTCTTTGAACAAAAATGAACCAAAATTTAAAGTAGCACCTAAGCAGTTAACATTGTGCCTCTTCTTAATCATCAAACGCAGTTAACTACCACCAGAAAACTAAACTCACATAGAGCAACTGAATCTAACTTTAGGATGGGCGCACAAATCCTGCTGAGATTTGTGACGAAACTAAATTATCAATGCCAAGTGGCAAGACATGCAAAATCGCCAAGAAATGGAGCCTGTACGAATTAAGCTTTACAAGTACATCATCAATTTGCGTGCTGATTTTTAATGTATGGGATCAGCATTATTAATAAATGGTGGCAACCATTACGCACATACACACACACACAGAAAAGTGGATG
Source organism: Hordeum marinum (assembly GCA_022496015.1). Classification (NCBI taxonomy): domain Eukaryota; kingdom Viridiplantae; phylum Streptophyta; class Magnoliopsida; order Poales; family Poaceae; genus Hordeum; species Hordeum marinum. The sequence continues at coordinate 390,915,619 of CM039672.1, forward strand.
ATCTGCCAAAATCAAGTACTGCTCGAGCTACACCTCATGCACGCAACAAAATCCTAGAACCGAATTCAGCAATGCGACGCAAATTCTGTAGAAAATCCCACGTTAGTACACAGGCCAAACTGTCGGGTTTAACCCCTGTGTACCTGCTCACTCGGCGACGAAGCAGCGGCAGCAATGGAGGTCCAAGCGGCCACACGCGCCACAGCTAGCGATTTTCCGCGCGGGACATGCAGATTCATCAGACCTAGAAACATCTTTGAAGAAGAAGCTTCCCCAGCACCTGGGCAAAGAAAAATCAGCAACTATCTGAGCGAAGAGAGAATAATTTAGCTCACTCGCTGCTAGTGGAGAACATTTTCGTTGTGTTTGTGAAAAATTAGCAACTGTCTTCCCTCTCTACATCCCTTGTGTCCAGATCTGGGAGGACATGGGTTGTTGCGTCCGTGGTAATCGTAGGCTGGAACTAGCTGGCGTGATATTGCAACCATGACGGCCGTGTGCTGGAATCAACGGGGCAAGATGTTGTGACCGCAATGACCGCATGCTAGAACCGGCCGGCAAGATGCTGGAACCAGGAGCAACGACTTCCAACACGCATTTGTGCTTGAACCAGGAACCATTTTTGCTAGAACCAACGGCTACCAAAGCTACGACAATCGGAGCAATTTTCTTGTTTGGTCCGGTGAGCAATGCGCAGTGGCCAATGAGACATTTTGTTGGAACCAGGGAGGCAGGGACTTCCATAGTTGCAACAATGAGTCACTTTTTGTTGTGGCGAGAGCCCCTATGCTGCGACCGGTGGTTTCTAGAGCTGTGATGGGCGAGCCATGCAGCTACATCTCGCGATTGTAGTGACGTGCGTGATGAGCTTGCCGGCGGGTACTGCGACCGAGGCGACGTCTGCAACGAGCTCACCGGCTGGTGCTGCTTGCACGGTGAGGGTGACAAGGTGCTAAAACCGTGTTTGGTAGGGGGTTGCGACCATGTTTTACTGGTGCTAAAACATGGGTGCACGATGGAGCCTGAAGTGCGGCATCGCCGAACGTGTACCATCCGTGCTGGAAGAAGGCAACAACAAGGGGAGCGTGCGAACCAGCGAATGCGGCATTTCGATGAGGACGCTGACAGATTTTCCCTTTTTGCAAAGCGGTGTGATATGAGGGTGACGCACAGATCGCATTACACACACGACACCCATCGTGTGGTCGATAAGCGACGAGCCAAGTCTGTCGCTGGTCCTACCACCGCCCATAAGGCTACCCATAGTGGGAATAACATTTTTTTGATAAATGATGAATTTTATTGACTCAAAATGAAACATTAAGGGGATACAAAAACAAATGCACATACTCGGTCTCTCCACAACTAAGTTGAACATAGCCAACATTAACGTACACACACAAAAATCACACCGACAAGAGCAAAGTCACTACAGACCAGAGCCATGCCTAGATGAATGGAAAAAGAAGAAAAAAACCTCTAAAGTTAGCAAAACAGTAGTGGATAAATGATGACCCACAAGTGTAGGGAATCAATCGTAGTCTTTTCGATAAGTAAGATTGTTGAACCCAACGAGGAGCAAAAGGAAATGACAAGAGGTTTTCAACAAGGTAATTTCTACAAGCACTGAAATTGTAGGTAATAGGTAGTTTGATAGCAAGATAATTGGTAACGAGCAAGTAACAGTAATGGTAGATAAAGTGCAACAAGGTAGCCCAATCCTTTTGTGGCAAAGGACAGACCAAAACTATATATTATAATAAGCAAAGTGTTCTTGAGGGTACACGGAAATTTCATATAGTCACTTTCATCATCTTGGTTTGATTCGTGTTTGCTAATTTCATAATTTGATATGTGGGGGGACCGGTGCTTGGGTGGTTTTCTTACTTGAACAAACCTCTCACTTATGATTAACCCCCTCGCAAGCATCCACAACTACAAAAAAAGTATTAAGATAACATCTAACCATAACATTAAACATGTGGATCTAAATCAACCCCTTATGAAGTAGGGCATAAACTAGGGTTTAATCTTCTGTCACTCTAGCCAACCCATCATTTAATAACTACTCCACAATGCATTTCCTTAGTCCCAAGGATGGTGAAGCGTCATGTAGTCGACGTTCACATGACACCACTAAGGAAATCACAACATACATATCATCGAAATATCGAATACATATCAAATTCACATGATTACTTGCAACATCACTTCTCCCATGACCTCAAGAACAAAAGTAACTACTCACAAATAATATGAATGCTCAAGATTAGAGGGGTATTGAATAGCATAATGGATCTGAACATATAATCTTCCACCAAATAAACCATATGGTAGTCAACTACACAAGGTAATCAACACTACTAGTCACCCACAGGTACCAATCTAAGGTTCCGGTACAAAGATTGAACACAATAGATGAATTAGGGTTTGAGAGGAGATGGCGACGTTGAAGATGTTGATGAAGGATGGCCTCCCAAAGATGATAGGGTTGTTGTTGCTGATGATGGATTCGGTTTCCCCCTCCGGGAGGGAAGTTCTCCTGGTGGAATCGCTCCGTCGAAGGGCAAAAGTGCTCCTGCCCAAGTTTCGCCTCGAGACGGCGGCGTTCCGTCCCGAAAGTCCTCCTGATTTTTTCTAGGTCAAAACACCTTTTATACCAGAAGATGGGCTCCGGAGGTGAGCCGTGCTGAGCACAACCCACTAGGGCGCGCCTGGGGGGCCTAGCGCGCCATGGTGTCTTGTGCTCACCAGGGTGGCCCCCTCCGATAGTTATTTGCTCCAATATTCTTATATATTCCATAAAAAATCCTCGTGAAGTTTCAGCTCATTTGAAGATGTGCAGAATAGGTATCTGTAACATGCTTTTTTAGTTCTAGATTTCCAGCTACCGGTATTCTCCCTCTTTGTGCAAACCTTACAAATTATGAGAGAAAAGGCATTAGAAATACTCCAAGAAGCATTATTATTCCTAAAAAACATTGTAAATAATAGTAAGAAATCATGATACAAAATGAACGTATCAACTCCCCCAAGCTTAGACCTCGCTTGTCCTCAAGCGAAAGATGATATAGAAAAACATGTCCACATGGTTTTGAGAGAGAGAGAGGTGTCGATAAAAACAAAATACAAACATAGTAGCATCATGCTTATTATCATAACAGCAACAAACTTTATCATATAACTTTTATTTCATAATCAACATCATATAACTTCCCATGAATAAGTAACAATTCATCACAACATAGAAGTATAAGGCATAAACTTATTGTAAACCAACAAACTATGTTCTCAATCAACTTTGCAACTACAATTCATCATAGTTTTAGGAAGGGTCTCGTGTCGGAGCCTTCTGGCAAGTCCACATACTCAATCATCATTTAGTCTTCTATGATTGCTAACACTCACAACATACTCATGGGAAAAAAGTTTCAATTGGACACATAGAAAGATAGGGGCTTAGAGTTTCGCCTTCCAACATATTCACCTCAAGGGTGATGCCAACAATAATAATTCATGCTCACTCATATCCAAATGGATATATGTGCCTAGATCTTTCCAAACCACATGATGCTTGAAAAAAGAGAAAAATAAAAAGGATAGAGAAGAATACTTTGACTCTTGCATGAAAGTAAATACATAAAGGTAAAAGATAGGCCCTTCGTAAAGGGAAGCAGAGGTTGTCATGTGCTTTTTAGTTTGTATGCCAAATCCCTTAGTGCAAAAGAACGCCACGTTGTATTAACCCTTGTGATAGCAATCTTTATTATGCAGTCTATTTCTTTTATTACTTTGCGATCACAAGTTCATGCAACGCTCAATTTTCTCTTACACTAATTGATCCAACACCTTTAGAAGCAATTTTTATTGCCTTAGTGCATCGATGAAAACTTACTTGAAGGATCTTATTCAATCGATAGGTAGGTATGGTGGACTCTCAAACACGAGTTTGGGTTTGGGATTTTTGGATACACAAGTATTATCTCCACTTAGTGCGGAATTTTTGGCTAGCAAATATATTGAGCAAGCACCACGTGTTGAAGGATCTATGACAATATAACCTTCTGTGTGAATATGAACAAACATAAATCATTTGTTGTCTTCCTTGTCCAACATCAATAATTTTGGCATATAATATTTTATGGGGGTTCACAATCATAAAAGATGTCCAAGATAGTATATTTGCATGTGAATCTTCTCTTCCCTAATTAATTATTTCATGAATTGCATCATTAACTAATGCTATCTTTGTCGATCTCCAATAAATTTTACTACTTATACTTTCCTTATGTGATGTCATTACTCACAATAACATTAGAATATGATATTTTTCATTTATTTTCTTTTATTATGATTGCAAGAAGAAAGTAAAGAAGCAAAATCTCAAACTAAACTTTATTATATAACTCTCACTCGATTACAAAGATAGATAGATCATGAAATAGGCACTCGGAAATAGATCATACTAAACTTTTATTCAACTAAATCACGAAAATGCTGAGGATCGAAATAAAAAGCAAAGGTAAAACTGATGGTGATACGATACCGGGGCATCTCCCCCAAGCTTGGCTCAAGCCATGGGGAGTGCCCATACCTATTTACTCAAGTCTCCTTTGGTGGTGAAGATGATGAACGTGGTGATGATGAAGAAGCATCACACTTCAGCCTCAATAAGTGCTCCAGTTTATGGATGACGCTCCGAAGGGTAATGATGTGATCCTCTAGCAAAACATTTTCACGAGTGAGAAACTTATTCTAAAAAAGGACCGCTTCGAAGGCCCTAAAAGCTTCAATTTCAATAGGGGTGAGGTGATCATAATAAGGTAGGAGGACATCTTCTTCTTCCTCCTCTGTTGGCATGGATTGCCCTTCATCATGAGCTTGATCCCTCATAACTCCCTTGCCCTTGTCTTCATTGTTGACTTCTTTTGGCTCCTCTCTCTTCAGCTCCATCTTCATCAACCAAGCATCTTCTTCAACGTTATTGGAGGAGGAAGACGACATGATGGCTCGCTTGATAGATCTGATGGGAAAATAACACGAAACAAGAATAGAGAATATTCCCGCGATGCGGTGGTTAAAACAATCGGAGATATATATAGAGAATTATTATTCTTGCAAAGAAAGCAAACGGAAAGAAAACAGAGTCGGGAAGGTTTCCGAGGTGGGCACAACCCACCATGGCGCGCTAGGGAGGGCAGGCACGCAATGGTGTATCGTGCTCACCTCAGTTGCTTTCCTATTTATTTCTTATTTTCATTTTTTAAATATTCCAAAACTGACAAAAAATATTTTTGCGGTTTTTTTGGATTCCGTTTACTTACCGTATCACGTACCTCTTCTTTTTCATGATTCTGGAGTGTTCTGGAAGGTTTCTCTTATGTGTTCCTCTGGTGTCATGTTTTGGATAACATTGTTTTCAACATTAATAGGCATACGTGAGATATAATATTTAATTCTTTGTCCATTAACCACCTTCGGGTAGGTACCTTCGGTATTATTAATCTTAATAGCTCCAGAGCGATAAACCTGTTCGATACATAGGGTCCTTCCCATTTGGAGAGAAGTTTTCCTGCAAAAAACCTGAAACGAGGTTTGTACAAAAGAACAAATTCTCCAGCTTTGAATTCTTGCTTTTGGATTCTTTTGTCATGCCATCTTTTAAATTTTTCTTTAAATAGTTTGGCATTTTCATAAGCTTGTGTTCTCCATTCATCTAGTGAGGTAATATCAAATAACCTCTTTTCACCGGCAAGTTTGAAGTCATAGTTGAGTTCTTTAATTGCCCAAAATTTTTTGTGTTCTAACTCTAGAGGCAAGTGACAAGATTTCCCATATACCATTTTGTATGGAGACATTCCCATAGGATTTTTATAAGCTGTTCTATAGGCCCAAAGTGCATCATCTAGTTTCATAGACCAATTCTTTCGAGACCTATTGATATTTTTTTGTAAGATCAATCTTATTTATCTATTGCTAAGTTCAACTTGACCACTAGATTGAGGATGATAGGTTGATGCAATTCTATGGTTAACATCATATTTAGCAAGCATTTTACGGAAAGCGCCATGAATAAAATGTGAACCACCATCAGTCAATAAATATCTAGGGACTCCAAACCTCGGGAAGATAACTTCTTTAAGCATTTTGATGGAGGTGTTATGATCAGCACTACTAGTTTGAATAGATTCTAGCCACTTAGTAACATAATCAACAACAACCAAAATATGAGTATACCCATTAGAGGAAGGAAAAGGTCCCATATAACCGAAACCCCAAACATCGAATGGTTCAACAACAAGTGAATAGTTCATAGGCATTTCCTGACGCTTACTGATATTACCAATTCTTTGACATTCATCACAAGACAAGACAAACTTACAAGCATCCTTGAAGAGAGTAGGCCAATAAAAACCACATTGTAATACCTTATGAGCAGTTCTATCTCCCACATGATGTCCTCCATAAGCTTCGGAATCACATTTTCGGAGGATTTGTTCCTGTTCATGCTCAGGTACACAACATCTAATAATACCATCTACTCCTTCTTTATAAAGATATGGGTCAGCCCAAAAGTAATGTCTCGGATCATATAAGATTTTTTTTCTTTTGTTGGTATGTGAAACTAGGTGGTATATATTTAGCAACAATGTAGTTAGCATAATCAGCATACCAAGGAGTGTTTTGAGAAACATTTATTGCAGCTAACTGTTCATCAGGAAAACTACCATCAATAGGTAGTGGGTCATCAAGAATATTTTCTAGTCTAGACAACTTAGCAGCCATGGGGTTCTCAGCTCCTTTTCTATAAGTAATATGCAAATCAAATTCTTGAAGCAAGAGAACCCACCTAATGAGTCTAGGTTTAGCATCTTTCTTTTCCATAAGATATTTAATAGCAACATGATCAGTGTGAATAATAACTTTGGAGTCAACAATGTAAGATCTAAATTTATCACAAGCAAACACAACTGCTAAAAATTCTTTTCCAGTAGTAGCGTAATTTTTTGGGGCACTGTCTAGAGTTTTGCTAGCATGATGGATAACATTTAATTTCTTATCAAGTCTTTGTCCTAGAACAACACCAACAATATAATCACTAGGATCACACATAATTCAAAAGGCAAGTTACAGTCAGGTGGTTGAACAATAGGTGCAGTGGTTAAGGATTTCAAGTGTTTCAAAGGCTTCTACACAATCATCGTCAAAAACAAAGGGAATGTCCTTTTGTAAAAGATTAGTAAGAGGCCTAGAAATTTCGGAGAAGTCTTTAATAAACCTCCTATAGAAACCAGCATGACCGAGGAAACTCTGAATACCTTTGATATATTTAGGGCATGGCATTTTCTCAATTACATCAACTTTAGCTCGATCCACCTCAATACCTCGTTTGGAAATTTTATGCCCCAAGACAATGTTGGGAGACGTAGTAGTAAATCAGAATTTTTCCTACGATCACCAAGATCCATCTATGGAGAAAACAGCAATGAGTAAGGGAAGAGTGCATCTTCATACCTTTGAATATTGCAAAGCGGAAGCGTTACTGGAACACGGTTGGTGGAGTCATACTCGTAGCGATTCATATCGCAATGGAATCTGATCTAAGCGCCGAACAACGGCGCCTCCGCGTTCAACAGACGTGCAGCCCGGTGACGTCTCCTACACCTTGATCCAACAAGGAGGAAGGAGAGGTTGAGGGAGAGCTCCGGCAGCACGATGGCGTGGTGACGGTGGAGCTGCGTGGTCTCCGATAGGGCTTCGCCAAGCACTACGGAGAACGAGCAGAGGGAGGAGTAGGGATGTGCCGTGGGAGAGAGAGATGCGTGTCTTCGGTTGCCCCAAGGGCTCCACTATATATAGGAGGCCCTAGGGTTCCCAACCTAGGGGGCCGGCGGCAGCCCCAGATCACATCTGGTGCGGCGCCCAGGAGGGGAGAGGCGTGCGGCTGCCCTAGGGTGGGCCTTAGGGCCCATCTGCTTTAGGGTTTGCCCCCCTCCACCCTTGTGTTGTGCCTTGGGCCCTTGTGGGGGGCACACCAGCCCACCTTGGGGCTGGTTCCCTCCCACTTGCGGGTCATGCAGCCCTCTGGTGCCAGTGGCCCCACTTGGTGGACCCCCAGAACCCTTCCGGTGGTCCCGGTACGTTACCGGTAATGCCCGAAACACTTCCGGTGACCAAAACCTCACTTCCTATATATGAATCTTTATCTCCGGACCATTCTGGAGCTCCCCGTGACGTCCGGGATCTCATCCAAGACTCTGAACAACCTTCGGTAACCACGTACACTATTTCCCTATAACCCTAGCGTCATCGGACCTTAAGTGTATAGACCCTACGGGTTCGGAAGACACGTAGACATGACCGAGACACCTCTCCGGTCAATAACCAACAGGGGATCTAGATACCCATGTTGTCTCCCACATGCTCCACGATGATCTCATCGGATGAACCACGATGTCGGGGATTCAATCAATCCTGTATACAATTCCCTTTGTCTACCGATATGATACTTGCCCGAGATTCGATGGTCGTTATCCCTATACCTTGTTCAATCTCGTTACCGGCAAGTCTCTTTACTCGTTTCGTAACACATCATCCCGTGGCTAACTCCTTAGTCACATTGAGCTTATTATGATGATGTCTTACCGAGTGGGCCCAGAGATACCTCTCCGTCATACGGAGTGACAAATCCCAGTCTCGATCCATGCCAACCCAACAAATACTTTCGGGGATACCCGTAGCATACCTTTATAGTCACCCAGTTACGTTGTGACGTTTGGCACACCCAAAGTATTCCTACGGTATCCGGGAGTTGCACAATCTCATGGTCTAAGGAAACGATACTTGACATTAGAAAAGCTTTAGCAGACGAACTACACGATCTTGTGCTATGCTTAGGATTGGGTCTTGTCCATCACATCATTCTCCCAATGATGTGATGCCATTATCAACGACATTCAATGTCCATGGTCATGAAACCGTGACCATCTATTGATCAATGAGCCAGCCAACTAGAGGCTCACTAGGGACATGTTGTGGTCTATGTATTCACACATGCATTACGGTTTCCGGTTAATACAATTATAGCATGAACAATAGACAATTATCATGAACAAGTAAATACAATAATAACCATTTTATTATTGCCTCTAGGGCATATTTCCAACAGTCTCCCACTTGCACTAGAGTCAATAATCTAGTTACATTGTGATGAATTGAACACCCATAGAGTTCTGTTGTTGATCATGTTTCGCTCGTGAGAGAGGTTTAGTCAACGGATCTGCGACATTCAGATCCATATGTACTTTACAAGTATCTATATCTCCCTCCTGAATGTAATCACAGATGGAGTTGAAGCGGCGCTTGATGTGTCGGGGATATACCCCGCGGTATGACCCGGCCTGGCTACTCATAAGAGACCCAGTCAAGACATGACATTTTATTAATGACCTGACAGGCGGGTCGCGGGACGACCAGGCCCAAAACCCGGCGTGCAAGTCGGCGCCAGGCGGCTCACAAGAGAAGACCCAAAGAGAGAAAGACTCCCTCCAAGAGGGAAACAAGACCCGAAATAGTATTCTAGAGAGACTAGTCCTAGTCTCACTCCTAGTAGGACTCTATTTGTAAACCTACCCTCTCCACTTATATAAGGAGGGGTAGAGCGCCCTTAAAGGGAGAAGTTCACAAGTCCACAAGTTTAGACAGACACAAGAGATTAAAGATAGACAGATTAGAGGCTATCATAATTAGAGGTAGCAAAACAGCATCCTTGTAACCGAGAGGTGTCCTTCATCATCAATACCAGACAAGCAGGACGTAGGCTTTTACCTCCATCGAAGGGGCCGAACCTGGGTAAACTCCGCGTCTCTCGATTCCGACCAACCCCTTCAAGCCGCCACATAGTTGCGCTTCTGCCCCGAACCTAAGTGACATCTGCCGTGACAAATCCACGACAGTTGACGTCCACCGTGGGACGATTGCATGGTGGTATTGTGTTCTTGGAGCGAGCTCTCCAGGGATCGAGAAGCTCATGATTATCCGACTGAAAATGAGCCGGAGCGAAGCCATCGCACAGGATAACCCGTCATGGGACAACCTTGGACAAAGCCGGCGATACGTCCGGATCGGATTTCCGTTGTGATGCCGTACAAGGAAAACGAGTAGCCGATATCAACTATTTTCCGATACACGAAAATTCGAGTTGATTGATATTTACGATCGGGTGACACAAGTTGACACAAGTTGATTGATATTTACCATGTCAGCCATCACATCAAACCGCATGCAAGAAAAAAGCCTCATCGGCGGTAGCCTGCAGTGCTTCTGTCGCTCACGTGGGCTGTTCCACTCTTCCCTATATGCTGAACAAAACGCAGAAGCAGCCAGCTTCAAGAATAGTTCAAGTTTTCATCAAAGCTCAACACCCAAGAAGGAGATAGGGACGGGAGCACTACTCTTTTCCTTTGATGCATTAACTACAGATTATTACTTGCCCACACATTCATCTACGTGTGAAAATATATCAAAGGCCACACAAGCAGCTGAATGCATCGAGTAGCTTGGCGAACATACACGCCGTTTGTGGTCAACCCGCCGGACAGTCTCGAGGATGCATGCATAAATTCACTGCCTACAAAAAAATAAAATTATCCACACTGGGCATGGAAAAAGAAGCGACGTCGTCCCTTGACCCGGTCTATAAAATTATACTACTACTAGGTGTTTTCTTTCGCCAGCAAAAGCAAAAGAAGCGGCAGCGACGAACTGACCTTCGTGGGATTTATTCATACAAAGTTTTATGATCAGCGACAGCGGCAGCCGATTTGGATGGCATGTGAGGGCGAGAACTTAATTCCCAGATGGTCGCCCCGCGCAGCACCGCCACATCTGCGAGCCGCCGGCCACGACCCGCCGGTGTGCGTACGAGCCTGCCTCCACCACGGCCTTGTCTCCACGTCGACCATGGCGGCCGGCTCCGCTTCGCTTTCGCCCGGCTTTGCCTCGCTTCCGCGTCGGCCCTCTGCGGTGACCTCAACCCAGGTCGCTACCTCGCCGCGCGTTTTGGTTGCCCCCTCTCATCCTGTGCGCTCGCGCTGTCGGTTTCCGTCGTCGCCGCTGCGCTGGCCTTGCTACCTCGCCTTACCGCGGCGCCACGGCCTCAGCACCCACGCGCGTACACTTCCGCGCGGCCGCGCCACGAGCCGCCCCGCGATGCAACTCCGCCCAGCAAGCCGCCGCGCGCCACAGCCCAGCGTCAGCCGGACCGTCCCCCTGCTCCGCCCTACCGCGGCTCCGCCTCCGTTCAACTTCATCAGCTCCGGCTCTCCCTCGAGCCGGCCCCGCCGCGTTGCCCGCCTCGCGCAAGCCGCCGCCAGCGTCGTCGGCTCCGCCGCACCTGCGGGCCCCTGGCTCGCGTCGCGAGCCGCCGCGCCCTCCATACCTGCCTGCCGCACTCAGCCTTGCTACTTTGTGCAGACGGTTAGAAGGATAAAGAAAGAGAAGTGGGCTTTGCTGCCCAAAAGAAAAAGGAAGGCTCGGTCAAAATTAGACGTGCATCCGTTTCATCTTTCATCAGATTACATCCACTATTATGCAACGTCGGGTCATACGTTTTGTCTGACAAAAAATCAGATGGTATTCATCTTATTTATTTTTCAATACATATAAATTGTCCAAAGAATAATTACTTTTCTTGCAATATTTATATGTAGGATAATTGGCATTATGTCGTGAGGATGGAACGCATGCCAGCATCCTTCTGTGCTGGTATTCGTCTGCGGTGCGTCATCCAACGGATGCGCGTGAACCATCGTCCTCATGGTCCAGACTACATCAACACGTCGGGGAAGCACCTGCTTGTTCGTCCGTCCAACGGATGTGCGTGAGCCGCCCAATGGACGCGGCAAGCCGTCGTACCCGTGGTATGGTTTTCACCAACAACGCCGTGGCCGTCTCTCGCCATCCGCGCCGGCTTACAACGTCGTGGCCGTCTCCCGCCATCTGTGCCGGCTTACAATGCCGCGGACGACTCCTGCGTCAACACCTATCTCCAATACCACTGCTGTCGTGGGTTTATCACGACAGATGTCCGGGTGAACGGACTTGGATTCGAGGCCATCGCTAACGGGGTGGACTCAAAGGGGTTAATCGGGACGAAAGACACGGATTTACCCAGGGTCGGCCCCTCAAGTCCAGGTAATAGCCTACGTCTTGCTTGTGTTTGTATTGCTTGTGTATCGATTACAAGGGGCTAGAAGCTTGACCTAGTTCTTGATCACCTCTCCCCTAAGTCGCCTCGGGTCTCCCTTTATATAAGAGGCCAGGACCACCGGGTCGTTACAATTGCTAACCGAGTCTTACTGTATGTCCGAGTCTCTCTCTATCTTGTTGTCTAAGCTGTCTTTGAGACGGCTTACACGCCCGGGTCTTCTCTGTCCGGGCCGTCATACGGCCCACACCTTGAGCCGCCTATCTTCCTGGGCCACCAGTCTTATGGCTCACCCTTGGGCCGGCTCACGAGCCAACAACATGACCCGGAGCCTTCAGGGCGGGTCATATCGTGGGGTTATATCCCCAACATTAGGCCCCAGGTTGAATTGAGCTTGCTCACTTCATCCTTCTCTTCCGATTTTGGCGAGTCGCCCGGAAATGACCCGGCGTGACGTCATGAGATCTGCTGACATACCACCGAATCTTTCATTAACTGTCATCCCGAGAATCGAGGCGTCCGCCTCGGTCAAACGGTGTCGTCGCCTGGATTTTCGCGCCTTCCTTATTCCCTTTTTAAATACGACCCGTGTGGGTCGGAGCTTTCCATCCTCCCGCTCGTGCCTCTTCTTCTTCCCGTTGCCGCCGCTCCAGCGTCCTCGTCGTCCGGCGCCGTCTTCGCATCTACACCGACCGGGCCGCTGCATCACCCCGATACGTACCAGAAATCTTCCGCCGCCGCAACATCTCCAGTGAGTTCTCCTTCTTCTTGGATCACCCGCCACCGTAGTAGGGTTCCACCGGGGGCTCCGTCGCCGCCGCTCGGGCTCCGGCACCGCCACCGTGAGTATATCTCGACGCCGTTTGGCGCCTTTAGATCGCGCTCTCGCCTCGCCGCCGCGCGCGGGCCGGCCGCGCGTAATGCGCGGACCGCGATGGCTCCGCTCCATGTTCTTTTCTTCCGCTGTTCATCGCTCGGTCAGGATTAAAATCCTTTTTCTCTGCTTTTGTAGATCCGTAGCCATAGTAGTAGTTTATGAAATCTGTTTTTTAGGACTTAGTCGATTTTCAATCTTCCTTTCCTCTGTTGAGTCGCTAAGCTTCTTCGGCTCTCATCAACCGGGTCTTTCCACGTTATCCGTAGAACCCTTAAACCTTTAAACTGTCATAAATATTTGCTTGCGCTTTGACTCGTCATGCCTTTTACCTTCCATAGTACTTAAGTCGCCAATATGTCTCGTGCGTCCAACTCATGCAACTGGGTTGGTTCTGTTGGAAATATGCCCTAGAGGCAATAATAAATTAGTTATTATCATATTTCCTTGTTCATGATAATCATTTATTGTCCATGCTATAATTGTATTGATCGGAGACTTAAATGCATGTGTGGATACATAGACAAAATCATGTCCCTAGTATGCCTCTAATGGACTAGCTCGTTGATCAAAGGATGGTTAAGGTTTCCTAGCCATGGACATGAGATGTCATTTGATAACGGGATCACATCATTAGGAGAATGATGTGATGGATAAGACCCAAAGTACAAACATAGCATATGATCGTGTCAGTTTATTGCTACTGTTTTCTGCATGTCAAGTATATGTTCCTATGACCATGAGATCATGCAACTCACGGATATCAGAGGAGTGCCTTGTGTGTATCAAACGTCGCAACGTAACTGGGTGACTATAAAGGTGCTCTACAGGTATCTCCGATGGTGTCTGTTGAGTTGGCATGGATCGAGACTGGGATTTGTTACTCCGTGTAACGGAGAGGTATCTCAGGGCCCACTCGGTAATACAACATCACAACAAGCCTTGCAAGCAATGTGACTAATTGTTAGTTGCGGGATCTTGTATTACGGAACGAGTAAAGAGACTTGCCAGTAACGAGGTTGAATTAGGTATGGAGATACTGACGATCGAATCTCGGGCAAGTAACATACCGAAGAACAAAGGGAACGTTATACGGGATTAACTGAATCCTTGACATAGAGGTTCGACCGATAAAGATCTTCGTAGAATATGTAGGAACCAATGTTGACATCCAGGTCCCGCCATTGGTTATTGACCATAGAGGTGTCTCGGTCATGTCTACATAGTTCTCGAACCCGCAGGGTCTGCACACTTAAGGTTCGGTGACATTTCGCTAGTGTAGAGTTATGTATGGTGGTGACCGAAGTTTGTTCGGAGTCCCGGATGAGATCCCGGACGTCACGAGCAGCTCCGCAATGGTCCGGAGGTAAAGATTCATATATAGGAAGTCCCAGTTTGGTTTCCGGAAAAGTTTCAGGCTCATCGGTAGTGTACCGGGAGTGCCGGTAGTGTACCGGGAGTGCCGGTAGTGTACCGGGAGACCTCCGGGAGGGGTACTTCGACCCCAAGAGGTCCATGGGCTGTGGGAGAATAATAACCAGCCCTTAGTGGGCTGGGAAAACATCCACAAAGGCCCATGACGCAGGAGAGAAAGTCCTAAAGCAAAAAGTGGAAAATCAGCCAATAGGAGGCAATCCTACTCCAACTAGGATTGGAGGTGAAGTAGGATTGCTCCCACCTCCTATTTCGGCCGACCCAAAGGCCTTGGCTGCCTCTCCTCTCCTCTCCTCCTATATATACTAGTGTATTGGGTGGTTTTTGGACAGAATTTCCGGCCACGTGCTACCCGTTCCACCGGTGCATAGTTTCTCCTCTAGATCAGTTTTCTGCAGCGCTTAGGCGAAGCCCTGCCGGAATTGCTCCACCACCATCACCGGAGCGCCATCACGCTTCCGGTGAACTCTCTCTCCTCTCCACCTCCTCTTGCTGGATCAAGATGGTGGAGATCGTCATCAAGCTACACGTGTGCTGAATGCGGAGGTGTCGTCCGTTCGGCGCTAGATCGGAAGGACCGTGATCGAGATCGTGAGACGGTTCGTGATGAGATCGCGGAACGGATCGTGATGAGTTCGCGGGACAGATCGTGATCAAGATCGTGAGACGGATCGTGATGAGATCGCGGGACGGATCGTGATGAGTTCACGGGACGGATCGTGATTGGATCGCGGGACGGATCGTGATGAGATCGCGGGACGCTCGGCGATTTGGATCGCGAAGATGTTCGACTACACCAACCGCATTTCTTAACGCTTCCCGCTTAGCGATCTACAAGGGTACGTAGATCCACTCTCCCTCTCGTAGATGCTCATCACCATGGATAGGTTTGCGTGTGCGTAGGAAATTTTTTGTTTCCCATGCGACGTTCCCCAACAGGTTCTTGCGTTACGGAGGAGTACTTAGCAGGTTATGTTGAAGCGGGTACTCTCCCTCGCAAAGAGGTCCTTAATTGGCAGGTTCCAGGTTATGAGACCCGGCCTTCTCCTCAGAAAGGAGAGATAGTGGTCTTCACTGATCACATCGAGCGAGGGTTCGCACCGCCCAGCTCTAAGTTTTTCCGGGATGTTCTTCATTTCTACAAGCTGCATCCTCAAGACTTGGAACCCAACTCCGTCTCAAACATCTGCAACTTCCAAGTTCTCTGTGAGGCTTATCTGCAAACTAAGCCGTCCGTGGGGTTCTTTCGAGAGTTCTTCTATGCCAACCGCCAAACGGAAATGAAGGGTGGTCCGAGTCTGGAGCTGGGCGGCATCTCTATTCAACGCCGTCGAGACATCATCTTTCCTGCCACTCCAATGCCAAGTCACCCAAAGGGTTGGAATAAGATGTGGTTCTACTGCCAAGAGACCTCTCTTGAGAAAGAGCACTCGTTGGCGGGTTACCGCCCCTCCCGTCTTAGGACAAACACTGAGCTTCCCGGCCGGCTCTCAGCCTCGGAGCGTGCTAGATACAAGTCGTTCCACGCCAAGATCAAAGCGCTTCTGGCCAACGGTTTAATAGGATTGGATTTGATCCGCTGCTAGATTTCCTGGCGGATCATGCCTTTAAGCCGCAGAGGTCATCTTATGTGCGAGTATAACGGCAAATATGACAACTCGTTGTGCTTCAACGAATCAACACTGACAGAGGATGATATTACCACTACCATCCGGAGCCTTGTCCACGAGGCCTCCGGCTCATGCAGTGCCATCGGCCTGGCGCCTTTCTGCGTCAATAATCCGGCTCCCGATGTAAGTTAATCTCTTCCTATCCGTCTCTTAGATGTTGCTTGTACTTTGTTGATTTGTTATTCATTCTCCGGGTCATTCCTATAGGCCAACTCAGACTTCTGGAAACCAGCCGCCACCATCATTCTCCGGGTCATTCCTATATGTTATTCATTCTCCGGGTCATTCCTATATGTTGCCCCTCCAAAGAAATCCAGGAAGAAGGTCGTGACCAAGAGGGCTAAAAAAGATGCCCCGCAAGAGAATTTGTTTGACCCGCCACCATCATCCAGCTCAGAGGTAATACGTTAACTGCTTTTTTTTGATCTTTTACCTTCCTGCTTTATTAATGCTTGTTTTACTCGCAGGATGAAGTGGAAACCAGCCGCGCCAATGCTCCTGAGGTAAATTATGTTTCTTCCAGCTCAGAATGTTTCGTTCCCCGAAAGCCGCGGCGGGTTATCAGAAAAGTTCCTCTTTCTCACCCTCTTGCTTACCTGGCTCCCGATTTTCTCTTGAAAAAGAAACAACAAGCCGAGCGTCGACAGACTCGAAGCACCGGCTCTACTGAGCTCGTGTCCGGGTTACCAAATTCTCCGGCTCCAAAGAAACGCCCCGCACAGGTTTATGTCTCTACTTTTCCTTTGACTTTCCTTTGTAAACTTGACACTTTCTTCATCTTTCTGTTTTATTCTTTTTAGAAATCACCTTCCTCCAGCGACTCTTCGGTGTCAATTCTACCACTGCCCAAGATCAATCCACTGTAAGCATTCCTTACTATGATATCCGGACATCCGGCTCTTAATATGATAGCAACATCTTTCAACTGCTGATCCTTCTATTTTGCAGTGCTCAAGCTAAGCGTCGCAAGACCAACAAGCCCTCCTCAGGCCCTGTTATCCAAGAGCCGGAGCCCGAACAACCGGAGGAGGCTGAAGCAGAAGAAAATCCACCAGCTGCCTCCACAGAACCGACTGCTGTTGATATCATCATGGAGAACCCTCCAAGGGCTCCTTCCAAACCGGCGACTCCTGCCAAGACCCCTGAAACTCCAGATGTTGTTATCACCGGGTCTGGTCATCAAACTCCTCCGACTCATGTGTTGACCAAGCACACAGATCCATCTAAGGCCTCAAAGAAGCTGAACGTTGACTCTTCGTACGAGAAGATGACAGCCAAAGAGCTCCACGCCGGGTATATAAACCGGGTTACCACCAGCCGGGATCTAGAACTTCGGCTGGTCTCTTTAATGAAGACAAAATACGAGGTACCTTTCCTTCTTACCATACCCTTACTTAGCCCCCAAGAGCCGGTTTAATGTACTCAATCATTGAACTGGGTCTTTGTTTAACTTTCTGTTAGAACAAATTCATAGTCATTGTCCCCTAGAGTCGGCTTAATTTGCCAAAATTGAGTCGGATCTTTCTTTAAATAAGTTAAACCGCCAGTCATAGCCCCCAAGGGCCGGCTCAAGCTTGATGAAGTTGAGTCGGATCTTCTATTAGAACTAAATTAAAGAGCCATATTGTAGCCCCCGAGTTCTGGTTTAACTTTGAAGAAGATGAGCCAGAATTGCGCTGCATGCTGAAAGATCAAATATACATTAGCCCCTAAGTGTCAAATATATTGCTTGCAATCTGTTTGAAACTTGCATAAATTTGCTTTTAATACTCGTCCTGTATTTTGGCGACTTATCCTATATTTTGATGTATTATAGGAAGCTTTAAACGAAGTCGGCTCTCAATTGTTTGATATGAAGGCAAACTTAGCGGCTCAACAAGAGGCTTGTAGCATCTCTGACGAAAAGTGCTGGCTGTTGTCTGAAGAGCTGGTCCATATTAAGGCGGAGCTTGCTTCTCTAAAAGAATCTACTGAGTTGGAGAAAGATGCGTTGAACAAGCGAGCGGATGACGCCGACCAGCGGCTGATAGCCGTGGCGGATGAGCTTCAAGGCCTAAAGTGTCATATAACCAAGATGGCAGCCGCTCTCTTTAGTAAGTTCTTACTCACTTCATGTTTCCAGCATGTCTCATTTATCTGTTGTGATGGCGACTCATCTGGCTTTGTTTGACCTATGCAGGCCCCAAAAGCCGGCAATTGGTTTCAGATAGCCTTTTACCCCTGAAGGCTATTTACACCTTTGCAGAACAGCTTTATTGCGGTGCTATTTTCACAATTAAGACGGTTCAATACAAGGAGAAGATCCCCACCGCTCTGAAAGGTGTTTTGGAACTCTTCTCCACAATGCCCAAGCAAATAGAGGAGATGAAGAAGTTCGCCTTCCGCCAAGGAGCCGTCGCTGGATTGAGCCGGGCTCTCGCCTTCGCCCCCGAGCTAACGCCGGCCGAAATGATGGATGGTTACCCGTCCAAAAAACATGACAGCTCAGAGTTCACCAAAGAAGATTACATCCGGTGTGTCAAAGATTCGCGTTATTTGGCCTATGTGCTGGTGGATGAAGCTGACTTGAATACCTATCAGGCGGCTTACGACGCAGAGGAGAAGAGGATCCGCGGGCCTCTCTACGAGTGGAAGGATCTGACACCTGCCCACAGTAAGGACCTCTTCCCTTGTGAGCTTGACGCGTTCCCTTTCCTTGAAGGGTCTTTCGCTGCTCTGGCTGACTGTAATTGGGAATTGTGAAATCTCCAGATAAAGCCAGCGGAAGAACTGGAGCGGGATGAGCCGGCCAATAACTGAAATTTGTTCTTTTAATCTTTCTGAGCACGGACTCATGTACCGACTCATGTAATCACCCGCTGTGAGCGGTTGAAACTTGTCAATGCCTTTTGCTCCTTTTGAGAGTAGTTTTTGTACTAGAGTAAGGATGACCCTGCCGTTGCCGGCTGTATATATTTTCATCTCTCTGTGTATACTTTCCTTCTCTCCATGTTTCAATTTGATGTGTTGTCGGCTCTCCATTGATTACTCGTTCCTTTGCATAAATATTCCTTGAGCTTTTATGATGAGGGGTATTTGTCTTTGAAGACCTCATTCTTAGAGGATTAGAGCCAGATAACATCTTTGAAAACTCAAATTTTTTCAATCGGAGCAACATGGCTCCGGCTCTTGTCAGATGAATCCATTAAGGAGACGGTTGTCTTAGGATAATGTAAGCTATAACTGATGGTAAGAAGCCTCTATTGACAACTGCAGCTATTGATGAACCGGAAGCGGCCTAAAGCCGGATGTATGAAGGGTAATGTAAGCTATACCTGACGGTAATAAGCCTCCTTTTAACAGCAAATTGTGTATGTGCAAACGCCGGCTGTCGATGGGAGATGTAAGCTATACCCCAAGGCAAGAAGCCTTCATCGACAGCCGTGGCTAATAATTAGCCTGAGATGGCATAAAGCCAGCTGTTTGAAAGGAGATGTAAGCTATACCCGAAGGCAAGAAGCCTCTTTCAACAGCTACAGTTGATAAGCAACTGAGGTTTGGCGTAAACGCCGGTTTTTAGGGTGAGATAAGCGAACCCGTCGGTAAGAAGCCCCCTTCGACAACCGCGGTTAATAAGTAACCGGAAGTGGCATAAAGTCGGCCATTAGGGTGAGATAAGCGATACCCGTCGGTAAGAAGCCCCCTTCGATGGCCGCAGTTGATAAGCAACTGGAATTTGGTGTACACGCTGTTGTCTTAGGGTCATGTAAGCTATACCAAAGGTAAGAAGCCTCCATCAACAACAGCGCTTAATGTAACCAAACTAGGCATAAAGCCAACTGTGCAAGGGAGATGTAAGCTATACCCGAAGGCAAGAAGCCTCCTTGCAACAGTTTGATAATAGCTGGCTGTGCAAAGGAGATGTAAGCTATACCCGAAGGCAAGAAGCCTCTTTGCAATGGTGCTTAATTGGGCATAACGCCGGATGTGCAAGGGAGATGTAAGCTATACCCGAAGGCAAGAAGCCTCCTTGCAATAGCGTAAAAGCAAACTGTGCAGGGGAGATGTAAGCTATACCCGAAGGCAAGAAGCCTCCCTGCAACAGCGCTTAATAGGGCATAAAGCCGGATGATAGATCAACCGTTTTAACGGCGAACAAACCACTTCAACTCAAATTTTTGAGCCAGAAAAATTTCATTTTGATTGCATAAAGACATACATAAGAGTAGAGGCCCCAGTCCTTGCGGGGATGCTAGCTTTTACTCATGTAAACATGATAGATACAATGATAGCGGCTTTCAATGCCTGCTAAGTAAAGTATGGTCACGGATGTGCGATATTCCATGGCCGCAACGTCTCTTGTTGATAAACGCATCTTGGCGTGCTACCTCATTGTCCGTCTCAACATAAGCTGCCACCCTTGGTGAGTCGTGCCGGATATCGCTGGGTAGAACCGCCTCAGCACCATACACCACGAAGAAAGGCGTAAAACCTGTAGATCTGTTAGGGGTAGTTCTGATGCTCCATAAGACGGAAGGCAACTCCTCAACCCAACATCCGGGTGTCCGCTTCAAAGGAACCATGAGCCGTGGTTTGACTCCTCTTAAAATTTCCTGATTGGCTCACTCCGCCTGACCATTAGACTGTGGATGTGCCACGGCTGAAACATCAAGCCGGATATGCTCCTTCTCACAAAACGTTTTCATAGCTCCTTTGGATAGATTTGTTCCATTGTCTTTAATGATACTGTGCGGGTAACTAAAGCGATAGATCAGCTTCTTAATAAACTGAACTGATGTAGCCGCGTCACATTTGCTGACTGGCTCTGCCTCTACCCACTTAGTAAATTTATCAATCGCTACCAGAAGGTGTGTTTTCTTATCCTTAGATCTCTTGATAGGTCCTACCATATCAAGCCCCCAGACCGCAAACGGCCAAGTGCTTGGTATCATCCTCAACTCTTGAGCCAGAACGTGAGCACGCCGGCCAAACTTCTGACAGTCGTCACACTTACGGACTAAGTCTTCTGCATCTTTGTGAGCCGTTAACCAGAAAATCCCATGTCGAAAAGCTTTGGCCACTAAAGATTTTGAGCCGGCATGATACCCACAGTCGCCAGCATGAATTTCACTCAAGATCTGTCGGCCCTCCTCCGATGAGACGCAACGCTGAAAGACACCCGTCACATTACACTTATGTAACTCAGCATTGATAATCGTCATAGACTTAGAATGCCGGGTGATCTTCCTGGCCAGGTCCTCCTCCTGAGGCAACTCGTCGCGTGTCAGATACACCAAATAAGGAACAGTCCAGTCTAGGATAGCATGCAGAGCCGCCACCAATTCCGCCTCTGGGTCAGGAATAGCCAGATCCTCCTCAGAGGGTATCTTGACAGTCGAATGATGCAATACGTCCAGAAAAACATTAGGTGGTACCGGCTTTCGTTGAGAACCTAACCGCGATAAGGCATCAGCCGCCTCATTCCTGCTATGATCAATATGATCCATCCGGCACCCCTTGAAGTGACTGGCAATGATATCAACCGCGTGTCGATAAGCCGCCATCCGCGGATCCTTGGAGTCCCAAGTACCTGAAACTTGCTGAGCCACAAGATCTGAGTCGCCTAAACATCTGACCCGTCTTAAGTTCATCTCTTTAGCAACTCTGAGACCATGGAGCAGCGCCTCATACTCAGCTGCATTATTAGTACAAGGAAACATTAACCAGAGCACGTAACAAAACTTGTCACCCTTGGGGGAGGTGAGAACAACCCCTGCACCGGACCCCTCTAGCTCCTTGGACCCATCAAAGTGTATAGTCCAATATGTGTTATCCGACTTCTCTTCGGGAGCTTGACATTCTGTCCAATCATTTATGAAATCCACCAAAGCTTGAGACTTTATTGCCGTATGAGGAACATATTTGATGTTAAGAGGACCCAGCTCTAATGCCCACTTGGCAATCCTCCTTGTGGCTTCTTTGTTTTGAATGATATCTCCCAATGGGGCAGAACTGACCACGGTTATCTGGTGCCCCAAAAAGTAGTGTTTTAATTTGCGGTTAGCCATGAAAACTCCGTATACCAGCTTCTGCCAATGCGGATACCTCTGCTTAGATTCTGCCGAAACTTCACTGATGTAATAAACCGGCCTTTGCACAGGATATTCCTTCCCTGCTTCCTTGCGCTCAACCACAATTGCTACACTTACCGCTCTGTTGTTAGCCACTACATAAAGGAGCAACGGCTCTTTTTCAACCGGAGCGGCTAACACTGGCGGCTCGGTCAACTGTTTTTTAAGAGCTTCAAGTGCTTCAGCCGCTGCCTTGCTCCATTGAAACTTGTCTGTCTTCTTCATCATCTGGTATCAGGGAATGGCCTTCTCCCCAAGCCTGCTTATGAACCGGCTAAACGCAGCAATCCGCCCTGCAAGGCGCTGAACGTCATTAATCACGTCGGCTCTCCTAAAGAAGTGATAGCCTTAATTTTATCTGAGTTAGCCTCGATGCCCCGCTGAGATACCAAGAAACCCAAAAGCTTTCCTGCTGGAACACCAAAAACACACTTCGTCGGGTTAAGCATCATCTTGTAGACCCGGAGATTGTCAAAGGTTTCCTTCAGATCCTCTAAGAGAGTTTCCTTCTTTCTGGATTTAACCACGATGTTGTCTATGTAAGCATGAACATTTCGGCCAATCTGATTGTGAAGGTAGTTCTGCACACATCGTTGGTAAGTCGCCTGGGCACTCTTGAGCCCGAAAGGCATGGAGACGTAGCAGAACGCCCCAAAAGGTGTAATAAACACCGTCTTCTCCTAATCTTTCATCGCCATCTTGATCTGATGATAACCTGAATATGCATCTTGGAAGCATAAACTTTCACATCCGGTTGTAGCATCAATAATCTGATCGATACGAGGGAGTGCAAAAGGGTCAGTCGGGCAAGCCTTGTTAAGGTCCGTGTAATCTATACACATACGCCAGGTGTCATTCTTTTTGAGCACTAGCACCGGGTTAGCCAACCACTCCAGGTGAAAAACTTCCACTATAAAGCCTATAGCCAAGAGCCGGGCAACTTCCTCCCCAATAGATTTACGTCTATCTTCGTTGAACCATCGTAGAAACTGTTTGATCGGCTTAAACTTTGGATCCACATTAAGGTTGTGCTCAGCGAACTCTCTCGGTACACCCGGCATGTCATAAGGCTTCCATGCAAAGATGTCCTGATTCTCACAGATGAATTCGATGAGCGTGCTTTCATATTTGGGATCCATGTGAGCCTCAATGATGAACTGCTTGGATGAGTTTCCCGGATTGAAATCTACTGCCTTGGTATCATCCGCAGAAAACTTGAGTGGCGGCTCAACTTCCGTAGTAGGCTTCTTCAGCGGGGTCATATCCTCCGGGTCAACGTTCTCCTTGTAGAACTTCAGCTCCTCCTGGGTACAACTAGACTCTGCATACGCCGCATCTCCTTCCTCACACTCGAGAGCCATTTTCCGATTACCGTGAACGGTAATTGTGCCATTTAAGCCGGGCATTTTGAGTTGTAAATAAACATAGCAAGGCCTAGCCATAAATTTGGCATAAGCGGGCCTCCCAAACAGCGCATTATAGGGACTTTCGATTTTAACCACCTTGAACCACAAGGACTCCACCCTGTAATTATACTCATCACCAAAAGCCACTTCCAATGAAATCTGGCCCACTGGGTATGCCGACTTACCCGGAACCACACCATGAAAGACGATGGAGGAAGGTTTAAGGTCTTTGTCAAGCAACTTCATCCGTCGGAAAGTGTCATAATAAAGGATGTTGATGCTGCTACCTCCGTCCATGAGCACTTTATTCACCATATAGCCATTCACCTGAGGGGCTACAACTAGAGCCAGCCGGCCCGGGTCATCTACCCACGGCGGGTGATCCTCTCGGCTCCACATTATGTCATACTCAGACCACGATAAGTACCGCGGGAGAGCCGGAGCAACCGCATTAACCGCTCGCCTCCGCAACTTCTCGTCTCGTTTATTGTGACCGGTTGTGAATACGTGATACTGTCCAGAACTGAGCTGCTTCGGGTTACTCTGAAACCCAGACTGATTGCGCTGCTGCTGATTGTTTTTATTGCTGTTGTTGCCAGGATGTTGTTGGTGCCCCCTTGGTTATTCTAACCCGGATGCCCGGCTCCTAAACCGCCGGCGCCGAATCCAGCCCTTGATCCGCCGTGCCCTGAGCCGCCAGGCGGGCCACTGCTCTGGTTACTACGCGGTTGGGAATGCTGGTTTTTGAATCTCTGCATGATAAAGCGATCACCTCACGCATGTAACGCCGGCTTGTCAGGCGTGCTGTGCTCCAGACAAGGCTTCCTAAGCGCTTCTTCTAAATTGAAAGGGCCTCTGTTCCTTTGGTGAAACGGCCTGAATTTTCCATTCCCCTTGGGATGGTTCTGTCCTGTGTTGGTGTTTGCCACTAGCTCTGACCCGCCATCAGCGCTCTTCCGCTTATTCTGATTCCCATTGTTCACAAAGCCTTTTTCTTGATTGTTCTTCTTCCCTTGATTGGCTTTCTCATCATCCGAGCCTAGATCCTTGGTGTTATCTGAGTTGGCATACTTTGTCAGGGCCGTCATGAGCTCTCCCATATCCTGACACGTGCGCTTGAGCCGGCCGAGCTTCTGTTTCAACGGAACAAAATGACAGTCTTTTTCCAGAATAAGCACCGCTTGAGCCGCCGTGATCTGCTCCGAAGAGTGAATAATGGTCGACACCCGCCGGACCCAATGATGGGCCGACTCATTCTCCTGTTGAACACAATGGTCCAAGTCTACAATGGTCATAAGCTGCTTACAGGTCCCCTGGAAATTCTTAATAAACTTCGCTCTTAGCTCCGCCCATGAACTTATCATGTTAGGCGGCAGACCTTTCAGCCATGTGCGAGCCAGACCCTCGAGCATCATGATGAAATATTTTGCACATACCGCCTCACTCACGTCCAGCATCTCCATGGCCAGCTCATAACTCTCAACCCACGCCTCAGGGGGTAGATCAGCTGTGTAATTCAGAACCTTTCAAGGCCCCTTGAAATCTTTCGGTAGTCGTTCACTTCTCAGAGCCGGAGTTAAACATGGCACCCCTACGGCTCTGGTACTAACTACTCCCATTGAGACGGAAAGAGCCGGCTCTGGACGGGTTGCCGCTATCTCCGCCTCTCACCTGTTCCTCGCCTGGTCCGTGAGGGCTTGTGCATCTAGAGCCGCCTGCTCGTCCTCCGGTGGTCCACGACGTGGATGACTGTTGGAACACGCCGGCGATTCGTAGCGGCGGCTGAAACATCGACTAGGGAGGGGGGTAGAGTGAACCCGGCTCTGGCTATGAGCATATCTCTCTTGCTGGGCCATGGCCGTCCGTAAATATCCAATGCCGTTTCGCACGTCCTCCGCAAAGGGTGCTTCATCTGGGATGGGAATCGTCTCAAGCCGGGCGGCCGCCGCCACCATGTTCTCAGCCAGGTTAGAGTAATGACCCGCCGGTGTTTGAAAAGCTCTAGGTGAGATTTGGTTATGTTGGGGTGGATGAGTTGCCGGCGGGTCCATCGGGCGGCTTTCCGACGCGCCCGTAACCCGCCCCGCACCAGGGGTATTAAACAGGTTCCTTGCTTCGTAACGTTCTGGCGGACGGGATTGATGCCTCCTCTAGCGCACCGCGACTGCTGACCTTTGTTCCAGCTCCAGATGGAAAGCATCTGCCTTGATACGCTCCGCTTCTTCCTCCATCCGGATCTTCAGCTCAGCCATCCTTTGTCGTTCCTCTGCCATCCGGCCCTTGATCCTGCCACCTCTAGATTCTTGGCTGCTTGATTATCCGGTGTTACTTTCATGGCCATGAGAGCTATCAGTTCGTCCATCAATTCCACTAGAACCTGAGACGGTGGCGGCGGGCTATTACCCGCTGCGGCGGCTCCCGCAGCTGTGTCACCGGCAGCTAGAGCCGATCCCGCCATGAACACCGCTGCATGAACCGGGGGTCTCGGAGCATCCGAATCAAAGCCCTCTACCTCAGAATAGGGGTCGTAGTAGCCCCCAAGGCCACCGTTACTGATCCGATGCACTGACTCTGTCTCCCCACTGGAGGACTCATCTTCCGAGCAAACAAGAGTTCCCTATGACCCGGACGCTTCCAGGTCCATACCTTGAGTAAGCCCATGAGAACATGCCTTTGACCTGGATGGGCACGGGCAGGCTGCACACCACTCGCAGATTGGAGACGCCGAGCCGGCTCGACGATGTTGGTGCAGATGTCCGGCCCAGGCGTAGATCCATCAACCTTTCCAATGAAAACCTGGATCCCGCCAAGCGGAACCCGGAATCCATACTCCATAGAATCAGCCTCAAGCCCCCAGCCGGCGTCGTCAATGTAGAGCCGGCCGTGGCGACTCTTGCTCATCCTTCCAACCACGTATCCCTCGAGCCCTGGGAGAGAGCCCTTTGAGAACTCAACACCACCAAGTGCTAGCCCCACGGTGGACGCCAACTGTCGTGGGTTTATCACGGCAGATGTCTGGGTGAATGGACTTGGATTCGAGACCATCGCTAACGAGGTGGACTCAAAGGGGTTAATCGGGACGAAAGACACGGATTTACCCAGGTTCGGCCCCTCAAGTCGAGGTAATAGCCTACGTCCTGCTTGTGTTTGTATTGCTTGTGTATCGATTACAAGGGGCTAGAAGCTTGACCTAGTTCTTGATCACCTCTCCCCTAAGTCGCCTCGGGTCTGCCTTTATAGAAGAGGTCAGGACCACCGGGTCGTTACAATTGCTAACAGAGTCTTACTGTATATCCGAGTCTCTCTCTATCTTCTTGTCCAAGCTGTCTTTGAGATGGCTTACACGCCCGGGTCTTCTCTGTCTGGGCCGTCATACTGCCCACACCTTGAGCCGCCTATCTTCCTGGGCCACCAGTCTTACGGCTCACCCTTGGGCCGGCTCACGAGCCAACAACATGACCTGGAGCCTCTAGGGCGGGTCATATCGTGGGGTTATATCCCCAACAACTCCCGACTCACCGACTGCACTGGCTTACGAATGTCGCGGCCGTCTCTCACGATCGCATCGGCTTACAACGCCACGGCCGCCTCTTACAGTCAAACCGGATTACAATGCCACAGCCGCCTCTCACCGGCGCACCGACTTACAACGTCGCGGCCATATCTCGCGACTTCACTGGCTACAACGTCGTGGCCGTCTCTCGCCATCCGCGCCGGTTTACAACGCCGTGGCGTCTTTCACAACAGCACCGTCTTACAATGTCGCGGCTGGTTTCTACATCTACATCAACACGCCAGTGGCTGCATACACCAATACAAGTCGCCCAACGGATGGTTTTGAATCGCCGCCCAGCGGTCCAATCTATATTGGCATAATAGAGCCGGGCTCACCTATATGAGCCGCACAACGGACGCACGCAAGACGCCGCCCACAGTTTGATATACATCAACATATCGGTGCAGTGCTTGCCTATACGAGCCGCCCGACGAATGCGTGCAAGACGCCGCCCATAGTCTGATCTACAGCATATCGGTGCAGTGTTTGTCTATACGACCCGCCCGACAGACAGGCGCACAAGTCGCCGCCATTACAGTTTGGTTCACTTTAACAACTAGCTGGGACGAACCATCGACCGGATTATTGAAACAAATCATACGGGATCATCTATAACCCGCCACAGCCAACCTCAACTTTCAGTGGAGATTCTCAAGCCGCCTCTTCGAGTCAACTTAAGACTCGGGGGCTACACACATGGCGAGACACATTTGGTCATTTTTCAAAGAGAACCCCGGGTCTTTGCAAGAGAAAACCCAATCCTGGGGGCTATTACATTATTGGCGGAAGATTAAAAGTTGCCCAAGAGGATGAACCGCCATGATGCATCATTCAAACATGGGTGCCCGGATTTATGGGATCATCATAAAGTCACTTGAAGGCTTCTGTTGTTTCTTCATAAAAGATGGCGGCTTACAAGATGGCGACTTACAAGGATGGTGCACAAGTTGATATCATCAACAAGTTGAATTAGGGGGCTTCCAACCCACCAGGTTTAGCTTATCAGACCTTATTGATCGGCTCTTAAGCCAAATAGTTGACTCCATCAACATGATCATCCAGGGGGCTTCCAACCCACCGGGTTTAGATTATCACACCCTATCGATTGGCTCTTAAGCCAAATAGTTGACTCCATCAACATGATCGTTCAGGGGGCTTCCAACCCACCGGGTTTAGCTTATCACACCCTATCGATCGGCTCTTAAGCCAAACAGTTGACTCTGTCAACAAAGGTCACTTGGGGTTTCCAACCCATCGGGTTTAGCTTACACACCCTCTTGATCGGCTCTTAATCCAAACAGGGTTAAACCTGCCTGTAAGCTGATGCTGCTCCGCTAGGTGACCCACCAAACTCTTACCAGTTAATCTTGCCTGGAGACCCTGAGCCGGCTCAAAGAAATTAACGGCCAATCTCGATAGAGACCCTGTACTAGTTAAGGTTAAAACGGCGGATCTTGTCACGTGAGGGTCGGCTTATGAAAAGCAAGGATAAACTCTCACATCTACTGCCGACTCTCCGCTATGTGGCCCGTTCGTACTCTTAGACAATTAATCTTTCAAAGATCATGCACTGTTTAAGGTTAAAACGACGGATTTATGTCACGTGAGAGGCAGTTTATGAGCTATCAGGGTACTCATGCCCTGCCGTGTCTCTTCTGGGATGTCACACTTCCTTTCAGTTAATCTCGCTTAGAGACCCTGAGCCGTTCAAAGAAATTGACGGCCAATCTCGATAGAGACCCTGTACTGCTAAGGAGGTTTAAGTGGTGAGTCCGCCTAGTAGAATCGACACATGAGTTGTTCAAAAATTTCCAAAAAAAAACAAGTCAGGAAAGATATAACATCTCCGGGTTGTGCTTCTTCAAGACGCCCTCACAAGAATGCAGAATATATTCTGTCTTGTTTATTTTTGCAGGTATTATCTCTTAAGATGAGCCACCGTTAAACTTCTACAAAGAGCAAATGGATCTTTAATAGACAACTTGGCTGGATCTTCATGGTTTATCATAACCAGTACTAAATGATTGGGGGTTTCAAGCCAGCTCGGAGAATTCATTATTTTTTAAGAGCCACCCTATCAGATATAATGTCGTGTCATCTAATTGACCGGTTCTCGGATTTCTTCAATTGTGTTCTGTGGTAATCTACAACACTCATGGATTTCTCCAATATATATTTGCCGGGTTACACCGCAGCCATGAGCAGGGATTTCATGTCAAAGACAAAGGAAATTATTCCAGGATATTCATTCCGGGGTATATTACAGCCACAGTCAAGGATTCATTCAACAAATTGTGGTGAGTCATATTATTTTTACATAGTCCCAAGTCGCCGCAGGAAGACGACCTGGCCCTTGGGGGCTATACTATTCAAGTACATTTTATATCAATTATGCAAGTCCCATGTTGCTGCAAGCACGCACCACGACACTTGGGGGCTAATGCAAGCCGGTTTTCAAATCATTACATTGTTAGCAAGACCATATTATCTCAAGGAGATGAGCCGGCATTTCTATATTTTTCTAAGTCCCAGCCCAGTAATTCTTACTGACCTGGCACTTGGGGCTACACCACTCAGATCAAAAAAATTAATGTCCCAAGTCGCCGTAGGCGTGCGACCCGGCACTTGGGGGCTACAGTATTCAGCTGTCCAAACAGATTATATGGTTCAAATTGAAGACCCGTCCCATCACATACTGATGAGGCGACCCTTGGGGGCTACACCCGCTGAAGTTTTATAAGGTATAAGACAGACACAAAGTCCTAGGCTACTGCAGGCAAGACAACCTGGTACTTGGGGGCTACACAGTCCAGGACATTATTGCAAAGCACCAAGTTATCATGGATAATCTCGGAGTTTGGGGCTACAAGTAATATGGACATATCAAAAACTTTGAGGAACATTTTCAAGATGTTGATTATGGAGTTCAGTTGTTAGACCCATCATCACCAACATTCATAACCCGGTGTTATCAGAAGATCATAACCCGCCAGAGTTTATATAAGCCGCCCTACTTCATAACAATGGAAGTAGGGATCTATGTCATGAGGATTTCTTATTTTTCATTAAGCCGAAGTATTGGAAGCCGACTCAATAGCATATGGGTATTCTATTCCCAATATTTTTCAAAGGACACTGACAAGCAAAATGATTTTCAAGACGACTCATAAATATGAAGAAGAGACCCGGATTTCTGAGGAGCCACTTTATAAGCCGGCCAAAGGAGCAAGCCGGCCACTTAACATATTTACTATTCCTATTTCAGGAGGTTACCATGAACAAATTCAAGCTAACCCGGGGGATAATATCGGGGATATACCCCGCGGTATGACCCGGCCTGGCGACTCATAAGAGACCCGGTCAAGACATGACATTTTATTAATGACCCGACAGGCGGGTCATAGGACGACCAGGCCCAAGACCCGGCGTGCAAGCCGGCGCCAGGCGGCTCACAAGAGAAGGCCCAAAGAGAGAAAGACTCGCTTCAAGAGGGAAACAAGACCCGGAATAGGATTCTAGAGAGACTAGTCCTAGTCCTACTCCTAGTAGGACTCTATTTGTAAACCTACCCTCTCCACTTATATAAGGAGGGGTAGAGCACCCTTAGAGGGAGAAGTTCACAAGTCCACAAGTTTAGACAGACACAAGAGATTAGAGATAGATAGATTAGAGGCTCTCATGATTAGAGGTAGCAAAACAACACCCTTGTAACCGAGAGATCTCCTTCATCATCAATACCAGACAAGTAGGACATAGGCTTTTACCTCCATTGGAGGGGCCGAATCTGGGTAAACTCCGCGTCTCTCGATTCCGACCAACCCATTCAAGCCGCCACATAGTTGCGCTTCTGCCTCGAACCTAAGTCCATTCACCCGGACATCTGCCGTGACAAATCCACGAAATGACGTGTCTTGTCTTCTTGTGAAACCTGGGCTCCTTGGCAAGGGCAATATCTCTAGTGGTGTCACAGAATAGAGGCATCAGGCCTGACGCATTGGGCATTACTCCTAGGTCGGTGATGAACTCCTTCATCCAGACTCCTTCCTTTGCTGCTTCTGAAGCAGCTATACACTCCGCTTCACATGTAGATGCCGCCACGATGCTTTGCTTGCTGCTGCACCAGCTGACTGCCCCTCTGTCATGTATTTGTCACGGCATATGTCTGGGTGAACGGACTTAGGTTCGGAGTGAAGATGCAACTACGTGGCGGCTTGAAGGGGTTGATCGGAATGTGAGAGACACAGAGTTTACCCAGGTTCGGCCCCTCCGATGGAGGTAAAAGCATACGTCCTGCTTGTCTGGTATTGATGATGAAGAAGATCTCTCGGTTAGAAGGGTGCTATATTGCTACCTCTAACCACGAGAGCCTCTGATTTG
Source organism: Hordeum marinum (assembly GCA_022496015.1). NCBI lineage: Eukaryota > Viridiplantae > Streptophyta > Magnoliopsida > Poales > Poaceae > Hordeum > Hordeum marinum. Next base: position 390,947,254 of record CM039672.1, read on the forward strand.
TCTATCTCTAATCTCTTGTGTTGTCTAAACTTGTGAACTTGTCAATCTGTCCCCCTAAGGGCGCTCTACCCCTCCTTATATAAGTGGAGAGTGTAGGTTTACAAATAGAGTCCTACTAGGAGTAGGATTAGGACTAGTCTCTTTAGAATCCTATACCGGGTCTTGTTTCTCTTGTAAGGAAATCCTTTCTCCTTTAGGCCTTCTCTTGTGAGCCGCCTGGCGCCGGCTCACATGCCGGGTTTTGGGCCTGGTCGTCCTGCAACCCGCCTGCCGGATCACCAATAAACCGTCATGTCTTTACCGGATCTCTTGTGAGTCACCAGACCGGGTCATACCGCGGGGTATATCCCCAATATTAGCCCCCAGGTTAGCTTGAATTTATTCATGCTAAGCTCCTGAAATAAGAGTAACAAATATGTTCAGTGGCTGGCTTGCTTCTTTGGCCGGCTTATAAAATGGCTCCTCAGAAATCCGGGTCTTTTCTGCATATGAATGAGTCATCTTGATAATCATCTTGCTTGTCAATGTCCTTTGAAACATATTGAGACTAGAACACCCATATGCCATTGAGTCGGATTCCAATACTCTTGGCAGGTCATCTCTGCCGGGTCATAATCATTGATGATGTCGGGTCATTATCGTTGGTGACGCCGGGTCAAATAACTAGAATCCAGCTAACTTGATAAAAATATTGGGATGAAAATCCATCTGATGTAAAACCGGACTTCCATTGTTGTGAAGCAGGGTAGCTTATAAAATCTAGCGGGTTATGATCTTTTGATAATGCCGGGTCATGAATGTTGGTGATGGGTCTAGCAACTGAACTCCATAACCAACATCTTTGAAAATTCTCCTCAAAGTTTTTGATATGTCCATATTACCTGTAGCCCCCAAGCTCCGAGATTATCCATGATAACTTGGTGCTTTGTAATAATATGTTTGAATGTGTAGCCCCCAAGTGTCGGGTTGTCTTGCCCGTGGCAGCCTGGGACTTATAATTGTCTTATACCTTATGAAAGTTCAGCTGGTGTAGCCCCCAAGGGCCGGCTCATCAGAATGTGATGCGCCGGGTCTTCAATTTGATCCTCATACTCTATTTGAACAGCTGAATACTGTAGCCCCCAAGGGCCAGGTCGCACGCCTACGGCGACTTGGGACTTTAGAAAATTTTATCTGAGTGACGTAGCCTCCAAGTCTCGGGTCAGTAAGAATTATTGGGCTAGGACTTAGAAAAATATAGAAAAGATGGCTCATCTCCTTGAGATAACATGGTCTTGGTGGCGATGTAATGATTTGAAAACCGGCTTGCATTAGCCCCCAAGTGTCGTGGTGTGTGCTTGTAGTGACATGGTGTTGGAAATATGCCCTAGAGGCAATAAATAAAGTTTTTATTATTATATTTCCTTGTTCATGATAATCGTTTATTATCCACGCTATAATTGTATTGATTGGAAACACATTACATGTGTGGGTAAATAGAAAACACTATGTCCCTAGTATGCCTCTAGTGAACTAGCTCGTTGATCAAAGATGGTCAAGGTTTCCTAGCCATTGACATGTGATGTCATTTGATAACGGGATCACATCATTAGGAGAATGATGTGATGGACAAGACCCAAACTATAAATGTAGCATATGATCGTGTCAGTTTATTGCTATTGTTTTCTGCATGTCAAGTATATGTTCCTATGACCATGAGATCATGCAACTCACGGATACCGGACGAGTGCCTTGTGTTTATCAAACGTCGCAACATAACTAGGTGACTATAAAGTTGCTCTACAGGTATCTCCGAGGGTGTCTGTTGAGTTGGCATGGATTAAGACTGGGATTTGGTACTCCGTGTGACGGAGAGGTATCTGAGGGCCCACTCGGTAATACAACATCACAATAAGCCTTGCAAGCAATGTGACTAAGTGTTAGTCATGGTATCTTGTATTACGGAACGAGTAAAGAGAATTGCCAGTAACGAGGTTGAACTAGGTATGGAGATACCGACGATCGAATCTCGGGCAAGTAACATACCGAAGAACAAAGGGAACATCATACGGGATTAACTGAATCCTTGACATAGAGGTTCGACCGATAAAGATCTTCATAGAATATGTAGGAACCAATAGGGTCATCCAGGTCCCGCTATTGGTTATTGACCGTAGAGGTGTCTCAGTCATGTCTACATAGTTCTCGAACCTGCAGGGTCTGCACACTTAAGGTTTGGTGACGTTTCGGTAGTATAGAGTTATGTCTGGTGGTGACCGAAGGTTGTTCGGAGTCCCAGATGAGATCCTGGACGTCACGAGGAGCTCTAGAATGGTCCGGAGGTAAAGATTCATATATAGGAAGTCCTGTTTTGGTCACCGTAAAAGTTTCGGGCTAATCGGTAGTGTACCGGGAGTGCCGGTAGTGTATCGGGAGACCACCGGGACGGGTATTTCGACCCACGAGGCTTCATGGGCTGTGTGAGAGTGATTACCAGCCTTTTGTGGGCTGGTGGAAGTCCCACACAAGTCCCATGCGGCTAGGGAAGAAAAGCCCAAAGGGAAAAAGGTGGAAAAAGGCCAAAAAAGGAGGAATCCTAGTCCTACTAGGATTGGAGGAGGAATCCTCCTCTCCTTCCACTTCGGCCGAGCCAAGGATGAATTGGCCCTTGCGCCAAGTCCTCTCCTCCCTCCCTCTTATATATACTGGAGGTTTTAAGGTTTTTGCATAGAATTTTCAGCCACGTGCTACCCGTTCCTCGAGTGCATAATTTCTCCTCTAGATCGGATTTCTGCAATGCTTAGGCGAAGCCCTGACGGATTAGCTCCACCACCATCGCCGGAGCATCGTCACGCTGCCGAAGAACTCTTCTTCCTCTCTGCTCCCTCTTGCTGAATCAAGACGTCGGAGATCGTCATCAAGTTGTACGTGTGATGAACGCGGAGGTGCCGTCCGTTCGGCGCTAGATCGAAAGGGCCGTGATCGAGATCGCAGGACGGATCATGATCAAGTTCGCGAGACAGATCGTGATTAGATCGCGGGACGGACCGTGATTGGATCGTGGGACGCTCGGCGATTTGGATCGCGAAGACGTTCGACTACACCAACCGCGTTTCGTAATGCTTCCCGCTTAGCGATCTACAAGGGTATGTAGATCCACTCTCCCTCTCGTAGATGCTCATCACCATGGATAGGTCTTGCGTGAACGTAGGAAATTTCTTGTTTCCCATGCAACGTTCCCCAACAATGGTATCAGAGCTAGGTCTATGTGTAGATGAGATCTCGAGTAGAACACTAAGAGTTTGTGGGCGTTGATGCTTAGATTGCTTCCTCCCTTGGTCGTTTTTTGGTTCAGCGGTATTGTGAGATGAAGCGTCCCGGACCAACATTACTCGTACGCTTACGAGAGACCGGTTCCCTCAACCGCAACTTGTTGCATAGATGGCTTGCGGGTAACAGTTTCTCTCACTTTAGTTGGATCGGATTCGACAAAGGCGGTTCTTGAGAAGGTTGAAAAGCAACTAGTGTATCACCACTGTGTTTTTTGCGTAGATGATAATTGTTCTTGCTAGATACCCGTAGCAGCCACGTAAAACATGCAACAACAATTAGATGACGTCTAACTTGTTTTTGCAGGGTATGTTGTGATGTGATATGGCTAATTACATGATGTGATATATGTGATGTATGAGATGATCATGTGATGTATAGATTATCACGACTTGCATGTCGATGAGTACGGCAACCGGCAAGAGCCATAGGGTTGTCTTTAATTATTGTATGACCTGCGTGTCAATCATTAAGCGCTACGTAATGCTTTACTTTATCGCTAAACGGTAGCAATAGTAGTAGAAGCATGTTGGGCGCGACAACCCCGATGGCGACATGTTGATGGAGATCAAGATGATGGAGATCATGGTGTCGTGCCGGTGACGATGGAGATCATGCCGGTGCTTTCAAGATGGAGATCGAAAGCACAAGTTCATGGCCATATCATGTCACTTATGATTTGCATGTGATGTTAATCCTTTTATGGACCTTGTTTTGCTTAGGACGACGGTAGCATTATAAGGTGATCCCTCACTTAAATTTCAAGATGAATTGTGTTCTTCCCGAGTGTGCACCGTTGCGAAAGTTCGTTGTGTCGAGACACCACGTGATGAATGGGTGTGATAGACTCTACGTTCACATAACGGGTGCAAGCCAGTGTTGCACGTGCAGAACACTCGGGTTAAACTTGACGAGCCTAGCATGTACAGACATGGCCTCGGAACAAAAGAGACCGAAAGTTCGAACATGGGTCATACAGTAGATATGATCAACATAATGATGTTCACCATTGAAACCACCTCAACTCACGTGATGATCGGACTTGAGTTGGTGAATTTGGATCATGTGACACTCAGATGACCTGAGGGATGTCAATTTGAGTGGGAGCTTTAGTAATTTGATTAACTAAACTCATTATCTTGAACAATAGTCTAAGTAACCTTTGCATATTTATGTTGTAGATCAATGGCTCGCTCAGTAGCACCCCTGAATTTAATGCGTTCCTAGAGAAAGCTAAGTTGAAAGATGATGGAAGTAACTTTGTTGAGTGGGCTCGTAATCTGAGGATTATCCTCATGGCTTCCCAGAAATCATGTGTCCTTGATGCACCGCTTGGTGACCAACCAGAAGACATGACCTCCGAAGACGTTAAGAATGCTTGGGAGGCACGTACTGGAGATTACTCAGTAGTTCAGTGTGCAATATTGTATGGCTTAGAACCGGGACTTCAAAGACATTTTGAACGTCATGGAGCATATGAGATGTTCCAGGAGTTGAAGTTTATCTTTCAAAAGAATGCCCGGATCGAGAGGTATGAGACCTCCGATAAGTTCTATGCTTGCAAGATGGAGGAGAACGGGTCTATCAGTGAACATATACTCAGAATGTCTGGGTATTCAACTCGTCTAGCGGAGTTGGGAATTGCCCTTCCGCCAGAGGCGATCACTAACAGAGTTCTTCAATCACTGCCACCTAGTTACAAGATCTTTGTGATGAACTATAACATGCACAGGATGAACAAGTCAGTCGCCGAGCTGTTTGCGATGCTAAAAGTCGCTGAGTCTGAAATCCAGAAAGAACATAAAGTGTTGATGGTCAATAAAACCACTAGTTTCAAGAAGAATGGCAAGGGCAAGGGCAAGAAGGGTAAAACCAAGAAGGATGGCAAAGCAGTTGCTACTCCTGTAAAGAAGCCTAAGCATGGACCTAAGCTAGAAACTGAGTGCTTTCATTGCAAGGGAACTGGTCACTAGAAGCGGAACTGCCCCAAGTACCTGGCTGACAAGAAGGTGGCCAATGACAAACAAGGTATATATGATATACATGTTATTTATGTGTACCTTACTAGCTCTCGTTGTAGTGCCTGGGTATTTGATACCGGTTCGGTTGCTCACATTTGCAACTCAAAGCAGGAACTACAGAATAGACAAAGGCTGGCAAAGGATGAAGTGACGATGCGCATGGGAAATGGTTCCAAGGTTGATGTGATCGCCGTCGGCACGCTCTCTTTTCGATTACCATCGGGATTAGTGATGAACCTGAATAATTATTATTTAGTGCCTGCGTTAAGCATGAACATTATATCTGGATCTTGTTTATTGCGAGACAGTTACTCATTTAAGTCAGAGAATAAAGGTTGTTCTATTTATATGATTAATATCTTTTATGGTCGTTCACCCAATGTGAGGGGTTTATTCATATTGAATCTTGATAGTGATGATACACATGTTCATAACATTGATGCCAAAAGATGTAGAGTTGATAATGATAGTACCACTTTCTTGTGGCACTGGCATTTAGGTCATATTGGTGTAAAATGCATGAGGAAGCTCCATGCTGATGGACTTTTGGAGTCACTTGATTTTGAATCACTTGACACATGTGAACCATGCCTCATGGGCAAGATGACTAAAACGCCGTTCTCTGGAAGAATGGAACGGGCAAGTGACTTATTGGAAATCATACATACTGATGTGTGCGGTCCAATGAATGTTACAGTGCGTGGTGGATATCATTATTTTCTCACCTTCACTGATGACTTAAGTAGATATGGGTATATTTACTTAATGAAACACAAGTATGAAACGTTTGAAAAGTTCAAGCAATTTCAGAGTGAAGTTGAGAATCATCGTAACAAGAAGATTAAATTCCTATGATCTGATCGAGGAGGTGAATATCTGAGTTATGAGTTTGGCAGTCACTTAAGACAGTGTGGAATTATTTCACAGTTGACACCGCCTGGAACACCACAGCGTAATGGTGTGCCCGAACGTCGTAATCAAACCTTATTAGATATGGTGCGTTCTATGATGTCTCTTGCTGATTTGCCACTATCATTTTGGGGTTATGCATTAGAGACAGCTACATTCACTTTAAATAGGGCACCATCGAAATCCATTGAGACGACACCATATGAACTATGGTTTGGCAAGAGGCCAAAGTTGTCGTTTCTTAAAGTTTGGGGATGTGATGCTTATGTCAAAAAGCTTCAGCCTGAAAAGCTGGAACCCAAAGCAGAGAAATGCGTCTTCATAGGATATCCGAAAGAGACAGTCGGGTATACCTTCTATCTCAGATCCGAAGGCAAAGTGTTTGTCGCTAAGAACAGAACATTTATTGAGAAAGAGTTTCTCTCGAAAGAATTGAGTGGGAGGAAAATAGAGCTTGATGAGGTTATTGAACCTTCACTTCAACCAGAAAGTAGCGCAGCATAGAAAGATGTTTCTGTGAAACCTATGACAGTAGAAGAGGAAGTTAATGATGATGATCATGAAGCTTTGGATCAAGCTACTATTAAACCTCGTAGGTCAACAAGGGCATGTACTACTCCTGAGTGGTACGACAACCCTATCTTGGAGGTCATGTTGTTGGACAACAATGAACCTGCGAGCTATGGAGGAGCGGTGATGGGCTCAGATTCTGAGAAATGGTTAGAGGCCATGAAATCCGAGATGGGATCCATGTATGAAAACAAAGTATGGACTTTGGAAGTATTACCTGAAGGGCGAAAGGCCATTCAGAACAAATGGATCTTTAAGAAGAAGACATACACGGACAGTAATATCACTGTCTATAAAGCTCGACTTGTGGCAAAGGGTTTTTCACAAGTTCAAGAAGTTGACTACGATGAGACATTCTCACCCGTAGCGATGCTTAAGTCTGTCAGAATCATGTTGGCAATAGCTGCTTATTTCGATTATGAAATTTGGCAGATGGATGTCAAAACAGCATTCCTCAACGGATTCCTTGAGGAAGAGTTGTATATGATGCAACCAGAAGGTTTTGTCGATCCAGAGAATGCTGACAAAGTTTGCAAACTCCAGCGATCCATTTATGGGTTGGTGCAAGCATCTCAGAGTTGGAATAAGCGGTTTGATGAGGTGATCAAAGCGTTTGAGTTTATACAAGTGTATGGAGAAGCTTGTATTTACAAGAAAGTGAGAGGGAGCTCTATAGCGTTTCTAGTATTATATGTGGATGACATATTGCTGATTGGAAACAGTATAGAAATGCTGGAAAGCATGAAGGAATATTTGAACAAAGGTTTTTCAATGAAGGACCTAGGAGAAGCTGCTTTCATATTAGGCATTAAGATTTATAGAGATAGATCGAGACACTTAATAGCACTTTCACAAAGCACATACCTTGATAAAGTTTTGAAGAAGTTCAAAATGGATCAGTCCAAGATGGGGTTCTTGCCTGTGTTACAAGGTGTGAAGTTGAGTAAGACTCAATGCCTAGTGACTGCAGAAGATAGAGAAAAGATGAGTGTCATCCCCTATGCTTCAGCCATAGGCTCTATCATGTATGCAATGCTATGCACAAGACCAGATGTCAGCCTTGCCATAAGTATGGCCGGAAGGTTTCAAAGTGATCCTGGAATGGAACACTGGGCAGCGGTCAAGAATATCCTTAAGTACCTGAAAAGGACTAAGGAAATGTTTCTCGTTTATGTAGGTGATGAAGAGCTCGTCGTAAAGGGTTATGTCGATGCAAGCTTTGAAACTGATCCGGATGACTCTAACTCGCAAACCAGATACGTATTTATTCTCAACGGGGGAGCAGTAAGCTGGTGTAGTTCCAAGCAAAGCGTGGTAGCTGATTCTACATGCGAAGCGGAGTACATCGCAGCTTCGGAGGCGGCGAAGGAAGGTGTCTGGATGAAGCAGTTCATGACAGATCTTGGGGTAGTGCCCAGTGCACTGAATCCAATGAGCCTGTTCTGTGACAACACTGGTGCCATTGCCCTGGCCAAGGAACCAAGGTTTCACAAGAGGACTAGACACATAAAGCGATGCTTCCATTCCATCCACGATTACATCGAGGAGAAGGACATAAATATTTGCAATGTGCACACAGATCTGAATGTTGTAGACCCGTTGACTAAACCTCTTCCAAGGGCTAAACATGATCAACACCAGAACTGCATGGGTGTTCGATTCATTACAATGTAAATCACATAGTGATGTGAACTAGATTATTGACTCTAGTGCAAATGGGAGACCGTTGGAAATATGCCATAGAGGCAATAAATAAAGTGTTTATTATTATATTTCCTTGTTCATGATAATCGTTTATTATCCATGCTATAATTGTATTGATTGGAAACACATTACATGTGTGGGTAAATAGACAACACGTTGTCCCTAGTATGCCTCTAGTGAACTAGCTCGTTGATCAAAGATGGTCAAGGTTTCTTAGCCATTGACATGTGATCTCATTTCATAATGGGATCACATCATTAGAAGAATGATGTGATGGCCAAGACCCAAACTACAAACGTAGCATATGATCGTGTCAGTTTATTGCTACTGTTTTCTGCATGTCAAGTATATGTTCCTATGACCATGAGATCATGCAACTCATGGACATAGGAGGAGTGCCTTGTGTGTATCAAACGTCGCAACGTAACTAGGTGACTATAAAGGTGCTCTACAGGTATCTCCAAGGGTGTTTGTTGAGTTGGCATGGATCAAGACTGGGATTTGTTACTCCGTGTGACGGAGAGGTATCTCAGGGCCCACTCGGTAATACAACATCACAAAGCCTTGCAAGCAATGTGACTAAGTGTTAGTCAAGGGATTTTTATTACAGAATGAGTAAAGAGACTTGCCGGTAACGAGGTTGAACTAGTTATGGAGATACCGATGATCGAATGTCGGACAAGTAACATACCGAAGAACAAAGGGAACATCATACGGGATAAATTGAATCCTTGACATAGAGGTTCGACCGATAAAGATCTTCGTAGAATTTGTAGGAACCAATATGGGCATCCAGGTCCCGCTATTGGTTATTGACCGTAGAGGTGTCTCGTTCATGTCTACATAGTCCTCGAACCTGCAGGGTCTTCACACTTAAGGTTTGGTGACGTTTCGGTAGTATAGAGTTATGTTTGGTGGTGACCGAAGGTTGTTCGGAGTCTTGGATGAGATCCCGGATGTCATGAGGAGCTCCGAAATGGTCTAGAGGTAAATATTCATATATAGGAAGTCTTGTTTTGGTCGCCGGAAAAGTTTCGGGCTAATCGGTAGTGTACCGGGAGTGCCGGTAGTGCACCGGGAGACCACTGGGAGGGGTCTTTCGACCCAAGAGGCTTCATGGGCTGTGGGAGAATAAATACCAGCCCTTTGTGGGCTGGTGGAAATCCCACACAAGGCCCATGCGGCTAGGGAAGAAAAGCCAAAAGGGAAAATGTGGAAAAAGGCCAAAAAAGGAGGAATCCTAGTCCTACTAGGATTGGAGGAGGAATCCTCCTCTCCTCCCACTTCGGCCGAACCAAGGAGGGATTTTCCCTTGAGACAAGGCCTCTCCTCCCTCCCTCTTATATATACTGGAGGTTTTAGGGTTTTTGCACAGAATTTTTAGCCACGTGCTGCCCGTTCCTCCAGTGCATAGTTTCTCCTCTAGATCGGATTTCTGCAGTGCTTAGGCGAAGCCCTGTCGGAATAGCTCCACCACCATCGCCGGAGCGCCATCATGCTGCCGAACAACTCTTATTCCTCTCCGCTCCCTCTTGCTGGATCAAGACGGCGGAGATTGTCATCAAGCCATACGTGTGCTGAACGCGGAGGTGCCGTCCGTTCGGTGCTATATCGGAAGGACCGTGATCGAGTTCGCGGGATGGATCCTGATCAAGTTCGCGGGACGGATCATGATTGGATCGCGGGACGGATCATGATTGGATCGCGGGACGCTCGGCGATTTGGATCGCGAAGACGTTCGACTACACCAACCGCGTTTCTTAACGCTTCCCGCTTAGCGATCTACAAGGGTACATAGATCCACTCTCCCTCTCGTAGATGCTCATCACCATGGATAGGTCTTGCGTGAATGTAGGAAAATTTTTGTTTCCCATGCAACATTCCCCAACACAACACCCATAGCCGAGGAGGCCGCCGCCGTTGGTCCACGCCACCCGCAACCCGCAACCCGTGCCGTCAGACCTGGAGCACCATCGAGACATCCTAGAGGACGGCCCTAGCCACACAAGGCCTCGCGGCCGCCTGCACCACAATATGCCTGCATTGATGGCCCGCAGGCGCCACAACCCCGCCACACCACTGTACATTGGGTGTCGGGGATATACCCCACGGTATGACCCGGCCTGGCGACTCACAGGAGACCCGGAAAAGACATGACATTTTATTAATGACCCGGCAGGCGGGTCACAGGACGACCAGGCCCAAGACTCGGCATGTAAGCTGGCGCCAGGCGGCTCACAAGAGAAGGCTCAAAGAGAGAAAGACTCCCTACCGAAGATTACAAGACCCGAAATAGGATTCTAGAGAGACTAGTCCTAATCCTACTCCTAGTAGGACTCTATTTATAAACCTACCCTCTCCTCCTATATAAGGAGGGGTAGAGCACCCCTAGAGGGGGAAGAGACACAAGTCCACAAGTTTAGACAACACAAGAGATTAGAGATAGACAGATTAGAGGCTCTCGTGATTAGAGGTAGCAAACAACACCCCTGTAACCGAGAGATCTTCTTCATCATCAATACCAGACAAGCAGGACGTAGGCTTTTACCTCCATCGGAGGGGCCGAACCTGGGTAAACTTCGTGTCTCTCGATTCCGATTAACCCCTTCAAGCCACCACGTAGTTGCGTCTTTGCCCCGAACCTAAGTCCGTTCACCCGGACATCTGCCGTGACAAATCCACGACAGTTGGCGCCCACCGTGGGGCCATGCACGGTGGTTTGTGTTCTTGAAGGGATCTCTCCCAAGGATCGAGAAGCACATACTTTTCCACCTGGTCTAGCGTCGTATCGGAGCCGCTGTGGCTGAATCGTCACCTCCGCTGCGGCCTCGAGAGAGTGCCTCAATCGCTATTGAAATTACGGGAGGCGATCCACGGACGATGTATATGACTCAGCTGGTCGTCGAGACGAAACAAGTGCTATCCACCCAATTTATTTTATCTATACATTATGATTCCTTCGAAGAACAATTACTTCGTCTTTGTAATATTTTTTACACAGGACAAGTTATTCATTACCAAAGTGGCATCATATCGCGGAGATGGAGGCGCACCAGCGTCGTTTGGCACCGGCGTCCGGACCGGCTTACAGCGCCACAGCCGTCTCTCGCGGCCGCACCGGCTCGCAACGTCCACGGCTGAGTCATCTATCCGCGCCGGCTTATAATACCCGCAGCCGAGTCACCCGTTTGTGCCAGTTTACAATGCCCATGGCTGATTCTCCCGTCCATGCTTACAACAACACCGGCGACTCACACGTCCGTGCTGGCCTACAACGCCATGGCCGTCTCTCGTGGCCGAACCAGCTTACAACGCCGTGGTCGTCTCTCGCCACCGCTCCGGCTTACAATGTCGTGGCCGTCTCTCGCCATTCGTGCCGGCTTACAACACCGTGGCGTCTTCCACAACAGCATCGGCTTACAATGCCATGTCTGGTTTCTACGTCTACATCAACACGCTGGTACCACTCGTGCTAACCCAGAATTATGAGCCGCCCAATGAACGCGGTAAGCCGCCGCATTCATGATATGGTCTTCACCAACAACGTCGCAACTCACCGACCGCCCGGCTCGCAACGCCGTGGCCATCTCTTGTGACCGTGCCGGCTTATAGTGTCGTGACCGTCTCTCGCGATCATGTCGCAGCCGACTTTGACGTCTACATGAACACGCCAGCGACCGCATACACCAGTACGAGCCGCCAATTGAAGCGCGCAAGACGCCACCCACAGTTTGATCTACATCAACATATCGGTGCAGTGCTCGTCGATACGAGCCGCCCAACGGACAAGCGCGCAAGTCGCCGCCATTACAGTTTGGTTCACTTCAACAACCAGCCGGGACGAACCATCGACCAGATCATTCAAACAATTCATACGGTATCATCTATAACCCACCACGGTCAACCTCAACCATCAGTGGAGACTCTCAAAGCCGCCTCTTCGAGTCAACTTAAGACCCGGGGCAACAGACATGGTGAGACACATTTGTCATTTTCAACGAGAACCCTAGGTCTTTGCAAGAGAAAACCCAATCCTGGGACTATTACATTATCGGCGGATGATTAAAAGTTGCCCAGGAGGATGAACCACCATGATGCACCATTCAAACATAGGTGCCTAAATTTATTTAGAGCTTCTTTCGTTCCTTCATACAAGATGGCGGCTTACAAGATGGCGACTTACAAGAAGAATTCACAAATAATTCCGGTTAACACGATTAGCCACGGTTGAGGGTGGCTTCTTACGTACGGGTATCGCTTCTAACACCCTATCGGCCGGCTTTATGCCAAATCTTCCGTCTAACACGATTAGCCGCGGTCTGAGGGCGGCTTCTTACCATCGGGTATCGGTTCTAACGCCTTATCGGCCGGCTTTATGCCAAATCTTCCGGCTAACACGATTAGTCGTGGCCGAGGGCGGCTTCTTACCTTCGGGTATCGCTTCTAACGCCTTATCGGCCGGCTTTATGCCAAATCTACGGCTAACACGATTAGTCGCGGCGGAGGGCGGCTTCTTACCTTCGGGTATCGTTTCTAATGCCTTATCGGTCGGCTTTATGCCAAATTTCCAGCTAACAGGATTAGCCGCGGCGGAGGGTGGCTTCTTACCTTCGGGTATCGCTTCTGATGCCTTATCGGCCGGCTTTATGCCAAATTTCCGGCTAACAGGATTAGCCGTGGCGGAGGGCGGCTTCTTACCTTTGGGTATCGCTTCTAATGCCTTATCGGCCGGCGTTTATGCCAAATTGCTGAAGGGGGCTTCTTACCGACGAGTATCGCTTCTAACACCCTATCGGCCGGCTTTATGCCAAATCTTCGGCTAACAGGATTAGCTGCGGTTGTAGGGGGTTCTAACCGACGGGTATCTAACATCCTAACAACCGGCAGAGGGCGGCTTCTTACCTCCGGGTATCGCTTCTAATGTCTTATCGGCCAGGCTTCATGCCATCTCTGACTAACACGATTAGCCATGGTTGTCTAAGGGGGCTTCCCACCTCCGGGTGTAGCTTATCTAACCCTAACAACCGGCGTTCGTGCCATATTGCTGAGGGTGGCTTCTTACCTCTGGGTATCGCTTCTAACACCTTATCGGCCAGCTTTATGCCATCTCCGGCTAACACGATTAGCCATGGTTGTCTAAAGGGGGCTTCCCACCTCCGGGTGTAGCTTATCTAACCCTAACAACCGGTGTTCATGCCAAAAATGTTGACAAGTCAAACATTGCATCATACATTACATCATACATTGCATCATATTCACATGACATATCGGCTTATCAAGCAACACCAACGCAAGATTATGAAAGAAGGAGCAATGTTATGAAAGATATAACATCTCCGGGTTGTGTTTTTTCAAGCCGCCCTTACAAAAAAGCAGAATATATTATGTCTCGTTCATTTTTGCAGGTTTTATCTCTTAAGATGAGCCGCCATTAAGTACTCTGCAAGAGCAAATGGATCTTTAATAGCCAACCTAGCTGGATCTTCATGGTTTATCATAACCAGTAATAAATGATTGGGGTTTTCAAGCCAGCTTGGAGAATTTTTTTTCAAAGAGCCGCCCTGTCAGATATAATGCCGTGTCATCTAATTGGCTGGTTCTCAGATTTCTTCAATTGTACTCTGTAGTAATCTACAACACTCATGGATTTCTCCAAATATATATTTGTCGGGTTGCATCGCAACCACGAGCAGGGATTTCATGTCAAAGACAAAGGAGTTATTCGAGGATATTTATTTCGGGTTATATTACAACCATGGTCAAAGATTCATCCAACAAGTTGTGGTGAGTCATATTATTCTCACGTAGTCCCGAGTCGCCGCAGGCAGACAACCGGGCACTTGGGGGCTACATTATTCAAGTCCAGTTTATATCAAATATGCAAGTCCCATGTCGCTGCAAGCATGCACCACGGCACTTGGGGGCTAATGCAAGCCGGTTTTCAAATCATTACATTGTCAGCAAGACCACATTATCTCAAGGAGATGAGCCGGTCTTTCTATATTTTTTCCCAGCTCAGTAATTCTTACTGACCCAGTGCTTGGGGGCTAGACTGCTCAGATCAAATTTTCTAAAAGTCCCAAGTTGCCGCATGCATGCGACCCGACACTTGGGGGCTAGATTAAGAGATTCAAATTGAAGACCCAGCGCATCACGTTCTGATGAGCCGGCCCTTGGGGGCTACACCCGCCGAAGCTTTATAAAGGTATAAGGCAGTTATAAGTCCTAGGTTGCTGCATGCAGGACAACCCGACACTTGAGGGCTACACAGTCTAAAATATTATTGCAAAGCACCAAATTATCATGGATAATCTCGGAGCTTGGGGGCTAGAGGTAATATGCACGTATCAAAAACTTTGAGGAGAATTTTCAAGATGTTAATTATGGAGTTCAGTTGTTAGACCCGACGTCACCAACATTTATGAACCGGCGTTATAAAAAGATCATAACCCGCCGGATTTTATATAAGCCGCCCTTCTTCACAAACAATGGAAGTCCGGTTTTACAACAGATGCGTTTTCATCCCAATATTTTTATCAAGTCAGCTGGATTCTAGTTATTTGACCTGGCGTCACCAACGATAATGACCTGGCATCATCAATGATTATGACCCGGTGGAAATGACCCGCCAAGAGTATTGGAAGCCGACTTAATGGCATATGTGTGTTCTATTCTCAATATTTTTCAAAAGACATTGACAAGCAACATGATTATCAAAGACGACTATTTCATATGTAGAAAAGACCTGGATTTATGAGGAGCCATTTCATAAAGCCGGCCAAAGGAGCAAGCTGGCTACTTAATATATTTAGTATTCTTATTTCAGGAGCTTAGCATGAACAAATTCAAACTAATCTGGGGGCTAATGTCGGGGATATACCCCGCAGTATGACCCGGCCTAGCGACTCACACGAGACCCGGAAAAGACATGACATTTTATTAATGACCCGGTAGGCGGGTCACAGGACGACCAGGCCCAAGACCCGGCGTGTAAGCCGGCGCCAGGCGGCTCACAAGAGAAGGCTCAAAGAGAGAAAGACTCCTTGCCGAAGGTTACAAGACCCGGAATAGGATTCTAGAGAGACTAGTCCTAATCCTACTCCTAGTAGGACTCTATTTGTAAACCTACCCTCTCCTCCTATATAAGGAGGGGTAGAGCACCCCTAGAGGGGGAAGAGACACAAGTCCACAAGTTTAGACAACACAAGAGATTAGAGATAGACAGATTAGAGGCTCTCGTGATTAGAGGTAGCAAACGGCACCCCTATAACCGAGAGATCTTCTTCATCATCAATACCAGACAAGCAAGACGTAGGCTTTTACCTCCATCGGAGGGGCCGAACCTGGGTAAACTCCGTGTCTCTCGATTCCGGTTAACTCCTTCAAGCCGCCACGTAGTTGCGTCTTCGCCCCGAACCTAAGTCCGTTCACCCGGACATCTGCCGTGACAAATCCACGACATCGGGCGTCAGGTACGATGTCCTTGTCGAGCGGCCGTGCCCTGCGTCACGACCCTACGCAAGAAGAGGAAGAGGAGTATCTATCGCCGCCTACCCCGGTCAGGCTTCGGCCAATGATGCCTCGGGTGGTAGCGAGGGGAAGGGACATGGAAAAGGGTTGTGGAGAGATGGACGCTAGGGTTCGCCTGGCCTCTCACGAGAGAAGCGCGGGGCAAAAGAGAGAAAAGGATTTTCGGCTCGGCCTTGTCTTACTTTTCTTATCGAGCGGAAGACAGCCTCAGGCCAACTCCAGTGCGTGACCCCATCTGGACATCCGTTTTGTCCGGATTCTGTCCGTTTGGGGCGGGCGATGGGGCGTGTCCGGTCCTGTCCTAGGATGCGGTGGCTGTGCGCCCAACGCGCGGACGCATCGTTCGGCCGCATCCTGTCTGTCACGGCCAATATGCTCATATATTCATATTTATCAATATTTTAAACAAGTTTGCACGTCCAAAATATCAATTGTCTGGAACAAAAATAGTTTTAACAACACAATCTAAATTGTCTCGAATAAAATAGTTTTACAACCAAATCGAAATTGTCTCGAATAAAATAGTTTTGCAACCAAATCGAAGTCTTGAATAAAGATAATTAAGCAATACATCTACTGGTTTCCAATGTGATCCCACATGTGCTCAACCAAGTCATTTTGAAGCTGCAAATGAGTGTGCCAATCACGAATTTCATGATGGAATTAGGTAAACTGCTCAAACGTGTCCGGTTGTTGATGCAGGGGCTCAACATTGTTACCTTGAAAATGAAATCCTTGGTCGAAAATGGAGTCATCACGCTCGTCCTCGACTATCATGTTGTGCATGATCACACAAGCAGTCATCACCTCCCAAAGCTTTCCTTCATCCCATGTCAATGCAGGGTTTCGAACGATACCCCATCGGGATTGAAGCACACCAAAAGCACGCTCCACATCCTTTCTAGCACTCTCTTGCATTTGTGCAAATCTCTGTCTTTTCTCACCTCAGGGGTCGGAGATTGTCTTCACAAAAATTGACCACTGAGGATATATACCATCAGTCAGGTAGTATCCCTTGTTGTAGTGGTGGCCATTGATCTCAAAGTTGACAGGTGGGGAGTGGCCTTCTGCAAGCCTAGCGAACACTGGGGAACGCTGCAGCACGTTGATATCATTGTGAGAACCGGCCATGCCGAAGAAAGAATGCCATATCCAAAGATCTTGCGAAGCCACCGCTTCTAATATGACAGTGCACGCTTTCACATGGCCCTTGTACTGGCCCTGCCAAGCAAATGGACAGTTCTTTCACTCCCAGTGAATACAATCTATGCTGCCAAGCATGCCTGGTATCGGCGTTGATCGCCAATAGACTTTCCGTGTCAGCGGCATTTGGCTGCCTCAAGTACTCGGGGCCAAAGACCGCTACCACGGCCTTGCAGAAGTTGTACATTGATAGCAGACATGTGGACTCACTCATGCGCACGTACTCATCCACAAGATCGCTTGGAATTCCATATGCAAGCATGCGAATGGGACGGTACTTTTCTGATAAGAGGAGAATCTAAGCTTGCCAAGGGCATCCGTTTTGCACTCAAAGAATGGGTCATGGTGAACCACTCCCTCACGGATGCGATTGAACACATGCCTTGACACACGAAAACGACGACGGAATTTCTCCGGTTTGAAGAGTGCAGTATTCTCAAAGTAATCAGCATAGAGCAAGGACTGGCCTCTCTCTTTGGCGGTTCAAGTTGGGCGCACAGCCAGGCACTGACCCCCTGTACCGACACCGCTTCCTTTGAATGTGGTCATGAACGACCAGTGTAGCAACCACAATTTCTTCGTCATCCGAGGACGAATCATCCGATGAACAAATGAAGTGGTTGAAGAAAAATTCATCTCCACTGTCCATACCTTTGTGGGCAAAGTGTCAAACACCTTGCGGTCGTGATGGCGAAGAGGCCGCGAATCACCTCGAGGCAACGGGGGCGGATGGTGGCCGGCTACATGTCGCTCTATAGCACCCCCGACGGAAGTTGCCATTGCCGATGGGCGTCGCCGGCGGTCGTATCCCCTCTGCGATCGTATCCGATGACGACGGCCAAAACACCTCCGAATGACGGCCAAAACTCCTACCAAAGGGCGGGCGTGGTGGCGGCCATGCTGAGACGTGTTTTGGTATGGACGACCGAGGGGCGAGCAGTGAGAAGGCGACCGGATAATAGTGACGGCGCCGGCGGCAGGGTTGGGCGGGGAGGGGCCGGTGGAGGCTTGGGGGTGAATGAATCGGCAGAGTCCTCGACAGGCGGGCCAGGAAAGGACAAGGGCGTGTGTCCCGTCCGTCCGCCGCTGTTCGTTTCTCCCCAAACGCCGCACAAGTTTGGGCTGGGAATGGATCGAAAACGGACGAAAAACGGACGTTTATCCGTTTGGAGCCGCGTGTTGGACCGCGCTATTCGTCCGTTTTACTCCAAACGGACGCATCCGGACAGGATGGGATCGCGCGTTGGAATTGGCCTGACGGAGACGTGGATGTTGCCGTACCGCAAGACCCACCAACGAGTCACTTTGAGCTGCGTCGCCCGACTGGGTGGAGAAGGGCTACAACGAGGTTACGCGTCGTCGGAGACACCAAACCGCGCCACCATCTTGCATCTTTCGTCACGTGTTCATTATTGCCCAAACCGAGAAACATGTAACCACCATTTTCTAGCATACAGGCTGGAATGTCAATGGCCATTGGTGCTTACCTAAGTTACCTCCGTAAGCACTGTTCAGCCGGTCAGCACACAACGGTATAAAACGGAGACGGCTGATCACCGCGACAGATGACGGCGAAGAATTGCACGGACAAGGAGTCCACGGCAGGTCCTTATCGGCGGGGCGCGCACGCGCGACAAGGGTGGGAGCGCACGGCGCCAGCGCCACGGCGGTGTCACAGGCTCGTGCCGCGTGACGTGAGCCCGCGCGGCCGAGAGCGAGAGCCCCCATGTGAGTGCGACCACCCGAGCAATCCCCACCACGCGTGCCCAGCCAAGCGCACTAGCGCGCACAGATCGGAGCGGGGGGAGGGAGGGAGGGAGAGAAAAATCCCCGGAAGCTCCCGCGGCCCGGAGCTGATCAGATCCCTCCCCGGCGAAATGGCGGCGGTGGCCGCGGCCGCGGCCGAGCCGCAGGCGGAGGAGCCGTCTCCTCCCCGCCCGCCGCGCGCGGAGACGCCTCCCCCCGAGAAGCGCGCCGCGCCGACGGACGCCGAGGAGGGGGAGGAGCGGCCGGAGCCGAAGCGGCGGCGCGCGCGCGTGGCCGCTCTCGAGAAGGTTCCCAGCGCGGCGGCGGCGGCGGCTGCCGCGGCAGCGAGCGAGGAGGAGGACGACGGGTTCTCGTTCCTCGCGCGGAGCTTCTCCGGGGTGGAGACGACGCCCAAGTTCGGGTCCTTCAACCCCGCGGCCGCCCAGTTCGTGGCCTTCCACCTGACGCCCCCGCCGCCCCTGGTCGACCCGGCGGAGGCCGAGGCAGACTCCCCGCCGGCGGCGGTGGGTGGCGGCGAGGAGGAGGAGCAGGGCAAGGACATCAATTCACGCTAGTGCGGGCAGCAGAGGGGTCCGTCTATGATTGCTTCATTTTGAGTTAGGCAGCGGGGAATTCACCTTCCCTGAACCACTGGTTCGTTGGACAGAGCACTTGGTCGATTTCGCTTGTGTTTACCACTACTTCTTTCCTTCTGCTCCATTCCACTGCTCCCGTTGTACATCAATGAATCTTGTAGCCTTGTACTGATACGATTAGCGAATAAAGACTGATTTTTTTTGGTTGATGCGCTACCCATGTCTGATACCTCTAGATGGCAGCTACAGCTTCTACCATCAGCAGCTGTTCATGTGGCTCCCGCTAATCCACCTGCTGACTGTTGCAGCCAAGGGAAACGAGGCAACACTCTCCAGCCTCCGCCTCCGCTGCAGTTCACTCGCTTTCATAGGCCTCCAACTGAGCCAAGTACTACTTAACCTCAGCCTCTGAATTCTGAGGTGCACTTGTTGTGTCATCCAATCCGGTTACAATTTCACAAGAAAGAAAGAAAAAAAATCCGGTTACAAAGCTTGCAATGGTACTGTTCTGAGTGATTGTGTCCGGTTAAGGGCCCCACACACTGACGGTTCCTGGTGGACCGGACTGAGTACCGCCATTGTCTGTTCCATTCCGTCCTGATCACTTTTGACGGCTCATGACGATATTAAAGACAGTAAAACTGAACCTAATTCCAGTTCTCTCACATCCTTAGTACTTTGGTCCGTCCGATTTCATTTCTGGACGTTTTTTGACCGTCTGATCAATGGCTGTCCTATGGGCAGCTGCTCCCGTAGTCAAATCGGAGGTCCGTGGTTAATTGGGCCTCCCTGTTGTGCTAAGCCCACTTTAGCCTTGGAGAAGAAAAAAACCGGCGAACCAGCACGTCCCTTCGCTCGACGGCTCGACGCCAGATTCCCTTCGTCTCAGTTTCTACATGCATCCAAATGTCGCTAGACCCAACCCTAATCACTACAGCTTCGGCGAATGATACGGCACGGCGGAGTGGAGCCCCATCTCCTCCCACTCTTCCAATATTGGTGGCGCAGACGCATGCACACGTCACGGGGGAGCGGACGTAGGCACACGGAACGGCGGAGTTTTGTCGGAAACATGGAGCGCCTTGGAACAAAGCAGACAGACGGTGAGTTACCTCTCCACTTTCTCCCGTTGAATCTAGCCCTGTCGGCCTCACCCATCGTTGAGTGGATCCAAAAGTGTCTGCGGTCTGCTACTCACCACAATAGGAGCGCAACTCCAGACTCCAGTGATGTCCTTGATTGCTTTTAGGCATCACAGAATACACGTTTCTCATTTACTCGTGAGATGCAGAGGCTATATTTTTCTAATG
Source organism: Hordeum marinum (assembly GCA_022496015.1). Lineage (NCBI taxonomy): Eukaryota > Viridiplantae > Streptophyta > Magnoliopsida > Poales > Poaceae > Hordeum > Hordeum marinum. The sequence goes on from CM039672.1 coordinate 390,968,152, forward strand.
ACTATATCCAGAAGCTTGTCAATGGCATATACAAATATTCTTAGCATAGTACTTTTCACATTGATGTGCGTGTATTTCATCATATAAATTTTTTTGCCTCTGGTTTTTGTGTTGCACTAATATAATATGATTCTTTGTAAATAACATATTTTGTTTACTCTGATGGTCAGAGTCAAAAACTTTGTGTTAATACTTAATATCCTATTGTCCATCTTCATGAAACTTGCAGGTTTGACATCTGGTCTTATTAATTTCTTCTAGCAGGAATGAAGTTTCTGTGCGAGCAAATTCGTTTTGACAGTTTCAACAAAGCAGGTTACATCACAAAATCTTGAAATGCAACCTAAAAACTTTCATTGCTTAACCCGAATTAAAAACGTGCAAATCAGATGGTGAGTCATGGTTAACCACCAAACCAAATGCCGATGGTGACACTGGTACAGAGCACCTGAAATTTTCTTGGTGCAAGGTAATATTTTACACGTTGTGTGTACCTTTCTGCTAAAATTGTGAATCTTATGTAGTCTTGGTTTAAGCTGCTTTCATGTACCAGAAGACTTCATGAAACGTGCAGGTTTGACCTCTGGCCTTATTATATCTTCTCTTTTATTTAGCAGGAATGAAGTTTCTTGCGAACAAATTTGCTTTGACAGTTTGAAGAAAGTAGGTCAGATCACAAATTCTTGAATTGCAACCTAAAATCATTCATTGGTTAACCCGAATTAAAGACATGCAAATCAGATGGAGAGTCATGGTTAACCACCAAACCAAATGACGATGGTGACACTGGTACGGACTACAAAGCACCTGAAGTTTTGCTGGGTACGAGGCAAATATTTTACCCTGATGATGTGTGTACATTTCCGCTGAAATGGTAAAGCTTGTGCAGTCTTGGTTTAAGTTGTTTTCATGTACCAGAAGAAACACCTAATATCGACTATACACATGGTGAAATCTTTTATTTTCATGCAGAATTATGGGCTGTCCTAATGAATAAACCTGGCCAGGTGTATCTTCATATTATGCTGGCCAGCATTTTTCATATTGCTTGCTTATTTACTCTTACAATCATGTCCTCTCTATGAATTTGATGTGTACCGCTGCATGAATCCAGCCACACCAAATTAGTAGGTAAGGTGCCTCTTACTGTCTCCTTAAAAAAATTGGCACCTCTTTGCGTGCCTTCTGTTTTGCTTGCCAATGCATATGTTGATGTTCCATGCATGTAATATGTGTTAAATCGGATTATATATCGCACATGGCATGCCTATTCGGTCAATTATCAGTACAACCATATGATGTATATCGTTTCCTCCAAATATTGATGATTCATGTATGTAATACATGTTCAGTTCATGTACTGTAGTCTCTTTGGAAGTTTCTTCCATCTCTGCAACTGTAGTTGATTGTGCAGATTGAGGGTCCAGCTGTTGAATTCACCAATAATAAAAGCCTTCACGTTTGCTTAGGGAACTACATTACTTATGCTGGAGTCTGTTCGTCAGGTGGCATGTCTCATCTATGATTTTTTTTGTCTCACATGAGCCTATTTCGTAATCCTCCAAACGTATAATAGTTTGCTGATGCCAGATGGTATATATGTTGTTCCATGAATTCCATTTGGCATCTATTTTCTCTATATTATAGGTAGAATCCTCTCAAGATGTAGCAGTGGGTGCATCATACCGTTGTTACCAGATTTTAGTCTCTGAGAAAGTGTGTGCGAACTGGGAATTATGTATCAATCGCCGTCGAGTATGTGATATATTAGAGTGGTTGATTTGGGGTAATTCATGATTTGTTGCGACATTGAGTCAGGTCTTATTGTCATTGCTTCTGAGGTAAGTTGGTTCACCTTTCCTTCTTAGTTCATCACAATCATAACGGTAGAACTTTCCGGCTTTCTCCTTGGCATCTATTTACGTAAAGTCTACTCCATTTTTCTTGTCACTTTCCATTTCTTGTTGTACATTTACGCACACAAAATCTGAACTTACAAGGGAATGTATGTATTTAGTGCCTGAAGAATGTGTCCATGAAGGCGAAAGTTATCTGCCTCGTAATGTAACTATGCAATTATCTGCTGCAACTTTCAAATATTTGTACTCAGTTTCCATGATATGCCACTACATATTTACAAGAACTTCTATTGTTCTATTGAAAAATGAACTCAGCATTATATTTTCATTATGTGATCCCCATTTTTTCTGATAATATCTATCCAAGCTTTTTTTCTGCGGGTGGTTTTCATGGTCGATCCACTAGGGTAAATGTTTGAGACAAGTTATCAAATTATGATTGCGCGAATTCTTCACTTCCCACTTCTCACTTCTCAGTCTCCAATGGCTCCTGGCCAGATTACTTCACCATGACTGTCATACCTCATCTTTTCATGTTTTAGTATCCATTTATATTACTCAGATTATGCTTATGTGCCGTTCATGCGTCGTTCCTTCAACAGCTACTACGCCGTTGGTTGCCGAAGCCCTTATTTCTCTTGGTGGTAGTGGTGCAGGTAACATGGCCAGCAAGGGAAAATATGGAAGTCTGACGTGGCTTGATTAACAATGCCATGTTACCTGCATACTTGATTAAAACAATGCCATGTTACCTGCATACTTGATTAACAACGCATTTGTTCCCTCATTAGATGTTTCTTTGTTATTTCTCTGTAAATATAATCTCATATTTTTATGGTTTGCTGAAAGGATTGGTGGTTAGCTACAAATTTGTACATTCACCTAGGAACAAGTTAATCGATATGGTTTGTCATAATAGTACACTGTTTGCTTAGGTATGTTGTCTGTGATGAAAAATCAATGTAACCGAGCAGAATATCGAGATGGGCGAAAAGAGTGAGGAAGGCCAGTTTACAATATGAGTGCTTCAATAAAGGTTATTAACATTTCTACGTAGGTGGACATCATGAAAAAAGAATTTTGTTGTTGATTTAACTTTTCCTTTAATCCCCTATTCCAGGTTTCAACATTGATTTTTAGTTTATATGTGTTTGTGCCATGGGCTTCATCTCTGCAAAAGTGGTTTATCTTAGTTGTGTCTACTCTGTGCACACGTTTTTAACCTGTATGAACTTATGCTTCTAACGTATTGACATGGTAGAAATGGGGTACTTCTCTTTTGAGAAGATTCACCAATGATGTCGATTACTATTTAAAACATGTGGGAGGAAAAGAGAGATACGAAATGTGCACACCTGATTTCACTAAACAATTAAACCAAGATGATAGCATTGTGCTAGAGATGCCGTTTACACCAATTGTTGTGTTGTAATTGCAACAATCATTCAGTATTTGCTTCAAGAACTAACATTCAATATTACAAAAAGACGGGCGCAGCAACGCGCGCCATCGATGATCTAGTACATCAAGATTTTAGGGCCCCCGCTAACACGCGGGGTGTGTGGGGGCGGCGCGGGGGGGGGGGGGTGCTCGTCGTAGACAATATTCAACCCCTCTTGACTTGATACTTTACTTATACTTTGTACACACTCCAATGTAATAGACACAAGCATGACGTAAGGTATTATTTTTCCGTGAGAACTTCAATCTAGGTAAATCTTGATTCCGATTACCATCGTGTCAGGTCACCTAGCTAGGATACCTTACTAGAGGATCTGTCAGATTTAGCTCCAATAGTGGTGGCCCATACAGATCCTGCTGGATGAAAGTTGCGGCTCGACGAGAGTTCAAATGAACACTCAAATCGGCTCCGGCGCAATCTTCCCGCCAGGGCATATGTCCGGCTCGACAGGAGTTCAAATCAACACTCAAATTGACACCGAAGCAATCTTCCCACCAGGGCATATGTTTGGAACAGCTCCTGCCAGATGAAAGTTGCGGCTCGACAGGAGTTCAAATCAACACTCAGATCGGCTCCGTTTGTTATAAATACGTTTGAGATGTACCAATGCAAAAATCAGGAACAGTTCCTGTCTGAGGCGAAGGATATAAATATGATCTATGCGTCTCACACCACCAGGAAGGAACCAAAATGTGTTGTCTGCGAAGTCTGCATCAAGGAGCCTGTGGAAGAAAAATACAACCACCGGGCAGAAACCCCGACCACCTTTGATCGCCAGGATCACTCGATCAACGTCCGCCACGGGGGCACGACCGTGCTCGTTCTAGATCCTATAGTCAACGTTTCCACCTTACTAGAGTCTGATGGGTCGATACCCTGCCACTTTTATAAGAGGGTTTTTGTAGCGACCCGATCTCAAGGGATCGGAGTCTCTGTGCTTAAGTGTCATCCCTGGATCGGTATGTTGACACACACAGTACTTGAGGATTTACAACAGAGTTCAATCACACATTTATTACATCGAGAATCCTCAAAGAGTAGCTATTACAATAATGTGGCCTAAGGCCAAGTAAAACAAAAACATGCGGAAGCAATAAAGGTAATGAGTCCATCAACTCCACGAGCAAGCCGAGTGCAGAATAACGACCTATTGCACCTTATTCGTCGTCGGATAAATCTGCAACATGATAGGTTGCAGCCGTGTAGGTCAGTACATGGAATGTACTAGCAAGTCACATCATAAAGTGTAATGAACCTACATAGTACATGCAATTTGGCTGGTGGAAAGCTCTAAGTTTGGTTTTGCATAAAGCTAGTTTTTTCCTATCCGAAATGATTGCTGTACTTCTACAAATATCATAATGTCTGAGATGAGGCCCATCTCAACAATTCCAAAATTTTATACCCAATTAATTAATTAAGAGTGATGAGATCTCCCTACATTTCCACTACTAAAATCTCAAGTTGTCCATGACCGGAGACATGTCTAATCGATTAGGTTTTAACTCTGCAGAGGTTGTGCACTTTTCCCCACAAGACTCGACCACCTCCTTGATCGGAAGATCGAGACATAGTCTTTCGATAGCATTTCTCCTAACCCACGGATAGGCCGGTACACCTACATCATCTACATCTGCTAGCCTATCCCGGAAGAGGTCACACCATCTACTCAACTAAGCCAGAGCCCATATTGGCTTGCGGCTGCACACGGAAGCTTGTAGACATGAAAATACGGTTGGTCCCTTTGAGCCTGGGTGGACGGACCACTAGTGTGCACTCCCATGGATTCCCATGAATGCTCCCACTGTACTTCGCCACCATACAAACCAATTTCCACCCAGGTAGTTCATTAAAGTTGGTCCTAGTTACTACTTTGTCACTCACATCTCAAGGTGATAGCACTCCCCAATCCACGTCTACTTTGGTGAGGCATTGTAACATAACACGGTGGCGACAAAGTTTGCATGGTTCAAACCTACCTCAAATGAACTACTGGGTGATAGTAAATTCAACAAGTATAAACTCCTATCATGCACTCCTACATCAAAGGACTATGTGCAAAAGTAAAACATAGGTAAAAACTGATATGATCAAAATGCAACTTGCCTTGGTGCTGGGAGTGAAGTTCTAGCAAATGATAGTATTCTGCTTCGCACTCCGGACAATCTATCGCAAAGTAAATAAAAACACACATAAACATGCATTCATACAATTCAAAGACATGCAACAAAAATATTTGCAAAAGCCAAATAAAAACCCAACACAAGTCATTAGCATGAAAATTTTCAAAGTATGAATAGTGTTGAAAATTTGTGATGTGCACTAGTGTCTCTACAAGGCATTCTAGTAAAATTATGGTGAATAGAAAATAATAGTGTAGAATATACTGTGGAACAAGTTCATGGCGAAGGGTTTAGTTCGTGTGACGTTGTGCAAAAAGAATCACTTCAAACGGATATACCGATTGAAAGATATGGCCTAATGAAATTTAAATTCAAATCTGAATAAACTTCAAATTTGAACTCTCAAAAAACTGCAACTATGGGTTCTCTAGTTAGGGCTATTCGAGACGAAAATTTAGCCACTTGTTTCATCTCGTTTCGACCTACGGTTAAAAAGTTACGGCTGTTTGAAGTTTTGAATAAAATCTGGAAAAAAACTGCTATAGAACATTTTTTTGAAAACGCTAAAGTGTGGACGTTCGCGGCTAGAGCACGACGCGGACAGCCCTGGTTGGTTGACTACGTGCGTCGTGGAGGCTATGTGGTGAACGTTCGCAAACTAAGCAAGTCCTCCGGTTAGCTAGAATAAAAAAAGAAAAACCGACGTTCGGTTTAAAATAAACCGCACGGTTTCTATTAAGACGGGTTAACCGCGTACCGGTTCATTCTAATAAAAACAAACCATAAGAAAAAAAAACTAAACTAATCTACATACAGGGGCTTACGGAGATGAACACGTCGTCGGGCAGGAACTCGACGTCGACGGTAGCCGCGACTCCGGCGATCTCCGGCGCGGGTGAGGTTGTCCGGCAGGTGCGGCGTGGCAAGGGCGACCGAGCGGTGGTGACGGCGGACGGCGGTGGTGATCGGAGGGAGTGGAGGGAGCGGTCGGAGCTCCTGTACTCCGGTGAACTCCGGCGACGTAGGTCGTCGGGGCGGCTTCTCCGGTGCGTTCTAGGGGCAACGAGAATGTCAGGGAGATGCACAAGAACGAGGGGGTCCGATTTCCGCAAAGAAACAGGGTCATGGCGGCTCACCGGCGTCGGAATCTTCGTCGGAAAGCTTCGGCTCCGGCGAGATGCAAACGGACGGGGCAGCGGCTACGAGCGGCGAGAGGAGGTGCGGATCGTCTGAATGGAGAGAGGGGGTCAAGGTCTACTTATAGGCGTGGTTTGGAGGGTTGGGGTCGCGGGATAAAGCTTATCCCTGGAGCTTCGCTCCTGCCGGTGCGGACGCGCTCGGCACTGGCTCTATCCCGTGCGCACGGTTCGCTGGAGGTTGGAGACGATGGGGGGGCCCACCTCCAGGCTACGTGAGAGAGGGAGAGAGAGAGTTGACCGAGGGAGCTGGAAAAGAGCGAGCGCTGGGGCTGCTCGTTGGCGAGCGCCTCGCTTGGCCCAGCCGGCTCGGCGAGCAGGCTGGCTAGCTGGGTGGCTTCGCTAGCCCATGTGCGTGCGTGCGTGTGTTTTTTTTGTAAACCTTTTCTTTTAGATCTGAGAAAAAAGAAATATATATATAGGGTATTATACACCAAAATGATCAGAAAGATAAACCCTACAAGGTGAACATTTTTTTAGAGTCTAAATAAAAACTTTATAAAAACATTATTTAAAGACATCCAAAATGAAACCAAATCAAAATCAGAAATATATATATATATATATATATATATATCAGAAAATTTCTAAAATCTGTATTGATAAAAAAGAGCACATGGAATATTAACTCCTGGTCATATAATTTTAGAAAAAAAAATCTATATATAAATCTAATGCAATAATCAAATTTTGGCTAACAAAATAATTTCACCAATGCAATTTTAAAACATCAAATGCAAAGAAAATATTTTTCCCACTCGAATATATATATAATGTTGAGAAAGTCATATTATCCCCTCTCTATGATTTTATGTGAGTGGAAAACTTGAACATCATAAACTCCAAATGCAATAAAAATATGACATGCAATATGATGATTCTATTAACATCCTAATTTAATAAAATTGGTATGTTACAAACCTACCCCCTTAAGATGAATCTCGTCCTCGAGATTCGGGTTGGCTAGCAAAAAGGTGAGGATGGTCACGCTTGAGATCTTCCTCTCGTTCCCATGTAGCTTCCTCCTCGGTGTGGTGACTCCACTGAACCTTGCAGAACTTGATGACCTTGGTACGAGTGATCCTCTCGGCAGTCTCAAGAATCTTAACAGGCTTCTCCTCATAAGTTAGATCGGTATCCAACTGAATTGCGTCTAGAGGCACTGTGTCTCTCAAAGGAATATTTGCCATCTCTGCATGACACTTCTTCAGTTGGGAAACATGGAACACATCATGAACTCCTGACAAACCCTCTGGTAATTCCAACTTGTATGCAACTTCTCCCCTGCGTTCCAGAACTCTATATGGCCCCACGAATCGTGGTGCTAACTTTCCTTTGACTCCAAACCTCTTAATACCTCGAAGTGGAGACACTCGCAGATATGCCCTATCTCCCACTTCGTAAATCACTTCCTTGCGTTTAGCATCGGCATAACTTTTCTGTCTAGACTGAGCTATCTTGAGTCTATCACGGATCAACTTGACCTTCTCCTCAGAATCTCGAATCAAGTCCGATCCAAACAATTTGCGATCACCAACTCCATCCCACATCAACAGTGTTCTGCACTTCTTCCCATACAATGCCTCAAAAGGGGCCATCTGCAAACTGGCTTGATAGCTGTTGTTGTATGAGAACTCTGCATAAGGTAAGTTATCATCCCAACTAGACCCGTAGTCTAGCGCACAAGCTCTCAACATGTCCTCCAGAATCTGATTTACTCTCTCTGTCTGCCCATCCGTTTGTGGATGGAAAGCTGTACTGAACTCTAGCCTGGTACCCAAAGTTTCGTGTAGCTGATGCCAAAACTTTGAAGTAAACTGCGTTCCTCTATCTGATACAATGGTCCTCGGAACTCCATGCAGACATACAATCCTGGTCATATATATCTTCGCCAGCTTGGCACTTGTATAGGTAGTCTTTACGGGAATGAAGTGAGCAACCTTGGTCAAGCGATCAACTATTACCCAAATGGAATCATAACCTGAACGGGTCCTGGGTAATCCCGTGATGAAATCCATGCCAAGTTTATCCCATTTCCAATCAGGTATCGGCAATGGCTGAAGCAAACCTGCTGGTTTCTGATGCTCTGCCTTTACCCTTTGACATACATCACATACTGCTACATACTCAGCAATTTCCCTCTTCATACCAGTCCACCAAAAACTTTCCTTCAAGTCCAAATACATCTTGGTGTTTCCCGGATGTATTGAGTAAGGCGAATCATGAGCCTCCTGAAGTATCAACTTCCTAATCTCTGGATCATTGGGCACACAAATACGCTGCTCAAACCATATGGTTCCATGCTCATCCTCACGGAATCCTTCTGCCTTTCCTTTGCAGATCCTCTCCTTTATCTCAGCAATACCTTGATCCAACTTCTGAGCTTCTCTAATCCTTCCCAACAAGGTGGACTGAACTTCGAGTGCGCCAACATAGCCTCTTGGAACTATTTCCAACTCGAGATCTCTAAGTTCATCACACAACTCCTGAGGCAATCCTCCTGCGACAAGAGTGTTGACATAGCTCTTACGGCTCAACGCATCTGCCACAACGTTGGCTTTTCCTGGATGATAATGCAAATTCATGTCATAATCCTTGATGAGCTCCAACCATCTCCTTTGCCTAAGGTTCAACTCTTTCTGCGTGAAGATGTACTTCAAACTCTTGTGATCGGTGTAAACATCACATTGGTTCCCGATAAGGAAATGTCTCCAGGTCTTGAGTGCATGCACCACTGCTGCTAACTCCAGATCATGCGTTGCATAGTTCAACTCATGAGGTCGAAGCTGTCGTGAAGCATAAGCTACAACCTTTCCTCCTTGCATAAGCATGCCTCCAAGTCCTTGGCGTGAAGCGTCGCAATACACCTGAAAATCCTTGTGTATGTTCGGTAGAATTAGCACTGGAGCTGTAACCAAATGTTTCTTCAACTCCTGGAAACTGGCTTCACATTCCTCAGTCCAAATATACTTGGTGTCCTTCTTCAACAACTCCGTCATGGGCTTTGCAATCTTGGAGAAATTCTCAATGAACCTCCGATAATACCCTGCAAGTCCAAGGAAACTGTGGATCTCGCTAACTGAGGTCGGTGCCTTCCATTCGGTGACTGCTTCCACCTTGGAAGGGTCCACGGTAATTCCTTCCCCTGACACAATGTGTCCGAGAAATCCGACTTCCTTCAACCAAAACTCACACTTGCTGAACTTGGCATAAAGTTGGTGTTCTCTGAGCTTCTCCAGAACTAAGCGCAGATGTTCAGCGTGCTCCTTCTCATTCTTGGAGAAAACCAATATATCATCAATGAATACCACGACAAACTTATCCAAGTACTCCATGAATACCTTGTTCATCATGCTCATAAAATAGGCAGGGGCATTAGTCAAACCAAATGACATGACTGTATACTCATAAAGCCCATACCTCGTGGTAAAAGCTGTCTTAGGTATATCCTTCTCACGGATCTTCAACTGATGATAACCCGATTGAAGGTCAATCTTGGAGAAAACACTAGCTCCTTCTAGCTGGTCGAACAAGTCATTGATCATCGGCAACGGATACTTGTTCTTGATGGTCACCTCGTTCAAGGAACGATAATCCACACACATCCTCAAGGTTCCATCCTTCTTCTCCACTAAGAGTACTGGGGCTCCCCAAGGTGATGAACTCGGGAGAATATACCCCTTCTCTAGTAACTCCTCAATCTGCTTCTTGACTTCCGCTAGATCATTAGCAGGCATCCGGTATGGCCGCTTGGAGATAGGTCCGGTGCCTGGCAGCAACTCAATGAGAAACTCAATCTCTCGATCCGGTGGCATACTAGGTAACTCCTCTGGAAATACATCGGGATAATACTTCACCACGGGTACTTCTTCCTAGACAACTCCCGTAAGAGAGTTCACTTGAGTCTTCTTAGGCTTAAGCCTGGATACATACTTGATCCTTTTCTGCTCTGGAGTAGTGAGAAGAATTGACCTACTGGCACAATCAATGCTTCCCTGATACTTGGACATCCAATCCATACCTAGGATTACATCCAACCCTTGTGACTCAAGTACGATCATATCTGTGGGAAAATCATGTCCCCCTATGTTCAAAGGCAACTGAAAACATGCCTGACTAGTCATAGACTCTGCTCCTGGGGAACTCACTAGAATAGGTGACTTAAGAGCTACGGTAGGCAACTTATGCTTATCCACAAATCCCCTCGATATGAATGAATGCGATGCACCAGTGTCAAATAGAATAAGTGCTGGAAATGAATTAACCAAGAACTTACCAATCACCGCATTCGGTTGTTCATAGACTTCTTCCACATTGACATGATTCACATGCCCCTTAGTGAAAGGATTGGGCTTCTTGCCTCCAGAACTTCCATTGCCATTCCCATTCTATAGCTCAGGACACTCGTTGGAGTAGTGCCCTGTCTTCTTGCATTTGAAGCAGGTGATGTGAGTCAGATCCTTCCTCACTGGTGTAGCCGGGGTAGGGTGATTGTGATTGCCGTTTCCTCCATTCCCATTGCCATTTTTATGGCCATTTTGGTTGTGTCCATTCCCTCCATGCTAAGAATGACCACCATGGTTATGATGGTTGTGCCCTCCAAACTTACTGTGTCCTGTACCAGTATATCCTGAGAAAGGGGCGGAGCGAGGCTTCTGCTGAGCTCCAGACTGAAACTTGCCTTGACCATATTTCCTCTTGCGATTTTCCATCTGCTGATGCTTACCCTCTAGAGTGATTGCCTTGTCCACCAACTCTTGATAGTTGTCAAAAGTCGCTACCATCAACTGAATTCCCAGCTCATCATTCAGTCCCTCCAGAAACTTCTCTTGCTTGGCTGCATCGGTTGCCACGTCACCTGGGGCGTAACGGGACAACTTGCTGAAGTCATCAACATACTCAGACACTGAGCGACTTCCCTGGCGTAAGTTGCGAAACTCCCTCTTCTTGAGAGCCATAGCTCCCGCTGAAACATGAGCAGTGCGGAACGCTTGCTGGAACTGAGCCCAAGTCACATTCTCCATGGGGTACGTGGCGGTGTAGTTCTCCCACCACGAAGCTGCTGGTCCGTCCAGTTGGTGAGAGGCAAACCTCACCTTCTCCTGATCGGTGCATCCTGCTGTGGCTAGCTTCCTACACATGTTGCGAAGCCAGTCATCTGCGACAATCGGCTCCGGGCTGCTTGTGAAGATTGGAGGATTCAGCCTCAGAAAACGGGTAAGGCTGCCAATTTGTGGTGGAGGTGGAGGTGGAGGCGGGTTGTTGTTGTTGTTGTTGTTCTGGGCCATATTCTGCATCATCAACTGTATTATCTGGTTCTGGGTCTGAAGCAATTGTTCCAAGGTGGGTGAGATATCATTCCCTGAGCCACTCCCGGAAGAGTCGCGCCTTGGTCGCATCTGTTGGGTTAGCATAGATGAGGTATAGATATAATTAGGCCTAAGGTAGAAGCACTACCAATATGCACATGATGTCAAATAAAAAAAATTCCAAATCACTCCAATTCAATTCAATCAAAGAGTTCACACGAAACAAATCTAAGGTGAGACATGTCACAAGGTTTGACAAGGTCCCACAAATAAATCAATCAAATACTAAACGAATACGATGTCCTAATCTCTCATGGTGGTCTAAGTCTACTCCTCATCGGAAGAGAGATCTATCATGTTGATGTCGGCTCCAGCGGCATCACTCTGTATCTCCTCGTCGTCATCCTCATAGTCTTTGTCCTGACTGACGTAGTCTCCATAAGAGTGATCCTCTTGGAGATTCTCCCCGTTATCAAGCTCTTCCTCGGCTTCCTCCAGCTGAAGCTTCAATTCATCGAGCTTATCCTGCAGCGCATCGAGCTCCGCCTCATGTTCTGTGCGGGCGTTCTGAAGCTCTTCTTCCAACTCGACCTTGCGGGTAGTCAGGTTGTGGGTGGTGATGAGCTAGTCGTCCATCACTTCCTTCATCTTGGTGATGAGCTCCTCCAGGTCCTCAATGTGTGAGTTGATGGTGTCGTCCTCCCTGGTGCGCACCACATCTCCATCCGGGTCGCGGTGCGCGTACAGGACATAGTTAGTCTCCCTGAGATCCACACGGTAGTCCTGGCGGATGCGCCCAAGTGCAAAGAGCGCAGCGATCCCTTTGCCAATGCCCCATGACCTTACTTCTATGTAGAAGTCGATCGGCTCAATGGCATTTCCAAAAGTTCGCCCTGGAATGTGGACGTCAATCTTCCAGCGCATCTCCTCAGGTAGAGTGGCCGTGAAGGTACCGGTGAAGCTGGGCAGGGCAATGCGCAGATGTCCTGCGATATCCACGAGCTGTCTTCCAAAGGGCATGGTTGCGTCGGGCTGAGCAAACTCAACGGTGGGGGTCGACATCTACAGTTTGAAAGAGAGGAGAAATTAGCAGTGAAGCAGGGAAAAGTATGAGACCAAAACAGGGGTATAAAAGTGTTCTAAAAATATGGTTTTTGTACTATGGCTTTCCAGTTTCTAGGGTCGCGTCCTACAGTCAACGCGTGCTCTGATACCATCTTGTAGCGACCCGATCTCAAGGGATCGGAGTCTCTGTGCTTAAGTGTCATCCCTGGATCGGTATGCTGACACACACAGTACTTGAGGATTTACAACAGAGTTCAATCACACATTTATTACATCGAGAATCCTCAAAGTGTAGCTATTACAATAATGTGGCCTAAGGCCAAGTAAAACAAAAACATGCGGAAGCAATAAAGGTAATGAGTCCATCAACTCCACGAGCAAGCTGAGTGCAGAACAACGACCTATCGCACCTTATTCGTCGTCGGATAAATCTGCAACATGATAGGTTGCAGCCGTGTAGGTCAGTACATGGAATGTACTGGCAAGTCACATCATAAAGTGCAATGAACCTACATAGTACATGCAATTTGGCTGGTGGAAAGCTCTAAGTTTGGTTTTGCATAAAGCTAGTTTTTCCCTATCAGAAATGATTGCTCTACTTCTACAAATATCATAATGTCTGAGATGAGGCCCATCTCAACAATTCCAAAATTTTATACCCAATTAATTAATTAAGAGTGATGAGATCTCCCTACATTTCCACTACTAAAAGCTCAAGTTGTCCATGACCGGGGACACGGCTAATCGATTAGGTTTTAACTCTGCAGAGGTTGTGCACTTTTCCCCACAAGACTCGACCACCTCCTTGATCGGAAGATCGAGACATAGTCTTTCGATAGCATTTCCCCTAACCCACGGATAGGCTGGTACACCTACATCATCTACATCTGCTAGCCTATCCCGGAAGAGGTCACACCATCTACTCAACTAAGCCAGAGCCCATATTGGCTTGCGGCTTTACACGGAAGCTTGTAGACATGAAAATACGGTTGATCCCTTTGAGCCTGGGTGGACGGACCACTAGTGTGCACTCCCATGGATTCCGATGAATGCTCCCACTGTACTTCGCCACCATACAAACCAATTTCCACCCAGGTAGTTCATTAAAGTTGGTCCTAGTTACTACTTTTTCACTCACATCTCACGGTGATAGCACTCCCCAATCCACGTCTACTTTGGCGAGGCATTGTAACATAACACGGTGGCGACAAAGTTTGCATAGTTCAGACCTACCTCAAATGAACTACTGGGTGATAGTAAATTCAACAAGTATAAACTCCTATCATGCACTCCTACATCAAAGGACTATGTGCAAAAGTAAAACATAGGTAAAAACTGATATGATCAAAATGCAACTTGCCTTGGTGCTGGGAGTGAAGTTCTAGCGAATGATAGTATTCTGCTTTGCACTCCGGACAATCTATCACAAAGTAAATAAAAACACCCATAAACATGCATTCATACAAATCAAAGACATGCAACAAAAATATTTGCAAAAGCCAAATAAAAACCCAACACAAGTCATTAGCATGAAAATTTTCAAAGTATGAATAGTGTTGAAAATTTGTGATGTGCACTAGTGTCTCTACAAGGCATTCTAGTAAAATTATGGTGAACAGAAAATAATAGTGTAGAATATACCGTGGAACAAGTTCATGGCGAAGGGTTTAGTTCGTGTGACGTGGTGCAAAAAGAATCACTTCAAACGGATATACCGTTTGAAAGATATGGCCTAATGAAATTTAAATTCAAATCTGAATAAACTTCAAATTTGAACTCTCAAAAAACTGCAACTATGGATTCTCTAGTTAGGGCTATTCGAGACGAAAATTTAGCCGCTTGTTTCATCTCGTTTCGACCTACGGTTAAAAAGTTACGACTGTTTGAAGTTTTGAATAAAATCTGAAAAAAAAACTGCTATAGAACATCTTTGAAAACGCTAAAGTGTGGACGTTCGCGGCTAGAGCATGACGCGGACAGCCCTGGTTGGTTAACTACGTGCGCCGTGACGGCTATGCGGTGAACGTTCGCAAACTAAGCAAGTCCTCCGGTTAGCTAGAATAAAGAAGAAAAACCGACGTTCGGTTTAAAATAAACCGCACGGTTTCTATTAAGACGGGTTAACCGCGTACCGGTTCGGTTTAATAAAAACAAACCATAAGAAAAAAAAACTAAACTAATCTACGTACAGGGGCTTACGGAGACGAACACGTCGTCGGGCAGGAACTCGACGTCGACGGTAGCGGCGACTCCGGCGATCTCCGGCGCGGGCGAGGTTGTCGGGCAGGTGCGGCGTGGCAAGGGAGACCGAGCGGTGGTGACGGAGGACGGCGGTGGTGACCGGAGGGAGTGGAGGGAGCGGTCGGAGCTCCTGTACTCCGGTGAACTCCGGCGACGCAGGTCGTCGGGGCGGCTTCTCCGGTGCGTCCTAGGGGCAACGAGAATGTCAGGGAGATGCACAAGAACGAGGGGGTCCTATTTCCGCAAAGAAACAGGGTCATGGCGGCTCACCGGCGTCGGAATCTTCGTCGAAAAGCTTCGGCTCCGGCGAGATGCAAACGGACGGGGCAACGGCTACGAGCGGCGAGAGGAGGTGCGGATCGTCTGAATGGAGAGAGGGGGTCAAGGGCTACTTATAGGCGTGGTTTGGAGGGTTGGGGTCGCGGGATAAGGCTTATCCCTGGAGCTTCACTCCTGCCGGTGCGGACGCGCTAGGCACTGGCTCTATCCCGTGCGCACGGTTCGCTGGAGGTTGGAGACGATGGGGGGCCCACCTCCAGGCTACGTGAGAGAGGGAGAGAGAGTTGACCGAGGGAGCTGGAAAAGAGCGAGCTCTGGGGCTGCTCGCTGGCGAGCGCCTCGCTTGGCCCAGCCGGCTCGGCGAGCAGGCTGGCTAGCTGGGTGGCTTCGCCAGCCCATGTGCGTGCGTGTTTTTTTTTGTAAACCCTTTCTTTTAGATATGAGAAAAAAGAAATATATATATAGGGTATTATAGACCAAAATGATCAGAAAGATAAACCCTACAAGGTGAACATTTTTTTTAGAGTCTAAATAAAAACTTTATAAAAACATTATTTAAAGACATTCAAAATGAAACCAAATCAAAATCATAAATATATATATATATATATCAGAAAATTTCTAAAATCTGTATTGATAAAATAGAGCACATGGAATATTAACTCCTGCTCATATAATTTTAGAAAAAAAATCTATATATAAATCTAATGCAATAATCTAACTTTTGGCTAACAAAATAATTTCCCCAATGCAATTTTAAAACATCAAATGCAAAGAAAATATTTTTCCCACTCGAATATATATATAATGTTGAGGAAGTCATATTATCCCCTCTCTATGATTTTATGTGAGTGGAAAACTTGAACATCATAAACTCCAAATGCAATAAAAATATGACATGCAATATGATGATTCTATTAACATCCTAACTTAATAAAATTGGGATGTTACAGTTTTGATGCGGTTTTCACCGAGTTTTTGATATTTCCCAAGACTTTCTAATTTCAATCCTTCAAGAAAGTAGATTTTTTTATTGTGTAGAATTATATATATTGTTGGAAGGAAACCAATCAAGATCCCATCAAATGAAGTCAAATGGAGCAACTTCTCTTTTGGGTGATATTGCATCAAACAGTCCAGAGCGCAAGAAAGAGCATAGTACGATCGTACCTTTGCTGCCATCACCACCTCATCTATAGGAACATCGTTCGTGAAGGCAAAAAAACATCAAAGGTACACGGTCACCGCCACACCATACATAATAGAGGGAAAAGAGATCCGGAGAAGAAGAACCACCGAAGATCCATCCCTTCTCGTTTTCCCATCTCCATTTCCATTCACTTCAACATCACCGTGGGGAGAGGAACTCGAAGTTATAATATTAGGGTCCATGACTCTATTTGTACTCATCTTGAGATTGAGATCCGTTTAATCATTCATCTAATTATGGATCCTCATGGTATTATGGATATGATTTCCTTGTGTTCATTCTATGTGATGTTTGGTTATCCCTCTCCTATGTGTGAGTAAATTCCTCTAGGCTGAGAGATGTACGGTATTGATGAGATACATTTGTGCCTATTCTATATGTCATCATTCTTGATTATAGTGTTGCAATTGTTCAGTAAGTTGTTTATTTGTGGTGCATGTAATGCATGTTGTCCAATTTAAGGGCCCACACAACATAATTTGAAGACGTGCATAGGTAACACATATTTTTTGATGAATCTGTGACCTCCATGTGACAAGTGTTGATATTTAAGAGGAGCGACGACTATATGAGACCATAGTGATCCACCAAACCTTATGCATTGTTCTAGTGTTGTGACCTTAATTGCAAAAATGACCATCTAATTTTAGCGTCAAAGCAGGACTATAGGGAAGAACGAATCCGGCATGGAGGAGTTCGACCACTCAAGGGTGATCTGCCTATCGAACAAACAATCTACGCACTAGAATCATGATACAAGGTAACTAGTATTAATGTCGCACTGTCCTACTTGATGTACACCATGATCCAAAGTTTGTCCGCGCTTAACCTCTCTACTGCATGC
Source organism: Hordeum marinum (assembly GCA_022496015.1). Lineage (NCBI taxonomy): Eukaryota > Viridiplantae > Streptophyta > Magnoliopsida > Poales > Poaceae > Hordeum > Hordeum marinum. The sequence goes on from CM039672.1 coordinate 390,985,740, forward strand.
AACAACCTTTTTTTAATTTCATTTTTTTAAATTAATTTTTTTACTTTATGTTCTTTAATTTCACTTTGTTATTATTCTCACTGCAATAATCAAACCCTTCCACCATTCTGGTATATTTGTTTCACGGGACAATAATACCATTTAAAGATTTTCACGCGGTTACTTCGCACAAGATGGGTGACAACTTGTGTGTGATAGAAACTCCACTCATAATACTTTCCTCCACTCTTCATTGGGAACGATAACTGTTGTGGTCACTTAAATAAAGGTGCTATGCTACCTTGTGTGACATGCGAGCCATCAAGTATTTTCTGGCGTCGTTGTCGGGGAGCTAAGCGTAGAGTATTTGTTTCGTAACTAATTTGTAGATGTTGTTATTGTAGATGCTAACTATCACTTGATTACTTCCTTTCGTGATCCAACATGGAGTAGAAAGTATTCTTGCACTTTTTCCCAAAGGTGATTATCGAACCCACAGGAGGGCGATGCCCTTTAAGCTAGGTCTCAAACAAGTTTTTGTTAGGAAACACTTCCAGCTTTTGACCGAATCAAAATCAAACAACTAAAGGAGAACATTAATAATAAATATAGGCATGGGTATGAGGTCTTAATTCTTACAACCATATATTTGTGTTGGGACCAAATATAATATTAATTTGTGTGCTGGAAGTCACCCATCGGGATGTGCTTGTTTCGAACCAAAGTGGGGATGTGTCCAAATTACGTCTTGGCCGACATGCTTCCATCATCAAGAGTCAGTTGTCCAACCGAAGGCCCCATACGTCTCACGGGGTTGTCACGATAATTAAGATTGCTATAACAAAAGCATTGGGCGGTTAATGACTACGCCTCTTGATCTCTAAGGGTAGGATTTGTGTTACCATACTAAATCTTTGTCACTGGTGTTTAGAATAACCCTTCATGCTCTCCCTACCTTAGCATCCTCGTGACCCGCTCTCCATGATCCTAGGTACCTGCATGGATGAAGAACGCGAAGAAGACAAGAGATATCTACGAAACAATTTTATTTCATACATACGAGAGGTAAATTCAAAACCTTTCCATTGATCACAAGAGAAAATACATCGGGTTGCAAGGCTCTTTCCCCGCCCCATACCTTACTGAACTACTCACACGTGGAGATTGGATCACACGAAGAACACATCATAGAACACATCATCAAGATAGATCGATTGGTAGTATGTCTTAAAATGGATGTCATGTGTGATACACGATTACAAGTATGACTAGACAAGGGAGAATGATGGTGAATATGGAGATGGTGGCGGCTAGGGTTGAAGATGGGTCGAAGATGATTCTATCTTTCGGCTCATCTCACAGTTCCTCTGTTAAATTTTTATCCTCAGCCCCTTTATAAAGTATGTCCAGGTGGACGAGATGCCTCGAAATCCATGCCATACGAGCCGTCGTGATCGTATGATGCATCATCTTTCATGGTGTTGCTTCTGGTGGGCCCTCCACTTGATTTCTGCTATCTCCTCCTTTACTCGTGTCCATGCTATGACTTGATTTTGTTCATATTTAGCCCATTTTACGTGGAAAAAAATAAAGAAAGGATTTGGGAATCTTATGCATTCATTAGTCACCAGTGGCAATATGGGAGTGGATATCTTGGTTTTAACAAAATATATCGGTTTAATCTCATGTTAGAGGAGTGTAAAAATATCACTCGTTATCACTAAGAGAGGATCTACTCGTTCTGGAAAACTTATCTACCAGATTATATTTTGTGTTATCCAGAGGGCATCAAGCTTCATTAAGACAAAAGTTACAAAAATAAATAATCAAATTTCTCATCTTACCACTTTGTTTACTGACATGGTGATCACTTCGAAGAAGGGAAAATCTTTGAATGAGTATTGTGACCCTTACATGGGCTCAAGATCTTCAATGGTGTATCCTACTAATTTCACTCGTGAGTATTCGATTGATTCTGAACTAACCAATGAAGTGAAAAAGCATGCTTTCTCAAGAGATGAAGAAGAAGACCCTCAAGCACGTCAAATGTTTTTTGGTGTTCTATGTGCAACCTTTAAAATTAAAGGTTTGCTTATAGAATTCTTCATTCTTAAACTCTTTGAATTCTCTTTGAAGAACAAAGTTGAAGAATGGCATAGCAATTTTCCTTACTCTAGCATAACTAGGAGGAAGTCTTGTGTAGCGAAATTCATGATCAAGTTTCCCCCCTTCTCCAAAACAGCAATACTCATGGGAAATCTAACCCATTCGCATAAAATCTTCGAGAAAGCTTACATGAAACTTGGGGGGATACTCCACTCTGTCCTAACCACGTGTTCGCTGAATATGTTATAGTCTATTAGATTATCATGGGATAGATGAAGAATCTAAATTTTTCCTTGATATTAGTGCTGGTGGAACATTTCTGTATTTAACCCTGTAGGCAGGAAAGGAGTTGATACAAAGGATGGTGATTGTTAGAGAACAATGGTGTACTGAAGAACTAGCTAAGTTCTCATGAAAATCTTACCATGTTAAAGACGTGGATAAGTTCACAAGGTAACCCAAGAGATCCATTGAGCAAATTAAACAAGAAAAGGTATATCTCTTTAGTGTCTATGAATAGGAGGATGTACTCAACAAGGCTATGAACAAATTTAAACATTAGCAAGAACATTTCAAGAAAGAGTCGAGGAGATGTCGTTACCAAAACAAAATTTTATATCTTACCTATCTAAAGGAATGAATGGTTGTGGTCATGCCATGAAAACTAAGATATACATTCTCGCATGATTGAAACTCAATGCTCACAAATTGCAGAAACTCAATCTTTAATTCTCGCCCAATTTGATGAAGACGATCTTGTTCTATCTAGTGTGATCACTACTAGAGGTGGTAAAAGTACACCTGACCAAGAAGACTCGCATGGTATGAAGAATACCAAGCCATGAAAAGAGGGATAATTGCTACTTGAGATTGGCGTTGGGATTTCCCTGAAGAGGAAGGGTGATGTAGTGTAGTAGAACAAAGTATTTCCCTAATACGTTTCCAACGTATCGATAATTATGAAGTATTCCTGCCATATTTACCCATGCTTACAATATTTTTATACAGTTTTGATGCACTTTATATGATTTAATTGGAATTAGTCCGGACAGACATTGTTTTTAGCAAAATTACCATGGTGTTGTTTCTGTGCAAAAAATGAAAGTTCTCGAAATTGAATGAAACTTTTTGATGATTTTTTTGGAAGGAAAGAGACACATGAAGCTTCGAGGGAGTACCAGAAGACCCACAAGGTCCCCACAAGGCTGGTGGGCAAGTCGAGGGGGTGACCGTGCCGACCTACCTTGTGCCCCCCCCGTGGCACCTCTTCACGTGATTCCAACGCCAAAAATCCTATATATTCATAAACCTCTAAAAGTTAACCTAGAATTTCTGCTCCACCGCCGCAACTCTCTGCATCGAATAAATCTCATCTGAAGCCCTTTCTAGTACCCTGCCGGAGGGGGAAATCATCATCGGAGGCCATCTTCATCATCGTAGCGGTCTCCATGATGAGGAGGGAGTAGTTTAGCCCTGGGGCTGAGGGTATGTACCATTAGCTATGTGTTTGATCTCTCTCTCTCTCGTGTTCTTAAGATGGCACGATCTTGGTATATCATGGGCTTTGTTAATATAGTTGGATCATATGGTGTTCTTCCCTCTCTATCTTGATGTGATGAATTGAGTTTTTCCCTTTGAGATCTCGTTATGTTGGATTAAATACTTTGGATTTGAGAACACTTGATATATGTCTTGCATGTGGATACTCATGGTGACAAGGGGGTGTTATATTGATTCACTTGATATATGTTTTGGTAATCAACTTGTGGATTCCCGCGGTGACATTGGGTAATCTATGCATATGGGTTGATACACATTCTTGTCCTACTTTCTTTGATAGAAATCTTGGTGTTCTCTTTGAAATTCTGTGTGTTGGATTGAATATGATGAATCTAAAAAGGTTTGATGCATGTCGAATAATTAACCCATGGATACTTGAGGTGACATTGGATTATCTAGGTGACATTAGGGTTGATTGATACGTATCATAGGTATCATTCTAGTACGAACTCTAAGGCTGTTTGTGACACTTATAGGGATAGCTTAATAGATTGATCAGAAAGGATAACTTTGAGGTGGTTTTGCTACGTACAACAATTTCATCTTATGTTGTCCGCTAGATAGTAACTTTGGAGTGATTCTTTATTGCTCGTTGAGGGATGATCATATGATTTTATTATGTTAGCGTTGTTGAGAGACTGGGCTAGTATGAACACTAGGCCTGACACGCCTCCAACGTATCTATAATTTTTGATTGATCCATGCTATAATATTATCATTCTAGGATACTTTTTTGGTAATTATATGTCAATTAATATTATTTTTGAGCATTAACCTATTAACTCAGTGCCAAGTGCCAGTTGTTGTTTTATGTGTGTTTTTAGCTTTTCAGGTTTACAGTATGAAATGAAGTCCAATTGCCACAAAACTTTTTGATGGTTTTTCCTGCGCCAAAATAAGACCTGGAAGCTTCGGGAGAAGACCGTAGGCCGCATCAGGGAGGTAGCACACAAAATGGCGCGACCGGGGGTGGTCGCGCTCTGGATTGTGCTGGCCCCCTTGGGTGCCTCCCATTTTTTCCACCGCCGCATGTCTCTGTTCCGCCGTGTGCCCATGTGGAGCTCTATTCCGGTGCCCTGTCGGAAGGGGGATTGATCACAGAGGACATCTACATCAACCTTGCAGCTCCCATGGTTATGTGTGATTAGTCTACCATAGACCTACGGGTCCGTCGTTAGTACCTAGATCTCTCTCTCTCTCTTCAATGCAAAGTTCACTACATCTTTGTGGTGATCTATTCTATGTAATATTCTTGTGCGGTGTGATAAGTCTCTGTTGTATCTATAATTTTTGATCATTTTATGCCAATGTTCTACAACTTTCATATACTTTTGGTACAATTTCATATTATTTTTGGGACTAACTTACTTATCCAGTGTCCAACGCTAGTTCCTGTTTTTTTTGTGTTTTTTGTTTTGCAGAATATCCATATAAAACGAGGTACAAACATGATAAAAATCTAAGGAGATTTTTTTTGGAATATATGTGAATTTTTGGAAGAAGAATCAACACAACACGGTGCCCAAGGGCCCCACCACATAACAGGGCACGACCAGGGGGTTGACCGCGCCCTGTTAGCTCGTGCCTGCCCCTTAAGTCGGTTGGGGCCGTACTTTGGCTGCAAGAAAGATAATTTTCTAATAAAAATCCCCTAAAAATTTCAGCCTGATCGGATTTAAGTATCTCTGGATATTTAAGAAATAGTGAAGGGCCACAAAACGGGAGCGAAAACAGAAGAGAAACAGATATAGAGATCCAATCACGAAGGGGATCATGCACTCTGGGTGATATGGCCATGGACCAGAGGGGAAACTCTCCTACCATCTAGGGGGAGACCAAGGAATAATAATAAGGATGGGAACTCTCTCCCTCCCTCTCCCGGTGGCGCCGGAGCGCCGCTGGGGCAACCATCGTGACGGTGATCTACATCAACAACTTTGTCGCCGTCATCGCCACCATCTATCTAAAGCGGTACACTCTCCCGCATCTCGCTGTACCCCCTACTTTAACATGGTACTTAATGTCATATATTATTATCCAATGATGTGTAGCTATCCTATGATGTTTGAGTAGTTCCTTTTTGTTATATGGATTGATTGATGATCTTGATTGGTTTGAGTTGTATGTTGATATGGTGTTGTCCTATGCTTCCCTTGGTGTCACGCAAGTGTGAGGGATCCACACTATAGGGTGTGGAAATATGTTTATGATTCGCTTATAGTGGGTGGCTAGAGTGACATAAGCTTACACCCAAGTAAGGGGTTGTTGCGTACGGGACTAAAGGGGACCTGAAGTGTTAATTCTATGGTTGGGTTTACCTTAATGATCTTTAGTAGTTGCGGATGCTTGCTAGAGTTCCAATCATAAGTGCATATGATCCAATTATGGAAAGTATATTAGCTCATGCCTCTCCCTCATATAAAACCGCGACAATGATACCGGTCTAGTTATCAATTGCCTAGGACAATCTCACAAATCCTAGCACCACTTTTCCATGCCCGCTATATTTCATTTCTTGTTATTTTATTAAAACAACACCTAACTTTTATATATTTCTTCTTTATTATATTGCAAACCTATCTTACAATGCCTACAAAGTACGTCTAGTTTTATTCCCGCAAATTAGTTTCATACTTGTTCTAGGTAAAGTAAGCGTTAGCTTGCGTAGAGTTTTATTGGTGGTCGATAGAACTTGACAGAATATTAATTCCACCTTTATCTCCTCATTGGGTTCGACACTCTTACTTACCGAAAAATGCTACAAATGATCCCCTACACTTGTGGGTTATCAAGACCTTTTTCTGGCGCCGTTGCGGGGGAACAATAGCATAGCGGTTTATATTCTCGTGTGTGCTTGTTTGCTTTATCACTAAGTAATTTTTATTTTATATTATAAGTTATTTTATATCTTTTGTTATGGATATGGGACACGAAATACCAAAAAAATTAGGTGTACTCGCTGCTCATGGAGATGTGGAACCTCCTAAAACCCTTGATGCTGGTTATGTGAAAAACATTAAATACTACTTCGATAATCCTAAGAAATCCCCATTCAACTTGATATTAGGAGACACGTTGGATCAACGTCAGTACTTTAGGGATTATCGCTTGTTTCAAAAAGGGATAACTTATGGGATCAGATTAAAATGTTGCATTGGTATGCTTGCAACTTATGCTTGAGATGTGATTATACTTCCTGCTCTAAGACTAAGGGTCTACACCTTCCATTTTGACGTGGCTTGAGACTGCGTCAGTATTTGCCCAAAGAGGAAGGGATGATGCAGCACAGAGACAGTAAGTATTTCCCTCAGTTAAAGAACCAAGATATCAATCCATAGAGGAACATCAAGCAATAACACCTGCACACAAAGAAGAAATACTTGCAACCCGACGCGTAAGAGAGGTTGTCGAGCTCTCAATGGTAAAAAGATTGATTAGGTCGTGATAGTTTGGGCAAATAGATCTCGCAAGAACACAAAATAAAAGAAGTAAACAAAAATGCAGTGATACTTCTCCAACGTATCTACTTTTCCAAACTCTTTCCCTTGTTTTGGATTCTAATTTGCATGATTTGAATGGAACTAACCCGGACTAACGCTGTTTTCAGCAGAATTGCCTTGGTGTTATTTTTTTGCAGAAATATAGGTTCTCGGATCATCCTGAAAATTTACGAACAATATTTTTGGAATTAATAAAAAATACCGGCGCAAGAATTAACCATAGGGGGGCCACCAGCAGGCCACAAGCCTACTAGCCGCGACCACCCCCCTGGTCGCGCTGGGCAGGCTTGTGGGCCCCTCGTGGCTCCTCCGACCTCCTCTCAAGTTCCATATAATATTGGTCAAGGAAAAAATCAGGGAGAAGTGTTCATCACGTTTCACGATACGGAACTGCTGCCATCGGCAGTTCTTCCTCGGGAGACCATATCTGGAGTTCGTTTTGGGTTGCAGAGAGGGAAAATCGACGCCTTCGTCATCACCAGCCATCCTTCATCACCAATTCCATGATGCTCCCCACCGTTTGTGACTAATATCATTGTATGCTTGCTGCACGGTGTTGGGTTGGATGAGATTTATCATGTAATCGAGTTAGTTTGGTTAGGGTTTGATCCCTAGTATCCACTATGTTCTGAGATTGATGTTGTTATGACTTTGCCATGCTTAATGCTTGTCACTAGGGCCCGAGTGCCATGATTTCAGATCTGAACCTATTATGTTTTCATGAATATATGTGTGTTCTTGATCCTATCTTGCAAGTTGTAGACACCTATTACGAGTTATGATCCGCATCCCCCAGGGTGACAATAACTGGGATTATTTCCAGTGATTATCGTAATTTGTGGAGTTCATGTATTCACTAAGTCCGAATGCTTTGGTCTGGTTCTCTATTAAAAGGAGACCTTAATATCCCTTAGTTTCCAATAGGACCCCACTGCCACGGGAGGGTATGACAAAAGATGTCATACAAGTTCTTTTCCATAAGCACGTATGACTATATATGGAATACATGCCTACATTACATTGATGAATTGCAGCTAGTTTTGTGTCACCCTATGTTATAACTGTTGCATGATGAATGCCATTCGACATAATTATCCATCACTGATCCATTGCCTACGAGCTTTTCTTATATTGATCTCTGCTCAGTTACTTTTTTGTTGCTACTGTTACAATCACTACAAACTACTACTATCACTTTGCCACTGTTATCGTTACTTCCATATTACTTTGCTACTAAACACTTTGCTATAGATATTAAGTCTTTCATGTGTGGTTAAATTGACAACTCAGATGCTAATACTTGAGAATATTCTTTGGCTCCCCTTGTCGAATCAATAAATTTGGGTTGAATACTCTACCCTCAAAAACTGTTGCAATCCCCTATACTTGTGGGTTATCAAGGCCTTTTTCTGGCGCCCTTGCCGGGGAGCATAGCTTTATTCTCCGAGTCACTTGGGATATATATTTTTTGATCACTATGAAGAATCTGAAAGAGAAACTAAGATCTATCCCTCTACTATGAGGGGAGGTAAGGAATTGCCATCTAGCTCTGCACTTGATTCGCCTTCTGTTATGAGTAAGTTTGCGACACCACCACCTGCTAGTAATTCTGATATGTCGCAAGTAATTGATGATGCCACTTCTACTATGCATGATGCTTATGATGATACTTTGCTTGATGATACTGTGCGACTGGGTGAATTTCTTGATGAACAAATTGCTAGAGCTAATCCTGAGACTAACAATATTTTTGAATCTGATGAAATTATTGAAACTGAACACTACGATTCACCTGCTAGACCTAGCTCTCCTAGATATGAATTGCGTGATATACCTGAGGGTTATGTTATGGATGGAGAGATAGCTAGGGACTTTCTTGCTTGTCAGGATAGAGATGATCTTAATAAATTGCATCACAAGTGGAAGGAAAAATCTCTGAATGCTAGAATGCAATATGATCCTAAGTTTGCTACTTCACCCGTCCTTTTTACTAATAAGGATTATGAATTCTCTCTCGATCCCGAGTTAATTACTTTGGTTGAATCTGATCCTTTCCATGGTTATGAATCTAAAACTGTTGTGGCACATCTTACCAAATTGAATGATATAGCCACCATATTTACTCATGGGGAAACAATCCGCTGTTACTATATTCTTAAGTTGTTTCCTTTCTCATTAAAGGGCGATGCCAAGAAATGGTTTAATTCTCTTGCTCCTGGTTGTGTGCGTAGTCCCCAGGACATGGTTTATTACTTCTCTGAAAAATATTTTCCTGCCCATAATAAACAAGTTGCCTTGCAGGAAATATTTAACTTTGTGCAAATTGAAGAAGATAGTCTCCCACAAGCTTGGGGGAGGCTTCTCCAATTACTTAATGCTTTGCCTAATCATCCTCTCAAGAAAAATGAAATACTTGATATCTTTTATAATGGACTAACCGGTGCTTCTAGGGACTACCTAGAGAGTTGTGCTGGTTGTGTTTTCAGGGAACAAACTGTTGTACAAGCTGAATTACTATTGAATAACATATTGAGCAATGATAATGATTGGACTATTCCTGAACCACCTCAAAATCCAACTCCAATGAAAAGAGGTATTCTATTCCTCAGTCCTGAAGATATGCAAGAGGCAAAGAAATCTATGAAAGAAAAGGGTATAAAAGCTGAAGATGTTAAGAATCTACCACCTATTGAAGAGAATACATGGTCTTGATAACCCGACACAGGTAGTAGGGGTAAATTCTCTCATTAGATTCGATGAAGGAGATATTCCTTATAATAAGTCTGCTAGCAAATGCTTGGATGAATTTGATAATTTTATCGTGAACCAAGAAAATTTCAATGCCTATGTTAGTAGAAAATTGAAACATAAAGCTTATATGCTTGATCGTTTGGGTGATTATTTGAGTTGAACTGTCAATGATCTTAAGCTTATTAGTAAACATGCTTGCATGGTAACCACTCAAGTAGAACAAGTACTTAAGGCTCAAAATGATTTGCTTAATGAAATGAATAGTAAAGACAATGATCATTCTGTTAAAGTTGTGACTAGAGGTGGTAGAATGACTCAGGATTCTTTATATCCTGAGGTTCATCCTAGGAGAATTGAGCAAGATTCTCGGAGAGCTAATACTGATGCACCTATTCCTTCCAGTAAGAGTAGGAAAAATAATGACGATGGTACTTTGCATGCTTCTAGTGAACCTGTTATAAATACATCTGAGAATCCAAATGATATTTCTATTTCTGATGCTGAGACACAATCTGGCGATGAACATGAGCCTAGTGATAAAATTAATAATGATGTCCATGCTGATGCTCAACCTAGTAATGATAATGATGTGGAGATTGAACCTGCTGTTGATCTTGATAACCCACAACCTAAGAATAAAAGATACGATAAAAGAGACTTTATTGCTAGGAAACATGGTAGAGAAAGAGAACCATGGGTTCAGAAACCCACGCCCTTTCCTCCCAAACCATCCAAGAAAAAGGATGATGAGGACTTTGAGCGCTTTCCTGAAATGCTTAGACTTGTCTTTTTACGTATGCGCTTGACTGATATTCTGAAAATGTCTCCTTATGCTAAGTATATGAAAGATAATTTGACAAATAAAAGAAAGATACCGGAAGCTGAGATTTCCACCATGCTTGCTAATTATACTTTTAAAGGTGGAATACCTAAGAAACTAGGAGATCCCGAGTACCTACTATACACTGCTCTATTAAAGGAAATTATGTTAAAACTACTTTATGTGATCTTGGAGCTGGTGTTAGTGTTATGCCTTTCTCTTTATACTTAAGACTTGATTTGAATAAGTTAACACCTACTGAAATCTCTTTGCAAATGGTTGATAAAACAACTGTTCTACCTATCGGTATTTGTGAGGATGTACCTGTCGTAGTTGCAAATGCTACTATTTTGACGAACTTTGTTATTCTTGATATTCCAGAGGATGCAGTATGTCGATCATCCTTGGTAGATCCTTCGTGAATACGGCAAGGGCTGTTATTTATTGCAACAAGGGCAACGTCACTTTTCATATTAATGGTAATGAGCATAAGGTACACTTTCCGAAGAAACAACCTCAAGTTCATAGTATGAACTCTATTGAAAAAATTCCAACAATTATTATTGGAGACTTTGAGTTCCCTCTTCCTACTGTCAAGAAGAAATTTGATATACTTATTGTTGGGGAAATGCATATCACCATTGAGGTAACTTAGTGTTATTAAAAAATTCTTTGGTTTCATGTCATTCGAAAGAAGTTCGTTAATAAGACTTGATCAACCTTATTGATGGATTCATTTTGAGGAGCATGAGATGGATGAATTTAGAAAGCACAACTTCTTGCACCTAACTTTTACTTTCTGTTACCTAGATGAAATTAAGTAAAAATGCCATTATTTTTCCGTTTTTTGAGTTTTCTGTGCAATAGAAAATGATCTAAAAATAAAAGTTCCTAGAATCCCGTGAAAATTTAGTATGGTTTTTTCTAGAATATTTAAGAATTTTTGGCACTGAGAATGCATCTAGGGGCTGCACAAGTGAGCCACAAGCTTGCAGGGCGCCGCCACACCCGTGGCCACGCCTAGCAAGCTTGTGGGTCCCACGTGCCCCCCTCCACTTATTCCAGCACCCATTCACTTCATCTTCCCCCAGAAAAAATCCCACCATTGCTCAAACCCGTGTTCTAGCTCATCTTGCTGCCATTTTCTTTCTCCTTGCTCAAAGCTCCATTTGCAAAACTGTTTTAGGGGATTGCTCACCGGTATGTGACTCCTCGAATGGTCCAATTAGTTTTTGTTCTAGTACCTTATATATTGCAAATTTTTGCTGCTGTGGTGATCTTGTTCTTGAGCTTGCATGTCAAAATTTTATGGTCCCAAGTAGTTTTGATGCATGATATGGTCTCTAGGCACTTGAGGGAGTAGTTGCTAGGAGTTTTGTTGAGTTTTGTGCACCTTTATTTTCACCCAGTAAAAAATTTCAAAAGTTTTTTAGAGAAAGAAAAGATGTTGAGGAGAATGTACCAAGGTGGTTCCTCAGGCAAGAAAGCCCCGAGACTCGCACTACGTGAGCCCGATTTTGAACTACCCAGGGAAGCTCGAGTACTGCCTTGTGAATGGCCGTCGGATCAACTCATGGAAAACGCCAGATTTAAGGAAGAGTTTTATGCGTACATAAGGAATGCTGGCCTTGAGGATTTCATTTCAGATCGATGCAAGCAATATTATCAACTCACTTACTCTTTCGTGCGGAGGTTTGAATTTTCATCTAAGCGTAATTCTCATTTTGTTCTATTTGATCTTTATGATAAGACATATATCATGGACCTAGAAGATTTTAATGATGCATGCAAAATTCCACAGTGGGGTAGTCGTAGCGATCCTCATAAAAATGAATATAATGATTTCCTTGCTAGCATCATAGTGGGAGAAACTAGAATCATTACACATGCTACTTTGGGGGGCATTCACTTTCTGGCTATACACTATTTTGCTCTCTTCATAGGTAGATGTATTAACGGTAAACTTGAGCATAGTCACCTTTGCGCGCCTGATCTGAGTATTCTTAATAGTGCGGTAATGGTAGATAGACGATATAACTTGGGGGCTATTATTGCCAGGAGGTTACATCATAATGCTAAGGATGGAGATTTCTTTGGTGGAATTTATGTCACCCGTGTAGCTAAGTATCTTGGGGTACCCATAAGAGGGAATGACATTGAGTTACCCCCTGCTTTCCTTGATTATGAGGCTTTGGTGCGCCATCAGTTTCTTGAAAGAAATGAACAATCCCTCCAGTACCGACTAATTTTTGACAGGCAACGTGTTATCCATGTTAGCCTTCCTGCTCCTACCTTCTTTAACTTTCAGAAAAAGCAGAGATATTTTATAACCAGAGATGAGGCAAACAAGTACGAGCAAAATGCAGAAATCGCTCTCCTTCACGCTGCAGTGGTACAGGCGGTAGCCGCTGCAGCCTAGCACAACCCCAAGTTTGACTACGGATATTATCTAGGCCAGCCATGGCCCTAGACCAACTTAGGCCAAAAGCCTAAGCTTGGGGGTGTACGTATTTCTCACCGACATTACGTTCATGTTCACACACTTATTTCAGTTGTCGGTGTTCATACTCTTTAATTGTACCATGCATGGTAGTTTAATTCTTGTTTTGCTTTCTCCTTGTGTGTTTAATAAACTTTGAGAAAAATACAAAAAAATAGTTCTAGCTTTATTTCCTAGTTGCTTAGTTGTAGCATTAAAGAGAAAACCCCAAAAGATTTCTTGTTCTTCTTTTTGCTTGTTGGGAGCTTTCTCGTGTAAATAGTTTTCCTTTCTTTTCTTTGGGACGTAAGGAGAAGACCACGATGACGTGTTGAGTGGATCTCATATGCACTATTGATTATCTTACAAAGAGCTCATATTGCCTTGTCTTCTCCTTTGGTTTATTGTTTGCAGATTCTAGCTTAGTCCAATGCACGTGCCCTCTTATTATTATTCACTTTGTTCGGTCGTGCAAGTGAAAGGCAATAATGACGATATTTGATGAAAAGATTGAGATGGAGAAAAGCTGCTATTAACTCAACGTATCTTGCTTTTGTAAATATGATTAGCTCATCATTCCGAATTCAGTACATTATGGGTTGAACATATTTGCAATAACAATTAGAGATTATAGTTATCCATGCCATGCTTAATTAGCTAAGAGTGGATAATGGTTCGTCTTGAGTGCCAACATGCGCATTAAAATGGTTGTGATGTAGTATGATAGAATGGTATCCTCCTCTAGATGATTCAAGTGGCTTGACTTGGCACATGTTTACGCATGTAGTTGAAACAAATCAACATAGCCTGCACCATATTTATGTTCATTGTGAATTATATCCTACTCATGCTTGCATTCAATGTTGGTTAATATCAAAGCATGTTGATGACTGTGTCGCTCTCTAGTTGGTCGCTCCCGAGTCTTTTGCTAGCCTTCACTTGTACTAAGCGGGAAAACTGCTTGTGCATCCATCTCAATAAACCCAAAGTTTTTCCATATGAGTCCACCATATCTACCTATATGCGGTATTTACCTGCCGTTCCAAGTAAATTGCATGTGCTAAACTTTAAAGCTTCAAATAAACCTTCTGTTTTGTATGCCCAAATCGCTCATGTGGCGACTGGGGGCTGTTAGTATCTTCCATGCTAGGTGGGTTATTCTCACGATATGTGTTGATTCACTATCATTCATGAGGAAGTGGCTGGTAAGCGGGATGCCCAATTCCATGCTCGAAATAAAAACCAAATATAATTAAGCAAAATTCCCCAAGGAATGTGTTTGTATGGATGGTACCCGTGAATTCGGCTCGCTGTGGAGTGTGATTGATTGGTGGAGGGGGAGTAAAAACTTTACCATTCTGTTTGGGAACCGCCTATAATGTATCTAGGATGGAAGATATTGAAAACCTCTTGGTCGTTATGTGAGCAACAAAAGCATACCGCTCCAAAATTATTACCTATCTCCGTTTTAAAAGCTTGAGCTCTGACACCTCTCCAAATTGATGCTTCCCTCTATGAAGGGCTTATCTATTTACTTTATTGTTGAGTCATCATCCTCTTATGAAAAGCAGCAGTTAGAGAGAACCATTGTCATTTGTATGCCTTGCTATTAATTGATGTTGAGCGTGAGCATGACTGGATCTCTCTCACCATGAATTACACTGTTTAGTCAATCCTTGTTCTCGAGAGGTGCTCAACATTTATGTTTTGCCGTCTCAGAAAGGGCTAGCGAGATACCATTTTGTCATATTGTATCATGATTGTTTTGATAAATTGTTGTCATCCGAGACTTGTTATTATTGCTCGCTAGTTGTTTATGCCATTGACATGACTAAATGTGAGACCTAAATGTTATTGTGAATGTGGTTAGTTTATAATCTTTGCTAAAAATCTGAACATAAGTTAGACATATTTACAACACCAAGATCAAACAGAGTTTGTAAAAGCTTTTCCTTATCACTTTCAGTTTATCAACTGAATTGCTTGAGGACAAGCAAAGGTTTAAGCTTGGGGGAGTTGATACGTCTCCAACGTATCTGCTTTTCCAAACTCTTTTGCCCTTGTTTTTTACTCTAATTTGCATGATTTTAATGGAACTAACCCGGACTGACACCGTTTTCCACAGAATTGCCTTGGTGTTATTTTTGTGCAGAAATAAAGGTTCTCGGATCATCCTGAAAATTTATGGAGAATATTTTTGGAATTAATAAAAAATACTAGCACAAGAATTAACCAGAGGGGGCCACCAGCAGGCCACAAGCCTGCTAGCCACGGCCACCCCCCTGACCGCTCCGGGCAGGCTTGTGGGCCCCTCGGGGCTCCTCTGACCTCCTCTCCAGTTCCATATAACACTATTTATCGAGGAAAAAATCAGGGAGAAGAGTGCATCGCGTTTCACGATACGGAGCCGCCGCCATTGCCAATTTTTCCTCGGGAGACCAGATCTGGAGTCCGTTTTGGGCCCAGGAGAGGGGAAATCGACGCCTTCGTCATCACCAACCATCCTTCATCACCAATTCCATGATGCTCCCCATCGTTCGTGAGTAATATCATCATAGGCTTGCTGGACGGTGTTGGGTTGGATGAGATTTATCATGTAATCGAGTTAGTTTGGTTTGGGTTTGATCCCTAGTATCCACTATGTTCTGAGATTGATGTTGCTATGACTTTATCATGCTTAATGCTTGTCAGTAGGGCCCGAGTGGCATGATTTCAGATATGAACCTATTATGTTTTCATGAATATATGTGTGTTCTTGATCCTATCTTGCAAGTTGTAGACACCTATTACGAGTTATGATCCGCATCCCCTAGGGTGACAATAACTGGGGTCATTTCCGGTGATTACCGTAATTTGAGGAGTTCATGTATTCAATAACTGCTAATGCTTTGGTCCGGTTCTCTATTAAAAGGAGGCCTTAATATCCCTTAGTTTCCAATAGGACCCTGTTGCTACTGGAGGGTAGGACAAAAGATGTCATGGTAGTTCTTTTCCATAAGCACGTATGACTATATATGGAATACATGCCTACATTACATTGATGAATTGGAGCTAGTTCTGTGTCACCCTATGTTATAACTGTTGCATGATGAATGCCATTCGACATAATTATCCATCACTGATCCATAGCCTACGTGCTTTCCATATATTGATCTTTGCTCAGTTACTTTTCCGTTGCTACTGTTACAATCACTACAAACTGCTAGTATCACTTTGCCATTGTTACCGTTACTTCCATATTACTTTGCTACCGAACACTTCGATGCAGATATTAAATCTTTCAGGTGTGGTTGAATTGACAACCCAGCTGCTAATACTTGAGAATATTCTTTGGCTCCCCTTGTGTCGAATCAATAAATTTGGGTTGAATACTCTACCCTCGAAAACTGTTGCGATCCTCTGTACTTGTGGCTTATCATGCAGCAAGGTGTTTTTGGATTTTTGGATTAATAGATCTGAAAACAAATGCAGCAAAAAGATAGACCGGAAAGTAATATGTTGGAAAAGTAGACCCGACGGCCGTAGGTTTCACTAGTGGCTTCTCTCATGAGTATAGCATACGGTGGGTGAACAAATTACTGTTGGGCAATTGATCGAAGATCGAATAGTCATGATAGTATCCAAGGCAATGATCATAATATAGGCATCATGTCCAAGATAAGTAGACCGAAACGATTGTGCATCTACTTCTATTACTCCACACATGGACCACTATCCAGCATGCATCTAGTGCATAAGTTCACGGAAAAACGGAGTAATGCAATAAGAACGGTGACATGATGTAGACAAGATCTATTCATGTCGGAATAGACCCCATCTTATTATCCTTAATAGCAACGATACATGTGTGCCTTGCTGCCCCTTCTGTCACTGGCAAAGGACACCGCAAGATCAAACCCATCAGAAAGAAACTCTTCCCATGACAAGAAAAATCGATTTAGTTGGTGTAACTAAACCAAAGATTTGAAGAAGAAATACAAGACTATAAGTAATCATGCAAATAAGAGATCAAAGAAGACTCAAATCATATTCATGGATAGAAATTGATCATGAACTCAAAATTCATCGCATCCTAACAAACATACTACAAAAGTCATTACATCAAATATATCTCCAAGAGACCATTGTATTGAGAATCAAAAGAGAGAGAGGAAGCCATCTAGCTACTGCCTACTGATATGTCTCCATCGTATCTACTTTTCCTAACGCTTTTGTTCTTGTTTTGGACTCTAATTTGCATGATTTGAATGAAACTAACCTGGACTAACGATGTTTTTAGCAGAACTACCATGGTGTTGTTTTTGTGCAGAAATAAAAGTTCTCAAAACGGAAGATAACTTTTTGGAGAATTATTTCAGAATATTTGAGGAATATTGGAACCAAAAGCTAGCAGAGGGAGTGGCCAGGGTGAGGAACAGCCACCAGGGCGCGCCAACCCCCCTGGCACAGCCTGGTGGGTGGTGCTCACCTCGTGGGCCCTCTGACCCTAATACCATTGCTATAAAATCCTATTTTTCCAAAAAAATCAAGGAGAAAGTTTCATCTTGTTGAACGATACGAAGCCGCCGCCACCTCCCGTTCTTCATCGGGAGGCCAGATCTGGAGCCCATTTGGGGCTCTAGAGAGGGGAATCTTTGGTCTTCATCATCATCAACCCTCCTTCATCACCAATTCCATGATGCTCCCCACCAAGAGTGAGTAATTCCTTCGTAAGCTTGCTAGTCAGTGAGGAGTTGGATGAGATTCATCATGTAATCGAGTTAGTTCTGTTAGGGCTTGATCCCTAGTATCCACTATGTTCTAAGATTGATGTTGCTACGATTTGCCATGCTTAATGCTTGTCACTAGGGCCCGAGTGCCATTATTTCAGATCTGAACTATTTATGTTATCATCATTATATCTATGTTCTTGATCCAATCTTGCCTAGTCATATGCACATATTATGTGTTATGATCCGTCAACCCCATAGTGACAATATTTGGGATACTTCACGGTGATGGTTGTATTTTGAGGAGTTCATGTATTCACTATGTGTTAATGCTTTGTTCCGGTTCCCTATTAAAAGGAGGCCTTAATACCCCTTAGTTTCCTTATGGACTCTGCTACCCCGGGAGGGTAGGACAAAAGATGCCATGCAAGTTCTTTTCCATAAGCACGTATGACTATTTATGGAATACATGCCTACATTACATTGATGAACCGGAGATAGTTCTGTGTCGCCCCAGGTTATGACTGTTATATGATGAATATCATCGAATGAATACACCGATCCAGTGCATACGAGTTTTCCACTTATTGTTCTTGTTAAGTTACTACTACCGTTGTTACTATTGCACTTGCTACAAAACTATTACTTCTACTGTTACCACTATTGTTACTGTTGCTACTATTATCAAACTATCATATTACTGTGCTACTAATCACTTTGCTGCAAATATTTATCTCCAGATGTGGTTGAATTTATAACTCAACTCCTAATACTCTCAAATATTCTTTGGCTCCTCTTGTACCGAATCTATAAATTTGGGTTGAATACTCTACCCTCGAAAACTGTTGTGACCCCCTATACTTGTGGGTTATCAAGACCTTTTTCTGGCGCAGTTGTCGGGGAGCATAGCTATATTTGTTGAGTCACTTGAGATTTATATCAATTGATCACTATGAGGAATCTGAAGGATACTAAAACGAGGATTTTTCCTCTACTATGAGGGGAGGTAAGGAATTGCCATCACACTCTGCACTTGATTCACGTTCGGTTATGAGTAAACTTGGAACACCGCCACCTGCTATTAATCCTGATATTGATGATGCTACTTCTGCTATGAATGATGCTTATGATGATGCTAGTACCATGCTTGATCATAGTGTGCCACTAGGTGACTTTCTTGATGAACAAATTGCTAGAGCTACATAGAATGAAATCATTGAAACTGATGAAACTGCTAAAACTGATGAGGTCATTGAAACTGATAATTAAGAAACACCTATTAGGCCTAGCTCTCCTAGATTTGAAATGCCTAAGATACCCAAAGGTTATGCTTTGGATGGAGAATAGCTAGACATACTCTTGCTTGTAAGGATAGAAATGATCTTAAAAAACTACTATGCAAGTATAAGGAAAAGAATTTGAATGCTAAAATGAAATGTGATCCTAATTTTGTTACTTCACCTATCTTTGTTACCGATAAGGATATGAATTCTCTGTTGACCCAGAGTTAATTACTTTGCTTGAAACTGATCCTTTTCATGGCTATGAAACTGAAACTGTGGTAGCACATCTTACTAAGCTGAATGATATAGCCACCCTATTTGCCCATGATGAGAAGATCCGCTACTATTATATTCTGAAATTATTTCCTTTCTCATTAAAGGGCGATGGTAAGATATGGTACAATACTCTTGCTCCTGGTTGTGTGTGTAGTCCCCAAGATATGATTTACTACTTCTCTAAAAAATATTTTCCTGCTCATAAGAAACAAGTTGTCTTACACGCAATATTTAACTTTGTGCAAATTGAAGAAGAGTCTCCCAAAAGCTTGGGGGAGGCTTCTCCAATTGCTTAATGCTTTGCCTGATCACCCACTTAAGAAAAATGAAATACTTGATATCTTCTATAATGGACTAACTGATGGTTCTAGGGACTTCCTAGATAGTTGGGACTTCCTAGATAGTTCTGTTGGTTGTGTTTTCAGGGAATAGACTATTGAACAATCTTAGGAACTATTGAATAATATATTGAAGAATTATGATGATTGGACTCTCCCAGAACCACCACTTGAACCCACTCTAAGGAAGAGGGGTATCTTATTTCTTAGTCCTGAAGATATGCAAGAGGCAAAGAAATTTATGAAGTAAAAAGGTATTAAAGCTGAGGATGTTAACAATTTATCACCTATTGAGGAAATACATGGACTGAACACACCACCACCTCCACATGTGGTAGAGGTAAATTCTTTATTAAAGTTTGATGAAGGTGATATCACTTACAATAAACATCCTAGTCAATGCTTATATGAGTTTGTTAACTACATTAGCAAACAAGATTAGTTCAATGCAAATGTTCTGAAACAATTGAAATATAATTCTGATATGATTGCTCGCTTAAGTGACTTGTTATTTAGAATCAGTAATAATGTTAGAGGTGTAGGAAAACATGCCTCTATGGTTCAAAGTCAGTTAGAACAAGTTGCTAAGTTCCAAAGAGAATTGCTTGATGAAATGAATAATAATACGAATGATCATGCTATTAGAGTAGTGACAAGAGGAGGTAAAATGACCCAAGAACCTCCTTATCCTGAGGGTCATCCTAAAAGAATTGAACAAGACTCTCAAGGAATTAGTACCGATGCACCTAGTCCTTCTAAGAAGAAAAAGAAAAAGAAAAATCATAGGACTTTGCATGCTTCTAGTGAACCTGAGTTAGAAAACCCTCCTGATCCCTGTTCAAGAATTCCTCAGATTAACCAGTTAACTTGCCAAGTAATCCCTATTTGTAGGGTCACCGAGTAGCCGATTAAGTGATTAATCACCTGATTAATTGATTAAATGACCAATTAACTTGCCGATTAGCCTATTAATCCCCTACTCGCCAACCAACCGAGCAACTACGAGTTACCGATTTCCTCAACAATGCTCCTGATAATAATGATGTTTCTATTTCTGATGCTGAAACTCCATCTGGTAATGAACATCCACCTAGTGATAATGATAATGATAGGGATGTTTATGAGGATACTCGCCCTAGTAATGATAAAGAACGAGATAAAGACGTAGAAATAGAACCTGCTATTGATCTTGATAACCCACAACCTAAAAACAAATGATATGACAAAAATACTTTTTGGCTAGAAAACATGGTAAAGAAAAAGAGCCATGGGTTCAGAAACCCATGCCTTTTCCATGTAAACCATCTAAGAAAAAGGATGATGAAGAATTTGAAAGCTTTGCTGAAATGATTAGGCCAGTCTTTTTGCATACCCGCTTAACTAATATCTTAAAGATGCCTCCTTATGCTAAATACATGAAAGACATCATCACTAATTAAAGAAATATACCTAAAGTTGAAATCTCCACCATGCTTGCTAATTATTCTTTTAAGGATGGAGTACCTAAAAAACTTGGAGACCCTAGAATACCAACTATACCTTGCTCCATTAAAAGAAATTATGTTAAAACTGCTTTATGTGATTTGGGAGCTAGTGTTAGTGTTATTTATTTATATTTATATAATAGACTTGATTTGAATAAACATACACGTACTGAAATATCTTTGCAAATGGTTGAAAAATCAACTACCATACCTATCGATATTAGTGAGGATGTGCGATTTGTTGTTGCAAATGTTACTATCCTAACGGACTTTGTTATTCTTGATATGACCAAGGATGACAACATGTCGATTATCCTTGGTAGACCTATTTTGAATACTGCAGGGGCTGTTATTGATTGCAATAAAATCAAAGTCACTTTTCATATCAATGGTAATGAGCATACGGTGCACGTCCCGAAGAAGCAAATACAAGTGAATGGTGTAAATGTTATTGAAAATTCTCCGACACTCACTATTGGAAGCTTTCATCTACCTCTACCTACCGCCAAAAAGAAATATGATATAATTATAGTTGGGGATATGCATATCCCCATTGAGGTAACTTAGTGTTTTACGAAAGTTCTTCGGCTTCATGCTAATTGAAAGTGGTTGTTAATAAGACTTGATCAACCTTATTAATGGATCATTTTTGAGAGGTATGAAGTTGATGAATTTAGTAGACACAATTCTTTGTATCCACTTTTTGTTTCATGTTTTTCTTAGTTAAATAAAATAAAATGCCATGCTTATCCTATTTTCTGAATTTCCCGTGCAATAAAAAATGAGCCAAATATAAAAGTTCTCAGAATGTCCTAAAAATTTAACTTTATTCTTTTTCTGATTTTTGGTACAAATAACACCATAGGGGGGTGCACCTGGTGCCCACAAGACACCAGGGCATGCAAGCCACCCTTGGCACGGCCTGGTGGGTGGTGGGCCCCATGTGGGCCCCCTCACTTATTACCTTAGTCAATGTCATATCTTACCTCCAGAAAAAAATCACCATTGCTCTCTAACTCGCGTTCTTGCTCACGAACCCGTGGATTTTGATCTCTGTGCTTGAAGCTCCATTTTTGAAACTGTTTTAGGGGATTGCTTCTTGGTATGCAACTCCCTCATTGCTCCAATTAGTTTTTGATTTAGTGATTTATTTTCAGAATAATTAGCTACTCTTGGTACTGCTGTAGATGAGCTTGGATATTGAATTCTTAGAGTTCTAAGTAGTTTGAATGCTTGATATGGTCTCTAGGCATCGTTATGAGTAGTTGCTATCAATCTTACTAAATTTAGTTGACATAAATTTTGTGGACTTAAATTTTTAGAAATTTATTTGTAGAAATAAGATGAATTTCTTTAGGAGGTACTCCTCCAAGAAGAATGCTAAAGGAGTCATTGGGGAATCGTCCGACTGTGATCTGAGCACTCCGAGGAAGGTGAAAATGTGGCCGTGCGAATGGCCATATAATCCCTTTATGAAGGAGGCAGGGTTCGATCAAGAATTTTCCCAATTTGTTGCAAATGTTGGGCCGACCAACTTCCTCATAGATGAGTGTGACCAATACCACATCCTTATAAATTCATTCATGCAAAGTTTTCATTCCCTAAGTAAGAATAATCCTCCTGAGGTGCAGTTTAATCTTTATGCTGAAACTTATAAGATATCACTTGCCAACTTTTGTGACATATGTGTAATTACTTCTAACGGGGAATTAAGAGAGCCTAGACTAGTAGAGTTTGAGGACTTTATCCTCACTTTAACAGTGCGTGACGAAAGAGGCGTGTCAAAAGCCAGTGCTACCAGTTTGCAGTTTCCTTCTGTGCAATACTTTGCTTTATTCATCACGAAGTGTTTAACTGCTAAGGAAAAGTTCGGTGCACTTAGTGCCCCTGACCTCGCCCTATTACGACGTGCATTACACAACGATCATACTTTTAGCACAGGAGCTATTATTGCACGACACCTACACCTTAACAAGAGTAAGGGCAACATACATGGTGGCATTTATGCTACTCGTTTAGCGAGTCGTTTTAAAGTTCAGATACGCCCACATGATTATCATTTGCCCATGGTTTATGTAGATCACATGTTATCATGGGAAGCGAACTCTTATGGGATCGGAGGGACCCTTTTGGTTCGGCGGGGGAGAAGGCTCGTGCAAAGAGCAGGTCTTATGAACAACACGCAGGGATTTTACCTAGGTTTGGGCTGCAAAGGTGCGCAAAACCCTACTCCTACTTGGTTGTATTGCGGATGTTCTTAGGGTTCTAGCTACATGAGCGCTATGAGCGGCTGCCACGCGTGTGAGCTAGAAGGTCCCAAGTCCAAAAGTCTAGAAGTGCAAAATTCCAAAATTCCTCTACCGTATCGCCCTGGGCCTCCTTTTATATTCTGAAGGGGATCCCAACAGTGGCGTATAGTGCTTACACGGGGTGTATAGAGCTACAGTGCTCTCATACCTAACACTGACGGTGTAGGACATGCGCATTTAATGCACCGTCAGGCATCTCTCATTGTCTACGGGACGGGACAGGAGCACCTCCCATCGGCACCGCTTAGCCCCTCCATCGCCAGTGCCACAACACGTGCCCAAGAAGGGCGACACCTGGCCTCTACGCTGGTGGGGTCTTGCCGGGGCTTCGCGTTGTCGGGTCCTCGCCTTGCCGGGTCCTACCGAGGCTTCGCCTTGCCGTTTTTTCTGCCTTGCTGGTTCTTTGATGGCCATCCCGGCAAGGTCTTGCCGGAGGTCTTGACTCTCCTGTGCTTGTACCAGGCAACACCCTGCTGGGCCTTGCCGCCAGGGTGGCTACTACCGCCCGTGCACGAGTAAGGGGCACTAGGGAGCCCAAAACTCTAGTGCACCGACACATGTGGTTGATGGATCACCAATTTAATGATGAAGCTGATCTCTTCCATAATATTCGCTACAATTTAGGCCCCGTTCATAAGCTCTCTGGCTTCCGAAAATCGCTGGCTTCTGCTCCTCATGCAGCCAGCCAGCTTCACGAAGGAGCTGGAGTCGTTCGGCTCACTGGTGCGTCTCCTGCCCCTGTTCATATCTAAAGAAATTAGGGCTGGCCACAAACAATATACGAACCAGACCAAATCAGAGTACTACAAGTGGGAGGAGGTGTCTACTCACGTTGAGCTGGGCGAACAGCTTCTCTTGCGTGGATCTCACAGTAGGCCCGTCCAAATTTCCAGAGTCTAGTTCGTGCGGCTGTCGATGGCGACCAACGGATGGGGTGGCAGAAGGTGGTGGTGATGACTGCATGGGGAATTCGGGAGGCTTTTGTGAGAGATGATGGATGGGGACCTATGGGACAAGCATAGATCTGAGGGGCAGCGATGGACAGCAGTGCGGCGGCCAGCCAGTGACGGGGTGGCGGCTAGGGTTGTGAGAGCAGAGGAGTTTTTGTACGAGCTACTAGTCGGGCCACCAAGCTGGTGTTTGATCGAGGGAAGCAATTCTTGTGTGTTTCAAAAACTTTGAGAAAATCCAAAAATACTTCTTGCTTCTTTTCGGTTTTTCTTTTCAGTTTAGTTAGTTGTAGTATTAAAAGAAAACCCAAAAATATTTCTCATTTCTTCTTTGTCTTGTTGGGAGTTCTCCCGTGTAAATAGTTTTTCTCGTTTTTGTTTTTACTTCTTATAGTTTCTTTCTTCAAGAAAAACTATAAACTCCAAAAATATTTCTGTGTGTTTGTCTGAAATTCTCTTCCTTTTTATTGAGTCATATAAGGAGAAGACCATGACGAAAATGTTGAGTGACTCTCATATGCTTTACTCTTGATCTAACAAAGAGCATATATTACTTTGTATTCTCCTCTTGAATAAAATGTTTGCAGATTCGAGCTTAGTCCATGGCAATCTTGCACTATTATTATTTTCATATCATTCGATTGTGCAAAAGAAAGGCAATAATGACGATATATGATGAAGTGACTGTGGCAGAGAGAAGCGAGTATGAACTCAACTTGTTTTTGTTTTTGTAAATATGTTTGACCTAGTATCCATGATTCAACATATTATGATCAAACATGTTCGCAATGACAATTAGAGATTATAGTTGCCAATGCCATGCTTAAGTAGCTAGGAGTGGATAATGATTTATCTAGGATGTCAACATGCATTAAAATGGTTGTGATGTAGTATGATAATATGGTATCCTCCTCTGAATGTTTCAAGTGGCTTGACTTGGCACATGTCCGCGCATGTAGTTGAATCAAAACCAACACAGCCTTCATGATATTTATGTTCATGGTATCCATATCATACTCATGATAGCATTCACTATTTATTATTCGTAATGCATGTTTATGACCGTTTTCGCTCTCTACCTGTCCGCTTCTCAATCTATTTGCTAACCTTCACATGTACTAAGCGGGAATACTGCTTGTGCATCAAAATACTTAAACCAAAGTTATTCCAGATGAGTCCACCATATCTACCTATATGCGGTATTACCCTGCCGTTTCAAGTAAATTTGCATGTGCCACTGACGTCGCTTGAGATTGCGTCGGTATTTCCCGAAAGAGGAAAGGATGATGCAGCAGAACGATGGTAAGTATTTCCCTCAGTTATGAAACCAAGGTATCAATCCATAGAGGAAGATCACGCACCCACATAGCCAGCACCTGCATACAAATAAAAAATACTTACAACCGAACGTGAAAGAGAGGTTGTGAAGCTCTCTACGATAAAAAGATAGATTAGGTGATGATAGTTTTGCCAAATAGATCTCGCAAGAACACAAAATAAAATAATTAAAAAAAGTCCAGCAATGTACTTTTGTTTTTTGGATTAATAGATTTGAAAAAATAAGGCAAAATAGTAGATCGGAAAGCAATATATTGGAAAAGTGGACCCGGGGGTCGTAGGTTTCACTAGTGGCTTCTCTCATGAGTATAACACACGGTGGGTGAACAAATTACTATTAGGAAATTGATAGAAGATCAAATAATCATGACGATACCTAGACAATGATCATTAAATAGGCATCACGTCCAAGACAAATAGACCGAAATGATTTTGCATCTACTTCTATTACTCCACAAATCGACTGCTATCTAGCATGCAACTAATGTATTAAGTTCATGGAGAAGCCAAGTAATGCAATAAGAACGATGACATGATGTAGACAAGATCTATTAATGTAGGAATAGACCCCATGTTGTTATCCTTAATGTCAGTGGGAAAGAACACCACAAGATCGAACCCATCACAAAGCACCTCATCGCATGGCAAGAAAAACCGACCTAGTTGACCTAACTAAACCAAACATTCGAAGAAGAAATATGAAGCTATAAGTAATCATGCATATAAGAGATCATAGAGTACTCAAATAATATTCAATGATGGAAATTGATCATGAACTCAAAATTGATCAGATTCAAACAAACACACCGCAAAAGTCATTACATCAAATAGATATCCAAGAGACCATTGTATTGAGAATCATAGAGTGAAAGGAAGCCATCTAGCTACTGCCTACGGACCCATAGGTCTATGGTGGACTACTCACGCATCATCGGAGAGGAACATATGAGGAAGATGAACCCCTTTGTGATGGTGTTAGATTGGATCTCGAGGTTCTTAAACTTGCGGAGGCTGGAATTGTGTTTCATTGACTCCCCTAGGGTTTTCTGAATATTTGGGACTTTATAGGGTGAATAGTTGGTGGAGGGGACTCCCGAGGTGGGCACATTACACCAGGCCGCGCCAGGGGCATCTTGCGCGCCCCGGTGTCTCGTGCCCTCCTTGGCCTTCCTCTCCGACACTTCTTTGGCACACTGGATATCTTCTGGCCCAAAAAAAATGTCGAATACGTTTCACGGTGTTTGGGCTTCATTTGGTACTGATTTTCTGTGAAGTAAAAAACAAGCAAAAACAACAACTGGCACTTTGGCACTATGTCAATAGGTTAATCCCAAAAAATGATATAAAGTTGCTATAAAATGATTGTAAAACATCCAAGAATGATAATATAACAGCATGGAACAAGCAAAAATTAAAGATACATTGGAGACGTATCAACATCCCCAAGCTTAATTCCTACTCGTCCTCGAGTAAGTAAATGATAAAAACAGAATTTTTGATGTGGAATAATGCCTAACATGTTCATCACATATTCTTTTCTTTGTAGCATGGACAATTGAACTTTTAAATGGTTCAAAGAAATAGTCTAGTTTTGACATGAAAAATTTAATACTCAAGCATATCAATAAGCAACCATGTCTTTTCAAAATATCAACACTAAAGCAAGTTATCCCTAGCCCATCATGCTCAATCATTAATCCATTCATGATACATACTCAAATATTAGCCATACCTAATGTTGAAGTATGATCATAGTGCCTCCTAGTTTGTGCTTCATAAGATAAGATGATACTCAAATTGAAAAATAAAAATTGCATAAA
The DNA here is from genome assembly GCA_022496015.1 of Hordeum marinum. NCBI lineage: Eukaryota > Viridiplantae > Streptophyta > Magnoliopsida > Poales > Poaceae > Hordeum > Hordeum marinum. Next base: position 391,013,442 of record CM039672.1, read on the forward strand.
GTATATAGATAGGCCCTTCACAGAGGGAAGTAGGGATTTGTAGAGGTGCTAGAGCTCAAATGTTTAAATTGATAGAGAAAAATATCTTGGGTGGCATGCCTTTCTTGTCAACAAAAACGACCAAGAGATTTCAACATCTTTCCATGCTAGATACAACATAAGCGGTTCCCAAACAGAAAAAAAATTATTCCTTTTTCCACCATACTTTCACTTTCCATGGCTAGCTGAATCCACGATTGCTTTCCATACCAAAACGTTCCAAGGAGTTTATTATTTGACAACATAAAGTATTTTTTCTTTCTTTTCTTTTCATTTCGGGAATGGGCATCCCTATTACATATGTACTCTCGTACAATGACAAGTGAATAGACACTCATCTTGAGAATAACACATCTCGCATGGAAAGATATTGGTCACCCCCTACCGTTTCATGAGCGGTACGAGCACGCAAAAAGGAAAATTTATTTTAAAATTTAGTGATGGCACATACAAATTTGCTTGGAAAGGCACGAAAATACCGTATATAGGTAGGTATGGTGGACTCATATGGCAAAACTGGGTTTAAGGATTTTGCATGCATAAGTAGTATTTCTACTTAGTACAAGTGAAGGCTAGCAAATGGGTTGAGAAGCATCCAACTAAGAAACAAAAAATCACATAAGCAAGCATTAAGCATACCTAACACCGAATAATGCACCATAAGTAGGATGTAATTTCGTAGCACAACTATTGACTTTCGTGCTTGCATAGGGAATCTCAAACCTTAACATCAATATTATTACTAAGCATAATTACTCACTAACAGAACTCACATCTCACTATTTTCATGTCTCAAAACTATTACAAGGAATCAAGTTTAATTTATCCAATGATCTTCGTGAAAGTTTTTATTATATCCCTCTTGAATATCTATCACTTTGGGACTAGTTTCATATATTACCATTTCTTTTTGACAAGCTCAAACAGATTTAAGTGAAGAACATGAGCATAAAAGTTTCATCTCTCAAAATAAATAAGTGAAGCACGAGAGGATTTCTTCAAAATTACTAACTCTCAAATTAATATAAATGAAGCATAAGAGCATTTCTTCAAACATGTAAAATCACGCTGTGCTCAAAAAGATATCAGTGAAGCACTAGTGCAATTTCATAGCTCAATAGATTTAAGTGAAGCATATAGAGAAATTCTAGCAAATCATACCATAATTTTGGCTCTCTCAAATAGGTGTGTGCGTCATGGATAAAAGAAAAACAAGCAAAGATACATGATGCTCCAATTAAAACTCATGATAGGTCACGAATAAAAATATAGTTCCAAGTAAAATACTGATGGTCGTTAGGAGAAAGAGGGGATGCCACTCGACACATCCCCAAGCTTAGTTCCTTGTTACTCTTTGGATAATATATTTTGGGTGCGGTAGCATCCCCAAGCTTAGGATCTTATTACTCCTTATTCCTTCATCCATCGTGATCTCACCCAAATCTTGAAAACTTCAATCACACAAAACATGACAAAATTCTTTTGAGATCCGTTAGTATAATAAAGAAAATTAGCATTTCAAGTACTATTGTAAACCCATTAATATTTAATCATTGCATTATATCTACTGTATTCAAACTTTACCATGACTTATACCCCCGAATACAAGCCATATTTTCATCAAAAAAAGCACACAATGCAACGAAAACAGAATCTGTTTTAGACAGAACAGTCTGTAGTAATCTGTCCTCTACTCATACTATGTAACAATTTTTTTTTGAAAAATTAGTATAATGTAAATAATTTGTATATAAATATTGTGTTAAAATTTCATCTCCTTATCATGTTCTAGTAAAAAAATAAAAATTCGTGCACTCGAGACAAAGTTTCTGTTTCAGATTTAGCATTGTTTCTACTCATCTTATGAATCAGCCTAAAGGCTTTACTTGGTACAAACACAAAATTAAACATAAAAAACACAATCATAACATAAGAATAATTTTTTAAACACTCAGAAACAGTAAGGAAAAGGTAAAAATAATTTTATTCATTGGGTTGCCTCCCAACAAGCGCTATCGTTTTACGCCCCTAGCTAGGCATGATGATTTTAATGATGCTCAAATAAAAAGTGAAACATGCAAGAGAGCATCATTAATCTCATGACAAACACATTTAAGTCTAACCCACTTCCTATGCATATGAATTTTTTGAGCAAACAATTTGTGGGAGCAAGAGTTAACTAGCGTAGGAAGGCAAAACAAGCATAACTTCAAAACTTTGAACACATAGAGAGGAAACTTGATATTATTGCAATTCCTTCAAGCACATGTTCCCCCCTCATAATAATTTTCAGTAACATCATGAAGGAATTACACAATATAAATATCATAAACAATACTCTCTTTATGATCAACATGCATAAAGTTTTTATCATCTTCCAAAATAATGGGATTATCATCAACTAAAGTTATGACCTCTCTAAACCCACTTTTATCAACAAAAAACATAAGATTGAACACTCTCCAAACATGTGGGATTCTTTTTACCTAAAGTTGACGCTCTTCCACACCCACTTTCGATACTATTTCAAACATTATTATCAATAACATATTCAACATGAGGTTTAAATAAAATTTCAAAATCATAAGAAGCATTATCACCCCAATCATGATCATTGCAATAAGTTGTTGACATGACAAAAATACCATCCCCAAGCTTGTAGTTTTGCATAGCATTAACATAATTGACATTAATGGAATTTATAGTAACATCATTGCAATGATGCTTTTCAATCAAGGAGCTATCAGGGATCACCTTATAAATTTCTTCTTTCAACATTTCATTAAATTTTCAGATTCATGATTTTCAAACAAAACTTCATAGAGATAATCAAGTGCACTCAACTCACTAGAAATTGGTCCATCATAATTTGGCCTATTGAAAAGATTAGCAAGTGGATGAGGATCCATATCAATTGATTTTTAGCAAGCGAAGATGCAAGCAGATAGAAGGCACATGGCAACACAAGAAAAGATAGCAAACAAGAGATCTGACAAGAAAAAAGGAAAACAAAAAAGAGGGCGAATAAAACGACAAATTTGTGAAGTGGGGAGAGGAAAACAAGAGGAAAATGGCGCAATGAGATAAGATTTGTGGTTAGGAACCTGGTAGATGATATCGCCTCCTCCCTAGCAATGGCGCTAGAAATTCCTTTGACGTGGCTTGAGACTGCGTCGGTATTTTCCCAAAGAGGAAGGGATGATGCAGCACGGCGACCGTAAGTATTTCCCTCAGTTATGAAACCAAGGTATCAATCTGTAAAGGAAGATCACGCGCCCACATAAGCAACACATGCACACAAATAACAAATACTTGCAATCCGACGCGAAAGAGAGGTTGTCAAGCTCTCTACGATAAAAAGATAGATTAGGTGATGATAGTTTTGGCAAATAGATCTCGCAAGAACACAAAATAAAATAAGTAAACAAAAAGTGCAGCAAGGTATTTTTGATTTTTTTGGATTAATAGATCTGAAAACAAAAAGGCAAAATAGTATATTGGAAATCAATATGTTGGAAAATTAGACCCTGGGGCCGTAGGTTTCACTAGTGGCTTCTCACATGAGAATAGCGCACGGTGGGTGAACAAATTACTGTTGGACATTTGATAGAAGATCAAATAATCATGAAGATATCCAGGGAATGATGATTATATAGGCATCTCATCCAAGATAAGTAGACCAAAACGATTTTGTGTCTACTTCTATTACTCGACACATCGACCGCTATCCAGCATGCATCTAGTGTATTAAGTTCATGGAAAAACTAAGTAATGCAATCAGAACGGTGACATAATGTAGCAAGATCTATTCATGTAGGAATAGAAACCATCTTGTTATCCTTAATGGCAACGATACATGCGTGCCTTGTTGCGCCCTCTATCACTGGGAAAGAACACCGCAAGATCGAACCCACCACGAAGCACCTCTTCTCAGGGCAAGAATAATCGATCCAGTTGGCGTAACTAAATCAAAGATTCGAAGAAGAAATACAAGGCTATAAGTAATCATGCAAATAAGAGACCAAAGAAGACTCAAATCATATTCATGGATAGAAACTGATCATGAACTCAAAATTCATCGGATCCCAACAAACACACCGCAAAAGTAATTACATCAAATAGATCTCCAAGAGACCATTTTATTGAGAATCAAGAGAGAGAGAGAGAGGAAGCCATCTAGCAACTACATATGGACCCGTAGGTCTATGGTGGACTACTCACGCATCATCGGAGAGGCACCTATGAGGAAGATCACCCCCTCCGTGATGGTGTTATATTGGATCTCAAGGTTCTGGAACTTGCGGTGGCTGGAATTGTGTTTCATTGACTCCCCTAGTGTTTTCCGAATATTTGAGAATTTATAGAGGTGATAGTCGGTGGAGGGGGTCCCGAGGTGGGCACGTCCCACCAGGCCACGCTAGGGGCCTCTAGCGCGCCCTGGTGGGTGGTCCCCACCTCGGCCTTCCTCTCCGACACTTCTCTGGCCCATCTAGTGTCTTGTGGCACAAAAAGAAAACTCCAAAAAGTTTCACAGTATTTGGGCTTCGTTTGCTACTGATTTTCTGTGAAGTAAAAAATAAGCAAAAACATCAACTGGCACTTTGGCACTATGTCAATAGGTTAGTCCCAAAAAATGATATAAATTTTCTATAAAATAGTTGTAAAACATCCAAGATTGATAATATATTAGCATGGAACAAGCAAAAATTATAGATACGTTGGAGACGTATCAGGCCACAACCCATCAGGGTGCCCGTAGGGCCTCCGGCGCGCCCTGGTGGGTTGTGGGTGGCCTGGGCTCCCTCCTAGTTGCTTGTTTGGCCCATTGGCACGCTTCTGGTCCAAAAAAATGTCCAAAAAGTTTCGTCTCGATTTGACTCCGTTTGGTACTAATTTTCTATGAAGTAAAAAATAGGCACAAGCAACAACTGGCACTTTGACACTATGTCAATTGGTTAGTCCCAAAAAATGATATAAAGTTGCTAATGAAACAAGCAAAAATTATAATAATAACATGGAACAAGCAAAAATTATAGATACATTGGAGATGTATCACCTTTGAATGTAAATTTAATGATAATGAAATCATGGCTTCTTATGCTAATGGTATATATGATTACCATGACATGTAAAAAATAGAAGAATTTGTTGCTTTTAAGGGTGCTTATGAAATTGAATCTTTCTTTGAAAAGTATGATAACTATGATGATGTTGTTTACAAATCTGAAATTTTTGCCATACTTCAATATTTTTATGAGAATTATGAATACAATGCCTATATTAATGAATTTATTGAGAGAATGTCTGTTGCCTTGGAAGACAAATATTTTATAGGAATCTATGGAAGAAGAAATTGCTGAAACTGTGAGATCGTTAGATGAAAAAGATGAGCAGGAGAGCGGATTGATCGCCCGTGCCTGCCTTCTAATGAGAGTAACTTTTCAACTCATATATTGTTTAATTTCCCTTCATACTTACCGAAGGATGAATGCTATTATCCCTTGGATTCATTTGAAATATCGCTTTTTGATGAACTTGATGCTTGCTATGTTGGTGGCCATGATGCTAATATGAATTATGCTTATGGAGATGAACTTGCTATCATTCCTTATGTTAAGCATGAAATTTTTGCTATTTCACCCACACATGATAGTCCTATTATATTTTTGAATTCTCCCTACTACACTATATCGGAGAAGTTTGCACTTATTAGGGACTAGGTTGATGGGTTAAATTTTAATAGTACACATGATGATTTTGATGAATATAATATGCATGTGCTTTCTTATCCTACTTGCAATTATTATGAGAGAGGAACGAAATATTCACCTCTCTATGTTTCCAATACGATAAAATTGCAAGAAACTACTTATGCTATGTATTGGCCTTTACTTGATGTGCGTGCATTGTTCTTTTATGACATGCCAATGCATAGGAAGAGAGCTAGACTTTTTTGCTACATGATATATGTTGCTTTGTGCTCACTACTAAATTGCAACTCATTGTTAATTAAAATTGGCTTTGATATACCTTGGGATCTCGGTGGATCAATTACTTGAGCCCTATATGCCTAGCTTAATGGCTTTAAAGAAAGCGTTGTCAGGGAAACAACCCAGTAGTTTTAGAGAATAGTTTATTTCTATTGTGTTCTTTTAAAATAATTAAAAATAAAAATATAGTGGGGATCCTAAAATCTTTTCAAAAAGAAAAGTGAAAATGAGAAAGACGAGCATCTTTGAAGTGGGCGGCGTCCTTGACCTTTTGTTCATGCCCATGGAAAGTTTGTGAATCTTGATTATAGCAACTTTTTGAAAAAAATCCCCTTGTACAAATTCATTGTATCATACAAATAATACAATATTTACCTTTAGAATGTTTAAATTGCTTGTTTGATATGTGTTGTGTAAAAACAGAAACTTTGGCTGCAGTGTTTGTTTTTTGATATTTTACTGGAACGTCAAAAGCTTCTTAATTTTTACACAGTACTGTTATACAATATTTTTACGAGTTCCTATTTTTTCTGATTTTTTTGAACTACAGAAATATTTGTATCATTTGCATCTTTACAGACTTTCCTGCTTTTCACAAATTGCTGTTATAGTTGCTTTGTCTGCTTATGTTTGAGTTCTTGTTGAACCCCATTGACTTGGAAGGCATAGAATTCTGATATCATACAATAGGTAATTTTGGATTATAATCACACAACAATGTTATAGCAGGAAATAATGGGATTTTATGTGATATTTACTAACCTTTCTAAAAAAAGTGATGTCAACTTTTGTGTGGATGAATTGTTCGAAGATCGAGGAGGTATCGATATGAGAAGAATAAGGAGAGACAAGAATTCAAGATTGGGGATTCCAAATGCACCCCAAGTAAATATTCAAGGAGACTCAAGTGTGTAATCTTGGGGATGCCCTGGAAGGCATCCCATCTTTCTTCTTCAAGAATTATTGGTATGTCTTGGTTTTTGTTTCGTCACATGATATGCGTAAATTCTTGGAGCATCGTCTGCCTTTTTATTTTCCTTTTACAAATGCACCTTGCTGGTATGGGAAAGTCCATGGTTGATTTATAGAATGATCTTTGCGCTTCACTTTTATCTTTTGAGTATGGCTTTATAGAATGCTTCATGTGCTTCACTTATATCATTTGAAGTTGGATGCCTGTTTCTCTACATATAGAAAATTGTTATTTGTAGAATGCTCTTTTGCTTCACTTATATTTCTTAGAGCATGGTCTTGTGTAGAAAGAATTAAACTCTCATGCTTCACTTACACCTATTTAGAGAGTCAACGGGAATTAGTCATTTACACGGTAGTCATAAAATCCTACATAAAACTTATAGATCACCGAATATGATATGTTTGATTCCCTACAATAGTATGGCAATATTAAGATGGTAATATATGGGGGTACTGGTGAATAATTGTGGTCCACTAATAATATTGATGTTAGGGTTTGTGATTCTCTAGCATGCACGTATAGTCTCTAGTTATGCGATGAAGTGGATCGTAATTTATCCTTGACTCAAACTTTTTGTGCTGTTATAATCGGGGGTGCGCGATGGTTAAATCCTACCAACCTCCTCCTTAGGGGCATGTGAGTAGTGCTTTGCTTCGAGAGAGCTAATAGAATCTTGTAATAAGTATGTGAAAGTGTGTTATATCGACTAGAGGGGGGGTGAATAGGCGATTTTTACAAATTCATTACTTGAGGAATTTCAACTTTGAGGAATTTGAAATGTGATGAATAACTAGCAGCGGAATAAGTACTCAAGTGCATGAGGGACATAGTAACAACATAGTCATCATGATGAAATGAAACATGCACAGATTACAAGTAGCGTGATATAGGATAAGCAATGATGAACAAGGTAACTTGAAGATTTTGAGTTGAGGAATTTGTGAAAGTCTTCAGTAAAATTCTTCAAACAGTAACAATCAATTTCATCAACACGTATAAGAGGAATAGATGGGTTGAGGAAATAGAACCAGGTAGCTTTATGAAGACAATGGTTTGATGACCCAGTTCCAACTAGTGTGATAGTCGTATGTGTGGTTTGGAGCGGCCTGGTATTTAAACCAGAGGACACACAGTCCCAGGACACATAGTCCTTACCGTATTCTCCTTGAGCTAAGGTCACACAGTCCTCGCCCAACACTCGTGGTAAGTCTTCAGGTTAGACTTCCAAAACCCTCACAAACTAGTCACCCGGTGATCCACAATTTACAGCTGGATGCTCTAGACCAAGGTCACTTCGTGATCCCCAATTGACTGCAGGATGCACTCGACCATGACGCCTAACCGTCTCGAGGATGCACAGTCCTCAAAGGTAACAAGCGTCGGTTCCACATAGGAATTTCTTCAGTGATGCTCAATCACTTTGGGTTTGGTTGTTTGGTTGTGGGTTTTTCCTCACTGATGATTTTCTCTCAAAGTCCTCGAAGGATGGGTTGCTCTCAAATGACAAGTGTCAGTTCTCTCTTGGAGCAAAAAACCAACTAGTGGTTGTGGGGGTGGCTATTTATAGCCAGGGTGCAACCTGACATGATAATACATAAATGCCCCCAATGATATGACCATTATGTGGATGTTATGATGGGGGACAGCTGGCGCTAAGCACATCAACGGTCGGAATTTTGAACTACGAAAGTCCTCGGGCTTATCATGTTCCTCACTTGTAGGCAATTCGCACTAGTGAAATCCTAACTCCTTAGTCAGATCAATTTCCTCAGAGACCATAAGAACTTCATCTCTATCACTGAAGAACTTGACTGAACCGTAAGAGATTTCCAAAGGCTTCACTCGAAGGATTGTGTAGGTTGAGGATTTTGGAGTTGAGCATCAGTTGGAAATTTTCCTTAGTATTACCTCGCCCCCTTTAATAGTACGGTGTTTCTTATGACTCCAAGAAAGGAAATGAAACTACAAAAATAAAAGTCTTCTCGCTTCCAAGTCCTCGTTCATATCTTCAAGGTCACACCAACTTCTTGATTTTCAAAGTCTTCAGCAAAGTCTTCACCAAAGTCTTCAGTGGAAGACATACATTTTTAGGGGTCGGTAATCTCCGGATGTATCAAACTCCGAATCGACTTACAGAGTCTATGTAAACTTAAAAACACATTATTTCCTTAACCTATAAGTCTTCAATACACCAAAATCACTAAGGGGTACTAGATGCACTAACAATCTCCCCCCTTTTGGTGATTGATGACAAATATGTTAAGTTTTCAACGGAAATAATACTATGAAGTGTAAATACCGAGTTTGAGGAATTTGATTGCAAGATATAGAAGAACTCCCCCTGAAGATGTGCATATTTAAGGAATTTGCTTTGGACTGCAAATGCACATATTAGGTTAAAAACATGGAGAACTCCCCTTATATCTTGTAATTCATACACGCATTTGGACATATGATATGAAGAATTTGAAATGCATGATGAAAATGGTGTCTGACGAAATTTAGCATGTATGCATTAAGGTACTTGAGGAAATAAACATGTGAGGAAATAGTTCAAAAGTGTCAGACCACCATCGGACTTAAGTTTACAACTCTATCAACAAAAGCTTCAAAAGAGCGAGAGTTGTAACTTAAACAAAAATAGCACATATATATAGAGACCTGCTTGAAGACTAACTCAAAATTTCTCCCCCTTTGTCATCGAGGACCAAAAGGGACGAAAAAGTGGGGATTAATGCCCCTTTGAAGAATTTCATCGTGTTGGTGAGGAAGGAGCGCCAGCGTTGTCGGGGTCGTTTGTCAATGCAGGGCCTGCCGTAGTGTCGTCAATGTCTTCATCTTCATCTCTCTAATGTGATGAAGAATATGAACTTGTGACCATCAGAGGAACTTGGACTTTCTTGAATTTCTTGTTTGGTTGATGAGCCCAGTAAGGATTTTCCTCAAGATCCATCTCCTTCAGTTCTTCAGGAGTCTTGAGGTGAGACAATATGGCCCAAGTGCGGTTGAGGTTTTCATGCGCATAGTAGTGATTCCTCTTCACAGTGTTCTATGTCACAGTCATGTTTTTAACAATGTAACCAAGTTGACGCTTCACCCACTTGTGATTGCGGTCGACCTTCTGATGAAGACTTATTAGAAGCTTGTGATCAGTCATCACACGAGGGGCGGACTCTTGAGGTTTTTGAGCTGAGGCTTTTGCTTCTGAGTCCTGAGTTACAGTGCCATCATTGGTGGAGAAGGAAGCAACTTTGCGAAACTGTCCATCCAATGGACGAGTGCCTTCATCATGACAACCTTGCCTTTTCCTTCCACTGAGTCAATCATGCTATTTGATGACTTCGATCGGAGGCAGGAAGCCAAAGTGATTCTGGAAATCAGCCTTGAAGGGAACTAAAGACTTTGCCCTGATGAATTTCATGATCCAAGGTGCATAAGGCTTCTGTTCAAATGGAGCTAAAGCAGCACTAGCCAATGTCCTCATGAAGAAATCATGGAAGTTGATGGGAATCCCATGAATGATGTTGAACAGCATATTCTTCATGACTCCCTCCACTTCATCTTCTTCAGAATTGTGGACATAGAGTGTTCGTGAGAATGCGGTAGACTGTCCTTGGCACATACAGCAAATCCTTCACTAAGAAGATTTCCCGTTGAGGCTTTCTAGGAGCCAATGGCTTCATCAGCACTTGCATCAGTTGATTTGGAAGAGCAGGTTCATCAAACAGACGACGAGATTCATCTGAAGGAATTGGAACTGGGACAGTCTGAAGTAATTCACAAGCTTGAGCAGTGAAATGAGTTGATCCTGTCATCCAATCCAAAACCTAGGAGTTCATGTCTGAAGAATTTCCACAGATGTGCAGAGTAGCATAAAATTGAAGAATGAGTTCTTCATTCCAGTTGCAGATGTCTACGCAGAAAGGAAGAATGCTCGCATCGTGAAGAACTTGGAGCACCGGCGTGAATGATGGAAGTGTTTCGATATCAGCATGAGGAATCTGATGGTGCTCGAAGACTTTTTTCTTGTCGAACAAGACTGATGCATAGTAGTTCATCTGAGTTGTAGTCCAGAATCTACTTCGCCCGGCCCTTGCTGAGTCATACGGATTGGGTCCAGTGAAGAACATGCGATCATTGAAGAAATTTCTTTTGAGGAATTTGGGGGCGCGCTGAGCCGTTGAACGGCATTCTGGGCTTTGGTAGAAGATTTGGCTTGAAGCGGCCCTTGATCTCTTTTGGCATGGGAGGAACTTCTTTAGTCTGAGGAAATTGAAGTGCAGGTTCGTTAGTGGCAGTTGGAGCAGCAAAGTCATCAGCTGATGTAGCTGGAATTTTTTAGTGGCTTTGGTGGCCAAGTCACCAGATTCTTCATGAATTTCTTAAGTCTCGGCTGGGGACTGAGGAATTAGTGATAGATGTGTGGTCATTGGGGAATTTGGGTGACCAGATTCCCAATATTCATCATTGATGATTGGAGTTGTATTGCCAATATCCACATCCTCATCAATTTCTTCTACTCCAGCCTCTTCAGCAGTGAACTGAGGCTGGGGCGATGATTCCTGGGAGTTGAAGCATTTTCTTCAACTTCAATTTCTTCATCAATTTGTTGTGTCGAAGCAGCATAATGATCTTCCTCTTCTTCATCTGGGATGACGTAGTCAAGCCCAAAAGGAATAATTTCATAGGCAGGTGCAGAGGAGATTGAAGTGGCATCAATGGGTCCAGTTGAAGAACTTTTCACAGTCGTAAACTTCTTTGCAGCTAAGGAATCTGAAACTGATGCTTTTCTCTTTAGTCTTTTGCTCAGCAGCCTTAGTTACTTTAGGCATGACTGATGCAGTCGTCCTGGTGGGTTCAGTTTCTTCAGGTGTAGCAAAAGCTTCAGCTGGCCTGGCAGTTTCTTTTGGCACGACAGTGGAGGTTGTCCTGGCATGTTCATCAGCGGTCTGATGTTCTTCAGCAGTGCTGGCTATTTCTTCAGGTGCATGAGCATTTTCATCAGTAGGCTGAGCTTCTTCAGCCGCGGGATTAGTTTCATCAGCAGGCTGAGTAGTTTCATCAACCTGAGGAATTTGAGGTTGTGGTCGAGCTGCAACCCTTGTGTTGTGGTCCTTAACAGTAGCTTCAGCTGCTCTGACAAATCTGACCTTGGTGCCCTTCCATTCAGCATCATACCTTTCTTGTTCCTCAGTGAGGGAGCAAACTTCAGACTGAACTGTGATGAGTTGATTTGCAGTCAAATTCATCACATTATTCCTCAAAAAAAATTCTTTCCGAGCTATGTTCCTCTTAGCTCTCTAAGCTTGATCTCGTGTCCATTTTTCCTCAGCGATAAAGTGAGTGAGGACATGGTCCACACCAAGAGGCGGGTTCAATGAGGAAAGTGGGGTGCTTGGATCCTCATGCCATATATCCATGAAGTTGAAGATCATCTTGGGATCCAGCATGAGAGGAACAGAGCTTCCCTTGGCTATAGCAGCCTTTTGCTAACTTTGTTTGATGATTTCTTCCAATTCTTCATCATTAGCTCCATCATCATCCTTAGATCCTGAGGGTACAGTTACCACTGCTTTGCTTGTGTGAGGACTTGGTGTTTGACCTCGTCCAGCAGTTTTCTTCAGCTTTAACACTGTAGGACTAGTTGAAGACTTTGCTTTAGCAGAGGAGCTTGCAAAGATTTTTAAATTTTTTGAGAATCCATCCGTCCTCTGACATGATGCAAGGTGTACAAGAGTTGAGGACTTTGCAGCTGCAGTTGAAGACTGAGTAGCAACCGTACCAGCAGCTGAGGCCTTTGAAAGATGAAGCTTTTGGGCTTGAGGTATCTGCTCTGATGGTTTTGAGGTTGAAGAACTTGTCTTCACAGCAGATTTCTTCAGCATTGATTTCTTCGGAGCACTTGCAGAGGCTCCGGCAGAGGTGGCAGCAGCAGAGTCTTCATTGAATTTCTTCACTGCCTATTTGGCTTGCCTCGCCAGCTTGGCTTGCTGTTTCTCCCATATATGAGGAAAGTCCTCACCACATTTGAGACTTGTGGGATCGGCAATTTGATTTTGAGCCAAAGGAGGCCTGCTGCATGGAGGTTTCACAACGAATTTCATCATGTATTTTGGAGTTACATAACGATATTCCTTCCATTCCTTTGCCCATCTCCTCTCAATTTTCTGTAGACGAATCTTTCTCTGCTTAGTTGTCTCTTTGCCATGAGTTTCTTCATCGGGTGTGGAGTATTCCTCATACAAGTCATCTGGAATCTCAAAAGCAGTGTGTACATCTAGCTTCTTTCCACCTTTCTATGGCTTCTTCCCATCAGCCATTTTCTTCAGTTGAGGATTTTGAACTCTTGAGGACTCTGAAGAAGTACACAGTTTTTGCTCAAAAAACGTTGCAAATGAGTTAAGTTGATGAGAACCTAGTGATTCATCAGCGGACATGTTGTACCTGTGAATACAGTATAGGTGCGAGGAATTTGAAGAGGTCATATGCATTCTCAGAAATTTTTCAATAAAAATAGGTGTGAGGAATTTTACCATTGGTGTCTTGAGGAATTTCACTAAGTGTTCTTTGTCTTAGGTTCCAGAGTTTTACAAATTTTGAGGATTCACACAATTGAAGAACCTTGAAGAAAATCATAACTTAGAGAAAGTCATCAAGTGTACGAACATGTAAGGTGCTTTAGAATGAGATTCTTGAAGAATAAACACCTTTTTGAAGATTTGGGAAATCTTTAAGATCAAATAAGGGCAGTAAAAATAAATTTTATTTACCGTGATGAAGAACATGATGAACTATGAGATGCGATTGAGGAAGTTCGTCAGTCCAGATCTCCCACGCCCTAGCTTGGCAGAGGGAGACAACTACAGCGGCGGCAGGATGAAGACTTACATGACCGATGCGAGTACAGGGGTGGCAAGGTCGATGCAGTGAAGCTCTTCCACACCGACGTCAATGACTTTAGCAGCGGCGCTAGCTTGGAGCTCGGGAGAAAAAGAGTAGAGATGAGGAGTAACCGAGCATAGTGGAAGGGGAGGGAGTATTTATAGTGGAAGTGAAAACCAATCCGTCTGAAGTTTTTGGACCAGATTGCCCCTGACCGTTGCTCTCCATGCGACAGGTGTCACCCACGTTCTGAGTGGTGGCGATAGTGGGGGATCGTGAGTTACCCAGTCGCGGGAATCGGAACCGTTTGAGCAGGAACCGTTGAAAATTTTAAAGTTTCCGTTCGCAAATTCCTCAGCTGTGAAGGACACAGTGAAGACTTTGAACGAGTTTCAAAGTAGAACGCATATGAAGAATTTGTGAACAGACTGGGTTGAGTTTAGCATAGAGAGGAAAAGGGTACGATCACATTCACTTAGATGAAAATCAACTTGAAGAATTAGCTATAAGTGAATGCTATTGAGGACATTGAAAACTTGAATATATAAGTATATAATCAATGAAGAACATGAGTTTCGTAGTTTGAAGAATTTGAAAGGTTGATGAATTTGAAAAGTTGAGGAATTTGCAAACTTTAGGAAGTTGAAATTTTGAAGAATTTGCAAAATGACGAAAAAACTCAACTTTGAAGAATTTCAACTATGGTTGGTGGCGTGACCCACCGTATAAGAATGATGATTTCAGACACCGCGTACAATTGTCGTAGGGTTCTGAGAATCAAATTCTTCATTAATTTCTTCACACTCAGAGAGTTATTCTTCATTGATTGTAGAAAAACATTACTTCGTGTGTTGCACATCTAAGTCATCAATTTTGCATAAGTGTTAGGATATGTGTCCTTTTTCAAAGAACATTCAAAGATTCAAAGATATTTAGCTCACACCGCAACTTGCATAATCTCTTTTCATCCAAGGGATTTGTGAAGATATCGTCCAGTTGTTCTTCAGTGGGAATGTGGTCGATGGAGATGCCGCCCTTGAGTACATGATCTCGAAGAAAGTGATGACGAATCTGGATGTGCTTGGTCTTGGAATGCTAAACTGGGTTGTAAGAAATCTTGATGGCACTCTCGTGATCGCAGTAGAGAGGCACATTCTTCAACTTGATGTCGTAGTCCTTGAGGGTTTGCTTCATCCATAGCAACTGACCGCAGCATGAACCAGCAACAATGTACTCAGCTTCAGCAGTAGACAGTGAGACACAATTCTGCTTCTTCGAGGACCAACAGACTAAGGATCGTCCGAGGAAATGACATGTGATTGAGGTTGACTTGCGATCCACATGATCTCCAGCATAGTCAGCATCAAAGTATCCGACGAGATGAAGATTTGAGCCCTTGGGATACCATAATCCAACTGTCGGTGTGTGAGCTAAGTATCGAAGAATATGTTTCATAGCCTTATGGTGTGATTCCTTCGGTGTTGCTTGGAATTGGGCACACATGCAAACACTCAGCATAATATCAGGCCAAGATGCACATAGATACAATAATGAGCCAATCATGGAGCGATATACCTTCTGATGGAAATCTTTACCATTTTCGTCAGTGCAGAGGTGGCCTTTTGAAGGCATTGGAGTTTTGACAC
Organism: Hordeum marinum; assembly: GCA_022496015.1. Classification (NCBI taxonomy): domain Eukaryota; kingdom Viridiplantae; phylum Streptophyta; class Magnoliopsida; order Poales; family Poaceae; genus Hordeum; species Hordeum marinum. The sequence goes on from CM039672.1 coordinate 391,028,975, forward strand.
CTTTGCAATCTTGCATGTCGAATTTCCTCAAAACATCCTTGAGGTATTTCTCTCGTGAGATTAAGATGCCGTTGTCTTGCGGACAAATTTGAAGACCTAAGAAGAATTTCAACTATTCCATCATAGACATTTGATATTCTTCACTCATCATATAGGCAAATTCATCACTGTAACATTTGTCAGTACAACCAAAGATAATATCGTCCACGTATATTTGGCATATGAGCAGTTCATTGTCATAGGATTTTGTGAAACGAGTTGGGTTGAGTGAACCGGGTTTGAAGCCTTTCTTCATGAGGAATTCCTTTAGAGTGTCATACCACGCCCGAGGGGCCAGCTTGAGGCCAGCTTGAGGCCATAGAGGGCCTTGTTGAGTCTGAAGACTTTGTCAGGATGCTTAGGGTCTTCAAAACCTAGGGGTTGAGAAACATATACTTCTTCCTCAAGCTTACCATTGAGGAATGCACTTTTCACATCCATTTGGTATAAGATGATATCATGTTAGCATAAGCAAGCAATATGCGAATAGCTTCAAGTCTAGCAACGGGTGCAAAAGTTTCATCAAAGTCAATTCCCTCAACCTGTGTGTAGCCTTGAGCTACAAGATGACCCTTATTCCTTACCACAAGCCCATTTTCATCTTGCTTGTTGCGGTAGATCCACTTGGTACCTATGATGTTGTGCTTGCGAGGATCTGGCCGCTTGACAATTTCCCACACGTTCTTGAGCTTGAATTGATGCAATTCCTATTGCATAGCTTGAATCCACTCAGGCTCCTTGAATGCTTCATCAACTTTGGTGGGCTCTATGATAGAGACAAGGGCAAAGTGCCCACAAAAGTTAGTTAAATGTGAAGCTTTTGAGCGAGTGAGAGGACATGGTGCATTGATGTCATCGATGATTTTGTCAATCTGCACTTCATTTGCAACTCTTGGGTGAGCAGGTTGACGTGGGTGAGGATTTTCTTCAGCACCATTTTCTTCAGGGGTATCAGCATGAATGTCTTCATTCGTTGGAATAACTTCCTCAGTGCGTATGACTTATTCAGTAGCCTTCAGCTTAATGGATTCCTTAGGAGACTGTTCATCTAGCACAGAAGGCAGGTGCTCTCTTTGTGAGCCATCAGTTTCATCGAACCGCACATCTACAGTTTCAACAACCTTGTGGTGGTAGGTGTTGAAGACTCTGTAGGTGGCGAGTCCTTTCCGTAACCAAGCATAAAACCTTCATGTGTTTTCGGTGCAAATTTTGAACGGTGGTGAGGATCTCCAATCCAGCATTTTGCACCGAAGACTTTGAGATAACTTACATTGGGTTTCTTGCCAGTCATAAGTTCATACAAAGTCTTCTTGAAGAATTTGTGAAGATATACCCTGTTGATGATGTGGCATGCAGTATCAGTTGCTTCAGGCCAGAAGCGACGAGGAGTCTTGTATTCATCAAGCATGGTGCGAGCCATCTCAACAAGAGTCCTCTTCTTGCGCTCCACGACGCCATTCTGCTGAGGAGTATAAGGGGGAAGATAACTCATGAGATATACCAAGTTCATCAATGTATTCATCAAGATTAGTGTTCTTGAACTCAGTCCCATTATCACTCCTGATATGCTTGATCTTGACGCCAAAGTTGTTGGAGGCCCTTGAAGCAAATCGTCTGAAGACATCCGGCACTTCAGTCTTGTACAGAATAGTATGCACCCAAGTGTAACGAGACTAATCATCAACAATGACAAAGCCATACAAACTTGAAGAATTTGTTAGTGTGGAGTAATGAGTGGGACCAAAGAGATCCATGTGAAGCAATTCAAATGGTTGAGTCGTGGTCATGATTGTCTTTGAGGGATGCTTGGATCTGGTCATCTTCCCAGACTCACATGCACCACAGAGGTGGTCCTTGAGGAATTTGACACCTTCAATGCCAATGATGTGCTTTTTCTTCACGAGCGTGTGCAAGTTTCTCATACCAGCATGTCCAAGTCATCGATGCCACAACCAGCCTTCTGAGGACTTTGCAAGTAAGCATGTGGCAGGCTGAGGACCTGTAGAGAAATCAACAATATACTAGTTTCCTTCTCCTAAAGCCTTCGAAGACTTTGGAATTGTCAGATTCCATGATGACAACACAACAATATTTTCGAAATACGACAATCATATCAAGATCACAAAGCATTGAGACAAACATAAGGTTGAACCCAAGGGATTCGAGAAGCATCACCTTATCCATGGTTCGGTCCTTTGAGATTGCAACCTTACCTAGACCCAATACCTGGCTTTTTTCCTTTGTCTGCGTAGGTGATATGCTTCAGATGAGATAGAGCAAGTGGCAAATTCATCAGTAGATTCTTGTCACCAGTCATACGGTTTGTGCATCCACTGTCGAGGACCCACTCAGTAGCTTTTGGAGTATCATCCTGCTGAAGAATTAGTACAACTTACGGACTCGTATGTTTAAGAGTGAAGAATATGACATCAATTTCATTAGATAGAATTTCATCACACAAGATAGTAAGCAAGTAGTGTGAGGACGTGAGAAATGAAGAATTCATTTCTACAAAGTTAGCTTGCGTCCTTTCAAGCATTTCCTTAGGTCTCCAACAAATTCATTAGATGTTCAAGTTCATCTAGAGACCTAACCTTGCATAAGATATTAGTTCAATTTCTTCACCACCCACATCTGGAGGGGTGGCAAAGAGTTCATCATTGTGCGAGCACCATATGAGAAGGGAGGCATTGAAGCAAGTGTGCTTCGTTTCACAAGGCGAGGGTTAGAGTACTCAAATGAATAAGCCGAGAAATTCTTTGAGGACTTATGAACATAATGGTTAGAAGTATAATGCACATATTCATAACTCTGAGATTTTCCCTGTGAAACAGAGGCATTAGCATAAGTATGATATTTTTGACCATTTGAGTAATTAGGTCCAAGTGAAGACTTTGGTCCATATGAGGAATTTGATCTAGGGTTCCTGTTCTTTATAAGTGGTGTCGTGAGGACATTCACTTGAAGATTTTGTAGGTAGCTCTTGGGAACCCAGATTTTCATCATAGGTGAGTCGTTCCTCCAGTTAGTTCCAACAAATGTAGCAAATACTTCACCTTTCTGATTTTTGAAGAATCTGTAGTTCGAGTCAAATGACTCATCAGAGGAATATGAAGTTTCACAAGTAAATCCAGATAAAGTGGATGGATCTACAGGAGGTCCTTTTGCAGCAACCCATGAGGTTTTGGGGTACTGCTCAGGTGTCCAGTAGGATCCATCAGCATTGAGTTTCCTCACAAAGGCAATACCCTCTTTCCTAGGGTTCCTGTTCAGAATCTGCTTTTTCAAGACATCGCAAAAGGTTTGATGCCATTTGAGACTTTTGTACATGCCTGTCACATACAATTCCTTCAACCCTGCATTTTCGTCAGTGATACTTGTGGTATCCTCAGATGAGGAATTTGAGACCACTAGAACAGTTGAAGAATTTGCAGCATTAGAAGCATTTGAACATTCACGTGAAGAATTAGCAGTTTCACGTTCGATGCATTTCAAACAAGGTGGAACAAATTCTTCATGAGCGGTACTGATCTGTTCAGCCAGTAAGGAATCGTTTTCCCTTTGGAGATCCTCATGTGACACCCTCAGTTTCTCAAGTTCTTGCTTTCGTTGAAGAAATTCATAAGAAAGCTTCTCATGATCAGCTAAGAGGTCGTTGTGATGACTCTGAAGGTTATCATACTTTGTCTGAAGACTTTTGAGATCGTCAGACAGAGTTTGAGTCCGGTCCACTTCATCGTTCAACAGATCATCGCTTTTGTCTAGCATTTTCTGAAGCTTTTCAAGTGCACTTTGTTGCTTAGTGGCAAGTTTGACAAGTTTAGCATAGCTAGGTTTCACATATTCATTAGATTTACCTTCACTTGATTCAGATGAGGAATGGTGTTTGTGTACCTTTGAGCCTTTTTCCATGAAGCAATAGGTGGGAGCATAATCATCATTGCTGACGTCAGAGTCGTTGGAGTAGTCATTTTCATCATCGTTGAAGATGGACTTGCTAACGAAGGCAGTAGCGAGAGCAAGACTTGTAACATCGGATTCTGATTCCACCTCAGATTCTTCCTCTTCTTCATATTCTTCAGATTCTTCCTCATAAGCCATTTCCTTGCCAATCAAAGCTCGAGCCTTTCTAGAACCATTCTTCTTTTGCTTTGAGGACTTTGAAGATGAGGACTTTGCAGATGAGGACTTTGAAGATTTCTTATTTTTCTTCGAGTCATCAGAACTATCATCCTTGTATTTCTTCTTCTTCTTCTTTGAATCTTTTTCCTAGAGAGGACAGTCAGAAATAAAGTGACCAGGCTTCTTGCAACGATGACAGGTTCTTTTCTTGTAGTCTTGTGAAGAATCTGATTTCGTCAAACCACTTTTTGATGACTTTCCAAATCCACATCTCCTTGAGAACTTCTGGAATTTCCTCACGAGCATTGCTAGCTCCTGACTTAGTTCTTCAGGATCACCAAGGCTACTGTCAGAATCTTCTTCTTCGGATGAGGAAATTGCTTTTGCCTTTAGAGCACGTGATCTTCCATAGCTTGGCCCGTAGAGGTCTCTCTTCTCAGCTTGTTGGAATTCATGAGTATTGAGTCTCTCAAGAATATCAGCAAGATCAAGTGACTTGTAGTCTCCATGTTCTTGGATCATCAAGGACAGAGTATCGAATGAGGAGTCAAGAGATCTTATCAGTTTCTTCACCACTTCGTGGTCAGTGATATCGGTGGCACCCAGTGCTTGCAGCTCATTAGAGACATCAGTGAGATGGTTAAAGGTTTGCTGAACATTTTCATTGTCAAGTCTCTTGAAGCGGTTGAAGAGATTGTGAAGAACATCAACACGAGAGTCACGTTGAGTGGAAACACCTTCGTTGACTTTGGACAGCCTATCCCAGATAAGCTTAGCAGTCTCCAAAGCACTCACTCTGCCATACTGACCTCTGCTCAGATGGCCACAAATGATATTTTTCGCTTGAGAGTCAAGTTGCTTGAATCTCTTCACATCAACAACAGTAACAGTGGGAGTGACAGAGGGTACACCATTTTCCACAACGTACCAGAGATTGTTGTAAATAGCTTCAAGATGCATGCGCATCTTGTTCTTCCAGTAGGGGTAGACCGTCCCATCGAAGGTAGGATAGCCCACGGAAACCTTAATCATACCTACAGTCGACATAACTAGAACTCCAGGTGGTTAAACCAAAATCACACAGAACAAGGGAGTACCTTGTTTTGATACCAATTGAAAGTGCGTTATATCGACTAGAGGGGGGTGAATAAGCGACTTTTACAACTTCATCACTTGAGGAATTTCAACTTTGAGTAATTTGAAATATGATGAATAACTAGTAGTGGAATAAGTACTCAAGTGCATGAGGGACATAGTAACAGCATAGTCATCATGATGAAATGAAACATGCACATATTACAAGTAGCGTGATATAGGATAAGAAGTGATGAAAAAGGTAATTTGAAGAATTTGAGGTGAGGAATTTGTGAAATTCTTCAGTCAAATTCTTCAAACAGTAACAATCAATTTCATCAACAAGTATATGAGGAATAGATGGGTTGAGGAAATAGAACCAGGTAGCTTGATGAAGACAATGGTTTGATGACCCAGTTCCAACCGGTGTGATAGTCATACGTCTGGTTTCGAGCGGCCTAGTATTTAAACCAGAGGATGCACAGTCCTAGGACACACAGTCCTTACCGTATTCTCCTTGAGCTAAGGTCACATAGTCCTCACCCAACACTCGTGGTAAGTCTTCAGGGTAGACTTCCAAAACCCTCACAAACTGGTCACCTGGCGATCCACAATTTACTGTTGGATGCTCTAGACCTAGGTCACTTTGTGATCCCCAATTGACTGCATGATGCACTAGACCATGGCGCCTAATCATCTGGACGATGCATAGTCCTCAAAGGTAACAGGCATTGGTTCCACACAGGAATTTCTTCAGTGATGCTCAATCACTTTGGGTTTGGTGGTTTGGTTGTGGGTTTTTCCTCACTGATGATTTTCTCTCAAAGTCCTCGGAGGATGGGTTGCTCTCAAATGACAAGTGTCAGTTCTCTCTTGGAGAAGCCAACCAACTAGTGGTTGTGAGGTTGGCTATTTATAGCCAGGGTGCAACCTGACATGATAAGACATAAATGCCCCCAATGATATGACCGTTATGTGGATGTTATGATTGGGGACAGCTGGCGCTAAGCACAACAACAGTTGGAATTTCGAACTATGAAAGTCATCAGGCTTATGATGTTCCTCACTTGTACGCAATTCGCACTGGCGAAATCCTAACTCCTCAGTCAGATCAATTTCCTCAGAGACTAGAAGAACTTCGTCTCTATCACTGAAGAACTTGACTGAACCGTAAGAGATTTCCAACGGCTTCACTCGAAGGATTGTGTAGGTTGAGGATTTTGGAGTTGAGCATCAGTTGGAAATTTTCCTTAGTATTACCTCGGCCCCCTTTAACAGCACGATGTTTCTTATGACTCAAAGAAAGAAAATGAAACTATGAAAATAAAAGTCTTCACGCTTCATATTCCTCGTTCATATCTTCAAGGTCATACCAACTTCTTCATTTTCAAAGTCTTCGGGGAATTCCAAAGTCTTCAGCAAAGTCTTCACCAAAGTCTTCAGTTGAAGACATACATTTTTAGGGGTCGGTAATCTCCGGATGTATCAAACTCCTCATCGACTTATAGAGCATGTGTACAGTTACAAACACATTAGTTCTTAACCTATAAGTCTTCAATACACCAAAATCACAACGGGGCACTAGATGCACTAACAGTATGTGAGTTCTTTATGACTAATGTGAATCCATGGATATACGTACTCTCACCTCCACATATTTGCTAGCCTCTTCGGTGTCGTGCGTTGCCCATTCTCACGTTGAGGATCAGTGCATCCAAACCCCGTGACATGATACACTCTGTTGCACATCCGCCTCATTATATCTTCCTCAAAACAGCCACCATACCTACCTATCATGGCATTTTCATAGCCATTCCGATATATATTGCCATGCAACTTCCAATGTCACATCATATGACTTGTAATTCCATTCTCATATTGCTTTGCATGATCATATAAGCTGACATAGTATTTGTGGCAAAGGCACCGTTCATCATTTTTTTACACATGTTATGCTTGATCATTGCACATCCTAGTACATTGCTAGAGGCATTCATATATAGTCATAAAGTTTTTCATATCGAGTTGTCAGAAAATAAAAGTGTGATGATCATAATTATTAGGGCACTCAGTGAGGAAAGGATGATGGAGACAATGACTCCCCCACAAGTCATGATGAGACTCTGGACGAAAAATAAAAAATAAGAGAAACAAAAACATAAAAATAAAAAAGGGAGAAATAAAAAAAAATAAAATAAAAGATAAAATAAATGAGGGAAAAGAGAGAAGGGCACTACTACTACCTCTTTTTCCACATGTGTGCCTCAAACTAGCACCATGTTCTTCATATAGAGAGTCTCTTGTTTTGTCACTTTCATATGCTAGTGGGAATTTGTCATTATAGAAGTTGGCTTGTATATTTCGATGACGGGCCTCCTCAAGAGTCCGAGGTCTTCGTGAGCAAGAGAGTTGGATGCACACCCACTTAGCTTAAACTGAGCGTTCATACACTTATAGCTCTAGTGCATCCGTTGCATGGCAATCCCTACTCCTCGCATTGATATCTATTGACGGGCATCTCCATAGCCTGTTGATAGACCTAGTTGATGTGAGACTTTCTTCAACACTTTTACCCCTTTGAAACCTCTCCAGTTATTTGCATGATTATTATAGGTTCATAAATCTTTCCGATCTATTGAAATAGTTTGGCCAACTAGATTGATATTTCTTCAGTGGGAGGTGTGCGTTGTAGTGGGTTCAATCTGGCAGTGCTCTATATCCCAGTGACTGAAAGGGACAACACACATATTTGTATTGTTTCCACTAAGGATAAACCGATGGGGTTAATTCATATTGATTGAATTTTCTTTCTCTACAAAATGTTATCGTTCTCCAAGCATTACTCTGTTTGTGATGAACTTAATACTGAGATAGGCAAGCATAGAAGCACTGTTGACATGTAGTAATAGTAGTAGGTGCATGGCATGATCCTATATATGAATTGGTAGTACATCTATGACATGTGGACTGAACGATTCATCATCTACTACTATTACTCCACCAGTCGACAACCATCCAACATGCATCTATGGTATTAAGCTCATAGCAAACATAGTAATGCCTCGGGCATGATTGCATAATCTAGACAAGTAAGACCAAATAATATGTTCGAACCCCATCGTTTTATCCTTAGTAGCAACAATACAAATACGTGCCTCACTACTCCTTCTTTCACAGAGTGAGGACAGTGCAAGATTAAACCTACTACTATCCACCACTTACTCTAAAGATCTAATCATCAACTTGGGCCTTCTTCTTGTTCTTCTTGGACTTATTCTTCTTATTGGAGTTGAATCCAAGCCCACCTTTGTCATTGGGAGCTTTTTGCACACTCAAGATATGGTTGAGTGTGGAATTCCCTTCATGACTCTTTTCCAAGTCTTTCTTCAAAGAAGCGACTTGGGCCTTGAGATCTTTGATTTACTCTACATGGTTAGTGTCAACACAAGTACTATAGGAAGTATAAGCTTCATCGCTAGAGCAACAAGGCAAGGAAAGCAATTCATCACAAGATGTAGCAACATTATGAGTAGATGAATTACGAGGACTAGCACGTGGCAATGTAGCATTTTGACAAGAAGTAGTGCTAATATCCACATGAGGCTCACTTGATGTTACCTTGGTAGTAATAGCCACATGAGCTAACTTTAGCACATTATGGGATACAAAAAGATTGCCATGATAGCTTGAGAGCTTTTCATGACTTTCTTCCAATTACCCATAATTACATAGCAACTCAAGTTGAGCCCTTAGCTCAACATTCTCCTTTAATATGGATGCTTGACCAGAAATAAAGTTAGTAGCACAAGCATCATCATTAAAAACAAGAGGACAAGGCAACTCGGTAAGCTCTTATAAATATGAAGCTTCAAGCTGAGCATGAGACTCGGTGAGTTCGATGAGCGAACTCTTAATGTCCTTAGATCCATTTTTGAGGTGCTCAAAGTCCTCAAGGAGTATAGCATGTGCACCTTCAACCTTATCATTTCTAATTTTAAAATCATAAACCACCACAAGAATTCTATCATAAGATTCCTTCAGTCTACATAATTCTTGAGCAAAAGTCTCCTTGCGTACTCACACTCATCACCTTCCATTTTCTCAATGGTGACCTCATGCTGCTGAAGATGAGCTTCTCCTTATAACTCACAAGTATAGGGGGTTGCAACAGTTTTCGAGGGTAGAGTATTCAACCCAAATTTATAGATTTGACACAAGTGGAGCCAAAGAATATTTGAGAGCTTAGTAGCTGAGTTGTCAATTCAACAACACATGGAGATAAATATCTGCAGCAAAGTTATCAGTAGCACAGTAATATGATAGTTTGATAGTAGTAGTAACAGTAACAGTAGCGGTAACAGTAGCAGCAATAGTTTTGTAGCAAGTGCAACAGTAACAACAGTAATAGTAACTTAACAATAACAATAAGTGGATAACTTGTAGTCACTGGATCGGTGCATTCGTTCGATGATATTCATCATATAACAGTCATAACCTAGGGCGAGACAGAACTAGCTCCAGTTCATCAATGTAATGTAGGCATGTATTCCGTATATAGTCATACGTGCTTATGGAAAAGAACTTGCATGACATCTTTTGTCCTACCTTCCTATGGCAGCGGGCTACATAAGGAAACTAAGGGATATTAAGGTCTCCTTTTAATAGAGAACCGGAACAAAGCATTAACACTTAGTGAATACATGAACTTCCCAAACTACGGCAATCACCATGAAGTATCCCAAATATTGTCACTATGGGGTTGACGGATCATAACACGTAATAGGTGCATATGACTAGGCAAGATTGGATCAAGAATATAGATATAATGATGATAACATAAATGGTTCAGATCTGAAATCATGGCACTCGGGCCCTAGTGACAAGCATTAAGCATGGCAAAGTCATAGGAACATCAATCTTAGAACATAGTGGATACTAGGGATCAAGTCCTAACAAAACTAACTCGATTAAAGATCATTCTCATCCAACTCCTCACCGACCAGCAAGCCTATGAAGGAATTACTCACTCCCGGTGGGGAGCATCATGGAATTGGCGATGGAGAAGGGTTGATGATGATGAAGAACGAAGATTCCCCTCTGCGAAGCCCCACACGGACTCCAGATCTGGCCTCCCGATGTATAACAGGAGGTGGCGGTTGCTCTGTATCGTGAAACACAATAATTCTTTCTCCTTAATTTTTTCCGGATATTTGTGAATTTATAGCGTTGGAATTAGGGTCGGGGGACCACGAGGTGTCCACACTCCACCAGGCCATGCCACGGGGCTTGGCGTGCCCTTGTAGAGGGTGGGAAGCCTGGGCCCCCTCTCAGGTGGCTTCTGGCGCCATAATTCCTCAAATATTCTGAAACAATTCTGCAAAAAGTTCTGATCTGTTCCAAGAACTTTTATTTCTGCACAAAAAACAACACCATGGTAGTTTTTCTAAAAACAGCGTTAGTCTGGGTTAGTTTCATCCAAATCATGCAGATTAGTGTCCAAAACAAGAGCAAAAGTGTTAGGAAAAGCAGATAAGTTGGAGACATATCAACTTCCCCAATCTTAAACCCTTGCTTGTCCTGAAGAAATTCAGTTGACAAACTAAAAGTGAGAAAGAAAAACTTTTACGAACTCTTTTGTTCTTGTTTACATACATATGCTGAAGTGGCACTCAGGTTTTCAGCAATGTCAACAATAACTCTTAAAGACCATGTTAACTCATATCAATGACACAAGCAACTAGCGAGCAATAATAAGATATCTCAAGTGCAAACAATTTGTGAAAACAATCGTGATATAATATGACCATAGTGGTATCTCGCTAGCCCTTTCTGAGACCGCAAAACATAAATGTAGAGCACGTCCAAAGTTCAAGCAACTACTAAACATTGCAATTCCTGATAGAAAGGATCTAGTCATGATGCATCCAACATTCACTATACACAATTCATGAGGATGACAACAGTGCTCTTAGATCTAGCGCTTATTTTAGAAGGTGATGACTCAACATTAAAATAAATAGATAGTTCCTTCGTAGAGGAAACCGGGGATTTGGAGAGGTGCGAGAGCTCAAGGATTAAATAAGAGATAAATATAATTTTGGGAGCTACACCCTTCCTGTCAATGTTATGATCAAGAGCTATCAATATCTTCCATGTTAAACAAATTAGCGGAGGTTCCCAAGCGGTAAAAGTAAATATTCACTCCCCCTCCACCAACAAACACACTCCACGGCGAGCCAAATCCACGGGTACCATCCAAACCAACAACATTCTTAGGGGAATTTTGTTTAATTATTTGCATTTATTTTGATTTCGGGACTCAGGATCCCTATTACCGCCCTTCTTGTGTAAGGACGAGTGAATAAACACTCATCATGAGAGTAACCCGTTTAACATGGAAGATACTGACCACCCCCTGTCGCTCCATGAGCGGTGCATGCACACAAAATAGATGTTTATTTGAAATTTTAGAGGTGGCACATGCAAATTTACTTGGAACGGCAGGGTAATACCGCATATAGGCAGATATGGTGGACTCATCTAGAATAACTTTGGTTTAAGGTTTTTGATGCACAAGCATAATTCCCACTTAGTACAGGTGAAGGCTAGCAAATAGGTTGAGAAGCGGCCGGCTAGAGAGCGAATACGGTCATAAACATGCATTACGAATAATAAACATTGAATTCTATCATGAGTAGGATATGGACACCATGCAAATAAATATCATGAAGGCTATGTTGGTTTTGATTCAACTACATGCGTGAACATGTACCAAGTCAAGCCGCTTGAAACATTCAGAGGAGGATACCATATCATCATACTACATCACAACCATTTTAATGCATGTTGACATCCAATATAAATCATTATCCACTCCTAGCTACTTGAGCATGGCATGAACCACTATTATCTCTAATGTCATTGCAAACATGTTCAACCATAATGTGTTGAATCATGGATACTAGGTTAAACATATTTACAAAAACATGAACAAGTTGAGTTCATACCCACTTTTTCCTGCCGCAGTCAATTCATCAAATATCGTCATTATTGCCTTTCACTTGCACAATCGAATGATATGAAGATAATAATAGTGCGAGAGTGCCGTGGACTAAGCTGGAATCTGCAAACATTTTATTCAAAAGGAGAAGACAAAGTAATATGGGCTCTGTGTTAGATCAACAGTAATGCATATGAGAACCACTCAACATTTTCATCGTGGTCTTCTCCTTGGTATGACTCGATAAAACAAAGAGAATTTCAGAGAAACGTACTAAAATATTTTTGGAGTTTTTAGTTTTTCTTGAATAAAACATACGCGAGAAGAAATATAAAAATGAGAAAAACTATTTACATGGGAGAACTCCCAACAAGCAAAAGAAGAAATGAGAAATCTTTTGGGGTTTTCTGTTAATACTACAACTAACTGTACTGAAAAGAAAGACCGAAAAGAAAAAAGAAGTATTTTTGTATTTTCTCGAAGTTTTTCAAACCCACAAGAAGAAAACGAGAAAAAGAAATCTAGTATGGATAATAGAATGAAAGAGTGTGGACACCGACAACTGAAATGAAAAGTGTGAACATGAATGTAATGTCGATGGGAATACGTACTCCCCCAAGCTTAGGATTTTGTCCTAGCTTGGTAATCACCATCCGTAATAGCCGTCCGGAACCATGTTGAAGTGCGGTAGTGTAGGTACCTGAGCGTCCCACTCCTAGGTCTCCAACTCTGCCGTGGCCTGGTTGTTCGGGTAGGCGATTATATCATCTGGCATAATTATGTATCCGTTCCTGGCAATAGAATCAAACAAGGCAGGTGCAGGCAACGGGATAACATCACGGGTTACCACACTAAACACTAAATTGTAACGAATATTATGAAAGTGATTAGCTTCATCAATAAAGTGCTGGTCCTATTGCGTTACGTAGCAGAAAACAAAAAATTTCCAACCTACGCACCAGCCCAGGACCACTATGGAGACCGCATACAAGGTTTGATCATTTTTGTTACCGACTCGTAGCGCAACGGAAGTAGAGTTGATGACGAACGGCGGTGCAGATCCCCGCAGCTAGGATTTTACAACCTCCCAACCGCAAGGATGTATACCCTCATCTACCCCACGGACAGCCCTCCGGGAGGTGGTCGGACAATCCCCCGGATGGTGTCGCGGTCAGCCCTTCGGGAGGACCTCCGAAACTTGGACGGTCACACAGACAACCCTTCAGGAGGACCTCCAAAACTCGGACAGTCACACGGACAGCCCTTCGGGAGGCACTCTCGAACTAAGACTGAAACTACGATCTCTATACAGAGTTGCACACATACGGTGTCATCTATCCGGCAGGGCTTCGCCATCCAGAACTAGTTCCCACCGGAACCCAGACAGCCTTTCGGCTCTACGAAACTCTTTTTGTGGGAGGGAGAGAAGAAGCCAGATAATGCATGGCATGTGTATGAGAGTTGGAGTGAGCATGGAGATCTCCTCTCCACCTCCTTATATAGTGGTGGAAGGGGTGAAGGGGGGCTGAAATTCAACCCACAAAACATGCACCCACAAAACATGGAAACATGTTCCCACCAAACATGGAGAAAACATGTTCCCTTGTCCATGGTGTTCCCCCATGGGGCCCCACCTTCCTCCCAACACTATCCACCATTTGTGGAGGCTTCCCCCCACCATGGGCCCCCAACACCTTTGTACAGCTACAAGGTTATCTCGTCAAGTTGCATTGTCCTCTCACTCACCTTTTGTAAGAACTATTCTCTTTAAAAGCATACCGTTTTGTGGCGAAACCCTTTGCCTCGGTATAGTGGTGGGGCAATACCCAATGACTTGGGATAACCATACAAAGTAGCACTTGTCTGATTTGGAATAGGTTTGTAACCTTTTACACAAGCCCCATATTCCAAATGTTAAGAAAAGGTATAACATGGTTGGGCGTACCATACCATGGCGTCATTTCAACAGACCTGATGGATCTCTTTTCAGTGTAAAATCCGCCGTCTCTAAAGCATCACTCCATAAAAGGGATAATGGAAAATCTATTTATGTCATCTTTGATCTTACCATGTCATAAATGGTTCGATTACATCTTCACGGACTTTCCACTTGCTGTGGTGTTCCGGGAGGTGCAAGTTATGAAACCTTTTTCACAACTCATCAGACATTCGCTAAACTTGTAACTCAAATATTCCTTTCCGCAATCAAATTGCCGAAATATAATTTTCTTGGTACAATAACTTCTACTTCATTTTTGAAAACCTTTCGAATGATTTCAAAAGATCCAGACTTACGTCTCATCAGGTAAATATCCATATATCTACTTGAGTCATTTTTGAAGGTAGACAAATCCACGGTTTGCAACAACATTTATCGGACTACATACATCAAATGTATGATGACCAATAAGTTCTTTGCTCGTTCCTTCTGGCCTGTGAACGGTATGTTAGTTAGTTCACCTTTTGGAGGAAAGTTGCAAGTGTTAGATGATTTAAAATCAAATGACTTCAAAATCCATCATAATGGAATTTCCATGCGGGTTTGTCCAATGTGACCAAATGCAGTGCCACACATATGTGGTATTCTTTTAGTCTTGCGACATTTAGCGTCAGTGTTATGGATGTATCATATTTCCATCAATATTCATAACATACATCCCATCTAGGATGGAAGCATGGCCCTTCATGTTATTCATAATACTAAACAACAATTGTTGTTTTTATGAACAACTCTTTTGCAACAAACATTCTGCAATGGGCTAGAGTCTATGAAACTCTAAAATGATTTATAAAAGTAAACCCAGAGGTAATGAATTATTATCAATATTCATAACATACGTCTCATTCATAATGAAAGTATGGCCCTTATGTTATTCATAACACCGAACATGAAAAGTTCTCTTATGAACAACCTTCTTGCAAGATACCTTATGCAAAGGGCTAGAGTGTGAAACTCTAAAATGAATTATGATACTTGATACATAGGGAATACACCGATGGAAGGCATAGTAACATTTACTATGTTCCCTACGTGTATCTAAACCTCATCCCTGGCTAGTCTTTCAGGCCATAGTAGTTCTTACATCGAGTTGCAACAGAATGCAATTGAGTGGGTATCTTTGTGACCAACTCACAATACCCAAGAATTAGTGATTAACATGTTTAACCATAATTCCTAAGAACTATATCTTTGACCAGCCTTCTATACATCAAAAACCTGTATGACATTCATACATGAGCTGGATATTCCAGTCTTCTTTTCTATTGCCATTATACTTCTAACAGTTTAACTTTCAGTATTTCTCCTACTCTCAGAAGAAGCACCCAACTTAAGAGTGGCGTTAGCCCCGGACTTCCTAGGCGTGAAAGTCTTACTAACACCCTTCAGACACTTCCTTTCTCTTTAAGTGTTGTTTTATTCACCTTTCATCATATGACAGGCGTTCTCCTAGATCCCTCTCTTATCAGTCTAATGCATAGTAAACTCCTTTACTAATAGTTTGCAAACAAACATTGCTTTGGATATCTCATATCTTTTAGCTTTTGTCTATCTCTGAAGATGATTTTTAGATTCCATGAATATCACATAACTATCCAAACTTTCGAAGTTCCGGTCTCATGGAGGCAAACATATTGCACTTTGACTGAAAAAGAATTCTAGCTTTTGGATCGAAGGACGAGAGTCATATGATCCATAGCATTAGCGGGAGAATACCGAAAGCATGCGATAGGACAAAGTCCTTCTCGACACTCTTGAGGACAATCCTCACATTACGTTATCAACCGTAAAGTTTTAACCAGATACTTAATAGCTATTCAATTTTAATAGGGCAGGTGGAAACGCGAGCCATTATCCTACAACTATTATACAATCTACACTTAGACAAAATTGACAATTAATTGCACTGAGAATTAAAAAAGTTAATTCTACAGAGCGCTCCCACTCAAATCAATATCTCTCAAAATTGATTATGAGTGATTCAAGACCCAGACTTCAATTCATCGCCATAGAATCATCATCTCGTGACGGGAATTTTAATCGGTAGGCTAACTTGCCGATCACATCTCCATGTGACCCTTGTTCATCTTTCGATGCATGTGTTCTGAGCTCATGACTTTCATGCCTGAACGTTAAGACAACCAAGTGATATTACTGCGAGGTCTTTACTCACCCGCCTCACACATCCCTAATCGTTCGTACCCATGCATCCATGGCGCACCCCAAAAAGTTAGGTGCCGTGATGGTGCTACACTTGGGAGAACACTAACTACTTGATATTTTTGTGAGAGATCACCCTAATAAAAGCGACTACTGCACAATCAAGAAGGGTGCATCCAGAGGGATAAACATCTCACGCAATTCATAATTAGCATGACATGGTATAGCCCCTTCTAACGGAGAAGTCAATTATTTCTTCGTCTTCGGTATTCGCATCGGTGTTCACCTTTGCGAAGATTGCCACCACCTTGTTGATGCACCAAACAATATTGCTATCTCTATAGCTTAATAAAATAAGTGCATTACATAAGGTTGACATGCAGGTCATTAAAGTGCAATCATATGGCTCCAGCCATCATGCCGAATCATGACACGCAAGTCATGTTAATGAAGTTACATCATATAGTCATCTCATACATAATCAAATTATTATGAACACTGCTATACCACATCACATGCACATGCAAACCATCCTGCAAAACCAAGTTAGACGCCTCTAATCGGTCCATGCCAAAACTTGTTTTACGTGGCTTCTAAGGTTTAGAAACAAACCAAAGCAACCAACGCCCATCATCAAGTATGATAATTCAAGTTACTAGATTAACTTTCCAGGGTGTATGAAACACGAGATAATAAAATCTCGAGCCCCATACTAAACTTCGTCATACGCGTGATCCCCGTGCAGATCACATCTGCATTGCCCTTTCGTCTGCGAAACATCCATCTTTCTCCACTATGGTGGAACCCAAAGAATTGTTAGCACTTCGTTGATCTGTCAATCAGCATACTCACGAGCAGCATGAAAGGATCGCGGATTGCCAGAACTTTGTGAGATTCCACCATCCCATCAAGATCAGGACTATGCACATTCAGGGGAAGCAAAAGGAATATCAGGTAACAGATTTCATATGATACTCGCGCAAATAATTTTCAGCAATAGATCTCATCTACTACCTAATTATATTGTGCAACACCCATACATCTATTGGAAATATGCCCTAGAGGCAATAATAAAATGGTTATTATTGTATTTCCTTGTTCATGATAATTGTCTATTGTTCATGCTATAATTGTGTTAATCGGAAACCATAATACATGTGTGAATACATAGACCACAACATGTCCCTAGTGAGCCTCTAGTTGACTAGCTCGTTGATCAATAGATGGTCACGGTTTCATGGCCATGGACATTGGATGTCATTGATAACGGGATCACATCATTAGGAGAATGATGTGATGGACAAGACCCAATTCTAAGCATAGCACAAGATCGTGTAGTTCGTTTGCTAAAGCTTTTCAATGTCAAGTATCGTTTCCTTAGACCATGAGATTGTGCAACTCCCGGATACCGTAGGAATGCTTTGGGTGTGCCAAACGTCACAACGTAACTGGGTGGCTATAAAGGTGCACTACGGGTATCTCCGAAAGTATCTGTTGGGTTGGCATGAATCGAGACTGGGATTTGTCACTCCGTGTGACGGAGAGGTATCTCTGGGCCCACTTGGTAAGACATCATCATTATGAGCTCAATGTGACTAAGGAGTTAGTCACGGGATGATGTATTACAGAACGAGTAAATAGACTTGCCGGTAACGAGATTGAACAAGGTATGGGGATACCGACGATCGAATCTCGGGCAAGTATCATACCGATAGACAAAGGGAATTGTATACGGGATTGATTGAATCCTTGACATCGTGGTTCATCCGATGAGATCATCGTGGAGTACGTGGGAGCCAACATGGGTATCCAGATCCCGCTGTTGGTTATTGGCCGGAGAAGTGTCTCGGTCATGTCTACGTGTCTCCCGAACCCGTAGGGTCTACACACTTAAGGTTCGATGACGCTAGGGTTATAGGGAAAAGGTATACGTGATTACCGAAGGTTGTTCGGAGTCCCGGATGAGATCCCGGACGTCACGAGGAGCTCCGGAATAGTCCGGAGGTAAAGATTGATATATAGGAAGTCCAGTTTTGGTCACCGGAAAGTTTTCGGGCTCATCGGTATTGTACCGGGAGTGCCGGGAGGGTGCCGGATGACCCCCGGGAGGGGTGTGACGACCAAAGGACCACATGGGCTGTTAGATAAAGTGTGCCAGCCCTTATTGGGCTGGGCAAGACTTTTGCTAAAGGCCCATGCGGCTGGAGATAAGGAGATAAGGCAAAAAGGATTTAAAAGGAGGAGATCCACCTCCCTTGTGGGAGGTGGACTCTCCCTTTAATTCGGCCGGCCATCTCCTCTTTGGAGTAGAGGCCAAGCCAGCCCTCCACGTCCCTCCTCCTATATATACTTGAGGTTTTGGATGTTTTGAGACAAAGATTTGATCTCTCTCTCTCACGGCGAAGCCCTACCTCTCTTCTTCCTCCTCCGCAGCGCTTAGGCGAAGCCCTGTCGGAATACCTTGCTACTCCACCACCACCACGCCGTCGTGCTGCTGTTGGAGCCCTTCCCCAACCTCTCCTTCCTCCTTGCTGGATCAAGGTGTTGGAGACGTCACCGGGCTGCACGTGTGTTGAACGCGGAGGTGCCGTCCGTTCGGCACTTGATCGGATCTACCGCGATCTGAATCGCTGCGAGTACGACTCCATCAACCGCGTTCTTGTAACGCTTCCGCTTAGCGATCTTCAAAGGTATGAAGATGCAATCTCTCCCCTCTCGTTGCTGGTTTCTCCATAGATAGATCTTGGTGAACGTAGGAAACTTTTGATTTACTACTACGTCTCCCAACAGTGGCATCATGAGCTAGGTCTATGCGTAGAATCTATGCACGAGTAGAACACAAAGCAGTTGTGGGCGTCGAGTTTGTTAATTTGCTTGCCGCTACTAGTCTTATCTTGATTCGGCGGTATTGTGGGATGAAGCGGCCCGGACCAACTTTACACGTACGCTTACGTGAGACCGGTTCCACCGCCTGACATGCACTAGATGCATAAGGTGGCTAGCGGGTGTCTGTCTCTCCTACCTTAGTCGGATCGGATTCGATGAAAAGGGTCCTTATGAAGGGTAAATAGCAATTGGCAAATCACGTTGTGGTGTTGACGTAGGTAAGAAACGTTCTTGCTAGTAACCTATAGCAGCCACGTAAAAACTTGCAACTACAAATTAGAGGACGTCTAACTTGTTTTTGCAGCATGTGCCTTGTGATGTGATATGGCCAAAGGATGTGATGTGATGCATTGTGATGTATGAATTGATCATGTTCTTGTAATAGGATTCACGACTTGCATTTCGATGATTATGACAACCGGCAGGAGCCATAGGAGTTGTCTTATTTATTGTATGACCTGCGTGTCAATCATAAACGCCATGTAATTACTTTACTTTATTGCTAAGCGTTAGCCATAGTAGTAGAAGTAATAGTTGGCGAGACAACTTCATGAAGACACAATGATGGAGATCATGATGATGGAGATCATGGTGTCGTGCCGGTGACAGTGATGATCATGGTGCCCCGAAGATGGAGATCATAGGAGCAAAATGATATTGGCCATATCATGTCACTATATTGATTGCATGTGATGTTTATCATGTTTACATCTTATTTGCATAGAACGACGGTAGTAAATAAGATGATCTCTCAATAAAATTTCAAGAAAGGTGTTCACCCTAACTGTGCACCGTTGCTAAGGATCGTCGTTCCGAAGCACCACGTGATGATCGGGTGTGATAGGTTCTAACGTTCGCATACAACGGGTGTAAGCCAGATTTACACATGCGAAACACTTAGGTTGACTTGACGAGCCTAGCATGTACAGACATGGCCTCGGAACACGGAAGACCGAAAGGTCGAACATGAGTCGTATAGAAGATACGATCAACATAGAGATGTTCACCATGGATGACTAGTCCGTCTCACGTGATGATCGGACACGGGCTAGTTGACATGGATCATGTATCACTTGGAAGACTAGAGAGATGTCTATCTAAGTGGGAGTTCATTAATAATTTGATTAAATGAACTTAATTATCATGAACTTAGTCTAAAAATGTCCTTGCAAATTATGTCGTAGATAGCTCGCGCTGTAGCTCCCCAGTTTTATTGATACAATCCTAGAGAAAAGTAAGTTGAAAGTTGATGGTAGCAATAATGCGGACTGGGTCCGTGATCTGAGGTTTGTCCTCATTGCTGCACAGAAAGCTTATGTTTTTGATGTACCGCTAACTGCATCACTCCCTCAAGCGTTGTCTGTAGATGTTGTGAACATATGACAGGCACTTTTTGATGACTACGTGATAGTTCAGTGCGTCATGCATTACGGCTTAGAATTGAGGCTTCAAAATGTTTTGAACGTCACAGAACATATGAGATGTTCTAGGAGCTGAGATTGTGATCTCAAGCTCGTGCCTATGTTGAGAGGTATGAGACCTCCAACAAGATTCTTTGCCTGCAAGATAAAGGAGAATAGCTTAATCGGTGAGCGTGTTCTCAGATTGTCTGGGTGCTACAATCACTTGAATCAAGTGGGAGTTAATCTTCCAGATGAGATAGTGATTAATGCAGTTCTCCAAGTCACTGCCACCAAGCTACTAGAGCTTCGTGATGAACTATAACATGCCAGGGATGGATAAGATGATCCCTGAGTTGTTCGTGATGTTTGACACCACGAAGGTAGAAATCAATAAGGAGCATCAAGTGTTGATGGTTAAGTGAAAACCACTAGTTTCAAAAGGGGCAAGGGCAAGAAGGGAAAAACTTCAGGAATGGCAAGCCAGTTGTTGCTCTAGTGAAGAAACCCAAGGTTGAGCCCGAACCCGAGACTAAGTGCTTCTGTTATGAGGAGAATGTTCGCTGAAGCGGAAAAACCCTAGATGATTGGTAGATAAGAAGGCTGGTAATGTCAATGGAAGTATATTTGATATACGTGTTAGTGATGTGTACCTTGCTGGTACTCCTAGTAGCACCTGGGTATTAGATACCGGTTCGGTTGCTAAGTGTTAGCAACTCGAAATAAAAGCTACGGAGTAAATGGAGACTAGCTAGGTGAAAGGTGACGATGTGTGTTGGAAGTATTTCCAAGATTGATGTGATCACCATCGCACGCTCTCTCTACCTTCAGGATTTGTGATAAACCTAAATAAATGTTATTTGGTGTTTGCGTTGAGCATAAACGTGATTAGATCATGATTAGTGCGATATGGTTATTCATATAAGTTAGAGAATAATGGTTATTCTGTTTACATGGATAATGCCTTCAATGGTCATGCACCCACTCGAAATGGTTTATTGAATCATGATCGTAGTAGTACACATATTCATAACATTGGTACCAAAAGATACAAAGTTAATAATGATAGTACCACATGCTTGTGGCACTGCCACGTAATGTCATATTGGTATAAATCGCATGAAGAAACTCCATGATGATGGATGTTTTTTGACTCACTCGATTTCGAATCGGTTGAGACATGCGAGCCATGCCTCTTGGGCAAGATGACTGAGACCCCGTCATCCAATATGATGGAGCGGGCAAGTGGCTTATTGGAATTAATACATGTTGATGTATGTGGTCCAATGAGTGTTGAAACACACAGTGGATATCGTTGTTTTTCTTTACCTTCACTGATGATTTGAGTAAATATGGGGATATTTACTTAATGAAACACGAATCTGAAATGTTTGAAAGGTTCAAGGAGTTTCAGAGTGAAGTTAAAGATCATCGTGACAAGAAGATAAATGTCTATGATATGATCATGGAGGTGAATATCTAAGTTACGAGTTTGGTATGCAATTTTAGACAATGTGGAAATTGTTTCACAGCTCACGCCTCCTGGAACACCATAGTGTGATGGTGTGTTCGAACGTCGTAGTCGTGCTCTATTGGATATAGTGAGTACTATGATGTCTCTTATCGTTTTACCACTATCGTTATGGGGTTATGCATTAAAGACAAATCCATTCACTTTAACAGGGCACCATCTAAGTCTGTTGAGATGACACCGTGAGAATTATGGTTTGACAGAAGCCTAAGCTGTCATTTCTTAATGTTTGGGGCTGCGACGCTTATGTGAAAATGGGTTTTTCACCTAGCGAGCTCGAACTCAAAGCAGACAAATGCATCTTCATAGAATACCCTAATGAGACATTGGGTATACCTTCTATCTCAGATCCAAGCGCAAAAGGTGTTTGTTGCTAAGAACGGGTCCTTTTTGAGAAAGAGTTTCTCTCGAAAGAATTGAGTGGGAGGAAGATAGAACTTGATAAGGTTGTTGAACCTTTGTTTCAACCAGAGAATAGCGCAACACAGAAAGATGTTTCTGTAGAGCCTACTTAGTTGAAAAGGAAGTTAATGATGATGATCATGAAGCTTCGGATCAAGTCACTATCGAACCTCGTAGGTCGACAAGGACGCGTACTGCTCCTGAGTAGTACGACAACCCTGTCTTGGAAATCATGTTGTTGGACAACGATGAACCTACGAACTATGGAGAAGCGATGGTGGGCCCGGATTCCAACAAATGGCTAGGAGCCATGAAATCCGAGAAAGGATCCATGTATGAAAACCAAGTATGGACTTTGGTAGACTTGCCTGTTGAATGGCGGGTCATTGAGTACAAATGGACCTTTGAGATAAACATAGACGCTAATGGTGAAATGTCACCGTTTATAAAGCTCGACTTGTCGCAAAGAAGTTTCCGCCAAGTTCAAGGAGTTGACTGCAATGAGATTGTCTCATCTGTAGCGATGCTAAAAGTCTATTAAAATTTTGTTAGCAGTTGCTGCATTTTTCGATTATGAAATCTGGCAGATGGATGACAAAACAAGGTTTCCGTAATGGTTTCTGTGAGGAAGAGTTGTATGTGATACAACCAGAAGGTTTTGTCAATCCTAAGGATGCTAATAATATGCAAACTCCAGCGATCCTTCTATGGACTGGAGCAAGCATCTCGGAGTTGGAATATATGCTTTGATGAGGTGATCAAAGTGTTTAAGTTTATACAAAGTTTATGAGAAACTTGTATTTGCAAGAAAGTGAGTGGGAGCACTATGGAATTTCTTATAAGAATATGTAGTTGACATATTATTGATCGGAAATGATGTAAAATTTCTGGAAGAGCATGAAGGGTTGTTTGAAAAGTTTTGTTTTTCAAAGGAAGACCCAGATAAAGCTACTATTTTATTGAGCATCAAGATCTATAGGGATAGATCTATTCGCTTGATAAGTTTTTTCGACGAAGACATACCTTGACAAGTTTTTGAAGGAGTTCAAAATAGATGGGTCAAATAAGGAGTTCTTGACTGTATTGTAAGGTGTGAAATTGAGTAAGACTCAATACCCGACCACGGCAGAAGATAAAGAAGAGATGAGTGTCATCTCCTATGCTTTAGCCATAGGCTCTATATAGTATGCCATGCTGTGTACCGCACCTGTGTGTGCCTTGCCATGAGTCTGTCAAGGGGTACAAGAGTAATCCAAGAGTGGATCACTAGACAGCGGTCAAAGTTAGCCTTAGTAACTTGAGAACTAAGGAAATATTTCTCGATTATGGAGGTGATAAAGAGTTCATCGTAAAGTGTTACGATGATGCAAGCTTTAAAACCAATCCGGATGACTCTTAGTAGAAATCCAGCTACGTATAGTGGAGAAGCCATTTGGAATAGCTCCAAGTGGAGCATGGGAGTAGTATCTACAAATATGACATGGAAAGTTTGTAAGGTACACACGGATCTGAATGTCGCAGACCCGTTGACTAAAACCTCTTTCACGAGCAGGACATGAACAAACCCCAGAACTTATTGGGTGTTAATCACATGATGATATGATCACATGGTGATGTAAGTGTTAATCACATGGTGATGTGAACTAGATTATTGACTCTAGTGCAAGTGGGAGACTATTGGAAATATGCCCTAGAGGCAATAATAAAATGGTTATTATTGTATTTCCTTGTTCATGATAATTGTCTATTGTTCATGCTATAATTGTGTTAACCGGAAACCATAATACATGTGTGAATACATAGACCACAACATGTCCCTAGTGAGCCTCTAGTTGACTAGCTCGTTGATCAATAGATGGTCACGGTTTCATGGCCATGGACATTGGATGTCATTGATAACGGGATCACATCATTAGGAGAATGATGTGATGGACAAGACCCAATTCTAAGCATAGCACAAGATCGTGTAGTTCGTTTGCTAAAGCTTTTCAATGTCAAGTATCGTTTCCTTAGACCATGAGATTGTGCAACTCCCGGATACCGTAGGAATGCTTTGGGTGTGCCAAACGTCACAACGTAACTGGGTGGCTATAAAGGTGCACTACGGGTATCTCCGAAAGTATCTGTTGGGTTGGCATGAATCGAGACTGGGATTTGTCACTCCGTGTGACGGAGAGGTATCTCTGGGCCCACTCGGTAAGACATCATCATTATGAGCTCAATGTGACTAAGGAGTTAGTCACGGGATGATGTATTACGGAACGAGTAAAGAGACTTGCCGGTAACGAGATTGAACAAGGTATGGGGATACCGACGATCGAATCTCGGGCAAGTATCATACCGATAGACAAAGGGAATTGTATACGGGATTGATTGAATCCTTGACATCGTGGTTCATCCGATGAGATCATCGTGGAGTACGTGGGAGCCAACATGGGTATCCAGATCCCGCTGTTGGTTATTGGCCGGAGAAGTGTCTCGGTCATGTCTACGTGTCTCCCGAACCCGTAGGGTCTACACACTTAAGGTTCGATGACGCTAGGGTTATAGGGAAAAGGTATACGTGATTACCGAAGGTTGTTCGGAGTCCCGGATGAGATCCCGGACGTCACGAGGAGCTCCGGAATAGTCCGGAGGTAAAGATTGATATATAGGAAGTCCAGTTTTGGTCACCGGAAAGTTTTCGGGCTCATCGGTATTGTACCGGGAGTGCCGGGAGGGTGCCGGATGACCCCCGGGAGGGGTGTGACGACCAAAGGACCACATGGGCTGTTAGATAAAGTGTGCCAGCCCTTATTGGGCTGGGCAAGACTTTTGCTAAAGGCCCATGCGGCTGGAGATAAGGAGATAAGGCAAAAAGGATTTAAAAGGAGGAGATCCACCTCCCTTGTGGGAGGTGGACTCTCCCTTTAATTCGGCCGGCCATCTCCTCTTTGGAGTAGAGGCCAAGCCAGCCCTCCACGTCCCTCCTCCTATATATACTTGAGGTTTTGGATGTTTTGAGACAAAGATTTGATCTCTCTCTCTCACGGCGAAGCCCTACCTCTCTTCTTCCTCCTCCGCAGCGCTTAGGCGAAGCCCTGTCGGAATACCTTGCTACTCAACCACCACCACGCCGTCGTGCTGCTGTTGGAGCCCTTCCCCAACCTCTCCTTCCTCCTTGCTGGATCAAGGTGTTGGAGACGTCACCGGGCTGCACGTGTGTTGAACGCGGAGGTGCCGTCCGTTCGGCACTTGATCGGATCTACCGCGATCTGAATCGCTGCGAGTACGACTCCATCAACCGCGTTCTTGTAACGCTTCCGCTTAGCGATCTTCAAAGGTATGAAGATGCAATCTCTCCCCTCTCGTTGCTGGTTTCTCCATAGATAGATCTTGGTGAACGTAGGAAAATTTTGATTTACTACTACGTCTCCCAACAACATCTCTATGTATTCCAGATCGCAACCTGCATCTACGCATAGCACAACTCTGATACCAATGTTGGGTAACGCAGCAGAAAACAAAAAATTTCCGACCTACGCACCAGCCCAGGACCACTATGGAGACTGCATACAAGGTTTGATCTTTTTCGTTACCGACTCGTAGCGCAGCGGAAGTAGAGTCGATGACGAACGGCGGTGCAGATCCCCGCAGCTAGGATTTTACAACCTCCCAACCGCAAGGATGTATACCCTCATCTACCCCACGGACAGCCCTCCGAGAGCCGGTCGGACAATCCCCCGGATGGTGTCGCGGTCAGCCCTTCGGGAGGACCTCCGAAACTTGGACGGTCACACGGACAACCCTTCAGGAGGACCTCCAAAACTCGGACAATCACACGGACAGCCCTTCGGGAGGCACTCTCGAACTAAGACCGAAACTACGATCTCTCTACAGAGTTGCACACATACGGTGTCATCTATCCGGCAGGGCTTCGCCATCCAGAACTAGTTCCCACCGGAACCCAGACAGCCTTTCGGCTCTACGAAACTCTTTTTGTGGGAGGGAGAGAAGAAGCCAGATAATGCATGGCATGTGTATGAGGGTTGGAGTGAGCATGGAGATCTCCTCTCCACCTCCTTATATAGTGGTGGAAGGGGTGAAGGGGGGCTGAAATTCAGCCCACAAAACATGCACCCACAAAACATGGAAACATGTTCCCACCAAACATGGAGAAAACATGTTCCCTTGTCCATGGTGTTCCCCCATGGGGCCCCACCTTCCTCCCAACACTATCCACCATTTGTGGAGGCTTCCCCCCACCATGGGCCCCCTCAAGGGGGGGCGCCCCCAAAACAGCCCCACGCATCGTGGGATCTTGTCCCCTCACGCTGGGACAAGATGTTTTCCGTGACTATTACTTCTGAAAAATTCTGGAAGGTCCCAGAACATTTCCGGCACCCTCTAAAATTATCCGGACGCGCTCCGGAACATTTCCGGTATGGTGGTTTAATTTAAAACCATCTTCGTTTACCCGGTAAACAATTCCGGCAGCTCCGAAAACCTTTTTCGGTTTATTCTTCGGAAAAATTCCAGAAATTAACAGACCAATCTGGCAACCTCCAAAACATTCCCGGTGCTTGCCGAAACCTTTTTGGATATATGGTTTTATCCGAAACAACTTTTTGGTTTTACCAAAACTTTTCTGCTGTTCTCTCCGGAACCTTTCCGTTGTCTCCGAAACTTTTCCAGTGACTTTCGCTCGGACTCCTTGTCTAGTATTCAGCAGATAGATGACCCTTAAGAATGTGACCTATAGGTTCGCTGAAGTATAGACATGACCTAGAACCCCTTCCGATCAATGATCAACATCGGAGCCGTGGACACCCATATTGACCCCTATCCCCACACGAATGAATATTCAAGCGAACCTCCAGTTGCCGTGTTCTATTCCTGTTGCTTCGCGATATGTTACAAATACCCGAGGTGAGACATGTTGGCATCCCCGTGGATCAACAACTTGTCCACTATGCCAGTTACCTCGTTACCGGTATTGTTCTCTTTTCTCGTTCCCGCGTTTCGGCATCCCCATGATCAAATCACAAAATGTCTGGCCAGACGATGATGGATACCGTAACACCAAGAGGGCCCAGAGATATCTCTCCATCGTCGGAGGAGCAAATCACAATCTTGAGTAATCAAGTTACTTGACATACTTTTCCATGAATCTGTAAGCCACCGTAATAGCCACCCATTTACAGATGACGTTTAACAAACCCCAAAGTTCATGAAGCAAGCATGAAGAAACTCGATACTCTCATGGTCTAAGGAATTATGCAAATATTAACTTCTCTGTGTTATTAACCATTAACTTGTGACGAATGTATCTCATAGCATAACATCAATTCGGGTTGATTCAACACAAATGTTCTTCTAACATTGTGCCCTCAAAATTGACGGCATAGCCATGCCCATGATCAGGAAAACGGGATCATCATCCAATACTTGAGCCAGTCTTAGAGGCCAGACTAGGAATACATTTTACCGTTTATTATTCCACGCGTGCATATGAGTCTTCCTTCAAGCCTCGTGGTTATTGCAAACTCGAGAACCATAGCAGTTATAGCATGGAACATAAACCTAATTATGAACAGGGAGATGATCAATAACATTTATTATTGCCTCTAGGGCATATCTCCTACAGGTCCCGCAAAAATCTGTGATCTAGATAAATAGTGGGCAAAAGATAATCATGTGGGCGTATCTAAACTTTGAAACGCTCGCTAAGCGAGTAGCGTAAATGCCACCATGTATCTTGCCCTTACTCTCGTTAAGTTGTAGGCGTCGTGCAACAATAGCTCCTAAGCTAAAATTGTGATCATTATATAATGCACGTTGCAAAATGGCGAGATCCGGAGCATTGAGTGCACCGACCTTTTCCTTTGCAATTAAACACTTAGAAATGAATATAGCAAAGTAGTGCACAGAAGGAAACTGTAAACTAGTCGCAGTGGTTTTCGACACGCCTCTTTCGTCGCCCACTGTTAAAGTGAGGAGAAAGTCCTGAAACACTGATGGTCTAGACTCTCTTAATTCCCCATCAGAAGGAATCAGACATCTATCGTAAAAGTCAGTGAATGGTATCTTATAGTTTTCAGCATAAAGATTAAACTACACCTCGGGAGGGTTATTCCTACTGAGGAAATTAAAACTTTGCACAAAGGAATTTATCAAGATGTGGTACTCGTCACACTTGTCTGCGAGGAAGTTGATCAGCCCAATATTATCAATAAATTCAGAAAATTCTTGATAGAAAGCAACTTCCTCCATAAAGGAAATATGTGTCCATTCGCACGGCCGCACTTCTTCCTTCCTCGGAATGTGTAGGTCACTATCAGACGATTCCCCAATAACTCCCTAACATTCTTATTGGAGGAGTACTTCCTGATGAAATTCATCTTATTTTCTACAGATGAAATTCTGAAAATGTTTAGTGCACAAAAATTAGTTAACCAAACTAAATAACATTGATAGCAACTACTCCTAGGGATGCATAGAGGCCATATCAAGCATTCAAACTAGTTAGAACTCTAAGAACTCAACATGCAAGCTCATCTACAGTAGCACCAAGAATAGCTGATTATTCTGAAAAGAAACCACTAAATCAAAAACTAATTGGAGCAATGGGGGAGTTACATACCAAGAAGCAATTCCCTAAAATAGTTTCGAAAATAGAGTTTTGAGCAAAGAGATCGAAATCCATGGGTTCTTGAGAAAGAACACGAGGGAGAGAGCAATGGTGATTTTTTCTGGAGGTAGGAGATGACGTTGGCTAAAGGGATAAGTGAGGGGACCCACCTAGGGCCCACCCTCTACCAGGCCGCGCAAGGGGTGTCTCACGTGCCCTGGTGAAGGGTGGCCACCAGGTGCACCCCCCCTCTTGTGTTATTTGTTCCAGAAATTCACAAATAATTAGAAAAAAATCATGATAAATTTTCAGGGAATTATGAGAACTTTTATTTTTGGGTCATATTTGTTGCATGGGAGAAATCAGAAGACAAGATAAACATGGCATTTTATTTTATTTAACTAAGAAAAACAGTAAACTAAAAGTAGATACATAGAGTTGTGTCTACTAGATTCATCAACTTCATACCTCTCGAAAATGATTCATTAATAAGGTTGATGAAGTCTTGTTAACAACCACTTTCAATCAGCATGAAACCGAAGAACTTTCATAAAACACTAGGTTACCTCAATGGGGATAGGTGTATCCCCAACCATAATAATATCATAACTCTTTTTGATAGTAGGTAGAGGTAATTCAAACCTTCCAATAATGAGAGTCAAAGAATTTTCAATAACATTCACAACATTCACTTCGAATTGTTCCTTCGGAAAGTGCATCGTATGCTCATTACCATTGATATGAAAAGTGACCTTGATAATCGACATATTGTCGCCATTGGGCATCTCAAGAATAACGAAGTCCGTTAGGATAGTAACATTTGCAACAACAATGGGCACATCCTCAAAAATACCGATAGGTATGGCAGTTGATTTGTCAGCCATTTTCAATGATACTTGAGTAGGTCTGAGTTTATTCAAATCAAGTCTTTTATATAAAGAGAAAGGCATAACACAAACACCAGCTCCTAAATCACATGAAGCAGTTTTAACATAATTTCTTTTAATGGAGCAAGGTATAGTTGGTATTCCAGGATCTCCAAGTTTTTTAGGTACTCCATCCTTCAAAGAATAACTAGCAAACATGGTGGAGATTTGTACTTTAGTTATATTTCTTTTACTAGTGATGATGTGTTTCATGTACTTAGCAAGAGGCATCTTTAAGATATTCGTTAAGCGGGTATGCAAAAAGACTATCCTAATCATTTCAGCAAAGTGTTGAAATTCTTCATCATCATTTTTCTTAGATGGTTTAGGTGGGAAAGGCATGGTTTTTTTGAACCCATGGTTCTCTTTCTTTACCATGTTTTCTAGCCACAAAGTCTTTTTTATCATATCGTTTTTTTAGGTTATGGGTTATCAAGATCGACAACGGGTTCTATTTCAACATCACTCTTGGTTTTTATCATTACTAGGTTGGGTATCCTCATGAACATCACTATCATTATCTCTAGGTGGATGTTCATTACCAGATTGAGTTTCAGCATCAGAAATAGAAGAATCATTATTATCATCAAGAGGTTTTTCTATCTCAGGTTCACTAGAAGCATGCAAAGTCCTATCATCTTTCTTTTTTCCTTTTCTTCTTAGAAGGACTAGGCGTATCAGCATTAATTCCTTGAGAGACTTGTTCAGTTATTTAGGATGACCCTTGAAATAAAGAGGTTCTTGGGTCATTGTACCTCCTCTGGTTACTACTCTAATAGCATGATCATTCTATTATTATTCCTTTCATCAAGCAATTCTCTTTGAGATTTAGCAACTTGTTCTAACTGAGTTTGAACCATAGAGGCTTGTTTTCCTACACCTCTAACATCATTATTAATTCTAAATAGCAAGTCACTCAAGCGGGTAATCATATCAGAATTATATTTCAAGTGTTTCAGGACATTTGCATTGAAGTGCTCTTGTTTCATAGTGTAGTTATCAAACTCATATAAGCATTGACTAGGATGTTTATTGTAAGGGATATCACCTTCATCAAACTTTAATAAAGAATTTACCTATTCCATCTGTGGAGGTGGTGGTGTGTTCAGCCAATGTACATCTTTAATAGGTGGTAAATTCTTACCAGCCTCAGCTTTAATACCTTTTTTCTTCATACATTTCTTTGCCTCTTGCATATCTTCAGGACTGAGAAATAAGATACCCCTCTTCTTCGGAGTGGGTTCAATTGGTGGTTTAGGGAGAGTCCAATCATCATAGTTCTTCAATATATTATTCAATAGTTCCTCGGTGTAACATCCCAAATTTTGGAATGTTATATTAATTACTAGAATGATTGAATGTTTGTTTGAGTGACTGAATTTGAGTGAAAATTTGAAACTTTTGAATGAGTGGGAATAACATGACTTTCCCCTTCTGTTTTCGAATTCAAATTTCATCCAATGAAAAATGATGAGAGAAGATGACATGACTTCTTCAAATTTAGGATCTGAAGTTTGAGTTGAAAACCACTAGAGATTTTCTATTTTGGAAATTCACTTCATATGTTGGTTCCACTTTAAAATTTGAGTAAATTCAAACTCTTGATTGAAATTCAGATATTTGAGAGGAGGAACATGACCCTCCAAAACCAGGGGCATTTTTGTGAAACATTTGACCCATAAAACTCAAGGGGTTGTTTGAAAAATATTTGCAAAAACTAAATAAAACAATTTAGGAATTTTGTGAAAAGTATTTTTTCCAACGCTGTGGAAAAATGTTCATCTTGTTGAATTTAATTTTATGACGATTTTGCTATATAATACCTCTATATTTGAACCTATCTTCAATTTTCCTTTTCTTAGATTTCTTTTACTATTTTTGAATAATAGGAAAACTTTCTAATAATAGGAAACCTCGTGGCCCATTTGGAATAGTTTTGGCCCGATCGGATCCATATCGGATCTGAATCCCATCAGACCGGCCACCGACCCCCTTTGCTCTCTCCTCTCTCTCTTGCACGTGGGACTCACCATCCGATTCTCTTCACCCGCGATCACCTTCCTCCTCTCGCTCCCTCCTTTCCTTCCCGAGGAGATCTCACACGAGCCAAATCCCCTCGTCGATCTCCTGCCATCTGAGGCCCTCCCCTATATAAGCCGAGGCCTCCCAGACATGTTCCCCTCCAAAGCCCCCACACCCACGCAATCCTTTGCCGGAGCAGAGCCCCATCGCCACACCATTGCTGAGCTGCCGCTCGCCTCCGACCACCCCAAGCTCCCCCACCACCACCAACAGCTCTGCCGAGCTTGCCTGCACCTCCCCAACCATTCACCTGAGCCCCAAACCCCTCCCAGATCCCTCCTCGATGGGCTACCCGAGTGCCCCGCCACAGCCCCGCTCGTGTAACATCCCAAAATTCTAAATTTTGGAATGTTATATTAAATAAATAAGTAGGATTGTTTGCTTGAATGTTGTGTGATTTATTGTGTGAAATTGAGTGGAATTTCAACACTTTTGAAAATTTAATGAGAGGGAATAAAATGACTTTTCCAAAATTTTCTATTTCGAATCCCTATTCAATTTTGAGTTCAAATATTTTCAAAACCCTCTTATAAAATCAAATGAGAGGAGGTAAATGACACTCAAAAATCAGATACAATGTTTTGACTCAAATTTTAAAATAAAATCGATTTTCCATTTATTTGAAATTCTAGTTTCTTTTCGTTTTAGAGTTATTGCAAAAAAAATACTATTTTTTAAATTATATTATTCGTCCCTAAAAAATGTTCATGTTTTAGGAAATATTGTTCTGAAAATTTTGATATATAATATGCCTATATAAAATGTTTTTCTATTTTTGTTTATTTGTTTTTCTTTGCTGGTTTTTTTTAAAAAAAACAGGAAACACTGTTCATCCGAGATTTTTTTTTAAAAAAAAAACTGGGTTGCGCCCATGTGCAGGCGGGCTGAATCAGCCCATGTGGCCCTCTTCTTCTCTCTTTTCATTGTCTATGATTTTAGTCCCACCTTGCTTAGCTTTAGACCTTTGCACCTCCCTTCCACCTATAAATATAGACCCATAGGTGACCCAAAAGTCATCCACTTCGGGTTGAATCGAATCGTTCGGTTTGACTAGCTTTATAAAAAAAAATCTTCTCTCCGGCGGGATTTCTGGAAGTCGTCTCCTCTTTGGATTTATATCTTCTCTGCATTCTAAAGGTATTCTATTCGTATTTTCTTTTATACTCCTGTAGTTTAATATCCTAGAATAGTATTTCTATAGTACTATACGATAGAGTAATTAGCTTATTAATTAGTCTCCGTATTTACTCATTAGTCCTAGAATTCTTTTAGACATAGCATTTCTTTCCTTAAAACAGCTTGGCCCAGATTTTTCAAATAGCCATAACTTTTTACTCGTTTATCAGAATTAGATGAAACCAACGCCTAGAGTTTCGTCTTGACCTCACCTATCTAATCAACCTATCACGTCAATTTTTTTCTTCAAATTTTCAAATTTCGAAATTTATTCAGATTTATATTCAAACTTCTTTTGATCATATCTTTTTATCCGTTTCCGATGAATCCAATTGCGTCGGATCCGTATCAAAGTAATCTTTCCGTTCACATCATTAGTGTTATCGTTTCAACATATAATTTTGATCTTGCTCATACTTCTCTATTAGTCCCCAAAATGTGTTCACACAGCGTACTAAGCTAATTCAATGCCATATTGAATTGCTTATAACTTTTGATCCATCATTTTGAACCTAATAATTCTTTTTTCTACACGTTCATATTGACTTCCCATATATAGTAACATCATTAGTTTCAATCTTTGAACCTTTAAAATTGGAGTGATTCAATTTGAATCCGAACCTTCATTTGATCATATCTTGCAAACTGTAACACCTTTTCAATTGATTCCTTTTGCCCCTAAATACTCGTGTCATATATTTCTATTCATAACCATCGTACGTTGGTTCAACTTCTTTTGAACTTTGTGAATTCAGATTCAATTCATACTTGAATTTACAGTTCAACTTCTTTTGACCTTTTCAATTAAATTCTTTCTGCAAATAAATTCTTATGTCTTATACTATTTGTCAAACAACATTCATGTTGTTCTCCCATACTTTGGATCGTCTTTCGTAGTCTCTCCAACCTAAGCTTATATAGCAATAGTTCATCATCCATTAACTCTTTTGAGTTGATTGCTCCACTTTCACTTTACAACACAGTTAGAACCTATCTTTTCTTATTTAACCTTAGTATGTTGTTATTTTTGCACCAAGACATGTTTTGTTCTTGCGTTTTTCGGTTCTTTGTTGTGGCATCAATGTTTATTGAATGTTATTTGCTTAATATAGATTTTCATCGGAGAGTGACGAATAGTCTATCGGTTATCTCTAAGAGCGATATTATCCTTCATCAACAGTACAGGCAAGTTCACTTTGACCATCTTTTCATACCTATGTTTTATTGCATATAGTGACATCATTTCAACAAATCCCTCCCGTAGTGTTATTGAAATTCTTGTAGTTGAGTAGAATGCATGAGGTAGGAACCCACCACTTGTTACTAAAGCCCCGGGAACGCTAGTTAGTGCAATGCTATGCTAAAGTATACGGGGTCTGGTATGAATGTTCGTGAGTGGTGAGAAGGAGGACTCCACGTCAAAACGACGACTTCATGAATGCTTCTTCAAGACCTGCATATTCAAGACCTCAAGACTTCGAGCCTCGAGAAACAAGTTTTTCAATACACACTACTGGGTGAGGGATGGTTGAAACGGTACCCTGGAGAAACCAGTGGATTTGCCTAGGTGTTGCTGGAGATGGCCAGTATTCACGCGGAAAGCCTCACCCAGACTCAAAGGGAAGGATGAATACTTCATGCCCGGAAGCTTACCTGTGTAGCCACAAGTCATTATGGGCTCTGGCTTGGTTGATCTTTCTTGTGACTCTGCTGGGCAGTGCTACGAGATGTAGTCGACGTTAGGATTGGATGGGCACTGTCGGACAGTCAGGGAAACACTTTGAAAGACCATGTTTCATTCATCCGGTTCTCAAACACTAGGCAGTGCGAGGACTTACCAGGAGGGAACGAATCTTGTGGGTAAAGTACACAACACTCTGCAGAGTTAAACCTAATCAATTAGCCATATCCCCGGTTACGGACAATTTGAGCTTCTAGACTTGGATCTATCTCTGAACTCTCAACACTGGACTGATAACTAATTGTGGGCAACTTAATGATATTGTGGGCAATTGAGACATTGGTTGGCGGAACCATGTCATGATAGGTAACTCCATAGTGAAATTTCCTGATATTCCTTTGTTTTAGGGAAAATAAAGTCAGCTTTTACGCAAAAACATAGACACAGAGCCACAAAGCCTTTGCATATAGAATAGCCTTTATTCTTCTGTTCTACTATGGTGATCTTGCCAGTACATTCAATGTACTGACCTACACGGCCGCAACGTCTTATGTTGCAGATACTCTTCTACGACCGGTAAGAGTACGATTCAGGGTTACGGTCCGCACTCAACCTGCCGTTGGTGTTATTGGGACTCCACTCCCATTGACTGTATCTGCTGCTATTTTAAGGTATATATCAGTTTTACGTTATTACATGTGATTGCACTTTGATATATACATTGATGTACTGTGTGTGCCAGCATACTGATCTAGGGATGGCATAGAACACACAGAGGCTTGACTCATTTTGAGTCAGGTCGCTACAGCTCGCCGCCGTCACACCGTCGCCCCAGAGCCCCTCTAACGCCACCATCGTGCTCGCCATCCTCGCATGTGTCGACAGGTGCCATCACCAATGCCGGAGACCCATCGGAGTGCTGCCCCGTCCATGCCTGAGCCACCGCCATCGTCGACCTCACCGGACCTCGCCGGAGTTGACCTCCACCTCGGTGAGCCTCTCCCCTCTGTTCAATTTTTTTGAACGGCTCCGATTAGATCTCGCGTACCGCTTCGGTCTTTTCAAAAGAATCGGACGGTTTTCTGTTTAGTTATTATTAACCGAAACGTTTTTCTTTAAATTCTAGCCGTACACTAGTTAGGCTAAACCATGCACACCCCTCAACCTATCAGAAACTGCCACATCACCCCCCTGTTTGCTAGGTTCGAATTTTCTTTTATGTTTTACTTTTTAGACAGATTAGATCCCAATTTTGTTTTTTCTCTAACTTTTATGTTGTTAATTATTTTTGAGTGATACTTTTTGCATGTTGTCACAAATTTTAATAGTTTCTGTAGAAGACAAGTTTGACCATATTTGAAACTTTGAAATTTGAATTTTGTTAAATTTTCTCAAATCACTAGAATTTGAATAACTTGAGTTTAAAAACATATTTTTCAATGAAACTTTTTGCCACGGTTTTGTATTAGTTAGATTTACCACACTGTTCAATTTGGGAACTTTTTAGAGTATTTTAAAATAGGGTTTTAGCAAAACAGATCTGTTTTAGTTCTTTTGAGGTTTACTTCTATTTCTTTTGTTTTAATTGTTTTTAATTTGTTTCTTTTATATTAGTTGACAAGTTTGTATTGTTTTCTGTAAGTTATATTAGTTGACAAGTAGTATCTCAACAAAGGTTATTTTATTTCTATTTTATTATTTTGATAGCATCAAATCAATTCTAGTTCTATAATAACTTGCAAATTGATTTCATTGCTAGTTTGATCTACTATTTGAAAATATTTTCAAGAAAAATTGTTTCATAAGTTTTAAGATTCTGTTAACCTTAGTTTAGACCAGAATCAATTTGTGTAATAGTTGAGATTGTTTGTGGTTTAATTCAAGGTTGACATTGTTATGTCACATGAAGAGTTTTATAAAAGCTTTTCAATTAGTTCCTTTTGTTAAATAAATATTTATGAGAAAATAATTTCTGTTATTTTTTGTTTATATTTTTGTTTTATGTTATTTCAGTTTCTTATTGTTTTTCTAGTTGTTAAGTTTATTGGACAAAAACTTTTGTTGTTAGTGAGTTGTTTTTCATAGTTCTTAGTTGTTTTTCAAAAGTAATTCGTTTTGCTAGTAAAATATCTACTAAAATACTTTTGTTGGATTTTACTTTGTTAGTGTTTTGTTGCTATTTGAAATAGGTTATTTATAGGGAAAACTACCCTTGGTAGATTTGACGAAGTTTTGTTGATTTTAACTTTTGTCTTAAGTATTTCCTTCGCCACAACCCTATTGTGTTTTTGTGTTGTTTTTGTTGGATAGTATTGATTTCTAGAAGTGTTTGCTCATGAATGCAATGTTTGACTATATGGATTTCATCGAAGAGTGATGAATAGTTCTATCAAGTTATTTATAAGAGTGGTACTATCTTCAACAATCTTACCAAGCAAGTTCACTTTGACCATGTTATTACCTATGTTTTCAATTTTCATTAGTTCAACCTTTCCACCCATTGCATGCAAATTACGTACTTGGAAAATTGGTTACTTGAGTAGTATCATGTGGTAGACACCCCAACACCCTTGTTACTTTGGCCCGAGAAGTTATTTTTATTTTGTTATGCTTTTAGTAGATGGGGTGTGGTTGGGTGTTTCATGAGTGTTGCGAGAAATTAATTGATTCCCAAGACTGAAGACTCCAAAAACTTTCATGACCTCATGATGTAATACACCTCTGGGTGGATGATGGAAGAACGACACCCTGGAGAACCCAGTGGTAGCCTAGGTGATGCGGGAGACGCGACAGTATTCACGCGGAAAGGTCCACCCAGATACTTCAAGAACCAAGGCTTACCTGCACAACCACAAGCCATTATGGGTCTGGCTTGGTTGGACATTGTGGTGAATTTGGACAGTCGGTGCTACCAGATGTAGAAGAACGGTAGAATGGATGGGCACCGACAAAGTCTTGAAGGAACCCTTTGAAAGACCATGTTTTGGTCATCCGTTTCCCAAACACACTAAAGTGCGAGGAATTCAACGGAGGCGATCAAATCTTTAGGGGAACGTGTGCAAAACTCTACAGAGTACTCAAACCTAATCGATTAGCCGTGTCCACAGTCATGGACAATTTGAGCCAAAGGAACTGAAACTATCAGGAATTCTCAACACAAATAATTATGTTGAAGAGGGTATTATTGTTAACTTGGGTATAAGAATTGGTTGGTGGAACCATCTCATTAGACAGCCAACATTAAAGTAATAATTTTTGCTTTGCCCCTCTCTTGTTGTAGGAAAAAATCGCTTTACGCAAAACTTAAACTTACAGCCCCATCTGCCATATATGCATATAGTATAGATGATTATTTCTTTCACCCCCTCTTTTGCGACTTGCCAGCATATTCAATATGCTGACCTAGACGGCTGCAACGTCTCATGTTGTAGATATTCTTTTACGACGAGTAAGAGTAAGATTCAGGGTTACGGTCTACACTCAACCTGCCGTTGGTTTTATTGGGAGTCCACTCCCGTTGACTGTTTCCGCTGAGATTTCGAGGTACATATCAGTTTTACGTTATTTACATGTCATTGCACTTTGATATATACATTGATGTATTTTGTGTGCCAGCATACTGGTCCAGGGATGGCACAGAACACATAGAGACTTAACCGTTTGAGGTCGGATCGCTACACTTAGCTTGTTCAACAGTTCGTTCCCTGGAAACACAACCAACACAACTATCTAGGAAGTCCCTAGAAGCATCAGTTTGTCCATTATAGAAGATATCAAGTATTTCATTTTTCTTAAGATGAACATCAGGCAAAGCCTTAAGCAATTGGAGAAGCCTCCCCCAAGCTTGTGGGATACTCTCTTCTTCAATTTGCACAAAGTTAAATATTTCTTGTAAGGCAGCATGTTTCTTATGAGCAAAAAAATATTTGTTAGAGAAGCAGTAAATCATATCCTGGGGACTACGCACACAGCCAGGAGTAAGAGTATTATACCATGTCTTAGCATCACCCTTTAATGAGAACGGAAATAATTTGAGAATATAATATTAGTGAATCATCTCATCATGAGTAAATAGGGTGGCTATATATTTTCAGCTTAGTAAGGTGTGCTACCACAATTTCAGTTTCATAGCCATGAAAATGATCGGATTCAACCAAAGTAATTAACTCTGGGTCGACAGAGAATTTGGAATGCTTATCGGTAACAAAGATAGGTGAAGTAGTGAACTTAGGATCATATTTCATTTTAGAATTCAAATTCTTTTCTTTATACTTGCATAGTAATTTCTTAACATCATTTCTATCCTTACAAGCAAGAATTTCTCTAGAAAATTCTCCATCCAAAGCATAACATTTGGGTATCTTAGGAATTTCAAATCTAGGAGAGTTAGGCCTATTAGGTGTTCCATAATCATCAGTTTCAAAATTCTCATCAGTTTCAATAGATTCAATGATTTCATTATCTTTAACTCTAGCTATTTGTTCATCGAGAAATTCACCTAATGGCACATTATTATCAAGCATGGTACTAGCATCATCATAAGCATCATTAATAGCAGAAGTAGTATCATCAATATCAGGATTATTAGCATGTGGTGGTGTTGCAAGTTTACTCATAACAAAAGGTAAATCAAGTGTAGTGTGTGATGGAAGTTCCTTACCTCCCCTCGTCTTAGAGGGGAAAATTTAGGTGTTGGTATCCTTCAGATTCTTCATAGTGATAAGTTGATATAAATCCCAAGTGACTCAACAAATATAGCTATGCTCCACGTCAACAACGCCAGAAAAAGGTCTTGATAACACACAAGTATAGGGGATCGCAACAGTTTTCGAGGGTAGAGTATTCAACCCAAATTTATAGATTCGAAACAAGGGGAGCCAAAGAATATTTGAGAGTATTTTCAGTTGAGTTGTTAATTCAACCACACCTGGAGATAAATATCTGCACCAAAGTTATCAGTAGCACAGTAATATGATAGTTTCATAGTAGTGGTAACAGTAACAGTAGCGGTAACAGTAGCAGCAATAGTTTTGTAGCAAGTGCAGCAGTAACAGCAGTAATAGAACCTTAACTACAACAAAAAGTGGAAAACTCATAGGCACTGGATCGGTGTATTCATTGGATTATGTTCATCATATAACAGTCATAACCTAGGCAGACATAGAACTAGCTCTAGTTCGTCAATGTAATGTAGGCATGTATTCCGTATATAGTCAAACATGCTTATGGAAAAGAACTTGCATGGCATCTTTAGTCCTACCCTCCTGTGGCAATGGGGTCTATAAGGAAACTAAGGGATATTAAGGCCTCCTTTTAATAGAGAACTAGAACAAAGCATTAACACTTAGTGAGTACATGAACTCCTCAAACTACGGTCATCACCGTGAAGTATCCCAAATATTGTCACTATGGGGTTGACGGATCATAACACGTAATATGTGCATATGACTTGGCTAGATCGGATCAAGAACATAGATATAATGATGATAACATAAATGGTTCAGATCTGAAATCATGGCACTCGGGCCCTAGTGACAATCATTAAGCATGGCAAAGTCATAACAACATCAATTAGAACATAGTGGATACTAGGGATCAATCCGTAACAAAACTAACACGATTACATGATGAATCTCATCCAACTCATCACCGACTAGCAAGACTATGAATGAATTACTCACTCCTACTGGGGAGCATCATGGTATTGGGGATGGAGAAGGGTTGATGATGACGAAGACCGAAGAATCCCCTCTCCGGAGCCCCAAATGGACTCCAGATCTAGCCTCCCAATGAAGAACAAGAGGTGGCGATGGCTCCGTATTGTGAAATGTGATAATTCTTTCTCCCTGATTTTTTCCGAAGGTTTGTGAATTTATAGCGTTGGAATTAGGGTCAGGGCCCACGAGGTGTCCACCTTCCACCAGGCCGCGCCAGGGGGTCCTAACGCATCCTGGTAGAGGGTGGGCACCTTAGGCCTCCTCTTAGGTGGCTCCTGGCTCCATAATTCCTCATATATTTCAAAATAAATTGCCAAATAGTTTTGTTTCGTTTTGAGAACTTCTATTTCTGCACAAAATAACACCATGGTAGTTCTGCTGAAAATAACGCCAGTCTGGGTTAGTTTCATTCAAATCATGCAAATTAGAGTCCAAAACAAGAGCAAAAGTGTTAGGAAAAGTAGATACGTTGGAGATGTATCAGCTTCCAGCTCCTCAATATATTTCTTGCCCTCAATTGCACTAGATATGGATGCTTCACACGCAATAGAGTTAGTAGCACAAGCACTTCCCCAGCAACACCTAGGCTAAC
Source organism: Hordeum marinum (assembly GCA_022496015.1). NCBI lineage: Eukaryota > Viridiplantae > Streptophyta > Magnoliopsida > Poales > Poaceae > Hordeum > Hordeum marinum. The sequence continues at coordinate 391,070,372 of CM039672.1, forward strand.
CACTGGTTTCTCCAGGGCGCCGTTCAACCATCATCCACCCAGAGGTATGTTGAAAACTCGGAGTCTTGAAGACTTGATCATCTTGTAGGTCTTGAAATTATTAACTCACAACTCTCATGAATCACACAACCAACCCCGTCTACTAATAGCATAGCAAAAATTAAATCAACGTTTCCTGGGGCCAATGTGTCAAAGGGTAGAGGGGTGCCTACCACATGATACTACATCAAGTAACCAAGTTTCCAATTTACCTACTTTGCATGCAATTGGGGAGATGGTAGAACTAATGCAATAAAACATAGGTATACATGGTCAAAGTGACTTGCCTGTACTGTTGATGAAGAAAATATCGCTCTTAAAGATAACTGATAGACTATTCGTCACTCTCCGATGAAAATCTATATAATCAAACATTGCATTCATATAAGCAATCATACTAGCAGTCAATACTAACAATCAAAAAGGCAACACAAAACCAAAAGCAACCTGGTGGTAATGAAAGGAAATACTTAAGACAAAACTCAAATGACAAAACTACATCAACACAACTAAGGTGGTGATGAAGGAAATACTTAAGACAAAAGTTAAAATCAACAAAACTTCATCAACACAACCAAAGTTGGTTTTCTCTACAAGTACATCCTAATTTTCAAAAGTAGCAACAAAAACAAAGTAAATATAATAAAAGTAGCTTAGTAAACATTTTACTTAGCAAAAAGAATTACTTTTGAAGAACAACTAATAATTTAGAAAACAATACTCTAGCAACATAAGTTTTTAACTACTAGAACATATCAGTAGAAAACACTAAGTTAACAAACAAATTTTTTAAAACAAATAATTAATAGAAAGTATTTTCTCATAAATCTTTATTTTGCAAAAAGAACTAATTGAAAAGCTTTTATAAAGGTTCTTATTTTGATATAAAACAAGGTCATCCTTGGCTTAAACCACAAACAATCTCAACTATAATACAAATTGTATCTGGTCTAGACCTTGACTAACAGCAAATCAAAAATTATAAAACAATTTGTTGACACTAGTTTCAAAATAGAAGATCAACATAGCAAATGAAAATCTAATTGAAAGTTATAATTGAACTAGAATTGAATTTTCATGCAATAATCTAATAAAACATTATTTGTTTTGAAGGGTTACTATTAACTAACAGAAAACCTTTTAAAATCTATCCACTAATATAAAAGAAAATAGATTAAATCAATTTAAAACAAAAGAAATATAGATAAGCCTAACAAGAACTAAATAGAATCTGTTTTGGTTGAAAATACCATTTTAAAATATTCCAAAAATTTCCAAACTCTACCTACTAGTAACTAAGGTCACTAGCGACAAGTAGCAAAAGGAATCAACTCAAAAATAAAATTTTAAACTCAAGTTATTCAGAAAACAAGATTTGAATCAAATCTGTTTGAATCAATTTTAAGTTATTCAAATTTGGTCAAACCTGATATTTACAGAAACTACATAAAATTTGTGACACAATGCAAAAAGAATCAAATTAAAACATCTAAAAACATAAAAGATATAACAAAAATAAAAACAGAACCTATTCTGTTTTCTAAAACAAAAACAGAAAAGAAAAAAACTAAACTAACGGACAGGGTGACGTGGCAGGTTGTGGTTGGCCGAGGCCATGTACGTACGGGGTTCGCGAGCGGACGACCGAACGCTAGGAGAAAACGGTTCGGGAATTAAAATAAAATATGCGACTAATCTTGACCGCTGGAATGGGATCGAATGGAGGAGGGCGTCGCCGATGACTTACAAAGGGGTGGGGAGCTCCGGCGATATCTCCGGCGAGGCAGAGGAGGCGGAGGCGATGGGGATGGCGCTCCGGTGGTCGGGGACGGTGTGCGAGGGGTCCAGTCGATGGCGGCGGACCTCCGGGGGTGGTTGGTGGCGAGGTAGAGACGAGGGGGTGACGGTGGTGAGCAGCATGAGCTCCGGTAGCTTCGGGTGGAGGCGGAGCTCCGGCGTGGCGGTGGCACGGCACTCCGGAGGGTCTCCGGCGATCGTGAGTGCACCAGACGATGCGTATGAGCGCGGCGAGGTCGACTGTGGCCTTAGAGGGGCTCGGGGATGGCGGGGTGGAGTGGCACGGGAGCAAAGGTGTGGCGGCGGCGCTCGGGCTCCGGTGAGCTATTATGGCGAGGGGAGAGGGCCGGACGAGGGGGAAATGGGCAAAGCGAGAGGAGGTGAGGCAGGGGTTCTTATAGGTGGCCTCGGGGTGTCGGGGAAGGAAAAGGAGAGGGATCTCCGGCGCGGTGATCTTGCCGGCGTGGTTCGGGGCGAGAGGAGGGGGTTGACCGAGGGGTTAGCGGGGTCGGGCGGTAGGGCCAGGGTGTGAGAGAGGGAGAGGGAGAGGGTGTGCTCAGCGGTGGCCGATGCGGAGAGGTTTCGGGGAGGAATCAGGGCAGGTGGGCCGGCGCTTTAATACGCGTTAACTATTTTCCTTTATTAATATACAGGGCATTAAAAACAACATTAAGACATTCAAAACCAGTCCAAAAAATAAAGTTTTATATATCGGAATGATCTGGGAAATAAATGCCATTTAATGGACATTTTTCCACGGCCAAATTGAATACTTTCAAAAAAATTATTTTCAGAAAATGCCTAAATGGCTTTATTTATTTTTGCAAATATTTTTCAAATAAACCCTTGGGTTTTATGGTTCAAGAACTTCACAAGAATACCCCTGGTTTGGAGTGTCATATTACTCCTCTCAAAATTTTTGGCAAGGGGTTTGAATGCTTACATATTCAAATAGGGAATTCAAATATGGAGGGTGAAACTCCATATGAGAAATTTTCAAATGGTTTTCAAATTCCCTTTCCAAATCTTTTCATGTTGAAGAAGTCATGTCATCTTCCCTCACTGATTTGAAAAGTAAGAAGTTGAATTCAAAAGAAAATGGGAAAGTCATTTTATTCCCTCTCATTCAAAAGTTTTCAAAAGTTTCAAATTTCACTCAATTTCAATCACTCAAGCAAACAAGCATTCATTCTAATATTAATTATAACATTCCAAAATTTGGGATGTTACAGAAGGCAACTTGGCAAGCTCTTATAAATATGAAGCTTCAAGTTGCATGAGACTTGGTGACTTCGATGAGCGAACTCTTAATGGCCTTAGAGACATTTTCGAGGTGCTCAAAGTCCTCAAGGAGTCTAGCATGGCAATTTCGGCTTATCATTTCTAAATTTAAAATAATTAACCACCACAAGAGTTCTATCATGAGATTCCTTCACTCTACATAATTCTAGAGCGAAAGTCTCCTCAAGAGATTCTGTGGTGGTTTGTTCTTCCTGAAGAGCTTGAGATAGATCCTCTATCTCATTTGTGTACTCACGCTCATGACCTTCCATTTTCTCAATGGTGACCTCATGCTCCTCAAGATGATCTTCCAACTCCTCAATGTATTCCTTGACCTCAATGGCAATAGACATGATTTCCATGATGCTGGAACGAGCAATTTTATTCCTATAAAGAGGTTTAAAAATCATTTTACCCTTAATTTTTAAGGAAGAAATATTATCACCCTCTTCATCAATAAGCTCATCACCATTATTATCAATATCATCATCATGAGAAATATTGGCATTCAATGTAGCAGATACCTTTGAAGCCTTAGCCATAAGACCAATGTGGGAAACTATAGATGATGATGTAGGATCCCTTGAAGCACCATTCAAGGCCACATCTTGTTCCATGGAGTGTTAGGTTTCCTCCAAATTTTAGCACAACAACTCGACGAAATAGATACATTTTTATCAAGGCAACAAGATATAGCAAGCATATCATCATGAGATTTAGTCAAGCAATTTCTAAATGATATACAAGGGATATCAACACAAGCATGTGAAACATTTAAGGTGATCGAAGTGTTAAAGTCCAAAGAAGAAGCACTGCAATAAGATAGTGATGAAGGCTTATCAACAATAAGCCCACTATCATCCTTGCAATGATCAATACTACTCACCATATCATTACCTTGTGGAAATCCACAGGTAGGAGAAGTAGAACTAGTTGACAAGACAACATGACCGGAGATGGAGGGAGAGCAATCATCCCTAAAAATCTTGGACACAACATATTTACATTGATGCTTTGTCCACAACTCATGAGAATCCTGGAACGACATGAGTTGAAATATAACTACCTTGGTCAAAGCATCAAAAAGCACATTAGAAGCTTGAGCATTGAGATAAGAGTTTTTATCAACCTCTAAAGATATGTTTTGAGAATCATTTGGAGGAGAAAAACCTATATCTACAATTCGCTCTAAATTTGGGCCCTTGACCTTAACGAGATTAAGCATGCGAATTACCCAAACATCAAAATTTGTGCCATCGAAACTAAGAGTGTGAGAGAATCGTAATCCCCTAGTCAACATCTTTACTCTCTAGGTGGTAAAAGCTAATAATGAGAGACCTATCTTTGATACCAATTGAAAGGACGTGGATGTCTCCTAGAGGGGGGGGTGAGTAGGTGCTTTAAAATAATTATGGTTTAGGCTTGAACAAATGCGGAATAAAACTAGCATTTAATTAGACAAGCAAAAAAACTAAAATAACTAGGCTCACCTATGTGCACCAACAACTTAGGTTAAGCACGATAAATAACTAAGTGATAGCTAGATATATAACATCAACCAATATGGCCATCACAAAGTAAAGTGCATAAGTAAAGGGCTCGGGTAAGATATAATAACCAAGGCACGTGGAGACGATGATGTATCCCCAAGTTCACACCCTTGCGGATGCTAATCTCTGTTTGGAGCAGTGTGGAGGCACAAGGCTCCCCAAGAAGCCACTAGAGCCACCGTAATATCCTCTTGCCCTCACACAATGCAAGATGTCATGATTCCACTAAGGGACGCTTGAGGGTGGTCACCGAACCCGTACAAACAAGGTTCGGGCAATCTCCACAACTTAATTGGAGGCTCCCAACAAAACCATGAAGTTTCACCACAATGGAATGTGTCTCCGAGGTGACCTCAATTGCTCGGGGCAATCTTCACAACCTAATTGGAGAACCCGATGCTTGCTCGGAGCTTTACACTACAATGATTGAGATTCGACGCACCACCAACCGTGTAGGGCGCCAAAGCACCCAGGAGAAACAAGATCTAGGGTACCAAGCACCCAAGAGTAATAAGCTTCTCAACTTTTCACTACCACGTATCACCGTGGACAACTCAAACCGATGCAACTAACGCAATGGAAAGAACACACGAAGTGGTCAAGTCCCCCACTCCCAAATCCCACCACCACAACAAAACCTATGGAGGAATATGAGAGGAAGAAAAAGGAGATCACAAAGAACTCCAAGATCTTGATCCAAGGGGTTCCCCTCACATAGAGGAGAAAGTGATTGGTGGAAATGTGGATCTAGATCTCCTCTCTCTTTTCCCTCATGAACTAGCAAGAGTCATTGGAGGGATCAAGAGTTAGCAAGCTTGAAGAAGGTCAACATGGTGGAAATATGCCCTAGAGGCAATAATAAATTAGTTATTATCATATTTCCTTGTTCATGATAATCGTTTATTATCCATGCTATAATTGTATTGATCGGAGACTTAGATGCATGTGTGGATACATAGCCAAAACCATGTCCCTAGTATGCCTCTAATAGACTAGCTCGTTGATCAAAGATGGTTAAGGTTTCATAGCCATGGACATGAGATGTCAATTGATAAATGGGATCACATCACCAGGATAATGGTGTGATGGACAAGACCCAAACTACAAAAGTAGCATATGGTCGTGTCAGTTTATTGCTATTGTTTTCTGCATGCCAAGTATATGTTCCTATGACCATGAGATCATGCAACTCACGGATACTGGAGGAGTGCCTTGTGTGTGTCAAACGTCGCAACGTAACTGGGTGACTATAAAGGTGCTCTATAGGTATCTCCGATGGTGTCTGTTGAGTTGGCATGGATCAAGACTGGGATTTGTTACCCCATGTGACGGAGAGGTATCTCAGGGCCCACTCGGTCATACAACACCACAATAAGCCTTGCAAGCAATGTCACTAAGTGTTAGTCACGGGATATAGTATTATGGAACGAGTAAAGAGACTTGCCGATAACGAGGTTGAACTAGGTATGGAGATACCGATGATTGAATCTCGGGCAAGTAACATACCGAAGAACAAAGGGAACATCATATGGGATTAACTGAATCCTTGACATAGAGGTTCGACCGATAAAGATCTTCATAGAATATGTAGGAACCAATATGGGCATCCAGGTCCTGCTATTGGTTCTTCAAAACTTTATCAAGGTATGTGCTTTGTGAAAGTGCTATCAAGCGTCTCGATCTATTTCTATAGATCTTAATGCCTAATATGAAAGCAGCTTCTCCCAGGTCCTTCATTGAAAAACTCTTGTTCAAATATTCCTTCATGCTTTCTAGCATTTCTATATTGTCTCCAATCAGCAATATGTCATCCACATATAATATTAGAAACGTTATAGAGCTCCCACTCAAATATTTGATCACCTCATCAAAGCGCTTATTCCAACTCCGAGATGCTTGCACCAGTCCATAAATGGATCACTGGAGTTTGCAAACTTTGTCAGCATTCTCTGGATCGACAAAACCTTCCGATTGCATCATATACAACTCTTCCTCAAAGAAACCGTTAAGGAACGCTGTTTTGACATCCATTTGCCAAATTTAATCGTCGAAATATGAAGCTATTGCTAACATGATTGTGATGGACTTAAGCGTTGCTACGGGTGTGAAAGTCTCGTCGTAGTCAACTCCTTGAACTTGTGAAAAACCCTTTGCCACAAGTAGAGCTTTATAGACAGTGACATTACCGTCTGCGTCCGTCCGTCCATGTCCTCAGGAACAAACATAACTACTCACAAAACATGTTCATGTTCATAATCAGAGGAGTATTAATTATCATAAGGGATCTGAACATATGATATTCCACCAAGTAAACCAACTAGCATCAACTACAAGGAGTAATCAACACTACTACTAACCCATAGGTACCAATATGAGGTGTTGAGACAAAGATCAGATACAAGAGATGAACTAGGGTTTGGAGAGGAGATGGTGCTGGTGAAGATGTTAATGGGGATTGACCCCCTCCCCATGAGAGGATCATTGGTGATGACGATGGCTTCAATTTCCCCTTCCGGGAAGGAAGTTTTCCCGGCAGAACAGCCCTGCCGGAGCTCTAGATTGGTTTGCCCATGTTCCGCCTCGAGACGGCGACGCTTCGTCCCGAAAGCTCTCCTCTAATTTTTTTCCAGGACAAAACACTTCATGTAGCAGGAGATGGGTGATATGTCTGCATCCTATCTATAATTTTTTTCTTATTTCATGCCAATATTCTACAACTTTCATATACTTTTGGCAAGTTTTTATACTATTTTTGGGACTAACATAATGATCCAGTGCCCAGTGTCAGTTCCTGTTTGTTGCATGTTTTTTTCGCAGAAAATACATATCAAACAAAGTTCAAACGCGATAAAAACTTACTGAGATTTTTTTTGTAAAATATGTGAGTTTTGGGAAAATGAATCAACACAAGACGATGCCCAAGGAGGTCACAAGCCTGCTAGGCGCGACCGACACCCTTGGCCCCACCCTGAGGGCTTGTGGCTGCCCCATGGACGGTTGGAGGTGTCCTTGGGCGGCAAGAAATATTTTTTTAAGGAAAATCCCCTCAAAATTTCAGCCCGATCGGAGTTACGGATCTCTGGATATTTAAGAAACGGTGAAAGGCCGAATCTGAGAGAGCAGAAATAGAAGGAAACAGAGAGAGAGATCCAGTCTTGGAGGGACTCTCGCCCTCCGCCGCCATGGAAGCCACGGAATAGAGGGGAAACCCTCCTCCCATCTAGGGAGGAGGTCAAGGAAGAAGAAGAAGGAGGGGGCTCTCTCCCCCTCTCTCCCGGTGGCACCGGAATGCCGTCGGGGCCATCATCATGATGGCGATCTACTCCAACAACTCCGTGATCTTCACCAACACCTCCATCACCTTCCCCCATCTATCTACAGCGGTCCACTCTCCCACAAGCCACTATAACCTCTACTTGAAGATCGTGCTTTATGCTTCATATTATTATGCAATGATGTGTTTCCATGCTATGATGTCTGAGTAGATCTATTTTGTCCTATGGGTTGATTGATGATCATGATTGGTTTGAGTTGCATGTTTTATTAGTGGTGCTGTCCTATGGTGCTCTCCGTGTCACGCAAACGTGAGGGATCTCCGCTGTAGGGTTTGCAATATGTTTATGATTCGCTTATGGTGGGTGGCGTGAGTGACAGAAGCACAAACCCGAGTAAGTGGGTTGTTGCATATAGGAGTAAAAAGGACTTGATACCTTATAATGCTATGGTTGGGTTTTACCTTAATGATCTTTAGTAGTTGTGGATGCTTGCTAGAGTTCCAATCATAAGTGCATACGATCCAAGTAGAGAAAGTATGTTAGCTTATGCCTCTCCCTCATATAAAATTGCAATAATGATTACCGGTCTAGTTATCAATTGCCTAGGGACAATTCCGCAACTCATACCACCACTTTTCCACACTCGTTAAACTAACTTAGTCGTTTCTCTATCTTAGCATCCCCTAGTTTTTATTTACGTGCTCTTTATTATCTTGCAAACCTATCCTATCACACCTACAAAGTACTTCTAGTTTCATACTTGTTCTAGGTAAAGCAAACGTTAAGTGTGCATAGAGTTGTATCGCTAGTCGATAGAACTTGCGAGAATATTTGTTCTACCTTTAGCTCCTCGTTGGGTTCGATACTCTTACTTATCGAAAGAGTCTACAACTGATCCCCTATACTTGTGGGCTATCAAGACCTTTTTCTAGCGCTGTTGCCGGGGAGCAATAGCGTGGGGTGAATATTCTCGTGTGTGCTTGTTTGCTTTATCACTAAGTAGATTTTATTTGCTCTTCTAAGTTGTTCTCTATATTTAGCTATGGATATGGAACACGAAATACCAAAAAAATAGGTGTACTTGCTACTCATGGAGATGGGGAACTTCCTAAAATCCTCGATGCTCGTTACGTGAAAGAAATTATGCACTACTTTAATAATCCTAAGAAAACCCCATTCAATTATATAATGGGAGACACATTGGATTAACGTGAATATTTTAGGGATTATTGCTTGACTCAAAAAGGGAAACTCTTATGGGATCAGATTTATATGTTGAAATGGTATTCTTGGAATCTATGCCAGATATATGATTATTGTTGTTGCTCTAGGATGAAGGCTCAACACCTTCTTTTTTATGTAAATTTAATGATAATGAAACCTTGGCTTGTTATGCTAATGGTATTTATGATTACTATGATGTGGAACGAATAGAAGAATTCGTTGCTTTTAAGGGTGCTTATGAAAATGAATCTTTGTTTGAGAAGTGTGAAAATTATGATGATGTGTTTATAGAACTAAAAAATTTACTATACTTAAATATTGCTATGAGAATTATGAATATAATTCCAATATTGATGCATTTATTGAGAGAATGTATGCTTCCTTGGAGGAGACTAATATTTTGCAGGAATCTATGGAAGAAGAAATTTCTGAAACTATGAGCTCATTAGATGGAAAAGATGAGGAGGAGAGCAAAGAACAAAAGGAGGAAGAGCAGATTAGCTACCCGTGCCCACCTTTCTAATGAGAGTAATTCTTCAACTCATACATCTTTTAATTTCCCTTCGTGCTTACCGAAGGATGAATGCTATGTTGATTGTTATGATCCCTAGGATTCATTTGAAATATCCCTTTTTGATGAAATTGATGTTTGCTATGCTTGTGTCCATGATTCCAATATGAACGATGCTTATGGAGATGAAATTTCTATAGTTCCTTATGTTAACAATAAATTGTTGCTATTGCACCCACACATGATAGTCCTATTATCTTTTTGAATTCTCCTAACTACACTATATCGGAGAAGTTTGAACTTATTAAGGATTATATAGATGGGTTGTGTTTTACTATTACACATGATGATTTTGATAGATATAATATACATGTACTTGCTTCTCCTACTTGCAATTATAATGAGAGAGGAACTACATCTCCACCTCTCTATGTTTCCAATACGATAAAATTGCAAGAAACTGTTTATACTATGCATTGGCCTTTACTTTGTGCACATGAATTGTTCTTTTATGACATGCCGATGCATAGAAAGAGAGTTAGACTTCGTTGTGCATGATATATGTTACTTTGTGCTCAATAATAAATTACAAATCATTGTTAATTAAAATTGGCTTTGATATACCTTGGGATCCGGGTGGATCCATTACATGAGCACTTTATGCCTAGCTTAATGGCTTTAAAGAAAGCGCTGCAAGGGAGACAACCTGGAAGTTTTAGAGAGTCATTTTATAATTTTTTGTGCTTTTATATATTTTAAAAATAAAATAAAGAGGGTAACCTAAAACGTTTTCAAAAAGAAAAGTGAAAGTGAGAGAGACGAGCATTGTGAAAGTGGGAGCTAGCCTTGTACTTTGTTCATGCCCATGGAAACTTTGCAAATCTTGATTACAGAAACTTTTCAACAAAAATAATTATACCCTTGTATAAATCCATTGTATTATAAAAATAATGTGCCAAGATTTGCCTTTAGGATGATTACATTGCTTGTTTGGTGTGTGCAGTGCAAAAAATGAAACTTTGGCTGTAGTGCGTGAATTTAATTTTTTTACTGGAATGTCAAAGTTTCTGAAATTTGTATACAATACTTCTATACAATTTTTTTATTGTTTCCTAATTTTTCAGAATTTTTAGAGTTACATAAGTATGGTGAATGTCCATATTACTACAGAGTGTCCTGTTTAAGACAGATTCTGTTTTTGATGCATTGTTTTGCTTGTTTTGATGAAAATATCGATTGTATCAGTGGTATAAGACGTGGAAAAATTATAATAAAGTAGGTAAAATGCAAAAATAAAATATTAATTGGTTGGCAACAGTACATAAAGTTTTCATTTGCTTTATTATAGTAACGGATCTCACGAGGGTTTTGTTAAGTTTTGCGTGATTGAAGTTTTCAAGTTTTGGGTGAGATCACGATGGATGAAGGAATAAGGAGTGGAAAGAGACTAAGCTTGGGGATGCCCGAGGCAACCTAAGTTAATATTCAAGGACTCCCAATAAACTAAGCTTGGGGATGCCCCGGAAGGCATCCCCTCTTTCTTCTAACAATTATCGGTAATTTTACTTGGAGCTATATTTTTATTCGTCACATGATATGCGTAAATCTTGGAGCGTCGTGTGATTTTTATTTTTATTTTAATAATGCACCATGCTGGTATGATAAAGTCCTTGGTTGATTTATAGAATTCTTCATGCACTTCACATATATCTTTTGAGTATGGCTTTATAGAATGCTTCATGTGCTTCACCTATATCATTTGAAGTTTGGATTGCCTGTTTCTCACACATAGAAAAATGCCATTTGTAGAATGCTCTTTTGCTTCACTTATTTTTTAGAGTGTGGGCATATCTTTTGTAGAAAGAATTAAACTCTCATGCTTCAGTTATATCTATTTAGAGAGTTAACAGGAGTTGGTCATTCACATGGTTAGTCCTTAAATCCTGCATAAAACTTGTAGATCACTGAATATGACATGTTTGATTCCTTGCAATAGTTTTGCGATATGAAGATGGCAATATGAGCGTCATGCTAGTGAGTAGTTGTGAATTGGAGAAATACATGTGTTCAAGTTTGTGATTCCTGTAGCATGCACGTATGGTGAACCGTTATGTAACAAAGTGGGAGCATGATTTGTTTAATGATTGTCAACCTTTGTGTGAGGGTCAGGAGCGCGCGATGGTTAACTCCTACCAACCTCTCCCCTATGAGCATGCATCTAATGCTTTGCTTGAAAACTAATCGACTTTTGCAATAAGTATGTGAGTTCTTTATGACTAATGTTGAGTCCATGGATTATATGCACTCTCACCCTTCCACCTTTGCTAGCCTCTCTAGTACCACGGAACTTTTGCCGGTACATCAAACCCACCTTCCTCAAAACAGCCACCATATATTTTCCTCAAAACAGCCAACATAACTACCTATTATGACATTTCCATAGCCATTCCAAGATATATTGCCATGCAACTTCCACTGTTCCGTTTAGTATGACATGAACCATCATTTTCATATTGCTTTGCATGATCGTAAGACAGCCTGCATGATGTTTTCATGGCTTGTCCGTTTTTTATGTCATTTGCCAGGCTAGATCGTTGCACATCCCGGTATCCTACCGGAAGCATTCATATGGAGTCATATTTTTGTTCTAGGTATCGAGTTGTATGTAAATAAAAGTGTGATGATTTTCATTATTAGAGCATTGTACCATGTGAGAAAAGGATGATGGAAGCTATGAATCCCTCACAATTTGGGATGAGTCCCCAGACTTTACAAAAAAATAAAATAGGCCAGCAAAGCCCAAATAAATAAATAAAGAGGCCAAAGATGCCCACCAAAATAAAAATAATAAATAATAAATATAATAAAAAAATGAGAGAAACAGAGAAGGGGCAATTGCTGGTATCTTTTTCCACACTTGTGCTTCAAAGTAGCACCATGATCTTCATGATAGAGAGTCTCCTATTTTGTCACTTTCATATAACTAGTGAATTTTTTTGCACGACCACTTAGTTCTCTTTTTGGGTTTTCATAGACTTATAGCTCTAAGTGCATTTGTTGCATGGCAATCCCTACTCACTCACATTGATATCTATTGATGGGCATCTTCATAGCCCTTTGGAATGCCTAGTTGATGTGAAACTATAATGCTATATCCATGGCTCATGCTCATGTATTGCATGAGAGTTGAAAAGGTTTGAGAACATAAAAAGTGTGAAACAATTCCTTGACTTGTTCATCGGGGTTGTGCATGATTTAGATACTTTGTGTGGGGAAGATGGAGCATAGCTAGACCATATGATTTTGTAGGAATAACTTTCTAAGGCCATGTTATTTCGAAAGGAAACGATTGCCTCATAGAGACTATTAAATAAAGGATAGAGCAATTCCTTTTTTCAAATAGGAAAGTGGACGGTTTGGTGTGCTTGAAGTATTACTGTTTTTATGTCAATACAGACTATTGCTTTGAATCACTCGTATCTTAATATTCATGCCATGATTAGATTATATGATCAAGATTATGCTAGGTAGCATTCCACATCAAAAATTATCTTTTTTATCATTTACCTACTCGAGGACGAGTAGGAATAAGGTTGGGGATGCTGATATGTCTCCCTCGTATCTATAATTTTTTATTGTTTCATGCCAATATTCTACAACTTTCATATACTTTTGGCAACATTTTATACTATTTTTGGGACTAACATATTGATCCAGTGTTCAGTGCCAGTTCCTATTTGTTGCATGTTTTTTGTTTCGCAGAAAATCCATATCAAACGAAGTTCAAACGTGATAAAAACTTACGAAGATTTTTTTGGAATATATGTGATTTTTGGGAAAAAGAATCAACGCGAGACGATGCCCGAGGAGGTCACAAGCCTGCTAGGCGCGGCCCACACCCCTGGCCACTCCCTAAGGGCTTGTGGACACCCCTTAGGTCGGTTGGAGGTGTCCTTTGGCCGCAAGAAAGATATTTTATCAGGAAAATCCCCTCAAAATATCAGCCCGATCGGAGTTACGGATCTACGGATATTTAAGAAACGGTGAAAGGACAGAATCTGAGAGCGCAGAAACAGAAGGAACAGAGAGAGAGAGAGAGAGAGAGAGAGAGATACAATCTCGGAGGGGCTCTCGCCCCTCCGCCACCATGGAGGCCAAGGACCAGAGGGGAAACCCTCCTCCCATCTAGGGAGGAGGTCAAGAAAGAATAAGAAGGAGGGGGGCTCTCTCCCCCTCTCTCCAAGTGGCACCGGAATGCCGTCAGGGCCATCGTGACAACGATCTACTCCAACAACTCCGTCATCTTCACCAACACCTCCATCACCTTCCCCCATCTATCTACAGCGGTCCACTCTCCCGCAACCCGTTGTACCCTCTACTTGAACATGGTGCTTTATGCTTCATATTATTATCCAATGATGTGTTGCCATCCTATGATGTCTGAGAGATCTATTTTGTCCTATGGGTTGGTTGATGATCATGATTGCTTTGAGTTGCATGTTTTATTATTGGTGTTGTCCTATGGTGCTCTCAGTGTCGCGCAAGCGTGAGGGATCCCTGCTGTAGGGTTTGCAATATGTTTATGATTCGCTCATGGTTGGTGGCGTGAGTGACAGAAGCATAGACCCGAGTAAGTGGGTTTGTTTATATGGGAATAAAGAGGACTTGATACCCTATAATGCTATGGTTGGGTTTTAACTTAATGATCTTTAGTAGTTGCGGATGCTTGCTAGAGTTCCAATCGTAAGTGCATATGATCCAAGTAGAGAAAGTATGTTAGCTTATGCATCTCCCGCATATAAAATTGCAATAATGATTATCGGTCTAGTTATCAATTACCTAGGGACAATTCCGCAACTCCTATCACCACTTTTCCACACTCGTTAAACTAACTTAGTCTTTTCTTTATCTTAGAAGCCCCTAGTTTTTATTTACATGCTCTTTATTATCTTGCAAACCTATCCTATCACACCTACAAAGTACTTCTAGTTTTATACTTGTTCTAGGTAAAGTGAACGTTAAGTGTGCATAGAGTTGTATCGATGGTCGATAGAACTTGAGGGAAATATTTTTTCTACCTTTAGCTCCTCGTTGGGTTTGACACTCTTACTTATCGAAAGAGGCTACAACTGATCCCCTTTACTTGTGGGTTATCAATGGGCGTCGGGGAAGCCACAAGGGCCCCACAAGCCTGCTAGGCGCGACCAGGGGAGTGGCCACGCCTAGCAGGCTTGTAGCCTGTAGGTGGCCCCCTCTTGTTGATTCTTGTGCCAGTATTTTTTCTTAAATCCAAAAATATTCTCTGTAAATTTTCAAGACTTTTGGAGTTGTGCAGAATAGGTATCTCAGAGTTGCTCCTTTTCCAGGCCAGAATTCGAGCTGCCGACATTCTCCCTCTTCATGTAAACCTTGTAAAATAAGAGAGAAAAGGCATAAGTATTGTACCATAATGTGTAATAACAGCCCATAATGCAATAAATATCAATATAAAATCATGGTGAAAAATGGACTTATCAACTCCCCCAAGCTTAGGCCTCGCTTGCCCTCAAGCGAAAGCCGAGATCGATGAATATGTCCACATGTTTAGAGATAGAGGTGTCGATAAAATAAAATACGGACATGAGGGCATCATGATCAACTTTAGAATAGCAATACTCATTGTATGAGATTCTTTATACTATAGTAACAATTCATTCACAAGGTAAAGTATGAACCATGAACTCTATTGACAACCAACAAACTATGATCTCAGTCATTGAGGCAATTGACAGTTTATCATAACATCGGAAAGAGTCAATATAAGAGCTTGTAAAGCAAATCCACATACTCAATCATCTTTTAGGCTTTCACAATTGCTAGCACTCACGTGGTACCCACGAGAACAAAGCTTCAATCGAACACAGAGGAACATAAGGACGTATAGTTTTGCCTCCCAACTATTCACCTCAAGGGTGATGTCAACAATGATAACTCATTATCACCCACATCCGAGTGGATATATAAGTCTAGATCATTCCCCAACACATAATGCTTGCCAAGAGAGACGAAATATAGGAATTGGTGAAGACCACCATGACTCTTGCATAAAGGTAAGTTCTAAAAGGTAAAAGTAGTAGATATGCCCTTCGTAGAGGGAAGCAGAGGTTATCATGCGCTTTTTGTTTTTGGATGCACGAACTCTTAGTGTAGAGGAATGCCGTGTTGTATTGCCCTTTGTGATAGCAACCTTTATTATGCAGTCTGTCGCTCTTATTTCTTTACCATCACAAGTTCATACAACACTTATTTCCCTTACAATAAAAGATCACACATATTTAGGAGCAATTTTTATTGCCTTTTTGCACCGATGACAACTTACTTGAAGGATCTTATTCAATCCATAGGTAGGTATGGTGAACTCTCTTGGAAAAACTAGGTTGAGGTGTTTGGATGCACAAGTAGCATCTCTACTAAGTGCGGAGGTTTTGGCTATTATGAGGTGGAAGTAAGCACTACATGTTGGAGGATCTAAAACCATATAACTTCTATCGGAGGCAATCAAACATAACCTATTATGTTGTCTTCCTTGTCAAACATCAACTTCTTGGCATGTAATATTTTAATCAGTGGTCACAATCATAAAAGATGTCCAAGATAATATATTTATATGTGAATCTCTCTTTCTTTATCACTTCCTTTCAATTGCACCAATGACCAATTACTATGTTTGTTAACTCCCAACAAATTTCAATCGACATACTTTTTATATGTGAAATCATCACTACCCATAAGATCCTTATGTATACTCTTTGTCTTTGTTCTATTATTTTTTATTCATTACTTTCAAGAGCATGGTAATCTAGCAAAGCCCTCTCATCAAAACTACTTCTTATTATATAACTCTCGGACTTGCTTACATAAGCGGAGCAAAAGCAAAAACTAAAAGGTAGATCGTACCCAAACTTTTATTCTACTAGATCAAAACAACATAAAAAAGGATCAAACTAGGAAAAATAATAAAGACGAAAAAGGAAAAAAGGTGTGATGTGATACGATACCGGGGCACCTCCCCCAAGCTTGGCACAAGCCAAGGGGAGTGCCCATACCCATGTGGTTAGGTGTCCTTCGGAGGTGATGGTGGTGGAGTTGTTGATGAGGATGGAAGCTTGTTCAATTTCCTCTTAAGCATGAAATTTTGTTCCCTCGGGTCATCTACTTCCTGCTCGTGCTTCAATATCCTTTGACATAATTCTTTCTTACTCTCCTGCAGAAAACGAGAAGGAATAAATAGAACTTTGTGTTTTCTTCTTGCCTTTGGGAGACTTGATTTCCTGAACTCCACGTGCATGCCTCCCAGTTGAGGCATAAGAGTCTCCTCTTCATGTGAGATTTCTTCTATGTATTTGTCTTCTTGTTTCTCCTCCGAGAATAATGTATACGGATCTAGGTCCACCTAGAGCTTGGGATTGGCAAGATAATGCGATATGTAACTCTCCCCATCGGACTCTTGGGACGACATCTTGCTCTAAATCTGCTGTAGAAATAGCTCAAAACGAAAACATGAGGTATTGTCATGATACGAAAGTTCAAACCTTCGGGAGTTTATATAATGAATTATTTGCCGAACCAAAGGAGTGTTCCACAAGAAAACTGAGTCCGGGGGGCGCACGGGGTGGTGACAAGCCCCCTAGGCGCGACCAAGGGGTGGCCGCGCTTAGCAGGCTTGTCGCCTCCCCGTGCGTCCTTTGGACTGCTTTTTATTTTCCTAATTTATTAAATATTCCATAACTGAATAAAATTGCTATTGGGAAAATTTTGGAGTCGGTTTACTTACCGTGCCATGTACCTATTCCTTTGAGGAGTTTGAAACGTGCTCTTCGGGAGTTATTGTATTGATAACATTGGTTTCAACATTAATGGGAGTACCTGAAATATAGTGTTTGATTCTTTACCCGTTTACCACCTTTGGATTTTTGCCTTCGATGTTGCTGATCTTGATGGCATCGAAACGATATACTTCCTAAACAATGTATGGTCCTTCCCATTTAGAGAGAAGTTTTCCTACAAAAAATCTTAACCGAGAATTGTATGGCAAGACATGGTTACCTACATTAAATTCAAACTTTTGTATCCTTTTATCATGCCATCTCTTAGCTTTATATTTATACAACTTGGCATTCTCATAGGCCTGGGTTCTCCATTTATCAAGTGAGCTAATGTCAAATAACCTCAAGTTTGAAATCATAGTTGAGCTCTTTGATTGCCCAATAATCTTTATGCTCTAGGTCTAGAGGTAAGTGATATGCTTTACCATAAACCATTTTATACGGAGACATACCCATAGGATTCTTGTAAGCAGTTCTATATGCCCATAATGCATCGTCAAGTTTCTTAGACCAGCTCTTCCTAGATCTATTAATCATCTTTTGCAAGACCAATTTAATTTCTCCGTTGCTTAATTCTACTTGACCACTAGACTGGGGATGATAAGGAGATGCAATTCTATGATTAACATCAGACTTAGCAAGCAATTTACGGAAAGCACCATGAATAAAATGTGACCACCATCAGTCATTAAATATCTGGGGACTCCAAATCTAGGGAAAATAACTTCTTTAAACATCTTAATAGAGGTGTTATGATCAGCACTACTAGTTGGAATAGCTTCTACCCACTTAGTAACATAATCAACAGCAACTAAAATATGACTATACCCGTTGGACGTTGGAAAAGGTCCCATATAATCAAAACCCCAAACATCAAATGTTTCAATAACGAGAGAGTAATTCATAGGCATTTCCTATCGTCTACTAATATTGTCGTTTCTTTGTCATTGATCACATGACAAGATAAACTTACGAGCATCCTTGAAGATTGAAGGCCAATAAAAACCAGATTGTAATACCTTATGTGCAGTTCTATCTCCAGCGTGGTGTCCTCCGTAGGCCTCGAAATGACACTTCTCTAGGATCTGTTTTTGTTCATACTCAGGTACACAATGTCTAATAACACCATCTACTCATTCTTTATAAATGTGTGGGTCATCCCAGAAGTAATGCCTTAAATCATAGATGAACGTTTTCTTTTGTTGGTATGTGAAACTAGGCAGTATAAATTTAGCAACAATGTATTTAGCATAATCAGCATACCAAGGACGATTACGCGAAGCACTTATGACAGCTAATTGTTCATCAGTAAAGCTATCATCAATAGGTAGTGGGTCATTAAGAACATTCTCTAACCTAGACAAGTTATCTGCTACGGGGTTATTAGCACCCTTTCTATCAACAATATGCAAACCAAATTCTTGTAGCACAAGAACCCACCTGATAAGTCTAGGTTTAGCATCTTTCTTTTCCATGAGATATTTAATAGCATCATGATCAGTGTGAATAGTTACTCTATAATCAACAATATAGGATCTAAACTTATCACAAGCGAACACAACTTCTAAAAATTCCTTTTCAGTGGTAGCATAGTTTCTCTAAGCACTGTCTAGAGTTTTGCTAGCATAATGAACAACATTTAATTTCTTATCAACTCATTGTCCTAGAACAGCACCTACGGCATAATCACTAGCATCACACATAATTTCAAAGGGTAGGTTCCAATCAGGTGGTTGAACAACAGGTGTAGGAATCAAAGCATTCTTGGGAATTTCAAAAGCTTGTACACAATCATCATCAAAAACGAATGGAACATCTTTTTTGCAAAAGATTTGTGAGAGGCATAGAAATCTTAGAGAAATCTTTAATAAATCTTCTATAGAAACCAGCATGGCCAAGGAAACTTCGTATACCTCTGATATCCGTAGGACACGACATTTTTTCAATAGCATCAACTTTAGCATTATCAACTTCAATACCTCTTTCAGAAATTTTATGTCCCAATGCAATGCCTTCATTCACCATAAAATGTCACTTCTCCCAATTCAATACAAGATTAGTTTGTTCACATCTCTACAAAACTCGATCAAGGTTGCTCAAACAATCATCAAAAGAAGTTCCATAAACAGAAAAACCATCCATGAAAACCTCAACAATCCTTTCACAAAAAGTAGAGAATATAGCAGTCATATATATTTGAAAGGTACCAGGTGCATTGCATAAGCCAAAATTCACACATCTATAAGCAAAGGTACCAAAAGGGCAAGTAAAGGTGGTCTTCTCTTGGTCCTCTTTTGACACAGGTATTTGAGAGAAACCAGAATAACCATCTACAAAGCATAAATGTGTGTGTTTGGACAATCTTTCTAGCATTTGATCAATGAAAGGTAGAGGGTAATGATCTTTTCTAGTAGATTTATTCAATTTGCTAAAATCAATTACCATTCTATAACCTCTAACAATTCTCTGCGGGTCCAATTCATTCTTATCATTAGGAACTACGGTAATACCTCCTTTCTTAGGGACACAATGAACGGGACTAACCCATCTACTATCAGTAGTAGGGTAAATGATACCTGCCTCCAGAAGATTTAATATTTCATTTCTTACCACTTCCTTCATTTAAGGATTCAACCGTCGTTGGTGATCAACAACTCGTTTAGCACCAGGCTCCATTTTAATATTGTGTTGGCATAGAGTGGGACTAATGCCCTTAAGATCATCAAGAGTATATCCAATAGCAGCATGGTGCTTCCTCGGAGTTTTCAATAGTCTATGTTCTTCATGCTCTGAAAGTTTAGCACTAATAATAATAGGATATATCTTCTTTTCATCAAGATAAGCATGTTTCAAAGTATCTGGTAACTGTTTAAGCTCAAACACGGGATCACCCTTGGGTGGAGGAGGATCCCCAAGCATTTCAATAGGCAAGTTGTGTTTCAGAATAGGATGTTGATCAAAGAAAATCCTATCTATTTCATTCCTTTCATTCATATGCATATGATTTTCATGGTCTAGCAAATATTGCTCTAAAGGATCAGTAGGAGGCACAACAATAGAAGCAAGACCAATAATTTCATCCTTACTAGGCAATTCTTTATCACGGGGTTGTCTATGAAATTTAGAGAAATTAAACTCATGAGACGTATCCCAAAAACTTACGGTAACCGTTTCCTTATCACAATCTATCCTGGCATTAACGACATTCAAGAAGGGTCTACAAAATATAATGGGAGAAAAATCATCTTGTGGGGAACCAAGAACAAGAAAATCAGTAGGATATTTTATTTTCCCACACAAGACTTCAATATCTCTAATAATCCCAACTAGTGATATACTGTCTCTATGAGCAAGCTTAATTGTAACATCAACTTCCTTTAACTCAGCTGGTGCAATATCATTCATAATCTCTTTATATAATGTAAAGGGAATTGCACCCACACTAGCTCCCATATCACATAATCCATAGGAAAAATAGGCATGCCAACAATGGGTCTATGTTTATCTTTAGCATCAGGTTTAGCAATTCTAGCAGCTTCATCACAAAATTGAATAACATTCCCATCAATATTATCAACCAAGAGATCCTTAACCATGGCAATACTAGGTTCAACTTTAATTTTCTCAGGGGGTGTAGGTGTTCTAGCACAGCTCTTACGAACCACAGTTGAAGCTTTAGCATGTTGCTTTATTCTAACCAAGAAAGGTGGTTTCTCAATATAAGCAGTGGGAATAATAGGATAAACATTATAAGTAATAGTTTTCTCTTCAACTTTAATAGGTTCAACTACTTTCACTTCAATGGGAGGATGATATTTAAACCACTTATCCTTCGGGAGATCAACATGAGCAGCAAAAGATTCAAAAAAAGAAGCTACTATCTTAGAGTCATGTCCATATTTAGTACTAAATTCACGAAAAGCATTGGTATCTACGAAATATTTAACACAATCAAACTTAAGGTTCATACCTGACTCCTTACCTTCGTCGAGTTCCCAATCTTCAGAGTTGTGTTTAATTCTTTCCAAAAAATCACATTTGACGTCAATATCTTTCTTCATATAGGAACCAGCACAAGAAGTATCAAGCATGGATTGATCATTACGAGAAAGTCGAGCATAAGAATTCTGAATAATAATTTCTCTCGAGAGCTCATGATTGGGGCATGAATATAACATTGACTTAAGCCTCCCCCAAGCTTGAGCAATTCATTCTCCTTCACGGGGCCAAAAATTATAAATATAATTCCGATCACGATGAACTAGATGCATAGGATAGAACATCTGATGAAATTCCAAATAATGGTGAAGTGTTATGTAGTCGACGTTCACATAACACCACTAGAGGAGAGACAACATACATCTCATCAAAATATCAAAGAATACCAAATTCACATGATTACTTATAACAAGGCTTATCCCATGTCCTCAGGAACAAACGTAATTACTCAAAAAACATGTTCATGTTCATAATCAGAGGAGTATTAATTATCATAAAGGATCTGAACATATGATATTCCACTAAGTAAACCAATTAGCATCAACTACAAGGAGTAATCAACACTACTAGCAACCCACAGGTACCAATCTGAGGTGTTGAGACAAAGATCGGATACAAGAGATGAATTAGGGTTTGGAGAGGAGATGGTGCTGGTGAAGATGTTGATGGAGATTGACCCCCTCTCGATGAGAGGATTGTTGGTGATGATGATGGCTTCAGTTTCCCCCTTCGGGAGGGAAGTTTCCCCGGCAGAACAACCCTGCCGGAGCTCTAGATTGGTTCTTCCCAAGTTCCGCCTCGAGATGGTGGCGCTTCATCCCGAAAGCTCCCCTTTAATTTTTTCTAGGTCAAAACGCTTCATATAGCATAAGATGGGCATCTGGGGAGCCAAAGGGGCCCCACAAACCTGCTAGGTGTGGCCAGGGGGGTGGCCACGCCTAGCAGGCTTGTGGCGTGCAGGTGGCCCCCCTCTGGTTGATTCTTGCGCAAGTATTTTTTCTTAAATCCAAAAATATTCTCCATAAATTTTTAGGACTTTTTGATTTGTGCAGAATAGGTATCAAAGATTTGCTCCTTTTCCAGTCCAGAATTCCAGCTGTCGGCATTCTCCCACTTCATGTAAACCTTGTAAAATAAGAGAGAAAATCCATAAGTATTGTACCATAACGTGTAATAACAACCCATAATGCAAAAAATATCAATATTAAATCATGGTGCCAAATGGACGTGTCATACTACTGCTTAGCTCAGTCAAAACAGCCCAATGGGACAAAAAAATACGAGTTGTAGTTCTGCCAGAGAGGTAGTACCGCTTGAGAGGTATTATCGCTCGGGGGAGAGGTAGTACCACTTGAGAGGTACTACCGCTCTCTACTACTGCTCTAGTACCTCTCAAGTAGATTGGGCACCATAAGCATAAATAAGTGAAAGTGGATGTGGTAATGGTCAGCGGAAGTACGACCTAAGAGGTAATACCGCTCGGGGGAGAGGTTCTTCCGCTTGAGGGGTACTACCACTTAAAGCAGTACTTCAGCCCAAACAAAACTGAAACCGCCATAGCTTCCACATACATACTCCAAAATGAGCAAACTCAAGCTTGTTGGATAGATGACGACAAGTACTATCAAGCAATGGACAATAAATGCTAATAGGATAAGGAAGATGACCTTCCCAAGAATTATCTGGCAAAATCTCCAACACCGAAAACACAAATATGATACATATGAAAACCATTTTCGAGGAGCTTGAGCTTATCACGATCAAGACCATAAGCTCCAAAACTACAAAAGCAAAAAGCCAAACAAGAACCAAGAAAGATGATGCAAGGATGCAAATGGTTTGAACTCACAATGAACGATATGATCAAGCTACTCACTTGAGAGCCCCCTTGATAGTATGGCAATCAATCCTATAACCCGGTCTCCCAACTACCACATTGAGACTGGTAAAATAGAAAACCTATCAAGAGCAAACCTTCGCCTTACGCATAGTCCACTTGAGCTAGACGATGACGTTCTTGTCCTCCTAAAGATGGACCACCTTTTTTGATTGTGCTGGCTCGATGAAGACTAGTATATTGCTCCCCATACTCTACTATGGGTGAGCCACTCTTTGGCACATCTTCACGAGTCCATTGTCACCACAAAGGACGACAAGATTCAAGCATGATCTCTTTGTGATGATCCACTTGAACTTGCACACCGCAAACTTGATGACTATCACCATTTGATGTCATCCTCCATGGGTTGTATGAGATCTTCCTATTGACACAATCCCATGGACACATACCTAACCCCACATAGTACTCTCATGTATATCATGGGTTAGTACACAAAGCGTAATGGACAACGGTTACCATACCATGGGATCACTTTATCCTTCCCGGTACATTATGTACACTTTGTGTGTTGATCAACTTGATTCGCTCTTTGACTTAGTATTGATAAACCTTTTATCTTATCTTCTCTCTTCATAAATATGATGTCTTGAAGGTAACATGAATGCTCACCCAATCTTCTTCCTCAAGACATGCTTGGAATAAGCTCAACTCTCACATGACCAATCATTGGATAATACCTTGGTTAGCATATAAACTCCTTGAAACCAACAAATGGAATTCAAGAAGTGCCTATGGACAAATGCTACGAATATAACCCAAGGCAACCATTATTCCATAAGAATTGTAATCAATTGCCAAAGCCACACATGGAGGAATATGCTCTTACAATCTCCCCCATTTTGGCAATGGATGACAATCACTTTCAAGAGAGTTCTTATAAGGAAATAAGCACAACCAAGCACACACATGCAAAAAATAATGCATGGGTATGAGATGCAAATGCTTAAGCAACAAAAGTAAAACTATCTTAACTTATCCAAACTAAACTCGCTAAAATTCTCCCCCCATTGGCGTCAATTGCCAAAATGGACGAAAAGCTTAGAACGCCAATATAATCGGTGTTCCTCCAAAAAGTGTGTATTTCTCAAAATTTGAGTCCAAAGAAACACACATATCCAATTGTAAGTAGTTGGAGGAAAACAAACTATATTGAGTATCCAAATATTGCAAAAAGGATCATATGGCACAAAGACATACAAAAGAGTGAAGCAAGCAATCAAAAGATACCAATTGGAACAAACAATAACAACATCCTACGAGCCACATGAATAAAATATATTATGATATGGGCAAAGGAGTGTTTTAAAGAAAACAGGGAAGCTCCCCATGATTTGTGCACTATTAAAAATATTCATATTTGGATAAAGTGCACAAAATAGGATCGTCACTCCCCCAAAAATCAATAGAAACACACAACAAGTGCAAGAAAGTAGATAAGACAATAAGCATAGCACTTGGACCAAACATATGGTTGAGCAACACGTTGAAGAGGCAACTTAAGAATAGGCTAAACCAAAATGATGTGTGTGAGTCGTGGCAAAGCACTAGATAAGACTAATATAAGGATGAGCATTAATCATCAACATAGTCTTGAAGAAATGAGACAAAAAGTGCAAGACATATCCTTCCCACGCACACACTACTAGCAAACGGGTTCACAAATTACTAAGCTTGTGACAACCCATGATTAAGATAAGAATTAATGGCCTTGTCAAGAGGTGGGATACCAATTGAAATGGCAAAACCCTCGTCAAGACAAGCATGAGGATAAATAATCTTCACCGCTAATGAGTGCATCAAGATGCAAGGATATAAGATCCGTAGTCAAGACGAATTCTTTCATGAAACCATCAAGGAAATAAAAAGCAATGCAACAGTGGACGTGAAAGAAAACATGATATCAACTAGAGATGTAACTTCTCTCATGTGTATAAGATTCTAGGTAGAAGACAATCATGATGATATGTATCCACAAAGAAGGATGTACACACGAAATAGTTACAAGAAGGAACGACCAAGATATCCAAAAGGAAGTCATATATATGCCAATAATATCTTTGCTTGAAAGTATAGCACATGGCCTAATATTTTCTTATTGTAGATAAATAAACTCCCATCACACAAACATCAAAGAAATCACAACTAGCAACAAGAGTTGATCGTTGGGATGCTCTGGGAAAGGAAACAAGTACCACAAGAATGAATCAAGAAAATCATGCCATGATGCAACCTACAAAAGGTTGAATGCAAGAAATGTATGCATGAACTAGATACTTGTTACTGAGATAGCATTGGATTGATGTAGTAGATAATGGTTCATCGATTATACTAGCTAGGCTCCAATAAGCACATGGTGTCAACACCAAGTTTTTAAGTGAGCTGAGCATCAAATACATCTCCAATTGTTCCTATAACAACAACACACACAAAATGGTACCCAAACTCAATGGGACCAAAGAGTTAGAGAACCAACAATACATAGGACAAACTCCCCATAAATATGTGCATATAGATATGAAATTGAATTTCATGCACACTTTAGCCAATTTATGACATGGTGGAGTTTCCCCTATATATTGGGTCAAAGAAAGAAAGCATGCCAAAGAAAGAACATATAGTAAATTTACATGTTCAAGGCTTTCAAGAATCAAATCAACACATGGTTGATAAGATACCAAAATACAAGGTATCAAGTGAGGATAAGATACCAAACGTAAAATTATCGCTTGAAGGATACCAATTAAAAGATACATCAAGGAATGAGATATTCATTGACACATGCCAAAAAAGGAAACAAGATACCAATTGAAGGAAAACAAACAAGAGGTGTCAATTTCCCAAAAGAGAGATAGGTTCCAAAAATAAACCCAAACCCTCGGGAAATTTTCATGATAGCTCAAAGCACCATAAAGAAAAGGCATGACTCCCACCAACACACACTTGATGGGGATCAAAAGATTTTATGCTAAACACATAAAGAGAGTGTTGTAATGAAAATAGGATAGCTCCCCCTAGAGATGTGCATTATATAGAATTTGCATTTGAATACAAAATGCAGAAGATGGGATCATCACTTTCCCTATATCTAAAGAAACACTAGACATGCTCAAAAACATCCACAAGAGGCAAGGGAGACAAAAGATAAACAAAATACAATGTAAAGATGATTAGCAATTTCTACCACATAGAAGGAATGCCAATGTCAAAGGACAAGAAGTATTTGGAAATAATTACATTGGTAGATTGAAAAGATATCCAACATTATCTCCACACCAAAAATCATAAGCAAAGGACACTTGTAGAGCTAACATGCCACCTAGGAACAAGATAATTTACAATATCAACTCTAAGTGGCAATACATCAAATGTACACATTTTCTAGGCTTGTAATGTGCACATAGCATATTACACCCCCATAATGTGATAACCTGAAATAATTAACAAGTGGAAATGAAATCGAACGAGGGATAATTAATGGACTATTTAGAATTTGAATTCGTCATGAGAAGACAGACCACATAGAAGTTATATAATCTTGTAATATCAATACTAAGTGGTATTCCTCATGTACACACATTTTTATGATTGTGAAGTGCACAAAGCACATCACTCCCCCAAAATGGGATAATACATTAATATCTCAAAGGAGCCAACTAAGATAAGATAAGAAGCAAAAATGATCAACACAAGACTCACACATACATGATGTGCAACCCACCACACATATTTGAGTACTCAAGATAAACAAATAGGAAGCATAACATGTACGGACACATCAAAGGTACAAAACCACAACATGCAAAGGGCCAAGTAACTATCAATGTAAATAATTAAAGTACAAGTTACCGCAAGGAGGCACATTGGACATAAGATCGAAACTGGATAATCCAAATGACTTGGCTTGATATTATATGAATGATGAAGATCCCTTAATTCTTCATGATGTAGTCAAGTATCCAAAGCCCTCCATAAACACATATTGATCAAGTTTGAGCTTGTTGGTCCCCAACCAAGTTGGGTCATAAGAGGTTAGTCACAATAGGATTGGCAACCCAAATGGTTCTTTCCTTCACACCACTTTGAGTACGAACAAACTTGGAAAACACATTGCCAACCTTATCCTTACCAAGAGAATATATATCATCAATAATAATTGGGTTGACTAAGTTACCATTCGTGCATGAAGAAGCAAGGTGGTCCTTCTCACGACATAAGTAGCAACATCTACTCTTTACTTTTCTTCTCAATTGATTTCTCAACTTGAGGAGTGTTGACTTGAGTCTTCTTGGGAAGCGTCCTTTCTTTAACTTGTGGTTGAGAATGATATTGAACTTGTGGCATCTTCCCTTGTTGCTTGTCACTAATGGCCTTCTTCTTTAGTGGGCAAGATCTAACATGATGCCCTTCAATTTTGCACTTGAAGCAAACAATCTTGGCCGAATTCTTGACTTGTTCTTGGCCCTTCTTCTTATTCATCTTGGACTTATTACTATTATGGGAGTTGAATCCAAGTCCACCTCCGTCATTGGGGGATTTTTGCACACTCAATATATTGTTGAGTGTGGACTTCCCTTCATGACTCTTTTCCAAGTCTTTCTTCAAAGAAGTGACTTGGGCCTTGAGCTCATTGATTTCCTCTACATTGTTAGTATCAACACAAGTTCTAGAGCAAGTATAAGCTTCATCATTAGAGCAACAAGGCAAGGAATGTAATTCATCAAAAGATGTATTAACATTATGAGTAGATGAATTACGAGGACTAGCACGTGGCAATGTAGCATTTTGACAGGAAGTAGTGCTAATATCCACATGAGGCTCACTTGATGTTTCCTTGGTAGTAATAGCCTCATAATCTAACATAAGAACATTATGAGATACAAGAAGATCATCATGAGAGCTCGAGATACTTTCATGACTTTCTTCCAATTCCCCATAACTGCTAGATAGTAACTCAAGTCAAGCCCTTAGCTCAATATTATCCTTTAATATGGATGCTTCACAAGGAATAGAGTTAGTAGCACAAGCATAATAATTAACAACAAGAGGAGAAGGCAACTTGGCAAGCTCTTATAAATATGAAGCTTCAAGTTGCATGAGACTTGGTGACTTCGATGAGCGAACTCTTAATGGCCTTAGAGACATTTTCGAGGTGCTCAAAGTCCTCAAGGAGTCTAGCATGGAAACTTCAGGCTTATCATTTCTAAGTTTAAAATAATTAACCACCACAAGAGTTCTATCATGAGATTCCTTCACTCTACATAATTCTAGAGCGAAAGTCTCCTCAAGAGATTCTGTAGTGGTTTGTTCTTCCTCAAGAGCTTGAGAAAGATCCTCTATCTCATTTGTGTACTCACGCTCATGACCTTCCATTTTCTCAATGGTGACCTCATGCTCCTCAAGATGATCTTCCAACTCCTCAATGTATTTCTTGATCTCAATGGCAATAGACAAGATTTCCATGAAGTTGGAATGAGCAATTTTATTCTTATGAAGAGCTTTAAAATAATTTCACCCTCAATTTTTAAGGAAGCGATATTATCACCCTCTTTGTAAATAATCTCATCCTCATTATTATCAACATCATCATCATGAGAAATATTTGGGTTAAAAGTAGGACATACCTTTGAAGCCTTAGCCATAAGACAAAAGTGACAAACAACAGATGATGATGTAGGATCCCTTGAAGCACCATTCAAGACCAAATCTTGTTCCATGGAGTGTTGGGTTTCCTCCAAATTGTTAGCACAACAACTCAAGGAAACAGATACATTTTTATCAAGGCAACACGACATAGCAAGCATATCATCATGAGATTTAGTCAAGAAATTTCTATATGATATGAAAGGACTATCAATACAAGCATATAAAACATTTAGGGCGCTCGAAGTGTTAAAGTCCAAAGAAGAAGCATTGCAATAAGATAATGATGATGGATCATGAACAATAAGCCCACTATCATCATTGCAATGATAAACACTACTCATCACATCATTACCTTGTGGAAATCCTCATGTCGGAGAAGTAGAACAAGTTGAGAAGACAAAATGACTGGAGGTGGAGGGATAGCAATCATCCCTACAAATCTTGGAACCACCATATTTATCTTGAAGCTTTGTCCACAACTCATGAGCATCCAGAACGGCATGAGTTGAAACATAACTATGATGACCCACAAGTGTAGGGGAACAATCGTAGTCCTTTTGATATGTAAGGGTGTCGAACCCAACGAGGAGCAGAAGGAATGACAAACGGTTTTCAGCAAGGTATTATGTGCAAGTGCTCTGAGTAACAGTAATAGATAGTTTTGTAGCAAGAAAATTCATAACAAGTAACAAGTGACAATGGTAACCAGGGTGCAGCAAGGTCGCCCAATACTTTTTGTAGCAAAGGACGGACATGAAAGTACTCTTATATTAAGCAAGTGCTCCCGAGGACACATGGCAATTTCAGTCTAGTCATGTTCATCATGTTGAGTTGTTTCGCATTCGCTACTTTGATAATTTGATATGTGGGTGGACCAGTGCTAAGGTGTTGTTCTTACTTTAACTAACAACCTACTTATGATTACACCCTCTCGCAAGCATCCTGAACTACAAAAGAAGAATTAAGATAAATCTAACCATAGGATGAACCGTGTGGATCCAAATCGGCCCCTTATGAAGCGATGCATCAACTGGGTTTAAGCTTCTGTCACTCTAGCAACCCATCATCTACTTGTTACTCCACAATGATTTCCCTGAGGCTCATAGCATGGTGAAGTGTCATGTATTCTACATTCACATGACACCACTAAGAGAAGTAACAACATAAATATCATCAAAATATCGAACGAATACCAACTTCACAAGATTACTTATAACAAGACTTCCCCCATGTCCTTGGGAATAATAGTAACTACTCACACTTAATCAACATGTTCAAGAGCATAGGTATAATAATAATAATTATGGATCTGAACATAACTTCTTCCACCAAGTAATCCAACAAGCATTAACAACAAGATGTAATCAACACAACTAGTAACCCATAGGTGCCAATCTGAGGTTTTGAGACAAAGATTGAATGCAAGAGATGAACTAGGGTTGGAGATGAGATGGTGTTGGTGAATATGTTGATGAATATTGGTCCTCCCAAGAAGGAGTAAGCATTGCTGATGACGGTGGCTTCGATCTCCCCCTCCCGGAGAGGAATTTCCCCGGCAGAATCTGACTGTCGGAGTGCAAAAGGGCCTCTGCGTAGGTTTCCGCCTCGAGATGGTTGCGCTTCGTCCTGAAAGGTTGCTTATGATTTTTTAGGGTAAAACACACCATATAGGAGAAGAGGGGCATCGGAGGGCCAACAGGGGCCCCACAAGCTATGAGGGCGCAGCCCGGGGGCGCCCTATTGGATTGTGGCCAGCTGGTGGGCCCCCTCTGGTATAATTTTGGCCCAAAATTCTTAAATTTTCCAAAAATATTCTTCATGAAGTTTCGGGTCATTTGGAGTCTGGTGATTTGTCTGGCTTTTTCTCGGTTTTCTGGTCTAGAATTCCAGTTTCCACATATTTCCCTCCTTGTGATGTACCTTGCATTATCTGAGAGAAAGAATGCAAGAATTCTATGATAATGGGTAATAATGGACAAGAATATCATGAATATTAATGAGAAATCATGATGCAAAATGGGTGTATCAACCCCCCCAAGCTTAGACCACGCCTGTCCTCAAGCGAAGTTAAACTCGAAAATAATGACCATATAATTTGAGAGAGAGGTGTCGATAAAAACAGAATACGGACATGAGAGCATCATGAATATCATTATAGCAACAAGCTTTTCATCATATAACTTCTCATAAACAAGTAACAATCTATTCACAACTAAAAAGTATGAAGCATAATCTTTGTTGAGAACCGACAAGAAATGCGATTAGTCATTGAGATAATCATAGCTATCATAATCGAGAGAAGATTCTATGTAAGAGCTTGTATTTCTAGCAAGTTTGCATATTCAACTATAATGTAGACTTCTATGATTGTTGACACACATTGCATATTTTTGGAACCAGTGATTCCGTGGGACACATAGGAAGATGGGGGCTTTATTATTCTTGCCACCCAACTTACTTACCTCAAGGATAATGTCAACAATAATGGATCATGATCATCTACATTCAACTGGATATATTTGTTTGGATCTTTCCTTAATACAGCCTTATTGCCACTAAAGAGTTGATGAATAGGAACAAGGGGGATATAATTGACCATTGCATGAAAATAAAATTTTGTAAGAGTGTAGAAGATAGGCCCTTCGCAGAGGGAAGCAGAGGTTGTCATGAGCTTTTATTTGTTTGATATGTGCAATCTCTTAATGCAAAAGAACATCACTTTATATTGCCCCTTGTGATAGTGAACTTTATTATGCAATCCTCCGATTTTATTTCTTCACCATCACAAGATCGTACAAAGCTTACTTTGTCTTACAATAGAAGATCTTACATGCTTAGAGGCAATTTTTATTGCCTTGTACACCAATGACAACTTACTTGAAGGATCTTATTCAATCCATAGGAAGTTATGGTGAACTCTCATGGCAAGAAACAGAGTTTGAGGATTATGGATGCACAAGTAGTATCTCTACTTAGTGCGAATCTTTGGGTTAGCAAAAGATCCTAAGAAAGCACCACATGTTAAGGGATCCAATACCATATAACTTCTATGCAAATGTAAACAACCATGATCATTATGTTGTCTTCCATGTCCAACTTCAACACTTGATCGCTATGTAATATTTTGATGGGAGCTCACAATCATAGAAGGTGTTCAATATAGTATATTTATATGTAAATCTCCTCCTCTACCATACCAATTACTAATATTATGTTTGTTGGTTTTCAACACTTCTTATTGCTGACACCTCTTTCTACGTGAAGTCGGTACTTCTCATGAGATAAGCATATGATCTTTTTCTATGCCTTTTATTGCCATGCTAAGATGATGGGTGCATGCAAGGGTAAGGCACAGGAACCCCACTAAATTTATTATATAACTCTCACACTCGATTAGAAGGATAGGTAGAACTCAAAGCAAAACTCTAAACAAAGCAAATTTGGAATTCTAACTCTCTAAATCATGAAAAAATAAAGATCGAACCAAGATAGATAATGGTAATTGTTGGAAATATGCCCTAGAGGCAATAATAAATTAGTTATTATCATATTTCCTTATTCATGATAATCGTTTATTATCCATGCTATAATTGTATTGATCGGAGACTTAGATGCTTGTGTGGATACATAGACAAAAGCATGTCCCTAGTATGCCTCTAATAGACTAGCTCGTTGATCAAAGATGGTTAAGGTTTCCTAGCCATGGACATGAGATGTCATTTCATAAACGGGATCACATCATTAGGAGAAT
Source organism: Hordeum marinum (assembly GCA_022496015.1). NCBI lineage: Eukaryota > Viridiplantae > Streptophyta > Magnoliopsida > Poales > Poaceae > Hordeum > Hordeum marinum. The sequence goes on from CM039672.1 coordinate 391,103,207, forward strand.
GGTGTGATGGACAAGACTCAAACTACAAACATAGCATATGATCGTGTCAGTTTATTGCTACTGTTTTCTGCATGTCAAGTATATGTTCCTTTGACCATGAGATCATGCAACTCACGGATACCGGAGGAGTGAATTGTGTGTATCAAACATCACAACGTAACTGGGTGACTATAAAGGTGCTCTACAGGTATCTCCGAAGGTGTCTATTGAGTTGGCATGGATCAAGACTGGAATTTGTTACTCCGTGTGACGGAGAGGTATCTCAGGGACCACTCGGTAATACAACATCACAATAAGCCTTGCAAGCAATATGACTAAGTGTTGGGTCACGGAATCTTGTATTACGAAATGAGTAAAGAGACTTGTCGGTAACAAGGTTGAACTAGGTATGGAGATACCGATGATCGAATCTCGGGCAAGTAACATACCGAAGAACAAAGGGAACATCATACGTGATTAACTAAATCCTTGACACAGAGGTTTGACCGATAAAGATCTTTGTAGAATATGTAGGAACCAATATGGGCATCCAGGTCCTGCTATTGGTTATTGACCATAGAGGTGTCTCGGTCATGTCTACATAGTTCTCGAACCCGCAGGGTCTGCACACTTAAGGTTCGGTGACGTTTCGATAGTATAGAGTTATGCATGGTGGTGACCGAAGGTTGTTCGGAGTCCCGGATAAGATCCCGGACGTCACGAGGAGCTCTGGAATGGTTCGGAGGTAAAGATTGATGTATAGGAAGTCCTATTTTGGTCGCCAGAAAAGGTTCGGGCTCATCGGTAGTGTACCGGGAGTGCCGGTAGTTTACCGGGAGACCATCGGGAGGGGTATTTCGACCCAAGAGGATACATGGGCTGTGGGAGGATGAATACCAGCCCTTAGTGGGCTGGTGGAAGTCCCACACAAGGCCCATGCGGCTGGGAAGAAAAGCCCAAAAGGAAAAGGTGGGAAAAGGCAAAATATGGAAGGAGTCCTAATCCTACTAGGAGTGGAGGAGGTGGACTCCTCCCTCCTGGTTCGGTCGAGCCTCCTAGGCTTGGAAGCCAAGGCTGCCTCCTCTCCTCCTCTCGTCCTATATATACTAGAGTGTTTTAGGGTTTTTGGACAGAATTTTCAGCCACGTGCAACCCTACCCTCTAGTGCATAGTTTCTCCTCTAGATCGGATTTCTGCAGTGCTTAGACGAAGCCCTGGCGGAATAGCTCCACCACCATCGCTAGAGGGCCGTCACGCTGCTGGAGAACTCTTCTACCTCTCTGCTCCCTCTTGCTGGATCAAGAAGGCGGAGATTGTCATTGAGCTGTATGTGTGCTGAACGCGGAGGTGTCATCCGTTCGGCGCTAGATCGGAAGGGTCGTGATCAAGATCGCGAGACGGATCGTGATGAGTTCGCGGGACGGATCGTGATGAGATTGCGGGACGGATCATGATGAGTTCGTGGGACGGATCGTGATGAGTTCGTGGGACGGATCGTGATTGGATTGCGGGACGGATCATGATGAGATCGCGGGACGCTCAGCGATTTGGATCATGAAGATGTTCGACTACACCAACCGCGTTTCTTAACGCTTCCCGCTTAGCGATCTACAAGGGTACGTAGATCCACTCTCCCTCTCGTAGATGCTCATCACCATGGATAGATCTGCGTGTGCACAGGAAATTTTTTGTTTCCCATGCAACGTTCCCCAATAGTAATAAAATTGATGGTGATACGATACCGGGGCACCTCCCCCAAGATTGAGACAAGACAAGGGTGGTGCACATACCCATGTACTCAAGTATTCTTCGGAGGTTGTGGTGGTGATGTAGTAGCATTCTTTTCTCCAGTTTACACTTGAGGATTAAATTTTCTTCCCTTAAATCGTCGTTCTCTTGCTAGAGCTTCAATATCCTTTTGCATAAGGTTGCCTTGCTTTCCTGCAAAAAATGAGATGGGATAAATTGGGTATTGGAGTTATTCCCTCCATTAGGGAGACTTGACTTCTTGAATTCCACGTGCATATCTCCAGGCTGAGGTAGTGGAGCTTCATCTTCATCTGAACTAGCATCCATACCGACATCCTCTATCTCCTCCAAATTAGTATCTCCTTCCTCATCCATGGACCATAAGTAGAGGTAAATATCCCCAAAGATCTTTGGATCTACAATATAGTGGGAGACATAGCTCTCTCCATCTGAATCTTGAGATGACATATTCTCAGATCTCCTAAAAAAACAGCTTGAAACAAGAACATAGGAGAAACTCGCAATGAAGTGGTAAAATCATACAGGAGTATATATAATGATTTTTTCTAGGTCAGAATACGTGCCTGGGAAGAAATCGGAGTCCAGAGGGCACACAAGGGGCCCACAAGACATCAGGGCGCACCCTGTTGGCTTGTGCCTCCCTCGTGGGTCCTCCGACTCTGTTTTATTTTTTATTTTTTCTAAAATTCAAAATCTGATAGAAGTTATTTTTTGGAATTTTTGGAGTCGGTTTACTTACCATACCACATACCTACCCCTTTTTCAGGTTTCTGGAGTGTTCCGGAAGGCCTCCTTGATGTGTTCTTTCCATGTCATAACTTGGATGACATTAGTTTCCTCATTAATAAGTGCACCTGCAATGTAATGCTTGATTGTTTGCCCTTTCACCACTCTTGGGTTCTTGCCTTCATAGCTACTGATTTTCATAGCACCAGAATGATAAAACTCCTCAACAACGTATGGGCCCTCCTGTTTGGAGAGAAGTTTTCCTGCAAAAAATCTGAAACGAGAGTTGTACAAAATTACTAGGTCTCCTATATTGAATTTTTGTTTTTTAATCCCCTTGTCATGTGATAACCCACAAGTGTAGGGCGTCGTTTGTAGCCTTTTTCGATAAATAAGAGTGTCAAACCCAATGAGGACCTAAAGGTAGAATTAATACTCTCTCAAGTTCTATCGACCATGGATACAACTCTACGCACGCTAACGCTTACTTTACCTAGAACAATTATGAAACTACTTTGCGAGAATAAAACTAGAAGTACTTTGTAGGTGTAAAGATAGTTATGCAAGATAATAAAGAATGTGGAAATAAAAGTTAGGTGTTGTTTTAATAAAAGAACGATAAAGTAAATATAACGAGTGTGGAAAAGTGGTGATAGGATTTACGAGATTGTCCTAGGCAATCGATAACTAGATTAGTAATCATTATTGCAGTTTTATATGCGGGAGAGGCATGAGCTAGCATACTTTCTGTAGTTGGATCATATGAACTTATGATTGGAACTCTAGCAAGCATCCGCAACTATCAAAGATCATTAAGGTAAAACCTAACCATAGCATTAAACATCAAGTCCCCTTTACTCCCATACGTAAACAACCCCCTTACACGGGTGTAAGCTTCTGTCACTCTAGCCAACGACTATAAGCGAATCATGAACATATTGCAACCCCCTCCAGCGTGAATATTTCACATGTGCGCCTCACAGAAAGCACCTTAGGATAGCACCAAAATAAACCATGCAACTCAAACCAATCAACATCATCAATCAACCCATAGGACAAAAAGGAACTACTCAAACACCATAGGATAGCCACACATCATTGGAAAATAATATATAGCATTAAGCAACATGTTCAAGTAGGTGGTACAACGGGATGAGGGAGAGTGGGCCGTTGTAGATAGATGAGGGAAGGTGATCGTGGTGGTGATGACGGTGGCGAAGTTGTTGTTGTAGACCACCATCACGATGGACGCCCCGGCGGAGCTCCAGCGCCACCAGGAGAGAGGGGGGAGAGAGCCCCCCTCCTTATTCTTCTTCCTTGGCCTCCTCCCTAGGTGGGAGAGGTTTTTGCCTCTAGTCCATGGCCACCATGGCTCCCAGAGGGCAGCAGCCCCTCCGATATTGGATCTCTTTCTCTGTTTCTCTCATGTTTTCACGACTGTTTTCTGACCACTTCACCATTTCTTAAATATCTGGAGATCCGTAACTCCGATCGGGCTGAAATTTTGAGGGGATTTTTATCGCAAAAATATATTTCTTGTGCTAGAAGGAGATCCTCAATCAACCTAAGGGCTGGCCACCAGCCATCAAGGCACCCCCTGGGGGCGTGCCCCATAGGCTTGTGCCTCCCTCGGGCACCATCTTGCGTTGATTCAGACAACGAAAGTTCACATATATTCCAACAAAATCTCCGTAAATTTTTATCACGTTTGGACTTCGTTTGATATGGAATTTCTGGAAAACAAAAAATAGAAGAAACTAGGTACTAGCACTCGGCACTGGGTATGTAAGTTAGTCCCAAAAATATTATAAAATGTTGCCAAAAGTATATGAAAGTTGTAGAATAATGGCATGAACCAATCAAAAAATTTTGATACGACGGAGACATATCAGCATCCCCAAGCTTAATTCCTGCTTGTCCTCGAGTAGGTAAACGATAAAAGATAATTTTTGATGTGAAATGCTACCTAACATAATCTTGAACAAATATCTGATCATGGCATGAATATTAAGATACAAGTGATTCAAGGAAACAGTTTGACAGGAACACATCCATACTCAGGTTTACTAGCAAAAATCATGTGCTTTCAAAATAGCAATGCCAAAGAATTTTATCCCTACAAAATCATATGGCCCATCATGCTAGGTCTTCCTAGCATAAAGTATAAATCATGAGCACCCCGGTGTCAAACCAAGCAATTGGATCGTACTTTTTCAACGCGCATCAACTTTTTATCCTTCACGCAATACATGAGCGTGAACCATGGACATAGCATAAGCAGGGAATAGAATATGGTGGTAGATGTCAAAAGGGTTGAAATTGAAGAAGAAAGTCTCGCATCAACTCTACGTATCGACGGGCTATGGAGATGCCCATCAACAGATATCAATGCAAGGAGTAGTGATTGCCATGCAACAGATGGACTAGAGCTATAAGTGTATGAAAGCTCGATTGAAACTAAGTAGGTGTGCATTCAACTTTCTTGCTCATGAAGACCTCGGGCATTTGAGGACGCCCGTCATCGAAATATACAAGACAAGTTCTATAATGAAAAATTCCCACTAGTATATGGAAGTGACAAAACAAGAGACTCTCTATATGAAGAAAGTGGTGTTACTTTGAGGCACAAGTTTGGTAAAGAATAGTATCAAAGTCCCTTCTGCAACTTTATTCTTGTGGACTTTGTTGGGCCTCCAAGCGCAGAGTTTTGTAGGACAGTAGAAATTTTCCTTCAAGTGGATGACCTAAGGTTTATCAATCCGTGGGAGGTTTAGGATGAAAATGGTCTCTCTCAAACAACCCTGCAATCAAATACAAGAAATCTCTTGTGTCCCCAACACACCCAATACAATGGCAAATTCTATAGGTGCACTAGTTTGGCTAAGAGATGGTGATACAAGTGCAATATGGATGGTAGATATAAGTTTTTGTAATCTGAAAATATAAAAACAACAACGTAGCAAGTAACAAAAGTGAGAAAAAACGGTATTGCAATACTTGAAAACAAGTCATAGGGTTCATACTTTCACTAGTGCAAGTTCTCTCAACAATACTGACATAGTTGAATCATATGTAAATCCCTCACGTGCGACAAAGAGTTCACTCCAAAGTCACAAATAGCAGAGAACAACCAAAGAAATTATTCTAGGGTACGAAACAACCTCAAAGTTATCTTTTCCGATCAATCGTATGAGCTATCCCTATAAGTGTCACGAACAGCCCTAGAGTTAGTACTAAAATAATACCTTAAGATAAACATCAACCAAAAACCTAATGTCACCTAGATACTCCAATGTCACCACGAGTACCCATGGGCTTGATTATACGATATGCATCACACAATTTCAGATTCATCAGGTTCAATCCAACCCAAAGAACTTCAAAGAGTGCCCCAAAGTTTCTACCGGAGAGTTAAGACGAAAATGTGTGCCAACCCCTATGCATAGATTCCCAATGTCACAGAACCCGCAAGTTGATCACCAAAACAAACATCAAGTGGATCACTAGAACATCCCATTGTCACCACGGATATCCCATCGCAAGACATACATCAAGTGTTCTCAAATCCTTTAAAGACTCAATCCGATAAGAAAACTGCAAAAAGAAAACTCAATTCATCATAAGAAGATAGAGAGGGGAAAACTCCATATGATTCATCTATATTAATAAAGCTCGTTGTACATCAAGATCGTGTCATCTCAAGAACAGAAGAGAGAGAGATCAAACACATAGCTACTTGTACATACCCTTAGCCCCGAGGGTGAACTACTCCCTCCTCATCATGGAGACCATCGAGATGATGAAGATAGCCTTCGATGATGGTTTCCCCCTTCGGCAGGGTGCCGGAACAGGCTCTCGATTGGTTTTTCGTGCCTACAGAGGCTTGCGATGGCGGAACTCCCGATCTAGGTTTGTTTCTGGAGGTTTCTAGATATATAGGTGTACTTGGTGTTGGAATCAAGTCAAGGGGGTCCACGAGGCGACAACAAGCCAGGGGGTTGCCCCCCTTAGGGAGCGCCCTGGTGGCTTGTCGTCTACTGCCAGGTCTTCTAACCTCCTCTCCGGATCTTCTAGATGTCTTCTGGTCCAAGAAAAATCATCGTGATAGTTTTATTCTGTTTGGCCTCCGTTTGATATTCCTTTTCATTAAAACTCAAAAACAAGGTAAAAACAGAAACTCACACTGGGCTCTAGGTTAATAGGTTAGTCCCAAAAATAATATAAAATAGCATATTAATGCATATAAAACATCCAAAACAGATAATATAATAGCATGGAACAATCCAAAATTATAGATATGTTGGAGACGTATCAAGCATCCCGAAGCTTAATTCTTGCTCGTCCTCGAGTAGGTAAATGATAACAACAAATTTTTTGATGTGGAATGCTACCTAACATATTTATCCATGTCATTTTCTTTATTGTGGCATGAATATTCAGATCCATAAGATTCAAAACAAAAGTTTAATGTTGACATAAAAACAATAATACTTCAAGAATACTAATAAAGCAATCGTGTCTTCTCAAAATAACATGGCCACAGAAAGCTATCCCTACAAAATCATATAGTCTGGCTATGCTCCATCTTCATCACACAAAGTATTAAATCATGCACAACCTAGGTTTTAGCCAAGCAATTGTTTCATACTATAGTATTTTCAATCTTTTTTCAACTCTTACGCAATACATGAGCGTGAGCCATGGACATAGCACTATAGGTGTAATAGAATATGGTGGTTGTGGAGAAGACAGAAGAAGGAGATAGTCTCACACCAACTAGGCGTATCAACGGTCTATGGGGGTGCCCATCAATAGATATCAACGTGAGTGAGTAGGGATTGCCATGCAACATATGCACTGGAGCTATAAGCGTATGAAAGCTCAAAAAAGAAACTAAGTGGGTGTGCATCCAACTCACTTTCTCATGAAGACCTAGGGAAATTTGAGGAAGCCCATCATTGGAATATACAAGCCAAGATCAATAATGAAAAATTCCCACTAGTATATGAAAGTGTCAATATAGGAGACTCTCTATCATGAAGATCATGGTGCTACTTTGAAGCACAAGTGTGGAAAAAGGATAGTACCATTGCCCCTTCTCTCTTTTCTCTTTTTTTCTCTTTCTTTTCTGGTGAGCTTCTTTGGCCTTTTTTATTTTTCATAAAGTCCGGAGACTCATCCCGACTTGTGGGGGAATCATAGTTTCCATCATCCTTTTCTCACATGGGACAATGCTCTATAATGATGATCATCACACTTTTATTTACTTACAACTCAAAATTTACAACTCGATACTAGGAAAAGATATGACTCTATATGAATGCCTTCGGTGGTGTATCGGGATATGCAATGATCTAGCATAGCAATGACATCACCATGCTAGCTATCTTACGATCATGCAAAGCAATATGATAATGATGTTGCGTGTCATAATAAACGAGACGGTGGAAGTTGCATGGCAATATATCTCGGAATGGCTATGGAAATGCCATAATAGGTAGGTATGGTGGTTGTTTTAAGGAAGGTATATGGTGGCTGTTTTCAGGAAAGGTGGGTTTAATGCATCGGCGAAAGTTGTGCGGTACTAGAGAGACTAGCAAAGGTGGAAAGGTGAGAGTGCGTATAATCCATGGACTCAAGATTAGTCATAAACAACTCACATAATTATTGCAAAAGTCTATTAGTTATCAAAAAAAGTACTACACGCATGCTCCTAGGGGAAGGGTTGGTAGGAGTTAACCATCGCACGATCCCGAACTCCACACAAAGGAAGGCAATCAATACATAAATCCCTCATGGAAAGCACCATAAGATAGCACCAAAATAAACCATGCAACTCAAACCAATCGAGATCATCAATCAACCAATAGGACAAAAAGGAACTACTCAAACATCATAGGATAAACACACACCATTGGATAGTAATATATAGCATTAAGCACCATGTTCAAGTAGGGGGTATAGCGGGATGTGGGAGAGTGGACCTCTGTAGATAGATGAGGGAAGGTGATGGTGGTGGTGATGACGACAACAGAGTTGTTGGTGTAGATCGTCGTCACGATGGATGCCCCGGCAATGCTCTGACACCATCGGGAGAGATGGGGAGAGAGCCCCCCTCCTTCTTATTATTCCTTGGACTCCTCCCTAGGTGGTAGGAGGGTTTCTCCTCTGGTCCATGGCCGCCATGGCTCCCGGAGGGCAGCAGCCCCTCCGAGATTGGATCTCTCTCTCTCTGTTTGTCTCTTATTTTTCTGACCCCTTCACCATTTCTTAAATATTCAGAGATCCGTAACTCCAATTGGGCTAAAATTTTGAGCGGATTTTTATCGCAAAATTATATTTCTTGCGCCAGAAGGAGAGCCTCTACTGACCTAAGGGCTGGCCACCAGCCATTAGGGCGTAACCCCCCTAGGGGCGCGCCCTGTTGGCGTGTGCCTCCCTCGGGCACCGTCTTGCGTTGATTCCGACTCCCAAAATTCACATATATTCCAAAAAAATCTCGTAAATTTTTATCGTGTTTGGACATTGTTTTATCTGGGATTTCTACGAAACAAAAAAAACACAAAAAACAGGAACTGGCACTAGGCACTTGGTAAGTAAGTTAGTCCCAAAAATATTATAAATGTTGCCAAAAGTATATGAAAGTTGTAGAATATTGGAATGAAGCAATCAAAAATTATTGATACGACGGAGATGTATCATCATGCCATATTTTAACCTTTTCTTTAAATAGCTTAGCATTTTCATAGGCTTGTGCTCTCTATTCATCTATAGTGAGCTAATATCAAATAACCTCTTTTCACCAGCAAGTTCAAAATCATAGTTAAGTTCTTTAATTGCCCAATAATATTTATGTTCTAGCTCGAGAGGTAAATGACAAGCCTTTCCACTAACCATTTTATATGTGGACATACCCATAGGATTCTTATAAGCAGTTCCATAAGCCCATAGCATATCATCTAGTTTCTTAGACCAATTCTTCCTATATCTATTAACAATCTTTTGCAAGATTAATTTTATTTATCGATTGCTCAATTCAACTTGGCCACTAGACTGAGGATGATAAGGGGATGCAATTCTATGGTTAACATCATATTTAGCTAGAAGTTTACGGAAAGCACCATGAATAAAATGTGAACCACCTTCAGTCATTAAGTATCTAGGGACTCCAAACCTTGGAAACATAATGTCTTTAAGCATTTTAGTAGAGGTGTTATGATCAGTGCTACTAGTTGGAATAGTCTCTGCCCACTTAGTAACGTAATCAACAGCAACTAAAATATGAGTGTACCCATTTGAGGAAGGAAAAGGTCCCATAAAGTCAGAACCCCAAACATCAAATGGTTCAATAGCAAGTGAATAGTTCATAGGCATTTCCTGATGCTTACCAATGTTACCAACTCTTTGGAATTCATCGCATGAAAGGACATACTTACGAGCATCTTTGAAAGAGTAGGCCTATAGAAAACAGATTGTAATACCTTGTGTGCAGTTTTGTCAACGACATGTTGTCCTCCGTAAGCTTCGGAATGGCACTTCTGAAGAATATGTTCCTGTTCAAGCTCAGGTATACATCGTCTAATAATACCGTCTACTCCCTCTTTGTAAAGATGTGGGTCATTCCAAAAGTAATGTCATAAATCATAGAAGATTTTTTCTTTGTTGATAGGTGAAGCTAGGTGGAATATACTTAGCAACAATATAATTAGCATAATTAGCATAGCAAGGAGCGTTATGTGAAGTATTTATAGCAGCAAGTTGTTCATTGGGAAAACTATCATCGATAGGAAGTGGGTCATCAAGAACATTTTCCATCCTAGATAAGTTATCTGCTATGGGGTTTTTAGCTCCTTTTCTATCAATGATATGCAAATCAAACTCTTGAAGTAAAGGTACCCATCTAATGAGTCTAGGTTCATAATCTTTATTTTCCATAATGTACTTAATAGCAGCATGATCAGTGTGAATATTTACTTTGGAATCGACAATGTAAGGTCTAGACTTATCACATGCAAAAACAACTGCTAAAAATTCATTCTCGGTGGTAGCATAATTTCTTTGAGCGGAGTCTAAGGTTTTACTAGTATAATGAATAACATTTAATTTCTTGTCTACTATTTTCCCTAGAACTGCACCAACAACATAATCACTAGCATCGCACATAATTTCAAAAGGTAGGTTCCAATTAGGTCGCAAAACAATGGGTGTTGGAATTAAAGCCTTCTTAAGTATTTCAAAAGCTTCTACACAATCATCATCGAAAACAAAAGGAACATCTTTTTGAAGAAGATTAGTTAACGGCCTAGAAATCTTTGAGAAATCTTTAATGAAACGCCTATAAAAACCAGCATGACCAAGGAAACTTCTTATACCTTTGATATCTCTCGGGCATGGAATTTTGTCTATTGCATCAACTTTAGCTTTGTCCACCTCAATGCCTTGTTCAGAAATTTTATGCACACGCACTATACCTTCATTCATCATAAAGTTGCACTTCTCCCAATTCAAGACAAGACTAGTTTCTTTGCATCTCTACAAAACTCGATCAAGGTTGCTCAAGCAATCATCAAAAGAAGTTTTGTAAATGGAAAAGGCATCAATGAACACCTCAACAATCTTTTCATAAAAGTCAGAGAATATAGCAGTCATACATCTTTGAAATGTAGCGGGTGCATTACATAAATCAAAAGGCATACGCCTATAAGCGTAAGTTCTGAAAGGACATGTAAAGTTAGTTTTCTCTTGATCTTCTTTTGACACGGATATTTCCGAAAATCCAGAATATCCATCAAGAAAGCAAAAGTGTGCGTGCTTAGATAATATTTCTAGCATTTGATCAATAAAAGGCAAGGGGTAATGATCTTTCTTGGTAGCTTTTTTTAGTTTCCTAAAATCAATCACCTCCTATAGCCAGTTATGATTCTTTGTGGAATAAGCTCATTTTTATCATTAGGGATGATGGTAATACCACCTTTCTTAGGAACACAGTGAATGGGACTTACCCACCTGCTATCAGCAATGGGATAGATTATACCTACCTTGAGCAGCTTTAGTATTTCAGTTCTTACCACCTCCTTCATCTTGGGATTTAAGCAGCGTTGGTGATCAACAACAGGTTTAGCATCCGGTTCCATGTTAATATTGTGCTAAGATACACTGGGGCTTATCCCCTTTAGATCATCGAGAGTATATCCAATAGCGGCCATATGCTTCCTCAGAGTTTTAAGTAGTCTCATTTCTTTATGCTCTGAAAGGTTAGCACTGATAATAATAGGATATATCTTCTTTTCATCAAGATAAGCATATTTCAAAGTACCAGGTAAAGTCTTTAGCTCAAACACAGGATCTCCCTTGGGTGGAGGAGGATCCCCTAAAATATCGACTGGTAAGTTATGTTTAAGAATAGGTGTTTGTCTAGGAAATATGTCATCTATTTCATTCATTTCATTCATATGCATATCATTCTCGTGGTCTAGCAAATATTGTTCTAGAGGATTAGTAGGAGGCACGACAATAGAAGAAAGACCAATTATTTCATCCTTACTAGGTAACTCCTTCTTATGTGGTTGATTGGTGAACTTCGAGATATTAAATTCATGAGACACATCACCAAAGCTTACTTTAACCTTCTCATTAACATAATTAATTGCACTATTAACGGTGTTCAAGAAAGGTCTACCGAATATAATGGGGAAAATTTTATCTTGTTTTGAACCAAGTACTAAGAAATCGGTGGGGTACTTGAATTTTCCACAGAAAACATCAACATCTCTAACGATCCCAAGTGGTGTAATAGTATCTATGTTTGCAAGTTTAATAGTGACATCAATATATTCAATCATAGAGGGTGCTATGTCATTCATAATTTCTTGATATAAGGTAAAAGGTATAGCATTGACACTAGCACCAAGGTCACATGAGCCATGATAGCAATGATCTCCTATTTTAACTAAAACAACAGGCATGCCAACCACCGTTTTATTTTTGTCTAATTCATCATGTTCGTTTCTAGCAAGTTTCGCAATCCTAGAAGCTTCTCCATAAAAGTAGATAACCTGACCCTCAATTTTATTAACTAAAATATCTTTAACCATGGCAACCTTAGGATCAACATTTATCTGTTCGGAGGGCACAAGTGTCCTAACATGACTTTTCTTAACCATAGTTGTAGCCTTAGCATGTTCCCTAATTCTAGCAGGAAAAAGGAGGTTTCTCAATGTAAGAAGTGAGAACAATGGGATCAACATGACTAACAATTATTTCTTCCATCTTAATTTTAATAGGTTCCTCTAATGGTTTTTCAATGGGAGAATGATATTTAAACGACTTCTCTTTGGAAAGATCAATGTGAGTAGCAAATGATTCATAGAAAGTAGCTACTATTTCAGAGTCAACACCATATTTATTGCTAAACTCATGGAAGGCATAAGTTTCCATAAAATATTTAACACAATGAAAGTTAAGCTTTATACCTGACTCTTTACCTTCGTCGAGTTCCCAATCTTCAAAGTTGCGTCTAATTCTTTCCAAAAGATCCCATTTGAATTCAATGGTCTCCTTCATATACGAACCATATATTTAAGCATAAAATTTTTGTATAATCATTTTTGTTGTGAGCACATGGTTGGGGCAAGTGTGCATCATATATTTAAGCCTCCCCAAGCTTGAGCGATAGTTTCTCATTTACGATGCCAACAATTATAAATAAAGTCCCTCTCACAGTGGACTAGATGCATACGACAAAACTTCTGATGTAATTCCAGCTTCAAGCGATTCTAGTCCCATGATCCAGTATCATCCAATAACATGTACCACATTAATACTTTTCCCACCAAATATAAAGGGAAAACTTTCTTCTTAACTTTGTCTCCGGGTAGACCTAAAAGCTTAAAACATCCACAAATCTCATCGACATATATCAAGTGGTAATTGGGATGAATTGAACCATCATAAGGATTAGCTAACAATTTCTCTACCAGACACGAAGGAATCTCATCATAAATATTTTTAGTAGGTTCAGTAGGTTGAGGAACAACTTCGTCATCTTCTGTTCGGGGCGAAGATGCCCCAAACAAGCCACTCAAAGGGTGATCATTGATAGTGACAAGCAGTAGTAAATTTCAACACGTATAGAAAATGTTTCCTTACCAATTTCCACTTACCAAAGATGCTTCACTCCCTGACAATGGCGCTAGAAAAGAGTCTTGATGACCCACAAGTGTAGGGGATCAATTGTAGTCCTTTTGATAAGTAAGATTGTCAAACCCAACGAGGAGTAGAAGGAAATGACAAGCGGTTTTCAGCAAGGCATTCTCTACAAGTGTTGTGAGTAACAGTAATAGCTAGTTTTGTAGCAAGATAATTCGTAAAAAGTAACAAGTGAAAATAGTAACCAAGGAGCAGCAAGGTAGACCAATCCTTTTTGTAGCAAAGGACAGGCTTGAAAGTACTCTTATATTAAGCAAGTGCTCCCGAGGACACATGGGAATTTTAGTCTAGTCGTGTTCATCATGTTGAGTTGATTTGCGTTCGCTACTTTGATAATTTGATATGTGGGTGGACCAGTTTTAAGGTGTTGTTCTTATTTGAACTAACAACCTACTTATGACTACCCCCTCTCGCAAGCATCCACGACTATGAAGGAAGAATTAAGATAAATCTAACCATAGCATGACACATGTGGATCCAAATCAGCCCCTTATGAAGCAATGCATTAACTGGGCTTTAAGCTTCAGTCACTCTAGCAAACCATCATATACTTGTTACTCCATAATGACTTCCCTTAGGCCCATAGCATGGTGAAGTGTCATGTATTCAATGTTCAGATGACACCACTAATAGAAGTAACAACATACATATCATCAAAATATCGAAAGAATACCAGCTTCAGAAGATAATTTATAACAAGACTTCTCACATGTCCTCAGGAACAATAGTAACTACTCATAGTTCAACAACATGTTCAAGATCAGAGGTATAATAATAATAATAATTAAGGATCTGAACATAACTTCTTCCACCAAGTAATCCAACAAGCATCAACTACATGATGTAATCAACACACCTAGTAACACACGGTACCAATCTGAGGTTTTGAGATAAAGATTGAATACAATAGATGAACTAGGGTTGGAGATGAGATGGTGCTGGTGAATATGTTGAGGAATATTGGTCCTCCCACGAAGGAGGAAGCGTTGGTGATGACGGTGGCTTCGATCTCCCCCTCCCGGAGAGGAATTTCCCATGCAGAATCTGACTGCCGGAGTGCAAAAGGTCCTCTCCCTAGGTTTCCGCCTCAAGATGGCGGCGCTTCATGCCGAAAGGTTGCTTATGATTTTTTTCTAGGGTAAAACACACCTGTTGGCTTATGGCCAGATGGTGGACCCCTCTCATATATTTTCGGCCCTTAAATTCTTAAATATTCCAACAATATTCTTCATGAAGTTTCATGTCATTTGGAGTTTGGTGATTTTTTGCCTTTTCTCGGTTTTTCCGGTCCAGAATTTCAGTTTCTAGATATTTCCGTCCTTGTGATGTACCTTGCATAATCAGAGAGAAAGAACATAAGAGTTGTATGATGATGGGTAATAATGGACAAGGTTATCATGAATATTAATGAGAAATCATGATGCAAAACAGGCGTATCAAACTACATTGCTTAAAGCATCAAAAAGCACATTACAAGCTTGAGCATTGAGATAAGAGTTTTTCTCGTCATGTGAAGATATGTTTTGAGAATCCTTTGGAGAAGAAAACACCATATCTACAATTTGCTCTAAATTTGGGCCCATGACCCTAAGGAGAATAAGCAAGCGAATTATCCAAACATCAAACTTTGTGCCATCGAAACTAAGAGTGTCAGCGAATCCTAATCCCCTAGTCGGCATCCTTACTCTCTAGGTGGTAAAACCTAATAATGAGATACCTACATCTGGTACCAATTGAAAGGACATGGATGTCGCCTAGAGGGGGGTGAATACGCACTTTAAAATAATTACGGATTAGGCTTGAACAAATGCAGAATAAAACTAGCGTTTAATTACTCAAGTGTTGGAAATATGCCCTAGAGGAAATAATAAATTGGTTATGATTTTATTTCCTTGTTTGTGATAATCGTTTATTATCCATGCTATAATTGTATTGATTGGAAACTCAAATACATGTGTAGGTACATAGACAACACTATGTCCCTAGTATGCCTCTAGTTAACTAGTTTGTTGATCAAAGATGGTCAAGGTTTCCTGGCCATAGACATGAGATGTCATTCGATAACGGGATCACACCATTAGGAGAATGATGTGATGGGCAAGACCCAAACTATAAACATAGCATATGATCGTGTCAGTTTATTGCTATAGTTTTCTGCATGTTAAGTATCTGTTCCAATGACCATGAGATCATGCAACTCACTGACACCGGTGGAATACCATGTGTGTATCAAACTTCACAACGTAATTGGGTGACTATAAACATGTTCTACAGGTATCTCCGAGGGTGTCTGTTGTGTGGGCATGGATAAAGACTGAGATTTTTTACTCCGTGTGACGGAGAGGTATCTCAGGGCCCACTCGGTAATACAACATCACAATTAGCCTTGCAAGAAATGTGACTAAGTGTTAGCCACAGTATCTTGTATTACGTAACAAGTAAAGAGACTTGCCGGTAATGAGATTGCACTAGGTATAGAGATACCAACGATTAAATCTTGGGCAAGTAACATACCGAAGAAGAAAGGGAACAACATACGGGGTTAACTGAATCCTTGACATAGAGGTTCAGCCGATAAAGATCTTCATAGAATTTGTAGGAACCAATATGGTAATCCAGGTCCTGCTATTGGTTATTGACCGTGGAGGTGTCTCGGTCATGTCTACATAGTTCTCGAACCCGCAGGGTCTGCACACTTGAGGTTCGGTGACGTTTCGGTATAGTAGAGTTATGTATGGTGGTGACTAAAGGTGATTTGGAGTCCCGGATGAGATCCTGGATGTCACGAGGATCTCTGAAATGGTCTAGAGGTAAAGATTGATATATAGGAAATCCTTTTTTGGTCACCGAAAAAGTTTCAGGTACTTCGGTAGTGTACCGGGAGTGTTGGGAGGGTACCGGGGGCCATCGGGAGGGGTGTCTCGACCCAAAGGACCTCATGGGTTGTGGGAGGAGTCAATACAGCCCCTAGTGGGCTGGCCTAACCCCCCATTAAGTCCCATGCGGCTAAGGGTGGGAAAACCCAAAGGTGGAAAGATGGAAAGGGTTTCCAAGTGGAGAGGAGGAATCCTACTCCTAGTAGGATTGGAGTAGGACTCCTCCACCTAAAATTTTGGCCAACCCTTGAGGGTTTGAGGCTGCCTCCTCCCCTCCCTCCCTCCTATATATACTAGAGGATTTAGAGGGGAGAGCTAACCCTAATTGCCACGTGCTCCCTCTACTGACTCTAGATCATTTTCTCCTTAGTCTAGTTTCGGCGGTGCTTAGGCGAAGCCGTGCCGGAATAGTTCCACCGCATCGTCGCGCTACAGGAGAACTCATGTACCTCTCCGCCCCTCTTGCTGGATCAAGAAGACAGAGATCGTCATCGAGATGTATGTGTATTTAACGCAGAGGTGTCATCCGTTCGGCGCTAGATCGAAAGGACCATGATCAGGATCGTGAGACGATCCGTGATTTGATCGCGGGACGGTCACGCACCCAATGAGAATGGTTTATTGAATCTTGATCGTAGTGATAGACATGTTCATAATATTGATGCCAAAAGATATGAAGTTAATAATGATAGTACCACATACTTGTGGCACTGCCGCTAAATATCATATTGGTGTAAAGCGCATGAAGAAACTCCATGTTGATGGATCTTCGGACTCATTCGATTTTGAATCGGTTGAGACATGTGGACCATGCCTCATGGGCAAGATGACTAAGACCCCGTTTTCCGGTATGATGCAGCAGGCAAGTGACTTATTGGAAAAGATACATGTTAATTTATTCGGTCCAATTAGTGTTGTAGCATGCGGTGAATATCGTTATTTTCCTACCTTCATTGATGATTTGAGTAGATATGGGGATATTTACTTAATAAAACAGAAGTCTGAAACGTCTGAAAAGTTCAAACAAAATGAGAGTGAAGTTTGAGATCATTGTGACAAGGAGATAAAATGTCTACGATATGATCGTGGAGGTAAATACCTGAGTTACGAGTATTGGTATACAACTTAAGACAATGTGGAATTTGTTTCACAGCTCACACCACCTGGAACACCATAGTATGATGGTGTGTCTGAACGTCGTAGTCATGCTCTGTTGGATATGGTGCGAACTATGATGTCTCTTATCAATTTGCCACTATCGTTTTGGGGTTACGCATTAAAGACAACCACATTCACTTTAAAAGGGGCACCATCTAAATCCGTTGACATGACACCGTATGAATTTTGGTTTGGCAGAAACCTAAGCTATCATTTCTTAATGTTTGGGGCTGCAACGCTTATGTGAAAAAGGTTTTTCACCTAATGAGCTCAAACCCGAAGCGGATAAATGCATTTCCATAGAATATGCTAACATAACAGTTGGGTAAACCTTCTATCCTAGATCCAAGCACAAAGTGTTTGTTGCTAAAATGGGTCCTTTCTCGAGAAAAGAGTTTCTCTCAAAAGAATTGAGTGGGAGGAAGATAGAACTTGATGAGGTTGTTGAACCTTTGTTTCAACCAGAGAGTAGCACAGCGTAGAAAATTGTTTCTATGGAGCCTACGTTAGTTGAAGAGGAAGTTAGTGATGATGATCATGAAGCTTCGGATCAAGTTACTATTGAACCCCGTAGGTCGACAAGGACGCGTACTGCTCCTGAGTGGTACGGCAACCATGTCTTAGAGGTCATGTTGTTGGACAACGATGAACCTACAAGCTATGGGGAAGCGATGATGGGCCTGGATTCCGAGAAATGGTTAGAGGCCATGCAAATCGAGATGGGATCCATGTAAGAAAACAAAGTATGGGCTTTGGAAGTATTACGTGAAGGGCAAAAGGCCATTCAGAACAAATGGGTCTTTAAAAGGAAGACGGATGCGGACGGTAATGTCACCGTCTATAAAGCTCGACTTGTGGCAAAGGGTCTTTCACAAGTTCAAGGAGTTGGCTACGATGAGACTTTCTCACCCGTAGCAATGCTAAAGTCTGTTGGAATTATGTGAGAAGCTGGTGCATTTTTCAATTATGAAATCTAGCAGATGGATTTCAAAACATCGTGTCCATAACGGAGCCCATGAGGAAAGGTTGTATGTGATGCAACCGGAAGGTTTTGTCAGTTCTAAGGATGCTAAAATATATGCAAGCTATAGCAATCATCCAATGGACTGGAGCAAGCATCTCAGAGTTGGAATATACGCTTTGGTGAGGTCATCAAAGTTTTTTGAGTCTATACAAAGTTTATGAGAAACTTGTATTTACAATAAAGTGAGTGGAAGCAATATAGAATTTCTGATAAGTATATGTGGATGACATATTGTTGATCGGAAGTGATGTAGAATTTCTGGAAAGCATAAAGGGTTGTTTGAAAAGGAGTTTTTCAAAGGAAAACCTAGAATGAAGCTACTCGAATATTGGGCATCTTGATCCATAGAGGTAGATCAAGACATCTGATAAAACTTTCAATGAGTACATACCTTGACAAGATTTTGAAAGAGTTCAAAATGAGTCAGTCAAAGAAAGAGTTCTTGCGTGATTTGTGAGGTGTGGAGTTGAGTGAGACTCAAAGCTCGACCACGGCAGAAGAAAGAGAAAGGACGAAGGTCATCCCCTATGCCTTATCCATAGGTTGTGTATAGTATTCCATGCTTTGTACCGCACCTGTGTGTGCCTTGCCATGAGTCTGTCAAGGGGTACAAGAGTGATCCTGGAGTGGATCACTAGACAGTGGTCAAGATTATCCTTAGTAACTAGAGGACTAAGTAAATATTTCTCGATTATGGAGGTGATAAAGAGTTCGTCGTAAAGGGTTACGTCAATGCAAGCATTAACACCAATCCAGATGATTATGAGTAGCAATCCGGATACGTATAGTGGAGCAGCCATTTAGAATAGCTCCAAGTGGAGTGTGGTAACACTGTCTACAGTATAACATAGAGATTTGCAAAGTACACACGGATCTGAATGTCATAGACCCGTTGACTAAAGACCTCTCTCACATGCAAAGCTTGATCGAACCCCAGGACTCATTGGGTATTAGATTCATAACAATGTAAATCACATGATGATGCGATCTAGATTATTGACTCTAGTGCAAGTGGGAGACTGTTGGAAATGTGCCCTAGAGGCAATGATAAATTGGTTATTATTATATTTCCTGGTTCGTGATAATCGTTTATTATCCATGCTATAATTGTATTGATTGGTGAAAGCACATTTTCTCCCTTGATGGTTTTGGTAATTAATAACAACATATAAGTCATTGAACTAATTCTTACACCAAGTATATTTCAAGAAAAGTTCATTGATGGGAATGGCAAAAGGATTGTGGAATCACCCCAAGATGCAAGGAAATAGGTTGGCCATGCTTCAAGCAAGAGGACTCTACATTTTACATTTGTGAGAAATCACTTTGAGTCTATAGGAAAGCCAATACTATTAAAAGGGAATAAAGTTTTGATGGTGAACAATATGCCCAAACATTCACAAGTGACAGTCATCAAAACATCCACAAACTCTCCCACCAAAGCATGTCCTAAGCCAAATATGCCAAATCAGTGCAACCAACACTCCTATCCTGGTGCCACCGAGTTCCAAACCCTAGACAGACTCAGCCAAACCCTAACACTTCGGTGCAGCTGACACTGCACTCGGTGCCACCAAGTTGGGTTACCAACTTTCTGTTACGCAAGTTCTCATTTTCGATCCGACCGAGAATGGTGAATCGGCGTCACCGAGACTGGTAAATCTGACTGTTGGTCACCTTGTCGGTGCAACCAAGAATTGTATATCGGTCCATCCGAGATTCAAAAGTTGCCACTTTTTGTCACTTCAGTACCACCGATATTTACACATCGGTGTCACCGAGTCTAACTTATTGTGTGTAACGGTTGGATTTTTGGGGATGCCTATATATACCCCTTCACCACCACCCACTCGAAAGAGAAGCACTCAAAACTATTCCATACCTATCCTACTCGGCTTTTTGAGAGAGAACCACCTACCCTTGTGTTGAGGTCAAGATCTTCCACTCCAACCATATGGATCTTGATTTCTAGCCTACCCAAGTTCCTTTCCACCAATCCCATCTCTTTTACCAAGCCAAATCTGTGACAGAGAGATTGTGTGTTGAGGAGTCTATCATCTTGAAGTACAAGAGCAAGGAGTTCATTGTCATTACCGAGCCTATTACCTTTTGGAGGGTGGTGCCTCCTAGATTGGTTAGGTGTCGCTTGGGAGCCTCCTACTTCGTGTTGTGGAGTGAACCAAGAAGTTTGTAAGGGAAAGGAGATCACCTACTTCGTGAAGATCTACCCATAGTGAGGCTAGTCCTTCGTGGACGGAAGCCGCATGGAATAGTCAAGGTTGCTTCTTCGTGGAACCCTCCGTGGGTAGAGCCCTCCGTGGACTCTCATGACCGTTACCCTCCATGGGTTGAAGACTCCATGAACCTGGACGTACGATAGCTCGACCTATCAGAACCACGGGAAAAATCATCGTGCCATCACTTGTATTTGCATTCTTAACCCTCTCTTTACTTACATGTGCAATGTCTTTACTTTCCCCTGCTACACTCTTAGACATGCATGTGTAGGGTGTTACTTGATATGCTATGAATGACAAAACTTGCCAAGAATTAAAAATTGGGAAAAAGGCAAAACTTTTATTTGGTCAAGTAGTCTAATCACCCCCCCCCTCTAGACCTACTTTCAATCCTACAAGTGGTATCAGAGCTTTGGTCTCCATTGCATTGGTTTCACAACCTACGAGAAGTATGGCATCTAGTGAGGGAAATTATCACCGTAGAGGTTCGTACTTTGATGGCACTACTTTTGCTAGTTGGAAGCACAAAATGAAAATGCATTTGCTTGGTCATAATCCTGTCATTTGGTATGTTGTTCGTGTTGGCTTGCAAGGTGAATTCTTTGTAGATGGAAAGGAACCGGATCGTGAAGCATCTACGGATGAATTGAAGATGTTGCAACTCAATGCTCAAGCATGTGGCATCCTCTCCAACTGCCTATGTCCTGAAGAATTCAACAAAATCAACCGTCTTGAACACGCAAAAGAGATTTGGGATACTTTGGTTGATATGCACGAAGGAACTAAGTCCATGAGAGAATCCAAGTTAGATGTTCTTTAAGGTCAACTTGACAAGTTCAAGATGAAGGATAGTGAAGAAGGCGACTTAGGAAGCGAAGAAATGACTGACAAGTTCATCATCAAGAAGATACTTCGAGCTTTGGATGAGAGATATGATACCGTGTGCACATTGATACAAATGATGCCCAACTACAAAGATCTCAAACCAATGGAAGTGATTGGTAGAATTGTTGCTCATGAGATCACACTCAAAGACAAGGAAGACCTTCATCACAAGTCTAGCGGTGCTTACAAAGCCACAAATGATGCTCTCTCTACCTCAAGTGACAACCTTGTCACAAATTAAGAGATAAGCCTCATGGTTAAGAAATTCAACAAGTTCTACAAGAATAGAAGCAAAGATCGCAGCTCTAACTCAAGATATGAAGAGAAGCGTTCGTCAAGTCGTGATCGAAACTGCTACAATTGTGGGAATCCCAGACACTACTCAAATGAGTGCTCAGCTCCCTACAAACGAAGAGAAGGGTCACCAAGAAGACGAAGCTCAAGAGATGAATCACCTCAAAGAGAGAGAAGGAGTAGAGATGATCGTTATGAACGAAGACCCTCGAGGAGAAGTAGGGACTCGGAGAAGAAGGACAAGCACACCAAGAGCTACTCAAGAAGTAAGCATCAAGCTCATGCTGGTGAATGGGTTTCCGGCTCCGACTCCTACAACCACTCCGAGAGATGCTATCACTCCAACTCCGACTATAGTCAAGATGATGGTGTTGCTGGAATTGCACTAGTGACAACCAACTCCTATGACCTATTTGATTCACCAAATGAAGGAGGTGGAAGTTGCTTCATGGCTAAAGGTCCCAAGGTATCACACCACGAATATCTTGATTTCGATAGTGATGAAGATGACTTGCTTTATGATGATGACTTGCTATGTGATAAAAATAGTA
The DNA here is from genome assembly GCA_022496015.1 of Hordeum marinum. Taxonomy (NCBI): domain Eukaryota; kingdom Viridiplantae; phylum Streptophyta; class Magnoliopsida; order Poales; family Poaceae; genus Hordeum; species Hordeum marinum. The sequence continues at coordinate 391,125,915 of CM039672.1, forward strand.
ATGTTAATCATAATTAACTTGATATTTCTCATGCTAGTCAACATAAGTCGATTGACGATGATAAGATGAAAATAGAAGAACTAACTAAAGAACTCAACACTCTTAAGTTAGCTCATGAATCTACTCTTGAAGATCATAGAGAGCTTGTAAGAACTCATGAGAAGCTACGCTTCGAGAAGCTCAATTCGGATCAAGAACATGAATTTCTTAAAGCTATCAATGACGATCTCCGAAAGAATACTTCATCTTATATTGCCAAACGACTACTCTTGTCTACATTCATGCTACAAGTCAAATCTAAGCAAACTAGTAACAAAGGAAAGAAAGGTTCTTCATCTAGTAGGAACAATAAAAATTCTAAACCCAATGATGTTGCTCATAGTAGTTCTATTGATTCCACTAATGATGATTCTCTTAGCCAAGTTACACTTGAGCAAGAAAATGCTTTATTTAAAGTAATTATAGAGAAAGGTATCTACAAGAGTCTTGAAGGGTACAAACAATTTGATGAGATTGTACACAAGCACGGAGGATACCGGAAGAATCGCGGTGTTGGGTACTTCAACGCTAATGGAATTGAATGGGAAGAAGGTCAATATTCCAATCCCAAGTTTGTTCCTCAAAGGGATAAGTATGAAAATACTCTTCCCCAGGGGACAAACACTCAAGATGACCTTCCACCACAAGACACCAAGATCACGGGCAAGAACAAGCTCCAAGAGGACTTTGATTCTTATGAAGATGAATCCCAAGATTTCGTGAAGTGGGTTCCCAAGGCTACTACAATCTCAACTTCTACAAGTGCCACTTCAACACCAAGGATCCCCATCAACTTGATGTGGATTCCCAAGAAGAATAAATAGAGAGTTCTTGAGGGGTGACTCTGCCAATGAAATTCACTCACATTCATTATTGGCAAGATCTATTTGCAATCAACATCAACCCTATGCAATAGATTAAGGAGTCACACATTCCCTCAAAAGTAAGCAAGGGACAAGGTAATCAAAAATCAATGGACACCATTACACATGTTTTGCACTCCATGTCCATAGATATCCTTGTATTTGTCTCTTGTGTGTTGGGACTAACCCATGTAGGTGAGAAGAGTAAGGAAACAACAAGGATGTTCCCAACTCTTGGTGATCTTCATCAAACCTTGAGCATCCATCACTACCTCACCAACATGAAGTCTTCATTGACAAAACCGAAGGTTAGTTTATCCCTCTTATGGGGGATGTCACATCAAGGGGGAGCTTTACTCTAAGACTTGAGTCAAAGCATCTCTTAGTATGTGACAAATATTAAATGCTTTATGTAAAAGTGGTAACTCCACTTGTGCTTAAACAATGAGTATGACCTATGATCAAGTACTCTTATTTGGCTCCTAAGTCAAATACTCATATATAGATGACCTCATCATTGCCCAAGTGCTTGTTAGATGCTATAGTATATGTGCATGTTTGCCATGATTTCATTTGACATCTTATTGTGTGAGCATGTTGGTCTGCATTTATTTTCTCATTCGAGGATATCCAATTGTTGCTATTTGTCTTTTAATTTATCTTTTGCCAATTGGATATAAAATAATGCCTAGGACCACTTATTTATCTATCTATGCTTTCTCACCTCATACTCTATTCATGCTGCATCACAAAATTTGAACAAGTGCTTTTCGATCCCTCTGTGTGTGGAGCACTCGGAGTTCCGTATCGACAAGGACTGACCATTAAAACCTCCCAAGTGCATCTCGGTGGAACCAACCACAAAATCTCGGTCTCATAGAATGCCTAGGGTTGATCTGGTTTTTCAATCTCGGTACCACCGATTCCATTTTCCCGGTTACACCGAGTGTCCCTGTCAGCTGACAGTTGAGGCACTCGATGACACCAAAAACTTAGAGTCAGTGTCATCGATAGTGGTGGGTATATAGCTCTGGACCCCGATGCTTTGAAGTTCTATCTTAAAACATCGCACTCCAAAACCCTAAGCTACCGCTCCAAAGACCCCTAGTCGTTTCCCTTGTCTCCCAATGCTCCTCCGCCGCTGGGAATCACCATCGCCAACGAATTCCTCTCCCTCGTCGCCGCCGTAGAGGATCCGCACCAAACTAGGGTACGGATTCGATCTCTATTGCACTCCTCATCTGATTCTTGCGCATTAGATCCTTGTTTATCATCGTTACACCCTTTTCACATGTTTCCATCCTCTCAAAACACCATAATCTCGCGAAAGATGAATTTTCTAGGGTTTTGCCGTCCGCCCGATAGATCTCGGTGAAACAGAAACGGAAATATCGGTTTCACTGATATACTTTTCTGTGTGGGTGAGAACTGACTCGGTGGAACCAAGTTGCTCTTTTCGGTCTGACCGAAAAGGCTGCCAAGTTTCGGTTAGTAAGTCAGTCAGTCTCGGCCTCACCAAAAATTCTGTTCGGCTACACCTATATCTATTTGACAGAATGCAAAAATCTTGAAAATTCATTGCTCAAATTTCAAAAACCAGCCTCATTTTGTGATGACTCATCTTCTTTTGCTCTCCTATACTCTATTCACAGGGTCAGTATGTCACGCTCAGAGGACAATCAGAATTTGGTAGAGCGGGGAGTTGATATGAGTTCTAGAACAAGCCCAGAAGCCAGTTCTTTCTCAGATCCAGGCACCCCCAGCTCTCATGGGTTTCCTAAGGCTGTCACCAGAACCAGGAAGAAGCTCAACTCTAATGAAGAAGATTCAGATTTTATTCCTAAGGAGATACTTGCTAAGAAGCAGGAAAAGGCTGCCAAGAAGTCAGCAACTGAAGCTACTTCCTCTTGAAGAGTTGTCAGCAAAGTTTATGCTCCTGCTGAAACTATCAAGGCACATGATAGTGCAAGAGCCACTGTGTCAGTTGAGGTCCCCAAGAAAGCTATGCCTAAAAGGCAGGGGAGAAGAAGTCCAGGAAGAGGATTGTCCATGTAATTGGCAGGCCTACCTCTATGTTTGAAGATCCAGAGGAGATTGCTAGTGCTGCTGCTGAGGAGGAGAAGGAAGAGCATGCTGAGATAGTCCCTCCCAAGAAGAAAGCCAAGAAGCTCATGGTTGATGCCATGCCAAAGATTGGCACCTCCAAGAGCACCAAGCCTACATCTAAGAAGGCTGCTGCACAGAAATCCAGAGGACTACCAGGGACATTCCTGCTTCAGTGAAGAGCAAAGGGACTGCATCCAGAGTGGAAGATGATGATGACTTGACTACTTTGATGAAGCTCGGACCACATCTTCCAGTACACAATGCCAGCCACTTAGTTGCTGAGGACATGAAGAAGAGGAAAGACTCAGGATTGAGAGCCTGGAGAGCCATAGATCCTTATGATCAGAGGAGGAAGACTGTTGTTGACTACAGGTTTTACACCAGAGAGCAACAAGATTTCTATGAGACTGTTCTACTTGACAAGAGCCCAACTGTTAGCGACATGAGGTGTGTCAATTGGAAGTTCATCAAAGATAATGTGGACTACTTCCCAAGTGTCCAAGACAACTTCCATTGCATTGGTCTGGATAAATTCATTGGCAGAGAGCTTACTACATGGAACGACGAGATGATCATGCAATTCTACTCCACTGCTCATTTCTACGGAGATGGTAGAATTGTATGGATGACTGAAGGTGCTAGATATGAATCCACTGTTGATGAATGGGCTGCTCTACTGGAAGTTCCAGAAGCTCGGGAAGGAGATTTGGATGAATACTCTGAACCCGACATAAAACAATAAACCCTAGGAGGCTTCGGCCGAAGTGGAGAGGAGGAGTCCTCCTCCTCCACTCCTAGTAGGATTAGGACTCCTTCCTTATTTCCACCTTTTTGCCTTTTTCCACCTTTTTCTCTTTGGAATTTCTTCCCAGCCGCATGGGCCTTCTATGGGACTTCGCCCAGACCACTAAGGGCTGGTATTCATCCTTCCACAGCCCATGTAGCCTCTTGGGTCGAAATACACCTCCCGATGGTCCCCCGGTAACCTCCCGACACTCCCGATACACTATCGATGAGCCCAAAACTTTTCCGGTGACCAAAACAGGACTTCCTATATATCAATCTTTACCTCCAGACAATTCCGGAGCTCCTCGTGACGTCCAGGATCTCATCCAGGACTCCGAACAACCTTCGGTTACCACCATGCATAACTCTATACTACCAAAACGTCACTAAACCTTAAGTGCGCAGACCCTGCGGGTTCGAGAACTATGTAGACATGACCGAGACACCTCTACGATCAATAACCAATAGAGGGACCTAGATGCCCATATTGATTCCTATATATTATACAAAGATCCTTATTAGTCGAACCTCTATATCAAGGATTCAGTTAATCCCGTATAATGCTCCCTTTGTTCTTTGGTATGTTACTTGCCCGAGATTCGGTCGTCAGTATGTCCATACCTAGTTCAACCTTGTTACCAGCAAGTCTCTTTACTCGTTCCGTAATACAAGATACCGTGACTATAACTTAGTCACATTGCTTGCAAGGCTTGTTGTGATGTTGTATTGCCAAGTGGGCCCTGAGATACCTCTCTGTCACACGGAGTAACAAATCCCAGTGTTGATCCATGCTAACCCAATAGACACCCTCGGAGATACCTGTAGAGCACCTTTATAGTCACCCAGTTACGTTCTGACGTTTTATACAAACAAGGCACTCCTCCGGTGTCCGTGAGTTGCATGATCTCATGGTCATAGGAACATATACTTGACATGCAGAAAACTATAGCAATAAACTGACACGATCATATGCTATATTTATAGTTTGGGTCTTGTCCATCCCATCATGCTCCTAATGATGTGATCCCGTTATCAAATGACATCTCATGTCAATGGCTAGGAAACCTTGACCATCTTTGATCAAACGAGCTAGTCCACCAGAGGCACACTATGGACAAAGTGTTGTCTATATATCCACACATGCAATGTGTTTCCAATCAATACAATTATAGCATGGATAATAAAAAATTATCATGAGCAAGGAAATATAACAATAAACACTTTATTTATTGCCTCTAGGGCATATTTCCAACAGTCTCCCACTTGCACTAGAGTCAATAATCTAGTTCACATCACTATGAGATTTACATTGTAATGAACCGAACACCCATGCAGTTCTGGTGCTAATCATGTTTATCCCTTGGAAGAGGTTTAGTCAATGGGTCTACAACATTCAGATCCGTGTGCACTTTGCAAATATTTATGTCCTTCTCCTCGATGTAATCGCGGATGGAATTGAAGTGTCGCTTTATGTGTCTGGTCCTCTTGTGAAACCTTGGTTCCTTGGCCAGAGCAATGGCACTAGTGTTGTCACAGAACAGAGTCATTGGATTCACTGCACTCGGCACTAATCCAATATCTATCATGAACAGCTTCATCCAGACACCTTCCTTCGCTGCCTCCGAGGCTGCGATGTACTCCGCCTCACATGTAGAATCGGCTACCACGCTCTGCATGGAACTGCACCAGCTTATCGCTCCCCCGTTGAGAATAAATACGTATCTGGTTTGCGACTTAGAATCATCCGGATCAGTGTCAAAGCTTGCATCGACGTAACCCTTTACGACGAGCTCTTCATCGCCTCCAAAAACGAGAAACATTTCCTTAGTCCTTTTCAGGTACTTAAGGATATTCTTGACCGCCGTCCAGTGCTCCATTCCAGGATCACTTTGAAACCTTCCGGCCATACTTATGGCAAGGCTGACATTGGGTCTTGTGCACAGCATTGCATACATGATAGAGCCTATGGCTGAAGCATAAGGGATGACACTCATCTTCTCTCTATCTTCTGCAGTCATAGGGCATTGAGTCTTACTCAACTTCACACCTTGTAACACAGGCAAGAACCCCTTCTTGGACTGATCCATTTTGAACTTCTTCAAAACTTTATCAAGGTATGTGCTCTGTGAAAGTGCTATTAAGCATCTCGATCTATCTCCATAGATATTAATGCCTAATATGAAAGCAACTTCTCGTAGGTCCTTCAATGAAAAACTCGTGTTCAAATATTCCTTCACGCTTTCCAGCATTTCTATATTGTTCCCAATCAGCAATATGTCATCTACATATAATATTAGAAACGCTATAGAGCTAACACTCACTTTCTTGTAAATACAAGCTTCTCCATAAACTTGTATAAACCCAAACGATTTGATCACCTCATCAAAGCGCTTATTCCAACTCCGAGATGCTTGCACTAGTCCATAAATGGATTGTTGGAGTTTGCAAACTTTGTCAGTATTCTCTGGATTGACAAAACCTTTCGGTTGCATCATATACAACTCTTCCTCAAGGAAACCATTGAGGAACACTGTTTTGACATCCATTTGCCAAATTTCATAGTCGAAATATGCAGCTATTGCTAACATGATTCTGACGGACTTAAGCATCGCTATGGGTGAGAAGGTCTCATCGTAGTCAACTCCTTGAACTTGTGAAAAACCCTTGCCACAAGTCAAGCTTTATAGACGGTGACATTATCGTTCGCGTCCGTCTTCTTCTTAAAAATCCATTTGTTCTGAATGGCCCTTTGCCCTTCAGGTAATACTTCCAAAGTCCATACTTTGTTTTCATACATGCATCTCATCTCGGATTTCATGGCCTCTAACCATTTCTCATAATCCGGGCCCATCATCGCTCCTCCATAGCTCGTAGGTTCATTGTTGTCCAACAACATGACCTCCAAGACAGGGTTGATGTACCACTCAGAAGTAGTACGCGCCCTTGTCGACCTACGAGGTTCGATAGTGACTTGATCTAAAGCTTCATGATCATCATCATTAACTTCCACTTCAACTGTTGTAGGCTCCACAGAAACATCTTTCTGCGTTACGCTACTCTCTGGTTGAAGTAAAGGTTCAATAACCTCATCAAGCTCTATTTTCCTCCCACTCAATTCTTTCGAGAGAAAATCTTTCTCAAGAAATGTCATGTTCTTAGCGACAAACACTTTGCCTTGGGATCTGAGATATAAGGTATACCCAACTGTCTCTTTCGTGTATCCTATGAAGACGCATTTCTCCGCTTTGGGTTCCAGTTTTTCATTCTAAAGCTTTTTGACATAAGCATCACATCCCCAAACTTTAAGAAATGACAAATTTGGCCTATTGCCAAACCATGGTTCATATGGCGTCGGCTCAACGGATTTCGATGGTGCCCTATTTAAAGTGAATGCAGTCGTCTCTAATGCATAAACCCAAAACAATAGTCGCAAATCGGCAAGACGCATCATAGAGCGCACCATTATGTTGTGGTGTTCCGGGCGGTGTCAACTGTGAAACAATTCCACACTGTCTTAAGTGACTGCCAAACTCATAACTCAGATATTCACCTCCTCGATCAGACCGTAGGAATTTGATCTTCTTGTTATGATGATTCTCAACTTCACTTTGAAATTGCTTGAACTTTTCAAACATTTCACACTTATGTTTCATTAAGTAAATATACCCATATCTACTTAAGTCATTAGTGAAGGTGAGAAAATAACGATATCCACCACGCGCTGCAACATTCATTGGACCACACACATCAGTATGTATGATTTCGAACAAGTCACTTGCCCGTTCCATTGTTCCAGAGAACGGCGTTTTAGTCATCTTGCCCACGAGGCATGGTTCACATGTGTCAAGTGATTCAAAATCAAGTGACTCCAAAAGTCCATCAGCATGGAGCTTCCTCGTGCGTTTTACACCAATATGACCCAAACGGCAGTGCCACAAGAAAGTGGTACTATCATTATCAACTCTACATCTTTTGGCATCAATGTTATGAACATGTCTATCATCACTATCAAGATTTAATATGAATAAACCCCTCACATTGGGTGCATGACCATAAAAGATATTACTCATATAAATAGAACAACCATTATTCTCTAATTTAAATGAGTAACTATCTCACAATAAACAAGATCCAGATATAATGTTCATGCTTAATGGAGGCACTAAATAACAATTATTCAGGTTCATCACCAATCCCAATGGTAATCAAAGAGAGAGCGTGCCGACAGCGATCACATCAACCTTGGAACCATTTCCCACGCGCATCATCACTTCATCCTTAGCCAGCCTCCATCTATTCCGTAGGTCCTGCTTTGAGTTGCAAATGTGAGCAACCGAACCGGTATCAAATACCCAGGCACTACAATGAGAGCTAGTAAGGTACACATAAATAACATGTATATCATATATACCTTGTTTGTTGTTGGCCGCCTTCTTGTCATCCAGGTACTTGAGGCAGTTCCGCTTCCAGTGACCAGTTCCCTTGCAATGAAAGGACTCAGTTTCTGGCTTGGGTCTAGACTTGGGTTTCTTTGCAGGAGGAGCAACTGCTTTGCCATCCTTCTTTGATTTACCCTTCTTGCCCTTGCCCTTGCCATTATTCTTGAAACTGGTGGTTTTATTGACCATCAACACTTATTGTTCTTTCTGGATTTCAGACTAAGCAACTTTTAGCATCGCAAACAGCTCGGCGACTAACTTGTTCATCCCGTGAATGTTATAGTTCATCACAAAGCTCTTGTAGCTAGGTGGTAGTGACTGAAGAACTCTGTCAGTGATTGCCTCTGGCGGAAGGGCAATTCCCAACTCTACCAGATGAGTCAAATACCAAGACATTCTGAGTATATGTTCACTGATAGACCCACTCTCCTCCATTTTGCAAGCATAGAACTTATCGGAGGTCTCATACCTCTCGATCCGGGCATTCTTCTAAAAGATAAACTTGAATTCCTGGAACATCTCATATGCTCCATGATGTTCAAAATGTCTTTGAAGTCCCGGTTCTAAGCCATACAATATTTCACACTGAACTATTGAGTAATCTCCAGAACGTGCCTCCCAAGCGTTCTTAACGTCTTCGGATGACATGTCTTCAGGATAGTCACCAAGCGGTGCATCAAGGACAAATGATTTCTGGGAAGCCATGAGGATAATCCTCAGATTATGGGCCCACTCCACAAAGTTACTTTCATCATCTTTCAACTTAGCTTTCTCTAGGAACGCATTAAAATTTAGGGGTTCTACTACACAAGCCATTGATCTACAACATAAATATGCAAAGGTTACTTAGACTAATGTTCAAGATAATGAGTTCAGTTAATCAAATTTACTAAAGCTCGCACTCAAATTGACATCCCTTAGGTCATCTGAGTGACACATGATCCAAATTCAACAACTCAAGTCCGATCATCACGTGAGTTGAGGTGGTTTCAATGGTGAACATCATCATGTTGATCATATCTAATATATGACTCATGTTCGACCTTTCGGTCTCTTGTGTTTCGAGGCCATGTCTGTACATGCTAGGATCCTCAAGTTTAACCCGAGTGTTCTGCATGTGCAACAGTGGCTTGCACCCGTTGTATGTGAACGTGGAGTCTATCACACCCGATCATCACGTGGTGTCTCGACACGACGAACTTTTGCAACGGTGCACAATCGGGGAGAACACAATTCATCTTGAAATTTAAGTGAGGGATCACCTTATAATGCTACCGTCGTCCTAAGAAAAACAAGGTGCATAAAAGGATTAACATCACATGCAAATCATAAGTGAATGATATGGCCATGAACTTGTGCTTTTGATCTCCATCTTCAAAGCACCGACATGATCTCCATCATCACCGGCATGACACCATGATCTCCATCATCTTGATCTCCATCAACGTGTCGCCATCGGGCTTGTCGCGCCCACCATGCTTCTACTACTATTGCTACCATTTAGAGATAAAGTAAATCATTACATAGCGCTTAAAGATTGACATGCAGGTCATACAATAATTAAAAACAACCCTATGGCTCCTGTCGGTTGTCGTACTCATCGACATGCAAGTCGTGATATTCTATACAACACATGATCATCTCATACATCACATATATCTCATCATGTAATGGCCACATCACATCACAACATACCCTGCAAGAACAAGTTAGACGTCCTCTAATTGTTGTTGCATGTTTTACATGGATGCTACGGGTATCTAGCAAGAACAATTCTCACCTACGCATAAACCACAACGGTGATACATAAGTTGCTTTTCAACCTTCTCAAGGACCACCTTAGTCGAATCCGATCCAACCAAAGTAGGAGAAACAGACACCCGCCAGCCATCTTTGTGCAACGAAGTTACACGTCAGTCGATGTAACCGGTCTCTCGTAAGCGTATGAGTAAGGTTGGTCCGGGTCGCTTCATCCCACAATACCGCTGAACCAAAACACGACCAAAGGAGGAAGCAATCTAAGCATCAACGCCCAGAAACTCTTTGTGTTCTACTTGAGATCTCATCTACACATAGACCTAGCTCATGATGCCACTGTTGAGGAAACAAAAAAATTCCTACGCACACGCAAGATCTATCCATGGTGACGAGCATCTACGAGAGGGAGAGTGGATCTACGAACCCTTGTAGATCACTAAGAGGGAATCATTAAGAAACGCGGTTGATGTAGTTAAACATCTTCGCGATCCAAATCGCCGAGCGTCCCGCGATCCAATCACGATCCGTCCCGATCTAGCACCGAACGGACGACACCTCCGCGTTCAGCACACGTACGGCTTGACGACAATCTCCACCTTCTTGACCCAGCAAGAGGGAGCAGAGAGGTAGACAAGTTCTCTGGCAGCGTGACGGCACTGCAGCGATGGTGATGGAGTAATCTCAGCAGGGCTTCGCCTAAGCACAGCTGAAACCGATCTAGATGAGAAACTACAGACTAGAGGGTAGGTTTGCATGTGGCTGAAAATCTTAGTGCAAAAACCCTAAAACCTCTAGTATATATAGGAGGAGGAGAGGAGGAGGCTTGGCGCAAGGGCCATCCCTAGGACGCTTTGGCCGAAGTGGAGAGGACGAGTCCTCCTCCTCCACTCCTAGTAGGATTAGGACTCCTTCCTTATTTCCACCTTTTTGCCTTTTTCCACCTTTTTCTCTTTGGAATTTCTTCCCAGTCGCATGGGCCTCCTGTGGGACTTTTCCCAGACCACTAAGGGCTGGTATTCATCCTCCCACAGCCCATGTAGCCTCTTGGGTCGAAATACACCTCCCGATGGTCCCCCGATGCCCTCCTGGCACTCCCGGTACACTACCGATGAGCCCGGAACTTTTCCGGTGACCAAAACATGACTTCCTATATATCAATCTTTACCTCCGAACCAATTCGGAGCTCCTCGTGATGTCCGGGATCTCATCCGGGACTCCGAACAACCTTCGGTTACCACCATGCATAACTCTATACTACCGAAACGTCACCAAACCTTAAGTGTGCAGACCTTGCGGGTTCGAGAACTATGTAGACATGTCCGAGACACCTCTACGGTCAATAACCAATAGCGGGACCTAGATGCCCATATTGATTCCTATGTATTCTACGAAGATCTTTATTGGTCGAACCTCTATGTCAAGGATTCAGTTAATCCCGTATGATGTTCCCTTTGTTCTTCGGTATGTTACTTGCCCGAGATTCGATCGTCGGTATCTCCATACCTAGTTCAACCTTGTTACCGGCAAGTCTCTTTACTCGTTCCGTAATACAAGATCCTATGACTAACACTTAGTCACATTGCTTGCAAGGCTTGTTGTGATGTTGTATTACCGAGTGGTCCCTGAGATACCTCTCCGTCACACGGAGTAACAAATCCCAGTATTGATCCATGCCAACCTAATAGACACCCTCGGAGATACCTGTATAGCACCTTTATAGTCACCCAGTTACGTTGCGAAATTTGATACACACAAGGCACTCCTCCGGTGTCCGTGAGTTGCATGATCTCATGGTCATAGGAACATATACTTGACATGCAGAAAACTGTAGCAATAAACTGACACAATCATATGCTACGTTTATAGTTTGGGTCTTGTCCATCCCATCATTCTCCTAATGATGTGATCCCATTATAAAATGACATCTCATGTCAATGGCTAGGAAACCTTGACCATCTTTGATCAAACGAGCTAGTCTACTAGAGGCACACTAGGGACAAAGTGTTCTCTATATATCCACACATGCAATGTGTTTCCAATCAATACAATTATAGCATGGATAATAAACAATTACCATGAACAAGGAAATATAACAATAAACACTTTATTTATTACCTCTAGGGCATATTTCCAACACCTTCAGCCATGACTGCAGAGGGTGATAGGAGGGAATGTCAGAAGTTTTCTTTATGAAAAATGAGGCCGAACAAGCGAAGTTAATGCCGTACCTCGGAGGCGGGCCTATCAGCATGAAGGCCTTTGTCGTCTTCTTAGGATGGCCAGCTCTTTTGTGATTTGAAGACCGCCTTCCATGGCTTCTCCCGCGTAGTGCGGTAGAGATTCTGGATCGTGGGTGCATCGTCGAGATGACGAGCCCACAAGGGAGTATCCCGGTGTTGGCAGGGGTGGATGCCTCTTCGGAGCATGACCTGGACCACATCGGTCAGGGTGAGGCCCTTCTCGACCTTGGCACTGTTGCGCTTCTGTAGGTCACCCACTTTCTTGCTCGATCCCTAGCTGAGGCACTTTTCGAGCCATGAGGCTAGTCTGGTGGGGGGTCCAGATCTGAATGGGGCAGGAGGGATCTGACCTTCTTCTTGTGGTTCGGTGATGTAGATCCACTCCTTCTGCCATACCTTGATGGTATCGATGAATGTGCCGGAAAGCCATACAACGCGGGTGAGCTTGCCGATGACAGCTCTGCCACAATCCGCGTGCTTGTTACCGACGCACTTCGACTTGACATTGAATACTTTGAGCCAGAGCCTGAAGTGTGGCTCGACCCGAAGGAATGCCTCGCATATGAGGATGAAAGCCGATATATGCATAAATGAATTCGGTGGGAGGTCGTGGAAGTCAAGGTCGTAAAAGAACATCAACCCCCTGATGAAGGGGTGGAGCAGAAAGCTCAACCCCGTATGAAGTGGGGAATGAAGACCACCCATTCACCTGGCTTGGGGTGGGGATCACTTGACCCTTCTCCGGTGCGGGGTGCAGGATGTCGGCGGAAAGGTATCCGGCCAGCTTGAGGTCCTTGATGTCCTTGTCGGTCACTGTGGAGGCCTCCCACTTGCCGTTGGAGCCGGAACCCGCCATTGGTGAGCTCGGAGGTGGGTGGCGAAGATTTAGATCTGGGCGTCAGAGGCTCAGAGGAATGGGAAGCAGAGGAGGTAGATGAGGAGCGTGATTAGCTTTGGGGGGGTTTCTGTCCTTTTTATGAGGCTTATCGTCTAGGCTCCCTTTGTCGCGTTGTGAATCGCTTCGCTTCCCGAGAGGTGCGAGCCGTTGCGCGCGCATGATTAAACATATCCCGTATAAAATGGGACATGATCGTTATATTGGTAGATTGTGATGATTAAACGGCCTCGAACCGCGAATCGAGTTTGAGTAACTGGCTTAGCGGTCGTGGTGGGTCGTGACCTTTCATCAGAGAGGTCATCAGAGGAATACTATTTACCCCTTGACATTTGGCCTTCGTGGTCGGCTTATTTATAGTGTTCGGACGCTCCACTATGCGGAAAACCACTTATCATTGAAGGTCGAACTAGGTTCGACAGGTAGAAGTCACCTCGCAAGTCCAAGACTCTGATCGTGTAAAGCAATTGAAGTTGGGCCCCTTGGTGTTGGAGGCATGTTTGGGGGCTACTGAGGGAGTCCTGGATTAAGGGGTCCTCGGGAGGCTGACCTATTTCTATGGGCCAGACTATACGGACCACTTACCAAACACAGGAATATTTGAAGGCCCGGTCTCTAAGATGGAAGCTTCAGGAAGCACAACTTGTACTCCACATTTGATGTAGCGAATAGGCCTATAACCAACCATGTGTAATCCCTAGGCATCCACGGTGTCTATAGAAGCCGGAGGGTTTTAGGGTATAGAGAGGGAACAACTCATCAAGGGTTAGCTATACGATCTCGAGGTAGATCAACTCTGTAACCCCTCATATCATCAATATATCTGAGCAGGACGTAGGGTATTATGTCCATAGGAGGTCCCGAACCTGGGTAAATCTGTGTCCCTTCGTACCATGTTACCATCGGTTCTAGTCTCACAGTTCAGGACCCCAACCCGAGATCTGTCGATTTTGACACCGACAGTGACCGAGACACCTCTATGGTCAATAACCATTACCGGGACCTCGATGCCCATATTGGCTCCTACATATTCTACGAAGATCTTTATCGGTCGAACCACAATGTCGAGGATTCAATCAATCCCGTATGAAGTTCCCTTTGTCCATCGGTATGTTACTTGCCCAAGATTCGATCGTCAGTATGTCCATACCTAGTTCAATCTTGTTACCGGCTACTCTCTTTACTCATTCTGTAATATAAGATCCCGTGACTAACTCCTTAGTCACATTGCTTGCAAGCTTCTTCTGTTGGTGTATTACCGAGTGGGCCCAAAGATATTTCTCCGTCATACAGAGTGACAAATCGCAGTCTTGATCCATGCCAGCCCAACATATGTTGTGAAATTTCATTTTGGAATGTTATGAAATATAGCTATGCATCATCATCACTTTGTTTGAATGTAATGAATTTTTTGAAGTGCTTCTTTTGAAATTCGCAAAGGCCACTTCAATTTTTCCATGTATTTGTTTCATCTATTTGAAAACCTTTGGTAATGTTCAAAGGAAGAGGGGAGTAACATGACACTCCACACCAGGGGCATCTTGGTGAAATATTTGAGCAATAAAACCAGGGGGTTATTTGAAAGTTTATCTCAAAAGGATTTAAAATCAATTAGGCATTTTTTTGAAAATAAATTTTAAAAAGATACTCAATATGACAGAGGAAAAATGTTCATTAAATAGCATTAATTCTCCTGATCATTTTGATATATATATTTCCTATGGTTGGAAATATTTTGAATGCATTAAAAGATTTTTTATTGCTCTAGAAATAGAAAAGGAAATGTCCCTCCACTCTTTGTTCCCCACTCGAAACCCCCTCTTCCCTCGCCGGAACGCTGCCCCAGACCTCGCCGGAGTTCGGCACCCAACCGGACCTCCCCGAGCTCGTGCCCATCGCCACACTCACCCCCAGCCCCCTCCGATGCCACCAATCGACGCCGGAACATCGATGTTGCCGTTTGAAGCCTTCAGACGCCGCCCCCGACCACCGCACCGTCGTCCCCGAGCACATCCGACCTCCGGCCATCGTCGACTTCACCGGAGACCTCGACCCCCTCTCTGTAAGCCGCCACCTCCACCCGTAGTCGTCGGATCCGTAGTCAACAATCTAGATTAGATCTATTTAATAAACGAACTGGTACGCATTAAGCTCGGCCAACCGCTCGCTAGCTCCCGCATGCACGCCCTCGCGGCCAATCACAGCATGCCACGTAGACCCTGTCCGATCGATAGAACGTTTTTCTTTCTCTTTTCTATTTTAGAAAACAGAATGTATTTTGTTTTTGTTTTTATCATATCTTTTAAAATATTGGGTGTTTTTAGTTGATTATTTGTGAATTAGTTCACAAATTTGTTGTAGTTTATGTCTGTATGCTTAGATTTCAAAATTGAACTATAAAATTTGAATCTAACCAAATTTGCTTAAATTACTAAAATCTGTATAACATGAGTTTAAAAATTTATTTTTGAGTGAATCTTTTTGCCACTGGTTTGTATTAGTTAGACCTATCATCCTACATAGTTTAAGAATTTTTAGGATAAATTTGGTTAGGGTTTATAAAAAACAGAATCTGTTTGGTTCTTAATGTAGTTTAATTATTTTAATTTTAATTTAATTTGAACCTGAATTAGTTTAACTTTTATTTTTAGATTTCATTAGGTTCTGTTGATTCAACATTAGGTGTATTATTTTCTGTTAATAATTTTTTTTCAAATTGTTTTGTGCTCTAGTTTGAATAGGTACATTTTATTTTCACCTTTAGTATTGTTTAGAAAAAAGTTTTGTAGTAACTCTTTTGCACAAAAAATTTATAATGAAATACTTTCTGTTTTCAAATAAAATTTCATATTTACTTTTCTGTTCGCTAAATGCCTAGTTGTTCAAAACAAATTTTTGACTTGTTATGTCTTAGTAGAGATTTTGACACCAAAATGTTTAGAGTCTTATACTTTGAGTGATTATTCCTTTTGATTGTGCTATTTGTTTGTTGAAGTATTTGTTTACCTTGCTGTTGTATGAATTGTATTTGTGTTTATGCTTATAGTGTGTTTTGTTTGATTCGTTAGATCATCCGGAGTGCGAAGCTTGTTATCTAGAGTCACTTGAATAGGAGGATCGTCACCAAGGCAAGTCACTTTGACCATGTATACCTATGTTTTTATTGCATTAGTTCTACCATCTCCCCAATTGCATGCAAAGTAGGTAAATTGGAAACTTGGTTACTTGATGTAGTATCATGTGGTAGGCACCCCTCAACCCTTTGACACATTGGCCCCGGGAAACGTTGATTTAATTTTGCTATGCTATTAGTACACGGGGTTGGTTGTGTGATTCATGAGAGTTGTGCGTTAATAATTTCAAGACCTACAATATGATCAAGTCTTCAAGACTCCGAGTTTTCAACATGCCTCTGGGTGGATGATGGTTGAACGGCGCCCTGGAGAAACCAGTGGTTAGCCTAGATGTTGCTGGAGAAGTGCCAGTATTCATGCGGAAAGGTCCACCCAGGCACAAAGAGATGGATGGATGCTTCAAGACCCAAGGCTTACCTGCACAGCCACAAGCCATTATGGGCTCTGGCTTGGTTGGATATCATGGTGACCCTGGACAGGCGATGCTATGGCATGTAGAAGAACGGTAGGAAAGGATGGGCACCAACAGAGTCTCAGGGAAACCCTTTAGAAGACCATGTTTTGGTCATCCGTTTCTCAAACACCCTGAAGTGCAAGAAATCCAACGGAGGCGATCAAATCTTGTGGGGAACGTGTGCAAAACTCTGCAGAGTACCCAAACCTAATCGATTAGCCGTGTCCACGGTCATGGACAGTTTGAGCCAAAGGAACTGAAACTATCTGGAATTCTCAACACAGATAATTACATTGATGTGGGTTTTAATGTCAACTTGGGTATGAGAATTGGTTGGTGGAACCATCTCATTAATCAACCAACATTGTAGTAATTATGCTTTTGCCCTCTCTTGTTGTAGGAAAAATTTGGCTTTATGCAAAAACTTACTACCCCACCTGCCATATATGCATATAGAATAGAGGATTACTTTACACCCCCTCTTTTGTGACATTGCCGGCATATTCAATATGCTGACCTATACGGCTGCAACGTATCATGTTGCAGAGTACTTTTCCGACCAGGAGTGAGGATATGCTCTTCGCTCGGTGAGATGCCCTTGGATTCAGATGGACTCGGCTACCTTTGAAGCTTCCGCAAGATTAGTTATTCTCATGAGTTGGCCTTCAGCCACTTTATTGTAATTCTTATTGTAATAAAGGACTCGATATGAGATTTTCCGATTATTAAAGCTGTGTGATTTCACTTTGATATATACATTGATGTATCGTGTGTGTACCAGCATGATCTTGGGATGGTACAGAAACACCGGAGATTCGATCTTTCAGGTCGGGTCGCTACAGAACATTGCCAGCATATTCAATATGCTGACCTATACGGCTGCAACGTATCATGTTGCAGAGTACTTTTCTGACCAGGAGTGAGGATACACTCTACGCTCAGTGGGATGTCGTTGGAGTCAGATGAACTCAGCTACCTTTGAAGCTTCCGCAAGATTAGTTATTCTCATGAGTTGTCCTTCAGCCACTTTATTGTAATTCTTATTGTAATAAAGGACTCGATATGAGATTTTCCGATTATCAAAGTTGTGTGATTTCACTTTGATATATACATTGATGTACCGTGTGTGTACCAGCATGATCTTGGGATGGTACAGAAACACCGGAGATTCGACCTTTCAGGTCGGGTCGCTACAGAAATGGTATCATAGCACACGCTGATCGTAGGACGTAACCTCTAGGATTGGAAAAGCCTTAGGATTTAGTTTTCTTTTGTCTTTAAAATTCTTATACTCTCATCTACTCGTTTCTCACTTCCCTCCGATTTATTTCAAAATTTATAGATGGCCACCTTCATCCCAGTTTTGATCACGGAGTTTTGTCAGCCTGATGCGATGATGCCCTTTGGCAAGGAGCTGATGAGGATCGTCAGGGACATAAGGATTGCCTTGCCAAGCATCACTGGGACTCCTATCATGTCTTTTCCACAAGACGGACGCTATAGGATCGAGGTACACATCCCCGGGAAGACATTTGGAAATCGTAAAAAACCCATCGACTTCAAGTTTGTGGCACCCAGCTGGATACTTGGGAGAGACATGGCAATTCACCATGCCCTTGGACGTATTCAAGAGGAATACAGGGGTGGAACCATTTCACCAGGACTCAGCGTGGTTTGTCGCAGGGATGCCAATGGAAATATCATAACCACTCCCACTGAAGACACCACCATTTCCTATATCCAAACTCTAGAGACGCACATCAGGACCTTGGAGCTTCGGGTACGTGCCGACACGAAGACGATCAAGAGGCTGATGAACCGCGAGATTGACCTCGAAGCTGACCTACGGGAAGCCAAGTACGAGCATGAGTATGAAGTGAAGGATCTCTTAGAGAGGATCGATAAGCTGAACACTCGCATTGCAACTCTGGAGGAACAGATGGACATGGGTGAAAATCTTCATCCAGAAGGAGACATGGCTCCCTTGATCAGCAATGATGATGACTATGAGGAGAGCACCACCAGAGGAGGCCACTTCACGATGTACTTTTGAGGAGAACTTTAGTTATGCCCCCATGTATCTTTATTTCGTTGTTAAAGCGTAGGTCGATGCTTAGTTTGATTTGGAGATTTGTATCTCGATGTTTGAACCTTGAGTTGAATTAATGAATGAGTGTTTGGTGTGATATGTTCGTTGCATTGCATATGGGTAGTGAATTTACTTTTAGGTCCTTGTTCTACTCTAATTCTCACCCCTCTGAAAACAGCAAGATGCCTCCGCGACGTGAGCCCGACTTCACTTTCCCGCCGGAACTCACACAACTTCTCCAGCAGCAGAACGCCCTGATGCAGCTGTTGATTCAGAATCAGACCAACAACCACAATAACCACCCTCCACCTCAAGGCGACAACCTCACCCGTTTTCTAAGGCTAAATCCACCAACTTTCTCCAGCAGCACTGAGCCCATTATGGCAGATGATTGGCTCCGCAAGATGGAGAGGGAACTCACCACCGCGGGATGCACTGAGGCTGAGAAGGTGCGCTTTGCCGCCCATCAACTTGAGGGACCAGCAGCTTCATGGTGGGAGAACTACACCACCACGTACCCCATTGCTGGTGTGACTTGGGAGCAGTTCAAGCTAGCTTTCCGCACTGCTCATGTCTTAGCTGGAGCCATGAGTCTGAAGAAGCATGAGTTTCGCAACTTACGCCAGGGGAACCGTTCTGTGGCCCAGTATGTGGATGATTTCAGCATGTTGGCTCATTATGCACCAGGAGATGTGGCCGATGATGCAGCCAAACAGGAGAAGTTCCTAGAAGGACTCAACGGTGAGTTGAGCGTGCAATTGATGGTAGCAACTTTCAACAACTACCAGGAGCTGGTAGACAAGGCCCTCGTCTTGGAAGGGAAGTAGCAGCAAATCGAAAACTGCAAGAGGAAGTATGGACAGGGGAAGTCTCACTCTGGAGCTCAACAGAAGCCCCGCTACTCCCTGCACTCAGGAAATACCGGATCAGGGATCGATAAGTATGGAGGACACACTCATCCTGTGCACAACCATGGAGGCCATAACCATGGAGGAAATGGGAATAATCGTCCCAACAATGGCAACTTCAAGAATGGTAATGGAAGTGGGAGTGGCAACCAACACCGTCCCGCTCCAGCTCAGAAGGACCTGAACCATATCACCTGTTTCAAGTGCCAGAAGACAGGGCACTATGCCACGGAATGCCCTCGGAACAAGCAAGGAAATGGGAACGGCAACTCCGCAGCTAAGAAGCCAAATCCTTTTCCTCATGCTCAGGTGAACCACCTTGATGTGGAAGTAGTCTATGATCAGCCCGAGACTGTGGTTGGTAAGTTTTTATTGCATTCACGTCCAGTTATGGTACTTTTTGATTCTGGTGCAACTCATTCATTCATATCAAGGGTAGTTGTGGAAAAGTATGGTTTACCCACTAGAACCCTTAGTCAGCCCATTAAGGTCAATTCCCCCGGAGGTATGATGATGGCAGGGATAGGATGCCATGCCTTGAAACTCCACATAGGAAACCATGTTTTTCCTACCGACCTCATCGTCTTAGAATCCCAGGGATTGGATGTAATCCTAGGCATGGATTGGATGACCAAGTATGGAGGAAACCTTGATTGCCCCAGCAAGTCTATTTCACTCACCACTCCGGAGAACAAGGGAATTAAGTATGTATCCTGACGCACATAGATGAGTGCTCGGTTAAATTCCCTCACAGGAGTTGTTCAGGAGGAAGTGCCAGTTGTACAAGACTTTCCAGATGTATTCCCAGAGGAATTACCAAGCATGCCACCAGATAGGGAGATTGAGTTTCTGATAGAGCTACTACCAGGAACAGCCCCAATTTCCAAGAGACCCTATCGGATGCCCGCAAATGATTTAGTAGAAATCAAGAAGCAGATTAAGGAGCTATTGGAGAAGGGATATATTCACCCAAGTTCTTCACCTTGGGGAGCCCCAGTTCTTTTGGTGGAGAAGAAAGATAAAACCTTGAGGATGGTGGTCGATTATCGTGCATTGAACGAGGTGACTATCAAGAATAAGTACTCTCTGTCGATGATTAATGACCTATTTCTTCAGCTAGTAGGCGCCAAAGTATTCTCCAAGCTCGATCTTCGATCAGGGTATCACCAACTGAAGATTCATGAACAGGATATACCCAAAACAGCCTTCACCACAAGGTATGGCTTATATGAGTATACGGTCATGTCCTTTGGTTTGACTAATGCTCCTGCCTACTTCATGAATATGATGAACAAAGTGTTTATGGAATATTTGGACAAGTTTGTCGTGGTGTTCATCGATGACATTTTGATATTCTCCAAGAGCGAGGAAGAACAAAAGGAACACTTGCGTTTAGTTCTGGAGAAGCTTAGAGAGCATCATTTATATGCCAAGTTCAGTAAATGTGAATTTTGGCTGACGGAAGTCGGATTCCTTGGACACATTATTTCCGGAGAAGGAATAGTAGTAGACCCCGCTAAGGTTGAAGCAGTCACTGAAAGTCACCCACCTTAGTTAACGAGATCCACAGTTTTCTCGGACTTGCCGGATATTACCGGAGATTCATTGAGAATTTCTCAAAGATTTCCAAACCCATGACGGAATTGTTGAAGAAAGAGTCTAAGTATATCTTGACTGAGGAATGTGAGGCCAGTTTCCAGGAGTTGAAGAAACGTTTGGTCATAGCCCCAGTGTCTATACTGCCAAACATTCAGAAGGACTTCCAGGTTTATTGTGACGCATCATGCCAAGGACTTGGAGGAGTTCTCATGCAGGAGGGAAAAGTTGTAGCTTATGCATCCAGACAGCTACGACCCCATGAGTTGAATTATGCCACCGATGATTTGGAACTAGCAGCCGTAGTGCACGCACTCAAGACCTGGAGACATTTCCTTATCGGAAATAGTTGTGATGTTTACACTGATCATAAAAGCTTGAAGTATATCTTCACACAGAAGGAGTTGAACCTCAGATAGAGGGGATGGTTGGAGTTAATCAAGGACTATGACATGAGACTGCATTACCATCTAGGAAAGGCAAATGTTGTGGCAGATGCTTTGAGTCAGAAGAATTATGTGAACACACTCATAGCCGGAGGATTACCCCAGGAGTTAACCAATGATCTCAGAGAGCTTCGGTTAGAGATAGTTCCAAAAGGATATGTTGCCACACTAGAGATTCAGTCCACCTTGACCGAAAGAATTCGTGAAGCCCAGAAATTGGACAAGGAGATAGTTGAGATAAAGCAGAGAATGAAGGAAGGAAAGGCTAAAGACTTTCGTGAAGATGAACAAGGTACTCTATGGTTTGAGAACCGAACCTATGTGCCCAATGACCCAGAGCTCAGGAAGCTGATACTTCAAGAAGCCCACGATTCAAATACTCGATACACCCAGGCAACACCAAGATGTACCTGGATTTGAAGGAAAGTTACTGGTGGACAGGTATGAAGAAGGATATTGCCGAACATGTTGCGGTATGTGATGTTTGCAAGCGAGTAAAGGTGGAACATCACAAACCAGCAGGGTTACTCCAACCTTTGCTGATACCCGAGTGGAAATGGGATAAGCTTGGTATGGATTTCATCATAGGACTACCTAGGACCCATTCAGGATATGATTCCATTTGGGTAGTGGTCGATCGCTTTACCAAGGTGGCTCATTTCATTCCAGTGAAGACCACCTATACCAATGCTAAGTTAGCCAAGATATATATGACCAGGATCGTATGTCTGCATGGAGTTCCTAGGAGTATCATGTCAGATAGAGGAACACAATTTACCTCAAAGTTTTGGCATCAGCTACATGAAACTTTGGGTACAAGGCTGGAGTTCAGTACAGCTTTTCATCCACAGACCGATGGACAGACAGAGAGAGTCAATCAGATCTTGGAAGACATGTTGAGAGCTTGTGCGCTAGACTATGGGTCCAGTTGGGATGACAACTTACCTTATGTAGAGTTCTCGTACAACAACAGTTATCAGACTAGTCTGAAGATGGCCCCTTTTGAAGCTTTATACGGAAGGAGGTGCAGAACACCATTGATGTGGGATGGTGTTGGAGATCGAAAACTCTTTGGTCCGGATCTTTTCCGAGATTCTGAAGAAAAGGTCAAACTAATTCGAGACCGACTCAAGATAGCTCAATCTAGGCAGAAGAGCTATCTTGATAACAAACGCAAGGAGGTGACATATGAAGTGGGAGATCGAGCATATCTTCGTGTGTCCCCACTTCGAGGAATCAAGAGGTTTGGTGTTAAAGGAAATTTAGCACCAAGATTCATAGGCCCCTACAAAATTCTTGAACGTAGAGGCGAAGTTGCATACAAGCTGGAATTTCCGGAAGGACTGTCCGTAGTTCATGATGTTTTCCATGTTTCCTGGCTGAAGAAATGCCATGCTGAGATGGCTGATATTCCTTTGAGAGACACAGTGCCCCTAGAGGCCATACAACTTGACAGTGACCTGACCTACGAGGAGATACCTGTCAGAATCCTCGAGACTACCAACAGAGTTACCCGAAGCAAGACCATCAAGTTCTGTAAGGTTCTATGGAGTCACCACACTGAGGAAGAAGCCACTTGGGAACACGAAGAAGATCTTCGTAGAGACCACCCGCACCTATTTTCTAGCCAACCCGAATCTCGAGGGCGAGATTCATCTTAAGGTGGATAGGTTTGTAACATCCCAAAATTTCATTTTGGAATGTTATGAAATATAGCTATGCATCATCATCACTTTGTTTGAATGTAATGAATTTGTTGAAGTGCTTCTTTTGAAATTCTGAAAGGCCACTTCAATTTTTCCATGTATTTGTTTCATCTATTTGAAAACCTTTGGTAATGTTCAAAGAAAGAGGGGAGTAAGATGAGACTCCACACCAGGGGCATCTTGGTGAAATATTTGAGAAATAAAACCAGGGGGTTATTTGAAAGTTTATCTCAAAAGGATTTAAAATCAATTAGGCATTTTTCTGAAAATAAATTTTAAAAAGATATTCAATATGATAGAGGAAAAATGTTCATTAAATAGCATTAATTCTCCTGATCATTTTGATATATATATTTCCTATGTTTGGAAATATTTTGAATGCATTAAAAGAGTTTTTATTGCTCTGGAAATAGAAAAGGAAATGTTTTAAATAGAAACGGGCCGGCCCACAGCCTTTAATTCCCGAAACTACTCCGGGTCGGCCACCGACACGCTAACCACGCGTCCCACCCTCACTGACGTGCGGGACCCACCGTTCGATCGTGGCGTCAGCGCGCTCATCCCCTTCCCCGCGCCCGACGACGTCGCCGGCGATCCCTCTCCGCGGATCTCGCCCCTCGTGCCCTCCCCGACCACCGCACCGCCCCTATATAAAGCCCTGTCCCTCCGCTCTTTGTTCCCCACCCGAAACCCCCTCTTCCCTCGCCGGAACGCTGCCCCAGACCTCGCCGGAGTTCAGCACCCAACCGGACCTCCCCGAGCTCGTGCCCGTCGCCACACTCACCCCCAGCCCCCTCCGACGCCACCAATCGACGCCGGAACCTCGCCGCCGCCGTTTGAAGCCTTCGGACGCCGCCCCCGACCACCGCACCGTCGTCCCCGAGCACATCCGACCTCCGGCCGCCGTCGACTTCGCCGAAGACCTCGACCCCCTCTCTGTAAACCGCCACCTCCACCCGTAGCCGTCGGATCCGTAGTCAACGATCTAGATTAGATCTATTTAATAAACGAACCGGTACGCGTTAAGTCTTGGCCAACCGCTCGCTAGCTCCCGCACGCATGCCCTCACGGCCAATCACAGCATGCCACGTAGACCCTGCCCGATCGATAGAACGTTTCTCTTTTTCTTTTCTGTTTTAGAAAACAGAATGTATTCTATTTTTGATTTTATCATGTCTTTTAAAAAATTTGGTGTTTTTAGTTGATTCTTTTTGCATTAGTTCACAAATTTGTTGTAGGTAATATCTGTATGCTTAGATTTCAAATTTGAACTTTAAAATTTGAATCTAACAAAATTTTCTTAAATTACTAAAATCTGTATAACATGAGTTTAAAAATTTATTTTTGAGTGAATCTTTTTGCCACTGGTTTGTATTAGTTAGGCCTATCATCCTACATAGTTTAAGAATTTTAGGATAAATTTGGTTAGGGTCTATAACAAAAACAGAATCTGTTTGGTTCTTAATGTAGTTTAATTATTTTAATTTTAATTTAATTTGAACCTGAATTAGTTTAACTTTTATTTTTAGATTTCGTTAGGTTCTGTTGATTCAACATTAGGTGTATTATTTTCTGTTAATAAAAAAATTTAAATTTTTTTGTGCTTTAGTTTGAATAGGTACATTTTATTTTCACCTTTAGTATTGTTTAGAAAAAAGTTTTGTAGTAACTCTTTTGCACAAATTTTTGATAATGAAATACTTTCTGTTTTCAAATAAAATTTCATATTTACTTTTCTCTTAGCTAAATGCCTAGTTGTTCAAAACAAATTTTTGACTTGTTATGTCTTAGTAGAGATTTTGACACCAAAATTTTTAGAGTCTTATACTTTGAGTGATTATTCCTTTTGATTGTGCTATTTGTTTGTTGAAGTATTTGTTTACCTTGCTGTTGTATGAATTGTATTTGTGCTTATGCTTATTGTGTGTTTTGTTTGATTCGTTAGATCATCCGGAGTGCGAAGCTTGTTATCTAGAGTCACTTGAATACGAGGATCGTCACCAAGGCAAGTCACTTTGACCATGTATACCTATGTTTTTATTGCATTAGTTCTACCATCTCCCCAATTGCACGCAAAGTAGGTAAATTGGAAACTTGGTTACTTGATGTAGTATCATGTGGTAGGCACCCCTCAACCCTTTGACACATTGGCCCCGGGAAACGTTGATTTAATTTTGCTATGCTATTAGTACACGGGGTTGGTCGTGTGATTCATGAGAGTTGTGAGTTAATAATTTCAAGACCTACAAGATGATCAAGTCTTCAAGACTCCGAGTTTTCAACATACCTCTAGGTGGATGATGGTTGAACGGCGCCCTGGAGAAACCAGTGGTTAGCCTAGATGTTGCTGGAGAAGTGCCAGTATTCATGCGGAAAGGTCCACCCAGGCACAAAGAGATGGATGGATGCTTCAAGACCCAAGGCTTACCTGCACAGCCACAAGCCATTATGGGCTCTGGCTTGGTTGGATATCGTGGTGACCCTGGACAGGCGGTGCTACGAGATGTAGAAGAACGGTAGGAAAGGATGGGCACCAACAGAGTCTCAGGGAAACCCTTTAGAAGACCATGTTTTGGTCATCCGTTTCTCAAACACCCTGAATTGCAAGAAATCCAACGGAGGCGATCAAATCTTGTGGGGAACGTGTGCAAAACTCTGTAGAGTACCCAAACCTAACCGATTAGCCGTGTCCACGGTCATGGACAGTTGAGCCAAAGGAACTGAAACTATCTGGAATTCTCAACACAGATAATTACATTGATGTGGGTTTTAATGTCAACTTGGGTATGAGAATTGGTTGGTGGAACCATCTCATTAATCAACCAACATTGTATTAATTATGCTTTTTCCCTCTCTTGTTGTAGGAAAAATTTGGCTTTATGCAAAAACTTACTACCCCACCTGCCATATATGCATATAGAATAGAGGATACTTTACACCCCCTCTTTTGTGACATTGCCGGCATATTCAATATGCTGACCTTTACTTCTGCAACGTATCATGTTGCAGAGTACTTTTCTGACCAGGAGTGAGGATACGCTCGGTGAGATGCCCTTGGAGTCAAATGGACTCGGCTACCTTTGAAGCTTCCGCAAGATTAGTTATTCTCATGAGTTGGCCTTCAGCCACTTTATTGTAATTCTTATTGTAATAAAGGACTCGATATGAGATTTTCCAATTATTAAAGTTGTGTGATTTCACTTTGATATATACATTGATGTACCGTGTGTGTACCAGCATGATCTTGGGATGGTACAGAAACACCGGAGATTCGACCTTTCAGGTTGGGTCGCTACATGTTGGGGAACATTGCATGGGAAACAAAAAATTCCTTCGCACAATCAAGATCTATCCATGGTGATGAGCATCTACGAGAGGGAGAGTGAATCTACATACCCTTGTAGATCGCTATGCGGGAAGCGATAAGAAACGTGGTTGATGTAGTCGAACGTCTTTGCGATCCAAATCGCCGTGCGCCCCGCGATCCAATCACAATCCGTCCCGATCTGGCGCCGAACGGACGACATCTCCGCGTTCAGCACATGTACGGCTCGATGAAGATCTCCGACTTCTTGGTCCAGCAAGAGGAAGCGGAGAGGTAGACGAGTTCTCTAGCAGCGCGACGGCATTATGGCGATGGTGGTGGAGCTATTCCAGTAGGGCTTTGCCTAAGCACCGTTCAAACCGATCTAGAGGAAAAACTACGATCTAGAGGAGAGGTAGCACGTGGCTATTTTTCTTTGTCCAAAAAACCCTCAAACTGTTAGTGCATCTAGTGCCCCTTAGTGATTTTGGTGTATTGAAGACTTATAGGTTAAGGCACTAATGAGTTTGTGAGTATACACAGGCTCTATAAGTCGATGAGGAGTTTGATATATTTGGAGATTATCGACCCCTAAAAATGTATGTCTTCAAGTGAAGACTTTGCTGAAGACTTTCTGAAGACTTTGGTGAAGACTTTGTGAAGACTTTGAAAATGAAGAAGTTGGTGTGACCTTGAAGATATGAATGAGGAATATGAAGCGTGAAGACTTTTGTTTTCGTAGTTTCATTTCTTTATTTGAGTCATAGGAAACACCGTACTGTTAAAGGGGGCCGAGGTAATACTAAGCAAAATTTCCAACTGATGCTCAACTCCAAAATGCTCAACCCATACAATTCTTCGAGTGAAGCCTTTGGAAATCTCTTACGGTTCAGAGAAGTTTTTCAGTGACAGAGACGAAGGTCTTCTGGTCTCTAAGGAAATTGATCTGACTGAGCAGTTAGGATTTCGCCAGTGCGAATTGCCTACAACTGAGGATCAAGATAAGCTGTGGACTTTCATAGTTCTAAATTCCGACCGTTGCTGTGCTAAGCGCCAGCTATCCCCAATCGTTCTTATCCACATAACGGTCATATCATTGGGGGCATTTATGTCTTATCATGTCAGGTTGCACCCTGGCTATAAATAGCCGACCCCCACAACCACTAGCTGGTTGGCTGCTCCGAGAGAGAACTGGCACTTGTCATTTGAGAGCAACCCATCCTCTGAGGACTTTGAGAGAAAATCATCAGTGAGGAAAAACCCACAAACCAAACCACAAAACCCATAGTGATTGAGCATCACTGAAGAAATTCCTGTGTGGAACCGACGCTTGTTACCTTTGAGGACTGTGCATCCTCCAGACGGCTAGGCGTCATGGTCTAGTGCTCCTGCAGTCAATTGGGGACCATGAAGTGACCTTGATCTAGAGCATCCAGCAGTAAATTGTGGATAGCCGGGTGACCAGTTTGTGAGGGTTTTGGAAGTCTACCCCGAAGACTAACAACGAGTGTTGGGCGAGGACTGTGTGACCTTAGCTCAAGGAGAATACGGTAAGGACTATGTGTCCTGGACTGTGTGTCCTTTGGTTTAAATACCAGGTCGCTCCAAACCAGACGTACGACTGTCACAGCAGTTGGAACTGGGTCACCAAACCATTGTCTTCATCGAGCTACCTGGTTCTATTTCCTCAACCTCCTTATTCCTCATAAACCTATTGATGAAATTGATTGTTACTGTTTGAAGAATTTGACTGAAGACTTTCGCAAATTCCTCACCTCAAATTCTTCAAGTATCCTTGTTCATCACTACTTATCCTTATCACGCTACTCACTGTTCGTGCATGTTTCATTTCATCATGATGACTAAGCTGATACTATGCTCCTCATGCACCTGAGTACTTATTCCACTTCTAGTTATTCATCACATTTCAAATTCCTCAAAATTGAAATTGCTCAAGAATTGAATTTGTAAAAATCGCCTATTCACCCCCCCCCTCTAGTCGATATAATGCACTTTCAATTGGTATCAGAGCAGGTACTCCCTCGCTCTGTGTGATTTTGGTTTAACCACCTGAAGTTTTAGTTATGTCGACTGCAGGTGTGATCAAGGTTTCCGCGGGCTGTCCTACCTTTGATGGGGCAGACTACCCCTACTGGAAGAACAAGATGCATATGCACCTTGAAGCTATTGACAACGATCTCTGGTATATTGTGGAAAATGGTATGCCCTCTGTCGCTCCCACTGTCACTACTGTTGATGTGAAGAGATTCAAGCAACTCGATTCTCAAGCGAAGAATATCATCTATGGCCATCTGAGCAAAGGTCAGTATGGCAGAGTTAGCGCTTTGGAGTCTGCTAAGCTTATCTGGGATAGGTTGTCCAAAGTCAACGAAGGTGTTTCCACTCAACGTGACTCTCGTGTTGATGTTCTTCGCAATATCTTCAACCGCTTCATGAGGCTTGACAATGAAAATGTTTAGCAAACATTTGATCGCCTCACTGATATATCAAATGAACTTCAAGCATTGGGTGCCACTGATATCACTGACCATGAAGTGGTGAAGAAACTGCAACGATCTCTCGATTCCTCATTTGATACTCTGGTTTTGATGATTCAAGAACGTGGAGGCTATAAAGCTCTTGATCCTGCTTTATATTCTTGAGAGACTCAATACTCATGAATTCCAACAAGCTGAAAAGAGAGACCTCTACGGGCCAAGCTATGGAAGATCTCGTGCTATGAAGGCAAAAGCAATTTCCTCATCTGAAGAAGAAGATTCTGACAGCAGCCTTGGTGATCCTGAAGAACTAAGTCAGGAACTAGCTATGCTTGTGAGGAAATTCTAGAAGTTCTCAAGAAGAGGTAGATTTGGAAAGTCATCAAAAAATGTCTTGAGGAAATCAGATTCCTCAGAAGATTATAAAAAGAGAACATGTCATCCTTGCAAGAAGCCTGGCCACTTTATCTCTGATTGTCCTCTCTGGGAAAAAGACTCAAAGAAGAAGAAGAAATACAAGGATGATAGTTCTGATGACTCGAAGAAAAAGAAGAAATCTTCAAAGTCCTCATCTGCAAAGTCCTCATCTTCAAAGTCCTCAAAGCACAAGAAGAATGGTTCCAGAAAGGCTCGAGCATTCATCGGCAAGGGAATGGATTCTGAGGAAGAATCTGAAGAATATGAAGAAGATGAAGAATCTGAGGAGGAATCGGAATCTGGTGTCGCTAGCCTTGCACTCGCTACCGCCTTTGTCAGCAAGTCTATCTTCATCGATGAAGAATACGACTACTCCAACGACTCTTATGTCAGCAATGATGATTATGCTCCCACTTACTGCTTCATGGCAAAAGGCTCAAAGGATGATACTCTAAAAGCTACTGAGTGGGTTCTCGATAGTGGATGCACAAACCACATGACGGGTGACAAGAATCTATTGATGAATTTGCCACTCACTCCATCTCCTCTGAAGCATATCACCTACGCAGACAAAGGAAAAAGCAAGGTATTGGGACTTGGTAAGGTTGCTATCTCAAAGGACCGAACCATGGACAAGGTGATGCTTGTTGAATCCCTCGGGTTCAACCTTATGTCTGTCTCAATGCTTTGTGATCTTGATATGGTTGTCGTATTTGGAAAATATCGTTGTGTTGTCATCATGGAATCTGTCAATTCCAAAGTCTTCGAAGGCTTTAGGAGAGGAGACTTGTATATTGTTGATTTCTCTACAAGTCCTCAACCTGCCACTTGCTTACTTGCAAAAGATTCAGAAGGCTGGGTGTGGCATCGACGACTTGGACATGCTGGTATGAGGAATCTACACACACTCGTGAAGAAAAAGCACGTCATTGGCATCGAGGGTGTCAAATTCCTCAAGGACCACCCTTGTGGTGCATGTGAATTTGGGAAGATGACCAGATCCAAGCATCCCTCGAAGACAATCATGACCACTATGCAACCTTTTGAATTGCTTCATATGGATCTCTTTGGTCCCACTCACTACTCCATACTAACAAATTCTTCAAGTTCGTATGAATTTGTCATTGTTGATGATTACTCTCGTTACACATGGGTGCATATCATTCTGTACAAAAATGAAGTGCAGGATGTCTTCAAACAATTTGCTTCAAGGGCCTCCACCAACTTTGGCGTCAAGATCAAGCATATCAGGAGTGATAATGGGACTGAATTCAAGAACACTAACCTTGATGAATATCTTGATGAACTTGGTATTACTCATGAGTTATCTGCTCCTTACACTCCTCAGCAGAATGGCATCATGGAGCGCAAGAACAGGACTCTTGTTGAGATGGCTCGAACCATGCTTGATGAATACAAAACCCCTCGTCGCTTCTGGCATGAAGCAATTGATACTGCATGCCACATCATCAACAGGGTATATCTTCACAAATTCCTCAAGAAGACTTCATATGAGCTCATGACAGGCAAGAAACCCAATGTAAGTTATCTGAAAGTCTTCGGTGCAAAATGCTAGATCAGAGATCCTCACCATAGTTCTAAGTTTGCACCGAAAGCACTTGAAGGTTTTATGCTTGGTTATGGAAAGGACTCGCACACCTACAAAGTCTTCAACACCTACCATCACAAGGTGGTTGAAACTGTAGATGTGCGGTTCGATGAAACTAATGGCTCGCAAAGAGAGCACATGCCTTCTGTGTTAGATGAACAATCTACTAAGGAATCCATCAAGCTGAAGGCAACTGAAGATGTCATACCCACTTAGGAAATCATTCCAACAAATGAAGACTTGCATGCTGATATACCTGAAGAAAATGGTGTTGATGAAACTCCTCAGCCTCGTCAACCTGCTCATCCAAGAGTAGCAAATGAAGTGCAGATTGACAAAACCATCGATGACATCAATGCACCAGGTCCTCTCACACGCTCAAAAGCTTCACATCTAACTAACTTTTGTGGGCACTTTGCCTTTGTCTCTATCTTAGAGCCCACCAAAGTTGATGAACCATTCAAGGAGCCCGAGTGGATTCAAGCTATGCAAGAGGAATTGCATCATTTCAAGCTCAACAAAGTGTGGGACCTTGTCAAGCGGCCAGATCCTCGCAAGTATAACATCATAGGTACCAAGTGGATCTATTGCAACAAGCAAGATGAAAATGGTCTTGTGGTGAGGAATAAGGCTCGACTTGTAGCTCAAGGCTATACACAGGTTGAGGGAATTGACTTTGATGAAACTTTTGCACCTGTTGCTAGACTTGAAGCTATTCGCATATTACTGGCTTACGCTAACCATCATAATATCATCTTATATCAAATGGATGTGGAAAGTGCATTCCTCAATGGTAAGCTTGAGGAAGAAGTATATGTTGCTCAACCCCCAGGTTTTGAAGATCCTAAGCATCCTGACAAAGTCTTCAGACTAAACAAGGCCCTCTATGGCCTCAAGCAGGCCCCTCGGGCGTGGTACGACACTCTGAAGGAATTCCTCATGAAGAAAGGCTTCAAACCCGGTTCACTCGACCCTACTCTTTTCACGAAATCCTATGACAATGAACTGTTCATATGCCAAATATATGTTGATGATATTATCTTTGGATGTACTGACAAACGTTACAGTGATGAATTTGCCTATATGATGAGTGAAGAATATCAAATGTCTATGATGGGAGAGTTGAAATTCTTCTTAGGTCTTCAAATTCGTCAGCAAGACAATGGCATCTTCATCTCACAAGAGAAATACCTCAAAGATGTTCTGAGGAAATTCGACATGCAAGATTGCAAAGGCATCAAAACTCCAATGCCTTCAAAAGGCCATCTCTGCACTGATGAAAATGGTAAAGATTTCGATCAGAAGGTATACCGCTCCATGATTGGCTCCTTATTGTACCTATGTGCATCTAGGCCTGATATAATGCTAAGTGTCTGCATGTGTGCTCGATTCCAAGCAACACCAAAGGAATCACACCATAAGGCTGTGAAACATATTCTTCGATACTTAGCTCACACACCAACACTTGGATTGTGGTATCCCAAGGGCTCAAATCTTCACCTCGTCGGATACTCTAATGCTGACTATGCTGGATATCGTGTGGATCGCAAGTCAACCTCAGGCACATGTCATTTCCTCGGACGATCCTTAGTCTATTGGTCCTCGAAGAAGCAGAACTGCGTTTCACTCTCTACTGCAGAAGCTGAGTACATTGCTGCTGGCTCGTGTTGTGCTCAGTTACTATGGATGAAGCAAACCCTCAAGGACTACGGCATCAAGCTGAAGAATGTGCCTCTTTACTGTGACAATGAGAGTGCCATCAAGATTGTGTACAACCCAGTTCAGCACTCCAAGACCAAGCACATCCAGATTCGTCATCACTTTCTTTGAGATCATGTACTCAAGGGCGACATCTCCATCAATCACATTCCTACTGAAGAACAACTGGACGATATCTTCACCAAGCCCTTGGATGAAAAGAGGTTTTGCAAGTTGCGGTGTGAGCTAAATATCTTAGAATCTTTGAATGTTCTTTGATGAAGAACACACATCCTAACACGTATGCAAAATTGATGACTTAGATGTGCAACACACGAAGTAACGTTTTTCTTCAATCAATGAAGAATAAATCTCTAAGTGTGAAGAAATTAACGAAGAATTTGATTCTCAGAACTCTGCGACAATTGTAAGCGGTGTCTGAAATCATCATTCTTATACGGTGGGTTACGCCACCAACCAAAAGTTGAAACTCTTCAAAATTGAGCACTCTTGCAAATTCTTCAAATTATCAAATTCCTCAAATTTGCAAATTCCTCAAGTTTTCAAATTCATCAACTTTTCAAATTCTTCAAAAAATTTGAGACTCACATTCTTCATTGACTATATATATATATATATATATATATATATATATATATATATATTCAAGTTTTTCAATGTCCTCAACAGCATTCACTTATTGCTAATTCTTCAAGTTGATTTTCATCTAAGTGAATGTGATCGGACCCTTTCCCCGTCTATGCTAAACTCAACCCAGTCTGTTCACAAATTCCTCATATGCGTTCTACTTTGAAACTCGTTCAAAGTCTTCACTGTGTCCTTGACAGCTGAAGAATTTGCGAACGAAAACTTTGTAATCTTCTCTACCAAAATTTTCGACGGTTCCCGCTCAAACTGTTCCTATTCCCACGCCTAGATAACCCACGACCCCCCACTATCGCCACTGCTATGTACGTGGGTGACACCTGTCGTGTGGAGAGCAAGGGTCAGGGGTAATCCTGTCCAAAATCTTCGGGAGGATCAGTTTTCACTTCCTCTATAAATGCCCCCTTCCCATCAACTGTGCTCGGTTACTCCGCATCTCATCCCTCTCGCGAGCTCCAACCTAGCGCCGCCGCTAAAGTCATCGTCGCCGGTGAGGAAGAGCTTCGCTGCCTCAACCTTGTCGTCGCCGTACTCACATCGGCCGCGGAAATCTTCATCCTGCCGCCGCTGTAGCTGTCTCCTTCTACCAAGCTAGGGCGTGGGAGATCTGAACGGACGAACTTCCTCATTTCATCTCTTTGTTCGTCGTGTTCTTCACCAGGGTAATTAAAAAAATTACTGCCCCTGTTTGATCCTCAACTACAACTACTATTCCTCAATAGGTGTTTATACGTTATAAATCAAATACACAAGCACCTTACATCTCCTCATACTTGATACTTGATGATTTTCCCTAAGTAATGACTTTCTTCAAGATTCCGCAATTATACGAATTCTCAAATTTGCACAACTCTGGAACCTAAGGCTAAGAACACTTAGTAAAATTCCTCAAGACATCCATGGTTAAATTCCTCACACCTATCTCTCTTAAAATTTCTGAGAACGCATATGACCTCTTCAAATTCTTCGCACCTATACTCTGTTCACAGGTACAACATGTCCGTTGATGAATCACTAGGTTCTCATCAACTTAACTCATTTGCAGCGCTACTTGAAGAAAAACTGTGTACCTCTTCAGAATCTTCAAGAGTTCATATTCCTCAAGTGAAGAAAATGTTCGATGGAAAGAAACCTCAGAAAGGAGGGAAAAAGCCAGATGTGCACACTGCATTTGAGATCCCTAAGGATCTGTATGATGAATATTGCACACCTGACGAAGAAACTTATGGAAAGGAGACGACCAAGCAGAGGAAGATCCATCTACGAAAGATTGAGAGGAGATGGGCCAAAGAATGGAGAGAATATCGTTATGTAACTCCAAAATACATGATGAAATTAGCTGTGAAATCACCTTGCAGCAGGCCTCCTCTTGCTCCTAACCAAATTGCTGATCCTACGAGCCTCAAAACTGGTGAGGACTTTCCTGACATGTGGGAGAAGCAACAAGCCAAGTTGGCGAGGAAAGCCAAAGAGGCAGTGAAGAAATTCAACGAGGATTCTGCTGCTGTTGCCTCTGCCGGAGCTTCTGCTAGTGCTCCGAAGAAGATGGTAAAGAAATCTGCTCTGAAAATTGGCTCTTCAAAATCCTCAGTGCAAATTCCTCAAGGTCAAAGGCCTTAGCCCAGAAAACCTTCAGCACTTGGAACTGTTGCTGCTCAGTCATCTGCAACAGCCAAAAAGTCCTCAACCCCAGTGCATCTGGCAACATGCAAAAGGACTGAGGGTTTCACGATAGTTCCGAAGCTCACTACAAGCCCCTCAACAACTGCAAAGTCTTCAACCAGTCCCTCTGCGCTTAAACTAAAGAAGACAGCTGGATGTGGTCAAAGACCAAGTCATCACAGCAGCAAGGCTCTGGTTACAGTCCACTCACATTCTGAGGACAATCATAGTGATGATGATGAATCTGATGATGAGGAATTGGTATAAATCATCAGATAGAGTCAGCACAGGGCTGCTAAAGCAAAAGGTAGCTTTGTTCCTCTCATGCTGGATCCCAAGATGATCCTCAACTTCATTGATATATGGCATGAGGACCAGAGCACTCCACTTTCCTCACTAAATCTGCCTCCTGAAGTGGATCATGTCCTCACCCACTTCATCTCTGAAGAACAATGGAAGAGAGAGCAAGCTTAGAGAGCTAAGAGGAACAAGACTCGCAAAGAAAAGTTTTTGCGCGAAAATGTGATGAATTTGACCCCAAATCAACTCGTCACAGTTCAGTCCGAGATTCGCACTCTCTCTCTCTGGATCAACAGAAATATGATGCTAAATGGAAGGGCACCAAGGTCAGACTTGTCAGGGCTGCTCAAGCAGCTATAAAGGATCACAACACCAGGGTTGCAGCTCAATCGCAACCACAAAAGACTCAGTCTGAAGAAATTTCTCAGACTGAATATGAAATTCCTCAGGCTGCTGATGAAAATGCTCAGCCTGAACAAACTGCTGAAGAAAATGCTTTTGCACCAGAAGCAACTGCCAGTGCTGCTGAGGAAACTCAGACCACTGAAGAACATGTCAGGAAAAACCCCAATGTTGTGCCTGAAGAATCTGATAGGCCAGCTGAAGAATCCTTTGTGCCTGAAGAAACTGAACAACCCAGGGCGGCTGCATCAGTCATTCCTGAAGAAACTGCTCCTGCTGAGGAAAATCCCCTCAAAATAAAAGCATCAACTTCTGAAGCCCCTGTGTTGAAGTTGAAAACTTTGACAAGTTCCTTAGCAACACCACTTGATGCAACTCCAATTTCCTCTGCACCGGCCTATGCTATTGTGCCAATTGGGGAAGCATATGACATTCCTCACAAAGAAGAGAATCATTCGGCTGCTTCCTTAAAGCCTCTTGATGAGGAAATTGTCATTAATGACACTGCATCAACTCCCAAGGTATCATCGCCCCAGCTTCTGTTAGCTGTTGGCGTTGAAGAAATTGATGAAGAAGTTGACATTAGTGACACTACTCCTATCATCAATGATGAATATTGGGAATCTGCACATCCCAATTCACCAATGGCAACACCTCTGAAGTTGATTCCTCAGTCACCTGCATAGACTGAAGAAATACCTGAAGACTCAGAACACCTGTACCTTCCAGACCCTGAAAATTCCAGCTGTAACAGCTGAGGAAATTGATGCTCCGGCCACTGCTGAGGAACCAGCTCTACAAATCACTCAATCTGCTATTCCTTCCATGCCAACGGAGATCAAGGGGCGTACACGAACAAATCTTCAACCCAAGCCAAGACTGCCTTTCAAAGGCATTGTTCGTCCCAAATTCCTCAAGAGGAATTTCTACAATGAACACTCATTCTTCTCTGGACCTAACCCCTATGACTCTGCAAGGGCTGGTCGAAACAGGTTCTGGACTGCAACTCAATTGAATTACTATGCTTCGGTACTCTATGAGAAGAAGAAAGTCTTCGAGCACCATCAGATTCCTCACACTGACATGGAAAGTCTTCCATCATTTACTCCTGTGCTTCAAGTTCTATATGATGTTGGACTCCTTCCATTTTGTGTTGACATCTGCGATTGGAATGAGGAAATCATTCTTCAATTCTATGCCACGTTGCATATCAGCGGAGATTCCTCAGACATCAACTCTTGGATATTGGACTGGATGACTAGCACAACACACTTCACTGCTCAAGCCTCTGAATTGCTTCAGTGTGTCCCAGTCCAAATTCCCTTAGAAGAAGCTCGCAAGTTGTTTGATGAACCTCCTCTACCCAATCAACTGATGAATGTGCTGATGAAGACATTGCCATCTAGAAAGCCTCAACACCAAGTCTTCTTAGTGAAGGATCTGCTCTATGCGCCTCGCACAGTCTATCGCATATTGACAAACACACTATGTCCTTAGAAGGGTCACAACTCTGAAGAAGAAGAAGTTGAAGGAATCATGAAGAATATGCTCTTCAACATCATCCATGGTATTCCCATTAACTTGCATGATTTCTTCATGAGGACTTTGGCCCGTGCTGTTGTCACTCCATTTGAGCAGAAGCCATATGCACCCTGGATTATGAAATTCATCAGGGATAAGTCCTCAGTGCACTACAAAGCTGATTTCCAGAATCACTTCAGTTTCCTGCCACCCATTGAAGTCATCAAGAGTACAATTTCATCGGTTGAAGGAAAAGGCAAGTCTATTATTGATGAAGGAACACGTCACCTGGATGGACAGTTTCGCAAGGCCGCTTCCTTCTCCACAAATGATGACACTGCCACACAAGACTCTGATGCAAAGGCCTCAGCTCCCAAAGAGTGTGCCCCTCGATTGATGACTAACCGCGAACTTCTTATAAGTCTTCATCAGAAGGTCGATCGCAATCATAAGTGGGTAAAGCGTCAACTTGGGTATATTGTGCAGAATATGACTGTGACGCAGAACACTGTCAAGAGGAACCACTATTATGCTCATGAAAACCACAAGCGCTCATGGGTTGTGCTAAATCACATCATGTCTTCTGAAGAATTGGATGAGCTGAACTTTGAAGAATATCCTGACTTTGCTCGCTGTCCTCAGAAGAAGTTCAAGAAAGTCCAAGTTCCTCTGATGGTCACCAGTTCATATTCTTCATCTCGCGAGCGCGATGAAGATGAAGACATTGACGATACTGCTACTGGCCCTGCATCAACAATCGACCCCGACAACGCTGGCGCTCCTTCTTCACCAACAAGATGAAATTCCTCATGGGGCATTAGTCATCACTTTTTCTTCCCTTTTGGTCCTCGATGACAAAGGGGGAGAAAATTTGAGTTAGTCTTCAAGCGGGTCTACATATATATGGGCTATTTTTGTTTAAGTTACAACTCTCGCTCTTCTGAAGTTTTTGGTTATTGAGTTGTAAACTTAAGTCCGATGGTGGTCTAACACTTTTGAACTATTTCCACGCAAGTTTATTTCCTCAAATACCTTAATGCATGCATGCTGAATTTCGATAGACACCATTTTTCTCACGCATTTCAAATTCTTCATTTCATACATTCAAATGCATGTATGAATTACAAGATATAGGGGGAGTTCTCCATGTTTTGAACCTGCCATGTGCATTTGCAGTCCAAAGCAAATTCCTCAAATATGCACATCTTCATGGGGAGTTCTTCTATATCTTGCAATCAAATTCCTCAAAATATATACTTTCACTTCATATGTTTATCCCCGTTGAAAACTTAACCTACTTGTCATCAATCACCAAAAAGGGGGGGATTGTTAGTGCATCTAGTGCCCCTTAGTGATTTTGGTGTATTGAAGACTTATAGGTTAAGGCACTAATGAGTTTGTGAGTGTACACAAGCTCTATAAGTCAATGAGGAGTTTGATATATTCGGAGATTATCGACCCCTAAAAATGTATGTCTTCAAGTGAAGACTTTGCTGAAGACTTTCTAAAGACTTTGGTGAAGACTTTGTGAAGACTTTGAAAATGAAGAAGTTGGTGTGACCTTGAAGATATGAATGAGGAATATGAAGCGTGAAGACTTTTGTTTTCGTAGTTTCATTTCCTTTATTTGAGTCATAGGAAACACCGTACTGTTAAAGGGGGCCGAGGTAATACTAAGGAAAATTTCCAACTGATGCTCAACTCCAAAATCCTCAACCCATACAATTCTTCGAGTGAAGCCTTTGGAAATCTCTTACGGTTCAAACAAGTTTTTCAGTGATAGAGACGAAGGTCTTCTGGTCTCTGAGGAAATTGATCTGACTGAGGAGTTAGGATTTCGCCAGTGCGAATTGCCTACAAGTGAGGATCATGATAAGCTGAGGACTTTCATAGTTCGAAATTCTGACCATTGCTGTGCTAAGCGCCAGCTGTCCCCAATCGTTCTTATCCACATAACGGTCATATCATTGGGGGCATTTATGTCTTATCATGTCAGGTTAAACCCTGGCTATAAATAGCCGACCCCCACAACCACTAGCTGGTTGGCTGCTCCGAGAGAGAACTGGCACTTGTCATTTGAGAGCAACCCATCCTCTGAGGACTTTGAGAGAAAATCATCAGTGAGGAAAAACCCACAAACCAAACCACAAAACCTATAGTGATTGAGCATCACTGAAGAAATTCCTGTGTGGAACCGACGCTTGTTACCTTTGAGGATTGTGCATCCTCCAGACGGCTAGGCATCATGGTCTAGTGCTCCTGCAGTCAATTGGGGACCACGAAGTGACCTTGGTGTAGAGCATCCAGTAGTAAATTGTGGATAGCCGGGTGACCAGTTTGTGAGGGTTTTGGAAGTCTACCCTGAAGACTTACCACGAGTGTTGGGCGAGGACTGTGTGACCTTAGCTCAAGGAGAATACGGTAAGGATTGTGTGTCCTGGGACTGTGTGTCCTCTGGTTTAAATACCAGGCCACTCCAAACCAGACGTACGACTGTCACAGCAGTTGGAACTGGGTCATCAAACCATTGTCTTCATCGAGCTACCTGGTTCTATTTCCTCAACCTCCTTATTCCTCATAAACCTGCTGATGAAATTGATTGTTACTATTTGACGAATTTGACTGAAGACTTTCGCAAATTCCTCACCTCAAATTCTTCAAGTTGCCTTGTTCATCACTACTTATCCCTATCACGCTACTCACTGTTCGTGCGTGTTTCATTTCATCATGATGACTAAGCTGATACTATGCTCCTCATGCACCTGAGTACTTATTCCGCTACTAGTTATTCATCACATTTCAAATTCCTTAAAATTGAAATTCCTCAAGAATTGAATTTGTAAAATTCGCCTATTCACCCCCCCCCCTCTAGTCGATATAACGCACTTTCACAAACCTCTAGTATATATAGGAGGAGGGGAGGGAGGATACTTGGCCCCAAAGGGGGCCAACCCTAGTTCGGCCGAACTGGGAGCGAGGAGTCCTCCTCCTCCACTATTAGTAGGACTAGGATTCCTCCTTTCCCACTTGGGCTCCTTCCACCCTTGGGATTCTTCACCTCAGCCGCATGGGCTTCCTGTGCGGCTTTGACCAGCCCACTAAAGGCTGGTAAACCTCCTCCTACAGACCTTGTAGCCTCTTGGGTCAAAATACACCTCCCGATGGTCCCTCGGTACCCTCCCGGCACTCCCGGTACACTACCTTAGAGACCGAAACTATTCCGGCGACCAAAACAGGACTTCCTATATATCAATCTGCTGGGAAACGTTTCATGGGAAACAAAAAAATTCTTACGCTCATGCAAGACCTATCCTTGGTGATGAGAATCTACGAGAGGGAGAGTGGATCTACATACCCTTGTAGATCGCTAAGCGGGAAGCGTTAAGAAACGCGGTTGGTGTAATCGAACATCTTCGCGATCCAAATCATTGAGCATCCCGCGATCTCATCACGATCCGTCCCACTATCCAATCACGATCCGTCCTGCGAACTCATCATGATCCGTCCCACGATCTCATCACGATCTGTCTCGCGATCTTGATCATGGCCCTTCCGATCTAGCGCCGAACGGACGGCACCTCCACGTTAAGCACACGTACAGCTTGATGATGATCTCCGCCTTCTTGATCCAACAAGAGGGAGAGGAGAGGTAGAAGAGTTCTACGGCAGTGTGACGGCGCTCTGACGATGGTGGTGGAGCTATTCCGGCAGGGCTTCGCCTAAGCACTGCAGAAATCCGATCTAGAGGAGAAACTATGCACTGGAGGAACGAGTAGCACGTGGCTGAAAATCTTGTGCAAAAACCCTAAAACCACCAGTATATATAGGAGGGATGGAGGAGAGGCCTTGGCGCAAGGGCCAAGCCTCCTTTGGTTCAGCCAAAGTGGGGAGGAGAGGAGGACTCCTCCTCCAATCCTAGTAGGACTAGGATTCCTCCCCTTTTTGCCTTTTTCCCACTTTTCCCTTTGGGCTTTTCTTTCCCCAGTCGCATGGGCCTTGTGTGGGACTTCCACCAGCCGACTAATGGCTGGTATTCACTCTCCCACATCCCATGAAGTCTCTTGGGTCGAAATACCCCTCCCTGTGGTCTCCTGGTACACTACCAGCACTCCCAGTACACTACCGATGAGCCCGAAACTTTTCCGGCGACCAAAACAGGACTTCCTATATATGAATCTTTACCTCCGGACCATTACGGAGATCCTCGTGATGTCTGGGATCTGATCCGGGACTCCGAACAACCTTCTGTCGCAACCATACATAACTCTATACTACCAAAATGTCACCAAACCTTAAGTGTGCAGACCCTGTGGGTTCGAGAACTATGTAGACATGACCGAGACACCTCTAAGGTCAATAACCAATAGCGGTACCTAGATGCCCATATTGGTTCCTACATATTCTAAGAATATATTTATCGGTCGAACTTCTATATCAAGGATTCAGTTAATCCCGTATGATGTTCCCTTTGTTCTTCGGTATGTTACTTGCCCGAGATTCGATCGTCGGTATCTCCATACCTAGTTCAACCATGTTACCGGCAAGTCTCTTTACTCATTCCTTAATACAAGATCCCATAACTAACACCTAGTCACATTGCTTGCAAGGCTTATTGTGATGTTGTATTACCGAGTGGGCCCTGAGATACCTCTCCGTCACACGGAGTAACAAATCCCAGTCTTGATCCATGCCAACCCAACAGACACCCTCGGAGATACCTGTAGAGCACCTTTATAGTCACCCAGTTACGTTGCGACGTTTGATACACACAAGGTACTCCTCTGGTGTCAGTGAGTTGCATGATCTCATGGTCATAGGAACAAATACTTGACATGCAGAAAACAGTAGCAATAAACTGACATGATCATATGCTATGTTTCTAGTTTGGGTCTTGTCCATCACATCATTCTCCTAATGACGTGATCCCATTATCAAATGACATCTCATGTCCATGGCTAGGAAACCTTAACCATCTTTTATTAACAAGCTAGTCTATTAGAGGCATACTAGGGACATGGTTTTGTCTATGTATCCAGACATGCATCTAAGTCTCCGATCAATACAATTATAGCATGGATAATAAATGATTATCATGAACAAGGAAATATGATAATAAATAATTTATTATTGCCTCTAGGGCATATTTCCAACAGTCTCCCACTTGCACTTGAGTCAATAATCTAGTTCACATCACCATGTGATTCGCATTGTTATGAATCTAACACCCAATGAGTTCTGGGGCTCGATCATGCTTTGCATGTGAGAGAGGTATTATAGTCAATGGGTCTGCAACATTTAGATCCGTATGTACTTTGCAAATCTCTATGTCAAACTGTAAACACTGCTACCACACTCCACTTGGTACTATTCCAAATGGCTGCTCCACTATACGTCTCCGGATTGCTACTAAGAGTCATCCGGATTAGTGTTAAAGCTTGCATCGATGTAACTCTTTACGATGAACCCTTTATCACCACCATAATCAAGAAAAATTTCCTTAGTATTTTAGTCACTAAGGATAATATTGACCACTGTCCAGTGATCCACTCCTGGATCACTCTTGTACCCCTTGACGGACTCATGGCAAGGCACACACAGGTGTGGTACACAGGATGGCATACTATACAGAGCCTATGGCTACGGCATAGGGGACGACATTCGTCCTTTCTCTCTCTTCTACCGTTGTCGAGCTTTGAGTCTCACTCAACTTCACACCTCACAAATCAGGCGAGAACTCTTTCTCTGACTGATCCATTTTGAACTCTTTCAAAATCTTGTCAAGGTATGTACTCATTGAAAGTCTCATCAAGCATCTTGATCTATCTCTATAGATCTTGATGCTCCACAATTAGGTAGCTTTATCCAGGTCTTCCTTTGAAAAACTCTTTTCAAACAACCGTTTATGCTTTCCAGAAATTCTACATCATTTCCGATCAACAATATGTCATCCACATATACTTATCGGAAATTCTATAGTGCTCCCACTCGCTTTATTGTAAATACAAGTTTCTCGTAAACTTTGTATAGACTCAAAACCTTTGATCACCTCATCAAAGTGCATATTCCAACTCCGAGATGCTTGCTTCAGTTCATAGAAGGATCACTGAAGCTTGCACACCTTTTAGCATCCTTAGGACTGATAAAACCTTCTGGTTGTATCACATACAACCTTTCCTCAAGTAAACCGTTAAGGAAACAATGTTTTGACATCCATCTGCCAGATTCCATAATTGAAAAATACAGCAACTGCTAACACAATTCCAACAGACTTTAGCATCGCTACGAGTGAGAAAGTCTCATCGCAGTCAACTCCTTGAACTTGTCGTAAACTTCTTTGCAACAAGTCGAGCTTTACAAATAGTCACATTTACCATGAGTGTATGTCTTCATTTTAAACATCCATTTGTACTCAACGACCTGTCGTCCAATGAGCAAGTCTACCAAAGTCTATACTTGGTTTTCATACATGGATTGTTTCTCGATTTCATGGCCTCTAACCATTTGTCGGAATCCGGGCCCATCATCGCTTCCCCACAGCTCGTAGGTTCATCGTTGTCCAACAACCTGACCTCCAAGACAGGGTTGTCGTACCGCTCAGGAGCAGTACACATCCTTGTTGACCTACGAGGTTCGATAGTAACTTGATCCGAAGCTTCATGATCATCATCATTAACTTCCTCTTTAACTAACGTAGGCTTCACAGAAACAAATTCCTGCGCTGCGCTACTCTCTGGTTGAATAAAAGTTCAACAACCTCATCAAGTTCTATCTTCCTCCCACTCAATTCTTTCAAGAGAAACTCTTTTTTGAGAAAGGACCCAATATTAGAAACAAACATTTTATGCTTGGATCTGAGATAGAAGGTTCACCCAACTGTTCTTAGGGTATTCTATGAAGATGCATTTGTCCGTTTTGGGTTCGAGCTCATTAGGTGAAAACATTTTCCACACAAGCGTCGCAGCCCCAAACATTAAGAAATGACAGCTTAGGTTTCTATCAAACCATATGGTGTCATCTCAACGGATTTAGATGGTGCCCTATTTAAAGTGAATGTAGTTGTCTCTAATGCGTAACCCCAAAATTACAGTAGCAAAACGATAAGAGACAGCATAGCACGCACCATATCCAATAGAGCACGACTATGACGTTCGGACACACCATCACACT
Source organism: Hordeum marinum (assembly GCA_022496015.1). Taxonomy (NCBI): domain Eukaryota; kingdom Viridiplantae; phylum Streptophyta; class Magnoliopsida; order Poales; family Poaceae; genus Hordeum; species Hordeum marinum. Next base: position 391,170,618 of record CM039672.1, read on the forward strand.
ATGGTGTTCCAGGTGGCGTGAGTTGTGAAACAACTTTCACATTGTCTAAAGTTGTATGCCAAACTCGTAACTCAGAAATTCACCTCCACGATCATATCGAAGACATTTTTATCTTCTTGTCACGATGATCTTAAACTTCACTCTGAATTTGCTTGAACCTTTCAAACGATTCAGACTTGTGTTTCATTAAGTAAATATACACTATATCTACTCAAATCATCAGCGAAGGTAAGAAAATAATGATATCCACCGCACGCTACAAGACTCATTAGATTGCATACATCAACATGTATCATTTCCAATAAATCACTTGCCCGCTCCATCCATCTGGAAAAAGGGGTCCTTAGTCATCTTGCCCAAGAGGCATGGTTCGCATGTCTCAACTGATTCAAAATCGAATGAGTCCAAAGATCCATAAGCATGGAGTTTCTTCATCTGCTTTATACCAATATGACATTTAGCGGCAGTGCCACAAGTATGTGGTACTATAATTATTAACTTTTTATCTTTTGGCATCAACGTTATGAACATGTGTATTACTACAATCAAGATACAACAAACCATTCTCACTGGGTGCATGACCATTGAAGGTATCATTCATGTAAACAGAATAACCATTATTCTCTAACTTAAATGAATAACCGTGTTTCAATAAACACGATCTAATCACGTTCATGCTCAACGCAAAGCACCAAATAACATTTATTTAGGTTTGTCACTAATCCCGAAGGTAGAGAGAGTGTGCGATGTTGATCACATCAACCTTGGAAACATTTCCAACATACATCGTCACCTCACCCTTAGCTAGTTCTATGTTTATTTCATAGCTTTTATTTCGAGTTACTAACATTTAGCAACCAAATGGGTATCCAATACCCAGGTGCTACTAGGAGTACTCGCAAGGTACACATCATTAACACGTATATCAAATATACTTCTATCAACGTTGCCAGCCTTCTTGTCTACCAAGTATCTAGGGTTGTTCCGCTTCAGCATCCGCTCTCCTCATAATTGAAGCACTTAGTCTCGGGTTTGGGTTCAACTTTGGGTTGCTTCACGGGAGCAGCAACTGACTTGCTATCCATGAAGTCTCCCTCCTTTCTCTTGCCCTTCTCGAAACTAGTGGTTTGACTAACCATCAACACTTGACGCTCCTTCTTGATTTCTACCTTCGCGGTGTCAAACATCACGAACAGCTCAGGGATCATTATTTCTATCCCTGGCATTTTATAGTTCATCACCAAGTTCTAGTAGCTTAGTGATAGTGACTTGGAGAACTATATCAATCACTATATTATCTGGAAGATCAACTCCCACTCGATTCAAGCGATTGTAGCACCCAGACAATCTAAGCACATGCTCAACGATTGAGCTATTCTCTTTCATCTTGCAAGCAAAGAATCTTGTTGGAGATCTCATATCTCGCAACACGGGCATGAGCCTGAGATCCTAATTTCAGCTCTTAGAACATCTCATATGTTCCATGATGTTCAAAACGTTTCGGAGCCTCAATTCTAAGCCGTAATGCATGACGCACTAAACTATCAAGTAGTCATCAGAACGTGCCTGTCAGATGTTCACAACATCTATAGACGATGCTAGAGGGGTTGGCGCACCGAGCGGTGCATTAAGGACATAAGCCTTCTGTACAGCAATGAGGACAATCTCAGATCAGGGACCCAGTCCACAATATTGCTACCATCATCTTTCAACTCTATTTCTCTAGGAACATATAAAAATTCAAGGGAGCTAGAGAGCGAGCAAGTAATCTACAACATAATTTGCAAAGACACTACTGACTATGTTCATGATAATGAGTTCAATTAATCATATTACTAAAGAACTCCCACTCAAATTGACATCCCTCCAGTCATTCGAGTGATACATGATCCAAATTCACCAACTCAAGTCCAATCATCACGTGAGTTGAGGTGGTTTCAATGGTGAACATCATCATGTTGATCATATCTACTATATGACTCATGTTCGACCTTTCGGTCTCTTGTGTTCCGAGGCCATGTCTATACATGCTAGGCTTGTCAAGTTTAACCCGAGTGTTCTGCATGTGCAACACTGGCTTGCACCCATTGTATGTGAAAGTAGAGTCTATCACACCCGATCATCACGTGGTGTCTCGACACGACGAACTTCCGCAACGGTGCACACTCAGGGAGAACACAATTCATCTTGAAATTTAAGTGAGGGGTCACCTCATAATGCTACCGTCGTCCAAAGCAAAACAAGGTGCATAAAATGATTAACATCACATGCAAATCATAAGTGACATGATATGGCCATGAACTTGTGCTTTTGATCTCCATCTTGAAAGCACCGGCATGATCTCCATCATCACGGGCATGACACCATGATCTCAATCATCTTGATCTCCATCAACGTGTCGCCATTGGGGTTGTCGCGCCCATCATGCTTGTACTACTATTGCTACCGTTTAGCGATAAAGTAAAGCATTACATAGCACTTAATGATTGACACGCAGGTCATACAATATTTAAAAACAACCCTATGGCTCCTGCCGGTTGCCGTACTCATCGACATGCAAGTCGTGATATTCTATACAACACATGATCATCTCATACATCACATATACCACATCATGCAATTGGCCATATCACATCACAACATACCCTCCAAAAACAAGTTAGACATCCTCTAATTGTTGTTGCATGTTTTAGTGGCTGGTACGAGTATATAGCAAGAACAATTCTCACCTACGCAAAAACCACAACGGTGATACATTAGTTGCTTTTCAACCTTCTCAAGGACCGCCTTTGTCAAATCCGATCCAACTAAATTAGGAGAAACTGCCACCCGCCAGCCATCTTTTGCAACAAGTTGCAATTGAGGGAACCGGTCTCTTGTAAGCGTACTAGTAATGTTGGTCTGGACCACTTCATCCCACAATACCACTGAACCAAAACACGACCAAGGGAGGAAGCAATCTAAGCATCAACGCCCACAAACTCGTTGTGTTCTACTCGAGATCTCATCTACACATAGACCTAGCTCATGACGCCACTGTTGCGGAACATCGCATGGGAAACAAAAAAAATTCCTATGCTCATGCAAGACCTATCCATGGTGATGAGCAACTACGAGAGGGAGAGTGGATCTACATACCCTTTGTAACATCCCAAAATTTCATTTTGGAATGTTATGATTATAGTTATGCATCTAGCAGCATCATTGCTTGATTTTATGTGTTAGTTGAAATGTCTCTTCTGGATTTCAGAAAGCTCTTTCTACTTTTCCCTAAGTTGCTTTCACCTATTTGAAATTTTGGTTAAAAGTTCAAATAAGAGAGGAGTAACATGACACTCCACACCAGGGACTAATTGGTGGTTTATTTGAACAATAATAACCAGGGGTTATTTTGAAAATATTTGCAAAAAGGGTTTAAAAACAATTAGGCAATTTCTGAAAATATTATTTTTTTCAAAGTGTTCAAATGACAGAATAGAAATGTTCATTAAATAGAATTTATTATTCTGTTAATTTTGATATATAATACACCTATTTTTAGAGATGATTTGAATGCTTTAAAAGCTTTTGAATGTCTCTGGAAAATTATTAAAAAGAAACGGTAACCGTTTCCGGTATTAAACGGGCCGACCCACAGGTTTTATTCGCGCATTAACTACGAGCCGGCCGACCGCGCGCAACGGACACGTCTCTCTCTCTCACTGACGCTGGACCCCACCCCCCGACCGACCGTTACCCTCGCTCGGTCATCCCCTTCCTCCCCGCGACGCCGGACGCGACGCCGGCAGTTTCTCCCCCTCGCCGGATCTTTCTCCCCTCTTAACTCCCCGCACCCCCGAGCACCCTATAAAAACCGGACACTTCCCCGCATCCTTTTTCCCCCCAAACCCCCTCCTACCTTGCCGAGGAGCTGCCGCATTTCGTCGCCGGAGTTGCGCCACCACCGGACGTCGCCATCGACCGTAGCCACCACATCCGACCCCCGTTCGCCCCACCGTCACCACCAATCGACTCCGGAGAACCATCGCCGTCGCCCGGACCACTTCACCGTCTTCCCCGACCACCGGAACGCCTCGCCGTCGTCCTCGCCGCCCTCGGATCGCCGGAGAAACCCCGACGCCGGCGACCTTACCCCGTGAGCTTCCCCAACCGTTCGATCTGGATCTTACGATCCAGATTAGAACATTATTATTACTCGAACCGGTATCCTCTTAGGATCGGCCGACCGCCCGTAACCCCGCTCGGACACCCACCTCAACCACTCACAGGTCGCCACGTCACCCTAGTCGACCGTTAGTTAGTTTTTTCTCTTTTCAGTCTTGTTTTTCAGAAAACAGAATGTTTTCAAAATTTGTTTTAGCTATATCTTTTAATCTATTTAGTGTTTTGAGTTGATTCTTTTTGCAATAGCTCACAATTTTCATGTAGTTTCACCCTGTACTTTTAAATTTCAAATTTGACCTATAGAATTTGAATTTAATCAAATTTGCTCAAAATCTTCAAATCTGAATAACTAGATTTTGAAAATAGATTTTGATATGAATCTTTTTGCTACTGTTTGGTATTAGTTAGGACTACCTTCATGCTTAGTTTGAAGATATTTAGGATATATTTGATTAATGTTTTAACCAAAAACAGAATCTGTCTAGTATTATAATATAGTTTTATAAACTTGATTTTAATTAATTTGTTTTAGAATTTGGTTTTATTTGTTTATTAGGTTCTGTTAGTAAACACTTAGTGTCTTCACTCACTGTTAATAAAAAATATAAATTTGCTTAGTTTAATTTTATTTAACATAGGAATCACAACTTATTTTTCAAATAGGTTTATTTTAACTAAAACAACTAACTAGTATTAGTTTTGCTTTCAAACAAAGTTTTGTATATTTTGTTTCTGTTTTCTAAGACAGATTTAATAGTAAATTATTTTCTGTCAAGAACATGTTTTGTTAACAAATTATAAGTTTAGTTTTCATTCTTTTGTTAGTACAACTATAGTTGATTCATATAGTGTTTATCAAAACTTTTATAAACTTTACTAGAGTTTTCCCAACAAACTTAAATTGACTTTGTTTACTTTAATAGTAAAATATTCTATTGTTGCCTTGCTGTCAACAATTGTCTTGTTATTTCAAAATAGTTTTATTATGTAGAAGTGTTTTCATCATCCCCTTTGGAAAACAAAACTTTGTGTGTTTTACTTGCTAGAGACTTTTGTGCATTGTTTGCCTTGTTTGTTTAGTACTTCTTTGCTGAATGTTATGAGTACTTATTTTGGTTGTATGCTTATTTGAGTGCATTGTTTGTTTCGTTAGATTATCCGGAGTGCGAAGCTTGTTACTTAGAGTCACTCACGTACGAAGATCATCAATCAGGCAAGTCACTTTGATCATGTTTTACCCATGTTTTATATGCATTAGTTCTACCATCTCCCCAGTTGCATGCAAGATAGGTTAGTTGGAAACTTGGTTACATTGTAGTAGTATCATGTGGTAGATACCCCTCTCAACCTCTTTGACACATTGGCCCCGGGAAACGTTGTTTTACCTTTTGCTATGCCATTAGTAGACGGGGTTGGTTGTGTGATTCATGAGAGTTGAGAGAGTTAATAATTTCAAGACCTACATAATGATCAAGATTTAAGACTCCGAGTTTTCAACATACCTCTGGGTGGATGATGGTTGAACGGCACCCTGGAGAAACCAGTGGATTTGCCTAGATGATGCTGGAGATGGCCAGTATTCACGCGGAAAGGTCCACCCAGGCACAAAGAGATGGATGGATGCTTTAAAACCCAAGGCTTACCTGCACAGCCACAAGTCATTATGGGCTCTGGCTTGGTCGGATATCGTGGTGACCCTGGACAGGCGGTGCTACGAGATGTAGAAGAACGGTAGGAAAGGATGGGCACCGACAGAGTCGCAGGGAAACCCTTTGGAAGACCATGTTTTGGTCATCCGTTTCTCAAACACCCTGAAGTGCGAGAAATCAAACGGAGGCGACCAAATCTTGTGGGGAACGTGTGCAAAACTCTGCAGAGTACAAAACCTAATCGATTAGCCGTGTCCACGGTCATGGACGACTTGAGCCAAAGGAATTGGAACTTCCGGAACTCTCAACACAAATAATATGATGATGTGGGTATTTAATAATTTTGGGTATGAGAATTGGTTGGTGGAACCATCTCATTAATCAACCAACTTAGTAATATTTTGCTTAACCCTTCTTTTGATGTAGGAAAAACTTGGCTTTACGCAAAAACTTACCACCCCACTTGCCATATATGCATATAGACTAGATGATTACCTTTTCACCCTTCTCTTGTGACTTTGCCGGCATATTCCATATGCTGACCTACATGGCTGCAACGTAACATGTTGCAGAGTATTTTTCCGACCAGGAGTGAGGACACGTTCTATGCTCAGTGAGATGCCCTTGGAGTCAGATGTACTCACCTACTTTCGACGCTTCCGCAAGATTTAGTTATTCTCATGAGTTGGCCTTTTGGCCACTTTATTGTAATTTTTATTGTAATAAAGGACTCGATATGAGATTTCGATTAATATAATGTTGTGTGATTTACCTTTGATATATACATTGATGTACCGTGTGTGTACCAGCATGATCTTGGGATGGTACGGAAACACCGGAGACTTGACCTTCCAGGTCGGGTCGTTACACCCTTGTAGATCGCTAACCGGGAAGCGTTAAGAAATGTGGTTGGTGTAGTCGAACGTCTTCGCGATCCAAATCGCTGAGCATCCCGCGATCTCATCACGATCCGTCCCGCGATCCTATCACGATCCGTCCCGCGAACTCATCACGATCCGTCCCGCGATCTCATCATGATCCGTCTCACGATCTTGATCACGGTCCTTTCGATCTAGCGCCGAACGGACGGCACCTCCGCGTTCAGCACACGTACAGCTCGATGACGATCTCCGCCTTCTTGATCCAGCAAGAGGGAGCGGAGAGGTAGAAGAGTTCTCCGGCAGCATGACGGAGCTCCAGCGATGGTGGTGGAGCTATTCCGGCAAGGCTTCGCCTAAGCACTGCAGAAATCCGATCTAGAGGAGAAACTATGCACTGGAGGAACGGGTACCACGTGGCTGAAAATCTTGTACAAAAACCCTAAAACCACTAGTATATATAGGAGAGAGGGAGAAGAGGCCTTGGTGCAAGGGCCAAGCCTCCTTTGGTTCAACCGAAGTGGGGAGGAGAGGAGGACTCCTCCTCCAATCCTAGTAGGACTAGGATTCCTCCCCTTTTTGCCTTTTTCCACTTTTCCTTTTGGGCTTTTCTTTCCCTAGCCGCATGGGCCTTGTGTGGGACTTCCACCAGCCCACTCATGGCTGGTATTCACTCTCACACAGCCCATTAAGTCTCTTGGGTCGAAATACCCCTCCAGGTGGTCTCCCGGTACACTACCGATGAGCCCGAAACTTTTCCGATGACCAAAACAGGACTTCCTATATATGAATCTTTACCTTCGGACCATTCCGGAGCTCCTCGTGACGTCTGGGATCTCATCCGGGACTCCGAACAACCTTCAGACACCACCATACATAACTCTATACTACCGAAACGTCACAAAACCTTAAGTGTGCAGACCCTGTGGGTTCGAGAACTATAGACACATGACCAAGACACATCTACGGTCAATAACCAATAGCGGGACCTGGATTCCCATATTGGTTCCTACATATTCTATGAAGATCTTTGCGGTCAAACCTCTATGTCAAGGATTCAGTTAATCCCGTATGATGTTCCCTTTGTTCTTCGGTATGTTACTTGCCCGAGATCCGATCGTCGGTATCTCCATACCTAGTTCAACCTCGTTACCGGCAAGTCTCCTTACTCGTTCCGTAATACAAGATCCCATTACTAACACTTATTCACATTGCTTGCAAGGCTTATTGTGATGTTGTATTACCGAGTGGGCCCTGAGATACCTCTCCGTCACACGGAGTAACAAATCCTAGTCTTGATCCATGCCAACCGAACAGACACCCTCGGAGATACCTGTAGAGCACCTTTATAGTCACCCAGTTACATTGCGACGTTTGATACACACAAGGTACTCCTCCGGTGTTAGTGAGTTGCATGATCTCATGGTCATAGGAACAAATACTTGACATGCAGAAAACAGTAGCAATAAACTGACACGATCATATGCGATGTTTGTAGTTTGGGTCTTGTCCATCACATCATTCTCCTAATGATGTGATCCCGTTATCAAATGACATCTCATGTCCATGGCTAGGAAACCTTAACCATATTTGATTAACGAGCTAGTCAATTAGAGGCATACTAGGGACATGGTTTTGTCTATGTATCCACACATGCATCTAAGTCTCCGATCAATACAATTATAGCATGGATAATAAACGATTATCATGAACAAGGAAATATGATAATAACTAATTTATTATTGCCTCTAGGTCACATTTCCAACACAATATTTACCTCTGGATCATTCCGGAGCTCCTCGTGACGTCCGGGATCTCCTCGGGGACTCCGAACAACCTTCAGTCGCCACCATACATAACTCTATACTACTGAAACGTCATCGAACCTTAAGTGTGCAGACCCTGCGGGTTCGACAACTATGTAGACATGAGAGAGACACCTCTACGGTCAATAACCAATAGCGGGACCTAGATTCCCATATTGATTCCTACATATTCTACAAAGATCTTTATCGGTCGAACCTCTATGTTAAGGATTTAGTTAATCCCGTATGTCGTTCCCTTTGTTCTTCCGTATGTTACTTGCCCGAGATTCGATCATCGGTATCTGTATACCTAGTTCAATCTCGTTTCCCGCAAGTCTCTTTACTCGTTCCGTAATACAAGATCTCATGGCTAACACTTAGTCACATTGCTTGCAAGGCTTGTTGTGATGTTGTATTATCGAGTGGGCCCTGAGATACCTCTCCGTCACACGGAGTAACAAATCCCAGTCTTGATCCATACCCACTCAATAGGCACTCTCGAAGATACCTGTAGAGCACCTTTATAGTCACCCAGTTACGTTGCGACGTTTGATACACACAAGGCACTCCTCTAGTGTCAGTGGGTTGCATGATCTGATGGTCATAGGAACAGATACTTGACATGCAGAAACCCTAGCAGTAAACTGACACAATCAAATGCTACGTTTATAGTTTGGGTCTTGTCCATCACATCATTCTCCTAATGATGTGATCCCGTTATCAAATGACATCTCATGTCAATGGCTAGGAAACCTTGACCATCTTTGATGAACGAGCTAGTCTACTAGAGGCACACTAGGGACAAAGTGTTGTCTATATATCCACACATGCAATGTGTTTCCAGTCAATACAATTATAGCATGGATAATAAACAATTATAATGAACAAGGAAATATAATAATAACCATTTTATTATTTCCTCTAGGGTATATTTCCAACAGTCTCCCACTTGAACTAGAGTCAATAATCTAGCTCACATCACTATGTGATTTACAATGTAATGAATCGAACACCCATACAGTTCTGGTGTTGATCATGTTTAGCCCTTGGAAGAGGTTTAGTCAACAGGTCTGCAACATTCAGATCCGTGTGCACTTGGCAAATATTTATGTCCTCCTCCTTGATGTACTCGCGGATGGAATTGAAGCATCGCTTTATGTGTCTGGTCCTTTTGCGAAACCTTGGTTCCTTGTCCAGGGCAATGGCACTAGTGTTATCATAGAACAGATCCACTGGATTCAGTGCACTGGGCACTACTCCAAGATCTATCATGAACTCCTTCATCCAGACACCTTCCTTCGCTGCCTATGAGGGTGTGATGTACTCCGCTTCGCATGTAGAATCGGCTACCACACTCTGCTTGGAACTGCACCAGCTTACCGCATCTCCATTGAGAATAAATACGTGTCTGGTTTGCAACTTAGAGTCATCCAGATCAGTGTCAAAGCTTGAATCGACATAACCCTTTACGACAAGATCTTGATCACCTCCATAAATGAGAAACATTTCCTTATTCCTTTTCATGCACTTAAGGATATTCTTGACCGCTTGCCAGTGCTCCATTCCAGGATCACTTTGAAACCTTCCGGCCATACTTATGACAAGGCTGACATCGGGTCTTGTGCACAGCATTGCATACATGATAGAGCCTATGGCTGAAGCATAGGGGATGACACTCATCTTTTCTCTATCTTCTACAGTTACTGGGCATTGATTCTTACTCAACTTCACACCTTGTAACATAGGCAAGAACCCCTTCTTGATCTATCTCTATAGATCTTAATGCCTAATATGAAAGCAGCTTCTCATAGGTCCTTCATTGAAAAACTCTTGTTCAAATATTCCTTCACGCTTTCCAGCAATTCTATATTGTTTCCAATCGGCAATATGTCATCCACATATAATATTAGAACCGCTATTGAGATCCCACTCACTTTCTTGTAAATACAAGCTTCTTCAAAAACTTGTATAAACCCGAACGCTTTGATCACCTCATCAAAGCGCAGATTCCAACTCTGAGATGCTTGCACCAGTCCATAAATGGATCGCTGGAGTTTGCAAACTTTGTTAGCATTCTCTGGATTGACAAAACCTTCTGGTTGTATCATATACATGTTGGGAAACGTTGCATGGGAAACAAAAAATTTCCTACGCACACGCAGATCTATCCATGGTGATGAGCATCTACGAGAGGAAGAGTGGATCTACATACCCTTGTAGAACGCTAAGCGGGAAGCGTTAAGAAACGCGATTGGTGTAGTCGAACGTCTTCGCGATCCAAATCGTTGTGCATCCCACGATCCAATAATGATCCGTCTCTCGATCCAATCATGATCCGTCTCGCGATCTGATCATGATCCGTCCCACGAACTTGATCATGATCCGTCCCACGAACTTGATCATGATCCTTCTGATCTAGCGCCAAACGGATGGCACCTCCGCGTTCAGCACACGTACAGCTTGATGACGATCTCCATCGTCTTGATCCAGCAAGAAGGAGTGGAGAGGAAGAAGAGTTCTCCAGCAGCATGATGGTGCTCCGGCGATGGCGGTGGAGCAATTCTGGCAGGGCTTCGCCTAAGCACTTCAGAAATCCGATCTAAAGGAGAAACTATGCAATAGAAGAACGGGTAGCACGTGGCTGAAAATTCTATGCAAAAACCCTAAAACCTCCAGTATATATAAGAGGGAGGGAGGAGAGTACTTGGCACAAGGGCCAATTCATCCTTGGCTCGGCCGAAGTGGGAGGAGAGGAGGATTCACCTCCAATCCTAGTAGGACTAGGATTCACCCTATTTTGCCTTTTTCCACTTTTTCTCTTAGGCCTTTTTCCTCCAGCCGCATGGGCCTCTTGTGGATGTTCCACCAGCCCAATAAGGGATGGTTTACACCCTCCTAAAGCCCATGTAGCCTCTTGGGTCGAAATACCCCTCCCGGTGGCCTCCCGGTACACAACCGGCACTCCCGGTACACTACCGATGAGCCCGAAACTTTTCCGGCGACCAAAGCAGGACTTACTATATATGAATCTTTACCTCCGGACCATAACGGAGCTCCTCGTGACGTCTGGGATCTCATCCGGGACTCCAAACAAACTTCGGTCACCACCATACATAACTCTATACTACCGAAACGTCACCAAACCTTAAGTTTGCAGACCCTGTGGGTTCGAGAACTATGTAGACATGACCGAGACAGCTCTACTGTCAATAACCAATGGTGGGACCTGGATGTCCACATTGGTTCCTACATATTCTACGAAGATCTTTATCGGTTGAACCTCTATGTCAAGGATTCAATTAATCCCGTATGATGTTCCCTTTGTTCTTCGGTATGTTACTTGCTCGAGATTCGATCGTCGGTATCTTCATACCTAGTTCAACCTCGTTAGTGGCAAGTCTGTTTACTCGTTCCGTAATACAAGATCCCATAACTAACACTTAGTCACATTGCTTGCAAGGCTTATTGTGATGTTGTATTACAAAGTGGGCCCTGAGATACCTCTCCGTCACACGGAGTAACAAATCCCAGTATTGATCCATGCCAACTCAACAGACACCCTCGGAGACACCTGTAGAGCACCTTTATAGTCACCCAGCTACGTTGCGACGTTTGATACACACAAGGCACTCCTCTGATGTCCGTGAGTTGCATGATCTCATGGTCATAGGAACATATACTTGACATGCAGAAAACAGTAGCAATAAACTGACACGATCATAAGCTACGTTTGTAGTTTAGGTCTTGTCCATGACATCATTCTCCTAATGATGTGATCCCGTTATCAAATGACATCTCATGTCCATGGCTAGGAAACCTTAACCATCTTTCGATCAACGAGCTAGTTCACTAGAGGCATACTAGGGACATTGTGTTTGTCTATATATCCACACATGTATCCATGTTTCCAATTAATACAATTCTAGCATGGATAATAAACAATTATCATGAACAAGGAAATATAATAATAAACACTTTATTTATTGCCTCTAGGGCATATTTTCAACAGTCTCCCACTTGCACTAGAGTCAATAATCTAGCTCACATCCTTGTAATGAATCGAACACCCATGCAGTTCTGGTGTTGATCAAGTTTAGCTCTTGGAAGAGGTTTAGTCAACGGGTCTGCAACATTCAGATCCATGTGCACTTTGCAAATATTTATGTCCTTCTCCTCGATGTTATATCGGATGGAGTTGAAGCGGCGCTTTATATGTCTGGTCCTCTTGTGAAACCTTGGTTCCTTGGCTAGAGCAATGGCACTAGTGTTGTCACACAACAGGCTCATTGGATTCAGTGCACTGGGCACTACTCCAAGATCTGTCATGAACTTCTTCATCCAGACAGCTTCCTTCGCCACCTCCGAGGCTGCGATGTATTCCGCTTCGCACGTAGAATCAGCTACCACGCTTTGCTTGGAACTGCACAAGCTTACCGCTCTCCCGTTAAGAATAAATACGTATCCAGTTTGCGACTTAGAGTCGTCCAGATCAGTGTCAAAGCTTGCATGGACGTAACCCTTTACGACGAGCTCTTCATCACCTCCATAAACGAGAAACATTTCCTTAGTCCTTTTCAGGTACTTCAAGATATTCTTGACCGCTTGCCAGTGCTCCATTCCAGGATCACTTTGAAACCTTTCGGGCATACTTATGGCAAGGCTGACATCGGGTCTTGTGCACAGCATTGCATACATGATAGAGCCTATGGCTGAAGCGTAGGGGATGACACTCATCTTTTCTCTATCTTCTGCAGTTACTGGGCATTGATTCTTCCTCAACTTCACACCTTGTAACACAGGCAAGAACCCCTTCTTGATCTATCTCTATAGATCTTAATGCCTAATATGAAAGCAGCTTCTCCTAGGTTCTTCATTGAAAAACTCTTGTTCAAATATTCCTTCACGCTTTCCAGCATTTCTATATTGTTTCCAATCGTCAATATGTCATCCACATATAATACTAGAAACGCTATAGAGCTCCCACTCACTTTCTTGTAAATACAAGCTTCTCCGTAAAATTGTATAAACTCAAACGCTTTGATCACCTCATCAAAGCGCTTATTCCAACTCCGAGATGCTTGCACCAGTCCATAAATGGATCGCTGGAGTTTGCAAACTTTGTCAGCATTCTCTGGATCGACAAAACCTTCGGGTTGCATCATATACAACTCTTCCTCAAGGAAATTGTAGAGGAACGTTGTTTTGACATCCATCTGCCAAATTTCATAGTCGAAATAAGCAGCTATTGCTAACATGATTCTGACAGACTTAAGCATCGCTACGGGTGAGAAAGTCTCATCGTAGTCAACTCCTTGAACTTGTGAAAAACCCTTTGCCACAAGTCGAGCTTTATAGACGGTGACATTACCGTCTGCGTCTGTCTTCTTCTTAAAGATCCATTTGTTCTGAATGGCCTTTCGCTCTTCAGGTAATACTTCCAAAGTCCATACTTTTTTTTCGTCCATGGATCCCATCTCGGATTTCATGGCCTCTAACCATTTCTCAAAATTCGGGCCCATCACTGCTCCTCCATAGCTCGTAGGATCATTGTTGTCCAACAACATGACCTCCAAGACAGGGTTGCCGTACCACTCAGGGGTAGTACGCGGCCTTCTAGACCTACGAGGTTCAATAGCAGCTTGATTCGAAGCTTCATGATCATCATCATTAACTTCCTCTTCTACCGTCGTAGGTTCCATGGAAACATCTTTCTGCGCTGCGCTACTTTCTGGTTGAACTAAAGGTTCAATAACCTCATCAAGGTCTATTTTCCTCCCACTCAATTCTTTCGAGAGAAACTCTTTCTCAAGAAATGTTCCGTTCTTAGCGACAAACACTTTGCCTTCGGATCTGAGATAGAAGGTATACCCGACTGTCTCTTTTGGGTATCCTATGAAGACGCATTTCTCCGCTTTGGGTTCCAGCTTTTCAGGCTGAAGCTCTTTGACATAAGCATCACATCCCCAAACTTTAAGAAACAACAACTTTGGCTTCTTGCCAAACCACAGTTCATATGGTGTCATCTCAACAGATTTTGATGGTGCCCTATTTAAAGTGAATGCAGCTGTCTCTAATGAATAACCCCAAAATGATAGTGACAAATCGGCAAGAGACATCATAGAACGCACCATATCTAATAAGGTTCGATTACGACGTTCGGACACACCATTACGCTATGGTGTTCCAGGCAGTGTCAATTGTGAAACAATTCCATGCTATCTTAAGTGACTGCCAAACTCATAACTCGGATATTCACCTCCTCGATCAGATCGCGGGAACTTAATCTTCTTGTTACGATGATTCTCAACTTCACTCTGAAATTGCTTGAACTTTTCAAACGTTTCAGACTTGTGTTTCATTTAGTAAATATACCCATATCTAGTTAAGCCATCAGTGAAGGTGAGAAAATAACGATATCCACCACGCGTTGTAACATTCATTGGACCGCACACATCAGTATGTATGATTTCCAATAAGTCACTCGCCCGTTCCATTGTACCAGAGAACGGCGTTTTAGTCATCTTGCCCATGAGGCATGGTTCACATGTGTCAAGTGATTCAAAATCGAGTGACTCCAAAAGTCCATCAGCATGGAGCTTCCTCATGCGTTTTACACCAATATGACCTAAACAGCAGTGCCACAACAAAGTGGTACTATCATTATCAACTCTACATCTTTTGGCATCAATGTTGTGAACATGTGTGTCATCACTATCAAGATTCAATATGAATAAACAGCTAAAATTGGGTGCGTGACCATAAAAGATATTACTCATATAAATAGAACAACCTTTATTCTCTGATTTAAATGAGTAATCGTCTCGCAATAAACAAGATCCAGATATAATGTTCATGCTTAACGCAGGCACTAAATAACAATTACTCAGGTTCATCACTAATCCCAATGGTAATCGAAGACAGAGCGTGCCGACGGCGATCACATCAACCTTGGAACCAATTCCCATGCGCATCGTCACTTCGTCCTTTGCCAGCCTTCGTTTATTCCGTAGTTCCTGCTTTGTGTTGCAAATGTGAGCAAACCGAACCGGTATCAAATACCCAGGCACTACTACGAGAGCTAGTAAGGTACACATCAATAACATGTATATCATATATACCTTGTTTGTCGTTGGCCGCCTTCTTGTCAGCCAGGTACTTGGGGCAGTTCCGCTTCCAGTGATGAGTTCCCTTGCAATGAAAGCACTCAGTTTCTGGCTTGGGTCCATGCTTGGGCTTCTTTACAGGAGTAGCAACTGCTTTGCCATCCTTCTTGGTTTTACCCTTCTTGCCCTTGCCCTTGAACTTGCCATTTTTATTGAAACTAGTGGTTTTATTGACCATCCACACTTGATGTTCTTTCTGGATTTCAGACTCAATGACTTTTAGCATCGCAAACAACTCGGCGACTGACTTGTTCATCCCGTGCATGTTATAGTTCATCACAAAGCTCTTGTAACTAGGTGGCAGTGATTAAAGAACTCTGTCAGTGATCGCCTCTGGCGGAAGGGCAATTCCGAACTCCGCTAGACGAGTTGAATACCCAGACATTCTGAGTATATGTTCACTGATAGACCCGTTCTCCTCCATCTTGCAAGCATAGAACTTATGAGAGGTTTCATACCTCTCGATCCGGGCGTTCTTCTGAAAGATAAACTTCAACTCCTGGAACATCTCATATGCTCCATGATGTTCAAAACGTCTTTGAAGTCCCGGTTCTAAGCCATACAATGTTGCACACTGAACTATTTAGTAATCTCCAGTACGTGCCTCCCAAAAGTTCTTAACATCTTCGGAGGTCATGTCTTCTGGTTGGTCACCAAGCGGTGCATCAAGGACATATGATTTCTGGGAAGCCGTGAGGATAATCCTCAGATTATGGGCCCAGTCAACAAAGTTACTTCCATCATCTTTCAACTTAGCTTTCTCTAGGAATGCATTAAAATTCAGGGGTGCTACTGCACGAGCCATTGATCTACAACATAAATATGCAAAGTTTACTTAGACTATTGTTCAAGATAATGAGTTTAGTTAATCAAATTACTAAAGCCCCCACTCAAATTGACATCCCTCAGGTCATCTGAGTTTCACATGATCCAAATCCACCAACTCAAGTCCAATCATCACGTGAGTTGAGGTGGCTTCAATGGTGAACATCATTATGTTGATCATATCTACTATATGACTCGTGCTCGACCTTTCGGTCTCTTGTGTTCCGAGGCCATGTCTGTACATGCTAGGCTCGTCAAGTTTAACCCGAGTGTTCTGCGTGTGCAACACTGGCTTGCACCCATTGTATGTGAATGTAGAATCTATCACACCCGATCATCATGTGGTGTCTCGACACGACGAACTTTCACAATAGTGCACACTCGAGGAGAACACAATTCATTTTGAAATTTAAGTGAGGGATCACCTTATAATGCTATCGTCGTACTAAGCAAAACAAGGTGCATAAAAGGATTAACATCACATGCAATTCATAAGTGACATGATATGGCCATGAACTTGTGCTTTTGATCTCCATCTTGAAAGCACTGGCATGATCTCCATCGTCACCAGCAAGACACCATGATCTCCATCATTTTGATCTCCATCAACGTGTCGTCATCGGGGTTGTCGCGCCCAACATGCTTCTACTACTATTGCTACCGTTTAGCGATAAAGTAAAGCATTACATAGCGCTTAATGATTGACACGCAAGTCATACAATAATTAAAGACAACCCCATGGCTCCTGTCGGTTTCCGTACTCATCGACATGCAAGTCTTGATAATCCATACATCACATGATCATCTCATACACCACATATATCACATCATGTAATTGGCCATATCACATCACAACATACCCTGCAAAAACAAGTTAGACGTCCTCTAATTGTTGTTGCATGTTTTACGTGGCTGCTATGGGTATCTAGCAAGAACAATTCTCATCTACGCAAAAACCACAACAGTGATACACTAGTTGTTTTTTAACCTTCTTAAGGACCGCCTTTGTCGAATCCGATCCAACTAAAGTGAGAGAAACTAGCAACCGCAAGCCATCTATGCAACAAGTTGCAGTCGAGGGAACCGGTCTCTCGTAAGCATACGAGTAATGTTGGTCCGGGCCGCTTCATCTCACAATACCGATGAACCAAAATCTAACCAAGGGAGGAAGCAATCTAAGCATCAACGCCCACAAACCTTTTGTGTTCTACTCGAGATCTCATCTACACATAGACCTAGCTCATGATGCCACTGTTGGGAAATGTTGCATGGGAAACAAAAAATTTCCTACACACACGCAGATCTATCCGTGGTGATGAGCATCTACGAGAGGAAGAGTGGATCTACATACCCTTGTAGATCGCTAAGCGGGAAGCGTTAAGAAACGCGGTTGGTGTAGTCGAACGTCTTCGCGATCCAAATCGCCGTGCGTCCCGCGATACAATCACGATACATCTCGCGATCCAATCACGATCCGTCCCACAAACTTGATCATGATCCGTCCCATGAACTTGATCACGATCCTTCCGATCTAGCGCCGAATGGACGGCACCTCCGCGTTCAGCACACGTACAACTTGATGACGATCTCCACCGTCTTGATCCAGAAAGAAGGAGTGGAGAGGAAGAAGAGTTCTCCGGCAGCGTGACGACGCTCCGGCGATGATGGTGGAGCAATTCCGGCAGGGCTTCGCCTAAGCACTGCAGAAATCCGATCTAAAGGAGAAACTATGCACTGGAGGAACGGGTAGCACGTGGCTAAAATTCTAGTGCAAAAACCCTAAAACCTCCAGTATACATATAAGAGGAGAGGAGGAGAGGCCTTTGAACAAGGGCCAAGTCCTCCTTGCTTCGGCCGAAGGAGAGAGGGAGAGGTGGAGTCCACCTCCAATCCTAGTAGGACTAGGATTCACCCTATTTTGCCTTTTTTCACTTTTTCTCTTAGGCCTTTTTCCTCCAGCCGCATGGGCCTCTTGTGGATGTTCCACCAGCCCACTAAGGGCTTGTTTACACCCTCCTACATCCCATGTAGCCTCTTGGGTCGAAATACCCCTCCCGGTGGCCTCCCGGTACACTACCGGCACTCCCGGTACACTACCGATGAGCTCGAAACTTTTCCGGCGACCAAAACAGGACTTCCTATATATGAATGTTTACCTCCGGACCATTCCGGAGCTCCTCGTGACGTCCGGGATCTCATTCGGGACTCTGAGCAATCTTCGATCACCACCATACATAACTATATACTACCGAAACATCACCGAACCTTAAGTGTGCAGACCCCGTGGGTTCGAGAACTATGTAGACATGACCAAGACACCTCTACGGTCAATAACCAATAGCGGGACGTGGATGCACATATTGGTTCCTACATATTCTAAGAAGATCTTTATCAATTGAACCTCTATGTCAAGGATTCAATTAATCCCGTATGATGCTCCCTTTGTTCTTCGGTATGTGACTTGCCCGATATTCGATCGTCAGTATCTCCATACCTAGTTTAACCTCGTTACTGGCAAGTCTCTTTACTCGTTCCATAATACAAGATCCCGTAACTAACACTTAGTCACATTGCTTGCAAGGCTTATTGTGATGTTGTATTACCAAGTGGGCCCTGAGATACCTCTCCGTCGCACGGAGTAACAAATCCCAGTATTGATCCATGCCAACTCAACAGACACCCTCGGAGACACCTGTAGAGCACCTTTATAGTCACCCAGTTATGTTGCGGCATTTGATACACACAAGGCACTCCTTCAATGTCCATGAGTTGCATGATCTCATGGTCATAGGAACATATACTTGACATGCAGAAAACAGTAGCAATAAACTAACATGATCATAAGCTACGTTTGTAGTTTGGGTCTTGTCCATCACATCATTCTCCTAATGATGTGATCCCGTTATCAAATGAAATCTCATGTCCATGGCTAGGAAACCTTAACCATCTTTCGATCAACGAGCTAGTTCACTAGAGGCATACTAGGGACATTGTGTTTGTCTATATATCCACACATGTATCCATGTTTCCAATTAATACAATTCTAGCATGGATAATAAACAATTATCATGAACAAGGAAATATAATAATAAACACTTTATTTATTGCCTCTAGGGCATATTTCCAACAATACAACTCTTCCTTAAGGAAACCGTTAAGGAACATTTTTTCACATCCATCTGCCAAATTTCATAGTCAAAATATGCAGCTATTGCTAACATGATTCTGACAAACTTAAGCATCGCTACGGGTGAGAAGGTCTCATCATAATCAACTCCTTGAACTTGTGAAAAACCCTTTGCCACAAGTCAAGCTTTATAGACGGTGACATTACCGTCTGTGTCCGTCTTCCTCTTAAAGATCCATTTGTTCTGAATGGCCTTTCGCCCTTCAGGTAATACTTCCAAATTCCATACTTTGTTTTCATACATGGATCCCATCTCGGATTTCATGGCCTCTAACCATTTGTTAGAATCTAGGCCCATCATCGCTTCTCCATTCCTCGTAGGTTCATTGTTGTCGAACAACATGACCTCCAAGACAGGGTTGTCATACCACTCAGGAGCAGTACGCGCCCTTGTCGACCTACGAGGTTCAATAGTAACTTGATCCGAAGTCTCATGATCATCATCATTAACTTCCTCTTCAACCATTGTAGGATCCACAGAAACATCTTTCTGTGTTGCACTACTCTCTGGTTGAAGTAAAGGTTTGATAGCCTCATCAAGTTATATTTTCCTCCCACTTAATTCTTTCGAGAGAAATTCTTTCTCAAGAAACGTTCCGTTCTTAGCGACAAACACTCTGCCTTCGGATCTAAGATAGAAGGTATACCCAACTGTCTCTTTTGGGTATCCTATGAAGGCACATTTCTCCGCTTTGGGTTCCAGCTTTTCAGGCTGAATCTTTTTGACATAAGCATCACATCCCCAAACTTTAAGAAACGACAACCTCGGTTTCTTGCCAAACCACAGTTCATATGGCGTCGTCTCAACGGATTTTGATGGTGCCCTATTTAAAGTGAATGCAGTTGTCTCTAATGAATAACCCCAAAACGATAGTGACAAATCGGCAAGAGACATAATAGAACGCACCATATCTAATAAGGTTCGATTACGATGTTCGGACACACCATTATGCTATGGTGTTCCAGGCAGTGTCAATTGTGAAACAATTCCACGCTGTCTTAAGTGACTGCCAAACTCATAACTTGGATATTCACCTCCTCGATCAGATCGCAGGAATTTAATCTTCTTGTTACAATGATTCTCAACTTCACTCTGAAATTGCTTGAACTTTTCAAACATTTCAGACTTGTGTTTCATTAAGTAAATGTACCCATATCTACTTAAGTCATTAGTGAAGGTGAGAAAATAATAATATCCACCGTGCGCCTCAATGCCCATTGGACCGCACACATCAGTATGTATGATTTCCAACAATTCACTCGCCCATTCCATTGTTCGAGACAACAGCGTTTTAGTCATCTTGCCCATGAGGCATGGTTCACATGTGTCAAGTGATTCAAAATCAAGTGACTCCAAATGTCCATCAACATGGAGCTTCTTCATGCGTTTTACACCAATACGACCCAAACGGCAGTGCCACAAGAAAGTGGTACTATCATTATCAACTCTACATCTTTTGGCATCAATGTTATGAACATGTGTATCATCACTATCAAGATTCAACACGAATAAACCCCTCACGTTGGGTGCATGACCATATAAGATATTACTCATATAAATAGAACAACCACTATTCTCTGATTTAAATGAGTAACCGTCTCGCAATAAACAAGATCCAGATATAATGTTCATGCTTAACACGGGCACTAAATAAATATTATTAAGGTTCATCACTAATCCCGATGGTAATCGAAGAGAGAGCGTGCCGACGGCGATCACATCAACCTTGGAACCATTTCCCACGCGCATCATCACTTTGTCCTTTGCCAGCCTTCGTTTATTCCGTAGTTTTTGTTTTGAGTTGCAAATGTGAGCAACCGAACCGGTATCAAATACCCAGGCACTACAACGAGAGTTGGTAAGGTACACATCAATAACATGTATATCATATATACCTTGTTTGTTGTTGGTCGCCTTCTTGTCAGCCAAATACATGGGCCAGTTCCGCATCGAGTGACCAGTTCCCTTGCAATGAAAGCACTCAGTTTCTGGCTTGGGCCAGCCTTGGGTTTCTTCATGGGAGGAGCAACTGCTTTGCCACCCTTTTTGGAGTTACCCTTCTTTCCCTTGCCATTCTTGTTGAAACTAGTGGTTTTATTGACCATCAACACTTGATGTTCTTTCTAGATTTCAGACTCAGCGACTTTCAGCATAGCGAAAACCTCGGCGACTGACTTGTTCATCCTGTGCATGCTATAGTTCATCACGAAGCTCTTGTAGCTAGGTGGCAATGATTGAAGAACTCTGTCAGTGATCGCCTCCCGTGGAAGGGGCATCCCTAGCTCCACCAGATGGGTCGAATACCCAGACATTCTGAGTATATGTTCACTGATAGACCCGTTCTCCTCCATCTTGCAAGCATAGAATTTATCGGAGGTCTCATACCTCTCGATCTCGGCATTCTTCTTAAAGATAAACTCCAACTCTTGGAACATCTCATATGCTCCATGATGTTTAAAATGTCTTTGAATTCCCGATTCTAAGCCATACAACATTGCACACTGAACTATTGAGTAATCTCCAGAACGTGCCTCCCAAGCGTTCTTAACGTCTTCGGATGACACGGGAGCGGGTGGGTCACCAAGCGGTGCATCAAGGACATAAGCCTTCTGGGAAGCCATGAGGATAATCCTCAGATTACGGGCACAGTCCACAAAGTTACTTCCATCATCTTTCAACTTAGCTTTCTCTAGGAACGCATTAAAATTCAGGGGTGCTACTGCGTGAGCCATTGATCTACAACATAAATATGCAAAGGTTACTAAGACTACTGTTCAAGATAATAAGATTAGTTAATCAAATTACTAAAGCCCCCACTCAAATTGACATCCCTCGGGTCATCTAAGTGATACATGATCCAAATTCACCAACTCAAGTCCGATCATCACGTGAGTTGAGGTGGTTTCAATGGTGAACATCATCATGTTGATCATATCTACTATATGACTCATGTTCGACCTTTCGGTCTCTTGTGTTCCGAGGCCATGTGTGTACATGCTAGGCTCGTCAAGTTTAACCCGAGTGTTCTGCACATGCAACACTAGCTTTCACCCATTGTATGTGTACGTAGAGTCTATCACACCCAATCATCACGTGGTGTCTCGACACGATGAACTTTCGCAACGGTGCACACTCGGGGAGAACACAATTTACCTTGAAATTTAAGTGAGGGATCACCTTTTAATGCTACCGTCGTCCTAAGCAAAACAAGGTGCATAAAAGGATTAACATCACATGCAAATTATAAGAGACATGATATGACCATGAACTTGTGCTTTTGATGTCCATCTTGAAAGCACCGGCATGATCTCCATCATCACCGGCATAACACCATGATCTCCTTCATCATGATCTCCATCATTGTGTCACCATCGGGGTTGTCGCACCCACCATGCTCATACTACTATTGCTACCGCTTAGCGATAAAGTAAAGCATTACATGGTGCTTAATGATTGACACGCAGGTCATACAATAATTAAAGACAACCCTATGGCTCCAGCCGGTTGCCGTACTCATCGATATGCAAGTCGTGATATTCTATACAACACATGATCATCTCATACATCACATATATCTCATCATGTAATTAGCCATATCACATCACAACATACCCTGCAAAAACAAGTTAGACGTCCTCTAATTGTTGTTGCAAGTTTTATGTGGCTGTTATGAGTATCTAGCAAGAACAATTCTCACTTATGCAAAAACCACAACGGTGATACATAAGTTGCTTTTCAACCTTCTCAAGGACCGCCTTTGTCGAATCCGATCCAACTAAAGTAGGAGAAACAGACACCCGCCAGCCATCTTTGTGCAACGAAGTTACACGTCAGTCGATGGAACCGTTCTCTCGTAAGCGTACGAGTAAGGTTTGTCCAGGCCGCATCATCCCACAATACTGCTGAACCAAAACACGACCAAGGGAGGAAGAAATCTAAGAAGCAACGCCCACGAACTCCTTTGTGTTCTACTCGTGCTCTCATGTACACATAGACCTAGCTCATGATGCCACTGTTGGGGAACGTTGCATGGGAAACAAAAAAATTCCTACGCACACGCAAGTTCTATCCATGGTGATAAGCATCTACGAGAGGGAGAGTGGATCTACTTACCCTTGTAGATCGCTAAGCGGGAAGCGTTAAGAAACGCGGTTGATGTAGTCGAACGTCTTCGCGATCCAAATCGCCATGCGTCCCGCGATCCAATCACGATTCGTCCCGATCTAGCGCAGAACGGACGGCACCTCCGCGTTCAGCACACGTATGGCTCGATGACGATCTCCTCCTTCTTGATCCAGCAAGAGGGAGCATAGAGGTAGACGAGTTCTTCGGCAGCGCAATGGCTTTGCGGCGATGGTGGTGGAGCTACTCAAGCAGGGCTTCGCCTAAGCACCGTTGAAACCGATCTAGTGGAAAAACTACGATCTAGATGAGAGGTAGCACGTGGCTGTTTTTCTATGTCCAAAAAACCCTCAAACCTCTAGTATATATAGGAGGAGGGGAGGGAGGAGACTTGGCCCCCAAGGGGGCCAACCCTAGTTCGGCCGAAGTGAGAGGGAGGAGTCCTCCTCCTCCACTCCTAGTAGGACTAGGATTCCTCCTTTCCCACTTGGGCCTCCTTCCACCCTTGGGTTTCTTCACCTCAGCCGCATGGGCTTCTTGTGCGGCTTTGGCCAGACCACTAAGGACTAGTAAACCTCGTCCCACAGCCCATGTAGCCTCCTGGGTCGAAATACACCTCCCGATGGTCCCCCAGTACCCTCCCGGCACTCCCGGTACAATACCGATGAGCCTGAAACTTTTTCGGCGACCAAAACAGGACATCCTATATATCAATATTTACCTCCGGACCATTTCGAAGCTCCTCGTGACATCCGGGATCTCCTCCGGGACTCCGAACAACCTTCGGTCACCACCATACATAACCATATACTACCGAAACATCACCGAACCTTAAGTGTGCAGACCCCGCGGGTTCGAGAACTATGTAGACATGACCGAGACACCTCTATGTTCAATAACCAATAGCGGGACCTGGATTCCCATATTCATTCCTACATATTCTACAAAGATCTTTATCGGTCGAACCTCTATGTCAAGGATTTAGTTAATCCCGTATGTCGTTCCCTTTGTTCTTCGGTATGTTACTTGACCGAGATTCGATCATCGGTATCTATATACCTAGTTCAATCTCGTTCAAGTCTCTTTACTCGTTCCGTAATACAAGATCTTGTGGCTAACACTTAGTCACATTATGTGCAAGGCTTGTTGTGATGTTGTATTACCGAGTGGGCCCTGAGATACCTCTCCATCAAACAAAGTAACAAATCCCAATCTTGATCCATACCCACTCAACAGACACTCTCGGAGATACCTGTAGAGCACCTTTATAGTCACCTAGTTATGTTGCGATGTTTGATACACACAAGGCACTCCTCCAGTGTCAGTGAGTTGCATGATCTCATGGTCATAGGAACAGATACTTGACATGTAGAAAACTGTAGCAATAAACTGACACGATCAAATGCTATGTTTATAGTTTGGGTCTTGCCATCACATCATTCATCTAATGATGTGATCCCGTTATCAAATGACATATCATGTCAATGACTAGGAAACCTTGACCATCTTTGATCAACGAGCTAGTCTACTAGAGGCACACAAGGGACAAAGTGTTGTCTATATATCCACACATGCAATGTGTTTCCAGTCAATACAATTATAGCATGGATAATAAACAATTATCATGAACAAGGAAATATAATAATAACCATTTAATGTTGCCTCTAGGGCATATTTCTAACAACAGAAACCCTCGGATATACCTGTAGAGCACCTTTATAGTCACCCGGTTACGTTGTAACGTTTGATACACACAAGGCATTCCTCCAGCGTCAGGAAGTTGCGTGATCTCATAGTCGTAGGAACGGATATTTGACATGGATAAAGAAATAGCAATAAACTGACACGATCATATGCTATGCTTACGGTTGGGTCTTGTCCATCTCATCATTCTCCTAATGATGTGATCCTATTATCAAATGACAACTCATGTATATGGTCAAGAAACCTTGACCATCTTTGATCAACGAGCTACTCTAGTAGAGGCTTACTAGGGACACTTTGTTGTCTATGTATCCACATATGTATTTGAGTTTCCAATCAATACAATTATAGCATGGATAGTAAATGATTATCATGAACAAGGAAATATGATAATAAGTAACTTATTACTGCCTCTAGGGCATATTCCCAACAGTCTCCCACTTGCACTAGAGTCAACAATCTAGTTCGCATCACCATGTGATTATCACCCAGTGAGTTCTGGGGTTTGATCATGTTTTGCTTGTGAGAGAGGTTTTAGTCAACGAGTCTATAACATTCAGATCCGTGTATTCTTTACAATTCTCTATATTGTAGATGTTGCTACCACGCTCCACTTGGAGCTATTCCAAATGGCTGCTCCACTATACGTATCCAGTTTGCTACTCAGAGTCATCGGAATCGGTGTCAAAGCTTGAATCGACGTAACCCTTTATGACGAACTCTTTGTCACCTCCATGATAGAGAAACATTTCCTTAGTCCTCTAGTTACTAAGGATGATTTTGACCGCTGACTAGTGATCCACTCCTGGATCACTCTTGTACCCCTTGCCAAACTAATGGCAAGGCACACATCACATGTGGTACACAGCATGGCATATAGTATAGATCCTATGGCTAAGGCATATGAGACGACCTTCATCCTTTCTCTTTCTTCTGCTGTGGTCGAGTTTTGAGTCTTACTCAACTTCACAACTTGCAAATCAGGCAAGAACTCCTTCTTTGACTGATCCATTTTGAACTCTTTCAAAATCTTGTCACGGTATGTACTCATTGAAAGTCTTATCAAGTGTCTTGATCTATCTCTATAGATCTCGATGCCTGATATTTAAGTAGCTTTATCCGGGTCTTTCTTTGAAAAAAAAATTCAAACAACCCTTTATGCTTTCCAGAAATTCAACATTATTTCCGATCAACAATATTTCAACCACATATACATATCAGAAATTCTATAGTGCTCCCACTCACTTTCTTGTAAATACAAGTTTCTCATAAACTTTATATAAACCCAAAAGCTTTGATCACCTCATCGAAGTGCATATTCCAACTCCGAGATGCTTGCTCTAGTCCATAGAAGGATCGCTGGAGCTTGCACACCTTTTAGCATCCTTAGGACCGACAAAATCTTCTAGTTGTATCACATACAACCTTTCCTCATGGAAACTATTAAGGAAACTCTGTTTTGACATCCATCTGCCAGATTTCATAATCGAAAAATGCAACAACTGCTAACATAATTCCAACAGACTTTAGCATCGCTACGAGTGAGACAGTCTCATCGTAGTCAACTCCTTGAACTTGTTAGAAACCTCTTTGCGACAAGTCGAGCTTTATCAATGGTGACATTTACCATCATCGTTTTTCTTCCTCTTAAAGATCCATTTGTACTTAACGACCTGCCATTCAACAGTCAAGTCTACCGAAGTCCATACTTGGTTTTCATAAATGGATCCAATCTCGGGTTTCTTGGCTCCTAGCCATTTGTTGGAATTCGGGCCCACCATCGCTTCTTCATAGTTCGTAGGCTCATTGTTGTCTAACAACATGATTTCCAAGACATGATCACCGCACTACTCAGGGGCAGTATGTATCCGTGTCATCCTACGAGGTTCGGTAGTAACTTAATCTGAAGTTTCATGATCATCATCATTAGCTTCCTTTTCATTTGGCGTAAGTACCGCAAAAACATCTTTCTATGTCGTGCTACCATCCAACTGAAGTGACGGTTCAATAACCTCATCAAGTTATACTTTCCTCCCACTCAATTCTTTCGAGAGAAACTCCTCAAGAAAGGACCCGTTTTTAGCAACAAACACTTTGTCCTTGGATCTAAGATAGACGGTATACCCAACTATTTACTTAAGGTATTCCATGAAGACACATTTGTCCTCTTTGGGTTCGAGCTTATCATGTTGAAATATTTTCACATATGCATCGCATTCCCAAACTTTAATAAATGACACCTTAGGTTTCTGCCAAACGATGTCATCTCGACTGATTTAGATGGTGCCCTATTTAAATTGAATGTGATTGTCTCTAATGCATAACCCCAAAACAATAGTGGCAAATCAGTAAGAGACATCATAGTACACACCATATCCAATATAGCACGACTACCACGTACAGACACACTATCACAATATGGTGTTCCAGGCGGCGTGAGTTGTGAAACAACTTCCACATTTGTCTTAAGTTGCATACCAAACTCGTAACTCAGATATTTACATCCACGATCATATCGTAAATATTTTATCTTCTTGTCACGATGATTTTCATCTTCACTCTGAAAGTGCTTGAACTTTTTAAACATTTTAGACTTGTGTTTCATTAAGCAAATATAGCCATATCCACTCAAATAATCAGTGCAGGTAAGAAAATAATGATATCCACCGCATGCTTCAACACTCATTGGACTGCATACATCAACATGTATCATTTCCAATAAGTCACTTTCCCGCTCCATTATACCGGCAAACAGGGTCTTAGTCATCTTGCCCATGAGGCATGGTCTGCATGTCTCAACCGATTCGAAATCGAGTGAGTCAAAAGATCCATCAGCATGGAGTTTCTTTATGCGCTTTACACCAATAATATGACCTTGGCGGCAGTGCCACAAGTATGTGCTACTATCATTATTAACTTTGCATCTTTTGGCATCAATATTATGAACATGTGTATCACTATGATCAAGATTCATTACACCATTCACAGTGGGTGCATGACCATTGAAGGTATTATTCATGTAAAATAGAATAGCCATTATTCTCTAACTTAAATGAATAATTGTATTGCAATAAACACGATCTAATCATGTTCATGTTCAATGCAAACACCAAATAACATTTATTTAGGTCCATCACTAATCCCGAAGGTAGAGAGAGCGTGCGATGGTGATCACATCAACCTTGGAAACACTTTCAACACACATCGTCACCTCGCCCTTAGCTAGTCTCCTTTTATTCCGCAACTTTTATTCCGAGTTACCAACATTTAGCAACTGAACCGATATCTAATACCAAGTGCTACCAGGAGTACTAGTAAGGTACACATCAATAACACATATATCGAATATACTTCTGTTGACGTTGCCAACCTTCTTATTTACCAAGCATCTAGGGCAGTTCCGCTCCAGTGATCGTTCTTCACATAATAGAAGCACTTAGTCTTGGGTTTGGGTTCAACCTTGGGTTTCTTCACTCGAGGAGCAACTGTCTTGCCATTCATGAAGTTCCCCTTCTTGCCCTTGCCCATCTAGAAACTAGTGGTTTTACTAACCATCAACATTTGATGCTCCTTCTTGATTTCTACCTTCGCAGTGTCGAACATCACGACTAGCTCATGGGATCATCCATCCCTGGCATGTTATAGTTCATCACGAAGCTCTAGTAGCTTGGTGGCAGTGACTTGGAGAACTATGTTAACAACTATCTTATCTGGAAGATCAACTCCCACTCGATTCAAGCGATTTGTAGCACCCAGACAATCTAAGTACATGCTCACCGATTAAGCTATTCTCCTTCATCTTACAGGCAAAGAATCTTGTTGGAGGTCTCATACCTCTCAACACGGGAACTAGCCTGAAATCTCAATTCCAGCTCTTGGAACATCTCATATGCTCCTTGATGTTCAAAACGTCTTTGGAGCCTCAATTCTAAGTCGTAATGCATGACACACCAAACTATCAAGTAGTCATCACAATGTGCCTGTCAGATATTCACAACATCCACAGACGACGCTCGGTGGGGTGGAGCACCGAGCAGTGCATCAAGGACATAAGCCATCTATGCAGCAATGAGGGCAATCATCAGTTTACGGACCCAGTCGGCATAATTGCTACCATCATATTTCAACTTACTTTTTCTCTACGAACGTATCAAAATTCAGGGGAGCTAATGCATGAGCTATTGATCTACAACATAGTTTGCAAAGATACTTTGACTATGTTCATGATAATGAGTTCAATTAATCATATTACTTAAAAACTCCCACCCAAATCAACATCCCTCAGGTTGTCTAAGTGTAACATGTCCAAATCCACCAACCCAAGTCCGATCATCACGTGAGATGAGGTGGTTTCAATGGTGAACATCTCCATGTTGATCATATCTACTATATGACTCATGTTTGACCTTTCGGTCTCCTGTGTTCCGAGGCCATGTATGTACATGCTAGGCTCGTCAAGTTTAACCCAAGTGTTCCGCATGTGCAACATTGTCTTGCACCTGTTGTATGCAAACACAGAGTCTATCACACCCGATCATCACGTGGTGCTTCAAAACGACGAACTTTCGCGACGGTGCACACTCGGGGAGAACACAATTTTATCTTGAAATTTTTGTGAGGGATCACCTTATAATGCTACCGTCGTCCTAAGCAAAACAAGGGGCATAAAAGGATTAACATCACATGCAAATCATATGTGACATGATATGGCCATGAACTTGTGCTTTTGAGCTTCATCTCCAAAGCACCGGCATGCTCTCCATCGTCACTTGATGGGGCAGTCTGAACAGGAGGGGTGAGGCCTTGGATGGATGCGGAGAGCTCTAGCGCAGGGTGGTTTGGCGCTGGCACCACCGGCGACGACATGGAGTGATGCGGGGGGATAGGTGGAGTGGCAGCGGCCGCTAATGGTTGGGGGCAGGAGAAGATGGGATAAGGATTTAGGGTTAGTCTCGTGTGGACTCTATAGTTAAATGGGCTGGCTGGAAAGAATTGACCCCCCGCGTTGGAGACTTGAAGTTTTCCTCCACGCGCTGTCGCGCGCGCTCTAAGTTTTGGCCTTAGTTTTCTATGTATGTGTAATGTTGATTGCATCCGACTGATGTGTGAGTCAACCAAAAAGACATACACAACACATCACCAAGAGCCATCCATGACAGTCTAAATAATTCATAAAGAAAACAGTTAGGCCCTATTAGTCCCATTGATTGATCTACGACAGTTTTCGTGACAGTCCCTCGATGTCCGTCATAAAGGGCCTAGCGTTTTGAGGCCCATTAGCATCTTGGTAATCAGTAACGGTTCCCATGAAGGTTTACGAGAAAGTCAGCAGAAATCCATCATGGATTAATAGGTTTCTTGTAGTATCATCATGATCTCTATCATTGTGTCGCCATAGGGGTTGTCGCGCCAACCATGCTTCTACTACTATTGCTACTGTTTAGCGATAAAGTAAAGCATTACATAGCGCTTAATGATTGACACGCGGGTCATACAATAATTAAAGACAACCCTATGGCTCATGTTGGTTGCCGTACTCAATGACATGCAAGTCGTGATAATCTATACAAAACATGATCATCTCATACATCACATATATCTCATCATGTCTTTGGCCATATCATATCACAACATACACTGCAAAAACAAATTAGACGTCCTCTAATTGTTGTTGCATGTTTTATGTGGCTGCTATGGTAGCTAGCAAGAACGATTCTTACCTACGCAAAACCACAATGATGATACACAAATTGCTATTCAACTTTCTACAAGGACCGCCTTAGTCGAATCCGATCCAACTAGAGTGGGAGAGACAGACACCCGCCAGCCATCTTTATGCAACAAAGTCACATGTTAGCCGATGGAACCGGTCTCTCGTACGTGGACGAGTAAGGTTGGTCCGAGCCGCTTCATCCCACAATATAGCTAAATCAAGAAAAGACTAAGGGAGGAAGAAATCTGAAGTTCAACGCCCACAAACTCCTTTCTGTTCTACTCGTGCATATCATCTACGCATAGACCAAGATCATGATGCCACTATTGGGGAACGTTGCATGGGAAACAAAATTTTCCTACGCACACGCACGAGCTAACCATGGAGATGCATAGCTACGAGAGGGGGAGTGTGTCTACATATCCTTGTAGATTGCTAAGCGAAAGGGTTAATAAATGTGGTTGATGTAGTCGAACATCTTCCCGACCCAATCACCATCCGTCACGATCCAGTGCCGAACGGACGGCACCTCCGCGTTCAGCACACGTACAGCTCGATGATGTCTCCGCCTCCTCGATCCAGTGAGCGAGGGCGGAGTAGTAGATGAGTTCTCCGGCAACACGATGGCATGGTGGCGATGCTATCTCGGCGGGCCTATGCCTAGCGCTACCGAAACCGTGAACGGAGGAGAAAACGGTCTAGGGAGAAAGAGGGGGCGCCAAGAGCTTCGTGTGCCTTTTGGGGCATCCCCTCCCCTCTATATGTAGGTGTAGGGGCGTGGGGAATAGCACCTCCAAGCCCTAGGGCACAGCCAGGGGGAGGAGGTGGAATCCTAGTCCCCCTCCTTCCCTTCCATACAAAGGTGGACTTTCCACCTTTCCCAACTGCATGGGCCTTGAGGGACTTGTCCGCTTGGCCCAATAAGGCCACGGTGTCTCCCCTCGGCCCATGCAAACCCTTGGGACGTGGTGGACACCTTGGTGGACTTCTGGACTCCTTCGGAAGTTTTTGGAACCTTCTAGAAGCTTCCCGGTACAATACTAGAAAAACCCGAAACTTTTCCGGTAGACAAAATAGGACTTCCCATATATAAATCTTTATCACCGGACCATTCTGGAGCTCCTCGTGACGTTTGGAATCTCATCCGGGACTCCGAACAACTTTTGTTCGCCAACCTATATAACTCATCAACATTATATCGTCACGGAACGTTATGTGTGGAGACCCTGTGGGTTCAAGAACTATGCAGACATGACCGAGACACCTCTACAGTCAATAACCAATAGAGGGACCTAGATGCCCATATTGGCTCCTACATATTCTACGAAGATCTTTATCGAGCGAACCACGATGTCAAGGATTCAATCAATCTCGTATGTAGTTCCCTTTGTCCACCGGTATGTTACTTGCCCGAGATTCAATCGTCAGTATGTCCATACCTAGTTCAATATCGTTACCGGCAAGTCTCTTTACTCATTCTGTAATACAAGATCCCATGACTAACTCCTTAGTCACATTTCTTGCAAGCTTCTTGTGATGGTGTATTGCCGAGTGGGCCCAGAGATACCTCTCCGTCATACAGAGTGACAAATCTAGTCTTGATCCATGCCAACCCAACAGACACCCTCGAAGATACCTGTAGAGCACCTTTATAGTCACCCGGTTACATTGTGATGTTTTATACACACAAGGCATTCCTCGGGTGTTAGGGAGTTGCATGATCTCATGGTCGTAGGAACGGATACTTGACATGGATAAAGAAGTAGCAATAAACTGACACGATCATATGATATGCTTATGGTTGGGTCTTGTCCATCACATCATTCTCCTAATGATGTGATCCCGTTATCAAATGATGACTCATGTCTATGGTCAGGAAACCTTGACCATCCTTGATTAAAGAGCTAGTCTAGTAGAGGCTTACTAGGGACACTTTGTTGTGTATGTATCCACACATGTATTTGAGTTTCCAATCAATACAATTATAGCATGGATAATAAACGATTATCATGAACAAGGAAATATGATAATAAGTAACTTATTATTGCCTCTAGGGCATATTTACAATAGTTTGGTATTATTTTTTTGTAAAACTCAAAACTAGCAAAAACAACAACAACTGACACTTGTCACTTGGTTAATAGGTTAGTTTGCAAAAAAATGATGTATAAAGCATATAGATTGATAATATAATAGAATGAAACAATCAAAAATTATAGATACGTCGGAGATGTATCAGCATCCCCAAGATTAATTCCTGCTTGTCCTCGAGTAGGCAAATGATAAAAACAATTTTTATGTTTAATGCTACCTAACATGTCTTAATCATGCAATATTTTAGATGTGAATATTAAGAACTAATGACTTAGTAAATATCAAAACTATAATGTAAATGAATGCTAGTAAATAACCATTACTTTTCTAAATAGCCATGCTAAAGAATGTTATACCTACTCAGTTAATCATGCAGACAATAGCATAACTCGGTCTTCCTCATGTAAAGCATAAATCGTGAATACCCTGGTGCCAAACCAAGCAATTGACTCATAATTTTCCATTCCCTTTGGTATTTTTTTAACTCCACTCAATACTTGAGCGTGACCCATCGACTTAACACTTTAGGTGGGATAGAATTATGGTAGGGGTTCATAAGGGAAGATAAAAATAGAGAAAGTCTTGCATCAACTTGGCGGATCATTAGGCCATGGAGATGTCTTTCAATCGATATCGATGCGAGGAGTATGGATTGCCATGCAACGGATGCACTAGAGCTATAAGTGTATCAAAGCTCTATACTGAAACTAAGTGGGTGTGCATCCAACTTACTAGCTGATGAAGACCTCGGGTTGTGGAGGAAGCTCGTCATCAAAGTATGCAAGCCAAGTTCTAATAATGTAATAATTCCCACTAGTATATGAAAGTGACAAATCTTGGAGACTCTCTATATGAATAACATGGTGCCGCTTTGGAGCACAAGTGTGGTAAAGGATAGTAATGTTGCCACTTCAATCGTTTTCTCTTTTTTTGGTTCGGCTCCTTTTGGCCTTTTTTATAACCTCACATGTTGGGCCAACACTCTAATAATGATGATCATCACACCACTATTTATTTACATCTCAATAAAACTAAAGAATAATATGACTAAATATGAATGCCTCTAGCGGTCTACCAGGATGTGCATTGATACTGATGTAACATATATAACAATGACGAACTATGGCTTTGCCACAAATATCATGTCAGCTCTATGACCATGCAAAGCAAAATGACAATGAATGCTCAAGTCATGTGAATAGTAACATTAGAAGTTGCATGACAATTTATCTCGGAATGGCTATGGAACTACCATGATAGGTAGGTATGATGATTGTTTTGAGAAAGATATAGTAAGGAATATGTGTGATAGAGCAAATCATATCACAGGGTTTGGATGCACCGGCAAAGTTTGCACCAAATGTTGAGGTCGGAATGGGCAATGCACTATACCAAAGAGGCTAGCAAAATACACAAAGGATGGAAGTGCTTATAGTCCACAAACTCACATTTTAGTCATAAAGAACTCAGATATTTATTGTGTCATTTAGTATCCCTCGAATCGAAGTACTACTTGCATGCCCATAGGGACAAGGTTCGTTGGAGTTAACCATCGTGAGCCCCCGACCCGGACAACACAAGGCATCAATCAATGATATAACACACTCCAACTTCCTGGTCATGCCACGACCGACACTTTAATGGACAGTGACGGGGTTTATACCCCTAGGTAGGCCAAAGCAACAGGGTCTTCCCCCTTTCCGCTTTGAAGAAAAACTACGTGGCCGGCTGGAGGACGTTCAGTGCAAGCCAGTGTCGGCTGGCGCCCCGGTCGTCTGATCAAGGAGCCGGTTGGGCCCTCGGCCGGCTAGGCGCGAACGGCTGCCCACGGGCCGGCTCTTCCGTTGACATCGAGTACGACGATGCGACGTGACTGGCACGATGGGCGGCCCTGTGGCTACAGTGGACGCTTACGCAACGCAGCGCATGGCTACAGTCCAACCGTCCTGGCTGCTGAACTCGGTGAGCGCGACCAGACGGGGAATAGTGTCGGCACGCCCTCGCCACTTGATTACCTGCCTCGGCGTGGCTACAGTGCCGCTGGCCGTACCGGAGACTTCGGCCGGCTGGCGCTAGACGACGCCCCCCAGGTGGCCCATGCCGCGGCAGGTGGGCGAGGACCAATCATAGAGTCAGCTGGCGGGCCCCGCCCATGACAAGACGGCGCGAGCAGCCGGACCCTCTGGCCAGTCGGAGAGACTGCCAGTCGGGTCCCCCCATCATTGCACTTAAGACATATTGTAAGAGCCGAGGGTTGGCCTATAACCCCCCCCCCGAGCCCCCCATGCAACGGGGACGTACGAATGGTCACATACACGCATCCACAGAACTCTCACTCCCTCCTCTAGTAGCAGAGGAAGACGAGTCGGTTGCTCCTTCTTCCTCCTCTAGACACAGCTCCAGCAGCATCCTTGTACTCATACCCATCCTGTTGGAAATATGCCCTAGAGGCAATAAATAAGGTGTTTATTATTATATTTCCTTGTTCATGATAATCGTTTATTATCCATGCTATAATTGTATTAATTGGAAACACATTACATGTGTGGGTAAATAGAAAATACTTTGTCCCTAGTATGCCTCTAGTGAACTAGCTCG
This sequence comes from Hordeum marinum, assembly GCA_022496015.1. Taxonomy (NCBI): domain Eukaryota; kingdom Viridiplantae; phylum Streptophyta; class Magnoliopsida; order Poales; family Poaceae; genus Hordeum; species Hordeum marinum. Next base: position 391,206,521 of record CM039672.1, read on the forward strand.
TTGATCAAAGATGGTCAAGGTTTCCTAGCCATTGACATGTGATGTCATTTGATAACGATATCACATCATTAGGAGAATGGTGTGATGGACAAGACCCAAACTACAAACGTAGCATTTGATCGTGTCGGTTTATTGCTATTGTTTTCTGCATGTCAAGTATATGTTCCTATGACCATGAGATCATGCAACTCACGGATACCGGAGGAGTGCCTTGTGTGTATCAAACGTCGCAACATAACTGGGTGACTATAAAGGTGCTCTACATGTATCTCTGAGGGTGTCTGTTGAGTTGGCATGGATCAAGACCGGGATTTGTTACTCCGTGTGACGGAGAGGTATCTCAGGGCCCACTCGATAATACAACATCACAATAACCCTTGCAAGCAATGTGACTAATTGTTAGTTGCGGGATCTTGTATTACGGAACGAGTAAAGATACTTGCTGATAACGAGGTTGAACTAGGTATGGAGATACCGACGATCGAATCTCGGGCAAGTAACATACCGAAGAACAAAGGGAACATCATACGGGATTAACTGAATCCTTGACATAGAGGTTTGACCGATAAAGATCTTCATAGAATATGTAGGAACCAATATGGGCATCTAGGTCCCGCTATTGGTTAATGACCGTAGAGGTGTCTCGGTCATGTCTACATAGTTCTCGAACCCGCAGGGTCTGCACACTTAAGGTTTGGTGACGTTTCGGTAGTATAGAGTTATGTATGGTGGTGACCGAATGTTGTTCGGAGTCCCAGATGAGATCCCAAATGTCACGAGGAGCTCCAAAATGGTCTAGAGGTAAAGATTCATATATAGGAAGTCATGTTTGGGTCGCCGGAAAAGTTTCGGGCTCATCGGTAGTGTACCAGGAGTGTCGGTAGTGTACAAGGAGACCATCGGGAGGGGTATTTCTACCCAAGAGGCTCCATGGGCTGTGGGAGGTTTACCAGACCTTAGTGGGCTGGTGGAAGTCCCACACAAGGCCCATGCGGTTCAGGAAAAAGGCCCAAAGAGAAAACGTGGAAAAAGGCAAAAATAGGGTGAATCCTAGTCCTACTAGGATTGGAGGTGGAGTCCACCTCCTCCACCTGGTTCGGCCGACTCCTTGGAGGCTTGGCCCTTGTTCCAAGCCTCCTCCTCTCTTCCTCTTATATATACTAGAGGTTTTAGGGTTTTTGCACAGAATTTTCAGCCACGTGCTGTCCGTTCCTCCTGTGCATAATTTCTCCTCTAGATCGGTTTTCTGCAGCGCTTAGGCGAAGCCCTGCCGGAATAGCTCCACCACCATCGCCGGAGCACCGTCACGCTGCCGGAGAACTCTTCTTCATCTCCGCTCCTTCTTGCTAGATCAAGATGGCGGAGATCGTCATCAAGTTGTACGTGTGCTGAACGCGGAGGTGTCGTCCGTTCGGCGCTAGATCGGAAGGATCGTGATCAAGTTCGTGGGACGGATCGTGATCAAGTTCATGGGATGGATCGTGATCAGATCGCAGGACGGATCGTGATTGGCTCGCGGTACGGATCATGATTGGATCATGGGACGCATGGCGATTTGGATCGCGAAGACGTTCGACTACACCAACCGCGTTTCTTAACGCTTCCCGCTTAGCGATCTACAAGGGTACGTAGATCCACTCTCCCTCTCATAGATGCTCGTCACCATGGATAGATCTGCGTGTGCGTAGGAAATTTTTTGTTTCCCATGCAACGTTCCCCAACAGTGGCATCATGAGCTAGGTCTATGTGTAGATGAGAGCACGAGTAGAACACAAAGGAGTTTGTGGGCGTTGCTCCTTAGATTGCTTCCTCCCTTGGTCGTGTTTTGGTTCAGCAGTATTGTGGGATGATGCGGCCTGGACAAACCTTACTGTACGCTTACGAGAGAACGGTTCCATCGACTGACGTGTAACTTCCTTGCACAAAGATGGCTGGCGGGTGTCTGTTTCTCCTACTTTAGTTGGATCAGATTCGACAAAGGCGGTCCTTGAGAAGGTTGAAAAGCAACTTATGTATCACCGTTGTGGTTTTGTCATAGGTGAGAATTGTTCTTGCTAGATACTCATAACAGCCACGTAAAACTTGCAACAACAATTAGAAGACGTCTAACTTGTTTTTGCAGGGTATGTTGTGATGTGATATGGCTAATTACATGATGAGATATATGTGATGTATGAGATGATCATGTGTTGTATAGAATATCACGACTTGCATATCGATGAGTATGGCAACCGGCTGGAGCCATAGGGTTGTCTATAATTATTGTATGACCTGCGTGTCAATCATTAAGCACCATGTAATGCTTTACTTTATCGCTAAGCGGTAGCAATAGTAGTATGAGCATGGTGGGTGCGACAACCCCGATGGTGCAATAGAAATCATATGTCCTTGATGCACTGCTTGGTGACCAACCAAAATACATGACCTCCGAAGATGTTAAGAACGCTTGGGAGGCACGTACTGGAGATTACTCAATAGTTCAGTGTGCAACATTGTATGGCTTAGAACCGGGACTTCAAAGACGTTTTGAATGTCATGGAGCATATGAGATGTTCCAGGAGTTGAAGTTTATCTTTCAAAAGAATGCTCGGATCGAGAGTTATGAAACCTCCGATAAGTTCTATGCTTGCAAGATGGAGGAGCACGGGTCTATCAGTGAACATATACTCAGAATGCCTGGGTATTCAACCCGTCTAGCGGAGTTGGGAATTGCCCTTCTGCCAGAGGCGATCACTGACAGAGTTCTTCAATCACTGCCACCTAGTTACAAGAGCTTTATGATGAACTATAACATGCATAGGATGAACAAGTCAGTCGCCGAGCTGTTTGTGATGCTAAAAGTCACTGAGTCTGAAATCCAGAAAGAACATCAAGTGTTGATGGTCAATAAAACCACTAGTTTCAAGAAAAATGGCAAGGTCAAAGGCAAGGGAAAGAAGGGTAAAACCAAGAAAGATGGCAAAGCAGTTGCTACTCCTGTAAAGAAGCCCAAGCATGGACCCAAGCCAGAAACTGAGTGCTTTCATTGCAAGGGAACTGGTCACTGGAAGCAGAACTGCCCCAAGTACCTGGCTGACAAGAAGGCGGCCAACGACAAACAAGGTATATATGATATACATGTTATTGATGTGTACCTTACTAGCTCTCGTAGTAGTGCTTGGGTATTTGATACCGGTTCAGTTGCTCACATTTGCAACTCAAAGCAGGAACTATGGAATAAATGAAGGTTGGCAAAGGACGAAGTGACGATGCGTGTGGGAAATGGTTCCAAGGTTTATGAGATCGCCTTCGGCACGCTCTCTCTTCGATTACCATCGGGATTAGTGATGAACCTGAATAATTGTTATTTGGTGCCTGCGTTAAGCATGAACATTATATATGGACCTTGTTTATTGCTAGACGGTTACTCATTTAAATCAGAGAATAAAGGTTGTTCTATTTATATGAGTAATATCTTTTATGGTCATGCACCCAATGTTAGGGGTTTATTCATATTGAATCTTGATAGTGATGACACACATGTTCATAACATAGATGCCAAAAGATGTAGAGTTGATAATGATAGTACCACTTTCTTGTGGCACTGCCATTTAGGTCATATTGGTGTAAAACACATGAGGAAGCTCCATGCTGATGGACTTTTGGAGTCACTTGATTTTGAATCACTTGACACATGTGAACCATGCCTCCTGGGCAAGATGACTAAAACGTCGTTCTCTGGTACAATGGAATGGGCAAGTGACTTATTGCAAATCATACATACTGATGTGTGCGGTCCAATGAATGTTACAGCGCGTGGTGGATATCGTTATTTTCTCACCTTCACTGATGACTTAAGTAGATATGGGTATATTTACTTAATGAAACACAAGTCTGAAACGTTTGAATAGTTCAAGCAATTTCAGAGTGAAGTTGAGAATCATCGTAACAAGAAGATTAAATTCCTGCGATCTGATCGAGGAGGTGAATATCTGAGTTATGAGTTTGGCAGTCACTTAAGACAGTGTGGAATTGTTTCATAGTTGACACTGCCCGGAACACCACAGCGTAATGGTGTGTCCGAATGTCATAATCAAACCTTATTAGATATGGTGCGTTCTATGATGTCTCTTGCTGATTTGCCACTATCGTTTTGGGGTTATGCATTAGAGACAGCTGCATTCACTTTAAATAGGGCACCATCGAAATCCATTGAGACGACGCCATATGAACTATGGTTTGGCAAGATGCCAAAGTTGTCGTTTCTTAAAGTTTGGGGATGTGATGCTTATGTCAAAAAGCTTCAGCCTAAAAAGCTGGAACCCAAAGCGGAGAAATGCATCTTCATAGGATACCCGAAAGAGACAGTCGGGTATACCTTGTATCTAAGATCCGAAGGCAAAGTGTTTGTCGCTAATAACGGAACATTTCTTGAGAAAGAGTTTCTCTCAAAAGAATTGAGTGGGAGGAAAATAGAGCTTGATGAGGTTATTGAACCTTTACTTCAACCAGAAAGTAGCGCAACGCAGAAAGATGTTTCTGTGGAACCTACGATGGTAGAAGAGGAAGTTAATGACGATGATCATGAAGTTTGGATCAAGCTACTATTGAGCCTCGTAGGTCGACAAGGCCGCGTACTACTCGTGAGTGGTACGGCAACCCTATCTTGGAGGTCATGTTGTTGGACAACAATGAACCTACGGGCTATGGAGGAGCAGTGATGGGCCCAGATTCCGAGAAATGGTTAGAGGCCATGAAATCCGAGATGGGATCCATGTATGAAAACAAAGTATGGACTTTGGTAGTATTACCTGAAGGGCGAAAGGCCATTCAGAACAAATAGATCTTTAAGAAGAAGACGGACGCGGACGATAATGTCACCGTATATAAAGCTCGACTTGTGGCAAAGGGTTTTTCACAAGTTCAAGGAGTTGACTACAATGAGACCTTCTCACCCGTAGTGATGCTTAAGTCTGTCAGAATCATGTTGGCAATAGCTGCTTATTTCGACTATGAAATTTGGCAGATGGATGTCAAAACGGCGTTCCTCAACGGTTTCCTTGAGGAAGAGTTGTATATGATGCAACCAGAAGGTTTTTTTGATCCAGGGAATGCTGACAAAGTTTGCAAACTCCAGCGATCCATTTATGGGCTGGTGCAAGCATCTTTGAGTTGGAATAAGCGTTTTTATGAGGTGATCAAAGCGTTTGAGTTTATACAAGTTTACGGAGAAGCTTGTATTTACAAGAAAGTGAGTGGGAGCTCTATAGCGTTTCTAATATTATATGTGGATGACATATTGCTGATTGGAAACAATATAGAAATGCTAGAAATCGTGAAGGAATATTTGAACAAGAGTTTTTCAATGAAGGACCTAGGACAAGTTGCTTTCATATTAGGCATTAAGATCTATAGAGATAGATCGAGACGCTTGATAGCACTTTCACAGAGCACATACCTTGATAAAGTTTTGAAGAAGTTCAAAATGGATCAGTCCAAGAAGGGGTTCTTGCCTGTGTTACAAGGTGTGAAGTTGAGTAAGACTCAATGCCCAGTGACTGCAGAAGATGGAGAAAAGATGAGTGTCATCCCCTATGCTTCAGCCATAGGCTCTATCATGTATGCAATGTTGTGCACAAGACCGGATGTCAGCCTTGCCATAAGTATGGCCGGAAGGTTTCAAAGTGATCCTGGAATGGAACACAGGGCAGCGGTCAAGAATATCCTTAAGTACTTGAAAAGGACTAAGGAAATGTTTCTCGTTTATGGAGGTGATGAAGAGCTCGTCGTAAAGGGTTACGTCGATGCAAGCTTTAACACTCATCCGGATGACTCTAAGTCACAAACTGGATACGTATTTATTCTTAACGGGGGAGCGGTAAGCTGGTGCAGTTCCAAGCAAAGCGTGGTAGCTGATTCTACATGTGAAGTGGAGTACATCGCAGCCTCGGAGGTGGCAAAGGAAGGACTCTGGATGAAGCAGTTCGTGACAGATCTTGGAGTAGTGCCCGGTGCACTGAATCCAATGAACCTGTTCTATGACAACACTGGTGCCATTGCTGTGGCCAAGGAACCAAGGTTTCACAAGAGGACCATACATATAAAGCGACGCTTCAACTCCATCCGCGATTACATAAAGGAGAAGGACATAAATATTTGCAAAGTGCACACGGATCTAAATGTTGTAGACCCATTGACTAAACCTCTTCCAAAGGCTAAACATGATCAACACCAGAACTGCATGGGTGTTCGATTCATTACAATGTAAATCACATAGTGATGTGAGCTAGATTATTGACTCTAGTGCAAGTGGGAGACTGTTGGAAATATGCCCTAGAGGCAATAAATAAAGTGTTTATTATTATATTTCCTTGTTCATGATAATCATTTATTATTGATGCTATAATTTTATTAATTGGAAACACATTACATGTGTGGGTAAATAGACAATACTTTGTCCCTAGTATGCCTCTAGTGAACTAGCTCGTTGATCAAAGATGGTCAAGGTTTCATAGCCATTGAAGTGTGATTTCATTTGATAACTACATCACATCATTAGGAGAATGATGTGATGGACAAGACCCAAACTACAAATGTAGCATTTGATCGTGTCAGTTTATTGCTACTGTTTTCTACATGTCAAGTATATGTTCCTATGACCATGAGATCATGCAACTCATGGATACCGGAGGAGTGCCTTGTGTGTATCAAACGTCGCAACATAACTGGGTGACTATAAAGGTGCTCTACAGGTATCTTCGAGGGTGTATATTGAGTTGTCATGGATCAAGACTGGGATTTGTTACTCCATGTGACGGAGAGGTATCTCAGGGCCCACTCGGTAATACAACATCACAATAAGCCTTGCAAGCAATGTGACTAATTGTTAGTTGCGGGATCTTGTATTACGGAACGAGTAAATATACTTGCTCATAACGAGGTTGAACTAGGTATGGAGATACCGACGATCGAATCTCGGGCAAGCAACATACCGAAGAACAAAGGGAACATCATACGGGATTAACTGAATCCTTGACATAGAGGTTCGACCGATAAAGATCTTCGTAGAATATGTAGTAACCAATATGGGCATCCAGGTCCCGCTATTGGTTATTGACCATAGAGGTGTCTCGGTCATGTCTACATAGTTCTCGAACCCGCAGGGTCTGCACACTTAAGGTTTGGTGACGTTTCGGTAGTATAGAGTTATGTATGGTGGTGATCGAATGTTGTTCAGAGTCCCGCATGGGATCCCGGACGTCACGAGGAGCTCCAAAATGGTCCGAAGGTAAATATTCATATATAGGAAGTCCTATTTTGGTGGCCGGAAAAGTTTTGGGCCCATCGGTAGTGTACCGGGAGTGCCGGTAGTGTACCGGGAGACCATCGGGAGGGGTATTTCGATCCAAGAGGCTCCATGGGCTGTGGGAGAGTGCTTAGCAGCCCTTAGTGGTCTGGTGGAAGTCCCACACAAGGCCCATGCGGTTTGGGGAAAAAAGGCCCAAAGAGAAAAAGTGGAAAAAGGCAAAAATAGGGTGAATCCTAGTCCTACTAGGATTGGAGGTGGAGTCGACTCCACCTCCTCCACCTGGTTCGGCCGACTCCTTGGAGGCTTGGCCCTTGTGCCAAGCCTCCTCCTCTCTTCCTCCTATCTATACTAGAGGTTGTAGGGTTTTTGCACAGAATTTTCAGCCACGTGCTGCCCGTTCCTCCGGTGCATAGTTTCTCCTCTAGATCGGTTTTCTGCAACGCTTAGGCGAAGCCCTGCCGGAATAGCTCCACCACCATCGCCGGAGCACCGTCACGCTGCCGGAGAACTCTTATTCCTCTCCGCTCCTTCTTGCTGGATCAAGACGGCGGAGATCGTCATCAAGCTGTACGTGTGCTGAACGCGGAGGTGTCATCCGTTCGGCGCTAGATCGGAAGAATCGTGATCAAGTTCATGGGACGGATCGTGATCGGATAGCGGGACGGATCGTGATTGGATCGCGGTATGGATCATGATTGGATCGTGGGACGGATCGTGATTGGATCGCGAAGACGTTCGACTACACCAACCGCGTTTCTTAACGCTTCCCGCTTAGCGATCTACAAGGGTACGTAGATCCACTCTCCCTCTCGTAGATGCTCATCACCATGGATAGATCTGCATGTGCGTAGGAAAAATTTTGTTTTCCATGCAACGTTCCCCGACACATCCATCCAACAAGACCAAGCAGGACTAGGGGTGTTACCTCCCACGGAGGGCCCTGAACCTGGGTACATCGTGTGTCACCATCGCTTGTGCCCAATCTCGCACCCAGACCCCGTCGGCGTCCTCCGGCCCCAACCACTCACGATAAGCCACCCCATGGCATCTGTCGTGAGAAAACGATGACAGACAGTGAATCACAAAGCTTAACACCATTATTCTTACTAATTAATATTTAGAAACAAGTAAGCCTCCATACTATAACTTCAATACCATTGATCATATGTGTCCTTATTCAGTGATCTACATTTTTTTATTATATCCCTCTTGTATTCCTATCATATAACCCGTGCAAATTATCACTTACTATTTAAAATCTCGAAAAGTTATAAGTGAAGCATGAGCGTGCATAATGATTTCTATAAAATATAATTATCGTCACGCTCTAAAGATATAAGTGAAGCACATGAGCAAAACTGCCTTGACTCAAAAGATATAAGTGAAGCATAAAGAGCATTCTAATATCTCAATGAATGTGTGTCTCTCATAATAGGTGTGTCTAGCAAACAATGATTGTGACAAACTAAAAAGCAAACAAAACAAAACTGCAGCACACGACACTCTAACCAAAACACATATCATGTGATGAATAAAAATATAGCTCCAAGTAAAATTACCGATATATTGGAGACAAAAGAGGGGATGCCTTTTGGGGCATCCCAAAGCCTATATGCTTGTGTCTTCCTTGAATATTACCTTGGAGGTACTTGGGAATCCCCAAGCCTAGGGTCTTGTCGCTCCTTATTCCTTCATCCATCATGATCTCACCCAAAACATGAAAACTTCAGCGCACAAAACTTAACAGAAACTTCGTGAGATCCATTAGTATAATCAAATCATCATTAACCTAAGGTACTGTTATAAATAGATTCATATTTTCCCTTGAATAATACAAACTAAACTAACTTCTCCATGACTTATACATCCCGATATAATCCATAGCATCATCAAAATAAGCACACTACGCAATAAAAACATAATTTGTCTAAAATAGAACAATACGTAATGATCTGGACTAAAACTATACTTCTATAAATCATTGTTGGAAATATTCCCTAGAGGCAATAATAAATTAGTTATTATCATATTTCCTTGTTCATGATAATCATTTATTATCCATGCTATAATTGTATTGATTGGAAACTCAGATACATGTGTGGATACAAAGACAACAAAGTGTCCCTAGTAAGCCTCTACTAAACTAGCTCGTTGATCAAAGATGGTTAAGGTTTCCTAGCCATAGACATGTGTTGTCATTTGATAATAGGATCACATCATTGGGAGAATGGTGTGATGGACAAGACCCAAATAATGAACGTAACATATGATCGTGTCAGTTTATTGCTATTGTTTTCTGCATGTCAACTATGTGTTCCTATGACCATGAGATCATGCAACTCACTGACACCGGAGGAGTAACTTGTGTGTATCAAACGTCGCAACATAACTGGGTGACTATAAAGGTGCTCTAGAGGTGTCTTCGAGGGTGTCTGTTGAGTGGGCATGGATCAAGACTAGGATTTTTTACTCCATGTGAAGGAGAGGTATCTCAGGGCCCACTCGGTAATACAATATAACAATGAGCCTTGCAAGCAAAGTGACTAAAGAGTTAGCCACGAGATCATGTATTATAGAACGAGTAAAGAGACTTGTCAGTAACGAGATTGAACTAGGTATAGAGATACCGACGATCGAATCTCGGGCAAGTAACATACCGAAGAACAAAGGGAACAACATACGGGATTAACTAAATCCTTGACATAAAGGTTCAATTGATAAAGATCTTCGTAGAATATGTAGGAACCAATATGGGTGTCTAGGTCCCGCTATTGGTTATTGGATGTAGAGGTGCCTCGGTCATGTCTGCATAGTTCTCAAACCCGCAGGGTCTACACACTTAACATTTGGTGATGATATAAGTATAGTTGAGTTATTATGTTGGTGACCGAAAGTTGTTTGGAGTCCCGGATGAGATCCCGGACATGACGAGGAGCTCCGGAATAGTCCCGAGGTAAAGATCGGTATATGGGATAATTGTTTTTGGTCTCCGGAATGGGTTTCGGATGTTTCCCTAAATGTTCGGGGTAAAAGAACACTTTATTTGGGCCAAGGGGTAAAGCCCACAAGGCTTTAGGAAGGTGCAAAAGGAGTTTTGTGGAGGCCAGGGGCTAGACGCCAGGTACCCTGGCGTCTGGGGCCAAACGCCGAGGACCCTGGCGTCTGGTCCTCGAGTCTGAGGAGGACTCTTGCCTTGCGTGCCAAACTAACTTTGAGGAGGCTCATTCTCCAAATTTCGACCCAGGGCTCTACATATAAATAGAGGGGCAGGGCTAGCACCCAGAACACATCAAATATTCCCCAAGCCGTTTGTCGGCAACCCCGTACCCTCTAGTTTATCCTCTGTCATAGTTTCTGTTGTTCTTGGTGAAGCCCTGCAGAGATTATTCTTCACCACCACCGTCACCATGTCGTCATGCTGCCGGAACTCATCTACTACTTCGCCCCTCTTGCTAGATCAAGAAGGCGAGGACGTCATCAAGCTGTATGTGTGTTGAATGTGGAGGTGCCGCCCGTTTGGCGCTATATCGTGATTGGATCGTGGGACGGCTTGCGATTTGGATCGCGAAGACATTTGTCTACATCAACCACGTTTCTTAACGCTTCCGCTTAGCAATCTACAAGGGTATGTGGATCCGATCTCTCCTCACGTAGATGCTCATCTCCTAGATTGATCTTGGTGAAGTGTAAGAAATTTTTGTGCAATGTTCCCCAACACTCATAACATTCTATACAATTAGAACAACACGGGAAATTTGTATCTCAATACATTGTAAAAAATTCAACAATTTATCATGTTCTAGTAAAAATGAAAATTGAAATACTGGGCGTAAAAGTTTATGTTTCTACAGAGTATCAATTCAATTATCATCCACATCATCTTTATGGGTTTACTTGGAACAAAACTCAAAAAGAAAAGATACAAACACAATAAATAAAGTTGCAATCATCATGTTGACCCAAGAAAAGAAAATAAAAGTACAAAATATAACTATTGGCTTGCCTCCCAACAATCGCTATTGTTTAATGCCCCAAGCTAGGCATAATGCATAGTTTCAAGTGTTATCATCCTTCTTCAAATTCATTCGAGCTAAATAACCATATACTTTTCTTAAAAGTTCTCTTTTTCATACTCTTATTTTCTGGTATGTGTCGTATTAACAGGGCTATGTTTGTTGATTTTAACATTCATAGCTTTGAATTCTTGGGTAACTGGATCATCCACATAGAGATCCTCATACAAAACAGAAATTCATCATCAATAGGATCCCTAGCGGTGTCCTCAGACCCTTCTTCATTAAATTCTTCATTAATCCTTTAACAATTCACCCAAGTTTATGATGACCCACAAGTATAGGGGATCAATCGTAGTCTTTTCAATAAGTAAGAGTGTTGAACCCAACGAGGAGCAGAAGGAAATGACAAGCAATTTTCAGCAAGGTATTCTCTCACCCAAGTTTATGATGACCCACAAGTATAGCGGATCAATCGTAGTCCTTTCGATAAGTAAGAGTGTTGAACCCAACGAGGAGCAGAAGGAAATGACAAGCGGTTTTCAGCAAGATATTCTCTGCAAGTGCTATAAGTAACAATGATAGATAGTTTTGTAGCAAGATAATTCATAACAAGTAACAAGTAAAAATAGTAGCAAGTGTGTAGTAAGGTCGCCCAATCCTTTTGATAGCAAAGGACATGCCTGAAAGTTCTCTTATATGAAGCAAAGTGCTCTCGAGGACACATGGGAATTTCCGTCTAGTCACGTTCATCGTGTTGAGCTGATTCGCGTTCGTTACTTTGATAATTTGATATGTTGGTGGACCAGTGCTTAGGCATTGTTCTTACTTGAACTAACAACCTACTTATGATTACCCACTCTCGCAAGCATACACAACTATGAAACAAGAACTAAGGTAAATCTAACCATAACATGAAACATATGAATCCAAATCAGCCCCTTACGGAATAACGCATAAACTAGGGTTTAAGATTCTGTCACTCTCGCAACCCATCATCTACTTATTAATACACAATGCCTTCCCTTAGGCCCAAAATCTGGTGAAGTGTCATGTAGTCGACGTTCACATGACACCACTAAAGGAAGCAATAACATACATATCATCAAAATATTGAACGAACACCAACTTCACATGATTACTTATAGCAAGACTTCTTCCATATCCCCGAGAACAAAAGTAATTACTCACAAATCATCACCATGTTCAATATCAGAGGTATAATCAATATGATGAAGGATCTGAACATATTATCTTCCACCAAGTAAACCAACAAGCATCAACTTCAAGATGTAATCAACACTACTAGCAACCCGTATATACCAATCTTAGGTTTGAGACAAAGATTGAATACAAGAGATGAACTAGGGTTTGAGATGAGATGGTGCTTGTGAATATGTTGATGAAGATTGGTCCTCCCACGAAGGAGGAAGCATTGGTGATGACGATGGCTTCGATTTCCCCCTCCCGGTGGGAAGTTTCCCCGGCAGAATCACTTTGCCAGAGAGCAAAAGGGCCTCTGTCTAGGTTTCTGCCTCGAGACGACTATGCTTCATCCCAAAAGTGTCCTGTTTATTTTTTCTAGGTCAAAACCCATCATATAGTAGAAGATGGGGGGCGAAGCCTATTTGTGGGCCTCCCCCTCCATCAGGGCGCGCCCAGGGGTGGCCGCACCCTGTTGGCTTGGGAGCCACACGTGGCCCACTCTGGTTGTTCTTTGTTTCAGAAATTTAGATATATTCCACAAAGAATCCTCTTCAAGTTTCAGGTCATTTGGATTGCAGAAGATTTTTTAGTCTTTTTCATGGCTTTCGGGTCCAGAATTCCAGTTTCCAACAATTTCCCTCTTCATCTTGGATCATGCAAATAAAGAGAGAAAAGATATTAGAATTGCATCATAGAATGGAACGATGACCAAAAATAATATAAATACCAATAAGAAATCATGATGCAAAAGGGATGCATCAGTTTATCATAAGTATTATTAAATAATGTTTGGATTGAGTCTATTTGTGGAACCCCCTTTCTAATATTTTCACCATAAGCCTGATAATCTTTAGATTCTAACCTACGCATAACGTCTTGATCATGAAGAATTTCTTCAATACGAGGATGTTTCGAGACTACCTTATAAAAGGCAAATATGCCTCTAGCTTCATGAGTTATGTAATCAAATTCATGCATAAGGGTAATAGTAGCCAACTTTTTAGTTCTTGGATCATGGATATTAGCAAGCTCAAAAAACACTCCTTATAGAATGGGATGACTATGAAAAAAAATCAAGTTTAAACACAAGCATAGCAATAGCATCCACATAACTATTTATCAAGAATAAATCCATCACCATGGTTTATTCGAGTTGGTATCTTCCTAAATTCCATTATCTCGCCCACTTGGAATTCCTATATCAATTACCTAACCCGATCCCAAACAAGCTCATCATACTATCAAGTCAGTCAGGCATCAACAAGTGGTATGACTCCCGAGCAAGTTAAGAATTCTTTAATAGCATGCTTTCCGATAATATGCATACATCTGACATGATAAGGTTTAGTTCTAAGAACATGGGGAGGTTTATTATTATGAGTTTCGTTATCAAGATAATCATAATTAGGTTTCAAATTCTTCCTCGTGGGTTTCGCTAGGACTATCTCCACTAGCGCTTTCAACATCTTTCTCAAATTTGGACATGATGGCAACTTCAAGTAAGATAGCACACAAGATTTTTTTGGTATTTTTAACATATAACAGAAAATAAGAGCTAACAAAAAGTAGAACAGGTAAATATTAATGTGTATGAAGGGACCTTGTGTTTGTTTGATAATCTCCCCGGTAATGGCACCAGAAATTCTTCTACTACTTGTGATTGGCGTTGGGATTTTCCTGAACAGGAAGGGTGGTGTAGTGTAGTAGCACAAAGTATTTCCCTAAGTTAAGAACCAAGATTTATCGAACCAATAGGAGATCACCTAAATGAACGGTTGACAATACCTACGCACACATAAATATACTTGCAACCAACACGGGCAAGAGGGTTGTCAATCCCCTTGTACTCATTAATTGCAAGGATCAATTCTGATAATGAAGAATAGATAATTATAAATAGCAAAAGTAAATAAAATTAAATAAATTGCAGCAAGGATATTTGTAGGGTTTTAGTAAATATAACAAGTGAATGGACGCGGGGGCCATAACTTTCACTAGAGGCATCTCTCTCATGAACATACAATGAGGGGTGAACAAAGTATTATTGGGCAATTGATAGAAAAGGGAATAATTATGATGTTATTCGTGGCATGATCATATATGTAGGCATTACGTCCATGACAAGTAGACCGAAATGATTCTGCGTCTACTACTATTACTCCATCAATTGATGGCACCATCCCGCATGCATCTATGGTATTAAGTTTATAACAAATAGAGTAATGCTCGGAGCATGATGACATAATGTAGACAAAGTAAACCAATTAATTTGTTCGAAGCCCGTCATTTTATTCTTAGTAGCAACAATAAAAATACATGCCTCGCTGCTCCTCTTATCACAGAGTAAGGACACTACAAGATTAAACCTACTACTATGCACCACTTCCTCCGAAGATCTAATCATCAACTTGGTCCAAGAAAACTCATGGATCGAAAATCACACATAGCTATAAAATCCCATATAATAAATCTCAAAGAGTATTCAATTAATTTCAATGAATAATATGATCATAAACCAATAATTCATCAGATCCCAACAAACACACCTCAAAAATTACACTGAATAGGTCTCTGAAGAGATCATTGTATAGAAGATCAATTAAAGTGAGAGAGAGAGAGAGAGATCTAGCTACTTCTATTTACCCGCGGGCTTGTGAGAACTACTCACACATCATTGGGGACCCAACATGGTTGATGAAGACGACCTCCATGATGGATTCCCCCTCTAACAGAGTACTGGAAAATGCCTCCAAATGAGATCACAAAAGAACAGAGGCTTGCGGCGACGGATTTTTTTTGGATGATCTCTGAGGGTTTCTGAATATATGTGAATTTATAAGCCGTGAAATAGGGCAAATGGAGAAGCAGTGGGCCCATGAGGGGGCCAGGCACGCCCGTGCCTTGTTGCCTCCTTGTGTGACTACTAGACTCCTCTCGAAGCTTCTAGGGTTCATTTTGGTCCAGAAAAAAGTCATCAAATCATGTTTGGACTTTGTCTGACATAAATTTTTCGAAAAACCACAAACAAGCAGAAACCAACAACTGACGCTTGGCTCTGGGTTAATAGGTTAGTTTCTAAAAGTGATATAAAAATGGTGTATAAAGCATACAAGATTGATAATATAATAGCATGAAACAATCAAAATTATACATACATTGGATACGTATCAATAGTCAGCGTCATACCCAAGAAGACGAAGATCTTTTGAACACTGATGATGAGGAAGAAGAACCTACTCATCAAGATGCTCAAGAAAATGAAGAATTGGGGGAGGAGGATGAATAAGTTGATTCCCACGCACAAAACGTCGATGCAGAAGACAAAGAGGAGGCTGCTCTAGAACCTTGAGCAGTTAATTGAAGTGCCAACGAAAGAGAGAGAATTAAGCCTCCGTATTCACAAAGAACTAAAGAGAAGGAAGCCATGGTGTCATGCTTTGTGATTGCTTCTCATCTAGGTGATGGATTTGGGTTTTCCTAAACACATGATTACTACTTTTGTGGAGAAATTTATTTGGGTGGTTCTTACGCTGGTTTATGTATTCTGGGGTCTCTATTTATACATTTCGACTATCCTTTTTAAGGATGCATCCTGGATATGTTTTTGTATTCATGCTTCCATAATTGCCAGTTACGTTGTGATATGTTATGACCATTGAGATGCACATGGGCTATTCTTTATGACAGTTAGCTTATCTTTCAAATGGTTTAAGTTTGTTTGTTTAGATGAGCTTAATTTATATTTTTCCACTCAATGATTAGTTCTCCAGCTGTAGATTGATGTTGCGGTTAGCTTGCTTTCACAGATGATTGACAAAGAAAAGAACTGGATGGTGTATCTTGGTTTCACGCATGTGGCACATTCATGGGATACGAATGTATGTCCTATTAAGCAAATTGATTTGATTGTCCTTGATCAGGAGGTTAGCATGATGGTGTGCTCTATATTTCCTTTCCATGTGCCTAAGCTCCATGTTCTTGCCTTAGTTCTGCTCTTGATTTCCCACTTGCCTTATGCGCATGTCCCTCCCTCGGCAACTAATCAGTTGCGACTCTATGTGAAGTTCGAACTTCTTAAATAGTTAGAATTTCACTTGCATCCAACCCCCTTTTGTCTCAACTTGTGGGTTTCGAACCGAAAAGTTAAGCCGAACCAAACACATCCTAAGTAAGGCCAACTTCTAGTTGATACCCCCCAAAATAAAGATGTAAAATGATAGTGTAAACTTAGTGGGGTATTTTACTCCACTAAGTTTCGGTCGTTTCTAGCCGATCCCCTAAATTTAGTGGAGTAAAACTTACATTTGGTTCATACACTCCGTCGAACAGCTACTAAGTGCTTCCGCGACGACCCATAGGTGTAGATGGATTTGGTTTGGTCTAGGAGGCAGCCATGGTGAAGAGGCATAAGGAGAGCAGGCCGTACCCATGGCGACTCATTGATCCGGTCGAGTCGCGGCTGCCACAACACCATAGAGGTAGAGGTGGCACAACTCTTGCCGACGACGTGGGGCGGCTTCACGGTCTGGCCCTTGGCCTCAGGGTTGTTGTGGCGGGCATTGGTGGAGAAGATCTCGTCGACGGGGCTGGGGGCAAGGCATTGCTGGACCTGGTGGATACGCCGCCGCTGGGCGGGGTGTTGCAGGGCCTGCCGAAGATGTCACTTATGCTGATCCTGGTCTTCTCCGGCACCGACTGCAGGTCGCAACCATCTAATTGTTGTGGATGTGGACATGGTGGGGCGGCGTGGATGGCCGGCTGGTCATGAGGGAGATTCACTTGAGCTGTCGACCGGCCACAAGGGAGCTTCACGCGAGTCACCTGCCGACTACAAGAAGGCCTTGCGCGAAGAAAACTTTTACTCGGCCGCCTCTAGACGAAGTAAATTTACTTCACGGATAGGAGGTGGTGTAAAATATTTACTTCTCTATTCGGATTAGGGGGTCGGCTAGCTGCTGGTTAGAGGAGTAAAACCGGAATTTAACTCCTCTATAGCCTAATATGGGATCGACTAGAGTTGGCCTAAGATTGTTATAGTGATAATCTACTTTATCACTATTGTATGCCACCTTAGTTGGAATGCAAATCAATCAATAATTTGCATTGTTAATAATAGATTCTGTTTGAAAAGGGTGTTAGTCTAATCTTAACAATGTTGTGCTGGGCTGGTAACGAATGCATTTTAGGTGCGATCATCTATACCTCCTAATAAAAGAAATATGTATTCGTCGTATCTTTTTGCAGAAACCCCCTAACATTTAAAAAACTAATCAATCCTCAACCTGTATAAGGGAAAACATGTATGTTTTTTCCAAGTGAAGTTGCCCGATTTGGCCCCACAAATCCAGCCTATCATCACGTATCCGGAGTGGACAAAAAAATAAGGGCTGAGAAACAGGATTCAAACCCACGTCGTCCTGGTAGAATGAGGAGGTGCAACTTGATGACCAACTAAGACAACTAATTGGTGTGCTCAAATACATGTTGTATTGAATTCATATGATTTTATACGGGCCCTAAATGGGATTGGGCCTCAATCCGTGCTTAATCTCTTGGGCCAGCTTCACTAGCATGTGCATCATCAACAACGTATAAAAATAGAATTCCACACTTTTACAAGCTTTCATTACTAAACCGGGAGGGACCGGGCTCCCGCTATCGCACAGGTGATCTGGCGGCGACGGAGAGGCAGCGTGAGTGACATGGCGGCGCCTGAGCCGGTGGCTCTGCCGGGGGAGGAGGACCATTTTCCTGGAGAAGGCCCCGAGGGGTGCCTGTTCAGCGGAAGCTTTCAAAAGGAAATCCGGGTGAGATCTCGGCGGATCGTCCGGCAAGCGAAAGATGGGAGGCGTCGCTTGGATCAGGCCCAGAGAAGGGCAGAGGAGATTTTCGGCCTCTCAGAAGGTGAGGTCCACTCTATCCTACACAGGGAAGGTCCGATCTGGTTGTCTGATTCCAATTTTGCCATGATTTCTACAGATTGGGAGTGCTCTAATCGGAAGGAACCCACGAGGAATATTAAGGGGGATTGTGATTTGTTGCCTACTGCTCCGATGGGGATTCCTATTAGTCTAGGATTTTCATAGAGTAATCAGCGGACTGCAGCCGCGGTAATTGATCCTCCTATAGAAACTGTCGTGTTTAAGTTCATGGGGGTCAACGGAGTGATCTCAGCGAGGATTTTTAGGAAACTGCAATATTATGATTGTCCTATTGTTGGTATGAACTTTATTTCAGATTTAGAGCCTGTGAGGATTAGGAACCCGAAGTGCTATATTGCTAGTAGTTGGGAGAGGCCCCGTTATTCACACAAGTCATCAGAACAGAGGACTAGGTACCCTCATCCCTATTTGGTGAGTAGAGACCCAGGGGAGAGAGCAATGGCAGACTTTGGTGAGGGAAGAGGGAAGCCAGTGGAGATGGAACAGGGGAGTGTAGGGATTTTGGTAGGGACGATAGCCTCGACAGAGGGGGTGCGTTCTTTGCCGGTCAAGGCCAGGGCGGGATCCTCCCGGACTCTGGTTACTCCTGACCGTCTGGGCAAGGGGGAGCCGAGGCGCCCAAGAGGCGAAGGCTCTCCTCTCATCGTCGACATGGAGGCTGCTTGCAAGGCCATCACCGGGCATCTGGTGGTCGGACGCCTCCTATCCCCTTTCAGGCCAACCCACGAGTCATCATCGATGAACTCCGGGCAACGGCATGGAAGTAGCAAGGGGTTGTTACTGTCCAAGAGGTGGCTAGTGATGATGGGAGGTTTGTACTCAACTTTGCCACTAAGGGGGATCGACGGTTTGTTCTCAAGGCACAACCGTGGCACTATAAGCAGGATGGTATCATCTTCGCTGAGTTTGACGGCAGGGGTGACCCGGCTGAGATTGATCTTGGCGTAATGGCCATTTGGGCCCAAGTACGTGACCTCCCATTCATGCTCAAGACTGAGAGTATGGGTTGGACTCTTGGGCACCAGTTAGGGGAAGTGCTAGAGGTGTCACACCGCAACCATGTCATTGTTGAAAAATTTCTGCGTGTGCGTGTGCAAATTTTACTACATGAACCTCTCAAGAGCACAGTAGAGTTTACTCCTTTGGGTAGTTCAAATATTTGCAAATATGGTGTAAGATATGAAAAACTCCCCTTGTATTGTGAGTGTTTTGGAATTGTTGGCCACACCTCTAAGAGTTTTGTAATGTTCCAAGTGAGAAGAGGGTTGCTAGTTTTCCTAAGAACCTTAGTGTAGAGGCCTACTGGAAGGGCTATGGAGCAAGCAAAAGAGCTCTTATACTTGGGAGCTCTTCTCATGGCAGCAAGATTCCGGTCATTGGCATCGACATCAACAATAATGCCAAGACCATGGACATCATTGGGGTGGCCAAGGTTGTGGGTGACCTCACGGTTTCCGACAAGGGAGGTGGTGAGCCCGCCTTGGCGGTGGCCGTGGTGACAAGGGTGACTGCCTAGCCCATCCTTCCGCTCGGCCAGGAGGGCCGGGCACAGGGGGAGTCTATGATCGTCTGCTTCAGAGCCGTGCCTGGTCAGGAGGACCGAGCGCTCATGCCGGCTGCCGTTACCAGCTTAGGCCAGGAGGGTTTGAGCCTGGCGACGCTGGAGGAAACAGGTCGGGTGCAAGGTCAGTAGGACCTATAACATCTGTGGGTGAAAAATGCCATAGCGCAACCTTTGGCTAGGAGCTTTTTTTCACAGGGACCAAACAGAGGCCAACGGGAACATGGGGAGCAGCCGGTGGCTGGGCAGCTTCTCTTCCAACCCGGGGTGCTGGAGGCTCTATTTGGAGCAGTGGCTGCCAGACTTGCAGCTGCAGGTGGTGATACCACTAAGTATGTAGAGAATTTTCAGTTCAGTGATGGGAAGAAAGATGTAAACAGCAACCCAAGGAAGAAAGGAAGGAAAGAGAGCAAGATAGGGACGAAGGAGAAAACTGGGGAGGCACGTAAATTGGTCCTGGGTAAGAAAAGGGGTCGCCTTCCTGAAGCTAGGCCAACAGGGAGTGACGTAGAATTTTCCTTTGAAAAATCCCTTGATAGTTATGAGCATATCCTGTACGGAGATGTAATAGTTTCATCTAAGTGCGTGTGCATGGGTAGAGTTGAAGTAGTGCAGGACATGGAGGGAGGGGTGAAGCATGTGGCAAGGTAGATAGAGGAGAAAGAAGTATATGTCCAGCAAGGGGTGGAATCGGTTGGCGAGAAGAAAGGTGAGAATGGCACATCGGTGGCCTCCGAGGAGGAGGACCACCGAGCCAAATGAAAATCTTAGGGTGGAACTATCATGGTATGCTCTCCCACACGGCAGTTCACGAGCTCCAGGACCTTCAGGAGCGCACAAAGGCAGATTTTATTTTCCTTGCAGAGTCTCATTTGAATAAATGTAAAGCTGATGAGCTACGCCGTGTCCTAAAATTTGAGTCTATGGTTGTAGTGGAAAGCGACGGTCGGGTCGGTGGCCTTGTTCTATTTTATCAAACTTTGAATAAAGTTGTGTTGAACTATGCTTCGCCTCATTTTATTGATGTTCTGGTTATGCATGAAGATACTGTACAGTGGAGATTCACTGGGTTTTACGGTTATCCGAAGTGGAATGAACGCAATTTATCTTGAAACGATATTCGCAATTTCCATAGCAAGGGCGACCACCCGTGGGTAATGATGGGGAGTTTTAATGAAATATTATACTCTTCGGAAAAAGATGGCGGAAATGTGAGACCAAGTGGAATGATGAGAGACTTCCGTCAATGTCTCATGGATTGTGGGTTGGAGGATCTAGGTTACATCGGTGACCCATTCACGTGGAGTAGAGGTGATATTCGTGAGCGTCTTGATCGAGCTGTTTGCAATATAGATTGGGCACATAAATTTCCTCGAGCGGCAGTAATCAGCAAAGAACATATCCACTCTGATCATCGGTCGCTGGTCCTAGACATGGATTATTTGGATGCCAACATCTTCAGACAATCAGAAGGGCGTGTCAAACAATTTGAAGCAAGGTGGCTAAAGGAAGAGACAATTACGGAAATTGTCAAGGAGTCTTGGGAGAAAGCAAAGCTAGCAAGTATTGGTCCATCTCTAGCTAATCGTACGAGAGCCGTTAATGCAAATCTACATTTGTGGGACAAGGAAACACTCAAAGGCCCCAAGCGAAGAATAAATAAATTAAAGAAGGAACTAGAGAGATTGAGGCGCGGCCCTTTGAGTACGGAATCTCGTTGTCGACAGAAGGAAATTATTGTGCTAATTGAGAACCTATTGGATCAAGAGGAAATCTTTTGGCTACAAAGAGGGCGGGCAAACTGGTTGATGCACGGGGATCGTAATACATCTTTCTTCCATAATGCGGCTATTGCTAGGAAAAAAAGAAATATTATAAATAAGCTACTTGATGATTCGAGGGTCTGGAAAGAAGATAAGGATTTAAAAGATCAAATTACTAGTTATTTCTCTCAACTCTTTACCTCGGAAGTGCAGCATCCGAATCAAGAAGTCATGTCCCTGGTCCATAGGAAGGTGTCCACTGAAATGAACAATATACTTTGTGCTCCGTATACATCTGAAGATGTGCGCAAGGCAGTTTTTGATATTGGAGACTTAAAAGCTCCAAGGCCAGATGGATTGCATGCCATTTTTTGTAAAAGGTTTTGGCTGATGTTAGGGGATGATCTAGTTGAGGAGGTTCTCCAAGCAATCAATACATGTACTATACCAGCGGGATGGAATGATACTGCGATTGTTATGATCCCAAAGGTGAACTCTCCAACTAAGGTCACCCAGTTTAGGCCGATTAGCTTATGCAATGTGGTGTATAAAATTATTGCTAAAATGGTGGCTTCTCGTTTAAAGTTTTTTTAACCAGAAATCATTAGCCCAACACAGAGTGCATTCATGCCTGGTAGACTGATCACAGATAACATTTTAATGGCTTACGAGTGTTTTCATACTATCAAGAATAAGAGAGAAGGTAGAGAGGGCTTATGTGCTACCAAACTTTATATGCACAAAACCTACGATAGAGTTGAATGGCCTTTTTTAAAGGAGATTATGTTGAGATTGGGTTTCCGTCAAGACTGGGTGAACCTTATTATGAAATGTGTCTCAACGGTCACATGCATAGTAAGGATTAATGGGGAGGAAACTGAAAGGATTAAGCCTACAAGGGGTCTGTGACAGGGTGACCCTCTATCACCATACCTATTCTTATTATGCACGGAAGGGTTGAATGCTCTGCTAAAACATGCAGAGGACAATGGAAACATTTCAGGAGTTAAAGTATGTAGAGATGCCCGTCCATCACTAATCTCCTCTTCGCAGATGATTCGTTGATTCTTATGAAAGCCAACCAAAACAGTGCGGCAACCTTGAAATCAGCACTGGATTTATACTGTGCGGCATCGGGGCAATTGGTAAGTGTGGAAAAATCCAGTATCTTCTTTAGCCCAAACATGAAGGTGGAAATTAGAGAGAAAATGTTTACAATTTTGAATATAATGACAGAGGCACTCAATGATAAATATTTGGGTTTGCCAACAATAGTGGGATTAGATAGAACAGATTGTTTCCAATTCCTAATTGAACGGATAGTTAAAAAAATTAGCAGCTGGAAGGAAAAATTACTGTCAACTGGGGGAAGGAGATCCTACTTAAGGCTGTTGTCCAAGCCATACCTACCTATGCAATGTCGGTCTTTAAAATTCCTAAAAAAATTGTAAAGGAATTATAGACGTGATGGCGCATTTTTGGTGGGGAGACGAGGAGAAACAGAGAAGGATGCATTGGATGGCCTGGTGGAAAATGTGTGTTCCTAAAAATCAAGGAGGGATGGGATTTCGTGATATTCACTGTTTCAATTTGGCATTACTCGCTAACAGGCATGGCGTCTTATTGACAAACCTGATTCGTTGTGTGCTCTATCCTTGGAGCTAAGTACTATCTGGATGGAGATTTGTTGAACACCAAGCTTAAGAAAGGCTCTTCTTTTACTTGGCAAAGTATCATGACAGGTACAGAATCTTTAAAAAGAGGATATATTTGGCGTGTGGGGAATGGACAGAATATTAATATTTGGGAAGATGCTTGGATCCCCAACTGTGCTACAAGGAAAATTGTGACTCCTAGAGGAGGACAATTACTATCTAAGGTAGGAGACCTGATTGGTCCTATCTCCAATAATTGGGATGAAGACCTCATCAGACAAACAATGTGGCCCATTGATGCACAATGGATTCTTTCAATTCCACTCCCACAATATGATATGTCAGATTTTATCGCTTGGAGTTATACAAAAAATGGTACATTCTCGGTTCGGTCTGCCTACTCTGTGGAATGGGATCATCAGTATGGGAGTAAACTTCGACATACAATTGGGATGGGCCGAACGGCAACAAATCCTATCTGGAGTACTATATGGAAGCTATCCTGTCCAGCGAAAGTTAAAATTTTCATATGGCGTACACTCCATGGCACACTCCCATGCCAAGTTACACTTGCAAATAGACATATGAAGACCTCGCCCATATGTCCTGTTTGCTCAGAAGGCCTAGAAGACACAAAGCATATTTTGTTCCTCTGTATTAAAACCAAGGAGGTTTGGAAAAGGTTAGGGATGGATGATATCATTGATAAAGCGTGCAAAATAGATCATGCTGGACAAGAGGTGTTGGCATATTTGCTGCTTCTGCCAGATCAAGATTTATGCATTTTGGGTAATCGCAACGTGTGCGAAATGATTGCTATCACAGCATGGTATCTATGGTGGGAAAGACATAAAGTGGTGTATAAGGAGACAACACAGAATGCACAGTAGATTTCAATGGGAGTTCTAGCCCACACATCAAACTTCGTTAATGCATCGTCCACAAAGGCATCGGTTAAAAAGGATGTTGGACATATCCTCCTAGGGGGTTTGTTAAACTTAATGTTGATGCTTCTTTTGACCATGACGTTATTAACGACACGATGGGGCGGTTCTAAGAGATGATAAAGGAAGGTTTATTGTTGGAAGAAACAGAAAGATTGACTATTGCGCGGATGTTTTAACAGTGGAAGCTCTAGCTCTCAAATTTGGTCTGACAATGGCACAGAGAACAGGATGCAACCGACTCATTATTAATTCAGACAATCTGGAGGTGATTGAAACCATGCAGGATGGAGGACATTCGGCGGGACCGACGGCAGCGATACTCAATGACTGTTTTTACTATGCTTGTGATTTTATTAGCTCAAGATTCGAACATTGTAATAGAGAAGCAAATAAAGTTGCTCATGAACTGGCTAGATTAGCTAGATTTTCTTTCACTTCTCATTGGGTTGAGGAACCTTTACGTGAAATTGTAACAATCCTCACAGACGATGTAACGATTATCTCTAATGAATAAAGCTTTCGGTTTTTCAAGAAGAATTCCACACTTTTGCATTTTGCATTAATGTGTGTGGATATTTCATGTTGAATAGTCTTACATAGCTCTCTTAAGTCGATTCTCTCCAGTTTAACTCAAAGAAATTAGTAAATAGAATTTTTTTAAGGTTTTGTTAAATCCCAGGTACATGAAATATTTCAAGGCTAGAAACATGCACATATAAACAACACTTGTCGATCTGGCCAACCACATTAAGATAGATAATTTGTATCTATTTTATTTTCTTCATTCGAGCTACATGACTGTAATAGATAAGTTGTTCTCTTTCTCATGAGAAAATGTGGTATGATATGTATTTTTTAGACATTGGCGTGTGCCTCTCTAGCGTCGAAGACACTGTCTCGATGTTGCACTGTTGGGCACTTTTGTCGAACTTGTCAATCCTGTTTTATATTTTGCTACAATTTCATGTTACAAGATATTATCATTGTTCTTCTCTCCCGTTGTAACACTGTTAGTGCATCTAGTGCCCCTTAGTGATTTTGGTGTATTGAAGACTTATAGGTGAAGGAACTAATGCGTTTGTGAGTGTACACGAGCTCTGTAAGTCGATGAGGAGTTTGATATATTCGGAGATTATCGACCCCTAAAAATGTATGTCTTCAACAGAAGACTTTGGTGAAGACTTTGTGAAGACTTTGCTGAAGACTTTGGTATTCCCTGAAGACTTTGAAAATGAAGAAGTTGGTGTGACCTTAAAGATATGAACGAGGACTATGAAGCGTGAAGACTTTTGTTTTCGTAGTTTCATTTCCTCTCTTTGAGTCGTAGGAAACACCGTACTATTAAAGGGGGCCGAGGTAATACTAAGGAAAATTTCTAACTGGTGCACAACTCCAAAAGCCTCAACCTATCTAATCCTTTGAGTGAAGCCTTTGGAAATCTCTTGCAGTTCAGTCAAGTTCTTCAATGACAGAGACGATGTTCTTCTGGTCTCTGATGAAATTGATCTGACTGAGGAGTTATGATTTCGCCAGTGCGAATTGCCTACAAGTGATGAACATGATAAGCCTCGGGACTTTCATAGTTAGAAATTCCGACCGTTGCTATGCTTAGCGCCAGCTGTCCCCAATCACAATATCCACATAACGGTCATATCATTGGGGGCATTTAAGTCTTATCATGTCAGGTTGCACCCTGGCTATAAATAGCCACCCCCACAACCACTAGTTGGTTGGATGCTCCGAGAGAGAACTGACACTTGTCATTTGAGAGCAACCCATCCTCCAAGGAATTTGAGAGAAAATCATCAGTGAGGAAAAACCCAAACCACCAAACCCAAAGTGATTGAGTATCACTGAAGAAATTCCTGTGTGGAACCGATGCTTGTTACCTTTGAGGATTGTGTATCCTCCAGACGGTTAGGCGTCATGGTCTAGTGCATCCTGCAGTCAATGGGGGATCACGAGTGACCTTGGTCTAGAGCATCCAGTAGTCAATTGTGGATCGTCGGGTGACCAGTTTGTGAGGGTTTTAGAAGTCTACCCTCAAGACTTACCACGAGTGTTGGACGAGGACTATGTGACCTTAGCTCAAGGAGAATCCGGTAAGAACTGTGTGTCCTGGGATTGTGTGTCCTCTGGTTTAAATACCAGGCTACTCCAAACCAGACGAACGACTATCATAGCAGTTGGAACTGGGTCATCAAACAATTGTCTTCATCGAGCTACCTGGTTCTATTTCCTCAACCCCTCTATTCCTCGTGTACTTGTTGATGAAATTGATCGTTACTGTTTGAAGAATTTGACTGAAGACTTTCACAATTTCCTCACCTCAAATTCTTCAAGTTACCTTGTTCCTCACCTACTTATCTTGTATCACGCTACTTGTAATCTGTGCATGTTTATTTCATCATGATGACTATGTTGTCGCTATGTTTCTCATGCACTTGAGTACTTATTCTGCTGCTAGTTATTCATCACATTTCAAATTCCTCAAGTTGACATTCCTCAAGTGATGAATTTGTAAAAATTTCCTATTCACCCCCCTCTAGTCGATATAACGCACTTTCAATTGGTATCGGAGCAAGGTACTCCCTTGTTCTGTGTGATTTTGGTTTAACCACCTGGAGTTCTAGTTATGTCGACTGCATGTATGATCAAGGTTTCCGCAGGATGTCCTAACTTTGATGGGACAAACTATCCCTACTAGAAGAACAAGATGTGTATGCATCTTGAGGCAATTGACAATGATCTGTGATACGTTGTGGAAAATGGTGTTCCCCACATTTCTCCGACTACTACTATTGCTGATACGAAGAGATTCAAGCAACTCGATTCTCAAGCGAAGAATATCATTTGTGGCCATCTGAGCAAAGGTCAGTATGGCAGAGTGAGTGCTTTGGAGACTGCTAAGCTTATCTGGGATAGGCTTTCCAAAGTCAACGAAGGTGTTTCCACTCAACGTGACTCTCGTGTTGATGTTCTTCGCAATCTCTTCAACCGCTTCAAGAGACTTTACAATGAAAATGTTCAGCAAACTTTTGATTGTCTTACTAATATCTCCAATGAGCTTCAAGCATTGGGTGCCACTGATATCACCGAACATGAAGTGGTGAAGAAACTGCTAAGATCTCTTGACTCCTCATTCGATACTCTGGCTTTGATGATTCAAGAACGTGGAGACTACAAGTCACTTGATCCTGCTAATATACTTGAGAGACTCAATACTCATGAATTCCAACAAGCTGAGAAGAGAGACCTCTATGGGCCAAACTATGGAAGATCTCGTGCTCTGAAGGCAAAAGCAATTTCCTCATCCGAAGATGAAGATTCTGATAGCAGCCTTGGTGATCCTGAAGAACTAAGTCAGGAGCTAGCAATGCTCGTGAGGAAATTCCAAAAGTTCTCAAGGAGAGGTGGATTTGGAAAGTGATCGAAGAGTGGTTTGAGGAAATCAGATTCCTCGGATGACTACAAGAAAAGAACCTGTCACCGTTGCAAGAAACCTGGTCACTTTATCTCTGATTGTCCTCTCTAGGAAAAAGATTCAAAGAAGAAGAAGAAATATAAGGATGATAGTTCTGATGACTCGAAGAAAAAGAAGAAATCTTCAAAGTCCTCATCTGCAAAGTCCTCAAAGCACAAGAAGAATGGTTCCAGAAAGGCTCGAGTGTTCATTGGCAAGGAAATGGATTCTGAGGAAGAATCTGAAGAATATGAAGAAGAGGAAGAATCTGAGGTGGAATCAGAATCTGGTGTTGCAAGCCTTGCTCTCGCCACTACTTTCGTCAGCAAGTTCATGTTCAACGATGAACAAAATGACTACTCCAATGACTCTGACGTTAGCAATGATGATTATGCTCCCACCTATTGCTTCATGGCAAAAGGCTCAAAGGTACACAAACACCATTCCTCATCCGAATCAAGTGAAGGTGAATCTGATGAATATGTGAAACCTAGCTATGCTAAACTTGTCAAACTTGCCACTAAGCAACAAAGTGCACTTGAAAAGCTTCAGAAAATGCTAGACAAAAACGATGATAGGTTGAACGATGAAGTGGATCAGACTCAAACTCTATTTGACGATCTCAAAAGTCTCCAGACAAAGTTTGATAACCTTCAGAGTCATCGTAATGACCTCGTAGCCAATCATGAGAAGCTTTCTTATGAATTTCTTCAAAGAAAGCAAGATCTTGAGAAACTAAGTGTGTCACATGAGGATCTCCAAAGGGAAAACGATTCCTTACTAGCTCAACGGATCAGTACCGCTCAGGAAGAATTTGTTCCACCTTGTTTGAAATGCATCGAACGTGAAACTGCTAATTCTTCACCTGAATGTTCAAATGCTTCTATTGCTGCAAATTCTTCAACTATTCCAGTGGTCTCAAATTCCTCATATGAGGATACCCCAAGTATCACTGACGAAAATGCAGGGTTGAAGGAATTGTATGTGACAGGCATGTACAAAAGTCTCAAAGGGCATCAAACCCTTTGCAATGTCCTCAAAAAGCAGATTCTGAACAGGAACCCTAGGAAAGAGGGTGTTGCCTTTGTGAGGAAACTCAACGTTGATGGATCTTACTGGACACCTGAGCAGTATCCCAAAACCTCATGGGTTGGTGCGAAAGGACCTAATGTATATCCATCCACTTTATCTGGCTTTATTTGTGAAACTTCATATTCCTCTGATGAGTCACTTGACTCTAACTACAAATTCTTCAAAAATCAAAAAGGTGAACTATTTGCTAGATTTCTTGAAACTAACTACAGGAACGGTTCACCTATGAAGAAAATTTGGGTTCCCAAGAGCTACCTACAAAATCTTCAAGTGAATGTCCTCACGACACCACTCATGAAGAATAGGAAGCCCAGATCAAATTCCTCATATGGACCAAAGTCTTCACTTGGACAAAATTCCTCAAATGGTCAAAAATATCATTCTCGTGCTAATGCATCTGTTTCGTAGGGAAAATCTAAGAGTTCTGAATATGTGCATTATTCTTTAAATCATTATGTTCATAAGTCCTCAAAGAATTTCTCTACTTATTCATATGAGTACTCTAACCCTCGTCCTGTGAAACTAAGCGCACTTGCTTCAATGCATCCCTTCTCATATGGTGCTCGCAGAATGATGAACTCTTTGCCACCTCTCCAGATGTGGGTGGTGAAGAAATTGAACTAATTTCTTATGCAGGGTCAGGTCTCCAGATGAACTTGAACATCTGATGAATTTGCTGGAGACCTGAGGAAATGCTTGAAAGGACGCAAGCTAACCATGTAGAAATGAATTCCTCATTTCTCACGTCCTCACACTACTTGCTTACTATCTTGTGTGATGAAATTATGTCTAATGAAATTGATGTCATATTCTTCACTCTGAAGCATATGAGTTCGTTAGTCATACTAATTCATCTGCAAGATGAACCTCCAAAAGCTACTAAGTGGGTCCTCGATAGTGGATGCACAAACCACATGACTGGTGACAAGAATCTACTGATGAATTTGCCACTTGCTCCATCTCATCTGAAGCATATCACCTACGCAGACAAAGGAAAAAAGCAAGGTATTGGGTCTAGGTAAGGTTGCAATCTCAAAGGACCGAATCATGGATAAGGTGATGCTTGTCGAATCCCTTGGGTTCAACCTTATGTCTGTCTCTATGCTTTGTGATCTTGATATGGTTATCGTATTTGGAAAATATCGCTGTGTTGTCATCATGGAATCTGACAATTCCAAAGTCTTCGAAGGCTTTAGGAGAGGAGACTTGTATATTGTTGATTTCCCTACAGGTCCTCAGCCTGCCACATGCTACTTGCAAAGTCCTCAGAAGGCTGGTTGTGGCATCGACGACTTGGACATGCTGGTATGAGGAACTTGCACACGCTTGTAAAGAAAAAAGCACGTCATTGGCATTGAAGGTGTCAAATTCCTCAAGGACCACCTTTGTGGTGCATGTGAGTCTAGGAAGATGACCAGATCCAAGCATCCTTCGAAGACAATCATGACCACGACTCGATCCTTTGAATTGCTTCACATGGATCTCTTTGGTCCCACTCATTACTCCACACTAACAAATTCTTCAAGTTTGTATGGCTTTGTCATTGTTGATGATTACTCTCGTTACACTTGGGTGCATATTATTCTGTACAAGTCTGAAGTGCAGGATGTCTTCAGACGATTTGCTTCAAGGGCCTCCACGAACTTCGGCATCAAGATCAAGCATATCAGGAGTGATAATGGGACTGAGTTCAAGAACACCAATCTTGATGAATATCTTGATGAACATGGTATTACTCATGAGTTGTGTGCTCGTTATACTCCTCAGCAGAACGACGTCGTGGAGTGCAAGAACAGGACTCTTGTTGAGATGGCTCTCACCATGCTTGATGAATACAAGACTCCTCGTCGCTTCTGGCCTGAGGCAATTGATACTGCATGCCACATCATCAACAGGGTATATCTTCACAAATTCTTCAAGAAGACTTCGTATGAACTTATGACTGGCAAGAAACCCAATGTAAGTTATCTCAAAGTCTTCGGTGCAAAATGCTGGATTAGAGATCCTCACCATAGTTCTAAATTTGCACCGAAAGCACATGAAGGCTTTATGCTTGGTTACGGAAAGGACTCGCACACCTACAGAGTCTTCAACACCTACCACCACAAGGTTGTTGACACTGTAGATGTGCGGTTCGATGAAACTAATGGCTCGCAAAGAGAGCACCTACCTTCTGTGTTAGATGAACAGTCTCCTGAGGAATCCATTAAGTTGAAGGCTACTGAAGACGTCATACCCACTGAGGAAGTCATTCCAAAGAATGAAGACATTCATGCTGATACACCTGAAGAAAATGGTGCTGATGAAAATCCTCAGCCACGTCAACCTGCTCATCCAAGAGTTGCAAATGAAGTGCAGATTGACAAAATCATCGATGACGTCAATGCACCAGGTCCCCTCACTCGCTCAAAAGCTTCACATTTGACTAACTTTTGTGGGCACTTTGCCTTTGTCTCTATCATAGAGCCCACCAAAGTTGATGAAGCATTCAAGGAGCCTGAGTGGACTCAAGCTATGCAAGAGGAATTGCATCAATTGAAGCTCAACAATGTATGGGAACTTGTCAAGCGGCCAGATCCTCACAAGCATAACATCATAGGTACCAAGTGGATCTACCACAACAAGCAAGATGAAAATGGCCTTGTGGTGAGGAATAAGGCTCGTCCTGTAGGTCAAGGCTACACACAGGTTGAAGGAATTAACTTTGATGAAACTTTTGCACTTGTTGCTAGACTTGAAGTTATTCGCAAATTGCTTGCTTATGCTAACCATCATGATATCATCTTATATCAAATGGATGTGAAAAGTGCATTCCTCAATGGTAAGCTTGAGGAAGAAGTATATGTTGCTCAACCCCCAGGTTTTGAAGACCCTAAGCATCATGACAAAGTCTTCACACTCAACAAGGCCCTCTATGGCCTCAAGCAGGCCCCTCGGGCGTGGTACGAAACTCTAAAGGAATTCCTCATGAAGAAAGGCTTCAAAACCGGTTCACTCGACCCAACTCTTTTCACAAAATCCTATGACAATGAACTGTTCATATGCCAAATATATGTAGATGATATTATCTTTGGCTGTACTTACAAACGTTACAGTGATGAATCTGCCTATATGATGAGTGAAGAATATCAAATGTCTATGATGGGAGAGTTGAAATTCTTCTTAGGTCTTCAAATTCGTCAGCAAGACAATGACATTTTCATATCTCAAGAGAAATACCTCAAGGATGTTTTGAGGAAATTCGTCATGCAAGATTGCAAAGGCGTCAAAACTCCAATGCCTTCAAAAGGCCACCTCTACACTGACAAAAATGGTAAAGATTTTGATCAGAAGGTATATCGCTCCATGATTGGCTCGCTATTGTATCTATGTGCATCTAGGCCTGATATTATGCTGAGTGTTTGCATGTGTGCCCGATTCCAAGCAACACCAAAGGAATCACACCATAAGGCTGTGAAACATATTCTTCGATACTTAGCTCACACACCAACGCTTGGATTATGGTATCCCAAGGGCTCGAATCTTGACCTCATCAGATAATCTGATGCTGACTATGCTGGAGATCGTGTGGATCGCAAGTCAACCTCAGGCACATGTCATTTCCTCGGACGATCCTTAGTCTGTTGGTCCTCAAAGAAGCAAAACTTCGTGTCACTATCTACTGCTGAAGCTGAGTACATTGTTGTTGGTTCATGTTGCGCTCAGTTGTTGTGGATGAAGCAAACCCTCAAGGGCTATGGCATCAAATTGAAGAATGTGCCTCTCTACCATGACAACGAGAGTGCCATCAAGATTGCTTACAACCCAGTTCAGCATTCCAAGACCAAGCACGTCCAGAGTCCTCATCACTTTCTTTGAGATCATGTACTCAAGGGCGACATCTCCATCGACCACATTCCCACTGAAGAACCAACTGGCCGATCTCTTCACAAAGCCCTTGGATGAAAAGAGATTTTGCAAGTTGCGGTGTGAGCTAAATATCTTAGAATCTTCGAATGTTCTTTGAAAAAGGACACACATCCTAACACTTATGCAAAATTGATGACTTAGATGTGCAACACATGAAGTAATGTTTTTCTTCAATCAATGAAGAATAACCCTCTAAGTGTGAAGAAATTAATGAAGAATTTGATTTTCAGAACCCTACGACAATTGTACGCGATGTCTGAAATCATCATTCTTATACGGTGGGTGACGCCACCAACCAAAGTTGAAATTCTTCAATGTTGGGTTTTTCGTCATTTTGCAAATTCTTCAAATTTTTAAATTCCTCAAGTTTGCAAATTCCTCAAGTTTTTTAAAATTCTTCAAACTTTGAAACTCATGTTCTTCATTGACTATATACATATATATTTGAGTTTTCAATGTCCTCAACATCATTCACTTATTGCTAATTCTTCAAGTTGATTTTCGTCTAAGTGAGTGTGATCGGACCCTTTCCCCCTCTATGCTAAACTCAACTCCTGTGCATCTTGCATCTTGTCAGAGGACAGAGGGATTCTCAATGCTTCAAGGGCATCAGCAAGTTCTTCAACCCAAGCACATTCCTCAAGCAGTCCTTCCCCGAGGAAAATGAAAGCAACTGCTGGCCGAGGAATGTGCCCAAGTCCTCAACCCAAGAAGGTGGCATTCACAATTCCATCAGATTCCTCAAATGAAGCTGATGATAAGGAACTTTCTGTGATCATCAGAAACAAGCAAGAACGAGTGGCTCAAGCCAAGGGCACTCAAATTCCTCTGTTCCTTGATCCAAAATAGGTGCTTAACTTCATAGATATCTGGCACAAGTATCCCAAAACGCCAATTGATGACTTGAAGCTGCCTCCTGGTCCTGATCATGTCCTCACTTGTGCTCAATAGAAGAAGGCCCAGTACAAGAAAGAGCATTTATTCAAGAACAATGTTCTGAAGCTTTCTCCCGAGGAACTTGTGAAGATGTAGTCTGAGATCAAAGACCTCAGTGAGAAATTCAATGCATATTATGCTGACTGGCAAGGCGTCAAGGTTCGATTTGTCAACATAGCTGATAAAGTCATCACTGATCACAACTCAAGGGTTGTATCTCGTTCGCATCCACAAATTGCTCAGGTTGATGAATCTGCTAAGACACCTGAAGAAACTACCAGCACGGCTGAAGAAAGTCAGCCCGCTGAAGAACATACCAGGACAACCTCCACCGTTGTGCCTGAAGAAACTGACAGGCCAGCTGAAACTTTTGTTGCGCCTGAAGAAAATGTACCACCTTCTCCTTCAGCTGAAATAGCCAAATCATCAAGACAATCAACCTTTCTTCCGCATCAGAAGTGAAGAAAATGAAGGCTGCTGAGAAGAAGGCTCTTAAGAGAAACGCTTCAACTTCAGATTCCTCGGCCGTGAAAAAGGTGAAGACTTTGCAAAGCTCTTCAACTGAACCCATAGATGCTACTCCAATCTCCTCAGCACCAGCCTATGAGATAATTCCATTTGGTGTTGACTATGTCATCCCAGATGATGATGATGAAGAAGACCATTCTGCTGCTTCGACAGAGCAGTTTGATGAATAAATTGATGTTGAAGCAAATGCTTCAAAGGTATCATCGCCCCAGACTCAGTTCACTGCTGAAGAGGCTACAGTTGAAGAAATTGATGAGGTCGTGGACATTGGCGACACCACACCTGTCAACAATGATGAATATTGGGAAGCTGCACACCCAAACTCCCCAATGACCACTCCTTTGTCACAGATTCCTCAGTCCCCAGCCCAGACTGAAGAAATTCATGAAGAATCTGATGACTTGGCCGCTCCAGCCACTGAAGAAATTCTAGCTGCATCAGCTAATGACTTTGCTGCTCCAACTGTCACTAAGGAAACTACATCGCAAATTCCTCGGACTGAAGAAATTCCTTCTATGCCAAAGGAGATCAAGGGCCGCTTCAAGCCAAACCTTCAGCCGAAGCCTAGGATGCTATTCAAAGGCTCAACGCGCCCCAAATTCCTCAAAAGCAATTTCTTCAATGAGAACGTGTGCTTCACTGGTCCTAATCGATATGACTCAGCAAGGGTCGGTTGAAGCAGATTCTGGACTGCCACTTAGATGAATGACCATGCATCAGTTCTGTTTGATAAGAAGAAAGTCTTCGAGCACCATCAAATTCCTCATGATGATATGGAAACAATTCCATCCTTCACACCGGTGCTCCAAGTTCTTCATGATGCAGGAATCCTTCCTTTATGTGTGGACATCTGCGATTGGAATGAAGAACTCATTCTTCAATTCTATGCCACTCTGCACATCAGAGGCGAAGCTACTGACATCAACTCCTGGGTCTCGGACTGGATGACCGGATCAACTCATCACACTGCTCAAGCATCTGAATTACTTCGGTCTGTCCTGGTGTCAATTCCTTCAGAAGAAGCTCGTCATCTATTTGATGAACCTGCTCTTCCAAATCAACTGATGCAAGTGATGATGAAGCCTTTGGCTCCTGGAAAACCTCAACGGACAACCTTCCTTGTGAAGGATTTGCTTTATGTGCCCAGGACGGTCTACCGCATTCTCACCAATACTCTATGTCCTCGAAAGGGCCACAATTCTGAAGAAGAAGTGGAGGGAGTCATGAATAATATGTTGTTCAACATCATTCATGGGATTCCCATCAACTTCCATGATTTCTTCATGAGGAGAATGCTGCTCTAGCCCCATTTGAACTGAAGCCTTATGCACCTTGGATCATGAAATTCATCAAATCAAAGTCTTCAATTCCCTTCAAGGCGGACTTTCAGAATCATTTCGGCTTCTTGCTCCTAATTGAAGTCCTCAAGAGCACAATTGCCTCAGTTGAAGGAAAAGGCAAGGCTGTCATTGATGAAGGCACTTGTCCATTGGATGGTCAGTTTCACAAAGCAGCATCCTTTTCCACCAATGATGACACTGCAACTCAGGA
The DNA here is from genome assembly GCA_022496015.1 of Hordeum marinum. Classification (NCBI taxonomy): domain Eukaryota; kingdom Viridiplantae; phylum Streptophyta; class Magnoliopsida; order Poales; family Poaceae; genus Hordeum; species Hordeum marinum. The sequence continues at coordinate 391,242,375 of CM039672.1, forward strand.
TTTTGAAGCAAAAGCCTCAGCGCAAAAACCTCAAGAGTCTGCCCCTCGTGTGATGACTGATCGAGAACTTCTCATAAGTCTTCGTCAGAAGGTCGATCGCAATCACAAGTGGGTGAAGCGTTAGCTTGGTTACATTGTGCAAAACATGACTGTGACGCAGAACTCTGTGAAGAAGAATCACTACTATGTGCATGAAATCCTCAACCGCACTTGGGCTATATTGTCTCACCTCAAGACTCCTGAAGAACTGAAGGAGCTGGATCTTGAGGAAAATCTTGACTGGGCTCGTCAACCACAGAAGAAATTCAAGAAGGTTTAAGTTCCTATGATGGTCACAAGTTCATATTCTTCATCGCGTGAGACGGATGAAGCTGAGGACATTGACGACACTGCGGTGGGCCCTACATTGACAAACGACCCCGACAACGCTGGCGCTCCTTCTTCACCAACAAGATAAAATTCTTCAAGGGGCGTTAGTCCTCACTTTTTCGTCCCTTTTGGTCTTCGATGACAAAGGGGGAGAAAATTTGAGTTAGTCTTCAAGCAAGTCTCTATATATGGGCTTATTTTTGTTTAAGTTACAACTCTCGCTCTTTTGAAGCTTTTGATGTTTGAGTTGAAAACTTAAGTCCGATGATGGTCTGACTCTTTTGAACTGCTTTCCGCATGCTTATTTACTCAAGCACATTAATGCATGCATGCTGAATTTCGTTAGACACCATTTTCATCATGCATTTTAAATTCTTCATATAATATGATAAAATGCGTGTATGAATTACAAGATATAAGGGGAGTTCTCCATGTTTTTAACCTGCCATGTGCATTTGCAGTCCAAAGCAAATTCCTCAAATATGCACATCTTCAGGGGGAGTTCTTCTATATCTTGCAATCAAATTCCTCAAACTCAGTATTTACACTTCATAGTATTATCCCCGTTGAAAACTTAACCTATTTGTCATCAATCACCAAAAAGGGGGAGATTGTTAGTGCATCTAGTGCCCCTTAGTGATTTTGGTGTATTGAAGACTTATAGGTTAAGGAACTAATGCGTTTGTGAGTGTACACATGCTCTATAAGTCGATGACGAGTTTGATATATTCGGAGATTATCGACCCCTAAAAATGTATGTCTTCAACTGAAGACTTTGGTGAAGACTTTGCTGAAGACTTTGGTATTCCCTGAAGACTTTGAAAACAAAGAATTTGGTGTGATCTTAAACATATGAACGAGGACTATGAAGCGTGAAGACTTTTGTTTTCATAGTTTCATTTCCTCTCTTTGAGTCATAGGAAACACCGTACTGTTAAAGGGGGGCGAGGTAATACTAAGGAAAATTTCCAACTAATGCTCAACTCCAAAAGCCTCAACCTATCCAATACTTCGAGTGAAGCCTTTGGAAATCTCTTGCAGTTTAGTCAAGTTCTTCAGTGATAAAGACAATGTTCTTCTAGTCTATGATGAAATTGATCTGACCGAGGAGTTAGGATTTTGCCAGTGCGAATTGCCTACAAGTGAGGAACATGATAAGCATGAGGACTTTCATAGTTCGAAATTCTGACCGTTGTTGTGCTTAGCGCCAGCTGTCCCCAATCATAATATCCACATAACGGTCATATCATTGGGGGCATTTATGTCTTACCATGTCAGGTTGCACCCTGGCTATAAATAGCCACCCCCACAACCACTAGTTGGTTGGCTGCTCTGAGAGAGAACTGACACTTGACATTTGAGAGCAACCCATCCTCCGAGGACTTTGAGAGAAAATCATCAGTGAGGAAAAACCCACAACCAAATCACCAAACCCAAAGTGATTGAGCATCACTGAAGAAATTCCTGTGTGGAACCGACGCTTGTTACCTTTGAGGACTGTGTATCCTCCAGGCGGTTAGGCGTCATGGTCTAGTGCATCCTGCAGTCAATTGTGTTGGGGAATGTAGCATGGGAAACAAAAAAATTCCTACGCACACGCAAACCTATCCATTGTGATGAGCATCTACGAGAGGGAGAGTGGATCTACGTACCCTTGTAGATCGCTAAGCGGGAAGCGTTAAGAAACGCGGTTGGTGTAGTCGTACTTCTTCGCGATCCAAATCGCGGAGTGTCCCGCGATCTAATCACGAATTGTCCCGCGATCTCGTCACGATCCGTCCTGCGATCCGATCACAAACGTCCCGTGGCCTTGATCACGATCCTTCCGATCTAGTACCGAACGGACGGCACCTCCGCGTTCAGCACACGTGCAGCTTGATGACGATCTCCACCGTCTTGATCCAGGAAGAGGAGGTGGAGAGGAGAGAGAGTTCACTGGCAGCATGACGACACTCCGGTGATGGTGGTGGTGGAGCAATTCCGACAGGGCTTCGCCTAAGCACTACGGAAAACTAATCTAGAGGAGCACCGGTGAAACGGGTAGCACGTGGCCGTATTTTCTGCTAAAACCCTAGCAATTCCACCAGTATATATAGAAGGAGAGGAGAGTCAGCCAAGTGCCTCTTGGTTCGGCCGAACTAGAGAGGGGTGGAATCCTATTCCACCTCCAATCCTACTTGGAGTAGGATTGCTCCCTATTGGCTGATTTTTGCTCTTTTTCCTTTTAGCCTTTTCTCCTGCGCCATGGGCCTTTCTAGGCTGATTTACCAGCCCACTAAAGGCTGGTTAATACTCTCCCACAGCCCATGGTCTCTCTAGGGTCGAAATAACCCTCCCGGAGGTCTCCCGGTACACTACCGGCACTCCCGGTACACTACCGATGAGCCCAAAACTTTTTCGGCGACCAAACTGGGACTTCCTATATATGAATATTTACCTACGGACCATTCCGGAGCTCCTCGTGACGTCCGGGATCTCATCCGGGACTCCAAACAACCTTCGGTCACCACCATACACAACTCTATACTACCAAAACGTCACCGAACCTTAAGTGTGCAGACCCTGCGGGTTCGAGAACTATGTAGACATGACCGAGACACCTCTACGGCCAATAACCAATGGCGGGACCTGGACGTCCACATTGGTTCCTACATATTCTATGAAGATCTTTATCGGTCGAACCTCTATGTCAAGGATTCAGTTAATCCCGTATAACGTTCCCTTTGTTCTTCGGTATGTTACTTGCCCGAGATTCAATCGTCGGTATCTCTATACCTAGTTCAACCTCGTTACCGGCAAGTCTCTTTACTCGTTCCGTAATACAAGATCCCGCAACTAACAATTAGTCACATTGCTTGCAAGGCTTATTGTGATGTTGTATTACCGAGTGGGCCCAGAGATACCTCTCCGTCACACGGAGTAACAAATCCCAGTCTCGATCCATGCCAACTCAACAGACACCATCGGAGATACCTGTAGAGCACCTTTATAGTCACCCAGTTACGTTGCGACGTTTGATACACACAAGGCACTCCTCCGATATCCGTGAGTTGCATGATCTCATGGTCATAGGAACATATACATTGACATGCAGAAAACAGTAGCAATAAACTGACACGATCATACGCTACGTTTGTAGTTTGGGTCTTGTCCATCACATCATTCTCCTAATGATGTGATCTCGTTATCAAATGACATCTCATGTCCATGGCTAGGAAACCTTAACCATCTTTTGATCAACGAGCTAGTTCACTAGAGGCATACTAGGGACATTGTGTTGTCTATTTACCCACACATGCAATGTGTTTCCAATCACTACAATTATAGCATGGATAATAAACGATTATCATGAACAAGGAAATATAATATAAACACTTTATATATTGCCTCTAGGGCATATTTCCAACAGTCTCCCACTTGCACTAGAGTCAATAATCTAGTTCACATCACTATGTGATTTACATGGTAATGAATCGAACACCCATATAGTTCTGGTGTTGATCATGTTTAGCCCTTGGAAGAGGTTTAGTCAACGGGTCTGCAACATTCAGATCCGTGTGCACTTTGCAAATATTTATGTCCTTCTCCTCGATGTAGAACCGGATGGAGTTGAAGCGTCGCTTTATGTGTCTGGTCCTCTTGTGAAACCTTGGTTCCTTGGCTAGAGCAATGGCACCAGTGTTGTCACAGAACAGGTTTATTGGATTCAGTACACTGGGCACTACTCCAAGATCTGTCATGAACTGCTTCATCCAGACACCTTCCTTAGCTGCCTCCGAGGCTACGATGTACTCCGCTTCGCACGTAGAATCAGCTACCACGCTTTGCTTGGAACTGCACCAGCTTACCGCTCCCCCGTTAAGAATAAATATGTATCCGGTTTGCGACTTAGAGTCGTCCGGATCAGTGTCAAAGCTTGCATCGACGTAACCCTTTACGACGAGCTCTTCATCACCTCCATAAACGAGAAACCTGTCCTTAGTCCTGTTAAGGTACTTAAGGATATTCTTGACCGCTTGCCAGTGCTCCATTCCAGGATCACTTTGAAACCTTCCAGCCATACTTATGGCAAGGCTGACATCGGGTCTTGTGCACAGCATTGCATACATGATAGAGCCTATGGCTAAAGCATAGGGGATGACGCTCATCTTTTCTTTATCTTCTGCAGTCAATGAGCATTGAGTCTTACTCAACTTCACACCTTGTAACACAGGCAAGAATCACTTCTTGGCCTGTTCCATTTTGAACTTCTTCAAAACTTTATCAAGGTATGTGCTCTGTGAAAGTGCTATTAAGTGTCTCGATCTATCTCTATAGATCTTAATGCCTAATATGAAAGCAGCTTCTCCTAGGTCCTTCATTGAAAAACTCTTATTCAAATACTCCTTCACGCTTTCCAGCATTTCTATATTGTTTCCAATCAGTAATATGTCATCCACATATAATACTAGAAACGCTATAGAGCTCCCACTCACTTTCTTGTAAATACAAGCTTCTCCATAAATTTGTATAAATTCAAACGCTTTGATCACCTCATCAAAATGCTTATTCCAACTCCGAGATGCCTACAGCAGTCCATAAATGGATCACTGGAGTTTGCAAACTTTGTCAGCATTCTTTGGATCGACAAAACCTTCGGGTTGCATCATATACAACTCTTCCTCAAGGAAACCGTTGAGGAACGCCGTTTTGACATCCATCTGCCAAATTTCATAGTCGAAATAAGCAGCTATTGCCAACATGATTCTGACAGACTTAAGCATCGCTACGGGTGAGAACGTCTCATCGTAGTCAACTCCTTGAACTTGTGAAAAACCCTTTGCCACAAGTCGAGCTTTATAGACAGTGACATTACCGTCTGCGTCCGTCTTCTTCTTAAAGATCCATTTGTTCTGAATGGCCTTTCGCCCTTCAGGTAGTACTTCCAAAGTTCATACTTTGTTTTCATACATGGGTCCCATCTCAGATTTCATGGCCTCTAACCATTTCTCGGAATCCGGGCCCATCACTGCTCCTCCATAGTCCGTAGGTTCATTGTTGTCTAACAACATGACCTCCAAGACAGGGTTGTCGTACCACTCGGGAGTAGTATGCGCCCTTGTCGACCTACGAGGTTCAATAGCAGCTTGATCCGAAGCTTCATGATCATCATCATTAACTTCCTCTTCTATCGTCGTAGGTTCCACAGAAACAACTTTCTGCGCTGCGCTACTTTCCGGTTGAAGTAAAGGTTCAATAACCTCATCAAGCTCTATTTTCCTCCCACTCAATTCTTTCGAGAGAAACTCTTTCTCAAGAAATGTTCCGTTCTTAGTGACAAACACTTTGCCTTCGGATCTGAGATAGAAGGTATACCCGACTGTCTCTTTCGGGTATCCTATGAAGACGCATTTCTCCACTTTAGGTTCCAGCTTTTCAGGCTGAAGCTTTTTGACATAAGCATCACATCCCCAAACTTTAAGAAACGACAACTTTGGCCTTTTGCCAAACCATAATTCATATGGCGTCGTCTCAACGGATTTTGATGGTGCCCTATTTAAAGTGAATGCAGCTGTCTCTAGCATAACCCCAAAACGATAGTGGCAAATCGGCAAGACACATCATAGAATGCACCATATCTAATAAGGTTCGATTACGATGTTCCGACACACCATTACGCTGTGGGGTTCCGGGCGGTGTCAATTGTGAAACAATTCCACATTGTCTTAAGTGACTGCCAAACTCATAACTCAGATATTCACCTCCTCGATCAGATCGCAGAAATTTAATCTTCTTGTTACGATGATTCTCAACTTCACTCTGAAATTGCTTGAACTTTTCAAACGTTTCAGACTTGTGTTTCATCAAGTAAACATACCCATATCTACTCAAGTCATCGGTGAAGGTGAGAAAGTAACGATATCCACCGCGCGCTGCAACATTCATTGGACCGCACACATCAGTATGTATGATTTCCAATAAGTCACTTGCCCGTTCCATTGTTCATGAGAACGGCGTTTTAGTCATCTTGCCCATCAGGCATGGTTCACATGTGTCAAGTGATTCAAAATCAAGTGACTCCAAAAGTCCATCAGCATGGAGCTTCCTCATGCGTTTTATACCAATATGACCTAAACGGCAGTGCCACAAGAAAGTGGTACTATCATTAACAACTCTACATCTTTTGGCATCTATGTTATGAACATGTGTGTCATCACTATCAATATTTAAAATGAATAAACCCCTAACATTGGGTGCATGACCATAAAAGATATTACTCATATAAATAGAACAACCTTTATTCTCTGATTTAAATGAGTAACCGTCTCGCAATAAACAAGATCCAGATATAATGTTCATGCTTAACGCAGGCACTAAATAACAATTATTCAGGTTCATCACTAATCCCGATGGTAATCGAAGAGAGAGCGTGCCGACGGCGATCACATCAACCTTGGAACCATTTCCCACGCGCATCATCACTTCGTCCTTTGCCAGCCTTCGTTTATTCCGTAGTTCCTGCTTTGAGTTGCAAATGTGAGCAACCGAACGGGTATCAAATACCCAGGCACTACTACGAGAGCTAGTAAGGTACACATCAATAACATGTATATCATATATACCTTGTTTGTCATTGGCCGCCTTCTTGTCAGCCAGGTACTTGTGGCAGTTCCGTTTCCAGTGACCAGTTCCTTTGCAATGAAAGCACTCAGTTTCTGGCTTAGGTCCATGCTTAGGCTTCTTTGCAAGAGTAGCAACTGCTTTGCCACCCTTCTTGGTTTTACCCTTCTTGCCTTTTCCATTGCCATTTTTCTTGAAACTAGTGGTTTTATTGACCATCAACACTTGATGTTCTTTCTGGATTTCAGACTCGGCGACTTTCAGCATCGCAAACAGCTCGACGACTGACTTGTTCATCCCGTGCATGTTATAGTTCATCACAAAGCTCTTGTAACTAGGTGGCAGCGATTGAAGAACTCTATCAGTGATTGCCTCCGGCGGAAGGGTAATTCCCAACTCAGCTAGACGGTTTGAGTACCCAGACATTTTGAGTATGTGCTCCCTAATAGACCCGTTCTCCTCCATCTTGCAAGCATAGAATTTATCGGAGGTCTCATGCCTCTCGATCCGGGCATTCTTCTGAAAGATAAACTTCAACTCCTGGAACATCTCATATGCTCCATGACGTTCAAAACGTCTTTGAAGTCCCGGTTCTAAGCCATACAATATTGCACACTGAACTATTGAGTAGTCTCCAGCACGAGCCTTCCAAGCGTTCTTAACGTCTTCGGAGGTCATGTCTTCTGGTTGGTCACCAAGCGGTGCATCAAGGACATATGACTTCTGGAAAGCCGTGAGGATAATACTCAGATTACGGGCCCAGTCAACAAAGTTACTTCCATCATCTTTCAATTTAGCTTTCTCTAGGAACACATTAAAATTCAGGGGTGCTACTACTCGAGCCATTGATCTACAACATAAATATGCAAAGGTTACTTAGACTATTGTTCAAGATTATGAGTTTAGTTAATCAAATTACTAAAGCTCCCACTCAAATTGACATCCCTCAGGTCATCTGAGTGTCACATGATCCAAATTCACCAACTCAAGTCCGATCATCACGTGAGTTAAGGTGGCTTCAATGGTGAACATCATTATGTTGATCATATCTACTATATGACTCATGCTCGACCTTTCGGTCTCTTGTGTTCCGAGGCCATGTCTATACATGCTAGGCTCATCAAGTTTAACCCGAGTGTTCTGCGCGTGCAAATCTGGCTTGCACCCGTTGGATGTGAACGTAGAGTCTATCACACCCGATCATCACGTGGTGTATCAACACGACGAACTTTCGCAACGGTGCACACTCGGGGAGAACACAATTTTATCTTGAAATTTAAGTGAGGGATCACCTTATAATGCTACCGTCGTACTAAGAAAAACAAGGTGCATAAAAGGATTAACATCACATGCAATTCATAAGTGACATGATATGGCCATGAACTTGTGCTTAAGACCTCCATCTTCAAAGCACCGGCATGATCTCCATCATCACCGGCACGACACCATGATCTCCATCATCTTGATCTCCATCAACGTGTCCCCATATGGGTTGTGGCGCCAGCCCTGCTTCTACTTCCATTGCTACCGCTTAGCGATAAAGTAAGGCATTACAAAGCGCTTAATGATTGACTCGCAGGTCATACAATAATTAAAGACAACCCTATGGCTCCTGCCGGTTGCCGTACTCATCGACGTGCAAGTCGTGAATTCTATACATCACATGATCATCTCATACATCACATATATCACATCATGTAATTGGCCATATCACATCACAACATATCCTGCAAAAACAAGTTAGACGTCCTCTAATTGTTGTTGCATGTTTTACGTGGCTGCTACGGGTATCTAGCAAGAACGATTCTCACCTACGCATAAACCACAACGGTGATACATAGATTGCTTTTCAACCTTCTCAAGGACCACCTTTGTCGGATCCGATCCAACTAAAGTAAGAGAAACTGTCACCCGCAAGCCATCTAAGCAACAAGTTGCCTCGAGGGAACCGGTCTCTCGTAAGCGTACGAGTAATGTTGGTCCGGGCCGCTTCATCTCACAATCCCGCTGAACCAAAATCCGACCAAGGGAGGAAGCAATCTAAGCATCAACGCCCACAAACCTTTTGTGTTCTACTCGAGATCTCATCGAACCATCAACCTAGCTCATGATGTCACTGTTGGGGAATGTCACATGGGAAACAAAATTTTTGCTACGCACACGCAAACCTATCCATGGTGATGAGCATCTACGAGAGGGAGAGTGGATCTACATACCCTTGTAGATCGCTAAGCGGGAAGCGTTAAGAAACGTGGTTGGTGTAGTCGTACTTCTTCGCGATCCAAATCACGGAGCGTCCGGCGATCTAATCACGAACCGTCCCGTGATCTCGTCATGATCCGTCCCGCGATCCGATCACGAACGTCCCGTGGCCTTGATCACGATCCTTCCGATCTAGTACCGAACGGACGGCACCTCCGCGTTCAGCACACGTGCAGCTTGATGACGATCTCCACTGTCTTGATCCAGCAAGAGGAGGTGAAGAGGAGAGAGAGTTCACCGGCAGCGTGACGGCACTCCGGTGATGGTGGTGGTGGAGCAATTCCGGCAGGGCTTCGCCTAAGCACTACGGAAAACTATCTAGAGGAGCACCGGTGGAACGGGTAGCACGTGGCCGTATTTTCTGCTAAAACCCTAGCTATTCCACCAGTATATATAGGAGGAGAGGAGAGGAGAGGCAACCAAGGGCCTCTTGGTTCGGCCGAACTAGAGAGGGGTGGAATCCTATTCCACCTCCAATCCTACTTGGAGTAGGATTGCTCCCTATTGGCTGATTTTTGCTCTTTTTCCTTTTAGCCTTTTCTCCTGCGCCATGGGCCTTTCTAGGCTGATTTACCAGCCCACTCCTCCGATATTCGTGAGTTGCATGATCTCATGGTCATAGGAACATATACATTGACATGCAGAAAACAGTAGTAATAAACTGACACGATCATACGTTACGTTTGTAGTTTGGGTCTTGTCCATCACATCATTCTCCTAATGATGTGATCTCGTTATCAAATGACATCTCATGTCCATGGCTAGGAAACCTTAACCATCTTTTGATCAACGAGCTAGTTCACTAGAGGCATACTAGGGACATTGTGTTGTCTATTTACCCACACATGCAATGTGTTTCCAATTACTACAATTATAGCATGGATAATAAACGATTATCATGAACAAGGAAATATAATAATAAACACTTTATATATTGCCTCTAGGGCATATTTCCAACAAATTGGGGATCACGAAGTGACCTTGGTATGGAGCATCCAATAGTCAATTGTGGATCGCCGGGTGACCAGTTTGTGAGGGTTTTGGAAGTCTACCCTGAAGACTTATCACGAGTGTTGGGCGAGGACTATGTAGCTGAAGGAGAATACGGTAAGGACTGTGTGTCCTGGGACTATGTGTCCTCTGGTTTAAATAACAGGCCGCTTCAAACCAGATATACGACTGTCACAACAGTTGGAACTGGGTCATCAAACCATTGTCTTTATCGAGCCACCTGGTTCTATTTCCTCAACCCCTATATTCCTCGTATACTTGTTGATGAAATTGATCGTTACTGTTTGAAGAATTTGACTGAAGACTTTCACAATTTCTTCACCTCAAATTCTTCAAGTTACCTTGTTCCTTACCTGCTTATCCTGTATCACGCTACTTGTAATCTGTGCATGTTTATTTCATCATGATGACTATGTTGTCACTATGTTTCTCATGCACTTGAGTACTTATTCCGCTGCTAGTTATTCATCACATTTCAAATTCCTCAAGTGATGAATTTATAAAAAATTCTATTCACCCCTCCTCTAGTCGATATAACACACTTTCAAACACACAAACAAACATATTTATTAGTCTATCCAACATGTGTATATCTATATCTATACCTAATATTAAAGGAGATTGTTTCTCCAACTTTTTTGGTTCACAATGGACCCCACATAATTTTTCGTCCGTCCAAACCTTGTCCCGATTTGTGCCAGATCATAAAAAAAACAAAAAAACTGCCGCACCCAGTGTCGAACCCGGGTAGCCGGACTGAATTATCACGCTAGCTAAGCACTGCACTACAGAAGACATTGTATTTGATTTGCAGCGTGACACTTTACATTAAGCGAACAACGCTGCCACATTTAAGAGCAAAATGATTTTTTCTGTAGAAAAAGTGAACTTATTTTAGAAGCAAATATTTAGTAAGGTTGTGAATAAAAAAATTAACCTCAAAATTGGTTCTTAAGAAGCAAAATCGTTTCTTTTTGAAACCTGATGTTTATTTAAACACGGATAAATTCTTAAAACTAGGACACTGAATGTTTTTTTTATTTTGCGAACATTTTAAAAATACAAATATATTTTGAACTTTGAATTAGAAAACACGAACATTTTTTCAAAACATTAGTTTTAAACTAGGATATTGCAGCTAACATGTTTTTAATCTTTACCTACTACTAATAAAACTAGGTGAAATTCTGAAATATATCCATGGATGTGTTATTTTAGTTCAATTTATGTTCGAAAAACGATCTTTTTCTCCATCGCATATCTTCACGTACGACCACCCTTTCTGAGCCAGTGACACCCGTCACAATGCATGAGGAGTCCAACTAAGGTCTCATGTTCTATGTCACAAAATAATTCAATTTACATGATAACACATACATATATTATGTTTTTCCTATTATATTAGCTGGACGATAAAAAAATTCTTTTTCAACGATATTGATCTCGTCAGACACGAAGGAGGCTCGGTGATCCAACTATTGGACCTGGCCAACCTTGATTAGTGATAACTGGTACTGTGACCAACGATGACGAGGACGACAAAGATAACAGACAAAAACATGGGTCCGATGTCATATCGAAATGAAGGATGTGGATACGAGAATGAGGTATTCGTTATGTTTATTATGTTACGGGCATTAGGATGATGTCTTTAACACTGCTCAGTGGGTAAAAACCGTATGAGAGTTGTTTTCACCAACGCACAGGCATGTTTGCTAGTTTCTTAAAAGAAAAAAAAAAGCCTGTCCACCGGACGTTGAAAAATTGAGCCAAGAGAACTACCATGTCACAACAATACCCTCGCGGGAAGCGCAGTAGAAACCTACTACTCGCAGATATTACCGTGGTACCAAATAAATACAGGGGCCGTAGTGAAAATAAACTTCCCCAAAATCCATTCATTACTTAACCGGCTCCTCCCCAATCGCAGCAGACTCCTCGCCGCCACCTCCAAGCCCCCGGCGACGCCCTGCCTCGACCTCGCCGCCGCTCCAGCCCGCGGTTTGCGGTTCCCTGGCCGCCGCCGGATTCGCCTCCTCGCCGGCGGGTGAAGTCGGTCGACCGGCCCAGGCGCCTCGCATCACCCGCCCCCTCGCCGTCGGCTCGGGCCCGGGCCGCTCCCCTCCTCCCTCGAAACCCTAGATTCCGCCGCCCCACGCGCGGTGCGATCGTGCGGCTCGCGGCCTCCCGCGATGCCCATATAAGGAGCGCCCCCCTCTCCCCCCGAGGCTCTCCACACAACCGCTCTCGCGCTCTAGGGTTTCTGCCGCCGCCTCCTCGAGGACAATGGGACGCACGGTGGTTTCCGACGAGGAAGGTACGCGATTTTGTTGCTCATTTCTGCGTTTTCGTGTGTTCTGGTGCCCTCGGCGGCGGTTCCTCTGCGTTTTCTGATGGGAAAAGATTGTGCTTCTGTTCGAACCCTAGAAGACGACTTCATTGAGGCCGAGGAAGAGGACGAGCCGAGGCCGTCGCGGAGGGCCAGGGATGATGTCGACGAGCAGGACGACGATGATGAGGAGGAGGACGATGAAGGTTAGTTTCTCCTAACGATCTCTCAATCACGTTTGCTTGCGCGAGCGATTTGGCGGCTGGAGTTATCCCTTCCTCTCGATTGGGATGCTTCTATGTGCTGTGTGGTGCTGTGTTCCGGGCGTTTTCTTGCTTGATTTCTCATTTCAGTTCTTATTGTCTATTACGACGCTTTGACATAGATTCTAGTTTGCAGCAGTTGCCTTTTCTATTTGAATCGCCTGTGATTGTGTTGTCGAGCTAGTATAACAATAACGGGTTGACCTTGTTTATGAGCAGACGAGGGACAAAATGAGTACGAGAAGGATGGCTTCATAGTGGATGATGCGGATGAAGACGAGGAAGAAGAGGAAGAGGAAGCAAGAGCTAGTGATGATGAAAGACGCAAGAAGAAAAAGAAAAGGAAAAAGAAGAGGTAGTTGCTTTTTATGCCTCGTCATGAAACAGAGTATTGTCTTATTCTTTGTGAGTTTCTAAACTGCAAGAGATGTGTCCAGGGAAACGGAGGATTTCGAGCTTGATGAGGATGACTACATGTTGCTCCAGGACAATAACATTACTGGCATCACTCGTCCGAAGCCTCCTGTATGCTTTAAGACAATCTTTGTGTCTGTTTGGGACTTCCATGAGTTTTTGCGTGCTTCTCAGTAATGTGCCTTTTCATTTTGCTTATGGCAGGAAAACAAGTTTAAGCGGTTGAAGAAGGCAGGACGGGAATCTGAAATGGATGGGCGGTCTGGCTTCTCCGATCATGACGGAGCAGGAAAAAGCCGGACTGCTGAGGAGACAGTTCGTAGCTCTTTGTTTGGTATTGAAGGTACCTGCTTCTGAATCCTCTTCACTTTGCTTGTTTTCCAATGCTGGAAGTTTCCTGTCTAATTTTTAATTTGCTGCAATATCATTTGGTCAGAACCGTTTGAGGAGGATTTTGTCGAGGAGGATCAGCAGGTAGATGAAGATGAGGTTGGTGAAGATGATATGGATGATGAAATGGGCGATTTCATTGTGGACGAAGAGGAAATCGATGTGAATGGCCAAGTTGTGAAGTATGCTCTTATGTTCCGTATTGTGTGTTAATGGTTCTCTATCCATGTGAAATTATTCAGACCTTATATTTGTTATTATTAAATGCACACACGCTATTGTACCGCAGAAGGAAGAAGGTTAAAAGAAAGCCTCTGCGACAAGCTGCAGGTGTATCATCATCTGCGCTACAAGAGGCCCATGATATATTTGGGGATGTTGATGAGCTATTAGCACTAAGAAAGCAAGAGCTTGAGAGGGATGCTATTAATTCTGGCGAATTGAGAGGAAACAGGCTTGAAGATGAGTTCGAACCATTTATTCTTGCAGAAAAGTATATGACAGCAAAAGATGAGCAGATAAAAGAAACTGATATACCTGAGAGGATCCAGGTAAGTTACCATTTAGCCACGTTGGAAGTCTGTCTTGATTTTTGTCTGTAATAATGCATATCTGATTCATAATTGCTTCTTCCTCAGCTGTCTGAAGAGTTAACTGGCCATCCTATAGATGGCGATGCAAATAGAGAGGAAGAAAGTGTATGGATACACAACCAACTAACCGGGGATGGATTTCTGTCCCCTTTTAGCAATGAGCAAGTGAACAAGGAGATTGACCAGAGCGACATCGTGAATGTCTTGAACATGCTACACACCCACAAATTTGAAGTACGAAAAATTATATGATCTCATTGCATAATTTCTTATGTTTGATCTGCTGACGTGGTTATTGTTGCACATCAGATTCCATCTCTATGCGTATTTTCTTATGTCTGATGTGCTGACATAGGTATTGTTGCCTTTCAGGTTCCATTCATTGCAATGTATAGGAAGGAAAGTTGCCTGAGTCTCTTAAAAGATAATGATGCCAATGAACAAGCAAATGAAGAAGACACACGTAAAATGAAGTGGCATAAGGTAACTCTTCAGTGTCCACTACTAGACAGATGTTAGGCTCCCTTAATTATCAAGATTTGATTTTATAATTGCTGACACAGTTCGTCTGTTGTCTGTAGTTGCTTTGGGATGTTCAGACCTTAGACAGAAAGTGGCTTCTTCTTCAGAAGCGCAAGCTTGCCTTGCAGATTTATTATGAGAGAAGATATGATGATGAGAAACGAAGAATTGACGATGTTACAAGGCAGGCAATTAATCGACAACTCTATCACTCCATCATTGATGCACTGAAAGATGCAAAATCAGAGAAAGAAGTGGAGGATGTTGATGCGAAATTCAATTTACATTTCCCTCCTGGTGAAGTTGAAGAACCAGGTCAATTTAAGCGACCAAAAAGGAAATCCTTGTACAGTATTTGTCACAAGGCAGGGTTGTGGGAGGTTGCTAACCAATTTGGTCGGAGTGCTGAGCAATTAGGCCACCTTCTAACTTTAACGAGGATACCTGTACGTGATCTAATCTCACACTTTGCATTATCATTCTGTGGAAGGATATTGCATATGCAACCTATCCTTTATCTGCATATATAACTTTCTGCCCTGGCTAAATCTATTGTACCCGTGACACCTTATCTGCTTCTGCTGCTTTCAGGAAGCGGGTGAGCTTGACAGTGGGAAAGATTCTCCTGAAGATGTTGCTGCAAATTTCACATGCGCAATGTTTGAAACACCACAAGATGTTCTTCGGGGTGCCAGACACATGGTACCAACATCTTACAAATTTAACCAGTCCTCATAGGAAGCTAGGCTATTCGTTTCATCTGACTTGATCCAGTTTCATTTATTTTTATCTTATCAGGCAGCAGTTGAGATCGGTTGTGAGCCTATTGTAAAAAAGCATATCAGGAGTATCTTCATGAGTAAAGCAGTTGTATCAACAAAGCCCACACCTGAGGGCAATTCGGTCATAGATGCTTACCACCAATTATCAGGTGTGAATTGGCTGCAAGAGAAACCACTCCACAAGTTTTTAGATGCACAGTGGCTTCTTATTCAGAAAGCAGAGGAAGAAAAGCTTCTCAAGGTTACCATAACATTGCCAGAGGATGCAAAGAAAGCGCTCATGTCTGAGGCTCGTGAGAATTACTTAAGTGACTGTGTCAGCAAGTCTGCACAGCTGTGGGATGAGCAACGGAAGATGATACTGGATGATGCCTTCCTGAATTTCCTACTTCCATCAATGGAAAAGGAAGCTCGTTCACTGTTGACAGCAAAAGCCAAAAGTTTTCTGTCTATGGAATATGGGAAACAGTTCTGGGACAAGGTTTCTGTCGCTCCTTGGAAGAAGAAGGACGCGGACAAGAAGGATGCTGACATTGATCTGGATGATGAATCAGAGTTACGAGTAATGGCCTGCTGCTGGGGTCCTGGGAAGCCAGCAACCACATTTGTAATGCTAGACTCATCAGGAGAATTGGTTGATGTTCTGTATGCTGGTTCTATTAGTCTTAGATCTCAAGGTGTTGCTGAGCAGCAGCGGAAGAGAAATGACCAGCAGAGGGTTCTGAAGTTCATGACTGACCATTCGCCACAAGTTGTGTGTGTAGGAGCTTCAAATTTGAACTGCAGACAACTCAAGGATGATATTTATGAGGTATTTTTTTATTTGTTTGCAAGTGATTTATGGTTGTTTCTGTTCAAAAATATACACTTGATATTTGTTCTCCCTTCATCTGTTCGTTATTTCGACTGGCATAATGTATCACCATGTCTAGTCAAAGACCACATGTGATCAGTTATTGTTGCCAATGCAGAAATCATTATTGTTGCTTTTCTTTTGTCAATTGCATGCAAGCCTATTTTTCTCCTATTGTGATGTGTAGACACAAAGATGCCATCACGTGTTCTGCTGGGGGATTCCTTGGGTTGGCTATTCCTTCTTAATGCTTACTGGCGCTCTTCCATCATAAAAATTAGAGGATACACCGGACGTTGCTGTGGGAATTGGTTGATGAAAATTTCGGTTGATAACATGAGAACTAAAATAAAAAATACATATGACTTATTATATTTGATAGTGTAAAGTTGTAACAATATTTGTTGAATATAAGTAGAATAATTGAATGGAAAGCATTTTCCCATGCATGGTTGAATGTTGTGGTGGGTGAGTGGGTCTTCCCATGCATGATTGCATGTTGAGGTGGGCATTATCCCCTTCCTGGTTGTATAATGAGGTGTCATGCTTGCATGTTGAGATAAATAAGTTAGTGGGGATGACTCCCTTAGGTATATAGGATTCTGACAGTTGTTATTGGCTGGGTGCTCACTCCAGTAATTCTGTCCACATGAATATGTCCTGTCCTTCTGTTCAGTTTCTTGTTTGACACGAATGTGGCTAGGTAGCGGCAATAAAACAATCTGTTTGCTTTGTATAGGTTATTTTCAAAATTGTGGAAGACCACCCAAGAGATGTGAACCCACAAATGGAAAATTTCAGCATTGTCTATGGTGATGAATCTGTGCCTCGTCTGTACGAGAACTCTCGAATATCTTCAGATCAGCTGCCTGCCCAGTCAGGTATAGTACAACGTGTTGATTTACTGTTTGCTCTTTTGGTCACTAACCTTTCTGAATATGTACTTTTAATTATGTATAGCTATCGTGAAGCGTGCTGTGGCGCTTGGTCGGTACTTGCAAAATCCTTTGGCGATGGTTGCAACACTCTGTGGACCTGGGAAAGAGATACTTTCATGGAAACTACACCCCCTTGAACAGTTCCTTACTCCCGATGAGAAGTATGAAGTTGTTGAGCAAGTAATGGTCGATGCGACAAATCAGATTGGTTTTGATGTTAACCTTGCTGCTAGCCATGAGTGGCATTTTTCCACTTTGCAGTTTGTTGCTGGTCTGGGACCACGCAAAGCTTCAGCTTTGCAGAAGGAGTTGGTAAGAGAGGGATCCATTTTTAGTCGCAAGGAGCTTGTGAAACCCTTAGGCAGGAAAGTATTCATGAATGCGTCTGGATTTTTACGCGTCCGACGAAGTGGTGCTGCTGCAGCTAGTGCTCAGATCATTGATCTTCTTGAGGATACAAGGATCCATCCTGAATCATATGCGTTGGCGAAGAATTTGGCCAAGGATGTCTGTGCCGAGGATGGACTCGAAGCGAATGAGATGGATGATGATGAGCAAGAGATGGCAATTGAGCATGTGAGAGAGAAGCAGCATGCTCTTAAACGTCTTGACATAGATGAATACAGCAGAAGCATTGGAGATGATAAGAGAGAAACGTTGTATGACATAAAGTTGGAGCTACTGTGTGGTTTCTCTGATCGGAGGACCCCCTATGCTGAGCCAAGTCCAGATGAGGAGTTCTGGTTGCTTTCTGGTGAAACTGAGGACAACATATCAGATGGAAGGATTGTGCAAGTAACTGTTCGTCATATACAAGACAACCGGATAATTTGCACCTTTGATTCTGGATTGAAAGCCATAGTTATGGGAGACAACTATTCTGATGATGGCTTTGATCTAGAATCACTCCAGTTACATGAAGGCGATGTATTAACTGGCAAAATTAAGAATGTGAATAAAAATAGGTTCATAGTTTACCTAACATGCAAGAAGAGTGAGATGAAGAAATGGCCATTCTCGAGAAATAACCATGATCCATACTATCGTGAACAAAAGATGGTTCCGACCCAGGATGACAATGCTCGGAAACAGAAGGAAGCAAAGAAACATTTTAAGCCCCGGATGATTGTTCATCCTCACTTTCAGAATTTGACGGCGGAAGAGGCAATGCAGGTGTGTTATCCTGTTGAATAGATCTGTTCTTCCCCTTTAGTTTAACTTCTTTCCCTTTCTGTAATAGTATCTGATCTTGACTTGTTGAAACAGTTCCTGGGGGACAAAGAGCCTGGTGAGAAAATCATTCGGCCTAGTTCTAGGGGCCCATCATTTCTAACGCTTACCCTGAAGATATTTGATGGTGTCTTTGCACACAAGGAGATAACAGAAAGTGGAAAGGATCATAAAGATATTACAAGTTTGCTTCGCCTTGGAAAAACACTGGCCATTGGTGATGAAACTTTTGAAGATCTTGATGAGGTTGGTTTACATACAAGATGGTTTCCACAGCAATTTTTCTGTAGGCATCAGTTTGCTGCAATACCATTTCTGTTGTAGCAGTCAAGATTGACAGTTGTTCTAATTTTTGGTAAATGTTTCCTTGTACAAATATGCAGGTAATTGACAGATATGTGGATCCATTGATAGGCCACCTGAAAAGCATGCTCTCTTATCGCAAATTCAGGAAAGGGTTAAAAGGCGAAGTTGATGATATGTTAAGGGCTGAGAAATCAGAGAATCCCATGAGAATAGTCTATTGTTTTGGCATATCTCATGAACACCCAGGCACCTTCATATTATCTTACATCAGGAGTACAAACCCACATCATGAGTATGTTGGGTTATACCCAAAGGGCTTCAGATTCCGGAAGAAAGATTTTGACAGCATTGACCGCCTAGTGTCATATTTTCAAAAACATATTGACAAACCACCACCTGATGCTGGCCCTTCAATGAGAAATGTTGCAGCAATGGTACCTATGAAAAATTCAGCTTGGGGTTCTGGTGGCGGGAATGATGGAAGGAGGGGAGATGGCGATAATGATAGGGACAGACCTTTTTCTGGAAGATCAGGTCAGTCCTTAAATGTATTTGCAATACTTGGTTATCAAACTCATCTGCATTCAACTGTTTTGCCATCTTACCACTAACATTTGCTTGTGTAGTGTATCTTCGTGTCATTGACCTGTACTCATTTTCTTAGTGGAGTTATTGGAACCATATTATGGCTAGTTTGGTTTAAGTCTTGTTAGTTACCCACAAAGCAACTGTGTTAATTATTGGAACCACATTATATGGCTAGTTTCATTTAAGTTTTGTTGATTCTGATGAAGCAACTGTTTTGAACTTCGTTTCACAGAAAATAATCCGCTGTCCCCTGTTCTCAGTGGTTTTCAAACCTACCCTGTATTAATTTTGCTTGTCTTATTCTTGTTCTGTCTCCCAAGTTGATCACCATCGCTTCATAGAATTGTCACTAAGATCTTGCCAAAACATAATGTTAAAAGGATGTTCAGAAGTACACTATCAATGTTAATTTGTCATTTCTTCTCCTAAGCAGGAGGTAGGTTTGATTCAAGGAACAGTTCTGGTGGCCGTGGACGTGGGCGTGGCCGGGGTCGAGGTAACTTTGGCAGTGATGGTGATGGTGGCGGTGGTGGAGGATGGACTGATAACATAGGCAGTGGGGGAGGTGCATGGGGCACTGGCGGAGGATCGGGAGGCGGGGATGCTGGATGGGGTGGTGGCGGCGACAACAACCGTGGCGGCGGTGGGGGTGGAGGCTGGGGCACTCCTGCTGCTGCTGCTGCCACTGACGGTGGCGCCGGAGGCTGGGGTACACCTGCTGCTGCTGCCACTGAAGGTGGTGCCGGAGGCTGGGGAGCAGCTGCTACTCCTGGTGCAGCTGGTGATGACTCGGGATGGGGCAGCGCCAAGAAGGCCGCCCCAGCACAGGATTCCGGAGGCGGGTGGGGGTCTGGCGGTGGGGGCTGGTGAAGGATGTGCTCTGCTGCATAAACCATAAACTACCGTAGAACTATCAAGTGGAAACTTTCTGTTTTTGTTTGAACCCTGTTATGTTTCTGCTGTCGTGGGAAAGCTGGCACTCTCTTGGACTTGGTAATCTGCTAGCTGCTGCCGCTGGTCTTGTTATATTCTGGACGGCCTTATATGTTTCAATGCATGTACAGTTTCCAGACATTTGGTACTATCATGGTTCTTGGTAGTCTCAGTATTCCTATGGTGCATCGTGTTAGTTTGCTAGTTTTTCTGCTTCGGTATAGCTCAAGGTCACATTGCCATGAATTTACATTATGCTGTACTCAAAACAGCCGGGGACACAACACGCAAGCAATGCCAGCTGATAACATGTACTCCCTCCATTTTTATTTACTTTGCATAACAGTTTTGACTAAAGTGAAACTTTATAAAGTTTGACCAAGTTTATAATTCCTCCGTTAGATTCTACTATGGACAGACATACTTACTATGGACACATACAGATGTTTGTAGACATACTTTAGTAGATTTATTTATTTTGTTTCGTACATAGTCCATAGTGAAATCTCTTAAAAGAGGAAATACATGCAATGATGAATCCAGTGGTATAGATTTGACGGTGTATATATTAATATTTTTTCTACAAGCTTGTTGAAAATATATGAAGTTTGATTGTCAACAAACATAATATAAGAAGTACATAAAAACAGAGAGTACAACCGCAGCTGTACTAGCTTCCAACAAGATGGATGCGGAATTTCCATGACAAGTTTGAACTTACATAGGTGCAATTGTTTTCTTTTCATTGAAGCCGATGTAGAAGCAATTTTGAATTAGGAAAGAAGCGACGTAGAAGCATTTTGTATTATCATGTGTCGGAAGTACAACAAACAATGCCTCTATGCCACGGCCAAGGATACCAAACGCCGACGAGCCCGCTCGCCTCTTGTGATCTAGCTCAAGCACCAAAACCTCTCGCAACTGGCAAAATTGCTCAGTTAATCAGACTGTTAGTTTATTATGGAGAACCAGTCGAAAACCATATAAGGTACCCACACACATCACTTTAAATAGGGTCTTATCGAGACAACACGTAGGCGTCATCGTTATCATTTCTCTTTTAGAGGCGTCATCGTTATCCCTAAATCCTGAGCAAACGACGTCGACTTCGCCGTAGGCGATCGTCAACCCAACCCACACTGAAGAGGCTGTGTGGAGATGCATGAAGGTCCACGCCAGACCCAACCACCTACGACTAGATAGCATAGCTCCGACTCTAAATGAGAACTAGACACGGCTGGCGTTGCAAAAGATCATCGAAGGAACCACCTGCTGCCTGTCATCGTATACCATCAGGGCCCGCCGTCGCATCTTTGACTCACAGAACAAACCAGCTGAGACAATCTCGCGGACACGTAGGAAAAGAGCAGATTACTGTAACCATAACCACATCTCCAACACTGCTCGCCCCATCATCGTTGCCACATAAGCCTCGACGCCAACACCATCATCTTCCGCTGGTCCCCCTCGCCAACATCCAGTTCCAGAGACGAAGCCCTTAGGGGGAAAACGACACCAAGGCGTCGTCATCGTCTGATCAAACAAGATCAAGGCTTTCCCCTGGAGCTACAACGATCCGCGTCAGAGGGGTGTGGTAGCAGTAGAACGATGCCTCGAGGAAGGTAAGCGACGACCACGACCGTCACCATCGCTGGTTAAGGCCACAACCGAGACAGGGTTTTCACCCAAGCTTCCGACACCACCTCATCCGCACATCATCTCACAACGACGCTCACCTAGCACCACCACTGAGCCAGCTCGTAGTCAAAGAAGCCCATCGCCAAAACAGTCAACCACACCTTGCGGAGGCCATCGACCAGCACCAGCCGCTAGAACCGCCAACTGTGGATCGAAAGCGGGTCACCGGACACAACACAAACCTCCTATCCTTGCCAAGCACCATGCCAACAAGACTAGAGATATGCCACCCGAGGCCATGAACCACCTCGGTTCCCAGCCGCGACCAGGCTCCCACGCGTACGCGCACCACACGTGCCTGTCAGAGAACGTAGACGACCCAGTAGCCTCGGGCGCTCTCCTGCTCCCTCACAACGAAGCCACACCATCGTGCCACCACCCCGGGCTGCCGCACCACATGAGCAGCAACCATTCTTGTCGGAGGGCCAGATCCGCACCCGACTCCTCAACACGCCTGCCAGTGTGCCCATGGATACCTCCCGCCATCGCCGCACCTCCAACATGCACATACCTCTGCACCCGCGCCTCCCTATGCCTGCTCAGCGTCGAAATGGGTAGAGATGGCACGAGCCCCGATCGCGGCCACAGTAGCTGACCGCACGCAGATGCACACGCCCCCTTGATCAGCAACGAGCCATCCAGCACCGGGCCTCCCCCGCAGCAACAGTCACCCTCCCCCACCACCGCGACCACGCGGGATCCGTGCTCTAGCCACCTCACGCCGCCGCCAACCCGCTCTCCCGCCGGAGCCGCACACGTCGCGCTTGTGCACCCGCTCAAGTCCGCCTTGCCAACGCGCCAGATGCGCCCGTGCGCCTCACAGAGACATGCCCCGCCGCCACCCTCCCTGGAGCTTGACCGGGCTTCGCCCGCGACCTCCTTAGGTGGCAGCGAGGTGAGGGGGTGGAAGAGGGTGGGAAAATGGAGGCGCCGGAGGCGTTCCCCATGTCGCTAGAGAAAGGCGACACCCCGCCGCCACCCTCCCTGGAGCTTGACCGGGCTTCGCCCGTGGCCTCCTCAGGTGGCAGCGAGGTAAGGGGGTGGAAGAGGGTGGGAAAATGGAGGCGCCGGAGGCGTTCCCCGTGTCGCTATAGAAAGGCGACACGAGGGTGAGAAAATAAAGTCGGGGATTAGTGGTCGCTGCTGCATGTGCAATGCTGCTGTTTTATTTATTTAGTATGCTAGAGCTATACATCTATTTATTGTTCTAGTCATGTACTCCCTCTATTCCTAAATATAAGTTTTTAAGAGGTTTCATTAAAAGACTACATACGGATGTATGTATATATATTTTAGAGTGTAGATTCATTCATTTTGCCATTTTGCTCCGTATATAGTCACTTAGTAAAATTTCTAAAAAGACTTATATTTAGAAACGGAAGGAGTATTATTTACTGAAATTAATCACGAAATTGTCTAATTCTCGAACGATGAGTACGGATAGAGAGAGACCAAAATAATCATGTGGCCTGCGAATTCTCAGTTTGAGCGACCCTCTACACACACAACACCACCAACAAATATTTACATCGATAACAAATTTTCTACAGAAAATAAACACTACCTCCGTCTAGGTGTATATACATAGTTTTAAAAACCGAACCGAAGATCGAACCGGAAAGGTTGCCGGTTCAGGTTTTTACCGGTCAGACCGCCGGTTCACCGGTTCGATTGTCGGTTTTTTAAGCATTAGAATAATAAATGTTGAGTAATATATGTGCTAATATAGTATGAAACAATGGTTAAATAAAATTGTTTTCATGTAGTGGATAACAAAGTAGCATAGCTGAGTTGGTTATTGGGCTGTGAGCAGGCCTCACGTACTGTTCACACTACCTGGGATCAAATCCCACTTCTCCCAAGTTCTAAAAAAATATTTTCCTGATTTTTCCCGGTTTAATGACCCGATTTTTCAGAAAACCGGCCAGTTGGATCGGTTTTCTCCGGTTCGATTGTAGAACGGTTTTATTAGCTTAAAAAGCCGATAAGGCTGTCGGTTCCGATTTTTTCCGGTTCGACCCCTTAAGAGCAACTCCAATGGGGCGACCCAAACGGACGGCGATTTCGTCCGCTTTTTGTCCGTTTGGGTCGGCCGCCCGCCTGGCGTCCGTCCCTTTTTAGATTTGGGTTGGCAACGCGCCTAACCCGCCGACCCATATGTGCCGGCGTGGCCGGCTGGCCGCCCAATATTACATTGATTTGCACGGTCAAATAACATAGTTTACCGAATAAAATAATATAGTTTTACAAGCCTGATACAAATAAAAATGTTTCGTACAGTTTTGCAAACGAATAAAAAAAGATACATCTATTGGTTGCCAACATGAGACCACATATGCTCAACCAAATCATTTTGCAGCTGCACATGAGTTTCCCAAGCACACATGTCTTTATGAAATTGGATGAACTGTTCAAACGTTGCCGCTACTCCATGCTCAGGCACAACATTTTCACCCTGAAATTGAAAGCCTTGATCGTACAGACGTTCCGGATGCTCGTCTTCTACGATCATATTATGCATGATCACACAAGCAGTCATCACCTCCCATATTTTCTGCGTGCTCCAGGTATTAGCAGGATACCGAACGATGCCCCATCGAGATTGCAAAACACCAAAGGCATGCTCGACATCCTTCCTAGCACTCTCTTGCTCTTGGGCAAATCTTTTCCTCTTCTCTCCGACAGGGTTGGGTATTGTCTTGATAATAGTGGTCCATTGAGGATAGATACCGTCACCCAGGTAGTATCCTTTGTCGTAGTTGTGTCCGTTGACAGTAAAGTTCACCGGTGGGTTGTTGCCTTCGACAAGCCTAGCAAACACCAGCGAGCGCTAAAGCACGTTGATATCATTGTGTGATCCAGCCATGCCAAAGAAAGAGTGTCAGATCCAGAGATCTTGAGACGCCACGACCTCTAATATGACAGTGCAAGCCCTGACATGTACCTTATACTGCCCTTGTCAAGCAGAAGGACAATTTTTCCACTCCCAATGCATGCAGTCTATGCTGCCAAGCATCCTTGGGAAGCCCCTTCTGGCATTCATCACCAACAAACGGGCTGTATCTTTAGCTGTCGGCTCTCTCAAGTACTTAGGGACAAACACAACAATAACAGCCTTGTAGAATTTATACAGGGACTCTAGGCATGTAGACTCGCTCATACGGACGTACTCGTCAATGAGATCACCGGGCACTCCGTATGCAAGCATTCGGATGGTGGCAATGCTTTTTTTTGATAAGAGGAGAAACCAATCTTACCGACGACATCCTCTTTGCACTCGAAATAGTCATCATAGCCGACCACTCCCTCTCTAATACGGTTGAAAACATGCCTACTCATATGGAAACGGCGGCAGAATTTTTGATGTTTGAACAACGGGTTTGTTGTATCAAAGTAGTCCTTCCAAAGAAGGAAATGCCCACTCTCTCGGTTGCGATTCAACGCCGGAAGGTGGCCCGGAATGGAGCCACGGAACAACGGCTGCTGGCTGATTAGGTGGTGATGGACCAACACGACAGCCAATATCTTCTCCTCGTCGTCGGAGTCGCAAAGGAAATTGTGGAAGAAGAACTCGTCGGCGGAGTCCATTTCGTACCTTGGCAAACTGTCGAACAACTTGTGGGCGTCGAAGAAGGAGACGGCCGGCGAGGGGAGTCGCGGCGGGCACAGACCAGCTAGCTGCCCTGCCGGCGTCCGACGAGCGTGCCGGTCGGGTCTGGCTGGGGCGGCGAGGCGACTTCTTGGTCGCGGGAGGCTGTGCGGTGGGGGGAGCGGCGGTGGGAAGCAGTTTGCTCCCCGACGGCAAAACGACGGTGACGGGCGACGGGGGGAGTGGGCGGATGTGGAGGCGGCGGCAGCTGGCAAAGTCGCCGACAAAAATGGGCGGATGTGAAGGCGGCGGCGTCGACGACGAAGGAGACGGGCAAGGGTTGCTGTTGGCTGGAGGGGAGAGGGGAAGCCAATGTGCCACCGACCTGCGGGCCCGGGGAGGGAAGAGGGCGAGCACGCGCGTCCGTCTCGTGTCCGCACCGACGCAAATCCGACTCAAAAATGAATCGGGAATGATTCGCCCGCGGACAAAAAGCGGACGCGCGTCCGTTTGGATCGGTGTGTTAGTCCGTCTTTTATGTCCGTGTTGATCCAAACGGACAAAGATGGACAGAATGGATCGTTCCATTGAAATTGCTTTAAGGCCCGCATGAGGGGGTGCATCTTCGATGGCAGCGGTGAGTTCAGAACACAGGTGGGCACTGGGCAAAGGGAAGGCAGGGCGCCCGAGGCAGCGGGGCGGTAGCAGTGGTTGACTTGGGAGGGAGGATCTGTGAAGAGTGAGTGGGATGTTGACTTTGCCCGCTAATGTGGCAGTTGGAATTCCAAAAACCGTGACACGTCAACCTCAATACCAGTTTGCTTCGGTTTTGATCGATGGTAAGGTAACCCGATTTGAGACATCAAGGACTAAATGCCACCTAAAAAATCTTCATGGACCAGATGTAGATTTTTCGTAAACCTGAGGGACAAAAATATATCCTTTTCTACATTCTAAATGTATAAAGTTGTCCTTGAAATGCTGCCGACCATGTTAAGATACGCACACATATATAATAGTATACATCTACGCGTTGCCGTGCCAAAGTATGCAAATACTATACAACATCAACCGCTCGGTTAGCTGTCTCCTACGGTTGGCTGGGTTCGTTGCTTGCCACGTCTGTACGCAACGGAATTCTTGGTCGAAGACTTGCCAGGCATCCCCGCGCGCAGGGACTTCGGAATTCCTGAGAAATTGAGTGCGTGCCCATGGCCAGGGATTGCTTCTTCTGTGTGTGTGGGCTGGCCATCGTCAACACGGTCTACATCGGCGGCACGGCCATAATCCTCTACGGGCTCGTCGGCCTGGAGCGGAGCAAGCCCCACCGCAACAAGGGCTCCATCGTCGTGCTCACGCTCTTCCTCCTCGTCTGGGTCTGCGTCGGTGGCACCGTGTACACGGCCTTCTGCGGCGTCCTCTTCCCGTGGTCGGCTCTGCGCCGTTGCCTGGCCTCCGCCCACGGGGCGCTCCTGCGGCCCCTCCGTGCCACGGGCCGGCTTCTCTGCCTGCCGTGCCGGTGCGCGCGCGCCAGGCTACGGCGCCGAAGCGGTAGCGGTAGCACCGCTCTGCCGCAGTTTCTGGACCAGATACAGGGCCACATGCCCGCGCAGGCCCGGGAGGCGCCGATGCTTGGCGGCGCGCGGGCGGCGACGGCGCATGACATCCTGGCGTACGAGCAGCCGGAGGGCGGCTGCGGCGGCGCGCCGGAGTGCGCGGTCTGCCTCGGGGAGGTGGAGAAGGGGGACACGGTGAAGCGGCTGCCGGCGTGCCTGCACATGTTCCACCAGCAGTGCATCGACAAGTGGCTGCACGAGCACGCCACGTGCCCGGTCTGCCGGTGCATCGTCTTGGCGCCGTCGCCTGCCCAAATGGTATGAGTGACACCGGTCTACCTGTGCTTGTGGAGTCACTCAAGTCATGGCCTGTGTGCTCATGGTACGAGCGGCGGGTGACATATTGCCGGCGGACCTGACTGAGCGCCGGAAGGCGTAGCAAATCGAGCGCTCGGTGGTGGCTCACTAACTGCCCTGGAGAGTCGATCTCGCGGGCGAACTGCTCCTGCTTTCTTGTCGGCGAGGGTGTTGGCTCCCCTTTCCGCCGCTCGTCGCTCCGGCGGTATTGGAAGGATGGGAAAACCCGGTTCTTTCCGTCCAGTCTGTAGATTGGTTTAGGATAGGTATGTCGAGTGACTGCGCTCGGTCGGTGTCGACATAGTCATCGTGAATAAAGTTTTCTAGGTCACCGACTCGACGGCATTCTTCCGCGATGTCAAGAAGCCATGGATTTGTGTTCGAGCGAGTTCTTCAAGACGTCGGTGAAGATCTTGCTCAGGTTCTTGTTTCTCCGGCTTCGTCCGCGTTGCGTCGGCTGCGTCTTCAGCGTTGTCGTGGAGCCGGAAGTTTGGGTCTTGAAGTTGGTCGCTGCTGCAATGCCGGTCTTGTTCAAAGGATGATCCACATGGAGATTTAGCGGTGAAAGATGGTTGCCGGTTCTGAAGTTTTTCGACGGTTCTGCCAGTCGAGATCTTCAAGACCGCGATCCAAGATGTGTGAAGTATTTCTTCGGCCGATGACCCACATCAATATGTGCGTCGCCACTTGTGACGGCGCCTGTTTAGAGGCTCATAACGCAGATTGGCTGCTATGGCATTATCTTGGATCTTGGCAAGTTGGATGCCTATGTATCTTTCCTCTGACGAACGCTTTAACGTCGGCGGCGGCTGGATTCTTTGACGATGATGATATAAATTTCCTTGTGTGTTGTTTCTCTGAACTGTTTCAAAGAAAAACTATGTGTGTTGTATGTTGCTACTATTATGAATAAATACATGATTTTTCCTAAAAAAAAGCATAAGCAACCGTCCGCACAGCTGTATGTAAGTTTTCGTGCCCGGTTATGAGATTATTTTTTAGATACTAGAACGGTTATGAGATCATTAGTAGCGGATTTCGTGCTTACATCCTTTATCTGTAAAAAGACATGCTATCCTTCTTGCTATATCACACTTTGTTTTGTCAGCGAGGATGGACAACGAAATGTGTAAGATCGAATAAAACTGTTGTTATTGATTATTGATGATCGCATACAACGGTATATATGAGAGGTTACAAGCCAACTAGACTTATTACAATACGACTAGGACTAGATAACTTGAGAGCCAAGTAATAGTCTAACATCTCCCGTAGTATCAACGGAAGGCTCGACAACGTTGAGATTGAAATGAATATTACAAAATGGTGTAGATGGAGTCCTTTTGTAAATATATCAGCAAATTGAGCCGTAGAAGGAACATGCAGCACCCGAACTTGTCCAAGATCCACCTTCTCTCGAACAAAGTGGATATCAATCTCAATATGTTTAGTCCGGCGATGTTGAACAGGATTCCCAGAAATGTAGACAGCTGAAATGTTATCACAATAAACAATGGTAGCCTGTGTAAGTGGTCGATGCAACTCCGAGAGCAACTGACGGAGCCAGATCGTATCAGCTACAGCGTGTGCAACCGCACGATACTCAGCTTCAGCGAACGAGTGGGAGACGGTTACCTGCCTTTTCGAGGACAAAGAAATCAAATTGTCACCAAGAAAAACACAGAAACCGGATGTAGATCGTCGAGTGTCAGGACAACCAACCCAGTCGGTATCAAAATACGCAGTGAGAGAGGTGGGGGAAGAATTGTTTATGTGGAGACCATGATCCAGAGTACCTTTCAAATACCTAAGGATGCGTTTGATATGATTATAGTGAGGAATTCGAGGATCATGCATATAGACACAAGCTTGTTGGACAACAAATGAAATTTCAGGTCGAGTGATGGTTAGATATTGGAGAGCACCGGCAAGACTACAATAAAGAATAGGATCAGAGAAAGGATCACCATTAGCAGAAAGTTTGAAACTAGTGTCGACAGGAGTATGGAAAGGATGACAGTCTAGCATACCAGCACGATTGAGAAGATCTAGGATGCATTGACGTTGGGAAAGAAATAGACCGGAGGAATCAAGAATCACTGTGATGCCTAAAAAATGATGAAGAAGACCAAGATCTATCATAGAAAACTCACATCATAGATGAGTAATGATGCGTTCCAGAAAGGTTTGTGAGGAAGCAGTGAGGATGATATCATCGACGTAAAGAAGTAAGTAGGAAATTTCAGAATTATGATGATAGACAAAGAGAGAGGCGTCAGAAAGAGAGGGAATGAAGCCTATGGTTTGAATAAAGGAAGAGAAGCATTGAAACCATGCATCTGGAGCTTGTTTAAGACCATAGAGAGATTTTTGAAGAAGACAAACTTGGTTGGGATCGGAACGATTTTCAAAACCGAGAGGTTGCTGACAGTAGACGGTCTCTTGAAGAGAACCATGAAGAAAGGCATTTTTGACGTCTAATTGGTGAATGGGCTAGGTGGAGGAGGCAGCGAGGGCGAGAACAGTATGGATGGTACCGGGCTTAACTACAGGACAAAATGATTCATCGTAATCAATGCCATGCTGTTGGGAATAGCCGCGACATACCCAACGTGCTTTCTAGCGAGAAAGAGTACCATCGAGTGAAACTTCTGGCGAAACACCCACTTACCAGAGGCAATGTTGGTGTTGGAAGGGCGAGGAACATGCTGCCAGGTATTATTTTCAGTAAGAGCCGAATATTCTTCTTGCAGAGCAACAACCTAGTTAGGATCAAGAAGCGCGGTTTTGTATGATTTGGGAACTTGAGAGAGGGACAGGGTGGCATGAAGGTTGAGACGGTCGATGGGTTGACGGGAACCTGATCTGGAATGAGTGCGCATAGAATGTTTATTGGTTGCTGGGATAGTGGAAACAACGCGAACGGGAAGAGGAGCTATACTGGTGTCCAACGCAGCGGATGATGCGGACAATGGAGGTGATGGTGGTGGATCGGCTGTTGGGGAACGTTGCATGGAAAACAAAATTTTTCCTACGCACACGTAGATCTATCCATGGTGATGAGCATCTACGAGAGGGAGAGTGGATCTACGTACCCTTGTAGATCGCTAAGCGGGAAGCGTTAAGAAACGCGGTTGGTGTAGTCGAACGTCTTCGCGATCCAAATCGCCGAGCGTCCCACGATCCAATCACGATCCGTCCTGCGATCCAATCACGATCCGTCCCGCGAACTTGATCACGATCCATCCCGCGAACTTGATCACGGTCCTTCCGATCTAGCGCCGAACGGACGGCACCTCCTCGTTCAGCACACGTACGGCTTGATGACGATCTCCGCCGTCTTGATCCAGCAAGAAGGAGCGGAGAGGAAGAAGAGTTCTCTGACAGCATGATGGCGCTCCAACGATGGTGGTGCAGCTATTCCGATAGGGCTTCGCCTAAGCGCTGCAGAAAACCGATCTAGAGGAGAAACTATGCACTGGAGGAACGGGCAGCACGTGGCTAAAAATTCTGTGCAAAAACCCTAAAACCTCCAGTATATATAAGAGGAAGAGAGGAGGAGGCTTGGCCCAAGGGCCAAGCCTCTAGGAGTCGGTCGAACCAGGTGGGAGAAGTGGAATCCACCTCCAATCCTAGTAGGACTAGGATTCACCCTATTTTTGCCTTTTCCACTTTTTCTCTTTGGTTTTTTTATCCCTAGCCGCATGGGCTTTGTGTGGGACTTCCACCAGCCCACTAAGGGATGGTAATTATTCTCCCACAACCCATGAAGCCTCTTGGGTTGAAATACCCCTCCCGGTGGTCTCCCGGTACACTACCGGCACTCCCGGTACATTACCGATTAGCCCGAAACTTTCCCGGCGACCAAAACATGACTTCCTATATACCAATCTTTACCTCCTGACCATTTCGGAGCTCCTCGTGATGTACAGGATCTCATCTGGGACTCCAAACAACCTTCGCTCACCACCATACGTAACTCTATACTACCGAAACGTCACCGAACCTTAAGTGTGCAGACCCTGCGGGTTCGAGAACTATGTAGACATGACCGAGACACCTCTACGGCCAATAACCAATAGAGGGACCTGGATGCCCATATTGGTTCCTACATATTCTACGAAGATCTTTATCGGTCGAACCTCTATGTCAAGGATTCAGTTAATCCCGTATGATGTTCCCTTTATTCTTCGGTATGTTACTTGCCCGAGATTCGATCATCGGTATCTCTATACCTAGTTCAACCTCGTTACCGGCAAGTCTCTTTATTCGTTCCGTAATACAAGATCTCGTGACTAACACTTAGTCACATTGCTTGCAAGGCTTATTGTGATGTTGTATTACCGAGTGGGCCCTCAGATACCTCTCCGTCACACGGAGTAACAAATCCCAGTCTTGATCCATGCCAACTCAATAGACACCCTCGGAGATACCTGTAGAGCATCTTTAAAGTCACCTAGTTACATTGCGAAGTTTGATACACACAAGGCACTCCTCCGATGTCCGTGAGTTGCATGATCTCATGGTCATAGGAACATATACTTGACATGCAAAAACAATAGCAATAAACTGACACGATCATATGCTAGGTTTGTAGTTTGGGTCTTGTCCATCACATCATTCTCCTAATGATGTGATCCCGTTATCAAATAACATCACATGTCAATGGCAAGGAAACCTTGACCATCTTTGATCAACGAGCTAGTTCACTAGAGGCATACTAGGGACAAAGTGTTGTCTATTTACCCACACATGTAATGCGTTTCCAATTAATACAATTATAGCATGGATAATAAACGATTATCGTGAACAAGGAAATATAATAATAAACACTTTATTTATTGCCTCTAGGGCATATTTCCAACAGTCTCCCACTTGCACTAGAGTCAATAATTTAGCTCACATCACTATGTGATTTACATTGTAATGAATCGAACACCCATGCAGTTCTGGTGTTGACCATGTTTAGCCCTTGGAAGAGGTTTAGTCAACGGGTCTGCAACATTCAGATCCATGTGTACTTTGCAAATATTTATGTCCTTTTCATCGATGTAATTACGGATGGAGTTGAAGCGTCGCTTTATGTGTCTGGTCCTCTTGTGAAACCTTGGTTCCTTGGCCAGAGAAATGGCACCAGTGTTGTCACAGAACAGGTTCATTGGATTCAGTGCACTGGGCACTACTCCAAGATCTGTCATGAACTGCTTCATCCAGACACCTTCCTTCGCTGCCTCCGAGGCTGCGATGTATTCCGCTTCGCACGTAGAATCGGCTACCACGCTTTGCTTGGAACTGCACCAGCTTATCGCTCCCCCATTGAGAATAAATATGTATCCGGTTTGTGACTTAGACTCATCTAGATCAGTGTCAAAGCTTGCATCGACGTAAGCCTTTACAATGAGCTCTTCATCACCTCCATAAACGAGAAACATACTTAAGGATATTCTTGACCGCTGCCCAGTGTTCCATTCCAGGATCACTTTGAAACCTTCCAGCCATACTTATGGCAAGGCTAACATCGGGTCTTGTGCACAGCATTGCATACATGATAGAGCCTATGGCTGAAGCATAGGGGATTACACTCATATTTTCTCTATCCTCTGCAGTCCCTGGGCATTGAGTCTTACTCAACTTCACACCTTGTAACACAGGCAAGAACCCCTTCTTGGA
The DNA here is from genome assembly GCA_022496015.1 of Hordeum marinum. Classification (NCBI taxonomy): domain Eukaryota; kingdom Viridiplantae; phylum Streptophyta; class Magnoliopsida; order Poales; family Poaceae; genus Hordeum; species Hordeum marinum. Next base: position 391,275,628 of record CM039672.1, read on the forward strand.
CTGATCCATTTTGAACTTTTTCAAAACTTTATCAAGGTATGTGCTCTGTGAAAGTGTATCAAGCGTTTCGATCTATCTCTATAGATCTTAATGCCTAATATGAAAGCAACTTCTCCTAGGTCCTTCTTTGAAAAACTCTTGTTCAAATATTCCTTCACGCTTTCCATCATTTCTATATTGTTTCCAATCAGCAATATGTCATCCACATATAATATTAGAAAAGCTATAGAGCTCCCACTCACTTTCTTGTAAATACAAGTTTCTCCATAAACTTGTATAAAACTAAACGCTTTGATCACCTCATCAAAGCGCTTATTCCAACTCCGAGATGCTTGCACCAGCCCATAAATGGATCGCTGGAGTTTGCAAACTTTGTCAGCATTCTCTGGATCGACAAAACCTTCCGGTTGAATCATATACAACTCTTCCTCAAGGTAGTTTTGACATCCATCTGCCAAATTTCATAGTCGAAATATGCAGCTATTGCTAACATGATTCTGACGGACTTAGGTAATACTTCCAAAGTCCATACTTTGTTTTCATACATGGATCCCATCTTGGATTTCAAGGCCTCTAACCATTTTTCGGAATCCGGGCCCATCACTGCTCCTCCATAGCTCGCAGGTTCATTGTTGTCCAACAACATGACCTCCAAGACAGGGTTGCCATACCACTTAGGAGTAGTACATGGCCTTGTCGACCTACGAGGTTCAATAGTAGCTTGATCCAAAGCTTCATGATCATCATCATTAACTTCCTCTTCTACCATCGTAGGTTCCACAGAAACATCTTTCTACGTTGCGCTACTTTCTGGTTGAAGTAAAGGTTCAATAACCTCATCGAGCTCTATTTTCCTCCCACTCAATTCTTTCGAGAGAAACTCCTTCTCAAGAAATGTTCCGTTCTTAATGACAAACACTTTGCCTTCGGATCTGAGATAGAAGGTATACCCGACTTTTTCTTTCGGGTATCCTATGAAGATGCATTTCCCTGCTTTGGGTTCCAGCTTTTCAGGCTGAAGCTTTTTGACATAAGCATCACATCCCCAAACTTTAAGAAACGACAACTTTGGCCACTTGCCAAACCATAGTTCATATGGCGCCGTCTCAACGGATTTCGATGGTGCCCTATTTAAAGTGAATGCAATTGTCTCTAATGCATAACCCCAAAACGATAGTGGCAAATCAGCAAGAGACATCATAGAACGCACCATATCTAATAAGGTTCGATTACGACGTTCGGACACACCATTACGCTGTGGTGTTCCAGGCGGTGTCAACTGTGAAACAATTCCACACTGTCTTAAGTGACTGCCAAACTCATAACTCAGATATTCACCTCATCGATCAGATCGCAGGAATTTAATCTTCTTGTTACGATGATTCTCAACTTCACTCTGAAATTGCTTGAACTTTTCAAACGTTTTAGACTTGTGTTTCATTAAGTAAATATACCCATATCTACTTAAGTCATCAGTGAAGGTGAGAAAATAACGATATCCACCACGCGCTGTAACATTCATTGGACCGCACACATCAGTATGTATGATTTCCAATAAGTCACTTGCCCGTTCCATTGTTCCAGAGAACAGTGTTTTAGTCATCTTGCCCAGGAGGCATGGTTCACATGTGTCAAGTGATTCAAAATCAAGTGACTCCAAAAGTCCATCAGCATGGAGCTTCCTCATGTGTTTTACACCAATATGACCTAAATGGTAGTGCCACAAGAAAGTGGTACTATCATTATCAACTCTACATCTTTTGGCATCTATGTTATGAACATGTGTGTCATCACTATCAAGATTCAATATGAATAAACCCCTAACATTGGGTGCATGACCATAAAAGATATTACTCATATAAATAGAACAACCTTTATTCTTTGATTTAAATGAGTAACCGTCTAGCAATAAACAAGATCCATATATAATGTTCATGCTTAACGCAGGCACCAAATAACAATTATTCAGGTTCATCACTAATCCCAATGGTAATCGAAGAGAGAGCGTGCCAAAGGCGATCTCATAAACCTTGGAACCATTTCCCACACGCATCGTCACTTCGTCCTTTGCCAGCCTTCGTTTATTCCGTAGTTCCTGCTTTGAGTTGCAAATGTGAGCAACCGAACCGGTATGAAATACCCAAGCACTACTACGAGAGCTAGTAAGGTACACATCAATAACATGTATATCATATATACCTTGTTTGTCGTTGGCCGCCTTCTTGTCAGCCAGGTACTTGGGGCAGTTCTGCTTCCAGTGACCAGTTCCCTTGCAATGAAAGCACTCAGTTTCTGGCTTGGGTCCATGCTTGGGCTTCTTTACAGGAGTAGCAACTGCTTTGCCATCTTTCTTGGTTTTACCCTTCTTTCCCTTGCCTTTGACCTTGCCATTTTTCTTGAAACTAGTGGTTTTATCGACCATCAACACTTGATGTTCTTTCTGGATTTCAGACTCAGCGACTTTTAGCATCGCAAACAACTCGGCGACTGACTTGTTCATCCTATGCATGTTATAGTTCATCATAAAGCTCTTGTAACTAGGTGGCAGTGATTGAAGAACTCTGTCAGTGATCGCCTCTGGCAGAAGGGCAATTCCCAACTCCGCTAGACGGGTTGAATACCCAGGCATTCTGAGTATATGTTCACTGATAGACCCGTGCTGCTCCATCTTGCAAGCATAGAACTTATCGGAGGTTTCATACCTCTCGATCCGGGCGTTCTTCTGAAAGATAAACTTCAACTCCTGGAACATCTCATATGCTCCATGACGTTCAAAACGTCTTTGAAGTCCCGGTTCTAAGCCATACAATATTGCACACTGAACTATTGAGTAATCTCCAGTACGTGCCTCCCAAGCGTTCTTAACGTCTTCGGAAGTCATGTCTTCTGGTTGGTCACCAAGCGGCGCATCAAGGACATATGATTTCCGGGAAGCCGTGAGGATAATCCTCAGATTATGGGCCTAGTCAACAAAGTTACTTCCATCATCTTTCAACTTAGCTTTCTCTAGGAACGCATTAAAATTCAGGGGTGCTACTGCGCGAGCCATTGATCTACAACATAAATATGCAAAGTTTACTTAGACTATTGTTCAAGATAATGAGTTTAGTTAATCAAATTACTAAAGCTCCCACTCAAATTGACATCCCTCAGGTCATCTGAGTGTCACATGATCCAAATCCACCAACTCAAGTCCGATCATCACGTGAGTTGAGGTGGCTTCAATGGTGAACATCATGATGTTGATCATATCTACTATATGACTCATGTTCGACCTTTCGGTCTCTTGTGTTCCGAGGCCATGTCTGTACATGCTAGGCTCGTCAAGTTTAACCCGAGTGTTCTGCACGTGCAACACTGGCTTGCACCCGTTGTATGTGAACATAGAGTCTATCACACCCGATCATCACATGGTGTCTCAACACGACGAACTTTCGCAATGGTGCACACTCGGGGAGAACACAATTTATCTTGAAATTAAGTGAGGGATCACCTTATAATGCTACCGTCGTCCTAAGCAAAACAAGGCGCATAAAAGGATTAACATCACATGCAAATCATAAGTGACATGATATGGCCATGAACTTGTGCTTATGATCTCCATCTAGAAAGCACCGACATGATATCCATCGTCACCGACAAGACACCATGATCTCCATCATCTTGATCTCCATCAACGTGTCACCATCGGGGTTGTCGCGCCTAACATGCTTCTACTACTAGTGTTACCGTTTAGCGATAAAGTAAAGCATTACATAGCGCTTAATGATTGACACGCATGTCATACAATAATTAAAGACAACCCTATGGCTCCTGCCGGTTGCCGTACTCATCGACATGCAAGTCGTGATAATCTATACATCACATGATCATCTCATACATCACATATATCACATCATGTAATTGGCCATATCACATCACAACATACCCTGCAAAAACAAGTTAGACGTCCTCTAATTGTTGTTGCATGTTTTACGTGGTTGCTACGGGTATCTAGCAAGAAAAATTCGCATCTACGCAAAAACCACAACGGTGATACACTAGTTGATTTTCAACCTTCTCAAGGACCGCCTTTGTCGAATCTGATCCAACTAAAGTGAGAGAAACTGGCACCCGCAAGCCATCTATGCAACAAGTTGCGGTTGAGGGAACCGGTCTCTCGTAAGCGTACAAGTAATGTTGGTCCGGGCCACTTTATCTCACAATACCGCTGAACCAAAATCTGACCAAGGGAGAAAGAAATCTAAGCATCAACGCCCACAAACCTTTTGTGTTCTACTCGAGATCTCATCTACACATAGACCTAGCTCATGATGCCACTGTTGGAGAACTTTTCATGGGAAACAAAAATTTTCCTACGCACACGCAGATCTATCCATGGTGATGAGCATCTACGAGAGGGAGAGTGGATCTACTACCCTTGTAGATCGCTAAGCAGGAAGCGTTAAGAAACGCGGTTGGTGTAGTCGAATGTCTTCGCAATCCAAATCGCCGAGCGTCCCACGATCCAATCATGATCCGTCCCGCTATCCAATCATGATCCGTCCCGCAAACTTGATCACGATCCATCCCGCGAACTTGATCACGGTCCTTCCGATCTAGCGCCGAACGGACGGCACCTCCGCGTTCAGCACACGTATGGCTTGATGACGATCTCCGCCGGCTTGATCTAGCAAGAAGGAGCGGAGAGGAAGAAGATTTCTCCGGCAGCGTGATGGCGCTCCGATGATGGTGGTGGAGCTATTCTGACAGGGCTTCGCCTAAGCGTAGCAGAAAACTAATCTAGAGGAGAAACTATGCACTAGAGGAACGGGCAACACGTGGCTAAAAATTCTGTGCAAAAACCCTAAAACCTCCAGTATATATAAGAGGAAGAGAGGAGGAGGCTTGGCCCAAGGGCCAAGCCTGTAGGAGTCGGCCGAACCAGGTGGGAGAGGTGGAATCCACCTCCAATCCTAGTAGGACTAGGATTCACCCTATTTTTGCCTTTTCCCACTTTTTCTCTTTGGGTTTTTTATCCCTAGCCGCATGGGCTTTGTGTGGGAATTCCACGAGCCCACTAAGGGCTGGTAATTATTCTCCCACAGCCCATGAAGCCTCTGTTGGGAGACGTAGTAGTAAATCAAAATTTTCCTACGTGTCACCAAGATCTATCTATGGAGAAACCAGCAATGAGTGGGGAGAGATTGCATCTTCATACCTTTGAAGATCGCTAAGCGGAAGCGTTACAAGAATGCGGTTGATGGAGTCGTACTCGTAGCGATTCAGATCGCGGTGGATTCCGATCTAAGCGCCGAACAACGACACCTCCGCGTTCAACACACGTGCAGCCCGGTGATGTCTCCTACGCCTTGATCCAGGAAGGAGGAAGGGGAGGTTAGGGAAGGGCTCCAACAGTAGCATGACGGCGTGGTGGTTGTGGAGTAGCAAGGTATTCCGGCAGGGCTTCGCCTAAGCGCTGCGGAGGAGGAATAAGAGAGGTAGGGCTTTGCCGTGAGAGAGAGTTCAGAACTATTCTCAAAAGGCCAAAACCTCAAGTATATATAGGAGGAGGGAGAGGGAGGGCTGGCTTGGACTCTCCTCCAAGGAGGAGAGCTTCGGCCGAATCAAAGGGAGAGTCCACCTCCCACAAGGGAGGTGGATCTCCTCCTTTTCAAACTCCTTTGCCCTTATCTCTAGATCTCCAGCCGCATGGGCCTTTCTAGAAGGTCTTGGCCAGCCCAAAAAGGTCTGGCACACCTCCTCTAAGGGCCCACAAAGTCCTATGGTCGTCACACCCCTCCTGGGGGTCCTCCGGCACCCTCCCGGCACTCTCGGTACAATACCGATGAGCCCGAAAACTTTCCGGTGACCAAAACTGGACTTCCTATATATCAATCTTTACCTCCGGACCATTCCGGAGCTCTTCATGACGTCCGGGATCTCATCCGGGACTCCGAAAAACCTTAGGAAATCACGTATACCATTTCCCTATAACCCTAGCGTCATTGAACCTTAAGTGTGTAAACCCTACGGGTTCGGGAGACACGTAGACATGACCGAGACACCTCTCCGGTCAATAACCAACAGCGAGATCTGGATACCCATGTTGGCTCCCACATGCTCCACGATGATCTCATCGGATCAACCACGATGTCGGGGATTCAATCAATCCCGTATACAATTCCCTTTGTCTATCGGTATGATACTTGCCCGAGATTCGATCGTCGGTATCTCTATACCTTGTTCAATCTCGTTACCGGCAAGTCTCTTTACTCGTTCTATAATACATCATCCCGTGGCTAACTCCTTAGTCACATTGAGCTCATTATGATGATGTCTTACCGAGTGGGCCCAGATATACCTCTCCGTCACACGGAGTGACAAATCCCAGTCTCGATTCGTGCCAACCCAACAGACACTTTCGGAGATATCCGTAGTGCACCTTTATAGACACCCAGTTACGTTGTGACGTTTGGCACACCCAAAGCATTCCTACGGTATCCGGGATTTGCACGATCTCATGGTCTAAGGAAACGATACTTGACATTGAAAAGCTTTAGCAAACGAACTACACGATCTTGTGCTAGGCTTAGGATTGGGTCTTGTCCATCACATCATTATCCTAATGATGTGATTCCGTTATCAATGACATCCAATGTCCATGGTTATGAAACCGTGACCATCTATTGATCAACGAGCTAGTCAACTAGAGGCTCACTAGGGACATGTTATGGTCTATGTATTCACACATGTATTACGGTTTCTGGTTAACACAATTATAGCATGAACAATAGACAATTATCATGAACAAGGAAATACAATAATAACCATTTTATTATTGCCTCTAGGGCATATTTCCAACAGTCTCCCACTTGCACTAGAGTCAATAATCTAGTTAGATTGTGATGAATCGAACACCCATAGCATTCTGGTGTTGATCATGTTTTGCTCGTGAGAGAGGTTTAGTCAACGGATCTGTGACATTCAGATCCGTATGCACTTTACAAATATCTATATCTCCCTCCTGAATGTAATCACGGATGGAGTTGAAGGGGCGCTTGATGTGTCTTGTCTTCTTGTGAAACCTGGGCTCCTTCGCAAGGGCAATAGCTCGAGTGTTTTCACATAGTAGAGTCATCGGGCCCGACGCACTTGGAATTACCCCTAGTTCGGTGATGAACTCCTTCATCCAGACTCCTTCCTTTGCTGCTTCCGAAGCAGCTATGTACTCCGCTACACATGTAGATGCCGCCACGACGCTTTGCTTGCTGCTGCACTAGCTGACTGCCCCTCCGTTCAAAACATACACATATCCGGTTTGCGACTTGGAGTCGTCCGGATCTGTGTCAAAGCTAGCATCGACGTAACCCTTTACGACGAGCTCTTCGACACCTCCATATACGAGAAACATGTCTTTTGTCCTTTTTAGGTACTTCAGGATATTCTTGATCACTATCCAGTGTTCCGCTCCGGGATCACTTTGGTACCTCCCTACCAAACTTATGGCAAGGTTCACATCAGGTCTGGTACACAGCATGGCATACATAATAGAGCCTATGGCTGAAGCATAGGGGATGACACTCATCTCTTCTCTATCCTTTGTCGTCATCGGGCATTGAGTCGTACTCAATCTCACAACCCCTTCTTGGACTGATCCATATTGAACTTCTTCAATATCTTGTCAAGGTATGAGCTTTGTGAAAGACCTATGAGGCGTCTCGATCTATCTCTATAGATCTTAATACCTAATATGTAAGCAGATTCTCCAAGGTCCTTCATTGAAAAACACTTATTCAAGTAGGCCTTTATACTTTCCAAGAGTTCTATATCATTTCCCATTATCAGTATGTCATCCACATATAATACGAGAAATGCTATAGAGCTCCCACACACTTTCTTGTAAATACAGAATTCTCCATAAACCTCTACAAATCCAAACGCTTTAATCACATCATTAAAGCGAATGTTCCAACTCCGAGATGCTTGCACCAGCCCATAGATGGAGCGTTGGAGCTTGCATACCTTGTTAGCATCTTTAGGATCGACAAAACCTTCCGGCTGCATCATATACAATTCTTCCTTGAGGAAGCCATTAAGGAATGCCGTTTTGACGTCCATTTGCCAGATCTCATAATCATAAAATGCGGCAATTGCTAACATGATTCGGATAGACTTCGCATCGCTACGGGTGAGAAAGTCTCATCGTAGTCAACTCCTTGAACTTGTCGATAACCCTTAGCGACAAGCCGAGCCTTATAGACGGTCACGTTACCATCCGCGTCAGTCTTGTTCTTAAAGATCCATTTATTTTCAATGGCTCGCTTATCATCAGGCAAGTCCACCAAAGTCCATACTTTGTTCTCATACATGGATCCTATCTCGGATTTCATGGCTTCAAGCCATTTGTTGGAATCCGGGCCCGCCATCGCTTCTTCATTGCTCGAAGGTTCACCGTTGTCTAACAACATGATCTCTAGGATAGGGTTGCCATACCACTCTGGTGCGGAACGTGTCCTAGTGGACCTTCGACGTTCAATAGTAACTTGATCTGAAGTTTCATGATCATCATCAATAACTTCCTCTCTAGTCGGTGTAGGCTCCACAGAAACAACTTCCTGTGCTGCGCTACTCTCCGATTCGAGTGGAGGTACAATTACCTCATCAAGTTCTATTTTTCTCCCACTTACTTCTTTCGAGAGAAACTCTTTCTCAAGAAAGGATCCATTCTTCGCAACAAAGACTTTGCCCTCGGATCGTAGGTAGAAGGTATACCCAATAGTCTCTTTGGGATATCCTATGAAGACGCACTTTTCCGCTTTGGGTTCGAGCTTCTCAGGTTGAAGTTTCTTCACATAAGATCGCATCCCCAAACTTTTAGAAACGACAACTTAGGTTTCTTTCCAAACCATAATTCATACGGTGTCGTCTCAATGGATTTTGACGGTGCCCTATTTAAAGTGAATGCGGCAGTCTCTAGTGCATATCCCCAAAATGATAGCGGTAAGTCGGTAAGAGACATCATAGATCGTACCATATCTAATAGAGTGCGATTACGACGTTCACACACACCATTTCGCTGAGGTGTGCCAGGCGGCGTGAGTTGTGAAACAATTCCACATTTCCTTAGGTGCATGCCAAACTCGTGACTTAAATATTCTCTGCCACGATCAGATCGTAGGCACTTTATTTTCCTGTCACGTTGATTCTCTACCTCACTCTGAAATTCCTTGAACCTTTCAAAAGTTTCAGACTTATGTTTCATTAAGTAGACATACTCATATCTACTAAAGTCATCAGTGAGGGTGAGAACATAACGGTAGCCACCATGAGCCTCGACACTCATTGGACCGCATACATCGGTATGTATTATTTCCAACAAGTCAGTTGCTCGCTCCATTGTTCCGAAGAACGGAGTCTTGGTCATCTTGCCCATGAGGCATGGTTCGCACGTGTCAAATGATTCGAACTCAAGAGACTCCAAAAGTCCATCAGTATGGATCTTCTTCATACGTTTGACACCAATATGACCAAGGCGGCAGTGCCACATGTAAGTGGGACTATCGTTATCAACCTTACACTTTTTGGTACTCACACTATGGACATGTGTAACATCACGTTCGAGATTCATCAAAAATAAACCATTGACCAGCGGGGCATGACCATAAAACATTTCTCTCATATAAATAGAACAACCATTATTCTCAGATTTAAATGAGTAGCCATCTCGCATCAAGCGAGATCCAGATACAATGTTCATGCTCAAAGCTGGTACTAAATAACAATTATTAAGGTTTAACACTAATCCCGAAGGTAGATGTAGAGGTAGCATGCCGACGGCGATCACATCGACCTTGGAACCATTCCCGACGCGCATCGTCACCTCGTCCTTTGCCAGCCTCTGCTTATTCCGCAGCTCCTGCTTGGAGTTACAAATGTGAGCAACTACACCGGTATCAAATACCCAGGAGCTACTATGAGCGTTGGTTAGGTACACATCAATAACAACTATATCACATATACCTTTAATGTTGCTGTCCTTCTTATCCGCTAAGTACTTGGGGTAGTTCCGCTTCCATTGACCGGTACCCTTGCAGTAAAAGCACTCAGTCTTAGGCTTGGGTCCATGCTTGTTCTTCTTCTTCCCGGAAAATTGCTTACCGGGCGCGGCAACAACTTTGCCGTCCTTCTTGAAGTTCTTCTTACCCTTGCCTTTCTTGAAACTAGTGGTCTTATTTACCATCAACACTTGATGCTCCTTTCTGATCTCGACCTCTGCTGATTTCAGCATCGAGTACAACTCAGGAATGGACTTCTCCATCCCTTGCATGTTGAAGTTTATCACAAAGCTCTTGTAGCTAGGTGGAAGTGACTGGAGGATTCTGTCAATGACCGAGTCATCCGAGAGATTAACTCCCAGCTGAGTCAAGCGGTTGTGTAGCCCAGACATCTTGAGGATGTGCTCACTGACAGAACTATTCTCCTCCCTCTTATAGCTGAAGAACTTGTCGGAGACGTCATATCTCTCGACCCGGGCATGAGCTTGGAAAACCAGTTTCAGCTCTTGGAACATCTCATATGCTCCGTGTTGCTCAAAACGCTTTTGGAGCCCCGGTTCTAAACTGTAAAGCATGCCACACTGAACAATGGAGTAATCATCGTAGCGAGAATGCCAAGCGTTCGCAACGTCTTGCTCTGCTGGGAGAAGGGGTGGGTCACAAAGTGGTGCATCAAGGACATACAATTTCTTGGAAGCTATGAGGATGATCCTCAAGCCACGGACCCAGTCCGCATAGTTGCTTCCATCATCTTTCAACTTGGTTTTCTCTAGGAACGCGTTGAAATTGAGGGTGACATTCGCGTTGGCCATTGGATCTACAATATAGATTGTAAAGATAATTTTAGACTAAGTTCATGATTATTAAGTTCACATAATCAAATTATTTAATGAACTCTCACTTAGATAGACATCTCTCTAGTCATCCAAGTGACACATGATCCATGTCAACTAGCCCGTGTCCGATCATCACGTGAGACAGACTAGTCATCCATGGTGAACATCTCCATGTTGATCGTATCTTCCATACGACTCAAGTTCGACCTTTTGGTCTTCCGTGTTCCGAGGCCATGTCTGTACATTCTAGGATCGTCAAGTCAACCTAAGTGTTTCGTGTGTGTAAATCTGGCTTACACCCGTTGTATGCGAACGTTAGAACCTATCACACCTGATCATCACATGGTGCTTCGGAACAACGATCCTTAGCAACGGTGCACCGTTAGGGTGAACACTTTTCTTGAAATTTTAGTGAGAGATCATCTTATTTACTACCATCGTTCTATTCAAATAAGATGTAAACATGATAAACATCACATGCAATCAATATAGTGACATGATATGGCCAATATCATCTTGCTCCTTTGATCTCCATCTTCGGGGCACCATGATCATCACTGTCACCGGCATGACACCATGATCTCCATCATCATGATCTCCATCATCGTGTCTTCATGAAGTTGTCTCGCCAACTATTACTTCTACTACTATAGCTAACATTTAGCAATAAAGTAAAGTAATTACATGGCGTTTATGATTGACACGCAGGTCATACAATAAAATAAGACAACTCCTATGGCTCCTGCCGGTTGTCATACTCATCGACATGCAAGTCGTGAATCCTATTACAAGAACATGATCAATCTCATACATCACAATGCATCACATCACATCCTTTGGCCACATCACATCACAAGGCATATGCTGCAAAAACAAGTTAGACGTCCTCTAATTTGTAGTTGCAAGTTTTTACGTGGCTGCTATAGGTTACTAGCAAGAACGTTTCTTACCTACGCCAAAAACCACAACGTGATATGCCAATTGCTATTTACCCTTCATAAGGACCCTTTTCAGCGAATCCAATCCGACTAAGGTGGGAGAGACAGACACCCGCTAGCCACCTTATGCAACAAGTGCATGTCAGGCGGTGGAACCAGTCTCACGTAAGCGTACGTGTAAAGTTGGTCCGGGCCGCTTCATCCCACAATACCGCCGAATCAAGATAAGACTAGTAGTGGTAAGCAAATTAACAAAATCGACGCCCACAACTGCTTTGTGTTCTACTCGTGCATAGATTCTACGCATAGACCTAGCTCATGATGCCACTGTTGGGAGACGTAGTAGTAAATCAAAATTTTCCTACGTGTCACCAAGATCTATCTATGGAGAAACCAGAAATGAGTGGGGAGAGATTGGATCTTCATACCTTTGAAGATCGCTAAGCGGAAGTGTTACAAGAACGCGGTTGATGGAGTCGTACTCGCAGCGATTCAGATCGCGGTGGATTCCGATCTAAGCGCCGAACAACGGCGCCTCCGCGTTCAACACACGTGCAGCCCGGTGACGTCTCCTACACCTTTATCCAGCAAGGAGGAAGGAGAGGTTAGGGAAGGGCTCCAACAGCAGCACGACGGTGTGGTGGTGGTGGAGTAGCAAGGTATTCCGGCAGGGCTTCGCCTAAGCGCTGCGGAGGAGGAAGAAGAGAGGTAGGGCTTTGCCGTGAGAGAGAGAGAGAGTTCATAACTGTTCTCAAAAGGCCAAAACCTCAAGTATATATAGGAGGAGGGAGAGGGAGGGATAGCTTGGACTCTCCTCCAAGGAGGAGAGCTTCGGCCGAATCAAAGGGAGAGTCCACCTCCCACAAGGGAGGTGGATCTCCTCCTTTTCAAACTCCTTTGCCCTTATCTCTAGATCTCCAGCCGCATGGGCCTTTCTAGAAGGTCTTGGCCAGCCCAAAAAGGGCTGGCACACCTCCTATAAGGGCCCACAAAGTCCTATGGTAGTCACACCCCTCCCGGGGGTCCTCCGGCACCCTCCCGACACTCCCGGTACAATACCGATGAGCCCGAAAACTTTCCGGTGACCAAAACTGGACTTCCTATATATCAATCTTTACCTCCGGACCATTCCGGAGCTCCTCGTGACGTCTGAGATCTCATCCGGGACTCCGAACAACTTTCCGTAATCACGTATACCATTTCCCTATAACCCTAGCGTCATCGAACCTTAAGTGTGTAGACCCTACGGGTTCGGGAGACATGTAGACATGACCGAGACACCTCTCCGGTCAATAACCAACAGCGGGATCTGGATACCCATATAGGATCCCACATGCTCCACGATGATCTCATCGGATGAACCACGATGTCGGGGATTCAATCAATCCCGTATACAATTCCCTTTGTCTATCGGTATGATACTTGCCCGAGATTCGATCGTCGGTATCTCTATACCTTGTTCAATCTCGTTACCGGCAAGTCTCTTTACTCATTCCGTAATACATCATCCCGTGGCTAACTCCTTAGTCACATTGAGCTCATTATGATGATGTCTTACCGAGTGGGCCCAGAGATACCTCTCCGTCACACGGAGTGACAAATCCCAGTCTCGATTCGTGCCAACCCAACAAACACTTTCGGAGATACCCGTAGTGCACCTTTATAGCCACCCAGTTACGTTGTGACATTTGGAACACCCAAAGCATTCCTACGGTATCCGGGAGTTGCACGATCTCATGGTCTAAGGAAACGATACTTGACACTGAAAAGCTTTAGCAAACGAACTACACGATCTTGTGCTAGGCTTAGGATTGGGTCTTCTCCATCGCATCGTTCTCCTAATGATGTGATCCCATTATCAATGACATCCAATGTCCATGGTCATGAAACGGTGACCATCTATTGATCAACTAGCTAGTCAACTAGAGGCTCACTAGGGACACGTTATGGTCTATGTATTCACACATGTATTACGGTTTTTGGTTAACACAGTTATAGCATGAACAATAGACAATTATCATGAACAAGGAAATGCAATAGTAACCATTTTATTATTGCCTCTAGGGCATATTTCCAACAGCCTCTTGGGTCGAAATACCCCTCCCGGTGGTCTCCCAGTACACTACCGACACTCCCGGTACATTACCGATTAGCCCGAAACTTTTCCGATGACCAAAACAGGACTTCATATATATCAATATTTACCTCCAGACCATTCCGGAGCTCCTTGTGACATCCGGGATCTCATCCGGGACTCTGAACAACCTTCCGTCACCACCATACATAACTCTATACTACCGAAACGTCACCGAACCTTATGTGTGCAGACCCTGCGGGTTAGAGAACTATGTAGACATGACTGAGACACCTCTACGGCCAATAACCAATAGCGGGACCTAGATGCCCATATTGGTTCCTACATATTCTACGAAGATCTTTATCGGTCAAACCTCTATGTCAAGGATTCAGTTAATCCCGTATGATGTTCCCTTTGTTCTTCGTTATGTTACTTGCCCGAGATTCGATCATAGGTATCTCTATACCTAGTTCAACCTCATTACCGGCAAGTCTCTTTACTCGTTCCGTAATACAAGATCCCGTGACTAACACTTAGTCACATTTCTTGCAAGGCTTATTGTGATGTTGTATTACCGAGTGGGCCCTGAGATACCTCTCCGTCACACGGAGTAACAAATCCCAGTCTTGATCCATGCCAACTCAACGGACACCCTCGGAGATACCTGTAGAGCACCTTTATAGTCATCCAGTTACGTTGCGATGTTTGATACACACAAGGAACATATACTTGACATGTAGAAAACAGTAGCAATAAACTAACACGATCATATGCTAGGTTTGTAGTTTGGGTCTTGTCCATCACATCATTCTCCTAATGATGTGATCCCGTTATCAAATGACATCACATGTCAATGGCTAGGAAACCTTGACCATCTTTGATCAACGAGCTAGTTCACTAGAGGCATACTAGGGACAAAATGTTGTCTATTTACCCACACATGTAATGTGTTTCCAATTAATACAATTATAGCATGGATAATAAGCGATTATCATGAACAAGGAAATATAATAATAAACACTTTATTTATTGCCTCTAGGGCATATTTCCAACATCGGCATGTGTGGGTGATGGTGCAGGTAGTGAAGGAGGCGGGTCGTGGGTGGGAGACGGCAGTGTAGCGGCAACATTTTGTTGGTTTGGGGAAGAAGAGGTATTGGGAGATTGGTGGTTGGTTTGGGATGTGAGTAGAGGAGCATAGAGGGGGAAATAGGTAGGAGGGTGGCTATGTGTGGAAGGAGTGGTGCGTGATGGAGTAGTATGTTGAGAAAGTGGGAAGATGTGTTCGGTGAAGGTGACATGCCGAGACACAAGAACCTGACCGGTGTATAAGTCAAGGCAACGATAGCCTTTGTGCTCATCCGAAAAACCTAGGATAACACACGGGAGAGAGCGGGGAGAGAGTTTATGAGTGGCGGTAGCAGAAGTGTTAGGAAAGCAGTGACAACTGAAAACGCGAATGTCGGAGTAGTTTGTATGGAACAGAAACAGAGAAAAATAGGGGGTGATATTGGGATTGGCTTTGGTAGGGAAGATATTGAGAAGACATGTAGCGGTGTGGAGAGCCTGTGCCCAGTATTGGGGTGGCATGGAGGATTGAAGAAGAAGGGTACGAATAATATCATTGATAGTATGAAGAGAATGTTCAACTTTGCCGTTTTGAGGAGAGGTGTATGGAAAAGAAAAACGGAGAAAAATGCCATGGTTAAGAAAGAAGGTGTGAAGTGAATAGGGAGAAAGAAGTGCATAGAAACATATTGCTGAAAATTGAGAAAGAGGGCGTGAACGTCTGATTTGTTGCAGAGAGGAAAGGTCTAGACAAAGTGTGTGAAATCATCTAATATGACAAGATAGTATTTTAAACGAGAGACACTAGCAATAGGTAATGTCCAGAGATCACAATGTATTAATTCAAAGAGATACATGCTTGAAGAACTAGACGAACTAAAAGGAAGACGCACATGCTTGCCTAATTGACATGACTCACAAACAGAGGAATTGTGAGAATCTTTATTACAAGGTATGGTAAGTTCACTAAGAACAGATGCTAAAACTGCAGGGTTGGGGTGTCCAAGACGCCGATGCCAGAGATCAACGGATGCCATCATGAAGGTTGGAGAAGCGGCGGCAGGAACACCGTTGAGAGAGTATAAGTCGCCGAAGCTATTGAACCGTGCGATCTCGACCTTGGTCTGATAATCCTTCACAGATATGCCAAAGGGGTCAAATTCAATAGAAACAAGATTATCACCTGTGAATTGACGAACAAAGATTAATTTTTTGATAAGGGCAGGAGCAACAAGTACATCACGAAGAAGAAGGGGTTTAGTGGTGGATGGAAGTTGAGCCTGACCAACACAATAGATGGATATAGAAGAACCGTCACCGAGGGTGATGTATTTAAAGGGGGATGGAGTGCAAGAGGAGAGAAACGTACTAGATGCAGACATATGACGAGAAGCACCGGAATCGAAAATCCAATCCGTACCTGTGTTGCCTTGGGAGGCAAAATTGTTCATGGCCTGGATGAAGGCGGTTTGGTCCCAGCTTGGCGGTGCAGCAGAGGTCGGTGTTGGTAGCAGAGCCGGCTAGTACGACGGCGAGGGCAGTAGAATCGATGGTGGAGGCGACGACAGGAGAGTCAGCTGGTATGACGGCAAGGGCAGTAGAGCCGACGGTGGGGTGTAGTAGTGTCCTCCGTCAGCGTAGTAGTTGGCGCCATATGTTGGAGCAGCATGGTAGGCGTGAGCCGGCTGGCGAGGCATGAGGAATCCTGGGGCACCAGTGTGGGGCCGCACGTCGGGCTGCCAGGCACCGGTATAAGCCGGTGGAGCGCTGAGGGGAGCCGGAGCGGACTAGGGCATGGGCCAAGCTTGGACGAGCCCCGTCCAGGGCTCATGCGAAGGACGCCAAGGCATGTCTGCTGGTGGCGCACTTGGAGCCGGCGAAGGTGGAGTAGGAGGCGCCGAGTGCATCATAGGCGGCCGGTAGATAGGGTTCTTGCCGCGATAATTAGGGCTGGGACGCCAGCCCGACGGTGGAGCGGGCCCTATCGAGGAGGGAGGCGACGCTGGTGAAGGAGTCGCCAGTGGTGGCGCCATGGGTGCCGGAGCACGTGGAACGACGACGAAGAGCTGAGTGCGAGCGTCCTTGTTTGGTTGAGCCTGGTCGGCCCACTGGAGGATGGAGCGCACCTCAGCAAAAGTTGGCTGATGCCGCATCATGAGGATGAAGGAGGCCTGCTTGTCGAACTGTTCACTGAGCCCGATGAGGAGAATGTTGATGAGCTGCCGGTCAGCGACAGGATCACCAAGTTCACGGAGTTCGTCAGTGATGGCCGTGAGATGTTGGCAGTAGACTCTGAGAGAGGAGTTGCCTCGCACCGTATTCCTGATCTCGGTGTGGAGTAGATTGGTGCGAGCATTGACGTTGTCTTGGAACCACTGCCGAAGAGCCGCCCAGAGACCGGCGACAGTGGCGGCCTCCCAAAAGACGAGATTGAAGAGCTCGGTGGAGACGCACATGTAGATCCATTGGATGATGAAGAGGTCATCCTTGAACCATTGGGGATCATGTGGTTGCGGCTCAACATTGGTGTCGACGTGGGAGCGAAGATTGCAGCGACCGAGGTGAACGTCGAAGAGGTGGCGTCAATGGTAGTAGTTGTGGGAGTTGAGATCAAGTGTGATGGGGATATAGGGGCTAACATCGGAGATTGTATCGGTGAAGGAGATCATGGGAAGCATAGGTGGTGGTGGTAGAGATAGGGTAGATGAGGAGGAAGCCGTGGCGGCAGCGTGGGCGAAGGTAGTGGCCCGACGCTCAAAGTAGCGGGGCGGCGGCGGTGGTGGTGGGGTGGGCGGTGGAGCCATACCCTAGGACCGAAAAACTGATACCATGTAAGATTGAATAAAACTCTTGTTATTGATTATTGATAACCACATACAACGGTATATATGAGAGGTTACAAGCCAACTAGACCTATTACAATACGACTAAGACTAGACAACTTGAGAGCCAAGTAATAGTCTAACAAAATGAACTATCCCCACCCCCGGTTCACGAATATAACATGTTTTCTGGTAACTTTTCTTTTTCCGAGGAATGTTTCTATTATTATTTTTCTGAATCGTATGTAGGTAGACACCTTTTAGTGTATTTGTTCTTTCATTTCAGCCAGTCCGTATGTAGTTTATATTAAAATATTACAAGCAACTTGTATTGGTAGATGAAGGGAGTATTTTCTTTAAACACGATGGAGGGAGTATTTAATAATCATCCTTTCATTGCTTTTGACCACTATTTTGGCCTGCAAGATTTGATAGTCACACGAGTATAGAGGTTTTTGTAAAGTTGTGTGATACAAGTGGTTAGTAAAATGGAATGTTTTGTGTCAATTGTCAGGCAATATTGAGACTCTGTTTGTCTGAAACATTTTAGATGATACATACCTGCATTTGCAATGTTATGTCAATACATGCCTTCTCTTTTTTGGGGTGTTCGATACAAGTCTTTTATGAAACAACATATTATCTCTCCATGGTATTTGTAGACTTGTATCTTTCGATCGGACTTATGGGAAGCAGAAATGGTGATTTATACTAGTACAAAGTAGTAGTATCTCATCACCAAAACCATGGTGTTCATGAATACCCTCTACGCATTCAAACCGAACGCATAATTATTTATATATTCCATGTTTAGGAGAACAAATAGAGTGATGGAGAGGCTAAATCACCCTCACCTGCGGATTCCCAGTAGCGATCATCACCCACCCACCCACAAAAAAACAACACCAACGATACATCTATTGCAAATTTCCTACAAAGAGATACATGAAAAGTCAATCGCACTTCATGCTCCATTCTAAAGAGAAAAGTATATCTTGGTTCATCAACTTTACTGAAAGTCTACATCTGTCACCTCAAGATTTTTTGGCCGACATTTAGTCTCTCCTGGCTCGAAACTCGACATCTTTGGTCCAAAAGTAGAAACATGAGGAAAACTGATGACTCCTTCTCCCATCTCCCTCATATAGCGGCGAGTATTTTCTCGAACATCATGTGTGCGGTAACCCTATGATTGTGTCCTGGACAAGGGGATACTGACCATGTTGTCTTCCGGCTAAGTGGGCCGGGTTGGTAACCCCCATGGCGGTTTACTGATGGGTCACACGCAGAAGACCCATTACGTGCACAAGGAAGATTCTCGATGACTTGGTGCACACTCAAGAGACTCAGACGTAGACTACAAGACGATTTACCAGATACATAGCTGATGTAGTTGTACCTGTTAGAGATACGACACACAAATCATTCAACGAAGAATGGAATCAATACGGCGTTGGTCGAGACCAAGCGTATCAGCGACGGGCCTCGCTCCACTCACTCATCGGGAGTTAGCCTTTCTCTTTATAGTTGAATTTGGAGCATAACATAAAAAAATCCACCTTGATACAAATTCCATCTTGTAGCACGAATGAGAACCTTCTCCCTGAACAACAAATAAAACACTTTTGGTGCCAAATAGCCACTAGGCCTAATGACTTATACCAACTAAGTCCGAACAGAGCTCAAACTTAGCAACAGGAACTGGCTTTGTCAACATATCAACAATATTATCATGAGTACTAATCTTGCATACCTTCAGTTTACCTTGCTCAACAATGTCTCAAACATAATAGTATTTTACATCAATGTGCTTTGTTCTCTCATTGAGCATTTGATCCTTAGTGAGGTAGATGGCACTCTATCTGTCACAAAACAGATTAATGCAAGAATCATCTCCACGAGTTCATTATTGGGGACATACAGACTCGCAAAACAACAGTAGCCACAGATGAAAGCTCAGGATACAAACCTTTTAGCCAAACTAGTTCTTTACATGCTTCTGCAATAGCCATGTATTTTGCTTCAGTGATAGATTGAGCAACTATTGCCTGCAGTGTTGCCCTCCTACTCACGGCACAACAACCAACAATGAACACATAATCTATAAGGGATCTCCTATTGTCAAAATCGTTGGAAGTAAATTTTGAATCCACATAGCCAGCTAGTCCCTCACCAGTCCTGCCGAATTTCAAACAAGCATTGGAAGTGCCACGAAGGTACCTAAAAATCAACTGAACAGTCTTCCAATGTTCCTTGATAGGGTTAGCCATATATCTACTGACCAAACTCATTGCAAATGACAAATCAGGCCTACACACCATGGCATACATTAAAGAACCGACAACACTAGAGTATGGAACTCTTGACATATGCTCAAAATCTTCATCTGTACTAGGACACTGAGAAGATGACAGACCAAGCCTACCGACGACGGGGCTGGCTCCGCTTGCTCGTCAGTTCTCTTTGTATTTGAATTTGGAGCATAACATAATGGTAACCCTAGAGCCTAGGATAACTATACAAACAGTGTGTGTGTGTGGGGGGGGGGCACTTAGAGGCCATGCATGCAATCAAGTAGTACACAATCTCATGGTTGAAACGGTTGTACTCTGTACTCCGTCCATAATTAATACATTCAGAAGAAGGACGTAGGGTATTATATCTTTGAGAGATCCCAAACCGGTCTACCTGTTTTTGTGGAGGCACTCAAGTCATGGCATGTGTGCTCATGGCACGAGGGGTGGGTGACATATTGCTAGCCGACCTGACTAAGCATCGGAAGGTGAAGAAAATCAAGCGCTCAGTGGCAGCATAAGCATAAGCAACCGGTCACTCAAGGTGTAAGTAAGTTTTCGTGCCCGATTATGATATTATTTTTAGATACTAAAACAATTATGAGGTCATTAGTAGCGGATTCATGCTTACATCCTTTATCTATAAAAGATAGGCTCATCCTTCTTGCTGTATCACACTTTGTTTTGTCAGCAAGGATGGATGTTTTGTTAGCGAGGATGGACAAGGAAATAAACTATTCCATCCGTTCATACATATAACCTGTTTCTAGTAACTTTTTTATGCAAGGGATGTTTCGAGTAACTTTTTTCTGGGTCGGATGTAGATAGATACCTTTTAATGTGTTTGTTCACTCATTTCTGTCGGTCCGCTATGTAGTTGATACGTCTTCAACGTATCGATAATTTACGAAGTATTCATGCCATATTCACCTATGTTTACAATACTTTTATATGGTTTTGATGCACTTTATATGATTTATTTAGAACTAACCCGGACTCATGCTATTTTCAGTAGAATTACCATGGTGTTGTTTTTGTGCAGAAAATGAAAGTTCTCGGAATCACTTGAAACTTTGTTGTGATTTTTTCTGGAGGAAATAAGCAACATTGGAGCGAAGACCTGCTGGAGGGGGTGTGCCAGTGGGCCACCACGCAACAGGCCATGCCCCTAGTGGCATAGTGAGATATGTGGTGGGGCCCACGTGGCTCCGTTTGGCGTGATTCCAACGCTGAAAAATCCCATAAATACCAGAAACCCAAGAAATAAAGAGAGACTCCTCGTTCCGCTGCCGCAACTCTCCATATTGATGAAAAACCAATCTGGAGGTGTTCCAGTACCCTGCCGAAGAGGGTAGATCATCTCCGGTGGCCATCTTCATCATCCTGGCGAAGGCCATGACAAGGAGGGAGTAGTCCACCCTTAGGGCAGACTAATTGTACCAGTAGCTATGTGTTCAATCTCTCTCTCTGTCTCTCTCTCTCTCGTGTTCTTGAGATGGCATGATCTTGATGTATCACGGGCTTTGTTAATTCAGTTGGATCATATGAGGTGTTTCCCTTGCTATCTTGTTGTGATGAATTGAATCTTTACCTTTGAGATATCGTTATGTTGGATTGAATATTATGGTTTGAGAACACTTGATGCACATCTTGTGTGGGATACCCATAGTGACATTGGGTTATTCTATTGATTCACTTGATATATGTTAAGGCATCAACTTGCGGATTCCCGTGACCTTGGGAATCTATGCATAGGGGTTGATTGCACGTTTTCATACCACGTTCTCCGATAGAAATCTTGGGGTGCTCATTGAAGCTCTTTGTATTGGATTGAATATGATAGATCTGAAATTGTTTGATGAATGTCGCATAATTTACCCATGGATACTTGAGGTGACATTGGAGTATCTAGGTGACATTAGGGTTGATTGATATGTATCATTGGTGTTATTCTAGTAGGAAAATTCTTGTGCTTCACTTATATCCTAAGAGTAAATTATGAATGAACGAAATATCATAAATACAAAATTATCAATGTGCTTTATGCTTAGTAGTATCTTCACATCTGGTTTATAAACTAAAATCTATTGAAGTTTGACAATCATCAAATTAGTCATACAAGCAATTCATGAATGATTGGTATAAGAAAGAGAACTTTCACATACAAATATATTATCTTGGACATCTTTTATGATTGTGAATACCCATTAATTATTTTCAAACTTGATCAAATGGTTGAAGTTGGACAAGGAAGACAACATAATGGTTATGTTTGGGTATATTTGCATAGAAGTTATATTGTTATGGATTCTCCAACATCCGGTGCTTGTTAAGAACCTTTTGCTAGCCAAAACTTCATACTAAGTAGAGATACTACTTGTGCATCCAAATCCTTGAGCCAAGTTTCTTCCATGAGAGTCCACCATACATACCTATATATGGTATTTCACTGCCATCCTAAGTAATTTTTCATGTGCCACCTCTAAACATTCAAATAAACATCTATTTTGTGTGCTCGTATCGCTCATGGAGCGATGGGCGGTCATTATCTTCCATGCTATTGGTGTCAAATCCGGCATATCTCGTAGTAGGGGTCCTAAGCTAGGCGTCTTGGAGCCATGGTAACATAGACACATGATTTTACCCAGGTCCGGGCTCTCTCAAGGAGATAGTACCCTACATCCTGCTTTTGATTGTATTGATATGGGGATAGTACATAGTACATGCATCTACCACGAGATTGTTGTAATGAATATGAGATTGTCTATTGACTAGCCTGGCCTCGGTTTATATAATACTAGAGGCCTAGGGTTTAGAGGAGTCCTTGTCTTGTGCGCCAAGTCTTGTGGAATGTCCCTTGTATGCATCATGGGATGCCCGAAGTGGCCCATTAGTAAACCGCCATGGGGGTCCTCGGCCCGACCCATAGGCCGGGAGACGACGTGGCGAGTACCCCCTAGTCTAAGACACCGTCAGTAGCCCCCTGAACCGGTCTTCAAGTTGGGGACGCTCCTCGGTTCTTCCGAACACCTCTTTGTCTTTGGTCGTCGGTCTTGAAAATTGGTTCAACAAATCTTCCCATCTTCGATCTTGAGGATCGCCAAACTGTATCCGAAGAGTTCACATGTCGGGCATCCGAGGAGCCCCTTTAAGTTATCGGCTTTTATCAATGCCTTGTAATATTTTATGCAACACCTAAGGTTTGAAGTGTTTCCCATGCGGTGGCGTCCTCTTGCGTCCGAGATCCAACGCCGAACTACATCCAAGGCGTCTTTTCACAGCCGAGCTCCAATACTATTCGCATTCAAGGTACCCTCTTGCGTCCAAGCTCCAACGCTGGACTGCATCCGAGGTGTCTTTTTGCAGCCAACTTCCAACACTATTCGGCACTCAAGGTGTCATAGATCACATTGGTATCTGAAAATTTGAAGGAGTCCATCCGAGCTTAAATACCGGAATAGTCTTTTATGGAGCCAGCCATTTGCATCCGAGCTTTATGTCGGACTACTTTCGAGGTGCCTTTTTGCAGTCAAGCTCCAACGCTGGTCGGCGCCCGAGGTATCATATATTACTTCGGTCTTGGAAAAGGTTGAACGAGTTCAGCCGAGCTTAATGCCGACAATGCCCTCTATTGGGCCAACCACCTGCATTCGAGCATTACACAAGACTTCTTTAGAAATAGTGCTCCACCTCGGTAGCAGGCTGCTTTTTTGTGGAAATTATTTTCGATTGTTGCAATTTATTCTCTGCCAAGATATATAGCCAATAGCCCTCAAGGTGCATGTCGGTCTAAAACCTGGGATGCACGTGAAGAAAATAATAATAATCAAAATAAAACAGTGATCCCAGTAGCCCCTAAGACTTAGGTCGATTTGCAAAATCGGCCCGAGGATCAAGTTCTTGCTCAACGGCATATGTTAGGGATAGAAACGTGGTACGTAGTAGTTTTCGAGACTCGGGTTTGGTGCGGCTGACCAACCCGAGGATCGAATCTCCTCGGAAACCATATTGCACTTTGAATTTGCTGCATTGAATAGGAAATGCAGTAGCCCCCGAGCCATAATTTGGGCATGGGTGGTCGAATTAAGGATCAATATTTGTTTGATACAAACTTTGTTTCGTTTGACACAATTTATGTCTAATGATTCTATCTATCCAAGTACTTTACATCATTAATGCTCAGATCTGCATTGTACAAGACTTTGTTGACCGAACATCAGCTTCAACCTCCTCGGCCAGTAGCCGAGGAGTGTTTGCCCTACCTTATAAAGCCTTTATAAGGGCAAAGATTTATGGGAAGCAAGGCAATCTGGCCATACAGTTTTATAAACAAAGGTACATAGAGAGATATGTTATATTACTATTTAACATAAGAAACATCTTCTCAAAAGATAGTTCATTTATAAGTTCCTTTTCCTAGGATATCATGTTGACCATGATCGTGAAACCTCAATTCCGATCAATGTGGGAGGAAAATATGGAGAATTTAGTTCAGGGAATGTTCCCGAACTCCGTGGTCTTTATTGAGACGAAATTTTCACTTTTGTTGTTGCCGACCAATTATTTTCTTAAGATGGCTACCTTTCGGCTTCACCTAGTCTGAGGTACTAACTCGGATGACCCGAAAGTAACAATCACAGATGTGCTCCCTTTACCCACTAGCCGAACAATCGGGAACGTAGGGGGCAAGCACAGGAGCTAGGTGACCGAGCTTGGCCAAAATCTTAAGTCAAATTGATGCATATTTATGGATTTATAATAATGATTACGGAAGGTAACACTCACATTTTGAATACAAATGCTTTTATGCTATATGCTATTTTGACTCCTTGGTGACTGTTTATAATTTGAAAGTGGCCTATCGTCGGCTTCCACCCCTTTGTAGATGCTATGCAGGGTGTTTCCATACAAACAAGACAACCCTTAGCCGACGTCTCGGTGCCCGAAGGAGGTTGTGTTAGTGGAAACAAGGCAATCGGATATTCGGGCTTTATAACTTTCACTTAGTCAAGGAGCATATGTTTGGGGCAACTTAATATCCCCCGGTATACGTCGACTTCTCGGATTATTCGAGGTCGAACCACTCACGACTTGGCCTTTTCAAGAAAGAAAGGCCCTTCGTTTTACTCGGATAACCTTGATCAGTAATATTTGGTTGAACACTGCCTACAGTTCGCTGACCGATTTACGCTTGTTGTGACAGTCAACTTTTGGCTTTCTCCAACTGAGGCACTTAACCAGTTAAATCGGAAGTGACAATCGCAGTAGTTTTCCCTTTACCCCTTAGCCGAACAAAGCGTAAACGTAAGGGGCAAGCACAGGAGCCGGGCAATCCAGCTGTAGACCAAAGACACAACTAGAAATCAATCCATATAAATGTGAAATACTGAGGACATTTTGCCGAAGACTGCATGGAGTACCTCGGTGTTTGGTGGGTTCGGTGCTAACAGCAGACCCCCTTTGATATTGCTGATGCATGCAAAGCATCTTGCGTTGTACTGTAAGAGTTATGCTTGGAAAAACCAAAAAACTTATGCAAAACAAACTTTATGTTTGAATAGAATCAAGTTTTTATCGTGCCAACCCAAAATTGGTCTTAAAATTAATATGTGCTCCGGTCCTGCTTTAACATGATACATCTGATCTCCGGATTTCAAGCGGGCCAGCCTTTCGCTTCAACCTCCATATCCCGAAGGCGGAGTGTTTCTCCGAGGCATGTCTAGCAAACTAAACTTGATCGGCTTTAGAAAGAAACCAGACTACCAGGCTATTGACCACACACTAGTGTCGGAAAAACAAGTAGTAGAAAAATACTTTGCAACGACCAAGAAGAAAACACATTTATTATAAAATGTCTCATACAAATTTAAGAGCCCCCGGTTAAATTGGGTAAAGAAATTTCTAAATTTTTTTCCAACAAAAGAAATATAATGTTTGGTTGAACCGAAAATAAAATAAAATTTCAAAGAGAGCTGAGCATGAAAACGACTTAGCTGGTTAATGTGCTCGGTGTTGATGATGTGGTCTGAGCTTGCGGTGCGGTGAGGTCCCAGCCCCCTAGTCGGACCCGAGGTAGCTGAGTGCTACCTCTTGAGCTTCCGTTGGTTTTCCATTGAAGAGGAAAGGGTGATGCAACGAAGTAGATAAGTATTTCCCTCAGTTGTTGAGAACCAAGGTATCAATCCAGTAGGAGGAACAAGCAAGTTACCAATGTATGCACCTACACAAACAATCAAACTCTTGCACCCAATGCTATAAAGGGGTTGTCAATCCCTTCACGGTTATTTGCAAGGATTAGATCTGATAGAGATAGATGTAAAAGATTGCAGAAATTAAAAGGTAAATTAATTGCAGCAAGGTATTTTTGGTATTTTTGGTTTATAGATCTGAAAATATATTATTTTAAGTAGGCCTGGGGGCCATAGGTTTCACAAGAGGCTTCTCTCTTGAAGGCAACTATCACAGTGGGTAAACAAATTACTGTCAAGAAATTGATAGAAAAGAGAATAATTAAGAAGATATCCAAGGGAATGATTATGTATATAGGCATCACGTCCGTGTCAAGTAGACCAAAACAATTCTGCATCTACTATTATTAGGAAGGGAAATGCCATAATAAGTAGGTATGATGGCTGTTTTTAGGAAGGGAATATGGTGGCTGTTTTGAGGAAGGTGGGTTTAATGCATCGGCAAAAGTTGCGCGGTACTAGAGAGACTAGCAAAGGTGGAAAGGAGAGAGAGTGTATAATCCATGGACTCACATTAGTCATAAAGAACTCACATACTTATTGCAAAAGTCTATTAGTTATCGAAGCAAAGTATTAGACGCATGCTCCTAGGGGAGAGGTTGGTAGGAGTTAACCATCGCGCGCTCCTGACCCTCACACAAAGGATGACAATCAATAAACAAATCATGCTCCGACTTCGTTACATAACGGTTCACCATACGTGCATTCTACAGGAATCACAAACTTCAACACAAGTGTTTCTACCATTCCACAATTACTCACTAGCATGACTCTAATATCACCATCCTTATATCTCAAAACTATATGCAAGGAATCAAACTTCTCATAGTATTCAATGCACTTTATATGAAAGTTTTTATTATATCCCTCTTGGATGCCTATCATATTAGGACTAAATTCCTAACCTAAAACAATTACCATGCTGTTTAAAGACTCTCAAAATAATATAAGTGTGGTACAAGAGTTCAATAATTTCTATAAAACCAAACACCGCCGCGCTCTAAAAATATATAAGTGAAGCACTAGAGCAAAATTGCCTATCTCAAAATATATAAGTGAAGCACATAGAGTATTCTAATAAATTCACGATTCAGCATGTTTTTCTCGAAATACGTGTGCACCAAGGATGATTGTGGCAAACTAAAAATCAAAGACTCATATCATAAAAGACGCCCCAAGCAAAACACATATCATGTGGTGAATAAAAATATAGCCCCAAGTAAATTTACCGATGGATGGAAGACGAAAGAGTTGGGGTGACTTGGGAATCCCCAAGATTAGGCTCTTGCGACTCCTTATTCCATAGTCCGTCAAATCTTTACCCAAAACTTGAAAACTTAACAACACAAAACTTAACAGAAAACTCGTGAGATCCGTTAGTATTAGAAAATAAATCACCACTTTAGATACTGTTGTGAACTCATTCTTTATTTATATTTATGTAATACCTAATGTATTCTAACTTCTCCATGAATCATACCCCCCATACAACCCATAGATACATCAAAATAGGTAAACAACGCAAGGAAAACAGAATCTGTGAATAACAAAACAGTCTGTAGCAATCTGGAAACTCCGTATACTTCTGTAACTCCAAAAAATTCTGAACAATTATGAAAACCTGGAAAATTTGTATATCAATCTTGTGTAAAAATTCCATACTCATTCGACACTCTAAAAAATTTATAAAAGTACTGGACTTTGCGCAAAACTTTCTGTTTTTCAGCAAGATCAAATCAACAACCACCATAGACCATCCCAAAGGTCTTACTTGGCTCAAACACTAATTAAGAAACCAAAACACAATTACTACAGAATTAATAATGTGGTAAACACTCAAAAACAAAAGCAAAAACAGAACATAAAAATAAAATTGGGTTGCCTCCCAACAAGCGCTATTGTTTAACGCCCCTAGCTAGGAAAAACACAATAGATCTAGGTATTGTCATCTTTGGTATGCAATCCAAAAGTATCTCTCATAATAGATTCACATGGAAATCTTATTTTCTTTCTAGGAAAGTGTTCCATGCCTTTCCTTAATGGAAATTGGAATCTAATATTTCCTTCTTTCATGTCAATAATTGCACGGATCGTTCTAAGGAAAGGTCTACCAAGAATAGTAGGACATGTGGGATTGCAATATATATCAAGAACAATGAAATCTACGGGAACATAATTCCTATTTGCAAATAATAACATCATTAATCCTTCCCATAGGTTTCTTAATAGTGGAATTCACAAGATGCAGATTTAAAGAGCAATCATCAAGATCATGGTAACCTAGCACATCACATAAAGTTTTAGGAATCGTGGAGACACTAGCACCCAAATCACACAAAGCATAACACTCATAAACTTTGACTTTAATATTAATAATAGGTTCCCACTCATCATGAAGCTTTCTAGGGATAGAAACTTCCAACTCAAGTTTTTCTTCAAAAGATTTCATCATAGCATCAACAATATGTTTAGTAAAAGCCTTATTTTGATTATAAGCATGGAGAGAATTCATCATGGATTGCAACAAGGAAATATAATCAATAAAAGAGCAACTATCATAATTAAAGTCCTTGAAATCCAAAAGAGTGGGTTCATTGCTATTTAAAGTTGTGACCTCTTCAATCCTTCTTTTATCGATCTTAGCATTAAGATCTATAAACTCCAAATCATTGGGATGACTTTTAACTAAAGTTGACTTATCTCCCATCCCATCTTTTTCAAGATTTATATTGGAAAACAAAGCTTCAATAGGAGTCACATCAATTACTTTGAGATCTTCATCATTATTAAAAGTGGCTTCATGGCCATTTTATAGACTAAGGTAGCTTATTTATTAGAAATTTGGCCTACTAAATCCTCAAGATGACCAAACTGAGATTTCAAAACATAAAACTCCTTAGACATAGAATCAAGCTCTTTGTTCATGTAGTCCAGCATACCCTTTTGTTCTTTAAGCTCGTTTCTAAAGAAATTATTATGGTCAAATTGGAGTGACATGAATCTCTTAGCGTTATCTTCAATATCTTCTAGCTTCCTAAGATAAGGATCAAAACTTTTGGGTTGAGCCATAAGGACAAGCAAACAATCTAACACACGGGCAAACAAAAAGGCAAACGAAAAGGCGAACAGAAGAAGGGCGAATAAAAAGGCAAATCTTTTTGGTATTTTATGAAAATCATTGTAGAAGTGGGGGAGGGAAAACGAAAGGCAAATGGCAAATAATGTAAATGCAAGAGATGAGTTTGTGATGAGTACTTGGTAGGCTTGATGTAGATCTCCCCGACAACGATACCAGAGATTGGCAAGTTGACGGGAAAGTTCTTGTCTTGACTTACTATGTATCCTCCCCGACAACGGCGCCAGAAATCCTTCTTGCTACCTCTTGAGCTTGGGTTAGTTTTCCCTTGAAGAGGAAAGGGTGATGCAGCGAAGTAGATACGTATTTCCCTCGGTTGTTGAGAACCAAGGTATCAATCCAGTAGGAGGAACCATAGTGAGAGAAGAAGCCATCTATCTACTAGCTATGGACCCGTAGGTCTGTGGTGGACTACTCACGCATCATTGGAGGAGCAATGAAGTTGATGTAGATGCTCTCCGTGATCGGATCCCCCTCCGACAAATTACCAGAAAAGGCTCCAAGATTGGTTCTCTCGGAAACAGAGGCTTCTGTCGGCAGAAAAGTATGTTTGTGGCTCCCTTTGGTATTGGGGGAGTATTTGGGTCTTTATAGGACGAATATTAGGGCTAGGAGACCTGCCAGGAGGTGGCAAGCCTGCCAGGCATGACCAGGGGGGTGCCCACGCCCCCTGGCTTGTGACCTCCTGGCAGATGCCCTGCCATGCACTCCAAGTATGGTAGAGCTCTTTCCTTCTAGAAAAAATCATTCCGAAGATTTTATTCCGTTTGGACTCCGTTTAATATTCCATACCTGCAATACTCAAAACAAGAAAAAAACAGAAAGTGGCACTAGGCTCTAGATTAATAGGTTAGTCCCAAAACTAATATAAAATAACATTAATGCATATAAAACATCCAAAACAGATAATATAATAGCGTGACATCATCAAAAATTATAGATATGTTGGAGACGTATCACTTAGCGAAGAGCTCGGCTTGATGAAGTGACAGCACAACAGTGCCGAAGTGCCGAGGCGAAGCCCTTACTCCAGCCAAGGGGACAAAATAGTTTGGCAGCATGACGTCGAAGCCCCCACGTCAGTCGACCATGTCGTCAGCGCAATTTGGTTGATGGAGGCAGGACGACGGCGTCAGCGTGCCGAGGTGACTGCATTCCCAATCGGAGTAAATTACCTGCGCACGTTATATAGTGCAAGCTAAAAGTAATAACAAATGAAGGTAATAATTTATATATATATATATATAAATTCTTTTACTTAGTTAATTCTAAGTGAAGCAAATAATTAAAGGAATATGACATGGGTGCCGAGATTGGTTCAACGGAGTGGCGGCGCCGAGATGCCGGCACAAGGACACGCGTCAAGGCGGTGCCACGACTTCGTTGATGCAGGCGATACGATGACATCGGCTCATCGAGGTGGCAAAGTGGCATAATAAAGTTTGATTATCTGCATACACGATGTTGCACAAGCAAGATAATAATAGAAATAGAATTTTCTTTATAGAATTATTTTTGTGAAATAAATTTGAATGAGATGTGGCCTGGAGCGAGGTCGATGTCAACACAAGGCGTCTGCGCGTCAAGGTGAAAAAAATCCGAATTCGCAAAGTGATCCCAGTTTCAGACATGACGTTCGTCGGGCAATACACGGGAAGCTGACTAAATTGTCACATAGGTCGTACCGCTATATGTACACACACAATAGCACAAACCTAGCAGCAAATATGATGGAAATAATAATTTATGGTGTACCTAATCATTAGGAGGAATAACGCCTCATGCTAGATCCAAATCAGCTTGTGATCAGAGATTGGGTCCAAATAAATACCGCACAATAGGTAAGACAAGTGCATGGACCGTCTCCAGGCTTGATAAAATAAAACAAAAGAAATGAAAGGTTGAATCTTCCTGTGACGCCAAGCCGAACTCTGGTCAGCCGTACGTATGTCAGTAGTACTCCATCCGATCAGGACGCTGCTTCACGTATTTTTCTTTCGCCTGCGTGCCCATTTGTTCTACAACTCCATGACGCGTCAAAGTCATAGTGGAGCTCGGACCCGGCAGGCCACCAGTCGTCGGACTCTGATAGTCTCATTGGTCTGTGTCGATCCATGGGGCGATGATTTGGACTCAGTTATCCGAACTCTCGGCTGGCCGAGATAACAACGTAGTTCGGTTGGCTCTTTATTTATCTGCATGCATAAGACGGTGAAAAACCGAAGCAAGAAATTCTCTTCACACAATTAATTCACACGAAATAAAATAGATTGATGAATATGTCCTGAACGCAGAGGTTGGCAGAGGCGAGACGAGGACGTTTGCTCGCCGAGGTAGCGGCGCCGAGTAGTTGAGGTCAGTTATCCGACACTAAGTCAATCTCAACGTAGGTCGAAAATCTGCAAGACCCTGGCCAGTCCGACGTCACACGCCAGCTTTGATAAAATATCTCTGTGAAAATAATGCAGTACAAACAAATTGAAAATATTCCGTGTACAATAATTTTATGTGCTAAACAGACAGTTAGGATAAATAAAATATGTTTGATACGATGACCGTAGCAGACTGAAGTAAATAAAAAGGAAACAGTCTGTAAAGAACTAGTATGAACCAGTACCAAAAATAGACTTGGGTGATCTATACGTGAAGAAGTAGTACTAGCAATTGAATTACTAGAATTCATTGACTAGACCTCGTGTACCATTGTGCAACACTAGTACTCAGCTGGGTTAGCAATGATTTTAGTTTACGTACGCCTTTCTGGCAAAAAGTAACGGAAAACGCTTCCTTACAGCCGCCTGCCGGCTCCCTCCCGAGCGAGCGCCTCGCGCACCGTCCGATCGCTCCAGATCAGACGGTCTTACTCCGTCCCGACCAGGTCCCCTCTCAGGTCCCTTTTTTCAGTTGTTGCGACCGTTTTTTGCTGCCAGCTATTTTGCTTCCAGCTCATTTCTTCCATTTCGCGACCACCCGAGCAGTAGAGGCACTCAAGCGACACAGGCAGCGCTGTTCAGATCTCAAATCGTGGCGGGGATGGCGAGCTGGATGGTGCGCGGCTGGCAAGGGCGGCGACAGACCGAGCACCGACGAGCACCTTAGGGCACGACGACGAGCGGGAAGATGGCGACCAGCGGGAGGACGACGACCAGTGGGAATACGGCGACGAGCGGGAGGACGCGGGCAACAGGTACGATTACCATTCCCCTGCCCCGCGGAGTACGGCCTGTTTTGTCCCTGCATCCGCTGCCCCGCGAAGTACTGCTGCTTGTCCCTGCCGTCGCGTTGGTAGATCTGGTAGGTATGAGCACCTTAGGCCACGGCGACAGGTACGAGCATGAGCTCCATTTCATGGCCAGGTTCCTTCATGCTAGGCTAGGTCAGCTTATCCTTGTTGTAGATCTGCTAGGCTAGGTCACCATTTCATGGCCAGGTCCCTTCAGTGGCTCTAGTTGCTGTAGAGTTCCAGATAGTTGCAGGAATTGTTCTAGTAGTTTTTAGCAGTGGAGTTGTTCTGGTGTACGTCCGAAGATTTTCATGCGCCCACTTGTTTTAGCAGTGGAGTTGTTCTGGTGTAGGGTTGCTAGGGTTACTCATGAGAAGCTACTTTTTTTGTGTTCTGCTTAGCCATGTTGTAGTAGGGGGAGTAGTTGCAGGATTATGCCTTTTTTTTTGGTCAGCATAACTTTTGTTACTAGGTGATACCCCGCGCGTTGCTGCGGATATTAGTGTGCAATATTGTAAACATTCATGAGATGCTTTCTTAGAGTGTAGATAAGAGATAAAAGCAAAACGGATTTATCACTGAAGTAGGATGTTCGTGAAGTAACATCCATAGTTGTAAAATGTATAAGTGACTGTCATACTTAAGTATTAGTTCAATATTCTTTCAGTCAACCAAATTACAGGAAGCATGTCAAATCAGTGAAACAATTGTAGTAATGTAACCGTTCTGCAAAGTCTCTTTCCAATGTTCCAACAATAAATAAGTGCAGACAATAATTAACTTTGAGGACCACGACAGCTTGGCCATGTAAGCACATATACAATACAACATGAGGAAATTGTCACTAACGTCATATATATATAGACACACACACATGCATAATGTAATCAGTTTAAGAAAGCTTGGTGTATCATACAGATATAGAGATGTTGATCCATATGAAAATAATTTACTTCTCTTGTAATGATCCGAAGTTTATTCTAGTACAAACTAACCCAATTTTTATACATACTAATTATTTTACTATGCATAATCTGTTGCAGAGAGATATTTCTCCAGATCTTAGAATATATGTATTTCATACCAAAAAAAGACACCAAGTCCGGCAAGTCCTTATGCCCACTTCAATCATTGTTTGCGGCAGTTTGACACCTATATATGTCAGCGTGAAGGAGATATAGGGTAGCTGATACAAAAGAGAGATGACCTTAATACATGAATGCAAGACGAATATAACATCCTAGTAGAACACTTGGTAATGTGTGAGTAATGATTTAGTGCTGGGAAGAAACTTTTAAAATTGCACACTTCTTGGATGTATGGATCAGACTTGAAAAAATGTCAGGTGACAAAAGTTTAGAATTAAGCAAGAGGACAGGGGACATGTAAATAAATAATATTAGTATATACCAAAGCTTCTCCCAGCAAAGAATGATGAACTGTATAAATCATGAATTTGGGATCGTATTTACATGAATTTGGGATCGTATTTACCTCCTTGACAGGAATGTCCAGCCAGCGGATAGAGGACTGCAATTCAATGCTCTTGTATGGCGGACTTTAAGCCTTTATAATTCTACAGAAAGATTATAAACATACTGATCATGAACTAATTAAACTCCTTCCAAAATTGATTATGAACTGCTATATGAACTAATGGATTTGTTATCACTAACTGCAGAAAATTTTTCAAATGAGTTATCGAATGGTTGTTGAGAAGTAGATAGATATCATTCCACATCACTGAAAATTTCAGGGGACCTCGTGAATCTAACTACCATATCTTAAGTTGCATACACCTGCCGATATAGGTTGAGGGATTAAAACATGTGCTAATGATCAACGGTGTTGTCCGCATGGACACCATGAGCTCATCGAACATACTTTCTGGGACATCAATTTTTCCCAATCTTGTAAACAGAAGGGTTCAGAAAGGCAACCAAATAATGTAACTATATACAAAAGAAGCATCAAAATTAAGCTGTATATATGGTAAATTCTTGGTACCTGTTCAATTGGTTCCTCGTCACTGGTCCTCTTTAGATTGTTATATCACTTTGCCTTCCCACACTTGATAACTCGCGTCTTCAT
The DNA here is from genome assembly GCA_022496015.1 of Hordeum marinum. Taxonomy (NCBI): domain Eukaryota; kingdom Viridiplantae; phylum Streptophyta; class Magnoliopsida; order Poales; family Poaceae; genus Hordeum; species Hordeum marinum. The sequence goes on from CM039672.1 coordinate 391,310,398, forward strand.
CACGACCAGGATTTCCCTCAAGGATCAGGCAAGGTAGATCTGTTTCCAACACACAACTTTTTTATGTTCTTGTTTGGGCCTCAAAAAAACACCAGTCAATCTTCATCCTTGCTCCACCGAGAAGTAACGTGAGATAGACAAGACATGGGCAGCAGCAAGAATCAATCACCTGGAATTCTTCTGACTTGCTCTTCCTAGGCGCCTTCTTGAACTCGGGGGGGGGGGGGGGCAAGACCTGCCATGGACCCACGGTATGTAGCAAGGCCAATGCAGAACCGTCAAGCCACTGAACTGAATGGTGATAGGCCGCATCAACAACTCTTGCAATGGGAGGTAGAGGAGTAAGATTTGGTGGAGAAGGTCAAGAGAGAGATGTGATTCGGTACATGGAAGAGGCAAATCTATGGAGAAGATGAGTTGTCGTGGAGAAGAACACCTCAGTTAAATGAAATCTAGCACCGAGGGTGAAATAGTGATGGGAGATTAATCATGTTGTTTGATGTGGGTGTCGTTTCATATCGTGAGTGGATAGCGTGCGGTCAGCGTGCAGAAGAGAGAGCGGCGGTAAGCGCAAATTGCGGAGGAAGATGAAGCCCGATCGATCGACCAACTGCAAATCAGCAATTGCATGGGCTCATGCCACGCACCAAATAAGTTGCCTAGGCCTACATGGGCTGCCAGCAATGACAAAGCCAGTGGCCCGTATCATTTATTGGATTGGACAACCCAATTGTTGTCTTAAATGCGAGCCCAGCCAAATAACGGGAGCGCTAGAGGCAGACAGCCGACAGTGAGCTGGACGACGCGAAGAACGAATCGGTACTTTCCACTTAGCGGTGGCAACTCTCGGTAATTCCATCAACTTTTGATCACACGGATGTAGTCTGCTAAGCTATACTGCATCAACGGCTGTATCAATTCGGATGATGTGGCTTCATGAGGATTTAGAAAAATCAGCTAGTGGGGTGTCCCTATTTAGATATAGAAGATATCCTGCTTGCTGCAATGTGTGTTGCAACTCTGATCTTGTTTTATGAAAGGATTTTCCATCTTACTGTATTTTTTGTTGCATGCTTGTATTCAGTTTTTGTTTGTTTGATGTAGGATTGAACATAATTGAATTAACCTTCTGTTAGCTCTGGTAATTTTAGTTCCTTGATGTAAATGGTTGCTGACAAACTTGTTTGAGCAGTATTTGTTGAACAAAATCAGTTGTATTTGTTGCATGTTGTAATGGTTGTTTTTATAAACTTGTTTGTCACTTAATTTTATTTGGTGCACTAGCTTTTTGCATTTTTTGTGTTGTACCCAATACATTTTTTTAAATATTGCAGCTACTTGCTTGACGAAGGAGATATGAAGTCAGATGGTCTGTCCAGCCAGCGTTTCGCAGCAAAACGCTTGTGTGCAATTGCCAAGTCTAAACTCAACCCCCAAAGAGGAAATATGTAGATGAAACTGGTTTTGGTGATCTCAAAAACATCTCACCTTTTACGGTACCACACGATCTGATGGAGTGGTTGTTAATGAACATCGACACCGGGAAACGTGAGCTTAGGTATTGATCCCACCTTGTATCCTCTTTGTTTTTCTTTGTCAGCATGTCTGCAACATGTAATTTCTTCAGATTTTGTTGTGACATAAGCAGTTCTAATACATCCCCTTGTTTGTAGGGTGAACTGGAATAAGGTTATTTCTTTTACAAGAGACATGGCGAGGAAGGTTTTCAACATTCCTTCAGGCAACACAACAGTTGAGCTTTACAAGAGGCACGGACAGTGTGATCTCCGCAAGATATATCACAAGAATGGCAGGGATCCAATTGCCCATATAGTGGATGTGCTCCACAACGCGAGGAATAATGATGCTGATACGACCAAGAGGTCATGGGTGCTCTTGGCGCTCGCAACAGTTTTAACCCCTGGCACGAGCAACATGGTGCCCTTAGAGTACTTGAAGAGCCTCGAAGAAATTGACCAGGTCACCGAATATGCTTGGGATGAGCATGTTTTGAGCGTTGCGATGACTGAGGTCAAGAAGTGCCAGGAGAAGATTAAATCATAGGATGCCACCAAATTCTGGGTTGGGGGTTGCTTCCCTATGTTAGCGGTATACGTCTTTTTTTGTTTCAAGCTTTCAATTACCTCCCATCATGTGGGGTCTTTTCCGAGCTGTTATATGTTGTGTTATATGAGATATTATTTGTTGTGTTATCAGGTTATTTACATGGATCACTTGATTTTTCCTCAAGCTGCGATCAACGAGCACCAGTTAAACTATTCTCTCCCAAGGGCATGCTTTGTTCACCAGACCGACTTTGATATTGTGTGTGAATATGACAAGAACAAGTTCTTTGGGCAAAGCCTCATTCGGGAAGTGTCGTGTGAGTTTTCTTTCACACATTAGTTTGCAGCATTTTTGTTTTATATTTTCTGTTTTTGTTTATTTAGATGTATGGCTTGCAGTTCTGGCCTCTGTCGGAGACACCTTATGCAGCATTGCCTCAAGAAGGCGGAGTCACGGGTATTGCTGTAGGCAACAACACCTTATGCAGCATTGCCTCAAGAAGGCGGAGTCACGGGTATTGCTGTAGGCAACAACAGTGCAGCTACCCAAGATGTGGAAGAGTCAACTTAAACGGGAACCAAGATGAAGCTGCTACAAAAGACAGCCCTATAGACGATGTTAATCCAGTAGGGAATGTTAATAGCACAGAAGAAGATGTGTGTGGTTCACTGGATGATTGGTTTCAAAACCCAACACCATTTGGGGTAGAGATTGAGGTGAGATTGTTTCTATTTGTTGCGTTGTTTTTCTTTTCTGTTTTTAATTTTTTTTCAATATACCCTTCCATCATGTTGTAAGTTACACACCCACTGACCACCTCCACCTTAATTTTCTTATACATTTCAGCTCCCAACACATCTGGCTGAAATCTATGACAAACACATAAAACTCTATGCAGCAGAGTTAAAAGGGGCTACTAATTCATTTGTTCAAGTGTTGCGAGCAATGCATTGTAGGCGAATGGGGCAGCTTCTCAAAGATGTTCATCTTGTTTCGTCAAGCAATCAGCAAGCAACAAATGTGACATTCGACATTCCGCCACATCGCAGCAATGGTGCACCCCAGCCTGATGAGCGTGTTGGTAGAAAGCAAAATGCTAGCTCTAAGGCTGTTGTTGAGTGTTGTGGTAGCAAGCAAAATGACGACACTAATACTGCTGATGAGCATGCTGGTACCAAGGGAAGTGCTGGCACCAAGGCTGCTGATGAGCAAAGTATTGACAAGGTGGTGGTTGAGCCGGCTGGAGGAGCTCGAAGCATTCATTCTAGCAGCAGCGCTGATGAGACCAATGAAGGCAATGTACCAGAGCATCGCGTAGAAACTAGTGCTGATGGCAATCAGGCAATGCAGAAAAGGAGCAAGTGTCGAGTGCCGAAGATGTTGAGCATGGAGATCAACCATGAGCAAGTGTTGGTGGACATTGGAGCGATGCACCATCGATGAGTTTGTTCAAAGAGGGCACTAAGGAATACAATTGGTGGATCGGTGTCCCAATAGCAGCTGTGGACTCCAACACTTCAAGCCCTGACAATAATCCTGCAACACCAAAATCATGTGCTGTTTTTGATGCCACCCCTCAGGCTCTAGTCTCATCAGGAATTAAAGTCCCTGTGTACGATGCTACACCAATTGCAATGGCTCCACTTTCAAGCGGGACTGCGGGATCTCCAAAACCGCAAGAAGATCTAGTTGTTTTGGTTAGCAGCATGGAACCAAGTCCCAACACGAGGACAATGCGAGGTTGAAGGACGAGAAGAAGATCAAGAACAAGAAAAGAGAAGCGATCCCAAATTCAGCCGGACCAAAGTACAAAAAAATCAAGACAGATTCTCAGATCGAAGCAATGTACCAGTATTTCATCATGAAGAGGTACAAGATGAAGAAGATGAAGAAAGGGAAATCGAGTAAGTGGTGTGTTCTAATTCTTGCTTCCATCAGTTCCTCTTTTTAACTTCATTCATATTTGTTTTTATGGATTTGCAATTACTGCTTACTCATCTGGCTTTGACACCTCTTTGCTGCAGGCCTCCTTTCATTAGGATTGGTGATTTTCACATAACTTATTCCAACTTCTAGAAGTCTTTGAAGCCACGTGCACAAATGTGCAATGAAGTCATGTCTTTATTCATTGAAATCTTCAATATTGAGCAGTTGTCGTCTCACATAAGTAGAAGAAATTTGCTTTATCTGTTTTAATGAGCGTTAGTTCGTCTTTTTTGTTTCCTTCTACAGTCATTTTTTCTGCTGTGGTCCATGTCTACCATGCTGCAATTGTTCTCCATTAATTGTTATTTTCTTCCCATGCCAAACACTTGTTGCAGAAACAACTTTCTGTCCATGCAGAAGTTTTCGATCCAAGTGTTTGCGGAAAAGAGCTGAGGAGGGCGTGCCAAAACTTTCAGATTTCAGTTTTCGACCCAGTAAGTTTGTTCCCAACAGTCTGTACTAAATATGCGTGTCTTCCTCTTGGATGTTTTAAAGTTTATTCAATTTAACTTGGTTTTCCTGTCTTCAATGCAGCTTTTCTTCACCATCGTTCGGGATGGCCATTGGATAGTTTGTGTTGTCAACCTTTTGCACAAGCAGTTTAACATGTTTGATTCGCTGGATAACGACAATTTGGATATTGCTGCAAGGAATCTGGCAAGTGACATCTCTCTTTTATTTTTTATTTTTTTAGTTTTCATTACTCCTTAATGGGAAAACAGATTACCAATTTTGATGTTGCAACATCTTGAAAGAGGACTGAAATATATGAAGTATTAGGTGATGTACCATTTTTGTTTATTTTGCTTCTTTTTTGTATAATAAAATGCATTTTGTCTACGGTTTACTACTGCTGCCAGTTAACTAACTTCAAGAGGATTGCTACTGAAGAGCCCGACTTCACTATTGATTTGACTTCTTTCAAGCCAAAATGGCCCGAGATCGAGTACCCGCAACAATCAACTCAGTAAGGCAACTCCATAATTTTTTTGTGTTTCCATCTCATCTTTGTGTATCCATAATAACCTTTATATCCACATCATTCTTATGTTTCTTGTTGAAAAAATAGGTTCGATTGTTGGTACATTGAAAATTTTGATGGGAGAAAGATGAAAGATTTTAAGAAGGTATAAACAGACACCCATGAATTTTCTGTGTGCCTTTTTATGCACTGTTTGCCTGATAAACTCTTCTATTTTTCTCTCTTTTTTTGCAGCAAAATATGCTTGATTTGCGGAAGTACCTTTCTTCAAAGTTGTTTTACCATCCGATGAACAAGGTCTCCCCTGCTAATGTGCACAAGGCGATTGTAGCTGCTTGAAAGATGGAAGCTGCATTCTTTCGCCAAGACATAGCATGTATATCAACCCCCATTTTGCACCTCATGCCGTCGTGAGTTATGTTCTCATTCGGCGAATGAAACTCGCTGTAATACTGAACCAAATTTTGGGCATGTGTTTGCTGTAAGGATGTTTTGTAGTTTGTAGCAACAACAGATAATATCCGACCCAAGCTTAAGATGGTTGTAAGAGTTTGCTGCTGGTGCTTTTAACCTTCAAGTTTCATGGAGATGATTTTTTTTGTTTTATAAATATGCTTCATATGTGTGCTATCCTTCTTGTTGTCTCCTGGGACCAAGTTTGTTCTATCATTTTGTCAATGATAATGTGTACCATCCATTGCATTTTCTTGTCACAATTCACAAGAACAAGCAAACCTGAAACAATTGTTGGTACAAAACAACTTGCCGGAAGAAGCATTCTTTTGATCTTTTAAACAAAATGCCCATGGTTTTTTGAGCATGGGCACGTTTTTATCCTTGCTGGAAGAAGTATTCTTATTGTTTTCACCATGCTCGCAACAGTTTTATTGCACATGGTGGTTTTAATGAACCAGCAATATGAATGAAATTTTCAGCAAAATTTGACAGCTAGCTTCCCAAAATTTTCACAACAAAATCTGATAGCATTTTTTCGCAGCAAAAATTGATATCAAGATTCACAATAGTCCACTGCAAAATAATCATATAAAGTTTAGAGAAGTGCACAACACGCTTCTTATAAATTTGACAAAAGTTCACAACAAAAATTACAGTAACATTAAAGTTCACAGAAGTTCAAAAATGCTCAAAGTTCTCATATATAAGTTCACAGCAAAATAAAATTATCCTATAAAGTTCAACTGAAGTTCACATAATAAACAATCGCATCAACTAACTATTTTGAGAATGTCCATAAACTTTCACCATCGCAGCTTTAAAATGGATGCACGCTTGCATTTTGTGACCTTCCTTGGAGCAAAACTGACACTTTGTTGTAAGATTAGCTGCCATCATAGCCTTGTACTCCAGGTACGACTTGCAGGTTTTGATTGTGTGTTCTTCTTCACAGCAAAATGAACAAGTTATTTTTCTTCTTGGTTTAGTCTGGCTCACTGTCTCCACATTTGTGTCGTTTTTACTATCTTTCTTGGCTGCTTTTTTGCTTACTTTTTTGCTTCTTTCTGAAGCTTCTTCTTATGCTCATCTTCTGACTGCTCCAACAATGTATTCTTTCTCTTGACTTGCTCAGACGGTCGACCTTGCTTTGGCACACAAGCATGATTTTGTAGCGGTGCTGATGATTGTGGGTTTGCTCCAGTTGCATCGTTGACTTGACTTGCTTGAGGTACTTGTTGCTGCTGCATAGTCTCTTCCTTTTGCATTTGATCTTTTTTCATTGAAATAACTATTAGCCATAGCTGCTGGATTATGTTAGATACAAGGTTGTAAGCTAGATCAACATAGCATGCCTCTGCTGTGAGTGCGTTCATATCTCTGCACAATGAGTTGTACTTCAAGGTGTTTGTTTCTGGTAGCCCAAAGTTAAGGAACCTTCCACATGTGTCCATGTTTGCTGTAGCTGCTACCGACCACCTTTCCAGCATGTATTTACTTGGAATTTCTTGCACATTGAGTTGTATCATCACCCTAATAATGTGTGAACAAAGCACACCATTCATCTCAAAGTAGTGACAACTCCAAGAGTACATCCCTTCCTCCAACACAGCATGCACCTGATACACTTTTGGATTCTCATAAAGGCTTGAGAAAAGCTCGAACTTCACACCTTCATTCTCAAGGTTAGGCACTTGGTGTATTACGTATCCAGTTGATGTTGTAACTTTCTCTTGGAACTTGCCAAAGACAACGCATGTGTAGAACTTAATGGCTTGACGCTCTATATTGTACTTGCAATAAACATGTATGCTTTTCGTTATTTTCCAAAAAAATTGCTGCAAGGAAGCATGCATAAGATTGAATTGTTTTGTAGTTTTTTCTTTGTACGCACCGGCCCCAAAGTGGTGTTGTTGTTGTCTCTCCAGTGAAATCAGCATTATCTTCTCGATCTAGCATCGTTTCTTGCAACAATTCATACTGCCTTACAAATGTCCAAACAGAGTTTTGTGGATGCACCAATGTCTCGAAATAAGAATTCAATCCCTTTGATCTCCCTGTGGTGCTCGTGAACGGAAAGAAGTCAGTCTTGAAGTATGCAGGAGCCCATGTTTGTCGGCATTCCCACATGTTTTGCAAGTGTCTATTTTCTATGTACTTGAAGCAATGCAACATGTGCTGCCATGTTTCTTCAAATTCATCAACTGTCTCTGAGCCATTGATGCACTCATAGAATGTTTTTTCAAATATAGAATCCCTAGTAAGCATCCTCCCGAGTTTCTCGCGAGCCTTGCGCTGTACATGCCACTTGCAACACCTGTGGACTGTGTGAGGGAGCACCTTAGAAATTGCAATTTCCATTGCTTTGCACTGGTTAGTCATAAGGTTTTTCGGGTATTCATTGTTCATGGAAAGCAACCATTGTTCGAAGACCCACTTGAAAGTTTCCATTTGATCATTTGGAAGCAATGCACATCCTAGGACAATGGTCTGAAGATGGTTGTTGATGCCAACTATTGGAGCAAATGGCATGTTGTATTTGTTGGTGCAATAGTTGTATCAAAGAAGACACATTCCTTGTACTTTGGGTATAGTGCTCTTGTTCTTTCATCCACCCAAAACAATGCTTCCACTGCATTTGTCTCCTCATTAACTTGTGTTGCATAGAAGAATTGTGGGCTTTCAGCCTATCTTCTCTTAAAGTACTCAACTATCATGGCCATGTCCTGAAATGACATGGTTTGCCGCATCTCAGATCTTGCATTCGAAACATTTCTCTTCACATAACCAAGGCGCCTTTGATCACCTCCATGACAATCTCCTAGGGTACCCATGCAATCTGAGGTTGACAAGTTGCGTTCATGCAAAGTCATTATCGTTTCGTGGTCTTCTCGTGGAATCTTTTGGTGAGATCGATAAAACCTAACTTTCTCTTCCTGCTGTACCAGAGGATGGTTATGCTCTTCTATAAAACATGTGACAGTCCATTTGTTCTCTAGGAGCACAACAATCATGTGTGCCTTGCAATCATGACGTTGCAACCTATTCCTCTTTCGTGTGTCACTCACGTTCATCCAAAGTCCAGGCTGTCTACTAGCATTGTTGCACTATGTTGCAATACTCTCTGTAGTGATATCAGATTCACTGTGGTCACCACCTTTTCGTGCATGGACACATGTGAAAGTCCTGCCTATTAACTTGGGCGGTCCTCTTGCCTGGCTGTTCTTCGAAGCAAATGTTCTAGTTCCAAATCCATGGCTAAAAGCATACTTGTTGTAGTAAGCTCTTGCATAGTCAACTGTATCAAATGTCATGCCGACATACGAAACAAGCGGCTGTGATGATATTGCTACATCCTCTCCATCATCATTATCCTATTGCACACCAGAAGCATTAACCACCCCTTCCATAATCATGGCATTTCCAGCAAAAAATTGCTCCCTGATGTAGCTCTCATCATCATCAACTCCAGCTCCAGGAACCTACATTTTGTTTCAATGTTTTCCAGGAAAAAGTATGAAATTATCAGCAAAATGGAGGTAGAATATAGTACTGCTTCTAACATAATATATGCACCTTACAACACTGAATAAAAAGCTTATACACCTGGTACCACAAATTTGTTAATAGCTGATTATGTTTTTATAGTACAAATTAGCTTCTACTAGTAAATGCAATATTTGCTAGGAGCAATTTAGTAAATGGCCATCATTTCAAATTTGGCAATGGTCATCAGTACTAATTCAGGTCATTGCAACATCCTCTTATGGCTAATTTTTCTACTACATAAACAGAGTAAATTCATACGGAATTTTTGATACACTGATCAAAGGGACAGAAAACCATATTTGATATATGCTTCTAATTTGAATGATCATTTTTTTGTCATTTTGTTTTATAAGCTTTCCTAGATGTTGCAAGATTTTGTTTGTTCAACTTTTTTAGTACATAAAATTGTCCAAGATTATCAGATGTCATTGGCATGCAACATAATCAACACATTTATTTGTAGTTTTAGTTAAATAGAGGTTCAGTGAAATAGAGAGACACTAAATTGCTGCATGTATTGCTCAAATTTCTCAAACTACTGATGCATTGCTCAAACAGAGGACACTAGATGGTGATGCATTGCTGAAATTGCTGCATGTACGATCACAAGACACTAAATCATGAAGAATAGATGACATCAGCTGAGGAGCTAGCTATTGTACATTCTTCAGTGAAGCTAGATTTTGATTGCAACTTACCCAATTGGAGCTAGCTCGGGAGCCATAAACAGAGAAAACATGAGGATTGTAGAGCTCCAGTGCAGTACTAGACCGGTTGTTGCGCTGGCCAGCCATTATTGGGGCCGATTTGGACTGCCTGTTGCTGGATGGAGCACCGGAGCTTCGATCCATGGCGCCCGACAGCATGGAGCGCACGATGTGGTGGCTTTCCATTACGCGAAGGGGAGGTGGTCGGCTTGCTGCAGACGGTGATGGAGTTATAACACGGCGGTCAACAGATGCCCGATGTGGCGGTTGCCGCCGGTAGGAGGTGGAGGAGGCGAGGGAGTTGCGCTCGTAGGAGGTGGAGGAGGCGAGGGAGCTGGCGCCCGGGTGCTGCCACTGGGGGAGGTGCTGTAGCCGGGCAGTTGCCGCCTAGGATCTCCCCTCGGCTCACGCGAGGAGATCGCCTCCCGCCTCGAGTGGGGATTTTGCTGCGAGCTCTCTTTCTGTTGGAGGCTCACAGCAACGGGTGTTGCGGCGCCTATGGGCCGGACACGTGGCGGCTATCGATGGCTCAGTGTTAACGGTTGATCTGGCGGCTGTCGGATCTCTAATAAGAGCCGCCTGCCGCCTAGTAGTCGCCAAAAGTAATAGAGGACCAGCACAAATACCGGATTGAAAATAAAGAGAAGGAAAAGAGCCTTCCTGGTCCTTCATGTTTGACTTCAGCTGTCGTTACGTGGAGCTGTAGTTGGCCTTTACTAGTAGAATTTTCCATCAGAACTCAGCCGATGAGGAGAACCATCCATACTGTTGTTTTTATTACTGTCTATACATCTCAGATCGCCTCAGAACGACGGCCATAAATGGAAGAGCTGCGCACACAAAACAATGCCAATCAACAGAAAAATATCTAGGAGGAAATTCGAGTAGTAATTTGTAGAGCGAGTCAATGGAACAGTCGCACCTGATGGTAATGCAGCTGGCCAAAGTTCTTAACACCCACGTGAAGTCCAAACCGATCTGACTTTTATATAGGTAACGCAACTGGCCGAACTTTGGCTTTTACACGGAGATGTGATGCTTGACCACGGTTCGATCCCATCGGAGCTTGGGTGTGTGAGGCCATCCCTTGCACACACACCCTCGTGGAGCAACGACCGATCTAATGCTTGCACCGTGCCTAGTTGATCTGCGCAAATCGTGCGAGTTGATTGCCGCATCTTATGCGGCCGCCGTTGATGAACATCGAGGCAATTTGTCTGTGATCTCAATTATGCCTGCGACCAAAAATTTGCACAGGCTCATAGCAACAACTCTAAAAGAAGATAATTTAGAGGCACAAATTTAATTAAAAATATAACACCTGATTTGGTGTTCGTTGAAGATCCCATCGCACCATGACGATCACCTAGCAGGCTCTCAATGAAAGTACCAATGTCGGTGTCAAATCCGTCATATCTCATAGTAGGGGTCCTAAGCTGGGCGTCTTGGAGCGATGGTAACATGGGCACATGATTTTACCCAGGTTCGGGCTCTCTCAAGGAGATAATACTATACGTCTACTTTTGATTGTATTGATATGGGGATAGTACATAGTACATGTATCTACCACGAGATTGTTGTAATGAATATGAGATTGTCTATTGACTATCCTGGCCTCGGTTTATATAATACCAAAGGCCCAGGGTTTAGAGGAGTCCTTGTCTTGTGTGCCTAAGTCTTGTAGAATCTCCCTTGTATGCATCATGGGCTGCCCAAAGTGGCCCATTAGTAAGCTGTCATGGGGGTCCTCGGCCCGACCCATAGGTCGGGAGATGACATGGCGAGTACCCCCTAGTCCAGGACACCGTAACATGCTAAGCAAGTTATTCTCAAGATGAGTGTTTATTCACTTGTCATTGCACGAGAGAGAGGCTAGTAAAAAAGGATGCCCAGTCCTGCATAATACAAAAAATAAGTAAACAAAACTCCCCCTAGAATGTTGATTGTTTGGAGGGCAACCGTGGATTCAGCTAGCCATGGAATGTGTTTGAATGGTGGAGGGGGAGTAAATCTTAATTTTGTTTGGGAAGCGCCAATAATGTGATTAACATGGAAGATATTGAGAACTCTGTTGTGACGTTGACAGTAAAGGCACACCACCCAAAATTACATATTCATCTATGTTTTCAACAATGAGCTCTTGCACCTCTACAAATCCCCGCTTCCCTCTGCGAAGGGACAATCTATTTACTTTCATGTTACTTACTTTTGATGTTGAGTCAACTTCCTATTCCAAGCTCGATCTTTTAGTTGGCAAGCATCATGTGGTGGAGAAAGATCCAAATATATATATGCACTCAAATATATTTGATCGTGATTCATTTTTGTTGACAATTATCTTTATGATACGTATGTTGGGAGGTGAAATATTAAGCCCCTATCTTTCTATGCGTTCGATGGATATTGTTTGTTCTAAAAATATGCCTTGAGTATTAACAATCATAAAGACCATATGATAATTGAGTATGTGAAGCTCTACTTAGACTTGATGATGTATTGAAATTGTTTGGTGACCAAGAACATAGATTGTTAAGTTTCAATAGAATGCATTGTTTGAACCATGACATGTGAATTGATTGCTATTCTATCATGATGATTTGTATGATAAAAAGTTGCTGGTTATGATGCTAGAAAAGTGACTGAAATTCTCAATGGTCAAAACTACTCACTATGCTAGCATTAACACTTCATAAATTATTCTTTTATCATTTACGTACTCGAGAACGAGCGGGAATTAAGCTTGAGGATGTTGATACGTCTCCAACGTATCGATAATTTATGAAGTATTCATGCCATATTCATGTATGTTTACAATACTTTTATATGGTTTTGATGCACTTTATATGATTTATTTAGAACTAACCCTGACTGACGTTGTTTTCAGCAGAATTACCGTGGTGTTGTTTTTGTGCAGAAAATGAAAGTTCTCGGAATCGCCCGAAACTTTTTTGTGATTTTTTATGAAGAAAATAAGCAATATTGGAGCAAAGACCTGCCGAAGGGGTATGCCAGTGGGCCACCATGCAACAGGCCACACCCCTAGTGGCGTAGTGAGATATGTGGTGGGGCCCACGTGGCTCCGTTTGGCATGATCCCAATGCTGAAAAGTCACAGAAATACTAAAAACCCTAGAAATAAAGAGAGACTCCTCGTTCCGCCGCCGCAACTCTCTATATCGACAAAAACCAATCTGCAGACATTCTAGTACCCTGCCACAGAGGGTAGTGTCGGTGTCAAAACCGGCAGATCTCGGGTAGGGGTCTCGAGGTGTGAGACTAGGATCGATGGTAACAGGAGACAAAGGAGACGATCTTTACCCAGGTTCGGTCCCTCCTATGGAGGTAACATCCTACGTCCTGCTCGATTGTATTGATGATATGTGGGTTACAGAGTTGATCTACCTCGAGATCAAATAGCTAAACCCTAGATGAGTTGTTCTCTCTCCTACAACCTAAAAACCTCCGGATTATATAGACGCCGAGGGTACCTAGGGTTTACATGGTCGGTTGCACATCAAAGGAGAAACATGCCTATCTACTGTCGACAACTTGGAGGACACTCCATAGTTTCTTCAAGCTTCCACCCTGGAGATGGGGCCCTTGATCATCCAATGCTTACCCAGTGGCCCACATAGTCCGGCCCATGAGAAATAGGTCGGCTTCCCGAGGACCCCTTAAACCAGGACTCCCTCAGTAGCCCCCGAACTTGCCTCCAACCAACGCCAAAGGTCTTAGCTCCAGCTGCTTCGTATGATCAGAGTCTTCAGCTTGCAAGGCGAGTTCTTCCCTCTAAATTTAGTTCGGCCTCCGATGGCATGTAGCTTTCCGATCAGAGGTTCGCTCGAACACCATGAATAGCTCAGCCCCAAAGGCCAAACATCAAGGAGTAAGTAGTGTTCCCCGACAACCTTTCTGACGAAAGGTCGCGACCCCCACGATCGTCGAACCAGTTGCAAAAACTCGATTCGCGGTTTGAGTCCGTTTTCATCAGCACGATCCATCAATGCACATATCGTGCTCTGTTTCACACGGGATATGTTTAATCATGCGCCCATAACGGTACACACATCTTGGGAAGCGGAGGGATTCTAGGCACAATAAAGGGAGGTTAACCGGCGATAAGCCACATAAAAGGGAAAGAAAACCCCATGGCCTAACCATGCTTCCCATTCGCATCCTCTGCCTCCCCAATCTCGTGAGCTTCCAGAGCATAGATCTAGGTTTTCCACAATTCTCCCACTGAGCTTGGTCATGGCTGGCTCCAATGGCAAGTGGGAGGCTTCCACGGTCACCGACCAGGACATTTGGGACCTCAAGGACGCCGGCTACATCCCTGCCAACATCTACCACTGCACACCGAGGAAGGCCCAGGTGATTCCTACTCCCAAAGCCGGGCGAGAGGGTGATCTTCATCCCTCACTTCATCCGGGGACTGAGCTTCCCGCTCCACCCCTTCGTTAGGGGACTCATGTTCTTCTACGGACTCGACTTCCACGACCTCCCACCGAACTCCTTCATGCACATATCGGCCTTCATCATCGTCCACGAGGCCTTCTTGTGGGTCGAATCGCACTTCAGACTATGGCTCAAGATATTCAATATCAAGCCGAAGTGCGTCATAGGCGAACACGCAGACTACAGCGGGGCTGTCATTAGCAAACTCCCCCATGTCAGATGCCCATCTGACACCTTCATTGAGACCATCAAGACTTGGCAAAAAGAGTGGTTTTATATCACCGATCCAAGGGAGGAAGGCCGAGCTGCCCCAGCCGAATTAAGAGCTGGTACCCCCACCAGATTGACCTCATGGCTTCGAAAGGGTCTCGACTGGGGGTCGGATACAGAGGTGGACAATTTGCAGAGGTGCATCGCCTTCATGATCAAGGGTAATATTGAGTTGGCCAACATAGTCCAAATTATGCTCCGGCATTGCATCCTCCCCTGCCAGCATCGAGAATCACCCATGTGGACTTATCGACTTGACGATGAGCCTACAATTCGTCAGCTCTTCCGAACCACTCGGAAGAAGCTGTGGAAGGCATTGTTCAAGGCACAGGAGAATTGGCCAGCCAAGGAGGAGAACCGGGGTCTATCTGCCGATAACCCTCCTTCCCAGGTATAACAGAGTTTTGTTTAATCGGCTCAATTTTTTGAAAGAAAATCTAAGCACTCTCCGATCACCTCTGCAGAAATGGCTGAGCAAGGCCACGAGCATCAACTGTCCGTCACCTTAGCCCGAAGACATCAAGTCCGAGCTGTTGTCGGAGATGCTTGTCATGGCACCCTACAAGGCGCTAGAGAAGAAGCAGCAGAAGAAGAAACCAGGGCGAATAGGACTTCTATCAAGGGCCAGCTGGACGCTGTGTCCGAAGAAACCCATGACTCCTTGAATCAAGAGGAGGAGCATGAGGAGGAGGGGGAAGGCCATTCCCCCTCACAAGAAAGAGGATGGCGCCATCGGACGCCATAGAGGATGTAACTCCTCCTGCCCCGAAGAAAGCGCGTCGAACACAGGTGATTTTGTCCGACAACAGTTCGGACTTGGATACCGAGTCTGAAGAGTTCGTCAAAGGAACCCAAGGGTTAAGCCCCTAGCTCGAAGCAGGTATCACATGGTTTGTACGAATACCAAACCCATTGTATGACACGAAAGTACCTCTGACGAGGACTTAGTATAATACTTAAGCTCGGATTCATGGAGCGGTTCTCGCATACTATGACAGTCAGTTTTCAGCTTTCTCCCCTAAGGTGCTTGACCAGGCTAGCTGGAAACACAATCGCAGAGGTTCTCCCTTTTCCCTTTTAGCTGAACGAGCGGAACGTAAATGGGCAATCACAGGAGCCAGGCAACCCAATTATTGACCCAATACATAGTTGGAACCAATGCATATAAAGCGAATTCCAAAACGCCGAACACATAATCAATTGTGCATAAGGCATTTTTTTTAAACTCGAGCCCCCGGTCTATTAGCCGGTTGCATCGTAATGTACCGAATAGTTTCGCTAGAAGAGGGAGAAAATAGAATATGTGCCAAAAAGGACAGCAAGAAAACCATGTATAATGATTCTATATTTTTCTCAAAAACTCTTATTGCTCGAATTGTCGAAGCAAGTGTTTACAGGTATTTGAAGTATAAATTTTACAGGAGTGGTTGTACCAGGGGTCTTTGATTGGTAACCTGGCGTCCTTGATGTGCCCTGTCGCTTGTCTGCTCCTGCCCCTCCGAGCGAGTGGTGCACCTCAATGGGTGGCACTATTCAGCGACCGGATCTTGCAAACAAGGTCTTGAGAAGTCGTTGAAGTGTGGATGTGCTATACGCTTTTAGCAGGCCCTTGATGGTACCTGCAGTGTGTTCGAAGACATTTGATGGTAGTAGTTCGGTCCAGCCGAACACTTACCCTTTTTCCCCACCGCCGCCCATGGAATTTTGAGCACGAAGTTGTGCCTCCTTGGCACATTGATACGTCTCCATCCTATCCACTTTTCCAAACTCTTTTGCCCTTGTTTTGGCCTCTAATTTGCATGATTTGAATGGAACTAACCTGGACTGACGTTGTTTTTAGCAGAATTGCCTTGGTGTTATTTTTGTGCAGAAATAAATTTCTCGGATCGTCCTAAAAATTCACGGAGAATATTTTTGGATTTAATAAAAAATAGTGGCGCAAGAATCAACCAGAACGAGGCCATATGTAGGCCACAAGCCTGTTAGGCGCGGCCACCTCCCTGGCCGTGCCTAGCACGCTTATGGGGCCCTCATGGCTCCTCCGACCTCCTCTTCAGCTCCATATAACCCTATTCGTGGAGAAAAAAAATCAGAGAGAAGAGTTCATCACGTTTCACGATACGGAGCCGCCGCCACCTCCTATTCTTCCTCGGGAGACCAGATCTGGAGTCTGTTTTGGGCTCCGGAGAGGGGAAATCGACGCCATCGTCATCACCAACCATCCTTCATCACCAATTCCATGATGCTCTCTGCCATTCGTGAGTAATCCCATCATAGGCTTGCTGGACAGTGATGGGTTGGATGAGATTTACCATGTAATCGAGTTAGTTTGGTTAGGGTTTGATCATTAGTATCCATTATGTTCTGAGATTGATGTTGCTATGACTTTGCTATGCTTAATGCTTGTCACTAGGGCCTGAGTGCCATGATTTCAGATCTGAACCTATTATGTTTTCATGAATATATATGTGTTATTGATCCTATCTTGCAAGTTGTAGACACCTATTACGAGTTATGATCCGCATTCCTAGGGTGACAATAACTGGGGTTCTTTCCGGTGATTACCATAGTTTGAGGAGTTCATGTATTCACTAAGTGCTAATGCTTTGGTCTAGTTCTCTATTAAAAGGAGGCCTTAATATCCCTTAGTTTCCATTAGGACCCCACTGCCATGGGAGGGTAGGACAAAAGATGTCATGCAAGATCTTTTCCATATGCACGTATGACTGTATATGGAATACATGCCTACATTACATTGATGAATTGGAGCCAGTTCTGTGTCACCCTATGTTATAACTGTTGCATGATGAATTACATCCAACATAATTATCCGTCACTGATCCATTGCCTACGAGCTTTCCACATATTGATCCTTGCTAAGTTACTTCCTTGCTGCTACTATTACAATCACTATAAAACTGCTACCGTTACTTTTGCTACCGTTACCGTTACTTCCATACTACTTTGCTACTAAATACTTTGCTGCAGATATTAAGTCTTTCAGGTGTGGTTGAATTGAAAACTCAGTTGCGAATACTCGAGAATATTCTTTGGCTCCCCTTGTGTCGAATCAATAAATTTGGGTTGAATACTCTACCCTCGAAAACTGTTGCGATCCCCTATACTTGTGGGTTATCAAGACACGTACTTCATTGTTCCTAGGGCTGTGCAATGGGGGCGAGTCCCTATTTACGGGGAGGAGAAGGTTCTGAGAGTTCAGGCTAAAACCAAGGTCGCTTCCCAACCTTATGTGCCTTTACGGCAGGTGTTGGCGTTTGCCGATCATCATTGTAATGGAATTCGGCCGCTAGGGCCAACGCATGTTCCTCAGTTCGGAGGGAGTGCTTTGTGTTTCCGTTGACAGTAATGACCCCCTTTTGGCCGGGCATCTTGAGCTTGAGGTATGCGTAGTGTGGGACGACGTTAAAGCGAGCGAATGTTGTACGGTCGAGCAGGGTGTGATAGCCGCTGCGGAATGGTATAATGTCGAAGATCAAGTCTTTGCTTCGGAAGTTATCGGGTGAGCCAAACACTACTTCCAAGCTTACAGAGTCCATGCACCAGGCCTCGACGCCTGGGATCACTCCTTTAAATGTAGTGTTGCTAGGTTTGATCCTTGACAGCTCTATACCCATCTTCTTCACCATGTCTGAGTAAATTTTGCTAAGGATACTCCCTCCGTCCATTCGGACTTTAGTGAGGTGATACCTGTCTATGATGGGGTCTAGGACAAGGGCGGCCAAATCCCCATGACAGATATTGGTCGGGTGGTCGCGTCGATCGAAGGTGATCGGGTACGCTGACCATGGGTTATACTTTGGGGCTACAGGCTCTACGGTGTAGACCTCTCGAAGGGCACGCTTCCTCTCCTTCTTGGGTATATGGGCGACATATATCATGCTTACTATTTTCACCTCTGGAGGAAACTTCTTTTTCCGCCACCGATCGGACCCCGAAGCTCGTCCTCGCTCTTGTTGTGTGGGCTCTTGCCTTGATCTTCGAATGCGAGTTTGCCGGCCTATTTGAATACCCAACAGTTATGGTTCGTGTGGTTGGCAGGCTTCTCTTGAGTGCCATGGATCTGGCAAGGCCTCTCCATGATCTTGTCCAGTGGGGTGGGTCCGTCGCAATTGCCTTTAGGAGGCTTCTTCCGCTGCCCGGATCGGCAATTGCGGAAGCTAGCGTTAATGGCTGTATCATTAGCGTCACTATTGTGGTGTCGGCGCTTATTCTTGTTGCGCTTTGGTTTCCCGTTTTTGTCCTGAACTTTGGAGGTTCTGGGGTCATCGGGGTTGTGGCTTCGCCGTGCTAACCAGTATCCTCGCTTGTACAAAAATGAGTCATGAGTGATGTAAGGGCAGACATTGTCCTAGGTTTATCCTGGCCGAGCTAGCGAGCCATCCATTCATCCCGAATATTATGCCGGAAGGAGGCTATTGCCTCGGCGTCCAGGCAGTCAACAATCTGGTTTTTCTTGGTCAAGAACCAATTCTAGAATTGCCACACGGACTCTCTTGGCTTCTGAAAGACGTTGCTTAGGTCGGAGGAGTCCGGCGGCCGGACATAGGTGCCCTGGAAGTTAGATCAGAATGCATCCTCTAGACCTTCCTAGCATCCGATGGAGTTTTCGGGGAGGCTATTTAGCCAGTGTCGAGCTAGCCCCTTAAGTTTTAGGGGTAGATATTTGATGGCATGGAGATCATCTCCTCGCACCATGTGGATGTGGAGGAGGAAATCCTCAATCCATACGGTTGGGCCAGTTGTCCCATCCTACTGCTCTATGTTCACGGGTTTAAACCTCTTCGGGAGCTGATGTTGCATCACCTCGTCCGTGAAGCACAATGGGTGGGCAGCGCCTCTGACCCGAGCTATGTCGCACCGGTAATCGGCGTTTGTTCTAGCCCGGTTTCGTTGCTGACCTCTATTGTTGTGGTCGAGCCAGGACCGGTACCCTTCCCATCTATTGGGTGAGTACCATATGGATCCATAGATGGATCTCGTACGACCTACTGTGTAGTCTAGGACGCGTCACAGGTCGAACCTATCATTGGGCTCTGTTTGATCTTTTCCCCGTCTTCGGGGTGTCGTTGGCCTATAACCGGTGTCGTCGACCGTCCTGTCTTGTCCTCGAGGAGGGCGGTCTGGCTTGTCGTATGGGGTATGTTTGGGAGACGGCGTATCAGTGAGCTCGTCGTCGAATTGTGGCATTAGCCTTCTACGTGGATAGCTCTTAGGTTGGTCCTATAGACTGGTACCGTATCCTTCCTCATCTGAGAGGACTCTCGTCAATCGATCGTTGAGGTTGTCCTGTTCAGCTTTAAGTTGCCGTTCTTTTGCTTTTAGGCTGCGGGCCGTGGCTATAAGCTGTTGCCATAATAGTTCTCGATCTTCAAGATTATTGGGGATGGCGAAGTCATCGGCTTCCGGGATGTCCTCCTCCTCGAAAGGGGGGAGGTAGTTCTCATCCTCGGAAACGTTTGGGTCATCGGGGTTGCGTTGTTCTTTAGGCCTCTCCTGACCCTCTAGCGGGTGTTCGGGGATATCGGGATCGCCGAGGTCTTCAGGGGTATCTCTGTTCTCGGTGACAATGATAGCTTTCCTTCCCTTTTTGCGTTTTGACCGTCTATGCGGCTTCCGGCGCCTTGACGATGCTTCACCCAATTTGTTGCCATCGTTCCTAGGTGTGTGCTCGCCATTAGCGTCTGGAGTGTCCACCATGTAGACGTCGTACGTGGAGGTGGTGGCCCATCGCCCGGTGTTAACGGGGGTGGGAGTGCAATCCTCCTCATCCATGTATTTTGCCTCATCGGAGACATAGTCCAACATGTCGGTTAAATCTTCGACTGTGCCTATCAAGTGGGTGGCGGGTGGGGCGAGAAATTCGTCCTGGCCCGCCCTGAAACCGATCTAAACATCGATCGGGTTTGGGTCGTTGGTAATCTTCATTCACGAGATCCGATCTAGGGCCTCGTTGAGTATCGAGAGCTCGATCGGATCAACCTGCTTGGAGCTTTCGGAGTTGACCTTTGCTGTGTTCTGGCTAGGGGTGTGTTCGGCAAGAACAGGTATCCGGTCATCTGGCACTATGGGCAGATCCGGACTGAGAGTCAGGTCATCGCCGGGGTAGATCCCATGGGCGGGACCGAGAGAGGAATCGAAGGTTAAAGCCTCGGGGTCTTCCGGTGCGGCAGGCGAGACTGTAAGCCCGGTTAGCGAGAGATCGCCCTGAGAGACTACGGAGAACTCTAAGTTCCGGAATCTGACCTCTTGGTCAGGGGTGAAGCTTCTGACCCGGCCTAGATGGCTGGTCGGGTCAGCATGCAGCACTATGTTGCCGAAAGCGAAGATCTGTCCGGGGACAAAAGTGTCCATGTTGCGGACCTCTTCGTTGATGATGACGCGAGCCATCGATTCCTCCGGTGATCACAGCGGAACTCTCAATGAAAGCACCAATATCGGTGTCAAAACCAGAGGATCTCGGATAGGGGGTCCCGAGTTGTGAGACTAGGATCGATGGTAACACGAGACCAAGGAGACGATGTTTACTCAGGTTTGGGCCCTCCTATGGAGGTAACACCCGATGTCCTGCTCGATTGTATTGATGATATGTGGGTTACAGAGTTGATCTACCTCGAGATCGAATAGCTAAACCCTAGATGAGTTGTTCTCTCTCCTACAACCCAAAACCCTCCAGCTTATATAGACGCCGAGGGTACCTAGGGCTTACACATGGTCGGTTGCACATCAAAGGAGAAACATGCATATCTATTGTCGACAACTTGGAGGACACTCCACGGCTTCTTGAAGCTGGCGAGTGGGCCCTTGATCATCCAATGCTTACCCAGCGGACCACATAGTCCGGATGAGAAAAAGGTCGACTTCCCGAGGACCCCTTAAACTAGGACTCCCTCAGGTAGATCATCTCCGGTGGCCATCTTCATCATCCCGACGGTTTGTACCGTCGGGGTTGACAAGGAGGGAGTAGTCCACCCTCGGGGTTGACAGTTTGTACCAGTAGCTATGGGTTCAATATCTCTCTCATCTGCTTGAGATGGCATGATCTTGATGTATCACGGGCTTTGTTAATATAGTTGGATCGTATGAGGTGTTTCCCTTGCGATCTTGTTGTGATGAATTGAATCTTCACATTTGACATATCGTTTTGTTGGATTGCATATTATGGTTTGAGAACACTCGATGTACGTCTTGTGTGGGATACTCGTAGTGACATTGGGGTATTCTACTGATTCACTTGATATAGGTTAAGGCTTCAACTTGCGTATTCTGATGACCTTAGGAATCTATGCATAGGGGTTGATTGCGTGTTTTCATACCAGGTTCTTCGATAGAAATCTTGCGGTGCTCCTTGAAGTTCTTGGTGTTGGATTGAATATGATAGATATAATTTACCCACAGATACTTGAGTTGACATTGGAGTATTTAGGTGACATTAGGGTTGATTGGTATGTGTCGTGGTTTTATCATGGGAGATGTCCTAGTGAGAGGACTTGGGTTCGAGGCCATCGCTAAGGCAGTGAGCTCGAAGGGGTTGATCGGAATTGAGAGACAAGGGTTTACCCAGGTTCAGCCCCTCTGAAAGAGGTAAAAGCCTACGCCCTGCTTTGAGTTGTATTGATGGGGTATCGATTACAAGGGAGAGAGTTCGCTTGACATAGATATTGCTACCTCTTGAGCATGCGTTGGTTTTCCCTTAAAGAGGAAAGGGTGATGCAGTGAAGTAGATACATATTTCCCTCAGTTATGAGAACCAAGGTATCAATCCAGTAGGAGGAACAAGCAAGTCACCAATGGATGCACCTACACAAACAATAAAACTCTTGCACCCAACGCTATAAAGGGGTTTTCAATCCCTTCACGGTTATTTGCAAGGATTAGATCTGAAAAAGATAGATGTAAACGACTGCGGAAAGTAAAAGGTAAATAAATTGCAGCAAGGTATAGATATGAAAATATATGATGGAAGATAGACCTCGGGGCCATAGGTTTCACTAGAGGCTTCTCTCTTGAAGGAAAATATCATAGGTGGGTAAACAAATTACTGTCAAGCAATTGATAGAAAAGTGAATAATCATGTTATCATGGACGTGACAAGTAGACCGAAACGATTCTGCATCTACTACTATTACTCCACACGTCGACCGACTCCTGCCTGCATCTAGAGATATTAAGTTCATGAAGAATAGAGTAACACATTAAGAAATATGACATGATGTAGAGGGATAAACTCAAGCAATATGATGAAAACCCCATCTTGTTACCCTTGATGGCAACAATACAATACGTGCCTCACTACCCCTACTATGTCACTGGGTGAGGACACCGCAAGATTGAACCCAAAACCAAGCACTTCTCCCATTGCAAGAATTACCAATCTAGTTGGCCAAACCAAACCAATAACTCGAAGAGACTTGCAAGGATATGAAATCATGCATATAAGAAATCAGAGGCGGTTCAAATAAGATTCATGGATAATCTAAACATAAACTCACAATCCATCGGATCTTGACAAACACACCACAAAAGAGGATTACATCGGATAGATCTTCATGAAGATCATGAAGAACATGGTATTGAAGATCAAAGAGAGAGAAGAAGCCATCTAGCTACTAGCTATGGACCCGTAGGTCTATGGTGGACTACTCACGCATCATCGGAGGGGTAATGGAGTTGACGTAGATGCCCTCCATGATCTAAACCCCCTCCGACAGATTACCGGAAAAGGCTCCAAGATTGGATCTCTCGGGAACGGAGCTTTCCGATGGCGGAAAAGTATTTGCGTGGCTCATTCTGATGTTGGGATATATTTAGGTATTTATATGCCAATAATTAGGGTTAGGAGACCTGCCAGGAGGCAACAATGCTGCTAGGCGCGGCCAGGGGGGCCCGCGCCTAGCAGGCTTGTGGCGTCCTGGCACCTCCCCTGACGTGCACTCCAAGCTTGGATGACTTATTTCCTTCCACAAAAATTCCTTTCGAAGGTTTTATTCCATTTGAACTCCGTTTAATATTCCATATCTGCAAAACTCAAAAACAAGGAAAAGTTAGAATACAGTAGGCATTACACAAATACAACTAAAGAAGGAGTTCACAACAGTACCTAAAGTGGTGATTTATTTTTCTTATACTAACGGATCTCATGAGTTTTCTGTTGAGTTTTCTGTTGTGAAGTTTTCAAGTTTTGGGTGAAGATTTGATAGACTATGGAATAAAGAGTGGCAAGAGCCTAAGCTTGGGGATGCCCAAGGCACCCCAAGTTATATTCAGGGATACCAAAAAGCCTAAGCTTGGGGATGCCTCGGAAGGCATCCCCTCTTTACTCTTCAATCCGTCGGTAAATTTACTTGAGGCTATATTTTTATTCACCACATGATATGTGTTTTGCTTGGAGCGCCTTGTATGATATGAGTCTTTGCTTTTTAGTTTGCCACAATCATCCTTGCTGCACACATCTTTTGATAGAGACACGCCGAATCGTAAACTTATTAGAATACTCTATGTGCTTCACTTATATCTTTAGAGCTAGGCAATGTTGCTCTAGTGCTTCACTTATATCTTTATAGAGCATGGTGTTGTTATATTTTATAGAAATTATTGAACTCTCGTACCTCACTTCTATTATTTTGAGAGTTTCTTAAAACAACATGGTAATTTGTTTAGGTTATGAATTTAGTCCTAATATAATAGGCATCCAAGAGGGATATAATAAAAACTTTCATATTAAGTGCATTCAAAACTATGAGAAGTTTCATTCCTTGCATGTAGTTTTGAGATAATAGAGCTGGTAATATGAGAGTCATGCTAGTGAGTAGTTGTGAATTGGAAGAGATACTTGTGTTAAAGCTTGTGATTCCCGTAGCATGCACGTGTGGTGAACCGTTATGTAACGAAGTCGGAGCATGATTTGTTTAATGATTGTCAACCTTTGTGTGAGGGTCGGGAGCGCACGATGGTTAACTCCTACCAACCTCTCCCCTAGGAGCATGCGTCTAATGCTTTGTTTGATAACTAATAGAATTTTGCAATAAGTATGTGCGTTCTTTATGACTAATGTTGAGTCCATGGATTATACACACTCTCACCCTTCGATCTTTGCTAGCCTCTCTAGTACCGCGCAACTTTTGCTGGTACATAAAACCCTCCTTCCTCAAAAAAGCCACCATATATTCCTCAAAACAGCCACCATACCTACCTATTATGGCATTTCCATAGCCATTCCAAGATATATTGCCATGCAACTTCCACCATGTAGTTTTTTTCTTGACTTGCACCATCACTTCATATTGCATATAGAGTCATACTTTGTCATAGGTATCTAGTTGTAATTTATTTTTTTGAGTTATAAGTAAATAAAAGTGTGCTGATTTTTCATTAATAAAGCATTGTCTTTTGAGAGAAAAGGATGATGGAATCCATGACTCCCTCACAAGTTGGGATGAGTATCAGGACTTTACAAAAAATAAAAGAGGCCAGCGAAGCGCAAACAAAAAAATAAAAGAGACAAAAGAAGCACACCAAAAAAATAAGAGAAAGAGAGACGGGACAATTGCTACAACCTTTGTCCACACTTGTGCTTCAAAGTAGCACCATGATCTTCATCATAGAGAGTCTCCTATTTTGTCACTTTCATATAACTAGTGGATATTCGTCTTGCACGACCACTTAATTTTCTTTTTGAGCTTTCAAACACTTATAGATCTAAGTACATTTGTTGCATGGCAATCCCTACTCACTCACATTGATATCTATTGATGGGCATCTCCATAGCACATTGCTACGCCTAGTTGATGTGAGACTATCTTCTCCTTTTTCTCCTTGCACCTCCTCCATATTCTATTCCACCTATAATGCTATATCCATGGCTCACGCTCATGTATTGCGTGAGAGTTGAAAATTTTTGAGAACACGAAAAGTGTGAAACAATTGTTTGACTTGTTCATCGGGGTTGTGCATGATTTAGATACTTTGTGTGGGGAAGATGGAGCATAGTCAGACCATATGATTTTGTAGGGTTAATTTTCTAAGGCCATGTTATTTCGAGAGGACACGACTACCTTGTTGGTGTGCTTGATGTATTACTGTTTTATGTCAATATCAGACTATTGTTTTGAATCTTACGGATCTGAATATTCATGCCACAATAAATAATATTACATGGATAGATATGTTAGGTAGCATTCCACATCAAAAATTCTGTTTTTATCATTTACCTACTCGAGGACGAGCAGGAATTAAGCTTGGGGATGCTGATACGTCTCCAATGTATCTATAATTTTTGATTGTTTCATGCTATTATATTATCTCTTTTGGATGTTTTATATGCATTAATATGCTATTTTATATTATTTTTGGGACTAACCTATTAATCTAGAGCCTAGTGCCAGTTTCTATTTTCCCCATGTTTTTGAGAATTGCAGATAAGGAATATTAAACGGAGTCCAAACGGAATAAAACCTTCGGAATGATTTTTTCTGGAATGAAAGGAAACCAGGAGACTTGAGAACCAAGGCGGGAGAACCACCGTGGGGCCACAAGCCCTAGGTGCGCGCCCAGGGGGTAGGGCACGCTGAGCAGGCTTGTGGGCCCACGGCAGCTCTCCCAACCTAATCTTCGGCCTATAAATTTCCAAATATTCCATCATTATTAGAACAAACCACGAAAACACTTTTCCTCTGCCGGAAGCCTCCGTTCCCGAGAGATCCAATCTTGGAGCCTTTTCCGATAATATGTCGGAGAGGGATTCGATCACGGAGGGCATCTACATCAACTCCATTGCCCCTCCGATGATGCGTGAGTAGTTCACCATAGACCTTTGGAGCAATAGCTAGTAGCTAGATAGCTTCTTCACTCTCTTTGCTCTTCAATACCATGTTCTTCATGATCTTCATGGACATCTATCTGATGTAATACTCTTTTGCGGTGTGTTTGTCGATATCCGATGAATTGTGGGTTTATGTTCAGATTATCAATGAATATTATTTGAGTCTTTCCTGAAGTCTTATATGCATGATTTCATATTTTGCAAGTCTCTTCGAGTTATTGGTTTGGTTTGGCCAACTAGATTGGTAATTCTTGCAATAGGAGAAGTGCTTAGTTTTGGGTTCAATCCTGCGATGTCCTCACCCAGTGACAAAGTAGGCGTAGCGAGGCATGTATTGTATTGTTGCCATCAAGGATAACAAGATGTGTTTTTCATCATATTTCTTGAGTTTATCCCTCTACATCATATCATCTTACCTAATGTGTTACTCTGTTCTTCATGAACTTAATACTCTAGATGCAGGAAGGAGTCGGTCGATTTGTGGAGTAATAGTAGTAGATGCATAATCGTTTCGGTCCACTTGACACGGACATGATGCCTATATGAATAATAATTGCCTTGGATATCTTCATAATTATTCTCTTTTCTATCAATTGCTCGACAGTAATTTGTTCACCCACCGTAATACTTGCTATCATGAGAGAAGCCTCTAGTGAAACCTATGGCCCCGGGGTCTATTTTCCGTCTTATACTTTCATATCTAAAACCAAAAATACCAAAAATACTTTGCTGCATTACTTTTACCTTTCGTTTTACTTTCCGTTCAAGCAATCTATCTCTATCAGATCTCATCCTTGCAAGTAACCGTGAAGGGATTGACAACCCCTTTATAGTGTTGGGTGCAAGAGTTTGATTCTTTGTGTAGGTACACCTATTGGGGACTTGCTTGTATCTCCTACTGGATTGATACCTTGGTTCTCAACAACTGAGGGGAATATTTATCTACTTTGTTGCATCACCCGTTCCTCTTCATGGAAACCAACGCATGCTCGAGAAGTAGCAAGAAGGATTTTTGGCGCCGTTGCCGTGGAGATCTACATCAAGCCTACCAAGTACCCATCACAAACTCATCTCTTGCATTTACATTATTTGCCATTTGCCTCTCATTTTCCTCGCCCCCACTCTAAAACGATTTTCAGAAAATACCAAAAAGATTTTCCTTTTTATTCGCCCTTCTTTTATTGCCCTTCTTTTGCTTGCCTTTTGATTACTTGAACTCTGTCTAACATCACCACATCCCCCTTGTCACCAGACTTTGAAGTTCTTTACTTCAAACAAAAAAAAGGGGAAAATTTGAAGGATGTTTGGTATAGGCTAATGGAATCTTATCGTGTTTCCAATCAAAAAGGGGATGCAAAAGTTTGCTTACAAATTTTTACATTGGTTTAGCTTTGCATCATAGGGAGCTTATAGATTTGGCCTCAAAAAGAAATTTTATTGAGCTTGACAGGAATGCCGCCTATGAAGTTTTAGAAGGTATTTTGGGGGTTCCTCCGCAAAAGGGGTTTTTCTTTCTCTCAATAGGGACTTCAAGTTCTCGACAAATTGGCTCACTTACATAAGCACTTGGTCGAGTTACAACAATATCACGAACCCCTCAAACATATTAATGGGAACCTTAATCGCTTGAATACTTTGATTACCCTTTGCAATAAGTGTTTGGAAATTTTGGACACCAAGATGGATCCTCCCCCTGCAAGTGGGGGAAAGAGGAAAGAACCTCATGGACTTGAGAAGGTCCTCACAAAAGTTGCCAATACCTGGATCTATTGCGTTTTGCCTAGCTAGGGGCGTTCAACAATAGCGGGTGCTAGGAGGCAACCCAATTTTATTTTACTTTATGTTTTTGCTTATGTTTTGGTGTGTTTTGCACATTATTACTTCTGTAGTAATCGTGTTTTTGTGTTTTAATTAGTGTTTGAGCCAAGTAAAACCGTTGGGGTGATCTATGGTAGTAGTTGATTTGATCCTGCTGAAAAATAGAAACTTTTGTGCTCACACCAGGAATTTTCTAATTTTTCAGAGCGTCGAATTAATCTGAAATTTTTACACAAGATTTATATACAAATTTCCCTGATTTTACTATTTTTTCAGAATTTTAGAGTTCCATAAGTATTCGAAGTTTATAGATTGCTACAGACTGTTCTGTTTTTGATAGATTCTGTTTTCTTTGTGTTGTTTGCCTATTTTGATGTATCTATGGGTCGTATCGGGGGGTATGAGTCATGGAAAAGTTAGAATACATTATATATTACACAAATACAACCAAAGAAGGAGTTCACAACAGTACCTAAAGTGGTGATTTATTTTTCTTATACTAACGGATCTCATGAGTTTTCTGTTGAGTTTTGTGTTGTGAAGTTTTCAAGTTTTGGGTGAAGATTTGATGGACTATGGAATAAAGAGTGGCAAGAGCCTAAGCTTGGGTATTCCCAAGGTACCCCAAGCCATATTCAAGTATACAAAAATTCCTAAGCTTGGGGATGCCCCGGAAGGCATCCCCTCTTTCGTCTTCAATCCGTCGGAAAATTTACTTGAGGCTATATTTTTATTCACCACATGATATGTGTTTTGCTTGGAGCGTCTTGTATGATATGAGTCTTTGCTTTTTAGTTTGCCACAATAATCCTTGCTGCACACATATCTTGATAGAGACACGCTGATTCGTGAATTTATTAGAATACTCTATGTGCTTCACTTATTCCTTTTGAGCTAGGCAATGTTGCTCTAGTGCTTCTCTTATATCTTTATAGAGCTTGGTGGTGTTATATTTTATAGAAATTATTGAACTCTCGTACCTCACTAATATTATTTTGAGAGTTTCTTAAAAAAGCATGGTAATTTGTTTAGGTTATGAATTTAGTCCTAATATAATAAGCATCCACAAGGGATATAATAAAAACTTTCATATTAAGTGCATTAAATACTATGAGAAGTTTGATTCCTTGCATGTAGTTTTGAGATAATAGAGATGGTAATATGAGTCATGCTAGTGAGTAGTTGTGAATTGAAAGAGATACTTGTGTTAAGGCTTGTGACTTCCGTAGCATGCACGTGTGGTGAACCGTTATGTAACAAAGTCGGAACATGATTTGTTTAATGATTGTCGACCTTTCTGTGAGGGTCGGGAGCACACGATGGTTAACTCCTACCAACCTCTCCCCTAGGAGCATGCGTCTAATGATTTGTTTGATAACTAATAGACTTTTGCAATAAGTATGTGAGTTCTTTATGACTAATGTTGAGTCCATGGATTATACGCACTCTCATCCTTCCATCTTTGCTAGCCTCACTAGTACCACGCAACTTTTGCCGGTACATCAAACCCTCCTTCCTCAAAACAGCCACCATATATTCCTCAAAACAGCCACCATACCTACCAATTATGGCATTTCCATAGCCATTCCGAGATATATTGCCATGGAACTTCCACCATGTAGTTTTTTTTCATGACTTGCACCATCACTTCATATTGCATATAGTCATACTTTGTCATAGGTATGGAGTTGTAATTTCTACTTTTTTGAGTTATAAGTAAATAAAAGTGTGATGATTTTTCATTAATAGAGCCTTGTCCCGTGAGAGAAAAGGATGATGGAAGCCATGACTCCCTCACAAGTTGGGATGAGTATCCGGACTTTACAAAAAATAAAAGAGGCCAACGAAGCCCAAACAAAAAAAATAAAAGAGACCAAAGAAGCCCACCAAAAAAATGAGAGAAAGAGAGAAGGGACAATTGCTACTACCTTTTTACACACTTGTGCTTCAAAGTAGCACCATGATCTTCATGATAGAGAGTCTCCTATTTTGTCAGTTTCATATAACTAGTGGATATTCATCTTGCATGACCACTTAGTTTTCTTTTTGAGCTTTCATACACTTATAGCTCTAAGTGCATTTGTTGCATGGCAATCCCTACTCACTCACATTGATATCTATTGATGGGCATCTCCATAGCCCGTTGATACGCCTAGTTGATGTGAGTCTATCTTCTCCTTTTCGTCCTTGCACCTACTCCATATTCTATTCCACCTATAATGCTATATCCATGGCTCACGCTCATGTATTGCGTGAGAGTTGAAAAGGTTTGAGAACAGCAAAAGTGTGAAAGAATTGCTTGACTTGTTCATCGGGGTTGTGCATGATTTAGATGTTGGAAATATGCCCTAGAGGCAATAATAAATTGGTTATTATCATATTTCCTTGTTCATGATAATCGTTTATTATCCATGCTATAATTGTGTTGATCGTAAACTCAGATACATGTGTGGATACATAGACAACACCATGTCCCTAGTATGCCTCTAATAGACTAGCTCGTTGATCAAAGATGGCTTTGGTTTCCTAGTCATGGACATGAGATGTCATTTGATAACGGGATCACGTCATTAGGAGAATGATGTGATGGACAAGACCCAAACTACAAACGTAGCATCTGATCGTGTCAGTTTATTGCTACTGTTTTCTGCATGTCAAGTATTTCTTCCTATGACCATGAGATCATGCAACTCACTGACACCGGAGGAGTACCTTGTGTGTATCAAACGTCGCAACGTAACTGAGTGACTATAAAGGTGCTCTACAGGTATCTCCTAGGGTGTCTATTGGGTTCGCATGGATCATGAATGGGATTTGTTACTCCGTGTGACGGAGAGGTATCTCAGGGCCCACTCGGTAATACAACATCACAATAAGCCTGGCAAGCAATGTGACTAAGTGTTAGTCATGGGATCTTGTACTATAGAACGAGTAAAGAGACTTGTCGGGGACGAGGTTGAACTAGGTATGGAGATACCGACGATCAAATCTCGGGCAAGTAACATACCGAAGAAGAAAGGGAACATCATACAGGATTAACAGAATCCTTGACATAGAGGTTCGACCAATAAAGATCTTCGTAGAATATTTAGGAACCAATATGGGCATCCAAGTCCCGCTATTGGTTATTGACCGTAGAGGTGTCTCGGTCATGTCTACATAGTTCTCGAACCCGCAGGGTCTGCACACTTAAGGTTTGGTCACGTTTTGGTAGTATAGAGTTATGTATGGTGGTTACCGAAGGTTGTTCGGAGTCCCGGGTGAGATCCCAGATGTCACGAGGAGCTCCGGAATGGTCCGGAGGTAAAGATTGATATATAGGAAGTCCTGTTTTGGTCGCCGGAAAAGTTTCGGGCTCATCGGTAGTGTACCGGAGTGCCGATAGTGTACCAGGGGACCATCGGGAGAGGTATTTCGACCGAAAAGGCTACATGGGAAATGGGAGGAGGTAAACCAGCCCCTGGTGGGCTGGCCGAAGCCTCATCTAAGGGCCCATGCTGCTGGTGTGGTTTGAGAAGGAAAAAAATCCAAAGGTGGAGAGGTGGAAAGAGTTTCCAAGTGGAAAGGAGGAATCCTACTCCTAATAGGATTGGAGTAGGACTCCTCCACCTCCAATTTCGACCAAACCTTGAGGGTTTGAGGCTGCCTCCTCCCCTACCTCCCTCCTTCCTATATACACTAGAGGATTTAGAGGGAAAAAGCTAACCCTAATAGCCACGTGCTACCTCTCCTCTAGATCGTAGTTTCTCCTCTAGATCGGTTTCCAGCGGTGC
The DNA here is from genome assembly GCA_022496015.1 of Hordeum marinum. Classification (NCBI taxonomy): domain Eukaryota; kingdom Viridiplantae; phylum Streptophyta; class Magnoliopsida; order Poales; family Poaceae; genus Hordeum; species Hordeum marinum. The sequence goes on from CM039672.1 coordinate 391,342,296, forward strand.
TTAGGTGAAGCCTTGCTGGAATAGCTCCACCACCATCGCCGCAATGCCGTCGCGCTGCCGGAGAACTCATATACCTCTCTGCTCCCGCTTGCTGGATCAAGAAGGCAGAGATCATCATCGAGTTGTATGAGTGCTGAACGTGGAGGTGTCGTCTGTTTGGCGCTAGATTGGAAGGACCGTGATCAAGATCGCGAGACGGATCGTGATGAGATCGCGGGACGGATCTTGATGACTTCGCGAGACGGATCGTGATTGGATTGCGGGACGGATCGTGATGAGATCGCGGGATGCTCGGTGATTTGGATCGTGAAGACGTTCGACTACACCAACCGCGTTTCTTAACGCTTCCCGCTTAGCGATCTACAAGGATATGTAGATCCACTCTCCCTCTCGTAGATGCTCATCACCTTGGATAGATCTTGCGTGTGCACAGGAATTTTTTTGTTTCCCATGCAATGTTCCCCTACAGTGGTATCAGAGCTAGGTCTATGTGTAGATGAGATCTCGAGTAGAACACAAAGAGTTTTTGGGCGTTGATGCTTAGATTGCTTCCTCCCTTGGTCGTGTTTTGGTTCAGCAATATTGTGGGATGAAGCGGCCCAGAGCAACCTTACTCGTACGCTTACGAGAGACCGGTTCCATCGACTAACGTGTAACTTCTTTGCACAAAGATGGCTGGCGGGTGTCTGTTTCTCCTACTTTAGTTGGATCGGATTCGACTAAGGCGGTCCTTGAGAAGGTTGAAAAGCAACTTATGTATCACCGTTGTGGTTTATGCGTAGGTGAGAATTGTTCTTGCTAGATACCCGTAGCAGCCATGTAAAACAAGCAACAACAATTAGAGGACGTCTAACTTGTTTTTGCAAGGTATGTTGTGATGTGATATGGCCAATTACATGATGAGATATATGTGATGTATGAGATGATCATGTGGTGTATAGAATATCACGACTTGCATGTCGATGAGTACGGCAACCGGCAGGAGCCATAGGGTTGTCTGTAATTATTGTATGACCTAAGTGTCAATCATTAAGCGCTATGTAATGCTTTACTTTATAGCTAAACGGTAGAAATAGTAGTAGAAGCATGGTGGGCGCGACAACCCCGATGGCGACACGTTGATGGAGATCATGGTGTCATGCCGGTGACGATGGGGATCATGTCGATGCTTTAAATATGGAGATCAAAAGCACGAGTTCATTGTAGCGACCCGACCTGAAAGGTCAAGTCTCCGGTGTTTCCGTACCATCCCAAGATCATGCTGGTACACACACGGTACATCAATGTATATATCAAAGGGAAATCACACAGCAAATATATTAATCGAAATCTCATTTCGAGTCCTTTATTACAATAAAAATTACAATAAAGTGGCTAAAAGCCAACTCATGAGAATATCTAAATCTTGCGGAAGCGTCGAAGGTAGATGAGTCCATCTGACTCCAAGGGCATCTCACTGAGCATAGAACGTGTCCTCACTCCTGGTCGGAAAAGTACTCTGCAACATGATACGTTGCAGCCATGTAGGTCAGCACATGGAATATGCCGGCAAAGTCACAAGAGAGGGGTGAAAAGATAATCATCTAGTCTATATGCATATATGGCAGGGGGGGTGGTAAGTTTTTGCGTAAAGCCAATTTTTCCTACATCAAGAGAGGGATAAGCAAAAATATTACTAAGTTGGTTGATTAATGAGATGGTTCCACCAACCAATTCTCATACCCAAATTGTTAATACCCACATCATCATATTAATTGTGTTGAGAGTTCCGGAAGTTTCAGTACCTTTGGCTCAAGTCGTCCATGACCGTGGACACCGCTAATCGATTAGGTTTGAGTACTCTGCAGAGTTTTGCACACGTTCCCCACAAGATTTGGTCGCCTCCGTTTGATTTCTCGCACTTCAGGGTGTTTGAGAAACGGATGACCAAAACATGGTCTTCCAAAGGGTTTCCCTGCGACTCTGTCGGTGCCCATCCTTTCCTACCGTTCTTCTACATCTCGTAGCACCGACTGTCCAGGGTCACCACGATATCCAACCAAGCCAGAGCCCATAATGACTTGTGGCTGTGCAGGTAAGCCTTGGGTCTTGAAGCACCCATCCATCTCTTTGTGCCTGGGTGGACCTTTCCGCGTGAATACTGGCCATCTCCAGCATCACCTAGGCAAATCCACTGGTTTCTCCAGGGTGCCGTTCAACCATCATCCACCCAGAGGTATGTTGGAAACTCGGAGTCTTAAATCTTGATCATTATGTAGGTCTTGAAATTATTAACTCTCTCAACTCTCATGAATCACACAACCAACCCCGTCTAGTAATAGCATAGCAAAAAGTAAAACAACGTTTCCCAGGGCCAATGTGTCAAAGAGTTTGAGGGGGGTACCTACCACATGATACTACTACAATGTAACCAAGTTTGCAACTAACCTATCTTGCATGCAATTTGGGGAGATGGTAGAACTAATGCATATAAAACATGGATAATCATGATCAAAGTGACTTGCCTGATTGATGATCTTCGTACGTGAGTGACTCTAAGTAACAAGCTTCGCACTCCGGATAATCTAACGAAGCAACAAGCACTCAATAAGCATACAACAAAATATTGTAACTCACAAACATCAACCAAGAATTAGCAAACAATCAAGACAAAAACAATGTACAAATCATAAGTAAGAAAAACACACAAAGTTTTGTTTACTAAAAAGATGATTGATAAAACACTACTAACATAATGAAACTATTTTGTAAGAAAAACAATTGTTGACAGCAAGGAACAATAAAATATTTTTATTAATAAACAGAAGAAAATCAATTTAAGTTTGTTGGAAAAACTTTTGTAAAGTTTGTAAAAGTTTTGATAAGCACTAAATGGAACAATTATAGTTTTACTAACAAGAGAGCAAAACCAAACTTATTATTTATTAGTAAAACATGTTCTTAACAGAAAAGAATTTACAAATAAACTTGTTTTAGAAAACAAAATTAAATTATATAAAACTTTGTTTGAAAGCAAAACTATTAATAACTAGTTGTTTTAATCAAAATAAACCTATTTGAAAAGAAGTTGTGATTCCTACATTAACAAAGAAATAAACTAAATTTTTTTTATATTTTTATTAAAAATAAGTAAAACACTAAATGTATAAACAACAGAACCTACTAGAAAAATTAAAACTAAATCTAAATTGAACTAACTAAAACTAAGTAAATAAAACTATATTGTAATACTAGGCAGATTCTGTTTATAGCTAGAACACTATTCAAAATCATCCTAAAAATCCTCAAACTAAACATGATGATAGTCCTAACCAATATCAAACAGTAGCAAAAAGATTCATATCAAAATCTATTTTCAAACTCTAGTTATTCAGATTTGAAGATTCTGAGCAAATTTGATTCAATTCAAATTTTATAGCTCAAATTTGAAATTTAAAAGTACAGGGTGAAACTACATGAAAAATGTGAGCTATTGCAAAAATAATCAACTCAAAACATTAAATAGATTAAAAGATATAAGCAAAACAAAATTTGAAATCATTCTGTTAATTAAAACAAAACTGAAAAGAAACCTCACTTGCAACGGCCAGGGGGGCTACGTGGCGCTGTCCGATTGGTGGCTAGGGTGTGCGCGTGGGATTTTGCGGGCGGGCGACCGGTCGGTAGAGGATACCGGTTCGGGATTTTAGTGGTTCTAATCATGGCCGTTGGATTTAGATCGAAGGGAGGAGAGAGCTCACAGTGAAAAAGGTCGCCGGCGAGGGTCCTCCGGCGAGTCCGAAACGGCGACGTTGCCGGTGTTGGTGCTCTGGTGGTCGAGGAAGGCAGCGAAGTGGTCCGGGCGATGGCGACGGGTCTCCGGAGTCGACTGGTGGCACGTGTGGGTGGAACGGTGGTCGGAATCGACGGCTACGGTCGACGGGAGCTTCGGTGGGGTGGCTACTCCGGCGAGCAATTGGGCAGCGCCTCGGCGGGGGACAGAGGGGGTTTGGGGGGAAAATGAAAGGCGGGGCTGGCAGGTACTTATAGGGTGCTCGGGGGGTGCGGGGGAGGAGAGGGGAGAGAGATCCGGGGGAGAGGGAGTAACTGTCGGCGGTCCGGCGTCGCGGGAGGGAGGTGAGTGACGACCGAGCGAGGCTAACGGTCAGTCTGGGGTGGGGTCCAGTGTCAGTGAGAGAGAGAAAAGTGAATGCGCGTCGGTCGGCCGACCGGTAACGGTCTCGACTTTTAAAGCCGTTGGGCCGGCCCGTTTATTACAGTAACTGTTACCGTTTCCTTTTAATAATTTACCAGAGCGTTTCAAAAACACTTAAAGCATTCAAGTCGTTTGTAAATATAGGGGTATTATATATCAAAATTAACAGAATAATAAATTCTATTTAGTGAACATTTCTATTCTGTCATTTGAACACTTTACAAAAAATAATATTTTCAGAAATTGCCTAATTGTTGTTTAAACCCTTTTTGCAAATATTTTCAAAATAACCCCTGGTTATTATTGTTCAAATATATCACCAATTAGTCCCTGGTGTGGAGTGTCATGTTCCTCCTCTCTTATTTGAACTTTTTAACCAAAATTTCAAATAGGTGAAAGCAACTTAGGGGAAAATAGAAAGGGCTTTCAGAAGTTTAGAAAGGGCATTTCAACAATACATGCTTTCAAGCAATGATGCAGATGAATGCATAGCTATATTTCATAACATTCCAAAATGAAATTTTGGGATGTTACACATGGACATATCATGTCACTTATGATTTGCATGTGATGTTAATCCTTTTATGCACCTTGTTTTGCTTAGGACGATGGTAGCATTATAACGTGATCCCTCACTTAATTTCAAGATAAATTGTGTTCTCCCCGAGTGTGCGCCGTTGCGAAAGTTCGTCGTGTCGAGACACCACGTGACGATCGGGTGTGATAGACACTACGTTCACATACAACGGGTGCAAGCCAGTGTTGCACATGCAGAACACTCGGGTTAAACTTGACGAGCCTAGCATGTACAGACATGGCCTTGGAACACAAGAGACTGAAAGGTCGAACATGAGTCACATAGTAGATATGATCAACATGATGATGTTCACCATTGAAACCACCTCAACTCACGTGATGATCGGACTTGAGTTGGTGAATTTGGATCGTGTATCACTCGAATGACCGGAGGGATGTCAATTTGAGTGGAAGTTCTTAAGTAATATGATTAATTGAACACATTATCATGAACATAGTTAGTAGTGTCTTTGCAAAATTATGTTTTAGATTACTAGCTCATGTTGTATCTCCCTTGAATTTCTATATGTTCCTAGAGAAATAGAGTTGAAAGATGATGGTAGCAATATTGCGGACTGGGTCCATGATCTGAGGATTGTCCTCATTGCTGCACAGAAGGCTTATGTCCTTAATGCACCGCTCGGTGTGCCACCCACTCTATCATCGTCCGTAGATGTTGTGAGCATCTCACAGGCACGTTCCGATGACTACTTGATAGTTTAGTGTGACATGCATTATGGCTTAGAATTGAGGCTCCAAAACATTTTGAACGTCACGGAACATATGAGATGTTCTAAGCGCTGAAATTGGGATCTGAGGCTCGTGCCCATGTTGTGAGATATGAGATCTCCAACAAGATTCTTTGCCTGCAAGATGAAGGAGAATAGCTCAATCGTTAAGCATGTGCTCAGATTGTCTCGATGCTACAATCACTTGAATCGAGTGGGAGTTGATCTTCCAGATAAGATAGTGATTGATATAGTTCTCCAAGTCACTGTCACTAAGCTACTAGAACTTGGTGATGAACTATAAAATGCCAGGGATAGAAATAATGATCCCTGAGCTATTCGCGATGTTTGACACCGAAAAGGTAGAAATCAAGACGGAGCATCAAGTGTTTATGGTTAGTAAAACCACTAGTTTCGAGAAGGGCAAGGGCAAGGAGGGAAACTTCATGGATGGCAAGTCTGTTGCTGCTCTAGTGAAGCAACCCAAAGTTGAACCCAAACCCGAGACTAAGTGCTTCTATTATGAGGTGAGCGGTCGCTGAAGCGGAACAACCCTAGATACTTGGTAGATAAGAAGGCTGGCAACGTCGACACAAGTGTATTTGATATACGTGTTATTGATGTGTACCTTGCTAGTACTCCTAATAGCACCTGGGTATTGGATACTAGTTCGGTTGCTAAATGTTAGTAACTCGAAGTAAAAGCTACGGAATAAACGGAGACTAGCTAAGGGTGAGGTGACGATGTGTGTTGGAAATGTTTCCAACGTTGATGTGATCGACATCGCACGCTCTCTCTACCTTCGGGATTAGTGATGAACCTAAATAAATGTTATTTGGTGTTTTGCGTTGAGCACGAACGTGATTAGATCATGTTTATTGCAACACGGTTATTCATTTAAGTTAGAGAATAATTGTTATTCTGTTTACATGAATAATACCTTCAATGGTCATGCACCCAGTGAGAATGGTTTGTTGAATCTTGATCATAGTAATACACATGTTCATAACATTAATGCCAAAAGATACAAAGTTAATAATGATAGTATCACAAACTTGTGGCACTGCCACTAAATGTCATATTGGTATAAAGCGCATGAAGAAACTCCATGTTGATGGATCTTTGGACTCATTCGATTTCGAATCGGTTGAGACATGCGAACCATGCCTCTTGGGCAAGATGACAAAGGACCCCGTTTTCCGGATTGATGGAGCGGGCAAATGATTTATTGGAAATGATACATGTTGATGTACGCAATCCAATGAGTCGTGTAGCGTGCGGTGGATATCGTTATTTTCTTACCTTCACTAATGATTTGAGTAGATATAGTGTATGCTTACTTTATGAAACACAAGTATGAATCGTTTGAAAAGTTCAAGCAAATTCAGAGTGAAGTTTAAGATCATCGTGACAAGAAGATAAAAATGTCCGCAATGTGATCGTGGAGGTGAATATCTGAGTTATGAGTTTGGCATACAACTTTAGACAAATGTGGAAGTCGTTTCACAACTCACGCCACTTGGAACACCATAGTGTGATGGTGTGTCTGAACGTAATAGTCGTGCTCTATTGGATATGGTGCGGGCTATGATGTCTCTTATCATTTTGCTACTATAGTTTTGGGGTTATGCATTAGAGACAACTACATTCACTTTAAATTGGGCACCATCTAAATCCGTTGAGCTGACACCGTGTGAATTATGGTTTGATAGAAACCTAAGCTGTCATTTCTTAATGTCTGGGGCTGCGACGCTTGTGTGGAAAAATGTTTTCACCTAATGAGCTCGAACCCAAAGCGGACAAATGCATCTTCATAGATTACCCTAAGAACAGTTGGGTGAACCTTCTATCTCAGATCATAGCATAAAGTGTTTGTTGCTAAAGCGGGTCCTTTCCCAAGAAAAAGTTTCTCTCAAAATAATTGAGTGGGAGGAAGATAGAACTTGATGAGGTTGTTGAACCTTTGTTTCAACCAGAGAGTAGCGCAGCGCAGAAAGATGTTTCTGTGGAACCTACGTTAGTTGAAGAGGAAGTAAATGATGAGGATCATGAAGCTTCGGATCAAGTTACTATCAAACCTCGTAGGTCAACAAGGATGGGTACTGCTCCTGAGTGGTATGACAACCCTGTCTTGGAGGTCATGTTGTTGGACAACGATGAACCTACAAGATATGGAGAAGCGATGATGGGCCCGGATTGCTACAAATGGTTAGAGGCCATGAAATCCGAGAAAGGATCCATGTATGAAAACCAAGTATAGACTTTGGTAGACTTGCTCGTAGGACGGCAGGTCGTCGAGTATAGATGGACCTTTGAGATGACGACAGTCGCTGATGGTAAATGTCACCATTTATAAAGCTCGACTTGTCACAAAGAAGTTTCCGACAAGTTCAAAGAGTTGACTGCGATGAGAATTTCTCACTCGTAGAGATGCTAAAGTCTGCTAGAATTATGTTAGCAGTTGCTGCATTTTCAATTATGAAATCTGGTAGATGGATGACAAAACATCGTTTCCTTAATAGTTTACTTGAGGAAAAGTTGTATGTGATACAACCAGAAGGTTTTGTCAGTCCTAAGGATGCTAAAAGGTGAGCAAGCTTCAGTGATCCTTCTATAGGCTGAAGCAAGCATCTCGGAGTTGGAATATACACTTTGATGAGGTGATCAAAGTTTTTGAGTCTATGCAAAGTTTATGAGAAACTTGTATTTACAATAAAGTGAGTGGGAGCACTATAGAGTTTCTGATAAGCATATGTGGTTGACATATTGTTGATCGGAAATGATGTAGAATTTCTGGAAAGCATAAAGGGTTGTTTGAAAGGAGTTTTTCAAAGGAAGACCTAGATAAAGCTACCTAATTGTTGAGCATCAAGATCTATAGAGATAGATCAAGATGCTTGATGAGACTGTGAATGAGTACATACCTTTACAAGATTTTGGAAGAGTTCAAAATGGATTAGTTAGAGAGAAGTGTTCTCGCCTGCTTTGTAAGGTGTGAAGTTGAGTGACACTCAAAGCTCGACAATGGCAGAACAAAGAGAAAGTACGAATGTCGTCCCCTATGCCTTAGCCATAGGCTCTGTATAGTATGTCATGTTGTGTACCGCACCTGTGTGTGCCTTGCCATGAGTCCGTCAAGGGGTACAAGAGTGATCTAGGAGTGGATCACTGGACAGCATTCAAGATCATCCTTAGTAACTAAAAGACTAAGGAAATGTTTCTCGATTATGGAGGTAAGAAAGAGTTCGTCGTAAAGAGTTACGTCGATGCAAGATTTGACACCAATCGAGATGACTCTTAGTAGCAATCCAGATACGTATAGTAGAGCAGCCATTTGGAATAGCTCCAAGTGGAGTGTGGTAGCAGTGCTTATAGTTTGACATAGAGATTTGCAAAGTACACACGGATCTAAATGTCACAAACCCGTTGACTATAAGACCTCTCTCACATGCAAAGCATGATCAAGCCCTAGAACTCATTCGGTGTTAGATTCATAACAATGCGAATCACATGGTTATGTGAACTAGATTATTGACTCTAGTGCAAGTGGGAGACTGTTGGAAATATGCCCTAGAGGCAATAATAAATTGGTTATTATCATATTTCTTTGTTCATGATAATAATTTATTATCCATGCTATAATTGTGTTGATCGTAACTCGGATACATGTGTGGATACATAGACAACACGATGTCCCCAGTATGCCTCTAATAGACTAGCTCGTTGATCAAAGATGGCTATGGTTTCCTAGTCATGGACATGAGATGTCATTTGATAACGGGATCACGTCATTAGGAGAATGATGTGATGGACAAGACCCAAACTACAAACGTAGCATATGATCGTGTCAGTTTATTGCTACTGTTTTCTGCATGTCAAGTATTTGTTCCTATGACCATGAGATCATACAAATCACTGACACCGGAGGAGTACCTTGTGTGTATCAAACGTCAAAACGTAACTGGGTGACTATAAAGGTGCTCTACAGGTATCTCCGTGGGTGTCTGTTGGGTTTGGCATGGATCAAGACTGGGATTTGTTACTCCATGTGATGGACAGGTATCTCAAGGCCCAATCGGTAATACAACATCGCAATAAGACTTGCAAGCAATGTGACTAAGTGTTAGTCACGGAATTTTGTATTACGGAACGAGTAAAGAGACTTGCCGGTAATGAGGTTGAACTAGGTATGGAGATACCGACGATCGAATCTCGGGCAAGGAACATACCGAAGAACAAAGGGAACATCATACGAGATTAACTGAATCCTTAACATAGAGGTTCGACCGATAAAGATCTGCGTAGAATATGTAGGAACCAACATGGGAATTTAGGTCCCGCTATTGGTTATTGACTGTAGAGGTGTCTCGGTCATGTCTACATAGTTCTCGAACCCGCAGGGTCTGCACACTTAAGGTTCGATGACGTTTTGGTAGTATAGAGTTATGTATGATTGTGACCTAAGGTTGTTCAGAGCCCCGGATGAGATCCCGGACATCACGAGGAGCTCCGGAATGGTTCGGAGGTAAATATTGATATATAGGACGTCCTGTTTTGGCCGCCGGAAAAGTTTTGGGCTCATTGGTAATGTACCGGGAGTGCCGATAGTGTATCGGTGGACCATCGGGAGAGGTATTTCGACCCAATAGGCTACATGGGCTGTGGGAGGATTTAAACCATCCCCTGGTGGACTGGACAAAGCCTCCTCTAAGGGCCCATGTGGCTGGAGTGGTTTGAGAAGGAAAAAAATCCAAAGGTGGAGAGGTGGAAAGAGTTTCCAAGTGGAAAGGAGGAATCCTACTCCTAATAGGATTGGAGTAGGACTCTTCCACCTCCAATTTCGATCAAACCTTGAGGGTTCGAGGCTGCATCCTCCCCTCCCTCCCTCCTATATATACTATAGGATTTAGATGAAAATGCTAACCCCAATAGCGACGTGCTACCTCTCCTCTAGATCGCAGTTTCTCCTCTAGATCGGTTTTTAGCGGTGCTTAGGCGAAGCCCTGCTGGAATAGCTCCACCACCATCGCCGCAACACCATCGTGCTGCAGAAGAACTCATCTACCTATCTGCTCCCTCTTGCTGGATCAAGAAGGCGGAGATCGTCATCGAGTTGTACGCGTGCTGAACGCGGAGGTGTCATCCGTTCGGCGCTAGATCTGAAGGACCGTGATCAAGATTGCGAGACGGATCATGATCAGATCGTGGGTCAGATCGTGATGAGTTGGCGGGACTGATCGTGATTCGATCACGGGATGGATTGTGATGAGATCACAGGATTCTCAGCGATTTGGATCACGAATATGTTCGACTACACCAACCGCGTTTCTTAACGCTTCCCGCTTAGCGGTCTACAAGGGTATGTAGATCCACTCTCCCTCTCGTAGATGCTCATCACCATGGATAGATCTTGTGTGTGCGTAGGAAATATTTTGTTTCCCATGCAACGTTCCCCAACATTAGATTCTTTGTGTGGGGAAGATGGAGCATAGCCAGACCAAATGATTTTGTAGGGATAACTTTCTAAGGCCATGTTATTTCGAAAGGACACGACTATCTTGTTGGTGTGCTCGAAGTATTACTGTTTTTATGTCAAGATTATACTATTGTTTTGAATCTTACGGATATGAATATTGATGCCACAAAATATTACATGCATAAATATGTTAGGTAGCATTCCACATCGAAAATTCTGTTTTTATCATTTACCTACTCGAGGACGAGCAGGAATTAAGCTTGGGGATGTTGATACGTCTCCAACGTATCTATATGTTTTGATTGTTTCATGCTATTATATTATCTGTTTTGGATGTTTTATATGCATTAATATGCTATTTTATATTCTTTTTGGGACTAACCTATTAATCTAGAGCCTAGTGTCAGTTTCTGTTTTTTCCTTGTTTTTGAGAATTGAAGATAAGGAATATTAAACGGAGTCCGAACGGAATAAAACCTTCGGAATGATTTTTTCTGGAACGAAAGGAAACCAGGAGACTTGAGAACCAAGGCAGGAGAGCCACCGTGAGACCACATGCCCTAGGGGCGCGCCCAGGGGGGTAGGGCACGTCGAGCAGGCTTGTGGGCCCATGGCATCTCTCCCAACCCTAATCTTTGGCCTATAAATTCCCAAATATTCCATCATTATCAGAACAAGCCACGAAAACACTTTTCCGTCGCCAGAAGCCTCCGTTCCCGAGAGATCTAATCTTGGAGCCTTTTCTGGTAATATGCCGGAGGGGGAATCGATCACGGAGGGCATCTACATCAACTCCATTGCCCCTCCGATGATGCGTGAGTAGTTCACCATAGACCTTCGGGTCCATAGCTAGTAGCTAGATGGCCTTTTCTCTCTCTTTGCTCTTCAATATCATGTTCTTCATGATCTTCATGAACATCTATCCAATGTAATACTCTTTTGCGGTGTGTTTGTCGAGATTATCTATGAATATTATTTGAGTCTTTCCTGAAGTCTTATATGCATGATTTCATATCTTTGCAAGTCTATTCGAGTTATTGGTTTGGTTTGGCCAACTAGATTGGTAATTCTTGCAATAGGAGAAGTGCTTAGTTTTGGATTCAATCTTGCAGTGTCCTCACCCAGTGACAAAGTAGGGGTAGCGAGGCACGTATTGTATTGTTGCCATCAAGGATAACAGGATGGAGTTTTCATCATATTTCTTGAGTTTATCCCTCTACATCATGTCATCTTACCTAATGCGTTACTCTGTTCTTCATGAACTTAATGCTCTAGATGCCGGCAGGAGTCGGTCGATGTGTGGAGTAATAGTAGTAGATGTAGAATCGTTTCGGTCTATTTGACATGGATGTGATGCCTATATGCATAATCATTGCCTTGGATATCTTCATAATTATTCGCTTTTCTATCAATTGCTCGATAGTAATTTGTTCACCCACCGTAATACTTGCTATCATAAGAGAAGCCTCTAGTGAAACCTATGGCCCCCGAGTCTATTTTCCATCTTATACTTTCAGATCTAAAACCAAAAATACCAAAAATACTTTGTTGCATTACTTTTACCTTTTATTTTACTTTCCGTTCAAGCAATCTATCTCTATCAGATCTCATCCTTGCAAGTAACCGTGAAGGGATTGACAACCCCTTTATAGGGTTGGGCGCAAGAGTTTGATTCTTTGTGTAGGTACACCCATTGGGGACTTGCTTATATCTCCTACTGGATTTATACCTTGGTTCTCAACAACTGAGGGAAATACTTATATACTTTGCTGCATCACCCGTTCCTCTTCACGGAAACCAACGCATGCTCGAGAAGTAGCAATTGTGCGCTTTCTCGCAGAGTTTAACCCGCCGTCATGGACAAAGCCCCCAGTTCGTGTGAATGGGTCCCCTCCGAGGTCATCGAAGCATCATTAAAGGAATTCATGACCATGGGAGCCTTGCTGGCTCAAGATGTCATTCACTGGCGGGTTCTCGGTAAAGAGGTCAAACCCCTACCTCTGGAAGTGGAAGTAGTTGTGTTCACATACCATCTTCTCCGCGGCTTTTCACCGCCCGGGCCAAAGTTCTTTTGGGATGCCCTGCACTTCTACAAGCTCCACCCTCAATACATTGGCCCCACCTCCATCTCAAATTTGTACCAATTTCAAGTCCTTTGCGAAGCCTACCTGCAACAAGAACCCATAGTGGACCTCTTCAGGGATTTTTTTTCTATCTGAACCACCAGACCGAGTTGGCAGCTAGGCCGAGTCTTGAGCTTGGAGGCATCTCAATCCAGAGGCGGAGAGACATGTCCTTCCCCGCAGCCGTCCTGCCCAGTCATCCCAAAGACTCGAATCGGACTTGGTTCTACTTCAAAGACGCCTCCCCGGCTGGAGAGAATCCGTTGTTGGGTTATTTCCCTACCCAGCTTTGTACCAAGACCGAGCTTCCTCAATGGATGACTGCCGCGGAGCTTGTCAAATATGCTTCGGCTTTCTTAAAGATTTCAGCCTTGCTTGCTAATGGGTTAACCGGCATGGACTTGACCCATTGATGGGTCAGCTCGAGGATCATGTCGTTGAGCCGGTGTGACAAGTTGATGTGTGGATATTCTGGTGAAGTGAGTGATCTGATGCGCTTAAACCGGGCCCCTTTGAATGAGAAGGACCTCAACTTCATCGTGAAATCTCTGCTTCGAGAGCCTCAAGCTGCATGTAACCAGACCGGGTTGAAGTCGTTCTGTGTTTTGAACCCGATCCAGAGGTAAGGATCCCTTGAACAAACTATTTTCTGTTTTTAATTTTGTGTCTCATATTCTTTCTGACCCTTCTCTAACTCATATGCAGGAAAAATCAAATTTTTGGAAGAAGAAATACACACTCGCTCTCAAAAAGAAAGCTAAGACAATCAAGACCCGTGCTACAAGTACTACGGGTCGTAAGAAGAAACCATCCACTACGGAATTGCTCGAACTTGACGAATCGGAGGTAGAACTTGACTCCCTTGGCCTTCTCTTTATGCAACTCATTGACAATGTTACTCACAGGAGGAAGCAGAAACAAGTCATGATGATTCCATAGAGGTAACCATTGTCTCCTCTAACTTGCAACTTTTACCAATAAAAAGAATATGGCGGGTTGTACGGAAGGTAAAGTGCTCACGCCCTTTTTCTCATTTGGATTCCAACTTTCTTTTGAAGAAGCAGCAAGGTGACCACAGACATCAGACTCGGAGCACCAGCTCTGAAGACCTTTTGGCCAGCTTACCAAATGAGCCGGCTCCTCGGAAATGGCACACTGAGGTACTTCCTTGCCTTAAATTCTTTTCCTCTACATGCTAATCTTGTGTTGTAGCTTATTTATGTTTCACAATGCCAACTTTCTAGGACTCCTCTTCTTCCTCCGATGACTCAACCGCCAGAAAGTTGCCTCCTCTTGTTATCAACCAAGGGTAAGTATTCTGTATCTCTTTCCGTATGTTAATATTTTATCTTTGCTTATAATATATAATGCCACCTTTGTTGATAGAGCACAAGCTAAATGAACGAAGGTAAGATTGTCAGTTGCTACTCCTGAAATTCAAGAGCTGGAGACCCAGGGTCAAGTGCTCCTGAAGCTCATGTTGAGTCCTCTGAGGCTGGCAAAGACGACCATGGCGAGGTTCCTCAGGAGAATGAGCCGGTTGATATGGATACTAAGGCTCCTTAGGCCCATCCAGAAGCTGATCCTAAGCCACCCATCCCTCAACCTACGACTGAAGACGTGGCTTCTCATGAAGAGGTTACTGTTACCGGGGCGGCTTACAAGTCTCCGGCTACCTCCACTGTGCTATCAAAACATAATGAAGACGAGGCGGCCCCTCTTAAGGAAGAGAAGACTCAATTTGATCTTCCTAACTTGGAGAAATTATCTGCTAATGAGTTGCACTCTAGCTATCTGAACCGTCTCTCTACAAGCCGGGACATGCAGGCCAATTTGGTCGCCATGATGAAGAAAAAATACGAGGTACTCTTCTTCCTTTGTCTTTCCATATATACTTATGTAGCCCCCAAGAGCCGGTTTACCTTGCTGAAGGTCGGCCGGGTCTTCCATCTGTTGTAAATTTTTGATGAATCGCTTTGTAGCCCCTAAGGGCCGGATCATTATGTAAATAATGAGCCGACACTCAACATAGACTAAGAGCCATGTGTAGGCCCCAAGGGTCGGGTCGTTATGTAATTAATGAGCCGACACTCAATCATAGAATAAGAGCCAAGTGTAGCCCCCAAGGGTTGGATCATTATGTAATTAATGAGCCTGCACTCAATCATAGAATAAGAGCCAAGTGTAGCCCCCAAGGGTCGGGTCATTATGTAATTCCAGTAGGAACTCTATGTCCGTTTGTGACACTTATAGGAATAACCCAATAGAGTGATCGGAAAGAATAACTTTGAAGTGGTTCTACTACCTACACAAACTTCATCTTGTTTTCTCCACTAGATAGAAACTTTGGAGTGATTCTTTGTTGCATGTTGAGGGTTGATCATATGATTCAACTATGTTAGCATTGTTGGGAGATTGCACGAGCGGAAGTATGAACCCTAGGCCTTATTTCCAAGCATTTATACAATGTTTTTCTCGCTGTTTTCCAATTCCTACCTTGCTGTTTTTATATTTTTAGATTACAAAAACCTATTTCTATCATCCATATTGCACTTGTATCACCATCTCTTCGCCGAAGTTGTGCACCTATAAAATTTTCCATTGTATTGGGTGTGTTGGGGACACAAGAAATTTCTTGTATTTGATTACAGGGTTGTTTGAGAGAGACCATCTTCATCCTACACCTCCCATGGATTGACAAACCTTAGGTCATCCACTTGAGGGAAAATTTCTACTGTCCTACAAAACTCTAAGCTTGGAGGCCGAACATAGTCTACAAGAATAAAGTTGCGTAGTAGTCATCCGTAGTTTATATTAAAATATCAAAAATATTGTATTAGTAGATGAAGGGGGTATTTAATAACCATCCACTTATTGTTATCTCTCACTGCTTTTGAGCACTGTGTTGGTTTGCAAGATTTGATAGTCATACTAGCATAGAGGTCTTTGTAAAGTTGTGTGATACAAGTGGTTAGTAAAATGGAATGTATTGTGTCAAATGTGAGGCAATCTTTAGACTCTGTTTGTCTAGAATGTTGTGTGAATACATGCCTTTTCCTTTTTAGGTGTTCAAGTATTTTTTTTCAGGCTCCAGCATCACTGCGATTCATTAATAATAGCATGAAGCAACGGAAAACAACAAGATGGTGAAGGTCCTAGGACCAGAAATCCGAAGATCATAGACAAAGAAAAACAAGAACCCTAATAGTTGTCGCACAACACTCCATACAATCCATATTAGACAATGTAGCTCCGACTCTGATGGTGAACTACGAAGGAAACTAGGCAAGGTTGGCGTTACGGAGGATCACCGAACCTGTCACGCGTCGTCATATACGACTGCCCCCGCCGTGGCTTCGACATCACAACAACATACAGTCGAGGCACTCCCATAGACACGCCAGATAAGAAAATCCGACTACTACGACCAAGGCTACGCCTCCGACATTACTCACCGCCGTCATCATTGCCATAGAAGCCATCATGCACGTCCAGTCATAGGAAGCACCAAAGGGATTAAAGTTTTCAAGTCGACGCCCTAAAGAGGGGAACGACATCGAAGACAACACCACCACCCGACCCTGAAGTAGGATCTGGGATTTCACCCGAAGGACTTGGTCTCGGGGAACTGGGTATGAGATTCCCGACGATGCTTTCGCCCAAATGTGTCGCCACTGCTGTCCGGGCAACATCGGCTAGGATTTTGCCCGGAGCAGCCACTCCCACGCAGTAGGCCGACGTCGACCCATACCTCCATTGGACTACACACCCCCACACAACGAGCATGCCACTTTTGTGCAAGTCCAACATCTAGTCTCCCCGGTGACAAGCCTACAAAGACTAGATCGGGCCCTACATCTTGCATCCAACCGCGGCCGAAGCCTCCCCGCCCCAATAAGCGGCAACCAGGCACCGCCAGCAGCCGGCAGTGCCCCTCCCTGGCTGTTGGAAATATTCCCTAGAGGCAATAATAATGGTTATTACTGTATTTCCTTGTTCATGATAATTGTCTATTGTTCATGCTATAATTGTGTTAACCAGAAACCGTAATACATGTGTGAATACATAGACCACAACATGTCCCTAGTGAGCCTCTAGTTTACTAGCTCGTTGATCAATAGATGGTCACAGTTTCATGACCATGGACATTTGGATGTCATTGATAACGGGATCACATCATTAGGAGAATGATGTGATGGACAAGACCCAATCCTAAGCATAGCACAAGATCGTGTAGTTCGTCTGCTAAAGATTTTCAATGTTAAGTATCGTTTCCTTAGACCATGAGATTGTGCAACTCCCGGATACCGTAGGAATGCTTTGGGTGTGCCAAACGTCACAACATAACTAGGTGGCTATAAAGGTGCACTACAGGTATCTCCAAAAGTGTCTGTTGGGTTGGCACGAGTCGAGACTGGGATTTGTCACTCCGTGTGACGGAGAGGTATCTCTGGGCCCACTCGGTAAGACATCATCATAATGAGCTCAGTGTGACTAAGGAGTTAGCCACGGGATGATGTATTACGGAACGAGTAAAGAGACTTGCCGGTAACGAGATTGAACAAGGTATAGAGATACCGACGATCGAATCACGGGCAAGTATCATACCGATAGACAAAGGGAATTGTATACGGGATTGATTGAATCCCCGACATCGTGGTTCATCCAATGAGATCATCGTGGAGCATGTGGGAGCTAACATGGGTATCCAGATCCCGCTGTTGGTTATTGACCGGAGAGGTGTCTCGGTCATGTCTACGTGTCTCCCGAACCTGTAGGGTCTACACACTTAAGGTTCAATGACGCTAGGGTTATAGGGAAATGGTATACGTGATTGACAAAGGTTGTTCGGAGTCCCGGATGAGATCCCGGACGTCACGAGGAGCTCCAGAATGGTCCGGAGGTAAATATTGATATATAGAAAGTCCAGTTTTCGTCACCAAAAAGTTTTCGGGCTCATCGGTAGTGTACCGGGAGTGCCGGGAGGGTGCCGGAGGACCCCGGGAGGGGTGTGAAGACCATAGGACTTTGTGGGCCCTTAGAGGAGGTGTGCCAGCCTTTATTTGTCTGGCCAAGACCTTCTAGAAAGGCCCATGCGGCTGGAGATCAAGAGATAGGGCTGAAAGGATTTAAAAGGAGGAGATCCACCTCCCTTGTGGGAGGTGGACTCTCCCCCTAGTTCGGCCGAAGCTCTCCTCCTTGGAGGAGGGGACAAGGCAGCCCTCCCTCTCCATCCTCCTATATATATGCAAGGGTTTGGCCTGATTTGAGACACGACTTCTCTCTCTCTCGGCGCAGCCCTACCCCTCCTCTTCCTTGTTCTCCGTAGCGCTTGGCGAAGCCCTGCCGGAGTTCACGTAGCTCCACCGTCACCACGCCGTCGTGCTGTCGGAGCTCTCCCTCAACCTCTCCTTCCTCCTTTCTGGATCAAGGTGTAGGATACGTCATCGGGCTGAACGTGTGTTGAACTTGGAGGCGCCGTTGTTCGGCGCTGAGATCGGAATCCACCGCGATCTGAATCGCTGCGAGTACGACTCCACCAACCGCGTTCTTGTAACGCTTCTGCTTAGCGATCTTCAAAGGTATGAAGATGCAATATCTCCCCTCTCGTTGCTGGTTTCTCCATAGATAGATCTTGGTGACACGTAGGATTTTTTTTTGATTTACTACTACGTCTCCCAACAATGGTATCAGAGCTAGGTCTATGCGTAGAATCTATGCACGAGTAGAACACAAGTTCTTGTGGGCGTCGATTTTGTTAATATGCTTACCACTACTAGTCTTATCTTGATTGGGCGGTATTGTGGGATGAAGCAGCCCAGACCGACTTTACACGTACGCTTACGTGAGACTGGTTCCACCGCCTGACATGCACTTGTTGCATAAGGTGGCTAGCGGGTGTCTGTCTCTCCCACCTTAGTCGGATTGGATTCGATGAAAAGGGTCCTTATGAAGGGTAAATAGCAATTGGCATATCACGTTGTGGTTTTGGCGTAGGTAAGAAACATTCTTGCTAGAAACCTATAGCAGCCACGTAAAAACTTGCAACTAAAAATTAGAGGACGCCTAACTTGTTTTTGCAGCATATGCCTTGTGATGTGATATGGCCCAAGGAAGTGATGTGATGCATTGTGATGTATGAGATTGATCATGTTCTTCTAATAGGATTCACGACTTGCATGTCGATGAGTATGACAACCGGCAGGAGCCATAGGAGTTGTCTTATTTTATTGTATGACCTGCGTGTCAATCATAAACGCCATGTAATTACTTTACTTCATTGCTAAACGTTAGCCATAGTAGTAGAAGTAATGGTTGGCGAGACAACTTCATGAAGACACAATGATGGAGATCATGGTGTCATGCCGGTGACAGTGATGATCATGGTGCCCCGAAGATGGAGATCAAAGGAGCGAGATGATATTTGCCATATCATGTCACTATATTGATTGCATGTGATGTTTATCATGTTTACATCTTATTTTCTTAGAACGACGGTAGTAAATAAGATGATCTCTCAATAAAATTTCAATAGAAGTGTTCACCCTAACTGTGCACCGTTGCTAAGGATCGTCGTTCCGAAGCACCACGTGATGATCGGGTGTGATTGGTTCTAAAGTTCGCATACAACGGGTGTAAGGGTCATTGATAGAATCCTCCAGTCGCTTCCACCTAGCTACAAGAGCTTTGTGATGAACTACAACATGCAAGGGATGGAGAAGTCCATTCCTGAGTTGTACTCGATGCTGAAATCAGCGGAGGTCGAGATCAAAAAGGAGCATCAAGTGTTGATGGTGAATAAGACCACTAGTTTCAAGAAATCCAAAGGTAAGAAGAACTTCAAGAAGGAAGGCAAAGCTATTGACGCGCCCGATAAGCAAGTTGTCGGGAAGAAGAAGAACAAGAATGGACCCAAGCTTGAGACTGAGTGTTTTTATTGCAAGGGTAACGGTCACTGGAAGCGGAACTGCCCCAAGTACTTAGCAGATAAGAAGGACGGCAATGTTAAAGGTATATGTGATATAGTTGTTATTGATGTGTACCTAACCAGCACTCGTAGTAGCTCCTGGGTATTTGATACCAGTGCAGTTGCTCACATTTGTAACTCCAAGCAGGAGGTGCGGAATAAGCGGAGGCTGGCAAAGGACGAGGTGACGATGCGCGTCGGGAATGGTTCCAAGGTCGATGTGATCGCCGTCAGCACGCTACCTCTATATCTACCTTCGGGATTAGTGTTAAACCTTAATAATTGTTATTTAATACCAGCTTTGAGCATGAACATTGTATCTAGATCTCGCTTGATGGGAGATGGCTACTCATTTAAATCTGAGAATAATGGTTGTTCTATTTATATGAGAGAAATGTTTTATGGTCATGCCCCGCTGGTCAATGGTTTATTTTTGATGAATCTCAAACGTGATGTTACACATGTCCATAGTGTGAGTACCAAAAAGTGTAAGGTTGATAACGATAGTCCCACTTACATGTGGCACTGCCGCCTTGGTCATATTGGTGTCAAACGCATGAAGAAGCTCCATACTGATGGACCTTTGGAGTCTCTTGATTTCGAATCATTTGACACGTGCGAACCATGCTTCATGGGCAAGATGACCAAGATTCTGCTCTCCGAACCAATGGAGCGAGCAACTGACTTGTTGGAAATAATACATACTGATGTATGCGGTCGAATGAGTGTCGAGGCTCGTGGTGGCTACCGTTATGTTCTCACCCTCACTGATGACTTGAGTAGATATGGGTATGTCTACTTAATGAAACATAAGTCTGAAACTTTTGAAAGGTTCAAGGAATTTCACAGTGAGGTAGAGAATCAACGTGACAGGAAAATAAAGTGCCTACAATCTGATCGTGGCGGAGAATATTTAAGTCACGAGTTTGGCACGCACCTAAGGAAATGTGGAATTGTTTCACAACTCATGCCGCCGGGCACACCTCAGCGAAATGGTGTGTCTGAACGTCGAAATCGCACTCTATTAGATATGGTACGATCTATGATGTCTCTTACCGACATACCGCTATCATTTTGGGGATATGCATTAGAGACTGCCGCATTCAATTTAAATAGGGCACCGTCAAAATCCGTTGAGACGACACCGTATGAATTATGGTTTGGAAAGAAACCTAAGCTGTCGTTTCTAAAAGTCTGGGGATGCGATGCTTATGTCAAGAAACTTCAACCTGAGAAGCTCGAACCCAAAGCGGAAAAGTGCGTCTTCATAGGATATCCCAAAGAGACTATTGGGTATAAGTTCTACCTACGATCCGAGGGCAAAGTCTTTGTTGCCAAGAATGGATCCTTTCTCGAGAAAGAGTTTCTCTCGAAAGAAGTAAGTTGGAGAAAAATAGAACTTGATGAGGTAATTGTACCTCCACTCGAACCGGAGAGTAGCGCAGCACAAGAAGTTGTTTCTATGGAGCCTGCACCGGCTGGAGAGGAAGTTAATGGTGATGATCATGAAACTTCAGATCAAGTTACTGTTGAATGTCGAAGGTCCACCAGGACACGTTCCGCACCAGAGTGGTACAGCAACCCTGTCCTGGAGATCAGGTTGTTGGACAACGGTGAACCTTCGAACTATGAAGAAGCAATGGCGGGCCCGGATTCCAACAAATGGCTTGAGGCCATGAAATCTGAGATAGGATCCATGTATGAGAACAAAGTATGGACTTTGGTGGACTTGCCTGTTGATAAGCAAGCCATTGAAAATAAATGGATCTTTAAGAAGAAGACTGACGCGGATGGTAATGTGATCGTCTATAAGGCTCGGCTTGTCGATAAGGGTTATCGACAAGTTCAAGGAATTGACTACGATGAGACTTTCTCACCCGTAGTGATGCTGAAGTCTGTACGAATCATGTTAGCAATTGCCGCTTTTTATGATTATGAGATCTGGCAAATGGACGTCAAAACGGCATTCCTTAATGGTTTCCTTAAGGAAGAACTGTATATGATGCAGCCGGAAGGTTTTGTCGATCCTAAAGATGCTAACAAAGAATGCAAGCTCCAGCGCTCCATCTATGGGCTGGTGCAAGCATCTCGGAGTTGGAACATTCGCTTTAGTGAGGTGATTAAAGCGTTTGGGTTTATACAGGTTTATGCAGAACCCTGTATTTACAAGAAAGTGAGTGGGAGCTCTGTAGCATTTCTTATATTATATGTGGATGACATACTGATAATGGGAAATGATATAGAACTCTTAGAAAGTATAAAGGCCTACTTGAATAGGTGTTTTTCAATGAAGGACCTTGGAGAAGCTTCTTACATATTAGGTATTAAGATCTACAGAGATAGGTCGAAACGCCTCATAGGTCTTTCACAAAGCACATACCTTGACAACATATTGAAGAAGTTCAATATGGATCAGTCCAAGAAGGGGTTCTTGCCTGTGTTACAAGGTGTGAGATTGAGTACGACTCAATGCCCGACCACGATAAAGGATAGAGAAGATATGAGTGTCATCCCCTATGCTTCAGCCATAGGCTCTATTATGTATGCCATGCTGTGTACCAGACCTGATGTGAACCTTGCCATAAGTTTGGTAGGGAGGTACCAAAGTGATCCCGGAGCGGAACACTGGACAGCGATCAAGAATATCCTGAAGTACCTGAAAAGGACAAAGGACATGTTTCTCGTATATGGAGGTGCCGACACAGATCCGGACGACTCCAAGTCGCAAACCGGATACGTGTATATTTTGAACGGAGGGGCAGTCAGCTGGTGCAGCAGCAAGCAAAGCGTCGTGGCGGCATCTACATGTGAAGCGGAGTACATAGCTGCTTTGGAAGCAGCAACGGAAGGATTCTGGATGAAGGAGTTCATCACCGACCTAGGAGTAATTCCAAGTGCGTCGGGCCCGAGGACTCTATTCTGTGACAACACTGGAGCTATTGCCCTTGCGAAGGAGCCCAGGTTTCACAAGAAGACAAGACACATCAAGCGCCGCTTCAACTCCATCCGTGATTACATTCAGGAGGGAGATATAGATATTTGTAAAGTGCATACGGATCTGAATGTCGCAGATCCGTTGACTAAACCTCTCTCACGAGCAAAACATGATCAACACCAGATTGCTATGGGTGTACGATTCATCACAATGTAACTAGATTATTGACTCTAGTGCAAGTGGGAGACTATTGGAAATATGCCCTAGAGGCAATAATAATGGTTATTATTGTATTTCCTTGTTCATGATAATTGTCTATTGTTCATGCTATAATTGTGTTAACCAGAAACCGTAATACATGTGTGAATACATAGACCACAACATGTCCCTAGTGAGCCTCTAGTTGACTAGCTCGTTGATCAATAGATGGTCACGGTTTCATGACCATGGACATTTGGATGTCATTGATAACGGGATCACATCATTAGGAGAATGATGTGATGGACAAGACCCAATCCTAAGCATAGCACAAGATCGTGTAGTTCGTCTGCTAAAGCTTTTCAATGTCAAGTATCGTTTCCTTAGACCATGAGATTATGCAACTCCCGGATACCGTAGGAATGCTTTTGGTGTGCCAAACGTCACAACGTAACTGGGTGGCTATAAAGGTGCACTACAGGTATCTCCGAAAGTGTCTCTTGGGTTGGCACGAATCGAGACTGGGATTTGTCGCTCCGTGTGACGGAGAGGTATCTCTGGGCCCACTCGGTAAGACATCATCATAATGAGCTCAATGTGACTAAGGAGTTAGCCACGGGATGATGTATTACAGAACGAGTAAAGAGACTTGCCGGTAACGAGATTGAACAAGGTATAGAGATACCGACGATCGAATCTCGGGCTAGTATCATACCGATAGACAAAGGGAATTATATACGGGATTGATTGAATCCCCGACATCGTGGTTGATCCGATGAGATCATCGTGGAGCATGTGGGAGCCAACATGGGTATCCAGATCTCGCTATTGGTTATTGACCGGAGAGGTGTCTCGGTCATGTCTACGTGTCTCCCGAACCCGTAGGGTTTACACACTTAAGGTTCAATGACGCTAGGGTTATAGGGAAATGGTATACGTGATTTCCTAAGGTTTTTCGGAGTCCCGGATGAGATCCCGGACGTCATGAAGAGCTCCGGAATGGTCCGGAGGTAAAGATTGATATATAGGAAGTCCAGTTTTGGTCACCGGAAAGTTTTCGGGCTCATCGGTAGTGTACCGGGAGTGCCGGGAGGGTGCCAGAGGACCCCGGGAGGGGTGTGACGACCATAGGACTTTGTGGTCCCTTAGAGGAGGTGTGCCATCCCTTATTGGGATGGACAGGACCTTCTAGAAAGGCCCATGCGGCTGGAGATCAAGAGATAGGGCTGAAAGGATTTAAAAGGAGGAGATCCACCTCCCTTGTGGGAGGTGGACTCTCCCCCTAGTTCGGCCGAAGCTCTCCTCCTTGGAGGAGGGGCCAAGGCAGCCCTCCCTCTCCCTCCTCCTATATATATGCAAGGGTTTGGGCTGATTTGAGACACGACTTCTCTCTCTCTCGACGCAGCCCTACCCTTCCTCTTCCTCGTTCTTCGTAGCGCTTGGCGAAGCCCTGCCGGAGTTCACGTAGCTCCACCGTCACCACACCGTCGTGCTGCCAGAGCTCTCCCTCAACCCCTCCTTCCTCATTCCTCCTTGCTAGATAAAGGCGTAGGATACGTCATGGGGCTGCACGTGTGTTGAACGCGGAGGTGCCGTTGTTCGGCGCTGAGATCGGAATCCACCGCGATCTGAATCGCTGCGAGTACGACTCCACCAACCACGTTCTTGTAATGCTTCTGCTTAGCGATTTTCAAAGGTATGAAGATGCAATCTCTCCCCTCTCGTTGCTGGTTTCTCCATAGATAGATCTTGGTGACACGTAGGAAATTTTTTGATTTACTACTATGTCTCCCAACACTGGCCGCCAGCCATGAACGACGTGGCAGATCCAGCCCCCCACACCTTGGCTGCCCCCTCAGTCCCCCGACGCACCCACAACACCCTCCTTGTGAAGCCACGCCACCCGAGCTCTATCCTGGCAGCTCCAACTTCCCGACCTGTGCATCCCGGAGTCTAACTGTGCCCAATGCGCGCCCCGCACGACCACACCATGTGCCCGATGCAGCCATGCCTGCAAGCGACCATCCCGCACCGCGCGCCTCCTCACGCATGACCGCCGCACGCGCCATGTCTGCTCCGCGCTGCCCGATGTAGAGAGCATCGTCACCACCCCTAGTTCATGCCCCAAGCCGCTTCAACACCATCGGGCCACGTGCCACCACGGGACGGGGGAGTCCTGGGCCACCCGAATGCCCCGTTGGGGGGAGGGCTCCGCTGTTGCTCGCCGACTGATACTTCTGATCTACGTTGGGTTTTCCGTGAAGAGGAACTGGTGATGCAACACAGTATAAATAAGTATTTCCCTCAATAAGAATCAAGGTTATCGAACCATTAGGAGTAGCATGCAACCCACGTCTCCAACAGCTGCACACAAAGAAGCAAACGCTTGCACCCAATGCGGGCAAGAGGGTTTTCAATCCCCTTGGAGTCGTTATTTGCAAGCAAATGAAGTGTGTAGATGATAGTTGAATAAAGCAAATTGCAAAATAAAAGTAAATAGATAGCAGCAAGGTAATGAAAGCTTTTGTAAATATATAAGTGAATAGACCCGGGGGCCGTAGTGCTCTCTTGTGGCATCTCTCATGTAGTAGGCATATGGTGGGTAAACAAATTACTGTTGGCAACTGATAGAAAAGCCCATAGTTATGCAATATTTATTCACGACAATGATCATGTATATAGGCATCACGTCCATAAGCAAATAGGCTGACTCCTGTCCGAACCTATTACTATTACTACACGTTGAGAGCGCTTCTATTCTTGCCTCTCTA
This sequence comes from Hordeum marinum, assembly GCA_022496015.1. Lineage (NCBI taxonomy): Eukaryota > Viridiplantae > Streptophyta > Magnoliopsida > Poales > Poaceae > Hordeum > Hordeum marinum. The sequence goes on from CM039672.1 coordinate 391,368,265, forward strand.
AGTATTAAGTTCATAACAAACAGAGTAATGCTTGAAGAACGATGACATAATGTAGACAAACAAAACTCAATCAATATGAATTAACCCCCTCATTTTATCCTAAGTGGCAACAATACAAAGACGTGTCTTGTCCCCTTCTGTCACTGCGATATAGAGCACCGCCACATCGAACCCACTAGAACACACCCCTCTCACTGAAGAAATATCTATCTAGTTAGCTAAACTATTTTAATAGACCGAAGAGATTTACAAAGCTATAATAATCATGCAAATAAGAATCATAATAGAAATCAGAGAAGACTCAAATCTTTTTCATGAATAATCTGAACATAAACCCACAATTCATCGGATCCCAACAAATGCACCACATAAAGTGATTACATCGAATAGATCACCGCGAAGATGGGCTGAATAGATCACCGCGAAGATGGAGAGAGAGCCATCTAGGTACTAACTACGGACTCGTAGATCTGTAGGGAACTACTCATGCATCACCATGGAAGCAGCAAGTTTGATGTAGAGGCTCTCTGTGACCGATCCCTTTATCGGCAAGGCACCGAAACAGGGCTCCAGATGGGCACATGGAGGAACAAAGACTTGCGGCGGCGGAAAAAGTGTTTCGAGAGGCTCTCTAGGGGTTTGGGGTTTTATTAGAATTTATAGGCCAGAGAGGGGTGTAGGGAAACGCCCGAGGGGGCCACCACATAACAAGGCGCGACCATCCCCCTAGGTGTGCCCTGTTGTGTGCTCGCTCCCTCATGCGGCCTCCTTCCGAAGTTTCTACCTCTTCTTTTGGTCCAGAAAAAATCATAAAAAGTTTTAGGGCAATTGGACTTCATTTGGTACTGTAAACCTGAAAAGCCAAAAACATGTAGAAAACAACAACTGGCACTGGGCACTGGGTTAATAGGTTAGTGCTTAAAAATAATATAAATTGGTAAATAAACACTCAAAATCATCCTAGAATGATAATATTATAGCATATGAAACAATAAAAAATTATTGATACGTTGAAGACGTCTCAGCATCCCTAAGCTTATCTCTCCGTAGGATATTTCATGAAATACACACTACATATTATGTACATAGACTCCAATAATGCAGCAGAGTATGAGGCCCTGTAGCACATTCTTTAGATGTCCGTATCCATGGGTATGCTACGTCTAGAAGTCCTAGGTGTCTAGAGGTCCTAGGTGAGTCCGACCTGGCTATCTTCCAAATTAACGTCGACTTTGATGCTAAGGACCAAAAGATGACAGCTTATCGTAATGCTGCCCTGAACATCTCGACTTGGTTCAAGGGTCTAGAGTTCCACCACATTCAGGTCGACAACAATCATGTTGTTGATACACTCGCTAAGTTGGGTGCACAACGTTAGACAATACCCAAAAACAGCTACCTTGAACGGATGTTCAAACCGTTCGTCAAGGGGCAGGGTGATACCGATCAGAGCAAGCAAACTGACCCATCTGCCCTCGAGCTGGTTTTCCCAGCAGCCATAGAGCCCAATGAAGGGGTAGTAAGGGAGTCGGGAGTAGAAATTACTTTCTCGGCGGACGCGTCCTGGCGGTTACCGCGCTTTGTACGGAACCTTTACTCGCAATTTACTGTGAAAGGAGTTGCTCGAGGACCAAATGGAGGCACCTCGTATATTCCGACGATAGGCCACGTACGCTCTCCATGAGGGGGAACTCAATGTGACTGACGTGTTTCAACGTTGCATCCCTCAAAAGAGTTGAAAAACTCATACAAGAAATCCATTTCGCACTAAAAAAGACACTTCCGTGACATTATGACCCGAACGAAAAAGAAAATTCTGTCATAGATATCACACTTCCATGACGATAACTGCGACAAAAACATGTATCATCATAGATATGATAGGATCCTACTTCTATAACAAAAGATTATGATAGAAAAATAGGCTTTTCGTCCCGTGCGAACTGGCGACGCACCTGCATGACATTCTTTAAACCGTTGATGATGTAAAAAATCATAGTGTTTGAATGAAGCTCTCCATATTCCTGGAAAAAAGATGGACGGAATCAGTAGTCGCCGTGTCCAGAAAGTCCGCTCTCGGCCGAAGGCGTTGTCTGGGCGGGACTGTGTGCGACGGCAAGCGTCTTCTTAATAAATGTTGGATCGGCCATGAACTCCGACAAGGGGACAGATACGACTACGCGTACACGGTGTTATATACCGATTCAACGACGAGCAAAGGAAAGAGATAAAGATGTTATTCTGAGCTCGTAAACAGCACTTTCGTATAACGTCGCCGTAGAAACGCTGGTGACCATATGATATGATCTGCGATACGCACACATATAATACCATATATCTATGCGATGCCGTATCAAAGTATGCAAATACTGCTGTACAACATTAACTGCCCGGTTAGTCGTCTCTTCCTGGTTGGCCCGTTGGCTCGCTGCTTGCTTCCTCTGTACGCAACGGAACTCCTGCGCCAGTACTTACCACGAGGCATCCCCGCGCGCAGAGACTTCGAAATTCCAGAGAAATTGTGTGCCCATCGGCCGGTGAATTGCCACGGAAGGAGTATAGGTGGTGGCTCGTTTACGGTCGAGACACCAGTGGCCATGGCCAGGGATTGCTTCTCCCGCGTGTACGGGCAGGCCATCGCCAACACCGTCTGCATCGGCGGGACGGCCCTGTTCGTCTACGCGCTCGTCAAGCTGGCGCGGGAGCCCCACCACAGCAAGGGCACCATCGTCGTGGTCTCCGTCTTCCTCCTCTTCTGGCTCTGCGTCGTCGCCTGTGTGTACAGGGCCTTCTGCGGCATCTTCTTCCCGTGGTCGACGCTGCCCCGGTGCCTGGCCTCCGCCCGCCGGCTTCTCTGCCTGCCGTGCCGGTCAAGGCTACGGCGTCGAAGCGGCAGTACCGGCGGCGGCAGCAGCGCTTTGCCGCAGTTTCTGGGCCAAATGCAGAGTCGCATGCCCGTGCTGGGCCGGGAGCCACCGGTCCTTGGCGGCGCGCGGGCGGCGACGGCGCATGACATCCTGGAGTACGAGCAGCCGGAGGGCGGCGGCGGCGCGTCGGAGTGCGCGGTCTGCCTCGGGGGGGTGGAGAAGGGGGACACGGTGAAGCGGCTGCCGGCGTGCCTGCACATGTTCCACCAGCAGTGCATCGACCCGTGGCTGCACGAGCACGCGACGTGCCCGGTCTGCCGCTGCATCGTCTTGGCGCCGCTGCCGGCCCAAATGGTATGAGCGACACCGGCGATAAAAGAGAGCTGAGCGCGCGACCCAAACCCTTCTTCTCGTGCCTCACCATGTGTTTGTGGAGTCACTCAAGTCATGGCACGAGGGCGTCGCTCCAGATCGGCGCTCTGCCATGCGCGTCGATGTTTCTCCCGGTGAAGCAGCGAGTGTTTCCTGAATAGCTAAAACTGTCGTGGCAGTTGGGGCAGGTGACATGTTGCCCGCGGACCTGACTGAGCACCGGAAGACGTAGCACCACTGCACCAGTGCCTGCCTCTGCTTTATCGTATTTTTTCTAGTTGAGCAGCAAATCGAACGCTCATTGGAAGCAAGCATAAGCAACCGGTCACAAAAGGTGCAAGTAAGTTTTCGTGCCCGGTTATGAGATTATAAGTAGCGGATTCATCTTTCTGGTTGTATACAGTTCATTTTTGTCTCCGATGATGGACAACGAAATGAGCTGTAGGACTACTTAATAATCATCTACTTATTCTTGCCCCTGATGCTTTTGACCATTATATGTTGGCAGGCAAGATTTGATAGTCATACAAGCATAGAGGTCTTTGTAAAGCTGCGTCATACAAGTGGTTAGTAAAACAAAAATGTTTTGTGTCAAATTTTGTCGGACAATCTTCACTCTTTTTGTCTGAAACATACTGGATGGTACGGACCTGCATTTGCGTGATGTCAATTCAAAAAAATTCCTTTTCGGGTGTTCGATACATACTTTTTCCGGAAACAACATATTATCTCCCTATATGGTATTTATAGCTTTCCTTCCGACTTATAGGAATCGCACCACCACAGCCATGGTGTTCATGAATACCATCGACGCCCTCAAAGGAAACACACAGTTATTTAGTTGTTCTATACACACACACACACACACACACACACACACACACACATATATATATACATACATACATACACTATATGATTATATATATATATATATAGGAAAATACATTCTACGGCCGGGTGTAGTTACTCCCATGTCTTATATATAGAGAGAGGGGCAAATATTAACGGCGAATTCGCTGCTGGGACAAACACACACACATGCTGCACGCAGATACAGAGACAGAGAGAAACAACACCAACAAATACTTACATCTAATCACAAATTTCCCATAAAGAGATAAAAAGGAAGTCGATTATAGTCCCTACACCATTCTAAAGAGGAAAGTATATTCTTAGTCCCTTAAGTTTACTGAAAGTGTACATCTGTCCCTTTAAAAAATTGGGTGACATTTAGTCCCTCATGTCTCAATACCAGGTAACTTTCGCCCAAAACTGAAAATATAAGGAAACCCGCTGATGTATGAGTGGTTTTCTCTCTCTCTTTCTCCCATCTTCCTATCATATAATAGCACATATTTTCTACAACATCTTCCGTGTATTCACCCTGCACACCAACAACGATAAAGGACATTAAGGGTGTGTTTGGTTCCCTTGCATGTTCGTCTTGCTGGGCAAGGCTGGTCTTACCAACAGAGGCTAGCCAAATCGGCTTGCCCGCTTGATCGAAGGAAAATCTAGAAACTACATGTAACGAGACACAATCGCCCAGAAACCAAATAATTGGATTTCGTGCTATGATGGGCAAGGCAAGCGCTTGCCATAGAACCAATCACTCCCTAACACGCCTCTACCTGTGCCACTGTTTTCGCCTCACCTTCGCTTCGTGCCATTGTTGTGCCTAGACGGTTTGCCGGACGACTGCCCATGAAGATCAAGCTCGTCAAGAAGGCCATGGATTGGCTTGTAACTCTGTTAGTTATGTTCCTCCCACACACCATCGCCGTTGGTAGGAGCTGCTTCCCCCGATCCTCGCCTCCCTCACCCCACTGCCTTCGTTACCGAGTGTTGCTCGTGGCACATACACCGCTATGGCACAAAGTTGTTGCTACCACCGGGGCCGAGGATGTGGCCAGTGTTGGAAAACCTACCGCAGCTGGGGCCGGGCCGCACCACACCATGTCCACCCTCGCCCGCCAGCACGGTCCACTCTTCTACCTCCACTTCAGAGTCATCAAGGTGGTGGTGGCGGCCTCCGCCAAAGTCGCCGATAGATTCCTCTGCGCCCATGACGCCAACTTCACCGACCGTCCGCCCAACTCCGACGCCCGGCATGCTACCTACAACTACGAGGACCTCTTCTTCGCATCCTACAGGCGTTGAGAGTCCTCCGCAAGCCATGTGTGCTCCACCTCTTCTACAAATGCGCCCTCGACGGCCTCCGTGTTGTGTGTGAAACTGAGGGCCGCCGCATGGTCACATACCTCTCTTCTTCAGAGATGGCGGTCAGGCAGGAGGCCGATCTATGCACCGCCAATGCTCTTGTGCATGACGACTTCAAGAGGTCTATCTTCGGGCGCGACGGTGATGGTTTGCTCTCGATGCAGGTGGGCAGAGGGAAGGAGTGCTCCAGTAACGTGCGCCGGAGGCGGTGGGACGGTAGCATGGTCAACTCCGGTCTCCGGAGGGAGGATTCACGAAGAGTGGGTGAAATTATGACTTTATCTAGTGATGTGGCGGGTGGAATTCCAAAAACAGGTACACATCAGCCTCAATACCACTTTGCTCTCGTTTTGAATGAAAGCTACCGGGTTTTGAGGCACAAAGGACTAAATGTCACCCAAAAATAATCATGAATCAGATGTAGTGTTTTGGTAAACTTAATGGGGGGAAAGAATATATGATTTTCTACATTATAATGTAATTTTTTGTAGTTGAAACTTGAGAGTTTTATTCAATTGAAAGCATTCACTAGGCAGTCAGACATAATGTTGTTGATGAGGAAGTTAGGAGTCCCACTGATCCAACTTTCAGCACGACAATTGTGCAAGCATGCTTAGCACCATAAACTGATCTTATTACATACTTAGTAACAAAATAATTATAACTGTTAGCTAGCTCCCCAACTCCTATAAATCTAGGCGCCACAACCGAACGAGAATCATGGCGAGAGTTCTAGAGGTTTACTACCTCTAGGTTGTCAATTTTGTGAACTAAGTATATCCGGAAAGTCTCAGAGTTTGAAGAAGATAACCCCCATTATAGACAGCCATGACTTCCACAATCATAGGGTCTTTCCATCCAGGGTAAGGCTTGCACCACGCCCCAAGGAAGGAGTTAGCCAACCGGGCTACACCCCTAGCCACATTATTCCCATCTTCAAGCCTGATGGTTGCATCAGACGTGGTCAGAGTCCGATGGTCCCCATCCATGACCAAACAACACCTGGCTTGTGGATTCGGAATGTCCATAAGAGCATCTACAGACATACTTGGCAAATCTGATCCCCTATACGCCCACGGGTGCGGCCGTGCACCTCCACGGACAGCATCGTACGGCCCCTCATATTGGCTGCAACACATCCACATGCCTCAAATGAGGAACTTTAAATCTATGCAATCCATGCATGTCGATCGTACAAATTGTTCGAATTCAACGGTTCAAAAAAATCATAGTTCAATAGTCCGGACATGCCAAACTGAAATTCAATGTCCTAGCATGACAGACGCCTCTCGGGTTGGCCTGATCACTCACCGGTCTCCATACATGCCTCCTTCTCTCGTCATCGCCGCCACATCCGCAACCCACTTCTTTGCTTACTCATCCAAGAGGAATTTGTCCGCCAACATGATCTTCATGTCCTCGGCGTCTCGTGCGAGTTGCAACCTCTCCTTCTCAAGCTCAATCTCTCCAAAAGTCTTTGCCTTTTTGAGCTCCCATTTGATCGCCAGCTCTTGCTTCTCCAACTCGATCTTCTCCCTATCAATTTCTAGTTTCTTCTCCATCCTCTCCTGGTCCCATTCCATCCTCTCCTTTTGTTCATCCAACATGAGCTTGTACCTTCCTGTTTCTTGTTCTCCCTCACCGAAAAGATGTCCGTCCATGTGGACGATATCTTTGTAGTCGTGGCGGCACAGGAGGCACTTGCCTTCTCCCACTTGTTTCTCATCACTTGTTGGTTATCATTTGGCACGGTGACGAGAATATCTTCCTCTTCATGGTACATCCTAATTGATTGGTGGGGGAGCTTGATCCATCATTCCTCTTCTTGCGCACCTTGAGATCGGCCACAAGTTGTGTCCACTTTGGTCGGCCATTCAATATGATTCAACAATGGCTAAAACCAAATGGCTTCTTCTCCGTCTCGTGATACATAGTGTCCGCCACCACCATCTAGCAAACAATAAATGTATGAGCATGATAATGATAGATGAAGTACACCAATGATGAGAATATGAAGTAGCTTACGTGAGTTGCCACTCCCATCCCACTTTGAGGACAGCTTGTAACTTGTGAGCAGCACCCGAAGTAGTTGTTCACTTACCCTTAAATGACCCCCCCCCCCATCGATGTTGGAGCGATGCCATATCACGATTGGTGATGATAGAATGCGGCTCCACACATTCCTTTTCTTCATGATATTCCTTCCAAATCTTCTCCCAATACTTGTTCCCCTTTTGCTCGGTGCCGCATATTGGATCCATTTTGTGTCCAACCAAGCTTTGACCAACAAAATATCCTCAAAAGTTGAAAATGTTGAACCTCTTACCTTGGTCGTCTTTCCCTTCTTCTTCTTCTTCTTCTTCTTCTTCTTGCCCATGTTGGGACTAGATGTTGTCCCAACTTCAAATGAAGTGCAAGTTGGATCACCCAATTCATAATTGATTTGGGTCGAACCTTGATTTTCATTGATCATGTCTGGCAAGAACTCTACATAAATGATCATGGTATTACGAGTATTCATCATGTCTGGTCTATGCAAAACATTAAACATGCCATATGCAAAGTTGAGCGGACATGAGCAATTGAACATATCAAGTCTTGTTATGTCATTCCGTCGAACATGTCGTGGTAGCCCGAGAGCCGCATGTACATGTGCTCTCAGCGTCCGAACGAGCTGCGGCGATTGTCACACGTCCACCTCCGGCATCTGCGTGGGCGGAAAGTTGTTCGGAATGCCCCGACCAGTCGTTGGATCCTCCCGTGTCCCAACTGCCTGGTACAGCGGCGCAATCCATGTCAGCAGGCGGATGGATGGGGTGCAGGGTTTAGCGTGCGACTGGGGGGTGGGCAGCTGCTCTTCCATGTCCCCTTCCGCTGCCTGTGATGCCACAACCGCTTCCCTCTCTCAGTGTCGGCGGCGCCAGTTCCTCCGGGTGATGTTCTCCGGGTCGCAAGACGAAGCCGAGGACGAGACGCCGATGGACGAGGTGGACGTAGCCTTGGTCGCGACGGTCGGGAAGGGGCTCGACGACATCCTGCGCGGCGGATCAGAACCGGCGATGAAAATGTGGAGCAAGGGTGTGAGACGGCAAGGGCTCGAACGCGAGAAAGGGAAGGGGAAGGCGGAAGGAGGAGAAAAAGTTTGATGGAGTTGGTGCAATTTAAGGTGAGGTAGGCCTATCGGGCAGATGCGCCCAGGCTCGTCCGGGCATATCCATATCCATTCTAGATTTGATTTGGATATGAGCGGTGCCAGTCAGGCCGGATGTTTGAGGCCCATTCAAAGAGTATGTCTGGATTGCATTTTCATGACCAGACACAAAACAAATCGTTCGTCCGGATGTTGAAGACGGGTTTAGTACTTTCGTCCTTAGCCTCATCCTCCCTAATTTGTTGAACTGAATAGGCCGGATCAAAGCGTGCTTCCTCATGTGTCATTCTACTAGTGGTTGGGGCGCCACCCGGTGGCGCCTCTTAGGGGGAAGTTGGGACGTAGCCAGGTGGGAGGCGTCCATTTCACTCACCTATTTGTACTATGTAGTGTCATTACATTAGATTGAAAATACATCAATATGGAAGTTGGTGACTGGATCAGCCACAAAAGGAAAAACGTTGACATCATTGATATTAAGAGGCTTATATGATCGCAAAAGCAGTAGTTTTATAGTTTAGAAGACTAATTGCATACAACATCGGTGGTTCAAAAGTGACAGAATGATACTACTTGCTAATATAAACCATTCAAAAATGCAGGATATATGAAGAACAAATCAACAAGATCATCACGTTGAACGGCCCATCCATTGGATCACCTGATGTGCAACATCATAATCCATAAGAGTGGTCTCTCTTACTATGTTACCTGATGCTAGATCAGCCCCTGAAGAGGCCCTTGCGGGCAGTGGAGATGAACAACATCTGACAAGGCAAGAACAGGAAACATGAACATAGGAAGAGGCAGAAGCGAGGAGAGGAAAGGAACCAAACGGCGGCACTTACCATTTATCGGCTGACCACTGTATCATTCGTCGCCATCTCGCCCACCACCGTTGATCAGCACTGTCTTGCACCACACTGTTATATTCATGTCGGTACTCCAATAAAGTGAATTTTCTCCATACAGGGATGTGCTTCTACAGCTAGCATACAATCATACATCAACAGAAGTTCCTATATAGCATATGTGATCAAATTTATTCCTCTACTATGTCCATAATTACCATCTACTCCCTATGTTCCTTAATCTCTTACTACTACTGTTTGCATAACTATATGCATGTGTTATATTATATTGTCCCTACCAGAGGACATCATTGCTTCATATAAACATTTTACTGTAAACAGAGTAATTTAATTAGAGTAGCCTTTGTTATAGTTTTACTGGGTAAAGAACAGAGCCAACTCACTGCTATCAAATATCATATTATTTCTTAATCACGATCATATGATTTCAGCATATAAGTGAGTGGTACTGCACACTTGGTTGAAAGTGTTGATAACATTTTTCTAGCCCAAAAACAGGCATTCTTTCAAAAGCATATACTACTGCAGCAACTCCTACATTATGATGTTGGTCTAAGTGACAATACAGGAAAGATAACCAATACAAGAAAGGACTGAATTAGCTTCCATTATTCCTTTATTTAAAAAAGGACTGAATTAGTTTCTTTTGCTGAATTATACAACTACATCAAAGTGATACAAATAAACCAGTTGATTCACTAATATGTCCTTTCCACCAAAGCTATGCATGTCTAACAAACAAATATGTTTAATTTGTACATCGTAAACAGATGAGAAGAGTGAACACAAGGTCTTTCGCTTGAGCAGAACAAGTAGAGTCCGCCAAATTGTTGAAGAGGTGTTGGATATCAGTGTGTCTGGAAGCACTCGTGAGCAGTGTGTGCGGACGCACACTTATGAAATTGTCCAGCAAAATCTGGTCGTCAACAAGATCATCAGGTCATAGTATTATCTAGACCACCAGTTTGGAAATGAAAGCACAAGTCGATGCCATGTGTAATTGTAACCACGGACTAACCGCGGAATACATTCTTCTTCAAGTAGCTTCATGATAAACAATCTTATGGGTTGCCAAAGTATAGTGTCAATCGTTCTTATGCACTCATATGCTCATCCAGATTCTGAAATAGCGAGAAGCCAATCATACCAAGAACTTTGGTTGTCAACCTCACTGGCCGCATCTCTTCTCCAAATATGGAAAAGGAACATAGTGCAAATAAGGAAATTCTGTAGTATGATTTCATATTATCTAAAAGAAACTTTCTTTAGTTACCTTGGGTACAAAATATGTCTGCAAGGGAGGTGACATGTCATAGCATGAGCTTTCATTTATCAAACAATCCAGAAGTAATAATACAAAAGTTCATATTAGCCATGAATAAACTGCATATCAACCATATATTTAGTTCAACCATTAATTCTACAGCCCAGGCATTGCTGCTGCTATTTTTTCACAGAAACAAAAGGAAACAAAACAAAAAAGTGAGGCACAAAAACAAACCTTAACGGGCGACATGGAATTGGTGAGCTAACAAAGCGGTAGACGACAAAGCGATTGAAGGCAACAAGAGTTGGACCTGCAAGCAAAAGGAACCATGGACATACATGAGAAACAGTGTTTAAAGTGCAGTGTCTAACATGCAACTCCAAAGAGCATGCACAAACCTAGGCACGCGAAGCTGCGGGAGAAAAGACAATCAGAGAAGGCAAAGCACCCAGGATCTTCAAGCGAAACAACCTAGAGGCGTACAATGGAACAAAAGGAACAAAGACATAAGGGTTCGCAGCAGCAAATATAGGAGAACATAAAAACAGAAAACCAAAGACCTACATAACCCTGAAAGTGCAGGTTCATTTAATTGGATGGTCAATTTGCTTGTATGTGTTAGTGAGAAACAGAAAAGGTTAATTAACCTGCATGTATCAGCAAGCAATAGTAAGTCTGCACATGTAACATCAAACAAATCAAAACATTAATAAACATCAAACAGAACACCTACCGGACCCTGAAAGCAGAGGTTTGTTTTATTAGATAGTTAATTAACTTGCATGCATTAATGAGAAAAAAGAAAGGCTAATCAAATAGCATGCATTAGTGAGCAAGAAGAAGCATTCTTTCATATTAAAAATGAAGAGGTGGTCCGTTGGATTCTAAGGAACACATACTAATTAAAGGAACAACAATAGTTGTCGCTTTAAATTCAGTAGCACACATGTTAAAGCAAGAGGTGTTCTGCCCGATGAAAAAGCATATATATCAAAGCAGCAACATTTGAGTTGACCATATATAAACAATGACCAAGCAGACAAGGAGCAGGAGGTTGGATGAACTGCACACTGAGCGCCGAAAGGTATGACTTTCCTGGGTAAACCGTGCAAGCATGGATCTGAACCTAAATGAATATACGCCTCCGAAAGTAGTAAGCATGCAACATCAAGCAGATAAGAGGGTGTTTTTTCTAACGAAATCATGGCTCACCTTGCTCGGCAACGACACCGACGTGCAGAGAATGAGCAAAGAAGCTGGATATGCAATGAAACAAGAAAATGGAGCCATCTCAGTTCACAGGAATTTGTCGAATATGAGATGAGCAAGGAAGAACTTACCTCCCCGAGCAGCAATACGGACAACGAACAGAAGGACTGATTGACCCTGCACCAACAACGGGAGCAGGAGCGAGCAAAATAGCAAAACCAAGGACGGCAGTGCATGCTTTTTAATAAGCCAAAACATAGGTAATACTTCAGTCATTTCACGATGACCCTGGATATATAGAGCCTACCATCCTTCTAATTGTACTGCACACCAACTGTGACCAAATCCTGCAAGTTGCAGATGGTTCATCAGCGAATGTAAACATGACAAAGGTGGACACCATAGAAACTGAATTTATATAAGTGGAAAAAACAGTATAATGCATGAATATAATAAGGATAGCAAATCGAACAAACTGAAAGCTCCGACAACACTACAGAAGAACTTGTTTCGGCGATTTAACTGCCTGCTCCTCGGCGAAGAAGCAACCACAAGGCAAGAGCAGAATCAGACGACATGGCAAAGTCATAGATTTTCTGCATTGGTCAATACGACTAATCGAACAATTTTGTAATATGGCATGAGTGAACGAAAAGGAAAAAACAATGGTTCAATTCAAGCTACCACACCATCTATGCGGAAATATAGGTTAATTCTGTCCTTCGACAAATTGATTATGATATAACCATAAATAAAATCTACTATCAAAAGATCATATATAAAAGAATGAGTAACAAAATTTGCCTTAACAATGATAAACACTGGAAACTAAAGAATGCCAGAGAAGGACCTTCATAGGACGAAAAGCAACCTGAACTTGTCGAATGGGCGTGCTTCCATCAACCTGCAAAGATAATACCACAAAAAAAACCGGTTGTTACTAAAAAAGGGTAGACATGGACGAAGAGCAAGGAACAAAGGTGAGGCCATCACCAGGGTCTGCGAAGCAACAACGATCTACATCGGATGAAAAACAACTGGAACTTGTTGAGTGTTTGTGATTCCATCAACTTGCAAAGATCATACCACACACAAAAATTAGTTTGTTGCTCAAAAGGATGACGTGGACGAACAAGAAGGAAATCTGGAGCCGTCACCAAGGGTCGTGAGTCCCATCCACGCACGCTGCCTCTACCACCTTGATAGATAAATAAAGGTGATCAAAATTCTGCAGCAACATATACCTGATCCAAGATCCATGACGCACAAACACAACTAAGTAAAACTGCACAAATTACACATGGACAAATGGCTGAATCGAGCTCATAGACAAGAAATGTATACCTCAACCGACTTGGATAACACCAGGCATGGAAAAATCTGCACCAAATACAGGGGCATGAATCTGGTCAACATCAGGGCTTGACTTTCCTTTTGTTGCTGCTGGTGGCCATGGAACAATCGAAGACGAGGAAGAACAGCACACGGCACCTAACGGAAGTGCCAGTGGGAGACGTCGTCAGCGAGGAAGAAAGCACTCCCCTCCCTTGATCTGCGGTGTTCACAACTACTGCTAGGGGTTGGTGGTGCTGGCTAGCATCGCACCTGCGGAGCGAAGACGAGGTAGGCCGGCAGCGTGTGTAATGGAAGGGAGACCGGGTGAGGCAGTGGCGGTGACGGCGGCGGGCGTCGCACCTTCGTCGAGAGCTGCTCCTGCTAAGAGCCGGGGAGGAGAAGGTGGCAGAGCGTAGGAGCAGCGCGAGATCGGCGCCAACGCGGTGCGAGCTCGTGCACCAGCTGCGGCCGCTGTCGCTCACTCCCCGAGGTCATCGTCCGCTGCACCGCCGCACGAGTCGCCTATGACGCTGGAGAAGCGCGTCACCTTCTTGCCACCGATGACCAGAGCTTCTCACGGTAGAGCTTCTCCATGGGATCGCCGTCCCAGCGGCACGGGGAAGAGGATGGGGTCGGAGTAAGGGCGGGAGCCGAGGAGGCATGGGATGGCGGCATGAGGAGAATCGAGGGGGAGGAGGCGGCGGCAGCAAGAGGAAGGAGATCGTGGGGAGACGCGGGCTATGTCATACCCAATTTCCCATCTCGACCTTGTCTATGTACGACGCTTTGTTTTTTTATCTCTTTCTACTATGCGCTTCGACACAGTAAAATGTGACGACGTGGGTATCGTCAGAGATCGCCCCAGAAACTTCTGGGTAGCTTATCTCCATCTCCACTACTATTAAACAATTAAGTTGTGACATAAACATTACATCTCAGCCACACATCTATCGTCTCTTAATGGTGCCGATTGCCTAAATATTGTATCACATCATTACTATAATTAGTTTTATTTTAATCATAATCAATTAGCAATAATTACCACGATCTCTGCCATCATAATTAGCTCATGTCGTCTAGGTATATTTTAATCATAATCAATTAGCAATAATTATCATAATCAATTAGCAATAATTAATACGATCTCTCCCATCATAATTAGCTCGTGCCGTCTAGTCATATTTTAATCATAATCAATTAGCAATAATTACCACGATCTTCGTAATAATTACCGCGATCTTTCTCCAACCTGGAGACCTCCACCTCGCGTCCTCCAGACCTCAAACCTCTCGATCCAAATTTCTCAGGCATCCCTCCTCGCCCCGTCCAGACCTCCTTGCTCCCACCCCTCGTTGTCCTTGCTTTGTGGTTGTTCTCTCACCGTTCCATCGACCAAGTCTCACGACTACATCCACATGCACGTACGCGTGTAGACGTCACCATCGGCCCCGGGAATCCATACCTGTTGCTGCCTTGTTTACTGAGGTGTGTGTTCTGATTTCAGCTTCAAGTTCATACGTATACGAATTGAGTGATCACAGAAATAATTAACCACGACTTGGACGGGCTCCATGTACGATCCAAACGTCTATGGTTACAAGTGCAGGTACCTCTAGCTAGACAAAAAATCAATTAACCTACCTCTCTGCTTGTTTCGGGCTAGCATTGCATACATGTGCTACCGCTGCTTTGTGAATTGGTTTCCCGTTCTGAATCCAACACATTTTTTATATTGATCTTTTGCCGGATGTTTCAGCAGCCCTGAGCGTCTACGTCAGACAAGCGAGCGAGCAAGCGGACGTGTTACGTCTGATATGCAGTCGGGGATCAAATCCACTGGGATCGATCAACAAAATTCAAAGGTGCGTGTATTGACCAAATCAACTGAACACAAATTGTCACTGTTGTTAGCTCACTCATTTTAACTAATCATTAGATCTTTCAGAATGTGATGTACTGATTATTAGAGGTTTGGGTGTGTGCTAACTGGAAGCACGTGAACGTGATTACTAATAATTGTTTGAAAAGATTAATTTGGAAGGTAGTAGTGTGTTGCGTTGCTTTCTACAAACCAGACACAACGTGCCACCTTGGAATTTAACAATATGAGATTACTAATAATAGTAAACAAAGAAAAAAATTGTAAATAAGAGTTAATTAAAACTATAATTTTCGGATAAAAGGCATTCATTGCGCTAACAAACTTTGGGGTTGAGTTACATCTACCTAACAAATTGACATAATGTCTGCGAATGGTACATCATATTTTTCAATTCTAATACTGTATGATCCTTTATGTTCTCCATCTCACAAAATCAGTGATAATTTTCTCATGTCACTGCTCTCTTGTATGGGCATCATTCAGTACTGTCAGCAGCGATTGCCATGCCTTATTATTGTAGTCATCCGCAGAAATATCTCTTGTGCACTATGAATATTTTAACTTTGCAAAAGCCATTGATGAGTGCATTTCATTCAAATCCGAATCTGACTTTGCTCACAGCCAACTACCTTTCTATATTTTACCATCTTCAGTGCTCTTTGATGATAACTATTCTCTGTTTGCTAACCAAGATTCGAAAATCATTTGTTGTAGAATTCAAAAACATATATTGGTTTGGAGAATAAACAAAGCAATGGCCAAGGGTGGTATGCTCGTCTGTCCGGAGAGAAGAAAGCAGAATACCTAAATAAGCTATGAATAGCGCTCCAGGCAAAAAGGGATGCAACTAAGTCATCTACACCATCTAGCGGATTAGTTCACAGTGAGTGTGCTCCGTTTACTGATGTAACAAACACGTTTGCAAAAGGTCCATGTTTGTGCACCTTTCTAACCAATAGTTGAGATTATTCTCTATGTGTGACAAAACCTCAAAACTGACATCCTTGTCTAATTTATAGCTGCGAATGATGAACTTGTCGAAAGGATTCGTACGTATGACTCAAATAGGAATGGAAAAGGTTAGTTCATTTAGACATGTTTTTATTTATCAAATACTCCCTCCGGTCCATAATAAGTGTCGCAGTTATATATAAACTAAGGTTGAACTATACTTATTTCAAAATCGTGACACGCACTTTGGACTGGAGGGAACAGTACTTTGTGATGTTTTCCATGATTCGTTTTTGGTCTCATGTGTTGTGTGCGAAATTGTTGTGACAGGTCAGAGTAATAATGGAGGCACAGCACAAACAAATAGTGCTGAAATTTTGGATGTTACTCTACCGGCCCAGAAAAAACCAAGGGGTCAAGGTTGGTATGCTCGAATGAGTGAAGAAAAGATAGCCGAATACCTACATAAGCAGCAACAAGCATGTCAACGAAAACGAGCTACAGCTAACTCTGAAAACAATGACTCAGTGGCAGCGCTTGTAACCCCTGGTATCATCGCAACTCTATATTCTTCTATACCTATAAATATATATAATTCTATTTGTTGAAATTAAATGTATATTCAGCAAAATCGGCGGTGAGACCACATGTTGCCAACCCAATGTCTCAACCTATAGCACGCATCCAATGCACTTTAGGGAACATTACAAATGCAAACTTGCAGTCGGGTTTGACGCAAGGTGCACACATTACTCTTCTTGTGTTATCAAACATGTACTCAAAATTGCATAATGCAAACGATTTTGCCACCTACAGATGTTAATGCCACTTCATTCAAAGATGTCACAATTCATGGTTCTCCGGTCATACCCAACACTATATGTATCAATACCAACTCCACTCCGAGTGTAATTCAAAGTGATCATTCTGTACAAAGCTTCCATACAAGCTTTGAAACTAGATGTGGCAGCGCAGGTAAATACTTGTATGCGTGCCGATAATAATATTCACTTTTTACTCCATAATTTGTATTTCATATGTTTATTTTTCTGATCAGATCAAATATCACCTAGGAGCTTTTTAATTCAATCGTCTCTGAAGCAAAGTACAACAGAAAAAAGGTTGCGTGAGAGAGTCCGATACAATTCAATGAGTCATGAACAAATGTCTTCTCTCTTGTAGAAGAAACGCGACTACAACAAAATGAGGAGCAAAGTTGTAGCATCAAACTTCAACTCTGATACATCCCCAGGTACATGTCACTTAATATTAATTCACTTTGTATTTCACTGATTGTCGCAATAGTGATTAAAGAGCATATGTATTGTATGCGTACCTCATGTTGTTCTAAAGTCAATCTTGGCATACCTCATGTTGGACTAGAGTCTTATGCTCCCATCAAGGCCCGAACTCACCAAGATTACATGGATGTACCTCACGGGAAAATGTGAATATCAATACCAGCGAGGATTCAGATTGGCTGCACATAAATGATATGTACCAGATGCAACAAATTAACACACAAAAAAGACCTGCCAATATGTTCAGTGCTACCAATCTGCGTGAAGCCCTTGCAGGTGAATATTATAGTATTTAGTAGCTAGATGTTGTCCATAAATTATTTCAATAATGATATTTTACTAACTTCTATAATATCACCAGGAGACACAGACCGGACTGAAGATCCCTATGGAATACTTGAGCCTCATGAGGAAACATCCAACTTCCAGGGTATGTATATTGTTGTGTGCATGTTTTTCACTCCCTTTGTCCAAACATGTAAAAGTGTGTAATTTACATTCTCTTGGTCATGGAATAACTATCTTTCCCACTAGAATGCTTGGAAGCCATACACCATGGAGAACACACACAAGATGAGCTTGACGATGAAGCAAGGATATTCACTGAACAATGTAAACATGTCTAAAACTAACTTGATTTACCAACAAAAATCTCTACCATTTCAAACGTATTATTTAATTAAATGTCCATATTCGTGATGTTCTAGATGCCCAATTTGAATCATACCGAGTAGCTCCTCATGGCATCCCCATATATGCTGATGATAACCAAGCCTACCATAACCTGCCAAAGAAACACCATGTTTTGAGGAAAGTTAAAGATTGCAGCTATTGCAGAGCAATGCGATTTCAATACGAGGGACCTGCATTCGGTTGTATAAAAGGAAAAGTTAGCATATCTATTCCAAATGTGCCTGGTGAGTTGAAACGATTGTTTACAAGTCAGGATGATAATGATGCTAAATATTTTAGAGATAACATAAGGTATTTCAACTCACATTTCTCATTCACGAGTCTTGGAGTAACACTCGACCAGCGAGTCAGCACTGCAGCAGGCACTGGGATATATACATTTCGTGCACATGGACAGTTGTACCACCGTTTGGATCATTTGGTTCATGGTAAACATGGTCCGCGACATTTGCAACTGTATATTTATGATACGGATGACAGCTTAGCGCACAGGGTCTAGAGGTCTCCAGATCTTAATATTGATCTCATTCGTAAAATTCTAAGTATACTACAACACAACCCTTATGTGCAGACTTTTAATAATGTTGGTTCTTCAGCAAGCCTTGATGAATATAGAATTGAAATAAACACAGATATAACCCTGGATCAACGATGATACAATGTCCCGACAACTTCCATGTTGCTGCGATATGGGTTGAAGGGAGTGACACACATAACTGCTTTGATCGACATGTTATCGTGCATGGATCAGGAGAGCGCCCCTGTATATTAGAGCATACTATGGTTGTTATGACCCTTTGGCATATCCATTATTCTTTCCTGGTGGGGAGACTGGTTGGAATCGAAGGTTGCCATATGCTCCTACACAAGAAGATGAATGCCATGAGTCTGACACAGGTATGATTTTATAGTTTTAAATTTGTAACATGATCAATTAAAACAACACCAAACACTAATATTCTGAAATTCTTGTGTTTAAAAGGTCCACTTGGTAGTTTAGAACGAGGTCAAGACCGGTCTAATGACTTGCCTACAAGTGTTAATCTAACAGAAATAGATGATGACACAATGCAAACTACATTTGATAATTCCGAAAAATTTGATGAACATGTGGCTGATTTGCCTCCAGGTATGTTTCATCACTTATACATGTTTATTTTAATGGTATGTATCCCATTTGTTTAATGATATGAATCTCCATTCAGATGATAACGGGGACAACCAGGATGAGGAGGTCGAACCTGGTCAATCAAGGAAATATGTTTCTGCAAGGGAGTATTACTGCTTCAAGTTGATGATCAGGAAGAAGCTTTTCAACATCGTCCTATTTGGGGGGCGTCTTTTCCAACAATGGGCCGTTGATATGTACATTAAAATTGAGACAATGAGGCTTGATTGGTACTCCAAGCGAGAAAATCAAAAGATTATACGAGCGGACCTCTACCAGGTAACATTCTTGGGATTTTTTCTTATGATACTATCGATCTCACTTTTACAATATAGTTCAATATTCTTAATACCCGCATCATGTATCTTCTATGTAGGGTATTGTAGACACGATCACTGCTGGTGAGTCATGTGGTGATCGGATTGGTAGAAGGATTGTACTCCCAAGGACATTTCCTGGTGGTGATAGAGATATGCAGAGAAGGTTCCTAGATGCAATGGACATAGTGCAGCGATGGGGTAAACTAGATTACTTTATCACAATGACATGCAACCCATACTGGGAGGAGATAACAATAGAGCTGATGCCCGGACAACTACCACAAGACCGACCAGACCTGATTGCAAGAGTGTACAAGGCAAAGCAACGAGATTTGATGGACTTTCTCATCAAGAAGAAGCATTTTGGTGAGGTTGCGGCCTATGTTCATGTGACTGAGTTTCAAAAAAGAGGGCTACCACACGAACATATCCTTCTAATCATGAAGGCAGGTAGCAAGTTAAAGACTCCAAATGACTATGACAGAGTCATATCAGCAGAAATACTTGATAAAGATAAATACCCTGTCCTGCATGCTCTGGTCATAAAACACATGTTGCACGGGCCATGTGGTGTCCTTAATAAAAAATGTGCTTGCATGATTGAGGAGCAGTGTCGTTTTCACTACCCTCGGGAGTTTTTTCTTGCTACACAACAGGGAAAGGACTCATATCCCATATATAGGAGGAGGGATGATGGACGGCGAGTAAAAGTGAGAGGAGCAGAGTTGGACAATAGGTGGGTGGTGCCTTACAACCCCTTTCTTCTCATGAAGTACAATTGCCACATCAATGTAGAAGCTTGCTTGAGCATCAAGGCAGTGAGGTATTTGTTCAAGTACATCTACAAAGGACATGACCGAACATCATTTTCATTCGAGCAAGATATCATAAACAATGGGGGTGTCATTAATGAGATCCGCCAATACCGAGATGCACGCTTTGTATCAGCTCCAGAGGCTATCAACAGGATTTTATGCTTTCAAATGTTTGGAATTAATCCTTCAGTCCTACAATTGCAGCTTCATCTGCCAGGCATGCACACGGTCGCATTTAAAGCCGATGATAATCTGAAAGATATTGTTGATAAGCCATCTTCTTCAAGAACCATGCTTACTGAGTACTTTGAAATGAATCAAAAGTATCCTTATGCATGACAATGGTTGTATAGAGATTTTCCAGAACACTTTAGATGGGATGCATCGAAGAAGAGATGGTATCAAATAAAACAAAGGCCACAAATCGGTAGATTTGCGTATGCACACCCTGCCGAGGAGGACAGGTACTATTTGCGGGTGCTCTTGAATCATGTCCGATGTGCGACATCATATGATGATTTGAAAAAGGTGTGAGGCATTCCGTGCTCTACTTTTAGAGAGGCGTGTGAACAATTACGCTTAATTGAGCATGACAAATCACTTGATCACTGCCTGACTGAAGCTGCTGCATTTCAGATGCCTTGTGCTCTTAGACGCTTGTTTGCCACAATCTTAGTATTTTGTGAGGTTACAAAAATTCGAGAGTTATGGGACAAACACCTAGAGTCGATGTCTGAGGATTACCGATGTACCCATCCCAACGAGGAAATACTTGAGCAGATGGTCCTTAGAGACATTAGGTTTTTTTGCATTCCATGGGGAAGGATATTAAAAGCTATGGCCTTCTAGAGTTGGTTGATACAAATGCTTTTCTAGGTGACGAGTGCATGGAGGTTAGAGAGGAGAGGGAGGTCGGTGACCAAGAGCATATTGATCTTATCAACTCTTTAAACAATGAGCAACTAGCTGGGTTCAATGACATCATGGACCATGTGATGAACAAAATAAGCCAATTCTTCTTTCTTGATGCTCCAGGAGGCATTGGGAAGACATAATTGTTCCAGGCGTTGCTTGCTAAGGTGCGTTCGATGGGTAAGATAGCCATTGCCACTGCCACATCAGGTATAGCAGCCTCGATATTACCTGGAGGGCGTACTGCACACTCTAGGTTCAAAATACCCATTAAACTCACCGAAAATAGCATGCGTGGTTTCACAAAGCAAAGTGGTACGGCAGAGTTGTTAAAAGAGGCGGCCCTAATAATTTGGGATGAAGTCGCCATGGAAAAGCATCAAGCTGTGGAGGCGCTTGATAGTGTTGGAAATATGCCCTAGAGGCAATAATAAATTAGTTATTTTCATATTTCCTTGTTCATGATAATCGTTTATTATCCATGCTATAATTGAGTTGATCAGAAACTCACATACATGTATGGATACATAGACAACACCATGTCCCTAGTATGCCTCTAATAGACTAGCTTGTTGATCAAAGATGGCTATGGTTTCCTAGTCATGGACATGAGATATCATTTGGTAACGGGATTACATCATTAGGAGAATGATGTGATGGACAAGACCCAAACTACAAATGTAGCATATGATCGTCTTAGTTTATTGCTACTCTTTTCTGCATGTCAAGTATCTGTTCCTATGACCATCAGATCATGCAACTCACTGACACCGCAGGAGTGACTTGCGTGTATCAAACGTCGCAACGTAACTGGGTGACTATAAAGGTACTCTACAGGTATCTCCGAGGGTGTCTGTTGGGTTGGCATGGATCAAGACTGGGATTTGTTACTCCGTGTGACGGAGAGGTATCTCAGGGCCCACTCGGTAATACAACATCACAACAAGCCTTGCAAGCAATGTGACTAAGTGTTAGTCACGGGATCTTGTATTATGGAACGAGTAAAGAGACTTGCCGGTAACAAGGTTGAACTAGGTATGGAGATAGCGACGATCGAATCTCGGGCAAGTAACATACCGAAGAACAAAGGGAACACCATACGGGATTAACTGAATCGTTGACATAGAGGTTCGACCGATAAAGATCTTCGTAGAATATGTAGGAACCAATATGGGCATCTAGGTCCTGCTATTGGTTATTTACCGTAGAGGTGTCTCGGTCATGTCTACATAGTTCTCGAACCCGCAGGGTCTGCACACTTAAGGTTCATTGACGTTTCGGTAGTATAGAGTTATGCATGGTGGTGACCAAAGGTTGTTCGGAGTCCCGAATGAGATCCCGTACATCACGAGGAGCTCCGCAATGGTCCGTAGGTAAAGATTGATATATAGGAAGTCCAATTTTGGTCGCCGAAAAGTTTCGGGCTCATCGATAGTGTACCGGGAGTGCCGGTAATGTATCGGGAGACCACCGGGAGGGTTATTTTGACTCAAGAGGCTACATGGGCTGTGGGAGGACGAATACCAGCCCTTAGTGGGCTGGTGGAAGTCCCACACAAGTCCCATGCAGCTGGGAAGAAAAGCCCAAAGAGAAAAAGGTAAAAAAGGACAAAAAGACCAAAATAAGGAGGAGTCCTAGTCCTACTAGGATTGGAGGAGGATTCCTCCTCTCCTCCCCCTTCGGCCGAAGTTTAGAGGGCTTGGCCCTTGCGCCAAGCCTCCTCCTCTCTTCCTCTTATATATACTAGAGGTTTTAGGGTTTTTTGTTGGAAATATGCCCTAGAGGCAATAATAAATTAGTTATTATCATATTTCCTTGTTCATGATAATCGTTTATTATCCATGCTATAACTGTATTGATCGGAGACTTAAATGCATGTGTGGATACATAGACAAAACCATGTCCCTAGTATGCCTCTACTGGACTAGCTCGTTGATCAAAGGATGGTTAAGGTTTCCTAGCCATGGACATGAGATGTCATTTGATAACGGGATCACATCATTAGGAGAATGATGTGATGGATAAGACCCAAACTACAAACATAGCATATGATCGTGTCAGTTTATTGCTACTGTTTTCTGCATGTCAAGTATATGTTCCTATGACCATGAGATCATGCAACTCACGGATATCGGAGGAGTGCCTTGTGTGTATCAAACGTCGCAACGTAACTGGGTGACTATAAAGGTGCTCTACAGGTATCTCCGATGGTGTTTGTTGAGTTGGCATGGATCGAGACTGGGATTTGTTACTCCGTGTGACGGAGAGGTATCTCAGGGCCCACTCGGTAATACAACATCACAACAAGCCTTGCAAGCAATGTGGCTAAGTGTTAGTCACGGGATCTTGTATTACGGAACGAGTAAAGAGACTTGCCAGTAACGAGGTTGAACTAGGTATGGAGATACCGACGATCGAATCTCGGGCAAGTAACATACCGAAGAACAAAGGGGACGTTATACGGGATTAACTGAATCCTTGACATAGAGGTTCGACCGATAAAGATCTTCGTAGAATATGTAGGAACCAATGTGGACGTCCAGGTCCCGCCATTGGTTATTGACCGTAGAGCTGTCTCGGTCATGTCTACATAGTTCTCGAACCCGCAGGGTCTGCACACTTAAGGTTCGGTGACGTTTCGGTAGTGTAGAGTTATGTATGGTGGTGACCGAAGGTTGTTCGGAGTCCCGGATGAGATCCCGGACGTCACGAGGAGCTCCGGAATGGTCCGGAGGTAAAGATTCATATATAGGAAGTCCCAGTTTGGTTTCCGGAAAAGTTTCGGGCTCATCGGTAGTGTACCGGGAGTATCGGTATTGTACCGGGAGTGCCGGTAGTGTACCGGAGGACCTCCGGGAGGGGTACTTCGACCCCAAGAGGTCCATGGGCTGTGGGAGAATAATAACCAGCCCTTATTGGGCTGGGAAAACAGCCACAAAGGCCCATGGCGCAGGAGAGAAAGTCCTAAAGCAAAAAGTGGAAAATCAGCCAATAGGAGGCAATCCTACTCCAACTAGGATTGGAGGTGAAGTAGGATTTCTTCCCACCTCCTATTTCGGCCGACCCAAAGGCCTTGGCTGCCTCTCCTCTCCTCTCCTCCTATATATACTAGTGGATTGGGTGGTTTTTGGACAGAATTTCCGGCCACGTGCTACCCGTTACACCGGTGCACAGTTTCTCCTCTAGATCGGTTTTCCGCAGCGCTTAGGCGAAGCCCTGCCGGAATCACTCCACCACCATCACCGGAGCGCCGTCACGCTGCCGGTGAACTCTCTCTCCTCTCCACCTCCTCTTGCTGGATCAAGATGGTGGAGATCGTCATCAAGCTGCACGTGTGCTGAACGCGGAGGTGCCGTCCGTTCGGCGCTAGATCGGAAGGACCGTGATCGAGATCGCGAGACGGTTCATGATGTGATCACGGAACGGATCGTGATGAGTTCGCGGGATAGATCGTGATCAAGATCGTGAGATGGATCGTGATGAGATCGCGGGACGGATCGTGATGAGTTCACGGGACGGATCATGATTGGATCGCGGGACGGATCGTGATGAGATCGCGGGACGCTCGGCGATTTGGATCGCGAAGATGTTCGACTACACCAACCGCGTTTCTTAACGCTTCCCGCTTAGCGATCTACAAGGGTACGTAGATCCACTCTCCCTCTCGTAGATGCTCATCACCATGGATAGGTTTGCGTGTGCGTAGGAAAATTTTTGTTTCCCATGCGACGTTCCCCAACAGTGGCATCATGAGCTAGGTTGATGGTTCGATGAGATCTCGAGTAGAACACAAAAGGTTTGTGGGCGTTGATGCTTAGATTGCTTCCTCCCTTGGTCGGATTTTGGTTCAGCGGTATTGTGAGATGAAGCGGCCCGGACCAACATTACTCGTACGCTTACGAGAGACCGGTTCCCGCGATGCAACTTGTTGCTTAGCTGGCTTGCGGGTGACAGTTTCTCTTACTCTAGTTGGATCGGATCCGACAAAGGCGGTCCTTGAGAAGGTTGAAAAGCAAACTAGTGTATCACCGTTGTGGTTTTGCGTAGGTGAGAATTGTTCTTGCTAGATACCCGTAGCAGCCACGTAAAACATGCAACAACAATTAGAGGACGTCTAACTTGTTTTTGCAGGGTATGTTGTGATATGATATGGCCAATTACATGATGAGATATATGTGATGTATGAGATGATCATGTGATGTATAGATTATCACGACTTGCATGTCGGTGATTACGGCAACCGGCAGGAGCCATAGGGTTGTCTTTAATTATTGTATGACCTGCGTGTCAATCATTAAAGCGCTATGTAATGCTTTACTTTATCGCTACGGTAGCAATAGTAGTAGAAGCATGCAGGGCGTGACAACCCCGATGGCGACACGTTGATGGAGATCATGGTGTCGTGCCGGTGACGATGGAGATCATGCCGGTGTTTCGAAGATGGAGATCTTAAACACAAGTTGATGGCCATATCATGTCACTTATGAATTGCATGAGATGTTAATCCTTTTATGCACCTTGTTTTGCTTAGGACGACGGTAGCATTATAAGGTGATCCCTCACTTAATTTCAAGATAAATTGTGTTCTCCCCAAGTGTGCACCGTTGCGAAAGTTCGTCGTGTTGAGACACCACGTGATGATCGGGTGTGATAGACTCTACGTTCACATACAACGGGTGCAAGACAGATTTGCACATGCGGAACACTCGGGTTAAACTTGACGAGCCTAGCATGTACAGACATGGCCTCGGAACACAAGAGACCGAAAGGTCGAGCATGAGTCATATAGTAGATATGATCAACATAATGATGTTCACCATTGAAGCCACCTCAACTCACGTGATGATCGGACTCGAGTTGGTGAATTTGGATCATGTGACACTCAGATGACCTGAGGGATGTCAATTTGAGTGGGAGTTCTTAAGTAATATGATTAATTGAACTCATTATCATGAACATAGTCAGTAGTGTCTTTGCAAATTATGTTGTAGATTACTAGCTCGCACTGTAGCTCCCGTGTGTTTTTATATGTTCCTAGAGAAATAGAGTTGAAAGATGATGGTAGCAATATTGCGGACTGGGTCCGTGATATGAGGATTGTCCTCATTGCTGCACAGAAGGCTTATGTCCTTAATGCACCGTTCGGTACGCCACCCCCTCTAGCGTCGTCTGTAGATGTTGTGAACATCTGACAGGCACGTTCTGATGACTACTTGATAGTTTAGTGCGTCATGCATTACGACTTAGAATTGAGGCTCCAAGACGTTTTGAACGTCACGGAACATACGAGATGTTCTAAGAGCTGAGATTGTGATCTCAGGCTCGTGCCCGTGTTATGAGATATGAGATCTCAAACAAAGATTCTTTGCTTGCAAGACGAAAGAGAATAGCTCAATAGTTGAGCATGTGCTTAGATTGTCTAGGTGCCACAATCGCTTGAATCGAGTGGGAGTTGATCTTCCAGATAAGATAGTGATTGATATAGTTCTCCAAGTCACTATCACTAAGCTACTAGAACTTGGTGATGAACTATAAATTGCCAGGGATAGAAATGATTCCTGAGCTTCTCGCGATGTTTTGACACCGCGAAGGTAGAAGTCAAAAAGGAGCATCAAAGTGTTGATGGTTAGTAAAAACCACTAGTTTCGAGAAGGGCAAGGGCAAGTAGGGAAACTTCATGGATGGCAAGTCAGTTGCTGCTCCAGTGAAGCAGCCCAAAGTTGAACCTAAACCCGAGACTGAGTGCTTCCATTATGAGGAGAACGGTCACTGAAGCGGAACAACCCTGGATACATGGTAGATAAGAAGGCTGGCTAAGTCGACAGAAGTATATTTGATATGCATGTTATTGATGTGTACCTTGCTAGTACTCCTAGTAGCACCTGGGTATTGGATACCGGTTCGGTTGCTCGAAATAAAAGCTACGGAATAAATGGAGAACTAGCTAAGTGTGAGGTGACGATGTGTGTTGGAAATGTTTCCAAGGTTGATATGATCAAACATCGCACGCTCTCTCTACCTTCGGGATTAGTGACGAACCTAAATTTTATTTGGTGTTTTGCATTGAAGCATGAACGTGATTAGATCATGTTTATTGCAACACGGTTATTCATTCAAGTTAGAGAATAATGGTTATTCTGCTTACATGAATAAATACCTTCAATGGTCATGCACCTAGTAAGTGTGGTTCATTGAATCTTGATCATAGTAATACACATGTTCATAACAATGATGCCAAAAGATGCAAAGTTAATAATGATAGTACCACATACTTGTGGCACTGCCGCTAAATGTCATATTGGTATAAAGCGCATGAAGAAACTCCATGTTGATGGATCTTTGGACTCATTCGATTTTGAATCGGTTGAGACATGCGGACCATGCCTTTTGGTAAGATGACTAAACCCCGTTTTCTGGCTTGATGAAACGGGCAAGTGACTTATTGGAAACAATGCATGTTGATGTATACGATCCAATGAGTGTTTATAGCTTGCAGTGAATATCATTGTTTTCTTACCTTCACTGATGATTTGAGTAGATATAGTGTATATTTACTTAATGAAACACAAGTCTGAATTGTTTGAAAGGTTCAAAGCAAAGTTCAGAGTGAAGTTTAAAGATCATCGTGACAAGAAGATAAAAATTTCTGCGATATGATCGTGGAGGTGAATATCTGGGTTACGAGTTTGGCATACAAATTTAGACAATGTGAAAGTTGTTTCACAACTCACGCCACCTGGAACACCATAGTGTGATGGTGTGTCCGAACGTCGTAGTCATGCCTTATTTGATATAGCACATACTATGATGTCTCTTATCGTTTTAATACTATCGTTTTAGGGTTATGCATTAGAGACAACCGCATTCACTTTAAAATAGGGCACCATCTAAATCCGTTGAGATGACACCGTGTGAATTATGGTTTGATAGAAACCTAAAGCTGTCATTTCTTGATGTTTGGGGCTGCGAAGCTTGTGTGGAAAATGTTTTCACCTAATGAGCTCAAACCCAAAGCGAACAAATGCATCTTCATAGAATACGCCAAGAACAGTTGGGTATACCTTCTATCTCAGATCCGAGTGCAAAGTGTTTGTTGCTGGAATGGATCCTTTCCTGAGAAAAGGTTTCCCTCGAAAGAATTGAGTGGGAGGAAGATAGAACTTGATGAGGTTATTGAACCTTGTTTCAATCAGAGTAGCGCAGCGCAGAAAGTTGTTTCTGTGAAGCCTATGTTAGTTGAAGAAAGAAGTTAATGATGATGATCATGAAGCTTCGGATCAAGTTACTATCGAACCTCGTAGGTCGACAAGGACGTGTACTGCTCTTGAGTGGTACAACAACCCTGTCTTAAAGGTCATGTTGTTGGACAGCGATGAACCTACGAGCTATGGAGAAGCGATGATGGGCCCGGATTCCGACAAATGGATGAGACCATGAAATCCGAGATAGGATCCATGTATGAAAACCAAGTATAGACTTTGGTAGACTTGCTCGTTGGACGGCAGGTCGTTGAGTACAAATGGATCTTTAAAAATGAAGACAGACGCTGATGGTAAATATCACCATTTGTAAAGCTCGACTTGTTGCAAAGTAGTTTGTGACAAGTTCAAGGAGTTGACTACGATGAGATTTTCTCACTCGTAGTGGTGCTAAAGTCTGTTGGAATTATGTTAGCAGTTGCTGCGTTTTCAATTATGAAATCTGACAGATGGATGTCAAAACATCATTTCCTTAACGGTTTACTTGAGGAAAGGTTGTATGTGATACAACCAGAAGGTTTTGTCAGTCCTAAGGATGCTAAAAGGTGTGCAAGCTTTGGTGATCCTTCCATGGACTGAAGCAAGCATCTCGGAGTTGGAATATACACTTTGATGAGGTGATCAAAGTTTTTGATGTTTATACAAAGTTTACGAGAAACTTGTATTTGCAATAAAGTGAGTGGGAGCACTATAGAGTTTCTGATAAGTATATGTGGTTGACATATTGTTGATCGGAAATAATGTAGAATTTCTGGAAGGCATAAAAGGTTGTTTGAAAAGTGTTTTTCTAAGGAAGACCTGGATAAAGCTACCTAATTGTTGAGCATCAAAATCTATAGAGATAGATCAAGATGCTTGATGAGACTTTCAATGAGTGCATACCTTGACAAGATTTTGAAAGAGTTCAAAATGGATCAGCCAGAGAAATAGTTCTCGTCTGATTTGTAAGGTGTGAAGTTGAGTGAGACTCAAAGCTCGACAACGGCAGAAGAAAGAGAAAGGATGAATGTCGTCCCCTATGCCTTAGCCATAGGCTCTATATTATGCCATGCTGTGTACCGCACCTATGTGTGCCTTGCCACGAGTCTGTCAAGGGGTACAAGAGTGGTCCAGGAGTGGATCACTGGACAGCGGTCGGAATTATCCTTAGTAACCAGAGGACTAAGGAAATGTTTCTTGATTATGGAGGTGATAAAGAGTTCGTCGTAAAGAGTTACGTCGATGCAAGCTTTAACACCTATCCGGATGACTAGTAGTAGCAATCTGGATACGTATAGTGGAGCAGCCATTTGGAAATAGTACCAAGTGGAGTGTGGTAGCAGTGATTACAGTTTGACATAGAGATTTGCAAAGTACACACGGATCTGAATATCGCAGACCCGTTGACTATAAGACCTCTCTCACATGCAAAGCATGATCGAGCCCCAAAACTCATTGGGTGTTAGATTCATAACAATGCGAATCACATGGTGATGTGAACTAGATTATTGACTCTAGTGCAAGTGGGAGACTGTTGGAAATATGCCCTAGAGGCAATAATAAATTAGTTATTATCATATTTCCTTGTTCATGATAATCGTTTATTATCCATGCTATAACTGTATTGATCGGAGACTTAAATGCATGTGTGGATA
This sequence comes from Hordeum marinum, assembly GCA_022496015.1. Taxonomy (NCBI): domain Eukaryota; kingdom Viridiplantae; phylum Streptophyta; class Magnoliopsida; order Poales; family Poaceae; genus Hordeum; species Hordeum marinum. The sequence continues at coordinate 391,398,496 of CM039672.1, forward strand.
CATAGACAAAACCATGTCCCTAGTATGCCTCTACTGGACTAGCTCGTTGATCAAAGGATGGTTAAGGTTTCCTAGCCATGGACATGAGATGTCATTTGATAACGGGATCACATCATTAGGAGAATGATGTGATGGATAAGACCCAAACTACAAACATAGCATATGATCGTGTCAGTTTATTGCTACTGTTTTCTGCATGTCAAGTATATGTTCCTATGACCATGAGATCATGCAACTCACGGATATCGGAGGAGTGCCTTGTGTGTATCAAACGTCGCAACGTAACTGGGTGACTATAAAGGTGCTCTACAGGTATCTCCGATGGTGTTTGTTGAGTTGGCATGGATCGAGACTGGGATTTGTTACTCCGTGTGACGGAGAGGTATCTCAGGGCCCACTCGGTAATACAACATCACAACAAGCCTTGCAAGCAATGTGGCTAAGTGTTAGTCACGGGATCTTGTATTACGGAACGAGTAAAGAGACTTGCCAGTAACGAGGTTGAACTAGGTATGGAGATACCGACGATCGAATCTCGGGCAAGTAACATACCGAAGAACAAAGGGGACGTTATACGGGATTAACTGAATCCTTGACATAGAGGTTCGACCGATAAAGATCTTCGTAGAATATGTAGGAACCAATGTGGACGTCCAGGTCCCGCCATTGGTTATTGACCGTAGAGCTGTCTCGGTCATGTCTACATAGTTCTCGAACCCGCAGGGTCTGCACACTTAAGGTTCGGTGACGTTTCGGTAGTGTAGAGTTATGTATGGTGGTGACCGAAGGTTGTTCGGAGTCCCGGATGAGATCCCGGACGTCACGAGGAGCTCCGGAATGGTCCGGAGGTAAAGATTCATATATAGGAAGTCCCAGTTTGGTTTCCGGAAAAGTTTCGGGCTCATCGGTAGTGTACCGGGAGTATCGGTATTGTACCGGGAGTGCCGGTAGTGTACCGGAGGACCTCCGGGAGGGGTACTTCGACCCCAAGAGGTCCATGGGCTGTGGGAGAATAATAACCAGCCCTTATTGGGCTGGGAAAACAGCCACAAAGGCCCATGGCGCAGGAGAGAAAGTCCTAAAGCAAAAAGTGGAAAATCAGCCAATAGGAGGCAATCCTACTCCAACTAGGATTGGAGGTGAAGTAGGATTTCTTCCCACCTCCTATTTCGGCCGACCCAAAGGCCTTGGCTGCCTCTCCTCTCCTCTCCTCCTATATATACTAGTGGATTGGGTGGTTTTTGGACAGAATTTCCGGCCACGTGCTACCCGTTACACCGGTGCACAGTTTCTCCTCTAGATCGGTTTTCCGCAGCGCTTAGGCGAAGCCCTGCCGGAATCACTCCACCACCATCACCGGAGCGCCGTCACGCTGCCGGTGAACTCTCTCTCCTCTCCACCTCCTCTTGCTGGATCAAGATGGTGGAGATCGTCATCAAGCTGCACGTGTGCTGAACGCGGAGGTGCCGTCCGTTCGGCGCTAGATCGGAAGGACCGTGATCGAGATCGCGAGACGGTTCGTGATGTGATCACGGAACGGATCGTGATGAGTTCGCGGGATAGATCGTGATCAAGATCGTGAGATGGATCGTGATGAGATCGCGGGACGGATCGTGATGAGTTCACGGGACGGATCATGATTGGATCGCGGGACGGATCGTGATGAGATCGCGGGACGCTCGGCGATTTGGATCGCGAAGATGTTCGACTACACCAACCGCGTTTCTTAACGCTTCCCGCTTAGCGATCTACAAGGGTACGTAGATCCACTCTCCCTCTCGTAGATGCTCATCACCATGGATAGGTTTGCGTGTGCGTAGGAAAATTTTTGTTTCCCATGCGACGTTCCCCAACATTTTTTGCACTAGATTTTCTGCCACATGCTACCCTCTCCTCTAGTGCATAGTATCTCCTCTAGATCGGTTTTTCTGCAGTGCTTAGGCGAAGCCCTGCCGGAATAGCTCCACCACCATCACCGCAGCGCCGTCGTGCTGCCGGAGAACTCTTCTACCTCTCCGCTCCCTATTGCTAGATCAAGAAGGCGGAGATCGTCATCGAGCTATACGTGTGCTGAACGCGGAGGTGTCGTCCGTTCGACGCTAGATCGGAAGGGTCGTGATCAAGATCGCGAGACGGATCGTGATGAGATCACGGGACGGATCATGATGAGTTCGCGGGACGGATCGTGATTGGATCGTGGGATGGATCGTGATGAGATCGCGGGATGCTCGGCGATTTGAATCGCGAAGACGTTCGACTACACCAACCGCATTTCTTAACGCTTCCCACTTAGTGATCTACAAGGGTATGTAGATCCACTCTCCCTCTCGTAGATGCTCATCACCATGGATAGATCTTGCGTGTGCGTAGGAATTTTTTTGTTTCCCATGCAACGTTCCCCAACAGTGGCATCATGAGCTAGGTCTATGTGTAGATGAGATCTCGAGTAGAACACAAAGAGTTTGTGGGCGTTGATGCTTAGATTGCTTCCTCCCATGGTCGTGTTTTGGTTCAGCGGTATTGTGGGATGAAGCGGCCCGGACCAACCTTACTCGTACGCTTACGAGAGACCGGTTCCATCAACTGACGTGTAACCTCGTTGCACAAAGATGGCTAGCGGGTGCCTGTTTCTCCTACTTTAGTTGGACCGGATTCGACAAAGGCGGTCCTTGACAAGGTTGAAAAGCAACTTATGTATCACCGTTGTGGTTTTTGTGTAGATGAGAATTGTTCTTGCTAGATACCCGTAGCATCCATGTAAAACATGCAACAACAATTAGAGGACGTCTAACTTGTTTTTGCAAGGTATGTTGTGATGTGATATGGTCAATTACATGATGAGATATATGTGATGTATGAGATGATCATGTTTTGTATAGAATATCATGACTTGCATGTCGATGAGTACGGCAACCGGCAGGAGCCATACGGTTGTCTTTAATTATTGTATGACCTACGTGTCAATCATTAAGCGCTATGTAATGCTTTACTTTATCGCTCACTTAAATTTCAAGATGAATTGTGTTCTCCCCGAGTGTGCACCTTTGCGAAAGTTCGTCGTGTCGAGACACCACCTGATGATCGGGTGTGATAGACTCTACGTTCACATACAACGGGTGCAAGCCAGTGTTGCACATGCAGAACACTTGGGTTAAACTTGACGAGCCTAGGATGTACAGACATGGCCTCGGAACACAAGAGACCGAAAGGTTGAACATGAGTCATATAGTAGATATGATCAATATGATGATGTTCACCATTGAAACCACCTCAACTCACATGATGATAGGACTTGAGTTGGTGAATTTGGATCATGGATCACTCGAATGACGGGAGGGATGTCAATTTGAGTGGGAGTTCTTCAGTAATATGATTAATTGAACTCATTATCATGAACATAGTTAGTAGTGTCTTTGCAAATTATGTTGTAGATTACTTGCTCACACTATAGCTCCCTTGAATTTTTGTATGTTCCTAGAGAAATAGTGTTGAAAGATGATGATAGCAATATTGCGGACTGGGTCCATGATCTAAGGATTGACCTCATTGCTGCACAGAAGGCTTATGTCCTTAATGCACCGCTCGGTGCGCCAACCCCTCTAGCGTCGTTTGTAGATGTTGTGAACATCTGACAGGCACGTTCTGATGACTACTTGATAGTTTAGTGCATCATGCATTAAGGCTTAGAATTGATGCTCCGAAATGTTTTGAACGTCACGAAACATATGAGATGTTCTAAGAGCAGAAATTAGGATCCCAGGCTTATGCCCGTGTTGCGAGATATGAGATCTCCAACAAGATTCTTTGCCTGCATGATGAAAGAGAATAGCTCAATCGTTGAGCATGTGCTCAGATTGTCTGGCTGCTACAATCGCTTGAATCGAGTGGGAGTTAATCTTCCAGATGAGATAGTTATTGATATAGTTCTCCAAGTCACTGTCACTAAGATACTAGAACTTGGTGATGAACTATAAAATGCCAGGGATAGAAATAATTATCCCCGATCTGTTCGCGATGTTTGACACCACGAAGGTAGAAATCAAGAAGGAGCGTCAAGTGTTGATGGTTAGTAAAATCACTAGTTTCAAGAAGGGCAAGGGCAAGGAGGGAAACTTCATGGATGGCAAGTCAGTTGCTACTCCAGTGAAGCAACCCAAAGTTGAACCCAAACCCGAGACTAAATGTTTCGATTATGAGGTGAGCGAACGCTGAAGCGGAACAACCCTAGATATTTGGTAGATAAGAAGGTTGGCAAGGTCGACATAAGTATAGTTGATATACGTGTTATTGATGTGTACCTTGTTAGTACTCCTAGTAGAACCTGGGTATTGGATACCAGTTCGGTTGCTAAATGTTAGTAACTCAAAATAAAAGCTACGGAATAAACAGAGAACTAGCTAAGGGTGAGGTGACGATGTGTGTTGGAAATGTTTCCAAGGTTGATGTGATCAACATCGCACGCTCTCTCTACCTTCGGGATTAGTGGCGAACCTAAATAAATGTTATTTGGTGTTTTGCGTTGAGCATGAACGTGATTAGATCGTGTTTATTGCGACACGGTTATTCATTTAAGTTAGAGAATAATGGTTATTTACCTTCAATGGTCATGCACCCAGTGAGAATGGTTTGTTGAATCTTGATCGTAGTAATACACATGTTCATAACATTGATGCCAAAAGATACAAAGTTAATAATGATAGTACCACATACTTGTGGCACTACCGCTAAATGTCATAATGGTATAAAGCGCGTGAAGAAACTCCATGATGATGGATCTTTGGAGTCATTCGATTTCAAATCGGTTGAGACATGCGAACCATGCCTCTTAGGCAAGATGACTAAGGACCCCGTTTTCTGGATTGATGGAGCGGGCAAGTGATTTATTGGAAATGATACATGTTGATGTATGCAATCCAATGAGTCTTGTAGCGTGCGGTGGATATCATTATTTTCTTACCTTCACTGATGATTTGAATAGATATAGTGTATATTTACTTAATGAAACACAAGTCTGAATCGTTTGAAAGGTTCAAGCAAATTCAGAGTGAAGTTTAAAGATCATCGTGACAAGAAGATTAAAATGTCCGCGATATGATCGTGGAGATGAATATCTGAGTTACGAGTTTGGCATACAACTTTAGACGATGTGAAATTTGTTCCACAACTCACGCCACCTGGAACACCATACTGTGATGGTGTGTCCGAACGTCCTAGTCGTGCTCTATTGGATATGGTGCGTGCTATGATGTCTCTTATCGTTTTGCAACTATAATTTTTGGGTTATGCATTAGAGAACTACATTCACTTTAAATAGGTCACCATCTAAATCCGTTGAGATGACACCGTGTGAATTATGGTTTGATAGAAACTTAAGCTGTCATTTCTTAATGTTTGGGGCTGCAACACTTGTGTGGAAAATGTTTTCACCTAATGAGGTCGAACCCAGAGCGGACAAATGCATCTTCATAGAATGCCCTAAGAACAGTTGGGTGAACCTTCTATCTCAGATCCAAGCATAAAATGTTTGTTGCTAAAACTGGGTCCTTTCTCGAGAAAAAGTTTCTCTCGAAAGAATTGAGTGGGAGGAAGATAGAACTTGATGAGGTTATTGAACCTTTGTTTCAACGAGAGGGTAGCGCAGCGCAGAAAGATGTTTTTGTGAAGCCAACGTTAGTTGAAGAGGAAGTTAATGATGATGATCATGAAGCTTCGGATCAAGTTAATATCGAACCTCGTAGGTCGACGAGGATGCGTACTGCTCCTGAGTGGTACGACAACCCTGTCTTGGAGGTCATCTTGTTGGACAACGATGAACCTACGAGCTATGAAGAAGCGATGATGGGCCCGGATTCTGGCAAATGGTTAGAGGCCATGAAATCTGAGAAAAGATCCATGTATGAAAACCAAGTATAGACTTTGGTAGACTTGCTCGTTGGACGGTAGGTCGTCGAGTACAAATGGACCTTTAAGATGAAGACAAACGCTGATGGTAAATGTCACCATTTATAAAGCTTGAATTCTTGCAAAGGAGTTTACGACAAGTTAAATGAGTTGACTGTGATGAGACTTTCTCACTCGTAGCGATGCTAAAGTCTGTTGGAATTATGTTAGCAGTTTCTGCATTTTTCAATTATGAAATCTGGCAGATGGATGTCAAAACATTGTTTCCTTAACGGTTTACTTTAGGAAAGGTTGTATGTGATACAACCAGAAGGTTTTGTCAATCCTAAGGATGCTAAAAGGTGAGCAAGCTTCAGTCATCCTTCTATGGACTGAAGCAAGCATCTTGGAGTCGGAATATACACTTTGATGAGGTGATCAAAGTTTTTGAGTCTATACAAAGTTCATGAGAAACTTGTATTTGCAATAAAGTGAGTGGGAGCACTATAGAGTTTCTGATAAGTATATGTGGATGACATATTGTTGATCAGAAATAATGTAGAATTTCCGGAAAGCATGAACGGTTGTTTGAAAAGTGATTTTCAAAGGAATACCTGGATAAAGCTACCTAATTGTTGAACATCAAGATCTATAGAGATAGATCAAGATGTTTGATGAGACTTTCAATGAGTACATACCTTGACAAGATTTTGAAAGAGTTCAAAATGGATCAGTCAGAGAAAGAGTTCTCGCCTGATTTGTAAGGTGTGAAGTTGAGTGAGACTCAAAGCTCGGCCACGGCAGAAGAAAGAGAAAGGACGAACGTCGTCCCCTATGCCTTAGCCATAGGCTCTGTATAGTATGTCATGTTGTGTACCGCACCTGTGTGTGCCTTGCCATGAGTCCATCAAGTGGTACAAGAGTGTTACAGGAGTGGATCACTGGATAGCGATCAAGATTATCCTTAGTAACTAAAATACTAAGGAGATATTTCTCGATTATGGAGGTGATAAAGAGTTCGTCGTAAAGAGCTACGTCGATGCAAGCTTTAACACCAATCCAGATGACTCGTAGTAGCAATCTGGATACGTATAGTGGAGCAGCCATTTGGAATAGTACCAAGTGGAGTGTGGTAGTAGTGTTTACAGTTTGACATAGGGATTTGCAAAGTACACACTGATCTGAATGTTGCAAACCCGTTGACTATAAGACCTCTCTCACATGCAAAGCATGATCGAGCCCCAAAACTTATTGGGTGTTAGATTCATAACAATGCGAATCACATGGTGATGTGAACTATATTATTGACTCTAGTGCAAGTGGGAGACTGTTGGAAATATGCCCTAGAGGCAATAATAAATTAGTTATTATCATATTTCCTTGTTCATGATAATCGTTTATTATCCATGCTATAATTGTGTTGATCGGAAACTAAGATACATGTGTGGATACATAGACAACACCATGTCCCTAGTATGCCTCTAATAGACTAGCTTGTTGATCAAAGATGGCTATGGTTTCCTAGTCATGGACATGAGATGTCATTTGGTAACGGGATTACATCATTAGGAGAATGATGTGATGGACAAGACCCAAACTACAAATGTAGCATATGATCGTCTTAGTTTATTGCTACTCTTTTCTGCATGTCAAGTATCTGTTCCTATGACCATCAGATCATGCAACTCACTGACACCGTAGGAGTGACTTGTGTGTATCAAACGTCGCAACGTAACTGGGTGACTATAAAGGTACTCTACAGGTATCTCCGAGGGTGTCTGTTGGGTTGGCATGGATCAAGACTGGGATTTGTTACTCCATGTGACGGAGAGGTATCTCAGGGCCCACTCGGTAATACAACATCACAACAAGCCTTGCACGCAATGTGACTAAGTGTTAGTCACGGGATCTTGTATTACGGAATGAGTAAAGAGACTTGCCGGTAACGAGGTTGAACTAGGTATGGAGATACCGACGGTCAAATCTTGGGCAAGTAACATACCGAAGAACAAAAGGAACATCATACGGGATTAACTGAATCCTTGACATAGAGGTTCAACCGGTAGAGATCTTTGTAGAATATGTAGGAACCAATATGGACATCCAGATCCTGCTATTGGTTATTGACCGTAGAGGTGTCTCGGTCATGTCTACATAGTTCTCGAACCGCAGGGTCTGCACACTTAAGGTTCGTTGACATTTCGGTAGTATAGAGTTATGCATGGTGGTGACCGAAGGTTGTTTGGAGTCCTGGATCCCGGACGTCACGAGGAGCTCCGGAATGGTCCATAGGTAAATATTGATATATAGGAAGTCCTATTTGGTCTCCAGAAAAGTTTCGGGCTCATCGATAGTGTACCGGGAGTGCCGGTAATGTATCGGGAGACCACCGGGAGGGGTATTTCGACTCAAGAGGCTACATGGGCTGTGGGAGGGCGAATACCAGACCTTAGTGGGCTGGTGGAAGTCTCACACAAGTCCCATGCAGCTGGGAAGAAAAGCCCAAAAAGAAAAAGGTGGAAAAAAGATAAAAAGACCAAAATAAGGAGGAGTCCTAGTCCTACTAGGATTGGAGGAGGATTCCTCCTCTCCTCCCCCTTCGGCCGAAGCCTAGAGGGCTTGTCCCTTGCACCAAGCCTCCTCCTCTCTTCCTATTATATATACTAGAGGTTTTAGGGTTTTTTGCACTAGATTTTCTGCCACGTGCTACCCTCTCCTCTAGTGCATAGTTTCTCCTCTAGATCGGTTTTCTGCAGTGCTTAGGCGAAGCCCTGCCGAAATAGCTCCACCACCATCGCCGCAGAGCCGTCACGCTGCCGGAGAACTCTTCTACCTCTCTGCTCCCTCTTGCTGGATCAAGAAGGCGGAGATCGTCATCGAGCTGTTCGTGTGCTGAACGCGGAGGTGCCGTCTGTTTCGGCGCTAGATCGGAAGGACCGTGATCAAGATCGCGAGACGGATCGTGATGAGATCACGGGACGGATCGTGATGAGTTCGCGGGATGGATCGTGATTGGATCGCGGGACGGATCGTGATGAGATCGCGGGATGCTCGGCGATTTGAATCGCGAAGACGTTCGACTACACCAACCGCGTTTCTTAACGCTTACCACTTAGCGATCTACAAGGGTATGTAGATCCACTCTCCCTCTCGTAGATGCTCATCACCATGGATAGATCTTGCGTGTGCGTAGGAAATTTTTTGTTTCCCATGCAACGTTCCCCAACAGATAGGTCACTCCAAGACATAATGGGATGTGTTTTGCCGTTTGGGGGGAAGATTGTCGTTTTTGGTGGAGATTTTAGGCAGGTCCTTCCAATGGTTCCAAAAGGGACAAGAGCACAGATCACAGATGCTACGATACAAAGATCCTATATATGGCAGAAGATTCGTAAGATACACCTTACACGTAACATGAGAGCACAAGCCGACCCTTGGTTCTCTGAGTATCTCTTGAGGATTGGCAATGGAACCGAAGAAACGATAGGTGATGACTATGTCTGTCTCCCTAAGGACATAGTGATCGGTCATACTGAGGATGAAACGACAATCAATAGGCTAATCAAAGAAGTTTTCCCATCTCTTAATTTCAATGCTAAATCGGGAGAGTACATGAGCTCCCGTGCTATTCTTTCCACGAATAATGACCATGTTGATGAGCTGAATTCCAAGATGATTGGTGTGTTTCCTGGCGAAGAGAAGGTATACCATAGCTTTGACTCTATTGAGGATGACTTCTCAAACAATTACCCCATTGACTTTGTGAATTCACTCATCCCAAATGGATTGCCACCGCATGTGTTAAAAGTGAAGGTCAATTGCCCCGTCATTCTACTACGGAACCTCGACCCTCACAATGGCCTCTGCAATGGAACAAGGCTAATGATCAGAGCCTTCCAAGATAATGCAATTGATGCAGAGATTGTTGGTGGGCAACATGTTGGAAAAAGGGTATTTATACCGAGGATCCCTTTATCACCATCGGAGGATATCTCACTTCCCTTCAAGCTTAAGAGGAAACAATTCCCCATCCGTCTAAGTTTTGCGATGACCATTAACAAGGCACAGGACCAGACCATCCCAAATGTTGGTATTTATCTTCCCGAGCCGGTGTTCTCCCATGGTCAGTTGTATGTTGCCTTGTCTAGGGGCGTATCAAGGCAAACGACGCGGATTTTGGCCAAGCCGAACAAACAGGTTGATAAATCAGGGAAAAGCACCAAGAATATTGTCTATAGAGATGTTTTGGAAGGATGATGCAAGTTCATTCTTTGATTGCTTTTTATTCATGCTATTTTGTAGTCAAGCAAACTTTGTTGGCTTTTTTATTTTTTATTTGAATCATCATTTTATTTAAATACATATGGGCATGTTGTGAATTTTGAAATATTTTTACATGGTTTTCGATTTCTGAAATGTGTTTAGAATTCCGAAATGGTTTCGTGTTGTGAATTATGAAGTTACCTATCGCACATGGAGATACGAGCTTCCTAACTACTAACTAGCCACATACATGACTTTCCTAACTTGCTACTGATATTAATCAATTTATATTCCAAAAATAGTTTGTGGGGTCAGGTATGTCTTTCACTCCTAAATAATATCAATGTTTACCTAAAAAAGTGGATTCTATAGAGTTAATGGCTTGATAGAACTCTTGCTAAATTACATATAAACATTGAAATCTGATCCAACTATACGCAATGTGGATATGAAAGGGAAAAGCCAAATTGTCATGATCTGAGATTCACACTGATGTTTCATGACCTTTTGTCTCTGTAATACTGGGACCAATCCAGTCGCTTGTTCATGTGTCAAATAAGAGAATGTGCATGTTTCCAACACTTATCTTCAGGAGTGAAATCGTTTTGCCACTGAAGAGGAGCATATGTCATTTGTCTTCCATGTCATGTAAAAAACATGTTTAGTTCCCTTAAATTAGAGTGGAAAACAGATTTTATAAAGTAGGTAAATTGTTGGATCATGTATCCTAGACTTAATAGATTTACATTTTCTAGAGTGCATAACTGACACGCTAAATCCTAACTTCGACTGCTTGCATAATCAACTTCCAGTTCAAGGAAGCTTCGGGTATTACCTTGCAAATTACTTTTGTCTCTTTCACCCAGCAGCACGAACATGCTTTCCTATTATTGATTACTGATTGTACACATTAAGAGTTTTCGATAATCTCTTCAACAATAGTCCAACATAATCAAGGGAGTCACTAAAATTAGCTGGGAAATACCAAGGAAACCTACAGGCATGTCCTCACGGCTGCCGCAATAATCAATCCTCCTCCCTTGACACTTATGTCGTCGCTCTACTTCCTACAATCCAACTTTTTCTCTCTATCATAACTCTATGATACGTGCGTTGTTACGTGCACGCTTACTAGTTGTTGTTGATTCCTCAAGTGCCAAATAGACCACATAAGAGATAATAATGATGCAGTGGCGTTTTGGCACATGGGAGCGCGCGCTCCTGGTTTTTAAAATGTGTTTTAAAGATATTTTGAAATACCAAAAAAATTCAAATAAAAACTTGGCACGTACATCTTGATACTGTACATACTCACAAAGTCGTTTCGCGAAAAATCGACAACTTATGTGTCCTGTGTGAAAAAGACAAAATCCGTTGTTAAAAAGTACTTTTCACAAGACATTTTTTTGTCTTTTATACACAAGCCACATAAAATGTCGGTTTTCTCTGAAACTTGACGTGCACACATATAATGTCAAAATGTATGCATCAAATTTTTGTTTGAAAATTTTCCACACGTTCAAATATTTTTTACGTGTGCAGGAGTGCGCGCTCCTGGCAGCACCAACTGATTTCCGTGCTCTCTCTGCCTCGGAATCTCAATGTATATAAAGATAATAATAAAATAATGGTTCTAGAAACGCTGCTGACCATATTAAGATACGCGCACATATACTACTCTGTATATATCTTCGCGTTGTCGTATCATCAAAATATGCAAATACTCTTTTCATACACTAATATAAAAACGTTTAGATAATTAAAATAGTGATTTAAATACTTTTATATTAGTTTACGGAGGGAGTACTATACAACACCAACCGCTCGGTCAGTTGTCTCTTCCTCCTATGGTTGGCTCATTGTCTCGTTGCTTGCTTCGTCCGTACGAAACGGAGTTCTTGCGCGACGACTTATGATTACTAGCCATCACCGTACAGAACAGACTTCGAAATTCCTGAGAAATTGCGTACCCATCGGCTAGTGAATTGCTGATTTACGGTCGAGACACCAGAGGACATTGCCGTGGATTGCTTCTTCCGCACGTACGTGCTGGCAGTCGTCAACGCCGTCTACATCGACGGCACAGCCATGAGCCCATGATTTTCTACGGGCTCGCGTCATCCTGGAGCGGAAGCCCCAGCGCAACAATGGCTCCATCATCGTGCTCACGCTCTTCCTCCTCGTATGGGTCTGCGTCGGCGGCACCGTGTACACGGCCTTCTGCGGCTTCCTCTTCCCGTGGTCGGCGCTGCGCCGGTGCCTGGCATCCACCCACGGGGATGCTCGGATGCTGGGACGGTGACCCTGGATCGGATTGGTGTGGCTTCTTGCTCGGCTTCCAGCAGAGTTGGTTTGCTGTTGGGTTTTGGTAGTCGGTGCTTTTCTACGTGTTTAACGGATTTTCGTGCCCCACCCTATGTTTGTGAAGTTGAAGCTGGAAAAGAGGTGCCTTGGCACGACGATAACACCAGACATGTACTCTATTGCAAGGGCATGCTCGGTAAAGCATCGGTGTTTTCTTAATTTTTTGTCAAAAAGACCACCTACCGAATGAAATTGTCAAAAAAAACCACTTACGAGTCAAATTGTCGAATCAGAGCCCCCGCCGCCACCAGCGCAGGCGGCCAGCCAGGCGGTTGGGGCTGCCGCCACCAGTGCTGGCGGTCGGCCGGAATCCCAGGCGGCGACTCGCTGGCGACAGGAAACGGAACAGGTGGGCTCTGCCGCCACCGTGTGAGGCGGCCGGCACTGTAGCTGCTGCCACCATTGCATGCACGGGTTGGGTCACTGTGAGTGACGTCATTGCATGCACGGGTTTGACTGGATGCATTTCCGGTGCTAGCTAAGATCATCTCTAGTGTTACGTTGATTGGAAGACCAAAAAGCTGCTATGTCCGGTTCAAGCAAATGTGCTCCAGCGTGTGATACACATAATACGGTGCCGGCAGCTACAGTACCAGCCGCCTCACACGGTGGCGGCAGGGCCCACCCATCCCGCGTGCGGCAGCAACAGTGTGTCGGCCGGAGCGCAGCAGGTACAGTGCGGCCGCCTCAAACGGTGGCGGCGTGGGCCACCAGACCAGTCCCCGTTCCGTTGCCGCCTGGAATCCTGTCGCCAGCGAGTCGCTGCCTGGGATTTCGGCCGGCCGCCTGCGCTGGTGGTGGCAGGCGTCTCATCCGGCAATTTGACTTGCAGGTGGATTTTTTTGACAATTTTACTCGGCAGGTGGTTTTTTTTGACAAAAAATCGTTTTTCTCCTTCAAGGTTCATCGCTGTTTGGCATGAGCCAAATGGATTCCGGCATCTGCTTCGTCAAGACCTTCGTTAATGACCATCTATGCTAAAGTCGGAGTCGCTGACTCATGGAGGAATGATAATAATGACGCTTTGAAAACAACCTTGGCAATGCTTTTCTTCTTGATGTATGTGTATATTCATGCGTGGATAGCTAGGTTGGCTCAGGTGCTCTGTGTAGACTGTTGTAATGGTTTTCATCCGTTTTTGCTTACGGTTTTGCTAAAACACATCTAGATATGAGATAAATATTGCACATCTAAGTTCTATATCATTGATCTTACGTGGAGATTCGTGTGAGTTTTTTTTTCTTTTTTATGCTTGATTTAGTCATTTAGATGTGCAATAACTACATCACATCTAGCTATACCCTAGACATACTCTTTTGCTTATTAACTAGCAACTTTACACCTTCTTAATTAATGAGACGAGGCAAAGCATTTTTTTCTTTGCTTCGAAATAAAACCCCATGAATTTACGTTAACATTAACTAATATATGTTGTGACCTACGAGTGAGGCTTCTTTGATCAGGAGCATGTAACTGCACATTGTTTTGAGATCACAATAGTCAAGCAAGGTGTTTGGTTAGAAAAATGGGAGCTAATCCATGAACACAAATATATAGGTTAAATTATTTGGTGCACTTATATAGCTTTGGTTATGGAAGACTCCAAGTCGGTGCATGAGGGCGGAACACAATTGGAATTGGTGTTGGTTTACAACACATATTGTCATTTGGTATGTATCATAGAGTGTGTTCCTAATATGTAGTGTACTCCGATGGCACCGTAGACGGTGCCACTTCTCCTTGGATTGATATCTTGTCCTTGGGATTTGAAGCCGTCATTGGAGTGGCGATGAGGGACATGCCTATGGTTCGCCTGAGCTGCCTCATGATGTGGTGGGCGATACGGGGTTACATAAGATTGTTTGATATTCCTGATCATAGGTTATGGTCGATGACTTCACCATATCCATTATCTCTTGTCTGAGCACTTCTTTATTGTTAAGTGTCATATTTATGTCATTTAAGATGAGAACGAGTTCATAGCCATCCATGTTAGAATATTCCCAGTCATGTCGGTCATTAACGTCTCGGGATGGATCAAAAGCAGGTAGATCATATAGCTGGATATCACCATGCACTCTTGTATACAGGAGGTTGTCTTTTGGTTGTGAAAGCGAAGGCAGTGACTATGTGCGACAAAAGGATGCTATCGTCAAAGGTTTCTCAAAGCTTTACTAAAGTTGATAATGCCTCTTCAGGGCCCACTAGCCACTACGATTGTTGAATATCTTCTATCTTGCGGTGTAGTGAATGTATTTATTCTACCCATTTCCGACAAATCTGGAAAGCCGCATGCACTTGCCAAATGTACCATTGCTCACTAATGTACTCCCAGAAGCTATGAAAGCTTCATAATTAAGGATGATAATAGCCTAATAGGTCCTGCGCAACAGTACACTGAACATGCCATCACATTATTGTAACCATTCTTGAGCTTTTGGTGAAGATCGCCATGGAAGCTATGGGCAAGGTGGAAGCAAATGATAAAGGTATGCATCAACCAACAAAAGAAGGTGATGTTCTACTTGGGGGTGTATAGGACCTGAAATAGTTAGTAGAATGTTCATTGATGCATGCTTGCTATTTGATAGGCACTTCATTTTTTTTGAACAATCATTGTGTGTGGAGGGGGGGGCACATGAATCATTACTCAAAGTGATGCAAGGGCGAGTTGTTACAAGAGTGTGGTAGAGCACGAGGCAAGGTATTGGCATCCTGACATGGCCACCACCTTTACAGAGGGAGCATTACATCTGAAAGTCAAGAGGGAGAAGTCTGGAACACTGTTAGTGATCCTTACATTGGTAGAGTGCAAATCACTGCAAAAGACATGCATTTTGAGAATACCTGATTCCATGATTTTCCATAGGAAGGAGAGATCCACAACCGGCCAGAGGCTGATGTCGAGGTCCGCGGGATTAGAAGTGTCCCAAATGTGGTCGATATGGTGGGGATTTGGAGTTCCAGTTGGTGCCATATCGAGGAAGAGGCGGTGCTTGTGTGTAGAAGGAGCATTGTAGTAAGGACTTTCTTCATCGTCCAAACTATACTTGTGGAAGAGGTTGCTTTTGGTGTTCAGACGCCCCCTCGAAAGCAGCCAACTGAATATCCAAACCTTGATATGAATTTTGGACTCCCAAATAAGTGATGCATTATTGTCGATGTCATTTTCCACATGAAGGAGGATAGCAACCTATGGTGGAGAAGGAGGACACATGTTGTCATAGTGATCATTAATATCAAGTCCTACAACAAAGACAACACATTATGTAGCCTGATCGAGGCAACATTAGTAAGGTCGTTCCAGAGGTTAGACATTAATCCACTCTACATGACATGAGAGACTAGGGTGGTGGGGTTTGTGGAGTGCAGGTATAGGTGGGGGTACACATTGGCTAAGGGCTGACTTAGGAGCCAACAGTCAGTCAGAAAAACTAGCTTCGCCATTATTGGTGAACACACCATAGTGCTAGAGGGTAGGTATGTGTGCATTAACCGTCTTCCAAAAAACGAGGGATGTGAGGGTTGGTGGCTACGGTAGTAGGAGTGGTGATACCATTGAGCCCAAGGAACACTAGGGTTTGGAGCAGCTTGTACACAAACTTCATAAGTAAACAATTATTCTGAATAAGCAAGATTTTCATGCCCATACCACCTTTTATTTTTTTCTTTGTAAACATTTTTCAAATAAATAAGACATTAAGCCCCAGTGCACGTTTCTTCGACAACCCAGAAGAAGGCTCTCTGGATCGCATCTAGTTGTTTCAGGATTTATTTTTGGGAGGTGCAAAGTGATTGAGTGACTGAAGGCGGACTAGAGCAAAGTGAGGCAAGCGTCATGAGAGAGAAGTTGTGCCACCCCCGGAGAGATACCTTAAGAAGGTGTTGTCGATGGGTTGGAAGGCGGTAGGGGAAGTTTTGTGGGCGAGAGAGCGAGCACAAGATATGTCTGTGTAAAGGTGGAGATGGGGCACACTAAGGTTGTCGCAATGGCAGCGGAGGTAGAACTGTCAGTATGGAGAGCAACCAAGTTTGTTGTGTGGAAGTTGAGGTTAAGGCATGTGGCCAGCATGAAGTTGTCAAGGATAGCCTCGAGTTGAAGGGCGTCGTCGTGAGAAGTGTGGTATGATCTACATACTGTAAGACCACTGGGGTAAGTTGTGGTGGATGGGGTGGCACAGTAAGCTGTCTTAGAGTGAGCGAATGATCTAGACGTTGGAGAAGGTCGACAATAATAATGAAAATGTATTGGTGAGGGGAGCCTCTGTCTGATACCAACTTTGCAACTGATCCAAGGCCCATGTGGCCCATTTAGCAGAACTGTGATTTTATCAATGGTTAGAAGCATGTTGATACAGACACACCAGGCAGGAGGGAAACCACAAACGAAAAGAATAGAGAGGAGGGGATCCGAGCCAATGTAGTGGCTTTTCAGAAGTCAATTTTGAAACCCACGATGTTTTATTTCGACTATGGCAACAACTAAGAAGGTATGTGGCGTAGATGAAATTCTTAGCAACTGGCATTTCGTTAATGAAGCAGGTCTGGTCCTCACGTACCAAGGTTTCGATCATTGGCTTAAGACTGTTGTCCGAAACTTTAGCCAAAGCTTTTGTGGGCATGAGTCGAATCCTCATGTGTAGCTCCGAAGATAAGACATAGACACATAGTGGCCAACTGTGACGTCATGACGAAGGAGAGGCAGAGGTTGACTAGGTAGAGCAAAGGGGGAGAGGGGTGGTCATTTTCATCGATGTAGAAAGCATCGGCGGAGCTACATGCAAACCTGAGGATGCCGCTGCCCCCAGCCATAAGAAAAGTAATGGAGAAAAAAATAGGGGCCTAAAATTCGGTAAAGTGTACTCATTCCCCCCCCCCCCAAGCTTCATATTTCTATTATACCCCCTGGCATCCTGCGCGAGCTCCGCCACTGGTAGAAAGGACACATTCCCTGAGCTCGAGATACAGATGTCTTGGCCATCCCCGACAAGGGCTCGCCAAAGGCGGTGGAGAGGTAGGGATTCGCCCTGTGTTTGAAGGGTGTGTGTGTGGAGAGAGATAGAGGGGGGGGGTAGGGTAACATGGAGAAAGAATTCGATCAATAGCCATTGGATGCAGATGGAACGAAGAACAATAAAATGATTAAAATTGTTTTTCCCAATCACCTAGCGAGGCCCTAATTGATGTGTATATTTTATCGGATACATCAACATTTGACCTGCAAAAGGATAGCGTAACATTTTTTTTCTGAAAAAGGATAGCATTTTCTCAGTCCTATAATGTAAGACGTTTTTTACACTAGACGTCTTACATTATGGTATAGAGAGAATAACATTTTAGTTTCGCCAATAACACACGTAAGCTCGGTTTATATAACGAGCCTGTCGAACCTAGCAAATGTGCGCTGCACGAAAACCTTCAGCACGTCAAATTACAAGAGGCTGAGATCGAGCTAATAACATGTAGCTTGCATATACATATACACGAATATGCAGTAAGCTAGCTAGTACTATTGACTATAATTATTATTGTTTATCCCCGAGTTAAATCGGGCGGCGCGGTCAATCTCGGCCATCATCCCGGGGCTGAGAACGACGCTGTTGGAGGCGCACCAGTCCAGGTAGGCCTCCTGCATGGACAATGCTGGCGGCGGCAACGGCGGTGCTGGGGATAGCTGCCGGTCGTCCCGATGAGGAGTAGGAGGAGGAGGCGTGCGCGGAGGGGCGGCGCCGGTGAGCCTCTGCACGGTGAGGGCGAAGTCCTGCGGCGGCACCCGGTAGAGGTGGGGTGGTCCTGGGCGGGGTCCCGCCGTGTCCTGCTCCTCGTCGCCGGCGTAGACGTCGCCGGTCCCTGCCGCTGGTGATTATTCTCCATTGATCTGAAGGAGGTGCGTGGCCGATCGGTCTGGAGCTGAGGTTCGGTCCCTCAATGAGCTGTGCATGCAGTCAAGTGCTGGGGAAGCTTTGGTCGTAACATCTCAAGTTCTCAACATGGGTATATATATGCCGGGTCGTCGGGGTCCCTGTGACAGGGACGTTCACGCAGAAGATGACGTCACACATGGCGGCTGACCCTGTGAAGGTCTTCCTGGGTGCTACTTGGATTCCGTCAGCACAGACGCGTCTTTTTTTTCCTTTTTCTTTTTTTGCGGGGGAGCACGGCTGCACGGACGCGTCTCTGGCTGGCTCACCTCATTCCTTACCGCGCCTCTTTGGAGCTCGGTCGATGTATCTTCTTGCAAATTAAAGAATATAAGAACACACCGAATACCTCATTCGTTACCTACGTGAGTACGTGCTAGCATCTTGTAAATTAAAGTGTCAGCACACACGGAATGCACATGCTTAACAAAACCATATTCATTCACCGGTCAGATCTTAACAATTTTGTTCCCCAACTGCGTGCATACAGTGTGGAGTGTATTTAGATACTTGGTTAGAGGAACAAAAACATTGCCCTACCCCCAATCGATACAAAACATACCAGACTAGATTATTCTTTTGAGATAAACACCACACATCAATTTTTTTTGACCGAAACAACAGGAGCTCTGCCTTTTCATTATATTAGAGGGAAAAACTGTACAAGACTGCTGGAGGTAGCAGCCAGAGAAAAGAAGTTAAAACACAACAAGAAGAAAAGAAAGCTGAAGCCAAGGGGCATTCAGCTTCACACCCAGAAGAACTACTCCCCTGCCTCCCTAAGGAGGCCTATCGCATCTGTAGCAAGAAGCAGCACGGTAACACTGGAGTTCGTTGATGCTTTGAAGACTCTGTTGTTTCTCTCAATCCAAATGTTCCAAGCAATGTACATTGCCGCCGTGCATTCATCTGTAGCATTTCCTTTCTTCTTCGGACTACGTATTTTGCTCCACCATGCCGAGATGGAAGCCGCTCCCATGGCCGCCTGAGCAACAGATGGGAAGATGCTGGCCTTGTTCCATACCTCTTTCGCAAAAGGGCAATCAAGGATGAGGTGCTTGGCAGATTCAAGAGTCTGATCACAATCCGAGCAAAGATCATTGTGATCCCAGTTGCGAGCAAGAAGTCTGTCAGCAGTCCATAATCTATTTTGAAGCAGAGTCCAAATAAAAAACTTGATCTTCCTCTCCGCTTTGATGTTCCAAACGTTCGAAAGATGTGGCTGTGGGGTGCGAGTTAGGAACGGAAAGTGGTAGGCAGACTTGGCAGAGTAATTTCCATTAGCCGTCAGGTTCCAACGGATTGAATCAGGGCAAGGCTGTAAGGAGGTTCCTTGCAAAGTCCACCATAGGCTGATGAAGGAGTTCATTAACTCTGATGTGTTTATATTCCTCAATCCTCTCATCCAAGAACCATTTGACATGGCTTCGCCGACAGTCAACTTCTTGGATCTGGCCATCTTGAACAAATCCGGGGCAATCTCCTTAGGAGCAAGGCCATGCAACCATCTGTGACTCCAAAAATTTGTGAGTCGACCATCACCCAACGAAATGGTTGTACATGCCGCGAAAAGATTCAAATCAGCCTGCTCACAAGGCATCGGAGTTCCCTTCCATGGTCTGTGAACCTCATCCCATCCATACCAAGGCTAGCGTGGGTGGAGAGCACGGCCGAATGCATGGATATCTTTGATGCCCAGGACACCCACATTCTTGGGTGCGCAAATCCTCTTCCAATTAATAAGAAATTTACCATCGTGGGCTTCCTCATCTGCATTCCAAAGGAAGTTGCGTCTCAACTTGTGAAACTTCTTAGTGAACCATCCACTCGGTGCAAAGGCAGTTAGGAAAAAAGTGATGGTGGTTGTGAGGACAGCGTTGATCAGATCAAGGTGTCCTGTCCGGTTGAGAAGCTTCCCTTTCCATCTGCTTAACCTCCCAGACCCCTTGTCAAGGAGTGGCTGCAAATCAATCCTTCTCAGCTTTTTAAAAGAAAGGGGGAGCCCAAGGTACTTGCACGAAAACGATCCAACAGAGCCACCAAAGCTTGCAAGACAAGACTGCACTCTATCTTGTTGGCAACGGATAGGGTAGACCACACATTTAGCCGGATTAATTTTGAGACCAAAAATAGAACCAAAAACCTCCAGAATCTTGAAAATAGCCAGAAGCTGAGAATGATCCGGCGAGGCAAAAATTGCAGCAGCATCTGCATAAAAGGCTAGTCCTCATCCTTACAACGTTCCTAGGAATAGGCTCTAGAATGCCACGGCTTGTGGCGCACTCAAACATCCTCAGCAGAGGGTCCATGGCAAGGATAAATAGCATCAGAGATAGTGGATCCCCTTGCCGCGGGACTTTTTTGTGAACAAAGGGAGGTTCCAAACACCCGTTAAGATGCACCCGAGAAGAAGATGAGGCAAGCAACAGACTGATAATGTTTCTCCATCGCTGCCCAAAACCATAAGCCTCCATTACATCCAGCAGATAAGGCCATCAAACCGAGTCAAAAGCCTTGGCGAAGTCAAGTTTCAGGAAGACCAGAGGAATATTTATCTTGTGAGCATCTTTGATAGTCTTTTTGACATAAAGAAAGTTATCTTGGATAGATCTTCCATGGATGAAAGCACTCTCGGTGCAAGAAATAAGTTGCTGCAGTTCCGGCCCCAACCTATTTGTAGACTATCTTTGCAAAGCTGTGCAACAAGCTCACAGGTCTGAAATCATTGGCTGAACCGCAGCCTCAATCTTGGGGAGCAGAACAATGTTAGCAGAATTGAGAAGGTTGCAGTTGGCTCCTCGAAGGCAAAAAAATTGGTGCACCGCAGCCACCAAATCCTCCTTGATTAACGTCCAGAATCTTTTGAAGAAATTTCCTATAAAACCGTCCGGCCCTGGAGCTTTTTCATCATGCAAGTCGAAGACAACCACCTTAATTTCCTCCCCCAAGAAAGGCAACTCCAAGTGTTGCAGGTCAGCCGAAGGGTGCTGGAGTAAATCCCAATTGATCACCCTCCTCTCTGCAGTCGAAGATCCCAACAGTGACGTGAAGAGCTTGAAGAGGAGCTCCTCTTTGAGCTTGTGCTCATTAACGTCACCATTCTGTCCTCTAAGCACTGGAATATGGTTCTTCCTCCTTCTACCGTTCGGTCTCAGGTGGAAAAGGTTAGAGGAAGCGTCACTTGCTTTGATCTTGGAAATTCTTGATCGTTGGCGCCACATAATTCTCTCCACAGCCGCAATACCCAGCAACCGAGCCTTGAGGGTTCTACGAAGTTCCCATTCAGCCTCGGAGAGCTCCCGATCCTCCATTGCCAAGTCCAAGTTAAAGATGACCTCGTTTGCCACATTGAACGCCAAGTTAGAGGAAGCTTTGATCTTCTTATCCCAGGCTCGCAGGGCCAAGGTAGTACGAGAAAGTTTAGCATGGAGCCTCCGCAACGGTTCATTGGATCTCATCGGCTTGCTCCAACTCTTGGTGACCACATCATCTAAACCATGCAGTTTCAGCCAGTACGCTTCAAATCTGAATCCTTTGTAGATCTTGACATCCATATTCTTATCTTCTTAAGCAGTAAAGGAGAGTGGTCAGAGACAACAGAAGAGACCGGGGAAAGCTGATATTGAGGGTATTCTAGACTCCCAGTCATTGGACATGAGCACACGATCAATATTGGTAAGAGTTGTGACTGCTCTTTCATTGGACCAAGTGAATTTCTTTCCAAAGAGAGGAAGATCTCTCAGCTCCAGCACATCAATAGTGTTCCTGAATTGACCCATAAGTCTGAGATTGATATTGGAGTTATTCTTGTCCCCGGCTTTGCAAATTAACTTAAAGTCTCCCAACACAAACCACTCTTTCTTAACCATTGGTTGCAACGCAAGCAATTCAGCCAAAAACGGTTCTTGTCCGAGACAAGCTACGGGACATAGACGCAAGAGATGTCCCAAGAAGAATCGTTGGTTTTATCCAGGACAGTAGCTGACAGAGAGAATTCACCCGGCACCGCCAACAAAGGAGTAATGGCAAAATCAGCCGAGCTCGCAATTAGGATGCCACCTCTATATCTAGAAGCAGGTTTGAACACAAAATTATCAGAGAATCTCGCACCAACCGATTAAACAACAAAATCCCTGTCAATCTGCACCATCTTTGTCTCTTGCAAACATACAATGTTGCAATTCAGATCAGCAATAATCTTTGCAACATCACCCTGTTTGGCACCGTTATGCAACCTCCTCACATTCCAAGAGAAGATGTTTATATCCAGAAAAACAATTGTAGACTCAGAGGGCAGTCGACAGAATCAGTAGCACAAAGAAAAACAGACCAATTGAACAACCAAGACAGGCCAGGCAATAACAACACATAGATAAGACTACCAGATGGAACAGTCCCACTACTCCACAACTCAAGAAGCCCACCCGGCATCCTCCTTGCATCTAACCAGAGATCTGCAGCAATAGGCCTGAAACTAACGAAACTGATGGCACAACAGCTACAGAGCAGAGAGTAGCAGCCACACTGCCCTTGCCAACAACAAATAGAAGAGCGACTAATCATGGAAACTAGGCAAACTCGTAGGCACCCAACCAACAAGGTAGCAGTCAAGCCGCCACCGCCATCCCTTCTGCGGCCAGCCTAGAGGCCGATAGCTTCTTCTTGTCCAAATTCTTCGCCTTTACCAGCTCAGTGACAACTTCAATGAAATGCTTCGGCAGCTCCTCCTTGTAGAGGTCCTTGTACCTCTTGAGCGCATCAAGGGTGGCCGGTCCATCGTTGGTGATGAGCCCCTCCTTCTTCATCAGGATGAGCCGGGCTTTGTCCATGGAACTAAGACCGCTCGAAGGCTTGGCTGCCAGCCTCCCGCTGCATCTTGGGGGGCCAACGTCGAGTGCCAACGGGGATGGCCTAGCAGGTGGCGGTGTAGGAGGTGGCGGGGAGGGCGCCGGACCTGAACTGCACTGCAGAGGGGGGCAAGCCGCGGCAGCAGGGGCGCTGATAGAGTCGAGAAAGGCTGAGATTTGGTCCAACACATTGGTTGACCAAGTGCCCTCATCTACCGGAGTTGGATCTTCAACGAGGGGGCAGTTTGGGCTTGACCCATCAATGGGCCCATCGTGCCTCGGCCCAGCCCTAGACGGGCCACGAGCCATATCAAGCGCTAGCAGGCCACCCTCCAACTCGCCACCTGGCAAGGCGTAGGGAGCGACCGTATCTTCCTGGGATAGTCCATGCATGCAAGCAAGCGAGGACTCCGACACCCATTGGTCAGTGCTTGGAGGCGGCAGCAGCTCTAGAGCCCGTCTAGGGGAAACAATGTCAGAGCTAGCGGATGGGGCCACCTGCCCCAGACTTGCGAGGGAATGGCAACTGCCCACATGGCCTACCCCGGATTGAGGCTCTTTAGTTGCCAAAAACTGGGGTGACGTCAGCAATGCATGCCCTCCACCAGACTTGTTCAGCAGCACGGGCACGCCGTCTGATGATGAGAAGGGGTCGCCGGCAGCCGACGGAGAAGCGCAGAACTTCATGTCGATCAGCGACGATAGCAAGGGTACCGCATCGACCGCCTCCCTTCTAGCCCCACCAGAGACATGCCGCCTCCCACCGCCGTGACCCCCACCAGCGTTGGCACTGCCCTGTGAGGAGCCAACCTGCCCCGGGCCGTGGCCGTACTATCTTCGGTGATACCGGCTGGAGGAGCTGCCTCTATGATATGCACCGTCTCCTCCATCCCCATCTGGTCTAGGGAAGCGGAGTCGCGAGTGCACCGGAGCTCTTGCTGGAGGAGGAGGGAAGTCGCCATCTTCATAATGCAAATACCAACGGTAGCCCCACTTCGTCGGCCAAGGGGTGGTGGAGGAAACTTCAGAAGGTATGCCGTTGATGTCGCTGCCAGAACTTCGCCCACTGTCAGAGCTCGAATCCGGGGGGGGGGGGGGTAACGGACATCGACAACCCTGTCCAGATGGATGAGGATGGGGTGCCCGAGTAGACCGACATGACCCCAGCGCCCCGGCATCTCCTTCAAAACACCAAACTCCGGGAAGTGCCTCCCCGGCGATCCCAGCTCCCTTGGTTCTTCCAGTTGCAGTATTCCCCTAGTCTTTAGCTTCTGGACGTCGTCCATCCACACCCAAAGCCGCAAGCAACCCGTCTCTTCCTCCGATCTCACCTCCGAGTAGATCTCGTCAATGAACACCGAAGGATCGAAGAGGGTGCACACGGACTCAACGTCCCAAGCATGCTCACGAACGCCCTCGAGGAAGACCCTCGCTGTAAGAGCACATTTCTCCATGTGTGCTTTTGGGTAATTGATGACGCCCCTATGGACTAATGGTTGCCTTGTGTTATATTCGAAGGATTTGTCCATAGGCACTTCTTGAAGTCCATCTGTTGGGTTTCAAGGAGTTTATATGATGACCAAGGTGGTATTCAAGGTTTATCCAAAGATTGGTCATGTGAGAGTTGAGTTTATTGCAAGCATGTCTTGAAGAAGGAGATTGTGTGAGCATTCATGATTACCTTCAAGACATCATCTTTATGAAGAAAGAAGATAAGATACAAGGTTGATCAAGACTAAGTCAAAGAGTGAATCAAGTGATCAACACACAAAGCGTGCAAGATGTACTAACCCATGTTATGGTAAGCATTATCCATTACGCTTTGTGTACTAACCCATGTTCCTTGTGAGAGTTCTTTGTGGGGTTAGGAATATTTCCATGGGATTGCATCAAGAGGAAGATCCCATACAACCCATGGAAGATGACATCAAGTGGTGATCGTTATCAAGGTTGCGGTGTGCAAGTTCAAGTGAAGCATCACGGAGAGATCAGGCTTGAAGCTTGCCGTCCATTGTGATGTCAATGGACTTGTGAAGATGTGCCGAAGAGTATCTCACCCATAGTGGAGTATGGGGGAGCAATCATCTAGTCCTCATCAAGCCAACGCAATCAAGAAAGGTGGTCCATCTTGAGGAAGTCAAGATCGTCATCATCTAGCTCAAGTGGACTATGCGCAAGGCTAAGGTTTGACCTTGATAGGGTTTTCTATTTTACCGGTCTCATAGTGGTAGTCGGGAGACTGGGTTATAGGGTAGGTAACCGTGCTATCAAGGGGGCTCTCAAGTGAGTAGCTTGATCGTATCGTTCATTGAGAGCTCAAACCATTGCATTCTTGGCATCATCATCTTTCTTGGTTCTGGGTTGGTTTTTCTCGTTGAGGTTTCTTGAGCTTATGGTCAACTTCATGACAAGCTCAAGTTCATCGAAACTGAGTCCATATGCATCTTCAATGATGTTTTCGATGTTGGGGTTATTGCCGATTCTTCATTGAAAGAGGTTTCTCATCTCTATACCTTTGGCATTTTCTATACTGCCTCTTCTTAAGAAAACAAGCTTGAGTTTGCTCAATTCGGAGCTCATTTGCAGAAGTTGTGGCAATTCTGGTTTTGACTGTATTCTTCCGTTTTTCTAGCCGGGTAGTTATAGGTGTTGCAGTTCAGTGGATTGCGGTAGTACCGCTCCTCGGAGCGGTAGTACCGCAAGTGGCACGGAAGTAATTTTTTACTTCCGCCCCGAGGGTGGTAGTACCGCAAGCACAGAAGTAATTTTTTACTTCCGCCCTCGGGTGGTAGTACCGCAAATGACTTCCGCTACTACCGTGCGGACTTTTTCGCAGAGTTTCCCTCTGCGGAGGTTGGCACGGAAGTAATTTTTTACTTCCGTGTACCTCCAGTGGCTGCCTCTGCCGACCGTGCGGTAGTACCGCACGGGCTCACGGTAGTACCGCTCCGGAGGTTCTACCACTTGTGGCCCCGTGCTAACGGCCAGGGCCGGTTACTCCCGTGCTAGCGGTAGTACCGCAAGCCGTCACGGTAGTACCGTGACTTTTGCGGTAGTATCGCGGTACGCGGGGCTGAGTGAGTGGATAACGGTTGGATTTTCCCCACCTATAAAAGAGGGTCTTCTTCTCCAATGGACCTTACCTTTTGAGCTTGTGTTCTTCCCCCATTGTTGATCTTCTTCGAGCTTGCTAACTCTCAATCCCTCCAATGATTCTTGCTAGTTCTTGAGGGAAAAGAAAGAGGAGATCTAGATCCACATTTCCACCAATCACTTTCTCCTCTAAGTGAGGGGAACCCCTTGGATCTAGATCTTGGAGTTCTTCGTGTTCTTCTTTGTTCTTCCTCTCATTTCCCTCCCTAGCATTAGTTGCTTTGGTGGGATTTGGGAGAGAAGGACTTGGGCATAGGTTTGAGTTCTCCACGGTGATACGTGGAAGTGAGAAGTTGAGAAGCTATTACTCTTGGGTCTTTGAGCACCCTAGAGCTTGTTCCTCCTGGGTGCTTTGGTGCCCTAGACGGTTGGTGGTGCCTCGGAGCTCAATCATTATGGTGCAAAGCTCCGGGCAAGCTTCGGGGTCTCCAATTAGGTTGTGGACAATGCCCTGAGCATTTGAGGTCACCGCGGAGCCACAATCCATTGTGGTGAAGCTTCGTGGTGTCGTTGGGAGCCTCCAATCAAGTTGTGGAGATTGCCCCAACCTTGGTTGTACAGGTTCGGTGACCACCCTCAAGGGTCCCTTAGTGGAATCACGACATCTTGCATTGTGCGAGGGCGTGAGGAGATTACGGTGGCCCTAGTGGCTTCTTGGGGAGCATTGTGCCTCCACACTGCTCCGAACAGAGATTAGCATCCGCAAGGGTGTGAACTTCAGGATACATCATCGTCTCCGCGTGCCTCGGTTATCTCTTACCCGATCCCCTTTACTTATGCACTTTAATTTGTGATAGCCATATTGTTTCTTGTTATATATCTTGCTATCACTTAGTTGCCTATATTGCTTAGCATAAGTTGTTGGTGCACATAGGGGAGCCTAGTTGTTTTAGGTTTTGTGCTTGACTAATTAAACGATAGTTTTATTCCGCATTTATTCAAGCCTAAACCGTAATTATTTTAAAGCGCCTATTCACCCCCCTCTAGGCGACATCCACGTCCTTTCACTCGCCTTGAACAATAGCTTGGAGGGGGAGGCACGACGGAAGCGCTACCATGGCGACAACAGGAAGGAGACCCTGCCGATGAGGAGAGGTCCCTGGATGGCGATGGCGGCGTCACGTGCCTGGGCGTCGTCAAAGATGAGCAGGTATTCGCCCAGCGCACAGAGGGATACCTTCACTGCGTCTGCCTGGATGCGGAAGTGCTGCGCCATCGCCTGCTTGACGGCGGCCAGTCCAATGCCGGGGTGCAAGCTAACAATGACGCCACCACCCCACATCTAGACAAGCGGCGCTCCGCCTCGGCTAGCGACGCGCTCACCACCAGGCTGCGGCGCATCTCCACATCAGCAGCAGGGGCTTCCATCGTAGCAAGAACAACCCAGGGAGGTGGCGGACCTAGGGGGGAGGAGGAAGCGGAGCTGGGGTCTGCGCCTGCAAAGAGGAGGAGCTCGTCGGAGCCTTGGGTGCTCACCACCTCGCCTTGTGCCCAGTCTCGCCGCACAACAGGCACCTAGGCAGGTTTGTGCACGCAACAATCCGGTGGTGAGGATCTAGGCACTTGAAACACTTGCCCCAGGCTTTCTTACGGAGGAGCTCTCTATACTGGGATGGCTTGGACCGGGTGGAGGAGCGGGGCGGGGGTGCTGATAAAAGGGTGGTCTTCTCCCCTGGCCCACCATCGTCCACCCGTCGCCATCAATGCGAGGAGCAGATCCGGGAACGGACCGAGGCAGGATGTGGACTGCGGACTGGAGGCACGGTCTACCCCTCACTTCAGCCGGCGCCCCCATGCCCTGCCATGGCACTGATGGTCCGGGAGCACGCGCAGGGCAGAGCAAGGCATCCTTGAAGGTAGCAGGTGGGCATCCACCTACCACAATGAAATCTGCATGAGTCCCCGATCCACCAGGGGATGGAGCAGCAGGCGGGGGATGCGAAAGGGGCGTCGAGGCGGCGCCGGCCATGACACCACACATCATTTCAAGTAAGATACAAATGCCACCACGAAGCTCAAGCAACCAAACATGTCGGTCGATGGCCGACATCAAGAGTATAGCTAGCCTATATTGCATCCCTGCCGGTGGCAGAAGGTCACATCCCGGATTTTTCACAAATCTAAAATGTTATTTTTTTACAGGGTTTCTTTCCTACGAAAATGCCTGTGTTTGCTTGTTATTGGCTAGATTTAAATAGGAGTCATTTGATTTGATATAAATTGTGGCTTAAATATAATTTCTGGAATGACTCAGAACCGTAAATTGTCATTTGAGGATTATTTATAAAACCAAAAATGGAGCTCACAAGATGCTTGTGACTTTGTAGATTTTTTGGGTTGGAAATAATGTCTACCCTAGGGTTTATTTGAAACCCTAAAGTTATTTGGAAATTAAATCGAACCCTACATGAGGGAATAAATCAATATTCAAAAAATGGACGACATATTGAATATTTAGTTGGTCATAAAGAAAATGTTGAATAAGTTCCAAATAATAGTTGGAACCTTGGATAAATTATCCTAAATGTTTTAAAGATTCAAAAATCAAATGGGATTATTAAATACAAGGCTTTATGAATTACTTCCTCCGTCCCAAATTAAGTAACTGAAAAATGACTCAAGTTTGTACTAACTTTAGTACAAAGTTGAGTCATTTTTGAGTCACTTATTTTTGGACGGAGGGAGTACCATCAAATATATTTTCTAGAGGCCCTAAATAAATGTTTGATCTTCGGTAAATATTCTTGGTGGAATTTAGGATAATTTTGGTTTTGAAAATGAATTGAAATTCAAAACAAAAATCAAAAAGGAGAAAAAAGAGAAAAGAAAAGAGAAAAAAACAAAGCTAGCTAGGCCACACACACAAACCAGCCCAGCCGGCCCAGCAAGTACATCGAGGACCAGCGTGCGGACAGCCCAACGAGTCAATATCCAGAGGTAAGATCAAAATCCAATGGCCAGCGTAGCGTCTACATTGCTCTCTCTCTCTCGCCTTGCTCTCTCACTGACCACCCTTACCCGCTTGCGAGCCGCCTTCGTCAACATCTCGTCAAAACTCTCGGGGCCACGATCTCGCCCATCGTCGAGCATTCATCGCATGAACTCCATCATCTGGCCACGCTCGTGCCACGCAACCTAACCCTATAAGAAGGCCCATTCGCCGCTTGTTTCCCCCTCTAGAAATCATCCACATCTTCGCGAGGCTGTCCCAAATCGCCGATGTCGCCGCCGCCTCTAACCTCGTTGTTGCCGACCAAATTCGATGAGGTAGACCTCCGCGAGCCTCGAAGGTAACACCTACACCACCAGCACAACCACCACCCATTTGCACACTGTTCTTACAACCTACGCATAGCGAGAGCATCCTTGGAACTCGCTCCCGTCGTCGACTGAGCTCCACAAACGCCATCTTCGTCTTCCCCGAGGAGCCCCCGCCACGCCTTCATCTTATCTGTCGCGTTGCGGTTAAGCTCGTTAACCACCTCTCCGTCTCCTATGACCACTAGGGCATCGAGTTCGTCCACTCCCGAGAGTTGTTGTCGCCATCTCCGGCGAGACCTCCAATGACCTAACCTCGACGAGCAACTCGGCCGTTCAATCTTGAACAAACGCTCTAGATTGGATCTTGAGCGAAGGGGTATGGGCTACGATTTTGCCACGTCATTTATGTGGGGAAGCGGTATCCTTTGATCATAGCCGTCCATGACACTTAAATCCAACTACTCACATCTCACTTAATCCAAATTAGTATCAACCAATGGATCGCACCACATGGCCCCTATTTAATTAAATTCATTTAAACAAATAAAACATAACTTTTATGTAATCCCCTTGAAACGTCAAAACATCATAACTTTTTATCTAGAAGTCCAAATGCAGTTAACATGTAGCAAAAATGACCCTTGTAGAGAAACCTTTCATCCAGAACAATAAAATTTAATTTGGAATAGTTTAAAATTCAAATTAAAACACAACTTTTCAAAGTGGGTCTTAAATGCAAACTATAAATGCATAAAATATTTTCTTTCACAAATGATCCTCATAACTTGAACTATCAAATGAGGTGAGTGGAATTTAATTTTGAATTAAAAAATAGTTCAAGAGAGGCAAGTCAAATTCAAAATTTAATTGCCTATAACTTTTAAATCATAGACTTAAACTGAGTATTTTTGTTTGCATTATATTTTGTGACTTAAATTAAACTTTACGAAATGAAATAAGACATATAACTTAGGGAAATTTACACTTAATTTGAATTTAACTTAAACCTAAATGGCACAAAAAATCCTTTTCAAAAATTCAATTTAATGAAACCTTTTACAAATGAATTCATGAACTACATTATATATGAATTCGTTTGAACCTGAGCGTAACCTTTCAATTCAAACCCAAATTAGATTCAAATTGTAATATCATTCAAACTCAATTATAATTTAATTCAAACAAGTTAAATTCTAATTGAATTGCAACCCAAACCGAGTTTTTGAACCCAAGTAAACGTTTTGAATCTATTTGAACCTAATTCAAATTGAGTGAACCCAATTCAAATTCAAATAATATGTTCTGACTTCAAACCAATTCAAACTTAAATATGGATTCAACTTAAATTCAAGATTAAATACAAAGTTAACGTTAACACCAAAATTAAGTTAAGAGTTGAAATCATATTTAGTTAACATTCAAGTTGAATTGTCATCAAGCTTGAATATGAACTTACCAAACCATAGTTCATATAGTTCCTTGTGTTCGTTCAATCTAGCAATCCAACCTTGCATCACATACCTATATGTGATGAATCTATTTGATTGATACCACATGTGAACCCTTGTGTCATATGCATTACAAGTAACAACTACTATGTTGTTTTCTAACCCTTTGAGTTGACACATGGCACATAATCTCACACACCATTTATAGTGAAACCATACACTACACTTAGTTATATTGTACATTTGTTTTATCAAGATTGTGTCTGTGAAGAACTTCATCGATTGCTAAGAATGTGTTTGCTGCGAACTTCATAAATAACCAGGAAAGTTTCACTTCCATATTTCACTATGCTGCAATGTTATGTTGAACCTGGTATATGATAGTCACCTGTTTAGTTTCTATTACCCTTATGGCCTCTTGGGCATTATTGAATTCTGCGATTGTGTGCCTAGCTTTGCTATGAGGTATGGAATTGAATTTCAAGAATGGTTCTCAAGAGTGGTGGGTCAACGATATAGTTGTAGGCTTTGGACTAGTTATCAGGTGAATGCTTCACTGGGTTGATGCACGTTGGAGTCCCCATTGCATGCACCAATGATTGGGCGTGCACTTGTAGGGACCGTTCTTTTCTAGCGATATGCGTTGATGGTTGAAGCGCTCCGGAGTCCCCATTGTCGTGCCATTGATTGAGCACGCTTGAAACACGTAAACATCCTATCTGGGAATTAGAGGGTTCTCATCCGTCGGTAGAAATGGGAATCAGATCATTCTAGCTTGGGTCAATGTTAGATGATTGTGACTTGACTTGGAGATGGATGTTGATGGAGATGGTTTTGCTACAAAATAGGACTTGAACTCTCTTTTACCATATACTCCCCCGTTTCTTTATATAAGATGTAGTTATTTTTTGATAAAATTCCACAATGTAAGGTGCATTTCTGCTAATTCCTATTTTAGCCCTCTAGAAAAAACACCTCTCTCCTTATTGGAGATATCTCTCCTTTTTGAAAAAAAGGAAAGTAACTCTCTCCTGATTGCCCATATCTCTTCCTTTCTTGGCCTAATTGATTTACTTTCCACTAACCAATGAATTATCCAAGGATAGTTTCGTCATAAATTCTCTATAATTCCATACCTTGGTCATTGTGCAAAACAAATACACCTTACATAAATGAACAAAGAAAGTGTTGTTTAGAATGGAGAATTTATTGTTATTTGGGTGTTACTTTTACATACATTTAATGGGTTGACAACTGTGAACATATCATTTGCAGGATTTTCGATATCAAAGAAGGGATATGACACACCATCGTAAGGGCCGTAAAATGCACACCACCCGAGCTCTTCTGGTTTAGGAAATGAGACATCGTGTACGCGAGCACGATGTTATTTGAGATAAGCCTCACCAATATGAATGCGCTCTGATTATCTGATATGATCTGTTGTATGATGAACTTTAACCTATGGACAATGACCTTAACAACAACTTGTACACAATGTTGCAGAGAGGTTAACCGGGCAATGACCTTGGAAACAAGATTCAAACAGGATGACCAAATTTTGATCTCAAGTTTTTTATTAGAGTGATCTCAAGATTATTTCCCGGATGGGCGCCATCCAGTTTTTTAAACAAACTCGCAAGCTTTATTAAGGCATCACAACGTTTACAGGGACGGAAAGAAGATCTCCAGGTTGGCCTAACCATACATGTCGATCAACCCCTAAAGTAATATCATGCTTTGCGAAGCTGTGAGCCTCAATATTAGAGGTTCTAAATTCATGACTAAAAATGCTAGAAAGAAAACGTAAAGAACGTTCCTGAATTTCTTTAATCACATATCCATATGTCGCCGAGCTCCCCTTCTTGATTTCCTCCACAATAAACTTGCAATCAGAAGCGATGGAGATGTGCTGGGTGTACATATCCTCAGCAAGAGCCAAAGCTTCCCGCACGGCTTGGGCCCTTAGAGTAGTAGGATCACTTATGATTGGAAAAAATAGTGTAGATGCACCCATGAACAAGCCCCCTTGGCCTCTACAAATAGCACCCACAACACCAAAACCGCCATGCCTGGAAACCACCGCATCAACATTTATTTTTATGTAGTTCTCCGGTGGTGGAAGCCATCCCCGCGGTCTAGCCACACCGGCTGCTTGCCTCGTGAACGTATGTTTCTAGAAAACTTGAATATCTGTCAAGAAAGTCTGGACAAAACCATGTGTTGATAGAAGACTCTAAAATATATCCTCATGTATTCATTTCCTCCGTGATCTCCAAATTGCACAAAGTGTCACGATCATCTTTGTGAACTTCGCATGCATGCGATCCTTTGCTCCAATATTAGTATTTTGGCACATGTGCTCCACCATTTTCTCATCAGGTAGTGCCTACACACTCCTCATCATGCCACAATTAATTAGACTATGCATCCAACTGTCCGCCGCTCCATAAAGAGCGCACACCAGGGACGAGGCCATGTTGCAATGATGGAGCAAGTCCCTTGTGGTAAGTGACTGCATGCCCAGTTTCCACGCAAACATCTTAAGCTTTGAGGGAACTCTCAATTTCCAGACAGAGGTCCACCCATCATTATCTTGCTGCCCATTCTTGGTACCTTGTTGCTCGTCTAGCTACGCCTTCCTCTATATCTTGCCTTGAAGAATTATGTTATATGCAGATCGGATTGAGAAACAACCTTTGCGGTCGGGAGCCCACACCCAGCAATCTAAAATTCGTCGTGTGCATATGGGTATCCCAAAATCGCCTAAGCATCATATGGCACAAAGATGCTCCACACCAGTTCCTCCTTCCAGTCTTCCGTGGACGTATCTACTAGCCGCGCCACTAAAAGTGGAGCATCCATTGATCAGGTAGAAATTGGACGCATCATCCAATCCCTTGGGATCCAGTTGTCGCACCAAATGTTGGTTGTTTTACCATCTCAGATCCGACGAACAATACCGTGGAGCAGTACATCCCTCCCATCCAGCATCGCCCTCCAAATTCGTGAGGGATTATGACCACGTTCTGCA
This sequence comes from Hordeum marinum, assembly GCA_022496015.1. Lineage (NCBI taxonomy): Eukaryota > Viridiplantae > Streptophyta > Magnoliopsida > Poales > Poaceae > Hordeum > Hordeum marinum. The sequence goes on from CM039672.1 coordinate 391,432,667, forward strand.
TCTTTTTTTTTCTAGTGAAAACCACGTTCTGCATCTAATGGAACGTGTCCAGCCAATAGTGCAGGCCAACTCTCCGGCCTTTCTACAGTCCACTCGGCCTGCCCGTCCGTCGCTCAGTGGCCAATCGGTTTACCCACGTGCGACTGACAAGTTCGGCTCCTTCGGCCCATTTGCCATCCGAGCAGACGCCGCGCTGCCTCGTCGTCTCTCTCACTGGACCTCGACGCCGCCCCCGTCGCGAGAGCTAAGAAGGTTCTAGAAGGAAGAGAGGCGAGGCGAAGCCACACCCTCGGCATCTGGATTTCCGGTCCTATCCCTCCAGCAGCGCGCATGGATCAGAGGAAGGCCCTGTTCCGCGCCAAGCTCCGCGAGGCCAAGGAGAAGCAGGGGAAGCGCATCGACCCCTCGCTCGTCAGGTCCCCTCCGTTCCCCTCCCTCTCTCTCCCGCCTCCCCGCTAGAGTACAGCCTCCGGAACCCGGATCCTTCCGCCTACTCGGTTTCCACGGCCGCGATGATTTGTGCTGGGGCGCGCGTTCGCCTGACGTAACCCTAGCAAGATGGGGATGGGCGGCCGACGCGGGCCGTTCGGGGTTCGATACGTAGGCCCGAAAATCACTGACTGTTTGGAACTGTTGTGTGCAACTGTGCCTGTTCTTGAGTAGGGAGTGGAACATTGCGGTGTTGCAGTTTGATGTCATGGCAGTACTGATTTACATTTTCCCTTCCAGTTTCAGCTCAGGGTTCGAACCTCGCATCAGTCACGAGCTACTCTAGAGCAAGCGCAGTATCTTATTTGCTTGGCTGAATCACACCATGAACTTGATAGGCCCGTCTGTATAACAATCAAGCAGTCACAGTATCTAATAAGCCAGTTGCATTATCTTCTGCAGGTATAATGAATATGATCAGCCCATCTGTAGAGTTTGCAATGTTACGCTGAAATCTGATGCACTCTGGCCTGCGCACCAGGTTTCACGGAAACATCATGAGGTAAGCAGAGGAATAAAACCATGTTAGTGTTTACTGAATGGGGGCAATTGTATGTATATGACAGAAACATCAATGTGAGAATTTCTATGCCAGTGTAGATATGGATACTCAAAGTGTTATCACTTACTACCAATAGTCAGTACAAACTTTACTGGGTATGCTGTCATGTTGTTTGGTGGTTATTCTAGATATGAGTATATGACCCTGTAGCGCAAATTGGACAACCACTAAGGTTTACTTCAATGCAATTTATTGATAGAAACATGTTGGGTATCAATAATAACCCAATTTTCGTGGTTTGTTGATAACCACGGTGTTTTCATTTTTTTCTGTTCATTTCAAGTATGGTTTTACTTCTCACTGTTAAGCTGCATGCTTTTTTTCCGATGAAAATATTCATCTCATTTATGTATTGAAATCTATTTTAAGTACCATAGCCAGCTGACTGAAGTATATTTGCTGCGAAGGTGTCTGTGCATTCTTTTGTGACCTGTGTTAATTTTTTGCCGATTTATGGTACAGGCAAAAGCCGCCGCAGCCAGTAAAGTTACACCAGCTGCAGCTCCTCGTGGCAATAATGTCAGTCATGAACGACCAGCTGAGCCTCAGAAAGCAAAATCCTCTTCGATGCCTGCCAACTTTTTTGACAACCAGGGAATGAAAAGGCAAAATGATGGTGAGAATGCCAAAATGCCCCCTCCCCGCAAGCTAAAGATTCGTAGTGTAAACTGAACTTGGTCAGCCTTGTCTATACTTCGCTTGATTGTATTATGCTCTGTGCCATCTTCCTTTGTTTGGTAAGTCTAGGTAATTATCAGTATCATGGCTAAGGAGTTGCTCACATCTAATTTCTTGTTTTGGTCTGCCATTGTTTGTCTGTTTTGCTTGCCATTGATTGTATCCTCACCAAGATAGTGAGATAGCATTGTACAGAGCAGTAATAATATACTCCCTCCATTCGGCTTTATTAGCCCCCGTTGTATTTTGGGTCCAACTTTGACCATCTATTTGACTAAAAAAAGAATCTAAAGTATATGCTACAAAAACTATATTGTCTGATTTGTATTTGAGAGAGGTTTTCGATGATATAATTTGTGACAGACAGTTTACATGTTATAAGTTAAATTCGTGGTCAAACTTTGGCGCAAAATAAAAGGGAGCCTAATAAATCCAGATGGTGGTAGTAGAGCACATTTGGTTCCTGCTAGACCAAGCAATTACCCACTAACCTTGCTTAGCAAGATATGCTTTTGTGCTAGAAAACCTCACTTTGCATTACAAACCTTATCATATGAGCAAGGAAAAGCTTGCCTATGGAGCCATCCAGTCAAAGCCTTCATACATGACAGTTGACATTTCTCCTGGCTACACCTAATAACCGTTTTATCTTACAAATTTTCTCTCATTTAAGCAAGAAATGATGTTAGAACTAGTAAAGTTGCACGAACACATACTAATTTCTTGGATAGTAAGTGCTATCAATATTGTTGTATTTTCTGTAGAGCACTAGAGCTTCCATCTATAGTGAACATTTTATCCATCTTCTGTGAAGATTCCTGCTAGCAGTATTTGTTGGAAATTTGCATCACTAGGATTCCATGCATATTAACCGATTGCATCTAGATCACCCAATTAACACAAACAAAGAGGGTTCAAGGTTCATTACAAGTCATGGAGGTCGACATGGTCTCCTGCTCGATGCAGGCGAGATTGATGGATGATGTAGAGGTCGTAGTCGATCTCCTGGACGTCCTGATCCCCTCAGGCCGCCGCCGGCACTGCCCTTCCTTTATATGTAGCGCTGGCGATAAGGGACCCAAACCTGAGTTGGTTTTTGCGCGTCCCCGATCAGTGCGCGTTAGTTAGATTGAGGCGCATGTACGTTGGTGCGTGGGCCCCTTCACTTAGCGTTATCCTTTTTTTTTCTGTTAGGCTATTAGATCTAACAGGCCTGTTGAGCTGTCAGATCAAACCAACAGTATTATGTTATAGTAGCAGCTGAAATGTGCATTTAGCAGTCGTGATTTACCTGAAGGTCTTGTTGACTTGACTGCCTTAATATAACAACTTTGATGGGTAGGTACTGGTTCTGAGGGAAGGTCTGTACGTCATCAAGCGGCTAGTGCTCAACCAGCAACCAAAGAAGCAAGTGCAAGTAAACCATCTGTCAGGCTGGACCAAGCGCCAAATAAAGGGAGTCAAGGCAGTACCGACGTGAAAGCAATTCTTCCAGGGAATTTTTTTGATTATACAGAAGAAGATGAAGATGAAGTTCCAACTCCTGCTCCAGCTCCAGCTCCAAAGGAGCCCAATAGGACTTCAGGAAATACTACCAACCCCAATCCCGTGCAGGTGAAAGGTGTCCCAGATGGCTTCTTCGATAACAGTAACACACAGCCCAGCGAAGCCAGTGCATCGTCTCAAGCAGCGAATAATTCGGAAACTGCTCAAGTAAAAGCTCTGCCTGAAGGATTCTTCGATAACAAAGATGCGGATCTCCGTGCACGTGGTATTCAACCTCCAAAAGTTGACATCAAGTAAGGTTTCTTCACTAAATCTTGCAAGTGTTGCCTCCATAAAGAATTGCTATTCTTGCAGCCCTGTTATTTTCACAAATAATTAGTTGTAACTTAACGAAGTTTTGTTAGGATTTAAGGTATGCTTCTATTCCAAGCCAGCCCTACCAAATATTTGGCTGGCCTAAATTTCGGTTGGGCTTTTGGTTGCCAATGAGATGGCCAGCATTGGCAAGAAAAATGAACTATAGATTGGACAAAGAGGCATTGACATGCCAAAACAATGGCACCCATCTAAACCAAAACCAAACTTTTGGTCAGGACAAAAAAATTGGTAACGTGAGTTTTGGCCACTATCCAAACATACCCTTATTGGCTTTTGTTTGGATGTGTAATGAGCCTTTTATGACCTTAGCTACCTTCTCTCTACTGTTACAGAATAATGAGGATAATTTGCTAAATAAGCCATGTTATTTCTACAACGATGTTGCATTTTTGCACGAGTGCTGTCAAGTCACAAAACCGCAGAGCCTGGAAAGGTCAATAATCATTGTTTAATGGATGGGTAGCACTCCTGCCTTTTTGCTAAAAGTGCTTTTATGCTCTATTTTGTGTTGTCTTGTGTGTGCAATTCTGCATTTTCTTTGTTGTTTCCGTGCATTTTTTACTTTATGTTTGTAACAGTAATTGCTTCTTTGAATCTTTACTTAAGATCAGTATTCAATTTGACTTATCCCGCGAAAAAATAATATTCAGTTTGACTTGAGTTTTTTCTGTGATTATTCTCGTCTGAAATATGTTAAACTCTCGCGCAGCGACGCATACAAAGAATTTGAAAAGGAAATTCAGGAAGACCTCCAGGAAGTTGATGACCGCCTCGAAGAAGAGGAGGTTATGCGAGCCTCTCCACATTATTACCTTGCACGTATTGATCTGCACTGCTGATATTAGTGAACTTTGTGTGTGCCTTGTAGATTGATGCTGCTGCTGAGAGGGAAGAGTACCTGACCTTAGAGCAAGAGTATGGACCTTTCTGCATCTTGTTCAGTTCACATACCCATGCTTAGCAAAGTGAAGATTTTATTTGTTTTGTCGTCAATTCATCATGCATTTATTTATTTGTACACAGGGAGTATAGGCAGCGAGTAGATATGCTGAAGAAACAGCTCACCGAGTCAAAAGCCGCACGGACCGCTAAAGTGAACAGCAAACCCATTGGTATGGACACGGATTCCAGCACCAGCGACTCGTCAAGCGACGATGAAGACGACGGCACAGATTTTGCTGTTGACTGGAGAGCACAGCATATGAAATGATATGGATTGAGATTTGCTTCCTACCAGTGAATGAGAACCGGGTTCTCTAGGATTTTGCATGGAGGTCTTTTTCTGTCCCCGTCCTTCATTTCGAAAGCGCACGAGTGACTTCTGAGCTAACACAATTGCGGTTACTGGTTAATGTGAATAGTACCGAGTCATAAGTACTGACCATTGCCTCTAGCTGAGTGTACTTCTTTGGTCGTATTAGCGAAATCCATGGAATGATTAAAGCAACCATCCTTCGGTGGCATACATCTTGTGCCCTGTGCATGCTTCAACCCCAATCTATACCTTGGACAGGGACCGGGTTCCGTTTGCCCTCATCTGATGTTGATTTGTGCGGCCAGTGTTGATCTATGATGGTGCTGGGCGCTTTTGTTTGCCAAAAGTTTCATCAAGTTTTACTCAGCTGGGTGGTGCGCTGACGTTCTCTGCCGTACGGACTGGATTCTTTCCGTTGCTAAAAACTTTAGTCAAGTCGTTCGTGTGTGTGAACGTCGAGTTAGCTTTACACATGTGAGCAAATAATTTCCTTCTGCTTAGCAGATTAACCAACTTTTGGAAGCCAAGTTTGGAATGTTGAAATTTTACAAGATTTCTACTACTATAACTTGACTGCCTTCTGCAAAATAAACAAATTTAGATGATGGATGCATGAATACAACACCGTATAGACTACCATACTGGTCGCCAAGAGAAGACATGAGCAATATTATATTCCCTCTTCTTTTCTTGTTGCGCCAGCCTTTTTCTGATTTTATCTGTCCAAGGCCCTACTTTACTGTCAGCTTGACAGTTGGCTGGAGGCTTCGTTTATCGGCGAATTCAAAGATCCCGCGGCAATTTACAGAGCTCTGAAATTCCATGGACCTTCACCTCATTGACGTAGGCAAAGCTCCTCTTGTCAGTTGTCAGACTTGCCATCTACTTACTGTGATTGTCATGACGAGATGATTATTCAGACACTAATCCAACAAATGAACCGATAATTGAGATTAGAATTAAAGAAACTCCGTCCCCATCAGCGGAGACGTGCGCAGTTCGTGCAGAACAACGTCAGGATCGCCAACTGCCTAGATAATCCACAGACCACCCACGGATGGAGCGAAAGATCAACAACAACCCACGGATGGAGCTGAAAACGGCATGCGGCATCTTGTATGCTTAAATCATGTAGCGTGCACGAATGAAATCTAAGTTGCAATTGAAAACGGGACGACTCGCGACAAAGAGCAAATCTCAATATAATTCCGGAGCCGAAAGGGAGACGCTGGCCAATGATCGACCTACAGGTTCCGGAGCTGTCAATGACGAACGAATCTCATTACATTAGCTTAATGTGACGGAGCAGGTGCTCGATCCAATTCAACTCAGACCTCGCTTTCATGGAAAAATAACAATGGCAGATGCTGCTGTAGATGGCGATGCCAAGACCAGCAGCAGCTGTGCCAACTCAAAAAAAAAAAAAAACCCTAGCAGCTGTTGATACAACGGTGCATACCAGCTTCAAACCCTAGGAATGGCGCTTATCCTTGCTTTTTTGAAAAGGGTGTGGACTAGTGACAGGGCGAAACGTCGGACCGAACTACGTTCCCTGTGCTTGGTTTGGAACGCATCAGGAATAATCTGCCATGGCCAACTTGCTCGGACAGGGTGAACCTGGATGGCGCCTCTCCCAGATGATCCACGGCGTCGCGGTCCGAATGTGATAGCGTAGCATGTGTGGTAAAGCTAGTAGAAAGTTGCAGATGCGTTCCCTATTGCATTCTTACCCCCCAATTTTTTTTATCTAGCTTGAATGGTACTATGAAGGTTTACATCTTCAATTGTGTTATTGTAAATTATCATGAAGCGATGTTCAAGTTACCTGAGAAACTAACATTGAACAGCAAGCAGATAGTGCACTGATCACTGCCATTCAAGCTCTCATTCACAGAAACAATGCAGGGAGCTCTCTTTCAGAAACGAAAGGGAGAAATGAAGCAGAGACAGTGCATTTCATCAGTACCATGGTCCCGTCTGATTGTCTGAATACTACCAACAAAATCCAAACCCGAATGGCGCCTCTCCCAGATGATCCATTACGTCGCCGTCCAAAAGAAGAGCACCTAGTAGCAGTAAAGCTAGAAAGATTCAGATGCCATTCCATTCTTACATTGGTTAGATCATTCTTAATCCCATTGGTTAGATGATGATCTCGCCCAGGAGACACGAAAACAGACAATGTACAAAAACAGCGCTCCGTCTTGCTTGAGGCTTGGATCATCATATCATATCCTGTTTTACTTCAGGAAGATTTTTTCAAAAGCTGTGTTCAAGTAGACTCAGTTGATACAGCATTAGCAGCGCCCGTTCACAGAGGACAGTGCATTTTATCAGTGCCATGGTCCCGTCCGATTGCCTGAATTCTATGGAATCCAAACTGGAGGTTCAGAGATCAAGCGCATATTGGCATTACGGTTTTGTACTAGAAGTCTATAACCTCTTTCTATTGCTATTTATAATTTTATATGAGTATAAAAGTACCAAAACATAAGAACATCATAGCAGTTATACTCACTGACCACCTTTTCATTCCATGAGAATGAATTTTCACCAAAAATGTAAAACAGCTCTCGTGCAAGAACTGCCGAAACAAAACCCTAAGCAATCTTTCATCACATTCATGGATTCAGCTAGAGAAGCAGAGCTCAACTACATCCATGGAACGCACCGGCTGTTCCGGAGTGTAGAATATGTGAATTGCACGATGTATTACTCCATGTGCATAGGAACGTATATATGAGTATAAAGGTGGGCCACGGGTCTCAACTATACAACATTAGGAGGCGGGCCCAAGACACAATATACAAAGTCATATATACTCAACACACCCCCGCAGTTGAAGCGGCACCGCGGCTGACGCAAAGACTGGACCGGAACTCCTCAAAGGACGCCATAGGCAAGCCCTTGGTCATGATATCAGCAAATTGTTGGGAAGTAGGAACGTGTAAAACACGAATATGACCGAGGGCCACCTGTTCCCAAACAAAATGGATATCCAACTCAATATGCTTGGTCCGTTGATGATGCACCGGGTTAGCGGAGAGGTAGACCGCCGAGACGTTGTCGCAGTAGACCACCGTGGCACGGTCGACAGGGCAAGAGAGCTCCTGAAGCAGCTGGCGAAGCCACGAACACTCGGCGACGGCGTTAGCCACCGCACGATACTCAGCCTCAGCACTGGAGCGAGAGACCGTAGGATGCCGCTTGGACGACCATGAGATGAGTGAGGGTCCAAGGTAGACACAATACCCCGAGGTGGAGCGATGAGTGTCAGGGCAGCCCGTCCAGTCTGCATCGGAGTAGGCGGTGAGGGCGGTGTCGGCGGAGGCGTGAAGCGTGACGCCAAGATGCATAGTGCCACAGATATAGTAGAGAATCCGCTTGACGGCAGTCCAGTGAACATCTCGAGGAGCATGCATATGAAGACACACCTGTTGCACGACATACTGGATCTCCGGTCGAGTCAAAGTGAGGTACTAGAGAGAACCAACGATAGACCGATTGAAAGCAGCGTCCGAAACAGGAGAACCATCCGTGGCAGAAAGCTTGGCCTTCGTATCAACAGGCGTAGCGACGGGCTTGCAGTTAAGCATGTCGGCACGCTCCAGGAGCTCGTGAGCGTACTTCCGCTGATGAAGGAAGAAACCATCCGGACGGTGCACCACCTCGACACCGAGGAAGTAGTGCAAAGGACCCAAGTCCTTGATGGCAAACTCAGCGCGAAGACGAGCCGTGAGCTGACTGAGGAGACCAGCCGTACATGCCGTCGGGATGATGTCGTCGACATAGAGCAGCAAGTAGGCCGTGTCAGAGCCCTGATGATAGATGAAGAGCGAGGTGTCTAAACGGGTAGAGCGGAACCCAAGCTGATGGAGAAACGACACGATGCACTGGTACCAGGCGCGTGGAGCCTGCTTGAGTCCGTACAAGGACCGCGAAAGCAGGCACACGTGGTCGGGAAGCGTCAGGTCAATGAACCCGGCGGGCTGCTGGCAGAAAACCTGCTCCTCAAGGTGACCATGTAGGAAGGCGTTGGAGACGTCCATCTGGTGCACTGGCCAAGCATGGGAGACCGCAAGGTGGAGGACCGTGCGAATCGTACCGGGCTTGACGACCGGAGCGAAGGTGTCGGTGAAGTCGATGCCAGCACGCTGTCAGAATCCACGAACGACCCAACGCGCTTTATAGCGATCAAGAGTGCCATCAGGACGGAGCTTTTGTTTAAAAACCCACTTCCCGGTAATCACGTTGGCGTGTCGGGGACGGGGAACAAGCTGCCACGTCCGGTTGCGCAGCAGGGCGTCAAACTCCTCTTGCATCGCAGCCATCCAGAGCGGGTCATGGAGAGCGACTCAACGGAGGATGGCAAAGGCGACATCTCAAAGGTGGACGCCGCATGGACGTAGTCATCCGAGGCGTAGCGCGAGCCCGGGCGAAAGACGCCCGTACGAGCACGGGTGACGGGACTGGCCACAGGCGTCGGGGGCGCCAAGAGCGCCGACACCGGGTTTGCCGGTGGCGCCGATGGCTCCGCGAAGGCCAGCGTCGTGGGCGCCGGGGGCGGCGATGCCGCGGCTGTAGGAGGCGCCGCATGTGGTGGGCGCGCCTCAAAGCCAGGGGGCGGGCCAAGAGAGGTGCGCGAGCGCCCTGTGGGAGGCGGTGAGGAGCCCGCGTCACCTGTGGCGGGAGGAACATCCGGGGGTACCTGCTGAAACGGAAACACATGCTCATCAAAGTAAACATGCCGGGAAGTGACCACACAGTGGGAGACGAGATCATGGCACCGATATCCCTTGGAGTTAGAGGGGTAGCCTAGGAAGATGCAAGCGACAGATCGTGGTGCCAGCTTGTGAGAGGCGGTGTCGGCAGTGCTGGGATAGCAAAGGCACCCGAAGATACGCAAGTCATCATAAGACGGGGGCGTACCAAAGAGAAGATGGTGAGGTGCGTAGTTCCACCGTGGGCGGCAGGGTCTAAGATTAAGAAGAAGGGTTGCAGTGGCGAGTGCGTCCGGCCAGAAACGAGGCGGTACGTTGGCATGAAACAGGAGCGTGCGAACGCAGTCATTTAGAGTGCGAAGGACGCGTTCAGCTCGACAGATCTGCTGTGAAGTGTACGGGCATGTGAGGCGAAAAACTGTGCCATGATGCGACAAGAAGGTGCGAAAAGCAAGATTGCCGAACTCTTTTCCATTGTCCGTCTGAAACGCAAGGATGGGACGCCCAAACTGCGTGCGGACGTAGGAGTAAAAAGCCGTCAAGGTGGAGAGTGCATCCGACTTTCTGCGCAAGGGAAAAGTCCACACGTAATGAGAATAATCATCAAGAATGACCAGATAATATAAATAGCCTGAATTACTAGGGACGGGAGAGGTCCACACATCACTATGAATCAATTGAAAAGGAAAAGAAGCAATGATGATGGAATTATTAAACGGTAGGCGAACATGTTTGCCGACTCGACAGGCGTGACAAGTGTGATCCTCCATCTTATTACAACTGAAACTGAAACTCCTAAGAATATGATGAAGAGTGACGGGGTTGGGATGACCCAAGCGAGCATGCCAGAGATCGACGCCAACGGAAAGGGCGACCAGTGCGACGGTGGTGGAGGAAGACAGATGCACCGGATAGAGATCGTCGGGACTGTCACATCGGTGGAGCACCATCCTGGTTCGAGCGTCCTTGACAGAAAAACCAACGCCGTCAAATTCAACAGTAACAGGATTTTCACGAGCGAAGCATTTAACAAAAACAAGATTCTTAATAAGATCAGGAGACACAATTATGTTAGATAAAGATAAAGGTGTAGAATTAGAAGAAAAAGAAGCATGCCCGATATGTGTGATGGGAAGTGTGGAACCGTCGCCGACAATGATGCGGCGGTCGGTGGAAACAGGAATGAAGGAGGCAAGGTTACCAGGATGAGCAAACATGTGAGCCGTAGCCCTGGTGTCCATGTACCAATCACCACCACCAGTGTAGTTGTTCGGTGTAGGCGCGGCATGCAGCGCGGTGAGGAGCGCCGGATCCCAGGGGGTTGGTGGCAGAGCCGGCGAGGGCAGCGACGGGGCCGCAAGGGGACCGTAGGCACCGGTCAGCTGCGGCGGCGGGTATCCTCCGTATGGATGTGGAGCCGCGTAGTACGCCTGGTGCGCCGGTGGACGCGGCACGGGAAGGTTTGGTGCAGGGGCCCATGGAACCGGCATGGTGTAAGCATGAACAACACCGATCCACGGGTTGTAGCCGGAGGCCCACGGAGGAGGCGCCCGGAACTGCTACTGCTGCGGTTGACGGGGCTGGCTGGCGCCCTGCGGCTTTTGTTGCTGACCGCCGCGACGGCCCCCACCGCGGCGGCCCCCACGGTGCCGGTCGGCAGGAGGGGCGGGAGGGGCGGGCGGCCCATAGGGCAGCGGGAGCAACCCCGTCTGCTGAGTGGCCGGGTGGTGCTGCGGCGGGAGCGCGGCGGGGGCGACGGGAGGCGCCAAGGCCCCGCCACGGGTGGTGCCGACGGCGAGTGTGGTGTGGATGGCCCGCACCTTCATCTGCTTCATGCGCCGCTCCTCCAAGTGAAGGTACGCGACGAACTTGGCGAAGGACGGGTTGGGGATGAGGCTGAGATTCCCCTTGGGGTTGCCGAAGTCATCGTTGAGCCCGACGGTGAGCGTGCTGAGGAGGAGGTCATCATCGATCTTGACGCCAATATCGCGAAGCTCGTCAGCGAGAGTCTTCAGGCGGCGACAATAGTCGTCGATGGAGGTGTTGTCCTGATGACACCCAAAGAACTCTTGCTGTAGAAAAACACGACACTGGAGCTGGTTGTCGGTGAAGAGCCCGTTCAACTTGGTCCACACAGCGCAAACATCATCACCGTCGGTCACGACCGTGTGGAAGAGGTCGGGCGTGATGGTGAGAAAGAACCAGCGGATGATCGTGGTGTCGATGGTGGACCATTCATGAAGGTCGGGGACGAGGCTGGAGTCGACAGTGCCGTCCACATGGTCGATGAGGTGATACTCCCGAAACACGAGGAAAAAGTAGGTCTTCCATGTGTAGTAGGAGGAGTCCGCCTGCGAAAGACGAACCGGCACCCGCTCGAGGATGTTCAGGTTGCGGATGTCGTTCACGTCGGGAGGGTTGGCGTCAGTGAACGGGTTGGAGTTGGTGGAGGCGAAGGAGGTGATGGACGACATGGCGGCGCGGGTGTGATGGCTTGGGCGAAGAGATCGGGTTTGGGCAGGGCAGCGGCGGCGGCGGCGCGAAGAAGATGCGCGGGCGGTGGCGGCGGCAGGGTGGTGGTGGCAACGGCGGTTGGACAGTGGTGGCGGCGCAAAGGAGATGCGTGGCGGCAACGACGGAAGGGAAAACCTAAAAAACCGATACCATGTAGAATATGTGAATTACACGATGTATTACTCCATATGACGTATATATAAGTAAAAAGATGGGCTACGGATCTCAACTATACAAGACTAGAAGGGGAGACCAAAACACAGTATACACATAACATATATACTCAACACGGAGCCTCCATCTCCCGCGCCGCGCCGCCATTGACATCTTCTTCGAACCTGTAATCCGCGGACGCCGGCCCGGAGCTCTCCTCCCAACAGGCACCGCCGACCTCAGAGTTGCCATTGTTGAAGCAGAGGGTCGGGTCGGTGCACACCGCGGAGCCGACGCTGCACTGCTTCTGGAACGGGAACGCGCCGACGACCTCCGCGTCGATCTTGGCCCGGACGTCGAAGAGGAGGCCCCTCAGCCGCACCACCTCGGCCTCGAGCGTGGCGTGGCCCTGAAGCCTGCGCAGCAGCTGCTGGTTGGCGGCGCGCAGCTTCTTGACCTCCTCCTCCAGGAACGCGGCGTGCGCCTTCTTCTTCTCCCGGTACTTGCGCACGGCCTCCCGGTTCCCCAGCGGCCGGCGGGGCCTCGCCGCGTCGTCGTCCTCGCTGCCGGCAGCGAAGAGCTGGTGGGTGTGCGTGTGCAGGCAGGTGTGCGTGTGCATGGCGGCCGACGGGCCGGGAGGGTCGCAGGTGTGCGTGTGGGTGCAGGTCGCGGCGGCGTCGCCCAGGAGGTCGCCGAAGGAGCCGGGCATCTCCGGGTGGGGGAAGAGGAAATGGCTCGGGAGGTCCTCCCCGTCATCCATTCTGGGACAGAATTATATGCCAAGAAGAACCACTTTGTGTGCAGTCAATGGGCAAGTTGCACAGCAGAGTCGCCCGGGAAAAGAAATCGGAATCAAGAACAGAGCATGCCGGATGACAGCAGCAGCAGCAGCAGTCTCCGGCGAAAATGGCGAGCTGCTCAGAAATCGGAAGAGCACAGCTAACCACCGGAAGTTGGACTGCGAGGTTGAAGAGGCGGAAGGACAGCAGAAGCGAAGCCTCTATAACAAGGAAAAAATCAGGCGGGAGCTGGAAACCCCGCGAGGGACATAGCAGGAAGAACCAAATTGTAGACAAAGAAAGCGGGAGGAATCCAGCATCAAAATCCCATCTCGGGGTCCGGGGGGCGATATGGGAAATGGAATCGATCAATCGATGGATTGGCGGCCTCTCCGCTCGGCTCACGGCACCGAGCTGCCCCTTGCAGGGAGAAACTTTCCCTTTTCGCCGGCCTTTCCCTCTCTCGTCTCGCCGCCAATCTTTTTGGCGATGTTCCTCCTCCTTTTTCTCTCTTGGCGATGGTGGGGAGAATCTTGGAAAGAGGGGCGGAGGAGATGGAGAGTGACGTGATTGGATTGTAGTGGGCAGAGAGGGAGGACGACGATCCCCTGCTGGCTGCTTCTTTGCCGCTGTTGGGAGGTTTCTGTTTGCGAAAAGACACGATTTTGCGTTGATTTTTTCTGCTGGCTGTTGTTTCGAGCTGCCGCCACTTGGCCGAGCTTATGTCATCTAGTTGGACCTCTTGCGCTTTACAAATCGTTGTCAGCTTGACTTTATGCCCCCCCCTTCCCCTCCCTCTCTAACAGTGAAATGCCTCATTAGCTTATAAACTAACGGTGGATAAAAAAACAAGAATCAGTTCTTTAGGTAGCTTAAATAAAAAATAAGTCGCCTCCTTCCCAGCTTTTTTCATAAGCAACTTCTTATATTCATTGAGAATTCTAAACTAGTTATGAGATAACTAATTTAGAAGTCTCAACAAATTTAAAAAACGACTTATTTTTTAAGTAGAGAAGAGGTAACTTATTTTTTGAGCCATCCAAAAGAACTGGCCCTAAGTTTATGAACTACAAAAATCACACAACTTAGTTCAGGAACGTGTTTAAGGACGACCATCGTCTGATCTTTAATTTGAGCTTTCATCGTGCTTTAACTTCACCTGCATCCGATCTCAAGGCTTGAGCCGACTGTCTTTCGGCTTCAACCTTCTCGGCCCTAAGGCAATTGGAGTGCTTCAAAGGCCAATTTAGTCTAACTAAATTTAAGTGGCAGGATGGTACTCTTCCCCCTCCCCCTTCCCTGTCTCCGGTGCCCTTCCCCCACCATGGTGGCATCCCCTCCCCTTCACCCCCTCATGCCGTCCTCATCTAGGTAGTATCGGCCCGTTGGTTCTCAGGTGAGCTCCCTTAGTGCTAATCGGTTCTGGTCGCTTGGCACCCTCGATGAGGATTCAGAGGACAATGAGGTCATAGTTGCCGTCGTGGAGGCAGGGCTGGGGCCGATGTCATGTGGCGATTGTCGGGTTCGTTGGTTTGCCCGAGAGGGCTGGGCCCCTACCCGTGCGTCCGCTTCGTCGGTGGCTGGCCACGACTGATCAACCGCCGTTTCTGCCTGATCTAGGCGCTCTGGTAAGTTTTCTCGTCGCTCTATGGATGTTGGAATTCTTGGTTTGTTCCCCACCCACTCCACTTCCATTTCTTCTTCTGTGTTGGCTGTTTCTTGTTCGTAGTCGTCGAGGTCATTGTGTTGGCGCTCGTCCGTCCTACTCTCCATTGCCAACCCTAGAGGGGGCTGGGGAGGCGTCTTCATGTGTTGTTGGGCCTGGTGGGCCTCAAGGGGCTGCGCCTTGGACCTACAGCTTTCACTGCAAGCCTCTCACTTTAGTCCTTTCCACTCATGGTGGGCTATGGGGATACTGTTTTGGTGCCGCGCGCGACCCATTTGCTCGTGGAGCCATGCCCAACCGTGACTCCCCCACCTGGGTACTTATGGGTGTCCAACCGACCCCCAATTAGGGTTTCCTACCTTTGTTTCTAATATTTGTAGATCTAGGGTTCCACATCGCCATCCGGTTCCTCTACCCCCTTCCACACCCCTCTCTCGCTCCTTCATTGCGATGGTGGTCATGATCGCTCGCGCAACCCCTCTAGTGATCGCAACTCAAATGACAAGCGCCATCTGAAGGGGTCTGGGGAGGTAGTGGAGGAGTTCATGGCATACAAAACGGAGCTTCGCTCCAACCTTGAGGCGGAGCAGGCCGCCTGTAAGCACACGACTAGGGGCCATGAGGCATGGGCGATGTCACCATCTTGGATTAGGAGGAGGAACAGAGGAAAGAGAAGGTGGCGGCGACTCATACGTCCATTTCGCATCATGATTTCCTATTGCTATTTATAATATTTTAGATCATTATAATGCAATTCTTATGTTTTTTGTCTTAATCTATAACATTTACTTGAAGAGGAAAGTTACTGACAACTGGAATTCTGGACCTGAAAAAGCTACATCAGAGATAGCTATTCTCCGGAGCTACAAAGATCTAAAAATTTCAGAGAATTATTTCGGAATATATAAAAAATATTGAAAAGAAGAAACTCTCAGAAAGATCAATAGTGGGCCCACAAGGGGACACGTGCTCCCTCCACCCTTGTGGAGCCAACGGGGGCCCTCGAGTGCCCGTCTTCTGCTATATGAGGCCATTTGACCTAGGAAAAAAATGTGAGAGACTTTCGGGATGAAGCACCGTCATCTCGAGATGGAACCTGGGCATGAACACTTTTGCTCTCCGGCGGAGCGATTTTGACAGGGAAACTTCCCTCCGGGAGGGGGAAATCGAAGCCTTCATCATCACCAATGTTCCTCTCATCATGGGAGGACCCATCTGCATCAACATCTTCACCAACACCATCTCATCTCAAACCCTAGTTCATCTCTTATATTGAATCTTTCTCTCAAAACCCCAGATTGGTATTATGAGTTGCGAGTAGTGTTGATTACATCTTGTAGTTGATGCTAGTTTGTTTACTTGGTGGAAGATCATATGTTTTGATTGTTAATCATATACTTATCTCCTCTGATCATAAACATGAATATGATTTGTGAGTAGTTCTGTTTGTTCTTGAGGACATGGGATACGTCTTGTTATAAATTATCATGTGAAGTTGGTATTCGTTAAACCTTTTAATGACATGTATGTTGTGTTTCCTCTAGTGGTGCATGTGAACATCGACTACATGCCACTTCATCATCTTTGGGCCCAGGGGAAAACATTGTGGAGTAGTAACTAGATTTGGGTTGCGAGAGTGACAAAAGCTTTAACCCTAGTTATGAACTATTCCGTAAGGGGATGATTTGGATCCATAAGTTTCATGCTATGGTTAGATTTTTATTAATTCTTCTTTCATAGACTCAGATGCTTGCGAGTGAGGGTTTTATCAATTCCTTCTGCTCCTCGTTGGGTTTGACACTCTTACTTATAGAATGGACTACGATTGATTCCATATGCTTGTGGGTTATCAAGACCCTTTTTTGGTGCCGTTGTCGGGGCATGAGGAGATTTTGGTAAAAGGAATTGGTAAGGAAAAATTTATATTATGTGCTAAAATTTATCTCCATTTTGTACTATAAAGAATAATCCTTTGAGGGGCTTGTTCGTCTTATCTTCATCTCAACCAAAAGAAGTAATAGCAGCTCGTCAATCTACTCAATCTAGTGAAAATATTTATTATGAAATTCCTTCGGGTATTATGGAAAAACTACTTGCTAATCCTTATGCAGGAGATGGAACAATACATCATGATATACACCTAATATATATAGGTGAACTTTGTGGATTACTTAAGCTTGTAGGTTTGTCCGAAGATGTAGTTAAGAAGAAATTATCCCCTTTATCTTTGGTGGTGGTGGTGGGGGGAGGCATCGACATGGTATAGGCTATTGGATGAATCTCGAACATGGGTCTAGAATAAATTGAAATTGGAATTTCACTAGAAGTTTTCTCCTATGCATTTGGTTCATCATGATCGGAATATATATATATATATATATGTATATATATATATAAATATAATTTTTTTTGGCCTTGTGAAGGAAAAAGCATCGATCAAGCTTGGGGGAGGTTTAAATATATATTACACACATGCTCTAATCCCGAGCTTTCGAGAACATTGATTCTTCAAAACAATTATGCCCGACTTTCAGATGATAATAAATCAATGCTTGATTTTTCTTCTTCTGGTTATTTCATGAAGAAAGATATTGAATGCAAATGGGATCCTATTGAAAGAATTAAACGCAACTCTAAAGATTGGGAAGTTAGGTATAAATCTTGAGTTCGACTGTGTTATGTCTTTTATAGAAATATACGTTTTCATAAACTTAGTGCAAAATATAGACTTGACTCTAAGATAGTAGCCACATTATGTGAGTCTTTCTCTACTCATGCTGATCTTCCTAAAGAGAAGTGGTTTAAATTCCATCCGCCCATTGAAAATGATTATGAAGAACCACCTATTGTTGAAGCTGAAACAATACTCTGCTAATCAAGATGTCCCTACTACTTACATTAAAAAAACCTCATTTCCCTGTTAGCATTAAGGAACATGCTAAGGATACAACTGTGGTTCATAAGAGTAATATTAGAACACCTAAACCCTCTGAGCAGATTAAAATAGAGATTCCTACTGCAATAGTTAAACATATCTTGACTGATGATATTGACGGCCATGTTATTTACTTCTGTGATGATGCTGCTAGAATTGCTAAACCTATTAGAAATGAGCAGGATATTCTAGATAAGAATAAGAAAGTTGTTGGCTTGCCAGTTTTTTTTTGTAAAGATAGGAGACCATTGTTATCATGGTTTATGTGATATGGGTGCTAGTATTAGTGCTATTCCTTTTTCCTTATATCAAGAAGTCATGAATGATATTGCACCCATTGAGTTGGTAGAAATTGATGTTACTTTTAAGCTTGCAAACAAAGATACTATTTTACCACTTGGGATTGTTAGAGATGTCAAAGTCTTGTGTTGTAAGATCAAATACCCTACTGATTTCTTAGTACTGACATGGCTTGAGACTGCGTCGGTATTTACCCAAAGAGGAAGGGATGATGTAGCACAACGACGGTAAGTATTTCCCTTAGTTATGAAACCAAGGTACTAAGAAAGGCAGTCGGTATTTCCCCAAACCAGCGTCGGTATAACCATGCAACACTATGTACACAAAGAACAAATACTTGCAACCCGGCGCGTAAGAGAGGTTGTCAATCTCTCCATGCGAAAAAGATAGATTGGTTTGTAGTAGATTGGATGGATAGATCACATAATAACACAAAAGAAAAGAAGCAAATAAAAAGTGTAGCAAAGTATTTTTGGAGTTTTGGAATAATATATCTGAAAACAAAAGCGGCAAAAAGAAAGATCGGAAAGCAATATGTTGGAAGATAGACCCGGGGTTGGTAGGTTTCACTAGTGGCTTCTCTCATGAGTATATCACACTGTAGGTAAACAAATTACTGTTGGGAAATTGATAGAAAATCAAATAATTATGACAATATCCAAGGCAATGATCATTATATATGCATCATGTCCAAGATAAGTAGACCAAAATGATTCTGCATCTACTAGTATTACTCCACACATCCACCGCTATCCAGCATGCATCTAGTGTATTAAGTCCATGAAGAAACAGAGTAATGCAATAAGAACGATGACATGATGTAGACCAGATCTATTCGTGTAGGAATAGACCCCATCTTGTTATCCTAAATAGCAATGATACATGCGTGCCTCGCTGCCCTTTCTGTCACTAGGAGAGGACAGCGCAAGGTCGAACCCATCAGAAAGCACCTCTTCCCATGGCAAGAAAAATCGATCTAGTTGGCCTAACTAAACCAAAGATTCGAAGAATAAATATGAGGCTATACGTAATCATGCATATAAGAGATCAAAGAAGACTCAAATAATATTCATGGATAGAAACTGATCATGAACTCAAAATTCATCGGATCCCAACAAACACACCGCAAAAGTCATTACATCAAATAGATCTCCAAGAGACCATTGTATTGAGAATCAAAAGAGATAGAGGAAGCCATTTAGCTACTGCCTATGGACCCGTAGGTGTATGGTGGACTACTCATGCGGTCCTGGACCTTGCGGCAGCTGGAATTGTGTTTCGTCGACCCCCCTAGGGTTTTTGGAATATTTGGGTAGTTATAGATTTGATAGCCGGTTGAGAGGCCTCTCGAGGAGGGCACAACCCATCAGGCCACGCCAGGGGCCTCTGGCGCGCCTTAGTGGGTTGTGGCCTCCTCGACCCTCCACTCTGGCACTTCTTTGGTCCTCGAGGTGTATTTTGGCCCTAAAAAATCTCCAAAAGTTTCACGGTGTTTGGGCTTCGTTCGGTAGTGATATTCTGCGAAGTAAAAAACAAGAAAAAAACAACAACCGACACTTGGCACTATATCAATTGGTTAGTCCCAAAAAATTATATAAAGTTGCTATAAAATGATTGTAAAACATCCAAGATTGATAATATAACAACACAGAACAATCAAAAATTATAAATACGTTGGAGACGTATCAGCATCCCCAAGCTTAATTCCCGCTCGTCGTCAAGTAGGTAAATGATAAAAACAGAATTTTTGATGTGGAATGCTGCCTAACATGTTCGCCACATATTCTTTTCTTTTGTAGCATGGACATTTGGACTTTTTAGATGGTTCAAAGCAATAGTCTAGTTTTGACATGAAGACATTAATACTCAAGCATACCAACAAGTGACCATGTCTTTCAAAATATCAATACTAAAGAAAGTTATCCCTAGCTCATCATGCTCAATCATTGACCCATTCATGAAACACACTCAAATATTAGCTACACCTAATGCTCAAGTACGATCATAATGCCCCCTAGTTGGTGCTTTATAAGAGAACATGGAGACTCAAATAAAAGTAAAAATTACATAAAGTTAATATATAGGTCCTTCGTAGAGGGAAGTATGAATTTGTAGAGGTGCCAGAGCTCAAGGTTTAAATTGATAGAGAAAAAATATTTTGGGTGGCATGCCTTTCGTTTGAATGAAAACGACTTAGAGCTTTCAATACCTTTCCATTCTAGATAGATCATAAGCGGTTCCCAAACAAAATATAAAGTTTATTCCCTTTTCCATCATTCTTTCACAATGGCTAGCCGAATCCAGGATTTCCTTCCATACCACCACTTTCCAAGGAATTTATTATTTCACAACATAAAGTAAATTTCCTTTTCATTTCAAGACTGGGCATCCCTATTACCGCCATATTGTCATGCAATGACAAGTGAATAAACACTCATCTTGAGAATAACACATCTAGCATGGAAAAATACCGGTCACCCATTTCTGCTTTATGAGCAGTACGAGCACACAAAGAGGAAATTCATTTTGAAAATTAGAGATGTCACATACAAATTTGCTTGGAACGGCATGGAAATACCACATATAGGTAGGTATGGTGGACTCATATGGCAAAACTGGGTTTAAGGATTTTGGATGCACACGTAGTATTTCTACTTAGTACAAGTGGAGGCTGGCAAATAGATTAAGAAGCAACCAACCAAGAAATGAAAATTCACATAAGCGAGCATTAAGCATAACTAACACCAAAAATGCACCATAATTAGGATATCATTTCATTGCACAACTATTGAATTTCGTGCTTGCATAGGGAATCACAAACCTTAACACCAATATTCTTACTAAAGCATAATTACTCACTAACATAACTCACATATTACTATCATCATGTCTCAAAACTATTACAAGGAATCAAGTTTAATTTGTCCAATGATCTTCATGAAAGTTTTTATTATACCCCTCTTGAATATCTATCACTTTTGGATTAGTTTCATATATTGCCATTGCTCTTGACAAGCTCAAATAAATTTAAGTGAAGAACACGAGCATAAAAGTTTCATCTCTCAAAATAATATAAGTGTAGCATGAGAGAATTTATTCAAAATTAACTAACTCTCAAATTAATCTAAGTGAAGCATGATAGCATTTCTTAAAAAGTTAAATCACGTCGTGCTAAAAAATATATAAGTGAAGCATATCGAGCAATTCCATAGCTCAAAAGGTTTAAGTGAAGCATATAGAGCAATTCTAAGAAATCATAGCATAATTTTGGCTCTCTCAAACATGTGTGTCCAGCAAGTATACTTGTGACAAAATAAAAATTAAATCAAGAAAAGACTCATATAATACAAGACGCTCCAAGCAAAACTCATGACATGCGACGAATAAAAATATAGCTCCAAGTAAAATACCGATGGTCGTTAGAAGAAAGAGAGGATGCCACTCGGGGCATCCCCAAGCTTAGTTGCTTGTTCCATATTGGATATTATCTTGGGGTGCTGTAGCATACCCAAGGTTAGGCTATTTTAACTCCTTATTCCTTCATCCATCATGATCTCACCCAAAACATGAAAACTTCAATCACACAAAACTCAACAAAATCTTCATGAGATCCGTTAGTATAATAAAGCAAATCACCACTCTAAGTACTGTTGAAAACCCATTCATATTTTATTATTGCATTATACCGACTGTATCCTAACTTTACCATGGCTTATACCCTTCAATACAAGCCATAGATTCATCAAAACAAGCACACAATGCAACGAAAACAGAATCTATTAAAAACAGAACAATGTGTAGTAATCTCTACTCTAACCATATTTTGGTAACTCAAACAATTCTGAAAAATTAGGACAACATCAGATTTTTTTTATCAATCTTGTTTAAAAAATTAAGATTTTTTCATCGCTTCTCTGATTTTTAAGAATTCCATTAGTGGACGCAAAAGTTTCTCTTTTCCAACAAGATCAAATCAACTATCACCCAACATGATCCTAAAGGCTTTATTTGGCACAAACACAAACTAAAACATAAAAACAACAATCATAACAGTAGCGTAATTGTGTAAACACTAAAAAATAGAAAGGAAAAGGCAAAATAAATTTTATTCATCGGGTTGCCTCCCAACAAGCGCTATCGTTTTACGCCCCTAGCTAGACATAATGCATAGACTCAAGTATTGTCATCTTTTTTCTTTTTCTTCATAGATGTATTTTTGTCAATAGGTTTTGTATATATAACTTGAAACGCATTATCCATAGAAGTCTTAGCACTATCAAGTTGTCGATCTATGTATCCTCGTTGATTTCCGGCTATAATCCAATAATATTGTTGATTAACGTCATTAAAAGTTTGTTGGATCATATCTAAAACGGGGACTTCCTTTTTAAGGTTCCCATAAAAATTGATTATTTCTAAGAAAATGTCTCAACATGTAGTCACTTTCATAAAGGATCTCATCTATTACTGTTTTTTCATGGCTCTTACCAAAATAATTAAAATTTTCCCTAGCTTCTCGTATCATGTGAACAAAGTCATTCATAAGAACAAGGGTAGCTAACTTTTTGGATTTAGGATTCTTTATAGTGGGCAGCTCATAAAAAAAATCTTTACAAGGTAGGACGGGTGCGGATAAAACTATTTTCTAATTTCGGAATTAGTGCTGAAATAGCTTCTGCATAAGTTTTTGTTCTTTTAAGTATAGGAGCATCATCAAGAGTTAAATTCCAACACAACTGAAGAATTATTGGATTGTTTCTTTTCCTATAACGTTCCCTTGCCCGAAAACAAAAGTTTTAGAATCTAGATTACCAGAACGTCCAATTTTAGGAGTCCTGCCATTGTTTGTTTCTGCTGTACCAAAATCACTCATGATAACAAGTAAGCAAAAGATCAAACGAGGAACTCAGCAAATGAACAATAGGGCGAATAAAATGGCAAATTTCGTGAAGTGGGGGAGAGGAGAACGAGAGGCAAATGGAAAATAATGTAAATTGCAAGGAGATGAGATTTGTGATTAGGAACCTGCTAGATGTTGATGATGTCTCCCCGGCAACGGTGCCAGAAATTGGAAGTTGATGGTAGACTGCTTTCATATCTCCTCCCTGACAACGGCGCCATAAATTCCTTTGATGTGGCTTGAGAATGTATCAGTATTTCCTCAAAGAGGAAGGGATGATGCAGCACAACGATGGTAAGTATTTCCCTCAGTTATGAAACCAAGGTTATCGAACCAGTAGGAGAACCACGCAACACTATGTAAACGGTACATGCACAGAAAGAACAAATACTAGCAACCCGACGCGTAAGAGAGGTTGTCAATGTCTCCACGGTAAAAAGATAGATTTGTTTGTAGTAGATTGGATCGATAGATTGCACAAGAACACAAAATAAAATAAGCAAATAAAAAGTGCAGCAAAGTATTTTTGGGTTTTTGGAATAAATGATGTGAAAACAAAAGCGGCAAAAAGATAGATCGGAAAGCAATATGTTGGAAGATAGACCCGAGGGCCGTAGGTTTCACTAGTGGCTTCTCTCATGAGTGTATCACACGGTGGGTAAACAAATTACTGTTGGACAATTGATAGAAGATCAAATAATCATGACAATATCCAAGGATATTATCATTATATAAGCATCATGTCCCTGATAAGTAGACCGATTCTGCATTTACTACTATTACTCCACACATTTTTTTGAAAAAACTATTACTCCACACATCGACCGCTATCCAACATGCATCTAATGTATTAAGTTCATGGAGAAACAGAGTCATGCGATAACAATGATGATATGATGTATACTAGATCTATTCTTGTAGGAATAGACCCATCTTGTTATCCTAAATAGCAATGATACATGCGTGCCTCGCTGCCCTTTCTGTCACTAGGAGAGGACACCGCAAGATCGAACCCATCACAAAGCACCTCTTCCCATGGCAAGAAAAATCGATCTAGTTGGCCTAACTAAACCAAAGATTCGAAGAAGAAATATGAGGCTATAAGTAATCATGCATATAAGATATCAAAGAAGACTCAAATAATATTCATGGATAGAAACTGATCATGAACTCAAAATTCATCGGATCCCAACAAACACACTGCAAAAGTCATTACATCAAATAGATCTCCGAGAGACCATTGTGTTGAGAATAAAAAGAGAGAGAGGAATCCATCTAGCTACTGCTTACAGACTCATAGGTCTATGATAGACTACTCATGCATCATCGGAGAGGGACCCATGAAGACATAAACCCCCCGTGATGGTGTTAGATTGGATCTCGTGGTTCTGGAACTTGCGGCGGCTTGAATTCTGTTTCTTTGACTCCCCTATGGTTTTTGGAATATTTGTGTATTTATAGAGCTTATAGCCGGTGGAGGAGCGTCCCGAGGAGGGCACAACCCATCAGGATGCGCTAAGGACCTCTGGCGCGGCTTGGTGGGTTGTGGCCTCCTCGGCCCTCCTTTCTGGCACTTCTTTGGTCCTCTAGGTGTCTTCCGGCCCAAAAAAAATCTCCAAAAAGTTTCACGGTGTTTGGGCTTCATTTGCTACTGATATTCTACGAAGTAAAAGACAAACAAAAAACAACAACTGTCATTTGGCACTATGTCAATAGGTTAGTCCCAAAAAAGTATATACAATTGCTATAAAATTATTGTAAAACATACAATATTGATAATATAACAGCCCGGAACAATAAAAAATTATAGATACATTGTATGCATATCAAGTACTTAGATCATATTAAGATAATTTTTGTCCCATTATATTTGGTATACCTTTCTTGAATATTGTTGATGTTGAAATTTATTGTGTCAAAGAGAAGGTTAAGGTTAAATTTGGTGATGTATCTCATGAATATAATTTCTCTAAGTTTAATACCTCATGATATGGAACCATCTAGTAAAGATGATATTACTGGTCTTGCTTCTATTGCTATACATCCTACATATCCTTTAGAACAATATTTGCTACACCATGAAAATGATATGCATATGAATGAGAGGAATCAAATTGATGGAATATTCTTTAGACAAGCACCTATCCTCAAGCATAAGTTACCTATTGAAACCTTGGGAGACCCTCTCCCACCTAAGAGTGATTCGATGTTTGAATTACAGAAATTAGCTGATACCTTGAAATCTGCTTATCTTGATGAAAATAAGATATATCCTGTTATTATCAATGCTAACCTTTCTTGGCATGAAGAAAAGAGATTATTGAAAACTTTAAAGAATCACCGTGCTGCAATTGGATATACTCTTGACGATATTAAGGGCATTAGCTCTACTCTCTGTTGACACAAGATTACTATGGAGGCAGATGCTAAACTAGTCGTTGATCATCAATGCCTCTTGAATCCAAAAATGAAGGATGCGGTCAGAATTTTTTTAAAAGCTTTTAGAGGTTGGTATAATCTATCCCATAGCTGATAGTAGATGGGTATGTCCGGTTCATTGTGTCCTTAAGAAAGAAGGCATTACTATAGTACCTAACAATAAAAATGAACTTATTCCGCAAAGAATTGTAACTGGTTATAGGATGGTGATTGACTTCGGGAAATTAAATAAAGCTACTAGAAAAGACCATTATCATTTTCCTTTTATTGATCAAATATTAAAATATCTAAGCATACAAACTTTTGTTTCCTGAATGGTTATTCTGGTTTCTCTTAAATATCTGCGTCACAAGAAGATCAAGAAAAACTACTTTACTCGTCCTTCTGGAACTTATGCTTATAAACCTATGACTTTTGGTTTATGTAATGCAACTGCTACTTTTCAAAGATGTATGACTACTATATTTTCTCATTTTTGTCAGAAGATTGTTGATGTTTTCATGGATGAATTTTCTGTTTACGAAACTTCTTTTGATGATTGTTGAGAAATCTTGACAAAGTTTTGTAGAGATGTGAAGAGACCAATCTTGTCTTGAATTGGGAGAAGTGCCACCTTATGGCGAATGAAGATATAATCCTTGGTCATAATTTTTCTGAAAGAGGCACAAATGTTGATAAAACTAAAGTTGATGCAATTGAGAAAATGCCATGTCGTTATGATATAAAAGGTATAAGAAGTTTCCTTGGACATGCTGGTTTCTATAGAAGATTTACTAAAGATTTATCTAGAATTTCAAAGCCTCTTAGAAACCTCATACAAAAAGAAGTTCCATTTATTTTTATGATGGTTGTGTAGAAGCCTTTGAAACACTTAAGAAAGCTTTAGTAACTAGACCTATTATTCAACCACCAGACTGGAACCTACCATTTGAAATAATGTGTGATTCTAGTGATTATGCAATTGGTGATGTTCTAGGTCAAAGAAATGATAAGAAGTTAATTGTTATTCACTATGCTAGTAATACGTTAGGCACAACCCAAAGAAATTAGGTTACTATAGAAAAATAATTTTTAGCACTTGTGTTTGCATGTGATAAGTGTAGGAGATATGCCCTAGAGGCAATACTAAATGTTATTGATCATCTCCCTGTTCATAATTAGGTTTATGTTCCATGCTATAACTGCTACGGTTCTCGAGTCTGCAATAACCACGAGGCTTGAAGGAAGGCTCATATGCACGTGTGGAATAATAAATGGTTAGTAGAGCTCATATAAATTTGATTAACATGACCTGCGTGTTATGATTCGGCATGATGGCTGGAGGCATATGATTGCACTTTAATGACCTACGTGTCAACCTTATGTAATGCACTTATTTTATTTTCTATAGAGATAGCAATATTATCTGGTGCATCGACAAGGTGGTGGCAATCTTCGCAAAGGTGAACACCGAAGCGAATGCCGAAGACGAAGAAATACAAAAATTCTCTGTCAGAAAGGGCTATACCATATCATGCTATTATAAATTGCTTAAGATGTTTATCCCTTATGATGCACCCTTCTTGATTGCGCGGTAGTCGCTTTTATTAGGGTGATTTCTCACAAAAATATCAAGTAGTTAGTGTTCTCCCAAGTGTAGCACCGTCATGGCACCTAACTTTTTGGGGTGCGCCATGGATGCATGGGTATGAACGATTAGGGATGTGTGAGGCGGGTGAGTATAGACCTTGCAGCGAGATCACTTGGTTGTCTTGACGTTCAGGCATGAAAGTCATGAGCTCGGAACACACGCATCGAAAGATGAACAAGAGTCACATGGAGATGTGATCGGCAAGTTAGCCTACTGATTAAAATTCCTGTCATGAGATGATGATTCTATGACGATGAATTGAAGTCTGGATCTTGTATCACTCAAAATCAATTATGAGAGATATTGATTTGAGTGGGAGCGCACTGTTGAATTAACTTGTTTAATTCTCAGTGCAATTAATTTTGAACATTTTCTAAATGTGTTTTACATAATAGTTGTAGAATAATGGTTCGCATTTCCACCTTCCCTATTAAAATTGAATAGGTGTTAAATATCTGGTTAAACTTTACGGTTGGTAACGTAATTGTGAGGATTATCCTCAAGAGTGCCGAGAAGGACTTGTCCTATCACATGCTTTCGGTATTCTCCCGCTAATGCTATGGATCATGTGACTCTCGTCCTTCGATCCAAAAGCTAGAATTCCGTTTTAGTCAAATGCAATACGTTTGCTTCCATGAGACCCGAACTTCGAAAGTTTGGATAGTTATGTGATATTCATGGAATCTGAAAATCATTTTCAGAGACAGACAAAGGCTGATATGAGATATCCAAAGCAATGTTTGTTTGCAAACTATTAGTAAAGGAGTTTACTATGCATTAGACTGATAAGAGAGGGATCTAGAAGAACGACTGTCATATGATGATGGTGAATAAAACAACAACTTAAAGAGAAAGGAAGTGTCCGAAGGGTGTTAGTGAAACTTTCACGCCTAGGAAGTCCGGGGCTATCGCCACTCTTAAGTTGGGTGCTTCTTCTGGGAGTAGGAGAAATATTGAAAGTTAAACTTTTAGAAGTATAATGGCAATAGAAAAGAAGACTGGAATATCCAGCTCATGTATGAATGTCATATAGGTTTTTGATGTATAGAAGGCTGGTCAAAGATATAGTTCTTGGGAATTATGGTTAAACATGTTAATCACTAATTCTTGGGTATTGTGAGTTGGTCACAAAGATACCCGCTCGATTGCATTCTGTTGCATCTCGATGTAAGAACTACTATGGCCTGAAAGACTAGCCAGGGATGAGGTTTAGATACACGCAGGGAACATAGTAAATGTTACTATGCCTTCCATCGGTGTATTCCCTATGTATCAAGTTTCATAATTCATTTTAGGGTTTCACACTCTAGCCCTTTTCATAAGGTATCTTGCAAGAAGGTTGTTCATAAGAGAACTTTTCATGTTCGGTGTTATGAATAACATAAGGGCCATACTTTCATTATGAATGAGACGTATGTTATGAATATTGATAATAATACATTACCTCTGGGTTTACCTTTATAATTCATTTTAGAGTTTCATAGACTCTAGCCCATTGCACAATGTTTGTTGCAAAAGTGTTGTTCATAGAAACAACAACTGTTGTTCAGTATTATGAATAACATGAAGGGCCATGCTTCCATCCTAGATGGGATGTATGTTATGAATATTGATGTAAATATGATACATCCATAACACTGACGCTAAATGTCACAAGACTAAAAGAATACCACATATGTGTGGCACTGCATTTGGTCACATTGGAGGAACCCGCATGGAAAATTCCATTATGATGGATTTTGAAGTTGTTTGATTTTGAATCATCTGACACTTGCAACTTTCCTCCAAAAGGTGAACTGACTAAAATACCGTTCACAGGCCATAAGGAACGAGCAAATAACTTATTGGTGATCATACATTTGATGTATGTAGTCCGATAAATGTCGTTGCAAACAGTGGATTTGTCTACCTTCAAAAATGACTCAAGTAGATATATGGATATTTACTTGATGAGACGTAAGTCTGGATCTTTTGAAATCATTCAAAAGGTTTTCAAAAATGAAGTAGAAGTTATTGTACCAATAAAATTATGTTTCTGCAATTTGATTGCGGAAAGGAATATTTGAGTTACAAGTTTAGCGAATGTCTGATGAGTTGTGAAAAGAGTTTCATAACTTACACCTCCCGGAACACCACTGCAAGTGGAAAGTCCGTGAAGATGTAATCAAACCATTTATGACATGGTAAGATCAAAGATGACATAAATAGATTTGCCATTATCCCTTTTATAGAGTGATGCTTTAGAGACTGCGGCTTTTACACTGAAAAGAGATCCATCAGGTCTGTTGAAATGACGCCATGGTATGGTACGCCCAACCATGTTATATCTTTTCTTAACATTTGGAATATGGGGCTTGTGTAAAAGGTTACAAACCTATTCCAAATCAGACAAGTGCTACTTTGTATGGTTATCCCAAGTCATTGGGTATTCCCCCACCACTATACCGAGGCAAAGGGTTTTGCCACAAAACGGTATGCTTTTAATGAGAATAGTTCTTACAAAAGGTGAGTGGGAGGATAGTGCAACTCACCGGGATAACCAGTATCTTTGTCATCAGTTCAAAGGAAAGAAACCCTGGAAGTGATTCCGTTGTTTCCTACTACGACTGATACGAAAGTCTCTACAATAAAATGTATGGACTTCGGTCGAACGTGCAGCTGAACCACGTAGGCAAAGCTCATGCAAACCTATCAGGTGCGCAAATGAGATATTGTTGTTAGACAACAGTATACCTACTATACACAAGGAAGCGTTGATGGGCCCTGACTCCGGGATTGGCCAAATGCCAATACAATCCGAGATAGTTTCCATATAAGTGATTCAAGATTAAAACCTTGATACACCTTTCAGAGGACTTAGAGTCTAACGAATATTTATGG
This sequence comes from Hordeum marinum, assembly GCA_022496015.1. NCBI lineage: Eukaryota > Viridiplantae > Streptophyta > Magnoliopsida > Poales > Poaceae > Hordeum > Hordeum marinum. The sequence continues at coordinate 391,462,452 of CM039672.1, forward strand.
AACTAAAAAAAACTGATACGGATAAAAATGTTTTATGCATAAAGCTCGACTTGTTGAAATAAAAAGTTCAAGGAGTTGACTATGATGAGGTTGTTTCACCGTAGCGATGCTTAAGGTCGGTTCGGGTTGAACTAGCAATTAATACATATATCAATCATGAGATATGAAACATGGATGACAAAAGGATTTCCATCTGATAGAAATGAAACCTAGGACTTGTATGTGATACAGTCCAAAGTAATTTGTCGATCCATAGGATGCTAGTAAGTATGCAAACTTCAGAGTTCCAGCAGTGGACAGAAGAGAGCAAAATGGAGTTGGAATCTTCGTGGTTTGATGAAATGGTCAAAAAGGGTTTTTGACTTTATCAATGGGTAACGAAGATGCTTGTGATTCAAGAAAGTAAGTGGGAGCATAATAATATTTCTAAAATCATTGTGTGCTTGACACATTGTTAATTGGAAATGAATTTCTTGACACGAATTAGGACTTCATTTGAAAATAGTTTTTCGATGAAGTGCTTAGGCTAAATAGCCTCAATATTAGGCATGATGATCTATGCAGATAGATTTACCTAATGGGGCTAAGCTATGAATACATATTGACAAGATGCTAATTTTTTTAGCATTTAAAACGCCAAGGAGTGATTCTTGCCGAAGTCACATGGAAAGAGTTTTTGCAAGACTCGGTGTCCCAAAACACCGACGAGTAAAATACATGATGGAGATTCCACACACTCTTGGGTTTGGATTAATCATGTATTCCATGGTATGTAAAACAACCAGATATGTCCGATACTCCCAAGTTGTTGCGAGTATAGATACCAAAGTGATCAAAGCACTGATTATGGGACAACAGTGAAAGATGTCATTAAGTACTAAAGTAGTACTGATGACATGTTTTTCTCGCAAGCAGAAATCATGAAGAGTTCGTTGTAATATGTTACATCGATACAGTCTTCACCATTTCTCCATGTGATTTTCGATTTAATTGAGGGTTTTGTGTGATACACAATATGGTGGCACGATAGTTGGAAATTGTTCCAAACAAGATACTGTGGCGAATTCTATAACAAAGGCTAACTATGTTGACGCTTTGGAAGCAACAAAGAAGTTGTTGAATCATATAGTTCATTCATGAACTTAGTATGGTTCCAAGATGGCTTTGATCTATGGGACACTATTGCAGATAGTTGCTCCATAGCTCAGTCTGAGGAATCAGGTTTTGACCAATGATTCACACATATGCAAAGCCAAGTCCACACAAAATATGAATTTTGTGGAAGCGTGAAAACGCAAGGATATGCAAAGTTACACACGGAGCTGAAGTTGTTAGATCCATTGGACATCAGGCTATACCACAAGCGAAGCATATTTTACACCAGTATGCCATAGGTGTAAAGTGCATTAGCATTGACTAGATTATTGACTCTAGTGCAAGTGGGAGTCTATAGGAGATATGCCCTAGAGTCAATAATAAATGTTATTGATCATCTCCCTATTCATAATTAGGTTTATGTTCCATGCTATAACTGCTATGGTTCTCGAGTCTGCAATAACCACGAGGCTTGAAGGAAGACCCATATGCACGTGTGGAATAATAAACGGTAAAATGTATTCCTAGTCTGGCCTCTAAGACTGGCTCAAGTATTGCATGATGATCCTGTTTTCCTGATCATGGGCATGGCTATGCCGACAATTTTGAGGGCACAATGTTAGAAGAACATTTGTGTTGAATCGACCCGAATTGATGTTATGCTATGAGATACATTCGTCATAAGTTAATGGTTAATAACACAGAGAAGTTGATGTTTGCATAATTCCTTATACCATGAGAGTATCGAGTTTCTTCATGCTTGCTTCATGAACTTTGGGGTTTGTTAAACGTCATCCGTAAATGGGTGGCTATTACGGCGGCTTACGGGTTCATGGAAAAGTATGTCAAGTAACTTGATTACTCAAGATTGGGATTTGCTCCTCCGATGATGGAGAGATATCTCTGGGCCCTCTCGGTGTTACGGTATCCATCATCGTCTGGCCAGACATTTTATGATTTGATCATGGGGATGCCGGAACACGGGAATGAGAAAAGAGAACAATACCGGTAACGAGGTAACTGGCATAGTGGACAAGTTGTTGATCCACGGGGATGCCAACATGTCTCACCTCAGGTATTTGTAACATATCGCGAAGCAACAGGAATAGCACACGACAACTGGAGGTTCACTCGAATATTCATTTGTGTGGGTATAGGGGTCAATATGGGTGTCCACGGCTTCGATGTTGATCATTGATCGGAAGGGGTTCCGGGTCATGTCTATACTTCACCGAACCTATAGGGTCACACGCTTAAGGGTCATCTATCTGCTGAATACTAGACAAGGAGTCCGAGAGAAAGTCACTGGAAAAGTTTCGGAGACAACGGAAAGGTTTCGGAGAGAACACCGGAAAAGTTTCGGTAAAACTGAAAAGTTGTTTCGAATAAAACCATTGATACAAAAAGGTTTTGGCAAGCACCGGGAATGTTTTGGAGGTTTCTAGAGTGGTCTGGTAATTTCTGGAATTTTTCCGGAGAATAAACCGAAAAAGGATTTCGGAGCTGCCGGAATTGTTTACCGGGTAAACGAAGATGGTTTTAAATTAAACCACCATACCGGAAATGTTCCGAAGCACGTCCAGATAATTTTAGAGGGTGCCGAAAATGTTCTGGGACCTTCCGGAATTTTTCAGAAGTAATAGTCACGGAAAACATCTTGTCCCAGCGTGAGGGGACAAGATCCCACGATGCGTGGGGTTGTTTTGGGGGCGCCCCCCCTTGAGGGGGCAGCGCCTTGTGGCTGGACAAAGGTGTTTGGGGGCCCCCCATGGTGGGGGGAAGCCTCCACAAATGGTGGATAGTGTTGGGAGGAAGGTGGGGCCCCATGGGGGAACACCATGGACAAGGGAACATGTTTTCTCCATGTTTGGTGGGAACATGTTTCCTTGTTTGGTGGGTGCAAGTTTTGTGGGCTGAATTTCAGCCCCCCCTTCACCCCTTCCACCACTATATAAGGAGGTGTAGAGGAGATCTCCATCCTCACTCAAACTCTCTCACACAAGCCATGCATGATCTGGCATTCTCTCTCCCTCCCAGCGAAATAGTTTCATAGAGCCGAAAGGCTGTCTGGGTTCCGGTGGGAACTAGTTCTGGACGGCGAAGCCTTGCCGGATAGATGATACCGTATGTGTGCAAATCTATAGAGAGATCGTAGTTTCGGTCTTAGTTCGAGAGTGCCTCCCGAAGGGCTGTCCGTGTGACCGTCCGAGTTTTGGAGGTCCTCCCGAAGGGCTGTCCGAGTGACAGTCCAAGTTTCGGAGGTCCTCCCGAAGGGCTGTCCGCGACACCATCCGAGGGACTGTCCGACCGCCTCCTGGAGGGCTGTCCGTGGGGCAGATGAGGGTATACATCCTCGCAGTTGGGAGGTTGTAAAATCCTAACTGCGGAGATCTGCACCGCCGTTCGTCATCGACTCTACTTACGCTGCGCTACGAGTCGGTAACGAAAATGATCAAACCTTGTATGCAGTCTCCATAGTGGTCCTGGGCTGGTTTGTAGGTCGGAATTTTTTTGTTTTCTACTGCGTTACCCTACAATAAGTTCATACCTTATATTGTGGATTCTAAAGTTGATATTCTCACAGATCATGGTGCTATTAAATATCCCGGAAGACGAAATATGCTAAGCCTAGACTAGTTAGGTGGTTTATTTACAAGAGTTCGATTTTCTTATCGTTGATAGAAAAGCAGAAGATAATCCTGTAGGAGATACTATTTAGGATGAAAAAATATTCTTGATGACCCAATACCTACCAATGATAGTTTTTGTGATGAGCAATTAGCTGTTATAAATGCATCTACTTGTTGTGATAATCCTTGGTATGCCGATTATGATAATTTGATTGTTGGAAAATATATACCCCCTAGCTACACTTGCCAACAAAACAAAAAGTTCTTCTTTGATTTAAGACATTACTTTTGGGATGTCCCACATCTATATAAAGAAGGAGTAGATGGTGTTATTGGATGTTGTGTACCTGAGCATGCACATGAAATAATAATAAAGAAGTGTCACTCCAATGCCTACAGAGGACACCATGCTGGAGACATGCTGTATTGCAATCTGGTTTTTAATTGGCCTAATCTCTTCAAAGATGCATGTTAGTTTGTTCTATCGTGTGATGAATGTCAAAAATTGGTACTATTTGTAGACGTCAGGAAATGCCTATGAACTATTCACTAGTTATTGAGCCATTTGATGTCTGGGGCTTTGATTATATAGGAAATTTTCCTTCTTCTAATGGTTACACTCATATTTTAGTTGCTCATGATTACGTTACTAATTGTTGATCATAACACTTCTACTAAATGTTTAAATATGTTATTTCCCAAGTTTTGGAGTCCCTAGATACTTAATAACTGATGGTGGTTCACATTTTATTCATGGTGCATTTCATAAAACTTTAGCTAAGTATGATGTGAGCCACAAAATAGCATTATATTACGTCTCCAACATATCTATAAATTTTGATTGTTCCATGCCGATCTATTATCATTCTAGGGTACTTTTTGGGGCCTTTATTTACCAATTTATATTATGTGTGAGCACTAACCTTGTCGGGGAAACGACACCTATTGGATTGGGAGGATCCCTTTACGGTTCGGCAGGGAAGAAGGCTCACAGAGAGAGCAGATATGATGAATAACGCGCGGGATTTTACCCAGGTTCGGGCCGCAAAGATGCATAAAACCCTACTCCTGCTTGGCTGTATTATGGGTGTTTTTGGGGTTCTAGCTACAGGAGCGCTACAAGGAGCTGCTACACACGTGAGCTAGAAGATGGGAGCTAAAAGCCCTCTCTCGTAACGCCTTGGGCCTCCTTTTATATGACCAAGGGGATCCCAATAGTAGTGTACAGTGCGTGCACAAGGTGCACAGTGCTACATCGCTATCATACCTAACACTGTCGGTGTAAGACAAACGCATTTAATGCTCCGTCAGGCGTCCCCGACCTTCTACGGGACGGGACAGGAGCCCGTCCCATCAGCACCGCTTTGCCTCCTCCATCCCTGGAGCCTCGACATGTACCCAGGTGGGATGACAGCTGGTCTCTGCGTTAGCAGGATGGCAAGGCCTTGTCGGTTGCACTTCTTGTTGAGGCTCAGCAGCCAGCCCGACAAGATCTTGTCGGGCGCGTGGCCTTCGCTCTTCTGACCGTTGACTTGAATGCCTTCTCGATGTTGCTGTATTTAATCTCAGTTGCTCCCCGTCAGGCCTTGTCGCTGGTATGGCTACAACTGTCCGTGCACAAGTACGGGGTACTAAAAAGCCTATACTTTAGTACACGGACAGGAGCCCTTGGGCCTAGGCCATACACGGTGTGAGGCATTGTTGGGCTAGGCCCAAACAGTGCACGGGCATGCGTGGCAGGGATTAACTGCTGTAATCATTCCATTTACCATGCCTCCCCACGGTGTGCGCAAGGTGCGCGTCGTGGGATATGTGTGCAGAGCGGCAATAATTATTTCAATTGCTGCATCAGGCCGTCTTTGCCACGCGTGCCGCATGCATAGCCGGGAGCCAGCAACAGACGCCCGTGACTTAAAGTCCTGGCCATGACAAAAACTTCAGCACCACGGATTGGAGCAACGGGGCGGTTGTTTTTCTCCCCGTGATCGCGGGCGACACTATTGGAGGAGGTGGGCGGCGACTCTTGGAGCGAGGGAGAGCCAGCCCCGACGCTTCACCCTATAAATTGAGGGGTAGCAAGGGCAATGCTCGTCCATCCTTACTTACTCATCGAGCGCAAACCTCTAGAGCTTTCCCTTCCACCTCTTCCAAGCCTTGAGTGGTGCCCGCCCTTAGCCATGAATAGGGGGCGAGGGATGCCACCGTCTTCTGCACCAAGGAGGAGTACCCGTTGGGATCATGCCACCACTTCCGCTGTAGAGGCGGAGGGTGAATCGGGTGTGCGTGGTGGGAAAGGCACGAGGGGTCATGGTCGTCAGGAGGTCGAGGCAGGGGGAGGCGGAGCGCTGCTCCACCTCTCTCCCCGACGCCAAGCCTCTCCCTCGAAGAGACCCACATCAAGGGGACGGCATTGCAGTTCGTCCTCAAACTACGTGGTCCCCTTTGGAGCAATCTATGCCTCCCTTACCCTTTCGCCGGGGTGATGGAGACTGATAAGCCGCCCGTTTTTTGGCTATGGGCGCATGGATGCTGCAGTGGTGCCATGCGGGTGGACGTCGAGTTTTCGGAGATCCGTGTCATGTTATTCAGGTGCGGTTGGAAAAACTTTGCTCGCACCCACAACCTCCAGGATGGGCACGTCCTTTGTTTCGAAATGATGGAGGCCGGCTTGCTTTCCGTCAAGATTTATGGGCGCTCAGGCATCCGTCTCAGCTGCTGCGAAGAGAGCTCGAGCGGAGCCGATGGTTCCTCCTCGAGCGACAGTGACGAGGAGGACAATGGTGAAGACGACGACGATGAGTCTGATCTTCAGGCCCTCAAGTCGGAATACGATGACCTGGACTCGGAATGACCGTCGGCCGCATCATCACCGTCAGCCTCGGGCCTCTCCTCCTCTCGGTAGGACGATGCTGCCGGGGGTCCTTGTCTCTGGTGTTGCCTCATCTTCCACCTGGGTCTTCCGGTAGGCCCGTGGACTTCGGCTTCTAGGACCCCCCTCTTGTCTGCGCAGCGTTGGTCTTCTCCTCTATGCAATGCTGACCCAGGAGGGGCCAGGCTCTCATCGGAGACCCCTTGCTATCCTTTTCTCCTTGTAATCTGCCTCCTCCTATCTTTTTCTTCTTGTAATCTCCCCTAGGGGAGAAAGTCAAATAAAGATGTACTTAGGAAGAGGCAACATTTCATGTAAATTTCACCCTATTTGAATGACTGTATATTATCTTCCTTGTTAGATTACTCTTTGCATGGAACTTTCCCTACGCCTTTTCGAAAGAAATTACCGGTGTGTGTAGCCCTACCGCGAGCGCTTTGAGAACAGGTCCTTAGCAGCCTGCTGGCGGTGCCACTGCTGGCAAGATACCTTGACATCCTTGGTGCGGCTGCTTAAGCTATTGATCATACTCGAAACAGAATAAGGGAGCGAGTGCAGCCACTTGGTTCGTTGAGCGGACTCAAAACGAAGCAAGGGCGCGGGCGCAGTCACCTACGCTGTTGAGTGGACTCAAAACAGAGTAAGGGCGCAGCCGACCACGACAAGGTTCCTGTGCGTGCAGGTTTTCCATACAAAAATCGCAATGGCCCAAGGAAAATAACTTCACAGAAAAGTTCACTTAGTGTCGTGGTTTTGTCATGGCAGATATCCGAAGAGTTAGGTTCAAGGCCATCACTAAGGCGGTGGACTCAAAGGGGTTGGTCAGGATGAAGACACGGATTTACCTAGGTTCGGTCCCTCGAGATGAGGTAAAAGCCTACGTCCTGCTTTGTGTATATTGATTGGAGTATCGGTTACAAGGGAGCGTATTTGCTTGACCTAGCTCTCGATCGATTGGTTTCTGTCTAAGCCGTCCCCGGGTCTGGCCTTTATATAGGAGGTCAAGACCACGGGTTACACAAATCTCATACCGACTCTTACAACGTGTCTGACTCTATTTCTAAGCCGCCTTGCCGACTCTGGCAGGCTGTCTTCGGGCGGTTTACGCGCCCGGGTCTTGTGTCTTCTTCTTGTCTCTGGGCTTCCGTCTCAGCCCATCTAGTGAACCACTGTACGGCCCAATCTTCCTCTTGCATCCCATACGTTAATGAGCCGCCTGGTATGACCCGGCCCCTCTTGGGAGGGTCTTACCATGGGGTTATATCCCCAACATTAGGCCCCAGATTGATTTGAGCTTGCTCATGTCAATCTCCATTTTTATCCAACGGCGAGTCTTGCACCCTTATCACCTGCAAAAGAGAGCACATAACCCGCCATGACGTTACCTTCAGATATGCCGAAAAGATTCGGTGACGTATGCCATAGATCCTCTCATTAAACGGTTGGCTCGAAAATCGAGGCGTCCGCCTCGGTTAGTTATCATTTCTCACCTTGATTCCCGTGTGCACTGTTGCCATCCCATATCATAAATAGGGTCACAAAGAGGTCTTTTCTTTTTCTCCATAGCCACCCTTCTTATTCCTCCTCCCGATGCTTACGTTCCTGAGCTATGTCGCGCCGGTGAAGTCCTGTTGCCATCAACGAACTTGGCCGCTGCATCAACCTAAACGTTTCCAGACTCTCGCCCGCGTCCGCCGCATCCTTAAGGTATGTTTTTCGTCCTCCCTTAGATCTGTAGCTTCCCACTTGAATCTTGTCGGGTTCATCGGACCCCATTAGCGTGCATGTTCTTCTTCATAATGCCAACTGGTGAACAACCCTTTAGATCTTGTGATGTTGCTTATCCACCGTGGCAACTCATGCAAAACAAATAGTAGTCCGACCTAGATCTACACTATGTTCCTTTCCTTGCGCTAAACTGCTTGTTCTTCTTCGGCCCCCTTTTAGGGTTGACTTAAATTTGATTTTTTCCTTGCCTGTAGTGTCCTTACCAATTTTTACATCATGTCCTTGTTCACTTAACCCGCCCTCAAATCTCTAGATCTTCTGATAAACTGTACCGGCGGCTTAACGTCATAGCATTTAATTTCATCAGTCGTCTTGGTTGAATAGTCACTTTTTGACCCGCTGCGTCCTGCCCCTCTCTTAGCTTTGACCCGCCATCATGTATCGAGCATCTGCATCCTGTGATTGGGTCAGCTCTAGAGTCACCGAACAGTTCCTACTGGATTTCGTAGAGGCAGGCACGTTGCCGGCTCAGAATATTATTCATTGGCGGGTTCCGGGACTAGAAAAGAAACCGACCCCAGAAGAAGGGGAAGTTGTTATCTTCACCATCCATCTTATGCACGGTTTCATCCCGCCCAGATCAAAATTCTTCCGAGATATCCTTCATTTTTTAAGCTGCATGCTCAAGACATTGCTCCAAATCCAGTCTCCAACTTGTGCAACTTTCAAGTCCTCTGTGAAGTTTACTTGCAAGAAGAGTCGTCTATCGATCTCTTCTGTGACTTTTTCTATGTCAACCGCCAAACGGAAGTGGGGGCCGACCCAAGCTTAGAGCTCGGCGGAGTCTCCATCCAAAGAACAAGAGATATGGCTTATCCAGCTGTTCAAATGCCAAGTCATCCCAAGGACTGGAACAGAACTTGGTTCTATTGTAGAGACACCTTTCCAGAGGGAGAAAATCCACTGTTGGGTTATCGTCCTACCCAGCTTTGCACCTCAACTGAACTTCCAGACTGGATGTCCACCACAGCACGAGCAAAGTATGCTCCGGCTTTTGCCAAGATCAAGGCCCTTCTGGTGAACGGGTTGACGGGAGTTGATTTAACCCGTTGTTGGATATCCTGGAAGGTCTTACCACTGAGCCGGCGTGACCGGCTTATGTGTGAGTACACAGGTGATGAGAACGATCCTCTCTTCTTCAATCACACCCCTCGGACAGAAGAAACCATTACCTCTACTATCAAAGGACTTACTCGTGAATCCCAAGAGGCTTGCTGTACAGTCGGGTTAAAACCTTTCTGTGCCACAAATCCAGCCCCAGATGTAAGGACGGCTTTCAAATCTCCTTTCTCTCCGTCTTGACTATATATATAGAAACCTTAACTTCCCTTGGTGGCTTTCGCTTATAGGCTAACTACAACTTCAGGAAGAAAAAATACACTCCTCCCGTGAAGAAGAAATCTTAGGCGGGTAACACCCGCGGCCGCAAATCAAAAACCTCGGCTCAAAACCTGCTTGAACATGACGACTCATAGGTAGAATTAGATCCCCTTGGCCATCCTTTTATGCAACTTACTAACAATAACTGTACACGGGAGGAGACAGAAACAAGCCACGCCAACGCTCCTGAGGTAACTTATATATCTTCCGACCCGGAAATCTTACCACAAGAGAAGATACGGCGGGTCATCCGAAAAGTTCCTTTTTCACACCCTCTTGCTTACTTAGATCCCAAATTTTCCTTGAAAAAACAACAACATGACTCTCAAGGTCAAACCCGGAGCATCGGCTCTGGGGATCTTATGGCCGGCTTACCTAACGCCCGGCGCCACGGAAACATCACGTTGAGGTACTTATCAGGAACCAAATATCTGTCTTATATTTCCATAATGCTGCCTTACTATTATGTCTAATTGTATTAATTTGTAGGAATCACCTCCTTCTTCTGGTGAGTCAACCGCCTCCAAACTTCCTCCCATGAAGGTCAACCCAGAGTATGTCTTCACCTCTCCTGTGTGTACATTACTTGTATTACCTTTGTACTGTGATGATTCTTTTCACTTTCAGGGCACAAGCCAAATGTAGAAAAATAGGCGGGTCTACCATTGCTTCAACCGTTCAACAGCCAGATCCTGCTGAGCCGTCCCTCTCTCCTGCTAAAGCTTCCGAAGCTAACAAAGAAACAACTGAGCAATCTCCCTTGCCCTCAGAGTTGGCGGGTCATCATTCGGCGGCTTCCGATAGTCCAACAACTGACGCTAAACCGCCCAATCCTACCGCTGAATTCTCGTCTCTCCCCGATGTTACCATCACTGGGACGGGTTATCAATCTCCCACACACCATACTTTGACAAGGCATTCCAGCAAACTTGCTACTTGCTCTCCCAAGAAGCTTGACTTCGAATTCCCTATCTTGGAGAAGATGACTGTCGACGACTTACACGTCGGCTGTCTGAACCGCCTGTCTGCCAGTCGCAACATGGAGAGCAAGCTTGTTGGCTTGATGAAGAAAAAAATATGAGGTATCTTTCATCTTATATCTTTCTCTTATACCCGTACATAGCCCCCAAGAACCGGGTTAATATTGCAAATAATAGACCGGGTCTTCCAAACCTTCAATCATACTGTATAGAGCTTAACCTGTGACCCCCCAAGTACCGGGTTAAATTGTATGTAAGCCGGTACTTTATACTCAGGCATAAATCCAATTGTAGCCCCCAAGTCTGGAGCATTATCTTAATGATGAGCGGATCTTACATGTTTGGAAAGCTCGCCAGGTGTAGCCCCCAAGTCTGAAGCATTATGATAATGATGAGCTGGATCTTTCACTTGTAGGCATAGAATGAAAACATACATTAGCCCCCAAGTGCCAAGTATATTGCTTGCAATCTACTTGGTACTTGTATCAAAGAGTAGCTCCACTTTGGCGACTTAATCCTTATAACCTTCCACTTCGTGTAACACAGGAGGCACTAGACACAGCTGAGCCTGAACGTGTCGGCTTAAGGGAAAATTTGACCACGCAACAAAATGCCCGAGCCGCCACAGAAGAAGAGTTACGGGAGGCTGTTGAACAATTTGAGAAACTTCAAGTCGAATTCTCTGCATATAAGGAGACTGCTAAATCTGAGCAAACTGCCTTGTCCAAACGTGTTGTCGATGCTGAAGAGCAGTTAAAACTTGCATTAGCAGAACTGAAGACTCTCAAGGATCACATATCCAAGATGACTGCCACTATCTTTGGTAAGCACATACGGCTTTAACAAATTTCTTTATGATAGAAATACCAACCGGACGGCTTATAACTTTGACCTTTTTCTTGCAGGAGAAAGTAGCCGCCACTCTGATAGTCTGCTGAAACTGAAAGCAATCTACACTCTGACTGAGCAACTCTACAATGCCATCCTTTGTACTATCAAGGCCATGATGACAGCCAAGTATGTCCCCAAGTTTATGAAGGGCGTCATAGAAGTATTATCAACTTTGCCCAAGCAAGTGGACGAAATAAGGTGATTAGCCGCCAGAAGAGGGGCCATAGGCTCGCTGAGCCGGTCCCTAGCCTTCGCGCCTGAATTAACCACTGAAGAGATGATGAACGGCTTCCCTTCTAAGAAGGACAATGTCTCAGACTTCACCGAAGCAGATTATGCCAAGTGCATTAAGGCCTCCAGGAGGCTTGCCTCCATACTAGTTGATGAGACGGACCTGGTTCCTTACCAGGCGGCTTACGACGAGAACAACCAATGGCTGCGCTGCTCGACCTTTGAAGCCAGAGACTTAGTCCCTACATGTCATAAGCTGCTCTTCGCCCCTAATGTTGATCCGTCTCCACTTTTCGATGATGCACAATTCGAAGCCTTACTAAACTGCAACTGGGATGTGGATCATCTTCGGATTGAAGAACCCGAAGACTCAGGATGATCCGCCGACCAGTTAAACTCTTTGTTCCCAACTGAATGTAACCCGGCCAGCTGGGCCAGACAAGTTCAAAAATTTAAGTCCTTCGTCTTTTGAGCTCTTGGAGAGCCTTGTAATATATCTTACAATCTTCTTATGTCTTAACGGCGACTCATCTTTAGAGATAAAAGCCTGCAAAAACCAAACAGAATACTCTGCAATGTTTGCCTGGGCGACTTTGGAAAAGCATAACCCGAAGATCTTAATATAGCCTTGCTTCATCTTTCATAATCTTGCTCTGGCCCGACTTATAACATGAATGCAATGTATGATGCAATATATGATGCAATGTATGATGCATATGTATGATGCAATATGTGATGTAATGCATGATGGTCTTGCTTTTCCCTTGTTTTTTGTTTTTCGAAAACTCATTTGCATGTCCTTCTGAGGGGGGGGGGGGAACTGTTGATTTGAACTGCCTAACAGTGCAGGGTCTCTAATGAGAGTGACTACCAATCTCGCACGGCTCAGGGTCTCTAGGCGATACTAACCGTTAAGGGCACAACATACCAGAATTTGCAATGGGGTGAGTGCCCCAGGCTCATAAGCTACTTCTCACATGACATAAATCCGTCGTTTTAACCTTAAACAACGTCACTTGTTAAGAGTACAACAGGCCACTTGGCGGAGAGTACGTAGCAGATGAGAGAGTTTCCCTCACCGCTGTATGAGGCCCTCGCAGGGGGTGAGTTGATAGCTCGCTGCACCCCTGGACGAGCGGCAGTTACATATAGGTAGGTATAACCCGGCCTTACAACGAATGAAAAGCCAACCAAGAGTTGGGGGCAACCTTCACCCACTCTTGAACTTGCTCTAGGTCCACGACCCATCTTACAGCGGCTGAAAAGCCGATCGAGAGGGTTTGAAGCTTAACCCGGAAGGTTGAAATCCCCCAAACGATTATAAGGTACCCATGTTTGAACGACTCGCTACATGGCGACTCGTCCTCTTGGGAGGCTTTAGATATTTCACCAATAAGGTAATGCACCCATGTTTGAACGGCTCGCAACATGGCGGCTCATCCTCTTGAGTGACCTTAAATCTTTCATCAGTAAGGTTAGCGGCTCGCAACGTGGTGGCTCGTCCTCTTGAGCGACCTTAAGTCTTTCGTCAGTAAGGCGGTGCACCCATGTTTGAACAGCTCGTGACATGGTGACTCATCCTCTTGAGTGACCTTAAGTCTTTCATCAGTAAGGCGGTACACCCATGTTTGAACGGCTCGTGACATGTCGGCTCATCCTCTTGAGTGACCTTAAGCCTTTCGCCATCTTGCACGCCACCATCACATGGGCCGCCGATTTGTAAGTTGCCATCTTGCAAACCGCCATCTTGTAAGTTGTCACACAATGGTGCTATTTTGGCTGAAGAGCCAGTCCAAAAGGGTGAGCAAGCTAAACCCGGCGGGTTGGAAGCCCCCAAATGACCATGTAGAGGTGTTCATCTTTGCACAAATCTGTAATGCAAAAAGGAAAAACGGCAGAGGCCCCGTCTTGCAGGGATGCCAACTTTATTATATGAGAAACATAAATACAATGAAGTATGTATGTACAAAGATAGTTCGTCGAACAACGTCTCCTTCTTCATTGACTTAACCACAATATCGTCCACATAAGCATGAACATTGCACCCAATCTGTCTGTGAAGGCAATTCTGCACACACCGTTGGTAAGTCGCCTATGCACTTTTGAGCCCAAACGACATGGACACATAGCAGAAAGCTCCAAAAGGTATTATAAACGAGGTCTTCTTTTGGTCTTTAACTGCCATCTTGATCTGATGATAGCCTGAATAGGTGTCCAGGGAACATAAACTCTCACAACCTGCCGTTGCATCAATAATTTGGTCGATACGAGGGAGAGAAAACGGGTCAACTGGACTAGCCTTGTTAAGATCTGTGTAATCTATACACATACGCCACATGCCGTTCTTCTTGAGCACCAACATAGGATGAAATACTTCCACGATGAACCCTACTGCCAAGAGCCGGGCTACCTCTTCTCCAATCGCTTTACACCTCTCCTCGTCGAAACGACGGAGGAATTTCTTAATCGGCTTAAACTTAGGATCCACATTAAGGTGGTGCTCAGCAACCTCTCTCGGTACACCCGGCATGTCAGATGGCTTCCATGCAAAGATGTCCCAATTCTCATGGATGAATTCAATGAGCGCGCTTTCCTATGCAGGGTCCATGTTAGCACCAATAGTGAATTGCTTGGATGAGTCGCCCGGAGTAAAATCCACCAGCTTCGTGTTATCTGCCACAAACTTCAGGGGCGGCTCAGACTCTGTACCTATTTCTTTAGTGGAGTCATGTCCGCCGGGTCAACGTTATCTTTGTAGAACTTAAGCTCTGCTTCTGCACAACTTGACTCTGCATAAGCCGCGTCTCCTTCCTCGCATTCAATGGCAACCTTCCGATCACCATGGACCATGATCTTTCCATTGAGAGCCAGCATCTTAAGCTACAGATAGACATAACAAGGCCTGGCCATAAACTTTGCGAAAGCCGGCCGGCCAAACAGAGCATGATACAGGCTCTTAATTTTCACCACCTAGAACCACAAGGTCTCCACTCTGTAATTATATTCATCTCCAAACGCCTCTTCCAAGGAAATATTCCCCACTGGGTAGGCCGACTTGCCTGGCACCACCCCATGAAAAACAGTCAATGACGGCTTAAGAGCCTTGTCAGTTGACTCCATTCGCTGGAAGGTGTTGTAGTATAGGATATTGATACTGCTACCACCGTCCATGAGCACCTTTGTGAACTTGTATCCTCCAACCTGAGGAGCAACCACTAGAGCTAGATGACCCAAATTGTCGACCCGTGGTGGGTGATCCTCTCGGCTCCATGTAATCGGGTACTCTGACCATTTTAAGTATCATGGGAGATCCAGCGTGGCCGCATTGACCACCCTTTTGTGTAGCTTTTGATCCCGCTTGTTCAGGCTCGTAGTGAAGACATGATACTTCCCCCACTAAGATGTTTCGGGTTGCTCTGATATCCCGAGTGGTTATTCTGTTGCTGACCACCATTGCTCTGCTGCTGATGATTTCCTTGATTTCCTCGATTCTGATTTCCTTGGTTTTGCAACTTATCTTTTCGTTGCCGTACTCCTTCCAGCAAGATGTTTTCCTTGAGCGTTGCCTTTCGGTATCCATATCACCACCCCTTGGCAAAGCTGCATGCGAGGTAACCTTCTATCCTTTGAGAAAAAGAAAGAAGAGAAAATAGGGATATGGAACCTTGGCGATCCGTTAGCTCTTGCCGGGAGTAAGCGCAATACAATATCTCACACAAACATGTACATAAGTAAACATGAGAATCAACAAGATTTGTAGGACACTTAGCTTTATTCAACTATGCATAGGGTCTGTGCCTGGCTTTGTACAGGGGATTACATGCTTCGGTGGCAAGACTTGTACAAAAGGTGGTTGCCGGGAGACCCGACAACTGCGCCTCATGGGTAGAACTTACGAAGATGTTCGATATTCCAAGAGTTGCTCACTGGGATGCCATCCTCAGTCTCCAGGCGGGCTGCGCCAGGCCTGGTGACTCACACTACCCGATAAGGGCCTTCCCACTTTGGCGTCAACTTGTTGAAATTCTTGGCGGACTGATTGAGGGAGTCCCAGATTAGGGGGCCCTCAGATAGCCAACCTATTGGTTATGGGCCGGACTATATGGGCTACTTACCGAACACTGGATGATTTGAAGGCCCAATTTCTAGGATGGAAGCTTTGAAGAGCATGGCTTGCGCTCCACGTTTGTGATGTAGTAGATATGCATGTTATCTCTTCGGCATGTAGCTGACCATGTGTAAACCCTAGGCCTCCTCGGTACTTATATAAGCCAGAGGGTTTTAGGGTATAGAGAGGACAACTAAATCTAGGGTTAGACATACGATCTCGAGGTAGATCAACTCTGTAACCCCTTACACCATTAATACAATCAAGAAGGACGTAGGGTATTACCTCCCTTGGAGGCCTGAACCTGGGTAAACTCGTGCCCCCTTTGTCTCCTGTTACCGTCGATCCTAGTCTCATAGTTTGGGACCCCCTACATGAGATTCACCTGTTTTGACACCGAAACTGAACGCGCTGAAGAACAAGGTCGCCTTCCTCAAGACTTTAGGCATGAACCTTGCGGATATGATATAGGCACAAGGCTTGTTGGTACCGTGCAGCTCGCACAGCAGCCTGAAGACTATCTTCCTCAAGGAGCGTAGAGTCATCTTGCCGCAACTGCTCTTGCTCAAGCTCATCATAAGCGAGCACTCGAGGTGACCCATATGTGAGTTCCGTGGGGAGAACTACTTCCACCCCATGTACTAGGGAGAAGGGTGTCTGGCCGGTAGCTCGATTTGGAGTCGTCCTGGTTGACCAAAGAACCATTGGCAACTCATCAATCCAGCGCCTTCCGCACTTGTGCAGCTTGTTGAAAGTTTTTGTCTTGAGGCCTCGCAACACTTCAGTATTATCCCTTTCTGCTTGGCTGTTGCTCCTTGGGTGGGCAACAAAAGCAAAACAGATCTTGCCGCTAAGGTTTTGGACATACTGCATGAAGGTGCGACTCGTGAACTGTGTGCCGTTGTCGGTGATGATCCTGTTTGGTACACCAAAGCGACAAACTATTCCCTTAAAGAACTTGACAGCTGATTATGCTGTCACCTTTCTCACTGCTTCCACTTCTGGCCACTTTTTGAACTTGTCAATTGCGACGTACAAGTACTCAAAGCCCCCGGTAGCACGGGGAAAGGACCCAAGATGTTGAGCCCCCAGACCGAAAATGGCCAGGAGAGAGGGATTGTCTGAAGAGCTTGAGCTAGTTGATGCAATTTCTTCGAATGAAACTGGCATGGTTCACACTTGGTTACTAGCGCAGTTGCATCCTGGAGGGCAGTGGGCCAAAAGAAACCTTGCCGGAATGCCTTACCGGCAAGCGCTCTTGATCCTATGTGGGAGCCACATATGCCTCCATGTATCTGTAGCAACAACTCCAGTCCATCTTCCCGAGAAATGCACTTGAGTTCCACACCATTCGGCCTCTTTCTGTACAGGACGTTGTCCACGAGCTGGTACATATTAGACCGGCGGGCTACTTTCTCTGCTTCTTCGTGTTCCTCAGGAAGTTCTCCTGTTTGAAGAAAATGGACGATGTGTTGTGCCCATGCTAGAGACTGGGGCTTGAGAACAAGGACTAAAGGCATATCCTCTACTTGGGAAGCATTTGTGTCAATGGCAAGGGCTCGAGGCCCTATCGGAGCCCGTTGCCCCCTAACAAGCTTGATGGGAGCGTGTGCTTCCACGACAAGACCCCGAGGCCCTGCCGGAGCATGATGCTCACCAGCAAGCCTGGCGTCGTTCCCGACAACTTCCTCATTGGCGGCTTATGGGAGCTCTGCCGGGAAATACTTACCGGAAATCAACTTTCTTATTTTCTCTTGTCCAACTGATGGTGTCACGGACGGTTGAGTCAGTCGAAGCACAAAAGTTCCTGGTTCCACAGGCAACTTAAGGGCAGCACACTTTGACAGGCCATCAGCAACACTATTCTCTGCATGTGGAACGTGCTCCATTTGTAGACCATCAAAATGTTCTTCCAACTTTCTCACTTCATCTACATAAGCTTCCATCAATGGACTCTTATAATCCTTATTCACCTGCTTGATTACACGCTGAGAATCACCCTTGACAATAAGTTTCTTAATCCCAAGGTCTGTCGTGATCCTAAGACCGGCAAGCAGCCCTTCATATTCTGCAGTCTTGTTCGTTGACCTCTCCCAGGAAAAGTGCATCTAAATCACATATTTGAGGTGCTCTCCGATGGGTGCAACAAGCAGCACTCTAACACCGACGCCTTGCAGCGAGTAAGCCCCATCAAAATACATGATCCACTCTTGATTTGTTTCCTTGCCAGGGAGAGTTGACTCTGAAACTTCATCTGGCGTTGGGGTCCATTCCGCAATCAACTCTGCCAAGGCTCAGCTCTGGATAGTCGAAGTACTTTCAAACTTGAGACCAAAGCTTGACAGTTCCAAAGCCTGCTCCACAATCCTGCCGGTAGCATCTGGGTTTCGCAAAATCCGCTGCAACGGGAAGCGAGTAACAACGGTGATCTCATGTGCTTGGAAGTAATGGCGCAGCTTCCTTGAGGCCAAAAGGAGGCCGAAGAGCAACTTTTGCACGCTAGAATATCTTGACCTAGCCCCCTGTAAAAGGGAGCTGACAAAATAGACTGGGTGCTACACCACCTTCTTCTTTTGAATTGTTTCATTTGACTGCGTAGATCCTTCTTTGTCAGCACCAGATTCTGCCGGGGAATATCCTGGCTTGTCTCTTGGCGGTCCTGCCGTTGCCGTTGCTCCTTCATCAACTTCTCTTTCAACCACTAACACAACACTCACCACTTGATTTATTGCCGCTAGATATAGCAGCAACGGCTCTTGTGGTTTTGGCGTGACTAGGACTGGTAGAGACGAGAGGTACTTCTTCAAATCCTGTAGCGCTGGCTCCGCTTTCAGACTCCATTTCATCGGACCTTCCTTCTTCAAGATTTTGAAAAAGGGAAGGGCGCGCTCAGCAAATTTTGAAATAAACCTACTCAGAGCGGTAACATAGCCGGCAAGACGGCGCACATCCTTGACACGTCTTGACGCTTCAATTTGCTCAGTTTCTTTGATCTTGTCGGGATTTGCTTCAATTCCATGTTGAGATACAAAGAACTCGAGAAGTTTGCCGGATGGTACTCCAAACACACACTTCTCAGGGTTGAGCTTCAAGTTGATCTTGCACATATTTGCAAATGTTTCTTCTAGGTCTGATATGAGCGTAGCCTTGTCCTTGGTTTTGAGCACCATGTCATCCATATAAGCCTCCATATTTCTATGTAGCTGGGGCTCAAGACCAATCTGGACCGCTCTTGCAAATGTAGAACCAACACTTTTCAAGCCGAAAGGCATACACAAAGAGCAATACGTACCACATGGGGTGATAAATGCGGTCTTCTCTTCGTCTTCCTTGGCCATGAAAATGTGATGATAACCTGAATAGGCGTCAAGGAAAGACAACATGTCGCAGCCGGCGGTGGAGTCCACAATCTGGTCGATGCGCGGCAAGGGAAAAGGATCTTTGGGGCAGGCTTTATTGATATATGTGTAGTCAATACATAGCCTCCATTTCCCGTTCGCCTTGCGTACTACAACTGGATTGGCCAACCATGTTGGATGAAGTACTCCTCTAACCAAGCCAACCGCTTCTAAATTCTTGATTTCTTCAGTAGTAAACTATTGCCTCTCCAAAGCCTACTTCCTGACCTTCTGCTTGACGGGTCGTGCGTGTGGACAGACGGCAAGGTGGTGCTATGTCACCTTCTTGGGAACACCAGGGATATCAGATGGTTGCCATGCCAACACATCGACATTCGCCCGCAGGAAGGCGATGAGCACGCTTTCCTATTTGTTGTCAAGGGTGGAACTTATGGTGAAAGTTCCTCCCATACCATCCTCCTTGGCGGGCACCTTCTTAGTCTCTGGTGGAGCTGCCTTGGACTTCTTGCTCTTGACGGTGGAACTCTTTGGCCCATACTCAACAGGAGCGCAGCACTCTGAGGAAGTGCACTTGCCGGAGTCTATGCGAGAGGTCTTGCCAGGCTTCTTCCTCCCGGGAGTTTCAGCAGCAAGAGCAAGTTCCTTGACGACAGATGCTGCAGCTGCCTCCCGGTAGAGTTGATCGGCGTAGACAAGTGCGTCCTTCTTGTCGGTCTTGATAGTGATGACACTCATCGGCCCGGGCATCTTCAATATATTGTAGGCGTAATGCATCGCCGCCATGAACTTGGCTAACATTGGACGACCAAGGATCCCATTGTATGGCAACACAATCTTGGCGACGTCGAAAAAACCCTTCTCCATCCTGAAGTTCAGATCGGTACCAAATATTACCAGAAGCATGATCGTTCCCTTGGGCTGGCTCCTTCCTGGATTGACCCCCTGAAACGAGCCCGTTTCCTCGAGATCTCCATCAGGAATTTGCAATCTCTTGATCACCTCGGGCGAGATCAAGTTCAAGATGGCCCCATCGTCAACTAACTTTTTCGTCACTTTGAGGTTGCGAATCGTTGGTGAGACCCAACAACGACAAACACCCAACCGTAGTTACATGATCAGGGTGATCCTCAACGTCGAAAATGATAGGCGTGTTGGACCATTTCAAAGGCTTCCGGGTGCCGACAGATGGCTCAGTCGCATTAACCTCACGCACCCACTGTTTAAGTTGGTGGTGGGAAGAATGCAACGAGGCACCTCCGCCGATGCACATGGCGTCTGTAGCTCTCTGGAATTCTTGCTCGCTTGACTCGTCGTCCTCTTCAACGTCATCATCACCCCCTCTTGCTTGTCGTGGCCACGAGCGGGCCAGTCCTTTTGTTGCTTGGCCTTGCCGCATCAAACTCCTCGACCACCGCGCTTCTTGTCGGATCCCTCCGCACTATCCCGGCCCTCCTCCTTGTCTCGCCTCTCGTACTTGGCTTTTTGCTTCTCGGCAAGCTGCTCAATTTGCCGGCAGTCTTGGCGTGGCCCTTGGTGCGATAGATCTTGCAATACTACTTGACGGAGCCTTTCGGCTTGTCGGCAGCCGCCAAAGCCTGACAGGAGGAGCACCCGGCAACATCCTTGCCGATGACATCAACCTTGGACTTCTTGGTGGTGTCGGGGTTGCCGGCTCCCTCGACGGAAAGCACGGCCTTGCCCTTGCGCTTCCTGTTATGCCGCTGTCCCTTCTTTGCCAGGGTGGCGGTGTCCTCATCCTCAGAATCAACCCTTGCGCCAGCGTCCTCGCCGGGGAGCCTCCTCCCTTCTTCAGCTCGAGCACATTTATCTGCCAGAGCATAGAGCTCGGAAACTTCCCTGACCTTGTTCATCGCCAGCTCTTCCTGCATCCCGCGGTTGCGCATGTTCTAATGGAACACGCTGATAACAACGACATGATGAACGTCTGGTATGTTGTCGTGTGTGCGGCTAAACCTCTAGATGTACTTGCGCAAAGTCTCGTCCTCCTTCTGGGGATGAGATGTAAATTACTTTCCTGGCCAGGAGCTTGATGAGCTCCGGAAAAGGCGCCAACAAACTCATGGCACAGATCTGCCCAGGAAGAAATGGATCCTTCCGGCAAGTGCATCAACCACGACCTGACGTTGGGCTTAAGCACCAACGAGAAGTAGTTGGTGAGTATCTTGTCGTCGTGAGCCCCAGCATCTTGCACCGCAATGGTGTATATGCTCACGAACTCCGACGGGTGAGTCTTGCCATCATATTTTTCCAGGACCTCTGGCTTGAATGTTCGGGAGTTGGGCCACTGGACTTGCCGCAGCTCATGGGTAAACGCTAGACAACCCACCTCATAAGGTAGGCTGACAGGATACCGTGGCGCGGATTTGTCTACAGTGGGTCCTGCGCACTTATCTAATTGATGGCATGCTTCCTGCCGCCGCTCGATTGTAGTCCAAGCGTCTTCTTTGCTTCATTCCCGAAGAACTTGACGCTGATCGCGGCGAGCCCGTGGATCAGACGACATCGTCGAGTAACCATCATAAGCGTCGGTCCGTTGAGTCGGTGACCGGCATTGTTTCTTTGGAGGAGAGTGCACCATGGTCGCACCGCCTCTGGCCTTCTCACCACTGGCACGAGCTGGCTTGGTGGATCGAAACTTGTCGGCGAGGCTGAGGAGGCTTTGAATGGTGGCTCTCCACTCGTCGAGCTTCTCTATAGCAGGAGGGAAGTTCAAGAGTAGTTGTGCCCGCGCCATTGCTTCTTCCGACGTGGTCGACAGCGAAAGGCACAAAGAACGCAAGGTGCCTTGACTCCTAACTGTGTTAGAAGGAGCGCCGTTGCGGTCCCACGATTGCACGCTGCTCCCATTAGCATGCTGGTGTGCATGCTAGTCCCGGGCATCTTGGGAGCGATGCACAGGAGCTTTTCCGTGGGGATGTTGGGAACCACGGACATCGCGGTGCTGCTCTTCACGCGCGTCCTGGGAAGGTCGCGGCGTACGTGCCGGCATGGGTGTCTTGGAAGGTGCCCTTCCATGCCCGGAGTTCACCGTACCGCCCGCAGGCGGTACAACCCCGTCCTGAGACCCAGCGGCACGAGGGTTTCTGCCGTCGCCGTGAGCGTCTCCGCGGCGGGCGTTGCCGCTTTCTTGGCCTTGATCGTCGGGACGTCGCGGAAGCTCTGAACCTCCGCCTCCTCCACTTGTGTCTACACCATCGCCTGTCTTTGTAGCTACAGGGACAACAAACGTGGATGGACCAACCACTGTCAAACCCTTCGTCTTGGGGGCCATGGCGATGATGATTATGAAGGAACTGGCATGCTAGTCACCACATTAGTTCCACATGACCTTGGCCCCTACTTGTTGTGCCAAAGATGTCGGGGAAACGACACCTATGGGATCGGGAGGATCCCTTTATGGTTCAGCAGGGAAGAAGGCTCGCACAGAGAGCAGATCTGATGAATAACGCGCGGGATTTTACCCAGGTTCGGGCCGCAAAGATGCATAAAACCCTACTCCTGCTTGGTTGTATTGTGGGTGTTTTGGGGGTTCCAGCTACAGGAGCGCTACAAGGAGCTGCTACATGCGTGAGCTAGAAGATGGGAGCTAAAAGCCCTCTCTCGTAACGCCTTGGGCCTCCTTTTATACGACCAAGGGGATCCCAACAGTGGCATACAGTGCATGCACTATGTGCATAGTGCTATAGTGCTATCATGCCTAACACTGACAGTGTAAGACAAACGCATTTAATGCTCCGTCAGGCGTTCCTGACCTTCTACGAGATGGGA
Source organism: Hordeum marinum (assembly GCA_022496015.1). Classification (NCBI taxonomy): domain Eukaryota; kingdom Viridiplantae; phylum Streptophyta; class Magnoliopsida; order Poales; family Poaceae; genus Hordeum; species Hordeum marinum. The sequence continues at coordinate 391,485,572 of CM039672.1, forward strand.
CAGGAGCCCGTCCCATTGGCACCTCTTTGCCTCCTCCATCCCTGCCGCCTCGACACGTACCCAGGTGGGATGACACCTGGTCTTTGCGCTGGCAGGATGGTGAGGCCTTGCCGGGTGCACTTCTTGTCGGGGCTCAACAGCCAGCCTGGCAAGATCTTGCCGGGCGCCTGGCCTTTGGTCTTCCGACTGTTGACTTGAATGCCTTCTCGATATTGCTGTATTTGCTCTCAGTTGCTCCCCGACAGGCCTTGTTGCTGGTATGGCTACAACTATCCGTGCACAAGTACGGGGTACTAAAAGCCCATACTTTAGTACACCAACAAACCTATTGACCCAGTGCCCAATGATAGTTGCTATTTTCTACATGTTTTTTACTTTTCAGGTTTACAGTACCAAACGAAGTCCAATTGCCATGAAACTTTTTGATGATTTTATCTAGACCAAACGAAAACCTAGAAACTTTGAACGAGGTCGGGAGAGGCACGAGGGCCGGGGAGAGCCCTGATGTCTTGCGGTCCCCTCGTGACTCCTCCGACCTCGTTCCGTGGCCAATAAATTCTCTAATATTGCAAAAACCGTACATGCAGTCCCCAAATACTTTTTACACCGCCGCAAGTCTCTGTTCTGACGGGAGGCCATCCGGAGCTCCGTTTCGCTACCCTACCAGAGGGGGGATCGATCACGGAGGGCCTCTTCATCAACCTTGCTACCCTCATGATGATGTGTGAGTAGTTCACCAGACCTACGGGTCAACAGTTTGTACCTAGATGGCAATCTCTCTCTCTCTTGATCTTCAATACAATGATCATCACATATTCGCTTTGATCCATCCAATGTAATATTTTTGTGTGGTGCATTTGTTGGGATTCGATGAATTGTGGATTTATGCTCAGATTATTCATGATAACTATTTGAGTCTTCCCTAAAATCTAATACGATTCTTATGTGAGTGATCATCATAGCTTCGTAATTCTCTCAGATCTATTGAAATAGTTTGGCCAACTAGATTATATGTCTTTAGTGAGAGAGTTGTGTTGTGGTACAACCTGGTGAGTTTCTATATCTCAGTGACAAAGTAGGGGACAAGATGCATCTTTGTGTTGCTGCTACTAAGGATAATACGATGGGGTTTATTCATATTGCTTGTGTTTACTTTGTCTACATCATGTCATTGTTCTCCATGCATTACTCTGTTTTACTTAATACTCTAGATGCATGCTGGATAGCGGTCGATGAGTGGAGTAATAGTAATAGGTGCATGCAGGAGTCGACCTACTTTTTATGGACGTGATGCCTATATACACATGATAATTGCCGTGAACATCGCATAACTATCCTCTTTTCTATCAATTGCCCAACAGTTATTTGTTTACCCACCGTATGCTTATTTTCATGAGAGATGCCGTTAGGGAAAACTATGCCCCCTCGGTCTATTCACCATATATTCATAAATGCTTCAATACCTTGCTTCCATTTATTTTCTTTTATTTTATTCTGAAATTTACAATTATATAGAATTATCTACACAACTCATTTGCTTGCAAATAACGAGACCAAGTGGATTGACAACCCTCTTGCCAGCGTTGGGTGTAAGTTGTTTGTTCTTTTATGTGCAGCCATTGAAGACGGTTGAAGATTGATATTCCTATTGGTCAGATAAACATTGGTTTCATAACTGAGGGAAATACTTACCCACATTGTGCTGCGATAACCCGTTCCTCTTCACGAAAAACCCAACGCGGATCACAAGTATCACGTTCCCCTATCATCCTCAATCTAGTGGGCAAGTTGAGTTAAGTAATAGGGAAATAAAATTAATTTTGCAAAAGACTGTTAATAGATCAAGAAAGAATTTGTCTAAGAAATTGGACGATGCATTGTGGGCTTATAGAACTGCTGAAAAATCCTATGGGTATGTCCTCGTATAGAACGGTTTAGAGAAAGGCATGTCACTTGCCTCTTGAATCAGAACACAAAGTTGATTGGGCAATAAAATAACTTAATTATGATTTCAAACATGCCGGTGAAAAGAGGTTATTAGACATTAGTTCCTGATGTCTACTACACAACTTTATTCTTGTAGACTATGTTGGGCCTCCAAGCACAGAGTTTTGTAGGACAATATCAATTTCCCCTCAAGTGGATGGCCTACGGTTTATCAATCCGTGGGCGGTGAGGATGAAGATGGTATATCTCAAACAACCCTACAACCAAATAATAAAAATTCTCTTGTGTCCCTAACACACCAAATACAATGGTACATTGTATAGGTGCACTAGTTCAACGAAGAGATGGTGATACAAGCGTAGTAATGATAGTAGATATTGATTTTTGTAATAGTAACAAGAAAAAACAGCAAGGTAGCAAGTAACAAAAGTGAGCACAAACGGCATTGAAATGCTTGAAAACAAGGCCTAGGGTCCGTATTTTCGCTAGTGCAATCTCTGAACAATGCTAATATAATTGGAGCACATAACCATCCCTCAACATGCAACGAAGAATCACTCCAAAGTTCTTATCTAGCGGAGAACATAAGAAGAAATTGTTTCTAGGATACGAAGCCACTTTAAAGTTATCCTTTCCGATCGATCTATCCAAGAGTTCATACTAAAATAACACCAAGTTATCCTTTCCAATCGATCTATCTAAGAGTTCGTACTAGAATAACACCATATGACACACATTAAGCAACTCTAAAGTCACCTAGATACTCCAATGTCACCACAAGTATACTGAGTTGATTCTACAATACGCATCAAAGAATTTCAGATTCATAATACTCAATCTAACACAAAGAACCCCAAAGAGTGCTCCAAGATTTCTATTGGAGCACAAGGTATGAAAGCGTGCAATCAACCCTTATGCATAGATCCCCAAGGTCACCAGAATCATCAAGTTGACGCCATAACATATATCAAGTGAATCACTTGAATACCCCAATGTCACTATGGGTATCCGCATGCAAGACATACATCAAGTGCTCTCAAATCCATAAAAGTATTCAATCCGGTAATAACAAAATCTTCAAGGGAAAACTCAATTCATCACAACAAGATAGAGAGGGGAAAACACCATATGATCCAACTATATTAACAAAGCCCGTGATACATCAAGATCGTGCCATCTCACGAACACGAGATAGAGAGATTGAACACATAGCTACTGCTACAAACTGCCAGCCCCGAGGGTGGACTACTGCTTCCTCATCATGGCCTCCGGTGGGATGATGAAGATGGCCATGGGAGATGATCTACCCTCTCCGACAGGGTACTAGATGCCTCCAGATTGGTTTTTCATCGATACAAAGAGTTGCCATGGTGGAACGAGGATTTTAGGGTTATTTCTAGTGGTTTCTGAATATATAGGATTTTTGAGCGTCGGTTTCATGCGAAGATGGGCCACGAGTGGACCAGAACCCACCAGGGCACACCAGAGGGGGTAGCACGCCTTGGTGGGTTCTGACCACCTCATGGCTCTTCTTGCCCTCCCACAAAGCTTCTAGTGCCTCTTTTGTTCCAAAAAATTGTCAAAAGGTGTTTTTGCATTTGGAGAACTTTTATTTCTGCACAAAAAACAACACCACAGTAGTTCTGCTGAAAATAGCGTCAGTCTGGGTTAGTTCTAAATAAATCATATAAAGTACAACAAAACCATGTAAAAGTATTATAAACATAGGTGAATATGGCATGAATACTTCATAAATTATCGATACGTTGAATACGTATCAACATCCCCAAGCTTAATTCCTACTCGTCCTCGAGTAGGTAAATGATAAAAGAAATAAGCTGCCTCTTCTTAGCTTTAAAAAATAAGCCCTTCCAACAGAGCTGATCCTAGTGGTTGCCTCTTCTTGTAAATTATTTATACCATAACTTATTTAGATTTCTTAATGAACATAAGAGACGGCTTATGAAAAAAGCTGGGAAGGCGGCAACTTATTTTTTATTTAAGCTACCTAAAGAGCCGATCCTTAATTTTTTATCCACCGTTAGGTTAGTTCATTCGCTGTTAGTTTATAAGCTAATGATGCATTTCATTATTAGAGAGGGAGGAGAGGATGCATATAGTCAAGCTGACAACGATTTGTAGAGCACAAAAAGGTCCAACTAAGATGACATAATCTCGGCCAAGTGGTGGCAGCTCGAAACAACAGCCAGCAGAAAAAATCAACGCAAAATTGTGTCTTTTCGAAAAACAGAAACCTTCCAACATCTATACTCCATTGTTTTGCATGATCTTTGGGTCTATTATTGATATATTTTCATTTCCTATCCAGTGGCATCCTTGGAACACCAAGGAATAGCCCATGGCTTTCTTCATCCTTGCATCTGTCTCTGTTAACGTTCGTACCTTGCTGTGAGCATACTGTGAGCTTCGTTACTCCGTTTGTAACATTCTACATATGCATTTGCATCGATTTTACATGAAGGATTCATATTTTCAATGTTCATGCATGTTCAAATGACTAAACATGAGGTTCTGTACAAAATACTAAATAACTTAATATTTGCATGTTAACCATGACTAGCATAGGGTTGCCATGTTATTTGCATCAATATGGCCATGCATCATCTTTGATTGCGCATTGCACTTGACTTGTATGTTTATTTGGTGCTGTTTCTATTTGGGTAGACCCGACTGTTGAGTATGAGTACGAGGATCCCAGAGAGAACGTCTACGAGGACCCAACTCTGTATCCCCCTAAAGATCCAACATTTAAGACGATCGTACCCGGATCCCGACACTATTCTTGCTTTGCTAGATGTCTCGCTATTATTGTTATGTTTCGTTACCTACCACTTACATGTCAAGCCTCCTAAATTCCCATGAAATCCTTTAACCCCTCCACTTCCTAGAAAAACCGTGTTTGGCAAAGTTATCGCTGCTCGGCCCCTCTTATAGCGCTCTTAGATGCAGGTGCAGGTTGTTTCCATGTGATAACATGGATATCTAGAGATATCACAATATTATTGCTATTTAATTTAATGCACCTATATATCTTGGTAAAGGTGGAAGGCTTGGCCTTTTACCTTGAGTTTTGTTCCACTTTTGCCGCCATAGTTACTTGTACCGGTGTTATGTTCCATATTTTGCGCTCCTAACATGCTCCGGATTGTTATGTGGCAACTTGGAAATTTGTTTAACATCTAGTTATAGAAAACTTGAAGTAAACTTAAATAAAATATGCAAACCATGTGCGTAACTATGATTGTCTCTGCTCGTGAATATGAATCGAGACAGAACACGGCGGTGTTATGATTGACGTAAGTAGGTGTTCAGGATCACTTAGTAATCATACTAGTTCACGTTCGCTATGCGTAGGTTGTTGGGGAACATTGCATGGGAAAGAAAAAATTTCCTATGTTCACGCAAGACCTATCCATGGTGATGAGCATCTACGAGAGGGAGAGTTGATCTACATACCCTTGTAGATCGCTAAGCGGGAAGCGTTAAGAAATGCGGTTGGGGTAGTCGAACGTCTTCGCGATCCAAATCGCCGAGCATCCCGCGATCCAATCACTATCCGTCCCGCGATCCAATCACAATCCGTCCCGTGAACTTGATCACAATTTGTCCTGCGAACTTGATCACAGTCCTTCCGATCTAGCACCGAACGGACGGCACCTCCACGTTCAGCACACGTGCAACTTGATGACGATCTCCGCCGTCTTGATCCAGCAAGAGGGAGTAGAGAGGAGGAGCAGTTCTTAGGCAGCCTGATGGCGCTCTAGTGATGGTGTTGGAGCTATTCCGGCAGGGCTTCGCCTAAGCACTGCAGAAATCCGATCCAGAGGAGAAACTATGCACTGGAGCAACGGGTAGCACGTGGCTAAAATTCTATGCAATAACCCTAAAACCACCAGTATATATAGGAGGAAGAGAGGAGGAGGCTTGGACCAAGGGCCAAGCCTCCAAGGAGTCGGCCGAACCAGGTGGGAGAGGTGGAGTCCACCTCCAATCCTAGTAGGACTAGGATTCATCCTATTTTTGCCTTTTTCCACTTTTTTCTCTTTGGGCTTTTTCTTCCAGCCGCATGGGCCTTGTGTGGGACTTCCACCAGCCCACAAAGGGCTGGTATTTACTCTCCCATAGCCCATGAAGCCTCTTGGGTAGAAATACCCCTCCCGGTGGTCTCCCGGTACACTACCGGCAGTCCCGGTACATTACCAATTAGCCCGAAACTTTTCCGGTGACCAAAATGGGACTTCCTATATATATATATCAATATTTACCTCCGGACCATTCTGGAGCTCCTCGTGATGTCCGGGATCTCATCCGGGACTCCGAACAACCTTCGGTCACCACCACACATAACTCTATACTACTGAAACGTCACCAAACCTTAAGTGTGCAGACCCTGCGGGTTCGAGAACTATGTAGACATGACCGAGACACCTCTACGGTCAATAACCAATAGCAGGACCTGGATGCCCATATTGGTTCCTACATATTCTACGAAGATCTTCATCGGTCGAACCTCTATGTCAAGGATTTAGTTAATCCCGTATGATGTTCCCTTTGTTCTTCAGCATGTTACTTGCCCGAGATTCGATCGTCGGTATCTCCACACCTAGTTCAACCTCGTTACCGTCAAGTCTCTTTACTCATTCCGTAATACAAGATCCCGCGACTAACATTTAGTCACATTGCTTGCAAGGCTTATTATGATGTTGTATTACCGAGTGGGCCCTGAGATACCTCTCCGTCACATGGAGTAACAAATCCAAGTCTTGATCCATGCCAACTCAACAGACACCCTCGGAGATACCTGTAGAGCACCTTTATAGTCACCCAGTTACGTTGCGACATTTGATACACACAAGGCACTCCTCCAGTGTCCATGAGTTACATGATCTCATGGTCATAGGAACATATACTTGACATGCAGAAAACAGTAGCAATAAACTGACACGATCATATGCTACGTTTGTAGTTTGGGTCTTGTCCATCACATCATTCTCCTAATGATGTGATCCCGTTTATCAAATGACATCACATGTCAATGGCTAGGAAACCTTGAACATCTTTGATTAACGAGCTAGTTCACTAGAGGCATACTAGGGACAATGTGTTGTCTATTTACCCATACATGTAATGTGTTTCCAATCAATACAATTATAGCATGGATAATAAACGATTATCATGAACAAGGAAATATAATAATAAACACTTTATTTATTGCCTCTAGGGCATATTTCGAACATAGGACACCATATTTAATTCTTGTTCTCGTAAGTTAGCCACTCAAACATATGCTTTGTGCTTGCTGTAGCCTCACTACCTAACTTTCCTCACCCAAAAGGCTTACATAGTTTCGGTACCCGGGTTACGAGATTGCTGAGTCCCTGTGGGTCATAGATTACTACAACACTATATATACAAGTTCCGATGATATCTACCCTGTTGAGCCATCCCAGCTCCAGTGGGAGTATGATGAAGAACATGGTCGGATGTATGTTACGTATCCGGGCGAGTAGGGAGGCAACGTGGTCGTGTTCCTGGGCTAGCAAGGCAGTTTCGTTGTTTCTTTTGTCGTTTGATTTCTTCCGCAGCCGGACCCTGGTTTATGGATGAATGTATGAATGTTTATGTGACTTTGTAATTTAGCATGTGGCGAGTGTAAGCCAACTCTTATACTCTTCTTCTCAATAAATGTATGCAATGATTTTGTACTTGCGAAACACCGAGATACACTTCTATCCCCATCGAGGTCCTCATGCCTTAATTGGGATAGTCTCATATCTTGGTCGTTACACTCGTAGGGATAAATACTCGTTGTTGGCTCAGATCAAAGTTCTAGATTTGTTGGAAGACTCGGTGGACCTTCCCGAGGATGGTTGGTCCGAACGCTATTCATTGGACGCAGCCCTTGTGGAGGTGCCTAGGTAGGAAGAGGTGTACTAGCAACAAAGGAGGCGTCTTTCCTAGCTTCTGAAGGGTGATGCTATTACCACGTGTTTTTTTGCTATTGCCAATGGTAGGCACCATTGTTCTTCTATTGCTCGTATGGTCATCAATGGGGTGGTCGTTTCATACCCTAACGACACTATGCGCCATGTTTGCTCATTCTCTTTTTCTTTCTTGCTGCCAAACCACCCCTGCCATCTTAATCTCTCCTAACTTGTGGCTTGTGGATGCTATAGTTTCTCCTGTTGAAAACACAGAGCTAATGGTTCCCCTCTCTCATGCTAATATTAAAGAGGTGGTGGCCTTGTCTAAATCCAATTCGGCCCCTGGGTCTGATTTTTTTCATTCCTTTATACAAGAAGTTTTGCCCTGTTCTTAGACATATTGCCTATGTTATTATGTAGGTTTTCTCCTCGGATTTGTTGACATTTCCTTCCTTAGTTACACTATAATTTCTGTTATACCCAAGGTCAAAGGTACTGACTGCATTCATCAATTTCATCCTAACGCCCTTATGAACAACATTGCCAAATTCCCTGCCAAGGGTTTTGCCACACTCCTTTCTCCGATGTCGCATAGAGTTATTAGAACCCGTCAATCTACTTTTATAAAGCTGTTTTATTCTTGATAGTCCTCACACTTCATGAGATTGTTCACGATTTATGAACCTCTGGTAATAATGCTATTGTTCTAAAACTAGAATTCGAGAAGGCTCATGACTTGGTTAACTAGCCCTTTCTTTGGGGTGTCCTATTGGCAAAAGGTTTTGAAGGGGCCCATGTGCAGCGATTAACGCAACTGGGTGGTGGGGGCCATACCGTTGTCTCTGTCAATGGGGTTATGGGCCCTTTCTTTAAAAAATGGTAGTGGCCTTAGACAAAGAGACCCGGTTTCACCTATCCTTTTCAACTTTGTCGCTAATGCCTTTGCTTTCATTCTTAACCGCACAACGACGGTGGTGCACATTGCCCCGGTTATCTTCACTAGATTCCCTTTCGGATATCTCTAATGCAGTACGCCGATGATACACTTGTTATTGTTGAGAATAACGACCTCTATATTGCTAACCTGAAGTTCATGCTGTTGTGCTTTGAGCTTCTCTCTAGCCTTAAAATTATTTTGTCTAAGAGCAAAGCTATCCTAATGGGATGCGATGCAGTTGAGGCATCTAGAGTGGCTAACCTCCTTAATCACAAGTTGGGTTCCTTCCCTTTTGTCTACCTCAGCCTCCCCATTTCCCCTCTAGGCTTTGTGCTAAATATATTGCACCTTATATTCTCAAGGTGGGAAACAAAGTAATTTTGTGCTGTGGCCATCACAACTCAACGCCCGTAGGGTCTACCTTACTAACGTGTGCCTCTCATTTCTCCCCATGTTCTTGATGGGTTTTTACCGCCTCCCTGAAGGTACCCACACAAAAGACAGATATCTTTCCCGACATGCCAATCACACCGGATTCGATCTGGGCTCCCATCATACTAGGGCGATCAATTAGCAGGACTCACATGGTCCAGCAATGATGGAGGAAAATCCGGCAGACCTCATGGTAGGGGATCCCGAGCTAAGAGACTAGGCACAATGATAACAAGGACCCGAGGTTTTACCTATGGTCGGGCTCTCGAGGGAGATAATACCCTACGTCCTTCTTGTGTTTGTTGCGTTGGATTGAATACAAAGTACATATGTTCTAATTTGAGATTCTTGTGTCTCTAGATGTTCTATTGACTACCCCAACATCGTCTCATATAAGATGTCATAGGCCTACGATTACAAGAGGCCTACGATGCAAATCCAGCTTCGCCACCACTGAACGAAGTCCAAGCGATGCAACACCTCGAGCAGGTAGGCCCAATTGACAGAGTCGGAAGCTTTTGAGATTTAAAACTTGAGGAAGAGTCTAGGAACGTTCTTGCGGTGTAGATCCTTAATGAGGTTCTGGACGTTCATGAAATTGTCGTGGATGCAACACTTGTGAACGAACGGACTCTGACACTTGGAGAAGATCATTGGGAGGATCAGGGCAAGCCTAGTTGCCAAGATCTTCAAAAAGATCTTTGACAAGCTACGAATCAAACTGATCGACCTGTAATCGCCCACACGGGCCGGGTCTGGCCTTTTGGGCAGGATGATGATGTTGGAGGAGTTGATGAGGCCATTGCAATCACCCCTCAGGCTTGCCAATTGTAGAATGGTGGCCACATTGTTCAGCTTGATAGTGTCCTAGCATGACTTGAAAAAGGCTCCAATGAAGTCATCATGTCCTGGAGGCTTGATGGTGGGGGAGGGAGAACACCACATCTTTGATCTCCTGCTCATAAAAATTGACTTCAAGGTCTGATAGGTCATGGACCGGGATAGCCAAGACATCCAAGTTCAGGTCAACCTTCCTTCCAAAGGTCCGATGTAGTGTAGATAGATAGATTTGCCATGTATGGTTGTGAATCGGTTAGGGCTGCTGGAAACAATTTTTGTTTGATAATTGATTTGTTTTTTTATGGCAGTGAGTCTGATGAATGATGAGAGACATATGAGTGCATTCTACGAAAAAAAAGATGTGATTGAACCATCACTTACCAAACTGGGTGGGATTGCAGTCGGTAAAAGGAAATATAGAATTGTGGGAAGATCCTTCAATAAGTGGGGCCTTGGGACGGAGATGAATGACGTATAAACCTCCCTTTAATAGTAGAGATATTGTAGAATTACTTAAGTACACAAGTATTGTCGTTAGTTTCGTGATATAATCAATTGTTTCAAAGTTCAGTTGTCAGCTCAGCTGCCCATTTGCTTCGGAGCCGAGACGAATAACTGTCGGATCGCTTCCAGTGCGGAGACGTCCCAACTCTCTGCATGCCTAACGACCTGAAACGTAGTGCAACCTTTGAAATCTGAATGATACTGTGAAATAAAGGATCGATGAATGAGTTTACATGGTTTATTTTATCTCCCTTAATTACTACCTTATATTCTTCATCTAAATCGTATGTTGTGTTCCCTCTGATGGCGATGAGGGGCCTCCACGGGAGCCTCAGATACGTCCTGAAAGTAGTGCAGAGAACATTAGTCTCAAAAGCCAAAGGGGAAAAACAATGGTCAAGATCAGAAGAAACAAAGACATATCTTGTAATGTATTCAGCGATGGAACATAATGTGATGTCGATGAGGCACCTCAACGTCCATGTTGCTATGATAAACTTTGTGTTGACCCTCAAACCCTGCATTCATGATTTTCAAGAGTGCAGAGAGTAGGGAAAAAGCACGTGCTAAACAAACTTTGGTGTAAGCCACATACCATGAGGAATTTCACAAGTGCCAATATTAACGAAAGAAGAAGATGGTTCTGCGTTTAGAGTTTAGCACAGATATGACAAGTACTTCAAAAACGAAACACACATATGTGGTGCAGATACATCACAATTCCTTTTGCAGTTTAGTAACTAGTACTACCTCTGTTCCTATTGAACTACAAAACCATCTTACATTTAAAAACAGAGGATGTACACTATAACTAGGCAAAGCAAATAACTGCATGGGAAGGCAAAAAAAAGTTACCTTGTCTATATTTTCAAGTTGGAGCGAAGGGCTGTCGAAGAAGGGCACTAACAAATCCAGATTCTGGGAGTATCTAGACCTTCCTACGGAGTAGAAGGGTGGACTTATTTAGCATCACAAAAGCTCCTTCTTGACAGATAAGGATATGCATCGATCTAGGTAGTACTCTAGTTTTATTTATTGCGTACCACGGAACTTTATCGTCGGGTCTTCAAACAAGCAATCTTCAGCATATATGCCTAGAGTGAAGTTCCCTGAAATCGAGGCAGTCTTGAGCACATCAGCTACTCAAATGCCACCAAAATCAAGAGACAATTGATCTGAATGTGCAAATTAATTTGTTGGCGCAGCTCAAGAGAGAGAAGGAGAAGAACACGATGGAGATTTTGGGTGACCAACACCACGGCCGCACGTACAGCTGTTTGTTGTATTTCTCCATACCAGTTTACAACTGCGCAATTAACACAGTCTAACCCAGCCGGCTTTGTAGCCTGACAGTAAAGCAGCGTCCACGGCTCCAGGCTCACGTACTCACTAACGGATTGCTGGAGATTCGCCCGGCCATGCGCACGAAGTGCACAACGCACACGACGCGGCCAACTCGATCGTTCGCTCCTGACTACTACCACTACGAGCACACATACATGCTACTGTCACCAGCGTACAAACGCCATGCACACCTACTTACCACGCGACACACACGCTATCCTTCCGCACGTCTTGCACGCATCCGACTAGCCCGACTGCACCATTGCGTTCCGCACGTCCCACACGCATCCGACGCGTCCGGCCGCACCAAACGCCGTGGCTTATTCCAACATTCCCTCTAAGCCACGGCCTAGAGGAGTCCATCGTCATTGATGTTGGCGTCGGCCAGAAGAGCCTGCTTCGCGCCGGTCCTTTCCGCAGTTGCGGGCACTCGCGCCGGAAGTGCCCGGGCTCCCCGTATTTGTAGCAGCGCCCGCGGCCTCCTCGCCGTTTCCCTATACCGCCCGACGCCGTGTTGCCCGTGCCGTCATCATCGTGGTTGAAGCCGTCGCCGTGTCGACGTTGCCATGCCGCCCACTGAGCTGCGGTGAGCATTAGCTGCTCGTCCGCCCGCTCGCCGCCGGCCTGGGCGCGCCGCCTCGTCCTCTCCTCGAAGGTCTTGAGCCTCCCGAGCGCCTCCTCGAAGGCCATGGTGTTGACGTCGTAGAACCGCTCGATCCCGGCGACCGCTGCATATATCCGGTCCGGCACCGAGTCCAGCAGCTTCTTCACCATCTCGGTGTCGTCCAGCGTCGATCCGAGTCCCGCGTAGCGTGCCGCCATCCCGCCGGTCCTGATGGCAAACGCATCCAGCGTCTCCGACTCCGCCATGCGAAGCCGCTCGAACTCGCCGCGGAGAGTGGCCAGCCGCGCCGCGCGAACCCGGCCCGCACCGACGAACCTCGTCTTCAAGCTCGCCCATAGCTCTGCTGCCGCCTTCTTCAACGAGACCTGCAGCAAAATCTCCTCGGAAAGCGCCCCGAGCAAGTACGCCCTCGCCGGCTTGTCCTTCTTGGCGATCACCGCCGTCACCACGTCCTCCGTCGGAACCACCGCCTCCCAGAGCCCGGCGGCGTCGAGGTTTGCCTCCACCTTGATCGCCCACACGGTGTAGTTCTCACCGGTGAGCATCGGCACGGGGGCGACATTGTGCTCCCTCTAGCGCCATACGGGACGAGGGCCATGGCCGTTTACAGAATCGCAACAAAGCTCTATATATCAATTGTTGGCGTAGCTTTTTCTCTCTCTTGGCTAAAGGTAGAAAAAGGAGAAGAACACAATGGAGATTTTCGGTGACGAACACCACGGGCGCACGTACAGCCGTTTGTGTATTTCTCCACACCAGCTTACAGCTGCGCAACTAACACAGCCTAACCCAGCCGGCTTTGTAGCCTGAAAGTAACGCAGCACCCACGGCTCCAGGCTCACGTACTCACTAACGCATTGCTGGCGATTTGCCCGGCCATGCGCACGAAGTGCACAACGCATACGACGCGGCCAACTCGACCGTTCGCTGCTGACTACTACCACTACGAGCGCGCACACACATGCTACTGTCACCAGCGCAAACACACGACGCATACCAATGTACCACGCGATATTAGCGTGTACACACACGCTACACTTTCGTTGCGTTCCGCACGCATCCGACGAGCCCGACTGCATCATTGCGTCCCGCACGTCCCGCATGCACCCGACGCGCCTGACCGCACCAAACGCCGTGATTTATTCCAACAAATTTTCTTCAGTTTCCTTTGAACGCCACACACGTTGAGTAGAAGAAAATCTGCTATGCAAACCATCAATGTCCATACCGCAGAGCACATACCAGTAAGGAAATAAGCACGCCGGTAGTCGGCTTCAAGAACAGCAACCACGTCGTCGACGCTGCGAGGCAACTCTGAGTCTGTGTCGACGGCTTCAACAGCTTGCCTTGGCTTCTTGGGAGAGAGGGCCCTGAGGAGCTCAGTGACGGCGCTTACCGCCGCCCTGACAACAGGCGGTGCACTGTCTTCGCCGCTTCCGGGCGAGCCAGAGCCGGAGCCGCACCTGATGCCGAGTAGAAGGCGATGGCTCTGCAGGAAGACGGAGAGGGGGAGGAGAGGATACAACCAGGAGGGAATCAAGCAAAGGATGCAGAACGGGTGCTTGCGAGAGGTTCAGCGCTAATCACCTTGGCGCCTGAGAGGCGACGGGAGGGAAGGGGGGACGGCCTGGCAGTTAGGCTTGGCGCCATTAGCGGCTCATAAGGAATGTCGCATGATCACATCCGGTTGTTTGAGGCGTTCCAAGCGACACGCCACTTGGCATTCTTTGCTCGTTGTCTACCTCAGGATTCCATTTCCTGGTAAGCAGCCGCCACACACATCTTTTTGAGAACCACTCAATGTTTCACTGCCTAGGCTATGTTCTCAGCTCTACTTCTCGCTCCGGTTCCCAGCCTCTTATTATTTTATTTTATTTTTTGGAAATGAAGGTTAAACCTCCGGCCTCTGCATCAGTCGATGCATACAACCATCTTTATTAATTATTCCACGAAAGACTGATAAAAAAAAAACATCAAGCCATCCGAAGTCACCAGTCTAAAACCGTCTGTAGAAGAGTTCGGTCACGTTCAGAGTGTTTCAAGTGTAAGTATGTGTTCTACTCATCAACAAAATATGAGCTAATTACGGTAGCTTCCTAGTATTATGACACTCATGCCACGATTTGAATTTCATTTCAAACATCATGACACTCACAAGTTCACACATACACCCTCTGTAAAGAAATATAAGACGGTCACCATTTTAGTGACCTAAAACATCTTATGTTTATTTAGAGAGGGAGTAGTAGTGAACCTAATTAAGAGACATGAAGTGACATAGTTCAATAATTCAGCAACTCATATGACATCACAAAATAGTTCAACAAAAACATCACCAAAGTCCAAAAGAATCACCTCTCTACTTCCCCTTGAATGATTCATGCCACCGCTTAGAGCATCTACATGCGGTCAAACGCTCCTTATACGTTCGGATGGACAATTCGGTTAGTGATCGGTCACAAAATCTTGACCCAGCTGCTCCCATCATACATGCCATATAAGCCCGAGCTGACCGGAACCCCCTCATATCCAACGCATATCTAGGGCGGATGTTGCGGTACTCAGACGCGTCTGGGCGCTTCCGCCACGTCAGATCAACCCACTATGGCCCACATCGTTCCACCCTTGTCCCCACAAATACTCGAAGCTAGACGACCAAACCCTTGTCAACCTCTCCACTCCACTCCACTTCCATCTCCCCCTTTCTCTTTCCGCCCTATCATGTCCCCTCCGCCATGGTCAGGAACGGATCCGGTAGCGACTCTGGTTCCATCGACTAGGGGAAGCTCACCACAGACTCCCTGAGCTCGTCCGCACCGGACGACTATGAGCTAGTGCTCTGCATCGCCCTCCGCCAGTTGCGGATGGCCGGGGCTGGATCTCCTCATCCATGGCATCGACGGCGGCTCGGGTGGGCAATTGCAGCTCCGCAGCACCTTGCAACCACACGATGTGGTCCCTGCCTTTCCCGGTCAGGCAGCAGAGGCACCTGTGAGGCTGTGACGCTCAACACCGCCCACAGTTGCTCCTCTCGAGCCCCGCAGAGTGCTTGTGCCCGCAAGGCAGCCGGAGTCCGAGGGCCGCGAGTATCAGTGCGTAAGTAAAGAGGGCGGCAGAGGCGGCCTCCAACCGCTCCAAGGTAGTGTAGGTCTTGGAGATCCATGACATAGATGGCGATGAGGCCCTCCGCTGCTCATATACGTATGTGAAGCCATCGTTGCTAATTACCTTGTATTGTCCTTTTCTTGTTTTTTCTTATTTCTTCTTTACTCTGCATCTATGTAATTGATTGTGGGTCGATGTAATTTCTAGTTGGTTGATGGATTTTGTTTTTTTGCAGGTGTAATCCAAAGTAATAGAGTTACCGTCTGCTGATACAAGATCTAGAACAAAAGGGGCCCTCTCTGTTACCAACAAGTGGTATCGCGATAATTTAAAAAAAACAAGTGGTATCGCGAGTAGTGCGAGCATAATTAGAAATACAGTAACATATCATATTTTATGACCAGGCTATCTTCACTAGTAGAAGACAGACCTTTCGTCCAGAGCTTTAGTCCCGGTCTGGTCACGAACCGGTACTAAAGATGGTATTAGTCCCGCTTCGTGCCGGCTACAACGGCTAGGAGCAAGGCGACCTTTAGTACCAGTTCGTGAGGGACCTTTAGTACCGGTTCGTCTCACGAGCCGGTACTAAAGGGGGCGTGGCAGGGTTTTGGTCAGACATGGGCCCCGCTTGCACCTTTAGCATCGGCTGGTAGTACCGGCTGGTGACACCAGCCGGTACTAAAGACTTCCTACATATACATCCGTCCGCAGCCGATGGAAAGAGCTCTATTTTCTCCCCTGTTCTTCTTCTTGCTCGAAGCTCATCCTCCATTTTGCCAAGGATTTGTCAAGATTTAAAGGCACCCCATCTATCCAAGTGTTCATAAAGGTTAGCAACTTTACTCCTTCATCTCTTGCTAGATTAGCTTGTGGTATGCTCAAAGATATGTGATATGTGATTTGTGGGAGTTTATTTGATTTATATCCAATTTGAGCTCAAATTAACTTGTTAGGTTGCATATGTGTAGGTGTGGTTTATTTGGTGTGCCTTCCCATGCTCTTCTTCTTGCTCGAAGCTCATCCTCCATTTTGCCAAGGATTTGTCAAGATTTAAAGGCACCCCATCTATCCAAGTGTTCATAAAGGTTAGCAACTTTGCTCCTTCATCTCTTGCTAGATTAGCTTGTGGTATGCTCAAAGATATGTGATATGTGATTTGTGGGAGTTTATTTGATTTATATCCAATTTGAGCTCAAATTAACTTGTTAGGTTGCATATGTGCAGGTGTGGTTTATTTGGTGTGCCTTCCCACCATCCCCGGCCGTCCTAACCACCGTCCATCGTCCACACCATCTCGTCGCGGCACCGGCCACCTTGGTGAGCCTCTTGTTCTTCTTAAAATCTTTAAAAAAAAATTACTTGTATGATTTAGATAGCTGCGTGTACGATTTACTTACTTGTATTATTGTTAGTTATTCTATAGTGTAATGGTTATGGTATCCGCCCACGTCGGCCCTCGTCGAGTCTATGATTCAGATGTGGTATGTCGTTAATTATCTTTTATAACTATTTCACACATCATCTAATCTCTATGACAATTAATTATGCCACCAAATTGACGTAGATATTTTTATCTATAGGAAGTAGTTGAACCAGAAATTCCAATCAACTATGCAATTCTGCTCGAGAAATTAACACAAGCTGGAAAAGAAATTGATCATTTGAAAGAAAAATTAAAAAGAACTAAAGATGAGAAGATGGGATTGGAGTTGCATGTTGCCGATATCGTCGATGATCACAAGAACAAGATGGTTGGAATGCGCTTGAAGCTTAGAAAGATTAGAAAATATGCCATTGGTAAAGATGCTTGGTATCATTATGCTGTTGGCTCAATTGTTACTTTAGTTGCGATTATGATCACATTTGTTGTTGTATTCACATGTTTTAGATAGTTGGTGTTGTTTTATGAGATGTATATGTATGAACTATAAGTATCCATTATTTGCAGTAATAACATTTGGTCACTGCTAGCTCTACTTTTGGTTGTAATGTGATGATGAAGTTGTATTAATTTGGTCACTTCGATGTTGTGTAGTGAACATGAGCCGGCAATGGATGTACGATGACCGACTAAGTCCAGGGTTTCTTAATGGCCTGCATGATTTTATTCGTGTGGCTGAGACAAATAAGCAGAATGGTTTCATGTGTTGTCCATGTCGTGACTGTAAGAATGATAGGAATTACTCTAACTCAAAAACCCTTCACTACCACCTGCTGAAGTCCGGTTTCATGTCCTGCTATAGTTGTTGGACCAAGCACGGAGAAAGAGGGGTTATAATGGAAGACAATGAAGAAGAAGAGGATGATGACAACTATCCTTTAGCTGATACAACAATGAGGGAAGCTAAAGAAGAGGCATCAATGGGGGAAGCTGAAGAAGAGGCATCAGATGAGCCCGCTAATGATTTGGGTCAGGTCATTGCTGATGCAAAGAGAAACTGCGAAAATGATAAGGAGAGGTTGAAGTTGAAACGCATGTTAGAGGATCACAAGAAATTATTGCATCCAAATTGTGAAGATGACCAGAAAAAGCTGGGTACCACGCTGGAATTGCTGCAATGGAAGGCGAAGAATGGTGTAACTGACAAGGGATTTCAAGAATTGCTGATAATGATAAAGAAGATGCTTCCAAAGGATAACGAATTGCCTGAAAGTACGTACGAAGCAAACAAGGTTGTCTGCCCTCTAGGATTAGAGGTGCAGAAGATACATGCATACCCTAATGACTGTATCCTC
Organism: Hordeum marinum; assembly: GCA_022496015.1. Lineage (NCBI taxonomy): Eukaryota > Viridiplantae > Streptophyta > Magnoliopsida > Poales > Poaceae > Hordeum > Hordeum marinum. The sequence continues at coordinate 391,503,987 of CM039672.1, forward strand.
TACCGCGGTGAGGAGTACGAGAATTTGGATGCATGCCCGGTATGCGGTGCACTGTGCTATAAGATCCCCCGCGATGACCCTGGTGATGTGGAGGGCGAACGCCACAGGAAGAGGGTTCCTGCCAAGGTGATGTGGTATGCTCCTATAATACCACGGTTGAAACGTTTGTTCCAAAACAAAGAGCATGCCAAGTTGTTGCGATGGCACAAAGAAGAATGTAAGAAAGACGAGATGTTGAGAGCACCCGCTGATGGGTCGCAGTGGAGAAAAATCGAGAGGGAGTTCGAGGACTTTGCAGTTGACGCAACGAACTTATGGTTTGGTCTTAGTACAGACGTCATGAATCCTTTTGGCGAGCAGAGCTCCAGTCACAGCACCTGGCCCGTGACTCTATGTATCTACAACCTTCCTCCTTGGTTGTGCATGAAGCGGAAGTTCATTATGATGCCAGTGCTCATTCAAGGCCCTAAGCAACTCGGCAACGACATTGATGTCTACCTAAGGCCACTAGTTGATGAACTTCTACAGTTGTGGAAAAAACCAGGTGTGCGTGTGTGGGATGCGCACACACAGAAGGAAATTGACCTATGAGCGTTGCTGTTTGTAACCATCAATGATTGGCCTGCTCTTAGTAACCTTTCAGGACATACAAACAAGGGATACAATGCATGCATGCACTGTTTAGATGATACTGAAAGTATATATTTGGATAAATGTAAGAAGAATGTGTACCTGGGACATCGTCGATTTCTACTGATCAAGCATATCTTAAGAAAGGCAGGCAACCATTTCAAAGGTGAGCCAGATAACCGGAAGAAGCCTGGCCTCCGTACTGGTGAATATATATTTGATATGGTCAAGGATTTACAGGTAATCTTTGGAAAGGGTCCTGCGGACAATCTATTCCGAATGACGCCAACGGACATGCACCCATGTGGAAGAAGAAATCTATATTTTGAGAACTTGAATATTGGAAAGCCCTAGAGGTCCGCAATGCAATCGACGTGATGCATGTGACGAAGAATCTTTGTGTGAACCTGCTAGGCTTCTTGGGCGTGTATGGAAAGACAAAAGATACACCAGAGGCACGGGAGGACAAGCAAAGAATTAATGAAAAAGACGGCATGCCTCCAAAGCAGTATCAAGGTCCTGCCAGCTACGCTCTTACGAAAGAAGAGAAGGAAATCTTTTTTGAATGCCTGCTCAGTATCAATGTCCCGTCTGGCTTCTCGTCGAATATAAAGGGAATAATAAATATGGCAGAGAAAAAATTTCAAAATCTAAAGTCTCATGACTGCCACGTGATTATGACGCAATTACTTCCGGTTGCACTTAGGGGGCTTCTACCGGAAAATGTTCGATTAGCCATTGTGAAGCTATGTGCATTCCTCAATGCAATTTCTCAGAAGGTAATCGATCCAGAAATCCTACCAAGGTTACAGAATGACCTGGTCCAATGTCTTGTCAGTTTTGAGTTGGTGTTCCCTCCATCCTTCTTCAATATTATGACGCACGTTCTAGTGCACCTAGTCGAAGAGATTAACATTCTGGGTCCTGTATTTCTACAAAATATGTTCCCCTTTGAGAGGTTCATGGGAGTCTTAAAGAAATATGTTCATAACCGTGCTAGGCCAGAAGGAAGCATCGCCAAGGGATATGGAACAGAGGAGGTTATTGAGTTTTGTGTTGACTTTTTTCCTGAAATTAAGCCAATTGGTCTTCCTAAATCGCGGCATGAGGGGAGACTGGGTGGAGAAGGCATATTGGGAAAGAAAGAAGCAATAAATATGGACGGGCATTCTTTCACTCAAGCACACTACACGGTTCTACAAAATTCCACCTTGGTGACTCCATATATGGAGGAACACAAGGATATTGTACGGTCCAAGAACCCGGAGTAGTCTGACCCCTGGATTGAACATAAACACATGGAGACTTTTGCCAGTTGGTTGCAAACAAAGCTCATCAATGACAACGATGTTCCAGATGAACTGTACTGGTTGGCCAAGACACCAAGTTCGACTGTAACGACTTTCAAAGGGTACGAGATAAATGGGAATACATTTTACACGATCGCCCAAGATAAGAAGAGCACCAACCAAAACAATGGTGTCCGCTATGATGCAACAAACTTTGAGGACAAATATTATGGTTACATAGAGGAGATATGGGAACTTGACTATGGACCTGATCTTAAGGTCCCTTTGTTTCGGTGCAAATGGGTCAAATATACTGGAGGCGGGGTACATGTAGACCCGCAGTACGGAATAACAACAGTGGATCTCAACAATCTTGGATACACAGACGACTCATTCGTCCTAGCCAATGATGTGAATCAGGTTTTCTATGTGAAGGACATGTCTAGCAAACCGAGGAGAAAAAAAAGATGAGGAAGCAAATACATCATACGATGAGCCAAAGCGCCACATAGTTCTTTCAGGGAAAAGAAACATTGTGAGAGTGGAGGACAAGACAGACATGTCCGAAGATTATGAAAAGTTTCATGAAATCCCTCCCTTCAGAGTGAAGACTGACCCAAGCATCCTGTTAAATGATGAAGATTATCCATGGTTACAGCGCAATCATAAGAAAGGGACAAACACGCAGAAAAAGTCTTACACCGCAAGATCCCACTCTGGGATGTGACCGACTTCACCGTCATCACTTTCTATATATTTATGTGAAGGACATGCATGCATTTCCTAGCTAGCATGGTATATCTTTGTAACAGTTTGTACACGAAGTGCATCCAGTTTTTGCCGTAACCCTCTCAACTCTCTAGAAGTTGCTATGTGGGTGAAATTATGATGTCATGCCAAGCTACAACCTTTTCAGAGTTCATTTGTACTGCTTTTCAAATTCAGGGTCATTTAGCTCAAAATAAATCATTAAATGCATGAAAAATATCAAATGAAGTCAGAAAGGGTTGAAAATTGATGATGTGCCTTTGAATGGTGCATATTGAACACACAAAAAGTATGGAGTTAAAATAAGTTATTAAAAATGAAATCCCTTTGTAATAGATGAGTTTTCGTCCGAAACCCTCATACTTCTTATGAGATTGTCCAATTTGTACACGAAGTGCATCCATTTTTTGCCGTAACCCTCACAACTCTCTAGAAGTTGCTATGTGGGTGAAATTATGATGTCATTCCAAGTTATAACCTTTTCAGAGTTCATTTGTACTGCTTTTCAAATTCAGGGTCAGTTAGCTCAAAATAAATCATTAAATACATGAAAAATATCAAATGAAGTCAGAAAGGGTTGAAAATTGATGATGTGCCTTTGAATGGTGCATATTGAACACATAAAAAGTATGGAGTTAAAATAAGTTAGTAAAAATGAAATCCCTTTGTAATAGATGAGTTTTCGTTCGAAACCCTCATACTTCTTATGAGATTGTCCAATTTGTACACGAAGTGCATCCAGTTTTTGCCGTAACCCTCTCAACTCTCTAGAAGTTGCTATGTGGGTGAGATTATGATGTCTTGCCAAGTTACAACCTTTTCAGAGTTCATTTGTACTGCTTTTCAAATTCAGGGTCATTTAGCTCAAAATAAATCATTAAATGCATGAAAAATATCAAATGAAGTCAGAAAGGGTTGAAAATTGATGATGTGCCTTTGAATGGTGCATATTGAACACACAAAAAGTATGGAGTTAAAATAAGTTATTAAAAATGAAATCCCTTTGTAATAGATGAGTTTTCTCCGAAACCCTCACACTTCTTATGAGATTGTCCAATTTGTACACGAAGTGCATCCAGTTTTTGCCGTAACCCTCTCAACTCTCTAGAAGTTGCTATGTGGGTGAAATTATGATGTCATGCCAAGGTACAACCTTTTCAGAGTTCATTTGTACCGCTTTTCAAATTCAGGGTCATTTAGCTCAAAATAAATCATTAAATGCATGAAAAATATCAAATGAAGTCAGAAAGGGTTGAAAATTGATGATGTGCCCTTGAATGGTGCATAATGAACACAAAAAAGTATGGAGTTAAATTAAGTTATTAAAAATGAAACCCCTTAGTAATAGATGAGTTTTCGTCCGAAACCCTCATACTTCTTATGAGATTGTCCAACTTGTATACGAAGTGCATACAGTTTTTGCCGTAACCCTCTCAACTCTCTAGAAGGTGCTATGTTGGTGAAATTATGATGTCATGCCAAGTTACAACCTTTTCAGAGTTCATTTGTACTGCTTTTCAAACTCAAGATATGAATATTTCAAATGCCATGTTTAATCAAATTATCTTATACAGCAGTTGAAGTTGTTCAAACATGCATGTAAATGCCATAAACAGATTCTTTATATTTTTCTGATATTTTTTCATATATTATTTATTTCCATTGGAGTCCTACGTTTTTTATATGATTTTCTAAAGTTTACGGGGTTTTCTGAAAATAATAACTAATATTTAATAAAAAAAACTTTAGTACCTGTGCGTGCCACGCACCGGTACTAAAGGTCCACCGCCCCCGCGCACTTTTGGCAGGACCTTTAGTACCGGTGCGTGGCTAGCACCGGTACAAAGGGTCTTTAGTATCGGTGCGAGCCACGCGCCGGTACTAAAGGTCCACCGCCCCGCGCTCTGTTGGGAGGACCTTTAGTACTGGTGCGTGGCTAGCACCGGTACTAAAGGGTCTTTAGTACTGGTGCTAGTCACGCACTGGTACTAAAGGGGTGCCTGGTATAAATTGAGCACTTCGTCGTCCCGGGCCGAGCCACGCACCGAGAGAGTTCCAACTTGCGCCGCCAGGCTACCGAAATCGCCCTCGCCACCGTCGCTCTTGCCGTCGTCGCCCTCGCCGCCGTCGCACCCCCACCGCGCCATTTCCATCGCCCTCACCACCACCGCCGTCGCACCACCACCGCCGTCGCCCTCGCCACCGTCGGTTGCGCCGTCGTCGCCCTCACCACCGCCGCTGTCGCCCTCGCCATCGTCGCCCTCGCCGTCGTCGCCCTCGCCGCGGTCGCCCTCGCCGACGTCGCCCTTGCCACCGTCGCCCTCGCCGCCGTCGCTCTCGCCGTTGTCGCCCTCGCTGCCGTCGCACCTCCACCGCGCCATTGTCGTCGCCCTCACCACCTCCGTCGTCGCACCACCATCGCCGTCGGTCGCGCCGCCGTCTCCCTCACCACCACCGCCGTCGCCCTATCCGCCGTCACCCTTGCCGCCGTCGCCCTTGCCGCCGTCGCCCTCGCCGCCGTCGACCTCGCCGCCGTCGCTCTCGCCGTCGTCGCCCTCGCCGCCGTCGCACCACCAACGCGCCATTGTCGTCGCCTTCACCACCTCCGCCATCGCACCACCATCGCCGTCGGTCGTGCCGCCGTCGCCCTCACCACCACCGCCGTCGCCCTCTCCACCGTCACCCTCGCCGCCGTCACCCTCGCCGCGGTCGCCCTCGCCTACCCGGACGCCGCCCCTCGCCGCCGTCGCCCTCACCACCGCCGCCGTTGCCCTCGCCGCTGTCGCCCTGGCCTACCCGGACGCCGCCCCTCGTCGCCAGTCCCGTCGATGCCGGCCCGCTCACTCCGTCCACTGCTCCGTGATCCCGTTGCCGCCGTCACGAGCCCGTCACCAACGCCACCTCCGGGTCAGGAGGCTAGGTGAGATCTCGTAGCCGACCCCTCTCCCCGACGATCGCCCCGATGATCGCCAGACTAGTGTGTAGATGCTAGGGTATCTACGGTCCCTCGATGTCGAACCTCGACACCCCGACACGACACCCCCAACACCCGACCCCGACCATGACACAACACCCCTATTTAGTTAGTTAGTTAGTTAGGTTGTCAGGTTATTAGGATATGTGTTAGTTTATGTTTAGTTTAGGTTTAATTTAGTTTATGTTTAGTTTAGTTTTAGGTTTAATTTAGTTGGATCCTAATGCGTGTGTGACTTTCGGTCTATCGTCGATCCTAATTTAGTTTAGGGTTTCATGTGTGTTCTTGATGGAGGAATCCCAATTGTTGTCATGGGGGGCGCTTCCTCTTTGTCCTCTTCTTTGCGATATACTCATCGATATATTGTGCAAGAAGAGGAGGGGGAAGCGTCCATCATCGCCGGTCGAACCTATTACTGTGAGAGAGTGTCCACCAACATATATACACCACCGTATCAATGTGAGAGAGTGCGCACCAACACACCATGAGATATGTGAGAGTTATTTAAGGAAAGTCTCAACAGACCGATAGTCACACACGCATTAGGATCCAAAGCGTGCCGTAATTCTTGATTTTGCTAGATGCTAAGTGTTAATTTTGCTAAGTGTTAATTTTGTTAAGTGTTAATTTTGCTAAGTTTTATTTAATTTGTTTTCGTAATTAAGTGTTTCTTCTCGACGTCGACGATGCCGATCCCGCATCCTCGTCGTCGAGTCGCCGGAGGAGGTCACTTGCTTGAGCCGAGGGGCCCTGTCAGGGACTGGGCTCCGCCGGGCTGGTACTGGGAGGTGCTGCCTTCCAGGCGGCGCAGCTTGGTGAGGAGCCAGCCCGTCGTCGACCCGGAGGTTCTATGGTGGCGGCCGCATGGGCCACGGAGTTTTCAAAGGCTTGAGTCCCCCGCGGAGGTGGTACAGTACCATGTCAACAAGGAGAATGAGCACGTCCGTCGCTACATGGCAGCTTTGGAGGCCAGGTCCGACAATACCTGGCAGATTCTTTAGGGATCTCACTGCAGCTATGTTCCTGTGATGGTTCCTTCTCTTTGGGTGTCCACTGCCCGCCCCGATATCCGCCGGGCGCTAGGGTTCTAGCTAGATCGATATATTCGCTAGCTACTATTATGATGTATTAGCTAGATCGATGGAGATTAGCCAATGTATTGAAAATTATCCAAGATTATGCAGATGAGATCTTTTCTAAGAACTATACTATATATGTATTCGATGATGCATTATTAATTAAATATCATTTATTTTGCTTCTTGAATGCATGCTAATTTAAATACTAATTTGTTTTATCTATATTATTATGGACTAGTTATTAAGCTATGGACAATGCCGGTAGAGCTCATGAAGAGGACATCTTCGACATGATACGCTCCTCCGAAAACCCAGCGGACCTTCGAGGTGAATCACATGATCATGATGATGGCTCACAATATCTGAACGATCACGGTGATGGATGTGAGACCAAGGAAGAACAACTTATGTTCCAAAATCCGGAACAACCAAGAATGTTCGGCGAGGTATATACACATCCATTAGCCTCTAGTGATCATTACATGTGTATTAATTGATTTGTATATATATATTAACAAATCTTTATTATTTTAATTATCATCCCTCAGGATTGAGCCAATCTAGTAGAAATGTACGAGGCGCTGCCAAAATATTGGACGGCAACGTAAAGCTCAATCTTCATGCTTTCAAACATAATGGCGAACCGACTCACCCTGAAGCCAATGCCAAGACATTTGTGCGTCAATGCGAAGTGGTTGTTAGGGATGGAGTCCCGATCACAATGCATGAATGGATTCAGCCAAAGGAACCAAAACTAGGAGTGAATTATGTCGATACAAGAATTAAAGATGCCCTTTGGCGAGAGCTCATGGAGCATTTCACCCTACCAGATTCTCTCTCGGAGCGTCAAAGGAACAAAGTCAAGGAGTTTGCTCTCCATAAGATGGCCGGCGCGTTCCAGACTTGGAAGAAAAGATTATGGACCGAGTACAACGCTAGAGGCAAGAAGGTGCCCAAATTCAAAGGAATATACGAGAAGGTAAGGGATCACTGGGACACATTTATCGAGTACAAGACATCGATAGCTGCTATGGAGAAGTCGGCAAAGAATAAGATAAATGCTGAGAAAGAAAAGTATCACCATAAACTAGGGATAGGTGGATACAAGTCAGCCATTCCTAAGTGGGATGCATTAGAGAATAAGATGCTTGCTGAAGGGATTACTACAGTAACCTTCAACTGGCCCAAGAGGTGCAGGAATTGGTTTTTTGCGCATGGGGGAAAGTTGGACCCATCCACAGGGAAGATTATTGGACTCGCCAGTCTGAAGCATGCATCAGATGAGTTGATTCAAGCAATAAAAGATGCCCAAGAAGGACGGTTTCACCCTGATAGAGAGAACGACGAGCTTACACACGCCCTCAGGAATGCCGAACACAGAGGACAAACACGAGGCATGGGCGTTGTTCCGTGGTACGAGGGTTTTGCGGGATGGCAGGACAGTTATAAAAGCCATTCGAGAAAAAATAAGGTGGAAGCAGACCGACTTTCGAAGTTGGAACAGAAGTACGAGCAGCAGCAGCTACAGATACAGGTACTGACCCAGCAAAGGGAAACTCCGCAGCAGGAGGCAGGGGAAGAACCCGTCCCATCTACAATGCAGTAAAGCAGTGTGGGTTCCACGGGGGCACCACTGGGTCACACCCCCATGGATGATCTCACCGAGAAGACATCTTGTGAGCTAATCCAGAAAATGAAGAACATACCCGTGCGGGTCGCGACGGGCTATGCTTTACCAAATACACTTGATGTTCTCTGGCATTGCAATCCGGTTCCAGCTGGGTATGCTCATGTCGCGGTGGACGCAATAGAGCCGGGATATGATGAACTATTGCTTGACATCCCTGGAGGTGAGGGGGAGTCCACATTAGCAGAAGCCGGCCGTGGTCTCATTCTATGGAGTAAGGACTGCATCATCTTTCCCCACTCGGCGCTAAGGCCATCGGCTCCTCCGAGTATCGATGTCCAGCACGAGGGAACCTAGCCAGAGGCATCGCAGCGCCAGCAGTCCTCCCCACCTCACCAGCACTCCTCCCCACCTCGCCAGCAGTCACCTCGGCAGCAGTCACCTCGCCAGCAGTCCTCCCCACCTCGAGCTCCCCCACAGTTGTCCCCACCTTGCCAGCAGTCCTCACCACCTTGCCATGAGCAGTCCTCCCAACCTTGGGACAGAGCACGACGCGAGTCCATATCATCATCGATATCGATCTCCACCGCGTGAGCCGACTCCACCCCGGCAGCGGTCCCGCCAGCAGGGCTCCCAAAAGAGGAAGGCCACCAGAAGTCCTCTTCGGAAGAAAGCAAAGAAGAAACCCGAGCCTCCGGCCAAAAGGAAGCTGTCTTATGACATGACACCGGAGGAAAATAAAATTGAATGCGATCTCCAAGTAAAAGCCTTTTTTGCGAAGAAGACCGTGGCGCCAAAGGAGGTAATACCCTGGGAAGTCCAAGATCACTTTATGGAACACTTTATTGATCGACCCTCGGCATATATCGAGCGTATGCCGACAGACTATGAGCGACAGATTCAGAAGGCAAGTGAGCAGAGAAGTCGGCCCAGCCCAAGGAAGAAGTCGGGAAGTACGACATCAACTAGCGGGAAAACAGTTCCCCAGCTTGGAGAACAATCCAAGCAATCGATCTCTCCGCTCAAGGTGAGTACCAATCCAAGCAAGCAACGATCCAACCAGTCGACGTGCAAGACAACCCAATCGACCTCGAAGTACTAAAGGCTACAGGTTTCACTCTTGACCAAATCCTTGGCACCGAGGAAATCCGCGGGTATGATGCAACTGAGTACGCAATGCAATATGCCATCATAAAACCACTTGTCACACCCAAGCAGTACAAAGAACTACCAACTGCGATGCGACGGTTGCATGATTGGTACATGCGTGAAGCAAAGCGAGGGGAGACAATGGTCATGGTCAAAGTAAGGAAAGAGCATTACGTCAATGCATGTGACATATGTCTTGAATTCTCAGAACTTTTCCAGTTATACCACATGGACTCTATAGACAAAACTCTCATCAGTTGCTATTGTCTGTAAGTGATTTATATCTTTAGTAATTTAAGTCTCTATCTAAGATATCATTCATGGGCTTATCCTCACTATATATGTTCTTTTCTACTCTATTATGCAGATTGAAGATGTGGGAATTGAAACAAGAGGGAATCGATGACATTGGGTTCATCGACCCAAGTACCGTTAATGGTCATGTGGTAAAACATTATGCCAAGGACACAAAAGATCTCTTGGAAAATTTTCTAGAGGCACTAATGGATACCAACAAATCTTCTATAATATTTCCTTACAACATGGGGTGAGTGTTTACTCTCTTGTATACTACAAATTCTATTTTTGCTTACTAGCTCGTTGTCAAGTGTAGTTGATGAGTTATATGCGCATGCCTGCTTAATTATATAAACTTCTGCGCAGAGACCACTATATCCTCCTATATATTATCCTCGCGGATGAACTTGTTCAAGTGTACGACTCACTAGATACACCAGAACAATCATACGTGGACTTGTATTTTATGATAGAACGGTAATTTCAATCTTTATCGACCTCGCTTTCTTTCATTATTTCCTGATATCAAAAGTAATTATAATAACTCTTTCGTTCTTTTTGTTTGCCGAGTAGTGTTTGGAAAAAGATGATAGAAAAAAACCATCATGGCCGTCAATGGAAACCGAAGCTGAAGTGGAAAAGGATGCAGGTAATTAAGTAGTGCTACTAGGTCCGCGCATCTCATTAATTCTATTTTCAATACCATTATCATGCTCGATTATTAATTATCTTATTCAATTCTATTCTTTTGCAAAGTGCACGAAGCAGCCACAAGGGACAAATTTATGTGGATATTTCCTCTGCGAGAACATTCGCATCCAGACCGAAAGTCATATACGTCGCAGAGCAGCACGCGAAAGACAACTCCAGGTTTGGGAGATGATGTCGAAGCTCTCACCCGAGAAATGCTTTGTAGCACTTCAAGAGGAATTTGCAGCATTTCTTCTTCAACATGACATTCATGTAAACGGAGAGCACTATTCCTTACCACCGCCTCAATAATGCCAGCAAATCAGTAGTAGAGAACTGAGATTTCATCCGGAGCACTAGCTAGCTAGTCCCGGCCGGGTTTTGGGCCTTAAGTTAATTATAAGTCCCGAATTTATATGGATGTGTAATTACATGTGTATATATATATACTATGTATGAGATATTGTATATTATATTACATATATATGCATGAACTTGTGTACTGTTTACAGTATGTAGCACCGTAAAATAAATTTGAAATGAATGGAAAACACAAAAAATAGAGAGGAAAATTAAAACCTAATTAAAAGCTAAAACAAAAAATAGAAGACTTAGTACCGGTTGGTATCACCAACCGGTACTAAAGGTCTTCCATGACAAGTCCACGCAAGCAGCCACGTGGAGGGCCTTTAGTACCGGTCCGTGGTCCAACCGGTACTAAAGGTCTGGACCTTTAGTCCCGACCCGTTAGTACCGGTTGGGGAACCGGTACTAAAGGTCCATCCGGCCCGGGACTATAGGCCTGTTCTGCACTAGTGCTTAACTGGAACAAACTCACGATACAACATGAGCAACTTAATCCCCTGTAACAAGTGATCATAAGATGATTTGGCGAGGGATGCCAAGTTGGACTGCACCAAAATATGGAGATTAGAGCATTGTATTGCCGAGGTCATTCCCTCTTGCATTGCTAGCATTTCCGCCTCCAGTGCATTGTTGCAGAAGAAGAGCACGTGATAAATTACAAAAATAACATCACCATTCCTAAAATATCAATAATGAACCTCATCTCTAACCAATCAATGATGAGGGGTCGTTGTATTTCGATCTCTAGTAGTGAGAGATATCCACAACCTAATATAGTTCAAATGAGGTAAAACTTGGTATAACTTTAGCAAAATGGAGAAAATTGGCTGAAAATTGTTAAATTGGTTATTAGGTGGAAAAACCGTCATGGTAGGGGTAAAACTTGAAATTCACTCTTATATGATCGAGAGTATATCGACCGTGCGAGGGAGGGGTGAATGAGAGATTTAAAAAAATTCTTTCAAAACTTTAATTCTCTGAGTTCAGCACATCGGAAATTAAACGACTGCAGGAACACAGAAACTAAATCAATATGGGCATATGAAGAAAAACTACCTAAACAAACAGTAAGACTAATGTCACGACCCGGTCTCGTGAGAGGGACTGGAATCTCAGCACTTCCTGTGTCAGTCCCTGGATCAATAGCTGACATGCACATTCAACGATGAAGTACCAAGAATATATCACATGACATAGTATTTACATCGAAGATCCAGTGCTTTACAATACACACCTGCTTAGTTCATGGCTACCTTATCTTACAATCATGCAACTGAGTAATATTCTAGTCTTGTGGCGTCCATCAACTCAGAGACAAGAGTTCAATATAGCGTCGTAACCCTACTTTGTAACTTCCCTTCTACATGGTAACCTACAACATGATACGATTGTAGCCACAAGGGTCAATACATTGGATGTATTGGCAAGCTTCAATATAATTTATTTGTAGGAATAAAAACACGCATAATGGTGTAGCTGGTTTTCTTTTGCACAAAAATAGTTGTCCCTATCTTTGTAATAGTGGTCTACTCTAATAGTTGGTCGTATTGTATCACGCGGATGACCTAGACATACCATATCACATGGTAGCCTGTAAAGCAGCCTAAGTGTGTGGGCCTCCGCGTCACATTTCAGCCCTAAGCTTTGCTCCAAAGACCCTGGTTCACTCTCGGTCCTTTGAGAAACAACACCATAACTCCACATTCGTTCAACCATGAATTTAAATGGAAGAGGTGAATGAGATCAAGCTCACAATTCTCAAACGAGTTGCTAAAAGTTGTTCGTAACCGGGGACATGGCTAAACACGATCAGTTTTATACACTCTATAGAGGTTTGTGTAGTTTACTCGTGATTTACGTTCACACCCTTCTGTTACTAAACTTCACTTGTGAAAAAGCGAGTAGAGCAAGACAAGACTTTTGGGAAATGGTCGCCCTGTCTGAAATGACAGACCCAGTACAACCTACAACAATAACTACATATGTTGGTCTGCCGCGAGAGCGTTCCGAAAACCTAGTTGGTCAAGATAGAGCACCTATTGTCTCACAGATACACATGAAAGCTACTCAACTTTTGAACACATACAATCTCTGATACCTGGGTGGCATTCCCCACCAATGACTACACTCCGATGACCCAATCCACCTAGATCGATTAATTATTTTAGTAGTATTTAAGTCATCAACCATGCGATTGTATGGTGGTATAATAATTGGTGTTTCCCAATCCATGTTATAGTAGCTAAGAAACTACACGTGGGCTACAAGGTTAGGGTAAAATGGACCTAATCAGTCTACTGGGTTCTGTCAAGCATAAAGTTAAATCCTATAAGGGATTTCCTAGTTTAAAATCAACTACAATGCATGAAAACATAAGTTGGTATCAAAGGTTCCACTTGCATGGTATTGACCATTCTTCAATCCCAGAATTCTTGATCGACAGACTTCGCACTTCGTAACAATCTATCGTAAGTATAGAGAAATCATGAAGAACCATATAGTACAATCAACAACAACACGTGTTGTGCACAGTGTCAGTGTCATTCTGGTATGAGATCATTTGTCAAGACTAACTTACAAGAGTTTGGAAACAACATAGTGGTTGTCAATTAGAAAAACATCTGACATAAGGGTTCACATGCATGTTTCAATAAGGGTTGACCACATAAGGATTATGTGAACTCAAGTTGTTGTTGTCAGATTCAATCAAAGAATCTTAACAACAAAGTCAAGGTCTATGAATCTTGGGTAGCCAATATCATGTTCAATCTTGAATAACAAATCAAACTTGTTGACCTTTCATGAAGTGAATACATTACAGTATGAAAATGATAACCTAGTATGGCTTGCAATTCAAATTGGATTTGAATTAGGGTTCATCTCACTTAAATTCAATTTGATTGAGTTAATGATCCAAATTGGGTTTCACTAAGTTAAATATAAATTATGAAACATTTCCTATTTGAATTGAGTTGGTTCAACTTAATTCAATACCATCTTGTTATCCCTAAGAGTTAGATACAAATCCAATGTAGTTACTAAGGTATATTATTAAATAGTTTTAAACTAAAGTGAAATATAAATCTCCAAAATATTTTTTGTGGTTCAATAGGTTTCAAACTAGTTTGGGTTTAAACTAAGTTGATTTGAGCTAATCTTTCCCTAATAATCAAGTATTAACTCCAAAACAGTTTGCTAGGTTTGAATTAATTTAATAAACTATTTGAATTGGTTCTATTCAATTTAAACTTAGGGTTTTCAGTTTGTATTCAAACTAGGTTTAAATTTAAATTCATGTGTCATTTGAATTACCTAAAGTCAAATAATAATCAAAAATAATATTTACTAAGTTCAAATTTATGTTTTAGAAATCATTTGTTCAATAATTGTTTTATTAAACATTTTATTGATTCAAATTAAACCTAATTAGGTTTAATTTCTATGGCAATACTAGACTACATACTATTCTATTTAAAACTAAATTTTAAAATATTCAATTTGAACCAAAGTGTTATGTGTTGAAAGTATATTTCATTAGATTGGATTTGCAAAAGGGATCCATTAAATTGGAATGATAATTTCCAATTTATGCCTATTTCAAGTTTCAATTCATTATGTTTGAATTTGAACTTTACATTATTCAGACATGAAATGCTTCTCGACAGGGTGAAACTAGATTTTATGTGGACCATTTCGCAAAAAGCTTTATCAATTTGGACTTATGGGTAATGAATTGTGAAGGTTTTAAGTTCAAGGGATTTTCTACAAAATTTACATTTTATTTGAATTAACAGAAATTCAAACAGATAAGGCTGGCTACGTTATGTGTCATGATTGGCTGGTGGGTGTCGAGCGCTTATCACACGCTTCCAAGGTATTACCTCGATGCCACCTTTGTCGCCTGAATCTCGGCTGTGAGAGGCATTGTTTGCTCCCCCGTATGAAGGGATCATTATGTATTACCATTGATTGTGATAACACCCATGGGTCCTGACATTTTTAGCTTTGGATAAGCGTTATGCAGGACGACATTAAATCTTGTGAAGGCAGTTCGTCCGAGCAATGCATGATAACCAATGCGAAAAGGTATGATGTCGAAGATCAAGTCTTCGCTCCAAAAGATCTCTGGAGAGCCAAATACCACATCTATAGTAATAGTTCTAGAGCATGGCGCCTCAACACCTGGTATAATACCCTTTAAAGAATTGTTGATCGGTTTAATCCTTGATGGATCAATACCCATCTTCCTCGCTATGTCAGCATAGATAAGGTTAAAGGTTGATGCTCCCTTCCATTATTACCCGGGTTAGGTGAAAACCGTCCACTATAGCATTGAGTACCAGAGGTGCATCTCCTCCATGATGGATACTGGTCGGAAGGTCTCTTTTGTCAAAGGTGATCGGGTAAGACGACCATGGATTGTATTTTGGCACCAAAGGTTCTAATGTGCACATGTCTCGTAGTGCGTGTTTCCTCTCCTTGGGAATATGAGTGACATTGATCATATTCACATCCTTTACCTTGGATGGAACTATTTTTGTCCTCCATTGCTTGGTCACGAGGGTTCGTCCTCATCCTCACTATGAGGCTGGCCCTTGCCCGGGTTGTCGGATGCAATCTTACCGGCTTGTTTTATGGCCCAACAATTCTGGTTTGTGTGATTTGCAGGTTTGTTCGAAGTGCCATGAATTTTTCAAGGCTTTTCGAGGATCTTTTCCAGCTTTGATGGGCCAGCTCTATTAACTCAAATGGTTCCTTCTTCTGGCTGCTTCGTTGATTACTGAATCTAGCATTTATGGTTGCCTCATTGACGTCACTACAATTGCCTCTATGGAGACACTTTGGAGATATGCTCTAGAGGCAATCATGTGATGATTTCATTTCCTATGCATTCACGAGTATTTTGTATTGTCCTTGAACATCATCAGTGATATGGATCAATAAGTATATGACTTATTTGTGAGACTATATATAGTATGATGATTGTTCTAATAGTCCCTAGTTGTTAAGGTTATGCGGACACATATCCTTTACTATTATATGATTCAGTTGATGACTACGTTTCACAAGTCATGTGCATAGAGATGCTAAACTTATATTATGGACTCGGGGATTGATATCACCAAGTTAGATAGACCCGCTTTGAGACACAGTGAGATAATGTCATTTTTTAGTCTCAAGTACAATGTATATGCCATGTCCTAGACCTGAGGTCATCGCATGTTCTTGGGATGAGGATCGACTTACTTAGGGTCTATCAAACGCTACTACGTAAGTGGGTAGTTATAAAGGTAGCTTTCGGGTGAGTCGTGAGACATGCCGCGAGACATGGTTAACCAAGATGGGGTTTGCTCCTCCGTGAGGAGAGATATTCTCTAGGCCCTCTCATGTGATCAGATTTAGAAAGCATGGCCATGCAACATGGGTTAAGTGTTAACCCAGTCCGGGAATCTACATCACAGTTTCGAGAAGAGATGTCGAGTTACCACAAGGGTGACAAGTACTCGCCTTGACATCTAAAAACTATATCGTGAGGCAAAAGGAATGTTGTATATGACACATTGTCAAGGTTCATCTAACGACTTTGTGCACACATGGGAGTTGGCACGTTCTGCTAGGAGCCGCTACCGACTATCGACTCGGGTCGTGTCCATGTGTACGTGAACCTATAGGGTCGCACACTTAAGGGATTGCAGCCCGTTTGGATTTGGTCCGAATGGAAAACGGGGCTAGACTCGTCGTGGGCCTCAAGTGTTGAGACCACCACGGAGGTCTATATAAAGGGTAGTGGCCACACCTTTCAGGATTGATATTTTTCCTCTCGTCAATAGCCATCGCCACTCCCCACGCCACCATGTCGTGTGATCATACCTAGCAGTCCGCCGCCCAACGCTGCCCCTGTACATGTGGATAACTTGGAGGCATCCCATCTGTGGTTCTTGGAGGAGTCGTTCGAGGGATCCGCGAGGAGCTGTTCGTGGGAGATCACTGCTTGTGGGAGATCGGCTAAGTTGGAGATGAAACAGCTGATCGACTACACGCATCACCAACTCTACTTCCGCTGCGGTGACTGCGCGTCTAGTGGTAAACCCGATCCGATCTATTTCCAGCAGCATGTTCTTGGGTGCGGGGTGGAAATTTTTTATTTGGCGCTAGCGTAGCATCCCACATGTTCCAATAGTGGTATCACAACCTCTGTTGCGTGGTGATAGATTTGGTGATTTGCATATGAGATATGTAGATTGGTTCATGTGCGAGTCGATGAGATCAGCCATGCACGTCAGTGTTGAAGGTTGGTTTCGTGATCTTGTTTCCATGATGGTGATGCATAGGTCATGACATGAATTACCCTACCGATCGGTTTACGCCATGGGGTAGACAGTAGAACGTAAATCCAGATACATCACGTGAAGATCAATGAGATTGATCGAACTGGAGTAAAGATCGACATCATGGAAATGTGATTTCCATAGTGATGAAACCTGTTGGAGGCGTCACAGTAAAACGAGCATAACTTTTGCATACGAACTCAGTTTTCGCTCTACGACCTGTCAAACTAAACAGCATAAAAAGATTCTTTTTACCTCCAGCCGGTTTGCCGTTTTTGGCGATATTTTTGAGGTCAAAATCCTCTTGGAAAATAGAGTTTTGGACCGTTTTATTTTTGGCGGTAGAACGTCTGACTTGTTTTTGCAGGGAATGCTTGTGATTTGGTATAGCCCATGATTGTTGCATGTAAATAATTAAATCCTGATCTACGTGTCATGAGTGTGGCAATCGGATGGAGCCATATGGCTGTCCCATTATTTTATTAGTGACCTGCGTGTCAACATGAGATGCCTTGTAATATAATTCACTCTCATAGCTATTAGTTTGTAATAGCATAGTATCTTATGTAACACTTGGCGGTTGACACCATGTGTGGAGATGGAGATCACCACAAGGGCAACCATGCATGGAAATGGAGATCGCCATGGGCATGCAACACACTTGGAGATGGAGATCACCATGCGTTAATGAAAGGGGATATACCATATCACACATATATAAACTGCATGTGAAAGTTCATCCCTTTTATATGCCCTTCTTTTGCATGATAGATGTTTTGAGTAGGGTGATCCCTCAAACGATGTCAAGTAAAATGGCCTCCCCAATTGCTGCGCCATCACGTGTTAAGTATTTTTTTGTGGTGGGCCTATAAAATTAGGGTGCTACTAATTCTCCTTAACGTGGTGTGTTTGGGTCGGACACTTACGAGCGAAGCATTAGTTAACTTGCCGTGGCTATCAAAACAGTTTTGGGCCTCGAGGCATAAGAGTTGGCATGGCATGAGATGTCCCCAACAAACAAGAGTCATATAGAGATACGATTAGCAAGTGTTGCTTACCAAGTGACCTAGTCTTCTAGCAGTGATGCAAAATCTCACTAGTTGACATGTGGATCTTGGATCTTGAATTGCCAAGAATCGACGGAGGGATGTTTATTTTAGTGGGAGTAATGTTTTTATTGAAATGTTTAATTTGAATTACTCTTTATGAATACATTTCCTAGTGTTTTTCGTATTTCAGTTGTAGATCAATGGCACCACCTGCTCAACCCAGTTTTTCTTTGAAATCAATCCTAGAAAAGGATAAACTGAATGGAACAAACTTTACCACCGGGTATATAAATCTGAGAACTGTTCTCATGCATGATACAAAGGAACATGTTCTAGAGCAACCCCTTCCATAGGAACCTCTGAGAATGCTAATGCCACATCTAGGAATGCCCACCAGAAACTCGTTGATGAGTCGAACAAGATCAGTTCTCTCATGCTGGCTTCTATGGAGCCCGATCTATAGTAGCATTTCAAAAACATTGAAGCTTTTGATATGATCGAGAACCTCAAAATCATGTTTCAGATGCAGGCAAGGACCGAAAGGTTCAACGTCTGGCAATTCTTGATGGATTGTAAGCTGAAAGAGGGTGATCAACTGAGCCCAGATGTGATAAAGATGATCGGATACATGCAAGCTTTGGGTCGGTTAGGCTTCCCACTTGGGGACAAATTGTCCACGGATACAATTCTGGCTTCTCTTCCGACTAGCTATGGGGCGTTCATCTCGAACTTCCATTTGCATGGCATGGAAAACAAGCTCACTGAATTGCATGGGTTGCTAAAAGTGACAGAGCAGGATATCAAGAAAGGCATGCATCAAGTGTTGATGGTGCAGAACACGTCAAAGTTCAAGAAGAGCTGGTCCAAGAAAAATACTAAGGCAAAGGGTAAGGAGGCAACTCCTACTGTCACCGCCATGCCCAAGTCGGGGCCAAACACGGGGACCTTTTGCTTTCACTGCAAGGAAACCAGTCACTGGAAGAGGAACTCCAGCAAGTGGCTTGCCTAGATAGGCAAGAAGACCGGAAGTGTGACTTATTCTTCAGGTACACTTTTTGTATATGTTATATACCTTTTTATTGCTGATATTTCTAGTAGCTCTTGGGTATATGATACCATATCGGTTGTTCACATATGCAACTTGATTCAGGGGCTAAGAAGGACTCGGAATGTTGCAAGAGGAGAAGTTGAATACGCGTCGAGAATAAAGCAAGAGTTGTTGCATTAGCTGTCGGCACCATGCAACTTAATTTACCTTCAGGATTTGTAATCGAACTTGATAATTGTTATTATGTTCCTGCATTAAGTCAAAACATTATTTTGACCTCATGTTTGATGAGGCAAGGTTATGAATTCAGTATTAAGGACAATGATTGTTCTATTTACTTGAATGAAATGTTTTATGGCTTTGCGCCTATTGTGAATGGGTTATTCATATTAGATCTTGAAGGCAAATCGGTCTATAACATAAATGTCAAGAGGAATAAGCCTAACGAGATAAATCCGACTTACATCTGGCGTTGTCAACTCGAACACATTAGTCAAAAGCGCATGAAGAAGCTCCATGATGATGGAGTTCTGACTTCATTTGATTTTGAATCATTTGAGACATGTGAGTCCTGCCTACTCGGCAAGATGACTAAGACTCCTTTTGCAAAGAGTTGTGAGAGGGCGTCTGAGCTATTAGAACTTAGATAGTGATGTATGTGGACCAATGAGCACGACAACTAGAGTTGGTTTCCAGTACTTCATGATTTTTACCGACGACTTTAGTAGATATGGATATGTCTACTTGATGAGGCACAAGTCAGAAAATTTTGAGAAGTTCAAGGAGTTTCAGAACAAAGTGTAAAATCAACTCAGCAAGACAATCAAGCTTCTACGATCTGATCATGGCGGTGAGTGTATGATCCAGGAGTTCGTGATCATCTAAAGAGCCGTGGAATAGTTCCACAACTCACTCCTCCAGGTACGTCATAGAGAAATGGTGTGTCAGAATGAAGGAATCGGACTTTGTTAGACATGGTCCGATAAATGATGAGCTAGTCGGATTTACCCTTGTCATTTTGGGTATACACTCTAGAAACCACAACTTTCACACTAAACAGGGTACCATCAAAGTCCGTAGATAAGAGACCATATGAGATATGGACTGCAAAGAGTCATAGCTTGTCTTTTCTAAAGATTTGGGGTTGTGAAGCAGATGTCAAGCGACTCCGGTCGGACAAGCTCACACCCAAGTCGGACAAGTGCATATTCTTGGGATATCCTAGGGAAACCTTGGGATATTACTTCTACAACCATGAACAGGGCAAACTGTTTGTTGCTCAACATGGAGTTTTCCTCGAGAAAGAGTTTCTCAATCGGAAGGCTAGTGGGAGGTCGGTCTGACTCGAGGAAAGTCGAAAGCCACACGAGGACGTTTCGACAGGTGATTCAATCACGCCGGAGTTAGTTAGAGAACCCGTAGTGAAATTGGCACCGGTTCCACATAGGTCGGAAAGGTTGCGCAATATACACAACTGGGGTGTGTTGTTCTTGGAGAACAACGAACCGGCCACGTATGCAGAAGCGATGGTGAGCACTGATTCCGATTTATGGCTTGAGGCCATGAGATCCTAATTAAATTCCATGGATGACAATCAAGTTTGAAACTTGGTTGATCCGCCAGACAGCGTTCGAGCCATTGAGTGCAAATGGATATTTAAGAAGAAAATGGATATGGATGGAAATGTTACAGTCCATAAGGCTTGATTTGTCGATAAAGGTTACCGACAAGTTCAAGGAGTTGACTACGGTGAGACTTATTCACCAGTAGCGATGCCGAAATCAATTCATATCATTCTTGCTATAGCTGCATATTTCAACTATGAGATATGGCAGATGGATGTCAAAATGACTTTCCTTAATGGAAATTTAACTGAGGATGTGTATATGACACATCCCGAGGGTTTTGGCGATACCAAAGAACGTTGGCATGGTATGCAAGCTTTAAAGATCCATTTATGGATTGAGGCAAGCATCTCGGAATTGGAACATTCGTCTTAATGAAGAAGTCAAAGAGTTTGTCTTCATCAACAACGACTATGATCATTGTGTATTCAATAAGGTTAGTGGGAGCTCAGTTGCATTTCTAATCTTGTATGTGGATGACATTTTGTTGATTAGAAATGATGTTCAAATGCTTGAATATCTCAGGGACACATTGAAAATTAGTTTTCCGATGGAAGACTTGGGAGAAGCAGCTTATATTCTGGGAATCATGATCTATAGAGATAGATCTAGAAGGCTTATTAGATTAATCCAAAGTATGTATATAGATAAGGTGTTGAAGAAGTTGAACATGCAAGATGCTAAGAAAGGGTTCTTGCCCATGTCACATGGCATTAGTCTTAGCAAGACCCAGAGTCCTTCGACTCCTGATGAGCAAAGACACATGGATGGGATTCCGTATGCTTTGGCTATCGAGTCCATCATGTATGCTATGGTATGTACTTGTCCCAATGTTAGCTTTGATGTAAGCGTAGTAGGAAGATACGAGGCTGATCCAGGTGAGAGTCACTGGACAACGATAAAGAATATCCTTAAATACTTGAGAAGGACAAAGGATATGTTCATGGTTTATGGAGGTGAGGATGAGCTCGTTGTAAATATTTACACTGATGCTAGTTTCCAAACAGATAGGGATGATAGTCGATCACAATCTGGGTTTGTGTTCATTCTGAACGGAGGAGCAGTGAGCTGGAGGACTGCTAAGCAAGATATGGTAGCTGATTCTACAACGGAGGTTGAGTACATTGCGGCTTCTGAAGCTGCAAAAGAAGTTGTTTGGGTGAAGAATTTTATTTCTAATCTTGGAGTGGTTCAGGACTCGTCCAATCTGTTGGACCTCTATTATGATAATAGTGGTGCTATCGCATAAGTCAAGGAACCACGCAACCATCATAAAACCCAACACATACTCAGGCATTTTAACCTCATTCATGACATTGTCGAGAGAGGTGATGTAAACATATGCAATATACACATGAATGCAAATGTTGTTGATCCATTAACGAAGCCTCTCCTACAGTCGAAGCATGAGATGCACATGAGGTCCATGGCATACGATGCCTAGATGATTGACTCTAATGCAAGTGGGACACTGTTGGAGATATGCCCTAGAGGCAATCATTTGATGATTTTGTTTCCTATGTATTCATGAGTATTTTGTATTGTCCTTGAACATCATCAGTGATATGTATCAATAAGTATGTGACTTATTTGTGAGACTATATATAGTATGATGATTGTTCTAATAGTCCCTAGTTGTGAAGGTTATGCGGACACATATACTTTAATAGTATACGATTCAGTTGATGACTACATTTCACAAGTCATGTGCATAGAGATGCTAAACTGATAGTATGGAGTCGGGGATTGAGATCACCGAGTCGGATAGACCCACTTTGAGACACGGCGAGATAATGTCATCTATTAGTCTCAAGTATGATGTATATGCCATGTCCTAGACCTGAGGTCATCGCATGTTCTCGGGATGAGGATCGACTTGCTGAGGGTCTATCAAACGCTACTCCGTAACTAGGTAGTTATAAAGGTAGCTTTCGGGTGAGTGGTGAGACATGCCGCGAGACATGGTTAACCAAGATGGGATTAGCCCCTCCGTGAGGAGAGATATTTTCTGGGCCCTCTCGTGTGATCAGATTCAGAAAGCATGGCCATGCGACATGGGTTAAGTGTTAACCTAGTTCGGGAATCTGCATCATGGTTTCGAGAAGAGATGTCGAGCTACCACAAGGATGAAAAGTACTCGCCTTGAGCTCTACAACCTATATCACGAGGCAAAAGGAATTTGTATATGACACATTGTCAAGGTTTGTCTAACGACTTTGCGCACACATGGGAGTTGGCACGTTCTGCTAGGAACCGCTACCGACTATCGGCTCGGGTCATGTCCATGTGTACATGAACCTATAGGGTCGCACACTCAATGGATTGCACCGCATTCGGATTGGATCCAAATGGAAAATGGGACTACACTCGTCGTGGGCCTCAAGTGTTGAGCCCACCTCAGAGGTCTATATAAAGGGGAATGGGCACACCTTTTAGGGTTGATCTTTTTCCTCCCATCGATAGCCACTCCACGTGCCACCATGTCGTGCGATCAGACCTAGTAGTCTGCGGCCCGACGCCACCCCCGTACATGTGGATACCTTGGAGGCATCACATCTATGGTGCTTGGACAAACCGTTTGAGGGATCCGCGAGGAGCTGTTCGTGGGAGATCACTGCTCGTGGGAGATCATCTAAGGAGGAGACGGATCGGCTGATCGACTACACGCATCGCCAACTCTACTTCTGCCGCCGGACTACGCGTCTAGTGGTAAACCCAATCCCATGATCTATTTCCAGCAGTGTGTTCTTGGGTGCATGGTAGAAATTTTTTATTTGGCACTAGCATAGCGTAATGTGTGTTCCAACAGACATTAATTATTTTAATTACACCGAGTCTTCCAGTTTGGGTCGCATACTTCTAAGGTTCCAGGGTCACTATTGTGGCTTGAACTATGGGCCAACCAACTATCCTCTTTTGCGTAGAATTGGGTCATGAGGGGGTAAGAGCGGCCATGGTCTTTGGTTTGTCCTGTCCAAGCTGTTGTGCCTGAAGGAGGCAATCGCTTCTTATACGGGACAATCAACGATTTGGTTCTTCTTGGTTAAGAAGCTATACCAAAATTTCATAGCGGTCTCCCCAGGCTTTTGAACAATGTGACCGAGGTGATCGACGTCTAGAGGCCGAACAGAGAGGTGCCCTGGAAGTTAGCTTGGAAGGCATTGATGACCCACAAGTATAGGGGATCAATCATAGTCATTTCGATAAATAAGAGTGTCGAACCCAACGAGGAGTATAAGGAAATGACAAGTGGATTTCAGCAAGGTAATTTCTGCGAGCACTGAAATTGTAAGTAGAAAGTGTTTTGATAGCATGGTAATTTGTAACGAGAAAGTAACAGTAACAAAAGGTAAGGTGAATGAAGGTAGCAAAATTTGGCAAAGGACATGCCAAAACTATCTATTATGATGAGCAAAGTGTTCTTAAGGGTACACAGGACTAGTCACTTTCATCATGTTGGTTTGATTTTTGTTCGCTACTTTGATAATTTGATATGTGTGTGGACCAGTGCTAAGGTGTTGTCCTTACTTGAACTAACAACCTACTTATGATTAACCCCCTCTCAAGCATCCGCAACTACGAGAAAATTATTAAGACAAAGTCTAACCATAGCATTAAACATGAGGACCCAAATCAGCCCCTTACGAGGTAGCACATAAACTAGGGTTTAAGCTTCTATCACCCTTAGCAACCCATTATCTAATAACTACTCCATAATGCATTCCCATAGGCCTAAGTATGGTGAAGTTTCATGTAGTCGATGTTCACATGACACCACTAAGGTAATCACAACATAACTATCATCAAAATATCGAACACATATCAAATTCACATGAGTCCTTGCAACATGACTTCTCCCGTGACCTCAAGAACAAAAGTACCTACTCACAATACCAATCTGAGGTTCCGGTACAAAGATTTAACACAACATAAAACTAGGGTTTGAGAGGAGACGGTGTTGTTGAAGATGTTGATGAAGAATGGCCTCCCCAAGATGAGAGTGTTGTTGGTGATGACGATGACTTTGATTTCCCCCTCCGGGAGGGAAGTTCCCCCAGCGGAATCGCTCCGCTGGAGGGCAAAAGTGCACCTGCCCAACTTCCGCCTCGAGGCAGCGGCTCTTCGTCCCGAAAGTCCTCCTCTGATTTTTCTAGTTTTTTTGGGACTATATACCACAAGATGGGCTCCGGAGGTGGGCCTGGGTGCCCACCCTCCTCTAGGGCGCGGGTAGGGGGGCAGGCGCGCCTTGGTGGAGGGTGCCCACCTGGTGGCCCCCCTCCGGTAGTTCTTTGCTCCAAAAATTATTATTTAATGTATAAAAATTCTTCGTGAATTTTGAGCTTCATCGGAGTTGTGCGGAATAGGTATCTCTGCCGTGCTTTTGCGGGGTGCTTAATTCCAGTTGCCGACATTCTCCCTCTTGATGTAAACCTTGAAAATTGTGAGAGAAAAGGCATTAGAATTAGTCCCCAAATCATTATTATGCATAAAAATATTATAAATAACAGTAATTAAACATGTTGCAAAATGGACATATCAACTTTACATCTCTGCAACACCTCGTTCATGGCATTTTCTCAATTGCATATTTAGGACATGGCATTTTCTCAATTGCATCAACTTTAGCTTGATCCACCTCAATACCTCATTCGGAGATCTGATGCCCCAAGACAGTACCTTCATTAACCATAAAGTGGCACTTCTCCCAACTCAAGACGAGATTAGTTTGTTCGCATGTCTGCAAAACTCGATCAAGGTTGCTTAAGCAATCAGAAGAAGAAGTTTCATAAACGGAAAAATCATCCATCAAAACCTCCACAATCTTTTCACAAAGATCAGAGAATATAGCAGTCATGCAACTTTGAAAGGTAGCACGTGCATTGCACAAACCAAAAGGCATACATCTATAAGCATAGGTTCCAAAAGGAAAAGTAAAGGTGGTTTTCTCTTGATCAGATTGTGACACAGGTATTTGAGAGAAACCAGAATGTCCATCTAGGAAACAAAAGTATGTGCGCTTAGATAATCTTTCAAGCATTTGATCAATAAAAGGCTAGTGGTAATGATCTTTTCTAGTAGCTTTGTTTAATTTTCTAAAATCAATTACCATCCTATAGCTAGTAACAATTCTTGGTGGAATAAGCTCATTTTTGTCATTAGGAACAACAGTAATACCTCCTTTCTTAGGCACAATGAACGGGACTCACCCATCTACTATCAGCTATAGGATAGATTATACCTGCTTCCAGAAGCTTTAATATTTCAGTTCTTACCACTTTTTTCATCTTGGGATTCAATCGTCATTGCTGATCAACAACGGGTTTAGCATCTGATTCCATATTAATCTTGTGCTGACATAGAGTGGGACTAATGCCCTTAAGATCGTCAAGAGTATATGCAATAGTAGCCCGGTGCTTCCTCGGAATTTTAAATAATCTTTCTTCTTCATGTTCTGAAAGGTTGGCACTAATAATAACAGGATATATCTTTTTCTCATCAAGATAATCATATTTCAGAGTGTCAGGAAATTTTTTAAGTTCAAACACAGGATCACCTATAGATGGAGGAGGACCTCCAATATTTTCAACAAGCAAATTCTGTTTTAGTAGAGGTTGTTGTTCAAAGAAATTTTTATCTATTTCATTTCTTTCACGAAAGTGCATATCATTTTGATGGTCTAGCAAATATTGTTCTAGTGGATCGGTAGGAGAAACAATAGTAGAAGCAAGACCAATTATTTCATCGTTACTAGGTAATTCTCTAGCACGAGGTTGTCTACTAGACGTGAAAAAATTAAACTCATGAGACACATCACCAAACTAAACATTGACAGTTTCCTTTTTGAAATCTATCTTAGCATTAACAGTGTTCAAGAAAGGTCTACCAAAGATAATGGGACAAAAGTCATCTTATGGGGAACCAAGAACTAGAAAATCCATAGGATATTTGATTTTCCCACATAAGACTTCAACATATCTAACAATCCCAAGTGCTGTGATGGTGTCTCTATTAGCTAGTTTAATAGTAACACCAATATCTTCTATTTCAGCAGGTGTTGTGTCATTCATAAATTCTTGATATAAGGTAAAAGGAATAGCACTCACACTAGCACCCAAATCACATAAGCCATGATAACAATGATCTCCTACTTTAACTGAGACAACATGCAAGCCAACTAAGGGTCTATGTTTGTCTTTTTCATCGGGTCTAGCAATTCTAGCAGCTTCGTCACAGAAGTAAATGACATGCCCATCAATATTTTCTACCAAAGGATCTTTAACCATAGAAACATTAGGTTCCACTTTAATTTGTTCAGAGGGCTTAGGTGCTCTAATATTACTTTTGCGAACCACAGTTGATATCTTAGCATGTTCCTTTATCCTGACAGGGAAAGGTGGTTTTCTCTATGTAAGCTGTAGGCACAACTGGATCAACATTGTAAATAATAGTTTCTTATTTAGCTCTGACTGGTTCTTTAATTTCTTATTTAATAGGGGGTGCTATTTAAACCACTTCTTTTTAGGGAGATCAACATGAGCAGCAAATGATTCACAAAACAAGGCTACTATCTCAGAGTCAAGTCCATATTTAGTGCTAAACTTGTGAAAAGCATCGATATTCATAAACGATTTAACACAATCAAATTCAAGCTTTATACCTGACTCATTACCTTCATCGAGTTCCCAATCTTGAGAGTTGTGTTTAATTCTTTCCAAGAGATCTCACTTGATTTCAATAGTCTTCTTCATCAAAGAACCAGTACAAGAAGTATCGAGCATGGTTTTATCATTATGAGAAAGCCGAGCATAAATATTCTGAATGATGACTTCTCTCGAGATATCATGATTGGGACATGACTATAACATTGCCTTAAGCCTCCCCCAAGTTAGAGCGATACTTTATCCTTCACGAGGCCAAAAATTATGTATAAAATTCTGTCATAATGAACTAGATGCATAGGATAAAACTTTTGGTGGAATTCCAATTTCAAAAGATACCAGTTCCATGATCCAATATCATCACATAGCCTATACCATGTCAATGCTTTTCCCTTCAACGATAGAGGGAAAACCTTCTTAACTTCAACTTCGGATAAACCTGCAAGCTGAAATAGTCCACAATTTTTTTCCACATGGATTAGGTGCATATAAGGATGTTCAGTTCCATCTTCTGCATAAGGACTAGCTAGAAGTTGTTCTAACATACCCGAAGGAATTTCATAACCAATATTTTTAGTAGGTTCTATAGGTTGAGGGGCAAGTAATTGTGCTTGCGTTCGAGGTGAATCTACCCCAAACAAACCCCTCAAAGGATTATTTTCCATAGTAACAAGTGACAGTAAATTTCACCACGTAGTATAAGTTTTTCCTTACCGATTTCCACTTACCGAGAGCGCTTCACTCTCGGCAATGGCGCCCGAAAAGAGTCTTGATGACCCACAAGTATAGGGGATCAATCGTAGTCCTTTCGATAAGTAAGAGTGTCGAACCCAACGAGGAGCAGAAGGATATGATAAGCGGTTCTCAGCAAGGTAATTTTTACGAGCACTGAAATTGTAAGTAGCCAGTGTTTTGACAGCAAGGTAATTTGTAACGAGCAGGTACCGGTAACAATACGTAAGGTGCATCAAGGTACCCATGTGCTTTTGTGGCAAAGGACATGCCAAAACTATATGTTATGATGAACAAAGTGTTCTTGAGGGTACACGAGAATTTCATCTAGTCACTTTCATCATGTTGGTTTGATTCGTGTTCGCTACTTTGATAATTTGATATGTGGGTGGACCGGTGCTAAGGTGTTGTTCTTACTTTAACTAACAACCTACTTATGATTAACCCCCTCGCAAGCATCCACAACTACAAGAAATCTATTAAGACAAAGTCTAACCATATCATTAAACATGTGGACCCAAATCAGCCCCTTACGAAGTAGCGCATAAACTACGATATAAGCTTCTGTCACTCTAGCAACCCATAATGTAATAACTACTCCACAATGAATTCCCTTAAGCCCAAGGATCGTGAAGTGTCATGTAGTCGACGTTCAAATGAAACCACTAAGGGAATCACAACATACATATGATCAAAATATCGATCACATATCAAATTCACATGAGTACTTGCAACGTGACTTGTCCCGTGACCTCAAGAACAAAAGTAACTAGTCAAAAATAATATGGATGCTCAAGATCATAGGTGTATTGAATATCATAATGGATCTGAACATATAATCTTCCACCAAATAAACCATATAGTAATCAACTACACAAGGTAATCAACACTACTAGTCACCCACAGGTAGCAATCTGAGGTTCCGGTACAAAGAATGAACAGAAGAGATGAACTACGGTTTGAGAGGAGATGGTGTTGTTGAAGATGTTGATGAAGAATGGCCTTCCCAAGATGAGAGGGTTGTTGGTGATGACGATGGCTTTGATTTCCCCCTTCGGGAGGGAAGTTCCCCCGACGGGATTGCTCCACCGGAGGGCAAAAGTGCTCATTTCGATGTTATGCCTCGAGGCAGCGGTGCTTCGTCCCCAAAGTCCTCCTTTATTTTTTTCTAGGTTTTTGGGGACTATATACCAGAAGATGGGCTCCGAAGGTGGGCCTAGGTGCCCACCCTCCACCAAGGCGCAGGTAGGGTGGCAGGCACGCCCTTGTGGAGGGTGGCCACCTGGTGGCCCCCCCTCCGGCAGTTATATACTCCAAAAATTATTATTTAATGTATTAAAATTCTCCATGAATTTTCAGCTTCATTGGAGTTGTGTAGAATAGGTACCTCTGACGTGCCTTTTCGGGGTGCTGAATTCCAGTTTCCAGCATTCTCCCTCTTGATGTAAACCTTGCAAATTGTGAGAGAAAAGGCATTAAAATTACTCCCCAAAGCATTGTTATATATAAAAACATTATAAATAACAGTAATAAAACATGATGCAAAATGGACGTATCAAGCATCTTCAATCTCTTCCCAGCTTCCAATGGAGTTTTCTGGCAAGCTATTAGCCAATGCCCCGTTGTTCCTTTGACTTTCAATGGTCAGTACTTGATAGCATGAAGTTCATCTCCTCAGGACATATGGATGTGGAGAAGAAAGTCTTTGATCCACACCACCGGGGAAGTCGTTCCATAGTACTATTCGATATCAACGAGTTTGAAGCCTTCTGGGAATTTATGCTGCATGAACTCGTTTGGAAAACACAAAGGTTGTGCAGCGGATCTAAATCAAGCTATGACTTGTCGGACATCGGTTGTGGTCCGAGCATGACTACTGGCTCGGGCTCTGTCATGCTTGTCGAGCCAGGCTTGGTACCTAGCTTGTCGAGCCAGGCTTGGTACCACTATGTAGACATCATAGGTGGAGGTTGCTGAACAGTTGCGGGTCTTTGATGTGGCGGTGGGTAGCACAACACCATGTGTGATGCCGACATCTTCCTCCATGTCAGTCGCCTCCTCGCAGGCGAATTCTAATACATCAGTTAAATCCTCGAATGTAGCAACTAGGTGGGTGGTGGGAGGGATGTGAATTCCACCTTCGCCGGCTTTACATCCGATCTGGTCGTGGACCGAGGATTGATGACCCACAAGTATTTGGGTCAATCGTAGTCCTTTCGATAAGTAAGCGTGTCAAACCCAACGAGCAGCAGAAGGTAATGAAAAGCGGTTTTCAGCAAGGTAAATTCTGCAAGCACTGAAATTGTAGGTAACAGGTAGTTTGATAGCAAGATAATTGGTAACAAGTAAGTAATGGTAACAGTAAATAAAGTGCAGCAAGATAGCCCAATCCTTTTGCGGCAAAGGATGGCTCCAAAATAGTCTCTTATATTAAGCAAGCGTTCCTAAAGGTACACGGAAATTTCATCTAGTCACTTTGATCATGTTGGTTTGATTTTTGTTTGCTACTTTGATAATTTGATATGTGGGTGGACAGGTGCTTGGGTGTTGTTCTTACTTGAACAAACCTCCCACTTATGATTAACCCCCTCGCAACTAATAGAAAATTATTAAGATAAAATGTAATCATAGCATTAAACATTTGAATCCAAATCAGCCCCTTACGAGATAGCGCATAAACTAGGGTTTAATCTTATGTCACTCTAGCAATTCATCGTCTAATAACTACTCCACAATGCATTCCCTTAGGCCCAAGATGGTGAAGTGTCATGTAGTCGACGTTCACATGACACCACTAAGGGAATCACAACATTCTTATCATCAAAATATCGAACACATACCAACTTCACATGATTATTTGCAACATTACTTCGCCCATGACCTTTGATACATCTCCTATGTATCGATAATTTATGAAGTATTCATGTCATATTTATCTATGTTTTCACTATGGTTTTATGATTTATTGGGACTATAACCTATTAATTGTTGCAAAATTGCACAAGTTTTTGTTTCACACTTTGATGTGTTGGTATTAATTGGAAATTGGCAAAAAAACGCAAAAGGAGCCTTGAATAGGAGGACTCTGACGTTAGTGAAATCTGTCCACAAACAGTTTTTAAAGATCATAAGTTTGACTCTCGAAGATGGCGTCAAATGGAAAAAGTTAAAACTAGAAAAGTGTGCAGAATTTTATGGCAAGGATCTTGTCCTACAAATTCGTCTAAAATGAGTCCGTATGCGATCTAGAGACTGGTTTCACTAAAGGAAAATATATGATTATGGGATCATGAGAATTGATGAGGTGATTAAGGTTCTAGAGGTGTGCAAGAGCCATTGGATCAAGGGTCGATCCATCAGAGGGCTATAGAGCACCACAGAGCCACATATAAGGAGAGGAAAACCCTAATTTCAGAGAGACACCAAGAGCCACGAATGTGCCTCTCCCTTGGCAACCTCCAAGAAGGGGAGATGCTCCTCCATTGCAGCACCAATACCAAGGAAGAAGTAGGGGCAAGGGGCCACCGCCCGTCTCCAACGCCGCCGCACGTCACCAGCCGCCATCGCCTCCATCTCATCGGGACTACACCTTTCCACCAACAAATCTCTCTTTCTCACCATCATAATGTGTGATTAATTCTCCTCGGGGCTTAGGGTATGTACTAGTAGCCATGTGTTAAATCTCTCTCTCTCTCTCTCTCTTGTTCTTGAGATATCATGATCTTCATGTATCACAAGCTTTGTTAAGATAGTCGGATCATATGATGTGATTTCCTCTCTGTCTAGTTGTGATGAATTGAGCTTTCCCTTTGAGATTTCGTTACCAGATTGAATACTTTTAGGGATTTGAGAACACTTGAAATATGTCTTGCATGCGGATACACGAGTGACAATGGGGTGTTCTATTGATTCACCTGATATATGTTTTGGTACTCAATTTGTGGATTCCCGCGGTGAAATTGGGGTAGTTTATGCATAGGGGTTTATACACGTTCTTGTCCTACTTTCTCCGATAGAAATCTTGGAGCACTCTTTGAGGTTCTTTGTGTTGGATTGAGTGTTATGAATCTGAAATTGTTTGATGTGTATCATATGATAAATCCTGGATACTTGTGGTGACATTGGAGTATCTAGGTGACGTTAGAGTTGTTTGATGCATATCATATGGTGTTATTGTAGTATGAAATCTTAGATAGATTGATCGGAAAGGATAACTTGGTTATTTTAGTATGAACTATTGGATAGATCGATCGGAAAGGATAAATTTTAGATGGTTTCGTACCCTACAAAAAATGTCTTCTTATGCTCTCCACTAGATAAGAACTTTGGAGTGATTATTCGCTGCACATTGAGGGGTAATTATGAGATCCAATTATATTAGCATTATTGAGAGATTGCGCTAGAGAAAGAACAGACCATATGCCTTGTTTTCAAGCATTGCAATACCGTTATTGCCCACTTTTGTCAGTACCTACCTTGTTGTTTTTATATTTTCACATTATGAAAATCAATATATACTATCATTCCTACACTTGTATCACCATATCTTTGCCAAACTAGTGCGCCTATACAATTTTCCATTGTATTGGGTGTGTTGGGGACACAAGAGATTTCTTGTATTTGATTGTAGGGTTGTTTGAGAGAGACCATATTAATACTACACCTCCGACAGATTGATAAACCTTAGGCCAGCCAATTGAGGGAAAATTCCTACTGTCCTACAAAACTCTGCGCTTGGAGGCCCAACACGTGTCTACAAGAATAAAGTTGCGTAGTAGACATCAAGCTCTTTTCTGGCGCCGTTGCCAGAGAGGTGAGTGCTTGAAGGTATATCTTTAGATATTGTAATCAAATATTTTAGTTTCTTGTTTTTCACTAGTTTGGTGTTATAAAATAAAACTACAAAAAAATTGGACTTTAGGTTGCATCAATTGTTTCGTCTTTTTAATGTCTTCCGTGAAAATGATGGTTCAGAAAATTGTACTCAATTGGTAGGTGAAGAATTTATGAAAATACTTAATGATGATTCCTTGAAATATGAGCATCATAGCAATATTTTTAGTATGAATTCTCAGAATATCCATGATGCTAATGATATGCAAAGCCACAAGCTTGGGGATGCTATGTTTGCTGAAGATGATATTTTAGTGCCCCAAGTTTTGATGAGCAAAACTATTATGATGATAGCATGCCTCCTATCTATGATGATTATTGTGATTACATGTATGCTATAAAGAGTAATTAAAACCATGAAACTTGTCATCATGATTTTAATATTCAAAGTGGTTATGTCAATCAAGTACATCATGATAGTTATTTCGTTGAGTTTCCTCCCACTATAATGAATGAGAAGAAGGTTGCATGTGTGGAGAGTGATAAATGTTCTATGCTTGTAGATCATAAAAATAATGTTATATGTGATAGTTATATTTTTGAATTACTTCATGATGCTACTGAAAGTTATTATGAGGGAGGAACATATGCTTGTAGGAATTGCAATAATATCAAGTTTCCTCCCTATGTGTTCAAAGTTTTGAAGTTGCACTTGTTTTGCCTTCCTATGCTAGTTGATTCTTGCTCCGATAAATTGTTTGCTCACAAAATCCCTATGCATAGGAAGTGGGTTAGTCTTAAAATGTGCTTGTCATGTGATTCATGATGCTCTCTTGTATGTTTCAACTACTATTCCTATACGAGCATCATTGAAATCCTCATGCCTAGCTAAAAGGCATTAAAGAAAAGCGCTTGGTGGGAGACAACCAGCACTTTTACCTTTTGTTTTTATGTGTTCACATGATTGAGCTACTGTAGTAATCATTTTTTGTGCATTTTATTTCAATACAGTGCCAAGTAAAGCCTTTGGGATAGTGTGGATACTTGCTTGTTTGATTCTGTGCAAAAATAGAAAGTTTTGCGTCTAGTAGGTGAATTATCTGATTTGACTAGAGCGTCAAAAAATTCTGAAATTTTAACACAAAATTTCTAAGAAATTATATGTATCCTCCTAATTTTTCAGATTTTTATAGTCATTTAAGTAGGGTTATCATTTAGATCTGCACAGACTGTTCTGTTTTTGACAAATTCTGTTTGCTTGTTCAAGTGTTTCCATGACTTATATTTGGTGATATAAATTGTGGGAATGATGGAATACGGTAGTTATTATGTGATAATAATTATTAATCTTGTCTCGACAGTAGCTAAGTGAATGATCTATCTTTACTACACTAACCCATCTCAGGAAGTTTCGTTAAGTTTTATGTGATTGAAATTTTCAAGTTTTGGGTGAGATGCCGATATGAGGTGAATAAGGAGCATAAAGGACCTAAGCTTGGGGATTCCCAAGGCACCCCTAAGGTAATATCCAATAAATACTCAAGCTTCTAAGCTTGGGGATGCCCCGGAAGGCATCCCCTCTTTCGTCTCAAACATTATCGGTACATCTTACTTGGAGCTATATTTTTATTCATCACATGATATGTGTTTTGCTTGGAGAGTCATTATAATTTGTTGTTATATGTTATATCTTATTTATAATATTTTTTTCAATAAACACTTCCAAGAATTGCATTAGCATGCTTGCATTGCATGTTTTGATATGTGCTGTGTAAAAACAGAAACTTTTGTTGTAGTGTTTCAATTTTCGTATTTTACCGGAACGTGGAAAGTTCTTGAAATTTTTACACTATGTTCTCATATAAATTCATTAGAAAGTCCTAAATTTTAATAATTGTTTGGGTTACGGAGGTACACTAGTTTAATAGATTGCTACAGACTACTCTGTTTGGACAGATTGTTGTCATAGTTTTGTTATCTACTTTTCCTATAGTTTTCATAGCCTATATTGGTAGATATAAATTGTGGAAATGATAGTAAACATTAGATGATGTTTCAAACTTATTATGAAACTTGTCTTGGAAGTACATAAAGAGTTTATTTATTATTATGTGCACTAACCTATCTCATGAGTTCTTTTCAAGTTTTGTGTGGATGAAGTTTTTCAGAATAGATGAGACCGGGATGTGAGAGGATTGAGCGGGATAAAAAAGCTCAAGCTTGGGGATCCCCAAGGCATCCCAAGTAAATATTTCAAGAAGTCTCAAGAATCTAAGATTGGGGATGCTACGCATCCCACCTCTCTTCGTCAACAACTATCTATTAGTCTATGTTGAGCCTAAATTTTTAATTGTCCACATGATATGTGCTATTCCTGGAGTGCTATTTTTCTTTTGCTTGCTGTTTAAATAAAATGCTAAGATCTGAAAATCTTTATTGAGAGAGAGAGAGCCCTCATATATCTACTTGATTGTTTACCTACTCATTGATCTTCACTTATATCTTTTGAGAGTAGCTTGATTGTTTGCTCTTTTGCCTCACTTATATTTATTAGAGAATGGTCTTTTATAGAAAGAATTAAACTCTCTTTATTCATTTATATCTATTTAGAGAGTCAAAAGGAATTGGTCATTTGAATGTTAGTCATAAAATCCTACATAAAACTTATGGATCACTAAACATGATATGTTTGATTCCTTGCAATAGTTTTGCGATATAGAGATGATAATATGTGGGAGGTACTAAGTAAAAGGTTGTGGATTAGTAAGAATATTGTTGTCAAGGTTTGTGATTCCCAAAGCATGCACGTATAGTATGCCGTTATGCGATGAAAGTTGGAGCGCAATTTATCCTTGATTGTCTATCTTTGTGTAAAGGTCGGGGGCGCGATGGTTAACTCCTACCAACCTCCCCCCTAGGGGCGTGCGTAGTAGTACTTTGCCCTGAGGGCTAATAAACCTTTGCAATAAGTATGTGAGTTCTTTATGACTAATGTGAGTCCATGGATTATACACACTCGTACATTTCCGCAATTTGCTAGCCTCTACGGTACCGCGCATTGCCCTTTCTCACCTTGAGAGTTGGTGCAAACTTCGCCGGTGCATCCAAACCCCGTGATATGATACGCTCTATCACACATAAGCCTTATTATATCTTCCTCAAAATAGCCACCATACCTACCTATTATGGCATTTCCATAGTCATTCCGAGATATATTGCAATGCAACTTTCACGGTTTCCATTTTGATGACTTGAGCATTCATTGTCATATTGCTTTACATGACCGTAACATAGGTAGCATGATGTTTTCATGGCTTGTCCATTTTTGATATCTTTTCTATGCTAGATCACTGCACAACATTCATATAGAGTCATATTTTGTTCTAGGTATCGAGCTGTAATATTGAGTTATAAGTAAATAGACGTGTGATGATCATCATTATTCATTGTTAGAGCATGTCCCAGTTAGGAAAGGATGATGGAAACTATGATTCCCCCACAAGTCGGGATGAGGCTCCGAACAAATAAAAAAAGTGAATAATAAAAAAAGAGAAAATAAGAAGAAAAATAAAGAAAGAAATGAAAGAAGTAGAAGGGGCATGCCAATTCCACACTTGTGCTTCAAAGTAGCACCATGTTTTTCATATAGAGAGTCACCTATTTTGTCACTTTTATATACTAGTGGGAATTTTTTATTATAGAGTTAGATGCACAGCCACTTAGTTTTCATATTGAGCTTTCTTACACTTATATCTCTTAGTGCATCCGTTGCATGACAATCCCTACTCCTCACGTTGATATCAATTGATAGGCATCTCTATAGCCCGTTGGTTAGCCGCATCAATGTGAGACTTTCTTACCTTTTTGTCTTCTCTATATTTACCCCTATCATCATATTCCACTCCATCCGTAGTGCTATATCCATGGTATGCGTGCATGTTTTGTGTGACAGTTGAAAATGCTGAAGCGCGTTAAAAAGTATGAACCAATTGCTTGGCTGACACTAGGGTAGTACATGATTTATACTTTGTGTTAAGAAGACAAAGCATGACAAGGCTATATGATTTTTTAGTGATGGATTTATTTAGCCTTGATATTTTGAAAGACATGACTGTTTGTTGGGATGTCTGAGTATTAATGTCTTTATGCCAAATTATAGACTATTGCTTTCAATCACTCATGTCTTAATATTCATGACATGACTAGATATATGATCAAACTTATGTACTATGATAGCATTCACACTTCATAAATTATTTGTTTTATCATTTATCTACTCGAGGACGAGTAGAAATTAATCTTGGGGATGCTGATGCGTCTCCAATGTATCGATAATTTATGAAGTATTCATGTCATATTTACCTATGTTTTAAGTATGGTTTTATGATTTATTGGGACTAACCTATTAATAGTTGCAAAAGTTCACAAGTTTTTGTTTTACACTTTGATGTGTAGGAATTAATTGGAAATTGGCGAAAAAACGCAAAAGGAGCCTTGTCGGAGGAGGACTCTAACTTTCCTGAAATCTGTCCACAAACAGTTTTTAGAGATCGTCCATTTGACCCCCAAAGATGGCGTCAAATGGAAAATGTTAAAACTAGAAAAGTGTGGGGAATTTTATCGCAATGATTACTTCCTACAAATTCGTCCAAAACGAAGTACGGATACGATCCGGAGACCCATTTTACTGAAGGAAAATATCTGATTACGGGATCATGAGAATTGATGACATGATTGAGTCCAACTCTTACCATTTCTGATATATTTGGCCAAGACATGACTTCGGGGACTCATGAGGGCTGTGAGGAGCCCCTAGGGAGGTTCTAAGGGTGCCCAAGAGCCATTGGATGAAGGTCCATCCATCGGAGGGCCATAGAGCACCAGGGAGGTACATATAAGGAGAGGAAAACCCTAATTTCAAGGAGACACCAAGAGTCACGAATTTGCCTGTCCCTTGGCAGCCGCCAAGAAGGGGAGAGGATCCTTCATTGCAGCACCAATACCAAGGAATAAGGAGGGTAAAGGGGCCACCGCCACCGCACGTCGCCGGCGCCGTGGCCACCATTGCCTCCATCTCTTCGGGTTGCACCTCTCCATCAACAAATCTCTCTTTCTCACCATGATAATGTGTGAGTAATCCTCCTTGGATCTAAGGGTATGTACTAGTAGCTATGTGTTCAATCTTTCTCTCGTGTTCTTGAGATGTCACGATCTTGATGTATCATGGGCTTTGTTAATATAGTCGGATCATATGATGTGTCTCTCTATCTATCTAGTTGTGATGAATTGAGTTTTCACTTTCAGATTTCGTTACCGGATTGAATACTTTTATGGATTTGAGAACACTTGATATATGTCTTGCATGCGGATACCCTTCGTGAAAATGGGGTGTTCTATTGATTCACTTGATATATGTTTTTGGTACTCAACTTGCGGATTCCCGTGGTGACAATGGGGTAATCTATGCATAGGGGTTGATACATGTTCTTGTCTTACTTCCTCTGATAGAAATCTTGGGGCACTCTTTGAGGTTCCTTGTGTTGGATTGGGTGTTATGAATCTTTAATTGTTTGATGTGTATCGTATAATTAACTCATGCATACTTGTGGTGACATTGGAGTATCTAGGTGATATTAGAGTTGGTTGATGTGTATCATATGGTGTTATTCCAGTACAACTCTTAGATAGATTGATCGGAAAGGTTAACTTGGTTATTTTAGTACGAAATCTTGGATAGATCGATCGGAAAGGATAACCTTAAGGTGGTTTCGTACCCTACAAACAATTTCTTCTTATGCTCTCCGCTAGATAAGAACTTTGGAGTGATTATTCGTTGCACCTTGAGGGATAATTACGTGATCCAATTATATTAGCATTGTTGAGAGATTGCACTACCGAAAGTACATACCGTAGGCCTTGTTTTGAAGCATTGCAATACCATTTTTGCTCACTTTTGTCACTTTCTACCTTACTGTTTATATATTTTCACATACAAAAATCAATATCTACTATCATTACTACACTTGTATCATCATCTCTTCGCCAAACTAGTGCACCTATACAATTTGCCATGGTATTGCGTGTGTTGGGGACACAAGAGGTTTCTTGTATTTGATTGTAGACTTGTTTGAGAGACACCATCTTCATCCTACACCCCCACAGATTAATAAACCTTAGGTCACCCACTTGAGGGAAAATTGCTATTGTCCTACAAAAATCTGCGCTTTGAGGCCTGACAAGAGTCTACAAGAATAAAGTTGTGTAGTAGACATCAACCTCAAGAACAAAGGTAACTACTCACAGATAATATCCATGCTCAAAATCAAAGGGGTATTAAATAGCATAATGGATCTGAACATATAATCTTCCACCTAATAAACCATATAGTAATCAACTATGAGATGTAATCAACACTACTAGTCACCCACATGTACCAATCTAAGGTTCTGGTACAAAGATTGAACACAAGAGATGAACTAGGGTTTGAGAGGAGATGGATATGTTGAAGATGTTGATGAAGGTTGGCCTCCCAAAGGTGAGAGGGTTCTTGGTGATGACGATGGCTTCAATTTCCCCCTCCGGGAGGTAAGTTCGCCCGACGGAATCGCTCCGCCAGGCACCAAACATGCTCCTGCCCAAGTTCCGCCTCGAGATAGCGGCATTCTGCCCCAAAAGTCCTCTCTTGATTTTTCTAGGTAAAAAGGTCTTAAGTACTAGAAGATGGGCACCGGAGGTGGGCTGGGCTGACCACAACCCACAAGGGCGCGCCGAGGGGGCCTGGCACACCATGGTGTGTTGTGGTCACCGGGTGGGCCCCCTCCGGCAGTTATTTGCCCCGGTATTTTTTATATATTCCAAAATAATTCCCCGTGAAGTTTTAGCTTATTTGGAGATGTGTAGAATAGGTGTCTTTGATATGCTTTTTCAGGTCCAGAATTCCAGCTGTCGGCATTCTCCCTCTTTGTGTAAACATTGCATATTATGAGAGAAAAGGCATTAGAAACACTGCATAAAGAATTATTATGCATAAAAAATATTATAAATAACAGTAGGAAATCATGATACAAAATGGACGTATCAACTCCTCCAAGCTTAGACCTCACTTATCCTCAAGCGAAAGCCGATATCGAAAAACATGTCCATCGATACGTCTCCAACGTATCTATAATTTATGAAGTATTCATGCCACATTTACAATTTGCATGGAACTAACCAGGACTAACGTTGTTTTCAGCATAACGACCACGGTGTTGTTTCTTGCGCAAAAATAGAAGTTCTCCAAATGCAATGAAATTTTTGACAATTTTTTGGAACAAAATAAGCACTAGAAGCTTCATGGGAGGTCTAGAAGAACGACGAGTTGGGCACAACCCACTAGGGCATGCCAGCCCCCTCTAGCGCGCCCTGGTGTCTTGTGGGGCCCTCATGGCCCATCTTCGCATGAAACCGACGACCAAAAACCCTATATATTCAGAAACCCCCAAATATAACCCGAGGTCAGAAGTTCCGCCACGGCAACTCTCCATATCGACGAAAAACCAATCTGGAGGCGTTCTGGTACCCTGTCGGAGAGGGTAGATCATCTCTGGTGGCCATCTTCATCATCCTGGCGGAGGCCATGACAAGGAGGGAGTAGTCCACCCTTGGGGCTGACGGTTTGTACTAGTAGCTATGTGTTCAATCTCTCTACCTCTCTCCCACGTTCTTGAGATGTCACAATCTTGATGTATCGTGGGCTTTGTTAAAATAGTTGGATCGTATGGTGTTTTCCCCTCTCTATCTTGTTGTGATGAATTGAGTTTTCCCTTTGAGATTTCGTTATTACTAGATTGAACACTTTTATGGATTTGAGAGCACTTGGTCTATGTCTTGGCACTCAACTCATGGATTCTCAAGGTGACATTGAGGTAATCTATGCATAGGGGTTGATGCACGTTGTCATCCCACTTTTTTCCAGTACAAATCATGGGGTACTCTTTGAGGTTCTTTGTGTTCGATTGAGTATTATGAATCTGAAATTGTTTGATGTATATCGTATAATTAACTCATGGATACATGTGGTGACATTGCAATATTTAGGTGACATTAGAGTTGGTTGATGTGTATCATATGGTGTTATTTTAGTATGAACTCTTAGAAAGATCGACCGGAAAGGATAACTTGGTGTTATTTTAGTACGAACTCTTGGATAGATCGATCGAAAAGCATAACTTTAAGGTGGCTACGTACCCTACAAATAATTTCTTCTTATGTTCTCCCCTAGATAAGAACTTTGGAGTGATTCTTCGTTACACGTTGAGAGGTGGTTATGTGATCCAATTATATTAGCATTGTTGATAGATTTCACTAGCGAAAGTACGGACCCTAGGCCTTGTTTTCAAGCATTGCAATACCGTGTATGCTCACTTTTGTTACTTGCTACCTTGTTGTTTTTATATTTTCATATTAAAAAAACCTATATCTACCATCCATACTGCACTTGTATCACCATCTCTTCACTGAACTAGTGCACCTATACAATTTTCCATTGCATTGGGTGTGTTGGGGACACAAGAGATTTCTTGTATTTGATTCCAGGGTTGTTTTAGAGAGATCATCTTCATCCTACATCTCCCACAGATTGATAAACCGTAGTTCATCCACTTGATGGGAAATTTCTACTGTCCTATTAAACTCTGCGCTTGGAGGCCCAACAAAGTCAACAAAAATAAAGTTGCGTACTAGACATCATCCACATAGTTTGAGAGAGAGGTGTCGATAAAAACAAAATACGGACATAGTAGCATCATGCCTATTATCGTAGCAACAACAAACTTTGTCATAGGACTTTTTCATATAAATTTTACTATATAACTACATCATAACTTCTCACGAACAAGTAACCATTTATCACAATATAGAAGTATAAAGCAAACCTTATTGGAAACCAACAAACTATGTTCTCAGTCAACCGTGCAACTACAATCCGTCATATTTTCAGGAAGGGTCTCGTGTCAGTGGCTTTTGGCAAGTCCACATACTCAACCATCATTTAATATTCTATCATTGCTAACACTCACATCATACTCAGGAGCAAAAAGTTTAAACCGGACACGCAGAAAGATAGGGGCTTATTGTGACATCCC
Source organism: Hordeum marinum (assembly GCA_022496015.1). Taxonomy (NCBI): domain Eukaryota; kingdom Viridiplantae; phylum Streptophyta; class Magnoliopsida; order Poales; family Poaceae; genus Hordeum; species Hordeum marinum. Next base: position 391,546,256 of record CM039672.1, read on the forward strand.
AAGTGATGTCCCTACCTTTTGGCATGTAACCCCAATGTATGAACCTTGTGTCATGAGCTATGATTTTTATGTTGGCTCCTTGTCATTCATGTGTGTTGCATTCATGCATCATTCTCATTTCATTCTTTCTTGCCATGTTGGCTTTCTTGTGACTTGCTATGATGTGGTGGTGGTGAGTGTGTTGTTATGTGATGTGAGAGGTGTTGTGTGTGGTTGGATCCATGTGTGCAACCTCTTCTTTCTTCTCTCTTTTCTTCCCCTCTCTTTTCCTTGCAACATCCCCTCCAAAACCCTTTTATTCCTATTATTAATCATCTTCAGACTTAAGTTGTTTTTAAAATTGTTTAAAAATGTTCAAGAGGTGGCCTTCATTTTCTTACTAATTTGGAGAGTGCTGCTTGTGTTGTTTGGGGTTTGTGGTATTTGTGATTTTTATTAAATAGGAGCTGTCATTTTAAATTTTAAATAAATTACTTGCTCTAAAAATTAACTTAATACTTTTGTTAAAGGGCTCTTTATTTCATTCACTAGAATATTGTATTTTTGCTCTAAAACCTTTTTCTTACCCTAGGGTTATTTGTGGTGTTTCCTTTTAATTTTAAATCAAACCCCCCCTTCCTGTTTTTTTCTGAGAGTGTGAGAGAGGGAGAGGGCCGCGGCCGAGCCCACGTGAGTAGGGACGGCCACCTGCTCCCGTCTCCTTCTCTGTTAGTGAGGTTCAGAGAGCACGTGCGTCGCCATCGCTTTTCCGTCGCCGTCGCCGTCAGCCTGAGGCTATATAGCCTCCCCTCGGCGTCCGTGTCGCTCCGCTAGGGTTCCCTCTTCCTCCCTCCGCCGTCGCAGCTCCTCCCTTCCTCACTTTCTTCCTCCTCCCTCTCTTCTTTTTCCCCTGCGAACCAAGTTCAGAGAGTGCAGAGGTGGTGCTCGCCGGCGTCATCGTCTCCAGGGTGGTTCTCCTCCGCGTCCAGGGTGATATGGCGGACGTGGAGCGTCCCCGCGCTCCGTTCCCGGCGTTAAAGCACTGCGGGAGGTCCAGGGGCGCCTTCTTCTTCCTCCTCTTCGCCGGAGCATCGCCGGGCCTTCTTCCTCTTCATGCGCGTCGTCTCCGCCTCTCCTTCCCCTCCGTCGCCGTCACTCACGCCCCCGTGTCTCCGTGAGGCCCTCGGTGAGCATCCCGTCCCCGATGTCCCCTCTCCTCGCCGTAATTCGTAGACGCGCCACCGTGGGCAATGTCGCCACCACTCGAAAGTCCCGAGCTTGGGCTCGCCTCCGACCCCCCTCCTCGCAAGATGAGACGAGGGATGGAGCCCCCGTAGTTTCCTCTCTCTATTCCGCCGCTCCCCATTGCTGGAGACCCCTTGCGTCGCCGGGGATCGCCGTCGCCCTGCCGTTGTCGCTACCGTAGTTGCTCTGTTCATGTGCGTGTGTAGGATTCAGTTTCGTCAGGTTTCGCTAGTGTGTGTGTGTTTAAACAGATCGAGTCCCTCCTCTGTTAAGCAAACAACGTTGTAGCGCAGTGGTGGCCGGCTCGTTCGGTGACCAGGAGGTCAGGGGTTCGACCCCCGAACCCTCCCTTTTTTTGTGTGTGTTTGCCTTTTTCTTTCCTTGTTTTCTTTCTCTCTTGTTACATATGTGTGTGCACATATATGAGTGTGTGTGTGTGTGTTTTCCTTTATTCTCTGTTGTATATGTAGGGGGGTAGTGCATATGTGTGTATGCACATATGCATGTGTGGGCATTTGTAAGTGTGTGTGCATTTCCAACATATGTGTGTGTGTGTGTTTTCTTTGTCATGTGAGTGAGTGCATATGCACATGTGTATGGTGGTGTGTGTATGTACCAAATGGTACATATACACATGTATGCATACATATGAGAGGTGTGTGTATGCTTAGTGCTTACACACACATGTGAGTGTGTGTGAGTGTGGTTGTGTGTGTGTATGTGTCACATGGTGATGCATACGTCCACTTGGGAGGTGTATGTATGGTTGGGTGTGTGTGTGTGCCACATAGGTGGTACATACGCATGCATGTGTGCTAGTGCATGTATGTGAGTGAGTGTGTAGGTGTGCATGTGTATGTGGGCATACATGTATGAAAGTGCATGTCTACCTATATACACCCATGCTTGTGTGTGAGAGGTGTAGGGGTAATGAGAGGTGTGTGTATGTTATACATACACACACATGTGTATGAGTAGCTCCATGTGTAGGTGTTCTCTCTTTTGTGCATTTGAGCATAGTTTCTCTTCTAGCTAGTTTTATCCTTAGTATTGATGCTATGCCATGATATCATGTTCCTTAGTTGCTATTTAACCTTTTCCAACTATTATCAATAGGGGACATGCCCTTTTGGGCCATTGTCATGTCTGTGCATTAGTGTCATAAGTCACCCATGCATTAGGGGGTCAATTTTTGACCCCACTTATCTCCGTCTTGGTCCAAGAAAGTATAGGGGTATGAGTAATGCATTTGGGGTAGAATCAACCCATGAATGCACCTGTGAAGTCAGATTTGACTTTGGGGCACCTTGATAAAACTGCATTTATATGTTGTGATGCCCTTTTGTCTTTTATTTATGATTTAATCTATGCATGCATTTAAGTTCTTGTCAACATGAGTTTGTTAGATAAAGTTGCTGGGAATGTCCCTGTATTTTTGTTATTTATGATAAGCCACCAGGTCAGTGGCTACCTTGCTATTAAGTTGCTATGATGATGTTGTTTCCTGCCAACCTGAAATATGGCTAAGTCTGGGAGCACTGTTGTTATTGTTTTGCCATGTAGAGCGGGTTGCATCTACTGATATGTTTGGAGTTTGAGCATGCCGTGTGCTAGTTATTTGTAGTAAGATATTGCCTTCTACCATCTTGTTAATTTTCATGTCAATAGGAGCTCTCTAGCATATTTAACCAGTGCTGTCAACTTGCTACTTTATTAACTCAGATTCCAGAAAAACTAGAATTTTCACTAAGTCCCTGAAAAACTGTTTCATCATGCCAACTTGATTGCTTCTTGCTTATTGATGTGTGGCCCCTTTTCTGGTGGTGTAATTGGATGAACTGTTGTGTGTGTTGAGTAGATTCTGTCCATGTCTTGTTTGTGGCTGTAGGCTTCCTGTAGCTCCAGATGTGAGCTGTAGAAGTTGCTATTTGTTGTTTAGTGGCAGATTTAGTGTTTTATTGTTTTGTGACTTGTGGGAGCTATACTCCATGGAATTGATTGATTCTTGAGCCTATTGTGATTGGATTTTCTTCACCTATCCAGTGGCTACCTTGGAATGCCAAGAATTAGCCCAGGTATTTGGTGGTCTTGTGTTTTGCCTCCGTACCTTGTCGTGAGCGTATCTCGAGAACCGTAGCTCCGTTTCTTGCGATCCTTCTATGCATATCTATAGATTTTGCATGATGCATAAATATTTGCCATGTTCATGCATGTCTAAATAACTTAACATGAGGTTATGTCCAGATTCATTAATAAAGAACTTTGCACGTGAACCATGACTAGTTTTGGATTGCCATGTTAGAATTCGTCATAAATGATCATGCATCATTTTGATTGTGCATTGCACCTTGGTTTGATGTTTATTGTTGCTGTTTCTCTTGGGTAGACGCGAGTGTTGATACTGAGTACGAGGACCCAGGAGAGTACCACTACGAGGATCCCGCTACTTGTTCCGCTGAAGAACCAACAGGCAAGATGATCGTACCCGGATCCCAATACTATTTTTGCTTGCTAGTTTCTCGCTCTTATCGTTAAAAATGCGCTACCTACCACTTGATATCAGCTCCCATGTTGCCATGACAGCCTCTAACCTCCACATCCTAGCAAACTTTGATTGGCTAAGTTACCGCTGCTCAGCCCCTCAGATAGCATTCTTAGTTGCAGGTGCAGGTTGTTCCATGCGATAACATGGATAGGATATCACAATAAATTATGTTATTTAATTTAATGCACATATATATCTGGTATTGGTGGAAGGCTTGGCCTTTTGCTAAGTGATTTGTTTCGGTGTTACCGCCATTACTTCCTTCTTACCGGTGTTATGTTTTCCATATTTTGTGCTCGTAACATGCTTGGGGTTGTTATGGGGACCCCCTTGTTTATTAGGTTGAGATTAAAACTTGTCCGGCAAGACCCAACATTGGTACTACATTTTCTTAACAACTTAATAAAATTGCATAGGGTCTTGCAAACCCGTGGATAATTAATCGACCCCCGGGCTAGTGCTCCTCATGAGTGTTGGTCCAAAATAGAGCCACTTGCGGGGCCACCTCGGGGCAACTCGAGGGATTTCTATCAGGCCACCGTACGTACTGCTCATCTGTCGTGTCCTGAGAAGGAGATACGTGGCTCTTATCGGGTTCGTTGACACGTCGGGTGGTCTAGCTGGATTTGTTTTACCTTATCGAATGTCTTGCGTGTGGACTCTGACTTTCTTCGGGTTTCCTCGAGGTGTTGTAATTCCTTTGGAATTACCTATGATGATCGCGAGATCCACGATCGAGGCATTCCCACAGAGTGTGGATATTTGTGATGGACTAGTTAGAGCACCCCTGCAGGGTTAAACCTTTTGGAAAGCCGTGCCCGCGGTTATGTGGCAACTTGGATATTTGTTTAACACCCGGTTATAGTAAACTTGAAGTAAACTCTAACTAAATAAGACCAACTGTGTGAGTAACCATGATCGTCTCTACTCGTGAACATGATCCGAGAGAGAACACGGTGGGGTTAAGATTGATGTAAGTAAGTGTTCAGGATCTCATAGAGATTATACTAGATTCGAGCGTTCTTCGTAAGCCACTCATATTTATTTCATGTTGCGTAAGATAGCCATCATATATGCTTAGTGTTGCTGCAAACTAAACATCACCCCCTTCCATCCTAAAGCTTAAATGGTCTTGGTACCCGGGCACATGATAGCTGAGTCCTCTGTGGCTCACAGTTTACTACAACACTCTAGGTACAGGTTCAGATGAGTATGTGCAGGATGATCTTACCCAGCTCTAGTGGGAGTATGACGAGGAAAGAGGCAGGATGTACATGACATATCCGGATGAGTAGAGGATCTGGTCGTGATCCTTGGGATAGCTTGATAGTATCATTTGCACTTCTTTTATCGTTTGATTTCGTCCGTAGTCGGACCCTGTGTTAAACTTGATGTTATGATTTGAGTGACATTGTAAGTTAGCATGTGGCGAGTGTAAGCCAACTTGTATACTCTTCTCTTTCAGTATTGTATGTTGTGATGATACTATTCTTGCTAATGGCAAGATGCGCATCTATCCCTTGCGAGGCCCTCGTGCCTTAAATGGATAGGCGTGCATCTTGGGCGTGACAAGTTGGTATTCAAAGCCATACGACCATAGGAGCCTTTGCTTGTTCGAACTTGGCCAGGTCGTGTCTAGTAAAAACTATTTTGAGTCTAGTTATATCGGAGAGTAGGATTCTTTTTACTCCTCTTCTATGCTCTGGTGAGGTATTCGACTTAGGAATTTTGATTCTACTCCTCTTCTCGCTCAAATTTCTTTTAGGATCACGCGGGTATTTTGGAGTCTATATGATGCCGATGTGACAGGGTTCTGTCTTGGTGCCTCCTGTCTGACTTGATTTCTTCTGGGGAGTCGAGCTCCAGGGAATGTTAGCACATCATTATCATTCAGCTTCCTTGATATCTCAGGATGGAGAATGTTCGGAATTACTTCAATACTTATCGTGGTGAGATAAGGTCGGAGTCACCCAGTACTGGGGAGGCATCCGGGGTACCATCATGGTTTAGTATCGTTGTGAGTTCGAGGATTCGAGATTAGACGAGTTTGCGGAAATTTCTTGAATTATGGTGTGGAAGGTTGTGGATGCAGTTGCAGCTGATTGCCTAGGGCAGGTTCCTGATTCCGCAACCTGAATCGCATAAACAAGAAAGCTTTCGGAAGTTCATAGGTGGGAAATCTTGTAGTCATCTAGGATCATCTTCTCCAGGTGTATTGGGCATGTACATTTGTTCCGAGCGCTTAGCTCAATACTTTTTTGTTATTGCAAGTGGCTTATTATGTATGATGATGTTATCATGATCCGAAGAAACATTCTTACTAATTTTTCAGTAGGAAGGCTATGTTGTTAATTGTTCAATTTCTTCAAGCATTTGATTCAGCTTATGTTTCATCTTATCGATGAGGTGTTGATGCGTTTTGTCCATCTTCAGGATGGCTCCACCAACTCGCAGCAATCCGGGTCATGGTGAGGAGCAGACTGATGTTCCACCACCACCCCCGCCACCGCCTCCTTCGCCTCCTCCTCCAGAAGCTTGGCAAGCTGTGATGGATGCAACCAATGTGAACACTCAGATGTTGCTCAGACTGTTGCAAGAAAGGGAGCAGGGTCAGCAAGGTTTTCAAGGCAATTTTCATAATCAGCTTCAGTTTGTGACACTCAATCAGTTCCTTGCCAACTAGCCCAAGACTTTCACCTGTTGTGAGCAGCCTCTAGATGATGATGATTGGCTTCGTGATATGAGTAAGCATTTTGAGTGCAGCAATGTCAGGCCAGAGGACTTCGTGAGGTTTGCATCGTTCTAGCTAAAGGGTCAAGCAGCTGACTGGTGGCAGCAGTACAAGGATTCTAGGGGTGATCGTGTTGTTACTTGGGACAATTTCCGTCGTGACTTCAGGGCTCATTACATTCCGACAAGCTTTGTCGAAGACATACATGAGAAGTTCAGGCACCTGAAGCAGGGAAGCAAGTCTGTCTATCAGTACAACGTCGAGTTCCAGAATCTAGCCCGTTATGCCAAGCAAGATGTTCCAGATGACAAGGCTATGATCTATCAGTTCAGAGGTGGTCTCAAGGATGAGCTTCTGCCAGGCCTAGTTCTTCAAGAGCCTCGTGAGTTTGATCAGTTCTATAACATGGCTTCAGCTCAAGTTGGAGAACTCTAAGAAGCGTTCAAGGGATTCATATTCTTCTTCCAGCTCTCAGATGGTTTCCAAGCAGCAGAAGTATTGGGAACCTAATCCTCCTCCGTTTCGTCCTCCTCAACAGCAAAAGCAGTTCGGTGGCCGTGGTTCTTCCCACCCACCCAACCCAGGATTCCAGCAGAGATCCCAGGCGTCCAAGGGTGTTCTTGTTCCTCCTCCAGGCAATGTTCGTCCGCTTTCTGAGGTGACTTGTCACAAGTGCGGTCAGAAGGGCCACTATGCAAACAAGTGCAACCAGCGACGCCTTCCGCTTCCTCCTCCTGTCAAGCCTCCGGGCAATGCTATGGTGAAGCATAATCCCAAGACCGCAAGAGTGAATATGGGGAATGCAGCCAAAGCAGAGCAGTCCAATGATGTGATTATGGGTAATCTCTCAGTTAATTCTATTCCTGCAAAAGTGTTGTTTGATACTGGTGCTTCGCATTCATTCATTTCTAGGCCTTTTTTTGCTAAGCATGAATTTGAGACTGAGGATACTCTTAGACTCCTGAAAATTATTTCTCCGGGAATGCAAATGACTTCTCGTGTATTGGTCTGGGATGCTTCTATAAAGATGGGCAATTATTCTTTTCTAGCTTCCCCAATTGTTCTCGATAATTCTGATATTGATCTCATTTTGGGCATGGACTTCCTGGCTATGAATAAGGCTTATGTTGATTGTCAAGCCAAATAAGTCAAGCTGACTCATCCTTCAGAAGACATGATTATATTCGCGGCTCGCGATGACACAATCCGTTTCTTTGTTCTTAATGAGAAGGGTGAAATATCGGCGATTTCTCAAATTCCGGTGGTTTGGGAGTATGAAGATGTCTTTCCAAAAGAGTTGCTAGGAATGCCTCCGCACCGGCCAGTTGAGTTCGTGATTGATCTCGAGCCCGGAACTAAGCCGGTCTACAAGCGCCCGTATAAACTTGGCCCCAAAGAGCTGAAAGAGTTGAAGAAGCAGCTAGACGAGCAAGAACGTCTGGGTCTGATCACACCAAGCTCTTCTCCGTGGGGTTGTGGGGTTTTGTTTGTCAAGAAGAAAGATGGTACGGATCGTCTTTGTGTCGACTACCGTCCATTGAACAAGAAGACAATCAGAAACAAGTACCCACTTCCCAACATCAATGAATTGTTTGAACAACTGAAGGGTGCCAAGGTTTTCTCCAAGTTGGATCTTCGAATGAGTTATCATCAGATTCGCATTCGTGAAGAAGACATTCCCAAGACCACTTTCAGGACGAGTTTTGGCGCTTATGAGTACATCGTCATGTCGTTTCGTCTTGCTAATGCTCCTCCAACCTTCTCAAGAATGATGAATTTCATATTCTCTCCTTTCAAGAATGAGTTTGTCTTGGTCTATCTGGATGATATCCTCATGTTCTCGGAGACAGAAGAAGAGCATGCAGAGCATCTCCGCCTTGTGATTGACAAGTTAAGAGAGCATCGGTTCTATGCCAAGTTTTCCAAGTGTGAGTTTTGGCTCAATGAAGTAGTGTACCTTGGGCATGTCATCTCTGCCGAAGGAATTAAAGTGCACCCTGAGAAAGTTGAGGCAATCTTGAAGTGGGAACCTCCTCAGAATGTGAAGCAGCTTCGGAGCTTCCTTGGGCTTGCTAGTTATTGTAGAAGGTTCGTGGAGAACTTCTCTCAAATTGCCAAGCCTCTGTCCAATCTCCTCTAGAAGAGCGTCAAGTATGTTTGGTCTCCTGAGTGTGATGTGGCATTCAATAAACTCAAGCAGAGACTGACTTCAGCTCCAGTTCTTGTTCCTCCTGAGCAATCCAAGCCTTTCCAAGTTTTTTGTGATGCTTCTCTCCAAGGTCTTGGTGGTGTTCTCATGCAAGACAAGAAGATTGTTTCTTATACCTCGCGTCAGTTGAAGCTTGCCGAGAAGAACTACCCCACTCATGATCTTGAGTTGGCGGCAGTTGTGCATGCTCTAATGACTTGGAGGCATTTGTTGTTGGGTAGACCAGTTGAGGTGTACACCGATCACAAGAGCTTGAAGTACATTTTCACTCAACCCAATCTCAATCTTCGGAAATCTCGTTTGGTGGAATTGCTTTAAGACTTCAATCCAAGCATTGAGTATACTCCTGGGAAAGCAAATGTCATTGCAGATGTGCTCAGCCATAAGGCGTACTGCAATAGTCTCATTCTGAAGCCTCTTCAACCCGGGCTTTGTGAAGCATTCCGCAAGCTCAACCTTCAGATGATTCCGCAAGGATTTCTTGCCAATCTCCAAGTCTCTCCGACTCTGGAAGATCAGGTTCGCCAAGCGCGGCTTCTTGACGCTATGGTGAAGGTGGAACATCAACGTCCAGCAGGTCTTCTTCAGCCTGTGCCTATCCCAGAGTGGAAATTCGATCATCTGGAGATGGATTTCGTAACTGGGTTTCCCAAGTCCAAGAGAGGCAACAATGCCATCTTTGTGGTTATCGACAAGCTGACAAAAGTTGCTCATTTCCTGCCAGTCAAAGAATCTATCTCGGCAGCTCATCTTGCAGAGTTGTATACGTCAAGGATAGTGTCTTTGCATGGTATTCCTCAGCTCATCTCATCTGACCGTGGAAGTCTCTTTACTTCCAAGTTTTGGGAGTCCTTCCAGACTGCTATGGGTACTAAGATCCGTTTCAGCACGACATTCCATCCGCAGACAAGTGGTCAAGTTGAGAGAGTCAATCAGATCCTTGAGGATATGCTCAGAGCCTGTGTGATTTCGTTTGGCATGAAGTGGGATGACTGCCTTCCATATGCTGAATTCTCATACAACAATAGCTTTCAAGCAAGCTCGGGCAAGGCCCCTTTCGAGATTCTCTACGGCAGAAAGTGTCGTACCCCGCTTAACTGGTCTGAAACCGGTGAGCGTCAGATATTGGGCAATGACATGATCACTAAAGCAGAAGAAATGTGCCATGTCATTCGTGAGAACCTCAAAGCAGCTCAGTCCCGACAGAAGAGTTATTATGATAACAAGCATCGGGATGTTTCTTTCCATGTGGATGATCTAGTCTATCTTAGAGTCTCTCCCATGAAAGGCACTCAGCGGTTTGGAATAAAAGGGAAGCTAGCTCCTTGTTTTGTTGGTCCTTTCAAAGTTGTTGGCAAGAGAGGTGGTCTTGTGTATCAACTAGAGCTTCCTCCAAATTTCGCAAATGTGCACGATGTCTTCCATGTTTCTCAGCTCCGGAAATGTTTCAAGACTCCTGAGCGGACCATTGACCTCCAAGACATCGATCTTCAAGAAGATCTCTCTTATCGTAAGCACCCAGTTGCTATTCTTGAAGAAACTGAGCGTAAGACTCGCAACAAGTCTATCAAGTTCCTCAAGGTGAAGTGGTCTAATCATTCCGACAAATAAGCTACTTGGGAGCGCGAGGACCTTCTCCGTTCCGAATTTCCAGACTTCTTTCGTTCCTAGATCTCGGGTCGAGATCCTCTTGTAGTGTGGGAGAGTTGTGACATTCCAAGTGACGTCTCTACCTTTTGGCATGTAACCCCAATGTATGAACCTTGTGTCATGAGCTATGAGATGTATGTTTGCTCCTTGTCATTCATGTGTGTTGCATTCATGCATCATCATGCATCATTCTCATTTCATTCTTTCTTGCCATGTTGGCTTTCTTGTGACTTGCTATGATGTGGTGGTGGTGAGCGTGTTGTTATGTGATGTGAGAGGTGTTGTGTGTGGTTGGATCCATGTGTGCAACCTCTTCTTTCTTCTCTCTTTTCTTCCCCTGTCTTTTCCTTGCAACATCCCCTCCAAAACACTTTTCTTCCTATTATTAATCATCTTCAGACTTAAGTTATTTTTAAAATTGTTTAAAAATGTTCAAGAGGTGTCCTTCATTTTCTTACTAATTTGGAGAGTGTTGCTTGTGTTGTTTGGGGTTTGGGGTATTTGTGATTTTTATTAAACAGGAGCTGTAATTTTAAATTTTAAATAAATTACGTGCTCTAAAAATTAACTTAATATTTTTGTTAAAAGGGGCTCTTTATTTCATTCACTAGAATATTTTATTTTTGCTCTAAAACCTTTTTCTTGCCCTGGGGTTATTTGTGGTGTTTCCATTTAATTTTAAATCAAACCCCCCTACCTGTTTTTTTCTAAGAGTGTGAGAGAGGGAGTGGGCCGCCCACGTGAGCAGGGACGGCCACCTGCTCCTGTCTCCTTCTCCGTTAGTGAGGTTCAGAGAGTGCATGCGTCGCCGTCGCTTTTCCGTCGCCGTCGCCGTCAGCCTGAGGCTATATAGCCTCCCCTCGGCATCCGTGTCGTTCCGCTAGGGTTCCCTCTTCCTCCCTTCGCCACCGCAGCTCCTCCCTTCCTCTCTTTCTTCCTCCTCCCTCTCTTCTTTTTCCCCTGCGAAGCAAGTTCAGAGAGTGCAGAGGTGGTGCTCGCCGGCGGCGGCGTCTCTAGGGTGGTTCTCCTCCGCGTCCAGGGTGATGTGGCGGACGTGGAGCGTCCCCGCGCTCCGTTCCCGGCGTTAAAGCGTTGCAGGAGGTCCAGGGGCGCCTTCTTCTTCCTTCTCTTCGCCGGGGCGTCACCGGGCCTTCTTCCTCTATGCGCGCGTCGTCTCCGTCTCTCCTTCCCCTCCGTCGCCGTCGCTCGCGCCCCCGTGTCTTCGCGAGGCCCTCGGTGAGCAGCCCGTCCCTGTTGTCCCCTCTCCTCGCTGTAATTCGTAGACGCGCCGCCATGGGCAACGTCGTCGCCGCTCGAAAGTCCCAAGCTTGGGCTCGCCTCTGATCCCCCTCCTCGCAAGATGAGACAAGGGATGGAGTCCCTAAAGTTTCCTCTCTCGATTCCGCCGCTCCCTGTTGCCGGAGACCCCTTGCGTCGCCGGGGATCACCGTCGCCCTATCGCTGTCGCTGCCGCAGTTGCTCTGTTCATGTGCATGTGTAAGATTCAATTTCGTCAGGTTTTGCTAGTGTATGTGTGTGTGTTTAAACAGATCGAGTCCCTCCTCTGTTAAGCAAACGACGTCGTAGCGCAGTGGTGGCCGGCTCGTTCGGTGACCAGGAGGTCAGGGGTTCGACCCCCGAACCCTCCCTTTTTTTTGTGTGTGTTTGTCTTTTTCTTTCCTTGTTTTCTTTCTCTCTTGTTACATATGTGTGTGTGTGCACATATATGAGTGTGTGTGTGTGTTTTCCTTTATTCTCTGTTGTATATGTAGGGGGGTAGTGCATATGTGTGTATGCACATATGCATGTGTGGGCATTTGTAAGTGTGTGTGCATTTCCAACATATGTGTGTGTGTGTGTTTTCTTTGTCATGTGAGTGAGTGCATATGCACATGTGTATGGTGGTGTGTGTATGTACCAAATGGTACATATACACATGTATGCATACATATGAGAGGTGTGTGTATGCTTAGTGCTTACACACACATGTGAGTGTGTGTGAGTGTGGTTGTGTGTGTGTATGTGTCACATGGTGATGCATACGTCCACTTGGGAGGTGTATGTATGGTTGGGTGTGTGTGTGTGTGCCACTTAGGTGGTACATACGCATGCATGTGTGCTAGTGCATGTATGTGAGTGAGTGTGTAGGTGTGCATGTGTATGTGGGCATACATGTATGAAAGTGCATGTCTGCCTATATACACCCATGCTTGTGTGTGAGAGGTGTAGGGGTAATGAGAGGTGTGTGTATGTTATACATACACACACATGTGTATGAGTAGCTCCATGTGTAGGTGTTCTGTCTTTTGTGCATTTGAGCATAGTTTCTCTTCTAGCTAGTTTTATCCTTACTATTGATGCCATGCCATGATATCATGTTCCTTAGTTGCTATTTAACCTTTTCCAACTATTATCAACAGGGGACATGCCCTTTTGGGCCATTGTCATGTACGTGCATTAGTGTCATAAGTCACCCATGCATTAGGGGGTCAATTTTTGACCCCCACTTATATCCCTCTTGCTCCAAGCAAGTATAGGGGTATGAGTAATGCATTTGGGGTAGAATCAACCCATGAATGCACCTGTGAAGTCAGATTTGACTTTGGGGCACCTTGATAAAACTGCACTTCTATGCTGTGATGCCCTTTTGTCTTTTATTTATGATTCAATCTATGCATGCATTTAAGTTCTTGTCAACATGAGTTTGTTAGATAAAGTTGCTGGGAATGACCCAGTATTTTTTTTATTCATGATAAGCCACCAGGTCAGTGGCTACCTTGCTATTAAGTTGCTATGATGATGTTGTTTCCTGCCAACCTGAAATATGGCCAAGTCTGGGAGCACTGTTGTTATTGTTTTGCCATGTAGAGCGGGTTGCATCTACTGATATGTTTGGAGTTTGAGCATGCTCGGTGCTAGTTATTTGTAGTAAGATATTGCCTTCTACCATCTTGTTAATTTTCATGTCAATAGGAGCTCTCTAGCATATTTAACCAGTGCTATCAACTTGCTACTTTATTAACTCAGATTCCAGAAAAACTGGAATTTTCACTAAGTTCCTGAAAAACTGTTTCATCATGCCAACTTGATTGCTTCTTGCTTATTGATGTGTGGCTCCTTTTCTGGTGGTGTAATTGGATGAACTGTTGTTTGTGTTGAGCAGATTCTGTTCATGTCTTGTTTGTGGCTGTAGGCTTCCTGTAGCTCCAGATGTGAGCTGTAGAAGTTGCTATGTTGCTGTTTAGTGGCAGATTTAGTGTTTTATTGTTTTGTGACTTGTGGGAGCTATACTCCATGGAATTGATTGATTCTTGAGCCTATTGTGATTGGATTTTCATCACCTATCCAGTGGCTACCTTGGAATGCCAAGAATTAGCCCAGGTATTTGGTGGTCTTGTGTTTTGCCTCCGTACCTTGTCGTGAGCGTATCTCGAGAACCGTAGCTCCGTTTCTTGCGATCCTTCTATGCATATCTATAGATTTTGCATGATGCATCAATATTTGCCATGTTCATGCATGTCTAAATAACTTAACATGAGGTTCTGTCCAGATTCATTAATAAACAACTTTGCACGTGAACCATGACTAGTTTTGGATTGCCATGTTAGAATTCGTCATAAATGATCATGCATCATTTTGATTGTGCATTGCACCTTGGTTGGATGTTTATTGTTGCTGTTTCTCTTGGGTAGACGTGAGTGTTGATACTGAGTACGAGGACCCAGGAGAGTACCACTACGAGGATCCCGCTACTTGTTCCGCTGAAGAACCAACAGGCAAGATGATCGTTCCCGGATCCCAATACTATTTTTGCTTGCTAGTTTCTCGCTCTTATCGTTACAAATGCGCTACCTACCACTTGATATCAGCTCCCATGTTGCCGTGACAGCCTCTAACCTCCACATCCTAGCAAACTTTGATTGGCTAAGTTACCGCTGCTCAGCCCCTCTGATAGCATTCTTAGTTGCAGGTGCAGGTTGTTCCATGCGATAACATGTATAGGATATCACAATAAATTATGTTATTTAATTTAATGCACATATATATCTGGTATTGGTGGAAGGCTTGGCCTTTTGCTAAGTGATTTGTTTTGGTGTTACCGCCATTACTTCCTTCTTACCGGTGTTATGTTTTCCATATTTTGCGCTCGTAACACGCTTGGGGTTGTTATGGGGACCCCCTTGTTTATTCGGTTGAGATTAAAACTTGTCCGGCAAGACCCAACATTGGTGCTACATTTGCTTAACAACTTAATAAAATTGCATGGGGTCTTGCAAACCCGTGGATAATTAATGAACCCTCGGGCCAGTGCTCCTCATGAGTGTTGGTCCAAAATAGAGCCACTTGCGGGGCCACCTCGGGGCAACTCGAGGGACTTCTATCAGGCCACCATACGTACTGCTCATCTGTCGTGTCCTGAGAAGGAGATACGCGTCTCTTATTGGGTTCGTCGACACGGTGGGTGGTCTTGCTTGATTTGTTTTACCTTATCGAATGTCTTGCGCGTGGACTCTGACTTTCTTGGGGTTTACTCGAGGTGTTGGAATTCCTTTGGAATTACCTATGATGATCGCGAGATCCGTGATTGAGGCATTCCCACGGAGTGTGGATATTTGTGATGGACTAGTTGGAGCACCCCTGCAGGGTTAAATCTTTCGGAAAGCCGTGCCCGCGGTTGTGTGGCAACTTGGATATTTGTTTAACACCTGGTTATAGTAAACTTGAAGTAAACTCTAATTAAAATACACCAACTGTGTGAGTAACCGTGATCGTCTCTGCTCGTGAACATGATCCGAAAGAGAACACGGTGGGGTTATGATTGACGTAAGTAAGTGTTCAGGATCTCATAGAGATTATACTAGATTCGATCATTCTTCGTAGGCCACTCATATTTATTTGATGTTGCGTAAGATAGCCATCATATATGCTTAGTGCTGCTGCAAACTAAACATCACCCCCTTCCATCCTAAAGCTTAAATGGTCTTGGTACCCGGGCACATGATAGCTGAGTCCTCTATGGCTCACAGTTTACTACAACACTCCAGGTACGGCAAGATGCGCATCTATCCCTTGCGAGGCCCTCATGCCTTAAATGGATAGGCGCGCATCTTGGGCGTGACACTTATAGTTTCGCCTCCCAATGTATTCACCTCAAGGGTCATGCCAACAATAATAACTCATTCTCACTCATATCCAAGTGGATATATGTTCCTAGATCTTTCCTCACCACATAATGCTTGCAAAAGGAAACACTAAAAAGGAAAAGGGAAGAATACTTTGACTCTTGCATAAAAGTAAATATATAGAAGTAAAAGACAAGCCCTTCATAGAGGGAAGCAGAGGTTGTCATGCGCTTTTTGGTTTGTTGCCAAATCCCTTAATGCAAAAGAACGTCACGTTATATTGCCCCTTATGATAGCAACCTTTATTATGTAGCCTGCCCCTTTTATTACTTTGCCATCACAAGTTCGTACAATGCTCAATTTTCTCTTATACTAATTGATCAAACACATTTAGGAGCAATTTTTATTTCCTTAGTGCACCGATGACAACTTACTTGAAGGATATTACTCAATCCATAGGTAGGTATGGTGGACTCTCAAAACATGAGTTTGAGTTTGGGGTTTTTGGATGCGCAAGTAGTATCTCTACTTAGTGCGAAATTTTTGGCTAACAAAGATATTTAGCAAGCACCACATGTTGAAGGATCTATGACAATATAACTTCCATGTGAGTATGAACAAACATAAATCATTACGTTGTCTTCCTTGTACATCGTCAACAATTTTGGCATATAATATTTAATGGAGGCTCAAAATCATAAAATTTGCCCAAGATAGTGTATTTGCATGTGAATCTTATCTTCCCTTATTAATTCTTTCATGAATTATATCATTGATCAATGCTATGTTTGTCAATTCTCCAATAAATTTTACCACATATACTTTTCCTTATGTGTTGTCATTACTTACCATAAGATTAGCATATGGTCCTTTTCATTTATTTCCTTTTTTATTTTGATTGCAACAAGAAAGTAAAGAAGTAAAAGCTCAAACTAAACTTTATTATATAACTCTCACTTGATTACATGGATAGATAGATCACGAAACTAGCACTCGAAAATAGATCATACTAAACTTGTATTCAACTAGATCATGGAAGAGCTAAAGATCAAACTAAAATAGGTAAAGATATATAAATGTGATGGTGATACGATACCGGGGCATCTCCCCCAAGCTTGGCTGAATCCAAGGGGAGTGCCCATACCTGTGTACTCAAGTCTCATTTGGTGGTGGAGATGACGAATGTGGTCATGAAGTGGTAGGTTTGTCCTACGGCTTCCAGGGCAAGGGCTCACCATCAAAATATGATGCATGAGTCTCCCGAGTCCTGCAAGAAGCAGCTAAACTCATACCTTTAAACCTTGCTTCATACTCAAAAACTTGGTTTTTAAGATCATAGATTTGACTTTGTAGAAAAATGATTTGCTCGTTGAAGGTGAAGACATTTTCATCCATGGACCGGCCATCCACCATGTGATCATGGGTGAATTCCGTGATCATGGAGTGATTGGCGCTAAGTCCGCGCTCCACCATCCCTTGGCACTTGGAGATGTTCTGTTCCACTGCCTCGAGTCTGGCCTCCATGCCTCCCGTCCTCTTCGGCCCCTGACCATCTCGGATGTGGAGCAGCCCCTCATGCATCTCAATGGCTAGAGGTTGCTTCATCACGTCCAACAGGTACATGTTGATGATCTTCTCGAAGAACTTGTCCTTGGAGGAGTTTGGAGGATCCATGGAGATCTAGATCCGATGAGAATACAACGCGAAACAAGAACAGAGATTTTTCTGTGATACGGTGGTCAAACAATCAGGGGTATATATGAAGATTTTTTATCTTGGAAATCAAGAATATGGAAGGAAAACGGAGTTGGGAAGGTGCCCGAGGGGGTCACAACCCACCAGGGCGTGCCAGAGAGGGCAGGCGTGCCATGTTGTATAGTGCTCACCTCGGTTGCTTTCCTGTTTATTTCTTATTTTCCTAATTATTGTAATACGCCAAAACTAACAGAAAATATTTTTGCGGATTTTTTGGAGTCCGTTTACTTACCGTATCATGTAGCTCCTCTTTTTTAGGATTCTGGAGTGTTCCGGAAGGTTTCTTTTATGTGTTCCTCTGGTGTCATGGTTTGGATAATATTGCTTTAAACATTAATATGCGTACTTGAGATATAGTGTTTAATTCTTTGTCCATTAACCACCTTCGGGTTAGTACCTTCGGCAATATTAATCTTCATAGCTCCAGAACGATAAACCTCTTCGATAATATATGGTCCTTCCCATTTGGAAAGAGGCTTTCCTTCAAAAATCTAAAAGGAGAGTTGTACAAAAGAACATATTCTCCAACTTTGAATTCCCAC
The DNA here is from genome assembly GCA_022496015.1 of Hordeum marinum. Taxonomy (NCBI): domain Eukaryota; kingdom Viridiplantae; phylum Streptophyta; class Magnoliopsida; order Poales; family Poaceae; genus Hordeum; species Hordeum marinum. The sequence goes on from CM039672.1 coordinate 391,564,035, forward strand.
TTTTGCATTCTTTTGTCATGCCATCTTTTAACTTTTTCTTTCAGTAGTTTGGCATTTTCATAAGCTTGGGTTCTCCATTCATCTAGTGAGCTAATATCAAATAACCTCTTTTCACCAACAAGTTTGAAATCATAATTGAGTTCTTTAATTTCCCAAATGCTTAATGTTCTAACTCTAGAGGCAAATGAAAAACTTTTTCATATACCATTTTGTATGGAGACATACCCATAGGATTTTTATAAGCTGTTCTATAGGCCCAAAGTGCATCATCTAGTTTATTCGACCAATTCTTTCCGGACCTATTGACAGTTTTTTAATATTAATTTTATTTCTCTGTTGCTAAGTTGAACTTGACCACTAGATTGAGTTAGGGTGATGCAATTCTACGGTTAACATCATATTTAGCAAGCATTTCACAAAAAGCACCATGAATAAAGTGCGAACCATCATCAGTCATTAAATATCTAGGGACCCAAAACCTCGGGAAAATAACTTCTATAAGCATTTTAATGGACGTGTTATGATCAACACTACTGGTTGGAATAGCTTCTACCCACTTAGTAACATAATCAAGAGCAACCAAAATATGAGTATACCCATTAGAGGAAGGAAAAGGTCTCATACAGTCAAAACCCCAAACATCAAATGGTTCAACAAAAAGTGAATAATTCATAAGCATTTCCTGAACCTTACCGATATTACCAATTCTTTGACATTCATCACAAGACAAGAGAAACTTACGGGCATCCTTGAAGAGAGTAGGCCAATAAAAACTAGATTGCAATACCTTGTGAGCAGTTCTATCTCCCGCATGATGTCCTCCATAGGCTTCAGAATGGCATTTCTATAGGATTTGTTCCTGTTCATGCTCAGGTACACATCGTCTAATAATACCATCTACCCCTTCTTTATAAAGGTGCTAGTCATCCCAAAAGTAATGTTTTAAATCATAGAAGAATTTTCTTTCTTTTGTTGGCATGTGAAACCAGGTGGTAGATATTTAGCAACAAAGTAGTTAGCATAATCAGCATACCAAGGAGTGTTTTGAGAAACATTTATTGCAGCTAACTATTCATCAGGAAAACTATCATCAATAGGTAGTGGATCATCAAGAATATTTTCTAACCTAGACAAGTTATCAGCTACAGGATGCGCAGCTCCTTTCCTATCAGTGATATGTAAATCAAATTCTTGAAGCAAGAGAACCCACCTAACGAGTCTAGGTTTATCATCTTTCTTTTCCATAATATATTGTATAGCGGCATGATCAGTGTGAACAATAACTTTGGACTCAACAATGTAAGATCTAAATTTATCACAAGCAAACACAACTGCTAATTTTTCTTTAGTACTAGCATAATTTCTTTGGGCACAGTCTAGACATTTGCTAGCAGAAAGGATAACATTTAATTTCTTATCAACTCTTTCTCCAAGAACAACACCAACAACATAATCACTCGCATCACACGTAATTTCAAAAGGCAAGTTCCAGTCAGGTGGTTGAACAATAGGTGCAGAAGTTAAGGTTTTCTTGCGTGTTTCAAAGGCTTCTACACAATCATGATCAAAAACAAAGGGACTATCCTTTAGTAAAATATTAGTAACAGGCCTAGAAATTTTAGAGAAGTCTTTAATAAACCTCCTATATAAATCAGCATGACCAAGGGAACTCCAAGTACCTTTAATATCTTTAGGACATGGCATTTTCTCAATTGCATCTACTGTTCAAAAAATCTTCCGATTCAGTGATTTATCTTCCGATTTATCGCTACTCGTGCGGTGATCGATAAGATTATGCCTTATCTTCAACATTTCTTTTGGGCCGATTTATCGCTCTAACGAGCGATTTATCGGGAATCTTCCGATAAATCAGGCCTATTTCTAGCGCTATGTTTGCAAAAACTATGTTTATTTGTGTTTTTGTGGACTTTGCTATGCAATATGTACTATTTCCTGATTTTGTTTGTCATTATACGAGGATTCAGAGTGTAGGAATCAAGGTAACACTTCTGCCCAATATATTTTTGGTGTTAAATATAGCATATTTCGGTGTTGGGAACCTAGTATTTGAAAACAATGGCCGATTAATAGTCGGCCGTTAAAATTGATTAATCGACCGATTTCCGATTAATCTGCAATCCCCAGCCGACCAAGACGATAACGATAAGTGGTATCCTCAACATTGATTGCATCAACTTTAGATTTATCCACCTCAATACCGCGTTCACATGTTTCATGCCCCAAGACAATACCTTCATTAACCATAAACTGGCACTTCTCCCAATTCAAGACGACATTAGTTTGTTCACATATCTGCAAAACTTGATCAAGTTTGCTTAAGCAATCATCAAAAGAAGTTTCGTAAACGGAAAAATCGTCCATGAAAACCTCCACATTCTTTTCACAAAAATCATAGAATATAACAGTCATACATCTTTGGAAGGTAGCAGGTGCATTGCATAAACCAAAAGGCATATGTCTATAAGCATAGGTTCAAAAGGACAAGTAAAGGTGGTTTTCTCTTGATTAGGTTGTGAAACAGGTATTTGTGAGAAACCATAATATCCATCCAGAAAACAAAAGTGTGTGTGCTTAGATAATCTTTCTAGCATTTGATCAACGAAAGGCAGAGGGTAATGCTCTTTTCTAGTAGCTTTATTTAATTTTCTAAAATCAATTACCATTCTATAGGCAGTGACAATTCTCTATGGGATAAGTTCATTTTTATCATTAGGAACAAGAGTAATACCTCCCTTCTTAGGGACACAATGAACGGGACTTACCCATCTACTATCAGCTATGGGATAAATTATACCTATTTCCAAAAGCTTTAATATTTCAGTTCTTACCACTTCTTTCATCTTAGGATTCAATCATCGTTAGTGATCAACAACGGGTTTAGCATCAGGTTCCATATTAATCTTGTGCTAACATAGAGTGGGCTAATGCCCTTAAGACCATCAGGAGTATATCCAATAGCAGCCCGGTGCTTCCTTAGAATTTTTAATAATCTTTCTTCTTTATGTTCTTAAATGTTAGCACTAATAATAACAGGATATATCTTTTTCTCATCAAGATAAGCATACTTCAAAGTGTCAGGCAATTATTTCACTTCAAACACGGGATCACCTTTAGGCGGAGGAGGACCTGCTAGAATTTCAATAGGCAAATTGTGTTATAGGAGAGGTTATTTTTCAAAGAAATTTTTTATCTATTTTATTTTATCCATGCAAGTGCATATCATTTTCATGGTTTAGCAAATATTGTTCAAGTGGATCAGTAGTAGGAACTACAATAGAGGCAAGACCAATTATTTCAACCTTACTACATAATTCTTTCTTACGGGTTTGTCTACTGAACTTGGAAAAGTTAAACTCATGAGACACATCACGAAAACTAACATCGACAATTTGTTTTTCACAATCTATCTTAGCATTAACAGTTTTCAAGAAAGGTCTACCAAAGATAATGGGACAAAAGCCATATTCTGGGTGTTGGAAATATGCCCTAGAGGCAATAATAAATTAGTTATTATCATATTTCCTTTTTCATGATAATCGTTTATTATCCATGCTATAATTATTGATCGGAGACTTAAATGCATGTGTGGATACATACACAAAACCATGTCCCTAGTATGCCTCTAATGGACTACCTCGTTGATCAAAGGATGGTTAAGGTTTCCTAGCCATGGACATGAGATGTCATTTGATAACGGGATCACATCATTAGGAGAATGATGTGATGGATAAGACCCAAACTACAAACATAGCATATGATCGTGTCAGTTTATTGCTACTGTTTTCTGCATGTCAAGTATATGTTCCTATGACCATGAGATCATGCAACTCACGGATATCGGAGGAGTGCCTTGTGTGTATCAAATGTCGCAACGTAACTGGGTGACTATAAAGGTGCTCTACAGGTATCTCCGATGGTGTCTGTTGAGTTGGCATGGATCGAGACTGGGATTTGTTACTCCGTGTAACGGAGAGGTGTCTCGGGGCCCACTCGGTAATGCAACATCACAATAAGCCTTGCAAGCAATGTGACTAATTGTTAGTTGCGGGATCTTGTATTACGGAATGAGTAAAGAGACTTGTCGGTAACGAGGTTGAACTAGGAATGTAGATACCGACGATCGAATCTCGGGCAAGTAACATACCGAAGACCAAAGGGAACGTTATACGGGATTAACTGAATCCTTGACATAGAGGTTCGACCGATACAGATCTTCGTAGAATATGTAGGAACCAATGTGGACGTCCAGGTCCCGCCATTGGTTATTGACCGTAGAGGTGTCTCGGTCATGTCTACATAGTTCTCGAACCCGCAGGGTCTGCACACTTAAGGTTCGGTGACGTTTCGGTAGTGTAGAGTTATGTATGGTGGTGACCGAAGTTTGTTCGGAGTCCCGGATAAGATCCCGGACGTCACGAGGAGCTCCGGAATGGTCTGGAGGTAAAGATTCATATATAGGAAGTCCCAGTTTGGTTTCCGGAAAAGTTTCGAGCTCATCGTAGTGTACCGGGAGTGCCGGTAGTGTACCGGGAGTGCCGGTAGTGTATCGGGAGACCTCCGGGAGGGGTACTTCGACCCCAAGAGGTCCATGGGCTGTGGGAGAGTATTAACCAGCCCTTAGTGGGCTGGGAAAACAGCCACAAAGGCCCATGGCGCAGGAGAGAAAGTCCTAAAGCAAAAAGTGGAAAATCAGCCAATAGGAGGCAATCCTACTCCAACTAGGATTGGAGGTGAAGTAGGATTGCTTCCCACCTCCTATTTCGGCCGACCCAAAGGCCTTGGCTGCCTCTCCTGTCCTCTCCTCCTATATATACTAGTGGATTGGGTGGTTTTTGGACAAAATTTCCGGCCACGTGCTACCCGTTTCACCGGTGCACAGTTTCTCCTCTAGATCGGTTTTCCGCAGCGCTTAGGCGAAGCCCTGCCGGAATCACTCCACCACCATCACCGGAGCACCGTCACGCTGCCGGTGAACTCTCTCTCCTCTCCACCTCCTCTTGCTGGATCAAGACGGTGGAGATCGTCATCAAGCTGCACATGTGCTGAACGCGGAGGTGTCGTCCGTTCGGCGCTAGATCGGAAGGACCGTGATCGAGATCGCGAGACAGTTCGTGATGAGATCGCGGAACGGATCATGATGAGTTCGCTGGAAAGATCGTGATCAAGATCGTGAGATGGATCGTGATGATATCGCGGGACGGATCGTGATGAGTTCACGGGACGGATCGTGATTGGATCGCGGGACGGATCGTGATGAGATTGCGGGACGCTCGGCGATTTGGATCGCGAAGATGTTCGACTACACCAACCGCGTTTCTTAACGCTTCCCGCTTAGCGATCTACAAGGGTACGTAGATCCACTCTCCCTCTCGTAGATGCTCATCACCATGGATAGGTTTGCGTGTGCGTAGGAAAATTTTTGTTTCCCATGCGACGTTCCCCAACAGTGGGGAACCAAGAACTAGAAAATTAGTAGGATATTTTATTTTCCCACACAAGACTTTAACATGTGTAACAATCCCAAGTGGTGTGATGGTGTCTCTATTAGCAAGTTTAACAGTAACTTCAATGTCTCTATTTTGGCGGGTGCTATATCACTCATAATTTCTTGGTATAAGGTTAAAGGAATAGCACTCACACTAGGACCCACATCACATAAACCATGATAGCAATGATCTCTTATTTTAACCGAGACAACATGCATGCCAACTATAGGTCTATGTTTATCCTTTTCATCGGGTTTGGCAATTCTAGCAGCTTCATCAAAGAAGTAAATAACATGCCCATCAATATTTTCTACCAAGAGATCTTTAACCATAGCAACACTAGCTTCTACTTTAATTTGTGCAGAGGGCTTAGGTGCTTTAATATTAGTTTTGCGAACCACATTTGATACCTTAGCATGTTCCTTTATCCTAACAGGGAAAGGTGGTTTTTCAGTATAAGCAATAAGCATAACTGGATCAACGTTGTAAATGATAGTCTCACCTTTAGCTTTTACCGGGTCTTTCATTTCTTTGTTAATAGGGGGTGATATTTAAACCACTTCTCCTTAGGGAGGTCAACATGAGTAGCAAATGATTCACGGAAAGAGGCTACTATCTCAGAGTCAAGTCCATATTTAGTGCTAAACTTGTGAAAAACATCGTTATTCATTGAACATTTAACATAATCAAACTTAAGCTTAATACCTGACTCATTACCTAGTCGAGTTACCAATCTTTAGAGTTGCGTTTAATTCTTTCTAAGAGATCCCACTTGAATTCGATAGTCTTCTTCATAAAAGAACCATTACAAGAAGTATCGAGCATGGATCGATCATTATGAGAAAGTCGAGCATAAAAATTCTGAATAATAATTTCTATCGAGAACTCATGATTGGGGCATGAATATATCATTGACTTTAGCCTCCCTCAAGCTAGAGCAATGCTTTCTCCTTCACTAGGCCAAAAATTATATATATAATTCCGATCATGATGAACTAGATGCATAGGATAAAACTTTTGGTGTAATTCTAATTTCAATCGATTCCAGTTCCCTGATCCAATATCATCACATAGCCTATACCATGTCAATGCTTTTCCCTTCAAAGATAAAGGGAAACCTTTTTCTTAAATTCATCTCCAGGTAACCCTGCAAGCTTAAATAATCCACAAATTTCATCCACATGTATTAGATGCATATTAGGATGTTCAGTTCTGTCTCCTGCATAAGGATTAGCTAGCAGTTGTTCTATCATACCTGAAGGAATTTCATAACCAATATTTTCATTAGGTCCAGTAGGTTGAGGAGAAACTAATTGTGGTTCCAGTCGAGGTGAAGATACCCTGAACAAACCCCTCAAAGGATTGTTTTCCATAGTAGCAAGTGAGAATAAATTTCAGCACGCAGTATAAATTTTTCCTTACTGATTTCCACTTAACAAGAGCGCTTCACTCCCCGGCAACGGCACCAGAAAAGAGCCTTGATGACCCACAAGTATAGGGGGTCAATCATAGTCCTTTCGATAAGTAAGATTGTCGAACCAAACGAGGAGCATAAGGAAATGACAAGCGGTTTTCAGCAAGGTAATTTCTACAAGCACTGAAATTGTAGGTAACAGGTAGTTTGATAGGAAGATAATTGTTAACGAGCAAGTAAGGTTAAGGGTAAATAAAGTGCAGCAAGATATCACAACCCTTTTGTGGCAAAGGGCAGGCTAAAACAGTCTCCTATAATAAGCAAGCGTTCCTAAGGGCACACGGGAATTTCATCTAGTCACTTTCATCATCTTGTTTGATTTGCATTTGCTACTTTGATAATGGACTGGTGCTTGGGTGATGTTCTTACTTGAACAAACCTCCCACTTATGATTAACCCCCTCGCAAGCATCCGCAACTACGAGAAAAGTATTAAGATAAAACCTAACCATAGCATTAAACATTTGGATCCAAATCAGTCCCTTACGAAATAGTGCATAAACTAGGGAGCTTCTGTAACTCTAGCAACCCATCATCTAATAACTACTCCACAATGTATTCCTTAGGCCCAAAGATGGTGAAGTGCCATGTAGTCGACGTTCACATGACACCACTAAGGGAATCACAACATTCATATCATCAAAATATCGAACACATATCAAGTTCACATGATTACTTGCAACATGAATTCTCCCTTGACCTCAAGAACAAAGGTAACTACTCACACATAATATTCATGCTCAAGATCAGAGGGGTATTTAATAGCATAATAGATCTGAACATATAATCTTCCACCAAATAAACCATATAGAAATCAACTACGAGATGTAATTAGCACTACTAGTCACCCACATGTACCAATCCGAGGTTCCGCTACAAAGATTAAACACAAGAGATGAACTAGGATTTGAGAGGAGATGGTGTTGTTGAATATGTTGATGAAGATTGGCCTCCTAAAGATGATAGGGTTGTTGGTGATGATGATGACTTCGATTTCCCCTTCCGGGAGGGAAGTTCCCCTAGCGGAGTCGCTCGCTGGGCACCAAAACTGCTCCTGCCTAAGTTCCACCTCGAGACGGCGTTGTTTCATCCCGAAAGTCCCCCCTTGAGTTTTCTAGGTCAAAAGACCTTAAGTACCAGAAGGTGGGCACCGGAGGTGGGCTGGGCTGGCCACAACCCAGAAAGGCACGCTGGGGGACCTAGCACGCCATGTTGTCTTGTGCTCACAAGGTGTCCCCCCTCCGGTAGTTATTTAATCCAGTATTTTTTATATATTCCAAAACAATTCTTCATGAAGTTTCAGCTTATTTCGAGATGTGCAGAATAGGTGTCTCTGATGTGCTTTTTCGGGTCCACAATTCCAGCTGCCGACATTCTCTCTCTTTGTGTAAACCTTGCATATGATGAGAGAATGACATTAGAATTACTGCATAATGCATTATTATGCATAACAACATTATAAATAACAGTAGGAAATAATGATGCAAAATGGACGAATCAAGGACTAACTGTCCAAAATTCCAAGACTCTGGATTTGGTCTTACATCTCGTTTAAAAGCAAGAGATCTGTCAGCCCATCTCTTGAAGGTAAACCGGGCTAACCTGCAGCATGTTCGACGAAAAGCATGACACGACTAAGGAGTGCGGATTAGCCAACACAACGGGCTGGTCAGGCACCAAAGAAATCGAATCAGAACTCAAGGTTGTTCCCAATGTGAGACATGGTCCGATGTCTAGATCTGAGGTTGGATCTAAGGTCAAGGTCATGGTGCTCGTGGGGTTATCCAACCGATCTGGCGTCCATTCAGAGAGGGCGAGTTCAGTACTAGGAGAAAGCTTAGTAGTAGCACTGGAATTGCCCTTAGTAGTAGTGTTGGTGGCAGCGCTACTACTAAGGTGCTACAGCTAAGTTGTAGTAGTAGGGCTGGAAAACCAGCGCTACTGGTAAGTAGGATTAGCAAAAGCGCTGGAAAAAACCCTAGCGCTACTCATAAACCAGTGTTGTCGCTAGATGTCGACCAGCGCTACTACTAATATTCCTCCTTTCAAAGATTACATTCCCCTCTATGTATTTGTCCATGCTCTATACAATAGTTTCATCATATGACAACATCAATAATTATTGTGTCAACAACTAAAGTGCATGGATGCAAGTGATCATGTTGAATTAGTAGAAAACATCATAATAGCAATCATCATAATCGATCATACAAGTTAACTAAACTTTTCTCTCACAGGACCTAGTCCTCCCTCCTAGGTAAAATGACATAAAACAAAATAACATATATGTCTCCATGATGAAGCAAAGACATCCAACGGTCTCCAACTTGTGGCTTGCGATCCTTCTTTATTTGTCCACATGCTTCAATTTGGAGCCGTCTTGGTGGTTTGCACTTAGTCGAGTATGCAAAAAAGAACTCGGGCCTCATATGGCTTTTAATTGTCATATTACCTTCGGCTTGCATCAACGGAGGCACAACTTCATTTGGCAGTTTCTGTTGAAGAACATAATAGTAGCCTAGTTAGCAATGTAATCAATACCATTTTACGCAATAGTAGTATACTTAATTAGCAACTCTTACCAAGATATTTCGGTGAATGTCATCCACCCTCGACCTATCCACTAGTGTCATGTACAATATATAATTTGGGCCAGTTCCCAAATTATACGGGAAGATCTCTCTACCAACTAGGACACAAATAACAAAGTTGATAAGATCATCCTTCTCCTCCCAAGTTAGATGTGATCCATAAGTAGTGTGTCGTGTCAATTATGTTCTGTGTTTCACTCGAAGAGACGAAATAAGCTGCAAATTATAAATTAACAAATTTAGTATGGATGAACACCAACTATTTTTAAATATAGAAAGCAATTTACTTGACAAATATGCATGGTTGACAAACTCACATGGAGGTAAAACAGGAAGCATATCGACATCCACCCAAATGTCGATGTTACCTTCAATACAATCTTCAGGACGAAGATTCAAGGTTATTTCCATATCCTCCTGAAATCCATATGCCTTGCAAAGAGCTTTCCAATTTGAGCACCCCAATTCTGTATTATTAAGTGCATTCATTACTTTCACCAGAAATGTGTGACTCTGTTTAGTCCTCAGGTTGGTTGTCCAACGCCGCCATGTAGCGACGGACGTGTTCGTCCTCCTCCCTGACACGGCAACGTACCACCTCCGTGCCGGGCCTGCTCCCTCTGCATTGAAAGTGGCCCACGTGACCGCCACCAAAGAAGCTCCGGGTCGACGACGAGACCCGGATTCCTCACCAAGCTCCAAGCCCGGGAAGGTAGCACCTCCCAGTGCTAGCCCGATGGAGCCCAGTCCCGGACATGGCGCCTATCAAGCAGGCTCTCGCCGACCACTTGATGACGAGGATGTGGGTCGGGCATCGTCGATGTCGAAATAAATTCCTGTGAGAAAATGTTCTTATCGTTTAATGTTTTACTTTCTAGTTATCATTTGTACATCAATCATCTCATTTGAATTTAGCTAGCGACCACTAACCATTTTTTCTCAACATGCAAGTATGACACCTTATCAAGCAAATATACAATAATAAAACAAAATATATATAGAGAGAGAGAGGACTGGACTATTCTGTTACCCGTAACAGAATAATATTCTGTTACCCCCGGCCCTATATAGGGCACGATGTGCCTACACCGTAGAATCTCCCCGACCCAGCCCGAACCCAACCGACCTTCTTCCGCCGGAGGCAGCTGTCGTGGGCGAGCGAGCGACGGTGGCAGCCGGAACGAGGACGCCCGTGGCGCCGTGACTGGCCGGCGACGGATCCACCGCCACCATCCCCTTCCTCGATGGCAAAGCAACGACGGGGCCATGATCCCCGCCTCCTGCATCCCTCCTTCGTTGGGGTTGTGATCCCCGCCTCCTGCCCCACGCACCGCCCCATCCCGCCGGCCCCATGTGCCGCCCCAGCTCGACGATCGGTTCAACGAGATGGAAAGCGTCAGTACGAGGCTAAACTCTGCTGCGACCCACCCCGCCCCGACTCGCCTCCTACCGTTGGAGGCAATCGTCGCGTCGCCTCTTCCCGCCGGCCCCACGCGACGCCCCAGCTCGACGATCAGTTCGACGAGACGGAAAGTGTCAGTACAACTGCTCCAAGTCGTCAGTTTGGGAATACTAACAGAATAATATAATTTGCTCAACTCTCACAAATGGATGAAAATTTCTAACGAAAACAGTACAAAAAAATAGAGTAAAGTACATTCAATGAAAAATGCTCAGTACAAACACACATTGGTTAGTACGAGTACTTTGTTTTCGGGTTTTTTGTACTGTTTTTTCAAAACCGCTCTTAAACCATGATGATTTTACAAAAACAAATTATATGACTGTAATTTAGATGTCAAGAGCTTTCCAACGATATATTACACACCCCGTTCTGATGATTTTTTTCTTGTGTTGTTTGATTATTATGTTTTTGAACTAAACAAGATGATCAGTTCGGCGTAATGAAGCATTAGTCCACCCGCTCGAATTCGTCAGTCCAATCTGTAAACTACGTCAGTTCAAGTAGGGTAACAAAATAATATTCTGTTACGCGAAACAGAATAGCCTATATATATATATATATATATATATATATTGAAAATATTCCGCAACAACGTTTGGGGCATCATCTAGTACCTAGCAAGAACTCTAGGCATGGGGATGTCTCACCAGAGGCCAGGGTCGATGTCGGGGTCAGGGCCGGGGTCAAGTTTGCCGCGGTCGAGGTCGGGGTCGGGGCCGAGGTCGAGGTCGGGGCCGGAGGCGAGGTCACCAGGGAGGACCTACGATGGCGGCGGTGCAGAGTGGAGAGGGAGAGAATAAGTAGGGGGAGAGAGAGGGAGTGAGGGTCGGGGCGGCAGCGCAGAGTGGAGAGGGAGAGAGTGAGGAGGGGAGAGGGAGGGAGTGAGGGGCGAGGCGGCAACACAGAGTGGAGAGGGAGGGAGTGAGGGGCGGCGGTGGCAGCGCAGAGTGTGGAGAGGGAGGGAGTGAGGAGGGAAGAGGGGGAGAGGGAGAGGGGGGCGTGCGGGGGAGAAGACGATAAGTGCACGCCCCACTTAGCAGTAGGGCGGGTCAGAAAAACGCACTACTACTATTATGTTAGCAGTAACGCGTTTATCTGGGGCGCGCTACTACTAAATCTAGCCTGGCAGCAACGGTAGGTCAATATTACAAGTAGCGCATTTCTTAAAGCCGCGCTACTGCTAAGGAGTTAGCAGCAGCGCCTTTTCTGGTCGCGTGCTACTGATATGTAGCAGTAGCGCCTCCTTTTATCCAGCGCTACTACTAAGGATCTGTGTATAAGGTTTTCCCTAGTAGTAGTTCGCCACGGGAGTCAACAGTGTACTCCAAGATCCCAAACCTAATGACTTGGTTTGGGGCGAGGCCCTCGATCGATACGGCCGAGGCGACCGGCTTGGTCGGCGTGAAGGACGACACTATCGAACGCAAAAAACTGCACGGGGACTAAGATGTCATCGTAGCTAATGTGACTATTGATCTCGAGACGAGACATTGATTCTTTTTTGCCAAACAGCGGGACATGTATGCAAAGTTGTCAGAATCGAGATTCGAAATCGGATCGGAGCCCTGTTGGTAGGATCATGAATTGTAGAATCATAACTACCAGGATCGTAGAAACTTAAATTCTATGAGCAAAATCATAGAACCGGAGGGGCTAGTTTGGATCGTAAGGCCGTAAGCGTCTTAGACTTGAGTTGTGATTTTGACAATCCTGTCTATATGGGCCACCAATGTTGGTGCTAAAACTGGCGGATCTCGAGTAGGGGGGTCTCAAGATTTAGGTCTAGAAACGATTGTAACATGGGACGGGGGGATGATGCTTACCTAGGTTCGGGCCCTCTCAAAGAGGTAAAACCATGCTTTAATTGTATTTATGTGATGGGGTACAGAGTACAAGATGATCAACCTCGAGGCTAGTAAACCCTAAGGCTGGTAATCGCATCCTAAAGATTGGAACCCTTCAGCTTATATATGCACCGGGGGTACCTAGGTTACATACATGGTTGGTTGCCAACGCGCCGACGATAGAGCAATCCTTGAAGTGCATGCAAGTCTTTGAAGGTTTCCATCTTGGTTATGTCGGGGTTCACAACTTCGGTAGTCCTTCCTTTTTATGATCGTCTGACTCTAAGACCGACCCATGGACCACGGGCTATGCAATTTTGTATCTCCTAGTCCAGGACACGTCAGCGGGTCCTTACTTGCACACGCCATTGTTATGGGTGTATCAGTGGCAAGCAGTTTCTAGCACCCATCATTGTAAATTTTTCAAAATAGTTGTGTCGGGTGCCTGTCTGCGCCCTCACTCATTAGGTGTCATCTATAAGCCTTTTCCTAGTAGTGTCTGCCGGCATATATTTTATGTGTGTGTTACGGTTAGTTTTATGCATATTGATGCACAGAACGAATGTGTTTATATCAATTGATGGTTCATTATAAAAAATTAGAAAAAGGGTCGTGCGTTGCAGGCGGATAATAAAATCGTGGTCTTCAAATCAAGTTTTAAATATTCACACTCCATGTATATACACGTATTTGAATATTTGTGCACCAATCGATGCGCATGCGAACGTAATATACCTGCATTCTAACATGCTCACAATGGATTGATGTTACTTGATCCTTGGTGCATGCTTTTCTTATTGCATCCTTGATGCCTGTATGAGAAGGAAAGGAAAAAGTATGCCACCACAAGTAGAAAACAGGGCTTTTGTCACAGCTTGATGTACACATTAGTCTCCGTTGCATTACGAACCGGGACTAATGTGAGCATTAGTCCCGGTTCGAGCGGCTAGGGCATCAGTCCCGGTTCAAATGGGACCTTTAGTCCCGGTTGGAGACACAAACCGGGACTAAAGGGGGTTGAGGCTTTTAGTCCCGGTTGGTGTCTCCAACCGGGACTAAAGGTTAGACCTTTAGTCCCGGTTGGAGACACGAACCGGGACTAAAGGGGTCCTTGAAAGTTTTTTTTTCTGTTTTTACATTTGTTTTCTGTTTTTAGTTTCTATTTTAAATTGCTTATATCTTTTAGGATATTGGATGTTTTTGAGTGATTATTTTTGCATGAGATTCAAAATTTTGTCTAATTTATGTTTGTGCCATTAGTTTTAAAATTTGAATGGTTTAAATTTTAATTTGTTCAAATTAGCTTCAAACACTAGATTATGAATAACTTGAGTTTACAAAAAGTTTTTAATTTAATTCTTTTTTATCTTAGTCGCGTGTTAGATTGTTGTCACAGTAAGATTTATTTGGTTATTTTTAAAATAATTTTAATTAGGATTTTAATTAAAACATTACTGTTTTGCTTATATAGTTGTTTTAGTCATTTAATTGTTGTTTTTTATTTTTTTAGTTAGTTCTTTCTGTAGATTTTAATATGTTGTAGTATGGTGCATATTGAATGCACCAAAAGTCTGGAGTTGAAATAAATAAATAAAAATGAAATGCCTTTGTAACAGATGGGTTTTCGTCCGAAACCTTGATACTTCGAGGAGATGGTCTAGTGTGTATACGAAGTGCATCCAGTTTTTAACCCTCTCAACTTTTTAGCACAAGCTTTATGGGTGAAATGATGATACCATGCCAAGTTTCAACCTTTTCAGAGTTCATTTGTAGTGCTTTTCAATTTCAGAGTCATTTAGCTCAAAAAATCATTAAATACATGAAAAATAGCAAATGAAGTTAGAAATGGGTTAACTCTGGCTTGGTTAACCTTAGTTGTAACGATGCTAGCATATGCACTCGACGGTATGATTGGATGGACACCAACCCGGACTAAAGGGTTCTGAAGTTTTCAAACTCTACCCCCCTGGACCGCCTTTTTGAGTTTTCCAGAAAATAAACAAAAATAATAAAATCTTCAAAAATTAAAATCCTTTGAGATGTAGTTAGGTTTTAGTGTCTAGTTGGTACAGAAATTTTGAAATATGAATTTTGACCGTTTCTGCAAAAAAATGAAAAAAATGTAAAACGGCCATAACTTTTGCATACGACATCGAAAAAAAGTTTGATATATCAAGAAAAACTAGAGAAAAAAAGTTTAATATATCAGATGAAGTTTTCTCAAATTCTTGAAATTCCAAAAGTAAAAAAAAATATTTCAAAAAGAAGATTTTTTCCTACAAAATCAAAAAAAATTATTTAAAAATAAATAAATGATATCATATTTGTATTCCTCACATTTTTCTGATAATAATGGATCTATTATTTGTTGAATTTCGATTTACAGATTTAAAGATATTAATTATGCCATATGAATTGAATATATGGCAAAAAATGAATAAAATAATAATATTACTTATTTTTTTTTCATAAAAATTCAATATTATTATTAATTATTTTTTATTTTAATAATTGTTTGGAATTCAAAAAAATAAATAATATGACATCAAGACCTAAGGGTTAATAGGATTGATAGCTTACTATTGTTAAGAAAACAACAAGTGCAGACATGGAAACAAAGGGTGATAGAACTCGAAAGTTAAGCGTGCTCGGGTTAGAGCAGTGAGAGGATGGGTGACCGGCACCCATGAAGCAGTGAGAAGGGGTGATTAGAGATTAAATTGTCAAATAATTCAAAAGCAGTGAGAAGGGGTGATTAGAGATTAAATTGTCAGATAATTCACACATTTGAAAATCAGAAAAAATTGAAAAACAAAAATAAAAAATATTTAAAAAAATACCTTTAGTACCGGTTTGTAACACCAACCGGGACTAAAGGTCCCGCTCCAGAAAGCTGTCACGTGGAGGGCCTTTAGTCCCGGTTCGTAACACAACCGGGACTAAAGGGTGGAGGCTTTAGTCCCGACCCTTTAGTCCCGGTTCCAGAACCGGGACTAAAGGTCTTCTGGAACCGGGACTAAAGGCCAGTTTTCTACTAGTGCACTCGATGGACGGAAAACGGGAGGAACCTACAAAATACGAATAATTCAGAGGAACGCTAATTATTTTCTTTACTTTTACTAGTGGTGAGTTGGGTAATTTACTTCAAATTTAGGGTATGTTTTGATGACGGTCAAAAAAGTTCAGAAAAACAATTAACCAAGAAATTTTCACTTACAGATGACGTTGTGGGTAATTTACTTCAAATTTAAAAACAGTTTCAATAAGAAGCAAAATAATCAAAGAAACTACTGATTAACGAGGAAAAAAAACGGACGGAGCAAAAGAAATGCAGTGTCTTTTAATATAGGGTACATGTATAGATTCGCCGTCTAGAAAAAGGTTTCTATTTTAGAAAAGTCTACGGTAGTAATGGATCGGTATGTTACTTGATCCTTGGTGCATGATTTCTTAGTAGACCTTGACGAAAGGAAAAGATAAAATATGTCTCAAGATTCACGATGTATGAAAAATTAAAAGACCCTATAAGTAAGAATAATTCAGAGGAACACTAATTATTTTCTTTACTTTTACTAGTGGCGAGTTGGGCAATTTACTTTAAATTTATGGTTGGTTTTGATGGTGGCAGGACAACTCAGAAAAACAATTAACAAAGAATTTTTCACTTACGACGTGGTGGGTAATTTAATTCAAATTTAAAAACAATTTTAATATAAAAGCAAAATAATCAAAGAAATTACTATATTAATGAAAGAAAAATGGACGGACCAAACGAAACACGGTGTCTTTTAATATAGGGGTACAGGTATAGATTCCCCAGCTAGAAAAAGGTTTCCGTTTTTGAAAAGTCCACCGCTAGTAATGGATCGATGTTACTTGATCCTTGGTGCTTGCTTTTCTTAGTGCACCTCAATGCGTATATGAGAAGAAAAAGATAAAGTATGTCTCAAGATGGATAAAAACTAAAAGACCCTATAAAATACAAATAATACAGAGGAACACTATTTTTTTTTCTTTTACTAGTGGCGAGTTGGGTAATTTACTTTAAATTTAGAGATTGTTTTGATGATGCCCGGAAAATTCAGAAATACAATTAACAAAGAATTTTTCACTTACGGATGGCGTGGTGGGTAATTTACTTTAAATTTAAAAACAGTTTCTATAAAAAGAAAAATAATTAAAGAAACTACTGTATTATTGAAGAAAAAAATGGACGGACTAAAAGAAACACAATGTCTTTTAATACATCCTTATGGACGCTGAGTTTCTGCTCCCGAGCTCACTTGAGTGAGCTCGGTGAACGGTAAAATTGAAAAACAAATCGTAAATATTTTAAAAAATTCTGAATTTTTTTAGACCAACATTGACAAAAAATTATGAGCATGCAAATATTCAGCATGAAATAACATTCCTGTGAGGCGTGGCGAAAAAGACAAAATAGATACTCTGGAAATGCGCATTTTCAGAGTATAGATTTTGTTTATTTTGCCACGCCTCATAGGAATGTAATTACATGCTGAAATTTTGCACGCACTTAAAACTTTTGTCAATGTTGGACTCAAAAAAAATTCAGATTTTTCTAAAATGTTTTAGAATTTTTTTATTGGTTTAACTGTTAATCGAGCTCAGATGAGCTCGGGAGCAGAAAGGCAGTTTTCTATAGGTATAGATTCCCCATCTAGAAAAAGAAAAAGTCCACCGGTAGTACAGACCTATTCTTTAGCTGGTTATAAACAAAAGAAACAACTAATAAAATAAGACGGGTGCTAGAAAAGACAGGCACGCCTCAAATCAAATACGAATAATTCAGATGAACGCTTATTATTTTATGTACTTGAGTGGCGAGTTGGGTAATTACTTCAAATATAGGGTTGGTTTTAATGATAGCTGAAAAATTGGGAGAAACAATTAACAAAGAATTTTTTCACTTACGAATGACGTGGTGGATAATTCACTTCAAATTTAAGAGAAATTTAAATAAGAAGCAAAATAATCAAAGAAACTATTAACGAAGAAAAAATGAACGGACCAAAAATATGATGTGTCTTTTAATATAGGGGTACATGTATAGATGATTCGCGATTTAGAAAAAAGGTCCCCGTTTTAGAAAAGTGCACCAATAGCAATGGATCAATGTTACTTGATTCTCGGTGCATGCTTTTCTTAGTGCATCCTTGATGCGTGTGTGAGAAGGAAAGGATAAAGTATGTCTCATGATGAATGAAAAACTAAATGATCCTATAAAGTATGAATAATTTAGAGGAAAGCTAATTATTTTCTTTAGTTTTACGGTTTGCGAGTTGGGTAATTGACTTCAAATTTAAAAACAGTATCAATGAGGAACAAAATAATCAAAGGAACTATTGTATTAATGAAGAAAAAATGCATGAATCAAAAGAAACGCAGTGTGCTTTAATACAGGGATACAGGTATATATTCGCCGTCTAGAAAAAGGTATATATTCGCCGTCTAGAAAAAGTTCACCGGTAGCACAGACCGATGCTTTGGTTGATTCGAAACAAAAGAAACAAGGGGCTAATAAAATAATACGGGTGTGCTAGAAAAGACCGGAGCGCCTCGGAGTCGGACACGCTACACTCTGCTTCCACTCCGCTGGTGCCCTGCTCGAAGGCGGAGGGTTTTGTCATCCCGGAGGAGCAGCGATCTTGGCGTCATGGCGTCGCTGGAGTTGAAATCTTGGCACTGCGTTAGCTCCACCCACCTACAGCCAAAGCCAGGCAGGCAGCCCAACAGAAGGAGCGGACCGCCTCAGCGTCCTCCCCGACGACCTGCTACTCCTCGTCCTCGGCCACATCGGATGCGCCGCCACCGCCGCGCGCACCAGCGTCCTCTCCCGCCGGTGGCGCGGCGGCCTCTGGTCCCGCCTCAGCAAGATATACTTAAACGACGTCGCGTTCCCCGACCTCGAAGCGGCGCTGGGCCGCCTCCCTCGCCCCCCGCCTGCGATTTCCGTTCTCGGCATCTCCGCCCCCGCCAAGCAGCACAGGAGCGGCCTTGAGCATCGCATGGCCGACGCCGGCGCGAGTCTCGAGCCGGAGGAGCTCTTGGTCGACCTCCCCTCGCTCTCGGGCCCAGTGAACTGTTCCGTCGTCGTCGACCTGCCCTGCTTCCACCGCACCACCTCCATCGCGCTGCGCGTTCCTGCGTCATCCACACGGCGTGCCAGCCGGGGTCGACTTCTCCGAGCTCGAGACGCTGTCCCTGTCGAGCTACACTACCGATCTGGACGCCTTGCTTTCCTGCTGCCCGCGCTTGCGCGCGCTCCGGCTCATGGGCTCTAACCAATATATGAGTGTGGAAGTCAAGTCGCCGACGCTGCAGGAGCTTGTCGTGCACAGCAGGAGGTGGATTTACCGTGTTGACATCGTTGCCCCTTGGTTGAGAGGGGAGATGAACTTGTCCTGCAGCGTGGCGAGAAGCTTGTCGTAGGAGCTAGAACTTGTGTAGCCCGCGTAAGCCTTGAGGTCGACCTTGCGCAGGTACGGCGCGCCGTCGACGGCCACCTTGACGAACTTGGTCTTGCACGAGGCCGTGGCCGCGAGGGCGAGGCCTGCACACCTCGGTGCGGTCGTTCCGGAAGAACGCCCTCGCGGCCGCGGCCTCGTGCAAGACCAAGTTTGTCAAGGTGGCCGTCGACGGCGCGCCGTACCTGTGCAAGGTCGACCTCAAGGCTTACGCGGGCTACACAAGCTCTGCCTCCTACGACCAGCTTCTCGCCACGCTCCAGGACAAGTTCATCTCCCTCGCTTAAGCAATTAGAGATGTCCGTACAGTTCTTGGGGCTCGGCATTTCCGTCTCGGCACCCATGGTTGAGCAGGTCTCATGGTGCTGCCGCTATGTCACGGGGCTTATTTCCTTTGGTCTGTGGACATCTGAGAAGCTGGAGCTGCAGGTGTCAAAAAAACAAGGTCAACTCCCTTCGCTGCACATTTATGCCATGGTGTGTCTCCTCTACGTCTTAATTTACCGCGGTCGTTGACCAAACTAAATTTTCTAAATGATATAGGAGTATATCCTGCCAAATTGTCTTTTTTCAGGTCAACCATCGAAATTTTCCCATGGAAACGACCATTGCGCAGGAGATAGAAAAGCATATGGTTGTTGCATTCTCTGTTCTGGAGCTACATATCCAAACAAGCAGACATGTTTATGAAGCATGGGTGTTTCATCTCCTTGCGATGAATCACATTCCTAGTGCTATGCAGAGGCTTAAGATCGTCCTAAAGAGTTCAGTGGTAACTAGTTCTCCGCTCTAACTATATCCGAAAAATACACTGTGTAGTAGTACTAGTTTACAATTTATTTTTGGGGGGTTTAGGTGAAAGAAGAATGCCCAATTGTTTGTTCTTGAGAGCCCATGAACTGGAGATTCCAAACCATCTCCTTGACTGCTCTGAAAGAGGTGGCAATCAATGGCTTCGAAGCAGAAGATCATGAGTTCTATTTGTTGAAACTAATAATCAGATGCGTGCCAATGCTTAAAAGAATGACAGTGAAGCTGTCACAGGAGGTCCCATCAAGTAACAATGAATTCACTGAAATATACAACATCGTGAGGGCCTATTCTTCAGTGGAATGCTATGTTTATCTTAGCTCTGGTGAGTATTTATTCAACATGCATGATTAACATGCTCGTAGATGAAACAGAGATATAATCTATAATTAGCTAATTATGCTTATTTCTGAATTTATGTGCGCAAACCCTTTCATCTTCGTCAAAATTGAAGCAGGATGATGCAGTGGAGAATAGTTATTTCATTTTACCTGCATGGTTTTTTTCCATAGGCTCCCTTTTGTTTATTCAATCTTCTCTATTGATTATGCCCTTCTGTTAAGCAATGGTATTCAGTAGCAAAACAAGAGGTTTCAGATTACCTAAAGTTAGTTGTCTCGTTTGAATTTCATGGCATGAGTTATTTAATCCCAGTCATATTATGTTCAGCATGCACTGTGCTATTTTTTCCTGCTCTCAGCAGGTATTGAATTTTATCTGCCGGTGGCAACAATCTTTATTGAACATATAAACGTTCAAGAACTGCTAAACCATAGATGGAGTACTTGTGATTTGTCATTTGTCTCAGATCTGGGATGATGTTAAAATATTTTCCTTGGCGGAAGTGCTCACGTGTGTGGTGCATCGGCAGGGTGAGGGATAGACACGTTATTTCCTTTGCTTCCTGCTTAATTAATGAATTGGGAGATATATATGCATTTTGGTTCATATCCATGTTTGTAGGGTGTGCCCAGTTTTTAGTGCACTGCAATATATCTTCAGGTTGATGATTTGGGAGAAATATGTGCAGCGTGTAGTGGTTGTTGCTTCCTAACAAAGGAAGTCTGAGTACACAAATAATTAATCTATGTGTTCTAGAATCCAGTAGACCACCTCCTCATTGTTTATATATGCACCAAGCAATGGTTGTTGCTTGCTAATTCTAGGGATGGTAACTACCTACATAATTAATCTATGGGTTAGATAGTCCAGTAGTCCCTCTTCTTATTGTTTGTATATGCTTAAAATAACAGTTCCTCCTTGCTGATTAAGGTAGTTTAGGTAGAAAGAAATTTAGGTAGACAACATTCTTATTGTTTATATATGCATCAAGCAATAGTTGGTGCTTGCTGATTACATTAATGGTAACTATAGAAACCTTTCTATGCTTCGCCAACTCCGGCTACCTGCGTGAGAGGATCACCCGTTGGATCGACGACGACGAGGAACGGACCAGCGCCAAGGGCGAGACCGGCGTGCAGTACGTCGTTCTCGTCATGAGTGGTAAGTTATAGCAACGTGTTCTGAGACAATGCCTACATCTGAACACCTCGAGCAAAGCATCTCTGAAACTTGTTCTTTATGCACGCAGCGGTTGGCAGCATCGACACTAGCAGGACGAGCATGCTGGACGAGCTCAAGAAGACCCTGGATAGGAGAGCAATTCAGGTGAGAAGATAGAAGCAAAAATTGCCATCTTTCTGAAGAAATTTGTGCGTACTTTGTCATGAACAGTGGTTGATTTCTTCTTTGTTTCAGATCGTGTTGGCGAACCCGGAGAGCGAGATCATGAAGAAGCTGGACAGCTCCAAGGTGCTGGAGCTCATCGGCCACGAGTGGATCTTCCCGACGGTGGGCGAGGCCGTAGCGTAGTGCGACTTCGTGCTGCACTCCCACAAGCCAAGCATGGTGGTTGACAGTGCCACGCGCGACAACATGGTCTGATCAAGTATGACCTGAGTTGAGTTGCCAAGCAGCAATGCAAGCCAAGATTTATATTTCAAGTCCAAACTTTCAATGCATTTTTCTATCTTAAGAAGAGATGAAGAAAACAATGCCGGTTGGTTGTGCCACTGAATTTTGTACGAACATTATCTTAGTAATCATCTCTGTACTGAAGTTTTTTGTTGTGACCATAGAGGTATACGAGCTCGAATTTTGAGAATTATGTTTTCCAATGTTAACTTTTACCAGCAAAAATGTGTTTCCTGCAGTAAGCTTCTGTGGAGATTCGAGTAACCATTCTGCATTCTTTGCATTCTGACATATGCATATTCCAGGAGAAGGCAATTCACGATTCATACAAAGGAATGACATGCTTCCTGTTTTTACCCCACTCTTGGCCTGGATCCAAATCCCTGCTTTAGTTTTGGATGTGCTTTCTTAGGTAGGTTTTCTTTTTTCTCTTTCTTTGTTTCCTCCTGGGACGGTTTATTCTCTGTCTGAATATATTTGCTTTGATCGAAAAAATTGACTGTGTGGCTTTTTCTCCACAGTAGGTAGTCAAAAAGAAGTAACATTGATTGTTTACTTGGCTTTTTTTACTAACTGAAAGGTAACTAATAGTTTGATCTTTACAGACAACCAGGTGACAAGTAATTGAGAATGACGGGGTTATTACCCCTGGTAGGCCAAAGCAACGGGGTTCTCTCCCCGCTTCAAGAAAAATCACAATTGTTGGCTGCCTCACGACCGGCTGGCGCGCTACCGGCAGGCTCATTGCCGGCTGGCTCGCGGCCGGCTCTCCAAGGAGCCGGCTCAGCCCTGGCCGGCTGGGCCATGATCGGCTGCCTCCAGACCGGCTCTCCCGTTGACCCTCGGGCGAGCAAGCCCCCATCTCATCCCTCTACACGCGGGTACGGCGACAAGACAAGACCTCACGACGAGCCCCAACGTGGCCAAAGTGACCGTTGACACGCGGGCGCGCATGGCTACAGTCCAGCCGGTCATACCGCTGACCTTGGCTGACCGCGACTGGGTGATGCAACAGTGTCGGCACGCCTCCGCCCTCTCCATTACCTTCCCCCGCATGGTACAATGTTGTAGGTCGTACCGGAGAGTTCGGCCGGCTAGCGCTAGGCGACACCGCTCGAGTGGCCCATGTCGTGGCAAGTAGGCGCGGGCCAATCACGGAGCCGATTGGTGGGCCCCAACGGGCGACATGACCGCGCAGCCGGTGGACCCTACAAAACGACGAGACGGCTCAACAGGCGCCCCCCTGGCCAGCCGGAGAGCCTGCCAGTCGGGTCCCCCTACTCAGTACTTTAAGGATATTGTAAGCCGGGGGGTTGGCCTATAAAACCCCTCGAGCCCCCATGCATAGGAGAGACAGATTCACACACACACACACACACGAAGGAACGCTTCGCCCCGTATTCACCCACGTAGCCAGGGAAGAGGAGCCGGCTTCTCCCTCTTCCACCTCCAGATACAGCTCCAGGAGCACCATTGTAACCTTCCCTCGCCTATCAACCTAGACCAAGCAGGACTAGGGGTATTACCTCCCACGGAGGGCCCTAAACCTGGGTACATCATGCGTCCCTCACCGCTTGTGTCTAATCCCGCTCCTGGAGCCCGTCGGCGTCCTTCGGCCCCAACCACCTTCGATAAGCCTACCCATGGCATCTGTCGTGAGAAAACGACGACAGTTGGCGCCCACCGTGGGGCAGTACGCGGAGCCGGCCGGAGTCACGCTCCGGGCGGGACCCTTCATCACCTCCCTCATCCGCCGCACGTCCAAGCGGAACCGCAGGCTCGTGAGGCTTGCTCCACCAGGCCCTGCGGGCAGCATTGTCGACCCCAGGCTCGACATCGACGCGCTCGTCGAGCGATTCAGCAAGTTGAGCCTCGCCGACGCACTAGCGGTCGACGAGTACCCTAGCCAGGTGGTCGACTGCACCGACCCACCCACAGCCGTGGGCACACTCATGGCGTCCAAGTCCAACAGCTCCCATGTCGGGGTGATAGCCATTATCTCCGCCACCTCTTCTAGCCCGACGCGGGCCCTCCGAGGCCTGAGCACCCACATCGCCCCGACAACAAACCCCGATGTCGCCACGGCCGAGCTGGAGGCGGCTCGCCGCCTGCTGTTCATGGACGCTAGCGCCCTCATGGCCGCGCGGCGCCTCATGGAGGCCGCTCAGCGGAAGTACGCCTCTGCCTACTGTCTCACCCCAGCTGGCACCGAGCCCAGCCGGCGTCGCGGTGTGCGCGACTGTGCCCGCGTGGTCGCAAAAATCCTCGGCGGCAACATGCCCGTCTACGACACCCCCGCGACCAACCTGCAGGCCGCCAAGGTAGCCTACGAGGATCTGGCTACCTTGGAGGGCGAAGAGCGTGCCGCCCGTGAGCGTCACATCAAGGACCTCATCGACGCCGCCGACGCACAACAACACCTGCTCGCCCCTGGCAGGGCCGTCTCCGTAGGTCCCCGACCCGAGGGCGAGGGTGCTGGGACTACTAGCCATCAGCCGGCTCAGTACTCCTGCTCCCCTCGCGCCTTCGACCGACGGACCGAGGCAAGCAACCCCCGACGCTCCCAGCTGCCGAGGAACGAGCAGCCGACTGTGAACAGTCAGCGCAGGAACAACCCGGCTCACAGCAACCGCCGCAATGAGGCGCCGGCTGGCGGTACCCGGTGCAGCCACGGGCACAGGTTGCTTCCGCGGCACGAGCCGGTGCGGTCTGTCCTGCCAGCTATCTGTTGGGGAACGTTGCATGGGAAACAAAAAAATTCCTACGCACACGCAAGATCTATCCATGGTGATGAGCATCTATGAAAGGGAGAGTGGATCTACATACCCTTGTAGATCGCTAAGCAGGAAGCGTTAAAAAACGCGGTTGGTGTAGTCGAACGTCTTCGCGATTCAAATCGCCGAGCATTAGGCGATCTCATCATGATCTGTTCCTCGATCCAATCATGATCCGTCCCGCGAACTCATTACGATCCGTCCCGTGATCTCATCACGATCCGTCTCGCGATCTTGATCACGGTCCTTCCGATCTAGCGCCGAACGGACGGCACCTCGGCGTTCAGCACACGTACAGCTCAATGACGATCTCCGCCTTCTTGATCCAGCAAGAGGGAGCGGAGAGGTAGATGAGTTCTCTGGCAGCGTGATGGCGTTGCGGTGATAGTGGTGGAGCTATTCCAGCAGGGCTTCGCCTAAGCACCGCTGAAAACCGATCTAGAGGAGAAACTGTGATCTAGAGGAGAGGTGGCATGTGGCTATTAGGGTAACCTTTTTCCTCTAAATCCTCTAGTATATATAGGAGGGAGGGAGGGGAGGAGGCAGCCTCAAACCCTCAAGGTTTGGTCGAAATTGGAGGTGGAGGAGTCCTGCTCCAATCCTATTAGGAGTAGGATTCCTCCTTTCCACTTGGAAACTCTTTCCACCTCTCCACCTTTGGATTTTTTCTTTCTCAAACCACTCCAGCCGCATGGGCACTTAGAGGAGGCTTCGTCCAACCCACCAAGGGCTGGTTTACCTCCTCCCACAGCCCATGTATCCTCTTGGGTCGAAATACCTCTCCCGATGGTCCCCCGGTACACTGCCGGCACTCCCGGTACACTACCGACGAGCCCGAAACTTTTTCGGCGACCAAAACAGGACTTCCTATATATCAATCTTTACCTCCGGACCATTCCGGAGCTCCTCGTGACGTATGGGATCTCATCCGGGACTCCAAACAACCTTCGGTAACCACCATACATAACTCTATACTACCGAAACGTCACCGAACCTTAAGTGTGCAGACCCTGCGGGTTCGAGAACTATGTAGACATGACCGAGACACCTCTACGATCAATAAACAATAGCGGGACCTGGATGCCCATATTGGTTCCTACATATTTTACGAAGATCTTTATCGATCGAACCTCTGTGTCAAGGATTGAGTTAATCCCGTATGATGTTCCCTTTGTTTTCGGTATGTTACTTGCCCGAGATTCGATCGTCGGTATCTCCATACCTAGTTAAACCTCGTTATCGGCAAGTCTCTTTACTCGTTCCGTAATACAAGATCCCGTGACTAACACTTAGTCACATTGCTTGCAAAGCTTATTGTGATGTTGTATTACGGAGTGGGCCCTAAGATACCTCTCCGTCACACGGAGTAACAAATCCTAGTCTTGATCCATGCCAACCCAACAGACACCCTCGGAGATACCTGTAGAGCACCTTTATAGTCACCTAGTTACGTTGCGATGTTTGATACACACAAGGTACTCCTCCGGTGTCAGTGAGTTGCATGATCTCATGGTCATAGGAACAAATACTTGACCTTCTGAAAACAGTAGCAATAAACTGACACGATCATATGCTACATTTGTAGTTTGGGTCTTGTCCATCACATCATTCTCCTAATGACGTGATCCCGTTTTCAAATGACATCTCATGTCCATGACTAGGAAACCATAGCCATCTTTGATCAACGAGCTAGTCTATTAGAGGCATACTAGGGACATGGTGTTGTCTATGTATCCACACATGTATCTGAGTTTCCGATCAACACAATTATAGCATGGATAATAAATGATTATCATGAACAAGGAAATATGATAATAGCCAATTTATTATTGCCTCTAGGGCATATTTCCAACAGTCTCCCACTTGCACTAGAGTCAATAATCTAGTTCACATCACCATGTGATTCGCATTGTTATGAATCTAACACCCAATGAGTTCTGGGGCTTGATCATGCTTTGCATGTGAGAGAGGTCTTATAGTCAACGGGTCTGCGACATTTAGATCCGTGTGTACTTTGCAAATCTCTATGTCAAACTGTAAACACTGCTACCACACTCCACTTGGAGCTATTCCAAATGGCTGCTCTACTATATGTATCCGGATTGCTACTAAGAGTCATCCGGATTGGTGTCAAAGCTTGCATCGACGTAACTCTTTACGACGAACTCTTTCTTACCTCCATAATCGAGAAACATTTCCTTAGTATTTTATTTACTAAGGATGATCTTGACCGCTATCCAGTGATCCACTCCTGGATCACTCTTGTACCCCTTGACGGACTCATGACAAGGCACACACATGTGTGGTACACAGCATGGCATACTATACAGAGCCTATGGCTAAGGCATAGGGGACGACATTCGTCCTTTCTCTTTCTTCTACCGTGGTCGAGCTTTGAGTCTTACTCAACTTCACACCTTACAAAGCAGGCGAGAAGATTTCTCTCTGACTAATCCATTTTAAACTCTTTCAAAATCTTGTCAAGATATGTACTCATTCAAAGTCTCATCAAGCATCTTGATCTATCTCTATAGATCTTGATGCTCAACAATTAGGTAGCTTTATCCAGGTCTTCCTTTGAAAAACTCCTTTCAAACAACCCTTTATGCTTTCCAGAAATTCTACATCATTTCCAATCAACAATATGTCAACCGCATATGCTTATCAGAAACTCTATAGTGCTCCTACTCACTTTATTGTAAATACAAGTTTCTCATAAACTTTGTATAGACTCAAAAACTTTGATCACCTCCTCAAAGTGTATATTCCAACTCCGAGATGCTTGCTTCAATCCATAGAAGGATCACTGAAGCGTGCTCACCTTTTAGCATCCTTAGGACTAACAAAACCTTCTGGTTGTATCACATACAACTTTTCCTCAAGTAAACTGTTAAGGAAAGATGTTTTGTCATCCATCTGCCAGATTTCATAATTGAAAAATGCAGCAACTGCTAACATAATTCCAACAGACTTTAGCATCGCTACGAGTGAGAAAGTCTCATTGCAGTCAACTCTTTGAACTTGTCGAAAACTTTTGTGACAAGTCGAGCTTTATAAATTGTGACATTTACCATCAGCGTCTGTCTTCATCTCAAAGGTCCATTTGTACTCAACGACCTGCCGTCCAATGAGCAAGTCTACCAAAGTCTATACTTGGTTTTCATACATGGATCCTTTCTTGGATTTCATGGCCTCTAACCATTTGTCGGAATCCGGGCCCATCATCGCTTCTCCATATCTCGTAGGTTCATCGTTGTCCAACAACATGACCTCCAAGACAGGGTTGTCATACCACTCAGGAGCAGTACGCATCCTTGTCGACCTACGAGGTTTGATAGTAACTTGATCCGAAGCTTCATTATCATCATCATTTACTTCCTCTTCAACTAACGTAGGTTCCACAGAAACATCTTTCTGCACTACGCTACTCTCTGGTTGAAACAAAGGTTCAACAACCTCATCAAGTTCTATCTTCCTCCCACTCAATTCTTTCAAGAGAAACTTTTCCTCGGAGTAAACTGTTAAGGAAAGATGTTTTGTCATCCATCTGCCAGATTTCATAATTGAAAAATGCAGCAACTGCTAACATAATTCCAACAGACTTTAGCATCGCTACGAGTGAGAAAGTCTCATCGCAGTCAACTCTTTGAACTTGTCGAAAACTTTTGTGACAAGTCGAGCTTTATAAATGGTGACATTTACCATCAGCGTCTGTCTTCATCTCAAAGGTCCATTTGTACTCAACGACCTGCCGTCCAATGAGCAAGTCTACCAAAGTCTATACTTGGTTTTCATACATGGATCCTTTCTTGGATTTCATGGCCTCTAACCATTTGTCGGAATCCGGGCCCATCATCGCTTCTCCATATCTCGTAGGTTCATTGTTGTCCAACAACATGACATCCAAGACAGGGTTGTCGTACCACTCAGGAGCAGTACGCATCCTTGTCGACCTACGAGGTTCGATAGTAACTTGATCCGAAGCTTCATTATCATCATCATTTACTTCCTCTTCAACTAATGTAGGTTCCATAGAAACATCTTTCTGCACTACGCTACTCTCTGGTTGAAACAAAGGTTCAACAACCTCATCAAGTTCTATCTTCCTCTCACTCAATTCTTTCGAGAGAAACTTTTTCTCGGGAAAGGACCCGTTTTAGCAACAAACACTTTATGCTTGGATCTGAGATAGAAGGTTCACCCAACTGTTCTTAGGGTAATCTATGAAGATGCATTTGTCCGCTTTGGGTTCAAGCTCATTAGGTGAAAACATTTTTCCACACAAGCGTCGCAGCCCCAAACATTAAGAAATGACAGCTTAGGTTTCTATCAAACCATAATTCACACGGTGTCATCTCAATGGATTTAGATGGTGCCCTATTTAAAGTGAATGTAGTTGTCTCTAATGCATAACCCCCAAACTATAGTAGCAAAACGATAAGAGACATCATAGCCCGCACCATATACAATAGAGCACGACTATGACGTTCAGACACACCATCACACTATGGTGTTCCAGGTGGCGTGAGTTGTGAAACGACTTTCACATTGTCTAAAGTTGTATGCCAAACTCGTAACTCGGATATTCACCTCCAAGATCATATCGCAGACATTTTTATCTTCTTGTCACGATGATCTTAAACTTCACTCTGAATTTGCTTGAACTTTTGAAACGATTCAGGCTTGTATTTCATTAAGTAAACATACACTATATCTACTCAAATCATCAATGAAGGTAAGAAAATAACAATATCCACCGCACACTAAAAGACTCATTGGATTGCATACATCAACATGTATCATTTCCAATAAATCACTTGCCCACTCCATCAATCCAGAAAATGGGGTCCTTAGTCATCTTGCCCAAGAGGCATGGTTCACATGTCTCAACCGATTCGAATTCGAATGAGTCCAAAGATCCATCAACATGGAGTTTCTTCATGCGCTTTATACCAATATGACATTTAGCGGAAGTTCCAAGAGTACGTGGTACTATCATTATTAACTTTGTATCTTTTGGCATCAATGTTATGAACATGTGGATTACTATGATCAAGATTCAACAAACCATTCTCACTGGGTGCATGACCATTGAAGGTATTATTCGTGTAAACAGAATAACAATTATTCTCTAACTTAAATGAATAACCGTGTTGCAATAAACATGATCTAATCACGTTCATGCTCAATGCAAAACACCAAATAATATTTATTTAGGTTCGTCACTAATCCCGAAGGTAGAGAGAGCGTGCGATGTCGATTACATCAACCTTGGAAACATTTCCAACACACATCGTCACCTCACCCTTAGCTAGTCTCCGTTTATTCCGTAGCTTTTACTTTGAGTTACTAACATTTAGCAACCGAACTGGTATCCAATACCCAGGTGCTATTAGGAGTACTAGCAAGGTACACATCAATAACACGTATATCAAATACACTTGTGCAGACGTTGCCAGCCTTCTTATCTACCAAGTATCTAGGGTTGTCCCGCTTTGGCGACCGCTCACCTCATAATAGAAGCACTTAGTCTCGGGTTTGGGTTCAACTTTGGGTTGCTTCACTGGAGCAGCAACTGACTTGCCATCCATGAAGTTTCCCTCCTTGCCCTTGCCCTTCTCGAAACTAGTGGTTTTACTAACCATCAACACTTGATGCTCCTTCTTGATTTCTACCTTCTTGACACGACGAACTTTCGCAACGGTTCACAATCGGGGAGAACACAATTTATCTTGAAATTTAAGTGAGGGATCACCTTATAATCCTATCGTCGTCCTAAGCAAAACAAGGTGCATAAAAGGATTAACATCACATGCAAATCATAAGTGACATGATACGGCCATGAACTTGTGCTTTTGATCTCTATTTTGAAAGCACCGGCATGATCTCCATCGTCACCGGCATGACACCATGATCTCCATCATCTTGATCTCATCAACATGTCTCCATCGGAGTTGTCGCGCCCACCATGCTTCTACTACTATTGCTATCGTTTAGCGATAAAGTAAAGCATTACATAGCACTTAATGATTGACACACAGGTCATACAATAATTAAAGACAACCCTATGGCTCCTACCGGTTGCCGTACTCATCGACATGCAAGTCATGATATTCTATACAACACATGATCATCTCATACATCACATATATCTCATCATGTAATTGGCCATATCACATCACAACATACCCTGCAAAAACAAGTCAGACGTCCTCTAATTGTTGTTGCATGTTTTACGTGGCTGCTACGGGTATCTAGCAAGAACAATTCTCACCTACGCATAAACCACAACGGTGATACATAAGTTGCTTTTCAACCTTCTCAAGGACCGCCTTAGTCGGATCCGATCCAACTAAAGTAGGAGAAACAGACACCCACCAGCCATCTTTGTGCAACGAAGTTACACGTCAGTCATGGAACCGGTCTCTCGTCAGCGTACGAGTAAGGTTGATCGGGGCCGCTTCATCCCACAATAACGCTGAACCAAAACACGACCAAGGGAGGAAGCAATCTAAGCATAAACGCCCACAAACTCTTTGTGTTCTACTCGAGATCTCATCTACACATAGACCTAGCTCTGATACCACTGTTGGGGAACGTTGCATGGGAAACAAAAAAATTCCTACGCACACGCAAGATCTATCCATGGTGATGAGCATCTACGAGAGGGAGAGTGGATCTACATACCCTTGTAGATCGCTAAACGGGAAGCGTTAAGAAACGCGGTTGGTGTAGTCGAACGTCTTCGCGATTCAAATCACCGAGCATCCCGCGATCTCATCACAATCCGTCCCGCGATCCAATCACGATCCGTACCGTGAACTCATCATGATCCATCCCGTGATCTCATCATGATCCGTCTCGCGATCTTGATCACGGTCCTTTCGATCTGGCGCCGAACGGACGGCACCTCCGTGTTCAGCACACGTACAGCTCGATGACGATCTCTGCCTTCTTGATCCAGCAAGAGGGAGTGGAGAGGTAGATGAGTTCTCCGGCAGCGTGACGACATTGCGGTGATGGTGGTGGAGCTATTCCAGCAGGGCTTCGCCTAAGCACCGCTGAAAACCGATCTAGAGGAGAAATTGTGATCTAGAGGAGAGGTAGCACGTGGCTATTAGGGTAAGCTTTTTCCTCTAAATCCTCTAGTATATATAGGAGGGAGGGAGGGGAGGAGGCAGCCTAAAACCCTCAAGGTTTGGTCGAATTTGGAGGTGGAGAAGTCCTACTCCAATCCTATTAGGAGTAGGATTCCTCCTTTCCACCTGGAAACTCTTTCCACCTCTCCACCTTTGGATTTTTTCCTTCTCAAACCACTCCAGCCGCATGGGCCCTTAGAGGAGGCTTCGTCCATCCCACCAGGGGCTGGTTTACCTCCTCCCACAGCCCATGTAGCCTCTTGGGTCGAAATACCTCTCCCGATGGTCCCCCGGTACACTACCGGCACTCCCGTACACTACCGATGAGCCCGAAACTTTTTCGGCGACCAAAACAGGACTTCCTATATATCAATCTTTACCTCCGGACCATTCTGGAGCTCCTCGTGACTTACGGGATCTCATCCGGGACTCAAAAAAACCTTCGGTAATCACCATACATAACTCTATACTATCAAAACGTCACCGAACCTTAAGTGTGCAGGCCCTATGGGTTCGAGAACTATGTAGACATGATCGAGATACCTCTACGGTCAATAAATAATAGCTGGACCTGGATGCCCATATTGGTTCCTACATATTCTACGAAGATCTTTATCGGTCGAACCTCTATGTCAAGGATTCAGTTAATCCCGTATGATGTTCCCTTTGTTCTTCGGTATGTTACTTGCCCGAGATTCGATCATCGGTATCTCCATACCTAGTTCAACCTCGTTACCGGCAAGTCTCTTTACTCGTTCCGTAATACAAGATCCCGTGACTAACACTTAGTTGCATTGCTTGCAAGGCTTATTGTGATGTTGTATTACCGAGTGGGCCCTGAGATACCTCTCCGTCACACGGAGTAACAAATCCCAGTCTTGATCCATGCCGACCCAATAGACACCCTCGGAGATACCTGTAGACCACATTTATAGTCACCCAGTTATGTTGCGATGTTTGATACACACAAGGTACTCCTCCGGTGTCGGTGAGTTGCATGATCTCATGGTCATAGGAACAAATACTTGACATGCAGAAAACAATAGCAATAAACTAACATGATCATATGCTACGTTTGTAGTTTGGGTCTTGTCCATCACATCATTCTCCTAATGATGTGATCCCGTTATCAAATGACATCTCATGTCCATGACTAGGAAACCATAGCCATCTTTGATCAACGAGCTAGTCTATTAGAGGCATACTAGGGACATGGTGTTGTCTATGTATCCACACATGTATCTGAGTTTCCGATCAACACAATTATAGCATGGATAATAAACAATTATCATGAACAAGGAAATATGATAATAACCAATTTATTATTGCCTCTAGGGCATATTTCCAACACCATCCGTTCTGATCTAGCGACCCGGCTCGGGCCGCGGGTCCCCCACAGCGAAAACGATGCCCGCCTCCGCATCATCCGGCTCGCGTAGTCGGCCCTCCTCGAAGAGGAGGGCTTGACCGGCCCATCGTGTTTTGACCCTCGGATCCACAACGAGACTTTCCCGCCCAGCTTCATGCTCCCACGGGACACCCCGAAGTAAAACGGGGCTGCCAAGCCTGAGGACTGGCTGATCGACTACACCACCGCGTTCGGCATCGTCAGGGGTAACAAGCGCGTAGACATCCGCTACGCCCCCTCATGCTGATCAGTTCGGCCCGCACCTGGCTGAACAGCCTAGCAGCCGGCAGCATCAACACCTGGACGTACTTCGAAGAAGCATTCGTCTGCAACTTCATCGGCACCTACAAGCGGCCCGGCCGCCCCCGCGATTTGGTGTGCGTTCAGGGGCCGGACGAGGCCCTCCGCGACTACCTCACCCAGTGGACCGAAATACACAACTCTTGCAAAGGGGTTCATGAGGTACAGGCCATTCAGTACTTCATTGAAGGCTGTCACGACGGCACCCACCTCAAGCACAAACTCCTCTGCTCCGATCCGGCCACGCTAGCAGAACTCATGACCAAGGCGGACAAGTACGCCACGGCCGACTCTGCGATTCTGAAAGCACATTTGCTCCCTTGGTGGTTTTGGTAATTAATAACAACATATAAGTCATTGAACTAATGTTTCCACCAAGTATATTTTAGGAAAAGTTCAATGATAAGTATGGAAAAAGAATTGTGGAGATTGTGGAATTACCACCGGATGCAAGGAAATAGGTTGGCCAAGCTTCAAGCAAGAGGACTCTACATTTTACATTTGTGAGAAATCACTTTGAGTCCATAGTAAAGCCAATACTATTAAAAGGGGGTAAGTTTTTATTGGTGAACAAAATGCTCATACGTGCACAAGTGATAGTCACCAAAAACATCCACAAGCTCTCCCACCAAAGTATGTCTATAGCCAAACATTCAAAATCGGTGCAACCAACATTCCTATCCCGGTGCCACCGATTCCAACCCTAGACAGACTCAGCCAAACTCTAGCCACTTCGGTGCAACCGATTCCATACCGGTGCCACCGAGTTCGGGTTGCCAACTTTCTATTACGCAAATTCACATTTTCGGTCCCACCGATAATGTTGAGTCGGTGTTACCGAGATTGGAAATCTGACCGTTGGTCACCTTATCGGTGCAACCGAGATTCCTATACCGGTCTCACCGAGATTCAAAATTTGCCACCTTTTGGTCACTTCGGTACCACCGAGATTAACACATCGGTGTCACCGAGTCTGACTTATTGTGTGTAACAGTTGGATTTTAGGGGATGCCTATATATATCCCTCCACCACCACTTAATTGGAAGAGAAGCACTCAGAACTATTCCATACCTACCCTATCAGATTTTCTGAGAGAGAATCACCTACCCTTGTGTTGAGATCAAGATCTTCCACTCCAACCATATGGATCTTGATTTCTAGCCTCCCCAAGTTGCTTTCCACCAATCACACCTCTTCCACCAAGCCAAATCTTTGAGAGAGTGTTTGTGTGTTGAGGAGTCTATCATCTTGAAGCACAAGAGCAAAGAGTTCATCGTCATTACAGAGCCTATTACCTTTTGGAGGGTGGTCCCTCCTAGATTGGTTAGGTGTCGTTTGGGAGCCTCCTACTTCGTGTTGTGGAGTGAACCAAGAAGTTTGTAAGGGCAAGGAGATTGCCTACTGCGTGAAGATCTACCCATAGTGAGGCTAGTCTTTCGTGGATGGAAGTCGTATGGAATAGTCAAGGTTGCTACTTCATGGACCCATATGGGTGGATCCCTCCGTGGACTCTCGCGACCGTTACCCTCCGTGGGTTGAAGACTCCATAAACGTGGATGTACGATAGCGCCACCTATCGGAACCACGGGAAAAATCATCGTGACTACAATTGCATTTGATCTTCCTACCCTATCCCTTTTACTCATGCTTGTTGTTTCTTTCCGCTGCTATACTCTTAGACTTGCATGTGTAGGGTGTACTTGATATGTTATGAATGCTAAAACTTGCCAAGAATTAAAATTGGGAAAAAGCATAGTTTTATTTCGTCAAGTAGTCTAATCACCCCGCCCCTCTAGACCTACTTTTGATCCTACAGATTCGGGTCAAGACGACCCCGCCCGCCAAGGCAACGCCGACGCGGGCTGTGTCACGACCGGCTGCCGATAATCGGCAGCCGAAGAACAATAAGCACAAGAACGACCAGCCGGACTCCCGCTACGGGAGCCGGCAGGTTGCCACCGTCACGAAAGAGGAGCCGGCTGCCCAGCCTGCCGGCCAGCGTCAGCGCACCGGCAAGGCTTCCTGGCAGCCCAAGCTCACGTTCGAGCAAATGCTTGACCTCCCCTGCAAGAATCACTCTGGAGCCAAGCCCTCCACGCACATGCTCCGGCAGTGTAGCTTCTCATAACAAATGGCCTGGGGGGATGGCCTCCTAGCCCCCCCCCCCCCCCGCACCGCATGCCCGTGCACTGGCCCCGGCCCCAGCTGCCACCCCGGCGCCGGCACCGGCTCCGGCCCAGAATGATGGTCGCCTGCTCGACGAGTTCCCCAACCAAGATGGTTGCTACATCGTCTTCACCAGTGAAGAGACGGACAAGCATGCTCAGCGTCGGCTCGACCACGAGGTGAATGCCACCATGCCCGCGACTCCCCGGTACATGCACTAGTCGGAGAAGCCGGTCACTTGGAGCCGGGCTGACCACCCGGCCGTGATGCCAAATCTTGGCAGCTACGCCCTGGTCCTTGAACCCACCATCGCCTCCGAGAAGCGCATCTGCCGCTTTTCGTGGGTGTTGATCGATGGCGGCAGCAGCATCAACATCCTCTACCTCGACACGATGCAAAAGCTGGGGCTCAAAGCAGAAGATCTGCAGGCGAGCCGGACGGTTTTCCTCGGCATCGTGCCGGGAAAGTCCTACTCCCTCATTGGCAAGATCAAGCTCGACGTCCTCTTCAGTGGACCAGGCAACTTCCGACGCGAGCCGGTATGGTTCGAGGTGGTGGACCTCGCAAGTCCCTACCACGCGCTGTTGGGCCGACCGGCCCTCATCAAGTTCATGGCGGTCCCCCATTACGCCTACCTCAAGATCAAGATGCCGGGTCCCAAGGAGATCATCTCCATGGCCGGCGACTACAAGATATCCATCTAGTGCGTGCGGGATGGCAGCCGATTGGCCTAGGCCCTGGAGATAGTGGAGGAGAAGCGACAGCTCGACCGGCTCGTGGCCCTTGCTGCGAGCCTGCCGGCCGTGCAGGTCCCCCCTTGCAGTTGGTCAGTGAGGCTTCATTCCAGCCGTCCAAGCACACCAGGCGCATCCCGCTTGACCCGGCCAACCCCGAGCAGTGCGTCACCATCGGCTCTCGCCTCGACAGCAAATAGGAAGGCGAGCTCGTCGACTTCCTCCGTGAGAATCGGGACATCTTTGAATGGTTCCCCAAGGACATGACGGGTGTTCCGAGGAAGTTCGCCGAGCACAAACTTCACGTCCGGCCGAATGCTAAACCGGTCAAGCAACCCCTGCGTCGCTTCTCCGAGGAGAAGCGGCGCACTATAGGAGAAGAGATCGCCCGGCTGCTGGTAGCCGGCTTCATCATGGAGGTTTTCCACCCAAACTGGCTGGCCAAACCAGTCCTGGTGCTGAAGAAGAACAAGACCTAGCGCATGTGCATTGAGTACACCAGCCTGAACAAGGCATGCCCCAAGGACCCGTTCGCGCTGCCACTGATCGATTAAGTTATGGACTCCATGGCCGGCTGTGACCTTCTGTCCTTCCTGGACGCCTACTCCAGCTACCACCAGATCAAGTTGGACCCGAAGGACCGGCTCAAGACCTCCTTCATCACCCCCTTCGGGGCCTATTGCTACATTACCATGTCCTTCGGCCTGAAGAATGCAGGCGCTACCTTCTAGCACTGCATGCAGAAGTGTCTCCTGCCTTAGATAGGCAGGAACGTCCACGTCTATGTCGACGACATCGCTATCAAAACCAAGAAGCACTTTAGCCTCCTCGACGACCTCCAGGAGACGTTCGCGAACTTGCGCGAGTACAAGATCAAGATCAACCCGGAGAAGTGCGTCTTTGGCATCACAGCCGGCCAGCTCCTAGGTTTCTTCGTGTCCGCTCGCGGCATCGAAGCTAACCCCGAGAAGATCCGGGTGATCGAGTGCATGCCCAAGCCGACCCGGCTCCGCCATGTCCAGAAGTTCATCGGCTGCCTCGCCTCCCTCAGCCGGTTCATCTGTCGGCTGGGAGAGAAGGCTCTGCCCCTCTACGGGCTCCTTCGGAAGACGGCTCTGGTCGAGCCAGGCCACATCCTCATGAAGAAGTCAGGCATGTTCAACTGGCCCGATGAGGTGGACGAGGCCATCTACGGCCTCAAGCGGGCCCTCACCAGCGCGCCCATCCTGGCCGCGCCGGCTGAGAAGGAGCCCTTGCTCGCGTACATCACGGCGACCACACGTGTCATCAGTGTCGTTCTGGTGGTCGAGCGACCGGAGGAGGGCAAGACGCTGCTGGTCCAGCGTCCCGTCTACTACCTCAGCGAGGTCCTCTCCGCCTCCAAGCAGAAGTACCCCCACTACCAGAAGATGTGCTATGGCATATACTTCACCGCCAAGAAGGTCAAGCGGTACTTCCAAGAGCACACCATCACCGTGGTGAGCACGGCCCCCTCGGCGAGATCATGAGCGGCCGGGACTCCACCGATCGGATCGCCAAATGGGCCATCGCCCTCGCCGACCACGAGATCCGGTACGAACCATGTATTGCCATCAAGTCGCGGGCAATGGCCGAATTCCTCGTCGACCGGGCGGAGACCGAATTTGTGTCGCCTCCCCCGGACTCTACACATTGGCGCATGCACTTCGACGGCTTGAAGATGAGGACCGGCTTGTGTGTCGGCATAGTCCTCTCCTCCCCAAAGGGAGACCAACTAAAGTACGCCCTCTAGATCCACTTCGCCGCCTCCAACAACGTGGCCGAGTACGAAGCACTCGTCCACGGCCTCCGGCTCGCCA
The DNA here is from genome assembly GCA_022496015.1 of Hordeum marinum. NCBI lineage: Eukaryota > Viridiplantae > Streptophyta > Magnoliopsida > Poales > Poaceae > Hordeum > Hordeum marinum. The sequence continues at coordinate 391,602,544 of CM039672.1, forward strand.
AGGAGATTGGAATCAGGCGCATCCTATGCTTCGGCGACTCCAACCTCGTGGTGCAGTAGGTCTCTGGCGAATGGGACGCCAGGGACGCCAACATGGCCAGCTATTGATTTCTCGTCCAACAGCTCACCGGCTCCTTCGAAGGCTGTGAGTTCCACCACGACCCCCGAGCGGACATCGAGGCGGCCGATACGTTGGCAAAAATCGGCTCCACCCGGCAAGCCATCCTAGCCGGCGTCTCCCTCGAACGGCTTCTCAAGTCGTCGATCAAGCCCTCCCCCGAATCGGTAATTTACTTCAAATTTAAGGACAGTTTCAATAAGAAGCAAAGTAATCAAAGAAACTATGAACGAAGAAAAAATGGACGGGCCAAAAAACCGCAGTGTCCTTTAAAATAGGGATACATGTTTAGATTCGCCATTTAGAAAAAGGTTTCGGTTTTAGAAAAGTCCACCAATAGTAATGGATCGATGTTACTTGATCCTTGGTGCATGATTTTCATAGTGCATCCTCAATGCGTGTATGAGAAGGAAAAGATAAAGTATGTCTCACGATGGATGAAAAATTAAAAGACCCTATAAAGTACGGTTAATTTAGAGGAACACTAATTATTTTCTTTACTTTTATTAGTGGCGAGTTGAGTAATTTACTTCAAATTTAGGGTTGGTTTTGATGACGGCCAAAAAAATTCAGAAAAACTATTAACAAAGTTTTTTCACTTACATATGATGTAATGGGTAATTTACTTCAAATTTAAGAGCAGTTTCAATAAAAAGCAAAATAATCAAAGAAACTAATGTATTAATGAAGAAAAAAATGGACGGACCAAAAGAACGCAGTGTCTTTCAATCTAGGGGTATAAGTATAGATTCGCCGTCTAGTAAAAGTTTCCGTTTTAGAAAAGTTCACCAGTAGTAATGGACCGATGTTACTTGATGATCGGTGCATGCTTTTCTTAGTGCATCTCAATGCGTGTATGAAAAGGAAAAGATAAAGTATGTCTCACGATGGATGAAAAACTAAAAGACCCTATAAAATACGAATAATTCAGAGAAACACTAATTATTTTTCTTTACTTTTACTAGTGCCGAGTTGGGTAATTTACTTCAAATTTAAGGTTGATTTTGATGATGGCTAAAAAATTCAGAAAAACAATTAACAACAATTTTTTCACTTACGGATTACGTGGTGGGTAATTTACTTCAAATTTAAAAACAGTTTCAATAAAAAGTAAAATAATCAAAGAAACTACTGTATTATTGAAGAAGAAAAATGGGCGGATAAAAAGAAACACAATATCTTTTAATATAGGGGTACATGTATAGATTCGTCATCTAGAAAAAGGTTTCCGTTTTAAAAAACTCCACCGATAGTAATGGATTGATGTTAGTTGATCTTGGTGCATGCTTTTCTTAGTGCACCTTAATGCTTGCATGAGAAGGAAAAGATAAAGTATGTCTCGTGATGGATGAAAAACTAAAAGACCCTATAAAGTATGAATAATTCAGATGGACACTAATTATTTTCTTTACTTTTACTAGTGGCGAGTTGGTAATTAACTTTAAATTTAGGGTTGGTTTTTATGACGGCTTAAAAATTCAAAAAACAATTAACAAAGAATTTTTCACTTACGGATGATGTGGTGGGTAATTTACTTCAGATTTAAGAACGGTTTCAATAAAAAGGAAAATGATCGAAGAAATTACCGTATTAATAAAGAAAAAATGGATAGATAAAAATAACAGTGTCTTCTATACTACTATTAAACAAGCGAAATTATCTTTTATAAGTGCACCCCGTCTAAGTACACACAACAATCTGGATCCATTAAAACCATACGATCGGACCCTCTCATTTAGATCTAGCCGTTAATATAATAACTAATCCTTATCCAAAGTATATTTATCTACTATATACCTCTATAAAAGCAGAAAGGACATATCTAACTCACCATCTCAGCCGTTTAATTATGCTAGAAATCTTTGTTAACGAACTCGCCAACGAAACGCTCAGTCCCGCCTTGCACGCCTGCACGTCCTAAACGCTACACCTCCCGCGTCTGTAAAAGGCAACCACTCAGCGCCGGCCCCGCTCGCTCTGCCCCCTGCCCGCACCGGCCGCCACAACCGCCGCTCAACACTGTCCCCGCCCGCTCTACCTCTGCCCACACTGGTTGCCGTACCCACCTTTTGCCCCCGCCCGCACCGGTCGCTCGGCCCCGCCACCTGCCCGCACCGGTCGCCGGTCACACCCGCCGCTCAGCCTCCGCCCGCACCAGTCGCCGGTTAGCCCCCGCTCTGCCTCCGCCCGGTCGCAGGTCGCTCGGCCCGCCCCGAGATGCAGGACAAGGGTGCCGGACAAGGACAAGACAAGGGTGAGGTGCAGGACACCGTCCGCCTCTGCTCACAAGGACGCTGCACACGCCCCCGAGTCCTCGGCCTGGGACTGTCGTCGTGGACGCCGGGGTCGCTGGGTTGTTGTTGCTGCCTACTACATACGTATGAATCCTCCCGTTACTTTGTTCGACCCCACTCGACCTTGCATCAAGCTCATATAGTGGACCAAGATTGCAGTAGTGGGCTGTAGAACATCGTTCACAGAGCAGCAATTTTCACATGACAATTTCGAGCTGGGATGCCCCCGTTTAGTTTTCTGAACATGCTTTGTTATTAGTCAGGTTGCATTTTCTGAACATGCTGGGATGACCATGTGTTCTATGAACATGTTGCATTTTTTAGATGAGTAACCTTGGCAAAATATAGTGCAAGACAATTGTATTTTTATTGTTCACTATCCATCACAAATCTGGGCGTTAAATTTACGCCTATTTCGTGTCTGCATTAGTAGCTTTCTAACTTCTAACTTAGCAAATTTAATGACCGTTTTGTTATCCAAATCACTAATAAGGTTATGTTGTCAATACTATTTTTTACCAGTTGAGTTTATTTTTTCTAACATAGCGCCCATAAAATATTTACGTGTTTAGAATCTTAACACCAAACTTATCTGAGAACTTAACACCAACAGTATCTGTCAGTACTGAGTGCATCGCACATAAAATAGATAGCATACAAAATTTTCTATTTGAGTAAGGTATCCTATGATATATTACCTATTATAATTTTTTTGTTGATGCAGATAAAATTAATGATGCCTATATTTCTCAAAAGTTTATTGCTGAACACGTTGTTTTTTTCCTTGTTGGCTCCATATACTATCTTTCAGACAATCTTTATAATTTTAGGTGTTTAAATAGCCTTGGTGATCCCAATATGTAGTAAACACTTTACGCCTCTTATTGTGCGGATTTTTTTCCTCTTGACGGATGCTTAGTTCTCATTTAGGACACATGACATTACTGAAGGGGTAATTATAATTAATAGTCTGGGCTTTGAGGGAGTGACAATGCTTGCTTGCGATGATCAAGTTAAAAGTGCATGGATTTGTAAATTTTAAAGTTTAGAACAAAAGAATATTTTGATCTAATATGATATGTGAATTTTTTTCAGGAAAGATACAAATTCTCATCTTGAGTTCTGGATTGCTATTCCAGGGCATGGAATTGTTTCGTTGTTGTACTGATATCCGAGGGCGTGAGATTGACAAAGACACTGGTGATATCTTAGCCTATTATTGTATTGGTACATTATTCACCCTACTTATTTGATTTTGTTATATTGATACAATATTAGATTTTTTATTTTACTTAACTAATCTTGTTTTTTAAAGATGGCTATCAATTCATGAGAATGGTAAATAATTGCCTATTTGACTATGTTGAATGCTGGAATTTGTTACTACGGCTAAACATGTATAATTCATGTAGAATGGTTCAGGTTAAACTTGATAAATGCAATTTACTTTTTGGTTCCATCTCACAATTCAGTTGTAGTATTGATTTTGACAGTTTTCAGGAATTTTAAGCCATCTTTAGATTTTAGCTTCTTCAATCATTCTGAATTATTTAATGTTAGTATGAGTTACATGCGTTCCCATGATTAAACCTGGGGATTGTGTAGTTGACCACTTGGGTATGTTTGATTTCTTTAGTAGATGCAGCGACAACCACCATTATTCATGATATGTTTCAAAGATGGATTATTACCAGTGCCACGCCTTTGTTGGTTTAATCAAATACTTCAGCCGGGATGGTTCTTACTAATATTTAAGCCAGCTTCAATTTTTAGCCTGCTAGGTCATTTTGGATTATTTAGTTTCAGTTTTGGGTGCATGTCTTTAATAGAACAACAAACTGATTTTAGATGCTAAAATAAATAGTAAAGGCTACTTCCTCATGGCGATATGTGTAGAAAGACGATCCCAGTGGAGGAGATCCCGACTATCGATGTAAAGCCGGAGCGGAAGAAGGGCATGAAGATTTTTCTGGTATAGTTATGTGTTTCAAAAAGTTATTGGGGTGTAAATTTTATATTAATACTATAGTCTAAGAAGTTATATTTCCAAATATTTCACTTTTCGCATAAGCTGAGGCACCATTTTATTTTAGAATATTTTTGAAGTAAAATTTGTGAATAAACTGCATGGTGTTTCAAGTGTGTGGATTGCACTTTTGCTAAAATAAAATGAGATAACAAAGTGCAGAGGATATGAATGGTTGTGGCTTCTGGGGTCGGCCGGGGAGGCGACAACGGCGGGGAGCAGTGATACATCGGCGGACAACAACGCATGTGTAGCACGCAGTGTCAGCGGTTGCACAGCCATGATGGACTAGCAACAACGCGAAGCAGGTGCAGGTGGGGGTAAGAGTAAGTCTCACTTGTCATGTATAACTCATGGCCAGCAAAGAGTATCACTTGACACTCTCTACAGAAAGAATACTGCTGTGACGATTATATACGTATATGTTCCACTTGGTTGCTCAGTTAGTATTAATTTCTTATCACTATTTTTCTTGCAGTCAAGTTTTTAAACTGGGCTTTGATGAGAAGTTCATTCGTATATGGGAATTCTAAGTTTGTATACTCTGTCGCTGGTTTCAAGTCATGAGCAGTTAGAGATTACCAGGTTCGGATGTATATATGTGTGCTTTTTGTATAGGTGTACCTGCATTATTCCTAGACAAAGGGAAGTCATATACCCCCTCTGGTCTTGAAAAATTATTTTCCTAGAAACTGTTTGGTGGTTTCGAATGCAGACTAAAATTTTAGTTGATGTTGCTTTCTGCAATTATGTTAATCTCAGACATACTATTGTTAGAGATCCGTAGACAACATGTCTTTGAGTAAGAAGCAGTAAATTAGAAACTTTGGTGAACTGGAGAAAGCAAGCTTTCATCGTTGAGATTGAAATAACCTAGGATAGAGACTTGACGGGCACATAATTATTTTACACTGACCTACTGAACCATGAAACAACATTGCTGAGCTTCAACATTTCGATAAAACATCACATGGAAAATTAGCTACAACCGATCAGATTGTTAAATCCTGACGTGTTTTATGTTGAACTCAAGAAATGCGGATAAGCAAGAAAGCTTATGAAGAGATCAGTGCATCATCTCTTACGCAACTGCTATTGCAATTGACTCCTTTCGAAGCACTGGTGAATCTATAAGCATACTAGTAGAAAACCGACCTTTTGTCCGCATCATTAGTCCTGGTTGGCTTTTGAGCCGGCACTAATGTGATCATTAGTGCCGGTTCGTGACGGGGATCATTAGTGCCGGTTCGTTACGGACCTTTAGTTCCGGTTGGTAGCTCCAACCGACACTAAAGGTGTGGTGGCAGGCTGGCGTCAGCCTGTGGCCCCATGGAAACCTTTAGTCCCGGTTGGTGGCTCCAACCGAGACTACAGGCTAACCTTTAGTCGTGGTTGGACCACCAACCGGGACTAAAGGTTGGTTATGGTTGTGGTGGGAGTTTAGTCCCACCTCGCCAAGCGAGGGGTGCTCGAACCGGTTTATAAGCCCACCCCTCTCTGCCTTGTTGTGTTCCTCCCAAATTGAAAATAGATGCCCTTATATGGGGAAAATTGACCTCAAATCAAACTGAATATTAGTTTGAATTCAGGTCAGATTTTCCCTACATAAGCGCATATATGGTCATTTTTGCTATTTATTATGTTATTTCGTTTTTTTTACTTATTTGAACACCATACTTTTTGTGTGCTCAAAATGCAGCATTCAAAGCCACATCATCAACTTTCAACCTTTTCTGACTTCATTTGCTATTTTTTCATGCACTTACTGGTTTTATTTTAGCAAAATAACCCTTAAATTGAAAAACACTTCAAATGAACTCTGAAAAGGTTGAAAGTTGGCATGGTATCATCATTTCATCCACATAGCATGTTATAAAAAGTTGAGAGGGTTACGGCAAAAACTGGATGCACTTCGTGTATAAAATGGACAATCTCTTTCGAAGTATCAGAGTTTCGGACGAAAACTCGCCTGTTACAAAGGCATTTCATTTTTTTAATTTCTTTGAACTCCATACTTTTTGTGTGTTCAAAATGCAGCATTCAAAGCCACATCATCAATTTTCAACACTTTCTGACTTCATTTGCTATTTTTCATGCACTTACTGATTTTATTTCAGCAAAATAACCCTAAAATTGAAAAACACTTCAAATAAACTCTACAAAGGTTGAAAGTTGGCATGGTATCATCATTTCACCTACATAGCATGTTATAAAAAGTTGAGAAGGTTACGACAAAAATTGGATGCACTTCGTGTACAAAATGGACAATCTCTTTCGAAGTAACAGGGTTTCGAACGAAAACTCGCTGTTACAAAGGCATTTCATTTTTTTTAACTTATTTGAACTCCATATTTTTTTTGTGTCCAAAATGCAGAATTGAAAGCTACACCATCAATTTTCAATCCTTTCTGACTTCATTTGCTATTTTTCATGCACTTACTGATTTTATTTCAGCAAAATAACCCTGAAATTGAAAAGCACTTTAAATGGACTCTGAAAAGGTTGAAAATTGGCATGATATCATCATTTCAACCACATAGCATATTATAAAAAGTTGAGAGGGTTATAGCAAAAACTGGATGCACTTCGTGTACAAAATGGACAATCTCATTCGAAGTATCAGGGTTTCGGATGAAAACTCGCCTGTTACAAAGGCCTTTCATTTTCTAAATAACCTAAGAATTACCAAATTGGATATAATTATAAAACATGATAATATTAAACAGTAGAGAAAATCACTAAAAATTTTATTTTTAAAGTAAAGTTATTCACAAACTAGTGATTCACACAAATTTCAAAATATTCAAATTTAAACTATTCGAATTTGAAAACTACTGCCACTAATAAAAAGTTTGTAATTTTTATGACCTAACGCAAAAATATTCGCTCATTAACTCTTAATAAAGGCACACGAAAATACAAAACAAAAGTAAATAAATAAAATGAAAAATGAAAAAAATGAAAAAAAAAATAATAGGCCACGGCCTGCATACGACTAGAAACCCAACCTGGGCCAGGATGCAGGCCCGCAAGGCCGAGTAGGCCCAACAGGGCCGCACAGGTTCGATAGGCCCACATAGGCCCTGCTTAGAGAGGAGTTCGAGGGAGCAGCCGCAACGTGGCTTATAAACCAGTGCAGTTGCCCCTCGCTTGGCGAGGTGAGATTAAACTTCTCATGCACCGGGCATGCGCGAACACCACCTTTAGTCGCGGTTGGTGGCTCCAACCGCGACTAAAGACCCCCCTTTAGTCGCGGTTGGATCCACCAACCGCGACTAAAGCTGAATTTCACCAACCACGACAAAATGTCCTTCTATATAAGCAGGAGTTGAAATTTTTTCACTTTCCATCTGCTTCTCCGTCTCTCTTCTACCACAGAGATCGCCACGCGCGCACGCCCGACGCCATCACCACCCCAGACACGCTGCCCCCATCGCGCGCCGCCCGGCCCCGCCTCCTCAAGCTCGCGCGTCGTCGTCGTCGCCTTGTCGGTCGTCGCCCCGCTATGAGCCCCCGACTCGCCTCTGAATATTTTTTCTTAATAATTAGATGAATTTTAGATATATTAGATGTATATTAGTTGTTAATTAGATGTTAATTAGATGAATTTAAATGTTAATTAGATGTGGATTAGATGTTAGATGAATTAGATGTTGATTAGATGTTAGATGTATATTAGATCTTAATTAGATGTATATTAGTTGATTTTTAATGTTAATTAATTAGATATTACATGAATTAGATTTATATTAGATGTATATTAGATGAATTTTGAATGCTAATTAGATGTTAGATGAATTTTAATTAGATGTTAATTAGATGAATTTTGAATATTAATTGTTAGAGGAAAAAAATTCATAAGAATTTTTTTCTCGAAGTCAACAATGCCTGGCCCCCATCCTCGTCGTCGACTCGTTCGTGACGACGTCGTGCTTCAGAGGGGCAACGTTCGGGACTGGGCCCCACCTGGCTGGCACTAGGAGGTGCTACCTTCAGCGGTGTGCAGCTTGGTGAGGAAGCTGGGTCCCGTCGTCGACCCGGAGCTTCTTTGGTTGCGTTCGCGTGGGCCACTTTTGGTGCGGAGGCAGCCGGCCCCGCCAGAGGTGGTACATCGCCGTGTCAGGGAGGAGGACGAGCACGTCCGTCGGTACATGGATGCGTTGGACGTCAGGTTCTCCAATACCTGGCAGGTTCTTCACGGATCTCACCCGAGCTATGATCCTGTCATAGTTCCTTCTCTTTGGGTATCCACCGCCTGCCGCGCGAGACGTCAACTGGATCTGTAGTAGTGATATTATATAATCAATAATATTCGAGATGTATTAGTAATAATATTTGAGATGTATTTGAGATTATATTCGATAATATTCGAGATTATATTCGATGATGCATATTATGTACGATGATTTAGTTTTCCTTATTGATTGCATGCATTCTAATTTGAATACTAAATTGTTTTATCTTTCTTCTGAGTTAGTTAAATATAAGCTGTGGACAATACCGGCAGAGAAGGAGAAGAGGCTCTGTTCAACATCATACGCTCCACGAGCCCACAACATGAACATGAAGATAATGACAGCTCGTAATATCTGAACAATTCCGATGAGGGTTGTATGTTTGATGTAGAGGAAAGAATAGATGAATTTGACAACAATGTTGACGAAGAAAATGTTCTTCAAATAACAAAGACCGGCGAGGTATATTTATTATATAAGCCATCCGGTGATCATTACATGTCTTAATTGAGTTGTATATGTATTAACGAATCGATCATTCTTCTTTTAGGCCTTCGGATCGAGCAAATCTTCTACAAGCGACAGGGTAAAGCGAGGCCTGGCCAGAAAGTTGGACGCTGGCATAAAGCTCAACATCGATTCCATCAATACATCAACCGACGAACCGCTTGAACCTAAGAAAAATGCGACAAAGTTCAAGAATCAATGCGGAGTTATTGTTAGGGACCTAATCTCGATCTCCACACAAGAATGGAAAAGCCAGCAAAGGGAGATCGACAAGGAGTTACTTTTGTTGATGAAAGAGCAAAATATGTACTTTGGACCGAGCTGCTGTCACATTTCACACTACCGAAAAACTTGAAAGATGCAGATCTGAATAAAGTCAGAAACTATGCTCTTAAAAAGATGGCGGTCGCATTCAACACCTTCAACAAAAATGCATGGGCTGCCTACGTCAAATCAAACAAGACGACTCCAGAATTCGAGGGAGCACTGATGAAAGCAAAAGATCACTAGGACGATTTTGTGAAGTTCAAGGAATCGGAACTAGCTAAGGAACGGTCGAGAAAAAACAAGATTAATGCTGCGAAAAAGGAGTGGCACCATACTCTGGGGGCAGGTGACTACCGGACGGCCCTGCCTAAGTGGGATAAATCCAAAAAAGATGTGATTGGTGCAGAGGTCACTCTAGTTACAGTGACCTGGCCCCCGAGGTGCAGGACATGGTTTTACGCGCATGGGGGGGAAGTTGGACCCAAAGATAGGGGATATTAGGGGAATGTTGCATGGGAAAGAAAAAAATTCCTACGCACACGCAGATCTATCCATGGTGATGAGCATCTACGAGAGGAAGAGTGGATCTACGTACCCTTGTAGATCGCTAAGCGGGAAGCGTTAAGAAACGCGGTTGGTGTAGTCGAACATCTTCGCGATCCAAATCGTCGTGCGTCCCGCGATCCAATCACGATCCGTCCCGTGAACTCGATCACGATCCTTCTCACGAACTTGATCACGATCCTTCCGATCTAGCGCCGAACGGACGACACCTCCGCGTTCAGCACACGTACAGCTTGATGATGATCTCCGCCGTCTTGATCCAGCAAGAAGGAGCGGAGAGGAAGAAGAGTCCTCAGGCAGCATGATGGCGCTCCGGTGATGGTGGTGGATCTATTCCGGCAGGGCTTCACCTAAGCACTGCAGAAATCCGATTTAGAGGAGAAACTATGGACTAGAGGGTAGGGTTGCGCGTGGCTGAAAATCTTGTCCAAAAACCCTAAAACCCTCTAGTATATATAGGAGGAGAGCAGGAGAGGAGGCAGCCTTGGCTTCCAAGCCAATCTAGTTCGGCCGAACTAGGAGGGAGGAGTCCATCTCCTCCACTCCTAGTAGGATTAGGACTTCTTCCTTATTTTATCTTTTTTGCCTTTTTCCACCTTTTTCCTTTTGGGTTTTTCTTCCCAGCCGCATGGGCCTTGTGTGGGACTTTCACAAGCCCACTAAGGGCTGGTATTCACTCTCCCACAGCCCATGAAGCCTCTTGGGTCGAAATACCCCTCCCGGTGGTCTCCTGGTACACTACCGGCACTCCCGGTACACTACCGATGAGCCCGAAACTTTTCCGGCGACCAAAACAGGACTTCCTATATATGAATCTTTACCTCCGGACCATTCTGGAGCTCCTCGTGAAGTCCGGGATCTCATCCGGGACTCCGAACAACCTTCGGTCACCATCATACATAACTCTATACTACCGAAATGTCACCAAACTTTAAGTGTGCAGACCCTGCGGGTTCGAGAACTATGTAGACATGACCGAGACACCTCTACGGTCAATAACCAATAGCGGGACCTAGATGCCCATATTGGTTCCTACATATTTTACAAAGATCTTTATCGGTCGAACCTCTATGTCAAGGATTCAGTTAATCTCGTATGATGTTCCCTTTGTTCTTCGGTATGTTACTCGCCCGAGATTCGATCGTCGGTATCTTCATACCTAGTTCAACCTCGTTACTGGCAAGTCTCTTTACTCGTTCCGTAATACAAGATCCCGTGACTAACACTTAGACACATTGCTTTCAAGGCTCATTGTGATGTTGTATTACCGAGTGGGCCCTAAGATACCTCTCCGTCACACGGAGTAACAAATCCCAGTCTTGATCCATGCCAACTCAATAGACACCCTCGGAGATACCTGTAGAGCACCTTTATAATCACCCATTTACGTTGCGACGTTTGATACACACAAGGCACTCCTCCGATATCCGTGAGTTGCATGTGTTGGAAATATGCCCTAGAGGCAATAATAAATTAGTTATTATCATATTTCCTTGTTCATGATAATCGTTTATTATCCATGCTATAATTGTATTGATCAGGAACTTAGATGCATGTGTGGATACATATACAAAACCATGTCCCTAGTATGCCTCTAATAGACTAGCTCGTTGATCAAAAGATGGTTAAGGTTTCCTAGCCATGGACATGAGATGTCATTTGATAACGGGATCACATCATTAGGAGAATGATGTGATGGACAAGACCCAAACTACAAAACGTAGCATATGATCGTGTTAGTTTATTGCTGCTGTTTTCTGCATGTCAAGTATGTGTTCCTATGACCATGAGATCATGCAACTCAAGGACATCGGAGGAGTGCCTTGTGTGTATCAAAAGTCGCAACGTAACTGGGTGACTATAAAGGTGCTCTACAGGTATCTCCGAGGGTGTTTGTTGAGTTGGCATGGATCGAGACTGGGATTTGTTACTCCGTGTGACGGAGAGGTATCTCGGGGCCCACTCGGTAATACAACATCACAATGAGCCTTGCAAGCAATGTGACTAATTGTTAGTTGCGGGATCTTGTATTATGGAACGAGTAAAGAGACTTGCCGGTAACGAGGTTGAACTAGGTATGGAGATACCGACGATCGAATCTCGGGCAAGTAACATACCGAAGAACAAAGGGAACATCGTACGGGATTAACTGAATCCTTGACATAGAGGTTCGACCGATAAAGATCTTCGTACAATATGTAGGAACCAATGTGGACATCCAGGTCCCGCCATTGGTTATTGACCATAGAGGTGTCTCGGTCATGTCTACATAGTTCTCGAACCCGCAGGGTCTGCACACTTAAGGTTTGGTGACGTTTCGGTAGTGTAGAGTTATGTATGGTGGTGACCGAAGTTTGTTTGGAGTCCCAGATGAGATCCCGGACGTCACGAGGAGCTCCGGAATGGTCTGGAGGTAAAGACTCATATATAGGAAGTCACAGTTTGGTCGCCGAAAAAGTTCCGGGCTCATCGGTAGTGTACCGGGAGTGCCGGTAGTGTACCGGGAGACCACCTGGAGGGGTATTTCGACCCAAGAGGCTTTATGGGCTGTAGGAGGATGAATAGCAGCCCTTGGTGGGCTGGTGGAAGTCCTACACAAAGCCCATGAGGCTGGGAAGAAAATACCAAAAGGAAAAAGGTGGAAAAAGGCAAAAAAGGGCCAAATAAGGAAGGAGTCCTAATCCTACTAGGAGTGGAGGATGAGGACTCCTCCCTCCTTGGTTTGGCCAACCCAAGGGCTGCCTTTTTGGCAGCCAAGCATCCTCCTCCTCTCCTCCTATATATACTAGAGGATTTTAGGGTTTTGGCATAAGATTTTCAGCCACGTGCCACCCGTTCCTCTAGTGCATAGCTTCTCCTCTAGATCGGATTTCTGCAGTGCTTAGGCGAAGCCCTACTGGAATAGCTCCACCACCATCTCCGGAGCACCGTCACGCTACCGGAGAACTCTTCCTCCCCTCCACTTCCTCTTGCTGGATCAAGACGGTGGAGATCGTCATCAAGCTGCACGTGTGCTGAACGCGGAGGTGCCGTCCGTTCGGTACTAGATCGGAAGGATCGTGATCAAGGCCACGAGACGATTCATGATGAGTTCGCGGGACGGACCGTGATGAGTTCGCGAGATGGATCGTGATTGGATCGCGGGACGCTCGGCGATTTGGATCGCGAAGATGTTCGACTACACCAACCGCGTTTCTTAACGCTTCCCGCTTAGCGATCTACAAGGTACGTAGATCCACTCTCCCTCTCGTAGATGCTCATCACCATGGATAGGTTTGCGTGTGCGCAGGAAATTTTTTGTTTCCCATGCGATGTTCCCCAACAGTGGCATCATGAGCTAGGTTGATGGTTCGATGAGATCTCGAGTAGAACACAAAAGGTTTGTGGGCTTTGATGCTTAGATTGCTTCCTCCCTTGGTCTTGTTTTGGTTCAGCGGTATTGTGGGATGAAGCGGCCCGGACCAACCTTACTCGTACGCTTACGAGAGACCGGTTCCCTCAACTGCACTTGTTGCAACAGATGGCTAGAGGGTGTCAGTTTCTCCTACTTTAGTTGGATCGGATTCAACAAAGGCGGTCCTTGAGAAGGTTGGAAAGCAAACTAGTGTATCACCGTTGTGGTTTATGCGTAGGTGAGAATCGTTCTTGCTAGATACCCGTAGCAGCCACGTAAAACATGCAACAACAATTAGAGGACGTCTGACTTGTTTGCAGGGTATGTTGTGATGTGATATGGCCAATTACATGATGTGATATATGTGATGTATGAGATGATCATGTGATGTATAGAATTTCACGACTTGAACGTCGATGAGTATGGCAACCGGCAGGAGCCATAGGGTTGTCTTTAATTATTGTATGACCTGCGTGTCAATCATTAAGCGCTATGTAATGCTTTACTTTATCGCTAAGCGGTAGCAATAGAAGTAGAAGCAGGGCTGGCGCCACAACCCCAATGGCAGCACATTGATGGAGATCAAGATGATGGAGATCATGGTGTTGTGCCGGTGACGATGGAGATCATGCCGGTGCTTTCTAGATGGAGATCAAAAGCACAAGTTCATGGGCATACCATGTCACTTATGATTTGCATGTGATGTTAATTCTTTTTATGCACCTTGTTTTGCTTAGGACGACGGTAGCATTATAAGGTGATCCCTCACTTAATTTCAAGATAAATTGTGTTCTCCCCGAGTGTGCACCGTTGCGAAAGTTCGTCGTGTTGAGACACCACGTGATGATCGGGTGTGATAGACTCTACGTTCACATACAACGGGTGCAAGCCAGTGTTGCACATGCAGAACACTCGGGTTAAACTTGACGAGCCTAGCATGTACAGACATGGCCTCGGAACACAAGAGATCGAAAGGTCGAACATGAGTCATATAGTAGATATGATCAACGTGATGATGTTCACCATTGCAGCCACCTCAACTCACGTGATGATCGGACTTGAGTTGGTGAATTTGGATCATGTATCACCCGAATGATCGGAGGGATGTCAATTTGAGAGGGAGTTCTTAAGTAATATGATTAATTGAACTCATTATTATGAACATAGTCAATAGTGTCTTTGCAAATTATGTTGTAGATTAATAGCTCGTGCTGTAGCTCCCTTAATTTTATATGTTCCTAGAGAAATAGAGTTGAAAGATGATGGTAGCAATATTGCGAACTAGGTCCGTGATCTGAGGATTGTCCTCTTTGCTACACAGAAGGCTTATGTCCTTAAAGCACCGCTCGGTGCGCCAACCCCTCTAGAGTCGTCTGTAGATGTTGTGAACATCTGACAGGCACGTTCTGATGACTACTTCATAGTTTAGTGCATCATGCATTACGGCTTAGAATTGAGGCTCCAAAACGTTTTGAACGTCACGGAACATATGAGATGTTTCTAAGAGCTGAAATTAGGATCTCAGGCTCGTGCCCGTGTTGCGAGATATGAGATCTCCAACAAAATTCTTTGCCTGCAAGATGAAAGAGAATAGCTCAATCGTTGAGCATGTACTCAGATTGTTTGGGTGCTACAATCGCTTGAATCAAGTGGGAGTTGATCTTCCAGATAAGATAGTGATTGACATAGTTCTCCAAGTCACTGTCACTAAGATACTAGAACTTGGTGATGAACTATAAATTGCCAGGGATAGAAATAATGATTCCTGAGCTGTTCGCGATGTTTGACACCGCGAAGGTAGAAATCAAGAAGGAGCGTCAATTGTTGGTGGTTAATCAAACCACTAGTTTCGAGAAGGGCAAGAGAAAGGAGGGAAACTTCATGGATAGCAAGTCAGTTGCTGCTCCAGTGAAGCAACCCAAAAGTTGAACTCAAACCCGAGACTAAGTGCTTCTGTTATGAGGTGAGCGGTCGCTGAAGCGGAACAACCCTAGATACTTGGTAGATAAGAAGGCTGGCAACATCGACAGAAGTATATTTGATATACGAGTTATTGATGTGTACCTTTCTAGTACTCCTAGTAGCACCTGGGTATTGGATACTAGTTCGGTTGCTAAATGTTAGTAACTCGAAATAAAAGCTACGGAATAAATGGAGAACTAGCTAAGGGTGAGGTGACGATATGTGTTGGAAATGTTTCCAAGGTTGATGTGATCAAACATCGCACGCTCTCTCTACCTTTAGGATTAGTGACGAACCTAAATACATGTTATTTGGTATTTTGCGTTGAGCATAGACATGATTAGATCATGTTAATTGCAAATACGGTTATTCATTTAAGTTAGAGAATAATGGTTATTCTGTTTACATGAATAATACCTTCAATGGTCATGCACCCAGTGAGAATGGTTTGTTGAAATCTTAATCGTAGTAATACACATGTTTGTAACATTGATGTCAAAAGATACAAAGTTAAATAATGATAGTACTACATACTTGTGGCACTGCCGCAAAATGTCATATTGGTATAAAGCGCATGAAGAAACTCCATGCTGATGGATATTTGGACTCATTCGATTTCGAATTGGTTGAGACATGTGAACCATTCCTCTTGGGCAAGATGACTAAAGGACCCCGTTGGATGGAGCGGGTAGGTGATTCATTGGAAATGATACATGTTGATGTATGCAATCTAGTGAGTCTTGTAGCGTGCAGTGGATATCGTTATTTTCTTACCTTCACTGATGATTTGAGTAGATATAGTGTATATTTACTTAATGAAACACAAGTCTGAATCGTTTGAAAGGTTCAAGCAAATTCAGAGTGAAGTTAAAATTATCGTGACAAGAAGATAAAAATGACTGCGATATGATCGTAAAGGTGAATATCTGAGTTACGAGTTTGGCATACAACTGAAGACAATGTGAAATTTGTTTCACAACTAAACGCCGCCTGGAACACCATAGTGTTATGGTGTGTCCGAACATCATAGTCATGCTCTATTGGATATGGTGCGTGCTATGATGTCTCTTATCGTTTTACTACTATAATTTTGGGGTTATGCATTAGAGACAACTACATTCACTTTAAATAGGGCATCATCTAAATCCGTTGAGATGACACCGTGTGAATTATGGTTTGATAGAAACCTAAGCTGTCATTTCTTAATATTTGGGGCTGCGACACTTGTGTGGAAAATGTTTTCACCTAATGAGGTCGAACCCAAGGCGGACAAATGCATCTTCATAGAATACCCTAAGATCAGTTGGGTGAACCTTCTATCTCAGATCCTAGTGCAAAGTGTTTTTTGCTTAAACGGATCCTTTCTCGAGGAAATGTTTCTCTCGAAAGAATTGAGTGGGGGGAAGATAGAACTTGATGAGGTTGTTAAACCTTTGTTCAACGAGAGAGTAGCGCAACGCAGAAAGATGTTTCTGTGAAGCCTACGTTAGTTGAAGAGGAAGTTAATGATGATGATCATGAAGCTTCAGGATCAAGTTACTATCGAACTTCATAGGTCGACAAGGATGTGTACTGCTCCTGAATGGTACGACAACCCTGTCTTGTAGGTCATGTTGTTGGACAACGATGAACCTACGAGCTATGGAGAAGCGATGATGGGCCCGGATTCCGACAAATGGTTGGAGGCCATGAAATCCGAGATAGGATCCATGTATGAAAACCAATTATAGACTTTGGTAGACTTGCTCGTTGGATGGCAGGTCGTTGAGTACAAATGGATCTTTAAAATGAAGACAGACACTGATGGTAAATGTCACTATTTGTAAAGCTCGACTTGTTGCAAAGATGTTTGTGACAAGTTCAAGGAGTTGACTGCGATGAGACTTTCTCACTCGTAGCGATGCTAAAGTCTGTTGGAATTATGTTAGCAGTTTCTGCATTTTTCAAATTATGAAATCTGGTAGATGGATGTCAAAACATCGTTTCCTTAACGGTTTACTTGAGGAAAGGTTGTATGTGATACAACCAGGAGGTTTTTTCAGTCCTAGGGATGATAAAAGGTGTGCAAGCTTTAGCGATCCTTCTGTGGACTGAAGCAAGCATCTCGGAGTTGGAATATACACTTTGATGAGGTGATCAAAGTTTGTAGTTTATACAAAGTTTACGAGAAACTAGTATTTACAATAAAGTGAGTGGGAGCACTATAGAATTTATGAAAAGTATATGTGGTTGACATATTGTTGATCGGAAATGATGTAGAATTTCTGGAAAGCATGAAGGGTTGTTTGAAAAGTGATTTTCAAAGGAAGACCTGGATAAAGCTACCTAATTGTTGAGCATCAAGATCTATAGAGATAGATCAAGATGCTTGATGAGACTTTCAATGAGTACATACCTTGACAAGATTTTGAAAGAGTTCAAAATGGATCAGTCAAATAAATAAGTTTTCGCCTGATTTGTAAGGTGTGAAGTTGAGTGAAACTCAAAGCTCGACCACGGCAAAAGAAAGAGAAAGGACAAACGTCATCCCCTATGCCTTAGCAATAGGCTCTGTACAGTATGCCATGTTGTGTACCGCACCTGTGTGTGCCTTGCCATAAGTCCGTCAGGGGGTACAAGAGTGACCTAGGAGTGGATCACTGGACAGCGGTCAAGATTATCCTTAGTAATTAAAAGACTAAGGAGATGTTTCTCGATTATGGAGGTGATAAAGAGCTCGTCGTAAAGAGTTACGTTGATGCAAGCTTTAACACCAATCCGGATTAAAAGCAATAGCAATCTGGATACGTATAGTGGAGCAACCATTTGGAAATAGTACCAAGTGGAGTGTGGTAGAAGTGTTTACGGTATGACATAGAGATTTGCAAAGTACACACGGATCTGAATATCGCAGACACGTTGACTATAACACCTCTCTCACATGCAAAGCATGATCGAGCCCCAGAACAAATTGGGTGTTAGATTCATGACAATGCGAATCACATGGTGATGTGAACTAGATTATTGATTCTAGTGCAAGTGGGAGACTATTGGAAATATGCCCTAGAGGCAATAATAAATTAGTTATTATCATATTTCCTTGTTCATGATAATCGTTTATTATCCATGCTATAATTGTATTGATCGGGAACTTAGATGCATGTGTGGATACATATACAAAACCATGTCCCTAGTATGCCTCTAATAGACTAGCTCGTTGATCAAAAGATGGTTAAGGTTTCCTAGCCATGGACATGAGATGTCATTTGATAACGGGATCACATCATTAGGAGAATGATGTGATGGACAAGACCCAAACTACAAAACGTAGCATATGATCGTGTCAGTTTATTGCTGCTATTTTCTGCATGTCAAGTATGTGTTCCTATGACCATGAGATCATGCAACTCAAGGACATCGGAGGAGTGCCTTGTGTGTATCAAATGTCGCAACGTAACTAAGTGACTATAAAGGTGATCTACAGGTATCTCCGAGGGTGTTTGTTGAGTTGGCATGGATCGAGACTGGGATTTGTTACTCCGTGTGACGGAGAGGTATCTCGGGGCCCACTCGGTAATACAACATCACAATGAGCCTTGCAAGCAATGTGACTAATTGTTAGTTGCGGGATCTTGTATTACAGAACGAGTAAAGAGACTTGCTGGTAACGAGGTTGAACTAGGTATGGAGATACCCACGATCGAATCTCGGGCAAGTAACATACCGAAGAACAAAGGGAACATCATACGGGATTAACTGAATCCTTGACATAGAGGTTCGACCGATAAAGATCTTCGTGCAATATGTAGGAACCAATGTGGACATCCAGGTCCCGCCATTGGTTATTGACCGTAGAGGTGTCTCGGTCATGTCTACATAGTTCTCGAACCCGCAAGGTCTGCACACTTAAGGTTTGGTGACGTTTCGATAGTGTAGAGTTATGTATGGTGGTGACCGAAGTTTGATCAGAGTCCCAAATGAGATCCCGGACGTCACGAGGAGCTCCGGAATGGTCCGGAGGTAAAGATTCATATATAGGAAGTCAAATTTGGTCGCCGGAAAAGTTTCGGGCTCATCGGTAGTGTACCGGGAGTGCCGGTAGTGTACCGGGAGACCACCGGGAGGGGTATTTCGACCCAAGAGGCTTTATGGGCTGTAGGAGGATGAATACCAGCCCTTAGTGGGCTGGTGGAAGTCCTACACAAAGCCCATGAGGCTGGGAAGAAAATACCAAAAGGAAAAAGGTGGAAAAAGGCAAAAAAAAAGGGCCAAATAAGGAAGGAGTCCTAATCCTACTAGGAGTGGAGGAGGAGGACTCCTCCCTCCTTGGTTTGGCCGACCCAAGGGCTGCCTTTTTGGCAGCCAAGCCTCCTCCTCCTCTCCTCCTATATATACTAGAGGATTTTAGGGTTTTGGCACAAGATTTTCAGCCACGTGCCACCCGTTCCTCTAGTGCATAGCTGCTCCTCTAGATCGGATTTCTACAGTGCTTAGGCGAAGCCCTGCTGGAATAGCTCCACCACCATCTCCGGAGCACCGTCACGCTGCCGGAGAACTCTTCCTCCCCTCCACTTCCTCTTGCTGGATCAAGATGGTGGAGATCGTCATCAAGCTGCACGTGTGCTGAACGCGGAGGTGCCGTCCGTTCGGTACTAGATCGGAAGGATCGTGATCAAGGCCACGAGACGATTCGTGATGAGTTCGCGAGATGGATCGTGATTGGATCGCGGGACGCATCGTGATGAGATCGCGGGACGCTCGGTGATTTGGATCGCGAAGATGTTCGACTACACCAACCGCGTTTCTTAACGTTTCCCGCTTAGCGATCTACAAGGGTACGTAGATCCACTCTCCCTCTCGTATATGCTCATCACCATGGATAGGTTTGCGTGTGCATAGGAAAATTTTTGTTTCCCATGCGACGTTCCCCAACAGCATGATCTCATGGTCATAGGAACATATACTTGTCATACAGAAAACAATATCAATAAACTGACACGATCATATGCTACGTTTGTAGTTTGGGTCTTGTCCATCACATCATTATCCTAATGATGTGATCCCGTTATCAAATGACATCACATGTCAATGGCTAGGAAACCTTGACCATCTTTGATCAACGAGCTAGTTCACTAGAGGCATACTAGGGACAAAGTGTTGTCTATTTACCCACACATGTAATGTGTTTCCAATTAATACAATTATAGCATGGATTATAAACGATTATCATGAACAAGGAAATATAATAATAAACACTTTATTTATTGCCTCTAGGGCATATTTCCAATAGTCTTCCACTTGCAGTAGAGTCAATAATCTAGCTCACATCACTATGTGATTTACATTGTAATGAATCAAACACCCGTGCAGTTCTGGTGTTGATCATGTTTAGCCCTTGGAAGAGGTTTAGTCAACGGGTCTGCAACATTAAAATCCGTGTGCACTTTGCAAATATTTATGGCCTTCTCCTTGATGTAATCGCGGATGGAGTTGAAGCGTCGCTTTATGTGTCCGGTCCTCTTGTGAAACCTTGGTTCCTTGGCCAAAGCAATGGCACCAGTGTTGTCACAGAACAGGTTCATTGGATTCAATGCACTGGGCACTACTCCAAGATCTGTCATGAACTGCTTCATCCAGACACCTTCCTTCGCCGCCTCCGAGGCTGCGATGTACTCCGCTTCACATTTAGAATCGGCTACCACGCTTTGCTTGGAACTGCACCAGCTTACCGCTCCCCCATTAAGAATAAATACGTATCCGGTTTGTGACTTAGAGTCATCCGGATCAGTGTCAAAGCTTGCATCGACGTAACCCTTTACGACGAGCTCTTCATCACCTCCATAAACGAGAAACATTTCCTTAGTCCTTTTCAAGTACTTAAGGATATTCTTGACCAATGCCTAGTGTTCCATTCCAGGATCACTTTGAAACCTTCTGGCCATACTTATGGCAAGGCTGACATCCGATCTTGTGCACAGCATTGCATACATGATAGAGCCTATGGCTGAAGCATAGGGGATGGCACTCATATTTTCTCTATCTTCTGCAGTCACTGGGCATTGAGTCTTACTCAACTTCACACCTTGTAACACAGGCAAGACCCCCTTCTTGGACTGATCCATTTTGAACTTCTTCAAAACTTTATCAAGGTATGTGCTCTGTGAAAGTGCTATTAAGCGTCTCGATCTATCTCTATAGATCTTAATGCCTAATATGAAAGCAGCTTCTCCTAGGTCCTTCATTGAAAAACTCTTGTTCAAATATTCTTTCATGCTTTCCAGTATTTCTATATTGTTTCCAATCAGCAATATGTCATCCACATATAATATTAGAAATGCTATAGAGCTCTCACTCACTTTCTTGTAAATACAAGCTTCTCCATAAACTTGTATAAACTCAAACGCTTTGATCACCTCATCGAAACGCTTATTCCAACTCCGAGATGCTTGCACCAGCCCATAAATGGATCGCTGGAGTTTGCAAACTTTGTCAGCATTCTCTGGATCGACAAAACCTTCTGGTTGCATCATATACAACTCTTCCTCAAGGAAACCGTTGAGGAACGTTGTTTTGACATCCATCTACCAAATTTCATAGTCGAAATAAGCAGCTATTGCCAACATGATTCTGACAGACTTAAGCATCGCTACGGGTGAGAAGGTCTCATCGTAGTCAACTCCTTGAACTTGTGAAAAACCCTTTGCCACAAGTCGAGCTTTATAGACGATGACATTACCGTCCGCGTTTGTCTTCTTCTTAAAGATCCATTTGTTCTGAATGGCCTTTCGCCCTTCAGGTAATACTTCCAAAGTCCATACTTTGTTTTCATACATGGATCCCATCTCGGATTTCATGGCCTCTAACCATTTCTCGGAATCCGGGCCCATCACTGCTCCTCCATAGCTCGTAGGTTCATTGTTATCCAACAACATGACCTCCAAGACAGGGTTGTCGTACTACTTAGGAGTAGTACGCGGCCTTGTCGACCTACGAGGTTCAATAGTAGCTTGATCCGAAACTTCATGATCATCATCATTAACTTCCTCTTCTACCGTCGTAGGTTCCACAGAAACATCTTTCTACGCTGTGCTACTTTCTGGTTGAAGTAAAGGTTCAATAACCTCATCAAGCTCTATTTTCCTCCCACTCAATTCTTTCGAGAGAAACTCTTTCTCAAAAAATGTTTCGTTCTTAGCGACAAACACTTTGCCTTCAGATTTGAGATAGAAGGTATACCCGACTGTCTCTTTTGGGTATCCTATGAAGACGCATTTTTTTGCTTTGGGTTCCAGCTTTTCAGGCTGAAGCTTTTTGACCTAAGCATCACATCCCCAAACTTTAAGAAATGACAACTTTGGCCTCTTGCCAAACCACGGATCATATGGCGTCGTCTCAACGAATTTCGATGGTGCCCTATTTAAAGTGAATGCAGCTGTCTCTAATGCATAACCCCAAAACGATAGTGGCAAATCAGCAAGAGACATCATAGAACGCACCATATCTAATAAGGTTCGATTACGACGTTCGGACACACCATTACGCTATGGTCTTTCGGGCGGTGTCAACTGTGAAACAATTCCACACTATCTTAAGTGACTGCCAAACTCATAACTCAGATATTCACCTCCTCGATTAGATCGCAGGAATTTAATCTTGTTGTTACGATGATTCTCAACTTCACTCTGAAATTGCTTGAACTTTTCAAACGTTTCAGACTTGTGTTTCATCAAGTAAATATACCCATATCTACTTAAGTCATGAGTGAAGGTGAGAAAATAACAATATCCACCACACGCTGTAACATTCATTGGACCGCACACATCAGTATGTATGATTTCCAATAAGTCACTCACCCGTTCCATTGTTCCAGAGAACGGTGTTTTAGTCATCTTTCCCATGAGGCATAGTTCACATGTGTCAAGTGATTCAAAATCAAGTGACTCCAAAAGTCCATCAGCATGGAGCTTCCTCATGCGTTTTACACCAATATGACCTAAACGACAGTACCACAAGAAAGTGGTACTATCATTATCAACTCTACATCTTTTGGCATCAATGTTATGAACATGTGTGTCATCACTATCAAGATTCAATATGAATAAACCCCTAACATTGGGTGCATGACCATAAAAGATATTACTCATATAAATAGAACAACCTTTATTCTCTGATTTAAATGAGTAACCGTCTCACAATAAACAAGATCCAGATATAATGTTCATGCTTAATGTAGGCACTAAATAACAATTATTCAAGTTCATCACTAATGCCGATGGTCATCAAAGAGAGAGCATGCCGACGGTGATCACATCAACCTTGGAACCATTTCCCACGCGCATCGTCACTTCGTCCTTCGCCAGCCTTCGTTTATTCCATAGTTCTTGCTTTGAGTTGCAAATGTGAGCAACCGAACCGGTATCAAATACCCAGGCACTACTACGAGAGTTAGTAAGGTACACATCAATAACATGTATATCATATATACCTTGTTTGTCGTTGGCCGCCTTCTTGTCAGCCAGGTACTTGGGGCAGTTCCGCTTCCAGTGACCAGTTCCCTTACAATGAAAGCACTCAGTTTCTGGCTTGGGTCCATGCTTGGGCTTCTTTACAGGAGTAGCAACTGCCTTGCCATCCTTCTTGGTTTTACCCTTCTTGCCCTTGCCCTTGACCTTGCCATTTTTCTTGAAACTAGTGGTTTTATTGATCATCAACACTTGATGTTCTTTTTGGATTTCAGACTCAGTGACTTTTAGCATCGCAAACAGCTCGGCGACTGACTTGTTCATCCCGTGCATGTTATAGTTCATCACAAAGCTCTTGTAACTAGGTGGTAGTGATTGAAGAATTCTATCAGTGATCGCCTCTGGCGGAAGGGCAATTCCCAAATCCACTAGACGAGTTGAATACCCAGACATTCTGAGTATATGTTCGCTGATAGACCCGTTCTCCTCCATCTTGCAAGCATATAACTGTTGGGGAACGTCGCATGGGAAACAAAAAATTTCCTACGCACACGCAAACCTATCCATGGTGATGGGCATCTACGAGTGGGAGAGTGGATCTACATACCCTTGTAGATCGCTAAGCGGGAAGCGTTAAGAAACGCGGTTGGTGTAGTCGAACATCTTCGCGATCCAAATTGCCGAGCGTCCCGCGATCTCATCACGATCCGTCCCGCGATCCAATCATGATCCGTCCGGTGAACTCATCACGATCCGTCCCGCGATCTCATCACGATCCGTCTCACGATCTTGATCACGATCTGTCCCGCAAACTCATCACGATCCGTTCCGCGATCTCATCACGAACTGTCTCGCGATCTCGATCACGGTCCTTCCGATCTAGCGCCGAACGGACGGCACCTCCGCGTTCAGCACACGTGCAGCTTGATGACGATCTACACCATCTCGATCCAGCGAGAGGAGGTGGAGAGGAGAGAGAGTTCACCGGCAGCGTGACGGCGCTCCGGTGATGGTGGTGGAGTGATTCCGGCAGGGCTTCGCCTAAGCGCTGCGGAAAACCGATCTAGAGGAGAAACTGTGCACCGGTGAAACGGGTAGCACGTGGCCGGAAATTCTGTCCAAAAACCACCCAATCCACTAGTATATATAGGAGGAGAGGAGAGGAGAGGCAGCCAAGGCCTTTGGGTCGGCCGAAATAGGAGGTGGGAGCAATCCTACTTCACCTCCAATCCTAGTTGGAGTAGGATTGCCTCCTATTGGCTGATTTTCCACTTTTTGCTTTAGGACTTTCTCTCCTGCGCCATGGGCCTTTGTGGCTGTTTTACCAGCCAACTAAGGGCTGGTTATTATTCTCCCACAGCCCATGGACCTCTTGGGGTCGAAATACCCCTCCCGGAGGTCCCCCGGTACACTACCGGCACTCCCGATACACTACCGATACTCCCGGTACACTACCGATGAGCCCAAAACTTTTCCGGAAACCAAACTGGGACTTCCTATATATGAATATTTACCTCCGGACCATTCCGGAGATCCTCGTGACGTCCGGGATCTCATCCGGGACTCCGAACAACCTTCGGTCACCACCATACATAACTCTACACTACCGAAACGTCACCGAACCTTAAGTGTGCAGACCCTGCGGGTTCAAGAACTATGTAGACATGACCGAGACACCTCTACAGTCAATAACCAATGGCGGGACCTGGACGTCCACATTGGTTCCTACATATTCTACGAAGATCTTTATCGGTCGAACCTCTATGTCAAGGATTCAGTTAATCCCGTATAACGTTCCCTTTGTTCTTCGGTATGTTACTTGCCCGAGATTCGATCGTCGGTATCTCCATACCTAGTTCAACCTCGTTACCGGAAAGTCTCTTTACTCGTTCCGTAATACAAGATCCCGCAACTAACAATTAGTCACATCGCTTGCAAGGCTTATTGTGATGTTGCATTACCGAGTGGGCCCTGAGATACCTCTCCGTTACACGGAGTAACAAATCCCAGTCTCGATCCATGCCAACTCAACAGACACCATCGGAGATACCTGTAGAGCACCTTTATAGTCACCCAGTTACGTTGCGACGTTTGATACACACAAGGCACTCCTCCGATATCCGTGAGTTGCATGATCTCATGGTCATAGGAACATATACTTGACATGCAGAAAACAGTAGCAATAAACTCTCACGATCATATGCTATGTTTATAGTTTGGGTCTTATCCATCACATCATTCTCCTAATGATGTGATCCCGTTATCAAATGACATCTCATGTCCATGGCTAGGAAACCTTAACCATCCTTTGATCAACGAGCTAGTCCATTAGAGGCATACTAGGGACATGGTTTTGTCTATGTATCCACACATGCATTTAAGTCTCCGATCAATACAATTATAGCATGGATAATAAACGATTATCATGAACAAGGAAATATGATAATAACTAATTTATTATTGCCTCTAGGGCATATTTCCAACAGTCTCCCACTTGCACTAGAGTCAATAATCTAGTTCACATTACCATGTGATTCGCATTGTTATGAATCTAACATCCAATGAGTTGTGGGGCTCGATCATGCTTTGCATGTGAGAAAGGTCTTATAGTCAACGGGTCTGCGATATTCAGATCCGTGTGTACTTTGCAAATCTCTATGTCAAACCGTAAACACTGCTACCACACTCCACTTGGTACTATTTCTAAATGGCTGCTCCACTATACGTATCCAGATTGCTACTATTAGTCATCCGGATAGGTGTTAAAGCTTGCATCGACGTAACTCTTTACGACGAACTCTTTATCACCTCCATAATCAAGAAACATTTCCTTAGTCTCTTAGTTACTGAGGATAATCTTGACCGCTGTCCAGTGATCCACTCCTGGTTCACTCTTGTACCCCCTGACGGACTCATGGCAAGGCACACACAGGTGCGGTACACAGCATGGCATAATATAGAGCCTATGGCTAAGGCATAGGGGACGACGTTCGTCCTTTCTCTTTCTTCTACCGTTGTCGAGCTTTGAGTCTCATTCAACTTTCACACCTTACAAATCAGGAGAGAACTCTTTCTCTGACTGATCCATTTTGAACTCTTTCAAAATCTTGTCAAGGTATGCACTCATTGAAAGTCTCATCAAGCATCTTGATCTATCTCTATAGATTTTGATGCTCAACAATTAGGTAGCTTTATCCAGGTCTTCCTTTGAAAATCACTTTCCAAATAACCGTTTTATGCTTTCCAGAAACTCTACATTATTTCTGAACAACAATATGTCATCCACATATACTTATCAGAAATTCTATAGTGCTCCCACTCACTTTATTGCAAATACAAGTTTCTCATAAACTTTGTATAAACATCAAAACTTTGATCACCTCATCAAAGCGTATATTCCAACTCCGAGATGCTTGCTTCAGTCCATGGAAGGATCACCGAAGCTTGCACACCTTTTAGCATCCTTAGGCCTGACAAAACCTTCTGGTTGTATCACATACAACCTTTCCTCAAGTAAACCATTAAGGAAACGATGCTTTGACATCCATCTGCCAGATTTCATAATTGAAAACACAGCAACTGCTAACATAATTCCAACAGACTTTAGCACCACTACGAGTGAGAAAGTATCATCGCAGTCAACTCCTTGAACTTGTCACAAACAACATTGCAACAAGTCGAGCTTTACAAATGGTGACATTCACCATCAGTGTCTGTCTTCATTCTAAAGGTCCATTTGTACTCAACGACCTGCCGTCTAACGAGCAAGTCTACCAAAGTCTATACTTGGTTTTCATACATGGATCCTATCTCGGATTTCATGGCCTCTAACCATTCGTTGGAATCCGGGCCCATCATCGCTCCTCCATAGCTCGTAGGTTCATCGTTGTCCAACAACATGACCTCCAAGACAGAGTTGTCATACCGCTCAGGAGCAGTACACATCCTTGTCGACCTACGAAGTTCGATAGTAACTTGATCCTGAAGCTTCATGATCATCATCATTAACTTCCTCTTCAACTAACGTAGGCTTCACAAAAACATCTTTCTGCGCTGCGCTACTCTCTGGTTGAACAAAGGTTTAACAACCTCATCAAGTTCTATCATCCTCCCACTCAATTCTTTCGAGAGAAACATTTCCTCGAGAAAGGATCCGTTTAAGCAACAAACACTTTGCACTAGGATCTGAGATTGAAGGTTTACCCAACTGATCTTAGGGTATTCTATGAATATGCATTTGTCCGCCTTGGGTTCGACCTCATTAGGTGAAAACATTTTCCACACAAGTGTCACAGCCCCAAATATTAAGAAATGACAGCTTAGGTTTCTATCAAACCATAATTCACACGGTGTCATCTCAACGGATTTAGATGATGCCCTATTTAAAGTGAATGTAGTTGTCTCTAATGCATAACCCCAAAAATTATAGTAGTAAAATGATAAGAGACATCATAGTATGCACTATATCAATAGAGCATGACTATGATGTTCGGACACACCATCACACCATGGTGTTCCAGGTAGCGTTAGTTGTGAAACAAATTTCACATTGTCTTAAGTTGTATGCCAAACTCGTAACTCAGATATTCACCTCCACGATCATATCGTGGTATTTTTTATCTTCTTGTCACGATGATCTTTAAACTTCACTCTGAATTTGCTTGAACCTTTCAAACGATTCAGACTTGTGTTTCATTAAGTAAATATACACTATATCTACTCAAATCATCAGTGAAGGTAAGAAAATAACGATATCCACTGCACGCTACAAGACTCACTAGATTGCATACATCAATATGTATCATTTCCAATGAATCACTTGCCCGCTCCATCCAACGGGGTCTTTTAGTCATCTTGCCCAAGAGGCATGGTTCGCATGTCTCAACCGATTCGAAATCGGATGAGTCCAAATATCCATCAGCATGGAGTTTCTACATGCGCTTTATACCAATATGACATTTAGCGGCAGTGCCACAAGTATGTGGTACTATCATTATTAACTTTGTATCTTTTGACATCAATGTTATGAACATGTGTACCACTACGATCAAGATTTCAACAAACCATTCTCACTGGGTGCATGACCATTGAAGGTATTATTCATGTAAACAGAATAACCATTATTCTCTAACTTAAATGAATAACCGTATTGCAATAAACATGATCTAATCATGTTCAAGCTCAACGCAAAACACCAAATAACATTTAGGTTCGTCACTAATCCTGAAGGTAGAGAGAGCGTGCGATGTTGATCACATCAACCTTGGAAACATTTCCAACACATATCGTCACCTCACCCTTAGCTAGTTCTCCGTTTATTCCGTAGCTTTTATTTTGAGTTACTAACATTTAGCAACCGAACCGGTATCCAATACCCAGGTGCTACTAAGAGTACTAGCAAGGTACACATTAATAATTCGTATATCAAATATACTTCTATCAATGTTGCCAGCCTTCTTATCTACCAAGTATCTAGGGTTGTTCCGCTTCAGCGACCGCTCACCTCATAACAGAAGCACTTAGTCTCGGGTTTGAGTTCAACTTTGGGTTGCTTCACTGGAGCAGCAACTGACTTGCTATCCATGAAGTTTCCCTCCTTGCTCTTGCCCTTCTCGAAACTAGTGTTTTGCTCAACCATCAACACTTGACGCTCCTTTTTGATTTCTACCTTCGCGGTGTCAAACATCGCGAACAGCTCAGGGATCATTACTTCTATCCCTGGTGTATTATAGTTCATCACTAAGTTCTAGTAGCTTTAGTGACAGTGACTTGGAGAACTATATCAATCACTATCTTATCTGGAAGATCAACTCCCACTTGATTCAAGCGATTGTAGTACCCAGACAATCTGAGTACATGCTCAACGATTGAGCTATTCTCCTTCATCTTACAGGCAAAGAATCTTTTTGGAGATCTCATATCTCGCAACACAGGCACGAGCCTGAGATCACAATCTCTGCTCCTAGAACATCTCATATGTTCCGTGACGTTCAAAACGTTTCGGAGCCTCAATTCTAAGCCGTAATGCATGACACACTAAACTATCAAGTAGTCATTGAAACGTGCCTGTTAGATGTTCACAACATCTATAGATGACGCTAGAGGGGGTGGCGCACCGAGCGGTGCATTAAGGACATAAGCCTTCTGTGCAGCAATGAGGACAATCCTCAGATCACGGACCCAGTCCGCAATATTGCTACCAACATCTTTCAACTCTATTTCTCTAGGAACATATAAAAATTTAAGGGAGCTACAGCGCGAGCTAGTAATATACAACATAATTTGCAAAGACACTTTGACTATGTTCATGATAATGAGTTCAATTAATCATATTACTTAAGAACTCCCACTCAAATTGACATCCCTCGGGTCATTCGAGTGATACATGATCCAAATTCACCAACTCAAGTCCGATCATCACGTGAGTTAAGGTGGCTTCAATGGTGAACATCATTATGTTGATCATATCCACTATATGACTCATGCTCAACCTTTCGGGCTCTTGTGTTCCGAGGCCATGTCTGTACATGCTAGGCTCGTCAAGTTTAACCCGAGTGTTCTGCGCGTGCAAATCTGGCTTGCACCCGTTGTATGTGAACGTAGAGTCTATCACACCCGATCATCACGTGGTGTCTCAACACGACGAACTTTCGCAACGGTGCACACTCGGGGAGAACACAATTTATCTTGAAATTAAGTGAGGGGTCACCTTATAATGCTACCGTCGTCCTAAGCAAAACAAGGTGCATAAAAAGGATTAACATCACATGCAAATCATAAGTGACATGATATGGCCATGAACTTGTGCTTTTGATCTCCATCTAGAAAGCACCGGCATGATCTCCATCGTCACCGGCATGACACCATGATCTCCATCAACGTGTCGCCATCGGGGTTGTCACGCCCTGCATGCTTCTACTACTATTGCTACCGTAGCGATAAAGTAAAGCATTACATAGCGCTTAATGATTGACACGCAGGTCATACAATAATTAAAGACAACCCTATGGCTCCTGCCGGTTGCCGTACTCATCGACATGCAAGTCGTGATAATCTATACATCACATGATCATCTCATACATCACATATATCACATCATGTAATTGGCCATATCATATCACAACATACCCTGCAAAAACAAGTTAGACGTCCTCTAATTGTTGTTGCAAGTTTTACGTGGCTGCTACGGGTATCTAGCAAGAACGATTCTCACCTTCGCATAAACCACAAAGGTGATACATAGATTGCTTTTCAACCTTCTCAAGGACCGCCTTTGTCGGATCCGATCCAACTAAAGTGAGAGAAACTGTCACCCGCAAGCCATCTAAGCAACAAGTTGCATCGAGGGAACCGGTCTCTCGTAAGCGTACGAGTAATGTTGGTCCGGGCCGCTTCATCTCACAATCCCGCTGAACCAAAATCCGACCAAGGGAGGAAGCAATCTAAGCATCAACGCCCACAAACCTTTTGTGTTTTACTCGAGATCTCATCGAACCATCAACCTAGCTCTGATACCACTGTTGGGGAACGTCGCATGGGAAACAAAAAATTTCCTACGCACACGCAAACCTATCCATGGTGATGAGCATCTACGAGAGGGAGAGTGGATCTACATACCCTTGTAGATCGCTAAGCGGGAAGCGTTAAGAAACGCGGTTGGTGTAGTCGAACATCTTTGCGATCCAAATTGCCGAGCGTCCCGCGATCTCATCACGATCCGTCCCGCGATCCAATCACGATCCGTCCGGTGAACTCATCACGATCCGTCCCGCGATCTCATCACGATCCGTCTCACGATCTTGATCACGATCTGTCCCGCGAACTCATCATGATCCGTTCCACGATCTCATCACGAACTGTCTCGCGATCTCGATCACGGTCCTTCCGATCTAGCGCCGAACGGACGGCACCTCCGCGTTCAGCACACGTGCAGCTTGATGACGATCTCCACCGTCTCGATCCAGCGAGAGGAGGTGGAGAGGAGAGAGAGTTCACCGGCAGCGTGACGGCGCTCCGGTGATGGTGGTGGAGTGATTCCGGCAGGGCTTCGCCTAAGCGCTGCGGAAAACCAATCTAGAGGAGAAACTGTGCACCGGTGAAACGGGTAGCACGTGGCCGGAAATTCTGTCCAAAAACCACCCAATCCACTAGTATATATAGGAGGAGAGGAGAGGAGAGGCAGCCAAGGCCTTTGGGTCGGCCGAAATAGGAGGTGGGAGCAATCCTACTTCACCTCCAATCCTAGTTGGAGTAGGATTGCCTCCTATTGGCTGATTTTCCACTTTTTGCTTTAGGACTTTCTCTCCTGTGCCATGGGCCTTTGTGGCTGTTTTACCAGCCAACTAAGGGCTGGTTATTATTCTCCCACAGCCCATGGACCTCTTGGGGTCGAAATACCCCTCCCGGAGGTCCCCCGGTACACTACCGATACTCCCGGTACACTACCGATGAGCCCGAAACTTTTCCGGAAACCAAACTGGGACTTCCTATATATGAATCTTTACCTCCGGACCATTCCGGAGATCCTCGTGACGTCCGAGATCTCATCCGGGACTCCGAACAACCTTCGGTCACCACCATACATAACTCTACACTACCGAAATGTCACCGAACCTTAAGTGTACAGACCCTGCGGGTTCGAGAACTATGTAGACATGACCGAGACACCTCTACAGTCAATAACCAATGGCGGGACCTGGACGTCCACATTGGTTCCTACATATTCTACGAAGATCTTTATCGGTCGAACCTCTATGTCAAGGATTCAGTTAATCCCGTATAACGTTCCCTTTGTTCTTCGGTATGTTACTTGCCCGAGATTCGATTGTCGGTATCTCCATACCTAGTTCAACCTCGTTACCGGCAAGTCTCTTTACTCGTTCCGTAATACAAGATCCTGCAACTAACAATTAGTCACATCGCTTGCAAGGCTTATTGTGATGTTGCATTACCGAGTGGGCCCCGAGATACCTCTCCATTACATGGAGTAACAAATCCCAGTCTCGATCCATGCCAACTCAACAGACACCATCGGAGATACCTGTAGAGCACCTTTATAGTCACCCAGTTACGTTGCGACGTTTGATACACACAAGGCACTCCTCCGATATCCGTGAGTTGCATGATCTCATGGTCATAGGAACATATACTTGACATGCAGAAAACAGTAGCAATAAACTCTCACGATCATATGCTATGTTTGTAGTTTGGGTCTTATCCATCACATCATTCTCCTAATGATGTGATCCCGTTATCAAATGACATCTCATGTCCATGGCTAGGAAACCTTAACCATCCTTTGATCAACGAGCTAGTCCATTAGAGGCATACTAGGGACATGGTTTTGTCTATGTATCCACACATGCATTTAAGTCTCCGATCAATACAATTATAGCATGGATAATAAACGATTATCATGAACAAGGAAATATGATAATAACTAATTTATTATTGCCTCTAGGGCATATTTCCAACAATAACTTATCGGAGGTTTCATACCTCTCGATCCGGGCATTCTTCTGAAAGATAAACTTCAACTCCTGGAACATCTCATATGCTCCATGACGTTTAAAACGTCTTTGAAGTCCCGGTTCTAAGCCATACAATATTGCACACTGAACTATTGAGTAATCTCCGGTACGTGCCTCCCAAGCGTTCTTAACGTCTTCGGAGGTCATGTCTTCTTGTTGGTCACCAAGCGGTGCATCATGGACATATGATTTCTGGGAAGCCATGAGAATAATCCTCGGATTACGGGCCCAGTCAACAAAGTTACTTCCATCGTCTTTCAACTTAGCTTTCTCTAGGAACGCATTAAAATTCACAGGTGCTACTGCGCGAGCCATTGATCTACAACATAAATATGCAAAGTTTACTTAGACTATTGTTCAAGATAATGAGTTTAGTTAATCAAATTACTAAAGCTCCCACCCAAATTGACATCCCTCAGGTCATCTGAGTGTCACATGATCCAAATCCACCAAATCAAGTCCGATCATCACGTGAGTTGAGGTGACTTCAATGGTGAACATCATTATGTTGATCATATCTACTATATGACTCATGTTCGACCTTTTGGTCTCTTGTGTTTCGAGGCCATGTCTGTACATGCTAGGCTCGTCAAGTTTAACCCGAGTGTTCTGCGTGTGTAACACTGGCTTGCACCCGTTGTATGTGAACATAGAGTCTATCACACCCGATCATCACATGGTGTCTTGACACGACGAACTTTCGCAACGGTGCACACTCGGGGAGAACACAATTCATCTTGAAATTTAAGTGAGGGATCACCTTATAATGCTACCGTCGTCCTAGCAAAACAAGGTGCCAAAAGGATTAACATCACATGCAATTCATAAGTGACATGATATGGCCATGAACTTGTGCTTTTGATCTCCATCTTGCAAGCACCGGCATGATCTCCATCGTCACCGGCATGACACCATGATCTTCATCATCTTGATCTCCATCAACGTGTCGCCATCAGGGTCGTCGCGCCCAACATGCTTCTACTACTATTGCTACCGTTTAGCGATAAAGTAAAGCATTACATAGCGCTTAATGATTGACACGCAGGTCATACAATAATTAAAGACAACCCTATGGCTCCTACCGGCTGCCGTACTCATCGACATGCAAGTCGTGATAATCTATACATCACATGATCATCTCATACATCACATATATCAAATCATGTAATTGGCCATATCACATCACAACATACCCTGCAAAAACAAGTTAGATGTCCTCTAATTGTTGTTGCATGTTTTACCTGGCTGCTACGGGTATCTAGCAAGAACAATTCTCACCTATGAAAAAACCACAACGGTGATACACTAGTTGCTTTTCAACCTTCTCAAGGACCGCCTTTGTCGAATTCGATCCAACTAAAGTGAGAGAAACTGGCACCCGCAAGCCATCTATGCAACAAGTTGCGGTCGAGGGAACCGGTCTCTCGTAAGCGTACGAGTAATGTTGGCCGGGCCACTTCATCTCACAATACCGCTGAACCAAAATCCGACCAAGGGAGGAAGCAATCTAAGCATCAACGCCCACAAACCTTTTGTGTTCTACTGGAGATCTCATCTACACATAGGCCTAGCTCATGATGCCACTGTTGGGGAACGTTGCATGGGAGACAAAAAATTTCCTACGCACACGCAAATCTATCCATGGTGATGAGCATCTACGAGAGGGAGAGTGGATCTACGTACCCTTGTAGATCGCTAAGCGGGAAGCGTTAAGAAACGCGGTTGGTGTAGTCGAACGTCTTCGCGATCCAAATCGCCGTGCGTCCAGCAATCCAATCATGATCCATCCCGCGATCCAATCACGATCCGTCCCGCGAACTTGATCATGATCCGTCCCACGAACTTGATCACGATCCTTCCGATCTAGCGCCGAACGGACGGCACCTCCGCGTTCAGCACACATACAGCTTGATGACGATCTCCGTCGTCTTGATCCAGCAAGAAGGAGAGGAGAGGAAGAAGAGTTCTCCGGCAGCATGACGGTGCTCCGGCGATGGTGGTGGATCTATTCCGGCAGGGCTTCACCTAAGCACTCCAGAAATCCGATCTAGAGGAGAAACTATGGACTAGAGGGTAGGGTTGCACGTAGCTGAAAATCTTGTCCAAAAACCCTAAAACCCTCTAGTATATATAGGAGGAGAGCAAGAGAGGAGGCAGCCTTGGCTTCCAATCCAATCTGGTTCGGCCGAACTAGGAGGGAGGAGTCCACCTCCTCCACTCCTAGTAGGATTAGGACTCCTTCCTTATTTTGTCTTTTTTGCCTTTTTCCACCTTTTTCCTTTTGGGTTTTTCTTCCCAGCCGCATGGGCCTTGTGTGGGACTTCCACCATCCCACTAAGGGTTGGTATTCACTCTCCCACAGCCCATGAAGCCTCTTGGGTCGAAATACCCCTCCCGGTGGTCTCCCGGTACACTACCGGCACTCCTGGTACACTACCGATGAGCCCGAAACTTTTCCGGCGGCCAAAACAGGACTTCCTATATATGAATATTTACCTCTAGACCATTTCGGAGCTCCTCGTGAATTACGGGGTCTCATCCGGGACTCCGAACAACCTTCGATCACCACCATACATAACTTTATACTACCGAAACGTCACCAAACCTTAAGTGTGCAGACCCTGCGGGTTCGAGAACTATGTAGACATGACCGAGACACCTCTACGGTCAATAAGCAATAGCGGGACCTGGATGCCCATATTGGTTCCTACATATTCTACGAAGATCTTTATCGGTCGAACCTCTATGTCAAGGATTCAGTTAATCCCGTATGATGTTCCCTTTGTTCTTCGGTATGTTACTCGCCCGAGATTCGATCGTCGGTATCTTCATACCTAGTTCAACCTCGTTACTGGCAAGTCTCTTTACTCGTTCCGTAATACAAGATCCCGTGACTAACACTTAGACACATTGCTTGCAAGGCTCATTGTGATGTTGTATTACCGAGTGGGCCCTGAGATACCTCTCCGTCACACGGAGTAACAAATCCCAGTCTTGATCCATGCCAACTCAACAGACACCCTCGAAGATACCTGTAGAGCACCTTTATAATCACCCAGTTACGTTGCGACATTTGATACACACAAGGCACTCCTCCGATGTTCGTGAGTTGCATGATCTCATGGTCATAGCAACACATACTTGACATGTAGAAAATAGTAGCAATAAACTGACACGATCATATGCTACGTTTGTAGTTTGGGTCTTGTCCATCACATCATTCTCCTAATGATGTGATCCTGTTATCAAATGACATCACATGTCAATGGCTAGGAAACCTTGACCATCTTTGATCAACGAGCTAGTTCACTAGAGGCATACTAGGGACAAAGTGTTGTCTATTTACCCACACATGTAATGTGTTTCCAATTAATACAATTATAGCATGGATAATAAACGATTATCATGAAAAAGGAAATATAATAATAAACACTTTATTTATTGCCTCTAGGGCATATTTCCAACAATATTATGGTGAAGGCAAGTCTTCAAAAAGTGACAGATGAAATTCTGATGAAAACAGAAGAAGCTCGAACGGGGGTGTTCACGCCCAACAGAGAGGACGACGAGCTTACGCGCGCCCTGAAGAATCCTGAACACAGGGGAAGAACACGAGGCTTGGGCGTTGTTCCATGGTTTAAGGGGTTTGCGGGTTGGAACGACGACTACTGAAGCTGCGGGGATATACCCCGCGGTATGACCCGGCCTGCCGACTCACAGGAGACCCGGTAAAGACATGACGTTTTATTGATGATCCGGCAGGCGGGTCGCAGGATGACCAGGCCCAAGACCCGGTGTGTGAGCCGGCACCAGGCGGCTCATAGGAGAAGGCCCAAAGGAGAGACTATTCCCTTACAAGAGAAACAAGACCGAGAGTAGGATTCGTGAAAGACTAGTCCTAGTCCTACCGGGAGTAGGACTCTATTTGTAAACTTACCCTCTCCACTTATATAAGAAGGGGTAGAGCACCCCTAGAAAGACAAGTTCACAAGTCCACAAGTTTAGATAGACACAAGAGATTAGAGATAGACAGATTAGAGGCTCTCGTGATTACAGGTAGCAAAACAACACCTTTGTAACCGTGAGATCTCCTTCATCATCAATACCAAACAAGCAGGACGTAGGCTTTTACCTCCATCAGAGGGGCCAAACCTGGGTAAACTCCACGCCTCTCGATTCCGGCCAACCCCTTCAAGCCACCACATAGTTGCGCTTCTGCCCCGAACCTAAGTCCGTTCACTCGGACATCTGCCGTGACAAATCCACGACAGAAGTCGTGCGAGAAAGAAGATGCAGGAGGAGCGGAAGAAGGAGGAGGAAGCACTCTGCCTTGAAGGCCTCGAATCAAAGCACCTGGAGTTGGAATCCAGAGTTAGGCGGCAGCAGGAGCAGATCGACTCACTCAACCAGGAAAGGGCATCTCAGTGGCAACATGAGCAGATCGACTCACTCAACCAGGAAAGGGCGTCTCAGTGGCAGCATGAGCAGATCGATCCAGCATTGGATACCACCATTGCCATCTATGCGGAGAAGCAGCGTGGGTTCCGCCCTAGCCGATATCGATGACGATGCACTGCTAGCTAGGTACCCTGTGGATGATATCAAGGACAGGACTAACTGTGAGCTACACATGAAAGTGAAAAACTTATCCATGAAGGTGGCGGACGGCTATGCTTTAGCAAATCCCCCAGAAGCAACCTTCCGTTGCAATCCCATTCCAGCTGGCTATGCTCGTGTCGAGGTTGATGAAGTGATGTCGGCATATCACGGGCTACAACTTGACATTCCTGGAGGTGACGAGGAGAGAACACCGGGAGAGGCCATACATCGTATCATTCTATGGAAAAAGGATTGCATCGTCTTTCCAAGGCCACCGACTCCTCCTCCTCCAAGTTCGCCGCCACGTCAGTCGACTCCGACTCCTCCTCCAAGTCCGGCACGACATCAGCCAACTCCTCCTCCTTCAAGTCCGGCACCGCGTCAGCAGACTCCTCCTCCAGGTCCAGCATCGTATCAGCCGACTCCTCCTCCTTCAAGTCCGGCACCGCGTCAACCGACTCCTCCTCCAGGTCCGGCACGGCGTCAGCATGCTCCGTCGACTCAGCGTCCTACGTCGCCAAAGCAACAACGAAAGAGAGAGGCCACATCTACGAGGACTAGCGGTACAATAGGCAAGAAATTCAAATATGGTCCAAGCAGCCTGAAGCCTCTTCCGAAGTTGCCTTACCATCTGACCGACGAGGAACTCGACGGCGTAGTGAATGCCTATTTGAAGGCCCATTTTGGACCGAAACAGCCCTAGCCATCAAAGGAGAAAGTACCTGAGCATGTCTCACAACACTTCATTGATATGGCTCAACCGGCTCAAAAGGACAGCGACTATGTGCGGTCTATCAAGAAGTCATATCTTGTAGGGAAAAAAGCGGTCGAGCTCGAGCTCGAGCCAAGGAGTTGGCAAAAAAGCAGGAAAACTATCCCCCAGCTGGGAGAACAGGCAGTGCAATCTATCCCCCCGCTCATTGTACAAACACCTATGAGTACCGCCGGTCAGCCAGAAGAAGTAACCGAAGAGCATATTAGGATGGCTAAAGAGGCCGGTGTCACCGTTGAACAACTCCTAGACCTTGAGGAAATGCCCGTGCTTAAAGAGACAGAAGTAAAATATCTATATGCCCGCGGCAAACCTCTGGTCAAGCCTGAAGATGTCAAGCTTCTACCAACGAGAATGTATGAATTGAATACGTGGTACATGCAAATAACATCAAATACCAATGAAGAGTCCCTCATGGTGAGAGTCCAAGAGAGGCATTACTTCCATCAAATGGATGTGTGGATTCATTATGCAGAGTTGTTCCAGTTATTCAACCAAGACGCACTCGACAAATCTTTAGTTAGTTGCTTTTGTCTGTAAGTGATTTCTTTCTATAATTTAAAGTCTCTAGCTAGTTGTGCTCTCGTTCATTACCTGGAATTATTCTCACTATATTCGTTTTTGTGGTATTATGCACAATGAAGATGCAAGAAATGAATCCAGCTGGACGCTATGGCATTGGGTTCATTGACCCAAATACGATTAATCAAAAGATGTGAGAAACTTCATACACGAGAAAAGACACAGAGAAAAAAATGCTAGAATTTTTGATCCATCTAAACAACAAAAGGAGAATACCATTACAAGATCCACAAGGACGACGATTAGCTGGATTTGTAATGATCCTGAGAAATTATATATAGTTGTCATACTAGCAATTCGATGATATATATATATATATATATATATATATATATATATAATCGCGGTTCTACGAGAAATTATATTTATATTTATATATATGCGCATGCACAACATGTGTACAGTATGTACGTAGTAGCGTAATATATGTTTGAAATGAAAATTAATTAAATGAAAAACACAAAATTAAAAGGAAAATTAAACCATTATTAATTCATAAACCCTTAAAGAATTAAAATGAAAAATAATACAAAACTAAAAAAACTAAATACTTTTAGTTCCGGATGGTGTTATCAATCGGGATTAAAGGTCCCCCCAGCCCACGGCGCCGTTAACACCACGTGGAGGGCCTTTGGTGCCGGACCGTGTTGAACCGGCACTAAAGGGGGCGTAGGCTTTAGTCCCCACCCTTTAGTGCCGGTTCGAGAACCGGCACTAAAGGCCCTTACCAACCGCGACAATAGGCCGGTTCTGCACTAGTGACATGATCTTTCTACACATCTTAGCGACGTCTCTATTTTCTATTTTTTGGGGATTTAATGTAGTTGCTTTTCCTCTAATAAGGTGAATCTATATATATTCAACACATTTTATATCAGCTGATAACTTTTAATCTTTTCGTCTTTCATCAGATCATGCTTACTGTCGGATTTGCACATGAATAACTGAAAGCACCATGACATTACGCATTTCCATCATCTTAGCTATTAAACTTACTTTAATTTAGTATGATTTCTTGTCTTGAGTGTATATTCATCTTAGTTAGGAAGGTCTTTGAGTGGCTTTGGTCAGCTTAAATTTTGTGTGGATTCTTATTTGCAGTCCTGGTTAGCTCTACGAAACAATAATTATCATAGCCCTTTTCTGCACATACCCAATTTCCTTATGTTGTACAGTTTCCCATTCTAGAATAGTAGCATTTCTGCACTGCTAAGATGTTGAAGCACGGCGACATGTTTAAGTCATGTTTAATACCGTCAGAACTAAGCATAGGGTAGAGAAAGGGTTGCTTGCATTCCATCCATGTCATGGAGAAAATGGTAAATTCCCTCTCTCCATTTCCTTACCATGAATCTAACACTTTATTGATCCGTTTTTAGCTTCTAGATGTTCTACAACTATAGACACAATAGATATTGTTTGTCTGAATTGTACTTCCACTCCATAAGAAGCTGAGATAAACTGAGAATGGGGCAAAAAAAATCCGAATCTTCCTGCTCGCAGGCGGTGCCTGCTATGACTCACATGGGTGGCTTTACCACAGCTGTCGAACATTCAAATTCTAAAGGTAACAAGCAGCCTGAATCCAAGAAGAAAACTAATTTAGTTATGTCAGGATTGCTATTTTTTTTGTGTATCTTTATTCTAACTTTGTATTGACACCATGTCTGATTGGAGAATGTTTATATGTTCCTTTGATTTTCACCCAAGAAAATAAAAACTCTGAAATATTCATAGGGTATTTGATTCCATTTTTGATATACAATAGACTAAATAGGCTATGTCCTTGCATTATCCGTGGATTAGTTGTTCAGACAGTTGATTGCCATTGATTTGTGACATTTTCTATGCAGTTATGATTTCTTCATGGCCTGCTTGGCACCATCAAAAAATAATGGCCTGCTTGGCACCATCAAAAGATAATTGATGGGTTTTTGTACGTCTCCTTTTGGTTATAGTAAAGGGGTCATCCTATAATATGAATTCAAAATTTCATACCCGCATGAATTTGATATTTTTGAATTAGACGTGCTTTGCACGTGCATCTATCTACTATCTACTATCCCTATAAAAGGAAGAGAGCTATTACCCCTATAAAAGAAAAAGAGGGTTAATCCAACTTACCATCTAGACCTTATAATCATCTAATCAACGGACTAAATACGTTGTTAACGAAACACTCTTTAACGAAACGCTAACCCGCGCACGTCTTAACATCGCCGGCCAACCGCATCCGCTCCCACCCCCGCACACGCCCAGCCCCCACGCCCCCACGAGCGCCGCCCCGCCGGCCCACCGGCCCCCACGCTGCCACGAGCGCCGCCCCGCCGGCCCCACGACGCCCCGCAGCAACGCCGCAGCCCCCGTCGTCGTCTGCTAATTACTCTCCGGGTAGGTCCTCCGGCTCCAGGGGGTTGAAGTTTACTCCGGCGTCATGGTATGAGCGAGGATGGCGCCTAGAGACAGCAAGGAGATGCTGCTGCAGAGGGCCGCCAAGTCCGCCATCCGCTCCATCGGCCTCGGCTACGACGTCGTCGTCGACGTCCGGCTCAAGTTCTGCAAGCAGCGTGGCTCGTCCGACCCGTCCCTCATCGAGCTCCCCGGCAGCCTGACCACGGTCGCCGGCTTACCCAAGTCCATCAAGTGCGACAAGGGGGAGCGG
Source organism: Hordeum marinum (assembly GCA_022496015.1). Lineage (NCBI taxonomy): Eukaryota > Viridiplantae > Streptophyta > Magnoliopsida > Poales > Poaceae > Hordeum > Hordeum marinum. Next base: position 391,644,496 of record CM039672.1, read on the forward strand.
ATGCGGTTCCGTTCCGATGTCCTGTCGTTTCAGCAGGTATGCTTTCCTGTACTTCAGAACAAGGAAGATGACAGAAATGAACATAAGAGGGTGTTTGGTTGGGCTTTTTCCAGCTGCAGCTGCGGCTTCTGTCTTCCGGCTTTAAAGCCAAAAACTCCTATTTAGGGGCTTCCGGCTGCAGCTGTGGGTTTTGGCCTTGTCACAGCCGCAGCCAGAAGTCACAGGTACAGCCGGAAGCCCCTAAATAGAAGCTTTTGGCTTCCAAGCCGGAAGCCGCAGCTGCAGCTGGAAAAAGGCAAATCAAACACCCTCTAAGTCAATTTACCATTTCAGAATCACCTATTTTGAGTCGTAACTAGCACTTTTAGGAGTTAAATCTTCCTATTCCTTGCATTACACTCTGATTTCTGCCCTTCAAATACACATATAGGCAGCAAACGCTTTTTTTTTACGATAGACAGCAAACACTTTGAGGCCTGTAGAGACATGTATTCTGCCACTTCCAGGCAGAATAATTTTCCTGTGTGAGTGATGTCAGGTGTATGTAGATAATTGTAAGGGAGTTGGAAACTCTGGGATTGTAGGCTTCTTACCAGGTTGCTGGCAGCATACCTTGGATAAGGGACTGAATTTTGCCATTTCAAAAACATATAGAAGCATCGAACAGTTGAGGCCTACATACACGTATTCAGCTAGCAGAAATGTTTTTCCAGTTCGAGTAGTGCTAATGAAGGCATATATAGACAATGTTTTGGTTGTTACCTTATTAGAAGGTCCAAAATTATCAGGTTAGACATTTACAAAAAACTATGGGATCGTAGGCTTCCACCAGTTCGACTCCACGCGCCCGCATTTATTTTCCGTAAACTTTTACGTCGGACGCCCTCGAACGGTCGATCCATTTATACATCCAAAACGAAAGTTCAATTATTGGACGCATATGGGCGTCCAATAGAAGCTCTTCTAGATAGCGACCTAACGTAGCTCCCCATTGAGTGCTTTTGGACTGGCCTATACGGGCAGACGCCCCTTTTTTTTGTTTCCTTTTGTTATTTTATTATGTTTTTTTCTCCTATAAAATTGTTCAGCATATGGTGTGATCCCCAACATATCCTTAATCGAGACATCACAATATATTTTTCTCTTCTATTATGTTTAAGACAGCTAATTGATAAATAGACGGTCCATCAAAATAAACATATTTGCAAATTTAAACTCATTGTTCTGATATTTTTTGTTACATTATATTCTTCCATTGGTTGAAGGCGAGGTCGCTTAGATCCCACGATCAACAACATAAAGCCTTTGTTAAATTGTATCCATTAATCCAATGAATAATCTGTTTTTTTTATCTACTACCCCTAAAAAGGACGAAAGGTGAAGATCCAAACAATCTGAAGCGTTCATTAGCGTAATCTAAAGGCCACTAATACTTCCGTGTTTAACACATCAAACCAACCATGGCTGATCCATCGCTAAAAAAGCATCCCACGACCGCGCGCCCCGTCCCATGATCGATTATGGTGGGAACCGCTCCCGCTCGCCCCCGCCCCGCTTGCCGCTCGCGCAGCCGCCGCTCGCCCCAGCCCCCGCCGGTGCCGCCACTCGCCACGCGCAGCCGCCGCTTGCCCCCGCCGGTGCCTGCCCCCGCGCCGCTCGCCCCCGCCCTCGCCGGTGCCGCAGCTTGCCACGCGCAGCCGCCGCTCGCCCCCGCCCACGCTGGTGCCGCCGCGCAGCCGCCGCTCGCCCCCGCCCCCGCCGGTGCCGCCGCTCGCCGCTCGCAGCCGTTGCCTCGCATGGCCGCCGCCCTCTCGCCCGCGCCTCACGCAGGTGCCGCCTGAGCTCCCGCCCGCTGGTCGCTCGGCAAGCAGGACAAGGAGTATATGTTCAGCACTGCTCTTTAGATTGACGTTGAAAATTTTAGAGAGCTGGACCCATCTTGTATGCTAGCATTGCTGTTTACATTTGTCAGTGTTGTGTTGCAGCATATGTTCAGGAGTTCTATAGAATTTGATCTTGAAGCTTTTGATACTAACTAATGACTACATCCTTATACAGATATTTCATGTTTCTGAAATGAATTTTGGCTATGTGAAGAGAACAACGAGTGGATAGCAGTAGCGGGACTTCAATTTGCAAGCTTTTCTTCAAACAAGGTAATCAAATGAACTACACATTTGCCGAATTATAAAGGTGAATGGATTGTTACAAATCTAGGACACACCTTTTTGAATCTTGATCTTGGTTCACATATAACTTTCACAATGTGGGATTGTATATTAATGTGGATACCATCATATGAACATGTAGATACGCAATATTTGATATTCAATTGGGAAGCGTTGGCGCTACCGCCTCCGGAGATGATAGGTGGTAAGCTTCTTCTCCCCTCTTAGTTTTCCCCTATGCTCTGCACGACCTATCTCCATGTTCTGTACTTCTGTTAGTGTATAAAAATACCATTCCTATAAAATGTGGGGCATAGGTAGGCTTATGTTGTTGTGATTTTCCTATAAAATGTATAACCTGCACTGACCCTCCTTATGTTTTTGGAAAATATATATAGAAAGGCAATGGAAAACTGAAGTTAATTATAAAGGGTTGTTGATCAATGTTCGGTCTCAAGTCTCAACTGGATCAAATAGTCTTTCTTCATAGCACAGTTGTTGGATCGATTTGTCAGTGACCACAATTTTTGGAGTCCACAACTGGATGTCATACATACAGACAAACCAGAGGTAATATTATTAAAATACTAATTCTGTTAACTATGTGAGATTACCATGATTATCCCTATGCACTGATTAATAGTATGTATTATGAAGCTGCTTCCAGTCAGCTAACCATTCGGGCAGAAGGTGTGCAATGAACGAATGAGCTTGACAATACCCTGCTACAAAGATTAAAACTAAATATATCTTCACATTCAACAGTTGTTGACAGTGTATACGAAAATAGAAGTCTGGACTGATAGGGCTGACCGTCCATAGCACATGCCTCAAGGTATGCATCCAAACAACGTCATATAAAACTTTGAATTTTGCAAGTTTGCTTGGTTCAACGACCTACCTGTGCACCTCCCAACCATATGCAAGCTTCCTCCATGCTAAAGGTGGCAGTGTCGATTGCATTTCCGTTTTAGCTTGTTCAGATTGCAAGTTTGATTGGTTACCCAACTCGGGTTAGCCCCTTTGATTAGTTCCTTGCTATAACTCCATCATGGTGCAAGCATGTTCTAAGGATTTTGGCCCAAAACGTTATTTCTCTGCCACTATTTGGTCGATCCAGTCTTAGTTGCAAATGCTTAATATAAACATACCGATACAAGATTCGTAGTACTCTTGCAGTTTGGAGTACCAAAAAGTATGTGTTTTGAGTAGTATAGTGTTCAGATGTCATTTTCTTTGCTTTCTGTTTTTAATTTAATTGCATTTTTACTGTTGTGCTATACAAGATGATATGAATGCAAAGTAGAAAAAAATATTGTTGTTATCCAATGCTTGAAGTAGCTCTCTCTTGAGAGAATTCCTTGATCACAGAACAAGGAAATGAGGATATGTACGCTAGATAATGATTATCTTCAGAGCAAGAATCCACCAATGGAAATATATTGGGAACAATATATCTTCGATCATTTTCATTATATTCCATTTGGTGGATTAGCTACCTTTTGCAATTAAATTTTCTTTTGCTTCCATGATTAGTTTTTTTACATGTTCTTCTTTTTCATTTTTACATGTATGCTTGATGACATGAAATCTAAACATATATTTGTTTAACAGTGAGAGTTGTTGAACGTGTGATGAATCGTGGGGAGAGTCATGCCGTCTCATGCCATCACTCAACAACCTCTAATTGTGCCACTCATCGGAGGTGGAACCACATTGTCAAGACATGTTAGTGTAAAATAAGAATTATATTCATCAAGAAAGTTTCCACACAAAATTTCATGCGACCATGCTACTTACAGCAACTATATGCAAAGTATCTTATGTCTCCGCAAATGGTATAATTTGGTTATATGAGCTTGTGACATTCAGATTCTTGTAGTTAATGATGAGATATTTAGCCATAGTCAATGCATAGAAAAAACATGTCTCGAGTTTTCGGTTGAATGGTACTCCCTCCGTTCCTAAATATAAGACCTTTTAGAGATTCTACTATGGACTACATACGGAGCAAAATGAGTGATCGTACACTTAAAATCTGTCTATATACATTTGTATGTAGCCCATAGTGGAATCTCTAAAAGGTCTTATACTTAGAAACGAAGGGAGTACCTGCAAGTTTCAACTGTTTACTGAAGCTTTCCTTCAAAAGAATTATAAATACTATAGGATGGAGAGCAAGACCTAGGCGGACCGAGCCAACAGCCGGAAGGCCGTGGCCAGAGTGAATAGCAACACGAGGTACTTTCGACAACTTCCACACCACGTACGAGTACATGCTAGAAGAATATTGTGCTCTGCAGCATGTCATACATAGCAGAGCTACAACTTGTGAGAGTAATGTGTTGGTACTCCTTTTGTATAATAGGAAAGTAGAGGTCTTATGTGTAAAAATGAAGCTTTGTAAATATCTGTACCCAGGATGAATGGATGTGGTTGTCCTCGACCAAAAATTCCAGAGTTTTCCCCTTCTCTCCCCTTCGAATCCTCTCTGATTAGGTGTGAGTTCAACAACATGGCATCAGAGCAAGGTTGCTTCGGGGCCTGATTTGTGGCGGTGGAGAGCTGAATCGGGGCTGGGTTGGTCGGTTGTGGTGGAGCAGGGTGATTGGCGGCAGCTGAGGCGCAGCGAGGGCGTGCAGCGCTGGTCAACAAGGGCGCAACGGACATCGACGAGCATTTAGCCACGGCAGTGACTCGGGTTGAGCATTCCCTTCATTGCTGGAGCTGAACAGGTCAGGCATTTGGGTACTCAGGCTGTGGTGTGTGTGCTGAGTGTGGAGGAATTAAAAGTATGGCAGGCAATGAAAGTGTCCCAGCGGGAGTCACGGCAGGGGAGCTTGCTGCTGTTTTGCAGGCGATGGATGAGAAGTACCGGGTGTTGTTTGATGCAATTAACAAGCAAGCAGGAACCCGAGATCAGAAGTGGAGATCAAGGAAGAGGTGCATCCTTTGCAAATGCCCCATGTAAAATTAGAAGGGCCTGAGAGTTATGTGAGTTGGGCAGAGCATATTTGGTTTCTAGGAAGCTTGAAGGCTACATTCTAGGCATGGTGGAGAAGCCTGCAGATGAGAGTTCCAAAGAAGGCCAGAAGTGGAAGGCGACAAATGCACTAGTGAGGGCCTGGTTATTGAGCTCAGTATCACCTCAGATTGCTAAGCAAATTGAAAGGATTAAAGAAGCTTCTTAAATCTGGAGATTATTGAAAGGGACATTCTCAGGAGTAGGAAATGAAATGCTTGCTTGCAAGATTCAGAAGGAGTTGCAGGGTCTGAACCAAGGCGAGAAGACAGTGGTTGACTATGTTTTTGAGATGAAACGACTTTGGAGCGATTTGGATTATTATGATCCAATTGAGATGGAGTGTGGCAAGTGTATTGAAAAATACAATAAATGGACCGAGAGGAGGCGTGTTAGAGATTTTCTAAATGGACTTAATTCTAAGTTCGAAAACAGAAGGGCTGCATTGTATGGTAGTGGGAAACTACCTAACCTGGAGCAAGCAATCTCTGCAATTATTAGTGAAGAAACTCGGCTGAAGCTGGAGGCTACAGGATCAACTACACAAGGCGTCGCGCAGAGGCGCTCAGCCTTCCTGGCTACAGAAGGGACAAATTTTCAAAGAACAGGAGCAGGTATATACGAGAAGAAATGTTTTGAATGTGGCCAGCCAGGACACCTGCGAGTCTTTTGTCCTGAATTAGTTGGAGCAGGCCGGGGTAGAGGACAAGAGTGGCGTGGCAAGGGTCGTGTACGTGCATTTGATGGACGCGGAGGTAACCGGGGGCGTGGTATGCGACCTGCAGGCAGGGCAAATATCTCATCAGCTATTGAAGAAGCCCCACCAACTATGAAATTAGAGATATCAGTTGATGACCGGGAGAAGTGGAGCAAATTTAAGGAAATGTGTTTGGAGGACAAGCAATCCATCGAGGCTTCTACTACATCCACATCTGCTGCATCTGCCAACTTTGGTGGTAAAAATTCTTGCACTATGAATTATGAAGTTACTGATATACCATGGTTAATTGACTCTGGGGCTTCTAGACATATGGTTGGTTCTTATAGAAATTTTGTTGATTATGCTCCTGATTTAAAGAGGCAAAGTGTGAAATTGGCTGATGGCTCCTCTCAAACTGTTTTGGGGTCGGGAACAGTCAAGTGTGGATCTAATATGTATCTTTCGTCTGTTCTGCATGTTCCCTCGTTCCCAATTAATCTGCTATCCATTAGTTGCATTACAGAAGAGCTTAATTGTGTTGCTGTCTTCTTCCCATCACGGTGCTTATTTCAGGAACTTGGGACTGGAAGAAGGCTTGGGACAGGGAGCATGCGTGATGGCCTGTATTACTTAGATGGTAATATGTCACCTACGGTTGCTGCTGTGTTGTCTCACTCACCACTGGAGGAATTTCTTCTTCATCATCGTAGGCTAGGACATATGTCTTTTGTCACTCTGGGTCAGCTTTATCCAAACCTTTATAATAAAATCAGCAAAGAGAATCTATTATGTGATGCGTGTCACTATGGGAAACAGACAAGGAGTACTTATGTATCTTCTGATAATAGGAGTACTGTGCCACTTCAGACCATCCACTCGGATGTATGGGGTCCTAGCGGTGTATTATCTCTTAATGGATATCGCTCTTTTGTCACATTCATTGACTGCTGTACTAGGACTACTTGGGTCTATGTGTTGAAAAACAAGAGTGATGTATTTGAATGTTTTAGGGATTTTCATGATTTAATCATGACCCAATATAACGCATGCGTGAAAGTACTCCATACTAACAATGGCATAGAATATGTGAATAAGGAGTTTGACGAATACTTATCAAGCTTTGGAATTATTCATCAAACTACTTGTCCAGGTACCTCTGAACAGAATGGCTTGGTTGAGAGGAAAAATAGGCATCTCTTAGAGATTACACGGTGTATCATGATGGCCATGAATGTTCCAAAATTTCTGTGGAGTGAGGCAGTAATGACTGCTGCATATCTGATGAACAGAATGCCGTCTAGAGTTCTTGGTTACAAAACTCCAATAGAGTGTCTGACAGGTAGAACTACATATGTGGTTCCACCAAAGGTGTTCGGGTGTGTGTGTTTTGTGAAAGATTACAGGCCATCCGTTGGAAAGTTAGATCCAAGAGCTGTGAAGTGTGTGTTTGTGGGGTATTCTGGGAAGCAGAAAGGCTATAAGTGTTGGTGTCCATCAGAAAAACGAATGTTTGTGAGCATGGATGTAATCTTCAGGGAACAAGTACCATTTTATGGGGAACCTGATGATTTAACCGATGTCTTTCCTGATCTGTTTTCTAGTGATGTTTCAGATCTGGACAGCGAGACAGGGGGAGAAAAAGAAGGAGAAGAGAGCGATTCTACACCATTAAATGAAATGGTGGTTGGAGTAATACCACTGGAAGACAGAAATGATGATAGAGATGTGGATCGTATAGAAGGAGAACCAGGGCAAATGCAAGGGGAGAGACAAAATACATCAACTGAAGCTATGCGGCGCGGGTGTATACGCGAAGACATAAAACTGAGGGAGAGCATGTGCAGGGGGAGGAAATTAGTCCAACGAAGGATGATTCAGAAGCTCAAGATCAATCCGATGGGCATGATTCTAGTTCACAGCCATCAGCTTCATCTGATACTCCATCACCAGTCTCCATAAGCGATGGTATACCCCCTCTTGCTTATGATGACTTAAATGTTCCTATTGCCCTTAGAAAGCAGCCTCACACTATTGCTAGAAAATTGCCCTCTAAATTAGCCCCATATGATGTCTCTAATTATGTTTCATACTCTTCTATTGGGCCTTTGTATAAGTCATTTATAGCTTCCTTGCATTCAAATGTACCTATACCACGTGACTGGCAGGAAGCGAAGCAATACCCAGAATGGAGGGCAGCAATGTTAGAGGAAATGGCAGCACTTGATAAGAACCAAACATGGGTACTTACTTCTCTCCCTGCAGATAAGAAAGTTGTGGGTTGTAAATGGGTATTTACAGTTAAACAAACTCCACATGGTAAGGTGGAAAGATATAAGGCTAGGCTAGTTGCAAAAGGGTATAGTCAAACTTATGGAGTGGATTATGATGAAACGTTTGCTCCAGTGGCGAAATTGAGTACTATCAGGACTTTAATCTCGATAGCTGCAAATCAGAAGTGGAAATTGTTCCAGATGGATGTTAAAAATGCTTTCCTCCATGGAGATCTGCAAGAGGAGGTTTATATGGAAATTCCTCCCGGGTTTAGTAGCCGGGAAACAGAGGGTAAAGTGTGTAGGTTAACGAAATCTATCTATGGACTAAAACAATCTCCTAGGGCATGGTTCGGAAGGTTTCGAAAGGAAATCTGTTCCATGGGTTATCGGCAAAGCAATGCAGATCATACCCTGTTCTTTAAACATCACCGTGGTCATATTACTATACTTCTTGTTTATGTAGATGACATTGTGATTACAGGTAACAATGAGATGGAGATATCTCGGTTGAAGAAGATGTTAGCAAAGTCATTTGAAGTCAAGGATATGGGATATCTCCACTACTTCTTGGGAATCGAAGTTGCATATGGCCCAAAAGGTATTTATCTCTCACAGAGAAAATATGTGCTTGATTTACTTGAGGAGACAGGTATGTTAGAATGCAAACCTGCAGTCACACCAATAGAACAAAATCATCGGATCTTGGCAGATGGTGGTGATCCTGTTGATAGGTACCAATACCAAAGGCTAGTTGGGCGGTTAATCTATCTATCACATACGAGACCAGATATAGCATATGCTGTTAGTATTGTAAGCAGATACATGCATGACCCTAGAACTAGCCACTTAGATGCTGTGAATAGAATTCTAAGATACTTAAAGAGTTGTCCTGGGAAGGGAATCATGTTCACTAATCATGGACATCTGAGAATTGAGGGGTACACCGATGCGGACTGGGCTGGATGCTTAGATGATAGACGTTCAACTTCGGGCTACTGCATGTTTGTTGGAGGAAATTTGGTTAGTTGGAGAAGTAAGAAGCAGAGTGTGGTAGCTCGCTCGACGGCGGAAGCGGAGTTTAGGTCAATGGCTTCAGGGTTACGTGAACTGATGTGGCTGAAAATATTGCTAACTGAGTTGCAGTTGTATGGTGGTGCACCTATTCAGGTGTATTGTGATAATCAGGCCACAATTAACATAGTGAATAACCCTGTTTATCATGATAGAACTAAACATATTGAGATAGATAGGCACTTTATCCGGGAGAAATTAGATGAAAGGTTATTCCAAATTAGTTATGTTAAGTCAGTAGATCAGCTTGTAGATGTATTAACAAAAGGCATAGGTGTTGTATCATTTATGAGGATTTGTAACAAGATGGGGCTTATTGACATCTTCGCCCCATCTTGACGGGGAGTGTTGGTACTCCTTTTGTATAATAGGAAAGTAGAGGTCTTATGTGTAAAAATGGAGCTCTGTAAATATCTGTACCCAGGATGAATGGATGTGGTTGTCCCCGACCAGAAATTCCAGAGTTTTTCCCTTCTCTCCCCTTCGAATCCTCTCTGATTAGGTACGAGTTCAACAACATAATGTCAACTTATTAACTAATTCAGAAAAATAGGTACAATACGGAGGCGGGATCATATAGCCAAGTGCTGGGAGCAGCACCCTTAGCCAGGCTTGCTAATTAATCTTTGTAGGCCTCACAGAATACATGCTCATAATCAATCTTCACACCGTACAAGAGTTGCTAAAATTGCACTGTTGTCCTCAGTAAAGAACCACCATTAATTATCTTTATATTATCACACTAATTAATGACCACTCTTGTGCAACCCAAAGTCTCTGCTAACAACATACCTTGCTTCAGATCCTTTGAAAAAGAAGTTGCTTTGTCCATCTTATCCCTTTTGGGTTGCACTTGCACCTATCTACAGATGTATTGTCTTTCATCCATTTGATAACTCCTAACTTGCAAAAAAAATAATCCTCTGAATAATATGTCGTTGGTCAGAAAGAACCAGTCGAAATAGTCACGCTGTAGTTATCCATTTTCCATCATGTAAATTTCCCTACATTTGGTCTTAATTTATTCCTTTTTAGAACCCCTAAACCATACAGATATAGAGCAAAGCTACATTATTGACATCTTGCCTATCACTAGGCTTGATTGCTACATTTGCTTGTTTCATGCAGTTGCTGACTTCAAGTTGATCAAAGATAGATGGCGTACAAGGACGTAAGGCTTTTACACTTCCGTTGTTAGAAATGTCTGAGCTGATAAAATTCAGTTCTGAATGAATTTGGTTGTGGTCCTTTATTTTTATCAAGGAAAACATCATGCTTGGATATACTAAAGATGTTATTTGCAGGACAAAGGGCGGATCTGAAAGAATTAAAGAGACAAAGGGAAAGGGAGAGGAATGCACGAAACAGAGATAAGATATTAAAAATGCGGCATAAAGTCTCAAATCATAAGTAAGTTACGTCTGCATTTCACAACGGAAAGGAAAACTCCATCTAACACATCAGTAGCCATGTCACTAGGTATGTCCATTTTTTTGGATCCACCAGATATGATGCACCAATCATAATTATGATGTTGAGACCGTTCACACATATGATGCATTCTTTCTGAAGGCTTGATATTGATTTTGTGATGTTAATTAATACATATTGCTGATTACCTCCAGCAAGGATATTACATCCTTTACATCATATTTTGAGTACATTTGTTGCTCTTGATTTTGAACAGATGAAGCTCTTGTTTTTTCACTACTATGCTGATAGAAATCCAAAAGAAAGTATATCGATCTTATAATCTTCAGTTTAATTTTTCACATACATTTTTTTATCGTTTTTAGTTTATGCTGATGGAAGCATATGCTTTAGATATCCTATAGAATCGGTGTAGTCCAACGTGTGATGTAGCTACTATCGTTACATCCTTCTAGGAACAAGAAGTAAGCAGCTCAAATTATTTACACATCAATGTTTTGCTTGTTACATAATTACGAGATCATATAAATTAAGATTCAAGACATGCTTTCAAGTTTGTAATCTCTAAAAATGTTTTAACTTGGAACATACTTTTTGGGTAGCCCTTTAGCGCATATCATTGTTGAAGTCTTGACTTAGGAAAATCTTATTGTTTTTTTATACTGATGTGACCTGTTGTCCACTCTGTTATGTTGAATTGCAACACTTTTTCATCTTCCCTGTCTGATATGTTCTAAATTAACACCTACACATTTAAGATGTTCCTCTTATCTTATGGCCTATTTGCGGTGATATAGAGCATTTGCACAAATAACTTCTTACTAATAGAACTATTGCTTTGCACGATGCGGACGGAGTATAAAATCAAGCTCTACATCATCCAGCAATCCGTCTTCATGCTCCTCTTCTACCACACTGACATTGTAGATGTAAGGTTTCTGTGTTATGCTGCTTCCAAGTCATGTAATGCCAATAATGTACAAGTATCAATGTGTTATGTGTTGGAATATTACTTGCGTATTTGCTCAAAGGAAGATGATTACCTCGACCAAGAATGCACTGTTACTAGTGTTTACTAGTAGCAATTAACAGGGCGCGGACGAAAACTCTGACACCCATCTAATCCCACCCCAAAATTAACGCTAACCTTCCCCTAAAAAACTAATGCTAACCTCCCACCAGATCTCATCCCTCCCTCGAGCGTGGGGCGGCCACCAGCGAAGGAGGCTGCGCTTGAGCTCACGGCGCGGCGGCGCCCGCTCCCCCTCGCCTCTCCAGCCGCACTGGCCTCCTCCCTATGAGGCCGCGCGCGGTCCAGCGGCGCGGCGGCGGCCGCTGACGAATGAGGCCGCGCGATCCTGCGTCACGGCGGCGCCTGTATTCCTCGCTCTCCGGTCGCACGGGCCTCCTCCCTTCCTACAAAGTGGGTGCACGCAGGGAGGCCCCGGCGAACGAGGCCGCGTAGAGCCCTCTGCTCCCTACCTGTTTGAGATCTGCACTGGTACTCCCTGCTGGGTGCTGGCCGGTCTGCCCTCCAACACTATTATCTTCTCATTAGCATGCAAGAGATTGGTGTCGCACTCACCATGGGGAATATCATCGATTACTTGGTCTAAATCATCTGTAAATGACCACCGTGGTGTGCCAACAAGTGCCGCTGCATCCTGAATTCGTTAGCTGCCACGTGGAGTCGCCCTGGCCGCCTTTTGGAGTCACGTCGCCACCACGAGTAGCCGCTGCCGCCAGGAATCCCGTCGCCGGCAAGGTATCTCCTCTCCTCCGGTCCTCTCCCGCCCTGCTTGTAGCGCACGCGCGTGTGTGTTGTGTGGGTGCTTGATGTTGCATGCTTGCTGGCTTGTCGCTGATGGCCTGCTGCTGCTACTTTGATGTATATATTTGTATAATGCGTGTATCTTGTATGCAGCCATGCTTTGTTGAATACCGACGTTGTTTCTTGATGCTGACCAGATGATGTTGTTGCTTACTGCTGCTGGCCTCCTGATGTTGTTGTGCTGCCCAGCGAGTGAGTCCAGTGACACACAACGTTCAATTATGAGGATCGAGGAAGTTATGATCATTCAGTCATTGAGGATTTAGGAAATTATGAAGGCAACAAAAGGGGTAGTATTTCGATCTCATGTCATCTCACACATAGATTATTTGTTCTTCTTTTGTTTAATATGCTTCACTGGAACAATGCAAACTATCTATTCCGTTCCACCATTTGGCAGAGCAATGCAAAAGTTGCAAAGTATCAAGTGATTGAACAAACTGAAAATGATAACATATGCCAGCTTTGCAAAGTAGAGAAGCTTTATTTTGAGCCTCCACCAATATATTGTTCTCCTTGGGTTGCTCGGATAAAAAGAAATGCATCATACTATACTGCTGCTGCTACTGAGACTTGCCATAATTTATGTATCCTCTGTTACAATGAGGCTCGCAGTTCCACAATTCAGGCAGAAGGTAATCAATTTCCTAAGGCTAAACTTCATACTTGAATACTGAAAACTTTTTTTGGCATTCTAACTAATTTGTTCTAATTGATTACTCCTAATGTATAGTTTTAAATAGCCCGCTATAGTCCCACTATAGCCTTTTCAGCAGGATGCCGTTAAATGGTTTCATGTGCAAATAGCCTGCTATAGCCTGCTATAGCTTATTTTGAGGTCCGCCGCTATTTGCCATAGGCCGCAATTTAAAACATTGTCTAATGTGAACGCTGGCAGCATCAGATTTCTGCCCTTTCTAATTTCATAAGGGGTGATTCTAAAGAATCAGAATATACTTGCGCTAAGTGCTATGTTTGGGAGATAGAACGTGGTTTACGTATGCCTTTCCACAAAGTGTTGTTCTTGGGTTTAAACAAAAGCCAAGTGTGCTTAGCGATCATATAGAAGAACAACTCTTTAAATGGCTCAGGCAAGAGAGACATGAACGTGCCATTCATGATGGGAAAAGCTTTGATGAGGTTAGTGCTCCTCATCAATTTAAAGAATCTTACGTTTATGGATCCTATGTTTTCTTTTTCTTCGTTATGTCTTGGTTCCTCTATCCTGAATATGAAATCTGTAGCTTGTGTACTTGTTAGAAACAGAGATGTGTTGCTCCTCCTGCATATTTTTATTCTATTTTTATGAATTAGACTGTATTTAAATGATTTTTCTGCTACATCCTTGTTATAGAGTAATCAAGGGTAATATACCGATATGCCATCACCATCTGATAAGGAGAAAGCAGAGTATCAAGAAGTAAAACATAGCCCATTAATAAGAGAAAGTTGCGGTAGCCAGTGAGGATATCGATGGACCTAGCTCAAAACCCCACGATTTTCGTTCTCCATATATATTTTGCCTTCTAAAATTTAGTTATTGGTAATGGAGAGTGAGTAGAATATCCAGAAGCATGAGTATTCGACATCTGCCTTTGTTGTGATCAATAGAAGCAGCGGAAATAAAACTTGATGAGTATTCGACATCTGCCTTTGTTGTGATCAATAGAAGCAGCGGAAATAAAACTTGTCTTAGAATCAGATTGGGCATTGATATAGTGAGTGTGTCAGTTTCAGTCAGGCTGCCCACCATGTTTGTTTGAGCTAAAACACCATAAAGCTATTTATTTATTCATGTTTATTTTTCTTTCATTTGATCAAATTAAAATGTCTAATCAAAGTTTTGTAATCATATAGGTAGATTCTATTGGGGTTTAGGGGTGCTAAACTTCTGGATAGGAATATTTCATGTGACTATATTGAGCATGAATATTTCACTCAGATTCCCCACCATTGTTCTTTGTGGACTAATTCTGATTAATACTTGGCAAAATCATACTAGACTATTCTGTTATAGTTATTTTCTATTGCTATATTTTAGGTATTTCTGATTAATCAGAATTGAATGATGATATGGTGACAAGTACAACTATGAAAGTGATGAACACAACGGTGAACTCTTATATCATGTGATTATGAACAACCATCGTAGAAAAGGTCAAAAGATCAAACTCATCATGTAACATGAACTCATAATATCATCGTTCGTGTTTTCACCAGGCATCGGACGGACAAACTTTGCTACTTATTGTCTATGTTATAGACGTGCGTTGTTGCACGTGCACACTTACTAGTTTAATATAGGGATACATGTATAGATTCGCCATCTAGAAAAAGTCCACCGATAGTACAAACCGATGCTTTGGCTGGTTATAAACAAAAAAACAACTAATGAAATAAGATGGGTGCTAGAAAAGACAAGAGCGTCACGGAGTCGGACACGCTACACTCTGCTTCCACTCCTCTGGTGCCCTGCTCGGAGGGTTTTGTCATCCCGGAGGAGGAGGAGCGATCTTGGCGTCATGGCGTTGATGGAGTTGCGATCTTGGCACTGCGTTGTTGATGGTAGCCCAACAGAAGAAGCGGACCGCCTCAGTGCCCTCCCTAACGACCTGCTACTCCTCGTCCTCGGCCGCATCGGATGCGCCACCACCGCCGCGCGGACCAGCGTCCTCTCCTACCGGTGGCGTGGCGGCCTCTGGTCCCGCCTCAGCAAGATATACTTCAACGACGTTGCGTTCCCCGACCTTGAAGCGGCCCTTGGCCGCCTCCCTCGCCCCATGCCTGTGATTTCCGCTCTCGGCATCTCCGCCCCTGCCAAGCAGCACAGGAGCGGCCTTGAGAATCACATGGTCGACGCCGCCAGTATCAGGTTGCTGCTCCGCGCCGCCGCGTGTCTCGAGCCGGAGGACTTCTTGGTCGACCTCCTCTCACCTACATGGAAACAACCATTGCGCAACAGATAGAGAAGCATATGTTTGTTGCAATCTCTGTTTTGGAGCTATGTTTATGGAGCATTGGTGTTTCATCCAATGGCGGAGCTTAGTGCATAGCGCGGGGGGGGGGGGGGGGGGGGGCTGTGCCCCCTAGGATTAGCACATACATGCATAAACATATTAGGGAGAGAGTTTAGATTGTAAAGATTTGCATATTTGCCTCCCCCACCCCACTAGCCTAAATATTCCATCCCCCCCCCCCCCCCAAAGATCTTGGTGAAGCTCCGCCACTGGTTTCATCTCCTTGGGATGAATCACATTCCTAGTGGAGGCTTAAGATCGTCCTAGAGAGTTCAGTGGTAACTAGTTCTCTGCTCTGACTATATCCGAAAAATACATTGTGTAATACAATTTACAATTTATTTTTTGGGGTTTTAGGTGAAAGAAGAATGCGACTTTTGCTTGTCTGCGTGAGCCCATGAACTGGAGATCCCAAACCATCTCCTTGACTGCTCTGGAAGAAGTGGAAATCAAGGGCTTCGAAGCAGAACATCATGAGTTTGATTTATTAAAACTAATACTCGCATGCGCGCCAATGCTTAAAAGAATGACAGTGAAGCTGTCACAGGAGGTCTCATCAAGTAACAATGAATGCACTGAAATGTACAACATCTTTTGGGCCTATTCTACAATGAAATGTTATGTTTATCTTAGCTCTGGTGAGCATTTATTCAACATGCATGATTAGCATGCTCATAGATGAAACATAGATATAATCTATAATTAGCTAATTATGCTTATTTCCGAATTTATGTGCGCAAACCCTTGTATCTTTGTCAAAACTGAAGCAGGATGACGCGGTGGGGAATAGTTATTTCATTTTACCTGCATGGTTCTTTTCGATAGGCTCCCTTTTGTTTATTCAATCTTCTCTATTGATTATGCCTTTCTGTTAAGCAATGGTATTCAGTAGCAAAAGAAGAGGTTTTAGATTACCTGAAGTTAGTTGTCTCATTTGAATTTCATGGCATGAGTTATTTAATCCCAGTCGTATTATGTTCAGCATGCGCTGTGCTATTTTTTCCTGCTCTCAGCAGGTATTGAATTTTATCTGCCAGTGGCAACAATCTTTATAAATACAACAACTCCACAATTGCACGATGCGGCACTGACCTGAGTTCTTTTCAATTTGCCTCTCCTGCAGGGTTAATGCACGACACCCAAAATTGCCCATCGACATGATTTACTTCTTCCCATGTTTATAAACTCCATGACACGTGATCTCGGGACTCTGCTTGGTTGCTTCGACTGATGATATGAAATGTTCTTTTAACTTATTTCCTATATATGGCTCTAGTTAACAATCTTGAATGGTCTATATGCCATTCAACTACCTAAGTCAGTTGATGCACTCAGCCTATGTCAGTCATGTACCCTAAGCTAATAATTCTGTTAAGCCATGTACTCAGCCTATGTCAGCCATGTACTCAGCCTATATCAATCTTGAATGGTGTCAATTGCTTGGTGTTGTTTCATTTTGACTGCTGCATGTTTTCAGCGGAAGTAGATTGAGCAGCAGTGAATGTAGATGGAACCAAATGAGCTATGCATATATATGATGATGTTACTGTGATGTGTTCATGCTAGTTAGTACTCCCTCCGTCTCAAAATAAATGTCTCAACTTTGTTCTAGCTCTAATACAAAGCTATACTAACCAGTTCATGTGGTGCCTCCATGGTCGCCCTACTCATGACCAAATTTAGACATGGGACATGAATTTCTGGAACATGGTTCCTCATGCACCCGTAATGAATGCTAAATTCTAAATTCGAAAAAAATACTAGAAACAGCAAACAAATCTGATTTTTCTTTGTTGCATACATGGTCGACAATTCTACTCGCATATGAAGTTTCACAAAGAAATGACACTCATAAAGTTCTTGCAAAAATGACAAAATTGAAGCTATATTGGGAAACACAGTTTGAAGGAATAGTAAGGGAGGATCGTATTTTCTTCACTATGGAATACCCCGGTGTCATTCCTTCACGAAATTTCATATGCGAATAGAATGGTTGACCAAGTTTGATATCACGAAATTTCAGTTTTTTGAAGTTTTAGCTTTTTTTCTTCATTTCTTCTAGCATTTTGTTTGTATTTACTATTCACATGGGTGCGCTTGGAACCATGTTCATATGTATATATTTTAATGTTATGTTTTTATATAAAGCAAAGTATATAATATAATAAAAATAGTTGTGTGCATCTTTGAATGCAGAGACCGGGGTTTCAACCTCACAACAACAACAACAAATCTTTTTGTCCTAAACAAGCCAGGACATGCATACAACTTTTTGGTGATATTTCAGTCCTCCACATATTCTTTTATGAGCTTCTTTCACGTCAAGTTTGGTCTATCCTGACCTCTCTCGACATTATCAATATGCCTTACCTATCCGCTATGCGCCGGGGCTTATGGAGGTATGCGCTAAATATGGTCAAATCATCTCAGACGATGTTGGACAAGCTTCTCTTCAATCGGCGCTACCACAACTCTATCTCGTATATAATCATTCCGGACCCGATCCTTCCTGTGTGGCATCACATCTATCTCAACATGTGCATGTCTACTACGCTTAACTGTTGAACAAGCTGTCTTTTAGTCGGCCAGCACTCAGCGCCATACAACATTGTGAGTCAAATCACCATCCTATAGAACCTGCATTTTAGCTTTTGTGGCACTCTCTTGTCACAAAACGCTAGAAGCTTGACACCATTTCATCCATCCGGCTTCATTCGATGGCTCACATCTTCATCGATATCACTATCCTTCTGCAGCATTGACCCCAAATACCGAAAGGTGTACTTTCGAGGTACCGCATGTCCATCAAGGCTAACCTCTTTCTCCTAGTAGTAGTACTGAAATCATATCTCAAGTACTTGGTTTTGGTTTTAATAAGTCTAAAACCTTTCAATTTCAAGGCTTGTCTTCATAACTCTAACTTTCTATTAACCCCCATTAGATGTTGTTAATTCAAATCAAGACTCTTCTTGAGCCTTTGTTACTTAACAAAAAGGAAAACAATGCCAAGCGAGAATCGCCGGTGCTAAACAATGCCGGACTGACCGAGCGGTAAGCATTGAGCCACCCAAGGGTGGCCGCTTGAATAACCACTAACAGATCATTGTAGCGTGTTTGTATCACGGCAGACAATCGATGAGGATGGATGTTTAGTTAAGGGTTTTAGGCTCGTCAGTGGTGGACCAATTAGTGTAGCATGTTTTGTAGTAGTGTCAATTTAATTTATTGTGATATGCAGACAATCAGTGACAATGAGGTTTGATTTAGGCTCGTTAGTTGTGGACCGATTAGTGTAAGCATGTTTTATTGTAGTGTCACTTTAATTTATTGTGAGAATAGACTCGGTCGGCTGGATAGATAGTATGAACCTATAGTGAAAATTGCTAATGGAGCTCGAGCTCCATGAAGCCCGAAAATAAAAAAATAAAAAAATAAACTTTGAGGTTTCAATAAATACATACCATGAACCCATACTACTACTTATTTACAAAGTTTCATGGCGAAATGCAAGACACACAGAAATAATAAAATATTGTATTCCTAGCACATGTATCATGCACTAAAGAAATACATTATTTTCCATGTTTTATTATTTTTTGTACAGCTCAGATCAATACATATTCGGTAATGAAATTTTAGACACATCTGTTATACATGTTTATGTTCAGAATTTTTTAACTTAAAAGGTTCATTTCTGAAGTTTTGAAAATTTCAAGCTTCATGGACCCCGATAGCAAAAAAGCCTCACTCCTATAAAGCAACTTTCACTACACATGACCTCCTCTTAGCGCGTAGAGGAGGGCATATTACATTTTAGTGTAGCATCAATATAAGTTTCACGCTGAGGAGCGTCCCTGACTAGACTGGATCATTGGCTTGAAACTGTTGCAAGCGATTTTTTAGCATTCTTTTTCTGTTTTCATTTGATTTTAAAAAGTGAACATGTTTCAAAAAA
The DNA here is from genome assembly GCA_022496015.1 of Hordeum marinum. NCBI lineage: Eukaryota > Viridiplantae > Streptophyta > Magnoliopsida > Poales > Poaceae > Hordeum > Hordeum marinum. Next base: position 391,663,964 of record CM039672.1, read on the forward strand.
CATCAACTTTTTAAAAATATTTCTGCACATTACTTAAAGTTTTACAAAAATGTTTTTAAAATTATGATCATTTTATGAATTTCTAGAACTCTTTTAAAAAGTGAACAATTTTGTTTAAAGGGGACATTTTCTAGTCAAGAATATTTAAAAATATATGTTCTTTTATTATAAAAAACCGGTCAGAAGCCGGGCGGCGCAAGGTGAGCTTGGCGGCTGGTGGGGCAAAGCCAGGGAGAGGAGGGAGGCAGTTAATTAGGGACAGAGGAGATTATGAAGAGCGGTGCATGATAACCGAGAAGTTAGAAGTAGATTTTTGCAATTCGCAAAAAAAAAAACAGATTTTTGCACAGGTTCTCCACCGTAAGATGGTACACGAATGAATGGCCAGCGATTGGTATGACGATTGTTTCTTATCATACGTACAATATCAGAGGCAACATAACAAAACTGACTTGCGGAAAAATATGAATGCTACTCTCTCATGACAAAGGAATTTTTCATCCTATTCTTAGAGGTTTTCTTCAATAGCTTCAGCATCAACACCTCCTTCAGCTTCAGCTTCATACTGTTTGTGCCTCTTCGCCTTCAGCATGAGTGTATCTCTTCCCCTCTCAGCATCCTTTCCACTATGCATTTGAAATGAACCAGCACCCTTCTCCAACGCAAGTCGGTCCTCTTCCGTTTGTAATCCTGCCTTTTTGGGGTATGTTTTACGCTACTTGTCACTTGATAACTCTTCGACCCGACATGACATGTATGGAAAAGACAAAATTATGTAGCCTCGTTCTGTGGCTAAGGATGTGTTTGGTTGCAGGGATATCCTCCTAGGGACAGGAATAGCCCTTTTTTTTCGGTGGCTGCCACCCATTTGGTTCTGGGGCGAGGGAGGATAGGGTCAACTAGACGCTCCGAATATTCCCTAAAAACGGGGATGCGGTGACCCGCGAAAAACGAGCGGGTGGCGGCAACCACCCCGCGCGCGCTTGTTCTGGTCACGCGCGAAACGTTTTTTCCGGCTATATTGGCTCCGGTTACCCCGTGAAACTCTCACTTTCCCCCATTACTCCCCTCTCTCTTCCTTGCGCGGCGGCGGCGCATCCAGTAGATAGCAGAGAGGCTGGTGGGAGGTGGGTTCCTTCTGTACTCGTTCCCTATCTCCTCTGCTTCGTCTCGCGTGTTCTGGTCCGCCGTTGCAGAGGGTGTTGCCGGGCGATGCGGTCAAGGGCTTGAGGCGGCGGCACGACTGGATCCCATGGCCGGCGCCGGTGCGTCTGGTTCTCATGGCCGGCGGCGGCTGGGGGCTTCAGGAGGCGCGCATGCGGCTAGATCGTGGGTGTAGGGCCTGATGGATGTGTGCTATCTGCTCTTGTGTAGTTTGCTAATGGATGTAATTTTCTGATGCAGGAAAGTTGAAGGCCACCGTCGGTACATCTAGCAGCAGCAACAACACAACTACAGTCTGAGGTTATTTCTCCCCTAAATCATATTTTGCTCTTTAGTAAAATGTTTGACAGTGGAAAAGGAATGTTGGTTTTGGTTCCAAGTAGTTGTCCATTTGTATGCATACGTGTGCTATTGAATTCTTCTTGTTCACACATGGACAGCAAGACAAAAGATAACATATTTTAGTTGTAAATCCTATATTGCATATTTTAGCATATTACTATGCATATTTGGTTGACAATCCTCGTGTTGCTATGGCATTCAAGGTGTTGGAAGAGGATCAAAAGAAGGTTTGGGTTTCTAGGTATGTCAAGAATACCTTTCCTGAAGCGTAAGGATGGTAAGTGCAGATGTGGTGAACTGATGATTGCCTTGTACTTTTGATGCAACCAGAACATTAACTATGGGTTGTATGTAGTAGCTCTTTTGACAACCAAGACAATAACTATGGGTTGTATAACTATTAAGTTCTAGTAGTACTGTATGGAATGTTGAACTATGAGCTCTATGCACTTCGACTTATGTATGGAATGTTGAACTGTTATATATGATGAAGTTCAAATTTTCTACTATTGTTTGTTGTGAAAATGTTAATATTTTTGTAATTATACTGTATATATTGCACTTTCCTTCTTTCCATTGCAGAAAATACAAATTATGAAGATAATCTCACCACCTAAAATAAAAAAGATGACCACAACCCTTATTATTCATTTATCCCTTGAACCAAACACTCCAGTGGTTATCCTCAACCACGTTTCATCCTTCGAACCAAACAAAACATGGGATAACTCCACCCTTCCAACCAAACAGAAAAAGGGGCTATCCCTAGCCACCTGGTTGGGGATACCCACAACCACCCTAGACTGTCTCTCGAACCAAACACATCCTAAGTATCCCAAGTCTTCAATCTCGAGGTTGTTGAAGTTAAAGGCAATTACTCTTTTAGAGGGTGTATGAATGAAGATAGTCTCCTTATTGGGAAATCCAAGTAAGGATATATTGTATTTAGTATAGCTCTGGACGGACATGTCTTGGGTAGCAAACTGTTTGGTGGAAGTGGACGGGAAATTTGTGAGTAGAGGACGAACGTCGAAGAACTGCTTTAAGGACCAATTCATCTGAGCAACCGTCTCGTCAAGGAACCAAACCTGAAGTCCGAAGCCATCATAGCCACTAAATAGTGCACAATAGACCCCATCCTAGGATTTCCCTAGATAAATATCATCTATACAATGATGTTTCACGTCAAGACCTCCCGACATCAATATTACTTGGTACGTATCGTTTGATAAGGTTATTCTACGAAAGTGAAATGAAATGAAAACCGTCTCAAAGTGAGACATCAATAAATAAATAAATACTACAGTATAGCAACTCCTTCGTCTCATAACATAAAAGTGCTTTTTACGCTAATGTAGTGTCAAAAACATTCATATATCATGAGACGGAGGGGGTATCATTTAACACAAAAGGGAAGCCAAAATTGATGCACACACGTACCTAATAATGTAATCACATTGATGAACATAGAGTGCTCACTGCCAGTAGGCGGCATAGCGGTATCTGGGATATGGAACACGTAGCAACGAATGGACCGTACATCCCTGCGGGCTGCCCTTGTCGGGAGAACCGCTTCTTCTCAGAGTCTTGTCTTTGATGAGAAGATGTGCAATGTGTAGGAGGAAGGGGGCCATTCCTGCGCCATATCTGTCGAAGGGTCCATCACCGGATCGCCGGAGTCATACGGAACGGAGTTGATCAAAAACACCTGGTAGCATGGCGACACCATGGGATCAAACACGAGGAACTGGTTCTCGTATTCACCATCGCCCAGCAAGCACGGGTGCGGGGGAGAGGGTATGCGCGCGCACTGTCCGGTGGCAGGGTTGAGCACCATGTCCTCAAACAAGAGCAGACCATTACAGTGCTGCAGGACCATCAGATCCTCGGGTTCAACCTGGTCGTCTGAGTCCCAGTAGTCGAAGGCCGCTATCTTGCAACTGATGGATGATGAGTAGTTGTCGGTAGGGCGAAGATTTCCGGTTTTGTGCCATGTTCGATGTGGGTGAATATGCCGGCCACGGAGAGTGGCAGGAGGTCCGCGCGCAGCAATCGGCAGCCGTGTGTGATTGTCAACCAATGTACTCCTTGATTGTCAACCATGTTCGAAAGAGTAACTATTAAAGAAAAATTGCCACCCTGTGTGTACCGTGATTGTCACTCCATGTGAGAATGCAAGCAAGAAGTGGACACAATGGGGGTTATGAATGCCTCGTAGATTGTTCGGAATCACTTATTCATCATTCTAAGTTGCGCCCCCTAATGCGTAGGATTTATCTTATCTTATTCTCCTACTTGTAAGACTAGATGGTTTACAAACTCTTAGTGCTTGCTGCAACCTCACGACTTTGACCAAATTGCACCCAACTAAATATTGTTAGTCTTAATATCCATTATTGTTGAGTCTCAATGACCCATGCATATCGAACATATAAACGACGCTGTGCTATCCGCCATTCTGAAGGCATTGCGCGCTTGACATTTTTGACCGCCCAATGAAGTTACAACCGTGATTTTTTGGCTACTGGCGGCTGGACACCCGTCCATTGTTTTTCACGTTTAAGTTTGGTTCAGGACAGTATGACGGGTGGGGTTACGAGCTTGTAGGGCCAGCAAGCAGAGGAAGGGTTCTTAGAGCATCTCTAGTGGCTTGTCTAAATTTAATAGTGCATATCTTTATATAGACAATGGTGTAAATTAGACAACGTCGGTTTTTCAGCGAATTGTCTAAATTTGTCAGTCTATATTTCTAATGGCTCACTTGCAGTCACAGCCGCAGCCGCCGTCGTTCGTGCATGCAGCCATAACCGGTTTAGACATCCTCGCTCGGTCGTCCAAATGTGGACAATGGGTAGCTAATTCGATGGTTGTCTAAAATTTAGACTATGAGATAGACCGACCGCTGAAGATGTTTTTTGACTGCGATGGTTTATATTTGACTTAGACTATGAGATAAACTAGCCACTAGAGATGTTCTTACTGAGCTAGCTACGTGAATGAATGGCTGAGGGTGGGCTGCTCCCGATTGGCAAGGGCGAGCGGACCAATCCTCTCCCAAAAACCTAGCGCAGAAAGGACCAACCCTCTCCTTCCTCCACCCCTCGTCCGCCGCCACACTCCCTCCCTCCTCCTCCCTCATCGCCACGGCCTCCGCCCTAGGATCCCCGCCGCCGTTTGTCCACCACCACGCCTCTTCCTCCTCGTCGCTTTCCCATCGCTCGTGCGCAGGTCGTCGCCGTGGGAGAGACGAGGGATGAGGAGGGATGTCAACGGCACCCCGGGGACTCACTGCCAAGAAGCCGTCGGAGGAGGAGCTCGATCTGGACGACCTCCGCTGGACGAGGAGGCCCCCAAAAATCCCCAACCTCCTGGCTGCCACCGCCTCTTCACCTTTGACCACTCGGTCTGCTGGGGCTACTGCCGGCGGACAGAGGAGCCGCTCTCGGGTCGAGGCGGGGATGGGGACTTGGCGAGGATGCAAGGCGAAGGGGCGAGACGGGGCTGCAGGGATCCGGTCGGTCTTCTGTTGCTGAGATGCTGACGGACGAAGGAGGCGCTCTCGGATCCAGTTGGCAGCGCAGTCAGTGATGCCAAGGTGAGCTTCTCTGAGTCCTTCTTCCCCCTTGGCTCCTGATCTCTCTCACTCTCTCCCTCCCTCTCCCCCTCCCCCTCCCCCTCCCTATCTCCCTTGGCTCCTGAGTCCTTATTTTTTGAATAAACCTCTGACCGGCAAGCCCAACAGGGAGAAGGAATTGGACGAGTGAGACCAGCGGGGGAAGGAACTGAGCGTGGCCTCATACGCTGGCTCGTCGTCTGCTTAACTGTTGCTTGCAGCTGATGATGACAGAGACGAGCAGCCGATGGACGTCGTCCCAAGGTAGTGTTGCTTACCACATGCTTTGAGGTATGGTAGCATGTGATTCTTATTTTGAACAGGGACATACTCGATTTGTGAATCTGCTGCTATACATTGGCTGATGAAAAATAATGGCACTTATAATATTTGTGCAGCCACGTTTGCGAGATTTACATACTTTGTGCAGTAACACTGTAAATAGGTAATGGCACTTATAATATTTGTTCAATCACGTTTGTGAGTTTTACGGAATTCATGCAGTAACACTGTAAATTTTTAGATTCAGACCTCACCAAACACAGGTTCATCCTCTTGCTTGCCTTGGTATTCCATAGATTATCTGCCATGTATGCCTATTGCTTTCCTAGCTTGGTAAGTTAGTAGGTCTGAATGTTATGAGGTGTATATGCTAAATTTACATGTTGTAAATAAATTATGATCTAATAGTCAGCAATCTCTCGGCACATTTGCCTCACAGTAGTTTGTGTCATTAGGGTTGTTTTGTTGTTCCAAAGGCGCATGGGAGTCTGCGGGAAAAAAAACTGACAACGTTTTCTCTTGTATAGAAAAGGGAGGCACTTATGTTTGAAAATGTGCAGTGGACTTTGGTCCTCTTATATGTTCTGCATTCTCATGCTTTCTCTTGGATAAGTTGTTGTCTCCCTCTGTTTTTTTGCGATTATATCTATATGGTGGTACCTTCCGTGCTACTAAAATAATACTTTTCTCTAGATAAGCTTCACTCTCTCATATGCACAATGATTTCCTGTCCGGATAATGATTGACATATTGTAATCCTAACTTCTACTAATTTCACTTGCTGATTTGTTTCCATGGCATAGGATAAACTCACATGGCTAGCTCATCTTGGATTCATAAGGTCATATTCAATCTTGATGCTTTACACGATTCAAAATGGATTTCTGGTTTACTGTCCATTTACAAATAATACTGTGACACTTCATTAATCATGGTGCAGCAAATTCTGGAGAGTTATCATGGCAAAAGAAAAAAGGTATAATTCTGGAGAGTTATTGAGGCAAAAGGAAAAGGGTATATATTTTTTCTTCATGTAATCGTAGCCTTTCATATTAGGGTAATGGCTTATATTCTTGGGATATAGGTGTTTCATGGTATGGAGAAAGTACTGATTGTGCAGGATGGTTGCAACATTTGAGCAAGTCGCTGGTTTGAACATTTTGTAGCTACGATTTGCACTAGGAGTTGATGACTCATGTCAGTTTTTTTTCTTAGCTACCAGTCTGAAGGGTGTTCTCTTGCTTTGTGGTATATCCCAAGCCTTGTCATTATGGTGTATATGTTGGAAATAAGCCGTGACGGAGCATGGTGCGATCGGCGTCAGTGCGCCAGGTCGGGTCCGTGGCGGTGTGACCGGCATCAGTGCGCCAGGTCGGGTCCGTGGCGATGCGACCGGCATCGGTGTCAGGTCGGGTCCGCGAGCTGGGTCACGGTCATATGTGTATATATGTGCGTACGTGTGTAGCGTGGACGAACTACATGTTAGTAGCGGCCGTTGGAGTCTGTTGAAGGCAGCCGCGTCCTGCGCGCAGCTGCAGCTGCATGGAGTTTGTTAGTGGGTTAGTTAGTGCCCGGGTGTGATGCGTGCATGTATGGATTAGTGGCTGTGTGATGGCCGGGACATGCGTGCTCGTGTAGTGTGTGCACAAGCCTGGTATAAAAGCACTCCCATGCACTGATGTAAAGATCGCTCCGGTATGTGCCGAGCCAGCAGTTCGAGCTGCAGAAAATAGAAGAGGCTGTGTGTGGGGCCGAGGCGCCGTTTGTGCCCGGAAAAATTCAGTGTGCTCCTTTTTCCACCTTCGTCCGAGCGAGTGAGAGGAGATGAGCGGTGAGCTGGTTCGGGTTTGTTCCCAACAGTATATAGTTAATGCTAATAATCCAAGAGCAGCCTCAACCTGCTTGTTGATCTGCTCTGGACCATGGTTCATCTATCTATGGTTGTACTTCATGAGTGCTTAATTTGTCTATCTATGGCTGAAATCTTATTCCTCGGTGTTAAGCTGCAGGCTGAGTTCAGACTGTTTTTCCTAGAAAAGAATCAGGTAATGCTATGGCCTAAGCAGCGTATAGTATAAATTTTATAAAGGTCATGTAATATTTTTCTTAGGTTCTTATCTTTCAAATATCCAGAATTTACATGCATATGTTGCTTTTGTGCCTCTTTGATATGAATTACTAGCAGAGCAATTTTTCATGGTGTGAAGTATGAGCATGTTTACTATTTAGAATGTCCGGATGCCGTCTGGCCTTTTTATTTCTATTCCAGAGATGAGCTTGGCTTCTTTTTTAGGATGCAGTTTCATTACCTTGCTGCAAGCTCTCGGGGGTGTGTATTGTATATAAGTAATTTTGTCTTTGCTTCCAGGTCCATGGGACATAATTGCTGAATGATTTTGGCATCCCCTGATTTTCCTTCTCCGCGGTTTGCCATGTTCTGTGGTCTGAATTTAGTTTCTTTACTTGGTCTAAATTCCATGGTCATCCTCCTCACGCTTCTTTCCAGCCATGCTAATCAGCTCATTTTTCTCGTTCATACCTATATGCCATACATGCTCTTTTTTCATGTTTATAGCTGTAGAAAAATTATGGTGGTGATGATTGATCTAAATATCCTGATTGGTTTTATGGAAATAGGGCTTTACTTCTGTAGGTGTGGGTAGTGGCCTTCTCATTTGCACCATCACGGTTAAAAGGTTGGGCTCTGACAATCGCTGGTGGTACCTCTCATGTCGGCAATTACAATCGCTGGTGATTCCTATCATGTCGGAAATGACAATCGTTGGTGGTTCCCTTCAAATTAGTTCTGACAGGTTGAGTGTAGAGAGCATGTTTGATGGGCACTTTCATGTGTGCATATTGCTGTTGTCGTGGAGGGTTAGGTTTGTCATATTTTCAAGTATGCGTAATGGCATATTTTTGTAGTAGCTTTCCACGGATGAATTGTAGGGTGTTTCTCAAAATCAAGTCTTTATTGTCGATGTTTAGTTTGCATATCTTACATACTAAGGCAGCTCAGTATTGTAATGCTAAGGATTTAGCCCTTTTCTCTTTTCTTATCTCCATAGGTGCTTCAGATGGTCATTGTAAATTATACCTATTAGATTGTCACATACACATGCTTACAATGCTCGGCTCGCTTATGCTTTTTGCGCCATGGGCGCAACAGGTCATCTAGTACCACAATAACACCAGATACAAGTGCAGGATAGGTGATGCTCTAATGTGAGAGCAATACATTTGGAGTTTTTTCTTCAACGGGGCGTTGTTTATTTCTCTTGCCTCTTACACGTATTTGCGTCTTATCCATATTCGGAATGTGCCTTCTGGATGATTCTTGCAATGTAATGTTGCGTTATGTGACCTCTTGTTGGTGTTATAGTTATGTATGTCGTATTGTATTCTTGTATTATCTTTTCTATTCTTGAGTAGATGTATGTGTGTTGATGTCCGCCTTGTTACTGCTATTTTTTTAAATATTACTTTTATTTATTTATTTTTAGAAATATTGTGTTGAGAGATTTTGCAAATATGTGATCCTATCACCTACATCTAGGCCGACTGGGACTAATCGGCCATCACTAGGCCGATTAGTCCCACAACACTAATTGGCCACGAGTAGGCCGATTAGCTAATCGGCCTAGTAGTGACCAATTAGTACTAATCGGTCTAGTGATGGCCAATTAATACTAATTAGTCACAGCTGCACCATCTGGTGCATGCCCTTGTTTTTTTGCCCGTCAAATGTTTCGGACCATGTTTTCCCGCTCGATTTCCCGCCAAGTGTTTTCGCCAAATTTTCCCGGCCATGTTTTCTTGCCCGATTTCCTGCCAAATTTCCCGGCCATGTTTTCCCGCCACTTTTTACCGCCAACGTACCTTAACGTACTAAAATTCACTCAGATCAGCTCCCATCTCATTTGTGCGGACGCTACCAGGACCGTAGTAAAAACCTAACTTCACTACATCAGACATCTTCACTTATCTAAACAATTATTTAACATGGTCACATATCAAGCAGAATGAGATACTATAATTATTTCCACCTAAACTACAAATTCGCACACCTAAATATATTTACCACACCTAAATATATTTACCACACCTAAATAAATCAAAACATCTAAATATGCATAACTAAATATATTTTACGAGGCTACCGGAGAACCTGAAAATATCCTAACACTGAAATATATCTTACAAAGCTACTGAAGCACCTAAATATGAAATCTTATCCTTCAATCGTGTGGAGATACGACGAACGCCGCAGCACCACCATCAGCACCTCCACCTCCTCCACCAGCACCTACACCTCCTCCACCACCACCACCACCACCTCCTCCATCACCACCTCCTCCTCCTCCACCACCACCACCTCCTCCACCTCCACAAAAATGGTCAAAAGCACCACCACGAACTACCCCATCGCGAGATCGACGGTTCTTCTCGCTCCCCTAACCATCTAGAACTAAGGTGAGGGAAAATGGGGCTGGGGTAGAGGCAAAGAAGAGGAGAAAAATGGAAGGGGAAGAAGAGGGAGAGAAGGAAGGAAACGAAGGGAGGAAGGAGAGAAGAGGGAGGAAGAAGAGAGCGTCGGGTGGCTCGCCAGCCTCTAATCGGCTACGGCGTAGCCGAAAGCCCATTCGGCTGCGGCGCGGCCGACTGGGCGCCAGGCTGGACCGACAGGATGGGACCGACGTGGCCTGGCCACTTATCGGCTTCCACGTGGCCGACTGGATGCTAATCGGCTACGCCGTAGCAGACAGGATCCAGTCGGCCCGGGCGATGCCGACTGGAAGTAATCGGCGTCCGTGCGGCCGATGGGATCACAAAATTGAAAAATCTAACCTTGACACAATATTTTTAAAAAATAATAATAAAAAGTAATATTTTAAAAAAATTATCCTTGTTACCAACATATAACTCTGTGTGTATGTCCTTGGGGCGGCAAAATCTCCTTCTAGCCCCCACAAGATTGTAAGGTCTTGTATAGAGTAGAAATCACATCTTGACCGTTACAAGTTGGTATCACATCATTTAAAAAAATTACAAACATTTTTGAGAAAAATATTATGAGCATTTAAAAATAATTTTTTCCTCGGTACCTCTTACAAAAGTTTGCAAATTTCGATGTTGATTAAAGGTGGGGATTATTTGAGATATAAAGGAAGAATATATGTGGGATCACATGGTGTTCTTAAATAAACACCAAATCATTGATTCACTTCACGACTCTCCCATAGGAGGCCATTCAGGCATTGTGGCTACTTATCAAAGGGTAAAAACGCTATTTTATTGGCGCCATGCCATGAGGTTGAAACTTTTCTACATGAGTGTGCAGTTTGCCAAAGAGTCAAGGGTGAGCATTGAACTGGAGGAGAATTAGCATATAGAAAGAAAGCTTTACTGAATAAAAGTCTAAAAGATATAGAGTCGTAAGCATGGCGGAGGTGCTGGTGATTAGGCAGATGCCCCATTGTTCATGATGTTGCAATGAATCTAGTGGATCATCCTCATGGAGGAGGTACTACAGCCTTCTCCAGCGCAAGTCAGTCCTCTTAGAGTAGTTTCAAATGCCTTGAAACCCACTAGAATGTTTGTTTACAGTTTCATTTGCTTCTTTCTAGTTTTGCTTCTTCTCCATAGCTTTCAGTAAGGATACAGAGTGCGAGAGTTTTTTCCACTACATTTCATGATTTTGATCTTTTTCAAAGCCGGATTCCAAGCAAGGATGATCATTACCTTGGATACAACTACTAGCTTTACTTTGCTATATGTGTCTTGATGTTATCATTTGGTCTCGTTACGTACCACTTGTTTAAAAGTCTCCGATTTGTCATTATAAAACCTCTAACCTTCACTATCCTAGCAAACCTTTAATTGACTATGTTACCACTTGCTCAACCCCTCTATAGTGTTGTTAGTTGCAGGTACATGGTTTTTCAACATGGATAGTTTGGAATATCATTATATCATGCCTATTTAATTAATTTGACTATATACACTTGGTAAAGGATGAAAAGCTCATGTCCATGCTTGGGTGTTTTGTTTCGTTCTTGTCATCCTAGTTTCCGTACTACTAGTGTTACGTTCATTGATGAACGCTCCTAATGTGTGTGGAGTTTATGGGCTCCTTTGACCCCTTTATATAGCGTTAAAATTTTCTAGCGAGGCCAAAAATTGGTACTAAAATTTGTCAAAATAAAACTTGCATAGTGAGTGATCAACACGAGGTATCTTAATAAATAACAGGGGCTAGCGCTTGAGAAAAGCGTTGGTCCAAAACAAGCATTGTGCGGGGCTACCTAGGGCAACACGAGATTTGGTTAATTGTACACGTAGCTCATCCGCCGGCGTGTGAGGATATAGTGCTTTCTGCTCTGAAGCGGAGTCGCTACACCGGGAGGCCTTGTTGGACTAGTTTTACATTAGCTAGAGGACTTATTACACCGAACTCTTGGGACACATCATGTTTACACACTGATGAGATTTTAGAGAATGAATGTGATAATTTATAATGGATGAATTGAACCACCGATGGAGGGTTAAAATCTTTCGGAAAGCTTTGTCCGCGGTTACACGGGACTTGAAAATTTAACCTATTAACTAAAACTTGTCAACCATGTGCGTATCATGAATGTCACTTTTTGTGAGAATGCAAGCAAGAAGTGGATACGGTGGGGGTTATGAATGAATCATAGGTTAGTCTTCGTGATCATTATTTATCATTCTAAGTTGTGCCCCCTTATGCGTTGGATTTATCTTATCTTGATCTAGTAATCGTAGGACTAGATGCTTTACAAATTCTTAGTGTTTGATACAACCTCACCACTTAATCACATTACACCCCATTAAGTATTGTTAGTCTTAATTACTATTCTTGGTAATATTACTGTTGAGTCTCAATGACTCATAGATACCTAAACATGTTAAAGGATCGAGGTGGACCTAGAGGGGGTGAATAGGTATAATTACAAATTTTAATTGTTACTTAGTAATTTTAGGCAACATTGCAGAATATGAAAGTGAGCCTAACAATTGGAAAGATGATAGTTGTGCTATGTGTACTAAACAAAGCAACAAGTAAGTATATAGGCAAGCACAAGTAATACAAGTAATACAACAAAGACAAATAACCACAAGTAGGGAGTTAGGGTTAGGGATAACCGTAACTTCGAGAGACAAGGATGTATGCCGATGTTCACTTCCTTGGAGGGAAGCTATGTCAACATTTAGAGATGTGGATGTTACCACAAAGGCACACGAACGCCACGAAGACTTGCCCTATTCTCTCCTTGAGACAACACTACGAAGGCATTTCTCAACCACTACTGGTAGACCTTGGGGTGGTCTCCAAACCCTCATAAACTTTCCCGGGGTAATCACAATGAACGATTCCTCGCCGGAGTACTCCTACCTCCTAGGAGTCTCCAACCTCCAAGAGTAACAAGATGCACCACGAAAACAAGGGGGAATCAATTTTTGCTTTGGTGAATGTGTAGATCAGGCACTCCTCCTTAACTCCTCAAAAGATCAAGAACTTTTCTTGGCTAAGAATGGGAGAACTCCAAGAAATCAACGTCTGAAAATGGTGGAGAGAGAAATGGAGTCGTCACCTTCTTTGTGGGGAAGAAGAAGACTATTTATAGGTGGGGATGGAATCCAGCCGTTGAGGCCAGATTCTTGCGAAGGCCGGGAGTTCCAGGCATGCCCGGAGGTTCCAAACACCGCAAGTTCTGGGCAGGTTCTTGGCTACACAGAGAGTTTGCATCCTGTGTGGAGTACCCCGGAAGCTACCAGAACAGGGACGGAAGTTCCGACGCCCGGAAGTTCTGGCCAGCCCGGATGTTTCAGGGAACGGAAGTTCCGGCCAGGGTCTGGCAAGGTTTCGGGCTACACAGAGAGATTGCACAAAAGAGCAGTTTCTTTGGGTGGTCCGGAAGCTTCCTGGGCCTTCTAGTCCCCGAAAGTTCCGACAGTCGCGGAAGTTCCCGCCTAGGCAGAGACTATGCGTCGTGTAATTCAGACCAATTTTGAGAATTGATTGTGCCAGATCATACGTGTATGTGGAGTTGATTCCCAGATGTTTTTATGATTCCCCCCTCTTAATAGTTCGGCTGCCCTAGGGACTCAAGAAAGAAAGAAAACGATATGGCACTCCGCTTTTTCGTTTTTCCGAGTAGAGGGAAAATAAACATCCATGCTTCACTTCAGTCTTGACGGGGTTGTTTACACTAGAGCATGTGGCTAGAAACACAAATGAAATTGTCATAGATGTCCAAAACTATTAAGGGCAATAATGCACTTTCAATCTCCCCCTTTTTGACATAGATGACAATAATGCTTGAGAGGGTAGCCACACAATGTATGTATGATATAACAGTTTTAATGAAAGGAGAACAACTCCCCTAGAACCTATTCCTTATTTTGGATTTGTATTTGAATATCGAACAAACGTTTGGAACTAGCTCCCCCTCATATTGTGCTACCCGCACAAGAATAACATAGGGACATAGAATGATTTACTAACCTTGATTTTCATATGAGATGAGACATATATGGATATATCAATCATGATAGATGTCGCTCTCAGTATGAGAAGAAAATATGAAATATGCCATGCAACACATTGTAACCCATAAAGTGCTCACACGTGGATAGATAGTTAACGAACACACAACGGTAAGGTTCAAGAACGAGCTAAGGTTCAAATAGGAGAAAATAAGAGCAAGGTTCAAATAAAAATAAAAATAGGCAAATGATAAAATGATGAGTCAACACCCCTATCAAGCAATACAACATCTTCCCTTTGTCATCAAGATGGCAAAAAGGAAAAATGAAGGATGTACTACTCTAGCCCCTAGCCGAGGGAATCAGATGACTCGTTGGACGACTCTCCACAAGACACTGGGCCGTGAGGGCGATGAGAAGAGGCTTCATCTCCAGCTTTGACATCAAACCGAGCAAACTTGGACTGGTATTTATCAAACGGAGTCACATTAGGCACGCCTAGGAGCTAGGCAACGGCCAAACGCCTCGCCTAGGGCATAAGCGAAAGCCTAGGCAAGACAAACAATAAATTGTCTACCCAAGAGGGAAATCGTGCCATATTGCAGTAATATGCCAAACGAGCATATTTCAATGGCAATAGCTGGTAGTTAATTTATATGTATACGTTGAATTAAGATAATACACATATAATAACCGCAGACCCATCATAACAGTAGAAACTATATTACTGCCTAGGTTGTGCCTAGGGTGCTTAAGCACCGCCTAGGCACTAGGCGCAGGCAAACCGCCTCGCTTACGCCTACCGCTTTTTACAACTGCTCAGAACCATGAGCAAGCACTAGTAGAAAACAGGGCATTGGTTCGGGCCAGGCCAACACATTAGTCCCGGTTCAGTCACGAACCGGGACTAATGGGGGCAACAGTCCCGGTTCGTGAGGCCAGGGGGCCATGCAGGCCACGTGGGGCATTGGTCCCGGTTTGTCTGGAACCTTTGGTCCCGGTTCCAGACACGAACCGGGACCAATGTGCCTCGCTCCTGGCCCACAACCATTGGTCCCGGTTCGTGGCTGGATCCGGGACCAAAGGGGGTCCTTTAGTCCCGGTTCCAGCCACGAACCGGGACTAATGAGATGCCTATATATACCCCCTCGCTAGCGAGCAAAGCACTCCACTTTGCTCTATTTTTCAGGCCGGCGAGGGGAGAGCTTTGTGGTGCTCTAGCTCACCTCCTATGCAGATTTGGTGTTTGATGAAATGCCCAAGCCAAACTTAAGATTTCTCCTCTCGAAGCTCCTTGTCCAAACTCCATTTTCGTCAAGATTTGTCTAGGTTTGGCGGTCCGTCCTGTCCCGTCCCCGTCCTGAAACCGCCGTCGATCGCCCACGCGTGGTGAGCCTCTTGATCTTATCTTCTTGCTAAAAGAAAATATACTTACTCATATGATTTTCTTACTTTTATTATTGTTTGTTATTATATAGTGCCATGGTTATGGTATCCGCCCACGTCGACCCTCGTCCAGTCTATGATTCAGATGTGGTATATTATCTTTTATATAACTATTTCACATATCTAATGTCTATGACAATTAATTATGTCACCAACTTAACGTAGATGTTTTTATCTATAGGAAGTAGTTGAACCAGAAATTCCAATCGACTATGCAATTCTGCTCGAGAAGTTAACAGAAGCTAAAAAAGAAATTGATCATTAAGAACTAAAGATGACAAGATGGGATTGGAGTTGCATGTTGCCGATATCGTCGACGATCACAAGACCAAGATGCAATGCGCTTGAAGCTTAGAAAGATTAGAAAATATGACATTCATACTGAGGCTCGGTATCATTATGCCGTTGGATCAATTGGTATCTTAGTAACAGCTATGATTGCATTTGTTGTTGCATTTAATTTTTTTACATAGTTTCGCTGTATGTTTTAATTAGATGCTGTAGAGAGCTATATGTTGTTCAATAATGACAACTATGTATGAACTGTATGTATTTATTTTGGTCATTATTGTACTTTGGCTTTAATGTGATGATGAATTTCTATTAATTTGGTCACTTCTCTATTCATGATATGTTGTAATAGTTTTTAATACACTTTATTATATAACGCACACAGATGAACCGACAATGGATGTACGGTGACCGACGCACCTCCGAGTATATTAAGAGCCTGCATAATTTTGAACACACAAAAAATCTGAAGTTCAAATAAGTTCATGAAAATGAAATATCTTTTGTAACCGATGGGTTTCCGTCCGAAACCCTGATACTTCGAAAGAGACTGTCCGTTTTGTACACGAAGTGCATCCAGCTTTTGCCGTATCCGTCTCAACTTTTTAGCACATGCTATGTGGGTGAAATGATGATACCATGCCAACTTTCAAACATTTCAGAGTTCATTTGTAGTGCTTTTCAATTTCAGGGTCATTTAGCTAAAAAATTAATAACTGCATGAAAAATAACAAATGATGTCGGGAAGGATTGAAAATTGATGATGTGGTTTTGAATGATGCATTTTGAACACACAAAAAGCCTGGAGTCCAAATAAGTTCAAGAAAATGAAATGCCTTTTGTAACCGATGAGTTTCCGTTCGGAACCCTGATACTTTGAAAGAGACTGTCCGTTTTGTACACGAAGTGCATCCAGCTTTTGCCGTAACTCTCTCAACTTTTTAGCACATGCTATGTGGGTGAAATGATGATACCATGCTAACTTTCAACCTTTTCATAGTTCATTTGTAGTGCTTTTCAATTTCAAGGTCATTTAGCTCAAAAAAATCAACAACTGCATGAAAAATAACAAATGATGTCAGGAAGGGTTGAAAATTGATGACGTGGCTTTGAATGGTGCATTTTGAACACACAAAAAGCTTGGAGTTCAAATAAGTTCAAGAAAATGAAATGCCTTTTGTAACCGATGAGTTTCTGTCCGAACCTTGATACTTCGAAAGAGAATGTCCGTTTTGTACACGAAGTGCATCCAGCTTTTGCTGTAACCCTCTCAACTTTTTAGCACATGCTATGTGGGTGAAATTATGATACCATGCCAACTTTCAAACATTTCAGAGTTCATTTGTAGTGCTTTCCAATTTCAGGGTCATTTAGCTCAAAAAAATCAATGACTGCATGAAAAATAACAAATGATGTCGGGAAGGATTGAAAATTGATGATGTAGCTTTGAATGATGTATTTTGAACACACAAAAAGCCTGGAGTCCAAATAAGTTCAAGAAAATGAAATGCCTTTTGTAACCGATGAGTTTCCGTCCCGAACCCTGATACTTCGGAAGAGAGTGTCTGTTTTGTACACGAAGTGCATCCAGCTTTTGCCGTAACCCTCTCAACTTTTTAGCACATGCTATGTGGGTGAAATGATGATACCATGCCAACTTTCAACCTTTTCATAGTTCATTTGTAGTGCTTTTCAATTTCAGGGTCATTTAGTTAAAAATATCAATAACTGTATGAATAATAACAAATGATGTCAGGAAGGGTTGAAAATTGATGATGTGGCTTTGAATGGTGCATTTTGAATACACAAAAAGCCTGGAGTTCAAATAAGTTCAAGAAAATGAAATGCCTTTTGTAACCGATGAGTTTCTGTCCGGAACCCTCATACTTCGGAAGAGACCGTCCGTTTTGTACACGAAGTGCATCCAGCTTTTGCCGTAACCCTCTCAACTTTTTAGCACATGCTATGTGGGTGAAATGATGATACCATGCCAACTTTCAACCTTTTCATAGTTCATTTGTAGTGCTTTCCAATTTCAGGGTCATTTAGCTCAAAAAAATCAATAACTGCATGAATAATAACAAATGATGTCAGGAAGGGTTGAAAATTGATGATGTGGCTTTGAATGGTGCATTTTGAACACACAAAAAGCCTGGATTTCAAATAAGTTCAAGAAAATGAAATGCCTTTTGTAAGCGATGAGTTTCCGTCCGGAACCCTGATACTTCGAAAGAGACTGTTCGTTTTGTACACGAAGTGCATCCAGCTTTTGCTATAACCCTCTCAACTTTTTAGCACATGCTATGTGGGTGAAATGATGATACCATACCAACTTTCAACCTTTTCATAGTTCATTTGTAGTGCTTTTCAATTTCAGGGTCATTTAGCTGGAAAAAAATCAATAACTGCATGAAAAATAACAAATGATGTCACGAAGGGTTGAAAATTGATGATGTGGCTTTGAATGGTGCATTTTGAACACACAAAAAGCCTGGAGTTCAAATAAGTTCAAGAAAATGAAATGCCTTTTGTAACCAATGAGTTTTCGTCCAGAACCTTGATACTTCGAAAGAGAATGTCTGTTTTGTACATGAAGTGCATCTAGCTTTTGCCGTAACCCTCTCAACTTTTTAGCACATGCTATGTGGGTGAAATGCTGATACCATGCCAACTTTCAACCTTTTTAGAGTTCATTTGTAGTGCTTTTCAATTTCAGGGTCATTTAGCTCAAAAAAATTAATAATTAAAATTATAAACCTCTAGTATTTTTGAAACTAAAATTATATAAAACCTAAAAATTACCAAATTGAACATAATGTTAAAACAAAGTAATATTAAATAGCAGGAAAAATAGGAAAGAAATAACATAAAAAATAGCAAAAGTGAAAATAGATGCGATTACATTGAAATTCAGTCTAAATTCAAGGTGCTAGTTAGGCACCTAACTAGCATTTTGAATTTAGGTCAAATTTCGTGTATAAGGGCATCTAGTTTCACTATGAGAGGAGTTTGACAGGTCAAGCGCATAGGGGATTATAAATAGGTGCTGTCTTCCCTCGACTAGCGAGGTGGGACTAAACATCTGCTGCTTCCCCGCCGGCCGACAAAAAGGGACCACTGGTCCCGGTTGGTGCCACCAACCGGGACCAATGCCCCCCTTTCGTCCCGGTTGGTGCCACCAACCGGGACTAAAGGTCCCTATTTCCCGCCCATTGGGCTGCTGAAAACAGGGCTTTGGTCCCGGTTGGTGGCACCAACCGGGACTAAAGGTTGGCATTGGTCCCAGTTGGTGCCACCAACCGGGACCAAAGGTCCCTGTTTCCCGCCCTTTGGGCTGCTGAAAACAGGGCTTTGGTCCCGGTTGGTGGCACCAACCGGAACTAAGTAGGCATTGGTCCCGGTTGGTGCCACCAACCAGGACCAATGCTTCTTCTATATAAGAAGCACTTAGGAAATTTCGCAGTTTTCATTGCCACTTCGCCGAGCCCGCCGTCCTCGCCCCCGTCGTCGCTTGCCGCCCCGAGCCCGCCGTTGCCGTCCTCGTCCCCGTCGCCACTCCCGTTGCCTCCCTGTCGCCGCCCCCGCCGTCGTCATCCTCCTCCTCATCGCCACCCCGTCCCCGTCGCCTCCCCTATCGCCCCCGTCACCGCCCCGCCCTTGTCGCCGCCCCCGCTGCCCCCGTCATCGCCCCTCTCCTGTCGCCGCCTCTCCCGTCGCCCTGTCGTCGCCCCGCCCTCGTCGCCGCCCCCCGTTGCCCTCGTCGCCGCCCCTCCCCGGCCGCCCCCTGTTGGAAATATGACCTAGAGGCAATAATAAAATGGTTATTATTGTATTTCCTTGTTCATGATAATTGTCTATTGTTCATGCTATAATTGTGTTAACCGGAAACCATAATACATGTGTGAATACATAGACCACAACATGTCCCTAGTGAGCCTCTAGTTGACTAGCTCGTTGATCAATAGATGGTCACGGTTTCATGGCCATGGACATTGGATGTCATTGATAACGGGATCACATCATTAGGAGAATGATGTGATGGACAAGACCCAATTCTAAGCATAGCACAAGATCGTGTAGTTCGTTTGCTAAAGCTTTTCAATGTCAAGTATCGTTTCCTTAGACCATGAGATTGTGCAACTCCCGGATACCGTAGGAATGCTTTGGGTGTGCCAAACGTCACAACGTAACTGGGTGGCTATAAAGGTGCACTACGGGTATCTCCGAAAGTATCTGTTGGGTTGGCATGAATCGAGACTGGGATTTGTCACTCCGTGTGACGGAGAGGTATCTCTGGGCCCACTCGGTAAGACATCATCATTATGAGCTCAATGTGACTAAGGAGTTAGTCACGGGATGATGTATTACGGAACGAGTAAAGAGACTTGCCGGTAACGAGATTGAACAAGGTATGGGGATACCGACGATCGAATCTCGGGCAAGTATCATACCGATAGACAAAGGGAATTGTATACGGGATTGATTGAATCCTTGACATCGTGGTTCATCCGATGAGATCATCGTGGAGTACGTGGGAGCCAACATGGGTATCCAGATCCCGCTGTTGGTTATTGACCGGAGAGGTGTCTCGGTCATGTCTACGTGTCTCCCGAACCCGTAGGGTCTACACACTTAAGGTTCGATGACGCTAGGGTTATAGGGAAAAGGTATACGTGATTACCGAAGGTTGTTCGGAGTCCCGGATGAGATCCCGGACGTCACGAGGAGCTCCGGAATGGTCCGGAGGTAAAGATTGATATATAGGAAGTCCAGTTTTGGTCACCGGAAAGTTTTCGGGCTCATCGGTAGTGTACCGGGAGTGCCGGGAGGGTGCCGGATAACCCCCGGGAGGGGTGTGACGACCAAAGGACCACATGGGCTGTTAGATAAAGTGTGCCAGCCCTTATTGGGCTGGGCAAGACTTTTGCTAAAGGCCCATGCGGCTGGAGATAAGGAGATAAGGCAAAAAGGATTTAAAAGGAGGAGATCCACCTCCCTTGTGGGAGGTGGACTCTCCCTTTAATTCGGCCGGCCATCTCCTCTTTGGAGTAGAGGCCAAGCCAGCCCTCCACGTCCCTCCTCCTATATATACTTGAGGTTTTGGATGTTTTGAGACAAGATTTGATCTCTCTCTCTCACGGCGAAGCCCTACCTCTCTTCTTCCTCCTCCGCAGCGCTTAGGCGAAGCCCTGTCGGAATACCTTGCTACTCCACCACCACCACGCCGTCGTGCTGCTGTTGGAGCCCTTCCCCAACCTCTCCTTCCTCCTTGCTGGATCAAGGTGTTGGAGACGTCACCGGGCTGCACGTGTGTTGAACGCGGAGGTGCCGTCCGTTCGGCACTTGATCGGATCTACCGCGATCTGAATCGCTGCGAGTACGACTCCATCAACCGCGTTCTTGTAACGCTTCCGCTTAGCGATCTTCAAAGGTATGAAGATGAAATCTCTCCCCTCTCGTTGCTGGTTTCTCCATAGATAGATCTTGGTGAACGTAGGAAAATTTTGATTTACTACTACGTCTCCCAACACCCCCACCGTCCCCGTCGTTGCCCCGCTCCCGTCGCCGCCCCTCCCCCGCCGCCCCCGTTGCCGCCCCGTCCCCATCGCTACACCCGTCGCCGCCCCTGCTGTGAGTTGCCGCCGCCCCTGCTGTGAGTTGCCGCCGCCCCGGCTCCTTGCAATTTGTTTTTAAAATATATGTTGATTTTTTTATATGATGAATGTTTATGTTAGATTAGTATGTGTATGTTAGATTACAGATTTTTTTTATGATGAATGTTAATGATGAATTTTTATGTTAGATTAGTTTGTTTATGATGAATGTTTATGTTAGGTTAGTATGTTTATGATGAATGTTTATGTTAGATTATTATGTTAATGATTAAATTTTTGGGGTTTTATGAAAAATAGTGATTAAACAATAAAAACGTTCTCATAGGAATTTGTCGACGATGCCCGGCCCGCATCCTCGTCATCGAGTAGTCCGTGAGAGCCTGCTTGATAGGTGCCATGTTCGGGACTGGGCTCCCGGGCTAGCACTAGAAGGTGCTACCTTCCCGGGATCGGAGGTTGGTGAGGAATGCAGGTATCGTCCTCGACCCCGACCTTCTGTGGTGGAGGTCACGCGGGCCACTTTCGGTGCAGAGGGAGCGGGCACCCGCGAAGGTGGTACGTCGCCGTGTCAGGGAGGAGGACGAGCACGTCCGTCTCTACATGGCGACGTTGGACGCCCGGTTCGATAATACCTGGCAGATCCTTCAGGGATCTCACTCGAGTTATGATCCCGTGATGGTTCCTTATCTTTGGGTGTCCACCGCCGGTGACTCAGAGACCGCTAGTGAACCGAGTTCACCATCCTTCACTTTGGATTCTAGGATATTCGATCTGTATTAGTGATCTTATATGATAATATTGGAGATGTATTAGTTAATATTTGATGATGCATTAACTGGATTATTCGGGATGATGTATTAGTGATAGTATATTCGAGGCCATTATAAATATTAATTTATTTGTGATATTTTATCGGTATAATGCGTGTGTAACTTTTGGTCCGTCGTTGCTCCTTGTGTGACTTTCATGTGTGTTCTTTATGAAGGAATCCCGACTGTTGTCATGGGGGCGCCTCCTCTTTTTTCTCTTCTTTGCGATATACTCGTCGATATATTGCGCAAGAAGAGAAGAGGGGAGGCGTCCATCACCGGCGGTCGAACTATTACCGTGAGAGAGTGCCGACCAACATATATACACCACAATATCAGTGTGAGAGAGAGCGCACCAACACACCATGAGATATGAGAGTTACTTAAGGAAAACCTCGACGGACCAACAGTCACACACGCATTAGGATTCAAGGCGTGACGTAATTCTTGAACTGGCTTATTCTGGATGATGTATTAGTGATATTATATTCGAGTTCATTATAAATGTATTTTTGATTTGCAAGTCATTTCGGTAAAACATAGGGAATTTTTTCTATGTCATTGCTCGATATATGAAACGGGTTGACTTTAGGTCTGTTTCGGCTCCTTGTGTGTCTTTTAGTGAGGGAGAGTGTCCACCATATATATATGTGAGAGAGGAAGAATCCCGACTGTTGTCGTGGGGGTCGCTTCTCCTTCGTTCCAGTGTGCTAGACATTTTGATGTAACACACTCTGGGACGAATGGAGGATCCACCATCACCAACGGTCGCAATATCAGAGGGAGTGCCCACATATACGTGAGACGAGAGTTTAGGAAGGAAAGACTCGACAGACCTAAAGTCAACCCGTTGCATATTGAGTAATAGTGATTTATGTGTTGATCAGTTTTCTCATAGTTTCCTTCGATCTATTTAAAATGTTTCAACTATGAACATAGGAAATATCTGACGACAAAAGTGAATTCGGTATGTGCGAATATTGCAAAGACGAGCGCGGTCTGTGTGACAAGACTTTCCTAGTTGATGGTAGGCGCTTCAGCATCATGCTGGATGAGACCTTCGAAGTGGATACAGTAAGTCAGAATGACAAGTCTTTTTTCATAATTAAGCATGACTTCTATCTCTTTTGCTTCAACTTATAATTAATTTTAATTTTTTACTGTTCTACTAGCGTATCCCCTGCCATGCAAGAATTGCTGTCTTGGATAAAATTGGTTTCAATACTAAAAAAGATATGGAGGTAAAGATAGTTCACTTGAGGACCGAGCATGGTTTTACTTTTGCGGTAAAATTGTACCATGCAGGCACCTATTGCTATTTTGAATGCAAAAATTGGCAAGCACTATGCAAGGCTTATGCATTTGAACCTAATATGCTTATTACCTTTGATATTCGTCCGGAAGATGAAATTGAAGGTAATATCGACATCTGGGTCGATGTGGAGACGCCTCCAGTTCTACCATTATGTGAGTTTCTCAACCATATTTATTAAGTAATTTATATTGTTTATTTAAAAATAGTTGACAACTTATTTGCATTGACGGCTTATTTTCATTCTTCAAAAAATATACGGAAGATGGTAGACAAAACCTACTACTACAGTGATGAAGCTGAATTAACTTATAAGGAGAAAGATCATCTTACCGTATTTCTTAGTCATCTTGAGAATTACAATAGCTATTATCAAACTCCTGCACATTATGGTCAATACGTGCCACTAGTGCACGTGGTGAACTACGGTAACATCCATGGAGATTGCATGGTAAGATTTTAATTCTACTATTACGACAACCGTGCATCTTTTGCATAAATTCTTCTAAAACCAAACTACATTGCTAACTACAAAGTTATTACTATGTTTTTCAACAGAAAATCCCGAAGGATTGTGTGCCTCATCTGATGTTTCCGAGAGGTCGCGTTGTTGTTACAAGCTTAGGGCCACCACGGCCAGGTCAGCCTATGCATCACTCCTGTCCATACCGGATTTCTAAAACCGATGGAGTCATGAAAATCAAAGATTGGAAAAAATGTATGCTCAATCGTAGAGAGCTACTTGGAAGCAACATTGTGCGTAGGTCAAGAATGGGAGACAGGATGATCTCCGTTCTCCATAATGGAGAGTCAGGGCCTATCTTGTTTTATGATATTGTACCTAAGAGAGGGTAGAGTAGGTCCTACGAGATAGGAGTACGTACGTCCTAGGTACAATGTGTTATTATGTGCTACAATGTGTTAGAGTTGATGATGATGATGATGAGGAGGAGTTGTGATTATGACTAGTGACCAACTTGTTATATGATGTCTCATTGACGAAAATGATGATTAAATTGTGTTATATGTTCTATCTATAAGTATAGTACGCAGCGTCGTGACCAAGCACGGAGATAAGAGAGATCACTTCTCTCTATTAGCTATCTAACAAAATATATGAAACCCCTAAATTAACCCTCCAAAACCCTCAACCCCCCTCTTTCAAAAAATAGCTCCTCAACTGCTGATGCATGGACGCTCTTTGGTCCCGGTTGGTGTTACCAACCGGGACCAAAGGCCCTCCTGCCTGGGCTCGGCAGAGCGTCCACGTGTAGCCCCATCTGTCGCGGTTCGTAAGCCAACCGGGACTAAAGGTCGTGGGCTTTAGTCCTGACCCTTTAGTCCCAGTTCTGGAACTGGGACAAATGGGCCTTACGAACCGGGACAAATGGGCCTTTTTTCACTAGTGAAGGGTCATAGCAGATGCAGACATGCCATCCTTAAGGGCCTTCATGCCCTCCTTCCTAGACTTGTGCCCCTCCCACTTGCTCTTGTGCATATCTTGGTGTAAACAGAACATGTTCTCCAGAAGACGCCAAAGTTTGTTTCTCTTCCTTGACCCAGAATCACTAGGTTCCCCATGATGATAAGCATGAGAGTGAGAGCAAAGTTCAAAGTGGTATAAACCTCCAGCATGAAGATCCTATTCCTCATAATCATCACCCTCATTAATCGTAGCCTTGCATTTCTTAGCCAACAAGTTAACACTGGAGTGAACAGTCAGACGCCTGCTAGCAGATGTATCAGGAGCAATCTCAACAATCAAGGCAGTGATACAGGGAGCATAGATCGGTACCTTGCGGTTCATCACAATGGTGTACATTTCATGCCATATGAAATCCATCACATCAATGGGGCCCTTATCAGAGTTGTGACAAGTGTAGTGAGGGAGGTTGATGAGATGACCACAAATCTTGTTTTTGCCACCCACCTTGACTGCAAGCACTTCGCGAAAGATCAGGTGCATGATATCATAGAAGGGCAGAAGGTCACCAATAGAGCCAACCCATCCACCAGTAGGGTACAACTCAGCCAAGTGATGAACCTAAAGACTCCTTTGTCATGGATCTTGTACCCACGATCAACATTAGTGTCTTTGTACGCATAGCTCAAAAGACGAGCCAGCACAGAGAAGGGGGTAGAGAACTTCTCATCACCAGACATCCATGTAAGAGTACGCTATATATCAGTCGAAAAATGCACCGTGGCATAGAACTGAGCCACAAGAGGTGGGGACACATCATGCTGAAAATTCATGAGAGGAAGAAGCTTGAGCTTGACACACATACTCTGGACCACCGCAAAATATGCAATGTTGGTGGGAGTCTTGTCAAAGTGAGCGATGTTGATACTCTTCTAAATGACACACTTGTTGACAAACTGAGTGAAAATATCATCATTAGTGCATTGCTAAAATAGAGTCCAGAACTTGGAGTTAGTCACATGTTCACATTCATGATAAGGATTGACCCTGCACTGAGCAACCCACTCCGGTGTCGGCAACTCTTTCATAGATATGGGCATGGGAGGAGGAGGATGAACTTGAACTAGCTTGCCCTTTTTGGAAGAAGTCTTCTACTTCTTTGAGTGAGTGGGGGCAGGAGGAGGGGAGCCATGGTCTTCGGACTCAGCATCAGGCTCAAGATGGCAGTCAAACATGTTCTCAGGACCTAACACAACAGCCTTAGTCTTCTTGACCCTCTCTTTGTATTTCCGTTCATACAACTATGACGGGCGATCATGCGAACCAGAACTACCTGTTGAAGGAGATGAGAGAAATAGCAAGAGGATAGGATAAGTGCACCAACTTCAAAAACAAATCAAAGAATCCATTATGCGGAAGTATACCAGGACTCTGCTTAGGACGGAATTTCCAGGTGTGGGCCGGAAGGTCCGGTGGATGGAAGTTTCGGGCAACCGAAAGTATCGGCCCCTGCCCGGACGTGGAAACCCTAGCGAGGCTGGAAGTTTCGGCCTGCGCGGAACTTTTGGGCACCAGTATGGTCGCAGGACGCCATCCGGATCCAAGGAGAGGACAGGCATAATTCATGCAATGGATTTGAAGGGAAGAAGTACCACAGATCTATGGTGGATGCAGTACAGGATATTTAGTGTTTGTTTTTATCCTAATACCATAAGCTTGACTACAATCCCTAGGAGTGAATGCAGAGAGAAGGTAGGGAAATCACTTAGGTTACCTTTCTCCATGGAGATGTGATACGTCTCCAACGTATCTATAATTTTTGATTGTGTCATACTATTATATTATCTGTTTTGGATGTTTTATATGCATTAATATGCTATTTTATATTATTTTTGGTACTAACCTATTAATCTAGCCTAGTGCCAGTTTTTGTTTTTTTCCTTGTTTTTGAGTATTGCAGATATGGAATATTAAACGGAGTCCAAACGGAATAAAATCTTCGCGATGATTTTTCCTGGAACAAAAGAGGTCTAGCAGGCTTGGAGTGCAAGGCAAGGAAGCTGCCAGGAGATCACAAGCCAGGGGGCGCGGCCACCCCCTGGCCGCACTTGGCAGGCTTGTGACTCCCTGGCAGGAGTCCTAGCCCTATTCTTCGTCCTATAAATACCCAAATATCCCCCCAATACCAAAAAGAGCCACGCAAATACTTTTCCGCCACCAGAAGCCTTCGTTCCCGAGAGATTCAATCTTGGAGTCTTTTCCGGTAATCTGCCGAAGGGGGATTTGATAATGTAGGGCATCTACATCAACTCCATTGCCCCTCCGATGATGCGTGAGTAGTCCACCACAGACCTACGGTTTCATAGCTAGTAGCTAGATGGCTTCTTCTCTCTCTCTTTGTGCTTCAGTACCATGTTCTTCATGATCTTCATGGAGATCTATCCGATGTAATACTTTTTTGCAGTGTGTTGGTCGAGATCCGATGAATTTTGGGTTTATGTTCAGATTATCCATGAATATTATTTGAGTCTTTTCTAAATTCTTATATGCATGATTTCATATCTTTGCAAGTCTCTTCGAGTAATTGGTTTGGTTTGTCCAACTAGATTGGTAATTTTTGCAATGGAAGAAGTGCTTAGTTTTGGGTTCAATCTTGCGGTGTCCTCACCCAGTGACAAAGTAGGGGTAGTGTCATGGATTTGTCACGGCAGATATCCAGGTGAACGGACTTAGGTTCGGGGTGGAAGCGCAACTATGTGGCGGCTTGAAGGGGTTGGTCGGAATCGAGAGACGTGAGTTTTATCCAGGTTCGGCTCCTCCGATGGAGGTAAAAGCCTACGTCCTGCTTGTCTGGTATTGATAATGAAAAAGATCTTTCGTCTACAAGGGTGTTGTCTTGCTACCTCTAATCACGAGAGTTTCTAATCTCTTGTCTATCTAAGACCTGTCTATTGAGATGTCTAAAAACTAGTGGACTTGTCAACTTCTCCCTCTAAGAGTGCTCTACCCCTCCTTATACAAGTGGAGAGGGTAGGTTTACAAATAGAGTCCTACTGAAAGTAGGATTAGGACTAGCCTTTCATGAATCCTACTTCGGTTCTTGTTTCTCTTGTAAGGGAATCCTCTCTCCTTTGGGCCTTCTCTTGTGAGCCGACTGCCGCCGGCTTGCACGCCGGGTCTTGGGCCTGGTCGTCCTGCGACCCGCCTGGCGGGTCACTAATAAAACGCCATGTCTTGACCAGGTCTCCTGTGAGTCGCCAGGTCTGGTCATACCGTGGGGTATATCCCCGACATTAGCCTCCAGGTTAACTTGAATTTATTCATGGTAACCTCCTAAAATAGGAATAATAAATATGTTAAGTGGCCGGCTTGCTCCTTTGGTCAGCTTATGAAATGGATCCTCAGGAATTCAGGTCTTTTCTGCATATGAATGAGTCGTCTTGAGAACCGTCTTGCTTGTCAGTGTCCTTTGAAAAATATTGGGAATAGAATACCCATATGTCATTGAGTCGGCTTCCAATACTTTGGCTTAATGAAAATCTTGAAAATAAGAAATCCTCATGATGTAGATCCAAACTTCCATTGTTGTAAATCAGGGCGGCTTATATAAAGTCTGGCGGGTTATGATCTTTTGATAACGCCGGGTCATGAATGTTGGTAACGCCGGGTCTAACAACTGAACTCTAGCTGACTTCATAAAAATATTGGGATGAAAATCCATCTGATGTAGAACCTGTCTTTTAGTGCTTTGGCTAAAGAATTTGTTTGAGCCGGTCTCACTCACAATTGACATCTTGAAAACTCTCTTCAATTTTTTATATATCCATATTACCTGTAGCCCCCAAGCTCCAAGTTTATCCATGATGACTTGGCGCTTTGCAATAATATCTGTGAGTGTGTAGCCCCCAAGTGTCGGGTTGTCCTGCCTGCAGCAACCTGGGACTTGTAATTGTCTTATACCTTATGAAACTTCAGCAGGTGTAGCCCCCAAGGGTCGGCTCATCAGAATGTGATGCGCCGGGTCCTCAATTTGATCCTCATACCCTGTTTGAACAGCTGAATACTGTAGCCCCCAAGTGCCGGGTCGTATGCGTGCAACGACTTAGGACTTTTAGAAAATGTGATCTGAGCGGTGTAGCCCCCAAGCGCCGGGTCAGTAAGAATTACTGGGCTGGGACTTAGAAAAATATAGAAAGGCCGGCTCATCTCCTTGAGATAATAGGGTCTTGTCGACAATGTAATGATTTGAAAACCGGCTTGCATAAGCCCCCAAGTGCCGTGGTGCATGCTTGCAGCGACATGGGACTTGCATACTTGATATAAACTGTACTTGAATAATGTAGCCCCCAAGTGTCGGGTCGTCTACCTGCGGCGACTCGGGACTATGTGAGAGTAATATAACTCATCATAATTTTTTGCATGAATCCTTGACCGTGGTTGTAATATAACTCGGAATGAATATCCTGAAATAATTCCTTTGTCTTTGACATGAATCCCTGCTCACGGTTGCGGTGCAACCCAGCAAATATATTTGATAAACCCATGAGTGTTGTAGATTACTACATAGCACAATTGAAGAAATCCGAGAACCGGTCAATTAGATGACACGTCATTATATCTGATAGGGCGGCTCTTCAAGAATAATCAACTTTCCAATCCAATGGCGGCTTATCTTTAATAGACAAGACCTGCAAAAATAAACAAGACAGAATATGTTTTGTGTTGTTGTAAGGGCGGCTTGAAAAAGCACAACCCGGAGATGTTAAAATCTTTCATAACATTGCTCCTTCTTTCTTAATCTTGTTGTGACCCGGCTTGATAAGCCCGCATGACATGTGAATATGATGCAATGTATGATGATATGTATGATGCAATGTATGATGCAATGCATGATGATCTTGCTTTTTCAAAAACTTATGTGTCGGTTCTTCTAGGTGGACTCGCTAATTAAAACTCCTAATCAGTACAGGGTCTCTATCGAGATTGGCCGTCAATTTCTTAGAACGGCTCAGGGTCTCTAAACGAGATTAACTGATAGGAAGTGTAGCATCCCAAAGAGAGACACGGCAGGGCATGAGTACCCTTTGTAACTCAAAAACTGCCTCTCACGTGAAATAAATCCGTCATTTTAACCTTAAATAGTTCATGGTCTTTAAAAGATTGACTGTTTAAGAGTACGAACAGGCCACATAGTGGAGAGTTGGCAATAAATGAGAGAGTTTATCCTCGCTTTCCGCAAGCCGGCCCTCTCATGACAAGAACCTCCGGTTTAACCTTAACCAGTACAGGATCTCTAACGAGATTGGTCGTCAATTTCTTTAAACCGGCTCAGGGTCTCTAAGCGAGATTAACTGATAAGAGTTCGGCGGGTTACCTGGTGGAGTAGCAAGTTGCAAACGGGCAGGTTTAACTCTGGCGGCTTAAGAGCCGATCAAGAAGGTATGTAAGCTAAACCTGGTGGGTTGGAAGCCCCCAAATGACCTTTGTTGACGGAATCAATTGTTTGGCTTGAGAGCCGATCGATAGGGTGTGATAAACTAAACCCGGCGGGTTGGAAGCCCCCCTAGACGACCTTTGTTGACAAACTCAACTGTTTGGCTTGAGAGCCGATTGATAGGGTGTGATAAGCTGAACCCAATGGGTTGGAAGCCCCCTAGACGACCTTTGTTGACGCAATCAACTGGTGCACCATCTTGTATGAAGAAACGACAGAATCCTCCAAGTGACTTTATGATGATCCAATATATATCCGGGCACCCATGTCTGAACGGTGTATCTCGGCGGTTCGTCCTCTTGGACAACTTTTTAATTCTTCCGTCAATAATGTAATAGCCCACAGGATTGGGTTTTCTCTTGCAAAACCCGGGGTTCTCTTTGAAAAATGACCAAATGTGTCTCGCCATGTCTGTCGCCCCCCAATCTTAAGTGGACTCGAAGAGGCGGCTTGAGAATCTCCATTGAAAGTTAAGGTCGACCGTGGCGGGTTATAGACGATCCCGTATGAATTGTTTCGATGATCCGTTCGACGGTTTGTCCTGGCTGGTTGTTGAAGTTTAACCAAACTATCGTGGTAGCGACTTGTGCGCCTATCTATTTGGGCGGCTCGTATTGATAAGTACTGCACCGATATGCTGATGTAGATCAGACTGCGGACAGCGGCTTGCGCGCGTCAATTGGGCGGCTCGTACAGGCAAGCATTGCACCGATATGTTGATGTAGATCAAACTGTGGGCAACGTCTTGCGTGCGTCCGTTGGGTGGCTCGTACAGGCGAGCACTACACCGATATGATGAGGTAAAATCAGACCGTGGGTGACGTCTTGCGCTCGTCTGTTGGGCGGCTCCTATAGGCAAGCCCGACACTATTATGCCAATGTAGATTGGACCGCAGGGCGGCGATTCAGAACCGTCCATTGGGCGGCTTATACTGGTGTATGCAGCCTCTTGTGTGTTGATGTAGACGTAGAAACCAACCGAGGCATTGTAAGACGGTGTTGTTTGTGAAAGACACCATGGCGTTGTAAGCCGGCGCGGATGGCGAGAGACGGCCACGATGTTGTAAGCCGGTGCGGTCAAGGGAGACAACCACGACGTTGTAAGCCGGACTGCATGGGCGGCGAGTGAGCGCGGCCCCGACGTGTTGATTGTAAACGCGGGATTTGCCCGTGGCATTGTAAGCCGATGCGGACGCGCAAGTCGCCTGCGGCGTTGTAAGCCAGCACGAACCACTTTCGTAATAAATAATTCTTCTACGGAAAAAATATTACAGGCAGAGTGATTGTTCTCGAAGAAATTAATATATACTGGTAATATAAATAAAGAAGATAACACCTGATTTTTATCGGAATTCATGGGGTTGATGACGGCGAAAGTGAAACCAAACGCGGGAGAGCCTAGATACTCGTAATAAATGTGCGCCCTCTGATAAATTTTGAGCTGACCATTTTTTTTTACTAATCCTCACCTCTCCCCTTTCCCTTTTTCCTTGCCTAACCGACCGCACAGCGAGTGGATCGGGGCGAGGTCACGTCGAAGGGGAAGCAGAGCAGTGGGGTGGAGCCGGAGGCCGCGGCGGCTGGCGGGCGCGGGAGAGTCCGAGCGGGGCCGGTGCACGGCGGGGCGGAGGCAGGCCAAGGCCACGGTCACGTCCATCAAATAACGGGAAGTCACCACAGGGGTTAACATTGCTGCAGTGCAATCTGCAAGTCGAAGGATCAGTCCGTCGTGTGCTCTCCGTTTTTGGCTTGGTTCTTTCCTTTGTCTTGATGTGATGAAGAAAGGACAGTAGTTTTTGACCTCCACGTGAGAGTAGTACTAGTAGTACTATGCAGCATAGCAACAGCAGCATTTTGCAATCTATATATCTTTTCTGAGAGCATGCATGCCCTTGAACCTCCTCCACGCCACACGAACGCTGGAAACTCCCGCGCGTAGATCGGAAAAGGAGGCCGTTGCTGTCCCTCACCACCGCAGTAGGCTTTTAGGCGTGCGGTCCGGCGGGGCGCAACGGGAGCCTGCGGCCTCAGCGATGTGATAAAGGTCGGTGCGGCGAGGCGAGCTACGACCGAGGGGCACCTCATGGTGGAGGAGGCGAGCAGAGGCGGAGGCAAATTGCCGTCAAGTGCAGATGGAGGCGAGGCGGAGCCACGGCGGGGAGAGGCGCCGGCGGAGAGAGGCCGAGGCGACAGAGGCGAGGCTGCGGCAAACGGGAACCATGTTGCGGACGCGGGGGCTTGGTCGACCCGAAGAGGCGAGGTCATGACGGAGCAACAAGGCGGCTCGGAGGAAGGCGCACCGGCGGGCCAAAGCGGCGACTTGCCGCGCGCCAGAGGTAAGCCATTTGCGGTGGCTTGCGGCAGTTCTGGTGGAGGAGGTGCGGCATAGACTGGCCGGGGCACAGGTGGGCGGCGGCTGATCAAGGCTGCTCAAAGCGGGGCAAGGGTGAGCCACGCCGGCCGTGGAGGCGAGGCCGCGGCTGCCGAGCCGGACGGCTCGAAGGCGCGTCGCGGAGGCAGAGGCGACCCGGAGCCACGGTGGAGGCCTGCTCCAGGCGAGGAGAGGGCGGAGGCCGGGGCAGTCTCCGCTGTTTCCGGGTCGGGGCCGGCCTTGTCGAGTCTTGAGTCCGTGTCCTCCCCAGTCCGTGACGGCTCTTTTTTTTTTCTTTGACGATGGACAGCCCCCCACGTCTCTTCTTAATACTTTGTGCCTCACACGACGTGAGGTTGCTTTTTTTTTCGTAGAGGCCTGTAGGATGCCGTGGCGTAGCTCTTTTGCCGCTGCTTCTTTCTGTGTTGCAGCCTTGGGTTTTGACATGCTCCGACGTTCCTCGGTTTTTGGAATACACCATGCACACGCGACGTTGTTGCCTCGGGACTCCCGATCCTGTATTTGGACAAGAAAACGTGGTGGCTCCGCTTTCTTGGCGATGCACTGCTACAGCAGGTGTTTGCCTCTGATCCGGAAAACAAGCCTGGGTTTCGGTAGGTTTCTCCAGCCGTGCGGAACGAAAAATTTCTGTCGGTCTCGGCGACTTGCTGCGATTTGATAGATCACAGAACGACGGTGTCACACAAACCACAACCTTAATTCCTCTCGAACTCAGTTCTGGCCGAATCTTTTTTCTTCTTCTCGTTCATGAGTTGTAGATGATAGATAAATTTGCCGGCTCTGTCCCGGGCTGACCCATGCCGGCTCTTCTTCCTCTCGCAAATCACGAGCGTCACGATGTCTAAAGATCTTCCTTCAAAAACACATCATCATCGTGCGCACGGCCCAACGTAGAGCCGTCTTTAGAAATTCAAGGCCCCGATGCGAAAAGAAAATGTGACCTTAAAATTTTAAAAATTCTTATAATGTAACTCAAGTATAATCTTTCTTAATTATGTAATAATAATTCATTTTATTCCGTAAAATATTCAAAAAAATGGCAATGTTTCTACTGTTTCTCTTCCTACGGTTTTTGGCAGCAGAATTGTACTTCATATTTGTAGAAAGTAGAATTCATGACTGTTTTTATCTATGAACCATACAAAAATTATATCAATACATTCAAACTCCATGAATATAGGCTTGGAAAGAATTCAGGATATAGTGGATAGAATAGAAAAAAATAAATCAAACCTTGATTCATAGGCTTGTACGATAGATGAATCAATGGGGTAGCCGATCTCTGGTGGTAGCCGGAAAGGCAACGATTGCTTTAAGCTTTCCAACGCTTCTGTCCGGCCGACGGCGTGGGTGCTTAGCCGTGTTTGCCGGCGTCTTTGCGTGTTGTGTGCTGCGTTGTATGCCGCCGGCCGCCTGACTGGCGGATCTGTGACCTAGCCGATCGAGATGCATCGCCTAGCCTCCCAGGATCCAACGGAAATACGAGTATGTGTGCTGTGGTTTCGTGTTTCGATCGATCAGGTTTCGGGCGATGGATGGAGGCTTATAGTACCACGACCAGGCCTAAGAGGCCCAAGAGGAAGCTTCGGGCAAGCTGGGGGCCCTTGAATTTTGGGGGCCCTGTGCAAGCGCACAGCTCGTACAGGCCCCTCAATGGCCCTCACGATGAACGCCAACTGTCGTGTATTTGTTACGACAGATATCCGGATGAACGGACTTAGGTTCGGAGTGGAAGCGTAACTATGTGGCGACTTAAAGGGGTTGATCGGAATCGAAAGACGCGAGTTTTACCTACGTTCGACTCCTCCGATGGAAGTAAAAGCCTACGTCCTGCTTGTTTGATATTGATAATGAAAAAGATCTTTCGGCTACAAGGGTGCTGTCTTGCTACCTCTAATCACGAGAGTCTCTAATCTCTTGTCTATCTAAGACCTGTCTATTGAGATGTCTAAAAACTTGTGGACTTGTCAACTTCTCCCTCTAAGGGTGCTCTACTCCTCCTTATATAAGTGGAGAGGGTAGGTTTACAAATAGAGTCCTACTGAAAGTAGGTTTAGGACTAGCCTTTCACGAATCCTACTTTGGGTCTTGTTTCTCTTTTAAGGGAATCCTATCTCCTTTGGGCCTTCTCTTGTGAGTCGCCTGGCACCGGCTTGCACGCCGGGTCTTGGGTCTGGTCGTCCTGCGACCCGCCTGCCGGGTCACTAATAAAACGCCATGTCTTGACCAGGTCTTCTGTGAGTCGTCAGGTCTGGTCATACCGTGAGGTATATCCCCGACATTAGCCCCAAGGTTAGATTGAATTTATTTATGATAACCTCCTAAAATAGGAATAGTAAATATGTTAAGTGGCGGCTTGCTCCTTTGGTCGGCTTATGAAATGACTCCTTAGGAATTCGGGTCTTTTCTGCATATGAATGAGTCGTCTTGAGAATCGTCTTGCTTGTCAGTGTCCTTTGAAAAATATTGGGAATAGAATACACATATGTCATTGAGTCGGCTTCCAATACTTTGGCTTAATGAAAATCTTGAAAATAAGAAATCCTCATGATGTAGATCCAAACTTCCATTGTTGTGAATTAGGCCGGCTTATATAAAGTCTGGCGGGTTATGATCTTTTGATAACGCCTGGTCATGAATGTTGGTAACGCCGGGTCTAACAACTGAACTCTAGCTGACTTCATAAAAATATTGGGATGAAAATCCATCTGATGTAGAACCGGTCTTTTAATCCTTCGGCTAAAGAATTTGTTTGAGCCGGTCTCACTCACAATTAACATCTTGAAAACTCTTTTCAATTTTTTATATATCCATATTACCTGTAGCCCCCAAGCTTCAAGTTTATCCATGATGACTTGGCGCTTTGCAATAATATCTTTGAGTGTGTAGCCCCCAAGTGTCGGATTGTCCTGCCTGCAGCAACCTAGGACTTGTAATTGTCTTATACCTTATGAAACTTTAGCAGGTGTAGCCGCCAAGGGCCGGCTCATCAGAATATGATGCGCCAGGTCTTCAATTTGATCCTCATACTCTGTTTGAACAACCGAATACTGTAGCCCCCAAGTGCCGGGTCGCATGCCTGCAGCGACTTGGGACTTTTAGAAAATGTGATCTGAGTGGTGTAGCCCCCAAGCGTCGGGTCAGTAAGAATTACTGGGCTGGGACTTAGAAAAATATAGAAAGGACGGCTCATCTCCTTGAGATAATAGGGTCTTGTCGACAATGTAATGATTTGAAAACCGGCTTGCATTAGCCCCCAAGTGTTGTGGTGCATGCTTGCAGCTACATGAGACTTCCATACTTGATATAAACTGTACTTGAATAATGTAGCCCCCAAGTGCCGGGTCGTCTGCGTGCGGCGACTCGGGACTGTGTGAGAGTAATATAACTCATCATAATTTGTTGCATGAATACTTGACCGTGGTTGTAATATAACTCGAAATGAATATCCTGAAATAATTACTTTGTCTTTGACATGAAATCCCTGCTCACGGTTGCGGTGCAACCCAGCAAATATATTTGATAAACCCATGAGTGTTGTAGATTACTACAGAGCACAATTGAAGAAATCCGAGAACCGGTAAATTAGATGACACGTCATTATATCTGATAGGGCGGCTCTTCAAGAATAATCAACTTTCCAATCCAATGGCGGCTTATCTTTAATAGACAAGACCTGCAAAAAAAACAATACATAATATGTTCTGTGTTGCTGTAAGGGCGGCTTGAAAAAGTACAACCCGAAGATGTTAAAATCTTTCATAATGTATGATGCTATGTATGATGCAATGTATGATGCAATGCATGATGATCTTGCTTTTTCAAAAACTTATGTGCCGGTTATTCTGGGTGGACTCGCTAATTAAAACTCCTAATCAGTACAGGGTCTCTATCGAGATTGGTCGTCAATTTCTTAGAACGGCTCAGGATCTCTAAGCGAGATTAACTGATAGGAAGTGTAGCGTCCCAAAGAGAGACACGACAGGGCATGAGTACCCTTGTAACTCAAAAACTGCCTCTCACGTGACATAAATCCGTCGTTTTAACCTTAAACAGTTCAGGGTCTTTAAAATATTGACTGTCTAAGAGTACGAACAGGCCACATAGCGGAGAGTAGGCAATAGATGAGAGAGTTTATCCTCGCTTTCCGTAAGCCGGCCCTCCAGTGACAAGAACCGCCGGTTTAACCTTAACCAGTACATGGTCTTTAACGAGATTGACCGTCAATTTCTTTGAACCGGCTCAGGGTCTCTAAGCGAGATTAACTGGTAAGTGTTCGGCGGGTCACCTGGTGGAGTAGCAAGTTGCAAACGGGCAGGTTTAACTCTGGCGGCTTAAGAGCCGATCAAGAGGGTATGTAAGCTAAACCCGGTGGGTTGGAAGCCCCCAAATGACCTTTGTTGACGTAATCAATTGTTTGGCTTGCGAGCCGATCGATAGGGTGTGATAAGCTAAACCCGGCGGGTTGGATGCACCCTAGACGACCTTTGTTGACAAACTCAACTGTTTGGCTTGAGAGCCGATCGGTAGGGCGTGACAAGCTGAACCCAACGGGTTGGAAGCCCCCTAGATGACCTTTGTTGACGAAATCAACCGGTGCACCATCTTGTAAGCCACCATCTTGTAAGCCACCATCTTGTATGAAGAAACGGCAGGATCCTCCAAGTGACTTTATGATGATCCAATATATATCCGGGCACCCGTGTCTGAACGGTGTATCTCGGCGGTTCGTCCTCTTGGGCAACATTTTAATTCTTTCGCCAATAATGTGATAGCCCCCAGGATTGGGTTTTCTCTTGCAAAGACCCGGGGTTCTCTTTGAAAAATGAACAAATGTGTCTCACCATGTCTTTAGCCCCCGAGTATTAAGTAGACTCGAAGAGGCGGCTTGAGAATCTCCATTGAAAGTTGAGGTCGGCCGTGGCAGGTTATAGACGATCACGTATGAATTTTTTCGATGATCCGTTCGACGGTTCGTCCTGGCTGGTTGTTGAAGTTTAACCAAACTGCAGTGGTAGTGACTTGTGCGCCTGTCTATTTGGGCGGCTCATATTGACAAGCACTGCACCGATATGCTGACGTAGATCAGACTGCGGATGGTGGCTTGCGCGCGTCAGTTGGGCGGCTCGTACACGCGAGCACTACACCGATATGTTGATGTAGATCAAACTGTGGGCGGCGTCTTGCGCGCGTCTGTTGGGCGGCTCGTACAGGCGAGCACTGCACCGATATGATGAGGTAGAATCAGACTATGGGCGGCGTCTTGCGCTCGTCTGTTGGGCGGCTCTTAAGGGCGAGCCCGACACTATTATGCCAATGTAGATTGGACCGCACGGCGATTCAGAACCGTCCATTGACGGCTTGTACTGGTGTATGCAGCCACTAATGTGTTGATGTAGACATAGAAACCAACCGCGACACTGTAAGATGATGCTGTTTGTGAAAGATGCTACGACGTTGTAAGCCGGCGCAGATGGCGAGAGACGGCCACGATGTTGTAAGCCGGTGCGGTCGTGGGAGACAGCCGTGGTGTTGTAAGCCGGACTGCGGGGGCGGTGAGTGAGCGCGGCCCCTACGTGTTGATTGTAAACGCGGGATTCTCCCGTGGCATTGTATGCCGGCGCGGACGCGCAAGTCGCCTACAGTGTTGTAGGCCAGCACGAACGGCGAGTAATTGTGGCGTTGACTAATGATATTGGCACGAACTCTGTACTCGCCACTTTCGTAATAAATAATTCTGCTGTGCAAAAAAATATTGCAGGCAGAGTGATTGTTGTCAAAGAAATTAATATATACTGGTAACATAAATAGAGTTTTCATCATATTGCTTGAGTTTATCCCTCTACATCATGTCATATTTCTTAATGTGTTACTCTATTCTTTATGAATTTAATACTCTAGATGTAGGCAGGAGTCGGTCGATGTGTGGAGTAATAGTAGTAGATGCAGAATCGTTTTGGTCTACTTGACACGGACGTGATGCCTATATGAATAATCATTGCCTTGGATATCTTCATAATTATTCGCTTTTCTATCAATTGCTTGACAGTAATTTGTCACCCACCGTTATGTTGGGGAATGTTGCATGGGAAACAAAAAATTTCCTATGCACACGCAAGATCTACTACTATTCCAAATGTCTGTGACATTTAGATACGCGTGTACTTTGCAAATCTCTATGTAAAACTGTAAACACTGCTACCACACTCCACTTGGAGCTATTCCAAATGGCTGCTCTACTATATGTATTCGGATTGCTACTAAGAGTCATCCGGATTGGTGTCAAAGCTTGCATCGACGTAATCTTTACGACGAACTCTTTCTTACCTCCATAATTGAGAAACATTTCCTTAGTCTTTGAGTTACTAAGGATGATCTTGATCGCTGTCCAATGATCCACTCCTGGATCACTCTTGTACCCCTTGACGGACTCATGGCAAGGCACACATAGGTGCGATACACAACATGGCATACTATACAGAGCCTATGGCTAAGGCATAGGGGACGACATTCGTCCTTTTTCTTTCTTATGACGTTGTCGAGCTTTGAGTCTCAGTCAACTTCACACCTTACAAAGCAGGCGAGAACACTTCTCTCTGACTAATCCATTTTGAACTCTTTCAAAATCTTGTCAAGGTATGTACTCCTTGAAAGTCTCATCAAGCATCTTAATCTATCTCTATAGATCTTGATGCTCAACAATTAGGTAGCTTTATCCAGTTCATCCTTTGACAAACTCTTTTCAAACAACCATTTATGCTTCCAGAAATTCTACATCATTTTTGATCAATAATATGACAACCACATATGCTTATCAAAAATTCTATAGTGCTCCCACTCACTTTATTGTAAATACAAGTTTATCATAAACTTTGTATAGACTCAAAAACTTTGATCACCTCATCAAAGTGTATATTCCAACTCCGAGATGCTTGCTTCAGTCCATAGAAGGATCACTAAAGCTTGCTCACCTTTTAGCATCCTTAGGACTGACAAAACCTTCTGGTTGTATCACATACAACTTTTCCTCAAGTAAACTGTTAAGGAAACGATGTTTTGTCATCCATCTGCCAGATTTCATAATAGAAAAATGTAGCAACTGCTAACATAATTCCAATAGACTTTAGCATCGCTACGA
This sequence comes from Hordeum marinum, assembly GCA_022496015.1. Lineage (NCBI taxonomy): Eukaryota > Viridiplantae > Streptophyta > Magnoliopsida > Poales > Poaceae > Hordeum > Hordeum marinum. The sequence goes on from CM039672.1 coordinate 391,703,796, forward strand.
GGGAGAAAGTCTCATCGCAGTCAACTCTTTGAACTTGTCAAAAACTTCTTTGTGACAAGTCGAGCTTTATAAATGGTGACATTTACCATCAGCGTCTGTCTTCATCTCAAAGGTCCATTTGTACTCGACGACCTGCCGTCCAACGAGCAAGTCTACAAAAGTCTATACTTGGTTTTCATACACGGATCCTTTCTCAGATTTCATGGCCTCTAACCATTTGTCGGAATCCGGGCCCATCATCGCTTCTCCATATCTCGTAGGTTCATCGTTGTCCAACAACATGACCTCCAAGACAAGGTTTACGTACCACTCAGGAGCAGTACGCATCCTTGTCGACCTACGAGGTTTGATAGTAACTTGATCCGAAGCTTCATTATCATCATCATTTACTTCCTCTTCAACTGACGTAGGTTCCACAGAAACATCTTTCTGCGCTGTGCTACTCTCTAGTTGAAACAAAGGTTCAACAACCTCATCAAGTTCTATCTTCCTCCCACTCAATTCTTTCGAGAGAAACTTTTTCTTGAGAAAGGACCCAGTTTTAGCAACAAACATTTTATGGATCTGAGATAGAAGGGTCACCCAACTGTTCTTAGGGTATTCTATTAAAATGCATTTGTCCGCTTTGGGTTCGAGCACATCAGGTGAAAACATTTTCCACACAAGCGTCGCAGCCCCAAACATTAAGAAATAACAGTTTGGGTTTCTATCAAACCATAATTCACATGGTGTCATCTCAACGGACTTAGATGGTTCCTTATTAAAGTGAATGTAGTTGTCTCTAATGCGTAACCCCAAATTATAGTAGCAAAACGATAAGAGACATCATAGCACGCACCATATCCAATAGAGTACGACTATGACGTTCGGACACACCATCACTCTATGGTGTTCCAGGTGGCGTGAGTTGTGAAATAACTTTCACATTGTCTAAAGTAGTATGCCAAACTCGTAACTCTGATATTCACCTCCACGATCATATCGCAGACATTTTTATCTTCTTGTCACGATGATCTTAAACTTCACTCTGAATTTTCTTGACCTTTCAAACGATTCACACTTGGGTTTCATTAAGTAAATATACACTATATCAGTGAAGGTAAGAAAATAACGATATCCACTGAACGCTACAAGACTCATAGGATTGCATACATCAACATGTATCATTTCCAATAAATCGCTTGCCCGCTCCATCAATCCGAAAAACGGGGTTCTTAGTCATCTTGCCCAAGAGGCATGGTTCGCATGTCTCAACCGATTCGAAATCAAATGAGTCCAAAGATCCATCAGCATGGAGTTTCTTCATGCGCTTTATACCAATATGACATTTAGCGACAGTGCCACAAGTATGTGGTACTATCATTATTAACTTTGTATCTTTTGGCATCAATGTTATGAACATGTGTATTTACTACGATCAAGATTCAATAAACCATTCTCACTAGGTGCATGACCATTGAAGGTATTATTCATGTAAACAGAATAACCATTATTCTCTAACTTAAATGAATGACCGTGTTGCAATAAACACGATCTAATCATGTTCATGCTCAACGCAAAACACCAAATAACATTTATTTAGGTTCGTCACTAATACCGAAGGTAGAGAGAGCGTGCGATGTTGATCACATCAACCTTGGAAACATTTCCAACACACATCATCACCTCACCCTTAGCTAGTTCTCCGTTTATTCCGTAGCTTTTATTTCGAGTTACTAACATTTAGCAACCGAACCGGTATCCAATACCCAGGTGCTACTAGGAGTACTTGCAAGGTACACATCAATAACACATATATCAAATATACTTCTGTCGACGTTGCCAGCCTTCTTATCTACCAAGTATCTAGGGTTGTTCCGCTTCAGCGACTGCTCTCATAGTCGAAGCACTTGGTCTCGGGTTTGGGTTCAACTATGGGTTGCTTCACTGGAGCGGCAACTGACTTGCCATCCATGAAGTTTCCCTCCTTGCCCTTGCCCTTCTCGAAACTAGTGGTTTTACTAACCATCAACACTTGAAGCTCCTTCTTGATTTCTACCTTCGCGGTGTCAAACATCGCAAACAGCTCAGGGATCATTATTTCTATCCCTCACATTTTATAGCTCATCACCAAGTTCTAGTAGCTTAGTGACAGTGACTTGGAGAACTATATCAATCGCTATCTTATCTGGAAGATAAACTCCCACTCAATTCAAGCGATTGTAGCACCCAGACAATCTAAGCACATGCTCAACGATTGAGCTATTCTCTTTCATCTTGCAGGCAAAGAATCTTGTTGGAGATCTCACATCTCGCAACACGGGCACGAGCCTGAGATCCTAATTTCAGCTCTTATAACATCTCATATGTTCCGTGACGTTCAAAACGTTTCGGAGCCTCAATTCTAAGCCATAATGCATGACGCACTAAATTAGCAAGTAGTCATCAGAACGTGCCTATCAGATGTTCACAACATCTACAGATGATGCTAGAGGGGTTGGCGCACCGAGCGGTGCATTAAGGACATAAGCCTTCTGTGCAGCAATGAGGACAATCCTTAGATCATGGACCCAGTCCGCAATATTGCTACCATCATCTTTCAACTCTATTTCTCTTGGAACATATAAAAATTCAAGGGAGCTACAACGCGAGCTAGTAACCTACAACATAATTTGCAAAGACACTACTGACTATGTTCATGATAATGAGTTCAATTAATCATATTACTTAAGAACTCCCACTCAAATTGACATCCCTCTGGTCATTCGAGTGATACATGATCCAAATTCACCAACTAAAGTCCGATCATCACGTGAGTTGAGGTGGTTTCAATGGTGAACATCATCGTGTTGATCATATATACTATATCACTCATGTTCGACCTTTCGGTCTCTTGTGTTCCGAGGCCATGTCTGTACATGCTAGGCTCGTCAAGTTTAACCCCGAGTGTTCTGCATGTGCAACACTGGCTTGCACCCGTTGTATGTGAACGTAGAGCCTATCACACCCGATCATCACGTGGTGTCTCGACATGATTAACTTTCGCAACGGTTCACAATCGGGGAGGACACAATTTATCTTGAAATTTAAGTGAGGGATCACCTTATAATGCTACCGCCGTCCTAAGCAAAACAAGGTGCATAAAAGGATTAACATCACATGCAAATCATAAGTGACATGATATGGCCATGAACTTGTGCTTTTGATCTCCATCTTGAAAGCACCGGCATGATCTTCATCGTCACCGGCATGACACCATGATCTCCATCATCTTGATCTCCATCAATGTGTCGCCATCAGGGTTGTCACGCCCACCATGCTTCTACTACTATTGCTACAGTTTAGCGATAAAGTAAAGCATTACATAGCGCTTAATGATTGACACACATGTCTTACAATAATTAAAGACAACCCTATGGCTCCTGCCGGTTTCCGTACTCATCGACATGCAAGTCGTGATATTCTATACAACACATGATAATCTCATACATCACATATATCTCATCATGTAATTGGCCATATCATATCACAACATACCCTGCAAAAACAAGTTAGACGTCCTCTAATTGTTGTTGCATGTTTTACGTGGCTGCTACGGGTATCTAGCAAGAACAATTCTCACCTACGCAAAACCACAACGGTGATACATAAGTTGTTTTTCAACCTTCTCAAGGACCGCCTTTGTCGAATCTGATCCAACTAAAGTAGGAGAAATAGACACCCGCCAGCCATCTTTGTGCAACGAAGTTACACGTCGGTCGATGGATCCGGTCTCTCATAAGCGTACGAGTAAGGTTAGTCTGGGCCGCTTCATCCCACAATACCACTGAACCAAAACACAACCAAGGGAGGAAGCAATTTAAGCATCAACGCCCACAAACTCTTTCTGTTCTACTCGAGATCTCATCTACACATAGACCTAGCTCATGATGCCACTGTTGGGGAACGTTGCATGGGAAACAAAAATTTTCCTACGCACACGCAAGATCTATCCATGGTGATGAGCATCTACGAGAGGGAGAGTGGATCTACATACCCTTGTAGATCGCTAAGCGGGAAGCGTTAAGAAACGTGTGTACTCGAACGTCTTCGCGATCCAAATCGCCGAGCATCCCGCGATCTCATCACGATCCGTCCCGCGATCCAATCATGATCCGGCCCGCGAACTCATCACGATCCGTCCCGCGATCTCATCACGATCCGTCTCGCGATCTTGATCACGGTCCTTCCGATCTAGCGCCGAACGGACGACACCTCCGCCTCAGCACACGTACAGCTCGATGACTATCTCCGCCTTCTTGATCCATCAAGAGGGAGAGGAGAGGTAGATGAGTTCTCCGGCAGTGCGACGGCGTTGCGACGATGGTGGTGGAGCTATTCCAGCAGGGCTTCGCCTAAGCACCGCTGAAAACCGATCTAGAGGAGAGGTAGCACGTGGCTATTAGGGTTAGCTTTTTCCTCTAAATCCTCTAGTATATATAGGAGGGAGGGAGGGGAGGAGGCAGCCTCAAAACCTCAAGGTTTGGTCGAAATTGGAGGTGGAGGAGTCCTACACCAATCCTATTAGGAGTAGGATTCCTCCTTTTCACTTGGAAACTCTTTCCACCTGTCCACCTTCGGATTTTTTCCTTCTCAAACCACTCCAGCCGCATGGGCCCTTAGAGGAGGCTTCGGCCAGCCCACCAGGGGCTGGTTTACCTCCTCCCACATCCCATGTAGCCTCTTGGGTCGAAATACCTCTCCCGATGGTCCCCGGTACACTACCGACACTCCCGGTACACTACTAATGAGCCCGAAACTTTTCCGGCGACCAAAACAGGACTTCCTATATATCAATCTTTACCTCCGGACCATTCCAGAGCTCCTCGTGATGTCTGGGATCTCATACGGGACTCCTAACAACCTTCGGTCACCATCATACATAACTCTATACTACTGAAACGTCACCGAACCTTAAGTGTGTCGACCCTTCGGGTTCGAGAACTATGTAGACATGACCGAGACACCTCTATGGTCAATAACCAATAGCGGGACCTGGATGCCCATATTGGTTCCTACATATTCTACAATGATCTTTATTGGTCAAACCTCTATGTCAAGGATTCAGTTAATCCCGTATGATGTTCGCTTTGTTCTTCGATATGTTACTTGCCCGAGATTCGACCGTCGGTATCTCCATACCTAGTTCAACCTCGTTACTGGCATGTCTCTTTACTCGTTCCGTAATACAAAATCATGAATCTGAAATTTTTGATGAAGTATTGAAAGAAGAAATTTATAAGGAGATTCGTGATAGTTCTTTGAATGAAAAGCATGATTGCCATTTTGTTAGTATGAATTCTCTAAATATCCATGATGCTAATGATATGCAAAACCACAAGATTAGGGATGATAATTTTGTCATGTCTACTTCTTATTGCAATGATCATGATTGGGGTGATAATGCCTCTTATGATCTTGAAAAATTATTTAAGCCTCATGTTGAATATGTTATTGATAATAATATTTGCAATAGTATCGAAAGTGGGTTTCGGAGAGCGTCAACTTTAGGTAAAAAGAATTCCACTATTTTGGAAGATGATAAAAACTTTATGCATGTTGATCATAAAGAGATTATTGTTTATGATAGATATATTATGAAATTAATTCATGATGCTACTGAAAATTATTATGAGGGAGGAACATATGCTTGTAGGAATTGCAATAATATCAAGTTTCCTCTCTATGTGTTCAACGTTTTGAAGTTATGCTTGTTTTGCCTTCCTATGGTAGTTGATTCTTGCTCCCATAAATTGTTTGCTCATAAAATCCCTATGTATAGGAAGTGGGTTAGACTTAAATGTGATTGTCATGAGATTCATGATGCTCTCTTGCATTTTTCAATTACTACTTTTTATGTGAGCATCATTGGAATCATCATGCCTAGCTAGGGGCGTTAAACAATATCGCTTGTTGGGAGGCAACCCAATTTTATTTTTATGTTCTGTTTTTGAGTGTTTACCAGATTATTACTTCTGTAGTAATTGTGTTTTGATGTTTTAATTAGTGTTTGAGCCAAGTGAGACCTTTGGGATGGTCTATGGTGGTTGTTGATTTGATCTTGCTGAAAAACAGAAACTTTTGCGCCCAGTCCAGGAATTTTATAAATTTTTCAGAGCGTCGAATGAGTCTAAAAGTTTTAAACAATATTTACATACAAATTTCCCAGATTTTTCTAATTTGTAATTTTTTTTTGAGTTACAGAAGTATACTAAGTTTTCATATTGCTACAGATTGTTCTGTTTTTGACAAATTCTGTTTTCTTTGTGTTGTTTACCTATTTTGATGAATCTATGGGTTGTATCGGGGGGTATGAACCATGGAGAAGTTAGAATACAGTAGGTATTACACCAATATAAATAAAGGATGAGTTCACAACAGTACCTAAAGTGGTGATTTATTTTCTTATACTAACGGATCTCACGAGTTTTCTGTTAAGTTTTGTGTTGTGAAGTTTTCAAGTTTTGGGTAAAGATTTGATGGACTATGGAATAAGGAGTGGCAAGAGCCTAAGATTTGGGATGACCAAGGCACCCCAAGTCAATTTCAAGGATGCCAAATAGCTTAAGCTTGGGGATGCCCCGGAAGGCATCCCCTTTTTCATCTTCAATCCATCGGTAAATTTACTTGTGGCTATATTTTTATTCACCACATGATATGTGTTTTGCTTGGAGCGTCTTGTATGATATGAGTCTTTGCTTTTTAGTTTGCCACAATCATCCTTGCTGCACAAATATTTTGAGAGAGACATGCATGAATCGTGAATTTATTAGAATACTCTATGTGCTTCACTTATATCTTTTGAGATAGGCAATTTTGCTCTAGTGATTCACTTATATCTTTTTAGAGCACGGTGGTGTTTGGCTTTATAGAAATAATTTAACTCTCGTACCTCACTTATATTATTTTGAGAGTATTGAAACAACATGGTAATTGGTTTAGGTTATGAAGTTAGTCCTAATATAATAGGCATCCGAGAGGGATATAATAAAAACTTCCATATTAAGTGCATTGAGTATTATGAGAAGTTTGATTCCTTGCATAAAGTTTTGAGATATAAAGATGGTAATGTTAAGAATCATGTTAGGAAGTAATTTTGAATTGGTAAAAGTTCTTGTGTAAAGTTTTGTGATTCCCGTAGCATGCACGTATGGTGAAACGTTATGTAAGGAAGTCAAAGCATGATTTGTTTATAGATTGTCGACCTTTCTGTGAGGGTTAGGAGCGTGCGATGGTTTACTCCTACCAACCTATCCCCTAGGGGCATGCATCTAATGTTTTGCTTCGATGACTAATAGACTTTTGCAATAAGTATGTGAGTTCTTTATGACTAATGTGAGTCCATGGATCATACGCACTCTCACCTTTCCACCTTTTCTAGCCTCTCTAGTACCGCACAACTTTAGTTGGTGTGATAAACCCGCCTTCCTCAAAACAGCCAGCATATATCTTTCCTCAAAACAGCCACCATACCTACCTATCATGGCATTTCCATATCCATTCTGATATATATGGCCATGCAACTTCCACCGTTCTGTTTATTATGACACGCACCATCATTTCCATATTGCTTTGCATGATTGTAAGATAGCTACCATGATGTTTGCATGGCTTGTCCGTTTTTTGATGTCATTTTCTATGCTAGATCATTACACATCCCGGTACACCGCCGAAGGCCTTAATATAGAGTCATAATTTGTTCTAGTTATTGAGTTGTAATTATTGATTTTTAAGTAAATAAAAGTGTGATGACCATCAATATTAGAGCATTGTCCCATGGGAGGAAAGGATGATGTAAGCTATGATTCCCTCACAAGTGGGGATGAGACTATGCACTTTATGAAAAATAAAAGAGGACAACGAAGCCCAAATAAAAAAAAGAGGCCTTAGATGCCCACAAAAATAAAAAAAAAGAGAGAAAATAGAGAAGGGACAATGCTACTATCTTCTTTTTTTCACACTTGTGCTCCAAAGTAGCACCATGATCTTCATGATAGAGAGTCTCCTATTTTGTCACTTTCATATACTAGTGGGAATTTTTCATTATATAACTTGGCTTGTATATTCCAATGATGGGATTCCTCAAATTGCCCTAGGTCTTCATGAGCAAGCAAGTTGGATGCACACCCACTTAGTTTCCTTTTGAGCTTTCATACACTTATAGCTCTAGTGCATCCGTCGCATGGCAATCCCTACTCACTCACATTGATATCTATTAATGGGCATCTCCATAGCCCGTTGATACGCCTAGTTGATGTGAGACTATCTTCTCCTTTTCCTTCACAACCTCCACCATATTCTTTTCCACCTATAGTGCTATATCCATGGCTCACGCTCATGTATTGCGTGAGAGTTGAAAAAGTTTGAGAATAATTGCTTGACTTGCCATCGGGGTTGTGCATGATATAAATACTTTGCGTCGGGAATATGGATCATAGCCAGACTATATGATATTGTAGGGATAACTTTCTTTTGCCATTATATTTTGAAGAGATACAATTGCTTTGCTAGTATGCTTGAAATATTATTGTGTTTATGTCAACATTAAGCTTTTGTTTTGAGTCTTATGGATCTCAATATTCATGCCACAATAAAGAATATTGCATGGATAAATATGTTAGGTAGCATTCCACATCAAAAAATTATGTTTTTACCATTTACCTACTCGAGGACGAGCAGGAATTAAACTTGGCGATGCTGATACGTCTCCAACGTATCTATAAATTTTTGATTGTGTCATGCTATTATATTACCTGTTTTGGATGTTTTATATGCATTAGTATGCTATTTTATATTATTTTCGGTATTAACCTATTAATTTAGAGCCTAGTGTCAGTTTCTGTTTTTTCCTTGTTTTTGAGTATTGCAGATATGGAATATTAAACAGAGTCCAAACGGAATAAAATCTTCGCGATGATTTTTCTGGAATAAAAGAGATCTACCAGGCTTGGAGTGCAAGGCAAGGAAGCTGTCAGGAGGTCACAAGCCAGGGGCGCGACCACCTGTTGGGGAACGTCGCATGGGAAACAAAATTTTTCGTACGCACACGCAAACCTACCCATGGTGATGAGCATCTACGAGAGGGAGAGTGGATCTACGTACCCTTGTAGATCGCTAAGCGGGAAGCGTTAAGAAACGCGGTTGGTGTAGTCGAACTTCTTCGCGATCCAAATCGCCGAGCGTCCCGCGATCTAATCACGAACCGTCCCGCGAAACAATCACGAACCGTCCCGCGATCTCATCACGATCCGTCCCGCGATCCGATCACGAACGTCCCATGGCCTTGATCACGATCCTTCCGATCTAGTACCGAACGGACGACACCTCCGCGTTCAGCACACGTGCAACTTGATGATGATCTCCACTGTCTTGATCCAGCAAGAGGAGGCGGAGAGGAGGAAGAGTTCTTCGGTAGCGTGATGGCGCTCCGACGATGGTGGTGGAGCTATTCCGACAGGGCTTCGCCTAAGCACTGCAGAAAACCGATCTAGAGGAGAAGCTATGCACTAGAGGAACGGGTGGCACGTGGCTGAAAATCTTGTGCCAAAACCCTAAAATCCTCTAGTATATATAGGAGGAGAGGAGGAGGAGGCTTGGCTGCCAAAAAGGAAGCCCTTGGGTCGGCCAAACCAAGGAGGGAGGAGTCCTCCTCCTCCACTCCTAGTAGGATTAGGACTCCTTCCTTATTTGGCCCTTTTTTTTGCCTTTTTCCACCTTTTTCCTTTTGGTATTTTCTTCCCAACCTCATGGGCTTTGTGTAGGACTTCCACAAGCCCACTAAGGGCTGGTATTCATCCTCCTACAGCCCATAAAGACTCTTAGGTCGAAATACCCCTCCCAGTGGTCTCCCGGTACACTGCCAACACTCCTGGTACACTACCGATGAGCCCGAAACTTTTCCGGCGACCAAACTGGGACTTCCTGTATATGAATCTTTACCTCCAGACCATTCCAGAGCTCCTCGTGACGTCCGGGATCTCATCCGGGACTCCGAGCAACCTTCGGTCACCACCATACATAACTCTACACTACCGAAACGTCACCGAATCTTAAGTGTGCAGACCTTGCGGGTTCGAGAACTATGTAGACATGACCGAGACACCTCTACGGCCAATAACCAATGGCGGAACCTGGACGTCCACATTGGTTCCTACATATTCTACGAAGATCTTCATCGGTCGAACCTCTATGTCAAGGATTCAATCAATCCCGTATAACGTTCCCTTTGTTCTTCGGTATGTTACTTGCCCGAGATTCGATCGTCGGTATCTCCATACCTAGTTCAACCTCGTTACTGGCAAGTCTCTTTACTCATTCCGTAATGCAAGATCCCGTGGCTAACATATTAGTCACATTGCTTGCAAGGCTTGTTGTGATGTTGCATTACCGAGTGGGCCCTGAGATACCTCTCCGTCACACGGAGTAACAAATCCCAATCTTGATCCATGCCAACGCAACAGACACCTTCGGAGATACCTGTAGTGCACATTTATAGTCACCCAGTTACGTTGCGACGTTTGATACGCACAAAGTATCCCTCTGGTGTCAGTGAGTTGCATGATCTCATGGTCATAGGAACATATACTTGACATTCGGAAAACAACAGCAATAAACTGACATGATCATATGCTACGTTTGTAATTTGGGTCTTGTCCATCACATCATTCTCCCAATGATGTGATCCCGTTATCAAATGACATCTCATGTCCATGGCTAGGAAACCTTAACCATCCTTTGATCAACGAGCTAGTCTATTAGAGGCATACTAGGGACATGGTTTTGTCTATGTATCCACACATGAATTTAAGTCTCCGATCAATACAATTATAGCATGGATAATAAACGATTATCATGAACAAGGAAATATGATAATAACTAATTTATTATTGCCTCTAGGGCATATTTCCAACACCACCCCCCTGGTTGCGCCTAGCAGGCTTGTGACTCCCTGGCAGGAGTCCTAGCCCTATTCTTTGTCCTATCAATATCCAAATATTCCCCCAATACCAAAAAGAGCCACGCAAATACTTTTCTGCCGCCAGAAGCCTCCGTTCCCGAGAGATCCAATCTTGGAGCCTTTCTCGGTAATCTATCGGAGGGGGATTCGATCACAGAGGGCATCTACATCAACTCCATTTCCCCTCCGATGATGCGTGAGTAGTCCACCACAGACCTATGGATCCATAGGTAGTAGATAGATGGCTTCTTCTTCTCTCTCTCTCTCTTTATGCTTTAATACCATGTTCTTCATGATCTTCATGGAGATCTATCCGATGTAATACTTTTTTGCGGTGTGATTGTCGAGATCCGATGAATTGTGGGTTTATGTTCAGATTATCCATGAATATTATTTGAGTCTTTTCTGAATTCTTATATGCATGATTTCATATCTTTGCAAGTTTCTTCGAGTTATTGGTTTGGTTTGGCTAACTAGATTGGTAATTATTGCAATGGGAGAAGTGCTTAGTTTTGGGTTCAATCTTGCGGTGTCCTCACCCAGTGACAAAGTAGGGCTAGCGAGGCAGTTATTGTATTGTTGCCATCAAGGGTAACAAGATAAGGTTTTCATCATATTGCTTGAGTTTATCCCTCTACATCATGTCATCTTACCTAATGTGTTACTCTCTTGACACGGACGTGATGCCTATATGCATAATCATTGCCTTGGATATATTCATAATTTTTCGCTTTTCTATCAATTGGTCAACAGTAATTTGTTCACCCACTGTGATGTTTTCCTTCAAGAGAGAAGCCTCTAGTGAAACCTATGTCCCCCAGGTCTACTTTCCATAATATATTTTCAGATCTATAAACCAAAAATACCTTGCTGCAATTTATTTACCTTTTTACTTTCCACGATCTTTTACATCTATCTCTACCAGATCTAATCCTTGCAAATAACCGTGAAGGGATTGACAACCCCTTTATAGCGTTGGGTGCAACAGTTTGATTGTTTGTGTAGGTGCATCCATTGGTGACTTGCTTGTTCCTCCTACTGGATTGATACCTTGGTTCTCAACAACCGAGGGAAATACTTATCTACTTTGCTGCATCACCCTTTCCTCTTCAAGGGAAAACCAACGCACGCTCAAGAGGCAGCAAGATGGTGAAGAGCACACGAGATGACGTACAAACACAATGAAAGGGAGGAAGGCCGGAGGTTTCAAGGGGCAGTAGCTCGCCCGGAAGTCATTGATGGAAGAGGGGGCGCCACAAGAAGAGGAGAGGAGGGACAGAGGAACAAAAAGGGGAATGCCCCTTTGACATCCCCTGCCCACAGTTAAGTGCCTCAAACCTGCGACGCCCAGAAGTTCCGGTCAAGTCTGGAAGTTCTGGGCCACATCCCAGAAGTTCCGGTTTATTCAGAGAGAACAGGGTCTCTCTGAAATCCCGAGAACTTGAGGAAGAGGGTCCGAAAGCTGCCAAGACCACCACAAGCCCAACGACATTTATGTGGATGGACGAAGCTTGTGAACCAAGAGAAATATCAGAGGGTTTTAAGATGAGAGAGGCTTAAGTAGAACCTGAGCTATGGTCATATTGATTGACTACACTCACTTTGCAAAAAGGGAAAATCGAATGAGAGAGAAAAAGGCCCAAATATTAGTGTAGAGATCATGGATATATGTATATAGATCAAAGAAAAAACATGAGAGATGAAGATAGTCCAACCTGTTGAAGAGAGAGGGCGGTGGACGGATCCACCATGTTTGAGTATATGTGACTTGACACTGCAAAGATATTAGCCTTGAGCCCAACATCACAACTCCATCATTTAAAGTACTAAGTCACAAAAGTGAGACATAGTAACTTTGAGAGTGTTTGGTTTGTTTATGCATCATATAGGGTGAGAGAACTCATGAATTGAGTGTCTCCCCCTAAAATCATGCCTACATCTAGACAAGACATTAAGTTATTGTATGCATGTGGACAAGATTTAACATAATACTATAAAGCTCCAAGATACCAAGTTCACGCCTAAGTTGACAGAACCTAGCTTCATCCAGTGGTTTGGTGAAGATGTCAGCAAGTTGCATATCCATACCAACATGAGCAATATGAATGTCACCCTTTTGCACATGATCTCTTGAGAAGTGATACCAAATGTCAATGTGCTTGGTGCGAGGATGATCAATATTTAAAAAGCTTGATGGCACTTTCATTGTCGCATCATAGAGGCACATGTCTGTAAGTTATACCATAGTCCTTCAAGGTTTACCTCATCCATAGCAATTGTGTTGCACAACTTGCAGTTGTAATATATTCGGCTTCGACGGTGGATAGGGAGACACAATTTTGCTTCTTCGAGGACCAACTTACCAAGGAGCATCCAAGAAACTGACATGCTCCAGAAGTGGATTTTCTTCCCACCTTGTCTCCGTCCCAATCCGCATCCGTGTACCCAATGAGATCAAACTTGGCATCCTTGGGGTACCATAGACCCAACTTTCGGGTGTGAATAAGGTATATAAGAATATGCTTAACCGCCTTATGGTGACTTCCCCTAGGGGAAGCTTGAAATCTTGCACAAATACCTACACTCAACATGATGGCTGATCTAGATGCACAAAGATAAAGCAATGAACCAATCATAGAGCGGTAAAGAGATGGGTAAACGGGATACCGTTTGTGTATTCGTTAAGAAAAAAATTGTTGGCATGGACGTCTTGCATGGGCTGGCGTCTGTCATTGCGAACTTCGCAAGAATGTCCTTGAGATACTTGGTTTGAGATAAGAAAAATCCTTCTTGAAATTGTTGAATTTGAAACCCGAGAAAGAACTTCAAGTCCGCATTGAGTGACATCTCAAAGGTCTTGGTCATGGATTCTGCAATTTTAGGAGAACCAAAAATGATATCATCTACGTAAATTTGGCATAAGATCACATCACCCTTTTCCCTTTTAGTAAAAAGAGTAGGGTCAATAACCCCTCTCACAAAACCATCATCGAGTAAAAACTTCTTAAGATGATCATACCAAGCACGAGATGCTTGTTTGAGACCATACAGAGCCTTGTGAAGTTTGTACACATAGTCTTTGTGATCAGGGTCAACGAAACCGGGTGGTTGTGATACATAGACCTCTTCTTGTAGAGTACCATTAAGAAATGCAATATTCACATCCAATTGATGTAAAGTAAAACCATTGAAAGCAACATATGCAAGTAAGATGCAAATTGATTCAAGACGGGTAATGGGAGCAAAGGTCCTATCAAAGTCCAAACCTTCAACTTATGAGTACCCTTGTGCCACAAACCTTGCCTTGTTTCTGATGATTACACCATGCTCATCTTGCTTGTTCTTGAAGATCTATTTTTTTCTATAACATTGTGTTCCTTAGTTGGCCTTTTGACTAAATACCATACTTTGTTGCGCTCGAAGCTGTTAAGCTCTTCTTGCATTGCAACAAGCCAGTCATTGTCTGTCAACGCATCTTGTGGCTTGAGTGGCACAACACTAGAGACAAACGAAAAGTGAGCACAAAAGTTTGTTAATTGTTTACAAGTGAATCAACCTTTCGATATGCCGGCATGGATTTGCTTAACATCAACACGACGGGCCACACGAGGCATGATGGAGGTTAAGGTTTCACGAGGTTCAATTTCGTTCCCATCATCAACATCTTCAACATGTGGATCTATAGGGTGTGGTGGAATATCTTGTTCTTCATGCATCATTTGTTGAGATTCACCATCACTAAAAGATTCATCATCATCCATATGTGCATGTTCTTGTTCTTGTTCTTGTTCTTGTTCTTGTTCTGTATGATGAACTTGTTCTTGTTCTTGTGCTTGATGATGTTGTAGGTACCGTGTAGGACCTAGTTCTTGTTCATGGATTATGGGCTCCTCATTATGACGGGATCATGTAGTGATATTGGTGTGGTAGTAGGTTGAGCGTGAGTGGTGTTTTGACCTCATCTTTTCCTTCACAAGGAATATCTTCCATTGGAAGGAGAGCACCTACACCCATGGTCAAGATGTCTTGCGAAGGATCTCCATCACCTGCATCACTTATATCAACTTGCTCCCCATGGGAGCCATTAAATTCATCAAACACAACGTCAAAAGTTTCTACAACGCATCCAGTGGATTTGTTGTAGACCCTACAGGCATGGGAGTTTGATCCATAACCGACAAATATTCCTTCGGTTATTTTAGATTGAAATTTTCCTAACTATTCTATTTTGTTGAGAATGAAGAATTTGCAACCAAATACCCGGAAATACTTGACATTTGGCTTGTTTCCGGTTATGATCTCATATGGGGTCTTCTCCAAGATATTGCGGAGGAAAAGACGATTTGATGCATGTCATGCGGTGTTGACGGCTTCGGCCCAAAAGCTATGGGTGATTTGTACTCATCCAACATGGACCTTGCCATCTCCACAAGTGTGCGGTTCTTCCTCTCGGCTACCCCATTTTGTTGTGGGGTATATGGTGCAGAGTATTGATGCTCAAATCCTTTATCACTAAGAAACTCCTTCAAGGTATAGTTCTTGAACTCGGAGCCATTATCACTTCTTATTGCCAAGATTTCTTTGTCAACTTTGCCTTGAGCTTGCTTGGAAAAATAAATGAAGGTGGTTTTTGTCTCGTCGTTGGACTTGAGAAAGAACACTCATGTGTATCTTGAGTAATCATCAACAATAACAAACCCATACTTCTTCCACCAAGATTGTCCCATGAAGGAGGCCCAAAGAGATCCACGTGAAGGAGATCCAAAGGTCTTGAAGTTGATACTATTTTCTTGGGGGTGCTTTTATTGATGTTGCTTCCCTGCTATGCATGCACTACACACATGATCTTTCTCAAACGATACATTGGTTAGTCCAAGGATGTGTTCACCCTTTAAGAGATCTTGAAGATTTCTCATGCTGATATGGGCTAGCCAGCGATGCCATAGACATCCCTTGTCGGCCTTGGCCATGAGGCAAGTTGCATGGAATGTGCTCTCTTTCAAGAAATCAACCGTGTAAAGGTTGCGATCCAACTCCCCCACAAAGGCAAATTCAAGAGTATCTCTCTTAAAGACTTTCACATCTGTTAGTCGAAATAGTGTATCATAACCAACGGAAGTCAATTGACGAACAGAAAGAAAATGATATTTCAAGGATTGGACAAGCATGACATTTGTAAGTGACATGTCATTGGTGATAGCAACCTTGCCCAAACCAAGTACATGTCCTTTAGACCCTCCACCAAAGACAATGCTCATAAATGGTTGAATAGCTTCCGTGAAGTCCATGAGCAATGTGTCATCTCCGATCATATGATTTGAGCAACCGCTATCAATCACCCATTTGACTCCACTGGAGACAGCAACCTACACACAATTCAAGTCCTGGTTAGAGGCACCCATTTTACAATGGGACCTCTCAAGTTAGTAAAAGGGTCTTAGGAACCCAAATTGCATAAAACCAAAAAGCATTTCTAGGACCAACAAACTAAGCATAAACATCTCCATCTTTTCCCTTATGAAGCACATATGATGGAGGCATAAATTCTTTTGGCTTGTTGGGAGTAGGCTTGCACCTAGTGGCCTTCCTACTCACAGCCTTGTCAACCTTACCCTTTCCTTTCTCCTTGTGCCCTTCTTGCACAAATTTCTCCTTGAGGGGAGTTGTAGACTTATGTGTCGCTACCTTATTCTTGCTTGTGCTTGGATCAAATCCAAGCCCTTCCTTGGCCACTACCTCCTTGTGTTGACTCAACACTTCATTGAGGTTCTTTTGTCCTTGGCACATGACATGAGCCCTTTTTCAATTTGAGCCTTTAAAACCCGATTCTCCTCAAGTAAGCTAGCTAGGTCACCACTGGGGTTAGTAGCATAAGCATCAACATTTATAATAGGAGAGGCATAGGCTTTCCCAAGTGTGTTAAGATAAGTGAGTTTGAGTTCGTCAAACTTCTTAGTAAGGAGATTGAGCTCTTCTTCCTTTGTCTTGAGAGACAAATGTAGGAGCTCACAATCTTTAGTGTGCCTATCAATGTTTGCACCTATTTTTAAGCACAATTCATCATTACGTGCTTCCTCATATAGGACTTTCTGTTCAAGGATTTCACATTTTTCCTTTTCCTTAGTAACGAGGGTTTCGAGTTCCTTGATGGGGATGGTGTGCTTACTCACCATCTCCATAAGCATACCAAACATAACGAGCTTCTTTCCTTTGAGACAACACATGACTTTCTCCATTTTAGCAAACATAGCATAACTTATTTCATATTCACTATCATGATCCTCAACATCAAGATATTCATCACTAGGTGTGGTAGGAATAAATAGATGAGGGTTTGGACATGGAGTTACCTTATATTTGTCCGGAGAGGCTTGTCCCCCATCATCATATATCGTGGCCTTTGCCATGAGACATTTGTGTGCGTTGCCTTCATAGTATTTCATATAGTTGTATGTGACAACATCATCGGTCTTTTTTACGAGTCTTAATGTGGTTTGAGTGTCTTGGGCTACACCTGCAACACCTCTAACATCATCGAAGTCGGACTCGTCTTGGGCAACCATAGCCTTGTCATCTCTCTTCTTGAACTTGGAGTTCAATGGGCCGGGTAACTTCTTATTCACAAATGTCTTCGGAAATCTTGGTTTATCTTCTCTCTTTTCATAGGGGCACTCGTTTGAGAAATGGTTGGTTTCTTCACAACTGTAGCAAGTCTTTACTTTCTTCTTTTGGAATCTTCCCTTGAATTTTTCCCACACTAAACTTCTTCGCAAACAGAGCCATGTCTTCATATGAGGGCCCCTCATCTGAGTTAACTTCATAGCCTTCTTCTTCAACATCTTCTTCTTCTTCTTCACTATCATCATCATCCTTTACGTGCTTGGCTTTCAAGTCTAGGTTTGTCTTGGGTGATGAGGCACCATGCATGGCAAGGTGTCTTGTAGCATTTGCCTTTGATTCTTTAAATAGTTGGAAGGTTGAAATGACATCATCGGGAGACATGCCCTTGAATCCATGTTCTCTTCGTATGTCCCATACCATTTGATGGTGATATGTAGCAAGAGCATTTAGCAATTTGTCCACAAGAAAATGCTTGGTCAAGTTGAAACCATCTTGGCTCTTGTCACAATCATATGATTCAATGTCAGCGGCAAGTGTCATCAATCGCTCATGAAGTTGCTTGGGGTCTTCACCTTTCTCCATGCAGAAGTATTGTAATGCCCCTTTTGCAATCTCATATTGTGCAAGACGAAGGGAGGAAGTTCCAGTCTTGGTCATCACAAGGCTATCCCATAGTTCTTTCGCAGTTGTGAGGTGAATGTAGGGCCTTTTCTGCTTGTCAGACATGCCCTTTCTTATGAGCATGATTGCGGTGTCATTGAGATGTTTGTCATATCCTTCACCTGATGTGAGATCCTTGGGATTCATGGGGTTGTAATCTTTCTCCATGACCTCCAGCATTTCATCGTTGACAAACCTAAGATGATCCTTCATACCAACCCTCCACAAAGAAAAATCAGCAGTGTTATCAAGTAAAGGAGGGTTTCCCGCTGCATTATACCTAGGTTTCTCAACTCTAGATTCTGCATACAGCCATGGGACACCGGTGTGGTTACTAGCTTGAGGTTGTTGGCACAAATTAGGAAGGGGTGCATTTGGTTGTTTTATCACACCCCCTGGGGTTTCAAGTGGTGGAGTTCTTGCAGCTAATGCATCCAACCTCATTTTGACCAAGGCCTCAACAGAAGCATCATGCTCCTCCTTTTGCTTGGCGAGGACCCTTTCAATATCCTCAGAGGTGAAAGATCTGCGCTCATCCGAAGAGGATGTCCCTTTCTCGATGGGGAGAGAAACAAAAGGATTCCCATCCTTATCCATCTCGCTCTAGGGCGGTTAAGCCACAAGAATAGAGCACGAGCCTCTGATACCAATTGAAAGGATCGAAATGGACCTATAGGGGGTGAATAGGTACAATTACAAATTTTAATTGTTACTTAGCAATTTTAGGCAATATTGCGGAATATGAAAGTGAGCCTAACAATTGCAAAGATGATAGTTGTGTTATGTGTAATAAACAAAGCAACAAGTATATAGGCAAGCACAAGTCATACAAGTAACACAACAAAGACAAATAACCACAATTAGGGAGTTAGGGTTAGGGATAACCGCAACTCCGAGAGACGAGGATGTATGCCTGTGTTCACTTTCTTGGAGGGAAGCTACGTCACCGTTTAGAGAGGTGGATGTTACCACGAAGGCACACCAACGCCACAAAGGCTCACCCTATTCTCTCCTTGAGACAACATCACAAATGCGTTTCTCAACCACTAGTGGTAGTAGACCTTGGGGTGGTCTCCAAACCCTCACAAACTTTCTGAGGGTAATCACAATGAACGATTCCTTGCCGGAGTACTCCTACCGCCTAGGAGTCTCCAACCTCCAAGAGTAACAAGATGCACCACAAAAACAAGGGGGATCAACTTTTGCTTTGGTGAATGTGTAGATCAAGCACTCTTCCTTCACTCCTCAAAATATCAAGAGCTTTTGTTGGCTAAGGAGGGAGAACTCCAAGAAATCGAGGTCTGAAAATGGTGGAGAGAGAGATGGAGTCGTCAACTTCTTCGTGGGGAAGAAGAAGACTATTTATAGGTGGGATGGAATCCAGCCGTTGGGGCCAAATTACTGCGAAGGCCAGACACCGGAAGTTCTGGCCAAGTTTCGGGCAGGTTTCGGGCTACACAAGTGAGTTTGCATCCTCTCCGGAGTACCTCAGAAGTTGCCAGAACAGGGATGGAAGTTCCAGCCGAGCTGGACGTTTCGAGGAACGGAAGTTCTGGCCAGGCCCCGGCAAGGTTTCGAGGTACAAAGAGAGATTGCACAAAAGAGCAGTTTCTCTAGGTGGCCCGGAAGCTTCCTGGACCTTGTGGTCCCCGAAAGTTTCGACAGTCCCAGAAGTTCCGGCCTAGGCAGAGACTTTGCGTTGTGTAATTCAGACCAATTTGAGAATTGAATGTGTCAGATCATATGTGTATGTGGAGTTGATTCCCAGATGTTTTCATGATGCACCCCCTCTTAATAGTGCGACTGCCCTAGGGACTCAAGAAAGAAAGAAAACAATATGGCACTCCGCTTTTTCCTTTTTCCGAGTAGAGGGAAAGTAAGCATCCATGCTTTACTTCAGTTTTGACGGTGTTGTTTACACGAGCATGTGGTTAGAAACACAAATAAAATTGTCATAGATGTCAAAAACTATTAAGGGCAATAATGCACTTTCAACATGCAGGTTAGGTGATGCTCTAATGTGAGAGTGATACATGTGCTATTTGGAGTTTTTTCTTCGACGGCGATCATTAGGATGGGATCCGGCCAGGAACCTGGGATTAACAGAATGGACATTGTTTATTTCTCTTTGGTAGACATATGTGTTCCTTATCTTATCCATATACGGATTGTGCCTTCTGGACGATCCGACCCTTATAATGTAATGTTGGGTCATGTGACCTTTGGTGTTATAGTTATGTCTATTTGTATGCCGTATTGTATTCTTGTATTATCTCTTCTATTCTTGAGTAGATGTATGTGTTGTGATGTCCTTGCAGCGGCCAAATCTCCTTCTAGCCCCCATAAGATTGAACGTCTTGTACAGAGTAAAAATCACATCTTGGAAGTTACAAGTTGGTATCACATCATTTAAATTATAAAAAAATAAGAACGTATTTTAGAAAATGATGACCAGCATTTAAAAATAAATTTTGCTGCAGTACCTCTTAAGAAAAATTATGGATTTCGATGCAGATTAAGGTGTAGATTCTAGGTACTGCTTCAATCAAAAAAGGATAGTGTAGCCTTTTGTACCCAAATCAATCTATTCAATATATTTAATCTACATACTAATATGGCCATAACGTTTTTAAGTAAGTTTAAGATTCATGAAAACTTTTTGAGGGTTATCAAAGCAAAACTCTTAAAATATCAATATTTTTTAAGATAAAAGGGAAAAAACACAAAAAAAACGTTAAAGAAAATAACTGGAAAAAAACAAAAATAGGCTGGAACCTCGGATTTTCTCCCCTATGCAATTAACCGGCACAACATTTTGAGGCAATAAGCCACAATTTGCATCAATTAGGAAATACTCCTTCCGTCCTAAAATGCAAGACGTTTTTGCAAGCTAACAAAAACATAACTAAGGAGTAGAAGTAGCGCAAAGAGATATAACCAATCAATCAATGGTTACTGCTATGGGCCGACACAAAAAGCGCTCATCTGCGGCTCTAGTATTTTTTTTCTTCAAATCCAATGTTTTCTCTTTTTCATACAAAGGTCGTCGATTGGCAATTGATGTGCCAGCTCTGGAAAACTGGCTGCTCCTTGCTCTGATGAAAAGGAAAGAAAACTCATTGTTCTGATTTTTTTAAAAGAATATTTTTTTTGAAATGTCAGCTGCCACATCACCAGACGCCCGATTGGCATTGCGCTTGACCATCAAAAGGAAAAACGCCTGAGCCTGACTGCCCTGTACAAGCAAGCAAGGCTGATCAAAATAGTCCAGAGTTGCAGGACATTGCTACTTTGCAGCGTCCAGCACTTAGATTAGTGGAGAAGCAGCACCCACTCAACAAGCAACCTTGGACGTTCTACTCACCAATGATTCATCAATACATATAAGCAGAAAATAAGCATCTGTGCTGAAGAAACCAGCGCAACGAATTTATACACAGCTAGCTGAACAGGTAGCACTGCGGCAGGCGGCAGCACCTAGTGCGCAAAACTTACTGTCGGCATGTCTAAATAAAATGAACAAAGTGCTTGTACCTGGAGGAAGAACCTGGGTTTTTCACCTGACCTTATGATGGTCGCCTATTGAGGCTTGCAGTGGTTGAAGCATCGAAGTGCTTGTACCTCGGTTTCATCGGACTTGACTTTATATACTCTGAAAATGAACCATGATATCTGCATCTCTGACTTAGTTAGTCTGTGAGGAGAACCACATCGATGAAGCAGGAGAGAAGAACAAAAGTATCACCACAACTCAAGTCAAAGGACAGCCAGCAAAGTAGCATGTACTCCCTCCGTTCGGAGACAACTAACATGGTTTTAGTTCAAATTTACATTAGTCATTTCCCAACCGAGATAATTTTTGTGGATGTTGTTCTTGCTTTCACATTATTTCCGTTATTACTAAACTTACAAGCACGACAGAATACAAGTATAGTAATTTCCGAACTCCTCCTGAACTCAGGCAAAGACAACCAAGTAGAACCACATACGGATGTTTGTTCTTGCTTTTACAAATTATTATTTCCTCTGATAACCTATTAAACATCAATAAACAAACCCTAAGTAACCTCTACACTCCCATTATTCGACAGAAACACTGCCTTCTTTTGTTGAGGTACGCATATATCACTGTTATGATTAATTACCACTACCTTCCAAGTGCAGTATCAGGATTAGTCATGCATAAAACAACACCCTAGTTGCTTGCATCCAAAGTTATAAATAACTGAAAAATTATAAATAACTGAAAAATTATAAGGGAAATCGTGAAGCATCCAAAGTTGCTTGCATCTGCTACACTGCAGGCCAAGCTTCCATTACCCTTACGTCTCTTGTCCAGCAAACTGCATAGGTATTCTGCAGTTACCCAGAACAGCTGAACTACATCTTTCTGAAGAATTGTTGTACACGAAGCACTCACTTTCCTTATGACTCAGCAAGTTCCCGGATGACAGTCAGTTCTAACACTGAATCATAGAAAGGATGCATTTCAAAGCTTGAACCATATTTAGGCCAGTAAGGACTGTAACTCTGTATTTCTACTCACTTCATTCACTGTTACTCACTTCCAAATATTTGCAGACCGTGCAAGTTCTAATCCAAACAATGCAGTTACCTCCACATTTTCCCATCCGGGCTTGGGACCGGCAAAGGCAGTGTTAAACTACAAAACTACTGAACACAAAAATTAGCAAACACTATATTAAATTATTGAGCTATAAGCACACAATCAACCAAAGACAGCACTGAAACGACACACAGTTGGCAATAAATATTCATGCAACGTTTTCACGATATCATAAGTCAGTAATGGGACACAAACAAAGAAAGCTAGAAATTGCAGAACCTGAATGAGAGTAACTAATTTCTGTAGTGGGTGAGGGGGATTCAAACCTTTAATCTTGAAAATAAGAACATACCAACATCTAGAGGATGATTATCCCATTATAGGGTCATAGGAGACACTTTTGTGTCTTAAAATCCAGGATGTGGACTATTTGAAACATAATGTTTGGCGTATGTATAGCTTGAGTTAAGAGTATGCAATTGGCAAGAATTTACTAGTTTAGAATTTTTGCTAGTCGGCAACGAAATTGAAATTAGGGAGTTCCCACAAAACCGAGATTATGTAGATCCCATGAACCAGATCAAATTAGCCTTTAGAAGACGGTAAGATGTGAATGAACTTGGAATTAGCCAGACTGTTTTGCTAGTTGTCAAATTAAAACTAGTAAGTTCCCCAGCAAACTGAGAAGATGCATTGAATTGAAGATATGTAATCCAGATCGCATTGGAGAAGCACCAACGAGAAGAACATCATTTTCTGAAAATCAATTCCATACCAACAAACCGGAATCATAATCAGTGGAGATGAAAGTAGTCTAAGACATCTGGAGTAGAGTGTTCAGTGCAAACTATTTGTTCAAGCTTCTAGTTCAGAATTTAACTCTCCATTGTTTTAGCATGCGGCAATAATTCCTAGCCTCTTTCTGCATATCAAGTCATCAACATTACCCAACTAAAAGTCTTACTACTGTTAAACAAACTCAAGTGAGAGAACCAGCAAACTAGGTGGGATGTTTCTTTATGACCAAAAAATTAAAAATCTCTGCACACCAGAAATTGATTGTGTGTTATAAGATGATCTTAAGGAAATCAACAGGAAAATAGTTCAAGAGACAAACCAACAGTTCGTAGCATAGTAGACCCACAAATCCAAGTGTGACCCCAAAGCAATCAAATATATGGAGATCTTTTACTGCATACAGAGCTCATGTACATGTATTAGGTGATATAATTTGCAGCTAAAGATATTGCTGCTAGGTATAAAACTATAGATACAAGCAGGCCTAATATTTTACTAAAACCCAACTTCCATTGTTGGGCCCTTGTCTCAGACTAAAGGAACTTCCAGTTAAGACTTCATTACTTCTAGCATTTTGTTGATTCGGAGCAAAAGATGAGAGAGTATTCCATCCAAACAAGTTGAAGCAGATACCGATGGCACACAACAGAAACCAATAAGATGTTTCAGAACGGTTGGAAGAATCAGATGCACACTACTAACCCCAAACTACCACTGAATGCAGGTTCAAACTGAAAGCTGCCACAAAGAGGAAATCAAGTAATATGCTTCACGATCAGGACTAATCAGAAGTCAAAACCGCCCAGGAAGCTCCATTTGCTTCACCAAGTCCTCCCATCAACTGACGTTTTGCTAGACTTTCCAACTCTATAATCTTCCAATAAAACCTCCAACAGTACCTATCAATGAACAGTCCAAGTATAATCGGCATACTTAAAAGTTTCTTCAAGTTTCTTCAAGGAAAGTCAGACCATAATTAGAACTTGACAATGAGTCAAAACAAGGATGGAGTATAGGTACTCCCTCCATCCCAAAATAAGTGTCGTGGTTTTAGTACAATAGTCCTCTCCTCTATCCAGAAAGAAGCTCCCAAACAAACTTTTAGAATTCTTCATCTCTGCGGGTCAGTTTGAATACTCAAGACTTAACAGGTAACTAGTTTTCTAGCTAACTAAATAGAAAAATGTGAAATCAGAAGGTCTCCAAGCAAATTTTCATGCAGAATGACATCAGATTTCTTTTGTAAATTGTCAAGTACACCTGCGATGAACAAAAGACCATGATGCCTAACCATTTTGGAGAAAGCTGTTCAACATCAGAAACATGTGAACAAGTATAGCAAGGGAGATAGGGATAAGCCTGATTTAGTAGTGAAGTTATGCACGTTGGTTTGAATTATCCTCATTGTATGCCACATCTGCGTAGAACTAAGAGTTACTGACAAGAAAGAACAATGTTTGGAATGTTACAAGTTAACAGAGAGAAGTTTGACAAGATCGAATCACAAGAATCTCCTAGAACTCTGCGCCAGTCCAATTATTGAGCCAAAAAGTAGTCCGGGCAAGCCTACGCTCAAATGCTGGAGAACAACCAAAAATCAAAATAATACTCAGAACAGAAACCAAATTGCTCACATGGAGAAATCAAACAGGAGGAGAATATATCCAAATAGTCCAGTCACGCCTCAAGCCACTTATGAATCCGCAACCATGCAGGCATGACCAATAATTCCAATCCCAAACTTAAGATATCATCCGAAGAGCTGAAGAACAGCCATGAATCACCCAAACCTCTACCCTTCAATACGATCTCCACTGTCTTGTATATAAAGGAAAAAATGCGCATACCATAAACGAGATAATATTCACCTTGTATTACGTGACAGACAGAATCGTTGATTAGCCATTGGAGATTGGAGAAGATAGGAACAAAGCTAGCTTTTGCATTGAGAGCAGACCAGACGATGACCCGGCTCTACAGGGCACACCCACCAATTCTAACAGAACAAGCCCAGCAGGCTAACAGACCAACAGAAACATATGGATGGGGAGTACAAATAACAAAGTAAACCACAGAGAAGGTGAGAAACCAAAAAGGTAACATATTTTGAATGGCTACCAGCATGGCTTGATCTGCAACCAAAGGAAGGTGGAAGCAAAAAACCACAATCAATGCTACAAGCAAAAGGCAACCAAGAAAACAGAAGTTTCTTCAGGAGATAACTCAGCATAAGATAATTTTTCGGTTGTAAAGAGCACTGAGTTTTCTCAGTTGTAGGAAGTCCCATCTAGACTGAAGCCCCAGAGCAACCTTAGAATCTTATACATCCACCAAACAAAATCTGAACGTTCTAATTGTCTCCATAAGATAATTTATATGTTGAACAAATTGCAGTGAATTAGAAACGTGTAGGGTTTAGAAGATCCCCAAAAAGATAACTCCGCATCAGGCTGAACCTAAATAGTCAATTAGGACCTGCAACGACCAAGAGACCTTCCCATGAATTTTTGCTTTGGGGAGAAGCTACTTATAAACAGCTAAAAAATGCATCAAAACAGTGAGGGGATGGGATAAGCCTGCTTGGCTGGGAGAAATCAGTTAGGCAACAACCAGTTCCAGATAGCGAACTATATTATCTTTCATCCATGTCAATATCTGCAAGGACATGTAGTTACCAAAGGCAGAGAAAACCATAGGAAGTACAATGTTCAAAGCAAATCAGGAAAGATTGAAGTCAACAGAAGAAACCGCCTGTAATCCCCATAAGTCCAATAGCTGGAGAACCAACAATCCATATCAGAGATGTTGTACGATAATTTGATTGTGCAAACAAAGAAACTAAATCAAGGAGGATCAATCATCCAAACACTTTTCGCAAATTCTCTGATCCCCATCACATGGTTAACTATCCAATCCACAGCTTCAATCCAAAACGAGAACTTCAGCACACAAGGTCCTAGCTTATAACCATCCATTGAGCCATAGCCATGAACAGTAAAGAAAACCTCACTCCTTTGATTCATCACTCCACAACATCCTGCATCTCAAGGAGCACAAACACATACCACAAACGAGATCAGCTGTACTCATATTGAGGGACAGCGGGTACTGATGAGCCATCAGACAAAGAGGACAGCGGTACTGATGATCCATCAGACAAAGACAAATCGAAGAACTCAAGGTATAGCCACTCAAACCTTTCATCATCGAGCACAGATGAGGGATCCAATAAACCAATGTGACCAAACAAGGGAAACTGACCTGCCTCAAGTCCCCTTCACCATACTGTTATACACCATAGGAAGCTTCCTGTCCAGACAAGATCCAGATCCAGTCCTGCAAGCCAACTCACGGAGGCAGCGCTAACAAATGAAACAAACAGACCATCTACAAGACACTGACCTGACTCCATGTATAGATCAAAGGGTTGGGCACAAACTCGTAACCATTTATATCCTGCAACCCACAATCGCAGAAGACCAATAGAACACAGGGATCAAGAGTTAAAGATAACAAATCGAACAACGGAGGGCTAGACTGCAAACCAAACTATTAAGACAGATTCCACGTCATTACCCACATGGCCTGGGCTAAAAAAATCTGCAACCAGAGGAACGGCAGGAGCAAAAAGCTATATCAAAGACATGTTTCAGTAGCTAAGTGAAATTAAAAGAAGGATGGCAAGAGTTTTTTTCGGTTGTAGGATGTGCCATTAGTCGAAAGCTTCGGATTATCCTTAGATTTGTGCACCTTTGCATATGAATCTGTATTATAAAATATTGCCTAGTAAGATAATTCGTAGGTTATGCAAAGTTACAATGAATTGAAACAATACTAGTAGATTTAGAAGATCTGCAAACAGATTCATCATCAGGTTGGGCTTGAGTTCGTCAACTACAACCTGCAACGAGCAAGACACCTTTCTATAAACTTTCAGTTGGGAATATGTTAATTAAATAGCTAAAGCATGGATCAGATGATGGGCGGGAACAAGTAAGCCTGTCTCGGATAGGAAGTTACAACAACACCAGTTCCAAACTGCAGTTATATCCTTTCCATGTCAGTGTCTGCAAGAGCTAAGAATTACCAACTAAGGCAGAGAAAACTAATGTCATGAGAGTTCAATAAGGGAGGTTGAAAAGGTTTGAGCCACAGAAAGGAACTGCCATGCCGAGAGCCCGAGATAAAATAGGACCACAAGTCACCCCCGCACTAAGCCAAATCTAAACTTCGGGAGATCCACCTATAATAATCCAAATCAGAACCTCTGGAGAGTAAATTATTGTAATTTGCAAATGAATATGAATAAGTTAAAAAGTCAGAGTGATCGAGAATCTGAGATCATCCAAACACGGATCACAAAGTTTCAGGTTGATGAGCGATCCAAAACTTGAACACCAAAAACATCGTCCTCCGGAAAGATATAACCATGTGTATAAGAAACCAAACCTCCACCCTTTGACTCATCTCTGCAGAACCACTACCCTCTTGCTTCTGCTGCATCTAAAGGAGCACAAACACACACCAAAAGCGAGAAGCTGCTACAAATAAGAATCCACTAGGACCTCGAATCCACCTCATATTAGCTGATGATGACCACACGAGCGATAGCCATTCAAATCTGACTTGCCATAAATCCCCTTCGACATACAACACCACAGGGACCTCCACATACTAGATCCAGTCCTGCAACCAACCCATGGAAGCCAACACAAATAAAACCGAACGTCAAGACACTGACCTGACACCGTGACACGTACCAAGCACAGGTTTGCATGTAGGCCCAGACATCCTAAATATATCAGATGGCAATGGGAAGGAAGGCTAACGCATGGATCAAGAATTCAAGAGTACAGATAACCAATCAAACCACAAAGAATGGTAGATGGCAAACCAGACGATGATTTTAACAGATTCAGGCTCACTACAGCATTGTCTTAGGCCAAAACAAATCTGCAACAACATGGAGTGCAGAAGCAAAAACATAAATCAAATACATGAACATGTAGCCTAATTAAATAAAAATAAGAGGATAAGAGATTAAGTTTTTTCTGATTGTATGATGTGCCACTAGTTTGAAGCTTCATTCTTGCACCTTTGCAGCTAAATCTGAATTTCAAATATTGCCTAGTAAGAAATCTTAGTACTATTATCTAAGTTAAGGAATTGAGAAGATAGATTTAGAAGAACCGCAAACTCAGCATAAGGTAGGTGGCCTTGAGTTCATGAAACCTGCAACGAGC
Source organism: Hordeum marinum (assembly GCA_022496015.1). Lineage (NCBI taxonomy): Eukaryota > Viridiplantae > Streptophyta > Magnoliopsida > Poales > Poaceae > Hordeum > Hordeum marinum. The sequence continues at coordinate 391,732,660 of CM039672.1, forward strand.
AAGATACCTTCCTATAAATGTTTCAGTTCGTGAACTACAATCTGCAAAAGTTGAGGACGACTAATGCAGGGGAAACTATTGTCTGCTGAGTTATAATTATATCAATAAGAAAGGTTGAGAAAGTTTGCCCCATTAGAAGAAACACCATGCCGAGCCATAATTGGACCACCCGCTAGCCTATGCATGTAATTCCAGTTTCTGGAGAGCCAGCAACAAATCAAAATTAGAGTTGTTGGAGGACTAATTGAATTGTGGAGAACAAATTAAACAGAGTGATCATCCAAACACGTGCAGGTCAGCAAGAAGATGAGTGGCTCCCATTAGGCCCTGTAATCCCAATTTCTGGACAGCCAGCAAAATATCCAAATCAGAATTGTACTGTAACAAACTGAATTGTACAGTGCAAACGAAGAAACTAAATTAGGAGGGAAGGAATTGATATATATTATCCAAACGGAGATGGTGCGCTCCAGCCTCGGTTGGTAAGGGATCCAAAGCTTGATCATCCAAGAATATCTGACCATATCAGAATAACCGTTGTGCTGTAACCAATCAATCAAAATAACCATGAACAGAAATCAAACCTCCACCCCTCCATCTATTATCTTCTTTCCAGAACTAGCTCTCGCCCTATTGGTTGTGCACCTCGTACTGATGACGAGGGAACGCGTGACGAGAGGGCTCGATCGGGGGAACATGGAACCGGAAGGCCGCACGAGCGATAGCCGTTCGATCCGATTCAAATCTGAAATTACCGACGAACGCAGGCGGGAACCGATCTGACCGATGGAGCGCGAGAAACTGACCTTGCTCCGGCCCTCGGGTCACCCGAAATCAAATCAGGCGCAGAAGCAAAACCGACCAGCTCGACGGCATCCCCGATCGATCGCTCGCTCCCCCGGAGGCGGACGAGACGGGCCGGATCCCCTGCGAGCACAGGAGCAGAGGCGACGAGTAGAGCAAAATCAAACGCGATTCGAAACGAATCGAGATTGGATGGACAGAAGGGAAGGAAACAGTCGCGGAGACGCGAGGAGGAGGCGCGGCCCGCACGGAATCTCCGAGGAGAGGAGGAGGCCAGGGCGCGGGGTGGAGGCGGCGCGCCTGGGCGCCTTTTGTAGGCGGCGCAGAGGCGCCAACCGGTTCCTTACCGGAGACGGCTTGGCCCCGCTGGTGCGGCCGGCCGCGGGGGACGGGGTGCGATCGGGTTTGGTTCGGGTGGGCGGGCGGCTGGCAGGTCGGCAAGGCCACCGGACGCGGAGATGACCGTTGCGCGTCCGTCTCGGGTTGGGTTGGGTTGGGGGTTGGGGCGTGGGCCGCGCCGACCGAACGGGAAATTTCTAGGGGGCTCGCTGCTCGGGGGTTGCGAGTTGCGACGGAGGTGCCGGGTCCGTGTGTGGCTGCCGTTGATTGCTGACCGTGTCCGTGGGCGCCGGCCAAGAGGAGCTCGTGGATGAGAACGTGGAGCAGGCAGTTGTGCGCTGGGGAGGGTCGTTGCCCTGGTGGTCTTAAACGTGATCCGCCGAATCAGCTGCCGTGTTTACGCGATCAATGTGCTCACTTATTTTGTTTTAATTTTTTTCCCAAACACTATAAAGCGGACACAACCCCACAAAAAAGAACGACATCATATTTATAATATCGGGCACGAACTCTACAGATCGTCGCCTACTCCGTCATGTTTTCTCGCATATCAAACCATTTTCTCGGCCTTTGTTCTTATTTTCTCCTCAGGCTTCTCCTCTCGTCTCTAAAGCTTTGCCTGAAAGGCGATTCCTGTCTAGTTGTTCATCGTCGACGAAGTTTCAAGCGTCGTCCATCATCATCGCTTCTCCTTCAGGTCCATCGGAGCGGCATTGCTCGAGAGCTTGAGGTATCTCGTGGACACACCGCCTATTCCCCTTTCGTAGTTTGCTTTTTCTCTGCCGCGTGCCCATGAGATTTCCGACGAGGTGCGTGCCCATGAGATTTCCGACGAGGTCGAGCAACACTAGTGGCTGAAGCTGTTGCTTGATGGCGGTTGCATCATGATGATTGGGACTGTGTTGCGGTGATTGGTGTCACTAGCACACAGGCAACGGACGTTGTAGGGTTTGCAGGGTAGGGTTTTGATGGTCGCATTCACCGAGGTGGGTGACGGACACATTAGGTCATGGGGTTTTTCTGGTGATGTAGGGTGAGCATCATCACCCACACAGGAGATCAACATTTGGTACATCTTGGCGGCCATGGCAAATATGCCTTCATTAGGGGCAACTCCCCATCATCCTTTTGTCGCGTTGATAGTCTTGGGGCATTTCTGCTTCCATGGCAAATTTGCTCCATTGGGGGCAAATCCCAATTTATCTCTTATTGTGATGTCCTTTGTTCCTTGTTGAGATACTTGTTGCGACCCCTCCCCCCTTGCAGATTGGTTATCCTTTTGCCGTGTTTAGTTGTGCATGATGTACACTTGTGTTTGTTATGCACATGTCCCTAATTTTTCTTCAAATGTAATTGTTGCCATATTCATTTATTAGTTATCTACATTTTCAAAAATTGGCCATGTTATCTAGTTACATGTGTGATTTGTGTACTTGGTTGCTACACTCTTCTTTGTGTGCAGGAATTTTGTTCTCCTATTTTTTGGTTATTCATGTTTAGTTCTATGATTTCAATATAAGTTTGTTGTCATGCTCTATGTATGAGAAGATTGTTATCTTCAAAAGTTGATATAGGTGCATGTTTAGATTCCATATAACTATGTTGCCATGCTCTTACTTATGCAGAAGTTATCTTCAAACTTTCCATGGCAAACATGTTTTTAGAGATTGAATCACATTGCCATTGTTTCCATGTTATCATACATGTACTTCTTTTTCCACTGTAAATTTGCCATGTCAACTTATAAGTGTGGTTTTTCTTGTAGTTGTTTTTCTCTGTTTTTTTCATGTTGTTTATGTAGGACCTAACCGGACAAAATTTGCCTATGGTTCCGTAACATTGTTTATATATAGATGTTTCAGTGAAGACTATCAAGTTAAACTTTGATAACCCACAAGTGTAGGGGATCGCAATAGTCTTCGTGGATAGTATTTCACCCTGATTATTGATTTGACACAAGGGGAGCCAAAGAATATTTATCGTCCTTAGCAGTTGAGTTATCAATTCAACCACACCTGGGATATCTCTGTGCAGCAAAGTTTTAGTAGCACGACAAGTAATAGTAGTAACAATAACAGTAATAGTGACAGCAGTAATTTTGTAGCAGTTGTGACAGTAGCAGCAGCAATAGTAACTTAACAAGATTCGGTATATGTAAAGCGTAAGCATGCGGATCAGTGATGGATAACGATTTAGATGACATCAATCATGTAACAGATACACACTAGGACGACACAGAACTAGCTCCAATTCATCAATGTAATATAGGCATTTATTTCATATATAGTCATACGTGCTTGCGATAAGAACTTGTATGACATCATTTGTCATATGCCTCCTTTTAATAGAGAACTGGAACAAAGCATTAACACATGGTGAATACATGAACTCCTCAAACTGCGGAAATTACCGGAAAGAATCCCAATTATTGTCACCATGGGGTATGCGGATCAAGACACATAATAGGTGCATACAACTTGCAAGATAGGATCCAAATCACTCCTATATTCATGAAAACATAATAGGTTCAGATTTGAAATCATGGCACTCAGGCCCCAATGACAAGCATTAAGCATAGCAAAGCCATAGCAACATCAATCTCAGAACATAGTGGATACTAGCGATCAACCTCTATCAAACTTAACTCGATTACATGATCAATCTCATCCAATCCCATCACCGTCTAGTAAGCCTACAAAGAAATTACTCACTTTCGGTGGTGAGCATCATGGCGGTGTTGATGACCAAGGGTTGGTGATGACGACGACGACGAGTCCCCCTCTCCGGAGCCCCAAACAGACTCCAAATCAGCCCTCCCGAGGAAGGCAGGAGGTGGCGGCGGCTCCATCTCGTGAAACATGATGACATTTTCTCTCTTATTTTTTCTCTGAATATGTGAATTTATAGGACTAGAATTATGGTCGGAGGAGCCACGTGGGCCCACAAGCCATCACGACACACCTAGGGGGTGGGCGCACCCTGTTGGCTTGTGGCCCACAGGTAGCCCCCTCCCCACTGGATCTTCGCTCCATAATTCATTATTTATTCCAAAAATAATTCACAAAAAGTTTCGTCCAATTTTGGGAACTATTATTTCTACAAAAAATAATAACGAGGTAGTTCTGCTGAAAACGGCGATAGTCCGGGTTAGTTCCATTCAAATCATGCAAATTAGAGTTCAAAACCAGAGCAAAAGTGTTCGGAAAAGTAGATACATTTGAGACATATCAACTCCCCCAAGCTTAACTCATTGCTTGTCCTCAAGCAATTTAGTTGATAAACTAAAAGTGATAAAGAAAACTTTTACAAACTCTTTTGTTCTCGTCGTTATACACATGCTTCGCTGGTGTTCAAGTTTTTAGCATAAATCATAAGTAACCATATCCATAATAAAAATTAATCATCATATTCACTCATGGCAATACATAACCAACTAGCGAGCAATAATAAGATATCTCACATGCCAACAATTTGTCAAAACAATCATGATATAATATGATGACATGGTATTTCGCTAGCCCTTTCTGAGACCACAAAACATAAATGCAGAGCACCTCTAAGGTTCAAGCAGCAACTAAACATTATAATTCAGATTAGAAAAGATCCAGTCATGCTAATGGCGTGGCTTGAGACTGTGTCGGTATTTCCCCAAAGAGGAAGGGATGACGCAGCACAACGACGGTAAGTATTTCCCTCAGTTAAGAAACCAAGGTATCAATCCGTAGAGGAAGATCAAGCACCTATGTAAAAAAGCACATGCACACAAATAACAAATACTTGCAACCCGGCGCGTAAGAGAGGTTGTTAAGATCTCAAAGATAAAAAGATAGATTAGGTTGTGATAGTTTTGGCAAATAGATCTCACAAGAACACACAAAAAAAAGGTAAACAAAAAGGGCAGTAAGGTATTTTTGGGTTTTTTGGATTAATAGATCTGAAAAAATGGCAAAATAGTAGATCGGAAAGCAATATGTTGGAAAAGTAGACCCGAGGGGCATATGTTTGACTAGTGGCTTCTCTCGAGAGTATAGCACACGGTGGGTGAACAAATTACTATTGGGTAATTGATAGAAGATCAAATAATCATGATGGTATCCAGGTAATGATCATTATATAGGCATCACGTCCAAGATAAGTAGACCGAAACGATTCTGCATCTACTTCTATTACTCCACACATCGACTGCTATCCACCATGCATCTAGTGTATTAAGTTCATGGAAAAACAGAATAATGCAATAAGAACGGTGACATGATGTAGACAAGATCTATTCATGTAGGAATAGACCCCATCTTGTTATCCTTAATGGCAATGATACATGTGTGCCTTGCTGCCCCTTCTGTTACTGGGAAAGAACATCACAAGATCGAACCCATCACAAAGCACCTCTTCCCATGGCAAGAAAAATCGATCTAGTTGACCTAACTAAACCAAAGATTCGAAGAAGAAATACGAGGCTATAAGTAATCATGAAAATAAGAGATCAAAGAATACTCAAATCATATTCATGGATACAAACTGATCATGAACTCAAAATCCATCGGATCCCAACAAACACACCGCAAAAGTCATTACGTCAAATAGATCTCCAAGAGACCATTGTATTGAGAATCAAGAGAGAGAGGAAGCCATCTAGCTACTGCCTACGGACCCGTAGGTCTATGGTGGACTACTCATGCATCATCGGAGAGGCACCCATGAATACGATGCACCCCTCCGTGATGGTGTTAGATTGGATCTCAAGGTTCTGGAACTTGCGACGGCTGGAATTGTGTTTCGTTGACTCCCCTAGGGTTTTCTGAATATTTGAGTATTTATAGAGGCAATAGTCGGTGGAGAGGAGTCCCGAGGTGGGCACCACCTACCAGGCCGCGCGAGGGGCCTCTGGTGTGCCCTGATCGATGTTCGCCACCTCGGCCTTCTTCTCCGGCATTTCTCTGGCCCATCAGGTGTCTTCTGCCCCGAAAAAGTTCTCCAAAAAGTTTCACGGTGTTTGGGCTTCGTTTGGTACTGATTTTCTACGAAGTAAAAAAAGTAAAAACAACAAATGGTACTTTGGCACTATGTCAATAGGTTAGTCCCAAAAAATGATGTAAATTTGCTATGAAATGATTGTAAAACATCCAAGATTGATATAACATCATGGAACAAGCAAAATTATAGATACGTTGGAGACATATCAGGTAACATCCAACATTAACTAGACTCAATGGATAAGAATGACAATAGTTCTCTATGGTCTGGTGCTTTTAGTAAGAGGGTGATGACTCAACATAAAACTAAATAGATAGGCCCTTCGCAGAGGAAAGCATTGATTTGTATAGGTGCCAAAGCTCAAGGTTTAAAACAGGTTTGGAATTATAGTTTTTGGGTGGTGCACTTTTTCTGTCAACGTCATGATAAAGGATTTCAATATCTTCCATGCTAAACACATTATCGGCGGTTTCCAAGTGGAATTGTAAAGTTTACTCCCATCCACCATACATACACAAGCCATGGCTGACCGAATCCACGGATGCCCTCCAACATTTCAACTATCCCAAGAGTTTTGTTTAATTATTTTTGGTTTTGTCGGACTGGGCATCCTTTTTACCAACCTCTCTTGTGCAATGACAAGCAAATAAACGCCTATCTTGAGAATAATCTGCTTAGCATGGAAGATATTGACCGCCTCGTAGCTCCATGAGCAGTATGAGTGCACAAATAGAAGTTTTATTTGAATATTAGAGGTAGCACATTGTAGGATCGAAAGTAAGTCTAGAGGGGGGGGGGTGATTAGACTACTTGACAAATAAAAACCTAACCTTTTCCCAATTTTAGTTCTAGGCGAGTTTTAGCAATTGCTGCAAATCAAGTTCACCCTACACATGCATGTCTACGAGTATACTAGCGGAAAGTAAAGACAATCACATGTAATAGAGGATAGGGATAGGAAGATCAAATAAAATTGGAGACACAAAGATTTTTCCCGTGGTTCCGATAGGTGGTGCTATCGTACATCCACGTTTATGGAGACTTCAACCCACGGAGGATAACGGTCGCGAGAGTCCACGGAGGGTTGCACCACGAAGGGTCCACAAAGCAGCAACCTTGTCTATTCCATGATGGCCTATGTCCATAGAGGACTAGCCTTACTTGGGCTAGATCTTCACGAAGTAGGCGATCCCCTTGCCCATACAAGCTTCTTGGTTCAACTCCACAACACTAAGTAGGAGGCTCCCAAGTGACACCTAACCAATCTAGGAGGCACCACCCTCCAAAAGGTAATAGATGTGGTAAGCGTGATGAACTCCTTGCTCTTGTGCTTCAAAAGATAGTCTCCTCAACACTCACTCACTCTCTCGCAGATTTGGCATGGGTAGAAGAGATTGATTGGATGTAAAGCAACTTGGGGAGGCTAGAAATCAAGATCCATATGGTTGGAGTGGATGATCTTGATCTCAACACATGAGTAGGTGGTTATCTCTCAAAAAATTGGGTATGACAAGTGGTTGTATGTTTTGAGTGCTTCCTCTACGAGTGAGAGGTGGTGGAGGGGTATATATAGGCATCTCCAAAAATCCAACCGTTACAATATTATTGCCCAACTCGGTGAAACCGAAGTTAAAACTTGGTTGCACCGACTAGTGCAAAATGTGGCAACTTTGGCCTTTTCGGTGAGATCGATATATAAATCTCGGTGGTACTGATATGGGTGACCTAGGCAGTTACCAAGACTCGGTGTCACCAATTCCTAAAACTCGTAGGTTTCGATTTTAAGAAATAGGGTAACAAAATGTTGGTCACTAGTTTCAGTTGCACCGAATGGAAACATGGTAGTACCGAGATGCTAGGGTTTGGCTTAGGTTCTGTCTAGCTAGGGTAAAACTCGGTGGGACCGAATAGGAAAGTTGGTGTCACCGATTATTGACTTTTGGCTTTGGACAGAAGATATTTGTGGGAGAATGGGTGAGTATTTTTGGTGGCTAATCTCTAAGCACTTGAGCAACCAGATCATCATAATTCCTCATCCCTTTTTAATAGTATTGGCTTTCCTATGGACTCAAAAATGATGTCTCACAAAATATGAAATGTAGAGTCTTGTAGCTTGAAGCATGGCCAATCTTATTCCTTCCTTTCCTTGGGGAGGTTCTCCACACAATCCTTTAGCCATCCCATCATTGAACTTTTTCCTGAGATACACTTGGTGAAAACATTAGTCCAATGAAATATATGTTGTTATTAATTACCAAAACCACCTAGGGAGAAGTTGTGCTTTCCCACACGCAAATTTACTTGGAACGACAGGGTAATACCGTATATAGGTAGATATGGTGGACTCATGTGGAATAACTTGGTTTAGGGATTTTGAATGCACAAGCAGTATTCCCGCTTGGTACAGGTGAAGGCTAGCAATAGATTGAGAAGCGGTCAATTAGAGAGTGAAAACGGTCATAATCATGCATTGTGAATAATTAACATTGGACATAGCATGAGTACGATATGAACACTCTGAATTTAAACATCATGAATGTTGCGTTGGTTTTGAATCAACTACATGTTTGCACATCGGTCAAGTCAAGCTGCTCGAATTACCCAGAGGGAAATACCATACTACCATACTACATCATAACCATTTTAATGCATGTTGATACATAAGATAAATCATTATCCACTCCTAGATAAATAAGCATGGAATGAGAAACTATAATCTCAAATTGCCATCATAAACATGTTCACTCATGATATACTGAATCAAGATCGAACTACCTAAACATATTTACAAAAACAGAAAAAAGAAGAGTTCATACCAACTTCCTTTACCACGAACACTTCATCAAATATCATCATTATTGCCTTTCACTAGCACGAACGAATGATGTGATAATAATAATAGTGCAAGAATGCCGTGGACTAAGCTAGAATCTGCCGGACGAATTTATACAAAGGAGAAGACAAGATAATATTGGCTCTTTATTAGATCAACAATAAAGCATATGGGTGTTGGGGAACGTAGTAGTAAATCAAAAAAATTCCTACGATCACCAAGATCTATCTATGGAGAAACCAGCAACGAGTGGGGAGAGATTGCATCTCATACCTTTGAAGATCGCTAAGTGGAAGCGTTACAAGAACGCGGTTGGTGGAGTCGTACTCGTAGCGATTCAGATCGCGGTGGACTCCGATCTTAGCGCCGAACAACGGCGCCTCCGCGTTCAATACACGTACAGCCCGGTGACGTCTCCCGTGCCTTGATCCAGCAAGGAGGAGGGAGAGGTTGGGGAAGAGCTCCAACAGCAGCACGACGGCGTGGTGGTGGTGGAGCAGCAAGGTATTCTGGCAGGGCTTCGCCTAAGCACTGCGGAGGAGGAAGAAGAGAGGTACAGTTGTGCCGTGGGAGGAAGAGGAGAGGTACGGTTCGGCCGAGCTAGGGGAGAGTCCACCTCCCACAAGGGAGGTGGATCTCTTCCTTTTGAATCTCCTTTAGCCTTATCTCTTTATCCCTAGCCTCATGGGCCTTTCCAGAAGGACTTGGCCAGCCCAATAAGGGCTGGTACACCTCCTCTAACAGCCCACGAAGTCCTTTGGTCGTCACACCCCTCCCGGGGGTCCTCCGGCACCCTCCCGGCACTCTCGGTACACTACCGATGAGCCCGAAAACTTTCCGGTGACCAAAACAGGACTTCCTATATATCAATCTTTACCTCCAGACCATTTCGGAGCTCCTCATGACATCCGGGATATCATCCGGGACTCCGAACAACCTTCGGTAATCACGTATACCATTTCCCTATAACCCTAGCGTCATCGAACCTTAAGTGTGTAGACCCTACGGGTTCGGGAGACATGTAGACATGACCGAGACACCTCTCCGGTCAATAACCAACAGCGGGATCTGGATACCCATGTTGGCTCCCACATGATCCACGATAATCTCATCGGATGAACCACAATGTCGGGGATTCAATCAATCCTGTATATAATTCCCTTTGTCTACCGGTATGATACTTGCCCGAGATTCGATCGTCGGTATCCCTATATCTTGTTCAATCTCGTTACTGGCAAGTCTCTTTACTCGTTCCGTAACACATCATCCCGTGGCTAACTCTTTAGTCACATTGAGCTCATTATGATGATGTCTTATCGAGTGGGCCTAGAGATAACTCTCCGTCACACGGAGTGACAAATCCCAGTCTTGATTCGTGCCAGCCCAACAGACACTTTCGGAGATACCCGTAGTGCACCTTTATAGCTACCTAGTTATGTTGTGACGTTTGGCACACCCAAAGAATTCCTACGGTATCCGGGATTTGCACAATCTCATGGTCTAAGGAAACGATACTTGACATTAGAAAAGCTTTAGCAGACAAACTACACGATCTTGTGCTATGCTTAGGATTAGGTCTTGTCCATCACATCATTCTCCTAATGATGTGATCCCATTATCAATGACATCCAATGTCCATGGTCATGAAACCGTGACCATCTATTGATCAACGAGCTAGTCAACTAGAGGCTCACTAGGGACACGTTGTGGTCTATGTATTCACACATGCATTATGGTTTCCAGTTAACACAATTATAGCATGAACAATAAACAATTATCATGAACAAGGAAATATAATAATAACCATTTTATTATTGCCTCTAGGGCATATTTCCAACAGTCACCCACTTGCACTAGAGTCAATAATCTAGTTCACATCGCCATGTGATTAACACTTACATCACCATGTGATCATATCATCATGTGATTAACACCCACTCAGTTCTGGGGTTTGATCATGTTTTGCTTGTGAAAGAGGTTTTAGTTAACGGATCTGCGACATTCAAATCCGTGAGTACTTTGCAAATCTCTATGTCATACTACAGACACTACTCCCATGCTCCACTTGGAGTTATTCCAAATGGCTACTCCACTATACGTATCCGGATTGCTACCAAGAGTCATCCGAATTGGTGTTAAAGCTTGCATCGTCGTAACCCTTTACGACGAACTCTTTATCACCTCCATAATCAAAAAATATTTCCTTAGTCCTCTAGTTACTAAGGATAATTTTGACCGTTGTCCATTGATCCACTCCTGGATCTCTCTTGTACCCTTTGACAAACTGATGGCAAGGCACACACAAGTGCGGTACACAGCATGGCATACTATATAGAGCCTATGGCTGAAGCATAGGGGATGACACTCATCTTTTCTCTATTTTCTGCCGTGGTCGGGCATTGAGCTGTGCTCAATCTCACACCTTCTAATACAGGCAAGAACCCTTTCTTGGACTGATCCATATTGAAATTCTTCAATATCTTGTCAAGGTATGTACTCATTGAAATTATTATCAGGCATCTTGATCTATCTCTATAAACCTTGATGCCCAACAATCAGGTAGCTTTATCCCGGTCTTCCTTTGAAAAAACCCTTTTTTTCAAACAACCATTTATGCTTTCCAGAAATTCTACATCATCTCCGACCAATAATATGTCAACTACATATTCTTATTAGAAATTCTATAGTGCTCCCACTCACTTTCTTGTAAATACAAGTTTCTCATAAACTTTGTATAAACCCTAAAACTTTGATCACTTCATCAAAGCTCATATTCCAACTCCGAGATGCTTGCTCCAGTCCATAGAAGGATCGCTGGAGTTTGCATACCTTTTAGCATCCTAAGGATTGACAAAACCTTCTGGTTGTATCACATACAACTCTTCCTCACGGAAACCGTTAAGGAAGCCTTGTTTTGACATCCATCTGTCAGATTTCATAATCGAAAAATGCAGCAACTGCTAACATAATTTTAACAGACTTTTAGCATCGCTACGGATGAGAGAATCTCATCGCAGTCAATTCCTTGAACTTGGTGGAAACTCCTTTGCGACAAATCGAGCTTTATAAACAGTGACATTTCACCATTAGCGTCCGTGTTCATCTCAAAGGTCCATTTGTACTCAACGACTTGTCGTTCAACGGGCAAGTCTACCAAAGTCCATACTTGGTTTTCATACATGGATCCTTTCTCGGATTTCATGGCTCCCAGCCATTTGTTGGAATCCGGGTCCACCATCACTTCTCCATAGTTCATAGGTTCATTGTTGTCCAACAACATGACCTCCAAGACAGGGCTGACGTACTACTCAGGAGCAGTACGTGTCCTTGTCGACCTACGAGGTTCGATAGTAACTTGATCTGAAGCTTCATGATCATCATCATTAACTTCCTCTTCAACTGACGTAGGCTCCACAGAAACATCTTTCTGTGCTGCGCTACTCTCTGGTTGAAACAAAGGTTCAACAACCTCATCAAGTTCTATCTTCCTCCCACTCATTTCTTTCGAGAGAAACTATTTCTCGAGAAAGGACCCAGTTTTTAGCCACAAACACTTTTGCGCTTGGATCTGAGATAGAAGGTATACCCAATGTCTCCTTAGGGTATTCTATGTAGATGCATTCGTCTGTTTTGGGTTCGAGCTTACTAGGTGAAAACCCTTTTCACATAAGCGTCGCAGTCCCAAACATTAAGAAGTGACAGCTTAGGCTTCTGTCAAACCATAATTCACACAGTGTCATCTCAACAGACTTAGATGGTGCCCTATTAAAGTGAATGGATTTGTCTTTAATGCATAAACCCATATCGATAGTGGAAAAACGATAAGAGACATCATAGTACTCACTATATCCAATAAAGAACAACTACGACGTTCGAACACACCATCACACTATGGTGTTCAAGGAGGCGTGATCTGTGAAACAGTTTCCACATTCTCTAAAATTGCATACCAAACTCGTAACTTAGATATTCATCTCCACGATCATATCGTAGACATTTTATCTTCTTGCCACGATGATCTTTAACTTCACTCTGAAACTCCTTGAACCTTTCAAACATTTCAAACTCGTGTTCCATTAAGTAAATATCCTCATATTCACTCAAATCATTAGTGAAGGTAAAGAAAATAATGATATCCACTACGTGTTTCAACACTCATTGGACCACATACATCAACATGTATCAATTCCAATAAGCCACTAGCCCGCTCCATCATACCGGAAGACATGGTCTTAGTCATCTTGCCCAAGAGGCATGGTTCGCATGTCTCAACCGATTAGAAATCGACTGAGTCCAAAGATCCATCAGCATGGTGTTTCTTCATGCGCTTTACACCAATATGACGTTTGTGGCAGTGCCACAAGAATGTGATACTATCATTATTAACTTTGTATCTTTGGTACCAACGTTATGAGCATATGTGTTACTACAATCAAGATTCAATAAACCATTCCCATTGGGTGCATGACCATTGAAGGCATTATTCATGTAAACAGAATAACCATTATTCTCTAACTTAAATGAATAATTGTATTGCACTAAACACGATCCAATCATGTTCATGCTCAACGCAAACACCAAATAACATTTATTTAGGTTCATTACTAATCCCGAAGGTAGAGAAAGCGTGCGATGGTGATCACATCAACCTTGGAAACACTTCCAACACACATCGTCACCTTTCACTTAGCTAGCCTCCATTCAATCTGTAGCTTTTATTTTGAGTTGCTAACATTTAGCAACTGAACCAGTATCTTATACCCAAGTGCTACTAGGAGTACTAGCAAGGTACACATCAATAACATGTATATCAAATATACTTTTGTCGACATTGCCTGCCTTCTTATCAACCAAGTATCTAGGGTTGTTCCGCTTCAGCGACCGTTCTCCTCATAATAGAAGCACATAGTCTCGGGTGTGGGCTCAACCTTGGGTTTCTTCACCAGAGCGGCAACTGGCTTGTCATTCCTGAAGTTTTTCCCTTCTTGCCCTTGCTCTTCTTGAAACTAGTGGTTTTCACTTAACCATCAACACTTGATGCTCCTTCTTGATTTCTACCTTCGCGGTGTCAAACAACGCGAATAGCTCAGGGATCATTATCTCCATCCCTGGCATTTTATAGTTCATCATGAAGCTCCAGTAGCTTGGTGGCAGTGACTTGGAGAACTGTATTAATCACTATCTTATCTGGAAGATTAACTCCCACTCGATTCAAGTGATTGTAGCACCCAGACAATCTGAGCACATGCTCACCGATTGAGCTATTCTCTTTTATCGTGCTGGCAAAGAATCTGGTTGGAGGTCTCATACCTCTCAACACAGGCATGAACCTGAGATCCCAATCTCAGCTCTTAGAACATCTCATATGTTCCGTGACGTTCAAAACGTTTTTGAGCCTTAATTCTAAGTCGTAATGCATGACACACTGAACTATCAAGTAGTCATCAGAAAGTGCCTGTCAATATGTTCACAACATCTACAGACATCGCTTGAGGGAGTGGTGCACTTAGCGGTGCATCAAGGACATAAGCCTTCTGTGCAGCAATGAGGACAATCCTCAGATCACGGACCCCGTCCACATTATTGCTACCATCAACTTTCAACTTACTTTTCTCTAGGACCGTATCAATAAAACAGGGGAGCTACAGCGTGAGCTATCTACGACATAATTTGCAAAGATACTTTTAGACTAAGTTCATGATAATTAAGTTCATCTAATCATATTATTAATAAACTCCCACTTAGAAAGACATCTCTCTATTCATCCAAGTGACACATGATCCACGTCAACTAGCCCGTGTCCGATCATCACGTGAGATGAACTAGTCATCAATGGTGAACATCTCCATGTTGATCGTATCTTCTATACGACTCATGTTCGACCTTTCGGTCTTCCGTGTTCTGAGGCCATGTCTGTACATGCTAGGCTCGTCAAGTCAACCTAAGTGTTTCGCGTGTGTAAATATGGCTTACACCCGTTGTATGCGAACATTAGAACCTATCACACCCGATCATCACGTGGTGCTTCGGAACAACGATCCTTAGCAACGGTGCACAGTTAGGGTGAACACCTTTCTTGAAATTTTATTGAGAGATCATCTGAT
This sequence comes from Hordeum marinum, assembly GCA_022496015.1. NCBI lineage: Eukaryota > Viridiplantae > Streptophyta > Magnoliopsida > Poales > Poaceae > Hordeum > Hordeum marinum. The sequence continues at coordinate 391,747,714 of CM039672.1, forward strand.
TCACTACCGTCGTTCTAAGCAAATAAGATGTAAACATGATAAACATCACATGCAATCAATATAGTGACATGATATGGCTAATATCATCTTCCTCCTTAGATCTCCATCTTCGGGGCACCATGATCATCACTATCACCGGAACGACACCATGATCTTCATCATCATGATCTCCATCATCGTGTCTTCATGAAGTTGTCTCACCAACTATTACTTCTACTACTATGGCTAACGTTTAGCAATAACGTAAAGTAATTACATGGCATTCTTGATTGACACGCAAGTCATACAATAAAATAAGACAACTCCTATGGCTCCTGCCGGTTGTCATACTCATCGACATTCAAGGCGTGAATCCTATTACAAGAACATGATCAATCTCATACATCACAATGCATCACATCACATCCTTTGGCCATATCACATCACAAGGCACATGCCGCAAAAACAAGTTAGACGTCCTCTAATTTGTAGTTGCAAGTTTTTACGTGGCTGCTATAGGTTTCTAGCAAGAACGTTTCTTACCTACGCCAAAACCACAACGTGATATGCCAATTGCTATTTACCCTTCATAAGGACCCTTTTCATCGAATCCAATCCAACTAAGGTGGGAGAGACAGACACCCGCTAGCCACCTTATGCAACAAGTGCATGTCAGGCAGTGGAACAGGTCTCACGTAAGCGTACGTGTAAAGTTGGTCCGGGCTGCTTCATCCCACAATACCACCTAATAAAGATAAGACTAGTAGTGGTAAGCAAATTAACAAGATCGACGCCCACAACAACTTTGTGTTCTTCTCGTGCATAGATTCTATGCATAGACCTAGCTCATGATGCCACTACTGGGGAACGTAGTAGTAAATCAAAAAAATTCCTACGATCACCTAGATCTATCTATGGAGAAACCAGCAACGAGTGGGGAGAGATTGCATCTTCATACCTTTGAAGATCGCTAAGCAGAAGCGTTACAAGAACGCGGTTGGTGGAGTCGTACTCGTAGCGATTTAGATCGCGGTGGACTCCGATCTTAGCGCCGAACAACGGCGCCTCCGCGTTCAACACACATACAGCCCGGTGACGTCTCCCGCGCCTTGATCCAGCAAGGAGGAGGGAGAGGTTGGGGAAGAGCTCCAACAGCAGCACAATGGCGTGGTGGTGGTGGAGCAGCAAGGTATTCCGGCAGGGCTTCGCCTAAGCACTGCGGAGGAGGAAGAAGAGAGGTAGGGTTGCGCCATGGGAGAGAGAGATCAAATCTTGTCTCAAAACAGCCAAAACCTCAAGTATATATATAGGAGGAGGGAGAGGGAGGGCTGCCTTGGCCCCTCCTCCAAGGAGGAGAGGTTCGGCCGAGTTAGGGGAGAGTCCACCTCCCAATAAGGTCTGGTACACCTCCTATAACAGCCCACGAAGTCCTTTGGTCATCACACCCCTCCCGGGGGTCCTCCGGCACCCTCCCGGCACTCCCGGTACACTACCGATGAGCCTGGAAACTTTCCGGTGACCAAAACAGGACTTCCTATATATCAATCTTTACCTCCGGACCATTCCGGAGCTCCTCATGATGTCCGGGATCTCATACGGGACTCCGAAAAACCTTCGGTAATCACGTATACCATTTCCCTATAACCCTAGCGTCATCGAACCTTAAGTGTGTAGACCCTACGGGTTCGGGAGACACGTAGACATGACCAAGACACCTCTCCGGTCAATAACCAACAGCGGGATCTAGATACCCATGTTGGCTCCCACATGCTCCATGATAATCTCATCGGATGAACCACGATGTCGGGGATTCAATCAATCCCATATACAATTCCCTTTGTCTACCGGTATGATACTTGCCCGAGATTCGATCGTCGGTATCCCTATACCTTGTTCAATCTCGTTACCGGCAAGTCTCTTTACTCGTTCCGTAACACATATCCCGTGGCTAACTCGTTAGTCACATTGAGCTCATTATGATGATGTCTTACTGAGTGGGCCCAGAGATACCTCTCCGTCACACGGAGTGACAAATCCGAGTCTCGATTCGTGCCAACCCAACAGACACTTTCAGAGATACCCGTAGTGCACCTTTATAACTACCCAGTTACGTTGTGACGTTTGGCACACCCAAAGCATTCCTACGGTATCCGGGAGTTGCACAATCTCATGGTCTAAGGAAACGATACTTGACATTAGAAAAGCTTTAGCAGACGAACTACACGATCTTGTGCTATGCTTAGGATTAGGTCTTGTCTATCACATCATTCTCCTAATGATGTGATCCCATTATCAACGACATCCAATGTCCATGGTCATGAAACCATGACCATCTATTGATCAACGAGCTAGTCAACTAGAGGGTCACTAGGGACACATTGTGGTCTATGTATTCACACATGCATTACGGTTTCCGGTTAACACAATTATAGCATGGACAATAGACAATTATCATGAACAAGGAAATATAATAATAACCATTTTATTATTGCCTCTAGGGCATATTTCCAACAACGGGAGCCACTCAACATTTTCATTGTGGTCCTCTCCTTTCATGACTCAATAAAAAGAAAATAAATTCAAAGAGACACAATAAAATATTTTTGGAGTTTTTTATTTTTCTCAAGAAAGCAAATAATCAAAGGAAAAAGAAGGACGAAAAAAATATTTACACGGGAAAGCTCCCAACATGCAAAGATTTTTTTTGTGTTTTCTTTTGAGGTCTGCAATTTAATTAAACTGGAAAGAAAAACCCGAAAAGAAGTGAGAAATAATTTTAGGATTTGCAATTTTTTTCAAACACACAAGAACAAGGCAGAAAAATAAAGCTAACATGGATATACAATGAAAGAGGATGACCATTGACAATTGATATGAAATGTTTGAACATGAATATAATGTCGGTGAGAAATACGTACTCCCCAAGCTTAGTTGTTTGCCTAGCTTGGTGATCACTACTGTTGATCTGGGTAATAGTTGAAGTGGTAGCTAGTGGAGGCGTTCCTTGTCGCCTCCTTCGCCAAATGAGCGCCCTCTACTACATCGTTGTACTCCTGCACCTTGTCTTTAAGAACATAGTATCTCTGTCGAGCCTAAAAATCAAAGAGAGTGGGCGCAGGCAATGTGACACAAACATGCTTATATTTATAAAATGTCATGTTGTACTCATAACCCCTAGCACTGTCCATGATAAAGTCATGATGACGCATCATTTCAAAGTCTAAATATCTATCAGGCAACATAGGGTCATTAGGTTGGGGTGACACCCTCAATTTTGTAGCTACACGGGAGGAATACATTCCTTCATATAAATCACCACTATATGCGTTAGCATGCAACTTCCGGGCAACAATTTCACCGAGGTTATAATGTTTTTCACCAGTAACCGCAGTGTGAATAAGGCTCAAGTCTGGAGCTCACAGTGCATTGCAATCTTGTTTACGTACTACACATTTCCCATTAAATGGTGCAAAGTAACGAATAGAGGGGAAATTAATACTTTTTGTTCTAGCTCGAGTCACTCCTCTATCCTCTCCAACCCAAAGAGTTTCAAGGAACATATTGTAATCAGTTGTTTTAGGTTTTTCTAGAGAGCACCGAATTGGAAGTTTGCATGCATCAAAGAATTCTTCTAGAATCATACTAAAAGATTTATCATAAAGATTAAATATCATCCTAGAAGTATGAGGATGATATCGAAATCCATGCGTGAATGAATGGGTAAGGTTATAGTGTTGGACACGCTTATCTACAAGGAAGTCGGTGAGGCCAGTATTGTAAATGTAATGGTCAAATTCCTCCTTGATACATGCACCTCCCATGAACTCATCGCACGGCCAACAACATGATTTGGCATCGGCCATGACTATCAAGTTTGTCCGGGGCTCAACATAATCTTGTCATACCGAGCCCTCGCTCGATGACTCACCGAAGGTACGCCTTCTTGAGGAGCTCCTCCTAAAGAAACTCATCTTCCCAAGCACAAATTTCAAAAAGAAATTGGGCCACAAAATTATGTCAATAAAACTTTGCAAGATTGATAGCAACTACTCGTATAGATACCTATATGCCATATCAAGCATTCATACTACTTAGAACTCAAAGAATTCAACATGCAACCTCATTTTCTATAGCACCAAGTGCAGCAAAATATGCAAAATATCCCTGTTCAAGAATTCGTCCGATTAACCAGTTAACTTGCCGATTAATCCCTACTCGTAGGATCACCAAGTAGACGATTAAGTGATAAATCGCCCGATTAATTTATTAAATGTCTGATTAACTTGTTGATTAGCCTATTAATCCCCTACCCACCAACCAACCGATTAGTTACCAGTTAACGATTTCCTCAACAACGCAAAATATAAACCACTACAGCAAAAAACTAATTGGAGCAATGAAAGAGCCGCATACTAAGGAACAATTCCTCAAAACAAGTTTGTAAATGGAGTTTCGAGCAAAGAGACCGAAAATTTCAGTTTTAGGAGGAAGAACAAGGGAGAGAGAGCTAGGGAATATTTGCTGGAGGAGAGTGACTGAGTGAGCTGAAGGGATAAGGCAATGGGGCCTATAGCCTCCCAGAAGCCATCAGGGTGCGTCCAGGGGGGCGTGCCTTATTGGATTGTGGCCCACAGGTGCACCTCTCTGATGTATTTTCAGCACCAAAAATTCTTAAATATTCTAGAAAAATTCATGTTAAAATTTGGTAGCATTCTTGGACTTTTTATATGTGGGTCATTTTTTATTGCACGGTAAACTCAGAAAATGGGATAATCATGGCATTTTTACTTTATTCAACTAAAAATAACAGAGGATAAACTTGTAATACAGAGAGTTGTGCATACTAAATTCATCAATCACATGTCTTTCCAAAAAGATCCATTAATAAGGTTGATCAAGTCTTATTAATAACCGTTTCCGATTGACATGAGACCGATGAATTTTCGTATCACACTAAGTTATCTCAATGGGTATTTGCATCTCCCCAACAATAAGATTATAATATGTCTTCTTGGCAGTAGGTAGAGGGATTTTAAAACCTCCAATGATAACCGAGGCACTAGGCTCAATGACATTAATATTATTAACCAGAGTTTGCTTCTTTGGAAAATGCACAATATGTTGTTTGCCATTGATGCCAAAAGTAACATTGCTTTTGTCGAAACCAATAACATCCCCTGCGGTATTTATAAAGGGTCTACCAAGGATGATAGACATGTTGTCGTCCTCGGGCATATCAAGAATAACAAAGTCTATTAAGATAGTAACATTTGCAACTACAACAGGAACATCCTCGCAAAATTCAAATAGGTAGGGTAGTGGATTTATCAGCCATTTGCAAAGATATCTTAGTAGGTTTAAGCTTATTCAAATCAAGTATTTTATATAGCGAGGAAGGCATAACACTAACATCGGCTCCTAAATCACATAAAGCAGTTTTAACATAACTTCTTTATTAGAGCAAGGTACTGTGGGTATACCCGGATCTCCCAACTTCTTAGGTACTCCACCATCAAAAGAATAATTAGCAAGCAAGGTAGCAATTCCAGTTTCAGGTATTTTTCTTTTGTTGGTAATAATATCCTTCATATACACTTAGCGTTCGAAGGCATTTTCAATATATCAGTCAAGCGAGTGCGCAAAAAGACAGGTCTAATCATTTCAGTAAAGCGTTCAAAGTATTCATCATCCTTACTTTTGGAAGATTTACGAGGGAATGGCATGGGTTTATGAACCCATGACTCTCTTTCCCTACCGTGTTTCCTCGACAAAGTCTCTTTTATCATAGCATTTAGTTTTGGGATGTGGGTTATCAAGATTTTTAGCGGGTTCTATTTCCACATCATTATCATGTTCTCTACTATCACCAGGTTGAGCATCTACGTGAACATTATTATTATTATTATTTTCATTATCACTAGGTGCATGTTCACTACTAGATTGTGTCTCAGCATTAGAAATAGAAACATCATTATGGTTCTCAACGGGTTTTTCTATAACAGGTTCACTAGAAGCATGCAAAGTCCTATCATTTTTATTTTTCTTCTTAGATGGACTAGGTTCATCATCATTAATTCTCTGAGAATCCTGTTCAATTCTTTTAGGGTGTCCCTAAGGATAAATAGGTTCCTAAGTCATTCTACCTCCTCTAGTCATTACTCTAACATCATGATCATTCATATTGTCATTTATTTCAAAAACAAAATCATATTGTAACTTAGCAACTTCTTTAGTTGAGTGTAAACCATAGAAGCATGTTTACCTAGAGCCTTAACATCATTAGAAATTTTAAACATCAAGTCACTTAAGCGATCTATCATCATGGCATTATGTCTCAATTGATCCTTCACACAATTATTGAAATGCTCTTGCTTGACAATGTAATTATCAAATTCATCCTTGAATTGACTAGGAGTCTTAGTATAAGGTATATCACTTTCATTAAAGGTATGGAGAGAATTTACCTCTACTACCTGTGTCGGGATGTCAAGTCCATGTATTTCTTTGATAGGTGGTAATTTCTTGACATCTTTAGTTTTAATACCTTTCTCTTTCATAAATCGTTTTTCTTCTTGCATATCTTCAGGACTGAGAAATAGAATATCTCTCTTCTTTTGAATAGGTTTCAGCGGTGGTTCAGGAAGTGTCCAATCATCAGTAGTTTGCAATATGTTATTCAATAGTTCTTCAGCTTGTCCAATAGTTATTTCCCTGAAAACACAACTAGCACAACTATCTAGGAAGTCCCTATAAGCATCGGTTAGTCCATTATAAAAGATATCAAGTATTTCATTTTTCTTAAGAGGATGATTAGACCGGTACTAAAGGGTCGGGGCTAAAGATCCAGACCTTTAGTACCGGTTGGCCCACGGACCGGTACTAAAGGCCCACCACGTGGCTGTCTGCGTGGGCTGGTGGTGGAGGACCTTTAGTACCAGTTGGTGATACCGACCGGTACTAAGTGTTCTGTTTTTTTTTTTTTTAGCTTTTAATTAGGTTTTAGTTTTCCTCTCTATTTTTGTGTTTTCCATTCATTTCAAATTTATTTTATGGTGCTACATACTGTAAACATTACACAAGTTGATGCATATATATATATGTAATATAATATAAAATATCTCATACACAATATATATACAAATGGAATTACACATCCATATATATTCTGGACTTATAAATTAAGGCCCAAAACCCGGTCGGGACTAGCTAGCTAGTGCTCCGGATGAAATCTCAGTTTTCTACTACTAATTTGCTGGCATTATTGAGGCAGCGGTAAGGAATAGTGCTCTCTACATCAATGACATGTCGAAGAAGAAATGCCGCAAATTCCTTTTGAAGTGCTACAAAGCGTTTCTCGGGTGAGAGCTTCGACATCATCTGCCAAACCTGGAGTTGTCTTTCACGTGCTCCTCTGTGACGTATACGGCCTTCGGTCTGGATGCGAATGTTCTCGCAGAGGAAGTATCCACATAAATTTGTCCCATGTGGCTGCTTCGCGCACTTTGCAAAAGAATAGAATTTAATAAGATAATTAATAATCAAGCATGATAATGGTATTGAAACTAGAATTAAAGAGATGCGCGGATCTAATAGTACTACTTAATTACCTGCATCTTTTTCCACTTCAGCTTCGGTTTCCATTGACGATCGTGATGATTTTTTTCTATCATCTTTTTCCAAACACTACACGGCAAAGAAAAAGAACGAAAGAGTTATTATAATTACTTTTGATATCAGGAAATAATCAAAGAAAGTGAGGTCGATAAAGATTGAAATTACCGTTCTATCATAAAATACAAGTCCACGTATGATTGTTCTAGTGTATCTAGTGAGTCATACACTTGAACAAGTCCATCCACAAGGATAATATTTAGGAGGATATAGTGGTCTCTACGTAGAAGTTTATATAATTAAGTAGGCATGCATATAAATCATCAACTACACTTGACATCAAGCTAGTAAGCAAAAATAGAATTTGTAGTATACAAGAGAGTAAACACTCACCCCATGTTGTAAGGAAATATTATAGTAGATTTGGTATTCATTAGTGCCTTTAGAAAATTTTCCAAGATATCTTCTATGTCCTTGGCATAATGTTTTACCACATGACCATGAACGGTATTTGGGTCGATGAACCCAATATCATCGGTTCCCTCTTGTTTCAATTCCCACATCTTCAATATGCATAATAGCATAGAAAATAACATATATAGTGAGGATAAGCCAATGAACAATATCTTAGATAGAGACTTAAATTATTAAAGATATAAATCACTTAAAAACAATAGCAACCGATGAGAGTTTTGTCGATAGAGTCCATGTGGTATAACTGGAAAAGTTCTGAGAATTCAAGACATATGTCACATCCATTGACGTAATGCTCTTTCCTTAGTTTGACCATGACCATCGTATCCCCTCGCTTTGCTTCACGCAGGTACCAATCATGCAACCGTCACATCGTAGTTGATAGTTCCTTGTATTGCTTGGGTGTGACAAGTGGTTTTCCAATGGCATATTGCATTGCGTAGCTGCACCATACCCGCAGATTTCCTCGGTGCCTAGGATTTGGCCAAGAGTGAGACCTGCAGCCTCTACTTCTTCGAGGTCGATTGGGTTGCCTTGCATGTCGACTGCTTGGATCGATTGCTTGCTTGGATTGGTACTTACCTTGAGCGGAGAGATCGATTGCTTGGATTGTTCTCCGAGCTGGGGAACTGTTTTCCCACTAGTAGTACCACCTGTCGTTGATGTCGTACGTCCCGACTTCTTCCTTGGGCGTGGCCAACTTCTCTGCTCACTTGACTTCTGAATCTGTCGCTCATAGTCTGTCGGCATACGCTCCACATATGCTGAGGGTCGATCAATAAAGTGTTCCATAAAGTGCTCTGGGACTTCCTTGGGTATTATCTCGTTTGGCGGCAGGGTCTTCTTTGCAAAAAAGGCTTTCACTTGGCGATCGCTTTCAATTTTGGTTTCCTCTGGTGTTATGTCATAAGGCAGCTTCCTTTTGGCGGAGGCTCGGGTTTCTTCTTTGCTTTCTTCCGAAGAGGACTGCTGATGGCCTTCCTCTTTTGGGAGCCCTGCTGGCGGGACCGCTGCCGGGGTGGAGTCGGCTCACGTGGTGGAGATCGATATCGACGATATGGACTCGCGTTGTGCTCCGTCCCGAGGTTGGATCCATAACGAAGTGGGATGCCTCTCGAGGTGGGGAGGACTGCTAGCGAGGTGGGGAGGACTGCTGGCGAGGTGGGGAGGACTGCTGGCGCTGCGATGCCTCTGGCTGGGATCCCTCCCGCTGGAAATCGATACTCGGAGGAGCCGGTGGCCTTAGCGCCGAGTGTGGAAAGACGATGCAGTCCTTACTCCATAGAATGAGACCACGGACGGCTTCTGCCAGTGTGTAATCCCCCTCACCTCCAGGGATGTCAAGCTATGGTTCATCATATCCTGGCTCTATTGCGTCCACCATGACACGATCATACCCAGCTGGAACCGGATTGAAATGCCAGAGAACATCAGGTGTATTTGGTAAAGCATAGCCCGTCGCGACCCGCACGAGTATGTTATTCATTTTCTGGATTAGCTCACAGGATGTCTTTTCGGTGATATTATCCACGGGGGTGTGACCCAGCGGTGCCCCCGTGGAACCCACGCTGCTTTTTGGCAGTGTAGATGGGACGGGTTTCGATGCCTCCTGCCGCGAAGTTGCCCTTTGCTGGGTCAGTACCTATATCTGCAGCTGCTGCAGCTCATACTTTTGTTCCAACTTTGAAAGTCGGTTTGCTTCCACCTTCTTTTTTCTCGAACAGCTTTTATAACTGTCCTTTCATCCCACAAACCCCTCATACCACGGAACAATGCTCACGCCTCATGTTCGTCCTCCGTGTTCGGGATTCCTGAGGGCGCGTGTAAGCTCATTGTTCTCTCTATCTGGGTGAAACCGTCCTTCTTGGGAAGATTTTATTGCTTCAATCAACTCATCTGATGCATGCTTCAGACTGGCCAGTGTAATAATCTTCCCTATTGTTGGGTCCAACTTTCCCCCATGCGCAAAAAACCAATTCCTGCACCTCCGGGGCCAGTGGAAGGTTACTGGAGTGATCCCTTCAGCATGCATCTTATTCTCTAATGCATCCCACTTAGGAATGGATGACTTGTATCCACCTGTCCCTAGTTTATGGTGATACTTTTTTTCTCCGCATTTATCTTATTCTGTGCTGACTTCTCCATAGCAGCTTCCGATGTCTTGTACTCGATAAATGCGTCCCAGTGATTCCTTACCTTCTCGTATATTCCTCTAAATTTGGGCGCCTTCTTGCCTCTAGCATTGTACTCGGTCCATAATCTTTTCTTCCAAGTCTGGAATGCGCCGGCTATCTTATGGAGAGCAAACTCCTTGACTTTGTCCCTTTGGCGCTCCGAGAGAGAATCTGGTAGGATGAAATGCTCTATGAGATCTCGCCAAAGGGCATCTTTAATTATTTTATCAACATAATTCACTCCTGGTTTTGGTTTGTTTGGCTGAATCCATTCTTTCATTGTGATCGGGACTCTGTCCCTAACAACCACTCCGCATTGACGCACAAATGTCTTGGCATTGGCTTCAGGGTGAGTCGGTGCGCCATCATGTTTGAAAGCATCAAGATTGAGCTTTATGTTGCCGTCCAATATTTTGGCACCACCTCATACCTTTCTACTAGATTGGCTCGATCCGGAGGGCTGATAACTAAAAGAAGAAAGATTTATTAATATATATATATACAAATCAATTAATACACATGTAATGATCACCAGAGGCTAATATGTGTATATACCTCGCCGGACATTGTTAGATGTTCCAGATTTTGGAACATAAGTTGTTCTTCCTCGGCCTCACATCCATCACCGTAATCGTTCAGATATTGTGAGCCGTCATCATCATGTGATTCACCCAGAAGGTCCGCTGGGTTTTTGGAGGAGTGTATCATGTCGAAGATGTCCACTTCATGAGCTCTACCGGTATTGTCCATAGCTCAATAACTAATCCGTAATAATATAGATAAAAAAAATTAGTATTCAAATTAGCATGCATTCAAGAAGAAAAACAATTGATAGTTAATTAATAATGCATCATCCAATACATATATAGTAGTTCTTAGAAAAGATCTCAATTCATAATCTCGGATAATAGTTAATACATCGGCTAATCCATCGATCTAGCTAATACATCATAATAATACATATATAGTAGCTAATATATCGATCTAGCTAGAACCCTAGTGCCCGACGGATATCAGGGCGGGCGGTGGACACCAAAAGATAAGGAACCATCACAGGAACATAGCTCCAGTGAGATCCCTGAAGAATCTGCCAGGTATTATCAGACCTGGCCTCCAAAGCTGCCATGTAGCGATGGACGCGCTCGTTCTCCTTGCTGATATGGTACTGTACCACCTCCGCGGGGGACTCAAGCCTCCAAATCGTCTGTGGCCCATGCGGCCGCCACCACAGAACCTCCGGGTCAACGACGGGTTGGCTCCTCACCAAGTTGTGCCGCCCGGAAGGCAGCACCTCCCAGTACCACCCCGGCGGAGCCCAGTCCCGGACAGGGCCCCTCGGCTCAAGCAAGTGACCTCCTCCGCCGACTCGACGACGAGGATGCAGGATCGACATCATCGACGTCGAGAAGAAACACTTAACTATGAAAACAAATGAAATAAATCTTAGCAAAATTAACACTTAGCATCTAATAAATGAAACAAATGAAACGATTTTCATATATAAATTATTTTCATCATATCAACATTTTCTATATATACACATCCATCCATCCATCGATCTTGAGCAGAGTAGATGATCTCCATTGATCTATAGTTCTAATGGAGACACTTCATATAAGTGTTTTACTCTACATATGAACATTTTCTATATACATCAATCCATCCCTCTATACATACATACATACATGGACAAAAAAATTCTATGAACATAAAAAATTCCATGAACAAAAAAATCATCATATCAACATTTTCTATATATATACACATCCATCCACTATCTTGAGCAGAGTAGAGTATATGCCACAATATTCCTGAAGTTTGCCACATCTTTGCGAGATAATTAAGGTCAAAAGCTCTAAATTTCATAACTTTGCCACAATAAAAAAATTCTTCAATGAACATCAAAATGAACTCTAAGTAAACACTAAAGACAAAATGATCATCCATCCATCCAAACATATCTATCTATCCATCTAACATCTCATACATATTTGATTTGCAAAAAATGAACTCTAATGCAAAAAAATCTTTGATTTGCAAAGGAGATATATTCTCCCCAATTCTTTTGCACATACAAAAATTACTCCATCTATTTGACAGTACCCACAACCCATTCCAGAAAAATCATTTGGTTCCATAGTTATTTTTTTTCAAATTTCATTCAGTTCAAATTTGGACCAGATTTGAACTCCATGGTCAAAGCCTAATTTAAATTGCTCCAAAAATTATGAAACTTTGCCAGACTCTCTTTTGTGCATCAACACCTCACCACAAAAATTCTCAAAATTTCCTAAAATTCCTAGAGCCCTCTAGCATTTCATACACTTGATGTACACTATTTACCACTGTAAAAAAATCAGCTTTTGCATCATACATTTTGGCAAGGCTCGTCGAGGCTCACCGGCGGGATGGATCGTCGGGGCTCGGCGACGGTGTCGGGGGCGGCGAAGAGGAGCGGGCTCGGGGAGGAGGGAGAGGAAGTCCGGCCTGGGACGAGGACGGTGGGGAGGTCCGGTGGCGAAGAGCAGGCTTGGGGACGGCTCGGAGGCGATGGCGTCGGGTAGGGCTCGGGGACGGCGTCGGGGGAGGTGACGAGGAGCTGGCTCGTGGAGGAGGGCGAGCAGGTCCGACGATGAGGACAACGGATTTTGGCAGCCTAGCGGCGGCGCAAATAAGCTTCTCCCAGTGCGTGGCTCGGCCCGGGACGAGGACTCCACTATTTATACGTGGAGGACCTTTAGTACCGGTGCGTGGCTCACACCGGTACTAAAGACCCTTTAGTACCGGTGCGAGCCACGCACTGGTACTAAAGGTCCTCCCCAAAAAATGCGCGGGGCGGTGGACCTTTAGTGCCGGTGCGTGACTCGCCCCGGTACTAAAGGTTTTTTTAATTCATTATTAATTATTATTTTTAGAAAACCCCCTAAACTTTAGAAAATCATAGAAAAAAAATCTATGACTCCAATGGAAATAAATAATATATGAAAAAATATCAGAAAAATATAAAGAATCTGTTTATGGCATTTCCATGCATGTTTGAACAACTTAAACTACTGTATAAGACAATTTGATTAAATGGCATTTGAAATGTCATATCTCGAGTTTGAAAAGTAGTACAAATGAACTCTAAAAAGGTTGTAACTTGGCATGACATAATAATTTCACCCACATAGCAACTTCTAAAGAGTTGAGAGGGTTACGGAAAAAACTGGATGCACTTCGTGTGCAAATTGGACAACCTCTTTCGAAGTATGAGGGTTTCGAACGAAAACTCATCTATTACAAAGGGATTTCATTTTTAATAACTTATTTTAACTCCATACTTTTTGTGTGTTCAATATGCACCATTCAAAGGCACATCATCAATTTTCAACCCTTTTCCGACTTCATTTGATTATTTTCATGCATTTAATGATTTATTTTGAGCTAAATGACCCTGAATTTGAAAAGCAGTACAAATGAACTATGAAAAGGTTGTAACTTGGCATGACATCATAATTTCACCCACATAGAAACTTCTATAGAGTTGAGAGGTTTACGGCAAAAACTGGATGCACTTCATGTACAAATTGGACAATCTCTTTCGAAGTATGAGGGTTTCGGACAAAAACTCATCTATTACAAAGGGATTTCATTTTTAATAACTTATTTTAACTCCATACTTTTTGTGTGTTCAATATGCACCATTGAAAGGCACATCATCAATTTTCAACCCTTTCTGACTTCATTTGATATTTTTCATGCATTTAATGATTTATTTTGAGCTAAATGACCCTGAATTTGAAAAGCAGTACAAATGAACTTTGAAAAGGTTGTAACTTGGCATGACATCATAATTTAACCCACATAGAAACTTCTAAAGACTTGAGAGGGTTACGGAAAAAACTGGATACACTTCGTGTACAAGTTGGACAATCTCTTTCGAAGTATGAGGGTTTCGGACGAAAACTCATCTATTACAAAGGGATTTCATTTTTAATAACTTATTTTTACTCCATACTTTTTGTGTGTTCAATATGCACCATTCAAAGGCATATCATCAATTTTAAACCCTTTCTGACTTCATTTGATATTTTTCATGCATTTAATGATTTATTTTGAGCTAAATGACCCTGAATTTGAAAAGCGGTACAAATGAACTCTGAAAAGGTTGTAACTTGGCATGACATCATAATTTCACCCACATAGCAACTTCTAAGGACTTGATAGGGTTATGGCAAAAACTGGATGCACTTCGTGTACAAATTGGACAATCTCTTTCGAAGTATGAGGGTTTCGGACGAAAACTCATCTATTACAATGGGATTTCATTTTTAATAACTTAGTTTTACTCCATACTTTTTGTGTGTTCAATATGCACCATTCAAAGGCACATCATCAATTTTCAACCCTTTCTGACTTCATTTGATATTTTTCATGCATTTAATGATTTATTTTGAGCTAAATGACCCTGCATTTGAAAAGCAGTACAAATGAACTCTGAAAAGGTTGTAACTTGGCATGACATCATAATTTAACCCACATAGAAACTTCTAAAGACTTTAGAGGGTTACGACAAAAACTATATGCACTTTGTGTACAAACTGTTACAAAGATACCATGCTAGAAAATGCATGTATGTCCTTCACATAGAGAGTGATGACGGTGAAGCTGGTGACATCCCAGAGTGGGATCTCGCGGTGTAAGAATTTTTCTACGTGTTTGTCCCTTGCTTATGATTGCGCCGTAACCATGGAGAATCTTCATCATTAACAGGATGCTTGGGTCAGTCTTCACTCTGAAGGGAGGGATTTCATGAAACTTTCATAATCTTCTGACATGTCTGTCTTGTCCTCCACTCCCACAATGTTTCTTTTCCCTGAAAGAACTAGGTGGCGCTTTGGCTCATCATATGATGTATTCGCTTCCTTATCTTTTTTCTCCTCGGTTTGCTAGACATGTCCTTCACATAGAAAACCTGAGCCACATCATTGGCTAGGACGAATGAGTCGTCTGTGTACCCAAGATTGTTGAGATCCACTGTTGTCATTCCTTACTGCGGGTATAATTGTACCCCGCCTCCAGTATATTTGACCCATTTGCACCGAAACAAAGGGACCTTAAGATCAGGTCCATAGTCAAGTTCCCATATCTCCTCTATGTAACCATAATATGTGTCTTGAAAGTTGGTTGCATCATAGCGGACACCACTGTTTTGGTTGGTGCTCTTTTTATCTTGGGTGATCGTGTAAAATGTATTCCCATTTATCTCGTACCCTTTGAAATTCGTTACAGTCAAACTTGGTGTCTTGGCCAACCAGTAGAGTTCATCTGGAACATTGTTGTCATTGATGAGCTTTATTTGCAACCAACTGGCGAAAGTCTCCATGTGTTTACGTTCAATCCAGGGGTCAGACTGCTCCGGGTTCTTGGACCATACAATATCCTTGTGTTCCTCGATATATGGAGTCACCAAGGTGGAATTTTGTAGAACCGTGTAGTGTGCTTGAGTGAAAGAATGCCCGTCCATATTTATTGCTTCTTTCTTTCCTAGTGTGCCTTTTCCACCCAGTCTCCCCTCATGCCGCGATTCAGGAAGACCAATTGGCTTAATGTCAGGAACAAAGTCAACACAAAACTCAATAACCTCTTCTTTTCCATATCCCTTGATGATGCTTCCTTCTGGCCTAGCACGGTTATGAACATATTTCTTTAAGACTCCCATGAACCTATCGAAGGGGAACATATTGTGTAGAAATACAGGACCCATAATGTTAATCTCTTCGACTAGGTGAACTAGGACGTGCGTCATAATATTGAAGAAGGATGGAGGGAACACCAAATCGAAACTAACAAGACATTGGACCAGGTGATTCTGTAACCTTGGTAGGATTTATGGATCGATTACCTTCTAGAAATTGCATTGAGGAATGCGCATAGCTTCACAATGGCTAATCGAACATTTTCTGGTAGAAGCCCCTAAGTGCAACTGGAAGTAATTGCGTCATAATCACGTGGCAGTCATGGGACTTTATATTTTGAAAAAAAATTCTCTGTCATATTTATTATTCCCTTTATATTCGACAAGAAGCCAGACAGGACCTCGATACTGAGAAGGCATTCAAAAAAGATTTCCTTCTCTTCTTTCGTAAGAGCGTAGTTGGCAGGACCTTGATACTGCTTTGGAGGCATGCCATCTTTTTCGTTAATTCTTTGCTTGTCCTCCCGTGCCTCCGGTGTATCTTTTGTCTTTCCATACACGCCCAAGAAGCCTAGCAGGTTCACACAAAGATTCTTCGTCACGTGCATCACGTCGATTGCATTGCGGACCTCTAGGGCTTTCCAATATTCAAGTTCCCAAAATATAGATTTCTTCTTCCACATGGGTGTGTGTCCGTTGGCGTCATTCGAAACAGATTGTTCGCCAGGACCCTTTCGAAAGATTACTTGTAAATCCTTGACCATATCAAATATATATTCACCAGTACGGAGGCCAGGCTTCTTTCGGTTATCTGGCTCACCTTTGAAATGGTTGCCTGCCTTTCTTAAGATATGCTTGATCGGTAGAAATTGACGATGTCCCAGGTACACATTCCTCTTACATTTATCCAAATATATACTTTCAGTATCACCTAAACGGTGCGTGCATGCATTGTATCCCTTGATTGTATGTCCTGGCAAGTTACTAAGAGCAGGCCAATCATTGATGGTTACAAACAGCAACGCTCGTAGGTCAATTTCCTTCTGTGTGTGCGCATCCCTCTCACGTATACCTGGCTTTTTCCACAACTATAGAAGTTCATCAACTAGTGGCCTTAGGTATACATCAATGTCATTGCCGGGTTGCTTAGGACCTTGGATGAGCACTGGCATCATAATGAACTTCCGCTTCATGCACAACCAAGGAGGAAGGTTGTAGATACATAGAGTCACGGGTCAGGTGCTGTGACTGGAGCTCTGCTCCCCAAAAGGATTCATGTCGTCAGTACTAAGACCAAACCATAAGTTCATTCCGTCAGGTGCAAAGTCCTCGAACTCCCTCTCGATTTTTCTCCACTGCGAACCATCAGCGGGTGCTCTCAACATTCCCTCTTTCTTATGTTCTTCTTTGTGCCATCGCAACAACTTGGCATGCTCTTTGTTTTGGAACAAACGTTTCAACCGTGGTATTATAGGAGCATACCACATCACCTTGGCAGGAACCCTCTTCCTGCGGCATTCGCCCTCCACATCACCAGGGTCATCGCGGGGGATCTTATAGCGTAGTACACTGCATACCGGGCATGCATCCAAATTCTTGTACTCCTCACCACGGTAGAGGATGCAGTCATTAGGGCATGCATGTATTTTCTGCACCTCTAATCCTAGAGAGCAGACAACCTTCTTTGCTTCGTACGTCCTTTCAGGCAATTCATTATCCTTTGGAAGCATGTTCTTTATCATTATCAGTAATTCTTGAAATCCCTTGTTAGTTACACCATTCTTCGCCTTCCACTACAGCAATTCCAGCATGGTACCCAGCTTTTTATGGTCATCTTCACGATTTGGATACAAGAATTTTTTGTGATCCTCTAGCATGTGCTTCAACTTCAACCTCTCCTTGTCACTTTTGCAGTTTCTCTTTGCATCAGCAATGACCCGACCCAAATCATCAGCGGGCTCATCAGCCTCTTCTTCAGCTTCCCACATTGATGCCTCTTCTTCAGCTTCCACCATTGTTTTATCGCCGAAAGGATAGTTGTCATCACCCTCTTCTTCTTCATTGTCTTCCATTATAACCCCTCTTTCTCCATTCTTGGTCCAACAGCTATAGCCGGACATGAAACCGGACTTCAGGAGGTCGTAGTGAAGGGTTTTTGAGGTAGAGTAATTCCTATCATTCTTATAGTCACGAAATGGACAACACATGAAACCATTCTGCTTGTTTGCCTCAGCCACACGAATAAAATCATGCAGGCCATGAAGGAACCCTGGACTTAGTCGGTCATCGTACATCCATTGCCGGCTCATGTTCACAACATCGAAGTGACGAAATCAATACAACTTCATCATCACATTACAACCAAAGTAGAGCTAGCAGTGACCAAATGTTATTACTGCAAATAATAGATACTTATAGTTCATACATACATCTCATAAAACAACATACAACTATCTAAAACATGTAAATGCAACAACAAATGCGATCATAATCGCAACTAAGGTAACAATTGAGCCAACGGCATAATGATACCAAGCCTCTTTATCAATGGCATATTCTCTAATCTTTCTAAGCTTCAAACGCATTCCAGCCATCCTGTTCTTGTGATCATCGACGATATCGACAACATGCAACTCGAATCCCATCTTCTCATCTTCAGTTCTTTTCAATTTTTCGTTCAAATGATCAATTTCTTTTTCAGCTTGTGTTAATTTCTCGAGCAGAATTGCATAGTCGGTTGGAATTTCTGGTTCAACTACTTCCTGTAGATAAAAACATCTACGTCAATTTGGTGGCATAATTAATTGTCATAGACATTAGATGATGTGTGAAATAGTTATAAAAGATAACAACATACCACATCTGAATCATAGACTAGACGAGGGCCGACGTGGGCGGATACCATAACCATGGCACTATAGAATAACTAACAATAATACAAGCAAGTAAATCATACACGCAGCTATCTAAATCATACAAGTATTTTTTTAACAAAAATGTTTTAAGAAGAACAAGAGGCTCACCAAGGTGGCTGGTGCCGCGACAAGACGGTGCGGACGATCGACGGTGGTTAGGACGGGGATGGGAAGGCACCAAATAAACCACACCTACACATATGCAACCTAACAAGTTAATTTGAGCTCATATTGCATATGAATCAAATGAACTCCCACATAATGATCACTCCTCCAAAACCTAGCTAAAACCCACAAATCACATATCTTTGAGCATACCACAAGCTAATCTAGCAATGAGATATGAAGGTGCAAAGTTGCTAACCTTTGTGAACACTTTGATAGATGGGGTGCCTTCAAATCTTGACAAATCCTTGGCAAAATGGAGGATGAGCTTCGAGCAATAAGAACAGGGGAGAAAACAGAGAAATGAGAGCCCCATCGATCGGCTACGGACGAAGCATATATATAGGAAGTCTTTAGTACCGGTTGGTGACACCAACTGGTACTAAAGGTTGCCCTTTAGTACCGGTTGGTATCACCAAGCGATACTAAAGAGGCACGCGGGGCCCAAGTCTGACCAAAAGCCTGCCATGCCCCCTTTAGTACCAGTTCGTGACACGAACTGGTACTAAAGATCCCTTACGAGCCGGTACTAAAGGTCGCCCTGCTCCTAGCCGTTGCAGCTGGCACGAATCGGGAGTAATAGCATCTTTAGTACCGGCTCGTAACCAGGCCGGGACTATTGCTTGGGACGAAAGGTTTGTTTTCTACTAGTGTAAGTCTTGAGGACTTCTTATTATCCTTAGAACTCTTTACCTTGAAGATCACCATTTGATTATCACAGTTAATTAGAATAGTTGGTATTGATTTTTCAACCACTGGCAAGTCCATCAAAAGTTCTTGAATCCATTCTACTTCAACTGTTGTGTCTAACATTGAGAGTTCTGCTTCCATTGTTGACCTTGTTAAGATGGTCTTGTTGCAAGACTTCCAGGCAATAGCAGCACCACCAAGTGCAAACACATAACCACTTGTGGCTTTAAGTTAACCAACATCAGATATCCAATTCGCCTCACTATAACGTTCAAGTATTCTTGGATATCGGGTATAGTGAAGTCCATAACTCGTAGTACCTTTCACATAACACATTACTCTCTCAATTGCATGCCAATGAACATCTCCTAGGTTTGAAATAATCTGGCTTAGTTTACTCACATCAAATGAGATGTCAGGCCTTGTAGCACTAGCTAAATACATAAGCGAGCCAATGATTTGAGAAAATCTCAATTGATCCTTTGTTTCTCCTTCGTTCTTCCGAATCAACATACATAGATCATAAGATTTTGGAGAAGGTTTGGTATCTGAATATCCAAAGCGATCGAGAACCTTATCCACATAGTGAGACTTCAACAAAGTGATCCCACCATCATCGCCTCTCAAAAGCTTGATGTTCAAGATAACATAAACTACTCCAAGATCTTTCATTTCAAAGTTTTGATTCATAAAATCTTTCACGTCCTCAATGACCTTGAGATTTGTTCCAAATATAAGTATCTCATCAACATACAAACATAATATAACTCCCTCGCCCGCACCACAGTGATAGTACATACATTTATCAGCTCCGTTTGCAACAAAGCCCGTAGATGTCAAAGTTCTTTCAAACTTATCTTGCCATGCTTAGGTGATTTGTCTCAAACCATACAAAGATTTCAATAATTTGCACACTTTTCCTTCATGGCCGTCTACTATAAAACCATTGGGCTATTCCATGTAAATTTCCTCCTCCAGCTCTCCATTTAGGGAAGTTGTCTTAACGCCCATTTGATGAACGCGGATATTATGTGAGTTAGCCAATGAGAGTAGTACTTCAATGGTGGTCAATCTGGCCACGGGCGCATAAGTATCAAAGAAACCTTCACCTTCTTTTTGGGTATATCCCTTGGCTACAAGAGGTACTTTTCAATTGTACTATCAGGCCTAAAAAAAATTAACACCCACTTACACCCTACAATTTACACCAATAAGGACAATCATTGATCTCCCATGCTCCGTTAGCCATGATGGAATCCATTTCACTATGCGCAGCTTCTTTCCGGTAATCTACATCGGGAGATGCATAAGCTTCTGAAATAGAGGTGGCAATATCATTCATGAGGTACACAATGAAATCTTGACCAAATGAATTTACGGCCCTTTGTCTCTTGCCCCTTCTAGGAGCTTCATTTTTATTCTCCTCACAAATCTTAGTGTGTTTCTGCTCAGAATGTTCCAATGGAACAAAAGGTTCACGAGTTATCTCCGACCTTTGACTAGATAAGCTAGACATATCTTTCATAGGAAAAATATCCTAAAAGAAAGTCACATCATTCGACTCCATGATTGTACCAACATTCATGTGAAGTACCTCAGATTTTACCACTAGAAATCCATAGCCGATGCTATGGAAAGCATATCCCAGGAAAACACAATGAAGTGTGTTTGATCCAAGCTTACACTTCTTGGTAATTGACACGTTGACTTTAGCCAAACAACCCCAAGTTCGTAAGTAGGAGAGTTTAAGCCTTTTCCTTTCCCATTCCTCAAATGGGGAAATCTCTTTATTCTTCATGGGAACTATGTTTAGGACATGACACGCAGTTATCATAGCCTCCCCCCACCATTCCTTGGAAAGTCCCGCTGTCACTACTGGAAAAAACATCTTTGTCGTCAGCCAGTTCTTTGCCGTCAGCTAGCGGACGGCAAAGAAGCTCTTTGCCATCCGTTTCCAGAAAACGGCCGGCAAACAACTAGCTGACGGCAAAGATGCTCTTTGTCGTCAGCCAATTCTTTGCCGTCTGCTAGCGGACGGCAAAGGAGGTTTGCCGTCCGCTGGCGGACGGCAAAGAGGGAGGGGGCCCCATTGACGAGCCGCTTACACCTTAACCTAACGGCCCCCTCTTTGCCGTCTGCTAGCGGACGGCAAACCTCCTTTGCTGTGCGCTAGCGAACGACAATGAGGGGACTTAACTAACAGTAGCGCCCCACCTCGGCCCGCCTCTGTGTGTGTGTGTGTGTGTGTGTGTTTCTCTCCCTTTCCTCCCCGCCGCCCACCACACGTGCGCCGCCGCCCCGTCGCCCCACCACCCCGCCACCCCACCGGCCCACCGCCCCATCGGCCACCGTCCCCCGGCACCACCGTTGCCCCCGCCGTCGCGCCCAGGCCCCCCCTGCGCCCCACCGCCTCGGAACCCTGTGGCCCCGTCGCAGCGCCGCCCGTCGCCCGCGAGCGCCGGCCATCGCCCGCGCCCGCGCCCGCTGCCCCGCCGGCCCTACCGGTGCCCTGCGGCCCCCCCGCGCCCCCCTCCAGCCCTGCCACCGACCGCTCCCAGGCGCCCGAGGGCCCCTGTCCCCGCCACCCGGCCGCCACCGCCGTCCCAGCGCTCCCCGACCCTCCCCGGTGCTCCCCGGCCCTTCCCGGCGCTCCCCGCCCCTCCCTGGTGCTCCCCCAACCCTCCCCGACACCCCTGCCCCGCCCCCTCTGGTAAGCTCTTCCCCTCCTTTTTTCTGTTTTTTTATTTTAGTTTAGGTTTAGATTATTAGGTTAGTCTTAATTAGGTTAATGTTAATTAGCTTAGTGTTAGTTTAGGTTAGTGTTAGTTTAGGTTTATTAGGTTAGTGTTAGTTTAGGTTTATTAGGTTAGTGTTAGTTTAGGTTTATTAGGTTAGTGCAAGAAGAAGAAGAAGAAGAAGAAGAAGAAGAGAAGTGCCCCCGATCCCCGACGCCACTAACCCCCAACCTCCGATGCCAGCGACCCCCGATGCCCCAAACCCCCAACCACCGACGCCATCGCCCGCCGACCACCGACACCCCCGACCCCCGACCACCGACACCATCGACCCCCGACGCCACCGATCCCCTGACGCCCCGGACCCCCGACCACCAATGCCATCGCCCCCGGCCACTGACCCCCGACCCTCTGGACCCCCGACCACCGACGCCATCGCCCCCCGACCACCGACACCACTAACCCGAAACCTCCGATGCCACCGACCCCCGACGCCCCAGACCCTCGACCACCGACACCATCGCCCCCCGACCACCGACACCCCCGACCCCCGACCACCGACACCATCGACCCCCGACCACCAACGCCACCGACCCCCGGCTCCACTAACCCCCGACCCCCGACACCTGTTCTGCCTCCTGTTAACCAAAAAGGTGCTCTTCGGCCTTCGTGAGGCCGAGGAGGTCATAGTTTTCTAAATTATGAGCTAGGTCACATATTTTCCTATTTTGTTATAAAAACATCATATTTTGTGTTGATTGGGTGAATTTCAGTGTGCAGTTGTTCGACGACCTCCCCGTGCATTTGACGAGCTCCCCTGCCGTGTTCGTTGGTGAGCACAAATGAAATCTTCTCCCTCGGCACCCTTAAAAACTTTGCTCTGTTCCGGTCTTCGTGCTGATGAAACTTGCTAGCTATAGGTGTCTTCAATCATCAGTATGCATGACCACTATGCGTCTCCCGTTCGAAAGGGTTGCATCTATAAATATGCATTCATTAGCATATTTATAACCAGGATTCTTTCGAATTGTCCAACGTTATCCATGGACAACCCGAGTATGTGTAGATTGGGTTCGTTTTCCCATATGCTTTGCTCGGGCACCACTTCCCGGGGAAGGTCCAGTTGCTCGGTGAGGGTGAGGTTCCATAGGTAGCACTGACCTGGGAGCTGTACATGGCTGCCCCGGCCCTGCCGGAGGAGATGGTCGATAGTGTCTTGTGCGAGACGGTGGCTGACATTGTGACCGTCGCTTTTGGGTAATTTCTCCTTTACAGAATTAAAAATCAACAACACCTAGTGATTGTACTAATCAGTGTTGTCTTGTTTGATTGCAGACCTTCTACAGGTGTCTTGAGGAACACGAGGTGAAAGCGATTATTGTTCTCGAAGCCGAGTGCAAGCTCCTACTTCAGAACTTACGGCACAAGGCTCGGGTGCAGGATATTCGAGACTACTACGCCTCGACTAACATTAAGAGGGACAAGAAGAAGTGCCGCAAAAATTATCTGAGTAAGGAGAAGTTAATGAAGGTAATTATCTATTCTTAAGGCCTTGTACTTAGTTTCCTTGATTTGATTCATAGGCGTAGAGCTGAAATTTCTCTTGTCTAACTTAGGTGCCCCTGATATGGTGTGCGGATAGGATGAACAGTTGGGAGGCATTGGTGGATGCGTGGTGTTCTCCTGAATGGCTAGCTGAACACAACAAGGCCAAGGATAAGCGTGCCCAAATGAGAGGTGTGCCACACCATCAAGGGAGCTCCAACCTGTTTGAGTATGGGGATCACTGGGTATGTGGTTTGCTTCATGATTCATGCAATTTCATTCTTCATGCTAGCTTGAGCCCTTAACTAATATTTTGTTCCTCTCTTTTAGGCGCGAGAAAACAAGAAGGAGGTGCCACCTCTATTCGACCTCTATGCCATGGCCCATACTGCCTCATACAAGAAGGCTAAGGCATTCTCTAAGGATGACCTCAATCATCCAAAGAGCTTCAGCAACATCTCCTCCCACGACAAGCTCCTGAGGTACAGAGATGAGGGGAAGGCGAGGAAAGGGGAGGACTTCAACCCGAGCCAGAGTCCTTTTGATCCAGAGCTCGTGATGATATCTGGTGGCTCGAAGCCCCATGGCTCGATAGCCATTGGGGATGGACTGATACATTGTCCTAGAACTCTCCGGGAGATCAAGAAGCACCAGACGAGCTCTGACCCCGAGATAAGGCCTCGTCCATGGCCAATGGAGCTCGCCATTGAGACTAGGGCCCAGGAGCTTCTGGCGGAGGCAAACAGGCAGGCGACACAGAGGGGAGGGACATGGAGGAGAGGACGACTAGGCTGTTGGAGGAGGAGAGGAACCGGAACGACGTGTCTCACTGGGCCCTATACGAGCTCCTCGTGGTAAGTTTCTCCTGCATATTAGCCAAATCATGCACGTAATGTTCGTTTCATCACCAACTAATATGAATGACTCGTGAAAATAAAATGTGCAGACCGTGTGCGAGAACAATGGTCAGACCCCTCCATCGATTCCCCATATTGCTATAGCACCCATGATGAGTTTCATTTGAATGGTCATTAGTTAATAGTATTCACATTTGAGTTGCATCATGCTAAGGGGACATTGCAAATGACCTTTGGTGCAGCGTGCCTCCCGACAAGCATCGACCGATCCTTCTGCGTCTGCCGCAACCCCGACCGGTCCTTCTACGTCTTACCCTGGCGCAAACCCAACCAATCCTTCACCTCCGTGATGATGGTAAGTTTTCCCAAGTGTTTTGCTTAACAAATGCATACTTAGCTTAAGAAATGACCTAATTAGCTCCAAAATGACCTATACTTAGCTTATTTTCCTCAAAAATGACATAATAACCTTACTTACCTCCAAAATGATATATTCTACCTAGGATAGCTATAAAATGACCTATACTTAGCATTTTTCCTCCAAAATGACTTGATATGCTTAGTTAGCTAGAAAATGGTATAACTACCTAGGATAGCTCAATAATGATCTATAGCTAGCTTAGCTAGTTCATTTATGACATAATTAGCTCACTTAGGTACAAAATGGCATAACTACCTAGGATAGCTCAATAATGATCTATAATTAGCTTAGCTAGTTCATTTATGACATAATTAGCTCACTTAGGTAAAAAAATGGCATAATAACCTTGGTTTAGCTCCAAAATGACCTATACTTAGCTTATTTTCCTCGAAAATGACATAATAACCTTACTTAGCTCCAAACTAACATACTTTACCTAGGATAGCTATAAAATGACCTATACTTAGCAGTTTTTCCTCCTAAATGACTTAATATGCTTAGTTATCTGAAAATGTCATAACTATCTTGGATAGCTAAATAATAATCTATACTTAGCTTACCTAGTTCATTTATGACATAATTAGCTTACTTAGGTAAAAAATGTTATAATAACCTTGGGTTAGCTCCAAACTATCATATAATTAGTTTATTTTCCTTCAAAATGACAAAATAACCTTACCTAGCTCCAAAATGACCGATTTTAACTAGGATAGTTCTAAAATGACCTACACTTACCATTTTGTCCTCCAAAATGAATAAATATGCTTAGTTAGCTAAAAAATGGCATAACTACCTAGGTTAGCTCCAAAATGACCTATTTACCTATCTTAGCTCTAAAATGACCTACACACTTACCATTTTTACCTACCTTAGCTAAAAAATGGCATTTTTACCTACCTTAGTTAGAAGAAGAAGAAGATAAAGAAGAGGAGAGGAGAAAGAGAAAGAGAAGATAAATTCTTCTTTTTCTTCTTATTTTTCTTCTTTTTCTTCTAGCTAGTCTTCTTCTTCTTCTAACTTTCATCTTTCCTAATTTGCAGATTTGCTATAGATGAGGAAGCTTACATTGATGGAGTGTACTCTTCTACTTGTGCTTCCTTTTTGTTTATGGAAACTTGTTGGAAACTTGTTTTGTATATGTATGTATGGATATGTTGTTGGAAACCATTGTATGTTGGAAACTTGTTGTTGGTATGCTTGTTGAAATTATTTTGAAATGTGTGTGTGTGTATATATATATATGAAATTCTATCAAATTGAATGAATTTAAGAAAAAACAGAAAAAACAGGGGCTATATAGCCACTTTGTCGTCTGGTGGCAGACGGCAAAGGTCTTTGCCGTCAGCTAGCAAACAACAAAGCTGCCACGTGGCAGCTACCTGTGCAACCTGGGGTAGCACTAGGATGGCCTAGGTGGTTTCTTCGTCGTCCGCTGGCAGACGGCAAAGAGCTAAGGTTCTTTGCCGTCTGCTAGTGGACAGCAAAGAAACCACCTAGGCCGGCAAAGAAACAGGTGCTTTGCCGTCCGCTGGTAGATGGCAAAAAACCTTAGGTCTTTGTCGTCTGCCAGCGGATGGCAAAGCACGCCGTTAACCCCTTAACGGCCGTAAACTGCCACGTGTGCCGTCCACGGTCTTTGTCGTCCGGTGGCAGACGGCAAAGACCTAAGGATCTTTGCCGTCCGCCAGCAGATGGCAAATCGCCCTTTACCGTGGCTTATTCAGCCGGGCTGTTTGTCGTCCGCTGGCGGACGACAAATCCTTTGCCGTCCGGCACGCATGCCTTTGCCATCCGGGATGGCTGACGGCAAAGTACCTGATTCATGTAGTGTGTGTCTAACATGGCGTTAACCAAATCAGCTAGAGTGTGGTTTTTTCATTTGGCAACCCTGTTTGACTGGGGAGAATAGGGAGGCATCCTCTCATATATTATACCATGTTCCTCACAGAATAAATTGACCTCATTGGAAAACATATTCTCCACCGTGATCCGACCTAAGCCTTTTGATCTTTGGATCGATTTGATTCTCTACTTATGCTTTATAGATTTTAACGTGGTGAAAACCCTCATCTTTTATTTTCAATAGATATATCATGCAATATCTAGTAGAGTCATTTATTAGAGTCATGAAATATTGTTTTCCACCTTTTGTCAACATAACATTCATCTTGCAAAGATCCAAATGTATGAGTTCAAGTGGTGCCAAATTCCTCGCTCCAGTACTCATATGAGCCTTCTGAGGTTGCTTTTCTTGCCCACACACTTGGCACTTAGAACCTTTGACAATCATGAATTTTGGGATTAATTTGTTAGCCGTCTCATGCAACCAAAGTTAATATGACAAAGTCGTGAATGCCAAACATTTGATTCAATTTCACTTCAAACATGATTAATAACTTTAGTGCAAATGCTGACAAAGATAAGTAGAACAAGCCTCTACACTCATAGCACTTTCCAACAAACTGTCCACATTTTGGCACTACAACCTTATTGGACTCGAACACTAACGTGCAGCCATCTCGACACAAACAAGAGCTGATGACTAGATTTTTATTTATAGAAGGGACATGATGCACATTCTTTAATGTAAACTTCAGATCGACCATACCAACACCATGAACAGAAGCATGAAACCTGTTCCCCATCAGCACATGTGTAGTTCTTGCGATTCGATAAGAATAAAACATGTTGATGTCAAAACATACACGTATATTGGCACCGATGTCAATCCACCAATCAGAACAATGACATACTAAAAGAACGGTAGGAAAATTACAATACCTCACATCTTTAATCTTGGCATCACCAATAAAAATATACGTAGTCTTGTCATTGTTCTCCTTTTGACGCATGCCCCAATGGTCATTGCAAGAACAAGCCCAATGATTCTCACTGCCACAGACATGGCATTTTCCTTTCTTCTTATATGTCGCATTCTTCCTCTTGACGTTGGCAGGCTGTTGGACTTTGTTCTTGCCGTCAAACTTTCCTTTGTCGCATAGTTGTTTTTGTTCTTGGGTTTGTGGGGATGGAAATTTTTCTTCTATACCAAATTGGCACTAGAATTCCCCTCCTGAAAGCGAGCACGTGTGTCTTTTTCCCTCGCATTTTCTTCCACATCAAGAGTGCCAATAAGATTGACAACAGTAAAGTCTTGCCTCTTGTGCTTCAGAGAGATAGCAAAATTCCTCCATGAAGCAGGAAGCTTGGCAATGATGCCTCCGGCAATGAATTTTTCTGGTAACACACAATTGAGATGCTCGAGTTCTTTAGTGAGTGACTGAATCTCATGAACCCGCTCTGCAATGGCGCGGTCATCAGTCATCTTGTAGTCATGATACCGTTTCATGATATATAACTCATTTCTTGCGTCCGCGAGCCCAAATTTGGCCTCAAGCGCATCCCACATATCCTTACTGATCATGATGGTCATGAATCGATCGACAATCTTGTCGCTAAGAACACTCAGAACAATACCTCTGAAGTGGGTGTCCGTAGCCTGGAAAGCTTGCTCCTGCTCAGCAATCAGCTCTCCCTCTGGCTTGCCTTTAGAAGCCAAAAAACTGCCATCGCACGCCACCTCTTATAGTTCTCCCCCTCAAATGGTGCAGGCTTGAGAGTTACAACAAAAGCAATAGGAGAAAACTGCCTACACAAGTTAGGTTTTTGGGTTGTTAAGAAATTAGGCATTTTTCGTTAAGTTTAATCCAGAAAACATGATCAACATGATAGAGAGAATAATTGACACATGCAACAGATTGTTTAAACTAGTCGTCCAATTGAGATCATAAGTAACATGCAACATATCCAGGTAGATCATGAGTAGGAGTAAAATAAATGTATCCCTAACAGACAGAATAAGATGACATACGGGACAACAGCAGAAGAAGCAAACATGCCGTTCGTCATGTCTTGGAAGAGGTCGTCGACATCCGGGAAGAAATCGTCGTTGGGGAACTCGTCGTCGAGGATGTCGACATTCGCAGCCACGATGAACAAAAATTCAGTAGTCATGCGGAGGTACTCCCCAAAAACCTAATCGCCCTTCTCGCGTACCGGATCACAACAGCGGGGTTTCGAAGGCTTGTTGTCTCACTCCCCAGTGCACGCTGGGAAGCGAGATGGGAAAGAGACAGGCGGCGCAATGATTTGGGATGAGACAAAAAGTTGTAGCTTGTCTGTAGAAAAGAGGCCTCTTATATAGATGAGAAGAGTTGAAACCGACCCCTCATTAGTAGAAGAGAAACGGGCGCAATAAAAACCATTAAGCTGACGCACTAAACACCATTAAGGAGAGAATAAACGAGCGCACTAAAAAACCCATGAAGTGTTTAGTTTCTTCTCCATTTATGCGCCAATCGTTTCAACTTATTTCTTTCTTGCGTGACAAAAATAAACAGCGCATACACGTATTTTCCACACCACCTTGTCATGCATTGGGACACATAAGCCTATGAGATTTACCTTGAATTGGTGGAAGAAAATATGAATTATTATATGGGCTAGACACAATAATTCAAACAACTTGTGTCCATAAACATAAACTTGAGTGTCTTTTCCTCCATAGTATTAAGCTCATCAACCGTCACCTTCTCTCCTCTACTTACACATTTCTCTTCTTCACTTCACATTGCCAACCAAGCCCTCCTTCTACAAATATTCATGTCATCCTCAAGTTGAATATCATATTCTTGTGATGCATATTTCCTGAGAGACAAAATCTTCATTAGCGACATTTGTCATGGCATCGACTATAAATGCACGCACACATAATCTCACATTCTATTCATATGAACATGAGAAAAGAACAATCAAGAAAGAAAATGAATTTGTTGCCTTTGCTACATTTCGTCGACATTTAACTGACCCAGAGACTAATCTATTGTTAGCCCAGGCAGAGTGAGAAAAGGCAGCAAAAGGAGTAGCTTGCAATGAGGAATGAAAGCGATTTTGAAACCTCGCTGCCAAAGTCACTGAATGGGGTGGCACCTAACTATGATTTGGCGAAGGTTCAACCATATTTTATATATTGGAATAATTAGTTTTGTTATTAATGAGAAGAAGGGTGGCTAAAAGAAGAGAAATCATTAGTTATTTATTAAGGTTAATTTGATTCAATGACCAGAGTTCCGTGAGGATATATAGCCCAGAGACTACGAACAAAAATGTGTTCATTTACCTCAAACTTTAGATGGCTCATTTAATACTTAATCGAATGATTACTGATACGTCTCCAATGTATCTATAATTTTTGATTGTTCCATGCTATTATATTATCTATTTTGGATGTTTTATATGCATTAATATGCTATTTTATATTATTTTTGGGACTAACCAATTAATCTAGTGCCTAGTGTCAGTTTCTGTTTTTTCCTTGTTTTTGAGATATGCAGATAAGGAATATTAAACGGGGTCCAAACAGAATAAAACCTTCGGAAGGAATTTTTCTGGAACGAAAGGAAACCAGGAGACTTGAGAACCAAGGCACGGGAGCCACCATGGGGCCACAAGCCCTAGAGGCACGCCTAGGGGGTAGGGCGCGCCGGGCAGGCTTGTGGGCCCATGACCGCTCTCTTAACCCTAATCTTCGGCCTATAAATTCCAAAATATTCCATCATTATCAGAACAAGCCACGAAAACACTTTTCCGCCACCAGAAGCCTATGTTCCCGAGAGATCCAATCTTGGAGCCTTTTCCGGTAATCTGCCAGAGGGGGATTCGATCACGGAGGGCATCTACATCAACTCCATTGCCCCTCCGATGATGCGTGAGTAGTTCACCACTGACCTTCGGGTCCATACCTAGTAGCTAGATGGCTTCTTCTCTCTCTTTTCTCTTCAATACAATGTTCTTCATGATCTTCATGGAGATCTATATGATGTAATACTCTTTTGCTGTGTGTTTGTCGAGATCCGATAAATTGTGGGTTTATGTTCAAATTATCCATGAATATTATTTGAGTCTTTCCTGAATTCTTATATGCATGATTTCATATCTTTGCAAGTCTCTTCGAGTTATTTGTTTGGTTTGGCCAACTAGATTGGTAATTCTTGCAATAGGAGAAGTGCTTAGTTTTGGGTTCAATCTTGCGGTGTCCTCACCCAGTGACAAAGTAGGGATAGCGAGGCACGTATTGTATTGTTGCCATCAAGGATAACTAGATGGGGTTTTCATCATATTTCTTGAGTTTATCCCTCTACATTATGTCATCTTACCTAATGTGTTACTCTGTTCTTCATGAACTTAATACTCTAGATGCAGGCAGGAGTCGGTTGATGTGTGGAGTAATAGTAGTAGATGCCAAATTGTTTCGGTCGACTTGACATGAAAGTGATGCCTATATGCATAATCATTGCCTTGGATATCATCATAATTATTCGTTTTTCTATCAATTGCTCGACAGTAATTTGTTTACCCACCGTAATACTTGCTATCATGAGAGAAGCCTCTAGTGAAACCTATGGCCCCCGGGTCTATTTTACATCTTATACTTTCAGATCTAAAACCAAAAATACCAAAAATACTTTGCTGCATTATTTTTATCTTTTGTTTTACTTTATGTTCAAGCAATCTATCTCTATCAGATCTCATCCTTGCAAGTAACCTTAAAGGGATTGACAGCGCCTTTATAGCGTTGGGTGAAAGAGTTTGCTTCCTTGTGTAGGTACACATATTGGGGACTTGCTTGTATCTCCTACTAGATTGATACCTTGGTTCTCAACAACTGAGGGAAATACTTATCTACTTTTCTACATCACCCGTTCCTCTCTACGGAAACCAACGCATGCTCGAGAGGTAGCAAGAAGGATTTCTGGCGCCATTGCCGGGGAGATCTACATCAAGCCTACCAAGTACCTATCACAAACTCATCTCGTGCATTTACTTTATTTGCCATTTGCCTCTCGTTTTCGTCTCCCCCACTTCTAAAATGATTTTCAGAAAATACCAAAAAGATTTGCCTTTTTATTCGCCCGTTTTCGTTCGTCTTTTCGTTTGCTTTTTGCTTGCTTGTGTGCTAGATTGCTTGCTTTGTCACTATGACTCAAGAGAATACCAAGTTGTGTGAATTTTACAATACTAATAATAATGATTTTATTAGTACTCCGATTGCTCCCACCACTAGTGTGGAATCTTATGAAATTAATGCTGCTTTGCTCAATCTTGTTATGCAAGAACAATTTTCCGGCCTTGCTAATGAAGATGCCGCATCCCATCTAATACTTTCGTTGAGTTGTGTGATATGCAAAAGAAGAAAGATCTGGATAATGATATTGTTAAATTTAAGCTATTCCCATTCTCACCACGAGATCGTGCAAAAACTTGGTTTTCATCTTTGCTAAAAATAGTATTGATTCATGGAATAAGTGTAAAGATGTTTTTATTTCCAAGTACTTTCCGCTCGCTAAAATCATCTCCCTTAGGAACGATATAACGAATTTTAAGAGACTTGATCATGATCATGTTGCACAATCTTGGGAGAGGATGAAACTAATGATTAGGAATTGCCTCGCGCATGGTTTGAGTTTATGGATGATTATACAAATTTTCTATGCTGGATTGAATTTTGCTTCTAGGAATCTCTTAGATTCCATCGCGGGTGGTACTTTTATAGAAATCACATTAGGAGAAGCTACTAAACTCCTAGATAATATTATGGAAAATTACTCTCAATGGCACACCGAAAGATCTCCTACTAATAAAAAAGTGCATGATATTGAAGAGATTAATACTTTGAGTGAAAAGATGGATGAATTGATGAAATCGTTTGATAGTAAGAGTGATCCTATTGATCCTAATGATATTCCTTTGTGTTCTTTGATTGGAAATAATAATGAATCTATGGATGTGAATTTTGTTGGTAGGAACAATTTTCGTAATAATGCTTATAGAGGTAATTTCAATGCTAGCCCGTTTCCTAGTAATTCCTCTAATAACTATGGTAACTCCTACAACAATTCTTATGGAAATTATAATAAAATGCCCTCTAATTTTTAGAGTAATATTAAATAATTCATTAGTACACAAAAAGGTTTCAATGCTATGATTGAAGAAAAATTGGTCAAGACTGATGATTTGGCTAGGAACGTTGATAGAATTTCTCTTGAGATTGTTTCTTTAAAAATTAGATCTATTCCACCCAAGTCTGATATTAATGAGTATTTAAAAGGTATGAGAATTTCAATTGATGAGTGTAAGGAAAGAACTGCTAGAATACGTGCTAAGCGTGAATGGCTTGAAAAGGTGTGTTCTCGTGATAATATTGACGAAGACCTTAAAGTGATTGATGCGACTCCTATTGAATCTTTGTTTTCCAATGTTAATCTTGATCAGGATGGGACTGTAGATGAGTCAACTTTAGTTAAAAGGTGTCCCAATGATTCAGAGTTTATAGATATTAATGCTAAGATTGATAAAAGTGGGATTGAAGATGTCAAAACTTTAAATAGCAATGAACCCACTCATTTGGATTTCAAGGACTTTAATCATGATATCTGCTCCCTAATTGATTGTATTTACTTGTTGCAATCCATGTTGAACTCTCCTCATGCTTTTAATCAAAACAAAGCTTTTACTAAACATATTGTTGATGCTATGATGAAAGCTTTTGAATAAAACTTGAGTTGGAAGTTTCTATACCTAGAAATCTATATGATGAGTGGGAACCTACTATTAATATTAAGATTAAAGATTATGAGTGCCATGCTTTGTGTGATTTGGGTGCTAGCGTTTCCACGATTCCAAAAACTTTATGTGATGTATTACGTTTCCGTGCATTTGATGATTACTCCTTAAATTTGCATCTTGCAGATTCCACTATAAAGAAACCTATGGGAAAATTAATGATGTTCTTATTGTTGCAAATAGGAAATATGTGCCCGTAGATTTCATTGTTCTTGATATAGATTACAATCCTATATGTCCTATTATTCTTGGTAGACCTTTCCTTAGAACGATTGGTGCAATTATTGATATGAAGGAAGGGAATATTAGATTCCAATTTCCATTAAGGAAATGCATGGAACACTTCCCTAGGAAGAAAATAAAATTACCTTATGAATCTATCATGAGAGCTACTTATGGATTGCATACCAAAGATGACAATACCTAGATCTATTGCGTTTTCCTTTCTGCCTTTTGCTTATGTTTTGGTGTTTTTTGCACATTATTAATTCTGTAGTAATTGTGTTTTTGTGTTTTAATTAGTGTTTGAGCCAAGTAAAACCTTTGGGGTGATCTATGGTAGTTGTTGATTTGATACTGCTGAAAAACATAAACTTTTGCGCTCAATCCAGGAATTTTATAAAATTTTCAGAGAATCGAATTGATCTGAAATGTTTACACAAGATTGATATAGAAATTTCCCTGATTTTCCTAATTATTCATAATTTTTAGAATCCCATAAGTATTCAAAGTTTACAGATTTCTACAGACTATTCTGTTTTTGACAGATTCTGTTTTTTGTGTTGCTTACTTATTTTGATCTATCTATGGGTCGTATCGGGGGGTTATGAGTCATGGAAAAGTTAGAATGCAATAGGTATTACACAAATATAAATAAATAATGAGTTCACAACAGTACCTAAAGTGGTGATTTATTTTTCTTATACTAACGGATCTCATGAGTTTTCTGTTGAGTTTTGTGTTGTGAAGTTTTCAAGTTTTGGGTGAAGATTTGATGGACTATGGAATAAAGAGTGTCAAGAGCCTAAGCTTGGGGATGACCAAGGAACCCCAAGCCATATTCAAATATACCAAAAGCCTAAGCTTGGGGATGCCTCGGAAGGCATCCCCTCTTTCGTCTTCAATCCATCGGTAAATTTACTTGAGGCTATATTTTTATTCACCACATGATATGTGTTTTGCTTGGAGCGTCCTGTATGATACGAGTCTTTGCTTTTTAGTTTGCCACAATCATCCTTGATTCACACACCTTTTGAGAGCGACACGCTGAATCGTGAATTTATTAGAATACTCTATGTGCTTCACTTATATCTTTTGAGCTAGGCAATGTTGCTCTAGTGCTTCACTTATATCCTTATAGAGCATGGTGGTGTTATATTTTATAGAAATTATTGAACCCTCGTTCCTCACTTATATTATTTTGAGAGTTTCTTAAAACATCATGATAATTTGTTTAGGTTATGAATTTAGTCCTAATGTAATGGCATCCAAGAGGGATATAATAAAAACTTTCATATTAAGTGCATTAAAAACTATGAGAAGTTTGATTCCTTGCATATTGTTTTGAGATAATAGGGATGGTAATATGTGAGTCATGCTAGTGAGTAGTTGTGAATTGGAAGAGATACATGTGTTAAAGCTTGTGATTCCTGTAGCATGCATGTATGGTGAACCGTTATGTAACAAAGTTGGAGCATGATTTGTTTAATGATTGTCGACCTTTGTGTGAGGGTCGGGAGTGCGCGATGGTTAACTCCTACCAACCTCTCCCCTAGGAGCATGTGTCTAATGCTTTGTTTGATAACTAATAGACTTTTGCAATAAGTATGTGAGTTCTTTATGACTAATGTTGAGTCCATTGATTATACGCACTCTCACCCTTCCATCTTTGCTAGCCTCTCTAGTACTGCGCAACTTTCACTGGTACATCAAACCCTCCTTCCTCAAAACAGCCACTATATATTCCTCAAAATAGCCGCCATACCTACCTATTATGGCATTTCCATAGCCATTCCGAGATATATTGTCATGCAACTTCCACCATGTAGTTTTTCATGACTTGCATCATCACTTCATATTGCATATAGAGTCATACTTTGTCATAGGTATTGAGTTGTAATTTTCCTTTTTGAGTTATAAGTAAATAAAAGTGTGATGATTTTTTAATAGAGCATTGTCCCATGAGAGCAAAGGATGATGGAGGCTATGACTCCCTCACAAGTTGGGATGAGTATCCTGACTTTACAAAAAATAAAAGAGGCCAGCGAAGCGCAAACAAAAAAAGAGGAAAAAAATTGAGAGAAAGAGAGAAGGGACAATTGCTACTACCTCTTTCCACACTTGTGCTTCAAAGTAGAACCATGATCTTCATGATAGAGAGTCTCCGATTTTGTCACTTTCATATAAGTAGTGGATATTCATTTTGCACGACCACTTAGTTTTCTTTTTTGAGCTTTCATACACTTATAACTTTAAGTGCATTTGTTGCATGGTAATCCCTACTCACTCACATTGATATTTATTGATGGGCATCTCCATAGCCCGTTGATACGCCTAGTTGATGTGAGACTATCTTCTCCCTTTTTTCTCCTTGCACCTCCTCCATACTCTATTCCACCTATAATGCTATATCCATGGCTCACGCTCATGTATTGCATGAGAGTTGAAAAGGTTTGAGAACACCAAAAGTGTGAAACAATTACTTGACTTGTTCATCGGAGTTGTGCGTGATTTAGATACTTTGTGTGGGGAAGATGGAGCATAGACAAACCATATGATTTTGTAGGGATAACTTTCTAAGCCAATGTTATTTCGAAAGGACACGACTACCTTGTTGGTGTGCTCGAAGTATTACTGTTTTTATGTCAATATTAGACTATTGTTTTGAATCTTATGGATCTGAATATTCATGCCACAATAAAGAATATTACATGGATAAATATGTTAGGTAGCATTCCACATCAAAAATTCTGTTTTTATCATTTACCTACTCGAGGACGAGCAAGAATTAAGCTTGGGGATGCTGATACGTCTCCAACGTATCTATAATTTTTGATTGTTCCATGCTATTATATTATCTGTTTTGGATGTTTTATATGCATTAATATGCTATTTTATATTATTTTTGGCACTAACCTATTAATCTAGAGCCTAATGCCAGTTTCTGTTTTTTCCTTGTTTTGAGATTTGCAGATAAGGAATACTAAACAGAGTCCAAACGGAATAAAACCTTCGGAAGGAATTTTTCTGGAACGAAAGGAAACCAGGAGACTTGAGAACCAAGGCAGGGGAGTCACCGTGGGGCCACAAGCCCTAGGGGCGTGCCTAGGGGGTAGGGCATGCCGGGCAGGCTTGTGGGCCCACGGCCGCTCTCTTAACCCTAATCTGCAGCCTATAAATTCCCAAATATTCCATCATTATCAAAACAAGCCACGAAAACACTTTTCCGCCGCCAGAAGCCTAAGTTCCCGAGAGATCCAATCTTGGAGCCTTTTCCGGTAATCTACCAGTGGGGGATTCAATCACTGAGGGCATCTATATCAACTCCATTGCCCCTCCGATGATGCGTGAGTAGTTCACCACAGACCTTCGGGTCCATAGCTAGTAGCTAGATGACTTCTTCTCTCTCTTTGCTCTTCAATACCACGTTCTTCATGATCTTCATGGAGATCTATCCGATATAATTGTTCGGAACGCTGCATGGAAAACAAAAAATTTCCTACGCACACGCAAGATCTATCCAAGGTGATGAGCATCTACAAGAGGGAGAGTGGATCTACATACCCTTGTAGATCGCTAAGCGGGAAGCGTTAAGAAACGCGGTTGGTGTAGTCGAACGTCTTCGCGATTCAAATCGCTGAGCGTCCTGCAATCTCATCACGATCCGTCCTGTGATCCAATCACAATCCATCCTGCGAACTCATCACGATCCGTCTCGCGATCTTGATCACGGTCCTTCCGATCTAGCACCGAACGGACGACACCTCCAGGTTCGGCACACGTACAGCTCAATGACGATCTCTGCCTTCTTGATCCAGCAAGAGGGAGCGGAGAGGTAGACGAGTTGCCCGGCAGCGCGACGGAGTTGCGGCAATGGTGGTGGAGCTATTCTAGCAGGGTTTCGCCTAAGCACTGCAGAAAACCGATCTAGAGGATAAACTATGCACTAGAGGAGAGGGTAGCACATGGCTAAAAATTTAGTGCAAAAACCCTAAAACCTCTAGTATATATAAGAGGAAGAGAGGAGGAGGCTTGGCGCAAGGGCCAATCCCTCTAGGCTTCGGCTGAAGTGGGAGGACAGGAGGGATCCTCCTCCAATCCTAGTAGGACTAGGACTCCTCCTTATTTTGGTTTTTTGCCTTTTTCCACCTTTTTCTCTTTCGGCTTTTCTTTCCAGCCACATGGGCCTTACGTGGGACTTCCACCAGCCCACTAAGGGATGGTATTCACCCTCCCATAGACCATGTATCCTCTTGGGTCGAAATACCCCTCCCGATGGTCTCCCGGTACACTACCGGCACTCCCTTGCCGATGAGCCCGAAACTTTTCCGGCGACCAAAACAGGACTTCCTATATTTCAATCCTTACCTCCGAACCATTTCGGAGCTCCTCGTGACGTCCGGGATATCAGCCGGGACTCCGAAAAACCTTCGTTCACCACCATACATAACTCTATACTACCGAAATGTCATCGAACCTTAAGTTTGCAGACCCTGCGGGTTCGAGAACTATGTAGACATGATCGAGACACCTCTATGGTCAATAACCAATAGTGGGACCTGGATGCTCATATTGGTTCCTACATATTCTACGAAGATCTTTATCGGTCGAACCTTTATGTCAAGGATGCAGTTAATCCCGTATGATGTTCCCTTTTTTCTTCGGTATGTTACTTGCCCGAGATTCGATCGTTGGCATCTCCATACCTAGTTCAACCTCGTTACCATCAAGTCTCTTTACTCGTTTTGTAATACAAGATCCCATGGCTAACACTTAATCACATTGCTTGAAAGGCTTATTGTGATGTTGTATTACCGAGTGGGCCCTGAGATACCTCTCCGTCACACGGAGTAACGAATCCCAGTCTTGATCCATGCCAACCCGACAGACACCCTCGGAGATACCTGTAGAGCACCTTTATAGTCACCCAGTTATGTTGCGACGTTTGATACACACAAGGCACTCCTCCGGTGTCAATGAGTTGCATGATCTCATGGTCATAGGAACAAATACTTGACATAGAGAAAACTGTAGCAATAAACTGACACGATCATATGCTACGTTTGTAGTTTGGGTCTTGTCCATCACATCATTCTCCTAATGATGTGATCCCGTTATCAAATGACATCTCATGTCCATGACTAGGAAACCATTTCCATCTTTGATCAACGAGCTAGTCTATTAAAGGCATACTAGGGACATGGTGTTGTCTATGTATCCACACATGTATCTGAGTTCCCGATTAATACAATTATAGCATGGATAATAAACGATTATCATGAACAAGGAAATATGATAATAACCAATTTATTATTGCCTCTAGGGCATATTTCCAACAGTCTCCCATTTGCACTAGAGTCAATAATCTAGTTCACTTCACCATGTGATTCGCATTGTTATGAATCTAACACCCAATGAGTTCTGGGGCTCGATCATGCTTTGCATGTGAGAGAGGTATTTTAGTCAACGGATTTGCGACATTCAGATCCGTATGTACTTTGCAAATCTCTATGTCAAATGGCTGCTCCACTATACGTATCCGTATTGCTACTCAGAGTCATCCGGATTGGTGTTAAAGTTTGCATCGATATAAACCTTTACGACGAACTCTTTATCACCTCCATAATCGAGAAATATTTCCTTAGTCCTCTAGTTACTAAGGATAATCTTGACCGTTATCCAGTGATCCACTCCTCGATCACTTTTGTACCCCTTGACAGACTCATGGTAAGGCACACACAGGTGCGGTACACAACAAGGCATACTATACAGAGCCTATGGCTAAGGCATAGGGGACGACGTTCGTCCTTTCTCTTTCTTCTACCGTGGTCAAGCTTTGGGTCTCACTCAACTTCACACCTTACAAATCAGGCAAGAACTCTTTCTCTGACTGATCCATTTTGAACTCTTTCAAAATCAAGGTATGTACTCATTGAAAGTCTCATAAAGCATCTTGATCTATCTTTATAGATCTTGAAGCTCAACAATTAGGTAGCTTTATCCAGGTCTTCCTTTCAAAAACTCTTTTCAAACAACCGTTTATGCTTTCTAGAAATTCTACATCATTTTCGATCAATAATATGTCAAGCACATATGCTTATCAAAAATTCTATAGTGCTCCCACTCAGTTTATTGTAAATACAAGTTTCTCATAAACTTTGTATAGACTCAAAAACTTTGATCACCTCATCAAAGTGTATATTCCAACTCCGAGAT
This sequence comes from Hordeum marinum, assembly GCA_022496015.1. Lineage (NCBI taxonomy): Eukaryota > Viridiplantae > Streptophyta > Magnoliopsida > Poales > Poaceae > Hordeum > Hordeum marinum. The sequence goes on from CM039672.1 coordinate 391,788,077, forward strand.
GCTTGCTTTAGTTCATAGAAGGATCACTGAATATTGCACACCTTTTAGAATCCTTAGGACTGACAAAACCTTCTGGTTGTATCTCATACAACCTTTCCTTAAGGAAGGAAACGATGTTTTGACATCCATCTACCAGATTTCATAATTGAAAAGTGCAGCAACTGCTAACATAATTCCAACAGACTTTAGCATCGCTACGAGTGAGAAAGTCTCATCACAGTCAACTCCTTGAACTTGTCGGAAACTTCTTTGCGACAAGTCAAGCTTTATAAATGGTGACATTTACCATTAGCGTCTGTCATAATCTCAAAGGTCCATTTGTACTCGACGACCTACTGTCCAACGAGCAAGTCTACCAAAGTCTATACTTGGTTTTCATACATGTATCCTTTCTCGGATTTCATGGACACTAACCATTTGTCGGAATCCGGGCCCATCATCGCTTCTCCACAGCTCGTAGGTTCATTGTTGTCCAACAACATGACCTCCAAGACAGGGTTGTCGTATCGCTCAGGAGCAGAACACATCCTTGTCGACCTACGAGGTTTGATAGTAACTTGATCCGAAGCTTCATGATCATCATCATTCACTTCCTCTTCAACTAACGTAGGCTTCATAGAAACATCTTCCTGTGCTGCGTTACTCTCTGGTTGAACAAAGGTTCAACAACCTCATCAAGTTCTATCTTCCTCCCACTCAATTCTTTCGAGAGAAACTCTTTCTCAAGAAAGGACCCAGTTTTAGCAACAAACACTTTGTACTAGGATCTGAGATAGAAGCTATACCCAACTATTCTTAGGGTATTCTATGAAGATGCATTTGTCGACTTTGGGTTTGAGCTCATTCGATGAAAACCTTTTTCACATAAGCGTCGCAGCCCCAAACATTAATGAATGACAACTTAGGTTTCTATCAAACCATAATTCATATGGTGTCATCTCAACGGATTTAGATGGTGCCCTATTTAAAGTGAGTGTAGTTGTCTATAATGCATAACCCAAAATTATAGTAACAAAACAACAAGAGACATCATAGCACGCACCATATCCAATAGAGCACGACTATGACGTTCGGACACACCATCACACTATGGTGTTCTTGGTGGCGTGAGTTGTGAAACAACTTTCACATTGTCTAAAGTTGTATGCCAAACTCGTAACTTAGATATTCACCTCCACGATCATATCGCAGACATTTTTATCTTCTTGTCACGATGATCTTAAAATTCACTCTGGATTTGCTTGAACCTTTCAAACGATTCATACTTGTGTTTCATTAAGTAAATATACACTATATCTACTCAAATCATCAGTGAAGGTAAGCAAATAATGATATCCACCGCATGCTATAAGACTCATTGGATTGCATACATCAACATGTATCATTTCCAATAAATCACTTGCCCGCTCCATCCATCTGGAAAATGGGGTCCTTAGTCATCTTGCCCAAGAGGCATGGTTCGCATGTCTCAACCGATTCGAAATCGAATGAGTCCAAAGATCCATAAGCATGGAGTTTCTTCATGCGCTTTATACCAATATGACATTTAGCGGCAGTGCCACAAGTATGTGGTACTATCATTATTAACTTTGTATCTTTTGGCATCAATGTTATGAACATGTGTATTACTACGATCAAGATTCAACAAACCATTCCCACTGGGTGCATAACCATTGAAGGTATCATTCATGTAAACAGAATAACCATTATTCTCTAACTTAAATTAATAACCGTGTTGCAATAAACACGATCTAATCACGTTCATGCTCAATGCAAAACACCAAATAACATTTATTTAGGTTCGTCACTAATCCCGAAGGTAGAGAGAGCGTGCGATGTTGAACACAACAACCTTGGAAACATTTCCAAGACACATCGTCACCTCACCCTTAGCTAGTTCTCCGTTTATTCCGTAGCTTTTATTGCGAGTTACTAACATTTAGCAACTGAACCGGTATCCAATACCCAGGTGCTACTAGGAGTACTCGCAAGGTACACATCATTAACACGTATATCAAATATACTTCTGTCGACGTTTCCAGCCTTCTTATCTACCAAGTATCTAAGGTTGTTCCGCTTTAGCAACCGCTCTCCTCATAATCGAAGCACTTAGTCTCGGGTTTGCATTCAACTTGGGGTTGCTTCACTGGAGCAGCAATGATTTGCTATCCATGAAGTTTCCCTCCTTGCTCTTGCCCTTCTCGAAACTAGTGGTTTGACTAACCATCAACACTTGACACTCCTTCTTGATTTCTACCTTCGCGGTGTCAAACATCGCGAACAACTCAGGGATCATTATTTCTATCCCTGGTATTTTCTACTTCATCACCAAGTTTTAGTAGCTTAGTGACAGTGACTTGGAGAACTATATCAATCACTATCTTATCTGGAAGATCAACTCCCAATCGATTCAAGCGATTGTAGCAGCCAGACAATCTGAGCACATGCTCAACATTTGAGCTATTCTCTTTCATCTTGCAGGAAAAGAATCTTGCTAGAGATCTCATATCTCGCAACACAGGCATGAGCCTGAGATCCTAATTTCAGCTCTTAGAACATCTCATATGTTCCCTGAAGTTCAAAACGTTTCAGAGCCTCAATTCTAAGCCGTAATGCATGACGCACTAAACTATCAAGTAGTCATCAGAACATGCCTATCAGATGTTCACAACATCTACAGACGATACTAAAGGGGTTGGCACACCGAGCGGTGCATTAAGGACATAAGCCTTTTGTGCAGCAATGAGGACAATCCTCAGATCACGGACCCAATCCGCAATATTGCTACCATCATCTTTCAACTATATTTCTCTAGGAACATATAAAAATTCAAGGGAGCTACAACGCGAGCAAGTAATCTACAACATAATTTGCAAAGACACTATTGACTATGTCCATGATAATGAGTTCAATTAATCATATTACTGAGAAACTCCCACTCAAATTGACATCCCTCCGGTCATTCGAGTGATACATGATCCAAATTCACCAACTCAGGTCCGATCATCACGTGAGTTGAGGTGGTTTCAATGGTGAACATCATCATGTTGATCATATCTACTATATGACTCATGTTCGACCTTTTGGTCTCTTGTGTTCTGAGGCCATGTCTGTACATGCTAGGCTTGTCAAGTTTAACCTGAGTGTTCTACATGTGCAACACTGGCTTGCACCCGTTGTATGTGAATGTAGAGTCTATCACACCCGATCATCACGTGGTGTCTCGACACGACGAACTTTCGCAACGGTGCACACTCGGGGAGAACACAATTTATCTTGAAAGTAAGTGAGGGATCACCTTATAATCCTACCGTCGTCCTAAGCAAAACAAGGTGCATAAAAGGATTAACATCACATGCAAATCATAAGTGACATGATATGGCATGAACTTGTGCTTTTGATCTCCATCTTGAAAGCACTAGCATGATCTCCATCGTCACCAACACGACACCATGATCTCCATCATCTTGATCTCCATCAACGTGTCACCATCGGGGTTGTCGCGCCCATCATGCTTCTACTACTATTGCTACCGTTTAGCGATAAAGTAAAGCATTACATAGCGCTTAATGATTGACACGCGGGTCATACAATAATTAAAGACAACCCTATGGCTCCTGTCGGTTGCCGTACTCATCAACATGCAAGTCATGATATTCTATACAACACATGATCATCTCATACATCACATATATCTGATCATGTAATTGGCCATATCACATCACAACATACCCTACAAAAACAAGTTAGACGTCCTCTAATTGTTGTTGCAAGTTTTACGTGGCTGCTATGGGTATCTAGCAAGAACAATTCTCACCTATGCAAAACCACAACAGTGATACATAAATTGCTGTTAAGCCTTCTTAAGGACCACCTTTGTCGAATCCGATCCAACTAAAGTAGGAGAAACAGACACCCGCCGGTCATCTTTGTGCAATGAAGTTACACGTCAATCGATGGAGCCGGTCTCTCGTAAGGGTACGACTAAGGTTGGTCCGAGCTGCTTCATCCCACAATACCGCTGAACCAAAACATGACCAAGGGAGGAAGCAATTTAAGCATCAACGTCCACAAACTCTTTGAGTTCTAATCGAGATCTCATCTACACATAGACCTAGCTCTGATACCACTGTTGGGAACGTTTCATGGGAAACAAAAATTTCCTACGCACACACAAGATCTACCACGGTGATGAGCATCTACGAGAGGGGGAGTGGATCTACATACCCTTGTAGATCGCTAAGCGGGAAGCGTTAAGAAACGCGGTTGGTGTAGTCGAACGTCTTCACGATCCAAATCGCCGAGCGTCCCGCGATCTCATCATGATTCGTCCCGCAATCCAAACACGATCCGTCCCGCGAACTCGTCACGATCCGTCCCACGATCTCATCACGATCTGTCTCGCGATCTTGATCATGATCCTTCCAATCTAGCACCGAACGGACGGCACCTCCGCGTTCAGCACACGTACAGCTCGATGACAATCTCCGCCTTCTTGATCCAGCAAGAGGGAGCGGAGAGGTAGACGTGGTCTCCGGCAGCGCAAAGGCGTTGTGGCGATGGTGGTGCAGCTATTCCGGCAGGGCTTCGCCTAAGCACTACAGAAAACCGATCTAGAGGAGAAACTATGCACTAGAGCAGAGGGTAGCACGTGGCTGAAAATCTAGTGCAAAAACCCTAAAACCTATAGTATATATAAGAGGAAGAGAGGAGGAAGCTTGGCGCAAGGTCCAAGCCCTCTAGGCTTTGGCCGAAGTTGGAGGAGAGGAGGAATCCTCCTCCAATCCTAGTAGGACTAGGACTACTCCTTATTTTGGTCTTTTTGCCTTTTCCCACCTTTTTCTCTTTGGGATTTTCTTCCCAGCCGCTTGGGCCTTATGTGGGACTTCCATCAGCCCACTAAGGGATGGTATTCACCCTCCCACAGCCCATGTAGCCTCTTGGGTTGAAATACCCCTCCCGATGGTCTCCCGGTACACTACCGACACTCCCGGTACACTACCGATGAGCCCGAAACTTTTCCGGCGACCAAAACAGGACTTCCTATATATCAATCTTTACCTTTGGGCCATTCCGTAGATCCTCGTGACATCTGGGATCTCATCCAGGACTCCGGATAACCTTCGGTCACCACCATACATAACTCTATACTACCGAAACGTCATCGAACCTTAAGTGTGCAGACCCTGCGGGTTCGAGAACTATGTAGACATGACCGAGACACCTTTACGGTCAATAACCAATAGCGGGACCTGGATGCCCATATTGGTTCCTACATATTCTACGAAGATCTTTATGGGTCAAACCTCTATGTCAAGGATTCAGTTAATCCCGTATGATGTTCCCTTTGTTCTTCGGTATGTTACTTGCCCAAGATTCGATCGTCGGCATCTCCATACCTAGTTCAACCTCATTACCAGCAAGTCTCTTTACTCGTTTCGTAATACAAGATCTCGTGGCTAACACTTAGTCACATTGCTTGCAAGGCTTATTGTGATGTTGTATTACCGAGTGGGCCCTGAGATACCTCTCCGTCACACGGAGTAACAAATCCCAGTCTTGATCCATGCCAACCCGACAGACACCCTCGGAGATACCTTTAGAGCACCTTTATAGTCACCCAGTTACGTTGCGATGTTTCATACACACAAGGCACTCCTCCGATGTCAGTGAGTTGCATGATCTCGTGGTCATAGGAACAAATACTTGACATGCAGAAAACAGTAGCAAAAAACTGACACGATCATATGCTACGTTTGTAGTTTGGGTCTTGTCCATCACATCATTCTCCTAATGATGTGATCACGTTATCAAATGACATCTCATGTCCATGACTAGGAAACCATTTCCATCTTTGATCAACGAGCTAGTCTATTAGAGGCATACTAGGGACATGGTGTTGTCTATGTATCCACACATGTATCTGAGTTTCCGATTGATACAATTATAGCATGGATAATAAACGATTATCATGAACAAGGAAATATGATAATAACCAATTTATTATTGCCTCTAGGGCATATTTCCAACAGTAATACTCTTTTGCGGTGTGTTTGTCGAGATCCCATGATTTGTGGGTTTATGTTCAGATTATCCATGAATATTATTTGAGTCTTTCCTGAATTCTTATATCATGATTTCATATCTTTGCAAGTCTCTTCAAGTTATTTGTTTGGTTTGGCTAATTAGATTGGTAATTCTTGCAAAGAGAAGTGCCTAGTTTTGGGTTCAATCTTGCGGTGTCCTCACCCAGTGACAAAGTACGGGTAGCGAGGCACGTATTGTATTGTTGCCATCAAGGATAACAAGATGGGGTTTTCATCATATAGCTTGAGTTTATCCCTCTACATCATGTCATCTTACCTAATGCGTTACTCTGCTCTTCATGAACTTAATACTCTAGATACATGCAGGAGTCGGTCGTTGTGTGGATTAATAGTAGTAGATGCAGAATCGTTTCGGTCTACTTGACATGAACGTGATGCCTATATGCATAATAATTGCCTTGGATATCATCATAATTATTCGCTTTTCTATCAATTGCTCGACAGTAATTTGTTTACCCATCGTAATACCTGCTATCATGAGAGAAGCCTCTAGTGAAACCTATGTCCCCCGGGCCTATTTTACATCTTATACTTTCAGATCTAAAACCAAAAATACCAAAAATACTTTGTTGCATTATTTTTATCTTTTGTTTTACTTTCCGTTCAATCAATCTATCTCTATCAGATCTCACCCTTGCAAGTAACCTTAAAGGGATTGACAACCCCTTTATAGCGTTGGGTGCAAGAGTTTGATTCCTTGTGTAGGTACACCTATTGGGGACTTGCTTGTATCTCCTACTGGATTGATACCTTGGTTCTCAACAACTGAGGGAAATATGTATCTACTTTGCTACATCACCCGTTCCTCATCACGGAAACCAACGCATGCTCGAGAAGTAGCAATTACCCAACAAGTAAAAAGAGATTTTCTTTCCTCTCATCGAGATAGAGGTAGGCAAAAGAGGGATTTTCGTCGTTTGTGGATCACTCGGATAAACGCAGGCATAGAATGTATTGTTGGGGAACGTTGCATGGGAAACAAAAAAATTCCTACGCATACGCAAGATCTATCCATGGTGATGAGCATCTACGAGAGGGACAGTGGATCTACATACCCTTGTAGATCGCTAAGCGGGAAGCGTTAAGAAACACGGTTGATGTAGTCGAACGTCTTCGCGATCCAAATCGCCGAGCATCCCGTCATCCAATCACAATCCGTCCCGATCTAGCACCGAACGGACGACACCTCCGCGTTTAGCACACGTACAGCTTGATCACGATCTCTGCCTTCTTGATCCAGCAAGAGGGAGCGGAGAGGTAGACGAGTTCTCCGGCAGTGCGACGGTGTTGCGGCGATGGTGGTGGAGCTATTCCAGCAGGGCTTCGCCTAAGCGCCGCTGAAATCGATCTAGAGGAGAAACTACGGACTAGAGGAGAGGGCAGCACATGGCTAAATTTTTGTGTCAAAAACCCTCAAAACCTCTAGTATATATAGGAGGAGGGGAGGGATAAGACTTGGCACCCAAGGGGCCAGCCTTGGTTCGGCTGAAGTGGGAGGGAGGAGTCCTCCTCCACTCCTAGTAGGATTAGGACTCCTCCTTTTCCCACTTGGGCCTCTTTTTCCACCTTGGGTTTCCTTCCCGGCCGCATGGGCCTTCTGTGGGACTTCGGCCAGCCCACTAAGGGCTGGTATTCCTCCTCCCACAGCCCATGTAGCCTCTTGGGTCGAAATACCCCTCCCAATGGTCCCCTGGCACCCTCCCGGCACTCCCGGTACACTACCGATGAGCCCAAAACTTTTCCGGTGACCAAAACAGGACTTCCTATATATCAATCTTTACCTCCAAACCATTTCGGAGCTCCTCGTGACATCCGAGATCTCATCCAGGAGTCCTAACAACCTTCGGTCACCACCATACATAACTCTATACTATTGAAACGTCACCGAACCTTAAGTGTGTAGACCCTGCGGGTTCGAGAACTATGTAGACATGACCGAGACACCTTTACGGTCAATAACCAATAGCAGGACCTGGATGCCCATATTGATTCCTACATATTCTATGAAGATCTTTATCGGTCGAACCTCCATGTCAAGGATTCAGTTAATCCCGTATGATGTTCCCTTTGTTCTTCGGTATGTTACTTGCCCAAGATTCGATCGTTGATATCTCCATACCTAGTTCAATCTCGTTACCAGAAAGTCTCTTTACTCGATCTGTAATACAAGATCCCGTGGCTAACACTTAGTCACATTTCTTGCAAGGCTTATTGTGATGTTGTATTACCGTGTGGGCCCTGAGATACCTCTCCGTCACACGGAGTAACAAATCCCAGTATTGATCCATGCCAACCCAGCAGACACCCTCGAAGATACCTGTAGAGCACATGTATAATCACCTAGTTACGTTGCAACGTTTGATGCACACAAGGCACTCCTCCGGTGTCAGTGAGTTGCATGATCTCATGGTCATAGGAACATATACTTGACATGCAGAAAACTGTAGCAATAAACTGACACGATCATATGCTACGTTTATAGTTTGGGTCTTGTCCATCACATCATTCTCCTAATGATATGATCTCGTTATCAAATGACATCTCATGTCAATGGCTAGGACACCTTGACCATCTTTGATCAACGAGCTAGTTTACTAGAGGCACACTAGGGACAAAGTGTTGTCTATATATCCACACATGCAATGTGTTTTCAATCAATACAATTATAGCATGGATAATAAACAATTATCATGAACAAGAAAATATACTAATAACCATTTTATTATTGCCTCTAGGGCATATTTTCAACAGTCTCCCACTTGCACTAGAGTCAATAATCTAGCTCACACCACTATGTGATTTACATTGTAATGAATCAAACACCCATACAGTTCTGGTGTTGATCATGATTAGCTCTTGGAAGAGGTTTAGTCAATGGGTCTGCAACATTCAGATTCGTGTGCACTTTGCAAATTTTTATGTCCTCCTCCTTGATGTACTCGCGGATGGAATTGAAGCGTCGCTTTATGTGTCTAGTCCTCTTGTGAAACTTTGGTTCCTTGGCCATCTTTGATCAACGAGCTAGTTTACTAGAGGTACACTCAAACAAAGTGTTGTTTATATATCTACACATGCAATGTGTTTCCAATCAATACAATTATAGCATGGATATGAAATAATTATCATGAACAAGTAAATATAATAATAACCATTTTATTATTGCTTCTAGGGATATATTTCCAACAAGTATTTGATAGTTATAGTAAATTAATACATAACATATACAAAAAGAAATTGATTCTTAATCGTAAAATGCTTGCACAAGTAGCTGTATCAAATCCAAATAATCTTTACACTATTTCCAATAAAATAAAGATCATCAATAAAGGTATAAATAAAGTAATATACTGGAATAATAAAAGATGAATTCCTGGAGAGAGAACTTCGGGCAGATACAATAAATTAAGATCAAGTGGTAGGAATCAACGGGCTGATTGCTTTCTTTATAATATATATAGGTCTCGCCCTTGCGATTTCGAATAAAATATCAACAATTGGAACTTAAGTTCCCGTGGTTGTTTCTTAAATTTTGGTTGTAGTTTCTTAAGTTTCAATTGGAATTATACTTTTACGTTAATCGAGGAATATGTTTATTTTTTATGGGTCTAGAACCTGTAATTATTGAAATTGACTGGACTTGAAATTGACTTTTGTTCTTGTAGTTACGGAACGGTAAGAAAGATAAAATACGAGCTTGTCTTATAGCAAGAGTAATTAATCGTTGTTGTTTCAAGGTTAATCTATTTGTTTGACTTGATAATATTTTTCCTTATTCACTAATAAATCTATTAATTAAACTCATGTTACTATAATCAATTCGATCTCCCGGGCCAATCCGGAGACGCCTATGAAAAGGTTGTTTAGATTTACAAAAACGTTGTTTCAATTTACGAAAAGTTTGCTTGAATTTATCGGAAGGGTTGCTTGGATTTATTAAAAGTTTGCTTGGATTTACTAAAGGGTTGCTTGGATTTAAGAAGAGGTTGTTTAGGTATATACATGATTTATTCCTTATTTAATTTAAAAATTTAAAATGCACTTCTTTATTTTATTAATTTAGGATTCAGAGAAGGTAGTTTTTCTTTGATCCATATCTTATTTGATCCATATTATAGTATATGAATACCCCCTATACATATGAAATAATATCTATTGGAAATCAGATGAGTTGATTTGTACTTTTTACTCTATACTATGTTTTATTTAGGGAAAAAATTGTTTTTGTCACTCTAGCTTTTGCCAATTTTGCTTATGCCGCTCTAGATTGACATTTCATTTTTGCCACTCTTAGCTTTTGATAATTATCACAATCACCATTTTTGCCATTTTGTTCGCTTCGAAATCCTTGTCAAACTAGTCAGTCCCACCTTTTTCTATGCTCTGGTTTCTGAGGCCTGATTCAACTTGGGTACCCTTTTAAATTGAATTTCTATTTCCAAAAATGAGGTTCACCATTTTTTTTAATGACTCTGAGGTTCAACCCAATCCATCTTTTCTTTCTTTTTCCTTCCAATACTAAAAAAAGATGGAAAAGGATAAGAATTTGTTTTGTCATATCATGAAGAAATCTATCCCTCCCATGGCAATAACTAGAATTAAAAAAAAATAGAATGACAAAGCATCCGAAAATAAACGATTAATTTCTATCAATAAACCCGCTAAAGCACCAAACCATAGAGTACTTAGCATGGGTGCTACAGATAGATATGTTTTTATACCCCACATTGGAATTCCTCTTTCCTTGTTGGAATACATATATGATCATAAACTCTTGCCCAAGATTGTTATGCGATATACGAAATTTTCTGAAATTGTCCTATCCCTAAAAAGGAAAAAGATGACCCCTTCTTCCTATATTTTACCAAGTAAAAGTAATCTTTCTTTTATAGCCAAAAATCTATTGGATTTTTGCTGTATATCATTCCTTAATTATACGAGACCAAAAAGAAGAAGTGACACGAATTGTTGCTTACAAGATCTAAGACACCAGCGGGATGAAATTATATTTTATGATGTGGAAAAGTAATTGTATATTTTACCAAGTAAAAGTAATTGTTCTATATTTTAAGACACTAGCGGGATGAAATTATATTTTATGATTTTAGCTGTATATCATTCCTCAATTATATTTTACCAAGTAATAGTAATTGTTCTTTATATAGATAGAGAAAGAAGAAGAAAATTATGATGTGGAAAAGAAGACAGGAATTGTTGCTTACAAGATCTAAGACACCAGCGGGATGAAATTACGAGATGAACTCTGCTGTCGGAAATATGTATACAGTCGAAACTGCAGCTGACATCTAGTGCGCTAAGCTTGACTGTCGGTGTGTCTTAACTAAAATGACCAAGGGCATGAACCTCTATACACGAGGTGATGAAGGGTGTAGCTTTCTCTCTAGAGGTCTTTCACCTGATCGTAGGATAACGTCGCCTGTCAGAGGCTTGCAGTGGTTGAAGCTTCAGTTTCGTCGGACTTGAATTTCTACTCTGAAAATGAACCATTGATATCTGCATCTCCGACCTTCTTATGGGCGCATATGAGACACAGAAGGACAACCACAACTCGACTCAAGGAATGTACTGTATTTCCCGACACACCCTGAACTTGCTTTTACAGATTATATTAAAATTCCTCTGCTAACTTAGCACACATATTTAGCTCAACTAGTAATAATGTAATGTTTTCTCAACTCCTGAATCACTGATATAATTACCACTACCATCCAAGTACAGTATCAGTATCAGTCATGCAAACGGTACCTGCTAGTTTACTGCAACTGAAATTATCAGGGAACTCAACCATCCCTGCTTGCTTGTCAAGCTTCCATTACCCTACTACGAGTATATCACTTGTCCAGCAAACTGCAGGTTACCACGGCATTTTGCAAGGGAAGAGGAGTTACCCAGAACAATTGTAGTACAGGAGGCCTTTCATGCAAGTAAAACACTGGCCTTGCAAAACAAATTCCTGGAGGACAATCTGACTATCTACAATTGTTGCCCAGATTTTCCACAGCATTCGAAAGCTTGCTACTACCAAACTGTGTGACGATTCAGTATTCGACTAAGACAGTCTGTGCAGCTTCTACTCACTTAATTCACTGCTACTCAATGTACAATATTTGGAGACCATGACAGTTCTAATGCAAACGACACAGAGGAGCTAACTGCAGTTCCCTCCACATTTTCTCATCCGGGCTTGGGACCGGCAAAGGCAGTGTTAAACTACAAAACTACTAAACACAAAAATTAGCTAACACTACAACCAATCATTCAGCTAAGCATGACACACAATCAACCAAAGGCAGCATTGGCACGACGCACCGGTTGGCAATATAACTATTCACGCAACGTATTCACAAGATCATAACACTGTAAGATGTGTGAACAGATACCTCCGCGTCTTCAAAATCCGTATATAGGATTTATTATGTAGTATGTAACAGAATGGGTTTGTCTAAGTTTTGAGTCAAGAAATATGCAATCGGTCAAATTAGTACTTTTGCTAGTTGCCAACTAAATTAAAACTAGGAAGTTGCCAGAAAACTAGGAAGTTGCCAACTAAACAGATTTTGTGGTTCAAGATTCGGAACCCAGATCAAATTAGCAGTATGCCGGAAAAGAAGGTCAATTAGTCATTAGAGGACCGTAAGATTTATAAGAATAATTAATTGAAGATTCCATAATCCATTCAAATTAGCAGTTCGGCCGAAAAGAAGGTCAAATTAGCCGTCCGAGCATAAGATGTGTGAAAGCTATGAGAATATGTAATGGAAGATCCCATATTCCAGATCAAATTAGCAGTTCGCCGTAAAGAGATCAAATTAGCCATTGGAGGACCATGGAGATGTGTGAGCGCTTTGTCTTTAAAGCCAGGAAGGATGACTCACTGCCATATGTTGAAAGTAATCAGCAGAATTTATCATCAAATTAGTGTGTTTAGGAATCATCAAATTAGCCAGACTGTTCTGCTAGTTGTCAATTTAAAGTAGGAAGTTTCCCAGCAAACCAAGAAGATGCATTGAAGAATCAAGATTTCACTCTAGAAGCACCAATGAGAAGAACATCACTTCTGAAAATCAACTCCATACCAACAAACCAGAATCATATTCAGTTGACGTGAGTAGAGTGTTCAGGGCAAAATATTTGTTCAAGCTTCCAGTTCAGAAGCTTCAATTCTGTTTATGGCAATAACTCCTAATCTCTTTCTGCATATCAAGTCAGCAGCGATACCCAACTACAGGAGGCCACTACTGTTAAACCAACACAAGTGTGAGGGTGGGATCTTTCTTTATCACCGAAGTTAAAAATATGTGCACACTTTGATTTTGTGTCATAAGATGAACCTAAAGAACGTATATATAATTTTGTATATAATATACAAACCAAGTGCAATCATGGACAACAGCATGAAGAATAGTAGACCGACAAATCCAAGTGTGACCAATTCATCGTATGTGTATATATATAATATGCATTAACATTTTTACGGCATTCAGAGCTCATGTACATTCGATCTTTACTTCCTATTAGGTGATAAATTTGCAAGTTGAAACAAGCAGCCAAATATCAAAACCAAACTTCCTCAAACAGTATGGTAACCAGGTAATTAATAACCAAATCAAACTTCGATGATCTGCTTCCATTTTGGACACTTGTTTTGAGACTTCTAGCATTTTCTTGATTCGAGCAAAAGATGAGATCATATTCCATCCAAACCACATGCAAGTTGAAGAAGATACCGTAACCAGTAAGATGGCACAACAGAAACCAAGTAAAGATGCTTCAGGACAGTTGAAAGAATCAGATGTGCACACTAACAACTCCAAGCTGCACCAAAGATATCAGGCCACTGAATGCAAGTTCAAACTGAAAACTACCACAAAGACCAAATCATTATGCTTCAGGATCACTAATAAGAAGTCAAAACCATCAGGGAAGTCCATTTTCTTCACCAAGTCCCAATGCTAATTGACTATCCAACTCTACAATCTGGCAATAAAACCTCCAACAATGCAAATCAATGAACGGCCCAAATATAACCGGCACACTTAGAAGTTTCTTCAAGGAAATCCAGACCATAATGAAATCTGGGAAATCAGTTGAAACAGGCATGGAGTCCAGGTGTAAGTTTTTGTGGTTGAAGAAGACTCCTCCATCCAGAACGAACCTCCCAAACAGCCATCAGACAAACATAAATCAAAGAACTTAAGGTATAGCCACTCAAATCTGATGTCACCAAGCACAGATGAGGATCCAGTAAACCAATGTGACCAACATGGGAAACTGACCTGCCTCAAGTCACCTTCACCATACGTTCACACACCATATGGAGCTTCATTTCCAGACCAGATCAAGATCCAGTCCTGCAAGCCAAATTGTAGAGGAGGCGATAACAAATGAAACAAACAGACCACCTACAAGACACTGACCTGACTTCATGTACGGAGAAAAGGTTTGGGCTCAAACTCCTAACTATCATATCTTGCCAACCCACACTTGCAGAAGACCAAGGGAACAGAGGGATCAAGAGTACAGATAACAGAGAGCTAGTCATTGCCCACATGGCTTGGGCTAAAGAAAAATCTGCAACCATAAGAAAGGTAGGGGCAAAAACCTATATCAAAGATATGGCCAGGTAACTAAATGAAATAAAAAGAATAGGAAGGGAAGAGTATTTTTCGGTTATAGGATGTGCCATTAGTTGAAAGCTCTGGATTATCCTTATATTCATGCTGCATATGAATCTGTATATAAAATATTGTCTAGTAAGATAATTTATAGGATATATAAGTTACGATGGATTGAAACAATACTAGTAGATTTAGAAGATCAACAGATGCATTCATCAGGCTTGAAAGGAGTTTGTCAACTACAACCTGCAGCGAGCAAGAGACATTTTCTATAAATTTTTGGCTACAGGAAATGCTGCTTATAAAGAGCTAAAGCATGGATGAAACGATGAGTGGGAACAAGTTAAGCCTGTCCAGGGTCAGATATGGATGATGGACGACAACAACGCCAGTTCCAAACTGCAGTTATATCCTTTCCAAGTCAGTATCTGCAAGAGCTGAGAATTACTAAGGCAAAGAAAACCTAATGTCTAGAGAGTTCAATTATAGAGTAAAAAAGATTGTAAAAGTTTTAGCCACAGAAGGAACCGCCACGACACAAAATAGGACTGCCTTCTAAGCCATATTATTCCAATTTCTGAAGAGCAGACAACAAATAGTTCAAATTAGAATTGTGTGAAACCAAAACAGAACAGTGGAGACGGAAGAGTAAAACAGAGGGAGTGATAATTATCCAAACGCAAAGCAGCAAGATGCGCCTCTCCCGCTAAGCCATATATAATCCCAATTTCTGGAGACCACCAACATATCCAAACATATCCTGCACATAGGCCCACAGACTTCCTAAATATATCCTGCAACTGATACATGCAGAAGAGCAGCACAGGGATCAAGAGTACAAACAACAAATCGATCCAGAGAGAGAGAGAGAGATCAAACCAAACGATTTTAACAGATTCTGATGGTTTGGGCGTAATCTGCAACCAAAGGGAGCGTAGAAAGAAAAACCTAAGTTCAAGACATAAGTAGTTACGTGAAACAAAAAAAGTAAGAGGTGAGTTAAAACTAGTCTTATTAATTGTAGGATGTTCCATTAGTTTAAATCTCCATTGTTTAACCTTCTCAGATAAATCTGTATTCAAAATATTTCCTGGTAAGATATTTTTGAAGGTTGTCTAAGTTATGATGACTTGAGAAAATAGTAGATTTAGAAGAACAGCGAACAGATTCAACCCAGCAACAGATTGGACTTGAGTTCATCAAGTATGACCTGCAATGAGGAAGATACCTTCCTATAAGTTAAGAGGAAAACTAGGCTCAGCTAAAGCATGCATCAAATATTGAGGTAAAGGGGTAAGTAAGCCTGTCTCGGCCGGGAAGGTCAGATAGAGAACACTGGTTCCAATTATTTCGCTTCCAAGTCGGTATCTGCAAGAGCTCAGAATTACCAACCAAGGCAAAGAAACTAATATCTAGAAAGCTCAATTATCAAGGGAGGACAAGAGGTCAGATATGTTGGGCCACAGAAAGAACCGCCATGCCGAGGAAAATTAGGATCACCCGCTAAGCCGTATAATTCCACTTTCTGGAGAACCAGCAACAAATCTAAATCAGAATTGTCGGACAACTAATTGAGCTATGGAGAAGAAATTAAGCAGAGAGTAATGATTATCCAAACGCAGGTCAGCAAGAAGATAGGTCACTCCCGCTAAGCCATATAATCGCAATTTCTGGACAACCAACAACAGATCCAAATCAGAATTGTCGGGGACTAAAATTGAATTGTGAAGAAGGAATTAAATAGAGGGGTTCATCATCATCCAAACACAGATCAGCAAGAAGATAGGTTGCTCCTGCTAAACCTTATTAAGCCCAATTTCTGGAAAACCATAAACAAATACAGATCAGAACTGCCAAGGACTCAATTGTACTGTGCAAACCAAATAAACTGAATTGGGACGAAATTCATAATCCATATGCAGATCGCAAGTTTCAGGTTGGTAAGACATCCAAAGCTTCATTATCTGAAGAACTCAAAATGACGAGCAGAAACCAAACCTCCACCCTATGATTCATCTGTGCAGAACTACTACACTCCTGCATCTGCTGCAAGCAAAGAAGCACAAACACACACCAAAAGTGCGATCCGCTGCTACAATAAGAATCCAGCAGGACCTCAAATCCACCTCATATTAGCAGATGATGACGGAACACGTGATTAGAAGCAGAAGACCCCACACCAGCAATAGCCATTAAAATCTGACATGCTCAAATCCCCTTTGACATACAACACCACAGGGAGCTCCACATTCCAGATCCAATCCTGCAATCAATTTGTGGAGGAACACAACTAAACCAAACAAACCGCAGATAGAACGCTGACCTGACTCACTCTATGGAAATTTGACCATAAGCACAAACTTCCTAAATATTTCCTGCAGTCGACAGGGTAAGAGTGCAAATGACGAATTAAACCGTATAGAGATAGATTACAAACCAAACGATTTTAACAGATTTCGGCTCACTACCAGCACGCTCTGGGCTAAAACAAATCTGCAATCACAGGGGCAGAAGCAAAAAGGCCTAAATCAAAGGCATGAACAAGTAGCTACGATAAGAGGCAAGAGTTAAAAATGGAGAAGTCTCTTTTGTTTGTAGGATTTGCCAAGGTTTGAAGCTCCATTCTTGCACTTTGCAGATAAATCTGAATTTAAAGTATTGCCTAGTCAGAAGATATTAAAGGTAATCTAAGTCTTAAGTAATACTGAATTGATTAGATTGAGAAAGAAACTGCAAACAGATTCACAACTCAGCATCAGGTTGGACTTTGCATTCGTCAAATCTGCAACAAGATACGTTTCTGTAAATTAGGGGAAAACTAGGCTCAACTAAAGCATGCTTCAAACGAGGAGGTAGAAGTTATAAGGAAGTCTGGGCTGGGAAGGTCAGGTAGACAGCACCGATTCCAATTATATCCCTTCCAAGATGGTGTCTGCAAGAGCTGAGAATGACAAACTAAGGCAGAGAAACTTGTCTGGTGTGTTCTAATTAAATTATTGATGAGTATGAAAATGTTGAGCCACAGAAGAACCGCCGAGAGAAAATTGGGCCACCCGCTAAGCCGTATAATATAATTCCAAAATCTGGAGTGCCATCAACAAATCCAAAATCGAAATCAGAATTGTGTGGAGACTAACTGAACTGCTGAGAGAAGGAAGTAAACAGGGAGAAATGATTATCCAAACACAGGTCATGAAGAATGACTAAGTCTCCCGCGAAGCCGTATAATCCCAGTTTCTGGACAATCAACAATCAACAAATCTAAATCAGGACCAACTGAAACTGAACCGTGTAGATGAAGGAATTAAATAGAGGGGATATAATAATCATCCAAACGCAGATCAGCAAAATAGGTCGCTCCCCTTATGCCTTGTAATCCAATTTCTGAAGAAGCACCAACAAATCAAAATCAGAACGGCCGTTGACTACGTACTGTGAGAACGAAGAAACTAAAGTGGGGAGGGATTTATTTGTTATTATCCAAAAGCAGATGGCAGGTTCCAGGTTGGTAAGAGATCCTAAGCTTCATCACCCAGAAGATCTGACCATGGCAGAATAAACAACCGGTGAACCGTAACCAACGAATCAATCAGAATAACCATGAACAGAAATCAAACCTCCACCAGATTCATAAGGGCCTCCAATTAATCCACCTCGTACAAACCATAGCGCTCGGGGAACCAGAAGACCACACAGGCCATAATAATTATCCATTTGAAAGCTGGAACAACGGACGGGCGCGGGTGACGGAACCAAGGAAGCGATATGAACGGGCACGGGAAACTGACCTTGCCTCGACCTTCGTCTCCAAAATCAATCAGAGCCCCGATACCAAAAACCGGCACGACGAACCTGCAGCAACCAACGCTCGCGGATGCGAACGCGACGAGGAACACGGGATCCACGGTTGCGACTTGCGAACAGAAGCGGGCACGCGAAACAGATTCTGATATGGATCCCCGACCGAGCCCGCGCGGAGGCGGGGGACGGGACGAACCGGACTCGAATCCCCTGCGAACACAGCAAGGCGACGGCGACGGCGAGCGAAGTCAAACGAATCGAGATTGAGGGACGAGAGGAAGGGAGGGAGGAAACAGTCGCGCAAACGCGAGGAGGCTAGAGCGGGGGCGCGGCCCGTCTCGGACGGGCGAGGTCGGAGGAGAGACGGGACCGGGGCGCCTTTTATAACCGGCGCAGAGGCGGTGGCCGGCCTGGCGCCAGCCGGTTCCTTACCGGACACGGCTTCGCGCCCGCTGGCGTGATTATGCTTTGCGGGTTGCTGGGACGGAGCTGGTGGGATCGGGCTGGATCCGGACCGGGTTTGGCTCGGGTTGGCGGGCGGCTGGGCTGGCATGTCGGGACCGCGGGTTGGGGGTTGGGGCGTGGGCCGCACCGACGGATCGGGAAATTTCTAGGTTGCTCGGGAGTCGCGACGTGCCACGTGATGCGGGATGCCGTGTGTGGCTGGCGTTCATGGCTGACCGTGTCCGCGACGACCGACGCGTGGATGGATGAGAATGTGGCACGGTGGCCGGTGGCGGGTGGCGGTGGGGGTGATCCTTGAATCAGCTGCCCACTAGTCATAATGAAAGTAATATAGATAGTAACATAGATGTCATCTAAGTAAAAAATACGATGTGATAGCTAATTAATCAGAACTAACTGAATGCTTGTTATAAGCCATCAAACTAACTGAATTGTATAAACTTGTTCCGGCAATACCTGAAACAAAAGAAAAACTGCATGCATACAATATGAGCATGCTGACAAGAGCAACTAGTATCCAGCATGCTTAAATGTAATATGAGAAAGATATTACATATAAGATCTGAAGGTGAAATAAGAAGGGCGCCAAAGTGATATTTCTTTGTTACTTCTAATATATCTGAATACAGCAAATTAACAATGACTTGTAGAACTAATAAGAAGGCAGTACGGTTGTGTGAGTATCGTCCATGGACAAGAATAAGCCCTTTTAAGAACCTGAACTCTGCCAAGAAGGAAAAGCACAAGTTGAAAACCATCAGAAATTTCAGTGTACTTCAGTAGTTCAGTGTACCAAACCATTATGTTGTGAAATTACTAGACCAACAGTTGAGAAATTTCCTAAAACACAAAACTTATCTAGGTAACATATAATCAAACTCTTGCCTCAGTTGTATTTTGAACATTCCAGGGAAATATATAGTTACACTGTTGTTTACATCAACACAGCTTGGGATATATACTACTTTTGACTTGCTAAATCTTCTATGAGCTCCGTTTACATGAGAAACATCTCAAGAAATTAAGGCCCAGTCATATTTTAAGGAGAAAGCACACTAAGCTCAATAAGTGGTTAGTACCATATTTACTAGTGCGATTAGTATTGCATAAGATTTAATGGGACTTGGAGCAACAATGAGCTGGAAGCCTGAAATGATAGGCATCAGTGCAGCGTCTTGAAGACTTGGGAGTAGGGCGACACGACGGCCTCCTGCACCATCTTCCTCGGGTTGCCTGGATCGGGCCCCCACCTCACCTCGCTCATGTTGGGCGTCTCAACAAACATCATGGTGAACTCGCCCACCTTCTTCACTGGTCCTCGCTTGCCGGCGCGCAAGAACATGTTGTTGCCCCTATGGTAGTACGAGAATATGCCACTAGTGAGCCGCACGATGGATGTCCCCGGGCTCAAAGGCATCACACTCGGGCAGCCGGATCCTTTGCCGTTCGGCAGGCTACCGTTCTACTACTGACATGTGAGGCCCGTTAGGAGCCTGGCCCACATATCAGTTGCCGAAAGGCACATAAGGCACGGCAGAGGAGCCGTTTCCCGCACTCGGTGCCCCACAGCAGGAAATGCACCGCCACCGTCTCGTCAGCCACCAGTGACGGGCATGTCTCCTCCCTGCCGTGCACGCTTGTGTGGGCCGGGCGGGGCGCCTTGTCGACCACGATGAACGTCATGTTCACGGTGTTGGTCGCTGCCGGGACGAGGTCCTTGAGCTTCACCTTCATCCTCCCACCACCTACAGTTTCTTCCGCCTGCAACAGATTTGTTAATAACCAGAGTAAGTGCGCATGAGCTAGCTACATTTGCATCACAAAAGTCCGACCTCTCTGCATGTAGTCCATGCTCAGTGTTCATGACAAAACAGCAGTCGGGCTGTACCGGGCAATCGAACGAACACGTTGTGGGCATCCGAGGAAAATCTCTAGGCGGCAACGCGAACCAAACAAATGAAAGAGGAAAAGACGAAAAGTGTGGTGATCTTGCCATTTTTGCGTCATCATGATGACGCGTGCTTGCCTCTCAGCCGCCGCCTGAGTTAACCCTTGCTCTTTGCCATTTCTCCCCACCGACGCATCTGCTCCCGCCTTATGTTTGACGGTAGGATCGGAACTCGTTTCGTCCGATCTTGTCTGGTCCGTCAGACGAACCGCATCACCCTTCCACCCCCATAATCTAGCCCGAGACACGACTCCTCCCCCTGCTCCATCCCTACGCAAGGTTCATCCACCACCGCCAACTCGCCTACTTAGCTTTGTAGATCAAGTGCATAGACTAAAGGTAGCTCAATCTAATTCTACAAAAGCCCTTGGACTTGGAAAGAAAAAATGGGTGAAAATCATGCTTCCCAAATTGTAAAACCAATTTCAATGATCTACCATACACAATAGAACTATCCTGCAGCAGGCAAGTAAAGCACCTTACCCAGTCAATCAAATTTTATTTGTTCTTTTCCTGGTAGGACAACTGTAAGCAGAGTCATTTTTGTGTTAACAATACAGTACAAATGTGTTGTAAATTTCTCCTCGAATTTGAACAGATGAATCAATGTCATTGAAAGGAGTAGGACATGTCTGCACCTCTATAAAAAGATAAAATATGAACAGATGAATCAATGTAATTGAAAGGAGTAGGACATGTCTGCACCTCTATAAAAAGATAAAATATGACCTAATAAATGCACCTTAAAGATTGCTAGAAACCCTGTTTGGAAATTACAGAACAGATGATTACAATGAGTCAGAGGATAGGTATTAGCAGAACCTGATTAATTAATTATCAGAAGATGACATTCTTTAGACATCACGGAACACTTTAACAATAAGAATAATGGTGCAGCCGACATTCTGTTCTCAGCTAGATGCCAAATTCAGCCAGCCTAATACAAAGGTGGAAGCTCTTTCTAGTTCCTGTAGTATATACATAGGACATAAAGAAAAATTGCATTCTCGGTGGGTGCTAGTGCTTAATGTCGGTGCTAAGGTTCTCATGGGAATATATACTTGAATATTCAATTAAACCAAGCATGGAAACTTAAAAGGAAAATGCATTCTCCGATGAGACATGTGAAATGAAGCAGCATCTTCGAGTGCAACTCTAGGTTACAAACACCATAACAGTAATTTATAATCTGAAATTCTCTTTGAAAGAACCATATATAATCTGAAGAATCATACAGCAGCGAATAATGACAGGCTGCAACCACTTATTATATCTGTATGTGACACTAAAAGCTCCACAATATGGTTGACCAAATATGTTCAATATGCCATACCAAATCAATATTATTCTGGCTTTCGTTGCAAGCAGCTTCAACCCTGCACCTTCTATACAATGCATGCCTCGGTTCTAATGAAAAGCTACTGAATTACTGTCAGCAGCAGACCTAGTAGAATATCATATCCCTCATCTGTGATGTTCTTCAGAACCAGATACTAACTGCAGCAGGCCAGCAGCATTAAATCCAGTGAGGAGATGGTGGCCACCCCGCCCCAGTGGCGCAACCAGCATCTCTGGCCAAAAACCTGCAAGGAAGGCTCCGGACAACAGGGGCCGGGCGGAGGAGGGGAGAGGCGGAGGGAGGTGTCGGTTTCGGGGCGGGGGGAGGGGACGGACAGGCTGAGGGCTCCGTCACCAGAGAAGAAGGTAGAGGAGATGCAGATCTTACCGGAGAGAAGGCGGCAGTTATGCAAACTTTCCATATACAACATCAATAAATCACAAATCAGCAATCGATACCACCCATATATAACATCAATCTGCCATCAAACAGAAACCAACAATCGATACCTCCCATATACAACATCAATCAGCCATCAAACACAATTAAAAATTTCCATCGACTTTCATATAAAATATCTTAGTTACTGCCTTACATATCTT
This sequence comes from Hordeum marinum, assembly GCA_022496015.1. Classification (NCBI taxonomy): domain Eukaryota; kingdom Viridiplantae; phylum Streptophyta; class Magnoliopsida; order Poales; family Poaceae; genus Hordeum; species Hordeum marinum. The sequence goes on from CM039672.1 coordinate 391,810,975, forward strand.
GGTTTGCCATTTGACGCAAAAATCAAAGTTTCTAGACTCTTGAGTCCGTTTCAACTAATCCAGTGCGTCATTGTGCATGATCATCTTCACCTAGCCTATGACTGTGCCTAGCAGTGGCAGAGCTAGACACAGTTAGCCGAGGGGGTGAAAGGTAAAATATCGATGTTTGGGGGGGGGGGGGGGGGAGTTAAGAGCTAAAAAAGTTTTCAACTAAACACCCGCAACAAAAGTTCCTTCACAAATTTGGTCAGATGTTGGGGGGGGGGGGCATAGCCCCCAGGAACCTACATAGCTCCACCATTGGTGCCTAGCTACATGCCCGTCAAATACTTTTGCGCCCATCAAATTGACTTGTCACGCATTAGCGCTCGACTCTATTGTCTCGCTCGCTCGCATAACCCTCAATCTCTTGCATGAGCGTACAAACATTTTTGCATTCAAATTCATGGGACAGCTTGAGAAGGATCAGAATATTTGCTTGCATAGTGCGACGGGACGAAGGGATCAAACAATTGGCATGGTGGCATTCTGTTTACTCCCAGGACACGTCGCCGACTAGAATCCAATCGCCGCTGGCATCCTCGTGCACCAAGGTATGCTCCCACACGCCGTACCCGTCTTTTAGGCCTGGACACACATGTGCGCCGAGAGAAAGTGGATACAAAAATCATTGAACTGCCTCTAGTTCATGCACAAATCTTAGTATTTAACACGGGAATGCTTCGCGCACAACAAAAAGAAGTCTGATCTATGTACAAAATTCATCCAGGCCATACAACAAATGCAACCGACACTGAATATAAATAATTGAACTACCTTCGATTCAACAACACCAATGTTTCTCTACTCCTTGAGGGGCAGTCTATAGGTCGTTTCATTTTTTCGCTCCCTCAACTTACCCATCGATACCATCAAATTTATTGCTTCCCATCGATTGCTTTCCTTCTTCCCATTCCGGTTTTAGCTGATTTTTTTTCTTGCCAAAAATCTATCTATTCTCAATTTTCTCACGCAAAGTATGGTTTGTTTCCCAAAAAATTCCTCGTGCTCCCATCTCACCTGAATAGAACACCTAGCTCGACTACTCTCTCTGGACTTGTGGCGTCGGGCCAGGCATGTTCCTCTGAGACACACAATGGGATAGGAGGGGAATTAGGACTATAGCTCTCTCCCGCTACCATGTGTGGTCTTCTCCTCTCCTTGGCGCCTCCATGATGGAGGTGGATGGGCTCGGCTTCCTTGGTAGTTCAACATCGGGCTTCGTTGCCATCGTTGAGCCATGGGAACAAGCACCATCTCCTCCGTGCTGCTGCCGCCGCTCTATTGGGGACAATATAAAACCTGCTCACTGCACTATGATAGCACCGATGACTTATCCGCTTATGGTTGTGTTTTTACGGGTACCCGGCCTTCGCTAGTGCATTGCCAACAATGATCTAGTACCTCTACACTGGTCAGCCAGGATTTGATGCAAAGCCTCATCAAGCATGCCCCCTTGGCTCACAGTAAATCTTTCGCCTTCCCGTGACCTTGCTGTCACAATGAACAATGGAATTTCTGGGATGTTTGGTCGATTGTACCCTGTGTTTGCACGAGCTTCACATATCATGTAACCACACCTACCTCCTACGCAACCATGCTTTTACATGGTTGTTTCTTTTAGTTACTGCATAGGTTGGATTCATGTCTCCATGGGCCATCATCGCACGCTGGTAAGGGATCCCCTTATCTACGCCTCTACATCTTCCCAGTGCAATTGCTAGCTCAGTAGTTTTGATCGATCTAGCATGTTTCAATTCTAGCATGTAGGTGGAGGTACAACCTTTGGTTCTGGAGGGGGTTTGTGTCGCGAACGTGCTGGTCAGGTAGATGGCTGAGTCCGGCATCCACAACCCGATGCTTGGAACCGCCTCCTTGAGCTGATTCAAAAGATGTAAATTAACAAATTCCCCTTCTACTTTTCAAGCTCTCGTCAAGTTATGATCTTGCCATAATTAAGAAAGGTGATTGATGCATCCATCCACGCCCATATGTCAGGGCATTAAGCTAAACGCGAAGTGTATGTTGGTAAGATTTCTAGCAGCAACAACAGTTATGTTCATGCTGATTGGTCCATGTTATGTATCTGGTTGGTTGTCAGCAATGCATCTGTTTTTGGTTTATATTAGATTTTATGCACTATTTAGTCCCAATGGTATCTTTGATCTCTTAGGAACAGTTGATGGGTGAAATCCTAGCTTACTACATTCGGGGAGGTTAATTACAAAACTTTTTTCTGTAGAGAAATTGACCCATGCTTGAATATTAGTTTTTAACGGAAGGGTCATACTTAATTAGTATATTTTACAAGAGGTTGAGAGTAGCTCGAAAGGTATGCATACATTCTCTACCTCTGCCCTCATCAAATATATCTAAAACAATAGTAGATGTCAGGTATAAATTCCATGAAGAAATGTTGGTTTTTGTAGTTATTTCTTGAAAATTCATTATAGTGTTCTAGCATAGGGTTGTGGTCTTTCTTTAATATATGCAGGATCAAGTCAACGTGTATTTTTAGTGATCATTCCTTCACATGTCACATCAAAATTGAATATACCATAACTTTTCTAATCATTTCTTGAAGAAAAAATAACATGAATATTTGTCTTTGAACTCCCAAGGAAGTTACTGTTTTCACTGTGTGGTAAATAAATATATTTATGTTGTATGTATACTTAATTTCACGAGATGTACATTTTTTTGTTATCTTGTACGTTCCTTTTATTATTTTTCTTGTTTGAAAAGGCCAGTTTAGTAGAAAGGTCCTCATTCTAGGCTCCTTCACTTGATATGATTACTCCTTTAATTGATTTTAAGATTGTTAAAAATATTATTTGAAAACATTTGGAATCTTTTCTTTGTTTTTGCGTTATGAAGATCTTATGCGGCAGACAACTTTCACCAATACCACCGACTGCTGCATCGACACTTAGGGTAACATGATATTAGCAAGAATTTATGATCCAGACATTTCATTGAAAAGTATTAATAAAAGTTTATCATCTACTTCATGTTTTCATCTCTAATTTTGCAGGATTTGATTATTTCAGCAACGTTTTAGAAATATAAATGCATTCTTGATTTTTTTTGGTTTCGATGTGAGCCTGATGCTGGACTACTTCCCTGAAAAATGGATCTGACCCCTACATTGTCCCCTAGCGGGGCGACTGACGTGGCCGTTGTTTCCTCCACACTGCCGGCCATCCTAGCTCCAATCCTTCCCATTGGCGGCGCTGGTGGCCTCTGCCAGGCAAAGCCCACGTGGTGGTTGCAGCGACGGTGCAACTCGGCTCGACTCCTCTCTATGGTAACTTCCGGTACACCACGACGACAGATGGTGGTGATGTGTGTGACAGCTGGGAAGCGTCGCAACGCTGTTTGTTCGGGCCTCCCATGTTGTGCTCGTGCTCCGCGCTTGGCGGTCTGCTCAGTGGGCGGTGTGAAGTGATAACTGCATACTCCCTCCGTTCCAATATCTAATGCGCATAGTTGTGAGCTGGAGACTGGTGCTTTGACGAGAATACCCTACCCAAGCCCATGTGCCGATGCAGTTTGGGACAAACGACAAGAGAGGAGGCTGCATGTGCGCTACAGTGCAAGGCTAAACTGGTCCAAAGTACAGGAAGGTTGCAAATGCGCACTACATACCGGAATTTTTCTGCAAAACTTATACCCACTATATATTGAAACGGAGGGAGTATGTAAGTATCATGGATGAGCTAACAAACTATACTTTCGTTTCACTAGAATGCATATGGCTTAGATATATGTATTTTTTGGAAATGCATGACCAATATGTTGTTATGTCTTGACACTTGTGCTTATGATATATTTCATGTGTATTCTAAAGTTTATCTTAAATACAACAGAAATGATGATACTTCTAAAACCTACATACACTCGTCTCTATGAACACACATACATACATCCTACCCCTATGAGCATCTTCGAGAGGATGAGCCGGTGGGTCTTGAGATTGACAAAGTCACCAAAGATGTCTCGATGTCGACAAAAACATCACCTCCCACTCAAAGAATATTTCGTCTACCATGAAAACCGTCGCTATTGTCAAATGTATGTCATAATGAAAGCATATTAACGTGATGTGTTTAACACACTATGATACGTGGATAGACATGATATGAACCATGACAAAGTAGAGTGATGACTACGTGGAGGTGAGGTCGAAGGGCTGTCAAAAAATGGGAGGCATATAAAGAGAATTAAGATAGTATCATGTCTAATTGCAGTGGTGACTGAGGAGTAAATAGAAAGTAACAAAGAGATAGGAAAGATTATCTTATGTCTTCTAACTATTTGGTACGTATCTAAAAGTACATTAGCTAGGTATGTAGAAAAGTTGAGGGATGCATCTTCACAGAGAAGATAAAAAATGACGACACCTTATGCTTTTGTGCTCATATATGTTTGTCTTGCGCCCATAGCAACACACGGGCTTTTATATATATGTAAAATTTCATATACATTGTGTTAACATATGCAACCAAGACAAAATTTAAAAACATATACAACCAGTAAAAACTTCTAAAAAGCCCATGGCAACGCACTGCCATTCTACTAGTACCAGTAATTGCTTACATGGAGCCTTTTTGTTGTTGGAATATATTTTGCCCCTTTTTCTATGGAAATGATAAATTGTTTTTGCTAGGAAGAATGCTTGATGTTTTTTTACCTACCAAAGGGTAATTGCCATTTGTAGTTTCCCAAAGATATGCAAGTAACGTTTATCTCAGATTTTAAGAGGGTTATTGCATCTAAGGTTGGAACATCATATGTCATGTAATCTGTAATTTCGCAATAATATTTTCAAGACAATTGTTTTTGAAGTATGACATTACATATGCATTTAGTGACTAAAATATCCTACTACGGTCGTTCAACGGTACAATTCATTTGCTTTATTTTCATGTTATACCAATATGTGTACTACCAATTATTTCTTATGCTTGGTCTACTAATGTCCCGCCGCAACGCGCGGGGTATCATCTAGTTGACGTAATAATTGGCTCATGCAGGATGGAATCAAAATCAAACATTGCCATATTAAGAACACATCCAAAATGTGAGTAGGAAAATTAAAGGAAAGAAAAAAGCGAAAAATTCTATGCTTTTTTGTTCACAAGCACGTGATGTAAAAAATTATTTTGTTAATTATTTTTTCTAAACTATGATCCAACCCTGATTCTTTTGGTTCGTGCAGTATGGAATTAAAAATAAGCTTTGCCATATTATTAACAGTAGAGATGTACATGCTAACATTATACTTAGTGAAGTTTTGACTCAGAATCACATACGGATGGAAGAATTGTATGCATGGTTTTCTGAAATGCAAAACTACTTAAAAAATTTGGGCATCACTCAGCACCCTCGGACCCTTCATCATATCAACGCCTATGTTCCTCCTATTTAACCACCCATCGTTTACTGCCCTACCACTCGCATCTCATCCCTCGGTACCTATCGATCACCCATGGAGGTTGTGCGCTTATCAATCGAGGTTGTGCCCGCACCGATGTAGGCAATGACCAATTTTCATGGTGTCAATCATGCAGTAGAGTACATCTTCAGCTATATCACGCTTGCTGGGACAAAGAGGAATTAGAGTTAGTTCTGACAGCCCTCAATGCATTTTATATTAGTATACATCTTTACATTTTTTGCACTTGTTCGCTATAGCCCACTACAATTATGATTTGTACGTCTTTAGATACAAGTATAGCCAGCAAGATTGTTGTGTCTCTAGGCTCTCTTTATCACTATTTTCTACACAACTAGCATATTATTTATAAAAGGGTATCAGAGTGTTTGAGAAAGCTCCAAAAACTTATGTATCATACTCCTTATTTTAGAATGAGTTGGTGCTTTTCTTAGAAATCGTAAGGCTTAGTTTGGTAACACAGTTTTATGAAAACTTTAGTGATGTCACACCCTCACAACAAGACATGCAACATATTTACAGTTAAAGTTGCTAACAAAGGCCCGATTGCTATAGAACATGTCATAACTATTAAATTTGATGAGAGAATAATTTCGTTGCCAGAAGACCAAAACTGGGAGACAAATCTCCCATGAAGAATTTTGAGGACATGCATGAGAATTATCCTAATACTATTCAAATAATGAATGCAACATCTCCAAATAGTTATGTTGACAAAATATGCATCACGTTCAACCACTAAAGAAAACAAATAGTATCAAATAGCGAACATCATCGCATAATCATAGACATCCAATGGAGTGAGACAATTTTGGTTGTTTCCACTTTATACACCGCAAGGAATGCTAGATGTTGAGTGCTTCGAGTTAACTATCACTAGTAGAAAACGGTCCATTTGTCCCGGTTTCAGAGGCCCATTTGTCCCGTTTCTGGAACCGGGACTAAAGGGTCGGGACTAAAGCCCAAAACCTTTAGTCCCGATTCGCTTACGAACCGGGACCAAAGGGGCTCCATGTGGCCGCTGCTGGAGCCTAGGCATGAGGACATTTAGTCCCGGTTGGTAACACCAACCTGGACCAAAAGGCAGGCTGTTTTTTTTTTGAAAGAAGGGGTTTAGGGGGTTTTGGATGGTTAATTTAGGGGTTTCATATTGTGTTAGGTAGCTAATAGAGAGAAGTGACCTCTCTTTCTTCGTGCTTGGTCGACACTGCTAGCTACTATACATATAGAGAGAACTCGACGCTAACTAATAAGCAAATAAAGAGAACCATTAATTACACAAGATCTAACAACTCATCATCATATTCTTAATCGTACAAAGTTAAAGTCTCGTAAAACAAAAAAAAAGATAAAATGACATAGTCCTTCCTCATAGGACCTACTCCTCCCTCCTAGGTAAAATAACATAAAAAATAACACATGTGTCTTCATGATGAAGCAAAAAGATCCAACGGTCTCCAATTTGTGACTTGTGATCCTTCTTTATCTGTCCTCATGCTTCAATTTGGAGCCTACTTGATGGTTTGTGCTCAGTCGAGTATGCAAAAGATAACTCGGGATGAAAGGGGCTTTTTATTGTCATATTACCTTCGTGTTGCATCAACGGTGGCACAACTTCATATGGCAATTTCTGTTGAAGAACATAATAGTAGCCTAGTTAGCAATGTAATCAATATCATTAACGCAACAGTACTAGTGTACTTAATTAGCAACTCTTACCAAGATATTTCGGGGAATATCATCCGCTCTCAACCTATGCACTAGTGTCTGTATAATGTATAATTTGGGTCAGTTCCCAAATTATACGGGAAGATGTCCCTACCAGCTATGACACCAATAACAAAGTAGATAAGATCATCCTTCTCCTCCCAAGTTAGATGTGATCCATAAGTGTAGTGTGTCGTGTCAATTATGTTCTGTATTTCACTCAAAGAAACGAAATAAGTTGTAAATTAAACAAATTTAGTACGGATGAACACCAAATATTTTTATATATAAAATGCAAATTACTTGACAAATATGCATGGTTGACAAACTCACATGGAGGTAAAATAGAAAGCATATCGACATCCACCCAAATGTCGATGTTTCCTTCAATATTATCTTTAGGACGAAGATCGAAGGTTATTTCAATATCCTCCTGAAATCCATATGCCTTGCAAAGAGCTTCCCAATTTGAGCACCCTAATCTTATGTTATTAGGTGCATTCATTACTTTTACAAGAAATGTGTGACCATGTTTAGTCCTCAGGTTGGTTGTCCTCGTCTCGAAACTCTCGTGCTCTTCGAAACCGAGCCTCTCCAAAAAATACCGTCTTGCATGACAGGGGACGAACTAGTCGAATTGTATAAAATAGAAATTACGCGTTGAAGGAAAGAAATAGAAGTCATGCTTAATTACGAAAAAACAGTTATCATCATTGCATACTGTAGAAATATCAAAGTCTTTGTAAAGCCTCATGGTGAAGAACCTGTCGTCTCGCAGCCCAGGCTGGTCACAAAGACCCTTACCTTCACTGCAAAAATTCATGCGCTTGGATCCTATCGTTGTCTGATGACGACGACATTTCCTGTGTTCATAATTCAAGAATTACGGCACGTTTTGGATCCTAATGCGTGTGTGACTTTCGGTTCGTCGAGGCTTTTCTTAAATAGCTCTCATATCTCATGGTGTATTGGTGCGCACTCTCTCACACTAATATAATGGTGTATATATATTGGTGGACACTCTCTCACAGTAATAGTTCGACCGCCGGTGATGGACGCCCCCCTCTTCTCTTCTTGCGCATTATACCGACAAGTATATCGCAAAGAAGAGAAAAAAGAGGAGGCGTCCCCCACGACAACAGTCAGGATTCCCCCATCAAGAACACACATGAAAGTCACACAAGGAGCAACGACAGGACGAAAGTCACACACGCATTATACCACTAAAATATCACTAATACATTTATAATGAACTCGAATATAATATCACTAATACATCATCTCGAATAATCCACTTATTAATGCATCATTACATATTAACTAATACATCTCGAATATTATCATATAAGATCACTAATGCAGATCGAATGCTATCGAATAATCTAAGTCACTAGCAGTTCCTGAGTCGCGGGTGGTGGACACCCAAAGATAAGGAACCGTCATGGGATCATAACTCGGGTGAGATCCCTGAAGAATCTGCCAGATATTGTTGAACCTAGCGTCCAACGCCGCCATGTAGCGACGGACTTTCCCGTCCTCCTCCCTAACACGGCAACGTACCACCTCCACGAGGGTCTGCTCCCTCTGCATCGAAAGTGGCCCACGTGACCGCTACCAAAGAAGTTCCGGGTCGACGACGAGACCCGGATTCCTCACCAAGCTTCGAGCCTCGGAAGGTAGCACCTCCTAGTGCCAGCCCGGCGGAGCCCAGTCCCGGACATGACACCTATCAAGCAGTCTCTCGTGGACCACTCGACGACGAGGATGCAGGTCGGGCATCGTCGATGTCGAGACAATTTCCTATGAGAATGTTTCCTTATCGTTTAATCACTAATTTTTTCCAAAAACCAAGAATTTTTTTGTAATCTAACATACACATACTAATTTTTCATAGGACTCCTAATAATTAAATAAAACATAAAACAACTAAAACATAAAAAGCATCATAAACAAAATCAACTAATCTCTTAGGACTCCTAATTAACTTATTTTTCCTAGGACTCCTAATTTTCCTAGGACAACTAATTAGCCACATACATATATACATGCATATAGCCACATACATATATACATTATATATGAACAAAAACATTCATCATATAAAAAAATCAACATATATAAAAAGAATGCACAGAGCCGGGGCGGTCGACGAAGGTGGGGACGACGGCGACGGCGACGGCAGGGGCGGGGACGATGACGACGAGCGAGGGCGGGGACAACCGCGATGGGCGGGGGCGGCGGCGGCGGGCGCGGGAGGGGGCGGGGGTTACCGGGCCGGGGACGGCGGCGACGAGGGTGGGGACGATGGCGACGGGGGCGGGGACGGCGACGACGACGAGGGAGATGACGATGATGAGGTGACGAGGATGAGGACGTCGGGCTCGGGACAGCTGGTAGATAAAAAAATTCTAAGTGTCAACTTATATAGAAGAAGCATTGGTTCCGGTTTGTGGCACCAACCGAGACCAATGCCCACCTTTAGTCCCAATTGGTGCCACCAACCGGGACCAAAGGTATCTTTTCGTCATCCCAAAGGGCAGGAAGCAAAGACCTTTGGTCCCGGTTGGTGGCACCAACCGAGACTAAAGGTGAGTATTAGTCCCGGTTGGTGCCACCAACCGGGAACAATGGTCCCTTTTCGTTAGCCCAAAGGGTGGAAAGCAGAGACCTTTGGTCCCGGTTGGTGCCACCAACCGGGACTAAAGGTGAATATTTTTTTCTTTATTTTTATTTTTTATTTTTTTCCAGTATTTTTATTCTATTACAAAGGGATTTCATTTTGTTTGAACTTATTTGAACTCCATAGTTTTTGTGTGTTCAAAATACACCATTCAAAGTCAGATCATCAATTTTCAACCCTTTTTGACTTCATTTGGTATTTTTCATGCACTTATTGATTTTTTTGAGCTAAATGACCCTGAAATTGAAAAGCACTTCAAATGAACTCTAAAAAGGTTGAAAGTTGGCATGGTATCATGATTTCATCCACGTAGCATGTGCTAAAAATTTAGAGGGTTACGTCAAAAACTGGATGCACTTCGTATACAAAATGGACAATCTCTTTCGAAGTATCACGGTTTCGGACGAAAACTCATCGGTTACAATAGGATTTTATTTTTTAAAACTTATTTGAACTTCATACTTTTTATGTATTCAAAATGCATCATTCAAAGCCACATCATAAATTTTCAACCCTTTCTGACTTCATTTGGTATTTTTCATGCACTTACTGATTTTTTTGAGCTAAATGACCCTAAAATTGAAAACCACTTCAAATGAACTCTAAAAAGGTTGAAAGTTGGCATGGTATCATCATTTCACCCACATAGCATGTGATAAAAAGTTGAGAGGGTTACGGCAAAAACTGGATGCACTTCGTGTACAAAATGGACAAACTCTTTCGAAGTATCACAATTTCGGACGAAAACTCATCTGCTACAAAGGGATTTCATTTTTTTGAACTTATTTAAACTCCATACTTTTTGTGTATTCAAAATACATCATTCAAAGCCACATCATCAATTTTCAACCCTTTCTGACTTCATTTGGTATTTTTCATGCATTTACTGATTTTTTTGAGCTAAATGACCCTGAGATTGAAAAGCACTACAAATGAACTTTGAAAAGGTTGTAAGTTGGCATGATATCATCATGTCACCCACATAGCATGTGTTAAAAAGTTGATAGGGTTACGACAAAAACTTGATGCACTTCATGTACCAAATGGACAATCTCTTTCGAAGTATTACGGTTTCGGACGAAAACTCATCTGTTACAAAGGGATTTCATTTTTTTGAACTTATTTGAACTCCATACTTTTTGTGTGCTCAAAATGCACCATTCAAAGCCACATCATAAATTTTCAACCCTTTCTGACTTTATTTCGTATTTTTCATGCACTTACTGATTGTTTTGAGCTAAATAAACCTGAAATTGAAAAGCACTTCAAATGCACTCTGAAAAGGTTGAAAGTTGGCATGGTATCATCATTTCACCCGCATAGCATGTTATAAAAAGTTGAGAGGGTTATGGAAAAAACTGGATGCATTTCGTGTACAAAACGGACAATCTCTTTCGAAGTATCACAGTTTCGGACAAAAACTCATGTGTTACAAAAGGCATTTCATTTCTTCACATGTATCTGCAATGATATAGTTGTGGAGAGAAAGTCTTCACTTTTTCTTCGCTTTTGTCCTTTGCTTATGCCGCTGTAACCATAGATAATCTTCATCGTTTAACAGGGTGCTTGGGTTAGCCGTGACTTTGAAGGGAGGAATTTCATGAAACTTTTCATAATCTTCACACATGTCTGTCTTGCCCTCCAATCCCACGATGTCTCTTTTTCCTGAAAAAACCATATGGCGCTTTGGCTCATCGTATGATGTATTCGCTTCCTTATCTTTTCTTTTTCTCGGTTTGGTAGACATGTCCTTCACACAATGAAAACCTACGCCACATCGTTGGCTAGGACGAATGGTTCGTCTGTGTACCCAAGATTGTCCAGATCCACTGTTGTCATTCCGTACTGTGGATCTTTCTATACCCCGCCTCTTGACAGATTGACCCATTTGCACTGAAGCAAAGGGACCTTGAAATCATGTGCATAGTCAAGTTCCCATATGTCCACTATGTAACCATAATATGTGTTCTTTCCCCTCTTGGTTACTGCATCAAAGCGGACACCGCTGTTTTGGTTGGTGCTCTTTTGATCCTGAGCGTTCATGTAAAATGTATTCCCATTTATCTCGTACCCTTTGTAAGTCATTACAGTCGAAGATGGTCCCCTGGCCAACAAGTACAGCTTATCAGAAACAGTGTTGTCACGCATGAGACGTGTTTGCAACCAACTACCGAAAGTCCTGATGTGTTCACATGTAATCCAGTGGTCACACTGCTCCGGGTGTTTGGAGCGCAGAATATTCTTGTGTTCATCGACATACGGGGTCACCAAGGTAGAATTGTATAGAACTGTGTAGTGTGCTTGAGACCAAGAATGCCCGTCCCTACATATTATTGAGTCCGCTCCGAGCGTGCCTTTTCCAGTCAGTCTCCCCTCATACCGCGATTGAGGGAGACTAATCTTCTTAAGGTCAGGAATGAAGTCAACACAAAACCCAATGACATCCTTTGTTTGATGGCCCATGGAGATGCTTCCTTCTGGCCTAGCGCGGTTACGAACATATTTCTTTAAGACTCCCATGAACCTCTCAAAGGGAAAATATTGTGTAGAAATACAAGGTCCAAAACGACAATCTCGTCGACTAGATGAACTAGGACGTGCGTCATGATATTGAAGAAGGACGATGGGAAACACCATCTCGAAACAAACAAGACATTGCACCAAATCACTTCTTAACCTTGGTAGGATTTTTGGATCGATCACCTTTTGAGAGATTGAATTGAGGAATGCACATAGCTTCACAATGACTAATCGAACGTTTTCCAGTAGAAGCCCCCTCAATGCAACCGGAAGCAGTTGTGTCATAATCATGTGGCAGTCATGAGACTTTAGGTTCTGTAACTTTTTCTCTGCCATATTTATTATTGCCTTTATATTCGACAAGAAGCCAGACGGGACCTTCATACCGAGCAAGCATTCAAAGAAGATTTCCTTCTCTTCTTTGGTAAGAGCGTAGCTGGCAGGACTGGATGCATGCCGTCTTTTTCATGCACACGTTGCTGTTCCGCGCATGCCTTTAGTGTATCTTTTTTCATCCCATACACTCCCAACAATCCTAGAAGGTTACGCAAAGATTCTTCGTCACATGCATCACGTCGATTGCAGAGCGGACCTCTAGGTTTTTCCAATAGGGTAGGTCCCAAAATATAGATTTCTTCTTCCACATGGGTGCGCGTCCCTCAGCGTCATTCGGAACAGATAGTCCGCCCGGACCCTTTCCAAAGATTACATGTAAATCATTGACCATAGCAAGTATGTGATCACCAGTACGGAGGGCAGGATTCTTCCGGTGATTTGCCTCACCTTTGAAATGCTTTCCTTTCTTTCGACATTGATGGTTGGTCGGAAGAAATCGACGATGCCCCAGGTATACATTCTTCCTGCATTTGTCCAAATATATATTATCGGTGTTATCTAAACAGTGTGTGCATGCGTGGTATCCCTTGTTTGTCTGTCCTAAAAGGTTACTGAAAGCAGGCCAATCGTTGATGGTTACAAACAACAACGCATGTAGGTCAAATTCCTCCTGTTCGTTCTCATCCCACACACGTACACCTCTTCCATTCCATAGATGTAAAAGTTCATCAACTAATGGCCTTAGGTACACATCAATGTCATTGCCGGGTTGCTTGGGGCCTTGGATGAGCACTGACATCATAATGAACTTCCACTTCATGCACAACCAGGGAGGAAGGTTATACATACATAAAGTCACGGGCCATGTGCTATGCTTGCTGCTCTGGTTCCCAAAAGGATTAACGCCATCTGCACTTAAATCAAACCATATGTTCCTTGGGTCACCTGTAAAGTCGCTCCACTTTCTCTCGATCTTTCTCCACTGCGACCCGTCAACGGGTGCTCTCAACTTCCTGTCTTTCTTACGGTCCTCTTTGTGTCATCGCATTGACTTGGCATGCTCTTTGTTTCTGAACAGACGTTTCAACCATGGTATTATAGGAGCATACCACATCACCTTGGCAGGAACCCTCTTCCTGGGACGCTCGCCGTCAACATCACCAGGGTCATCTCGTCTGATCTTATACCGCATTGCATCGCGTACCGAGCATGCGTTCAAATCCTCGTATGCACCGCGGGTCCACGGTAGAGGATGCAGTCATTAGGGCATGCATGTATCTTCTGCACCTCCAGTCCTAGAGGGCATACAACCTTCTTTGTTGCGTACATACTGTCGGGCAATTCGTTATCCTTTGAAAGCTTCTTCTTTAATATTTTCAGTAGCTTCTCAAATCCTTTGTCAGGTACACCATTCTCTGCCTTTCACTGCAGCAATTTCAGTGTGGTACCGAGCTTTGTGTTGCCATCTTCGCAATTGGGGTACAGCCCTTTTTTGTGATCCTCTAGCATGTGATCGAACTTTAACTTCTTCTTTTCACTTTCGCATTGTCTCTTTGCATCAACAATGACCTGGCGAAGATCATCATCGGGCACATTTTCTGTTTCCCCTTAATCTTCATCTTCCCTCGTTGCAGCATCACCGTATTTAGGAGGCACATAGTTGTCATCATCCTCTTCTTCTTCGTTGTGTTCCATCATAACCCCTCTTTCTCCGTGCTTGATCCAAACATTATAGTGTGGCATAAAACCTTTCTCAAGCAGGTGGAAGTGAATGATTTTAGAGTTGGAGAAAGCCTTCGTATTCTCACAGACAGTACATGGACAATGAATAAAACCATTCTGCTTGTTTGCCTCGGCCACTTCGAGAAAATTATGCAGGCCCTTAATATACTCGGAGGTGCATCGGTTCCAGTACATCCATTGCCAGTTCATCTGCATGCGTTATATAATAAAGTGTATTAAAAACCATTACAACATATCATGAATAGAGAAGTGACCAAATTAAAAGAAATTCATCATCACAGAACGGACCGCCAAACCTAGACAAATCTTGAGGAAAATAAAGTTTGGACAAGGAGCTTCGAGAGGAGAAAGCTTAAGTGTGGCTTGGACATTTCATCGAACACCTCATGTGCATAGGAGGTGAGATAGAGCACCACAAAGCTCTCCCCTCGCCGGCCAGAAAAACAGAGCAATGTGGAATGCTCTGCTCGCCGGCGAGGGGGTATATATAGGCATCCCATTGGTCCCGGTTCTTGGCTGAAACCGGGACTAAAGGACCCCATTTAGTCCCGGTTCCAGCCACAAACCGGGACCAATGGTTGTGGGCCAGGAACGAGGCCCATTGGTCCCGGTTGGTGTCTGAAACTGGTATCAAAAGGGTCCGACGAACCGGGACCAATGGCCCACAAGGCCCGGCCGGCGCCCTGGCCTCACGAACCGGGACCAATGCAGCCATGGGTCCCGGTTCGTGAGTGAACCGGGACTAATGGGCTGGCCCGGACTGGACCAAACTCCTGTTTTCTTCTAGTGTATATAAAATACATTGTGATTGTAATTAGATGGCGACAAGATGCCAACAAGATACTCAGAAAATATATTTACCCTTGTTAATTCCTGGTAAACTCTATCATGGTAATAGCTTGAACAATATCGGATGATCATAGACACCTCCTGAAGCGAGAAAATCTTAGCCGTTTCCATGTTGTACACCACAAAGAATGCCAGAAAATCTTAGCCGTTTCCATGTTGTACACCACAAAGAATGCCAGATGTTCAGAGGTGCTTCGAGTTACCTGTAGAAAATACACAAGAGATTGCAATTAGATGACGGCAAGATGGCAACAAGATGTTGGATGGCAACACTCGGACATTCTACTATTTGCACAAATTCTTTGAAGATAAGGTGGATTATAGTGTGTGATGATCTCATAATACCATATTGGTTTATTTCTCTCTTATTGCATTCAAATGTTTTGGGATCCTGTGGCAACACACGAGCACGTACCTAGTAATGATCACAAAAAGTGCACTACCAATTTTGTTAGTCACGGCAAGCTATGCTATACCACTTGTGTACACATAAACAATGTGTCGGTGTGTCCATAAACATTGTACACATCAAATCTACTACTTCTTGCAAATTAGAACATTGCCAGCAATATTGTTGGTCACTCAGAATCCACAACAAAGGTCAAAGTATTGCAGGAACTGTCCGAAACGAGAAGTTTGTGGCAAAAAACATGTCTTTCTCCATGTCTCTTTTGTGCTCCACTGGTCAACAAAAATCCCTAAATCCCACACCATCGGCAGCACCTCTCCTCTAGGATGGATTTGTAGAGATTGTGAAGCGTCTCAACCCTCCTGGGAGGGCTGCGTTGTGACTTCATTGATTGAACGAGGCTTATCTCGTGGATGCATAGGTGGTTGTGAAGTTACAACGAGGAGATGAGATAAGAGAAATTTAAATAGAAATATTACCTATGATGGATTCCTCTAACAACTCCCCTAGCAGCCTTATCATATGTGTTGCGCATCTAGAAGATAATTCAATACCTCCGCTTAATCACAACTTCATCCAATTGAGGTTACACTAGATTTTTTCTAGACTTTGTGTAGAGGCAATACTTTTGTAAATATATGTACAACCTGATCTTTAGAAGGAATAAAACGAATATGCAATTCTTTGTTGACAACACGTTCTTTGACAAAGTGAAAATCTATTTCTATTGTTTAGCCTTGACATGAAACTAGGTTAGCGGGCAGGTAGGTTGCATCAAGATTGTCACATCATAAACAATGAGTTTACACTTGTGATACTCCCAAGTTCTGTAAGTATAGACTGCACTCAATTTGCATCAAAGAAGGCACTAACAAGAGTTGAGGATGACTTGATTGAGTAAGGCGAACAATTTTTTTTTGCGTGAGGCGAATACTAAGCGACTTAGGGTTAGCTGGTCCGCAGCGGTCCGTCTCCGCGTCTGCACCGCACGGCAGCGTTTCTTGTCCCATGACGGTGCTTGTGAGGTGACACCACTGGTTTATCTCTCGCTAGTGCAAGTCGTCACAACAGGCAAGAAGGTAAAGGGCCTTGGGTGGGCCTTGGGCGTCCATGTTATTACGAGACTTGGCCCACTTTGTACTTCGGTCCAGTTAAAATTCTGAAATATCAAAAGCCCATTTAAATTGTATGACAAGTGTGGAAGTTTAATATCATACTGCTAGTGGAGCGAAAGAAACACTAATATAAAAGATGAGTTGTTCTACCATTTTTTGTAGCATGAAAATAAAAAAGCAATAACACGTGCTCACTCACCTCGTGCCACACTACACACCTGCATCACATTTCGTGAATGTTTGAGTTCAAATTTAGGCTAATACTATATGCGCCTTGCTGGAGGAACTAAATTGATATGCGGGAGTAGGCCTCGAAAACCACACCCCTTAAGAAGCTACACCTGGTGACAGACGATAAAATTTTGGGGAGTGTCTTGCCCTATTGGTCGCTCAAGTTTGAGTACATCCTTGATGCTCGTCCGCCTGCTTCGTTTAAGACGGACACCACCATTCCTGAAGACCATGTTACAATTGAGTTTTCGGTACCCTCTCTCTCTTGACACGTGCCATTGATCCATATGCATATGTGTTAGATGTTTCTATATTATTCAAAAACTTAATTTAAATACTATCCTAAAATAATAATTAAATATACTATACAATTTGTACCCCAGAAATACAATATGATTTTATGTTTTTTCACATTAGTATTAATTTAAAAATTCATGCGTCATACTCCATTATCTCATATGAATGAAATATATTACCCCCTCTGTTACTAAATACTCTTTCCGTCCCATAATATAAACCGTTTCTAACACTATACTAGTGTAATAAACGTTGTCATATTGGGGGAAAGGTGGTAGTATAAGACTTTTTAGAGAATTAAATAAGGACTATATATTGATATATACTAGCAAAAGGACTCGTGCTTTGCAACGGGAGAAAAAAAAATACCACACGCTTCTAATTTACAAAAAAAATGGTCTATAATCTCAGAATTTGTAGCTAGAACCTAAACAAAGATGGTCTTAGCCTAGAAAAGTGCACTTCAAGATTTCACAAGTCTTCTATTTCGATACGGATTGTATGTAGATTTAATATGTACAAAGGAATGGGCAAGTGATCTTCAATTTCGTCTCCAATCCTGAATTTGTTAAGGTTTTCATCCCTAATTCGGATCAGTATCGGTATGAAAGAAAGACAAGCAATGCATTATTTATTAAGATTCCACCCTACATAGTATTTTTGTAATGGTTAATAGGTAAAATAACATCATAGTCAGATTCTACATATTTTTCTAATCAACGTGTTAAATTTGGAGTTACGGTTTAGAAGATATGAATATTAAAAAAACATTTGATATGTATTGCGGGTTTAATGTTCAAAACATCAGGGTTTTCTCTATAAAATAGCATGACGGACTATGAATATGTATTTCATTTATTAGTACTAGAAAACATGCCCATACGTTACAACAGGAGAAAACATCACACGCCCTTACCTACTGAGCATGGCTAAAGACCTTACCCTCATGCCCCAAACATAATAAACATGACTAATACTTCATCCTGAGTTCCACATCTTTCATTTTTATATAGCACCAGACCAATGTTTCCACTTGTCCTCTTTGACGTCCTCGTCGCCGGTCGTCGCAGTACCAATTGTCACTAATCAAGGTTGGCCAGGTCCAATAGATGAATCATCCAGCCTCCTTCATGTCCGGCGAGATTAAGAGCATTGAACAAAGATTTTCTATCATTCGGCTAATATAATAACGGAAACCAATGCACATAATATACATGTGTCTTATCATGTAAATTGAGTAATTTATGTAAGATAGAACATGAAACTTTAATTGGACTCCTCATACATTTTGACAGGTGTCGGCTGCGTACGTGAAGACACTATGGAGAAAAGGATTCCTTCTGTATCCATAGTTCAATAAATCGAACAAAAACAATGCATCTGTGAGCATATTTTAAAAATTCACCTAGTTTTATTAATATGTATAGATTAAAAAAATGTTAGCTACAACCTACAGTACCTCTCAGTTTTAAAATATGTTCATGTTTTGAATAAATGTTTACTTTTTCAAATTCAAAGTTCAAACCATATTTGTGTTTTTTAAAATGTTCGCAAATTCAAAAATATCACTACATTACCTCCTAGTTTTAAAAAATGTTTGTGTTTAAAAATTATTTAGGTCAAAAAAGCGAAATATTGTTCTTTAAAAATGGCCGAGTGTAAATATGTGATTTAGAACTTTACAAAATTTCCGTGTTCTAAAATATATTCATTTTTTTAAAAGAAAAAGAAAATTGCCACGGTATCTGGCACGAAATTTAACGTAATTTAATTTTTCTCACTGCCAGATAAACATCAGGTCTTGTTTAGTCTAGTGGTTAGCACTCTGAGGGGTCTTGCTTGAGTGCCCAGGTTCGATTCCTCGCGGTCTTACGTTCGTCCTCCCTTTAGTATTAGGTATATATATAGATATACATGTGCGTTGTAACGGGAGAAATAAACTTTCACACACCCATAGTGAGTCATTTGTGTTAACACTTTTCTTCATTATCATCGTCCATCATGGTCACTTTCTCACCTATTACATCAAATGTGATTAGTCCCAAGGCGGTGATCTTGATCACCACACTAACCATGCCGATTTCTCAAGCCCTTGCCTGCACCCAGGGGCGGACCCAGAACAAAAATGATCTGGTGTCCACATATACACTATGCACGGGTGGATATTAAGCAATAATATACATAAGTGTTTCTACTAGAATTTACTGGTTATAATGTTAGCACAAGTGCACAACAAATTATATTATTTGTGTATATAGATGAAAACAAAACAATAAAGCATATAGATTGAACCATACGGTTACAAAGTTAAACTTACTCGACACTAGTTCATATTGTGGTCCCACGTGGTCAAGAAATAATCCAAATAAATATAAATCGTTTAAGGAAATTGACAAATTGCAGCAATCTGTTTCTCATTTGTAACATCCTTGAATTTAGAAACCCTAACGATACAGTTTAGGGAACAAGAATTAGATAAACTGAAACAATTATAATACCCTTTAATTTGAAAATTCTGGCCGTACAATTCAGAGACCGAAAGTTACACAATTGAGATACATGTGTCATATAATTTCCAACGATTATACATCGATCTGCCGTCTACACTAACGATCTATGGCAAGAACAGGCGGTTGGCGACTAGATCGGTGACGAGAGGAGGCGTGGGGGAAAGTAGCCGAACAACGCACGTAGAAGTACTACATACAGAGAAACACACGTTATGGGATGGATCTGCTTTATCCAAAGCAGGACTGCATGCACGCTCCAATCAATCCAAAGACGGATGTGCAACTACTACTAGTTGGGCTGCCGCCGCACCTGGTGCCAGCTCCCTGCCTGCATCAGCTTGTAATTCCTTGTGTTCTACAACCGTATATAGTTCATGTGTTTCAACCCCAATCATGTCTTAACATAACAGGCAATGCATTTATTTATTGAACTCTCACAATAATAATTATTAATGCTTAAGGTGTGAGGTCGTCAACTTGTTGACTCAACTTAAACCGCATAAACTTTAATGTTGTCACCATCCACCTTCTTCATCTCTAACATGAAGTTGGGCATGATTCTGGCAGTGAACCATGTCATGTCGTTCTGCCATGGCCATTGAACCATGCATTTGGATGTCTATATACGAGCTCAAAATCGTGATTTGGTATTTGAGGAGGTCCAATTCAACTACTTGGGTTTGTTCTGCATTAACTCTCGAAAATGAATCGAATACCGGGCTCAGCCCCCGCCAATGCGTGCGCGAACTTCCGCAATACAGAGAGCCGGTGCAGCGATTTGGGATGACTCCACTCTTTTGCCTCCACTGCCACAAAACTTGCGAATAAATTCTCAACACGGAAGTGACTGGATCACCCGTAATAATAGAAGGTAGAGTGATCACGTACATAGGAATCGTTATTATTACATGATGATAACTCCGTGACAAGGCAATGTGAGAGCAAACTTATTGTTCTAACCATCAAGCGTGAGAAAAAGAAAAAAACATATTCATGAAGTTCATTCCCATTCCTACAAACCAATCAATTGTTAAGTTGACATTCACTCTGCCATAAATAATAACTCATTGCAAATTATAATACCTCACATGAGATTCAACAAAAACAACATCATCAGGAGATTCAAAAGTAACATCGTCACTTTTGACGAATTCCTCCACGAGCCAAGATTTTTTTTCTTGATGTATTAGCGTGACCCCATATATTCATAGGTAGAGACAAGACGGAACATTTTTTATGCACACACAGCTGATGATGCATTACCCCATATATTTAATTGGTCCACAACAGAATTTATTTTGTTCTGATAATTCCTTAAGATCAAAAATTTTATTTCTTATTTTAGTTCCCAGCGAATTTCGTTTCCTCTTTAATTCCTTCACTTCATGCCTCATATAATTACGGAAAACTATTATTTCTTTTATTCTTTCCTTGTGAAATTTATTTCTTCTTTAATTCCTTCCTTCATGCCTTGTATATAATAGGGAACTTTATTTATTCCTTCTTTCTTTCTTTCCATTAATTCCTTCTCTTCCTGCCTTATGATCAAGGATGGAATTTATTCCATCTTTTATTTTTCTTTTAATTCCTTCCTTTCCTGCCTCATCGTAACGAAGAATTTTTTTACATTTTTTTATTGTTACTTTCCTTCCAAGCTCATAACAGCAGAACATAATCATTTATTTAACAAAATTCGCTTAACCAATATAAAATGATATGTCCCTCTTCTTCCTCCAACAACCCATTAGATAGATGGAATGGTTAGTGTGGGCGGATTCTTACCCCGTGAGCTGGGTTCAAGTCCCATTTGATGCAGTTTTTCTTTTGCGGGTGGACACACGCGTATGCAATGGAAAAAAAACAGGACGATGAAGGGCGTGTACAAAGAAAAAAAAACAGGACGATGTGCGGGCGAGAAGGGACGACGTACAAAACAATTGATTGGACCAAAAAAAATGGAGAAGCAATCCTTCCTTTTTAATATTATATATATATATATATATATATTAGGTAGAGATATGTATAGGTATATATAATAAAGGAGCAAATTTGCACTACGTTGGAACGAGAGAAAAATCCCCACACCCTTTTACAAAATGAACGCAATGCGCAAAACACGAGATCATATCTGGTTGTGCAGATGTAGTAGAGATAAAAGATCTTGAGGGTGGACTCTTACCCAATTCTCTTCGTGGGCTTCAGTCAGGCGACCTCATAAATTTAAAAGCCATTTATAATTTTCTATGAGCTTACACGTAAATTTGAGTACACAAACATGTTACTTATCCTCAAATCCCCGTGAGTGGAAGTGCTTAAGCGGCAAGTTCTTAAATTTATTACACACTACTAAAAAATTGGATACAATAATATTAGAGGGGAAATTCAGTAATTGGTATCTGGAAAAAAGTGCATGCATATGTGAAGTTTGGAGAGGAAAGATTTAGCACCATGGTCCAGCCGCACCCACGCTCGATGTCACTCGATTAAGACAACTTTCATATAGACACGAGCCAGCTTAGCACTTAAACTCCAAAGCTTAGCTATTGAACATTGTCAGCTGGGGACCAGGCCTAGGACATTTTTTTCTCAACCAAGCGTGGGCTCAAACAGGTGCCTCGATGCTGCCTCCCCTACTCATGTCGCCCCATGCGAAAAAATATGCTAGTAGTAGTATTTTCTTGGTTATTTATTTATAGCATGGCTACACCTGCACATCCATGTTGGTGTATGTGTAGTTTTACATGCAAAAAAGAATATTTTTTGCATTCTTAGTAAAAAAGAATGCTTGTGTTCTAAAAATAAAATAAAGAGTTCACATGCCCATATATATCTTGTTGTTGCTGCGGTTTTGTTTTTTCAGAAATAATTCAGAAGATATAAAGATATAGAAAACCGTAATAAGGACCTCTTTGATTCGCAGGATTTTAAAAACGCTAGAATAGAAAAAGTATAAGGTTAAAATGACAAGTCCATCTGAATTCTATAGAATTTGCAAGGAGTGTTTGATTCCCAGAAAAAACAAAAGAATAAAAGGTTCCATAGGAATAAATCCTGTGAGATCCAACCCTATGAATCAAAGGGCCAACATAGAATTTTTTTCTAAGAATTTCAATCTTGTAGAAATTTTATAAAATTCTTTTAAATCAAAGGAGCCCTAAAGATGTCGATGCAGAGATGTAGTAAACCGAAATAACAATGATGCCGTGCACAACAATGCAATAAAAAATGTTGATCTACGTTGGCCGTACGGAGACAACCACATAACTGATGCAGAGTTTCAGTATTTTATTCCCTAATAGCACTAACCATGCCGTAGGTTTATTAGCAACCATATGGCTGTTAAACAGTGGATGATTATTCTTGTCGTAAAATATGTTGCGATTAGGCACAAATCCCCAAACATGACGTAAGACGATGCTCGTCACCGAGCGTAGGTGCGGCTGCTCCATGGTCCCAAGCAATATTTCCGGTGAAGTTTGTTTGCTTGATGCTTTGTACGCATACGTATGTAGATGGTTGCTTTATTATAAAGTGTGGCGAAAGACTACTTCCAAAGATATATGTCGTAGACATATATACATCAGTATTGTGTTTGCTTTGAACACTAAATTTGGTCTTTAAAAAAATATATGTAGCCATAGTGAAGCCTTCTGGCATGTGCATGAACCAAACACTACATTAGCTTTCTTTTGAACTCTGAAGGCACAAACTACAAATTATGTAAATGTATGAAAAACAATCATCAAAGCTGCAAAGCGAATGTGATTGCATCCAAAAAAGAGAACTGCTTCACAAACAAAACCCATGTAGAAGAAAAGTAGTGGTCTCATCACGGTCATGCTCATAGAAGCCGTCGACAGCATCACGCACATAGAGCAGGCCGGCTGGCCGCTCCAGCTTATGCACAACACGCAGACAACATCATGCATGCACACGCGGACAGGCCGACCGGCCGCCACGACACCAAATCCGCCGGTCCACCTAAATCGCGGTGCCCTGATTGTTGATGTCGCAAGCGTTGGCTCCCACCATCGCGCATGCACCCAGCTGCTGCACGCCTCCTCTTGCCGGCCGCATCACGCACGGGCTTGTTGGCAGCAACAGCAGGCAGAAGCATCACTTCTTCCCAATTCATCAATCCCTCGGACTTGTTGGCAGCAACAGCAGGATGAGGAGGAGAAGGAGGATCTAGAGCGGGCAAGTAGACAGACAGATCGAGCCAAGAGGGCATGCATCGAGCGTCAGATCCTGGCATCTCCGATGCGGATCCCCGTGCCGCGGCTCCCAGCTGCTCCTGCGCCTAAGGTGATGATCCGGGCTCTCAGACAACGCTCCTTCGTGGCCTCTCTTGGTTTGACATTGATTTTATCGTATTTCTCAATCTGATCTCTCTATTTGAGAAACGAATTTGATCCAGGTTCAAATCCACGTCGGGGAGGACATACTGGATCAGTTTCGCCCGGACCCCTCGAAAAAATTAGAGAGGGGTGGAAGCTTCCAGAGAATTCAAATAATTATTTCTAAGCATCGTCTCCAGCGCCGCCCGCTTTGATCCCGACCACCGTCGTCTTTGGTTCCTGCATCGAGCCGGACGATTTGGTAGCCCAGCCGCTCGCCCGCGTATGAGTCGTGCCACGCCGCAAGCCCAGCTCTTGCAGCGGCCAGCCGGCCCACGCCACGGCCTGTACGAATTGTTTTCTTTATTTACGCGATTGGAACGGAGTGCGGGTTAATTTCTACGAAGCATATGTATCGCCGTATAATATTTTGAATGGCTTCGATACGGATATCCCTCAAGTATTGTTTTTTTAATTTGAAAATAAAAGAAAAAATTGCCGATATGGGTATCCTGAAGTATCGCCGGTCAATACTGTTCTTGCCTTGATGTATCGTTGATCCGTTTATGTACGTAGTTGATGTGTGATGTATTAATGTAATAGTTGGATAAAAGTCCTTACTAAGGATGCTGCTTGTTGGATAAAATTACTTGTTGTTGTTGGCTTGTTGTTTTTGATGTTTGTGACGCAAAATTACTTGATGATGTTGTTGTTGCCTCCGATTGCTAGGGAAAAAGATACAAATATACATTATGATATCTTTTATCTTTATTTATCATCATTTGAGCATTATTGATGTGTATTGCTTGTTGATTTTAATTATCATTATGTTCATAAGTGAGAGTTCATATTTATAGTTATGAGAAAAATGAGCTCAATGAAGATTGTGCTCTCGATATTGTTATCAAGAAAGAACTTCTAAAACGTTGGGAGAACAGTAGTGGAGCAGTATTTTGATCTCTAAATTGTTATCAAGAAAAAAATTGGGTTGAGGCAGTCCCTAGCCATGTGACCCCTTCGATGATGGTGAGATTTTTAAAATGAGAAACAACGAAATATGAAAGCAATTAAGAAACCAGTGAGGCAACATTTTGATTTCACCTGACACGTTTTATTATATTAGCTCTCATTACATGTCATTTAATTATTATTTATATATGCTTGATGTATCGCCGTATTGTTATTTGCCGTATCCCGTATAGCCGTATCGATGTTGCCGTATCGATGCTTCATAGGTTGATTTTACAAAATGCCAGTTTTTTAGCAAAACTGTAATGACGGACGCAACCACATGCATGAAGCCTGCGATGTGGGATAACTGCCCCCCTCAAAAATGCAAGTTCTTTGCTTGGATTGTGAGCAAGAATAGGATTTGGACAGCGGGTCGCTTACAGAAGAGAGGATGGCCAAATTATAGCCTTTGTCAGCTCTGTCTTAGGGAGCTGGAGTCCGCGGCGCACCTCCTCTTCAAGTGTAGGTACTCTCTACGGGTGTGGGCGGCCGTGAAGGAGTGGCTTGGTGCCCCGGTGCCTCGGAATTGAGATTGGACTTATGAGGAAGTATTCATTCGATGCATGCTTGGTGGAACGTTGTAGTGCTCACCCAAGGTCATAGGAGGAAGGCCATGGCCACCACACTCATGCTTGTGATGTGGGCGCTATGAAATGAATGGAATGCGCGCTTTTTGGGAACAAGTCTATGCTACCTTCCATCGTTTCCGCAAACATTAGATCCGAGGCAAAGTTGTGGGTAACCGCCGGTGCTAAGCACCTAGGTTATATTATGCCGCGAGAGTAGGCTTTTGTCTCATTTGTGAAGGTGTAATGACCCTCGTCTTAACTAAAACTCTTGTCAATCTTTTTTCTTTATTAATGATATGATGCAAAGCTTTTGCCTTCATTTAAAAAAAATACTAGCTAAGTGCCCATGCGTCGCTATGGGGCAAAACAATAATTATAGATGCACTAAGAAATAATTATCGATGCGTCGATACCAAATTATATTGTCATTTTTATGTTGAGTGAAACACCATTATGATTTTCCTCGACAACTAATTGTGTTGTATAACTTTTTATGTCGAGTGGAACACCATTATGGTGGTTTTAAATTAAGCATCTCACCCAAATTTCATATGGTGCTCAATTAATAAAGCTTTTGTTTGCCAAAATTTCACTATACTACTTCATGTTCTATAAATAGAAGGACACATTATATTATGTGCGCATAAACATAATCTTAATGTCCCTTCTACTTAATTTAGGCATGCAAGGCCAGTTTTATCAACTTCTCATATTTTTTTAAGGATAAAATTCCAGCAAACCAGCAACTCATGTATGCAAATGTGTGCTATTCCTTAGCATATTAGAACTGAAAACCTTACTATATTAATGCAACATATAACACTGACATAATATCGGGTGCTACAGTTAGAAACTGTGATAAAGGGAATCACGTACATACTTCTAAAGTGATCTCTCCAACAACAGATATGAAAGTTAGCTAACATATTCTAAATTTGTACCAATGTGAAGCAACTAAAATTACCATCATACTACTCTTATCTGAAATTTAGCCAAAACTCAAATATACATTATGTGTCTTTTGAATCTGAAGTGAACTATTGTCAGCCAAGGGACAACCATTAATTCCTCGCCAAAAATAAAGAGGACAATGACATGAGCCACACATTAACTAACATCCCAAAAATTAATGAACACTTTGAAGTAGATTTGATAAAAAGCATTAATCAACAAGGAAAAAAAGCATATCCCTTTATTTTGCCTAGGCTATGCAGTAAAATAGTACCAACAAGGAGCACCAACCATTGTCAAACATTCTCTGGGTAGATTTGTTTCCCGCCTTTTGCACTACCAACAAAACGACAGGATTCATGCCACTGCAATTTCAGCCTTTCTGTTGCATGATGACAATAATGAAGAAATGACCGGCCAAGGCGGGTTGTCAATCACTTCCCGGACATCATCTTATCTATTGCCAAGCACTGGTGATTTTTCTCATGACATAGCTGCCATCCCTATCATTTCGGCAAGCCTAAAATCTGAAAAGTAATACAAAAGCTTTGTAGATCTATAAGAAATAGTACAAAATGAATCATACATAGCAATTGTACAAAATGACTCTAACGGATCCAAGCATAGTACAACAAAACCAACTCATTAATTACTCAAGATTTACAAATGGAAAAGACAAAATAAAACACACACCTACTTAGTGAATTTTGGAATATCAAATAGATCATCTCCGCTCTTCTCTACAAAATTCAGAAACTCTTCCAATGTATGCTTATATTGTTGAGTGTCACAGTTGTAGCCTAAAAATATAGAGTGCAATAACATTCAAAGAAACAAAGGTCATTAGTCGGAGAAAGACACAAAACATAATCCTTCTGGTTACACGTCCTTTTTACCACAGATTGTGTGCCCTTTTCTATTGAACTGTAGTCATAAATTGTTTCTATTTCTTTTTTTTCAAGCAGCCAGAGGAGATCTCTCTTTTCATTACGAAAAACAACATGCGTTTCTCTCTAGTGCTCTATGCCATCTTCTTGGAAAGTAGCAGTTGACAACAAACATCCTGACACCTTAAGAGATCTGCTAGAGCACACTTGGTACATTGATCCACATAAAAACTTCATCAAGAATAAATAGAAAATGTTGCATTGTATCCATTACAGACTTGAAATATGCACTCAACTACTACTATTGAAAATATTTTCCGAACATATCCACCACGGTGGAGATAATGGGACACTTCTACCGAAAGGATT
The DNA here is from genome assembly GCA_022496015.1 of Hordeum marinum. Taxonomy (NCBI): domain Eukaryota; kingdom Viridiplantae; phylum Streptophyta; class Magnoliopsida; order Poales; family Poaceae; genus Hordeum; species Hordeum marinum. The sequence continues at coordinate 391,838,993 of CM039672.1, forward strand.
TACTGTCAAAACTGTAAGTATGTGGTGATGTCATGGGTAAATGCAAAAGAAAAATATGTATTGACAAATGACAATCTGCAAAACCTTAAGTTAAGACAGAAGAGTGGAGCGACATTCATTTCAAAGAGAACAGATGAAGCTAACAATACCCAATCGTGGTCTTCTCATTGACACGATTCGAGTTGCAACCATGGTGGAAGGTGATTTTCTTTAGCACAAGCGGCTCTTTGAAATTCATCATCCTGAACATAAAAAATTAGATACACGTGTTTTTGTAGTTTCATACTATGATATATGGGAAGAATAATGGTCCATTTTGATACCTCGTCTAGTTCATCAAACTAAAAATCCTGACAAAATGATAAAACATTGAATGTTAGACATAAGCTGATTTTAAGTACATGTAATCTGCATAAAGCAAGGAACACATAGCGTGTGGGGCATAGCCGGCATCAGCATGTCCTCCTCCAGCACCACCACGCCCTACATCTTCAACATCTCTAGGTGCACCAAAGGTTGCGTCCAAAATGCTATGCATAACGACGAGTGGGTCAGACACATCAACACCTCCAAAATCACCACAACACAACATATTTTCGAGTTCGTGGCTCTCTGGGAGAAGGTGGCCACTGTACAGCTACAGGACAACACCCCGGATGAGATTGTCTGGACGCTAAATGCCTCCGGAGTTTACGACGGCACGTCGGCTTACCGGGCCCAATTCGAGGACCTTGCTCCTACAACTATGAACCCTTTGGTTTGGAAAAACTGGGCACCTCCAAAGTGCAAGACATTTGCCTGGCTCGTACTTCAAGACAGAGTCTGGATAGCCGATAGATTGCAACGGTAGGGTTGGCCAAACTGCAGAGAGTGCCAGCTCTGCAAAGTCCAAGGAGAGTCGGCTGCACACATGCTCTTCAAGTGTCGATACTCCATGCGCATCTGGAGGATGATCCAATCCTGGCTTGGTCTGGTTAGCTTCGAACCCGACTCCTGGAGCGTGTTTGTTACGGTCAAGGAGTGGTGGTCCTCTTTATGCCTTCCTGGTGGTAGATGGCGTCGGGCTTTGTCCTCCCTCCTTTTGCTTGTCGTATGGGAGCTGTGGAACGAGCGCAATGCTCGCGTCTTCCGTGGGGTCTCCTTCATGCCTTCTGTGGTCTTCGTCAAAATCAAGCACGAGGCTTCACTTTGGGGTTTGGCCGGCGCTAAGAACTTGAGAACTTTGATGCCGCGAGAGTAATCCCATTTTTTTCTAGGCATCTATGCCCTTGTTACCTTGTTGTAAAACTTTTTCTTAATTAATATGATGAGGCAAAGTTTTTGCCTCCGTTTCCAAAAAAAAATGACGAGCAGACGCATGAACACAAGCGTCTGGATACAGTGAAGATGATGCCAATCATGTCCAGCATAATATTTACGCTAGAGAACTCCACAGGGAGCGCGTGCGCATGGATGGGTGTGGGCTGCGCAATGCCCTTGTCACGGAGAAGGTAGAGGTGGACTCAGGGACCACATCATAGAAGTCACAGGTGGGCAACACGACCTCGTCGCAGTGAACAATGAATTAGGATCTTTAACCAAATTTGTTCTTATGGCCTAAGAGCATCTTCAACCGTCCCAGGAAGGCCTCCAAGGCACTTTTTCTGTGCCAGCGGAAGAAAAAGTTCCCACTTGTGCCCCCACAAGTCCGATTAGCGCCGGAATGGTTAAAAATAGCACCGGCGAACCCACCCCATCCTCAGGATCCTGGGGGCAGCTGGGACGCCGGCGATATTTTTTGCATGGCTGACTGTGGACCTATGCCATCTCTCTCTCCTCTCTCCTCTCTTTTTCTCCCGTGTGGATACAAATGGAGCAGAACCAGCATGCGGTGTGCACCTATCAGAAGCAAGAAAAAGTCATGGCATGGGGGACCGGCTCGAAAAAATAAGCCCCAGCCCAAAAATTTCACCGGCTCACCTCTTGCCAGTGAAAAAAAATAACCCTGAGGAGACCAAACTGCTGGAGATGCTCTAACTACCCATGTGATGCCGCACCACCATCTTTCAAATTTAAGAAATCCAAAATGAAGGTCTGCCGGGTAGCTCAGATCATGTAATTCAAAGGAAATATGAGAAATACACAAGTAGTAGCGAATAGTAAATTACATGCATAACAAACAGAAGAACAAACACCTGTCGGTAATCCTTGTCGTAAGCTAGCGGGATAGGCAAACTGTAATTCTCGGCAAGGTAAAACCGACGGGCAGGGAACCTACCATAGGGTTTTGATTTTGAAATCCCCTGCGTACGGACGCGGGCTCTGGCAACCGTTGTGGCGCACTGCTTCCGCCTCTGCCCCCCGTGCGCATGCCCGTCCCGGCCGTTGCCATGACCGTTGGATGGCCATCGAGGCCTCGCCGGACCTGGTCGCCGTGGGGCGTCACGGGCTGGCCCCCTGCTCTGGTCGCTCGTCACCGTCGTGGGCTGACATGGCGGAGGAGGAAGAAGAGCTAGGGGGTCGGGTGGAGATGCCTGTGTCCCTGGCGCCTCCCCTTCTGGGTGATTTCTAGGCCGCGACTCGTCATGCGCAACCGCGAGGCCGGTCTGCTTCACGTCGGCGCCGCGAGAGGGCCCTACCGGAGCTACGTCGCTCAGCCGCCATGGTTCGGCCCGCCCCCTTCGGTGCCCGGCCCGTTGCGCTGCCCGGGTTATCCCCCGTGGTGGCGGACGGTGCCTCCGACTGCGTGTCGGTGGTGGCCTCTCCGGTGAGCATTGGGACCGTCGGCGCCGTCGCTGAGGTTGACCCCCCTGCCGGCGACGCTCTCGACTGCGGGCGTGCCAGGGTGGTCAGGTGTCGACCGGGCGGACAAGCTGGGTGGGTCATCTCTCTGGGGCCGGGTGTTGGTCGGTTGGGTGGGCTCTCGGCCCAAGAGGTCAGGGAGGCCGCGCGGAGGGCCCGGGTGGTGATCGATTCGGCCAATAGGGCCAGGTTTCTCTCCCACGAGGATCCGGCCCGTTGGATTTGGATCCAACAGGGCTCGGTGGATCTGAGCCAGGGCTGGCCTGCGAACAGAGGAGAGGTGTCGCGCTGGGGTAGGGTTTCCCGCATTGTTCGTCTACCTCATGCGCCGCCGCCACTCTTCCTGCCCCCCTCTTCGGCCGCCCCGGTTCCCTCTTAGTCTGGCGATCCTGTCCCTCCCAGCCCACACACTTTCCTCGAGGTGTTGACGGCCTGCGACGCTGGCGACGGTCAGTCGCGGCCGAAATGGCCCCTGTCCGCCGGTTCGACTGGGCGCCTCTAGCCTTCTTCCGCCGCGTGCTATGATTGTGGGGAACAGAGCCAGCAAGGGCGGCCGGCTGTGTACTCCAGCACCTCCCTGCGTCGCCCGCCGCCCCCGCGAGACCCTGCCAGGGATCCACGGCTCCCGCTTCTGGGGTCACCTGGTGACATATGGCAGCGCGATGAGGCCCGTCGGTAGGAGGACGATCTGCGCCATGAATCGGAGCTTCGGGAGGAGCTCATGACCTGGCCGCCGCCGGCGGTTCGAGACAGGGAGGTTCCGGCGTCCCGCACTCCGGTTGGCCGGGTTGCCGCCCCAGGCCATCCGACGACGACTGGCGATGTCGTGGGTCTGGTTCGGGCGACTCCGGTGCTGCGCGTGATGGTTCCTCCGATCGGCGTGGTGATGAGGCCCGAGTCTCTCGCGCCTTCGGCTCCGCTCAGCGGGATGACCGTCGCCCTCTTCGGGACTATGACCCCGAGCGGTGGCGGAGTGAACCCCGACCGGACCATTCTCCTCCTCCGCACCGGTCCCCCGACCACCCAGGTGCTGCTTCTCAAAACAACAAGAAGAAGAAGCACAAGAAGAAGAAGACCTCAGGGGTGGCCTCTTCCCCCGCCCCTTTGGGAGACCCGGAACAGGAGGTTCCAGTGGCTCTGGTGGCCGTCGGCTCCAGAGGCGGTCGCCCCCCCAGGACCCGTGAGGAGACGATGTGCATCAACTGTGGATGCGCGGATCACTTTTGCTCGGAGTGTGAGGCCCCTCCCCGATGCCCCATGACCCTTGCCTATCTCGAGTACGGGACTGAAGGGGGCGGTTTCTACTACGTGGATACTGAGATTGAGGAGGAAGCGGTGCGGCCGCACTTGGCGACGGTCACTCCTGCCCCCGAGAAGGACCTGCCTTCTGGGGTGGTGATCTCGGCCGACCTCATCCAGGCCGAGCTTGCCGCCTACATCGGTGACTTCCGTGACTCCGACTTCACTTGGGAGGTGACCGAGATAGCCCCCTCATCTTCTCGGTCCCCTTCCCCTCCTCCGAGCTGCTCTGTGTGTGTTCCCAAGACCTCATTCGCTGCCCCATCAACAAGTTCATGATCTCCGTTCGTGCCGCTGATGTGGAGCCTGACCTGGTGCCTTCCTTGGAGAAGGTGCGGGTCCTTGTCTACAGCTTGCCTCGTGGTGGAAGGGCGGCGGCGCGGGGTGGCAAGCTTGCCCATATCCTCAAGGCGATCTCTAAGCCGGTGGGCAAGCTGGTGTCCGCTGATCTGGCGTCCTTTGAGGATGATGGCCCCGCCCACATTGAGATTCTCTGCCCCACTCCGGTAGAGATTGATGGTCTATCCTTGGTATTCTACTTCGGCAAGAATGGAAAGTGCCTCACCTTCGAGCTTGAGTCCCCGGTTCCTCAGGATTTGCTTGGGCCGACTACCAATGCCATTGTGCCTCGCCAGGGTGAGGGGCATGGTGGAGATGGGGCCTCATCTGGGGAGAGCTCCTCTGGTGAGGATGATGTGGTTCTGCCTGCTCCGTCCGATGGGCGGCGTAGCCCGGTTTTTACTAGTCGTGGGTCCTCCTACCCTACTGGGACGGCCTCTCACGTGGCGTTGGGGGGTGGGTCTATGGTCATGGCAGTCCCTCCCCCTGTCGCAACCTCGGTGGCTGACCTGGAGGTCATGGAGGAGGACGTGGTGAGTGTGGGGATGGAGGTGCGCCCCTCATCGTCACCGCGCTGACCTAGGGTGGTCTGTTACTCGTGGTCGCCAGGGTCCCCCCTTCTCCAGCCTTGGGGTCTCCGGACTTGGAGCCGGCTCCGCCCTTTGACCTGGCCGTGGTGACCCCTACCGCGGCTGGTTCCAAGCTTCGAGGTGGGGCCTCCCCGCTAGTGGCCGCACGTCAAAGTGCGCGGCTGAGCCAGTCCCGGGTCCTTCTAGATGGTCGTGTTCCGACGATCCAAGAGAATGTTGCCATGCGGGCGGCTGCTCGTGACTTGTCCTCAGGTACTTCCCCCATCCCTTCTGATCCTTCCTGTTTTGGTTCTCGGTTTTCTGTGCTTGGCTCCGCTCCGTTGTCACATATGGCAGAGGTGACTACTGATAGTGGCATCATGTTCCGTGGCAAGAAGGGGGCCATCCTTGAGCAGATCTCTGCTATCTGTGCCAAGGAGCAGCTTGATGGGGCGTTGACTAAAGCCCGTGCTTATGCTGCGCATGGTGAACCCAACACCCCGGCGCACACTGACCCTGGTCATAGAGAGACCAGGGACAGTGTTGCGCCCCCTTTGGAGACTGTGGTGAAGACACCCTCGGCAGTCCCTCCCTCGGTGAGGGAGCTATGTGGGCGTCCTCCCACTCGTCTCAACCCCACTGAACACTGACTAGAGATGTGTGGGTCTACCTCCAGGTCCGCTTCCCTCGGACCGGAGTCCTCCGCTGCCCCCCTACGCGGGGGCGGCGTGGCCATCCGGTGAAAGCATCCCCCGACCCGCGATTGACGACCCCCGACCCTCAGTTGGGAGGTGATTTTCTTCTATGGTCCTGCGGATCATGCTCGCTCTGCTGACTTCCTCGCCGAGCTTAAAAATAAGATGGAGAGGTGCACCACTCCGGTGGTGGTGGCCGGGGATTTCAACCTCATTAGGTGGGCTTCTGATAAAAGCTCGCCTAATGTTGATCGGGTCCGCATGCGTCTATTTAACGACTGCATTGTGGACCTTGCGCTCCGTGAGATAGCCCGTGTGGGGGCTAGGTTTACGTGGACGAATAAGCAGGCAGACCCCATCCGGAGTGTTCTATATCGGGTCTTTGTGTTGGCTCAGTGGGAAGTGATGTTCCCTTTGTGCTCGCTCAAGGCGTCACTCGGATCGGCTCCGATCATACCCCTTGTTTTTCTCGTCAGGAGATGAGGCCCCCCCTAGGACCCGTCGTTTCCGCTTTGAGACATTTTGGCTGGAGCAACCGGGTTTCTTTGAGATGGTTCTCGACCGCTGGCTAGAGGCGGTCGTGTCCCCGCCTCGTGTGTTTTGTGATGTGGATGTCTGGCATCACAGTGCTAAATTGTCTCGTCAGGCCATGAAGGGTTGGGGGCAAACCTTGGTGCTGATCTCCAGGCCCGTAAAGGGACCCTGCTGGATCAGATTAAGGTGTTGGATGACCTTGCTGACGGGCAGGGCTTGTCAACTGACGACTGGCTTAGGAGATACGCCCTTGAGGCCTCACTCATGGACATCTACAAGAGCGAGGAGCTGTTCTGGCAGCGTCGAGGGGGCCAGAACTGGCTCCTTAAGGGGATGCAAACACTGCCTACTTTCAAGAGATTGCTAATGGCCGCAGGCAGAAGTCTTCCATCCCTTTCCTCTGGGATGGGGATGTTCTTCTGGAAAGCCCAGATGACATCTCCACCCATATTTACTCCTTTTACAAGGAGCTGGTCTCGGCTGAGCCGCGCGAAGGCATCTCTCTCTGCGCTGACTTCTGGCCGCTTGCTGACCAGGTCTCCGATGCGGAGAATGCGGAACTTACTCTCCCATTCTCCCTTGAGGAGGTGGGTTGAGCCATTGTGTCTATGAAAGCCTGCTCGGCCCCGGGGACGGATGGCCTCCCGGTTGTCTTTTTCCAGAAATTCTGGGAGATCTTATGCCCGGTCATTATGCCCATGTTTCATGAGTTCTATATTGGAACCTTGGACATGGCTAGGATTAACTATGGTGTCATATCCCTCATCCCCAAAGTAGTTGGGGCGATGGATATTCGGCACTTCCGCCACATCACGGTGATCAACGTGTTGGAGCGAATCTTTGTGAAGGTTTACGCAACTCGCTTATCCCCGGTGGTGGAAAGGATTGCTCACCCCCTTCAGTCCGCGTTCCTGAAGGGCCAGCGGATCCATGACAGAATTCTTGCCCTTCACGAGATCATCCACGAGGTGGCATCGAAGGGGCTTAAGGGGGTCTTCCTCAAATTGGACTTCCAGAAGGCATATGACCGTCCGGACTGGTCCTTTTGAGGTTGGTGATGGAGAGACGAGGATTTGATGAGAGGTGGTGTTCCCGGATCATGCAACTAGTTAGATCTAGGAACACGACGATCAACATCAATGGCGAAGTGGGATCCTTTTTCCAGGCTTCCAGAGGGGTAAAGCAAGGGGACCCTGTCTCGCCCTTGCTCTTCAACCTCGCAGTTGATGCCCTTGTGGGCATCTTAGATAAGGCCAAGTTGGCCGGTCACCTTAAGGGTGTAGTTAGTCACCTCATCCCGGATGGGGGGGGTTACTCACTTACAGTATGCGGATGATACCATGATTATGGTGGAAGGCTCGGACTCGGACATTGTTAATCTTAAGTTCCTTTTGCTCTGCTTTGAGGAAATGTCTGGACTTAATATTAACTTTGATAAGAGCGAGGTGGTGGTCCTTGGCTATTCTGAGGTTGTAAAGCTTCGGATCGCGGATAACCTCAACTATAGGTTGGCGTCATTTCCCACTTCTTACTTGGGAATGCCCCTAGCTGAGTCCAGGATTTTGGTGAGTGGGTATGATCCGCTTGTGGGACGAGTAGCATCCCGTGCGGAGCCCTGGTGCAGTAGGTTCACTTCTAAAGGTAGCAAAATTGTCCTCATTAGCTCTAACCTTGCCAGCCTCCCCATGTATATGATGGGGATTTACATCTTACCCGAAGGTGTGCATAGCTCCTTTGACAAGGAGCTGGCTAGGTTCTTCTGGCAGGCAGTGGATGGTTGGCCCAAGTACCATATGGTGAAGTGGGCTGACATTTGCTTGCCGAAGGACCGAGGTGGGTTGGGCATCCCTGCATCTCGCCAGATGAACGTGGTGCTTATGCTGCGTTGGGTTTGGCGGATCTTGCGGGGAGTTGGGGGGTTGTGGCTGCAACTGGTTGAGTCCAAGTACCTGCAGGGCCAGCCCCTCTTGGCTTGCTCACAATCGGCTGGGTCCCAGTTCTGGAAATCTATTCAGGCCATCAAGGAAGAGATTAGGCTGGGTTTGCATTTCTCGGTTGGCAATGGGTCTGGGACCCAATTTTGGTTGGACCCCTGGCTTGGGGGCGAACCCCTACACTTGCGGTTCCCGAGGCTCTTTGCGATTTGTGATGACCCGACCATTCTAGTTTCTGCGGCTGCTTTGGAGGAGGGATGGAACATTGCGCTCCGCCGCTCTTTCGGACCGCAGGAGGTACGGGAATGGTTCGACCTGAGGGAAGTAGTCCCTCTTCCTCTGTCCCAGGACCCTGACACTGTTTCTTGGAGTCTTTCCCTTTCCGGTGAATTCTCCGTTAGCTCGGCCTATCAGGCATTATGTGGTATGCCTATTTCACAGTGGCTATCCCCACTGTGGAAGGCATCGTTGCCCTTGAAGATTAAGATTTTTGTATGGCAGCTTCTCCGAGACCGTCTTCCTTCGGGGACAGAGGTGCTGAAATGCCATGGCCCGAGCAATGGTCTTTGCCCTTTGTGCCATGTCCTGGAAATGGGAAGTCACATTTTGTTTTCTTGCGTAGCAGCGCAGGCATTTTGGTGCTTTGTTCATGAGGCTCTAGGGCCAAAGTGGGAGGCCCATGACCTTGCAGGGTTTCTGTAGGTTAGGGCCACCCAGGTTGGCCGTAAGCGCCGACTGTTCTGGCTCATCTTCGCGGCTATGATGTGGACTCTCTGGAATACTCACAACAATATGGTGATTGAGCGGGTGTTCCCGCGACGTGCCTCTGACTCGTTCTTCAAATTTCTTGCCTTCTTGCAGCACTGGCATCCGCTCGCTAGGTCGAGAGATCGTGATTGACTTCAGCTAATCCTGGATGCCCTGGTGTCCACCGCGCGTCGGCTCTCCGACCGCTCGCCTGCTTATAGCTTGCCCCTGGTGGCCTTTTGTTTCTTCTTCTTTCATTTGGGCGTTCTTGTGCTGTGGCCTCAGCATTTCTCTTTTATGATTGTGCTTGAGATGTGGTTGTATGGACGTATGCTTTATCTATAAAGCGGGGCGAAAGCCTGTTTCGAGAGGAAACCTACCACAGGCAACAGAAACAAAAGAGCAAACACCTACCGTGCATGCCATGCCACATCCAAAGTAACTTCTACGAGCTATCAATGGAGATATCAGAATGACGCATCACATATATGGGCAGATCTTGATAGAAAAATGTGAATGGAGAAGACGGGGTTACACAGGAGTTTTAGTTTGCATGCATTCTAGAATTTTTTTCAAAAATAGCACCAAAAATACACCAAATTCGAATAAAGTATACGCATTTCAGAAAATATCAAAAATAGCATCCCGACGGCGACCACCAGGTCGAAGAGGGGCCCGTCGGCCACCACCAGGCCGAAGAGCGCCCTGTCGACCAATCAGAGGCCGGGGAGAGGCCTGTCAGCCAGAGGGGGGCCGAAGAGCCACCCGTCGGCCTATGGGAGGCCGATGGGCCCCTGGATAAGGCCCATGACTTCTTTCTTCCTCCTCTGACAACTCATTTCACCCTCCCCCGTCCTGTAGCCTGCCCCTCTCCACCTCTCACTCCCGTTGCTCTCCGGTGCTTCCACCACCTCGCCGATCTCTTCGCTAGACCACCCATTTTGTTATCCAACCCACGCAAAAAATAGATGAGGGTGCTCTCCACCAGCATACGGTATTTTTTTTGGCTTCCAACTCAATCGAATGTGAACTTTCAAGTCGATAGTGGATTTAGTTCTTATTGGTCACCGTCCGTCTGCAGGTAAATGGCTTGCCCATTTTGCCGAGCTCTAGGTGTCCCTTGTGCTCCCGTTGATTCCGGTGCGTCTGTATTTACTGTGGTGCTGGATCGTCGATGTTCAAGACGTGTTGTAAGATTCTATGTCTTGTTTATCTGACTGTGGCATATTCGAATGCCTTTGTTTATATGATTATGATGTTTGCTTCCATTCTTGTTGTAGTATGTTCCGTGCAGTGTTAGATCACATCTTCCTCGGTACATTGAGGAGTGCAAAGCTTTAGCTATTCAGAGAGGTGACACAGATATTGATCTTGCTCTGCACAACAGTGAGGATAACTTATACCATGTTATTTTTAGACATGGTAGGATGAGCAGTAAATTCCATGGTCCTTCGTGGAAGGAACTTGTGAATGATTATGGTCTCCGCCATAGTGACATGATGACTGCTATGCTTGAGCAGTATGAAACTTATATTAGTGTCGAATTTCATCGGGATGGTCTTATGTTGTTTCCTTTACCCCGTGTTGGTAAATTATTTGTTTGACTGATTTTCAGTTTTGTCTCAGCTTATACGTTCTGTTGTTCTCCTCAGTTTGTGAAATCATTTTTTTGTAGCTCTTGAGGATCTGAGTGAAACTTGGAGGGAACTTGTTGACAACTATTTTTATAGTCGTGGTGTCACTGGATTATCATCAAATGTATGTCATGTCATGGCAGCTCTTTGATGACAATTACATACTGTGTACTCCTTTTGTTCATAGGATGGATCGCATGAATATTATTTCTCAACATATGGTAAGCTTTCGTTTCTGGTTTTTATTATTTATTTGTTCTTTGCTGGTTCATATGATGGATCATATAACTTGCCTGTTTTTGTCAGGTTATTCCTACCATGGTTGTGAAGAGTTTGAAGGAATTTGTGTCTATTCCTAAGACTGGTTCTTTAACTCTTGAAATTACTTTGGATTCTGAAGATGATGATATATTTGTGAGCATTCCTTGTTCCTACTTCATTGGCTTGGGTGATAGACTGGTGTTGAAGAAGGAAGGTTTCGGTAATTTTCTGCTGGCATCGTTTATTGAAGTCAACAATTTGGTGCTCATAACCTTCAAACAGCATGAATAGGAGCTAGTTGTTGTTTTCAGTTATCTGCCACAGTGATCGTATTGTCTCGCCCTACTATTGCCGTTTTTATTTTCCGCCCTACTATCTCGCCATTTTATTTCCCGCCATACTCTGCCGCCACCTTTTTCCCACCATTCTCTCCCGCCACTTTCCTTCCCGCCATTATCTTTCCCGCCTTTCTCTCCCGCATTCTCTCCCGCCATTGTATTTCCCGCCTTTCTCTCCCGCCAATTTCTTTCCCGCCTATATAACCATATCCGTAGTAAGGAGGGTCAGCAGGCCCTTCCTTTCCCTTTTGCTTCGTCATCCTTCCGCTCTCGCCATCCTTTCATGGAGATGTCTCATCCTCCTCATCCTCACTATCCTTTTGATTGTAGTTTTCACTCTGGTATGTCTGATCGTCTTCTCCGTCTAGCTACCAATTTCAAGATGAATGATAGAGTAGTTCCATGGGAGGAACTCATTAGTAATGACTTCATAATGAATGAGTTGGCTCGCTCATTAGCTAGGAGTGGGTGGCCTCCTAGGACTTTTGAGGACATACGGAAAGAACTTCTCAGGTTGCATGCCAGATGGCAAAAACAACTACACAAGGGTGAAGCTTACCTCTGGATTGCTGTGAATAATTCAGGTTTATGGTCGGTAGAAAGTGAGGATGAAGACGACCTCTTCATGCCGAGCACCAAGGTGAAGAGTTCTGCATCGACGAAGGGCAAGAGTTCTGCATCGACGAAGGGGAAGAGTTCTGCATCGACAAAGGGGAAGAGTTCTGCATCGACGGAGGACGAAGACGACATCTTCATGCCGAGTACCAAGGTGAAGACGACCGCATCGTCGAAGGGCAAGAGTTCTACACCAACAAAGGGCAAGAGATCTACATCGACGGAAGATGATGATGATGCATTCATGTAGTACGTTTTTCATATAGTACTGTTTTTTGTAGTGGTGTTTTCTATAGTGCTGTTTAATTAAGTTGTAACGTTTAATTCAATTGTACTGTTTAATTCAGTTGTAACATTTAATTCAGTCGTAACGTTTAATTCAGTTGTGCTGTCTAATTCATTTGGACGCATTTGGTTTGCAGTACTAGTGTTCTCTCTCTAAACCAAATAAGTCTCAACCATGAATATGTCGCATACATGAATATGTCCGATACATAGAGGCTACATATGTCTCGTACATAAATAGATAGTCATGTCTCAAACTTAGATAACCATATCACTGCTGGGGACGATCACGAATCTTGGGCTTCCTCGGACGTGGACCGGAAGGCGATAAGCGCTGAGGCGGTGGACGAGTGTCACGATGACCACGACCATAGAACACCTCGTCTGTCAGTGTCTGTGTCTCCCACATCGATGGTGGTGGTGGAGTGGCAAGAACTATCTCTGAGGTACCGTAGGTGCATGCACCACGGTCATCGTCCTCACCGTCGTCGGGTATGTACGAACCAGGACCAGTAAACACAGGTGACTGAACTGAAGTCATGAACGGTTGCGACTGGCTGCCGCCTACGGTAAAGTAAAACATGTAAAGAATGACCTACGAGGCTACAATTTTTAAAAGAATGTACAAAGTTAAGTTACCTAGGTCCATCTGCTGAAGCCAAGAAGAGTCCCCGGGTTGTGAAGGAGGTGGCTGCTGGTAGAAATAGCCCCCGGGTTGTGAAGAAGGTGGCTGCTGGTAGAAATAGCCCCCGGGTTGTGAAGGAGGTGGCTGCTGGTAGAAATAACCCCCGGGTTGTGAAGGAGGTGTCTGCTTCCAGGAGGAGCTCCCTGGCTGTGAAGGAGGTGCCTGCTGCCAGGAGGAGCTCCCTAGCTGTGAAGGTCGAGGTTCCGAACGCTGCAGAGAGCGGCGTGGCGGACGATGTGCTGCATGAGTGTTAACAACATCGGAAGATCGTGTACATGTAATAACTGCGATGATCCTGCGTATCTTCGCTTGAAGACTCTTCAACCTTGTTACTGCATCTCGCTGTGGGATATTTTTCTCCGCTCTCAAAGCGGTCCACTAAAGCGGTAACCTCCTCTAGCGCCTGAGATGACAATTCACCCTGTACATAGAAAGTTAGCCAATTATACATGTTCAGGTATAGGGAAAACGTAGCATGTGAGAAAAAGTAAGGACATACTGCATGATGTCTGGTTCCCACAAATGAGGCAGTTGGGAACAGATCGCTGGCGAGAGGAACTGGGATATGATTCGGAGCAGATGATGGAACCAAGTAGATCCTCGTGCTTTGTTTGTAACGCTTCAGATACAACCCGAACTTGTCCCGGTTGAAGGCACGAACTTCATCCCAGATATTTGTCGGGGCAGTAGTCCATTCCTCAAGGTAAGGTCTGATGTCGTGAAACCAAGAAGCCTGGGACTTGTTTCCTCCTACGCAATTGTACCTGAGATTGAAATGCACGTTACATGATTAGCTATAAGACGAATGCGGAGCTGAGAACTAAAGTAGTATTACTTACTTGTGCACGTGATCTAGTAATTGTGAAATAACTGGAATGTTAGGCTCTTGGCATAGACCGAACTGTCTCATCACCCTATTAATAGCCATCTCCTCAACCGTCACATCGAACACCAACTTGGACTTGGTCATCCAATAATGCTGATCTCTAGTGCAGAATCCAGAAATCCCACCTGGGTACCTTTCTGAAATAGCCTTATGGGTGTATGACTCCCATATAACTTGATCATCGTGCAGACTATCAAACTGCGCCATGAAGGAGGGATAGCACCCCTCACCTGGCTAGGCGCAAGCTGTCTCTGTGCATGACAACAAACATTAGTACATAATATTGAATAGCGAGAAATAAACATTACTAATTCAAATTTTTACTAATGAAAATACCTCTCTCCGTGCCCAAACAGATCCCATAGTAGGCAAGTCGCCGATAGAAGGCACATAATGTCCAACCATGTCCTCATTACCGAAAGGTTTGTCAACGCTGACGTAGGGTCGGCCAATAGGGAATCTCTCATATGACCAAAGCTGCAACAATAGTGGACATCCGACAAGACCAGATTTTCTAGACTTCAACTGGCAAGCTTTGCACAGGCCTCTATACGTAGCTGCTAACACAGCAGAACCAAAACTCCTCTGCACAATGTTCTCCGGGGAACGTGCGTTAGCTATCTCTCGTGCAACACCGATGAGTCGTGCATCTACAATGGTCACGTGGTTCTCCGTGAACATCGTCTTGCCAAACAACCACATAATATATGCCTCTAGGGACCGGTCAATCTGTGCCTCTGACAACTGAACAGTGGGATATCCTAAGGCGACAATCTGAAACTGGCTCAACCACCTAAAAAGAGGCCCGTGCCGATCGTTGTCTAGCGCCGTGGTAGTTGGCACCGCAACCAGAAAACGGGCATGCATAGATGCTAGCCAACCAGTTTCTACCTCTAAAGGTCCTATGGCAGCACCGGCCAGAGGTAATCCCAACAAGTAAGACACATCATGTAAAGTAGGAGCCATCTCTACCTAGGGAAAGTGAAACGTATGTGTCTCTGGTCTCCATCTATCTACTAAGCAGGTAAGGAATGACCTGTCGTAAGAGAAGCGTGATACTTGCCTCTTGTGCAACTGCATTGATTCACCTGCCTCATCCAAGTTCGGGTGATCAACCCACTCATCCGATGTACCCTCAACTAGTCGTGCTAAGGGTAGAAGTCCAGCCAATTTAACCTAAAAAATAAACAGAATGTAGCTTACAATTAGCTTCTATCAAAATAATGTCAAACATAGTAATTGATTATACCGACACATACCTATCAACCCATGAAGGGTGTATCATCCAGTTAGACTTTGGGGTGCGAGTGATCAACACGTCTAAGTTCGTGCCCGATTTCGTAAGTGCGCCTCGGTGCCCTCTATCGATATTACCATTAAGCAATGGATACGAAGCCATATATGCAATTAGAACATAGTCCACACATATTACAAAATAAAACATAGGTGTTTGCATATTACAAATAGAAACATAGTCTCACATATTACACATTAAAACATAGTCCCACATATTACACATTAAAACATAGTGCACACATATTACAAATAAAAACATAGTCCGACTGTGGCATATTCGAATGCCTTTGTTTATATGATTATGATGTTTGCTTCCATTTTTGTTGTAGTATGTTCCGTGCAGTGTTAGATCACATCTTGCTCGGTACATTGAGGAGTGCAAAGCTTTAGCTATTCAGAGAGGTGACATAGATATTGATCTTGGTCTGCACAACCGTGAGGGTAACTTATACCATGTTATATTTAGACATGGTAGGATGAGCAGTAAATTCCATGGTCCTTCGTGAGAGGAACTTGTGAATGATTATGGTCTCCGCCATAGTGACATGATGACTGTTATGCTTGAGCACTATGGAACTTATATTAGTGTCGAATTTCATCGGGATGGTGTTATGTTGTTTCCTTTACCCCGTGTTGGTAAGTTATTTGTTTGACTGATTTTCGGTTTTGTTTCAGCTTATACGTTCTGTTGTTCTGCTCAGTTTCTGAAATCATTTTTTTGTAGCTCTTGAGGATCTGAGTGAAACTTGGAGGGAACTTGTTGACAACTGTTTTTATAGTCGTGGTGTCACTCTGGATTATCATCAAATGTATGTCATGTCGTGGCAGCTCTTTGATGACAACTACATACTGTGTACTCCTTTTGTTCATAGGATGGATCGCATGAATGTTATTTCTCAACATATGGTAAGCTTTGATTTCAGGTTTTTATTATTTGTTTGTTCTTTGCTGGTTCATAGGATGGATCATATAACTTTTGTTTTTATCAGGTTATTCCTACCATGGTTGTGAGGAGTTTGATGGAATTTGTGCCTATTCCTAGGACTGGTTCTTTAACTCTTGAAATTACTTTGGATTCAGAAGATGATGATATATTTGTGAGCATTCCTTGTTCTTACTTCATTGGCTTGGGTGATCGAATGGTGTTGAAGGAAGGTTTCGGTAATTGAAGTCAACAATTGGTGCTCATAACATTCAAAGAGCGTGAACAGGAGCTAGCTGTTGTTTTCAACTATCTGCCACAGTGAGAAAGAAAGAAAGGGCTCGTGCAGTCCAGGCAGCAGAAGAAGCTGGAGATGGAAAAGGAAAATATCCACGTTGGACTCAGTAGATTTATATTCTTATAACTCAATTTCAGCAGGTTGTATCTTAATTTCAGCAAGTTATATCTTAATTTCAGCAAATTGTATCTTAATTTCAGCAAGCCCTGCTATTCCTGTTTTTATTTTCCGCCATACTCTGCCGCCACCTTTTTCCCACCATTCTCTCCTGCCACTTTACTTCCTGCCATTTTCTCTCGCCATTCTCTCCCACCATTTTCTCCCGCCAAGTGTTCCCGCCAAATTTTCCCGGCCATGTTTTCACGCCATTTTTTGCTGCCAAATTTTCCCGCCCAATTTCCTGCCATTGCTGTTGTCGTCTGTCTATAAAAGGAGGCATTGTAACTCCCTTCCTTCATCGGCCAGCAACACTCAAAAAACCCAGCGCGGTAGTCATTATGAGTTTGCCTTGTTCAGATCAAAGCATTAGGCCTAGCAAATGGAAGAGTGCGAAGTTGCCTCGGGGTGTGGAAGCAGTTTGTTGTTGGTGCGGGGATCTCTACAAGGTGAAGGAGGTGACGGATTTTTCAGATTGGTTGGGCATGAAGTTTTTCACGTGCGCTAATTATGAGGAAGATCCACCCGTTGGTCCTTCACCGTAAATCACGCCTCCGGTATGTTTCAGTCATCCAGAATAAACACATTGTTGATATTTTTGTTTATTTGATTTTTATATTTTGTTTCTTTTGTAGTCTCCTCCGTCCATGTGCCAGTACTATCGTTGGATAGACACGAAATGCCGGACTGGGCAGTGACTGAGATTCGTGAAAGAGGTCGTCGTGCATGAGCAAGTTTGGACTTGGAGGAGCGTCGCGAGAAGGCAGCAGCAGAGGAGAAAGTAGAGAAGGAAAGAGTGTGGCAAGAATACTGTGTGGAGCAAAGGGCTTTTCTTGCTGAGAGGAAGAAGAAAAAACAAGAAAACCAACTTCAACTGGCGGAGGTCTACCGGTAGTGAGAGGAGGCCCGTGAGGCTGAGAGGCAGAGAAAGAAATAAAGGGCTCGTGCAGCCCAGGCAGCAGAAGAAGCTGGAGATGGAAAAAAGAAAATATTCACGTTGGACTCAGTAGATTTATATTCTTGTAACTCAATTTCAGCAAGTTGTATCTTAATTTCAGCAAGTTGTATCTTAATTTCAGCAAGTTGTCTTATCCTCCTCATCATCACTATCCTTTTGATCGTAGTTTTCACAAGGGTATGCCCGATCGTCTTTTTCGTCTAGCTGCCAATTTCAAGATGAATGATAGAGTAGTTCCATGGGAGGAACTCATTAGTAGTGACTCCATGGGAGGAACGTACGTAAGCTATCTCTCGTGCAACACTGATCAGTCGTGCATCTACAGTGGTCACGTGGTTCTCTATGAACATCGTCTTGCCAAACAACCACATAATATATGCCTCTAGGGACCGGTCAATCTGTGCCTCTGACAACTGAACAGTGGGATATCCTAAGGCGACAATCTGAAACTGGCTCAACCACCTGAAAAGAGGCTCGTGTCGATCATTGTCTAGCGTCTTTGTAGTTGGCACCGCAGCCAGAAAACGGGCATGCATAGATGCTAGCCAACCAGTTTCTACCTCTAAAGGTCCTATGGCAGCACCGGCAAGAGGTAATCCCAACAAGTAAGACACATCCTGTAAAGTAGGAGCCATCTCTCCCCAGGGAAAGTGAAACGTATGTGCCTCTAGTCTCCATCTATCTACTAAGCAGGTAAGGAGTGACCTGTCGTAAGAGAAGCGTGATACTTGCCTCTTGTGCAACTGCATTTGTTCACCTGCGTCATCCAAGTCCGGGTGATCAACCCACTCATCCAATGTACCCTCAACCAGTCGTGCCAAGGGTAGAAGTCCAGCCCAATTCAACCTACAAAATAAACAGAATGTAGCTTACAATTAGCTTCTATCATAACGATGTCGAACATAGTAAGTGATTATACCGACACATACCTATCAACCCATGAAGGGTGTATCATCCAGTTAGACTTTGGGGTGCGAGTGATCAACACGTCTAAGTTCGTGCCCGATTTCGTAAGTGCGCCTCGGTGCCCTCTATCAATATTACCATTAAGCAACGGATACGAAGCCATATCTGCAATTAGAACATAGTCCACACATATTACAAATTAAAACATAGATGTTTGCATATTACAAATAAAAACATAGTCTCACATATTACACATTAAAACATAGTCTCACATATTACACATTAAAACATAGTCCACACATATTACAAATAAAAACATAGTCCGACATATTACAAATTAAAACATAGTCCCACAGATTATGTAGCTTCTGAGTTATTCATTCCTCGCCCGCCCCTTCGGCCTCGACTGCCACGTCCACCACGACTGCCAGGACCTCCTCTTGCAACTGTTGTTGCAGTTGTTGATGTGGAAGCACCGTCTTTCTTCAGGTCGGGGCAATATTTCATCCTATGCCCATAAGTCATGCAGAGCAAACATTGTCTGATTGCTCCACCAGCTTTAGATTGGTCCATATCATTCGAATGCGCTTTACCTTACGCCTGCCCCTGCTAGTTCGTCGTAGTCCAGGATCCGGGATGTATACTGTGTCACCATCGTTTACCTTGTTGAAATTGCCGACGACTCTAAACCCTGTCATCTAACCTGTCCAGACATTGAGTACTACCTCTTTTGAATAGTACGATGACACGAAGGAGATAGCGTCCAACTGAATCTGGCCACAGGTAGCCAACACATGTGAGCAAGGCAGGTGCAATTACTGCGGTTTGTTGCATGTATACTCACAAGTTGGATAAAATTCTGCTCCAATTTTAACCTCATGCGTCTTCACCTCATTTGCAGAACCAAAACCATCAGTAGGAAGCTGAATCTCATACCTCCTTTCCTGATTACCTATGAGTGTGACAGTGTGCTTTTTTTGCTTTCTTTATCTTCTTAGCCATGTACTTCATGACACGGGTACAATAAGGAGTGTTCTAATTATCTGCAATATGCTTCTTTGCTAACTTGTGTCTTTCTCTGAAATATCTCACAATGCCATGGAATACAACCTCCACAATAGCTGTCAGTGGCAATGCTCTATTCCCTTTGAGTACAAAGTTATAGATCTCTGCAAGATTGGTTGTCATGTGGGCATACCTAGCTCCATGGGTGTCATGCAGCAAAGACCAATTCACTAGAGGCTCTTTCTCTATCCACTCAGAAAAATTCTTTATTGCCCTGCCCTTCTTTCTCTTCGTATTAGGAGGGTCAATTGCTGGCAAGTCACAAAGACCAACTGGCTCCTCAAGCTCCGCAATGAGTGTTGTTAATTTAACCTGGTCTTTTTCCATTTTCTTCCTAGCAAGGACCTGCTTCTTAGTGAACTCATCTTGTTTTGACCAAATAAAATCGTATTTGCGCCGCTGGTTCTGCTTGCATAACTTTTTGAACAAGTTCATCAACCGTTTGTTCTTGAACTGTGAGAAAAAAATTGCACCCAGATGACGCATGCACCACCGGCTTTGCAAGTCCTTCCAAGGTGTTGGCTCGTCAGCAGTTGGATTACTCAGTGTCTTCACGGCCTTCAATATACCGAGATGTCTGTCATGAATGAGACACACATTTGGTCGGTCCTTCACGGTCGCAATTTTAATTTGCCGGAAGAACCATACCCAGCTCGGAAAGTTCTCACCCTCCACAAATGCCATGGCTAGTGGGATGATTTGGTTGTTCCCGTCCACACCAATAGCAGTCAGGATTTGCCCTTTGTACTGACCAGTCAGAAATGTACCATCCACAAACATCACAGGAGGACAATGCCTAAAAGCTTCGATGCACATACCGAAAGAGAAGAATACTCGTTTCAACACCTTGTAATCTGGTATACTATCCAACCTCGTGTGTTGAATGTTAACATAAGTGTCGGGATTCCTCTCCTTCAGTATGTCAAGGAGACGGACAACATTATCATATGAGTCGAAGAACATCCCAAACCTTTCCTTCATAGCCTTCTGCTTAGCCCTCCAAGCCTTCCTATATGGAATGCCATAATTCCATCTGACCTTCACTGCTGTCTGGATGTGTTTTGCTTCCATATTTTTCTTCTCCACTATCTCAGTATACATGAGTTGCGCTATGAGAGTTGAAAAGGTTTGGATGACGAACCAACATGTTTTTCCTCACACAATTATGCAGGACAACATTTGTCACAACCCAGTGGATGTTATACTTTGGCACGTGGCCGTGCACCTTCGCAGGACAACCTGATGCAATACACTTCACGGTATATTTCGTTGGACTAGACATGTGTGTCCGGAAAACCCTCTGCGTAGACATAGTCCATTTTATCACTGCATACTTCATTTTTTCTTTGTGTCAAACATAGCTCCGATCTGGACTTGGTTCAGATTATATTGCCATGGAGTCTCATGACCATCGTTGACAGTAAAGCCGGCGGATATGTCCTGCTCCCATGCAGCAGAAATTGGTACCTCCTCCTCATCCTTGGGATTTTTAGAATCAAGTTCCTCTACAATCCCATACTCGTCCTCTTCCTCTATCACCCTCTGCATTTCATCACCTTCCTCATCCCATCAACAACCCCAGAGGCAACTAATACTATCGACTGAATACTCTGCCCAGCAGCATGACCACTAACATTGTGTGTCACATAATCTGACTCTTTCTCGGCTTGGCTAGCATTCACATCCGGTGGCTGTGACCCGGATACATAAATCTCGTTAGCCACTTGACTACTCTGGCTTGGTTCATACCCCATGTTGGGTGGTACGATATTCTCCTCCTTCGCCATTGGTTGCACTAGGGCATACAGATGGATTCTTCGGTCTCTGGAAGGACTTAACAGAGACAACCAATGCTGGCTCATATCTATCGGACTCAACTCTCACTTGACATTTTTACATGATTTGGTCCACAATGCATGAATACTGACGGAACAAACTTCAGGATCCAGGTCAAAACTAGTAGTCAACAAGTGCTTCAACTGCCTAATGTCCAGTCTGTCCGGGTTTGAAAGTGTCATCTCGTCTTTTTTAAACTCGCTAAGATCAACCCCCAACTCATTATATCGAACATTACCAGGGACGTAATACACAGTGAAATTTACGGATTCAGACATTTTCACCTGTCAGACATTGCCAGCTTCTCATTATTCGCAACGAATAAATCTACACTAAAATAAACGTACACTAAAATATACCTACGTATAGTAAATAAACCTACACTAAAATGAACTTCACTAAAATAAACCTACACTAAAATATACTCACGTATACTAAATAAACCTACACTAATATGACTATACTAACTAAACCTACACTACTAAAACATACACTAAAATCACTACACTAATAAAATTAATCTAAACTAATTTTACGTACATTAAAAAACTAACAGAAAACTAACCTAAACTAACAGAAAAAAATGTATACCTTCGACGCGTGTGTGCCCTTCTTCTTCCTCTCCACTACTCCACCTTCTCACCATTCACACCTCCACCACCCCACCATGTCTCCTCCAAACGAACAAAACACTATCACATTGCAAAAAATGAGACCGTAGGACGGGGGAGACGAAGACGATCTATTGTTTCAGTGGATTGAAATAGAAAATGGGTGGGTGTAGAAGGAGATCAAGGAGGAGGATTTTCGGTCAAAAAGCGAGCACGAGGGAGAGAAAGAACGGGGCAGGAGGAGGAAGAAGAGGGAGCATGCGTCGGGCCTTATCCAGGGGCTCTTCGGCCTCCTGACGGCTGACGCGCCCTCTTCGGCTTGGCGTGGGCCGACAGCCAGCTCTTCGGCCTCCCTTAGGCCGATGGGCCCTCTTCGGCCCAAACAAAGCCGACCAGTCCCGGTCGGCCCAGCTCAGGCCGACGGAGTGCTATTTTTGAATTTTTTAAAATTTGACGTACTTTTTTCAAATTTGATATAAATTTCGTACTATTTTTGAAAAAAAATCTGAATTCTATTCTTTGGATCTGCATCAGTGTTGCCGTGTGCGCTACAAGGCTCACTGGTGCCGCAACCTACGCCGGTCTCGCCTTCACCACTTTCATTGAGTCAAAGACCAAATTACAAATCACCTAAAAAATGTTCTTCCATCTCTACCTCCGTGGAGCTATTGTCTTACGTAATGCTCGTTATTAAACCTGCAAATAAAAGAACAGAGGTAAGCACTCACAGAAATGGACGAACATAGATGATGCGACTTGAGACCAATGGCTCTCGTAGAAGGGTCCGTCCCGCGCTTCAGCAACAATATCAGATGAGGCGCAAGTAGAACCGTAGCGAGTCTTTGTGATGGATGATAGATCGCACCTAGGTTGGCCCTGGAGCAGAGGAGGGCATGGACGAGTTTATTGTCGTGGCGGGGAGACGCCGCGCCGTCGTCGATGCCCCTAACCTGGAACGTGTCGTGATTGCTTCGCCTCACCTCACCTCGGTTGTGCCGCAGTCGCCTCACCGCCGCCGCCATCCTCATGTCTTGCCTTGACTCGGGGAGAGGAAGAAACACCAGTGGGGAGGTCAAATCCCGAGGGAGAGTGAGGTGCAGCTTGCCGCCGCCGCCTACATGCCTCGCCTGGATTGGGGACAAGAGGGCAGGCCGCTGGGGAGGCGGAGCGCACACGCTGGATATGGAGTGCGGGTGTGTGTTGGAACGACTGACTTTGCCCAGGTCAAGCGACAGTTGGGGATTGCAGCAGGGGAAAGTGCGTGCGTGGGTCGCAATTTTTTTTCTTCCTTTTTTTGGCTTTTGAGAGCAACTTCAACCCAAATGAATGCACGATTTGTCCGCATTTTGTCCATTTGAATTGGCATGTTCGTCTTTTTTGTAAATAGGTCGGTTGTGCGTCCAATGCGCGATTCATTTTTCATCTGTGGCAAGCTTGGGTGGTACGATATTCTCCTCCTTCGCCATTGGTTGCACTAGGGTATACAGATGGATTCTTCGGTCTCTAGAACGACTTAACAGAAACGACCAATGTTGGCTGCTATCTATCGGAATCAACTCTCACATAAAACATTTTTACAGGATTTGGTCCACAATGCATGAATATTGACGGAACAAACTTCAGGATCCAGGCCAAAACTAGTAGTCAACCAGTGCTTCAACTGCCTAATGCCCAGTCTGTCCGGGTCTGAAAGTGGCATCTCCTCTTTTTTAAACTCGCTAAGATCAACCCCCAACTCATTATATCGAACATTACCAGGGCCGTAATACACAATGAAATTTATGGATTCAGTCATTTTCACCTGTCAGACATTGCCAACTTCTTATTATTCGCAACCAATAAATCTACACTAAAATAAACGTATAGTAAAATATATCTACGTGTACTAAATAAACCTACACTAAAATAAACTTCACAAAAATAAACCTATACTAAAATATACTCACGTACACTAAATAAACCTACACTAATATGACTACACTAACTAAACCTACACTATTAAAACAGACACTAAAATCACTACACTAATAAAACTAACCTAAACTATAATTTTACGTACATTAAAAAAACTAACAGAAAACTAACCTAAACTAACAGAAAAAATGTATACCTTTGACGCGTGTGTGCCCTTCTTCTTCCTCTTCACCTTCTTCCTCTCCACCACTCCACCTTCTCACCATTCACACCTCCATCACCCCACCATGTCTCCTCCAAACGAACAACACACTATCACATTGCAAAAAATGAGACCGTAGGGCGGGGGAGACGAAGACGATCTATTATTTCAGTGGATTAAAACGGAAAATGGGTGGATGTAGAAGAAGATCAAGGAGGGGAGATTTTCGGTCAAAAAAGGAGCACAAGGGAGAGATAGAACGAGGCAGGAGGAGGAAGAAGAGGGAGTAGGCATCGGGCCTTATCCAGGGGCTCTTCGGCCTCCTGGCGGCCGACGGGCCCTCTTCGGCCTGGCGTGGGCCAACGGCCAGCTCTTCGGCCTCCCTTAGGCCGATGGGCCCTCTTCGGCCCAAACAAAACCGACCAGTCCCCGATCGGCCCAGCTCAGACCGACGGGTTGCTATTTTTGATTTTTTTTAAATGAACGTACTTTTTTTAAATTTGATATAATTTTCATACTACTTTTTAAAAGAATCTGCATTCTATCTTGTGGATCTGCATCGGCGTTGCCGTGTGCGCTGCAAGGCTCACTGGTGCCGCAACCTACGCCGGTCTCGCCTTCACCACTTTCATTGAGTCAAAGACCAAATTAGTAAACACCTAAAAAAATGTTCTTCCATCTCTACCTCCATGGAGCTATTGTCTTTACGTAATGCTTGTTATTCAACCTGCAAATAAAAGAACAGAGGTAAGCACTCACAGAAGTGGACGAACATAGATGATGCGACTTGAGACCAATGGCTCTTGTAGAAGGGTCCGTCCCGCGCTTCAGCAACAATATCAGATGAGGCGCAAGCAGAACCGTAGCGAGTCTTTGTGATGGATTATAGATCGCACCTAGGCTGGCCCTGGAGCAGAGGAGGGCGTGGACGAGTTTATTGTCGTGGCGGGGAGACGTCGCGCCGTCGTCGATGCCCCTAACCTGAAACGTGTCGTGGTCGCGTCGCCTCACCTCACCTCGGTTGTGCCGCAGTCGCCTCACCGCCGCCGCCATCCTCATGTCTCGCCTTGACTCGGGGAGAGGAAGAAACGCCAGTAGGGAGGTCAAATCCCGAGGGAGAGTGTCGCCGCCGCCTACATGCCTCGCCTGGATTGGGGACAAGAGGGCAGGCCGCTGGGGAGGGTTCGCATGGCGTCGGGGAGGCGGAGCGCACACGCTGGATATGGAGTGCGGGTGTGCGTTGGAACGACTGACTTTGTCCAGGTCAAGCGACAATTGGGGATTGCAGCAGGGGAAAGTGCGTGTGTGGGTCGCATCTTTTTTTTCTTCCTTTTTTTGGCTTTTGAGAGCAACTTCAACCCAAATGAATGCACGATTTGTCCGCGTTTTGTCCATTTGAATTGACATGTTCTCCTTTTTTGTAAATAGGTCGGACGTGTGCCCATGCGCGATTCATTTTTCATCCGTGGCAAGCTTGCGGTTCAAATTTTGATCATTTTGATAAAAATATCACATAAACTAAATTTCATTTCTAGATTAAACGATTAATACAAAACATTACATAGTTTGAGAACTATAAAAAAATATCTCATAGTTTAACATTAAATTGTCTTAAATAAAATTAAAAGAAAAGATTGGTGGTAAATCTACTGGTTGCCGACATGCGTCCACATATGCTCAACTAAATCATTTTACAGCTGCATGTGAGTATTTCAATCCCGCATCTTATGAGGAAACTCAACATATTCTGCAAATGTTGTCCCTCCTTCATGCTCAGGCACAGCATTGTCATCCTGAAACTAAAATCTTTGATCACAGAGACGTTCTGGACGCTCATCCTCTATGATCATGTGGTGCATGATTACATAAGTTGTCATCACCTCTCATACCTTTTTAGTGCTCCAAGTTATAGCAGGATACCGAACGATGTCCCATCGAGATTGAAGAACACCAAAGGCACCCTCTACATCTTCTCTAACACTCTCTTGCTCTCGAGATTGAAGAACGCTAAAGGCACACTCTACATTTTTTCTAACACTCTCTTTCTCTCGAGATTGTAGAACGCCAAAGGCACGCTCTACATCGAGATTGAAGAATGCCAAAGGCATGCTCTACATCTTTTTTAACACTCTGTCATCATCTATATCGAGATTGGAGATTGTCTTCACAAGAGTAGACCACTATGGATAGATACCGCCAGCTAGATAGTATTCATTGGTATATTGGTGGCCATTGATCTCAACATTGACCTCTCGAAAATTGCCTTCTGCCATCTTAGCAAACACCGGAGATCGCTGGAGCACATTGATATCGTTATGAGATCCGGCCATGCCGTAAAAAGCGTGCCAAATTCAGAAATCTTGGAAAGCCACGGCCTCAAGTATGACAGTGCAAGCTCAGACTGTTGGGGATCGTCGCATGGGAAACAAAAAATTTCCTACGCACACGCAAACCTATCCATGGTGATGAGCATCTACGAGAGGGAGAGTAGATCTACGTATCCTTGTAGATCGCTAAGCGGGAAGCGTTAAGAAATGCGGTTGGTGTAGTCGAACATCTTCGCGATCCAAATCGCCGAGCGTCCCGCGATCTCATCACGATCCGTCCCGCGATCCAATCACGATCCGTCCCGTGAATTCATCAGGATCCGTCCCGCGATCTCATCACGATCTGTCTCATGATCTTGATCACGATCTGTCCCGCGAACTCATCACGATCCGTTCCGCAATCTCATCACGAACCGTCTCGCGATCTCGATCACGGTCCTTCCGATCTAGCGCCGAACGGACGACACCTCCGCGTTCAGCACACGTGCAGCTTGATGACGATCTCCACCATCTTAATCCAGCAAGAGGAGGTGGAGAGGAGAGAGATTTCACCGGCAGCGTGACGGCGCTCCGGTGATGGTGGTGGTGAAGCAATTCCGGCAGGGCTTCGCCTAAGCGCTGCAGAAATCCGATCTAGAGGAGCACCGGTGAAACGGGTAGCACGTGGCCGTAAAATCTATGCAAAAACCCTCTATTCCACTAGTATATATAGGAGGAGAGGAGAGGAAGAGGGGCTAGCGCACAAGGCAGCCAACCAGCCTTGTGCGCCAAGGAGGAGAGGAATCCTACTTCTCCTCCAATCCTAGTTGGACTAGGATTGCTCCCTATTGACTGATTTTCCACTTTTTCCTTTAGCCTTTTCTTCTCCTGCGCCATGG
Organism: Hordeum marinum; assembly: GCA_022496015.1. Taxonomy (NCBI): domain Eukaryota; kingdom Viridiplantae; phylum Streptophyta; class Magnoliopsida; order Poales; family Poaceae; genus Hordeum; species Hordeum marinum. The sequence goes on from CM039672.1 coordinate 391,865,964, forward strand.
GCCTTTTGTGGCTGTTCCACCAGCCTACTAAGGGCTGGTTATTATTCTCCCACAGCCCATGGACCCTATGGGGTCGAAATACCCTTCCTGGAGGTCTCCCGGTACACTACCGGCACTCCCGGTACACTACCGATGAGCCCGAAACTTTTCCGGCGACCAAACTGGGATTTCCTATATATGAATCTTTACCTCCGGACCATTTCGGAGCTCCTCGTGATGTCCGGGATCTCATCCGGGACTCCAAACAACCTACGGTCACCACCATACATAACTCTACACTACCGAAACGTCACCAAACCTTAAGTGTGCAGACCCTGCGGGTTCGAGAACTATGTAGACATGAACGAGACACCTCTATGGTCAATAACCAATGGCGGGACCTGGACGTCCACATTGGTTCCTAAATATTCTACGAAGATCTTCATCTGTCGAACCTCTATGTCAAGGATTCAGTTAATCCCGTATAACGTTCCATTTGTTCTTCGGTATGTTACTTGCCCGAGATTCGATCGTCGGTATCTCCATACCTAGTTCAACCTCGTTATTGGCAAGTCTCTTTACTCGTTCCGTAATACAAGATCCTGCAACTAACAATTAGTCACATTGCTTGCAAGGCTCATTGTGATGTTGTATTATCGAGTGGGCCCTGAGATACCTCTCCGTCGCACGGAGTAACAAATCCCAGTCTCGATCCATGCCAACTCAACAGACACCCTCGGAGACACCTGTAGAGCACCTTTATAGTCACCCAGTTACGTTGCGACGTTTGATACACACAAGGTACTCCTCCGATATCTGTGAGTTGCATGATCTCATGGTCATAGGAACATAGACATGCAGAAAACAGTAGCAATAAACTGACACGATCATATGCTACGTTTGTAGTTTGGGTCTTGTCCATCGCATCATTCTCCTAATGATGTGATCCCATTATCAAATGACATCTCATGTCCATGGCCAGGAAACCTTTACCATCTTTTGATCAACGAGCTAGTCTACTAGAGGCATACTAGGGACATGGTGTTGTCTATGTATCCACACATGTATCTGAGTTTTCGATCAACACAATTATAGCATGGATAATAAACGATTATCATGAACAAGGAAGTATGATAATAACTAATTTATTATTGCCTCTAGGGCATATTTCCAACAGTCTCCCACTTGCACTAGAGTCAATAATCTAGTTCACATCACCATGTGATTCGCATTGTTATGAATCTAACACCCAATGATTTCCGGGGCTCGATCATGTTTTGCATGTGAGAGAGGTCTTATAGTCAACGGGTCTACGACATTCAGATCCGTGTGTACTTTGCAAATTTCTATGTCAAACCGTAAACACTGCTACCACACTCCACTTGGTACTATTCCAAATGGCTGCTCCGCTATACGTATCCAGATCGCTATTACGAGTCATCCGGATTGGTGTTAAAGCTTGCATCGACGTAACTCTTTACGACGAACTCTTCATCACCTCCATAATCGAGAAACATCTCCTTAGTCTTTTAGTTACTAAGGACAATCTTGACCGCTGTCCAGTGCTCCGTTCCAGGATCACTTTGAAGCCTTCCAGCCATACTTATGGCAAGACTGACATCGGGTCTTGTGCACGGCATTGCATACATGATAGAGCCTATGGCTGAAGCATAGGTGATGACACTCATCTTTTCTCTATCTTCTGCAGTCACTGGGCATTGAGTCATACTCAATTTTATACCTTACAAATCAGGCGAGAACTCTTTCTCTGACTGATCCATTTTGAACTCTTTCAAAATCTTGTCAAGGTATGTGCTCATTGAAAGTCTCATCAAGTATCTTGATCTATCTCTATAGATCTTGATGCTCAACAATTAGGTAGCTTTATCCAGGTCTTCCTTTGAAAAACTCTTTTCAAACACCCGTTTATGCTCTCCAGAATTTCTACATCATTTCCGAATAGCAATATGTCATCCACATATACTTATCAGAAACTATATAGTGCTCCCACTCACTTTATTGCAAATACAAGTTTCTCGTAAACTTTGTATAGACTCAAAAACTTTGATCACCTCATCAAAGTGTATATTCCAACTCCGAGATGCTTGCTTCGGTTCATAGAAGAATCATTGAAGCTCGCACATCTTTTAGCATCCTTAGGACTGACAAAACCTTCTGGTTGTATCTCATACAACCTTTCCTTAAGGAAGGAAACGATGTTTTGGCATCCATCTGCCAGATTTCATAATTGAAAAATCCAGCAACTGCTAACATAATTCCAACAGACTTCAGCATCGCTACGAGAGAGAAAGTCTCATCGCAGTCAACTCTTTGAACTTGTCGTAAACTACTTTGCAACAAGTCGAGCTTTACAAATGGTAACATTTACCATCAGCGTCTGTCTTCATTTTAAAGATCCATTTGTACTTAACGATCTGCCGTCCAACGAGCAAGTCCACCAAAGTCTATACTTGGGTTTCATACGTGAATCCTTCCTCGGATTTCATGGCCTCCAACCATTTGTTGGTTTTCGGGCCCATCATCGCTTCTCCATAGTTCGTAGGTTCATCGTTGTCCAACAACATGACCTCCAAGACAGGGTTGTCGTACCGCTCAGTAGCAGTACACATCCTTGTCGACCTACGAAGTTCGATAGTAACTTGATCCGAAGCTTCATGATCATCATCATTAACTTTCTCTTCAACTGACGTAGGCTTCACAGAAACATCTTTCTGCGCTGCGCCACTTTTTGGTTGAAGTGAAGGTTCAATAACCTCATCAAGTTCTATTTTCCTCGTAGGTCGATAGTAACTTGATCCGAAGCTTCATGATCATCATCATTAACTTCATCTTCAATTGACGTAGGCTTCACAGAAACATCTTTCTGCGCTGCGTTACTTTCTGGTTGAAGCAGAGGTTCAAATAACCTCATCAAGTTCTATCCTCCTCCCACTCAATTCTTTCAAGAGAAACCCTTTCTCGAGAAAGGACCCAGTTTTAGCAACAAACATTTTATGCTTGGATCTGAGATAGAAGGTTCACCCAACTATTCTTAGGGTATTCTATGAAGATACATTTGTCCGCTTTGGGTTCGAGCTCATTAGGCGAAAACATTTTCCACACAAGCGTCGCAGCCCCAAACATTAAGAAATGACAGCTTAGGTTTCTATCAAACCATAATTCACATGGTGTCATCTCAACGGATTTAGATGGTGCCCTATTTAAAGTGAATGTAGTTGTCTCTAATGCATAACCCCAAAATTATAGTAGTAAAACGATAAGAGACATCACAACATGCACCATACCCAATAGAGCACAACTATGACATTCGGACACACCATCACACTATGATGTTCCAGGTGGCGTGAGTTGTGAAAACAATTCTCACATTGTCTAAAGTTGTATGCCAAACTCGTAACTCAGATATTCACCTCTACGATCATATCGCAAACATTTTTATCTTCTTGTCACGATGATCTTAAAACTTCACTCTAAATTTGCTTGAACCTTTCAAACGATTCGGACTTGTGTTTCATTAAGTAAATATACACTATATCTACTCAAATCATCAGTGAAGGTAAGAAAATAACGATATCCACTGCACGCTACAAGACTCACTAGATTGCATACATCCACATGTATCATTTCCAATGAATCACTTGCCCGCTCCATCCAACGGGATCCTTTAGTCATCTTGCCCAAGAGGCATGGTTCGCATGTCTCAACCGATTCGAAATCGAATGAGTCCAAATATGCATCAGCATGGAGTTTCTTCATGCGCTTTATACCAATATGACATTTTGCGGCAGTGCCACAAGTATGTGGTACTATCACTATTTAACTTTGTATATTTTGACATCAATGTTATGAACATGTGTATTACTACGATCAAGATTTCAACAAACCATTCTCACTGGGTGCATGACCATTGAAGGTATTATTCATGTAAACAGAATAACCATTATTCTCTGACTTAAATGAATAACCATATAACAAATGATCTAATCATGTTCATGCTCAACGCAAAACACCAAATAACATTTATTTAGGTTCGTCACTAATCTCGAAGGTAGAGAGAGCGTGCGATGTTGATCATATCAACCTTGGAAACATTTCCAACACACATCGTCACCTCACACTTAGCTAGTTCTCCGTTTATTTTGTAGCTTTTATTTCGAGTCACTAACATTTAGCAACCGAACCGGTATCCAATACCCAGGTGCTACTAGGAGTACTAGCAAGGTACACATCAATAACACGTATATCAAATATACTTCTATTGACATTGCCAGCCTTCTTATCTACCAAGTATCTAGGGTTGTTCCACTTCAGCGACCGCTCTCCTCATAATCAAAGCACTTAGTCTCGGGTTTGAGTTCAACTTTGGGTTGCTTCACTGGAGCAGCAACTGACTTACTATCCATGAAGTTTCCCTCCTTGCTCTTGCCCTTCTTGAAACTTAGTGGTTTTAACTAACCATCAACACTTTGACGCTCCTTCTCGATTTCTACCTTCGCGATGTCAAACATCGCGAACAGCTCAGGGATCATTACTTCTATCCCTAGCATCCTATAGTTCATCGCCAAGTTCTAGTAGCTTAGTGACAATGACTTGGAGAACTATATCAATCACTATCTTATCTGGAAGATCAACTCCCACTCGATTCAAGTGATTGTAGCACCCAGACAATCTGAGCACATGCTCAACGATTGAGCTATTCTCGTTCATCTTGCAGGCAAAGAATCTTGTCGGAGATCTTATATCTCGCAACACGGGCACGAGCCTGAGATCCTAATTTCAGCTCTTAGAACATCTCATATGTTCCGTGACGTTCAAAAACGTTTCGAAGCCTCAATTCTAAGTCGTAATGCATGACGCACTAAACTATCAAGTAGTCATCGAAACGTGCCTGTCAGATGTTCACAACATCTACAGACGACGCTAGAGGGGGTGGCACACCGAGCGGTGCATTAAGGACATAAGCCTTCTGTGCAGCAATGAGGACAATCCTCAGATCACGGACCCAGTCCGCAATATTGCTACCAATATTTTTCAACTCTATTTCTCTAGGAACATATAAAAATTTAAGGGAGCTACAGCGCAAGCTAGTAATCTACAACATAATTTGCAAAGTCACTACTGACTATGTCCATGATAATAAGTTCAATTAATCATATTACTTAAGAACTCCCACTCAAATTGACATCCCTCCAATCATTCAAGTGATACATGATCCAAATTTCACCAACTCAAGTCCGATCATCACGTGAGGTGAGGTGGCTGCAATGGTGAACATCATCATGTTGATCATATCTACTATATGACTCATGTTTGACCTTTCGGTCTCTTGTGTTCCGAGGCCATGTCTGTACATGCTAGGCTCGTCAAGTTTAACCCGAGTGTTCTGCTTGTGCAACACTGGCTTGCACCCGTTGTATGTGAACGTAGAGTCTATCACACCCGATCATCACGTGGTGTCTCAACACGACGAACTTTCGCAACGGTGCACACTCGGGGAGAACACAATTTATCTTGAAATTAAGTGAGGGATCACCTTATAATGCTACCGTCGTCCTAAGAAAAACAAAGTGCATAAAAGGATTAACATCACATGCAAATCATAAGTGACATGATATGGCCATGAACTTGTGCTTTTGATCTCCATCATGAAAGCATCGGCATGATCTCCATCGTCACCGGCATGACACCATGATCTCCATCATCTTGATCTCCATCAACGTGTCGCCATCGGGGTTGTCACGCCCTGCATGCTTCTACTACTATTGCTACTGTAGCGATAAAGTAAAGCATTACATAGCGCTTAATGATTGACACGCGGGTCATACAATAATTAAAGACAACCCTATGGCTCCTGCCGGTTGCCGTAATCATCGACATGCAAGTCGTGAAATTCTATACATCACATGATCATCTCATACATCACATATATCACATCATGTAATTGGCCATATCACATCACAACATACCCTGCAAAAACAAGTTAGACGTCCTCTAATTGTTGTTGCATGTTTTACGTGGCTGCTACGGGTATCTAGCAAGAATGATTCTCACCTACGCATAAACCACAACGGTGACACACTAGTTGCTTTTCAACCTTCTCAAGGACCGCCTTTGTCGGATCCGATCCAACTAAAGTGAGAGAAACTGTCACCCGCAAGCCATCTAGGCAACAAGTTGCATCGAGGGAACCGGTCTCTCATAAGCGTACGAGTAATGTTGGTCCGAGCCGCTTCATCTCACAATCCCGCTGAACCAAAATACGACCAAGGAAGGAAGCAATCTAAGCATCAACGCCCACAAACCTTTTGTGTTCTACTCGACATCTCATCGGACCATCAACCTAGCTCATGGTGCCACTGTTGGGGATCGTCGCATGGGAAACAAAAAATTTCCTACGCACACGCAAACCTATCCATGGTGATGAGCATCTACGAGAGGGAGAGTAGATCTACGTACCCTTGTAGATCGCTAAGCGGGAAGCGTTAAGAAACGCGGTTGGTGTAGTCGAACATCTTCGCGATCCAAATCGCCGAGCGTCCCGCGATCTCATCACGATCCGTCCCGCGATCCAATCACGATCTGTCCCGTGAACTCATCAGGATCCATCCCGCGATCTCATCATGATCTATCTCATGATCTTGATCACGATCTGTCCCCCGAACTCATCATGATCTGTTCCGCAATCTCATCACGAACCGTCTCGCGATCTCGATCACGGTCCTTCCGATCTAGCGCCGAACGGACGGCACCTCCGCGTTCAGCACACGTGCAGCTTGATGACGATCTCCACCATCTTGATCCAGCAAGAGGAGGTGGAGAGGAGAGAGAGTTCACCGGCAGCGTGACGGCGCTCCAGTGATGGTGGTGGTGAAGCAATTCCGGCAGGGCTTCGCCTAAGCGCTGCAGAAATCCGATCTAGAGGAGCACCGGTGAAACGGGTAGCACGTGGCCGTAAAATCTATGCAAAAACCCTCTATTCCACTAGTATATATAGGAGGAGAGGAGAGGAAGAGGGGCTGGCGCACAAGGCAGCCAACCAGCCTTGTGCGCCAAGGAGGAGAGGAATCCTACTTCTCCTCCAATCCTAATTGGACTAGGATTGCTCCCTATTGGCTGATTTTCCACTTTTTCCTTTAACCTTTTCTTCTCCTGCGTCATGGGCCTTTTGTGGCTGTTCCACCAGCCCACTAAGGGCTGGTTATTATTCTCCCACAGCCCATGGACCCTATGGGGTCGAAATACCCCTCCTGGAGGTCTCCCGGTACACTACCGGCACTCCCGGTACACTACCGATGAGCCCGAAACTTTTCCGGCGACCAAACTGGGATTTCCTATATATGAATCTTTACCTCCGGACCATTTCGGAGCTCCTCGTGATGTCCGGGATCTCATCCGGGACTCCAAACAACCTACGGTCACCACCATACATAACTCTACACTACCGAAACGTCACCAAACCTTAAGTGTGCAGACCCTGCGGGTTCGAGAACTATGTAGACATGAACGAGACACCTCTATGGTCAATAACCAATGGCGGGACCTGGACGTCCACATTGGTTCCTACATATTCTACGAAGATCTTCATCGGTCGAACCTCTATGTCAAGGATTCAGTTAATCCCGTATAACGTTCCATTTGTTCTTCGGTATGTTACTTGCCCGAGATTCGATCGTCGGTATCTCCATACCTAGTTCAACCTCGTTATTGGCAAGTCTCTTTACTCGTTCCATAATACAAGATCCTGCAAATAACAATTAGTCACATTGCTTGCAAGGCTCATTGTGATGTTGTATTATCGAGTGGGCCCTGAGATACCTCTCCGTCGCACGGAGTAACAAATCCCAGTCTCGATCCATGCCAACTCAACAGACACCCTCGGAGACACCTGTAGAGAACCTTTATAGTCACCCAGTTACGTTGCGACGTTTGATACACACAAGGTACTCCTCCGATATCTGTGAGTTGCATGATCTCATGGTCATAGGAACATAGACATGCAGAAAACAGTAGCAATAAACTGACACGATCATATGCTACGTTTGTAGTTTGGGTCTTGTCCATCACATCATTCTCCTAATGATGTGATCCCATTATCAAATGACATCTCATGTCCATGGCCAGGAAACCTTTACCATCTTTTGATCAACGAGCTAGTCTACTAGAGGCATACTAGGGACATGGTGTTGTCTATATATCCACACATGTATCTAAGTTTCCGATCAACACAATTATAGCATGGATAATAAACGATTATCATGAACGAGGAAATATGATAATAACTAATTTATTATCGCCTCTAGGGCATATTTCCAACACGGACATGACCCTTATACTGCCCTTGCCAAGCAGAAGGTCAGAGGGGAGCCTGAGGAACTGGCGGAGCTGGGCGGCGACGGCAGGTGAGGAGGATGAGTACGCGTGCGGATGGCCGCCACCGACGACGGAAGTGGCCGGATGGCCGGTGGGGACGGCGGAAGTGAGTGGCGGGGGGGCGTTGATTTGAGGCGAGGACGAAGAGACGACTGGCGTACGTAGGAGCCACCAACAAAGCGGGCCAGAGGGAAGAGAAGGCGGGCGTCGCGCTTGTCCGCATCGACGCAAAAGCGGCCTAAAAATAGGCCTGAATTGGGTTGCGGGTGGACAAAAAAGGGATATGCGTCCGTTTGGGTCGACGCGTTGGGCCGTTTTCTGTCCGCCGCGATCCAAACGGACGCACGTAGACGAAATGGGTAGCCCGGTTGGAGTTGCTCCGACGAAAGAGGGAAGCGAGGTCGTGCTTGCGTCGAAGACGTCGGGACCGAAGGAGTTATCGATAGCTATAGCTATCGGGGAGGGGCGCAGGGGGATTGATAGTTGAACCATCGCGACGACGACGACGACGGTGGCTGCCCTTTAATAATAGAGATTAGGTAGTCATATTTTAAAATATATATTCATTTATTTTATCGCAGCCTGGTGGAAGACTTGTTTTTACAGACGCAGCCTGGTGGGGAGTATCTAAATCAAGTGGATCGATCAAAAGCATCTTTCCGTCGATCTTATCATAAGAACTTAAGAAGACGTGTGTGTATATCAGTAATCCGGACGTGCTTGTTTCCATACCGGTATTGACCGATTGGACGAAGTCGCGTAAACTATGAATTGCCATGCGAACTGGCTCGGAAAGTTCATCCCCATCGCCGTCTCCCCGGCCCTACTATAATGCCTACCGCCTTTGCAGAAATGTAAGCATCTCGGTTCTCAAACTGTTCGTTTGGCGGTCTCCCTCCGGGGTCCGGGCCATAATAACATCTGCTTCCATGGTTGCGTTCCCTTTTTTCTGCTGACGAGACCGAGGAGAGAGGAGGGATACCAACGCAAAGCACAGCATGGAGGGAGAGGGTAGCAGCTGGACGAGCATGGACGGCTATCTGAACGAGTACTTCCACATCCCGGCCAAGAACCCGCCGAGCGACGCCCGCCTCCGGTGGCGCCGCGCCGTCGGCCTCGTCGTCCGCAACCGCCGCCGCCGCTTCCGCGAGTTCTCCGCGCTCGGCGCCGTCGACGACGCCCAGCGCCGCAGGATCCTGGTACGCACGCTCCTTCACCCACCAACCATTTCCCTCCTCCCTGTTCCAACTTCCGATCTCCGGCCGTGCCGTGGCCAGCGATCGCCGCGGTCGCAAAGACGAAGATGCCGGCGCCGCACGAATGGTTCGTGCCGTCGCTTTCGCTGAAGCAAGCCTGGTTCAAAGCCTCTGCGAAAGTGCCAGGAAACTTCGTCCCGAGTCCTGACAGCGTGCGTGCGTCGGTGACCATGAGCCGTGACAAGGATATGCATGTGTCACGGTCTCAATCTCATGGTGGAAATACTCCCCAACTTGCATCATGCGGTGTCGCTCTTCGTTTGAACTGGACCGTCTCCCCTCGTGGGGACGGGGCGTGGATTCTGCAGAGTAGCTTGCACGTTTCGCCTTCCTTGGCTTGAATCCTTCCCCGACTCTTGTGGTCGAACAAGGCGTGTGTCCGTACCGCACGGCTGGCTTTGCACGACCAGTTTCGGGGGGGAAACCTGGTCAACGGCCACCAGTGAGTAGTTTTTCTTTTCTGCAATTCTTCCTCTGTCTCAAAATAAACTGCACAACCTTAGCCAAAATTAACTGTGTCATAGAATTCAAGCATACGCAGTAGAACGTATTTATATTAATTTAGTAGAACGTAAAAAAAAAGAGCAGGATCCATGCTTTTTGTGTGGTCTCTCCACTTCAAAACCAGAAAACCTAGGTCTTCAACTTGTAAAATCGGATACTTTTGATCCCTTAAACAAGTTTTGGTGGTTTCAAGAAATGCTATATCGCGTCATGTAAGCTTCATGGTTATTATTCGCCGCAAGCGACACGAGACGTCGAACTTGTCCTAGCAACAGCATGCCCCCGGGGTGTACCAGCTAACTGTGACCCTGCCGCCCCCATGTGTTTAGGTGGATGCTGATGTGGCAAGGTCAATGATCATAATTTGTCATCATGTCAAGTTTTGGTGTGAGGGACCAAATATATATGATTTTACAATTTAAGGACTAGGTTTTCCTAGTTTTGCAGTTGTTAGACCATTTTTAGACTTAGACAATTGTGGGAACTGAATGACTGTCATGTGGGAAATATCCTATCATGGTAATATAGGTGGTGTATTTGAGTAAATTTCGTATTTTACCCTACTAGATGGAAACGGGTACAAAAAATACCCCATTTAAAGAATGTTTCATCAATGTATCAAAATTAAAACCTAAATACCAAAATGGTCTATGTTTAACCGCTTGTGACCCCTTGACAAGCCTGGCTCGCAGCTTATGTGTAGATGGTTGAATGATGTTTTGAAGACTTAATATATGATGAGGATCCGTTCAATTCAGAATTTAGAAGTATACAATTCAATAAATATTTTATAAGGGGGGGGGGGTTATTTTTTTAGAAAGGAGAAGGACTAGCACTAAGGTTTAAACGGATTTTTTGAAGTATATTCAAATTAACTTATTTTATTGAAATGGAATTTGCAAAACAAATCAAATGTGCATTATAGTATATCATATACTTATAGGGTTTTTTGAAGTTAGAAAATTTATTAAGGATTTTTATGTTTGATTTAATGCAACTGGAGATTAAATTAGGAATTCAAAGATATTATAAAATTTGCATGAATAAGTATCACTCAAATTTTCAAATTTTGCAACCAAGTCGTCTGTCATGTACAACTGACGCTCAAGCCGATCTTGTCAGAACGGGGCAAACAGTAGAATATGGTACATTCTGGTATTCAAGTTTTAAATCCTATATATTGGTGGCAAGTTCTTTAAATGTGGTTACTGTCACTCTCGCCATCTTAGGGGGTGGAATCAACTCATGTTACTTAGGCGGCTATATTTTTTAGGCTAGTTTGGTTACTGTAATTAAACTACAAAAAAGAAGTGTTTCACATTTTCAGTATCAGGTAGTCAATTATTTATTTGGTCTAATTAGAGATGCTTATTTTCCAGGGAAAAGTCCAGGTTGTGATTAATGTGCACAAGGCAGCACTGCAATTTATCAATGGTGAGGTCTCGTCAACTGATCGTGGAGTAGCATGTGCCTTTTGATCTTGTCATAACTATTATGTTGATTTTCACTTTTTATCCTTTAACCACGCAGGTGTAAAACAATACCACTTAACACATGAGTTCATTGAGGAAGGATTTTCTATCAGCCCAGATGAACTGGCTGAAATTACTGGCATGCGCGAAGATTCGACAATATTGAAGCGGCATGGTGGAACCAGGGGAATATCTAGGAAAATCAAAGCATCTCTGCAAGATGGTGTCAATGAAACTGAACTAACAACCAGACAGAAATTGTATGGTACTAACAAGCACGCCGAGAAGCCTGCTAGAAGCTTCTGGATGTTTGTGTGGGATGCATTGCATGACCTGACTCTGAATATTCTCATAGTGTGTGCTCTGGTTTCTCTGGTGGTTGGCCTAGCCACCGAGGGGTGGCCGAAGGGTATATATGATGGTCTCGCCATAATGCTCAGCATTTTGTTGGTGGTACTAGTTACTGCGTCCAGTGATTACAGGCAGTCAAGGAAGTTTATGGAGCTGGACCGTGAGAAGCAGAAGATATATGTCCTTGTTACTAGAGATAAGAAAACCAAGAAGGTTTTGACCCATGACTTGGTCGTCGGCGACATCTTGCATCTTTCGATTGGTGATGTGGTTCCTGCAGATGGCTTGTTTATATCTGGCTACTGCCTACTGGTAGATGAATCTAGCTTGTCAGGTGAGAGTGAGCCAATTCAAGTTTCTGAAGAAAAGCCTTTTCTCCATGGTGGGAGTAAAGTGGTTGATGGGACGGCTAAGATGCTTGTCACTGCAGTCGGTTCGCGTACCGAATGGGGGAAAATCATGGGCACTCTTAGTGACAGTGGAGTGGATGAAACACCTTTGCAAGTTAAGCTCAATGGCGTGGCTACGATCATTGGGCAGATTGGACTTGTGTTTGCTATTCTCACATTTGCAGTACTTCTAGCAAGGTTCTTGGTTAACAAGGGAATGGATGTCGGTTTGATGAATTGGTCAGCAAACGACGCACTGACAATAGTCAACTACTTCGCTATTGCCGTGACCATCATCGTAGTCGCAGTCCCTGAAGGTCTACCATTGGCTGTAACGCTTAGTCTTGCATTTGCCATGAAGAAGTTGATGAATGACAAAGCACTAGTCAGGCATCTCGCGGCGTGTGAAACAATGGGTTCAGTCAGCTGTATTTGCACTGATAAGACAGGAACTTTGACAACCAACCACATGATCATCGATAAGGTTTGGATAAGTGATGTATCCAAGTCGGTCAATGGCGATGCAAAAATCACTCAGCTAAAATCTGTAATTTCAGAAACAGCCATGGAAATACTTGTGCAAGGCATATTTGTGAACACGGAATCCGAGGTGGTGAAGGGAGATGATGGCAAAAGGACCATCTTGGGCACACCAACTGAAGCAGCATTGTTGGAGTTCGGCTTGACCATAGAAGGAGATCGATACCTTGAATACAATAATATCAGGAGAGTAAGAGTAGAGCCTTTCAATTCAGTCAAGAAAAAGATGTCAGTGATAATACAGTTATCAAATGGAGGCTTCCGTTCCTTCTGTAAAGGCGCACCGGAAATCATTCTAGGACACTGCGATAATGTTCTGAACGGCGAAGGGGATATAGTACCACTGTCAGACATGCAGAAGCAAAATGTCCTAAACATAATCAATTCATTTGCTTCTGAGGCGTTGAGAACACTTTGCATTGCATTTCAGGATCTCGATGAATTTTCTGAAGAGCAAACCATACCAGAAAATGGTTACACACTAATAGTACTTTTTGGTATCAAGGACCCAGTCCGTCCAGGTGTCAGGGATGCAGTGATGACCTGCATGGCTGCTGGTATTACGGTAAGAATGGTTACCGGAGATAACATCAACACTGCGAAAGCTATTGCCAAGGAATGTGGAATATTAACCGAGGACGGGATAGCGATAGAAGGACGAGAGCTTCGCGATAAGAGCCCAGATGAACTGAAGGAGCTCCTGCCTAAAATTCAGGTTTACTTTTACTTACTTAATTAACATTGCTTGCTTTTCACCCATTTATGCATGGATGTGAATCTCAAATCTTAGCTAAATCTAGCTACTTCCCAAGTACAGGTAATGGCCCGCTCGCTACCTATGGACAAATTCAAATTGGTAACAAGCTTGAAAAGCATGTATCAAGAGGTAGTTGCAGTTACTGGTGATGGAACTAATGATGCCCCGGCATTGTGTGAGTCAGACATTGGACTGGCAATGGGCATTGCTGGCACTGAGGTAGTACTTTTTGATGTTTCTGTCTAATGTATGTTGCTTTATGCTTCCATGTCCACCATATCTTCAGTAGCTTCTTGAAAAAGGGTTCAGTAAATGTCTGCTGCAGACATTCTGAAACTCCGTCTCAGTTTTCTATAAGAAAAAAATTCGGTGTCCTTCCATGCTGTATTAACATTTCATAGATTATGTTGTAGCTTTGATGTATAACATTAGGTGCGAGGTAGCTTAGAATTAGATACACCCAAATTTAAACAAGAGTAAGGCAACCTTGTAGTCACTGTTCACTAGATAACCGACTTCCCTATTATGGATGATTTATAGACATGTTGCACATCTATGATATTTATTTTTGCGGTTATATTGAGATGCACAACTATGCAATTCAAAACCCATAAGTGACAAATTACACTGTCATTTTTTATGTATGACGTCAATTTCTGCCCTTGATTGAAACAGTATTCATTTTGCATGGTCTTGAAAAAACAAACACTAGTACTCATTTTGCAGTACAATTTAAGCTTTGTACAAGACTTTGTTGTGATTAATTATCTAACCTTTCTATTTTATGCAGGTTGCAAAAGAGAATGCTGATGTTATAATAATGGATGACAATTTCAAAACTATTGTGAATGTTGCTAGATGGGGGCGTGCGGTTTACTTGAACATTCAAAAGTTTGTGCAGTTCCAGCTCACAGTTAATATTGTGGCTCTTATAGTGAATTTTGTCTCGGCGTGTGTCATAGGTATTTGCACACTCTCTAGCAGTATGATATTTTTGATCTAACAATGACTGCCTTGGAGCTTGTCTAGATGTTGTTCACAGAAGGAATTTCTGTGCATCTTATGCGGAACGAAATCCATGTGCACCAACTTCTGATCTATCTCCTTATTTATGAACCTTTTCAGTACCATTTCAGATATAATTTTGAATTAACTTGCAGGGACTGCACCTCTTACTGCTGTCCAGTTGCTATGGGTTAATATGATCATGGATACATTGGGAGCCTTGGCCTTAGCAACGGAACCGCCAAATGATGAGATGATGAAACGGTCGCCTGTAAGGCGCGGAGATAGTTTTATCACTAAGGTTATGTGGAGAAATATTCTTGGCCAGGCTTTGTATCAGCTCCTTGTATTGGGCACCCTCATGATAGTTGGAAAGAGACTCCTTAATATTGAAGGTCCAACTGCCGATAAAACGATCAATACTCTCATATTCAACTCTTTCGTCTTTTGCCAGGTATGTGGAGTTCATTCTACATGGAAAGTTATTTGTTGCTTCTGCGTATTTATTTTGCTCGGCAAGGTTTCAAAGTCATCACATGTCATTATGCTGATTACTAACTATTAACTGTTTTCCTTGCGGGTGAGATCACATACACTGTATTTAACTCTGAAGTCATTGTTATTTCTCTCTATGTTCATGTGTTATACAGTTTGGTTCTTTTACTATTTGTTTTGAATTTACTGTTCACCGGGTGCAGATGAGTCCGGGCTCAGAAATAGATATTTGGTTTTGGTTATGTGGGCTTTTTTTCATTTGAAACTTCGGGTTTCATATTGTCCAATCATATTTGAAAATCTATGCGACAATGTACAAATATAGTCAGTTAACTCAAAAATGAGATTTGCAGTGAAACTGTAGGAACCAGTGCATCATTTTAACGAACAATTTACATTTAATATGCTGCCCTGTTTCCAGGTTTTCAACGAAATAAACAGCAGGGAAATGGACAAGATCAATGTCTTCCGAGGGATATTCAGAAATTGGATCTTTGTCGGCATACTGACAGCTACAGTAATATTCCAAGTGATCATAGTGGAACTTGTCGGAACTTTTGCGAACACCGTGCCATTGAGTTTGGAACTATGGTCGCTCAGCATTGTTCTTGGCTCGGTTAGTATGATCGTCTCCGTGATCCTCAAGTGCATTCCAGTTGAATCTGGGAAGAGAGGTACCAAGCCCCACGGGTATGAGCGGATCCCTGAAGGCCCGGAAGCTCTCTAGTTCCAAGACGGTGCGGAAATTCAGCTGTTTCAACGGTGGCCACCTAATCTATATTAGTGAAAAGGATCTCTTATCTGGCGTGTCACATGAACTATAACCGAAGGATTTGTTACAGGGTTTACGTCGATGGAGGAAGAATGATGAGTTAAGATCAAAGGTGAAAGTTTGACGTATTGGATTACTCGATACAGTAAACAGGGAAGCATCAGATTAGTTCAAGTGTTCAAGTGTATATTGAGTGTGCGTATTATGGTTTCGGTATAGAGCTTCGGTTGGAGATGTATATATTCTTCGTTCGGGTTTCTGCTGAGGCAGAGAGTTGGTTGGAGATTGGAAGTACATTACAGTTTTGTGACTCTAGTTACTGATGATTGTTCAGATTTGAACAACTCCTTGAAGCAACACCAGGGTCCGTTGTGATTTGCGGCCGGTGCTCTGCATCTTTTTTATTCATGTATACTAAATTTTAAGCTGTGATTATTCATGTCTGGAAATAAATGTGAGAAAGTGGGATTGCTCCTGTACCAAACAGCTTGCTGGCCGATCGATCCAGTGACACCCTTTTAACAGTACGTTTCTGGACAGATATACGTATGCATAATTTGTTATCTTATCAAGCGTACAGACTTTGAACGGATCAAGGCTGGCGTCAAATGCTTGGAACCCCTGTTTCGGTAGGCTTCTGAAAGTGAGAGGGCGGGGCGGCGAGGGGGAAAGAAAGCCACTGCAACTGCAAGCAACTGAAATTTTGGACGAGAAAAGGAAGGCCACCAGCCAACCGCAGCAACCGGCGAGCTGGCCCGCGCGCGTTGGGTAAGCTGCCCTTTTCCGGCTAGCCGGGGCGTGTGCTGTGCGCAGGTGTGCTAGCTGCTCGGACCAGCTCCACCGCCTACCTACTCGGGCGGCCAATTCATACCCGCGAAGCCGGGGATTTCGTTTCCTACGTACGCGCAAATACGGCTTTTTAACTAGAGATAAGTGTATTTTTTGTATCCTGAAACTTGTATATTGCTTCAATACGGTTCCGATACATGAAAATGCGTGATCAATACGGTCCCTAAGGTTGAAACAACAGTCCTAGCTATACACGTTGCATACGTATTCAAAAATTGGTCACAATATACAAATATATTATAAGCTTTCAAGAATGTTTTCATTTGCAATTTATTTTTATTTCCGGATTTTCAAATTGTTCCCGGTTATGAATTCTTGTTCGCAATTTTCATTTTAAATCAAAGATAGAAAAAAACATTTAAAAAATGATCCAGAATTTAAAATAATGATAGTATTTTAGATGATTTTTTCTTCAACGAGTGTTTTTTCATGTACTTATCCTTTTTGTGTCTTTACAAGCACAAATATTGATGAAATATAAATATTGCACAGTGATATTTTTCTACTATACATGCATATAGATACAATTTTGGAAGTTTTCAGGTCGTAAAAATCTATTTGTTTACTTTTTTTTGAGACATAATCCATTTGTTTACTGAAAACTAACATGCATACGCCACCCCCTAACCCAATACGTACAGAGTTTTTGAAATTAAGAGTATTTTAAAATCATTTTTTTATACAAATTCGTGAATAGTTTTTTAATTTACGATTTTTTTTTGAAATTGCGAACATTTTTGGAACACAGCAACAAGTTTTTTTCCATAGGCGAACATTTCTTGAAGCTTGGGAAAACATTTTTTTTGTGACGAACATTTTTTTCAATTCATGAATATGTTTTAAAAAATTTGGAATATTTTTAAATTCCATACATTTTTTTGTAGACATGAACCTTTATTTTTGAATCTTCAACATTTTTTTAATCGATGAACGTTTTTGAGAAAAAAACTCATGAACATTTTATAAGTTGATGAATTTTGTTAAAGGCAGAAACGTACATATAAAAAGATGTGCATCCCCCTATTTTATGGAAAGAGTGCTCTTTTTTTTTGCGAAGAAAGAGTGCTCTTAGTGTGATGGTTTGCACTTGCAAGTTTAGGCTGGGAGGTGCGGGTTTGAAACCTGCTGTATCGAATTGTTTTATTTTTCTTATTTCTCACTTTCACTGACATATGAGCCCTGTGGCCCGTGCTGATGTGTCATGAGAATAAGCGGTACCCTGTAGCTCGTGTTGATGTGTCATACATGAGAATAAGCGATACTTATGCAACATGTACAGTTAGAATTGTTGTTTCAACCTTAGGAACTGTATTTATCACATATTTTCATGTACCGGGATCTTCTCAACTTATCACGAAGTGTGGCCTTCGCCCCTTAACTTTCTTTTATACATTTTTACCCCTCAACTCTTAATATAGCGTATAGTTAATTCCTGAAAGCGGTATTGACGGTCAAACCTGGTTTTGATTTCTTCTTTTTTCTTATGAAGACCCTGGTTTTTTTTTATCTTAGAGCATCTATAGGCAGACTTGGCAAATTCGGTCTTTCAAACGCCCGAGAACGCATCTTCTCAGTGCATCCAAACTTCTCATATATAAAATCTTAAAACCATACAAACCATGTAAATAAAATGTCTACTTACTACGTAGATCAACTAAATTCGCCTTCGGATACTTGTTGTCGTAGGAGATGTCCACTATCTCCGTTTCGGGCTACGGATACATGGAGGCAGACGCAACTCCGTCTCCTTCGGCTGCTCCGGAGCTGGCGCTTCCTCGGCCTCCACGTCAAGTTCGGAAAAAGTATGTCAGTTGCCACCCGCTCCTACCAGATGAATTGTCGGCCTCCACATAGGCCTCATTCTTGATGGACTCCGGGATGGTCTACTGCTCCGTCATCTCGGCTGGGCGACCGCCAACTCCGCCTCCGCGTCCTTCATGTTGAAGCCCGGAGCCGAAGCCAGCTCCTCTTCCTCCTCCTCCGTCTGCTCCTCCTCCTTCATCGGAACCGGCTGCTCCTCCTCCTCCAGCTCTGGAAAGTCCGGAGGCAGGCCGATTGTGATGCGGGCGACGCGCTTCACCCGGGTTTGCTCCTCGATCTGGAAGCGACGCTTCGGCGTGAGCATAGCACATGTCTTCTTCTTTGTCAGTCCATGGCAAAGCCGGACGGTGTGGGAAGAGCGGTGGACCGAGAGAGAGGTGGATGAGCTCGGGCTAGCGGCATGGAGAGGGAGGAGGTGTATGTGGGTAGGATTGGGCGACGTGAGCCAGTTAAATAGCCGGACTTTGGCCTCGGGTGGTGAGCCAGAGTGGCGCCACACGACGTTCACACCCTTATCGAAGGAGACACCTATCAGACTATTGGGTTTTCGAGCAATTCTGTGTGGGACCCAACCGTCAATCCGACGTGGCGAACGTGCCCGGTCGCGTCGGGCCTCCCCATATCCGCCCCATATTTGGGTTGGATATGAGGGGTGTCGGTCAGCCCAAACATTTAAGGCTCGTTTGAGACGCCCGTCTGGGTTGCTATTTTGTGACCGAGCACTGGCCATGTCGTCCACCTAGATGTTTCAAACCGGTTTGGGACGCCCGACTGTAGATGCTCTTATGTGACATGGTTTTGTCCACATCGCTGCTGCAAGGTGGCATAGGGTTGCATGTCATTGATAGAAATCTCTCTCTCTCTCTCTCTCTCCTCATGTCACCGATCCGTTGGTGCTGCTCTAGTGATAAGAGCATCTCCACCCACTTTAAATATCCACTGCGCAATGTAAAGATAAAGGTTGTGATGCTACTTTGGGAGGCCGGTGATGGAAGCAACTCCTCGCGCTTTAGATGGTGAACATGATATTTATGGTGAGAATAGGACAATAGGTGGTGGATCGGATATAAACTTGCGGCGGGGGGGGGGGGGGGGGGGAGAGAAAGGAGCACCATTCGCCAAGGTTCAATCCCAAACCCTTGGGGAATTCTCCTTATGTTGATGATGTGATCAAAACCGTGCCATGAAAAGCCAAAACCGGATTCGGCCAAGGAATACTCTTGTTAGGGACTCCGCCCTTAAAAGATCTTAAGGTTGGCTCTCCTATTGCTTCGCTCTCCTCGATGCCATTGATGGCTATCCTTCATATTCTATAATTAGGATATCATCTAACGGTTGGGCAAATATGTTTATCCATCTTCTTGAGTGGTCAACATTGCTATTGCAATAAAATCCACACTTCCTTCTATGTGCCACTCAGTCTTACCGTGTGAATTTCCCTTCATCTGCCATTCACGGTCATACCATCTGTAATTCTCCTATCTAAGGCAAACTTTCTGTCTGTACTATCGATCATACTCGTGTACCATCTGTTATATCCCTTGTCGGTACTACATGTGATACTTTAATACCACCTGTGTTCATCAGGTAGATACCTCTTGGATCCCTACCGCCCCTTTACTCCCACCCTCGGTCTTAAATTCCATATTAGGGAGTGGTCTTCCGACATATGGATCTCTTCCGGTTTACATGTCTGGTGCCAAATTTTTAATAGCACATGACTTGTGCAATTGTTAAAGCTAGAATAAAACGCATATGATCAGTAGAATATTGTGATCCAAATAATGTATTAGCTTTCTCATTTATTAATAATGTACTTTACATTTCTATGAGAAGATATGTAATGTAATGTGCAACTATCAACTAGTGCAACATATATGAGTGTTTGTGTCCTCTACAATGTAATTTTCTTCTGAACAACTGATTAAACGTGCAACGCCCACAATTTTATTTACACAAATAACATGGCACAATGTATGCTGAGGTATATTTGTGTTCCTCTTTTTATTCATGGTACAGTGAACAATGATATCTTCTTAACAAAAACATGTACCTAAAGTAATACGAACCAATAAACCAATGATAGAGTATCAAGGAATTTTATTATTCAAACGAAAATAACTAGAACAAATTTCTACTTTAAATTTGACGGCCAAGCACTTCCTTGAGGAGCTTCACTCTCAGGAAGATTTCACGGTTCCTTGAGGCGAGATCGAGTAGTTGAGCAAAGCGCGGAAGGATAACGACGCCACTCCCTTTTTTCGTCTACTCTGTTTTTTAAAACGGGTCTCAATTTTTTTTATTATACATAAAAAAGCCATCGTTTTTTATCGAAAAAGGCTTTCGCCTCGTTTTATATATAAAGCAACGACCATCAACAACCCGTTACAAACGCACACCACCACAACACACACACCCAAGGCAGGATACATAAACGCTGAGCGCAGCAACACCACCCAGGCACTACGAGAGTAACTAGGGACTTCAACCGTGAACACGCCACCGTGAAGAGATAAAGCTGCCAACAGCGAACCGTGGGCTCCAAGGCGACGCTTCCAGGAAGGTGATGACATCCTAACGCCGCCACCGCCCGATTCAAGAACCAGAGTTTTCCCTAGAGCCACACGAGGGCAATGAGAGCCGCGACGACACCTTCAAGAAGGGAACGAACTTCGTCACTGCCGGTCCGACCGAATCGAACGGGTTTTCGCCCCGGCCAACACTCACCGCCACCGAACGCCAAACCTCGGCTATCACGCCGCCCACACGACCATGGCCACCAGGCAACACCAAGCGATGAGCTCTACCCAAGAACACTACGCTACCACCACCAGAGCCGCCGTCCCGACATCCAGGACATTGACACCACCTTACCCGAGACCCGTCACTACCCCAACCGAAGAGACGAACAAAAAGGCCTCATTGATGGTAGAGCCCGGTCGACGAGGAGGGGTAACAAAGGCCGTCACATGCCGCCTTAATTAGGTCCCGTCGACGCCGGAACACGCCAGCCGCGGCCGCAGCCGACACGCCAATCTGCCGTCGAGCCGTCCACGACCGGAGCAGCAACCACACCGGGCCACTACCCAACCCGCCCCGCCCTGCGAGCCCTAAGCATCGGAGTCGTCGGGCATGCACCCGCGCAACCAGCAGCTAGAGGAAAGGAAAGACGCCACCGCACCTGGTCGATCCAGATCGGGGACGGGGAACTCCCCGCCAGCACCAGCCACCACGAGTCACCACGCGGGTGGTCGTGCACTGGAGACCGCCGCCTGCGCCCTCCGGCACCCAGAGCCGTCGGCCGGAACCCTCGTCAGATCCGCACCAGCCCGCGTGAGGGGCAAGCCGGACCCTTCCATGGCGCGCACCGTCGCCGCCCCACAGCCCTTCGCCCCGCCACCAGAAGACGGCAGCCATGCCAGCAACTCCTGAGGCCGTGCCGCCGCGCCCCGTGCCCAGCGCCGCGCCTCCACCCGACGGCCTGAGCCCGCGTCGCATCCACCGGGAGGGTGAAGAAGAGTGACCCCGCCGCTGTCGATGTTGGCAGAGCTTTGCCCACCAACGCGCCACCGGCGGCGGCGAGGGGAGGGATGGAGAGGAGGGCCGGCTAGGTGCGGCGGCTAGGGTTGCCTCGCCGGGCGCTCGCGGGAGCGCCACGGAAGAGGAGAGGGGGAGTTTTTTCCAAGGAGTTTACCGTGATGAGCCATTGTTTTTCCAATATCGCAGTACCAAAATCACTGTTTTGGGGGCAATCAAACAACTCGTTGTAAATAAAAATATGTTAATCTTAAAAATTATACTCCCTCCCACCCAAAATTATTATCTTCAACTTTATATCAACTCTAATACAATTTTTTTAAAGAAACTCTAATACAAAGTTGTACTAAGATCAAGACACTTATTTTAAGATAGAAGAAATAGTATTTAAAAACACTTAGAAAATAATTTACTATCCAACGGGGCCATATATTTAGGAACGTATTTGCGATGGAGACGAGTCAGCCTCCCTAGGAAAATGGGCACGCGACCCCACCAGCCAGCAACCGGCGTCCGTACGTCATCAACTCGCCAGCCCGTCCGTCGCCATCTTCCGCCGCGGCCTCGCCCGTCCCTCTCGGACGGGCGGCGCCACCCCCAAAATCCACCTGTTTTGACCCGGCCACCCCCTACCGCCGGGCGTCACCGTCACTGCCCCCCTCGTTCCCCTCGTGCTCCCGTCCCAAATCGGGACGCGCTCTCGCGTACTCCTAGTAAGCGGAGACCCCAGTACAAAAACCTCCGTTCGCTCGCCAACTTTACTGCCTCGCTCAGCGGCCGCTAGAGAGGGACAGCTGCGAGGCCGTCACGGGCGGACGGGCGGGCGGGCGCCGCCACCAACCGTCGGCGCGCGCAATTCAAACGGGCGGCGGCCGGGACAGCGGGGCCGCAGCTGGGGGATTTAAATGGCGCCTCTTGGCCCCCCGCATTCGGCAATTCCCCCCCTCGATCCCACCGCCACCTCAGGCCGGCCTCCCCCCGTCTCGCTCTTCTTCGCTTAGCTGCACTGCGAGCCTCGATCTCCTCGCGCGTGGCCGGGCGGACTGAGCTAGCCAGAGGCCGCGGCGATGGTGGGGAGCTACGCCAACGGAGCAGGTCTGGGAAGGAACGGCGCGGCGGAGGGGAAGCTGGACGAGCTGCGGCGGCGGCTGGGGAAGGCGGAGGGCGACCCGCTCCGGATCGCCGGCGTGGGCGCGGGGGCCTGGGGGAGCGTCTTCTGCGCGCTGCTGCAGGACGCGTACGGCCGCGACCACCGCGACAAGGCGCAGGTGCGCGTCTGGCGCCGCGCGGGCCGCGCCGTCGACCGCGCCACCGCCGAGCACCTCTTCGAGGTCATCAACGCCCGCGAGGGCGTTCTCCGCAGGCTCATCCGCCGCTGCGCCTACCTCAAGTACGTCGAGGCGCGCCTCGGCGACCGCACGCTCTACGCCGACGAGATCCTCCGCGACGGATTCTGCCTCAACATGATCGACACGCCGCTCTGCCCGCTCAAGGTCGTCACCAACCTGCAGGAGGCCGTCTGGGACGCCGACATTGTCATCAACGGCCTGCCCTCCACCGAGACCAGGGAGGTGTTCGGGGAGATCGGGAGGTACTGGAAGGAGAGGATCAACCCGCCCATCATAATCTCGCTGGCCAAGGGGATCGAGGCGTCGCTCGATCCCATGCCTCGCATCATTACCCCCACACAGATGATCGCCAATGCAAGTGAGTTCTTTGCTCAACTTTCCTTACTTACTACATCTGCTTGACACTTTATTTTGATTACATCAAATCCACCACCGCCAAATAAATTTAAAGAAGATTTAGTAACTGTTCAGCTGAATGAGAGCACAGCTCCGTGTGATGTTCCTGATGAAATTAGCAGGCTAATCTTGAATCTGTTATGTACTTAGCGTTAGTGTCCTTCATATCCTTTATCTGTACTTAGTGTCCTCCACAACTACTAAATGATTATATATACAGCACATTCTCTATATCCATTATCAAATAATTGGAGAGCTAGTTAATGCCCTTACACTAAATGGCTTGCCATGAATGTCCAAGTGTTATGTCCTGCAATCCCTTGAGCTGGTATAGTGGTTAGTACATACACATCATTCTAGCAAGCTGTATCTGCATTAGTACTGAATAATGAAGCTGTCCAGTTTCTTCTTATGCTAATTCATTGTGCATATGTGAATGTGTCAATTCATCGTATATACTTAGGCATGTTTCCTACTGCAATTTAGGCTCTGACGATGGTTTGTTCGTCATGGGTTTTACTGTAGCCGGAGTTCCGTTGGAGAATATTCTGTATCTCGGAGGCCCTAACATTGCTTCTGAAATTTACAATAAAGAGTACGCAAACGCTCGCATCTGTGGAGTTGACAAATGGAGGAAGCCTCTCTCTAAATTTTTGCGGCAGCCTCATTTCATCGTATGGGATAATAGTGATCTCATTACTCATGAAGTCATGGGTGGCTTAAAGAACATATATGCCATTGGTGCTGGTAAGTTTCCATTTGCTCTTAACTGTTGCCATATTTTCTTGAGCATGCCCCATATTATCTTGATCAGGAAAATGAATTGCGGTTTGGAGCCTTCCTTTTTCTAGACACAGGACAAAATTGCAGCATACCAGAGAAGTGTTGAACCTGAATGTTGAATACCCTGCTCTGTACCATGGAATATGTTAGTTGAACCTACTGTATCTTGCGTTGATGTTGATCACTTTCACACATTACTTGCTGCTATGTTGCATAGATGCCAATAATGCAAGATACAGTAGACTCAAACTACTGATGAGTTCAGCATGTGCCAACAAATAATACTTGGCGGATGGATATGTAGCTCTACATCACTATTCAGGGGCCTAATGCTTCAACGGTTTTGCTGAACATCATAGTTTTGTTGTAGGTATGGTGGCAGCACTGACCAACGAGAGCGCAACAAGCAAATCAGTGTACTTTTCACTTTGCACGTCTGAAATGATATACATCACCCACCTCCTAGCAGAGGAGCCTGAGAGACTTTCTGGACCACTATTAGCAGATACTTATGTCACCCTATTGAAAGGCCGTAATGCATGGTATGGTCATAAATTAGCCAAGGCAGAACTGACTCTGGAGATGGGGGATAGCATCAAAGGCAAAGGGACTATACAGGTTTGTGTCACCATCTTAATAATGTTGGGAGTACTAAATTTTGCGTAACTATCTGTCATAGCCATATGCTAAGTTTTATGTGTTCTTTTTTCTCACTTGTAGGGTGTCTCTGCAGTCAATGCATTTTATGAACTCCTGAGCCAAGGCAGCATAAGTGTGACGCATCCAGAAACCAAGAAGCATGTTGCCCCTGTCGAGCTGTGTCCGATACTCAAAACACTTTACAAAATTTTGATCAAGAGGTTGGAATGCTCTTGGATTACAGTTCTGTTGCCTTTACAGCTTTTTGTTAGAGTTCTGTTGCCTCTACAACTGTCTGAATTTTTCTGCACTACTTATGCACTTGCAGGGAGCTTGGTACCAGTTCCATTCTTGAGGCGATACGTGACGAATCAATGTCCGATCCACGGGAAAGAATCGAGATGGCACAGCGCCAATCCCTCTACCGCCCGTCTCTCCTCGGCCTGCCAAAATGTGATATCAAGGCTTAGATGCGGTACTACTTGTTTATGCAGAAACGTTGTGAGTTTGCAGGGTTTGCTGATCCTTGTGTCGGTGTACCCGCAAAGTGCAAGTTGTTAGCCTGTATGTATGCTTCTGAGTTCTTCTTTTTAGCAATGCGAGATAAAACTCCTTACCGTGTGTACATACAACCCTTGATTCGATCGCATTTGTTGCTTACGTGGGAGGAGTAGTTCCTGTAATTCTTTTGAACTTTGTAGCTAGCTCTTTGTCACAGCTTTAGTTGAGCCGCAGTATTCCTGCCTGTCCCTCCGTCCCACAATATAAGACGTTTTTGCAAGCTAAACGTCTTATCTTATGGGATAGAGGGAGTACTTCAGAAACAGAGGACACAGAGGACGACTGTAGTTCCGTATATGTAATGGTCGTCACAAGTTTTGCTCTTTTGAACAGCGTGCTAGGTTGAGATTCATTTATATTATAGCTAATGCTTGTATCTAGTTGAACTGAAATCCTTCAAATCTGACCTTATCAGATCATTATACATGGACAAGCTGATGCAGAGTAGTTTTTAGACATTTCCGGAGTCAGGTGAAATCTATAAGCTTCTTTTTTTTTTGACGTATACAGTTTCTTCTCTTACTGGAGGGAGTTCTTCAGTGGACGCTCTGACCCCTAAAATGCAAATGGACAAACTGGATTCATTTCGCTCCCGAAAGGTGAACTAGGCGCTCGCGTTTATTTGCAAACACTACCAGGATAAAGTCCTATGCTGATGGCTCAGGCCGTCGGCATAATCCTGATTCCCGTCAGCATAGACCTATACCGAAGGTCCCCGTCGGTGTAGCACCGTCGGCACCATATATGTCAGCGTACCCCAGGTTGCCGTCGGCATAGAAAAGCCGCCGACAGAGATGCTATGCCGACGGTGTCCGTACATCGATACGGATAAAACCACTCTGATGTCCCCGTCGGCATAGGTCCATGGCAAACGGCATCCGGCATAGGTCCATGCAAATGGACATCGGTTTTCGCGATCCACTCTGATGTTACTCGATTCTGACGGATAAAACCACTGTACATCCACTGATTATCTGCCATCCTCTGTTTTATTGGGAGCTACATAACAAAATTAAGGATTCATTTGAATTAATCACATCAAATTTTTATTTTCTTTTGTGGTGAATCCAATAACATCTCTAATAGGTAAAGATGGGTCCTAATCCCACCCGAGGATGTCTAGATTGAGTACGTTCTCCATGCTCTACCCCGTTCCGAGACAAAATTTTAGCAGCACCTTCCCGCTGTTCTCTAGATACACGTCTCGACAAATAGCCGTGAGAATGTGCTCCGGAGAACAACGGGAAGGCGCCACTGAAATCTTGTCTCGGAACGGGGTAGGGCATGGAGAACGTACCCAATCTACACATCCTCGGGCTGTCCATGGAAAATGTTGGACAATCCAAAAGAGTTACGGTGATAAATATGCAATTGAATGCATATTTATCGATGCAACCCTTTCGGACGGGAGACGCCTAGGTTACGGGACTTGACGTGAAAAGAAAAAGCAGATGAGGAGGTGGTGGATTTGTAGCTCACCCTCGGCTGTAGAGGAAGTAGTCGAACAACAGAGGACGGTCGGGGACCAACAGCTTCGACATCGACAATCACTCCAGGGAGATGCAACATCACAAAGCCTGTAAATTTAAACAAGTGAAAAAAAATAGGTCATCACATCTCGTATAGCAATCTTTGATGACAAAATGATAGCATCCATCCATCCAAAAAACCACTCATCAGAGACAACCGCTTCTGACGAGGGTCACTCCGGGGAGACCCGACACAACATAGAATGCTAATTCCACCGTGAGAAAAGTATATATGACCACGTCACACACAACATTGACACTTCAAACTTGGACAAAAATCATAGTGATAATGACATCCATTGATAACAAATTTGACCAACATTCCATCCATCCATCCATCTATGAATCTAAAAACATCCATACTATCTAGGGCATAATCATTCATGTATCCATCCACCTAGAAACAGTACCAAATAACTAAAAAATGAAGTAAAAAAATGCTCACTATGTGGAGGGAGTCGGCTGGTCCGGGGGGTGTCGATGGTCGGGGAGGGGGGTGCAGGTGGTCGGGGGGTGCCGGTGAGAATCAGAGGAGGGCAGGGCAACAGGCCGGGAAGGGGGGCCGGTCAGTCGGAGCCGCAGCCTGAGGGCGTCGAGGAAAGCTAGCTGGCCAGTGGCGGTGCGGGGCGGCGACAGCTAGGAGAGGACGGGGCCGGTATGGGAGGGTGACGACGGTGACGAGGATGGGGCCGGTGCGTGGTGGACGATGGGCGAGGCGATGGCCCAACCCACCGAGGCGGAGCGCGGGCATGGGCGGGCGAGGCGGAGCGCGGGCGGGCGGCCTAGCCGGCGCAGCGAGGGCAGACGGCGGGGACGAGAAGACAGCGGGACGAGGGTGGCGGCGGCGGTCGTGGTAGAGAGAGAGGGAGATTGGGGTCGGGTCAGGGCGAGAGACAAAACGAGTGGAGGAGGAGGAACGGCCGAGTGGATAAGGGGCACTATGCTGACGGTTTGGCCGTCGGCATAGCATGTATCCCACGTGTCAGGGGCAGTTGCCCGAGTCGTCATAGATAGGAGGTCTATGCCGACGGCTTTGCCGTTGGCATAGATGTGACACTCAGCAAACTTTAAAATAGTACCACCTCTTCCATAGCTACACCCCCGAACACGGTTCGGTCCCAACCCACCGCAAGATTCCCTCTATGTTTGCCCGATGTGGTCGTTTCCCCCCTTCATGCGACGGCGGCAGCGACTCCATGAGGGGGGTCACACCCAGGAGCCACGTGCCGGGTGCTTGCACCTGCCACCACGCTTCTAGACATGTAAGAGGGGCCAACGCAAGACCTGACGGCATAGCTACCCCCCAAGTACACCGTCCTATCTAACCCTGGCATAGTTGATCGATGGATCTACGCCTTCGACTTTCGTCGGACGGGTTTGATCGATGGACCTTTTCACCTGGTTGTCATAGGTCAGCCCGTAGCTACACTCTCGAACACGGTCCAGGCCCAACCCACCATAAGATTCCCTCCGTGTCGGCCCGACGTGGCCGTTTCCCCTCTGTGAGACGGCATGAGCGACGTCCGTGAGGGGGGTCATACCCCGGAGCCGTGTGTCGGGTCCTTGCACCTGCCACCACGCTTCCAGAAGTGTAAGAGGGCCCAGCGCAAGACCTGGAGGCATAGCTACCCCCTAAGTACACCGTCCCGTCTAACCGTGGCATAGTTGACCGACAGATCTAGGCCTTTGACTATCGTCGGACGGGGTTTGATTGATGGATCATTTCACCTGGTTGTGATAATCCAGCCCATAGGCACACTTCCGATCAACGTCCGGGCCCAACCCACCGCAAGATTCCCTCCGTGTCTGCCCGACGTGGCCGTTTCCCCCCTCCGTGAGACGGCGGCAGCGATGTCCGTGAGGGGGGTCACACCCGGAGCCGCGTGCCTGGTGCTTGCACCTACCACCACGCTTCCAGACATGTAAGCAGGCCCAGTGCAACACCTGGCGGCATAGCTTCCCCAACCCCCCAAGTACATCGTCCCGCCTAACCATGGCACAGTTGACCGACGGATCTAGGCCTTTGACTTTCGCCATACATGGTTTGACTGATGGATCTTTTCACCTGGTTGTGATAGTCCATCCCATAGGCACACTTCCGATCAAGGTCCGGCCCAAACACACCGTAAGATTCTCTCCGTGTCTGCCAGACGTGGTCGTTTCCCTCCTCCATGCGACGGCGACAGCGACGACCGTGAGTGGGGTCACACTACGGAGCCGCGTGCCGGGTGCTTGCACCTGCCACCATGTTTCCAGACCTGTAAGAGGGCCCAACGCAAGACCTAGTGGCATAGCTAGCCCCCAAGTACATCGTCCCATCTAACCCTGGCATAGATGACCGACAGATCTACGCCTTTGACTTTCGTCGGACGGGTTTTGACCGATGGACCTTTTCACCTGGTTGTCATAGGCCACCCCATAGCTGCACCCCCAAACACGGTCCGGGCCCAACCCACTACAAGATTCCCTCTATGTTTGCCCGATGTGGCCATTTCCCCCCTCAATGCGCCGGCGGCAGCGACGTCCGTGAGGGGGGTCACACCCAGGAGCCGCGTGTCGTGTGCTTGCACCTGCCACCACGCTTCCAAACATGTGAGAGGGGCTAGTGCAAGACCTGGCGGCATAGCTAACCCCCTCCCGCCAAGTACACCGTCCCGTCTAACCCTGACACAGTTGATCGACGGATCTACGCCTTTGACTTTCGCTAGACGGAGTTTGATCGATGGAGCTTTTCACCTGGTTTTCATAGGCCAGCCCATAGCTACACTCTCGAACACGGTCCGGGCCCAACACACCGCAAGATTCCCTCCGTGTCGGCCCGACGTGGCCGTTTCCACTCCGTGAGACGGTATCAGCGACGTTTGTGAGGGGGGTCACACCCTGGAGCCGCGTATCGGGTGCTTGCACCTGCCAACATGCTTCTAGACATGTAAGAGGGCCCAACGCAAGACCTGGAGGCATAGCTACCCCCCCCAAGTACACCATCCCGTCTAACCGTGGCATAGTTGACCAGCGGATCTAGGCCTTTGACTATCGCCGGACGGGGTTTGACTGATGGATCATTTCACCTGGTTGTGATAATCCAGCCCATAGGCACACTTCCGATCAACGTCCGGGCCCAACCCATCACAAGATTCCCTCCGTGTCTGCCCGACGTGGCCGTTTCCCCCCTTCGTGAGACGGCGGCAGCGACGTCCGTGAGGGGGGTCACACCCCGGAGCCGCGTGCCTGGTGCTTGCACCTACCACCATGCTTCCAGACATGTAAGCGGGCCCAGTGCAACACCTGGCGGCATAGCTTCCCCAACCCCCAAGTACATCGTCCCGTCTAACCATGGCACAGTTGACCGACGGATCTAGGCCTTTGACTTTCGCCATACATGGTTTGACTGATGGATCTTTTTACCTGGTTGTGATAGTCCAGCCCATAGGCACACTTCCGATCAAGGTTTGGCCCAAACACACCGTAAGATTCTCTCCGTGTCTGCCAGACGTGGCCGTTTCCCTCCTCCGTGCGACGGCGACAGCGACGGCCGTGAGTGGGGTCACACTACGGAGCCGCGTGCCAGGTGCTTGCACCTGCCACCATGTTTCTAGACCTGTAAGAGGGCCCAGCGCAAGACCTAGTGGCATAGCTAGCCCCCAAGTACATCGTCCCATCTAACCCTGGCATAGATGACCGACAAATCTACGCCTTTGACTTTCGTCGGATGGGTTTTGACCGATGGACCTTTTCACCTGGTTGTCATAGGCCACCCCATAGCTACACCCCCAAACACGGTCCGGGCCCAACCCACCACAAGATTCCCTCTATGTTTGCCCGATGTGACCATTTCCCCCCTCAATGCTTCGGCGGCAGCGACGTCCGTGAGGGGGGTCACACCCAGGAGCCGCGTGCCGGGTGCTTGCACCTGCCACCATGCTTCCACACATGTAAGAGGGGCCAGTGCAAGACCTGGCGGCATAGCTAACCCCCTCCCCCCCAAGTACACCGTCCCGTCTAACCCTGACACAGTTGATCGATGGATCTACGCCTTTGACTTTCGCTGGACGAAGTTTGATCGATGGAGCTTTTCACCTGGTTGTCATAGGCCAGCCCATAGCTACACTCTCGAACACGGTCCGGGCCCAACACATCGCAAGATTCCCTCCGTGTCGGCCTGACGTGGCCGTTTCCCCTCTGTGAGACGGTATCAGTGACGTTTGTGAGGGGGGTCACACCCTGGAGCCGCGTATCGGGTGCTTGCACCTGCCAGCACGCTTCTAGACGTGTAAGAGGGCCCAACGCAAGACCTGGAGGCATAGCTACCCCCCCCAAGTACACCGTCCCGTCTAACCGTGGCATAGTTGACCAGCGGATCTAGGCCTTTGACTATCGCCGGACGGGGTTTGACTGATGGATCATTTCACCTGGTTGTGATAATCCATCCCATAGGCACACTTCCGATCAACGTTCGGGCCCAACCCATCACAAGATTCCCTCCGTGTCTGCCCGACGTGGCCGTTTCCCCCCTCCGTGAGACGGCGGCAGCGACGTCCGTGAGGGGGGTCACACCCCGGAGCCGCGTGCCTGGTGCTTGCACCTACCACCACGCTTCCAGACATGTAAGCGGGCCCAGTGCAACACCTGGCGGCATAGCTTCCCCAACCCCCCAAGTACATCGTCCCGTCTAACCATGGCACAGTTGACCGACGGATCTAGGCCTTTGACTTTCGCCATACATGGTTTGACTGATGGATCTTTTCACCTGGTTGTGATAGTCCAGCCCATAGGCACACTTCTGATCAAGGTCCGGCTCCAACACACCGCAAGATTCTCTCCGTGTCTGCTAGACGTGGCCGTTTCCCTCCTCCGTGCGACGGCGACAGCGACGGCCGTGAGTGGGGTCACACTATGGAGCCGCGTGTCGAGTGCTTGCACCTGCCATCATGTTTCCAGACCTGTAAGAGGGCCCAACGCAAGACCTGGTGGCATAGCTACCCCCAACTACATCGTCCCGTCTAACCCTCACATAGATGACCGACAGATCTACGCCTTTGACTTTTGTCGGACGGGTTTTGACCGATGGACCTTTTCACCTGGTTGTCATAGGCCACCCCATAGCTGCACCCCCGAACACGGTCCGGGCCCAACCCACCACAAGATTCCCTCTGTGTTTGCCCGATGTGGCCGTTTCCCCCGTCAATGCGACGACGGCAGCGACGTCCGTGAGGGAGGTCACACCCAGGAGCCGCGTGCCAGGTGCTTGCACCTGCCACCATACTTCCAAACATGTAAGAGGGGCCAGTGCAAGACCTGGCGGCATAGCTACCCCTCCCCCCAAGTACACCGTCTCGTCTAACCCTGACATAGTTGACCGATGGATCTACGCCTTTGACTTTCGCCGGACGGGGTTTGATCGATGGAGCTTTTCACTTGGTTGTCATAGGCCAGCCCATAGCTACACTCTCGAACACGGTCCAGGCCCAACCCACCACAAGATTCCCTCTGTGTCGGCCCGACGTGGCCGTTTCCCCTTTGTGAGACGACATGAGCGACGTTCGTGAGGGGGGTCATACCCCGGAGCCGTGTGTCGGGTGCTTGCACCTGCCACCACGCTTCCAGAAGTGTAAGAGGGCCCAGTGCAAGACCTGGAGGCATAGCTACCCCCTAAGTACACCGTCCCGTCTAACCGTGGCACAGTTGACCGACAGATCTAGGCCTTTGACTATCGTCAGACGGGGTTTGATTGATGGATCATTTCACCTGGTTGTGATAATCCAGCCCATAGGCACACTTCCGATCAACGTCCGGGCCCAACCCACCGCAAGATTCCTTCTGTGTCTGCCCGACGTGGCCGTTTCCCCCCTTCGTGAGACGGCGGCAGCGATGTCCGTGAGGCGGGTCACACCCGGAGCCGCGTGCCTGGTGCTTGCACCTACCACCACACTTCTAGACATGTAAGCAGGCCTAGTGCAACACCTGGCGGCATAGCTCCCCCCAAGTACATCGTCCCGTCTAACCATGGCATAGTTGACCAACGGATCTAGGCCTTTGACTTTCGCCATACATGGTTTGACTGATGGATCTTTGCATCTGGTTGTGATAGTCCAACCCATAGGCACACTTCCGATCAAGGTCCGGCCCCAACACACCGCAAGATTCTCTCCGTGTCTGCCAGACGTGTCCGTTTCCCTCCTCCGTGCGACGGCAGCAGCAACGTCCATGAGTGGGGTCACACTACGGAGCCGCGTGCCGGGTGCTTGCACCCGCCACCATGTTTCTAGACCTGTAAGAGGGCCCAGCGCAAGACCTGGTGGCATAGCTACCCCCCAAGTACACCGTCCCGTCTAACCCTGGCATAGATGACCAACGAATCTATGCCTTTGACTTTCGTCGGACGGGGTTTGACCGATGGACCTTTTCACCTAGTTGTCATAGGCCACCCCATAGCTGCACCCCCGAACACGATCCGGGCCCAACCCACCACAAGATTCCCTCTATGTTTGCCCGATGTGGCCGTTCCTCCCCCCTCAATGCGACGGCGACAACGACGTCCGTGAGGGGGGTCACACCCAGGAGCCGTGTGCCAGGTGCTTGCACCTGCCATCACGCCTCCAGACATGTAAGAGGGGCCAGTGCAAGACCTGGCGGCATAGCTACCCCCTCCCCCTAAGTACACCGTCCCGTCTAACCTTGACACAGTTGACCGACGGATCTACGCCTTTGACTTTCGCCGGACGGGGTTTGATCGATGGAGCTTTTCACCTGGTTGTCATAGGATAGCCCCTAGCTACACTCTCGAACATGGTCCGGGCCCAACTCACCGCAAAATTCTCTTCGTGTCGACCCGACGTGGTCGTTTCCCCTCCGTGAGACGGCATCTGAGAAGTCTGTGAGGGGGTCACACCCTGGAGCCGCGTGTCGGGTGCTTGCACCTGCCACCACGCTTCCAAACGTGTAAGAGGGCCCATCGCAAGACCTGGAGGCATAGCTACCCCCAAGTACACCGTCCCATCTAACCGTGACATAGTTGACCAGCGGATCTAGGCCTTTGACTATCGCCGGACGGGGTTTGACTGATGGATCATTTCACCTGGTTGTGATAATCCATCCCATAGGCACACTTCCGATCAATGTCCGAGCCCAACCCACCGCAAGATTCCCTTCGTGTCTGCCCGACGTGGCCGTTTCCCCCCTTCGTGAGACGGCGGCAACGTCGTCCGTGAGGGGGGTTACACCCCGGAGCCATGTGCCTGGTGCTTGCACCTGCTATCACGCTTCCAGACATGTAAGCGGGCCCAGTGCAACACCTGGCGGCATAGCTACCCCCCAAGTACACTGTCCCGTCTAACCGTGGCACAGTTGACCGACCGATCTAGGCCTTTGACTTTTGCCATACATGGTTTGACCGATGGATCTTTTCACCTAGTTGTGATAGTACAGCCCATAGGCACACTTCCGATCAAGGTCCGGCCCCAACACACCGTAAGATTCTCTCCGTGTCTGCGAGACGTGGTCGTTTCCCTTCTCCGTGCGACGGCGGTAGCGACGTTCGTGAGGGCGGTCACACTGCGGAGCCGCATGCCGGGTGCTTGCACGTGCCAACACGCTTTCAGACCTGTAAGAGGGCCCAGCGCAAGACCTGGCAGCATAGCTACCCACAAGTACACCGTCCCGTCCAATCGTGACACAATTGACCGACGGATCTACGCCTTTGACTTTTGCCGGACGGGGGTTGACCGATGGACCTTTTCACCTGTTTGTCATAGGCCACCCCATAGCTGCACCCCCGAACATGGTCCGGGCCCAGCCCAAGACCTTGCGGCATAGCTACTCCCGAAGTATATCGTCCCGTCTAACCATGGCACAGTTGACCGGCGGATCTAGCACTTTCAAGATGCTTATAAAAACATATAGAACTTGTCAAACTAAATGTAATTATTAATGGTTTGTGATTTTAATAAAGTATAGGAACCTATATGCAAAATAACATGTGGTCACATTACTAACATACTCGAAAACAAATACAAACTCATATACATAATATATGAAAAATTCTATACAAATCTATATATAATTTATTATGTATGTTTATGTTTAGATAAGACACATTTAAGTTAATCAAATTTTAATTTGGAAAAAAAACTAAAATACAAAAATAAGTAAAAAAAACAGATAAAACAAAGTTATGCCAACGACAAAGCCGTCGGCATAGGTGTGCCCACGGATCGATCAACAGGCCTCGGATCGATGACGTGACACGTGTCGCGGATCGGTGACGTGGACCACACCTACGCCGAAGGCCGTCGGCGTAGGTATGACGGCGTCGAACTCCCGTTAGATGAAGGCTCGCCGGGCCCACATCTATGCTGACGACCCTGCTATGCCGACGGCCGTCGTAGGCATATATCACGGTATGTCAACGGTCTGTCTACGCCGACGACCACCGTAGGCATATCTCTAGTTACGCCGACGACTTTTCTATGCCGACGGTTTCGTCTGGACCGTCGATATTCCTCCATCTATACCGACGAAAACCGTCGGCATATCCCAGGCCGTTGGGATTAGGGGCGATTCTGGTAGTGAAAGGCCCGGTAAAGGACATTACCATCGTGTTGCGTTCACAGCGCAAACCGCAGCCATTCGGACTAGCCGGTCCCACCAGCGACGTCCCGGTCCCACCTCGGAGATATTACAACTGGAATACAATACATTTACCCCCACCCACGCCACGAGTGGCTTTCTCCGAGTCCGCTCTTCTCCTTCAAATTTGCAATATCCCCACTTCCCCTGTTCAAAGCTCGCCGGCAGCTTTTCCCCTGACCCCCGGCGCAGATCTGCTCGCCACCACGTTCGACCACCCGCCGATGGACGACCCGCCACAAGCGGAGCATCAGCCAGCGCAATCTCTCACAGCGCTCCTGCCAGGTATGGTCAAAATCAAACGCCCTTGTT
The DNA here is from genome assembly GCA_022496015.1 of Hordeum marinum. Lineage (NCBI taxonomy): Eukaryota > Viridiplantae > Streptophyta > Magnoliopsida > Poales > Poaceae > Hordeum > Hordeum marinum. The sequence goes on from CM039672.1 coordinate 391,902,276, forward strand.
CATCCTTCCTCATCAGCTCCTCGCAACAAACCGAGGGAGGAGCATCCACTAATGCGTTTGTGCATCCCGCCTCAGCTTCTCCTCCATCCCCAACATAGATTCGGGCTCGTTTGGGCACCATGAAGAACGTGAAGAGTACGGGCTTGCGGAAGATCTCGGAGATGAAGAACGGGGAAGAGGAGAACCGCCTCTCCACATCGATCAGTTTCCCCAATGGAAAGACGATGCTGCAGATCCAGTCCAGGAGGTCCATCAGGAGTTCTCCTCACCTGAGGGAGAGACTAGAAAGTAGAAACTGCTCCGAGGCAGAACAACTCCAGAGACTATCAGGTCCCGGAACTGACTGCGAAATCAATGCCGAAAAAGATTTATGTAGGCCTGATTTCCCTACCCATGAAGTTCTCGACGCTGATGGTCCATCAACGAGAGATCATCCCCAACATAAGGGCGAACAAGTGCCCTGGAAAACAAGGTAATTCACCTGCCCCCTAAAGCTGAGGAGGGATGTGTGTAAATGCACTAGCTTCTCCTTCAAATTTGCAGTTTCTGTTTTCCATAGTTGACACGACTGGATGGAGCTTTCTCTCTAATCTTATTTCACGCCTGAACCTGCGCACGAATGATATACTCTGATTTCGTGGCGTACTGAAAATGGTCCTAACACTGCTTCGGAGACATCGTCGAGTAAACATAATACGAAAAACATGTGTATGTACTCTTCAACGATTCCGAACGGGACTTAACGATACTATATGTTTTCCACAATGTAGATACTGTTTAGACATCGATTATTTTTTGTTGCCGCACCCAGCGGATGCGTGACTTTCATTTTTTTTTTTGCCATTGGTCTTTAAATTCTAATACGCCTGACTGATGGTGGTTTCGAGAACTGAAAATCCAAGACCACTGTCAGCTGCGACAATAAGTCCATGATCTTTTATCTTGTGTTAGGATTGCACGCAGTTTATGATGTGAGCTGTTGCCAAATTAATCATTGTGTAAACTGACCGGCTGTGTGGTTTGAAAAATTCCGATGCGAAGAAAAGGTAATGGGTTCTTACTGCTGACACAGATGAACTTTTCCATTCTTCGTGCGCAGGTTCAGGTATGGAAAAATACCAGACCAGCGAGAGCCGAAACAGGGCAGAGTATCTGCACTTGAGAAAGCGATGCACAGCTATGTTGACAGGAAGTCTGGACATGTGGTGGCACCTGAGATTGGAAGAGAGTTCGACTCACTTGCTGCGGCATTTGAGTTTTACAACCTATATTCCTGGGAGATTGGTTTCGGGATACGATATGGTCAATGTAGGAGAAATGCACAGAAGAGTAGGACCGTCCAAGATTTTGTTTGTGGCTGTGCGGTGGGTAGATCGAACAGCCTCGGCATTTTTGCATCCAGTGAACAAAATTATTATAAGGTTAGCCTAATGGTTGTGTTAAATTCATGTTGCAGGGAAAGCCAAGAAAAGAAAACACAAGTTCCGTGGCATCGAATTGCCAAGCATTGATAAGGCTATTCCGCACACGTGACAATGGATGGTATATACATGACTTTAGACCAGATCACAACCACCATTTGTCATCATCGTGCGGTGAGAAGGTACATTGGCCGTCACACAGGACAATTGACACACACACCAAAGATATTGTGAAGCATCTGAGGAGCAACAACATTGGTATAACAAAGGTTTTTTTCTGTCATCGCAAGTTTTTTTGGATCAATGGAGAACGTACCATTCAACAAGAGATCGCTGAACTACTTGTGCAAGAGGATGAACCAAGAGACTGCAGAAGATGACATCAGGAAAACAGTGAAGCTCCTATCTGAACTTAAGAAAAATGATCCAATGTTTGCGGACAGCGTTCTTGTGGACAGTAACAGCAAAATCTCCGGGAGGGCTCGCGTGGGGGACTGAGCGGCTCGGTCGCCGGGGAGGAGGGCGCGCAACGGTGGAGGAAGCCCGACCGGCAGCTTGGTGGAGACGGGCGTGTTAATTAGGCAGAAAGACAGGAGGTCTTGCAAATAGACACGAGCTGACCCACCTAGTCGACCTGGCTTCAGTTGGCGGGCTGTAATTGGCCGAGGATTAAATGTGCACATCAACCGTAAGTTGTAAGACTGGATACGATCATTTTGTAAGTTATAGGATCAAATCATCACATCATACACAAGTTTTATGACTTAGGATAATATTACCTAAAAAAATAAATACCTGTAGGCACAACAGAAGCCAAAGTAACTGCTGGCTCTAGCATTAGTGTTATCGCCCAATACTGTGACAAGCTTCCAGGGGACAAGTATGACGCCACAAAACTTTGTTTGAGTTCACCAACTACGGTGATGGTCCTGTGTGTACGTTAACACTAGCTTCCAGTGACATGTTGCCACCTTTGGTGGGTCCAAAAGCAAGAAACGATAAGAAAGCAAAACAGCTCGTTTGTCTTGATGCATGTAAGCAGCTGCATCAGCTAGGACTACTCACATGGAGCAAGCAAAGCTATTTCAAGCACTTCTGTTCAATGGTTTATTCGGAAAGTTGCTCACCGGATCAAAAAGCTTGTTGGACCCACTCGTGTACTTGCTATCAGCTCGAACTCATGTTCCCCGGTGCATCCCATGCCTAGCAATGACCATCGTCCTCATACACCAATATAATGCCACTTCTATATACACCCAATAGCAACAAAGAACCGATTCGCCATGTGTTTATGGGTCGGGTGTATTGTAAGTTGTAAGTGTTTGGCTTCTATACTCGTTGGGATCGTGTAGATATGTGGAAAGGAGTGATTCAATGTGTATTTATCGGCCCGGTGTGTTGTTGATTTTACCACCTCAACAACTGCTTGTCCAATAACTTAACTCTGAGGGTACAAATGATATTAAGGCTAGCAATTTACATGAAAGAATTTATATACATGGTCATGTGTGTAATCTAGGTGTAGTCATGTATATGATTAATTATATGTACATGATGATGTTTAGGTGCAAACATATAAATTTGTTATGTATGAAGGTTTATCGGTCATGATATAGAATTGAACACAACTATGAAGATCAATATGTTAGGTTTATCGGTTATGATATAGTATTGAACACAACTATGAAGATCAATATGTTATCATCTTACTGTATTCCCAAATATATTTTTAGTTGAAATTGTGATGATTTGTTGACTTGGATACAAAAAAATCAAATGTAGTGTGGTCTAATACAAAAACATGGCCCAACAATTATTGTTGGGATGTTATAATCCTATCATGAACTCGCATAGCTCCATGATGCTTTCGCTCGTTGTAAATGACCCGGGTCTAGATAATTTACCAAGGAGCGCGGTTATCTTTATTTGCATCCTCACATATACTCTTGAAGTTCCAATCAAATATCCTAAAAAAGTTGTAAGCATGATTCTACCATGTATAGTGTAGTGTGGTGTCCTACCATGGAGCTTTCATGTCTAGTGGCATATAATTCTAGGAACGGGTGGGAACAACTTTGGTAGCAGGAGCAAGCTTAATAAACTACAGAAGATGCAGTCACGGGCAATCATGTGGCGTTGAAGCACACTACACATTCTAAAAACAAAAAACATGATTCGGGGTGAACCAATACGAATATGCCGATATAAACATGGAAGCCATCATCTCTCCGGTGGATGTCAAGTCAGCATGTGGCTTTGTCGCTGAGAGTTGACATCAACAACCTCCTATCGACATTGACTCTATTGACTTTGAAGTCCCATTGTACGAAGGCCATCGCATTGAAGATGAGAAGGAGTGGCTGCCACATCCCAGGCTAGGTAATGGAACATCCAAATTTGACGGATGAAGCAAGCCGGCAGAAGTGTTGTGATACTACTTCCTCGCGCAACTTCTGCTTCAGAGAAGAAAACACTCCATCCATGTTTTTATTTCTTCTTGTAGTTTCGAGTTACTTAATTTTGTGCTTTCTTGGGCACCATCTTGTTGTTTTAATGCTAGGTAGACACGAGTTTATGAACCCATGAGTGGTTTTCAGCTTTCTTTATTGTTGGTTTATGAAGGTATGAGAAAGCCTGGTTTTATTCAATTGTGTTTCCAAGCTTTGTCAGGAAGTGACATTTCTTCCAAAATGAGAGACTTCACATGTCAAAACATAAAACAATGCAATCATCTATTTTCCTGAAATGGAGGCAAAAGGATTGCAATATTTCATTGCTAGAGAGAATTTGACACATTAACATGGAGAAGTACCCAAAAATAACATCCCCGTGAAAGACTGAAAGCGCGCTCTTGCAAGATTAAGTCTCTATGATCTTTTACACTCGCATAAATCCAAGTTTGTGACTTCAGCTTAATCATGTATAGGTATACATGAGGCAGAATGTTGGCATTCATGAAGAACCATGAACACACTCATCTTATATCTCCAAAGAGGTGAGCCACACGTGTGCCACATTCACATTGTTTACCGAAAAAGGCTTTAAGCCCCGCTTTATAGATAAAACAACCACAATGATAACAACCACAATGATAACAACCAACCGATCGAAGGGAAGTCCAAAAAAGACAAACAAGGGAGAAAAAGAGCAGAGATTAAAGTCTAAGCTGCCGGCACATCAACACATATACCTGAACAAAAGTCCCATTGGTTGATCTATTGTACGTATTTGTTGTCAAAGCTAGCAATTCCTTATTGCTCGATCGCTAGTAACGAAGTGAGAAACATGATTTCTGTTTACAAAGATATTAAAGTCGTTGCTCTTGATACGTCTCTAACACATCTATAATTTATGAAGTATTCATGCCATATTCACCTATGTTTACAATAATTTTATATGGTTTTGATGCATTTTATATGATTTATTTAGAACTAACACGGACTGACGCTATTTTTAGCAGAACTACCGTGTTGTTGTTTTTTGTGCAGAAAATGAAAGTTCTCGGAATCGCTCGAAACTTTTTGACAATTTTTTTTGGGACAAAAGAGGCATTCGACACTTCATGGGAGGTACAGAAGAGTCAAGAGGTGGCCACCCTCCACCAGGGCGCGCCAGGCCCCCCAAACCGTGCCCTGGTGGAGGGTGCTCACCTTGTGGCCCATCTCCGCATGAAACCAACGCCAAAAATTCCTAAAAATATAGAAACCATCATAAATAACCCTAGACTCCTAGTTCCGCCACCGCAAGTCCTCTTTATCAACGAAAAACCAATCTGGAGAGAAAACAGTACCCTACCGAAGAGGGTAGTGTTGGAAATATGCCCTAGAGGCAATAATAAATTAGTTATTATCATATTTCCTTGTTCATGATAATCGTTTATTATCCATGCTATAATTGTATTGATCGGAGACTTAAATGCATGTGTGGATACATAGACAAAACCATGTCCCTAGTATGCCTCTAATGGACTAGCTCGTTGATCAAAGGATGGTTAAGGTTTCCTAGCCATGGACATGAGATGTCATTTGATAACGGGATCACATCATTAGGAGAATGATGTGATGGATAAGACCCAAACTACAAACATAGCATATGATCGTGTCAGTTTATTGCTACTGTTTTCTGCATGTCAAGTATATGTTCCTATGACCATGAGATCATGCAACTCACGGATATCGGAGGAGTGCCTTGTGTGTATCAAACGTCGCAACGTAACTGGGTGACTATAAAGGTGCTCTACAGGTATCTCCGATGGTGTCTGTTGAGTTGGCATGGATCGAGACTGGGATTTGTTACTCCGTGTAACGGAGAGGTATCTCGGGGCCCACTCGGTAATGCAACATCACAATAAGCCTTGCAAGCAATGTGACTAATTGTTAGTTGCGGGATCTTGTATTACGGAACGAGTAAAGAGACTTGCCGGTAACGAGGTTGAACTAGGTATGGAGATACCGACGATCGAATCTCGGGCAAGTAACATACCGAAGAACAAAGGGAACGATATACGGGATTAACTGAATCCTTGACATAGAGGTTCGACCGATAAAGATCTTCGTAGAATATGTAGGAACCAATGTGGACGTCCAGGTCCCGCCATTGGTTATTGACCGTAGAGGTGTCTCGGTCATGTCTACATAGTTCTCGAACCCGCAGGGTCTGCACACTTAAGGTTCGGTGACGTTTCGGTAGTGTAGAGTTATGTATGGTGGTGACCGAAGGTTGTTCGGAGTCCCGGATGAGATCCCGGACGTCACGAGGAGCTCCGGAATGGTCTGGAGGTAAAGATTCATATATAGGAAGTCCCAGTTTGGTTTCTGGAAAAGTTTCGGGCTCATCGGTAGTGTACCGGGAGTATCGGTATTGTACCGGGAGTGCCGGTAGTGTACCGGAGGACCTCCGGGAGGGGTATTTCGACCCAAAGAGGTCCATGGGCTGTGGGATAATAATAACCAGCCCTTAGTGGGCTGGGAAAACAGCCACAAAGGCCCATGGCGCAGGAGAGAAAGTCCTAAAGCAAAAAAGTGGAAAATCAGCCAATAGGAGGCAATCCTACTCCAACTAGGATTGGAGGTGAAGTAGGATTGCTCCCACCTCCTATTTCGGCCGACCCAAAGGCCTTGTCTGCCTCTCCTCTCCTCTCCTCCTATATATACTAGTGGATTGGGTGGTTTTTGGACAGAATTTCCGGCCACGTGCTACCCGTTTCACCGGTGCACAGTTTCTCCTCTAGATCGGTTTTCCGCAGCGCTTAGGCGAAGCCCTGCCGGAATCACTCCACCACCATCACCGGAGCGCCGTCATGCTGCCGGTGAACTCTCTCTCCTCTCCACCTCCTCTCGCTGGATCGAGACGGTGGAGATCGTCATCAAGCTGCACGTGTGCTGAACGCGGAGGTGCCGTCCGTTCGGCGCTAGATCGGAAGGACCGTGATCGAGATCGCGAGACAGTTCGTGATGAGATCGCGGAACGGATCGTGATGAGTTCGCGGGACAGATCGTGATCAAGATCGTGAGACGGATCGTGATGAGATCGCGGGACGGATCGTGATGAGTTCACGGGACGGATCGTGATTGGATCGCGGGACGGATCGTGATGAGATCGCGGGACGCTCGGCGATTTGGATCGCGAAGATGTTCGACTACACCAACCGCGTTTCTTAACGCTTCCCGCTTAGCGATCTACAAGGGTATGTAGATCCACTCTCCCTCTCGTAGATGCTCATCACCATGGATAGGTTTGCGTGTGCGTAGGAAATTTTTTGTTTCCCATGCGACGTTCCCTAACAGTGGCATCATGAGCTAGGTTGATGGTTCGATGAGATCTCGAGTAGAACACAAAAGGTTTGTGGGCGTTGATGCTTAGATTGCTTCCTCCCTTGGTCATATTTTGGTTCAGCGGGATTGTGAGATGAAGCGGCCCGGACCAACATTACTCGTACGCTTACGAGAGACCGGTTCCCTCGACGCAACTTGTTGCCTAGATGGCTTGCGGGTGACAGTTTCTCTCACTTTAGTTGGATCGGATTCGACAAAGGCGGTCCTTGAGAAGGTTGAAAAGCAAACTAGTGTATCACCGTTGTGGTTTATGCGTAGGTGAGAATCGTTCTTGCTAGATACCCATAGCAGCCACGTAAAATATGCAACAACAATTAGAGGACGTCTAACTTGTTTTTGCAGGGTATGTTGTGATGTGATATGGCCAATTACATGATGAGATATATGTGATTTATGAGATGATCATGTGATGTATAGATTATCACGACTTGCATGTCGATGAGTACGGCAACCGGCAGGAACCATAGGGTTGTCTTTAATTGTTGTATGACCTGCGTGTCAATCATTAAGCGCTATGTAATGCTTTACTTTATCGCTACGGTAGCAATAGTAGTAGAAGCATGCAGGGCGTGACAACCCCAATGGCAACACATTGATGGAGATCAAGATGATGGAGATCATGGTGTTGTGCCGGTGACGATGGAGATCATGCCGGTGTTTCGAAGATGGAGATCTTAAACACAAGTTCATGGCCATATCATGTCACTTATGAATTGCATGAGATGTTAATCCTTTTATGCACCTTGTTTTGCTTAGTACGGCGGTAGCATTATAAGGTGATCCCTCACTTGAATTTCAAGATGAACTGTGTTCTCCCCGAGTGTGCACCGTTGCGAAAGTTCGTCGTGTTGAGACACCACGTGATGATCGGGTGTGATAGACTCTACGTTCACATACAACGGGTGCAAGCCAGATTTGCACGCGCAGAACACTCGGGTTAAACTTGACGAGCCTAGCATGTACAGACATGGCCTCGGAACACGAGAGACCGAAAGGTCGAACATGAGTCATATAGTAGATATGATCAACATAATGATGTTCACCATTGCAGCCACCTCAACTCACGTGATGATCGGACTTGAGTTGGTGAATTTGGATCATGTATCACTCGAATGATCGGAGGGATGTCAATTTGAGTGGGAGTTCTTAAGTAATATGATTAATTGAACTCATTATCATGAACATAGTCAAAGTGTCTTTGCAAATTATGTTGTAGATTACTAGCTCGCGCTATAGCTCCCTTGTATTTTTATATGTTCCTAGAGAAATAGAATTGAAAGATGTTGGTAGAAAAATTGCGGACTGGGTCCGTGATCTGAGGATTGTCCTGATTGCTGCACAGAAGGCTTATGTCCTTAATGCACCGCTCGGTGCGCCACCCCCTCTAGCGTCGTCTATAGATGTTGTGAACATCTAACAGGCACGTTTCGATGACTACTTGATAGTTTAGTGCGTCATGCATTACGGCTTAGAATTGAGGCTCCAAAACGTTTTGAACGTCACGGAACATATGAGATGTTCTAGAGCAGAGATTGTGATCTCAGGCTCGTGCCTTTGTTGCGAGATATGAGATCTCCAACAAGATTCTTTGCTTGTAAGATGAAGGAGAATAGCTCAATCGTTGAGCATGTACTTAGATTGTCTGGGTACTACAATCGCTTGAATCAAGTGGGAGTTGATCTTCCAGATAAGATAGTGATTGATATAGTTCTCCAAGTCACTGTCACTAAAGCTACTAGAACTTAGTGATGAACTATAATACACCAGGGATAGAAGTATTGATCCCTGAGTTGTTCGCGATGTTTGACACCGCGAAGGTAGAAATCAAGAAGGAGCGTCAAGTGTTGATGTTTAATCAAACAACTAGTTTGAAAAGGGCAAGAGCAAGGAGGGAAACTTCATGGATAGCAAGTCAGTTGCTACTCCAGTGAAGCAACCCAAAGTTGAACTCAAACCCGAGACTAAGTGCTTCTATTATGAGGTGAGAGGTCGCTGAAGCGAAACAACCCTAGATACTTGGTAGATAAGAAGGCTGGCAACATCGACAGAAGTATATTTGATATACGAGTTATTGATGTGTACCTTGCTAGTACTCCTAGTAGCACATGGGTATTGGATACCGGTTCGGTTGCTAAATGTTAGTAACTCGAAATAAAAGCTACGGAATAAACGAAGAACTAGCTAAGGGTGAGGTGACGATGTGTGTTGGAAATGTTTCCAAGGTTGATGTGATCAACATCGCACGCTCTCTCTACCTTCAGGATTAGTGACGAACCTAAATAAATGTTATTTGGTGTTTTGCGTTGAGCATGAACATGATTAGATCATGTTTGTTGCAATACGGTTATTCATTTAAGTCAGAGAATAATAGTTATTCTGGTTACATGAATAATACCTTCAATGGTCATGCACCCAGTGAGAATGGTTTGTTGAAATCTTGATCGTAGTAGTACACATGTCCATAACATTGATGTCAAAAGATACAAAGTTAATAATGATAGTACCACATACTTGTGGCACTGCCGCTAAATGTCATATTGGTATAAAGCGCATGTAGAAACTCCATGCTGATGGATATTTGGACTCATCGATTTCGAATCGGTTGAGACATGCGAACCATGCCTCTTGGGCAAGATGACTAAAGGACCCCGTTGGATGGAGCGGGCAAGTGATTCATTGGAAATGATACATGTTCATGTATGCAATCTAGTGAGTCTTGTAGCGTGCAGTGGATATCGTTATTTTCTTACCTTCACTGATGATTTGAGTAGATATAGTGTATATTTACTTAATGAAACACAAGTCTGAATCGTTTGAAAGGTTCAAGCAAATTTAGAGTGAAGTTTAAAGATCATCGTGACAAGAAGATAAAAATGACCGCGATATGATCGTGGAGGTGAATATCTGAGTTACGAGTTTGGCATACAACTTAAGACAACGTGAAATTTGTTTCACAACTAACGCCACCTGGAACACCATGGTGTGATGGTGTGTCCGAACATCATAGTCATGCTCTATTGATATAGTGCATACTGTGATGTCTCTTATCGTTTTACTACTATAATTTTTGGGGTTATGCATTAGAGACAACTACATTCACTTTAAATAGGGCATCATCTAAATCCGTTGAGATGACACCGTGTGAATTATGGTTTGATAGAAACCTAAGCTGTCATTTCTTAATGTTTGGGGCTGCGATGCTTGTGTGGAAAATGTTTTCACATAATAAGCTAGAACCCAAAGCGGACAAATGTATCTTCATAGAATACCCTAAGAACAGATGGGTATACCTTCTATCTCAGATCCGAGTGCAAAGTGTTTGTTGCTAGAACTGGGTCCTTTCTCGAGAAAAAGTTTCTCTCGGAAGAATTGAGTGGGAGGAAGATAGAACTTGATGAGGTTGTTAAACCTTTGTTCAACCAGAGAGTAGCGCAGCGCAGAAAGATGTTACTGTGAAGCCTACGTTAGTTGAAGAGGAAGTTAATGATGATGATCATGAAGCTTTAGGATCAAGTTACTATCAAACTTCGTAGGTCGACAAGGATGTGTACTGCTCCTAAGTGGTACGACAACTCTGTCTTGGAGGTCATGTTGTTGGACAACGATGAACCTACGAGCTATGGAGAAGCGATGATGGGCCCGGATTCCGACAAATGGTTGGAGGCCATGAAATCCGAGATAGGATCCATGTATTAAAACCAAGTGTAGACTTTGGTAGACTTGCTCGTTGGACGGCAGGTCGTTGAGTACAAATGGATCTTTAAAATGAAGACAGACATTGATGGTGAATGTCACTATTTGTAAAGCTCGACTTGTTGCAAAGATGTTTGTGACAAGTTCAAGGAGTTGACTACGATGAGGCTTTCTCACTCGTAGCGATGCTAAAAGTCTGTTGGAATTATGTTAGCAGTTGCTGTGTTTTCAATTATGAAATCTGGTAGATGGATGTCAAAACATCGTTTCCTTAATAGTTTACTTGAGGAAAGGTTGTATGTGATACAACCAGAAGGTTTTGTCAGGCCTAAGGATGCTAAAAGGTGTGCAAGCTTCGGTGATCCTTCCATGGACTGAAGCAAGCATCTCGGAGTTGGAATATACGCTTTGATGAGGTGATCAAAGTTTTGATGTTTATACAAAGTTTATGAGAAACCTGTATTTGCAATAAAGTGAGTGGGAGCACTATAGAATTTCTGATAAGTATATGTGGATGACATATTGTTGTTCAGAAATAATGTAGAGTTTCTGGAAAGCAGAAAACAGTTATTTGGAAAGTGATTTTCAAAGGAAGACCTGGATAAAGCTACCTAATTGTTGAGCATCAAAATCTATAGAGATAGATCAAGATGCTTGATGAGACTTTCAATGAGTGCATACCTTCACAAGATTTTGAAAGAGTTCAAAATGGATCAGCCAGAGAAATAGTTCTCGTCTGATTTGTAAGGTGTGAAGTTGAGTGAGACTCAAAGCTCGACAACGGCAGAAGAAAGAGAAAGGACGAACGTCGTCCCCTATGCCTTAGCCATAGGCTCTATATTATGCCATGCTGTGTACCGCACCTATGTGTGCCTTGCCATGAGTCCGTCAAGGGGTACAAGAGTGGTCCAGGAGTGGATCACTGGACAACGGTCGGAATTATCCTTAGTAACCAGAGGACTAAGGAAATGTTTCTTGATTATGGAGGTGATAAAGAGTTCATCGTAAAGAGTTACGTCGATGCAAGCTTTAACACCTATCCGGATGACTAGTAGTAGCAATCTGCATACGTATAGTGGAGCAGCCATTTGGAAATAGTACCAAGTGAAGTGTGGTAGCAGTGTTTACGGTTTGACATAGAGATATGCAAAGTACACACGGATCTGAATATCGCAGACCCGTTGACTATAAGACCTCTCTCACATGCAAAGCATGATCGAGCCCCAGAACTCATTGGGTGTTAGATTCATAACAATGCGAATCACATGGTGATGTGAACTAGATTATTGACTCTAGTGCAAGTGGGAGACTGTTGGAAATATGCCCTAGAGGCAATAATAAATTAGTTATTATCATATTTCCTTGTTCATGATAATCGTTTATTATCCATGCTATAATTGTATTGATCGAATACTTAAATGCATGTGTGGATACATAGACAAAACCATGTCCCTAGTATGCCTCTAATGGACTAGCTCGTTGATCAAAGGATGGTTAAGGTTTCCTAGCCATGGACATGAGATGTCATTTGATAACGGGATCACATCATTAGGAGAATGATGTGATGGATAAGACCCAAACTACAAACATAGCATATGATCGTGTCAGTTTATTGCTACTGTTTTCTGCATGTCAAGTATATGTTCCTATGACCATGAGATCATGCAACTCACGGATATCGGAGGAGTGCCTTGTGTGTATCAAACGTCGCAACGTAACTGGGTGACTATAAAGGTGCTCTACAGGTATCTCCGATGGTGTCTGTTGAGTTGGCATGGATCGAGACTGGGATTTGTTACTCCGTGTAACGGAGAGGTATCTCGGGGCCCACTCGGTAATGCAACATCACAATAAGCCTTGCAAGCAATGTGACTAATTGTTAGTTGCGGGATCTTGTATTACGGAACAAGTAAAGAGACTTGCCGGTAACGAGGTTGAACTAGGTATGGAGATACCGACGATCGAATCTCGGGCAAGTAACATACCGAAGAACAAAGGGAACGATATACGGGATTAACTGAATCCTTGACATAGAGGTTCGACCGATAAAGATCTTCGTAGAATATGTAGGAACCAATGTGGACGTCCAGGTCCCGCCATTGGTTATTGACCGTAGAGGTGTCTCGGTCATGTCTACATAGTTCTCGAACCCGCAGGGTCTGCACACTTAAGGTTCGGTGACGTTTCGGTAGTGTAGAGTTATGTATGGTGGTGACCGAAGGTTGTTCGGAGTCCCGGATGAGATCCCGGACATCACGAGGAGCTCCGGAATGGTCTGTAGGTAAAGATTCATATATAGGAAGTCCCAGTTTGGTTTCCGGAAAAGTTTCGGGCTCATCGGTAGTGTACCGGGAGTATCGGTATTGTACCGGGAGTGCCGGTAGTGTACCGGAGGACCTCCGGGAGGGGTATTTCGACCCAAAGAGGTCCATGGGCTGTGGGAGAATAATAACCAGCCCTTAGTGGGCTGGGAAAACAGCCACAAAGGCCCATGGCGCAGGAGAGAAAGTCCTAAAGCAAAAAAGTGGAAAATCAGCCAATAGGAGGCAATCCTACTCCAACTAGGATTGGAGGTGAAGTAGGATTGCTCCCACCTCCTATTTCGGCCGACCCAAAGGCCTTGTCTGCCTCTCCTCTCCTCTCCTCTCCTCCTATATATACTAGTGGATTGGGTGGTTTTTGGACAGAATTTCCGGCCACGTGCTACCCGTTTCACCGGTGCACAGTTTCTCCTCTAGATCGGTTTTCCGCAGCGCTTAGGCGAAGCCCTGCCGGAATCACTCCACCACCATCACCGGAGCGCCGTCACGCTGCCGGTGAACTCTCTCTCCTCTCCACCTCCTCTCGCTGGATCGAGACGGTGGAGATCGTCATCAAGCTGCACGTGTGCTGAACGCGGAGGTGCCGTCCGTTCGGCGCTAGATCGGAAGGACCGTGATCGAGATCGCGAGACAGTTCGTGATGAGATCGCGGAACGGATCGTGATGAGTTCGCGGGACAGATCGTGATCAAGATCGTGAGACGGATCGTGATGAGATCGCGGGACGGATCGTGATGAGTTCACGGGACGGATCGTGATTGGATCGCGGGACGGATCGTGATGAGATCGCGGGACGCTCGGCGATTTGGATCGCGAAGATGTTCGACTACACCAACCGCGTTTCTTAACGGTTCCCGCTTAGCGATCTACAAGGGTATGTAGATCCACTCTCCCTCTCGTAGATGCTCATCACCATGGATAGGTTTGCGTGTGCGTAGGAAATTTTTTGTTTCCCATGCGACGTTCCCTAACAGGTAGATCATCTCTGGTGTCCATCTTCATCACTCCCGCGGAGTCCATGATGAGGAGGGAGTAGTCCACCCTCGGGGATGACGGTTTTTACCAGTAGCCATGTGTTCAATCTCTCTCTCTCTCTCTCTCTCTCTCTCTCGTGTTCTTGAGATGGCACGATCTTGATGTATCACGAGCTTTGTTAATATAGTTGGATCATATGGTGTGTTTCCCTCTCTATCTTGTTGTCATGAATTGAATTTTCCCTTTGAGATTTTGTTATGTTGGATTGAATATTGCATTTGAGAACACTTGGTATATGTCTTGCATGCAGATACCCATAGTGACATTGGGGTATTCAAGTGATTCACTTGATATATGTTATGTACTCAACTTGCGGATTCCCGAGGTGACATTAGGGTAATCTATGCATAGGGGTTGCTACACGTTCTTGTCCTAGCTTCTTCGGTAGAAATCTTGGGGCACTCTTTGAGGTTCTTTGTGTTCGATTGAGTATTATGAATATGAAACTGTTTGATGCATATCGTATAATTAGCTCATGGATACTTGTGGTGACATTGGAGTATCTAGGTGACATTAGAGTTGGTTGATGCGTATCATATGGTGTTATTCTAGTACGAACTCTTAGATATATCGATCGGAAAGGATAACTTGGTTATTTTAGTACGAACTCGTGGATAGATCGATCGGAAAGGATAACTTTAAGGTGGTTTTGTACCCTACAAAAAATTTCTTCTTATGCTCTCCGCTAGATAAGAACTTTGGAGTGATTATTTGTTGCACGTTGAGGGGTGGTTATGTGATCCAATTATATTAGAATTATTGAGAGATTGCACTAGCGAAAGTACTGACCGCAGGCCTTGTTTTCAAGCATTGTAATACCGTTTATGCTCACTTTTGTCACTTGCTACCTTGCTGTTTTTATATTTTCAGATTACAAAAACCTATTTCTATCATCCATATTTCACTTGTATCACCATCTCTTCGTAGAACTAGTGCACCTATACAATTTGCCACTGTATTGGGTGTGTTGGGGACAGAAGATATTTCTTGTATTTGATTGCAGGGTTGTTTGAGAGAGACCATATTCATACTACACCTCCAACAAATTGATAAACCTTAGGTCATCCACTTAAGGGAAAATTTCTGTTGTCCTACAAAACTCTGTGCTTGGAGGCCCAACACGAGTCTACAAGAATAAAGTTGCGTAGTAGACATCAACTCTCACCTTGTGTGTGTAGCAAAGGAAGTCCACTAGCAGAACACAAGTAACAAAATCTTGTTGGTTTGGCACAAATACATGTTCTCAACACTAAATCATGTTCCCAGTGCATCCCGTGCCTAGTATTGATCGCCATTGTTGTAGGCCAAGCTAGCAAACTTCTCCATGCACCTAGTGGCAACAATGAATAAGATGGGAATTCTTACATTGTCATTGTTTGGTTTTAAGAGTTTATCTTCTGTACTTATCAGCTAGTGTAGGTAGATCAAGCGAGTGATTCACATTTTATATATGGGCCAAGTGTTGTTGATTTTACCACCTGAACAACCTCTTGTCAAGTTATTTAAGTAGGTGTTTGCTACTTGTGAACTAGTTGGGTTTTCCCCCGAAGAGAAGGGGTGAAGAAATATAGTAGCGGTAATTATTTTCCTTGGTGAGAACCAAGGTTATTGAACAAATAGAATAATCACGACAAACTCTCATCGTCAACACCTACACACACAAAACGAAACACTTGCACCCAACGCGGGCAAGAGGATTATCAAGCCCCTTGAACTCGTCATTTGCAAGGATTAAATCTTGATAGAGATAGATGATACAAATATAAAAAATAGATAAAATAATAAAGGGAGCAAGGTATTTTTGTGGTTTTCGTAAATATGTTTATGTAGAGCCGGGAGGCATAGGTTTCGCTAGAGACTTCTCTCTCGAACATAGCATACTGCGGGTAAATAAATTATAGTGTCCGGCAATTGATATAATAGCGCATAGTTATGACATGTTATTCACGACAATGATCATGTATAAAGGCATCACATCCATAAAAAATTAGAACGAAACGATCCTCCATCTACTACTACTACTCCACCTCAAGAGCGCTTCTATGCTTGCCTCTCTAGGTGTTAAGTTCATGACAAACAAAGTAATGCTTGGAGCAAGATGCCATGATCTAGACAAAGTAAACTCAAGCAATATGAATAGACCATGTCGTTTCATCCTTAATGTCAACAATACAAATACGTGTCTTGTTCCTTTCTGTCACTGGGATATAGAGCACCGCAAGATTGAACCCATTACAACACACCACTCCACTAAAGATAAATCAATCTAGTTGGCCAAACCAAATTGATAGATTGGATAGAAATATGAAGCTATAAGAATCATGCATAATAGAATTTAGAGAAGACTCAATTACTTTCAATGAATAATCTGATCATAAACTCACAGTTCATCGGATCCCAACAAACACACCGCAAAAGCGGATACATCGGATAGATCACCGCGAGAATCACGATGGGCATGGTATTGAAGATCATAGAGAGAGAAGAAGCCATCTAAATAATAGTTATGGACCCGTAGGTCTATGGTGGACTACTCACATTCATCATGGAGGCATCAAGGTTGATGCAGATGGCCTCCATGATCGACTCCCCCACCGGTGTACTGCATGAGGCAAGGAGGGGAGTTGTAGCACCATCCGGCCCTGCTCCTGTTGGGAGACGTAGTAGTAAATTAAAAATTTTCCTACGCATTCACCAAGATCCATCTATGGAGAAACCAGCAACGAGCAAGGGGAGAGTGGATCTTCATACCTTTGAAGATCGCTAAGCGGAAGCGTTACAAGAACGCGGTTGATGGAGTCGTACTCGCAGCGATTCAGATCGCGGTAGATCCGATCAAGTGCCGAACGGACGGCACCTCCGCGTTCAACACACGTGCAGCCCGGTGACGTCTCCAACACCTTGATCCAGCAAGGAGGAAGGAGAGGTTGGGGAAGGGCTCCAACAGCAGCACGACGGCGTGGTGGTGGTGGAGTAGCAAGGTATTCCGACAGGGCTTCGCCTAAGCGCTGCGGAGGAGGAAGAAGAGAGGTAGGGCTTCGCCGTGAGAGAGAGAGATCAAATCCTCTCTCAAAACATCCAAAACCTCAAGTATATATAGGAGGAGGGACGTGGAGGGCTGGCTTGGCCTCTACTCCAAAGAGGAGATGGCCGGCCGAATTAAAGGGAGAGTCCACCTCCCACAAGGGAGGTGGATCTCCTCCTTTTAAATCCCTTTTGCCTTATCTCCTTATCTCCAGCCACATGGGCCCACATAGATGGTCTTGGCCGACCCAATATGGGCTGGCACACCTCCTCTAAGGGCCCATGAGGTCCTTTGGTCGTCACACCCCTCTCGGGGGTCCTCCGGCACCCTCCCGGCACTCCCGGTACACTACCGATGAGCCCGAAAACTTTCTGGTGACCAAAACTGGACTTCCTATATATCAATCTTTACCTCCGGACCATTCCGGAGCTCCTCGTGACGTCCGGGATCTCATCCGGGACTCCGAACAACCTTCGGTAATCACGTATACCATTTCCCTATAACCCTAGCGTCATCGAACCTTAAGTGTGTAGACCCTACGGGTTCGGGAGACACGTAGACATGACCGAGACACTTCTCCGGCCAATAACCAACAGCGGGATCTGGATACCCATGTTGGCTCCCACGTACTCCACGATGATCTCATCGGATGAACCACGATGTCGGGGATTCAATCAATCCCGTATTCAATTCCCTTTGTCTATCGGTATGATACTTGCCCGAGATTCGATCGTCGGTATCCCCATACCTTGTTCAATCTCGTTACTGGCAAGTCTCTTTACTCGTTCCGTAATACATCATACCGTGGCTAACTCCTTAGTCACATTGAGCTCATTATGATGATGTCTTACCGAGTGGGCCCAGAGATACCTCTCCGTCACACGGAGTGACAAATCCCAGTCTCGATTCGTGCCAACCCAACAGATACCTTCGGAGATACCCGTAGTGCACCTTTATAGCCACCCAGTTACGTTGTGACGTTTGGCACACCCAAAGCATTCCTACGGTATCCGGGAGTTGCACAATCTCATGGTCTAAGGAAACGATACTTGACATTGAAAAGCTTTAGCAAATGAACTACACGATCTAGTGCTATGCTTAGGATTGGGTCTTGTCCATCACATCATTCTCCTAATGATGTGATCCCGTTATCAACGACATCCAATGTCCATGGCCATGAAACCGTGACCATCTATTGATCAACGAGCTAGTCAACTAGAGGCTCACTAGGGACATGTTGTGGTCTATGTATTCACACATGTATTATGGTTTCCAGTTAACACAATTATAGCATGAACAATAGACAATTATCATGAACAAGGAAATACAATAATAACCATTTTATTATTGCCTCTAGGGCATATTTCCAACAGTCTCCCACTTGCACTAGAGTCAATAATCTAGTTCACATCACCATGTGATTAACACTTACATCACCATATGATCATATCATCATGTGATTAACACCCAATAAGTTCTGGGGTTTGTTCATGTTCTGCTCGTGAAAGAGGTTTTTAGTCAACGGGTCTGCGACATTTAGATCCGTGTGTACCTTGCAAACTTTCCATGTCATATTTGTAGATACTACTCCCATGCTCCACTTGGAGCTATTCCAAATGGCTGCTCCACTATACGTAGCTGAATTTCTACTAAGAGTCATCCGGATTGGTTTTAAAGCTTGCATCATCGTAACACTTTACGATGAACTCTTTATCACCTCCATAATCGAGAAATATTTCCTTAGTTCTCAAGTTACTAAGGCTAACTTTGACCGCTGTCCAGTGATCCACTCTTGGATTACTCTTGTACCCCTTGACAGACTCATGGCAAGGCACACACAGGTGCGGTACACAGCATGGCATACTATATAGAGCCTATGGCTAAAGCATAGGAGATGACACTCATCTCTTCTTTATCTTCTGCCGTGGTCGGGTATTGAGTCTTACTCAATTTCACACCTTACAATACAGTCAAGAACTCCTTCTTTGACCCATCTATTTTGAACTCCTTCAAAAACTTGTCAAGGTATGTCTTCGTCGAAAAAACTTATCAAGCGAATTGATCTATCCCTATAGATCTTGATGCTCAATAAAATAGTAGCTTTATCTGGGTCTTCCTTTGAAAAAACTCTTTTCAAACAACCCTTCATGCTCTTCCAGAAATTCTACATCATTTCCGATCAATAATATGTCAACTACATATTCTTATAAGAAATTCTATAGTGCTCCCACTCACTTTCTTGCAAATACAAGTTTCTCATAAACTTTGTATAAACTTAAACACTTTGATCACCTCATCAAAGCATATATTCCAACTCCGAGATTCTTGCTCCAGTCCATAGAAGGATCGCTGGAGTTTGCATATTATTAGCATCCTTAGGATTGACAAAACCTTCAGGTTGTATCACATACAACTCTTCCTCACAGAAACCATTACGGAAACCTTGTTTTGTCATCCATCTGCCAGATTTCATAATCGAAAAATGCAGCAACTGCTAACAAAATTTTAATAGACTTTTAGCATCGCTACAGATGAGACAATCTCATCGCAGTCAACTCCTTGAACTTGGCGAAAACTTCTTTGCGACAAGTCGAGCTTTATAAACGGTGACATTTCACCATTAGCGTCTATGTTTATCTCAAAGGTCCATTTGTACTCAATGACCCGCCATTCAACAGGAAAGGCTACCAAAGTCCATACTTGGTTTTCATACATGGATCCTTTCTCGGATTTCATGGCTCCTAGCCATTTGTTGGAATCCGGGCCCACCATCGCTTCTCCATAGTTCGTAGGTTCATCGTTGTCCAACAACATGATTTTCAAGACAGGGTTGTCGTACTACTCAGGAGCAGTACGCGTCCTTGTCGACCTACGAGGTTCGATAGTTACTTGATCCGAAGCTTCATGATCATCATCATTAACTTCCTTTTCAACTGAGTAGGCTCTACAGAAACATCTTTCTGTGTTGCGCTATTCTCTGGTTGAAACAAAGGTTCAACAACCTTATCAAGTTCTATCTTCCTCCCACTCAATTTTTTTCGAGAGAAACTCTTTCTCAAGAAAGGACCCGTTCTTAGCAACAAACACCTTTTGCGCTTGGATCTGAGATAGAAGGTATACCCAATGTCTCATTAGGGTATTCTATGAAGATGCATTTGTCTACTTTGAGTTCGAGCTCGCTAGGTGAAAAACCCATTTTCTCATAAGCGTCGCAGCCCCAAACATTTAAGAAATGACAGCTTAGGCTTCTGTCAAACCATAATTCTCACGGTGTCATCTCAACAGACTTAGATGGTGCCCTATTAAAGTGAATGGATTTGTCTTTAATGCATAACCCCATAATGATAGTGGTAAAACGATAAGAGACATCATAGTACTCACTATATCCAATAGAGCACGACTATGACGTTCGAACACACCATCACACTATGGTGTTCCAGGAGGCGTGAGCTGTGAAACAATTTCCACATTGTCTAAAATTGCATACCAAACTCGTAACTTAGATATCACCTTCATGATCATATCATAGACATTTATCTTCTTGTCACGATGATCTTTAACTTCACTCTGAAACTCCTTGAACCTTTCAAACATTTCAGATTCGTGTTTCATTAAGTAAATATCCCCATATTTACTCAAATCATCAGTGAAGGTAAAACAACGATATCCACTGTGTGTTTCAACACTCATTGGACCACATACATCAACATGTATTATTTCCAATAAGCCACTTGCCCGCTCCATCATATTGGATGACGGGGTCTCAGTCATCTTGCCCAAGAGGCATGGCTCGCATGTCTCAACCAATTCGAAATCGAGTGAGTCAAAAATCCATCAGCATGGAGTTTCTTTCATGCGATTTATACCAATATGACATTACGTGGCAGTGCCACAAGCATGTGGTACTATCATTATTAACTTTGTATCTTTTGGTACC
This sequence comes from Hordeum marinum, assembly GCA_022496015.1. NCBI lineage: Eukaryota > Viridiplantae > Streptophyta > Magnoliopsida > Poales > Poaceae > Hordeum > Hordeum marinum. The sequence continues at coordinate 391,923,541 of CM039672.1, forward strand.
AATGTTATGAATATGTGTACTACTACGATCATGATTCGATAAACCATTTCGAGTGGGTGCATGACCATTGAAGGCATTATCCATGTAAACAGAATAACCATTATTCTCTAACTTATATGAATAACCGTATCGCACTAATCATGATCTAATCACGTTCATGCTCAAGGCAAACACCAAATAACATTTATTTAGGTTTATCACAAATCCTGAAGGTAGAGAGAGCGTGCGATGGTGATCACATCAATCTTGGAAATACTTCCAACACACATCGTCACCTTTCACCTAGCTAGTCTCCATTTACTCCGTAGCTTTTATTTCGAGTTGCTAACACTTAGCAACCGAACCGGTATCCAATACCCAGGTGCTACTAGGAGTACCAGCAAGGTACCCATCACTAACACGTATATCAAATATACTTCCATTGACATTACCAGCCTTCTTATCTACCAAGCATCTAGGGGTTTTCCGCTTCAGCGAACATTCTCCTCATAACAGAAGCACTTAGTCTCGGGTTCGGGCTCAACCTTGGGTTTCTTCACTAGAGCAACAACTGGCTTGTCATTCCTGAAGTTTTCCGTTCTTGCCCTTGCCCCTTTTGAAACTAGTGGTTTCACTTAACCATCAACACTTGATGCTCCTTCTTGATTTCTACCTTCGTGGTGTCAAACATCACGAACAACTCAGGGATCATCTTATCCATCCCTGGCATGTTATAATCCATCACGAAGCTCTAGTAGCTTGGTGGCAGTGACTTGGAGAACTGCATTAATCACTATCTCATCTGGAAGATTAACTCCCACTTGATTCAAGTGATTGTAGCACCCAGACAATCTGAGCACACGCTCAGCGATTGAGCTATTCTCCTTTATCTTGCAGACAAAGAATCTTGTTGGAGGTCTCATACCTCTCAACATAGGCATGAGCCTGAGATCACAATCTCAGCTCCTAGAACATCTCATATGTTCCGTGACGTTCAAAACGTTTTGGAGCCTCAATTCTAAGCCGTAATGCATGACGCATTGAACTATCACGTAGTCACCAAAAAGTGCCTGTCATATGTTCACAACATCTGCAGACAACGCTTGAGGGAGTGGTGCAGTTAGCGGTACATCAAAAACATAAGCTTTCCGTGCAGCAATGAGGACAATCCTCAGATCACGGACCCAGTCCGCATTATTGCTACCATCAACTTTCAACTTGCTTTTCTCTAGGATTGTATCAATAAAACTGTGGAGCTACAGCGCGAGCTATCTACGACATAATTTGCAAGGACATTTTTAGACTAAGTTCATGATAATTAAGTTCATTTAATCAAATTATTAATGAACTCCCACTTAGATAGACATCTCTCTAGTCTTCCAAGTGATACATGATCCATGTCAACTAGCCCGTGTCCGATCATCACGTGAGACGGACTAGTCATCCATGGTGAACATCTCTATGTTGATCGTATCTTCTATACGACTCATGTTCGACCTTTCGGTCTTCCGTGTTCCGAGGCCATGTCTGTACATGCTAGGCTCGTCAAGTCAACCTAAGTGTTTCGCATGTGTAAATCTGGCTTACACCCGTTGTATGCGAACGTTAGAACCTATCACACCCGATCATCACGTGGTGCTTCGGAACGACGATCCTTAGCAACGGTGCACAGTTAGGGTGAACACCTTTCTTGAAATTTTATTGAGAGATCATCTTATTTACTACCGTCGTTCTATGCAAATAAGATGTAAACATGATAAACATCACATGCAATCAATATAGTGACATGATATGGCCAATATCATCTTGCTCCTTTGATCTCCATCTTCGGGGCACCATGATCATCACTGTCACCGGCACGACACCATGATCTCCATCATCATGATCTCCATCATTGTGTCTTCATGAAGTTGTCTCGCCAAATATTACTTCTACTACTACAGCTAACGTTTAGCAATAAAGTAAAGTAATTACATGGCGTTTATGATTGACACGCAGGTCATACAATAATATAAGACAACTCCTATGGCTCCTGCCGGTTGTCATAGTCATCGACATGCAAGTCGTGAACCCTATTACAAGAACATGATCAATCTCATACATCACAATGCATCACATCACATCCTTTTGGCCATATCACATCACACGGCATATGCTGCAAAAACAAGTTAGACGTCCTCTAATTTGTAGTTGCAAGTTTTTACGTGGTTGCTATAGGTTTCTAGCAAGAACGTTTCTTACCTACGTCAAAACCACAACGTGATATGCCAATTGCTATTTACCCTTCATAAGGACCCTTTTCATCGAATCCAATCCGACTAAGGTGGGAGAGACAGACACCCGCCAGCCACCTTATGCAACTAGTGCATGTCAGGCGGTGGAACCGGTCTCACGTAAGCGTACGTGTAAGGTTGGTCCGGGCCGCTTCATCCCACAATACCGTCGAATCAAGATAAGACTAGTAACGGCAAGCATATTAACAAAATCGACGCCCACAACTACTTTGTGTTCTACTCGTGCATAGATTCTACGCATAGACCTAGCTCATGATGCCACTGTTGGGAGACGTAGTAGTAAATTAAAAATTTTCCTAAGCGTTCACCAAGATCCATCTATGGAGAAACCAGCAACGAGAAAGGGGAGAGTGGATCTTCATACCTTTGAAGATCGCTAAGCGGAAGCGTTACAAGAACGCGGTTGATGGAGTCGTACTCGCAGCGATTCAGATCGCGGTAGATCCGATCAAGTGCCGAACGGACGGCACCTCCGCGTTCAACACACGTGCAGCCCGGTGACGTCTCCAACACCTTGATCCAGCAAGGAGGAAGGAGAGGTTGGGGAAGGGCTCCAACAGCAGCACGACGGCGTGGTGGTGGTGGAGTAGCAAGGTATTCCGACAGGGCTTCGCCTAAGCGCTGCGGAGGAGGAAGAAGAGAGGTAGGGCTTCGCCGTGAGAGAGAGAGATCAAATCCTCTCTCAAAACATCCAAAACCTCAAGTATATATAGGAGGAGGGACGTGGAGGGCTGGCTTGGCCTCTACTCCAAAGAGGAGATGGCCGGCCGAATTAAAGGGAGAGTCCACCTCCCACAAGGGAGGTGGATCTCCTCCTTTTAAATCCCTTTTGCCTTATCTCCTTATCTCCAGCCACATGGGCCCACATAGATGGTCTTGTCCGACCCAATATGGGCTGGCACACCTCCTCTAAGGGCCCATGAGGTCCTTTGGTCGTCACACCCCTCTCGGGGGTCCTCCGGCACCCTCCCGGCACTCCCGGTACACTACCGATGAGCCCGAAAACTTTCCGGTGACCAAAACTGGACTTCCTATATATCAATCTTTACCTCCGGACCATTCCGGAGCTCCTCGTGACGTCCGGGATCTCATCCGGGACTCCGAACAACCTTCGGTAATCACGTATACCATTTCCCTATAACCCTAGCGTCATCGAACCTTAAGTGTGTAGACCCTACGGGTTCGGGAGACACGTAGACATGACCGAGACACTTCTCCGGCCAATAACCAACAGTGGGATCTGGATACCCATGTTGGCTCCCACGTACTCCACGATGATCTCATCGGATGAACCACGATGTCGGGGATTCAATCAATCCCGTATTCAATTCCCTTTGTCTATCGGTATGATACTTGCCCGAGATTCGATCGTCGGTATCCCCATACCTTGTTCAATCTCGTTACTGGCAAGTCTCTTTACTCGTTCCGTAATACATCATACCATGGCTAACTCCTTAGTCACATTGAGCTCATTATGATGATGTCTTACCGAGTGGGCCCAGAGATACCTCTCCGTCACACGGAGTGACAAATCCCAGTCTCGATTCGTGCCAACCCAACAGATACCTTCGGAGATACCCGTAGTGCACCTTTATAGCCACCCAGTTACGTTGTGACGTTTGGCACACCCAAAGCATTCCTACGGTATCCGGGAGTTGCACAATCTCATGGTCTAAGGAAACGATACTTGACATTGAAAAGCTTTAGCAAATGAACTACACGATCTAGTGCTATGCTTAGGATTGGGTCTTGTCCATCACATCATTCTCCTAATGATGTGATCCCGTTATCAACGACATCCAATGTCCATGGCCATGAAACCGTGACCATCTATTGATCAACGAGCTAGTCAACTAGAGGCTCACTAGGGACATGTTGTGGTCTATGTATTCACACATGTATTATGGTTTCCAGTTAACACAATTATAGCATGAACAATAGACAATTATCATGAACAAGGAAATACAATAATAACCATTTTATTATTGCCTCTAGGGCATATTTCCAACAGCTCCTCCTCCATGCTGGCCCTGCTCTGCCAGCTCCCCATCTCCTGCCAGGAGGGAGAGGTACAGAGCTAGGGCACTCCCGGAGACAGATCCCACCGACCGCTGTGATGCGGCATGTGGCCACGAAATAGGAGACAGGGGAGGGGTAGCTCGCCGGGGGAGGTGTATGGGGGCAGCCGTTGGATCGGGTGTAGGGATGCGAATGATGGGTGTGTGGTGCATTAGATCTCACTAGCATCGGGAGAGGAAGAGGTGATGGAGAGAGGAGGCGGGAGCCATGCGCTGAAAATTCGTTGTGGTGCTGACCAGATCAGCCACCCACAAAGCACGAGGTGACCAAACCAGGTGCGAGGCCATTGTGGACGTGCATGGTGGAGCAGGAGAGAGGTGAGGAGGCGCTATCCATGGTGGGGCGGAGCTCCCGCGACACGGGAAGTGATTGTCTCAGGTGGCACAATGTGTGGTGGGGTGGGCCACCGGCGGCACGGGGAGGAAGGATCACATCGGTAGCCTAAGTGGTGAGGTGGTAGTGTGGGCATGGGGAGCAAGAGGAAGGTGGAGGCAGGGACAAAGAAAGATCGTGGAGCAAGGGGGTGGGGAGCTAGGTGGGCTGCGCCATCGGCGATGCGTGTCCTTGCAGGCCGCGGAGAAGAAGGTGGGTGGGTTGACGAAGGAGGCCCTGGGGATATGGGGGTGCGGCTGTGTGGAGAGAAGGTGATGTTGTGGGGAGGGGTGGGTTCATTGTTTTCTTTTGGTGTATGCGCTTAGACCCGTTCGGTTGGCTATGTGGTGTCCGTTCGGAGGTGTTGGCAGAATAAGGTTTTGTTGTTAAAATAAGGTCTTAAGGGTGTTGTTAGAATAGACCCACTTTCGTGGGAATGATTCCGACATTAGATAGGGGTAGGATAACGGAGCATGATCTATCGAGATGCAAATGGGTGACATGGTGGTTTTAGCGAGTTCGGGCCTCTCACGGTGGAGATAACAACCCTACATCTCGTGCTCCGGAGAGGCTTTGCTTTATCTGTCATGGACATGAGTTACATGGTGTATTTGAGAGAGAGAAGGGAGAAGAAAGAGCCCGCCCCGATCTATGTGGTGGGGGTGGCGGGTGGCTTATATAGAGTGAGCCACCCCCTCATCTTCTATGTTACAATGTAGAGCATTGATGCCATAATGTCAGCCCACTACGAAACCTCTGATGATGCTCCGACTGCCTTGTTGACTATTGGTCTTCGTATATCTGAGTGGGTCATATGTCTGAGTGGTTGACTATCATCTGCGTGGATGGGATGTTGCCTGTCGAGTGAATAGTATGCATGTATTTTCCTAGACCCACCTTATGCGTGGACCCACGCTTCTATGATATTTCGACCCTTCATGGGCCTACCTGTTTTGTGTATCCCCGACACCCACCATATTAAACACCCCCTCTCTCCCATAATGTAAGATGTCTTTGCAAGCTAACAAAGCTTGCAAAAATGTCTTATATTATGGGACACGGGGTATCTAATTAGTTGAAATTGTGATGTTTTTTTGACTTGGATACACAAAGATTAACTGAGTGTGGCCTAATATAGAATGAGTGACCACCAATTATTTTTCGGAGGCTATAATACTATCCTGAATTCTCTTAGCTTCGCAAATGATTTCCCCCATTATAAATAATCCGGATCCTGATAACTTACCAAGGAGGACGATTTAATTTGCATCATTACATATACTTGTGAAGTTCCAATCAAATAAGCAAAATTGATGGGAACAATTTTTGGCATGTGATTCTACAGTCTACAGTGTATTGTGGTATTTTATTGATTTTACCACCTCAACAACCGCTTGTCCAGTTACTTAACTCCAAGGGTACTACTAGTATGAGGGATATCAATTTTAATGAAATAGAATTCAATATATATATAACTATGATAAATGATAAACATGATGTTTAAGTGTAGATACAAGCATTGTTATGTTATGTAGGTCTATCGGTTATGATAAATTGAACATAGCTAGAAAGGTATGAATATTATCATCTTGCTATGTACAATCATTGTTATATACGGTCTATTTAGTTGAAATTCTGATGATTATCAACTTTGGATACACAAAGATTCACTAAGTGTGATCTAATATAAAAATATGGGCCACAAATTATTGATTGGATGTTATAATAGAATCATGAACTCGTTTAGCTTCACTGATGCTTTCCCTCATTGTAAATGACCCAGAACTAGATACATTACCAAGGAGGGTGATTTAATTATCATCATCACATATACTTGTGAAGTTCCAATCAAATATCCCCCAAAGAAGAAGAATGTATGGGAACACCCTTGGCACATGATTCTATTGTATACACTAAAGTGTGGTATCCTACCATGGAGTTCTCATGTCTAGTAGCATATAATTACACTAATTTATGGTGACAAGTTTGGCGGCAGGCACCAATATCAATAAACTAAAGTAGATCTAGCGTAAAACGACCATGGGGAGTTAAGGCATACTATAGATCCTGACACAAAAAAATAGAGTCAGGTGAACGACCATGAGTATGTACAACTGAAAATGGAAGCCTCCATGTCCTTAGTGGATGGCATGCGAGTATGTGACTTTGTGACTAAAATATGCATGACATGAACAACCTTCTCTGGGCATTGATTGACTCCACTAACTTTGATCTCCGACACCCATGAGTTTGAAAATGAGAAGGAACATTCGTCATGTCCTAGCATGGGTAACAGAACAACAAAAGTTGAAGGCGAAGCAAGCCAACAGGCGTGTCATGGTAGTGATCCCGCTTCGTTGCACAACTTCTGCTTCAAATAATCAAAGCTCGCCATCCATGGCCTTGTTGCTTTTATGTAGTTTCCAAGTTCTTAATATCGTGCTTCCATGATAACATCCTCTAGTTTCAAAGTTGGATGATACATGACTTTATGAAACTATGTGCGGTCTCCAACTTACGTTATTGTTGGACTATGCAGGTATGCAATCATGTGCTTTTATTCAATGTTGTGTTTCCAATGGTTTCCACTTTGTGCTAATATTTCTTGGTCAGGACTTGACTTTCCATTTAGAATGGGAAAGTTCACATTTCTTACCAAACAAAAATGATGCATTATTATTTCTCTATTTGAATAGCGGGGGGCATATCGTCGATAGGGAGAAATGCAATTAATAACAAGGCGAGGCCCCAAAAATGGGACTCCACCCTTGAAAGATTAGATTCCCACTCATGAAAGACGGCTGCTCTTAAGTCTTACACTACGATATCCAAGTTTAGCACTCCAACTTGATCCTTCTTGGTTTTGACCTTCCCTCGTACCATTTTTCATTCGTTGCAAGGATCAGGCACACCCTCATTTATCTTGTACTTTATTTTTTATCCCTCTCTCTCTCTCTCTCTCTCTCTCTCTTCTCATTGGCAAAGCAAAACCTAAACATAAACCTCGAAGTGTCCCACCACATGGGGCTATTAATCCCTGGGTCCACTTCCCAACTGACTATAGAAAATGTTCGGTGCTTTGGTGGCCTTTGCTGCTGAGGCGGCCTGGAATGCCTTCACTTGAGGTTATTTATATCCTTCCTCATTGGAGTTAATGGGATCAACAGTGGCCTCAGATTAATTATAACATGTTTTTCACCAGTAGGGTGTCGTTGTAGTCAATGCATTTTATGAACTCTCAAGCCAAGGCAACATAAGCTTGACGCACCCAGAAACCAGGAAGCATGCTCCTCCCATTGAGCCATCTCCGATACTTAAAACACTTCACAAAATTTTGGTCAAGAGGTTTGAATTATCTTTGATACTATTGATGGTTTTTTTACAGTTATGTTTCCTTTACAACTTTCCTAATTTATTTTACATGTACACTTACAGGGAGCTTGGCACCATTTTTCCATCCTCGTAGCAATACGATATGGATCAATGTCCGATACACGGGAAAGAATAGAGATGGCATAGCACCAACCCATCTACCGATTGTCTCTCCTCTGGATGTCTAAATCCGATATCGAGTTGTTGATGCATTCCTTATTTAGGCAGAGATGTTGAGAGTTTGCATGGTCTGTTGATCATTCTTACTCGCAAGTACATGTTGTTTGCCTATACGTATGATGAAGTATGGTTTTATTCAATGTTGTGTTTCCAAGCTTGCTTATGATTTAACTTTTCTTCCATAATGCGGGACTTCACATGTCTTAGGAAATAAAAGGCAGATATTTTTACTCGTACTAAATTGCAGTCAAGAATTCTAATTCAATATGAATTTCGAGGATAGATATTTACTCTTTTCTATCTTTTTTTAATTTATAATCTTACCTAACAAAACAAAAAAATGGTGTTTTCCTCCATCCCACCCAATTAAATGTTAGGATTCTTTTCAATTAAATCCTATGGAATCATAGATTATGTCGTTCTCATTGTTTCTCCGTGAATGGTTAGGTCTACCCCGCAATGGAGCTTCCAAAAACATTATTTCCAAGTTATTTTTTGGAAATGGAGGCAAAAGGATAACCATATTCATCGATATATATATTTTCACTTACTAACAAGGAGACCCCCCCCCCAAAAAAAGAGCACCCGGCTTGAATGACCGAAAGTCCGCCCTTGCAAGATTAATGTTGTTATGTCTTTTGCATCGATCGACATCGAAGTTTGTGACTCTAACTTAATCCTGGATAGGTGTACATGAGGTAGAATGTTGGCATTCAAGAATACCCATGGAAACACTCATCATATATCTCCAAAGAGGGGAGCCCCACATGTGCCACAATCAAATTTTTCGTACTAGCTTTGAAAAGGAAAATGATGCATTGGTTAATCTAGTGTATGCATTTGGGGTCAAAGCTAGAAAGTCCTTAATTCTCGACCACTAGTAAGGAAGTGAGAAGCATGATTTTGACTTACAGAGATATTAAAGTCATAGCTATCATCGTGTATGTAGCAAAGGAAGTCTGCAATCAAAACTCCAATGACAAAAGCTTATTAGATTGGCACACATACATGCTCTGAAGTCCAAACCATGTTCCCAGAGCATTCCATGCATAGCATTGATTTTCATCGTTGTAGGAAAAGCTAGTGGCACTTCTCTAGGCCCCTAGCATCAACAATGAAAAATATGGGAAATCATATGTTTTCATAGTTTGGGGTTAGGTGTTCATCATCTATACTTATTGGGATAGTGTAGGTTGATCAACATATTGATTCACATTGTATTTATGGGCGAGTGTTCTTGATTTTACCACCTGAATAACCTCTTGTCCAGTTATTTAACTAGGTGTTCTTATCAATGGCTTTCAATTCCACTCTTGTCCCGTTGGAGGAAACCTTAGAAGCCCCATCCACACATGCTTATATCCTTCTGCAATGGAGACACACTCTTTCAAATGTTCTTCATCCTTGCAATTGATTCACTCCAATTCATCCTACAATTAGCCTCCGAGCAAGGCATCCTCCACTTGTTACACTCTAGGATGGAAAATTTTACTGCCCCCTATATGTTGATGATGCTTGAATTTTTTGCCAACCCTCACAAGGATGAGATCCAAGGATGAAAGTACCAGATTATTAGGTGGACTTCGGACTGCAAGCCCAATGCCTTGGGAGCATCATTCTCATCAACTCTAAAACCATGACTGTTTCCCTTTTAACCAAATAGATATAGTAGATTAAAACTATTGACGAATTTAGTGTTGTATTAAACTTGACAGACATGTGTAGATTTCTGTACTCGTTCCTATATTACTATTCATTTCCTAATATTTCAATGTTTTTCAATGGTTTTGGCGAGCATCATATTTTCTTGTAGGTATGGTAGTAGAACTGACAATGAGACTACAGATCAGTGATTTAATGTGTATTTATCATGCTTGTGTGTAGCTGATTTTACCACCTCAACAACTGCTTGTTCAATAACTTAACTCTAAGGGTACAAATGATATTAAGGCTAGCAATTTACAAGAAATAATTTATATAACTACATGGTCATGTGTGTAATCTAGGTGTAGTCATGTATATGATTAATTATGTACATGATGATGTTTCAGTATAAACATATAATATTTTGTATGTCTGGAGGTTTATCGGTTACAATATATTGAACACAACTATGAAGATCTATATGTTTTCATGTTGCTGCATACAAATATTATTAGCAACTATATTTGGTTGGAATTGCGTTGGTTTCTTGTCTTGGATACACAAAATCGAATGCAGTGTGGTCTAATATAAAAGAGGGCCCAACAATTATAGTTAGGATGTTATAATCCTATCTTGAACTCTCATAGCTTCATGATGATTTACCTAGTTGATACGGATCTAGATAATTTACAAAAGAACGTGATTATATTTATTTGCATCCTCACATATACTCTTGAAGTTCTAATCAAATATCCTAACGAGAAGAAAATTGTAAGCATGATTCTACCATGTATAGTGTAGTGTGGTGTCCTACCATGGAGCTTTCATGTCTAGTGGCATATAGTTCTAGAAATGGATGTGAACAACTTTGGTAGAAAAAGCAAGCTTAATAAACTACAACAGATGCAATGACGAATGATCATGGGGCATTGAAGCACATTGCACATTCTGACACCAAAGACATCATTTAGGTTAACCAAAATGAATATGCCTGTATAAACTTGGAAGCCGCCATCTCTCCCGTGGATGTCATGTAGGCACGTGCCTCTGTCGTTAATGGATGACATCAACAACCTCCTCTCGATGGTAACTCCAGTGACTTTGAGGTCCCATGGACGACGCCCATGACATTGAAGATGAGATGGAGTGGGTGCCACATCCCATGCAGGGTAACAAAAAATCCAAATTTGACGACAACAAGTCGGTTGATGTGTCGTGATACTACTTCCTTGCGCAACTTCTGCTTTAGAGAAATAAAACAACCCATCCATATTATTATTGTTTTCTCTTGTATTTTTTAGGTACTTAATCTTGTGCTTCCGTGGGAATCATCCTAGTGTTTCAATGCTAAGTAGACATGAGTTCATGAACCCATGAGTGGTTTTCAGCTTTCTTTAATTTGGGATTATGAAGGTATGAGAAAGGTATGGTTTTATTAAATTTTATGTTTCCAAGCTTTGTCAGGAAGTGGTTTTACTTCCAAAATGAGAGGATTCACATGTCTTAATTAGAAAATAATTCAATAATATTTTTTTGACATGGAGGCAATAGGATTGCAGTATTTCATTAATCTATAGAATTTGACTCATTAACAAGGGGAGGTCCCAAAAAATAGCATCCCGTGAAAGACCGAAAGCCCTCTTTTGCAAGATTGGTGCTCTATGGTGATTTGCACCGGCCAAGAACAAAGTTTGTGACTCTAGCTTAATCCTGTATAGATGTACATGAGGCAGAATGTTTGCATTCATGGAGGCCCATGGACATGGCCATCATATATCTCCAAAGAGGCTAGCCGCACGTGATCCACAAACGCATACTTTTATACTAGCTTTGAGAACAATGATGATGCATTGGTTCATCTATTATATGTATTTGGTGTCAAAGCTAGCATGTACTATTGATCGACTGCTAGTAACGAAGTGAGAAGAATGACTTTGGCCCATAAAGATATTAAAGTTTTAGCTATCACCGTGTGTGTAACAGAACTCAACTAACAAAAGCTTGTTGTATTTCCACCCATACATGCTCTCAACTCTAAATCATGTTCCTAGTGCACCCCACGCCTAGCATTGATCGTCATCATTGTAGGCCAAGCTAGTGGCACTTCTCCATGCACATAGTGGCAACAATGAAAAATATGAGAAATCCTATAGTTTCATTGTTTGCTTTTAAGTGTTTATCTTCTATACTTATCGGGCTAGTGTAGGTAGATCAAGGGAGTGATTCACATTGTATTTATGGGCCAAGTGTTGTTGCTTTTACCACCTCAATAACCTCTTGTCCAGTTATTTAACTAGGTGTTCTTATCAATGGCTTTGAATTCCTCCCTTCTCACATTGAGAAGAAACATTAGAACCCCCATCCACCCATGCTTTTATCCTTCTGCAACAGAGACACACTCTCTCCAGTGCTTTTCATCCCTGCAATTAACTCACTCCAACGAACCCTGAAATTAGCCTCTGAGCAAGGCATCCTCCATCTATTACGCTTCGAGATGGCCAATTTTTGTATCTCCCTATACGTTGATGGTGCTTGAATTTTTTGCCAACCCTGATAGGCTGAGATCCAAGGATGAAAATATCCTATTATCAGGTGGACTTCGGTCTGCAAGGCCAATGCCTTGGGGGACTTCGTTCTCATCAACTCTAAAACCATGATTGGTTCCCTTCTTACCACATAGATACAGTAGATTCAAACTATTGATGAATTCTGTATTGTATTATCCTTGGCGGATATGTGTAGTTTTGTGTATTCGTTTCTCTATTACTATTAATATCCTAATATTCCAACGTTTTTAATGTTTTACAATGGTTTTGTTGAACATCATATTTTCTTGTAGGTATGGTGGCAGCACTGAGCAACGAGAGCATAACAACAAAGCGGTGTAATTTTCACCCTGTACATACATCACCCACCTCCTAGAGGAAGATCCTGACACATGCATCTTCTAGACCACTATTGGTAGATACTTATGTTACACTATTTAAAGGTCGTAAGTGCATCTAGAATTGGACTTGGCAAATTTGGCCCCCTATACGCCTCCGGGCGCGTCCGGCCATGCCCGCGGACTGCTATGTCCTAATCATATCTACTTTTCCAAACCCATTTGCTCTTGTTTCGAACTCTAATTTGCATGATTTGAATGAAACTAACTCGGACTGTCGTTGTTTTCAGTAGAACTACCATGGTGCTGTTTTTTGTGCAGAAATAAAAGTTCTTGGAAGTGGACAGAACTTTCCGGAGATTCTTTTGTGGAATATATAAAAATGCTGGAGCAAAGATCCACTTGAGGTGGGCCACTAGTTGCCCACAAGGCAACAAGGCGCAGCCACCTCCAGGGCACGCCCAGTTGCCTCGTGGGGGCCACTTGGCTCCGCTAACCCTAATCTCGGGCTTATAAATTCTTTTTCCCCGAGAAAAATAAATAAAGAAAAAGTTTCATTGCATTTTACGAGATGGAGCCACCACTACCTCTTGTTCTTCCTCGGAAGGGCTGATCTAGAGTCCATTTGGGGCTTCAAAGAGCGGGATTCGTCACCGTCATCATCACCAACCCTTCTCCATCAACAAATACATGAAGCTCACCACCGGGAGTGAGTAATTCATTTATATGCTTTCTGGATGGTGATGTGACTAGATGATATTTATTATGTAATCGACTTATTTTGATAGGGCTTGATCCCTAGTATCCACTATGTTCTGAGATTGATGTTGCTATGACTTTGCTATGCTTAATGCTTGTCACAAGGGCTCGAGTGTCATGATTTCAGATGTGAACCTATTATGTTTTCATGAATATGAGTGTGTTTTGGACCCTATATTGCAAGTTGTATGCACCTATTATGTTTTATGATTAGTAGACCCCAAAGTGACAATAATTGGGATCATCTCCGGAGATGACCGTAATTTGAGGAGTTCATGTATTCACCATGTGTTAATGCTTTGTTCTGGTTCTCTATTAAAAGGAGGCCGTAATATCCCTTGGTTTCCTTATGGACCCCGCTATCACAGGAGGGCAGGACAAAAGAAGTCATGCTAATTCTTCTTATAAGCATGTATGACTATACATGCCTACATTACATTGATGAATTGGAGCTAGTTCTGTGTCACTCTAGTGTGTAACTATTACATGATGAATGTCATCCAATATACTTATGCATCACCAATCCAATGCCTACGCTCTTCGCATATTGATTTCTGCTAAGTTACTATTGCTGCTGATGTTGTTACAATCACTATAAAACTGCTACTGTTAATGTTCCTGTTACTATTGTTACTGTGCTACTAAAACTTTGTTGTAGAAAGAAATTCCAGGTGTGGTTTAATTGACAACTCAACTGCTAAGACCAATAAATCTTTGGCTCCCCTTGTGTTTAGTCAATAAATTTGGGTGAAATTCTACCCTCGAACACTGTCGTAATCCCCTATACTTGTGGGTTATCAAGACATTTTTCTGGCACCATTGTCAGGGAGCATAACTCTATTTATTGAGTTCACTTGGGATTTTAATTGTCACTATGAAGAATCTGAAAGATACTAGAACCTAGATTGTATACTCTAGGACGAGGGCAGGTAAGGAAATGCCATTTAGCACTGCACTTGATCCACCTTCTGTTTTGAGTTGGCTTGCGACACCACCACTTGTTGTTCATTCTAATATATCACAAGTACTTGATGATGGTACTTCTAAATTTTATGAAACTCATGATGATTCTACTACTATGCTAGATGTCACTGAAACTGTGACATTAGGAGAACTACTTGATGCTCATATTGCCAAGCTAGAGAAACTAATAGTACTGATGAAAATTATGATTCACTTATTATGCCTAACTCTCCTACTAGAGTTGTTTTGCCTGAAGTACTCGATGGTTATATTATGGATGGGTAGATAGCTGATAACACACAAGTGTAGGGGGTCGTTTGTAGCCTTTTCCGATAAGTAAGAGTGTCGAATCCCAATGAGGAGCTAAAAGTAGAACAAATATTCGCTCAAGTTCTATCGACCACCGATACAACTCTACGCACACTTAACGTTTGCTTTATCTAGAACAAAAATAAAACTACTTTGCGGGAATAGAACTACGGGTACTTTGCAAGAAAATAAACTTAGTAGTGCAGTAGCAAGCTTTTTGTGTAACACAAGAGAAAGATTGTCCATAGGCAATTGAATATGATAGGATAGATACTTGTTATATGCAATGAAGGAGAGGCATACACTAACACACTTTCCGTACTTGGATAATATGCACTTATGATTGGAACTCTAGCAAGCATCTGCAACTACTAAAGATCCTTAAGGTAAAACCCAACCATAGCATTAAGTATCAAGTCCTCTTTACTCCCATATGCTACAACCCACCTAATCGGGTTTATGCTTCTATCACATCAGGTTTATGCTTCTATCACTCAAGCAACCCACCATAGGCAAATCATGAACATATTGCAACACCCTATAATGGGGATTCGTCACGCTTGCGCGACACGGAGGGCACCATAGGACAACACCATATCAACATATGCCTCACATCCATAACATCATACCACAATTAACCCATAAGACAAGAGATCTACTCAAACATCATAGGATAGCCAAATATCATTGGGAAATAATATTTGGAGTTGAGAACCATGTTTATGTAGAGATTGCAATGGGGAATAAGGTGTTACACTGCTGCAAGAGGGGGAGAGAGTTGGTGTTATCGGTGGCAAGATTGTTGATGTAGATCGCCGTCACGATCCTTGCCCCGGCGGCGTTCCGAAGCCCCCACGGGAGAGGGGGAGAGAGCCACCCTCCTTCTTATTCTTAGTTGCCCCCCTAGATGGGAGGAGAGTTCCCCCTCTGGTCCATGGCCTCCATGGCGGCGGAGAGGTGGGAGCCCCTCCAACATTGGATCTCCCTCTCTGTTCTCTTCTGTTTCACGTCTTTTTTCTGGACAAAAACCATTTCTTAAATTCCCGTAGATCCGTAACTCCGATCGGGTTGAAATTTTGAGAGGATTTTTATCCAAAAATTTTCATTGTTGCACCCAAAGGGGAGCTCCAACTGATATACGAGGTGGGCACGGTCCACCAGGCCGCGTTTGGGCTCTGGGCCGCACCCTGGTAGAGGGTGGAGGCTATCCTACTCTTTGCATTGATTCCACTTCTCAAAATTCATATATATTCCAAAAAAATCACCGTAAATTTTTATCGCGTTTGGACTTCGTTTGATATTGAATTTCTACGAAACAAAAAACACACAAAAACAGGAACACGGGGCACTGGGTCAGTAGGTTAGTCCAAGAAATCATATAAATTGTTGCCAAAAGTATGTAAAAGTTTTATAATATTGGCATGAAACAATCAAAAATTATACATACGATGGAGACTTATCAACATCCCCAAGCTTATTTCCTGCTCGTCCTCAAGTAGGTTAATGATAAAAAAGATAATTTTTGATGTGGAATGCTACCTCGCATTATCTTGATCATATATCTAATCATGGCATGAATATTAAGACATGAGTGATTCAAAGAAATCGTCTAGTTTTGACATGAAAACATTAATACTCAGGCATCCCAACAAACAATCATGTCTTTCAAAATATCAAGGCTAAAGAACTCTATCCCTACAAAATCATATAGCCTTGTCATGCTCGTTCTTCTTAACACAAATATAAATCATGTACTACCCCGGTGTCAACTAAGCAATTGGTTCATACTTTTTAACGCGCTTCAGCATTTTCAACTCTCACGCAATACATGAGCCCAAGCCATGGAAATAGCACTATAGTTGGAATAGAATATGGTGGTAGGTTTCGAAGGGGTAAAAGTGGAGAAGAAAGTCTTGCATCAACTCAGCTATCAACAGGCTATGGAGATGCCCATCAATAAATATCAATGCGAGGAGTAGGGATTGCCATGCAACGGATGCACTAAGAGAAGTGTAAGAGATCTCAATATGAAAACTAAGTGGGTATGCATCTAACTTGAAAATGAAAAATTCTACTAGTATATGAAAGTGACAACATAGGATACTCTCTATATGAAAAAAATGGTGCTACTTTGAAGCACAAGTGTGGAATTAGCATGTCCCTTCTCTCTTTGTCTCGTATTTTTTATTTTTTTATTTCTTTCTTTCTTTTTCTTTTCTTTTTCTAATTTTCTCCTTTTTTTCTTTGTCTAGAGCCTCATCCCGACTTGTGGGGAAATCATAGTTTCCATCATCCTTTCCTCACTACGACATGCTCTAATGATGATCATCACACTTTTATTTACTTATAACTCAATATTACAACTCGATACCTAGAACAAAATATGACTCTATATGAATGACATAATAGGTTGGTATGATGGCTGTTTTGAGGAAGATGTAATAAGGCTTATGTGTGATAGAGCGTATCATATCACAGGGTTTGGATGCACCGGCGAAGTTTTCACCGACTCTCGAGGTGAGAATGGGTAATGCATGGTACCGTAGAGGCTATCAAATTGCGGAAAGGTAAAAGTGCATATAATCCATGGACTCACATTAGTCATAAAGAACTCACATACTTATTGCAAAATTTTATGAGCCCTCGAAGCAAAGTATTACTACGCATGCCCCTAGGGGGGAGGTTGGTAGGATTTAACCATCGCGCGCCCCCGACCTTCACACAAAGATAGACAATCAAGGATAAATTGTGCTCTAACTTTCTGGCATAACGGGAAACTATATGTGCATGCTTTGGGAATCACAAACCTTAACACCATTATCTTACTAAACACGATCATCTACTATTACCTCCCACATATTATCGTCTCTATATCGCAAAACTATTGCAAGGAATCAAACATATCATATTCAGTGATCCATAAGTTTTATGTAGGATTTTATGACTAACCATGCAAATGACCAATTCCTGTTGACTCTCTAAATAGATATAAGTGAAGCAACAGAGTTTAATTCTTTCTAAAAAAGACCATGCTCTAACAAATATAAGTGAATCAAAAGAGCATTCTTCACATAATGGTTTTCTATGTGAAGAGAAATAGGCAATCCAAACTTCAAATGATATAAGTGAAGCACATGAAGCATTCTATAAAGCCATACTCAAAAGATATAAGTGAAGTGCAATGAGCATTCTATAAATCAACCATCGAATATCTCATACCAGCATGGTTCATAAACTAAATGTAAAAGACACTCCCAGATTTGCACATATCACATAAATGAAACTAATCCGAAAACATATCGATACTTGTTGAAGAAAGATGGGATGCCTTCCGGGGCATCCCCAAGCTTAGACGCTTGAGTATCCTTGGATATTTACTTGGGGTGCCTTTGTTATACCCAATATTTAACTCTTGCCTCTCCTTCTTGTCCTCATATCGAGACCTCCTCGATATTCGAACACTTCATCCACACAAAACTTAACAGAAGACTGGTAAGATTCGTTAGTATAACAAAGAAAAATACTACTTTAAGTACTGTTGCAAACCAATTCATATTTTATATTTTCATTATCCCTTCTTTATTATAACTTTTCTATGGCTTACACAACCGATAAGATCGATAGTTTCATCAAAACAAGCAAAACAATGCATCAAAAACAGAATCTGTCTTAAACAGGACAGTCTGTAGTAATATGAACTTTGACCATACTTCTATAACTCCAAAAATTCTGAAACATTAGTAAGAATTTAAAATTTTGCATAGAAATATTGCGCGAAAATTTCAGAAACTTATAATGTTCCAGTAAAAAATGAAAATTCATGCACTATAGAAAAAGTTTCTGTTTTTACACCGCACATACCAACAAGCAATCTAATCATCCTAAAGGAAAATCTTGACACATTATTTTATAATACAATGTATTTGTACAAGGGGATATTTATTTTTTTGGAAAAGTTTCCGTGATTCAAGATTCACAAAGTTTCCATGGGCATGAACAAAATTTCAAGGACGTCCCCGACTTCAACAATGCTCATCATCTCTCTCACCTTCACCTTTCCTTTTGTGAAGTTTTAGGTTCCCCTTTTTCTGTTTTTAAACTTTATAAAAGCACACAACATAAATAAATGACTCTGTAAAACTTCTGGGTTGTCTCCCTGGCAGTGCTTTCTTTAAGGCCATTAAGCTAGGCATAAAGTGCTCAAGTAATGGATCCACCCAGATCCCAAGGTATATGCCAATTTTAATTAACAGTGATATGTAATTTAGTAATGAGCACAAAGTGATGTGTAAAATATAACTACAAAGTCTAACTCTCTTCCTATGCATTGGCATGTCATAAAAGAACAATTCATTCACACAAAGTAAGGGCCAATACATAGCATAAGTAGTTTCTTGCAATTTTATCGTATTGGAAACATGGAGAGGTGAAGATTTGGTTCCTCTCTCATAATAATTGCAAGTAGGAGAAGCAAGAACATGCATTATTTATTCATCAAAATCAACATGTGCAATAGGAAAATGCAACCCATCAATATAATCCATAATAAGTGCAAACTTCTCCGATATAGTGTAGTTGGGAGAATTCAAAAAGATAATAGGACTATCATGTGTGGGTGCAATATCAACAATTTCATGCTTAACATAAGGAACTATATCAATTTCATCTTAATAAGCATAATTTATATTGGCATCATGGCCACAAGCATAGGAAGCATCAAGTTCATCAAAAAGGGATATTTCAAATGAATCCACGGGATTATAGCAATTATCATAGCATTCATCCTTCAGTAAGCACGAAGGGTAATTAAACAATGTATGAGTTGAAGAGTTACTCTCATTAGAAGGTGAGCACGCGTGATCAATCCTCTCTTCCTCCTTTTGTTCTTCACTCTCCTCCTCATCCTTTTCATTTAATGAACTCACAATTTCAGCAACTTCTTCTTCCATAGGTCCTTGCAAAATATTAGTATCTTCAAAGGCAGTGGACATTCTCTCAATAAATTCAATAGTATTAGCATTGCATTCATAATTATCATAACAATATTTAAGTATGGCAAGAATTTCAGATTCATAAGAAACATCATCATCATACTTTTCAATCAAAGAAACAATTTTGTAAGCATCTTTAAAAGTAAAAAATTATTCTATTTGTTCACATCATAGTAATCGTAAATATCTTTAGCTTAAGAATCCAAGGTTTCATTATCATTAAACTTACATTGAAAGGGAAGGTGCGGAGCCTCTATCTTGGAGCAACAAGTATAATTAGATTTCAAGCATGCATCCCAAGCAAACCATTCTAGTATTCTAATTTGATCTCATAAGTGTTTCCCTTTTTGATATAAGCGATAATCCCTAAAGTACTCACGTTGATCCAATGTGTATCCCATTATAAAGTTCCTTGATGATTTCTCGAGATATATTATCGAAGGAGTAATTAACGTGTTTCACATAACTAGCATCGAGGGTTTTAGGAGGTTCCACATCTCCATGATTAGCAAGTACCACTAATGTTTTTGGTATTTTTTGTTCCATATCCATAACTAAAGATATAAAACAACTAAAAACAGAGAATAAAAATTACTTGGTGATAAAGCAAACAAATAAACAAGAGAATATTCACCCCATGTTATTGCTCCCCAGCAACGGCGCCAGAAAAAGGTCTTGATAACCCACAAGTGTAGGGGATCGTTTGTAGCCTTTTTCGATAAGTAAGAGTGTTGAATCCCAACAAAGAGCTAAAGGTAGAACAAATATTCCCTCAAGTTCTATCAATCACTGATGCAACTCTACGCACACTTAACGTTTGCTTTATATAGAACAACAATGAAACTACTTTGTGGGAATAGAACTACGGGTACTTTGCAAGAAAATAAACTTAATAGTGTCGTAGCAAGCTTTTTGTGTAACGCAAGAGAAAGATTGTCCATAGGCAATTGAATATGATATGATAGATACTTGTTATATGCAATGAGGGAGAGGCATACGCTAACACACTTTTCGTACTTGGATAATATGCACTTATGATTGGAACTCTAGCAAGCATCTGCAACTACTAAAGATCATTAAGGTAAAACCCAACCATAGCATTAAGTATCAAGTCCTCTTTACTCCTATACGCAACAACCCACCTACTCGGGTTTATGCTTCTGTCACTCAAGCAACCCACCATAGGCAAATCATGAAAATATTGCAACACCCTACAACGGGGATCCCTCATGCTTGCGTGACACGGGGGGCACAATAGGACAACACCATATCAACATACGACTCACATCCATAAAATCATACTACAATTAACCCATAGGACAAAAGAGATCCACTCAAACATCATAGGATAGCCAAATATCATTGGGAAATAATATATGGAGTTGAGCACCATGTTTAAGTTGAGATTACAACGGGTAAGAGGGGTGTTACACCACTGCAAGAGGGGGAGAGAGTTGGTGTTGACGGCGGCAAGATTGTTGATGTAGATCGTTGTCACGATCCTTGCCCCGTCGGCATTCCGGTGCCGCTGGGAGAGAGCCCCCCTTCTTCTTGTTCTTCCTTGGCCTTCCCCCTAGATGGGAGGAGAGTTCCCCCTCTGGTCCATGACTTCCATGGCGACGGAGGGGCGGGAGCCCCTCCAAGATTGGATCTCCCTCTATGTTCTCTTCTATTCCGCGTCCACTTCTCAAAATTCATAAATATTTCAAAAGCAATCTCCGTAAATTTTTATCGTGTTGTACGTTGTTTGATATGAATTTTCTGTGAAACAAAAAACACAAAAAATAGGAACTGACACTACGCACTGGATCAATAGGTTAGTACAATAAATCATATAAATTGTTTCCAAAAGTATGTAAAAATTGTATAATATTGGCATGAAACAATCAAAAATTATAGATACGACGAAGACATATCAATAGACAGAGACTTTCTTGCTTGTAATGATAGAGATTATTTAAAAAAGTACTATGTAAGCCGAAAGACAAATCTATGATGGAGAAAATGAAATATGATCCCAAATTTGCTACTTCTCCTATATGTGTTACTGATAAGGATTATGAACTCTCTGTTCGTCCTGAGTTAATTACTTTAGCAGAATATGATCCTTTTCATGGTTATGAAACTGAAACTGTTGTGGCACACCTTACCAAATTGCATGTTATTGCCACCTTGTTTGCTCATGAAGAAAAAGACTCGCTACTTTTATATACTTCAACTTTTTTCCTTTCTCACTAAAGGGTGATGCTAAGAAGTGGTTTCATACACTTGCTCCTAGTTGTGTGCATAGTCCTGAGGATATGATATATTACTTCTCTTAAAAATACTTTCCTGCTCATAAAATACAAGCTGATTTGCAGGAAATATTTAACTTTCTTAAAATTGAAGAAGAGAATCTTCCTCGAGCTTGGGGGAGGCTTCTCCAGCTACTTAAAGCTTTGCCTAGTCATCCACTTAAGAAAAATGAAATACTTCATACTTCGTCCATTGCTTTTATATAAGGTGTATTTCTTTTTTCAAAAATCAAACGAGGCCATGTTGACCAATCTTTTAGAAAAATGTATCAATATACATAATACAAAATTTATACCATTTGATCCATCATGAAAATTAGTTTCATATTTTATGTATTTGGTATTGTAGATGTTGTTAGTTTATACTATAATCTCGGTCAAATATTCAAATGGTTGACTTGCACGAAAAAAATACACCTTATATTCTGGAACGGAGGGAGTATCTTTTATAATGGACTAACCGATGCTTCTAGGGATTACCTAGATAGTTGTGCTGGTTCTGTTTTCAGTGAACGAACCGTTGGACGGGCTGAAGAACTATTGAATAATATTTTGAAGAATGCTAATGATTGGATACTTCCCGGACCATTGAAACCTATTCAAACGAGGAGAGGTATTCTATTCCTCAGTCCATAAGATATGCAAGAAGCTAAGAGATCTTTGAAATAAAAATGTATGAAATCAGAAGATGTCAAGAATTTACCTACACAGGTAGTAGAGGTAAATTCTCTTTGTAAATTTGATGAGAGTGATTTACCTTATAATAAGACTGTTAGTCAATGCATGGATGAATTTACATCCATGGTTCACACTCAATTAAAAACAAGTTGTAAAGTCAGAAAATGATTTTCTTACTGAAATGAATGATCATGTTCTTAGAGATATGACTAGAGGTTGTAAAATGACCCATGAACCCCTCTACCCGAGTGCCATCCTAAAAGGGTTGAGCAGGAATCTCAAATTATTATTTTTGATGCACCTAGTACATCTAAAAGAAGGAAAAAGAAAAATGATAGAACCTTGCATGCTTCTAGTGAACCTGTGATAGCTAAACCTTTTGAGAATCATAATTATGTTTCTATTTCTGATGCTGAGACACAATATGCTAATGAACATCCACCTAGTGATAATGATGATGATGATGTTCATATTGATGCTCAACCTGATAATGATAAAGAACCTGATAATGATGCAGAAATAGAACCTGTTGTTGATCTGTATAGCCCACCTCCTAAAAGTGAAAGATATGATAAAATAGAATTCATTGTTAGAAAACATGGTAAAGAAAGAGAACCATGGGTTCAGCAACCCATGCCTTTTCCTACTAAGCCTTTGAAAAATAAGGATGAGGAAGACTTTGAACGCTTTGATAAAATGCTTAGACCTGTCTTTTTGGACACCCGCTTGACTGATAGTTTGAAAATGCCTCCATATGATAATTATATGAAAGATATTGTCACTAATAAAAGAAAAATACCTGAGATGAAATTTCCACCATGATTGCAAATTATTCTTTTAAGGGTAGAGTACCTAAGAAGCTACGAGATCTGGGAATACCTACTATACTATGCTCCATTAAAAGAAGTTATGTTAAAATTGCCTTATGTGATTTGGGAGCCGGTGTTACTGTTATGCCTTTCTCTTTATACAGAAGACTTGGTTTGAATAAGTTGACACCACGAAATCTCTTTGCAAATGTCTAACAAATCAACTGCGCTACCTATCGGTATTTGTGAGGACGTGGCTCTTGTAGTTTTAAATGTTACTATCTTAACAGACTTTGTTATTCTTTATATGCCCGAGGATGACAACATGTATATTATCTTGGTAGACCCTTTTTGAATACTGCAGGGGATATTATTGATTGCAACAAAAGCAAGGTCACTTTTCATATTAATGGTAATGAGCATACGGTACACTTTCCGGAGAAACAAAGTTCAATGAATACTATCAACATTATTGAAAAGATTTCTACAATCACTATTTGAGGTTTTAAATTCCCTCTTCCTATTGTCAAAAGGAAATATGAAATTCTTATTCTTAGGGAGATGCATATCCCTATTGAGGTAACCTAGTGTTATACAAAGATTCTTTGGTTTCATGTTACTCGGAAATAGTTTGTTAGTAAGACTTGATCAACCTTATTAATGAATTCTTTTTGAGGGGCATGTGGTCGATGAAATTAGTAAGCACAACCTTCTGTAATCTTAGTTTGCTCTCCATTATTTGTAGTTTAATAAACTAAATTGCCATGATTATCCTGTTTTTTGAATTATCCATGCACTAAAAATGGAATGTCATAAAACATTTGCATGATTTTTTCTGGAATATTTAAGAATTTTTGG
Source organism: Hordeum marinum (assembly GCA_022496015.1). Taxonomy (NCBI): domain Eukaryota; kingdom Viridiplantae; phylum Streptophyta; class Magnoliopsida; order Poales; family Poaceae; genus Hordeum; species Hordeum marinum. Next base: position 391,948,006 of record CM039672.1, read on the forward strand.
AATTGGATACATCCCAGGGGTACCCTATTTCTTACAAGACAATAGGGTGCCACCACCCCCCTGGGCGCGCCAAGATGGCTTCTGGGTCCCACGAGACCCCACTCACTTAGTACTTCAACCCACTTCATCTATTACCTATAGAAAATAATCCTAGTTGCTCTCTCTCTCTCTCTCATGTTCTTGATCCCAAACCTAAGATTTTTGATCTCTTTGCTCGGAGCTCCATTTACAAAACCGTTTTGAGGGATTGCTCCTTGGTATGTGTCTTGTCCATTGCTCCAATTAGTTTATGCTTTGGTGGATTATATTTTGCATATTTTCCGCTCTTGGTGATATACATCCATATGAGTTCCAAGTAGTTTTTATGCTTGATATAGCCTCTATACATCCATATGAGTAGTTGCTATCAATCTTATAAAGTTGTGTTGACATAATTTTGTAGTCCAAAAATTTCAGAAACTTGTTCTTAAGAAAATGAACTTCTTCTGGAGAGGTTGTTCGAGCCAGAGTGCCAATGGAATCGTTGGGATGCCTAGTACTATGACCTTAACATTCTGCGTAGGACAGAGGTTCGGTCGTTTGAATGTCCACACTATGCCTTCATGATCTAAGTCGGGTTTCACCAAGAGTTCATGCAATTCATTGCAAATGCCGAGATGGTCGACTTCCTCGCAGATGAGTGTGATTAATACCACACCCGTACAAATGTCTGAGTGCCAAATTGCCATTTCTTACATAGGCTCGATATTCCCATGGTACACTTTGATTTATATGATGAACATCATGAGATACAACTTACCGAGTTCTGTCAGATATGTTTGATTCCCTTTGATGGGGAATTAATAGAGCCACGACCTGAGCAGTTTGAGAACTTTCTCTGTACTTTGATTATGGGAGAACTTAGGGATGTGTCGAGAGCATTTTACTGTCATGCACTACTTTGCTTTATTTATAGGAAAATGTTTGAATGCTAGGAAGGAAGGTGGCATGCTCAGTGCCCCTGACCTTGCCATTTTATGCCGTGCACTTTTAAGTGACAACACATATAGCTTAGGAGCTATCTTTGCACGCCGCATGCACACTAATAGGACTAGGGGTAAAGTTCGTGGTGGTATTTATGCTGCTCGCTTGGCGAGACATTCTAATGTTAATATACGCCAGAATGATTACTTGCTGCCTAAGGTTTATCTGGATCACCAGGCTATGATAGATCACCACTTTATCGATAACCTTAAGTCTCCTCACCACATTCGCTATAACTTGGTATTGAGCGAGAATACTCGTGATATTATTCTGTTGCGTACACCTTCTTTGTTTTACTCTCATGCAAGGTACAGATGCGTCATCATGCCACTGGGCATCATCGCTTACCGGAACGAGTTGGCCGCGGCGGAGAACAAGGCCCACGCTTGGCACGATCGAGTGCCTCCGCCTAACCACTTCCCTACTGGACCCGATGGCTACTATAGATGGTGATTACTAAGCTAGGACTAAGGCCTAAGCTTGGGGGGGGGCTATGTTTTCTCACCGACATTATATTTGGGTTCACACATTTCATTCCAAATGTCGGTGTTCATGGTCTTTCATTGTATATCCATGTTAGTTTTATTTTTGCTTTCTTCTTGTGTTTTTGAAAAAACTTTAAAAATTCAAAAATATTTCTCGCTTCTTTTTGGTTTTTCTTTCTTGCCTAATTAGTTTGTAGTATCAAAAGAAAACCAAAAAATATTCCTCGTTTATTCGTTTGCTTGTTCGGAGCTTTCCCTTGTAAATAGTTGTTCTTGATTTTTGTTTTTCTTCCTTAATTTGCTATCTTCAGTAAAACTAAAAACTCCAAAAATATTTCAGTTTGTTTCTTTGAATCTCTTTTCTTATTATTGAGTTGCTGAAAGGAGAAAACCATGATGAAAATGTTGAGTGGCTCTCATATGCATTATATTTGATCTAACAAAGAGCCAATATTACCTTGTCTTCTACTTTGAATAAACTTTTTTGGAGATTCCAGCTTAGTCCACGACACACTTGCACTATTATTATTTTCACATCATTCGTTCGTGCAAGTGAAAGGCAATAATGACAATGATTTGATGAAGTGGTCAGGGTTAAGGAAGCTAGTATGAACTCTTTTTTTTCCATTTTTTGTAAATATGTTTAGATCATTCAATCTTGATTCAACATTTTATGAGTAAACATGTTTGTGATGACAATTAAAGATTATAGTTGTTCATTCCACTATTAAATAGCTAGGAGTGGATAATGATTTATCTTGTGTGTCAATATGCATTAAAGTGTTTCTGATGTAGTATGTTAGTATGGTATTCTCCTCTAAGTAATTTGAGTAGCTTGACTTGGCACATGTGCAGACATGTAGTTGATTCAAAACCAATGCAACCTTCATGATATTTATATTTAGAGTGTTTATATCCTACACATGGTAGTGTTTAATGTTAATTATTATCAATTCATGACTATGACCGTTTTCGCTCTCTAGTTGGTCGCTTCTCAATCTATTTGGTAGCCTTCATCTATACTAAGCAGGAATACTGCTTTTGCATCCAAAATTCTTAAAATCAAGTCGTTACAAATGAGTCCACCATATATACCTATATGCGGTATTACCCTGTCGTTGCAAGTAAATTTGCATGTGCCACCTCTAATCATTCAAATAAACATATCTTTTGTGTGCTCTTTTTGGTCATGGAGTGACAGAGCGGTTAGTTTGTTCCATGCTAAGCGGGTTATTTTCAAGACGGGCGTTTATTTGCCTATCAATGAACAAGAGAGGCTGGTAAAAGGATGACCAGTCCTGTATAATCAAAAATAAATTAAACAAACTCCCCTCAAAAGTTGAAGTGTTGGAGTGCACCCATGAATTCGGTTAGCCATGGCTTATGTATGTACTAGAAGAACGCTCATGCGTTCCCACGGGCTTTAGAAAAAAATTAAGATGCTAGTCACTAAGCTTTAACTGAGAACAATGTTGACTCAGCGAACATATCTTTTTTTACAACCAGCTAACACACATCATACTATCAAACACAATAATCTTAGAACACATACAATTGGCCCCTCAAACATCTATGGACCGTTTCGATTGGTGGTCGAACAGGAGAGAAGAAAAAAAGGTGACCTAACCGGACCCCTCATAACATCCCTATAAGTCTGGGTTGTGTGCAAACTCTCATAATTACACCAAATATGAGGAGGATTTGAGGGCTCGCGGACGCACCCGGTCAATTCATCATTTAGGACGTGACCCACCCTTGCCAAGCATAGAATGTAATTTTCATCCGATAACCTACAACAACGACAATATAGTTTGTAGAAAATAAGCATCATACTGGAAAAATTATACTAGAAAGTTAAATGTACAAGATTCACCTTATGCTTGAAAAGAGCCTTTCAATCGTCTTTATAGGTCATCTAGCTCTAGTAGGGAAGAATCCAACTTCCATGCCTAGATCTGTAGAAGTCATCCAAACCTAACGTTGAGTAGGCAAACAACTCGCATATTGCCAGAAAATTTTATATAAACAAACATTTAGTAACAATGGTTGTCCTGTCAGAAAAACTCAGGCCTTTCTCAGCTCATATACTATTAGATCAAAAGTTGAAACTAAAGATACATGTTGTGTCTAAAGACCAGCTGAATCTGTCACAAAAAGCACATAAGAGAAAATATCACTCTATCTTTGGCCATTCTGGGCGATGGATTTCGGATTCACAGATCATTGAAGGTTGATGATATTGCCGGACATTCAGTTAATGAAGCACAAAAACTACTTTCAATCCTATTCCAAAACTAAAATGTAGGAGACCACATACAAAACAAATGCATATCTAAGTGACTCAAGCCGAGATACTACCCATGTGGTCAAACCCCTAGATGTTTGTGTTAATGGAGCAAAAGATGTGCACTCACGTGAATGCTGCTGGAGGGGATCAATGGGAATGACAGCTTCCACAACCGGAGCACATTAGGTCCAAAATTCAAGGGGCCGAGATAGGCGATACATCCATTTCCTCGCATCCCCCTCCTAGATGTGATCATAGTGTCCGATGCCGTGATCGACATCTCACCCTCATTACAACCACTATCGCCGATGCGATGCCCCGTCCTTGTCTATTGTTGAATCTAATAATTTACATGTTATTTGAACCAGTAGAGACCGTGAAAGCCAGGTGGAACTGCTTGTATAAGATCGTATCTATCGTCATGGTTATCAACTTTCCATGCATAACAAGATGAAAACAAATATGATGTAATCATGCATAAGTAAAGAAAATACCACATTTTTAATCCTTCAAATATCAATTCACAATTTCACTCGACCATTTGCATATGTACAATTTGCTATTTTTCTTGGAACAGATGTACAATTCATCTTACAGCAATCATATGATAAGAATGGACAATAAAAGTAATTTTGTCTGCATCACAAGACTTTTTGTATTGTTTCTTATGTTGCTCATCCTCCTAATATTCGGTTCTGTACAATGGTCTTCCATCAATCTATACAAAACGGAAAAAGAGGTGCATGAGCAGCAAATGAGAACTCAACTGCCTGAGATCAACATAAATTGAAGGTTCTAATAGGAAGCACTGTAATGCAGCCATATTACCAATCAAAGATGCAAAAACGTCAGACATATTGCCATGACAACATTCCGATTCCATGGAGAAAATGAATCAAAAGCGCATACCAAACCAACAAGTTCGGATCTAGGTAATTGCCCATGTGTTTCAACGGGGGCATGACCAATTATGCCAAACATGTACTAAAAGATGGTCACGTTCTTTCTGTACCATTATATCTCCCTCCTTCCGCCCTATCTTCATCTATCAAATCGAATCTCGTTACCGCACTAAATGGCCCATCCAACTCATATGATGAATACTATGAAATATAAGTAGTTCTCGGTAAAGAAAGTTAATGGCAAGGTACATCGTGGTATGATTCAGGGTGAGGGTACACACACGGGAAATTGTTAATACAAAAAATAAAAAAACACGTAATTTATCAACAATTCTCAAAAGTTGTGAAGAAATTATTAGCGACCTAAAAGTCCGTCACCTATGTATTCACATTTTGTTCTGAAAAAGGGTTGCCATTGCACACAAATTTATGCAGGCAAATAATATATATTTACAATCTTATTTTCTTCTACAATACCAAACACATCCGCATGGAAATATCTACAAAGAATACACATATAGCTTCAACTTGAGAGTTGATGGATGTTGTAATTCAGCCTTGTTAACATGCATATAAGAAAACTACAAAGGCCTTTACCATTATTCCTCCTTACTACTGGCACCCAAACCGACATGGAAAACACCACTTTAATGCCCATGACCATGACACAAGATCTGCAAGTTATTTATCACACAAACTCCATCAGATTGGGCATACGATTCTCCAAAAAATGTATATTTTATTTACTCGATTCTCCATAATTTGCACAATTTTAGAACCGCAGTAGGAAGTAACTATTCCTACTCCTGCAGGTTAGAAGAGGAACAAAAAGTTACAATGAGTATTTCATATGTCAGGAAGTTGTCACTACTCACAAGACATCAATATCATGCATCAAAATAAATATCATAGAACAACAACGAGAAGAATGAGTGTTCATTCGGTGTGTCAAAGTAACCACACCAAGGGATTACACGGGATTTACTGGTTAGTTGGTTCAATGTTTTAACTTTGTCACGACAATTTCTCTTTCTTTTAACATATTGGACAAGTTAAGGCAAGTGAATAATTATACTGTGTATTTACTATTGTAAGGCATGAGAAAGTATAAATTCTAAACTTTTGATACAAGGTAATTTGGGAAATATATGTGACTCTATTTGATAATCATTATATATCATATTACATCATTAAATGTGACAAGCATTTTTGTTATGAATTTACAGCTATAGAAGATCCAAAATTGGACCAAATTATAATCTCATATCTACAATAAAATAAAAATGGATTGCAATATCTCGCCGACTTCAACATGACATATCATTATTAGAGTATAGGTTGGTTATGGATACTATGGCCGATTGGTTTTGGATTGTAATCTATTTCTATTAGTCTTGGAGTCCAAGTTTTGTAATATATATAAATAGCCCTTTGAGGCCTCAATCAATACAGTCATCATTCTCCAATTATCATGGTATCAGACGCCTAGGTTTTTCCACACCTGGCATGGCATCGCTGCCGCCACCGCCGCCCCGCCGACTCGGCCCCTCCTCTCCATGGCCGAGTTCCGTGCCGCCGGTGCCCTACCTCTTCTTCCTCTACAACCACCCAACTAGCTCCTCCTCAACTACCAACACGCTCCCTCCTCCAGCAAGAAGAGAAGAGTCAAGCTCGCAAGGCACAACGGCCACCGCAGGTGTTTCACGCTACCGCCCTGTTGCGGCCGTGCCTCACGCACCTGGGCTGCCGCACCAATCTGCCGCAGCCTCCCCTCCTACTGTGGCGGCAGTAGCTCCTCCACCGCCCCTAGGCTGGCGCCTGAGCCCAAACTACCAGGGCAAGAATCTGATCTAACGCCCCCCTGCATCTCGCTCCGCCGGCGCTGCACTAGCTTCGCCATCAGCCGCTCCATCACCATCAGCTCCCTCGACATGGCAGCCTCAGCACTCTTGGACCGGCCTTGTTCAAGCTTGGCCGATGCCCTGGTCAGCCCCTTCATCGTACGGCGACCCGCCTGCTTACATGGGCACGTAGAGCCCTGGTCTCTAGCCGGCCATTGGCTCTTCTGGACTCCTTGGGCCCAAGCCACCAGCGCATGTCTATACCGCCACCCTTATACCACCTCCTAGCATGCCAGGACTCCTACCACCTTACTACACCATGTCGGGCTTGCCGGGCCTACCGGGCATGCCGGCTCCCTCCGGCACCATGTTAGTGCATCTAGTGCCCCTTAGTGATTTTGGTGTATTGAAGACTTATAGGTTAAGGCACTAATGTGTTGTGAGTGTACACAGGCTCTATAAGTCCATGAGGAGTTTGATATATTCGGAGATTATCGACCCCTAAAAATGTATGTCTTCAAGTGAAGACTTTGGTGAAGACTTTGGTGAAGACTTTGAAAATTAAGAAGTCGGTGTGACCTTGAAGATATGAACGAGGAATATGAAGCGTGAAGACTTTTGTTTTCGTAGTTTCATTTCCTTTATTTGAGTCATAGGAAACACCGTACTGTTAAAGGGGGTCGAGGTAATACTACAGAAAATTTCCAACTGATGCTCAACTCCAAAATCCTCAACCTATACAATCCTTCGAGTGAAGCCTTTGGAAATCTCTTACGGTTCAGACAAGTTCTTCAGTGACACGGACGAAGTTCTTCTGCTCTCTGAGGAAATTGATCTGACACGGACGAACCTTCAATTTATGTTGATCTCAGGCAGTTGAGTTCTCATTTGCTGCTCATGCACCTCTTTTTCCGTTTTGTATAGATTGATGGAAGACCATTGTACAGAACCGAATATTAGGAGGATGAGCAACATAAGAAACAATACAAAAAGTCTTGTGATGCAGACAAAATTACTTTTATTGTCCATTCTTATCATATGATTGCTGTAAGATGAATTGTACATCTGTTCCAAGAAAAATAGCAAATTGTACATATGCAAATGGTCGAGTGAAATTGTGAATTGATATTTGAAGGATTAAAAATGTGGTATTTTCTTTACTTATGCATGATTACATCATATTTGTTTTCATCTTGTTATGCATGGAAAGTTGATAACCATGACGATAGATACGATCTTATACAAGCAGTTCCACCTGGCTTTCACGGTCTCTACTGGTTCAAATAACATGTAAATTATTAGATTCAACAATAGACAAGGACGGGGCATCGCATCGGCGATAGTGGTTGTAATGAGGGTGAGATGTCGATCACGGCATCGGACACTATGATCACATCTAGGAGGGGGATGCGAGGAAATGGATGTATCGCCTATCTCGGCCCCTTGAATTTTGGACCTAATGTGCTCCGGTTGTGGAAGCTGTCATTCCCATTGATCCCCTCCAGCAGCATTCACGTGAGTGCACATCTTTTGCTCCATTAACACAAACATCTAGGGGTTTGACCACATGGGTAGTATCTCGGCTTGAGTCACTTAGATATGCATTTGTTTTGTATGTGGTCTCCTACATTTTAGTTTTGGAATAGGATTGAAAGTAGTTTTTGTGCTTCATTAACTGAATGTCCGGCAATATCATCAACCTTCAATGATCTGTGAATCCGAAATCCATCGCCCAGAATGGCCAAAGATAGAGTGATATTTTCTCTTATGTGCTTTTTGTGACAGATTCAGCTGGTCTTTAGACACAACATGTATCTTTAGTTTCAACTTTTGATCTAATAGTATATGAGCTGAGAAAGGCCTGAGTTTTTCTGACAGGACAACCATTGTTACTAAATGTTTGTTTATATAAAATTTTCTGGCAATATGCGAGTTGTTTGCCTACTCAACGTTAGGTTTGGATGACTTCTACAGATCTAGGCATGGAAGTTGGATTCTTCCCTACTAGAGCTAGATGACCTATAAAGACGATTGAAAGGCTCTTTTCAAGCATAAGGTGAATCTTGTACATTTAACTTTCTAGTATAATTTTTCCAGTATGATGCTTATTTTCTACAAACTATATTGTCGTTGTTGTAGGTTATCGGATGAAAATTACATTCTATGCTTGGCAAGGGTGGGTCACGTCCTAAATGATGAATTGACCGGGTGCGTCCGCGAGCCCTCAAATCCTCCTCATATTTGGTGTAATTATGAGAGTTTGCACACAACCCAGACTTATAGGGATGTTATGAGGGGTCCGGTTAGGTCACCTTTTTTTCTTCTCTCCTGTTCGACCACCAATCGAAACGGTCCATAGATGTTTGAGGGGCCAATTGTATGTGTTCTAAGATTATTGTGTTTGATAGTATGATGTGTGTTAGCTGGTTGTAAAAAAAGATATGTTCGCTGAGTCAACATTGTTCTCAGTTAAAGCTTAGTGACTAGCATCTTAATTTTTTTCTAAAGCCCGTGGGAACGCATGAGCGTTCTTCTAGTACATACATAAGCCATGGCTAACCGAATTCATGGGTGCACTCCAACACTTCAACTTTTGAGGGGAGTTTGTTTAATTTATTTTTGATTATACAGGACTGGTCATCCTTTTACCAGCCTCTCTTGTTCACTTTTGAGGGGAGTTTGTTTAATTTATTTTTGATTATACAGGACTGGTCATCCTTTTACCAGCCTCTCTTGTTCATTGATAGGCAAATAAACGCCCGTCTTGAAAATAACCCGCTTAGCATGGAACAAACTAACCGCTCTGTCACTCCATGACCAAAAAGAGCACACAAAAGATATGTTTATTTGAATGATTAGAGGTGGCACATGCAAATTTACTTGCAACGACAGGGTAATACCGCATATAGGTATATATGGTGGACTCATTTGTAACGACTTGATTTTAAGAATTTTGGATGCAAAAGCAGTATTCCTGCTTAGTATAGATGAAGGCTACCAAATAGATTGAGAAGCGACCAACTAGAGAGCGAAAACGGTCATAGTCATGAATTGATAATAATTAACATTAAACACTACCATGTGTAGGATATAAACACTCTAAATATAAATATCATGAAGGTTGCATTGGTTTTGAATCAACTACATGTCTGCACATGTGCCAAGTCAAGCTACTCAAATTACTTAGAGGAGAATACCATACTAACATACTACATCAGAAACACTTTAATGCATATTGACACACAAGATAAATCATTATCCACTCCTAGCTATTTAATAGTGGAATGAACAACTATAATCTTTAATTGTCATCACAAACATGTTTACTCATAAAATGTTGAATCAAGATTGAATGATCTAAACATATTTACAAAAAATGGAAAAAAAAGAGTTCATACTAGCTTCCTTAACCCTGACCACTTCATCAAATCATTGTCATTATTGCCTTTCACTTGCACGAACGAATGATGTGAAAATAATAATAGTGCAAGTGTGTCGTGGACTAAGCTGGAATCTCCAAAAAAGTTTATTCAAAGTAGAAGACAAGGTAATATTGGCTCTTTGTTAGATCAAATATAATGCATATGAGAGCCACTCAACATTTTCATCATGGTTTTCTCCTTTCAGCAACTCAATAATAAGAAAAGAGATTCAAAGAAACAAACTGAAATATTTTTGGAGTTTTTAGTTTTACTGAAGATAGCAAATTAAGGAAGAAAAACAAAAATCAAGAACAACTATTTACAAGGGAAAGCTCCGAACAAGCAAACGAATAAACGAGGAATATTTTTTGGTTTTCTTTTGATACTACAAACTAATTAGGCAAGAAAGAAAAACCAAAAAGAAGCGAGAAATATTTTTGAATTTTTAAAGTTTTTTCAAAAACACAAGAAGAAAGCAAAAATAAAACTAACATGGATATACAATGAAAGACCATGAACACCGACATTTGGAATGAAATGTGTGAACCCAAATATAATGTCGGTGAGAAAACATAGCCCCCCCCCCAAGCTTAGGCCTTAGTCCTAGCTTAGTAATCACCATCTATAGTAGCCATCGGGTCCAGTAGGGAAGTGGTTAGGCGGAGGCACTCGATCGTGCCAAGCGTGGGCCTTGTTCTCCGCCGCGGCCAACTCGTTCCGGTAAGCGATGATGCCCAGTGGCATGATGACGCATCTGTACCTTGCATGAGAGTAAAACAAAGAAGGTGTACGCAACAGAATAATATCACGAGTATTCTCGCTCAATACCAAGTTATAGCGAATGTGGTGAGGAGACTTAAGGTTATCGATAAAGTGGTGATCTATCATAGCCTGGTGATCCAGATAAACCTTAGGCAGCAAGTAATCATTCTGGCGTATATTAACATTAGAATGTCTCGCCAAGCGAGCAGCATAAATACCACCACGAACTTTACCCCTAGTCCTATTAGTGTGCATGCGGCGTGCAAAGATAGCTCCTAAGCTATATGTGTTGTCACTTAAAAGTGCACGGCATAAAATGGCAAGGTCAGGGGCACTGAGCATGCCACCTTCCTTCCTAGCATTCAAACATTTTCCTATAAATAAAGCAAAGTAGTGCATGACAGTAAAATGCTCTCGACACATCCCTAAGTTCTCCCATAATCAAAGTACAGAGAAAGTTCTCAAACTGCTCAGGTCGTGGCTCTATTAATTCCCCATCAAAGGGAATCAAACATATCTGACAGAACTCGGTAAGTTGTATCTCATGATGTTCATCATATAAATCAAAGTGTACCATGGGAATATCGAGCCTATGTAAGAAATGGCAATTTGGCACTCAGACATTTGTACGGGTGTGGTATTAATCACACTCATCTGCGAGGAAGTCGACCATCTCGGCATTTGCAATGAATTGCATGAACTCTTGGTGAAACCCGACTTAGATCATGAAGGCATAGTGTGGACATTCAAACGACCGAACCTCTGTCCTACGCAGAATGTTAAGGTCATAGTACTAGGCATCCCAACGATTCCATTGGCACTCTGGCTCGAACAACCTCTCCAGAAGAAGTTCATTTTCTTAAGAACAAGTTTCTGAAATTTTTGGACTACAAAATTATGTCAACACAACTTTATAAGATTGATAGCAACTACTCATATGGATGTATAGAGGCTATATCAAGCATAAAAACTACTTGGAACTCATATGGATGTATATCACCAAGAGCGGAAAATATGCAAAATATAATCCACCAAAGCATAAACTAATTGGAGCAATGGACAAGACACATACCAAGGAGCAATCCCTCAAAACGGTTTTGTAAATGGAGCTCCGAGCAAAGAGATCAAAAATCTTAGGTTTGGGATCAAGAACATGAGAGAGAGAGAGAGAGCAACTAGGATTATTTTCTATAGGTAATAGATGAAGTGGGTTGAAGTACTAAGTGAGTGGGGTCTCGTGGGACCCAGAAGCCATCTTGGCGCGCCCAGGGGGGTGGTGGCACCCTATTGTCTTGTAAGAAATAGGGTACCCCCTGGGATGTATCCAATTCCAAAAATTCTTAAATATTCCAGAAAAAATCATGCAAATGTTTTATGACATTCCATTTTTAGTGCATGGATAATTCAAAAAACAGGATAATCATGGCAATTTAGTTTATTAAACTACAAATAATGGAGAGCAAACTAAGATTACAGAAGGTTGTGCTTACTAATTTCATCGACCACATGCCCCTCAAAAAGAATTCATTAATAAGGTTGATCAAGTCTTACTAACAAACTATTTCCGAGTAACATGAAACCAAAGAATCTTTGTATAACACTAGGTTACCTCAATAGGGATATGCATCTCCCTAAGAATAAGAATTTCATATTTCCTTTTGACAATAGGAAGAGGGAATTTAAAACCTCAAATAGTGATTGTAGAAATCTTTTCAATAATGTTGATAGTATTCATTGAACTTTGTTTCTCCGGAAAGTGTACCGTATGCTCATTACCATTAATATGAAAAGTGACCTTGCTTTTGTTGCAATCAATAATATCCCCTGCAGTATTCAAAAAGGGTCTACCAAGATAATATACATGTTGTCATCCTCGGGCATATAAAGAATAACAAAGTCTGTTAAGATAGTAACATTTAAAACTACAAGAGCCACGTCCTCACAAATACCGATAGGTAGCGCAGTTGATTTGTTAGACATTTGCAAAGAGATTTCGTGGTGTCAACTTATTCAAACCAAGTCTTCTGTATAAAGAGAAAGGCATAACAGTAACACCGGCTCCCAAATCACATAAGGCAATTTTAACATAACTTCTTTTAATGGAGCATAGTATAGTAGGTATTCCCAGATCTCGTAGCTTCTTAGGTACTCTACCCTTAAAAGAATAATTTGCAATCATGGTGGAAATTTCATCTCAGGTATTTTTCTTTTATTAGTGACAATATCTTTCATATAATTATCATATGGAGGCATTTTCAAACTATCAGTCAAGCGGGTGTCCAAAAAGACAGGTCTAAGCATTTTATCAAAGCGTTCAAAGTCTTCCTCATCCTTATTTTTCAAAGGCTTAGTAGGAAAAGGCATGGGTTGCTGAACCCATGGTTCTCTTTCTTTACCATGTTTTCTAACAATGAATTCTATTTTATCATATCTTTCACTTTTAGGAGGTGGGCTATACAGATCAACAACAGGTTCTATTTCTGCATCATTATCAGGTTCTTTATCATTATCAGGTTGAGCATCAATATGAACATCATCATCATCATTATCACTAGGTGGATGTTCATTAGCATATTGTGTCTCAGCATCAGAAATAGAAACATAATTATGATTCTCAAAAGGTTTAGCTATCACAGGTTCACTAGAAGCATGCAAGGTTCTATCATTTTTCTTTTTCCTTCTTTTAGATGTACTAGGTGCATCAAAACTAATAATTTGAGATTCCTGCTCAACCCTTTTAGGATGGCACTCGGGTAGAGGGGTTCATGGGTCATTTTACAACCTCTAGTCATATCTCTAAGAACATGATTGGCTCCTTATTGTACCTATGTGCATCTAGGCCTGATATAATGCTAAGTGTTTGCATGTGTGCTTGATTCCAAGCAACACCGAAGGAATCACACCATAAGGCTGTGAAACATATTCTTCGATACTTAGCTCACACACCAACACTTGGATTGTGGTATCCCAAGGGCTCAAATCTTCACCTCGTCAGATACTCTGATGCTGACTATGCTGGAGATCGTGTGGATCGCAAGTCAACCTCAGGCACATGTCATTTCCTCGGAAGATCCATAGTCTGTTGGTCCTCGAAGAAGCAGAACTGCGTTTCACTCTCTACTACAGAAGCTGAGTACATTGCTGCTGGCTCGTGTTGTGCTCAGTTACTATGGATGAAGCAAACCCTCAAGGACTACGGCATCAAGCTGAAGAATGTGCCTCTTTACTGCGATAACGAGAGTGACATCAAGATTGCCTATAACCTAGTTCAGCATTCCAAGACCAAGCACATCTAGATTCGTCATCACTTTCTTCGAGATCATGTACTCAAGGGCGACATCTCCATCAACCACATTCCCACTAAAGAACAACTGGCCGATATCTTCACAAAGCCCTTGGATGAAAAGAGATTTTGCAAGTTGCGGTGTGAGCTAAATATCTTAGAATCTTCGAATGTTCTTTGATGAAGAACACACATCCTAACACTTATGCAAAATTGATGACTTAGATGTGCAACACACGAAGTAACGTTTTTCTTCAATCAATGAAGAATAACTCTCTAAGCGTGAACAAATTAACGAAGAATTTGATTCTCAGAACCCAACGACAATTGTACGCGGTGTCTGAAATCATCATTCTTATACGGTGGGTTATGCCACCAACCAAAAGTTGAAATTCTTCAAAATTGAGCATTTCGTTGATTTTGCAAATTCTTCAAATTATCAAATTCCTCAAATTTGCAAATTCCTCAAGTTTTCAAATTCATCAACTTTTCAAATTCTTCAAAACTTTTGAGACTCATATTCTTCATTGACTATATATATATATATATATATATATATATATATATATATGAGTTTTTCAATGTCCTCAACAACATTCACTTATTGCTAATTCTTCAAGTTGATTTTCATCTAAGTGAATGTGATCGGACCCTTTCCCCATCTATGCTAAACTCAACCCAGTCTGTTCACAAATTCCTCATATGCGTTCTACTTTGAAACTTGTTCAAAGTCTTCACTGTGTCCTTGACAGCTGGAGAATTTGCGAATGAAAACTTCAAATCTTCACTACCAAAATTTTCGGCGTTTCCCGCTCAAACAGTTCCGATTCCCGCGCCTGGATAACCCACGATCCTCCACAACCTCCACTACCCAGATTGTGGGTGACACCTGACGCGTGGAGAGCAAGGGTCAGGGGCAATCTTGTCCAAAATCTTTGGGCGGATCGGTTTTCACTTCCTTTATAAATGCCCCCTTCCCATCAACTATGCTCGGTTACTCCACATCTCATCCCTCTCCCGAGCTTCAACCTAGTGCCGCCGCTAAAGTCATCGTCGCCGGTGAGGAAGAGCTTCACTGCCTCAACCTCGTCCTCGCCGTACTCGCACCGGCCGCGGAAATCCTCATCCCGCCGCCGCTGTAGCTGTCTCCCTCTGCCAAGCTAGGGCGTGGGAGATCTGAACGCACAAACTTCCCAATCTCATCTCTAAGTTCGTCGTGTTCTTCACCAGGGTAAATAAAATTTACTTTTACTGCCCTTGTATGATCCTCAAATGCTCTTTATATTCCTCAAAAGGTGTTTATATGCTATAAATCCAACTCTCAAGCACCTTTCATCTCCTCATACTTGATGATTTTCCCTAAGTAATGATTTTCTTCAAGATTCCTCAGTTGTGCGAATTCTCAAATTTGCACAACTCTGGAACCTAAGACAAAGAACACTTAGTGAAATTCCTCAAGACAACCATGGTCAAATTCCTCACACATATTTTTTCAAAATTTCTGAGAACGCAGATGACCTCTTCAAATTCCTCGCACCGATACTCTATTCACAGGTACAACATGTTCGCTGATGAATCACTAAGTTCTCATCAACTTAACTCATTTGCAGTGCTACTTGAAGAAAAACTGTGTACCTCTTCAGAATCTTCAAGAGTTCATATTCCTCAAGTGAAGAAAATGTCTGATGGAAAGAAACCTCAGAAAGGAGGGAAGAAGCCAGATGTGCACACTGCATTTGAGATCCCTGAGGATCTGTATGATGAATATTGCACACCTGACGAAGAAACACATGGAAAGGAGACGACCAAGCAAAGGAAGATCCGTCTGCAGAAGATTGAGAGAAGATGGGCCAAAGAATGAAGAGAATATCGTTATGTAACTCCAAAGTACATGATGAAATTCGCCGTGAAACCACCTTGCAGCAGGCCTCCTCTTGCTCCAAACCAAATTGCTGATCCTACTAGCCTCAAAACTGGTGAGGACTTTCCTGACATGTGGGAGAAGCAACAAGCCAAGTTGGCGAGGAAAGCCAAAGAGGCAGTGAAGAAATTCAATGAGGATTCTGCTGCTGCTGCCTCTGCCGGAGCTTCTGCTAGTGCTCCGAAGAAAAAGGTAAAGAAACCTACTCTGAAGATTGTTTCTTCAACATCAAAATCCTTAGTACAAATTCCTCAAGGTCAAAGGCCTCAGCCCAGAAAACCTTCTGCACCTGGAACTGTTGCTGCTCAGTCATCTGCAACAGCTAAAAAATCATCAACCCCAGTGTATCTGTCAACATGCAAAAGGACTAAGGGTTTCACCAAAGTTCCGAAGCTCACTGCAAGCCCCTCCACAACTGCAAAGTCTTCAACCAGTCCCTCTGCGCTTAACCTGAAGAAGACAGCCAGACGTGGTCAAAGACCAAGTCCTCACACCAGCAAGGCTCTGGCTACAGTCCCCTCAGATTCTTCAGAGGGTAATGATGAAGCTGATGATGAAGCTGATGATGAAGAATTGGTAGAAATCATCAGACAAAGTCAGCACAGGGCTGCTAGAGCAAAGGGGATCTCTATTCCTCTCATGTTGAATCCCAAGATGATCCTCAACTTCATCGACATATGGCATGAAGATCCAAGCACCCCACTTTCTTCACTGAATCTGCCTCCTAAAGTGGATCATGTCCTCACCCACTTCATCTCTGAAGAACAGTGGAAGAGAGAGCAAGCTCAGAGAGCTAAGAGGAACAAGACTTGCAAAGAAAAGTTTTGCGTGAAAATGTGATGAATTTGACCTCAAATCAACTCGTCATAGTTCAGTCTGGGATTCGCTCTCTCTCTTTGGATCAACAGAAATATGATGCTGAATGGAAGGGCACCAAGGTCAGACTCGTCAGGGCTGCTCAAGCAGCTGTAAAGGATCACAACACCAGGGTTGCAGCTCGATCGCAACCAAAAATGCCTCAGTCTAAAGAAATTGCTCGGACTGCAGATGAAACTTCTCAGGCAGCTGATGAAAATGCTCAGCCTGATGAAACTGCAGTAGGAAATGCTTCTGCACCAGAAGCAACTGCCAGTGCTACTGAGGATACTTGGACCACTGATGAACATGCCAGGGCAACCTCCAATGTTGTGCCTGAAGAAACTGAACCACCAAGGACGGCTGCATCAGTCGTTCCTGAAGAAATTGCTACTACTGAGGAAAATCCCCTCAAAAGAAAAGCATCAACTTTTGAAGCCCCTGTGTTGAAGAAGTCAAAAACTTGACAAGTTCCTCAGCAACACCACTTGATGCAACTCCAATTTCCTCGGCACCAGCTTATGCTATTGTGCCAATCGGGGAAGCATATGACATTCCTCAAGAAGAAGAGAATCATTCGGCTGCTTCCTCAGAGCCTCTTGATGAGGAAATTGTCATTGATGACATGGCATCAACCCCCAAGGTATCATTGCTCCAGCTTCTCGTAACTGCTGAGGAAGTTGGCGAAGACATTAATGAAGACGTTGACATTGGTGACACCACTCCAGTCATCAATGATGAATATTGGGAATCTGCACATCCCAATTCACCAATGGCAACTCCTCTGATGTTGATTCCTCAGTCACCTGCACAGACTGAAGAAATACCTAAAGACTCTGAACACCTGTACCTTCCAGGCCCTGAAGAAATTCCAGCTGCAACAGCTGAGGAAATTGATGCTCCGGCCATTGCTGAGAAACCAGCTCTTCAAATCACTCAATCTGCTGTTCCTTCCATGCCAACGGAGGTCAAGGGGCGTACACGAACAAATCTTCAACCCAAGCCAAGACTGCCTTTCAGAGGCACTGTTCGTCCCAAATTCCTCAAGAGGAATTTATTCAATGAACACTCATTCTTCTCTGGACCAAACCCCTATGACTCTGCAAGGGCTGGTCGAAATAGGTTCTGGACTGCAACTCAACTGAATTACTATGCTTCAGTCCTCTATGAGAAGAAGAAAGTCTTCGAGCACCATGAGATTCCTCACGCTGACATGGAAAGTCTTCCATCATTTACTCCTGTGCTTCAAGTTCTATATGATGCTGGACTTGTTCCATTTTGTGTTGACATCTGCGATTGGAATGAGGAAATCATCCTTCAATTCTATGCCACATTGCATATCAGCGGAGATTCCTCAGACATCAACTCTTGGATATTGGACTGGATGACTGGCACAACACACTTCATTGCTCAAGCCTCTGAATTGCTTCAGTGTGTCCCAGTCCAAATTCCCTCAGATGAAGCCTGCAAGTTGTTTGATGAATCTCCTCTACCCAATCAACTGATGAATGTGCTGATGAAGACATTGCCACCTAGAAAGCCTCAACGCCAAGTCTTCTTAGTGAAGGATCTGCTCTATGTGCCTCGCACAGTCTATCGCATCCTGACAAAAACACTATGTCCTCAGAAAGGCCATAACTCTGAGGAAGAAGAAGTTGAAGGAATCATGAAGAATGTGCTCTTCAATATCATACATGGTATTCCCATTAACTTACATGATTTCTTCATGAGGACTTTGGCCAGTGCAGTTGTTGCTCCATTTGAGCAGAAGCCATATGCACCATGGATTATGAAATTCATTAGGGTTAAGTCCTTAGTGCACTACAAAGCTGATTTCCAGAATCACTTCAGTTTCCTGCCGCCCGTTGAAGCCATCAAGAGTACAATTTCATCAGTTGAAGGGAAAGGCAAGTCTGTTATTGATGAAGGAACACGTCCCCTGGATGGACAGTTTCGCAAAGCCGCTTCCTTCTCCACAAACGATGACACTGCCACACAAGACTCTGATGCAAAGGCCTCAGCTCCCAAAGAGTGTGCCCCTCGATTGATGACTGAACGCGAACTTCTTATAAGTCTTCATCAAAAGGTCGATTGTAATCATAAGTGGGTAAAGCGTCAACTTAGGTATATTGTGTAGAATATGACTGTGACGCAGAACACTGTCAAGAGGAACCACTATTATGCTCATGAAAACCTCAAGCGCTCTTGGGCTGTGCTAAATCACATCATGCCTTCTGAAGAATTGGATGAGCTGAACTTTGAAGAATATCCTGACTTCGCTCGCTGTCCTTAGAAGAAGTTCAAGAAAGTCCAAGTTCCTCTGATGGTCACCAGTTCATATTCTTCATCTCGCGAGTGCGATGAAGATGAAGACATTGAAGATACTGCTGCTGGCCCTGCATCACCAATCGACCCCGACAACGCTGGCGCTCCTTCTTCACCAACAAGATGAAAATCCTCATGGGGCGTTAGTCATCACTATTTCTTCCCTTTTGGTCTTCGATGACAAAGGGGGAGAAAATTTGAGTTAGTCTTCAAGCGGGTCTATATATATGGGCTATTTTTGTTTAAGTTACAACTCTCGCTCTTCTGAAGTTTTTGGTTATTGAGCTGTAAACTTAAGTCCAATGGTGGTCTGACACTTTTGAACTATTTCCTCGCATGTTTATTTCCTCAAAAACCTTAATGCATGCATGCTGAATTTCGTGAGACACCATTTTCCTCACGCATTTCAAATTCTTCATTTCATATATATTTAAATGCGTGTATGAACTACAAGATATAGGGGGAGTTCTCCATGTTTGAACCTACCATGTGCATTTGCAGTCCAAAGAAAATTCCTCAAATATGCACATCTTCAGGGGGAGTTCTTCTATATCTTGCAATCAAATTCCTCAAAATCTATACTTTCACTTCATATGTTTATCCCCGTTGAAAACTTAACCTATTTGTCATCAATCACCAAAAAGGGGGAGATTGTTAGTGTATCTAGTGCCCCTTAGTGATTTTGGTGTATTGAAGACTTATAGGTTAAGGCACTAATGTGTTGTGAGTGTACACAAGCTCTATAAGTCGATGATGAGTTTGATATATTCGGAGATTATCGACCCCTAAAAATGTATGTCTTCA
Organism: Hordeum marinum; assembly: GCA_022496015.1. Classification (NCBI taxonomy): domain Eukaryota; kingdom Viridiplantae; phylum Streptophyta; class Magnoliopsida; order Poales; family Poaceae; genus Hordeum; species Hordeum marinum. The sequence goes on from CM039672.1 coordinate 391,967,916, forward strand.
AGTGAAGACTTTGCTGAAGACTTTCTAAAGACTTTGGTGAAGACTTTGTGAAGACTTTGAAAATGAAGAAGTCGCTGTGACCTTGAAGATATGAATGAGGAATATGAAGCGTGAAGACTTTTGTTTTCGTAGTTTCATTTCCTTTATTTGAGTCATAGGAAACACCGTAATGTTAAACGGGGCCGAGGTAATACTAAGGAAAATTTCCAACTGATGCTTAACTCCAAAATCCTCAACCTATACAATCCTTCGAGTGAAGCCTTTGGAAATCTCTTATGGTTCGAACAAGTTCTTCAGTGACAGAGACGAAGTTCTTCTGGTCTCTGAGGAAATTGATCTGACTGAGGAGTTAGGATTTCGCCAGTGCGAATTGCCTACAAGTGAGGAACATGATAAGCTGAGGACTTTCATAGTTCGAAATTCCGACCGTTGCTATGCTTAGCGCCAGCTGTCCCCAATCATTCTTATCCACATAACGGTCATATTATTGGGGGCATTTATGTCTTATCATGTCAGGTTGCATCCTGGCTATAAATAGCTACCCCCACAACCACTAGCTGGTTGGCTGCTCCGAGAGAGAAATGGCACTTGTCATTTGAGAGCAACCCATCCTCTGAGGACTTTGAGAGAAAATCATCAGTGAGGAAAAACCCACAACCAAACCACAAAACCCATGGTGATTGAGCATCACTAAAGAAATTCCTGTGTGGAACCGACGCTTGTTACCTTTGAGGACTGTGCATCCTCCAGACGGTTAGGCGTCATGGTCTAGTGCTCCTGCAGTCAATTGCGGACCACGAATTGACCTTGGTCTAGAGCATCCATCAGTAAATTGTGGATCGCCGGGTGACCAGTTTGTGAGGGTTTTGGAAGTCTACCCTGAAGACTTACCACGAGTGTTGGGCGAGGACTGTGTGACCTTAGCTCAAGGAGAATACGGTAAGGACCGTGTGTCCTGGGACTGTGTGTCCTCTAGTTTAAATACCAAGCCGCTCCAAACTAGACGTACGACTGTCACAGCAGTTGGAACTGGGTCATCAAACCATTGTCTTCATCGAGCTACCTGGTTCTATTTCCTCAACCTCCTTATTCCTCATAAACCTGTTGATGAAATTGATTGTTACTGTTTGAAGAATTTGACTGAAGACTTTCGCAAATTCCTCACCTCAAATTTTTCAAGTTGCCTTGTTCGTCACTGCTTATCCTTTATCACGCTACTCTCTATTTGTGCATGTTTCATTTCATTATGAAAACTATACTGTTACCATGTTCCTCATGCACTTGAGTACTTATTCTGCTGCTAGTTATTCATCACATTTCAAATTCCTCAAAGTTGAAATTCCTCAAGTGATGAATTTGTAAAAATCGCCTATTCACCCCCCTCTAGTGGATATAACGCACTTTCACACCATGCGGGCCCTGGCCGCCTACTACCAGACGCTGATCCAGCCCTACGCTCCCATGCAGGCTACCGGCCCCTTTGCTCCTCCACCGCAGCCGGCCTGGGATCAAGCCGCCTTCGTCAACTCCATGAACAACTTTACTCTCAATAACGAAGGTACGGACTGGATTTTCGATTCTGGTGCATCCTCACATATGTCTTCAAATATGAATTTCCTGTCATCTTGTTTCCCTTCTATTTTTTCTACAATCACCATTGGTGATGGTTACACCATACCCATTTCTCGCTCCGATCATTCTTACATCTCTTCCTCTTATGCCAATTTTCTTCTCCACAATATTCTTGTTGTACCTTCCCTAATCAAAAATCTTATTTCTGTTCGCCAATTTTGCATTGACAATAAAGTTATTTTGGCTTTTGACCCTTTTGGTTTGTTTGTGAAGGATCTGACCACGGGGGAGGTCCTTGCTCGGTACAATAGCACGGGCGATCTTTATCCGCTTCATGGCGCACCTTCATCCACTCCTCGAGCCATGTTTGCATCAGTTGATTTGTGGCATTGTCGTCTAGGACACCCCAACAAAACAACCTTGTCATCTTTGCTTCAAGAATTTTGTATTCCTACTTCTAGTGTTCCTCATAATCCCTCTCTCTATAATGCATGTCAATGTGGCAAACATGTTAGATTACCCTTTGGAACCTCTACTACCCTTAGCACTTTTCCATTTGAATTAATTCACTGTGATTTATGGACCTCTCCCATCCCTAGTGTCTCTGGTTACAAATATTATCTTGTGATTTTGGACGACTATTCTCATTATATTTGGACTTTCCCTATTTGTGCTAAATCTAAAATACATGCCATCTTTCTCAATTTTCGACAATATGTTTTTACACACTTTGGATTGCCAATTATATTTATTCAATGTGATAATGGTCGAGAATTTGACAATACTCAAAACCGCAACTTCTTTATATCTCAAGGCATTCTTCTTCGTTTTTCATGTCCTTATACCTCCCCTTAGAACGGTAAAGCTGAACGCTCTCTTCGCTCCATTAATGATATTCTTCGCACCTTGCTATTACAAGCTTCTCTTCCCTCTTGCTTTTGGGCCGAAGCCCTTCGCACTGCCACACTACTTCTAAATATTCGACCAACTAAGACATGTCATCTTTATTCGCCTTTTCAATCTCTTTTTCTCTTCCATCCTGATTATTCTTTTTTGCGTTTTTTGGCTGTGTTTGTTTTCCAAACACCGCCTGTACCGCCTCCAACAAACTCGAACCACGTTCACTACCTTGCATTCATCTTGGTCTTTCTGATGATCACAAAGGATATCGATGTTTTGATCCATCTTCTTGTCGCGTGCTTGTCTCTCGCCATGTCACATTCGATGAAAACGCTTTTCCTTATTCTGTCACTAACACCACATTACCCAATCACCAACAAACCACCACCACCACCACCACCTCTGTCGCGACCTCTCCCATGGTGAGGCCGGCAAGCCTGAGGCAGTCGGCAGGCCCGGCAATCCCGGCAGGCTCGGCAAACCCAGCAAGCCTGACAAGTCCGGCAAGCCCGGCAGGACCGGCGAGCCCAGCAACCGATGATCTGAGGCAGCCGACAATCGGCAATCCTAGCAAGCCCGGCAACCGGCAGGCCTGGCAAGAGCAACCGAGAGGCCCGGCAAGAGCAACTGGCAGGCCCGGCAAGCCCGACAACTCCACCATCCCAACCACCACTCCCACCCAATGTCATACCCATTCCACCACCCACTAATGATCACGTCATGTGCACCCGTGGCAAACGCGGATTCCTTCTACCCACAAAATGCCTCAACCTCACGGCCACCCCAACCCTCCCTCCTATTCCCACTTCTTACAAATGGGATATTCTTGATCCTCTTTGGCTCTCAGCTATGCACGATGAATTTAACTCTCTTCAACAAAATAATACATGGAATCTTTTTCCCAAACCTCCTGGTGTTAATGTTGTTTCTGGAAAATGGGTTTTTCATCATAAATTTCATTCTGATGGCACTCTTGCTCGTTACAAAGCCAGATAGGTGTGTCGTGGTTTTTCTTAGCAACATGGTATTGATTTTGACGAAACTTTCTCTCCCGTTGTTAAATCAAGTACTATTCGCATTGTTCTTAGTCTTGATGTTTTGTCCTCTTGGCCCATTCATCAGCTAGACGTTAAAAATGTTTTTCTTCACGACACTCTTAATGAAACAGTTTATTGTCAGCAACCATATGGTTTTGAGGATCCCTCTTCTCCCATTTATGTTTGCCTTCATAACAAATCCCTTTATGGTCTTAAACAAGCTCCTCATGCATGGTTTCAATGCTTTGCTACCTTTATTCAAACAGTAGGCTTCATTCCATCCAATCTGATTCTTCATTATTTATTTTTGGCTCCCCTTCCAACACTGTCTATCTCTTGCTTATGTTGATGATATAGTTATCACGGCTAGCTCTCACTATTTTCTCCAACATATAATCTCTTCTGTTAGTCATGAATTTTCCATGACTGATCTTGGTCCTCTTCATCATTTTCTTGGCGTTACTGTTTCTCGCACAAAGTCTACCCTTTTTCTCTCTCAACGATCCTATCTTTTAGACTTGCTTTCTCATTCTGGTATGTTTGATTGTCAACCCTCTCATACACTGGCCGACATTGAAGCCAAATTGTCGGCTGATGGTGATCCTATTTCTGACCTCACTTTTTATCGTAGAATCATCAGTGCCCTTCAATATGCCACTCTTACTAGGCCCGACATTTCATAATCCGTTCAGCAAGCCTGTGTTTTTATGCATGATCCTCATGCTCCTCATCTTGCTCACGTCCACCGCATTCTTTGCTATTTAAAAGGAACTCTTGATCATGGTCTTCTCATTAATTCTTATTCTCCAACAAGCTTAATAGTTTATTCTGATGCAGACTAGGCAGGATGTCCAGATACTCGATGGTCCACATCCGGATTTTGTGTTTATTTAGGTGATAATCTTGTTTCTTGGTGTTCTAAAAGGCAGGCAACAATTTCCAGGTCTTCTGCTGAGGCTGAGTATAGATCAGTTGCTCATGATGTGGTGAAGCGGTGTGGCTTCGTCAGCTTCTTGTGGAACTTCATCGCCCACTCGATCGTGCAACCATCGTTTATTGTGATAACATCTCTACAGTATACATGGCTTCCAATCCAGTTCAGCATTGTCACACCAAGCACATTGAGATTGACATACACTTCGTTCGAGAGAAGGTGGCTCTTGGCAAGGTCCGTGTTCTTCATGTACCTACAATTGCTCAATTTCCTGACATTTTCACCAAAGGACTTGAGACTGCATCTTTCACCGACATACGCTCCAGTCTCAACATCATTACTCCTGATGATGAGACTACGGGGGGATATTAGATTATAGGTCGGTTACGGATACTATGGTCGGCCGGTTTTGGATTGTAATCTTCTCTATTAGTATTGGAGTCCAAGTTTTGTAATCTATATAAACAACCCTTTGAGGCCTCAATCAATACAGTCATTATTCTCCAATTGTCAATAATTTCAAACTTGAGTTCAAGTACTCACTGGCAAGATCCTGATAACTAATCTCATACAAACTCTCTAACTCTTGATCTAGATCCTCGTCAAACAATGGCCATCAAGTAAGACAAAAACGAGCCACAAATTACAATCTACAACGATCATAACATTTTCTAAGAACTGTCTAAGGAGGAGGGAGGGGAGATGTTCATTGACCATTCGCGTGCGATGTCCCCTGTATACGTTTGCGAAACCAACGTCATTCTAGATGTGTCGTAAGTGTTCTGATAATCTACATGGCAGATTGTGAAACCATGCATACAGAACCATACAATGATCAATACATGCTTGTAGAACTGAGAGGGGTAGAAGAAGACATGGAAGACAACAAGGAGAACCACGCACACCATGGCTCATATCGATGGCCACATCGTTGGTCTCTTAGTTGTTAACCACACACACATGTGTAGATGTAGGGTTGCACGCCGGAGAAGGCGATGTCGCGTGAGGAGGCGTAGAAACAGAGGAGAAAGGTCGAGCCTAGAGTCACGGGAGTCCACGACGACATCAGTAATGCTGCCATGCCGGAGATATAGAGGGCTAGGGTTAGTTGCTTTTTCTCGTGCGGGGACAGAACAACAAGCTGGCGACTGTCATGACACCAATAGACAGCGGGGAGGCGGCCAGTGTTGCGCGACAACAGCTTCAATGCAAGATTGGGATTGGCGGCAGCAGAATTGCGAAGGGATTTAGGTTTAGGCGTGCGTGGAGTTGTCAACTAAGAGCAAGTACAATAGGATGACGTGGGTGTGCTGCAAGACTTAAAATACTATATTTGTGACGAGTTGGAAGAGAGAGAAGAGAAGAAAGAGGAGAAGCGGGCTACAAACTAACAGCCAGCTGTAACACGCACTCCTAGACACTTTATGAGAGAGGATGGTGGACCTTGTATAAATAAAGTAGTACCTATTTACATATACATGTTGTACTTGTCGGCTATAAGCTTGGCTATAGATGACGTGTCAACGTCATATAGCCAGCATCTGGCTAAACTATTAACCATGCTCTAAGGAAAGTGAATGGAGTGTTGAAGCGAACGTGTGGTTCTATTTTCAGTGGGTGATAAGAAAAACCAACGAGGAGTGTGGTCGAAAGTAAGACGAAAATAAACCACACGAAAATAAATCGTGGAGCGGAAGCTATCAAGTTCCCCTTTAGGAGTAGAGATTATGGAAAAACAAAAAAACAGACAAAGATGAGAGGGGGGATGGAAAAAACTTAGAACGGATTGTTAATTAATGTAATTTGGTGATGTGTGAAAATATTAATTAATGTGATTGAATGACTTATGGTAAGGTTAATTAATTTAGATTTGGTCTTTAAAGATTCATTAGAAATTAATCTTGATTGATTCTTTCATGTAAATACATTACTAAATATATGATGATGGAAGGAAGGACAAAAAAACCAAACAAAATAAACAAATGAAGGTGGGAGGGGAGAGGGGGAAACCTAGAAAGAAATGTTAATTAATATAATTTGGTGATGTATGGAAATGTTAATTAATGTGATTGAGTGACTTATGGTAAGGTCAATTAATTCAGATTTGGTCTTTAAAGATTCATTAGAAACTAATACTGATTGATTTTTTCACATAAATACATTACTGAATATATGATGATGGGAGGAGAGACGAAAACAACCACACGAAAAAACCCTGGAACGGAAGCTATCAACTCCTCCTTTAGGAGTAGAGACGATGGATGGGAGTAAACTGTACATTCTTCTTGAGAACCCGAATAATGTGTTTAACATGGAAGATACTAAAATCCTTTGTCGTGACATTGACAGGAAAGGGACGCCACCCAAAATTACACTATCATCTCTATTTTAAACCATGAGCTATGGCACCACTGCAAATCAATGATTCCATCTCTGAAGGACATTTCTATTTACTTTTATGTTATTTATTTTTATTGTTGAGTCATCCTCTTCTCATCAAAGCACTAGACCTGAGAGCGCTATTGTCATTTTATGCATTTAGCCTAGTTAATGTTGGATATGTGCATGATTGGATCTTTTCTACCCATAATTACAATGTTTCGTCATTGCTTGAACCTCAGATGTGCTCTGCATTTATGTTTTGCGGCCTCAGAAAGGGATAGTGAGATACCATATTATATCATGATTTTTTTCACAAATTGTTGACATGTATGATATTTTATTACTGCTCTCTAGTTGGTTATATTATTGCCATGAGTAAATATAATGCCAAGTCTTATCATTGACATGGTTAGTTATGATCTTTGCTAAAAACCGGAACACTAGCTAACCATGTATACAACAACGAGAACAAAAGAGTTTGTAATTTTTTTTATCACTTTCATTTTGTCAACTGAATTGCTTGAGGACAAGCAATGAGTTTAGCTTGGGGGAGTTGATTTGGAATCTAATTTCTATGATTTTAATGAAACTAACCCGGACTGACGTTGTTTTCAGCAGAACTACAATGGTGTTGTTTTTTGTGCAGAAATAAAAGTTCTCGGAATTGGAGCAAACTTCCTAGAGATTTTTTATGGAATATATATAAAATACTACAACGAAGATCCACCGTAGGGCCCCTAGAAATTGCCCACATGGCAACAGGGTGCGACCACCCCCAAGGCGCGCCTACTTGCCTTGTCGGGCTCACGTGGCCTCGCAGACCCTAATGTCAACCTATAAATTCCTTATTTCCCGAGAAAAAAAGAAGAAGAAGTTTCATCACGTTTTATAAGCCGGAGCCGCTGCCACCTCCTATTCTTCCTCAAGAGAGCTGATCTAGAGTCCATTTGGGGCTCCGGAGAGGGGCGGGGGTCGTCGTTGTCATCATCACCAACCCCTCTTCATCAACAAATCGATGATGCTCACCACCGGGAGTGCTTAATTCCTTTGTAGGCTTGTTGGATGGTGATGGGATTGGATGAGATTTGTCATGTAATCGAGTTATTTTGATAGGGCTTGATCCTTAGTATCCACTATGTTCTAAAATTGATGTTGCTATGAGTTTGCTATGCTTAATGCTTGTCACTAGGGCCCGAGTGTCATGATTTCAGATCTGAACAAATTATGTTTTAGATCGTATCTTGCAAGTTGTATGCATCTATTATGTGTTATGATCTGTAGACCCCAAAGTGACAATAATTGGGATCATCTTCGATGATGACAGTAGTTTGAGGAGTTCCTGTATTCACATGTGTTAATGCTTTGTTCCCGTTCTCTATTAAAATGATGCTTTAATATCCCTTAGTTTCCTTATGGACCCCGCTGCCACGGGAGGGTAGGAAAAAGGATGTCATGCAAGTTCTTACTATAAGCACATATGACTATATACGGAATACATGCCTACATAACATTGATGAATTGGAGCTAGTTTTGTGTCTCTCTAGGTGTAACTATTACATGATGAATGTCATCCAATATACTTATTCATCACCGATCCAATGCCTACGCTTTTCGCATATTGATTTCTGTTAGGTTACTAATGTTGTTGGTGGTGTTACAATCAATACAAAACCACTATTGTTACGGTTACTATTACAATTGTTACTATGCTACTAAAACTTTGTTGTAGAAAGAAATTCCAGGTGTCGTTGAATTGAAAACTCAATTTCTAAGACCAATAAATATTCTTTGGATCCCCTTGTGTAGAACCAATAAAGTTGGATGAAATACTACCCTCGAAGACTGTTGTGATCCCCTATACTTGTGGGTTATCATAGACGCACCTGGACAACCCCTTATCTCATGCCCACTAGCGACATACCTCAAATTCGGACTCTTAAATCCATGCAAATGCAAGCACGTCCATCATACATGCCAATTTTCATAAATAAAAAATGATTGTACCGAAAATACAAAGTTCTTATGTAAAATTTATTTTAAGTGCACAACTCAAACATTGGCTCATTGGTTTCCATTGTGGGTCCACATATGCTCCACATGATCACTGAGTAGTTGTGTGTGCACCTTCTGATTTAGAAGATTCGGTTGCATCTACACAAAGTTCATAAGTTGATTTCCATCTTGATCTTCAAAGATTTGAACTATTTTCCACACACTTCAAAATCATTGGTTTGGGCAACACCATCACCCTCATCCTCAACAATCATATTGTGCAAAATAACACAAACATGTCATCATCTCACATACGGTTTTTGATTCTCAAATCATTACAGCTCCACGAACAATTCCCCAACGAGCTTGAAGCACTCCAAATGCCCTCTCCACATCCTTCCTAACTGCTTCATGCATTGCTGCAAAGTGTCTTGGTTTCTTGTTTTGTGTTTTGGATATGATCTCCACAAACGCCACCCACTGAGGATACATGCCATCGACAAGATAGCATCACATGTTGTACTCATGACTGTTGACAGTGTAATTGCACGATGATGATTCCCCATTACAAAGCCTCCTGAACAAGGGAGATCGTTGAAGCATATTGATGTCGTTGTGAGAACTACCAAATCAATAAGTCATGTGATGCCACTACTTCTAGTATGATGGTGGCCTCTTTGGTGTGACCTTGATACACCCCCTAGAAACCTTTGGGCCAGTTCTCCATTGCCAATGCATACAATCAATTCATCCGAGCGTTCCTGGAAACTGTCTGGCCTCTATTATAGCCAACAACTTTTATGTGTCCTGCGCATTTAGTTCTCTTAGATACTCTCCTCCAAACCCCTGCACCACGGCATCAAGAATGTGCTCTCCCCCACCCGGAACATCTCACCAATGACATTTGTGGCAGTCATGGTTCTAAATAGGCGGATAGCGGGCTGGTAGCGGATTGGGTTCCGCGTAGCGGAATGCGGATAGCAGGTGATATTGTGGGTGCTATGTCCGCGTTGCGGATTTATAAAAACATTGTATTCTTGTTTATATCACTAGAATGTGAACAAAAAGTAATGACATTTAATTTGAGTGATAGGGATCATTGTTGCGGACGCTATCTCCGCTATTTAAAACTATGGTGGCAGTACCAAGTGCAATCCTCAGAGCCTCCGTGCATTTCTGCTTAGCAGCGAAAGAAAGTTGTCCACGTCAATCCCTTCTGAGCTTTAAGTAGTCATCGTGTTCATCCACTCCCTCCAGAATGCGCAAAACAATGGTTTCTGCATGCGAAAATGGCGACGCAACTATGTATCATACGGAAAAGTTTGGCCGGATCAAAGTAGTCGTTGTGCAGTAGACATGCTCCGGAGAGTATATCCCGATTGACCACTCTTCTTCCTTTGATTGGACCCTTGAAGTTTAGAATATGCTCCACCTGCCTGCCCATTTCATCTTGCATGCTCATGAGCATGATCATGAGCTTGATCATGTCCACTTCTTCATCCAAATCTGACGAATCAAAGAACTCAACTTCAATCCTTTTATCAAGCTCCGTCGATCCATACTCCTCGTCCGATGAAGCATCGGAATTCATGACTTTCCCTACAAATAAATCACAATAAACTGGATGACATTCTGTTGACCACATAGAGGGCAAGGGGCAGTCCGAGAATTGTCGGACATATCGTGGTGACGTCTTGGCCGGCATACCTGCGTCGACAAGCACGAGAGAGAGGACTATTGTGTCGGTCTGGCAGCGTCGAGGCTCGAAACGGTTGTGGAGCAAGCGTAGCGACGGAGCTACGAGACGCCCGACGCGCAGGGAAAAAAGGAGAGGAGAGAGTAAATGGATTTGGTAGGTCAAGGGGGTGAATTTGGTGCAATTGTGGAGGGGTAGGTCGGACGTCTGTCGGGTCCGATGTGGCGGCCGTGTCCAGACATCCCCATATCCACCACATGTTTTATGAATTTTATGAACTATCTATATGTTTTTTTCACTTGTAGGGTGTCTCTGCAGTCAATGCATTTTATGAACTCCTGAGTCAAGGCAGGGTGGCGCACCCAGAAACCAAGAAGCATGTTGCTCCCGTCGAGCTATGTCCAATACTCAAGAAACTTTACAAAATTCTAATCAAGAGGTTGGAATGCTATTGGATCACCATTGTTGCCTTGCCTCTTTTTGTTACAGTCCTGTTGCCTCTGCAACTGTCTGAATTTTTCTGTACTACTTGCAGGGAGCTTGGTACCACTTCCATTCTTGAGGCGATACGAGATGAATTAATGTACGATCGACGGGAAAGAATCAGATAGAGAGCCAATCCCTCTACCGGCCGTCTCTCCTCGGCCTGCCTAGCCTAAAGTTGATACCAAGCCGTAGTTGCAGCGCTTATTTATGCAAAACTGTTGCCAGTTTGCTGATCCTTCCGTCGGTGTAACCCCAAGTGCATATTTGTAATCTATATCTATATCTAATATTAAAGAACGGATCGTTTCTCCATATTATTTCGTCCATAAGGTATTTTCATACGTCCTCTTTTTTCTGTCCCAAAATTCTTGTCTTGGATTTCTCTAGACGTGGATGTATCTAAAACTAAAACGGATTCGAACCCGTAACCTGCGGCCGCAATACCCATGCTGTTAGCCAGTGGGAACCGCTAACTTATGTGCATAATTAGGAAGACGTCATTTAATAAAGCAACTAACAGCAATGACAAAAAAACTAGCAAAACAATTTGTGTGACCGAGATCAACACACGAACCTCCCGTAAGTTAACCAAAAAGTCCCTTGCCAATGTAGTTCCTCCATTTCCTGTCTAAAACTTACAAATCAGTTTACAAAAACTATGTACAGCGAAAGACTTAAACTTTTATGAATTTTGAACATAGTTTTATTTTACAACAAAGTAAATGCTTTTGGAAAAAACAAATATTATCAAAATATGAAAATAATTGAAGATTCGAACTTTTGTATGTAAATCTCAAAGATTTGTTTTAAAAAAGGAAGAACATTGAATATGAGAACATTTTATGAAACTATGGACAAATATTTAAACAGGAGATTTAAAAAACCAGGGACATATTTAAACAGGACATTAATATTAGGTAGCGATAAGCCAGGTGTAAAGAGTACATCCGTTCTTTTTGGGTCGTTTAGGAAAAATGCTTGATTTAATCTCTCCAGTGAATGTTATAGAGCAACAACCAATGTATATAATGGGTTTCTTTCCTCCAATTGGTGAACTGTATGCGGAGCCAATTAGCTTATATGACAGCCAAAGTATAATATTTACGTGGACACTGCTTCTTCACGCTACAGTTAGATGCATTTAATATTCGTGCGAGGTTGTCTCTTGGTAGAGTTTTGGCCTTCGATCCCTTAAAATCCAAACGAAAGGGTTTGTTTACATATATATTCAAATAATCGGTTCTCATTTCCTTACACTAAATTTCATGAATTTATATATGCGTGCAAGTTGTATGGAATATCAATAAACCGCTTCCAGAATTGCTAGAGGGTGAAGAGTGGGTGTCGATTATCCCTAGAGAAATGGACACCCATTCCTTTGTTAAAGATGACTAAGAAGGATTTGACTCTGCATTTCCTCAAAACGACAAAATTAATTTCAAATACTTTGGATGCTTTGTATCCGGATTGTGGGTAAACTTGAAACAGGCGATATATAGTGAGACTGTGGGAGTATGATATAGCTTAATATATAGTTGCAATCGGACAATGTTTAACTTGATCATGTTGTAGGTTCATTGACTAGAAATTGAAACTAATACATGTGATTATAACTTCAAACATAATAGGTAGTGGCCTTAAGGCAATTGAGTGTGTTAGTTAAAACAACCTAATCAGTTGAATGTTTCCCAGATTTAAGTACACATCAATTTTTTCCAACGTATGGACATATGTGCTAGTATATGCTTATATGTGTACTCCTCTGCACGAGATGAGTTTTTTTTTAATAGGAAGGTGAGATAAACGTCTTATCGTCCCTTGATTCATTTGTATCTATTGCTTATAGATGGAAAACGAGGCACTCGCTGTCACTGCTTTAGTTGAGCGTCAGTGTTTACTTCAGAAACAGAGGACGCGTGCAGCTCTGTATATGTATGGGGCGCCTCTTGAGGTGTGATGGTGCGGTGCTTGGTTTGCTGCCGTCCATTCGGCTGGCTTGTCTGGTCCATTGTACACATGAGCATTTTTAGGAGGCTTAACAGATACTTTCCTATAAAGAAATATAAAAGTGTTTAAATCACTAAATATAAGAGCATTTAGATCACTAAATTAGTTGGAAGTAAATGTTATTCATATCCATCTGTAAGTCACATGCGAGTTGATGTTCATTATAGATTGATATTTGGATTTTGGCTTAACCAGGATGTAAATGCCAAAGCTATTGGTATGCTAGTGTACAAATCTAAGCATGGTAGAGAATCAAAGAAAAAAAGTATAAGTTCAGATTGTAGAGATAATGAGGACCACAAATTGCAGCTGGTCCAAAGGTAGTGTAGAAAAACATATTTGTATTTATAGCACAGCAAAGAAGACATACAGAGATACCACCTAATGGCATGGAAAATGCATTACATACAACTCTTATTACTGTCACCGCCCTCCACTACCCCCACTGAGCCGATGCTCGCCTTCATCATCGCCTGCTCGAGCAGCTGTTCGTCGGCTTGCCATCGTAGTAATCGACATAGACCACACCCCTCTTGTGGGCGTCACAGAAGTAGTGGTCGTTGACGTAACGCAGACCTTGGCAATGACCTGATGCTACACTCCGTAGCAAAGTAGGCAAGGAGGATGTCGTCAGCGAGAAGACGTTCGCCGAGCCCTTGGAACTGCGTCAATTAGGGGAGCAGCAAAGGCAAACAAGATTAGATGGAGTTTCTCAATAAGGTCTATAAAAAATAGAGGACCCCTATGTTTTGGATTAATGTAAAAGAAATAGCAAGGACAGACCTGTGGAAGTGCCAATCTTTCGAGGTTACTCAAAGTTGTCCTCCACAACGGACATGCTGCAATAAAGATGCATCTGAGAAACCAACACTCAAGCATATGAGAGAGAAGACGAACCAACCGGTCCAACCCCATGTTGTGGAAAGCCTTCTTCAACAGTTATCAATATGTTCGTTTTCCTAACACATGAGTTTATAGCAAGCTCTATTCAATGGTCTAATTGACCGAAGGCTGATCACCTGTTAACAGATATAGTGGATAATAAGAAAATACTGATGGATGTAGTTAAAGGAGACTTGTTGAGAAGGACTTAACCTGTTGACATGGCTAATCAATTAACATATTAAACAGGAGAAGCATCTGCAAGGGTTAAAGTAAGCAGAACAAAAGCTTCGTATTATTTACTTGAATATACTTATAGTGCTAGCACGGAGATTTAGTAGTTCTATTTGAGTCATTTTAGCATCTTCTTCATTTTCTTCCGCTCTTTCTTCTAATAAATTATCAAAATCAGAACTACTTTCAATGGATTTAACATTGTCGTTACTCATTAACGATAATCTCTTGATAAGTTCCATTGATAATTGCCATTGCAAGGGTATTTGTCACATTGTTGTTGTCCAACTTTGTTCTTGTGAATTTAGTTGCATGCCATTCCTGAGTGTTTAATTACTTCGGCTATTATAAATTGGTCATCAGAACTTACTTGACATTTTAATCTCCTTCCTTTAGCCCCATAAATGCCACTATGGAGCATGTCCACCTTGCAAACTGACCTGCAGGGAACAACTTTCTTAGGGCTAGAAGAGTAAAGAAAGGTTTGGCGTTTAATTAATATGCTGAGCATGTTATTGCAGTAATATACCACGAACTACAGTGTCCTCTGGTGTCTAACAATCTGAACACTACCCATGTGTCATGGCTCTATTCCCCCACCAAACCCTGAGTTAACATTTAAACCAATGAAGAAGAAAATGGAAAAGCATCCAGAATGTACTCCTGGAACACCATGCCCACCATGCCAAGAAGTACTTTTGGTGCCATGTTTTGGAGAGCATCTAGGCCAAAAACCGGTAGGTTTTGAACCACATGGTCATCTTTTGGTCAATTTACCTCCCTCCTTCCATCCCTCTCCTGCACACTTGAGCATGCCACACATGTGCTTGCTTGTACACCTGATTATAGAAAGCATACAATTTCATTTTCGTGTTTTTGCAGATACCTTGCTCCAAAAGCAGGCAATTTTTTTGAAAAAGAGAACATGTATCTCTTTATTGATCTATTCAACAAAGTACAAAGTAATCATGGATGATCTTCAACAAATCAACTTTATTTGCATTTGTGAAAAAAAAGTTTATTTGGCAAGGGAGAGGTAAAATGAGTGGCAGTCGAAATTAGAGATGGGCGTACTTTGTAACGTTTGCAGTTTCTGATGAGGTTTCAGCTTACAAGAAGCACAATAAGAGTTTACATAAAATTTACTTAGAAGAATAACACATACTGCCATACATGACTCTAACGCCACATTAGTCAGGCAAAAGTAGCAAGGATTTAACTTTGTCAAAACAGGACACAATGAACATGAGACACGTACCACTGGAAGAACTCCAAACCGTGTCGTTCCCAACTCCACGAATTAGACATGCAAAAAAGGGCTTGCCAATGGAAATGTTGTTGGTGTGTTGCGCCATTAGCAATGCATATTTAATCTAATGAAAAATTGGGAAAAATAAAACCTTGGTTTGAAGATGAATTAACATTCTTCTACCCCTCTTATCAGTAGCCGGAGAGCGACCCGTGGGAGATGGTGGCCACCATGACCTGTAGAGGGACAACCTCAACCAGTGAAAGGGGCCGGGCAAAACTCCCATTGCATCTGAACCATGGAAGGAATTATACTATTGACACCAAGCTTCTTGTAGTCTTTATCTCAAACATGAACAATCACGTTCAATTCTTGGAATGTGAGTTCATACTCTTAACTTTATGAAAAGCACAATGTACAGATAAACAGATAGTAGTTCTGAAAAGAAGTTTATACCCTCTTTAATCAACCACAAGATGTTCCTACAAAGTAAAAAAATGAAATAAATAATACATCAAACAGTGCTTTTAAACATAATACTTGCAGGGATACTATGCAGCTCAACAACAATCCAGAAAATAATATGGACTGAATTACATCTGAACCATTGAATACAACATCAGCATTTTCAAGGCAAGGCTTGCATCTTCGTATTGCACAGGACCAGACGCAGGAACATTTCAACAAACATATGGGGGCATGAGTGTAGGGCAAACCTGAGTGTACTCGGTCCGGTGCCTCGTAGTCGTACGTGGCCTGGACAAACGCCATAGAAAAGAGGGTCGACGAGGTGGCAGATCTTGTGGCAGTAGACGTCGACAGAGAGGAACGAGTGCGGGGTGTCGACCATGAGCTTCTCGCAGAGGTGGGAGCAGATGAACCCACTGGCCCCGATCACGCAGATTGTGAGCGGCGCCACGAGCCCCCCGCCCGGATCCAGTATGCCGCCACTGGCGGGCGTCGACGTCGGCAGCAACATGGTCCCCGATGATCCAGTCGAAGAGGAGTATTTTTTGGAGGGAGAGGGAAGAAGAGGTTGCGTGGTCAGGAGAGAGAGAGAGAGAGAGAGAGAGAGCGTGGGGCTCGTGGTGAGTTCCTCTCCTTTCTTTCTTCTGAACGAAGGAAAGGAGAGCGAGTAGTGGTGGCCCAGGCTTGATACGTGGCCAATTAACAACTTTCACTTCTCCATCGGTGAAATACTGTTTCTAATCCTACGTGGATTCGCCCAGCGACGGCCGTGCTGCTCGTTCTTGTCGGATGTAATGCTTGTATGCCTATGACAGCTCGCTACAAGTTTTGTTATTTTGAAAAACGTGCTAGTTTGAGATCCATTTGTAATCGAATGCTTGTATGAAGTGCCCCACTAATCAACCTCTGATAATATTGTCAATATAGTTGAACTGAAATCCTTCAAATCTGACCTCAAAAAAGAAAACCTTGCAAGCCCCGCTCGGAAAAGAAAGGAAAATGAACTAGCCCCAAAGACCATCCGAACTGCCCAACAGGCCCGGGATACATAGGTTTGAGACATTTCCGGCCTCAGGTGAGTGTGATGGTACCGTCTGCTCATCACATATCTACAACTACAACGAGACAAGCAACCTCTGCTGCGAGCCTGCGATCACGTGCATCTTTACTGGTTTGCCAGGAGTGATGGCACATTGGTTGATCTGGTGCATGGACTTGGTGTGAGAGCACTGCTCGACCGTTGGCGTGGAAGTGATCAGTACGATCTCGCTGGATGGCCAAATATAGTTGTGATGTGTTTAGCGAAAGAGGTCAGATACCCATTGCTTGCACCAGAAGCCTCTTAGATCCTCTCGTATACGTGCTCTCATCTCAATCTCATCTTCCCGGTGCATCCCATGCCCAACAGTGATCATAATCCTAATAGGCCAAGCTAAGTGCCACTTCTGTATACACCCAGTGGCAGCAATAGAAAAATGTGCTAGCTTAAAGTGTAGTTGTAAGTGCTTAGCTTTTATACTCGTTGGGACCGTGTAGGTAGGTGTAAAGGAGTGACTCGACAAGTACAAGTATTTACGGGTCGGGCGTGTTGTTGATTTTACCACACCAACCACCAATTGTCCACTAAGGCCTCCCCGATGCACACGTGCTTGAAATGTATAAGTGCATATTTCAACCTCAAACACTTGTCATATTCTAATTTACAACCTTGAACTCTAATACCGTCAACATTACAACCCCGAACTCTTAAAACCGGTCTGGATTCAACTCTCGCCTCCATGTTGACCAGCTTTGACCTGTTGACCATCTAATCAGCATGTCCAATCAGCACAAAATTCAAATATTCCAAGGAAAATGAAGAAAATCTGTAAAATAAAACATGCAAAAAAATAGAAAAAAATAAAAATGAATACAATTTCCAAAAAGGAATTTTGATGATGATTTTCATTATTTTAAGAATAAAATTAGAAATTTGATGATAATTTAATTGTTTGAAAAAAATTGGCAACAAAATTGAGCCGGATATGAAATTTCACAATAATTTTCTTTAGTTTAAGCAAAAAATAGAAACTTTCCCGTAATGTGTAGTTTAGTTTTCTTGATTTAACATAGATTTTGTAAAGTTTTTGGATTTTTTTGGCAGCATATAAAATTTGACGCTAATTTTTATTTCTTTTAAGCAAAAAATTGAAACTTCCCCAAAATGTGAAGTCCTGTATTCCGTATTTTACAGTATTTTTTCTTAAAAAATTGATTTTAAAAGTTTTCTTCTATTGTCAATTTTTTTATTTTTTATAGATTTTTCTTGTTTTATAATTTGAAATCTCTAGAAATTTTAATGTTTTTTTTCCTGATGTGGCTTCCTGACTGGATGGTCAACAGGTCAAATGGGTCAAAACTAGTCAATGAGGAGAGGGTTGAATCTTGTTTGGTTTTTAAGAGTTCGGGGTTGTAATGTAGACGATATTGGAGTTTGGGGTTGTAAACTGGAGTAGGCCATGAGTTCGGTGTTGAAATATGCACTTCTCTTTTTAGTTGTGCAGCAACTAAACTTGTTCATGCTAAGGTATTTAGCATTGGTTCACGTGCTTGACTTTTTTTCTTGGTGAGGTTATCAAAGTGCTCTCTCTCCTTATTAATTACTTTTTCATATCAATTTTTCTTCTTCTTATGTGACATGGTTAGCACATGTACAACACTGAGAAGGGTCTCAGAGTGTGAGAGCTAGCAACTTTAATGAAATGAAATTCTCTATATAACTATATGGTCTTGCATGTAATCTAGTTGTAGTTATAAATATGATTAACAATGGGCATGATGTTTACGTGTAGATATACACAATTATTATGTTATGAAGTTCTATTGGTTATAACTTATTAGACGCAATTATGAAGATCTATTGGTTATCATCTTACTACATACAATGATTATTGCAAACTCTCTATTTATCTAACTTAAAAAAACTCTCTAATTAGCTGAAATTCTGATGTTTTGTTGAGTTGGATACACAAATATTAACTGAGTGTGGTCTAAAATAAAAGGAGGTTCCACCGATTATTGTTGGGATGCTATAATCCTATTATGAATTCATTCAGCTCCGCTAGTGCTTTCCCTCATTATAAATTATCTAGATCCAGATAACTTACCAAGGAGGTTGGTTTAATTTGCATCATTACATACACTTGCGAAGCTCCAGTCAAATAAGAAGAATTGATTGGAACAACTTTGGCACGATCCTATTGTGTACAGTGTAGTGTGGTGTTTTTGATGATTTTACCACCTCGACAACCGTTTGTCCAATTACTTAACTCCTGAAGGTGCAACTAATATCACGATAACAATTTTAATGAAATAGAATTATTTATATGATTATGATTAACGATGTGCACCATGTTTAAGTGTAGATATAGATTTTTTTTATGTTATGAAGGTGTACCAGCATTGATATATTGAACGTGACTATAAAGATCTATTGATTATGAAAGATAATGCATGCACACCTAATAACACTGCAACCCCCTCGCGAAAAATAGCATCTCGTTCTTGTGTCACTCGTGGGCAACACCGGAGCGTCCCAAGCATGGCCGTCGGTCTCCCATAGTCTGACACTCCTCCTCGCCACCGCCGATGTGCGCGGTGCTGGTGGGGCCTCATCCCCTAGATCATATAGAAATGCGTGCGGCTCGGGTGTACATCGACGTTAGGAATTGCGACAATGGCTTACCCATGCCAAGAAGCCTTAGCGACAAAGGTGTGAGGGTTGTCTACGGCAGCCGGTGTTGAATGGATGAGCAATTCCTTGTCTAGTCTTGAGTCTTGTTTCCATGGACGGCGCTAATCTGGCATCTTCGATCTGGCCTGGCGGGAGCACCTCGTGCTTCCTCACGTGGTTGGGTAACGACCCTACTACCCCCAATGGTGGTGTGGGGCACACCTTCCCAGTGAGCACAGAGTTGCTCCGGGTAAGCCTCGCCTTGACTTGGGCTGAGGCCATTCTAGGAGATGGTGGAGGAGGACGACATGGTGGAGATAAGAGAACTATATTCGATACAAGACACATGCTATGTATACCATGTGAGACTGGAGGAAATCTTCGTACCCCTATTGAGGGGCGAGCTTTCAATTTTGTAGGCAGAGGCATCTCCCTAGATAAGCATACAAGTTGTTGGAGAGATTACATCTTGTGAAACAAGAAAGATCTAGAGCAGGAGGAGATAGCTATGGTTTGTACAAGGAGGATCCTAGCTAATCTCCCTAACTTGTTACACATATGATGTTAAGCTAGGCGTAACAACTTGTTACACATATGCTGTTCAACACCCGATAAGCACATGGTAGATAATTCTGAGACATTTCCAGCCTCGGGTGAAATTTAGTTTGTTACACGACTAGTTTAAAAAATGTCATGGTATACCTTGGCATGCTCATCATATATCTCCAAGACTCCAACAAGACAACTATGCTGGATTACCAGGAGTCAGGACGCGGATTCTGTAATCTAGTGTATGTGTTTGGTGCCAGAGCACACATGTATGATGTATTTCTAAAGTGTCAACATGAAAATGATCAGTGTGATCTTGGCATGTTGAAGTAAATGAAGAAATAGTGATAATGCATGTAATAGAGGAACTCTACAAGACAATGCTAGTACCAAAACCTTGTTGGATCCGCTCGAGTACGTGCTCTCGGCTTCAGGTCATGTTCCCAGTGCATCCCATGCCTACTATTGACCATCAATCTCTTAAGCCAAGCTAGTGCCATTTCTCACCTAGTGGTAGCAAAATAAAAATGGGCAAGATGAAAGTTTCACCGTGTAGCTGTGGAGGAGTGATTTGACAAGTATTTATGGGTTGGGTGTGTTGTTGATTTTACCACACCAACAACCACTTGTCCAAATAGTTAACTCTAGGGCCTCTCTCAATGCATGTGCTTAAATGAGATGCTAAGTCCATGGCTTAGCAACTAATCTTCAATATATATATATATATATATATATATATATATATATATATATATATATATTCTCGCCTTTTTGTAGCTAAGTTTGTTTCATTTAATTGTTTAACAACTAAACTTCTTCACACATACATGTGTTTTGCATTGGTCTCCGTGCTGGGCATTTTTTCTTCATTAGGTCTCAAAGTGTTATTTCTCCTCCTTAATTGCTTTGTCACGTCAGTTTTCTCGTTATGTGGCACGCTTAAAACATGTACACCATGGAGCACTAGAAAGGGCCTGAGGATCACTACAATAAAAACACTCGTTTATGATGAAAAATAGTGACGGTGGTCGAATTTATCATAGATCTTTGACAAAAATACAAAAAATGGTCATGTGGAGTTTTGTGAGGGTTCAAAACTATATTTTGATGACTATCTATGTCAAAAGGTCATTATCCAATCACACAAATGGTCATGAAAGGACACCTAAGCATATTTGCCTACTTGTCATGCCTACGTGTCAATTTTGTCTATGTGTCTATGACCTGTGTGAATAACAAGACCTAGACACTGAAAGTATGATCCTAGTGGGACCCGCTGTCAAATTTTATGTATGTGAGACCATCTAAACCATGGGACCCGTTAACCCTAAACCTAGAATGTGAGGTCCACTAACATACTGTACGTATGGGGCCAACCATTAAATACAAGAATTAACAAATAAATTTGCAAGCATGGGGTTGGAACACACATCCTACTAGTAAGAACACTCATAACCAGGATGCATTTTCTCATGTCATGTCTCATAGTGAAAAATGTCATTATAGTAAGTTGTTGTGACTTGTTGATAAGTTGGATTTGAACATGTCATACGACATTGATTCAGTCAAATATGACATATATTTTCTATGAAGTTTGCTATATATATATATATATATATATATATATATATATATATATAAGTTTGTCATATTTTCAACAATATAAATATATTAAAGTACATTTTATAAATTGAAAACCTTTTTGTGAGGGATTTCGTTGAAAAAACTTATTGGCCAGTGGACCTACTCTAACATGTGGGTCCCACGGGACCCATGTATGGTTGTAGCAATTTGCATGACATGTTGGATCCACGAGCGATACCAACAACCATATGTTTTTTGTAGCTCAGTGCCACATGGGTTGAAGCAAACAAAGAATGGAAAAAAAGTTGGAACGGGGGGCGGAGATGGAAAATTTGGAGTGACCGTGGCGGGGATGCAAATATTTTAAGACGAACCATTTAAATCCACAGGCCACGCCCACCGAACCTTAATCCTCATTCCCACTTCCCCTCCATTACCCTCAATCGCCGCCACCCACCACCCGCTGCCAGCGCCAGAGTCAACCTCTCGATCCACCAATACCCTCTCCTCTCCCATCCACAATCGTTGGTGCCTTCCTTTTCTACCCCACATCCACCTCCCCATGCTCCTCCCGTCTAGATAGCCCCCTTGAGCTGAAGCGACCGCGGTGGCGGTGGGATCGATTGTTGCAACTGGACAACGACATCGTCTTTCATCTCCACTAGATCAAGCCGCCTTCCTTGTCGGTCATAGTCTAGCATTGCACGTCCGCAACCAATCCCATGAAGCCCCAACCATCTCTACTAGATCGACGAGGAGAAGAAGGCCATGGTGGTGGTACAGGGATTGGCGCCGAGCTTCTCGATCTATTTTTTCCCTTTCGAATTTGGGAGTCCCCGATGTCGCGGGCGGTGGCAAGGGATCCATCTCTAGTTGCCGGCAAGGCAAAGTGAGGTGCGGGAGGTGGCACCGCTACTACGGATCCTGCCTCCACTTCCCGAATGTTGCCTCTTTCATTGATGCTTCTCCCAACTAGGGTAATACTCTAAAACCTGGATGTTGAGGTTGTATGCCTCTGGTCGTGTTCTGATCTAGCACTTTATGCATGGAATCACTTGAGGCGGATGTGCATCAGCATGTAACTTATTTGTAAGAATTTGCTCTATAACCTAGAATTTAAAGTTTTTTTGGTGAGGCACCTTATACTGGATTTAGCATTTTTACTATTTTTCATTGGGAAAATTTATGCGATATGCCAATTCTAATTGCAAGGCACCCTCTATAGAACTAGTAAATGTCCAATCATTTCAGTTGTAGACATCAAATTACTCCAAGCTTATATCTTACACAATACATATCCATGTACCAAAAACAAATGATAGTCATGTATTTTATGGTCACAGCAAATGAGGTTTGGATTTGCGAACACGTTTTGCAATCCTTTAGTAATTTATTTCTTCATTAATGTTGTGTGCTTGTAATGTTAGTATATTTACGTCTAAACTAGGTCTTAGGGTCAACTCGGAATTTTCTCCTTTATTTATTGCACACAAAAGTATGTACTCTTCATGGAACTTTTTCTTTCCATATGAGTGACATGGTTTGAGTCTTTGAGATAAGATTTTTTACACTAAGATGTTTTGATTATGCAAGGATGGGTACCTTAAGCAAATCCAGTTAGCTAATATTAACTTCTACAATGTCGTGAGAAATCCTGTGTCATAAGTGCATCATTAGAAAAATGTTTCTATTATATGGTTCAGTTAATAGAAAATTGTGAACATTGCATCTCTGTAATGTGTTATCCTGATATTATATTCATCCTTCCATGCTTAGTTAGTGATAACCTTGCTAAATGTTATGTATGATAACATGTTAGCATCACACTATCCAACAAAAATGCATTTGCATCCTTCTTCCTGTCCATGACATGTGCCCCTCTGTTGGGTAAATTGCAAGATTGCTAATGTTGAGTTCTACCGTAGGTGCATCGCATGCAAATAAAAAATTTCCTACGTGCAGAACATCCAAGAACATGCTACGGAGATGGATCACAGATTGTTACCACTAGACGCGCAGTGTCGTGCAGCGGAAGAGTTGGGGCAGCGCGTTCGTGTGATCCGTCTCCTCCTCGTCTGATCTCCCTCGAACAGCCGTTCCGATCTCCCTCGAACAGACGGTCGCCGGATCCCACATACAGGTTCGTCGGAGCGGTGCAGGTGCACCGCCTCTAATGGTATCCGCGCGTGCAGGAGGAACACCCGTGCGGCGGACTGCTAGGTCCGATCACACGGTCGGCAGCGGCTAGTGGAGGTGGCTAGTTGCAACACATGCAAAGCCCTAATGATGGTGCCGAAGCGATCAACCGGATGGGTGTGCCGCACCTCCACTATATATAGGCATTCGGCGTGGGCTCAACTCTTGGGCCTCACAGGATCCTAAAGCCCATGTGTTCCTTCCCTTAAGTGCGCGACCCTTTAGGTTCTCGTTCACTTGGTCACGAGTCAGATCACATCCGACTCGACCGGTCGGTAGCGGCCTCTAGCAAGACGTGCCGACTCCAAGTGTCCGATGAAGCTGGTTAGGCAAACCTGTACTTCACACTTCTGATCCCTTTGCCACATGATATATGTTGTCGTGCACAAGGCAACATGGTCATCCTTGTTGCAGCACAACCTCTTTCTCGTTTCGGTCAATCCGACCAACATTCGGATTATCTCATAATCCTCATTGCATGGCCATGCTTATCCAGGTCAGATCACCCAAGGAGCCCAGAGTATATCTCTCTTGATCAGAGGGGCAAATCCCATCTTGCTCGACCATGTCTCGCAGCATGGGTCTGGACAAGCTCGAAACCTACCTTTGTAACTACCCAGTCACGGAGTAGCGTTTGGTGGGCCCAAAGCAAGTCTATCACCATCCCGAGTACATGCGCCAGCTCAGGTCTTAGGACATAGAACATATGTTGTACTAGAGACTCACAAATGACCTATCGCTACGTCTCATTGTTGGGTCTGTTCAACTCAGACCTTATCTCGACTCGGATCCGACTATGTCAAATCCGACCAGACCTTTCTGAGTCCATATTATCCGGCTAGAATCTAATGCTACATGGTCAGTGAGACCGAACCATCCACCGTGTCATATGCTAGTCTGATTAGTTGCGCGTCCACACAACCCTTTCGACTAGGGACCATTTAGGACAGTTATCATACAATGCATAGTCTCATAAACAAGTCACATACTTGTTAATACACATCAATGATAATGTCCAAGGACTATCTCTATTCATAAACACATAGGAAATATCATCATACATGATTGCCTCTAGGGCATATCTCCAACAGCTAATGAGTCCATGGTGTGGACGTGCAACACCATATATAGCTACCAAATCCGTCTGAAGAAAAGGCACGAGCATCACACCCATAGGGTGGTCCAATACAATGTCAAAGGTTTTTTCTTGTACTCCATTGTTTATGTTATCCACATAAATGTTAGGCTGGGTGCATGGAAATACAAGCTTAAACTTGGTGTCTTTGTAATGTATGAGCATCCTGAGATTGTGTAGTATTGTGAAGACCTAAAAGTTTATAGCAACAGTTTAATTACTGTTTGTATTAGTTGATTGATTTTTAATTATTGGGAATCACTCTCCCCACTTGAAGAATGTTTTGCTAGCTTCACTTGTACTTGTTTTCATGTTAGTTCATGCACTCATATGATATAGATGTTCTTTATGTTTAGTTATGGATGTTGCTCATAAATAATTACCTTTTGTTTCAGTTGACATTTGTAATGACACTGAGAGTTTTGGATCCATTCCAAGTTCTTGTGCCCACTTATGTCATTATTTTAATATGTTACAACCCCTTTCTTGTTATGTGAAAGAAGTGTTGAGTGATGATTGTGCATCGAGTTCTCTATGCTCAATAAATATACGAAGTTGTCAGATGTACTTATTATTTTCTTGTCCTATCTGTTAATTAACTGGCTCTTAGCCTATTCTTATCTTGATCATTCTAAATTATCTTGTGAAGCACCATTGTCAGTTTTTGGCATGTGGCTGTGTTTGTTCTTGTATCCTACGATTTATCTACAAGTGTTTCACATTATGTATTTTGTAATACTAGTAGTTCAGCAATACTATGTGAGCCATGAATATGGCAATAGTCTATAGTGGATGGGTCCTACATATTCTGGATCCTTTTAGGCATATGTTTAGTGTTCCTAGGAATTACCTTAGATCTACAGTATATCAATGTATGTGTCACCTTTTAGACATCGTAACACATCACCTAGATTAAAATTGGGTATGTCTATGTCATATGCTCTCTGTTGTTGGAACATTATGATGTGCCATTTTTATTGCCATGTTAGCCTGGCCAACCTTATCATATGAACTGTCGTACTAGATGGTTTCTAGTGTATAGTGATGTTGAATATCTTTCATAACTTCGCCATGGAAAGTTAGTGTCGGAATTTTATGATTTAGTAAAATGCACAAATTTTCACATTGATACAAGTTAAGTAATCAGATGAGCCCTTCATATGTTTCATGGAACTGTTTCTCCAATCTATTGACCTAGACATGAACTATTGTCAAGATGCCAACATGTTCTTCATTTTCTTCTGATGCAACAGTTAGCTGGATGTCGGAGAATCAATGAACCTAGGGGCTGGTTCCCTCCACCTTTGGCCCATGCATCCCTCCGGGGCCCGGGGCCCCTCCCGGTGGACCCTCGGAACCCTTCCGGTGGTCCCGGTACGTTATCGGTGACGCCCGAAACATTTCCGGTAACCAAAACCTCACTTCCTATATATCAATCTTTGTCTCCGAACCATTCCGGAACTCCTCGTGATGTCCGGGATCTCATCCGGGACTCCGAACAACCTTAGGTAACCACGTCCACTATTTCCCTATAATCCTAGCGTCATCGAACCTTAAGTGTGTAGACCCTACGGGTTCGGGAGACACGTAGACATGACCGAGACACCTCTCCGGTCAATAACCAACAGCGGGATCTAGATACCCATGTTGGCTCCCACATGCTCCACGATGATCTCATCGGATGAACCACGATGTCAGGGATTCAATCAATCCCGTATACAATTCCCTTTGTCTATCGGTATGATACTTGCTTGAGATTCGATCGTCGGTATCCCTATACCTTTTTCAATCTCGTTACCGGCAAGTCTATTTACTCGTTCCGCAACACATCATATCATGGCTAACTCCTTAGACACTTTGATCTCATTATGATGATGTCTTACCGAGTGGGCCCAGAGATACCTCTCCGTCATACCGAGTGACAAATCCCAGTCTCGATTCGTGCCCACCCAACAGACACTTTCGGAGATACCCGTAGTGCACCTTTATAGCCACCCAGTTACATTGTGACGTTTGGCACACCCAAAGTATTCCTACGGTATCCGCGAGTTGCACAACCTCATGGTCTATGGAAATGATACTTGACATTAGAAAAGCTTTAGCAGACGAACTACATGATCTTGTGCTATGCTTAGGATTGGGTCTTGTCCATCACATCATTCTCCTAATGATGTGATCCCGTTATCAATGGCATCCAATGTCCATGGTCATGAAACCGTGACCATCTATTGATCAACGAGCTAGCCAACTAGAGGCTCACTAGGGACATGTTGTGGTCTATGTATTCACAAATGTATTATGGTTTCCGGTTAATACAATTGTAGCATGAACAATAGACAATTATCATGAACAAGGAAATACAAAAATAACCATTTTATTATTGCCTCTAGGGCATATTTCCAATAGTCTCCCACTTGCACTAGAGTCAATAATCTAGTTGCATTGTGATGAATCGAACACCCATAGCATTCTGGTGTTGATCATGTTTTGCTCGTGAGAGAGGTTTAGTCAACGGATCTGCGACATTCAGATCCGTATGCACTTTACAAATATCTATATCTCCCTCCTGAATGTAATCACGGATGGAGTTGAAGCGGCGCTTGATGTGTCTTGTCTTCTTGTGAAACCTGGGCTCCTTCGCAAGGGCAATAGCTCCAGTGTTGTCACAGAATAGAGTCATCGGGCCTGACGCACTTGGAATTACTCCTAGGTCGGTGATGAACTCCTTCATCCAGACTCCTTTCTTTGCTGCTTCCGAAGCAGCTATGTACTCCGCTTCAAATGTAGATGCCGCCACGACGCTTTGCTTGCTACTGCACCAGCCGACTGCCCCTCCGTTCAAAATATACATGTATCCGGTTTGCGACTTGGAGTCGTCCGGATCTGTGTCGAAGCTAGCATCGACGTAACCCTTTACGACGAGCTCTTCGGCACCTCCATATACGAGAAACATGTCCTTTGTACTTTTCAGGTACTTCAGGATATTTTTGACCGCTGTCTAGTGTTCCACTCCGGGATCACTTTGGTACCTCCCTACCAAACTTATGGCAAGGTTCACGTCATGTCTGGTACACAACATGGCATACATAATAGAGCCTACGGCTAAAGCATAGGGGATGACACTCATCTCTTCTCTATCCTTTGCCATGGTTGGGCATTGAGTCGTACTCAATCTCACACCCTGTAACACAGGCAAGAACTCCTTCTTGGACTGATCCATATTGAACTTCTTCAATATCTTGTCAAGGTATGTGCTTTGTGAAAGACCTATGAGGCGTCTCGATCTATCTCTATAGATCTTGATGCCTAATATGTAAGAAGCTTCTCCAAGGTCCTTCATTGAAAAACATTTATTCAAGTATGCCTTTACACTTTCCAAAAGTACTATATCATTTCCCATTATCAGTATGTCATCCACATATAATATGAGAAATGCTACAGAGCTCCCACTCACTTTCTTGTAAATACAGGGTTCTCCATAAACCTGTACAAACCCAAACGCTTTAATCACCTCATTAAAGTGAATGTTCCAACTCCGAGATTCTTGCACCAGCGCATAGATGGAGCGCTGGAGCTTGCATACCTTGTTAGCATCTTTAGGATCGACAAAACCTTCCGGCTGCATCATATACAATTCTTCCTTAAGGAAGACATTAAGGAATGCCGTTTTGACGTCCATTTTCCAGATCTCATAATCATAAAATGTGGCAATTGCTAACATGATTCAGACAGACTTCGGCATCGCTACGGGTGAGAAAGTCTCATCGTAGTCAACTCCTTGAACTTGTCGATAACCCTTAGCGACAAGCCGAGCCTTATAGAAGGTCACATTACCATCTGCGTCAGTCTTCTTCTTAAAGATCCATTTATTTTCAATGGCTCACTTATCATCAGGCAAGTCCACCAAAGTCCACACTTTGTTCTCATACATGGATCCTATCTCGGATTTCATGGGTTCAAGCCATTTGTTGGAATCCGGGCCCGCCATCGCTTCTTCATAGTTCGAAGGTTCACCGTTGTCCAACAACATGATCTCTAGGACAAGGTTGTCATACCACTCTGGTGCAGAACGTGTCCTAGTGGACCTTCGACGTTCAATAGTAACTTGATCTGAAGTTTCATGATCATCATCATTAATTTCCTCTCCAGCCGGTGTAGGCTCCACAGAAACAACTTCCTGTGTTGCGCTACTCTCCGGTTCGAGTGGAGGTACAATTACCTCATCAAGTTCTATTTTCCTCCCACTTACTTCTTTCGAGAGAAACTCTTTCTCGAGAAAGGATCCATTCTTGGCAACAAAGACTTTGCCTTCGGATCTGAGGTAGAAGGTATACCCAATAGTCTCTTTGGGATATCCTATGAAGACGCACTTTTCCGCTTTGGGTTCGAGCTTCTCAGGTTGAAGTTTCTTCACATAAGCATCGCATTCCCAAACTTTCAGAAATGACAGCTTAGGTTTATTTCCAAACCATAATTCATACGGTGTCGTCTCAACGGACTTTGACGGTGCCCTATTTAAAGTGAATGCGACAGTCTCTAATGCATATCCCCAAAATGATAGCGGTAAGTCGGTAAGAGACGTCATAGATCGCACCATATCCAATAGAGTGTGATTATGACGTTCAGACACACCATTTCTCTGAGGTGTGCCAGGCGGCGTGAGTTGTGAAACAATTCCACATTTCCTTAGGTGTGTGCCAAACTCGTGACTTAAATATTCTCCGCCACGATCAGATCGTAGGCACTTTATTTTCCTGTCATGTTGATTCTCTACCTCACTCTGAAATTCCTTGAACCTTTCAAAGGTTTCAGACTTCTGTTTCATTAAGTAGACATACCCATATCTGCTCAAGTTATCAGTGAGGGTGAGAACATAACGGTAGCCACCGCGAGCCTCGACTCTCATTGGACCGCATACATCAGTATGTATTATCTCCAACAAGTCAGTTGCTCGCTCCATTGTTCCAGAGAACGGAGTCTTGGTCATCTTGCCCATGAGGCATGGTTCGCACATGTCAAATGATTCAAAATCAAGAGACTCCAAAAGTCCATCAGCATGGAGCTTCTTCATGCGTTTGACACCAATATGACCAAGGCGGCAATGCCACATGTAAGTGGGACTATCGTTATCAACCTTACACTTTTTGGTACTCACACTATGGACATGTGTAACATCACGTTCGAGATTCGTCAAGAATAAACCATTGGCCAGCAGGGCATGACCATAAAACATTTCTCTCATATAAATAGAACAACCATTATTCTCAGATTTAAATGAGTAGCCATCTCACTACAATGTTCATGCTCAAAGCTGGTACTAAATTATAATTATTAAGGTTTAAAACTAATCCCGAAGGTAGATGTAGAGGTAGCATGCCGACGGCGATCACATCGACCTTGGAACCATTCCCGACGCGCATCGTCACCTCGTCCTTTGCCAGCCTCCGCTTATTCCGTAGCTCCTGCTTGGAGTTACAAATGTGAGCAACTACACCGGTATCAAATACCCAGGAGCTACTACGAGTGCTGGTTAGGTACACATCAATAACGAGTATATCACATATACCTTTAACGTTGCCGGCCTTCTTATCCGCTAAGTACTTGGGGCAGTTCCTCTTCCAGTGACCGGGACCCTTGCCATAAGAGCACTCAGTCTCAGGCTTGGGTCCATTCTTGTTCTTCTTCCCGGCAACTTGCTTACCGGGCGTGGCAATAGCTTTGCCGTCCTTCTTGAAGTTCTTATTACCCTTGCCTTTCTTGAAACTAGTGGTCTTATTCACCATCAACACTTGATGCTCCTTTTTGATCTCGACCTCCGCTGATTTCAGCATCGAGTATAACTCACGAATGGACTTCTCCATACCCTGCATGTTGTAGTTCATCACAAAGCCCTTGTAGCTAGGTGGAAGCGACTGGAGGATTCTATCAATGACCGAGTCATCCGGGAGATTAACTCCCAGCTGAGTCAAGCGGTTATGTAACCCAGACATTTTTAGTATGTGCTCACTAATAGAACTATTATCCTCCATCTTACAGCTGAAGAACTTGTCGGAGACGTTATATCTCTCGACCCAGGCATGAGCTTGGAAAACCAGTTTCAGCTCTTGGAACATCTCTTATGCTCCATGTTGCTCAAAACGCTTTTGGAGCCCCGGTTCTAAACTGTAAAGCATGCCACAGTGAACAAGGGAGTAATCATCGCAACGTGACTGCCAAGCATTCGTAACGTCTTGGTCCACTGGGAAAATGGGTGGGTCACCTAGCGGCGCATCAAGGACATACAATCTCTTGGAAGCTATGAGGATGATCCTCAAGCTACAGACCCACTCCGCACAGTTGCTTCCATCATCTTTCAGCTTGGTTTTCTCTAGGAACGCGTTGAAGTTGAGGGTGACATTAGTGTTGGCCATTGGATCTACAATATAGATTGTAAAGACAATTTTAGACTAAGTTCATGATAATTAAGTTCACATAATCAAATTATTTAATGAACTCCCACTTAGATAGACATCTCTCTAGTCATCCAACTGATACATGATCCATGTCAACTAGCCCATGTCCGATCATCATGTGAGACAGACTAGTCATCCATGGTGAACATCTCCATGTTGATCGTATCTTCTATACGACTCATGTTCGACCTTTCGATCTTCCGTATTCCGAGGCCATGTCTGTACATGCTAGGCTCGTCAAGTCAACCTAAGTGTTTCGCGTGTGTAAATCTGGCTTACACCCGTTGTATGCGAACGTTAGAACCTATCACACCCGATCATCACATGGTGCTTCGGAACAACGATCCTTAGCAACGGTGCACAGTTAGGGTGAACACCTTTCTTGAAATTTTATTGAGAGATCATCTTATTTACTACCGTCGTTCTAAGCAAATAAGATGTAAACATGATAAACATCACATGCAATCAATATAGTGACATGATATGGCCAATATCATCTTGCTCCTTTGATCTCCATCTTCGGGGCACCATGATCATCACTATCACCGGCACGACACCATGATCTCCATCATCGTGTCTTCATGAAGTTGTCTCGCCAACTATTATTTCTACTACTATGGCTATGTTTAGCAATAAAGTAAAGTAATTACATGGCGTTTATGATTGACACGCAGGTCATACAATAAAATAAGACAACTCCTATGGCTCCTGCTAGTTGTCATACTCATCGACATGCAAGTCGTGAATCCTATTACAAGAACATGATCAATCTCATACATCACAATGCATCACATCACATCCTTTGGCCATATCACATCACAAGGCATATGCTGCAAAAACAAGTTAGACGTCCTCTAATTTGTAGTTGCAAGTTTGTACGTGGCTGCTATAGGTTTCTAGCAAGAACATTTCTTACCTACGCCAAAACCACAACATGATATGCCAATTTCTATTTACCCTTCATAAGGACCCTTTTCATCGAATCCAATGTGACTAAGGTGGGAGAGACAGACACCCGCTAGCCACCTTATGCAACAAGTGCATGTCAGGCGGTGGAACCGGTCTCACGTAAGCATACGTGTAAAGTTGGTCCGGGCCGCTTCATCCCACAATACCGCCGAATCAAGATAAGACTAGTAGTGGTAAGCAAATTAACAAGATCGATGCCCACAAATGCTTTGTGTTCTACTCGTGCATAGATTCTACGCATAGACCTAGCTCATGATGCCACTGTTGGGAGACGTAGTAGTAAATCAAAATTTTCTACGCGTTCACCAAGATCTATCTATGGAGAAACCAGCAACGAGAAGGAAGAGATTGCATCTTCATACCTTTGAAGATCGCTAAGCGGAAGCGTTACAAGAATGCGGTTGGTGGAGTCGTACTCGTAGCGATTCTGATCGCGGTGGACTCCGATCTTAGCGCCGAACAACGACGCCTCCGCGTTCAACACACGTGCAGCCCGGTGACGTCTCCTACGCCTCGATCCAGCAAGGAGGAAGGAGAGGTTGAGGGAGAGCTCCGGCAGCACACGGCATGGTGACGGTGGAGCTGCGTGGTACTTTGGCAGGGCTTCGCTAAGCACTACAGAGA
Source organism: Hordeum marinum (assembly GCA_022496015.1). NCBI lineage: Eukaryota > Viridiplantae > Streptophyta > Magnoliopsida > Poales > Poaceae > Hordeum > Hordeum marinum. The sequence goes on from CM039672.1 coordinate 392,000,976, forward strand.
ACGAGGAGAAGGAGAAGTAGGGCTGCGCCGAGAGGAAGAGAGAGTCGTGTCTCAAACAGTCCCAAAGGCTCAACTATATATAGGAGGAGAGGGAGGAGGGTGCCCACCCCTAGGGTTCCCACCCTAGGTGGTGCGGCAGCCCTAGATGGGGTCTAGGCCGACGGACAAGGGGGAGGGAGAGGTGGTGTGGCAGCCCTAGCTGCCCTAGATGGGCCTAGGGCCCATCTAGGCCTAGGGTTTGCCCCCCCCCCCTCTCCTTGCTGCGCCTTGGGACAGGTGGGATGGGCGCACCAGCCCACCTGGGGCTGGTTCCCTCCACCTTTGGCCCATGCAGCCCTCCGGAGCCCGTGGCCCCTCCCGATGGACCCCCGGAACCCTTCCCGTTGTCCCGGTACTTTACCGGTGACGCCCGAAACATTTTTGATAACCAAAATCTCACTTCCTATATATCAATCTTTGTCTTCGGACCATTTTGGAACTCCTCGTGATGTCCGGGATCTCATCCGGGACTCCGAACAACCTTCGATAACCACGCCCACTATTTCCCTATAACCCTAGCGTCATCGAACCTTAAGTGTGTAGACCCTACGGGTTCGGGAGACAAGTAGACATGACCGAGATACCTCTCCGGTCAATAACCAACAGTCGGATCTGGATACCCATGTTGGCTACCACATGCTCCACAATGATCTCATTGGATGAACCACGATGTCAGGGATTCAATCAATCCCGTATACAATTCCCTTTTACTATCGGTATGATACTTGCCCGAGATTCGATCGTCGGTATCCCTATACCTTGTTCAATCTCGTTACCGGCAAGTCTCTTTACTCGTTCTGCAACACATCATCCTGTGGCTAACTCCTTAGTCACTTTGAGCTCATTATGATGATGTCTTACCGAGTGGGCCCAGAGATACCTCTCCGTCATACCGAGTGACAAATCCCAGTCTCGATTCGTGCCAACCCAACAGACACTTTCGGAGATACCCGTAGTGCACCTTTATAGCCACCCAGTTACGTTGTGACGTTTGGCGCACCCAAAGTATTCCTACGATATCCGGAAGTTGCACAACCTCATGGTCTAAGGAAATGATACTTGACATTAGAAAAGCTTTAGCAGACAAACTACACGATCTTGTGCTATGCTTAGGATTGGGTCTTGTCCATCACATCATTCTCCTAATGATGTGATCCCATTATCAACGACATCCAATGTCCATGGTCATGAAACCATGACCATCTACTGATCAACGAGCTAGCCAACTAGAGGCTCACTAGGGACATGTTGTGGTCTATGTATTCACAAATGTATTATGGTTTTCGGTTAATACAATTGTAGCATGAACAATAGACAATTATCATGAACAAGGAAATACAATAATAACCATTTTATTGTTGCCTCTAGGACGTATTTCCAACAGTATCAACTATCTCAACCGTACTAGTCATCAAAACATAACATAAACTTCGTGTAAGGTAATGCGTAGACACCTATCAAGAAGAAGAACGATAATAACATAGTATGAAGTCTACTAACATAAGCATCTATACTCATAACCTAACTAAAGATATTCCTCAAATAATATGATCATTACTATGCTAAAGTCATTCCTCAAATATGACCATGTTTAAACTTTGTCCCCCAATGATATCATTACTAAACTAGGTAAACAACTGAAGTAAACTATACCATGACAACTGTTAAAGATAAATGGTAACTAAACAGAACAACAAAGGCGTCATAATCCTTGTAACCATCCACTAGTTTCACCCCAAGCTCCTGGCATACACCTATTCCCAGGCTACTTGTACCATTAATCTATCAATTCTCATCTTTCCTTCTTAACAATTTCATTGTACCGTGTTTATGCCTCGGAGCTTGATAAAACCGATTTGTGTGACTTACTACAAGTTGTGTCCCATTGCCGGGGACACGATTACTTTCGAATAGATTTTAAGACTTTGCAGACTTTGTATAATTTACCCACACCATGGACTAATAGTCTGACATCCATCTACAACATGGCCCTCCTACTGTATCACCGAACTCCCCATAGATAGTCCTGGGAGAGGAAATCTGGGTCCTTGCCACCCTGTGGCAACTCATCCAACACGATATTCAATCAACTTTTCTTGTGTGCATCTTAACGACCCAAGCCCTCAAGGATTGGACGACAAACTGTGATCATGAGATACTGGCCATCCAACCTTCCCTCTTTGTTGAAGCACGTAAGAGACATAACCGTAACCTGGAATAGGGCCTTCCCACAATGGTAAATATGGTCCCACGATTTAGTTTAATTCGATGGCACCATGACTCAATCTAGCCGGTGGAGGAGATTGTTATTATAGTTTCCATTTATTATCGTGATTTTGTTCCACCTCTCACATTACTCCAACACATGATATAATAACACACCACAATAATAAAGCATAACAACCTAACTCCATGATGCTACAAATATGAATCAGAACTACGGTAATTACAATAACCTAGTGTGGTCCAAAATAATTAAAATCACACCTTTTATATATAATAATAATATTTTAGTCCTTCTATGGTATATAAATACAATATTGTAGCAATGTTTCTTTTAAATGTTATTTTGAAAGGTATATTTTTTTCTTTTGCAAGCTTTTGATCCAGGCTAAATCAGGAGCATGACCTTGCTCTAACCATCAGGCATTGGTTTCGAGTCGTCGGGCCGGGATGTCATGCCTAGGATTACTTCTTACACATTTTTTCTATTTATTTTATTTGAGAAATATACACATATTTAGTGGTGTGTGTGCCTCGCATGCAATCTTGGATAGCCTTCCTTTTTTTCTTTGAGAAAATGAGATAAGGTAGTTGGCATTTCAAAATATCTACCTCTTCACTGGTGTGTTGTAGCCTCAGTCGGCTAGAGTTGACCACAACACATGTGGAGGAGCACGTTTCCCTAGCTTCTTGTGAGACGAAAGGGAGGGACCTTCTAATGGGTGCCTTAGGCATTGGTTGAGCTTCTTGATGCCCACACACATGATCAACTAGGTAGGCCCATGTAGAAGGCGAGCGCTCGATTTTGACTAGTTTCCCTCGCATCGCTCGATAGCCTTAGGCACTGGTTGAGCTTCTTCGTGCCCAAACACATGATCAACTAGGCAGGCCCATGTAGAAGGTGAGCGCTCAATTTTGACTAGTTTCCCTCGTATCGCTCGATAGATTTGATAGGCCGCGTTGACAAGTTGACCGGTCAACCGTAAACTTTTGAAACAAAAACCAAAAAGTTTCGCAAAAAAAGAAATTTTGAAAATGTTTAAAACTTCAAAAAAAGTTCACGGCATTGAAAAAGTTCATCGATTTTTTTAAAAATTCATTGAATTTGGAAAAGGTTCATCATTATTTCTTTAAAAAGTACATCAAACTTAAATAAAAAACACTCAATGGATTTTAAAAAAATAGTTCACGACTTCTAGAAAAGTTCATAAAATTTCTAAAACATCATCAGACTTTAAGAAAACTCATGGATTTAAAAAAAGTTCATCGATTTTGATAAAAACAGTTCACGCTTTTTTAAAAGTAAAATGAAAAAAGGACCAAGAAAAAAGGAAGAGAAAAACATAAAAACATAAAAAGAATACAAAAGAAGAAATGATAAAGGAATAAAAGGGATGTAACTAAGCACATCTGAGTGGGTGTTTTCTAGGCTACCGTAGCTAAAACTATACACGGAGGTCGTGTGTTCTAATCATACCTTAAGTACCAAAAAACAAAGCCTAGATGGGACGGCCTAGGGCAGAGGGGGTGTGCGCCAAGTTACGAGATACACTTTAACGGTGCTTAAGGCGCGTACAAGAAATGCTCGCATGCGACATTCGCCTAAAGCGCAACTCAAATGCGATTGGCTCAAGTTTCCGCGTACAACACAACATATGGACATCAAGGTAGAACATGCCGTACCTTATGTTCTATTCGTGGTTTCTTTTTTCAATTTTGCTCACATTTTAGAAGCTACTTCCTCCGTCTCAAAATTCGTGTCTTAAATTTGTCTAAATATTAATGTATCTAGTCACGTTTTAGTATTTAGATACATTCATTTCTAGACAAATCTAAGACAAGAATTTTGGGACGAAGGGAATACATATTTATGGCTATTTATTAAAAATCTTAGTGTACTGTTGAGAACTTACTCGTGCAATTTGTAAAAAAAAAGTTTGTAACCAATAAAAAAATCATTCACATGTCTTAAAAAATGTGCGAACTGTATTCCAAAAACAATTCATAAAATTTAGAACAAATATCATAAATCTGACAAGAGTTCATACAAAATTTAGAAACAGTCGCAAATATTAAAAGGTTCATAAAAAAATAGTTTGGTTCGGGAAAAGATGACTAATTTGAAAAAAATTCATTGATTTGAAATAAGTTCATGAACTTGAACAAAAGTTCATGTAATTTTACAAAACAATCAAAGTTAGAATTCACGGAATTTAAAAAATTCAAGAAGTTTTGTAAAACCTTCAAGCAATTCTAAATTTCAAGAAACTTGAGAAACGTTCTGCAATTTTAAAAAAATAACAAATTTTGAAAACTAAAGTTCATAAATTTAAAAATGGTTTAGGCCTAGCTTGTGCACCTGAAAAAAGTTCACATATTTGGAAAATGTTCACTGCATAAAAAAATCACATTTTTGGGAAAAACAAACGAAAATTTGAAAATAGTACACAAAAATAGGAAAGGATAAAAAAGAATAAAAAATCTGGAAAATAAACAAAAAAGAAGAATGAAAACTGAGAATAAACAACAGGAAAAGAACTCCAGATATATCGTTGGTACCTTCTAGAAGTTTTCTGAAACCGGTATGGTAAAAAATAAAAGGACCGACCGAACAAACCTGCTGGAGTACGTGGGAATGGAAAACGAATGTGAAACGGACCAAGCCCAAAGTCTGATGGGGCTGCGCGGCCTATAGCGTTCGTTACTTTGTTATATACTAGCAAAAGAGCCTGTGCGTTGCAATGGGAGAAAAAAAAATCTTTCATATTTGTGGGTCCGTGCAACATTTACGTATGTGATGCTATCAAGAGTCGTATTAACCGAAAACTTAATTATCCATTTGTTAAAGTATCATACATGCACAATACATGTATTTGTCTACATAAAGAGATCTATAGTTGAATACCCATGCATTGCTACAGAGGAAAAACTCAACTGATTGCAACTCTCATTTCTCAATTAAACCTAGACACCTTGACCACCCTTAACTCTTGTGTCACCCAAGTAACATCTATTTTAGTCACGACCAACGCAAGACAAAAGTTTGTGATTAAAAAAAAACTATAGATCAGAGGTACTTTGGGAAGCTAGTTTGGGAAGAGGGTATGTATTCCCATCCTTGACTATCTAAATTTGTTCATAGCCTCCTATATATTTCTGGAAATATCATACATCAATATCACGGTTAGCAATCTCAACCGTGGCATTGTCTGAATCTCATTGCAAATATTCAGAACATATATCCTATCTATTGCTTCTCAGCTTCAGTAACTGGGCGAAATTACCAATGCAGTGTACAACTGACCAAACAAAATCTGAATTTATACATTACACTACAATACATTGTGATCTACATGCGTGAGTTACCTAAAAAAATATTAGTAGGAGGAGTAGGCCTAACAAACAATCAAAAACTACCATAGCACCGCACGTCTTCGCATGCGCATAAAATTACAACTCAAAAGCTTGTGCCGGTTTTACCTTTCTTTATTTTTTCTCCATGAGTTCTTTTCCCGTGAGAAGCATATCAGGCAGAAGTCACGCACGAAGAAACAATCCAGATTGAAACTGCAAATCATATCGAATAGGTAGGCGTCCATGCTCCTTGAGCGCCGGACGGACGAAAATTCGGAGGTAAGAAGCAGTAATCCTTTTATTAGTAGGTATACATTAGGTAAGATTATTATAGCAAGTATGTCCCTGCATTGCAACGGGACAAAAATGCTTGTGCGTTGTAACGGGATTTTTTTTATCAAGTTATACAGGTGTGGTAGATATAAAAAAATTGAATCAAATCCACAAAGTATATATGGATGATGTCATGATGAAATAAGGCACTTTTAAAATGTAATTTCAAAAACTAACAATATGATGCTCATCAGGACTTGATTTTTTAAGGCGTCACAACAAAATATTTTGTGACGGAGCAAACTGCATTGACGGACCCTGTCTGAGCTATACTGATGAATGAAGTGTCTCGCCTTAACTTAGCGTAGCGGTGTTTATCATCACCACTATTGTGGTACGAGAATAAGCGTAACTGTGTATGAAAGCGAAATAGACATTTAATCATTTTAATATAGCTTACAAAAACTAAGGCTGCGTTTGGCAGCAAAGTTTATTTTGAAGTTTTCTATGAATACCGCGGTTTCCCAAAAACACCTTACAAAGTTGTGTCAATTTTGTTAGGTTCAACGTCGTACAAAACACGGAAACCTTTTTTTACCCGACGCGAGGGACTAAATAAAATCATAAAATGACCTCTACAGATCTCCTAATAAAACCTTTATATAAGCGACAATTAGTTTTGTTCATTATTTATGGATGTTTTTTAATTTGTACGAACATTTTCTAAAAGCTCATTGACATGTTTTTTAAATATTGGATCATTTTAAAAAATCATGAATATTTTCTATTTCATGAAAATGCATTTGAAATCATGATTTTTTTATAATACGTGAGCAATTTTTGAACTCATGAAAATTTTATGATTTTCCGAATATTATTTGAATTCACAAATGGTTTATCATTTTCCTACTTTCTGCAAAACTCGCAACTTTTTATTTGCGAGGGACTAAATAAAATCATAAAATGACCTCTACAAATCTTCTAATAAGACCTTTACGTAAGCGGCAGTTCGTTTTGTTCAGTATTTACGGATGTATATTAATATTTGTGAACATTTTCTAAAAGTTGACGCACATGCTTTTCAAATTCCTCATTAAAAATGATGACCATTTTTATTTCATTAAATTTTATTTCAAATCATGATTTTTTTATAATATGTGAGCAATTGTTTAAATCGTGAACATTTTAGGACTTTCCGAATATATTTTGAATTCACAAACAGTTTATCATTTTCCTACTTTTTTCAAAACTCGCAAATTTTTTATATTTTAGAAATCCGAAATTAATTTTGAGAGGAAAAAACTAGAACAGAGATAAAAAGAAATACAAAACAGGGGTGCCACGACCCGCCCGCACATGGGCTGGTCCATTACCGCGCTTAAGATAGATAAAAAGGAAGAGAAATCCAGGACGAGAATCAGGGATCGAACTCTGGTCTCTATTATTGTTCATATGACGTATCTACATATAATAACAGAATCCGGTGATGATTTTTGAAACTAAAAACGAATCGTTTTTTTCACTTACCGATGGCATAGGAAGGTAATTTTTATCAACTTAAAGGGTAATTTAAACGATGGACGACCAGAAGCTATCCCTATTTTATTATTCTATTAGGTAGAGATACACAAACGGGCAGACATCCCCCTGAGTACTCGGGCCCATTTAGAGATACGCAAACGGGCCCATTTAGCATTTTTTTTTCTGTTAACCTGCAAACAATCATGCGCTCGTGGTCTTTCAAACCGGTGATCTCATTATACAGTGTAACTGCAGTAACCAACCTCAACAACACCTGTTGTGATTAATTACATGCATTTCCTTCTTTTCTTCTTTCTTCTGTTCTCGAAACATAACATCCGTTCAACGAGTTTTACTTTTCTATTATTTTTTAAGATACATGCAATTTTTTAAAATCATTGAAATGTTTTCAAATTTGTGATGTTTTTCTCAAAATATATGATATTTTTTCGAATATAATGATCCTTTTAAATATATATTTTCAAATTTGTGTCTTTTCCTAAAGTTGATGATATATTCTTCAAAAATGATGATTTTTTGAAAAAAAAAATCGACAAAAAATAGAAGTTTCGAATTTTTTTCATAATCAATGAACTTTTTTCCCAAAATCGATGGAATGTTTTCGCAAAATATATGAACCCTTTTTCAAAATCGACAAACTTTTTAAAAATTGTGAGCTTTTCTTCAAACCAGATGAATCTGTTTTAAAAAACCTGACAGATTTTGTCCAAATTTATGAATTGTTCTTCAACATTGATAAAGTTTTTTTCAAAATTTTAGGAACATTTGTCAAGTTTGTGACTATTTTTGGAAAGTTGTGTGAACTCTTTTCAGATCTACATTTAAAAATACTTATGAACCCATTTTCAAAAGTCAATAGTCATCTCTGAGACGGTCAGCTGCTTTGAATTTTTTGGCCTTCGATTAGTTTTTTGTTTTGAGATAGTTCGATGCGAGCGAGCGAACGACTACTTTGAAAAACGTTATATTCGATCAATCTGTTTTTTAGGCAAGCTTGATCAAATAGTTTATTTTCCATGCATCACGTTCCATCAAACGAAGAATGCTGGGCCGGCCCGCTTGGCCTCTCCTTCAAGCGCAAGTAGCCTAAACCGGCATTGAGAGCACCGTTTAGGACCTCTCAAACGAGATTTAGCCCCTATGCACGTGTGGTAGGTGTTCTTTTGGACCGTGTTTCACCTAAAAAACATGTCCATAGCTTGTGATTATTTTATAACTGTACTTCCTCTTTATTAACTAGTAGTAACCAGGTTTACATCTTTGATCAATAGAGGAAGTAACTCATTAGAAGCATCTTCAGTCCACTCCTTGCAAAAGAACGATCTAGCTAGTTTAGCTAATCCATGTGCAGCGATATTCGCTTCTCTCAAAAAAATTCTCGAAGAATATTGAAACGAATTCACACACGAGGTGATAATAGTGATCAATGATGGCTGCAACATAACCTAAATAATTGCCTCCATTCTTCATAATCTGCATGAGCTCCAAATCATCATAATTGACAATAATTTTTTTACACCCTGCATTCATTACCATTGAGCCCAAACTTAAGGGCCATTGCCTCTGCTGTGAGGACATCATAACATGAAGCAATTAGCTTTTCCCAGCTACAATCGATCATATGGCTCCAGTTGTCTCAAATTACTGCCCCATAGAACCATGAAGTACATCACAGTCAGAAGGCGCATTAATATTTAATTGACATGACCATTTGGTGGTTTCCACCATCCTCCTTCCTGTTGGTGAACGCGACAGAAAACAAAAATTTCCGGTATAGCGAGCACGTCCAGGACCACCATGGAGACTGCATACAAGGTTTGATCTGATCCGTACCGACTCGAAGCGCAGCGGAAGAAGAGTCGGTGGAGATCGTTGGTGCAGATCCCCGCAGCTAGGATTTTACAACCTCCCAACCGCGAGAATGTACTCCCTCGTCGGACAGCCCTTCGGGAGGCGGTCGGATAGTCCCCCGGACGATGTCGCGGACAGCCCTTCGAGAGGACCCTCGAAACTTGAACGGAGACTCGGACAGCCCTACGGGAGGACACACGAACAGCCCCTCGGGCAAAAGATCGAAACTACGACCTCTCTACGGGGTTGCACACATACGGTGTCATCTATCCGGCAGGGCTTCGCCGTCCAGAACTAGTTCTTGCCAGAACCCAGACAGCCTTTCGGCTCTACGAAAGACTCTTTTCGTGGGAGGAAGAGAAAGAGCTTGCAAAGCAAAGCATGTGTATGAGAGCACAAGGATGAAGAGATGGCAACCCACATCTCCTCTATTTATAGGAAAACCAAGGGGTAGGGTTGGGACTTGAAAATACCAAACTACCCCCACTTTATGTCACACATAAAAAATCATAAGAAGGAAAAGGGGTGCCATGTGGAGCTCCATGGAGGAGCTCCACCCTTGGCCGGCCAACCCTTGGAGGGGGCCATGAGGAGATACCTTGCTCCCCAATCCCTTCTAGAAGCCTTTTTGGAAATATCCAAAAAGGTGCTTTTCCATAAATATCCAAAAAGCACTTTCACTATTCACGACGACATTTTTCAGCGTCCGATCGAACTAAAAATATTTATGTGGGCTTAGAACAATTCTAGTACCCCACTAAAATAATTTTTAATGCGATCCGGAACAATTCCGGAATAGTGATTTTTATCTGCGAAAAGCATCTGAAGCGGTTCCGGCAGCTCCGGAACATTTCCGGTTTTTCTTCCGGAAAATCCCTGAAGTTTCCAGAATGATTCTGGCACCCTCCAAGAACTATCAGGCATGTGCCGAAACCAATTTGACTTAATGGTATCCCCTGAAACTACTTTTTAGTTTTACCGAAACTGTTCCGGTGTTCTGTCTGCAGAACTTTTCCGGTGTCCGAAACTTTTCGGTGATTTTCTCTTAGACTCCTTGTCTAGTATTCAACAGATAGATGACCCTTAAGCGTGTGACCCTATAGGTTCGGTGAAGCATAGACATGACCCGGAACCCCTTCCGATCAATGATCAACATCGGAGCCGTGGACACCCATATTGACCCCTATACCCACACGAATGAATATTCGAGTGAACCTCAAGTTGCCGTGTGCTATTCCTGTTGCTTCGCGATATGTTACAATTACCCGAGGTGAGACGTGTAGGCATCCTCGTGGATCAACAACTTGTCCACTATGCCAATTACCTCGTTGCCGGTATTGTTCTCTTTTCTCGTTCCCGTGTTCCGGCATCCTCGTGATCAAATCACAAAGTGTCTGGCCAGACGATGATGGATACCGTAACACCGAGAGGGCCTAGAGATATCTCTCCATCGTAGGAGGAGCAAATCCCAATCTTTGAGCTATCAAGTTACTTGACATAGTTTTCCATGAACCCGTAAGCCGCCGTAATAGCCACCCATTTACAGATGACGTTTAACAAACCCCAAAGTTCATGAAGCAAGCATGAAGAAACTCGATACTCTCATGGTCTAAGGAATTATGCAACCGTTAACCATCTCTGTGTTATTTACCATTAACTTGTGACGAATGTATCTCATAGCATAACATCAATTCGGATCGATTCAACACGAGTGTTCTACCAACATCGCGTCCTCAAAATTGCCGGCATAGCCATGCCCATTATCAGGAAAACAAGATCATCATGCAATACTTGAGCCAGTCTTAGAGGTTAGACTAGGAATTCAATTTACCGTTTATTATACCACATGTGCACATGAGTTTCCCTCCAAGCCTCGTGGTTATTGTAGACTCGAGAATCATTGCAGTTATAGCATGGAACATAAACTTTTATTACAAACTTTCGAGATACAAAATAACTGTTATTACTGTCTCTAGGACATATCTCCTACAGACTCCCACTTGCACTAGCGTCATAATCCAGTTACGTGGCTTCCCTAACACCAATGGCTATCTGGTGTTGCTCATGCTTTGCTCGTGGTAGAGGCTTTCTCATCAGGTCTGGCACATTCAGATCCGTGTGAACTTTGCTTACTTTCACTAAACCTTCTTCGACATGATGTCGAATGAGTTTATATTTGCGTTGAATATGCATTGTCTTATGGTGCGAACATGGCTCCCTTGCCTGAGCCACGGCGCCATTATTATCACAATAGATCTCCACCGGGTCCAGAGCACTTGGAACCACACCAAGGTCTTCAAGAAATTGCTTGATACCGACAGCTTGCTTGGAGGCTTCAGAAGCAGCAACATATTCCGCCTCCGTCATAGAATCCGCCACAGTCTTTTGTTTGGAACTTTTCCAATCAACTGCGCTGTCGTTCAATATGAAAACATAGCCAGATTGAGATTTGAAGTCATCTGGGTCAGTCATGAAGCCTGCATCAGTGTAACAACTTACAATGAGCTCTTCATCACCTCCGTACACAAGGAGTAAATCCTTGGTCCTTCTGAGGTACTTAAGAATACCCTTGACTGCGGCCCAGTGTTCCAATCCTGGATCACCTTGGTACAGGCTGCTAACACTTAGCGCAGAGGAAAACACCCGGTCTTGTACATAACATGGCATACATAATAGAACCAACTACCGAAGCATATGGAATATCATTCATTTGTACTCGCTCATCGAGGGTCCGAGGACTCTGATTCTTGCAAAGCATTGTGCCAAGTGACATGGGGAGTAGGCCTTTCTTGGAGTTCTCCATGTTGAACCTTTTCAACACCTTGTCAATGTACGTGCTTTGGCTAAGCGCTATTAGGCGTCTTGATCTATCTCTATAGATCCTGATGCCCAATACATATGCCGCTTCACCTAAGTCTTTCATTGAAAAACTCTTCTTCAATGAGTCTTTTATTTCGCTAAGGAAATTCACATCATTTCCAATCAACAATATGTCATCCACATACAAGATTAGAAAGGCTTTTGCGCTCCCACTAAACTTCTTGTAAACACAAGATTCTTCATCGTTCCTGATGAAGCCAAACTCTTTGACTACTTCATCAAAACGAATGTTCCAGCTCCTTGATGCTTGCTTCAGACCATAAATGGCTTTCTGAAGCTTACATACCTTTCTAGCATTCTTAGGATCGACAAAACCTTCTGGATGTATCATGTATACATCCTGTTCAAGGTTTCCATTTAGGAAAGCCGTTTTGACATCCATCTTCCATATTTCATAATCGAAATAAGAAGCAATTGCTATTAATATCCGAACAGACCTAAGCATAGCTACGGGCGAGAAAGTCTCGTCGTAGTCCACTCCTGGAACTTGCGTGAACCCTTTCGCGACAAGTTTAGCTTTATGGATAGTAATGTTACCATCCGCGTCCGTCTTTCTTTTGAAAATCCATTTACAACCAATGTGTTTTACGCCATCTGGAAGTTCTTCCAAGTTCCAAACTTGGTTTTCGTCCATGGATTCCATTTCGGATCTCATGGCTTTGTGCCATTCCCTTGAGCTAGGCACCGCCATCGCTTCCTTGTATTACGCAGGTTCATCGTCTTCAACAATGAAGATTTCGTTATCAAACCACTTAGGTGGCTGGATAGCCCTACCCGATCTGCGCGGTTCAGTAACAACATTGTTTGAAGTCTACGCATCACATGCGACAACTTCCGGCTCGGTTGTAGGGATAATTAGCGGAATTTCTTCTGGTTCTTTAGCCATGTCAACGGTTGCCGAAGATTCACTAATCTCATTAAGTTGTACTGTTCTCCCACTCAATTCTTTCGCGAGAAATTCTTTCTCGAGAAAGTGTGCAACCTTTGCGACAAACATTTTGCCTTCGGACTGGTGGTAGAAGGAATATCCAATGGTGTTATTTGGATAACCTACAAAGTAACATTTGTCTGATCTAGGTTCTAGTTTGTTTGGCTATAAACGTTTTACGTATACCTCACAACCCCAAACATTGAGATTCGACACACTACGTATCTTCCCATACCACATCTCATGTGGTGTCGTCTCAACAGACTTAGACGACGCTCTGTTTAATGTATAAGCGGCAGTGAGTAGTGCGTGACCCAAAAAAGATATCGGTAGATCCGTAAGAGACATCATCGACCTTACCATGTCTAACAGGGTTCAGTTACGTCATTCCGACACTCTGTTTCGCTGTGGAGTTCCGGGAGGCGTAAGCTGTGAAACGATTCCACGGTCACTCAGATGTTAGCCAAACTCATGACTAAGATATTCGCCTCCGCGATCAGACCGCAGAAACTTAATCTTTTTGTCACAATGATTTTCTACCTCATTCTGAAAATCTTTGAACTTTTCAAAGGTTTCCGACTTATGCTTCATCAAGTAGATATAGCCATACTGACTTAAATCATCAGTAAAAGTCACGAAGTAAAAATACCCACCCCGTGTGGCCGTGTTCATTGGATCACATACATCACTATGTATTATTTCCAATAATTCACCCGCCCGTTCAAGATGACCCGTGAATGGCGTCTTGGTCATTTTCCCCATCAAGCAAGCTTCACAAGTGTCAAATGATTCAAAATCAAGGGACGGTAAAACTCCATCTTTATGGAGTCTTTGCATGTGTTTCTTTCCGATGTGGCCAAGCCGACAGTGCCACAAGTAAGTGGTGGTGGTATCAGCCTTCTTAAGGCGTTTAGCATTCACGTTAAAGACATCATTTCCACAATCAAGATTTAGTATGAAAAGGCCCCCAACAATGGGTGCAAATCCATAAAACATATCCTTACAATAAAGTGAACAACCATTGTTCTCAGACTTGTAGGAGTACCCATCGTGTACTAAACATGATCCAGAGATTATGTTTCTACACAACAACGGAACAAAATAACAATTACTAGGTTCCAAAATAAATCCTGAAGGGAGACGTAGAGGCATAATGCCGACGGCTTGAGCGGCGATCCCAGCGCCGTTCCCGACACTCATCACGACTTCATTCTTTACCAGTTTGCGCACCTTCTGAAGCCCCTGTATCGAGTTGCAAATGTGAGCAACCGATCCGGTATCAAATACTCAAGACTTAGAATTTTCGCTAGCAAGCAAAACGTCAATGACATTAACTTGTATAACAATTATACCTTTTCCGGTTTTCCCGGACTTCTTATCTTCCAGATACTTCTTGCAGTTTCTCTTCTAGTGTCCTGTGCCCTTGCAGTAGAAGCACTCAGTTTCATTCTTGGATCCGCCCTTAGATTTGCTTTGGAAGCCGGTCTTACCGGCGCCCTTGCCCTTCTTTGGCTTGCCTTTCTTTTTGAAACTGGCAGTTTTATTCACAAGCAACACTTGCTTGCAATTTTTTTGCAGTCCCCCTTCAGCAGTTTTCAGCTGGCAAGCACCTCATTTGTTGGTTTGTCCATCCCATTCATGTTGTAGTTCATGATAAAACCGCCATAAGACGGGGGAGTGAACCTAGCAACAAGTCCATAACATGCTCTTCTAGAAGTGGGAATTCCAGGATTTTAAGCCTTTCAGCGTAGCCAATCATATTGACTACGTGCTCGCCAACTGAACTGCCCTCAGCCATCTTGGTCTCCGCCATCATTTTCATGATGTCAAAACGTTCAGACCGTGCATTAAAATTGTAAAGAGCATCTAGATCCTCGATCATATCAAAGGAGTTATGGAATTCAAAACGTTTTGAAGCTCTAAACTCATGCAAGACAACATGAGGCACTGCACTAAGTTGTAATCATCATCCTTAGTGCCCCAGACATTTTGTATGTCTGCCGCGGTTGTTGCCGTCGGTTTAGGAGGAATAGGTCCGTAAAGCACGTACACTTTCTTAGCACCCCGGAGGACAATCCTCAGGGTACGGACCTAGTTCGCATAGTTGTTTCCATTTGTAGCTAACTTCTCTTTCTCTAACATAGGGCCTAAGTTGAATGCAGTGTTGCGAGCCATTTGATCTATAACGGAAAACACAAGTTCACTTAGACTTTGTTCATAATGATTTTTGGCACTAGTGAATAAACAATTTTTATTCTAAGGTGCACTCCCACTCAAATAAACATCTCTCATAATTGATTGTGAGTGATGCAAGACCCAACTTTCAATTTAGCGTCAAGGATGTAACCATCTCAAGTGATGAGAATTTCAATTGGTAGGCCAACTTGCTAATCACATCTCTATGTGACTCTTGTTCATCTTTCGATGCGTGTGTGCCGAGCTCATGACTTTCATGCCTGAACGTCAAGACAACCAAGTGATCTCACTGTGAGCTCTCAACTCACCCGCCTCACACTTCTCTAATCGTTCGTACCCATGTAACCATGTGATACCCCGAAGAGATAGGTGTCGTGACGGTGCTACACTTGACAGAACACTAACTACTTGATATTTTTAGTGAGAGATCACCCTAATAAAAAGCAACTATTGCGCAATTGAGAAGGGTGCATCAAGAGGGATAAACATCTCAGACAATTCATAATGGCATGATATGGTATAGCCCTCTCTGACGGAGAAGTCAAGTATTTCTTCGTCTTCGGCATTCGCGTCGGTGTTCACCTTTGCGAAGATTGCCACCACCTTGTCGATGCACTAGATAATATTTCTATCTCTATAGCTAATAAAATAAGTGCATTACATAAGGTTGACACGCAGGTCATTAAAGTGCAATCATATGGCTCTAGCCATCATGCCGAATTATGACACGTAGGTCTTGTTAATTACATTATATAGTCATCTCATACATAATCAAATTAATATGAGCATTGCTATACCACATCACATGCAAACCATCCTGCAAAACCAAGTTAGACGCCTCTAATCGGTTTATGCAAAATTTTATTTTACGTGGCTTCTAAGGTTTTTACTCAAAACACAGCTACCAACGTCCATCATCAAGTATGATAATTGAAGTTGCTAGATTAACTTTACAGGGTGTATGAAACACGAGATAATAAAATCTCAAGCCCCATACTAAACTTCGTCATACGCGTGACCCCCGTGCAGACCCTTCGCCGTCCAGAACTAGTTCCTGCCGGAACCCAGACAACCTTTCGGCTCTACGAAAGACTCTTTTCGTGGGAGGGAGAGAGAGCTTGCAAAGCAAAGCATGCGTATGAGAGCACAAGGATGAAGAGATGGCATCCCACATCTCCTCTATTTATAGGAAAACCAAGGGGTAGGGTTGGGACTTGAAAATACCAAACTACCCCCACTTTATGTCACACATAAAAAATCATAAGAAGGAAAAGGGGTGTCGTGTGGAGCTCCATGGAGGAGCTCCACCCTTGGCCGGCCAACCCTTGGGGGGCATGAGTAGATACCTTGCTCCCCAATCCCTTCTAGAAGCCTTTTTGGAAATATCCAAAAAGGTGGTTTTCCATAAATATCCAAAAAGCACTTTCACTATTCACGACAACATTTTTTAGCGTCCGATCGAACTGAAAATATTTATGTGGGCTTAGAACAATTCTAGTACGCCACTAAAATAATTTTTAATGCGATCCGGAACAATTCTGGAATAGTGATTTTCATCTGCGAAAAGCATCTGAAGCGGTTCCGGCAGCTCCAGAACATTTCCGGTTTTTCTTCCGGAAAATTCCCTGAAGTTTCCAGAATGATTCTGGCACCCTCCAAGAATTATCAGGCATGTGCCGAAACCAATTTGACTTAATGGTATCCCCTGAAACTACTTTTTAGTTTTAGCGAAACTGTTCCGGTGTATTGTTTGCGGAACTTTTCCGCTGTCCGAAACTTTTCCTGTGTCCGAAACTTTTTGGTGATTTTTTCTCAGACTCCCTGTCTAGTATTCAACAAATAGATGACCCTTAAGCGTGTGAACCTATAGGTTAGGTGAAGCATAGACATGACCCGGAACCCCTTCCGGTCAATGATCAACATCGGAGCCGTGGACACCCGTATTGACCCCTATACCCACACGAATGAATATTCGAGTGAACCTCCAGTTGTCGTGAGCTATTCCTGTTGCTTCGTGATATGTTATAATTACCCGAGGTGAGACGTGTAGGCATCCTCGTGGATCAACAACTTGTCCACTATGCCAGTTACCTCGTTGCCGGTATTGTTCTCTTTTCTCGTTCCCGTGTTCCGGCATCCCGTGATCAAATCACAAAGTGTCTGGCCAGACGATGATGGATACCATAACATCGAGAGGGCCTAGAGACATCTCTCCATCGTCGAAGGAGCAAATCCCAATCTTTGAGGTATCAAGTTACTTGACATACTTTTCCATGAACCTGTAAGCCGCCGTAATAGCCACCCATTTACGGATGACGTTTAAAAAACCCCAAAGTTCATGAAGCAAGCATGAAGAAACTCGATACTCTCATGGTCTAAGGAATTATGCAAACGTTAACCATCTCTGTGTTATTTACCATTAACTTGTGACGAATGTATCTCATAGCATAACATCAATTCGGATCGATTCAACATGAGTGTTCTACCAACATCGCGTCCTCAAAATTGCCGGCATAGCCATGCCCATGATCAGGAAAACAGGATCATCATGCAATACTTGAGCCAGTCTTAGAGGCTAGACTAGGAATTCAATTTATCGTTTATTATATCACACGTGCACATGAGTTTCCCTCCAAGCCTCGTGGTTATTGTAGACTCGAGAATCATTGCAGTTATAGCATGGAACATAAACTTTCATTACAAACTTTGGAGATACAAAATAACTGTTATTACTGTCTCTAGGGCATATCTCCTACACTTCCTTCATAGATGCCTTAAGATCACATGAAATAATAAAGTGCACTGCAAGTCCTCGAATAGACAACGTGTTTCTTTTCGCATCTTGGACATGCTCCTTATACACGAGTTTCCTCATTTACCACCGACGATACCACAAGCATACTTCCACCACCTCATAGAAGTTATGAATACCCAGGATGGCCTCTTCATGTGCTAGGAAATTGGGAAGACAAGATAATATTTTCTCTCATGTTCGATCGACTTCACATGCATCGCGAGTTACCTTATCAAGACCCAACAAGCCACATACTTATTTGAACAGGATATGATGCACATCCTCTGCACCTTGGTCACAAACATGACAACTTGGTCTAACTCGGATATGTTTGTTAGAAAGAGTAACAAAGCACGACAAGGTCCCATGCAATGTTCTCCACAAGAATATTTGCACCTTAGAAGGACAATTTAATTTCCAAACCTTTTGCCCATCATGTGGTTGGGTTAGCACTTGTGGCGCCCATCACATTGGTCATTCTCAACTTTCGCCTGTGTTGATAGTCCCAGATTGCATGATGATTTGATTTGATCGAGAAAATCCATTCTTATTTAGGCTTCAAGCAATATAATTTGTTGGTAGGGGTTATTGCAAGGATTCTCTCCACATCAATTGGCCAATAGCTTTTGTTCAACTAGAGACTCATCCCATTGGCCCGTAATCGGATCAATTGGATCATTCACCTTAGAGAACAATTGAGCTCCTCTTTGGGTAATGATCATTCTTGATGGAGAATTTGGGGTCCAAGCATCCCTCCATATATTAATTTTCTCACTATCACACACTTGCCAAATGTATCCATGCTTCTAAGTATTAACTCCTTGCATTATACTATGCCAAGTATATGAAGAATTCTTCTTTAGACTACAGTTTAATAAACCCCCCATCAGGCAAATACTTTGCTCTAGGATATGTGCACGTAAGTAATCAGGATTCTCAATGAGCCACCAATCTTGTTTAGTAGTAATGCAAGGTTGAAGCAATGAATATCTCTAAATCCCATACCACCTTGTGGTTTAGGTACACATTAGGCAAACCAATGTATTTTCCTGTGACTGTCACCATCTCCTTACCAGTAGTGTGACATCACGTCAGGGATACCTTGCATGTTTGTTTGGGAAATTTGAAGACCGACATTGCATGATGATATAGCTTCTTCAAGAGCTTTAAAGAGCACCCCCCCCCCCCCCCCCCCCCGCGCGGTCGAGTGTTGTCTTTCTTTCCAACATTCACTCGTTGGTACATCCGATCAATTAAATACAGAAAAGTATAGGTCGCTAGCAAGCTGAGGTACTTGTCTGTTTGACCTTTGTCACAATATTTAAAATGGTAAAAACTTGCTCCCTAATCTCAGCATCCGTGTGAGAGGTGGAAAAAAAATACTATATTTATCAGCGCTCATCATCTGTCTCGAGGCTGCACTATATGCGTCAAGTATGTTCTTCAGTGAACTTGCATTCTGAGAATATGCCTTCATTATATCAATGAGTCGTCGTCTGCAAATAATAGATTAGTAATATTGGGTGCTCCTCTACAGACTTGACTCCCTCCAACAGTATTGATTCTTGAGCATGATTCAACAAAGGAATGAGACGCTTAGTGTAGAAGAGAAACATGTAAGGTTACAACAGGTCTCCCTACCAAAGCCCTCTTGGGGGGCGTGAAATTTTCTGTAATTTCATAATTTAGACGGATATGGTATTCAACCGAGATGACACAATGCATAACCATATCTCCACCCAACTTGCATGGAAACCCAGATTTAACAATATACTTTTCAAGAAGACTAATTTCACTCTATCATATGCTTTGTGCATATCCAATTTGATTGCACACAAGCCAGCTTTTCCGAGCCGTTTGTTCTTAATAGTGTGAAGACTTGAATATTTTGTAGATCTTTCTAGGTTACTCCTAATTCATGCATAATGCCTTTAAAACAATCATGGATAGCGCGTGGGCAAATGACCCGTCAGCTATCCTCTCTCCAGGGGCGTAGTAGGCCGGTCGAATTGGTCGTTTCATTCAGTTTGGTTTGGAATACTCTTATAGAAGGCTACAATTTCTTTTTTCTAAACCATCTAAAAACCGCCAAATTGGAAATTTTAGAACAATCTGTGCATTCATTAAATGTTTTTAAATTTACAAAAGCATCCAATTATTTTCAAATACTCATGAATTTTAAAAATGTATCTAAATATAAAAAGTAATCATTTAAAAAAATCACAAAAAATGAAGGGAAATGTTTGTGAATTTGAAAAAATGTTTCAAAATTTTAAATATATTCAATGCCATGAGCTTTACTTTTTTCAAATATTTAAATATATTCATGAATTTAAAAAGAGATCATGGAATTGAAATAATGTTCATGAATTAAAAAACTTCAGTGAATTTGAAAACAATTTGTGAGTTAGTGATTGTGCCAAATCTTGTTCTTTTGTTGTAGATTTCATTTCATCATCGCCTAATATGGGACAACGAGGATGTTAAGTATAATTGTTGTTATGAACCATGAATTAATAACCGACACCGCGGATGCTATGATGTAATTGTGAAGGCACTGTTGGTAACACGTGTATTGATGGACCACATCATGTCTAGTCGGATGGACGCCATGTTGTTCGGCTTTGGGATGATGTCCCAGCTCATGGTTCTCCTGATGTGGACTCGGGCCATTTAGGACTACTGGGCCAAATTCTTATCATGGGCCTACCCCGGACGATCCCGTTCTCACTTCATGAATTAGATTTTTTTTACTTTTCATAAATGTTTCAGAATTTAACTTGTTTTCCATAAATTTGAAAACAATATAAAATTTAAATAATTTCCTGCAAGTAAATTGTTTTCCAAACTTAAAAAATGTTCCAAATTTTAGATGGTGTTCATGAATTCAAAAACTTTCCACAAACTGATCTTTTTGCCAAATTTTAAAAATGATAGAAAATTTTATTTTTATGACATTAAAAATTGTTATCAAATTTGAAAAATATATTCAAAAATTTGAAAAAAAACTCAAATTTTAATAAAACCATTGGGAACGAAGCAATATGGAAATCCCAAGGTGGGACGTGCCCATTACCGCACTGGTGATGCTAAGTTTGGTCGCTACCCCCTAATCCGTTCACAAATTCAGAAAATAGGAATGTTCTATTTCTCAAAAGATAAATAAATAGGAATGTTCTTCTATTCCATAATGAATAGTGCACCGGTCCTCCCCCTAACCCATGGATAGAAATGTTGGGTAATACTTAGTCAAATGATACCCTTTGCAAAAGCTACTATTAAATTCCTTCGATGACGATAGGTGGCAAAATGCATATGCACCACTTGACATCACTAGAACGTTTTGGTGGGTTTCCTCACCCGCATGGGAGGGATGGGAAAGTTGTTATGTATTTTTTTCTTGTCAATTTTTCTTAAACTGAAATCAGTCGGGAACAGTGTGTCTGGATTACAAACCGTCTTCATCGCCGTGTTCCTCATGCCTGATACCTTAAAAAGTAATCCAGGGGCTCGAAGCACATTTCCACAACCCATTCTAACCCTAATTTTTTGGCCCATTTAGCTTGGTTTTCCGATATTTCAGTAACACGCTTTATTATACTCCACTTTTTACGCTCTCAAACATATTGGGAAAACCCTATTTGACGCAATAGTCGGGGATCCGCACACCCACCTGAGAAGTGTTGGGCCGGCCCAGTTTCGGTTGCCACTGTTTTTGGGAATCTTCTATCAGGTTCCCTGAACCGATTTAATAATTTTTCTGGTTGTTTTTTTCTTTTTCTATTTTTTTCTGTTTCTCTTTTTTATTTTTAACTAAGTTAATTTGAAAATTTATTTAATTTTTTTATTGAAATTCATAAAATGTTCTTGCTTTTATAAAAATATTCTAAATTTCAAGTAATTGCCGATTTTCCAAAAAACAAATGTCAAAACTTCAAATTTTTGCTCGAGATTTTAAGTAATTTTTAATATTTTCAAAAATGTTCTTTTTACCAAGAAAAGTTACTTTTTATTTTTTCTTCAATTTTTGTTCCTTTTTTATTTTTCCTATTTTTTGTTTGACATTTTCTGAAAAACAATTGAATTTCAAAAAATGTTCTCGTGTTCGAAATTATGTTCCCAATTTATATTGAAATGTTCGTGCTTCAAACAATAATCAGGAATTTACAAAACTAATTGATTTCAAAATGTGTTCATTTTTAAAAAATGTTTGTGTTTGCAAAATTGTTGGCATATTTAAAAAACTGCAAGATTTTTCAAAAAATGTTCCTTTTTTCATAAATTGGTCATAACTTTCAGAAATATTCTTGTTTTCACATTTTTTATAAAAAAATGTTCCCATTTTATGAAAAATGGTTCCCTTGTTTAAAAATTTGTTAACAAATTGAAATCTAGTTCAAAGTTGTTTCACAAATTCTAAAAATGTTCATGATTTGAAAATGTTCGTAACTTTCATAAAATGTTCTTCATTTTCTCAAAAATGATTTCCTTTTCGAAAAATATGTGTAAGCTGAAAAAATGTCTGTGTTTCAGAAAGTGTACATAAGTTGCAAAAATGTTCCCACTTCAGTAAGTGTTCACAAATTTCAAAAAAATGTTTTAAAAAAAATTGGTTCTAAGTTTGCAAAATGCTCCTGTTTTCAATTTTTTGTGTTTTTAAAAATTCTTTAGAAATTCAAAAATAGTTCCATTTATGAATTTGTTAGTAAATATAAAAACTGTTTGTGTTCTGAAAAATTCTATTTTTGAACTAACCGGAAAACAGCATGCTACAGTGCCAAGTAGCGGCAGAAACCAACTAAAAAAATTAGCGACAGAAACCGAGTTACTACAGTGCCACTACAAGAATACACGAAACCCATGTCGCTACAGAAAAACCAAGTGGCCAGCCCAGGCGAGCATGCAATGTGCGTTTGCTCGGCATTCTGCCGCAGCTAGCGGCACATAGGAGGTCCCAACATATTGTGCTTCTGATTCAACCACCCAAAAGAAAAAAAACACATTGTGCTTCTGGTCGCCTTTTGCTGATGGCCCGCTTCAGTTTTTCTCGGGTCTCCTATATCTGAAAAAGAGAAATCATGCACGACGGCTTAAAGTTAGCCAGCCTTTTGTTTTCTTGACAGCTATTAATAAAGTTAGCTAACGTTACATCATTACACGACATACATGCCTTTGCAAAGCTGAACTAGCCAGGAAGAAAAGGGTGAAGTGTATGGCACGGCGACGTAAGCACCATGAGTCCCAGCAGCTATCCCTCGCCATAGAAAAAGCTCCCAGCGGCATGCACGGACAAACACTTGGGTCTGGATCGAAACTGACCGGAGGGAAAACGGCCGTGACAGAACTCGGTCGGCATTTTGCATGAATGGGACGAAAGGGGGGCTATTCATGTGACGCGCCTAACGCGTTAACCCAACCAACCTGCAAACCCTGAAAACATCTTCTTTGTCACGCTGTCCCAAAAAGAGAAAGGACAGAAGCTTCTTCTTCAAGCGTCTAGTCTAGCTAACCGAGCAAAGTAAAATTGCTCGTGCTCATTCACTGTTTTGCAACAATTTTAACTTTGTGATAGGGAGCGACTATTTTTTAGTCAGACTTAGAAATAGTAATAGGACAACGCTATGTGCGTCGCCCGGCTGATCTCTGGAAAGTATAGGCCAGGTCGTGAGCCATAGGATCCACCGCGGGATGGTCATCCGATCCACCTGACAAGATTTGCAACATGGATTATGTTGCGTTTGGAGGCTTCAACATGGGTCATATTACGTTCGGTCCGGACGAGTCATGTTACATTCAAAGGATTGCAACATGAATCATGTTATGCTCGGAGATTTGCAAGACGAGTGCTTTTCAACATAAGTCATGTTGAGCTTGGGAGGTTTGCAACATGGTCAATATCAATTCGTTCTATGCATCATAGATTCGTCCGGCGAGGCTTGCAACATGGTCGACATTGCGGTCGTCGCCGATGTCATTCTGCGTATAATCGATTCGTCCAACAGAGATTGCAATATCGTCGATGTTTCAGACCACCCTTGTGCACCTTCACCTCCCCTTGCCTTCCTTTGTGATTGGATCTCCTCAAGTTGTTGGTCCCTGTAGCTCGACATCCTCCTCTCCTCGTGGTAGCAACTTCGCAACCTTGGAAGATCCCTTGCCTTACAGTTTTGTGTCACAAGCTGGTCGGTCGGCTGCCCTCTGCGAGTGATGGCCATGGAGAGATTGGGTCGATCGAGAGGAAGATGAGGAAGGGGTGGACCACGCGGGAAACTAGTGATGCGGAAACATCAAGAGGAAGAGATAAGGTCGTTGGAAACACGTTTGGGTGGACACATGTATGACACAAGAGGTGGCCACCATGGCACATGTTCTTAACCGGTTGAGTGTAAGCCTTTAGCATAGCTATTTCTTGTCTTCCTCTTATAGTCTTCTCATGACTTTGTATTTACCCAAATCTAAACGAGTCTCATCGTCATTTTAGAGCGAGTAGTTTGAAATTTGAGGACCTTGAAAACTAGAATCCAATGAAAACGTGAAAACGTGCGACCAATGTCATTTGAGGGTAGAAGGACAGATCAAATAAGAGGTGGATACCCCCTTGACAACTTAAACATATTCCATAGAATTCCCCTTGCTATGCATGCCAAATCTAGCCCCCTTCTTCTTCTCCAACCTTTGCTCTACTCGTACTTCTTAATGGTGGCATCCGAGGAATGCGACAAAGTAAGAGGCAAAGCAAACACCGGGGAAGTGCCACGATCTTCAATCCGGCAATCGAATAGTCCAATGTACTTTCCGGTGATGGCGCTTGGGATGGCAATCTACAACACGTGCATGAAGGCAAGGCCATGGTTGGCTTGTCCGACAAAGATGGCAGTTCGATGAATCTGATGAACAGTAGGGCTAATTGCATTGAAAAAGGAAATTATGTGCATAGCTTGTGCAATCTTAACTTATCATGCATCGAGTTTGCATCTCCCAAAAATGCTTCATCACACTAAATGTCTTTAGAATAGTATTGTATTAGAAGAGACTTAAATGTTGCATATGTGAAATATTTTTTTATTGTTTCATGGTAGTCATATCTTTCATGGTTCCAAGGTAGTCCTATCCATGTAAAGATCTTATTATTCGTCAGTATAGCCCCTATCAGCGACTTTAGCCATGTCTGGTCCTTGAGCAAAACTATTTTGGAATCTGACACCTCGACTCAGTGCTAGAGAACACGACACCGAAGTTGCGCATCTCAGCTTCAATTTGCATGGCGCTGAGGTGGTGGTCCCAACATGACCACTGTGTTGGGGAACGTTGCATGGGAAACAAAAAATTTCCTACGCACACGCAAGATCTATCCATGGTGATGAGCATCTACCAGAGGGAGAGTGGATCTACATACCCTTGTAGATCGCTAAGCGGGAAGCGTTAAGAAACGCGGTTGGTGTAGTCGAACGTCTTCGCGATCCAAATCGCCGAGCATCCCGCGATCTCATCACGATCCGTCCCGCGATCCAATCATGATCCGTCCCGCGAACTCATCACGATCCGTCTCGCGATCTCATCACGATCCGTCTCGCGATCTTGATCACGGTCCTTCCGATCTAGCGCCGAACGGACGACACCTCCGCGTTCAGCACACGTACAACTCGATGATGATATCCGCCTTCTTGATCCAGCAAGAGGGAGCGGAGAGGTCGACGAGTTCTCCGGCAGCGCGACGACGTTGCGGCGATGGTGGTGGAGCTATTCCAGCAGGGCTTCGCCTAAGCACCGCTGAAAACCGATCTAGAGAAGAAACTGTGATCTAGAGGAGAGGTAGCACGTGGCTATTAGGGTTAGCTTTTTCCTCTAAATCCTCTAGTATATATTAGGGTTAGCACCTTCACATTATCTAAAGTTGTATGCCAAACTCGTAACTCAGATATTCACCTCCACGATCATATCGCAGCATTTTTATCTTCTTGGCGCGATGATCTTAAACTTCACTTTGAATTTGCTTGAACTTTTCAAACGATTCAGACTTGTGTTTCATTAAGTAAACATACACTATATTTACTCAAATCATCAGTGAAGGTAAGAAAATAACAATATCCACCGCACGCTACAAGACTCATTGGATTGCATACATCAACATGTATCATTTTCAATAAATCACTTGCCCGCTCCATCAATCCGGAAAATGGGGTCCTTAGTCATCTTGCCCAAGAGGCATGGTCCGCATGTCTCAACCGATTCGAAATCGAATGAGTCCAAAGATCCATCAACATGGAGTTTCTTCATGCGCTTTATACCAATATGACATTTAGCGGCAGTGCCACAAGTATGTGGTACTATCATTATTAACTTTGTATCTTTTGGCATCAATGTTATGAACATGTGTATTACTATGATCAAGATTCAACAAACCATTCTCACTGGGTGCATGACCATTGAAGGTATTATTCATGTAAACAAAATAACAATTATTCTCTGACTTAAATGAATAATCGTGTTGCAATAAACACGATCTAATCACGTTCATGCTCAACACAAAACACCAAATAACATTTATTTAGGTTCGTCACTAATCCCGAAGGTAGAGAGAGCATGCGATGTCGATCACATCAACCTTGGAAACATTTCCAACACACATCGGCACCTCACCCCTTAGCTAGTCTCCGTTTATTCCGTAGCTTTTACTTCGAGTTACTAACATTTAGCAACCGAACCGGTATCTAATACCCAGGTGCTATTAGGAGTACTCGCAAGGTACACATCAATAACACGTATATCAAATACACTTGTGTCGACGTTGCCAGCCTTCTTATCTACCAAGTATCTAGGATTGTTCCGCTTCAGTGACCGCTCACCTCATAATAGAAGCACTTAGTCTCGGGTTTGGGTTCAACTTTGGGTTGCTTCACTGGAGCAGCAACTGACTTGCCATCCGTGAAGTTTCCCTCCTTGCCCTTGCCCTTGCCCTTCTCGAAACTAGTGGTTTTAATAACCATCAACACTTGATGCTCCTTCTTGATTTCTACCTTCGCGGTGTCAAACATCGTGAACAGCTCAAGGATCATTACTTCTATCCCTGTCATTTTATAGTTCATCACCAAGTTCTAGTAGCTTAGTGACAGTGACTTGGAGAACTATATCAATCACTATCTTATCTGGAAGATCAAGTCCCACTCGATTCAAGCGATTGTAGCACCTAGACAATCTGAGCACATGCTTAACGATTGAGCTATTCTCCTTCATCTTGCAGGTAAAGAATCTTGTTGGAGATCTCATATCTCACAACATGGGCACGAGCCTGAGATCCCGATTTCATCTCTTAGAACATCTCATATGTTTCGTGACGTTCAAAACGTTTTGGAGCCTCAATTCTAAGCCGTAATTCATGATGCACTAACTATCAAGTAGTCATCGGAACGTGCCTGTCAGATGTTTACAACATCTACAGACGACGCTAGAGGGGGTGGCGCATCGAGCGGTACATTAAGGACATAAGCCTTCTGTGCAGCAATGAGGACAATCCTCACATCACAGACCCAGTCCGCAATATTGCTACCATCATCTTTCAACTCTATTTCTCTAGGAACATATAGAAATTCAAGGGATCTACAGCGTGAGCTAGTAATCTACAACATAATTTTGCAAAGACACTACTGACTATGTTCATGATAATGAGTTCAATTAATCATATTACTTAATAACTCCCACTCAAATTGACACCCCTCCGGTCATTAGAGTGATACATGATCCAATTTCACCAACTCAAGTCCGATCACCACGTGAGTTGAGGTGGTTTCAATGGTGAACATCATCATGTTGATCATATCTACTATATGACTCATGTTCGACCTTTCGGTCTCTTGTGTTCCAAGGCCATGTCTGTACATGCTAGGCTCGTCAAGTTTAACCCGAGTGTTCTACATGTGCAACACTGGCTTGCACCCGTTGTATGTGAACGTAGAGTCTATCACACCCGATCATCACGTGGTGTCTCGACACGATGAACTTTCGCAACGGTGCACACTCGGGGAGAACACAATTTATCTAGAAATTAAGTGAGGGATCACCTTATAATGCTACCGTCGTCCTAAGCAAAACAAGGTTCATAAAAGGATTAACATCACATGCAAATCATAAGTGACATGATATGGCCATGAACTTGTGCTTTTGATCTCCATCTTGAGAGCACCGGCATGATCTCCATCATCACCGGCGTGACACCTGTTGGAAATATGCCCTAGAGGCAATAATAAAATGGTTATTATTGTATTTCCTAGTTCATGATAATTGTCTGTTGTTCATGCTATAATTGTGTTAACCGGAAACCGTAATACATGTGTGAATACATAGACCACAACGTGTCCCTAGTGAGCCTCTAGTTGGCTAGCTCGTTGATCAATAGATGGTCACGGTTTCATGACCATGGACATTGGATGTCGTTGATAACGGGATCACATCATTAGGAGAATGATGTGATGGACAAGACCCAATCCTAAGCATAGCACAAGATCGTGTAGTTCGTTTGCTAAAGCTTTTCAATGTCAGGTGTCGTTTCCTTAGACCATGAGATTGTGTAACTCCCGGATACCGTAGGAATGCTTTGGGTGTGCCAAACGTCACAACGTAACTGGGTGGCTATAAAGGTACGCTACGGGTATCTCCGAAAGTGTCTGTTGGGTTGACACGAATCGAGACTGGGATTTGTCACTCCGTGTGACGGAGAGGTATCTCTGGGCCCACTCGGTAAGACATCATCATTATGAGCTCAATGTGACTAAGGAGTTAGTCACGAGATGATGTATTACGGAACGAGTAAAGACACTTGCCGGTAACGAGATTGAACAAGGTATGGGGATACCGACGATCGAATCTCGGGCAAGTTCCATACCGATAGACAAAGGGAATTGTATACGGGATTGATTGAATCCTTGACATCGTGGTTCATCCGATGAGATCATCGGGGAGTACGTGGGAGCCAACATGGGTATCCAGATACCGCTGTTGGTTATTGACCGGAGAGGTGTCTCGGTCATGTCTACGTGTCTCCCGAACCCGTAGGGTCTACACACTTAAGGTTCGATGACGCTAGGGTTATAGGGAAATAGTGTACGTGGTTACCGAAGGTTGTTCGGAGTCCCGGATGAGATCCCGGACGTCACGAGGAGTCTCGGAATGGTCCGGAGACAAAGATTGATATATAGGAAGTTAGGTTTTGGTTACCGGAAGTGTTCCGGGTGTCTCCGGTAGTGTACCGGGACCACCGGAAGGGTTCCGGGGGTCCACCAAGTGGGCCCACCTGCCCCGGAAGGTTCCATGGGCCAAGAGTGGGAGGGAGCCAGCCCCTAGGTGGGCTGGTGCGCCTCCCACCCCAGCCCAAGGCGCAGCAAGGGTGGAGGGGGGCAAACCCTAGGCTTAGATGGGCCTTAAGGCCCACCCTAGGGCGCCTCCACCTCTCCTTGCCCTAGCCGCCGGCCAGATGGGTTTCTGGAGGCTGCCGCCACCCCTAGGGTGGAACCCTAGGGCGCAACACCTCTCCTCCCCTCCTCCTATA
This sequence comes from Hordeum marinum, assembly GCA_022496015.1. Taxonomy (NCBI): domain Eukaryota; kingdom Viridiplantae; phylum Streptophyta; class Magnoliopsida; order Poales; family Poaceae; genus Hordeum; species Hordeum marinum. The sequence goes on from CM039672.1 coordinate 392,030,598, forward strand.
TATAGTGGAGGTATTTGGGGCTGCACAACACACGAGTTCATCTCCTCCCTGGTGCAGCCCTACTCCTCCCTCTCCTCGTTTCTCCGTAGTGCTTAGCGAAGCTCTGTCGGAGTACCACGCAGCTCCACCGCCACCACGCCGTCGTGCTGCCGGAGGTCTCCCTCAACCTCTCATCCCTCCTTGCTGGATCAAGGCGTAGGAGACGTCACCGGGCTGCACGTGTGTTGAACGCGGAGGTGCCGTCCGTTCGGCACTTGATCGGATCTACCGCGATCTGAATCGCTGCGAGTACGACTCCATCAACTGCGTTCTAGCAACGCTTCCGCTTAGCGATCTTCAAAGGTATGAAGATCCAATCTCTCCCCGCTCGTTTGCTGGTTTCTCCATAGATAGATCTTGGTGACACGTAGGAAAATTTTGATTTACTACTACGTCTCCCAACAGTGGCATCATGAGCTAGGTCTATGCGTAGAATCTATGCACGAGTAGAACACAAAGCAGTTGTGGGCGTCGATTTTGTTAATATGCTTGTCGTTACTAGTCTTATATTGATTCGACGGTATTGTGGGATGAAGCGGCCCGGACCAACCTTACACGTACGCTTACGTGAGACCGGTTCCACCGCCTGACATGCACTAGTTGCATAAGGTGGCTAGCGGGTGTCTGTCTCTCCCACCTTAGTCGGATTGGATTCGATGAAAAGGGTCCTTATGAAGGTAAATAGCAATTGGCATATCACTTTGTGGTTTTGGCGTAGGTAAGAAACGTTCTTGCTAGAAACCTATAGCAACCACATAAAAACATGCAACTACAAATTAGAGGACGTCTAACTTGTTTTTGCAGCATATGCCTTGTGATGTGATATGGCCAGAAGGATGTGATGTGATGCATTGTGATGTATGAGATTGATCATGTTCTTGTAATAGGGTTCACGACTTGCATGTCGATGACTATGACAACCGGCAGGAGCCATAGGAGTTGTCTTATATTATTGTATGACCTGCGTGTCAATCATAAACGCCATGTAATTACTTTACTTTATTGCTAAGCATTAGTCATAGTAGTAGAAGTAATAGTTGGCGAGACAACTTCATGAAGACACAATGATGGAGATCATGATGATGGAGATCATGGTGTTGTGCCGGTGAGAATGATGATCATCGTGCCCCGAAGATGGAGATCATAGGAGCAAGATGATATAGGCCATATCATGTCACTATATTGATTGCATGTGATGTTTATCATGTTTACATCTTATTTGCTTGGAACGACGGTAGTAAATAAGATGATCTCTCAATTAAAATTTCAAGAGAAGTGTTCACCCTAACTGTGCACCGTTGCTAAGGCTCGTTGTTCCGAAGCACCACGTGATGATCAGGTGTGATAGGTTCTAACGTTCGCATACAACGGGTGTAAGCCAGATTTACACACGCGAAACACTTAGGTTGACTTGACGAGCCTAGCATGTACAGACATGGCCTCGGAACACGGAAGACCGAAAGGTCGAACATGAGTCGTATAGAAGATACGATCAACATGGAGATGTTCACCATGGACGACTAGTCCGTCTCACGTGATGATCGGACACGGGCTAGTTGACATGGATCATGTGTCACTTAGATGACTAGAGAGATGTCTATCTGAGTGGGAGTTCATTGAATAATTTGATTATGTGAACTCGATTATCATGAACTTAGTCTAAAAAATTGCCTTTAATATCTATATTGTAGATCCAATGGCCAACGCAAATGTCAACCTCAATTTCAACACGTTCCTAGAGAAAACCAAGCTAAAAGATGATGGAAGCAACTATGCGGACTGGGTCCGTGGCTTGAGGATCATCCTCATAGCTTCCAAGAGATTGTATGTCCTTGATGCACCGCTAGGTGACCCACCCATTCTCCCAGCGGACCAAGACGTTACGAACGCTTGGCAGTCGCGCTGCGATGATTACTCCCTTGTTCAGTGCGGCATGCTTTACAGTTTAGAATCGGGGCTCCAAAAGCGTTTTGAGCAACACGGAGCATATGAGATGTTCCAAGAGCTGAAACTGGTTTTCCAAGCTCATGCCCGAGTCGAGAGATATGACATCTCCGACAAGTTCTTCAGCTGTAAGATGGAGGAGAATAGTTCTGTTAGTGAGCACATCCTCAAGATGTCTGGGCTTCACAACCGCTTGACTCAGCTGGGAGTTAATCTCCCGGATGACTCAGTCATTGACAGAATCCTCCAGTCGCTTCCACCTAGCTACAAGAGCTTTGTGATGAACTACAACATGCAGGGTATGGAGAAGTCCATTCCCGAGTTGTACTCGATGCTGAAATCAGCAGAGGTCGAGATCAAAAAGGAGCATCAAGTGTTGATGGTAAACAAGACCACTAGTTTCAAGAAAGGCAAGGGTAACAAGAACTTCAAGAAGGACGGCAAAGCTGTTGCCGCGCCCGGTAAGCAAGTTGTCGGGAAGAAGAAGAACAAGAATGGACCCAAGCCTGAGACTGAGTGTTTCTATTGTAAGGGTACCGGTCACTGGAAGCGGAACTGCCCCAAGTATTTAGCGGATAAGAAGGACGGCAACATTAAAGGTATATGTGATATACTTGTTATTGATGTGTACTTGACCAGCGCTCGTAGTAGCTCCTGGGTATTTGATACCGGTCCAGTTGCTCACATTTGTAACTCCAAGCAGGAGCTGCGGAATAAGCGGAGGCTGGCCAAGGACGAGGTGACGATGCGCGTCGGGAATGGTTCCAAGGTCGATGTGATCGCCGTTGTCATGCTACCTCTACATCTACCTTCGGGATTAGTTTTAAACCTTAATAATTGTTATTTAGTACCAGATTTGAGCATGAACATTGTATCTGGATCTCGCTTGATGCGAGATGGCTACTCATTTAAATCCGAGAATAATGGTTGTTCTATTTATATGAGAGAAATGTTTTATGCTCATGCCCCGCTGGTCAATGGTTTATTTTTGATGAATCTCGAACGTGATGTTACACATGTCCATAGTGTGAGTACCAAAAAGTGTAAAGTTGATAACGATAGTCCCACTTACATTTGGCACTGCCGTCTTGGCCATATTGGTGTCAATCGCATGAAGAAGCTCCATGTTGATGGACTTTTGGAGTCACTTGATTTCGAATCATTTGACACATGCGAACCGTGCCTCATGGGCAAGATGACCAAGACTCCGTTCTCCGGAACAATGGAGCGAGCAACTGACTTGTTGGAGATAATACATACCGATGTATGCGGTCCAATGAGTGTTGAGGCTCGCGGTGGCTACCGTTATGTTCTCACCCTCACTGATGACTTGAGCAGATATGGGTATGTCTACTTAATGAAACACAAGTCTGAAACCTTTGAAAGGTTCAAGGAATTTCAGAGTGAGGTAGAGAATCAACGTGACAGGAAAATAAAATGCCTACGATCTGATCGTGGCAGAGAATATTTAAGTCACGAGTTTGGCACACACCTTAGGAAATGTGGAATTGTTTCACAACTCACGCCGCCCGGCACACCTCAGCGAAATGGTGTGTCTGAACGTCGTAATCGCACTCTATTGGATATGGTGCGATCTATGATGTCTCTTACCGACTTACCGCTATCATTTTGGGGATATGCTGTTGGAAATATGCCCTAGAGGCAATAATAAATTAGTTATTATCATATTTCCTTGTTCATGATAATCGTTTATTATCCATGCTATAATTGTATTGATCGGAGACTTAAATGCATGTGTGGATACATAGACAAAACCATGTCCCTAGTATGCCTCTAATGGACTAGCTCGTTGATCAAAGGATGGTTAAGGTTTCCTAGCCATGGACATGAGATGTCATTTGATAACGGGATCACATCATTAGGAGAATGATGTGATGGATAAGACCCAAACTACAAACATAGCATATGATCGTGTCAGTTTATTGCTACTGTTTTCTGCATGTCAAGTATATGTTCTATGACCATGAGATCATGCAACTCACGGATATCGGAGGAGTGCCTTGTGTGTATCAAACGTCGCAACGTAACTGGGTGACTATAAAGGTGCTCTACAGGTATCTCCGATGGTGTCTGTTGAGTTGGCATGGATCGAGACTGGGATTTGTTACTCCGTGTAACGGAGAGGTATCTCGGGGCCCACTCGGTAATGCAACATCACAATAAGCCTTGCAAGCAATGTGACTAATTGTTAGTTGCGGGATCTTGTATTACGGAACGAGTAAAGAGACTTGCCGGTAACGAGGTTGAACTAGGTATGGAGATACCGACGATCGAATCTCGGGTAAGTAACATACCGAAGAACAAAGGGAACGATATACGGGATTAACTGAATCCTTGACATAGAGGTTCGACCGATAAAGATCTTCGTAGAATATGTAGGAACCAATGTGGACGTCCAGGTCTCGCCATTGGTTATTGACCATAGAGGTGTCTCGGTCATGTCTACATAGTTCTCGAACCCGCAGGGTCTGCACACTTAAGGTTCGGTGACGTTTCGGTAGTGTAGAGTTATGTATGGTGGTGACCGAAGGTTGTTCGGAGTCCCGGATGAGATCCTGGACGTCACGAGGAGCTCTGGAATGGTCCGGAGGTAAAGATTCATATATAGGAAGTCCCAGTTTGGTTTCCGGAAAAGTTTCGGGCTCATCGGTAGTGTACCGGGAGTATCGGTATTGTACCGGGAGTGCCGGTAGTGTACCGGAGGACCTCCGGGAGGGGTATTTCGACCCAAAGAGGTCCATGGGCTGTGGGAGAATAATAACCAGCCCTTAGTGGGCTGGGAAAACAGCCACAAAGGCCCATGGCGCAGGAGAGAAAGTCCTAAAGCAAAAAAGTGGAAAATCAGCCAATAGGAGGCAATCCTACTCCAACTAGGATTGGAGGTGAAGTAGGATTGCTCCCACCTCCTATTTTGGCCGACCCAAAGGCCTTGGCTGCCTCTCCTCTCCTCTCCTCCTATATATACTAGTGGATTGGGTGGTTTTTGGACAGAATTTCCGGCCACGTGCTACCCGTTTCACCGGTGCACAGTTTCTCCTCTAGATCGGTTTTCCGCAGCGCTTAGGCGAAGCCCTGCCGGAATCACTCCACCACCATCACCGGAGCGCCGTCACGCTGCCGGTGAACTCTCTCTCCTCTCCACCTCCTCTTGCTGGATCGAGACGGTGGAGATCGTCATCAAGCTGCACGTGTGCTGAACGCGGTGGTGCCGTCCGTTCGGCGCTAGATCGGAAGGACCGTGATCGAGATCGCGAGACAGTTCGTGATGAGATCGCGGAATGGATCGTGATGAGTTCGCGGGACAGATCGTGATCAAGATCGTGAGACGGATCGTGATGAGATCGCGGGACGGATCGTGATGAGTTCACGGGACGGATCATGATTGGATCGCGGGACGGATCGTGATGAGATCGCGGGACGCTCGGCGATTTGGATTGCGAAGATGTTCGACTACACCAACCACGTTTCTTAACGCTTCCCGCTTAGCTATCTACAAGGGTATGTAGATCCACTCTCCCTCTCGTAGATGCTCATCACCATGGATAGGTTTGCGTGTGCGTAGGAAATTTTTTGTTTCCCATGCGACGTTCCCTAACAGTGGCATCATGAGCTAGGTTGATGGTTCGATGAGATCTCGAGTAGAACACAAAAGGTTTGTGGGCGTTGATGCTTAGATTGCTTCCTCCCTTGGTCATATTTTGGTTCAGCGGGATTGTGAGATGAAGCGGCCCGGACCAACATTACTCGTACGCTTACGAGAGACCGGTTCCCTCGACGCAACTTGTTGCCTAGATGGCTTGCGGGTGACAGTTTCTCTCACTTTAGTTGGATCGGATTCGACAAAGGCGGTCCTTGAGAAGGTTGAAAAGCAAACTAGTGTATCACCGTTGTGGTTTATGCGTAGGTGAGAATCGTTCTTGCTAGATACCCATAGCAGCCACGTAAAATATGCAACAACAATTAGAGGATGTCTAACTTGTTTTTGCAGGGTATGTTGTGATGTGATATGGCCAATTACATGATGAGATATATGTGATGTATGAGATGATCATGTGATGTATAGATTATCACGACTTGCATGTCGATGAGTACGGCAACCGGCAGGAGCCATAGGGTTGTCTTTAATTGTTGTATGACCTGCGTGTCAATCATTAAGCGCTATGTAATGCTTTACTTTATCGCTACGGTAGCAATAGTAGTAGAAGCATGTAGGGCGTGACAACCCCAATGGCAACACATTGATGGAGATCAAGATGATGGAGATCATGGTGTTGTGCCGGTGACGATGGAGATCATGCCGGTGTTTCGAAGATGGAGATCTTAAACACAAGTTCATGGCCATATCATGTCACTTATGAATTGCATGAGATGTTAATCCTTTTATGCACCTTGTTTTGCTTAGTACGGCGGTAGCATTATAAGGTGATCCCTCACTTGAATTTCAAGATGAACTGTGTTCTCCCCGAGTGTGCACCGTTGCGAAAGTTCGTCGTGTTGAGACACCACGTGATGATCGGGTGTGATAGACTCTACGTTCACATACAACGGGTGCAAGCCAGATTTGCACGCGCAGAACACTCGGGTTAAACTTGACGAGCCTAGCATGTACAGACATGGCCTCGGAACACGAGAGACCTAAAGGTTGAACATGAGTCATATAGTAGATATGATCAACATAATGATGTTCACCATTGCAGCCACCTCAACTCACGTGATGATCGGACTTGAGTTGGTGAATTTGGATCATGTATCACTCGAATGATCGGAGGGATGTCAATTTGAGTGGGAGTTCTTAAGTAATATGATTAATTGAACTCATTATCATGAACATAGTCAAAGTGTCTTTGCAAATTATGTTGTAGATTACTAGCTCGCGCTGTAGCTCCCTTGTATTTTTATATGTTCCTAGAGAAATAGAATTGAAAGATGTTGGTAGCAAAATTGCGGACTGGGTCCGTGATCTGAGGATTGTCCCCATTGCTGCACAGAAGGCTTATGTCCTTAATGCACCGCTCGGTGCGCCACCCCCTCTAGCGTCGTCTATAGATGTTGTGAACATCTAACAGGCACGTTTCGATGACTACTTGATAGTTTAGTGCGTCATGCATTACGGCTTAGAATTGAGGCTCCAAAACGTTTTGAACGTCACGGAACATATGAGATGTTCTAGAGCAGAGATTGTGATCTCAGGCTCGTGCCTTTGTTGCGAGATATGAGATCTCCAACAAGATTCTTTGCTTGTAAGATGAAGGAGAATAGCTCAATCGTTGAGCATGTACTCAGATTGTCTGGGTACTACAATCGCTTGAATCAAGTGGGAGTTGATCTTCCAGATAAGATAGTGATTGATATAGTTCTCCAAGTCACTGTCACTAAAGCTACTAGAACTTAGTGATGAACTATAATACACCAGGGATAGAAGTATTGATCCCTGAGTTGTTCGCGATGTTTGACACCGCGAAGGTAGAAATCAAGAAGGAGCGTCAAGTGTTGATGGTTAATCAAACAACTAGTTTCGAAAAGGGCAAGAGCAAGGAGGGAAACTTCATGGATAGCAAGTCAGTTGCTACTCCAGTGAAGCAACCCAAAGTTGAACTCAAACCCGAGACTAAGTGCTTCTATTATGAGGTGAGAGGTCGCTGAAGCGGAACAACCCTAGATACTTGGTAGATAAGAAGGCTGGCAACATCGACAGAAGTATATTTGATATACGAGTTATTGATGTGTACCTTGCTAGTACTCCTAGTAGCACCTGGGTATTGGATACCGGTTCGGTTGCTAAATGTTAGTAACTCGAAATAAAAGCTACGGAATAAACAGAGAACTAGCTAAGGGTGAGGTGACGATGTGTGTTGGAAATGTTTCCAAGGTTGATGTGATCAACATCGCACGCTCTCTCTACCTTCAGGATTAGTGACGAACCTAAATAAATGTTATTTGGTGTTTTGCGTTGAGCATGAACATGATTAGATCATGTTTGTTGCAATACGGTTATTCATTTAAGTCAGAGAATAATAGTTATTCTGGTTACATGAATAATACCTTCAATGGTCATGCACCCAATGAGAATGGTTTGTTGAAATCTTGATCGTAGTAGTACACATGTCCATAACATTGATGTCAAAAGATACAAAGTTAATAATGATAGTACCACATACTTGTGGCACTGCCGCTAAATGTCATATTGGTATAAAGCGCATGTAGAAACTCCATGCTGATGGATATTTGGACTCATCGATTTCGAATCGGTTGAGACATGCGAACCATGCCTCTTGGGCAAGATGACTAAAGGACCCCGTTGGATGGAGCGGGCAAGTGATTCATTGGAAATGATACATGTTCATGTATGCAATCTAGTGAGTCTTGTAGCGTGCAGTGGATATCGTTATTTTCTTACCTTCACTGATGATTTGTGTAGATATAGTGTATATTTACTTAATGAAACACAAGTCTGAATCGTTTGAAAGGTTCAAGCAAATTCAGAGTGAAGTTTAAAGATCATCGTGACAAGAAGATAAAAATGACCGCAATATGATCGTGGAGGTGAATATCTGAGTTACGAGTTTGGCATACAACTTAAGACAACGTGAAATTTGTTTCACAACTAACGCCACCTGGAACACCATGGTGTGATGGTGTGTCCGAACATCATAGTCATGCTCTATTGATATAGTGCATAATGTGATGTCTCTTATCGTTTTATTACTATAATTTTTGGGGTTATGCATTAGAGACAACTACATTCACTTTAAATAGGGCATCATGTAAATCCGTTGAGATGACACCGTGTGAATTATGGTTTGATAGAAACCTAAGCTGTCATTTCTTAATGTTTGGGGCTGCGATGCTTGTGTGGAAAATGTTTTCACATAATAAGCTAGAACCCAAAGCGGACAAATGTATCTTCATAGAATACCCTAAGAACAGATGGGTATACCTTCTATCTCAGATCCGAGTGCAAAGTGTTTGTTGCTAGAACTGGGTCCTTTCTCGAGAAAAAGTTTCTCTCGAAAGAATTGAGTGGGAGGAAGATAGAACTTGATGAGGTTGTTAAACCTTTGTTCAACCAGAGAGTAGCGCAGCGCAGAAAGATGTTACTGTGAAGCCTACGTTAGTTGAAGAGGAAGTTAATGATGATGATCATGAAGCTTCAGGATCAAGTTACTATCAAACTTCGTAGGTCGACAAGGATGTGTACTGCTCCTAAGTGGTACGACAACTCTGTCTTGGAGGTCATGTTGTTGGACAACGATGAACCTATGAGCTATGGAGAAGCGATGATGGGCCCGGATTCCGACAAATGGTTGGAGGCCATGAAATCCGAGATAGGATCCATGTATTAAAACCAAGTGTAGACTTTGGTAGACTTGCTCGTTGGACGGCAGGTCGTTGAGTACAAATGGATCTTTAAAATGAAGACAGACATTGATGGTGAATGTCACTATTTGTAAAGCTCGACTTGTTGCAAAGATGTTTGTGACAAGTTCAAGGAGTTGACTATGATGAGACTTTCTCACTCGTAGCGATGCTAAAAGTCTGTTGGAATTATGTTAGCAGTTGCTATGTTTTCAATTATGAAATCCGGCAGATGGATGTCAAAACATCGTTTCCTTAATAGTTTACTTGAGGAAAGGTTGTATGTGATACAACCAGAAGGTTTTGTCAGGCCTAAGGATGCTAAAAGGTGTGAAAGCTTCGGTGATCCTTCCATGGACTGAAGCAAGCATCTCGGAGTTGGAATATACGCTTTGATGAGGTGATCAAAGTTTTGATGTTTATACAAAGTTTATGAGAAACCTGTATTTGCAATAAAGTGAGTGGGAGCACTATAGAATTTCTGATAAGTATATGTGGATGACATATTGTTGTTCAGAAATAATGTAGAGTTTCTGGAAAGCAGAAAACAGTTATTTGGAAAGTGATTTTCAAAGGAAGACCTGGATAAAGCTACCTAATTGTTGAGCATCAAAATCTATAGAGATAGATCAAGATGCTTGATGAGACTTTCAATGAGTGCATACCTTCACAAGATTTTGAAAGAGTTCAAAATGGATCAGCCAGAGAAATAGTTCTCGTCTGATTTGTAAGGTGTGAAGTTGAGTGAGACTCAAAGCTCGACAACGGCAGAAGAAAGAGAAAGGACGAACGTCGTCCCCTATGCCTTAGCCATAGGCTCTATATTATGCCATGTTGTGTACCGCACCTATGTGTGCCTTGCCATGAGTCTGTCAAGGGGTAGAAGAGTGGTCCAGGAGTGGATCACTGGACAGCGGTCGGAATTATCCTTAGTAACCAGAGGACTAAGGAAATGTTTCTTGCTTATGGAGGTGATAAAGAGTTCGTCGTAAAGAGTTACGTCGATGCAAGCTTTAACACCTATCCGGATGACTAGTAGTAGCAATCTGGATACGTATAGTGGAGCAGCCATTTGGAAATAGAACCAAGTGGAGTGTGGTAGCAGTGTTTACGGTTTGACATAGAGATATGCAAAGTACACACGGATCTGAATATCGCAGACCCGTTGACTATAAGACCTCTCTCACATGCAAAGCATGATCGAGCCCCAGAACTCATTGGGTGTTAGATTCATAACAATGCGAATCACATGGTGATGTGAACTAGATTATTGACTCTAGTGCAAGTGGGAGACTGTTGGAAATATGCCCTAGAGGCAATAATAAATTAGTTATTATCATATTTCCTTGTTCATGATAATCGTTTATTATCCATGCTATAATTGTATTGATCGGAGACTTAAATGCATGTGTGGATACATAGACAAAACCATGTCCCTAGTATGCCTCTAATGGACTAGCTCGTTGATCAAAGGATGGTTAAGGTTTCCTAGCCATGGACATGAGATGTCATTTGATAACGGGATCACATCATTAGGAGAATGATGTGATGGATAAGACCCAAACTACAAACATAGCATATGATCGTGTCAGTTTATTGCTACTGTTTTCTGCATGTCAAGTATATGTTCCTATGACCATGAGATCATGCAACTCACGGATATCGGAGGAGTGCCTTGTGTGTATCAAACGTCGCAACGTAACTGGGTGACTATAAAGGTGCTCTACAGGTATCTCTGATGGTGTCTGTTGAGTTGGCATGGATCGAGACTGGGATTTGTTACTCCGTGTAACGGAGAGGTATCTCGGGGCCCACTCGGTAATGCAACATCACAATAAGCCTTGCAAGCAATGTGACTAATTGTTAGTTGCGGGATCTTGTATTACGGAACGAGTAAAGAGACTTGCCGGTAACGAGGTTGAACTAGGTATGGAGATACCGACGATCGAATCTCGGGCAAGTAACATACCGAAGAACAAAGGGAACGATATACGGGATTAACTGAATCCTTGACATAGAGGTTCGACCGATAAAGATCTTCGTAGAATATGTAGGAACCAATGTGGACGTCCAGGTCCCGCCATTGGTTATTGACCGTAGAGGTGTCTCGGTCATGTCTACATAGTTCTCGAACCCGCAGGGTCTGCACACTTAAGGTTCGGTGACGTTTCGGTAGTGTAGAGTTATGTATGGTGGTGACCGAAGGTTGTTCGGAGTCCCGGATGAGATCCCGGACGTCACGAGGAGCTCCGGAATGGTCCGGAGGTAAAGATTCATATATAGGAAGTCCCGGTTTGGTTTCCGGAAAAGTTTCGGGCTCATCGGTAGTGTACCGGGAGTATCGGTATTGTACCGGGAGTGCCGGTAGTGTACCGGAGGACCTCCGGGAGGGGTATTTCGACCCAAAGAGGTCCATGGGCTGTGGGAGAATAATAACCAGCCCTTAGTGGGCTGGGAAAACAGCCACAAAGGCCCATGGTGCAGGAGAGAAAGTCCTAAAGCAAAAAAGTGGAAAATCAGCCAATAGGAGGCAATCCTACTCCAACTAGGATTGGAGGTGAAGTAGGATTGCTCCCACCTCCTATTTCGGCCGACCCAAAGGCCTTGGCTTCCTCTCCTCTCCTCTCCTCCTATATATACTAGTGGATTGGGTGGTTTTTGGACAGAATTTCCGGCCACGTGCTACCCGTTTCACCGGTGCACAGTTTCTCCTCTAGATAGGTTTTCCGCAGCGCTTAGGCGAAGCCCTGCCGGAATCACTCCACCACCATCACCGGAGCGCCGTCACGCTGCCGGTGAACTCTCTCTCCTCTCCACCTCCTCTCGCTGGATCGAGACGGTGGAGATCGTCATCAAGTTGCACGTGTGCTGAATGCGGAGGTGCCGTCCGTTCGGCGCTAGATCGGAAGGACCGTGATCGAGATCGCGAGATAGTTCGTGATGAGATTGCGGAACGGATCGTGATGAGTTCGCGGGACAGATCGTGATCAAGATCGTGAGACGGATCGTGATGAGATCGCGGGACGGATTGTGATGAGTTCACGGGACGGATCGTGATTGGATCGCGGGACGGATCGTGATGAGATCGCGGGACGCTCGGCGATTTGGATCGCGAAGATGTTCGACTACACCAACCGCGTTTCTTAACGCTTCCCGCTTAGCGATCTACAAGGGTATGTAGATCCACTCTCCCTCTCGTAGATTCTTATCACCATGGATAGGTTTGCGTGTGCATAGGAAATTTTTTGTTTCCCATGCGACGTTCCCTAACATATGCATTAGAGACTGCCGCATTCACTTTAAATAGGGCACCGTCTAAATCCGTTGAGACGACACCGTATGAATTGTGGTTTGGAAAGAAACCTAAGCTGTCGTTTCTAAAAGTTTGGGGATGCGATGCTTATGTGAAGAAACTTCAACCTGAGAAGCTCGAACCCAAAGCGGAAAAGTGCGTCTTCATAGGATATCCCAAAGAGACTATTGGGTATACCTTCTACCTACGATCCGAGGGCAAAATCTTTGTTGCCAAGAATGGATCCTTTCTCTCGAAGGAGTTTCTCTCGAAAGAAGTAAGTGGGAGGAAAATAGAACTTGATGAGGTAATTGTACCTCCACTCGACCCGGAGAGTAGCGCAGCACAGGAAGTTGTTTCTGTGGAGCCTACACCGGCTAGAGAGGAAGTTAATGATGATAATCATGAAGCTTTAGATCAAGTTGCTACTCGAAGGTCCACTAGGACACGTTCCGCGCCAGAGTGGTACGGCAATCCTGTCCTAGAGATCATGTTGTTGGACAACGGTGAACCTTCGAGCTATGAAGAAGCAATGGCGGGCCCGGATTCCAACAAATGGCTTGAGGCCATGAAATCCGAGATAGGATCCATGTATGAGAACAAAGTATGGACTTTGGTGGACTTGCCTGATGATAAGCGAGCCATTGAAAACAAATGGATCTTTAAGAAGAAGACTGACGCAGACGGTAATGTGACCGCCTATAAAGCTCGGCTTGTCGCTAAAGGTTATCGACAAGTTCAAGGATTTTAATACGATGAGACTTTCTCACCCGTAGCGATGCTAAAGTCAGTTCGAATCATGTTAGCAGTTGCCGCATTTTATGATTATGAGATCTGACAAATGGACGTCAAAACGGCATTCCTTAATGGCTTCCTCAAGGAAGAACTGTATATGATGCAGCCGGAAGGTTTTGTCGGTCCTAAAGATGCTAACAAGGTATGCAAGCTCTAGCGCTCCATCTATGGGCTGGTGCAAGCATCTCGGAGTTGGAACATTCGCTTTAATGAGGTGATTAAAGCGTTTGGGTTTGTACATGTTTATGGAGAACCCTGTATTTACAAGAAAGTGAGTGGGAGCTCTATAGCATTTCTTATACTGTATGTGGATGACATGCTGATAATGGGAAATAATATAGAACTCTTGGAAAGTATAAAGGCCTACTTGAATAAGTGTTTTTCAATGAAGGACCTTGGAGAAGCTGCTTACATATTAGGTATTAAGATCTATAGAGATAGATCGAAACGCCTCATTGGTCTTTCACAAAGCACATACCTTGAAAAGATATTGAAGAAGTTCAATATGGATCAGTCCAAGAAGGGGTTCTTGCCTGTGTTGCAAGGTGTGAGATTGAGTACGACTCAATGCCCGACCACGGCAAAGGATAGAGAAGAGATGAGTGTCATCCCCTATGCTTCAGCCATAGGCTCTATCATGTATGGCATGCTGTGTACCAGGCCTGATGTGAACCTTGCCATAAGTTTGGTAGGGAGGTACCAAAGTGATCCCGGAGCGGAACACTGGACAGCGGTCAAGAATATCCTGAAGTACCTGAAAAGGACAAAGGACATGTTTCTCGTTTATGGAGGTGCCGAAGAGCTCGTCGTAAAGGGTTACGTCGATGCTAGCTTCGACACAGATCCGGACGACTCCAAGTCGCAAACCGGATACGTGTATATTTTGAATGGAGGGGCAGTGAGCTGGAGCAGCAGCAAGCAAAGCGTTGTGGCAGCATCTACATGTGAAGCGGAGTACATAGCTGCTTCGGAAGCAGCAAAGGAGGGAGTCTGGATGAAGGAGTTCATCACCGACCTAGGAGTGATTCCGAATGCGTCGGGCCCGATGACTCTACTCTGTGACAACACTGGAGCTATTGCCCTTGCGAAGGAGCCCAGGTTTCACAAGAAGACAAGACACATCAAGCGCCGCTTCAACTCCATCCGTGATTACATTCAGGAGGGAGACATAGATATTTGTAAAGTGCATACAGATCTGAATGTCGCAGATCCGTTGACTAAACCTCTCTCACGAGCAAAACATGATCAACACCAGAATGCTATGGGTGTTCGATTCATCACAATGTAACTAGATTATTGACTCTAGTGCAAGTGGGAGACTGTTGGAAATATGCCCTAGAGGCAATAATAAAATGGTTATTATTGTATTTCCTAGTTCATGATAATTGTCTGTTGTTCATGCTATAATTGTGTTAACCGAAAACCGTAATACATGTGTGAATACATAGACCACAACGTGTCCCTAGTGAGCCTCTAGTTGGCTAGCTCGTTGATCAATAGATGGTCACGGTTTCATGACCATGGACATTGGATGTCGTTGATAACGGGATCACATCATTAGGAGAATGATGTGATGGACAAGACCCAATCCTAAGCATAGCACAAGATCGTGTAGTTCGTTTGCTAAAGCTTTTCAATGTCAAGTGTCGTTTCCTTAGACCATGAGATTGTGTAACTCCCGGATACCGTAGGAATGCTTTGGGTGTGCCAAACGTCACAACGTAACTGGGTGGCTATAAAGGTACGCTATGGGTATCTCCGAAAGTGTCTGTTGGGTTGACACGAATCGAGACTGGGATTTGTCACTCCGTGTGACGGAGAGGTATCTCTGGGCCCACTCGGTAAGACATCATCATTATGAGCTCAATGTGACTAAGGAGTTAGTCACAGGATGATGTATTACGGAACAAGTAAAGAGACTTGCCGGTAACGAGATTGAACAAGGTATGGGGATACCGACGATCGAATCTCGGGCAAGTTCCATACCGATAGACAAAGGGAATTGTATACGGGATTGATTGAATCCTTGACATTGTGGTTCATCCGATGAGATCATCGGGGAGTACGTGGGAGCCAACATGGGTATCCAGATCCCGCTGTTGGTTATTGACCGGAGAGGTGTCTCGGTCATGTCTACGTGTCTCCCGAACCCGTAGGGTCTACACACTTAAGGTTCGATGACGCTAGGGTTATAGGGAAATAGTGTACGTGGTTACCGAAGGTTGTTCGGAGTCCCGGATGATATCCCGGACATCACGAGGAGTCTCGGAATGGTCCGGAGACGAAGATTGCTATATAGGAAGTGAGGTTTTGGTTACCGGAAGTGTTCCGGGTGTCTCCGGTAGTGTACCGGGACCACCGGAAGGGTTCCGGGGGTCCACCAAGTGGGCCCACCTGCCCCGGAAGGTTCCATGGGCCAAGAGTGGGAGGGAGCTAGCCCCTAGGTGGGCTGGTGCGCCTCCCACCCCAGCCCAAGGCGCAGCAAGGGTGGAGGGGGGCAAACCCTAGGCTTAGATGGGCCTTAAGGCCCACCCTAGGGCGCCTCCACCTCTCCTTGCCCTGGCAGCCGGCCAGATGGGTTTGTGGAGGCTGCCGCCACCCCTAGGGTGGAACCCTAGGGCACAGCACCTCTCCTCCCCTCCTCCTATATATAGTGGAGGTATTTGGGGCTGCACAACACACGAGTTCATCTCCTCCCTGGTGCAGCCCTACTCCTCCCTCTCCTCGTTTCTCCGTAGTGCTTAGCGAAGCTCTGTCGGAGTACCACGCAGCTCCACCGCCACCACGCCGTCGTGCTGACGGAGATCTCCCTCAACCTCTCCTCCCTCCTTGCTGGATCAAGGCGTAGGAGACGTCACCGGGCTGCACGTGTGTTGAACGCGGAGGTGCCGTCCGTTCGGCACTTGATCGGATCTACCGCGATCTGAATCGCTGCGAGTACGACTCCATCAACTGCGTTCTAGCAACGCCTTCCGCTTAGCAATCTTCAAAGGTATGAAGATCCAATCTCTCCCCGCTCGTTTGCTGGTTTCTCCATAGATAGATCTTGGTGACACGTAGGAAAATTTTGATCTCCATCATCTTGATCTCCATCAAGGTGTTGCCATCGGGGTTGTCGTGCCCACCATGCTTCTACTACTATTGCTACAGTTTAGCGATAAAGTAAAGCATTACATAGCACTTAATGATTGACACGTTGGTCATACAATAATTAAAGACAACCCCATGGCTCCTGCCAGTTGCCGTACTCATCGACATGCAAGTCGTGATATTCTATACAACACATGATCATCTCATACATCACATATATCTCATCATGTAATTGTCCATATCACATCACAACATATCCTGCAAAAACAAGTTAGACGTCCTCTAATTGTTGTTGCATGTTTTACGTGGCTGCTACGGGTATCTAGCAAGAACAATTCTCACCTACGCATAAACCACAACGGTGATACATAAGTTGCTTTTCAACCTTCTCAAGGACCTCCTTAGTCGAATCCGATCCAACTAAAGTAGGAGAAACAGACACCCGCCAGTCATCTTTGTGCAACAAAGTTACACGTTAGTCGATGGAACCGGTCTCTCGTAAGTACGAGTAAGGTTGGTCCGGGCCGCTTCATCCCACAATACCACTGAACCAAAACACGACCAAGGGAGGAAGCAATCTAAGCATCAACGCCCACAAACTCTTTGTGTTCTACTCGAGATCTCATCTACACATAGACCTAGCTCTGATACCACTGTTGAGGAACGTTGCATGGTCAACAAAAAAATTTCTACGCACACGCAAGATCTATCCATGGTGATGAGCATCTACGAGAGGGAGAGTGGATCTACATACCCTTGTAGATCGCTAAGCGGGAAGCGTTAAGAAACGAGGTTGGTGTAGTCGAACGTCTTCGCGATCCAAATCACCGAGCATCCTGTGATCTCATCACGATCCATCCCGCGATCCAATCACGATCCGTCTTGCGAACTCATCACGATCCGTCCCGCGATCTCATCGCGATCCGTCTCGCGATCTTGATCACGGTCCTTCGGATCTAGCGCCGAACGGAAGGCACCTCCGCGTTCAGCACACGTGTAGCTCGATGAAGATCTCCACCTTCTTGATCCAGCAAGAGGGAGCAGAGAGGTCGATGAGTTCTACGGCAGCGCGACGGCGTTGCGGCGATGGTGGTGGAGCTATTCCAGCAGGGCTTTGCCTAAGCACCGCTGAAAACCGATCTAGAGGAGAAACTGCGATCTAGAGGAGTGGTAGCACGTGGCTATAGGGTTAGCTTCTCCCTCTGAATACTCTAGTATATATAGGAGGGAGGGAGGGGAGGAGACAGCCTCAAACCCTCAAGGTTTGGTCAAAATTGGAGGTGGAGGAGTCCTACTCGATCGTCGGTATCTCCATACCTAGTTCAACCTCGTTACCGGCAAGTCTCTTTACTCGTACCGTAATACAAGATCCCGTGACTAACACTTAGTCACATTTCTTGCAAGGCTTATTGTGATGTTGCATTACCGAGTGGGCCCTGAGATACCTCTCTATCACACGGAGTAACAAATCTCAGTCTTGATCCATGCCAACCCAACAGACACCCTCGGAGATACATGTAGAGCACCTTTATAGTCACCCAGTTACATTGCGACGTTTGATAGACACAAGGTACTCCTCCGGTGTCAGTGAGTTGCATGATCTCATGGTCATAGGAACAAATACTTGACATGCAGAAAACAGTAGCAATAAACTGGCACGACCATATGCTACGTTTGTAGTTTCGGTCTTGTCCATCACATCATTCTCCTAATGACGTGATCCCGTTA
Organism: Hordeum marinum; assembly: GCA_022496015.1. Taxonomy (NCBI): domain Eukaryota; kingdom Viridiplantae; phylum Streptophyta; class Magnoliopsida; order Poales; family Poaceae; genus Hordeum; species Hordeum marinum. Next base: position 392,048,863 of record CM039672.1, read on the forward strand.
TCAAATGACAGCTCATGTCCATGACTAGGAAACCATAGCCATCTTTGATCAACGAGCTAGTCTATTAGAGGCATACTAGGGACATGGTGTTGTCTATGTATCCACACATGTATCTGAGTTTCCGATCAACACATTATAGCATGGATAATAAACGATTATCATGAACAAGGAAATATGATAATAACCAACTTATTATTGCCTCTAGGGAATATTTCCAACACACTGATCTCCGGATAGGTGGCATAACCGCCAATGTGGCATAGTGGGCGCCACACTATTGGGTACTAAACTCACTTAGGCCGTCATATAAACAAAAGCTCGGCATCCAATATCTCAGCATCGTTTTTAGTGTCGGTATCTTGCAGATAAAGTCATAATCATTTTCTTCCATGTCCTAACCCTACCATGTTCAAACCACTCTCTCTCTCTCTATCCCTCTCCCTCTCTTCCTCTCCCTCTCCTCTCTCTCTCTCAATACACCAACCACCAAAAACTCTTGGATTTCTTCAATATTGACCATGGCAATGCTTCTTGGAGGTAACCTCACTCATTTGCACTTGTTATCACCAACTTATATGCCATTTATTTCTTGGATTTCTTCAATCTCATATACATAAATTGTTGGATTGCTTGGAATGTTGTCATGTAGTAGTACATGTATCGGCCATTAACTATGTGGTTGGTTAGGATCTTTTTGTTTTGGCATGAACTTTCTAGAGGTTAAAAAAAATTCAAACCCTAGTTATGAAAAAACAAGATACCCATGTGGTTTCTCTAGGATTTAGGCATAATGCAAACTAATTATGCTGAATCATTATTTGTATATGAATCATGCAAATGTAAAGCCTAATTAGAATGTGGATGTGGAGTGTATTTGTTATGAGGATTGTATAATGAACATGTAGTTTTACATGTTTTTTCTATATTATTATGTTTTAGTGTTTCATTTATGTTTGGTAGCCATGGAAGAGTATTGAGTAGGATTTCACGCCAAATGAAATTTGCAGAAACATCTAAGGGAAAGCATCCAAACGTATCATGCAAAGATGCTTCGGTGCCACCAAGATATGAGGTATGAGAATGTTGTTTTCGCAAGAATTTTGACAGCACACAATCTATGCACTAGTCTACATCAAACCATACATACTACATATTTAACGATGACCGTGTGAGTATTTTCTTAGCACATAATAGAGGTGTAGTTAATCTTTACTCATGATTGTTGTCTTATTTGCTAAAGTTATTGGAAAAGATTGTTTTTACCGCTACTTTTTCCAACGAATTTATGGTATAGAGTATTATGATGATTATTTGTGGGTATTCATGTGGGGTCATGACCGACACACACGTGGAAGCGCCTTGTCCGTCCACCTCCATCTCCACCCATGGTTTGGACAGTAAACCAAAACACCACCAAAGCGCCTCCATTGGTTTGGTGTGAGCATTCCCAAGATATGACATGGTGGTGTCCCTTTATGTGTCTGGCGCTTTCGAAGAGTCTTGGAAGGTTTACCATGAAGAAAAATGTATTGAAAAGAGACTTAGGTAGGAGTACGATAAGATGGATGTTGAAGAAGAGGAGAAAAAATGGTGTTTGGTGGAAGAGTTAGAGGGTGTGGACGAAAGAAGAGGAAGGTGGGAGCCAAAAGACTTAAAAGAACGCATTTTGTGCATGGGAAGAGAAGAGGAAGATGGAAAAAAAATGTTGGCTAAGACTTACTCATCATTTCACCATCATAGATAATGACATTATTATCGTACTAGACTTGTTTGTAGTGATGGACTTAATGCTGGACCAGATTATTATAATTTGTTATGGATGAACCAATGTGACTTGGTTCCTCAAAAAAACCAATGTGACTTCCTGTTTGGATGGCAATGTGGTACTTTGTTCTAGATGAGCTAGTGGGCCATGGGGCATGCCGCTGCATTATATTGCCATAGTACAAACTGTATTAGGAAATTTTATGCCCATCTAAACACACCATACTGGAGGGATTTTTAGCCTAATGGTCCATTCCGGTTGGCCATATTTTTAGCACACCATGCATCATATTCTTTTTTAGCACACCATGCGCTCATTTGCTATCTATTGTAGTTGAGATTTCCCTAGTGGTCCTTTCTATTTGCAATTTTTTGAGCACACGATATCTCGTACTAATTTTGTAGGTATATTTTTGGTCCTTTTTCATATTTTCCTGCAACCTCTTAGTCTTAATTTTCCACATATGTTTCCCCATACAAGTAGAGTTCGTACTAGCGTTGGTTTTCTAGCCAACATTGCTTGGCATAGGAGGGCTTTCTGTTTTAGAAGAACCAGATTAGTTTGCAGTTCTGTATTCACATATGTAGTTGGTCAAGAAGGCACTTATGAAATTGGGCGCAAGGCCCTTGTGTGGCCGCTACAAACCACCAACATCTAATATATCCATTGGTTTCGATATTGTCTTCATATATAGTGTAGCAAGCCTTCGCACAACAATCACAATGGATGGTCCAATGGACATGAAAATCTAGATCTTCTATTTATGGCATTTCAGGCATCGTGAATGAACCACTCCGAGGATCTATTTGTTCCATTGCTTTCTCTTTTCCTTTCGCACTCCATAAAAATGATCCTGGCCATTATGTGGATGCATGTGTGGTAGTGAAAGACTCTCTTGGTTGTAGCGAAGACACCCCACACTTGATGTTATTTATGTGGGATAGTCGTACTCAAGCAAGGGAACTAAAATACAATTAATACAATAGCTACATTCACAAAACAATATATTGCTCAATGTAGTAGTATGATGAAAATATTAGAAGAGTTAACAAGAGTGCTTTGGATACATCATTGTGGTCCATAGATTGTGCTAAAGGGGCACATGGGCACAAGGCTAATACTCCCCACCAAGTGCTCGAGTACAAGCCTTCAAATTTTCTATCTTAATTAACTCACTGGTCGGTAACGAGAACTCGGTCTTCAAGTAGAAATGGATCGTTGCACCACTTGTAGAATCCACATTGCATGTTACCCTATAACTATTTTTAAACAATGTTAGTCCTAAGAAAGTGCATGAACCAGCTCCCCTTCTTCGCACTGCCATTTGTGTCCCATAGAGTGGAGTGGTGGTGGTGGGCGATATTGTTTGGCATTGGACCTTGAGTTGGAGTTGTCGTGCTCAAAAGAAGGGGAGCCCCAGGAATAGTGTGTGACCAGTAAGTAGAGAGAGTAGGTTTCTATTTGGGGAACAAGATGAAAGGTATGAGCTTCGTCAGTGGTGTGTGGGGAGTTGGCATTTGATGGCTCTGTGGAACGGCTTGTGGGCCGGTAGGGCCACCATTGCCGGCGGCAATGCCTACCGCGACATGCCCGTCGTTGTCAAGATGGAGAACCCCAATTGGTCTATTTCCGAGATCGGTGATGGTGGTGACGATGATGAGGACTTCTTGGGCGGGGAAGGCGGGCAAAGGCGAAGGGTGAAGAATACGAAGCAGATCACATGGGTGTTTCTCCTCAAGGCCCATCGCGCCGCCGGCTGCCTCGCATGGCTTGCATCCGCCGCAGTCACGCTAGGCGGCGCTGTCCGACGCCATGTTGCAACCGGCCATACGGACTCCGACGATACCGGTGGAGAATGCGAGGACGTGGAGGAGCGGACCACTACGTCAAGGAGGTCCCGGTTATACATGCTCATTAGGGCTTGCCTCCTGATGTTTGTGTTTCTCCTTGTTTTCGAGATCGCGGCCTACTCCAATGGCAGGGGGCGCCTCACTGGATTCGTTGATTCTTTCCACATGTCGTGGATACAGTTTCGTGCCACCTACATGGCCCCACCACTCCAGCTCCTAGCTGACACATGCGTGGTGCTCTTCCTAGTCCAGAGCGTCGACCGCCTCATCCAGACCCTCGCTTGCCTCTACATTGTCGTCAAAGGCATCAAGCCTAAGCCCGTGTCTCCAACATTGCCTGATGCAGAGGACCCCGATGCTGGCTATTACCCCATGGTGCTCGTCCAAATACCAATGTGCAACGAGAAAGAGGTTCGCACCATTCCCAAAACCTACAATTTCCCTCACAGTTTCAACAGACTCATTTTTTATCGTGATAGTTGTCTCCGTTCCATTCAGGTGTATCAACAGTCAATAGAGGCGGTCTGCAATTTAGATTGGCCAAGGTCCAACTTTCTTATACAGGTGCTAGATGATTCCGATGATGTGACAACTCAGGCATTGATCAAAGAGGAGGTGGAGAAGTGGCATCATAATGGTGCACACATTGTGTACTGCCATCGTGTCCTTAGGGAGGGCTACAAGGCAGGAAACCTCAAATCGGCGATGAGCTACAGCTATGTGAAGGATTATGAGTATGTTGCCATCTTTGATGCCGACTTCCAGCCATACCCTGATTTCTTAAAGCGAACTGTGCCACATTTTAAGGTGGAGTTCATTTTTTGAATTATGTGAATTTTATATATTTAAGTTATTCTAGATTATGAACTCTTGCTTTGGGTGGCTGTAGGACAACGAGGACCTGGGCCTTGTCCAAGCCAGATGGTCATTTGTGAACAAGGACGAGAATCTATTGACACGGTTGCAGAACATTAACCTATGCTTCCACTTTGAGGTGGAGCAACAAGTGAATGGTGTGTTCATTAACTTCTTTGGGTTCAACGGCACAGCTGGGGTTTGGAGGATCAAGGCCGTGGAGGACTCAGGAGGGTGGATGGAGCGAACAACGGTGGAAGACATGGACATTGCTGTCCGTGCACACCTAAAGGGTTGGAAGTTTGTCTTTCTGAATGACGTTGAGGTGCATCTTGTGCCTAATTACTCATGGATTGCACTGTTACATCATTGTGACCATAGATTTAATATATTATGCTAATTTTTTTATTTCATCTCTTGGCAGTGTCAATGTGAATTACCAGAGTCATACGAGGCTTACCGAAAGCAACAACACCGATGGCATTCGGGGCCCATGCAATTGTTTAAGCTATGCTTACCAGATATCATTAGATGCAAGGTACCAAAGTGCTCTTTTTCTGCTTTAATAGGAGTGCATAATTTTTTAGATACTTGTACCCTATGATTACACATACTACCAACATCATAATATGTTTTATTGGTTGTGACTCTTGTAGATAATTCTGTTTCTAGACTTTCGTTTACATACTTATGAATTAGGTGCATGCATGTGTCTCTCAAGGTTCTTTCTCTAATATACCTATAATTCATGTCACTGTATACGTTGCTCACTCAAGGTTTTATATTTCGATTATGCATGTTATCCATTAACTTTGGATAACATTATCCTTTACCAAAGATATGAATGTACAACTCTGATGGTAGCTAATTTTTGTGTGGCATGCAGATGGCATTCTGGAAGAAGGCCAACATGGTGTTCCTTTTCTTCCTGCTCCGCAAGCTCATCTTGCCTTTTTATTCTTTCACACTCTTCTGCATCATCCTCCCAATGACAATGTTTGTGCCTGAAGCTGAGCTTCCCGAATGGGTCGTCTGCTACATGCCAGCAATGATGTCCTTCCTAAACATCGCCCCTGCACCAAAATCCTTCCCGTTTATCATCCCATACCTTCTCTTTGAGAACACCATGTCTGTTACCAAGTTCAATGCCATGATCTCTGGATTGTTCCAACTTGGAAGCGCATATGAGTGGGTCGTGACCAAGAAGTCTGGCAGATCATTACAAGGTGATCTCATTGCCTTGGCGCCCAAGGGGTTGAAGCAACTAAAGTCTGGCTCATTGTCAGCCATCAACATAGGAATAAAGGAGCAACCGAAGGCCACAAAGGATTCCAAGAAGTACAACCGAATATATAAGAAGGAGCTTTCCCTATCACTGCTCCTCCTGTCCGCCGCTGCTCGGAGCTTACTATCAAAGCAAGGGATCCACTTCTACTTCCTATTGTTCCAAGGCATCTCCTTCTTGCTGGTGGGACTCGACCTCATAGGCAAGGACGTCAAATAAACCAACCCTAGCGTGGACATAGAAAGTAAGTTGTTACTAAACTAGCAATATGTGGGACATAGATATTGTTGTACCTTCCATCATCGAGGGGCGTAGGAGCTAGGAACCCGAAGCGAACATGCAGCCCGATGTAGTCAAAGGATTCTTACAATAGTGTATGTAGGTGATGTGTAGATATATAATTGAGAAATCATCGTGTTGACCTCTGAATCTCCCTAACGGTTGTAGGTCAATCACATTCTTTCCTAACATGTTGTTGTTGGTGTTGTTCATGTTAGAATTCCATCACAGTTCCGAATCCCTTCCAGATATGATTCCCAGACCTTATTTCAGTTATGCTGATCGATGTGTCTCTTAGTACCTGCCCTGTTTGACTTGGCAAAAGCTTGGTACATTTCTGCATCACCTCAAATTTCCACTTCGAAAAGTAGATGCAATACTACAAGTAACGAGTAATTCCATGTCATACAATTTGAAGTTTTGGCTAGTTTCAAAATAAAATAAAATCCACAAGGGGCAATATATTAACGTGAAGATGATACCATTTATACCCGACCTCTGTGACAACACAATATCACAACCATATCGAGACATCGAGGATGCACACAGCTAAAAATGTCTGACACAACCGAGGACTTACAACATATGAGTACTAACACCATTCACCGTCCTTGACAACATGGATGAGGGTAGTGAGGACCAAACCGGGCCACGACCCGTCCTTGTCTTTGTTTTTTTTAGAATTGGTCTGAATTTGATCCCAAAATCACATATGGCCCATTGTGCAAGCTGTTGACCCATCCTTGGCCTACTCTACAATTTCCATCACGTTGCGCCACCACTTGACAACACACGAGCTACGAGAAATGTTTTCGAAACAATGCCTCTAAGAAGGTACCAACACTCATGAGCCTTTGCGGGATTCAACAACTGCCGTCTGGAAGATATCTTAGGCACCACCATGCGGGTATGCGATTAGGGTAGACGATAAGTTTTAGGATCAGGGACAGCTAATCCAATAAGTAGAAGACCCACAAGATATCATAAAAGGATTGCTGACCGGATATAAAGGCATTTTTAAGCTTTATAATAATAATATAATGGCTGCTATATATACTAGTCTACCATATACGCTAGAACATGGCAGTAGTTACAGTGCACCATTGCCATGCAACCTAAAAGAACTCATCATGTCCCTAAAACGACTGCAAAATATGCATGCTTCAGACCTTCGTGCTTCTACACAGTATCCTGATGAGTTTCATGTACCGCTGTTCAGCGATCACCTTGAAGTTTTTCTAATCCGGCAAAAACATATGTACACTATATACGATTGAATAATCCTAACCTCTAGTACCGCAACTATGTACTATACTTGAAGAAATGATTGTCGGCCATGGTAAATACATGGATTGCTTAAATAGTACTTCCTCTATAAGGAATTATAAGACGTTTTAGGTCACTAAACTAGTGATCTAAAACGTTTTATATTTCCTTGCGGAGGGAGTAAGTATCTTGAGGGAATACCACACATTTCTTCCAATTAAATTGCCGTGAAGCAAGACTGTTGTTTAAGTTTAGCAGTCACACGCAGATTAAGAGAAGATGCAGGCGAGCAAGCAAAGATGAGCTAGCGCGTATATATCCTTTTCCCGCCATAGTTTGTGTGCGCGCCGCTTTCCCATGCGCCATCTACACGGCTACTAATTTCAAGTTTCCGGCCAACCGCCATCACTAATCTACTCACGCCGAAAAAGTGTACATACTTTAACATATCTTACAATAAGAGGGTGAGATAGCACATCCGTTTGTCCTGGCTGAAATAATAAATATAATATTAACTTTATTTTTTGTTTGACTTGGTTTGCTGTTTTAGCTACGTAACCTGGCGAGGCGCTGTATTTCTAAACCAGTCATGTGGATGTTGCCCATTTTGTGTGGTTAATTACTATATAATTAGACCCTTTTTTGGAATATATATAACTGGACCGTTTCATGGTATACCTGAGTTTAATGCGCATTAGAATTCCATAATGCAGTGCGTGCATGTAGTTTTGGACATGATTTCCCCTTAGCTGAAAAGATGGATGTGAGAGCATCTCCAGCCAGATCCTTTAAATCCGTTTCAAACGCCCGGACAGGCCTTCCGGTCATGAAAAATCGACCCTGACGGGCCTCTAAAAACGGCCTCAAACGCCCGGGCTAACCGACACTCTTCATTTTCAGCCTAAATATAGGATGGATATGAGGAGACCGGACGCGTCCGGGCACGCCCGCAATGTCGGACTGACCGCGTGGCCCCATGCGGACTCATCGCGAAATCCAACGATCAAGCAGGCGCCTCGACCGTCGCCGTGGTTTGAACGCCGTGTGGAGCCGCTCCGGCTCCTCGCCCAAGGTCGGGGCCAACTATTTAAGCCGGCCGGTGCCCCCAACCCTAGCACATCCGCCTCCTTCCTCTCTCCGCCGCCATCTGAGCACATCCGTCTCTTCTCGCACTTCCCTCTCCATCAGGATGGTCCGACGGCTCACCACCTACGCGCAGTTCACTCTGGAGCGGCGCCTGCAAATCAAGGCGGAGATACAGGCTCGCCTCGCCACCGGCATCTCTGCGGGTCTCCCTCCGGACTCATCGAGACGGAGGAGGAGGAGGAGGACGAGAAGCAGGAGGAGAAGGAATAGGAGGAGGATGGGCAGTCGGAGGCCATGGAGGAGGACAACCCGGAAGAGAAGGCTCCCGGCTTGAGCATGGCGGAGGAGAAGGCGGGGTTCGCCGTCCCCCAATCGGAGGAGATGACGGAGCAGCATGCCATACTGGATTCCATCCAGGATGAGGCCGAGGTGGAGGCCAACTGCCGGCTCATCCGGCAGAGGAAGGCGGAGGCCGATGCCCTCTTCGACGAGCTGGAGGCGCAGATCGGGGCATACGAGGCCGTAGAGGAGCAGTCGTAGTTGTCAGAGGAGGCGGAGCTGCGGCAGACAGTCATTTATCCGTTGGAGGGCACGGAGATCGTCAACATCTCCGACAAAGAGTAGATAGGTTCTATGTAGTAAGTAGGATTTGTATGTTACATGCTTTTATATGGATTCGAGGTTTGTATTATGAGATGTCCGGTTGTAGAATGATATTTTTAGGCATGACCGATCAGTGTCCGCGGACGCGTCCGGTCCGGACACGTTTGCAGACGTTTGAAGGACCGGATTTACAAGGTCCGACTGTAGATACTCTTACACCGGAACAACCACATGGTGCATGGGTATTTTGGTCAAAAGTACAAACGGATGTGCACTATAAATTGGAGTGGAGGGTGTGAGCAGGGCACTCATATTAATTGTATAAACTCACAAAACTTGATTTGTTTTGTTTTTAATATGGACAAATTCTACTGAAATTTGGAAACATATTCAACGGACCCCCTCCGTCCTGACCCCAGTGGTACTTGGGACAGCTCCTGCCGACGGCGGATCACACGAACGTGTCTGAAGTCGGCCGTGCACGTACGTGGGCTCGTGGGTCGTGGCTGACCGTGGTAAATTGGCTCTCCCCAGAAACAGAGATTGCAGCATGGGATACAGCCCTTCGCGTACCCAAGGAGTTAATTCCCGACGTTTTTAATCAAGATGTGTTTTGCCTCGATTTTTCTCTCCTAAAGTTAAGAGTTAACCCCGGCAGGTGGGATTGCTTGCATGCATGCACGTTACTTGTTCGATTGGAGTTTCTCCTGGTATACGTACTACTCCTTCCCTTTCTAAATATAAGTTTTTTAAAAGATTTTATAAAAGGACTATATACGAAGCAAAATATATCCGTATGTAGTTTCCTAATAAAAACTTTTAAAAGATTTATATTTAAAAACGAAGGGAATACAAATGACAGCCGACAAGCCAATGCAGGAATTGAAGGAAAACCTTTCGGGCTCTGTTAATTCACCGTGAAGCAGAAGCTATCGACTGTGCGGCCGGCCGGCCAGGTCGCTGGATCTCGTTGCACCTAGGAACTAGCTAATCCAGACCGAGGGCAATACGTGGTCCGGTCGGTAGCGGTCGCATGGAATTATAGGCCGTCTTATTAGTTAGCGTGCATTGACCTCCCGTAGCGGTGTGTACACGTCACATTCATATGTGGAAATATATCGTTTTTGTGTGCTGTCATGTATTATTGCGTTGCGAAATGACTGTTGTACGCTACCAGGGGCCAGCAAATACAAAGAGCATCTTTGCAATGAGAGAAGAAAAAGTTTATGCGACACCGATTGTTCTTTGTTGGTTACCCACTGTCTCCGCGTATATGTGGTTGTCGATCGATCGTGACAATTTTGTTTACAAACTCAACTGTGCACAAAAAATTACTATCCAAGTGTTCACGCAGAATTTGTATTCTTAGCCCGTGAATAGTCTTGCAAAGAAAGACAAGGAAAATGTTTTGCGATACTGATTGTCCTTTGTTGCTTACCTACTGTCGTCGTCGTCGTACGTATGTGGTTGTCGATCGATCGTGGGATTTTTTATATACAACTTTCTTTTTGTACAGAATGTTATCCAACTTCCCTCAAAAAAAAATGTTATCCAACGGTAGTAACCCGTGAATTATCAGGAGGTTCAAAGGAATCACGTGACGTACGCCTGGCGTGTGTGAAGGTCGCTAGCTTTGCATGGTACCCGCACAAAAAAAATATGTGGATGTTGTAAATTGAAAGGGACTCACATTTTGCAAAAGCGGATTGTCACGTTCCCTCAAAAAAAAAAAGGCGGGTCGTAACGTGCTGCTTATAAATTTCTTCAGACAAATCGGCCGCCATCAATGTGTACGCCCGAGTACTACACGCCGGATGACCGATCAATAGTCCACGATGGGAATGGGATACCTAATCAATTTCGCTGCTGCATGCGAACTTAGGTTTCTTATATGGTAGAACCAGCTACCCGAAGGCCTCATTTTATAAAAGATGGGACAGGGGGAAAACCCCTTTTTATTAAAAAAAACAGTTACCCGAATTTAAGTCATAGATTTGGTACGAATGTTTGCATTTTTTTTGCATTTACTAGCAAACATACATGTGCGTTCCAACGGGAGTAAAAATCATCCCTCGTACACACTCCCGACATCATCAGTAAATCTCTTAAAATCTTTCACATGATGCTACATGAAAAACAATGTGTTAAGTGGTGTTGCATCAAAGCATAAAGGTGAGACGATTTTTAAAATGTACTCAAGCATAAAGTATTTGAATCTGCAAGCATAAAGTATGTGTTAAGTGGTGTTTTTAGAAATGATTTACATGCTAGATGATAGCAGATATGAAATCTACACATTTTTCTGAAAAAATAATATATTATATGTTTGATTTCATGTTTACAATTAAAAGATATAAATATTTCAAAAAATACTCGAATTTGCCAGATTTAAAAAATAAACAATAGCAAAAGGGAGTCACATGCTAGATTCGAACCTGGGTCTCAGGTTGAGAAGGGGCGCCCCAACCAATGCACTGCTCTCGTGTTTGATGGCATTGATAGGTCGCGGGTTGTAATAAACCATACCTGGCGCAGCGATGCTTTTTTGTCACTTACGGATGGCATAGTAGGCAATTCTAATAAATTTTGTGAGCATTTTCCATGACGCACGATTAGAAATTATATGTGCTTTATTATTAGATAAAGATTTCAAAAAATTGATGTTATTCTTTTTGTGGTATTTTATTTTTGCGGGTACTTTCGATGGTATGGCGGGTCTATCAACCACAAGACCTCAACAGTGACTGTCATTTATAAAATTTGTGCGCTCAATTTCTTGTAGATGCTCACAAGGGATGGCAATCTGTGGTTCTGTACATGCGTCATATTGAGGAGTGTATGCGCATTTTTGTGAACGTCCGTATTTCGAGTGTGTTTCTACTGGGAAAATAAATGATGCGTCATTAACGAGGGAAGAAGCACTCTACAAAAAGGCGTGAAGAAAGTGATACCGATCTGTAGTCTAAATAATTCATTTCCAATTTCACACGCCACGCCTTTGGAGGAGTACCAAGCAGAAGCAAATCCATATATATCTGCAGCATAAATGATTTATTTCCATTTTTATACGTAGTTACAACTAAGCAGAAGATCCTAAAAAACATGAAAAAAACTGAGCAGAAGCAAGCGATCTCTGCAGCATAAAAGAATTATTCCCGTATCTATCCGCGGTTATAATGAAGCAGAAGCGACCCGTATCCGCAGCATATAAACTGGATTTACTTGCATATTTAAACGCAGTTATACTCGAGCAGAGGCGACCCATATCTGCAGCATATATAAACGATTCATTTCCATATTTAGCCGCAGTTCCTTGTCAAGCAGACAGACGTATCCCAGTTTCGTCGAACCATCGCCGCCGAGCAACGGATCCCGGCCGCTCATCATGGCCACGTGGCACGCGCTCGCGTCGGCCGATCGATTTGGTGGTCTGAACGTAACCGCCGCACGCATGCACTCGTACATACAGGTAAACGCGCATCCGCATGCAGTCGTGCGGTTGGGTGGCTTGCCGTTGATATGGCAGGGCGCACACCTCCCACGCCGCACGTAATCTATTGACCCTCTCCCTCCCCCGGCAGTTTTGCGGCGCTCCCGCCATTGCCTTCCCTCCTGCACCTTCTCCTATATAAAGAGGCCAGCTCCCCACGGATATCAGGAGATTACAACACCAGCTGCGATCGGCTACTGCACACCCATCGATCTCAGAGTCCACAAGGCAATAGCTAGACCTAGAGAGGGACAGAGTTCAGCAGGGGTAGAATTCAGAGGGAGGTGAGATCTTCTCAAGGGTCGATCCGGCCATGGCTTATGGTGACGCGAGGATGTCTCCTGCTGCGGCCGGCGGTCGTGGCGGCACGGCCAGGAAGGTCGCGCCATGGATCCTCGCCTGCGTCTTCCTCCTCTGCTCGTCGGTCCTGTTCCTAGGTGAGTTCGATCAGGCAACGAACCATTATCCATCTCCACTTTCTTTTTCTAGTCTCGATTCCTTGAGCTCGATCGTTGATGAACATACTCGCATCTTCCTCATACAGTCATACGCAAGTACGTAAGGTCGTCTACTAGATCGCATCCGGGTGAACCCAGTCAGTCATCAGCTCGCCTGTACTTTCTTCCATTTTCAGTCTGCACTCTACAGACGCATGTTCAATTTTTGTGAAGAAATTAGTACTAGGACTCGTGTTTCCTTCTTCTTTTCCTGTTTTGGCATGAATGCCCCAATTAATCTGTTCTTCAACATGCCTGAATTTTCCTTTCTGTACAGCCAAGCCGGTGGTCATCTGTCGATATTCAGTGACTAACTAGGCCGTAGACGCATGTTCAGTTCTTTTGGAAGAAATTAGCAGACTCGTGCTTCCTTCTTCCTTTCCTGCTTTGGCAGGAATGTCCCAATATGTTCTCGACATGCCTGAAATTTACCTTCTATACACCCAAACAACTGAAACTGTTGGCGGTTAATTTGAGCTTGCAACCTGGTCTGTCCTTGCTTGCACCCTCGTCAGGATAAAGGATTTCTGTTTATTGGAGGGAGAGGATCCTTTAGGATAAAGATGGCGCCAACGGCCAAAATGCTTGCGTCCATTAACTATGGCTTGTGGTTGTAGGTGGTCAGTAGAGCCGTAGAGGTGGTGGTTGTCAGGCTTAATTATTCCTTGTGTTCTTGGTGGGGTTTCTGTAAAGAATATAATCCCGGCCGGGTAGGGTAACAGCAACGCATGCATGATTGGCAGGCTTCATTATTATGTGGAGTATTCTATTCTATATTCCATTACGGCTGGTATTTGTTTATGCAATTCCATAGCGTGTTAAGCAAATTCTAGTTAGCTAACCCCATCTACTTATCCCATTCCGCAAACGTTCGATTAAATTAAAGGGCGCCCCTGTCTGTCTGAAGTCCGAACAGAAACTGCAAATTGCAAACATTGTTTATACTACTGGATATGAATGATGCACCGAAATAGGTGTGCTTAGACCAACTCTATTCTCACCATGAATCATGCTTGCGTTGCCAACATGTCGGCCAGTAGATTAGTGAGCACAAGTTTGGCCAGGCCTACCTAAAGACATGATGAATCTTAATTGTCATTTATTTTGTATTAGTAGCTGTTGCATCTCAACCCAATAGAGTATTCTGCCAATCATATTTCTGCGTGACGTCCAAAGGTAACCCTCTTTTGCAGCGATGTTTAAATCAAACGCGATTACTTGCTAGTCTCATCCTATTATGACAATGAAAGCACAAAAGGCTTCTGTCTTTTTTCCCTTGCAATGTCGCCCGGACCAATATCAGAGAACTAAAGCCCTAAGTCAAATGTTTGTTTTACTAAATATAGTATCGTTCCTTTATGCAAAAGCACAATAGGCAAGAAAGATTTTAGTCTTTGCTGACATGCTTGATCCCCATGCATCAGCATGTATCTTATCCTTGAGCTTTCATGAACCTACTGCTCTAATTTTTCTATATTTGCACATATCAAACAGCCTAAGCCTAAAGTCAAAACCAAGTTTGTTGTACTAGATAGCATCATTTCCATATTAAACCACAAGAGCAATGCATATTCCTAGCTGACAGCTTGATTCCCATGCAATGGATCGCTGTATATCTCATACTTGAGCTTTCATGGGCCAGCTCTAAATTAGGCAGCTAAGAGATGCTATGAATCTAGATAAGACCATTAGACCATTGGTTATACACACAACACACCCTCTACGCTACAAATTAATCTACAATTAATTGCAAGAAGAGTGAACCTTACTGCATTAGAAAAAACTCGTTGAAAGCGAAATGTTTGGACCATGACGCATGCATCAACTTGCCCTTTTCTTTTTTTTCTCAACCATGTCTCGGACTTCAACCGTGACATCGACTGCTACTGTTGACACCGAGTTGAAAAAGTGTGTATATTCATTGCATGCTCACCTAAAATTGAATGGATATATGGTAGGGTTGGCCCATTTCTAAGTCCTAGGTAGGAAAAAATGTTACACAAAGGTTGGCTGTGTACAGACTAAACTTAGAACTTTTGTGAACACGATTAGATCTAGCCACACCCTTTTACTAAACTAGGGTGTCAGTTCGTGTGAGCCTAGTTGTCCACCTACTCCTTAGTTCTTGTTTGATAATGCTTCGTAAATATGATTTGAAATTGTTAAATGCAATGCTATGCAACCTACCTATTCTAGAAACATATATATCAGATTGGTTGGGTAACTTGAATTCGAAGGCCGTTAATTAAATATTGCACAATTCCTCTATTAGATTTTTTCCCCAGTAAATAGTTAATTCCCTTGGTGGTACACGTGAACCATATATGATGCATGATGGCTAAGCTGGTTCTGATCCATGGAAGAACAACAAAATTTAATATTTTCTCATGTGCAATTGCAGGGGCTGAAGGCGCCATTGGTGTGAACTACGGCATGATCGCCAACAACCTTCCGACGCCGGACAAGGTGATCGCCATGTACAAGGCCAACAAAATCAGCTATGTCCGCCTCTTCCACCCCGACACGACCGTCCTCACCGCCCTCCGTGGCACAGGCATTGGTGTCGTCCTCGGCACTCTCAACGAGGACCTCGCCCATCTCGCCTCCGACGAGTCCTTCGCTGCGTCGTGGGTGGGCTCCTACGTCAAGCCCTTCGCCAGTGCCGTAACCTTTCGGTACATCACGGCCGGCAACGAGGTCATCCCGGGCGACCTCGGCACGCACGTCCTTCCTGCCATTAGGAACATCGAGACCGCGCTCAAGGCGGCCGGTATCACGGGCGTCCCTGTCACGACGGCGGTGGCCACGTCTGTGCTCGGCGTGTCGTACCCGCCGTCCCAGGCCACGTTCTCCGAGGGCTCGGCGCCCGTGATGACACCGCTGGTGGCGTACCTTTCGTCGAAGAAGGCGCCGCTGCTGGTAAACGTGTACCCGTACTTCGCGTACGCGGCGGAGCCGGAAACGGTGCAGCTCGGGTACGCGCTGCTGGCCGGGTCGAGCGCGACGTCAAAGGTCAAGGTGGCTTCGGTGACGGACGGCGGGCTGGTGTACACCAACATGTTCGATGCAATCCTGGACGCGGCGCACGCGGCGGTGGAGAAGGCCGGGGCGCAGGGGCTGGAGCTAGTGGTGTCGGAGACCGGGTGGCCGTCGGGCGGCGGCGGCACGGGCGCCACCGTGGAGAACGCGGCGGCGTACAACAACAACGTGATCCGGCACGCGGCGTCCGGCGCCGGCACGCCGCGGCGGCCGGGCAAGGCCGTGGAGACGTACCTGTTCGCCATGTTCAACGAGAACCAGAAGCCCGAGGGCACGGAGCAGCACTTCGGGCTCTTCCAGCCGGACATGAGCGCGGTCTACCCCGTCGACTTCGCCTCCGGCTCCTACTGAGGACTGACGAGTGACGACTGGGACCGTACAGCGCCGAGATTTAGTTTTACTACTACCACACAGATTAATTCGTTTACAGTTTAAGTTTACTCGCTCGTTTAGTCACAGGTTTATCACTTTACTTTACAGCAGCTCTGTACATGTGTAGTGCATGATGGTACACGGCATATATATATATATATATATATATATATATATATACATATATATATATATATACAGGAGCTCATTGCTCTTTCGATGTCACGAGTGCGTTGAACCTGATCTGTATTGCTACTGAATACTGATGCTTCCTTGGTTCAATGTTTGCTCCTGTCATCCTGTGTGCTTGGATAGGAAAATATTTAGATTACCTGGGAAGAATTTAAGACGGATATCCCAGATACTCGGCTATTTGCACTATTTTTTTACGAGGGAGGCAATGTTTTCCTAAATAAAATAGATACTACCAACATTTTCCATATGGATCTTAGAAAAACCATGTGAGCCAGAGTGATACCGAGAACAAACAAGGGGAAAGGAAAAGTAGACAGCAACCTGAACCTGCAACCAAGGGGAAAGGAAACACGCAAGACCAGACCTGAACCTGCAACCAGCCCAGATCAGCAGCAAAAGTAGACAGCAAGATCATCCCCCCTTATACCACCGGGATTCGGACAGGATCAGGTTTCCGGTGGCGGGGACATAACTACGAGTATCAACACAAACAGCATAACCGGACAGCAAAGTACAGGGCTACTGAGAACAATAGGGGGGGGGGGGGGGTCGACTTTGAATATGCCCTATAGACCCCCGCGTCGCCTCCTCTCTGGCGACTCGGGGGATCCCTTCTCTCCTCGTCGTCGCCTGAGGAGCTTGCCGGCAAAGCCCGAGCCGGCTCCAGGGATGGTGGCGGCGGGGCTTCATCTCGCAGGCAAGCTCACGGGTGGATCTGGCGAGCGGGAGCAAGCAGGCGCGTCGCGCGGGCGTGGCTCCAGGTGGCCTGAGAGGTGCACAGCGAGGCGATGGCCACGGGCGGCTGGCTCACGCTTGCGCCGGGGTCCTTGCTGCGGCTGATGGTGGCGGCCGGCGTGGCGGCTGCTGGCGCTTAGGCCGATTGGATCCGGCGCGGCGGCGGCTGGGCGCGGCGCCCCGTGCGCGTGGTCGATGGCAGGGCTTTCATGTGGGCTTTGGAACGCTGGGGCGGCAGCCCCAGGACGCGGCGGTGCCGTCCTGCACCTCCCTCGCGGAGGTGGGCCGGCGGCTGCCTGCGAGGTGGCAGATCTGGGGCCCTCGCGCCCGAATCTTAGAGGCAGTGTCACAAGTATGTGCTACTATCATTATTAACTTTACATCTTTTGGTATCAATATTATGAACATGTGTAACACGACGATCGAGATTGAATAAACCATTCACATTGGGTGCATGACCATTGAAGGTATTATTCATGTAAAGAGAAAAACCATTATTCTCTGACATAAATGAATAACCGTATTGCAATAAACACGATCTAATCATGTTCATGCTCAACACAAACATCAAATAACATTTATTTAGGTCCAGCACCAATCCCAAAGGTAGAGGAAGCGTGCGATGGTGATCACATCAACCTTGGAAATATTTCCAACACACATCGCCACCTCGCCCTTTAGCTAGTCTCCGTTTATTCCGTAGCAAACCGAACCGGTATCTAATAACCAGGTGCTACTAGGAGTACTAGTAAGGTACACGTCAATGACACGTATATCAAATATACTTCTGTTGATGTTGCCAGCCTTCTTATCTGCCAAGTATCTAGGGAAGTTCCGTTACCAGTGACCGTTCCCCTTATTATAGATGCACTTAGTTTTGGGTTTGGGTTCAACCTTGGGTTTCATCACTGGAGCGGCAACTGGCTTGCCATTCATGGAGTTTCCCTTCTTACCCTTGCCCTTCTCGAAACTAGTGGTTTTACAAACCATCAACACTTGCTGCTCCTTCTTGATTTCTACATTTGCGGTGTCGAACATCGCAAATAGCTCAAGGATCATCTCCATCCCTGGCATGATATAGTTCATCACGAAGCTCTAGTAGCTTGATGGCAGTGACTTGGAGAACTATGTCAATCACTATCTTCTCTGGAAGATGAACTTTCACTTGATTCAAGCGATTGTAGTACCCAGACATTCTGAGCACATGCTCACCGATTGAGCTAATCTCCTCCATATTGCAGGCAAAGAACTTGTCCGAAGTCTAATACCTCTCAACACAGGCGTGAGCCTGAAATTCCAATTTCACTTCTTGAAACATCTCATATGTTCCATGACGTTCAAAACGTTTTTGGAGCCTCAATTCTAAGCCGTATTGCATGACACACTGAACTATCAAGTAGTCATCAGAACGTACCTCTCAGCTGTTCATAACATCTACAGACAACGCTTGAGGGGGTGGCGTACCGAGCGGTGCATTAAAGGCATGTTCGGTAATCACCCGCTCCCGGAATATGCGGAGCGGGGAAACTACAAATCCTTCGTTTTGAACTGCAACTCTGCCAACTCCGCACCCAGAGCTATGGAGTGGAGCGATACCGAACATCACCTAAGTACATAAGCCTTCTGTGTAGCAATGAGGACAATCCTCAGATCACGGACCCAGTCCACATTATTGCGACCATCATCTTTCAACTCTATTTTCTCTAGGAACATAGCAAAAAACACAGGGGAGCTACAACGAGAGCTATTGATATACAACATCATTTTGCAAAGACAAATTAGACTATGTTCATGATAATGAGTTCAATTAATCATATTACTAAAGAACTCCCACTCAAATCAACATCCCTTAGGTTGTCTAAGTGTGACATGATCCAAATCCACCAACCCAAGTCTGATCATCACGTGAGATGAGGTGGTTTCAATGGTTAACATCTCCATGTTGATCATATCTACTATATGACTCATATTCATCATTTTGGTCTCCTGTGTTGCGAGGCCATGTCTATAAATGCTAGGATCGTCAAGTTTAACCCAAGTGTTATGCATGTGCAAAACTGACTTACACCCGTTGTATGCAAATGTAGAGTCTATCACAGCCGATCATCACATGGTGCTTCGAAACGATGATCCTTCGCAACGGTGCACACTTGGGGAGAACACAATTTTATCTTGAAATATCAGTGAGCGATCACCTTATAATGCTACCATCGTCCTAAGCAAAATAAGATGCATAAAAAGGATTAACATCACATGCAAATCATAAGTGACATGATATGGCCATCAACTTGTGCTTTTGACCTCCATCTCCAAAGCACTGTCATGATCCCTATCGTCACCGGCACGACACCACGATTTCCATCATCATGATCTCCATTATGGTGTTGCCATCGGGGTTGTCATGCCAACCATGCTTCTACTACTATTGCTACCATTTAGTGATAAACTAAAGCATTACATAGTGCTTAATGATTGACACGCAAGTCACACAATAATTAAAGACAACCCTATGACTCCTGCCGGTTGCCGTATGTATCGACATGCAAGTCGATATAAACTATTACAAAACATGATCATCTCATACATCACCATATATCAAATCACGTCTTGGCCATATCATATCACAACATACCCGGCAAAACAAGTTAGAGGTCCTCTAATTTTTTGTTGCATATTTTACGTGGCTGCTATGGGTATCTAGCAAGAACGATTCTTACCTATGCAAAACCACACCAGTCATATACAAGTTGCTATTTAACCTTCTACAAGGACCACCTTTGTCGAATCCGAGTCAACTAAGGTGGGAGAGACATTCACCCGCTAGCCATCTTATGTGACAAAGTCACGTGTCAGTCGATGGAACCGGTCTCTCGTACGGGGACGAGTAAGGTTGGTCCAAGTCGCTTCATCCCACAATACCGCCGAATAAAAATAAGACTAAGGAGGTAAGCAATATGAAAATCAACGCCCACAAATACTTTGTGTTCCACTCGTGCATATCATCTAAGCATAGACCTAGCTCATGATGCCACTGTTGGGGAACGTTGCATGGGAAACAAAAAATTTCCTACGAACACCCAACATCTATCTATGGAGATCAACAACTATGAGAGGGGGACTGGATCTACATACCCTTGTAGATCACTAAGCGGGAAGCATTAAGAAACGTGGTTGATGTAGTCGAACCTCTTCGAGATCCAAATCACAAGCCGTCCCGCGATCCAATCACGATCTGTCCCGATCTAGCGCCGAACGGACGTCACCTCCGCGTTCAGCACACATACAGCTCGATGACGTCTCCGCCTCCTCTATCCAGCGAGCGACATCGAAGTAGTAGATGATTTCTCTGGCAACACGATAGCATGGTGGCAGCAGTGGTGGTGCTATCCTGGCAGGGCTACACCTAGAGCTACCGAAACCGCAGATGGAGGAGAAAATGATCTAGGGAGAGAGAGGGGTGCCAAGGACTTCGTGTGTGCTCTTGGGGCGCCCCTCCCCTCTATATACCATGGAGGGGCGTGGAGATCATCCCCTCCAAGCCCTAGGGCATAGCCAAGGGGGGAGTTAGACTCTCCAATTCCCTCCCTTTCCATAAACAGGTGGACTTTCCACCTCTCCCAAGCCACATGGGCCTTGAGGGACTTGTGCGCCTGGCCCAATAAGGCTAGGGCGCCTCCCCTCAGCCTTGCAAACCCTTGGGACGTGGCGGAACCCTTGGTGTATTTCCGTACTCCTCCGAAAGTTTCCGGAACCTTCTAGAAACTTCCCGGTATAATACTGGAAAAACCCAAAACTTTTCCGGTAGACAAAATATGACTTCCCATATATAAATATTTACCTCCGACGATTCCGGAACTCCTAGTGACATTCGGGATCTCATCCGGGAATCCGACCAACCTTCGGTCACCAACATGCATAACTCAACAATACCAAATCATCACCGATCGTTAAGTGTGCAGACCCTGCAGGTTCGAGAACGATGTAGACATGACTAAGACAACGGTCAATAACCAATAGTGGGACCTAGATGCCCATATTGGTTCCTACATATTCTACAAAGATCTTTATCGGTCGAACCACAATGTTAAGGATTCAGACAATCCCGTATGCCGTTCCTTTTGTCTATTGGTATGTTACTTGGCTGAGATTCGATCGTCGGTATCTCCATACCTAGTTCAATCTCATTACCGGCAAGTCTCTTTACTCGTTCCATAACACAAGATCCCGTGACTAACTCCTTAGTCACATTGCTAGCAAGATTCTTATGATGTCGTGTTATCGAGTGGGCCCAGAGATACCTCTTCGTCATACGGAGTGACAAATCCCATTCTCAATCCACACCAACCCAACAGACACCCTCGGAGATACCTGTAGAGCACCTTTATATCACTCAGTTTTGTTGTGACGTTTGATACACACAAGGCATTCCTACGATGTCAGGGAGATGCGTGATGTCATGGTCGTAGGAACAGATACTTGACATGGATAAAGCAGTAGCAATAAACTAACGGTCATATGCTATGCTTATGGTTGGGTCTTGTCCATCAAATCATTCTCCTAATGATGTGATCCTGTTATCAAATAACAACTCATGTCCACGGTCTAGAAACCTTGACCACCTTTGATTAACGAGCTAGTCTAGTAGAGGCTTACTAGGGACACAGTGTTGTCTATGTATCCACACATGTATCTGAGTTTCCAATCAATACAATTATAGCATGGATAATAAACGATTATCATGAACAAGGAAATATAATAATAACTAATTTATTATTGCCTCCTAGGGCATATTTCCAACAAGAAACCCTAACAAAACTCCAAAACGTATCTAACAACGAAGCCCTCCTACCGGCAAGGGTCGAGATCCACTATGTCTCCATGACCGGAAGACCGCAGGAGATGAGATAGAGTGGCGGCAGTGCCGATGGGTGGCACGACAAACCCGAGCGCTTGGGATGCCTGATGATCAAGAGCGCTTCACTCACTAGCAACGACGCCAGAAAAGAGTCTTGATGACCCATAAGTATAGGGCATCAATTGTAGTCCTTTCGATAAGTAAGAGTGTCGAACCGAACGAGGAGCCGAAGAAAATGATAAGCGGTTTTCAGCAAGGTAATTTCTACACGCACTGAAATTGTAAGTAGCAAGTGTTTTGATAGCAAGGTAATTTGTGACGATCAAGTAACGGTAACAATAGGTAAGGTGCAGCAAGGTAGCCCAATCCTTTTGTGGCAAAGGACATGCCAAAACGATCACTTATGTGAAGCAAAGTGTTCTTGAGGGTACACGGGAATTTCATCTAGTCACTTTCATCATGTTGGTTTGATTTGTGTTCGCTACTTTGATAATTTGATATGTGGGTGGACCGATGCTAAGGTGCTATTCTTACTTGAACTAACAACCTACTTATGATTAACCCCCACGCAAGAATCCGCAACTATGAGAAAAGTATTAAGACAAAGTCTAACCATAGCATTAAACATGTGGACCCAAATCAGCCCCTTACGAAGTAGCGCAAAAACTAGGGTTTACGATTTTGTCACTCTAGCAACTCATCATCTAATAACTACTTCATGATGTCTATTACGCAACTTTATTCTTGTAGACTCGTGTTGGGCCTCCAAGCGCAGAGTTTTGTAGGACAGTAGAAATATTCCCTCAAGTGGATAACCTATGGTTTATCAATCTATGGGAGGTGTAGGATGAATATGGTCTGTCTCAAACAACCCTGCAATCAAATACAAGAAATCTCTTGTGTCCCCAACACACCTAATACAATGGCAAATTGTATAGGTGCACTAGTTCGGCGAAGAGATGGTGATACAAGTGTAGTAATGATAGTAGATATTGATTTTTGTGATCTGAAAATATAAAAACAGCAAGGTAGCAAGTAACAAAAGTGAGCACAAACGGTACTGCAATGCTTGAAAGCAAGGCCCACGGTCCGTACTTTCGCTAGTGAAATCTCTCAACAATGCTAATATAATTGGATCACATAACCATCCATCAACGTGCAACAAGTAATCACTCCAAAGTTCTTATCTAGCGAAGAGCATAAGAAGAAATTGTTTGTAGGCTACGAAACCACCTTAAAGTTATCCTTTCTGATCGATCTATCCAAGAGTTCGTACAAAAATAACCAAGTTATCCTTTCCGATCAATTTATCTAAGAGTTCATACTATAATAACACCATATGATACGCATCAGCCAACTCTAATGTCACCTAGGTACTCCAATATCACCACAAGCATACATGAGTTAATTAACGATACGCATGAAACAATTTCAGATTCATAACACTCAATCCAACACAAAGAACCTCAAAGAGTGCCCCAAGATTTCTAACGAAGAACCTAGGACAAGAATGTGTATCAACCCCTATGCATAGATTACCCCAATGTCACCTCGGGAATCCGCAAGTTGAGTATCAAAACATATATCAAGTGAATCACTTGAATACCCCAATGTCACTACGGGTATCCGCATGCAAGACATATATCAAGTGCTCTGAAATTCATAAAAATATTCAATCCGATAACGAAATCTCGAAGGGAAAACTCAATTCATCACAATAAGATAGAGAGGGAAACACACTATATGATCCAACTATATTAACAAAGCCCGTGATACATCAAGATCGTGCCATCTCAAGAACACGAGAGAGAGAGAGAGAAAGATTGAATACATAGATACTAGTACATACCCTCATCCTCGAGGAGGATTACTCACACATTATCATGGTGAGAAAGAGAGATTTATTGATGGAGAGGTGCAACCCCGAAGAGATGGAGGCGATGGCGGCCAGGGCACCGGCGAATGGGCGGCGGCCCCTTGACCCTCCTTATTCCTTGGTCTTGGTGCTGCAATGGAGGAGCCTCTCCCCTTCTTGGCTGTTGCCAAGGGAGAGGCAAATTTGTGGCTTTTGGTGGCTCTCCCGAAATTAGGGTTTTCCTCTCCTTATATGTTCCTCTGTGGTGCTCTATGGCCCTCCGATGGATGGACCTTTGATCCAATGGCTCTTGGGCACCTCTAGAACCTTCCTAGCTAAGGGATCCTCACATACCTTATGAGTCCCCAAAGTTGTGGCTTAGCCGAATATATCAGATATGGTAAGAGTTGGACTCAACCACGTCATCAATTCTCGTAATCCCATAATCAGATATTTTCCTTCAGTAAAATGGGTCTCTAGATCACATACGAACTCTGTTTTGGACGAATTTGTAATCTAGAGTCATCGGCATAAAATTCCCCACACTTTCCTAGTTTTAACCTTTCCATTTGACGCCATCTTCGGTGGTCAAACTAACTATCTCTAAAAACTGTTTGTGGACAGATTTCAGGAAAGTTAGAGTCCCCCTCCAACAAGGCTCCTTTTGCGTTTTTTTGACAATTTCCAATTAATTCCTACACATCAAAGTGTGAAACAATAACTTGTGAAATTTTGCAACCACTAATAGGTTAGTCTCAAAAAATCATAAAACAATATCAAAAACATAGGCAAATATGACATGAATACTACATAAATTATCGATACGTTGGAGACGTATCACTCCATAATGCATTCCCTTAGTCCCAAGGATGGTGAAGTGTCATGTATTCGACGTTCATATCACACCACTAAGGGAATCAGAACATACATATCATCAAAATATCGAACACATATCAAATTCACATGATTACTTGGAACATGACTTCTCTTGTGACCTCAAGAACAAAGGTAACTACTCACAAATAATATCCATGCTCAAGATCAGAGGGGTACTGACTAGCATAATGGATCTGAACATATAATTTTCCACCAAATAAACCATATAGCAATCAAGTACACAAGGTAATCAACACTACTAGTCACCCACATGTACCAATCTGAGGTTCCGGTACAAAGATTGAACACAACAAATGAACTAGGGTTTGAGAGGAGATGGTGTTGTTGAAGATGTTGATGAAGAATGGACTCCGCAAGATGAGAGGGTTGTTGGTGATGACGATGGCTTCGATTTCCCCCTCCGGGATGGAAGTTCCCCCGACGGAATCACTCCGCCGGAGGGCAAAAGTGCTCCTGCTCAAGTTTCGCCTCGAGGCAGCGGCGCTTCGTCCCGAAAGTCCTCGTCCTAATTTTTTTAGGTTTTTTGGGAATGTATACCATAAGATGGGCTCCAGAGGTGGGACAGGATGGGCACCCTCCATCAGGGCACGGGTAAGGGGCCTGACGCGCCTTGGTAGAGGGTGGCCACCAGGTGGCCCCCCTCCGGCAGTTTTCAGCTCCAGTATTTTTTATTTCTTGCATAAAAAATCTCCGTAAAATTTCAGCTTCATTGGGGATGTGCAGAATTGGTATCTCTGACATGCTTTTTTTCAGGTACTGAATTCCAGTTGCCGGCATTCTCTCTCTTGGTGTAAAACTTGCAAACCGAGAGAGAAAAGACATTAGAATTACCCCCCAAAGTATTATTATGCATAAAAAATATAAATAACAGTAGGAAAACATGATGCAAAATGTACGTATCAACTCCCCCAATCTTAGACCTCGCTTGTCCTCAAGCGGAAGACGATATCGAAGAACATGCCCACATGGTTTCAGAGAGAGGTGTCGATAACAACAAAATACGGACATAGTAGCATCATGTTTATTATTATAACAACAACAAAAATTAACATATAAATTTCTCATAAATTTTTTATTTCATAACAACGTCATATAACTTCTTATGAGCCAGTAACAATTCATCACTACGTGGAAGTATAAAGCATAAACTATATTGGAAACCAACAAACTATGTTCTCAGTCAACTTTGCAACTACAATTCATCATATTTTCAGGAAGGGTCTTGTGTAGGAGCCTTTGGGCAAGTCCACATACTCAACCATCATTTATTATTCTATGATTTCTAACACTCACATCATACCCATGGACAAAAAGTTTCAACCAGACACATATAAAGATAGGGGCTTATAGTTTGCCTCCCAACTTATTCACCTCAAGGGTGATGTCAACAATAATAACTCATGCCCACTCATATCCAACTAGATATATGTGCCTAGATATTTCGTCACCACATGATGCTTGCCAAAAGAGAAAAATAAAAAGGAGTAGGGAAGAATACTTTGACTCTTGCATAAAAGTAAATACTTAAAGGTAAAAGATAGGCCCTTCGTAGAGGGAAGCAAAGGTTGTCATGCAAATTTTAGTTTGTATGAAAAATCCCTTAGCGCAAAATAACATCATGTTGCATTGCCCCTTGTGATAGAAACCTTTATTATGCAGTTCGTCGCTTTTATTACTTTGCTATCACAAGTTTGTGCAATGCTCAATTTTCACTTACCCTAATTGATCCAACACTTTTAGTAGAAATTTTTTATTGTCTTAATGCACCGATGACAACTTACTTGAAGGATATTCAATCCATAGGTATATATGGTGGACTGTCAAACATGAGTTTGGGTTTTGGGTTCTTGGATGCACAAGTAGTATCTCTACTTAGTGCAGAATGTTTGGGCAAGCACCACATGTTGAAGGATCTATGACAATATAACTTATATGTAAATATGAACAAGCATAAATCATTACGTTGTCTTCCTTGTCCAAGGTCAACAGCTTTGGCATATAATATTTAATGGGGGATCACAATCTAAAAGATGTCCATGATAGTATATTTGCATGTGAATCTTCTCTTCCCTAATTAATTCTTTCATGAGTTGCATCATTGACTAATGCTATGTTTGCCAATATCCAACAAATTTTACCACTTATGCTTTTATTTATTGTGATGTCATTACTCACAATAAGATTAGCATATGATTTTTTTCATTTATTTTCTTTTACTAGGATTTCGAGAAGAAAGTGAAAGGGCAAAATCTCAAAAATTAATCTTTATTATATAACTCTCACTCGATTACATAGATAGATAGGTCACGAAACTAGCATTCAAAAATAGATCATACTAAACTTTTATTCAACTAAATCATGAAAAGCTAAGGATCAAAATAAAAAAGCAAAGGTAAAAAGTGATGGTGATACGATACCGGGGCACCTCCCCGAAGCTTGGCTCTAGCCAAGGGGAGTGCCCATACCCGTGTACTCAAGTCTCCTTTGGTGGTGAAGATGATGAAGCTTGTGTTGATGCATTCTTCTTCTTCTCCAATTTATGCTTGAGGATGAAGTTTTCTTCCCTCAAATAATCATTCTCTTGCTCAAGTTTCAATATCTTCTTGCATAGAGCTGCCTTGCTCTCCTGCATAAAAAGAGAAGGGGTAAAAGGAGTATTGGGTTTACTCCTACCATTAGGAAGGCTTGACTTCTTGAACTCCACATGCATGCATATCTCCAAGTTGAGGTAACGGAGGTTGGAAAAAGAGGTGGACTCAACATGAAAGTAAATAACATGAATGTAAATAGATTGTCCCTTCGCAGATGGAAGCATGGATTTGCATATGTGCTAGAGCTCATTGTTTAAAACAAAGATAAATATAATGTTGGGAGGTGCACCCTTGATGTCAACGTTACGACCAAGAGTTATCAATATCTTCCATGTTAAACACATTAGTGTCGGTTCCCAAGCAGTAAAAGTAAAAGTTTACTCCCCCTCCACCAACAAACACACTCCACGGCTAGCCCAATCCACGGGTACAATTCATACAACCAACATTCCTGGGGTAGTTTTGTTTAATTATTTGCATTTTTTCGGGGCATGGAATCCATATTACCGCCCCTCTCGTGCAAGGACGAGTGAATAAACACTCATCATGAGAATAACCCGCTTAACATGGAAGATACTGACCGCCTCCTGTCGCTTCATGAGCGGTCCATGCACACAAAACAGATGTTCATTTGAAATATTTGAGGTGGCACATGCAAATTTACTTAGAACGACAGTGTAATACCGCATATAGGTAGATATGTTGGACTCATGGCAAGAAACTTGGTTTAAGGGTTTTTGGATGCACAAGTAGTATCTCTACTTAGTATGAATTTTTGGCTAGCAAAATATTCTAAACAAGCACCACATGTTGGAGGATCCATAACAATATAACTTCTATGCAAATATACACAACCATAAATCATTACGTTGTCTTCCTTGTCCAACTTCAACTAATTTTCTCAAGTTTGAAAAAAATTAATGGGTATTCACAATCATAGAAGATGTCCAAGATAATATATTTGTATGTGAAAGTTCTCTTCCTTATACCAATCATTCACGAATTGCTTGTATGACCAATATTATGATTGTCAAACTTTAAAAGATTTTACTTTATAAACCATATGTGAAGATACTACTAAGCATCAATCACATTGATAATTTCATATTTATGATATTCAATTCATTGAAAATTTACTCTTAGGATATAAGTGAAACACAAGAGTAAACATCAAACTACTCTCAAAAGATATAAGTGAAGATCAATGAGTAGTCAAACAATTAAGTAGCTATGTGAGGACTCTCTCTCTCTCTCTCTTAAAAAAGATTTTAAGATCTGATTATTTTATTAAAACATCAAGCAAAACAATAAAATTAATTTCCAAGAATAGCACACATCATGTGAACGAATAAAATTTTAGGCTCAACATAGGCTAACCGATAGTTGACGAAGAGAGGTGGGATGCGTAGTACCCCCAAGCTTAGATGCTTGAGACTTATTGAAATATATACTTGGGGTGCCTTGGAAATCTCCAATCTTGAGCTTTTATATCTCGTTCTATCCTCTCATATCCCGGTTTCACCTATTCTCAAAAACTTCATCCACACAAAACTTGAGAAGAACTCGTGGGTTAGTGCACATAATAATAAATCAAATATTTATGTACTTCCAATACAAGTTGCATAATAATTTTAAGACATCATATAATGTTTACTATCATTTCCATAATTTATATGTAGCAATATAGTCTATGGAAATTATAGGAAAAGTAGATAACAAAACTATGATAGCAATCTGTCCAAACAGAACAGTCTGTAGAAATCTATTAAAACAGTGTACTTATATAACTTATAAAATTATTAAAATTTAGGAAGTGATAAATAATTTTTATTAAAACATTGTGTAAAATTTTTAGAAACTTTTCACGTTCCAGTAAAATATGAAAATTCAAACACTACAGCAAAAGTTTGTGTTTTTACACAACACATATCAAAACATGCAATGCAAGCATCCTATTGCAATTCTTGGAACTTTATATTGAAAATATATATTATAAATAACATCTAACATAGACCAAAAAATTATAATGATGCTCCAAGCAATACACATATCATGTGACAAATAGAAATATAGCTCCAAGTAAGATGTACCGATAATGTTGGAGACGTAAGAGGGGATGCCTTCCTGGGTATCCCCAATATTAGACACTTGAGTAATCCTTGGATATTACCTTGGGGGTGCCTTGGGAAAGTTTAAAGTCATAATTTAGTTGTTTAATTTCCCAAAATGCTTTGTGTTCTAACTCTAGAGGCAAATGATAAGCTTTCCCATATACCATTTTGTATGGAGATATACCCATAGGATTTTTATAAGCAGTTCTATAGGCCCAAAGTGCATCATATAATTTCTTAGACCAATTCTTTCAGGACCTATTGACAGTCTTTTGTTGTATCAATTTTATTTTTCTATTGCTAAGTTCAACTTGACCAATAGATCGAGGATGATAGAGTGATGCAATTCTATGGTTAACATCATATTTAGCAAGCATTTTACGGAAAGCACCGTGAATAAAATGTGAACCACCATCAATCATTAGATATCTAGGGACTCCAAATCTTGGGAAAATAACTTCTTTAAGCATTTTAATGTAAGTGTGATGATCAATACTACTAGTTGGAATAGCTTCTACCCACTTAGTGACATAATCAACAACAACCAAAATATGAGTGTACTCATAAGAGGAAGGAAAATGTCCCATATAATCAAAACCCCAAACATCAAATGGTTCAACTACAAGTGAATAATTCATAGGAATTTCTCGATGCTTATCGATATTACCAATTCTTTGAAATTCATCACAATACAAGACAAATGTCGTGGTTTCGTCATAGCAGATGCCATAGGTAGGCTTATCGAGAGGGGGCGAAGGATGCTGGCAGGCTCCGGGAGAGGGATTAGGCACAAGCGGTGGCTGACACACGATGTACCCAGGTTCGGGGCCCTCCGTGGGAGGTAATACCCCTAGTCCTTCTCGGTCTAGTAGAGACAATGGTCGGGTTACAATGATGCTCCTTGAGCTGTATGAAACGAGGAGGAAGAAGGAGCTAGCCTGCTCTTCCGCCTCTCTATAGGCGTATGTGTGGAGTGGATGTGGAGCGGCCGATCGATCTTCCCTGCATGGGGGTGGCCCGGGGGGTTTTATAGGCCAACCCTCGGAATACAATACAAATAGAAGGTCAAAGGGGGCCCTAGCCGGCAGCCTCTCTAGCTAGCTGCGGGGCCTGGCCGTGGGGTCTTGTCGCCGGTAGGTCCCGCCGGCTGAAGGGTCCCGTCAGTCATAGACGGGACCCGTGAGGCAGGTCCCGATGCCGGTCACATCGAGGCACGGGCCGCCCTTTACGGCGGACGACCAGGGTCAGCGATACGGCCGGCCACCCTGTAGCCACGCCGGGGCAGGTAGCGGAGTGGTTGAAGGTGTGCCGACACTGTTGGAAGCCCGGTCGCCATCCGCCAGGGTCAGAGGCCCTGACGCCTTCGTTGTAGCCATACCGGCGCTGACCCTCGACGGGATGGGGGCCACTATTGCCACGCACGCCCTGCAGACGGTATCCAATGCCCAGCTGGCTGGGGGCAGCCGGCGGACCACCTCCGACAGGGCGTAGCCGGATTGCAGGGGGAGGCGGCCCGCCCTTTGGTTGCGTTTAGGAGGCGGGGAAAAAGGGGCACTTGAGGCTACCCAGGGGTCATCCCCCCGTCAGGTGTCCCCGAAGCCGGGGAGGACCCGCCAATAGGCTGCGGCGGTCCTCGCCGGCTTGAAGATCGTTCTTGTGCTGCAGGCGGCCTTGAGAGTCGAACTGAATCGGAGAGCAATGGTCGGCTCCGGAGCCGGCCAACGCTTCACGCACCGCCTTGGGCTCCCCGCCTGGCTGGGGAGACGTGCCACGCGGCGGAAGAGACCGGGCAGTGGGGCGGGGCCTCCCGTGGCTGCAGCCTTGGCCCGTGCGCAGGGATCCTTTACGGCACGGGGCGGACGGTTGGCATTCCCGAATGCCACGATGTCCACCCCGCGCACCGCGGGAATCATGGGGTCGTGCGCAGTGAATCCGGCCCTCACGATCGCCCGCGTGGGGTATAAATGTTGAGAAGGGGGAGGCAGAACGGCCCGCTCGCTCCCCCTCCTGCCGTCGCATTGCCTTCGTCGCCTCCCTCCCCCCTCTGCGAGAGAGAGAGACTGAAGCACGAGGACGAGCCACGCCGTCGTGCGCCACCAAAGAGAGCCCGTCGACGCGACCTCACGCCCCCTCGGCGGGCATGGCGAGCAAGGGCGCCTGGGACGACAGTGATGTGAACGAGACCTTCATCGAGCACCTCCGCCACCGCCGCAAGCTCCCGGCGGAGGAGCACCTGATGGCGCACCCGGCCGGGCCAGAGAACTCCCCGGCCCCGCGGGAGGGCGAAGTGGTCGTCTTCGCCGACCACTTCCTCCGCGGGCTCGGGCTGCCGGCGAGCGCATTCTTCCGCCGGTTCCTGACGCGGTTCGGCCTGCAGCCGCACCACCTCGCCCCCAACGCCGTCCCGCAGCTGGCGGCATTCGTCACCCTCTACGAGGGATACTTGGGAGTCGCACCGAGGCTTGACCTCTGGTGCCGGCTCTTTTTACTTAAAAGGCAGATGGCGAAGGACCCGACGATGAAGCAGATGGTGATGACCGCCTGCGGAGGTGCCCTGATCCACATTTGCAAGGGAATTGGCTTCCCGAAGCTCCCGCTGCATTTGTCGGTGAAGCGATGGCAGCGGGGGTTCTTCTACGTTAAGAACGTGAAGCCGGAGGAGGACTACATCAACCTCCCCGACTTCGCCAACCACGCGCCGATCGCGATGCTAAACTGGCGAGCGGCCGCGTCTCCGGCGCCCGAGACGGCGGACCGGCTCTGCGAGCGCCTTCTCGCGATGACTGGGTCGGAGGGGCTGAAGGCCACGGACCTGCTAGCCACGATGGTGGCGCGCCGGGTGCAGCCACTACAGAGCCGGCCGCACCTCATTTGCCAGATGGGAGGATGCCACGACCCCTGCCGGCTCTCCACCAAGGAGATGAAGCCGGCCTATGTGGCGAGGAGGGTGAACGTCATCTCGACGGTGAAGATGGCAGAGGGAGAGTGGCAATGGGGGAAAACCCCGTACAGCCGGAGCTGCCCAACACCATGGGTAAGTGACAAGCCGGTTCCCCCTCCATCTTTTAGAGGTGATATGCCTCCCCGTGGTCTAACCGTGAGCCGCCCGGCCCGCCCGCAGTTGTTCCCTCTGCTGCAGAACTACGGGGAGCCGGCCCCCGACACGGCGGAGTCGGATCTCGAGGAAGTCGAGGACGCCGATGACGTGGAGCCGGCTGACTCTGAGCAAGCCGGAGCGTCTCGTACCGGTGACGTGGAGACGGAGACGGAGGGGCCGAAGAGGCCGAGTCGGCGGGAGAGTCCCCTCCCCCGACGCGCGTAGTCGAGGCCCCGAAGAAGTTCGAGACCTCGGAGGACGAGGTCATGGCGCCGCGGAGGCACCAACCTTGGGCTGGCGGCGGCTCCAACTGGGGAGGCCCGGGCGCGGGCGACAAGGGGAAGGGGCCAGCTGCCACCAAGCCGATGCCCAAGCGTGTGGCGACCACGCAGCCGGGCGGCAGCCCCGGAGGCGGCGGCAAGAAACAGAAGGTCGCCCAGGCAGGACCCGTGAGGAGGGCGATCCCCGTCGTCGCCGGGTAAGTCCGTCCTCTCCTCCATCTAGGTTTTTCGGTTTGCCTCCCCCCAGTCTCTTATTTCTTCATGACCAGGGATGCGCGCGCCCTGGGGAGGACACCGGGTGGCGGTACGGAGAGGGCGGCACCGCCGACGACGGCCAAAGGGAGGAAGCGCCAGGCGAAGCCCGGCTTCGAGGCGGCCGAGCGGTAGCGGCATGTCCAGGAGCTCCGCCCCTGGGAGGAGGCGGCGAAGAGGCGAGGGGGAGCCAACGGGGAGGCCGCTGGCGGAGCGTGGGAGCCGTTCCGCCTCCTCTAAGGAAACGGTGAGGAGACCACGGGCGGAGCTTGGGAGCCCTTCCCTTGCGGCCGGGAGAAGAGGCCGAAGAGCCACCATGGCTCCGGGCGAAGGGCGGAGGCGAGCGCGACGGCCGTGGGGGGTGAGGCGGCAACGGGCCACGACGCCGCCCGGACGATCGCTGACGCCGTGCCGCCGAGGCTGGAGCTACCGGCTCTGGAGGCACCACCACCGGTCGTGCCGGTTTCTAAGGCGCCGGCTCCGGAGGTGCCGGCGTCGACGGAGAGTTAGCCTGGAGCACCCGGAGGTGGGATGCCGGAGGGGGGAGCTGTGATGGCCGTGAAAACGGCTAACGCGAGTGCGTCAATGGCGCCCCCCTACGCGGTGGCGACAGGAGGGGCCGGTCGCCTCGAGGTCTCTGATAAGGGAGAACCTGAAGACGGGGCCGGCCGCAGCAGACCTGGGCAGCGGCTGGGAGCCCGTCTTCAGGCGGGCCGTCGAGCGCCCTTGGAGCGGCGGTGGCGGCCGCCGTGGAGGCGTTTGCGGCGGCCCGCGCCCAGGCGACGCAAGATGCTCGGGCCGCCAGCGACCGGTTGGTGAGTTTGGAGCGGGCGGTCGCGGTGAGTCTTCTTTCCTTCTTCCCTTTACTTGCATTCTTCCGTCCTTTCTAGCGGGGACGCGCCGGCGCACCCACTGGGTGTAGCCCTCGAGGCTCGAGCCGGCTGAGGCGCAGGCGGGTCGAGTCTAAAGTTCTTGTTTTGCAGGCAGCGCACGACCGCCGGGTGGCAGCGTACAACACCCTGCTGGGGTTGTACCGGGGAGCTGAGAACCGGCTCGTCGTCGTGTCCGCGGACCTGCGAGGTACGTTGCCCTTGCAAGCGTCTTGCGATCTTCTAGTGGGGGCGCGCAAGCGCACCCATTGGGTGTAGCCCCCGGGGATCAGGCCGGCATCCCCAGAGGCAGGCTGAATCCTTTCTAACTCCCGTGTCTTATGCAGCCACCCATGCCGAGACGGTCTGCCTCTGGCGCCAGGTGGTGCGTATTTACGAGGAGCGGGAACTCCTGACGACGGAGGATGACCAGCTCCATGGGGAGGCGGACCGGGCAAAGGCGTAGCGGGAGGGCCGCGAGGCGGCCCATCGTCGAGCGCTGGCGGACCAAGAGGCGGCCCTCCGGCGGGAGGCGGAGGGTCGAGAGAAGGCCCTCCGCGAGGAGCTGGAAGCCAAGGACGCCGCCTTGGCCAAGGCGGCCGAGGACGCGCAGGCGGCCTGGGATGAGCACGAGTGCCGGTGCCAGGAGTGGTCTGCTAGGGAGGTGTGGTTGCAGGAGCAGGGGCACGAGGTGGACCACATGCTGCACAGTAAGTTTCTGCCGCCTTGCTCTTCCTACTTGGTTTTCTGGTTTGCCTCCCTGCTCGTCCCCCACCCTCTTCTTAGGGCACTTCCCTGGCACGCGGGAGGTCGCGGAGGCGGCCGTCGAAGTCGACCGTGAGGCCCGGCGGGCATAAGGAGAGGCCATCGGGCCGCTGGCCCCCTGGACCCTAGACGAGGTGGGGATCGCCGCCGAGGCACGCCTGTCGGAGGTGGTCCGCGCCCTGAAGCGGCTCCAAGCGGCCGGCATGACGCTGGTCCACACGCTCTGGCCTGGCGCGATGGAGCCGATCTCCATGAACCGGCTGTCAAGGTGGTTGGAGTTTGGGACGGCGTGGGTGAACGCCTGGAGGGCTTCCGCGGCACGAGCCGGCGCGGGTATGGCACTCCGTATTGCCAAATCGTGGTACCCCGAGCTGGACTTGGGCTTGCTCACGGCCCAGCACGCTGGCGTCGACCCGGAGCTGGAGGCGGAGGTCGACGGGATGCTGGTGAGGGCTAGCGATCTCGCGTCCTTTGCCGCATGGTACGAGTACGTCCCGGAGCGCGGGGCGGACGGTGTGGTGGTCCCGAAGGACCAGTACGGGCTCGCCCTGGACGACCCGAATGGGAGCGCCGTCGAGACGGCCGATGAAGGCTCCGACACCGACGAATACGCCAAGTCCGGGCCGACACCGGCTGCGGGGGCTTCTACCTCGGCCGCCCCGGAGGTGCCGGCTTCGAAGGCACCCGCGCCGCTGGCTCCCAAGGCGTGAGCACCGCCGGCTCCAGCGGCGTTAGGACTTGGAGGAAGGCCGACCCGATGCTGCCATAGCTTAGGACTTTTCTTTCCTGCATTTCTGTTTTTAGACTGGAATTCCACCCACTGGGGGTGTATATGTAATGAACTCGTGGCCGTGGGCCTTTTATATGTAATGAACTTGTGCTATTTGTCCTAGAAAGAACGTGCGTGCCGGCTCTTCTTTCATCCTTTGCTTTTTGACTTGTGTTTGCGCGCCAGGATTCCTTCCGGTTTCCACCCTGCCTGCCGGCCAGCCGGGAACTAGTCTAGGACAGGGACGGGGCTTCATCCTTAGGAAAAATAGCGGGCTCCTAAAGTCGACCGACTAGGGCTAGCTTGAGCCCGCAGAGGCTGGTTACTAAGATTAACATAGCTCATCTGGGCCGGACCAGCTGCCGCGCGCGTCGGCTGACCTTCTTGTGAGAAGTTCCTTCGTACCCCGTGGTCCCTTCAGCCGGACAGCCGGGGGCCGGTCTGTAGCTGGTTAGGGAAGGGGAGGTGAAGGGCTGCTTGCTCACATTATTTGTCCGCCTAGGCGGGCAGCCGGGTGAGCCCCCGGGCCCGGGAGCCGGACCCGATTGACGTGCCTTTAGACAACAGGAATTTGTTGGAATCTAAAGTGGCGTGCCCCCATCGTCGGCTTGGGGGCCGTCGTCGCGTTTATAGGCCCAAAAGAGGGAGGATACATACGTGGATTTCAGCAATAAAAAGGGCGGAGGAGCGCCGCGTTCCACGGGCGCTCCGTCTCCTCGCCGGAGGCGTCTCTCTTGCGTTTCTGCGGCTTCTGAGCGTCTATTAGATAGTACGCGTTCTTGCGCAGCGCCCGACTGACGATGAATAGGCCCTCCCATGGGGAGGGCAGCTTGTGCTGGCCGGCGGTTCGCTGGATCCGCCTGAGCACCAAGTCTCCTTCGCGGAAGGAGAGCGGCCGGATCCGCTTGCTGTGATAATGCCGGAGCTTCTGCTGGTAGATGGCCGTCCGGCTCAAGGCCAGCTCGCGGGCCTCCTCGAGGAGGTCGACACCGTCTTCCCTTGCCTCCGTTGCATCCTTCTCGGTGTACAGGGGGGCCCGAGGCGAATCGAATTTGATGTCGGTTGGGCTGATCGCCTCGGACACGTAGACGAGAAAGAACGAAGTGTAGCCGGTCAATCGGTTGGGCATGGTTCAGAGGCTCCAAAGGACAGCCGACAACTCTTCGACCCAATAGCTGGCCGACCGGACCAGTTGTGTCACGAGCCGGGGCTTGATGCCGGACAGGAGCAGGCCATTCGCCCTCTCAACCTAGCCATTTGACTGCGGGTGGGCGACGGATGCCAGGTCGAGCCAGATGCCCCGCCTTGAGCAGAAACGTGCTAGCACGCCCTTGGCGAAGTTTGTGCCTTTGTCGGTGATGATGCTGTGGGGGACGCCGTAGCGTACCGTGATGTCTTCGATGAACCGGACGGCCGTGGGGCCGTCTAGTTTCTTGATTGGCTGGGCCTCGATCCACTTGGTGAATTTGTCGACGGCTACCAGCAAGTGTGTCATGCCGCCTCGTGCGGTTTTCAAGGGTCCCACCATGTCCAGCCCCCAGACGGCAAAGGGCCACGAAAGGGGGATGGTCTGGAGGGTGCTAGCCGGAAGATGGCTCTACGTGCTGAAGCGCTGGCAGCCCTCGCACTTGTCAACCAGCTCCTTGACCGCCTCCAGAGCAGTCGGCCAGTAAAAACCGTGACGGAATGCTTTGGCCACCAGGGACCTCGAGGCGGCATGATGCCCGCACTCGCCCTGGTGGATGTCGAGGAGGATTTCTTGCCCTTTCTCCGGCTCGATGCAGCGTTGGAAGACGCCGGTGGTGCTGCGGTGAACTAACTCGTGGTTGATGATGCTGTAGGCCGGGGCTTGACACTGAATTTGCCTTGCGGTGGCCTCATCGGAGGGGAGCTCGCCGTGCTGGAGGAATGCCAAGATGGGCTGGGCCCACGAGGGAGCCGAGACGGGGGCCGGCCTAGCCCCCGGGACCGGCTCGCAAGTCCCCGGGACCGGCTTGCCAGCCCCCGGGAGCTAGACGGCGGTGAGAGCGTTGACCGTCGTCGTGACGGCGACGAGGCCGGTGCCGACGCGCGTAGGCGTGGCCGGCTCGATTGCCGTGGCGGACGGAGCCGGACCGACGGCTGGTTGTGGCGGAGCCGGCAGAGCTGCCGCAACCGGCAGGGCCGGTTGGGCGGCCGGTTCCACCGGGGTGCCGGCCACGTTTGCCGGCACAAAGATGGACTCCGATTCGGGAGAAGGCTTGATCAAAGGCTTCATCAGCCGCTCGAGGGAGACGCCGGATGGGATGGCCTGTCGCGCGGAGCCAATTTTGGCCAGTGCGTCGGCCGCCTCGTTGTCCGCACGGGGGATGTGGTGAAACTCGCAGCCCTCGAAGGAGCCGGTGAGCTGCTGGATGAGGAAACAATAGCTGGCCATGTTGGCGTCCCTGGCGTCCCATTCGCCAGAGACCTATTGCACCACGAGGTCAGAGTCGCCGAAGCAAATGATGCGCTGAATGCCGATCTCCTTGGCGAGCCGGAGGCCATGGACGAGGGCCTCGTATTCGGCCACGTTGTTGGAGTCGGCGAAGTGGATCTGGAGGGTGTAGCGGAGCTGGTCTCCTCTGGGGGACGACAGGACGATGTCGGCTCCCAGACTGGCTCGCATCTTTGAGTCATCGAAGTGCATGCGCCAATGTGTGGAGTCGGGCGGAGGCGGCACGAACTGGGTTTCGGCCCAATCGACGAGGAAGTCGGCCAGTGCCTAGGACTTGATGGCGGTGTGTGGCT
This sequence comes from Hordeum marinum, assembly GCA_022496015.1. Lineage (NCBI taxonomy): Eukaryota > Viridiplantae > Streptophyta > Magnoliopsida > Poales > Poaceae > Hordeum > Hordeum marinum. Next base: position 392,087,291 of record CM039672.1, read on the forward strand.
CGTACCATATTTCGTAGTCGGCCAGGGCGATGGCCCATTTGGCGATCCGACCGGTGGCGTCCCGACCGGCCATGACTTTGCCCAGCGGCGCTGCGCTCACGATGGTGATGACGTGCTCCTGGAAGTACTGCTTCAGCTTCTGGGCGGCGAAGTATATGCCGTAACACATCTTCTGGTAGTGGGGGTAGTTTTGCTTGGAGGCGGAGAGGACCTCGATGAGGTACTAGATGGGGCGCTGCGTCGGCAGTGCCTTGCCTTCCTCCGGCCGCTCCATGTAACATCCCAAAATTTCATTTTGAAATGTTATGATATAGCTATGCATCCATTATCATCATTTCTTGATTTTATGAAATAGCTGAAATGCCTTTTTCTGATTTTCTGAAAGTCCCCTTCTACTTTTCCCTATGTTGCTTCCCCTATTTGAAATTTTGGTTAAATGTTCAAAATAAGAGAGGAGGAACATGAAACTCCACACCAGGGTCAAATTGGTGAATTATTTGAACAAAATAACCAGGGGTTATTTTGAAAATATTTGCAAAAAGGATTTAAAAACATTTAGGCAATTTCTGAAAATAATATTTTTTTCAAAGTGTTCAAATGACAGAATAGAAATGTTCATTAAATAGCATTTATTATTCTGTAAATTTTGATATATAATACCCCTATATTTACAAACGATTTGAATGCTTTAAAAGCTTTTGAATGTCTCTGGAAATTATTAAAAAGAAACGGTAACCGTTTCCGGTATTAAACGGGCCGGCCCACCGGCTTTAAAAGCCGAGACCGTTACCGGTCGGCCGACCGAGCGCAGTAATGTCCCCCTCTCTCTCTGACGCTGGACCCCACCCCCGACCGACCGTTGCTTCGAACGGTCGTCTTCTCCCTCCCCCGCGCGCGCCGGACCCGACGCCGGTCGCTCCCCCCCCTCACCGGATCTCTCCCCTCTCTCCTCCCCGCACCCCCCCGAGCGCCTATATAAGAGCCCCACTGCCCCGCATCCATTTCCCCCCCGAGCCCCCTTCTCTCTCTCGCCGAGACGCCGTCGATTGCTCGTCGGAGTTCCACCACCACCGGAAGTCGCCGTCGACCGTAGCCACCACCCCCGACCACCATTCGCCTCGCCGTCGCCACCAATCGACTCCGGAGAACCGTCGCCGTCGCCCGGACCACTTCCCCGTCCTCCCCAACCACCGGAACGCCTCGCCGTCGCGTTCACCACTTCCGGACTCGCCGGAGTTTCCCCACGCCGGCGACCTTTACACCGTGAGCATTTCCCTCCCTCCGATCCAAACCCAACGGCTCAGATTAGAAGTCACTTATTCCCGAACCGTTTTCTGTTTAGGATCGGTTGACCGCCCGAAGCACCGCTCGGACACCCACCTCAGCCACTCACAGGTCGCCACATCACCCTAGTCGACCGTTCGTTAGTTTTTCTTTTCAGTTTTGTTTTTCAGAAAACAGAATGTATTCCAAATTTGTTTTAGCTATATCTTTTAATCAGTTTAGTGTTTTGAGTTGATTCTTTTTGCAATAGCTCAAATTTTTCATGTAGTTTCACCCTGTACTTTTAAATTTCAAATTTGAACTATAAAATTTGAATTTAATCAAATTTGCTCAAAATCTTCAAATCTGAATAACTAGAGTTTAAAAATAGATTTTGATATGATTCTTTTTGTCCCTGTTAGATATTGGTTAGGACTATCTCCATGTTTAGTTTGAGGATTTTTAGGATGATTTTTAATAGTGTTTTAGCTATAAACAGAATCTGCTTATTATTATAATATAGTTTTATAAACTTAATTTTGATTAGTTTGATTTAGAATTTGGTTTTATTTGTTTATTAGGTTTTGTTAGTAAACATTTAGTGTTTTCACTTACTGTTAATAAAAATATAAATTTGCCTAGTTTAATTTCATTTAACATAGGAATCACAACTTCTTTTCAAATAGGCATAATTTGATCAAAACAACTAACTAGTAATAGTTTTGTTTTCAAATAAAGTTTTGTATAATTAATTCTGTTTTCTAAGAAAAATTTATTTGTAAGTTATTTTCTGTAAGAACATGTTTTGTTAACAAATTAATAAGTTTAGTTTTCATTCCCCTTGTTAGTATAACCATAGTTGATTCATATAGTGTTTATCAAAACCTTTTATAAACTTTACTAGAGTTTTCCCAACAAACTTAAATTGACTTTGTTTACTTTAATAGTAAAATATTCTATTGTTGCCTTGCTGTCAACAATTGTCTTGTTATTTCAAAATAGTTTTATTATGTAGAAGTGTTTTCATCATCCCCTTTGGAAAAACAAAACTTTGTGTGTTTTACTTGCTAGAGACTTTTGTGCATTGTTTGCCTTGTTTGTTTAGTACTTCTTTGCTGAATGTTATGAGTACTTATTTTGGTTGTATGCTTATTTGAGTGCATTGTTTGTTTCGTTAGATTATCCGGAGTGCGAAACTTGTTACCTAGAGTCACTCACGTACGAAGATCATCAATCAGGCAAGTCACTTTTGATCATGTTTTACCCATGTTTTATATGCATTAGTTCTACCATCTCCCCAGTTGCATGCAAGATAGGTTAGTTGGAAACTTGGTTACATTGTAGTAGTATCAAGTGGTAGATACCTCTCTCAACCCCCTTTGACAACATTGGCCCCGGGAAACGTTGTTTTACCTTTTGCTATGCTATTAGTAGACGGGGTTGGTTGTGTGATTCATGAGAGTTGAGAGAGTTAATAATTTCAAGACCTACATAATGATCAAGATTTCAATACTCCAAGTTTTCAACATACCTCTGGGTGGATGATGGTTGAACGGCGCCCTGGAGAAACCAGTGGTTAGCCTAGGTGATGCTGGAGATGGCCAGTATTCACGCGGAAAGGTCCACCCAGGCACAAAGGGATGGATGGGTGCTTCAAGACCCAAGGCTTACCTGCACAGCCACAAGTCATTATGGGCTCTGGCTTGGTTGGATATCGTGGTAACTCTGGACAGGCGGTGCTACGAGAGGTAGAAGAACGGTAGGAAAGGATGGGCACCGTCAGAGTCGCAGGGAAACCCTTTGGAAGACCATGTTTTGGTCATCCGTTTCTCAAACACCCTGAAGTGCGAGAAATCAAACGGAGGCGACCAAATCTTGTGGGGAACGTGTGCAAAACTCTGCAGAGTACAAAACCTAATCGATTAGCCGTGTCCACGGTCATGGACGACTTGAGCCAAAGGAATTGGAACTTCCGGAACTCTCAACACAAATAATATGATGATGTGGGAATTTAATAATTTTGGGTATGAGAATTGGTTGGTGGAACCATCTCATTAATCAACCAACTTAGTAATGTTTTGCTTAGCCCCTTTTCTTGATGTAGGAAAAATTGGCTTTACGCAAAACTTACCACCCCACCTGCCATATATGCATATAGACTAGATGATTATCTTTTCACTCTTCTCTTGTGACTTTGCCGGCATATTCCATATGCTGACCTACACGGCTGCAACGTATCATGTTGCAGAGTACTTTTCCGACCCGGAGTGAGGACACGTTCTATGCTCAGTGAGATGCCCTTGGAGTCGGATGGACTCATCTACCTTCGACGCTTCCGCAAGATTTAGATATTTCTCATGAGTTGGCTTTTAGCCACTTTATTGTAATTTTTATTGTAATAAAGGACTCGATATGAGATTTTGATTAATATAATGCTGTGTGATTTCCCTTTGATATATACATGGATGTACCGTGTGTGTACCAGCATGATCTTGGGATGGTACGGAAACACCGGAGACTTGACCTTTCAGGTCGGGTCGCTACACTCCACCACCAGGACGACGCTGACGACGCACGTGGTTGCCGTAATGTAGGCGCGCAAAGGCTCCTTGTCAGCCGGCGCGGCGAGGATGGGCGCGCTGGTGAGAGCTTGCTTGAGGTCGCGGAACGTCGCGTCCGCCTCGTCGGGCCAGTCGAACAGGGCCGGCCTGTTCGAGAGGTCTTGTCCCGGCTCAACCAGGGCCGACTTGCGTAGGAGCCTGTAGAGGGGCAAGGCCTTCTCGCCTAGCCGACTGATGAACCAGCTGAGGGAAGCGAGGCAGCCGATGAATTTCTGGACGTCCCGGAGCCGGACCGGCTTGGGCATGTGCTCAATCGCTCGGATCTTCTCGGGGTTAGCTTCGATGCTGCGGGCGGACACGAAGAAACCCAGGAGCTGGCCGGCTGGGACGCCGAAGACACACTTTGCTGGGTTGAGCTTGATCTTGTATTCGTGCAAGTTGGCGAACGTTTCCCGGAGGTCGTCGAGGAGGCTGAAGTGCTTCTTGGATTTGACGACGATGCCGTCCACGTAGACGTGGATGTTCTTGCCTATCTGAGGCAGGAAGCACTTCTGCATGCAGCGCTGGAAAGTAGCGCCTGCGTTCTTCAGGCCGAAGGACATGGTGATGTAGCCGTAGGCCCCATAAGGGGTGATGAAGGAGGTCTTGAGCCGATCGGCCGGGTCCAGCTTTATCTGGTGGTAGCCAGAGTAGGCGTATAGGAAAGACAGCAGATCGCAGCCGGCCATGGAGTCGATGACTTGGTCGATCCGCGGCAGGGCGAACGGGTCCTTGGGGCACGCCTTGTTGAGGCTCGTGTAGTCGATACACATGCGCTGGGTCTTGTTTTTCTTCAACACCAGGACTGGGTTGGCCAGCCAGTCCGGGTGAAACACCTCCATGATGAAGCCGGCTGCGAGGAGCCGGGCGATTTCTTCTCCTATAGTACGTCGCTTCTCCTTGGAGAAAGAACGCAGGGGTTGCTTGACCGGCTTCGCATCTGGCCGAACGTGTAGCTTGTGCTCGGCGAACTTCCTCGGAACACCTGGCATGTCCTTGGGGGACCATGCAAAGATGTCCCGATTCTCACGGAGGAAGTCAACGAGCTCGCTTTCCTATTTGCTGTCGAGGCGGGAGCCGATGGTCTCGCACTGGGTGGGGTCGGCTGGATCGAGTAGAACCTGCCTGGTGTCCTTGGACGGCTGGAACAAGCCTTCGCCGACCGACTGGGACGGAGGTGCCGGTACGGCCGGCTGGGCGGAGGCGAGGGCCACCAGCCGGTCGAGCTGCCGCTTCTCTTCGGCTATCTCCAGGGCCTCGGCCAGCCGGCTTCCATCTCGCATGCAAGCCATTGACATCTGGTACTTGCCGACGATGGTGATGATGCCCTTGGGTCCCGGCATCTGAGCTTGAGGTAGGCGTAGTGGGGGATGGCCATAAACTTGACAAGAGCGGGCCTGCCGAGCAATGCATGGTAGGGACTGTCGAGGTCCACTACCTCGAACAAAACCGTCTCGCAACGGAACTGACCGGCGTCGCCGAAGAGGACGTCGAGCTTGATCTTGCCGATGGGGGTACAGGACTTTCCCGGCACGATACCGTGGAAGACGGTCCGACTTATTTTTAGGTCCTCCACCTTGAGCCCTAGCTTGAGCAGGGTGTCGAGGTAGAGGATGTTGATGCTGCTGCCTCCATCGATCAAAACCCGCGAGAAGCAGCACGAGCGCTTCTCGGAGGCGAGGGTGGGATCGAGGACGAGAGCGTACCTGTCGGGGTTCGGCATCATGGCCGGGTGGTCCGCCCGGCACCAGGTGATCGGTTTCTCGGACCAATGCATGAACTGGGGAGTTGCGGACATAGTGGCATTCACCTCGCGGTGGAGCCGGCTAGGCGTGCTTGTCCGTCTCTTCGCTGGTGAAGACGACGTAGCATTCGTCATGTTCGGGGAACCGGTCGTGTAACCAGCCGTGGCCCCGAATCGGAGCCGGTCCGCCTGAGCTGGACCGGGGTCGGGGCCCGAGCCGAGGCCGGCACCGGTGCGGGGGCTGGCCGTGTGGGGGGAGCCGGGAGGCCATCCCCCCGGGCCAATCGCTGCGAGAAGCTGCACTGCCGGAGCGTATGCGTGGCCGGCTTGGCGCCAGAGTGGTTTTTGTAGGGGAGGTCAAGCATTTGCTCGAAAGTCAGCTTGGGCTGCCAGGCGGCCTTGCCGGTGCGCTGGCGCTGACCGGAGGCCTGGCCAGCCAGCTGCTCCCCCTCGATGGAGGTGACCTGCCGGCTCCCGTAGCGGGAATCAGGCTGGTCGTTCTTGTGCTTGCCGTTCTGCGGCTGCCGATTGTCGACCGCCGCCCGCAGCGCGGCGGGGGGCGTAGCCGGCTTGGCCGGTGCCTTAGCCTTCATCCTCATCGAGGAGTCAGTCGTGGTGTATTTGTCCGCTTTGGACATCAGGTCCGCTAGGGAGGTTGGCTCGGAGCACAGGAGCTTGTGCTTGGGGGGTGCCATCGTAGCAGCCCTCGATGAAGTACTAGATGACCTGTACCTCGTGTACTCCTTCGCAGGAGTTGTGGAGCTCGGTCCAGCGCATGAGGTAATCGTGGAGGGGCTCATCCGGCCCCTGGACGCACATAGCTAGCTCGTAGGGCCGGCCAGGCCGTTTGTAGGTGCCAGTGAAGTTGCGGACGAAAGCCTCCTCGAAGTCCGTCCAGGTGTTGACGCTGCCGGCAGCCAGGCTGTTCAGCCAGGTGCGGGCCGAGCCGATCAGCATGAGGGGGACGTAGCGGACGGCTACGCGCTTGTTCCCCCCGGCGATGCCGACGGTGGTGGTGTAGTCGATCAGCCAGTTCTCCGTCTTGGCGGCCCCGATATACTTCGGGGTGTCGCGGGGGAGCGTAAAGCCGGGTGGAAAAGGCTCGTTGCGGATTCGTGGACCGAAGCAGGCCGGACCAATCGAGCCCTCCTCCTCGAGGAGAGCCGACTGTGCTAGCCGGTCAAGTCGGAGCCACGCGTCATTGTCGCTGTGGGGGACGCGGGGCCCAAGCCGGGCGGCGAGCACGGGGCGGACGGCTGGCGGGATGGACCATGTGGGTTCCTGCTGCGGGGGCGGAGTATGCCCGTGGGTGCGCTGGCTGCCGCCAGCCGGCGCTTCGTCGCGGCGGTGGCTGCCAGCCGGATTGTTGCTACGTCGGCTGTTCACAGCCGGCTGCTCGTTTCCGCGTGATGGGGCACGTTGAGGGTTGCTCCCCCAGGCATTCCGGCTGGAGGGACGAGGGGTGCTGGAGTGCTGAGCCGGCCGGCGGTCAGCGGCCCTAGCGTCCTCGCCCTCGGGACAGGGAAACTCGGAGACGGCCCCGCCGGGGGTGAGGATGACCTGTTGTGTGTTGGCGGTGTCAATGAGGTCCTTGACGTGCCGCTCTCGTGCGGCCCGCTCCTCGCCCTTCAAGGTCGCCAAATCCTCGTAGGCAACCTTGGCGGCGCTTAGGTTGGCCGCCGGGGTGTCATAGACGGGGAAAGGACCGTCGAGGATTTCTGCAACCACGCGTCCGCGTTCTCGCACAGCACCACGCGGGCTGGGCTCGCGGCTAGCCGGGGTGAGACCATACGCGGAGTTGTATTCCCGCTGCGCGGCCTCCATCCGGCACCGCTCGGCAACGAGGGCGCTAGCGTCTTTGAACAGCAGGCGACGGGCCGCCTCCATCTCGGCTCTTGCGGCGAATGGGTCCACCATCATAGCGATAGGAGTGCCCAGTCCCTGGAGGGTGGCGGCGAGTGGGTCGGAGGTGCCGACGCGAGCGGTGGCCACTTCGGCCTCGACCGCTCGCACACGGCCCGAAGTGGTGGAGGAGACGGTGACCATCACTCCCACACGGGTGTGGGGGCCGATGGCCTCGCCCGTGGCGAGCATGCCCACGGACGAGGGCAGGTCGGTGCAGTCGAACACCTGACTAGGGTACCCGTCGGCCTCCGGTTCTTCGGCGAGGCTCAGCTTGCCAAACCGCCCGGCGAGCGTGGCGACGTCGGGCACTAGGTTGCGGCCGAGGCACTCGTCAGAGATGCTGGCCGCGCTGCCCGCAAGGCTCGCCGGAGCAAGCCCCGCGAGCACGCGGTTCTTCCCGGACGTGAGGTGGTCGGGGGAGGCGGTGAAGGGTCCCGCCCGGAGCGTGACTCCGGCCGGCGCCACAGATGGCCCCACGGTGGGCGCCAACTGTCATGGTTTCGTCACGGCAGATGCCATAGGTAGGCCTATCGATAGGGGACGAAGGACGCCGGCGGGCTCCGGGAGCGGGATTAGGCACAAGCGGTGGCTGACACACGATGTACCCAGGTTCGGGGCTCTCCGTGGAAGGTAATACCCCTAGTCCTGCTCGGTCTAGTAGAGACAATGGTCGGGTTACAATGATGCTCCTTGAGTTGTATGAAACGAGGAGGAAGAAGGAGCTAGCCTGCTCTTCCGCCTCTCTATAGGCATATGTGTGGAGTGGATGTGGAGCGACCGATCAATCGTCCCTGCATGGGGGTGGCTCGGGGGGTCTTATAGGCCAACCCCTTGGAATACAATACAAATAGAAGGTCAAAGGGGGCCTAAGCCAGTAGCCTCTCTACCCGGCTGCGGGGGCCCGGCCGTGGGGTCATGTCGCCGGTAGGTCCCATCAGGCACCGACGGGACCCGCGAGGCGGGTCCTGATGTCGGTCACATCGTGGCACGGGCCGCCCCTTGCGGCGTTGTCTTGTGGTGTCCGGTCGGGGTCAGCGGTACGGCCGGCCACCCTGTAGCCATGCCGGGGCAGGTAGCGGAGTGGTTGAAGGCGCGCTGGCACTGTTGGAAGCCCGGTCGCCATCCGCCAGGGTCAGAGGTACCTGACGCCTTTGCTGTAGCCATACCAGCGCTGACCCTCGACGGGATGGGGGCCACTGTTGCCACGCACACCCTGTAGACGGTATCCAATGCCCAGCCGGTTAGGGGCAGCCGGCGGACCACCTCCGACAGGGCGTAGCCCGAATGCAGGGGGAGGCGGCCCGCCCTTTGATCGCGTTTAGGAGGCGGGGGAAAAGGGGCGCTTGAGGCTACCCCGGGGTCATCCCCCCGTCAACAAACTTACTGGCATCCTTGAAGAGAGTAGGCCAATAATAACCAGATTGCAATACCTTATGAGCAGTTCTATCTCCCTCATGATGTCCTCCATAAGCTTTGGAATGACATTTCCGTAGAATTTGTTCCTGTTCATGCTCGGGTACACAACATCTCATAATACCATCTACTCCTTCTTTATAAAGATGTGGGTCATCCCAAAAGTAATGTCTTAAATCATAGAAGATTTTCTTTTCCTTTTGTTGGTATGTGAAACTAGGTGATTATATTTAGCAACAATATAATTAGCATAATCAGCATACCATGGAGTGTTTTGAGAAACATTTAGTGCATCTAGTTGTTCATCAGGAAAACTATCATCAATAGGTAGTGGGTCATCAAGAATATTTTCTAACCTAGACAAGTTATCAGCTACGAGGTTCTCAACTCCTTTCCTATCAACGATATGTAAATCAAATTCTTGAAGCAGGAGAACCCACCTAATGAGTCTAGGTTTAGCATCTTTATTTTCCATAAGATATTTTATAGTAGCATGATCAACATGAACAATAACCATGGAACCAACAATATAAGATCTGAATTCATCATAAGCAAACACAAGCGCTAAAAATTCTTTTTCAGTAGTGTCATAATTTCTTTGGGCACTATCTAGAGTTTCCCTAGCATAATGGATAACATTGAATTTCTTATCAAATCTTTGTCCTAGGACATCACCAACAACATAATCACTAGCATCACACATAATCTCGAAAGGCAAGTTCCAATCAGGTGGTTGAACAATAGGTGCAGTGGTTAGGGCTTTCTTAAGTGTTTCAAAGGCTTCCACACAATCATCATAAAAAACAAAGGGAATATTCTTTTGTAAAATATTAGTAAGAGGCCTAGAAATGTTTGAGAAGTCTTTAATAAACCTCCTATAGAAACCAACGTGACCAAGGAAACTTAGAATACCTTTCATATCTTTAGGACATGGCATTTTCTCAATTGCATAAACTTTAGCTTGATCTACCTCAATACCCCGTTTGGAGATTTTATGCCCTAGGACAATACCTTCATTAACAATAAAGTGGCACTTCTCCCAATTCAAGACGAGATTAGATTGTTCACATCTCTGCAAAACTCGATCAAGGTTGCTTAAGCAATCGTGAAAAGAAGTTCTATAAACGGAGGAATCGTCCATGAAAACCTCCACAATATTTTCACAAAAATTAGAGAATATAGCATTCACACATCTTTGAAAGGTACCAGGTGCATTGCATAAACCAAAAGCCATACGTCTATAAGCATAAGTTACAAAAGGACAAGTAAAGGTGGATTTCTCTTGATTAGATTGTGACACGGGTATTTGAGAGAAACCAGAATATCCATCCAGGAACCAAAAGTGTGTGTGCTTAGTTAATCTTTCAAGCAATTTATCAACAAAAGGCAAGGAGTAATGATCTTTCCTAGTAGCTTTATTTAATTTGATAAAATTAATTACCATCCTATAGCCAGTAACATTCTCTGTGTGGAATAAGCTCATTTTTATCATTAGGAACAACATTAATACCTTCTTTCTTAGGGACGCAATGAACATGACTCACCCATATATCCTTTTGTCATCGAGATACGCATACTTCCAAGTATTAGATAACTGTTTTAGTTTAAACACAGGATCACCTTTAGGTGGAGGAGGACCTCCAAGGGTTTCAATAGGAAAATTGTGTTTCAGTAGAGGTTGTTGTTCAAAGGATTTTTTATCTATTTCATTTCTTTCATGCAAGTGCATATCATTTTCATGGTCTAGCAAATATGTTTCTACTTGATCGGTAGGAGGAAAGACAATAGAAGCAAGACTAATTATTTTATCCTTACTAGGTAATTCTCTACTAAACTTAGAAAAATTAACTAATGAGACACATCACCAAACTCAACACTGACGGTTTCTTTTTGACAATCTATCTTAGCATTAACAATGTTCAAGAGAGGTCTACCAAAGATAATGGGAAAAAGTCATCTTGTGGGGAACCAAGAACTAGAAAATCAGCAGAATACTTTATTTTCCCACACAAGACTTCAACATCTCTAACAATCCCAAGTGGTGTGATGGTGTCTCTATTAGCAAGTTTAATAGTAACATCAATATCTTCTATTTCAGCAGGTTCTATTTCATTCATAATTTCTTGATACAGGGTAAAAGGAATAGCACTCACACTCGCACCTAAATCATAGAAGCCATGATAACAATGATCTCCTATTTTGACTAAGACAACAGGCAAGCCAACGATGGGTCTATGTTTGTCTTTTTCACCAGGTTTAGCAATTCTAGCAGCTTCATCACAGAAGTAAATGACATGCCCATAAATATTTTCTACCAAGAGATCTTTAACCATACAAATACTAGGTTATACTTTAATTTTTTCCAGAAGGATTAGATGTTCTAATATTATTTCTGCGAACCACAGTTGATACCTTAGCATGTTCCTTTATCCTACCAGGGAAAGGTGGTTTCTCAATATAAGCAGTAGACACAACTGGATGAACATTCTAAATGATAGTTTCTTCTTTAGGTATTACCATTTCTTTAATTTCCTTTTTAATAGGGGGATGATATTTAAACCACTTATCTTTAGGGAGATCAACATGAGCAGCAAATGATTCACAGAAAGAGGCTACTATCTCAGAGTCAAGTCCATATTTAGTTCTAAACTTATGAAAAGCATCGGTATTCATAAAAGATTTAACACAATCAAATTCAAGCTTAATACCTAACTCATTACCTTCATAAAGTTCCCAATCTTCAGAGTTATGTTTAATTATTTCCAAGAGATCCCACTTGAATTCAATAGTCTTCTTCATAAAAGAACTAATACAAGAAGTATCGAGCATGGTTTGATAATTATGAGAAAGCCGGGCATAAAAATTCTGAATAATAACTTCTCTCCTGATATCATGATTGGGGCATGAATATAACATTAACTTAATCCTACCCCAAGCTAGAGCGATATTTTCTCCTTCATGAGGCCAAAAAATATATATATAATTCCGATCACAATGAACTAGATGCATAGGATAAAACTTTTGGTGGAATTCTAATTTCAAACGATTCCAGTTCCATGATCCAATATCATCACATAGCCTATACCATGTCAATGACTTTCCCTTCAAAGATAAAAGAAAAAACTTCTTATTAACTTCATCTCCGGATATACCTGCAAGCTTAAATAGTCCACAAATTTCTTCCACATATATTAGGTGCATATCAGGATGTTCAGTTGTGTCTCCTGCATAAGGACTAGCTAGCAGTTGTTCTAACATACCCGAAGGAATTTCACAACCAATATTTTCAGTAGGTGTTGTAGGTTGAGGGGCAAATAATTGTGGTTCCGGCCGAGGTGAACATACCCCGAACAAACCCCTCAAAGGATTGCATTCCATAGTAACAAGTGACAGTAAATCTCAGCATGTAGTATAAGTTTTTCCTTACCGATTTCCACTTACCAAGAGTGCTTCACTCCCCTACAACAGCGCCAAAAAAGAGTCTTGATGACCCACAAGTATAGGGGATCAATCGTAGTCCTTTCGATAAGCAAGAGTGTCAAACCCAATGAGGAGCAAAAGGAAATGATAAGCGGTTTTCAGCAAGGTAATTTCTGCATGCACTGAAATTGTAAGTAGCAAGTGTTTTGATAGCAAGGTAATTTGTAACGAGCAAGTAACGGTAACAATAGGTAAGGTTCAGCAAGGTAGCTCAATCCTTTTGTGGCAAAGGACAGGCCAAAATGATCTCTTATGATACGCAAAGTGTTCTTGAGGGTACACGGGAAATTCATCTAGTAACTTTCATCATGTTGGTTTGATTTGTGTTCGCTACTTTGATAATTTGATATGTGGGTGGACCGATGCTAAGGTGCTATTCTTAGATGAACTAAAAACCTACTTATGATTGACCCCCTCGCAAGCATCCGCAACTACGAGAAAAGTATTAAGACAAAGTCTAACCATAGCATTAAACATGTGGACCCAAATCAGCCCCTTACGAAGTAGCACCTAAACAGGGTTTAAGCTTCTGTCACTCTAGAAACCCATCATCTAATAACTACTCCACTGTGCATTCCCTTAGGCCCAAGGATGGTGACATGTCATGTAGTCGACGTTCACATGACACCACTAAGGAAATCACAACATACATATCATCAAACTATCGAACACATATCAAATTCACATGATTACTTGCAACATAACTTCTCCCGTGACATCTAGAACAAAGGTAACTACTCACAAATAATATTCATGCTCAAGATCAGAGGGGTATTGACTAGCATAATGGATCTGAACATATAATCTTCCACCAAATAAACCATATAGCAATCAACTACACAAAGTAATCAACACTACTACTCACCCACAAGTACCAATCTGAGGTTCCGGTACAAAGATTGAACACAAGAGATGAACTAGGGTTTGAGAGGGGATGGTGCTGTTGAACATGTTGATGAAGAATGGCCTCCCCAAGATGAGAGGGTTGTTGGTGATGACGATGGCTTCGATTTCCCCCTTAGGGAGGGAAGTTCTCCCGGCGGAATCGCTCCGCCGGAGGGCAAAAGTGCTCCTGTCCAAGTTCCGCCTCGAGGCGGCAGTGCTTCGTCCCGAAAGTCCTCCTCCTAATTTTTTTTCTGTTTTTTGGGAATTTATACTAGAAGATGGGCTCCAAACGTGGCCAGGATGGGCACCCTCCACCAGGGCACGGGTAGGGGGCCTGGTGCGCCCTGGTGGAGGGTGGCCACCTGGTGGCCCCCCTTCGGTAGTTTTCAGCTCTAGTATTTTTATTTATTGCATTAAAAATCTCCGTAAAATTTCAGCTTCATTGGGGATGTGCAGAATAGGTATCTTTGACAATGTTTTTTCAGGTATTGAATTCCAGTTGCCGGCATTCTCCCTCTTGGTGTAAACCTTGCAAATTGTGAGAGAAAAGGCATTAGACCTACTCAGCAAAGTATTATTATGCATAAAAACATTATAAATAATACTAGGAAAACATGATGCAAAATGGACGTAGCAGTGCCATTGACGAAAGCACGTGAGCTTTGGGTACACAAAATCCAAGAGGTCCTAGGTTTGATGGGACATTTTTGCATTGCATTGTGCATGGATAAGATTCACCTCATATAATCCTTCCTCAGGAAAGGCCTGGTGTTGGAATTTCTAGCACTTGGTCTGCCTTATTTCTTTTTGGATCTGTAGCAACATAGTGTTTGATAGTTTGTGTACACAAGTGTGCACGAAAAATGATCATAGTGCTTTTGATTGAATTAGGGGCTAGCATGACATACCTTGTTTTGTTGGAATTTCCATTGCTACAAATGGAAGCCAGAGCTGGAGTAATTAACATTGATACATTAAGACAAGGATTTTTTTGGAAAGGAGGATCACCCCAACCTATGCATCAGAGTGATGGATGCAACCCCTTTATTAAGCCAAGTATCTAAAAGGTCTGCGGCCTATTGCAAGCTCGCTCGGAGCGGAATAAGAAATCAAATAAGTAACGAAAAGTGCCACAACCGGCGAACATAGGAGAGGATGACTAAACGGCTATCATATTACTGGACCGCCATCCAGACCGGTTGTAGATATCCTGAGCTACCATCTCCCAACGGGTAGACCCAGTAACAAAAGGCTCCCTGACTTCCGCGGGAGTGAGTAACAACCACGCACGAATCTCAGTAGTGGCCTTGTAGATAACCCGCCACAAAATTTTACGAGTTTGTCTGTTATAAACCATATCACTTCTGCAGTTCCATATCGTCCAAAGTAATGTGCATACTCCTATCCGAATATGTCTCACAGTATTTGGCTCTACTTCATCTAACCACGTACCATATAACATGTAAATACTAATTGGAGGGGCGATACCAAAGGTTGAATGTATTGAGCATCATAATAGTTCGGCGAGATGACAATCAAGAAAGAGGTGTTTAATCATTTCATCTTGGTCACAAAAGCAACAACAAAAAACTATCCTCCCAATTACGCTTAGTCAAGTTGTCCCTAGTTAGAATCACTTGCTTGTGAACAAACCACATGAAGACTTTGATCCTTCATGGTACTTTGATCTTCCAGATAGGCACCAATTTCGAAATCAAACCAGAGTCAATTAGGTCCACATACATTGATTTCATTGAGAAGATTTCGTTCATAGTTAATCTCCAGTGAATAATGGCAGGCTCATCTAATAGGTGAACATCCATCAGCCTGCACACCAGATGTAGCCATGCTTGCCATCGGTCACCTACTAAAGATCTTCGGAATTAAATATTGAGAGGATTAGACTGTAATATCGTAGCCACGTAAGCCTCCCTATGTTCTACAATATTATAGAGAGATGGATATTGTGTGACTAAAGGCATCTCCCCTAGCTAAGTATCCTCTTTGAATCTAGTCGAATTACCGTTCCCAATGATGAATTTAGTCCTATGAAGAAATCTATTTTCATTCTCATTAACCCCATCCAGAAAGGTGAATAATTGGGTTTCACGGTAACCTGGGACAATGTGTGAGATTGTAGGTATTATTACGTAAAATTTCTACCTACGTACCTCCGGTCTCAACTAAAAGTCTGGACAACCATTTGCTAAGTAGACATCTATTCTTTACCTCTAAGTTCTCCATCCCAACACCATCCTAGTCCTTCGGCCTACAAATAATATCACACTTAGTAAGCATTTTTTCCTCTTTATTTCATCACTTTGCAAAAAGAATCATGATCCATAGAAGTCTAACCATTTTCGTATCCCTAGAGGTGCTTCGAAGAAAGACATAAGGAACATCGGCATGCTCGTGAGCATTGAGTTTACTAGTATTAGCCGGCCTCCATATGACATAAGCTTACCCTTCCAATAGTTTAGTTTTTCTCAAATCGATCTTCAATATATTTTGACTCCTTTTAGATAGCTTGCGATGGTGAATTGGTATGCCCAGGTAACTAAACAATGGGGTACCCAGTTCACACCCTAACAATTGTTTATAATCATCTTGTTCATCTTTGGCTCTGCCAAAACAGAATGATTCACTTTTGTTAAAGTTAATCATCAATCCCAACAATTGTTCGAATAAGCATAGTGCAAGCTTCATATTTCTGGCATTTGCCAAATCATGTTCCATGAAAATTATAGTGTTGTCAGCGCATTGTAATACGGACACTACACCATCTACAAGATGTGATTCTAGTCCTCCTACTTGGTCGTCCTCTTTAGCTCTACTTAGGAGAATTGCCAACATATCCACTACTATGTCTTTTCGTACAAAATAATTGACCTACTTCCTCTAGGAGTTGTCGAATCCCTTCATACGCAAGTCTTGCTGAAGGAACGACCATTTAACATTATCATACACATTTTCAAAATCCACCTTGAAGACCACCCCATCTAGTTTCTTGAGTTGATCTCATGTAGTGTTTCATGTAGGAAAACCACACCCTCTAGTATGTTTCTTCCCAACATGAATGTCGTCTGAGTTGGTTGCACCATATTATGTGCAATCCGCATCAGTCGGGCTGTGCCAACTTTAGTAAACAAATTAAAGCAGACATATTGGTCAGAACTGCTCAATATGCATTGCCTCCTTCTTCTTCGACAACAACGTTATTGTTCCAAAGTTTAGGTGGAATAGTTGTGGTTGACCTTAAGACATGGATGAGTGTTATAAACCTTCCATGAACTCTATGGTAGCTTTGCACGCAATTTCCTTTGTTACCAAAATCCAGAATCTAGATAGCTTGACCAGGAGGATACTTTATTTGCATCTTGTCAGCAACTTATGAAGTTATGACTAAATATATTTTAAAGGAAAAGAATTTAAGCATGATATTACCATGTACAATGTGGTACCTTTTTTCAAAAAGGGGAAAGCCCAACCTGTCTCTCTCTATATATATAGTGTGGTATCTTGATACAAAGTTTCATATATAACGTATCCTTGCACACATGGAAGGGAAGAACTAGGGAAGGCTTAACAAGCTAACACATATGTTGAGCATGAAGGTTTTTGTTGGAAATATGCCCTAGAGGCAATAATGAATTAGTTATTATCATATTTCCTTGTTCATGATAATCGTTTATTATCCATGCTATAATTGTATTGATCAGAGACTTAGATGCATGTGTGGATACATAGACAAAACCATGTCCCTAGTATGCCTCTAATAGACTAGTTCGTTGATCAAAGATGGTTAAGGTTTCCTAGCCATGGACATGAGATGTCATTTGATAAACGGGATCACATCATTAGGAGAATGGTGTGATGGACAAGACCCAAACTACAAACGTAGCATATTATCGTGTCAGTTTATTGCTACTGTTTTCTGCATGTCAAGTATATGTTTCTATGACCATGAGAACATGCAACTCACGGATACCAAAGGAGTGCCTTGTGTGTATCAAACGTCGCAACGTAACTAGTGTTGGGAGACGTAGTAGTAAATCAAAAAATTCCTACGATCATCAAGATCTATCCATGGAGAAACCAGCAATGAGTGGGGAGTGATTGCATCTTCATACCTTTGAAGATCGCTAAGCGGAACCGTTACAAGAACGCGGTTGGTGGAGTCGTACTCGCAGCGATTCAGATCGCGGTGGATTCCGATCTCAGCGCCGAACAACGGCGCCTCCGCGGTCAACACACGTGCAGCCCGATGACGTCTCCTATGCCTTGATCCAGCAAGGAGGAAGGAGAGGTTGAGGGAGAGCTCCGGCAGCACGACGGCGTGGTGACGGTGGAGCTACGTGAACTCCGGCAGGGCTTCGCCAAGCGCTACGGAGAACGAGGAAGAGGAAGGGTAGGGCTGCGCCGAGAGAGAGAGAAGTCGTGTCTCAAATCAGCCCAAAACCTTGGTTATATATAGGAGGAGGGATAGGGAGGGTTGCCTTGGCCCCTCCTCCAAGGAGGAGAGCTTTGGCCGAAGGTGGGGAAGAGTCCACCTCCCACAAGGGATGTGGATCTCCTCCTTTTAAATCCTTTTGCCCTATATCTCTTTACCCCAGCCGCATGGGCCTTTCTAGAAAGCCTTGGCCAGACCAAACAGGTCTGGCACACCTCCTCTAAGGGCCCACGAAGTCCTATGGTCGTCACACCCCTCCCAGGGGTCCTCCGGCACCCTCCCGGCACTCTCGGTACACTACCGATGAGCCCGAAAACTTTTCGGTGACCAAAACTGGACTTCCTATATATCAATCTTTACCTACGGACCATTCTGGAGCTCCTCGTGATGTCCGGGATCTCATCTAGGACTCCAAACAACCTTCGGTAATCACGTATACCATTTCCCTATAACCCTAGAGTCATCGAACCTTAAGTGTGTAGACCCTACGGGTTCGGGAGACACATAGACATGACCGAGACATCTCTCCGGTCAATAACCAATAGCGGGATCTGGGTACCCATGTTGGCTCCCACATGCTCCACGATGATCTCATCTGATGAACCACGATGTCGGGGATTCAATCAATCCCGTATACAATTCCCTTTGTCTATTGGTATGATACTTGCCCGGGATTCGATCGTCGGTATCTCTATACCTTGTTCAATCTCGTTACCGGCAAATCTCTTTACTCGTTCCATAATACATCATCCCATGACTAACTCCTTAGTCACATTGAGCTCATTATGATGATGTCTTACCG
The DNA here is from genome assembly GCA_022496015.1 of Hordeum marinum. Classification (NCBI taxonomy): domain Eukaryota; kingdom Viridiplantae; phylum Streptophyta; class Magnoliopsida; order Poales; family Poaceae; genus Hordeum; species Hordeum marinum. The sequence goes on from CM039672.1 coordinate 392,105,833, forward strand.
AGTGGGCCCAGAGATACCTCTCCGTCACACAGAGTGACAAATCCCACTCTCGATTCGTGCCAACCCAACAGACACTTTTGGAGATACACGTAGTGCACCTTTATAGCCACCCAGTTATGTTGTGACGTTTGGCACACCCAAAGCATTCCTACGATATCCGGAAGTTGCACAATCTTGTTCAAGGTCTAAGGAAACGATACTTGAAATTGAAAATCTTTAGCAAACGAACTACACGATCTTGTGCTGTGCTTAGGATTGGGTCTTGTCCATCACATCATTCTCCTAATGATGTGATCCCGTTATCAACGACATCCAATGTCCATGCTCATGAAACCGTGACCATCCATTGATCAACGAGCTAGCCAACTAGAGGCTCACTAGGGACATGTTGTGGTCTATGTATTCACACACGTATTACGGTTTCCGGTTAACACAATTATAGCATGAACAATAGACAATTATCATGAACAAGGAAATACAATAATAACCATTTTATTATTGCCTTTAGGGCATATTTCCAACAGTCTCCCACTTGCACTAGAGTCAATAATCTAGTTACATTGTGATGAATCGTACACCCATAGCATTCTGGTGTTGATCATGTTTTGCTCGTGAGAGAGGTTTAGTCAACGGATCTGCGACATTCAGATCCATATGCACTTTACAAATATCTACATCTCCCTTCTGAATGTAATCACGGATGGAGTTGAAGCGGCGCTTGATGTGTCTTGTCTTCCTATGAAACCTGGGCTCCTTCGCAAGGGCAATAGCTCCAGTGTTGTCACAGAATAGAGTCATTGGGCCCGACGCGCTTGGAATTGCTCCTAGGTCGGTGATGAACTCCTTCATCCAGACTCCTTCCTTTGCTGCTTCCGAAGCAGCTATGTACTCCGCTTCACATGTAGATGCCGCCACAACGCTTTGCTTGCTGGTGCACCAGCTGACTGCCCCTCCGTTCAGAATATACACGTATCCGGTTTGCGACTTGGAGTCGTCCGGATCTGTGTCGAAGCTAGCATCGACGTAACCCTTTAGGACGAGCTCTTTGGCACCTCCATATACGAGAAACATGTCCTTTGTCCTTTTTAGGTACTTCAGGATATTCTTGACCGCTGTCTAGTGTTCCGCTCCGGGATCACTTTGGTACCTCCCCACCAAACTTATGGCAAGGTTCACATCAGGTCTGGTACACAGCATGGCATACATAATAGAGCCTATGGCTGAAGCATAGGGGATGACACTCATCTCTTCTCTATCCTTTGCCGTGGTCGGGCATTGAGTCGTACTCAATCTCACACCTTGTAACACAGGCAAGAACCCCTTCTTGGACTGATCCATATTGAACTTCTTCAATATCTTTTCAAGGTATGTGCTTTGTGAAAGACCTATGAGGCGTCTCGATCTATCTCTATAGATCTTAATACCTACTATGTAAGCAGCTTCTCCAAGGTCCTTCATTGAAAAACACTTATTCAAGTAGGCCTTTACACTTTCCAAGAGTTATATATCATTTCCATTTATCAGTATGTCATCCACATATAATACGAGAAATGCTACAGAACTCCCATTCACTTTCTTGTAAATATAGGGTTCTCCATAAACCTGTACAAACCCAAACGCTTTAATCACCTCATTAAAGTGAATGTTCCAACTCCGAGATGCTTGCACCAGCCCATAGATGGAGCGCTGAAGCTTGCATACCTTGTTAGCATCTTTAGGATCGACAAAACCTTCCGGCTGCATCATATACAGTTCTTCCTTAAGGAAGCCATTAAGGAATGTCGTTTTGACGTCCATTTGCCAGATCTCATAATCATAAAATGCGGCAATTGCTAACATGATTCAGACAGACTTCAGCATCGCTACGGGTGAGAAAGTCTCATCGTAGTCAACTCTTTGAACTTGTCGATAACCCTTAGCGACAAGCCGAGCCTTATAGACGGTCACATTACCATCCGCGTCAGTCTTCTTCTTAAAGATCCATTTATTTTCAATGGCTCACTTATCATCAGGCAATTCCACCAAAGTCCACACTTTGTTCTCATACATGGATCCTATCTCGCATTTCATGGCTTCAAGCCATTTGTTGGAATCCGGGCCCGCCATCGCTTCTTCATAGTTCGAAGGTTCACCGTTGTCTAACAACATGATCTCTAGGACAGGGTTGCCGTACCACTCTGGTGTGGAATGTGTCCTAGTGGACCTTCGATGCTCAATAGTAACTTGATCTGAAGTTTCCTGATCATCATCATTAACTTCCTCTCCAGCCGGTGTAGGCTCCACACAAACAACTTCCTATGCTGCGCTACTCTCCGGTTCGAGAGGAGGTACAATTACCTCATCAAGTTCTATTTTCCTCCCACTTACTTCTTTCGAGAGAAACTCTTTCTCGAGAAAGGATCCATTCTTGGCAACAAATACTTTGCCCTCGGATCGTAGGTAGAAGGTATACCCAATAGTCTCTTTGGGATATCCTATGAAGACGCACTTTTCCGCTTTGGGTTCCAGCTTCTCAGGTTGAAGTTTCTTCACATAAGCATCCCCAAACTTTTAGAAATGACAGCTTAGGTTTCTTTCAAACCATAATTCATACGGTGTCGTCTCAGCGGATTTTGATGGTGCCCTATTTAAAGTGAATGCGGCAGTCCCTAATGCATATCCCCAAAATGATAGCGGTAAGTCGGTAAGAGACATCATAGATCGTACCATATCTAATAGAGTGCGACTACGACGTTCAGACACACCATTTCGCTGAGGTGTGCCAGGCGGCGTGAGTTGTGAAACAATTCCACATTTCATTAGGTGCATGCCAAACTCGTGACTTAAATATTCTCCGCCACGATCAGATCGTAGGCACTTTATTTTCCTGTCATATTGATTCTCTACCTCACTCTGAAATTCCTTGAACCTTTCAAGAGTTTCAGACTTATGTTTCATTAAGTAGACATACCCATATCTACTCAAGTCATCAGTGAGGGTGAGAACATAACGGTAGCCACCACGAGCCTCGACACTCATTGGACCACATACATCGGTATGTATTATTTGTTGGAAATATGCCCTAGAGGCAATAATAAATTATTTATTATCATATTTGCTTGTTCATGATAATCATTTATTATCCATGCTATAATTGTATTGATCGAAGACTTAGATGCTTGTGTGGATACATAGACAAAACCATGTCCCTAGTATGCCTCTAATAGACTAGCTCGTTGATCAAAAGATGGTTAAGGTTTCCTAGCCATGGACATGAGATGCCATTTGATAACGGGGTCACATCATTAGGAGTGATGTGATGGACAAGACCCAAACTGCAAACGTAGCATCTGATCGTGTCAGTTTATTGCTACTGTTTTCCGCATGTCAAGTATGTGTTCCTATGACCATGAGATCATGCAACTCACAGATATCGGAGGAGTGCCTTGTGTGTATCAAACGTCACAACGTAACTGGGTGACTATAAAGGTGCTCTACAGGTATCTCCGATGGTGTCTGTTGAGTTGGCATGGATCGAGACTGGGATTTGTTACTCCGTGTGACGGAGAGGTATCTCGGGGCCCACTCGGTAATGCAACATCACAATAAGCCTTGCAAGCAATGTGACTAATTGTTAGTTGCGGGATCCTGTATTACGGAACGAGTAAAGAGACTTGCCGGTAACGAGGTTGAACTAGGTATGGAGATATCGACGATCGAATCTCGGGCAAGTAACATACCGAAGAACAAAGGGAACGTTATACGGGATTAACTGAATCCTTGACATAGAGGTTCGACCGATAAAGATCTTTGTAGAATATGTAGGAACCAATGTGGACATCCAGGTCCCGCCATTGGTTACTGACCGTAGAGGTGTCTCGGTCATGTCTACATAGTTCTCGAACCCGCAGGGTCTGCACACTTAAGGTTCGGTGACGTTTCGGTAGTGTAGAGTTATGTATGGTGGTGACCGAAGTTTGTTTGGAGTCCCGGATGAGATCCCGGACATCACGAGGAGCTCCGGAATGGTCCGGAGGTAAAGATTCATATATAGGAAGTCCCAATTTGGTTTCCGGAAAAGTTTCGGGCTCATCGGTAGTGTACCGGGAGTGCCGGTAGTGTACCGGGAGTGCCGGTAGTGTACCGGGAGGCCTCCGGGAGGGGTATTTCGACCCCAAGAGGTCCATGGGCTGTGGGAGAATAATAACCAGCCCTTAGTGGGCTGGGAAAACAGCCACAAAGGCCCATGGCGCAGGAGAGAAAGTCCTAAAGCAAAAAGTGGAAAATCAGCCAATAGGAGGCAATCCTACTCCAACTAGGATTGGAGGTGAAGTAGGATTGCTTCCCACCTCCTATTTCGGCCAACCCAAAGGCCTTGGCTGCCTCTCCTCTCCTCTCCTCCTATATATACTAGTGGATTGGGTGGTTTTTGGACAGAATTTCTGGCCACGTGCTACCCGTTACACCGGTGCATAGTTTCTCCTCTAGATCGGTTTTCTGCAGCGCTTAGGCGAAGCCCTGCCGGAATCACTCCACCACCATCACCGGAGCGCCGTCACGCTGCCGGTGAACTCTCTCTCCTCTCCACCTCCTCTTGCTGGATCAAGACGGTGGAGATCGTCATCAAGCTGCACGTGTGCTGAACGCGGAGGTGCCGTCTGTTCGGCGCTAGATCGGAAGGACCGTGATCGAGATCGCGAGACGGTTCGTGATGAGATCGCGGAATGGATCGTGATGAGTTCATGGGACAGATCGTGATCAAGATCGTGAGACGGATCGTGATGAGATCGCGGGACGGATCGTGATGAGTTCACGGGACGGATCGTGATTGGATCGCGGGACGGATCGTGATGAGATCGCGGGACGCTCGGCGATTTGGATCGCGAAGATGTTCAACTACACCAACCGCGTTTCTTAATGCTTCCCGCTTAGCGATCTACAAGGGTACGTAGATCCACTCTCCCTCTCGTAGATGCTCATCACCATGGATAGGTTTGCGTGTGCGTAGGAAATTTTTTGTTTCCCATGCGACGTTCCCCAACATTATTTCCAACAAGTCAGTTGCTCGCTCCATTGTTCCGGAGAACGGAGTCTTGGTCATCTTGCCCATGAGGCATGGTTCGCACGTGTCAAATGATTCGAAATAAAGAGACTCCAAAAGTCCATCAGTATGGAGCTTCTTCATGCGTTTGACACCAATATGACCAAGGCGGCAGTGCCACATGTAAGTGGGACTATCGTTATCAACCTTACACTTTTTGGTACTCACACTATGGACATGTGTAACATCACGTTCGAGATTCATCAAAAATAAACCATTGACCAGCGGGGCATGACCATAAAACATTTCTCTCATATAAATAGAACAACCATTATTCTCAGATTTAAATGAGTAGCCATCTCGCATCAAGCGAGATCCAGATACAATGTTCATGCTCAAAGCTGGTACTAAATAACAAATATTAAGGTTTAACACTAATCCCGAAGGTAGATGTAGAGGTAGAGTGCCGACGACGATCACATCGACCTTGGAACAATTCCCGACGCGCGTCATCACCTCGTCCTTTGCCAGCCTCCGCTTATTCCACAACTCCTGCCTGGAGTTACAAATGTGAGCAACTGCACCGGTATCAAATACCCAGGAGCTACTACGAGCGCTGGTTAGGTACACATCAATAACAAGTATATCACATATACCTTTAATGTTGCCGTCCTTCTTGTTCTTCTTCTTCCCGGAAACTTGCTTACCGGGCGCGGCAACAGCTTTGCCATCCTTCTTGAAGTTCTTCTTACCATTGCATTTCTTGAAACTAGTGGTCTTATTCACCATCAACACTTGATGCTCCTTTTTGATCTCGACCTCTGCTGATTTCATCATCGAGTACAACTCAGGAATGGACTTGTCCATCCCCTGCATGTTGTAGTTCATCACAAAGCTCTTGTAGCTAGGTGGAAGCGACTGGAGGATTCTGTCAATGACCGAGTGATCCGGGAGATTAACTCCTAGCTGAGTCAATGACATTTTGAGTATGTGTTCACTGACAGAACTATTGTCCTCCATCTTACACTTGAAGAACTTGTCGGAGACGTCATATCTCTCGACCCGGGCATGAGCTTGGAAAACCAGTTTCAGCTCTTGGAACATCTCATATGCTCCGTGTTGCTCAAAATGCTTTTGGAGCCCCGGTTCTAAACTGTAAAGCATGCCGCACTGAACAAGGGAGTAATCATCGCAGCGAGAATGCCAAGTGTTCGCAACGTCTTGCTCTGCTGGGAGAAGGGGTGGGTCACCTAGTGGTGCATCAAGGACATACAATTTCTTGGAAGCTAGGAGGATGATCCTCAAGCCACGGACCCAGTCCGCATAGTTTCTTCCATCATCTTTCAGCTTGGTTTTCTCTAGGAATGCGTTGAAGTTTAGGGTGACATTCGCGTTAGCCATTGGATCTACAATATAGATTGTAAAGACAATTTTAGACTAAGTTCATGATAATTAAGTTCACATAATCAAATTATTTAATGAACTCCCACTTAGATAGACATCTCTCTAGTCATCCAAGTGACACATGATCCATGTCAACTAGCCCGTGTCCGATCATCACGTGAGACGGACTAGTCATCCATGGTGAACATCTCCATGTTGATCGTATCTTCTATATGACTCATGTTCGACCTTTCGGTCTTCCGTGTTCCGAGGCCATGTATATACATGCTAGGCTCGTCAAGTCAACCTAAGTGTTTCGCATGTGTAAATCTGGCTTACACCCGTTGTATGCGAACATTAGAACCTACCACACCCGATCATCACGTGGTGCTTCGGAACGACGATCCTTAGCAACAGTGCACAGTTAGGGTGAACACTTCTCTTGAAATTTTATTGAGAGATCATCTTATTTACTACCGTCGTTCTAAGGAAATAAGATGTAAACATGATAAACATCACATGCAATCAATATAGTGACATGATATGGCCAATATCATCTTGCTCCTTTGATCTCCATCTTTGGGGCACCATGATCGTCACTGTCACCGGCACGACACCATGATCTCCATCATTGTGTCTTCATGAAGTTGTCTCGCCAACTATTACTTCTACTACTATGGCTAACGTTTAGCAATAAAGTAAAGTAATTACATGGCGTTTATGATTGGCACGCAGGTCATACAATAAAATAAGACAACTCCTATGGCTCCTGCCAGTTGTCATACTCATCGACATGCAAGTCGTGAATCCTATTACAAGAACATGATCAATCTCATACATCACAATGCATCACATCACATCCTTTGGCTATATCACATCACAAGGCATATGCTGCAAAAACAAGTTAGACGTCCTCTAATTTGTAGTTGCAAGTTTTTATGTGGCTGTTGTAGGTTTCTAGCAAGAACGTTTCTTACCTACACCAAAACCACAACGTGATATGCCCATTGCTATTTACCCTTCATAAGGACCCTTTTCATCGAATCAAATCCGACTAAGGTGGGAGAGACAGAGACCCGCTAGCCACCTTATGCAACAAGTGCATGTCAGGCGGTGGAACCAGTCTCACGTAAGCGTACGTGTAAAGTCGGTCCGGGCCGCTTCATCCCACAATACCGCCGAATCAAGATAAGACTAGTAGTGGTAAGCAAATTAACAAGATCGACGCCCACAACTGCTTTGTGTTCTACTCGTGCATAGATTCTACGCATAGACCTAGCTCATGATGCCACTATTGGGAGACGTAGTAGTAAATCAAAAAATTTCCTACGATCACCAAGATCTATCCATGGAGAAACCAGCAATGAGTGGGGAGAGATTGCATCTTCATACCTTTGAATATCGCTAAGCGGAAGCATTACAAGAACACGGTTGGTGGAGTCGTACTCGCAGCGATTCAGATCGCGATGGATTCTGATCTCAGTGCCGAACAACGGCGCCTCCGCGTTCAACACACGTGCAGCTCGATGACGTCTCCTACGCCTTGATCCAGCAAGGAGGAAGGAGAGGTTGAGGAAGAGCTCCGGCAGCACGACGGCATGGTGACGGTGGAGCTACGTGAACTCGAGTAGGGCTTCGCCAAGCGCTACGGAGAACGAGGAAGAGGAAGGGTAGGCTGCACCGAGAGAGAGAGAGAGAAGTCGTGTCTCAAATCAGCCCAAACCCTTGGGTATATATAGGAGGAGGGAGAGGGAGGGCTGCCTTGGCCCCTCCTCCAAGGAGGAGAGCTTCGGCCGAAGGTGGGGAAGAGTCCACCTCCCACAAGGGAGGTGGATCTCCTCCTTTTAAATCCTTTTGCCCTATATCTCTTTACCCCAGCCGCATGGGCCTTTCTAGAAGGTCTTGGCCAGCCCAAAAAGGGATGGCACACCTCCTCTAAGGGCCCACGAAGTCCTATGGTCGTCACACCCCTCCCGGGGGTCCTCCGGCACTCCCGGTACACTACCGATGAGCTCGAAAACTTTCCGGTGACAAAAACTGGACTTCCTATATATCAATCTTTACCTCCGGACCATTCTGGAGCTCCTCGTGATGTCCGGGATCTCATCCGGGACTTCAAACAACCTTCGGTAGTGTACTGGGAGAGTACCGGTAGAGGGGTATTTCGACCGAAGAGGCTACATGGGCTGTGGGAGACTAAATACCGGCCCTTAGTGGGCTGGTGGAAGTCCCACACAAGGCCCATGCGGCTGGGAAGAAAAGACCAAAGAGAAAAGGTGGAAAAAGGCAAAAAAGGCAAAAATAAGGAGGAATCCAAGTCCTACTAGGATTGGAGGAGGAATCCTCCTCTCCTCCTCTCTTCCTCTTATATATACTGGAGGTTTTAGGGTTTTTGGCACCAGATTTTAGCCATGTGCTGCCCGTTCCTCTAGTGCATAGTTTCTCCTCTAGATCGGATTTCTGCAGTGCTTAGGTGAAGCCCTGCCGGAATTACTCCACCACCATCACTGCGGCGCCGTCATGCTGTCGGTGAACTCATCTACCTCTCTGCTCCCTCTTGCTGGATCAAGAAGGTGGAGATCGTCATCGAGGTGTACGTGTGCTGAACGCGGAGGTGCCATCCGTTCGGCGCTAGATCGGAAGGACCGTGATCAAGATCGCGAGACGGATCGTGATGAGTTCGCGGGACGGATCGTGATGAGTTCGCAGGATGGATCATGATTGGATCGCGAGACGAATCGTGATGAGTTCACGGGACGGATCGTGATTGGATCGCGGGACAGATCGTGATGAGATCGCGGGACACTCGGCGATTTGGATCGCGAACACGTTCGACTACACCAACCGCGTTTCTTAACGCTTCCCGCTTAGCGATCTACAATGGTATGTAGATCCACTCTCCCTCTCGTAGATGCTCATCACCATGGATAGATCTTGCGTGTGCGTAGGAATTTTTGTGGTTCCCATGCGATGTTCCCCAACAGTGGCATCATGAGCTAGGTCTATGTGTAGATGAGATCTCGAGTTGAACACAAAGAGTTTGTGGGCGTTGATGCTTAGATTGCTTCCTCCCTTGGTCGTGTTTTGGTTCAGCTTTTTGTGAGATGAAGCGGCCCGAACCAACATTACTCGTACGCTTACGAGAGACCGGTTCTCTCAACCGCAACTTATTGCATAGATGGCTTGCGGGTGCCAGTTTCTCTCACTTTAGTTGGATCGGATTCGACAAAGGCGGTCCTTGAGAAGGTTGAAAAGCAACTAGTGTATCACCATTGTGGCTTTTGCGTAGAACAGAATTATTCTTGCTAGATACCCGTAGCAACCACGTAAAACATGCAACAACAATTAGAGGACGTCTAACTTGTTTTTGCAGGGTATGTTGTGATATGACATGGCCAATTACATGATGTGATATATATGATGTATGAGATGATCATGTGATGTATAGATTATCATGACTTGCATGTCGATGAGTACGGCAACCGGCAGGAGCCATAGGGTTGTCTTTAATTATTGTATGACCTGCGTGTCAATCATTAAGCGCTATGTAATGCTTTACTTTATCGCTAAACGGTAGCAATAGTAGTAGAAGCATGTTGGGCGCGACAACCCCGATGGCGACACGTTGATGGATATCATGGTGTGTTGCCAGTGACGATGGAGATCAAAAGCACAAGCTCATGGCCATATCATGTCACTTATGATTTGCATGTGATGTTAATCCTTTTATGCACCTTGTTTTGCTTAGGACGACGGTAGCATTATAAGGTGATCCCTCACTTAAATTTCAAGATGAATTGCTTTCTCCCCGAGTGTGCACCGTTGCGAAAGTTCGTCATGTTGAGACGCCACGTGATGATCGGCTATGATAGACTCTACGTTCACATACAACGGGTGCAAGCCAGTGTTGCACATGCAGAACACTCGGGTTAAACTTGACAAGCCTAGCATGTACAGACATGGCCTCGGAACATAAAAGACCGAAAGGTCAAACATGAGCCATATAGTAGATATGATGAACATGATGATGTTCACCATTGAAACCACCTCAACTCACGTGATGATCGGATTTGAGTTGGTGAATTTGGATCATGTATCACACGAATCACTGGAGGGATGTCAATTTGAGTGGTAGTTCTTAAGTAATATGATTAATTGAATTCATTATCATGAACATAGTCAGTAGTGTCTTTGCAAACTGTGTTGCAGATTACTAGCTCACGTTGTAGCTCCCTTGAATTTTTATATGTTCCTAGAGAAATAGAGTTGAAAGATGATGGTAGAAACATTCCGGACATGCTCCGTGATCTGAGGATTGTCCTCATTGCTGCACAGAAGTCTTATGTCCTTAATGCACCGCTCGGTGCACCAACACCTCTAGCATTGTTTGTAGATGTTGTGAACATCTGTCAGGCACGTTCTGATAACTACTTGATAGTTTAGTGCGTCATGCATTACAGCTTCAAATTGAGGCTTCAAAATGTTTTGAACGTCATGGAACATATGAGATGTTCTAAGAGCTGAAATTAGGATGTCGGGCTCATGCCCGTGTTGCGAGATATGAGATCTCCAGCAAGATTCTTTGCCTGCAAGATGAAGGAGAATAGCTCAATCATTGAACATGTGCTGAGATTGTCTGAGTGCTACAATCACTTGAATCGAGTGGGAGTTGATCTTCCAGATAAGATAGTGATTGATATTGTTCTCCAAGTCACTGTCACTAAGCTACTAGAACTTGGTGATGAACTATAAACGCCAGGGATAGAAATAATGATCCCTGAGATGTTCGCGATGTTTGACACCGAAAAGGTAGAAATCAGGAAGGAGCATCAAGTGTTGATGGTTAGTAAAACCACTAGTTTCGAGAAGGGCAAGGGCAAGGAGGGAAACTTCATGGATAGCAAGTCAGTTGCTGCTCCGGTGAAGCAACCCAAAGTTGAACCCAAACCCGAGACTAAGTGCTTCGATTATGAGGAGAGCGGTCGCTGAAGCGGAACAACCCTAGATACTTGGTAGATAAGAAGGCTAGCAACGTCGATAGTAGTATATTTGATATATGTGTTATTGATGTGTATCTTGCTAGTACTCCTAGTAGCACCTGGGTATTGGATACCGGTTTGGTTGCTAAATGTTAGTAACTCGAAATAAAAGCTACGGAATAAACGGAGAACTAGCTAAGGGTGAGGTGACGATGTGTGTTGGAAATGTTTCCAAGGTTGATGTGATCAACATCACACGCTCTCTCTACCTTTGGGATTAGTGACAAACCTAAATAAATGTTATTTGGTGTTTTGCGTTGAGCATGAACGTGATTGGGTTGTGTTTATTGCAACACGGTTATTCATTTAAGTTAGAGAATAATGGTTATTATGTTTACATGAATAATACCTTCAATGGTCAAGCACCCAGTGAGAATGTTTTGTTGATTCTTGATCGTAGTAATACACATGTTCATAAGATTGATGCCAAAAGATACAAAGTTAATAATAATAGTACCACATACTTGTGGCACTGCCGCTAAATGTCATATTGGTATAAAACACATGAAGAAACTCCATGCTGATGGATCTTTGGACTCATTCGATTTCGAATTGGTTGAGACATGCGAACCATGCCTCTTGGTCAAGATGACTAAGGACCCCATTTTATGGTTTGGTGGAGCGGGCAAGTGACTTATTGGAAATGATACATGTTGATGTATACAATCCAATGAGTCTTATAGCGTGCGGTGGATATCGTTATTTTCTTTCCTTCACTGATGATTTGAGTAGATATAGTGTATATTTGCTTAATGAGACACAAGTTTGAATCGTTTGAAAGGTTCAAGCAAATTTAGAGTGAAGTTTAAGATCATCGTGACAAGAAGATAAAAATGTTTATGATATGATCGTCGAGATGAATATCTGAGTTGCGAGTTTGGCATACAACTTTAGACAATGTGAAAATTGTTTCACAACTCACACCACCTGGAACACCATAGTGTGATGGTGTGTCCGAACGTCATAGTCATGCTCTATTGTATATGGTGCATGCTATGCTGTCTCTTATCATTTTGTTACTATAATTTTGGGGTTATGCATTAGAGACAACTATATTCCCTTTAAATAGGGCACCATCTAAATCCATTGAGATGACACCGTGTGAGTTATGGTTTGATAGAAACCTAAGCTGTCATTTCTTAATGTTTGGTGCTGCGATGCTTGTGTGGAAAATGTTTTCACCTAATGAGCTCGAACCCAAAGCGGATAAATGCATCTTCATAGAATACCCTAAGAATAGTTGGGTGAGCCTTCTATCTCAGATCCAAGCATAAAATGTTTGTTGCTAAAACTGGGTCCTTTCTCGAGAAAAAGTTTCTCTTGAAAGAATTGAGTGGAAGGAAGATAGAACTTGATAAGGTTATTGAACCTCTGTTTCAACCAGAGAGTAGCGCAGCATAGGAATTTGTTTCTGTGAAGCCTACGTTAGTTGAAGAGGAAGTTAATGATGATAATCATGAAGCTTCAAATCAAGTTACTATTGAACCTCGTAGGTCGACAAGGATGTGTACTGCTCCTGAGCGTTACGGCAACCCTGTCTTAGAGGTCATGTTGTTGGACAACGATGAACCTACGAGCTGTGGAGGAGCAATGATGGGCCCGAATTCCGACAAATGGTTAGAGGCCATGAAATCTGAGAAAGGATCCATGTATGAAAACCAAGTGTAGACTTTGGTAGACTTGCTCGTTGGACGGCAGGTCGGTGAGTACAAATGGATGTTTAAAATGAAGACAGACGCTCATGGTAAACACTACAAGAAAATCTGCCTGTAGAGACATCATATTCCATAGCTAGAGACGTGGTATTTCATCTCTAGGCAATTATAGAGTCGACTTAGGAAAGCGTCTTTGGAGCGTCTCCTCATGGACCATCTCAAAACATATAGACACGCTGGCTAAGCGTCTATACATGGCATGAGACGCTATATTGGGACGTCCAAAGGCGTCTCTAGATATGACACGCTATATTTGGACGTTCAAAAGCGTCTCAGGATACATAGTGTCGTTCTGTTAGGTACGCTCGTATCACGTCTCTACTAATAGGGCCAATTCATTCATCATAGGCCCTAGGACCATTCCTGTACACGCTTTGTACAGACGTTATATTCGTATCTAAATACATAAAAGCTTCTTTATAATCAGTCATATTTTACTTTATATTATTTGATTTATTCCAAATTATACTTCGCCATTTCAAATCCATTAACTTTCTCATGCCATATGCTTTGCAGAATGATAAACAAATATTGTTATATAAAAACTATCACCCATATCACCAATCACATTCAAAAGCAACAAATATTATTATATGAAGGGATCCACTCATATCAACAACCACAACCATCCCATTCACACAATTTCATTTAGTACGAACAAACACCTTAGGTTCACAACTGAATCAAATCAGATTTTCATACAAAATATGCAAATAATTAAGAAGAGATCATACAAACTAGAACTAAGTTTTCCTATAAAGCTAAAATCTTTATATAATACATAATATTTGTCCATCTAAAGACTAATTCTTCTATAGTTGCTCCTGGCTCCTACAGTGCACTCTAAATCTTGAACTACCCTGAGAAAGAAAGATAACAGAGAAAATTGTAGAACATAACTTTAAGGACAGTGTGAGAACAAATGTATTTTGATGATGTATCATACCAGTGTTTGGTGGCTTGTATCGAGGTTGTGCAGAAGTGGTTAATTTTGGTTTCTTTACCTAAAAACCACAAAGATCCTTCATAAATAAAAATCCTTAAGTACGCACATTGGAGCATAAATGATTGCATGGAAGTGTACTTACATGTGATAGAGGCCATGCAATAACATGACCAATAGCATCCCTTACTGTTTGCAATTTCCCATGTGGTCTAACCAGTGACTCATGTCCAAGTCTTGAAACAGCGCAAACAGAAACTGCTACATATTGCTCTCCAAGCATGTTTCCTCCAACCACATATGTTTTATCTCTACTCACTAAAGTTCCTTCGGCCAAAAATTTATTTTTGCTTCTCGGGTTCAATGAAACCAACAAGACTTTCATTTTTTTTCCTATTTTTCAAGAAATGAAACACTCATTATCACAAACCATGGAAGATTTCACTTTACACAAAAAATGGTTGTTTGCACATGAAATTAGACCAACTAACTATTCTAACCATTGTTATTCAGATATACATATAATATACCTGCTTAGTGATGCAATGAAGCTGTACACTTGGTTTAGGACCACCTTGCTTGGTCACATTGCAATTTTCGGCATGACCATTCTTTGATTCAGGACCATCATGTGCTTTCTACAGTTGAGGTTCAGTTTAGTTGTAAGTAAACTTAGAGAAAACATAGGCATTGTTTGATAACACAGTAGAAATTTATGCATGCATGCGCACACACCTTAGCAACCGCGTGTTCATTTGGTGAAGATGAACTGATGCAACCCTCTTTGGTTCTTGTGCAATTGGTACGATGCAATTCCTGGTCAGTCTTGTCCAGTAAAGTTGATGGTGCACAGTCTTGATTGACCCTATCAATATTTTCAATGTGCGCTTGCTACAATTGAGGTTAAGTTCACATGTAAGTAAACATACAGAAAACATAGACACTGTTTGACAGTGAAGAAGAAATTTATGTACACACGCACTTTAGCAACCATGTGTGGTAATGATGAACCAGCGTAATCCTATTTGGTCCTCGAAGAGAAGCTAGTATGCAATTCTTGGGCAATGAGATGTTTATCCGGCAAATTTGATTTTGCACTTCCTTGATTGGTATAACCCTCTTTGGTTGATTCTGCATGGCCTTGATGAGCCTTATCAAACTTTTCAATGCGTGCCTTCTACATTTGAGGTTTAGTATAGTGCGACATAAGCATACACAATCATAGGCATTGTTTGATAATGAAGCAAAAAAAATTATGCGCACATACCATAGAAA
Source organism: Hordeum marinum (assembly GCA_022496015.1). Classification (NCBI taxonomy): domain Eukaryota; kingdom Viridiplantae; phylum Streptophyta; class Magnoliopsida; order Poales; family Poaceae; genus Hordeum; species Hordeum marinum. The sequence goes on from CM039672.1 coordinate 392,121,208, forward strand.
CCATGTGTGGTAAAGATAAACCAGTGTAATCATCTTTGGTTCTCGCAGAAAAACTAGGATGCAATTCCTGGTTAGTGATCTGCTTGTCCGGTAAAGTTGATTCTGCACTTTCCTTATTGGCCCTACCAAACTTTTCAATGTGTGCTTTCTACAATTGAGGTTCAGTTTAGTTGTAAGTGGACTTATACAAAACGTAGGCATTTTGTAATAATGAGACATAAATTTATGCACACACACACCTTAGCAACCATTTTTTCTTGACGTAATGATGAACCGGTGTAACACTCTTTGGCTCTCACACAATTGCTAGGATGTAGCTCCTGTGACTTATGATGAACAGTTGGTTAAGTATAGGAATGAACTAGAATATTTATTAGTGAAGAAACTATTACATTACCTGCATAGCACTCAATGGAGCATGTTCTTCATTTTTTTATGTGATTCATTTGGGAGGTCACTGCCAGCAACTCTTTTGTTGAGATCAACCTAAAACAAGAACAAGATAATAGTATATTAATACTCATATTTCTATCTTAGCACAAAGAGATGTGTTTCAGATATCAACTTCATCACTTTCCGCGGTTACAAATTCATTTCTCAAATCCTCTGTGGGAAATTTCTCTTCAGGAATGAACGGATCATAGCCAACTCATCTGTCACATTTTCTACATTATCTCCTAGTGATCGCAGTGCAAATTGAACATTTCCTTCATTCTCAGGATGCTGAACAAAAGTCAGTCCCTGAGAAACTTTTATTTCGCTCCAATACTTATCACCATAATACCCTCGAAGATTTTTCGCCTCTTCCCCATGAACACTTTTAAATACTTCTGTATAATCACAGAATGAAAGGCTCCCATTGTTATCTTTCTTTCTTTCTTTCTTCAAGTTTCTCCTATTGAAATAAATACAAACATCTCATTATACTAAGTAGTACTAAATTAAAGCCTTTACTTTAATCAGAAGTAGAAGTATACCATCACTATCTTTGTTTTCGCATTTTTGTATTCACCGTCCTTCTGCTTATGAGCTTCATCCCATAGTTCAATCTTGCTAACCTTTCGATTGCTTTTGATTTCCTGTTCAACGAAGTAAATTAGAATGTTTGATAGTCTTTCTGTTAGAACATATTCAATTTTGTTCACTAACAAAACTTTTCTAAGCCATCTTTAGAAATAAAGAGTTTCACCATCTCTTTTCTGAGCCTAGCATGGCTTTTTCTCCCAGTTGTATGTGGATTCTTCTGCTTCTTTGCACACTCGGTATTCTTTTCGCATAATTTCTGGGGGGAAACACATTTAGTCAATATTCATGTCACCTGACTAGTTATGTACGCCAGATTAAGTATAAGAATAGAACACATAACCATGTGTGAATCCTGGCACCAAAACCCAACAAGAGTATCCCATTGATGTACATTAACACCTTTCGGAACACATGCTACAATTTCAGCCAAAGACTTCGTGTCACGCTTGAAATATTTACTCTTCAAACGAGACTTATACGCTCTCCATTTTTTGTTAATTGTCAATAGGATCCAGTCTCTTGTAAGTTGTCTAGTCTCATTGGGGTAGATAAATTTCTCCTTCAAAAATTAAAATTGGCAATCAGCAATGTGAAATTAACAGTCTTAATCAGTGGTATGAAAAGAGAAGTGCTATGAAAATCTCACCTCCACATCTGTGATCATCTGCCCATGTTTTTGTAGAAACAATTCATTGTCCCATCTCGGAATGTGCAATGGTGCAAATGTTGAGTTTTCTGCAAGCCAAGTAAGATGATGACCGAGAATGGCAGCCGACTTTTCATTTGGAATTCCATTTCCATCAGTCTCCACAATTATCTTCCCCCCGCGTAATTCTGACAAATTTTTACCTCGGAATTCCCCTATAATCTGTCGCACATCTCCATTTGGCCCTGCATGCAAGATTATCACAGTTGCATATAACTAGACCATATACTTCACACCAGATATGTGTTTGGAAAAGAAAATTGAGCTTACAAATTATTTTAATTTGCTTAGTAGAATCAGGAGGCTTTTTTGGTACTAGATCATCAATCTCTGGAGGGCCTTCTAAATTGTCATCATCTGGTTGTACACTTTCAGAAGCTTGCTCTGGGATGTTTAGGCCTCGAAGCCATCGAGGTATCCTCGACATGATATCTCTACCAAACAATGTTAAATCATATGTTAATGTCAAGCATAGAAGCATATGTCAAGGTCATGCATATGAAGATGAGGTGGGAAATAGGCAAACTAAAATTACTACACAATAGCAGAGTACATTGCAGCCTGTGCAACCACTGGCGGATGGTCATGGAGGTCAACTTGGGCCACGACCCCCCCCCCCCCCCTTCAGAAGTGCAAAACATAAATTAGCAGGTATATTCAACGTAATGGCCCAGCCCACCAGTAGAAAAAGTCCAACAGGATTGACCATCCTCGCATTGCTCTCTGCTCTCACAAGGACGCCTCCTGATCATCATGACTCATCCGCCTCCGCCAACGTCCTCCACACCTCCAGTCAAGTGTAGAAGTGGCCATGGCGGCCTGATTCGGTTGACAACAAACTCTTCCTTAATTCATTTCTTCTCGGCTCCTCGTTACCCCGCCCAGCAGAAACTGGAACACCACCGTAGATCACACACCCAAGCCACGGACACCGGCACACCAGCAGCTCGCACCCGAGTCCCTGGAGGACTATACCTCGATCCCACACACGCTCTCCCACGCAGCAAAGGCTTCGGCACGCCGCATGCCCACGCTGACGCCCTGGTTCGTTGGATACTGTAATTTGGTTTCAGACTTACATCAGTGTTTGGTTTGGTTGGGTATATCCAGTATTCATATGTGTGTCCTATGTTGATTATCTGATAGAGAACTGAGAATTGCGAATTGAGACGTTCTGGTATTTTAGATGTCAACTCCAGTACCGTGTGCAACCAAACACTATCATGTGTTATGCTCCAGTGTAAATGGAATGTGAGGTTATTCGGCCAATCTATATAACAGCACTTGTACTACTTTTCTGTTTTACCATATAAAATTTGATTGGACCAAACAGTTGCTCACGTATTTTCAAGAAAATCTGTCAGAATTGATTTTTAGGCAAGCAAGCAATTCAACAAACACTTAGAGTGCATTGCCTACATAAAGGAAGGAAGGAGACTAAGGAGAATAGGATCGGGACTTGAGATGCATATAAATGAAGGAGCCCACTTCGGTTGATTTAATGGTAAAACTGTAGGGGCTATGGGATTTAAGGAATTACCTGCTTCACGTGGTAGAGCTGAAGATACGGATTGACCGATTGAGGCGAGAGTTGTTAGCGCGCTGTGTACTGACGGAACACGCACGCAGCTTCGAGGACGACGTCGGAGGAGGAGCACGGCTTCGTGACGGCGGGGGAGACCGCACCGCGGGTCTCCAAATTAGCGATCTTATCGACGGAGGAAAACGGGCATCGGCGGCAGGCGGTGATAGCGGCAGAGGGTAGCGCTTGAGGGTGAGGCTGACACAGCGCTGGGTGCGGGAACGGGCGGCGATCACGGCGCAGATTGGACCAGGAGGTTGGATAAATGAGGAGGTGGGGGATGGGGGCGAGGGAAAATCTAAAGAAAATTGAGAAACGCGGGAAGTATGCGCGGTAAAGAAAATAATCTCTGGCGCCAAAACTCTATAAGGAAAAAAATAGTCCGGAGGTCAAATTTGATTAGGTGCGAAAAATAGTTTGAGGACGATAAGTAATCACATACATGGATATGTTTAAAAATGCATATATGAATAAATAATTTTTAGGTTTATCTTTTATTGTATAAATAAATCGGTATTCTTTGTTATTGTTTCAAAAAAGATCAAACTTTATTGGGTAATACATGTATCCAAGTAATATTGATATAGTTTAAAAAAAGGCAGTGGCAGATCAAAGTTAGCCTTCCCCTCCACCGTGCTCTGCCCGTGTCGACCATGAACGCCGCCCTAGCGTGCCATCCGTTTACATAGACCATCTCGATGATGGGGGGCGGCGGTACATAGACCATTTGGTCACTGATGTGGTGTCGGCGTCTCCATGGTGATGGCATCCAATGTGGCGAACGTGGCCCGACATTGTGTTGTAGCACCTGGGGCGGGTCATAACTGTGTTGGCCGCACGCGCCCGTCGCAAATTGTACATGGCCTCCACCGCCCCAAGTTGTAGCACCGCCCCGCCATATATGTGGGAGAGGGAGGACCCCCACAAGCGCGCGCAACCGGTGGTAGGTGTTCGAAATATGCCCTAGAGGCAATAAATAAAGTGTTTCTTATTATATTTCCTTGTTCATGATAATCGTTTATTATCCATGCTATAATTGTATTGATTGGAAACACATTACATGTGTGGGTAAATAGACAACACTATGTCAAACATCGGACGAGTGCCTTGTGTGTATCAAATGTCGCAACGTAACTGGGTGACTATAAAGGTGCTCTACAGGTATCTCCGAGGGTGTCTGTTGAGTTGGCATGGATCAAGACTGCGATTTGTTACTCCGTGTGACGGAGAGGTATCTCAGGGCCCACTCGGTAATACAGCATCACAATAAGCCGCACGAGCACCAAATCGGGAGTCACTTGTTGGGGGTTAGGCTCACCATGGTTGTTTGGAGGTAGGGGACTGGGAGCAGGGAGAGACGGGTGACAAAACGAGTGGCTGTGTTGCGAGGGGATAAAACAAAAGAGAAAGGGAAAGAGAAAACGGTGTGCGTGGGGCCAAGAGAGACGTGGTTCTGTGCACGAGGTCACAGGTACGCTAGCGAGCAAGGCGTCCGGTTCAAATATTCGGTCGGCGCATCGCATACAAAGTGATTACCTTTGGGAAAACAACACATCCGACTCGATATGTTGGGTCAACTAAGGGAGAAGCACGAAAATTCCTCTTCTTCCCTCATTTTTTTCCTTTTCCTTTCACTTTTATTGTTATTTTACTTTTTGTTTTAATTTTTACTTATTTTTCCTTTTTATATTTTCTATTTGCCTTTTCTTTCCATTTTTCAAATTCTTGAAGTTCTTCCAAATTTTGATCTATTTTAAATTCTCAAACTTTTTAAATTGATGAAAATTTTCTTCAAACCATGAACTTTTATAAATTCTAAATAAATTCAAGTTCAGAAACTTTTCTTGAATTTGTGAATTGTTCCCTAGTTCAAGAACTTTTCCAATTTGTTGTCAAAAAAAATTGGGTCCATAAACCTTTTTCAAATTCATGAAACTTATTCAAATACTTGAACTATTCTTGAGGTCATGAACATTTTAAAATTAATTTTTCTCCGTATGTGAATATATTTCTCTGAATTGGTGAACTTTTTAAAAAAATCATGAAAAAAATTAGAAGCCTTGAACTTTTTCAAATTCATGTTTTTTTCAAGATCACGAACATTTTCAAATTTGATGTTCCCCCAAAACTTTGAACTTTTTATAAAGTCTGCAGCCATATGTGGTCGTTCCCAGGATTTTAAGAATAACAAAAGAAGCATCGAATCATGAAGTGAACCTGAAGCACACTTCATCCGTAGTTTCCAACATTTAGCAGTAGTACTGTCATGTTACAGTTAAAAAAACAATTTTAAAACTTTTCAAAGAACTAAACGGACAGCCATACAATTCATTCATGACAAAAGGGAGCATACGCATTAAAAAAAGACCATAGGCTCGTTCATTACAGAGTAGCACAAGGAACAATACATTCTGTAGAAGATCCACCGAGCTGGAATAATAATGTTGGAGTAACTCTACCTAGGAGCATGGATGACAAGTGCTCAACCTATATCTTGTCTAACGATAACAAGCTGAAAGCCCAATGACTAATCTGTTTCATCTGAAGATGGTTCTCCACCCATGTCAAAAGTATCACGAGGTTTGAATTTCACCATGGTATTCCAATTCTCACTTCTGGGATGTTGGATATAAAAGACCTGATCCACTTGGGAAGAAAATACAAAAGGATCATCCTCTAAATTCTCCCCTGTATGTATTTTTCGGGAGAAGTTCACATGTGTGAATCCAAACTCATCTCTTATAATACCAGCTTTGTGATGAACATCATACCAATCACATTTGAAGAACACGACCTTGTAATCTCTGTATGATAATTCGAAGATGTCAGATAACCGGCCATAATAGGACACACCATTTTCAGCAAGGTTCACGACGCCACTATTTTGTGTCACGCGTCCTGTCTCGCGACTGATAGTATGAAACCTGAAACCATTAATTATATAGCCACTGTAGCGCACCCCGCATTTGCTTGGTTTTGCGGCTAATGCTCTTATCTTTTCTGTGATATCCGGTCCATCATCTAGTACAACCTGTATGTAAGAGTGGTTACATTGAATTCATATGGAACTACAATGAAGGAACATGCTAAAGGTGAATTGTACCTTTTGTTCCAACCAGTCAGCAAAGTGTCTACTAATCAAATCCTCATTGTCATCATCCGTCAAATTTAAGTTACCCGGTTTCCTCTTCTCTTGATCCACAAATTCTCTGTAATAATAAGACAAATAACACAATTATTTTTTCCAACTTGTGAAACACAACAGAAATAGAAGATAGCACTAAAGCACACCTACGGAGATCATCAAGCTCATCAGAGTGTCGCAAGACATATCGATGTGCTTGAACTAGAAGCTGATCGTCAAACTGGCCTACAGTGACAGCCTTTCCAATTGGCTCACCAACACTATCGAACATGTACATGCCCTTTGTATTATCTGAATGATCAGGGTTCCTAGATGTTCTTGTGAAACGTGTGGTCCCTTCTAGAAATCTTGAACAAAAGGTCAAGCATTCTTCAACAATATATCCTTCAGCAATAGAACCTTCAGGATGAGCTCTATTGCGCACAAGTGACTTTAGCCAAACAAATGATATGAACATCATAAAACAACAATGTTATATGCATCATGGGAAACAATAAATCAAATCATATACTTAGATGCGTTGTGGAAGATAACAAATCAAACCAAAGTAGCATACCTCTCTAGAGGGTACATCCACCTGTAATGCACCGGGCCACCAAGTTTAGCTTCTTCAACTAAGTGCACCATTAAATGTACCATGACAGTAAAAAAGATGTAAGAAAAACTTTTTCCATATTACAAAGTGTCTTCACAATACTCTCTTGCAGTTTGTCAAGCTCAGAGACATCTAACACTTTGGAGCATAGCTTCTTGAAGAAATTAGCCAGCTCAACAACTATTATCATGACATCTTTACTGGGATAACAATGTAAAAGTGCCACAGGAAGGATGTCTTCTAGAATAACAAGACAATCGTGGCTTTTGAGGCCGGTCAATGTCAATTCTTTCATGTTCACACACCTCGAAAAGTTTGATGCACAACCATCAGGGGTCCTACAATTCTTAATCATTGTACAAAGAATCTCCTTCTTTTCTTTATACATATTAAAAGGTGTGTGCGGCAATTCAGTTTTACCTTTATCACCTTCATTGGGTTGAAGGCTAGATCGAATTCCAATTTCTCCCAAGTCAAGCCGTGCATTAAGGCCATCCTTTGCTTTAGAATCAATATCCAGTAAGGTTCCAATCAAATTTTCACAGACATTTTTCTCAATATGCATTACATCTAGATTGTGCCTTAACTTGTTGTGCTCCCAGTATTCCAAATCAAAGAATATTGACTTCTTTTTGAAACAATCCTCAGGCTTCTTTTCAGGTTTACGTGAGATGTTACCCGATTTCTTGTTAGGCGCTCTTTTACGCTTCTGTTTTTCACGACCTTCGGTTGCTTTTTCACTGTCTTTGCCCTTGTTTTTCCCTTTCCCATTCTTTGCCAGAACAACCTTTTTTCCTAAGGCAAACACTCTGCCTTGCAACATTCTCAAAGCTGAGCTACCACTCATAGTTGCAGGTGCAAGTTCCATCTCTTAGGTGTTATCAAACTCCTTATTTCGTCTCCGAAATAAATGATCCCGCGGTAGCCATCGACGATGACCCATATAACAAAATTTCTTACTCTTATTTAGCCAATATGATCTTGTGAAAGCACCACAAGACGGACAAGCATATCTACCACTCGTGCTCCATCCATACAGGTAAGCTAATGCTGGAAAATCATTCAATGTCCACAATAGTGCAGCTCTAAGAGGAAATTTCTCCTGAGTACATGAGTCAAAAGTGTCCACACCCTTCCAAAGTTGTAACAACTCATCCATCAACGGCTGCAGATATACATCAATGTCATTGCCAGGGGAACTTGGTCCAGGAATAATCATTGATAAAATTAGAGATGTTTGCTTCATGCAGATCCAAGGTGGTAGGTTGTATGGAATAAGCATCACTGGCCAAGTACTATGTTTCGCACTCATGAGTCGGAAAGGGTTAAACCCATCAGAGCCAAGGCCTAGCCGTACATTACGGGTATCCTTGGCAAATTTAGGATATCTGGCATCAAGATCTTTGCACGCCTCTGCATCAGCTGGACATCGCAGCAATCCATCTTTTGTACGACCCTCATCATGCCAACGCATGTCAGTTGATGTCTTCTTAGTTGCAAATAACCTTTGAAGCCTTGGAATCAATGGGAAATATCGCAACACCTTGGCTGGTTTCTTCTTCTTCTTCTTTTTAGATTCAGTTCCTGAATCTTTCTTCTCATTTTCATTGGTAACCCAACGAGAGGCACCACAGACATGGCAAGACTCCTGGTTAGCTCTTTCGCCCCTAAAAAGCATGCGGTCTCTTGGGCATGCATGGATTTTCTCATAGTCCAGACCTAATCCGCGTATGATTTTTTTCACATCATAATATTTCTTTGGTAGGTTTATCAGAGGAAATGCAACCGATAATACACCAAGTAGCTGTGTGAATGATTCCTGTGACCATCCATGCAAGACTTTCATGTGATATAAAGTGATAAGAAATGACAACCTCGAATATGTTGCACATCCAGGGTATAAATTTGTGTCTGCTTCCTTGAAGAAACTAGTGTATACGTCTTGTTCTCTCATTTTATCAGCATATGCAGGTGTAGTATTCACATTCTCAGTCACACCAGGTTCCAAGTTCTCAAATTCAGACTGAACACCATCTAGTTCCCCATCGGATGAGCTTGATAGTGATTGGAAGCTGTCAGCCATGGGGAAAATAGCACTTAAGAGTCCAGGGATGTCATGCAGTGTTCTATTACTGCCTTCTACATCAGAATTCATTGGAGAACCAGGAATATGAAAATTGTTGTTGTTATTTGGCATGGGAGAAAATGAAAATGACGGTGAATCATACTCCTCTCCATGGCAAACCCATTTTGTATAACCCTGAAGAATACCATCACATCTTAGGTGTGTTTTCACTTCATCATAATTTTGCGTTGCTTTATTTCCACAATTTACACAGGGACAAAGGATTTTATCACCAAGTGGAACATCACGGAAGGCAAATGATAGAAATTGCTCAACACCGTCTTTGTAAGCAGTAGTTGATCTTGGTTTACTCATCCAACCTCGATCCATGACCCTTCGCTATCTATAGTAATTAATGCAAAATAGATCAGTTTGTAATTTTCCATATGCTCTTGTACATTAGACATGGATTTATATGAAGATTTACCACAATCATTCACCTTACATTGGAAAACATATAAGTGCAGATGTGTCTTTACTATAATAGTAGAATTATGTGAAGTACATACAGAAAGTTTCATAGATGAAAAAATGGATGTATATACTCCAATGCTTGATCTTTTTTTTCTTCATTCAATGAAAAAACAACAGAAGGCTAGTTGGTGACAAAAAATCTAAGGTTGTGTTTGATAGCAAAGTATTAAAAACCCAAAGTATTGAAAAACTACAGTATTTTAGACAATAGGTACAAAAAACCGCAGTTTTAATATATCCTAGAATTTTGAAGTATTACAAATACTTTGAGGTGTTTGGCTAGTGCTGTATGAAGCAAAGTAAATTAGCTAGCTAGCCTACCGTTGTAAACTCAACGGCCATGTACAAGGGACGCAACTAAACTAAACGGCCATACTACTATGACACGATGAACTCCTCGGCCTGTACCGTGATTCCATTGAGGGATACCAGGAGTTGCATGTGGAGCTAGAACCTGACACTCCAGTAATATCCAGTGGTTTCTCTTGCTAAAACAAGAAAAAAAACTCTTGTATGGCATGACATATGCAGCACCCTGTAACCAGATCAAGTCGAAACAATCGTTTCATCAACAATTACCGTCCAATCAACAGTACCCACTGTTTTTAACAACAATTCTCATCCAATCACCAAAAAGGATTCACTGGTTTTTATCAGCGGGGCATTTGATTTTTTGCCATTCTTTACTTTGGACTTTGACATTTTGCCACTAGTTAGATTGTAATTGATCTGATGACACTTATTTCTTTGGACTTTGATCTTTTGCCACTGTTCAGCACAAAAACAATCTATGGAAATAATAGAAAAACTAAGTAAAAAAACAGAGGACCATTGTACCCTTGTACCCGTTTGACCCAAATAGAGCCCCTGCCGGCTCTTGCTGCTGCTGCTCCCCCACCGGCCCTTTGCTGCTGCTGCTCCCCCGCCCGCCCTTGCTTCTGTAACTGCTGATGTTGCTGCCCTGTCTCCAACACCTAGCTCATCTGAATGATGTGGTCTGCAACAACGAGCAATCAAGCAAACAATCATGAGATATACAACAGCAAGCAGCAGCGGCGACAGCCGCAACACACAGCAACACACAGGCGGAGCTCCCAGTAGTGCGAGGTGGGGCACCCGCCCTACCTTGATTTCCTGCCAAAAAATTACTTGTATACACATGCATGGTACTCTGATCGGTTGCTAGTACATGTAAAATCGCTGGAAAAGAAAAGGCAAAGGCCTGGTGTATTCTGTCGTTGAGCAGCCAGCATATTTGGATCGTACACACGAATCCTTTCCTCCAACGCACGAAGGCAGGAGCTTTTTCATTAGCCAGGCAGTTCGTTGTTCGACGGCACCAGCGCACGACACCAACCCCAGCAGCTTGCAGAGGCCAGAGCGGGACTGACGAAAGATGCTTACAAGTCAACAGTATGCAACACATGTCTAGCGCGGCCACGATCAGCTGCCCTGTTGCTTCCCGGTGGCCGGCCACGCACGGCCACGAGCAGCGGCTGCTGCCCTGCTGCTCCCCGGTGGCCTGCCACGCACGGCCACGAGCAGCATCAGTGGTGGCGCGCACGGGCACGCGGGCGGCAGGGACGCACGGCCAGAGCAGCAGATGCGGCAGCGGGGCATGGGCAGGCGGTGGCCGTCGGCGGAGCAAAACGGGAGGGGCGGCGGTGGCGCACGGGCAGGCGATGGCCAGCGGCGGCGGAGCCTAAACCTAACCCTAGGTGGCAGGAGAGGGAGGAAACGGGAAAGAGGGAGGGAGCGGGAGAGAGGGGGGACTCACCAGGGCGGCCGCTGTCGAGCACCACCAGGGTCGCCGCCGCCGTCTCCTTTGTGTCTACGTGCGAGGGGGAGAAGGGGATCGAGCTCCTCTAGCGATTCCTGGTCAATCGAGCTGCAAGGGTATTTTGGTCCTTTTTTGTGGGACCCACCTGACAAAGGGAAAATTATCAAAGTTCCATGTAAGGAGTGTCACGGGATCAATTACAATGTAATATGTGGAAAATTGTCAATATACAAAATAAGTGGGGGCAAATAATCAAATTGCCCTTTATCAGCAGTTCTTAAATTTCAACAATACAGTGCATCACTACAAAGATAGAAAGGGAAACAGAGGTGATATATCCCAATTCGATCTATTTTTCACATGATGCGGAGATAGAAAAACGAAATTAATAACCTGCGGGCAAGCTCCTAGTAGCAGAGGTGTGTGGGCGAGCTCGTTACCGATGTCGGCAGCTGAGAGAGAGAGGATTCGCCCGGGTAGTGCGGGCGGCGAAGCCTGGCGTTGGCGGGGAGCGGCGTTGGGTTGCGGAGGGGGAGCTTGGGCTGCGGGAGTCCGGCATCAGGTGGCAGTGAAGCTTGGCTGGGGGAGGCTGCCGGCGTCTAGCGGCAGGGGAACTTGGTCGGGAGGAGCGGCGGGGAGCAGAGTCCGACGAATCAAGAGTTCAACTGGGGGCGAGTGGTGGTTGCGTGAGTTCTACGACGGGAAGGCGAGAGTCGTCGGTTTGAGAGCTATGGCTGGGGGCAAACGGCAGCCAGAGGGCGGCGGCTGGTGCCGAGGTATCGAGCGGCGGCGACGGCGCTATGGACGAGCCGCTCCAGATTCAATCGAGTATAAACTTTCAAATAAAAAGAATCGATCGATGTATGGCCCAGCCACGTACGTAGTACTAGTATTATCCTTTTTTTTACAACTCAGTACTAGTACTATCCTTACTCCTACTACTAGTATAGCTAGGAGAAGGCATATAGGTCATTCCATGTAGAATTATAAATAAGTTCAATAAATCAAACCCACGTATCTGAGACGATTAAGGTCCTATTACCAGGGAGAAGGAATGATTAAAATTATTGTTTTAAGATCTTATTACATCCAATGTATGGATGCCACAAGATCTTATATTATGAAAAGGACAAAGCTAACCGGTCGAAACTTCCTCCGGCTGAGATTGCGTCGTTGGATCGAGTGGTCATCGCAACACATGTGTTAAGCCACCTCATCACACGCCATCTTCTTGCACAACTGCATAGCGACTTGCTGTTGTCGACCCCTACAGCTGCGAACTACTACAACTTCATGGGGGAGAGGATGTTATAGTAATTGGGTAGTTTTGACACTCGCAAAAGCGAACAGTCATCTCGTGCCCCGCGACAGCATGCCCGGGTCGTGAAGAACTACAACCGGCGGCGCCATATGTTATAAGCGGCAATGGGTTACTAGAATCGGCTTATTTAAATTTAAAAATATAATATGCTACAAGCACAACTAATTTCAATAGCCTTTCAAGTTGAAAATATAATTATTAAAAGTTTTCTCAATAGATTCGCATACTAAAGCGCCTCATAAATCGTCTCTAAGTTAATTAAATTTATGTAGCTATTTTCTAAATGACCAATTATAAGAAAAAGTTGTGGCGTTTTGTAAACGTCTTAAAAAGCGTCTTTAGCCTAGTAGTGTTAATGGGCGTAGAGACGAATACAAACAGCGTCTCACAAAAAGCGACCATACAGGCCGTTTTTGTTGTAGTGAAATGTCACCGTTTGTAAAGCTCGACTTGTTGCAAAGAAGTTTACGACAAGTTCAAGGAGTTGACTGCAATGAGACTTTCTCACTCGTAGCGATGCTCAAGTCTGTTGGAATTATGTTAGCAGTTGCTGCATTTTTCAATTATGAAATCTGGCAGATGGATATCAAAACATCGTTTTCTTAACGGTTTACTTGGGGAAAGGTTGTATGTGATACAACCAGAAGGTTTTGTCAGTCCTAAGGATGCTAAAAGGTGTGCAAGCTTCAGTGATTCTTCTATGAACTGAAGCAAGCATCTCGGAGTTGGAATGTGTATTTTGATGAGGTGATCAAAGTTTCTGAGTCTATACAAAGTTTACGAGAAACTTGTATTTACAATCAAGTGAGTGGGAGCACTATAGAATTTCTGTTAAGTATATGTGGATGACATATTGTTGATCGGAAATGATGTAGAATTTCTGGAAAGCATAAACGGTTGTTTGAAAAGAGTTTTTCAAAGGAAGACTTGGATAAAGCTACCTAATTGTTGAACATCAAGATCTATAGAGATAGATCAAGATGCTTGATGAGACTTTCAATGAGTACATACCTTGAGAAGATTTTGAAAGAGTTCAAAATGGATCAGTCGGAGAAAGAGTTCTCGCCTGATTTGTAAGGTGTGAAGTTGAGTGAGACTCAAAACTCGACCACGGCAGAAGAAAGAGAAACGATGAATGTCCAGAGTGATCCAGGAGTGGATCACTGGACAGGGGTCAAGATTATCCTTCGTAACTAAAAACTTAGGAGATGTTTCTCGATTATGGAGGTGATAAAGAGTTCGTCGTAAATAGTTACGTCGATGCAAGCTTTAACACCAATTCGGATGACTTGTGGTAGCAATCAGGATACGTATAGTGGAGCAGCCATTTGGAATAGTACCAAGTGGAGTGTGGTAGCAGTGTTTACAGTTTGACATAGAGATTTGCAAAGTACACACGGATCTGAATGTCGCAGACCCGTTGACTATAAGACCTCTCTGACATGCAAAGCATGATCGAGCCCCAAAACTCATTGGGTGTTAGATTCATAACAATGTGAATCACATGGTGATGTGAACTAGATTATTGACTCTAGTGCAAGTGGGAGACTGTTAGAAATATGCCCTAGAGGCAATAATAAATTAGTTATTATCATATTTCCTTGTTCATGATAATCGTTCATTATCCATGCTATAATTGTGTTGATCGGTCATGTCTACATAGTTCTCGAACCCGCATGGTCTGCACACTTAAGGTTCGGTGACGTTTTGGTAGTATAGAGTTATGCATGGTGGTGACCGAAGGTTGTTCAGAGTCCCGGATGAGATCCCGTACGTCACGAGGAGCTCCGGAATGGTCTGCAGGTAAAGATTGATATATAGGAAGTCCTATTTTGGTCGCCGGAAAAGTTTCGGGCTTATCGGTAGTGTACCGGGAGTGCCGGTGGTGTACCGGGAGACCATCGGGAGGGGTATTTCGACCTAAGAGGCTACATGGGCTATGGGAGAGTAAATATCAGCCCTTAGTGGGCTGGTGGAAGTCCCACACAAGGCCCATGCGGCTGGGAAGAAAATCCCAAAGAGAAAAAGGTGAAAAAAGGCAAAAAAGGCAAAAATAAGGAGGAATCCTAATCCTACTAGGATTGGAGGAGGAATCCTCCTCTCCTTCTTGGTTCGGCCGACCCAAGGGCTGGCTCCTTGGGAGCCAAGCCTCCTCCTCTCTTCCTCTTATATATACTGGAGGTTTTAGGGTTTTTGGCACCAGATTTTAGCCACGTGTTGCCCGTTCCTCTAGTGCATAGTTTCTCCTCTAGATGGGATTTCTGCAGTGCATAGGCGAAGCCCTGCCGGAATTGCTCCACCATCACGCGGCGCCGTCACGCTGCCAGTGAACTCGTCTACCTCTTCGCTCCCTCTTGCTAGATCAAGAAGGCGGAGATCGTCATCGAGCTATACGTGTGCTGAACGCGGAGGTCCCGTCCGTTCGGCGCTAGATCGGAAGGACCGTGATCAAGATCGCGAGACGGATCATGATGAGTTCGCGGGACGGATCGTGATGAGTTTGCAGGACCGATCTTGATTGGATCGCGGGACAGATCATGATGAGTTCGCGGGACGGATCGTGATGAGATCGCGGGACGCTTGGCGATTTGGATCGTGAAGACGTTTGACTACACCAACCGCGTTTCTTAATGCTTCCGCTTAGCGATCTACAAGGGTATGTATATCCACTCTCCCTCTCATAGATGCTCATCACCATGGATAGATCTTGCGTGTGCGTAGGGAATTTTTTGTTTCGCATGCGACGTTCCCCAATAGTTTCCATCTACGCGAGACGACAACGTGGGCACGAAAGATGACACAAGAAGCCTCTTACCTATGCCGATGGACCCCACTGACTCAAAGGGCTTGCCATGGGACCCGCAACTTTGAAGGCAATAATGAGTGGAAGTCGAACCCCTGACTATGTTATAAAAGCATTCAAAGTTGAAGCCCGAAGCAAGTCATCGAACATGTTGTTATAGTGATCCTCCTTCCTTGTGCAACTTTACCTTGAAAAATATAGAGAACACTATCGTTATATTCTTCTTGCATTCCTGGAGTTTCTAGCTTTGAAACTATGTACTTTATTGGGGAACACTAACATCATGCTCTAGGTGATGGAAGAATGATGAACATACCCGCTTCGGTTCCTTCTACTCTGCGTATTAGATATCTTTTAAGTCAAACTTTGTAAAGTTTAACCAAATTTATACTAAAAATATCAACATCTGTGATACCAAATATATATATATATATATATATATATATATATATATATATATATATCATGGTGAATCTAACATTATTGATTTGGCATTGTGAATGTTGATACCTTTTTTATAAGTTTGGTCAAAGTAGAGATACTTTGACTTCAGACAAAACTTATATGTAGACTAAAAAGGACGGAAGGGAGTATGAGTGATTTTTTTATTTATATCATGGAGGTCTATGAAAGAACAATTTTGTTTGTTGTTGTGCTACATGTGGTTTCCAATCGCTAGTGAGGCCTGTTGGGGAACATTGCATGGGAAACAAAAAAATCCTACACACATGCAAGATCTATCCATGGATATGTATATTATGAGAGGGGGGTACATCTACATACCCTTATAGATTGCTAAGACGAAAGCATTAAGAAATGCGGTTGATGTAATCATACGTCTTTGCAATCCAATTACGACCCGTCCCGATCTAGCATCGAACGGACGACACCTCCACGTATAGCACACGTACAAATCGATGACGTCTCCGCCTCCTCAATCCATAGAACAAGGGCGGATTAGTAGATGAGTTCTACGGTAGCACAACGGCGTGGTGGCGGTGATGGTGGAGCAATTTCAACAGGGCTTCGCCAAGCGCTGCCACATACGCGACGCGAGGAGAAAACCGATCTAGAGGGAGAGGGAGGGCTGAGTTGTGGCTTGTGGTGTTGGATGCCTCCCTCTCCTCACACATATATAGGAGGAGGGGTGGAGGAGGTTGGCACCCTAGGGTTTCCCCTAGGGTAGGGCGACGGCCTAGGAGGTGGCTTGCCACCCAAGTTAGGGTGGCGCCACCCCTAGGGTTCGCCCCCACTAGCCCTTGGCCGCATGGGCCTAGGTGAGAGGGACACCCAGTGCACCAGGGGCTGGTGCACACCCCTCTTAGCCCATGTGGCCCCTTGGGGCGGGCGGGCCCCTTCCGGTGGACCCCCGAAACCCTTCCGGCACCCTCGATACATTGTGGGTGACGCCCGAACTCTTTCCGGTAACCAAAATGGAACTTCCCATATATAATTCATTACCTTCGAAGCATTCTGAAGCTCCTCGTCATGTATGTGATCTCATCATAGACTCCGAGCAACTATCGCTCACGAACATAAATAATTCATTAATACCAAATAGTCACCCAACGTTAAGTGTGCGGACCCTACGGGTTCGAGAATGATGCAAACATGACCGAGACACTCTCTATCCAATAACCAATAGCGGGACCTGGATGCCCATATTGGTTCCTACATATTCTATGAAGATCTTTATCGTTCGAACCACGATGTCAAGGATTCAGTCAACCCCGTATATAGTTCCCTTTGTCCTTTTGTATGTTACTTGCCCGAGATTCGATCGCCGGTATCTCCATACCTAGTTCAATATTGTTACCGACAAGTCTCTTTGCTCTTTACGTAAGACAAGATCCCGTGAATAACTCCTTAGTCACATTGCTTTCAAGATTCTTGTGATGCTATATTACCGAGTGGGCCCAGAGATACCTTTTCGTCATACGGAGTGACAGATCCCAGTCTCGATACATGCCAACCCAACAGACACCCTCGGAGATACCTATAGAGCATATTTATGATCATCTAGTTACGTTGTGACGTTTGATGCACACAAGGCATTCCTCCGGTGTTAGGGATTTGCATGATCCCATGGTCATAGGAACAAATACTTGACATGAAGAAAGCAGTAGCAATCAACTAACACGATCAGATGCTATGCTTACGGTTGGGTCCTGTCCATCACATCATTCTCCCAATGATGTGATCCCATTATCAAAAGACAACTCATGTCTATGGTTAGGAAATCTTAACCATCTTTGATCAACGACCTAGTCTAGTAGAGGCTTACTAGGAACACGGTGTTGTCTATGCATCCACACATGTATCTAAGTTTTCGATCAATACAACTATATCATGGATAATAGACAATTATCATGAACAAGGAAATATGATAATAATCACTTTATTATTGCCTCTAGGGCATATTTCCAACAAGGCCTCTATAGGGAATCCGCCTACTTGGATGAATGAAAAACAATTCATTCTTTTATTTGTAACAAGGCAAACCCTTTACCATATTTCTTTGATAGTGGGAGTTGCTAATTTTTATGAGAGGCCAAAAAAATCTATTCTCACAATATCATTGCCTTTGGGTCTTTTGCGCTCTCTAACACACAACATTGGAACTTGGGCAGAATTTTGCTCAGGAGTTTCTTTTGTTTTTTGTGTGAGTGTGTGTGTGTGGGGGGGGGGGGGGGGGTACTATGTCTACTCCAAGTATCACCATCTTCGCACAAATGCTGCCACATTGCCTGATTGGAAATGATCATAAGTGTGACGTTGGTTTTCTGGAGAGTCATGAGCATTACAGTCACGATGCATGTACATTAAGTGTTGTGTGCATTGCTTGTAATAAAATCTTGCCGAATAAGCTCATGTACACACTCTCATCTTGAACTCATATTAGTAGTGCGTCCTATGCCTAATAATGTTCATAGTCCTTGTAGACCCAGCTAGCGACAACAACCAAAAGATAGACAATCTTACATTTTTACAGTGCAATTTTGAGTGTTCACCTCATATACTCAATGGGACTACATGTAGGTAGTTTCAGAGGAGTGATCCAAACTTGTATTTATGGTCCAATTGTCGTTGATTTGTTAGCACCTCACCACATGTCAAATTCATTCTACCTATGAATACATTTTCTATAAGAGCTACCAACCCTAGTGACATATTTTATTTAGATATGTATAGCAAGTTGGTTTCATGGGTTGGGTATTATTGATATTTTGGCCTCCCCAGTTGCATGTCCAACTCACCTTGGACTACTCTACTCAGAGCCATCTTCTCTGCCCTACTACATAGAATAAGAACCATCATATCTGCCTCCCGGATCCACTAACCATGCACCGCCCCGTCTATCCTCCTCATACCGCTAGCGTCATTGTCATGGAAGAAAGCAGCCACCGCCTACGAACTCTTATATACACATCCTCTAGTCTTGCTGATGGCACTTAAGCAAACACCGATGTGGTGTAGCTGAGGATAGAGTACAAAAAATCCCACATCTGGGAACCCTAGTTCCGATGTACCAATGGAGGGACGAAAGGTGACTTCTAGAGATCTTGCAGCGTCATCGTCAGGAGTGTTGTTGGGAAGGAGCCAAGTCTGGGAAAAAATTGTTCTACGCACTACCACATATGCCATCGTAACACCTACGTGGGGCACACCAAGCATAAGGCCAACGTCGGTCAAGGATGCCGCCAAATTCTAAGGAGGGACCAGTGTCCCTTTGTCCTACCACGAGGAAGACAAATCTCTTGTGAACACACATAGAACATTGATTTTCACAATAAGATGTGAACAAAATATGTCTTGAAAGATGAAGAAGCTAGTAAACCTACTTTGCATATCACTGTACACTCATGATGCAAAACCAACAACAGGGAAGATGTATTGTCTTCATTACAAAATACGTGGCATTTTAAGATATGGATAAAGTCCCCAAGGTGAAATTTTGATTGTTCCTTTACATGTACATGTCAGTAAAAATTCTAACAATAATTTTTTTAAACTACTGTTCCTCGAGTGGTCGGCCAGATACCCATAGAAAAGCAGACAAATTATGCATGAGGAATGGCAAAGCGCGCCCACATGTCGCCGCAAGTTTTAGAGGAGAGGTATATCAAGGCATGAGATTTGTGACACCATGACGACCACCATCTCTCCATTAACATTAAAGATGAATATAAGAAATTCATGAGCGATAGCCTGGTAGCTACCATATTCTCTTTTTGGGCCCAAAAGGGGCGAGCACAGTGCCACGTTACCCCTTCTGTTGCTGAACATGTGGTGATCCACCGCACAAGACGAGAGCACTAGACCGGAAGTGATCTGGTGAAGCCAAGAGGGGATTGGATTGCCTCAGTTAAAAGGAAGGATTTCCTTGGCTGCTTAGAAGGAGCGAGAAGAGGCGAGCTCTTGAATCTGCCGTGCCTCGTTTCTTTATCGATTTGATCTCACGCAGTGTGTACCACGAGCACCTTGTCGCTCATGAATCTGCTTGATGTGTTTACTCCCCGTCTCGTCTCCTAATGCTTTGCAGCTTTGTTGAACTCATATTACTAGTGCGTCCCATGCGTAGTACTGTTCATGGTCCTTGTACACCAAGCTAGCGACAACAACCAAAAGATGGACAAGCTTACATTTCTACGGTGCAGTTTTGAGTGTTCACCTCCTATACTCAATGGGACTACGTGTAGGTAGTTGTAGAGGAGTGACCCAAACTTGTATTTATGGGAAGATTGTCGATGATTTTTTACCACACCTCACCACATGTCCACTTTATTCTTTCCATGGATACATTTGCTATAAGAGCTACCAACCCTAGTGACATATTTTATTTAGATAGATAGCAAGTTGGTTTCACGGGTAGGATATTATATTTTTTTTGGCTTCCCGAGGCGCATGTGTCCAATAGTTTAAGCTTGGACTACTCCATTTAGAGCAAACTTTTCCACCCTACTACATCAAATAAGAATCATCATATCTGCCTCCCGGATCCACTAACCATGCACCGCCTGTCCATCCTCATTATACTGCTAGCGTCATTGTCATGGAAGAAATCAGCCACTTCCTACAAACTCCTATATATACACCTCCTCTAGTCTTCCTAACGGAACTTGAGAAAACACCGATGTGGTGTAGCTAAGCCTAGAGTACAAAAAGTCCCACAACTGGTAACCAAAGTTCCGCGGTACCAATGGAGGGATGAAAGATGATTCCAGAGATGCATCATCGTCAGTAGCATTGTCAGGAAGGACCTAAGACTGGGAAAATATTGTTCTATGCACTACCACCTCTGCCATTGTAACACGTACGTGGGACACACCTACCATAAGAACCAATGTCGGTCCAGTACATGGGACACACCTACCATAAGAACCAATGTCGGCCCAGGATGCTGCCACATTGTGAGGAAGGACCAAGTCCTTTGTCCTACCGCGAGGATGGCAAATCTTTTGTGACAACAAGTAAAACATTGATTTTCAAAATAAGATGTGAATCAAACATGCCTTGAAAGATTCAAGGAGCTAGTAAACCCACTTTGCATATCACTGTATTCTCATGATGCAAAACCAAGAATTTTTTTCAAAAGTGGTATCAAAAATATACCAAATTCGAATAAAGTATGTCCATTTTAAAAAAATCAAAAATATCACCCAATCGGCCACCACCAAGCCGAAGAGGGGCCCGTCGGCCACCACCAGGCCGAAGAGCCACCTGTCGGCCACCACCAGGCCAAAGAGCCCCATGTCGGCCAATGAGAGGCCAAAGAGTGGCCCGTCGGCCAGTGGGAGGCCGATGGGCCCCTGGATAAGGCCAAGGAGTGTTTTCTTTCTCCTCTGACCATCTCCGTCCTCCAGGCTGCCCATCTCCATATCTCACTCCCGTTGCTCTCCTGTGCTTCCATCGTTGCGCCGATCTCTTTGCTCGACCACCCATTTTGTTATCCAACCCGCGTAAACAATAGATCAGGACGCTCTCCACCGGCCTACGGTATTTTTCTTGTCTTCCAACTCAATCAAATGTGAACTTTCAACTCGGTTGTGGATTTAGTTCTTATTGGTCACCGTCCGTCTGCATGTAAATGGCTTGCCCATTTTGCCGAGCTCCAGGTGGCCCTTGTTCTGCCGTTGATTCCGGTGCGTTTGTATTTACTGTGATGCTAGATCGTCGATGTTCAAGGCGTGTTGTAAGATTCTATATCTTGTTTATCTGACTGTGGCATATTCGAATGCCTTTGTTTACATGATTATGATGTTTGCTTCCATTCTTGTTGTAGTATGTTCCGTGCAGTGTTAGATCACATCTTGCTCGGTACATTGAGGAGTGCAAAGCTTTAGCTATTAAGAGAGGTGACACAGATATTGATCTTGCTCTTCACAACAGTGAGAGTACCTTATACCATGTTTTGTTTAGACATGATAGGATGAGCAGAAAATTCCATGGTCCTTCGTGGGAGGAACTTGTGAATGATTACGGTCTCCACCATCGTGACATGATGATTGTTATGCTTGAGCACTATGGAACTTATATTAGTGTCGATTTTCATCGAGATGGTGTTACGTTGTTTCCTTTACCCCGTGTTGGTAAGTTATTTGTTTGACTGCTTTTCAGTTTTGTTTCAGCTTATACGTTTGGCTATTCTGCTCAGTTTGTGAAATATTTTTTTTGTAGTTCTTGAGGATCTGAGTGAAACTCAGAGGAAACTTGTTGACAACTGTTTTTATAGTCGAAGTGTCACTCTGAATTATCATCAAATGTATGTCATGTCGCGACAGCTCTTTGATGACAACTACATAATGTGTACTCCTTTTGTTCATAGGATGGATTGCATGAATATTATTTCTTAACATATGGTAAGCTTTGGTTTTGGGTATTGTTTATTTATTTGTTCTTTGTTGTATCCTAATGTTTTAAATTTGTAAGCTGAATATCACATAACTAGCTGGTTTTTGTCAGGTTATTCCTACCATGGTTGTGAGGAGTTTGAAGGAATTTGTGTCAATTCCTAGGACTGGTTCTTTACCTCTTGAAAATTACTTTGGATTCTGAAGATGATGATATATTTGTGAGCATTCCTTGTTCCTACTTCATTGGCTTGGGTGATAGAATGGTGTTGAAGAAGGAAGGTTTTGGTAATTTTCTGATGGCATCGTCTATTGAAGTCAACAATTTGGTGCTCATAACCTTCAAACAGCGTGAACAGGAGCTAGCTGTTGTTTTCAGCTATCTGCCATAGTGATCGTATTGTCTCGCCCTACTATCCCCCTTTTTATTTTCCCGCCATACTCCGTCGCCACTTTTTTCCCATCATTCTCTCACGCTACTTTCTTTCCCGCCATTCTTTCCCGCCTTTATCTTTCTCGCCTTTCTTTCCCGCCATTCTCTCCCGCCATTGTCTTTCCAGCCTTTCTCTCCCGCCAATTTATTTCCCGCCTTTCTCTACCGCCATCTTATCTTGTGAACCTATATAACCACATCCACAATAAGGTGGGTCAGCAGGCCCTTCCTTTCCCTTTTGCTCCTGCCATCCTTTCGCTCCCGCCATAACTTAACCTACAAAATAAATAGAAGTCCATCCCAACTTAACCTACAAAATAAATAGAATATAGCTTATAATTAGCACCTATCAAAACGATGTCAAACATAGTAAGTGATTATACCGACACATACCTATCAACCCATGAAGGGTGTATCATCCAGTTAGACTTTGGGGTGCGAGTGATCAACACGTCTAAGTTCGTGCCCGATTCCATAAGTGCGCCTCGGTGCCCTCTATCGATATTACCATTAAGCAACGGATATGAAGCCATGTCTGCAATTAGAACATAGTCCATACATATTACAAATAAAAACATAGTCACACATATTACAATTAAAACATAGTCCCACATATTACACATTAAAACATAGTGCACACATATTACAAATAAAAACATAGTCTGACATATTACAAATTAAAACATAGTCCCACACATTATGTAGCTTATGAGTTATTCATTCTTCTTCCGCCCCTTCGGCTTCGACTGCCACGTCCACCATGACTGCCAGGACCTCCTCTTGCAACTATTGTTGCAGTCGTCGATGTGGAAGCACCGTCTTTCTTCAGGTCGGGGCAATATTTCATCCTATGCCCATAAGCCGCGCAGAGCAAACATTGTCTGGTTGCTCCACCAGCTTCAGATTGGTCCATATCATTTCATATGCGCTTTACCTTACGCCTGCCCCTGCTAGTTCGCCGTAGTCCAGGATCCGGGATGGATACTCTGTCATCATCGTTTACCTTGTTGAAATTGCCGATGACTCTAAACCCTGTCATCTCACCTATCCAGACATTGAGTACTGCCTCTTTTGAATAGTACGGAGACACGAAGGAGATAGCGTCCAACTGAATCTGGCCACATGCAGCCAACACATGTGAGCAAGGCAGGTGCAATAACTGCAGTTTCTTGCATGTACACTCACAAGTTGGATAAAATTTTGCTCCAATTTTAACCTCATGTGTCTTCACCTCATTTGTAGAACCAAAACCATCAGTAGGATATTGAATCTCATACCTCCTTTCCTAATTACCTATGAGTGTGATAGTGTGCTTTTTTGGTTTCTTTATCTTCTTAGCCATGTACTCCATGACATGGCTACAATAAGGAGTGTTCTGATTATCTGCAATATGCTTCTTTGCTAACTTGTGCCTTTCTTTGAAATATCTCAAAGTGCCATGGAATACACCTTCCACAATAGCTGCCAGTGGCAATGCTCTATTCCCTCTGAGTACAAAATTATAGATCTCTGCAAGATTGGTTGTCATGTGGCCATACCTAGCTCCATGGGTGTCATGCAACAAAGACCAATTCACTGGAGGCTCTTTCTCTATCCACTCAGAAAAAAATCTTTATTGCCCTGCCCTTCTTTCTCTTCGTATTAGGAGGGTCAATTGCTGACAAGTCACAAAGACCAACTGGCTCCTCAAGCTTCGCGATGAGTGCTGTTAATTTAACCTGGTCTTTTTCCATTTTCTTCCTAGCAAGGACCTGCTTCTTAGTGAACTCATCTAGTTTTGACCAAATTAAATCATATTTGCGCCGCTGGTTCTGCTTGCATAACTTTTGAACAAGTTCATCAACCATTTGTTCTTGAACCGTGAGAAAACATTTGCACCCAAATGGCGCATGCACTGCCAGCTTTGTACTGACCAATCAGGAATGTACCATCGATCCACAAACATCACAGGAGGACAATGCCGGAAAGCTTTGATGCACATACCGAAAGAGAAGAATACTCGTTTCAACACCTTGTAATCTGGTATACACTATCCAACCTCGTGTGTTGTATGTTAACATAAGTGCTTGGATTCCTCTCCTTCAGTATGTCAAGGAGACGAACAACATTATCATATGAGTCGAAGAACGTCCCAAACCTTTCCTCCATAGCCTTCTGCTTAGCCCTTCAAGCCTTCCCATATGGAATGTCATAATTCCATCTGACCTTCACTGCTGTCTGGATGTGTTTTGCTTCCATATCTTTCTTCTTCACTATCTCAATATACATGAGTTGCGCTATGAGAGTTGAAGTAAGGTTTGGATGACGAACCAACATGTTTTTCCTCACACGATTATGCGGGACAACTTTTGTCACAACCCAGTGGATGTTATACTTTGGCACGTGGCCGTGCACCTTCGCAGGACAACCTGACACACTTCACGGTATATTTCGTTGGACTAGATATGTGTGTCCGGAAAACCCTCGGCGTAGACATAGCCCACTTTATCACCGCATACTTCATTTTTTTCTTTGTGTCAAACATAGCCCCGATCTGGACTTGGTTCAGATTATATTGTCATGGAGTCTCATGGCCATTGTTGACAGTAAAGCCGGCGGATATGTCCTGCTCCCATGTAGCAGGAATTGGTACCTCCTTCTTATCCTCAGAATTTTCTGAATTAAGTTCCTCTGCAATCCCATCCTCGTCCTCTTCCTCCATCACCCTCTGTATTTCATCGCCTTCCTCATCCCCATCAGCAACACCAGAGGCAGCTAATACTATCGATTGAATACTCTGCCCAGCAGCATGACCACTAACATTGTGAGGCACATAATCTCACTCTTTCTCGGCTTGGCTAGCATTCACATCCGATGGCTGTGACCCGGATACATAAATCTTGTTAGCTACTTGACTACTCTGGCCTGGTTCATACCCCACGTTGGGGGGTACGACATTCTCCTCCTTCGCCACTGGTTGCACTAGGGCATACAGATGGATTCTTCGGTCCCTGGAACGACTTAACAGGGACAACCAATGCTGGCTCCTATCTATCGGAATCAACTTCCACTTGACATTGTTACATAATTTGGCCCACAATGCATGACTACTGACGGAACAAACTTCAGGATCCATGCTAAAACAAGTAGTCAGCCAGTGCTTCAACTGCCTAATGTCCAGTCTGTCCGGGTGTGAAAGTGTCATCTCGTCTTTTTTAAACTCGCTAAGATCAACCCCCAACTCCCCCAACTCATTATATCAAACATTACCAGGGCCGTGATACACAATGAAATTTACGGATTCAAACATTTTCACCTGTCAGACATTGTCAGCTTCTCATTGTTCGCAACGAACAAATCTACACTTAAATAAACGTAAACTACAATATACCTACGTATACTAAATAAACCTACACTAAAATAGCAAGCTTCCACTGAAAATGACTACACTAGCTAAACTAAATAAACCTACACTATTAACACATACACTAAAATCACTACACTAATAAAACTAATCTAAACTAATTTTACGTACATTAAAAAAACTAACATAAACTAACAGAAAAATGTATACCTTCGACGCGTGTGTGACCTTCTTCTTCCTCACCACTCCACCTTCTCACCATTCACACCTCCATCACCCCACCATGTCTTCTCCAAACGAACAACACACTACCCCATGACAAAAAATGAGACCGTACGGCGGGGGAGAGGGACACGATCTATTGTTTCAGTGGATTGAAACGGAAAATGGGTGGAGGATGAAGGAGATCAAGGGGGGGGGGGATTTTCGATCAAACCACACGAGGGAGAGAAGGAATGAGCAGGCAGGAGGAGGAAGAAGAGGGAGCCAGTGTCGGGCCTTATCCAGGGGCTCTTCGGCCTCCTGGTGGCCGACGGGCCCTCTTCAGCCTGGCGTGGGCCGACGGCCACCACTTCGGCCTCCCTTAAGACGATGGGCCCTCTTCGGCCGAAACAAAGCCGACCGAACCCTCGTCGGCCCAGCTGAGGCCGATTCGGTGATATTTTTTTTTAAAATGGGCGTACTTTATTCAAATTTAGTATATTTTTATACTACTTTTGAAAAAAAATTCTCCAACAACAAGGAAGATTTATTTTCTTCATTAGAAAATACGTGGCATTTTAAGATATGGATAAAGTCCCCAAGTTACAATTTTGATTGTCCCTTTTTATGTACATGTTACTAAAAATCATAATAATAAATAGTTTAAAACTATTATTGCTCGAGTGGTCGGCGACATACCCATAAAAGGCAGACAAATTGTGCACGAGGGATGGTAAAGTGCGCTCACATGTCGGCGCAAGTTTTCAAGGAGAGGTATATTAAGACATGAGATTTGTGACACCACGACGACCACCATCTCTCCTTTAACAATAAAGATGAATATAAGAAATTCATGAGCGATAGCCTGGTAGTTATCATATTCTTTTTTTTATTGAACTTTCAACTGCATCTCTTCCGCTGTGAAGGGTATTTAGATTTCTTTAGCAATATAAGATTTGTGTTTAGCAAAATAAGATTTGAGCTTGATAGAAAAAAAACTACCTGGCCCAACTGAAGTAAACGAAAGCCTAACTGGCTAGCCCATTGAGCCCAAAAGGGACTAGCACAGTGCCACGTTACCCCTTCTCTCGCTGAACACGTGGCGATCCAATCCACGAGACGAGAGCACTAGACCAGAAGTGAACTGGCCAAGCGAAGAGGGGATTGGATTGCGCCGGTAAAAAGAAACGTTTTCCTTGGCTGCCTGGAAGGAGCAAGAAGAGGCGAGCTCTCGAATCCGCCGCGCCTCGTTTCTTCGCCGACTCGATCTGCACGCGGTGAGTGCGACGTCGCCTTGCTGCTCTGCTCTTGAATCTGCTTGATCTGTTTACTCCCAGTCTGGTGTTCTGGTTCTTTGTTGCGTCGTATGGATCGATCCATATGCGTAGCGTTCATGTAAAGTTAGGAGTCTATTTCTGCAGTCGGTGTGGATTGGTTTGCAGTTGCTCTGGGGAATCGATCGAGCAAGGGAAAGTAGGAGGCGCAGGCCGCAGGAGCAGTTGATTTGTGCTCTGTTCTGAGATAAAGAAAAAAGAGTCAAATTAATCTTGGCGCTGGTAGGAGTAGCAAGTTTTGGTGAAAGATGTAATGGAAGAATTGTAAGGTGAGGTCTGTAGCAATGTGATGTTTGACAGTTTCTGTACACAAGCGCGCGAGCGAAGAAGAGACCACCGCGTTTCTGACTGAACCGAACATTGTTCCTTTGGAATTTCTATTGCTGCAACTGGAAGGCACGGCGCCTGGAGTAATTAACATTGATACTTTGGGCCGTGGATGGGTGATACCCCCTCCATTAACCCTGCAGTAGCTTTGCCTGCAATTTCCTTTGTTGCATACAATCAGGAATATATGTAGCTTGCCAGGGAGGAGGGACGGGTACTTTATCTGCATCTTGTCAAATACTACTTCTGAAGTTCTGATTAAATATCGTTAAATCAGGAAAGCATTTAAGCATGATGTTATGATGTGGTGTCTTGGCATGGAGTTTTCATATCTAGTAGCATATTTTTGCAGGCATGGACGGGAAGAACCTGGGCAGTGGGCATGAAGCTCAACAAGCCGGACCAGATGTCTTGACAGCTGATCAGTGGGGCTGGAAGTACGCTGCAGATTCTGAAACAGGAAATGCGACTCCAGTGAATGGTCACAAAGCTGTTGATATGAACATGGAAGCTGCAATCTCAGCCGATGATGTCATGCGAGCCGGTGGCTTTGGTGCCAAAGACGACATCGGCAGCCTCCTACCGACGGCAATGGACTCCACTGACTTCGAGGCCTCGCTGCGCGACGCCCGTGACTTTGAAGGTGTGAAGGAGCAGCCGGCGCGACCCGGGCTGGGTTACAGGGCATCCGAAACTGATGCCACGAAGAAGCCGTCGGACGCGCCACCGCAGTGATCCTGCTTTCTTGTGCAACTTCTGCTCCGTAAAGATAAAGCATGCTGTCCATGTGTCTCTGGAGTTTTCAGATTCTGAACTGTCTGCTTCAGTGGGTAGCATCTTGTTGTTTTGGTGCTGGATGAATATGAGTTTATGGATGCATGAGTGGCTGTCGGTTTTCTCTGTTGTTGGATTATGGATGCATGCGGAAGTATGGTTTTATTTGGTTTTGTGTTGCCTTTTGTTTACAGTTTATGTTGTTATCGCTTGGCCAGAAACCGGAACTCCACTTCTTCTCAGAAACAGGGCATTCTCCTGCCTAGGCAAATAAACAACCAGTGCATGCGGAAGCTTCATTGAATAAGGAGAGTTCCACATGTTTACGGGAAGCCCCAAACACTCGCTAGGGCCGTTCCTGAGATTTTGGAGGCCCGGGGCCAGACTAGAATATGGGGCTCTTAGTACAATCATCAAAATAGTAATCTCTATGTAAATAGAGAATGTTACTAGCAAGCACTTGCATGTGTTCAATGAACATTAATAATAACACTTTTGCTTGGGTACATCCCCTAAACATAAAAACGGGGTTCAGATTAATCGATACCTCTTCATAATAAAGGGCTTCAGATTAACCGATACCTCTTCATAATAAAGGACACGATGATCATATTTATGTATACGCTGTATTTTTAATTTTTTCGCACACACCCTACCCTCCCTGATGGGCCGGCCCATTCATGTTTTCTCTTTTGTTAAACCGCCAAAAAAGAATGTGCGCAGCAGGATTCGAACCATGGGCTGGCCCATTCATGTTTTCTTTTTTCTTAAACCGCCAAAAAAGAATGTGTGCAGCAGGATTCGAACCATGTATCTTTTGGAATTAGAACAACCGCACTAACCAGCTCGCAACACAACCTCACATGCTACAAACCTTTTTTTTATTCTAATAGAAAACTGCGAAAGCGTACTATTCTCTGTTTGGTTTTCTGTTTCTCTTTATTTTCTCCTTTTCTTTTTATGGTTTCCTTTTCCTTTCTAAATGCGTTAGATTTTTAAACCTCGCACCATTTTTTCAAAAATAATGATTTTTACAAGTTGTTCAAAATAGGTAAGTTTTTCCCCAAAATTGATGAAGTTTTTTTTTCTAAATTCGTGAACTATTTTCTCAAATAGGAGAACTTTCTTGAAAGTTAATGAACTTTTTATCAAATTAACGAAGTTATATTTCCTAAATTCGTGAACTATTTTCTCAAATAGGCGAAATTTCTTGAAAGTTAATTAACTTTTTATAAAATTGATGATCAGTTACTTAAAAAATGAACTATTACTTAAACTGTTATTTTGGTATTCTAAGCTATTTTTTAGTTTATTGAATAAGTTTCAAAAGAATAATAAAGATCAAAAAGGAGAAAATTAATTCATAAAAAAGGGGAAAATAGAACAAAATATCAAAATAGTTAATCGATTTTCACAAATGTTCATAGAATATTTTAAAAAACGAGGATTAAAAATTAATGGATTTGAGAACAAGTTCATTGAGTTGTAGACACTAAAATTTGAAAAACAAATCACGGATATTTAAAAAAATACATGGATTCAGAAAAAATATCAAGAATTTGAAGTAAAGTTCATGGATTCGATTTGCTCGTGAATCTAAGAATCTAGAATTTTTAAAAATGAAAATAGGCTGAAAAAGAAATACGAAAGAAAAAAAACTGACAGGCGAAATTTAAACCAAAATAGAGAAACCTCTGTGTTATTTAATATAAGTACAGTATCATACTTAAATTTATCACATGTGCTAATGTGTCCTGTTGGTCACTACCGCTCTCATGTTGGTTGTAGGTCTTGAGTTCAATACATGGTGTGCCCATAATTTTTGAATTTTTTTGAAGACAAGAAAAAGGTGTACGTGGCCCGGCCCAGGTCTATTGAACGGTGTATATGTAGTAAATCCATTATACATGGTGTGCCCATAATTTTTGAATTTTTTTGAAGACAAGAAAAAGGTGTATGTGGCCCGGCCCAGGTCTATTGAACAGTGTATATGTAGTGAATCCATTATACATACAAAAGTTGATGTGAAATGTTCATATTACCCTTTATACGGTTTGTAAGGGGATGTACCGAAGCGGGGCTCAATAATAAATAAGTAATATATGTATATATTGTCTTAAATTTTCTTGTAAGATTCATAGATGCTTTTGAAGACAAGAAAAAGGTGTACGTGGCCCGGCCCAGGTCTATTGAACGGTGTATATGTAGTGAATCCATTATACATACAAAAGTTGATGTGAAATGTTCATATTACCCTTTATACGGTTTGTAAGGGGATGTACCGAAGCGGGGCTCAATAATAAATAAGTAATATATGTATATATTGTCTTAAATTTTCTTGTAAGATTCATAGATGCTTTTGAAGACAAGAAAAAGGTGTACGTGGCCCGGCCCAGGTCTATTGAACGGTGTATACGTAGTGAATCCATTATACATACAAAAGTTGATGTGAAATGTTCATATTACCCTTTATACGGTTTGTAAGGGGATGTACCGAAGCGGGGCTCAATAATAAATAAGTAATATATGTATATATTGTCTTAAATTTTCTTGTAAGATTCATAGATGCAAAGTCATTGTGGGTGATGTCAATATTGATCTCACCTAACAATTCCATATGAAATATGAACTTTTACTGGAGGCACCGCCAAATTAGATCTCCTAATCTTAGCTGCCATGCTTGGCCGGATTAAGATTTTGGAAACTGGATTTGGGGGAGTCGACGAGATCGAGATGGAGAAGGAGCAAACGAGGACCCAAAGACTGGACACTGGAGGAAGGCAGAGCATGTCGACGTATTGCGGCAGGTCGCCCAGCGCCAGCAACTCGCGAGTCGCGACCGGGGGCGGGGGAATTAGAGTAGGATCGTTGCGATTGGGAGAAAACTGGCAATTCCAACTTCGAGCGATCGGACGCCGTGCACTCGTCGTGGACTATGCGTTCATGTGGGTTGCGTACCTACCTATCCCTGGGCCATGCCCATCAGTTAGTGCATACCTGTTGGGGGCCCTTTGAAATGGCTGACCCTTCTTGGGTCTTTTTGATCTAGCTGACACCCAAGTTAGGAAGCTGAGAATTTTTTTATTTTTTATTTTGAAAAAAGAGGACACCCCGGGCCTCTACATCAGAGGAAGCTGGGGAGTACTATTCTCATTCCATTTCTCCCTTAAGACGAGCACCGGACACTTCAGATCGCTTTCACACAGAGGCTGCATTGCTCAACTGTCATTGTAGAAATGGGCACAAGTGTCATGTGGGCACTTGGAAGGAACGGGAAGCGTTCCAACAAATCTTCATGTGCCAGAGAAAGTTTGTCAGCCATTGAAGGCATAATCACTGCCTAGGCTCATCTACACACTCTCGGCTTGAACTCATGTTTCTGGTGCATCCCATGCCTACCACTGATCATAGTCTTCGTAGACCAAGCTGATACCACTTCTCTATGCACCTAGTGTCATCAAAACAAAAAGGACAATCTTACATTTTTGCGGTGAAGTTTTTCACCTTCTATGCTCACTAGAACTATGCAGAGGTGCAAATATGTGATTCCAAATTGTATTTATGGGCCATGTGTTATTGATTTCACTACCTCACCAGCCATCTGCCACTTATTTAAGTCCATGAGGACAATTGCCATAATAGCTACCAATCCCAGCGATATACTCCCTCCGGTCCTTCCTAGTCTGCATATAAGTTTATTAGAAGTAAAAATATCTCTAATTTAACCAAACTTATATGGAAAAAAATCAATATTCACAATACAAAATCAATATCATTAGATTCATGATGGAATATAGTTTCGTATTATAAATATTTGGTATTGTAGAAGTTTATATTTCTTAATATAAATTTGATCAAACTTTGTAATATTTGACTTGACACAAATCTTATATGTGGAGTAAAAAGGACCGGAGGGAGTATTTTATTTACATGACAAGCATGGTGCTATGAGATCTAGGTTTGATTATGAGCTTCAATGTAAGGATCCTGCACATGATCAACAATGAAGGATAATGTATATGTGTAGTTAAAAACTATTTATTGTGATATGTCTAATTAGAACTATGAATATCTATCCGATACACTATTAATCGCGTGATATGTTTGCATGTAGTTGTGGCCATTTTTCAGCTACCTTACAATTGTACAAAATTAAATGCTTGTACATGAAAATTTATTTATTGTGGTCTAGTACAAAAACATGTCCATAAATTATTGATGGGATGTTATAATCGTACTATGAACTCGCAGTAGCTTTATTCTTGCACTTTCCCTCATTGTAAGTGATGCAGAATTAATGCTCTGTTTGCGATAAAGAGTCCAATAAATCTCGGTGATGGTAGAAGTATGGAGTTTTGGCAAGTCCTGCAACTGGACATTTATAACACTCGATCTCTAGCAATGTCATGTTTGACCATTTTCGTCCGCACACAGGGGTAAGATAGAAGATTACGTCTCTCACCAAATTGGAGGCTAGGATGACAACATCACTCCGTCAGAATTTTCGATGAGGCAACTAGAAGCCAATGATAGAGTAACTGATGACGATACTTTGTGTAGTGATGGTTTTATAAGAGTTATTTAACCGTACTCCTAAGTGATCCATCCATCCATCTTAATCTGACGGATAATCTTACATGGTACTCCAATACAGGTCCTAGGGAGTACTACCTCAAAATAATATGGAGTACCTTGATTTAGGGGTAATATCGTAGTCATGGGTGATTTATTTATTTCTCAATCATATATCAATTTATTACAGAAATACTAAATAGATGATATTCCAAATTAGTACGAAATTGCTTGTAAGGGTGTGAACTCAGACTTCAAACAAAATTTTGTCATGAACCCTAATCCCAAATCAATATCATTCTTATGTTTTGTGGGATAAAGCAATATCATTCCCAAAAAGAAAATCTCAAAATCGAGATGATGATCATGCGTGGTGGGGCATGATGATCACAAGGTCATCACCACTGACGGGATTAGGATTAGGCCACATCAGTTCACAATCCAGGTTATGCACTCGTGATGTGCATATCAATGGTTGCCGCCGATAGTTGCACCTACACGGATTGGTCAGGGGATGACTCCACTATGAGATACCGGTGCATCAAGGATGTATGCGGAGGGGCACAATCCTTCTATAGTGTCATAGTTCAATTAACCTGCAATTAACAGAGAATTCACAGATGGCTACTAGTACTTCTTGATATAATTGTTCATATTGATATGGTGAGAAAGTTAATACATCTCATGAGGAGGGGGGGGCAGAGATGGGGAAGACAAAGTCCCAAGCCGCTACCACGATGGGGGAACAAACAGAGCGATCAATGCGGCCTGATGTGGTTGATTCAGTTGGAATAAAAGACAAAAGTTCTAAAATACCGCTGCAGATGGATGGTTCATGGTTGGATTTATATGGCACTCTCACCCCCTAGGGAGTACCAGGGTATATTCCATGGACTCTACAATAGCTTTGTCTGCATTTTTCGTTGTTGCAAATAAGCTATAATACAAATAGCTTGTCAAGGAGGAGGATATTCTGTTTGCATCTTGTGAGGCACTTCTGGAGTTGTGATTAAGTATAGTTAAAAGAAAGAAACAATTCAAGCATGACGTTGTGATATCTTGCCATGGAGTTCTCATATATAGTCACACATTATTGCAAGGATGGAAAGAACCTGGCAAACAGGCAAGAAGCTCAACAAGCTAAGTCAGAAATGCAATTCTAGTAAATGGTCATGATGTTGTACTCCCTTCATTCGGAAATAACTGATCTGATTCTATTTTAAATTTAAACTAAAACCACATCAATTATTTCCATACGAAGGTTGTAGATATGAACATGTGAGCTGCAATCTCCATCAACAATATATGTAGCTTGCCAAGGAGGGGGGAGGGGTACTTTATCTGCATCTTGTGAGCTGCAATCTCCATCAACAATAGCGTTTAGATCACTTTTCTTTACGTAGGAAGTATTTCTGAAGTTCTGATTGAATATCAGTTTTTGTGGGTAATTGATTAATATCGTTAAAACAGGAAAGCAGTATAATTTGGTGTCTTGGCATGGAGTTTTCATAACTAGTGGCATATATTTGCAGGTATGGGTGTGAAGAACTTGGGTAGTGGGCAACAAGCTAAACCAGATGCCTTGCCAGATGATTAAGGGGCCCTAAAGGACGCTACAGATTTTGACACCAAAACTGCGAATGGCCACGATGTTCTAGATACGAACATGGAAGCTACCACCTCCACTGATGATGTCATGCGAGCCGGCAGCTTCGGCGCCAAAGATGACATCAGAGCCTCCTACCGACAGCGATGGACTCCACTCACTTCGAGGCCTCGATGTGCGAACCCGTGACTTTGAAGGTGTGAACGAGCAGCCATCCGACCTAGGCTGGGTTACATGGCATCCGAACCTGAGTCCGCAAGCAAGCTGTCGGACGCACCGCGACAGTGATCCTGCTTCCTTGCGCAACTTATGTTTCATCAGAAAGACAAAGCATGCTCTGCATGTGTCTCTGGCATTTTCCAGCTTCTGTTGTGCTTCAGTTGGTGGCCCTGGCATCTTCTTTTTTTGGTGCTGGATGAATATGAGTTTATGAACACACGAGTTATGTGAAAGTATGGTTTTATTTGGTGTTGTGCTGCCCCTGATTTCTACTGTTTATGTTGCTATGCCTTTAGTTAGAACTCAACATTTTGTTTTTAGGAATAGGGGATTCTCCTCCTTAGTCCTTAGACAAATAAAGAACCAGTGCAATCCTTATTGAAATAGAAACAAAAGGTTCATTAAAGAAGGAGAGTTGCAAATATTTAAGAGAACCCCCAAAGTAGTACTAATCTCACAAGATCAATGTTCTTCGGTGTTCTATTATGAGCTCTGGCTAACACCCAAGTTAGCCAGATGGGAAGTACTACCTCTTCCATTTCTCCCTTGAACGAGCACCAGGCTCTTCTCATCTTCTTTGCATTGAGCATGCATTGCTCGATTACCATTGTAAAGATGAGCATAGGTGTCATCTCGAATCTTCAAAGAAACAAGAAGCGTTCGAGTAGCTTTGTCTATGTCAGAGGAAGTTTCTCAACCGTTGAAGATATCCTCAGCTCATGTACACACAGTCTAAACTTTAACTCATGTTTCCAGTGCATCAGATGCCTACCACTTATCATAGTCCTCATAGACCAAGCTAACACCACTTCTCTATGCATTTAGTGGCAGCAACAACTAAAAAGATGGGCAACCTTGCATTTTTGTGGTGAAGAGTGTTCGACTTATATGCTCACTAGAATTACGTAGGGGTGAAAATGAGTGATTTAAAATTGTATTTATGGGCCATGTGTTATTGATTTCACTACCTCACCAGCCATCTGTCCACTTATTTAAGTTCATGAGTACAATTGCCATAATAGCTACAAATCCTAGTGATATACTCCCTTCGGTTCTTTCTAGTCTGCATATAAGTTCTGCTTGAAGTCAAAGTATCTCTAAATTGATCGAACTTATAGAGAGAGAAAATCAACATTCACAATACCAAATAAATATCATTAGATTCATTATGGAATGTAGTTTCATATTATATACATTTGGTATTGTAGATGTTGATATATTTTAATATAAATTTGGTCAAATTTTGTAAAGTTTGACTTGACACATCTTATATGCGGAGTAAAAGGACAGGAGGGAGTATTTTATTTACATGCCAAGCATGGTGCTATGAAATCTAGGTGTAGTTATGAGCTTCAGTGTAAGGTTCCTGCATATGATCAACAATGACGGATAATGTATATGTGTAGTTAAAACCTATTTATTGTGACATGTCTAATTACAACTATGAATATCTATCCGATACGCCAATAATCGTTTCTGATATGTTTGCATGTAGTTATGGTCATTTGTGAGCTAACTTACAATTGTACAAATTTACGTGCTTGTACATGAAAAATATATTTATTGTAGTCTAGTACAAAAAGATGTCCATCAATTATTGATGGTATGTTATAATCGTACTATGAACTTGCAGTGGCTTTGCTTGCACTTTCCCTTGTTGTAAGTAATCCAGAACTAATGCTCTGTTTGTGATAAAAAGAGTCCAATCAATCTCGGTGATGATAGAAGTATGGAGTTTTGGCAAATCCTGCAACTGAACATTTATAACGCTCGATCTCTAGCAATGTCACGTTTGACCATTTTTGTCCGGACACAGGGGCAAGATAGAAGATTGTGTTTCTGGCCAAATCGGAGGCTCGGATGAGAGCATCGCTCTGTCGGATTTTCCGATGAGGCAACTAGAAGCCAATGATAGAGTAATTTGAGGTGATACTTTGTGCAGTGATGGGTTTTATAACCATTCCATGGACTCTACAGTAGCTTTGTCTGCATTTTCCGTTGTTGCAAATAAGCTAAAATACAAATAGCTAGCCAAGGAGGAGGATATTCATATTGCTTCTTGTCAAAGACTTCTAAAGTTATGATTAAGTATAGTTAAAGAAAAAGGAAACATTTCAAGCGTGACGTTGTGATATCTTGCCATGTAGTTTTCATATCTAGTCGTATATCATTGCAGGCATGGATGGAAAGAACCAGGGAAATAGGCAAGAAGCTCAACAAGCTAAGCCGGTAATGTGATTCCAGCGAATGGTCATGATGATGTACTCTCCCTGTCCGGAAATAACTGATGTGATTCTAGTTTAAACTTAAGCTAAAGCCACATCAATTATTTCCGTATGAAAGTTGCAGATATGAACATGTGAGCTACAATTTCCGTCCACAATTTTATGCGAGAGGCTTTGCTGCCAAAGACGATATTGGTAGCTTCATACCGACTCCGATGGACTCCACTAATTCTAGGCCTCATCGCACGACTCACGTGATTTCGAAAGCATGAAGGAGCAGTTGTCATGACCCGGGCTGGGTTATAGAGCGTCCGAAGCTGATTGTTGATGCAACCCGTCAGACGTGCCATTAGAGTGATCCTGATTCCTTGCCTAACTTTTGGCTGCAGAGAAACAAGGCACATTGTTCATATGTTTCTGTAGCGTGACTTGGATTTACAACTTCTAAACTATCTGCTTGAGTGGGTAACAATAACATTCAGTGTTGGATGAATGTGTTATGAACGTCTGAGTAGTCTTGGGTTTTCTTTGAGTTGTATTATGAAGGTTTTCTAAGGGCATCTCCAACGCCGTCCTTTAAATCGGAGTCACTCTATCCGTCCATGAAGACATATACGGGAGGTGACCATCTAACCATATGCCTTACGTCCTAAATGAAAATTGAATCAAACTTCTAGCAATCTAGATAAAAGTCTGTATAACTTACATAAACCGGACGATATTTCATCCCGTTCAACTTAAAAAAAACCTAAAAAACTGCAAGGTTTGGACGGCCTTGTACACATGGCTGCAATGGCAGGTTAGATCACGGTTGCCGTCCGCTCCGTCATCGCTGCTGTCAGAGTCATCATCGCCATGGTCCTTCTAGCGACGGAAGGGGCCACGGAAGCCTTGGTTGGGCGTCGCCTGTCGCTCATGATGAAGTCGTTCGGCTTCCTTCGACATTGCGGGCATGGCCGCGTTGGTTGCGGAGGCTGCCACCACCATGACGATCTTGACCAGTAGGTTTCTGAGACGGCACCGGTACCGCAGGAGCACCCCTGTGGTGGTCTTGTATTGGTCGACGGCCCAGGCCTCTACGACTGCAGGGCCCATGAGGACCCAGTCTGACGCGACGTTGGACGTCGCGAACTTGACTCAAAGCTGTGCGTTGTGCCGCTCCATCCCCTCTGACTCTCATGCCGCATACTCAACTGTTGTCATGGTACTGTGGGACGATGTGCTATCACCGACCCGGCCAAGACAATGCAGGAACCACTCCTGTGCATTCGCGAGCGGCGGAGGCTCCTTTTTGATGGCGACCAGGAGACGATGGGGACGGCGACACCCTCTCATCGTTGCCGCACCATGCCGGTCAGTCAAAGCGGCCGAGCATGTTGCAAACTGCTCCTCCGGCATCTCCTCCTTGACGCGGCACCCGATTTGGACGTCGCGGTGACACGGGAAGGAGGCTCCTGCTTCACCTCCTGCTTGACGCAGCGGTGAGGGCAGCTTTAGATCACGACAACGAAGGGGCCACTCGAGCATGACCTCCATCTTTTGCTGGAACTCCTCGTCCATCATGGCGACCTGGACAAGGAGGGGCACACTAGTAGAAAACAGGGCATTGTTTCGGGCCGGGCCAGTCCATTAGTCCCAGTTCAGTCATGAACCGGGATCAATGGGGCAACGGTCCCGGTTCGTGAGGCCAGGGGGCGGGCGGGCTACGTGTGGCATTGGTTCCGGTTCGTCTGGAACCTTTGGTCCCAGTTACAGACACGAACCGGGACCAATGTGCCTCGCTCCTGGCCCACAACCATGGGTCAAGGGGGTTCTTTTGTCCTGGTTCCAGCCACGAACCGGGACCAATGAAATGCCTATGTATACCCCCTCGCCAGCAAGCAGAGCACTCCACACTGCTTTGTTTTTTTGGCCGGTGAGGGGAGAGCTTTGTGGTGTTCTAGCTCACCTCCTATACACATGAGGTGTTTGGTGAAATGTCTAAGCCAAACTTAAGCTTTCTCCTCTCGAAGCTCCTTGTCCAAACTCCATTTTTGTCAAGATTTATCTAGGTTTGGCAGTCCGTCCTGTCCCGTCCCCGTCCTGAAACCGCCGTCGATCGCCCGCGCGTGGTGAGCCTCTTGATCTTATCTTCTTGCTAAAAGAAAATATACTTACTCGTATGATTTTCTTACTTATATTATTGTTCACTTCTCTATTCATGATATGTTGTAATGGTTTTTAATACACTTTATTATATAAGGCACGCAGATGAACCGACAATGGATGTACGGTGACCGACGCACCTCCGAGTATATTAAGGGCCTGCATAATTTTCTTGAAGCGGCTGAGGCAAACAAGTAGAATGGTTTTATGCCTTGTCCATGTACTGTCTGTGAGAATACGAAGTCTTTCTCCAACTCTAAAACCCTTCACTTCCACCTGTTTCAGAAGGGTTTTATGCCACACTCTAATGTTTGGACCAAGCACGGAGAAAGAGGAGTTATGAAGGAAGACAACGAAGAAGAGGATGACGACAACTACCCTCCCCATGAATACGATGATGCTGCAATGAGGGAAGTTGAAGATCAAAAGGAACCAGACGATGTGCCCGATGATGATCTTCGTCGGGTCATTGTTGATGCACACAGAGAATGCGAAAGTGAAAGGGAGAAGTTGAAGTTCGATCGTATGTTAGAGGATCACAAAAAAGGGTTGTACCCAAATTACGAAGATGACAACAAAAAGCTCGGTACCACACTGGAATTGCTGCAATGGAAGGCAGACAATGGTGTATCTGACAAGGAATTTAGTTCGTTACTGAAAATAATGAAGAAGAAGCTTTCAAAGGATAACGAATTTTCTAACAGTACGTACGCAACAAAGAAGGTTGTATGCCCTCTAGGATTGAAGGTGCAGAAGATACATGCATGCCCTAATGATTGCATCCTCTACCACAGTGAGTACGAGGAACGGAACGCATGCCCGGTATGCGGTGCATTGTGGTATAAGATCAGAAAAGATGACCCTGGTGATGTTGAGGGTCAACGCACCGGGAAGAGGGTTCCTGCCAAGGTGATGTGGTATGCTCCTATAATACCACGGTTGAAACGGCTGTTCAGAAATAAAAAAGCATGCCGAGTTGATGCAATGGCACAAAAAAGACCGTAAGAAAGACGGGAAGTTGAGAGCACCCGCTGACGGGTCGCAGTGAAGAAAGATCGAGAGAAAGTGGAGCGACTTTACAGGTGACCCGAGGAATGTATGGTTTGGTTTAAGTGCAGATGGCGTTAATCCTTTTGGGGAGCAGAGCAGCCAGCATAGCACATGGCTTGTGACTCTATGTATGTATAACCTTCCTCCTTGGTTGTGCATGAAGCGGAAGTTCATTATGATGTCAGTGCTCATCCAAGGCCCTAAGCAACCCGGCAATGACATCGATGTGTACCTAGGGCCATTAGTTGATGAACTTTTACAACTATGGAATGGAAGAGGTGTACGTGTGTGGGATGAGAACGAACAGGAGGAATTTGACCTACATGTGTTGCTGTTTGTAACCATCAACGATTGGCCTGCTCTCAGTAACCTTTCAAGACAGACAAACAATGGATACCACGCATGCATACACTGTTTAGATGACACCGACAGTATATATTTGGACAAATGCAGGAAGAATGTATACCTGGGGCATCGTCGATTTCTTCCGACCAACCATCAATGTCGAAAGAAAGAAAAGCATTTCATGTTGGGAGACGTAGTAGTAAATCAAAATTTTCCTACGTTCACCAAGATCTATCTATGGAGAAACCAGCAACGAGAGGGGAGAGATTGCATCTTCATACCTTTGAAGATCGCTAAGCGGAAGCGTTACAAGAACGCGGTTGATGGAGTCGTACTCGCAGCGATTCAGATCGCGGTAGATCCGATCAAGCGCCGAACGGACGGCACCTCCGCGTTCAACACACGTGCAGCCCGGTGACGTCTCCAACACCTTGATCCAGCAAGGAGGAAGGAGAGGTTGGGGAAGGGCTCCAACAGCAGCACGACGGCGTGGTGGTGGTGGAGTAGCAAGGTATTCCGACAGGGCTTCGCCTAAGCGCTGCGGAGGAGGAAGAAGAGAGGTAGGGCTTCGCCGTGAGAGAGAGAGATCAAATCCTGTCTCAAAACATCCAAAACCTCAAGTATATATAGGAGGAGGGACGTGGAGGGCTGGCTTGGCCTCTACTCCAAAGAGGAGATGGCCGGCCGAATTAAAGGGAGAGTCCACCTCCCACAAGGGAGGTGGATCTCCTCCTTTTAAATCCTTTTTGCCTTATCTCCTTATCTCCAGCCGCATGGGCCTTTAGCAAAAGTCTTGCCCAGCCCAATAAGGGCTGGCACACTTTATCTAACAGCCCATGTGGTCCTTTGGTCGTCACACCCCTCCCGGGGGTTATCCGGCACCCTCCCGGCACTCCCGGTACACTACCGATGAGCCCGAAAACTTTCCGGTGACCAAAACTGGACTTCCTATATATCAATCTTTACCTCCGGACCATTCCGGAGCTCCTCGTGACGTCCGGGATCTCATACGGGACTCCGAACAACCTTCGGTAATCACGTATACCTTTTCCCTATAACCCTAGCGTCATCGAACCTTAAGTGTGTAGACCCTACGGGTTCGGGAGACACGTAGACATGACCGAGACACCTCTCCGGTCAATAACCAACAGCGGGATCTGGATACCCATGTTGGCTCCCACGTACTCCACGATGATCTCATCGGATGAACCACGATGTCAAGGATTCAATCAATCCCGTATACAATTCCCTTTGTCTATCGGTATGATACTTGCCCGAGATTCGATCGTCGGTATCCCCATACCTTGTTCAATCTCGTTACCGGCAAGTCTCTTTACTCGTTCCGTAATACATCATCCCGTGACTAACTCCTTAGTCACATTGAGCTCATAATGATGATGTCTTACCGAGTGGGCCCAGAGATACCTCTCCGTCACACGGAGTGACAAATCCCAGTCTCGATTCATGCCAACCCAACAGATACTTTCGGAGATACCCGTAGTGCACCTTTATAGCCACCCAGTTACGTTGTGACGTTTGGCACACCCAAAGCATTCCTACGGTATCCGGGAGTTGCACAATCTCATGGTCTAAGGAAACGATACTTGACATTGAAAAGCTTTAGCAAACGAACTACACGATCTTGTGCTATGCTTAGAATTGGGTCTTGTCCATCACATCATTCTCCTAATGATGTGATCCCGTTATCAATGACATCCAATGTCCATGGCCATGAAACCGTGACCATCTATTGATCAACGAGCTAGTCAACTAGAGGCTCACTAGGGACATGTTGTGGTCTATGTATTCACACATGTATTATGGTTTCCGGTTAACACAATTATAGCATGAACAATAGACAATTATCATGAACAAGGAAATACAATAATAACCATTTTATTATTGCCTCTAGGGCATATTTCCAACATTTCAAAGGTGAGGTAGATCACCGGAACAAGCCTGCCCTCCGTACTGGTGATCACATACTTGATATGGTCAATGATTTACAAGTAATATTTGGGAAGGGTCTTGGCGGACTATCTGTTCTGAATGACGCTGACAAACGCGCACCCATGTGGAAGAAGAAATCTATATTTTGGGACCTACCCTATTGGAAAGACCTAGAGGTCCGCTCTGCAATCGATGTGATGCACGTGATGAATAATCTTTGCATGAACCTGCTAGGCTTCTTGGGAGTGTATGGGAAGACAAAAGATACACCGGAGGCACGGGAGGAACAACAACGTGTGCATGAAAAAGACGACATGCATCCAAAGTAGTATGAAGGTCTTGCCAGCTACGCTCTTACCAAAGAAGTGAGGGAAATCTTCTTTGAATGCCTGCTCAGTATGAAGGTCCCGTCTGGCTTTTCGTCGAATATAAAGGGAATAATAAATATGGTAGGGAAAAAGTTCCAGAACCTAAAGTCTCATGACTGCCACGTGATTATGACGCAACTGATGCCGGTTGCATTTAGGGGGCTTATACCGGAAAACGTTCGATTAGCCATTGTGAAGCTATGTGCATTCCTCAATGCAATCTCTCATAAGGTTATCGATCCAGAAATTCT
This sequence comes from Hordeum marinum, assembly GCA_022496015.1. Classification (NCBI taxonomy): domain Eukaryota; kingdom Viridiplantae; phylum Streptophyta; class Magnoliopsida; order Poales; family Poaceae; genus Hordeum; species Hordeum marinum. The sequence continues at coordinate 392,164,759 of CM039672.1, forward strand.
GCCAAGGTTAAGGAGTGATTTGGTGCAATGTCTTGTTAGTTTCGAGCTGGTGTTCCCATTGTCCTTCTTCAATATCATGACGCACGTCCTAGTTCATCTAGTCGACGAGATTGTCGTTCTGGGCCCTGTATTTCTACACAATATGTTCCCCTTTGAGAGGTTCATGGGAGTCTTAAAGAAATATGTTCGTAACCGCGCTAGGCCAGAAGCAAGCATCTCCATGGGCCATCAAACAGAGGATGTCATTGGGTTTTGTGTTGACTTCATTCCTGACCTTAAGAAGATTGGTCTCCCTTAATCGCGGTATGAGGGGAGACTGACTGGAAAAGGCACGCTAGGAGCGGACTCAATAATATGTAGGGACGGGCATTCTTGGTCTCAGGCAAACTACACAGTTCTACAGAATTCCACCTTGGTGACCCCGTATGTCAATGAACACAAGAATATTCTGTGCTCCAAACACCCGGAGCAGTGTGACGAATGGATTACATATGAACCCATCAGGAAAGCGGAGCTTAGCGAAATTCAGAAGCTCAATGCAAGACTACAAAAGCTAGAGGAAGCTGAGAGCCAGCAAGCTGCTGGCCAACCATCTCAGCGGCACGAAGCTACCCCGCCATCTCAGCGGAGAAGCAGCGTCGCTTCCACGGAGCCCGTTCAGCCTGACTTCACGTCTCCTAGCTACCCTGTGGATACTATCACGGAAGCTCAACATTGCGAGCTTATGACGAAATGCCGGAACCTCACTTTCAAGGCGGCTGTCGGCTCTGTTACACCTCCTCAACCAAACGAAACTTTTCACTGTCGTCCGATTCCACATGGCTATGCTGTTGTGATGGTGGATGAAGTAATGAAGGAATTTGAGGAGCTCGAGCTTGACCACTGTATAGGTGAAGGAGAGAATAAGCTGGTTCGTGCCCTGAGAAGTACATGTCTATGGCAGAAGGAGTACATCAAGCTTCCAAACTGGACGCCTCCGCCTCCTCCTTCTCCTCAGGCGAATCAGGGCACTCCGGCTCCTCCTCCTCCTCCTCCTCCGAAGAGTGATCAGGGCACACCGCTTTCTTCTCTGGCTCCTCCGACGCGTGGGGGCACTCCGCCTCCTCCTTCGCCTACTCCGACACGTCGGAGCAGTACGCCTCCACCTCAGCCTCATCGGCAAGGGCGGAAGACAGACGCTGCCACTCCGGCTCCTCCGGCGCCTAGTAAGCACCGACGGAAGGGAGCCGCCGTCGCTCCGGCTCCTCCGGTACAAGCATAGGCAGGAGGGGATGCATATACGGTCCATCTCTCAAGCCTCTGGAAAACTTACCATATGAGAGGACCGAGTCTGAAAACGAGGAGATATGTCAGGCCGAATTGAGGGCCCATTTTGCAAAGAAAACTGCACCTCCGAAGGAAAAGATAGATCCGGTGAAAGCGATGCGCACTATCGATGCCCTGATGCGACCACCACCGCCTCCGCCGGATTCCAACTTTGACCGTTGTATTAAAAAGACATATCAAGATGCGTGGCGGTCGGGAAGTACTTCCAGTGATGCAAGGTTAGCAAAACGAAGAAGTGGGAAAAAATTCCCCAGCTCCGCGAACAGGCGAACCAATCGTGCTCCCCCCACTCAAGGTGTCTAGCGATATCGTCGCTAATCATCCGGGGATGGTGCCCGGTACCAAACCTGGTGATTACCTGAGCAATGATGTACAGTTTAAGCCGTTGGAGGTGGACGGATTCCGTTACCGGCATGTGCGGCCTCTCGTCAAACCTGAACATCCTCTAACAACGATGATGCGAAAATTTCATGAATGGTACATGAAAACCTGCCACGAGTCTGGAAAGGATTCTTTGATACTGTCAGTTAAAGAGGAGCACGACCTCGTTGGAATGGAACTGTTGAATATTGAATTTGAGGAGATATTCCAGTTATACAATCAAAAGGCCCTCGACAAAACAATCGTGACTTGCTACTATCTGTAAGTACTACTTCTGTAATTAAGTCTCTCTATGTATATAGCTCAGCTCTTTCATTGCATGTATATATATTTATCCTCACTACTATATTATGCAGATTGAAGATCGTCGAATGCAGAAAAGCACAAACTTATGACATTGGGTTCATTAACCCAAATGTCATACATGAGTATAATTTTCAAAAGTATCCCACACAAAACAAGGACAACTTGCTACAATCGTTGCTTAAAAATCAAAACAAAGGGACAATACTCTTTCCTTACAACTTCAAGTGAGTGTTACTGTCTTGTGCATATTCGGTTTCTCTTATTACTCGAGGTTTATAGTAATACAATTGATGAGTTATGCATGCGTGTGCAGTTTCCACTTTATTCTACTAGAGATTCAGCTTGAGCGGGGAGTAGTAACCGTCTTAGACTTGAAACGAAAAGATCCCCAGGAATATGCGAACATGACTGAAATTCTCCAGAAGTAAGTTCAATCGATCATTATCGCATCATATTGGCAACTTTGTTCAATTCCTGATATCAAGTAATTATTTTTTTGTCTGACAGGGCTTGAAAAGAGTTCACAGCAATTATTCCGGCACTGCCGGGGGAGCTGCGATTTACACACCCGAAAGTAAGTACTACTAGTTAGTTCTGCGCATCTCCCATTGATCCTAGTTTCATCAATACCATTTATCATGCTTGATTATCAGTTTGATTGAACTCTATTTCTCGTAAAGTGCTTGCGGCAGTAAACCGGGAATAATTTATGTGGATACTACGTTTGCGAGTTCATCTACACCGCGACGACCCCTAAGCGGGGCTACTCTGAAAAACAATTTCAAGTGCGTAAGCAATAATATTAACAATTTTATTTTATTACCATATATATGTATTGACCCCTTCTTCAAATTAGATGTGGCAGATGCGGGATGAACTCCTACCACATGACCGCATACGAGCAATTCAAGAAGAATTGACAGGATTTTTTCTTGACCACGTCATAAATAAAGTCGGAGAATACCATCTGAAAGTTGACATTAGATGTTAGGGATTGTAAGAGATCTTATATTGTAGATATGTAGCTAGTAGCGTCGGATATATATACGAAAACTTGTTATACGACCAATCTCTCGGAGAAAGAAAGGTCGATCACTTCTATCTCTATATGTTCATGACGATTTTCTGTACTTCATGGTTCCTTCATTTGCTTACTAGCTAGCGTGTCGAGTTCTCTCTATAGTAGCTAGCGTCGACCAAGCACGGAGAAAGAGACGACACCTCTCTCTATCAATTAGCTAGCTAAAACAATATAAAACCACTAAATTAACCGTCCAAAACCCCCTAATCCCCCTCCCTTTCAAAAAAACCCCAGCAACTGCTAGATGCTGACGCGTGAATGCCTTTTGGTCCCGGTTGGTGTTACCAACCAGGACTAAAGGTCCTCCTGCCTGGGCTCCCAGCACCGGCCACGTGGAGCCCCTTCTGTCCCGGTTGGTAAGCAAACCGGGACTAAAGGTTTTGGGCTTTAGTTCCGACCCTTTAGTCCCGGTTCCAGAACCGGGATAAATGGGCTTACGAACCGGGACAAATGGGCCTTTTTCTACTAGTGTGGGGGTGGGGAAGGAGGGCTAGGTAGATATTTTAGGCTACCCATAGTGAGGAGTATCATATAGTAGTATCATGCATATGATACTATTGTATGATACTACCTCGATAGTGCATAGTATCGTAGAGTAGTATCATATATGTCATATTTTATTGCGATGCATGATACAAAGTTGTATAGCATTTAACATGATACGATATCTACCTATGTTACTCTAACCCTCTCTTTCTTCTTTAATTCGCTGCCACATTAGCACATTTGCTATTCCCAAGTTTATGATACCACCTAAGTTACCCCCACTTTGGCCAGCCTTAAACACATATTGGATGGACACTTATTCTTCAGTAGCAAAAGATTTAGCTGTCATCAGATTGGCTGCCATATTGGTTCCGAACTTGTTCTGCTAGTAGGAGTTAATTCTAAACTTGAGATATTACTGCCCATGAGTTGATTAGAACGATGTTGAATCTTATCATCAGATTGGCTGGAGACTAACTCTCTCGAAGCAGGTTCCAAATAGTCAGTGCTGCTCGATCTACTGTTGATATTTCATTAGCAACAACGCATTATGAACATCAAAGGAGAGAGAGAGAGAGAGATGGATAGCAATAAAGCAACTAATTTTGTTAAAAAAACAAAAACAAAACTCTGCATCTTCATATATGTGTTCTGGCTAGCTATGACATGAATTGGGAACAAGAACTAGAGAAGCAGGAGAATGAGAGAGGAGCTACGTAATGGAGTAGAATATGCATGCGAAGGTGCTAGTTGCTACTGGATGTATGCTGAAATAAATGAGAAATTAACTCCTCTAATCAATTGCTTGGGACAAGTGTAGTTATTGTGTGGTGGGGCATGTTCACTTATTGATGGTGGGATACTGAAACTATACCACGATCACAGAATGAATAGAAGTCGCTATACATGCTCGTTGCACAAAAATTACACGAATCACGTGGGAACGGGCGGGCATGATAACGACCCCATGTGGCTGCATGTTCACTCATGATTTATCGATAAACAAATGAGTGTTGATCCTCATGAAGAATTTAGATTTTACACGTACGATATGGTTAGATGGAGATATAGCTACTTTAAGGACCAATTAATTAAAGTGGAGATTATATCAGCTGCGTGTACATGGTTTGGATGGCGCAGGCTAGGAATCTTATTCCTATTTCTATATTTGCCATGCAAGGAACACGCACGGGAGGGACGTGTACGTGATCAACTCTCTCTCAAGGACATGGGATGGGGTCCACCTGCAGTGAAGATAATTACACGGTCGATGGTGTTTGTTGTTGAGATGTAAAAGGCAACTAATTAAATATACCAGCAGAGTCCAGAATAGGTTGAGTTGTTTGTTACCTTTTGAGTTGTGCGTAGCACGTAGAGATAGATTGTTTCTAGCGTGAGGGTCTAGTTAATTAGTTGGGTCAGCTATAAATAATAGAGGATGCGATCATGTAAAGGATAAGTAATATTTTATGGATAGGCATGACGTGTTTTTTAGGCTAGACGCTCGTATGAAGTTTTAGAGGGATCTTCAGAAAACCTCTATGTTGTAATTTCTTTGTAAAAATAGTTTTGCGTGTGAGTACCGTCGTCGAGAATGGTTTTCTCGTGTTGAGCCGTAAGGTTCAAACCCTCTACTTCATGTACATTATGTGCACGGGTGAAAGGTTGCTACTACTGGTGGTAGAGCGTCGTGAAAGATCGGGTCGCAACAACAGATCGGATCTCGTCACGAGGTTCAGTTCACATTAGTAACGAGGGATCTATTGGATTTAATCATGGGATTTATGTGAGCCTATCTTATGTGTCTACTCAAACACGAGGGAGACGATCTGATATGATGGTATATGCACATATTTTTCTGGAACTTCGCGGCTTGTGTATTGCTTGACTCTGTGTCGTGCTGAAAGTTTGCCATTGTCTTCAGTTTGTTAAATACTGTTGTTGGCTTCATATTTGATTTCTAACTTCTGTTGAACTGGAAGGTCAGATTCGAGTGTGCATTTTTCTTTGAAAGATCCAGTAACCCCTTGCTTGTTATAAGATAGGCATGACGTACAAATTTACTTGTACTCCCATAGAGGAGTAAGAGAAGAAAATCTATACCCTACAAATAAAGAAAGGAGTGTTTCTTCCTCCAATACTTTTGTCTATCCAAAAAATTCGTCCGTACATTGTTAGTCTGTGTAAATGGTCGATGTGGTTCGTATGCAATACTGCTTTGGCCTTGTGTCCAGGGGTGGAGCCAGGCTAGCTAGAGCTAGGCTTCGGGCCTGCTTTGTTGCTACAGTAATATACAGTGATCAAAAGTAGCATTTCTGCTACAGTCAACGAAGGCTACTCCCACCATGACCCGGGCCTAGGCCCCCTAGGCCTGGGGTGTAGCTCTGCCACTATTTGTGTCCTCGCTCAACCGATACTAGGCCATGAGCCTACTCAGTGGCCTTCTAATCGGATTTTTGTTGGGCCATAGGCATTTTATTGGGATTTCTAGAATAAAAAGAAAAACTATAGCAATTGCAAGGTGGGTCAATTTCACAATCATCAGCCTGTAACAAACAAACAAAGATGCCAACTTAAGTAAGCTTGATCTATGTGAAAAAAATAAATCGTTCGCCAATAAAATAGTCCCATAGTGTCTTTTTACATAAAAATTGAGCAATGTATATACTTGCGAGAGTTGCCTGCACAAACAACAAGCCGCTTGGACAATCAACAAACAAACGGTAATCCTCAAGGAATGCACGCTATGTGCTAGGTGGTTACATAAGAGAGATAGATGCGATTAATTAAATTGGATTAGGGGCTGCATGAGATAAATAAAGGATGACAAGCACACTGAGAAAGAAATTTGAATAAAATTGTGGTTTGTGGCTGCTGCATGAGATAAAGAAAGGAGATTGGGGTCGCATGAGATAAAAGAAAAGAAAAAGGAAATATTTAAATAGGATTGTAGGTTTGTGGCTCCTGTATGAGATACAAGACTCTGGGTAGAGCAACAAAAGTTGCTTCACATTTCATTAATGCAAAAAAAAAAAAAATTGGTTAGTCCAATATTATAAGAGAAAAGCAATATATTCCCTCCAATCACTATCTGCCTTATTGCTAAGATTCCTGACTATGAAAAAGCAAGATATTCCCTCACAACCAAAAACGAGAGAGCACGGTCATTCCTGATATTTCAGGGGCCCCTGGCAAGGTAGCACAGAGGGCCCTAATGCCACATAAACATATGAGTATTCTTATTACTATTTGCTTGCAAAAAAAAAAACTCAGTACACTATAACCTATGTTGCATTGTGATCTAGAGTATCAAAAAACGAGAACATAAACATTGATGGTAAAAGTAACTCGCTCTTGTCCATTGATACTTATATTTTGAATATTAGGTAAATTTGGTACAGTTTTGTGCCCACTCGAATTATTGTCATCCTGGTATTTTCACATGTTGTTTTTAGCAGTAACCAAAGCTAATTCTTAGGAGTTACAAGCAGTTGTATCTGTGCTTAAAAAAATCAATAGTTCATATCTATGATTTCCATCAAGTCATTAGCAAATGGATATGTTCTAGATGACAACTTGGTAAATTAAGAGCGGTCTTGTTAATTACTGGAGCAAGGCATACAATTAGCACACAAACATATGACAGAAGAAATTAAGAACACTGCTGATTAAATTTAAAGAAAATGCAAAGAGAGCATGGAACAAGGCACCTGATCCTTGATCACCTGGATTGCTAGAAAAAAAGAAATTGCAAGATCTTGTTGCTGCTTATAGTCACGAACAAAAAATTTGGTCGTCTTTTCTAACTCCAATCAACACGAGCAATCGGAGTGCATGACAGAGCGATGTAGGATGATGACCTTGGCGCAAGACCATGCCTTCACGAAAAAAATGAACGATCAGGAAAGCCTGTAAAAGGAGAGACCGGATTTGCATTGCAGAGGAGGTAGATGAGAATCTGTAAAAACCGCATTATGTTCTTCCATTAATCGTGCCAACAGCAAAAAAATCACAATTATACTAAGTGCATAAGGCATCGTGGACCTGCCTGATTTGTCGCTCATCTCTAGGAAGAGATAGAGTGGAATCTAAGGAGATTGTATGCGCGGCGTTCTGGCGTACTTCGTGCGGCAACCGAGAAGTAAGCAGCCTGTGTTCGAAAAAAAAGTAAACAGCTCATCCATTATTTAAGGCTAAGATCTCGTACGTATCAGGGAAGTATGCCATCGGTTGCCTGGGGCGGGGGCGGGCCCTACGAGAGAGTGAGTTTCAAGATTATGAACAAATAATTGTTCCGTATCACTGGTGTTAAGCCATTTTTTATACCTATTAATAAAGAAGATGCGATTCTCTGATTTTTTATTTATCCGTGCATTTTTTTTGAGATATTTTACTATCCGAGGTTGCAGTGGTTTTTTGTCCCCAAGATATCAAAAAGAGTCTTTTTTTCTTGATTTGCAGTTGGAACGTTCCTATCTATGTGTCGAAAGCTGCGAGGACTCGACATTGGCAGCTACGAGAACCTTCTCCGACACGCAACCGGTAAATGAATCAAGGAGCACTTGAGATGGGCATTATTTGTGTTGATTACGCAGCACATCAGATAATATCCTGGACAAAGAGGCCTCAAGAAAACTAGGAGGAAATGTGCAGACTGGTGTAACATGTGGTGAAAGAGACATTGTTGGCAAACCAGCTCGTCGTTGTGGGACGGAGGGACACGTGAACCTGCCAACCTCTGTCAGCGTAGATTTGTTCTCGCTCCGTTGGAGCTGCGAAGAAAGTAAAGAAGCACGATCTGATATTTGATAAGACAGTGCCATTAATATACTACATTAGTGTCAAAAAGGCTATTATATTATGGGAAGGAAGGAGTATTCATTTATTTTACAAGTGTTTGATAAACTAAAGCCTGCCATTTCGCGAGGATGACGACCCATTATCACATAGGATATTCCTCGGAGGAGTTTGAGACACAAGAAGGATGATTTACACATAAAAAACTAGAGTATTTTTTTCCTGAATTTTTAATGTTTTTATGATTTCTTCAGGTATTCTACATGTGTGAAACACACTATGTGAAAGCATAATTGTGCTTCCGCGTGAAACATAAGCCGTGGATCTTTACTTCTTAGGGAAAAAACGTCTGTCTTTCTTCAAAACTTGAAACAATATTATGCTACCGCGTGAAGCATAGTCATGCTTCCGTGTGAAGCGCAGTTGTATTTTTCCGAAAAGCGAAAAACACAAACTACTGTGTGAAACATATTTGTGCCCCCCCTCCCCCCCAAAAAAAACGTGAAGCAAACTGGCCTGTGGGACAGATTAATTGTATATCCGAGCTATTAATGGGGGCAACCACACAGGTGAGCCCAAACAAAAAACGAAGATAAGTAGCGGCAGGCCAATTTAACAGGTAAAACAACGGTCAACAGAAAGTTTGGTAGGTAAAACAAAGGTCAATGAGGTCAACAACACAGGTGAGCCCCAACAAAAAAACAAACATAAGTAGCTCCAAGCAAGGTAAACAGATGACGCTAGATGTTGGGCCACCTCTTGTAGAGCATTGCTTAGTGCATCAAGCTCGTTCCCATCCTTTCGTTTAGTGAACGGCCACCATTGCTGGGTAGGATGTAAAGTTGAAGGTACAAAAGAAGTGAGCATGCTATATCTTAAGGTACTACGTACAACACAGGTGAGCCCAACAGAATGCTAAACTATTGTGACTGTATGCGTCCTATATATGATGACGCATGTTCCCCTATTATATAAAGAGCATTACAGGAAACAATGCATGTTGGTTAACTAGGTTGAAGAAGTCAGAGCTGCACTACACACAATTGTTTGGGAGCTGGAATCTATGCCAATAATTACAGGTCACATATATGTTGAATGAGGTCCACCTGCAAGATCGGCGGGCACTAGCTTCATCTGCAGAAGATCTTGGTGAATCAAAATGAGAAATTCATTTTTGTATGTAGTTGACCCGATAGATTTTGAATTTTATTCTTGTTGCATCTTCTTAATAAATGCCTAGATTTATTTTCATCTTGTTGAATGAATGGGGAGCAAGCTAGGTACCAAGATGGTGACGTGGACACGTGGTTGTCGTAGTGGTATACTTTGAACTAGTAACTACATGAAACCATGAGCTATTGTGGCCTCGAGCTTCCTAAAACAACATTGCTACATACAATTAATTCAGGCACGTGAGATCATCTTAAGCATTTATCTATTCCTTGATAGATTATTCCCATGGTTCATTAAGTCCTCACTGGGGACGCACGGGAGGTCCAGCCGGAGGAGACTCGCGCACGGAGCCAGCCATCTCTCATCTCCCATCCCCCGTCCCCGCCCCCGCGTCGCCAACCCTAGGCGACACGGGGGGCGATTCTCCGCCGTCGGTCCTAGGCGCCCTCGCTTCTCTCCTCCCTCCTGCCGCCGCCTGAGGCCGTACCGGCGTAGCCTGGCCAGTGACGACGGCGGCAGGGCTCTCTCCCTCACACGGTGGTGGTGTCCTCCTGGTGGCGGCAGCGGCGACTCATGGGTCGGCGGTTCACCGGCGGCAAGGCGCAGCAGGTGATCGGCGGCGAGTGCGTCGACGGCGACTGCGCATGCGCCCTATCCGTGGCTGAGGAGCACCTATGGCGGCGGCCCAGATTGCGGCCCTTAACATGCCTAGATGGGTTTCGGCGGGCTGGCAGATCTAGAGGTCGGCTTTAGGCGGGCATGGTGGGCCTGGCGGCACCGGCCTAGGCATCATGGTGGTGCTATGACCAGTCAGGCGGCGGCGGTCATCTTCTTCATCAGAGGTGGCCGGCCAGAGGCTGGGTGGTCGGATCTCGAGATCCGTCATCTAGTCCCGGCTGTGAGTTGGGGAGATAGAGTTGCCGGTGAAAACTGAGCCGACAACAGGCGATGACGGCGTTCTGCGTCGTTACCTTGATGAAGGCATCGTCGTGTAACTTCTGTTGGCCCACTCGTGCTGCTCTGGGGAAAACCCTAGGATCTGGTGTTTCAGATCGGACGATGGTGGCACTACGGTGTCCTTTCTCTCTTGTGAGCATCGTTTGTGGAGCAGCGCTGGAAGACAGAGACAAGAGGCGGAGCGGTTTCGTCTTGAACGGAGCTTCGATGGAGATGTCAAGTCATGCCTGGCTGACAGGTGCTACGTTGTGTCATGCCTGGTCGGCAGGTGCTACGCACGACAAATCTTCCAGAGTCTCCGCATCGGGATGGACGAGCGTAGGGCGGTGGAGTCGTTGGGCGCCGTGGTGGCGTCAACGGATAGTCGGACTGGGACGGATGATGCAGATTTCTTTCTTGAAGATGGGACAACGGTTCGATGATGATGGCGGCTTCTAAAACGTGTGCATGTGGTGTACGTTTTAGGTCTGTTGCACCGGTTGTACGTTCCGATACGTTATATGGATGGATCGGCGACGACATCGGTTATAGATATGGGGAGTGAAAGCACTCCACATTATCAAGTTTGTAGGTGTGAGTGGAGGCTTCGGGTGGCTTGATGTATGTTCGTGTCAGACCTTAGTGTAATAATTAATAAAGATGACTGCATGCATCAATTGATGCAGAGGCCGGGGTTCAACCTCCTTTTCTAAAAAAAAATAAGTCCTCACTGGGATCATTGAGTGTCTCCTTATGCAGTGGTCAGGTGTAAAATGGTGATGTTTGTATGACCCAACGTCAAGATTCAGTAACTTCTATGTTATATACCTTTATTATGTGCTTTTATATATATCATTACACATAAACCCAAAGAAGAAAATATGATAAGTGGCATTAAGTAGGTTAAGCAGACCATGCTAGACTCCAGCCCAATTCCTGTAGACCATTACCGAGTACTTCAAACTTGTCACTGTGCTTGCGCCTAATGAGGGGCCACTACTGCTTGGTAGGATATGAAGTTGGAGGTGCCCCACAAGTGAGTAAGCTCTACTACAAAGTTGGTTACTTGTAAACAAATAGACATCCTAGAAATATTTCCTGCCAAACCAATAGGCTACAAATAATTAAGGTACTACCAGAAGTTTGTCTCATTGATGAAATCGATGAATTAAGAGAGGATGAATGTTATTTTTATAATAAAAGTATGGTTATGTGGGTCCTATGATGTAGAAGTCGAGACAAACTTATTTTTCAGTTATCAAAAATGTTTTACGAACGATGTATGTTAATTTTGACGTTCTGGTTTATTTGGGATGATGAACTCAGAGCCTCATGGTCTGCAAGTTTATATTTCTTATGTTGGGATGAACGAGTGCATATGGCAGGCGGTTGTTTTGAAGTTGGAATCTATGCCTATAATTACATGTCCTATGTACTTTGAGCAGGTCCACCTGAAAGATCAGCAGGGGCACTAACTTCATGATTTAAAGATCTTGCCGAGTAGAGTCCCGAAATTTAGTTTTGCACATAGCAGATCATACTTATTTATGAATGATACGTCTTTATTTTGCGCCTGCTAAATAAATAGCGATATTTCCTTTGATCTTGGTCCCATCCTATGAAGTACAACGTAACTTCAAAATTCATTAATTGACGAGATAGACAACTGTCCTTGCTTGTTGGTGATACCATAGTGTGCCAGGGCACTACGCCACTCTTTTTATATGAGACCTATACGTGAAGCAACTTTGAAATGTATGGCTTCCTTCATTTGTTATGGTTAGAACAGGGGACGAGGAGCCACCTGCAAAAAAAAAAAAAAGAACAGGAGAGGAGAGGTTGATTGACGGTGATGGACAACATCGGTGATTTAGTGGTGACAAATTGTTGGGAATGAGATGCATCGGAAACATGCGCCAAATAAAATGCTGAAGAATTAGCTATCCAAACAGGTAAACAAGTGATGTCAATGTGTAACCAAGTAGCTATGTGTGCCGTGTTGGTGTACCAGCTTGTTGCTGTTGAAATGTGAGAATGGGCCTTAGGCCCATAAGACAATTTCAGAAAAATCTCTAAGGGCCCATGTAGGTGGCATGACAAGTGGAGTGGGAAGTTTAGTCCCACCTTGCTAGTGGAGAAGGAGTTGCACCTCTTTATAAGGGTCTTTCTTCCACATGCTATTGGAGCATGAGAAGAGAAGAGGCCCTCGCGCACTCCTCCTCCGCCGCCCGCCTCGCCACGCCTCGTCACGACGCGCCGCGGGTTGCGGGAATGAGCCGAGCCGAGCTCACACCTACGCGGTCCAGCCCACGTCTCTCCACCCGGACGCCGCCTATATAAGCAGGGCCTCGGCCAACCCTAGCCGCCACGGAAACAGATCGCATCTGCCACCACGTCTCTCTAGGTCCTGTACGGGGAGAGGGGCAATTAGGTTTTTGGGGAGCGGCCGAGGACGCTGCCGCCGCCAACTCTGCTGCTACGGCCAACTGGCCTATTGGAGGGTATAACACGTTTAACCCGCTCCTGTTTATGTTAATTGTAGCACTGCTAGCGTTATGCGTAGATACATCTACTGTTAGCATAGTACGTGCTTGCATGATTGAGTATCAGTATGTTTGCGCTTATGCCAATGCCATGATAGTTATTATTTCGTGGATTAATCTGATCGGAAAATTGCCTATATTCTCAACAATCCAAAAACCTAATTTGTGTAGGAATTTTTCGAGTAGTGGTTTTGCTGCTGCACTGAAACCGGACAAGTTTACCGGTACATACTTTAAGCGTTGGCAGACCAAAACCACCTTATGGCTCACGGCTATGAACGTGTTCTGGAAAGCCGGTGTCACTCCCGCATGAACGATCACTCCTGAAAAGGAGAAGGCGTTCAGGGAGGCCACTGTCTACTTTATTGGAGCAGTCCTTAGCGTGATCGGAGATAAGCTGGTTGATGCATATTTGCATGTGGGGGTCGCCAAGGACTTGTGGGAGGCGCTCGAATCTAAATTCGGGGCCACCGATGCTGGGAGCGAGATGTATGTTATGGAGCAGTTCCATGATTACAAAATGGTTGACAACCGTTTTGTGTTGGAACAAGCTCATGAGATAATATGCATTGCTAAGGAACTAGAGGTTCTTAAGTGCAATTTACCGGGCAAGTTTGTCGCGGGATGTATAATTGCTAAGCTCCCTAATTCCTGGAGGAACTTTGCTACCACTCTGAAACATCAGAGGCGTGAATTCTCAGTAGAGGATATCATCAGCCATCTGAGTGTTGAGCAGAACTCGAGAGCAAAGGACTCGCATGGAAAACCGGTTGAAGGTTCTTCAGTTGCCAATATGGTACAACGGAAGAACTTCAATTCCCACAAGCCCAAGGGAAAGAATTCTGTCCAACAGAATACCGACTTCAAGAAGAAGGGAAAGAAGACCTTCAAGAGAAATAAGAAGGATGATGGCTGCTTCAATTGTGGTTCAGAGGAACATTGGGCCAACAAGTGCCCAAACAGATACAAGAAGCCAGTGCAGGACAATAAGTCTGCCAATATGATTGTGAGCAACAATGAAAGTGGTGCATCTGGGTACGGTAATTTGTTTACTGTGTTTTTAGTTTGTCAGTCCACCGAATGGTGGGTAGACACAGGTGCAAATATTCATGTGTGTGCTGACATCTCATTGTTCTCTTCTTATCAGGCCACAGACCGAGGGTCCGTATTGATGGGGAATGGCGCGAGTGCTTCTGTTCTTGGTGTTGGCACGGTCGATCTGAAGTTTACTTCGGGAAGGATCGTGCAGTTGAAGAACGTGCAACATGTCCCCACCATCAAGAAGAATCTCGTTAGTGGCTCCCTTCTGTGTAGAGAAGGGTTTAAGTTGGTTTTCGAGTCTAATAAAGTAGTTGTTACGAAATATGGACTTTTCGTTGGAAAAGGTTATGAATGCGGAGGTCTGTTCCGCCTTTCCCTTGCAGATTTTTGTAATAAAGTCGTGAACAATATTCATTCGAATGTTAATGAATCTGAAGTTTGGCATTCACGTCTTTGTCACATTAGTTTCGGTGTTATGACACGACTAGCAAAACTGAATTTAATCCCGAGTTTCACTTTAGCCAAAGGTTCTAAGTGCCATTCGTGTGTGCAAGCAAAGCAACCTCGCAAGCCCCACAAGGCTGCTGAGGAGAGACACCTGGCGCCCCTAGAACTCATACATACAGATCTCTGTGAGATGAATGGTGTGTTGACTAAAGGTGGAAAGAAGTACTTCATGACATTGATAGATGATTCTACTAGATATTTCTATGTGTATCTGTTAAATACTAAAGATGAGGCTCTACACTACTTTAAAATCTATAAGGCAGAAGTTGAGAACCAACTTGAAAAGAAAATTAAACGAGTCCGGTCTGATCGTGGTGGAGAGTACTTCTCAAATGAGTTTGATTCTTTCTGTGCGGAACATGGCATTATTCATGAGAGGACGCCTCCCTATTCGCCCCAGTCAAATGGGGTTGCCAAGTGGAAAAATCGTACTCTAACTGATTTGGTTAACGCCATGTTAGATACATCGGGTTTATCCAAGGCATGGTGGGGGGAGGCTATCTTGACTTCGTGTCATGTCCTGAATAAAGTTCCGACAAAAGATAATGAGGTTACTCCCTATGAGCAATGGTCGAAGAGAAGGACGACGCTCTCCTACTTACGTACTTGGGGCTGTTTGGCGAAAGTCAACGTGCCGATACCCAAAAAGCGTAAGCTTGGACCAAAGACCGTGGACTGCGTTAACTTGGGCTACGCTAAGAATAGCGTTGGCTATAGATTTCTAGTAGTGAAATCTGAGGTACCTGACGTGAGGGTCGGTACAATTATGGAGTCTAAGGATGCTACATTCTTTGAGGATATATTCCCCATGAAAGATATGCAAAGCACTTCTAGACAGGAATCAGAGGAGACTCCTGAGCCAGCCATTCCTATGGAGTATTATGAACAAACACATGATGAAAATCCTGAGGAGGGTGACGAGGAAACCCTTGGTAGGGGCAAGAGACAAAGGACTGTAAAGACCTTTGGTGATGACTTCCTTATATACCTCGTGGATGATAACCCCACTTCTATTTCAGAAGCCTATGCATCTCTTGATGCTGACTACTGGAAAGAAGCGGTCCGTAGTGAGATGGATTCCATCATGGCTAACGGAACATGGGAGATAACTGAACGTCCCTATGGGTGCAAACCATTGGGATGTAAGTGGGTGTTCAAAAGAAAGCTTAGGCCCGATGGTACAATTGAAAAGTATAAGGCTAGGCTTGTGGCCAAGGGGTATGCCCAGAAAGAAGAAGAAGATTTCTTCGATACTTACTCACCTGTGGCCAGACTGACCACCATTCGAGTACTACTCTCGTTGGCGGCCTCGCATGGTCTTCTCGTCCATCAAATGGACGTCAAGACGGCTTTCCTTAATGGAGAGCTAGAGGAGGAAATTTATATGCAACAGCCAGATGGCTTTGTGATAGATGGTCAGGAAGGAAAGGTGTGTAAGTTGCTGAAATCTTTATATGGCCTGAGACAAGCACCTAAGCAATGGCATGAGAAGTTTAATACAACTCTGACATCTGTTGGCTTTGTTGTTAATGAAGCTGACAAATGTGTATACTATCGCCATGGTGGGGGCGAAGGAGTTATATTGTGCTTGTATGTTGATGACATACTGATATTCGGAACTAATCTCAAAGTGATTGAGGAGGTTAAGTCTTTTCTGTCTCGGAACTTTGAGATGAAGGACCTTGGAGTGGCTGATGTTATCTTGAACATCAAGCTATTGAGAGATGATAAGGGCGGGATTACACTTCTGCAATCCCATTATGTTGAGAAGATTTTGAGTCGTTTTGGATATTCGGACTGCAAAGTTTCTCAAACACCATATGATCCTAGTGTGCTGGTTCGAAAATTCAAAGGCACAGCTAAAGATCAATTGAGATACTCTCAAATCATTGGTTCACTGATGTATCTAGCTAGCGCAACGAGGCCTGATATCGCGTTTGCTGTGAGCAAACTGAGCCGGTTTGTTGCCAATCCGGGTGATGTTCATTGGCGTGCTGTTGAGAGAGTTATGCGCTGTTTGAAAGGTACCATGAATCACGGACTTCACTATAACGGATACCCGTCGGTACTTGAAGGGTATAGTGATGCAAATTGGATCTCTGATGCTGATGAGATGAAGGCTACTACTGGGTATATGTTTACCCTTGGAGGTGGCGCTGTTTCCTGGAAGTCTTGCAAGCAAACGATCTTAACGAGATCGACAATGGAAGCAGAATTAACAGCATTAGACACCTCTGGTGTCGAAGCAGAATTTCTTCGGGATCTTTTGATGGACTTGACAGTGGTTGAAAAGTCGGTTCCGGCTATCCTTATGAACTGCGATAACCAGACAGTCATTGTCAAAGTGAAGAGTTCAAAGGACAACATGAAGTCCAACAAACATATAAGAATGAGATTGAAATCTGTCAGACGTTTAAGAAACTCCGGAGTGATAGCGTTGGATTACATCCAAACGGCTAAGAATCTGGCAGACCCCTTTACTAAAGGGCTATCACGTGTTGTGATAGATAATGCGTCGTGGGAGATGGGTATGAGACCCACATGAGTTGCCATGGTAGTAACCCAACCTATGTGATCGGAGATCCCGTGAAGTAGGACCTGGGAAAACAAGCCAGTGGTGAACTGAGGAGAGTAACTTTACTAACCCACTCCGTTGAAGATGCAATATTCTCGGTTACTGTATGGTAGGATGACTACCGTCTTAATGTGTTCTTAAGCTTATGTGTAAGCAAGATGCTGTCCTACAGAGCGATCTTTGGAGGAACACACCTATATGAGCCCGACTGCTGGTCACGGTCTATGAGATTGGGGTGATCTCTAGTAAGCTCACGAATAGGCCAGGAGTGTGACTAATATGCTCCACCCGAGGGGTCAGCCTTCGGCAGTCTAGTACTAGTAGGACTTGTGGTGAAACTTCTTGACGCCAAACTGACAATTCAAGGCATAGTCCATTGTTCAGTTGTGAAGGGGTTAACTACTTGTTCTAGGTGAAGCTCAACCTTAACAGGTCTTCACTGAAATACTGGTATATCAAAACAGTAATTGGAATAGAGGACGAAATGGGCCCTTGAGATCTGATGGGGGATTGTTGAAATGTGAGAATGGGCCTTAGGCCCATAAGACAATTTCAGAAAAATCTCTAAGGGCCCATGTAGGTGGCATGACAAGTGGAGTGGGAAGTTTAGTCCCACCTTGCTAGTGGAGAAGGAGTTGCACCTCTTTATAAGGGTCTTTCTTCCACATGCTATTGGAGCATGAGAAGAGAAGAGGCCCTCGCGCACTCCTCCTCCGCTGCCCGCCTCGCCACGCCTCGTCACGACGCGCCGCGCCGCGGGAATGAGCCGAGCCGAGCTCACACCTACGCGCTTATTTTTGCCGGTCGGGAACGGAGAATACGTAACGCCACGATCTGAGACGTTGGATCGTGGGCTACCGACTCGGACATGGGTCCAGCCCACGTCTCTCCACCCGGACGCCGCCTATATAAGCAGGGCCTCGGCCAACCCTAGCCGCCACGGAAACAGATCGCATCTGCCACCACGCGCTCCGCCCACGTCGTTCCTTTTGCTGCTGCTGCCATCGGCGACTCCGTCCCGTTCACCGCGTACACGGTTGACGGGAGAGCAGGCCTCCGAAACCACGCCACTCCAGGTCCTGTACGGGGAGAGGGGCAATTAGGTTTTTGGGGAGCGACTGCTCGCTTCCGTTCGTCTACCTCGTCTACGTCCGCGTCTACACCATGTCGTCCACAACCGCCGTCGATCGCGCTGCTGCCGAGAAGGCCGAAGCTGACAGGAAGGTGGCCGAGGACGCTGCCGCCGCCAACTCTGCTGCTACGGCCAACTGGCCTATTGAAGGGTATAACACGTTTAACCCACTCCTGTTTATGTTAATTGTAGCACTGCTAGCGTTATGCGTAGATACATCTACTGTTAGCATAGTACGTGCTTGCATGATTGAGTATCAATATGTTTGCGCTTATGCCAATGCCATGATAGTTATTATTTCGTGGATTAATCTGATCGGAAAATTGCCTATATTCTCAACAGTTGCGAGACCCCCATGAGCTGCTAGGTAGCTGCGGTAGCTGGCAGCAAAGCTGCTCGCTTGCTGCGTGTCTCGAGGTAAACCGCTGGCCCTTGTGGTTGTGCGAACTAACAAAACAGTACAGGGATAGGACATGGCGGTGGGACGCAGGCAAGAAACCGGGAAGTATGTGGCACTAGAGGCGACGATAAACTCCGTGACTAGTAATATCATCTTAGCCATTAAGTTAAGCATACGACTTGGTAGGTAATTCCCATAGTCCACTTAATCCTCACTAAGATTACAGACTGTCTCTTACGTGGTGGTCGGATGTCAAGTGTGGATGTTTGTATCGCCCCACATGAAGAATCAATAACATCTGTAAAAGCCGAAGTCCTCGCTCGCGTCGCCTCCAGGGAGGCGACTCGTGCGCCCTAGCCGCCGCCGTCCTTGGGCTCCCTCCCCCCTTCCTTCCCCGTCGCCGCCGGAGGAGGCCAACGAGCGAAGCTTGCCCGACGGACGGCGAACGGCGGGCCTCCCTCCCTTCCTCACGAGGGGACCCTCTGGCTGAGATGCGACGGTGTCCCTGGGCGTACGGCATGGAGGCGGAGCTGGCGTGCTCGGACAGTGGCCCGATGGGATCCTGGCAGCGCTGCGGGGGCTGACGGCGACGGATCTGGGGTTCCTCACCCCAGATCGGTTCGGTGGTCAGGCTCGGGCGTCGTCCGGCGGCGGCGCGCGCGTTGACTGTCCTCCTTCATGGGGCAGCAGGAGGCATAGGCGTCCTGTTGGATCTGAACAAGGTGGGGGCGTGGGGCGCCATCCCCTTCGTCAGAGATGACGGCCAGGTGGTGGATCCTTGTGGCGTCGCCGATGGCGACGAATCTTGTGATCCCGCTCCCGGAGATGTTGCAGGATGAGGTGGCCCGTGCAGGACAGATGGGCTCTTCGAACAGATCTGGGTGAAAGCTTGCCTTCGGCTACTGCCAAGGCCGGCGATGGCGGCGCTGTCTACGTCGTTCCCTTCCTGAAGGCATCGCCGAGGAGAAGTTCAAGGCCACTCTCTGCTACCTCCGGGGAAACCCTAGATAAATAGATCAGATGACGGCGATGCTCTGGTGTCGTTTCCTCTTTGGGGGCGTCATTCATGGAGGTACACACGGGCTCGAGGGATCAGTGGTCGACATCTACGGTGGAGCGGCGTTCCCTATGACACATCGACGTCGTGGAGTCTCGGCGGCGAGGCGCGGTAAAGTCTCGGCGACGGATGCGTGATGATGAGCGCGCGTAGGGAGGAGGCATTGTCTGGCGCCGTGGGGGCGTCGACGGCAGGCCTTGCAAGGTCGATGCGTTAGTAACTATTCTGAAGATGGATTGATGGAAGGTGGTGACGACGACCTATGACGGTGCATCGGACCGGATTGTACCCCTGACCCGATATGTGGCTCGATCGGGGCCTTCGGCTTTAGATGTTAGGCGAGGTGAGAGGTCTGGGTATGTGGCTCACACTTTCTGCATCCCTTCATCATTGGATAGGAGTAGCGACAGATGTTGCCAAGAGAGCGGCTTCAGACGTAATGATGTATTGCTTTGTAAGATCTCTGTGAATAATTAATAAAGTGGTAGCATGCATCTTCCAGATGCAGAGGCCGGGGGTCATCCTCCTTTTCAAAAAGAAAGAATCAATAACATCTGTCTTGGTATAAAATGGGAATTAATCAAATATTAAAATCGTTAAATCACAAAATTGATCCTTGTGTTTATATAAGATTAGCAAATATTCCCTTGTGTTGCAATAGGAGAAAAAAAATACCACATGCCTTTTCTTGTTTACAACTCGCAGTACGATGACAAATAGAATTATTTTTTTGCCTTAATAAGTAAACTTGCTTAACTATCTCTTATGTTTCTCTTTTTTCCTAATGTTTAGCACAAAGCTCTCCATGAATCTGCGTAGTAATGGTAGCCTAGCACACTATCTACAATAGGCCTTTGGAAAGCATAGGTAACATTTTTTGCATATATGTCTACAATTGGCTGCAAACTGGAACATTTTATCGAAAAAGGCTTTCGTCCTGCTTTATAGATAAAGCAACCACTAGAGCCACAAGGTACCACAATAGTCACGCATGCACACAGAGTCACACAACACAGAGTACAATAAGGTTCTACTGAAGGCACAGCTCAACAAGCCCCTAAGAAAACACAAAGGAAGGACCAACGGGGGCCCGAAGACGCGCAAAGCGTAGCGTCTAGTCCGGCTCGGGAGGTGGTGGAGGGAGCGGCGGTGCCAAGCAAAGAGCCATCGTCCTGAGATCGGCAGTAAGGGTGTTGATGGCATCCTGGTCCTGTTGACGGCTAAGGGGCTGCCAGAGCTGCAGAAAACCACAAATTTTGCAAACGGCATTAGTCGCACGTCAGAGAGGCACACGTTGGATCACCAGCTTATTGCGAACCGTCCATAGCGTCTAGGCAAGGACCCCA
Organism: Hordeum marinum; assembly: GCA_022496015.1. NCBI lineage: Eukaryota > Viridiplantae > Streptophyta > Magnoliopsida > Poales > Poaceae > Hordeum > Hordeum marinum. Next base: position 392,185,846 of record CM039672.1, read on the forward strand.
ATGACAAGCCACCTAATGTGGCCCCGCGGCTGGGGGTAGGACTGTACCTTGGCGAATAAGTCTGGAAAGTCGGTGTGATACCAACAGCCACCCAAGGGCTCCCGGAGGCAGCTCCAAAGAAACTGGGCTGATACACAAGAGAAGAAGATGTGGTTGGAGTCCTCAGCAGTACCGCAAAGAGGGCATAACCCATCGCCCGGTCCGTTCCTCTTAAGCACCTCAACACTGGAAGGGACGCGACTGCGGATCCATTGCCACAAGAAGATCCGAATCTTCAGGGAGGAGCTTGATCATCCAGATCAACTCGAGGGGCGCAGGGGCAAGAGAGGGAGTATGGCCTGATAGAGAGATTTCGTGGCGAAACATCTCGAGGGCTCAAGACGCCACGAGATGTGGTCGGCAGGCTGGTTCGTGAAGAGCGACGGCCTCCAGTAGCTCGAGCCAGGCTAACTGGTCCTCGGGCCCAAATTGTCGCCGGGACGCAAGGTGCCCAAGATCGGTGAGGGCGGTCTCAACCGAAATCCGAGCATCCATCGCGATTGAGAATAGGGTCAGGAATCACGCCGCGAAGGGCTCCAGCCCGGCCCACCGGTCAAAGCAAAACAGGGTGGATGAGCCAAAGCCGACCTCAATAGAGGTCCTGATGTGAAGGACCAGGAGCAACTAGATGATCGACAGCCAGAACTGGGAGCCTCTAGCACTAGTAGAAAACAGCCCATTTGTCTCAGTTCCAGAGGCCCATTAGTTCCGGTTCTGGAACCGGGACTAAAGGGTCGGGACTAAAGCCCACCTTTAGTCCCGGTTCGCTTACAAACCGGGACAGAAGGGGCTCCACGTGGCCTCTGCGGAGAGCCCAGGCAGGAGGACCTTTAGTCCCGGTTGGTAATACCAACCGAAACCAAAAGGCATCCACGCGTCAGCATCTAGCAGTTGCTGGGGGGAGGGGGTTGAAAGGGGGGTTTAGGGGGTTTTGGAGGGTTAATTTAGAGGTTTCATATTGTGTTAGCTAGCTAATTAATAGAGAGAAGTGTCCTCTCTTTCTCCATGCTTGGTCGACGCTAGCTACTATAGAGAGAACTCGACATACTAGCTAGTAAGCAAATGAAGGAACCATTAAGTACACAAGATCGTCATGAACATATACAGAGAGAAGTGATCGACCTGTCTTTCTCTAAGAGATTGGTCGAACAACAAGTTTTCGTATACCTATCTGACGCTACTAGCTACATATATACAATATAAGATCTCTTACAATTCCTAAGATCCAATCACAAATTCACATAGTATTCTCCGTCTTCAGGTATGACGTGGTCAAGAAAGAATCTCGCCAATTCCTCTTGAATTGCTCGTATGCGATCATGTGGTAGGAGTTCATCCCGCATCTCCCACATCTAGTTTGAAGATGGGGGTTAATACATGCATATATATGAATAAAAATCAGCACAATTGATGGTAATATATAAAATAAAATTGTGAATATTATTTACGTATTTCAAATTGTTATTCAGAGAAACCCCACTCAAAGGTCGGTTGGCGAATGAGCTCGCATACGTAATATCCACATGAAACAGTCCCGTCTTTCTAGTATAAGCACTTTACGAGAATAGAGTTCAATCAAACTGGTAAGCAAGCATGGTAATGATATATTGATGAAATTTTGAATCAATTAGAGATGCGCGGAACTAGGAAGTACTACTTACTTTGGGGTGCGTAAATCACAACTCTTTGTTTAGACCGGGAACCTTTCGGGTGAACTTCTTCCAAACCCTGCCAGGCAAAGAAAATGATTACTTGATATCAGGAAATTAACGAAAGTTGCATGCCGATATGGTCCCGCTATTGACTGAACTTACTTCTTGAGCATTGAAGTCATGTCCGCATAATTCTCGGGATCTTTACGTCTCGATTCTAAGACAGTTACTAATGCATCGTCAAGCTTAATGGATAGCAGAATAAAGTGGTAACTGCGCACGCATATATAACTCATCAATTACATTACTTAACCTCGAGTAAGCGAAACCGAGTATACAGAGAAGACAACAACACTCACTTGAAGTTGTAAGGAAAGAGTATTTCCCTTTTGTTTTGATGTGCAAGGAACGACTTTAGCAAGTTCTCCTCGATCGCTGCGGGTTCTTTTCGTATCGACCATTCATTTACGGCATCTGGGATAATGAACCCAACGTTAAAGATTCCTGCTTTTTTGCATTCGACGATCTTCAATCTGCATAATATAGTGATGATAATTATATATATATATATACATGCAATGAACGAGCTGAGCTAGAGAATTAACTATAGAAGTAATACTTATAGACAGTAGGCAGCCATGAGTTGTTTGTCGTGGGTCCATTGATTGTATAACTGAAATAACTCCAAAATTCAATAGGCATCACGGGAAGTCCAATGAATTCGTGCTCTAGTTTCACTAATAACATACATAGTGTCTCCCCCAGACTAGCTCCCTATAGGTTTTCATGTACCACTCATGCAATTTGTACATCATCGTTGTTAGAGGAGGATGATCTGGTTTGACGAGAGGCTTCCCGTGCACGTATTCGTGTTCTTCTTTGGTTACCTCGGCAATTTCAAAAAGTACATCATCCCCCAAGTAATCACCAAGTTTGGTACCGGGCAGTATCACCGGATCATTAGCAATGTTGCTACACACCTTGAGCGGAGGGCACGATTGCTTCTCTTGTTCGCCGAGCTAGGGAATTGTTTTCCCACTTTTTCGTTCCTTGACTCGGGCAGCACTAGAGGTACTTCCCAACCGCTGCACTTCATTATATGTCTTTATAATACAGCGGTCATAGTTTGATGGCAGCGGAGGCGGTGATGGTCGCTTTAGGGCATCCAGAGTGCGCTTCGCTTTCACCGGATCTATCATTTCCTTCTGAGGTGACTGTTTCCGTGCAAAATGGGCCTTCACTTCGGCTTTACTGATCTCAGCGCTTTCTTCGTCGGTCCTCTCGCAGGCAAGGTTCTCAGAATCGTGACTAAGTCTTAGAATCTTACGACTTTACGATCCAAACTAACCCCTCCGGTTCTACGATTTTGCTCGTAGAATCTAAGTTTCTACGATCCTAGTAGTTAAGATTCTATGACTCACGATCCTACCAACGAAGCTCCGACCCGATTCAGAATCTCGAGTCAGACAACTTTGCTCGTATGGTAACTTTGTAACAGGCTTGAGGCTTGGACCAAATTTGTATTTTTCCCGCCTATTGTACTGCTAGCCGCCGGAGCGGCGGCGGCGTCTCTCTTCCATCATGGCTAAGTGGCCTGATGCGCCGGAGGAGGAGGCTGAGTGGCCTGACGGGCTGAAGGAGGAGGAGGAGGAGGTGGAGTGTCCTCATGCGCCGAAGGAGGAGGAGGAGGCGAAGTGACCTCACGCGCCGGAGGAGGCGGACTGCTCTGACACGCCGGAGCACGCGAAGGACGAGGTGGAGTGCCGTCACGCGTCGGAGGAGCCGGAGAAGGAGGTGGAGTGCCCTGATCACTCGTCGAAGGAGGAGGAGGAGGAGGAGGAGTGCCCTGACGCGCTGGAGGAGGAGGAGAGAAAGGGGTCCAGTTTGGAAGCTTGGTGTACTCCTTCAGCCATAGACATGTACTCCTCAGAGCATTAACTAGCTTCTTCTCCCCTTCACCAGTATGGTGGTCAAGTTCGAGATCATCAAATCCCTCCATTAGTTCATCCACCATCACAACAGCATAGCCATGTGGAATCGGAAGGCAGTGAAAAGTTCCGTTGGTTTGAGGAGGTGCAACAGAGCCGAGAGCCGCCTTGAAAGTGAGGTTCCAGAATTTCGTCCAAAGTTCGCAATTTTGAACCTCCATGATAGTATTCACGGGGTAGCTAGAAGCCGTGAAGTCAGGCTGAACGAGCATCGTGGAAGCCATGTTGCTTCTCTGCTGAGATGGCGAGGTAGCTTTTGGGGTAGCTTCATGCCGCTGAGATGGTTAGCCGGCAGCTCGTTGGCTCTCAGCTTCCTCTAGATTTTCTAGTCTTGCATTGAGCTTCTGCATTTCGCTCAGCTCCGCTTTCCTCTTTCTCTGCCGGCTTCAATAACCGCCTGCATCGGGAAACCCAACCTTCCACGGAACGAAGCCTGGTGTGCCTCGTGTTCGTCCAGGGTGCTCAGCATTCCCTAGGGCCTCAGTCAGCTCGTCCTTCTCTCTATCGGGAATGAACGTCCCTTCCTACACTGCGGTGATATACTTCTGAAGCTTCGTGATGGATATTGCAAGTTGCTCATTCGTCCAACAACAGTTCCCTGTTTTAGGGTCCAAAGTTCCCCCAACCCCGAAGAACCAAGTCATTGAACGGTCTGGCCAGTTATATGTGTGTGGTTGGACCCCTTTAGCAAGCAGGTCATTCTCAGCTTTGTCCCACAACGGCCGAGCTTTGAGGTAGCCACTTGACCCCGTGTGATGGTGATACTGCTTCTTTGCAGCATTGATCTTATTTGTCTCAGACATTTTCTTACTCTTCTCCAACGTCTTGTAGGCCACAAATGCAGGTCAGTGATCTCTTATCTTCTCAAATCGGACAATGAATTCTGGAGTCTTCCCTTTGTCGACAAACTTTGATTTCAACTCATTCTTCCACCTACTAAATAGATCTGCCATCTTCTTAAGAGCACACGCCTTGACCAGTGGCTCTATAACTAGCTTATTCGTATCCTCCTCTAGCGATAGGGTGAAATTAGCCTTCAGCGCAGTCCAAAGATCATCTTTCTGTCTATCGGTGACATAATCACCTTCATGGGCGTCGTCCTTAGGCTTATTCCATTGCTTGATGCTGATCGGGATGTTGTCCCTAAAAATAGCTCCACACTGAGCAGCAAATGCGTCCTTGGTCCGCTTTGGTTCAATCGGCAGGCCATCATCCACGAGTGCTGTGATCGTGAACCTTTCTTCCTTTTTCAAACTTCTCTTCGGGCCTCATCTCGTTACCGAAGTTTGGTTCGATCCGGAGGCCTATATAAAAGAAGAAATAAGAGTTAATATATGTATACCAAAACAATTAATGCATCAATTAGCTAGTTAGCACATGCTTAATTAATATATATACCTTGCCGGACTTTGCAACATCTCCCTCCTCCGTTCGGTCACCGGAGCCGTCATCATGGTCTCCTTCTTCCTCTGGCATTCGGTCACCGGAGCCATCATGATCATGTCCTTCCTGTCCTTCAAGACCATCAGTGTCGTTGAGATACGACAAGACAGCATCAGGATTGCCTCGGATTATTTCCCCCAACAAATGTTCTTGTTCCAAGTCTCTTTGATCCATAGTTTCTGCAAATATTAAAACATGGCAATTAATATACTTTTCTATGATTTGGGGTGTCCTCGACAATGCTTCTAGGATTAGGGGTGGTCCTCGACGCTTCTAGGGTTTGGTCGGGCGAGAGGGCCGGGATTCTCTTAACCTTTTAGGGATTTAACAAAATGCCGCCATTCTGGATGTGCAGAAAATGGTCCATATTTTTCCTGATCTCATCTACCCTTCTATATGTCACATTGTCTAGTGTCAAAGGATTCAAGAAAACCACGGCTTCATCATTAGCCGGAAGTAACAGGCGCATAATGGTACGAAGCTCTCCAAAATTGTTTTTGAACGGAATCCCGGATAGGATAATTAGCTTTTTGGTACGAAGTTCAGCAAGAGCATTCCGAATATCGCTATCTGGAAGTTCGTTGCTGAAATTCGTACTAAAAAGCAAATTATTCTATCCGAAACACTGTTCCAAAACAACTTTGAAGAGCTTCGTAACATCATACGCCGGTTACTTCCGGCTGATGATGAAGCCATGGATTTCTTCAATACTTTGACACATAACATGACATATAGAAGAATATATATATATGGGATCAGAAAAAATTGGATCAACTTGTGCACATCCATAATGGGGGCATTCTTGATAAATCTATATTACCGGAGTTTTCTATATGAACATTTTACCTTAGTAACTTAGAAAAAAATGTTATCGGGGAGGGGTATATCGATCCTCCCCCCCCCTCATGTCAAAGTTATCGAGGAGGGGGGTATGTCAACCCACCCCCTCATGTCGAAGTTATTGGGGAGGGGGTATATCGACCCCCCCCCTCATGTCGAAGTTATCGGGGAGGGGGTGTATAGACAACGACATACATACATGGAAAAAATGCTATCCATCTATACATACATAGCCACATGCATATATTATATATTTTCATTAACTCATGACATATTTTCATTATTTTCCTTTCTTTAACTTAATGACAACGACATACATACATGGAAAAAAATGTATATCGACCCCCCCTCATGTCGAAGTTATTGGGGAGGGGGCGATCTCTTTCTCGTTATTTTTCTTTCTTTAACTCATGGCATATTTTCATTTATCTTTATATATACTTGCCGTGTCCCCGATGGGCTGTTTTTTGGAAAATTTCGTATCCTGTGTCCCCGTATGCGTGTCGCCGTGTCCGTGTCACCGTGTTCGAGCAGGGGACCATGAGGAAGGGGGGCTCACTTGGCGGCGGTGACGGGGCGGTGGCGGGGAGGCGACAGGGAGGCGACGGGACGGTGACGGGGCGGTGACGGGGTGGCGACGGGACGGGGCGGCGATGGGGCGGCGACGGTATGGGGGCGGGGCGGCGACAGGGACAGGGCGGCGACGGGGGCGGTGACAGGGACGGGGACGACGACGGCGGGCTCGGGGCGGCACGCGGTGAAGGGGACGAGGACTGTTGGAAATATGCCCTAGAGGCAATAAATAAAGTGTTTATTATTATATTTCCTTGTTCATGATAATCGTTTATTATCCATGCTTTAATTGTATTGATTGGAAACACATACATGTCTGGGTAAATAGACAACACTTTGTCCCTAATATGCCTCTAGTGAACTAGCTCGTTGATCAAAGATGGTCAAGGTTTCCTAGCCATTGACATGTGATGTCATTTGATAAACGGGATCACATCATTAGGAGAATGGTGTGATGGACAAGACCCAAACTACAAACGTAGCATATTATCGTGTTAGTTTATTGCTACTTTTTCTGCATGTCAAGTATATGTTTCTATGACCATGAGATCATGCAACTCACGGACACTGGAAGAGTGCCTTGTGTGTATCAAACGTCGCAACGTAACTGGGTGACTATAAAGGTGCTCTACAGGTATCTTCGAGGGTGTCTGATGGGTTGTCATGGATCAAGACTGGGATTTGTTACTCCATGTGATGGAGAGGTATCTCAGGGCCCACTCAGTAATACAACATCACAATAAGCCTTGCAAGCAATGTGACTAAGTGTTAGTCATGTGACCTTGTATTACGGAACGAGTAAAGAGACTTGCCGGTAACGAGGTTGAACTAGGTATGGAGATAGTGACGATCGAATCTCGGGAAAGTAACATACCGAAGAACAAAGGGAACATCATACGGGATTAACTGAATCCTTGACATAGAGGTTCGACCGATAAAGATCTTCGTAGAATATGTAGGAACCAATATGGACATCCAGGAGTGTACCGGGAGTGCCGGTAGTGTACCTGGAGACCATCAGGAGGGGTATTTCGACCCGAGAGGCTACATGGGCTGTGGGAGGATGAATACCATCCCTTAGTGGGATGGAGGAAGTTCCACAAAGGGCCCATGCGGCTGGAAAGAAAAAGCCTAAAAGGAAAAAGGTAGAAAAAGGCAAAAGTGCTAAATTAGGAAGGAGTCTTAATCCTACTAGGAGTGGAGGAGGAGGACTCCTCCCTCCTGGTTCGGCCAACCCAAGGGCTGGCTCCTTGGGAGCCAAGCCTCCTCCTCCTCTCCTCCTATATATACTAGAGGGTTTTAGGGTTTTGGCACAAGATTTTCAGCCACGTGCTACCCGTTCCTCTAGTGTATAGTTTCTCCTCTAGATCGGATTTCTGTAGTGCTTAGGCGAAGCCCTACCGGAATAGTTCCACCACCATCGCCGGAGCACCGTCAAGCTGTCGGAGAACTCTTCTACCTCTCCGCTCCCTCTTGTTGGATCAAGAATGTGGAGATCGTCATCAAGTTGTACGTGTGCTAAACGCGGAGGTGCCGTCCGTTCGGTACTTGATCGGGACGGATCGTGATTGGATCGCGGGACGCTCCGCGATTTGGATCGCGAAGACGTTCGACTACACCAACAACGTTTCTTAACGCTTCCCGCTTAGCGATCTACAAGGGTACGTAGATCCACTCTCCCTCTCATAGATGCTCATAACCATGGATAGATCTTGCGTGTGCGTAGGAATTTTTTTTATTTCCCATGCAACGTTCCCCAACAAGGACGGCAGGCTCGGCGAAGTGGCGATGAAAACTGAATTTTCTAAGTGTTTGCTCATATAGAAGAAGCATTGGTCCCGGTTGGTGGTGCCAACCGGGACCAATGCTCACCTTTAGTCCCAGTTGGTGCCACCAACTGGGACCAAAGGTCTCTTTCATCAGCCCAAAGGGCAGGAGGCAAAGACCTTTGGTCCCGGTTAGTGGCACCAACCGGGACTAAAGGTGGGTATTCGTCCCGGTCTGTGCCATCAATCGGGACCAAAGGTCCCTTTTCGTTAGCCCAAAGGGCGGGAAACAGGGACTTTTTGTCCCCGGTTGGTGGAACCAACCGGGATGAGAGGGTGGCATTGGTCCCGGTTGGTGGCACCAACCGGGACTAAAGCCCTGTTCCTGGCACGATGGGAGTTTAGTCCCACCTCGCCGAGCGAGGAGCGGTCGTACTGGTTTATAAGCGCGGCTGCACGTACCGTCTCGAGCTCCTCTCTACCGCAGGCATTGCATGCATAAATGTCTCTGCCCTGTTGGGCCTACTTTCCCCGTGGGCCTGTGTCCTAACCCATGTATATTGGGTTACTAGTCGTACGCAGGGCATGGTGGCTTAGTAGGTGCGCATTTTTATGCTATTCTTTGCATATTAAAAGTTGTTAACAAAAAATACTTTATGTTGGCTTAGTGTGTTTTATCATTATATTCTTTTTGCTATTAACGTTTTGAATAAAAAATACTTTGATAATTTTAGTTGCTTAATTTCCATTATTTTTGTTTTGTTTTTGCTTTATTTATTTTAGTTTTATTTTTTGCTTTATTTATTTCTAGTGTGTTTTATCATTATATTCTTTTTGCTATGAATGTTTTGAACAAAAATACTTTGATAATTTTAGTTGCATAATTTCCATTATTTTTGTTTTGTTTTTTTATTTATTTATTTTTGTTTTGTTTTTTGTTTTATTTATTTCTAGTGTGTTTTATCATTATATATTCTTTTTGCTATTAATGTTTTAAACATAAAATACTTTGATAATTTTTATATAATTATAGTTCCAAAAATACTAGAGGTTTATAAAAGCTTTTTAGTTGATTCTTTTTTGAACTCCACTTCCACGATGTTTTTAAAAAATTAAAAAGTACTTCAAATGAACTCTCAAAAGGTTGAAAGTTGGGATGGTATCATTATTTCACCCACATAGCATTTTATAAAAAATTGAGAGGGTTACGGCAAAAACTGGATGCACTTCGTGTACAAAATGGACAATCTCTTTCGAAGGGATTTTTTTTTTTTGAACTTATTTGCACTCCATACTTTTTGTGTGTTCAAAACGCACCATTTAAATCCACATCATCAATTTTCAACCCTTTCTGACTTCATTTGGTATTTTTCATGCACTTGCTCGTTTTTTTGAGCTAAATAACCCTGAAATTGAAAAGCACTTCAAATGAACTTTGAAAAGGTTGAAAGTTGTCATGGTATCATTATTTCATCCACATATCATGTTATAAAAAGTTGAGAGGGTTACGGAAAAAAGTGGATGCACTTCGTGTACAAAATGGACAATCTCTTCGAAGTATCACAGTTTCGAACAAAAACTCATTTGTTAGAAAGGGATTTCATTTTTTTGAACTTATTTAAACTCCATACTTTTTGTGTGATCGAAATGCACCATTCAAAGCCACATCATCAAGTTTCAACCCTTTCTCACTTCATTTGGTATTTTTCATGCACTTACTTATTTTTTGAGGTAAATAACCCTAAAATTGGAAAGCACTTCAAATGAACTCTAAAAAGGTTGAAAGTTGGGATGATATCATTATTTCACCCACATAGCATGTTATAAAAAGTTGAGAGGGTTACGGCAAAAACTGGATGCACTTCATATACAAAATGTACAATCTCTTTCGAAGTGTGACAGTTTCGAACAAAAACTCATTTGTTATAAAAGGATTTCATTTTTTGAACTTATTTGAACTCCATACTTTTTGTGTGTTCAAAATGTACCATTCAAAGCCACGTCATCAATTTTCAACCCTTTCTGACTTATTTTGGTATTTTTCATGCACTTATCGATTTTTTGAGCTAAATAACCCTAAAATTGAAAAGCACTTCAAATGAACTCTGAAAAGATTGAAAGTTGGCATGGTATCATCATTTCACCCACATAGCATGTTATAAAAAGTTGAGAGGGTTACGGCAAAAACTGGATGCACTTCGTGTACAAAATGGATAACCTCTTTCGAAGTATCACAATTTCGAACGAAAACTCATCTACTATAAAGGGATTTCATTTTTTGAACTTATTTGAACTCCATACTTTTTGTGTGTTCAAAATGCACCATTTAAATCCACATCATCAATTTTCAACCCTTTCTGACTTCATTTGGTATTTTTCATGCACTTGCTCGTTTTTTTGAGCTAAATAACCCTGAAATTGAAAAGCACTTCAAATGAACTTTGAAAAGGTTGAAAGTTGTCATGGTATCATTATTTCATCCACATATCATGTTATAAAAAGTTGAAAGGGTTACGGCAAAAACTGGATGTAGTTCGTGTACCAAATGGACACTCTCTTTCGAATTATCATGGTTTCGGACGAAAACTCATCTGTTACAAAGGGATTTAATTTTTTTGAAATTATTTGAACTCCATACTTTTTGTGTGTTCAAAATGCACCATTCAAAGCCACGTCATCAATTTTCAACCCTTTCTGACTTCATTTGGTATTTTTCATGCACTTACTGATTTTTTGAGCTAAATAACCCTGGAATTGAAAAGAAATTCAAATGAACTCTAAAAAGGTTGAAAGTTGGCATGGTATCATCATTTCACCCACATAGCATGTTATATATACTAAAGTGTATTAAAAACCATTACAACATATCATGAATGGAGAAGTGACCAAATTAATAGAAACTCATCATCACATTAAAGCCAAAGTACAATAGTGACCAAAATAAATACATACAGTTCATACATAGTTCTCATTATTGAACAACATATAGCTCTTTAGAGCATCTAACTAAAGCATACATCGAAACTATGTAAAAAAATTAAATGCAAGAACAAATGCGATCATAACCGCTACTAAGGTACCAATTGATCCAGCGGCATAATGATACCAAGCCTCAGTATGAATGACATATTTTCTAATCTTCTAATCTTCAAGCGCACTGCATCCATATTAGTCTTGTGATCGTCGACGACATCGGCAACATGCAACTCCAACTTCATCTTCTCCTCTTCAACTCTTTGTAATTTTTCTTTCAAGTCATTATTTTCTTTTCAACCAAATTTAACTTCTCGACAAGAGTTGCTATGTGGGTTGGAATTTCCGGTTCAACTACCTCCTCCTAGATTAAAAAATCTATGTCATGTTGGTCAGCATAATTATCATAAAACTAAATAAAACAAATAGTTATAAAAGATAATATGTACCACATCTGAATCGTAGACAGGACGAGGGTCGACGGAGGCGGATACCAAAACCATCGCACTATATAATAACAAACAATAATAAAAGTAAGAAAATTACACAAGTATCTATCTAAATCATATAAGTAAGAACTTTTTTCTTTTAGAAAGAAGATAAGAAGAAGAGGCTAACCACGATGGTGCCGGCGCCGAGATGGGTGCAGACGATTGACGGCGGTGAGGACGGGGACGGGACAGGACTGATCGCCAAACCTAGACAAATCTTGAGGAAAATGAAGCTTGAACAAGGAGCTTCCAGAGAAGAAAGCTTAATTGTGGCTCGGGCATTCCATCGAACACCTCATGTGCATAGGAGGTGAGCTAGAGCACCACAAAGCTCTCCCACGGCTGGCCAAAAAAACAGAGCAGTGCACTGCTTTGCTCGCGAGCAGGGGGTATATATAGTCCAAACCATTGGTCTCGGTTTGTGGTTGGAACCAGGACTGAAGGACAACATTTGGTCCCGATTCTAGCCACAAACCGGAACCAATGGTTGTGGGACAGGAGCGAGGCCCATTGGTCCCGGTTCGTGTCTGGAACTGGGACCAAAGGGGTCAGACGAATGGGGACAATGACCCACGAGGCCCGGCCAGCGCCCTAGCCCCACGAACCGGGACCGATGCCCCATGGGTCCCGGTTTGTGTGTGAACCGGGATTAATGGGCTTTTCAGGCTGAACTAAAGCCATATTTTCTACTGATGACATCAAGCCATGGCTTCATATCATGCCGGGCTGATGCTTGGCTTATATTCAAGGCCGGGCCATATCATGCCATGACTTATCCAATACGTAGCTTGCTATTGCCATAGAGTTCCATCAGGCCTGCTAGTAGAACAGGTGTTAGATGACAAGACTGCTGCCCCATCCCTCATTTTGCCATGACAATATTGAATCATTCCTATAAACATGTAATATGCACAAATTTCCAATGAACTAAAAATATGAGAAAAGAGCAACCTATGGCCTGGATATGCCGATCGGATTAAGAATGGAAACCATTTAAAAGAAGTGATTTGTTCCCTTTTAGCTTAATGCTTCAAAGACAATAAAGTAACGTTGAGCTATAAGCTGCTAGTAGAAGGATATGTAATTAGATCCTATATTCAGTTTGTAATTAGATCCTATATGGAAGGACATGTACTCATTCATTGCAAGACAAGCAATAATTAAGGCATTAAGTAGTAGCAGACGTGTAGTCCCTACACTATGTTGTCCATTCTTCCTCTATTTCAAACTTACTCACTCGAGCAAAAAGTATTTCACTGCCATACACCAGTAGTTTAGGGTTGTTCGTGATTGCAACCTGAAAAGAGTAACAACATTGTCGGTTCGATGCATGGGTGGATCGATGGGAACCCACTGCCTAACGAAAAGGATAAATAACTACATTGGCATGCAAATAGCATCTACATTTGTGCATACAGTAAAAACAATTCCAGAGAAAATAAATTGATGGAGTTAAGTATATCTTTGGATATTTCATTATCGACGTACGTCGTTTTAGTATTAATAATGCCCATATTGTTTACATCATCCTGATGCATGACCGTGCCATGGCCTTTACATTGCAAATGTTGTTACTGTTGGAAGACCACATGTTCATAAGTAAAAAAGGTTACACATATGGCACTGACAATTCGTTCTTTGCTGATAGTACGTGAACCAAATGATTCGCCCAGATTGTTCAATGGCTAAGCAGCTTAAGCAAAGAAATCTATGTAATACTTGATGTCGTAAGCATTAGTTCAGAAAGTTAACTCGTGCAAAGAACTCCAAGGCCTCGTTTGGTAGTTCAGGAGATAATAGCCAAGGGAAACAAACCACGGGAGAGATTTTTCTGGCAACCACGCAAACACCGGAAATGCTATCAAGCATAGGTTCAGAAATTTAACTCAGATCTTCAGAAGAGGAACTATCAAGCATGCAAATATCTAGCTGTCCTAGGCTCCTCTACATGCATGTTGGCTTGATGAGGTTGGACAGGGTCTGGCAGAGGACGTGTGAGGCGGAGCACCAGTCGTCGGTCAAAGTTGGAGCAGAGCCGATGGATACGGAGGACGGGGCAGTGGTACGAAGGACGGATGCGGCTGAGGAAGCTTGTCCTCTTCCTACACCGGTGCGATGCAGACGCATTTCCCGGTGCCGCAGTCCCAGACGCGCACCGTGCTGTCCAGGCTGGCTGTCGTCGGTGAAGATTGCCACCGCTCGTGGAGTTTCACATTCCGGCAGCAGGCATACCACGAGGGCGCCAGGTGCCTCGCCGAGCGCGACGACGGTGGCGCCGTCCTTCTCGTAGTCCGCAGGTGGCAATCTTCACCGACGGCAACGCCCTGCGGCCGCGGCGCCTAGAGGTGTTCACCGTGGACGAGCACGAGCTATAGCCTATAGGACATCGCGGGCCACAACGGCGGCCGTCCTACTCCTGGTGCAAGACGGCTTGTGGAAATCACCCGGGTCCAGCGGCAGGCCTGGGAGGAGGTGCGCCGCCGTCGCGTTCATGAGGAGACGAAGAAGGTGGGAGGAGAGGTGGGCACGAGGAAGAAGCGGTGGGAATAGTGGGATGGGCGGCCACGGGGATTTCGACGGCGCCCTCAATCTGTTTGCGAAAATTTCAAGCCAAACATCTGAACCGGTTTTTACAGATAAAAAAAACTCAAAAGAAACCAGGACAAAATTGAAAAATAAACTGCCTCTGCGGCCACGGGGGCAAAATGAGCAAGGAATCTTTAAATTAGGGGTCAAAACTTGACAGATTTCTGTTTTGTGATGTTTTCTGTCACAAGCATATATTTTGAGGGTAAAAATGGAATTAACTCACATATATACCACCTTTATGTCTAAGCCTCCATAAAACATGCACGCATGTGTGCAAAATGTTTTAAATGTCAAGCCGTGCTAAACTCATCATGTCTCAGTTGCCATTTAGGTTGGTCTTATAGCTCTGGTTCAATAAATTTGTTTGTTCTTATAGGTATACTATAAATAAAACCATGCATGGTGAATCTAGGGACTTCCATTTTTCTCTAACTGGAATGAAGTGTAGCCGATGTAAGAGGCCGATGGGGATTTATTTTTTTGTAACAATGACAAAAGCTCTGCCATTTTTATTAAGTACGCGGGCATAACTGGTGAGGAATTTGGAATGTTGATGTAGTGGCAGAAGTGGTTTGAGGGTGCGATTGTACGTCTAGGAGTGAGATGCACTAGGAATGAAGAAAATGATGGAACCCAGTGACAACTATGAAGAAAGGGAACATCACGACAATGGTAGATCGGTTGGATAATTCTATCTGATAGAAGTGTAGGGCGGAGTTATTTCATATTTTCCTACAACACTGGCACCTGCTTTCTAGGTAGCATGATCATGATCAACTTGGGCTCACACTGGTTGTGCTCATGATTACCGCGCGTCGCTTATCATCTTCGTAGGGCCGCCTTACCCGGTGCCACTCGGTGGCTTTTTTTCCTATGCTTTCTTGCCTGATTGTTTTGTTGCCCCAGCCGTCTTACTTGCTATGACACTTGGACTTGGTTGTATTCATGTTTGCTCTATTTATAAAGCAGGGCAAAAGGCTATTTTAAGAGTATAGTTCGGAGTTGGTTAATTCCGGTTTTCAACCTGATCTTTTGCTAGTGTGATCTTCGCTTTGAAGTAGTTGATCCGTGTCAAAAGAAGTTGTCTAGAAATGCCATTGAAATATAAGATACGGATATACAACTGAAAATTTGGCACCGCTTCTAAAAAGTAAGGACACATTTCATTTTAGTTTCAACTCTGAATGAAAGATATTGTCCTTGTTTTTGAAAAGGAGGATGTATCCTCCGACCTCTGCATCTGAACGATGCATGCAGTCATTTTATTAATTATGTACAAAGCCCTTACAATGAAAGATATTTTCCTAGCTTTCTAAATAATGCCCTTCAAGGTTTATTCTAATCTGACCAAATTCATTTTTTTGGGTGGAATGACCAAATTTAACTTGATTTACATTGTTGGTTCCTAGTTACCATGTGATTGTCCCTTTATTATGAATCAATAAAATAGCATTGCTAATAAACATGATTGTGTATTTGGTCTTGTGTTTGTAGCCTTAATGTTGATTTTTATCCCATCACCTTTGAGATTTGGGTGCAACACCGTACGAGTCTTGAAATAAAGAAGAGGCTTACATAAAGGCGAGCACTTGACTTATCGTTAGTTAGACTGCTTTCGTACTGGTGAATGTGTGAGAATGTACAAGGTGGCAATCGCATGCAACTTAATATTTAGAAACTATACTTAATCAAACTAATGGCTATTTATTATTATGAAAATTGTGTTCATTTATTTAGTTTCAGAAGATATTTGCTTACTTTCTTGCATTTACAGTTTCAGATATGATCCGCACGGTGGCTCCGTGGCTATAGCAAAGCTAGTTAGGATGTGTAGAATTTCTTATATGCAGGAGCTAGACGGTATTCTGAATATAGTAGTTGGGAATTGGGGTAGTACCGTGAGATATGAATTAATGGATTGGTAGGCAATCCATCAACTAAGGTACGAGTCACTTGTGCATCTAGATCTAAGATTACGCATGCATGCCTATAAATAACAGATAGACTTTGGCGTGTATACGTGAGAACCAACACTCATAGTGAGCTGGTTTATTAGGAGGGAAAGTTGGAGGGATGATGGAAATGAGCAAGTGGAGCGACGAAGAACCATATGGGAATAGGAAGTATCGGGACTTTGGGATGTCGTTAGCACCCTGTGTTGGACGGGATGTTGGACATTCGCTAATCAGTTAGAGATACTAAGCTCCCAAAACTTGAAGCATCGTCAGCTATCCTGATGTGACTTCCTTTTGGGCCCCAATGCAGTCCGCCTTGGCCCAGCCAGCATGAATTGTGTCGTTCGTGCTCCGGTCACGGAGTGTCGTGTAGGGAGGGGGGAAATTGGGGGCGCCCACGCCACTGTTGTCTTGGGACTGTTTTCCTGTCCTGGACTACGGTGCGATTACGGTAGGAGGCTGTGCAGAAAGGCCGATTGAGGGCTTGTCGGCGGCCGGGAGGCCGCAGTCTGATGGTTATGTATTGTGTCGTGTCAGTCATCAGCCGGGAGCTTGCCTGTTGGGAATGTCGTCTTTTCCGGTGTCCTTCTAGAAAAACAAGAAGCTCCCTGATCCCTCGTGATGGGTTTTCTTCAACTAGGCCTTTTTCACTCCAGTAATAACCATCCCAAGGTGGCCAGTTTATGTGCCTATTTTGCAGTTCTGATTTGTAAAACCGAATGAGATATTTCTTCCTCCTTCTCTTCTTCAATCTAATCCCTGGCCTCAAGCTCAAGGTTTATTATTTTTGCTGCTGAAAATTTTGACTCAGAAACTCAAAGTTTCTGGTGCTGAATTTGTGCTCCCCCTAAAAATGTGAAGCGACATGTCGAACAGATTAATTGGATATCCGAGCGATAAATGGGGGTAACAATGTTGGAAATAAGTCACGACGGAGCACGGTGAGACCGATGTCAGTGCGTCAGGTCGGGTCCATGGGGTGCGACCGACGTCGATGCGTAAGGTCGGGTCCGTGGGCTGGGTCACGGCCATATGTGTACATATGTGCGTACGTGTATAGCGTGTATGTGTCGCGATGGTGTGTGTGCATCTGAGTCTGCTGCAGCCGTTGGCGATAGGAGACGCGTCTGAGCGTGTCGTGCGGGCTGGCTAGGACGTGCAGATCTGATGAATGGAGCCGCGGACGTTGTGTGCATATCGTAGAGTCAGGGTTAGTTAGTGCATGCATGTTAGTGGCCGGGTCGTGCCTAGGACAAGATGGAGTTGGTGCTCCAGTTGGTGCGTGGTTTCCTGGCCTATAAAAGCCACTGTACTCCTCAGTTGTAACGGTTGAGCCGAGTGAGAGAAACAACGGCGTTCTTCGCCGGTGGGGCGTTCGTCGCCCGTGGCGGGTGTTCATCGCCCACCAAATCGTGTATCTCGTGTTTTTTGATTGTTTGTAGGTTTTTGGTTCCAACAAACAACACAGGTGAGCCCAAACAAAAAACAAAGATAAGTAGCGGCAGACCAGTTTGAATGGTAAAACAAAGGTCAACGGATAGAGCTTCAGTCCTCGCTCCTCTAGGGTTCCTCCCCCCTCCCCCCGCCGCCAACGGCCTTCTCCGTCCCCCCTCCCCTCCCTTCTTCCCCCTCCCGGATCCGCCCCCGCGCCGCCTTCCCGGGAGGTGGCCGGGGCGGTGCGAGCCCCTCCCCGGAAGGTGGCCGGGGCGGTGCGAGCCCCTCCCCCCTCGTCCGCCCTCCTCCCACCTTCCCTCCTTGTCGCCACCGGTCACCCCCGACACTTGGTCGGGTGGTGTTGGCGGCGGCGGGACTGTCTGTCTGCGCGTGCTCGGCTCCCTGCTCAGGGCATGGAGGCGGCGGCGGTGCTCCTTGGCTCGGCGACGGCTTGGCGACCCGACGACAGAGGCCGGCGGCGCGCGTGGTGGTGGCATGGCCCCTTGGCGGCGAGACGGCATGGTGACGCAGGTTAGCCGGCGGCGCACCCCCGGCCTAGATGTGGGCCCTGCGGGCCCCATCTTGGTCCTAGTGGGCTGGCCCACGGCGTGGCTTCGTCGTTGTCTGCGTGGTGAGGAGGTGGAGCAGCTCAGACGGAGGGCGGCGACGCCGACGGCGTGCCTGCTGCAGCATGATGGTAGGAGCTTTACGGGCGTGGAGGGCCCGGCCGGGCCTGTGGGCCCACGTGCCTGGTATGCTCCTGCTATTGTGCCCGGTCGGCTACCATCGTTGACAGCGGAGGTTGAGGCCTCCCGCCTGCCGACGGTGCTGCAGCCCCGAGTCCCGGCTCCTATTCCCTGTTGTACGAGCCTTACTTCGCGCTATCGTGGTGAGACCGCGTGGATGCTTCATGATTGCGGTGGCGCAGTATGGTGGTCGGTTTGGTGGCAGGCTCTGGAGCATCCGAAGTGAAGGTTGGGATCGGGGAAAACGCCTGTCGGCCTGGCCGACACCGACGCGGGGCTACCCTTCCTCTCGCCTCGTCACATACCGGGGGAAACCCTTGGCAACAGCTTCGCCATCGTTGCGGTCCTTTTTGGACGTGTTGATTGGTACTGGCGCTTCGGAGCCTTGTAGCTTGGTGGGAGATCTTCGATGGGCGTAGTGGTCGTGAAGCTTCTTTGTTTCCGTCGATCCGTCATTGTCGGCATTTTTTTCTTTTGTGTTTTCTCTTTCGTTTCTTTTGGATGTGATTGTGCTGCTTTCTCCCCAGTACCTATCGTTGACTGTATCAATTGGTTGCCTTGTAATACAAAGCGGGGAAACCCTTTTTCGGCAAACAAAGGTCAACGATAAGTTTGGTAGGTAAACCAAGGTCAATGGGGTCAACAACACAGATGAGTCCAAACAAAAAAGAAAGATAAGTAGCTCCAAGCCAGGTAAACAGATGACGCTAGATGTTGGGCCACCTCTTGTAGAGCATACTTAGTGCCTCAAACTCGTCCCCATGCTTTCGTCTAGTGAACTCCCACCATTGCTTGGTAGGATATGAAGTTGAAGGTACAAAGGAAGTGAGCATGCTATACCTTAAGGTTAGTTACATCTATGACATGAAGCCACCACATATCTATAACTGTATTTACTGCCATGCTTTCGTCTAGTGAACTCCCACCATTGCTTGGTAGGATATGAAGTTGAAGGTACAAAGGAAGTGAGCATGCTATACCTTAAGGTTAGTTACATCTATGACATGAAGCCACCACATATCTATAACTGTATTTACTGCCAAACTATTGGCTACAAAAAGGTACTACAAATATGTTCTATTGATTAAATTGATCAATTGAGAGATGTTGTATGTTATGGCTGTTAATTTTTATAAATTATGATTGTATGCATCCTATGATGCACAAGCCTAATGCATGTTCCCCTATTATATAAAGTATTACAGGTAACAATGCACGTTGGTTAACTAGGTTGAAGAAGTCAGAGCCGCACTACACACAATTGTTTGGGAGTTGGAATATATGCCAGTAATTACAGGTCACAATTATGTTGAATGAGGTCCACCCGCAATATCGGCGGGCACTAGCTTCACCTGTAGAAGACCTTGGTGAATCAAAATGAAAAAAATCAGTTTTGTATATAGTTGACCCGATAGATTTTGAATTTTCTTCTTGTTTGCATCATCTAACTTCCCAACCGGTCACCCATCCTCTCACTGTTCTAACCCGAGCACGCTTAACTTTCAAGTTCTATCATCCTTTTTTTTCAAGTCTACACTTGTTGTTTTCTTGACAATAGTAAGCTATCAATCCTATTAACCCTTAGGTCTTGATGTCACATTATTTAATTTTTTGAATTCCAACCAATTATTAAAATAAAAAAGAAGTAATAATAATATTGACTTTCTATGAAAATAAAATAAGTAATATTATTATTTTATTCATTTTTTGCCATATATTCAATTCATATGGCATAATTAATATCTTTAAATCTGTAAATAGAAATTCAACAAATAATAGATCCATTATTATCAGAAAAATGTGAGGATCCAAATATGACATCATTTATTTATTTTTAAATAAAATTATTTTTAAATAAAATTATTTTTAAATAAAATTATTTTTAAAAAGTATTATTTTTATTTTGTAGGAAAAAATCTTCTTTTTGAAATGACTTTTTTTACTTTTGGAATTTCGAGAATCTGAGAAAACTTCACCGGGTGCCCCGGTGAAATCGAGTCCCAATTTTTCTCTAGTTTCTTTTGATATATTAAACTTTTTTTCGACGTCGTATGTAAAAGTTATGACCGTTTTACATTTTTTTTCATTTTTTTGTAGAAATGGTCAAAATTCATATTTCAAAATTTCTATACCAACTAAACACTAAAACCTAACTATATCTCAAAGGATTTTATTTTTTTTAAAGATTTTATCATTTTTTTTATTTTCTGGAAAACTTAAAAAGGCGCTCCACGGGGGGGGGGGGGGGGGAGGTAGAGTTTGAAAATTTCAGAACCCCTTTAGTCCGGGTCGGTGTCCATCCAATCGTACCGTCGACTACATATGCTAGCGTCGTCCCAGCCAGAGTCACAACTAAGGTTAACCAAGCCAGAGTTAACCCATTTCTAACTCCATTTTCTATTTTTCATGCATTTAATGATTTTTTGAGCTAAATGACCCTGAAATTGAAAAGCACTACAAATGAACTCTGAAAAGGTTGAAACTTGGCATGGTATTATTATTTCACCCACATAGCATGTGCTAAAAAGTTGAGAGGCTTACGGTAAAAACTAGATGCACTTTGTGTACAAACTGGACAATCCCTTTCGAAGTATCAGGGTTTTGGATGAAAACTCATCTGTTACAAAGGCATTTCATTTTTTTAACTTATCTCAACTCCATACTTTTTGTGTGTTCAATATGCACCATCTAACATGTGCCTAGGAGCAAAAAGAATTAAATTAAAAACTATTTTTAAACTCAAGTTATTCACAATCTAGGGTTTGAAGCAAATTTGAACAAATTCAAATTTAAACCATTCAAATTTGAAAACTAATTGCACAAACATAAACTATACAAAATTTTGAATCTAATGCAAAAAGAATCACTCAAAAACATCAAATATCCTAAAAGATATAAGCAATTTAAAACAGAAACTAAAAATAGAAAACAAATAGAAAAAACAAAAAAAAACTTTCAAAACCCTTTAGTATCGGTTGGTGTCTCTAACCGGGACTAAAGGTCTAGCCTTTAGTCCCGGTTGGAGATACGAACCGGGACTAAAGCCCCAACCCCTTTAGTCCCGGTTGGTGTGTCCAACCGGAACTAAAGGCTTCACCTTTAGTCCCGGATGGAGACACGAACCGGGACTAAAGGGTATCGCCTCCTTTAGTCCCGGTTGGTGTCTTCAACCGGGACTAAAGGTCCCGCTCGAACCGGGACTAATGCCCGACCGGCGCCCTAGCCGCTCGAACTGGGACTAATGCTTACATTAGTCCCGGTTCGTAAGGCAATCAGGACTAATGTGTAGATCGAGCTGTGACGAATGGCTTGTTTTCTACTAGTGTTTATAAATGACCAGATATATTTTCATCCACTAGTAGAAAACAGGGCTTTGGTCCATTTCTGCAAAGCATATTAGTCCCGGTTGCATTACGAATCGGGACTAATGTGAGCATTAGTTCCAGTTCAAGCGGGTAGGGCATCAGCCCCGGTTCAAATGGGACCTTGAGTCCCGGTTGGAGACACCAACCGGGACTAAAGGGGTCCTTGAAAGTTTTTTTTTTCTGTTTTTACATTTGTTTTCTGTTTTTAGTTTCTGTTTTAAATTGCTTATATCTTATAGGATATTTGATGTTTTTGAGTGATTCTTTTTGCTTTAGATCCAAAATTTTGTCTAATTTATGTTTGTGCCATTAGTTTTCAAATTTGAATGGTTTAAATTTGAATTTGTTCAAATTTGCTTCAAACCCTTGATTGTGAATAACTTGAGTTTACAAAAAGTTTTTAATTTAATTCTTTTTGCTCCTAGTCACGTGTTAGATAGTTGTCACAGTAAGATTTATTTGGTTATTTTTGGAATAATTTAAATTAGGATTTTAATTAAAACATTACTGTTTTGCTTATATAGTTGTTTTAGTCATTTAATTGTTGTTTTATTATTATTTTTAGTTAGTTCTTTCTGTAGATTTTAACATGTTGTAGTATGGTGCATATTGAATGCACAAAAAGTCTGGAGTTGAAATAATTTAAAAAATGAAATGCCTTTGTAACAGATGGGTTTTCGTCCGAAACCTTGATACTTTGAAGGAGATGATCCAGTTTGTACATGAAGCGCATCCAGTTTTTGCCATAACCCTCTAAACTTTGTAGCACATGCTATGTGGGTGAAATGATGATACCATGCCAAGTTTCGACCTTTTCAGAGTTCATTTGTAGGGATTTTCAATTTCAGGGTCATTTAGCTCGAAAAAAACATTAAATGCATGAAAAATAGCAAATGAAGTTAGAAAGGGTTGAAATTTGAGGATGTGGCTTTGAATGGTGCATATTGAATGCACAAAACGTCTGGAGTTGAAATAAATTAAAAAAAAGTGAAATGCCTTTGTAACAGATGGGTTTTCGTCCGAAACCTTGATACTTCGAAGGAGATGGTCCAGTTTGTACATGAATTGCATCCGGTTTTTTCCATAACCCTCTCAACTTCGTAGAACATGCTATGTGGGTGAAATGATGATACCATGCCAAGTTTCAACCTTTTCAGAGTTCATTTGCAGGGCTTTTGAATTTCAGGGTCATTTAGCTCAAAAAAAATCATTAAATGCATGAAAAATAGCAAATGAAGTTAGAAAGGGTCAAAATTTGAGGATGTAGCTTTGAATGGTGCATATTGAATGCACAAAAATTCTGGAGTTGAAATAAATTAAAAAAATGAATGCCTTTGTAACAGATGGTTTTTCGTGCGAAACCTTGATACTTCGAAGGAGATGGTCCAGTTTGTACACGAAGTGCATCTAGTTTTTGCCGTAAACCTCTCAACTTTTTAGCACAAGCTATGTGGGTGAAATGATGATACCATGCCAAGTTTCAACTTTTTCAGAGTTCATTTGTAGGTTTAATATATCAGAAAAACTAGAGAAAAATTAGGACTCGATTTCACCGGGGTTTACCCGGTGAAGTTTTCTCAGATTCTCAAAATCCCAAAAGTAAAAAAAGTTATTTCAATAAGAAGATTTTTTCCTACAAAATTAAAAATAATAATTTAAAAAATAATTTTATTTAAAAATAAATAAATGATGTCATATTTGGATTCCTCACATTTTTTTGATAATAATGGATATATTATTTTTTGAATTTTGATTTACAGATTTAAAGATATTAATTATGCCATATGAATTGAATATATGGCAAAAAATGAATAAAATAATAATATTACTTATTTTATTTTCATAGAAATTCAATATTATTATTACTTATTTTGTTTATTTTAATAATTATTTGGAATTCAAAAAGTTAAATAATGTGACATCAAGACCTAAGGGTTAATAGGATTGATAGCTTACTATTGTCAAGAAAACAACAAGTGCAGACTTGGAAACAAAGGGTGATAGAACTCGAAAGTTAAGCATGCTCGGGTTAGAGCAGTGAGAGGATGGGTGATCGTTTGGGAAGTTAGATGATTTGGAGTGAGGGGTGATTAGAGATTAAATTGTCAAATAATTCAAAAGCAGTGAGGAGGGGTGATTAGAGATTAAGTTGTGAGATAATTCATAGATTTGAAAATCAGAAAAAAAAAATCAAAAAACAAAAAAAATATTAAAAAAACCTTTTGTCCCGGTTTGTAACACCAACTGGGACTAAAGGTCCCGCTCCAGAAAGCTGCCACGTGGAGGGCCTTTAGTCCCGGTTCGTAACACAATCGGGACTAAAGGGTGGAGGCTTTAGTCCCGACCCTTTAGTCCCGGTTCGAGAACCGGGACTAAAGGCCCTCTGGAACCGGGACTAAAGGCCAGTTTTCTACTAGTGATCTTCGTTGAAGTATAAGTGCATAGCCCACCTGTCCCCGTCAGATTGAGCATTTGGCTGAAGTGGTTGATGCATGCAATTCTACATAGTATCAGAGTCAATAGGTTGTGAGTTCAAGACCTGTTTGGCACAATTTAAAAATAAAAAAATCAAAGTCCTTTTTCAGTCCATGTTTTGGCACAATTTCAAAATTAAAAATCAAAGCCCATTTCCAGTCCATGTTTAGACCCGAGAGAGCCACATGTGAGGGGAGTACTGACATATAAATGCATAACCCATCTTTTACCGTAAGCTTGAGTTTTTGGATGAAGTGGCTGGTGCATGCAATTCTTCAATCTTTGCCAGGTTCCTATGAAGTACAGCTAACTTAACTTCAAAATCCATTAATTTACAATATAAAGAATCGTCCTCGCTTGCTTGTTTGCGTCGTAGTTCCTCTTCAGGGCATCGCTTTGGAGTTAGCTCCGGTTGAACGGACCAACAACACCGGCGGTGCATGCCTGGTGGCGCAATTGCCGATGAAAATCGCACCGACTATGGTCATGGCGGGTGATGGCGGCGTCTTTGATGCCGTTCCCTTGTCGAGGCATCTTCGTTGCAATTTGCGTCATCAGGATCGGAATGCTTCGGGGGAAACCCTGGATCTGGGTCTCCCGGATCGGACAATGATGGCATTCACAGTATCGCTTTTCCTCCCGGGGCATCGTTTTGGAGCAAGTGATGGCTGGAGGGGACAAGAGGATGAGCGGTGTTGCATCTACCGCAAGGCCGACGGTGGATCACAGTGGCATGGTGTTGCGGAGTTTCAGCGACATACGCGTGTGGATGGACACGTGCAAGATGGTGGCATTGTTTGGCGCCATGGTGGCGTCGACGGCAGGCCACACAAGGTTGATGTGTCACTTTCTGCTCTGAAGATGGACCTGTGGAAGATGGCGACGGCAGCCTCTGAGAGTGCGTCGGACCGATGTGCGACCCAGTCCCGGTGTGTGGCTGGGCTGGGGCATCCGGCCATAGATGTTAGGGTTTCTATGGTGTCTGTTTGGTATTAGGCGCAAATATCCGGCACACCTTCATCAAGGTAATAAGAGTAGCAACAGGTGTTGCCTAGATGACGGCTTCAGGCTGACTGATGTATTACTTTATATGGGCCTTTGTGAATAATTAATAAAATGGTTGCATACATCGTCCAGATGTAGAGCCAGGGATATATCTTCCTTTTCTAAAAAAAAACTACGCCACTCCTTTTATATGAGACCAACACGTGAGGCAAAACTTTTACATGTATGTCTCTTCTTTTCTATGGAGGGAACAAGCGAGGAGGGATTGATCAACTGCGTGGGCAGCGCTGATGATTTAGTAGGGACAAATCATGGGAGTGAGATAAAAAAAAATTGGCGCCAAAGATATTCACTCACTTACAGCTAGCCAAATAGATAAACACGTTGCGTGGCTATGAAATCTCGTTATACTTTGCGTTGCCCTCGAGTGTCGACTTGTTGTGATAGCTGTTAGGAAAGTGGATTGCTTGCTAGGAGAACTGTTGGCTCATATACGACGCAACTGTGCAAGATATAACATAAATGCTAACATTGACTAATAAGTGGTGAGCCGTAGACGAGAGGCAAGGAAGCATGGGGGATCAAGCTAGGCATCAAGTTGGTGACATGTCTGTTGTAGTGATATACTTTGACCTAGTAACTACAGGAAACCATGAGCTATTGCGGCCTCGAGCTTCCAAAAACAAGACTGCTACATACTATTAATTTGGACATGTGAGATCAACTTAAGCATTTAGCTATTACTTGATAGATAATTCCCATGGTTCATTCAGTCCTCATTGGGATCATTGACAGTCTCCTTATGCAGTGGTCAGGTGTAAAATGTGATGTTTGTATGGCCCCACGTCAAGATTCTATAACTTCTATGTTTATCGGAAAAAAGGATTACTAAGCGCGTGGTGATATAAGGATGGCAAACATAAAGTTGTTCCTAGTAGTTATGTACCTTTATTATGTGTTTTTATATAGATCATTACACATAAACCCAAAGAAGAAAAATAAGATACTCCCTTCGTTTCTTTTTACTCCGCATATAAGATTTGGTCAAAGTCAAACTTTATAAACTTTGACTAACTTTATAGAACAAAATGTCAACATTCATAATATGAAACCAATATTACTAAATGCATCACGATATTAATTTTAGTGGCATATTGGTTTGGTATTGTAGATGTTGATATCTTTTGATATATTTTTTGTTAAACTTTGAATCGTTTGACTTTGTTCAATTCTTATATGCTAACTAAAATGAACGGAGGGAGTAAGTGGCATCAAGTAGGCTATGCAGACCATGCTAGACTCCAGGCCAAATGCTGTAAACCATTACCGAGTGCTTCAAACTTGTCATTGTGCTTGCGTCTAACGAGCGGCTGCTACTGCTTGGAGGATATGAAGTTGGAGGTACCCCACAAGTGAGTAGGCTCTACTACAAAGTTGGTTACTTGTAAACAAATAGACATCGTAGAAATATTTATTGCCAAACCAATAGGCTACAAATTAGGTACTACAAGTTTGTCTCATTGATGAAATCGATCAATTAAGAGAGGATGGATGTAATTTTTATAATAAAAGTATGGTTATGTGGGTCCTATGATGTAGAAGTCGAGACAAACTTATTTTTCAGTTTCAAAAATATTTTAACTAATGATGTATGTCAATTTTGTCATTCTGATTTATTTGGGCTGAGGAACTCAGAGCCTCATGGTCATCAAGTTTACATTTCTTATGTTGGGATGAACTGAGTGCATGTGGCAGACGGTTGTTTTGAAGTTGGAATATTCTATGCCAATAATTAGATGTCCTATCTACCATGAAGAGGTCCATCCAAAAGATTAGGAGGGGCACCAATTTCATGATTTAAAAATCTTGCTGAGTAGAGACCCCAAATTGAGTTTTGCACATACTTGATCATATTCATTTATGAATGATACGTGTTCATGTTGCGCCTGCTAAATAAATAGCGAGATTTCTTTTGATCTTGGCCTCATCCTATGAAGTACAATGTAACTTCAAAATTCATTAATTGACGAGATAGACAACCGTCCTTTCTTGTTGGTGATACACTAGTGTGCCAGGTCACTATGCCACTCCTTTATATGAGACCAATACATGAAGCAACTTTGAAATGTGTGTCTCCTTCAATTGCTATGGTTATAACAGGGGAGGAGGAGCCACCCACAGAAAAGATAACAGGGGAGGGGGGTGGGTTGATCGACGGTGATGGACAACATCGGTGATTTAGTGGTGAAAAATTGTTTGAAATAAGATACATCAGAAACATGCACCAAATAAAATGCTGAAGAATTAGCTACCCCAATGACGAAAAAGGCCCCCCCCGCTTTATATTATAAAGCAACCGCACTGAGCATCCAACCTTCTTACATGTTTGGACAAGAGCGAAATAAAATATCCAAGAAGTCAGGCGAATAAGATACGTTTAGCTGGGGGCACAACACAAAACAACCCTGCATAATAAAAGCTACAATCTAGTCAGGCTCCGGTGGCGGTGGAGGGGGCGGGGGCTCTTAGGCAGACGCGCGGGAGCGGAGACTGATGCTGATGATGTCGATGAACCCCTGCTGTTGTCACTTGCTAAGTGGCCGCCATAGCTGCAAGAAGCCATACAGTTTATATATGGTGTCAGTCGTGCGTTGCGGAATCACATGTTCGATCACAAGTTTGTTCCACACATTCCAAAGCATCCACTCTAGTGCCCCAATAGCTACCCATAATGAGAGGGGTATCAGAAGGGGATGCCAAGACCTCGTTAAACAAGTCTGGGAGGTTATCATGGGACCAATTACCACCCACAACATTCCGGAGGCACCCCCATAGGTAGATTGCGGCCGGGCATCGGAAGAAGATGTGGTCGGTGTCCTCGGGGACCTTGCAAAGGGGACACAACCCATCACTAGGGTCGTTGCGTTTAAGCACCTTGGTCCCCGAGGGTAGATGACATGCATCCATTGCCAAAGAAAGATCCAAATCTTGGGAGGCAGCTTGATTTCCTAGAGTAGATTAAGCTGGCGCGGTCCCAGAGTGGTCAAGATGGCCTTATAGAGGGACCTAGTGGAAAAGGAACCACTAGGCTCGAGATGCCAATAAGTTGCATCTGGATCCTGGGAGGGGGAATGCAAGGCAATGCACTCCAGCATCTCCTCCCACTCTACGTGCTCCTGAGGACCGAAGGTACGTCGGAACATCACCGTCCCCAGATCCATCAAGGCCGCTTCAACCTTAAGCTATAGCCGAGTACAGATACTAACATCGAATAGAATTTTCTCCGCAAAGGGCCTCGTGCCCGACTGTCGGTCAAGCCAGAAGAGGGTGCTAGCACCAAAGCCAATCCTAATATAGGAGCCAATCTGGAGGACCGACAAGAGCTGGATTATCGACTGCAAGAATTAGGACCCATCAGTCCTAGGGGCAAATGCGAGTGGTTGACCGTGCAAATATTTGGCATGTATAATGTCAAGCCGCATTCTCCCATCCCATGTTTCAATCCGCCAAAGCCACTTGGACAACAAGGATATGTTCATTCGCTTCGACGAAATAACACCGAGACCAGCCTGGTCTTTAGGCTTGCAAACCTCCGACCATTTTACCATATGGTATTTCGGCTTGTCATCCTTTCCCGCCCAAAATAACTGGGATTGGTACTTAGCAATATCCCGATGAAAATATTCATGTAAACTATAGAATCCCATCAGGTACATCAATAGACTAGTCATGGAAGAGTTGATAAGAATCACTCAAGCCGCCTTCGACAACCAATGCCCTTGCCAAGGTTCAATCTGATGATGGACCTTGGCCAGAGTAGGGCGCATGTCCTTCTCTTGGAGCCGTGAATCACTAATCGGCATTTCGAGATAAGTCACTGGGAAGGACCCTAATCGACAATTAAGGCGATTAGCAATATGGTGGGATTCCTCCTCGGAATAGCCCAACACCATAACTTCACTCTTGGCATAGTTAATCTTCAGCCCCGACATCTCCTAGAAGCATAGGACGAGGAACTTCAGGTGAGTGATGTCCTCATCCGATCCCTCCACCATCAGGATCGTGTCGTCAGCATACTGCAGATGGGTAAGCCCACCCTTGGAGATGAGGTGGGGATAGATACCCCTAATATGACCTCCCTTTTGGCAAGGTACAAGATCGTCACAAGGGCGTCTACTACAAGGTTAAAAATAAATGGAGACAGCGGGTCTTCCTACCTAACTCCTTGCGTAGCGGGGAAGAACGCGCCCACCTCCCCATTGATATTAATTGCGGTACATCCACTCAACACGAGTTGCATTAAACGCACAATCCAATCGTGGTTGAATCCACGTTTTAACAGGACTTCCCGAATGAAGGCCCAATGAATTGTATCATATGCCTTGTGAAAGTC
Organism: Hordeum marinum; assembly: GCA_022496015.1. Taxonomy (NCBI): domain Eukaryota; kingdom Viridiplantae; phylum Streptophyta; class Magnoliopsida; order Poales; family Poaceae; genus Hordeum; species Hordeum marinum. The sequence goes on from CM039672.1 coordinate 392,215,573, forward strand.
TATTTTGCAGAACACCACCTTAAGGTGCTTCCTTTTCGCTTCATGAAGCACCTCATGGAGGACAAGAATCTCATCTAGAATAAGTCATCCTTCAATGAACAGAGTTTGGTTAGGGTGGCGCAGCTGGGGGGCAATCAGGGCCCCCCTAATTTCATGGATAGGATCCATTTCATGGATCCCCTGCGACACCAATATTCTTACTCCTTAGAATAGATGTCCATCAGGGAGTCCTCAAGGCTGTATCGCAAGGCCCATTCATCGAAGGACGGTCCTGGGCCATCCACTCGAAGATCCAGGGTCTGTATTTGGGCCAACAAAGTACCGTTGAGGACCGTCAAGTCACGGCCCACATTCACACCTCAACCCTTCATAAATTGTCTAGAACATTTGGCAAGGTGGTGCCATTTATCCATCACAGACATAGTTTTGTGTGGTTCCGCTCTATCAGCCACCCAATGCTCCTTGACTACAGCGATGCAGCCCTGTTGATGGAGCAAAAAGGTCTCAAATGTGAGGCAAGGAAGAGGATGAGGCCACTCATCTTGTGATGATAGTAGTAGTGGAACGTGATTCGAGTCGATCCTAGTGATCTCCCGAAGAGATGCTAGGGGAAAGCGGAGTTTCCAGTCCGGGGACATGAATACCCGGTCAAGGACACTGACAGTGGGTGACACATGTCTATTAGTCCATGTGTATCTCGCCCCCACAAGATCAATCTCACGTAGACCAATGTCCACAACCCAATCGGTGAAGCGGTGCATGCTTGAGGGTTCAACTCGGGAATTATTCTTGTCACATGCCGAGCGGAGTAGGTTGAAATCACCACCTACGACAACGTGAGTTGGGCGTCACCAATATTAATGCGTAGCTCCTCCAGGAAGGTCTACGATCGCCGATGATCCGATGGACCATAAACGACAATCACCTCTCACTCAAAGTCTTTGCTCGCTCCCGGCCCCGGTCATCGCGCTGGTCCAACCCATCTCCCTCCACTGCCTTGCCCTTTAGAGCAGTGTGTAGGTCAGCCTCGCGCCTTTCTGCTTCGAGCGAGGGCCGCCATGCCCCATCCCCATGATGTTCCTCACGTCCATCGGTTCGACGCTTGATACGAGCGCCACCGTTGCCAAGATCACGGGGCATCTCCGCCAAGAGAAGCCGGGGAACGGGCTGGGGTATCCGAGAGAGGAGTGACAGGTTGACCGGAGGGCCGGCAACCCCGGTCGCATCAAGGATCGAGGGCGAGGCAAAGGTGGCGTCGGGGGGAACGAGAAGGGGAGAATGATGGGGAGGAGCCGGCGTGGGATGGGAGTGGATTGGGTTAGGTTGACCGGGTGGAGGGCGCAACCCTAGCCACCCATCCGAGGATGGGCCAGGACCAACAGTCATCCCTGCCAGAAGGCCCACACCCTCCACAAAGCCCAAAACATTCGAGGGTCGGGCAGGGCCGACCCGACGTCATCCACGTCGGCGAGCGCCTTCTCCTCCTCGAGCTTCTTTGGCTTCGTGCAGTCCCGCCAAAAATTCCTGCGTTGGCCGCAGTTCTAGCACCGGCTGTGCCGCTTCCCTCCGTCGATCGACCTCGTGCTGCCGCCGCCGCCATCGTGCTTGAAGCGACCGCCTCATTGTTGCTGTCGTGCCCACCACTGCGTTGGCATGAGCATCAGCTGCTCCTTCGTTTGCTCGCCGCCGGTCTGCGCACGTCGTCGTGAGCGTTCCTCGAAGGACTTCACGTGGCCCGACGCTTCCTCGAAGGACATGGTGTTGGGTGTTGGGGAACATTGCATGGGAAACAAAAATTTTCCTACGCACATGCAAGATCTATCCATGGTGATGAGCATCTATGAGAGGGAGAGTGGATCTACATACCCTTGTAGATCGCTAAGCGGGAAGCGTTAAGAAACGCGGTTGGTGTAGTCGAACGTCTTCACGATCCAAATCGCCGAGCGTCCCGCGATCTCATCACGATCCGTCCCGTGAACTCATCACGATCCGTCCCGCGAACTCATCACGACCCATTTCGTGATCTAGATCACGATCCGTCCCACGAACTCATCACGATCCGTCCCGTGAACTCGTCACGAACCGTCTCGCGATCTTGATCACGGTCCTTCCGATCTAGCGCCGAACAGACAGCACCTCCGCATTCAGCACACGTGCAGCTTGATGACGATCTCCACCATCTAGATCCAGCAAGAGGAAGTGGAGAGTAAGAAGAGTTCACTAGCAGCGTGACGGTGCTCCGACGATGGTGGTGGAGCAATTCCGGCAAGGCTTCGCCTAAGCACTGCAGAAAACCGATCTAGAGGAGAAACTATGCACTAGAGGAACGGGTAGCACGTGGCTGAAAATTCTGTTCCAAAACCCTAAAATCCTCTAGTATATATAGGAGGAGAGGAGGAGGAGTCTTGGCTGCCAAAAAGCCAGCCCTTGGGTCGACCAATGTGGGGAGGAGAGGAGGACTCCTCCTCCAATCCTAGTAGGACTAGGATTCCTCCCTTTTTTGGCCTTTTTCCACCTTTTTCCCTTTGGGCTTATTCTCCCAGCCGCATCAGCCTTGTGTGGGACTTCCACCAGCTCACAAAAGGATGGTATATAATCTCCCACAGGCCATGAAGCCTCTTGGGTCGAAATACCCCTCCCGGTGGTCTCCCGGTACACTACCGGCACTCCCAGTACATTACCGAGTAGCCCGAAACTTTTCCGGCGACCAAAATGGGACTTCCTATATATAAATCTTTACCTCCGGACCATTCCGGAGCTCCTCGTGATGTCCGGGATCTCATCCGGGACTCCGAACAAACTTCGGTCACCACCATACATAACTCTATACTACCAAAACGTCACTGAACCTTAAGTGTGCAGACCCTGCGGGTTCGAGAACTATGTAGACATGACCGAGACACCTCTACGGTCAATAAACAATAGCAGGACCTGGATGCCCATATTGGTTCCTACATATTCTACGAAGATCTTTATCAGTCGAACCTCTATGTCAAGGATTCAGTTAATCTCGTATGATGTTCTCTTTGTTCTTCGATATGTTACTTGCCCGAGATTCGATCGTCGGTATCTCCATACCTAGTTCAACCTCGTTACCGGTAAGTCTCTTTACTCTTTCCGTAATACAAGATCCTGTGACTAACACTTAGTCACATTGCTTGCAAGGCTTATTGTGATGTTGCATTACCGAGTGGGCCCTGAGATACCTCTCCGTCACACGGAGTAACAAATTCCAGTCTTGATCCATGCCAACTCAACGAACACCCTCGGAGATACCTGTAGAGCACCTTTATAGTCACCCAGTTACGTTGCGACGTTTGATACACACAAGGCAATCCTCCAATGTTCGTGAGTTGCATGATCTCATGGTCATAGGAACATATACTTGACATTTAGAAAACAGTAGCAATAAACTGACACGATCACATGCTACGTTTGTAGTTTGGGTCTTGTCCATCACATCATTCTCCTAATGATGTGATCCCATTATCAAATGACATCTCATGTCCATGGCTAGGAAACCTTAACCATCTTTGATCAACGAGCTAGTCCATTAGAGGCATACTAGGGACATGGTTTTTTCTATGTATCCACACATGCATCTAAGTCTCCGATCAATACAATTTATAGCATGGATAATAAACAATTATCATGAACAAGGAAATATGATAATACTAATTTATTATTGCCTCTAGGGCATATTTCCAATAGTCTCCCACTTGCACTAGAGTTAATAATCTAGTTCACATCACCATGTGATTCACATTGTTATGAATCTAACACCCAATGAGTTCTGGGGCTCGATCATGCTTTGCATGTGAGAGAGGTCTTATAGTCAATGGGTCTGCGACATTCAGATCCGTGTGTACTTTGCAAATTTCTATGCCAAACCGTAAACACTGCTACCACACTCCACTTGGTACTATTCCATATGACTGCTCCACTATACGTATCCAGATTGCTACTACGAGTCATCCGGATTGGTGTTAAAGCTTGCATCGACGTAACTCTTTACAATGAACTCTTTATCACCTCCATAATCGAGAAACATCTCCTTAGTCTTTTAGTTACTAAGGATAAACTTGACCTGCTGTCCAGTGCTCCATTCCAGGATCACTTTGAAACCTTCTGGCCATACTTATGGCAAGGCTGACATCGGGTCTTGTGCACAGCATTGCATACATGATAGAGCCTATGGCTGAAGCATAGGGGATGACACTCATCTTTCCTCTATCTTCTGCAGTCACTGGGCATTGAGTCTTACTCAACTTTATACCTTACAAATCAGGCGAGAACTCTTTCTCTGACTGATCCATTTTGAACTCTTTCAAAATCTTGTCAAGGTATGTACTCATTGAAAGTCTTATCAAACATCTTGATCTATCTTTATAGATTTTGATGCTCAACAATTAGGTAGCTTTATCCAGGTTTCCTTTGAAAAACTCTTCATAAACAACTTTTTATGCTTTCCAGAAATTCTACATCATTTCCGATCAACAATATGTCAACCACATATGCTTACCAGAAACTCTATAGTGCTCCCACTCACTTTATTGTAAATACAAGTTTCTCATAAACTTTGTATAGACTCAAAAACTTTGATCACCTCATCAAAGTGTATATTCCAACTCCGAGATGCTTGCTTCATTTCATAGAAGAATCACTGAAGCTCGCACACCTTTTAGCATCCTTAGGACTGACAAAACCTTCTGGTTGTATCTCATACAACCTTTCCTTAAGGAAGGAAACGATGTTTTGGCATCCATCTGCCAGATTTCATAATTGAAAAATGCAGCAACTGCTAACATAATTCCAACAGACTTTAGCATCGCTAAGAGTGAGAAAGTCTCATCGCAGTCAACTCTTTGAACTTGTCGTAAACTACTTTGCAACAAGTCGAGCTTTACAAATGGTAACATTTACCATCAGCGTCTGTCTTCATTTTAAAGATCCATTTGTACTTTAACGACCAGCCGTCCAACGAGCAAGTCCACCAAAGTCTATACTTGGTTTTCATACATGGATCCTTTCTCGGATTTCATGGCCTCTAACCATTTGTTAGTTTCCAGGCCCATCATCGCTTCTCCATAGTTTGTAGGTCCATCGTTGTCCAACAACGTGACCTCCAAGACAGGGTTGTCGTACCGCTCAATAGCAGTATACATCCTTGTCGCCCTATGAGGTTTGATAGTAACTTGATCCGAAGCTTCATGATCATCATCATTAACTTCCTCTTCAACTAACGTAGGCTTCACAGAAACAATTTCCTGTGCTGCGCTACTCTCTGGTTGAAGTAAAGGTTCAATAACCTCATCAAGCTCTAATTTCCTCGTAGGTCGATAGTAACTTGATCCGAAGCTTTCATGATCATCATAATTAACTTCCTCTTCAACTAATGTAGGCTTCACAGAAACATCTTTCTGTGTTGCGCTACTTTCTGGTTGAAGCAGAGGTTTCAACAACCTCATCAAGTTCTATCCTCCTCCCACTCAACTCTTTTAAGAGAAACCCTTTCTCGAGAAAGGACCCAGTTTTAGCAACAAACGTTTTATGCTTGGATCTGAGATAGAAGGTTCACCCAACTGTTCTTAGGGTATTCTATGAAGATGCATTTGTCCGCTTTGGGTTCGAGCTCATTAGGTGAAAACTTTTTCCACACAAGCGTCATTAAGAAATGACAGCTTAGGTTTCTATCAAACCATAGTTCACACGGTGTCATCTCAACGGCTTTAGATGGTGCCCTATTTAAAGTGAATGTAGTTGTCTCTAATGCACAACCCCAAAATTATAGTAACAAAATGATAAGAGACATCATAACATGCACCATATCCAATAGAGCATGACTATGACGTTCGGACATACCATCACCCTATGGTGTTCCAGGTGGCGTGTGTTGTGAAACAACTTTCACATTGTCTAAAGTTGTATGCCAAACTCGTAACTCAGATATTTACCTCCACGATCATATCGCAGATACTTTTATCTTCTTGTCACGATGATCTTAAACTTCACTCTGAATCTGCTTGAACTTTTCAAACGATTCAGACTTGTGTTTCATTAATTAAATATACACTATATCTACTTACATCATCAGTGAAGGTAAGAAAATAACGATATCCATTGCATGCTACAAGACTTACTGGATTGCATACATCAACATGTATCATTTCCAATGAATCACTTGCCTGCTCCATCCAACGGGTTTTTTAGTCATCTTGCCCAAGAGGCATGGTTCGCATGTCTCAACCGATTCGAAATCGAATGAGTCCAAAGATCCATCAGCATGGAGTTTCTTCATGCGCTTTATTCCAATATGACATATAGCGGCAGTGCCACAAGTATGTGGTACTATCATTATTAACTTTGTATCTTTTGACATCAATGTTATGAACATGTGTATTACTACGATCAAGATTTCAACAAACCATTCTCACTGGGTGCATGACCATTGAAGGTATTATCCAGGTAAACAGAATAACCATTATTCTCTAACTTAAATGAATAACCGTATTGCAATAAACATGATCTAATCATGTTCATGCTCAACGCAAAACACCAAATAACATTTATTTAGGTTCGTCACTAATCCTGAAGGTAGAAAGAGCGTGCGATGTTGATCTCATCAACCTTGGAAACATTTCCAACACACATCGTAACCTCACCCTTAGCTTAGTGCTCCGTTTATTCCGTAGCTTTTATTTCGAGTTACTAACATTTAGCAACCGAACCGGTATCCAATACCCAGGTGCTACTTGGAGTACTAGCAAGGTACACATAAATAACACATATATCAAATATACTTTTGTCGACGTTGCCAGCCTTCTTATCTACCAAGTATTTAGGGTTGTTCCGCTTCAGCGACCTTTCTCCTCATAATTGAAGCACATAGTCTCGGGTTTGGGTTCAACTTTGGGTTGCTTCACTAGAGCAGCAACTGACTTGCCATCCATGAAGTTTCCCTCCTTGCCCTTGCCCTTCTCGAAACTAGTGGTTATACTAACCATCAACACTTGATGCTACTTCTTGATTTCTACCTTCGCGGTGTCAAACATCGCGAACAGCTCACGGATCATTAATTCTATCCCTGGCATTCAATAGTTCATCACCAAGTTCTAGTAGCTTAGTGAAAGTGACTTGGAGAACTATATCAATCACTATCTTATCTGGAAGATGAACTCCCACTTGATTCAAGCGATTGTAGCACCCAGACAATCTGAGCACATGCTCAACGATTGAGCTATTCTCGTTTATCTTGCAGGCAAAGAATCTAGTTGGAGATCTCATATCTCGCAACACGGGCACGAGCCTGAGATCCTAATTTCAGCTCTTAGAACATCTCATATGTTCCATGACGTTCAAAACGTTTTGAAGCCTCAATTCTAAGCCGTAATGCATGACGCACTAAACTATAAAGTAGTCATCAGCACGTACCTGTCAGATGTTCACAACATCTACAGACGACGCTAGAGGGGTTGGCACACCGAGCAGTGCATTAAGGACATAAGCCTTCTGTGCAGCAACGAGGACAATCCTCAGATCACGGATCCAATCCGCAATATTGCTACCATCATCTTTCAACTCTATTTATCTAGGAACATATAAAAATTCAAGGGATCTACAGCGCGAGCAAGTAATCTACAACATAATTTGCAAAGACACTACTGACTATGTTCATGATAATGAGTTCAATTAATCATATTACTTAAGAACTCCCACTCAAATTGACATCCCTCCGGTCATTCGAGTGATACATGATCCAAATTCACCAACTCAAGTCCGATCATCACGTGAGTTGAGGTGGTTACAATGGTGAACATCATTATGTTGATCATATCTACTATATGACTCATGTTCGACCTTTCGGTCTCTTGTGTTCCGAGGCCATGTCTGTACATGCTAGGCTCGTCAAGTTTAACCCGAGTGTTCCGCATGTGCAACACTAGCTTGCACCTGTTGTATGTGAACGTAGAGTCTATCATACCCGATCATCACGTGGTGTCTCAACACGACGAACTTTCGCAACGGTGCACACTCGGGGAGAACACAATTCATCTTGAAATTTAAGTGAGGGATCACCTTATAATGCTACCGTCGTCCTAAGAAAAACAAGGTGCATAAAAGGATTAACATCACATGCAAATCATAAGTGACATGAGATGGCCATGAACTTGTGCTTTTGATCTCCATCTTGAAAGCACCGGCATGATCTCCATCGTCACCGGCAAGACACCATGATCTCCATCATCTTGATCTCCATCAATGTGTCGCCATCGGTGTTGTCACGCCCACAATGCTTCTACTACTATTGCTACCGTTTAGCGATAAAGTAAAGCATTACATAGCGCTTAATGATTGACACGCAGGTCATACAATAATTAAAGACAACCCTATGGCTCCTACCGGTTGCCGTACTCATCGACATGCAAGTCATGATAATCTATACATCACAAGATCATCTCATACATCACATATATCACATCATGTAATTGGCCATATCACATCACAACATACCTTGCAAAAACAAGTTAGACGTCCTCTAATTGTTGTTGCATGTTTTACGTGGCTGCTACGGGTTTCTAGCAAGAACGATTCTCACCTACGCATAAACCACAACGGTGATACATAATTTGCTTTTCAACCTTCTCAAGGACCGCCTTTGTCGAATCCAATCCAACTAAAGTGAGAGAAACTGGCACCCGCAAGCCATCTATGCAACAAGTTGCGGTCGACGGAACCGGTCTCTCGTAAGCGTACGAGTAATGTTGGTCCGGGCCGTTTCATCTCACAATACCGCTGAACCAAAATCCGACCAAGGGAGAAAGCAATCTAAGCATCAATGCCCACAAACTCTTTGTGTTCTACTCGAGATCTCATCTACACATAGACCTAGCTCATGATGCCACTGTTAGGGAACGTTGCATGGTGATGAGCATCTATGAGAGGGAGAGTGGATCTACATACCCTTGTAGATCGCTAAGCGGGAAGCGTTAAGAAACGTGGTTGGTGTAGTCGAACGTCTTCGCGATCCAAATAGTCGAGCGTCCCGCGATCTCATCACGATCCGTCCCGTGAACTCATCACGATACGTCCCGCGAACTCATAATGATCCGTTTCGTGATCTTGATCATGATCCGTCCCGCGAACTCATCACGATCCATCTCGCGAACTCGTCATGAACCGTCTCGCGATCTTGATCACGGTCCTTCCGATCTAGCGCCGAATGGACGGCACCTCCGCGTTCAGCACACGTGCAGCTTGATGACGATATCCACCGTCTTGATCCAGCAAGAGGAAGTGGAGAGGAAGAAGAGTTCACCAGCAACGTGACGGCGCTCCGGTGATGGTGGTGGAGCAATTCCGACAGGGCTTCGCCTAAGCACTGCAGAAAACCGATCTAGAGGAGAAACTATGCACTAGAGGAACGGGTAGCACGTGGCTGAAAATTCTGTTCCAAAACGCTAAAATCCTCTAGTATATATAGGAGGAGAGGAGGAGGACTCTTGGCTGCCAAAAAGCCAGCCCTTGGGTCGACCAAAGTGGGGAGGAGAGGAGGACTCCTCCTCCAATCCTAGTAGGACTAGGATTCCTCCCTTTTTTGGCCTTTTCCCACCTTTTTCCCTTTGGGCTTTTTCTCCCAGCCGCATGGGCCTTGTGTGGGACTTCCACCAGCCCACAAAAGGCTGGTATTTACTCTCCCACAGGCCATGAAGCCTCTTGGGTCGAAATACCCCTCCCGGTGGTATCCCGGTACACTACCGGCACTCCCGGTACATTACCGATTAGCCCGAAACTTTTCCGGCGACCAAAACGGGACTTCCTATATATCAATATTTACCTCCGGACCATTCCGGAGCTCCTCATGATGTCCGGGATCTCATCCGGGACTCCGAACAAACTTCATTCACCACCATACATAACTCTATACTACCGAAACGTCACCAAACCTTAAGTGTGCAGACCCTGCGGGTTCAAGAACTATGTAGACATGACCGAGACACCTCTACGGTCAATAACCAATAGCGGGACCTGGATGCCCATATTGGTTCCTACATATTCTATGAAGATCTTTATCGGTCGAACCTCTATGTCAAGGATTCAGTTAATCCCGTATGATGTTCCCTTTGTTCTTCGGTATGTTACTTGCCCGAGATTTGATCGTCGGTATCTCCATACCTAGTTCAACCTCGTTATCGGCAAGTCTCTTTACTCGTTCCGTAATACAAGATCCCGTGACTAACACTTAGTTACATTGCTTGCAAGGCTTATTGTGATGTTGCATTGCCGAGTGGGACCTGAGATACCTCTCCGTCACACGGAGTAACAAATTCCAGTCTTGATCCATGCCAACTCAACAGACACCCTCGGAGATACCTGTAGATTACCTTTATAGTCACCCAGTTACGTTGCGACGTTTGATACACATAAGGCACTCCTCCGATGTTCGTGATTTGCATGATCTCATGGTCATAGGAATATATACTTGACATACAGAAAACAGTAGCAATAAACTGACACGATCATATGCTACGTTTGTAGTTTGGGTCTTGTCCATCACATCATTCTCCTAATGATGTGATCCCGTTATCAAATGACATCTCATGTCCATGGCTAGGAAACCTTAACCGTCTTTGATCAACGAGCTAGTCCATTAGAGGCATACTAGGGACATGGTTTTTTCTATATATCCACACATACATCTAAGTCTCCGATCAATACAATTTATAGCATGGATAATAAACGATTATCATGAACAAGGAAATATTATAATAACTAATGTATTATTGCCTCTAGGTCATATTTCCAACATCGGGGTCAAAGAATTGTTCGGTGCCGGACACCGCGCCGTATAGGTGATCCGCCACCATGTCCAGGAGCTTCTTCACCATCACGGCATCGTTCAATGTCGCGCCGAGTCCCGCGTAGCGCACCATGCTCCCTACCCTGCCAGCAAATGTATCCAGCAATTCCCCGTCCGCCATCCGTAGCCGACCAAATCACCGCAGAGCGTGGCCAGCCTCGTCGCCCTGACTCGAGCAGCACCGACAAAACGCGTCTTCAGGCAAGCCCAGACCTCCACCGCCATCTTCATCGTCGATACCGGCATTAGCAGGTCCTCGCTGAGCGCACCGATGATGTAAGCTCATGCTGACTTGTCCTTCTTCGCGATGACCGCCGCCGCCGCATCCTTCGCCGGAACTACAGCCTCCCAGAACCCGGACGCCTCCAGATTTGCCTCCACCTTGATTGCCTACGTGGTGTAGTTGTCACCAGTGAGCATTGACACCGACATCGACATCAAACTTCCTAAACCACCGGCGTACGGCACGAGCGATATCGCTGGAGACCTCTCCCCGCAACCTCGCTCTGATACCAAATGTTAGAGCAAAAATGGAACCACGGCTCACTGGCGGTCACCGGAGCACCACCGGAGAGGAGGAAGATGAACACAGGAGATTTTCGGGCGCACAAACACCCTGCCTCACGTACGGCCTTTTTTGTATTTTTCCTCGAGCTCGAACTCGATTGTCACAGCAAGTACACAGGAGGGGGAAGGGCTTTATACCCGCACACACTGATACTCCAGGATACGCTCCGACGGTCCCTCTCGCCTATTTCCCACGTCCACGCGCTCCGGCTCGTGTGCGCCCATCGCGCATGTACGCGATCGCCGCGGCCGAATCTTGCGCCCGACACGGTCACTCCTCCTAGACTTGCGCCAACTAACACATGCACACCCCGCGGACACGCACACACACGCCCAAGCCCGCCACGGGCCAGACCCGACACACCGAGCGCGTGCACACACGCACGCGTCTGAGCCTGTCCTGGCTTATTTTCCAACATGCAACACACTGCGACCACGGCGCTTCAAGGTGTTCGCCATGGACGAGCACAAGCTACATGACATTGTGGGCCACAACGGCGGCCATCCTACTCCTGGTGCAAGGCAGCTTGTGGAGATCACCCGGGTCCGACCGCAGGCCCGGCAGGAGATGCGCCGCCATCGCGCGCTTAAGGAGGTTGTCCCTAAGGACGCAAAAAGGTGGGAGGAGGAAACAGGAGTAGTGGGATGGGAGGCCACGGGGATTTCTTCGGTGCCCTCAACCTGTTTGCGAAAATTTCAAGGCAAACATCGGAACCAGTGTTTTTAGAGAAACCCCCCCCAAAAAACCAGGTTAAAATTAGAAAAATAAACCGCCTCTGTTGCAGCCTTGTCAGAATTTGTTTGGGAAAATATCGAATGGGGGCAAAATGAGGAATGAATCTTTAAATCAGGGATCAAAAGTTGATATATTTCTGATTTGTGATGTTTTCTGTCACAAGGGTATGTTTGAGGGTAAAAATTGGAATTAACTAACATATATACCACCTTTATGTCTAAGCCTCCATAAAAACATGCACACATGTGTGCAACAATGTTTTAAATGTCAAGCCATGCTAAACTGATGTTGTCTCAGTTGCCATTTACGTTGGTCTTATAGCTCTGGTTCAATACATTTGTTTGTTCTTATAGGTATACTAAAAATAAGACCATGCATGGTGAATCTAGGGACTTCCATTTTTCCCTAACTGGAATGGAGTGTAGCCAATGTAAGAGGCCGATGGGGATTTATTTTTTTGTAACAACCACAAAAGCTCTGGCATTTTTATCAAGTACGCGGCCACGGCTGATGAGGAATTTGGGATGTTGATGTAGTGGCAGAAATGATTTGAGGGTGTGATTGTAAGTCTAGGAGTGAGATGCATCAGGAATGAAGAAAATGATGGAACACAGTAGAAACTGTGAAGAAAAGGAACATCATGGCGATGGAAGTTCGGTCAGATAATTCTATCTGATAGAAGTGTAGGGCGAAGTTATTTCATACTTTTATGTAGCACTGGCACCTGCTTTCGAGGTAGTGTGATCGTGATCGGCTTGGACTCACACTGGATATGCTTCTGACTACCGCGCGTCGCTTATTATCTTCGTAGGGCCGCCTTACCCAGTGCCACTCGGTGGCTTTTTTTCCTATGCTTTCTTGCCTGATTATTTTGTTGCCCCAGCCGTCTTACTTGCTATGACACTTGGATTTGGTTGTATTCATGTTTGCTTTATTTATAAAGCAGGCCAAAAGGCTATTTTAAGAGTGTAGGTTGGAGTTGGTTGATTCGGGTTTTCAGCCTACTAGATTATTTTGCTAGTGTGATCTTCGCTTTCAAGTAGCTGATCTGTGTCAAAAGAAGCTCTCTAGAAATGCCATTGAAATATAAGATACGAATATACAACTGAAAATTCTGCACCGCTTCTAAAAAAATAAGGACGCATTTCATTTTGGTTTCAACTCTGAATAAAAGAGATTGTCCCAGCTTTCTAAATAAAGCCCTTCAAGGTTGATTCTAATCTCACCAAATTCTTTTTTTTGGGTGGAATATCCAAATTTAACTTCATTTACATTGTTGGTTCCTAGTTACCATGTGACTGTCCCTTTATTTTGAATCAATAAAATAGCATTGTTAATGAACAAGATAGTGTATGCGGTCTTGTGTTTGTAGCCTTAATGTTGATTTTTATCCCATCACCTTTGAGATTTGCGTGCATCACTGTATGATTGTTGAAACAAAGAAGAGGCTTACATAAGGCGAGCACTTGACTTATCGTTAGTTAGATTGCATTCGTACTGGTGAATGTGTGAGAATGTACAAGGTGGCAATCACATGCAACTTACTATTTAGAAATTATACTGAAACAAACTAATGGCTATCTATTATTATGAAAATTGTGTTCATTTATTTAGTTCCAGACTATATTTGCTTACTTTCTTGCATTTACAGTTTGAGATATGATTTTAACACGGTCGATGGACCGCGCGGTAGCTCCATGCCTATAGCAAAACTAGTTAGAATGTGTAGAATTTCTTATATGCAGGAGCTAGACGGTATTCTGAATATATAGTTGGGAATTGGGATAGTACCATCAGATATGAAATAACACCAATCCATCAACTAAGGTACGAGTCACTTGTGCATCTAGATCTAAGACTACGCATGCATGCCTATAAATAACACATAGACTTTGGCGTGTGCACATGAGAACGAACACTCATAGTGAGCTAGTTTGCTCGGAGGGATAGTTAGAGGTAGGATGGAAATGCACAAGTGGAGCGACGAGGACAATTCAATTCCGAGGAAAGAACCATGTGGGAATAGGATGTATCGGGACTTTGGGATGTCGTGTTAGCACCCTGTGTTGGACGGGATGTTGGACATTCGCCAATCAGTTAGCGACACGAAGCTCCTGAAGACTGAAGCATCGTCAGCGATCCTGTTGTGATCTCGTTTTGGGCCCCATTGGTCAACTTTAACGCAGTGCGAACTGCCTTGGCCCAGCCAGCATGAATCGTGTTGTTCGTGCTCCGGTAGGGAGGAGGGAAATTGAGGGTGCCCGCGCCGCTGTTGTTTTGGGGTTGTTTTCCCGTCCAGGACGACCGTGCGGTTCAAGGTGGACGCAGCAAGCGGTCTTTTCGGCCCGCTCGGTCCCAGCTCACTAGCAAAATTGGCCGGTCCGGTCCAGGAAATTAGGCCCGCTCAGCACTCGGTCCGGTCTTTGACCGGGACCGCTCGGCGGACCGAAAAATCCCATGCCCGGCGGCAAGGTGGACGCGCATGCATTGGTAGTCGAGGCAGAGAACGAGAGGTGCTCGAGGAGGAGATGTCCAGGAAAACGATGGGATTGCGGCGGAGCCGATGACGGCAGGTAGAGGCGCCTGGGCTCAACGGAGTGGACGAATTGGGCGCGCCAGCGGAGCTCGATGGCGGTGGAGAAACCGAGGCGAGCATTGTGGGCAGGCCGTCCCAGGCCTATTTAGTCGGCTGGGAGACGAGGTCGACCTCCGCGGACCTTCTGGACAAGGTCCCGGAGCTCGGGCTGGGCTCTGGCCGCGGTGACAACGATCGCTGCATGGCGCACGGTGCACGGCCAGCAGCAGCAGGTCACGCCCAGCAAGGCCAGCAGCACGTCGCCCACCTCGCTGACGGTGCCCGTATACGTCGCCCACCTTGCCGCCGGCACCGGCATGCACCTCCCTTACGGTCCACACGGTCCTAAAAAGCTTGACCGAGCGCGCTGCTTTTCGGTCCAGTCCTGAAATAACAGCCCGCTGGCCAGCTCGGTTCGGTCCGAACCGGACCGTCGGCAGCCGGTCCAAACACCGGCTCGGACCGGGACCGGATCGGACCGTGTCCAGGCTGAGTTACGGTTATGGTCGGTAGATGTGCGGAAAGGCGGATCGAGGGCTTGTTGGCGGCCGGGAGGCCGCGGTCCAATGGCCGTGCCTTGCGTCTCATCAGTCATCAGCTGGGAGCTTGCATGCTGGGAACGCCAGTAATAACCATCCCAAGGTGACCAATTTATGTGCTTGTTCTGCAATTCTTCTTTTTAAAATCCGAATGAGATATTTATTCCTCCTCATCTTTTTAAATCTAATTCCTTGCCGCAAACTCAAGGTTTCTTATTTTTTGCTACTAAAAATTGACTCAGAAACTCGAAGTTTTCCTTAATTTGGTGCTTAATTGGTCCAAGGAAGCTGTGGAAGGTTGCCCGGGACCAGTGGCATTGCTGAAGAATCCTCTTTAGTTTTTAACTCTTCCTTATGTCTCCTCGCAAAGAAAAAAAACTCTTCCTTATGTCCAGTATTCTTGTTCAAACAGAATCCTAAGCGCTGGTGGTATGGTGCTCAATAACAACCTTTTGTTGTTTTTGTTTTTTCAGAATCCTAAGCTTGGTGGTATGGTGCGCCACAATAACCTTTTTTTTCCAGAATGTAACGAGGAATTTACTGGATATAAGAGCATCTCTAGGAGATCACGCAAAACTCCGGCGAAGTGTGTTATACGAGACACTTTACGGAACTGGACAAAAAACGGCCCGATCAGATCCGCGAAAACTGATCCGGCCCGTAATTTTTTTAAGAGAGGCCCGTAAAATGCCCCTGGTTCCTTCATTTATGCGGGCGCCAACGGGATTGAGGGTTCCCGTCCCACAAGTCCCGCGTCGTGCTCCGCCACAATCCCCTCAGCCTTCCAGCGACAAATTGGCTCGGCTTCAGCCACATTTTCCGTCCCATTTCTTCGTCCATTCTTGCCGGAAATGTCGTCTCCAGGCTCTGGTCATGGAGGGGGGGTTCAGTTGCCGCAACCGTTGAGGGTTCGCTAACCGCCTCCACGACAACAAGGCCGACGACTGCTACTTGTAAACTGCATTAGGTTTTTCTTCGAAGAGGAGAGGAGATTCGGCCAACAGTGGCGATAAGTATTTCCTAACCAAGGTTATCGAACCAAAAGGAGAAACATACAAACCCTCGTTGTCAGCACCTGCACACACAGACTCAAACACTTGCACCAAATGCGGGCAAGAAGGTTGTCAATCTCCTTGAACTCATTACTTGCAAGGATTAAATCTTGATAGGTAGATATTGTAAGTGAAAAATAAAATAAAAATAATAAAAATGCATAAAGTTAAACAAGGTTTTTTATTTTTTTATGTTTAAGTAGACCCGAGGGCCATAGTGTTCGATAGAGGTTTTTCTCTTAAAGAAAGCATAAGGTGGGTAAACAAATTACTATTGCGCGATTAATAGAAAAGCGTATAGTTATGACATGTTAGTCAAGGCAATGATCATGTATATATGCATCACGTCCGTAAACAAGTAGACCAACTCCTACCTGCATCTACTACTATTATTTTACTTGTCGATTGCTATCCAGCATGCATCTAGAGTATTAAGTATGAAACAAAGTGAAGCTTCGAGCTAGATAACATGATGTAGACAAAGTAAACCGAACTAATATAAATAAAACTCATCGTTCTATTCTTAATGGGTGTAATACGATACGTGTCTTGACCCCTTCTGTCATGAATATAGAGCATCACAAGATTAAACCCATCACAACACACCAGTCCCACTAAAGATAAATCAATCTACTTGGCCAAACCAAACGGATAGATCGGAGAGAAATACGAAACTATAACAATCATGCATAAAAGAACTCAGAAAATTCTAATTAATATTCATAAATAATCTGATCATAAACCCATAATTCATCGGATCCCAACAAACACATCGTAAAGAGGATTACATCGAATAGATCATCGCGAAGATGCGATGAACTTTGTATTGAACATCAGAGAAAGAAAGAGCCATCAAGGTACTAGCTATGGACCCGTAGGTATGGGGTGAACTACTCACACATCATCATGGAAGCAGAAAGGTTGATGTAGAGGCCCTCTGTGCTCGATCGCCCTCCGACAAAGTACCAGGACAAGACTCCAGACGGGTACACGACGGAGCAGAGACTTGCGGCGGCGGAAAAGGGGTTTTGGGTGGCTCTATGTTATTTTTCGTATTTTAGAGAATATATATATAGAGGCGGAGTTAGGTCAAACGGAGCCCTGGACGCGCCCTCTTGCCTTTGCACCGCCTCGTGCGGTCTTCAGACTCTCCCTCCAGAGCAGAAAACAGCAAGTGGCACTAGGCACTAGGTTAATAGGTTAGTTCAAAAAAATGATTTAAAATAGCATAAAAATGCATATAAAGTATCCTAGAATGATAATATAGTAGCATGGAACAATTAAAAATTATAGATATGTTGGAGACTTATCAACGGCTCCGGAGTCCGCCCTCGCATGTCGGACAAACAAAGTGAGGCGGCTCGCAAGTGAGGCGCGAGGTCCCACAACGCTGGACGAGGTAGGAGGCATGGAAAACTTTCCGACGCTGCAGCCGGCTCTTCGACCTGACAATTGATACGTCTCCAACGTATTGATAATTTATATAGTATTCATGCCATGTTTTCCTATGTTTACAATACATTTATATGGTTTTGATGCATTTTATATAATTTATTTAGAACTAACACGGACTGGCGCTATTTTCAGCAGAATTACCATGGTGTTATTTTTGTGCAGAAAATGAAAGTTCTCGGAATTGACCGAAATTTTTTATATTTTTTTCTGGAGGAAATAAGCAATATTGAAGCGTAGAACCACCGGAGGGAAGGCACATGTGGGCCACAAGCCAACATAGCGCCCCCCTAGGTCATGCCCTAATGGCTTGTGGAGCCCACGTGGCTCCGTTGCGCGTGATTCTAATGCTGCAAAATCCTATAAATTCCAGAAACCCCAGAAATAAAGGGACACTCTCTGCTCTACCGCCGCAACTCTCTTTATCGACGAAAAACCAATTTGGAGCCGTTCTAGTACGCTGCCGTAGAGGTGAAACCATCACCGGTGGCCATCTTCATCATCGCGGTGAAGGTCATGATGAGGACGGAGTGGTTCACCCTTGGGGCTGAGGGTATGTACTAGTAGCTATGTATTCAATCTCTCTCTCTTTCTCTCTCTCTTTTTCTCGTGTTCTGGAGATGTCACGATTTTGATGTATCACGGGCTTTGTTAGTATAGTTGGATCATATGCTGTTCTTCCCTTGTCATCTTGTTGTGATGAATTGAATCTTTTCCTTTAAGATCTCGTTATGCTGGATTGAATATTTTTGTTTGAGAGCACTTGATGTATGTCATGCATGTGGATACCCTAGTGACATTGGGGTATTCAAGTGATTCACTTGATATATCTTATGTCATCAACTTGTGGATTCCGATGACCTTGAAATGTATGCATAGGGATTGATTGCATGTTTTCTTACTATGTTTTCCGATAAAAATCTTGGGGAGCTCCTTGAAGTTCTTTGTGTTGGATTGAATTATAGATCTAAGATTGTTTGATGCATGTCGCATAATTTACCCACGGATACTTGAGGTGACATTGCAGTATCTAGGTGATATTAGGGTGGATTAATATGTATCATTGGTGTTATTTTAGTACGAACTCTGGGACTGTTTGTGACACTTATAGGAATAGCTCAAATGATTGATCTGAAAAAATAGCTCTGAGGTGGTTCTACTACTTACACAAATCTCATCTATTTGTTCTCCGCTAGATAGGATCTTTGAAGTGATTCTTTATTGCACGTTGAGGGATGATCATATGATTCAACTATGTTAGCATTGTTGGGAGATTGCACTAATGAAAGTATGAACCCTAGGCCTTATTTTTAATCATTTATACACTGTTTTGCTTGTTGTTTTCTGCTAATTACCTTGTTGTTTTTATATTTTCAGATTACAAAAACCTATATCTATTATCCAAAATGCACTTGTATCACTATCTCTTCATCGAACTAGTGCACCTATATAATTTACCATTGTATTGGGTGTGTTGGGGACACAAGAGATTTTTTGTATTTGATTGCAGACTTGTTTGAGAGAGACCATCTTGATCCTACACCTTTCATGAGTTGATAAACCTTAGGTTATCCACCTTATGAAAAATTGCTACTGTCCTACAAAACTCTATTCTTGGAGGCCCAACAAAGTCTACAAGAATAAAGTTGCGTAGTAGACATCAGCGATCTAGCGGCAACGCGCGGCCGAGTGGGCGTTCGCCGACAGAGATGCCGTTGCGGCTACACAACTTCTGGCGCTTTGAGGGGAGTACCAGCTCCAAACCCGGCTCTCTAGTGAGCTGATCTAAATATGATGTATGAAGGTGAGCAGCTGCCCGATGTGGTTATCTACAGCAATAAAGACGATGAGGACAATAGCAGCGGCTCCGGCAAGAAATAGATGGCGGTTCCGGTGACAACAAGTTTATCCAGTTCTTAGCTAGTTTAATATATGTTTGTGTGTATGCTTTATGAACTCCGGTGAACTATTGGCATGAACTATCGAGTTTTATCTAAGTTTAAATTTGCAGTATGTTTCTATAGGATCTGTTCTGCGTGATCTTGGGATTACCCGCAAATTGGTTTTACAGGATCCCGCAAATGAAAATTAGGGAAAAAAATAGATAGAGATCGGGTAGAGATGCTTTAAGCATGGGATTTATGTGTGCCCATCTTAGAGCATCTACGACTGGACCTAGCTAATTTGACCATTGATACGTCTCCAACGTATTTATAATTTTTTTATTCCATGTTATTATATTATTAATTTAGAATACTTTATATATAATTATATGATATTTTATATTATTTTGGAACTAACCTATTAACCCAGTGCCAAGTGTCAGTTGTTGTTTTCCACATGTTTTTCGTTTTCGAGGAAATCTATACCAAACGAAGTCAAAACGCTATGAAACTTTTTGACAAAAAATTTCTAGACAAAAGGGATCCACGATGCTTCTGGAGGTGTCAGGAAGCCTCACGAGGACGCCACAAGGCACCTCGACACGCCCGGGGCAGCGGGGAGGGGTTGACGCATCGACCTGCCTTGTGGGCCTCTCATGCCTCCTCCTGACCTAATTCCACTTCTATGAATCCTCAGATACTGAGAAACCAAGAGAGTGCCACCCGAAACACTTTTTCTACCGCTGCAAGCCTTTGTTCCGACGGGAGGCCATTTGGTGTTGAAGGGGGAATCGATCATGGAGGCTCTATTCGATGTAATCTTTTTTGTACGGTGTATTTGTTGAGATCCGATGAATTATATCTTTATGACCAGATTATTCATGAAAACTTATTTAGTCTTCTTTGAATTTCAATATGCATGACCTTATAGCTTTATATTTCTCTCCGATATATCGATTTGGTTTTGCCAACTAGATTTGTTTATATTCTGTGGGACTAGTGTGTTGTAGGTTGCTTAATCTTTCGGTGCTTTATCCTCATGAAAGAATGGGTCAAGACACGTATTTGTAATGCCACCATCAAGGATAAAATGAAAGGGTATGAACATATTTATTGTCTTACTTTGTCTACATCATATCATCTTGCTCGATGCATTACTTTGTTTGTTATAAACTTAAGAGTATAGATGCATGTTGTATAGCGGTCAATTGGTGAAGTAACAGTAGTAGATGCAAAATCGTTTGATCTACTTCTTTATGAACTTGACGCCTATATAAATGATCACTGTCGTGAATAACATGTCATAACTATGCGTTTTTCTATCAATTGTCCAACAGTAATTTGTGTACCCACGATATGCTACTTTTAACAGAGAAGTCTCTAACGAACACTACGGCCCCCGTATCTACTTAAACATAAAAACTAAAAATCCTAAATTACCTTGCTGCACTTTATTTACTTACCTTTATTTTTATTTTACAATATCTATTCTATCAAGATTTAATCCTTACAAATCACGAGTTCAAAGGGCTTGACAACTCTCTTGCCCGTGTTGGGTGCAAGTGTTGGTTTTGTATGTGTAGGTGTTGTTGAAGGAAATTTACATTGGTCCCCCTATTGGTTCAATAACCCTGGTACTCAATAAAGTAAATATTTGTCTCTATTGTACTGCATCTTCTTTTCTCTTTGATAAAAATCCCAACGCAGCTCACAAGTAGCAACCATACAAACGTCCACAGACGCATCCGTTTTGACCTCATTTTTCGTGCAAAATAACCACACGCTTACATTGTAGGGAAACGTTGTGATCTGGTCAACGGCCAAACACTCGGCCTATCCTCATGACATAGTCACGTGGCAGTGGCACACCCACGTTACGCCTCACTCCCATAGCTTATTTTTCTCTCTTCTGGCTTCCTCTCTCGCGTTGTCTTCACCTCGTCATCGCTACTCTGCCGTCCCCCCCCCCCCCCACACACACACACGAGAAAAACATGGCGAGGAATGTCCAGCTGGTAGCGCAACGCTCTCGCCGTTGCAAGCAGCCATGAAACTGCTGCGAGTGAGGGCCAAAGCCATCCTCAATGGCATGCAGAGATGCGCCAGCCGCGTGGTGACCAGGGGTCGCACCGCCACAACCCATGTGCAGCCGTAGAGACATCGCGCGCTAGGGATATGCCTCATATGTTGCAACCCCTTTGGGCGGAGCTGAACCGCATGGTGGCGGTGTTGCATCCGTTGACACCCGTTTTTCGGATGGGATTTTGCAACCCTTATGGCTACGGGGAGTTGCATCTTTTTTTTTTTACGATATAAACTCTTGCATTGCTCAAAATTAAGTGTTACAATCTCGCCCGACAAGATCCAAGGCCTCTTCTGGGCCAGAGCCTAGCCAAACTATAGTTCGGCGTTGCATCCTACCAAAATTAGCTAAGACATGACTAATATTATTACAGCTCTGACGAATATGGACAGCTACGGGGAGTTGCATCCGACAGCGAGGGTTTGAGCTGCATTCGACGATGGCTTGAGCTGGAACCAGCGATCTTTTTGTTGGAATTGCCTTTTTATTTTGCTACAATCATTTAGAGAGTTTTGGTGATGAGACTTTTTTGTTGGAACCACTATTATTTTTTGCTGAAACAGATTTTCTTGTTGATACAATCAACTACTATTGTTTTTGTTGCCGAGTCATTTTTGCTGGAACCATCATTGTGTTTTGTTGGATCTGGCTTTTCTATTTTGCTACAATGGACTTTCCCAGATTTGTACTGCTGACATTATTTTTGCTGGAATCGTCATTATTTTTTGCTACCATCAATAGTCTTATTTTTCTGGAGCCAACATTTTTTTAAAGGATCCAACTAGACGGTGACACAGAGCTACTTTGTGGGTAACAAAAAATTCTTGCCATCATCGACGGCAAGCACCGCGGCAGCTGTTGACGGCAAGGTCAAATGGGGAAGGGCGAATGTATGCAGGGCGACGCGATGCGACGACGAGGTGTGGCCACAATGAACGCGAGTTCCGGTGCGGCGTGGGCATGGCAGCCATGTTGTGTTCAGGTACAAGCGCGACGCGGCGGGCAGAGAAGTCGGACATGCGAGAGGTACGGGGCGGCGTGGTCGATCATGACAGCCGGACCGAGATCCGGTGACTTACCTTTTGGCAGTCTATGTGTAACAACTTGGGCAAACACCGGGTCAATTAGCAACGCACTAGTTGAACATGGTGGAAAAACAATTTTGCGTTTGTCCACCATGGTTTTAACCAGTGGCGTTGCTAAGTGAGCAGTTTGGTCTTCAGTCGTTGGTGTCCCCCCTCCCCCCCAATCCGAAGTGCAAGGCAGATGTCAGCCCACATCTTACACGGTGACTACAAAGAGGCAAGTCATCTGATCTCGGGCGATGACAACCACATCGTGCTCCGACACAAGTGTGACGTGGCGGGCACAGGAGCCAAATATGTGGGGGCTCCGAGGCGGCATGGGCGTGACAGCCATGCCATGCTTCGGCACGATGGGCACAAGGCGCGAGGCGATTGTTGGAGTGAAGGCTCCCGCAGTGAGAGGGCACGAGGCCGCTGCCATAGGACGGGGGCGAGCTGGCGCCGAAGGAGCAAGCGAACTCCGGGATGGGCACGCTCTGTCCTCGTCCTGCCTGTGAAAACACAAAGAAAGAGAAAAATGTGGGGTGGGTGGCTACAGGTGGGACCTATGTGGGTTGCCTGGGCATGTCCAGGCGCCCTCATAGCCAACTCAAATTTAAGATGAATTTGAGGTGCGTCAGACAGCCCGAACGTTTAAGGACGAGATGAGGGGTCCATTGGGTCACTTTTTTTTACTAGTTGTCCACTTGGGTGTTTGGAGGGAATAGAGACTATGGTTGTAGATGCTCTTATGTGTCTAGTCAATCAAGAGGAAGGCGATTTGATATGATGGTATATGCACATAATTTTCCGACACTTCTGCTTGTGTATTGCTTTTACGTTGTGTCGTGCCGAAAGCTTGTCGTTGTCTTCAATTTGTTAAATATCGTTGTTTGCTTCATCTTTGATTTCTAACTTCTGCTAAACTGGAAGTTCAAATTCGAGCGTGCAGTTGTACTGATACATCCTCATCACTTCATAATCCTAATAACACAAATATTATGACGACCACAAATCACCAATGGATAGAAGTGGGGCATCCTGCAATAACAAGCTTAACCCTATCTGCCAGGCCATTGAAAGAAGACTATATGGATGCTCTACCATGTTGTCCCTTGATGGAAGATTGCAACTTAGCAGATCTATTTTCTCTGCCTTACCCAGTTTCTACATGAGTGCTTTGTCCCTTCCAATAGCTATTGCGGAACCGATCAATAAACATCTCAGACATTTCTTTTAGAGGAAATATGGGCAAGAGGAGTTTATACCTACCCTCGTTGCCTGGGATAAGGTATGCAAAGCTAAGAACAAAGGAGGGCTTGGAATTCTTGATGTGGACACTCGTAACAGGGCTCTTCTGCTGAAAAACTTGCACAAATTCTTGAATAAGGAAGACCTTCCTTGTGTCAATATCATTTGGGACACATATTACACCCAACTGCTATCTGGAGAAAGGATGATTGAATCAACATGGTGAAAATATCATTTAAAACTCTTTTCTTGCTTTATAGAAAATGCACAGTGTTTTGCTGGACTAGGGACTACAATTCAGCTGTAGTCTATCAAGTGGTTAGAACAACATCTGGCTATGATGCTTCCAAAGATCCACTCTTACGCTAAAGATAACACACACAGACTCTGGAGTCCCTGCATAACAATAGCAATATATATGATCACTTCCACACCCCTATGTATGCACCAACGTTTCAGCGGCTTATTGCAGAGCATGGCAACCTAGCAAACTCATATAAGTGGAAGACTATTGAAGAAAGGAACAAGTACTCTTCTATAAAGATGTATCACGCACTATCCGCAGATCCAGCAGCTCATAAATTTTCAATGTGATTTGGAAAGGGACGGGACCAATAAGACAAAATTCATTTCTGATTGCTTCTTCATGATAGAGCCAACACTAGAAATCTACTCAAAACAATATCTATGCATCTTGAGTGCTATGAATGTGTATTTTTGTAATGAAGGTGTTGAAGAAACCTCATATCATATTTCCTCGGACTGTGAATATGCTCAAGATTGTTGGGAAAAAATCATCCATCGCAGAAAGAGAGGAACTTCTTTTTTCGATGACACAATTCTAGCTATGGGCACACTACCACACTCGATTGCATTGGACATCAGTATCATCAGGCAAGAAGCACAGAGCATGGAGTCTTGGAAATTCTTGATGAAGCAAGAGCTGACTTTATTGGAGCACAAAGTGAAGCACGCGAACATGAGATAGTTGAAATATTGGATTAAATCCAACCTTTCGAATAAGTCAAGAATATTGTTAATCCTATATGATGATACCTAGAGCTGGCATTGGTTAGGAGTTCAAGAGGTCTTTCTCCTTTATTTTTTATTTTTTTATGTGTTCTTGTATATATTAACATGATTAATACAATCTACCGTAGAACTATAAAAAAACATTGAATGGGATCGAGTCACAAGATTGGCAGACACGGACTTCCTATGTTGAAGATCTTGCTGAATCAAAACCGGCAATTCAGTTTTGTACACATAGCTCGTTAAATATATTTTGAATGATACGTCTTCTTATTGCGCGTGCTTAATAAATAGACAGATTTCTTTGCAATCTTTGCCCCCCACCTACAAAGTACATGGTAACTTCCATCTTCATAACTGGGCGAGGTAAAGAAAACGTCATTGCTCGTTGGTGAGATAGTAAAGCACCAGACCACTACACCATTCCTTTCATATGTCGCTCCTTTTATATGCGACCAACACGTGAAGAAAGTTTGACATGTGTGTCTCTATTTTTGCTATGGATAGAACAGGTGAGGAGGGGTTGACAAATGTGATGCATGGGCAGCATCGATTGTTTAGTGGAAGCCAAGGTTGGGAATGAGATACATCGGAAACTTGCACCAAAGAAAACGATCGAGGACTGGTTACCCAAATAGACAGACAAGCGGTTTCACTGTGTAACCCAGTACTGTTATGTGCTCCATTAGAGTACCGACTTGCTGCGATACCTGGCCGTGCTCCGATGTAGCTGTGATAGCTGGTAGCATAGTTGACCGCTGGCCACCAGGTTCGAGATGCTCTGAATACACACGCGGCTATGCAGACATACATAGCACCTGCCTCGGTCGACGTCGTGATGGGCTGTATGGGGCCAGCTCGGCACGAAAACGGCAATGTGGCTGTCGTAGGACTAACAGAAACAATAAACCCAGGAGCGATCGCGGCTAGTGTGGAACCAATTGCCGCAAATGACCGGCAATATCATTTTAACCGTTGAGTTATGACTTCGTAGGTAGTTCCCATGGTTCACTTAATCCTCACTAGGATTAAAGAGCAGTCTCACATGGTGGTCAGGTGTAAAGTGTTGATGTTTTTATCGCCCCCACGTCAATAATCAATAACATCTGTCAGTATCAGAAAATAATTCTAATATGTGGTGAAAAATTAAGGTCGTTAAATCAGAAGTGGGTTGAGCGTGTGATCGTACGTCTAGGAGTGAGATGCGCCAGCATTGAAGAGATTAGTGGCATTGAGATCAATTAAGAACGAAAGATACTGGCCTAGCTTTCTAAATAAAGCCCTTCAAATTTGATTTGAATCTAACTGAATTTCATTTGATTTACATTGTTCGCTCCTAGTTACCATGCGATGTTCCTTTATTACGAATCAATCAAATAGCATTGCTAATGAGCATACTTGTATATCCAGTCTTGTGTTTGTAGCCTTAAGCTACTCATAGTGGGTAGTATCATATACTAATATCATACATATGATACTAGTGTATGATATTATCTTCATAATGCATAGTATCATAGAGTAATATCATATATTATCATATTTATTGCGCCATGCATGACACAAAGTAGCATAACATTTAACATGATACGATATCTACCTATGTTACTCCAACCCTCTGTCTCTTCTTTAATTCTCTGCCACACCAGCATGTTTGGTATTTCCAAGTGCATGATACCACCTAAGTTACCCCACTATGGCCAGTCTTAATTAATGTCAATCTTTATCGCATCACCTTCGAGATTAGAGTACACCACCATACGAGTTTTGAAGGAAAGAGGCTCACATAAAGGCCGTACCGGTGTATGTGTGAGAATCACTAGTAGAAAACGGGCCTTTTATCCCGGTTCGTAAGGGCCTTTAGTCCCGGTTTTAGAACCGGGACTAAAGGGTCGGGACTAAAGGCCTCCACTTTTAGTCCCGGCTGGATTACAAATCGGGACTAAAGGGTTACCAACCGGTACTAAAGGTATTTTTTAAATAATTTTTTATTTTTTATTTTCTGATTCTCAAATCTTTGAATTTGACAATTTAATCTCTAATCACCCCTCCTCACTTCTCTAGAATTATTTGACAATTCAATCTCTAATCATCCCTCATTCCAAATCGTCTAACTTCCCGACCGGTCACCCATCCTCTCACTGCTCCAACTCAAGCATGCTTAACTTTTGAGTTCTATCATCCCTAGTTTCCAAGTCTGCACTTGTTGTTTTCTTGACAATACTAAGCTATCAATCCTATTAACCCTTGGGTCTTGATGTAACATGATTTAATTTTTTGAATTCCAAACAATTATTAAAATAAACAACAATAAATGATTAATAATAATATTGAATTTCAATGAAAATAAAATAAGTAATAATATTATTTTATTCATTTTTTGCAATTTATTCATTTAATATGGCATAATTAATATATTTAAATCTATAAATCGAAATTCAACAAATAATATATCTATTATTATCAGAAAAACGTGAGGAATCCAGATATGACATCATTTATTTAAAATATATTTTTCATGACACTTTTTTTTGACATCGTATGCAAAAGTTATAGCCGTTTTACTTTTTCATAACACTTTTTTTAAACTTGTTTCAACTTCAGACTTTTTGTGCATTCAACATGCACCATCCAAACACATTATCAATTTTCAACCCTTTACCAATTCATTCGCTATTTTTCATACATTTATTAATTTTTTTGAGCTAAATGACCTTGAAATTGAAAAGCACTACAAATGAACTCTAAAAGGTTGAAACTTGGCATGGTATCATCATTTCACCCACATAGCATGTGCTAAAAGGTTGAGAGGGTTACTGTAAAAACTAGATGCACTTCGTATACAAACCGGACAATCCCTTTCGAAGTATCAGGGTTTTGGACGAAAACTCACCTGTTACAAAGGCATTTCGTTTTTTAAAACTTATTTAAACTCTAGAGTTTTTGTGTGTTCAACATGCACCATTCAAAGCCACATCATCAATTTTCAACCATTTCCCACTTCATTCGCTATTTTTCATGCATTTATTAATTTTTTTGAGCTAAATGACCCTAAAATTGAAAAACACTACAAATGAACTCTGAAAAGGTTGAAACTTGCCATGGTATCATTATTTCATCCACATAGCATGTGCTAAAAAGTTGAGAGGGTTACGGTAAAAGCTAGATGCACTTCGTATACAAACTGGACAATCCCTTTCGAAGTATCAGGGTTTTGGACAAAAAATCATCTATTACAAAGGCATTTCATTTTTTAAAACTTATGTAACTCTAGACTTTTTGTGCGTTCAACATGCACCATCTAACACACGCGTAGGACCAAAAAGAATTAAATTAAAACTATTTTTAAACTCAAGTTATTCACAATCTAGGGTTTGAAGCAAATTTGAAAATTTTCAAATTTAAGCCATTCAAATTTGAAAAATAATTTCACAAACACAAACTAGACAAAATTTTGAATCTAATGCAAAAAGAATCACTCAAAAACATCAACTATCCTAAAAGATATAAGCAATTTAAAACAAAAACTAAAAATAGAAAACAAATAGAAAAAACAAAAAAAACTTTCAAAGCCTTTTAGTCCCGGTTGGTGTCTCCAACCGGGACTAAAGGTCCCCAAGCCCTTTAGTCCCGGTTCGTGTCTCCAACCGGGACTAAAGGCTTCACCTTTAGTCCCGCTTGGAGACACGAACCGGGATTAAAGGGTATCGGGCCCTTTAGTCCCGGTTGGGGTCTCCAACCGGGACTAAAGGTCCCATTTGAATCGGGACTAATGCCCAACCGGCGCCCTAGCCGCTCGAACAGGGACAAATGCTCACATTGGTCCCGGTTCGTAATGCAACCGGGACTAATGTGTAGATCGAGCTGTGACGAAAGCCCTATTTTCTACTAGTGATTGTAGAACATGGCAATGGAATGCAACTTAATATTTTGAAATTGTATTATTCAACCAAACAAATAGCTAGTCATTATTATCAAAAAAATTACATTTAATTAGTTCAACAACATATTTGCTTCCTTTCTTCCATTTAGAATTTCAGATATGATTTTAACATGGTGGATCGACCTCGAGGCTGTACAAAAACTAGTTTAAATAACGTGCAATGGACACATACTTTCTTACTGACCCTTAGTTTTGCCATGTACTATTTTGTAGGGAAGTTTTTGCCACGCTTATTTCCTAAGAGCATCTCCAACAGGTGCCCAACGCACGGCGCACGAAAAGCTTTTTCTAGCACGCGGCCAAGCGCTGGCTCCAGCGGCCGCCGCTTAATATAGCGTGCGCGAGACGCTCTAGCAGATGCGCGAGCAACCGGCACTTGCAATATGCATTCTTTTGAAGATAATTTGATGATATTTGATAAAAAATCAAAACACAAAAGGACATAGGAAGTTCAAAAGCATTTCACATAATCCCATCATCTCATCCAACCAAGTTCAAAATCACAAACGAAGTTTAACATAACAAGTTCACACAAACAAATGGCACATGATCAATCATGCCGCTTCCTCAGCTTCGTCCTCCTCTTCCTCCGATTCTTCTTCCTCATCCGAAGTCTTATCTTTGTTGTCCTCTTCATTGTTTCCCGGAGATACCGAAGGTATGTGAGGCACACCGGAAGACATGCATCCACCCATGTCACCCGGAGGTGCTATGCCTCCCATGAGTGACACAAAACTCATGCCTCCCATGCTTCCCATGGTACCTCTGAAGCCACTCATGCCTCCCATGTCGCCCATGGTGGCTTAGAAGCCACACATGCCACTCATGCTAGCTCCCATGGTATCTCCCATTCCTCCCATGGTATCTCCCATTCCTCCCATGGTATCTCCCATGGCTCCCATGGTATCTCTCATTCCTCCCATGGTAGCTCCCATGCCTCCCATGCCTCCCATGGCCATGGCTCTTTTTTGGACCAAGAATTCTTCACGGGCAAGATTGACGTACTCCTTTTACTTCTTATCGAGGGTAGATATGTCCATGATGAACAAGTTCTTCTCCCATTCTAACAATCTAGTGCGCCCCTCCATGGCCAATTTCTTCTCCTCCAATGCCACCTTCCTTTCCTTGGCCGCCACCCTCCTCTCCTCGTGCGCCGCATTTTGGTTCCTTGCCATCTTCCTATCCTCGTTCGCTTTCTTTCTTGCATTCACAATAGCTTCCATAACATTGTTTAGGTCATCATCTCCTTTCCTCTTCTTCTTCTCTTGTCTTTCTTTTTTTGTCTCCATTTGGTCTTCTTGGCTTCGAGTAGGCAACCAAGTTTGGTGTAGGGATTCTCTTTCCATCATCGGTTGATGCCTCCTCCTCCTCATGATCCAAATCAATAGTTCGCTTGCATTTGTTGGTCTACTCATCGACACCTTCACGTGGCTTCCATTTATCATCATCCTTCAACTCTTAATAGCAATGGGGCAAGGTAAATGGTATCCCTTTCTTGATCTTCCCTTTCTTGTTCTTCTTCTCCTTTCCTTGAAATAAGTTTTGTGCAATAGTGAGCTACAAAAAAACAAGTTAGCACTTGAAACACTGAGGAAAAAGCATGGACATGGAAGAAGCATGAACATGAAAGAATCATGAAAGAAATAACACTTACCCTATCGTTATCATTAGTTCCACTTGGGTTTAGCGTGTCAACCGCCTTAAGTGCGGCCGCCCATCTTTGACAATCCTTGTTGATTGTCGACCACGAGGAGCGAAGAGATCTTTCCGTGCGGTCAATTCCACCCTTGTTGTGTAAATCAACGTGCTCCTTCATCCGGATCCAATAGGCATCTCTAGTTTGATCCCATCCAATGATGGCATCCCTCGACACTTTAAACCATGTATTGCATATCAATTTGTATCCATATGTATCCATTCATGTAAAAAACAACAAAAAAAATTGACGAAGTCATACCTTGTTGGCATTTCATCATACACCTTGTGCTAGAGCACCCAGTTCCGCTGCGCGCGCGCACTAAAAGACCGAATTTTACAACGCGGGGCGATTTTTGGGCGCCTATTGGAGATGCTCTAACTAACTACGAATGGAGTGCAATCTGCTATTGCCTGGTGACCTTATCATGGGCTAACAATGGGCCCCGCCACCAGAGTTCGAGGTCAGGTGAGGTGTGAGTGAGGCCCCCGGGCATCCCATTAAAGGAGGAGGCGAGCAGGTGGGCGACGGGCACACCTCCATTGGTGTTAATGGCTTTTTAGCAATGGCAACATTACTCCCCGTTTAACACCGGTGGATCTACACTGGTAGAAATAAAAGATGTCAAATCCCTACCCCACTGCCCTTCAATGTATCCCTGAACAAGCTGTGCGTCACTATCTCTTCACATTGCCCGCATACCACTCCTTCCCGAAGCAGACACTCCTTGATATGATGGTCGTTGTGGTAAGTGGACCGATGTTGCTGTAGCACAAGTAGAAAACAGGGTACTAGTCCTGATTCTAGAGGGCCTTTAATCCCGGTTCTGGAACCGATACAAAACAAATGGGACTAATACGCAAAACCTTTAGTCTCGGTTTGCTTACGAACCGGGACAAAAGGGGCTCCACGTGGCCGATGCGGGCTGCACAGGCAGGAGGACCTTTAGTCCCGGTTGGGAACACCAACCGGGACCAAAAAGCAGCCATGCGTCAGCAGCTCACAGACGCTAGGTTTTTTTGAGGGGGGGGGGGGGTTAGTGGTTTTGGAGGGTTAATTTGGTGGTTTCATATTGTGTTAGCTAGCTAATAGAGAGAAGTGACATCTCTTTTTCCTTGCTTGGTCGACGCTAGCTACTATACATATAAAGAGAACTCAACGCTAGCTAGTAAGCAATTAAAGGAAACCATTAATTACACAAGCTCATCATGAACATATATAGAGAGAAGTGACATCTCTTTCTCCGTGCTTGGTCGAACAACAAGTTTTTGTATATCTATCCGATGCTACTACATATATACAATATAACATCTCTTACAATCTCTAACATCATCTACCTAAGATCCATTTGTAGTTTCACATGGTATTCTCCATGTTCAGGTATGCCATGGTCTAGAAAGAATCCCACCAATTCCTCTTGAATTGCTCGTATGCGATCATGTCGTAGGAGTTCATCCCACATCTACCAGATCTAATTTGAAGAAGGGTGTCAGTACATATATATGAATGAAACTCAACACAATTGATGGTAATATATAAAATAAAATTGTGAATATTGTTTACGTACTTCAAATTGTTTGTCAGAGAAGCCCTGCTCACAGGTCGAGTGGCGAATGAACTCGCATACGTAGTGTCCACATAAATGATTCCCGAGTGCTTGGTACAAGCACTCCACAAGTATAGAGTTCAATCAAACTGATAAGCAAGCATGATAATGGTATTGATGAAACTAGAATCAATGAGAGATGCGCGGAACTAGCTAGTGCTACTTACTTTGGGGTGTGTAAATTGCAGCTCGTTGTTTAGACCGGGAACCATTCCGGTGAACTGTTTCAAAACCCTGCCAGGCAAAGAAAATGATTACCTGATATCAGGAAATGAACAAAAGTTGCCGATATGGTCTCAGTACTGATTGAACTTACTTCTAGAGCATTGCAGTCATGTCCTCATAATCCTCGAGATCTTTACGTCTCGAGTCTAAGACAGTTACTAATGCCCCGTCAAGCTTAATGGATAGAAGAATAAAGTGGAACGTATGCACGCATAACTCATCAATTACATAACTTAACCTCAAGTAAGCGAAACCTAATATGCACAAGACAGTAACACTCACTTGAATATGTAAGGAAAGAGTATTTCCCTTTTGTTTTGATGTCTAAGGAATGCTTCTAGCAAGTTGTCCTCAGTATCTTTGGCTCTATTTTGTATCGTCCATTCGTTTACGGTATTTGGGTTAATGAATGCAATGTCATAGATTTGTCTTTTTTTGCATTCGACAATCTTCAATCTGCATAATATAGTGAGGATAACTATATATACATGCAATGAACGAGCTGAGCTAGAGACTCAATTACAGAAGTAATGCTTACAGACAGTAGCAAGTCATGAGTTGTTTGTCGAGGGCCTCTTGATTGAACAACTGAAATAAATCCACAAGTTCAATAGGCAGTAGGTCAACTCCAATGAAGTCATGCTCTTTTTTAATTCCGACAAAAAAACTGCCAGTCCTAGACTTCTTGTAGGTTTCCATTTACCACTCATGCAATTTTTGCATCATCGTTGTTAGATGAGGATGATCAGGTTTGACGAGAGGCTTCCCGTGCTCATATCTAAAGTTCTTTACTACCTCAGCCGTTTCAAAATGTACATCACCGCCCACGTAATCACCAAGAGTGGTAGCGGTTAGTAGCACCGGATGATTATCGATAACGCTAGACACCTTGAGCGGGGGGCACGATTGCTTCTCTTGTTCGCCGAGCTGGGGAATTGTTTTTCCACTTCTTCGATTTTTGTCTCTTGCAGCACTGGAAGTACTTCCCGATCGCCGCTCTTCATCATATGTCTTTTTAATAAAGGGTCATAGTTGGATTGCTGTGGAGGCGGTGGTGGTCGCTTGAGGGCATGCAGAGTGCGCTTCGCTTTTAACGAATCTACTGTTTCCTTCGAAGGTGGACATTTTCAAGCAAAAATGGGCCTTCACTTCAACTTCCATGATTTCAAAGTTTTCCTTGTCGATCCTCTCATATGGGAACTTTGGAAGAGGCTTGAGGCTTGGACCAAATTTGTATTTCTTCCCACCGATTGTACTGCTAGCCGCCGGAGCGGCAACGTCTCTCTTCTATCATTTCTGACGCGCCGGAGGAGGCGGAGTGCCCTGACGTGCCGGAGGAGTAGGAGGAGGCGGAGTGCCTTGACGTGTCGGAGGGGCGAAGGAGGAGGCCGAGTGCCCTGACACGCTGGAAGAGGAGAAGGAGGAGGTGGAGTGTTCAACTCTTTCTCGACAAACTTTGTGTTCAACTCTTTTTTCCAGTTCCTGAATAGTCCTGCCATCTTCCTAAGAGCAAACGCCTTGACCTTTCGCTCTATAAATGGGTTATTCGGATCCTCCTCTGACGGTAGGCTGAAATTTCTCATCAGCTCGGTTCAAAGTCATCTTTCAGTCTACCCTGGACATAACAAACTTCAGGGTCCTTATTATTCTTATTCCATTGGTGGGTGCTGATCGGGACGTTGTCAAATGCGTCCTTGGTCCGCTTGGTAGCAATTGGTTGGCCATATTTCGCGACTTCTGTGATTGTGAACCTTTCATCCTGGCGGAACCTTTTCTTCCGGACTTGTCTCCTTACCTCGCCGGAGTTTGCAACAGTTGAGATTCCCTCCTCCGTTCGGTCACCGGAGCCGTGTTCATGATCTCCTTCCTCCGTCATTCGGTCACCGGAGCCGTCATGATCTCCTTTCCCCTCCATTGTTGGATCACCGGAGCCTTCATCCTCTCCTTCCTGACCATCGGTGTCGTTGAGATACGACAAGGGATCACCTCCGGCAAGGATGATATCCCCCAACAACTGTTCTTTTTCTAAGTCTCTGTGATCCATAGTTTCTGCATATATTACAACATGGCAATATACAAACATGAGATATGCAAATGAATACAAGGCAATGCAACAATATGATCATATAATATCACTAATACATCATCGAATAGTATCACTAATACATCATCGAATATTATCACTAATACATCTCGAATATTATTATATAATATCACTAATACAAATCTAGTTAACGTCTCGTGGCGTAGGCGGTGGACACACAAAGAGAAGGAACCATGATAGGATCATAGCTCGGGTGAGATCCCTGAAGAACTTGCCACGTATTGGAGAACCTGGCGTCCAATGCAGCCATGTAGCCTCAGACGTGCTCAACCTCCTCCCTGACACGGCGATGTACCACCATCATGGGGGCCGGCTCCCTCCGCAGCGATAGTGGTCCACGCGGACGTCACCAAAGAACCTCCGGGTCAACGACGGGACCCTGATTCCTCACCAAGTTGCGCGTCCCGAAAGGCAGCACCTCCCAATGCCAGCCCGGCGGAGCCCAGTCCGGACATGGCGCCTCTCAAGCAAGTTATTGCCACCGAGTCGACGACGAGGATGCTAGCCGGGCATCGTCGACTCAACAACTACACTATGCAACCAAACATTTAAACATCTAATCATCATATGCCTGCCTAATATAAAATCATCGATATCATCGGGACTCTCCCTTACCGACGATCTTCGGGGACTCCTCGATATCGCGTCACCGACGATCGACGTACTACATTATTTCCAACTAAAACAACTAGAACATAAAACAAGTAAATTAACTAAAACAATATGAAAATAATTATCTATAGAAAATGATCTATCATCATCTATCCTCCATCATCTATATGAAAATAATTAACTAAATTAACTAAAACAACCAAATATTCAACCAAAACAATATGAAAATAATCATCTATATGAAAATAATCAACTAAATTAACTAAAACCAAATTAAATAAAACGGCAGGGCAGCTCACCGAGGGGCCGATGAGGAGAGCGGCGACGGTGTCGGGTCAGGGCGGCGACGGCAACGAGCGGTGACGGCGTCGGGTCGGGGCAGCAGCAGCGCAGGGCAGAGGCAGCGGCGACAGCATAGGGCAGGGGCGGCAGCAGGGCAGTTGCGGCGGCAGTGTAGGGGCGGCGTTGAGGGCGTCGGGGCAGGGGTGGAGTCGAGGGTGTCAGCGAGGGCGTCGATGGCGAGGTGGAGCAGCCTGACGACATCGATGGGGCAAGGGCGGTGAGGGCGTCGATGGCGAGCTTGGGCAGCCTGGCAGCGTCGATGAGCTCAGCGTCGTCGTGAGCAACTACACATGAAATCTGTAAATTTGCCCAACTCCCGCTTATATACAAAGACCTTTAGTCGTTGTTGGTGGCTCCAACCGGGATGAAAGGCCCCCTTTCATCCCGGTTGGTGCCACCAATCAGGAGTAAAGGTCAATTTCAGCAGCCCAAAGGGCAGGAAGCAGAAACCTTTGGTCCCACTTGGTGGCACCAACCGGGACTAAAGGGTGGCATTGATCCTGGTTGGTGGCTCGAACTGGGACGAAAGGTTGGCATTGGTCCCGGTTCGAGCCACCAACCGGGACTAAAGGCCTATGCCTGGCACAGCCGCGGTGCGGTTGCATGTTTAGTCCCACCTCGGCAAGCGATGGGCGCCCAGACCTGTTTACAAGCCCCGCTGCGGCTGGAATGTTGAGCTCCTCTCTAAAGCAGGCATGTGGGCCTAACCGACCTCATTCTGCTCTATGGGGCCTACTATGTCAGTGGAAATAGATGCAAATTTATAGAGAAAATTCAACCTAAATTCAAAGTGCTAGTTGTGTAACTAGCACTTTGAATTTAGGCTGAATTTTCTCTATAAATTCGCATCTATTTTCACTTTTGCTATTTTTATGTTATTTCTTTGCATATTAAAAGTTCTTAACAAAAAATACTTTATGAATATTCTTTTTGCTATTAAAGGTTTTAACAAAAATAAATTTTTTAATTTTAGTTGCATAAAATTCATATAATATTAAGTTAAATAACTTTGTTTGTACGAAAACATGTTTATTACAAACGGATTTCAATTTTTTAAACATATTTTAACTCAAGACTTTTTCTACATTCAATATGCACCCTTCAAAGCCACATCATCACTTTTCAACCCTTTTCTTACTACATTTGCTATTTTTCATGCATTTCATGATTTATTTTGATCTAAAATTACCCTAAATTGAAAAGCACTACAAATGAACTCTGAAATGTTTGAAAGTTGGCATGGTACCATCATTTCACCCACATAGGATGTGGTAAAAAGTTGAGAGGGTTATGGTAAAAACTAGATGTACTTTGTGTACAAAATGGACAATCTCTTTCGAAGTATCAGGGTTTGAGACGAAAACTCATCTGTTTCAAAAGGCATTTCATTTCTTGACATGTAACTACAGTGATATTCCAGATCAAAGCCATCATTAGAATAGTTGTGGAGAGAAAGTCTTCACTTTTTCTTCACGTGTGTCCCTTTCTTATTGCGTCGTAACCATGGATAATCTTCATCGCTTAATAGGGTTCTTGGGTCAGCCTTCACTTTGAAGGGAGAAATCTCATGAAACTTTTCATAATCTTTAGACATGTTTATCTTTCCCTCCACTCCCACGATGTCTCTTTTTCGTGAAAGAACTATGTGGCACGTTTGCTCATCGTATGATGTATTTGCTTCCTTATCTTTCTTTTTCTCGGTTTGGTAGACATGTCCTTCACATAGAAAACCTGCGCCACATCATTGGCTAGGACGAAAGGTTCATCTCTGTACCCAAGATCATTTAGATCCACTGTTGTCATTCCATACTGCGGGGCTACCTATACCCCGCCTCCTGACAGATTGACACATTTGCACAGAAATGAAGGGACCTTAAAATCATGTCTATAGTCAAGTTCCCATATGTCCACTATGTAACCATAATATGGGTCCTTTTCCTTGTTGGTTGCTACATCAAAGCGAACACCACTGTTTTTGTTGGTTCTCTTTTGATCTTGGGCGATCGTGTAAAATGTATTCCCATTTATCTCGTACCCTTTGTAAGTCAATACAGTCGAAGATGGTCCCCTGGCCAATGAGTACAACTCATCTGCAACATTGGTGTTGCCCATGTGATGTGTTTGCAACGAACTGCCGAAAGTCCTGATGTGTTCACATGTAATCCACTCGTCACACTGCTCCGGGTGTTTGTAGCATAGAATATTCTTGTGTCCATTGTCATACCGGGTCACCAAGGTAGAATTCTGTAGAACTGTGTGGTGTGCTTGATACCAAGAATGCATGTCCCTACATATTATTGAGTCCGGTCCTAGCATTCCTTTTCTAGTCAGTCTCCCCTCATACCACGATTGAGGGAGACCAATCAGCTTATGGCCAGGAATGAAGTCAACACAAAACCCAATGACCTCCAATGTTTGATGGCTCGTGGAGATGCTTCCTTCTGGCCTAGCACGGTTACGAACATATTTCTTTAAGATTCCCATAAACCTCTCAAAGGGGAACATAGTGTGTAAAAATACAGGGCCTAGAATGACAATCTCGACGACTATATGAACTAGGACGTGTGTCATGATATTTAAGAAGGATGGTGGGAATACCAGCTCAAAACTGAAAAGACATTGTACCAAATCACTCTTTATCCTTGGTAGGATTTCTGTATCGATTACCTTCTAAGAGATTGCATTGAGGAATGCACATAGCTTCACAATGGCTAATCGAACGTTTTCTGGTAGAAGCCCCCTCAATGCAACCGGAAGCAGTAGCATTGTAATCACGTGGCAGTCATGAGACTTTAGGTTCTCGACTTTTTCTCTGCCATACTTACTATTCACTTTATATTCGATGGGAAGCCAGACGGGACCTTCATACTGAGCATGCATTCAAAGAAGATTTCCTTCTCTTCTTTGGTAAGAGCGTAACTGGCAGGACCTTCATACTGCTTTGGATGCATGCCGTCTTTTTCGTGTACACGTTGCTGGTCCTCCCATGCCTCCGATGTATCTTTTGTCTTCCCATACACTCCCAAGAAGCCTAGAAAGTTCACAAAAAGATTCTTCGTCACGTGCATCATGTCGATTGCGGAGAGGACCTATAGGTCTTTCCAATAGGGTAGGTTCCAAAATATAGATTTCTTCTTCCACATGGGTGCGCGCCCCTCAGCATCATTCGGAATGGATAGTCCGCCATGACCCTTTCCAAAGATTACTTGTAAATCATTGACCATATAAAATATGTGATCACCAGTACGGAGGGCGGGCTTCTTTAGGTAATCTGCCTCACCTTTGAATTGCTTTCCTTTCTTTCGACATTGATGGTTGGTCGGAAGAAATCGACGATGCCCCAGGTACACATTCTTCCTGAATTTGTCCAAATATATACTTTCCGTGTCATCTAAACAGTGCGTGCATGCGTGGTATCCCTTGTTTGTTTGTCCTGAAAGGTTACTGAGAGCAGGTCAATCATTGATGGTTATAAACAAGAATGCGTGTAGGTCAAATTCCTCTTGTTCATTCACATCCCACACACGTACACCTTTTCCATTCCACAGTTGTAAAAGTTCATCAACTAATGGCCTTAGCTACACATCAATGCCGTTGCCGGGTTTCTTAGGTCCTTGTATGAGCACTAGCACCATAATAAACTTCCGCTTCATGCACAACCAAGGAGGAAGGTTATACATACATAGAGTGACAAGCCATGTGCTATGCTTGCTGCTCTGCTCCCCAAAAGGGTTAATGCGATCTACACTTAAACCAAACCATACGTTCCTTGGGTCACCTATAAAGTCCCCCCACTTTCTCTTGATCTTTCTCCACTGCTACCCATCAGCGGGTGCTCTCAAATTACCGTCTTTCTTACGGTCTTCCTTGTGCCATCGCATCAACTTGGCATGCTCTTTATTTCTGAACAAACGTTTCAATCGTGGTATTATAGGAGCATACCACATCACCTTGGCAGGAACCCTCTTGCCGGTGCGCTGGACCTCTGATCTTATACCGCAATGAACCGCATATCGGTTATGCATTGAAATCCTCGTACGCACCGCGGTAGAGGATGCAGTCATTAGGGCATGCATGTATCTTCTGCACCTCCAGTCCTAGAGGGCATAGAACCTTCTTTGCTTCATACGTACTGTCGGGCAATTTGTTATCCTTTGGAGGCTTCTTCTTCATTATTTTCAATAACGAACAAAATCCCTTGTTAGATACACCATTGTCTGCATTCCATTGCAGCCATTCCAGTGTGGTACCGAGCTTTGTGTTGTCATCTTTGCAATTTGGTACAACCCTTTTTTGTGATCCTCTAACATGTGATCGAACTTCAACTTCTCCCTTTCACTTTCACATTCTCTCTGTGCATCAACAATGACCCAACGAAGATCATCATCGGGCACATCGTCTGGTTCCTCTTGATCTTCGGCTTCCCCTATTGCAGCATCACCGTATTCAGGGGGCGAATAGTTGTCACCATCCTCTTCTTCTTTGTTGTCTTCCATCATAACCCCTCTTTCTCCGTGCTTGGTCCAAACATTATAGTGTGGCATGAAACCCTTCTCAAGCAGGTGAACGTGAAGGGTTTTCGAGTCAAAGTAATCCTTCGTATTCCCACGGATAGTACATGGGCAATACATAAAACCATTTTGCTTGTTTGCCTCAGCCACCTCAAGAGAATTATGCAGGCCCTTAATGTACTCGGAGGTGCGTCATTCACCGTACATCCGTTGTCGGTTCATCTGCATGCATTATATAATTAAGTGTATCAAAAACCATTATAGAACATCATGAATAGAGAAGTGACCAAATTAATAGAAATTCATCATCACATTAAAACCAAAGTACAGTAGTCATAAAATGTTATTACTAAAAAAACAAATACATAAAGTTCATACATAGTTCTCATTAAACAACATATAGCTCTCTAGAGCATCTAATTAAAAATACATTGAAACTATGTAAATCATTTAAATGCAACAACAAATGCTATCATAATCGCAACTAAGGTAACAATTGATCCATTGGCATAATGATAGCAAGCCTCGGTATGAATGGCATATTTTCTAATCTTTTAATCTTTAAGCGCATTGCATGCATCTTGATCTTGTGACCATCAACGACATTGGCAACATGCACTCCAATTCCATATTCTCCTACTCAATTCTTTTCAATTTTTCTTCAAGTAATTGTTTTCTTTTTCAACTAAATTTAACCTCTTGACAAGAGGGTCGGTTCGAATTTTTGGTTCACATACCTCCTACATAAAAGCATATGTCACGTTGGTCGGCATAATTGTCATAAACACTAAATGAAACAAATAGTTATAAAAGATAATATACCACATCCGAATAATAGACAAGACAAGGGCCAACGGGGCCGGATACCAAAACCATGGCACTATATAATAACAAACAATAATAAAAGTAAGAAAATTGTACAAGTATCTATCTAAATCATACAAGTAAGATTGTTTTTCTTTTAGAAAGAAGATAAGAACAACAGGCTCACCACGGCGGTGCTAGTGACAAGATCGGCACGGACGATCAGCGGTGGTGAGGACGGGGACGGGATAGGAGGGACCGCCAAACCTAGACAAATCTTGAGGAAAATGGAGCTTGGAGGTCGAGCTTGAAAAGGAGGAAGCTTAAGTGTGGCTCGGGCATTTTATCGAACACCTCATGTGCATAGGATGTGAGAGCTAGAGCAACACACACCTACACATGCCGGACGGTCAAAAAACAGAGTGAGCGGGTAGGGGCGGGGGTATATATAGGCTTATCTTTACTCCTGGTTGGTGGCTAGAACCGGGACAGAAGACTGACCATTGGTCCCGTTTCCAGACACCAACCTGGACTAAAGGTGTTGGGCCGGGAGCGAGGACCATTGGTCGCGATTCGTGTCTTGAACCGGGACCAAAAGTGTTAGACGAACCGGGACCAATGGCCGCGAGGCCCGGCCAGCGCCCTGGCCTCGTGAACCAGGACTGATGCACCCTTTGGTCCCCGTTCATAAGTGAACCGGGATTAATGCCCTTATCCTGGTCTCAACAAAAGCCTGTTTTCTACTAGTGTAGAAAAAAGAAACTTTGGAGCGATGAGGCGTAAATGGGCTTCTTGCATGAGAAGAAGCTCGATTAACTATTAACCTCCGTTCATTAGGCGTTGAGTTACCCTCTTAATTAGGGTTTACCTACTCCGGCGACGGCAACGTCGGTGTTGAGTGTTTGTCCCCTGCTCCTTCGCTGAGAGCAGATGGTGTCCGCTTGGGCTTTCCGCCCTTGGTGTTACGTTGATAGCTTTTTGCGAGGGCGTCTAGGGTTTTGGTGTTAGGCCAGTTGGGATCGGCTACCACGGGTCACCATGGCTGGCGATGCGAGCTCGGATTCTGGATTATCCAAGAAATATGTTGCGGTGACAAGGGGTCAGTTGGACATGTGAGATGAGGCTATGGAGGGTAGCAAGGATGCATGCAAAGTACAGCCGCCGGAACATCCCTGTTGGTTGGCTAAGGCAAGTACTCAGACTGAAGATAGAAGTATGCATATATTTATACATGGTGGCGATATTAGCCAGTTGAATCTGTTTTGGTACTTGCTGAAATTTCTGCATCCCGGAGATGGAGATCATGGTGGAACGAGTGATGTGGTGTGTTCTCAGGTTATCCAACAGAGCATGCAGCAAAAAGAGGCAGTTTCAGAAAATGAATTGCCAACATCGGCGGCCTTCCCCACGGAGGACTGCCACGCCTGCTGTCGATATTATGTTGGAACTATTGCGGGTTGGGCGACCCCGCGACTATCAATGAACTTTGTGATCTGCAAAGGCGGTACATCAAATCATGCCTGAAAGCGGCATTGAAAATCCTTTGTTATGTCCTTGAGGCATTGCGTAGGCCTTGTGCAGACGAGGGAGGAGCAGGTCGCCTCTAAATAGCACCATCTACGAGCTAGTCTCTGGGTATCGAGAGGTAACGTATCTGGTTTGTGTAGGAAGTGCGGGTCATGTTGCTTTGTTGGCCTCAAAACTTCTCATCCTCTTAAAGGAGGCCATCGCATAACACGTGCCAGACCCCTACATTTTTTGGACCAGTGTGCAAGACACATTTATTTCTCTGTTAGGGTTTCAATGCCGTAATTGCACATCTGCAAGGCGGGCATGAAATCATGCCCGGAACCAACATGGAAAATCCTTTGTGGTGTCCTTATGACATGCATAGGCCTTGTACTGACGAGGGAGAGACAAGCGCTGCCATGGTGGGGCGAAAGTACCTCGGTGGCATGCCTGATGCAACCGTTTAAGTCCTCGGAAAATCATACGATACCGGAATTCCTCGAGAGCTGGCATGTGTTGGGGAACGTTGCATGGGAAACAAAAAATTCCTAGGCACATGCAAGATCTATCCATGGTGATGAGAATACACGAGAGGGAGAGTGAATCTACATACCTTTATAGATCGCTAAGCGGGAAGCCTTAAGAAACGCGGTTGATGTAGTTGAATGTCTTCGCGATCCAAATCGCCTAGTGTCCCGCGATCCAATCATGATCCATCCCGATCTAGCGCCGAACGGACGGCACCTCCACTTTCAGCACACGTACAACTCGATGACGATCTCCGCCTTCTTGATCCAGCAAGAGGGTTGAAGAGGTAGATAAGTTCTCCGGCAGCATGACATCATGGCGGCGGTGGTGGTGGAACTATTCTGGCAGGGCTTCGCCTAAGCACCACCGAATCTAGATGTTGGAGGAACTTGGGAATAGAGAACTAGCACGTGGACTTGTCATTGGGGCTCTATTCCTCTAGTGTATATAGGAGGGAGGGGAGGAGGCAGTCGCCTAGGGTTTCCACCTCCAATCCTACTCCTAGTAGGATTCCACTTGGAATCCTCCCACCTTTGGGATTTTTCCTTTGCTCCTCCTCCAGCCACATGGGACTCTTGGGGCTGGTTTTCCCAGCCCACTAAGGGCTGGTGAACCACCCCTCAGGCCCATGTGGCCTCCCGGCGAAGGTGGCCTCTCCCAGTGGTCCCCCGGTACCCTCTCAGTACACTACCAAAGTGACCGAAACTTTTGCAGTGACCAAAACGGGACTACCTATATATCAATATTTACCTCTGGACTATTCCGGAGCTCCTCGTGACGTCCGGGATCTCATACGGGACTCCTAACAACCTTCTATCTCCACCATAAATAACTCAATACTACAGAAACGTCACAGAACATTTAGTGTGCAGACCCTACGGGTTCGAGAACTATGTAGACATGACCGAGACACCTCTACGGTCAATAACCAATAGC
Source organism: Hordeum marinum (assembly GCA_022496015.1). NCBI lineage: Eukaryota > Viridiplantae > Streptophyta > Magnoliopsida > Poales > Poaceae > Hordeum > Hordeum marinum. Next base: position 392,259,478 of record CM039672.1, read on the forward strand.
GGGACCTAGATGCCCATATTGGTTCCTACATATTCTACAAAGATCTTCATGGGTTGAACCTCTATGTCAAGGATTCAGTTAATCCCGTATGTTGTTCCTTTTGTTCTTCGGTATGTTACTTGCCCGAGATTCGATCGTTGGTATCTCTATACCTAGTTCAATCTCGTTATCGGCAAGTCTCTTTACTCATTCCGTAATACAAGATCATGTGGCTAACACTTTTTTCACATTGCTTGCAAGGCTTGTTGTGATGTTGTATTACCAAGTGGGCCCTGAGATACCTCTCCGTCACACGGAGTAACAAATCCGAGTATTGATCCTTCTCCACTCAACAGACACCCTTGGAGATACCTGTAGCACATCTTTATAGTCACCCAGTTACGTTGCGATGTTTGATGCACACAAGGTACTCCTCTGGTGTCAGTGAGTTGCATGATCTCATGGTCATAGGAACAGATACTTGACATGCAGAAAATTATAGCAATAAACTGACACGATCATATGCTATATTTAAGTTTGGGTCTTGTCCATCCCATCATTCTCCCACTGATGTGATTGTTGGAAATATGCCCTAGAGGCAATACTAAAATGGTTATTATTGTATTTCCTTGTTCATGATAATTGTCTATTGTTCATGCTATAATTGTGTTAACCGGAAACCACAATACATGTGTGAATACATAGACCACAACATGTCCCTAGTGAGCCTCTAGTTGACTAGCTCGTTGATCAATAGATGGTCACGGTTTCATGACCATGGACATTGGATGTCGTTGATAATGGGATCGCATCATTAGGAGAATGATGTGATGGACAAGACCCAATCCTAAGCATAGCACTAGATCGTGTAGTTCGTTTGCTAAAGCTTTTCAATGTCAAGTATCGTTTCCTTAGACCATGAGATTGTGCAACTCCCGGATACCATAGGAATGCTTTGGGTGTGCCAAACGTCACAACGTAACTGGGTGGCTATAAAGGTGCACTATGGGTATCTCCGAAAGTGTCTGTTGGCTTGGCATGAATCGAGACTGGGATTTGTCACTCCGTGTGACAGAGAGGTATCTCTGGGCCCACTCGGTAAGACATCATCATAATGAGCTCAATGTGACCAAGGAGTTAGTCATGGGATGATGTATTACGGAACGAGTAAAGAGACTTGCCGGTAACGAGATTGAACAAGGTATAGAGATACCGACGATCGAATCTCGGGCAAGTATCATACCGATAGACAAAGGGAATTGTATACGGGATTGATTGAATCCCTGACATCGTGGTTCATCCGATGAGATCATCGTGGAGCATGTGGGAGCCAACATGGGTATCCAGATCCCGCTGTTGGTTATTGGCCGGAGAAGTGTCTCGGTCATGTCCACGTGTCTCCCGAACCCATAGGGTCTACACACTTAAGGTTCGATGACGCTAGGGTTATAGGGAAATGGTATACATGATTACCGAAAGTTGTTCGGAGTCCCGGATGAGATCCCGGACGTCACGAGGAGCTCCGGAATGGTCCGGAGGTAAAGATTGATATATAGGAAGTCCATTTTTGGTCACCGGAAAGTTTTCGGGCTCATCGGTAGTGTACCGGGAGTGCCGGGAGGGTGCCGGAGGACCCCCGGGAGGGGTGTGACGACCAAGGGATTTCGTGGGCCCTTAGAGGAAGTGTTCCAGCCCTTTTTGGTCTGGACAAGACCTTCTAGAAAGGCCCGTTGTTCGGCGCTTAGATCGGAATCCACCGCGATCTGGATCGCTGCGAGTACGACTCCATCAACCGCGTTCTTGTAACGCTTCCGCTTAGCAATCTTCAAAGGTATGAAGATGCAATCTCTCCCCACTCGTTGCTGGTTTCTCCATAGATAGATCTTGGTGAAACGTAGGAAAATTTTGATTTACTACTACGTCTCCCGACTGTGGCATCATGAGCTAGGTCTATGCATAGAATCTATGCACGAGTAGAACACAAAGCAGTTGTGGGCGTTGATTTTGTTAATTTGCTTACCACTACTAGTATTATCTTGATTCGGCAGTATTGTGGGATGAAGCGGCCCGGACCGACTTTACACGTACGCTTACGTGAGACTGGTTCCACCGCCTGACATGCACTTGTTGCATAAGGTGGCTAGCGGGTGTGTGTCTCTCCCACCTTAGTCGGATTGGATTCGATGAAAAGGGTCCTTATGAAGGGCAAATAGCAATTGGCATATCATGTTGTGGTTTTGGCGTAGGTAAGAAACGTTCTTGCTAGTAACCTATAGCAGCCACGTAAAAACTTGCAACTACAAATTAGAGGACGTGTAACTTGTTTTTGCAGCATATGCCTTGTGATGTGATATGGCCAAACGATGTGATGCATTGTGATGTATGAGATTGATCATGTTCTTGTAATAGGATTCACGACTTGCATGTTGATGAGTATGACAACCGGCAGGAGCCATAGGAGTTGTCTTATTTTATTGTATGACCTGCATGTCAATCATAAACGCCATGTAATTACTTTACTTTATTGCTAAACGTTAGCCATAGTGGTAGAAGTAATAGTTGGCGAGACAACTTCATGAAGACACAGTGATGGAGATCATGATGATGGAGATCATGGTGTCGTGCCGGTGACAGTGATGATCATGGTGCCCCGAGGATGGAGATCAAATGAGCAAGATGATAATGGCCATATCATGTCACTATATTGATTGCATGTGATGTTTATCATGTTTACATCTTATTTGCCTAGAACGACGGTAGTAAATAAGATGATCTCTCACTAAAATTTCAAGAGAAGTGTTCACCCTAACTGTGCACCGTTGCTAAGGCTCGTTGTTCCGAAGCACCACGTGATGATCGGGTGTGATAGGTTCTAACGTTCGCATACAACGGGTGTAAGCCAGATTTACACACGCGAAACACTTAGGTTGACTTGACGAGCCTAGCATGTACAGACATGGCCTCGGAACACGGAAGACCGAAAGGTCGAACATGAGTCGTATAGAAGATACGATCAACATGGAGATGTTCACCATGGACGACTAGTCCGTCTCACGTGATGATCGGACACGGGCTAGTTGACATGGATCATGTGTCACTTGGATGACTAGAGAGATGTTTGTCTAAGTGGGAGTTCATTAAATAATTTGATTATGTGAACTTAATGATCATGTACTTAGTCTAAAATTATCTTTACAATCTATATTATAGATCCAATGGCCAACGCGAATGTCACCCTCAATTTCAACGCGTTCCTAGAGAAAACAAAGCTGAAAGATGATGGAAGCAACTATGCAGACTGGGTCCGTGGCTTGAGGATCATCCTCAGAGCTTCCAAGAAATTATATGTCCTTGATGCACCACTAGGTGACCCACCCCTTCTCCCAGCAGAACAAGACGTTGCGAACGCTTGGCATTCTCGCTGCGATGATTACTCCCTTGTTCAGTGTGACATGCTTTACAGTTTAGAACCGGGGCTCCAAAAGCGTTTTGAGCAACACGGAGCATATGAGATGTTCCAAGAGCTGAAACTGGTTTTCCAAGCTCATGCCCGGGTCGAGAGATATGACGTCTCCGACAAGTTCTTCAGCTGTAAGATGGAGGAGAATAGTTCTGTCAGTGAGCACATCCTCAAGATGTCTGGGCTACACAACCGCTTGAGTCAGCTGGGAGTTAATCTCCCGGATGACTCCATCATTGACAGAATCCTCCAGTCGCTTCCACCTAGCTACAAGAGCTTTGTGATGAACTACAACATGCAAGGGATGGATAAGTCCATTCCTGAGTTGTACTCGATGCTGAAATCAGCAGAGGTCGAGATCAGAAAGGAGCATCAAGTGTTGATGGTAAATAAGACCACTAGTTTCAAGAAAGGCATGGGTAAGAAGAACTTCAAGAAGGATGGCAAAGTTGTTGCCGCGCCCGGTAATCAAGTTGCCGGGAAGAAGAAGAACAAGCATGGACCCAAGCCTGAGACTAAGTGTTTTTACTGCAAGGGTACCAGTCACTGGAAGCGGAACTGCCCCAAGTACTTAGCGGATAAGAAGGCCGGCAACATTAAAGGTATATGTGATATACTTGTTATTGATGTGTACCTAACCAGCGCTCGTAGTAGCTCCTAGGTATTTGATACCAGTGCAGTTGCTCACATTTGTAACTCCAAGCAGGAGCTGCGGAATAAACGGAGGCTGGCAAAGGACGAGGTGACGATGCGCGTCGGGAATGGTTCCAAGGTCGATGTGATCGCCATCGGCATGCTACCTCTACATCTACCTTCCAGATTAGTGTTAAACCTTAATAATTGTTATTTAGTACCAGCTTTGAGCATGAACATTGTATCTGGATCTCGCTTGATGCGAGATGGCTACTCATTTAAATCTGAGAATAATGGTTGTTCTATTTATACGAGAGAAATGTTTTATGGTCATACCCCGCTGGTCAATGGTTTATTTTTGATGAATCTCGAACGTGATGTTACACATGTCCATAGTGTGAGTGCCAAAAAGTGTAAGGTTGATAATGATAGTCCCACTTACATGTGGCACTGCCACCTTGGTCATATTGGTGTCAAACGTATGAAGAAGCTCCATACTGATGGACTTTTGGAGTCTCTTGATTTCGAATCATTTGACACGTGCGAACCATGCCTCATGGGCAAGATGACTAAGACTCCATTCTCTGAAACAATGGAGCGAGCAACTGACTTGTTGGAAATAATACATACCGATGTATGCGGTCCAATGAGTGTCGAGGCTCGTGGTGGCTACCATTATGTTCTCACCCTCAGTGATGACTTGAGTAGATATGGGTATGTCTACTTAATGAAGCATAAGTCTGCAACTTTTGAAAGGTTCAAGGAATTTCAGAGTGAGGTAGAGAATCAACGTGACAGGAAGATAAAGTGCCTACGATCTGATCGTGGCGGAGAATATTTAAGTCACGAGTTTGGCACGCACCTAAGGAAATGTGGAATTGGTTCACAACTCACGCCGCCTGGGACACCTCAGCGAAATGGTGTGTCTGAACGTCGTAATCGCACTCTATTAGATATGGTATGATCTATGATGTCTCTTACCGACTTACCGCTATCATTTTGGGGATATGCATTAGAGACTGCCGCATTCACTTTAAATAGGGCACCGTCAAAATCCGTTGAGACGACACCGTATGAATTATGGTTTGGAAAGAAACCTAAGCTGTCATTTCTAAAAGTTTGGGGATGCGATGCTTATGTGAAGAAACTTCAACCTGAGAAGCTCGAACCCAAAGCGAAAAAGTGTGTCTTCATAGGATATCCCAAAGAGACTATTGGGTATACCTTCTACCTACAATCCGAGGGCAAAGTCTTTGTTGCCAAGAATGGATCCTTTCTTGAGAAGGAGTTTCTCTCGAAATAAGTAAGTGGGAGGAAAATAGAACTTGATGAGGTAATTGTACCTCCACTTGAACCAGAGAGTAGCACAGCACAGGAAGTTGTTTCTGTGGAGCCTACACCGGCTGGAGAGGAAGTTAATGATGATGATCATGAAACTTCAGATCAAGTTACTATTGAACATCGAAGGTCCACTAGGACACGTTCCGCACTAGAGTAGTACGGCAACCCTGTCCTAGAGATCATGTTGTTAGACAACGGTGAACCTTCGAACTATGAAGAAGCGATGGCGGGCCCGGATTCCAACAAATGGCTTGAAGCCATGAAATCCGAGATAGGATCCATGTATGAGAACAAAGTGTGGACTTTGGTGGACTTGCCTGATGATAAGCGAGCCTTTGAAAATAAATGGATCTTTAAGAAGAAGACTGACGCGGATGGTAATGTGACCGTCTATAAGGCTCGGCTTGTCGCTAAGGGTTATCGACAAGTTCAAGGAGTTGACTACGATGAGACTTTCTCACCCGTAGTGATGTTGAAGTCTGTCCGAATCATGTTAGCAATTGCCGCATTTTATGATTATGAGATCTGGCAAATGGACGTCAAAATGGCATTCCTTAATGGCTTCCTCAAGGAAGAACTGTATATGATGCAGCCGGAAGGTTTTGTCGATCCTAAAGATGCTAACAAGGTATGCAAGCTACAGCGCTCCATCTATGGGCCGGTGCAAGCATCTCGGAGTTGGAACATTCGCTTTAATGAGGTGATTAAAGCGTTTGGGTTTGTACAGGTTTATGGAGAACCCTGTATTTACAAGAAAGTGAGTGGGAGCTCTGTTGCATTTCTCGTATTATATGTGGATGACATACTGATAGTGGGAAATGATATAGAACTCTTGGAAAGTGTAAAGGCCTACTTGAATAAGTGTTTTTCAATGAAGGACCTTGGAGAAGCTGCTTACATATCAGGTATTAAGATCTATAGAGATAGATCGAGACGCCTCATAGGTCTTTCACCAAGTACATACCTTGAAAAGATATTGAAGAAGTTTAATATGGATCAGTCCAAGAAGGGGTTCTTGCCTGTGTTACAAGGTGTGAGATTAAGTACGACTCAATGCCCGACCACGGCAAAGGATAGAGAAGAGATGAGTGTCATCCCCTATGCTTCAGCCATAGGCTCTATTATGTATGCCATGCTGTGTACCAGACCTAATGTGAACCTTGCCATAAGTTTGGTAGGGAGGTACCAAAGTGATCCTGGAGCGGAACACTGGACAGCGGTCAAGAATATCCTGAAGTGCCTGAAAAGGACAAAGGACATGTTTCTCGTATATGGAGGTGCCGAAGAGCTCGTCGTAAAGGGTTACGTCGATGCTAGCTTCGACACAGATCCAGACGACTCCAAGTCGCAAACCGGATACGTGTTTGTTTTGAACGGAGGGGCAGTCAGCTAGTGCTGCAGCAAGCAAAGCGTCGTGGCGGCATCTACATGTGAAGCGGAGTACATAGCTGCTTCGGAAGCAGCAAAGGAAGGAGCCTGGATGAAGGAGTTCATCACTGACCTAGAAGTAATTCCAAGTGCGTCGGGCCCGATGACTCTGTTCTGTGACAACACTGGAGCTATTGCCCTTGCAAAGGAGCCCAGGTTTCACAAGGAGACAAGACACATCAAGCGCCGCTTCAACTCCATCCGTGATTATATTCAGGAGGGAGATATAGATATTTGTAAAGTGCATACTGATCTGCATGTCGCAGATCCGTTGACTAAACCTCTCTCATGAGCAAAACATGATCAACACCAGAATGCTATGGGTGTACGATTCATCACAATGTAACTAGAATATTGACTCTAGTGGAAGTGGGAGACTGTTGGAAATATGCCCTAGAGGCAATAATAAAATGGTTATTATTGTATTTCCTTGTTCATGATAATTGTCTATTTTTCATGCTATAATTGTGTTAACCGGAAACCATAATACATGTGTGAATACATAGACCACAACATGTCCCTGGTTTGTTGATCAATAGATGGTCATGCTATAGTTGACTAGCTTGTCCATGCTATAGTTGACTAGCTTGTTGATCAATAGATGGTCATGGTTTCATGACCATGGACATTGGATGTCGTTGATAACGGGATCACATCATTAGGAGAATGATGTGATGGACAAGACCCAATCCTAAGCATAGCACTAGATCGTGTAGTTTGTTTGCTAAAGCTTTTCAATGTCAAGTATCGTTTCCTTAGATCATGAGATTGTGCAACTCCCGGATACCGTAGGAATGCTTTGGGTGTGCCAAATGTCACAACGTAACTGGGTGGCTATAAAGGTGCACTACGGGTATCTCCGAAAGTGTCTATTGGGTTGGCACGAATTGAGACTGTGATTTGTCACTCCGTGTGACGGAAAGGTATCTCTGGGCCCACTCGGTAAGACATCATCATAATGAGCTCAATGTGACCAAGGAGTTAGTCACGGGATGATGTATTACGGAATGATTAAAGAGACTTGCCGGTAACGAGATTGAACAAGGTATAGAGATACCGACGATCGAATCTCGGGCAAGTATCATACCGATAGACAAAGGGAATTGTATACGGGATTGATTGAATCCACGACATCATGGTTCATCCAATGAGATCATCGTGGAGCATGTGGGAGCCAACATGGGTATCCAAATCCCGTTGTTGGTTATTGGCCGGAGAAGTGTCTCGGTCATGTCCACGTGTCTCCCGAACCCGTAGGGTCTACACACTTAAGGTTCGATGACGCTAGGGTTATAGGGAAATGGTATACGTGATTACCAAAAGTTTTTTGGAGTCCCGGATGAGATCCCGGACATCACGAGGAGCTCCGGAATGGTCCGGAGGTAAAGATTGATATATAGGAAGTCTAGTTTTGGTCACCGGAAAGTTTTCGGGCTCATCGGTAGTGTACCGGGAGTGCCGGGAGGGTGCCGGAGGACCCCCGGGAGGGGTGTGACGACGAAAGGATTTTGTGGGCCCTTAGAGGAAGTGTGCCAGCCCTTTTTGGGATGTCCAAGACCTTCTAGAAAGGCCCATGTGGGTGGAGATAAGAGATAGGGCTGAAAAGGATTCAAAAGGAAGAGATCCACCTCCCTTGTGGGAGGTGGACTCCTCCCTAGGGTCGGCCGAACCTCTCCTCTTTGGAGGAGGGGCCAAGGCAGCCCTCCCTCTCCCTCCTCCTATATATATGCAAGGGTTTGGGCTGTTTTGAGACATGACTTCTTTCTCTCTCGGTGCAGCCCTACCCTTCCTCTTCCTTGTTCTCCGTAGCGCTTGGCGAAGCCTTGCCGTAGTTCACGTAGCTCCACCGTCACCACGCCGTCGTGCTGCCGGAGCTCTCCCTCAACCTCTCCCTCCTCCTTGCTGGATCAAGGTGCAGGATACGTCACCGGGATGTACGTGTGTTGAACACGGAGGCGCCGTTGTTCGGCGCTTAGATCGGAATCCACCGCGATCTGGATCGCTGCGTGTACGACTCCATCAACCGCGTTCTTGTAACGCTTCCGCTTAGTAATCTTCAAAGGTATGAAGATGCAATCTCTCCCCACTCGTTGCTGGTTTCTCCATAGATAGATCTTGGTGACACGTAGGAAAATTTTGATTTACTACTACGTCTCCCAACAGTGATCCCATTATCAAATGACATCTTATGTCTATGGCTAGGAAACCTTGACCATCTTGGATTAATGAGCTAGTCTACTAGAGGCATACTAGGGACACAGTGTTGTCTATGTATCCACACATGCAATGTGTTTCCAATCAATACAATTATGGCATGGATAATAAACGATTATCATGAACAAGGAAATATAATAATAACCATTTATTATTGCCTCTAGGGCATATTTCCAACAGTCTCCCACTTGCCCTAGAGTCAATAATGTAGCTCACATCACTATGTGATTTACATTGTAATGAATCTACCACCCATATAGTTTTGGTGTTGATCATGTTTAGCCCTTGAAGAGGTTTAGTCAAGGGGTTGCATCTAATCAAGAGGTTTAGTCATGTTTAGCCCTTGAATCTAACACCCATTCAGATCTGTGTGCACGTTGCAAATATTTATGTCCTCCTCCTTGATGTATTCGCGGATGGAATTGAAGCATCACTTTATGTGTCTGGTCCTCTTGTGAAACCTTGGTTCCTTGGCCAGAGCAATGGCACTAGTGTTGTCATAGAACAGATCCATTGGATTCAGTACACTCGGCACTACTCCAAGATCTGTCATGAACTCCTTCATCTAGACACCTTCCTTCGCTGCCTCCAAGGCTGCGATGTACTCCGCTTCGCATGTAGAATCGACTACCATGCTCTGCTTGGAACTACACCAGCTTAATGCTCCCCCATTCAGAATAAATACGTATCCAGTTTGGGACTTAGAGTCATCCGGATCTGTATCAAAGCTTGCATCAACGTAACCCTTTATGGCGAGCTCTTGATCACCTCCATAAACAAGAAACATTTCCTTAGTTCTTTTCAGGTACTTACGGATATTCTTGAGCGCCGTCTAGTGCTCCATTCTTGGATCACTTTGAAACCTTCCGGCCATACTTATGACAAGGTTAACATCGCGTCTTGTGCACGACATTGCATACATAATAGAGCCTATGGCTGAAGCATAGCAGATGACACTCATATTTTCTCTATCTTCTGCAGTCACTGGGCATTGAGTCTTACTCAACTTCACACCTTGCAACACAGGCAAGAACCCCTTCTTGGACTGATCCATTTTGAACTTCTTCAAAACTTTGTCAAGGTATGTGCTCTATGAACGTCCTATCAAGCGTCTCGATCTATCTGTATAGATCTTGATGCCTAATATGAAAGCAACTTCTCCTAGGTCCTTCATTGAAAAACTCTTGTTCAAATATTCCTTCACACTTTCCAGCATTTCTATATTGTTTCCAATCAGCAATATGTCATCCACATATAATATTAGAAATGCTATAGAGATCCCACTCACTTTCTTGTAAATACAAGCTTCTCCGTAAACTTGTATAAACCCGAATGCTTTGATCACCTCATCAAAGCACAGATTCCAACTTCGAGACACTTGCACAAGTCCATAAATGGATCGCTAGAGTTTGCAAACTTTGTTAGTATTCTCTGGATCGAAAAAACCTTCTAGTTCTATCATATACAACTCTTCCTTAAGGAAACCGTTAAGGAACGTTGTTTTGACATCCATCTACCAAATTTCATAGTCGAAATATGCAGCTATTGCTAACAAGATCCTGACGGACTTAAGCATCACTACGGGTGAGAAGGTCTCATCGTAGTTAACTCCTTGAACTTGTGAAAAACCTTTTGCCACAAGCCAAGATTTATATACGGTGACATTATCGCCCACGTCCATCTTCCTCTTAATGATCCATTTGTGCTGAATGGCCTTCCGCCCTTTAGGTAATACTTCCAAGGTCCATACTTTATTTTCGTACATGGAACCCATCTCGGATTTCATGGCCTCTAACCATTTCTCGAAATCGAGGCCCATCATCACTTCACCATAGCTTATAGGTTCATCATTTTCTAACAACATGACCTCTAAGACAGGGTTGTCGTCCCACTCATGAGCAGCACGCGCCCTTGTCGACCTATGAGGTTGGATAGTAACTTGATCCGAAGCTTCATGATCATCATCATCAACTTCATCTTCAACTGATGTAGGCTCTACAAAAACATCTTTATGCGATGCGCTACTCTCTGGTTGAAGTCAATGTTCAATAACATCATCAAGTTCTATTTTCCTCCCACTCGATTCTTTCGAGAGAAACTCTTTCTTAAGAAATGTTCCGTTCTTAGCGACAAACACTTTGCCTTCGGATCTGAGATAGAAGGTATACCCAACTGTCTCTTTTGGGTATCCTATGAAGACACATTTCTCTGCTTTGGGTTCCAGCTTTTCAGGATGAAGCTTTTCGACATAAGCATCACATCCCCAAACTTTAAGAAACGACAACTTTGGTCTTCTTGCCAAACCACGGTTCATATGGCGTCGTCCCAACGGATTTTGATGGTACCCTATTTAAAGTGAATGCAGCTGTCTCTAATGCATGACCCAAAACGATAGTGGAAAATTGGCAAGAGACATCATAGAACGCACCATATCTAATAAGGTTTGATTACGACGTATAGACCACCACTACGCTGTGGTTTTCCAGGCAGTGTCATTTGCGAAACAATTCCACATTGTCTTGTGACTGCCAAACTCATAACTCAGATATTGTCCTCCTCGTTCAGATCACAGGAATTTAATCTTCTTGTTACGCTGATTCTCAACTTCACTCTGAAATTCCTTGAACTTTTCAAACGTTTCAGACTTGTGCTTCATCAAGTAAATATACCCATATCTACTTAAGTCATCAGTGAAGTCAAGAAAATAACGATATCCACCGCGCAGCTCAATGCTCATCGGACCGCACACATCAGTATGTATGATTTCCAACAAGTCACTTGCTCATTCCATTGTTCCAAAGAAAGGGGTTTTAGTCATCTTGCCCATGAGGCATGGTTTACATGTGTCAAGTGATTTAAAATCAAGTGATTCCAAAAGTCCATTGGCATGGAGCTTTTTCATGCGTTTTACACCAATATGACCTAAACGGTAGTGCCACAAGAAAGTGGTACTATCATTATCAACTCTTCATCTTTTGGCATCAATGTTATGAACATGTGTATCATCACTATCGAGATTTAATATGAATAAACCCTTCAAATTGGGTGCATGACCATAAAAGATATTGCTCATACAAACAAACATTATTCTCTGATTTAAATGAGTAACGATCTCACAATAAACAAGATCCAGATATAATCTTGATGCTTAACGGAGGCACCAAATAACAATTATTCAGGTTCATAACTAATCCCGATGGTAATCCAAGAGCAAGTGTGTCGACGACGGTCACATCAACCTTGGAACCATTTCCCACGTGCATCGTCACTTCGTCCTTAGGCAACCTTCATCTGTTCCGTAGCTCCCGTTTTGAGTTGCAAATGTGGGCGACAGAACCGGTATCAAATACCCAGGCACTACAATGAGAGTTGGTAAGGTACATCAATATCATGTATATCATATATACCTTTTTTTGCTGTTGGCTGCCTTCTTGTTGGGAAGATACTTGGGGCAGTTCTGCTTCCAGTGACCAGCTCCCTTGCAATGAAAGCACTCAGTTTCTAGCTTGGGTCCAGTCCTAGGTTTCTTCATGAGAGAGGCCACTGATTTTCCACTCTTCTTGGAGTTACCCTTCTTGCCTTTGTCGTTCTTCTTGAAACTAGTGGTTTTATTGACCATCAATACTTCAGGCTCTTTCTGGATTTCAGACTCAATGATTTTCAGCATCGCAAACAGCTCGGCGACTGACTTTTTCATCCCGTTCGTGTTAAAGTTCATCACGAAGCTCTTTTAGCTAGGTGGCAATAATTGAAGAAATATCTTAGTGATCGCCTCCGGCAGAAGGGGCATCCCTAACTCAGCCAGACGGTTCGAATGCCCAGACATTCTGAGTATATGTTCACTATCAGACCCGTTCTCCTCCATCTTGCAAGCATAGAACTTATCGAAGGTCTCATACCTCTCGGTCCAGGCATTCTTCTCAAAGATAAACTTCAACTCCTGGAACATCTCATATGCTCCATAACGTTCAAAACGTCTTTGAAGTACCGGTTCTAAGCCAGACAACATTGCACATTGAACTATTAAGTGATCTCCAGAACGTGTCTCCCAAGCGTTCTTAACGTCTTCGGACGACACGAGAGCAGGTGGGTCACCAAGCGGTGCATCAAGGACATAAGCCTTCTGGGAAGCCATGAGGATAATCCTCAGATTATGAGCCCAGTCAACAAAGTTACTTCCATCATCTTTCAACTTGGCTTTCTCTAGGAATGCGATAAAATTGAGGGGAACTACTGCGCGAGCCATTGATCTACAACATAAATATGCAAAGGTTACTTAGACTATTGTTCAAGATAATGAGTTTAGTTAATCAAATTACTAAAGCTCCCACTGAAATTGACATCCCTCTGGTCATCTGAGTGATACATGATCCAAATTCACCAATTCAAGTCTGATCATCACGTGAGTTAAGGTGGTTTCAATGGTGAACATCATCATGTTTATCATATCTACTATATGACTCATGTTCGACCTTTCGGTCTCTTGTGTTCCGAGTCCATGTTTGTACATGCTAGGCTCGTCAAGTTTAACCCAAGTGTTCTGCATGTGCAACACTGGCTTGCACCCATTTTATGTGAACGTAAAGTCTATCACACCCGATCGTCACGTGGTGTCTCGACACGATGAACTTTCACAATGATGCACACTTGAGGAGAACACAATTTTATCTTGAAATTTTAGTGAGGGATCACCTTATAATGCTACCGTCGTCCTAAGCAAAACAAGGTGCATAAACGGATTAACACACATGCAAATCATAAGTGACATGATATGGCCATGAACTTGTGCTTTTGATCTTCATCTCCAAAGCACCGGCATGATCTCCATCGTCACCGGCATGGAACCATGATCTCCATCATCTTGATCTCCATCAACGTGTCTCCATCAGGGTTGCCGCGACGACTATTGCTTCCATGACTATTGCTAACTCACAGCGATAAAGTAAAGCAAAAAAGGAGAAAATAATTAAATACAACCATATGGCTCCTGCCAGTTGACGTACTCATTGACATGCCAGTTGTGATATTCTATACAAAACATGATCATCTCATACATCACATATATCTCATCATATAATTGGCCATATCACATCACATCATACCCTGCAAAAACAAGTTAGATGTCCTCTAATTGTTGTTGCATGTGTTACGTGGCTTCTACGGGTATCTAGGAAGAATAATTCTCACCTACGCAAAAACCACAATGGTGATACACAAATTGCTATTCAGCCTTCTCAAGGACCGCCTTTGTCGAATCCGATCCAACTAGAGTAGGAGAGACAGACACCCGCCGGCCATCTTTATGCAACAAAGTCACATGTCAGTCGATGGAATCGGTTTCTCATAAGCGTACGAGTAAGTTTGGTCTGGACCGCTTCATCCCACAATACCGCTGAATCAAAATACGACCAAGGGAGGAAGCAATCTGAGCATCAATGCCCACAAAAACCTTTGTGTTCTACTCGTGATCTCATCTACACATACACACAGCTCATGATGCCACCGTTGGGGAACGTTGCATGGGAAACAAAAAATTTGCTACGCACATGCAAGATCTATCCATGGTGATGAGCATATACGAGAGGGAGAGTGGATCTACATACCCTTGTAGATCGCTAAGCGGGAAGCGTTAAGAGACGCTGTTGATGTATTTGAATGTCTTCGCGAGCCAAATCGTCGAGCGTCCCGCGATCCAATCATGATCCATCCCAATCTAGCACTGAATGGACGGCACCTCCTCATTCAACACACTTATAGCTCGATGACGATCTCCGCCTTCTTGACCCAGCAAGAGGGGACGAAGAGGTAGATGAGTTCTCTGGCAGCGCGACAGTGCGGCGGTGATACGTCTCCAACATATCTACAACTTATGAAGTATTCATGCCATGTTTACAATAATTCTATATGATTTTGGTATGATTTTATTAGAAATAACCCGGACTGACGTTGTTTTTAGCAGAACTACCATGGTGTGGTTTTTTGTGTAGAAATAAAAGTTCTCGGAATGGGCTGAAAATTTACGGAGAATATTTTTGGAAAATATAAAAAATACTGGAGCAAAAATATACCGTAGAGGAGTCCCGAGGCAGCCACAAGCCACCAGGATGCGGCCACCCCTACGGCGTGCCCCCTGGCTTGTGGGCCCCTCGAGAGTCCCCTTCACGTCATTCCAACACCAAGTACTCCTATAAATCCAGTAGCCCCCAGAAAGAAACCTAGATAGAGAGTTCCGACGCCGCAAGCCTCTGTAGCCACGAAAACACAATCGGGAACCCGTTCCGGCACCATGCCGGAGGGGGAAACCACCACCGGAGGTCATCTTCATCATCCTGGTGGTCTCCATGATGAGGAGGGAGTAATTCACGCTCGGGGCTGAGGGTATGTATTAGTTGCTATGTGTTTGATCTCTCTCTCTCTCTCTCTCTCTCTCGTGTTCTTGAGATGACATAATCTTGATGCACCGTGAGCTTTATTAATATAGATGAATCATACGGAGTTTTCCCCTCTCTATGTTGTTGTGATGAATTGAGTTTTCCCTTTGAAGTTTTTTTATCGGAATGAGTCTTTAAAGGATTTGAGAACACTTAATGTATGTCTTGCGATGGGATATCTGTGGTGACAATGGGATGTTCTTTTGATCCACTTGATGTATGTTTTGGTGATCAACATGCGGGTTCCTTGACCTTGGGAATCTACGCATAGGGGTTGGCACAATTTTTCGTCTTGACTCTGTGGTAGAAACTTTGGGGCACTCTTTGAAGTTCTGTGTTGGATTGAACATGATGAATCTGAAATTGTGTGATGCATATCGTATAATCAAGCCCATAGGTACTCGTGGTGACATTGGAGTATCTAGGTGTCATTAAGGTTTTGGTTGATGTGTATCTTAAGGTGTTATTTTAGTACGAACTCCAGGGCTGTTCGTGACACTTATAGGGATAGCTCATACGATTGATCGGAAAAGATAACTTTGAGTTGATATCGTACCCTACAATAACTTCTTCATTTGTTCTCCGCTATTTGTGAATTTGGAGTGAACTCTTTGTCACACGTGAGGGATTTACATATGATTCAATTATGTCAGTATTGTTGAGAGAACTTGCACTAGTGAAAGTATGAACCCTATGCCTTGTTTCTAAGCATTGCAATATTGTTTGTAATCACTTTTATCATTAGTTACCTTGCTGTTTTTATATTTTAAGATTACAAAAACCTATATCTACCATCCATATTAAACTTGTATCACCATCTCTTCACCAAACTAGTGCGCCTATGCAATTTACCATTGTATTGGGCGTGTTGGGGACACAAGAGACTCTTTGTTATTTGGTTGCAGGGTTGTTCGAGAGATACCATCTTCATCCTATGCCTCCCAAGTATTGATAAACCTTATGTTGGGTAACACAGCAGAAAACAAAAAAATTCGACCTACGCACCAGCCCAGGAGCACTATGGAGACTGCATACAAGGTTTGATCATTTCGTTACCGACTCGTAGCGCCGTGGAAGTAGAGTCGATGATGATCGGTGGTGCAGATCCCTGCAGCTAGGATTTTACAACCTCACAACCGGGAGGATGTATGCCCTCATCTGCCCCACGGATAGCCCTCCCGGAGGCAGTCGGACAGTCCCCCGGATGGTATCGCGGACAACCCTTCAGGAGGACCTCCGAAACTTGGACTGTCACTCAGACAGCCCTTCGGGAGGACCTCCAAAACTCGTACGGTCACACAGACAGCCCTATGGGAGTCACTCTTGAACTAAGACCGAAACTACGATCGCTCTACAGAGTTGCACACATACGGTGTCATCTATCCGGCAGGGCTTCGCCGTCCAGAACTAGTTCCCACCGGAACCCAGACAACCTTTCGGCTCTACGAAACTCTTTTCGTGGGAGGGAGAGTAGAATCCAGATAATGCATGGAATGTGTATGAGAGCAAGGGGTGAGACGAATGGCAGCCATATCTCCTCCTTTGATAGGCCAAGGCAAGGGGTGGGGTGGTGGAGGAAAATACCAAAACACCCATGCAACATGTCCCACATGTAAGGTGAAAAGGTAACACAAGTGGGCCACCAAGGGGACACCACTTGGGCCGTCCACAACCTTTTCCCCCCATGGGGGCCCCCCCAACAAGCCTCCAACATGTCTCCATGAAACATGCATGCTCCCTAGACAAAAAGCCACCAAACATGCAACCCCCGATTCATGGGATCTTGTCCCCTCGTGCTGGGACAAGATGTTTTCCCGTGATTGTTTCTTCTGAAAAATCTCGGACGGTCCCAGAACATTTCCGGTACCCACTAAAATTATTCTGGGCTCATGCCAAAACATTTCCGGTATGGTGTTTTTTATCAGCGAAAAGCAACAACAACAGTTCCGGCGACTCCAGAACATTTCCGGGTTTTTTCTCCAGAAAAATCCCAGAAGTTCCCAGACCAATTCCGAGACCCTCTAAGAATTTCTAGGGGAGTGCTGAAACCATTTTGACCGAATAATATATTCCGAAACAACTTTTCGGTTTTACTGAAACTCTTTCGGTGTTCTCTCTCCGGAACTGTTCCGTCGTCACCGAAACTATTTTAGTGACTTTCTCTCGGACTCCTTGTCTAGTATTCAGCAGATAGATGACCCTTAAGCGTGTGACCCTATAGGTTCGGTGAAGCATAGACATGACCCAGAACCCCTTCCGATCAATGATAAACATCGGAGATGTGGACACCCATATCGATCCCTATACCCACACGAATAAATATTCGAGTGAACCTCCAGTTCTCATGTGTTATTCCTGTTGCTTCACGATATGTTAAAAATACCCGAGGTGAGACATGTTGGCATCCTGTGGATCAACAACTTGTCCACTATGCCAGTTACCTCGTTACCGGTATTGTTCTCTTTTCTCGTTCTCGTGTTCCGGCATCCCCGTGATCAAATCACAAAGGGTCTGGCCAGATGATGATGGATGTCGTAACACCGAGAGGGCCTAGAGATATCTCTCCATCGTTGGAGGAGCAAATCCCAATCTTGAGCTATCAAGTTACTTGACATACTTTTCCATGAACCCGTAAGCCGCCGTAATAGCCACCCATTTACGGATGACGTTTAACAAACCCCAAAGTTCATGAAGCAAGCATGAAGAAACTCGATACTCTCATGGTCTAAGGAATTATGCAAATATTAACTTCTCTGTGTTATTAACCATTAACTTATGACGAATGTATCTCATAGCATAACATCAATTCGGGTCGATTCAACACAAATGTTCTTCTAACATTGTGCCCTCAAAATTGCCGGCATAGCCATGCCCATGATCAGGAAAACAGGATCATCATGCAATACTTGAGCCAATCTTAGTGGCCATACTAGTAATACAATTTACCGTTTATTATTCCACACATGCATATGAGTCTTCCTTCAAGCCTTGTGGTTATTGTAGACTCGAGAACCATAGTAGTTATAGCATCCAACATAAACCTAATTATGAACAGGGAGATAATCAACAACATTTATTATTGCCTCTAGGGCATATCTCCTACAGACTCCCACTTGCACTAGAGTCAATAATCTAGTCAATGCTAATGCACTTTACACCTGTGGCATACTCATGTAAAATATGCTTCGCTTGTGGTATAGCCTGATTTCCAACGGATCTGACAACTTCAGCTCCGTGTGTAACTTTGCGTATCCTCGTGTTTTCACGCTATCACAAAATTCGTATTTTGTGTGAACTTGTCTTTGCATATGTGTGAATCATTGGTCGAAACCTGATTCCTCACACTGAGCTATGGAGCAACTAACTGCAATAGTGTCTCATAGACCAAAGCCATCTTGGAACCATACTAAGTTCATGAATGAACTATATGATTCAACAACTTCTTTGTCGCTTCCAAAGCATCAACTACTTAGCCTTTGTTATAGAATTCGCCATAGTATCTTGTTTGGAACAATTTCCAACTACCGTGCCACCATATTGTGTATTACACAAAACCCTTAACTTAAATCGAAAATCGCATGGAGCATTGATTGAGACTGTATCGATGTAATTACTTAAAACGAACACTTCATAATCTCTGCTTGCGAGAAAACATGTAATCAGCAGTACTCTAGTACTTAATGACATCTTTCACTGTTGTCCCATGATCAGTGCTTTGATCACTTTTGTATCTATACTCGCAACAACTTGGTAGTATCGGACATATCTGGTTGTTTTTACATACCATGGAATACATGATTAATCCAAACACTAGAGTGTGTGGAATCTCCATCATGTATTTTACTCGTCAGTGTTTTGGGACACTGAGTCTTGCAAAAACTCTTTCCATGTGACTTCGGCAAGAATCACTCCTTGGCGTTTTAAACGCTAAAAGGTTTTAGGACCTTGTCAATATGTATTCATTGCTTAGCCCCATTAGGTAAATCTATCTCCATAGATCATCATGCCTAATATTGAGGCTATTTAGCCTAAGCACTTCAACACAAAACTATTTTCACATGAAGTCCTAATTCGTGTCAAGAAATTTATTTCCAATTAACAATGTGTCAAGCACACAATATTTTAGAAATATTATTATGCTCCCACTTACTTTCTTGAATCACAAGCATCTTTGTTACCCATGATGAAGTCAAAAACCCTTTTGACCATTTCATCAAACCACGAAGATTCCAACTCCATTTTTCTCTCTTATGTCCATTGCTGGAACTCTGAAGTTTGCATACTTACTAACATCCTCTGGATCGACAAATTACTTTGGACTGTATCACATACAAGTCCTAGGTTTCATTTCTATCAGATGGAAATCCTTTTGTCATCCATGTTTCATATCTCATGATTGATATATGTATTAATTGCTAGTTCAACCCGAACCGACCTTAAGCATCGCTACGGTGAAACAACCTCATCGTACTCAACTCCTTGAACTTTTTATTTCAACAAGTCAAGCTTTATGGATAAAACATTTTTATCCGTATCAGTTTTTTTTAGTTCCATAAATATTCGTTAGACTCTAAGTCCTCTGAAAGGTGTATCAAGGTTTTAATCTTGAATCACTTATATGGAAACTATCTCGGATTGTATTGGCATTTGGCCAATCCTGGAGTCAGGGCCCATCAACTCTTCCTTGTGTATAGTAGGTATACTGTTGTCTAACAACAATATCTCATTTGCGCACCTGATAGGTTTGCACGAGCTTTGCCTACGTGGTTCAGCTGCACGTTCGACCGAAGTCCATACATTTTATTGTAGAGACTTTCGTATCAGTCGTAGTAGGAAACAACGGAATCACTTCCAGGGTTTCTTTCCTTTGAACTGATGACAAAGATACTGGTTATCTCGTCGAGTTGCACTGTCCTCCCACTCACCTTTTGTAAGAACTATTCTCATTAAAAGCATACTGTTTTGTGGCAAAACCCTTTGCCTCGGTATAGTAGTGGGGGAATACCCAGTGACTTGGGATAACCATACAAAGTAGCACTTGTCTGATTTGGAATAGGTTTGTAACATTTTACACAAGCCCCATATTCCAAATATTAAGAAAAAATATAACATGGTTGGGCGTACCATACCATGGCGTCATTTCAACAGACCTGATGGATCTCTTTTCAGTGTAAAAGCCGCAGTCTCTAAAGCATCACACTATAAAAGGGATAATGGCAAATATATTTATGTCATCTTTGATCTTACCATGTCATAAATGGTTCGATTACATCTTCACGGACTTTACACTTGCAGTGGTGTTCCGAGAGGTGCAAGTTATGAAACTCTTTTCACAACTCATCAAACATTCGCTAAACTTGTAACTCAAATATTCCTTTCCGCAATCAAGTTGCAGAAACATAATTTTCTTGGTACAATAACTTCTACTTCATTTTTGAAAACCTGTCGAATGACTTCAAAAGATCCAGACTTACGTCTCATCAAGTAAATACCCATATATCTACTTGAGTCATTTTTGAAGGTAGACAAATCCACTATTTGCAACAATATTTATCGGACTACATACATCAAATGTATGATCACCAGTAAGTTCTTTGCTCGTTCCTTATGGCCTGTGATCGATATTTTAGTTAGTTCACCTTTTGGAGGAAACTTGGAAGTATCAGATGATTCAAAATCAAACGACTTCAAAATCCATCATAATGGAATTTTCCATGCGGGTTTCTCCAATGTGACCAAATGCAGTGCCACACATATGTGGTATTCTTTTAGTCTTGCAACATTTAGCGTCAGTGTTATGGATGTATCATATTTCCATCAATATTCATAACATACATCCCATCTACGATGGAAGCATGGCCCTTCATGTTATTCATAATACTAAACAACAATTGTTGTTTTTATGAACAACTCTTTTGCAACAAACATTGTGCAATGGGCCGGAGTATATGAAACTCTAAAATGAATTATAAAAGTAAACCCAGAGGTAATGTATTATTATAAATATTCATAACATCCGTCTCATTCATAATGAAAGTATGGCCCTTATGTTATTTATAACACCAAACATGAAAAGTTCTCTTATGAACAACCTTCTTGCAAGATACCTTATACAAAGGGCTAGAGTGTGAAACTCTAAAATGAATTATTAAACTTAATAAATAGGGAATACACCGATGGAAGGCATAGTAACATTTACTATGTTCCCTGCGTGTATCTAAACCTCATCCTTGGCTAGTCTTTCAGGCCATAGTAGTTCTTACATCGAGTTGCAATAGAATGCAATCGAGCGGGTATCTTTGTGACCAACTCACAATACCCAAGAATTAGTGATTAACATGTTTAACCATAATTTCCAAGAACTATATCTTTGACCAGCCTTCTATACATCAAAAACTTGTATGAAATTCATACACGAGCTGGATATTTCAGTCTTCTTTCTTTTTGCAATTATACTTCTAACAGTTTAACTTTTCAGTATTTCTCCTACTCTCAGAAGAAGCACCCAACTTAAGAGTGGCGTTAGCCCCGGACTTCCTAGGCGTGAAAGTCTTACTAACACCCTTCGGACACTTCCTTTCTCTTTAAGTTGTTGTTTTATTCACCTTTCATCATATGACAGGCGTTCTCCTGGATCCCTCTCTTATCAATCTAATGCATAGTCAACTCCTTTACTAATAGTTTGCAAACAAACATTGCTTTGGATATCTCATATCTTTTTGCTTTTGTCTGTTTCTGAAAATGATTTTCAGATTCCATGTATATCACATAACTATCCAAACTTTCGAAGTTCCGGTCTCATGGAAGCAAACATATTGCACTTTGACTGAAAAGGAATTCGAGCTTTTGGATCGAAGTACGAGAGTCATATGATCCATAGCATTAGCGGGAGAATACCGAAAGCTGTGATAGGAAAAAATCCTTCTTGGCACTCTTGTGGACAATCCTCACATTACGTTACCAACCATAAAGTTTTAACCAAATATCTAATAGCTATTCAATTTTAATAGGGAAGGTGGAAATGCGAGCCATTATCCTACAACTATTATGCAATCTACACTTAGACAAAGTTCACAATTAATTGCACTGAGAATTAAAAGAATTCATTCTATAGTGCGCTCCCACTCAAATCAATATCTCTCATAATTGATTGTGAGTGATACAAGACCCGCATTTAAATTGTTCGCCATTGGTGTAACACCACTGATGACGAAAATCTCAACCGGTAGGCCAACTTTCCAATCACATCTCTATGTGACTCTTGTTCATCTTTCGATGCGTGTGTTCCGAGCTCATGACGGTCATGCTTGAACGTCAAGAGAACCAAGTGATCTCGCTGCGAGGTCTCAACTCACCCACCTCACACTTCTCTAATCGTTCGTACCCGTGTGACATGGCACATCCCAAAAATATAGGTGCCGTGATGGTGCTACACTTGGGAGAACACTAACTACTTGATATTTTGTGAGAGATCACCATAGTAAAAAGCGACAACCGCCCAATCAAGAAGGGTGCATCATAAGGGATAAACATCTCAGGCAATTCATAATAGCATGATATGGTATAGCACTTTCTGACGGAGAAGTCTTTCATTTCTTCGTATTCGACATTCGCGTCTGTTGGGGATATAATCTATATGACCCGCCCTGGAGGCTCCGGGTCATGTTGCTGGCTCGTGAGCCGGCCCAAGGGTGAGCCCTAAGACTGGTGGCCCAGGAAGATAGGCGGCTCAAGGTGTGGGCCGTACGATGGCACGGACAGAGAAGACCCGGGCGTGTAAGCTGTCTCAAAGACAGTTTGGACAAGAAGATAGAGAGAGACTCGGACATACAATAAGACTCGGTTAACAATTGTAACGACCCAGTGGTCCTAACCTCCTATATAAAGGCAGACCCGGGGCGACGTAGAGGAGAGGTGATCGAGAACTAGGTCAAGCTCCTAGATCCTTGTAATCGATACACAAGCAATACAAACACAAGCAGGACGTAGGCTATTACCTCGACTTGAGGGGCCGAACCTGGGTAAATCTGTGTCTTTCGTCCCGATCAACCCCTTTGAGTCCACCCCGTTAGCGATGGCCTCGAATCCAAGTCTGTTCACCCGGACATCTGTCGTGATAAATCCATGACAGTTGGCGCCCACCGTGGGGCTAGCGCTTGCTGGTGTTGAGTTCTCAAAGGGCTCTCTCCCAAGGCTCGAGGGATACATGGTTGGAAGGCTGAGCAAGAGTCGCCGCGGCCGGCTCTACATTGATGATGCTGACTGGGGGCATGATGCTGATTCTGTGGAGTATGGATTCCGGGTTCCGTTTGGCGGGATCCAGGTTTTCATTGGAAAGGTTGATGGATATAAACCCGGGCCGGACATCTGCACCAACATCATCGAGCTGGCTCGGCATCTCCAATCTGCAAGTGGTGTGCGGCCTGCCCGTGCCCATCCAGGCCAAAAGCATGTTCTCGTGGGCTTCACTCAAGGTATGGACCTGGAAGCGTCCGGGTCACAGGGAACTCTTATTTGCTCGGAAGATGAGTCCTCTAGTGGGGAGACAGAGTCAGTGTATCAGCTTAGTAACGGTGGCCTTGGGGGCTACTACGACACCTATTCTGAGGTAGAGGGCCTTGAGTCGGATGCTCCGAGACCCCCGGTTCATGCGGCGGTATTCATGGTAGGATCGGCTCTAGCCGCTAGTCACACAGCTGCGGGAGCCGCCGCAGCGGGTGATAGCCCGCCGCCGCTGGCTTAGGTTCTAGTGGAACTAATGGATGAGCTTACAACTCTCATGGCCACGGAAGTAACCCCGGATAATCAAGCAGCCCGGAATCTCAAGGTGGCATGGATCAAGGGCCGGATGGCAGAGGAACGACAAAGGATGGCTGAGCTGAAGATCTGGATGGAGGAAGAAGCGGAGCGTATCAAGGTAGACTCTTTCCATCTGGAGCTGGAACAAAGGTCAGCAGCCGTGGTGCACCGGAGGAGGCATCAATCCCGTCTGCCAGAACGTTACGAAGTAAGGAACCTGTTTAATACCCCTGGTACGGGGTGGGTTGCGGGCGGGCCGGAAAGCTGCCCGATGGAACGCCCGGCAACTCATCCACCCTAGCATAACCAAACTTCACCTAGAGCTTTTCCGACACCGGCGGGTCATTACTCTAACCCGGCCGAGAACATGGTGGTGGCGGCCACCCGGCTTGGGACGATTCCCTTCGCAGACGAAGCACCCTTTGCGGAGGACGTGCGAAACACCATTGGATATTTACAAACGGCCATGGCCCAACAAGAGAGATATGCTCATAGGCGGAGCCGGGTTCACTCTACCCCCCTCCCCAGTCGAAGTTTCAGCCGGTGCTACGAGTCACCGGCATGTTCCAGTAGTCATCCATGTCGGGGACCACTGGAGGATGAGAAGGCGGCTCTAGATGCACAAGCCCTCGCGGACCGAGCGAGGAACATGCGAGAGGCGGAGATAGTGGCAACCCATCTAGAGTCGGCGCTTTCCGTCTCAATGGGAGTAGTTAGTACCAGAGTCGTAGGGGTGCCATGTTTAACTCCGGCTCTGAGAAGTGAACGACTACCGGAAGATTTTAAGGGGCCTCGAAAAGTTCTGAATTACACAGCTGATCTACCCCCTGAGGCTTGGGTTGAGAGTTATGAGCTGGCCATGGAGATGCTGGACGTCAGTGAGGCGGTATGTGCAAAATATTTCATCATGATGCTTGAGGGTACGGCTCGCACATGGTTGAAAGGTCTGCCGCCTAACACGATAAGTTCATGGGCGGAGCTGAGAGCGAAGTTTATTAAGAATTTTCAGGGGACCTGTAAGCAGCCTATGACCATTGTAGACTTGGACCATTGTGTTCAATAGGAAAATGAGTCGGCCCATCACTGGGTCCGGCGGGTGTCGACCATTATTCACTCTTCAGAGCAGATCACGGTGGCTCAAGCAGTGCTTATTCTGGAAAAGAACTATCATATTGTTCCACTGAAACAGAAGCTCGGCTGGCTCAAGCGCACGCGTCAGGATATGGGAGAGCTCATGACGGCCCTGACAAAGTATGCCGACTCAGATAACACCAAGGATCCAGACTCGGATGATGCGAAAGCCAATCAAGGGAAGAAGAACAATCAACGCAAAGGTTTTGTGAACAATGGGAATCAGAATAAACGAAAGAACGCTGATGGCGGGTCAGAGCTAGTGTCAAACACCAACACAGAACAGAACCATCCCAAGGGGAACGGAAGATTCAGGCCGTTTCACCATAGGAATAGAGGTCCTTTCAATTTAGAAGAAGTGCTTAAGAAGCCTTGTCCGGAGCACGGCACGCCTGATAAGCCGGCGCTGCATGCGTGGAGTGATTGCTTTATCATGCATAGATTCAAAAACCAGCATTCCTAACCATGCAATAACCAGGGCGGTGGCCCGCCTGGCGGCTCAGGGCACGGTGGATCAGGGGCCTTTTGTGATCAGTAGAAACCTTAACAATGGGTCATATTACATCATTGATATCCAAGATGAGTCGGAAACCGCGGGTCAAGAGACATTGCGGCCATGGAATATCGTGCATCTGCGACCATACTTTACTTAGCAGGCGTTGAAAGCTGCTATCATTGTATATATCCTGCTTACATGAGTAAAAGATAGCATCCCCGCAAAGACTGGGGCCTCTGCTCTTATGCATATCTTTGTGCAATCAAGATGAAAATTTTCTGGCTCAAAAATTTGAGTTGAAGTGGTTTGTTCACCAGCAAAACGGCTGATCTATCATCCGGTTTTATACCCTATCAAGCGTTGTTGCAGGGAGGCTTCTTGCCCTCGGGTATGGCTTACATCTCCCCTGCACAGTCTGCTTTTACGCTGTTGCAAAGAGGCTTCTTGCCTTCGGGTATAGCTTACATGTCCTTTGCATAGCTAGTTGTTATTAAACTGTTGCAAGGAGGCTTCTTGCCTTCGGGTATAGCTTACATCTCCCTTGCATAGCCGGCATTATGCCCAATTAAGCACTGTTGCAAAGAGGCTTCTTGCCTTCGGGTATAGTTTACATCTCCTTTGCACAGCCAGCTGTTATTAAACTGTTGCAAAGAGGCTTCTTGCCTTCGGGTATAGCTTACATCTCCTTTGCACAGCCAGCTGTCATTAAACTGTTGCAAGGAGGCTTCTTTCCTTCGGGTATAGCTTACATCTCCCTTGCACAGTTGGCTTTATGCCTAGTTTGGTTACATTAAGTGCTGTTGTTGATGGAGGCTTCTTACCTTTGGTATATCTTACATTACCCTAAGACAACAGCATGTACACCAAATTCCAGTTGCTTATCAACTGCGGCCATCGTAGGGGGCTTCTTACTGACGGGTTCGCTTATCTCACCCTAATGGCCAGCTTTATGCCACTTCCAGTTACTTATTAACCGCAGTTGTCGAAGGGGGATTCTTACCGACGGGTTCGCTTATCTCACCCTAACAACTGGCGTTTACGCCAAAACTCAGTTGCTTATCAACTGTAGCTGTTGAAAGAGGCTTCTTGCCTTCGGGTATAGCTTACATCTCCTTTCAAACAGCCGGCTTTACCAGTAAGCCATGGTTGTCGATGGAGGCTTCTTGCCTTCGGGTATAGCTTACATTACCCATCGACAGCCGACGTTCACGCCTAAAACTGTAGCTGTTGAAAGAGGCTTCTTGCCTTTGGGTATAGCTTACATCTCCTTTCAAACAGCCGGCTTTATGCCGTCTCAGGCTAATTATTAGCCGCGACTGTTGATGGAGGCTTCTTGCCATGGGGTATAGCTTACATCTCTCATCGATAGCCGGCGTTCACGCATACAACATTTGCTATTAAAAGGAGGCTTCTTACCATCGGGTATAGCTTACATTAGCCTTCATACAGCCGGCTTTAGGCCACTTCCGGTTCATCAATAGCCGCAGTTGTCGATAGAGGCTTCTTACCATTAGGTATAGCTTACATTATCCTAAGACAACCGGCTCCTTAATGGATTCATCTGACAAGAGCCAGAGCCATGTTGCTCTAGTTGACAAAGATATTATCCGACTCTAATCTTCTGGAGAAGGAATGACGTCTTCAAAGACAAACACCCCTCATCAGAAAAGCTCAAGGTATATTTATGAAAAGGAGCGATCAATCAATGGAGAGCCGGCAACATATCAAATTGAAACACGGAGAGACGGAAAGTACACACAAAGAGATGGAAATATATACAGACGGCACTATATTTAGAACGGCAGAGTCATCCTTAAGCTATTACAAAAATTGCTCTCAGAAGGAGCAAAGGCATTACCAAGTTGCAACCGCCCACGGCGGGTCATTGCATGAGCCATCGCTCATAAGGTTACAAAATGCAAAGTCAGACGGCCGGATCATCCTGCACCGGCTCTTCTATTGGCTTCATCTGGAGAGTTCCCAAATCCCAGTTGCAGTTAGCCAGCGCGGCGAAGGACCCTTCCTCAAAAAAGGGAGACGTGTCGAGATCATTAGGAAAGAGTTCCTTACTGTGGGCGGATGTTAGAGATTTCCACTCGTAGAGAGGCCCGCGGATCCTCTTATCCTTGCCATCATAAGCCGCCTGGTAGACATTTAAGTTGGCTTCATCTTCAAGTACAGACGCCAAGAAGCAGGAGTCCTTGACACACTGGATGTAGTCCGCCTCTGTGAATTCCGAGCCGTCGTTTCTTCGATGGATAGCCATCCATCATTTCAGTCGGCATCATCTCAGGGGCAAAGTCCAGAGCCCGGCTCAATCCGGCGACTGCTCCTTGACGAAAAGCTGATTTCTTCAGTTCTTCAATCTGCTTTGGCATGGTGGAGAAGAGTTCCAAGACCCCTTTCAGAGTGGTGGGGATCTTCTCCTTATATTGAACACTCTTGATCGTGAAGATGGCGCCACAGTATAGTTGTTCCGCAAAGGTGTAGATGGCCTTCAGTGGCAGAAGGCTATCAGAAGCCAACTGCCGGCTCCGGGGACCTGGATAAGCCGGATAAAGCTAATGAGTCGCCAGTTTTTCAATAGCAATGTTAAAATACAAAGTAAAACAGAAACTTACCAAATAGGGCGGCTGACATCTTCGCTATGTGCCGCTTCAAGCCTTGGAGTTCCTCCGCCACAGCTATAAGCCGCTCGTCGGCGTTGTCCGCCTGCTTGGTCAGAGCGGC
Organism: Hordeum marinum; assembly: GCA_022496015.1. NCBI lineage: Eukaryota > Viridiplantae > Streptophyta > Magnoliopsida > Poales > Poaceae > Hordeum > Hordeum marinum. Next base: position 392,288,120 of record CM039672.1, read on the forward strand.
CTTTTCAGATTCTGCCGTCTCTTTCAAAGAGGTAAGCTCAATAGTGGCATTGGCCAGCTCCTCAGAGAGAAGCCGACACTTTCCGTCAGCAATGCTTCGGGCTTCTTGCTGAGCCACCAAATTGGCCTTCAGATCCGTCAACTGAGACCCGGCTTCATTTAAAGCTTCCTATAATACATCAATATACAGGGTAAGTCGCCAAATACAGGACGAGTGTTAAAAGAAAATTTATGCAAGTCTCAAACAGATTGCAAGCAATATATTTGACACTTGGGGGCTAATGTATATTTGATCTTTCAGTATGCAATGCAGTTCTGGTTCATCTCCTTCGAAGTTAATCCGAAACGTGGGGGCTACACTATGGCTCTTCAATGTACTAATAGTGGAAGCACCGACTCAACTTGATCAAGTTGTAGCCGGCCCTTGGGGGCTACGAATTGGATCTTCAAAGACTGCTCCTGATGAAAGATCCGACTCAATTTTGTCAAAGGGGACTCGGCTCTTGGGGGCTACAATTAGATCTTCAAGTTATCTACATTAAAGACCCGACTCAAATAAAATCTGAGACGGCCCTTGGGGGCTACGATTGGCGGTTCACTTTATCTACAGTACTAAGCTAAAGCAGTTCTAAGTGAATTTGGCATGACAATATCTACAGAGGTCACAGAAAGACCCAGCTCAACTATCAACTAGATTAAACCGGCTCTTGGGGGCTAAGTAAGGATATAGCAAGAAGAAATGGTACCTCATATTTTGCTTTCATCAAAGTCACCAGCCGAAGCTCCAAGTCACGGCTGGTATTTAGCCAATTCATATATTTGGCATGGAGCTCATCAGCTGCATCTTCTCGTACGAAGAATCAAAGTGTAAGTTCCTCGAGGCCTTTGACAGTTCGGTATGTTTAGTCAACACATGAGCCGGAGGCGTCTGCTGAGCTGACCCGGTGATAATGACCTCCGGAGTTGCAGGAGTTTTTGCAGGAGTAGGCGGCTTTGAAGGAGCCCTTGGAGGGCTCTCTATGATGACATCTTTAGCGGCCGGCTCCGTGGAGGCAGCCGGCGGGTTTTCTTCTGGTTGAGTCTCCTCCGGTTGTTTGAGCTCCTGCTCTTGGATAACAGGACCGGGGGAGGGCTTGTTGGTCTTGCGACGCTTGGCTTGGGCACTGCGAAACAAAAAGATCAGCATTTAAAGATGTTACTATCGTGTTAACAGTCGGATATCTAAATGTCATAGTAAGAAAGACTTAAAGTGGATTGATCTTGGGCGGTGGTAGAACCGACGCCGAAGAGTCGCCAGAAGAAGGGGATTTCTAAAAAGAATAAAACAGAAAGTTGAGAAAGTGTCAAGTTTACAAAGGAAAGTCAAAGGAAAAGTAGAGACATAAACCTCTGCGGGGCGTTTCTTTGGAGCCGGAGAATTTGGTAGCCCGGACACGAGCTCAGTAGAGCCGGTGCTTCGAGTCTGTCGACACTCGGCCTGTTGTTGCTTTTTCAAGAGAAAATCGGGAGCCAGGTAAGCAAGAGGGTGAGAAAGAGGAACTTTTCTGATAACCCGCCGCGACTTTCGGGGGACGAAACATTCTGAGCCGGAAGAAACATAATTTACCTCAGGAGCATTGGCGCGGCTGGTTTCCACTTCATCTTGCGAGTAAAACAAGCATTAATAAAGCAGGAAGGTAAAAGATCAAGCAAAGCAACTAAAGTATTACCTCTGAGCTGGATGATGGTGGCGGGTCAAACAAATTCTCTTGCAGGGCATCTTTTTTAGCCCTCTTGGTCGCGCCCTTCTTCCTGGATTTCTTTGGAGGGGCAACATATTCCTTCTTCCATAAGTCTGAGTCGGCCTACAGGAATGACCCGGAGAATGAATAGCAAATCAACAAAGTACAAGCAACATCTAAGAGACGGATGGGAAGAGATTAACTTACATCAGGAGCCGGATTATTGACACAGAAAGGCGCCAGGCCGATGGCATTGCATGAGCCGGAGGCTTCGTGGACAAGGCTCCGGATGGTAGTGGTAATATCATCCTCTGTCAGTGTTGACTTGCTGAAGCATAACGAGCTGTCATATTTGCCTTCGTACTCGCACATAAGCCGACCTCTGGGGCTTAAAGGCATGATCCGCCAGGAAATCCAGCAGCGGATCAAATCCAATCCTATTAAACCGTTGGCCAGGAGCGCTTTGATCTTGGCGTGGAATGGCTCGTATCTGGCACGCTCTGAGGCTAAGAGCCGGCCAGGAAGCTCTATGTCTGTCCTAAACCAGGAGGGGCGGTAACCCGCCAACGAGTGCTCTTTCTCAGGAGAGGTCTCTTGGCAGTAGAACCACGTCTTATTCAAATCCTTTGGGTGACTCGGCATTGGAGTGGCAGGAAAGATGATGTCTCGGAGGCTTTGAATAGAAATGCCGCCCAACTCCAGGCTCGGACCACCCTTCATTTCAGTTTGGCGGTTGGCATACAAGAACTCTCGAAAGAACCCCACGGATGGCTTAGTTTGCAGATAAGCTTCGTAGAGAACTTGGAAGTTGTAGATGTTTGAGACGGAGTTGGGTGCCAAGTCTTGAGGATGCAGCTTGTAAAAATGAAGAACATCCCGGAAAAACTTAGAGCCGGGCGGCACGAACCCTCACTCGATGTGATCAGTGAAGACTACTATCTCTCCTTTTTGGGGAGAAGGCCAGGTCTCTTTACCCGGAACCCGCCAATTGAGGACCTCTTTGGGAGGGAGAGTACCTGCTTCAACATAATCTGCTAAGTACTCCTCCATAACGCAAGAACCAACCCAGTTGCATGAGTTGGACGCACGAGACATATTGGCAGCTTAAATACTGTGCAAGGTAAAGGGCGTGATGAGTCAAGCGCAAGCAAATATTTATGACGGCTTACAGGTTTAAGGGTTCTATGGATAATGTGGAAAGACCCGGTTGATGAGAGCCGGAGAAGCTTAGCGACTCAACAGAGGAAAGGAAGATTGACAATCGTCTAAGTCCTAAAAAACAGATTCCGCAAACTGCTACCATGGCTACGGATCTACAAAAGCGGAGAAAGGGATTTTAATCCTGACCTAGCGATGAACAGTGGAAGAAAAGAAAATGCACCGGAGCCATCGCAGTCCGCGCATTACGCGTGGCCGGCCCGCGTGCGGCGGTGAGGCGAGAGCGCACTCTAAAGGCGCCAACGGTGTCAAGATATACTTGCGATGGCGGTGGCGGAGCCCAAGTGGCGGCGGCGGAGCCCCCGGTTAAACCCTACTATAGTGGTGGGCGATCTAAAAAGAAGGAGAAACTCACCGGAGATGTCGTGGCGGAGGTGGAAGGTATCTAGTACGAATCAGGGTGATGCAACGTCCCGGTCAGTGTAGCTGCGAAGACGGCGCCGGACGATGAGGATGCTGGAGCGGCGGCGACAGGAAGAAGAAGAAGAGGCGTGAGCGGGAAGAGTGAAAACTTCGACCCGCACGGGTCGTATTTAAAGAGGGAATTAGGAAGGCGTGAAATCCAGGCGACGACACCGTTTGACCGAGCTGGACGCCTCGATTCTCAGGATGACTCTTTAATGAAAGATTCGGTGATACGTCAGCGGATCTCATGACGTCACGCCGGGTCATTTCCGGGCGACTCGCCAAAATCAGAAGAGAAGGATGAAGTGAGCAAGCTCAATTCAACCTAGGGCCTAATGTTGGGGATATAACCCCTCTATATGACCTGCCATGGAGGCTCCGGGTCATGTTGCTGGCTCGTGAGCCAGCCCAAGGGTGAGCCGTAAGATTGGTGGCCCAGAAAGATAGGCGCCTCAAGGTGTGGGCCGTATGACGGTCCAAACGGAGAAGACCCGGGCGTGTAAGCCGTCTCAAAGACTGTTTGGACAAGAAGATAGAGAGAGACTCGGACATACAATAAGACTCGGTTAACAATTGTAACGACCCGATGGTCCTGACCTCCTATATAAAGGCAGACCATGGGCGGCGTAGAGGAGAGGTGATCGAGAACTAGGTCAAGCTCCTAGATCCTTATAATCGATACACAAGCAATACAAACACAAGCAGTACGTAGGCTATTACCTCGACTTGAAGGGCCGAACCTGGGTAAATCCATGTCTTTCGTCCCGATCAACCCCTTTGAGTCCACCCCGTTAGCGATGGCCTCGAATCCAAGTCCATTCACCTAGACATCTTCCGTGATAAATCCACGACAGCGTCGGTGTTCACCTTCGCGAAGATTGCCACCACCTTGTCGATGCACTAGGTAATATTGCTATCTCTATAGCTAATAAAATAAGTGCATTACATAAGGTTGGCACGCATGTCATTAAAGTGCAATCATATGGCTCCAGCCATCATGCCGAATCATGACACATAGGTCATGTTAATTACATCATATAGTCATCTCATACATAATCAAATTAATATGAGCATTGCTATACCACATCATATGCACATGCAAACCATACTGCAAAACCAAGTTAGATGCCTCTAATCGGTTCATGCAAAAACTTGTTTTACGTGGTTTCTAAGGTTTTGAAACAAACCGAAGCTACCAACGTCCATCATCAAGCATGATAATCCAAGTCGCTAGATTAACATTGCGGGGCTGCATTGCCCTTTTGTCTGCGAAACATCCATCTTTCTTTAACTATGGTGGAACCCAAAGAACTGTTAGCACTTCGTTGATCTAGCAATCAGCATACTCCGGAGCAGCATGAAAGGATTGCGGATTGCCAGAGCTTTGTGAGATTCTACCATGCCGTCAAGATCAGGACTATGCAAATTCAGGGGAAGCAACATGAACATCCGGTAACAGATTTCATCTGCTATCCGCATAAATAATTCTCAACAATAGATCTCATCTACTCCAAAATTATATTATGCAATACCCATACATCTCCATGTATTCTAGATCGTAACCTGCATCTACGCATAGCACGGCTCTGATACCACTGTTGGGTAACGCAGCGGAAAACAAAAAAATTCGACCTACGCACCAGCCCAGGACCACTATGGAGACTGCATACAAGGTTTGATCATTTCCTTACCGATTCGTAGCGCAGCGGAAGTAGAGTCGATGACGATCGGCGGTGCAGATCCCCGCAGCTAGGATTTTACAACCTCACAACCGCGAGGATGTATACCCTCATCTGCCCCGCGGACAGCCCTCCGGGAGGCGGTCGGACAGTCCCCCGGATTGTGTCGCGGACAGCCCTTTGGGAGGACCTCCGAAACTTGGACTGTCACTCAGACAGCCCTTCGGGAGGACCTCCAAAACTCGGATGGTCACACGGACAGCCCTATGGGAGGCACTCTTGAACTAAGACCGAAACTACGATCGCTCTACAGAGTTGCACACATACGGTGTCATCTATCCGGCAGGGCTTCGCCGTCCAGAACTAGTTCCCACCGGAACCCAGACAGCCTTTCGACTCTACGAAACTCTTTTCGTGGGAGGGAGAGAAGAAGCCAGATAATGCATGGCATGTGTAAGCAAGGGGTGATAAGAATGGAAGCCATATCTCCTCCTTTTATAGGCCAAGGCAAGGGGTGGGGTGGTGGAGGAAAATACCAAAACACCCATGCAACATGTCCCATATGTAAGGTGAAAAGGTAACACAAGTGGGCCACCAAGGGGACACCACTTGGGCTGGACACAACCTTCCCCCCCCCCCCGTTCCCCCCCAACAAGCCTCCAACATGTCTCCATGAAACATGCATGCTCCCTAGACAAAAAGCCACCAAACATGCAACCCCCGATTCGTGGGATCTTGTCCCCTCGTGCTGGGACAAGATGTTTTCCCACGATTGTTTCTTCTGAAAAAATCCCGGACGGTCCCAGAACATTTCCGGTACCCTCTAAAATTATTCTGGGCTCATGCCGAAACATTTCCAGTATGGTGGTTTTTATCAGCGAAAAGCAACAACAGCAGTTCCAGCGGCTCCGGAACATTTCCGGGTTTTTTCTCCAGAAAAATCCTAGAAGTTCCCAGACCAATTCTGCGACCCTCTAAGAATTTCTAGGCGAGTGTCGAAACCATTTTGACCTAATAGTATATTCCGAAACAACTTTTCGGTTTTACCGAAACTCTTTCGGTGTTATCTCTCCGGAACTCTTGCGTCGTCACCGAAACTATTTCAATGACTTTCTCTCAGACTCCTTGTCTAGTATTCAGCAGATAGATGACCCTTAAGCGTGTGACCCTATAGTTTTGGTGAAGCATAGACATGACCCGGAACCCCTTCCAATCAATGATCAACATCGGAGCCGTGGACACCCTTATCGATCCCTATACCCACACGAATAAATATTCGAGTGAACCTCCAGTTGCCGTGTGCTATTCCTGTTGCTTCACGATATGTTACAAATACTCGAGGTGAGACATGTTGGCATCCCCGTGGATCAACAACTTGTCCACTATGCCAGTTACCTCGTTACCGGTATTGTTCTCTTTTCTCGTTCTCGTGTTCCGGCATCCCCGTGATCAAATCACAAAGGGTCTGGCCAGATGATGATGGATGTCGTAACACCGAGAGGGCCCAGAGATGTCTCTCCATCGTTGGAGGAGCAAATCCCAATCTTGAGCTATCAAGTTACTTGACATACTTTTCCATGAACCCATAAGCCGCCGTAATAGCCACCCATTTACGGATGACGTTTAACAAACCCCAAAGTTCATGAAGCAAGCATGAAGAAACTCGATACTCTCATGGTCTAAGGAATTATGCAAATATTAACTTCTCTGTGTTATTAACCATTAACTTATGACGAATGTATCTCATAGGATAACATCAATTCGGGTCAATTCAACACAAATGTTCTTCTAACATTGTGCCCTCAAAATTGCCGGCATAGCCATGCCCATGATCAGGAAAACAGGATCATCATGCAATACTTGAGCCAGTCTTGGAGGCTAGACTAGGAATACAATTTACCGTTTATTATTCCACACGTGCATATGAGTCTTCCTTCAAGCCTCGTGGTTATTGTAGACTCGAGAACCATAGCAGTTATAGCATGCAACATAAACCTAATTATGAACAGGGAGATAATCAATAACATTTATTATTGCCTCTAGGGCATATCTCCTCCACCTTAGGTCATCCACTTGAGGGAAATTAGCTACTGTCCTACAAAACTCTCCGCTTGAAGGCTCAACAAAGTCTACAAGAATAAAGTTGCATAGTAGAGATCAAGCTCTTTTCTAGGGGAGGTGAGTGCTTGAAGGTATATCTTTAGATCTTGCAATCAAATCTTTTAGTTTCTTGTTTTTCACTAGTTTGGTTTTATAAAAGAAAACTACAAAAATATGGAGTTTAGGTTGCATCAAATGTTTCGTCTCTTTAATGTCTTTCGTCAAAATGATGGTTCGGAAAATTGTGCTCAATTGGTTGAGGAAGGATTTCTGAAAATATTTGATGAGAATTCCCTGAATGATGAGCATGATTTCAATATTGCTAGTATGAATTCTTTGAATATCCATGATACTAATGATATACAAAGCCACAAGCTTGGGGATGCTATGTTTGATGAAGATAATATTTTTAGTCCCCCATGTTTTGATGATCAAATTTATTATTATTATGGCATGCCTCCTATATATGATGATTGTGTTGATGTCATGTATGCTATAACGAGTGATAGTAACCATGAAAATTGTCATCATGATTTTAGTATTGAATGTGGTTATGTCAATCAAGTATCTCATGATAGTTATTTTGTTGAGTTTGCTCCCACTATTATGAATGAGAAGAAAATTGCTTATGTGGAGAGTGACAAATTTTCTATGCTTGTGGATCATGAAGATAATGTTTTATGTGATAGTTATGTTGTGAAATTCCTTCATGATGCTACTGAAAATTATTATGAGGGAATAATATATGCTTGTAGGAATTGCAATAATATCAAGTTTCCTCTCTATGTGTTGAAAGTTTTGAAGTTATGCTTGTTTTGCCTTCCTATGCTAGACGATTCTTGTTCCCATAAATTGTTTGATCACAAAATATGTATGCATAGGAAGTGGGTTAGACTTAAATATGCTTCTCGTGAGATTCATGATGCTCTCTTACATGTTTCAAATACTATTCTTATATGAGCATCATTGAAATCATCATGCCTCGCTAAAAGGCATTAAAGAAAAGCGCTTGTTGGGAGACAACCCAACACTTTTCCTTTCTGTTTTTGTGTGCTCACATGATTAAGCTATTGTATTAATCATGTTTTGTATCTTTTATTTCAATAAAGTGCCAAGTAAAGCTTTGGGATGACTCACAAGATGAGTAGAATTGATGTTGAACCAAAATAGAAACTTTTGACTCCAGTACATGAATTTCATTTTTTACTGGAGCATGATAATGATCTGAAATTTTTACACAACTTTCATATACAAATTATTCAGGTTGTCTTAATGTTTCAGAATTTTCAGGGTCAGGGAAGTATGGCTACACTACAGATCTTCACAGACTATTCTGTTTTTGACAGATTATGTTTTGCATGCATAGTTTGCTTGTTTTAGTGTTTTCATAGCTAATATTTAGTGGTATAAATTATGGGAATGATAGAATACAGTAGGTATAATGTGGGAACAATTATGAATCTTGTCTTGACAGTACCTAAGTGAATGATCTATATTTACTAGACTAACCCATCTCATGAAGTTCCGTTAAGTTTTGTGTGATTGAAGTTTTCATGTTTTGGTGAGATACGGATATGATGTGAATAAGGAGCAGAAAGAACCTAATATTGGGGATGAGCAAAGCACCCCCAAGGTAATATCCAAGGAATACTCAAGCTCCTAAGCCTGGGGATGCCCCGGAAGGCATCCCCTCTTTCATCTTCGACACTATCGGTATATCTTACTTGGAGTTATATTTTTATTCGTCGCATAATATGAATTTTTCTTGGAGCGTCATTTTATTTTGTTGTTATCTATTAGGTGTTGTTTATAATCTTGTTTTTCAATAAAAAGTTCCAAGAATTTCCTTAGGATGCTTGCATTGCATGTTTGATGTGTGTTGTGTAAATAACAGAAACTTTTGCTATAGTGTTTGAATTTTCATATTTTACTGGAACATGGAAAATTTCTGATGTTTTACACAGTATTTTCATATAACATATTTCGCATGTCCTAAATTTTCATAATTTTGTGAGTTAAAGAAATACACTAGTCTGGACAAATTGTTGTCATATTTTTGTTATCTACTTTTCCTATAGTTTCCATAGCCTACATTGGTACATATAAATTGTGGAAATGATAGTATACAGTACCTAATATTTGAAAATTATCGTGATACTTGTCTTGGCAGTACATGAAGTGTTGATTTGTTCTTATGTGTACTAACCTATCTCACGAGTTCTTTTTGAGTTTTGTGTGGATGAAGTTTTTGAGAATAGGTGAAAGCGGGATATGAGATGATTAAACAAGATACAAAAGCTCAAGCTTGGGGATACCCAAGGCATCCCAAGTAAATATTTCAAGAACTCTCAAGCATCTAAGCTTGGGGATGCTACGCATCCCACCTCTGTTCGTCAACTATCGGTTAGCCTATGTTGAGCCTAAATTTGTATTCGTTCACATGATGCGTCCTATTCTTGGAGTGATATTTTTATTTTGCTTGTTGTTTAAATAAAATACTCAGATATGAAAATCTTTAATGAGAGAGAGAACGTCCTCACACAGCTACTTAATTGTTTGACTACGCATTGATCTTGACTTATATCTTTTTGGAGTAGTTTTGTCATTTACTCTCGTGCTTCACTTATGTCCTATGAGTAAATGGTTGAATGAGTTGAATCTCATAAATCTTAAATTATATATGTTTTATATGCTGACAACATAATTTTTCAAAGTCACTACTGACTATGTTCATGATAATGAGTTCAATTAATCATATTACTTAATAACTCCCACTCAAATTGATATCCCTCTAGTCATTCGAGTGAAACATGATCCAAATTCACCAACTCAAGTCCGATCATCACGTGAGTTGAGGTGGTTTCAATGGTGAACATCATCATGTTGATCATATCTACTATATGACTCATGTTCGACCTTTCGGTCTCTTGTGTTCCGAGGCCATGTCTGTACATGCTAGGCTCGTCAAGTTTAACCCGAGTGTTCTGCATGTGCAACACTGGCTTGCACCTGTTGTATGTGAACATAGAGTCTATCACACCCGATCATCACGTGGTGTCTCAACACGACTAACTTTCTCAACGGTGCACACTCGGGGAGAACACAATTTGTCTTGAAATTAATTGAGGGATCACCTTATAATGCTACCGTCCTCCGAAGCAAAACAAGGTGCATAAAAGGATTAACATCACATGCAAATCATAAGTGACATGATATGGCCATGAACTTGTGCTTTTGATCTCCATCTTGAAAGCACCGGCATGATCTCCATCGTCACCGGCATGACACCATGATATCCATCATCTTGATCTCCATCAACGTGTCGCCATTGGGGTTGTCGCACCCATCATGCTTGTACTACTATTGCTACCGTTTAGCGATAAAGTAAAGCATTACATATAACATAATGACTGACATGCAGTCATACAATAATTAAAGACAACCCTATGCCTCCTGCCGGTTGTCGTACTAATCGACATGCAAGTCGTGATAATCTACACATCACATGATCATCTCATACATCACATATATCACATCATGTAATTGGCCATATCACATCACAACATACCCTGCAAAAACAAGTTAGACTTCCTCTAATTGTTGTTGCATGTTTTACATGGCTGCTACGGGTATCTAGCAAGAACAATTCTCATCTACGCAAAAACCACAATAGTGATACACTAGTTGCTTTTCAACCTTCTCAAGGACCGCCTTTTTCGAATCCGATCCAACTAAAGTGAGAGAAACTGGCACCCGCAAGCCATCTATGCAACATGTTGCGGTCGAGGGAACCGGTCTCTCGTAAGCGTACGAGTAATGTTGGTCCGGGCCGCTTCATCTCACAATACCGCTGAACCAAAACATGACCAAGGGAGGAAGCAATCTAAGCATCAACGCCCACAAACTCTTTGTGTTCTACTCGAGATGTTATCTACACATAGACCTACCTCATGATGCCACTGTTGGGGAACGTTGCATGGGAAACAAAAAAATTCCTACGCACACGTAGATCTATCCATGGTGATGAGCATCTACGAGAGGGAGAGTGGATCTACGTACCCTTGTAGATCGCTAAGCGGGAAGCGTTAAGAAACACGATTGGTGTAGTCGAACGTCTTCGCGATCCAAATCGCCGAGTGTCCCGCGATCTCATCATGATCCGTCCCGCGATCCAAGCACGATCCGTCCCGTGAACACATCACGATCCGTCTTGCGATCTTGATCACGATACGTCTCGCGAACTCATCACAATCTGTCCTGTGAACTCATCACGATCCGACCCGCGATATCGCCATGATCCGTCCCACGAACTCATCATGGTCCGTCTCGCGATCTTGATCACGGTCCTTCCGATCTAGCGTCGAACGGACTACACCTCCGCGTTCAGCACACGTACAGCTCGATGACGTTCTCCGCCTTCTTGATCTAGCAAGAGGGAGAGGAGAGGTAGGATATTTCTCCGTCAGGGTGACGGCACTGCGGTGATGGTGGTGGAGCTATTCCGGCAGGGCTTCGCCTAAGCGCTGCAGAAATCCGATCTAGAGGAGAAACTATGCACTAGAGGAACGGGCAGCACGTGGCTAAAATCTGGTGCCAAAAAACCCTAAAACCTCTATTATATATAAGAGGAAGAGGGGAGGAGGCTTGGCCCTCAAAGGAGCAGCAATTGGGTCGGCCAAATCAAGTGGGATAGGTGGAATCCACCTCCAATCCTAGTAGGACTAGGATTCACCCTATTTTTGCCTTTTTCCACCTTTTTCTCTTTGGGCTTTTCTTCCCAGCTGCATGGGCCTTGTGTGGGACTTCCACCAGCCCACAAAGGGCTGGTATTTACTCTCCCACAGCACATGTAGCCTTTTGGGTCGAAATACCCCTCCCGATGGTCTCCCGGTACACTACCGGCACTCCCGGTGCAGTACCGATAAGCCCGAAACTTTTCTGGCGACCGAAATAGGACTTCCTATATATAAATCTTTACCTCCGAACCATTACGGAGCTCCTCGTGACGTCTGGGATCTCATACGGGACTCCGAACAACCTTCGGTCACCACCATGCATAACTCCATACTACCGAAACATTACCGAACCTTAAGTGTGCAGACCCTGCGGGTTCGAGAACTATGTACACATGACCGAGACACCTCTACGGTCAATAATCAATAGCGGGACCTGGATGCCCATATTGGTTCCTACATATTCTACGAAGATCTTTATCAGTCGAACCTCTATGTCAAGGATTCAGTTAATCCCGTATGATGCTCCCTTTGTTCTTCGGTATGTTACTTGCCCGAGATTCGATCGTCGGTATCTCCATACCTAGTTCAACCTCGTTTTCGATAAGTCTCTTTACTTGTTCCGTAATACAAGATCCCATGACTAACACTTAGTCACATTGCTTGCAAGGCTTGTTGTGATGTTGTATTACCGAGTGGGCCCTGAGATACCTCTCCGTCACACGGAGTAACAAATCCCAGTCTTGATCCATGCCAACTCAACAAACACCCTCGGAGATACCTGTAAAGCACCTTTATAGTCACCCAGTTACGTAGCGACGCTTGATACACACAAGGTACTCCTCCGGTGTCAGTGAGTTGCATGATCTCATGGTCATAGGAACCTATACTTGACATGCAGAAAACAGTAGCAATAAACTGACACGATCATATGCTACGTTCGTAGTTTGGGTCTTGTCTATCACATCATTCTCCTAATGATGTGATCCCGCTATCAAATGACATCTCATGTCCATGACTAGGAAACCATAGCCATCTTTGATCAACAAGCTAGTCTATTAGAGGCATACTAGGGACATGGTGTTGTCTATGTATCCACACATGTATCTGAGTTTCCGATTAATACAATTATAGCATGGATAATAAACGATTATCATGAACAAGGAAATATGATAATAACCAATTTATTATTGCCTCTAGGGAATATTTCCAATAGAATAGAGTTCAATCAAAATGATAACCAAGCATGATAATGGTATTCGAACTAGAATCAAGGAGAGATGCGTGGTACTAGAGTAGTACTTACTTTGGGGTGTACAAATTGCAGCTCCGGTTTCCGGCTGACACCCTTAACCTGTTTACTGAACTTTTTCCAAACCCTGTCCGGCAAAGAAAATGATTACTTGATATCAGGAAATGAACGATAGGTACTGATATGGTGCGATAATGATTGAACTTACTTCTGACACATTTGACTCATGTTCGTCCACTCCTTGGGGTCTTTACGTTTTGAGTCCAAGACAGTTATTTTCCCTCTTCAAGGTGAATGTCTAGCAGAATAAAGTGAAAATTGCACACGCATAACTCGTTAGTTGCACTTAACCTCGAGTAAGTGAAACAGAATGTGCACAAGATAGTAACACTCACTTGAAGTTGTAAGGAAATAGTATTTCCCTTCTGGTTTGTTGTCCAAGTAACGCATTTAGCAATTTTTTTCTCGGTATCAGCGGGATGATCTTTTAACGTATGTTCATTTATGAAATTTGGGTCAATGAACAGAATGTCATAGATTTGTAGTTGTTTGCATTCGAGGATCTTCAAACTGCATAATATACTGTGAGGATGATTAATACATGCAATGAACGAGCTGAGTTAGAGACTTAATTACAGAAAGAAAATACTTATAGACAATAGCACCTGACGATAGTTTTGTCGAGGGTAGATTGATTATATAACTGAAAATTTTCTTCAAATTCAATGAACAACGCCTGGTCTCCATTAAAGAAGTGCTCATTTTTTATTCCCACAAAGATATTGTCGGCCCCGTCCTTGCTGATAGTCAAATACCATTCATGCAATTGTCACATCATCGTTGGTAGACGGAGGAGCTCCTCACATTGAAAAGAGGCTTGCCATACTCGTATCTTAAGGTTTGTACTACCTCAGCCTTTTTGAACTATACCGAATTGGGTAAGTACTCATCAGTAGTGATAGCAAGACCACCCGCCGCTTTCTCTGAATCATTAGCGACATCAGTGACCACCTTGACGGAGGACACGATTGCAGTTCTTGTTCGCCGAGCTAGGGAATTGTTTTCCCACTTCTTCCTCCACTGCTACGTAAGCTTTCCGACCGCCTCGCTTGATCAAATGTCTGTTGAATACATCGGTCATAGTTTTATTGCAACGGAGGCGGTGGTGATCGCTTAAGGGCATCCAGAGTTTGCTTCACTTTCATCGGATCTACTCTGTCCTTTGGAGGTGGATGTTTTGGTGCAAGCTAACGTTTCACTTCGGCATCCACGATCTTGTTGGTTTCCTCCTCATACAATTCATGTGGTAACTTGGGAGGACCCTTAAGGCTTGGGCCTGCTCTGAATCTGTTCATTTTGGTACTGCTGCTAGCCGCCGGAGTGGTGACGGCTCTCTTCCGATGTTGCTAAGGCAGCGGAGGAGGCAGTGTCCGATGACGGGTGGAGACAACTGAGGCGGGGGAGTATTCTGCTAAGGGGCCTCCTCCGTCGGAGTCCACTGAGGCGGTGGAGACGGCTGACACACTGGAGACGACTTAGGTAGCAAAGACGACTAATGCATTGGAGATAGTTGACGCACCCGAGATGGTTGACGCACCGGAGACGACTCAGGCATCGGGGCCTCCTCCGGATGAGTCTGCTGAGGCGACGGCCAGTATGGAAGCATGACGTGTTCCTTTCTCCAAAGACATGTAGTCCTTAAGGCATATCGAAGAAGAATCTCCCCTTCACCTATAGCGTACTCAAGTTCCAGCCCATCAAATCCGTCCATTATTTCATCCACCCGACAATAGCAAAGCCAGCTGGAACCGGAGTGAAATGGAAAGTTGCATCAGGTCGAGGAGGTAAGACATAGGCGACCGCCGCCTTCAAGGTCAGGTTATGGCATTTCACCATTAGCACACAATGTTCATTATTCGTGATACGATCCACACGGTAGCGAGGATCCGTGCTATCAAGATGAACGAGCTCCGTGGAAGCCACACTGCTTCTCCACTGAGATGGTGGGGTAGCATCATGGGTAGTCTCCAATGAAGGATCTTCGTGCCGCTGAGATGGTTGGCTGGTAGCTCGCTGGCTCTCAAGTGCCTCTATTCGGTAATCTTTCATTCATCTTCTGCATTTCGCTTCCTTCCTCTCTTCTTTGTCTGTCGGCTTCTGTAACCAGTGTTGTCGGGAAACCCAACCTTCCACGAAATGGAGTCTGATGTGCCTCATGTTCGTCTAGGGTGTTCGGGATTCCCGATGGCAAATGGCAGCTCGTCCTTCTCTCTGTCGGGTGTGAACGTGCCTTCCAGCAATTTCTTGATTGCTTCCTCAAGCTTTTTGACGGGTGTTTCAAGTTGAGCTTTCGTCCAGACACACTTCCCTGTTTCTGGGTCCAAAGTTCCCCCAACCCTGAAGAACCAAGTCCTTGCCCGACCTGGCTAGTGCAATGTCGCTGGTTGGACACCTTTAGCAAGCAGGTCTTGCTCAGCTTTGTCCCACGTAGACCGAGCTTTACTGTATCCACCTGACCTCGTAACATGGTGATACTTCTTATTTGTAGCATTTTTCTTATTTTTATGCGACCTTTTCTTAGCCTTCTCCGATTTCTTGTAGGCCACAAATGTGGGTCAGTGATCTTTCATCTTGAAGTATTGATCGGTGAATTCTGGAGTCTCGTCTTTCTCGATAAACTTTCTGTTCAATAGTTTCATCCAGTTCTTGAATAGTTCTGCCATCTTCTTAAGAGCAAACGCCTTGACCTTTTGCTGTATAACTGGGTTATTCCAATCCTCCTCTAGTGTAGGCTGAAATTCCTCATCAGCGTTTTCCAAAGATCATCTTTCAGTCTATCGTGGACATAAGAAACTTCAGGGTCCTTCTTATTCCATTCTTGGATGCTGATCGCGATGTTGTACCTAACAATAACTCTGCACTAATGTATAAATTTGTCCTTGGTCAGCTTGGGAGTAATCGGTTGGCCTTCTGGAGAGACTTATTTGATCGTGAACCTTTCATCCGGGTCCAACCTTCTCTTCGGGCCTCGTCTCCTTACCGAAGTTTGGCTCAATCTGGATGGCTAATTAAAATAAGAAAGAAGCGTTAATATATGTACATACAAAACAATTAATGCATCTAGTTAGTAGAGGATTAATATATATATATACCTCGCCGGACTTTGAAGCAGTTAAGGCTCCCTTCTCCATTTGATCACCGGAGTCGTCATGATCTCCTTCGTCCTCCATTCGATCACTGGAGCCGTCATGATCTCCTTCCTCCTCACCGGAGCCATCATCCTCTATTTCCTCACCATTGGTCTCATTGAGAAACGACAAGGTGATATCACCTCCGGCTAGGATTATATCCCCCAAGAACTCTTCCTTTTCTAAGTCTCTGCCCATAGTTTCTGCAAATATTACAACATGGCAATATACAACCATGAGAGATGGATTAGTGGCAAACATAGACATAATCACAACAAGGAACCATATGCATATGAGCAATGGATTAGTGGGAAACATCATGCAAAGTTCACAAGTTTTATAACAGTCAGTTTCAGACGATTGTCGAGGACTCCTCCCCCTCATGTCTAATGAGTCGTCCTACCTTTCGAGAGAGGATACTTTGTGGACTGCCTCTCTCATGGTCTTCAAGGATACTTGCGGACCCCCACCCCCCTCACGTTGAATTTATTGGGGATATGTTGAATTCCTGAGAGAATTAGGGGTGTTCTAACGCGGCACTACACGATATAGATGAAGAGGGATAATATCCGCGAATGTTTTCCCGAAGTCTGCATTTTCGAACAAATGAAAATTAAAGCTTTTCATGGCTGGTGTTAAAAAAATAAATATACTATAACTAAAGACAATTTATACACATATAGTGTCATACATATACATGAACATATACATACATATACATGAACATATATATACATACATGTTGGAAATATGCCCTAGAGGAAATAATAAATTAGTTATTATCGAAGAACAAAGGGAACATACCGAAGATCGAATATGAATTAGGTATGGAGATACCGACGATCGAATCTCGGGCAAGTAACATACCGAAGAACAAAGGGAACATCATACGGGATTAACTGAATCCTTGACATAGAGGTTCGACCGATAAAGATCTTCGTAGAATATGTAGTAACCAATATGGAAATCCAAGTCCCGCTATTGGTTATTGACCGTAGAGGTGTCTCGGTCATGTCTACATAGTTCTCGAACCCGCAGGGTCTGCACACTTAAGGTTTGGTGACGTTTCGATAGTATAGAGTTATGTATGATGGTGACCAAATGTTGTTCGGAGTCCCGGATGACATCCCGTACGATACGAGGAGCTCTGGAATGGTCCAGAGGTAAAGATTGATATATAGGAAGTCCTATTTTGGTGGCCGGAAAAGTTTCGGGCTCATCGGTAGTGTACCGGGAGTGCCGGTAGTGTACCCGGAGACCATCGGGAGGGGTATTTCAACCCAAGAGGCTACATGGGCTGTGCGAGAGTGAATACCAGCCCTTAGTGGGCAGGTGGAAGTCCCACACAAGGCCCATGCGGCTGGGAGAGAAAACCCAAAGAGAAAAGGCAAAATAGGGAGGAATCCTAGTCCTACTAGGATTGGAGGAAGAGTCCTCCTCTCCTCCTTGATTTGGCCGAACCAAGGGCTGGTCCCTTGAGGGCCAAGCCTCCTCCTCTCTCCCTCCTATATATACTGGAGGTTTTAGGGTTTTGCACTTGATTTTCAGCCACGTGCTACCCGTTCCTCTAGTGCATAGTTTCTCCTCTAGATCGGTTTTCTGAAGTGCTTAGGCGAAGCCCTGCCGGAATTGCTCCACCACCATCGCCGCGGCGCCGTCACGCTGCCGGAGAACTCGTCTACCTCTCTGCTCCCTCTTGTTGGATCAAGAAGGCGGAGATCATCATCAAGCTGGACGTGTGTTGAACGCGGAGGTGTCATCCATTCGGCGCTAGATCGGAAGGACCGTGATCAAGATTGTGAGACGGATCGTGATGAGATCACGGGACAGATTGTGATGAGTTCGCGGCACGGATCGTGATTGGATCGCAGGACGGATCGTGATAAGATCGCGGGACGCTCGGCGATTTGGATCGCGAAGACGTTCGACTACACCAACCACGTTTCTTAACGCTTCCCGCTTAGCGATCTAAAAGGGTATGTAGATACACTATCCCTCTCGTAGATGCTCATCACCATGGATAGATCTTGCGTGTGCGTAGGAAATTTTTTGTTTCCCATGCAACGTTCCCCAACAGTGGCATCATGAGCTAGGTCTATGTGTAGATGAGATCTCGAGTAGAACACAAAGAGTTTGTGGGCGTCGATGCTTAGATTGCTTCCTCCCTTGGTCGTGTTTTGGTAAAGCGGTATTGTGGGATGAAGCGGCCCGGACCAACATTACTCGTACACTTACGAGAGACCGGTTCCCTCAACTACAACTTGTTGCAAAAGATGGCTGGCGGGTGGCAATTTCTCCTACTTTAGTTGGATCGGATTCGACGAAGGCGGTCCTTGAGAAGGTTGAAAAGCAACTAATGTATCACCGTTGTGGTTTATGCGTAGGTGAGAATTTTTCTTGCTAGATACCCATAGCATCCACGTAAAACATGCAACAACAATTACAGGACGTCTAACTTGTTTTTGCAGGGTTTGTTGTGATGTGATATGGCCAATTACATGATGTGATATATGTGATGTATGAGATGATCATGTGTTGTATGGAATATCACGACTTTCATGTCGATGAGTATGGCAACCGACAGGAGCCATAGGGTTGTCTTTAATTATTGTATGACATGCGTGTCAATCATTAAGCGCTATGTAATGCTTTACTTTATCGTTAAACGATAGCAATAGTAGTACAAGCATGATGGGCTCGACAACCCCGATGGCAACATGTTGATGGAGATCAAGATGATGGAGATTATGGTGTCGTGCCGATGACGATGGAGATCAAAAGCACAAGTTCATGGCCATATCATGTCACTTATGATTTGCATGTGATGTTAATACTTTTATGCACCTTGTTTTGCTTAGGACGACGGTAGCATTATAAGGTGATTCCTCACTTAAATTTCAAGATGAATTGTGTTCTCCCCGAGTGTGCACCATTGCGAAAGTTCGTCGTGTCGAGACGCCATGTGATGATCAGGTGTGATAGACTCTACGTTCACATACAATGGGTGCAAGCCAGTGTTGCACATGCAGAACACTCGGGTTAAACTTGACGAGCCTAGCATGTACAGACATGGCCTCGGAACACAAGAGACCGAAAGGTCGAACATGAGTCATATAGTAGATATGATCAACATGATGATGTTCACCATTGAAACCACCTCAACTCACGTGATGATCGGACTTGAGTTGGTGAATTTGGATCATGTATCACTCGAATGACCGGAGGGATGTCAATTTGAGTTGGAGTTTTTAAGTAATATGATTAATTGAACTCATTATCATGAACATAGTCAGTAGTGTCTTTGCAAAATTATGTTGTAGATTACTAGCTCACGTTGTAGCTCCCTTGTATTTTTTGTATGTTCCTAGAGAAATAGAGTTGAAAGATGATGGTAGCAATATTGCAGACTGGGTCCGTGATCTGAGGATTGTCCTCATTGCTACACAGAAGGCTTATGTCCTTAATGCACCGCTCAGTGCGCCACCCCCTCTAGCGTCGTTTGTAGATGTTGTGAACATCTGACGGGCGCGTTTCGATGACTACTTGATAGTTTAGTGCGTCATGCATTACGGCTTAGAATTGAGGCTCTGAAACATTTTGAACGTCACGGAACATATGAGATGTTCTAAGAGCTGAAATTAGGATCTCAGACTCGTGCCCGTGTTGTGCGATATGAGATCTCCAACAAGATTCTTTGCCTGCAAGATAAAAGAGAATATCTCAATCGTTGAGCATGTGCTCAGATTGTCTGGGTGCTACAATTTCTTGAATCGAGTGGGAGTTGATCTTCCAGATAAGATAGTGATTGATATATTTCTCCAAGTCACTGTCACTAAGCTACTAGAACTTGGTGATGAACTATAAAATGCCAGGGATAGAAATAATGACCCCTGAGCTGTTCACGATGTTTGACACCGCGAAGGTAGAAATCAAGAAGGAGCGTCAAGTGTTGACGATTAGTAAAACACTAGTTTTGAGAAGGGCAAGGGCAAGGAGGGAAACTTCATGGATGGCAAGTCAGTTGCTGCTCCAATGAAGCAACCCAAACTTGAACCCAAGCCCGAGACTAAGTGCTTCGATTATGAGGAGAGCGGTCGCTGAAGCGGAACAACCCTAGATACTTGGTAGATAAGAAGGCTGGCAATATCGATAGAAGTATATTTGAGATACGTGTTATTGATGTGTACCTTGTGAGTACTCCTAGTAGCACCTAGGTATTGGATACCGGTCCGGTTGCTAAATGTTAGTAACTCGAAATAAAAGCTACGGAATAAATGGAGAACTAGCTAAGGGTGAGGTGATGATGTGTGTTGGAAATGTTTCCAAGGTTGATGTGATCAACATCGCACGCTCTCTCTACCTTCGGGATTAGTGAAGAACCTAAATAAATGTTATTCAGTGTTTTGCGTTGAGAATGAACGTGATTAGATCATGTTTATTGCAACACGGTTATTCATTTAAGTTAGAGAATAATGGTTATTCTGTTTACATGAATAATACCTTCAATGGTCATGCACCCAGTGAGAATGGTTTGTTTAATCTTGATCGTAGTAATACACGTGTTCATAACATTGATGCCAAAAGATACAAAGTTAATAATGATAGTACCACATACTTGTGGCACTGTCGCTAAATGTCATATTGGTATAAAGCGCATGAAGAAACTCCATGTTGATGGATCTTTGGACTCATTCAATTTCGAATCGGTTGAGACATGCGAACCATGCCTCTTGGGCAAGATGACTAAGGACCCCGTTTTCCGGATTGATGGAGCGGGCAAGTGGTTTATTGGAAATGATACATGTGGATGTATGCAATCCAATGAGTCTTGTAGCGTGCGGTGGATATCGTTATTTTCTTACCTTCACTGATGATTTGAGTAGATATAGTGTATATTACTTAATGAAGCACAAGTCTGAATCGTTTGAAAGGTTCAAAGCAAATTCAGAATGAAGTTTAAGATCATCATGACAAGAAGAAATGTCTGCGATATGATCGTGGAGGTGAATATCTGAGTTACGAGTTTGGCATACAACTATAGACAATGTGAAAGTTGTTTCACAACACACGCCACCTGGAACACCATAGCGTGATGGTGTGTCTGAACGTCATAGTCGTGCTCTATTGGATATGGTGCGTGCTATGATGTCTCTTATCGTTTTGCTACTGTAATTTTGGGGTTATGCATTAGAGACAACTACATTCACTTTAAATAGGGCACCATCTAAATCCATTGAGATGACAGCGTGTGAATTATGGTTTGATAGAAACCTAATCTGTCATTTCTTAATGTTTGGGGCCGCGACGCTTGTGTGGAAAAATGTTTTCACCTAATGAGCTCGAACCCAAAGCGGACAAATGAATCTTCATAGATTACCCTAAGAACAGTTGGGTGAACCTTCTATCTCAGATCGAAGCATAAGGTGTTTGTTGCTAAAACTGGGTCCTTTCTCGAGGAAATGTTTCTCTCGAAAGAATTGAGTGGGAGGAAGACAGAACTTGATGTGGTTGTTGAACCTTTGTTTCAACCAGAGAGTAGCGCAACACAGAAAGATGTTTTTGTGGAACCTACGTCAGTTGAAGAGGAAGTAAATGATGATGATCATGAAGATTCGGATCAAGTTACTATCGAACCTCGTAGGTCGACAAGGATGTGTACTGCTCCTGAGAGGTATGACAACCCTGTCTTGGAAGTCATGTTGTTGGACAACGATGAACCTACGAGTTGTGAAGAAGCGATGATGGGCCCGGATTCCGACAAATGGTTAGAGGCCATGAAATCCGAGAAAGGATCCATGTATGAAAACCAAGTATAGAATTTGGTAGACTTGCTCATTGGACGGCAGGTCATTGAGTACAAATGGACCTTTAAAATGAAGACAGAAGCTAATGGTAAATGTCACCATTTATAAAGCTCGACTTGTCGCAAAGAAATTTCCGCCAAGTTCAAGAAGTTGACTGCGATGAGACTTTCTCACTCGTAGCGATGCTAAAGTCTGTTGGAATTATGTTAGCAGTTGCTGCATTTGTCAATTATGAAATCTGGCAGATGGATGCCAAAACATCGTTTCCTTCCTTAAGGAAAGGTTGTATGAGATACAACCAGAAGGTTTTGTCAGTCCCAAGGATGCTAAAAGGTGTGCAAGCTTCAGTGATCCTTCTATGAACTGAAGCAAGCATCTCGGAGTTGGAATATACACTTTGATGAGGTAATCAAAGTTTTTGAGTCTATACAAAGTTTATGAGAAACTTGTATTTGCAATAAAGTGAGTGGGAGCACTATAGAGTTTCTAATAAGTATATGTGGATGACATATTGCTATTGGGAAAGAATGTGGAATTTCTTGAAAGCATAAATGGTTGTTTGAAAACTGATTTTCAAAGGAAGACTTGGATAAAGCTACCTAATTGTTGAGCATCAAGATCTATAGAGATAGATCAAGATGTTTGATAAGACTTTCAATGAGTACATACCTTGACAAGATTTTGAAAGAGTTCAAAATGGACCAGTCAGAGAAAGAGTTCTCACTTGATCTGTAAGGTGTGAAGTTGAGTGAGACTCAAATCTCGACAACGGCAAAAGAAAGAGAAGGACGAACGTCGTCCCCTATGCCTTAGCCATAGGCTCTATATTATGCCATGTTGTGTACCGCACCTGGTGTGTGCCTTGCCATGAGTCTGTCAAGGGGTACAAAAGTGACCCAGGAGTGGATCACTAGACAGCGGTCAAGATTATCCTTAGTAACTAAAATACTAAGGAGATGTTTCTCGATTATGGAGGTGATAAAGAGTTCGTCGTAAAGAGTTATGTCGATGCAAGCTTTAACACCAATCCGCATGACTCGTAGTAGCAATATGGATACATATAGTGGAGCAGCCATTTGGAATAGTACCAAGTGGAGTGTGGTAGCAGTGTTTATGGTTTGACATAGATATTTGCAAAATACACATGGATCTCAGTGTCGCAGACCCATTGATTATAAGACCTCTCTCACATGCAAAGCATGATCGAGCCCCAGAATTCATTGGGTGTTAGATTCATAACAATGCGAATCACATGGTGATGTGAACTAGATTATTGACTCTAGTGCAAGTGGGAGACTGTTGGAAATATGCCCTAGAGGCAATAATAAATTAGTTATTATCATATTTCCTTGTTCATGATAATCGTTTATTATCCATGATATAATTGTATTGATCGGAGACTTAGATGCATGTGTGGATACATAGACTTAGATCCCGGACGTCATGAGGAGCTCCGGAATGGTCCAGAGGTAAAGATTGATATATATGAAGTCCTATTTTGGTCACCGGGAAAGTTTCGGGCTCATCGGTAGTGTACCGGGAGTGCCGGGAGTGTATCGGGAGACCATCAGGAGGGGTATTTCGACCCAAGAGGCTACATGGGCTGTGGGAGATTGAATACCAGCCCTTAGTGGGCTGGTGGAAGTCCCACACAAGGCCCATGCGGCTGGGAGAGAAAACCCAAAGAGAAAAGGCAAAATAGGGTGGAATCCTAGTCCTACTAGGATTGGAGGAGGAGTCCTCCTCTACTCCTTGATTCGGCCGAACCAAGGGCTGGTCCCTTGAGGGACAAGCCTCCTCCTCTCTCCCTCCAATATATACTGGAGGTTTTAGGGGTTTTGCACTTCATTTTCATCCACGTGCTACCCGTTCCTCTAGTGCATAGTTTCTCCTCTAGATCGGTTTTCTGCAGTGCTTAGGCGAAGCCTTGCCGAAATTGCTCCACCACCATCGCCATGGTGCCGTCATGCTGCCGGAGAACTCGTCTACCTCTCCGCTCCCTCTTGCTGGATCAAGACGGCGGAGATCTTCATCGAGCTGTACGTGTGTTAAACGCGGAGGTGCCATCCGTTCGGCGCTAGATCGGAAGGACCATGATCAAGATTGCGAGACAGATCGTGATGAGATCGCGGGATGGATCATGATGAGTTCGCGGGATGGATCGTGATTGGATCGCGGGACGGATCATGATGAGATCGCGGGACGCTCGGCGATTTGGATCGTGAAGATGTTCGACTACACCAACCGCGTTTCTTAACGCTTCCCGCTTAGCAATCTACAAGGGTATGTAGATCCACTCTCCCTCTCTTAGATGCTCATTACCATGGATAGATCTTGCGTGGTGCGTAGGAAAATTTTGTTTCCCATGCAACGTTCCCCAACAATACATACATACATGAAAAAAACTAGTGCCATACATATACATGAACATATACATACATACATACATACATACATACATACATACAAACAAACATACATGAACATACATACATACATGAAAAAATATTGTGCCATACAACATACATACATACATGAACAAAAATATAGTGTCAATGGCGGCGGCAGTGCAGGGTGGCGGCGGCGGCAACGGCGGCGGCAGCATAGGGCGGTGGCGGCGGCAACGGCGGCGGCAGCGGAGGCCTTGGGAAATGGGGGAGCTCACTAGGGGTGCGGCGATGGAGCTGGAGGCCGACGATGTCGACGACGACCGGCTCAGGGGCACACGGCGACGTGGAGGAGAGCGTGCTAGGAGGTCAAGCGCCAGCAACAGTCAGCGGGCTCAGGGACAGCAGGGTGCCGGCGAGGACGTCGGCGAGGGCAACGGCAAAATCCGGTAGCCTACTGGCGTCAAGGTCGTCGGTGGCGCCGTTAGGGGAGAGGAGAGAAGAAATTGCATATGGATTGGAAAAACTGCTAAGTGCCATTTATATAGCCCCCCCTTTAGTTCCGGTTGGTGGGTCCAACTGGGACTAATGCCCCCCCTTTAGTCCTGGTTGGAGCCACCAACCGGGACTAAATGTCAATTTCCAACAACCCAAAGGGTGGGAAGCCGAGCCCTTTAGTCCCGGTTGGTATTGGTGGCACCAACCGGGACTAAAGGGGGTATTAGTCCCGGTTGGCGCCACGAACCGGGACTAAAGGGTTGTGCTTCCCATAGACACAAGTTTAGTCCCACCTCGCTAGTCGAGATGGGCTCGGAGTGGTTTATAAGAATTGTTGCCCCTGTCCACTTGAGCTCCTCTCCAATGCAGGCAGTACAGGCCTATCTGAAGCCCTAGTGGGCCTTCTCGCACTACGGGCCTGCATCCTGGACCATTTCTAGGGTTTCTAGTCGTATGCAGGCCATGGTGTCTAGTAGGCGAGCCTTTTTTGCATATATTATGTTTCAAATTTTTAATGTTATTTTTTTCCATATTTTATTTTTAGTTATATAATTTTAGTTGCATAATTTTTATTTTTTTTAATTCTTTTTAGTTGATTTCTTCTGCTATTAGACTTTTATAAAAGGTTTTTAGTTTCTATTAAAGCTTGTAACAAAAAATATTTTATGAAAATTCTTTTTACTATTAATGTTTTTTAACAAATAAATACTTTGGTAATTTTAGTTTATATTATTTTGATTCTTTTCGCTAATGAAGAATATTATATTTAATTGGTTCGTTTTAGTTCACTCTTTGTGCTATTACAGTTTTATAAAAGACTTTTTAACTCAAGACTTTTTCTACATTTAACATGCACCATTCAAAGCCACATCATCAGTTTTCAACCCTTTTCTGACTTCATTTGCAATTTTTCATGCATTTCATAATTTATTTTGAACTAAAATGACCTTGAAATTGAAAAGCACTTCAAATGAACTCTGAAATGGTTAAAAGTTGGCATGGTATCATAATTTCACCATCATAGCATGTGCTAAAAAGTTGATAGGCTTACGGGAAAAATTGGATGCACTTCGTATACAAACTGAACAATCTCTTTTGAAGTATCAGGGTTTCAGACGAAAACTCGTCTAATATAAAGGGATTTCATTTTCTAAACATATTTTAACTCAAGACATTTTCAGCATTCAATATGCACCGTTCAAAGCCACATCTCACTTTTCAACCATTTTCTGACTTCATTTGCTATTTTTCATGCACTTCATTATTTATTTTGAGCTAAAAGGACCCTCAAATTGAAAAGCACTGCAAATGAACACTGAAATGGTTGAAAGTTGGCATGGTATCATAATTTCACCCATATAGCATGTGCCAAAAAGTTGAGAGGGTTACGGGAAAAACTGGATGCACTTCGTGTAAAACTTGACAATCTCTTTCGAAGTATCAGGGTTTCGGACAAAAACTCGTCTATTACAAGGGGATTTCATTTTCTAAACATATTTTAACTCAAGACTTTTTCTGTATTCAATATGCACTGTTCAAAGCCATATCGGCACTTTTCAGCCCTTTTCTGACTTCATTTGCAATTTTTCATGCATTTCATGATTTATTTTAGCTAAAATGACCCTGAAATTGAAAAGCGCTACAAATGAACTCTGAAATGGTTGAAAGTTGGCATGGTATCATAATTTCACCCACATACCATGTGCCAAAAAGTTGAGAGCATTACGGAAAAAACTAGATGCACTTCGTATACAAACTGGACAATCTCTTTCAAAGTATCAAGGTTTCGGACGAAAACTCATCTATTACAAAGGATTTCATTTTTTAAACTTATTTTAACTCAAGAATTTTTCTGCATTCAATATGCACCATTCAAAGCCACATCATCACTTTTCAACCCTTTTCTGACTTCATTTGCTATTTTTCATGCATTTCATAATTTATTTTGAGGTAAAATGATCCTGAAATTGAAAAGCACTGCAAATGAACTCTGAAATGGTTAGAAGTTGACATGGTATCATAATTTCACCCACATAGCATGTGCGAATGTATCAAAAACCATTACAGAACATCATGAATAGAGAAGTGACCAAATTACTACAAATTCATCATCACATTAAAACCAAAATACACTAGTGATCAAATGTTATTACTGAAAAAATACATAAAGTTCATACATAGTTCTCATAGAACAGCATATAGCTCTCTCGAGCATCTAATTAAAACATAAATTGAAACTAACATACAACTATGTAAAACATTTAAATACAACAACAAATGCGATCATAATCACAACTAAGGTAACAATTGATCCAACAGCATAATGATACCAAGCCTCATTATCAATGACATGTTTTCTTATCTTTCTAATCTTCAAGCGCATTCCATCCACCTTGACCTTGTGGTCATCGACGACATGGGCAACATGCAATTCCAATTACATCTTCTCCTCCTCAATTCTTTTAAAAAAATTCTTTCAAATCCTCATTTTCTCAACTAAATTTAAGCTCTCGACAAGAGGGTTGGTTGGAATTCCCGATTCACATACCTCCTAGATAAACACATCTATGCCACGTTGGTCGGCATAATTTCATAAACACTAAATGAAACAAATAGTTGTAAAAGATAATATACCACGTCCGAATCATAGACCGAACGAGGGTCGACGTGGACGGATACCATAACCATGGACCTATATAATAACAAATAATAATAAAAGTAAGAAATTTATACAAGTATCTATGTAAATCATACAAGTAAGAACTTTTTCTTTTTAAAAGAAGATAAGAACAAGAGACTCACTACGGTGGTGTTGGCGACGAGATCGGCGCGGGCGATCGACGACTGTGAGGACGGGGATGGGACATGACATACCGCCAAACCTAGAGAAATCTTGAGGAAAATGGAGCTTGGAGGTCGAGCTTGGAGAGGAGAAAGCTTCAGTGTGGCTCTGACATTTCATCAAACACCTCGTATGCATAGGAGGTGAGAACAAAGCAGCACACACCTCCCATGCACCGGCCGGCCAAAAAATAGAGGAGTGAGTGGGCAGAGGCAAGCATACATACATACATATACATATATATATATAGCCATCTCTTTAGTTCCGGTTTCAGACATGAACCGATACTAAAGGGCCTCGCTCCCAAGGCCCTTTAGTCACTGTTCGTGTCTAGAACCAGGACTAAAGGGGTCAAACGAATCGGGACTGGTTCCTACCAAGGCCCGGCCTACGTTCTGGCCTCATGAATCGGGACCGATACACCCATTAGTCTTGGTTCGTAACACGACCAGGACTACTGCAATATTCTGGCCCGTTTCAAAGCCCTGTTTTCTACTAGTATATGTAGACCAGGTGGGAGACAATGCTGAATTTGTGTTCTTGACAATGGGTGGTTGCACACTCTGTCTGGACATCACTAGCAAGACACTGCATAAAGAGCATGAGAGCGCAAAAAAGATTGATATCCCTGTGTTGTCAAGCCTTTTATGATGATTTGGCCACCCAAATTCCCTGTGCTCAAGGATAATCTTTCAAGGTTTGGTTTATGTAGTTTTGCAGTGTGCACCGTCATTGCACTGTTTGTTAACAGTACTAGCTAAGCAACTTTAGATAATGCTTGTCTTAAGATGTTTCAAAATAACCTGAGTACTAGGGCATTCTTACATGTGGTCATATTATCGGACCCTTGGGCATGGGAGTGGTTTGTTGTTGTTAAGGCTTGTGTTGGCACTAAATATAGTGCTTCTTGAACTTTTTAATCCGTCCTTATAAAGTCTCGTAACAACAGTTTGTGGTGGCACAAAAAAATGTCACGTTTGGTGTTTTTAGCATGGTCCTCACATTTTGTTGTATTGTGTTTGAATTATCAGCGTAGAATCACAAATTAGGCTTACAAAGTTAAAAATATCATGTATATGGATAAGAGCTGAAAGATGCCTAGCCTTTAACCACTACATTTATCTTCCCATGAATGTTATCACAAATACATCAGGCATAGAGTCTTTTTATTGTTGTTTCTTAAACATATACCTGTGTATTAACAATTTTATTTATCGTGGAGTATGAGATTGTCAATACTTGTTTTTTCTCTGGATGTTGCTTAGTGGACTGTAAATTTCACATGGGCATGTTTGAGCTTATGCAAGATTTATGATTCACATTTTACATCGTGATATTTTTTCTTCTGTATGGCAATTTAAGTTTATGTGGCATCGTCTTGTGTGTATAGAGTTTTGTTGTGCGGGAGTACAAACTACTCCCTACGTTCCTTTATATAGGTTGCATTTGTTTTTCGATAAAATTCCACAATGTAAGGTGCATTTCTTCTTATTCCTTGTAATTCCATTTTAGCCCTCCAGAAAAAGAAAAGTATCTCCCCCGATTGGATGTCTTTCTCCTTATAGTGCAAAAAGGCAAGTATCTCTCTCCTGATTACGTGTATCTCTTCCTTTTTAGCCTAAATGATTTAATTGCCCACAATCAACAAATTAACAAGGGTAATTTCGTCATGAGTTATCTATAATTATGTCTCTTGGTCACCGCACCGAAAACAATACACCTTACATAAAGGAATGGGGGGAGTATAAACTAAAATCATTCTGGGATATGTAGACATTTAACATGTACTCCTAGAACATTTTGTAAGAATAAAAACTATATTTCTGTAGTAGTAGATTATTATTTGATTTCTGAGCATGCATCACATTTGACTATTGTTGTACTAGCCATTTGTCCAATTAGTCCATTTTACTTTTTGATGCACAAAGTGGCATAAAAAAGTTGGATGTTGCATTACCTCCATCTTGACCCTTCATTTGTTTTCTTCCAAACATAAATGTCATGTGAAGAATAACCAAGGATATCCAGAACCAAAAGCTTTTGGATTGTATGCGATAAGGAAGAGTTGAGCGTTGCATTTACTTATTAGAAGTTCTAACTATCTTTGTTATAACTTATAGCGGATTAACTAGGATGTTATGTAACAGGAGCATGTACTCCTATCCACATGGTACCATGACTGTCTGCGACTGATATATTTCTCTTCGTTGACAGGACTCCCATTATGCATGTTTAGTACTTCCTCCGTTCCTAAATATAAGACCTTATAGAGATTGCACTATAGACTACATACAAAGCAAAATGGATGAATCTACATTCTAAAAGATGTCTATATACATTCGTATGTAGCTTATAGTTGAATCTTTAAAAGGTCTTATATTTAGGAACAGAGGGAGTAGCTATCTGTTTGGTATCTGATTGGGTCGCTGCCTTGTGGTGGTTGTTGTCGCATGTTATGTGTGGTATTTGCAGAACGAACTAATAGCCTCACGTTTTGGGGCCTTTGCATAGGCCCTGCTAAATGCAGTTACCATACCAGGGGTCATAGAATGAAGTGGTGATCAACATAATGGTAAGTTTAAATATAATACTAGGAGTCTGGGAGACATATTTGCATCGGTTTAATTTGCTATCTCAAGAATAGGTATTGCCTGCTGTTTTTTCATGAAATACTTTCAAAGCTAACTGCAGTAAGTGGAATCACTCAGTAGTAAATAAATTCACTAGTGGGAAACATACATGCATCTCACAGTTAGTTGGACTAAATTAAGGAAAGTTAAAATGGAATTCACTGTCTCAGGATTTATTGATTCTTAATGTTTCTGTTGGAGGACAAAGTAGCAGCAAAAAGAGGGTGAGCTGCATGTTAGGTTGATGTCTCCCGTGTGAGCCCAACGGCCCATCAGACCCCTGATCCGCACCCTGATCAGGGGTCCTCAACCCACTATGGTTGACGGGCCCCTATCACCTACACTATATAAAGAGTTGGAGGTCGGCGGCTCGCAACACGAGGTTTGTCACAAGCTGCATGCCCCACCGACACACCTACCGATCTAGGTCTTGCGCAGTGCTGACGGGAAGCGCCGCCATCGTCAAGCCCACTCACCACCACCGCCATCTCTCTCTCTGTCATCGCCGCCGTCACCATCACACCATGGCCAACGGCGGGAGCTCCTCGGGTTAGGGAGAAGGTAGTCCTCCTCTCCATCTATCTCTCTTTGTTCTCTCTCACACACACTCGAATCATCACCACAGAGGCATTGTGCACAGCACTGCTGTCACACGTCTATGCTAGTCGATCTATAGTAACTATCAATGGTTTCAGAGCCACTAGTCATTAGATTTGTTTCGGTAGAAAGAAGAAAAGAAAAAGCAATCCCCATCCAATAGAAACCCTAACCCTCACAGAGAAAAGAGGGGAAAGGGAGAAGGAAAAGAATAGCTCACGGAGCTGTGCGCCGCCTTCGAGCCGCACCTATTCCTCTCGATCCGATGCACACCAGAAGGGGCAAAGAGCCCCGCAGCCAAACTGCTCGACGGCGGCGCACTCACCGTGAGGTCGACGCGCAGCCGACGAGGGGAATGGCCACAGCACCGTCGTCGGAACCTCCACGGCCGCTACCTCTGCTCGCAGAACTGTGGCGGTTGGAGGTAGAAGGGGAAGGGTGTTGGGGAACGTCGCATGGGAAACAAAAAATTTCCTACGCACACGCAAACCTATCCATGGTGATGAGCATCTACGAGAGGGAGAGTGGATCTACGTACCCTTGTAGATCGCTAAGCGGGAAGCGTTAAGAAACGTGGTTGGTGTAGTCAAACTTCTTCGCGATCCAAATCGCCGAGCGTCCCGCGATCCAATCACCAACCGTCCCGCGAACACATCATGATCCGTCCCGCGAACTCATCACGATCCGTCTCACGATCTTGATCACGATCTGTCCCGCAAACTCATCACGATCCGTTCCTTGATCACATCACGAACCGTCTCGCGATCTCGATCACGGTCCTTCCGATCTAGCGCCAAACGTGTTCTGCGCGTGCAAATCTGGCTTGCACCCGTTGTATGTGAACGTAGAGTCTATCACACCCGATCATCACGTGGTGTCTCAACATGACGAACTTTCGCAACGGTGCACACTCGGGGAGAACACAATTCATCTTGAAATTCAAGTGAGGGATCACCTTATAACTCTATCGTCGTCCTAAGCAAAACAAGGTGCATAAAAGGATTAACATCACATGCAAATCATAAGTGACATGATATGGCCATGATCTTGTGCTTTTGATCTCCATCATGAAAGCACCGACATGATCTCCATCGTCACCGGCATGACACCATGATCTCCATCATCTTGATCTCCATCAACGTGTCACCATCGGGGTTGTCACGCCCTGCATGCTTCTACTACTATTGCTACCGTAGCGATAAAGTAAAGCATTACACGGCGCTTAATGATTGACACGCGGGTCATACAATAATTAAAGACAACCCTATGGCTCCTGCCGGTTGCCGTATTCATCAACATGCAAGTCGTGATAATCTATACATCACATGATCATCTCATACATCACATATATCACATCATGTAATTGGCCATATCATATCACAACATACCCTGCAAAAACAAGTTAGACGTCCTCTAATTGTTGTTGCATGTTTTACGTGGCTGCTACGGGTATCTAGCAAGAACAATTCTCACCTACGCATAAACCACAACAGTGATACACTAGTTTGCTTTTCAACCTTCTCAAGGACCGCCTTTGTCGGATCCGATCCAACTGAAGTGAGAGAAACTGTCACCCGCAAGCCATCTAGGCAACAAGTTGCGTCGAGGGAACCGGTCTCTCGTAAGCGTACGAGTAATGTTGGTCCGGGCCGCTTCATCTCACAATCCAGCTGAACCAAAATCCGACCAAGGGAGGAAGCAATCTAAGCATCAACGCCCACAAACCCTTTGTGTTCTACTCGAGATCTCATCGAACCATCAACCTAGCTCATGATGCCACTGTCGGGGAACGTCGCATGGGAAACAAAAAAATTCCTACGCACACCCAAACCTATCCATGGTGATGAGCATCTACGAGAGGGAGAGTGGATCTACGTACCCTTGTAGATCGCTAAGCGGGAAGCGTTAAGAAACGCGGTTGGTGTAGTCGAACTTCTTCGCGATCCAAATCGCCGAGCGTCCCGCTATCCAATCACGAACCGTCCCGCGAACACATCATGATCCGTCCCGCGAACTCATCATGATCCGTCTCACAATCTTGATCACGATCTGTCCTGCGAACTCATCACGATCCGTTCCGTGATCACATCACGAACCGTCTCGCGATCTCGATCACGGTCCTTCCGATCTAGCGCCGAACGGACGGCACCTCCGCGTTCAGCACACGTGCAGCTTGATGATGATCTCCACCGTCTCGATCCAGCGAGAGGAGGTGGAGAGGAGAGAGAGTTCACCGGCAGGGTGACGGCGCTCCGGTGATGGTGGTGAAGCAATTCCGGGAGGGCTTCGCCTAGGCGCTGCAGAAAACCGATCTAGAGGAGAAACTATGCACCGGTGGAACGGGTAGCACGTGGCCGGAAATTCTGTCCAAAAACCACCCAACCCACTAGTATATATAGGAGGAGAGGAGAGGAGAGGCAGCCAAGGCCTTTGGGTCGGCCGAAATAGGAGGTGGGAAGCAATCCTACTTCACCTCCAATCCTAGTTGGAGTAGGATTGCCTCCTATTGGCTGATTTTCCACTTTTTTCTTTAGGACTTTCTCTCCTGCGCCATGGGCCTTTGTGGCTGTTTTCCCAGACCACTAAGGGCTGGTTATTATTCTCCCACAGCCCATGGACCTCTTGGGGTCGAAATACCCCTCCCGGAGGCCTCCCGGTACACTACCGGCACTCCCGGTACACTACCGGCACTCCCGATACACTACCGATGAGCCCGAAACTTTTCCGGAAACCAAACTGGGACTTCCTATATATGAATCTTTACCTCCGGACCATTTCGGAGATCCTCGTGATGTCCGGGATCTCATACGGGACTCCGAACAAACTTCGGTCACCACCATACATAACTCTACACTACCGAAACGTCACTGAACCTTAAGTGTGCAGACCCTGCGGGTTCGAGAACTATGTAGACATGACCGAGACACCTCTACGGTCAATAACCAATGGCGGGACCTGGACGTCCACATTGGTTCCTACATATTCTACGAAGATCTTTATCGGTCGAACCTCTATGTCAAGGATTCAGTTAATCCCGTATAACGTTCCCTTTGTTCTTCGGTATGTTACTTGCCCGAGATTCGATCCTCGGTATCTCCATATCTAGTTCAACCTCGTTACCGGAAAGTCTCTTTACTCGTTCCGTAATACAAGATCCCACAGCTAACAATTAGTCACATTGCTTGCAGGGCTTATTGTGATGTTGCATTACCGAGTGGGCCCCGAGATACCTCTCCGTCACACGGAGTAACAAATCCCAGTCTCGATCCATGCCAACTCAACAGACACCATCGGAGATACCTGTAGAGCACCTTTATAGTCACCCAGTTACGTTGCGACGTTTGATACACACAAGGCACACCTCCGATATCTGTGAGTTGCATGATCTTATGGTCATAGGAACACATACTTGACATGCGGAAAACAGTAGCAATAAACTGACACGATCATATGCTACGTTTGCAGTTTGGGTCTTGTCCATCACATCATTCTCCTAATGATGTGACCCCGTTATCAAATGACATCTCATGTCCATGGCTAGAAAACCTTAACCATCTTTTGATCAACGAGCTAGTCTATTAGAGGCATACTAGGGACATGGTTTTGTCTATGTATCCACACAAGCATCTAAGTCTCCGATCAATACAATTATAGCATGGATAATAAACGATTATCATGAACAAGGAAATATGATAATAACTAATTTATTATTGCCTCTAGGGCATATTTCCAACAAAGGGGGCCCGTGCGTCGCGGCGGCAAGACGTCGTCGCCGACGGCCGGCGAAGCTTTTCCCCGCTGTCGGGCTGCCATGAGAGAATAGGAGGCGGTCCCTCTCCGGGTTCTCTCTGCAACATAAAGGAAAAGAGGGGAGGTAGGAAGGGAAGGCGTGCACGGCGAGGTGGTCTTTGACCCCGTCGCCGGCGGGCGGCCTGAGCGTCACCGATAGCCGTTGTCGCCGCTCCTGAGCGAGAGAGGGAGAGCGAACGGCGTGGGGTGGGGGAAATGATTAGGGTTTCCTACCCCGAAGGTGCTGGGCATATTTTGTGCCTCTGATCTGCACGTGCGGCCGTCGGATCGGTATGAGCCGCATGCAACGATCGGGAGCCACCACAGCCCCTCCCGAGGCCGCGACTGGGCCAATGAGGGGGTGGGCCGGCTGGGCCAGCGCCCCATGTCAGGGGGTGTGAGGGAGCGGGTCGTTTTCGGTCCAGAGCGCTCTAGTAGTTTTTTCTTTTAGTTTTGATTGCTTTTTCTATGCATTTTTTCCAACGAAAAATGTGTTTAGAAAATAGAAAAGACATAGAAATGTTTCTGCAAAGAAAAATAGAAAAGTTTTTGAAAATAAAAATAGAAATTTTTCACAAAAAGAAAATTTCATGAATTTTATAAAAGAAAATAATAAAAGTTAATGCATTTTTATTTGGTAAAAGAAAAGATTCAGTAAAGTATAAAAATTTAATGAATTTTACATTCATTTTTTCCGCTGCGTAAATAATTAATAGTGCTCTTTTACAAAGAAAAAAAAGTTTAGAGAGAACTAAATTTAAAGAGCACATTAAAGTGTTTATTAAAATGAATATGATTATGTTATTTTTATGACCAACGTTGTTAATAACATGATCATGTTTTATTATAGCTATAAAAGATGCTTTTGTTTCTACTTTTGCCCAACAGTAATATAGATTTAATTGCATAGACAATTTTATGTTTAATTTGACCAACACGAGTCCAGTAATAAGGCGTGGTTGAGCTTAAGAGCATCTCCAATCAGATGCAAGTTGCATGTTGGATAAAATGGCTATATAGCACTTGCACGATTGAAAGTAACGCTTCAGCAGCCGTGTTATAATCCCACGTGGGGTAAACGAGCTTCATGTCATGTGCAAAAAATGCACTGGACAACCTACCCTATCGCCAAGGTCCCTGGCGGTAGGGTCTGGAACCCTACCGCACGGCCATGCCCATTCCAGGTTAGATTAATGCACATGATCATTACAATTTCAGGAGGCTACCACTTGATGAGTTGCCTAAAAGATGTTCCAACACTCAGAGGCGACAATTACTCTGAGTGAAGGAAGAAAGTAGACATGTCATTTGTCTGTGTTGAGGTGGACTGGGTTGTGGACGCTCCAAAGCCGGTCAAATCTATAGAGCCAGTTAGAGAGGCCACTGATGATGATGATGCGTGGGACAGGAAGATGAGGGACTATGCTCCATTGGAGATGTCATACACCCTCGACAACAAAAAGTGGATCACCGCCAACAAAAAGTGTATGGCATTTATAAAGAATACAATTGAGAATGCCATTGTGGGCTCAATTGAAGAGTGCACTTCCATTGGGGAGTTTCTAACAAAGATAAAGAGTCAGTTCACTGGTTCTTCAAAGATATATGCCACCCAGTTGCTCAAGCAACTGGTAACAGAGAACTACACTGGCTGTTGGTCATGGCATTCAAGAGCACATTCTCAGGATGAGCAACATGGTAGCCAAACTCAAGCCCATGGATGCAGACTTGAAGCTCAAACCTGCGCTCCTGGTCCACCTGATTATGGCTTTGCTGCCTAAAGAGTTTGACACATTTTTTGTCAACTATAGCATGTCACCTGAAAATGGGACTTAGAAAAGACTATAGCCATGTGCGTCCAAGAAGAGGACAGACTGAAAGCTTCACATGGTGGTTCTCTCAACCAAGGTTGTCAGAATCGCGATTCTCTTATGCGATTCTACGACTTTACGATCCAAATTAACCCCTCTGATTCTATGATTTTACTTCATAGAATCTACGTTTCTATGATCCTGATAGTGAAGATTCTACGATTTGTGATTCTACCATCAGAGTTCCGATCCGATTCAACCTTGTCTCAACTATGTGAAGGACCATAAGAAAAAGAATTACAATCCAAATACCAAAGGTTCTCCTTCAAAGCCACATGGAAAAGCACCCTATCAGCATCAGCATCAGCAGAAGTCCTTTCCAGTCAACAAAGACACTTGGCTCCACTGTAAGCAGACAGGGCACTACAAGAAAGGTTGCCCTGCTTGGCTAAAGTCTATTATGGCAAAGAGAGGTAACGACATCATTTCCTTTGTAAATGAATACTTGTATACACTATTTTCGAAATCTACTTGGTGGATTGACTCAGGAGCAACTATTCATGTTGCAAACTCTTTATAGGGATTCCATTCGATGAGGACTATGCAAAGAAGCGAAAGATGCATTGAAGCCGCTAATGGAGTTCAACCAAAAGTTGAAGCTGTCGACGACATCTCCTTGGAGTTAGCTGATGGGTTCAATCTTCTACTTAGAGATGTCTTATTTGTTCCTTCATGCCATAGAAACTTAATTAGTGTTTCTTGTTTGGACAAAGACAATTATGAGTGTTATTTTGGACATGGCAAGTGTGCCATATGGTGTAATAATGCTAATGTGGGTGTTGCTTTACTTCACAATGAGCTTTATTTGCTATCACTTAGTGAAAAAGTGCATTATGTGTCCAATGTGAATGATCATGCTTCCTCGTCGAACAAAGAGCAAAAGAAAAGAAAGAGAACTGACGACTCATCAAAATTATGGCACTGTCGCTTGGGCCATATTTTCAGGGGAGAATAGAAAGATTAGTCAAAAGTGAAATTCTTCCTCCGTTAGAATTCTCAGACTTAGAACAATGCGTAGATTGCATTAAAGGAAAGTATGTAAAACGAATCAAAAAGGGTGCAATCCATAGCACAGGCACACTAGAAATCATCCATACTGACATTTGTGGACCATTTCCGGTGAAAAGTATGGATGGATATGACACATTCATAACATTCACAGATGATTACTCTCACTATGGATATATTTATCCAATCAAAGAAAGATCTGAAGCATTGGATAAATTTAAAATATTCAAAGCTGAAGTTGAAAATCAGCATGATAAAAGACTAAAGATAGTAAGGTCCGACCGTGGGGGAGAGTACTACGGTCAGCACATCCCATATGGCCAAGTCCCTGGACCTTTTGCAAAGTTTTTATAGGAGACTATCATAGTAGCCAATGTCGAGCGAGCCTCAGCAAAATGGAGTAGCTGAAAGGTATAACCGTACTCTGATGGATATGGTGCGCAGCATGATGAGTTACTCCACCTTGCCATTGGGATTATGGATGGAGGCGCTTAAAACTGCCATTCACTTTCTCAACAAAGTGTCAAGCAAGTCGATGACCAAAACACCGTACGAGCTGTGGACAGGAAGAGTGCCCTCTTTACAACACTTCAGGGTGTGGGGGTGCCCCGTTGAGGCCGTTTAATCCAAACATTGCAAAATTAGATCCCAAAACAGTGAGTTGCCACTTCATTGGTTATCCAGACAGATCGAAGGGTTTTCGGTTCTACTGCCCAGACAAATATACAAAGTTTGTAGAAACAAGACATGCAGTCTTCTTAGAGGATGAAATGATGAGGGGGAGCTTGGTAGCTCGGAAAATTGATCTTGAGGAGAAGAGGGTGCATTCACCTAATCTGATGATTCAGGAGCCATTTTTCTCACTACCAGCTGTAACTCCACCCATGACAACTATGAGAGAAGACCCGAAACCTATCCATCAGGAGCCGACTGAACCCGCTATTGAGCATGAAAGGGAGGTACAACAGCCAACACTAGAAGATGTGCTGCAAGTTGAGACACAAAATGTGCCAGAAACTGAGGCCCTTAGAAGATCTAATAGAACAAGAAGATCAGCTATTTCTACTAATTATAAAATAACACAGAAATGGTTCCTATGGAAGGTGATCCCACTACATATGAAGAAGCCATTAAAGGCCCTAACTCATCAAAATGACTACAAGCAATGGAAGATGAGATGAAATCTATGAGTTCGAAAGATGTTTGGGACTTAGTGGAAAATCCTAAAGGAGCCAAAACAGTAGGCTGCAAATGGGTCTACAAAACTAAGTATGACCCTAATGGGAATGTAGAAAAGTACAAAGCCCGACTTGTGGCTAAAGGATTTACACAAGGAGAAGAGATAGATTACAATAAGACCTTTTCCCTAGTCTCATGTAAGGATTCCTTCAGAATCATAATGGCATTAGTTGCTCATTTTGATTTAGAGTTACATCAAATGGATGTCAAGACGTCATTTCTGAATGGTGATTTGAAAGAAAATGTCTACATGAAACAACCCAAGGGTTTTATCATGGAAGGCAATGAAAATATGGGATGCCGCCTAAAGAAATCCATTTATGGATTAAGGCAAACCTCTAGACAGTGATATCTAAAGTTTAATCAAACGGTTAAAAGTTTTGGGTTCAAAGAAAATATTGAGGATAACTGCATTTATGCAAGGTTTAAAAATGGGAAATATATTTTCCTAATCTTGTATGTGGATGATATCCTGCTTGATAGCAGTGACGTTAGTCTACTACTAGAAACAAAGAAGTTCTTATATTCAAATTTTGATATCACAGATCTTGGTGAAGCATCCTATGTTTTGGGCATAGAAATTCACGGAGATAGGAACAATGGAGTCTTAGGACTATCGTAGAAGGCATATTTAGAAAAGGTTCTTCAAAAGTATAATATGCATGCGAGTGAAGCCACACCTGCTCCTATAGTCAAGGGCGATAGTTTTGGGAAATTCCAATGTCCCAAGAACCAGTACGAGATCGATCTCATGAAACCAGTACTATATGCTTCGGCTGTTGGAAGCTTACAGTATGCACAAGTGTGCACTCGTCCTGACTTAGCTTTTGTTACCGGGGTACTCAGTAGATATCAAGAGAATCCAAGCATGGAGCACTGGAAGATGGAAAGAAGGCATTGTGTTATGTGTAAGGCACGAAGCACTACATGCTAACATACAGGAGATCCGATTCCCTAAAGATAAAAGGGTATTCAGACGCAGATTTTGTAGGGGATAGAGATGATAGAAAATCCACGTCAGGATACGTCTTCACTCTCGGAGCTATTTCGTGGAAAAGCTCTAAACAGTCAATAGTTGCATCATCCACGATGTATGCAGAATTCATAGCATGATTCGAGACCACAGGCACGCGATATGGCTAAAGAAATTTATACCCCACTTGAAAGTGGTAGATTGTATTCACAAACCACTAAATATGTATTGTGACAACTAGCCCGCGGTATTTTATGCTCACAATAACAAGTCGGGTAATGCTGCCAAAACAATAGAGATAAAGTATTATGTTATGAAAGATAAAATCCAGGATCATACAAGTCTCGAGCATATAAGGACAAATGATATGCTTGTGGATCCACTTACGAAAGGCTTACCACCCAATGTGTTCAAGAAACACTTAGCCGGCATGGGTTTAAGGGAAAAGCCTTATGATTCCTGGATCATGAGAGGCCCAAAAGGAACATAATTTGTTTTTAAACAGAGCGTATGTTGTAGCTGTATGATTCTATCGGCCTTAAGCTGTGACGATGAAACATGCTCTATGTATCAATATGTGATGAAACAAATAAACTAGAAAGTATAAAGTTAAAAGTAAAAGTTGAGATCAAGGGGGAGAATGTTAGGTTGATCTCTCCCGTGTGATCCCAACGGCCCATCGGACCCTTGATCCGTGCCCTGATCGGGGGCGCTCAACCCACTATGGTTGACGGGCCCCTGCCAGCTGCGCTATATAAAGAGGTGGGGGCCGGCGGCTCGCAACACGAGGTTCGTCGCAAGCCGCATGCCCCACCGACACACCTACCGATCTAGGTCTTGCGCAGTGCTGACAAGAAGCGCCGCCACCGTCTCGCCCACTCACCACCACCGCCATCACTCCCTCTATCATCGCCGCCGTCACAATCACACCATGGCCAACGGCGGGAGCTCCTCAGGTAGTCCTCCTCTCCATCTCTGTGTGTGTGTGTTCTCTCTCTTACACACTCGAATCATCACCACAGTGGCATTGTGCACAGCACTGCCGTCACACGTCTATGCTAGTCGATCTACAGTAACTATCACTGCATTCCCCCCTTGCTGGTAGCGAAAACTGTATTAGAGAATCAACAACCAACATTCTCTAGGATATAGTTCTGTATCAGAAGTGCTCTTTCGCTATACTTGAGTTGTGAGAACCATTTTATGTTCCAAATTACTGTCTAGTTCTTTTTTTTTTGCGAATCATTATCAACAATTTAAATAGCAAAAACTGTAAGAGGTGAGAAACCAACCTTATCTGCTTTGCTTTTGTTGTATGAGACAACATAATTGTGTACTGCATCAGGAGCAACCTTTTGCGATACGGTGTTGTGAGAACCATTTTATTTTCATGTTCACGTTGGGGCGGGTTTTCGGGTTGCTATCGAAGTTTTCGAGTCCTGTCATGATCATCTTGTCCTGACTATTTGAGTGACCGGCCATTCTTGTCGGTAACTCAGTTTTAGGTGAGCGATTTGCTCTAAAGGCAACATCATATGGAGGTCGAAATTTTTGGGTAACAAGCTCTTTCTGGTTTTGGGAATCATTTCCTTACGTGAGCTCCCTTTCGTTGTATACCCTAGATGAGTAATAGAGGGCATGCGCCAACAATAAGATGAGTCAATAATAGATTTACAGCATATGTCTCGGTTGATGTTCCGTTGTTGATTTGCGAAAGGTTGAGTTGTTGTTTCCTTGCTGCACATGCATCTGTCTACTTGTGTGCGACAGACAGCGTGATGCTTTGTTCTGTCGCTTATGTTCCAGTATTGCTTCACCTGCTGTGTTTGGTTTAGCTCGCATTTAGTCTTAGCAAGCATCTTTTTCTTTTGTTTGGGTCATATGTCGTCTCACTGTCTCATAAGTCATAACCTGAACTCAGCTGCTAGACAAATCGTTTGCATACGAATCATCATTTTAATTGCTAGCACTGGCACTGGCAGTGGCAGGTCCGCACGTCCATC
The DNA here is from genome assembly GCA_022496015.1 of Hordeum marinum. Lineage (NCBI taxonomy): Eukaryota > Viridiplantae > Streptophyta > Magnoliopsida > Poales > Poaceae > Hordeum > Hordeum marinum. The sequence goes on from CM039672.1 coordinate 392,330,056, forward strand.
ATTTGATACATCACCAAACTGAACCTCATAAACTAAGAAGCATAGACACCAAACTCGGTGTCTTTTGCCATGTTCCCGAGACCGGCCAACACTTCGTCTACTGCATGGTAGATTTGGACCAGATCAAGACATGGGATCTAAGGTGGCCTAGTCATGAAGGCTACAAAAAGGCAGGGCAAATGAAACACCACCTTTTAGATTAACTAATACACCGCTTAGCAATGCAGAAGCATCAGAGCATCAGATTTTCCCATCTTGTTGTTTCCTGTCAACATCCTCTAAAATAGAAATGAGGGGATAAGACGTCAAAATAATTCTAATCCAATTATCTGTTATGTAGGTCATCACTATGATAAACCAAGAAATACGCGAACACAATCAGTTTCTTGTTTCCAACTATACTACAACAGTGGGGAACACAATCACTTTAGAAAATCTGAGGAGATCAGTCTTGCCTCCCCCCGTGTGGCGGCCCCTCCTCGCCCTCCTCCCCTCCTCCCCCCGTGTGGCGGCGCCGCGCCACACCGGGGCAACCTCGCCGGCCGCCTCCGGTCGCCACCAGCGGCCCCTCCTCTCCCGCCGCCGTCGCCGAGGGCGTTGCAGGCTAAGCCTGTGGGCCGCAGCGGCGGCGGCGGCAGCAATCCTCCTCGGCCCACGATTGGATCTGGGTGGCGGCGTTCTACTCCGGCCGAATCAAGGGCGGTGGCGCGGGCCGGCGGCGACTAGGGTCGGTGTGCTGGAGCCAGAGTCGGCGAGATCTCCGCGGCGGCGGCTAGGGCGCCCGATCTGGGCCCAGATGGGCTTCAACGGGCCGCTCCACACGGTGTCGTGCGTCTCCGTTGATCGGTGACATCAAGCTGCTTCTAGGCTGGTCCTGCAACACGAGGACGTCGGGGGCTCCGGCCCTGGGCACGGCAGTGGTGGCCATCTTCTTCACCGGAGGTGCTCGGCCTGAGGCTGGGTGGTCGGATCTCCAGATTCGTCATCAGGTCCCGGCTACGAGTTGGCGAGACAAAGTTGCCGGTGAAAACCGAGCCGATGGCGGGCGATGGCGGCGTTCTGCGTCGTTACCTTGATGAAGCCGTCGTCGTGTAACTATTGTCGACCCACTCGTGCTGCTCCGAGGGAAACCCTAAGATCTGGTCATCCAAATCGGACGATGGCGATACTGCGGTGTCGTTACTTTCTTGGAAGCATCGTTTGTGGAGCAGCGCTGGATGACAGAGGCAGGAGGTGGAGCGGCTAAGTCTTGCACGGAGCTTCGGCGAAGATGTCAAGTCATGCCTGGCCGACAGGTGCTACGCTGTGTCATGCCTGGTCAGCAGGTGCTACGCACGACAAATCCTCCGGAGTCTTCGCATCTGGATGGATGTCGTGGTGGCGTTGGGCATCGTGGTGGCGTGGACGGATGTCTGGACTGGCAAGGACGATGCGGATCTCGATCTTGAAGATAGGTCAACGGTCCGAGGATGATGGCGGCTTCTGGATTCTACAATGTGTGTATGTGGTACGCGTTTTAGGTCTGCTGCGCCGGCTGTTGGTCCAGATACGTTATGTGGATGGATCGACGACGACACCGGTTTTAGATATGGGAGTGAGAGCACTCCACATTATCGAGTTTGTAGGTGTGACTGATGGCTTCGGATGGTTTGATGTATTTTTTTTCCGGTCCTTCGATGAAATAATTAATAAAGATGGTTGTATGCATCGACTGATGCAGAAGCCGGGGGTTTAACCTCCATTTCCAAAAAAAAAAAAAACTTTAGAAAAAACAATTACGTGATTTCTCATCCAAAAAATTCTATATGATCACAGTTCCACAACACTCACAAAAAATTGTACCAAATCTTCCATGGACTTAGCAGAAAAAATGATATGTTTCCTCACCTTATCTTTGGCGTAGCCCCTCACATTCTAAACAGACACTGCCACGGATCGTCTCAGCTCCTTGCTATCGATTCTAGCGATCGCGAGGGCTAGCAAGGTCAGATGCGGAGTCATAACCACCGGGGTAGCAAAGATCTGAAGGGATCGTCTGAGTCATATGAGAGAGAGAGAGAGGGAGAGAGAGAGGTGAACTGTTGATGAAGAACATAGATTAGATAAAGAGATGCAGGCGGGAAATTGCGACTACCTTGTGAGGCGGCGTTGATCCTGAAGGCTGGATGGTACTGAGACCAACCTTCATCGTGGGGTTGTCTGCAGCTTTGATGTTGAAGGAGCGCCCTTCATGGCGAATGGGATCAAAGCAGACGAATTTATTTATTCCAGGGAGAGGAACCACGGTGTGAAACTAAGTACATGTAAAATATTATTTCAGAAAACACATGACTATGCAAATAATTGCTCAGACCTGAGGAGGTGAGCCTGAGTGGGTTTATTCCATGGAGAAGAGGAAGGGATAGGGGTGGAGCAGATTGGGGGGGGGGGGGGGGTGAGAGTAGGAGAGATGAGTGGTTTGTCTCCCACGGTGTGAAACTAATTACATGTAAAAAAGTATTTCAGAAAACACATGACGATGAAAATAATTGCTCAAACTTGAAGAGGTGGGCCTGAGTGGGACTGCATGAGGTGCAACGTGGCTACATGTGGATGGATGATGACGTGGTTGTGCTGCATGTTGAGATAAATCAAGTAGTGGGGATGAACTTCTTAAGTATATATAGGATAGATTGATGGCTATACTATTAACCATGCCACTTCACGCACGACCAAGTCAAAATCGGAAGACATAATCCAAAAATCACAATTGAAAGTGAGGCCTTTAAAATTGGGAAGCATAATGTTATAGAAGATGCTGCAATAAAATGTTGCAACATTCAATGGGTCAGTATTTGTTGGAGATGTTGTGATTACACCATTCAATAACTTAAAAACACAAGTATACCCCTCTATTATAGTTACATCGTTAATTTATTCATAACATGAATCAACCATAAGTACTCAGTCGCCGTCCCCAGCGATAGTTCACGTTCACCCATGAATGTTTTGTCCAGAGATGGAGTGATGGAGTGTTATTCCCTCCATCTCCATCCTTTTTTATAAGATATATTATTATCTCAAAGGTAATTTTTAACTTTTGATCAAAACTGAAAATATAAACATATACAACACGTGATCAATACCATTAAATTTATCTTCATATTTTACTTATTTATTTAATATTGTAGATGACAATAGTGTGATCACAATAGAAATGTCTGACTTCTAAAAAAATCACTATGTCTCGTAAGAATGAACAAATAGGGCTTTGTAGTTGGAATCCATGTCCATCTATGTGCATACATTGACTAAAGGCCGCCAGGATCATCGAAGATCCTGTCGAATCGTGACCATAAACTAGGTTATATACATGCCTGATACCGATCTAATGCAAAATGATATTTGTATTTGATTCCATTTTCTCCTTCCTACATATTACATGTCTATAGGGTAACTGCAACATTCAATTACGAGATACACAAATCGTCCGCGCTTGCTTGTGTGGCAATAACTATGCACATCACTTTGGCGCTTATCAATACATATCATACCAACACTTGAAGCAACTCATCATGTTCATCTCCTTCATTCGCTAGCCAGGAGAATAAGAAAGGAGACTGGGTGGTTGACGGTGATGGTTATGAATAATATCGGTGGCTTAGTGGTGACATTTTTGGGAATGAGATGCATCAAAAATTTGCGCCAGATAAGGTGCTATTTTTGTAGCTAGTGTACTTTGATAGACAATCCATGTAAAAGCTCCATTTAGTTCTCATCTGTTATGAGTGTTGGCTATCATGTTGTAGCCAACTACGGGTTCTTGGGACCAAGTCTGGTCATAATGTCACAATTGGTATGGCATTGCCCTTTTTTATATAGAGAACTTGTTTGTCATTCTATCGTATTTATTTTGTTAGATGGTTTTTTAGTGTATCTCGGTGTGTTTAGTAACTCATACTCACTTTACCTTCAGCCTTGAAGCTTCCAATTGATGGAAGTAGTTGCCGGATAAGGCCATTCCTATAAATTCTCCTAGGCCTGTTGAAATGCTTGACACTAACCCTAAACCTCAAGTTCACTTTGAGCCTTGCTATCACCAGCATTGCCTCATCATTTCGGCATCCAGCTTGCCACCTTTGTTCATGGAGAAGGACCACGGGACGGTGTGAAAATGGAGATTCTTTTATGAAAAAAAATCTATTTAACAAATTTAAAAATAAGTGTATGCATGTAAATTGACACATTGAAAATATAATAGTAGAATAGCACCATCCTCAACTAAAAAAATAGCACCATCCTAATAACTGAATATAAAAACATGGGTGTATTCTAGGTAATCCATTCAAACATTCAACGAAGGCAAAAAAAAAAAGTAAACTTCACATAGAGCAGGCCGGCTATCATGAGCCTACACAACCCTTGTACAAAAACGCTTCCCCCACTGTGGCATATTGGTTCCTACCTTTAGGCCTCTATCCTTGTCCTGCATAGAAGAGGAGTCACAGTGCAAATCACGCAATTGGGTTGCCCACAACCGACGGTAGAAAACCTAGTTTTCTCCTATGTTTTTCAAACAGGTTCGAAAAAAATTCCAAGTTTTTCAAACTGTATTTTGCTTTAGTTTACCTCATTCAGGCACTCAATGTTTGAACATTTCTCAAACTTAAATTTTGAACTTCGTGGAAAGACTAAGGTGGAAAATGGATATATTGAACTGGTTTGCACATTTCACACTTAATATTCAATGAGGGTGCTCATAGCAAACACATTCTTAAGGTATTCGAACTACTTCCAAGTTCAAAAAATGCACTTACAAAACTGGATTTTCTTGGAAAAAATAGCTTGCTTTATGAATTCTGATTCATTTGGGTTTAAGGGCTCAGAGTCCTGAAATGTGCAAGTTTTTGTATTTGGGTCCAACACTTAGTTATTTGGGAATCGAAATACATGTCCATAAGTATATGATCCGCTAAGTTCGTCAACAGACACTAGCTATGTTCATGTACGTACGGAGGATCTTAGTTTAATCGTGAGAAAAAATGGTTTTGTATGTACCTAATCCCTGTCAAATTCATAACAATATTAGTAATAGCAGTATTATCCCTGCTAAACAAATGGTTAGATTTGGTTTGTTAATTTTATGCCCTTTCGTACGAAGTACCGTCCTACAAATAACTGTGGAATTCATTCTCGAGATACACAAATTGTACGTGCTTGTTGGTGAGACACTAAAGCCCCACGTTACTACACCTCTTATCTCTATATAAGATATACCAACACTTGAAGCAACTCTATCATGTCCATCTCCTTTATTTGGTACCAGGACAAGAGGAAAGAGAGTAATGTGTGAGATAGCGATGACCAACATCATTGGTTTAGTGGCAAAATGTGTTGAGAAAGCGATGCATCCGAAATTTGCATCGGAGTGGTACATAGCATTTTAGCTGGCACCGTTCATAAACAAATCCTCCTTTAAGGGTCTGCAAGTTTTGAAGGGCTTTCTAGATGTAAGCAAGTTGGATACTTGTCACGCGATTGAACGTTCCATGCGCCCACACGACAATGCTCCTCTCCCTCACAAGGTAGGGTGCTCTCAGCATCCTCTTTGGCAGCCGAGGCCAGTTTAGAAAATCTTTATGGTCAACGAGAACCCTCTTGGTGGTGGTGACTCTATGTTGTAAATTCATGCTTCTTGCTTAGGGGGTAAATTTTAAGACTAAGTGTCATTTTTTTACCGTATGCGGATATGCTAACTTGTGTAAGACCGTCAAAGTCTCTTCCGGATTGAAGTGTAACAAATGGTCGTAATCACCCCCTCCTCGTAGGTGTACAATCTCCAAAAGAAAAGTTTCCATCAACATTGTAGATATAAAAATGAATTTGTCTCGCTATCATACTTTATTTTATTTCGTAAACCATTCTTTTTCATCATTTTGTTCGATTCAGCAATCCATGTGCTCCTCCTCTACCATTGACTATGGCACCTTTGTTGTAGTGTTTTCAGCGGTTGAATTCATTGGATAAGTTTGGCCCTCTTCAACCTCCAAGCTATATGGTAAAACCCAAAACCCTAGCCCTAGATCTACAACTCTCATCGAGCCTCACATTGATCGATGTTGCCACTTCCGACTCATTGTTGCCTCCAGCTTGCCTCAACTACACATGGAGAAGGGCCATCAGCAAGGGAGAGAAAAATCCATCAAAAAAATCTAGGGAGAGATAAGAATATGGTATTTGTATTTATAAAAAATAATCCCTTGCAAATTGAAACATATTCACATGTAAATTAGCACATTAGGAATCTAATAAGAATTTTAGCATCATCACCAATGTCCTCTTTGTTTCTTAAAACATATCTAACGTTCCTTTTCTTGCTAGGTGGAATTCTTCGTCTATCGGTTCTCTCCTCCCACCATGTCTCTCTAACTATTATTTTGTCCCACCACGCCATATTTGACTGCACATTCCCGTATGGACCTCGATCATATTAATTAATTTACCTTTTGCACCAATGCATCAACTTCCATCTAATTAACTTATCTTTTCCATCAATTCCATATATCACATAATTTACTTACCTTACGTACCAATTTCTTAATTTACGTACCATGCATGACACATCACATGTTACTTTTTTTGTCCTTCTCTCTCTAAGCTGGTCGAAGAACACAAGCTAGAGATGCCGATGATGCGATGTCAGACACGACGGGCTTACCAGTGTATTTTTCATCTACTATTGTTGTGTTGAAATTTTTTTGGCTCATGTACGAACACACGGGAAATTACCTAGTATAATATAAAATACTAATCTAGTACATATAATTTGTTAGAATGCTCAACCAAAGAACCAACAATTAAACTCCACATGGAGTACCGCCAGCCCCACCCGCCTCATGCACTAACTTCCCACAGCCACAAGCTTGCCTTACCTCATGGCAACTAACCCTTTCCCTTTACTTCCAAGGAAGAGGGGTACTCAACTAATGAAAACCTTATCAGTGTCACCCTAGGACGGAGACACGGTAGAATTCCAAAATTTGCTTTCACTTTCCCGATTTGTTTTACTTTGAATTGTCCAGATCGAAGTTCGGTTTTTTATCTAATTTTTTTCTCAATTCTAAGACTTGAACTTCGGTGAAGGGAACAAGGGGAAATTTGATGGATTCAAGTAGATTGCACGTTTTTCACTCTAGTAAAGAAAAATGTGCCACATACAATATAATTATACCACACTTCCATAATAACTTAAAATTACATTGGTTGTTCCACATACAGTATTGTTATGTTTCTATGTGCTCTGTGTAGAGAAAAACAAAGAAGAACTCTCTTGTAGGGAAATAACACATAATTGTGACAAATGAGCAACACAATGATTAAGTTTGAATTTGGTCGTGGGAGAGAGTCCATGGGCCATAATGTGTTACTTCTTGGGTCATAGCACTTGGAGGTAATCAAATGAGAAGGATATTGGTCCGACATTTTGCGAGAATAGAAGGTGACCGTCCACTGCAATCGATTGGTTGCCTTCTTTATAGTAATAGTTGTAGTATAAACCTTGTATAATGTCTGTGAGGTTGCTACGGAATCAAAAATAATAATTAAGTTGTATTGGATTAGTAGTACACAACATAAAAATACAATTGCGACAATGCAAAGAAAAACTCAAACAAGCAAGCGACACTCCACTTGCCAACTGCAGCAGTCATGGGAGCACTTTTGTAAGATTTAAAGTGAAACAATCATGTCTAGATTTTAAAATTTAAAATTTGGGATTATGAAAATACCTCTTATTGTTATTTCTGCTCTTGTTGCAATCATGTCTACCTCTTGAGAAGACTAACTTGTGTGACTTCGTTACTTCGTTCGTACCAATAATAATGACTTTTATTAGTGCTCCTATTGCTCCTTCCGCCACTAGTGAGGAGTCTTGTGAGATTAAAACTGCTTTGTTAAATATTGTTATGAAAGAGCGATGTTCTCAAAGTTATAGTGAAGATGTTGCTGCCCATCTCAATACCTTTGTTGGACTTTGTGATATGAAAAAAAACTAAAGATGTGGACAATTAAATTATAAAACCAAAATTATTTCCGTTTTCTTTAATATATACAGCTAAAGAATGGCTAGTGTCTTTACCTAAAAATAGCATTGGTTCTTGGTCTAAATGTAAAGATGCTTGTATGGGCAAGTATTTTTTTTTCTCTTGCAAAAATTATATATTTGAGGAATCAAATTATGAACTTTAAACAACTTGAACAAAAACATGTTGCCCAAATTTGAGAAAGAATGAAAATTATGCTAAAGAATTGCCCTACTCATGGTTTAAGTCTTTGGATTGTAGTACAAAAAAATTATGTTGGGTTAAACTTTGTTTCTAGGAATTTTATATGCTCTAATGCAGGTTGTACATTGATGGGGATAACTCTTGGAGATACAACTAAGCTTCTTGACAACATGACCGCAAATTATTTCCAATGGGGCACCGAGCGAGCTCCAAGTGATAAGAAGGTAAATTATCTCGAGAAATTTTCCTCTCTAAATGAAAAGTTTGATATGACTATGTCCTTGCTTCCTACTGAACAAACTACCATGGATCCAGATTATATGTCATTGTCTACTTTAATTGTCGACGCACATTTGGCAGGAACCGACCACATGATGAGGCCTTTTGCGTCTATATGTTCAAACCCGCCACAGATGGTTTCCCAATTGTTCGATGCCACTTCAGCCTCATGGAGAGAGGAGCTAGTGCGCGCTACATTCACACCATTTGATGCAGAATCTATTCTTCAGACCCCCCCACCCACCCACCCATGTGTACGAGGCAGTCAGATAACTTCTGGGTTTGGTCAAATAATCGAATTGGTCGTTTCTTGGTACGTTCTGCGTATAACTTGATCATCAGAATGAAAATCCAGCGAGACAATTGGTTGCATGGACAAAAGGGATATCAAACAATGACATGGAATCTAATGGATGGGCCTTTATTTGGGATAACACCGAACCCAACACCAAAGCAAAGAGTGGCTCTTTGCTATGAGTGATACACTTCCACAGGATGAGTTCACAAAGATGATCAACACTCTGGGCGATATTGAGTTCTTGAAGGGAAGCGATTCATGGGGATATATTTCAGAGCCCGATGACTACTCATGGTTACGTGCTGTCTTTTTGTATGACATTTAAATCTTACATAAGCATGCAATCCCAAGGCAGCAGGTTTCGGTTCCAAAACTGAGCCAATGGATCCCTCGTCCAGCGACCTATTTGTGTTCTCGGGACAGTTTATCGCGATCAAGATGGTTCTATCATTGGCGCCTCAACTTTGTTCTTTCCTTATGTTATTGATCCACCCACACTTGAAGCACTAGCAACCAGCTGGCCCTTGCTGCGGATACTTATGCTCAACGCATCTACATGCCATTGACTGCAAAGAAGCTGCGGAAGCAATCGAGATTGGAAGTGCGTCGTCTTATGAAGCTATATACTGTATCACCAAACTCCCTAGAATTGAAGGCCTCTCACTCAATCGAGGTCATCGATTTGGAATTGGGTCATCAATTTTGATCGGGTCAACAATCTCTCACTCAATTATTTTAATTAATTATGTTCTTTTATTTTATTAAGAAATTAAATATTGAATTTCGTTCAGGATTTTGACTGGGTCAACAATTTTTCAAATCAATTGGAAGCAACCGGCATAAAAACTTATCAATTCTAAGCACCCTCTTATCATCTAGAAAAGATAGCGTCAGGATTGGATAATGTAGCATCAATATACTACATGCATCCATCGACGCATAAGTTTTTCCACATAAGTATGAGTTGATTAGCAGATCACAAAATCACATAACGAAAGCCCATTAGAATACCGCATTGTATGAATAAAAAAGAAAAGACACTCCAGCATCCTCCCCAGTAGGACAAGGCCAGGCAGCCGTCCTACCTTGATTTGATCGGCGCAGGTTTGGCGCAAGGCGGCACAACGGCACGGCAGCGTTGCCGATGGCAAGTGACCAAAGCCCGTCCTACCTCAACTTTTGTTCGTCCTTCGCCACTGGTCTTCCTCACTAACCAAACCTAATACTCACTATGTTCTAAGATCTAACGTGTGTAGTTCTAAATCTAAGGTGTATTAGTATATTAAAAAGTCAACTTTTTTTAAACTTTGATCAAGATCAACCGCAAAAAATATTGACATCCATAATACTAAATAACAAAATATGAAAATGTATTTCATGATGAATCTAAGAATCCGATCGACTTGAAATTATGGATGCTTATATGTTTCTAGAAAAATATGGTCGAATTTAAAAATGTTTGAATTTTCAAAAAACTAATACAGTACACCTTATATTTAAAAATAGATTGGATACAAATAAAAATCCAACAACATTGACAACGGAGCAAAGTGCGCTCAACCCTTCTAGTTATTAATAAAATTAGAGAGTGGTTTTAATTCTCATGATTTTATTCACAAATTTTGAATCTCAAATGTTGAGGTTCACAATCTTACAAAACATGATCTTATTTTAGAAATTGATTGTCATGTTTGGTTAGGTCAATCCGAAAACCTTTTATTCGTCCCATTAATATGGTGATGCCGCCGTAATAAAGTTTGCGAGATTTGTCTAGAAAAGATACCATGATGATAAATACTTCCTCTGTTTCTAAATATTATTCTTTTTTGAGAATTCGCTACGAATACATAGGGATGTATAAAGCGCTCGGGTTCCTTTTCTTCTCTGATGAAGTCTAAACCACAGCCAAGCGGCGGAGGCCCCGTCGCAAGCAAAGCAGCGAAGCCGTAGCCGACTCGTACCGGACGAGAGGGCCGCAATCCCAGATGGACACCGGCGAGCAGGCCGGGGAGGAGTCGTCGGCCAACCGCCGGGAGCGCCTCCTCGCCCTCCGCTCCTCCTCCGCCGCCGCCTCCTCCTCCTCCACCTCCTCCTCCCCCTCGCCATCTGCCGCGCCGCCGCCGCCCGCGTGGGATCTCCCGGAGCCCGACCTGGCGCCCACCTCCTCCGCCCCGCGCGCGCACACGAGGTTCGACTTCTACACCAACCCCGGCGCGGCTTTCTCCTCCGCCGCCGCCGTCCCGCAGAAACGCAAGAGCGCCGACCCCGCCCCGGGCCCCAATCCCGCCCCGGCCCCGCCTCACGGTCGGTACCTTACCCTGCTAGGGTATCGCCCCTCCTCTTCTCTTCCTGATGTTTATTGTGTATACTCTGCTCCTGTGCTTCTAGGTTAAACCTGGTAGGCCTCTAGGTTAATTGCCTTTTTGAGATTCAAATTTGTAGGAATTATATATTGGTATCATAATTCATAGCACTTCCATTGATCCAGACAGTGGAGTTTTCTGGGCTTAAGCTGAACTTCAACAAAAGCACCCTGTTAGAAGTATGTAGATGCTAACTTGTATAGCTGGATAATGTGAATATTGGTCGATTGAAGAACCTTGGGTGGTCCTTTTAGGTTGAAGTGAACATTTTTTAACCTTTTATGTCACTTACCATGGGGGATTAAGAGAACACTTTTGACACTCTAAATATTGGTTTAAAAACTGGCTAGTACAAAATTTTGACTGTTTAGTGATTACTTGTAGCTGTACTGAAAGACCCAACTACTGTTTTGGCCTTCTGGACATCCTACAAAATGTAAAAATTACCATCACTTCTTGGTTTTCATGCTTCTAACGGAACATAGCCGTCTTGTGGTATTGTTAACTCTTTGGGTTGATCTTAGCTAAATGATCCTACAAAGAACTGGGTTAGTCAGGATAGCAAGTTAAGTAACTATTAAGCCATGCCTCTGTTTGAGATTTGCAACACATGCAGGATGCTATATAAATAACTCACATTACAAAGTTTCAGCCTGATCATTGGTCTCACTTTGCTTGTGTATCTGGATCAGGGAATTATGGTAACAATTATCCTCCTCCACACCAGCATCATATGGCCCAATCTCCGATGGAAGGTGCACCAGGGAATAGTCCATGGAGAAGTCATATGCAGTTCCAGACTCCTATGTCTGGATACCGAGAAACACCTCCTGGACCTCCACCTCAGTGGAATCCACATTCTGCTTCTCCAGCTCAAGATCCGTATCCACATCCACCAAACATTGGGTTCAGAGGCCCTAGTGTTGGCCGAGGAGGCAGCCCGATGAATTACGGACCAAGAGGTAGCCCGATGAATTACGGACCAGGAGGTAGCCCGATGAATTATGAACCAAGAGGAAGCCCAAGGAGTTACGTACCAAGAGGTAGCCCGCACTCGTCTTCCGGACGTGGCAGGGGCGAGAACTACTACCACAGCCCAGGTTCGAGAGGAAGAGGCGGAAGGGGTGGCTTCCAGAACCATTCTGGATCACAAGATCAGAGGAACTTCTACAGGAAGTCCATGGTTGATGATCCTTGGCAGGGCTTGCAACCTATCGTTGGCAGCATACTGATACCCATCGATGGTGCCAAGTCCTGGCTTCCAGAGTCATTGCGTAAAAAGAAGGAGACACCTAATCAAGGCCGAACAATATCAAATCCAACATCAGGATTAAGTCTGGCAGAATACCTCGCCTTGTCTTTCAACGAGGCTTCTAACGAGTCTAATGAGACGTGATGTGAGCTCTTTTATCAGGGCTTCCTCTAAGCATACACTTCTGTATCATTAGGATTGCTGTTGTTCTCAGCATATATTTGTCACCTTTTAATTTATTTCTCCTACATCTTAGAGTGCTTCTTTTGGGCTAGATATAAACATTTTGATCTGCGATATCTGTAGTACTGTTTATGCACTTCTGTGGCCATCTTGTACCTTGGTCTAGGGTGATGTAAGACATGCCCTTTGAGCTTGTATTATCCACCATTCACGATATGTTTTCATATGAGCTAAACCTAAATTTTGATATCATGGAGCCAGGTGGTGAGTTTCACGCTGAATTGGTTGTTCTTGTGTGGTTGGTTAAATATGAGAAAGGGCATGCATGGAGGCAGAAAGTGCCCACAAGAAGAAACACCATTGTGATATCGTTCTTCATGTCAGGTCCAATGCTGAACTGTCGATTGTCGAAATCCATATATGCAGGAAGTTTGTGTGTAAAGCCTGACATGGCCAAACCCCAAATGAAATGTTCCTGGACAATTTCCACCAACAAGACATTCTTACAACAAACAAACATGTGAACATGCTGATGCTTTCAGTGGTCAGCTTCAGCACTCTGTTGGTCTGTAAATTTATGCTGGAATTGCGAAATGGAAGGTGAACACGCCTGCTTGTTCCACAGTGACCTTCAACATGCTCCGTTTTTTTTACTGCTGATCACAACAGATATCCACAAAGCGCATCCACTTCAACACCTCTAAAGTTACCTTTTTTGGAAAGGAAAACAAAACAAAACAAAACAAAATCAAACATCCTCAACCAAACATATAGCCGAAGCTGCTGCTGACACAGGAAGTTCTGAGGGAGCAAACAAACATCATTCAATCATTGCCTTTTAAATAAAACATTTGCTGGTGCTGTGAAAAGGCAACTCAAGTGAAAACAAACTGTTGGGGGTGTTATTCAAACAGTTCCCAGCATTTCTCTATAAAACATTGGTCTCTTACATTTCGAGTGGTTGATGAGGGGCAAAGGAGGGAGGAGAACATGGCAGTTTTGGAACAGTACATGAAAGGAATTAAGATGCAACAAAATGAAGCTTAGCCTCATACGGTCACCGACCTCGCCATGACACCTTCATCAAGTGCAACGACTCCAGGAAGCTGCTTTCCTTCCAACAACTCCAAGCTAGCGCCACCACCAGTTGAGATGTGGCTCATAACATCAGCCACTCCAACCTTCTCAACAGCCGCAACGGAGTCTCCGCCTCCAATAATAGTTGTAACACCCTTTTTGCTAAGCTCGGCCAACTTCTTTGCAACAGCCTACAGAGAGGGATCACAGTTAAGTTTCTTTCTGTGCAAATTGTTCCATAGACCATAGTAGAACTGAATAAATGAATTACACAGGGTATTACCTCAGTTCCTACTGCAAACTTGTCAAATTCAAAGACACCCATTGGTCCATTCCAAATGATTGTCTGTGTTGTGTCCAGGGCGTCATTAAATGTTTTGACTGAATCTGGGCCAATGTCCAGCCCCATCCAACCATCAGGGATGGCAGATGCTGCGACGGTCTATAGAAAATTTTCATGTCAGGTATAATCTTCACAGATTCGTGAGCTGCTTCAACTTGACTAGAAAAGATCTACTGATAACTATCTTCAACACTTACAGGAGGAAAACAAAAATGTTATATACCTGGCTGTTAGCATCAGGAGCAAACTTATCAGCAATGACAACGTCAGATGGCAACAAAAGGGAGACACCCTTTGCCTTTGCCTTCGCAAGGAGAGATGTTGCCAGCTCAAGTTTATCTTCCTCAACCAAGGAAGAGCCAACAGAGAGTCCTTGTGCCTTGTAAAATGTGAAGATCATACCACCACCCAAAAGAAGGATATCACACTTCTCCAACAGGGATTCGATAACCCCAATCTTGGATGACACCTTGGAGCCACCGACAATGGCAGCAAATGGGCGCTTAGGGTTTGAAACAGCTCCATCAAGGTAGTCAAGTTCCTGCAATTAAAAAACAGGTTCAACAATTCACACTCTGTCTGGAACCAACAGATTGACAAATAAGTGTTAAATCTTTTGGTCTAAATTCTTTTTCCTTTTGTTGTGTGTTGCATAGCATCAATTGAGTTCGAGCATCAAACTTCAGAAATAGAAATAAAAAGAAGCATTAACCTTCTGCAAAAGGAATCCAGCAACAGAAGGCTTCAAGAACTTGGTAACTCCCTCAGTCGACGCATGTGCTCTGTGGGCTGTTCCGAATGCATCGTTTACAAACAGATCTGCCAGTGACGCAAGCTTCTTTGCAAACTCTGGATCGTTCTTCTCCTCTTCCTTGTAAAATCTGACATTTTCGAGGAGCAAAACAGCACCATTTGCCAGGTCAGCCACCAATTTTTCAACTTCTGGGCCAATAACATCATCTGCTTTTTTCACCTAATTTGTGGACAAAAGAAGTGTTTTAATAAGTACAGTCACTTCAGCATATGGTTGATTAGAAGTCTCGGCGGTGTAGAACAAAAGAATACCTCAATGCCAAGAAGCTCAGATAATCGTGGCACAAGGGGAGCCAAGCTGAACTTAGGAGTAACACCCTTAGGACGACCCTGCAAATCCATACGGATAAGGGTTATGAATCACATAGCGACGGTCATAAGCAGCTCTGTGTGAAACTAGCATTGGGTTATCCTTTATAAAAGGGTTGCTAGGAAATAAAACAGGAAATCCAGAAGTATCACAATTTAAAATAAAAGGGACAATTCATTACTAGAGAAGTAGTGATGCGATAGTGAGGATGCATATTTGATTTGGCTCGGCAGTAGTCAGGTAAAAAGTTTCGGTGATTATAGAACATATAAATAGATGATGAATTGAAAGATTAAGTCAAAGATTTGTATTTAGTAATTCCTTGGCAACGATGATCAAACTTTTTGAATCTGACAAGTTTGTACAACAGAATAATCAAACTGGCAATTAGTAGATACAGCTAGTGTTATGTGCTCATGTATCAGATTCATCGAGCAGATTATAGAAAACAGTCACTTTCCTACATTGCATAGCGAGATCACAGAACGGTTTGGCTCGGCAGTAGTCAGCTGATGTTTTTTGTAACCACAGAACACACAAATAGATGATGAATTAAAGATGAGTCAAAAATTGTACTGTATTTAGTAATTCCTTGGCAACGATGATTCTGTTGTTTTTAGGACAGGCTAACGATCAGTCAATCGCGCAACACAATAATCAAACTAAGAGCAAGTAGATAGAGCTTAGGTGTTATGTGTTCATATATCAGGCTTTTCGAGCAGACTATAGGGAACACCACGCACATTCTGCAAGTGATGTGTTCCTACATTGTATATATATATATATACATATATGGGGCTGAGATCATTGATTAGTTTGCGGGGAAAGGGCGAGAGATGCAGGGAGATGGGGAGGCTTACCAAGTGGCTGGTGAGGATGACCTTGGCGCCGTTGCTGAGGAGGTACTTGATGGTGGGGATGGCGGCGCGGATGCGGGTGTCGTCGGTGATGTTCTGGTTGTCGTCGAGCGGCACGTTGAGGTCGGCCCGCACGAGCACGCGTTTGCCCTCGAGGTCGGCGGCGGTGAGGTCGCCCACGCTCTTCTTGGCCATGGTGGCGACGGCGCGGGTCCCGCGCGCTGAGGACGCCGCCCGGCAGCGCGACGCGACGTGGACCGCGAGGCGCGGGTCGGCGCCGGCCGCGAACGCCAGCGAGCGCGCCGGCTGGCACCCGGCCGCGAGCCCCGCGCGGCGGAGCGGCGCGGCGGCGGCGGCGGCGACGGACGCGGCGCTGCGGGCGACGAGGGCGGCGGGCGGCGCGGCAGTGGACGCCATTGGGTCTGGGATCAGGGAGGAGGGTCGGGTGGTGGTGGCGGGGAGAGGAGAAGAGGTGGGGGTGGGGGAGGTAAAGAAAGGCGGTTTTGTGGACGAGACGGAGGGGGCCGGGATTTGCTTATCGCTGGCGAGAGGTCGGGACGGCGGCTGGGGCGGGTGTGTGGGGGAGGGGGCGCCGGCGATCACGGCGACGGCGACGTTTGGGGGGATCGGCGCCTTGTGTGCCCCCCTGGCCCGTGTTCTCCGTGTGATCTCAGCTTGGAATCTTCGCAGCATCCGTCCAGTCGGACTGTTATTTTAGGACAGCCATCTCCTTTTCTTTCTTTCTTTTTTCTTTTTTCTTTTTTGCGGGGATTCTTTTTCTTTTAAACAAGATCTCAAATTCACCACCGCAACGAAACTCATGGAGCCCTTTATTTTTGAAAAGCTCAAAAGTTCAAACTTTCCGACTTAAATAAAAATGCAAGTATACAAGGATGAAACGTATATATACGTACAAATTCAAAATGAAATGCCTTGAAATGCGGCATGGACAAACAAGATAATTTTCTGGACTTTGAGGATGGATAGTATCATGTGTTTAAATGCCCCGGATTGTTTTTCTTCACAGCCCTCATTTCAGCCTATTTTTGTCCTGAAAATTTACACATATGTACATTTTTGCCTCCGTGTATATCTGTATTATTTTCCAGATTTTATAAAAAATTAAATTTTGAATTTTACAAAAGGAGGCCTTGAAAAGCAATTTTCAACCACGACAAGCAAACTGCTGGTAACCATGAATTTAGCCGACAATATTTTCTCTCTGAATGACAGCGGAGGGGCAAGAAACTTCTCGGCTTTATACTCGCTCCATTCTTTTTTACTTTGCATGCTAGGATTGTCATAAGTTAAACTTTCAAACGTTTGACCAAGTCTATAGAAAAAATATCAACACTTGTGATATCAAATCAATATCATTAAATTCATCATTGAATCTATTTTTATATTGTATAGACGTTGATATTTTCAATATAAAGTTGGTTACGTTATAAAAATATGCCACATTTTGCCGAGAAAATGTGATTTGCCGACCACTCTGCAGGTTTACATACAATAAGGCACAAAGTCCGTACGACATACTCCCTCCATAAATCCATAAAAGAGCGTTCAGATCACTAGTGATGATCTAAACACTCTTATATTTTTTTACGGAGGGAGTAAGTTCTAACGGCATGTATAAAGTGGTTACAGAGCAGTCAATCTTGTGCCAGGATAGACGCACTTGAGGCGATCTCGGTCGTCTCTTTGTACCGAATCAAGGCGTTGCAAAGCGTCAAGTAGTACAGATATAACTTTGCACATGCTGTTAGCCTGGGTGGAGCCTAGTACTCCAGAATTCATTCAGAAGACCAAACTGTTAGGATGATCTCCACCGAGTGGGCCCAACGGCCCATCGGACCCCTGATCCGATGCGTCCTGATTGGGGGCGTCCAACCCGTTATGGTTGGTGGATCCCTATGACCCGCGCTATATTAATAGAGGTGGGAGGCCGGGGCACGGATTACGAGATTCGCCGCCGTCATTCTGCCCACCTACACGCCCTACCGATCTAGGGTTTGCGCGGTGCTCACGGGAAGCACCATCACCTCCTCTCCATCTCTCCGCCGTCATCACCACCGCCACCGCGACGCGATGGAAGGCGGCTCGAGCTCCTCCGGACAAGGAGCAGGTAATCCCCATCTCCCATCTACTACCGGAAACCCTAGCCTACTCGATCCAACGAACCTATCAATGGTATCAGGCCATAGTAGGCACAAGATTTGGTAAAGAGCAGAAAAGAACAACAGAGCCACCCCCCCCCCCCCCCGCCCAACAGAAAAGATCTATCGGAGATGGCCTTGGGCCGCCAGCAAAGAGCGCCCGCCGCCACTCCGGCCGCGTCTGTTCCTCTCGATCCGGACGGGCATCGGCAAGCCGAGCCGTCCGGACGAAGAACCACCGAAAGCCCCACGGCTCGCTGGCAAAGAAAAGACAAAACAAAAAAAGGAAAGGGGAAAAGTAGGCACCGCAGCCACGCCGTTCGACGGCAGCGCGCTTCCGCTAAGAGAAACGTGCCACCGGCGAAAGGAAGGCAACGACGCCGTCGGACGCGCGGAGGAGCAGAGGCCGCTCTCGTGTCCCTCTCTCTCTGTTGGAGTGAGAAAAGAAGGAAGGGGAGCGGAACTCCCACGCCGGCCAGGCGCGCACGCAGCGGCGCCCGGGAGCGCACCACGCGGCGGCTGCGGCACGGCGCGCACGCGGCGGCTGTGGCCGAGCTCGCTCGCGCACGGCACGGCGCTCGCTCGTGAGTCCTTTCCTGCCGTTGCCGGTGGCCGGCGGCACCGCATCCGGTCGCTGCGAGCGACAGGGGAGGCGAGCGGCGCGGGGTGGGGAGAAGACTCACGAGGGGTTGCCCTCGGGTCCCCGACGCTGGTCGTTTTGTTCGACCGATCTGTGCGCTCGGCCGTCGGATCGATCGGACGGCCAGGACGGGCCGGTGGGAGCAACCCTAGCCCCGGCTGGGCCAGTGGGCCGAAAGGAAAAGGGGCTCTGGGCCTCTTAGACCGGCGCCGCTGCTGCTCACTTTTCTTTTTACAGTGCAGATTTCATTTGATGAATTTTGTCCAGTTTTGGGGCAAATTTCATTAGTTTTTTCTATGCATTATTATTTTCCAACGAAAATTGTGTTTAGAAAATAGAAAAGAAAAGTTGCAAAGTTTCTGAAAAAGAAAAATAGAAAGTCTCTGAAAATAAAAGAAAAATTTTCAGAAAAGAAAAGTTCATGAATTTATTTTCATGTTTTCCGCTGCATAAATATTTAAAAGTGTGCTTTTATAAAAGAAATAAAGTTTAGAGAGAATTATTATCTTTTTAGAGCACATTAAAGTGATTATTAGAATTAATATGATTATGTTATTTTTATAACCAACGTTATTGATAACATGACCATGTTTTTTAAAGGTGCTTTTATTTCTATTAATTTGCCCAACGGTGATATAGATTTAATTGCATAGACAATTATATGTTTAATTTGACCAACGTTAGATTAACACATGTGGTTGTCATAATTTTTTCAGGAGGTTTCAACTTGATGAGTTGTTTAAAAGAAGTTCCGACACTCAGAGGTGATAATTACACCGAGTGGAGGAAGAAAGTTGATCTGGCCTTTGTCTGTGCTGAGGTTGACTGGGTTGTGGATGAACCACAGCCAGTCAAGCCTACAGAGCCAGTCAGAGAGGCCACTGATGATGATGTTGCATGGAATAAAAGGAGGAGTGACTATGCTTCATTGGAGTTCTCCTACACTCTGAACAACCAAAAGTGGGTAAATGCCAACAAAAAGTGTATGGCATTTATAAAGAACACAATCGAGAATGCCATCGCGGGCTCGATTGCAGAGTGCACTTCCGTAAGGGGGCTGCTGAAAAAGATAAAGAGCCAGTTCACTGGTTCTTCAAAGACATATGCCACCCAGTTGATAAAACAGTTGGTCACAGAGAACTACACTGGTGGTGGTCATGGCATTCGAGAGCATATTCTCAGGATGAGCAACATGGCTGCAAAGCTCAAGCCCATGGATGCAGACTTGGAGCTCAAACCTGCGCTCCTCGTCCACCTGATTATGGCCTCGCTGCCCAAAGAGTTTGACACGTTTGTTGTCAATTATAACATGTCGCCTGAAAAATGGGACATAGAAAATACCATAGCCATGTGCGTCCAGGAAGAGGACAGACTGAAAGCCTCAAATGGTGGTTCTATCAACTATGTGAAGGACCAAAAGAAGAAGAACTATAATCCTAACGGCAAAGGTTCTCCTTCTAAGCCACATGGAAAAGCACCCTATCAGCATCAGAATCAGCAGAGGTTCTTTCCAGTGGACAAAGACACTTGTCTCCCCGCAAGCAGACAGGGCACTACAAGAAGGATTGCCCTGCTTGGCTGAAGTCTTTTATGGCAAAGAGAGGTAACGACATTGTTTCCTTTGTAAATGAATCCTTGTATGTAAAGTTTTCAAAATCTACTTGGTGGATTGACTCTGGAGCAACTGTTCACGTTGCAAACTCTTTACATGGATTCCGTTTGACGAGGACCATGGAAAGAAGAGAAAGATGCATTGAGGTAGCTAATGGAGTCCAAGCAGAAGTTGAAGCTGTCGGCGATGTCTGTTTGGAGTTAGCTGATGGATTCAATCTTCTTCTTCGTGATGTCTTATTTGTTCCCTCATGTAATAGAAACTTGATTAGTGTTTCTTGTTTAGATAAAGACAATTATGAGTGTTACTTTGGACATGGCAAGTGTGCCATATGGTGTAATAACGCTTATGTTGGTGATGCTTTGCTTCATAATGAGCTTTATTTGCTATCACTCCGTGAAAAAGTGCATTGTGTGTCCAATGTGAATGCTCAAGCTACCTCGTCGAACAAAGAACAAAAGAAAAGAAAAGGAACTGATGACTCATCGAAATTATGGCACTGTCGCTTGGGCCATATTTCCAGGGGGAGAATAGAAAGATTAGTAAAAAGTGAAATTCTTCCTCCGTTAGAGTTTTCAAACTTAGAACAATGCGTGGATTGCATCAAAGGAAAGTATGTCAAACAGATCAAAAAGGGTGCAATTCATAGCACAGGCACACTAGAAGTCATCCACACCGATATTTGTGGACCTTTTCCGGTGAAAAGTGTGGATGGATATGATTCGTTCATAACATTCACAGATGATTACTCTCGTTTTGGTTATATTTATCCAATCAAAGAAAGATCCGAAGCATTCGATAAGTTTAAGATATTCAAAGCTGAAGTTGAAAATCAGCATGATAAAAGAATAAAGATAGTAAGGTCCGATCGTGGGGGAGAGTACTACGGTCGGCACACCCCATATGGCCAAGTCCCTGGACCTTTTGCAAAGTTCTTGCAGGAGACTGTCATAGTAGCCCAGTATTCAATGCCGGGCGAGCCTCAGCAAAATGGAGTAGCTGAAAGGCGTAACCGTACTATGATGGATATGGTACGCAGCATGATGAGTTACTCCACATTGCCATTGGGATTATGGATGGAGGCATTGAAAGCTGCCATTCACATTCTCAACAGAGTGCCAAGCAAGTCGGTGCCCAAAACACCATACGAGCTGTGAACAGGAAGAGTGCCCTCTTTAAAACACTTCAGGGTGTGGGGGTGCCCCGCTGAGGCAAAAATGTTTAATCCAAACATTGCAAAGTTAGATCCCAAAACAGTGAGTTGCCACTTCATTGGCTATCCAGACAGATCAAAAGGTTTTCGTTTCTACTGCCCAGACAGATATACAAAGTTTGTAGAAACGAGACACGCAGTCTTCTTAGAGGACGAAATGATGAGGGGGAGCTTGGTAGCTCGGAAAATTGATCTTGAGGAGAAGAGGGTGCATGCACCTAATCCGATGATTCAGGAGCCATTTTTCTCACTATGAGCTGTAACTCCACCCGTGACAACTATGGGGGAAGACCCGGAACCTGTCCTTCAGGAGCCAACCGAACCCGTTGTTGAGCATGAAAAGGAGGTACAGCAGTCAACAGTAGAAGATGTGCCAGAAACTGAGGCACTTAGAAGATCTAATAGAACAAGAAGATCTGCTATTTCTACTGATTATAAAGTTTATAATACAGGAATGGCTCATATGGAAGGTGATCCCGCTACATATGAAGAAGCCATTAAAAGCCCTAACTCATCAAAATGGCTACAAGCAATGGAAGATGAGATGAATTCCATGAGTTCCAAAGATGTTTGGGACTTAGTGGAAATTCCTAAAGGAGCCAAAACAGTAGGCTGCAAATGGGTCTACAAAACCAAGTATGATCCTAGTGGAAATGTAGAAAAGTATAAAACAAGACTTGTGGCTAAAGGATTTACACAAAGAGAAGGGATAGATTACAATGAGACTTTTTCTCCAGTCTCATGTAAGGATTCCTTCAGAATCATAATGACATTAGTTGCTCATTTTGACTTAGAGCTACATCAAATGGATGTCAAGACGACATTTCTGAACGGTGATTTAAAAGAAAAGGTCTACATGAAACAACCCAAGGGTTTTATCATGGAAGAGGTCCGTCAAGCACATACACTTTCTTAGCACCCCGGAGGACAATCCTCAGGGTACGGACCCAGTCCGCATAGTTGTTTCCATTCGCAGCTAACTTCTCTTTCTCTAACATAGGGCCTAAGTTGAATGCAGTGTTGCGAGCCATTTGATCTACAACGGAAAACACAAGTTCATTTAGACTTTGTTCATAATGATTTTTGGCACTAGTGAATAAATAATTTTATTCCAAGGTGCACTCCCACTCAAATCAATATCTCTCATAATTGATTGTGAGTGATGCAAGACCCAACTTTCAATTCAGCGTCAAGGATGTAACCATCTCAAGTGACGAGAATTTCAATTGGTAGGCCAACTTGCCAATCACATCTCTATGTGACTCTTGTTCATCTTTCGATGTGTGTGTTTCGAGCTCATGACTTTCATGCCTGAACGTCAAGACAACCAAGTGATCTCGCTGCGAGGTCTCAACTCACCGGCCGCACACTTCTCTAATCGTTCGTACCCATGTAACCATGTGATACCCCAAAGAGATAGGTGCCGTGACGGTGCTACACTTGGGAGAACACTAACTACTTGATATTCTAAGTGAGAGATCACCCTAATAAAAAGCGACTACCCCGCAATTAAGAAGGGTGCATCAAGAGGGATAAACATCTCAGGCAATTCATAATAGCATGATATGGTATAGCCCCTTCTAACGGAGAAGTCAAGTATTTCTTCGTCTTCGGCATTTGCGTCGGTGTTCACCTCTGCGAAGATTGCCACCACCTTGTCGATGCACCAGACAATATTGCTATCTTTATAGCTAATAAAATAAGTGCATTACATAAGGTTGACACGTAGGTCATTAAAGTGCAATCATATGGCTCCAGCTATCATGTCGAATCATGACACGCAGGTCATGTTAATTACATCATATAGCCATCTCATACATAATCAAATTGAGTATGAGCATTGCTATACCATATCACATGCAAACCATCCTGCAAAACCAAGTTAGACGCCTCTAATCGGTTTATACAAAATTTTATTTTACGTGGCTTCTAAGGTTTTGACTCAAACTGCAGCTACCAACGTTTATCATCAAGTATGATAATTCAAGTTGCTAGATTAACTTTCTAGGGTGTTTGAAACACGAGATGATAAAATCTCGAGCCCCATACTAAACTTCATCATACGCGTGACCCCCGTGCAGATCATATCTGCATTGCCCTTTCGTCTGCGAAACATCCATCTTTCTTTTGACTATGGTGGAACCCAAAGAACTGTTAGCACTTCGTTGATCTGTCAATCAGCATACTCAGGAGCAGCATGAAAGGATCGCGGATTGCCAGAACTTTGTAAGATTCCACCATTCCGTCAAGATATGGACTACGCAAATTCACGGGAAGCAATAGGAACATCGGGTAACATATTTCATCTGCTACCCGCACAAATAATTTTCAGCACTAGATCTCATCTACTACAAAATTATACTATGCAATACCCATACATCTCATGTATTCTAGATCATAACATGCATCTACGCATAGCCTGGCTCTTGATGCCACTGTTGGGGAACGCGACAGAAAACAAAAATTTCCGGTATAGCGAGCACGCCCAGTACCACTATGGAGACTGCATACAAGGTTTGATCCGATCCGTACCGACTCGAAGCGCAGCGGTAGAAGAGTCGGTGGAGATCGTTGGTGCAGATCCCCGCAGCTAGGATTTTACAACCTCCCAACCTTGAGGATGTACTCCCTCGTCGGACAGCCCTTCGGGAGGCGGTCGGACAGTCCCCCGGACGATGTCGTGGACAGCCCTTCGGGAGGACCCTCGAAACTCGAACGAAGACTCGGACAACCCTACAGGAGGACACACGAACAACCCCTCGGGCAAAAGATCGAAACTACGACCTCTCTACGGGGTTTCACACATACGGTGTCATCTATCCGGCAGGGCTTCGCCGTCCAGAACTAGTTCCTGCCGGAACCCAGACAGCCTTTCGGCTCTACGAAAGACTCTTTTCGTGGGAGGGAGAGAGAGAGCTTGCAAAGCAAAGCATGTGTATGAGAGCACAAGGATGAAGAGATGGCAGCCCACATCTCCTCTATTTATAGGAAAACCAAGGGGTAGGGTTGGGACTTGAAAATACCAAACTACCCCCACTTTATGTCACACATAAAAAACATAAGAAGGAAAAAGGGGTGTCATGCGGAGCTCCATGGAGGAGCTCCACCCTTGGCCGGCCAACCCTTGGGGGGGCCATGAGGAGCTAACTTGCTCCCCAATCCCTTCTAGAAGCCTTTTTGGAAATATCCAAAAAGGTCCTTTTCCATAAATATCCAAAAAACACTTTCACTATTCACGACGACATTTTTCAGCGTCCGATCGAACTGGAAATATTTATGTGGGCTTAGAACAATTCTAGTACCCCACTAAAATAATTTTTAATGCGATCCGGAACAATTCCGGAATAGTGATTTTCATCTGCGAAAAGCATCTGAAGCGGTTCCGGCAGCTCCGGAACATTTCCGGTTTTTCTTCCGAAAAATTCCCAGAAGTTTCCAGAATGATTCTGGCATCCTCCAAGAATTATCAGGCATGTGCCGAAACCAATTTGACTTAATGGTATCCCCTGAAACTACTTTTTAGTTTTACCGAAACTGTTCCGGTGACCTGTCTGCGGAACTTTTCCGCTGTCCGAAACTTTTCCGGTGTCCGAAACTTTTCGGTGATTTTCTCTTAGACTCCCTGTCTAGTATTCAACAGATAGATGACCCTTAAGCATGTGACCCTATAGGTTCGGTGAAGCATAGACATGACCTAGAACCCCTTCCGATCAATGATCAACATCGGAGCCGTGGACACCCATATTGACCCCTATACCCACACGAATGAATATTCGAGTGAACCTCTAGTTGCCGTGAGCTATTCCTGTTGCTTCGCGATATGTTACAATTACCCGAGGTGAGACATGTAGGCATCCTCGTGGATCAACAACTTGTCCACTATGCCAGTTACCTCGTTGCCGGTATTGTTCTCTTTTCTCGTTCCCGTGTTCCGGCATCCCCGTGATCAAATCACAAAGTGTCTGGCCAGACGATGATGGATACCGTAACACCGAGAGGGCCCAGAGATATCTCTCCATCGTCGGAGGAGCAAATCCCAATCTTGAGCTAACAAGTTACTTGACATACTTTTTCATGAACCCGTAAGCCGCCGTAATAGCCACCCATTTACGGATGACGTTTAACAAACCCCAAAGTTCATGAAGCAAGCATGAAGAAACTCGATACTCTCATGGTCTAAGGAATTATGCAAACGTTAACCATCTCTGTGTTATTAACCATTAACTTGTGACGAATGTATCTCATAGCATAACAGGATCGATTCAACACGAGTGTTCTACCAACATCGCGTCCTCAAAATTGTTGGCATAGCCATGCCCATGATCAAGAAAACAGGACCATCATGCAACACTTGAGCCAGTCTTAGAGGCAAGACTAGGAATATAATTTACCGTTTATTATACCACACGTGCACATGAGTTTCCCTCCAAGCCTCGTTTAATTTGTAGACTCGAGAATCATTGTAGTTATAGCATGGAACATAAACATTCATTACAAACTTTGGAGATACAAAATAACTGTTATTACTGCCTCTAGGGCATGTCTCCTACAATCTTGTATGTGGATGATATCCTGCTTGCTAGCAGTGATGTTAGTCTACTACTAGAGACAAAGAAGTTCTTATCCTCAAATTTTGATATCACAGATCTTGGTGAAGCATCCTATGTTTTGGGCATAGAAATTCATCGAGATAAGAACAATGGAGTCTTAGGACTATCGCAGAAGGCATATTTGGAGAAAGTTCTTCAAAAGTATAATATGCATGCGAGTAAAGCCACACCTGCTCCCATAGTCAAGGGCGATAGTTTTGGGAAATTCCAATGTCCCAAGAACCAGTACGAGATCGATCTCATGAAACTAGTACCATATGCTTCGGCTGTTGGAAGCTTATAGTATGCACAAGTGTGCACCCGCCCTGACTTAGCTTTTGTTACCGGGGTACTCGATAGATATCAAGAGAATCCATGCATGGAGCACTGGAAGATGGCAAAGAAGGCATTGCGTTATGCGCAAGGCACGAAGCACTACATGCTAACATACAGGAGGTCTGACTCCCTAGAGATAAAAGGGTATTCAGACGCAGATTTTGCGGGGGACAGAGATGATAGAAAATCCACGTCAGGATACGTCTTCACTCTCGCAGGAGGGGCTATTTCGTGGAAAAGCTCCAAACAGTCAATAGTTGCATCATCCACGATGTATGCAGAATTCATAGCATGCTTCGAAGCCACGGGGCAGGCGATATGGCTAAAGAAATTTGTACCCGACTTGAAAGTGGTAGATTGTATTCACAAACCACTAAAGATGTACTGTGACAACCAGCCCGCAGTATTCTATGCTCACAACAACAAGTCGAGTAATGCTGCCAAAACAATAGAGATAAAGTACTATGTTGTGAAAGATAAAATCCAGGATCACACCATAAGTCTCGAGCATATAAAGACAAAGGATATGCTTGCGGATCCGCTAACGAAAGGCTTACCACCCAATGTGTTCAAGGAACACTTAGCCGGCATGGGTATAAGGGAAAGCCTATGATTCCTAGATCATGAGAGGCCCAAAAAGAACAGAATTTGTTTCTGAACAAAACGTATGTTGTGGCTGTATGATTCTGTCGGCAATCAAGCTGTGACGATGAGACATGCTCAATGTACCAATATGTGACGAAACGAATAAACTAGAAAGTATAAAGTTAAAAGTAAAGTTAAGATCAAGGGGGAGAATGTTAGAATGATCTCCACCGAGTGGGCCCAACGGCCCATCGGACCCCTGATCCGATGCGCCCTGATCAGGGGCGCCCAACCCGTTATGGTTGGTGGGCCCCTGTGACCCGCGCTATATTAACAGAGGTGGGAGGCCGGGGCACGGATTACGAGATTCGCCGCTGTCACTCTGCCCACCTACACGCCCTACCGATCTAGGGTTTGCGCGGTGCTCACGGGAAGCACCACCACCTCCTCTCCATCTCTCCGTCGTCATCACCACCGCCACCGCGACGCGATGGAAGGCGGCTCGAGCTCCTCCGGACAGGGAGCAGGTAATCCCCATCTCCCATCTACTACCGGAAACCCTAGCCTACTCGATCCAACGAACCTATCACAAACATTATACGATTCTAACATCTGACCAGATTAGACCACCATACCTGCTACAACAATCTTAGGGCAAATGGATCAGCGCGTTCTTTTCTGATAGAGCCTGCAGTTTTGAGTAACCATCACGAGCACCGGTATATTCCAAGGACTCGATGGCGAAAACAGAGTGCTTTGGAGAACAATGAGAATGAAGAGTAAGATGTGTTCCTGCATATGCCATATATGAATAAACAAGTGCATTTTACGAAGAAAAAAATAGGTGTAAGAATAGGTACACTTTGACTCGTAGGATTCAAAAGCGCGGAATAGAAAGAAAGTAAAACGTGTGTCAGCTAGTAGGAGGCTGAGCAATGTTTTGCGTCGCATTTCAAGCTACGAATAAGCAAATGGATTCGTATGAATCAGTTTACAGCTTCAGTGGCACGTTACAATGGTTCTGAAGTTTGAGATACAAGTGACACAGATCTGCAGCCTTAGACACCGTAGTGCATTTTGTTTATATGCAAACATTTCCAGTATGAACAGTGGGGACGTTTGCTCTAATTACAAGTGATTAAATGGGTCAATGGAATCATATGAACAAAAACACTCACAGTGACATCAAATTTCAGCATTTGAGAACGTACAGAAGAGCTTGGCAACCACTTTTTTTTTTACAGAACCTCCTCTCAATTAAATGCCACACTACACAATCACAATAGTACATTTTATTCTTATGTCATTTCTCCTGCATATGACAAAAATTGTACATTGCATATTACAACTCTGACTTGCCAAGGATAAGCAGTTAAGCACACATCAATACATCATAGACTCAAATATATTCCCTCCATCCCATATTAAGTGTCGCTCAAACGGATGTATCTCACGTATTTTGATGATCCCCAAGATAAGCTTGTGCACCTTGTCCTTTTTTTTAATAGTTAGATTAATTCGACACATATGGTGCCTATTAGTATGCCCCCAAAGTAACATCACATGTATCTTCTTAATTTATCTTAGTTTAACCAGTTAGAAGATTAGTACTTACTCTTTGGATAGCTTGTACAAATAAGGAAGCAGGAATATGTTCAGAATACATTTGGTGTTCTGTAATAAAAAGTCAAAATGTCATGAACCCAAATAATGATGGGATAAATATTGAAAGGACTGGGCTGCAGTCACTGCACTTCACGAGTGAGTTGAGATACAAAAATATGGAGAGTCGGAGACATAAACCACATATGGAATAGAAGACTTTTAACGTCGAAAGGACTAATTATCTCTTCTTGCTTGATTTCACAGGTTGCAATCAATAGCTTAAATCCCTATATGTACTAGGGATTCTTTGCTGAATACAAACTGGATATGACACTAGGTTATAACCTAAACTGATAGCTACTAATGCAACCACCTACATGCCAGTCCTAACTCGGTACACACTCTATGAATACCAATCAGGTGATTCTCCTGATCTGGCCCAACTCAAACAGATCTATAACATGTGTTTTTGGACCTGAGATGTAACTTCATCATGTGTTTGTCATGACAAGTCATTCAGCTATAACATGCTGGTGCTGCATTGCATAAACCTTCTCGATATCCTGAACTTCCTACTCATGGTGCAAACTTCAAACATGCCATTTTACAGAGCTTATTTGTAAGAATGCATTTTAAGAGTTCAGTAGCTTTAGGTCGGATATTTTTATTATACTCATATATGCTTAAAAGGGATGCAAGCAGGCAACCCCCGAAGCCCACATATTATTATGTCAAGATCAAGTGAAATATTACACAAGATGGGATAGCGCAGGCTGCCCACTTGCATCCCTAGGATTTCCGGGCAGTTTCATCCATCCGCCATCTCTTCCCACTTTTCAAAAGTAAGATTTTACACAGAAAAATAGAGATAGGCATAACAAACGGGAAATAAGTTACAGTTCTTTGATCCCAGGTGCATTGCATGGCATGATTTCAAAAAGAAAAGGAGTGCAGTTAAGTTTAACAAAATTAACAGTCGAGGCGAGGGGAAAGACAGTGCCTTTGTGCAGGGTAGAGCGCAGCAGAATCTTCCAGCTACTCCACAGTGACAGCACTGTCTGTCTCAGCTCCTCTATAAGCTTCCAGAACTTCAGGAATAGTTTGCTGGTAACCAGTGACATACTTCTCCATGAACTTCTTCTCCCCCAGTATCAAGTGGCTTATTCGGATGCGCCTGATGACACCGCATGACACCAATATGTCCAGCACCCGGTACCTTGGTAGGAGCCGCTTCTCGTAGCTGAGCGAGATAAGCATCGGGCTGGCCGAAACATACTCTGGGCTCCAGCCAAGCTTGTCGGCAAAGAAGTGCGAGAGACGCCTCACTTTGTCGTCCGATACAGACATGCAGTAGGGGTGCCTGACAAAGGCCTGCTTCACCAGCTCCTCGGTCCACCCCAAGCTGAGATAATTGTCAATCCTGCGCTTCCAGGTCACCGGATGCAGTCTGGCAAACAGCCCAAAGGCGTAAGGGAAGATACCAGAGGACGGGCTGACCCCAAACTCTTTCATGGCGGCCAAGCTCTCGTTGAAGGAGGAGGACCTGTGAATGAGCGACCTGGGGTGCGTGGTGACCAGCTTGACGATGACAGCGTCAGTGGCGCCATGATCGCGGAGGATCTTGACCTTGGGGAGCAGGTCAGAGCGGACGTTGCCGTGGATGAGCTCCAAGCACTGCTTGGCGGCAGCGTGCACGTTCTGGTCGGTGCCGAGGAGCTCCCTGAGGAGGAGGTAGTTTGGGCGGAGGCGGCGCTCGAGGCTGAAGCAGAGGGAGCGGTACGGGTTGGCGAGGATGATCTTGCGGATGTTGTCGTCGGTGAGGCCCAGTTCCCGGCGGAAGAAGTCGACCTTGGGCGCGAGGATGGCGTCGGCGCGGTAGTTGAGCATCTCCGGGGCGGCGGCCACGACGCGGGCGAGGTCGGCGCCGGCCAGGCCGAGGCCGCGGAAGAGGGCGAGGACGGCGTGCGCCTTCTTGGTGGAGCGCAGGTGGACGCGCGCTGCGATCTTGGCGGCGGCGGGCTCCGGCAGGCCGCAGGAGTTGCGGAGGAAGTGGAGGGTGAGGGAGCACGGGTCCGCCGCGGCGTGGGAGAGGCCGGCATGGCTGCCCAGTAGGTGTTTGAGGAAATGCGCGAGAGGGAGATGGCCGCACGAGACCGGCGATACGGGCGGGCTGCTGCCGCCGAGGAGGAGGCGGCAGCTGCGAAGCATTTGGCGGTCGGTCACGGCGTGGGAGAGCGGGGGAGCGGCGGCCGGGGGAGGAGCACGGCGCGGCGGCTGCGCGGCCTCCTCTCTGTTTCTCTCGTCTCTAATCTCAATCCATCCACCGTGTAGCTTTCCTGCACAGCGCGCGTGTATGGGCCAGCCCCAATAGCATGTTACTCGTTTCGTTCGTTTGTCGGTCGTTCGCTGATGTGTTCGTTCGTGGGTTTTTCGTTCTCTCGTTTTTCGCTCCCTGCGTTGCAACGGAAAAATAAATCGCATACTCATAACATAATAAGCATGATTCAAGAACCCTTTACAGAACATTATCTATTTGAACATATCATCATTATCTATTTGAACATAACCTCTCATCAGAGTTGTACTTTATCCTCTTCCCGTCTTCACCAACCTTGGTTACTGTGTCCATCTGATCACAACGCGTCTGAACGTAGTCAATCCCAAGATGGTGATCTCGACCACCGCACTCACATCTGACACTAAACTACTGCCTACTCATAGTCCATACACCATCCCTCTTGCGCCGACTCACTTTAAAAATGCATATTTGTTTTTCAAAATGCATCAACATTATTTTTAAAGCGCAAACACTTTTTAAATCACATGGAATTTTTTGAAGAGCATGAATATTTTATATATCGTGAATATCTTTTTAAGCACGTGAACACTTTTTAGAATTACAAGATTTTTAGAAAGGGTAAATATTTTTTAAATTATATAAACATTATTTTTAATACATGAATACATTTCTTAATAATACACAACTATTTTAAGATGCGTGAGTAGTGTAGAAAAAAAACACATAGCATTTTTCAAAAAGCATAGCAATTTTAAAATGACATTAAGAAATTAAAAAATTTCACGCCAAATCTTATTGTGAATACCAATTGAATTTAGAGTGCAAGTGATCATGAGGTATGCACAGGCCCAAGCTTCATATGACCAGGTTCACACCCACATGTCTTTATTATATCTTTGTAGTAGAATTCTGATGGTACGTGTCCATGGCTACTCGTTTTTTTAGTTCCTAATCCTCTTCTTCTTGAGGCAAGTTTTTTAATTCCTTTTCTTTCAGAGCCAAGGGCATTTTTTTCTTTCTTTCAATTTCTTTCCTTCCGAAAGCAAGATGAACATTTTTTCCATCTTTTAATTCTTTTCCTTCTTGAGGCAAGGCTGAATTTATTTCTTTTTAATTTTCATTTCCTTACCGAGGCAAGTCCGGATTTCTTTCCTTCGTGAGGCAAGGACGGATTCCTTGTTTAATTTTATTCCCTTCCTAAGGCATGGAGATATTTCCTTCTTTTAGTTCTTTCCTTCCTAGGGGCTTCTGCTACGATTGTTGAGGCAACTTATTAATTTTTAGATCACAAAACATATATAAATTGGTGAGATAACATGCAAGGAGGCAAGGTGAGAGTATTTAATATAGAAACGAATCTTCAATTTTACATGTAACTATGTTATAGCCTGATGGGTTGGGTCGTAGATTTTGTGAACACTCACAAGTGTGCTGTTCGATTCCTCATCTGCAGCATTTTTCTCTCCTCCAATGGATTTATATGGGCCATAGAGCAGCGGGCTCAGGCCCACGCGGGCGATGGCTGAGAACCCGCAGGTCGGATATGGAGAAGGCTGATTGGCGAACAAAAAGCGGCGGAGCTCTTTTTATGCATCAACATGTGATAGGTGAGTTGGTTGTGCATAGCGCTTGTAGAGGTTGTGGCCTGTGTTCGAGTCATTACATAGACAATTTTTTTTGAGTTATGTGGTTAAAAAAACATATGATGGCGGGTGGGGTGACGGATGATATTTACCGTACGAAACCCAAAAAAGGGCTTGATGACGAAAGAATGTGAAGAAACAATCCTTCCTTTAATATTAGGTATAGATATAGATTTGATTTTTTTTCCTTTGGTTTTCTATGAAAGCAATAGTTAGCGAGCATTCCTTCGAAAGCCCCCTAGCGATCACTTCTATGCGCTATCACTTGGCGCGCTCTTAGCCGCCGATACATGCCGCGCTCTGATCGTTTTTTTGGATTTCGTTTTTCTTTCCACGTGTTTTCGGTTTTTTTAGATTAGTTTTTTTATGTTCCGATTTTTTACTGGTATTTCTTCGTGCAAAAACATGTTTATTATTATTTTTGTAGAGGCATGACCGTGTCTCTCGGAAAGGAAAAAATGTGTTTTTTTCGCGAGAGGTACGGTTTTGCTTCCGCGAGAGGCATAATTTTGTCTTCACGAAAGACTTCTGTGCCTCTCAGAAAGAAAAAAATACGTTTTTTTTCTCGCGAGAGGTACAATTTTGCCTTCACGAAAGGCTTCCATGACTCTCGAAAAGGAAAAAAATACGTTTTTTTCTCGCGAGAGGGACGGTTTTGCTTTCACGAGAAGCACAATTTTGCCTTCACGAAAGGCTTTTGTGCCTCTTGGAAAGGGGGAAAACGCTTTTTTTTTCTCGCGAGAGGCACAGCTCGGAAAGGGAAAAAGAAAACACGTTTTCTGTTTTTTTCTATCGCGAGAGGCATGGTTTTTCTTATCTTTTTTTAAGTTTGTCAAAACCTATCAACATATGATCTAGTTTTGAAGATCTCGACGTGAGGAACCGAACGATGAAAACGGGTCAAAATTTCGATGCACGATTAAGAGATAAAATATTTTGAAAATACGGATCTATGAAAACAAAAGACAAAACTCTTAGGTTGTGACAAATGGCAACCTGAAGAGTGGAAATGACCTTTGAGAGGTCTACTCTCTAATTAGTGATTTCGGTTTCCTCTTGATTTGCTTTGTCGTTACTAATAATCTCGCATGTAAAAATTCACGTTTATACAAATAGTAGTCTAATAATAAAGTCAAAAATATTACAAACAAATTTGTACTTGAAGTTTCAGATAAGCTATAATTATGAAGATTTACTTTGTAAATGTACCTAAGCATTTATGTACAAAGCCAAGGAATTTAACTTCATGGCTTCATTCTTATTTTCTTGAGCTACTGTTGGTCGTTCTTCAGACTTATGAATGCCAATGAGATCAGTGGCGGGGCTTGATCGGGATGCTTGGGGGGCAAAAGGCAAAGTATGCATGTTTGGGGAGGCTAATGTGAAGATTTCTTTCTAAATATGTCTCTCGAAAATAAATTCCTTTAGGAATTTGTCTTTGACTTGGGGGGGGGGGGGGGCACATGCCCCAGCAATACACATAGCTCTGCCCATGAATGAGATGCATATGCATATGCATATATTCACACCTTTGCCACTCTCTAAATCACGTTGATGGAATAATGTACCAAAAAACATCATTCCTTTTTATTATTATAAGTCAGTGCATCTAGAAGTCAAGAAGCATCGGTAAATTACCGTCATGGTCATGGGCGACAACTCTTGGCTCAACTTCGTTCAAGTGCAGGCAATCTAGAGTCTGAACAGACGAAACATTCACCATCTGAGAAACTGCAACCTAAGAATATCGCAGGCACTCACGTATGCCAACTTGAGATTATTGTGAATTTCGGTTGCACACAAAAATCAGCATGGCAAAACAGGACATTACAATGATATGTTCTATCAGGGTTGTGTCGAACAAAAAGGAATTACAAATAAGGGAACCCAAGGCCTGGTGTGACCCCCAAATGTTCCGTGCCAACCAGGGAGAGAGATGGAAATTGTAATTATTTAGTGTCATATATTTAGAAAGTAGCTGGCCTTTTGCTGAAAAACAAAAACCACACCAAAAAATGGCACCACCAGATATAACCCACACAAATCTACAGACGAGGGAAAATGAATCACAAGTCGTATGTTTTGCTCACCTTGTCCTGCTTCTCTTCGTACGGACCAGACTTTTTTTTTCTAGCCAACGTTGTAGAACAACACGGAGGACACCATGCTGAGGGAGTGAAAATCAAGATTAACACTAGTTGACATCCGTTTCTCATACTATCTTGGTGAGTAACTGAACATTTTCTTGTCCGTCACCATTTGGACAAAAACCAAGGCACAAATTGAAAAACTAAGACTATCAAATGATCGAGAACAAATATGTACTCTGACAAAGACGAATCGCATGTAGATCGTTGGATGTGTTTTGAATGGAGATTAGATGGCTAAAGTTGAAGTCATTGGATCTCGGTCCCATGCTGAGCACCAAGAACAACAAGACAAGGATGCCGTAGATCCTCCCGCTCCGGTTGGGATCTCCTGGCGCCACAATTGATGATAACAATTTGATGGACGAGGCTCCGAGGCTGTTGGGGAACGTTGCATGGAAAACAAAAAAAATTCTACGCACACGCAAGATCTATCCATGGTGATGAGCATCTACGAGAGGGAGAG
Organism: Hordeum marinum; assembly: GCA_022496015.1. Taxonomy (NCBI): domain Eukaryota; kingdom Viridiplantae; phylum Streptophyta; class Magnoliopsida; order Poales; family Poaceae; genus Hordeum; species Hordeum marinum. The sequence goes on from CM039672.1 coordinate 392,365,389, forward strand.
TGGATCTACATACCCTTATAGATCGCTAAGCGAGAAGCGTTAAGAAACGTGGTTGGTGTAGCCGAACGTCTTCGCGATCCAAATCGCCAAGCGTCCTGCGATCTCATCATGATCCGTCCCGCGATCCAATCATAATCCGTCCCGCGATCTCATCACGATTCGTCTCGCGATCCAATCACTAATCGTCTCGCGATCTTGATCACGGTCCTTCCGATCTAGCGCCGAACGGATGACACCTCCGCGTTCAGTACACGTACAGCTTGATGACGATCTCCGCCTTCTTGATCCAGCAAGAGGGAGCGGAGAGGTAGATGAGTTATCTGGCAGCACGACGGCGTTACGGCGATGGTGGTGGAGTGATCCCAGCAGGGCTTCGCCTAAGCACTACTGAAACCGATGAGGAGAAACTACGGACTAGAGGAGAGGGTAGCACGTGGCTGAAAATGTATATGCAAAAACCCTAAAACATCTGGTATATATAGGAGGAGGAGAGGAGGAGGCTTGGCGCAAGGGCCAGCCCTTGGTGGCTTCGGCCTAAGTGGAGGGAGGAGTCCTCCTCCTCCACTCCTAGTAGGATTAGGACTCCTTCCTTATTTCCACCTTTTTGCCTTTTTCCACCTTTTCCACTTTGGACTTTCTTCCCAACCGCATGAGCCTTCTGTGGGACTTCAGCCAGCCCACTAAGGGCTGGTATTCATCCTCTCACAGCCCGTGTAGCCTCTTGGGTCGAAATACTCCTCCCGATGGTCCCCTGGTACCCTCCCGGCACTCCCGGTACACTACCGATGAGCCCGAAACCTTTCCGGTGACCAAAACAAGACTTCCTATATATCAATCTTTACCTCCGGACCATTCCGAAGCTCCTCGTGACGTCTGGGATCTCATCCGGGACTCAGAACAACCTTCAGTCACCACCATGCATAACTCTATAGTGATGAAACGTCACCAAACCTTAAGTGTGTAGACCCTACGGGTTCGAGAACTATGTAGACATGACCGAGTCACCTCTACGGTCAATAATCAATAGCGGGACCTGGATGCCCATATTGATTCCTACATATTCTACGAAGATATTTATCGATCGAACCTCTATGTCAAGGATTCAGTTAATCACGTATGATGTTCCCTTTGTTCTTCGGTATGTTACTTGCCCGAGATTCGATCGTCGGTATCTACATACCTAGTTCAACCTCGTTACCGGCAAGTCTCTTTACTCGTTTCCGTAATACAATATCCCGTAACTAACACTTAGTCCCATTGCTTGCAAGGCTTATTGTGATGTTGTATTATCGAGTGGGCCCTAAGATACCTCTGTTGGGGAACGTTGCATGGGAAACAAAAAAATTCCTACGGACATGCAAGATCTATCCATGGTGATGAGCATCTATGAGAGGGAGAGTGGATCTACGTACCCTTGTAGATCGCTAAGCGGGAAGCGTTAAGAAACGCGGTTGGTGTAGTCGAAAGTCTTCGCGATCCAAATCACCGAGCATCCCGCGACCCAATCACGATCCGTCCTGATCAAGCACCAAATGGAGCGCACCTCCGCGTTCAACACACGTGCAGCTTGATGACGATCTCCGCCTTCTTGATCCAGCAAGAGGTAGCGGAGAGGTAGAAAAGTTCTCCGGCAGCGTGACGGCGCCGCGGCGATGGTGGTGGAGCAATTCCGGCAGGGCTTTGCCTAAGCACTGCAGAAAACCGATCTAGAGGAGAAACTATGCACTAGAGGAGAGGGTAGCACGTGGCTGAAAATCAAGTGCAAAAACCCTAAAACCTCTAGTATATATAAGAGGAAGAGAGGAGGAGGCTTGGCGCAAGTGCCAAGCCCTCTAGGCTTCGGCCGAAGTGGGAGGAGAGGAGGAATCCTCCTCCAATCCTAGTAGGACTAGGACTCCTCCTTATTTTGGTCTTTTTGCCTTTTTCCACCTTTTTTCTCTTTGGGCTTTTCTTCCCAACCGCATGGGCCTTATGTGGGACTTCGACCAGCCCACTAAGGGCTGGTATTCACTCTCCCACAGCCCATGTAGCCTCTTGGGTCGAAATACCCCTCCCGATGGTCTCCCGATACACTACCGATGAGCCCGAAACTTTTCCGGCGACCAAAATAGGACTTCCTATATATAAATCTTTACCTCCGGACCATTCCGGAGCTCCTCATGATGTCCAGGATCTCATCCGGGACTCTGAACAACCTTCGGTCACCACCATGCATAATTCTATACTACTGAAACGTCACCAAACCTTAAGTGTGCAGACCCTACGGGTTCGAGAACTATGTAGACATGACCGAGACACCTCTACGGTCAATAACTAATAGCGGGACCTGGATGACCATACTGATTCCTACATATTCTATGAAGATCTTTATCGGTCGAACCTCTATGTCAAGGATTCAGTTAAGCCCGTATGATGTTCCCTTTGTTCTTCGGTATGTTACTTGCCCGAGATTCGATCGTCGGTATCTCCATACCTTGTTCAACCTCGTTATCGGCAAGTCTCTTTAATCATTCCGTAATACAAGATCCCGTGACTAACACTTAGTCACATTGCTTGCAAGGCTTATTGTGATGTCGTATTACCGAGTGGGCCCTGAGTTACCTCTCCGTCACACGAAGTAACAAATCCCAGTCTTGATCCATGCCAACCCAATAGACACCCTCGGAGATACCTATAGAGCACCTTTATAGTCACCCAGTTACGTTGCGACGTTTGATACACACAAGGCACTCCTCCGGTGTCTGTGAGTTGCATGATCTCATGGTCATAGGAGCATATACTTGACATGCAGAAAACAATAGCAATAAACTGACACGATCATATGCTACGTTTGTGGTTTGGGTCTTGTCCATCACATCATTCTCCTAATGATGTGATCCCGTTATCAAATAACATCACATGTCAATGGCTAGGAAACCTTGACCATCTTTGATCAACGAGCTAGTTCACTAGAGGCATACTAGGGACAAAGTGTTGTCTATTTATCCACACATGTAATGTGTTTCCGATCAATACAATTATAGCATGGACAATAAACAATTATCATGAACAAGGAAATATAATAATAAACACTTTATTTATTGCCTCTAGGGCATATTTCCAACAGTCCCCCACTTGCACTAGAGTCAATAATCTAGGTCACATCACTATGTGATTTACATTGTAATGAATCGAACACCCATGCAGTTCTGGTATTGATCATGTTTAGCCCTTGGAAGAGGTTTAGTCAATGGGTCTGCAACATTCAGATCCGTGTGCACTTTGCAAATATTTATGTCCTTCTCCTCGATGTAATCGCGGATGGAGTTGAAGCGTCGTTTTATGTGTCTGGTCCTCTTGTAAAACCTTGGTTCCTTGGTCAGAGCAATGGCACTAGTGTTGTCACATAATAGAGTCATTGGATTGAGTGCACTGGGCACTACTCCATGATTTGTCATGAACTGCTTCATCCAGACACCTTCCTTCGCCGCCTTCGAGGCTGCGATGTACTCCGCTTCGCATGTAGAATCGGCTACCACGCTTTGCTTGGAACTGCACCAGCTTACCGCTCCCCTGTTGAGAATAAAGACGTATCCGGTTTGTGACTTAGAGTCATCCGGATCAGTGTCAAAGTTTGCATCGACATAACCCTTTACGATGAGCTCTTCATCAACTCCCTAAACGAGAAACATTTCCTTAGTCCTTTTCAGGTACTTAAGGATATTCTTGACCACCGCCCAGTGCTCCATTCCAGGATCACTTTGAAACCTTCAGGCCATACTTATGGCAAGGCTGACATCGGGTCTTGTGCACAACATTGCATACATGATTGAGCCTATGGCTGAAGCATAGGGGATGACACTCATCTTTTCTCTATCTTCTGTAGTCACTGGGCATTGAGTCTTACTCAACTTCACACCTTGTAACACAAGCAAGAACCCCTTCTTGGACTGATCCATTTTGAACTTCTTCAAAACTTTATCAAGGTATGTGCTCTGTGAAAGTGCTATTAAGCGTCTCGATCTATCTCTATAGATCTTAATGCCTAATATGAAAGGAGCTTCTCCAAGGTCCTTCATTGAAAAACTCTTGTTCAAATATTCCTTCACGCTTTCCAGCATTTCTTTATTGTTTCTAATCAGCAATATGTCATCCACATATAATATTAGAAACGCTATAGAGCTCCCACTCACTTTCTTGTAAATACAAGCTTCTCCATAAACTTGTATAAACCCAAACGCTTTGATCACTTCATCAAAGCGCTTATTCCAACTCCGAGATGCTTGCACCAGCCCATAAATGGATCGCTGGAGCTTGCAAACTTTGTCACCATTCTCTGGATCGACAAAACCTTATGGTTGTATCATATACAACTCTTCCTCAAGGAAACCGTTGAGGAACGCTGTTTTGACATCCATCTGCCAAATTTCATAGTCGAAATAAGCAGCTATTGCCAACATGATTCTAACAGACTTAAGCATCGCTACGGGTGAGAAGGTCTCATCGTAGTCAACTCCTTGAGCTTGTGAAAAACCCTTTGCCACAAGTCGAGCTTTATACACGGTGACATTACCGTCCGTGTCTGTCTTCTTCTTAAAGATCCATTTGTTCTGAATGGCCTTTCGCCCTTCAGGTAATACTTCCAAATTCCATACTTTGTTTTCATACATGGATCCCATCTCGGATTTCATGGCCTCTAACCATTTCTCGGAATCTGGGCCCATCATCGCTCCTTCATAGCTTGTAGGTTCATTGTTGTCCAACAACATGACCTCCAAGACAGGGTTGCCATACCACTCAGGAGCAGTACGCGCCCTTGTCGACCTACGAGGTTCAATAGTAACTTGATCCGAAGCTTCATGATCATCATCATTAACTTCTTCAACTGTCGTAGGCTCCACAGAAACATCTTTCTACGCTGTGCTACTCTCTAGTTGAAGTAAAGGTTCAATAACCTCATCAAGCTCTATTTTCCTCCCACTCAATTCTATCGAGAGAAACTCTTTCTCAAGAAATGTTCCGTTCTTAGCGACAAACACTTTGCCTTCATATCTGAGATAGAAGGTATACCCGACTGTCTCTTTCGGGAATCCTATGAAGACGCATTTCTCCGCCTTGGGTTCCAGCTTTTCAGGCTGAAGCTTTTTGACATAAGCATCACATCCCCAAACTTTAAGAAACGACAACTTTGGCCTCTTGCCAAACCATAGTTCATATGACGTCGTCTTAATGGATTTTGATGGTGCCCTATTTAAAGTGAATGCAACTCTCTCTAATGCATAACCCCAAAACGATAGTGGCAAATCAGCAAGAGACATGATAGAGTGCACCATATCTAATAAGGTTCGATTACGACGTTCGGACACACCATTACGCTGTGGTGTTCCAGACGGTGTCAACTGTGAAACAATTCCACACTCTCTTAAGTGACTGCCAAATTCATAACTTGGATATTCACCTCCTTGATCAGATCGCGGGAATTTAATCTTCTTGTTACGATGATTCTCAACTTCACTCTGAAATTGCTTGAACTTTTCAAACGTTTCAGACTTGTGTTTCATTAAGTAAATATACCCATATCTACTTAAGTCATTAGTTAAGGTGAGAAAATAACGATATCCACCACGCGCTGTAACATTCATTGGACCGCACACGTCAGTATGTATGATTTCCAATAAGTCACTTGCCCGTTCCATTGTTCCAGAGAACGGCGTTTTAGTCATCTTGCCCATGAGGCATGGTTCACATGTGTCAGGTGATTCAAAATCAAGCGACTCCAAAAGTCCATCAGCATGGAGCTTCCTCATTTGTTTTACACCAATATGACCTAAACGGCAGTGCCACAAGAAAGTGGTACTATCATTATCAACTCTACATCTTTGGCATCAATGTTATGAACATGTGTGTCATCACTATCAAGATTCAATATGAATAAACCCCTCACATTGGGTGCATGACCATAAAAGATATTACTCATATAAATAGAACAACCATTATTCTCTGATTTAAATGAGTAACCGTCTCACAATAAACAAGATCCAGATATAATGTTCATGCTTAACGCAGGCACTAAATAACAATTATTCAGGTTCATCACTAATCCCGATGGTAATCAAAGAGAGAGCGTGCCGACGGCGATCACATCAACCTTGGAACCATTTCCCACGCGCATCGTCACTTCATCCTTTGCCAGCCTTCGTCTATTTCGTAGTTCCTGTTTTGAGTTGCAAATGTGAGCAACCAAACCGGTATCAAATACCCATGCACTACAAAGAGAGCTAGTAAGGTACACATCAATAACATGTATATCATATATACCTTGTTTGTCGTTGGCCACCTTCTTGTCAGCCAGGTACTTGGGGCAGTTCCGCTTCCAGTGACCAGTTCCCTTGCAATGAAGCACTCAGTTTCTGGCTTGGGTCCATGCTTGGGCTTATTTACAGGAGTAGCAAATGCTTTGCTATCCTTCTTGGTTTTACCCTTCTTGCCCTTACCCTTTCCATTGTTCTTGAAACTATTGGTTTTATCGACCATCAAGACTTGATGTTCTTTCTGGATTTCAGACTCAGCGACTTTTAGCATCGCAAACAGCTCGGCGACTGACTTGTTCATCCCGTGCATGTTATAGTTCATCACAAAGCTCTTGTAACTAGGTGGCAGTGATTGAAGAACTCTGTCAGTGATCGCCTCTGGCGGAAGGGCAATTCCCAACGCTGCTAGATGATTCAAATACCCAGACATTCTGAGTATATGCTCACTGATAGACCCGTTCTCCTCCATTTTGCTAGCATAAAACTTATCGGAGGTCTCATACCTCTTGATCCGGGCATTCTTTTGAAAGATAAACTTCAACTCCTGGAACATCTCATATGCTCCATGACGTTCAAAACGTCTTTGAAGTCCCAGTTCTAAGCCATATAATATTGCACACTGAATTATTGAGTAATCTCCAGAACGTGCCTCCCAAGCGTTCTTAACATCTTCGGATGACATGTCTTCTGGTTGGTCACCAAGCGGTGCATCAAGGACATATGATTTCTGGGAAGCCGTGAGGATAATCCTCAGATTACGGGCCCAGTCAACAAAGTTGCTTCCATCATCTTTAAACTTAGCTTTCTCTAGGAACGCATTAATATTCAGGGGTGCTACTGCGCGAGCCATTGATCTACAACATAAATATGCAAAGGTTACTTAGACTATTGTTCAAGATAATGAGTTTAGTTAATCAAATTACTAAAGCTCCCACTCAAATTGACATCCCTCAGGTCATCTGAGTGTCACATGATCCAAATTCACCAACTCAAGTCCGATCATCACGTGAGTTGAGGTGGTTTCAATGGTGAACATCATCATGTTGATAATATCGACTATATGACTCATGTTTGACCTTTCGGTCTCTTGTGTTCCGAGGCCATGTCTGTACATGCTAGGCTCGTCAAGTTCAACCCGAGTGTTCTGCATGTGCAACACTGGCTTGCACCCATTGTATGTGAACGTAGAGTCTATCACACCCGATCATCACGTGGTGTCTCAACACGACGAACTTTCGCAACGGTGCACACTCGGGGAGAACACAATTCATCTTGAAATTTAAGTGAGGGATCACCTTATAATGCTACCATCGTCCTAAGCAACACAAGGTGCATAAAAGGATTAACATCACATGCAAATCATAAGTGACATGATATGTCCATGAACTTGTGCTTTTGATCTCCATCTAGCAAGCACCGGCATGATCTCCATCGCCACCGGCATGACACCATGATCTCCATCAACGTGTTGCCATCGGGGTTGTCGTGCCCATCATGCTTCTACTACTATTGCTACCATTTAGCGATAAATAAAGCATTACATAGCACTTAATGATTGACACACAGGTCATACAATATTTAAAGACAACCCTATGGCTCCTGCTGGTTGCCGTACTCATCGACATGCAAGTCGTGATATTCTATACAACACATGATCATATCATACATCACATATATCACATCATGTAATTAGCCATATCACATCACAACATACCCTGCAAAAACAAGTTAGACGTCCTCTAATTGTTGTTGCATGTTTTACGTGGCTGCTACGGCTATCTAGCAAGAACAATTTTCACCTATGCATAAACCACAACGGTGATACATAAGTTTCTTTTCAACCTTCTCAAGGACCGCCTTTGTCGAATCCGATCCAACCAAAATAAGTGAAACAGGCACCCGCCAGCCATCTTTGTGCAATGAGGTTACACGTCAGTTGATGGAACCGGTCTCTCGTAAGCGTACGAGTAAGGTTCACTAGTAGAAAATAGGGCATCGGTTCGGGCCGACCAGCCCATTAGTCCCGGTTCAGTCACGAACCGGGACCAATGGGGGCAACGGTCCTGGTTCGTGAGGCCAGGGGCCGGGCGGGGCACGTGGGGCATTGGTCCCGGTTCGTTTGGCCCCTTTGGTCCCGGTTCCAAACACGAACCGGTATCAATGGGCCTTGCTCCTGGCCCACAACCATTAGTCCCGGTCCGTGGCTGGAACCGGGACCAAATGGGGGTCCTTTAGTCCCGGTTCCAGCCACGAACTGGGACCAATGAGATGCCTATATATACCCCCTCGCCGGCGAGCAGAGCACTCTACACACTGCTCTATTTTTTTGCTGGCAAGGGAAGACATTTGTGGTGCTCTAGCTCACCTCCTATGCACATGAGGTGTTTGATGGAATGCCCAAGCCAAACTTGAAGCTTTCTCCTCTCGAAGCTCCTTGTCCAAACTCCATTTTCGTCAAGATTTGTCTAGGTTTGGCGGTCCGTCCTGTCTCGTCCCCGTCCTGAAACCGCCGTCGATCGCCCGCGCGTGGTGAGCCTCTTGATCTTATCTCCTTGCTAAAATAAAATATACTTACTCGTATGATTTTCTTACTTTTATTATTGTTTGTTATTATATAGTGCCATAGTTATGGTATCCGCCCACGTCGGCCCTCGACTAGTCTATGATTCAGATATGGTATATTATCTCTTATATAACTGTTTCACACATCTAATGTCTATGACAATTAATTATGCCACCAACTTGACGTAGATGTTTTTATCTATAGGAAGTAGTTGAACCAGAAATTCCAACCGACTATGCAATTCTGCTCGACAAGTTAACTAAAGCTGAAAAAGAAATCAATCATTTGAAACAAAAATTGAAAAGAACTGAAGATGGCAAGATGGGATTGGAGTTGCATGTTGCCAATGTCGTCGCCGATCACAAGACCAAGATGGATGCTATGCGCTTGAAGCTTAGAAAGATTAGAAAATATGTCATTCATACTGAGGCTTGGTATCATTATGCCGTTGGATCAATTGGTACCTTAGTAGCGGTTATGATTGCATTTGTTGTTATATTTAAATTTTTTACATAGTTTCGATGTATGTTTTAATTAGATGCTCTACAGACCTATATGTTGTTCAATAATGACAGCTATGTATGAACTGTACGTATTTATTTTGGTCATTATTGTACTTTGGCTTTAATGTGATGATGGATTTATAATAATTTGGTCACTTCTATATTCATGATATGTTGTAATGGTTTTTAATACACTTTATTATATAACGCACGCAGATGAACCGGCAATGGATGTACGGTGACCGATGCACCTCCGAGTATATTAAGGGCCTGCATAATTTTCTCGAAGCGGCTGAGGCAAACAAGCAGAATGATTTTATGCCTTGTCCATGTACTGTCTATGAGAATACGAAGTCTTTCTCCAACTCTAAAACCCTTCACTTCCACCTGCTTCAGAAGGGTTTTATGCCACACTATAATGTTTGGACCAAGCACGGAGAAAGAGGGGTTATGATGGAAGACAACAAAGAAGAAGAGGATGACGACAACTACCCTCCCCCTGAATATGGTGATGCTGCAATTGGGGAAGCTGAAGATCAAGAGGAACCAGACGATGTGCCTGATGATGATCTTCGCCAGGACATTGTTGATGCACAGAGAAAATGCGAAAGTGAAAGGGAGAAGTTGAAGTTCGATCGCATGTTAGAGGATCACAAAAAAGGGTTGTACCCAAATTGCCAAGATGACAACAAAAAGCTCGGTACCACACTAGAATTGCTGCAATGGAAGGCAGACAATGGTTTATCTGACAAGGGATTTAGTTCGCTACTGAAAATAATGAAGAAGAAGCTTCCAAAGGATAACGAATTTCCCGACAGTACGAACGCAGCAAAGAAGGTTCTATGCCCTCTAGGATTGGAGGTGCAGAAGATACATGCATGCCCTAATGACTGCATCCTCTACCGTGGTGAGTACGAGGAACGAAACGCATGCCTGATATGCGGTGCATTGCGATATAAGATCAGAAGAGATGACCCTGGTGATGTTGAGGGCCAGTGCACCGGGAAGAGGGTTCCTGCCAAGGTGATGTGGTATGCTCCTATAATACCATGGTTGAAACGTCTGTTCAGAAACAAAAAGCATGCTGAGTTGATGCGATGGCACAAAAAAGACCATAAGAAAGACGGGAAGTTGAGAGCACCCGCTGACGGGTCGCAGTGGAGAAAGATCAAGAGAAAGTGGAGCACTTTACAGGTGACCCGAGGAATGTATGGTTGGTTTAAGTGCAGATGGCGTTAATCCTTTTGGGGAGCAGAGCAGCCAGCATAGCACATGGCCTGTGACTCTATGTATGTATAACCTTCCTCCTTGGTTGTGCATGAAGCGGAAGTTCATTATGATGCCAGTGCTCATCCAAGGCCCTAAGCAACCCGGCAATGACATTGATGTGTACCTAAGGCCATTAGTTGATGAACTTTTACAGCTATGGAATGGAAGAGGTGTACGTGTGTGGGATGAGAACGAACAGGAGGATTTTGACCTCCATGCGTTGCTATTTGTAACCATCAACGATTGGCCTGATCTCAGTAACCTTTTAGGACAGACAAACAAGGGATACCACGCATGCACACAGTGTTTAGATGACACCGACAATATATATTTGGACAAATGCAAGAAGAATGTGTACCTGGGGCATCGTCGATTTCTTCCGACCAACCATCAATGTCGAAAGAAAGGAAAGCATTTCAAAGGTGAGGCAAATCACCGGAAGAAGCCCGCCCTCCGTACTGGTGATCACATACTTGATATGGTCAATGATTTACAACTAATATTTGGAAAGGGTCCTGGCGGACTATCTGTTCCAAATGACGCTAACAAACGCGCACCCATGTGGAAGAAGAAATCTATATTTTGGGACCTACCCTTTGGAAAGACCTAGAGGTCCGCTCTGCAATCGACGTGATGCACGTGATGAAGAACCTTTACGTGAACCTGCTAGGCTTCTTGGGAGTGTATGGGAAGACAAAAGATACACCAGAGGCACGGGAGGAACATCAACGTGTGCATGAAAAAGACGACATGCATCCAAAGCAGTATGAAGGTCCTGCCAGCTATGCTCTTACCAAAGAAGAGAACGAAATCTTGTTTGAATGCCTGCTCAGTATGAAGGTCCCGTCTGGTTTCTCGTCGAATATAAAGGGAATAATGAATATGGCAGAGAAAAATTTCCAGAACCTAAAGTCTCATGACTGCCACGTGATTATGACGCAACTTCCGCCGATTGCATTAAGGGGTCTTCTACCGGAAAACGTTCGATTAGCCATTGTGAAGCTATGTGCATTCCTCAATGCAATCTCTCAGAAGGTGATCGATCCAGAAATCCTGCCAAGGTTAAGAAGTGATTTGGTGAAATGTCTTGTTAGTTTCGAGCTGGTGTTCCCACCGTCCTTCTTCAATATCATGACGCACGTCCTAGTTTATTTAGTCGACGAGATTGCCGTTTTGGGCCCTGTATTTCTACACAATATGTTCCCCTTTTGAGAGGTTCATGGGAGTCTTAAAGAAATATGTTCGTAACTGCGCTACGCCAGAAGCAAGCATCTCCATGGGCCATCAAATAGAGGATGTCATTGGGTTTTGTGTTGACTTCATTCCTGACCTTAAGAGGATTGGTCTCCCTCAATCGCGGTATGAGGGGAGACTGACTGGAAAAGGCCCGCTAGGAGCGCACTCAATAATATGTAGGGATGGACATTCTTGGTCTCAAGAACACTACACAGTTCTACAGAATTCCACCTTGGTGACCCCGTATGTCGATGAACACAAGAATATTCTGCGCTCCAAACACCCGGAGCAGTGTGACGACTTGATTACATATGAACACATCAGGACTTTCGACAGTTGGTTGCAAACATGTCTCATGGTTGACAACACTGTTTATGATGAGTTGTACTCGTTGGCCAGGGGACCATCTTCGACTGTATTGACTTACAAAGGGTACGAGATAAATGGGTATACATTTTACACGATCTCCCAAGATGAAAAGAACACCAACCAAAACAGCGGTGTCCGCTTTGATGTAGCAACCAAAGGGGGAAGGACACATATTATGGTTACATAGTGGACATATGGGAACTTGACTATGGACATGATTTCAAGGTCCCTTTGTTTCAGTGCAAATGGGTCAATCTGTCAAGAGGTAGGGTACAGGAAGACCCACAGTACGGAATAACAACAGTGGATCTGAACAATCTTGGGTACACAGATGAACCATTTGTCCTAGCTAATGATGTGGCACAGAATTTCTATGTGAAGTACATGTCTACCATACCTAGAAAAAGAAAAGATAAGGAAGCGAATACATCATACGATGAGCCAAAATGCTACATAGTTCTTTCAGGAAAAAGAGACATCGTGGGATTGGAGGGCAAGACAGACATGTCTGAAGATTATGAAAAGTTTCATGAAATTCCTCCCTTCAAAGTCAAGGCTGACCCAAGCACCCTGTTAAACGATGAAAATTGTCCATGGTTACAACGCAATAAGCAAAGGACACATGTGAAGAAGAAGTGAAGACTTTCGCTCCACAACTATATCATTGCAGTGACATGTGAAGAAATGAAATGCCTTTTGTAACACATGAGTTTTCGTCTGAAACCCTAATACTTCGAAAGAGATTCTCCGTTTTGTACACGAAGTGCATCCAGTTTTTGCCGTAACCCTCTCAAATTTTTATGACATGCTATGTGGGTAATATGATGATACCATGCCAACTTTCAACCTTTTCACAGTTCATTTGAAGTGCTTTTCAATTTCAGGGTCATTTAGCTCAAATAAAATCAGTAAGTGCATGAAAAATACCAAATGAAGTCAGAAAGGGTTGAAAATTGATGATGTGGCTTTGAATGGTCCATTTTGAACACACACAAATTCTGGAGTTCAAATGAGTTCAAAAAAATGAAATCCCTTCGTAAGAGATGAGTTTCCGTTCGAAACCGTGATACCTTGAAATAGATTGTCCATTTTGTACACAAAGTGCATCCAGTTTTTGTCATACCCCACTCAACTTTTTAGCACATGATATGTGGGTGAAATGATGATACCATGCCAACTTTCAACCTTTTCAGAGTTTGTTTGAAGTGCTTTTTAATTTCTTTCAAAACATCGTAGGAGTGGAGTTCAAAAAAGAATCAGCTAAAAAGCTTTTATAAACCTCTAGTATTTTTGAAACAATAATTATATAAAAATTATGCAACTAAAATTATCAAAATATTTTCTGTTCAAAACATTAATAGCAAAAAGAATTTAATGATAAAACACACTAGAAATAAATAAAGCAAGAAACAAAACAAAATAATGGAAATTATGCAACTAAAATTATCAAAGTATTTATTTGTTAAAAATGAATTAAAACAATAAATAAAGCAAAAAACAAAACAAAAAACATTTTTTTAAATAAAAAAGTGCCACCTAGTGGGCCACCACAGCCTGAATACGACTAGAAACCCAACAACTAGTTGGGCTAGGATTCAGGCCCGCAGAAGGACCAGTAGGCCCACAGGCAGAGGAGAGTGCAATTAGGCCCATAAGCCTGTAGTTGAGAGGAGCTCGAGAGGGTTGGCACATCAGCGCTTATAAACCACTCTCGAGCGCTCTCGGCTAGCGAGGTGGGACTAAACATTTGTCCCCAGGCAGCACCACCTTTTGGTCCCGGATGGTGGCACCAACCGGGACCAATGCCCCCCTTTAGTCCAGGTTGTTTCCACCAACCGGGACCAATGCATCCCTTTAGTCCCGGTTGGTGGCACCAACCGGGACCAATGGTCTCTGCTTCCCGCCCTTTGGACTGCCGAAAAGAGACCTTTGGTCCCGGTTGGTGCCACCAACCGGGACTAAAGGGGGCATTGGTCCCGGTTGGTGCCACCAACCGGGACCAATGCTCTGTGTATATAAGCGTCAGTTTCGACTTTTTCAGATTTCATCTAGCACTTGCCCCCGACGACGCCGAGCACATCGACGCCGCCAGGCTGCCCGAGCTCGCCGTCGACGTCCTCTGTCATGACGCCCCCTTCCCCGACGCGTCGCCGCCTGCCCCGACGCGCCGCCCTGCTCCGACATGCCGCCCCGTGCCTCGACGCGCCGCCCTGCCCCGACGCGCTGCCCCGTGCCCCGACGTGCCGCCCTGCCCCGACGCCGCCCTACGCCACAACCCTGCCCCGACGCCGCCCCACGCCACAGCCCTGCCCCGACGATGCCGCCCCTCCTCCCTATTCGGTCCGACCGGCCCCCTTTCCTCCCCTATCCGATTTCGCTGATTTAATTTGATGATATATAGATGATAGATGATATATGATAGTTAGATGATGATGTTGATGATAACTGATGATGTTGATGATAGATGATGTATGCTTTTTTTGTTCATATAATTTTTTATAGCATTTTTGGTCCATGTATATATGTGTGTGTATATGGATGGATGGATGGATGTATATATATAGAAAATTATCATATGATATAAAAAAATATCGTAGCTTCCTGTTTTTTCCATGGATGTATGCTAAAGAAAATTATGAAAGAGTTTATTGGAGGTTTCTGTCAAAAGGTTCAAGGATTTGTCAAGGCAAAAAATTGAACTAATTAAGGTATCCCATGTTTTTGTATATATGATATATGTATTTTGTTGGCACCTAGAACTGTTGTCGAGGCCACCCCAAACCTTAGAAGTGTTGTCGAGGACACCCCAAACCCTAGAAGCATTGTCGAGGCCACCCCAAACCCTAGAAGCGTTGTCGAGGCCACCCAAATTTACCAAGTTAAATGAAGAAAACTCTGGTAACATAGATTTATCAAGTTAATTGTCATGTTGTAATATTTGCAGAAACTATGGATCCAGGAGACGAAGAACAAGAACAGTTGTTGGGGGACATAATCCATGGCGGACGTGATGTCTTGTCGTATCTCAACGACACCGATGGTCTGGAAGGAGAGGGTTATAACGGCTCTGGTGATCGAACAATGGAGGAGGAAGGACATGATCATGATGGCTCCGGTGACCGAATGCCGAAGGAAGAAGGAGACCATGATGACGGCTTCGGTGTCCGATCGGAGGAGGGAGCTGTTGCAAAGTCCGACGAGGTATATATATTAATTAAGCCTGTGTTGACTCTACCTAATTGATGCATTAATTGTTTTGGTATGTACATATATTAATTAACTCTTCTTTCTTCTATTATAGCCCTCCGGATCGAGCCAAACTTCGGTAATGAGACGAGGCCCAAAGAAGAGGTTGCGCAAGGATGAAAAGTTCATGATCATAGCACTCGCGGACGATGGCCATCCGATTGAACCCAAGCGGACCAAGAACAAATTTTCTGCTCAGTGCGGAGATATTGTTAGGGACAACATCCCAATCAGCATCAAGCAATGGAATAAGCCTAAGGACGGCGCCCCTGATGGTGATTATGTCACCGATAGACAGAAAGAAGATCTTTGGATCGCGCTAAAGGCAAATTTCACCCTACCTCCAGAGGAGGATCCGAATAAGCCAGTTATAGAGCCACGGGTCAAGGCGTGTGCTCTTAAGAAGATGGCAGATCTATTCAGGAGGTGGAAGAATGAGTTGAAATCAAAGTTTGTCGACAAAGGGAAGACTCCAGCATTTGTCGGCCGATATGAGAAGATAGGAGATTACTGGCCTGCATTTGTGGCCTACAAGACATCGGAGAAGAGTAAGAAGATGTCAGAGACAAACAAGAACAATGCTGCAAAGAAGCAGTTTCACCATCACACGGGGTCAGGTGGCTACCTTAAAGCCCGGCCGTTGTGGGACAAAGCTGAGAATGACCTGATTGCTAAAGGGGTCATACCACAGACATCAAACTGGCCAGACCAATCAAGGACTTGGTTCTTCAGGGTTGGGGGAACTTTGGACCCTAAAACAGGGAAGTGCCGTTGGACGGACGAGCAACTTGCAATACCTGTGAACAAGCTTCAGAACTATATCACCGCAACGCAGGAAGGGACGTTCATTCCCGACAAAGAGAAGGACGAGCTGACTGAGGCCCTAGGGAATGCTGAGCACCCTGGACGAACACGAGGCACAACATGCTCCGTTTCGTGGAAGGTTGGGTTTCCCGACGTAGGCGGTTACAAAAGCCGGGAGAGAAAGAGGGAAGCGGAGCTGAGCGAAATTCAGAAGCTCAATGCAAGACTACAAAAGCTAGAGGAAGCTGAGAGCCAGTGAGCTGCTGGCCAACCATCTCAGCGGCACGAAGCTACCCCAGAAGCTACTACCCCACCATCTCAGCGGAGAAGCAGCGTCGCTTCCATGGAGCCCGTTCAGCCCGACTTCACGTCTCCTAGCTACCCCGTGGATACTATCACGAAGGCTTAACATTGCGAGCTTATGACGAAATGCCGGAACCTCACTTTCAAGGCAGTTGTTGGCTCTGTTGCACCTCCTCAACCCAATGGAACTTTTCACTGCCGTCCGATTCCACATGGCTATGCTGTTGTGATGGTGGATGAAGTAATGCCGGAATTTGAGGAGCTCGAGCTTGACCACTGTACATGTGAAGGAGAGAATAAGCTGGTTCATGCCCTGAGGAGTACATGTCTATGGCAGAAGGAGTACATAAAGCTTCCAAAGTGGACGCCTCCGCCTCCTCCTTCTCCTCAGGCGAATCAGGGCACACCGCCTTCTTCTCCTCAGGCGAATCAGGGCACACCGCCTCCTTCTTCGGCTCTTCCGGCGTGTGGGGGCACTCCGCCTCCTCCTTCTCCTACTCCGGCACGTCGGAGCAGTATGCCTCCTCCTCAGCCTCGTCGGTAACGGCGGAAGACAGACGCCGCCGCTGTGGCTCCTCCGGCGCCTAGTAAGCAACGACGGAAGGGAGCCTCCGCCGCTCCGGCGGCTAGCAGTACAAGCATAGGCAGCAGGGGATACACATACGGTCCATCTCTCAAGCCTGTGGAAAAGTTACCATATGAGAGGACCAAGTGTGAAAACAAGAAGATAAGTCAGGCCGAAGTGAGGGACCATTTTGCAAAGAAAACTCCAGCTTCGAAGGAGAAGATAGATCCGGTGAAAGCGATGCGCACTATTGATGCCCTGAGGCGACCACCACCGCCTCCGCCGGATTCCAACTATGAACGCTGTATTAAAAAGGCATATCAAGATGCGCGGCGGTCAGGAAGTACTTCCAGTGATGCAGAGTTAGCAGAACGAAGAAGTGTGAAAAAAATTCCACAGCTCGGCGAACAGGCGAACCAATCATGCCCCCGCTCAAGGTTTCTAGTGATATCATCGCTAATCATCCAGGGATGGTCCCTGGTACCAAACGTGGTGATTACCTGAGCGATGATGTACTGTTTGAGAAGTTGGAGGTGGACGAATTCAAATACCGGTACGGGCATCCTCTCGTCAAACCCGATCCTCCTCCTCTAACAACGATGATGCGAAGATTCCATGAATGGTACATGCAAAGATGCCGCGAGTCTGTGATGGATTCTTTGGTACTGTCAGTTAAAGAGGAGAACGACCTCGTTGGAATTGATATGTTGAATATTGAATACAAGGAGATATGGCAGTTATACAATCAGAAGGCCATCGACAAAACAATCATGACTTGCTACTGTCTGTAAGTACTACTTCTGTAATTAAGTCTCTCTATGTATATAGCTCAGCTCTTTCATTGCATGTATATATAATTATCCTCACTACTATATTATGCAGATTGAAGATCGTCGAATGTAGAAAAGCACAAATCTATGACATTGGGTTCATTAGCCCAAATGTCATACATGAGCATAATATAAAACATTGGCCCACAGAAACCGAGGAGAACTTGCTACAATCGTTGCTGAAAAATCAAAACAAAGGGACAATACTCTTTACTTACAACTTCAAGTGAGTGTTACTGTCTTGTGCATATCCGGTTTCCCTTATTACTCGAGGTTTATTGTAATGTAATTGATGAGTTATGCATGCGTACGTAGTTTCCACTTTATTCTGCTAGAGATTCATCTTGAGCGGGGAGTAGTAATCGTCTTAGACTCGAAACGAAAAGATCCCCGGAATTATGCGGACATGACTAAAATTCTCCAGAAGTAAGTTCAATCGATCATTATCGCATCATATCGGCAACTTTAATTTGTTCATTTCCTGATATCAAGTAATTATTTTCTTTGTCTGGCAGGGTTTGGAAAGATTTCACAACAACTCTTCCGGCACTGTCGAAGGAGCTGCGATTTACACACCCGAAAGGAAGTACTACTAGCTAGTTCCGCGCATCTCCCATTGATTCTAGTTTCATCAATACCATTTATCATGCTTGATTATTAGTTTGATTGAACTCTATTTCTCGTAAAGTGTTTGTGGCAGGAAGACGGGACTGATTTATGTGGATACTACGTTTGCGACTTCATCTACAACGCGATGACCCCTAAGCGGGGCTACTCTACAAAACAATTTGAAGTGTGTAAGAAATAATATTCACAATTTTATTTTATTACCATATATATGTATTGACCCCCTTCTTCAAATTAGATGTGGCAGATGCGGGATCAACTCCTACCAGATGATCGCATACGAGCAATTCAAGAGGAATTGGCGGGATTCTTTCTTGACCACGTCATAAGTAAAGCCGGAGAATACCATATGGAATTGGAGATTAGATGTTAGGGATTGTAAGAGATCTTATATTTTATATATGTATCTAGTAGCGTCGGATATATATATGAAAACTTGTTATACGACCAATCTCTCGGAGAAAGAGAGGTCGATCACTTCTATCTCTATATGTTCATGACGATCTTCTATACTTAATGGTTCCTTCATTTGCTTACTAGCTAGCGTGTCGAGTTCTCTCTATAGTAGCTAGCGTCGACCAAGCATGAAGAAAGAGAGGACACTTCTCTCTATCAATTAGCTAGCTATAACAATATAAAACCCCTAAATAAACTCTCTAAAACACCCTAAACCCCCCTCCCTTTCAAAATAAAAAAACAAGCAACTGCCAGATGCTGACGCGTGGATGCATGTTGGTCCTGGTTGGTGTTACCAACCGGGACTAAAGTTCCTCCTGCCTGGGCTCACCGCAGAGGCCACGTGGAGCCCCTTTTGTCCCGGTTTGTAAGAGAACTGGGACTAAAGGTTTTGGGCTTTAGTCCCGACACTTTAGTCCCAATTCCGAAACCGGGACAAATGCGCCTTTTTCTACTAGTGGTTGGTCCGGGCCGCTTCATCCCACAATACCGTTGAACCAAAACACGACCAAGAGAGGAAGCAATCTAAGCATCAACGCCCACAAACTCTTTGTGTTCTACTCGAGATCTCATCTACACATAGACCTAGCTCATGATGCCACTGTTGGGGAACGTTGCACGGGAAACAGAAAATTTCCTACACACACACAAGATCTATCCATGGTGATGAGCATCTATGAGAGGCAGAATGGATCTACGTACCCTTGTAGATTGCTAAGCGGGAAGCGTTAAGAAACGTGGTTGGTATAGTCGAACGTCTTCGCGATCCAAATTGCTGAGCGTCCCGTGATCCAATCACGATCCGTCCCGATCAAGCATCGAACGGACGGCACCTTCGCGTTCAGCACACGTGCAGCTTGATGACTATCTCCGCCTTCTTGATTTAGGAAGATGTAGCGGAGAGGTAGACAAGTTCTCCGGCAGCATGACGGTGCCGCGGCGATGGTGGTGGAACAATTCCGGCAGGGCTTCGCTTAAGCACTGCAGAAAACCGATCTAGAGGAGAAACTATGCACTAGAGGAGAGGGTAGCACATGGCTGAAAATCAAGTGCAAAAACCCTAAAACCTCTAGTATATATAATAGGAAGAGAGGAGGAGGCTTGGCGCAAGGTCCAAGCCCTCTAGGCTTCAGACGAAGTGGGAGGAGAGGAGGAATCCTCCTCCAATTCTAGTAGGACTAGGACTCCTCCTTATTTCGGTCTTTTTACCTTTTCCACCTTTTTCTCTTTGGGCTTATCTTCCCATCCGCATGGGCGTTATGTGGGACTTCCACCAGACCACTAAGGGCTGGTATTCACTCTCCCACTGCCCATGTAGCCTCTTGGGTCGAAATACCCCTCCCGATGGACTCCCGGTACACTACCGACACTCCCGGTACACTACCAATGAGCCCAAAACTTTTTTGGCGACCAAAATAGGACTTCCTATATATAAATCTTTACCTCCAGACCATTCCGAAGCTCCTCTTGATGTCAGGGATCTCATCCGGGACTCCGAACAACCTTCAGTCACCACCATGCATAACTCTATACTATCGAAACGTCACCAAACCTTAAGTGTGCAGACCCTGCGGGTTCGAGAACTATGTAGACATGATCGAGACACCTCTACGGTCAATAACCAATAGCGGGACCTGGATGCCCATATTGGTTCCTACATATTCTATGAAGATCTTTATCGGTCGAACCTCTATGTCAAGGATTCAGTTAATCCCGTATGATGTTCCCTTTGTTCTTCGGTATGTTACTTGCCCGAGATTCGATCGTTGGTATCTCCATACCTAGTTCAACCTCGTTATCGGCAAGTCTCTTTACTCATTCCTTAATACAATATCCCGTGACTAACACTTAGTCACATTGCTTGCAAGTCTTATTGTGATGTTGTATTACCGAGTGGGCCTTGAGTAACTTCTCTGTCACACGAAGTAATAAATCCCAGTCTTGATCCATGCCAACCCAATAGACACCCTCGGAGATACTTGTAGAGAACTTTTGTAGTCACCCATTTATGTTGCGACATTTGATACACACAAGGCACTCCTCCGGTGTCTGTGAGTTGCATGATCTCATGGTCATAGGAACATATACTTGACATGCATAAAACAATAGCAATAAACTGACACGATCATATGCTACGTTTGTAGTTTGGGTCTTGTCCATCACATCAATCTCCTAATGATGTGATCCCATTATCAAATGACATCAAATGTCAACAGCTAGGAAACCTTGACCATCTTTGATCAACGAGCTAGTTCACTAGAGGCATACTAGGGACAAAGTGTTGTCTATTTATCCACACATGTAATGTGTTTCCAATCAATACAATTATAGCATGGACAATAAACAATTATCATGAACAAGGAAATATAATAATAAACACTTTATTTATTGTCTCTAGGGACTATTTCCAACAACATCTCCATCACACGGAGTGAAAAAGCCCAGTCTTGATCCATGCCAACCCAACAAACACCCTCGGAGATACCTGTAGAGCACCTTTATAGTCACCTAGTTACGTTGCGACGTTTGATACACACAAGGTACTCCTGCGGTGTCAGTGAGTTGCATGATCTCATGGTCATAGAAACAAATACTTGACATGCAGAAAACAGTAACAATAAATTGACATGATCATATGCTACGTTTGTAGTTTGGGTCTTGTCCATCCCATCATTCTCCTAATGATGTGATCCCGTTATCAAATGACATCTCATGTCCATGGCTAGGAAACCTTGACTATCTTTGATCAACGAGCTAGTCTGTTAGAGGCATACTAGGGACATGGTGTTGTCTATGTATCCACACATGTATCTGAGTTTCCGATCAATACAATTATAGCATGGATAATAAAAGATTATCATGAACAAGGAAATATGATAATAACCAATTTATTATTGCCTCTAGGGCATATTTCCATTAGTCTCCCACTTACACTAGAGTCAATAATCTAGTTCACATCACCATGTGATTCGCATTGTTATGAATCTAACACCCAATGAGTTCTGGGGCTCGATCATGCTTTGCATGTGAGAGAGGTCTTTTAGTCAACGGGTCTGCGGCATTCAGATCCGTGTGTACTTTGCAAATCTCCATGTCATATTGTAGACACTACTACCACACTCCACTTGGAGCTATTCCAAATGGTTGCTCCACTATACGTATTCGGATTGCTACTCAGAGTCATCTGGACTGGTGTTAAAGCTTGCATCGACGTAACCCTTTATGACGAACTCTTTATTACCTCCATAATCGAGAAACATTTCCTTAGTCTTTTAGTTACTAAGGATAATATTGACCGTTGTCTAGTGATCCACTCCTGGATCACTCTTGTACCCCTTGACAGACTCATGGCAAGGCACACACAGGTGCGGTACACAGCATGGCATATTATATAGAGCCTATGGCTAAGACATAGGGGACGACGTTCGTCCTTTCTCTTTCTTCTGCCGTGGTCGAGCTTTGAGTCTCACTCAACTTCACACCTCACAAATCAGGCAAGAACTCTTTCTTTAACTGATCCATTTTGAACTCTTTCAAAATCTTGTCAATGTATGTACTCATTGAAAGTCTTATCAGACGTCTTGATCTATCTCTATAGATCTCGATGCCCAACAATTAAGTAGCTTTATCCAGGTCTTCCTTTGAAAAACTCTCTCCAAACAACTCTTTATGCTTTCCAAAAATTCTACATCATTTCCGATCAACAATATTTCATTCACATATGCTTATCAAAAATTGTATAGTGCTCCCACTCACTTTATTGTAAATACAAGTTTCTCATAAACTTTGTATAGACTCTCAAAAACTTTGATCACCTCATAAAAGGGTATATTCCAACTCTGAGATGCTTGCTTCGGTCCATAGAAGGCTCACTAAAGCTTGCACACCTTTTAGCATCCTTAGGACTGACAAAACCTTATGGTTGTATCTCATACAACCTTTCCTCAAGGAAGGACGCGATGTTTTGACATCGATCTGCCAGATTTCATAATTGAAAAACGCATCAACTGCTAACATAATTCCAGCAGACTTTAGCATCGCTACGAGTGAGAAAGTCTCATCGTAGTCAACTCCTTGAACTTGGCAGAAACTTCTTTGCGACAAGTCGAGCTTTATAAATGGTGACATTCACCATCAACGTCTATCTTCATCTTAAAGGTCCATTTGTACTCAACGACATGCCGTCCAACGAGCAAGTCTACCAAAGTCTATACTTGGTTTTCATACATGGATCCTTTCTCAGATTTCATGGCCTCTAACCATTTGTCAGAATCCAGGCCCATCATCGCTTCTCCATAGCTCGTAGGTTCATCGTTGTCCACCAACATGACCTCCAAGACAGGGTTGTCGTACCACTCAAGAGCAGTACGCGTCCTTGTCGACCTACGAGGTTCGATAGTAACTTGATCCGAAGCTTCATGATCATCATCATTAACTTCCTCTTCAGCTGACGTAGGCTTCACAGAAACATCTTTCTGTGCTGTGTTACTCTCTGGTTGAATAAAGGTTCAACAACCTCATCAAGTTCTATCTTCCTCCCACTCAATTCTTTCGAGAGAAACACTTTCTCGAGAAAGGACCCGTTTTAGCAATAAACACTTTATGCTCAGATCTGAGATAGAAGGTATACCCAACTGTTCTTAGGGTATTCCATGAAGATGCATTTGTCCACTTTGGGTTCGAGCTCATTAGGTGAAAACCTTTTTTCACATAAGGGTCGCAACCCCAAACATTTAGAAATGACATCTTAGGTTTCTATCAAACCATAATTCATATGATGTCATCTCAATGGATTTAGATGGTGCCCTATTTAAAGTGAATGTAGTTGTATCTAATGCATAACCCCAAAACGAAAAGTGGCAAAACGATAAGAGTCATCATAGTATGCACCACATCCAGTAGAGCACGACTATGACGTTCGAACACACCATCACACTATGGTGTTCCAAGTAGTGTGAGTTGTGAAACAACTTTCACATTGTCTAAAGTTGTATGCCAAACTCGTAACTCAGATATTCACCTCCACGATCATATCGCAGACATTTTTATCTTCTTGTCACGATGATCTTAAACTTCACTCTGAATTAGCTTGAACTTTTCAAACGATTCAGACTTGTGTTTCGTTAAGTAAATATACACTATATCTACTCAAATCATCAGTGCAGGTAAGAAAATAACGATATCCACCGCACGCTACATGACTCATTGGATTGCATACATCAACATGTATCATTTCCAATAAATCACTTGCCCACTCCATCAAACCAGAAAACTGAGTCCTTAGTCGTCTTGCCCAAGAGGCATGGTTCGCATGTCTCAACCGATTCGAAATCGAATGAGTCCAAAGATCCATCAGCATGGAGTTTCTTCATGCGATTTATACCAATATGACATTTAGCGGTAGTGCCACAAGTATGTGGTACTATCCTTATTAACTTTGTATCTTTTGGCATCAATGTTATGAACATGTGTATTAGTACGATCAAGATTCAATAAACCATCCTCATTGGGTGCATGACCATTGAAGGTATTATTCATGTAAACAGAATAACCATTATTCTCTAACTTAAATGAATAACCATATTGCAATAAACACGATCTAATCACGTTCATGCTCAATGCAAACACCAAATAACATTTATTTAGGTTCATTACCAATCCCGAAGGCACAGAGAGCATGCGATGTTGATAACGTCAACCTTGGAAACATTTCCAACACACATCGTCACCTCACCCTTAGCTAGTTTCCGTTTATTCCGTAGCTTTTATTTTGAGTTACTAATATTTGGCAACTGAACCGGTGTCCAATACCCAGGTGGTACTAGGAATACTAGCAAGGTACACATTAATAACACGTATATCAAATATACTTTTGTCGACGTTGTCAGCCTTCTTATCTACCAAGTATCTAGGGTTGTTCCGCTTCAGCGACCGCTCTCCTCATGATAGAAACACTTAGTCTCGGGTTTGGGTTCATCTTTGGGTTGCTTCACTAGAGCAGCAACTGACTTGCCATCCATGAAGTTTCCCTCCTTGCCCTTGCCCTTCTCGAAACTAGTGGTTTTACTAACCATCAACACTTGATGCTCCTTCTTGATTTCTAGCTTCACGGTGTCAAACATCGCAAAAAGCTCAAGGAACATCATTTCCATCCCTGGCATAATTATAATTCATCACACAGTTCTAGTAGCTGAGTGATAGTGACTCAGAGAACTATATCAATCACTATCTTATCTGGAAGATCAACTCCCACTCGATTCAAGCGATTGTAGCACCCAGAAAATCTGAGCACATGCTCAATGATTGAGATATTCTCCTTCATCTCACAGGCAAAGAATCTTGTTGGAGATCTCATATCTCACAACACGGGTACGAGCCTGAGATCCTAATTTTAGCTCTTAGAACGTCTCATATGTTCCGTGACGTTCAAAACGTTTTGGAGCCTCAATTCTAAGCCGTAATGCATGACGCACTAAACTATCAAGTAGTCATCAGAACGTGCCTATCAGATGTTCACAACATCTACAGACGACGCTAGAGGGGGTGGCGCACCGAGCGATGCATTAAGGACATAAGCCTTCTGTGCACCAATGAGGACAATCCTCAGATCACGGACCCAGTCTACAATATTGCTACCATCATCTTTCAACTCTATTTCTCTAGGAACATATAAATGATCCATATTCACCAACTCAAGTCCGATCATCACGTGAGTTGAGGTGGTTTCAATGGTGAACATCATCATGTTGATCATATCTACTATATGACTCATGTTTGACCTTTCGGTCTCTAGTGTTCCGAGGCCATGTCTGTACATGCTAGGCCTGTCAAGTTTAACCCAAGTGTTCTACATGTGCAACACTGGCTTGCATCCGTTGTATGTGAACGTAGAGTCTATCACACCCGATCATGACGTGGTGTCTCGACATGATGAACTTTCGCAACGGTGCACACCCGAGGAGAACACAATTGATCTTGAAATTTTAGTGAGGGATCACCTTATAATGCTACCGTCGTCCTAAGAAAAACAAGGTGCATAAAAGGATTAACATCACATGCAAATAATAAGTGACATGATATGGCCATGAACTAGTGCTTTTGATCTCCATCCTTAAAGTACCAGCATGATCTCCATCGTCACCGGCATGACACCATGATCTCCATCATCTTGATCTCCATCAACGTGTCGCCATCGGGGTTGTCGCGTCCATCATGCTTCCACTACTATTTCTACCGTTTAGCAATAAAATAAAGCATTACATAGCGCTTAATGATTGACACGCAGGTCATACAATAATTAAGGACAACCCTATGGCTCCTGCCGGTTGCCATACTCATCGACATGCAAGTCGTGATATTCTATACAACACATGATCATCTCATACATCACATATATCTCATCATGTAATTGGCCATATCACATCACAACATATCCTGCAAAAACAAGTTAGACGTCCTCTAATTGTTGTTGCATGTTTTACGTGGCTGCTACGGGTATCTAGCAAAAACAATTCTCACCTACGCAAAACCACAACGGTGATACATAAGTTGCTTTTCAACCTTCTCAAGGACCGCCTTTGTTAAATCCGATCCAACTAAAGTAGGAGAAACAAACACCCGCCAGCCATCTTTGTGCAACGAACTTATACGTCAGTCGATGGAACCGGTTTCTTGTAAGCATACGAGTAAGGTTGGTCCGGGCCGCTTCATCCCACAATACCGCTGAACCATAACACGACCAAGGGAGGAAGCAATCTAAGCATCAATGCCACAAACTCTTTGTGTTCTACTCGAGATCTCATCTACACATAGACCTAAATCTGATACCACTGTTGGGGAACGTTGCATGGAAACATACCCTTGTAGATCGCTAAGCGGAAAGCGTTAAGAAACGCGGTTGGTGTAGTCAAACGTCTTCGCGATCCAAATCGCTGAGCGTCCCGCGATCTCATCACGATCCATCCCACGATCCAATCACGATCCATCCCGCGATCTCATCACGATTCGTCCCGCAATCCAATCAGGAATCCGCGATCTTGATCACGGTCCTTCCGATCTAGCGTCGAACGGACGACACCTTCGCGTTCAGCACACGTACAGCTCGATGACGATCTCTGCCTTCTGGATCCAGCAAGAGGGAGCGGAGAGGTAGATGAGTTCTCCGGCAGCGCGACGCCGTTGCAACGATGGTGGTGGAGTAATTCCAGCAGGGCTTCGCCTAAGCACTGCTGAAACCGATCTAGAGGAGAAACTACGGACTAGAGGAGAGGGTAGCATGTGGCTGAAATCTATATGCAAAAACCCTAAAACCTCTAGTATATATAGGTGGAGGAGAGGAGGAGACTTGGTGCAAGGGGCAGCCCTTGGTGGCTTCGGCCGAAGTGGAGGGAGGAGTCCTCCTCCACTCCTAGTAGGATTATGACTCCTTCCTTATTTCCACCTTTTTGCCTTTTTCCACCTTTTCCACTTTGGACTTTCTTCCCAGCCGCATAGGCCTTCTGTGAGACTTCGGCCAGCCCACTAAGGGCTGGTATTCATCCTACCACAGCCCATGTAGCCTCTTGGATCGAAATACTCCTCCCGATGGTCCCCCGGCACCCTCCCGGCACTCCCGGTACACTATCGATGAGTCTGAAACCTTTCCGGTGACCAAAACAGGACTTCCTATATATCAATCTTTACCTCGGGACCATTCCGGAGCTCCTCGTGACGTCTGGGATCTTATCCGGGACTCTGAACAACCTTCGGTCACCACCATGCATAGCTTAATACCACCGAAATGTCACCGAACGTTAAGTGTGCAGACCCTGTGGGTTCGAGAACTATGTAGACATGACTGAGAGACCTCTACGGTCAATAACCAATAGCGGGACTTGGATGCCCATATTGATTCTTACATATTCTACGAAGATCTTTATCGGTCGAACCTCTATGTCAAGGATTCAGTTAATCCCGTATGATGTTTCCTTTGTTCTTCGGTATGTTATTTGCTCGAGATTCGATCGTCGGTACCTCCATACCTAGTTCAACCTTGTTACCGGCAAGTCTCTTTACTCTTTTCCGTAATACAAGATCCCGTGATTAACACTTAGTCACATTGCTTGCAAGGCTTGTTGTGATGTTGTATTACCAAGGGGGCCCTGGGATACCTCTCCGTCACACGGAGTAACAAATTTCAGTCTTGATCCATGCCAACCCAACAGACACCCTCGAAGATACTTGTAGAGCACATTTATAGTCACCCAGTTACGTTGCGACGTTTGATACACACAAGGTACTCCTCCGGTGTCAGTGAGTTGCATGATCTCATGTTCATAGGAACAGATACTTGACATGCAGAAAACAGTAGCAATAAACTGACACGATCATATGCCACGTTTGTAGTTTGGGTCTTGTTCATCCCATCATTCTCCTAATGATGTGATCCGTTATCAAATGACATATCATGTCCATGGCTAGGAAACCTTGGTCATCTTTGATCAACGAGCTAGTCTATTAGAGACATACTAGTAACATGGTGTTGTCTATGTATCCACACATGTATCTGAGTTTTTGATCAATATTATTATAGTATGGATAATAAACGATTATCATGAACAAGAAAATATGATAATAACCAATTTATTATTGCCTCTTGGGCATATTTCCAACAGAGACGTGGCAGCTCGCGTCACTGATCCTGAAGCTCTTGATACCGCAGGGGCACTTGGGCTACCCGGGTCCTCTACCATGACATCGCTTCTCCTTACCCAATCCGAAGCCAAGGAACCGCGGGCCATAGAGATGTTGCTCCGACGAGCTTTGGCATCGGCCATGGTTGTCGTTATCTCCGGGATGAAGTGTTCGGGCGGGGCTGCTTCCCGCCTTGAGCAGGAAGAGTTAGGTCGACTGCGACCAGTTTAAGTATTTTTTTAAAAGAAGGATAGCCTCCGGCCTCTACATCTCTTGATGCACACAGTGATGACACCGGCTGAAGTTGATGCCCCCACGGCGACAGAGCGCATCTTCGGGGAGTATTGCTTCCTGCTTCGCGACTGCAGGCGGGGATAGGAGTGAGACGCTGGCAAATCACTCTCATCTTAGCAGGTGAATAAAGAAATTTAACCAAGAACTGGATTCGTCGAATTGCTGATCTTACCAGAGCAAGTCCGTTTGTGTTGCTCGTCGTCTCCCCTCTCCCAAGGAATCGCAGACACGTCATTGTTCGTAACCACCGCTGGTGCAGGCGACGAAGATGAAGACGCGCCAAGAACAGGCGCCTCCCTCGGGTAGCTCCCGCGGCATTGAATTTTGTCGGGCCGGCCTACGTCCTGCCCCTAGCTAGAGCGTGCGCGGTGGGAGGTACGTGGTGGCGTCGTGTTCGAAGCCGCTGGCCGGATTTCTCACGAAGTCGCGCTTCTCCATCCCCGCTATGCCGCATCTCCTCTCACCTCTCCCGTCATTCTCATTCTCTTCGACCGGGGCATATTATCTTCATCTTCGGCATGGTCACGCGAAGCACCTTCCTCACAAATCCTAGCCACTTCTTCAGTAAATAAAGGCTAAATTGTAAGGCTTATCTCTCTTCTATCCTATTTCATTTGTTAATTGATTTTCTCATGTGTTGCAGAGAAAAGTGACTAATTGGAATACAGATTTTGGGAGTTTAATTAAGTGTAGTCGATGTGTCACAATTTTGTATTTGCTTTATCCTGTCTTCCTTTCTTCTGGACAAGCCCAGTTACTTGCTGCAGAGATATACTATGTGTGGTATGTATGTCGTCCAAATGTGATTACTGCCATCTCTTTGATGCTATATATGTCCAGTTTACAAGGTATATTGCTTCTCGAACGCGCCCATAGTATGAATTCAGAGATTCTATCCCGCTGCATGAATTCAGAGATTGTCGTATAGAGACATGCTCCTTCGATGTGTGCAGTTTTTGCGCAGTTCAGCAAAATTCTGTTTCGGACAAACTTTGCTACTACTGGAACCCTTCACACTTTCCAATGTTAATCTGTTAAAGAGACGATATAAATGTGTATGCATCTTACTTCTGCAGTGACGTATTTCCTCCTCTTGAGTTCTTAGATTCCTTCCGTTAATTTTATTTTCTCTTTAGTTTGTCATTGTTGTTGGCACTTCTATAATTCCTGACGTAGTTGATTTTGATGTAACTTTGTGTGTTGGTGTCATGGTAATTTTATTTTGCAGTCTGGATGCTCTCTTAGAAAACTATTATAACAGAATTGATTTTGGCATTGCTCGGTACAACTATATATTATGTTCTCTGTAATAGTGTTGCACTTAAGATTGGTTGGTACAAATATTTTTGTTTTCTTTTTTCATGTTTGCTTGGATCTAGACCAAGATGATCATGCATTGATCCAGATATGATATATAAGTGTCCAGAATTTTAGAAATCATTGTCCAGAATTAACCTACAAAGTTAGTTTTTGCATAACTAATATTTTTCCTTTCAATATTTCCAAATGTGATAACAAGTTCTTATAACGAGTTTCTCTTGAGAAATAGTTTATGAAGCTTTAGTTTGAGTGTCCAACGATCAACAGAAGTATGGTAGTTGCATAGAAAACAATACTATACTATGTTTGGATCCCACCTGTGTTTACTGTATCTCTTATTACCATTATTTTTCAAATGGACATCGAATTTGTTTTAAACCTCCAGAATCACGAATGATGAAGCCGTAACCACCATTGGAACTGTCATTTGGTGCCCTCCCATCAATAGAGTATTAATTTTCAGCAGACCTTCTGTCGGCGGTGCCCACAACTGTTGCTTCTCGCCTCATTCAGACTAGCACAGTCGGATAAACCTGTTTGGACCCAGTGGAAGTGGAACACAGTATCCATCCATCTCAAAGGCTCGCCAGCATTTACCTTGTTACGTGTTTCCCACCAAACACATAGAAGCACAGCACATCGGATCTTTATATCCTCATACCAAGAATTGCACTTATCATCTCCCTCGTCGTGGCGAGCTGGGCAAGCTCAAGTCTGATTTCGTCCAGTCCCATTCTTCTCCACACCGCTCTAACATTTTCGCAGTGGAGAAATAACCTATGCGGCAGGCTGTTATGAGCCAGCCGCCACAACAAGTGCTTCATCCTGGGTGGACATCTCAAATTCCATAAATTTTTCCAATTGATGAGGGTGTTGTAGTAATAGGTATGTTAGACAATATTACCTAGCTTCTATATATAATATGTAATCTTGTATTTGTACGATTTGACGTACGTCCATATATATGAGATAGTCACATCCGTATTGGGTTCCCACAAATCATAATTGTTTACGTGGTATCAGTTTAGGTTACGAACATGTCTTCCGCCGCCGCTACTGTCCCGATCCCCGATCCCATCTGCCTCGGCCGGTGCCGCCACCGCCGCCCCGCTCGCTGCTCCGGTCCACGGCGCTCAGGCCGGCGCGGTCTCTTCATTCCTGGCGTCGCCCCCACTGGCTTCCATGCCGGGTAGTGCCGCTACGGCCGCCTCCGCACAGGCCGTCATGCAGGCCGCTACTTCGCTGCATGGCCAGCCACCAGCTTTCACTGCTCCCAGGGAGTTTCAATCCATGCCGTTGTGCCTTCTGCGTCCTACGCGGCTAGCTACGACGCGTCGCCCGCGTACGGCGCGTACGGCGCCCCGCCTCTAGGCGCGTCGCCCGCGTACGGCGCGGTACGCGCCCCGGCCTCCAGGCGGGTCGCACGCGGATTCAGCCGCGTCTGACACGTACGGCTCCCTGCCTCCGGCCGCGTACGGTGCCCCGCCCCCGACTGCATTCAACGTGTTGACTGCGGCTGCGTATCACGCGTTGTCCGGGGATCCCGACGTATCCGTGGCTGTTGCGGCGCCCTACAGCGCTGCACCGACGATCTATGACGGGTACCAGCCGTCTCCTCCGATCGCGTCATTCTACTTTGCATATCTCATCCCGGTAAAGCTCACGACGGATAACTATCTATCGTGGCGTGCACAGGTGCTGCCGCTTCTCCGCAGTCGCTACTTGGAGGGCTTTGTTGATGGTACTTTGTCGTGTCCCCCCGCCCCCATATCATCCGGAGCATCTTGCGTGGGTGGCTCAAGATCAAGCCATCCTATCTGCTATCCAGTCCTCTCTCACGGAGGGAGTCTCATCGCTGGTTATCTTTGTCGCTACGTCTCGGGACACGTGGACGTCTCTTCATACCAGTTTTGCTTCGCAGTCCCAGGAACGTGCTCATGCTATTCACACCGCGCTTGGGGAGGTGAAGCTCCATGACCTCACCGTCACCGACTACTTCAACAAGGTGACGGGTATGGCTGACACCCTTGCCTCCATCGGCAAGGCTCTTGGTCCGGAGGAGTTCACCTCTTATGTGCTCAATGGACTGGGTGACGACTATGATAATTTGATGGAGAATATTAATGGTCGTGACACTCCCATCCAGCCGCGTGAGTTGTATGTGCGTCTTCTTGCCACGGAACAGCGCATCCAGACTCGTCGCTCTACACCGAGTTTCCCTTCCGCCAACGCTGCAACGCGTGGGAGGCAAGCCCTACAAGCCACCACCTGGTGGCAAACCTCCACCGCCCGCGCCTAATTTGCGGAACACCACTACCTCCATGGGGGGTCGAGTCCGTGCCTGCTGCCCTTCATGTGGTGCGCAGGTCCCCTGCCAGCTGTGTGGACTTGATGGTCACCTTGCCTTCCGTTGTCATCGTCGCTTCAAGCAGGATTTCTTGGGGATCGGGAACAATGGCAAGGGTAATGAGAAGCAGGCTGCCCTCGCGAGTCATGAGCAGGGACATACTCCTTCCTATCCAGTTGATGCATCTTGGTACATGGATACAGGCGCTACCAATCACCTGACGAGCGAGATGGGCAAGCTGTCTACACAGGAGCCGCATCGTGGACACGATCAAGTTCACACCGCTAATAGGGAAGGTATGCACATCTCACATATTGGTCAGGCATCACTTCTTACCTGCCGATCCACACAATTACGTCTTCTTAATGTCCTTCATGTTCCCTCTGTTTCACATAGTTTGCTTTCAGTTCCTAAACTTACTCGTGATAATAATGTTCTTGCTGAATTTCATCCTTTTCATTTTTTTGTTAAGGACCGGGACATAAGGGACATACTCCTTAGAGGTCGACTACGCAATAATGGTCTCTATGCACTTGATCTGCCACCAGCTCCTAATACTTTCAGCGGTGTTCGTGTGTCTCCATCACATTGGCATGCACGCCTTGGTCATCCTGCCACTCCCATCGTTTGCCATGTACTTCATCGTCATGAGCTTCCAGTCGTGTCCAATAAACATGTTGACGCAGTTGGTGATGCCTATCAGCAAGGCAAGAGTCACCAGCTTCCTTTTTTGAGTCGAGTCGTATAGTCAATAAACCGCTTGAACTTGTGTTTTCGGATGTATGGGGCCATGCCCATACCTCTGTTAGTGGTCATAATTACTATGTCAGTTTTATTGATGCTTACAGTCGGTTCACTTGGCTTTATCTTCTAAAACGCAAGTCTGATGTGTTTAATGTTTTCCTGCAATTCCAAGCGCATGTTGAGCGTCTGCTCAGTCACAAAATCATTCATGTGCAATCCGATTGGGGGAGGGGGTGAGTATCACAACCTCAATGCATTCTTTAATAAGCTTGGAATTACACATCGTGTGTCTTGTCCTCATACACATCAGCAAAACGGTGTAGCTGAGCGTAAGCATCACCATATGGTTGAGACTGGTCTTGCCTTGCTTGGCCATGCCTCTATTCCTTTCCGGTTTTGGAGTGATGCGTTTTCCACCGCATCCGACTCCCTACATGACTCCGTCAGATGAAAACACCACTTGAGCTCTTATTGAATGAAGTTCCTGATTATACGTTTTTCAAGGTCTTTGGGTGTGCATGTTGGCCACATCTTCGTCCATATAACCAACGCAAGTTGGAGTTTCGGTCTAAACAGTGTGTGTTTATTGGTTATAGTTCTCTTCATAAAGGGTACAAGTGTCTTCATGTCCCCTCTAACCACGTCTACATCTCACGTGATGTGGTGTTTGATGAGAATGTTTTTCCTTTTTCCGCACTTTAGGTCACCTCCACCACTCCCACCACACCAGAGAAATTTGTTTTACCTTTGCCTGGTCAATTTGTTGATGCTGCATATACCCCTTTGTTGCTACCTAACCATGGTGCAGGTACTGGGCGTGGAGCACACCTCGAGCTTCTGGATGAGCAGCCGCCCGCATCCCCTCGGACGTCCGCCAAGCTCGCTCGCGATGCCGCTCCGTCACTAGGCTTGCCGCCGGGGCTGGCCGAGCCGGACCCTGCCACCTCGGTCCAGCATAGGGCTGGCCACGCGCTGGCTGAGCCGGTCCAATTGGCTCACACGCCGACCGAGCTGGTTGAACTGGCTCACGCACCGGCCGAGCTGGTCGAGGTAGCCGAGCCAGTTTCACCCGAGCCAGCCTCTGTCATGGGAGTCGAGCCGGCGTCCACGCCTTCCTCGCCAGCCCGGTCGCCTAGCGCGACTGGCTCTGTGTCTGGGGATCGGTCTGCATCATCATCGCCATCTTCATCGACCCCATCTCCGCCGCCATCTCTGCCGCCTCCCACTATTCTGCATCCTCGTACGTGCAGTCAGAGCGGTATTGTTCGGCCGAAGGAGCGCACTGACGACACGGTTGCGTGGATTGCGGCGTGTATGGCACAGACGGATGCTTACCCCACTGTCGAGCCTCGGCATTTTCAGGCGGCTCTTCAGATTCCTCATTGGCGCAGTGCCATGGAGCAGGAGTTTCAGGCACTACAGAGGAACGATACTTGGCGATTGGTTCCTCCTATGTCTGGTGTCAACATCATTGATTCCAAGTGGGTATTTAAGGTAAAGAAGCATGTTGATGGTTCTATTGAGCAATACAAGGCACGGTTGGTGGTCAAAGGGTTTAAACAACGATATGGTCTTGATTATGAGGATACCTTCAGTCCAGTTGTCAAACCTACCACCATTCATCTGCTTCTGTCCTTGGCTGTTGCCAAAGGGTGGTCTCTGCGTCAACTTGATGTTTAGAATGCTTTTCTTCATGGGGTCTTGGAGGAAGAGGTTTACATGCGGCAACCTCCAGGTTTTGTTGATCCTGCTTGTCCACATCATTTGTGTTGTCTTGTTAAGGCGCTTTATGGACTTAAGCAGGCTCCTCGTGCATGGCATGACCGACTTGGCTCAGTTCTTCAACGTCTTGGATTTGCTCCGTCCACTTCTGACACGTCTCTGTTCATGTTCCATCATCCTGAGGTTACTATGTACCTACTGGTTTATGTTGATGACATTATTCTTATCAGCTCCTCAGTGACTGTCGTTGATCGTCTATTGTCTGCTCTGAGTGGTCATTTTGCTGTCAAGGATCTGGGTGCTCTCCATTACTTCCTTGGTCTGGAGGTTTCACGGTCCCCTGCTAGTCTGACTCTCACTCAGCATAAGTATTCCTTGGACTTGTTGTGACGTGCTGGTATGTTGTAGTGCAAGCATGCTACCACTCCTATGTCTACGACTGATCGGTTATCAGCCTTGGATGGTGTTTTGCTTCCTTCAGATGATGCTACTGAGTACCGCAGTATTGTTGGTGTCTTGCAGTACTTGACTATCACACGGTCGGACATCTCCTATGCGGTAAATCGCGTGTGCCGGTATCTTCATGCTCCTCGGACTTCACACTGGTTAGCTGTGAAGCGAATCCTGCGCTATGACTCTCATACTGTCTTGTATGGCTTGCATCTTCGGTCTACCTCTTCGAGTGCTCTCTCGGCGTTCTCTGATGCAGATTGGGCTGGGAGTCTGGATGACCGACGATCAACGGGGGGCTATGCTGTCTTCTTTGGTCACAACTTGATCGCCTGGAGTGCGCGCAAGTAGTCCATAGTGTCTCAGAGTAGCACTGAAGCAGATTATAAGGCAGTTGCCAATGCCACGGCTGAGCTCATTTGGGTACAGTCTCTGTTGAGAGAGTTGGGAGTCTCTCAAGAGCAACCACCGATTCTTTGGTGTGATAATATTGGTGCGACGTATCTTTCGTCTAATTCAGTTTTCCATGCTCGTACCAAGCACATCGAAGTTGACTATCATTTTGTGAGGGAATGTGTTGCACATATTCTTCTTCATATCAAGTTTATCTCCTCCAAAGATCAACTTGCTGACATCTTCACGAAGCCACTTTCACAACCTCATTTTGAAGGTTGTAGGCGCTGTTGGGGAACGTTGCATGGGAAACAAAAAATTTCCTACGCACACGCAAGATCTATCCATGGTGATGAGCATATACGAGAGGGAGAGTGGATCTACATACCCTTGTAGATCGCTAAGCGGGAAGCGTTAAGAAACGCGGTAGGTGTAGTCGAACGTCTTCGCGATCCAAATCGCTGAGCATCCCGCGATCTCATCACGATCCGTCCCGTGATCCAATCACGATCCATCCCGTGATCTCATCACGATCCGTCCCGTGATCTCATCATGATCCGTCTCGCGATCTTGATCACGGTCCTTCCAATCTAGCGCCGAACGGACGACACCTCCGCGTTCAGCACACGTACAGCTTGATGACGATCTCCCCCTTCTTGATCCAGCAAGAGGGAGCGGAGAGGGAGAAGAGTTCTCCGGTAGCATGACGATGCTCCAGCGATGGTGGTGGAGCTATTCCGGCAGGGCTTCGCCTAAGCACTACAGAAATCTGATCTAGAGGAGAAACTATGCACTGGAGGAACGGGTAGCACGTGGCTGAAAATGTAGTGCCAAAAACCCTAAAACCTCTAGTATATATAGGAGGAAGAGAGGAGGAGGCTTGGCTCCCAAGGAGCCAGCCCTTGGGTCGGCCGAACCAAGGAGGATTGGAGGAGGAAATCCTCCAATCCTAGTAGGACTAGGACTCCTTATTTTTGGCTTTTCTAGCTTTTTCCACCTTTTTCTCTTTGGGCTTTTCTTCCCAGCCGCATGGGCCTTATGTGGGAATTCCACCAGCCCACTAAGGGTTGGTATTTACTATCGCACAGCCCATGTAGCCTCTTGGGTCGAAATACCCCTGCCGATGGTCTCCCGATACACTACCGGCACTCTCGGTACACTACCGATGAGCCCGAAACCTTTTCGGCGACCAAAACAGGACTTCCTATATATCAATCTTTACCTCTGGACCATTCTGGAGCTCCTCGTGATGTCCGGGATCACATCCGGGACTCTGAACAACCTTCGATCACCACCATACATAACTCTATACTATTGAAACGTCACTGAACCTTAAGTGTGCAGACCCTGCGGGTTCGAGAACTATGTAGACATGACCGAGACACCTCTACGGTCAATAACCAATAGCGGGACCTGGATTCCCATATTGGTTCCTACATATTTTATGAAGATCTTTATCAGTCGAACCTTTATGTCAAGGATTCAATTAATCCCGTATGATGTTCCCTTTGTTCTTCGGTATGTTACTTGCCCAAGATTCGATCATCAGTATCTCCATACCTAGTTCAACCTCGTTACCGGCAAGTCTCTTTACTCGTTCCATAATACAAGATCCCATGACTAACACTTAGTCACATTGCTTGCAAGGCATATTGTGATGTTGTATTGCGGAGTGGGCCCTGAGATACCTCTCCGTCACACGGAGTAACAAATCCCAGTCTTGATCCATGCCAACCCAACAGACACCATCGGAGATACCTGTAGAGCACCTTTATAGTCACCCAGTTACGTTGCGACGTTTGATACACACAAGGTACTCCTCCGGTGTCGGTGAGTTGCATGATCTCATGGTCATAGGAACATATACTTGACATGCAGAGAACAGTAGCAATAAACTGACATGATCACATGCTACGTTTGTAGTTTGGGTCTTGTCCATCACATCATTGTCCTAATGATGTGATCCCGTTACCAAATAAAATCTCATGTCCATGACTAGGAAACCATAGCCATCTTTGATCAACAAGCTAGTCTATTAGAGGCATACTAGGGACATGGTGTTGTCTATGTATCCACACATGTATCTGAGTTTCCGATCAACACAATTATAACATGGATAATAAACGATTATCATGAACAAGGAAGTATGATAATAACTAATTTATTATTGCCTCTAGGGCATTTTTCCAACAGTCTCCCAATTACACTAGAGTCAATAATCTAGTTCACATCACCATGTGATTCGCATTGTTATGAATCTAACACCCACTGAGTTCTATGGCTCGATCATGCTTTGCATGTGAGAGAGGTCTTATAGTCAACGGGTCTGCGACATTCAGATCCATATGTACTTTGCAAATCTCTACGTCAAACTGTAAACACTGCTACCACACTCCACTTGGTACTATTGCAAATGGCTGCTCCACTATACGTATCCGGATTGCTACTAAGAGTCATTCGGATTAGTGTTAAAGCTTGCATCGACGTAACTCTTTACGACGAACCCTTTATCACCTCCATAATCGAGAAATGTTTCCTTAGTCTTTTAGTCACTAAGGATAATGTTGACCGTTGTCCAGTGATCCACTTCTGGATCACTCTTGTACCCCTTGACGGACTCATGACAAGGCACACATAGGTGCGGTACACAACATGGCATACTATACAGAGCCTATAGCTAAGGCATAGGGGACGACATTCGTCCTTTCTCTTTCTTCTACCGTTGTCGAGCTTTGAGTCTCACTCAACTTCACACCTCGCAAATCAGGCGAGAACTCTTTCTCTGACTGATCCATTTTGAACTCTTTCAAAATCTTGTCAAGGTATGTACTCATTGAAAGTCTCATCAAGCATCTTGATCTATCTCTATAGATCTTGATGCTCAACAATTAGGTAGCTTTATCCAGGTCTTCCTTTGAAAAACTCTTTTCAAACAACCGTTTATGCTTTCTACAAATTCTACATCATTTCTGATCAATAATATGTCATCCAAATATACTTATCAGAAATTCTATAGTGCTCGCACTCACTTTATTGTAAATACAAGTTTCTTGTAAACTTTGTATAGACTCAAAAACTTTGATCACCTCATCAAAGTGTATATTCCAACTCCAAGATGCTTGCTTCAGTTCATAGAAGAATCACTAAAGCTTTCACACCTTTTAGCATCCTTAGGACTGACAAAACCTTCTGGTTGTATCACATACAACCTTTCCTCAAGCAAACCGTTAAGGAAACGATGTCTTGATATCCATCTGCCAGATTTCATAATTGAAAAATGCAGCAACTGCTAACATAATTCTAATAGAATTTAGCATCGCTACGAGTGAGAAAGTCTCATCCCAGTCAACTCCTTGAACTTGTCATAAACTTCTTTGCAACAAGTCGAGCTTTACAAATGGTGACATTTACCATGCGCGTCTGTCTTAATTTTAAACATCCATTTGTACTCAACGACCTGCCGTCCAACGAGCAAGTGTACCAAAGTCTATACTTGGTTTTCATACATGGATCCTTTCTCGGATTTCATGGCCTCTAACCATTTGTCGGAATCCGGGCCCATCATCGCTTCTCCACAGCTCGTAGGTTCATCGTTGTCCAACAACATGACCTCCAAGACAGGGTTGTCGTACCGCTCAGGAGCAGTACACATCCTTGTCGACCTACGAGGTTCGATAGTAACTTGATCTGAAACGTCATCATCATCATCATTAACTTCCTCTTCAACTAACATAGGCTTCATAGAAACAAATTGCGTTGCGCACTCTCTGGTTGAACAAAGGTTCAACAACCTCATCAAGTTCTATCTTCCTCCCACTCAATTCTTTCGAGAGAAACTGGTTCTCGAGAAAGGACCCAGTTTTAGCAACAAACACTTTATGCTTGGATCTAAGATAGAAGGTTTACCCAACTGTCTTTAGGGTATTCTATGAAGATGCATTTGTCCGCTTTGGGTTCGAGATCATTAGGTGAAAACCTTTTTCACATAAGTGTTGTAGCCCCAAACATTAAGAAATGACAGCTTAGGTTTCTATCAAACCATAATTCACACGGTGTCATCTCAACAGATTTATATGGTGCCCTATCTAAAGTGAATGTAGTTGTCTCTAAT
The DNA here is from genome assembly GCA_022496015.1 of Hordeum marinum. Classification (NCBI taxonomy): domain Eukaryota; kingdom Viridiplantae; phylum Streptophyta; class Magnoliopsida; order Poales; family Poaceae; genus Hordeum; species Hordeum marinum. Next base: position 392,405,503 of record CM039672.1, read on the forward strand.
GCATAACCCCAAAATTATAGTAGCAAAACGATAAGAGACATCATAGCAAGCACCATTTTCAATAGAGCACGACTATGATGTTCGAACACACCATCACACTATGGTGTTCCAGGTGGCATGAGTTGTGAAACAACTTTCACATTGTCTAAAGTTGTATGCCAAACTCGTAACTTAGATATTTACCTCCACGATCATATCCCAGACATTTTTATCTTCTTGTCACGATGATCTTAAACTTCACTCTGAATTTGCTTGAACCTTTCAAACGATTCAGACTTGTGTTTCATTAAGTAAATATACACTATATCTACTCAAATCATCAGTGAAGGTAAGAAAATAACGATACCCACCGCATGCTACAAGACTCATTGGATTGCATACATCAACATGTGTTGTTTCCAATAAATCACTTGCTCGCTCCATCCATCTGGAAACGGGGTCCTTAGTCGTCTTCCCCAAGAGGCATGGTTCGCATGTCTCAACCGATTCGAAATCGAATGAATCCAAAGATCCATCAGCATGGAGTTTCTTCATGTGCTTTATACCAACATGACATTTAGCGGCAGTGCCACAAGTATGTGGTACTATCCTTATTAACTTTGTATCTTTTGGCATCAATGTTATGAACATGTGTATTACTATGATCAAGATTCAACAAACCATTCTCATTGGGTGCATGACCATTGAAGGTACTATTCATGTAAATAGAATAACCATTATTCTCTAACTTAAATGAATAACCGTGTTGCAATAAACACGATCTATTCACGTTCATGTTCAACGCAAAACGCCAAATAACATTTATTTAGGTTTGTCATTAATCCCGAAGATAGAGAGAGTGTGCGATGTTGATCACATCAACCTTGGAAACATTTCCAACACACATCGTCACCTCACCCTTAGCTAGTTCTCTGTTGTTAACATTTAGCAACCGAACCGGTATCTAATACCCAGGTGCTACTAGGAGTACTCGCAAGGTACACATCATTAACACGTATATCAAATATACTTCTATCGACGTTGCCAGCCTTCTTATCTACCAAGTATCTAGGGTTGTTCCGCTTCAGCGACCTCTCTCCTCATAATTGAATCACTTAGTCTCGGGTTTGGGTTCAACTTTGGGTTGCTTCACTGGAGCAGCAACTGACTTGCCGTCCATGAAGTTTCCCACCTTGACCTTGCCCTTCTCGAAAACTAGTGGTTATACTAACCATCAACACTTGATGCTCCTTCTTGATTTCTACCTTCGCGATGTCAAACATCACGAATAGCTCAGGGATCATTATTTCTATCCCTGGTGTTTTATAGTTCATCACCAAGTTCTAGTAGCTTTAGTGACAGTGACTTGGAGAACTATATCAATCACTATCTTATCTGGAAGATCAACTCCCACTCGATTCAAGCGATTGTAGCACCCAGAAAATCTGAGCACATGCTCAACGATTGAGCTATTCTCTTTCATGTTGTAGGCAAAGAATCTTGTTGCAGATCTCATATCTCGCAACACGGGCACGAGCCTGAGATCCTAATTTCAGCTCTTAGAACATCTCATATGTTCCGTGACGTTCAAAACGTTTCGAAGCCTCAATTCTAGGCCGTAATGCATGACGCACTAAACTATCAAGTAGTCATCAGAACGTGCCTGTCAGATGTTCACAACATCTACAAACGACGCTAGAGGGGTTGGCGCATCGAGCGATGCATTAAGGACATAAGCCTTCTGTGCAGCAACAAGGACAATCCTCAGATCACGGAGCCAGTCCGCAATATTGCTACCATCATCTTTCAACTCTATTTCTCTAGGAACATATAAAAATTCAAGGGAGCTACAGTGTTAGCTAGTAATCTACAACACAGTTTGCAAAGACACTACTGACTATGTTCATGATAATGAGTTCAATTAATCATATTACTTAAGAACTCCCACTCAAATTGACATCCCTCCGGTCATTCGAGTGATACATGATCCAAATTCACCACCTCAAGTCCGATCATCACGTGAGTTGAGGTGGTTTCAATGGTGAACATCATCATGTTGATCATATCTGCTATATGACTCATGTTCAACCTTTCGGTCTCTTGTGTTCCGAGGCCATGTCTGTACATGCTAGGCTCGTCAAGTTTAAACCGAGTGTTCTGCATGTGCAACACTGGCTTGCACCCGTTGTATGTGAACGTAGAGTCTATCACACCCGATCATCACGTGGTGTCTCAACACGACGAACTTTCGCAACGGTGCACACTCGGGGAGAACACAATTCATCCTGAAATTTAAGTGAGGGATCACCTTATAATGCTATCATCGTCCTAAGCAAAACAAGGTGCATAAAAGGATTAACATCACATGCAAATCATAAGTGACATGATATGGTCATGAACTTGTGCTTTTGATCTCCATCTTGAAAGCACCGGCATGATCTCCATCGTCACCGGCACGACACCATGATCTCCATCATCTTGATCTCCATCAACGTGTCGCCACCGGGGTTGTCGCGCCCATCATGCTTGTACTACTATTGCTACCATTTAGCGATAAAGTAAAGCATTACATAGCGCTTAATGATTGACACGTAGGTCATACAATAATTAAAGACAGCCCTATGGCTCGTGCTAGTTGCCGTACTCATCGACATGCAACTCGTGATATTCTATACAACACATGATCATATCATACATCACATATATTGTTGGGAGACATAGTAGTAAATCAAATTTTTTTCCTATGATCACCAAGATCTATCCATGGAGAAACCATCAACGAGTGGGGAGAGATTGCATCTTCATACCTTTGAAGATCGCTAAGCGGAAGCGTTATAAGAATGCGGTTGGTGGAGTCGTACTCGCAGCGATTCAGATCGCGGTGGACTCCGATCTTAGCGCCAAACAACGGCGCCTCCGCGTTCAACACACGTGCAGCCCGATGACGTCTCCTATGCCTTGATCCAGCAAGGAGGAAGGAGAGGTTGAGGGAGAGCTCCGGCAGCATGACGGCGTGGTGACGGTGGAGCTACGTGAACTCCGGTAGGGCTTCGCCAAGCGCTACGGAGAACGAGGAAGAGGAAGAGTAGGGCTGCGCCAAGAGAGAGAGAGAAGTCGTGTCTCAAATCAGCCCAAACCCTTGCATATATATAGGAGGAGGGAGAGGGAGGGATGCCTTGGCCCCTCCTCCAAAGAGGAGAGGTTCGACCGACCCTAGGGGAAGAGTCCACCTCCCACAAGGGAGGTGGATCTCCTCTTTTTCAAACTCCTTTGCCCTATCTCCTTATCTCCAGCCGCATGAGCCTTTCTAGAAGGTCTTGGTCAGCCCGAAAAGGGCTGGTACACGTCCTCTAAGGGCCCACGAAGTCCTATGGTCGTCACATCCCTCCCGGGGTCCTCCGGCACCCTCCCGACACTCCCGGTACACTACCGATGAGTCCGAAAACTTTCCGGTGACCAAAACTGGACTTCCTATATATCAATCTTTACCTTCGGACCATTCCGGAGCTCCTCGTGACATCCGGGATCTCATACGGGACTCCAAACAACCTTAGGTAATCACGTATACCATTTCCCTATAACCCTAGCGTCATCGAACCTTAAGTGTGTAGACCCTACGGGTTCAGGAGACACGTAGACATGACCGAGACACCTCTCCGGTCAATAACCAACAGCGGGATCTGGATACCCATGTTGGCTCCCACATGCTCCACGATGATTTCATCGGATGAACCACGAAGTCGGGGATTCAATCAATCCCGTATACAATTCCCTTTGTCTATCGGTATGATACTTGCCCGAGATTCGATCGTCGGTATCTCTATACCTTGTTCAATCTCGTTACCGGCAAGTCTCTTTACTCGTTCCGTAATACATCATCCCGTGACTAAATCCTTAGTCACATTGAGCTCATTATGGTGATGTCTTACAGAGTGAGCCCAGAGATACCTCTCCGTCACACGGAGTGAGAAATCCCAGTCTCGATTCGTGCCAACCCAACAAACACTTTCGGAGATACCCGTAGTGCACCTTTATAGCCACCCAGTTACGTTGTGACGTTTGCCACACCCAAAGAATTCCTATGGCATCCGGTAGTTACACAATCTCATGGTCTAAGGAAACGATACTTGACATTGAAAAGCTTTAGCAAACGAACTACACAATCTTGTGCTATGCTTAGGATTGGGTCTTGTCCATAACATCATTCTCCTAATGATGTGATCCCGTTATCAACGACATCCAATGTCCATGATCATGAAACCGTGACCATCTATTGATCAACGAGCTAGTCAACTAGAGGCTCACTAGGGACATGTTGTGGTCTATGTATTCACACATGTATTACGGTTTCCGGTTTACACGATTATAGCATGAACAATAGACAATTGTCATGAACTAGGAAATACAATAATAACCATTTTATTATTGCCTCTAGGGCATATTTCCTTCGCAAGGGCAATAGCTCTAGTGTTGTCACGGAATAGAGTCATCGGGCCCGACGCACTTGGAATTACTCCTAGGTCGGTGATGAACTCCTTCATCCAGACTCCTTCCTTTGTTGCTTCCGAAGCAGCTATGTACTCCGCTTCACATGTAGATGCCGTCACGACGCTTTGCTTGCTGCTACACCAGCAGACTGCCCCTTCGTTCAAAACATACACGTATCCGGTTTGCGACTTGGAGTCGTCTGGATCTGTGTCGAAGTTAGCATCGACGTAACCCTTTACGACGAGCTCTTCGACACCTCCATATACGAGAAACATGTCCATTGTCCTTTTCAGGTACTTTAGGATATTCTAGACCACTGTCCAATGTTCCGCTCCGGGATCACTTTGGTACCTCCCCACCAAACTTATGGAAAGGTTCACATCAGGTCTGGTACACAACATGGCATACATAATAGAGCCTATGGCTGAAGCATAGGGGATGACACTCATCTCTTCTCTATCCTTTGCCGTGGTCGGGCATTGAGTCGTACCCAATCTCACACCTTGTAACACAGACAAGAACCCCTTCTTGGACTGATCCATATTGAACTTCTTCAATATCTTGTCAAGGTATGTGCTTTGTGAAAGACCTATGAGGCGTCTTGATCTATCTCTATAGATCTTGATGCCTAATATGTAAGCAGCTTCTCCAAGGTCCTTCATTGAAAAACACTTATTCAAGTAGGCCTTTATACTTTCCAAGAGTTCTATATCATTTCCCATTATCAGTATGTCATCCGCATATAATATGAGAAATGCTATAGAGCTCCCACTCACTTTCTTGTAAATACAGGGTTCTCCATAAACCTGTACAAACCCAAACGCTTTAATCACCTCATTAAAGCGAATGTTCCAACTCTGAGATGCTTGCACCAGCCCATAGATGGAGCGCTGGAGCTTGCATACTTTGTTAGCATCTTTAGGATCGACAAAACCTTCCGGGTGCATCATATACAGTTCTTCCTTCAGGAAGCCATTAAGGAATGCCGTTTTGACGTCCATTTGCCAGATCTCATAATCATAAAATGCGGCAATTTCTAACATTATTCGGACAGACTTCAGCATCGCTACGGGTGAGAAAGTCTCATCATAGTCAACTCCTTGAACTTGTCGATAACCCTTAGCGACAAGCCGAGCCTTATAGACAGTCACATTACCATCCGCGTCAGTCTTCTTCTTAAAGATCCATTTATTTTCAATGGCTCGCTTATCATCAGGCAAGTCCACCAAAGTCCACACTTTGTTCTCATACATGGATCCTATCTCGAATTTCATGGCTTCAAGCCATTTGTTGGAATCCGGGCCCGCCATTGCTTCTTCATAGTTCGAAGGTTCACCGTTGTCCAACAACATGATCTCCAGGACAGGGTTGCCATACCACTCTGGTGCGGAACGTGTCCTAGTGGACCTTCGACGTTCAATAGTAACTTGATCTGAAGTTTCATGATCATCATCATTAACTTCCTCTCCAGCCGGTGTAGGCTCCACAGAAACAACTTCCTATGCTGCGCTACTCTCCGGTTCGAGTGGAGGTACAGTTACCTCATCAAGTTCTATTTTCCTCCCACTTACTTCTTTTGAGAGAAACTCTTTCTCGAGAAAGGATCCATTCTTGGCAACAAAGACTTTGCCTTTGGATCGTAGGTAGAAGGTATACCCAATAGTATCTTTGGGATATCCTATGAAGACACACTTTTTCGCTTTGGGTTCGAGCTTCTCAGGTTGAAGTTTCTTCACATAAGCATCGCATCCCCAAACTTTTAGAAAAGACATCTTAGGTTTCTTTCCAAACCATAATTCATACGGTGTCGTCTCAACGGATTTTGACGGTGCCCTATTTAAAGTGAATGCGGCAGTCTCTAATGCATATCCCCAAAATGATAGCGGTAAGTCGGTAAGAGACATCATAGATTGTACCATATCTAATAGAGTGCGATTACGATGTTCAGACACACCATTTCGCTGAGGTGTGCCAGGCGGCGTGAGTTATGAAACAATTCCACATTTCCTTAGGCGCGTGCCAAACTCGTGACTTAAATATTCTCTGCCATGATCAGATTGTAGGCACTTTACTTTCTTGTCACGTTGATTCTCTACCTCACTCTGAAATTCCTTGAACCTTTCAAAAGTTTCAGACTTATGTTTCATTAAGTAGACATACCCATATCTACTCAAGTCATCAGTGAGGGTGAGAACATAACGGTAGCCACCACGAGCCTCGACACTCATTGGACCGCATACATCGGTATGTATTATTTCCAACAAGCTAGTTGCTCGCTCCATTGTTCCGGAGAACGGAGTTTTGGTCATCTTGCCCATGAGGCATGGTTCGCACGTGTCAAATGATTCGAAATCAAGAGACTCCAAAAGTCCACCAGTATGGAGCTTCTTCATGCGTTTGACACCAATATGACCAAGGCGGCAGTGCCACATCTAAGTGGGACTATCGTTATCAACCTTGCACTTTTTGGTACTCACACTATGGACATGTGTAACATCACGTTCGAGATTCATCAAAAATAAACCATTGACCAGTGGGGCATGACCATAAAACATCTCTCTCATATAAATAGAACAACCATTATTCTCAGATTTAAATGAGTAGCCATCTCGAATCAAGCGAGATTCAGATACAATGTTCATGCTCAAAGATGGTAATAAATAACAATTATTAAGGTTTAACACTAATCCCGAAGGTAGATATAGAGGTAGCGTGCCGACAGTGATCACATCGACCTTGGAACCATTCCCGACGCGCATCGTCACCTCGTCCTTTGCCAGCCTCCGCTTATTCCGCAGCTCCTGCTTGGAGTTACAAATGTGAGCAACTGCACCGGTATCAAATACCCAGGAGCTACTACGAGCGCTGGTTAGGTACACATCAATAACAAGTATATCACATATACCTTTAATGTTGCCGTCTTTCTTATATGCTAAGTGCTTGGGGCAGTTCCGCTTCCAGTGACCGGTACCCTTACAATAAAAACACTCAGTCTCAGGCTTGGGTCCATTCTTGTTCTTCTTCTTCCCGGCAACTTGCTTAACGGGCGCGGCAACAACTTTGCCGTCCTTCTTGAAGTTCTTCTTACCCTTGCCTTTCTTGAAACTAGTGGTCTTATTCACCATCAACACTTGATGCTCCTTTTTGATCTCGACCTCCGCTGATTTCAGCATCGAGTACAACTCAGGAATGGACTTCTCCATCCCCTGCATGTTGTAGTTCATCACAAAGCTTTTGTAGCTAGGTGGAAGCGACTGGAGGATTCTATCAATGATTGTCATCCGGGAGATTAACTCCCAGCTGAGTCAAGCGGTTGTGTAGCTCAGACATCTTGAGGATGTGCTCACTGACAGAACTATTCTCCTCCATCTTATAGCTGAAGAACTTGTCGGATACGTCATATCTCTCGACCCGGGCATGAGCTTGGAAAACCAGTTTCAGCTCTTGGAACATCGCATATGCTCCGTGTTGCTCAAAACGCTTTTGGAGCCCCGGTTCTAAACTATAAAGGATGTCGCACTGAACAAGGGAGTAATCATCGCAGCGAGAATGCCAAGCGTTCGCAACATCTTGGTCTGCTGGGAGAAGGGGTGGGTCAGCTAGTGGTGCATCAAGAACATGCAATTTCTTGGAAGCTATGAGGATGATCCTCAAGCCACGGACCCAGTCCGCATAGTTGCTTCCATCATCTTTCAGGTTTGTTTTCTCTAGGAACGCGTTGAAATTGAGGGTGACATTCGCGTTGGCCATTGGATCTACAATATAGATTGTAAAGATAATTTTAGACTAAGTTCATGATAATTAAGTTCACATAATCAAATTATTTAATGAACTCCCACTTAGATAGACATCCCTCTAGTCATCCAAGTGTTACATGATCCATGTCAACTAGCCCGTGTCCGATCATCACGTGAGACGGACTAGTCATCCATGGTGAACATCTTCATGTTGATCGTATCTTCTATAAGACTCATGTTCGACCTTTCGGTCTTCCGTGTTCCGAGGCCATGTCTGTACATGCTAGGCTCGTCAAGTCAACCTAAGTGTATCGCGTGTGTAAATCTGGCTTACACCCGTTGTATGCGAACGTTAGAGCCTATCACACCCGATCATCACGTGGTGCTTCGGAACAACGATCCTTAGCAACGGTGCACAGTTAGGGTGAACACTTTTCTTGAAATTTTATTGAGAGATCATCTTATTTACTACCGTCGTTCTAAGCAAATAAGATGTAAACATGATAAACATCACATGCAATCAATATAGTGACATGATAGGGCCAATATCATCTTGCTCCTTTGATATCCATCTTCGGGGCATCATGATCATCACTGTCACGGGCACGACAGCATGATCTCCATCATCATGGTCTCCATCATTGTGTCTTCATGAAGTTGTCTCGCCAACTATTACTTCTACTACTAAGGCTAATGTTTAGCAATAAAGTAAAGTAATTACATGGCGTTTATGATTGACACGCATGTCATACAATAATATAAGATAACTCCTATGGCTCCTGCCGGTTGTCATACTCATCGACATGCAAGTCGTGAATCCTATTACAAGAACATGATCAATCTCATACATCACAATGCATCACATCACATCCTTTGGCCATATCACATCACAAGGCATATGCTGCAAAAACAAGTTAGACGTCCTCTAAATTGTAGTTGCAAGTTTTTACGTGGCTGCTATAGGTTACTAGCAAGAACGTTCCTTACCTACGCCAAAACCACAACGTGATATGCCAATTGCTATTTACCCTTCATAAGGACCCTTTTCATCAAATCCAATCCGACTAAGGTGGGAGAGACACACACCCGCAAGCCACCTTATGCAACAAGTGCATGTCAGGCGGTGGAACCAGTCTCACGTAAGCGTACGTGTAAAGTCAGTCCGGGCCGCTTCATCCCACAATATCGCCGAATAAAGATAAGACTAGTAGTGGTAAGCAAATTAACAAGATTGATGCCCACAACTGCTTTGTGTTCTACTCGTGCATAGATTCTACGCATAGACCTAGCTCATGATGCCACTGTTGGGAGACGTAGTAGTAAATCAATTTTTTTTCCTACGATCACCAAGATCTATCCATGGAGAAACCAGCAATGAGTGGGGAGATATTGCATCTTTATACCTTTGAAGATCGCTAAGCGGAAGCGTTACAAGAACGCGGTGGGTGGAGTCGTACTCGCAGCGATTCAGATTGCGGTGGACTCCGATCTTAGCGCCAAACAACGGCGCCTCCGCGTTCAACACACATGTAGCCCGATGACGTCATCTACACCTTGATCCATCAAGGAATAAGGAGAGGTTGAGGGGGAGCTCCGGCAGCATGACGGCGTGGTGACGGTGGAGCTACGTGAACTCCGGCAGGGCTTCACCAAGCGCTACGGAGAATGAGGAAGAGGAAGAGTAGGGTTGCGCCGAGAGAGAGAGAAGTCGTGTCTCAAATCAGCCCAAACCCTTGCATATATATAGGAGGAGGGAGAGGGAGGGCTGCCTTGGCCCCTCCTCCAAAGAGGAGAGGTTCGGCCGACCCTAGGGGAAGAGTCCACCTCCCACAAGGGAGGTGGATCTCCTCTTTTTCAAACTCCTTTGCCCTATCTCCTTATCTCCAGCCGCATGGGCCTTTCTAGAAGGTCCTGGCCAGCCCCAAAAGGGCTGGCACACCTCCTCTAAGGGCCCACGAAGTCCTATGGTCTTCACACCCCTCCCGGGGTCCTTCGGCACCCTCCCGGCACTCCCGGTACACTACCGATGAGCCCGAAAACTTTCCGGTGACCAAAACTGGACTTCCTATATATCAATCTTTACCTCCGGACCATTCTGAATCTCCTCGTGACGTCCGGGATCTCATCCGGGACTCCGAACAACTTTCGGTAATCACGTATACCATTTCCCTATAACCCTAGCGTCATCGAACCTTAAGTGTGTAGACCCTACGGGTTTGGGAGACACGTAGACATGACCGAGACACCTCTCCGGTCAATAACCAACAGCGGGATCTGGATACCCATGTTGGCTCCCACATGCTCCACGATGATTTCATCGGATGAACCACGATGTCGGGGATTCAATCAATCCCGTATACAATTCCCTTTGTCTATCGGTATGATACTTGCCCGAGATTCGATCGTCGGTATCTCTATACCTTGTTCAATCTCGTTACCGGCAAGTCTCTTTACTCGTTCCGTAATACATCATCCCGTGACTAACTCCTTAGTCAAATTGAGCTCATGATGATGATGTCTTACCGAGTGGGCCCAGAGATACCTCTCCGTCACACGGAGTGACAAATCCCAGTCTCGATTCGTGCCAACCCAACAAACACTTTCGGAGATACCCGTAGTGCACCTTTATACCCACCCAGTTATGTTGTGTTGTTTTTCACACCCAAAGCATTCCTACGGTATCCGGGAGTTGCACAATCTCATGGTCTAAGGAAACGATACTTGACATTGAAAAGCTTTAGCAAAGGAACTACACGATCTTGTGCTATGCTTAGGATTGGGCCTTGTCCATCACATCATTCTACTAATGATGTGATCCCGTTATCAATGACATCCAATGTCCATGGTCATGAAACCGTGACCATCTATTGATCAACGAGCTAGTCAACTATAGGCTCACTAGGGAAATGTTGTGGTCTATGTATTCACACATGTATTACGGTTTCCGGTTAACACAATTATAGCATGAACAATAGACAATTATCATGAACTAGGAAAGACAATAATAACCATTTTATTATTGCCTCTAGGGCATATTTCCAACATATATCACATCATTTAATTGGCCATATCACATCACAACATACCCTGCAAAAACAAGTTAGACGTCCTCTAATTGTTGTTGCATGTTTTACGTGGCTGCTACGGGTATCTATCAAGAACAATTCTCATCTACGCAAAAACCACAACGGTGATACACTAGTTGCTTTTCAACCTTCTCAAGGACCGCCTTTGTCGAATCCAATCCAACTAAAATGAGAGAAACTGGCACCCGCAAGCCATCTATGCACCAAGTTGCGGTTGAGGGAACCAGTCTCTCGTAAGCGTACGGGTAATGTTGGGTCGGGCCGCTTCATCTGACAATACCTCGGAACCAAAACACGACCAAGGGAGGAAGCAATCTAAGCATCAACGCCCACAAACTCTTTGTGTTCTACTCGAGATCTCATCTACACATAGACCTAGCTCATGATGCCACTGTTAGGGAACGTTGCATGGGAAACAAAAAATTTCCTACGCACACACAAGATCTATCCATGGTGATGAGCATCTACGAGAGGGAGAATGGATCTACATACCCTTGTAGATCGCTAAGCGGGAAGCGTTAAGAAACGCGGTTGGTGTAGTCGAACGTCTTCGCGATCCAAATCGCCGAGCATCCCGCGATCTCATCACGATCCGTCCCGCGATCCAATCCTGATCCGTCCCGCGAACTCATCATGATCTGTCTCGCAATCTCATCATGATCCGTCCCGCGAACTCATCACGATCCATCCCGCGAACTCATCACGATCCGTCCCGCGATCTCATCACGATCCGTCTCGCGATCTTGATCACGGTCCTTGCGATCTAGCGCCGAACGGACGGCACCTCCACGTTCAGCATACTAACAGCTTGATGACGATCTCCGCCTTCTTGATCCATCAAGAGGGAGCGGAGAGGTTGAAGAGTTATTCCGGCGATGGTGGTGGAGCTATTCCGGCAGGGCTTCGCCTAAGCACTTCAGAAATCCGATCTAGAGGAGAAACTATGCACTGGAGGAACGGGTAGCACGTGGCTGAAAATATAGTGCCAAAACCCCTAAAACCTCTAGTATATAACTCTTGGCTCCCAAGGAGCCAGCCCTTGGGTCGGCCGAACGAAGGAGTAGTAGGACTAGGACTCCTCCTTATTGTTGCCTTTTCACGTTTTTCTCTTTAGGCATTTCTTCCCAGCCGCATTGGCCTTGTGTGGGACTTCCACCAGCCCACTAAGGGCTGGTATTTACTCTCCCACAGCCCATGTAGCCTCTTGGGTCGAAATATCCCTCCCGATGGTCTCCCGGTATACTACCGGCATTCCCGGTACACTACCGATGAGCCCGAAACCTTTCCGGCGACCAAAAGAGGACTTCCTATATATCAATCTTTACCTCCAGACCATTCCGGAGCTCCTCATGATGTCCGGGTTCTCATCTGGGACTCCCAACAACCTTCGGTCACCACCATACATAACTCTATACTACCGAAACGTCACCGAACCTTAAGTGTGCAGACCCTGCGGGTTCGAGAACTATGTAGACATGACCGAGACACCTCTATGTTCAATAACCAATAGCGGGACCTGGATGCCCATATTGGTTCCTACATATTCTATGAAGATCTTTATCGGTCAAACCTTTATGTCAAGGATTCAGTTAATCCCGTATGATGTTCCCTTTGTTCTTCGGTATGTTACTTGCCCAAGATTCGATCGCCAGTATCTCCATTCCTAGTTCAACCTCGTTACCGGCAAGTCTCTTTACTCATTCCGTAATACAAGATCCCGTGACTAACACTTAGTCACATTGCTTGCAAGGCTTATTGTGATGTTGTATTATCGAGTGGGCCCTGAGATACCTCTTCGTCACACGGAGTAACAAATCCCAGTCTTGATTCATGCCAACCCAACAGACACCCTCGAAGATACCTGTAGAGCATCTTTATAGTCACCCAGTTACGTTGCGACGTTTAATACACACAAGGTACTCCTCCGGTGTCAGTGAGTTGCATGATCTCATGGTCATAGGAACATATACTTGACATGCAGAAAACAGTAGCAATAAACTGACACGATCATATGCTACGTTTGTAGTTTGGGTCTTGTCCATCACATCATTCTGCTAATGATGTGATCCCATTATCAAATGACATCTCATGTCCATGACTAGGAAACCATAGCCATATTTGATCAACGAGCTAGTCTATTAGAGGCATATTAGGGACATGGTGTTGTCTATGTATCCACACATGTGTCTGAGTTTCCGATCAACATAATTATAGCATGGATAATAAACGATTATCATAAACAAGGAAATATGATAATAACTAATGTATTATTGCCTCTAGGGCATATGTCCAACAGGCGCAATCTTAACTTGCTTTGTACTTCAGGCCACAGTTAAGATTGAGGAAGGGTGTTAGACAATATTACATAGCTTCTGTATATAATATGTAATCTTGTATTTGTACGCTTGACGTACGTCTATGAGATAGCCACACCCGTATTGAATGTCGAATAGTTTCCCACAAATCATAATTGTTCACGAGGTAGCCTACAACCCGCCCTGGGTAGCCAAGGATCAGTCCAAATCTGTGTATCAAGACCATTCCTAATTCTCTTTACTAGTCCCTCTTTCAAAGCATCAATCAGTACCTTGCATAATACCTCGCCAAGCATATGATGCTCCCGGTTTGAGCTCTGCCTGCAGAACGTCGGAGTGGGGATAGTGTTTGACCTTCAACACTTGTGCACACGGAGAATAAGGATTGGTAAGAAGCCTCCACGCTTGTTTCGCGAGCATCGCAATGTTAAACGTGTCGATCCTTATAACCGAGGCCCCCCTCACCTTTCGGTAGTGTCATGATTTCCCACCTAACCCAATGCATTTTATGTTCATCTTTATGTTGTGCCCACCAGTAGCGACAAATCATCATATTAATCTCTTCACACAAGCCCTTTGTCAGATCAAACACACTCATAGCGAAAACTAAAATTGCTTGTGCGCATGCCTTTATGAGGACCTCTTTGCCTGCCTTTGAGAGTGCCTTCTCGAGCCATCCTTGCAGTCGTTGCCAGATGCGATCTTTAAAATACTTGAACTGGCCATCCTCGAGCGACCAACATGCACAGGTAGACCCAAGTGCCGATCAAACCAAGCTTCACTCCTAATGTTCAGGATGTTCTTCACTGTCAACCTATCTTGCTGCCTAGTGTTCTTACTAAATCTAACCGCTGATTTATCCATGTTAATAACTTGCCACGAGCACACCTCATACAAATTTTACTTGTCGCAGTTGATCTGAACTCTCGGCAAAAGCCTTCATAAGAATCAGTGAGTCGTTCGTGAACAAAAGGTAGTTGATGCTCGGCGCTCCTTGGCATACTCTAATCCCGTTTAGTATGTTGGAGCGGTGTAGACCATCGCATTACAGGATTTGATGGATGGGATGAATTGGTTCTCCGCCCTCGCATGCTTTTAGAGGGGTAGTAGATACTTCGGTTTTATTTTATGGTTTTCATTGGGGTTTTTTCGATCTCATTTTTAATTCCTTTTTTACTTCAGTTTGTCTTTTCTTTCTTGGTTTTCAACAGTTTTTTTTCTTTGTTTCTTTATTGGATTTTACTATTTTCCATTCCCTTTGCACTTGTGTATTTTGGTTCGTTTTTGTTTCATTTTTTCTTTGGTTTTTGTTTCTTTTTCAGTTTCCAATGTTTTCTTCGGTTTTCTCTATTTTTTTTTCTTTAGAGGTTCATTCATTTTGTTAATAAATTATTAAGAACATTTTTCTAATACATGTTTAATATTTTTAGTATATGGTCAACATTTTTTACATATGTTTTAATATTTTTCAAATGATTGAATAATATTTTTTAAATAAAAGAATTACATCTTTTTCAAATAAATGGCCATCATTTTTTCTACACGCATTTTTAGAAATTTGAAATGATACATTTATATTTTTCAAATGCTCTCTCCATCCCTCAATATTAGATGTTTTTGCAAGTTAACATAGCATGTAAAAACGTCTTAAATTGTGGGATGGGGAGTCATTTTTGCATGCTATGTTAGGATGCAAAAATGTCAATTTGTACTTAAGCACTTAAGTCCTTGAGTTAAATTGATTTAGCACTTTAAACCCAAACTGAAGAGCAAGGTCATATTAAAACTTCAATTGAGATGCAATTGTCTTAGCCATATTCAATGTGGATGGTTTGAGTTCAAATGCAAGTTGAAAATAACCCCCAACTATATGCATGAATGCAATAAACATTCAGAAAAAAAATCCCCACTCTATCAACTATGGCTCATTACAGTGTCCGGCAGATATTTGCGTCGGTGCACAGGCGCCTAGCACTGCCCTTGCTTATAACGCTATACACAACCATTCGTACTTGCCGGCAAAAACAAAAATCGTATTGAACTGCAACCATTCACTAAATCAATCAGCCAGCGAGTGAGACTGCTTAGTGTCGCCCAATTTTTATATAAACATTTAACATTTTTAAAATGTTTGATTAATATTTTTCAGATATTTGTTCATCGTTTTTTCAAATGCTTGATTAAATTTTTATATACATGAGAAAATTCATCATCTTTATGGTTAACATTTTTAAAAAATATTAAACAAATGCTTGATTCATATTTTTCAAATATTTGTTCAACATTTTCTATAATGCTTCATTAAAAAAATTTGCACATGATAAGACAAATCATAATTTTTTTAATACATGGTCAACATTTTTATATACATATTTAACATTTATAAATTCTTAATTAATATTTTTCAAATACTTGTTCGACATTTTTCAAAATGCTTGATAGCATTTTTCAAATAACGTTTTAACATTTTTTTAGTACAAGGTCAGTTTTTTGTACAGATTTAACATTTTGAAATGCAAGTTAATCGTTTTTTGAATACATGGTCAACATTTTTTTATAAACATTTAATATTTTTCAAATATAAGTTTAACATTTTTCAAACACTTGCTCAACATTTGTTCCAAATGCTTGGATTAACATCTTTTAAATACATGGTGTACATTTTTACTATACACACATCACATTGTATTTTTGTGTACACATGAGAATCATTTTTTAGCACGCGCCTAATGAAGCTATGCCATTTTTGAGCAGTTAAATTTTCTAGTGGTGAAACTGAGTAGTGGGACACAACTAGTGGCATGAATGATAAAATTCACCATTTTTTAAATGCTCGATTAACATTTTTTAATATTTTTTAATAAATATTTTTTAATATAGAATATTTGGAAATGTAAATAAAGTAAAGAAATAAAAACCAAAAAAATGTCCTATGGCCAGCGGCGCGATGGGTTGGCCCAATATGGAGCTCGCCTTCAACGGGACTTCCTCTCATCTTGCTCTAGGCGAGACATATCGGTGCCCGTGCCCTCCCCCCTCATGAGAAATGTCATGTGGGTGGTAACTCCACTCCTCCCGGTGTGGTTGTTGTTCTCCTCTCTCTTCGCTTGTACTTCGACGGCGAGAGGACCCCGGTCCTCTCCTTTGTCATCGTAGATGGCAGTGCCTAACTCCTAACGACATCATCATGACAACGCAAAAAAGGAACGACGTCATCATGCCAACGCAAAAAAGGAACGACATCATCATGCATAATAAGTCCCACCTCGATTACGAGAGGAATTTCTTGGGTTTATCTTCCATTGTTCCTCATGGGCGGCAATGTAGGGTAATTCACACCGTGATGGAGTCTGTGAAGATTGCTTCAGGAGCATCATCAAAGATAACCAACATGAGAGATCCCAGTTTTCAGAGCCATTATTTACTGAACTGAAGGTGTGACTGAATGATTAAGTTTCACAGGAATTACTTTTAGAGCCCCAAGAAAGTTACCACAACAGTTTCTAGGGATGATCTAGTAATTGAAGGACCATTTGCAGCCTTTTTATAAATTGAAGGACGAAAAACATACTTTTTGTCTTTTAGGATTGTCTATCCTCAATGAAAACAAAAGTTCCCCTTTAAAATCCGTTCAAAACAGAATTTACCAACAGCCAAATTTATATGGATGAAAGTTCGGAAACCTTACATACTTGTGGGTCGCGCACTCTTGAATAATTAAAGTCATCAACTGTAGAAAACAAGAGAAATGTGGTAACCAGCCCTGCTGATTATTGAAAATGTCCAGCATCTAGCTTTGCTCTGCAATCTATATGGTTCAGAGATTCTGAAATGGAACCGAAATGAAATGTAGTGATAACTTACTTGATGGTAAACAGATAACAATAGTGTGACTGTACATATTGTCCATACGATCCAGACAACAACCTGATTTGAAATATATCATCAGGAATTATTCTTTCATACCATGGACAAACTATGCAGGGGGGGATGCTTGTGCAAATTATAAGTTGTCACGCGGATCAATATAGAAGGTGCAGTCATGTGTAGTGGAGTTTCCGAGTCATATTCAGCAATGTGACGATAAAAGAACAAAAGAAACCCGTTTCGTCGTACCTGAGGATGCCAGCACAGTGAAAGAAATATAGTGGATTATCAACTTTTGAACCTGGGTAATCCGGTTTCTTATTTCCCCTATGCTCTTTCCGGCTGGTCGTAGTATGCCATCGAGGGGCATGCTGGATTCTACTCCGTCGTATATATAGTAACAGAAGCTGTCATTAAAGTACATGGGTGCGTAATCGCTATGGTCGATATCGGCCAGGTCCAACTGCACATGGTCGATATCAGCATCTTCACCCAAAAAAATATGGAAGAAATTGGGAGGCAGATCAAAAGTAATTGGTGTAAAAACCTGCTTCTTTGCTGCAGATTTTTTTTTTGACAAAATCTCCTCATTTATTCCATACCATGATTGTGTCACTTACAAGAGAGGGGATCAACTCATCTGGTGGCGAGTCCATCCAGATGCTAGGAGAGAGTTTAGCTAGCCTGGCTAATTCATGAGCAACCCACATTGTTGCTAACTCTATTACATTAATCAAACAAAACGTGATTGAAATCTAGCTTCATGAGAAAACAGTCGTCAATAATGGCGCTTGCCATAGAACTAGATCCACCTCCATTTAGATCATTGACCAACCCCTCATTGTCAGACGCCACTTCCACCTTGCTGCGCCCACCATTCTAGCCAAATTCAAACCAAATCTGACTGTCGTTGCTTCAACGGTGAATGCATCAAAGCACAAATTGATTCTCTCATTTGCTGCAGGGACAAACTTTCCATTGTGATCATGGATAACTGCACCAACCATGCCATTCAGGTTGTCCGGATCGAACCCAACATCCACGTTAAGCTTCATATATCCTGGCCGGGGTTTTAACCACGGAATTGGTCGTTTCTTCGCCTTTGGTTTACATGCAATAGCAAAATTCGTAGCAAGGCCTCTTACTGCCAAATAGATTTGGCCTGCAGTTTGTGTTTGTTCACCATGGGTGAACTTCCTCCTTTCAAACCACACATACCAGGCTGCCGTTGCAACGGTCTCACGCAGATTTGGTACACCTAGGACCTAGACGTCCGAGTCCCGAAGACAGAGAAGATGTTGTAACACTCCTTCACCAGTTTGAATGGCCTGGCATGCTTTTTTGATAATATCCTGTATTCCTAGCAGCTTCCAGACTTCCTGTGCCATTTTACACTGGAACAACATGTGCAAAATACTGTCAACCTCTGTTTTGCAAACCGCGCAGCAGGGGTTCACCTTCATATGTTTTGCTGCAAGAACGACACAACATGGAATAGTACTATGCAAAGTCCTTCATATAAAATTCTTTATCTTTGTAGGGCACATCAAGCTCCATATTGAATCCCAATCATCAACCATGTTTGATGAAGAGCTGGTTGGCTGTATCTTTTGACCATACTAGAACTCCCATTCTTCGTGGTATGCAGATCGAACTGAGAAACCCCCCCTGTTTAGACGGATTCCATGCCACAAAGTCATCCATCTCATTTAGAGGAAGGGGAATAGCTAGGATTCTGCTAGCATCAACATGCCAAAAAGTTTGAGACACCAACTGTTCATCCCAGTTACCTGAAACAGGATCAATAAGGTCCTGCACTCGTGATAGTATATTGTTCCCACGTACTGTCAAGACTTTTCTAGATGGTGATTGAGCTATCCACGGATCCTCCCAAATATGCACTTTAGCACCATCACCTATTCTCCATATATATCATTTCTTCAAAGTTTCAACACTTGACATAGTGCTTTGCCAAGTATATGATGCTCTCCTCTTAAGTGTAGCATTCATTAGATCTCCATCCGGAAAATACTTTGCTTTCAAAATAATAGCACATAGTGACATAGGGTTAATAAGCCTCCATGCTTGTTTAGCTAACAGTGCCATGTTAAAGCAATGAATATCTCTGAATCCCATACCCCCTCTCTTCTTGGGTATACACATCTTCCACCACGCAAATCAGTGCATCTTCTTCTGTGTGACTTCATCACCCCACCAAAAACTTGACATCGCATCTGTGATTCCTTTGCAAAAAAAATTGGGAATTTTAAAGACCGACATCACGTACATTGCTATGGCTTGTGCAACAGACTTCAGAAGCACCTCTTTCCCTCCAGAAGAAAGGCATTTTAATTTCCACCCCATTAGCCTTTGGATCAAGCGATCAATCAAGTATTGAAAGCTGTCGCTCTTGTCTAAACCAAGAGTAGCAGGGAGGCCCAAGTACTTATCATTTAGCGCCTCGGTCATAATGTCTAGTGATGAGCAAACATCAGCCTACATATTCACATCAGTGCTCGGGCTAAAAAATATACTCGACTTCTCCACACTCACCAGTTGACCAGATGCTGAACAGTACATGTCTAGGATAGACTTTAAGCAGACCACATTCTCAACATTTGCCTTCATCAAAATCAACGAGTCATCAGCAAATAAAAGGTTTGTAACCACAGGTGCGTCACGGCAAACCTTAACTCTCACTAGCTCTCCTCTCTGTTCTGCATGTGATAAAAGGGCTGTGAGACCTTCAATACAGAGGAGAAAGAGATTTGGGGATAGGGGATCCCCTTGGCGCAGTCCCCTGGATGGCTTGATTGTTTCAGTTTCAGTTGAGTTGAACCTCACTTTGTACTCCACCGAAGAAACGCAAGCCATGATCAGGTTGGCCCACTGAGTTTCAAACCCCAACTTCAATATGGCTTCAAGAAAAACCCATTCTACTCTGTCATAGGCTTTATGCATGTCCAGTTTAACTGCGCACCATCCATCTTTCCATGTTTTCTGCTGTTTGATTGCGTGCAAACTTTCATACGCAATTAGAACATTGTCTGTGATTAATCTTCTCGGAACAAAAGCACTTTGGGTGGGACTAATGATCTCTAGAAGTAGCATTCTCAGTCTGGCAGCAATCATTTTAGATATAACCTTGTAGACCACATTGCATAAACTTATGGGACGGTATTGTGTAACTCTTTCAGGTGATTGTACCTTTGGGATCATGACAATAGTGGTGTCGTTCCATCCTTGCGGGATTACTCGAGAGTTCACTGCCTGAAGGACTTCCATGTCCAAATCATCTCCCAACATCGGCCAAAACCGCTTATAGAATATTGCATGCAAGCCATCTGGACCCGGGGCTTTCAAATCCCCAATTGAAAACAAAGCTTTTCTCACCTCATCTGCTGTATAGGGGCTCATTAGAATGGTATTCATCTCAGCCGTGACCCTAGTTTGTACCCGGTCCAGGACATTCAGATTAGGCATATGTACTTGTGATGTGAAAAGATCATTGAAATATCCTGTGATGATAGCAGGAAGATCTTCAACATCCTCCTTCCAGACGCCTGTGTCATCTAATAACCTCTTAATACAGTTCCTCTTCTTCCGAGCTGAAGCCGCCCTGTGAATTTTTTTTGTATTCCTATCGCCATGGAGCAACCAATTGGCTCGTCCCCTTTGCAGTCAGAGCAGTTCCTCTTGGTCTAACAGATTTTCGACCAGAGTTTGTAACTCCCTCATCTCCCTTCCCTTCTCTGTTGTTAGCTGACCGCGTCTCAATTTTTCCAACTTCTTTTTAAGTTTATTTATTCTCTTATTTGGGCTTTTCAGAACTTCTTTGTCCCATTGGACTAGGTCGGCTTTTACTGCCTTTGTTCGAGCCGCTAGGCCTGGACCAATGCCGGCATTAATAGATCTTTGCCACGCAGACTTCGCAATCTCTTCGACCGTCTCTTCCTGCAACCAATATGCCTCAAACCTACGCTCCCCTTTTGGTTTTTGCGTCATTGTTTGCTCAAAGTAATTTGTGTCCAAAACAAGAGGTCTATGGTATGAATGCACATGGTGTTCGTGAACAACCACAGCAAACGGGAACTTGGTAGACCATGCCTCATTACATAGGCCTCGATCTAATCTTTCTCTAATAACTCCCCGACTCCATGTAAAAGGGTCTCCAGTGAACAAGATCTCCCGAAGATTACACTCCTTGATACATTCTCTAAAGTTCTACATGAATTGCGGTGGTCTCACATTTCCCCCTTCTTTTTCACTAGAGACAAGAATCTCATTATAATCCCCTATGATCATCCAGGGACCGGTGATACCATTGCTTAATGATCGCAAGGTAGTCCAGGACATATGCTTCAAGTCCCAATTTGGTTCACCATAGAACCTCGTCAGACGCCATTGAACCTCATTTGCATCCATCACAAATCCATCAATGAAATTCGGAGATGAAAAGTTTAGGACCACTTCATTAACAAGGTTGTAAAATAAAACAGGACCACCCGAGCGGCCATCACTCTCCACTATATGAAACAAATCAAATCCTAACTTAACTCTCAACTCTGTTGCCTTAGCACTATTCAGATGCGATTCAGACAAGAAAATCACATCTTCTCTCACCCGCCCTTGGAGATCCAAGAGCTCTCGAACAGCCGTGGCCGAAAGCATCCCACGACAGTTACATGCCAAGAGTTTCATTGCTCCCGGCGGTCCTCCCTCGAGGAGGCCGCCGATCCATCAACAGATACCTTTGCAATTGCCAATCCATCGCTCCCTTTGAGCTTTTTCCTATTCGCGTTCTTCTGCGGAGTGCTAGTCGAGCAACTCGCCGCTAGTTCTTCCCCATCAAACTTCTCCGCAATCGTTGTTGTATTACCAACCGGGACAATCGCTCTAGAATTTTCACTGAGTCCCGATTCTATAGTCCCAAGGATTACTGCAGAGGAGTTCGAATCATCAGCCAAATGTTTTCCAGTGGATTCTGGTTGCCCATCTCCGTATCCTGTGCAGTTAAGGTCGCCATATGCCCCTCACTGTCTGGCGAGATTGCATGTGGTTCTCTGACCTCACCATTGTTATTTTTAAAATTAAACCTCCAGCTAATATTGGGATCAACACAACTCAGTGTTGGAAATATGCCCTACTGGCAATAAATAAAGTGTTTATTATTATATTTCCTTGTTCATGATAACTGTTTATTATCCATGCTATAATTGTATTGACTGGAAACACATTACATGTGTGGATAAATAGACAACACTTTGTCCCTAGTATGCCTCTAACGAACTAGCTCGTTGATCAAAGATGGTCAAGGTTTCCTAGCCATTGACATGTGATGCATTTGATAACCGGATCACATCATTAGGAGAATGATGTGATGGACAAGAACCAAACTACAAACGTAGCATATGATCGTGTCAGTTTATTGCTACTGTTTTTTGCATGTCAAGTATATGTTCCTATGACCATGAGATCATGCAACTCACGGACACCGAAGGAGTGCCTTGTGTGTATCAAACGTCGCAATGTAACTGGGTGACTATAAAGGTGCTCTACAGGTATCTCCGAGGGTGTCTATTGGGTTGGCATGGATCAAGACTAGGATTTGTTACTCCGTGTGACGGAGAGGTATCTCAGGGCCCACTCGGTAATACAACATCACAATAAGCCTTGCGAGCAATTCGATTAGATGTTAGTCACAGGATATTGTGTTACGGAACGAGTAAAGAGACTTGCCGGTAATGAGGTTTAACTAGGTATGGAGATACCGACGATCGAATCTCGGGCAAGTAACATACCGAAGAACAAAGGGAACATCATACGGGATTAACTGAATCCTTGACACAAAGGTTCGACCGATAAAGATCTTCGTAGAATATTTAGGAACCAATATGGGCATCCAGGTCCCTCTATTGGTTATTGACCATAGAGGTGTCTCGGTCATGTCTACATAGTTCTCGAACCCGCAGGGTCTGCACACTTAAGGTTTGGTGACGTTTCGGTAGTATAGAGTTATGCATGGTGGTGACCGAACGTTGTTTGGAGTACCGTATGAGATCCCGGACATCACTAGGAGCTCCGGAATGGTCCGGAGGTAAAGATTGATATATAAGAAGTCCTATTTTGGTCATCGGAAAAGTTCCGGGCTCATCGATAGTGTACCGGGAGTGCCGGTAGTGTACCGAGAGACCATCGGGAGGGGTATTTCGACCCAATAGGCTACATGAGTTGTGGGAGAGTGAATACCAGCCCTTAGTGGGCTTGTGGAAGTCCCACACAAGGCCCATGCGGCTGGAAAGAAAAGTGTGACAACCCAAGTGTTGTCCCAACCTTTATTGGCATGTAATCTCTTGTATGAACCTTGGGTCATGAGCTTAATGAATGATTTGCACCTTGTCATCCATGTTTTGTCTTGCATTCATGCATCGTGCATCATAGCATTCATCATGCCATGCTTGTTTTTCATGTGACCTTGTATGGCATGGTTGATTGTGAGTGTGGCTTGTGTTGTGATGTGGTTGGATCATGGGTGCTAACCTCCTTCTCTCCCCCTCTTTTGCTTTTCAACAAAAACCCCAACCTAATGCCTTTATTCCCATGTTATTTTATAAACAGATTTGACTTGCAAATTAAATCGCTTAAAAATGTTCAAGTGCTAACCTATATTGTTTTGAGCATGTGAGTGTTGGCCTTTTATTGTTTTGTGCTTTTATGTAATTGGGATATTTAAATAACAGGGTCTGCTATTTTAAAAGTATTAAAAATTACTTGTCCTAAAAATCATCTTAATATTTTTATTAAACCGTGCATTTTATTTTCTTTACAAAAGTATTTTGGTTCTGCACAAAAACCTTTTATTTTACTCTAGGGTTTTCCCTTGTGTTGTGGTGTTTTAAAAAAAAGGCTTTTCTGTTTGTTTGATTTGCGAGAGTATGTGCGTGTGGCCTCCCCGGACCACGAGGCCCAGCAGGAACCTGACGACTACCTGATCCATCGCCGCTGCCGTCAGGTTCAGAGAGAGCGAGAGAGCTCCGCCGTGTGTTTCAGACGTCGAAGCGCCGTCATCCCGTGCCTATTTAATCCCCTCGGCGTCCGTGCCGCCCCCCTAGGGTTCCCTCCTCCCCCTCGTGCCTCCGCCCTCCACCTCTCCTTCTCTTTTGTCTCAGGTAAGGATGGGTTCAGAGAGTTCAGAGAGAGTGCAGTGAGGTTCAGTGGGAGCTCGTCGCCGCGGGAGCTTCTCCGGCGAGCCCCTCGGGCAGGAGATCGTCGGGATCGCGTCGTCGTCGCCATCTGCTTCCCCGACGTCCTCTGCATCCGCATGGGACGCCAAGGCTGTGCCTCTGCTTCGTCTTCTTCCCCTCCGGTCGGGCTCTTCCGCCGCGGCAATTCCCCGTCGTCGTGCTTCCTCGAGCTCAATTGGCTGCACGGCCGTGTCTCGGTGAGCTCATCGTCCGTCCTCGCCAGATACCAAGCTTTCTAGCTTTGTTGAAGTGCGTGCCCGCGTTAGGTGCGCTCCGCCGCTATCGGACCTCATCTCCGACAAGTGCATCGTCGACCTCATGCTTCTGGGCGTAGCATGCGAGTTCCTGCTTCTCGCAGGGGCCCGTTTTTGCTCTGCCCCGTCTGATTCCTTGTCTGGATCATCGCCGCGCGAATCGTGTGTAGGTCCCCGCCATTGCGTTCTGTCGTCGTCACCGGTGTCGTTCTCGCTTGCGATTGGTGGATGTGCTAGTGTGTGCGTGTGCAGGCAGGAGCAGTGCGTCCAGTAAGGGCCTCCGCCGCTCGTGTGGTCATCGGAGTCCGTGTTTGGTCATCGTCGTGGTGACTGTCGCCGGTGTCGTGATTCAGTTTCGTCAGTTGTTTCGTGCGTGTGTATATGAGAGGCAGAGTCCCTCCTCTGTTAGCATCAGCGCCCGTAGCAGAGTGGTGTGGGTTCGGGGGAGATGACCAGGTGGTCATGGGTTTGAGCCCGAAGCCTCCCCCTTTTTATTTTGTTTTTCTCTTTTGTATTTCTTTTGTTTTTCTTTCTTTGCTATATGTATGTATGTGTGTGTGGGCAAACTTGTGCATATAAGTTTGCACTTTTCTGAGGTATGTATATAGAGTGTATGTGTGTAGTGCATGTATGTGTTCTTGTGTGCATGTGTGTATGTGAGTGTGTGTGTGTGTTGGCATATACATATGCATATGCATATATGCATTGTGCATATATGTGTGGATATGTGTGTGGATGACCACCCACACACATGAGCTTGTGTATGTGAGTGTATGTTTCATGTGCACTTGTGCATGTGAGTGGTAAGTGTCTTATGCATTGTGCATATGTGGTGCTTGAGTGTGTGTGTTGTTGAACACCCCCTCATGGGTGGTATGCTCTTGAGTGAGCTTGTGCTCATATGCCCTTAGGCATATGGAGCATGTGTGTGTATGCTTTTGTAGTGTGTGTGAGTAGAGTGTATGTGGGTGTGTGGGGATTAGTGGGTTTCCCCACTTGACATACCCCTTTGTGGCTATGCATGTTTGTAGGGTTTATTATATTTGCCATGTTAAACTAAGTTTCCAATCTGGTTATGTTCATACTTGATCATGTCCATTTAGAGTGATATTCCACTTATAAGAGTAGGTGGCATTTTGCTAGTTTAGATTGTGCCTTGTTACTTCACATGAACATATGAGTATGACACATGCTTTTGGGGTAGAAAGAGCCAATGAATCCATTGGAGATTTCAGATTTCACTTTTGTGCAAGTTCATAAAACTGTCATTTTCAACTGTGATGCTACTTTGTTATTTTTGCATGATTTAATCCATGCTTGCTTTGGGGCATGTGCCCACTAGGAAGAGCTAATGTTTATATCTATTATGCCATGGTATTTTTTTAACATGAGAATCACCCATATAAGTGGGAAACATGCTGCAAAGTAGCTAACTTGATGTTTCTGTTTACAACATGCTAAATATTTCTAAGTCTGAGAATCTGCTGTTATTTTTATGCCATGTAGAGTGGTTGACAACTTATAATCTGTTGAGTATTTGCTCATACTCAGTGCTAGTATTTTCGAGTAGATGTTGTCTACTATCACCCTGTTAAATTTCATGACAAGAGGTGGTCTCTAACCCATTTAGCTACTGCTGTCAACATGCTAATTTATTAACTCAGATTCCAGAAAACTGTTATTTTCACCAAGTCCCAGAAAACTGTTTCATCATGTCAACTTGATAGCTTCATGCTTATTGATGTGTGCCTCATTTGCATATTGTGTAGTCGGATAAGTTGATGTATATGTTATGTAGTTTCTGTCAATATCTTGTTTGTGGCTGTAGGATTCCTGTAGCTCAAGTTGTGGGCTGTGTAAGTTGCTATGTTGCTGTTTTGTGGCAGATTGCTTGTTGTATGTTTTGTGACTTGTGGGAGCTATAATCCATGGGATTGACTGACCTTTGAGTCTATTGTGGGTTTTTTTTCATTGCCTAACCAGTGGCTATCTTGGAATTCCAAGATTAGTCCATGGTATTGGTTGTCTTGTGTTTTGCCTTCGTACCTTGTCGTGAGAACCGTAACTCCGTTTCTTGCGTTCTTTATATGCATTTCTATCGATTTCGCATGATGCATTCATATTTGCCATGTTCATGCATGTTCAAATAACTTAACATGAGGTTCTATCTAGATTCATTAATAAACAAACTATGCATGTGAAACATGACTAGTTTTGGATTGCCATGTTAAATTCTTCATAAATGAATCATGCATCATATTGTTTGTGCATTGCACCGTGGTTGAATGTTTATTGTGGATGTTTCTATTGGGTAGACGCGAGTGTTGATACTGAGTACGAGGACCCAGCAGAGTACCACTACGAGGATCCTGCTACTTGTTCCGCTGAAGAACCAACAGGCAAGATGATCGTATCCGGATCCCAATACTATTTTCGCTTGCTAGTTTCTCGCTCTTATCGTTACAATTGCTCTACCTACCACTTGATATCAGCCTCCTAATTGCCATGATAGCCTCTAACCCTCCACATCCTAGCAAACCTTTGATTGGCTAAGTTACCGCTGCTTAGCCCCTCTTATAGCGTTCTTAGTTACAGGTGCAGGTTGTTCCATGTGATAACATGAATTTAGATATCACAATATTTATATGTTACTTAATTTAATGCACATATATATCTTGGTATTGGTGGAAGGCTTGGCCTTTTGCTAGGTGTTTTGTTCCGCTGCTACCGCCATAGTTTCTTGTTACCGATGTTATGTTTCCATATTTTGCGCTCCTAACATGCTCATGGTTGTTATGGGGACCCCCTTGTTTATTCGGTTGAGATTAAAACTTGTCTGGCAAGACCCAACTTTGGTACTACATTTTCTTAACAACTTAATAAACTTGCATAGGGCTTTGCAACCCCGTGGATAATTAATCAACCCTCGGGCCAGTGCTCCTCATGAGTGTTGGTCCAAACTAGAGTCGTGTGCGGGGCCAACCCGGGGCAAATCGGGAGATTTCTATCAGGCCACTGTACGCTGCGCTCATCCGGTCGTGTCCTAAGAACGAGATACGCGGATCTTATCGGGTTCGTCGACACGTCGGGAGGTCTTGCTGGATTTGTTTTACCATATCGAGTGTCTTGCGTGTGGACTCTGAATTTCTTTGGGTTTTCTCGTGGTGTTGGAATTCCTTTGGAATTACCTATGATGACCACGAGATCCGTGGTCGAGGCTATTCCCGCGGAGTGTGGTTAATTTGTGATGGACTAGTTGGAACACCCCTGCAGGGTTAAATCTTTTCGAGAAGACGTGCCCGCGGTTATGTGGCAACTTGGATATTTGTTTAACACTCGGTTATAGTAAACTTGAAGTAAACTCTAATTAAAATACACCAACTATGTGAGTAACCGTGATCGTCTCTGCTCGTGAACATGACCCGAGAGAGAACACGATGGGGTTATGATTGACGTAGGTAAGTGTTCAGGATCTCTTAGAGGTCATACTAGATTCGATCGATCATCGTAGGCCACTCATAATTATTTTCATGTTACGTAAGTTTAGCCACCATATATGCTTAGTGCTGGTGCAAACTAAACACATACCCCATCCCAACCTTTAAGCTTGAATAGTCTTGGTACTCGGGCGCTTGATTGCTGAGTCCTTGTGGCTCATAGATTACTACAACCCTCCAAGTACAGGAATAGATGAGTACGTGCAGGATAATCTTACCCAGCTCCAGTGGGAATATGACGAGGAAAGAGGCATGATGTACGTGACTTACCCGGATGAGTAGAGGACCATGGTCATGATCTTTAAGATAGCGAGATAGTATCATTTGCATCTGTTTTTATCGTTTGATTTCGTCCGTACACGGACCCTGTCTTCATCTTGATGATTTGAACTCTGAGTGGAATTGTAATTTAGTATGTGGCGAGTGTAAGCCAACTTGTATACTCATCTCTTCTGTAATGTATGATGCAATGATACTATACTTGCGAATGGCAAGATGCGTCTCTATCCCTTGCGAGGTCCTCATGCCTTAAAATGGATAGGCACGCATCTTGGGCGTGACAAAAAGCCCAAAGAGAAAAAGGTCGAAAAAGGCAAAAAGGCCAAAATAAGGAGGAGTCCTAGTCCTACTAGGATTGGAGGAGGATTCCTCCTCTCCTCCCACTTCGGCCGAAGCCTAGAGCGCTTGGCCCTTGCGCCAAGTCTCCTCCTTTCTTCCTCTTATATATACTAGAGGTTTTAGGGTTTTTGCACTTGATTTTCAGCCACGTCCTATCCGTTCCTCTAGTGCATAGATTCTCCTCTAGATCTGTTTTCTACAGTGCTTACGTGAAGCCCTACCGGAATTGCTTCACCACCATCATCGTGACGCCGTCACGCTGCCGGAGAACTCGTCTACCTCTCTGCTCCCTCTTTCTGGATCAAGAAGGCCGAGATCATCATCAAGCTACATGTGTGCTGAACGCGGAGGTGTCGTTCGTTCGGTGCTTGATCGGGACGGATCGTGATTGGATCGCGGGACGCTCAGCAATTTGGATCGCGAAGACATTCGACTACACCAACCGCATTTCTTAACGCTTCC
Source organism: Hordeum marinum (assembly GCA_022496015.1). NCBI lineage: Eukaryota > Viridiplantae > Streptophyta > Magnoliopsida > Poales > Poaceae > Hordeum > Hordeum marinum. The sequence goes on from CM039672.1 coordinate 392,435,050, forward strand.
CGCTTAGCGATCTACAATGATACGTAGATCCACTCTCCCTCTCGTAGATGCTCATCACCATGGATAGATCTTGCGTGTGCGTAGGATATTTTTTGTTTCCCATGCAACGTTCCCCAACAGTGGCATCATGAGCTAGGTCTATGTGTAGATGAGATCTCGAGTAGAACACAAAGGGTTTGTGGGCGTTGATTCTTAGATTGCTTCCTCGCTTGGTCGTGTTTTGGTTCAGCGGTATTGTGGGATGAAGTGGCCCGGACCAACCTTACTCGTACGCTTACGAGAGACCGGTTCCATCGACTGACGTGTAACGTCGTTGCACAAAGATGGCTGACGGGTGTCTGTTTCTCCTACTTTAGTTGGATCGGATTTGACAAAGGCGGTCCTTGAGAAGGTTGAAAAGCAACTTATGTATCACCGTTGTGGTTTCTGCGTACGTGATAATTGTTCTTGCTAGATACCTGTAGCAGCCACGTAAAACATGCAACAACAATTAGAGGACGTCTAACTTATTTTTGCAGGGTATGTTGTGATGTGATATGGCCAATTACATGATGAGATATATGTGATGTATGAGATGATCATGTTTTGTATAGAATATCACGACTTGCATGTCGATGAGTACGACAACCGGTAGGAGCCATAGGGTTGTCTTTAATTATTGTATGACCTGCGTGTCAATCATTAAGCGCTATGTAATGCTTTACTTTATTGCTAAACGGTAGCAATAGTAGTAGAAGCATAGTGGGCGCAACAACCCCGATGGCGACACGTTGATGGAGATCAAGATGATGGAGATCATGGTTTCAATCCGGTGATGATGGAGATCATGCCGGTGCTTTCAAGATGGAGATCAAAAGCACAAGTTCATGGCCATATCATGTCACTTATGATTTGCATGTGATGTTAATCATTTTATGCACCTTGTTTTTCTTAGGACGACGGTAGCATTATAAGGTGAACCCTCACTTAAATTTCAAGATGAATTGTGTTCTCCCCGAGTGTGCACCGTTGCGAAAGTTTGTCATGTCGAGACACCAAGTGATGATCGGGTTTGATAGACTCTATGTTCATATACAACGGGTGCAAGCCAGTGTTGCACATGTAGAACACTCGGGTTAAACTTGACGAGCCTAGCATGTACAGACATGGCCTCGGAACACAAGAGACCGAAAGGTCGAACATGAGTCATATAGTAGATATGATCAACATGATGATGTTCACCATTGAAACCACCTCAACTCACGTGATGATCGGACTTGAGTTGGTGAATTTGGATCATGTGACACTCAGATGACCTCAGGGATGTCAATTTGAGTGGGAGGTTTAGTAATTTGATTAACTAAAGTCATTATCTTGAACAATAGTCTAAGTAACTTTTGCATATTTATGTTGTAGATCAATGGCTCGCGCAGTAGCACCCCGAATTTTAACGCGTTCCTAGAGAAAGCTAAGTTGAAAGATGATGGAAGTAACTTTGTTGACTGGGCCCGTAATCTGAGGATTATCCTCACGGCTTCCCAGAAATCATATGTCCTTGATGCACCGCTTGGTGACCAACCCGAAGACATGTCATCCGAAGATGTTAAGAATGCTTGGGAGGCACGTTCTGGAGATTACTCAATAGTTTAGTGTGCAATATTGTATGGCTTAGAACCGGGACTTCAAAGAAGTTTTGAACGTCATGGAGCATATGAGATGTTCCAGGAGTTGAAGTTTATCTTTCAGAAGAATGCCCGGATCGAGAGGTATGAGACCTCCGATAAGTTCTATGCTTGCAAAATGGAGGAGAAAGGGTCTATCAGTGAACATATACTCAGAATGTTTGGGTATTCGACTCGTCTGGCGAAGTTGGGAATTGCCCTTTCACCAGAGGCGATCACTGACAGAGTTCTTCAATCACTGCCACCTAGTTACAAGAGCTTTGTGATGAACTATAACATGCACGGGATGAACAAGTCAGTCGCCGAGCTATTTGCAATGCAAAAAGTCACTGAGTCTGAAATCCATAAAGAACATCAAGTGTTGATGGTCAATAAAACCACTAGTTTCAAGAAGAATGGCAAGGGCAAGGGCAAGAATGGTAAAACCGAGAAGGATGGCAAAGCAGTTGCTACTATTGTAAAGAAGCCCAACCATGGACCGAAGCTAGAAACTGAGTGCTTCATTGCAAGGGAACTGGTCGCTGGAAGCAGAACTGCCCCAAGTACCTGGCTGACAAGAAGGCGGCCAACGACAAACAGGTATATATGATATACATATTATTGATGTGTACCTTACTAGCTCTCGTTGTAGTGCCTGGGTATTTGATACCGGTTCGGTTGCTCACATTTGCAACTCAAAACAGGAACTACGAAATAGACGAAGCCTGGCAAAGGATGAAGTGACGATGCGCGTGGGAAATGGTTCCAAGGTTGATGTGATCGCCGTTGGCACGCTCTCTCTTCGATTACCATTGGGATTAGTGATGAACCTGAATAATTGTTATTTAGTGTCTGCGTTAAGCATGAACATTATATCTAGATCTTGTTTATTGCGAGACGGATACTCATTTAAATCAGAGAATAATGGTTGTTCTATTTATATGAGTAATATCTTTTATGGTCATGCACCCAATGTGAGGGGTTTAGTCATATTGAATCTTGATAGTGATGGCACACATGTTCATACATTGATGCCAAAAGATGTAGAGTTGATAATGATAGTACCACTTTCTTGTGGCACTGCCGTTTAGGTCATATTGGTGTAAAACGCATGAGGAAGCTCCATGTTGATGGACTTTTGAAGTCGCTTGATTTTGAATCACTTGACACATGTGAACCATGCCTCATGGGCAAGATGACTATGTTGGAAATATGCCCTAGAGGCAATAATAAATTAGTTATTATCATATTTCCTTGTTCATGACAATCATTTATTATCCATGCTATAATTGTATTGATTGGAGACTTAGATGCATGTGTGGATACATAGACAAAACCATGTCCCTAGTATGCCTCTAATAGACTAGCTTGTTGATCAAAGATGGTTAAGGTTTCCTAGCCATGGACATGAGATGTCATTTGATAATGGGATCACATCATTAGAAGAATGGTGTGATGGACAAGACCCAAACTACAAACGTAGCATATGACCGTGTCAGTTATGGCTACTGTTTTCTGCATGTCAAGTATATGTTCCTATGACCATGAGATCATGCAACTCACTGACACCGGAGGAGTGCCTTGTGTCTATCAAACGTGGCAACATAATTGGGTGACTATAAAGGTACTCTACAGGTATCTCCAAGGGTGTCTGTTGAGTTGGCATGGATCGAGACTGGGATTTGTTACTCCGTGTGACGGAGAGGTATCTCAGGGCCCACTCGGTAATGCAACATCACAACAAGCATTGCAAGCAATGTGACTAAGTGTTAGACACGGGATCTTGTATTACAGGACGAGTAAAGAGACTTGCCGGTAACGAGGTTGAACTAGGTATGGAGATACCAATGATCGAATCTCGGGCAAGTAACATACCGAAGAATGAAGGGAACGTTATACGGGATTAACTGAATCCCTGACATAGAGGTTTGACCGATAAAGATCTTCGTAGAATATGTAGGAACCAATATGGTCATCTAGGTCCCACTATTTATTATTGGCCATAGAGGTGTCTCGGTCATGTGTACATAGTTCTCGAACCCGCAGGGTCTGCACACTTAAGGTTTGGTGACGTTTTGGTAGTATAGAATTATGTATGGTGGTCACCGAAGGTTGTTCGGAGTCCCGGATGAGACCCCAGACGTCACGAGGAGCTCCGGAATGTTCCGGAGGTAAAGATTCATATATAGGAAGTCCTATGTTGGTCGCCGGAAAAGTTTCGGGCTCATCGGTAGTGTACCGGGAGTGCCGGTAGTGTACCGGGGGACCATCGGGAGAGGTATTTCGACCCAAGAGGCTTCATGGGCTGTGGGAGAGTGAATATCAGCCCTTAGTGGGATGGTGGTAACTCACACACAAGGCCCATGTGGCTGGAGAACAAAACCCAATAGGAAAAGGTGGAAAAAGGAAAAAAAGGGACGAATCCTAGTCCTACTAGGATTGGAGGAGAGTCCTCCAATCCTAGTGGATTCGGCCGACCCTATGGGGCCTTGGACCTTGTGCCAGCCCTCCTCCTCCCTCCCTCCTATATATACTGGTTGGATTGGGTGTTTTGCACCTGATTTTACGGCCACGTGCTACCCGTTCCACCGGTGCTCCTCTAGATTGGATTTCCGCAATGCTTAGGCGAAGCCCTGCCAGAATTGCTCCACCACCATCACCGGAGTGCCGTCATGCTACCAGTGAACTCTTCATCCTCTCCACTTCCTCTTGCTGGATCAAGACGGTGGAGATCTTCATCAAGCTGCGCGTGTGCTGAACGCGGAGGTGCCGTCCGTTCGGCGCTAGATCGGAAGGACCGTGATCAAGATCGCGAGACGGATCGTGATGAGTTCGCGAGACGGATCGTGATGAGCTCACGGGATGGATCATGATGAGTTCGTGGGACTGATCGTGACCAAGATCACGAGACAGATCGTGATGAGTCGTGGGACGGATCGTGATGAGTTCACGGGACGGATCGCGATTGGATCGCGGGACGAATCGTGATGAGATCTCGGGACGCTCGGCGATTTGGATCGCAAAAACGTTCGACTACACCAACCGCGTTTCTTAACGCTTCCCGCTTAGCGATCTACAAGGGTACGTAGATCCACTCTCCCTCTCATAGATGCTCATCACCATGGATAGATCTACGTGTGCGTAGGATTTTTTTTCCATGCAACGTTCCCCAACAGTGGCATCATGAGCTAGGTCTATGTGTAGATGAGATCTCGAGTAGAACACAAAAGGTTTGTGGGCGTTGATGCTTAGATTGCTTCCTCCCTTGGTCGGATTTTGGTTCAGCGATATTGTGAGATGAAGCTGCTCGGACTAACATTACTCGTACGCTTACGAGAGACCGGTTCCCTCGACCGCAACTTGTTGCATAGATGGCTTGCGGGTGCCAGTTTCTCTCACTTTAGTTGGATCGGATTCGACAAAGGCGGTCCTTGAGAAGGTTGAAAAGAAACTAGTGTATCACCGTTGTGGTTTTTGCGTAGGTGAGAATAGTTCTTGCTAGATACCCGTAGCAGCCACGTAAAATATGCAACAACAATTAGAGGACGTCTAACTTGTTTTTGCAGGGTATGTTGTGATATGATATGGCCAATTACATGATGTGATATATGTGATGTATGAGATTATCATGTGATGTATAGATTATCACGACTTGCATGTCGATGAGTACGGCAACCGGCAGGAGCCGTAGGGTTGTCTTTAATTATTGTATGACCTGCGTGTCAATCATTAAGCGCTATGTAATGCTTTACTTTATCGCTAAACGGTAGCAATAGTAGTACCAGCATGGTGGGTGCGACAACCCCGATGGCGACACGTTGATGGAGATCCTGGTGTCATCCCGGTGACGATGGAGATCATGTCGGTGCTTTCATGATGGAGATCAAAAGCATAAGTTCATGGCCATATCATGTCACTTATGATTTGCATGTGATGTTAATCCTGTTATGCGCCTTGTTTTGCTTAGGACGATGGTAGCATTATAAGGTGATCCCTCACTTAATTTCAAGATAAATTGTGTTCTCCCCGAGTGTGCACCGTTGTGAAAGTTCTTCGTGTCGAGACACCACATGATGATCGGGTGTGATAGACTGTACGTTCACATACAACGGGTGCAAGCCAGTGTTGCACATGCAGAACACTCGCGTTAAACTTGACGGGCCTAGCATGTACAGACATGGCCTCAGAACACAAGAGACCGAAAGGTCAAACATGAGTCATATAGTAGATATGATCAACATGATGATGTTCACCATTGTAACCACCTCAACTCACGTGATGATCGGACTTGAGTTGGTGAATTTGGATCATGTATCACTCGGATGACCGAAGGGATGTCAATTTGAGTGGGAGTTCTTAAGTAATATGATTAATTGAACTCATTATCATGAACATAGTCAGTAGTGACTTTGCACAATTATGTTGTAGATTACTAGCTCACGATGTAGCTCCCTTGAATTTTTATATGTTCCTAGAGAAATAGAGTTGAAAGATGATGGTAGCAATATTGCGGACTGGGTCCGTGATCTGAGGATTGTCCTCATTGCTGCACAGAAGGCTTATGTCTTTAATGCACCGCTCGGTGCGCCAACCCCTGTAGCATCGTCTGTAGATGTTGTGAACATCTGATAGGCACGTTCTGATGACTACTTGATAGTTTAATGCGTCATGCATTACGGCTTAGAATTGAGGCTTCGAGACGTTTTGAACGTCACGGAACATATGAGATGTTCTAAGAGCTGAAATTAGGATCTCAGGCTCATGCCCGTGTTGCGAGATATGAGATCTCCAACAAGACTCTTTGCCTGCAAGATGAACGAGAATAGCTCAATCGTTGAGCATGTGCTTAGATTGTCTGGGTGCTACAATCGCTTGAATCGAGTGGGAGTTCATCTTCCAGATAAGATAGTGATTGATATAGTTCTCCAAGTGACTTTCACTAAGATACTAGAACTTGGTGATGAACTATAAAATGCCAGGAATAGAATTAATGATCCCTGAGCTGTTTGCGATGTTTGACACCGCGAAGGTAGAAATCGAGAAGGAGCGTCAAGATTTGATGGTTAGTCAAAACCACTAGTTTCGGGAAGGGCAAGGGCAAGGAGGGAAACTTCATGGATAGCAAGTCAGTTGCAGCTCCAGTGAAACAACCCAAAGTCTAACCCAAACCCGAAACTAAGTGCTTCAATTATGAGGAGAACGGTCGCTGAAGCGGAACAACCCTAGATACTTGGTAGATAAGAAGGCTGGCAAAGTCGACAGAAGTATATTTGATATATGTGTTATTGATGTGTACCTTGCTAGTACTCCTAGTAGCACCTGGGTATTGGATACCGGTTCGGTTGCTAAATGTTAGTAACTCGAAGTAAAAGCTACGGAATAAACGGATACTAGCTAAGTGTGAGGTGACGATGTGTGTTGGAAATGTTTCCAATGTTGATGTGATCAACATCGCACGCTCTCTCTACCTTCGGGATTAGTGACAAACCTAAATAAATGTTATTTGGTGTTTTGCGTTGAGCATGAACGTGATTGGATCGTGTTTATTGCAACACGGTTATTCATTTAAGTTAAAGAATAATGGTTATTCTGTTTACATGAATAATACCTTCAATGGTCATGCACCCAGTGAGAATGGTTTGTTGAATCTTGATCATAGTAATACTCATGTTCATAATATTGATGCCAAAAGATACAAAGTTAATAATGGTGGTACCGCATACTTGTGGCACTGCCGCTAAATGTCATATTGGTATAAAGCGCATGAAGAAACTCCATGCTGATGGATCTTTGGACTCATTCGATTTTGAATTGGTTGAGACATGCCGACCATGCTTCTTGGGCAAGATGACTAAGGACCCCGTTTTCTGGTTTGATGGAGCGGGCAAGTGATTTATTGGAAATGATACATGTTGATGTATGCAATCCAATGAGTCTTGTAGCATGCGGTGGATATCGTTATTTTCTTACCTTCACTTATGATTTGAGTAGATATAGTGTATATTTGCTTAATGAAACACAAGTCTGAATCGTTTGAAAGGTTCAAGCAAATTTAGAGTGAAGTTTAAGATCATCGTGACAAGAAGATAAAAATGTCTACGATATGATCGTTGAGATGAATATCTGAGTTGCGAGTTTGGCATACAACTTTAGACAATGTGAAAATTGTTTCACAACTCACGCCACCTGGAACACCATAGTGTGATGGTGTGTCCGAACGTCATAGCCGTGCTCTATTGGATATGGTGCATGATATGATGTCTCTTATCGTTTTGTTACTGTAATTTTGGGGTTATGCATTAGAGACAACTACATTCACTTTAAATAGGGCACCATCTAAATCCGTTGAGATGACACCGTGTGAATTATGGTTTGATGGAAACCTAAGCTCTCATTTCTTAATGTTTGGGGCTGCGACGCTTGTGTGGAAAAAGTTTTCACCTAATGAGCTCAAACCCAAAGCGGACAAATGAATCTTCATAGAATACCCTAAGAACAGTTGGGTGAACCTTCTATCTCAGATCCAAGCATGAAATGTTTGTTGCTAAAACTGGGTCCTTTCTCGAGGAAAAGTTTCTCTTGAAAGAATTGAGTGGGAGAAAGATAGAACTTGATGAGGTTATTGAACCTCTGTTTCAACCAGAGAGTAGCGCAGCGCAGGAAGTTGTTTCTGTGAAGCCTACGTTAGTTGAAGAGGAAGTTAATGATGATGATTGTAACATCCCAAAATTCTAAATTTTGGAATGTTATATTAAATAAATAAGTAGGATTGTTTGCTTGAATGTTGTGTGATTGATTGTGTGAAATTGAGTGGAATTTTGAAACTTTTGAAATTTTAATGAGAGGGAATAAAATGACTTTCCCAAAATTTTCTATTTCGAATCCCTATTCAATTTTGAGTTCAAATATTTTCAAAACCCTCTTATAAAATCAAATGAGAGGAGGTAAATGACACTCAAAAATCATATACAATGTTTTGACTCAAATTTTAAAATAAAAACTATTTGCCATTTATTTGAAATTCTAGTTTCTTTTCATTTTGGAGTTATTGCAAAAAAAAAATATTTTTAAAGTATTTTATTCGGCCTTAAGAAAATGTTCATGTTTTAGGAATATTTTTCTGAAAATTTTGATGTATAATATGACTATATAAAATGTTTTTCTATTTTTTTTTATTTTTTTTTCTTTGCTGTTTTTTTTAAAAAAAACCCAGGGAACACTGTTCATGCCGGTACACTGTTCATCCGAGTATTTAAAAAAAAAAAAAACAGGCCGGCTGATTCAGCCCATCCGGGTGGCCCTCTTCTTCTCTCTTTCCCTATTTTAGTCCCACCTTGCTTAGCTTTGAATGTTTGCACCTTCCTTTCACCTATAAATATAGACCCATAGGTGCACCCAAAAGTCATCCACTTCGGGTTGAATCGAATCGTTTCGGTTTGACTAGCTTTATAAAAAAAAATATTTTCTTCTCTTCGGCGGGATTTCTGGAAGTCGTCTCCTCTTTGGATTTATATCTTCTCTGCATATAAAGGTATTCTCTTCGTATTTTCTTTCATACTCCTGTAGTTTAATATCCCTAGAATAGTATTTTTATAGTAGTATACGGTAGAGTAATTAGATTATTAATTAGTCTCCGTATTTACTCATTAGTCCTAGAATTATTTTAGACATAGCATTTTTCCTCCGTAAAACAGCTTGGCCCAAATTTTTCAAATAGCCATAACTTTTTACTCGTTTATCAGAATTTGATGAAACCAACGCCTAGAGTTTCGTCTTGACTTCACCTATCCAATCAACCTATGACGTCAATTTTTTTCAAAATTTCAAATTTCAAAATTTATTCAGATTTATGTTCAAACTTCTTTTGATCATATCTTTTTATCCGTAGCTCCGTTTCCGATGAATCCAATTGCGACGGATCCGTATCAAAGTAATCTTTCCGTTCACATCATTAGTGTTATCATATCAACATATAATTTTGATCTTGCTCATACTTCTCTATTAGTTCCCAAAATGTGTTCACACACTGTACTAAGCTAACTCAATGCCATATTGAATTGCTTATAACTTTTGATCCGTCATTTTGAACCTAGTAATTCTTTTTCTACACGTTCATATTGACTTCCCATATATAGTAACATCATTAGTTTCAATCTTTGAACCTTTCAAATTGGAGCGATTCAATTTGAATCCAAACCTTCATTTGATCATATCTTGCAAACTGTAACACCTTTTTAATTGATTCCTTTTGTCCCTAAATACCCGTGTCATATATTTTTATTCATAACCATCTTACGTCGGTTCAACTTCTTTTGACCTTTGTGAATTCAGATTCAATTCATACTTGAATTTACAGTTCAACTTCTTTTGACCTTTTCAATTAAATTCTTTCTACAAATAAATTCTTATGCCTTATACTATGTGTCAAACAACGTTCATGTTGTTCTCCCATACTTTGGATCGTCTTTCGTAGTCTCTCCAACCTAAGCTTATATAGCAATAGTTCATCATCCATTAACTCTTTTGAAGTTGATTCCTCCACTTTCACTTTACAACACAGTTAGAACCTATCTTTTCTTATTTAACCTTAGTATGTTGTTATTTTCGCACCAAGACATGTTTTGTTCTTGCGTTTTTCAGTTCTTTGTTTTGGCATGAATGTTTATTGAATGTTATTTGCTTACGATAGATTTTCATCGGAGAGTGACGAATAGTTCTATCAAGTTAATTTCTGAGAGCGATATCTTATCTTCATCAACAGTACAGGCAAGTTCACCTTGACCATCTATTTCATACCTATGGTTTTATTGCATGTAGTGACATCATTCAGCACATCCCTCCCGTAGTGTTATTGAAATTCTTGTAGTTCAGTAGAATGCATGAGGTAGGAACCCACCACTTGTTACTAAAGCCCCGGGAACGCTAGTTAGTGCAATGCTATGCTAAAGTAGACGGGGTCTGGTATGAGTGTTCGTGAGTGATGTGAAGAAGGACTCCACGTCAAAATGACGACTTCATGAAGACATCTTCAAGTCCTGCATCTTCAAGACCTCAAGACTTCAAGACTCGAGAATACAAGTTTTCAATACACACTACTGGGTGAAGGATGGTTGATTGGGCATCCCTGGAGAACCCAGTGGATGGCCGGGATGCATGGAGAAGCGCCATGACATCTTGCGGAAAGCTTCACCCAGACTCAAAGAGAAGGATGAATACTTCATGCCCGGAAGCTTACCTGTGTAGCCACAAGTCATTATGGGCTCTGGCTTGGTTGATCTTTGTTGTGACTCTGCTGGGCAGTGCTACGAGATGTAGTCGACGTTAGGATTGGGATGGGCACTGTCGGACAGTCAGGGAAGCACTCTGAAAGACCATGTTTCTTTCATCCTTTTCTCAAACACCAGGCAGTGCGAGGACTTACCAGGAGGAAAGAATCTTGTGGGTAAAGTACACAACACTCTGCAGAGTTAAACCTAATCGATTAGCCGTGTCCCCGGTTACGGACAATTTGAGCTTCTAGACTTGGATCTATCTCTGAACTCTCAACACTGGACTGATAACTAATTGTGGGCAACTTAATGATACTTGTGGGCAATTGAGACATTGGTTGGCGGAACCATGTCATGATAGGTAACTCTATAGTGAAATTCCTGATATTCCTTTGTTGTAGGAAAATAAAATCAGCTTTTACGCAAAAACTCAGACACAGAGCCACAAAGCCTTTGCATATAGAATAGTCTTTATGCTTCTGTTTTTCTATGGTGATCTTGCCAGCATATTCAAAATGCTGACCTACATGGCTGCAACGTCTTATGTTGCAGATACTCTTCTACGACGGGTAAGAGTACGATTCAGGGTTACGGTCCGCACTCAACTTGCCGTTGGTGTTATTGGGACTCCACTCCCGTTGACTGTATCCGCTGCTATTTTAAGGTATATATCGGTTTTACGCTATTTACATGTGATTGCACTTTGATATATACATTGATGTACTGTGTGTGCCAGCATACTGATCCAGGGATGGCACAGAAAACACAGAGGCTTGACTCGTTTTGAGTCGGGTCGTTACAGAAATGGTATCAGAGCACATGTTGACTGTAGGACGTGACCCTAGAAACTGGAAAGCCTTAGGAAATGATTTCTTGAAAAACTTTGTTTTCAAAGGATCTTTTACTTCTCCTCTCTTCTGAGTTTTATCAAGAGTTAGAAAATACCCTTTTCCCCTTGACCACGCGAAGGATCAACTGAAGCCCTCCAAGAAGGACAAGATATCGGACAACTGGTGACCAATTCCGACAAAGATGTATTCCATTATGGAAGAGCTACAAAAGGATTGAAGACTATACAGACCTCAAGAAATTGAAGACCATGAAGAATTTCCAAGATGTTATGCCCCTAGAAGACCAAACCCCTGTTGTATACTTACGTTAGATACGATGATTTGTGAGCTGTCATTTGTGTGTAATTTTCGACGGCCACAACTAAAAAAAATCTATTTTCAAAACCATTGTTTGTATTGTGTGTATCCTCTCCTTTCTCTCCCTTACCCATCTCATCCCCAAAACCTTGACCCCAATAGATGACGAATGAAGCTAGACTCGTGTATTCTGGATCAATGACTCGGTTAGAGACAGAAGAATGGATTCAGAACATGGAGGATCACCTAAGGAGTAAACTTGTTGCAAGGAACGAGATGGTCCAATATGCTCTTCGGTACTTTGCAGAAGGTGCTGCGAATTGGTGGAAGATGCATAGGCAGGAATCAATCACTTGGGAAGAATTCAAGATGACTTTGCAAGGATCCCATGTTGTTACCAACACCCAGAAGCCCCGTGGCAAAGTTGTGAAGAAGATTTGTGCCTGCAAGATATGTGGAGAGATAGGACACACCCAAGAAGAACACAAGGATGGATGCCCTTACTGTGAAGAGAAACACCCTGCAGAGGAATGCCCAACTGGGCAAGTGACATGTTTTTTGTGTGAAGGAACCAATCACTACCCTGCTCAATGCCAAGTGTACCCCAAGGTACAAGAAGTCATCAAGCAGCAGAAGGAAGCCATGAAGGAAGCCTTCAGAGAAAATTCAGGAGAACTTGTGAAGAAGGAAGATGATGAAGACCCTAATGGAGAAGGATTAACCAGATTTTTCTCCAATGCCTGCTATACATGTGGAGAAGAAGGACATTTCTCACAGGACTGTACAAAGGAAAGAAAAGAGTATTTGGGAAACTTCCCGACAGAAGAAGTGGAGTTTGATCCACGGGAAATTGAAGTGTTGATCAGAACCAATAACCCCAGGAAGAGACAAGCCCCTGAACAGAAGGACCTGAGTTATATTAGATGTTTCAAGTGTAAGGATATGGGCCACTATGCCAATAAGTGCCCAAGAAAGGAATCAAGAACCCAAGGAGCAAGCACCAACATCAAGAAGCCACGAGATATGTCAGAAATCATTTGTTTTCAGTGCAAGAAGACAGGACACTACTCCTATACCTGCCCAGAGAAGAATGCTAAGCATGAGTAGTTTGAGTTCGGAAGTAATAAATGTAATAGGTAGCACTCTTATCCTTGAAGTTATGTAATGGATAATCCATTTGTTTTAAGGATGACAATACTCTCTAAAGATGTTGGAAAGTGAATTTGAAGTTTGATTTTGGATAACATGGATGTTTACCCAAGTCGAGACATATGTCAATTCTGAGTACCTTTTCTGACACACACAGATGACCACCCTTTATGAGTCTTTCCTCAAAGGCCCGGAAACAATCATGACCCTGACCAGTGATCATGACTACCCAAGGATCCTAAAGGATATGATGAAGCACATCCATCTTGAAGGAGATGCAGTCTACAAAGGCTACCCATTCATGGATAATGGAGTGAAACTTTGGTATGTGGAGGTACACCTTCACCGTGCAAAGGGAGTTTGCCCAAAGACTACTCGACGATACTTTTACATATCTCGTGTACCACAAGCTATTTTATTTGACGCTGTTCGTGAAGCTGCCATGGAAGCCATACGCAATATTGGAGAAATACTTGAAGGAAGACTCCGTCATACTCAGGAATACCTGCAAGAGGTGCAGACAGAGATGATGGAGATGAAGTTCATGTCCACCCTAATCAAGGAAAAGATGGAGGATTTCAAGGAGCACATCGGAAATTTTCAGTGGTACTAAGATATATCCAAGGGGAGATGAATGAATAAAGTTGAGAGTGAATGCTAGACCATACCAAACTATGTGGATGGCAGCATTTGTAATAAAGTATTTTCTAGGAGTTTTAAGAAGTGATTGAGAATGTAACCAAGGATTGAATATGAGAAGAATGGGATAGTTTCGAAGATGGAAATACTTGTATCATGAAGCACTTTTGATTTCATGAGCTTATCTTGTAACGGAAGTCCCAGAGTTTGTAATAAATTCATGAGTCAATGGAATTTATGGTGTCATGATTTACCTTATGTTGCATTTCATGAGTTGTTACTCTATGACCCAAGGTCTCCGACCATTTTCGAGGATATGAGAAAATATGGTCTATGCAAACATGAGTGCATTTCATTTTCAGTGTGGTAGAAACCACAGGTACCTTTTCTGGATTTAGGAGTTTGGATAAGTGAATACGGATGAAGAGAATGTGGAATCACCGCAAACTATCCGGATAATAACCTTTGAGACAAAGAGTTTTCGAAGTTGGAATATTGAGAAAAGGAATGATTGTGATGAAACCATACCCAGGGTTAAACAGACCAATGGAAAGGAAAATGGATTCTACAGAGTGGAATCTAAAACAAAAATAAGTCTGTGATTTGTTACCTCAAGGGTATAATGGAGTGAACTGAAGGCAATGCTGGATATGGATCGATAGTCACCCCACGGGTGAGATGAAGTTGTTCAAGTATTCAAGTGAATCCACAAGTCACTGACTTTAGGATTGATAAGGATCAAGCCCCACCTTGGTGAAGGAAGAAACTTGGAAGAAGCTACGACTGACTATCAAACGTTTTTCTTAGGAGTTTACGATAACCTGAGAGTTGTGAAGAAACGATAGATGTTTTTGCTTAGCTTGCAGAATCAATGGATTTATCCGAACTTTGTTCGTTGACAAGAGAAATTTCTGCAATGCTTGTGAGGGACCCCAAGTGCTAGAATACGAGATTACTAAACCTTATACAAGGTAATGATTTCAGTGCGACATGGCTTGGCCACCATGACGACTTACTCTTATCATTCTCTTGCTATTCGGAATGGTAAATCTGAGTGACTTACCCATAGTAAAGAGACGACGTTCTTTGAAAGCTTTTGTTGAAGCCTTAGAATGGTATGATGTAAACCCCTTGTATACGGCAGTTGCTGGCACACGTAGGAAATTTTACGGTGAGGAATAAAGCCAAGACCCATTTCACTGCAGGATAACCACTAATGGTAGACCACCATGAGATCTTCGATAAGTTATTTAGAATTGATCACGAGACTTACCAGCTAAGAAGACTCAGTATCGGAGGAAATACATGTTGTTATGAGGACTCAAGATTTTGATATAACGGAAGAGCATCACCGAAGAAGCTATCGTGAAGAAGGTGAAAAGACAGATGCACCCAGAGGACTGCCAAGATTTTGAGAGACCAGTAACTCTCTTTTTAAGTGTGGTAGACCCACATTTCCAGGTCAATGGAGTCTTGTTGGAAGACCCCACACCTTCTTGGTCTGTGGATTTGCTAGAAGACCCCAACCCTAACCTATTCTTTCTAGCCTCTTCGAATCTCGAGGACGAGATTCATTTTAAGTGTGGTAGTTTGTAACATCCCAAAATTCTAAATTTTGGAATGTTATATTAAATAAATAAGTAGGATTGTTTGCTTGAATGTTGTGTGATTGATTGTGTGAAATTGAGTGGAATTTTACGACAAGTTCAAGGAGTTGACTGCGATGAGACTTTCTCACTCGTAGCGATGCTAAAGTCTGTTGAAACTATGTTAGCAGTTGCTGCACTTTCAATTATGAAATATGGCAGATGGATGTCAAAACATCGTTTCCTTAACGGTTTACTTGAGGAAAGGTTGTATGTGATACAACCAGAAGGTTTTATCAGTCCTAAGGATGCTAAAAGGTGTGCAAGCTTCAATGATTCTTCTATGAACTGAAGCAAGCATCTTGGAGTTGGAACATACACTTTGATGAGGTGATCAAAGTTTTTGAGTCTATACAAAGTTTACGAGAAACTTGTATTTGCAATAAAGTGAGTGGGAACACTATAGAGTTTCTGGTAAGTATATGTGGATGACATATTGCTATTCGGAAATGATGTAGAATTTCTGGAGAGCATAAACGGTTGTTTGAAAAGAGTTTTTCAAAGGATAGCTGGACAAAGAGTTTTTCAAAGGATAGCTCGTTGATCAAAGATGGGCAAGGTTTCCTAGCCATTGACATGTGATGCCATTTGATAACGAGATAACATCATTAGGAGAATGATGTGATGGACAAGACCCAAACTACAAACGTAACATATGATTGTGTCAGTTTATTGCTACTGTTTTCTGCATGTCAAGTATATGTTCCTATGACCATGAGATCATGCAACTCACGGACACCGGAGGAGTGCCTTGTGTGTATCAAACGTCGCAACGTAACTGGGTGACTATAAAGGTACTCTACAGGTATGTCCAAGGGTGTTTGTTGAGTTGGCATGGATCGAGACTAGGATTTGTTACTCCGTGTGACGGAGAGGTATCTTAGGGCCCACTCGGTAATGCAACATCACAACAAGCCTTGCAAGCAATGTGACTAAGTGTTAGCCACGGGATCTTGTATTACGGAACGAGTAAAGAGACTTGCCGGTAACGAGGTTGAACTAGGTATGGAGATACCGACGATCGAATCTCGGGCAAGTAACATACCGAAGAACAAAGGGAACATCATACGGGATTAACTGAATCCTTGACATAGAGGTTCGACCGATAAAGATCTTCGTAGAATATGTAGGAACCAATATGGGCATCCAGGTCCCGCTATTGGTTATTGACCGTAGAGGTGTCTCGATCATGTCTACATAGTTCTCGAACCCGCAGGGTCTGCACACTTAAGGTTTGGTGACGTTTCGGTAGTATAGAGTTATGCATGGTGGTGACTGAAGGTTGTTCGGAGTCCCGGATGAGATCCCTGACATCAAGAGGAGCTTCGGAATGGTCTGGAGGTAAAGATTTATATATAGGAAGTCCTATTTTGGTCGCCAGAAAAGTTTTGGGCTCATTGGTAGTGTACCGGGAGTGTCGGTAGTGTACCGGGAGTCCATCGGGAGGGGTATTTCGACCCAAGAGGCTACATGGGCAGTGGGAGAGTGAATACCAGCCCTTAGTGGTCTGGTGGAAGTCCCACATAACGCCCATGCGGATGGGAAGATAAGCCCAAAGAGAAAAAGGTGGAAAAGGTAAAAAGACCGAAATAAGGAGGAGTCCTAGTCCTACTAGAATTGGAGGAGGATTCCTCCTCTCCTCCCACTTCGTCTGAAGCCTAGAGGGCTTGGACCTTGCGCCAAGCCTCCTCCTCTCTTCCTATTATATATACTAGAGGTTTTAGGGTTTTTGCACTTGATTTTCAGCCATGTGCTACCCTCTCCTCTAGTGCATAGTTTCTCCTCTAGATCGGTTTTCTGCAGTGCTTAAGCGAAGCCCTGCCGGAATTGTTCCACCACCATCGCCGCGGCACCGTCATGCTGCCGGAGAACTTGTCTACCTCTCCGCTACATCTTCCTAAATCAAGAAGGCGGAGATAGTCATCAAGCTGCACGTGTGCTGAACGCGAAGGTGCCGTCCGTTCGGTGCTTGATCGGGACGGATCGTGATTGGATCACGGGACGCTCAGCAATTTGGATCGCGAAGACGTTCGACTACACCAACCGCGTTTATTAACGCTTCCTGCTTGGCGATCTACAAGGGTACGTAGATCCACTCTCCCTGTCGTAGATGCTCATCACCATGGATAGATCTTGCGTGTGCGTAGGAAATTTTTTGTTTCCCATGCAACGTTCCCCAACACTCAGTTCATTAACAGTCTCCATCTGACCCTCACTGTGGGGAAATCCACTATTCCTGTTCTGGCCACGGCCACGACCTGCAAAACCACCTTTACCTCTTCCATTCGGATCAGACGGGCGATCAAAGTTGTCCTGGTTGTTCCATCCTCTCCCTGTGGATCGCCTAGCTCCACGGCCAGGCCCTCTACCACGACCACCTCGGCCTCCGTGAGCTAGCAGATAAGGCCCCCATTCCATGTCCTTCTCTTCGTGTTCTCCCAAACCACACTCTTCATACCAGTGCCCGAGCATCCCACACATGTAGCAGAATGTTGGGAGCTTCTCGAATTTTACCTGATAAAACTCTGTTTCACCGGCTTTCGTAAAGCCTACAAACCTAGTTAATTTTTTGTTGACATCAATCTTCACTCTGACCCGAATGAATTCACCAACAAAGCCATTTGGTAGGACAATCTGCACCTCTTGAACTTCCCCTATGCGCTTCGCCAAATTCTCCACAAACTTTTCTCTTTTCAGCACCATATCTGGAAGCTTATGGATCTGACACCAAGTCTCAATTCTGTCTAGCTTAGTGTTCTCTGGTTTCGTGAACCCATCATACTCCCCCAATAACAGCGCCATGCCTCTAAAGTCCCAAGGTCCTTGGTGAATAGCTTTGTTCCAATCTGCCAAGCAGTTAAATTGAACTAAGAATTGGTTGGGGTTGATCCGACGCCACACAACTTCCTTTGCTGGATTCCATGCCGCCCTCATGTCGGTGATCAAAGCACCCTGGCCAAAGGTCTTCTCCGTCAAGACCCTCGCCAACGCGAGCCACTTAGGTTTTTCTTCTGGGCCATCCGCCTCCTCCTCCCAAATCAAGTCATCTAATTCATCTTCTTCTAGATGCAGCCTCTCCAGCAAGATGTTGGGATCCTCAAGTTTCTTACCCGCCGACGGGGACGACATCTCTGCACTTCCTCCCTTGCAGACCCTTGAAACCCTAGGAGCCGCGTCCGCCTCGACAGGGTAGTCAAACAGGTTGACCCCCGTATCCGAACAGCAGCATGAACCACTTAGGAGCAACGATCATGAAGAGAATAGGAGTGGCGAAGGTGACAACTCACGGTGGCAGCGCTGGAGGACTATGGAACCCTAGGACAATCGCCCAGGGGAAAAATCTTTTTAAACATATACATGGAGGATTAATGACCGTTCTTTGCTTCAGAATTAGTGAACCTTTTCCAAAAATTAGTGAACCTTTTCCAAAAATATTCTTAGGAGTGGACGAGTTCGCTTGGTCACGGAATCGTGAGACACCCGTTGACGTTGGGGGATATGAGACGGGGCAGCTATTGTCAGGGTCATAGGTTGCCCGAAAAGTGAAGTACTCGGCCCAAATAGGTGACGGGCAGACCCACATATACAGCCGACGTTCGTTGGCACATTGAAAATTTGTTCATCGTGTGAATAATTAATCATGTATTTAAATAATATTCATAATGTATTAAAAAGTATTCATCTCGTATTGAAAAATGTTCATCATGTATTTAAAAAATGTTTATGGTGTATTCCAAACTGTTGGTCGTGTATAAGAAATTGTTGACCGTCTATTAAAATATTCACCATATATTTCGAAAATGTTTATTTAAGTGGTAAGAGTTGCCTCGTATAATTCTTCTCTAGACCCCAGCTGATGTGGGAGCTTCTAGCACTGAGTATGTTTGTCCTTTCTATTTGAAAACTGTTTTATTGTGTGTTCTTTTTAAATATTCACAATTTACTAAAAATATTTATCATGTATTACAAATGATTCATTTTGTATACAGAAATATTTTCCATGTTTATAAAAATGTTCATAGTATAATTTTCAAAATAAAAATATTGTGTATATGGAAAATGCTCGCAATGTGTTTAGAAAAATGCTCAGTATACATTTGACATCGTGTATTTGAAAAATATTTAACATGTATCTAAAAATGGTTCAACGCGCATCCGAAAATTGTTCAACATGTGTTCGAAAAATGTCAACATGCATTTTTAAAATGCAAAAAATAAAAAATAAAACAAGGAGAAGATAAAATAAAATAGAAACTAAAAATAAAAATAATAATCGAAAGAAACCGGATAACTCGATAGAGAAAAAGCACATAATTATAAAAAAAGAAAATATTTTACATATTTTCTGTCTTCTAGAAAGCTATGGTACGTCAGAACCACGAATGAAACCTTCCTAAAACCGAATGGAAGGTTCCCCAAACCCATCCATCCTAGGTCGGGTGGTCGGAATTTCCCGCCACCATCCTCATGCACCCACGTGCGTCGAGGGTAACCATGGTGATGGTGGCCGAAGGGAACCACGAGATCAAAGAGCCGTAGGGGCATGGCGGCATGGTGACCTTTGTCGCTCAACGCGGGTGGTATTCATTACATCATGCTTGATGTCTACTCCAACTACAATCGTACAGGTAATATGTTAACCAATGTTTCATCTGGAACTCTAGATGAATGGCCTGCCCCTTTGATAAACAACAACATTTTGTCAACCAATCGTACTTTCTCCGTTTCTAAATATAAAGGGATGTTTGGTTTGTGATCGAGTTTGTCAAAGATTGTCACACCTAAGGTTAGGCAAGTTTGATCAATTTAGATATGTGTTTGGTTCGAGCCACATTTTTGGCAAGCCACACTAGGGTCTCACTTCACATACATTCAAAAAGTGTGGCAATATTTCCTTAGGCTTGTCAACTTGTGGCTCTCATTTTGAAGAACTAAACTTAGGTAAGTGTGGTAACATTGTGTGACAAAGTGTGGCACTGCTAGATGTAGAACCAAACAGCCCCTCAGTCTTTATAGCGGTTTCAATATGAACTAGATGCGAAGCAAAATGGATGAATCTACATTCTAAAATACGTCTATATACATCCGTGTGCAGTTTGCATTGTCATCTCTAAAAAGAATTATATTTAGAAAGTACTTTGCATGAACATATTGATACCGAAATGCTGATAGTATTAACTAACATGTGCGGTTATATCATTGTGCATAGGAGCTCTGTACTCGTGGTTAGAGAAGGATCTGCAAAAAGTTGATCGACGAGTCACACCATGGATAGTCGCTTCTTGGCACTTGCCCTGGTATAACAGCTATTCCTCGCACCACGGAATTTGAGTGCATGAGGCAAGAAATGGAAGGACTCCTCTACCGGCATTGGGTGGACATTGTCTTCTCAGGACAGGTTGCTTGATAAATGGTTTGATTCAGACTACATTCCTTCAATTTCTTTGCTTTTCCCCCCATCTTGAATTCTTGATTAGTCAATTGTACTCCCCTGGTTCGTGCTGTTAATACCTTTTTTTAAGCTCTTTTATGGTACCCTGTGTTGAATACAGGCCGTTCATTAACGAAGATCCAAGGGTAGGTATCTATCTGTACTCATGAAACTGGATCAGCAGTATCGGGCCAGCCGGGATAGATCAACCCAGCCATCAGTCCAGGATTCTCCGCATCTCCGGCTCGTCTCCTCATCGACCGCGCGGCCGCCGGGCCGCCTGTCATTAGTCCGCCGTGATCGTTGACTGATGCTTCTACGGTTCTGGCCCGTCGCGGTGCGCCTCATCCTCCTTCCATGGCTTACGGCGGTACGGCCATGAGGATCTATGCCGCTGCCATGGTTGAGCCCCCTAGCATCGCGCTAATTGTGTTGCCTGGTTCAAGGCGGCAGCGCATGCCAAACCACGCAGCGCCGCGGACGAGCTCGGCGGCGTCGACGGCGAGGAGAGGATGTGCTCGACGTGACGGTCTTCTTGCACACGAAGAGCTGCGGGTAGTTGAGTGCTGGAGCGCGGCCGAATATAGCCTACTTTGTGCTAACCATGCCCTCGCTACACTCTACTTGGATGGCAGCTTGCGGGACATGGAGCAGCTCATCTGTCTTTGCTGTGAGGTGGACCACCACGTTGTGTACTCAACGCTCACTCAGGCAGGGTTGAAGCCTGAACCAGCTTGTGCCCTGGTCGTCACGGCCGCCGGCGTGCACGATGCATTCCGAAATACGTGCGGATTGGTAAAGGTACACGCATACGAAAGGATGAGCCGGGTGTTTCAACTACACGTCGAATCCGTGCGGGCCGGTTTACATTACGATCGGGGATGGCGGTAGCATTGTGAAAAACCCATGCAGATGGCCCTGGAAAGTGTCCCTCACCAGCCTGAATTTGGTTACCTGACATCTCAACTTCACTTCTGGTCGTGTCAATTGGAAATTTTGCTGGGAGCGACATTCACGGAAATCAGTTTCGGCCATGCGATTTTAGAGGTAACTAAATCACTTCACCTTCTCCTCCTCCTCACTCGATGTGTGCGACGCAGAAGGGAGTCTGTCATGTGTATGTTCTTGTACCAGTTCTCACACAAGGGATCATACAGGTGGTGAATTCGACATATGCCTTGTGTTCATGGCACCGGAATCAGGATACATATTGAGAACGCAGCGTGGGAGATCAGGTCTTTATATTACGGGAACCCGATAAGTAAGCCTTGCTCAAAAGAAGGAATTTATAACTTGTGTTATCACCCATGTAGATTCTCAATGCCTTTGTTCGTTTGTGGTTGCACAGGGCAGCCCCTCGGCAGGATGCCCTCTCCAACAAGCTGCTAAAATGTCTGGCTCCTTTGGACTATTGCACCTATGATTTTGATCAGTACAGTTTTGTAGTCCCGCTCTTGACTAGGCGAAGCCAGGGAAGCACCTGGCAAAATATATGGATAGTGTGGTGCCGAGTTGGCAGATTGTGTTCCTTATAGCAATGGGGCTGTACATGAAACATCATGCTAGAAAGAACATATAAGGCGCATCATAAATAAATAAAGAAATGAGCGCATGCGGATATAAAAGAAAGCATGACGGATTGCAACCAGAGAATTTGAATATACTAAAAGAAAGCATGACGGATTGCAACCAGAGAATTTGAATATACTAAAAGAAAGCATGACGGATTGCAACCAGAGAATTTGAACAGGGTTTGACAAAAGCAAAACTTTCCGACCTACCGGATTCGAACCAGTGACCTAAGGATTTATCTGCAACACTACAGTCCTCCGCTCTACCAACTGAGCTAAGGTCGGGTTGTGATAATTGGGAGCACAGAAAGATACATAACAAGGCACAGGACTTGGGTCTTATGGTGAAATAGATCGCCACAAATAAAACCAGCAATTCTGGTATAAGACTTGTAATCAAACACAGCATCTAAACAAAATACATACACAGGCCACTTGGCGTTAAGAAACACAATCGATAATTGAACATATATCATAACACTTGTAGTCAAACACAACATCTAAATCAAAATACTCACGTAATGCGTTTGGCCAGCAATTCTGTCAGTACCGGGAGAATGGCCACATAATGCGTTTGGCATCCATGTGGCAGTCCTGCATTCTGATCTTCCATCCTACGGATTTGGAAATTCAACAAGAGGTTGTCTGCCAGAGGTCTTTACATCCTCACGTCTTGGGTGACTGGCGTTTGGGCCCCATGTGTGTTCGACTGCCGAAATTTTCATTTTTCATTGGCTGATATAACTAGTAAGATTATTGAAAAAATCACATGTGACAATCTAAAAGGGTTCTTTGTTGTCAAGGACCAGGTTTTTAATCCATGGCTTGTCATCATCCACTAAGAACACATACAAAATCATTCTCCACGAAGAAGATGAAGCCCCATTGCTAGGCTATTCCAGGGCAGCAGAATCCGTAACAAAATTACATCGCTCCCAATAGTATTTGCATTCCTAGTGGTCACCATGTCGAAGACCGAGACCACATCTTCCTCCCTTGTCTACTCTCCACAAGTATTTGGAAATTCATAAGCATTCTCCAGGGCTCTAACTCGCCACTCTCTGGGACTTGTCTCAGTCCCACATCTGTATAACCTAGTATGCCATTTTATTCTATTCATGTTCCTTTTGAAAATTTGGGATGCTCGCAACGCGAAGGTTTTTCGGAAAGAACGCCAATGCAACTCCCTCACTCTGAAGAAGATTATTTCTAAAATCTCACAATATGGTCTCTTGTGTATCAAAAGCCCAACAACAAGGTGGTTTCCTCCACATGGTGCCAATACCTCACTAGTGCTAATCCTAGCTTTCAAGTCAGACTACTACGGAGACGATTCTTGAAGGAAAATATTATAGCAGTAATGTCCACCTGCGATTCGTTTAGGTAACTATATTGAAATAACCAATTCCATAAATTATTGTAGTTGCTTGAAATGTCAAAACCTCCTCAGAGAATCCACTCGGCCGATCGGAATTTCGAGCCAACTAGGATAAGTTTTTGCAGTTGCTTGCTTTATGGCAACTGACCATAGTCATTCTTACTTCTTAGACAGTTCCAACATTCCAACCAACTGAAATAATACCACACCCAAAAGTCTCACCTAGGCCATCTACCTATATAAGTATACTCTTCGAGCCCTAAGCCACTCCTTCTCCCCTCTCGTTGCCCCACTACCGCGGTGGTAACACCCTCTTCCCGTAGCCTACCTCCATCACCATCCGACCATGCTCGTCACCTCTTCCCCAATTTGACTGTTCTAGTCGTCGCTACATGGATTTGGTTGCAGTGGTTGTCCCCACATAGCTCCCGTGTGGTCAACGGTTGTTAGGATCGAGTGTTCAAGGATTAGAAGTAGGGTGAATCTTTAATACAAATAAAACCACACTCATTTTCAAGTTGGTTGTTTTAAGCAACAAGCTTCTATGTTGGTCCTTAGGAACACTTTAACAACAAAGCTAGAAAGAGTATGGTGGTAAAATAAGGTAACTTGCAACAAAGTAAGAGTTGAGTTTTGGGGATGCAAACGAAAATGGTTGGCATTGTTTTTCCCACAGTTCGAATAGTTGGTGCTATCCTGCTCCACATTGATGGAGGCTAGTTTTGAACCAAATGATTCTAGGATGACAAGGATCCCAGTTGTGTTGCTCACCAAGCACAACATACATATTCTACCATGGCGTGCAACACGAAGCCTCACTAAGGGGTACATCCTCACAAAATAGGAAATCTTTGAGCCCTTACAAACTCTTGAGCCCTTACAGTGACCCCTAACCATGTAGGATGCGCACACCCTCCAAGATTAACAAGCAGAGCGAAGTCAGTCCGTAGAACTCCTCGAAAGATCTTCATTCAAAGATTTTCTCAAGAACTCAAGGGATCTCTCTCTCTCTCACACACACACACGCGCACGCGCACACGCACACACACACGCGCGCGCGCACGCACGCCCACACGCACACACACACACAAAAGATACGAGTGGTATAAGGAGAGAGCAACACTAGGTTTAGGGGTTCTAGAAGAACAGAGGAGGTTGGCCTTTAAAGAATCATGGAAGTGTTATTGGAATCACCCACCAACTTCCTTTCTTGCCTTGAAACTGTCTAGACTTGAACTTGTGGAAGTTGGGATGAAATATGGTGGTTACCACAACATAGGTCCAAGTCTATATATAGAGCTCGTAGAAATATGGCCATTACTTGAAAAAGTAACTAGCCTGAATGTACCGGAGAAAACCTCTCAGAACTACTAGGCATGTTCAAATATTTGAATGATCGGAGCATGTCTCGGGAACCTAAGAGCAAATATTGCAATATGAAGTACCAGGGTAAGATGAACCAGAGGTTCCGAACAACAAAAATGTGGTTCTTTTCTGAAGGAATAGAACAAAGTCAAAAGTACCAGGTGAAGTCAGTTGCTTGGTAGTACCATAATAAACATCATAGTTCTTAGCTGAAAATAATGCAGAAATGCCAAAGTTACAGCTCCTAAGTACCAGGTGGATTTGCATGGAAGTACTAGAATTATATTGTGACCTAATACAGAGTGGATGTGCAGAAGTTTCTGACATGTGGAAAATGTACTATAATTATAAGCGAAAAGGGCTCCAAAGTGCCATGAAAAATGGTATGCAACCTAACACATGGTTCTGGCCATGGTCCCCTTCTCTCCCCACGTGGCTCGAATGAGGGTGAGACTGATATTGTCCCATCCTCTACTCGTGAATCTGTGGAGGTGATGAACTAGTTTCATTAGATGAGTGGACATAAGTGTAAATACCGAGTTAGAGGATACATGTTAGTAGCTTGATAGTATGTAGTACTAGTGCACTAGTTATATTATATTAGTAGTACGTTGTGGAACTATAAGTAGTACAAAAATTCAGGATTTCTTTTGAGTTTGAAGTAAATAAGTGCCCTAGTCTCCAATATATGTGTTTTGCATTGATTTTGGAATCTCCAAAAAGCGGAGGAGGAAGTGCAAGAGGTGCAAAGTATGTCTTTGTGTCCACAACATCGATGTGGTCGGGCATTTCTTGGCATTGTCCCACTCCATTTTCTATATAAAAAATACACATATATGAGAATGCACATTTATATGGGTATGAGGGTTCAACTGAAAAATCATACTACCAATAAAATATATTATGAAGTATGAAAATTTTGGTAACGGAATGGAATGCGATCCAACGGAATTAAATGATTATATGTATTTCTTTGTTCTTTACCGAAAAAGATGCAATTCAGTGTTTATGTGGTACGTCAGTTGCTGTGAATTTTGATTGCATCGCTGGCTACAAGACATAAATTAATCGGGCTTATAGCTCATGTGCGACACATTTCAAGTGAATTGGAAGGAGTGCGACATCCTTGACGAAAATAGCTGTAGTGCAACACTTCAGAAGCCCAAATAGCCAAGGCCCACTCAGGCGATTAAACTGGTCGTCAACGGGAGTGCGATTATGTTTAAGACATGTGGGTCCCACTTGACAAAGCATCTAGTTACGGCCCCACTTGGCAGTGCATCAGGTGAGATGTGGCCCGTTGCTCCCTCCTCTTCATTCTTGGCGGTGAGCCGGCGACGGCGCCGGAGCTTTTTTTCTTGGTGACAACAGCGGCGGAGCTGTCGTTCTTGGCAACGACGGCGGTTGTGGTGAGTAAATCCTGAACCCTTGTCCTGTTCCCCTCCTTGCCGAGTTAGATCTCACCGCATCGAGCCCCTCTGTTTCCTCTGTTTTTGGTCGATTTGATCCAGATTTGGGTGCGAGGGAGGGGGGCTGACCGCGATGGAACCGCTAGAGACAACAACGTCGACTAGGTATGTGCATCCTTTCCAACCTATGCGATTTGTGCGTCGTCTGCTTCTGCTAGCTCACACTGCCCGCCATTGACAAACAGGGGTAGGACATTCAAATTCACTGTCGAATACTTTCCTTCTAAGGCGAAGCTAGGTGATGGTAGCATGCGAGACATAGAGAGAGATATAATTGTGAGATGGGAGGTTGAATGTACAGAGCATGGAAGAGAGAGACGTGAGAAATGTCGTGAAGAAAATTTGGGAGAGCATTTTTTGGGGTCCAGAGCAGGAGGTAGCATTGTTACAGTTTGATAATTGGAAGGGTGAGTATGTGAGAATTGAGAATGGTGAAGAGATGGTTGAGGAAATTGATCGGCAAGACGGCTGGGCAAGCAAACAGACTACCTTTCATGCAGAGCTCGTTGATCTGAAATCAGATTCTAAGATTGGATATGTGCCCTCAAAGTTGGCTGCATAGATGGTAGATGATGATTGGGCTTCACAAAGACAAATAACGCCCATGTTTATGGGTGAAGTGATAGTAATAGGGGGGTTGATGAAGATGTAGAAGAGGGTTGTGATGGGGCTGGAAGGGTTGTTTGTGTTGATTGGAATTCAGTACAATTAGAAGACAATACTGATTTGGTCATTGAACCAATGGCTGACACTGAGATGGCCAAAAAATTTGGCATTCCAGTAGATCCAGTAGATGATCAAGATGAGGAAGAGAGGGATGAATCTAGTTTGCCTAATGATGCTAACAGAGATGCTTGTGAAGATGTGGATGGACAGCTGATGAAAGATGCTGCAGATGATGTAGATGATGCACATGATGATGAGCTTGTAAGTGTGTATGACAAAGAAAATCTTGTTATTGAAGTAGGCAAGTTGTTCCCAAGTATGCAGGAGTTTAGGATGTGTTTCAAGACTTGTGTAGTCAAACATGATTTGATGCCAAGACTATGTGGACTGACAGAAAGAAATTTTATGCAAGGTGCAGAGGTTTTGATGGAAGCGTCAGGCCTTGCAAGTGGTACATATCTGCTAGAATTCAACCTGATGGAAGTACCATCAGGGTTAATCAAATCCTAAATGCACATACTTGTATTACAAGTTCACAGAGAGTATCAACCATGACATTACAACTTTGGATTGCAGAAAAGATCACTCCAATTTTAGCCAAGAAACCAAACACTACAGCAAAGAAACTTAAAGTGGACTTGGAAAAGACATACCCCATTAAGGTGAAGTATACCACAGTGTGGAAAGCAAAACAAAGGGCAATGAAAGCATTATATGGTGATTTGGCAAATACTTTTAGGATGCTTTATAACTTCAAAGCAGAGGTGGAAAAGAGGTCACCTGGTAGTGTTGTTGAGATAGATACTGAGGTAATAGAAGATGGTAGAGTTCTTTTCTCCAAGTTCTTTATGGCTTTAAAGCCTTGCATAGATGGCTTCAAAGCAGTGTGTCGTCCATATTTGAGTATAGACTCATCTTTTTTGACTAGCAAATGGAATGGTCAATTGGCAACATGCAATGCTTTAGATGGACACAACTGGATGTTCCCGGTTGCTATTGGCTTGTTTCAATCAGAGACAGAGGTTTCATGGACATGGTTCGTTATGCAGTTGAAAAGATGCATAGGGCGAGTGTCACCTTTGGCAGTACACACAGATGCATGTAAAGGGCTAGAAAATGTAGTGAAGATTGTTTTTCCTCATTATGAGCAGAGGGAGTGCTTTGGCCATATGTGGATGGATTTGATCAAAAAATTCAGAGGGGAAGAAGTTGGGAGAATGTGGCCAGCAGCAAGATCTTACACCAAACAAACACATTCATATCATCTTGATAAGATAAAAGCAGCATGCAGTGAGTTTGGTCCATGGTTGAACACCTATCATTCTCTATTGTGGTACATGTCAGGATTTAATAGTGCCATCAAGTGTGATCATGTCAACAATAACTTGGCAGAAAGTTTTAACAACAAGATAAAGCAGTTAAAGAACTTGCCTGTGCATGACATGGTTGACCAGATCAGGATCAGGATCATGCGCATGTGGAAATTGAGAAGAAGGATTGGTGATTGTCTGCAAGGGGATAAGCTTCCTGCAGTGGTACAACGGGTGGTAAGCAGGAGCAGTAATCTTACACATTTGTTTGATGAAAAATCTTCATTGTGGGATGCTGAAGTTAGAGATACCAAGACTGGAAGGAGGCATGTTGTTAACACTGAGTTGCATGACTGCACTTGCCTCGAGTGGCAACACACCGGGAAACCACGTGACCATGCCATAATTTTCTTGGCCTCCCAACCCAAGATAAACATGCACTCATATTTGCATGAATATTACTCAGTGGCAAGATTCAAGGCTGCATATGCAACTCCAATTCCAGCACTTACAAATCAGTCTCAGTGGCCTGAAGTGGAAATTGAATTTTCCATGTGTCCTCCCCTAACAAAAAGAAAAGCTGGCAGGCCTAAAGAAAGTAGATTCAAGGCATGGTTTGAGAAAGGTGGGAGTAGTAAAAAGGGAAAGGGGAAGAAGGATGCAAAGCCATAAAGGTCCCAAAAGGTATCAAAAATAGATGCAAGTTGTGCCAGTAACTTTGGGCACCGAAAAGGATCTCCAAAATGTCGTTACACTCCTGAAAGGCCAAAGTATGTTTACGTTTGTGTTTTTTTAATTTGGGTGTTGTATTTAATTACTAGCCAAATTACAAGCTTTGTTTTCCAGGAGGAAGCGTGGAGGTCAACCCCTTGTTGTTGAAGATTGTTGGGCAATCAAAAAGGCAAGAATCAATGGCTGTAGAAAGAAGAGAAGTTTTGATGATGAACCAGAGTTGGATGATGCTGCGGTGCAAAATGAGCAAGAGTTGGATGATGTTGTGATGCAAAATGATCAAGATTTGGATGATGTTGTGGTGCAAAATGTGGCAGTCTTTGATCTTGTGATGCATCATGACCAACATTTGGATGATGATGTGGTGTAGAATGTGGAGCAAATTGAAGCTGTTGCGGCAGATGTTCTGCAAACTGAAACTGAAGATGTTCTACAAACTGAAACTGAAATTGAAGATGTTCTGCAAACTGAAGCTGTTGCGGCAGATGTGATGCAAACTGAGCCAATATTGCAAGTTGTATTACCAATTGAAGCTACTGGAGTTGTTGTTGTGCAAACTGAGCCTCATGTAGATGTTGTGGTGCCAACTCGAGCTGTCCTAGCTAGTCCAGTTATGAAAATCAAGAGTTTGAGTTAACTAGGTGTCATACGATCAAAAACGGGTAAGAAGAAGAAGAAATCGAGTGCTAAGAAGAAGAAGTGAAAACTTCATTTGTCAAACTTGTGTAATGGTGATGTGTGTTGTAGAATAACAAACTTGCCTCAATTTGTGTAAACTGGTATTTGTGTAATGCTATTTAAATTCTGGCCGAATTTCAAATTTGACCCAAAATTCAAATTCAAATTTGTTTAGTATGTGATATTGATGTTACAATGCTTTAATATTAGTCATATGCATGTTAAGAGATCAATCCGAGCACTTATTGTTGATGTGAAAAACTAGTCATGACAAATGTGCTCCAAATGAGCTCCAAAGCTAGGCTAAACACCCCATTCCTAAGCAAAAAAATTCGACCTTTTCTAGATGGGCCAAAAATCATAACTTGACATCTAATGTGCAAATATAAGGTACATGCCCAATATGGGATCATTTGGATAAAATATGACAAGCTTAGCCCTAAACCCTAGCTTGAATCACATGCAACCTGGTTCATGATAGCTATGTTTTGTGAAGGGTTTTTCATGAAAATACCCATAGACCAAGTTTCTTATTTTTTCCCAGCAACTCACTCACATAATATGATGATGGGTGAAAGTTTCATATTTTTTTGATTTTTTTTGAATTAGTTATGCTCAACCCTAGCTTGAATCCCATGCAACCTTGTTCATGATAGCTATGTTTTGTGAAGGGTTTTTCATGAAAATACCCATAGACCAAGTTTCTTATTTTTCCCAGCAACTCACTCACATAATATGATGATGGATGCAAGTTTCATATTTTTTTTGATTTTTTTTAATTAGTTATGCTCAACCCTAGCCCTCAAAACCCTCTCAAAAATCCCTCATAACCCCATCTGAAACCCCACATCCTTCCGAGCCGCTAGATCTCTGTTAGTGAACGGTCTAGATCAGGCACTAGGTCCACATCACTAATCCGTGTGATGCTCTGTGATTGGTTGCATTCGACAACGCTGGATAACCCCCCCTTCTCTGGATTGCTAGATCACTGCGTGTTCAACGGTGTGGATCAGCATGCAGTGCCACGTCAGCGATCCACGGGCTATGCTCTGATTTGCTGTAGTGGTTTTTTTAGAGGATGTAGTGCCATGCAGTAGCCGTTTGTTTTTTATGCTACGGCGAGTGGGCTAGCTGTTGGGCTCTGGTAAAAGAAGCCCACCCGTTAGACCTTTGGACCGAACGTTGCCTCCTCTGCCCCCTCTAGCCAGGCCCTAGCTAGCAGGCTACATTGCCATGCATGCATGCATGGGCGGCACACACAGAGAAAACGGGGCAGGCGTGTCCCCTTGACCCACAACGGCACAGATGCGTGTCGGACGTCGCAGCATGGCAATTGATGCACGGGATAGAAGAACGGGCAGGCATGACCCCTTGACCCACGACCGATGGCACAGACGCGTCGCAGCCTGGCCATTGATCCAGCGTTTGATGGCAGCCTTGGTTTCCCATGCTCGTTTACACACTTCGATGGGGCGCCACCAAACGCCGCCCGCTCATTACTTCCACCTGGTGAAACCACTTAAAGAAATCAAAAACTACGTCGCACTTGGGCTATTTAAGCCACACCTATCGTCTTCCTCTCCCTCCTCAACCATACCCCTACCCCATCCTCTCCCATCTGCCCTCCTTATTCCTTCTTCTCCACAAATCAAACCCGATCGAGCCACCATGCAGTACAACGACCCCACCTACCACTTCCCCCCAACCGTGCTGGAAAGGCTCTACCCGGCCGGAGTCTACGTAGAGAGAACCCTTAGGGTGTGGGCGATCTCAAGGTGGAGGGGCGCAAGGGAGTTAACGGAGTTCTTTCTTGCGGTCGGCTTCCGCCACCTCCCCCTAGCTCTCCAATGATGTTCCATGTTGAGGAGGTCAATCACAATGGCGTTGTGGTTGCGCTCCTCGCTACGTTCACCAACCCCTTCGATGCCTTCCACCTCCTCGGGCGAGTGTTTTGGTGTTGGTGTGAGTTTATAGCTTTCACCACCCATAACATCTTCACCGACTTCAACAGCATCTTCCCCAACAACGGCATTATGCACACGCTCCCGTACCCCATCGACAACGGGGAGGAGTGAAGGGCGCCCGAAGGAGCAAGGTGGCGTTCACCCGGAGGAGGAGAAGGAGAAGAACCCGCATTTGTTGCCCCCGGTCTATCTAGCTAGCTATATATCTATCGTATTAGTATTTTAAGTTGTAATCGTTATGCTACTATTATTCAGTTGTATTAGTATTTTAAGTTGTAAGGCTATCATGGAACTATGGGTTGTAATCATTATGCTACTATATAATCGTTATGCTACTATATACTCCCTCCGTCCCAAAATAAGTGACTCAAAAATGACTCTACTTTGTACTAAAGTTAGTACAAACTTGAATCATTTTTGAGTCACTTAATTTGGGATGGAGGGAGTATATTGTTATTTCGTGCTATTATTTGTGGATTGATATGGGTTGTTCTTGCTATTATTTGTGTATTGCTATGGGTTGCTACGGGCCCGGGTTGCTACACCCCAATCACCACACACACCATCTTCACAATATTGGCAAAATCATGGGTCATGACCCAAACCATGGACATGCAACTAGGAGCCCCATGCAAACCCACCATCGACATGCAACTAGGACATGCAAACCCACCATGGACATGCAACTAATTTACTTCATGCAAGTATGCAACTCATTTACTTCATGAAACCGTAGACATGCATAAAAACAATCATAAAACAATAGTGGACAAGCAACAAATATGTAAAGCAAAAAAAGTTACAACACATACATGTGTTCATGCATACATGCACGAATGGATCTATCTATCCTCCTTAAAATTGATTCAAAAGATTAATTGAATCATTTTTTAAGGTGGATACATACATTAAATTTAGTCCATGAAGTTTAGTGCATCAAAAAATGATCCATCACAAAATTTAGTGCAAGAAAAAGGCCAAAGTAAAAACAAGTAACATTTTATTTGCCGAAGTTAGAGGTTTATTTGCCGAAGCAACATTTTATTTTGAGGTTTAATCGAAGCATTTTTTTTCTCTAAGCATGGCTGCCTCTATGCTATAAAAAAGGGCTGGTGCCCCTACGCGGGTGGGTTGGTCTCTATTTGGGCATGGTTATTTTCTCACGGCCCAACATCTATTAGGCAGTCTAGATTTATTTTTTTCGTGAAACTGCACTCTTTGGGCCTGGTTATTCCTCAACTTCAGCGTCATGGCCCAACATCTATTCGCCAGCCCACGAATAATTTTTTTTCTACTGAAACTGAACTATGGTCTCGCACTTGCTAACTGAAGAACTCGAAATGCATATTCAAATTTCAAATTAGCCACTTCACTGAAGAACTTAAGAAATTTCTACTTACATTAAGTACATGAAACTAGCATGGCGCACGGATCGCGTCCTCTGCCTAGCTAACTGAAATTTGCTTGCTTACACTTTTGTCCATTCTAACGACGGATGAACAAGAGATAAAGAAAGAACAGAGCAATGATACAAGAATAGAATGCTCCTGCCATGAGATTTGCTTGCTTCTGCAAATCCACCATCTGCCTTAAAAGCTTCTTTACCTTCTTCAATTCCTCGTTTACTTCGTCCTCCATGGGCAGTTCAGCAATGCGCATAATCCTCGCTGTCGGCATGGGTCTCTCCGCCCGCGCTCCTCTGCCCGAGCTGAAATTGGGTCTTTCCACAGCAAACGGCGGCAAAATTAGATCCTGGGTTTCGGCGTCGCTCATATCAATGTGGCCCTCAGATTCAAGTCTATCAACGTATTGATCTATCCACTCAAAATGAAAACATTTCTTCAGCATCTGTAAACAGTAACATGACCCTAGATCTCAAATTCGAGGAGAAAAAAAGGCAATTTGGATAAATCTGAACAAAAGATTACGACATTACGGGGAAGGAACTAAGATCTTACCTTGACATCCCGTCCCATCATGGGAATGCTCAAGCATGACACAAAATGTCGCCCGAGGTTGCCATTTTCGTCAGTTTTAATGACCATCCGCTTAAGAGCCTCTGGCCGTGGGCAGTCCGGGCACCTTCTCATCGGAACTGCACCATACTCTGGCCATCTTGACTACGTGGCGGAGGAGCTGGACATCTCGTGCACTGTCGCTGGAGAAGAGGAAGAATGGGGAAAAGGGAAGAAATGGCACGGGCACCAGCTCGGGCACGGGCGCAACTCTGCTTTAGATTCCGTGAGGTGGGTCCCGTGCTGCTGAGGTGGATAAGTTGTGGGTCCAAGCGTCACATAACCCTAACAGCTAACGATCAATTCTGCTTAAGGGCCATGTTGGCCGTGAGCTATTTTCTCCTTTCAAATCGTCGCGTCTGGGCTATTTCGTCGAAAAACGTCGCACTCCTTCCAATTCGATGGAAAGAAGTCGCATCTGAGCTATTAACCCAAATTAATCTAATTCGTTGAGTAACATGATTCAAAAAAGAAAAATTTAACGCTCCGGCCGAGCCCCTGACTACATTCGTACGTATATGCGTCTTCATGTGGAGCTCTATCTGAAGTATTATACTGCTCTGAGTGAACGGCTCAGCATGCATCCATGTCATAAAATAAAACCTTGCGACGTTCCACACATCTTGAAGGTATATTTGTCTTGCTCAGCTCTAACATACAATATACACTACATCCAGTAGTACGATCGTTGGATTTAAATACACATGTGGCGACCACTGCGTTTGATTCCATATTCTCTCCCGCCCGATTATTGAACACGCATCCCAGTACTGCACATAGTGCTCGCAGTACAGCAACCTTATGTTATGATAATATGATATGCAATCCCCTCTCGCCAACAACCATCCCCTTTGCAAGCATATCACATCCCATATATAATACGGAGCACTATACAACTACAGCAAAATCCTGCAGCTAAAGACGACATTCCTCTAACCATGTGCATCGATCCGTAACATATATTTCATGCACTATAGTATCAATTTCCATGACCACTCAACAGACCAGTTATAGCTTATTAGCTAGCTAGATCGCTCGCGGACAACCCTTCAGTACACTTGTAGCTGTTAGACGCACTGACCAGACTTGTCCATGGGAGCGCAACCAGCTCACGGGCAAGACAAACACAGTTGAACTGCTGGTGCATCATGCATGGCTGTGCAATTGAAACTTGCATCCAGGGATGGTTCCTAGCTTGGTAGATCTCTTTTTTGTTCTTAATGATTCTAGCAGCTTTGGGGGCTGTTTATACCTTAATGGTTTAGATGGTTTTCTCCATTCTTCTTAAAGCAAGTATAATAGTGCTGAGTCAGCGGGCTGTAAGAAATAAACTAGTATATTGTTGCTTAGTTGAAGGGAAAAGAAGAGAGAGAAGGTAAGCGGGCTTTTTGTGAAGAGTCAGCTCTAGCACGTGTTCCTAAGCACTTTGTAAGAATGAAAGATGGGCCACATAATAAAAAAATCGTACACTTTTTTAATCAACTATTGTACATGTTGGCTATAAGATGGGTTATACATGACATGACAATGGCTTATAGTCAGCTGGCTATACTATTAACCATGCTCTTATATGTGCATACGTTTCACAAATTTTGCAAGAGGAAAAAAAAATACACACTAGAGTCCTAGCTACTGTTCCCATAAAAAAAACATCCGGGGCAGATTACACGGTTTGAGCGATCTGAAGTTCTGCAGGTGCCAATCTAGGGATGTGTAAGTAAGATGCACCAGTTCATGTACACAAGCTAATAAGGCAGTAGTCTAGTAGATGCACTTGCACCATTGCAGAAAGCTTCTATGGCCCCTTACACCCTCTGGCCCTGGCCTGATGGGGGAAGAGCCAGCCAGCTGCTCAATGCCTAGCAGATCTTCATAAATTCCTCTGTAAATGTCACCGTTGACATGTAGCTAGCTAGCTACCAGCTGACTCCCCGGTGCATGCATGTATTGCTCAGAGCACGGTGCACTATACTGGTGGTAAGTGGTAACTGGACGTGATCGGCCTCTTCACGTAGCTAACTGCTCTGCAGCTAGTTCATTGCGAGACTATGACTTCTCTTGCAAAGAAGTTAAGTCACCGGATGGGCTTCTGGCGCCCTTATTCAAAGGTAGTGCAAGGATGGGAACAAATCAAGCATAGACTATATATATATAAGAGTGATCATGCATCCGGGTGAGTATACAAAGGAGAAGAACTTGTATTATAAGATTGTCTTTGGGTATGTTACGGTTGGGGTTGATATTAGGAAGGAAACAAAGAGCTGCATGGAGAAGAGAGAAGGGAATATGTGTGCTGTGGAGAATGGAATCCAACTAGTATACTAGTCCGTCCTGCCTGCGCTCCTGCTATCTAGCTAGCTAGCTGCAGGCAATATCAGAGCAAGCTGCAGTGGCAATGGTGTATCCTAGAGGGCGTTCTGCTGGCATCACATGCACGCGCATGTGGTTTAATTTTCAGTTCCACTGCTGGAATGTGTCAGTGGCAGCTTAATTTGTGGGCAGGGACGGGAAGATGACATCTTCCTCGTCACTTCCCATGCAGTCGAGTCAGTTTGTGTCTGCGTTGCGATCCTAATTATATCTCTCTCTCGTTGCTAGTGCAAGCTGATCACGATGACATGCAATCACACGCGCGCGCGCGCTCGCACGCACACACAGACACAGAATGCTCCATATGCATGTGAACTAACTCATCCAATCCAACAAATAGGCTAAGCCATTTGAGGACCAACAGTACGGAGTAGTTTACGTTTACTCTTTGCCACTTTAATTACCACACCGCATCTTAGTTAAGACAAAGACGCCATAGCACATATGCTTACAGATTAATTCGTTTTACACAACAGATTCCCTATATTTACTAGATGGAATTCTATTAGTACACTACAGGTACTAATGAAAAATGAATTGCATGTCTTGTCCCAGTTCATATATACATGTGTTCTAAAGCAAGAGGAAGTAAATAGTTGTGAGCTTAGTTCAACAGAGT
This sequence comes from Hordeum marinum, assembly GCA_022496015.1. Taxonomy (NCBI): domain Eukaryota; kingdom Viridiplantae; phylum Streptophyta; class Magnoliopsida; order Poales; family Poaceae; genus Hordeum; species Hordeum marinum. The sequence continues at coordinate 392,472,109 of CM039672.1, forward strand.
CGTTGATTTTTCAACAGTGTTCTAAAGCAAGACGAATACACACCCGGCTCTACGCGACTAGGATGCACACATTCAACACAACGGCACACACACAAAGAATCACGTCAGCATATAGCAAAATCATACAAAGACCAAAGTTATGCCTAGGCGAAAGAAAATACAAAAATAAAAAGGAAAAAAGAGAGAGCAACGATGATCCACGCCAAGCAGCTCTTGACCCAACGAAGATGATGGCAAGAGTCAGAAATATTTATGTCATTTACACATGGATTGCATGCAAGTGCAACCGCCGGTGCGAGGTATTTGCAAAATGCTTAGAGATAACAAATGCAGTCCGATGAGATAACTAGGTGAACAAATATAAGCGATACACATGAACGTTGGCATTAAATTTCACACATGTATGCAAGTAAGCTCTTGATTTTGAGTTCAACCTCCTGTTACAAAATATGACAAATGAGTTGAGATGTTTCCTCTACAGTACACCTTTAGACATTTCCAAAGAGAATTGACTTACCCAAATCAATTAAATCAACCGAAATAGGATAAAAAAGATGCAAGATAGCTCAATCCAACGTTTCTACCAAGCAAGAAAAATAATATAAATAACTAAATACAAGCACTTGTACAATGTTGTAGAAATAAACAGGCAGATGGAATCACGGGCTCTAGTATAGTTTTGGATATAGTCTCAAAGCCTAAGCTCAAGATCTAGTTCCTCGGCCGGGGTGCTAGGACAAAGCTTAAGTACCTTCACACGACGATTATCGTCGCCATCGTCATGAGGATCATCACGTTGTAGCTGCTCACCACTAGAGGAAGAACACAGAACGAACTCGGTAGCCTCCAGATCAATCCTCCTCCTTTTGCGACATAGACGAACAATCTTTTCATCATCTTCTTTATCATCCTCCTCAAAGACGCTTCTTGTTCGGCGGCCCAAAAGGCTCAGCTTCAGCTCGCCACCCCCAACACGCAGTTCTTGCTCTGAACGTACCTCGGCATCGTGAAGAAACACCTCTTTGTCACCATGTTCTTGGGTGTCCGATGGGGAGGCGAGAGGGGCAGCCAAGACTTGTTTGCCCCAGATGGTTCTTGCAGTCGCAGCATCCACCAACGACCTCCCTGGATCCGAAAGAAAACTGCGTACTGAATTAGGGTTAGCTTCTGTGCTTGGAGGAGCACTAGGTCTTGGAGGAGGGCACGGCAGCGGCTGGATCGTCATGTAGCCTTGATGAAGAGGCATGCCATGGACGTCGGCGCCGCCCCCATCCTCCACCATCCCGGAGAGCTTGAGCCTCGCCCGGTCCCTCCGGTGGACGTTCATGTGCCCGCCGAGGGCCTGCGCCGACCGGAACTCTCGGCCGCAGAAGCTGCACGAGTAGGATCTCGGTGGCCAGATGCAGCCCCCGAGGTTCCCCGCGGAGTCCTGGGCGAAGGCGCGCTCCTCCCACGACTCGTAGTAGGAGGCCGAGGAGGTGCCGCCGCCGCTGCCGACGGCGATGTGCGGCGTGCTGAAGACGGCAGGCGCCTTCTGATCACCCTGCTTTCTCCTGGTTATCATCCAGTACTTTGCTGGATCCATGAGATGACGCTCCTTGCTAGCTAGCCTCTTGCCCTCTTGACTACAGGTGCTTTGGGATGTCAAGACTCAAGACCATGGGAGGAGAGGAGGTGCTTGATGGCGGAGAGGTGGTGGTCGGAGTCCAAGATGGAGCAGGACAAGAGTACATATCAAATCTGCAGGGGCGAGGAAGCCGGAGGGAAGGGAGAAGCTGCAAGGGATCGATGTGACGAAGTTGCTTGATTTGCTTGCCTTTACGGATGCAAGCAACCTGGCTCACCTTTCGTTGTCTGTAGTACCCTAGTGGGTCCTGGCCCTATCTTTTCTCTTCACATCCAGTTTGTCACAGGAAGTGTGACTGTTTCTGGAACGAAAAGTGGCATCTTATTCAAATCCCAGATCAGTGTTAATTTGGTAGCTAGTGCAACTAGTTACAAGGTTTAACGATATTTTACCTGAGTGCTGCACGGGAACGAAAGGGGTGGTATCCGTCTCTATCTAGTATGTGATGGCGATACTTGACTGGGTATCAATAATTGCGTGCAAAACTTAAACTTATTGTCGCGTCAAAAAAAACTCAAAACTTATTTACCCTAATTACGGTCACTGCCGCATATAATGTTATAAACAGCTCAATCCAGTCCAACACCAGAGGTTCGATACCCCAGGAGTTGGTGGTCGAAACCGTGTTGGGTGGGAGCAAAGAAGCTCGAAATCATGAAAGCGGATCCATGATCCAAGACTAGGGGTTCGTTACCCTGGTCTTTGGAAATGTCGAAATGCCCATGTTGGCTGGATCGAATGATGCCCGAAATCATGAAAGTTATATCCATGATCCACGACTAGGTATTTGATACTCTGGAAGTCAGAAAGTTCGAAATGCCCATGTTGGCCGGGATGAATGATGCTTGGATCAGATCCATGATCCAAGACTAAGGATTCAAGACCCACGATGTTGGTTTGGTTGGATGACCAGGTTGGCCCAGTCCTTCTATGAAATGAGAATAGTTGGATCCATGAGCGAAGACCTCGATACCACAGATGTTGGAAAGGTCGAAATGACATGTTGGATGTGGCAGATAATTCTCAGAATTATGGAAGTCGGATCCATGATCCAAGAATAAGGGCTCGACCCCGGAAGTTAGATTGGTCCAAATTCCCATGTTGGCTGCGAGGGATGATCCCCGAAATCATAGAAGTTTGATCTATGATTCAATACTAGGGGTTCGAGACACCCATAATTGGTCTGATTCGATGACAAGTTGGCTCAGTCGGATGTTTGATGATTTGATAAAGTCATATCCACACTCTATGGCTAGGGGCTCGAGGCCCCATAGGTTGGTTCAGTGGGACACCTGAGTTTGTCCATCAGTTGTGCTAGAAGTGATAAAGGCAGGATCTATGACCCATGACTTAAGGAATGATACCCAAAGGTTGACACTGCTAGTAACCATAGAAATGGAGCGGCCAGTTATCTCAAAAGGTTCCGAAGGAGTGTGGAAAAATCATAAAGTGGATGCGCCGCCCTGGAAAAAAGAGATAAGGGCCCGACATCTTGAGGCCGCCCCCGACCAAGCGGATGGCTTGAGGGTCCTAGCCAAAATAGAAGCCTGGATAGGTGGGACCCTCGATCTAGATGTGAAAGCACATTTGCTCCCTTGGTGGCTTTGCTAATTAATAACAACATATATGTCATTGAACTAATATTTACACTAAGCATATTTCAGGAAAGGTTTAATGATAGGGATGGCAAAAGGATTGTGGAAAACCCCAAGATGCAAGGAAATAGATTGGCAAAGCTTCAAGCAAGAGGACTCTGCATTTTACTTTGTGAGAAATCACTTTGATTCCATAAGAAAGCCAATACTATTAAAGGGGGTAAGGTATTGTTGGTGAACAAAATGCTCATACATGCACAAGTGATAGTCACCAAATACACCCACAAGCTCTTCCACAAAAGTCTGTCCAAAGCCAAATATCCAAAATCGGTGCAACCAACAACTCCCACTCGATGCCACCGATTCTCAGATTCAGACAAACCCATGCCAAACCCTAGCTTTTCGGTGCAACCGATTCTGGATCGGTGCCACCGAGTTTGAGTTGCCAACTTCCTATTACCCCAATTCACTAAATCGGTCCCACCGAGTTTGTTGGATCAGCGTCACCAAGTTGCGCAATCTGACCGTTGGTCACCTAATCGGTGCAACCGAGTTTTATGTATCGGTCTCACCGAGATTCAAAAGTTGTTACCTTTGGAGCAACTTGGTACCACCGATATTCAACATTGGTGTCACCAAGTTGGTCACTTAAGGTGTAATGGTTGGATTTTTGGAGATGCCTATATATACCCCTCCACCACCACTCACTCACAAGAGAAGCACTCGGAACAGATCCCCACTCATACCAACTGATTTTCTGAGAGAGAGCCACCTACTCATGTGTTGAGATCATGCCATTCCATTCCAACCATATGAATCTTTATCTCTAGCCTCCCCAAGTTGCTTTCCACCCAATCAATATCTTCCACCAAAGCCAAATATGTGAGAGAGTCATTGTGTGTTGAGGAGTCTATCATCTTGAAGCACAAGAGCAAGGAGTTCATCGACATTATCGAGCCTATTACCTTTTGGAGGGTGGTGCCTCCTAGATTGGTTATGTGTCACTTGGGAGCCTCCTACTTCGTGTTGTGGAGTGAACCAAGAAGTTTGTAAGGGCAAGGATATCGCCTACTTCGTGAAGATCTACCCCGAGTTAGGCTAGTCCTCCGTGGACGTAGGCCATCATGGTATAGTCAAGGTTGCTTCTTCGTGGAACCCTTTGTGGACTCTCGCGACCGTTACCCTTCGTGGGTTGAATACTCCATAAACATGGACGTACGATAGCACCGCCTATCCGAACCACGGGAAAATCATTGTGTCTCCAAATTGTTAATCGAAGATGACTTGCTATTTGACAAATCTAGTAATGTTAGTCTAGATGAACTTACTAGTAATCATTCTAGTTAAGATAAGTCGTGTGATGATGATAAGTTGGAAATAGAACGACTAACTCAAGAACTAAAAACTCTTAAGTTAGCTCATGAGTCTACTCTATAAAGATCATAGAGAGCTTGAAAGGACACATGAGAAGCTCCGCTTCGAGAAGCTCAATTTAGAGCAAGAACATGAGTTCCTTAAAGCTATCAATGACGATCTTCGAAAGAAGACTTCCTCTTATCTAGCCAAACAACTTCTCTTTTCTACATTCATACCACAAGTTAGGGCTAAGCAAACTAGTAACAAAGGCTAGGAAGGTTCTTCAACTAGTAGCAATAAAAATGATAAATCCAATGATATTGCTTCTAGTAGTTCTATTGATACCACTAACACTTCCCTTAGACAAGTTACACTTGATAAAGAAAATGAACTTTTGAAAGGGATTGTAGAGAAATGTATCTACAAGAGTCTTGTCGGGTGCAAACAATTTAAGGAGATTGTATGCAAGCACGGAGGATACCGGAAGAACGATGGCATTGGCTACTTCAACACTAATGGAGTTGAATGGGAAGAAGGTCAATACTCCAAGCCCAAGTTTGTTCCTCAAAATGTGAAGTATGAAAATACTCTATCCAAGGGAACAAAAGCTCAAGATGACCTTCCACCACAAGATCCCAAGCTCAAGGGCAAGAACAAGCTTCAAGAGGACATTGACTCATATGAAGATGAATCCCGAGCTTTGGTGAAGTGGGTTCCGAAGGCTACTACAAGCTCAACTTCTACAGGTGCTACTTCAACACCAAGGATCCCCGTCAACTTGATGTGGGTCCCCAAGAAGAAGAACTAGAGAAGTTCTTGAGGGGTGACTCCGTCAATGAAATTCACTCATATTCATTATTAGCAAGAACTAGTTGCAATCAACATCAACATCATGCAATGGTTCAAGGAGTCACACATTCCCTCAAAGGTAAGCAAGGGACAAGGTAATCAACAAATCAATGGACATCATCATATATGCTTTGCACTGCATGTCCATAGATATCCTTGTATTTGTCTCTTGTGTGTTGGGACTAACCCATGTAGGTGACGAGAGTAAGGAAACAACAAGGATGCTCCCAACTCATGGTGAACTTCATCAACTTTGAGCATCCACTACTACTTCATCTACATGAAGTCTTCATCGACAAAACCCAAGGTTAGTTTATCCCTCCTATGGGGGGATGTCACGTCAAGGGGAGCTTTACTCTAAAACTTGGGTCAAAGCATCTCATAGTATGTGACAACATTAAATGCTTTATGTAAAAGTGGTAACCCCACTTGTGCTTAAACGATGAGTATGACCTATGATCAAGGATTCTTACTTGACTCCTAAGTCAATATACTCATATATAGATGACTGCTTAAACGATGAGTATGACCTATGATCAAGGATTCTTACTTGACTCCTAAGTCAATATACTCATATATAGATGACTCCGTCATCGACAAAGTGCTTGGTAGATGCTAGTATGTTTGTGCATGTTTTCCATGATTTCATTTGACATCTTATTGTGTGAGCATGTTGGTCTGCATTTATTTATCCATTCGAGGACATCCAATTGTTGTTATTTGGCATTGTGATTTTCCTTCTGCCAATTGGATGAAAAATAATGCATAGGACCCTCTTCTAGCTATCTATGCTTTCTCACCTCATATTCTATTCATGTTGCATCACAAAATTTGAATAAGTACTTTTTGATCTCTCTGTGTGAGGAGCACTCGGAGTTCCGTATCGACAAAGGACTTGATGTCTACTATGCAACCTTCTTCTTGTAGACTCGTGTTGGGCCACCAAACGCAGATTTTGTAGGATAGTAGCAATTTTCCCTCAAGTGAATGACCTAAGGTTTATCAATCCGTGGGAGGTGTAGGATGAAGGTGGTCTCTCTCAAACAACCCTGCAATCAAATACAAGAAATCTCTTGTGTCCCCAACACACGCAATACAATGGCAAATTGTATAGGTGCACTAGTTCGACGAAGAGATGGTGATACAGGTGTAATATGGTAGGTAGATATAGGTTTTTGTAATCTGAAAATATAAAAAAACAAGGTAAATAATGATAAAAGTGAGCACAAATGGCATTGCAATGCTTAGAAACAAGGCCTAGGGTTCATACTTTCACTAGTGCAAGTTCTCTCAACAATACTAACATAGTTGAATCATATGTAAATCTCTCATGCGCGACAAAGAGTTCACTCCAAAGTCACAAATAGCGAAGAACAAACGAAGAAATTATTGTAGGGTATGAAACCACCTCAAAGTTATCTTTTCCGATCAATCTTATGAGCTATCCCTATAAGCGTCACGACAGCCCTAGAGTTCGTACTAAAATAACACCTTGAGATACACATCAACTAAAATCCTAATGTCACCTAGATACTCCGATGTCACCACGAGTACCCATGGGCTTGATTATACGATATGCATCACACAATTTCAGATTCATCATGTTCAATCCAACACAAAGAACTTGAAAGAGTGTCCCAAAGTTTCTACCGGAGAGTCAAGATGAAAATATGTGACAACCCCTATGCATAGATTTCCAAGGTCACGGAACCCGCAAGTTGATCACCAAAACATACATCAAGTGGATCAATAGAACATCCCATTGTCACCACGGATATCCCATCGCAAGACATACATCAAGTGTTCTCAAAATCCTTTAAAGACTCAATCCGATCAACTTCAAAGGGAAAACTCAATTCGTCACAAGAAGATAGAGAGGGGAAAACTCCATATGATTTATCTATATTAATAAAGCTTGCGGTACATCAAGATCGTGTCATCTCAAGAACAAGAGAGAGAGAGAGAGAGAGAGAGAGAGAGAGATCAAACACATAGCTACTGGTACATACCCTCAGCCCCGAGGGTGAACTACTCCCTCCTCGTCATGGAGACCGCCGGGATGATGAAGATGGCCTCCGGTGATGGTTTCCCCCTCCGGCAGCGTGTCGGGACGGGCTCCCGATTGGTTTTTCGTGGCTTCAGAGGCTTGCGGCATCGGAACTCCCGATCTAGGTTTCTTTCTAGGGTTTTAGTATTTATAGGAGTTTTTGGCATCGGTCTCACGTCAAGGGGGTGCTCGAGGAGTCCACAAGCCACAGGGGCACGACCTAGGGGGTGGCCGCGCCCAGCAGGCTTGTGGCCTCCTCATCCACTTCCTGGCCCAACTCTTCGCTCCACTATTTTTTATATTTTCCAAAAATATTCTCCATAAATTTTCAGCCCATTCCGAGGACTTTTATTTCTGCATAAAAATAACACCACGGTAGTTCTGGTGAAAACAACGTCAGTCCGGGTTAGTTCTAATAAAATCATACCAAAATCATATAGAATTATTGTAAACATGGCATGAATACTTCATAAATTATAGATACGTTGGAGACGTATCAGGACTGACCATTAAAACCTCCCAAGTGCATCTCGATGGAACCAACTCAAAAATCTCGGTCTCACCGAATGCCTAGGGTTGACCTGGTTTTCAATCTCGGTACCATCGATTCCATATTCTCGGTTACACTGAGTTTCCCTATCAACTTCTAGTTGAGGAACTCGGTGACACCGAAAATTTAGAATCGGTGTCACTGACAGTCGTGGATATATATAGAGGCGGACCCGACCTTTGAAAAGTTTCTTTAAACGTCGCCCCTTCCAAAACCCTAAGTTGTCGAATCAAGGCCCCTGGTCATCGCCTTTGCTTCCCCATGCATCTCCGCCATTCGGAATCACTGCCGCCGATGGAATCATCACCCCCGTTGTCGCCGTAGCGGATCCATCACCAAGCTAGGGTATGGATCCAGTCCTCCTTGTGCTCCCCGTCCGATTCTTGCGCATTGGAGTTTATTTTATCAATAATCCATCGATTGCAAACCTCTCTATCCACTGGAAAACTCATTAGATTAGCGAACGAAGGATTTTTAGGTTTAGTTGTCCGCAAAACCGAATCTCGGTGACACCAAGTCAGAAAATTCGGTTCCACCGATTTTGTTTTTGTGCTATTGAGGAAAGTACTCGATGAAACCGAGTGGGAACTTTTGGTCCGATCGAAGTTGCTGCCAAGTTTCTGTTAAGAGTACTGTGAGTCTCGGCAGCATCGAAAATTTTGACCCGATGACACCAAAATCCCTTTTTGCTGAGAACTGCATCTAAGGATTTTCTGTTCAATCTTTCAAAAATGTTTGCATTTTGTGATGACTCATCCCCTTCTACTCTTCTACACTATTTTCACATGGTCAGATATGTCAGGTTCAGAGGATAGTTAAAATTTGCAAGAGCAGAATGTTGACATGAGTTCAGGCACTAGTCCTGAGGGGAGCTATGATGATGTTCCTAGTTCTCCTGATTTTCCCAGAGCTGCTACTAGGGTAAGGAGGAAGCTAAATTCTGATGAGGAAGATGAGGACTTCATTCCTGAGGAAGTGCCTCCCAAGACCAAGCAAGACAAATCTGTCAAGAAGGCTCCTAAGAAGCCTGTCAGAAAAGAGTATGCACCTTCAGATTCTATGAGAGCACCTAAGATCTCTAGAGGCACTATGACCGTTGAGCCTCCCAGGAAGTCTATGCCTAAGAAGGCAAGAGAGAAGAAAGCCAGGAAGAGGATTGTCTATGTGACTGGCAGGGCTACCTCCATGTATGAGGACCCAGAGGAGCCTGCTGGTGCTGTTGAGGAGGAGGAGGAGGAAGAACAAGTTGCCAAGGCCCCTCCCAAGAAGAAGAAAAAGAAGCTTTTGGTAGATGCTATGCCAAAGAAAGGTCCATCCAAGAGCACCAAGTCTGCACCCAAGAAAGTTGTTGCTGACAAGTCCAAGAGGTCAACCAGACAGATTCTAGCTTCTAAGAAGACCAAGGGATCTACCTCCAGAGATATAGATGAGGATGCCATGTCTGCATTGATGAAGCTTAGACCACACCTTCTAGAGCACAATGTCAGCCATCTACTTGCTAAGGACATGAAGAAGAACAAAGGATTCAGGTTTGAGAGAGTGGAGAGCCATTGATCCTTACTCTTAGAGGAGGAAAACAGGTGTGGACTACAAATTTTATACCAAGGAGCAACAGGATTTTTATGAGACTGTGCTGCTTGACAAGAGCCTAGCTGTCAATGACATGAGCTATGTTGATTGGAAGTACATCAAGGAAAATCAAGACTACTTCCCAAGTGTGCAAGACAACTTCCACTGCATTGGCATAGATGAGTTTGTTCGCAAAGAATTCACTGCATGGAACGATGAGATGATCATGCAATTCTACTTCACTGCTCACTTCTATGGAGATGGTAGGATTGTGTGGATGACTAAAGGAGCAAGATATAGGTCTACTGTGTATGAATGGGTTGCCATCTTAGGAGTTCCAGAGGTGCAAGATGGAGATGTTTGTGTGTACTCAGAGTCCAAGGCCAGCCACAATGCCATGAAGGACATGTATAATGCTATCCCAGTTGCACATCTTCAGTCTCATAAGCTAGGATCTATCTATTACCTCCAGGAAGGTTTTCGTACCATTAACACCATTCTGAGGCATACTTTGATGCCCAAGTCAGGAGACGAGAAGATGATCTGAGGCTACTCCGTCAACCTGTTGCGTCTTATTGACCAGCATCAGAGATTTAGAGTGATGGATCCGATTGTGGAGACTGTGAAGAGGGTTGCTGATGATCAGAAGTGCTCATGCTACTATGCACCCTACATTCAGATGCTCATCAATTCCAAGATGGAGAAGCACATTTTTGCTCTTGAAAGACCCCATTTTCCCCTACAGACAGATTTTGAGGACAACATTGTGGTGATGGACCCAGATCATCCCACATCAGCTGCAGCTCAGGCACAGGCAGAGGCAGCTAGAGCCACTAGTGCTCAAGTCCCTAGATCCAGGAATGATCAAATGGATCTCTTGATCTCTATTGTTCAGGGCATGCAGAAAGACATCAAGGACATACTGGAGAATCAGAATAGTCTTGTGAGGATCTTTGAGAATAGGGTCAAGACCCTCAATGACAAGGTGGATGAGCTGACCAAGACCGTGAACGGGCTCAAGAAGGAAGTAGATGATGTGCCTATCCCACACTCCACAGAAGAGGACACTTCAGATGATGAGGATGACTCTCCTCTCAGGCCAGCTACTCAGTTCACTATCCAGGCCAGATCCACCACAGTGCTAGCTCCTCAGTTGAGGCCTTCTTCATCAGCTCCGTCTACAGTCACTTCAACTCCATCAGCTCCTCAGTACCTCCAGTTGCTACTCCAACTCCATCTATGACATCAGAAGACGTCTTCGCCAACGCAGTTCTCTCGACTCCGACATCGACCACCGGAGGAGATCAGCCCCAGAAGAACGATTAGCTATATCTCTTTCAACTTTTTGGTAACTTGTTACCCAAGGGGGAGAAGTTTGAAAGGTTGAAATGACATGTTGGATGTGGCAGATAATTCTTAGAATTATGGAAGTCGGATCCATGATCCAAGAATAAGGGATCGACCTTGGAAGTTAGATTGGTCCAAATTCCCATGTTGGCTGCGAGGGATGATCCCCAAAATCATGGAAGTTTGATCTATGATTCAATACTAGGGGTTCGAGACACCCAAAATTGGTCTGATTCGATGACCAAGTTGGCTCAATCAGGTGTTAGATGATTTGATAAAGTCATATCCACACTCTATGGCTAGGGGCTCGAGGCCCCATAGGCTGGTTCAGTGGGACGCTTGTGTTTGTCCATCAGTTGTGCTAGAAGTGATAAAGGAACGACCTATGACCCATGACTTAAGGAATGATACCCAGAGGTTGGCACTGCTGGTAACCATAGAAATGGAGTGTCTGGTTATCTGGAAAGGTTCCGGAGGAGCGTGAAAAAATCATAAAGTGGATGCACCGCCCTGGAAAAAGATATAAGGGCCCAACATCTTGAGTCTTCCCCCGACCAAGAGGATGGTTTGAGGGTCCTAGACAAAATAGAGGCCTGGATAAGTGGGACCCTCGATCAAGATTTGAAAGCACATTTGCTCCCTTGGTGGTTTTGGTAATTAATAACAACATTATGTCATTGAACAAATGTTTCCACTAAGCATATTTTAGGAAAGGTTCAATGATAGGGATGGCAAAAGGATTGTGGAAAACCCCCAAGATGCAAGGAAATAGATTGGCAAAGCTTCAAGCAAGAGGACTCTACATTTTACTTTGTGAGAAATCACTTTGAGTCCATAGGAAAGACAATACTATTAAAAGGGGGTAAGGTACTGTTGGTGAACAAAATGCTCATACATGCACAAGTGATAGTCACCACATACACCCACAAGCTCTTCCATAAAAGTCTATCCAAAGCCAAATATCCAAAATCGGTGCAACCAACAACTCCCACTCGACGCCACTAATTCTCAGACTCATACAAACCCATGCCAAACCCTAGCTTTTCGGTGCAACCGATTCTGGATCGGTGCCACCGAGTTTGAGTTGCCAACTTCCTATTACCCCAATTCACTAAATCGGTCCCACCGAGTTTGTTGGATCAGCGTCACCAAGTTGCGCAATCTGACCGTTGGTCACCTAATCGGTGCAACCGAGTTTTATGTATCGGTCTCACCGAGATTCAAAAGTTGTTACCTTTGGAGCAACTTGGTACCACCGAGATTCAACATCGGTGTCACCAAGTTGGTCACTTAAGGTGTAATGGTTGGATTTTTGGAGATGCCTATGTATACCCCTCCACCACCACTCACTCGCAAGAGAAGCACTCGGAACAGATCCCCACTCATACCAACTGATTTTCTGAGAGAGAGCCACCTACTCATGTGTTGAGATCATGCCATTCCATTCCAACCATATGAATCTTTATCTCTAGCCTCCCCAAGTTGCTTTCCACCCAATCAATATCTTCCACCAAAGCCAAATATGTGAGAGAGTGATTGTGTGTTGAGGAGTCTATCATCTTGAAGCACAAGAGCAAGGAGTTCATCGACATTATCGAGCCTATTACCTTTTGGAGGGTGGTGCCTCCTAGATTGGTTATGTGTCACTTGGGAGCCTCCTACTTCGTGTTGTGGAGTGAACCAAGAAGTTTGTAAGGGCAAGGATATCGCCTACTTCGTGAAGATCTACCCCGAGTTAGGCTAGTCCTCCGTGGACGTAGGCCATCATGGTATAGTCAACGTTGCTTCTTCGTGGAACCCTCTGTGGACTCTCACGACCGTTACCCTCAGTGGGTTGAATACTCCATAAACATGGCATACGATAGCACCGCCTATCCGAACCATGGGAAAATCATTGTGTCTCCAAATTGCGTTTGATCTTCCTACCCTTCCTTTACTACTCATGCTTTTCTTTACTTTCCGCTGTTATACTCGTAGACATGCATGTGTAGGGTGTGCTTGACTTGCTATGAATGCTAAAATCTGCCAACACTTAAAATTGGGAAAAAAAGGTAGAATTTGATTTGGTCAAGTAGTCTAATCACCCCCCTCTAGACCTACTTTCGATCCTACAAGATGTTGATACCAAAACAAGAACATGAACCCTTCACACCAACATGATGAAGATGATATAATTCAAAGGAGTGCCATGATACATCCCAAACGTATCTATAATATTTGGATTCATTGGTGCGACTTTTATATCATATTTCATAGCTTTGGCACAAATTAATTCAGTGCCCAAAGCCATTTGTTGTTTTCTTTTATCTAGAAAAAACAATTTTGTGAGCACACAAAAATTGAACAAAAATACATTGTAAAGTTTCCGGAAAGGACAAGGCTAGAGACACTAGAGCCCACCTGGGGGGTTGTTGTCCCCACACGCCCTGTTGGTGCGGCCTAGGGGCATGTGGTAGGGCTGCCTGAGTAGCCCCCACCACCACCACCACTGTCGCCTCCTTCCGGCTGCATCTTGTCGCATGTGCCTTTACATTTTCCCAAAAACCCTCGTCAGATTTATCAAGGTTTTTTCCGCTGTCGCACCTCTCTGTTCTACCATGATCCAATATGGAGGCATGTTCTGATAGTCAGTCGAAGGTGGAATCCATCACCGGAGCTATATTTATCAACCTTGATGCCACCATGAGCATGTTTGAGTTGTCCTTCATGGACTATGGGACCATAGTAGCAGCTAGATGACATATCTCACTAGTTCTTCAATACAGAGATCTCACGAGCTGTGATGTTTATATGCTCTAGGTCAATTTAATGCAATAATCAGTTTTACTTAATACTTTGTAATGCATACTGGATAGCAGTCTAGGGGCGTAGTATTAGATGCAGTTGGATAATGGTCTATATATATAAGGATGTAATACCTCTATGCAATATTCCATAAATGATCGAACTCATAAAAACTGCAATTTAATTGGTATGCAACTCTAATTTGTTCTCCATGCATATGTTGTATTGTTCGGAGAGATGCCTCTTCTGGAACTATGGATCCCGGTCCATTCATCCATGTTGCTTTCAACCTTGATCACTTGCTTTTAATGATAAATAAAAAAAATATTGGGTTATGGTCATCAAATTCTAAGTATGATTGGGATATACATATAAACTTTATGATTCAAGTGATGAATATGTTAAATTTTATGATGAAGGAAAAGTTGATGACCTCTCTTATAATGAGTGGGTAGCTAAAAAACTTAGGGTGGACATTACCTTAGATGTTGGTACTCGAAATAATGATACACTTTATGAAAGTATTGTGTTTTATGGTGACACTATGTTTGTAGGCACTATTGAGGATGATTACATTATGTATACTACTTATTATAATGATCATAATTTTAGAGGCAATTATGACACCTATTGTGGCCTTCAAATTTACTTGAGACATATGATTAATATCTTACTGATAAAAAATATTCTAATATTATTGAAAGTGGGCTTGGAGAGGTTAGGACAATAGGTAGTGATGATCTTACTAATTTGGAGAGTGTTGAATATGATTAAAATATTGATAAAAGTGGGTTCACAGAGGTCATGACTTTAGTTACTGTTGATCCCGCTATTTGGAGTGTGGTCAGATCTATGTAAATGTAGATAATTAGGAAAGTTTCCTTGGTGGTAGCTATATTATTAACTTTTATTATGATCCCACATGAAATTAATATGAGAGAGGGAAGTATGATTATAGAAATCTTCATACTAATAAATCACCTCTTTTTATGTTGAAAGATTTTAAGTTTCATTATTCTATCTTGCCTATGCTAGGAATTGATTGTCCTAATAGTTTATTTACTTATAAGATGCATATGCATAGGAAGTGGGTTAGACTTAAATATGTTCGGTATATGCTTTTTGATCCTCTCTTTTATGCTTCAATTCATATTTTCATGTGAGCATCATTAAAATATTAAGCCTATCTTACTGGCTACAAAGAAAGAGCTTGCGAGAGACAACCCATAATTATCCTTAATAAAGTTGTTACTTATTGTGGCAACACTTATTTTTATGTATGTTCTCAATAAAGTGTCAGGGATAGCCTTTAGCATGATAAGTTTGCATGATGATGTGTTGAAACAAAAAAACTGCTACTATAAAAATCAAATCGACCATTAGTCGATAAAATACAAAATTTTAACACATTAAACATACATGAGTTCTCTGTTAAGTTTTAATTTTAAGAATTTTTGAGTTATAGATGTGTGTAAATATTGTTTCTTTTCAAACTGTTCTATTTTGACATATTCCTGCTATTGGTTCCTTTAACTATGTATGCTTGCATATTGTTGTTCCTATAGTGGTGAGAATTTTAAAACTGTGTTAACATACAATAGATATGTTGAATTTTAATTATGCCATGGGTATACAAAAAATCTCCATAAGAATTACATTTTGTTTATACTAACCCCCGTGGTAAGTTTTTGTGGAAGTTTTGTTGGATGAAGTTTTTAATACCTTGGTAAGATAGTGATATGAGAAGAATAAGGAGATCCAAGTGCTAAAGCTTGGGGATGCCCAAGTCACCCAAAGTAATATTCAAGAAGTCTCAAGCATCTAAGCTTGGGGAGGCCCAAGGCATCCCCAGTCTTCATCAACAATTATCGGTTTGTTTGGGTTGGAGCTATGTTTTTATATGTTCGCGTGATATGTATTATTTTTGGAGTGTCATTTTGTCTTGTTTTTCCTTTTGACTGTTGATATTAAACAATCATCACATGAAAAAAATTACTATGGAGAGCTTTACATGGTTATTTATTTATAGACTTGCTCTTCTCCTTCACTTATATTTGATAGAGCATGATAGAATACAGTTAAGAAACAATTAGAAATCTCTTGCTTCATTTATATCTTTTCGAGAGCTGATAGTAATTGGTTTTCGACGATACTAAAATTGATAAGCATGCATTTTTGGTATAAATTAAAACTTGTGTGAACTATTTCTAGAAGTTATAAACTTGAGAACTTGATTCGTTGCAATTGTTTTTCAGATAATGAGGGAGTAATAGATGAACATGTCGTTAAATAGGTGGCGCTTATCAATTAGAGGTGTTCTTAATGTTGGATCAACATGCTTTTCTTTCATTAATCTAAGTTGAGAAAAGTGTTACTCACATCAATCCACATTGAAGTGGTAGTTGTAAGTAAGCATACTTTGGTTTAGCTAGGGATGCATAACGGGAGTTATTCTGCCAAAGTACTCCCTCGGAGTTCTTGATTACGTAGTTATATGTTAATGTCATAAAAAACTTGTAATAACTATTTGAGTTTTTGATGAGTAATGTTGAGTTGGAAATTTATATGCACTTCTACTTTATCCATATTTGCTAGCCTATTCAGTGTCGAGCATTGCCCACTTTCACAATGAGACATAGTGCGTAATTCACTAATATATCTAAACCTTGTGGGGGGACTTCTATAGTTATCCTACACATAAACTATATATCTTCCTTAAAATAGTCATCATACCTACATATCATGGCATTTCCATAGTCATTCCAAGATATATGACATGTAAAATCAATCCTAACAGTTACATTACATGACTAGATATGATCCTTGACTGTCATTTGCTTTGAATGATCATATAGAGCTGGCATGATATTGATGTGGCAAGGCCACCATTATTCATTGTTTTAATATAGGCTACGCTGGATCATTGCATAGGATGGTACATTATCATAGGCATTCATTTGAGAATACATCATGTTCATTTATCATAGAGTTGAGTTAGGAGTAAAACAAAAGGTAGTTTTCATCATTATATAGTGTTGGTCCTACAAGTGACAATATAAAAACAAGGGATGCACCAAAAGGTGTTACAAAAAAGGTAAAGGGAGAAACACTACTATTACTTTTTAGTATACAATTGTTCTTCAAAGTAGCATTTGATATTAGCAGATATCATAATATTCTTTAAAGTAGCACTACTACATCTCATATAGAGTTTTCATATTTTAAAATAGTTGAGGATTTTAACATTATAGAACTTGGCTTGTATATTCCGGCTATGAGTTTCCTCAAATGCTCTAGGTCTTCGTGAGCAAGCAAGTTGGATGCACATGCCACTAGCCCTTAGGAGAGATTTTATACATTCATATATAGCGTTACATGGCAATCACTAATCTTTTCATTAACATCAATTGTAAGGCTTCTTCATTGCTAATGATTAGGTGTGTTAATGCAAGCCTTCAATTATTTTCGATTTCTCATAAACCACCATTGTTACTCTATTTTCCATTAAGTGTCGTGTAGACTCACCCTCAAGTATGCATGATCATGTAGTGGTTGATACCAAAATAATACATAGTTACTCTCACTTGGTCAACCTTGGGTATGGTTTATGATAAGATTAAATTAAATTATGAGAAAGAAAAAAGTGACACTGAGTTCCCAACGTAATTTTGGTCTTCTTTCTAAACCTTAGGATGGGAATTCTAACTAACACGTTGATTTAAAAAAAGAAATAATTGTTTACTTATTTGGTCTAAAGTTGCTTATTTATTACCAATTATAGGCAATTGCATTGTGTCGTTGTCATTTTAAGTAAAACTTTAACAGATGATGTCAAATTTATCATGTTCATATTTGTTGGGGAACGTTGCATTGGAAACAAAAAAAATCCTACGCACACGCAAGATCTATCCATGGTGATGAGCATCTACGAGAGGGAGAGTGGATCTACATACCATTGTAGATTGCTAAGCGGGAAGCGTTAAGAAACGTGGTTGATGTAGTCGAACATCTTCACAATCCAATCACGATCCGTCCCGCGATCTCATCACGAGCCGTCCCGCGATCCCATCTGGTCCTTCCGATCTAGTGCCGAACGGACGACACCTCCGCATTTAGCACATGTACAGCTCGATGACGATCTCCGCCTTCTTGATCCCGCAAGAGGGAGCGGAGAGGTAGAAGAGTTCTCCGGAAGCGCGACAACGTTGCGGCGATGGTGGTGGAGCTATTCCAGCAGGGCTTCACCTAAGCACCGTTGAAACCCATGTAGAGGAGAAACTACGATCTAGAGAAGAGGGCATCACGTGGCTGTTTTGTGTGTGTGAAAACCCTCAAAACCTCTAGTATATATAGGAGGAGGGATGGAGGAGGCTTGGTGCACAAGGATCCAGACCTTGGCCTTGCGCAAGGAGGAGAGGAGGAGTCCTCCTCCAATCCTAGTAGGATTAGGACTCCTCCTTTCCACTTGGAAACTCTTTCCACCTTGGCTTTTTTTCCTTCTCCTTCCACTCCAGCCGCATGGGCCTCTTGTGGGACTTAGTTCAGCCCACTAAGGGCTGTTATACCTCTTACCACAGCCCATGTAGCCTCTTGGGTCGAAATACCCCTCCCGATGGTCCCCCGGCACCCTCCCGGCACTCCCGGTACACTACCGATGAGCCCGAAACTTTTTCGGCGACCAAAATAGGAATTCCTATATATCAATATTTACACCGGGAACATTCTGGAGCTCCTCTTGGTGTCCGGGAACTCATCCGGGACTCTGAACAACCTTCGGTCACCATCATACATAACTCTATACTACCGAACACCGAACATTAAGTGTGCATACCCTGCGGGTTCGAGAACCATGTAGACATGACCGAGACACCTCTACAGTCAATAACCAATAGCGGGACCTGGATGCCCATATTGGTTCCTACATATTCTATGAAGATCTTTATCAGTCGAACCTCTATGTCAAGGATTCAGTTAATCCCGTATGTTGTTCCCTTTGTTCTTCGGTATGTTACTTGTCCAAGATTCGATCGTCGGCATCTCCATACCTAGTTCAACCTTGTTACTGGCAAGTCTCTTTACTCATTCTGTAATACAAGATCCCGTGGCTAACACTTAGTCACATTGCATGCAAGGCTTATTGTGATGTTGTATTACCGAGTGGGCCCTGAGATACCTCTCTGTCACACGGAGTAACAAATCCAAGTCTTGATCCATGCCAACCCAACAGACACCCTTGGAGATACCTGTAGAGCACCTTTATAGTCACCCAGTTACGTTGTGACGTTTGATACACACAAGGCACTCCTCCGGTGTCAGTGAGTTGCATGATCTCATGGTCATAGGAACAGATACTTGACATGCAGAAAACAGTAGCAATAAACAGACATGATCATATGCTATGTTTATAGTTTGGGTCTTGTCCATCACATCATTCTCCTAATGATATGATCCCATTATCAAATGACATCTCATGTCCATGGCTAGGAAACCTTGACCATCTTTTATCAACGAGCTAGTCTATTAGAGGCATACTAGGGACATGGTGTTGTCTTTGTATCCACACATGTATCTGAGTTTCCGATCAATACAATTCTAGCATGGATAATAAACGATTATCATGAACAAGGAAATATGATAAACTAATTTATTATTGTCTCTAGGGCATATTTCCAACAGTCTCCCACTTGCACTAGAGTCAATAATCTAGTTCATATCACCATGTGATTCGCATTGTTATGAATCTAACACCCAATGAGTTCTGGGTCTCGATAATGCTTTTCATGTGAGAGAGGTCTTTTAGTTAACGGGTCTGCGACATTCAGATCCGTGTGTACTTTGCAAATCTCTATGTCTTACTGTAGACACTACTACCACACTCCACTTGGAGCTATTCCAAATGGCTACTCCACTATACGTATCTGGATTGCTACTAAGATTCATCTAGATTGGTGTTAAAGATTGCATCGACGTAACTCTTTACGAAGAACTCTTTATCACCTCCATAATCGAGAAACATTTCCTTAGTCCTCTAGTTACTAAGGATAATTTTGACCGTTGTCTAGTGATCCACTCCTAGATCACTTTTGTACCCCTTGACGGACTCATGGCAAGGCACACACAGGTGCGGTACACAGCATGGCATACTATACAGAGCCTATGGCTAAGGCATAGGGGACGACGTTCGTCCTTTCTCTTTCTTCTACCGTGGTCAAGCTTTGAGTCTCACTCAACTTTACACCTTACAAATCAGGCAAGAACTCATTCTTTGACTGATCCATTTTGAACTCTTTCAAAATCTTGTCAAATTATATACTCAATGAAAGTCTTATCAGACGTCTTGATCTATCTCTATAGATATCGATGCCCAACAATTAAGTAGCTTTATCCAGGTCTTACTTTGATAAACTCTTTTCAAATAACCCTCTATGCTTTCCAGAAATTCTACATCATTTCCGATCAACAATATGTCATCCACATATGCTTATCAGAAATTCTATAGTGCTCCCACTCACTTTATTGTAAATACAAGTTTCTCATAAACTTTGTATAGACTCAAAAACTTTGATCACCTCATCAAAGAATATATTCCAACTCCGAGATGCTTGCTCTAGCCCATAGAAGGATAGCTGGAGCTCGCACACCTTTTTAGCATCCTTAGGACTGACAAAACCTTCTGGTTGTATCTCATACAACCTTTCCTCAAGGACGGAAACGATGTTTTGACATCCATCTGCCAGATTTCATAATTGAAAAATGCAGCAACTACTAACATAATTCCAACAGACTTTAGCATCGCTATGAGTAAGTCTCATCGCAGTCAACTCCTTGAACTTTCCGAAAACTTCTTTGCGACAACTCGAGCTTTATAAATGGTGACATTCACCATTAGCGTCTGTCTTCATCTTAAAGGTCCATTTGTACTCAACGACCTGCCGTTCAACAGGCAAGTTTACCAAAGTCCATACTTTGTTTTCATACATGGATCCTTTCTTGGATTTCATGGCCTCTAACCATTTATAGGAATTCGGGCCCATCATCGCTTCTTCATAGCTCGTAGGTTCATCGTTGTCTAACAACATGACCTATAAGACAGGGTTGTCATACCACTCGGGAGCAATACGCTCCTTGTCGACATACGAGGTTTGATGGTAACTTGATCCGAAGCTTCATGATCATCATCATTAACTTCCTCTTCAACTAACGTAGGCTCCACGGAAACATCTTTCTGCGCTGCGCTACTCTCTGGTTGAAACAAAGGTTCGACAACCTCATCAAGTTCTATCTTCCTCCCACTCAATTCTTTCGAGAGAAACTTTTTCTTGAGAAAGGACTCAGTTTTAGCAACAAACACTTTGTACTCGGATCTGAGATAGAAGGTATACCCAACTATTCTTAGGGTATCTTATGAACATGAATGTTTCTGCTTTGGGTTCGAGCTTATCAGACATAAGTGTCGCATTCCCAAACTCTAAGAAATGACAGCTTAGGTTTCTGTCAAACCATATGGTGTCATCTCAACGGATTTAGATGGTGCCCTATTTAAAGTGGATGTGGTTGTCTCTAATGCATAACCCCAAAATGATAGTGGCAAAACGATAAGAGACTTCATAATTCGCACCATATCCAATAGAGCACGACTGCGACGTACGGACACACCATCACACTTTGGTGTTCCAGGTGGCGTGAGTTGTGAAACAACTTTCACATTGTCTTAAGTTGTATACCAAACTCGTAACTCAGATATTCACCTCCACAATCATATCGTAGACATTTTATCTTCTCGTCACGATGATCTCAAACTTCACTCTGATTCTGCTTGAACTTTTCAAACGCTTCAGACTTGTGTTTCATTAAGTAAATATACACTATATCTACTCAAATCATCAGTGAAGGTAAGAAAATAATGATATCCACCGCACGCTACAAGACTCATTGGATTGCATACATCAACATGTATCATTTCCAATAAATCACTTGCCCGCTCCATCAAACCGGAAAACGGGGTCCTTAGTCATCTTGCCCAAGAGGCATGGTTCGCATGTCTCAACCGATTCGAAATTGAATGAGTCCAAAGATCCATCAGCATGGAGTTTCTTCATGCGATTTATACCAATATGACATTTAGCGGTAGTGCCACATGTATGTGGTACTATCATTATAAACTTTGCATCTTTTGGCATCAATGTTATTAACATGTGTATTACTACGGTCAAGATTCAACAAACCATTCTCATTGGGTGCATGACCATTGAAGGTATTATTCATGTAAACAGAATAACCATTATTCTCTCACTTAAATGAATAACCGCGTTACAATAAACACGATCTAATCATGTTCATGCTCAACACAAACACCAAATAACATTTATTTAGGTTTGTCACTAATCTCGAAGGTAGAGAGAGCGTGTGATGTTGATCACATCAACCTTGGAAACATTTCTAACACATCATCACCTCACACTTAGCTAGTCTTCATTTATTCCGTAGCTTTTATTTCGAGTTACTAACATTTAGCAACCGAACCGGTATCCAATACCCAGGTGCTACTCGGAGTACTAGCAAGGTACACATCAATAACACATATATCAAATATACTTTTGTTCTTATCTACCAAGTATCTAGGGTTGTTTCGCTTCAGCGACCGCTCTCCTCATAATGGAAGCACTTAGTCTCGGGTTTGGGTTCAACTTTGGGTTGCTTCACTGGAGCAGCAACTGACTTTCCATCCATGAAGTTTTCCTCCTTGACCTTGCCCTTCTTGAAACTAGTGGTTTTACTAACCATCAACACTTGATGCTCCTTCTTGATTTCTACCTTCGTGGTGTCAAAACATCACAAACAGCTCAAGGATCATCATTTTCATCCCTGGCATTTTATAATTCATCACGAAGCTCTAGTAGCTTAGTGATAGTGACTTGGAAAACTATATCAATCACTTTCTTATCTGCAAGATAAACTCCCACTCGATTCAAGCGATTGTAGCACCTAGAAAATCTAAGCACATGCTCAACGATTGAGCTATTCTCCTTCATATTGCAGGCAAAGAATCTTGTTGGAGATCTCATATCTCACAACACGAGCACGAGCCTGAGATCCCAATTTCAGCTCTCAGAACATCTCATATGTTCTGTGACGTTCAAAATGTTTTGGAGCCTCAATTCTAAGCCGTAATGCATGACGCACTAAACTATCAAGTAGTCATCAGAACGTGTCTGTCAGATGTTCACAACATCTACAGACGACGCTAGAGGGGGTGGCACACCGAGCGGTGCATTAAGGACATAAGCCTTCTGTGCAGCAATGAGGATAATCCTCAGATCATGGACCCAGTCCGCAATATTGCTACCATCATCTTTCAACTCTATTTCTCTAGGAACATATAAAAATTCAAGGGAGCTACAACGTGAGCTAGTAATCTACAACATAATTTGCAAAGACACTACTAACTATGTTCATGATAATGAGTTCAATTAATCATATTACTTAAGAACTCCCACTCAAATTGACATCCCTCCGGTCATTCGAGTGATACATGATCCAAATTCACCAACTCAAGTCCGATCAACACGTGAGTTGAGGTGGTTTCAATGGTGAACATCATCATGTTGATCATATCTACTATATGACTCATGTTTGACCTTTCGGTCTCTTGTGTTCCGAGGCCATGTTTGTATATGCTAGGCTCGTCAAGTTTAACCCGAGTGTTCCGCATGTGCATCACTGGCTTGCACCCGTTGTATGTGAACGTAGAGTCTATCATACCCGATCAACATGTGGTGTCTCGACACGACGAACTTTCGCAACGGTGCACACTCGGGGAGAACACAATTTATCTTGAAATTTAAATGAGGGATCACCTTATAATGCTACCATTGTACTAAGCAAAACAAGGTGCATAAAAGGATTAACATCACATGCAAATCATAAGTGACATGATATGGCCATGAACTTGTGCTTTTGATGTCCATCTTGAAAGCACCCACATGATCTCCATCGGCATCGGCATAACACCATGATCTCCATCATTATGATCTCCGTCATTATGATCTCCATCATTGTGTCGCCATCAGGGTTGTCGCGCCCACCATGCTCATACTACTATAGCTAATGTTTAGCGATAAAGTAAAGCATTACATAGCGCTTAATGATTGACACGTGGGTCATACAATAATTAAAGACAACCCTATGGCTCCTGCCGGTTGTCGTACTCATCGACATGCAAGTCGTGGTATTTTATACAACACATGATCATCTCATACATCACATATATCTCATCATGTAATTGGCCATATCACATCACAACATACCCTGCAAAAACAAGTTAGACGTCCTCTAATTGTTGTTGCAAGTTTTACGTGGCTGCTACGGGTATCTAGCAAGAACAATTCGCACCTACGCAAAACCACAACGGTGATACATAAATTGCTTTTCAACCTTCTCAAGGACCGTCTTTTCCGAATCCGATCCAACTAAAGTAGGAGAAACAGACACCCGCCAGCCATCTTTGTGCAACGAAGTTACACGTCAGTCGATGGAACCGGTCTCGCGTAAGCGTACGAGTAAGGTTGGTCCGGGCCGCTTCATCCCACAATACCGCTGAACCAAAACACGACCAAGGGAGGAAGCAATCTAAGCATCAACGCCCACAAACTCTTTGTGTTCTACTCGAGATCTCATCTACACATAGACCTAGCTCATGATGCCACTGTTGGGGAACGTTGCATGGGAAACAAAAAATTTCCTATGCATACGCAAGATCTATCCATGGTGATGAGCATCTACGAGAGGGAGAGTGGATCTACATACCCTTGTAGATCGCTAGGCGGGAAGCGTTAAGAAACGCGGTTGATGTAGTCGAATGTCTTCACGATCCAACCACAATCCGTCCTGCGATCTCATCACGAGCCGTCCCACGATCCCATCGTGGTCCTTCCAATCTAGTGCTGAATGGACGGCACCTCCGCGTTTAGCACACATACAGCTTGATGACGATCTCCGCCTTCTTGATCCAGAAAGAGGGAGAGGAGAGTTAGAAGAGTTATCCGGCAGCGCGACGGTGTTGCGGCGATGGTGGTGGAGCTATTCCAGCAGGGCTTCGCCTAAGCACCGCTGAAACCAATCTAGAGGAGAAACTACGATCTAGAGGAGAGGATAGCACGTGGCTGTTTTCTGTGTGTCAAAATCCTCAAAACCTCTAGTATATATAGGAGGAGGGAGGGAGGAGGCTTGGTGCACAAGGAGCCAGCCCTTGGCCTTGCGCAAGGAGGACAGGAGGAGTCCTCCAATCCTAGTAGGATTAGGACTCCTCCTTCCCACTTGGAAACTCTTTCCACCTTGGCTTTTTTTTCCTTCTCCTTCCACTCCAGCCGCATGGGCCTCTTGTGGGACTTAGGCCAGCCCACTAAGGGCTGGTAAACCTCTTCCCATAGCCCATGTAGCCTCTTGGGTCGAAATATCGCTCCCGATGGTCCCCCGGCACCCTCCCGGCACTCCCTGTATACTACCGATAAGCCCAAAACTTTTCCGGCGACCAAAACAGGACTTCCTATATATCAATATTTACCTCCAGACCATTCCGGAGCTCCTCGTGATGTCCGGGATCTCATCCGGGACTCCTAACAAGCTTCGGTCAGCATCATGCATAACTCTATACTACCAAAACATCACTAAACCTTAAGTGTGCAGACCCTGCGGGTTCGAGAACCATGTAGACATGACCGAGACACCTCTACGGTCAATAACCAATAGCGGGACCTGGATGCCCATATTGGTTCCTACATATTCTATGAAGATCTTTATCGGTCGAACCTCTATGTCAAGGATTCAGTTAATCCCGTATGTTGTTCCCTTTGTTCTTCGGTATGTTACTTGCCCGAGATTCGATCGTCGGCATCTTCATACCTAGGTCAACCTCGTTACCGGAAAGTCTCTCTACACATTCCATAATACAAGATCCCGTGGCTAACACTTAGTCACATTGCTTGCAAGGCTTATTGTGATGTTGTATTACTGAGTGGGCCCTGAGATACCTCTTCGTCACACGGAGTAACAAATCCAAGTCTTGATCCATGCCAACCCAACAGACACCCTCGAAGATACCTGTAGAGCACCTTTATAGTCACCCAGTTACGTTGCGATGTTTGATACACACAAGGCACTCCTCCGATGTCAGTGAGTTGCATGATCTCATGGTCATAGGAACAGATACTTGACATGCAGAAAACAGTAGCAATAAACGGACACGATCATATGCTACGTTTATAGTTTGGGTCTTGTCCATCACATCATTCTCCTAATGATGTGATCCCGTTATCAAATGAAATATCATGTCCATGGATAGGAAACCTTGACCATCTTTGATCAATGAGCTAGTCTATTAGAGGAATGCAAGGGACATGGTGTTGTCTATGTATCCACACATGTATCTGAGTTTCCGATCAATACAATTCTACTATGGATAATAAACGATTATCATGAACAAGGAAATATGATAATAACTAATTTATTATTGCCTCTAGGGCATATTTCCAACAATATTAAGGTAGCATTCATAAGAAATTATCTTCTTTTCGCCTAATGATCATTTTTTACTTCTAGGGAAATAAGTTTTGCTTGAGGAGGGATTAAGATCAAGGATGTTGGTATGTCTCAAATATTTCTATAATTCTTTTCCTTGTTTGATGCTACTTTTATATCATAATTGCATAGCTTTGGAACCAATTCTTTTCATTTTTTGACTGCCCTATTAGTTCAGTGCCCATTGGGAGTTTTTGATTTCTGATATTTAGGAAAATAAATTATTTGGGAAGAAAATCTTAACAAAGAATACATTGTGAAGTTCCATGAAAGGATGGCTAGAGGAACTTGAGCACACCTGGGGTTGTTGTCCCCACGTAGGGGGTGCGTGGTTGGGCCACATGGGCGCCCCAACGCCTTTACATTGACTCTCAGCGCTTGTCCTTTATATTTCCCGAAAAGCCTCGTTAGATTTGCCAAGTATTTTTTTCTGTCGTTGCATCTCTTTGTTCTACCGTGATCCAATCTGGAAGCCTGCTCTGGTACTCTGTCGGAGGGGGAATCCATCACCGAAGCTATATTCATCGACCTTGTTGCCACCATGACCATGTCTGACTTGTCTTCCATTGACTATGGATCCATAGTAGTAGCCAGATGACATCTTCTCTTCCTTGTTCTTCAATACAAATATCTCATGAGCTTCCATGTTTAGATGCTCTAGGTCAATTTGATGTAGTTTTTGATGTGTTTGTCAGTGCGATGAATTGTAAATTTATGATCAGATCTATTCATGATTTATTTTGAGATTCTTTTGGTTTATTTGCTACCTTATTTTATATACATTTATGCTCTCCGCTATTACTCTTGCATTGGCCATGTTTAGATGAATGATCTCCAAGAGGGAATTGTGTATGTTGGTTGGATTCAATCTTGCAAGTAAGTTACCATAGTGAAACGACATAAAGTGGGAAAAATTGCATTATATTGTTGCCACAAAGGATAAATAGATAGTTGTATAGTTATCTTGATGAAATATCTGGAGGTAAAGACAATATACTATCAACATTAAGTCACCTTACTTAAAACAATAATCTATTTTACTTAATACTTTGAGATGCTATTGGATAGTGGTCTTGGGGTGGAGTACATATGTGGTTGAATAAGGTCTATAGATATAAGGACATAATGCCTATATGCAATCATGTCATGAATAATCATGCTCGTAAAAACTGTAATTTAGTCGATGTGCAATTGTAATTTGTTCGCCACAAATATGCTATGTTTGGAAAGATGCATCTAGTGAAACTATCAATAACAGCCCATTCATCCATATTGCTTGCAATCTCTATCACTTTCTTTTGTTATTCTTCAGGATCTGATCAGTTTCATTATTTACTTGCAATCATCAATTCCATCCACACTATACAATTAACTCTTATAACTAGAAAGAAGGGAAGACTAACAACCTTCCTAGCCAAGTTGGGACGGGTGAAGTTTGCTAATTGTGTGCATGCATTGATCATTAATTTAGCACTAATAGGTCTTATTGTTTCGATAAACCTTGGTTCTGAACTGAGGAAAATACTTGCTTGCTGGACTACATCATCCCTTCCACTTGGGGGGTCCCAACAACCTTTGAGGAAGTATCACACCGCCCTTGTCACCTGAAATGGAGGAACACGTCTTGGAATGCCAAGTAACACTGATAGAGCGGCATAGGGATGGAACCACCATGATTTGCCAGGCTGCTCTATGACAAGACTTCATAAGCATAAAACTTTTCATCACAAGAAGGCGTAAAGGACAAAATTTCACCACAGTATAGTGTAGCAGTGAACATTTTATTATGAGAGGTGCAACAATTCCCGCTTAATTACAAGATAATGTGGTTGGCAACGTATTCATTACAAGACGATGCATATACGAAGGGGTGGAGAAATAAGACTACCTGAGAATGATCAGGTTGTCCTGAAGGGAATCAATGGAAAGGTGCCATGCAATCAACACCGTCACCTCCGCTACCCCTCTTGTGTCGAAATAGAATCCCCGGAAATTACATCCTCCAGCATTGAAGCAAGAACTTTCATGGATGAAACCTTTGTTTGGAGGAGATGAAGAACATAATCTCAAAAAACTTTAACCCTTAACCCCATTGTTGCATCATCCTGGCACAAGGAAAGGACGCAACAAAACCGTGGCTTCACCATTGGACTCATCCAGAGTCCCCCTACCAAACGACCATTAGCGAGCGACCATGCAACACCAAGGGAAATGGCATGTCTTACATTACTTAGTAAATAATGGTTGTTCAAAATGCATATAACGTTAAGAATAACTCTCACGCTCTCAATTGTTAATGCCTGAGAAAGATGAAGTTTTTCTTTTGCGGGTACGAAAGATGAACTTGACCCAGCGTAAAGTAAAAGGATGCTTCATAATTAAGAACACAACTGCAGATGACTATGTTGTGCTCGCTGGCCGAAAAGGTGTTTAGTACTTAGCTATTTTTACCTACTCTTTACCGTTGATAATGCAGTATTAACGAGTCGCTTAATAGGATAATAACACAGATTACAACGGTGAAACAAGTGTACATACGAATCCTGACTTTGGAAAATAAAGCCAAGTTTGGACTCTGTAGTAATATGCTTAATTGAGATTAAACATTTTGTCAAGTGACCAAATAAATCTGGTATATCTGATCTTCCGGTCGCAATTCAGTAGTATCCCAGCAAAATATATGTACAAATAGGGGTTCTGTGGATCAATCAGAATTCAGAAACATTCGCTCCCTTCCATTGCCAGTTTTTTCACTTGGCAGGATGAACACAGAAAAGGAACAGACCCCTTGTTCCATAGTATACTGATGCAAAGACATGGTTCATGATACATAAGCTACAGTAATATGGAGTTTTTCCACTCTTTCCTTTTGACAAAACAAACACTCGACAAATCCCAGAATTACAATATTCGAGTACGAGAGCCGGTGCACAGCAACTATGAGGCAGCAGCGCACGAGCCGGTGCATTGATAATTAAGTACGAGTACTAAAGATAACTTTTGAGGAAAATGTCATAACAAGACAGATTCGCTTAGGCCACAATCTAGATGGTTTCAGCTTCTCGCTGGGAAAGGGGTACCCTAAGGCCTGCTTGACAAAGCTTTCTAGGGCAGCTTCTCTGCTGCTTTCGCAGAAAAAGAAAAGAAAATGATTCACCATTGGTCTAGTACAAGGCAGAACTTGTTGTAATGGTCAAGCAATCATACCTCTGGACGATCTTCGGGTCTACAAATCATCAAGTGCTAATAAACTAAAAAACCTGGAGAATACATACAGCAGGACAGTTGCAGCAAGTCTGACGAGTCCTTAGTCAGGTATAACGAATCGCTTACGATGACAGTTAACAATCGATACATGCAAGGTACAATATGTCAGCAACAAACAGAATGATGCTACCATCAGCAAGAGTAATATTTTTGTCCTTTAACATACGAGCACGAGTCTTGCAGACAATCTCAAAAACGAGCAAAATGGTTTCAAGAAAAGAAAAACACATAGTAGGCTGGACATCTTGTTTTCAGTCTTCAGATACAACATATACAGGCCGGAAATGATACATAGTACACAACAAAACCAAAGCTCAGGCCTCAACTCAGAAGTAAGAAGAAAAAACTTATTCCCTCAAAAAAAAAATTATCACAATGGGGCTTCGGGATCTGGGTTCTCTCCTAACTAATAAGACGAGGGAAATTGCAAGAAATCCACTGCCAACCGATGTAACAGAGGAAATTGCTAGAATTCTCCACCGATCAGTGTATATTTATATAAAAGAGACATATCCGTTGGGGAAATGGGATTATTCGCCACGTACATTTACAACGTGAATATTTTATGTGGTTGGTTCTGCAAGTGAAAGGCTGGAGCTCCACCATGCTGTCCATCCTGGTATAGCAAATAGCATATTGTTGCCGTGAACCTCAGAAACTTTCAGGACTCAGAGCGATCTGCTGACTTAGCAGGGACAGAAAGTTCGTCCTTCAACATAAAAGATAGATCGTGCATCTGAGACATCAGTTTCTCCACATTTGCATTGCCAGCTTCTGATTTCGGTCTGGAGTTACTGTCATGACTTGTTGCAGACAATGCATCAACATCACTCATCTGCTGCATTACGCTCATCCTGCACATGGTGAAAAAACATGTAATATGCGATAGATCATAGATCACCAACGGGATTGAATGAAACTAAACATCATACAACATGGCCGGCAATATATCTCCCAGCCAATCATAACCTACTTCGTTCTGGCAATTGCAAGGATGAATTGCCCTAAAAAATGAGCAAAATGCAACAACAAATAGACATGCTACTAAGTGTGCTGCTTGCTGGTCAGAAATTCAGAACCCGGTTATGAAGTGGATTATTGGTAGTGTGGCTTCAAATGGTTTACGATTACAGAATAACACAAATTTTGAAGCTATGGCTCAATGTAAACATAGAAAGGAAGCCCCAGGAAACAGGATATTCGGAAGAAGAAGAAAAAAACAGTTCAAAAATTTCTGGATTTTGTAGAAAGAAACATGGGTGTGTTCTAACTTCTAACTGTCAAGAGGAAGTGGTTTCACCATATTCCTGTGCCACACTTATTACGTTTTGGGCCGCATTTGCGTGTATACGTGCGATACGCAAGGCACATGCATGCGCGAGCGGTCCCCATAGACATGCCACTCCACCATCTTCGCCGGCACAATCGCCTTTTCTATCTTCATCAATATCATTAGCTCCACCAGGCAAATACATCAACCCTACTTGACAGGATCAAGAAACAATCAAGACAAATCAGGCTATGGGAGGCGATGGTCGCACCTAGCGATTAGGGGCATCACGCCGTAATCCTCAAGTGATGCCCTTCTTATGGCTTGTACAAACTCTTCTTTCTATCGGTGCATTGAGTAGCAAGGCTTTTACGTTTTCTCGAGAGAAAAGAAGTTGCTAAGTAACTAAACATTTGTCAAAATAATTCAGAAGTTAGCAATGATTGGATCCAATATTCCCTGTATACTAATGTGTTTATCAATTACGAAATCAAGGCCTTAAGTTCACAAAAGCTACACTTGGGCTCATCAAAGTCCAGTATGCATTGTTACCAGCACAAGTCGAACAAACAAGCTGCCTAAACCATTCTAGTAAACCTATTAGTATACATCCTTGTATTTCATATGATGGAAGCTCAGATGAAACATACCAGTGATAGCTGCAGTGCACAAGCTTGGTTTAGACTAATCTTTACCGCAGAAAGGACTAGTTGCCTACCTGTGCCGAAATTTGAGCTTTGCCATAAAAATAACAAGGAAAACGGTGCCAACCTTCCGCCAAAAAAAGCCACTTACGGTGCCAAGCTATAATGCATAAATAACGATCTGGGCTTGTCTAGCTTTGGTCCTCAAGTTTAAAACTACACATTTATTTGACCATTTTTGTATTGCTTTAGAAACATCAAGCATAATTAATCAAGTATACAGTTATCCCCATCCATGAACAAAAGAATATGCACTCAGCTTAAAGAATATATACTATCACTAACCTTTCATGTTCACCAGCTGGAGCTGCATTTGCTTCATTAGAATTATCTTGTTTATTATGTATTTGGCGTTGGGATGGAGCAGACTGTGCAAAGCTTCCAAAGTCCAGCCCTGTCATATCAGCTGTCAATACTGAGGGTTTATCAGACAATGGAGCACCTGGCCGACCTTGTAAGCTTGTTTCCAGGTCAGGGGAGTTTCTGAAATCTTGCCAGTCATCAAATGGGTCATTATTCGCATTTATTTGCTCAAGATTCTTAAACTGCTCTGTATGGCTTGAAGACCACAAGTCCACAGGTTCAGTTCCTGAAAGATCTTTGACAAACTGTCCTTTCACAGGAATTTTCATATTTCCCTGTGCTTGACCAAAACTAGCAAAATCTTGCCATCTATCGGGTGAGTCATGAATTCCACTGACATCTTCGCTGCCGCTGTTAGATTCCTTGATATTGCTGGTTAGCCACAAATCCATGGAGTCAATTTCTTTAGCAGGCACAGACGAGACACCAGTCATTTTTCTCCCAAGATTAGATATGTTTTTCTGTTGGTGACGTGGTGCGGCAACATCTTGCCAAATATCAAATGTATTGTCTTCCATATTTGTTGAAACTATATTTGTAGTTTTGTTGCTGCTGACATTTGCCGATAATTGCACAGGGCCAGTTCCATCAAGCTGCTCAAATGAAATATCCATCAGTTCTCCACCTACATTACATGAACTTTGTTGTGTTTGATCTGAACCAGCAAAACATTGCCAATCATCCAGCATGATATCATTCTTATTCACCAAGTCATTCTTACTTGATGCCCTAGTATTTTCTGTGAACCATGAGTCCACATCTATATCTCTGTGACTCACATGTGAAACTTCCGTCAATTGTCCAGCTTCATTGAATGAAGCAACCCGTGCTTGACCAGAGGTGGTAAAATCTTGCCATTCATCAAAAGAATCATCAGTTTGCTCAACAATTTCTGTAGAATTATGTTCTTTGACATTACCAACAGACCATAAATCAACAGCATGAGCTTCTAAAGGATGTTCAAGTGAAATGGATGTTTCTGCAACTGGATTTCCCAAACCATCTCCTCCTTGACCACTTGATGATCCTTCCACCAGTTTCACTGGATCTCCTTGAGCAGAACTTTGTGCAAAAGCTTGCCAATCATCAGAATCACCTGCAAGATTGTTGGATGATTCCATACTTCTTACGGGCAAGGGATCCGTTCCTTCTATTTGTGAGGAGTCACTCACTAAAGGCATCTCTGTATGCTCTCCAAAATTTGATTGTGTGCCCTGATTTCCACCTTCGGTAAATTCTTGCCAGTCATCAAAAGCTTCATCAGTATTGACTCCGATGTCACTCCTTCCAGACAATTCACTGCTCTCAACTGAATTCTTGTCAAGGGAGGACCCAGTGAACTCAACAACATTGTTTCCAGCAACCATCCTAATGTTAGTCTCCGCAATAGCTGGGACAGCCTTTTGAATGAAAAGGTTGTCTACATTTACTGCTGAAGCTAAATCTTCTGAATCTATGTTTGTTTGATTTCCAGCAGCTAATACCGGTCTGATGGCAGTCTCAGAAACTGGAAAATTAGAAGGCTCGGCAACTGAAGCGCTCTTAAATAGGTCCAGTTGCTTGGAGTCTCCAACAACACTTTCTGAGCCAGTAGACTGAAAGTGAGCATCCCAATTTGCAAATGCCGTAGTAGCTTCCATTTGATTTGTGCTTTGAGAACCTGTTCTCCTAAAGGAATCAAAGCCTTTCGATGTAATATGCATCTCAGAGCTACTGGATTCATGACTTCTACTATGCTTTTCCTGCACTATAGTATGAGTTGGAGGAAGAGCAGCAGCCGTGGCAGCTATCTCCTTTTTCCTTTCAATGGGAAATGAGTCCAGGTTAACACCAGGCAAATTTAGTGTGCATGCAACTGATGGTTGTTTGTTGCTTGTGGAACTTCCAGATATTTCCCTATTCTCTGGGGGGAAACTAAGTTTTAAGTCCAGAAGATCAGATAAGATCAACCCACTCTTTGGTGTCTCCTTGCTTTTATTTGAATCCGTAGAGTCGCCATCAAATTCTACGAGAGCCTGAATGAGGGGCAAAAGCAACCATCAGATACAGATAGCACCAGGGTTAAGATTCAGATATCAGACTATGTATCCTGCATACACAGTTTAAAGACAGAATGGAGCTCTAGTGCAAATCTTGGAGAGGCAAATACCAACAACAGAGATGCCTTAACTTTCATTGGTCTAGACTCCACAAGATCAACCAAGTTCAATGGGAGCTCAAGCTTACTGAAACAATCCAGGTCCCAGCATTACAATGGTAAGTAAGAGCCATGCTCTCGATGGCACATGCAGCACATGCTCTAGAAATGGCTTTAAATTGTCCATGTGATGAGTGACCAAGTAAGTACCCAAATAACTACGTGGTATATTACTATATTAGTCACAATACATCTAGATAAGCATTCTCAGATTTACTAAAATATGAATCATACTTTAGAGAGCATATGAGACAACTAATGCATGGTTCCTAGA
The DNA here is from genome assembly GCA_022496015.1 of Hordeum marinum. Classification (NCBI taxonomy): domain Eukaryota; kingdom Viridiplantae; phylum Streptophyta; class Magnoliopsida; order Poales; family Poaceae; genus Hordeum; species Hordeum marinum. Next base: position 392,506,484 of record CM039672.1, read on the forward strand.
CATTTGTGTCATTCAACATCAGGCATGACGTCAAACACTGTGTCAACTGAACCACTGTTATATGTTATAAATCTTATATAGATTTATTAACTTCAAGAAATATGTGATAAGACAGATTTGCTTAGGCCACGATGGAGATAAATCTAGATAGTTTCAGCTTCTCAGTCAGAAAATGTGTGCCCTAGGGCCTGTTTGACGAAGCTTTGTAGGGAAGCTTCGCTGTTGCTTTTGCAAAAAAAGAAGAGAAAATGCTTCTCCATTGGTCTAGTATAAGGCAGAACTTGTTGCAATGGTCAAGCAATCACATCTGAGAGGCATAGGCTCCTGGACGATCTTTGGGTCTACAAATCATTAAGTGCTAACAAACTAAAACCCCAGGTTAGTAAATACGGCAGGACCAAGACTCGTTAGATACTAGAAACAGTTTCCCAACAGCTCTCCAATTTAAGCTGCAGCTTACTAAGAAAAGCTTCTAGTTTGCAACTTGATGTAATTGAGGTTTCTCGCATTCTCGAGAATATGCTATTATAAGGTCATTGTGAAGCAGCATAAGGTTGTGGAGGAACTACAATACGCATGTTGGAGAACATGTCCTAGTGTGAATTGCATTGCAGTTGAAAAGACTCGGATTTAACTACAATATGCATGTTGGAGAACATGTCCTGTGCTTGATAGTATGACATCTCTTTCTTTTTAGTTATCAGCTTGCTCAGAAGCTAATCTCCTAGCAGAGAATTTCTTTCATGACTAAATTGGGAAAACCAATTCCACAGGTCTAAGCCACATTTTCTGCTACTAACAAAGACCTGTTTGCAATTAGTCATTTTCTCTTTTAAACTTCTAGTTCCTTCTTTGGAAAAAGAAGAAACAGCAAGCGTCTCTAAATTCAAATGACGCTCACAATCTGCCAAATTTTCCATGTTATATCATCCACATAAAAATAAAGCCTCATTTCCATGGCTCGGCTTTATAAACAAGCATCCCATTTTTTCAACTTATTAGTGCTTCCCTATTTCGACATGAACCATGCCATTAGAGATCTTAAGCGAAGAGACCGAAATGCCAAATCTATGGCTTTCCACTACCAAGGAAGGCATTCCAGTAGAGTCGCCAATTAGTACAACAATAACAGATCGATGGAAACAAACGAAGCCAGAAAAAAGAGCTCACAGATCCATCAAGCCGGAGCGAGCCGAGCAGCCACTGGTAGGCCGCGCTGCCCCGGAAGGCGATACCATCGCCCTCCCCCCGCCTAGGGGACCCGCAGTAGACGCAAACGGCGGACTGCGGGCCACGCAGGAGGCCGCCCGCTGCGCCGCAGCGCCCGCACAGGAGCTCCGGTGAGGCATCGGGGTCGAAGGCAGTGACGCCGTCGGCAACGGAGGGGAAGGGAGGGGCAGGGGGCACGGCGGTGGTGCCCTCCCGAATGGAGGATAGGAGGCGATGGATGGTGGCGGTGGGGATCTCCATCGCCGGGCGCCGGAAGGGGTTGGGACCGATTTGTGTTGGGCAGTTCAGCTTAAATCTGGATCTTTTTTCAAAGGGAAATGATTGTCATCACCTCACGGATCCGTAATTTTTGTCCGTCGCCTTGCACGACCGACACGTGCCTTGTGGGCCCTCACACGTCTCCCTGTCCTGAAACAACGCCCAACCATGCTTTCCTCTCTCGTTCGCATTATCTTCTTCCCCTGCTACAGATTAGGCCGAGGCGCTAGCAGCTGGTCACCGCCGCTGCACACACCTGACGGGCCAGCGTCGCTGCCTTCGGCGAGCAGGCTGCAGGTCAGGTTGTCGTGGATCTCTCGCCGAGATCCGTTCGCCGCGTGCACTGGTGTGAGGGGCCAACTTCTGCAGCCCGACCACCGCTCGTTGTGGAGCCCTCATCGAGATCCGTCCACCATCCCGACGCGCAGGTCGTCGTTGCCGAGCACCGCCGCCTGTAAGTCGTCGTCGCCGAGCGCCGCTGCAGGTCGTCGTCATGAGCGTATCCATGCCGGATCTCCGCCGCCAAACGCCTCTCGACGACCAAATCAATGGATCCGGCGAGATCCAGCACGCCGGCGTGGAGCAGCATCAATCTCACCGCCGTTCTGGCACCACCGGAGCTAGCAGCAGCCACATCACGACGTTGGAGAAATTGTTTCTGCAACCAGTTCGTTGTTTTAGAAATTGTTTCCGCAACACGGTCGCTGTTGTAGATAGACGAAGGAAAAAAATTCTACAACAAAGCGATTGTTTCTGGAACTCAACCTTTGTTTCAGGAATTAATGAATTCAAAGTTTATTTTTTGCAACAAAGCGATTATCTCTGTAACTCGATCGTCGTTTCAGGAATCATTAGGTGTCGGCCGGAGCCCCGCGCGCAGATCGGACGGCTGTGCGTGTAGATCGGACGGATGTCAAGGTGGCGAATGTTTAGTAAACATCCGCCGGGGGACGCGTAGCAGCCCCTTTTTCAAAACTAGCACCTTTTTTTTACCAAATTCGAAAAAAGTATGTCCATTATCAAAAAATCAAAAATATGACCCCGTCGGCCTCAGCTGGGCCGACGGGGGACCGGTCGGCTTTATTGCGGACGAAGAGGGCCCATCGGCCTAACGGTGGCCGAAGAGGCTGCCATCGGCCCACGACAGGCCGAAGAGGGCCCGTCGGCCACTATTAGGCCGAAGAGCCCCTGGGTAAGGCCCGACGCCGGTTCCCTCTTCTTCCTCCTCGCTCTGGCTGCTCATCCCCTCTCTCTCGTTTTTGTTGACCGAAACCCCCCCCCCTTGATCTCCTTCATCCTCCATCCATTTTCCGTTTCAATCCACTGAAACAATAGATCATGTCCCTCTCCCCCGCCGTACGGTCTCATTTTTTGCCATGGGGTAGTGTGTTGTTCGTTTGGAGGAGACATGGTGGGGTGGTGGAGGTGTGAATGGTGAGAAGGTGGAGTGATGAGGAAGAAGAAGGTGAAGAGGAAGAAGAAGGGCACACACGCGTCGAAGGTATACATTTTTCTGTTAGTTTAGGTTAGTGACGAGGGTATGTACCTAGGGTAGGGTCCTAGGCATGACCGACATACCCTACCTAAGGACACTACATTGGAGGACTTGAAGATCACAAATAAGCTTCCGACGGGATTTCATGTGGAGCTCAAGTCACTCGACAATCAATCCACTCGGAGACTTCTTTCTTCACTCGACAGTCGTCTATCACTCGGAAGACCTCACTCCCAGTCGACGCCAGAAGACCAGAAGCCAGCACCAGGAGGCCAACGGGCAGTCATTAGTCCTTTCGTCATTAGTAGCATTTTTATGTACGTTACCAGTAACGCCAGACTTTAAACCCACGATCAGACCCTTAGATGCCAGACAATTATGAGGGGCAGCGAACTCTATATAAGCCGTCCCTTCCCTCTGGCAGAAGGGTTCGCAACCACTGTAATCTCAATATTCCACACGACAAAGCTCCCGAGCACTGAGACGTAGGGCTGTTACCTCCACGAGAGGGGCCTGAACTCATACATCCGTGTGTACACCCTCGTCGTAGCTAGGACTCTACCCTCTCCTTTCGTACCCCTACATTCTACTGTCAGGTTCGTTCCCACGACAGTTGGTGCCCACATTGGGGCCGACGTCTAAGCGACTTCCGGCGAGGTTGCGTTTTTCATCCTTCGACATGTCTTCCGGCGATGTTTTTGCTCTGGGCCACGAGATCCGTTTCGGAGTGCTCACCTTCATCGCCTACGATTCAGCATGGCTTCAGGAAGCACCTCTCGATGTCGAGGCGCTCCCAGTCTGCGGGACCGCATACTTCCACGCGAGTTCCGGCGGCGTGTTGCTACATCAGCCGTCGACTCCATATGCGTCGGCTCCCCTCACTGTTCGCAGTCGCAAGCAGTCCGGCCGCTCATGACTCCAGCGTTGGGTCAAGCATGCAGTGGCACGTCAGATTTCTTCTCCGCAGATCGCAGCACTCGAGCTTGTCGAGTCTCTTCATGGCATATTCAAGTCGGATTCCGATCCATCTGATATCCCTTCTGAGTGCGAGAGCTGCGATCCAGCAGCGGAGGTCCTTATGGCGGGCTCTCATCAAAGCCCGCCGCCGGGCTTTGGCCATGGCAAGCGTGATGCTGGTGGTGCGTCGAGTGATCAGTCGTGCTGCGAGGGGGAGGTTCTTCATACCCCCATCGTCGGTACGACCGCCTAGGCCCAGGCCTTGGAGGCCATGCGTATTCGACTGGAAGAGCTCCAGAGGGAACTCGACGAGCGTGCTCGCCAGTGCCCACCAATTGCCGGTCGACGGCAGCGACAGTTGTTCCCGACTGGATCCCGCAACGACGTTGAGGTATATCATACCCCTGTGTTAAATATAGCAACTGTTGCTAGGATAGCAGATTCCATTCAGTCGTCGCGGTCAGAAGCTGGAAGAGGGTTGATGCAGATCAGAGCACTGCTAGATGCGATGCAGCGTCAGAATTCTGTTGTTTGACAGTCCCGCAACAGGATACACAGCAACTCACCCAGGGCGGAAACCGTTCAGTCGACACACAGCCCTGGATCGCCCTTGCGTCGTAGGGGTGGAGGCTTTCGTGAAGAGCAAGCCAGAGATCAGTTCCACCGTGAAGACCACCGTCGAGTGCCCACTCCTCCGCAGGGTGGTCCACATGTGCCCCGGCACCAGCACGAAAGGCGCTCGTTCGGTGATGAGAGGAATGCAGGCTTTGATGCTCGTGATCTCCTCACCCAAAAGCGAATCGACAGAGGCAGAGCACACAGAGAAGGACAAGATAGAGACTTTCCGAGTGGTAGCTCGGCTGTGATTTCTGGTCCTGAGTGTTTCGGCAGAGCCATCCATTCTGCAGAAAATTTTCTGGCGAGTCCAAGCCAGAGACTTGGTTAGATGATTACCGAGTGGCCGTACAGATTGGTGCCGGCAACGACAATGTCGCAATGAAGCACCTATCCTTGATGTTAGATGGTTCAGCTTGTGTTTGGCTGAATCGCTTGGCTCCTTCCAGTATATATTGTTGGGAGGATCTTGCCCGAGTGTTTATCCAAACCTTTGAGGGCACTTGCAAGCGTCTTGTAGGTCTGGTCGACTTACAGCATTGTGTCCAGAAGCCCAATGAGACTTTGAGAGATTATATTCAGCGGTGGTCCACTCTACATCATACAATGGAGAATGTGTCAGAACACCAGGCTGTGTGTGCTTTCAAGGCCGGTGTGAGATACAGAGAGCTTTATTTGAAGTTCAGTCGAACGGGTGATATTTCACTCAGCAAGATGATGGAAATCGCCACTCGGTACACCAATGGCGAGGAAGAAGACCGCCTCCGTAGCGGCAAGGGAAAGGCAGTCGTCAATGATAATGGTGGCAACTCCAATCGAAAACAGAAGTGAAAAGCTGAGGGTTCGGTTCAAGCAGAAGCAGCCGCACTAGCGACCCAGGCAAAGAATAAGGGGAAGGCTAAAGCGCAGTATGCCCCCAATAAAGGAAAAAATCAGTCAGTGACTGATATTATGGATCAGCCGTGTGTAATTCACACGAGGAAAGATGAAGAGGGCAATGTGATTCTGCCCAAGCACACCACTCGGCAGTGTTGAACACTTATTCAGCAGTTTAAAGAGGCTCCGCCGAGTGACAAGACTCCTGAAAAGGGGGAAGATGAAGATAAATAAACATTCCCACATGTCACTACTACACTTGTGATTTTTGCTGATCTCAAGAGCAAGAGTCGTCTGGAGGTCATCAACAGAGAAGTCAACATGGTTGTACCTGCTACCCCCACCTACCTCAAGTGGTCCCAGTATGCTATCACATTCGACCAAACAGACCATCCTGCTCATGTGGCCACTCCTGGTCGACAGGCTCTGGTAGTTGATCCGGTGGGGGGCACTCGACTCAGAAAGGTCCTCATGGACGGTGGCAGCGGTCTGAACATCCTCTATGCGGATACCCTGAAAGGGATGGGCATTCCGATGTCCCTACTAAGTGAAAGCAACATGCAATTTCATCGAGTCATCCCAGGGAAGAAGGCCAAGTCACTCGGCCAGATTGCGTTGGACGTGACGTTCGGGAACGATAAAAAAATTCGAAAGGAAAAGTTGACGTTTGAAGTCGTGGATTTCCAGAGTGCTTATCATGCTATTTTGGGTCGACCCGCATATGCATGTTTCATGGCCCGACCATGTTATGTGTACCTCAAGTTGAAGATGCCGGGCCCTAAGGGCGTGATCACGGTCACGGGAAATCGACAACGGGCTGAAGAATGCCTCCAGCAAGGCTCCAAGATCGCCGATCATCAGATGGCCATGGTCGAGCTGGAAGAGTACAAGAAAAGCGCTGACCCTACTAATTTGCTCCATGCAAAGAAGCCCGCTTCTGAGTCGGCATTTCAGTCGGCAGGGGAAGTGAAGAAGGTGCACATCCACCCGACGGATCCTACCGCTGCCCCGACAAATATATCATCAACACTCGATAGCAAATAGGAAGTCGAGCTCACCCAGTTCCTCCATGAGAACTGGGACATCTTCGCATGGAAGCCTGCTGACATGCCGGGGGTTCCTAGGGGACTGACTGAGCACCGTCTGAGAGTTGATCCGAAAGCTAAACCTGTCAGGGAGCATTTGCGTCGTTCAACGGCGAAGAAGCGCAAAGCAATTGGTGAAGAAGTGGCCCGTCTCTTGCAAGCCAAGTTCATTCGGGAAATTTACCACTCCGAGTGGCTCTCGAATGTCGTGATGGTGCCCAAGAAGGATAAGTCGTTGCGTATGTGCATTGACTTCAAACATCTCAATCGGGTATGCCCGAAGGATCATTTTCCGCTCCCCCGCATAGATCAGATTGTTGACTCGACTGCGGGATGCAAGTGTTTATCGTTTCTAGATGCTTACTCTGGGTACCATCAGATCCGTCTGTATGGCCCAGATGAAATAAAGACAACCTTCATCACCCCATTCGGGTGTTTTTACTACATCACTATGCCATTCGGTCTAAAAAATGACGACGCTACTTTTATGCGCATGATTCAGAAGTGTTTACTCGACCAGATCCCTCGAAATATCGAGGTGTGCATGGATGATATAGTGGTCAAGTCCCGCAAAGGTTCCGACCTGCTAGCTGACTTGGCCGAAACATTCGCCAATCTGAGGAGATACGACATAAAGCTGAATCCGGCCAAGTGTACTTACGGCGTCCCTGGCGGCAAGTTACTCGGTTTTCTTGTTTCCGAACGAGGGATCGACGTCAACCCTGAGAAGATCAGTGCCATTACCTGAATGAAGACTCCCATGCGAGTGCACGACGTTCAGAAACTCACAGGTTGCTTGGCAGCATTGAGTCGATTCATTTCTCATCTTGGTGAGAAGTCACTGCCTTTATATCAATTGATGAAGAAGTCCGACACGTTCGAGTGGACTCCAGAAGCCGAAGCAGCGTTTGTTGAACTCAAAGCCCTGCTCTCCACCCAGCCGGTGCTTGCCGCTCCCTACAGCAAAGAGCCCTTGCTCCTGTACATCGTGGCCACTAATCAGGTCGTCAGTACAGTGCTAACGGTCGAGCGAGAAGAGGATGGTAAAGCTTATAAAGTCCAGCGGCCAGTTTATTATGTCTCTGAAGTTTTGTTCCCCTCGAAGCAAAGATATCCACACTACCAGAAGCTGGTTTATGGTATTTACCTATCAGCGAAGAAGGTGGCGCATTATTTTCAAGACCACTCGATTTCAGTCGTCAGCGATGCTCCATTGTCCGAGATTTTCAACAATCGGGATGCATCTGGTCGAGTGGCTAAGTGGGCAATCAAACTCGGACATTTTGACATTAGGTTTGAAGCCAAGAAAGCAATCAAGTCCCAAGCACTGGCGGATTTTATGGCTGAGTGGATTGAACAGCAACAGCCAATCCAAGTTAACTCGACACATTGGACCATGTTCTTCGATGGCTCTAAAATGTTGAATGGGTCCGGTGCTGGTGTTGTCTTGATATCTCCCAAGGGCGACAAGCTCAGCTATGTCCTGCAAATTCACTTTGATTCCTCCAACAATGAGGCAGAATATGAAGCACTTTTATATGGGTTACGCATGGCTATCTCACTCGGCGTCAAGCGCCTGATGGTTTATGGCGACTCGGATTTAGTGGTGAATCAAGTGATGAAGGAGTGGGATGTCCGAAACCCCGCTATGACTGGATACTGTAATGTTGTGAGAAAGTTGGAGAAGAAACTCGAAGACCTGGAACTTCATCATGTTCCCCGACTGAAAAATTAGGCAGTCGACGAACTAACAAAGATTGGCTCCACTCGACGGCCTGTCCCTAGTGATGTGTTCTTAGAGCACCTGCACACTCCTTCGGTGCAAGAAGATCCTTTCACCGAAGAGCCCCCACAAGTTATGAGCCCCACTGATCCGACTGAAGTCGATGTCCCTGGAGTAATCGATTTGGTCATGCAAATTCTGGTTGTCATTCCTGATTGGACGGTGCCTTACATTGCTTATATCATCTGGCAAGAACTCCCTAAAGATGAAACAAAGGCTCGACAGGTTGTGTGTAGGTCCAAGGCCTTTACTGTGATAGGAGATCAGCTGTTCAGAGAGAGCGCGACTGGCATTATGTAGCGTTGCATCTCCCCCGAGGAAGGTCGAATGATTCTGGACGAGATCCACTGTAGAACTTGCGGCCATCATGCGTCCTCACAGACGATCGTTGCTAAAGCATACCGAGCTGGTTTCTTATGGCCACGGGCTAATGAGATGGCCAAAGACATTGTTGATCATTGTGATGGATGCCAGTTCTATGAAAATTTGTCTCATAAACCGACCTCTGCTGAAGACGATTCCCCTCGCCTGGCCATTTGTTGTTTAGGGACTCGACATGGTTGGTCCCTTTCGGACAGGAAAAGGCGGTTTCATTCATTTGCTGGTTGCAGTTGACAAGTTTACGAAGTGGATAGAAGCCAAGCCCATCAAGAAATTGAACTCCCGCACGGCGGTTACATTCATGAGAGAAATAATATTTCGGCATGGCATTCCCCACAGCATCATCATGGACGACAACACCAATTTTGACTCGAAAGAATTCAGAAACTTTTGTACTTCCCGAGGCACTCGAGTGGATTATGCATCTGTTGCACATCCTCAAACCAATGGACAAGTCGAGCGGTCTAATGGCCTCATCCTGCAAGGTCTGAAGCCTCGTCTCATGCGCGATTTGGATCACGCCGTCGGTGCCTGGGTAACTAAGTTGTCGTCTGTTCTATGGGGTCTGAGAACGAAGCCTAATCGGTCGACTGGACGGGCTCCTTTTTTCCTGGTCTATGGAGCTGAAGCCGTCCTACCGAGTGACTTGTTTCATAACTCCCCTCGGGTGGAACTTTATTCCGAAGCTGAAGCTGAACAGGCCAGACAAGATGGTGTTGATCTCCTGGAGGAAGAGCGAGAAATGGCTCTGATCCAGACTACAGCCTATCAGCAAGATCTATGACGTTTCCATGTGAAGAATGTCAAGAGTCGATCATTTGATGAGGGAGACTTGGTGCTCCGAGTGGATCAACAGTGACCCCATAAACTTGCTCTGGCATGGGAAGGTCCCTTCGTCGTCACCAAAGTGTTGAACAACGGAGCCTATCACCTGTACAACCTCAAGAAACAGATTGATGAGCCGCGAGCCTGGAATGCAGATCTGCTTCGACGCTTTTATACTCAGAGACAGAAGAGTTTTTGATGTAATAAAAATATTTCATCTATGCAAATCAAAACTTCCGCAGTTTGTTGTCGATTCCAATCATACAGTTTCATACTTGGGAATACTCTGAGTGATGAGCAATCCTCACACTCGGCGGCTTAGCTGTGAACATGTTTTCGCCTAAGTTAAAAACCTTGTCGGGTGAATAGCAGTCCATTCACTCGACGACTTAGCTGCAAATCAGTCTTTGCCTAAGTTTGAAATTACTCCGAGTGAGGAGGAATCCTCACACTCGGGGGCTTAGACGTGAACATGTTTTCGCCTAAGTTAAAAATCTTGTTGGGTGAATAGCAGTCCATTCACTCGAAGACTTAGCTGTGAACCAGTCTTCGCCTAAGTTCTAAATTACTCTGAGTGATGAGCAATCCTCACACTCGGAGGCTTAGTTGCGAACATGTTTTCGCCTAAGTCAATAATATTGTCAGGTGTATAGCAGTCCGTTCACTTGACAACTTAGTTGTGAATCAGTCTTCGCCTAAGTTCGAAATTATTCGAGTGATGAGCAATCCTCACACTCAAGGGCTTAGTTGCGAACATGTTTTCGCCTAAGTTAAAAACCTTGCCGTGTGGTTAGCAATCTAACCACTCAACGTCCTAGCTGCGAATAAATCTTCTCTTAGACTTAAAAACTACTCCGAGTGATGAGCAATCCTCACACTTAGGGACTTAGCTGCAAACCAGCTTTCGCCTAAGTCAGAAATCAAATGCAGTCGAGCAAGCGATTGAAAACCAAATACGGATAAATCCAAAGGTTGAATCACGGATAAATGTTTTGCGGGAAAGCAAACGTGCTCAGGCCTAAGGCCTGAATGAGGTTTTAAGGCGGATACAATTCCACTCGGCATACCGAGGAGAATATAAGTTTTTCTCTTTCAAAGATCATGTTTTTAAGCACCCGACGGGCTGGCTGGCTCGACGAAAGTGTCCAAGTCGATGCCGTCTGCAATCCTGGTAGCTGCGTCAATGAAGGTCTCCATGAAGTCCTCGAACTGAAGTTTCTTCGTGTTAACCACTCGGAGTTCCTTCAACTTGTCTTCCCTCACATCCCTACAATGGACCCTGACGAGGGAGAGCGCCACGTCAGACCCGCAACGAGCAGCAGATTTCTTCCAGGCCTGCACTCGACTGGGAAGGTCATTTAGACGTGCCATCATGGAAGGGAGCTCGAGCTGAAGAGCGTCCTCAGGCCATAGCTCCTTGTCGATCCTCTCCATCGCGGATTTCAATCGGACGAGATACGCCTGAACGCCCTGAAGCCTGAAGTTGAGTCTGAGCATGTTCATTGCCATTGTGTCTCCGACAGGTGACTTGGAGGGATCCAGGTTGGGCTCAATCTCCTCTGTCTCCCTTTCAAAGTCCTGGCAGAATTCTATTGGAGAGAAGGAATGGGAGAAGAATTTGGTGAATTACAATCTTCAAAGATTTTATAAAGTTCAGTTGACAAGAGACACTCACCGTCAAGCATGATGTACATCTTCCTCGAGAACTCTCCCAAGTGCTTCTCCAGGACGTTGCTCCTTTTGGTCAGTTGCTTGGTTCTTTTGATGAGGTCCACATGCTCCTGCTTCAGTTTTGAGTTCTCCTCCTCCATCTTCTTGGCAACCGCCAGCTTCCGATCTGCAGCCTCAGTTTTCTCCTTCGCCACCCGTTGGGCGTAGGCGAGCGCTTTGTCCTTGTCCTCCAGCACTGTCTTCATGGAATCTAAAGAAACAACATTGTTGAGTCGCGCTTGGAGTTGACGATTTTCATTGCGTACGTCTGTTCGAGTGAGAGCACTCGGTTCAAAGCTCGAAAAGTGAAAATGGGAATGCAGAGAGTCGACAGTATTTACCTCCCAGAGTTTTCATCTCAGCCCGTGCTCGCTCCAAAGCATTGTTGGAGGCTTCCAGCTCCACGCGCAGCCGGTTCCTTTCATCTTCAAGGTCCTTGTACTGCGTTCCAAGTTCGCAAGCCCTCTGAAACCAACAAAGAAAGAAATTCAATCGATGTGTAATACCAACACTACAAAGTGCAGAAGATCAAAGGCGGTCGACTGGGCTATGCGCAGTGCCCGGATGGTTAACACTTGATCTGTCGAGTGACCTGTCGGCCCCCATTATCCTGGAACAACGTCATATAATGGTTGATCGATGATATCCATGAAACCTGTGTCTAGGAGAAGAAAAATTCGAACAAAAGTCCACTTGACATGTTGAGTGGTTTAGGTACTCCGCGTACCGTAAACAAGTTCAAGGCAGTCTCTATCAAACCCCCGTCAGTGCAAGCACTTGACGGCGGGCTCGGGGACTACACCCAGTGGGTGCACTCAGAGTGCCCCCACTGAAACGGTTAACACTCGATCCGTCGAGTGATCCGTCGGCCCAATTCCACGCCTTTAAAGCAGAGCCGTATCGGCTTCGGCGCGAGGTGGTGAACAAAAAAAATGCACTCGACATGTCAAGTGACTCTAGTACTCCGTGTACGACAGAAATTCCGATTTAAAGTTTTCAAGACTACTGCTTATCGTCTGCGATTAGCAGTAGCCTCGGGGACTACACCCAATGGGTGCACTTAGCGTGCCCCACTAGTTAATGAAACAGTCGACAAGGTCAGCCCTGTCAGAACATTCATCCGTCACTCGATCTGTCGAGTGACGTGCCTCCCTACTCCGTGAAGTGCAGTCTATCCTTATGTAGCGTCATACCATGGTTTATCAATGATGTCCATGAAACCTACAAGGTAGTATCGGAGTGGTGCGGTCAAAGGCAAAATGTATCCCGCATACAACAAACTCTAAGACCCTGCCGGTGCAAGCACTCGACAGTGGTCTCGGGGACTACACCCAGTGGGTGCACTTAGCATGCCCCACTAGATCTGCCAACTCTCGACCTGTCGAGTGGCAGAAAATATCCATCATTGGAACATACGTCACTCGATCTGTCGAGTGACACGCCCCTCCCTACTCCGTAAAGTGTAGTCTATCCTTATGTAGAGTCATATCATGGTTTATCAATGATATCCGTGAAACCTACAAAGTAGCATCGGAGTGGTGCGGTCAAGGGCAAACGTATCAAGCATACGACAGACTCTAAGACCCTTGCTGATGCAAGCACTCGACAGCGGTCTTGGGGACTACACCTAGTGGGTGCACTCGGAGTGCCCCCACTGATCCAAAACCTACTCGATTAAGACCCGATATACTTGAGTGGAGAAATTTCAAACATTCTATAACCCCAGTGGGTGTACAATCAAGAAAAGACAGGAATTCAATCGGAAATATACTTACAATCAAACTTACTCGGACATTCGTGCGAAGCGTTGTGCTGGCGTCGTAAGCCAGCTTGCTGGCCTCGTACGCCTCCTTGGTACGCAACATCATCTGCTCCGCCCAGATCATGGCCTCCTTCGCAGCTTCGGTTTGATCTTTCGGAATGCTATGTAGAGGGAAAGCCATCACTAGCAGGATCGGCGTAATAGCTGGGGAAGTTGAAGTAGTCCGAGCAGGTTCAGTTGGAGTCGACGTCACGATGATTGAGACAACTGGAGGGGCACTCGTCAGAGGCACTGTAGGGCCAGCCCTGATTCGTGTCGAGTCTCTCATCCCCTGGGAGGATTCTGCAGTCAACTTCTGAAGCGTCTTCACGGATGAAGCTCTTCGAGTGCGGGCACGCGAGATGCCCTGGTGTTTCTCGTCATCTTCCAGTCGGATGACCTCTGCAAATATCAATTGACAACGTTAGCTTTTGCAAGTGACGAATCCCATTCGAGTTAACCAAAGTTTGTTTACCTCGGTGGGAAGTAGCAGTGTCAACGGTGTCAATGTTCATTGCTTCCCCTCTGTCTCGAGGAGGCGATGTTACTGAAGTAGCAGCTCTGATGGATCAAATGACACTCGGTTAACAAGAATGCAAAGTCGCAATCGACAACAGGAATTTGAATGTAAATACTCACGTGGAGACAACTGGCACAACCACCCTCATGCGAGGCAGTGCTTTGCGAGGTTTGGTCATATTCGGCTTGGGATGCTTCGCTGATCGCTCACTTGACTCGACGGTCGAAGGGCGGCTCCGCTTCGGGTTCTTTTCGCTCGGGCCTGGAGCCTTGTCCTTAGCAACTACAGGCTCTTGGCGAGACTTGGAGCGGCGTTCGCATCGAGGAGGAGACTCGACTTCTTCTTCGCTTTCACTTGAGTCCTCGTACTCATCCTCGGAGTCAGAAGAGCCGTCGCCATCCATGCTGCCGCCCTCACTCACCACACCATCCTCAGGCTGGTTCCCATTGGGTACAGGCGATTGCATATTTGTCCACTCCTACATGATTCAAACAAGGAAGTCAATCCAAAAATCAACCTATCACTCGACAGTATAAATACTTCAGTCGACAAAGTGCAACTTACTAGATTCTTCGGCGGGTTTTCGATCGAGTAGGGTCGGATCCTCTTGGCTCCCAAGGGGTTGTCGCATGCCCCGGTGATGCTACGAAGCCACTGCTCGACAGTTGTTTGCGGAACCTCTTCTGGGTGCGTCCTGGTCAAATCCTCAGGGCTTGCATAGTGCCACATGGTGTGATCCCTAGCTTGGAGCGGCTGAATCCGTCGACTGGGAAAAGTGTCCAACAGATCCAAGCCGGTCACTCCACCCCGAATTAGTTTCACCATGGCATCCACCAAGATCCCCACTTGGACCTGTTCCTCTTCGGACACCTTTAGGGACTTAGGGACAGCTGGACGGTCAGATGTGTAGGGGGAAAGGCCAGTCGACATATTGGGAGAAGCTACGTCTTTGCAATAGAACCAAGTCGATTGCCAGCCTCTAACGGATTCAGGTAAAGTCATAGCAGGGAAAGAACTACGAGCTCTCTTTTGAAGTCCTAACCCCCCACACAACTGCAACAAATGAGTTTTCCCATCCGTCGGGTCTGCTTTCTTCACAGTCTGAGATCTAATCGTAAAGATGTGCTTGAAGAGTCCCCAATGAGGAGGACAGCCCAGAAAGCACTCACACAAAGTTACGAAGGCAGACAAGTAGGAAATTGCATTCGACGGGAAATGATGAAGTTGAGCACCAAAGAAGTTCAGAAACCCTCTAAAGAACGGGTGGGGAGGCATAGAGAAACCTCTTTCGACATGAGAGAGGAGGAGAACTCGCTCCCCGTCGCACGACTCCGGCTCGCGCTCTCCTTCCGGCAACCTCCAAGCACCCTCTGTCACGAGCCCGTCAGCAACCAGGCCGTCCATGTCCGCTCGGGTGACCGCTGAGGGGAGAAAATCCCCCTGCATCCATCCCGCCGGCGTGGTGAACCGAGCAGTCAAGGGCTTCTTGCCCTTGGCTTTTGCCGCCCCCTTCTTGGCATGCTCCAGCTTCTCCGTGGTGCTCTTCATCATCACGTCTACATCTCTCGTCAGAGAAGAACGGAGTATTGCGCTGGGGATAGAGGATGCAGAGGAAGAGAGGAAGATTGGGCAAAGCTACAGTGCAAACCGCGGCGCACCGAAATTTATACCCCACCGAGTGCCTCACTGATTAGTGGGCCCGCGAGATCACCGCACACGCCAACCACTAACGATGCCCTGTACGTGGCGAAATGACTGACACGAGAATCTAGGTGTCCTGCCTCCACTTGCCCTGATCATGACGTCATCAATGCGCGCGCGTGCGCTTCCCAAAATTTTCATATCCCACGAAATCCTGGTCTGGCAAACCGACCCGTCACCTCCAAAGATTCCTTCGGTTCACTCGGAGCAGAACAAGCATTGAACATTCACTCGGGCACTTCTAAGGCTGAATGGATCCGGGTGAATGGCGAAGAGTTCAATCGACGCAAGTTTCGTTGAAGCCCCGAATATCATTCGGAAGATTTGGTGCCTTGATTCTAAATTGACATCGATACCCCCATTCGCCACTCGAACCCCGATCCATTCGGGGGCTAATGACGAGGGTATGACGAGGGTATGTACCTAGGGTAGGGTCCTAGGCATGACCTACATACCCTACCTAAGGACACTACATTGGAGGACTTGAAGATCACAAATAAGCTTCCAACTGGATTTCATGTGGCGCTCAAGTCACTCGAGCATCAATCCACTCGGAGACTTCTTCCTCCACTCGACAGTCGTCTGTCACTCGGAAGACCTCACTCCCTGTCGACGCCAGAAGACCAGAAGCCACCACCAGGAGGCCAACGGGCAGTCGTTAGTCCTTTCGCCATTAGTAGTATTTATTATGTACGTTACCAGTAATGCCAGACTTTAAGCCCACGATCGGACTCTTAGATGCCGAGCAATTATGAGGGGCAGCGAACTCTATATAAGCCGCCCCACCCCTCTGGCACAAGGCTTCGCAACCACTGTAATCTCAATATTCCACACGACAAAGCTCCTGAGCACTGAGACGTAGGGCTGTTACCTCCACGAGAGGGGCCTGAACTCATACATCCATGTGTACACCCTCGCCGTAGCTAGGACTCTGCCCTCTCCTTTCGTACCCCTACATTCTACTGTCAGGCTCGTTCCCACGACAGTTAGTTTTTTTAATGTACGTAAAATTAGTTTATGTTAGTTTTATTAGTGTAGTGATTTTAGTGTACGTGTTAATAGTGTAGGTTTATTTAGTTTAGTTAGTGTAGTCATTTTTAGTGGAAGCTTGCTATTTTAGTGTAGGTTTATTTAGTGTACGTAGGTATATTTTAGTGTAGGTTATTTTAGTGATGTTCATTTTAGTATAAGTTTATTTACTATACATAGGTATATTTTAGTGTACGTTTATTTTAGTGTAGATTTGTTCGTTACGAATAATGACAAGCTGACAATGTCTGACAGGTGAAAATGCCTGAATCCGTAAATTCCATTGTGTATTATGGTCCTGGTAATGTTCGATAAAATGAGTTGGGGGTTGATATTAGCGACTTTAAAAATATGCGTCATGACACTTTCAGATCCGGACAGACTGGACATTAGGCAGTTGAAGCACTGGTTGACTACTAGTTTTGGCCTGGATCCTGAAGTTTGTTCCGTCAGTATTCATGCATTGTGGACCAAATCCTGTAAAAATGTCAAGTGAGAGTTGATTCCGATAGATAGGAGTCAGCATTGGTTGTCCCTATTAAGTCATTCCAGAGACCGAAAAATCCATCTGTATGCCCTAGTGCAACCAGTGGTGAAGGAGGAGAATATCGTACAACTCAACGTCGGGTATGAACCAGGCTAGAGTAGTCAAGTGGCTAATGAGATTTATGTATCTGGGTCATAGCCACCGGATGTGGATGCTAGCCAAGCCGAGAAAGAGTCAGATTATGTGCCACACAATGTTAGTGGTCATAATATTGGGCAGAGTATTCAGTCGATAGTATTAGTTGCCTTTGGTGTTGCTGATGGCGATGAGGAAGGCGATGAAATGCAAAGAGTGATGGAGGAAGAGGACGAGGATGGGATTGCGGAGGATCTAGATTCTGAAAATTCCAAGGATGAGGTGGAGGTACCGATTCCTGCTGCATGGGATCAGGACATATCCGCTGGCATTACTATCAACGATGGCCATGAGAATCCACGGCAATACAATCTGAACCAAGTCCATGTCGGGGCTATATTTGACACAAAGAAAAAATGAAGTGTGCGGTGATAAAGTGGGCTATGTCTACGCAAAGGGTTTTCTGGACACACATATCGAGTCCAACAAAATATACTGCGAAGTGTGTTGAATCAGGTTGTCCTGCGAAGGTGCACGGCCACCTGCCAAAGTATAACATCCACTAGGTTGTCACCAATGTTGTCCCGCATAATTGTGTGAGGAAAAACCCATTGGTTCATCATCCAAACCTTACTTCAACTCTCATAGCGCAACTCATGTATACTGAGATAGTGAAGAAGAAAGATATGGAAGCAAAACACATCCATACAGCAGTGAAGGTCAGATGGAATTATGACATTCCATATGGGAAGGCTTGAAGGGCTAAGCAGAAGGCTATGGAGGAAATGTTTGGGACGTTCTTCGACTCATATGATAATGTTGTCTGTCTCCTTGACATACTGAAGGAGAGGAATCCCGGCACTTATGATAACATACAACACACGAGGTTGGAGAGTATACCAGATTACAAGGTGTTGAAATGAGTATTCTTCTCTTTCGGTATGTGCATCGAAGATTTCCGGCATTGTCCTCCTGTGATGTTTGTGGATGGTACATTCCTGACTGGTCAGTACAAAGGGCAAATCCTGACTGCTATTGGTGTGGACGGGAACAACCAAATCATCCCACTAGCCATGGCATTTGTGGAGGGTGAGAACTTTCCGAGTTGGGTATGGTTCTTCCGGCAAGTTAAAATTGCGATCGTGAAGGACCGAACAAATGTGTGTGTCATTCATGACAGACATCCTGGTATATTGAAGGTCGTGAAGACGCTGAGTAATCCAACAGTTGATGAGCCAACACCTTGGAAGGACTTGCAAAGCCGGTGGTGCATGCGCCATCCGGGTGCAAAAATTTTCTCATAGTTCAAGAATAAACAGTTGATGAACTTGTTCAAAAAGTTATGCAAGCAGAATCAGCGACGCAAATACGTATTTATTTGGTCAAAACTAGATGAGTTCACTATAAAGCAGGTCGTTGCTAGGAAGAAAATGGAAAAATACCAGGTTAAATTAACAACACTCATCGTGGAGCTTGAGGAGCTAGTTGGTCTTTGTGACTTGCCCGCAATTGACCCTCCTAATATGAAGAGAAAGAAGGGCAGGGCAATAAAGACTTTTTTCTGAGTGGATAGAGAAAGAGACTCTAGTGAATTGGTCTTTGCTGCATGACAGCCATGGAGCTAGGTATGGCCACATGACAACCAATCTTGCAGAGGTCTATAACTTTGTACTCAGAGGGAATAGAGCATTGCCACTGACAACTATTGTGGAGGGTGTATTCCATGGCACTTTGAGATATTTCAGAGAAAGGCACGAGTTAGCAATGAAGCATATTGCAGATAATCAGAACACTCCTTATTGTAGCTGTGTCATGGAGTACATGGTTCAGAAGATAAAGAAAGCAAAAAAGCACACTGTCACACTCATAGGTAATCAGGAAAGGAGGTATGAGGTTCAGCTTCCTACTGATGGTTTTGGTTCTGCAAATGAGGTGAAGACGCATGAGGTTAAAATTGGAACAGAATTTTATCCAACTTGTGAGTGCACATGCAACAAACCGCAGTTATTGCACCTGCCTTGCTCACATGTGTTGGCTGCTTGTGGCTAGATTCAGTTGGATGCTATCTCCTTCGTGTCTCCATACTATTCAAAAGAGGCAGTACTCAATGTCTGGATAGGTGAGATGACAGGGTTTAGAGTCATCGGCAATTTCAACAAGGTAAACGATGGTGACAGAGTATACATCTCGGATCCTGGACTTCGGTGAACTAGCAGGGGCAAGCGTAAGGTAAAGCGCATCCGAAACGATATGGACCAATCTGAAGCTGGTGGATCAACCAGACAATGTTTGCTCTGCACGGCTTATGGGCATAGGATGAAATATTGCCCCGACCTGAAGAAAGACGGTGCTTCCACATCGACGACTGCGACAACAGTTGCAAGAGGAGGTCCTGGCAGTCATGGTGGACGTGGCAGTCGAGGCCGAAGGGACGGACGAGGAATGAATAACTCAGAAGCTACATAATGTGTGGGACTATTTTTTAATTTGTAATATGTCAGACTATGTTTTTATTTGTAATATGTCTGCACTATGTTTTAATGTGTAATATGTGGGACTATGTTTTTATTTGTAATATGCAAACACCTATGTTTTATTTTGTAATAAGTTTGGACTATGTTTTATTCTGTAATATGTGTGGACTATGTCCTAATTGCAAATATGGCTTCGTATCCATTGCTTAATGGTAATATCGATAGAGGGCATCGAGGCGCACTTACGGAATCGGGCACAAACTTAGATGTGTTGATCACTCGCACCCCAAAGTCTAACTGGATCATACACCCTTCATGGGTTGATAGGTATGTGTCGGTATAATGACTTACTATGGCGGGAAAGAAAGTGTCGGCAGAGTATGGAGGGAAATAATATGGCAGGATAGTAGGGCGGGAAAAGAAAACAGGGGATAGTACGGCGAGACAGTACGATCACTGTGGCAGATAGCTGAAAACAACATCTAGCTCCTGTTCACGCTGTTTGAAGGTTATGGGCACCAAATTATTGACTTCAATAGATGATGCCAGCAGAAAATTACCGAAACCTTCCTTCTTCAACACCATTTTATCACCCAAGCCAATGAAGTAGGAACAAGGAATGCTCACAAATATATCATCATCTTCAGCGGTGCTACTTTCGCTATTTTTCATTTCCGACATACGCTTTTCGAATTTGGTACATTTTTGGTACTAGTTCTAAAAAAATCTTAAATCTGGACATGGACAGCCCGACACAGCAACCCGGCCCGAAATTCCCGGGCTGGGCCTGCTACCCAGACCGGTTTCGGGCTTCAGTATATAGCAAGTCAGCATTTTCAAGCCGGGCTCGGGCTCTAGATTTCAGCCTAAAATTAGCCCGCCTGGCCCGCCTATAAGTGATCAGGAGAGGGATCAAAGGAGAGAGGTCGACTAGAGCAGCCCACTGACGGCCTACGAGCCTCTCCGACCCACCTAAACACCTAAACCTAGCACGACATCCCCCCTCTTAGAGCATCTCCAGCCATTGCCCCCCCTAGGGGCGCATAAAATTGTCGTCTGGGGCGAGCCAGCGCCAAATACGGTATGGGGGCGAGCGGGTTCCCAGCCGCCGGCCCCAGGGTCGCCCCCAGACGCGGGTTTTTTGAAAAATGGAATTCAGCAAAGTTCAACAAATTGGACAAAATATCCGGCTAAGTTTGGCAAACCAGACATATGTTCGACATATTCGACATTACACAAGTTATTTAAAAAACGCAACTAAAGGGCGAAGAAGTCGCTGACCACGACGAAGTCGCCGACGTCGCCGCCATCCTCGTCATCGTCGGCGGCGGATTTCTCCTCCTTGACACGATCACCCCTACTGGACCCCTGCTCGGCGTCGCCCTGGCGGACCGGTGGCGGTGGCGCGTCATCGTCACTGTCATCGAGGACGACGACGCCTCCCTCGTCGTTGCCACGGCACCGAGTGGCGAACTGCTCGTAGGCGTGCCACTATCGCTCTAGCTCCATGCGCGCCCAGTCTTCACGCGCCCACTTCAGGGCCGCGGCATCGTCGAGCTCCTCCTTGACGCCGCCGGCGAGCCCGGGCTCCGTCTTCACGACGGGGAGCCCCGGCTCCGTCTTCACGGCGGCGAGCCCCCGCTCCGTATTTGGCTTGACGTAGCGCGGAGGAGCCGAGGAGGAGGCGCACCTGCCACCCTCGCTGATGATGATGCCGGTGCTGCGGGCGCGCCAGCCGAGAGGCGTCTCCGTTGCGGGCTCGACCTTGATGCCAAACACCGCCAGCGAGCCGGAGGAATAAGAAGAGGAGCGGGAGGAGGATTGAGAGGATGAAAACGAGGAGGAGTCGAACCTCCTGGGCATCTATTGCCCAGCACTCCGGGTATGCTAGCAGCGGGTCATTGCCGCCCTCGAGGTGCTGGAGTACCTCGTGGAGGGTACGGCCGAGGGAGCCCCACCATAGGCGGAGCCCCTCGCTGTTCTTGGTGCCCCCCACCACCGGCGCCCCGTTGGTGGACGCCAGCCGATGCGCATGCCAGCGCTGGAAGTGTTGGGGAATGTTGCATGGGAAACAAAAAAATTCCTACGCACACGCAGATCTATCCATGGTGATGAGCATCTACGGGAGGGAGAGTGGATCTACGTACCCTTGTAGATCGCTATGCGGGAAGCGTTAAGAAACGCGGTTGGTGTAGTCGAACGTCTTCGCGATCCAAATTGCCGTGCGTCCCGCGATCCAATCATGATCCGTCCCGCGATCCAATCACGATCCATCCCATGATCCAATCATGATCCGTCCCATGAATTTGATCATGATCCGTCCCACGAACTTGATCACGATCCTTCCGATCTAGCGCCGAACGGACGACACCTCCGCGTTCAGCACACACACAGCTTCATGATGATCTCCGCCGTCTTGATCCAGCAAGAGGGAGCGGAGAGGAGGAAGAGTTCTCCGGCAGCGTGACGGTGCTCTGGCGATGGTGGTGGAGCTATTCCGGCAGGGCTTCGCCTAAGCACTGCAGAAAACCGATCTAGAGGAGAAACTATGCACTGGAGGAACGGGCAGCACGTGGCTGAAAATTCTGTGCAAAAACCCTAAGACCTCCAGTATATATAAGAGGAAGAGAGGAGGAGTCTTGGCACAAGGTCCACGCCTCCAAGGAGTCGGCCGAACCAGGTGGAGGAGGTGGACTCCACCTCCAATCCTATTAGGACTAGGATTCACCCTATTTTTGCCTTTTTCCACTTTTTCTCTTTAGGCCTTTTTTCCCAAACCGCATGGGCTTTGTGTGGGACTTCCACCAGCCCACTAAGGGCTGGTAAACACTCTCCCAAAACCCATGGAGCCTCTTGGGTAGAAATACCCCTCCCGATGGTCTCCCGGTACACTACCGGCACTCCCGGTACACTATCGATGAGCCCGAAACTTTTCCAACGACCAAAACAGGACTTCCTATATATGAATCTTTACCTCCAGACCATTCCGGAGCTCCTCATGACGTACGGGATCTCATCCGGCACTCTGAACAACCTTTGGTTACCACCATACATAACTCTATACTACCGAAACGTCACCAAACCTTAAGTGTGCAGACCCTGCGGGTTCGAGAACTATGTAGACATGACCGAGACACCTCTACGGTCAATAACCAATAGCGGGACCTGGATGTACATATTGGTTCCTACATATTCTATGAAGATCTTTATCAGTTGAACCTCTCTGTCAAGGATTCAGTTAATCCTGTATAATGTTCCCTTTGTTCTTCGGTATGTTACTTGCCCGAGATTCGATCGTCGGTATCTCCATACCTAGTTCAATCTCATTACCGGCAAGTCTCTTTACTCGTTCCGTAATACAATATCTCGTAACTAACAATTAGTCACATTGCTTGCAAGGCTTATTGTGATGTTGTATTACCGAATGGGCCCTGAGATACCTCTCCGTCACACGGAGTAACAAATCCCAGTCTTGATCCATGCCAACTCAACAGACACCCTCGGAGATACCTGTAGAGCACCTTTATAGTCACCCAGTTACATTGCAATGTTTGATACACACAAGGCACTCCTCTGGTATTCGTGAGTTGCATGATCTCATGGTCATAGGAACATATACTTGACATGCAGAAAATAGTGGCAATAAACTGACACGATCATATGCTACGTTTGTAGTTTGGGTCTTGTCCATCACATCATTCTCCTAATGATGTGATTGTTGGGGAACGTTGCATGGGAAACAAAAAAATTCCTACGCACACGCAGATCTATCCATGGTGATGAGCATCTATGAGAGGGAGAGTAGATCTACATACCCTTTTAGGTCGCTAAGCGGGAAGCGTTAAGAAACACGGTTGGTGTAGTCGAACGTCTTCGCGATCCAAATCATCGTGCGTCCCGCGATCCAATCATGATCCGTCCCGCGATCCAATCACGATCCATCCCGCGATCCGATCACGATCCGTCCCACGAACTTGATCACGATCCGTCCCACGAACTTGATCACGGTCCTTCCGATCTAGCACCGAACGGACGACACCTCCGCGTTCAGCACACGTACAGCTTGATGATGATCTCCACCGTCTTGATCCAGCAAGAAGGAGTGTAGAGGAATAAGTGTTCTCCGGCAGCCTGACGGCGCTCCGGCGATGGAGGAGGAGCAATTCCGGCAGGGCTTCACCTAAGCACTGCAGAAAACCGATCTAGAGGAGAAACTATGCACTGGAGGAACGGGTAGCACGTGGCTGAAAATCTAGTGCAAAAACCCTAAAACCTCTAGTATATATAAGAGGAGAGGAGGAGAGGCCTTGGCACAAGGGCCAAGGCCTCCTTGCTTCAGCCGAAGGAGAGAGGGAGAGGTGGAGTCCACCTCCAATCCTAGTAGGACTAGGATTCACCCTATTTTGCCTTTTTTCCACTTTTTCTCTTAGGCATTTTTTCCTCCAGCCACATGGGCCTATTATGGATGTTCCACCAGCCCACTAAGGGCTGGTTTACACCCTCCTACAGCCCATGTAGCCTCTTCGGTCGAAATACCCCTCCCGATGGCCTCCCGGTACACTACCGGCACTCCCGGTACACTACTGATGAGAACGAAACTTTTTCGGCGACCAAAACAGGACTTCCTATATATGAATCTTTACCTCCGAACCATTCTGGAGCTCCTCATGATGTCTGGGATCTCATACGGGACTCCGAACAAACTTCAGTCACCACCATACATAACTGTATACTACCAAAACGTCACCAAACCTTAAGTGTGCAGACCCTGCGGGTTCGAGAACTATGTAGACATGACCGAGACACCTCTACGGTCAATAACCAATGGCGGGACCTGGATGTCCACATTGGTTCCTACATATTCTACGAAGATCTTTATCGGTCGAACCCCTATGTCAAGGATTCAGTTAATCCCGTATGATGTTCCCTTTGTTCTTCGGTATGTTACTTGCCCGAGATTCGATCGTCGGTATCTCCATACCTAGTTTAACCTCGTTACTGGCAAGTCTCTTTACTTGTTCTGTAATACAAGATCTCGTAACTAACAATTAGTCACATTGCTTGCAAGGCTTATTATGATGTTGTATTCCCGAGTGGGCCTTGAGATACCTCTCCGACACACGGAGTAACAAATCCCAGTCTTGATCCATGCCAACTCAACAGACACCCTCGGAGACACCTATAGAGCACCTTTATATTCACCCAGTTACGTTGCGACATTTGATACACACAAGGTACTCCTCCGATATCTATGAGTTGCATGATCTCATGGTCATAGGAACATATACTTGACATGCAGAAAACAGTAGCAATAAACTGACACGATCATAAGCTACGTTTGTAGTTTGGGTCTTTGTCCATCACATCATTCTCCTAATGATATGATCCCATTATCAAATGACATCTCATGTCCATGGCTAGGAAACCTTAACCATCTTTCGATCAATGAGCTAGTCCACTAGAGGCATACCAGGGACATTGTGTTTGTCTATGTATCCATGTTTCCAGTTAATACAATTATAGCATGGATAATAAACGATTATCATGAACAAGGAAATACAATAATAAACAGTTTATTTATTGCCTCTAGGGCATATTTCCAATAGTGATCCCGTTATCAAATGACATCACATGTCAATGGCTAGGAAACCTTGACCATCTTTAATCAACGAGCTAGTTCACTAGAGGCATACTAGGGACAAAGTGTTGTCTATTTACCCACACATGTAATGTGTTTCCAATTAATACAATTATAGTATGGATAATAAACGATTATCATGAACAAGGAAATATAATAATAAACACTTTATTTATTGCCTCTAGGGCATATTTCCAACAGTCTCCCACTTGCACTAGAGTCAATAATCTAGCTCACATCACTATGTGATTTACATTGTAATGAATCGAACACCCATGTAGTTCTGGTGTTGATCATGTTTATCCCTTGGAAGAGGTTTAGTCAACGGGTCTGCAACATTCAGATCCATGTGAACTTTGCAAATATTTATGTCCTTCTCCTCGATGTAATCGCGGATGGAGTTGAAGCGTCGCTTTATGTGTCTGGTCCTCTTGTGAAACCTTGGTTCCTTGGCCAGAGAAATGGCACCAGTGTTGTCACAGAACAGGTTCATTGGATTTAGCGCACTGGGCACTACTCCAAGATCTGTCATGAACTGCTTCATCCAGACACCTTCCTTCGCCGCCTCCGAGGCTGCGATGTACTCCACTTCACATGTAAAATCGGCTACCATGCTTTGCTTGGAACTGCACCAGCTTACCGCTCCCCCGTTAAGAATAAATACGTATCCGGTTTGTGACTTAGAGTCATCCGGATCAGTGTCAAAGCTTGCATCGACGTAACCCTTTACGACGAGCTCTTCATCACCTCCATAAATGAGAAACATTTCCATAGTCCTTTTCAAGTACTTAAGGATATTCTTGACCGCTGCCCAGTGTTCCATTCGAGGATCACTTTGAAACCTTCTGGCCATACTTATGGCAAGGCTGACATCCGGTCTTGTGCACAACATTGCATACATGATAGAGCCTATGGCTGAAGCATAGGGGATGACACTCATCTTTTCTCTATCTTCTGCAGTCACTGGGCATTGAGTCTTACTCAACTTCACACCTTGTAACACACGCAAGAACCCCTTCTTAGACTAATCCATTTTGAACTTCTTCAAAACTTTATCAAGGTATGTGCTCTGTGAAAGTGCTATTAAGCGTCTCGATCTATCTCTATAGATCTTAATGCCTGATATGAAAGCAGCTTCTCCTAGGTCCTTCATTGAAAAACTCTTGTTCAAATATTCCTTCACGCTTTCCAGCATTTCTATATTGTTTCCAATCAGCAATATGTCATCCACATATAATATTAGAAACGCTATAGAGCTCCCACTCACTTTCTTGTAAATACAAGCTTCTGCATAAACTTGTATAAACTCAAACGCTTTGATCACCTCATCAAAACACTTATTCCAACTCCGAGATGCTTGCACCAGCCCATAAATGGATCGCTGGAGTTTGCAAACTTTGTCAGCATTCTCTGGATTGACAAAACCTTCTGGTTGCATCATATACAACTCTTCCTCAAGGAAACCGTTGAGGAATGTTGTTTTGACATCCATCTGCCAAATTTCATAGTTGAAATAAGAAGCTATTGCCAACATGATTCTGACAGACTTAAGCATCGCTACGGGTGAGAAGGTCTCATCATAGTCAACTCCTTGAACTTGTGAAAAAACCTTTGCCACAAGTCGAGCTTTATACACGGTGACATTACCGTCCGCGTCTGTCTTCTTCTTAAAGATCCATTTGTTCTGAATGGCCTTTCGCCCTTCAGGTAATACTTCCAAAGTCCATACTTTGTTTTCATACATGGATCCCATCTCGGATTTCATGGCCTCTAACCATTTCTCGGAATCTGGGCCCATCACTGCTCCTCCATAGCTCGTAGGTTCATTGTTGTCCAACAACATGACCTCCAAGACAGGGTTGCCGTACCACTTAGGAGTAGTACGCAGCCTTGTCGACCTACGAGGTTCAATAGTAGCTTGATCCGAAGCTTCATGATCATCATCATTAACTTCCTCTTCTACCGTCGTAGTTTCCACAGAAACACCTTTCTGCGCTGTGCTATTTTCTCGTTGAAGTAAAGGTTCAATAACCTCATCAAGATCTATTTTCCTCCCACTCAATTCTTTCGAGAGAAACTCTTTCTCAAGAAATGTTCCGTTCTTAGCGACAAACACTTTGCCTAAGGAACTGAGATAGAAGGTATACCCGACTGTCTCTTTCGGGTATCCTATGAAGACACATTTTTCCACTTTGGGTTCCAGCTTTTCAGGCTGAAGCTTTTTGACATAAGCATCACATCCCCAAACTTTAAGAAACGACAACTTTGGCCTCTTGCCAAACCACAGGTCATATGGAGTCATCTCAATGGATTTTTATGGTGCCCTATTTAAAGTGAATGCAGCCGTCTCTAATGCATAACCCCAAAACGATAGTGGCAAATCAGCAATAGACATCATAGAACGCTCCATATCTAATAAGGTTCGATTACGACGTTCGGACACACCATTACGCTGCGGTGTTCCGGGCGGTGTCAACTGTGAAACAATTCCACACTGTCTTAAGTGACTACCAAACTCATAACTCAGATATGAACCTCCGCGATCAGATCGTAGGAACTTAATCTTCTTATTACGATGATTCTCAACTTCACTCTGAAATTGATTGAACTTCTCAAACGTTTCAGACTTGTGTTTCATTAAGTAAATATACCCATATCTACTTAAGTCATCAGTGAAGGTGAGAAAATAATGATATCCACCATGCACCGTAACATTCATTGGACCGCACACATCAGTATGTATGATTTCCAATAAGTCACTTACCCGTTCCATTGTTCCAGAGAACGGCGTTTTAGTCATCTTGCCCATGAGGCATGGTTCACATGTGTCAAGTGACTCCAAAAGTCCATCAGCATGGAGCTTCTTCATGCGTTTTACACCAATATGACCTAAACGGTAGTGCCACAAGAAAGTGGTACTATCATTATCAACTCTACATCTTTTGGCATCAATGTTGTGAACATGTGTGTCATCACTATCAAGATTCAATATGAATAAACCCCTAACATTGGGTGCATGACCATAAAATATATTACTCATATAAATGGAACAACCTTTATTCTCTGATTTAAATGAGTAACCGTCTCGCAATAAAAAAGATCCAGATATAATGTTCATGCTTAACGCAGGCACTAAATAACAATTATTTAGGTTCATCACTAATCCCGATGGTAATCGAAGAGAGAGCGTGCCGATGGCGATCACATCAACCTTGGAACCATTTCCCACGCGCAACGTCACTTTGTCCTTTGCTAGCCTTCGTTTATTCCATAGTTCATGCTTTGAGTTGCAAATGTGAGCAACCGAACCGGTATCAAATACCCAGGCACTACTACGAGAGCTAGTAAGGTACACATCAATAACATGTATATCATATATACCTTGTTTGTCGTTGGCCGCCTTCTTGTCAGCCAGGTACTTGGGGCAGTTTCGCTTCCAATGACCAGTTCCCTTGCAATGAAAGCACTCAGTTTCTGGCTTGGGTCCATGCTTGGGCTTCTTTACAGGAGTAGCAACTCCTTTGCCATCCTTCTTGGTTTTACCCTTCTTGCCCTTGACCTTGACCGTGAAAGTTTTCTTGAAACTAGTGGTTTTATTGACCATCAACACTTGATGTTCTTTCTGGATTTCAGACTCAGCGACTTTTAGCATCGCAAACAGCTCGGCGACTGACTTGTTCATCCCGTGCATGTTATAGTTCATCACAAAGCTCTTGTAACTAGGTGGCGGTGATTGAAGAACTCTGTCAGTGATCGCCTCTGGCGGAAGGGCAATTCCCAACTCCGCTAGACGAGTTGAATACCCAGACATTCTGAGTATATGTTCACTAATAGACCCGTTCTCCTCCATCTTGCAAGCATAGAATTTATCGGAGGTTTCATACCTCTTGATCCGGGCATTCTTCTGAAAGATAAACTTCAACTCCTGGAACATCTCATATGCTCCATGACGTTCAAAATGTCTTTGAAGTCCCGGTTCTAAGCCATACAATATTGCACACTGAACTATTGAGTAATCTCTAGTACGTGCCTCCCAAGCGTTCTTAACGTCTTCGGAGGTCATATCTTTGTTTGGTCACCAAGCGGTGCATCAAGGACATATGATTTCTGGGAAGTCGTGAGGATAATCCTCAGATTATGGGCCCATTCAACAAAGTTACTTCCATCATCTTTCAACTTAGCTTTCTCTAGGAATGCATTAAAATTCAGGGGTGCTACTACGCGAGCCATTGATCTACAACATAAATATGCAAAGTTTACTTAGACTATTGTTCAAGATAATGAGTTTAGTTAATCAAATTACTAAAGCTCCCACTCAAATCGACATCACTCATGTCACCTGAGTGTCACATGATCCAAATCCACCAACTCAAGTCCGATCATCACGTGAGTTGAGGTGGCTTCAATGGTGAACATCATTATGTTGATCATATCTACTATATGACTCATGTTCGACCTTTCGGTATCTTGTGTTCCGAGGCCATGTCTATACATGCTAGGCTCGTCAAGTTTAACCCGAGTGTTCTACACGTGCAACCCTGGCTTGCACCCGTTGTATGTGAACGTAGAGTCTATCACACCCGATCATCACGTGGTGTCTCAACACGACGAACTTTCGCAATGGTGCACACTCGGGGAGAACACAATTTATCTTGAAATTTAAGTGAGGGATCACCTTATAATGCTACCGTTGTCCTAAGCAAAACAAGGTGCATAAAAGGATTAACATCACATGCAAATCATAAGTGACATGATATGGCCATGAACTTGTGCTTTTGATCTCCATCTTGAAAGCACCGGCATGATCTCCATCATCACCGGCAAGACACCATGATCTCCATCATCTTGATCTCCATCAACGTGTTGCCATCGAGGTTGTCGCGCCCAACATACTTCTACTACTATTGCTACTGTTTAGCGATAAAGTAAAACATTACATAGCGCTTAATGATTGGCACGCAGGTCATACAATAACAAAAGACAACCCTATGGCTCCTACCGGTTGTCGTACTCATCGACATGCAAGTCGTGATAATCTATACATCACATGATCATCTCATACATCACATATATCACATCATGTAATTGGCCATATCACATCACAACATACCCTCCAAAAACAAGTTAGACGTCCTATAATTGTTGTTGCATGTTTTACGTGGCTGCTACGTGTATCTAGCAAGAACAATTCTCATCTACGCAAAAACCACAACGGTGATACACTAGCTGCTTTTCAACCTTCTCAAGGACCGCCTTTGTCAAATCCAATCCAACTAAAGTGAGAGAAACTGGCACCCGCAAGCCATCTATGCAACAAGTTGCGGTCGATGGAACTGGTCTCTCGTAAGCGTACGAGTAATGTTGGTCTGGGTCGCTTCATCTCACAATACCGCTGAACCAAAATCCGACCAAGGGAGGAAGCAATCTAAGCATTAACGCCCACAAACCTTTTGTGTTCTACTCGAGATCTCATCTACACATAGACATAGCTCATGATGCCACTGTTGGGGAACGTTGCATGGGAAACAAAAAATTTCCTACGCACACACAGATCTATCCATGGTGATGAGCATCTACGAGAGGGAGAGTGGATCTATGTACCCTTATAGATCGCTAAGCGGGAAGCGTTAAGAAACGCGGTTGGTGTAGTCGAACGTCTTCGCGATCCAAATCGCCGTGCGTCCTGCGATCCAATCACGATCCGTCCCGTGATCCAATCATGATCCGTCCCGCGATCCAATCACGATCCGTCCCACAAACTTGATCACGATTCGTCCCACGAACTTGATCACGATCCTTCCGATCTAGCGCCGAACGGACGGCACCTCCGCGTTCAGCACACGTACAACTTCATGACGATCTCCGCCGTCTTGACCCAGCAAGAGGGAGCGGAGAGGAGGAAGAGTTCTCCGGCAGCATGACGGCACTCCGGCGATGGTGGTGGAGCTATTTCGGTAGGGCTTCGCCTAAGCACTGCAGAAAACCGATCTAGAGCAGAAACTATGCACCGGAGGAACGGGCAGCACGTGGCTGAAAATTCTGTGCAAAACCCCTAAGACCTCCAGTATATATAAGAGGAAGAGAGGAGGAGGCTTGGCACAAGGGCCAAGCCTCCAAGGAATCGGCCGAACCAGATGGAGGAGGTGGACTCCACCTCCAATCCTAGTAGGACTAGGATTCACCCTATTTTTGCCTTTTTCCACTTTTTCTCTTTAGGCCTTTTTTCCCAAACCGCATGGGCCTTGTGTGGGACTTCCACCAGCCCACTAAGGGCTGGTAAACACTCTCCCACAGCCCATGTAGCCTCTTGGGTCGAAATACCCCTCCCGATGGTCTCCCGGTACACTACCGGCACTCTCGGTACACTACCGATGAGCCCAAAACTTTTCCGGTGACCAAAACAGGACTTCCTATATACGAATCTTTACCTCCGGACCATTCCGGAGCTCCTCGTGACATCCAGGATCTAATCCGGGACTCCGAACAACCTTCAGTCACCACCATACATAACTCTATACTACCGAAACATCACCAAACCTTAAGTGTGCAGACCCTGCGGGTTCGAGAACTATGTAGACATGACCGAGACACCTCTACGGTCAATAAACAATAGCGGGACCTGGATGTCCATATTGGTTCCTACATATTCTATGAAGATCTTTATCGGTTGAACCTCTCTGTCAAGGATTCAGTTAATCCTGTATAATGTTCCCTTTGTTCTTCGGTATGTTACTTGCCCAAGATTCGATCGTCGATATCTCCATACCTAGTTCAATCTCATTACCGGCAAGTCTCTTTACTCGTTTAGTAATACAAGATCCCGTAACTAACACTTAGTCACATTGCTTGCAAGGCTTATTGTGATGTTGTATTACCGACTGGGCCCTGAGATACCTCTCCGTCACACGGAGTAACAAATCCCAGTCTTGATCCATGCCCAACTCAATAGACACCCTCGGAGATACCTATAGAGCACCTTTATAGTCACCCAGTTACATTGCGACGTTTTATACACACAAGGCACTCCTCCGGTATCCGTGAGTTGCATGATCTCATGGTCATAGGAACATATACTTGACATGCAGAAAACAGTAGCAATAAACTGACACGATCATATGCTACGTTTGTAGTTTGGGTCTTGTCCATCACATCATTCTTCTAATGATGTGATCCCGTTATCAAATGACATCACATGTCAATGTCTAGGAAACCTTGACCATCTTTGATCAACAAGCTAGTTCACTAGAGGCATACTAGGGACAAAGTGTTGTCTATTTACCCACACATGTAATGTGTTTCCAATTAACACAATTATATCATGGATAATAAACGATTATCATGAACAAGGAAATATAATAATAAACACTTTATTTATTGCCTCTAGGGCATATTTCCAACAGGAAGTACGCCGCCCACGACGCGTGGTTGTCTGCGGCGTACTGGGGGAGGGCGCGCTGCTCCTCCGTCATGGACGCCCGCACGCGGTAGACCTCAGCAGCGAAGATGCTGGGGCGCGCGTCGACGTCGGACACCGTAGGGATGGGTACGCCCTTGTTGCTGAGCCTCCACCCAGTTGGCCCGACGCATGTCTGGTGGCGCCGGGATGTTCGCCTCGAAGAAAAGGTAGGCCTCCCACTCGTGGAGCAAGCGGCGGCCGAAGCCGTTGGCCGCCGCCGCGTCACCAGGGAATCGCTCGGCCATCGGTTTGGGCTTGGGGAGAGAGGGAAGGGAAGGAACGTCGGCAGACGGAGAGAGAGGCAGAGCTTGACGGTCGCTATGGGCTGGTGTGGCCAGAGGCGAGGGGAGGCGCTGGTTTTATAGCCCGTGCCGTGTGTACGCGTGGCGGGAGGGGAGGCGTCACCGCGCCGCCCGTGACGCGTCACCCGTGAATCAATGGCAAGGCTGACCGGTGGCAGCCTTGCCATTGATTCCCCGCGGGAAACAGAGGCATTCTGAGGGAAGACTAGGCACGTGTCGCTGACTCGGCGGGCTCATGGCTCTTTCGTGACAAAATCGCTCACCCCGGCGCCCCCGGGCGCCCCCAAGCGCGCCGGGTTCGGTCTGGGTCCGGCGGCGCCAGTTTCAGCCCAAACCGACTAAAAATGACCTCCTGGGGGCACGACTGGGCCAATTTTTGGGCGCCAGCGCTGAAAAATCGCCTGGGGAGGGCCTGTTGGGGCGCGGCTGGAGATGCTCTTAGTCCCACTCTCTTCTTTCCTCCCTGCGACACATCCTAAACCTAGCCGCAATCCCCTATGCCCACACGCGCATGGCCCCCTTTGTCCCTCCTACGGCGATGCCTCGAACCCTGGACGGCGGCGACGGCTTGGTCCCTAGACGGCGATAGCACGCACATCTCACCATGGACAGAGGTGCGCACCCTGGACGGTGGCGACGCTGTTCCTAGGCGCCCGATATTCGTCTCCTAGTCACCCGTCTCGTCGTATGCAACTCTGTGTCGACTACATCCACTTGCAACCAGACGCCGGTTCCAGCCCCTTCGACCTAACGCCGGTGGCCGAACTGCACCAATGCCGATGACCAAACTAGACCGACCATGTTGTTGCTGCTCTATTACTACTATCTAATTTGTGTGGCAGACTCATATGTGTGCTAGATTGATTCTGTTCATAAATGTATTTGTTGCCATATTATGATATACTATGATGACATATTGTGATAGACTATGATGCCATTTGTGTTATTGATTTATAAACCTTTTGTTGTGTTAGGCATGGCAAGTGCAGACCATGAAGGCGAAGAGGGCCTAACTGTTGTGGTTACTCCTCTAGCTATTCCAACTCCTCCAGTTGTTCTAGTTGTTCGTGTTACTGCTCGTTCGGTTGCTCGTGTTACTGCTACTACTAGGCACACGCGTGCAAGACCGAATGGAAGGTGCGACTCTAATGCAACTGAACCTACTCAATAGCGGGCAAGAAGTGAAGCAACACCATCTCAAACTAGTGAGTCATGAAACTGCAATTGAGCAGCCACAACCAAAGGTTACTCCTTGTCCTAAACTCAAATCTAAGTATTGTCAAGATTTCAATATGATAGAAGGTGATGCTCATGAGGTGATTGCTGAGTGTTTAAAGTGTCATGGGATTCTGAAAGGTCACTCAAGAAACGAGACTTTCCATCTATTAAGGCATACTAAAAATGTGCATCCGCGTGATTCCAAATGAGGTGAACAACTACTTTATGAAATCTGAAAAGAATGATGATGGCTCTCATCAATTGAAAATGGAAAGTTTGATTATGAATCTTTAGAGTTGTGGTATCCCTATTTCTTTTAGAAGGTTGTCATGCATTTTTCGTGGTAGAAGAGTCATTCTATAGATCTATGATGAGTAAAGCTTGCCCTCAATACAAGAACATTAGTCGTTACACTATCAAAATGGATATCATGACAATGTTTGAAAGGATATAGAAAAGAGTTGATGGAGGTTATTCACACTTTCCCTTGCAGGGTTAGCTTCACAGATAACAATTGGAAATCTGATATCACAAAATTTAGTTACATTTGCATCACTTGTCACTATATTGATGCTTCATGGAAACTGACCAAGAGGATAATTTGGTTTAAGAAATTGAATCCACCGTATAATGGCGCAACTGTTGCTAATGAAGTTTACTTATCCTTTCATGAATGTAGACTTGACACAAAAATGATGTGCATGACACTCGATAATGCAACATACAATGTCAAGTTGGTTGATTCTCTGATAACCATTTGATGCTTGATGGTGCTTTTCCTCTGTTTGGTTGCTGTTGGAAGACGTAGTAGTAAATCAAAAAAATTCCTACGTGTTCACCAAGATCTATCTATGGAGAAACCAGCAACGAGTAAGGGGAGAGTGCATCTTCATACCTTTGAAGATCACTAAGCGGAAGCGTTATAATAACACGGTTGGTGGAGTCGTACTCGTAGCGATTCAGATCGCGGTGGACTCCGATCTTAGTGCCGAACAACGGCGCCTTCATGTACAACACACGTGCAGCCCGGTCACGTCTCCTATGCCTTGATCTAGAAAGGAGGAAGGAGAGGTTGAGGGAGAGCTCTGGCAACACGATGGCGTGGTGACAGTGGAGCTGCGTGGTACTCCGTCAGGGCTTCGTCAAGCACTACGGAGAACGAGGAGAAGGAGAAGTAGGGCTGCGCCGAGAGGGAGAGAGATTCGTGTGTTGCAGCCATCCAAAACCCCACATATATATAGGGGGAAGGAGGAGGAGGCACCCCATCTAGGGTTCCCACCCTAGAGGGTGCGGCAGCCCTAGATGGGAGGGCCGGTGGCCAAGGTGGGAGGAGTGGCGATGCCCTAGGGTGGGCCTTGGGCCCATCCACGCCCTAGGGATTGCCCCCTCCACCCCTTGCTATGCCTTGGGCAGGGGTTGGAGGCACACCAGCCCACCTAGGGGCTGGTTCCCTCCCACTCTTGGTCCATGAAGCCTCCCAGAGCTGGTGGCCCCACTTGGTGGACCCCCGGAACCCTTCCGGTGGTCCCGGTACGTTACCGGTGACGCCCGAAACATTTTCGGTAACCAAAACCTCACTTCCTATATATCAATCTATCTCCAAACCATTCCAAAACTCCTCATGACGTCCAGGATCTCATCCGGGACTCCGAACTACCTTCAGTAACCACGTACACTATTTCCCTATAACCCCAACGTCATCGAACCTTAAGTGTGTAGACCCTATGGGTTCGGGAGACACGTAGACATGACCGAGACACCTCTCCGGTCAATAACCAATATGGGATTTGGATACCCATGTTGGCTCCCGCATGCTCCACGATGATCTCATCGGATGAACCATGATGTAGGGGATTCAATCAATCCCGTATACAATTCCCTTTGTCTACCGGTATGATACTTGCCCGAGATTCGATCGTTGGTATCCCTATACCTTGTTCAATATCATTACCGGCAAGTCTCTTTACTCGTTCTGTAACACATCATCCCGTGGCTAACTCCTTCGTCACTTTGAGCTCATTATAATGATGTCTTACCGAGTGGGCCCACAGATACCTCTCCGTCACACGGAGTGACAAATCCCAGTCTCGATTCATGCCAACCCAACAGACACTTTCGGAGATACCCGTAGTGCACCTTTATAGCCATCCAGTAATGTTGTGATTTTTGGCACACCCAAAGCATTCCTACGGTATCCGGGAGTTGCACAATCTCATGGTCTAAGGAAATGATACTTGACATTGGAAAAGCTTTAGCAGATGAACTACACGATCTTGTGCTATGCTTAGGATTGGGTCTTGTCCATCACATCATTCTCCTAATGGTGTGATCTCGTTATCAATGACATCCAATGTCCATGGTCATGAAACCGTGACCATCTATTGATCAACGAGCTAGCCAACTAGAGGCTCACTAGGGACAGGTTGTGGTCTATGTATTCACACATGCATTACAGTTTCCGGTTAATACAATTATAGCATGAATAATAGACAATTATCATGAGCAAGGAAATACAATAATAACCATTTTATTATTTCCTCTAGAGCATATTTCCAATAGTCTCCCACTTGCACTAGAGTCAATAATCTAGTTACATTGTGATGAATCGAACACCCATAGCATTTTGGTGTTGATCATGGTTTGCTCGTGAGAGAGGCTTAGTCAACGGATCTGCGACATTCAGATCCGTATCTACTTTACAAATGTCTATATCTCCCTCCTGAATGTAATTGCGGATGGAGTTGAAGCGGCGCTTGATGTGTCTTGTCTACTTGTGAAACCTGGGCTCCTTCGATAGGGCAATAGCTCCAGTGTTGTCATAGAATAGAGTCATCGGGTCCGACGCACTTGAAATTACTACTAGGTCGGTGATGAACTCCTTCATCCAGACTCCTTCCTTTGCTGCTTCCGAAGCAGCTATGTACTCCGCTTTACATGTAGATGCCGCCACGACGCTTTGCTTGCTGCTGCACCAGCTGACTGCCCCTCCATTCAAAATATACACGTATCCGGTTTGCGACTTGGAGTCGTCCGGATCAGTGTCAAAGCTAGCATCGACGTAACCCTTTACGATGAGCTTTTCGGCACCTCCATATACGAGAAACATGTCCTTTGTCCTTTTCAGGTACTTCAGGATATTCTTGACCACTTTCCAGTGTTCCGCTCCGGGATCACTTTGGTACCTCCCTGCCAAACTTATGGCAAGGTTCACATCAGGTCTGGTACACAACATGGCATACATAATAGAGCCTATGGATGAAGCATAGGGGATGACACTCATCACTTCTCTATCCTTTGCCGTGGTCAGGCATTGAGTCGTACTCAATCTCACACTCTGTAACACAGGCAAGAACCCCTTCTTGGACTGATCCATATTGAACTTCTTCAATATATTTTCAAGGTATGTGCTTTGTGAAAGACCTATGAGGCGTCTCGATCTATCTCTATAGATCTTAATACCTAATATGTAAGCAGCTTCTCCAAGGTCCTTCATTGAAAAACATTTATTCAAGTAGGCCTTTATACTTTCCAAAAGTTCTATATCATTTCCCATTATCAGTATGTCATCCACATATAATATGAGAAATGCTACAGAGCTCCCACTCACTTTCTTGTAAATGCAGGGTTCTCCATAAACCTGTACAAACCCAAACGCTTTAATCACTCATTAAAGCGAATGTTCCAACTCTGAGATGCTTGCACCAGCACATAGATGGAGCGCTGAAGCTTGCATACCTTGTTAGCATCTTTAGGATCGACAAAACCTTCCGGCTCCATCATATACAGTTCTTCCTTAAGGAAGCCATTAAGGAATGTCGTTTTGACATCCATTTGCCAGATCTCATAATCATAAAATGCGGCAATTGCTAACATGATTCGGACAGACTTCAGCATCGCTACGGGTGAGAAAGTCTCATCGTAGTCAACTCCTTGAACTTGTCGATAACCCTTAGCGACAAGTCGAGCCTTATAGACGGTCACATTACCATCAGCGTCAGTCTTCTTCTTAAAGATCCATTTATTTTCAATGGCTCGCTTATCATCAGGCAAGTCCACCAAAGTCCACACTTTGTTCTCATACATGGATCCTATCTCGGATTTCATGGCTTCAAGCCATTTGTTGGAATCCGGGCCCACCATCGCTTCTTCATAGTTCAAAGGTTCACCGTTGTCCAACAACATGATCTCCAGGACAGGGTTGTCGTACCACTCTGGTGCGGAACGTATCCTAGTGGACCTTCGACGTTCAATAGTAACTTGATGTGAAGTTTCATGATCATCATCATTAACTTCCTCTCTAGCCGGTGCAGGCTCCACAGAAACAACTTCCTGTGCTGCGCTACTCTCCGGTTTGAGTGGAGGTACAATTACCTCATCAAGTTCTATTTTCCTCCCACTTACTTCTTTCGAGAGAAACTCTTTCTCGAGAAAGGATCCATTCTTGGCAACAAAGACTTTGCCTTCGGATCTGAGGTAGAAGGTATACCCAATAGTCTCTTTGGGATATCCTATGCAAACTCATTTTTCCGCTTTGGGTTCGAGCTTCTCAGGTTGAAGTTTCTTCACATAAGCATCGCATCCCCAAACTTTTAGAAATGACAGTTTAGGTTTGTTTCCAAACCATAATTCATACGGTGTAGTCTCAACGGACTTTGACGGTGCCCTATTTAAAGTGAATGCGGCAGTCTCTAATGCATATCCCCAAAATGATAGCGATAAGTCGGTAAGAGACATCATAGATCGCACCATATCCAATGGAGTGCGATTACAACGTTCAAACACACCATTTTGCTGAGGTGTGCCAGACGGCGTGAGTTGTGAAACAATTCCACATTTCCTTAGGTGCGTGCCAAACTCGTGACTCAAATATTCTCCGCCACGATCAGATCGTAGGCACTTTATTTTCCTATCACGTTGATTCTCTACCTCACTCTGAAATTCCTTGAACCTTTCAAAGGTTTCAGACTTGTGTTTCATTAAGTAGACATACCCATATCTGCTCAAGTCATCAGTGAGGGTGAGAACATAACGGTAGCCACCGCGAGCCTCGACACTCATTGGACCGCATACATCGGTATGTATTATTACCAACAAGTTAGTTGCTCGCTCCATTGTTCCGGAGAATGGAGTCTTGGTCATCTTGCCCATGAGGCATGGTTTGCACGTGTCAAATGATTCAAAATCAAGAGACTCCTAAAGTCCATCAGCATGGAGCTTCTTCATGCGTTTGACACCAATATGACCAAGGCGGCAGTGCCACATGTAAGTGGGACTATCGTTATCAACCTTACACTTTTTGGTACTCACACTATGGACATGTGTAACATCACGTTCGAGATTCATCAAAAATAAACCATTGACTAGCGGGGCATGACCATAAAACATTTCTCTCATATAAATAGAACAACCATTATTCTCAGATTTAAATGAGTAGCCATCTCGCATCAAGCGAGATCCAGATACAATGTTCATGCTCAAAGCTAGTACGAAATAACAATTATTAAGGGTTAAAATGAATCTTGAAGGTATATGTAGAGGTAGCGTGCCGACGGCGATCACATCGACCTTGGAACTGTTCCCGACGCGCATCGTCACCTCATCCTTTGCCAGCCTCCGCTTATTCCGCAGCTCCTGCTTGGAGTTACAAATGTGGGCAACTGCACCGGTATCAAATACCCCAGAGCTACTACGAGCGCTGGTTAGGTACACATCAATAACAAGTATATCACATATACCTTTAACGTTGTCGTCCTTCTTATCCGCTAAGTACTTGGGGCAGTTCCGCTTCCAGTGACCGGTACCCTTGCAATAAAAACACTCAGTCTCAGGCTTGGGTCCATTCTTGTTCTTCTTCCCGGCAACTTGCTTACCGGGCACGGCAACATCTTTGCCGTCCTTCTTGAAGTTCTTCTTACCCTTGCCTTTCTTGAAACTAGTGGTCTTATTCACCATCAACACGTGATGCTCCTTTTTGATCTCGACCTCCGCTGATTTCAGCATCGAGTACAACTCACGAATGGACTTCTCCATACCCTGCATATTGTAGTTCATCACGAAGCTCTTGTAGCTAGGTGGGAGCAACTGGAGGATTCTGTCAATAACCGAGTCATCCGGGAGATTAACTCCCAGCTGAGTCAAGCGGTTATGCAACCCAAACATTTTGAGTATGTGCTCACCGACAGAACTATTCTCCTCCATCTTACATCTGAAGAACTTGTCGGAGACGTCATATTTCTCGACCCAGGCATGAGCTTGCAAAACCAGTTTCAGCTCTTGGAACATCTCATATGCTCCGTGTTGCTCAAAAAGCTTTTGGAGCCCCGGTTCTAAACTGTAAAGCATGCCGCACTGAACAAGGGAGTAATCATGACAGCGTGACTGTCGAGCGTTCATAATGTCTTGGTCCACTGGGAAAATGGGTGGGTCACCTAGCGGTGCATCAAGGACATACAATCTCTTGGAAGCTATGAGAATGATCCTCAAGCTACGGACCCAGTCTGCATAGTTGCTTCCATCATCTTTCAGCTTGGTTTTCTCTAGGAACGCGTTAAAGTTGAGGGTGACATTAGCGTTGGCAATTGGATCTATAATATAGATTGTAAAGACAATTTTAGACTAAGTTCATGATAATTAAGTTCACATAATCAAATTATTTAATGAACTCCCACTTAGATAGACATCTCTCTAATCATCCAAGTGATACATGATCCATGTCAACTAGCCCGTGTCCGATCATCACGTGAGACAGAGACGGACTAGTCATCCATGGTGAACATCTCCATGTTGATCGTATCTTCTATACGACTCATGTTCGACCTTTCGGTCTTCCGTGTTCCGAGGCCATGTTTGTACATGCTAGGCTCGTCAAGTCAACCTAAGTATTTCGCGTGTGTAAATCTGGCTTACACCCGTTGTATGCGAACGTTAGAACCTATCACACCCGATCATCACGTGGTGCTTCGGAACAACGATCCTTAGCAATGGTGCACAGTTAGGGTGAACACCTTTCTTGAAATTTTATTGAGAGATCATCTTATTTACTACCGTCGTTCTAAGCAAATAAGATGTAAACATGATAAACATCACATGCAATCAATATAGTGACATGGTATGGCCAATATCATCTTGCTCCTTTGATCTCCATCTTTGGGGCACCATGATCATCACTGTCACCGGCACGACACCATGATCTCCATCATCATGATCTCCATCATCGTGTCTTCATGAAGTTGTCTCGCCAACTATTACTTATACAACTATGGCTAACGTTTAGCAATAAAGTAAAGTACTTACATGGCGTTTATGATTGACACGCAGGTCATACAATAAAATAAGACAACTCCTATGGCTCCTGCCGGTTGTCATACTCATCGACATGCAAGTCGTGAATCCTATTACAAGAACATGATCAATCTCATACATCACAATGCATCACATCACATCCTTTGGCCATATCACATCACAAGGCATATGCTGCAAAAACAAGTTAGACGTCCTCTAATTTGTAGTTGCAAGTTTTTACGTGGCTGCTATAGGTTTCTAGCAAAAATGTTTCTTACCTACGCCAAAACCACAACGTGACATGCCAATTGGTATTTACCCTTCATAAGGACCCTTTTCATCGAATCCAATCCGACTAAGGTGGGAGAGACACACACCCGCTAGCTACCTTATGCAACAAGTGCATGTCAGGCGATGGAACCGGTCTCACGTAAGCGTACGTGTAAAGTTGGTCCGGGCCGCTTCATCCCACAATACCGCCGAATCAAGATAAGACTAGTAGTGGTAAGCAAATTAACAAGATCGACGCCCATAACTACTTTGTGTTCTACTTGTGCATAGATTCTACGCATAGACCTAGCTTTGATACCACTGTTAGAAGACGTAGTAGTAAATCAAAAAAATTCCTACGTGTTCACCAAGATCTATCGATGGAGAAACCAGCAAC
This sequence comes from Hordeum marinum, assembly GCA_022496015.1. Taxonomy (NCBI): domain Eukaryota; kingdom Viridiplantae; phylum Streptophyta; class Magnoliopsida; order Poales; family Poaceae; genus Hordeum; species Hordeum marinum. The sequence goes on from CM039672.1 coordinate 392,548,408, forward strand.
GAGTAAGGGAAGAGTGCATCTTCATACCTTTGAAGATCGCTAAGCAGAAGCGTTACAAGAACGCGGTTGGTGGAGTCGTACTCGTAGCGATTCAGATCGCGGTGGACTCCGATCTTAGCGCCGAACAACGGTACCTTCGTGTTCAACACATGTGCAGCCCGGTAACGTCTCCTACACCTTGATCCAGCAAGGAGGAAGGAGAGGTTGAGGGAGAGCTCTAGCAGCACGATGGCGTGGTGACGGTGGAGCTGCGTGGTACTCCATCAGGGCTTCGCCAAGCACTACGGAGAACGAGGAGAAGGAAAAGTAGGGCTGCACCGAGAGGGAGAGAGATTCGTGTGTTGCAGCCCTCCAAAACCCCACATATATATAGGGGGAAGGAGGAGGAGGCACCCCATCTAGGGTTCCCACCCTAGAGAGTGCGTCAGCCCTAGATGGGAGGGCCGACGGCCAAGGTGGGAGGAGTGGCGGCACCCTAGGGTGGGCCTTGGGCCCATCCACGCCCTAGGGTTTGCCCCTCCCCCCCCTTGCTGCGCCTTGGGATGGGGTTGGAGGCGCACCAGCCCACCTAGGGGCTGGTTCCCTCCCATTCTTGGCCCATGAAGCCTCCCGGAGCTGGTGGCCCCACTTGGTGGACCCCCGGAACCCTTCCGGTGGTCCCGGTACGTTACCGGTGACGCTCGAAACATTTCCAGTAACCAAAACCTCACTTCCTATATATCAATCTTTGTCTCCGGACCATTCCGAAACTCCTCGTGACGTCTGGGATCTCATCTAGGACTCTGAACTACCTTTGGTAACCACGTACACTATTTCCTATAACCCCAACGTCATCGAACCTTAAGTGTGTAGACCCTACGGGTTCGGGAGACACGTAGACATGACCGAGACACCTCTCCGGTCAATAACCAATACGGGATTTGGATACCCATGTTGGCTCCCGCATGCTCCATGATGATCTCATCGGATGGACCACGATGTCGGGGATTCAATCAATCCCGTATACAATTCCCTTTGTCTACCGGTATGATACTTGCCCGAGATTCGATCGTTGGTATCCCTATACCTTGTTCAATCTCGTTACCGGCAAGTCTCTTTACTCGTTCTGTAACACATCATCCCATGGCTAACTCCTTAGTCACTTTGAGCTCATTATGATGATGTCTTACCGAGTGGGCCCAAAGATACCTCTCCGTCACACGGAGTGACAAATCCCAGTCTCGATTCATGCCAACCCAACAAACACTTTCGGAGATACCCGTAGTGCACCTTTATAGCCACCTAGTTATGTTGTGACGTTTGGCACACCCAAAGCATTCCTACGGTATCCAGGAGTTGCACAATGTCATGGTCTAAGGAAATGATACTTGACATTGGAAAAGCTTTAGCAGATGAACTACACGATCTTGTGCTATGCTTAGGATTGGGTCTTGTCCATCACATCATTCTCCTAATGATGTGATCTCGTTATCAATGACATCCAATGTCCATGGTCATGAAACCGTGACCATCTATTGATCAACGAGCTAGCCAACTAGAGGCTCACTAGGGACAGGTTGTGGTCTATGTATTCACACATGCATTACGGTTTCCGGTAATACAATTATAGCATGAACAATAGAAAATTATCATGAACAAGGAAATACAATAATAACCATTTTATTATTGCCTCTAGGGCATATTTCCAACGGTTGCTTCTTTCAAGTCCGTTGTTGTGCACGCATCTTGAATCTAGTTTTCATGCTAGTTTTAAATTGATTGACGTTCTGTTGGGAAACTTAGAGGTGGCACACAATACATCAAAGCTTCTTCCAACGGGATCTTCACATTCTATGACATAGTTGAGAATATCTTTCATTTCAATGCCACAAGAAAGCTTAGAGTTGATATGCATGTGCGTCGGAATTCAACCTATGCAATGCTAGAAAGTTATTTGTACTTCAAGGTTGTCTTCATATGGTTTGCGGGACAGGATAGCATCTTCAAATCACGCTAGCTTCTTACCGAATTTTGAAGAACGGGATAAGTTAGCCACCATGCATAGTCTTTGGAATACTTCCTATGATGTTACATTGTTTTTTCCTGGCACAAAATATCCCACTTACAATTTGTACTTCAGGTGTGTTACATGGTGCATACACGCTTGTTGGAGGCATATAATGTTGGGAAGGAGTTTATATCTCCCATGTTGGTTGATATGAAAGAAAAGTTTGATAAATATTGGTCTGGTTATAGTGTATTCCTACCATGTGTTGTTGTTGTTGTTGATCCACGCTATAAGCTCAATTTACAACAGCAAGCTTTATGAACCTGATGAAGCCGAACGTCGAGTGGCGGGAAGTTAGAACTACTTTGATCAATCTCTTCAATGAGTATAACTGATTTGTTATTAGTAATACTTCATTTGATAGGGTTGCACCTAGCACTAGTGCAAGTGTGGTTCATGTCATGAGGTGGGGGGGGGGCAATGCCCCCCTATCCCTTATGTGGTCATTATTGAACTAGTCCTTACTATGAGCACTTCATTTAGGCGTTGCCATTACACTTTCAAGTCATTACTATGAGCACTTCGTTTAGGCATTGCCATTACGCTTTCAACCAGGCATACGAGCCATGGGCGTGGAGGCCAATGTTTCTTCCAACAAGGTCGCCGTCCATGGTTACATTCACCCCATCAGGAAAGCTGCCCCTTCTCATGCGAGTCGATTCATTGGTGAGGGCCTTGCTGGATTCATTGGTAATATCTTTCCCTGGATGTGCGATCTCGTTACACGACAGAAATTACCAAATGTTCAACTGCTCTCTCTGGTAAAGAGGTCACACGTATGGGGAAAGATATTACCACATGGGTCGATGCTCTACATCGCTCGATCGATGGAAGCCTGTGATCGGCCACCGCAAGGAGCCGTACGATCGGGCTTCTCTAGCCATTGGATTAGCTTCTCCCACCTCTCATCTCCGTTGCATCTGGTTCACAGCTCCGCTAACCCGCAGTTGCAGTTTTGCCGTCTCATCTCCGTCATGGTTGGCTTGCGCACCATGGGGCTTCACTTGGAGCACCTAGGTTTGCAACGTGTGGCTATGAGTCTCGACATGGCCATGGGTACTCAATACATGGAAAAACTCCACTCGAATATTGGTATGGAAAAAATAAATATCGATCAATATATAAGCAATAAAAAAAATTGTACCCATCAGGTAGAACTCGCACGGGATACTAAAAGACAAAACCTATACCCGCATACAGATATACCAACTACATATATGTCATCACACGCAGGACCTAGCTGACGTATGCTAAAGATGAAAAGAAAACTAGCAAAGACCTCCAAATTCACCCCGTAAGTCCCCCTTTCCCTCACCCAAACCAATAGCACAGAGGAAAAACCTCATGCCCGGTCGCTCTCGAGTCCCAACCCACCCTGCCTCACTCCCTTCCATGCCCCAATGCTTACCATAGCCGACTAGACGAAAGGCATCATCGCTGCCCGATCTATGGCAGACCTCCACATAGCTGTCTCTCCTGCCTCGATGCTTGCGGCTAACACCTCGCTCTACTTCTCGACCTCACCCCACTTCTCCTCCTTCACGCCACCGACCTCAATACCTCATCTCCACCATCACTAGAGCGCCTCCTCCTAGGGACCCGCCATGCTATGCCAAGAGGACAACGAGAAGGCGCTACACTTCGGCGTTGACGGCTTCCTTCCCCACTACTCTGATGTAGGAGTAGGGATTTGAAGATGATGGCGCATCAAACAACAATGGAAGTTATTCTCATGTGCTAACACCTTCCCCTTCCTACTTGTGCCTCCGACCACCTTTAACAAGTCGGATGCCCTAGCGACGTCCTCTGTGTGTGGTCATGGTTGCAACGGCGCTAAAACTGTTGCGGCACTGGTCAATGGCCGACAATGGCCGACTGCTCCCGCGAGGAACACTTCTACTCTAACAACTAGAAGGATAGGGATGTGTCCATTTTGGTGAATAATTCCACTCTTTGCCCTTTTTTAATGTGTAGGATTCATGAATTTATGAATCTCGTTGATGAATTGATCGACTGAATGTTCTGATGCTTGGATCTATTCATAGATTAGTGAATTTCAAACTTGTTTAAAATACTCATATTTGGGAGGACGTGGCGCATCTCAAGGAGAACAACGCCCAATTACAATCATTTATCTATCTTGTAGGTTTGCATGATCCCACATGTTAAGAGTCGAGAGAATGAAGATTGAAAGATCACTCAACAGACGATCATCAACTCTCTTTTTTCGACTTGATGAGCAGCAACTCTGAATTTGTAAGTAGAGAACCAACATGTGATTGGATGGCTAGGAGGTTGGTTGTACCCACAACCCATTAGGGATCAAACCTTAGATTAACACTTGTACATTTTACATAAAGACGAAATATTCTTTAAGTTAGGGGTGGTAAATTCGTCAATCTCAGGACTCGTCATTCGTGTCTCTGGAATAAGCTCATAGGGACGGTGTGCGCATGTACATTGGCGGAGCCACCTCCCGATTACCCAGGACGACTGCCCAATGCTACCAGGAATTCTAATTTAAACAAAAGTAGTAAATGGAGAGTTAACCATCATTTGGTAGGGGCAACCAATCCATATCCAGGAGCGTGGTGTACTTTGCCGCAGAGCTAGCTCTGTCATTGCGTATGTGCGTATATCGATGTGAGCATATGTGAGTTCATGTAAAAGTCCGTGTTCCTAGTGTGTATCTACAAAACACTCTAATTTTATTTTTACATGTATGAAAGATCAAGTCATGTCAGAGGTGCCCAAATACGAGGGAATCCTAAATTTATCCATTGCCACGTCACAAAGAGGAATAAAATTTTTTTACCGCACGGCGCATCTCATTGATACACAAATCCACCCACCACCCTACGGAGGCACACCAAGCGGTCAGCTTGGCAAGCAACCAACTAAAAATTGCAACCAGTGATACGCGGCACAGCACGACCGATGCGATGCTTCACCAGTCAGCATATGAAGGCGGCATCAGCATGCTCGTCGCTGCAGTAGAGGCCAGGCTGCTGGACGTAGCCCTGCTTGGACAGCAGCCGGCGCGCTCTCTGCACGAGCTCCCTGTTGGTCACCTTCCCGCGCTTCTCCTCCGCGAGGACGGCCTGGATGGCGTTGCTGAGCGCGCCGTAGGACACGCCGCTGGCCGTGGTCAGGTCCGCCGAGGACTCGTCCGTCTGGCACCCGCTGATCAGGACGCCGTTGCGTGGCGGCGGCACCTTCGCCGCGGCTCCTGCGTACACCTCCTCGACGCTCCGCACCTCCTGCTCCATGGCTGGCCCGAGTGCGCCGGCCTGATCGCCGCCCTCCGGCTTAGCCTTCGGGATCAGCTCTGTGACCGTGGCGGCCTGATCAGCGCCATGCCGGAGCTTGCCGTGCACCATGGCCTTGACGAACTTCTTGATCTTGGGCGTGGCGTCGTCGCCGAAGTGATGGAACAGCGTCGTCCGGATCGAGCCAACGCCGACGTCGTCCTTCCCGGTCTGCTCCTTGAGCATCCGGATGTACGTCGACAGGGGCAGCGACCGGTTCGTGGAGGTGCCGGCCGGCGAGTCCGCCTCATTGGCGCGGCTGGAGAGGTGGATGCCGACGTACTCGAGCGCGCCCAGGACGGCCCCGAGGATCGACGCGCACAGGTTGGCGCCGGCGGACGGAGGTCGCTGCCGCTGCTGGGCCTTGCTCTGCTTGGTGCTGTTCCCGATCTGCTCCTTGGTCTTGTCGATGAGGCCGCCGCTGTGGCACGAATCGGATACCATGGTGAAGAGGCAGCCATCGGGGACTTTCCGCACGAGCTCCGTGAAATCTTGGTCTGCAGCAAAATTAAAGAGCTCCTTGGCTTCTCAGTCCAGCAAAGGAGCTTGTCGCTTTGACAATCTCTCGAACATCTCAGCGTAACAACAATCAATGGATGAACCAGTCTTGACAACAGTCAGACAGTAACAGCTCAAAGACGAATGCAGAGCACTTTCAATCTTTACCTTTGATGAGATTGGTGTCGCAGGGCACGATGCACTCGTCGTAGCCGGTGTCATCGTCCTCGCCGGTCTCGGCGGGCAGCTGCAGGCCGTGACCGCTGTAGTGGAAGAAGAGGGAGTCCCCGGGCCGCGCGCCCCCGACGAGCCGCTCGAGCTCGAGCCGGATGTTGGCGCCCGTGGGCGGCGGCGTGGACGGGTCGGCGTCGGCGAGGACGCGGACGGCGGCGTCGTCGAAGCCGAAGCGGTCGACGAGGCAGCGGCGCATGAGGGCCACGTCGTTGAGGCAGCCCTTGAGCTCCCCCTCCGTGCCCGGGTAGTTGATGCCCACCAGCACCGCGCGCTTCCGACCCATCGTCGACTCTGCCGGCGAGGCGGCGCGCTTCGGTTGGTGGGGTGGCGAGCTGGGTGTATTGGAGGTCCGATCTGGCAGGGCGTACCGTGTACGGGGGTGGTGGGTTGGTGGAGCTCAGAGGTGATCATCGCTGCCAGTGCTGGCCTTTTTTCGTATTGGCTAGTGGCGCCAATCATTCCGTCAGCGCCAACTATGAGTGTCTTGAGCACGCATGATCCCATTGTGTGTCGCAGTTCAACTTTCAGAGCTTACCATGATACTATGATGGTCCTATCAGTTCAATTGGTTGCGGTTATATGTACTCCGTATGTAATAAGAAATGTAAGATACATACATATGAGTTGTCACTAATACTATAAGAGCAGGGCAGCAGCTACATATGTCCCACTTACATAAGTACAAAGACAGTTTAGTGGAAATGACTTTATTTGTTCTCCAGCAGTTTTGTTTTATTTTAGTAATGTATTGGTTACGTTAACCCCTCTCCTTCCTTAGATATGCTAGTCCATTATATGTGTGGTTAAGTATAACCCTCTCCTTCAATATATGTTTCGCTTGGATATGCTAATCTGGATTATTATCTGTGTGGTTATGTATAACCTCAGAGCATGTGATTGTTATTCTGTGATGGAACATGGAAACAGTCAAGACAATAGCAGACAGTTTTGACACACGAGGAGAAAACGTTTTTCCTCCCATCGATGGACCAAGACGACGGATATCTCACGCTCTCAGCATATGAAAGCCACCTCGGTGTGCCTATCGCTGCAGTAGAGCCCAGGCTGCTGCTTGTACCCCTGCTTGGACAGCAGCTCGCGCGCCCTCAGCACCAGCTCCTTGTTGGTCACCTTCCTGTCCTCCGCGAGGATGGACTGGATGGCGTTGCTGAGCGCGCCGTAGGACAGGCCCTTGGGCGTGGTCGCGTCCGCCGAGGTCTGGTCGGTCTGGCACCCGCTGATCAGGACGCCGTTGTGGGGCACCCTCGCCGTCGTCCCGGCGTACACCTCCTCCACGCTGTGCACCTCCTGCTCCATGGCCGGCTTCAGGTCCTCTTGCTTGCCCTGCAGCTTGGCCTTGAGCAGCTCCTGCGCCAGGGCGCCCACGAAGCCCACCACGCCGCCGTGCTGGCCCTGCTGCAGCTTGTCCAGCATCACCTTCATGAACTTCTTGATCTTGGGGCTGGCGTCGTCACCGAAGACGTTGAACAGCGTCATTCGGATGGAGCCGACCTCGATGTCGTCCTTCCCCGTCTTCTCCTTGAGCATCTCGATGAATGTCGAGAGGGGCAGCGACCGGTTCTTGACGTGGCCATCTACTGAGTCCAGGTTTGGCTCCTCAGCCTCAGCGTCGTCGTAGCTACTCTGCTGACCGCCACGGCGAGGGAGGTGAACTCCTTGGGACTCGAAGGCTTCCCGGACGGTCTGTTTGAGGAACGACCGGAAGCCGCCGGAGCCGGAATCAGACTGCTCTTCCCGTTTGCCTTGCTGTGCCTTGTTCTGCTTTGTGCTGTGGCCAATCTGCTCCTTGGCTTTGTCAAGTAGGCCACCGCTGTGGCAGGAATCAGAGACTATGGTGAACAGGCATCCATCAGGGACTTTCTGCACAAGCTCTGTGAAATCTTGGTCTGCAGTGCAAAGAAGAAAATTGGAATGCCATTGACAGGAAGTCAGGAAGAGATGCAAGATGTTGATTGCTCTACTTCTATTGCCAATGAGTTGCCTTCTCGGTATAGTTAATAATTGAAAGCAGGAGGATTACCACAGCACTAGAAAAATCTCCAGATAACCATCAACCTAACTGCCAATGAGTTGAAGCAGGCTCATAGCATTCTATTGCGGGGAAAAAATATGAATCCAGCAAGCCAACAAGTGGCAAATTCAAACATTACCTGGTTGCTTACATACAGATCTTTAGTGAACTACTTTAAAAAATAACAGTGGAACCTACTCACTTATGATACAGTTTGATATGATGCTGTTCCACTACAAGTTTGAATTAACTTGGTACCCTCTGCCTGTCTAGGACTAAACTAGTTTAAGGAATGCAGGGCTTGGTTATTTTGGTGTTTGTGACCAGTTCCATGAAAGAATTCGTTAATGTAACTTAGGCTAGGAGTGTGGAGCCTAAATCCTGCTGGTCCAGCAACATATTTCTGCTTAGGTTAGTGTTTGAATTGGTACAAAATAGATGTAACAGACTCTTGCTACTAGCAAACCAAACCAAAATTCTGTGACTTGCAAATTTTGGTAGAAAGATTCTAACATCAAACAGATCACCTGCAGCCTCTTATCATCTTGAATAAATAGCATGGTATATCGAAATATTTGGCGCTATGTGGTGAAAAGTCTGCAATCAGTATTACCACAATGTACTATCTGAAATCGTAGTCACCTAAAAACTAATCCAATCAGAAATTCAGAAATTACCACAGTGCTAAATCCGCTAAGTCGTAAAAACGTGGCAATCAATCAAATAACGTCCCTCTCAGAAGTCAGATCTCACCAACCACACTCTATTCGATCCCCACTCATTAACCGGTAATTCGACAGAACAAGTACAGGAGCAACATGGCAACTCCGGATCTGCCCACCTGTGATGAGGTTCATGTCGGAGGGGACGATGCACTCGTCGTAGCCGGTGTCGTCGTCCTGGCCGGTCTCGGCCGGCAGGCGCGTGCCGTGGCCGCTGTAGTGGAAGAAGAGGGAGTCCCCGGGGCGCGCGTCGGCGACGAGGCGCGCGAGCTCGCGGCGGATGTTGGCGCCCGTGGGCTGGAGCGGCGCGGCCGGGTCGGCGTCGGAGAGGACGCGGATGCCGGCGGCGTCGTCGAAGCCGAAGCGGTCGACGAGGCAGCGGCGCATGCGGGCCACGTCGTTGTGGCAGCCCTTGAGCTCCGCCTTGGTGCCCGCGTAGTTGATGCCCACCAGCACCGCGCGCTTGCGCCCCATCCTTCGGCTCGGTCGTCGGCGATGGAGTCGGTACGGCGGGGCGAGGCGACGCGGCGGCGGGGCGGAGCGGGCCTCGGGGAGTCCGATGGATGGAAGAAATGGCGTGGATTTGGTGGCGCTTTCTGGGACTTTTGGGATTGGCGCCGGCCTGTCTGCTGGCGTTTCCGATCTGGCAGCTGCTGGGTAGTTGGTGGCCGTCTGCGACCTGGTCGTCGTTTTGTGTTGGTTTGGTCAGCGACTCGGCGTCGGATAATAAAACTGTGCTCGTGCGGCTTCGGTAGGTGGCCGTGCATACCACGCGAGCCATTCGTATGGACAATCTTTCTCTCCCTCTGATTTTTTTTCTTTTTTTCTTTTCCTTTTTGCATGGATCGTATGGACAATCTCGTGCACCCATCCCAAACCCACGGGACACATTCAGACATCTCCCTCCTCCCTCGGTCCAAATATAGATTCAAAAAACAAATGATGCACTCCGTTCGTTTCTAAATATAAATCTTTTTAAAATATTTACTGTAATCTACATTCGAAACAAAATGAGTGAATTTACACTCTAAAATACGTCTATATACAATCGTGTGTAGTCTGTAGTGAATTTTTTTAAAAGACTTATATTTAAAAACAAAGCAAGTACTACGAAACTATTGTGCAGCCGATACTCGACAACCGATCATGGGACGGTTGGGTCCAAAGAATCGTGCAAAATTTGTCAATGCTCAAAAAAAATATTCCATGGATTTTTTAGGGCACATAGGAGGCGAACTAGAGAGGCCTATTTAATGCTCTCTGCATCAATGGCGGGGCTCACGCACAGAGCGCTTGGATGGGCCGGCCGACCACAGCGCTGCTAGCAGGTTTTTGTTTTCGCTAGTTTTTTCTTCGAATTTTTCAACCAGTTTTCCTCAAAAAAAACACATCCTGCTAGACTTTTTACAGACTAAAAATAAATATTATTCCAGTATAAGAACAGGATGTCATTAAAAATCCTATGCAAGTTTTTTAAGCATGCCAAATCGAACGTTTTTTATGATGAATTACATGTCATGAGCCTGGCAATTTTTAAATTTTTCCATGCTTGCTGAAGGGAATTGAAATGCTCGCAATGCGTAATTTGTCATTAAAAATATTTGTTTTGTCATGGTTAAAAATCTGACATCAATTTTTAGCGTTTTCATAAGAAAATGTTCAAAAAAATACAAAATGTTTGCCAATTTTAAAAAATATTCATGATCTGTTTCATAAAAAATCATGAATTTTAAAAATATCCATGAAATACAACAATCAGTCCATGGCCAGAGGGGATTACTCAAACATCGCAATCAGATCACAAATGAAAAACATTGTATATAACACTGATAGATGAATGATTGTGTACAGTCTTAAAATATCACTGTATGCGACATCTCGATTGCAAGTATGGCAAACTATGAGAAGAATGGCTATGATGATAAAGATGGCGGTGACTGGGTTTCTGGGAATGATGGTGATCTTGGCAACTAGTGGTTTTATTGCTCTTCAACTCTTGTCTGTTGCGAATGGGGCCTCGGGCCTTTTATCAAGTGTCTCAGGGTCTACATCACGCTGTTAGCAGGTGGTACTAGTGCTGGTACGAGCGCTTGCGCTTGTATCAGACGTCGTCTTCTTTGGTTAGCATGTGGAGTGTCCAATTGATGTGGTTTGATCTCCAATTTATTGTATATTTATGCAGGAAAAAAATTAAATGAAGGGATTTGCAATCTCGTACTATATTATATATTTATTAGTCACTGGTAATAAGATTAAGTGGTTTTCTTAAAATATTCAGGGCTATTCAATTTAAACAATGGTGGAATGAGTGTAAAAAATACACTCATCATCGCATATCAAGAATCCTAACATGAAAAAAGAAAGACGGTAGCATTATACCATTTTTCATCCTAACATGAAAACATATAATGCACAAAGGATGTTCAGGCGTTTTACAAATTTTGAAAGTACAAAAGAGCGGGTTGGTTTTTATTTCTCCCGTCTCATAATATAAAGGTGTTTTCATACTTAGAAACAATTATTTAGATGTTGTGAGATCTCGAACGTACCTTTAGTTGTTTCTTAAACAAATGTCTTTGTTGTAGGGCAAGGTCGTTTGCTTTATTGAAAGAAAAGAACAAGGTCGTTTAACTCTGTGTAAGCATTGCATGCCTAAAATATGTTGGTAACTCAAGATAAGGACCACATAAATGATATCCTTCATCGTTGTGGTCAGATTCTCTCCTAGTTTTGTTGGAAATATGCCCTAAGGGCAATAATAAATTAGTATTTATCATATTTCTTTGTTCATGATAATCGTTAATTATTCATGCTAGAATTGTATTGATCGAAAACTCAGATAAATGAGTGGATAAATAGAGAACATTATGTCCCTAGTATGTCTCTAATAGACTAGCTCGTTGATCAAAGATGGTCAAGGTTTCCTAGCCATGGACATGAGATGTCATTTGATAACGGGATCACATCATTAGGATAATGATGTGATGGACAAGACCCAAACTATAAACGTAGCATATGATCGTGTCAGTTTATTGCTATTGTTTTTTGCATGCCAAGTATATGTTCCTACGACCATGAGATCACGCAACTCCCTGACACCGGAGGAATGCCTTGTGTGTATCAAACGTCACAACGTAACTGGGTGACTATAAAGATGATCTACAGGTATCTCCGAGGGTGTCTGTTGAGTGGGCACGGATCAAGACTGAGATTTGTTACTCCGTGTCACGGAGAGGTATCTCAGGGCCCACTCGGTAAAACAACATCACAATGAGCCTTGCAAGCAAAGTGACTAAAGAGTTAGCCACAGGATCTTGTATTACAGAACGAGTAAAGAGACTTGCCGGTAACGAGATTGAACTAGGTATAGAGATACCGACGATCGAATCTCGGGCAAGTAACATACCGAAGAACAAAGGGAACATCATACGGGATTAATTGAATCCTTGACATAGAGGTTCAACCGATAAAGATCTTCATAGAATATGTAGGAACCAATATGGGCATCCAGGTCTTGCTATTTTTTATTGACCGTAGAGGTGTCTCGGTCATGTCTACATAGTTCTCGAACCCGCAGGGTCTGCATACTTAACGTTCAGTGACGTTTTGGTATTATTGAGTTATATATGTTGGTGACCAAAGGTTGTTCGTACTACCGGATGAGATCCCGGACATCACGAGGAGTTTCGGAATGGTTCGGAGGTAAAGATTTATATATGGGAAGTCATATTTTGGCTACCGGAACAATTTTGGGTTTTTCCTATATTGTATCGGGAAGCTTCTAGAAGGTTTCGGAGCTTCCGAAGGAGTCCGTAAGTCTACCAAGGGTTCCACCACGTCCCAAGGTTTTGCATGGGCTGAGGGGAGGTGCTCTGGCCTTATTGGGCCAGGCGCACAAGTCCCTCAAGGCACATGTGGCTTGGGAGAGGTGGAAAGTCCACCTGTTTGTGGAAAGGGAGGGAATTGGACTAGGAGTCCAACTCCTCCCCCTTGGCTGCGCCCTAGGGCTTGGAGGGGCTGATCTCCACACCCCTCCACCTGTATATAGAGGGGAGGGGGCTCCCCAAGAGCACACATGAAGCCCTTGGCGCCCTCTCTCTCTCTCTTCCTAGATCTTTTTCTCCTCCGTTCGAGGTTTCGGTAGCACTAGACATAACCCTACCGAGATAGCACCACCACCACCGCCACAACGCTGTCGTGTTTCTTGAGAACTCATCTACCTCTCCACCCTCGCTTGCTGGATCAAGGAGGTGGAGATCATCATCGAGATGTATGTGTGTTGAACGCGGAGGTGCCGTCCGTTCGGCGCTAGATCGGAAGGACCGTGATTGGATCGCGGGACGGATCGTGGTCGAATTGCGGGATGGCTAGCGATTTGGATCGTGCAGACGTTCGACTACATCAACCGCGTTTCTTAACGCTTCCCGCTTAGCGATCTACAAGGGTATGTACAACCACTCTCCCTCTCATAGATGCTCATCACCATGGATAGATATTGCGTGTGCGTAGGAATATTTTTGTTTCCCATGCAACGTTCCCCAATAGTGGCGTCATGAGCTAGGTCTATGCATAGATGAGATAACGAGTAGAACACAAAGGAGTTTGTGGGCGTTGATGCCCAGATTTCTTCCTCCCTTGGTCTTTTCTTTATTCGGCGGTATTATGGGGTGAAGCATCCCGGACCAACCTTACTCGTACACTTACGACTGACATGTGACTTTGTTGCATAAAGATGGCTGTCAGATGTCTGTCTCACTTACTCTAGTTGGATTGGATTTGACAAAGGCGATCCTTGAGAAGGTTGAATAGCAATTTGTGTATCATCGTTGTGGTTTTTTCGTAAGTAAGAGTCGTTCTTGCTAGATACCCGTAGCAGCCACGTAAAATATGCAACAATAATTAGAGGATGTCTAACTTGTTTTTGCAGGGTATGCTGTGATGTGATGTGGCCAATTACATGATGAGATATATGTGATGTATGAGATGATCATGTTTTGTATAAAATATCATGACTTGCATGTCGATGAGTACGACAACCGGCAGGAGCCATAGGGTTGTCTTTAATTATTTTCGCCGTTTTGCTTTACTTTATCGCTATGAGTTAGCAATATTCATAGAAGCAACAGTTGGCACAAGAACCTGATGGCGACACGTTGATGGAGATCATGGTGTCATGCTAGTGACGATGGAGATCATGTCGGTGCTTTGAAGATGGACATCAAAAGCACAAGTTCATGGCCATATCATGTCACTTATGATTTGCATGTGATGTTAATCCTTTTATGCATCTTATTTTACTTAGGACGATGATAGAATTATAAGGTGATCCCTCACTAAAATTTCAAGATAAATTGTGTTCTCCCCGAGTGTGCACCGTTGCGAAAGTTTGTCGTGTCGAGACACCACGTGATGATCGTATGTGATAGAATCTAGGTTCACATACAACGGGTGCAAGCCAGTGTTGCACGTGCAAAACACTCGGGTTAAACTTGACGAGCCTAGCATGTACAGACATGCCTCGGAACACAAGAGACCAAAAGGTCAAACATGAGTCATATAGTAGATATGATCAACATGGAGATGTTCACCATTGACATCACCTCATCTCACGTGATGATCGGACTTGGGTTGGTGAATTTGGGTCATGTAACACTCGGATGACCGGATGGATGTCGATTTGAGTGGGAGTTTTTTACGTAATATGATTAACTACACTCCTTGTCATGAACATAGTATAAAGTTGTCTTTGCAAAATTACATTGTAGATCAATAGCTCGCGTTGTACCTCCCCTGTGTTTTTATATGTTCCTAGAGAAATTAGAGTTGAAAGATGATGGTAGCAATTATGCGGACTAGGTCCGTGAACTGAGGATTGTCCTCATTGCTGCACAGAAGGCTTATGTCCTTGATGCACCGCTCGGTGCGCCACCCCCGCTAGTGTCGTCTATGGATGTTGTGAACATCTAACACGCATGTTGTGATGACTACTTGATAGTTCAGTGCATCATGCATCATGTCTTAGAATTGAGGCTCCAAAGACGTTTTGAACATCACAGAGCATATGAGATGTTCCAAGAGCTGGAATTGAGATTTCAGGCTCGTGCCCGTGTTGAGAGGTATGAGACCTTCAACAAGATTCTTTGTCTGCAAGATGAAGGAGAATAGCTCAATAAGTGAGGATGTGCTCAGATTGTCTGGGTGTTACAATCACTTGAATCGAGTGGGAGTTAATCTTCAAGATAAGATAGTGATTGATATAGTTCTCCAAGTCACTGGCACCAAGCTACTAGAGCTTTGTGATGAACTATAACATGCCAGGGATGGATTAGATGGTCCCTGAGCTATTCGTGATATTTGACACCGCGAAGGTACCAATCAAGAAGGAGCATCAAGTGTTGATGGTTAGTAAAACCACTAGTTTCAAGAAGGGCAAGGGCAAGAAGAGAAAACTTCAAGAATGGCAAGCCATTTGCCACTCCAATGAAGAAACCCAAGGTTAAACCCAAAGCCAAGACTGAGTGCTTCTATTATGAGCAGAACGATCACTGAAGAGGAACTGCCCTAGATATGTGGTAGATAAGAAGGCTGGCAACATCAACGGAAGTATATTTCATATATGTTTTATTCATGTGTACCTTACTAGTACTCCTAGTAGCACCTGGGTATTAGATACCAGTCCAGTTGCTAAATGTTGGTAACTTGAAATAAAAGCTACGGAATAAACGGATACTAGCTAAGGACAAGGTGACGATGTGTGTTGGAAGTGTTTCCAAGGTTGATGTGATCACCATCGTACGTTCTCTCTACCTTCGGGATTAGTAGCGAACCTAAATAAATGTTATTTGGTGTTTGCGTTGAGCATGAACATGATTAGATCGTGTTTATTGCAATACGGTTATTCATTTAAGTTAGAGAATAATGGTTATTCTGTTTACATGAATGATACCTTTAATGGTCAGACACCCAATGAGAAGGGTTTATTGAATCTTGATCGTAGTGATACACATATTCATAATATTGATGCCAAAAGATGCAAAGTTAATAATGATAGTACCACATACTTGTGGAACTGCCGATAAATGTCATATTGGTGTAAAGTGCATGAAGAAACTCCATGTTGATGGATCTTTGGACTCATTCGATTTCGAATTGGTTGAGACATGCAGACCATGCCTCTGGGACAAGATGAATAAGACCCCGTTTTCTGGTATGATGGAGCCGGCAAGTGACTTATTGGAAATGATACATGTTGATGTATGCGGTCCAATGAGTATTGTAGCGTGCGGTGGATATCGTTATTTTCTTACCTTCACTGATGATTTGAGTAGATATGGGCATATTTACTTGATGAAACACAAGTCCGAAACGTTTGAAAAGTTCAAGAAGATTCAGAGTGAAGTTTGAGATCATCGTGACAAGAAGATAAAATGTCTACGATAAGATCGTGGAGGTGAATATCTGAGTTACGAGTTTGGTATACAACTTAAGACAATGTGGAAGTTGTTTCGCAACTCACGCCACCTGGAACACCATAGTGTGATGGTGTGTCCGAACGTCGTAGTCGTGCTCTATTGGATATGGTGCGTACTATGATGTCTCTTATCGTTTTGCCACTGCCATTTTTGGGGTTATGCATTAGAGACAACTACATTCACTTTAGATAGGGCACCATCTAAATCTGTTGAGATGACACCGTAGGAATTATGGTTTGGGAGAAACCTAAGCTGTCATTTCTTAGATTTTAGGAATGCGATACTTATGTGTGATAAGCTCGAACCAAAAGCGGAATAATGCATATTCATAGGATACCCTAAGGAAATTAGTTGGGTATGCCTTCTATCTCAGATCCAAGGGCAACGTGTTTGTTGCTATAAATGGATCCTTTCTAGAGAAAGAGTTTCTCTCGAAAGAATTGAGTGGGATGAAAGTAGAACTTCATGAGGTTGTTGAACCATCACTTCAGTTGGATAGTAGCACGATGCAGAAAGATGTTTCCGCGACGCCTACACCAAGTGAAGAGGAAGCAACTGATGATGATCAGGAATCTTTGGATCAAGTTACTACCGAACCTCGTGGGTCGACAAGGACTCATACCGCCCCTAAGTGGTGCGTCAATCTTGTCTTGGAGGTCATGTTGTTAGACAACAGTGAACCCACGAGCTATGAAGAAGCGATGGTGGGCCCGGATTCCAACAAATGTCTAGGAGCCATGAAATCCGAGAAGGATCCATGTATGAAAACCAAGTATGGACTTTGGTAGACTTGCCCGTTAAACGGGAGGCCGTTGAGTACAAATGGACCTTTAAGAAGAAGACATGGGCTGATGGTAAATGTCACCATTTATAAAGCTCGACTTGTCACAAAGAAGTTTCCGATAAGTTCAAGGAGTTGACTATGATGAGACTTTCTCACCCGTAGCAATGCTAAAGTCTTTTGGAATTATGTTAGCAATTGCTGCATTTTTTCGATTATGAAATATGGAAGATGGATATTAAAACATCATTTCCTTAACGGTTTCCTTGAGGAAAGGTTGTATGTGATACAACCAGAAGGTTTTGTCCGTCCTAAGGATGCTAAAAGGTGTGCAAGCTCCGGCAATCCTTCTAAGGGCTGGAGCAAGCATCTCAGAGTTGGAATATACGCTTTGATGAGGTGATCAAAGTTTTTGGGTTTATACAAAGTTTATGAGAAACTTGTATTTACAAGAAAGTGAGTGGGAGCACTATAGAATTTCTGAAAAGTATATGTGGTTGACATATTGTTGATCAGAAATGATGTAGAATTTTTGGAAAGCATAAATGGTTGTTTGAAAAGAGTTTTTCAAAGGAAGACCTAGATAAAGCTACTTAATTGTTCGGCATCAGGATCTATAGAGATAGATCAAGACGCTTGACGAAACTTTCAATGAGTACATACCTTGACAAGATTTTGAAATAGTTCAAAATGGATCAGTCAAAGGAGTTCTTGCCTGATTTGTAAGGTGTGAAGTTGAGTAAGACTCAAAGGTCGACCACGGCAGAAGAAAGAGAAAGGACAAAGGTCGTCCCCTATGCCTTAGCCATAGGCTCTATATAGTATGCCATGCTATGTACCACACCTGTGTGTGCCTTGCCATGAGTCTGTCAAGGGGTACAAGAGTGATCTAGGAGTGGATCACTGGACAACGGTCAAAATTATCCTTAGTAACTAGAGGACTAAGGAAATATTTCTCAATTATGGAGGTGATAAAGAGTTCGTCGTAAAGGGTTACATTGATGCATGCTTTAACAACAATCCAGATGACTCTTAGTAGAAATCCGAATGCGTATAGTGGCACAGTCATTTGGAATAGCTCCAAGTGGAGCGTGGTAGCAGCATGACATAGAGATTTGCAAAGTATACGTGGATCTAAATGTTGCAGACCCGTTGACTAAAACATCTCTCACATGCAAAACATGATCGAAACCCGGAACTCATTGGGTGTGAGATTCATAACAATGTAAATCACATAGCAATGTGAGCTAGATTATTGACTCTAGTGCAAGTAGGAGACTGTTGGAAATATGCCCTAGAGGCAATAATAAATTAGTTATTATCATATTTCTTTGTTCATGATAATCGTTTATTATCCGTGCTAGAATTGTATTGATCAGAAACTCAGATACATGTGTGGATACATAGAGAATACCATGTCCCTAGTATGCCTTAATAGACTAGCTCGTTGATCAAAGATGATCAAGGTTTCCTAGCCATGGACATGAGATGTCATTTGATAACGGGGTCACATCATTAGGAGAATGATGTGATGGACAATACCCAAACTATAAATGTAGCATATGAACGAGTTAGTTTATTGCTATCGTTTTCTGCATGTCAAGTATCTGTTCCTATGACCATGAGATCATGCAACTCACTGACACCGGAGGAATAACTTGTGTGTATCAAACATCACAACGTAACTGGGTGACTATAAAGATGCTCTACAGGTATCTCTGAGGGTGTATTTTGAGTGGGCATGGATCAAGACTGGGATTTGTTACTCCGTGGGACGTAGAGGTATCTCAGGGCCCACTCGGTAATACAACATCACAATGAACCTTGCAAGCAAAGTGACTAAAGGGTTATCCACGAGATCTTGTATTACGGAATGAGTAAAGAGACTTGTCGGTAACGATATTTAACTAGGTATAGAGATACCGACAGTCGAATCTTGTGCAAGTAACATACCGAAGAACAAATGGAACTGCATACGGGATTAATTGAATCCTTGACATAGAGGTTCAACCGATAATGATCTTCGTATAATATGTAGGAACCAATATAGGCATCCAAATCCCGCTATTGGTTATTGACCATAGATGTGTCTCGGTCATGTATACATAGTTCTCGAACCCGCGTGGTCTACACACTTAACGTTCGGTGACGCTTCGGTATTGTTAAGTTATGTATGTTGCTGGCTGAAGGTTGTTCATAGTCCCGGATGAGATCCCGGACATCACGAGGAGTTCTGGAATGGTTCGGAGGTAAGTATATATATATATATGTATATATATATGGGAAGTCATCTTTTGGCTACCGGAAAAGTTTCGGGTTTTTCCGATATTGTACCGAGAAGCTTCTAGAAGGTTCCGGTGGAGTCCGGAATTCCAACAAGCGTCCCGGGATCCCATCATGATCCTTCTTGTGATCCAATCACGATCCGTCCCGTGATCCTATCATGATCTGTCCCGGGATCAAATCATGAATCGTCTCGTGATCCTGATCACTGTCCTTCCGATATAGCACCGAACGGACGGCGCCTTCGCGTTCAACACACATAGAACTCGATGATGATATCCGCCTTCTTGATCCAGGAAGAGGGAGTGGAGAGGTAGATGAGTTCTCCGGCAGCGTGACGGTGTGGCGGCGATGGTGGTGGAACTATTCCGGCAGGGCTTCGCCTAAGCACCGTCGAACTAGACTAGAGGAGAAAATGATCTAGATGAAGTAGAGGGAGCACGTGGAAATTAGGGTTATCTCTCCATTCTAAATCCTCTAATATATATAGGTGTGAGGGAGGGGAGGAGGCAGCCTCAAACCCTCAAGGTTTGGCCGAAATTGGAGGTGGAGTCCTACTCCAATCCTACTAGGAGTAGGATTCCTCCTCTCCACTTGGAAACCCTTTCCACCTTTTCCACCTTTGGGTTTTTGCCACCCCTAGCCGCATGGGCCTTAGTGGGGGGTTCGGCCATTCCACTAGCGGCTGGTTTGACTCCTCCCAAATCCCATGAGGTCCTTTGGGTCGAGACACCCCTCCCCATGCCCCCCGGTACCCTCCCGACACTACTGGTACACTACTGAAGTACCCAAAACTTTTCCGGTGACCAAAACAGGACTTCCTATTTATTAATTTTTACCTCCGGAGCTCCTAGTGACGTCCGGGATCTCATCCGGGACTCCGAACAACCTTCGGTCACCACCATGCATAACTCTATACTACCGAAACATCACCAAACCTTAAGTGTGCAGACCCTGCGGGTTCGAAAACTATGTAGACATGACCGAGACACCTCTACGGCCAATAACCAACAGCGGGACCTGGATGCCCATATTGATTCCTACATATTCTAAGAAGGTCTTTATCGGTCGAACCTCTATGTCAAGGATTCAGTTAATCCCGTATGATGTTCCCTTTGTTCTTCGCTATGTTACTTGCCCGAGATTCGATTGTCGGTATCTCCACACCTAGTTCAACCTCGTTACCGACAAGTCTCTTTACTCGTTTCTGTAATACAAGATCCCATGACTAACACTTAGTCACATTGCTTGCAAGGCTTGTTGTGATGTCGTATTATCGACTGGGCCCTGAGATACCTCTCCATCACACGGAGTAACAAATCCCAGTCTTGATCCATGCCCACTCAACAGATACCGTCAGAGATACCTGTAGAGCATCTTTATAGTCACTCAGTTACATTGTGACGTTTGATACACACAAGGTATTCCTCCGATGTCAGTGAGTTGCATGATCTCATGGTCATAGGAACAGCTACTTGACATGAAGAAAACAATAGCAATAAACTGACACGATCATATGCTACGTTTATAGTTTGGGTCTTGTCCATCACATCATTCTCCTAATGATGCGATCCCATTATCAAATGACATCTCATGTCTATGGCTACGAAACCTTGACCATCTTTGATCAATGAACTAGTTAACTAGAGGCATACTAGGGACACAGTGTTGTCTATGTACCCACACATGTATTTGAGTTTCCAATCAATACAATTATAGCATGGATAATAAATGATTATCATGAACAAGGAAATATAATAATAACCAATTTATTATTGCCTCTAGGGCATAATTCCTATAGTCTCCCACTTGCACTAGAGTCAATAATCTAGTTCACATCACCATGTGATTTACATTGTTATGAATCTAACACCCAATGAGTTCTGGGGTTCGATCATGCTTTGCATGTGAGAGAGGTCTTTAGTTAACGGGTTTGCGACATTCAGATTTGTGTGTACTTTGCAAACCTCTTTGTCATACTGTAGACACTTCTACCACACTCCACTTGGAGCTATTCCAAATGGCTGCTCCACTATATATATATATATATATATATATATATATCCGAATTGCTACTCAGAGTCATCCGGATTGGTGTTAAAGCTTGCATCAACGTAACCCTTTACGACGAACTCTTTATCACGTCCATAATCGAGAAATATTTCCTTAGTCCTCTAGTTACTAAGGATAATCTTGACCGCTATCCAGTGGTCCACTCCTGGATCACTCTTGTACCCCTTGACAGACTCATGGCAAGGCACACAGGTGCAGTACACAGCATGTCATACTATATAGAGCCTATGGATAAGGCATAGGGACGACCTTCATCCTTTCTCTTTCTTCTGTTGTGGTCGAACTTTGAGTCTCACTCAGCTCCACACCTCACAAATCAGGCAAGAACTCTTTCTCTGACTGATCCATTTTGAACTATGTCAAAATATTTTCAAGGTATGTACTCATTGAAAGTTTTATCAGACGTCTTGATCTACCTCTATAGATCAAGATGCCCAATATTTAAGTAGCTTCATTCCAGGTTTTCCTTTGAAAAACTCCTTTTCAAACAACCCTTTATGCTTTCCAGAAATTCTACATCATTTCCGATCAACAATATGTCATCCACATATACTTATCAGAAATTCTATAGTGCTCCCACTCACTTTATTGTAAATAAAAGTTTCTCATAAACTTTGTATAGACTAAAAAAATTGATCACCTCATCAAAGCGTATATTCCAACTCCGACATGCTTGCTCCAGTCCATATAAGGATCGCTGGAGCTTGCATATATTTTATCATCCTTAGAACTGACAAAACCTTCCGGTTGCATCACATACAACCTTTCCTCACGGATACCGTTAAGGAAACGATGTTTTGACATCCATCCACTAGATTTCATAATCAAAAAATGCAGCAACTTCTAACATAATTCCAACAGATATTAGCAGGGTGAGAAAGTCTCATGGTAGTGAACTCCTTGAACTTGTGAAAGACCCTTTGCCACAAGTCGAGCTTTATAGACGGTGACATTATCGTCCGTGTCCGTCTTCCTTTTAAAGATCCATTTATTCTGAATGGCCTTTTGCCCTTCAAGTAATACTTGCAAAGCCCATATTTGTTTTCTTACATGGATCCCATCTTAGATCGCATGGCCTCTAACCATTTATCGAAATTCGGGCCCATCATCGCCTCTCAATAGCTCGTAGGTTCATCATTGTCCAACAACATGACCTCTAAGACAGGGTTATTGTACCACTCAGGAGCAGTACGTGTCCTTGTCGACCTACGAATTTCAATAATAACTTGATCTGAAGCTTCATGATCATCATCATTAACTTCTTCTTCAACTAATGTAGGCTCCACAGAGACAATTTTCTACATTGCGCTACTCTCTGGTTGAAACAAAGGTTCAACAACCTCATCAAGTTTTATCTTCCTCCCACTCAATTCTTTTGAGAGAAACTCTTTCTCGAGAAAGGACCTGTTTTAGCAACAAACACTTTGTGCTTGGATATAAGATAGAAGGTTTACCCAACTGTTACGTTGGGGTATTATATGAAGATGCATTTGTCCTCTTTGGGTTCGAGCTCATTAGGTGAAAAACCTTTTTCACATAAGCGTCGCAACCCCAAACATTAAGAAATGACAGCTTAGGTTTCCACCAAACGAAAATTCAAACGGTGTCATCTCAACGGATTTAGATGATGCCCCTTTTAAAGTGAATGTAGTTGTCTCTAATGCATAACCCCAAAACGATAGTGGCAAATCGATAAGAGACATCATAGTTATGTTGCAAATATGCCCTAGAGGCAATAATAAAATGGTTATTATTATATTTCCTTGTTCATGATAATTTTTTATTATCCATGCTATAATTCTATTCACTCGAGACACATTGCATGTGTGGATACATAGACACCACTTTGTCCCTAGTGTGCCTCTAGTAGACTAGCTCGTTGGTCAAAGATGGTCAAGGTTTCCTAGCCATTGACATGAGATGTCATTTGATAACGGGATCACATCATTAGGAGAATGATGTGATGGATAAGATCCAAACTATAAACGTAGCATGTGATCGTGTCAGTTTATTGCTACAGTTTTCTGCATGTCAAGTATATGTTCCTATGACCATGAGATCATGCAACTCACTGACACCGAAGGAGTGCCTTGTGTGTATCAAACGTCGCAACGTAACTGGATGACTATAAAGGTGATCTACAGGTATCTTCGAGGGTGTCTGTTGGGTTGGCATGGATCAACATTAGGATTTGTTACTCTGTGTGACGGAGAGGTATCTCAGGGCCCACTCGATAATACAACATCAAAATAAGCCTTGCAAGCAATGTAACTAAATGTTAGCCACGTGATCTTGTATTATGGAACGAGTAAAGAGACTTGCCAGTAACAGTATTGAACTAGGTATGGAGATACCGATGACCGAATCTCGGGCGAGTAACATACCGAAGAACAAAGGGAACATCATACGGGATTAACTGAATCCTTGACATAGAGGTTCGACCGGTAAAGATCTTCGTAGAATATGTAGGAATCAATATGGGCATCCAGGTCCCGCTGTTGGTTATTGACCGTAGAGGTGTCTTGGTCATGTCTACATAGTTCTCGAACCCGCAGGGTCTGCACACTTAAGGTTCGATGACG
The DNA here is from genome assembly GCA_022496015.1 of Hordeum marinum. Classification (NCBI taxonomy): domain Eukaryota; kingdom Viridiplantae; phylum Streptophyta; class Magnoliopsida; order Poales; family Poaceae; genus Hordeum; species Hordeum marinum. The sequence goes on from CM039672.1 coordinate 392,572,440, forward strand.
TTTTGGTAGTATAGAGTTATGTATGGTGGTGACCGAAGGTTGTTCGGAGTCCCAGATGAGATCCCAGACGTCACGAGGATCTCCGGAATGATCCGGAGGTAAAGATTGATATATAGGAAGTCCTGTTTTGGTTACCGGAAAAGTTTCGAGCTCATCGGTAGTGTACCGAGAGTTCCGGGAGGGTGTCAGGGGAGCATCAGGAGGGGTATTTCGACCCAAGAGGCTACATGGGCTGTGGGAGGAGGAATACCAGCCCTTAGTGGGCTGACCAAAGTCCCACAGAAGGCCCATGCGGCTGGGTAGGAAACCCAAGGTGGAAAGAGAGACCCAAGTGGGAAAAGGAGGAGTCCTAATCCTACTAGGAGTGGAGGAGGAGGACTCCTCCCTCCCACTTCGGCCGAACCAAGGCTGGCCCCTTGGGAGCCAAGTCTCCTCCCTCCCCTCCTCCTATATATACTAGAGGTTTTGAGGGTTTTTTGACACAAAAATTTAGCCACGTGCTGCCTTCTCCTCTAGTCCGTAGTTTCTCCTCTAGATCGGTTTCAGCGGTGCTTAGGCGAAGCCCTACTGGAATAGCTCCACCACCATCGCCGCAACACCATCGTGCTGTCAGAGAACTCGTCTACCTATCCACTCCCTCTTGCTGGATCAAGAAGGCGGAGAAGTTGTACGTGTGCTGAATGCGGAGGCGTCGTCCGTTCGGTGCTAGATCGGGAAGGATCGTGATTGGATCGCGGGACGCTTGGCGATTTGGATCGCGAAGACATTTGACTACATCAACCATGTTTCTTAATGCTTCCTGCTTAGAGATCTACAAGGGTATGTAGATCCACTCTCCCTCTCGTAGATTCTCATCACCATGGATAGATCTTGCGTGTGCGTAGGAAACATTTTGTTTCCCATGCAACGTTCCCCAACATTGGCATCATGAGCTAGGTCTATGTGTAGATGAGATCTCGAGTAGAACACAAAGGAGTTTGTGGGCGTTGATGCTTAGATTGCTTCCTCCCTTGGTCATATTTTGGTTCAGCGGTATTGTGGGATGAAGCAGCCAGGACCAACCTTACTCGTACGCTTACGAGAGACCGGTTCCATCGACTGACGTGTAACTTCGTTGCACAAAGATGGCTGGCGGGTGTCTGTTTCTCCTACTTTAGTTGGATTGGATTCGACAAAGGCGGTCCTTGGGAAGTTTGAAAAGCAACTTATGTATCACCATTGTTGTTTTGTGTAGGAGATAATTGTTCTTGCTAGATACCCATAGCAGCCACGTAAAACTTGCAACAACAATTAGAGGACGTCTAACTTGTTTTTGCAGGGTATGTTGTGATGTGATATGGCCAATTACATGATGAGATATATGTGATGTATGAGATGATCATGTGTTGTATAGAATATCACGACTTGCATGTCGATGAGTACGACAACCGGCAGGAGCCATAGGGTTGTGTTTAATTGTTGTATGACCCGCGTGTCAATAATTAAGCGCTATGTAATGCTTTACTTTATCGCTAAGCGGTAGCAATAGTAGTATGAGCATGGTGGGCGCGACAACCCCGATGGCGACACAATGATGGAGATCATGATGAGTGGAGGAGTAGGACTCCTCCCTCCACTTCGGCTGAAGCCAAATGGGCTCGCCCTTGTGGCCAAGACTCCTCCTCTCCTACTCCTATATATACTAGAGGTTTTAGGGGTTTTGCACATAGATTTTCAGCCACATGCTACCCTCTCCTCTAGTCCGTAGTTTCTCCTCTAGATCGCTTTCAACCGTGCTTAGGCGAAGCCCTGCTGGAATCACTCCACTACCATCGACGCAATGCCGTCGTGCTGCCGAAGAACTCGTCTACCTCTCTGCTCCCTCTTGCTGGATCAAGAAGGCGGAGATCGTCATCAAGCCATACGTGTGCTGAACGTGGAGGTGTCGTCCGTTCGGCACTTGATCGGGAGTTCGTGGGACGGCTTGCGATTTGGATCGTGGAGATGTACCAGCACATCAACCGCATTCTTTAACGCTTCCGCTTGGTGATGTACAAGGGTACGTAGATCCAATCTCTCCTCTCATAGATTCTCATCTCCTAGATTGATCTTGGTGAAGCGTAGGAATTTTTTTGTATCCCATGCAACATTCCCCAACAATGGTAACATGAGCTAGGTCTATGTGTAGATGAGATCTCGAGTAGAACACAAATAGTTTGTGGGCATTGATGCTTAGATTGTTTCCTCCCTTGGTCGTGTCAGCGGTATTGTGGGATGAAGCGGCCCGGACCAACCTTACTCGTACGCTTATGAGAGACCAGTTCCATCGACTGACGTGTAACTTCATTGCACAAAGATGGTTGGCGGGTATCTGTTTCTCCTACTTTAGTTCGATCGGATTCGACAAAGGCGGTCCTTGAGAAGGTTGAAAAGAAACTTATGTATCACCGTTGTGGTTTTGCGTAGGTGAGAATTGTTCTTGCTAGATACCCATAGCAGCCACGTAAAACTTGCAACAACAATTAGAGGACGTCTAACTTGTTTTTGTAGGGTGTGTTGTGATGTGATATGGCCAATTACATGATGAGATATATGTGATGTATGAGATGATCATGTGTTGTATAGAATATCACGACTTGCATGTCGATGAGTACGGCAACCGCCAGGAGCCATAGGGTTGTCTTTAATTATTGTATGACCTGCGTGTCAATCATTAAGCGCTATGTAATGCTTTACTTTTTTGCTAAATGGTAGCTATAGTAGTATGAGCATGGTGGGCGCGACAACCCCGATGGTGACACAATGATGGAGATCATGATGATGGAGATCATGGTGTTATGCCGGTGACGATGGAGATCATGCCGGTGCTTTCAAGATGGAGATCAAAAGCACAAGTTCCTGGCCATATCATGTCACTTATGATTTGCATGTGATGTTAATCCTTTTATGCACCTTGTTTTGTCTAGGACGACGGTAGCATTATAAGGTGATCCCTCACTTAAATTTCAAGATGAATTGTGTTCTCCTCGAGTGTGCACCATTGCGAAAGTTTGTCGTGTTGAGACACCACGTGATGATCGGGTGTGATAGACTCTACGTTCACATACAACGGGTGCAAGCCAGTGTTGCACATGCGGAACACTCGGGTTAAACTTGACGAGCCTAGCATGTACAGACATGGCCTTGGAACACAAGAGACCGAAAGGTTGAACATGAGTCATATAGTAGATCTGATCAACATGATGATGTTCACCATTGAAACCACCTCAACTCATCTGATGATCGGACTTGAGTTGGAAAATTTGGATCATGTGTCACTCGGATGACCTGAGGGATGTCGATTTGCTGGGAGCTTTAGTAATTTGATTAACTAAACTCACTGTATTAAACAATAGTCTTAGTAACCTTTGCATATTTATGTTGCAGATCAATTGCTCGCGTAGTAGCACACTTGAATTGTAATGCGTTCCTAGAGAAAGCTAAGTAGAAAGATGATGGAAGTAACTTTGTGGACTGGGCCCGTAATCTAAGGATTATCCTCACGGCTTCCCAGAAGTGATATGTCCTTGATGCACTGCTTGGTAACCAACCAGAAGACATGCCATCCGAAGACGTTAAGAATGCTTGGGAGGCACATTCTAGAGATTACTCAACAGTTCAGTGTGCAATATTGTATGGCTTAGAACCGGGACTTCAAAGACGTTTTGAACGTCATGGAGCATATGAGATGTTCCAGGGGTTGGAGTTTATCTTTAAGAAGAATGCCCGGATTGAGAGGTATGAGACCTCCGATAATTTCTATGCTTGCAAAATGGAGGAGAACGGGTCTATCAGTGAACATATACTCAGAATGTCTGGGTATTCGACTTGTCAGGCGGAGTTGGGAATGCCCCTTCCGCCAGAGGCGATCATTGACAGAGTTCTTCAATCACTGCCACCGAGCTACAAGATCTTTGTGATGAACTATAACATGCACGGGATGAACAAGTCAGTCGCCGAGCTATTTGCAATGTTGAAAGTCGCTGAGTCTGAAATCCAGAAAGAACATCAGTGTTGATGATCAATAAAACCACTAGTTTCAAGAAGAATGGCAAGGGCAAGAAGGGTAACTCCAAGAAAAGTGGCAAAACAGTTGCCCCTCCCGTGAAGAAACCCAAGGCTGGACCCAAGCCAGAAACTGAGTGCTTTCATTACAAGGGAACTGGTCACTGGAAGCGGAACTGCCCCAAGTATATGGCTGACAAGAAGGCGGCCAACAACAAACAAGGTATATATGATATACATGTTATTGATGTGTACCTTACTAGCTCTCGTTGTAGTGCCTGGGTATTTGATACCGGTTCGGTTGCTCACATTTGCAACTCAAAACAAGAACTACGGAATAGACGAAGGCTGGCGAAGGACGAAGTGACGATGCACGTGGGAAATGGTTCCAAGGTTGATATGATTGCCGTCGACATGATCTCTCTTTGATTACCATCGGTATTAGTGATGAACCTGAATATTTGTTATTTAGTGCATGCGTTAAGCATGAACATTATATCTGGATCTTGTTTATTGCGAGACGGTTACTCATTTAAATCAGAGAATAATGGTGGTTCTATTTATATGAGTGATATCTTTTATGGTCACGCACCCAATGTGAGGGGTTTGTTCATATTGAATCTTGATAGTGATGATACACATGTTCATAACATTGATGCCAAAAGATGTAGAGTTGATAGTGATAGTACCACTTTCTTATGGCAATGTCGTTTAGGTCATATTGGTGTAAAACACATGAGGAAGCTCCATGTTGATGGACTTTTGGAGTCACTTGATTTTGAATCACTTGACACATGTGAACCATGCCTCATGGGCAAGATGACTAAAACGCCGTTCTTTGGAACAATGGAACGGGCGAGTGACTTGTTGGAAATCATACATATTGTTGTGTGCGGTCCAATGAATGTTGCAGCGCGTGGTGGATATCGCTATTTTCTCACCTTGATTGATGACTTAAGTAGATATGGGTATATTTACTTAATGAAACACAAGTCTGAAACGTTTGAAAAGTTCAAGAAATTTCAGAGTGAAGTTGAGAATCATTGTAACAAGGAGAATAAATTCCTACGATCCGATCAAGGAGGTGAATATCTGAGTTATGAGTTTGGTAGTCACTTAAGACAGTGTGGAATTGTTTCAAAGTTAACACCGCCTAGAACACCACAGCGTAATGGTGTGTCCGAACGTCGTCATCAAACCATATTAGATATGGTGCATTCTATGATGTCTCTTGCCGATTTGCCACTATCGTTTTGGGGTTATGCATTAGAGACAGTTGCATTCACTTTAAATAGGTCACCATCAAAATCCGTTGAGACGACGCCATATGAACTGTGGTTTGGCAAGAGGCCAAAGTTGTCATTTCTTAAAGTTTGGGGATGTGATGCTTATGTCAAAAAGTTTCAGCCTGAAAAGCTGGAACCCAAAGCGGAGAAATGCGTCTTCATAGGATACTCGATAGAGGCAGTTGGGTATACCTTCTATCTCAGATCCGAAGGCAAAGTATTTGTCACTAAGAATGGAACATTTCTTGAGAAAGAGTTTCTCTCGAAAGAACTGAGTGGGAGGAAAATAGAGCTTGATGAGGTTGTTGAACCTTTACTTCAACCAGAGAGTTGCGCAGCACAGAAAGATGTTTTTGTGGAGCCTACGACAGTTGAAGAGGAAGTTAATGATGATGATCATGAAGCTTCAGATCAAGTTACTATTGAACCTCGTAGGTCGACAAGGGCGCATATTGCTCCTGAGTGGTATGGCAACCCTGTCTTGGAGGTCATGTTGTTAGAGAACAATGAACCTACGAGCTATGGAGGAGCGATGATGGGCCTGGATTCCGAGAAATGGTTAGAGGCCATGAAATCCGAGATGGGATCCATGTATGAAAACAAAGTATGGACTTTGGAAGTATTACCTAAGGGCGAAAGGCCATTCAAAACAAATGGATCTTTAAGAAGAAGATGGACGCGGACGGTAATATCACTGTCTATAAAGCTCGACTTGTGGCAAAGGGTTTTTCACAAGTTCAAGGAGTTGACTACGATGAGACCTTCTCACTCATAGCGATGCTTAAGTCAGTCAGAATCATGTTAGCAATAGCTGCATATTTCGACTATGAAATTTGGCAGATGGATGTCAAAACAACATTTCTCAATGGTTTCCTTGAGGAAGAGTTGTATATGATGCAACCGGAAGGTTTTGTCGATCCAGAGAATGCTGACAAAGTTTGCAAACTCCAGCGATCCATTTATGGACTGGTGCAAGCATCTCGGAGTTGGAATAAGCGCTTTGATGAGGTGATCAAAGCGTTTGGGTTATACAAGTTTACGGAGAAGCTTGTATTTACAAGAAAGTGAGTGGGAGCTCTGTAGAGTTTCTAATATTATATGTGGATGACATATTGCTGATTGGAAACAATATAGAAATGCTGGAAAAAATGAAGGAATATTTGAACAAGAGTTTTTCAATGAAGGACCTAGGAGAAGCTGCTTTCATATTAGGCATTAAGATCTAGATAGATCAAGACGCTTGATAGCACTTTCACAAAGCACATACCTTGATAAAGTTTTGAAGAAGTTCAAAATGGATCAGTCCAAGAAGGGGTTCTTGCCTGTGTTAGAAGGTGTGAAGTTTAGTAAGACTCAATGCCCAGTGACTACAGAAGATAAAGAGAAGATGAGTGTCATCCCCTATGCTTCAGCCATAGGCTCTATCATGTATGCGATGCTGTGCACAAGATCGGATGTCAGCCTTGCCATAAGTATGGCCGGAAGGTTTCAAAGTGATCCTGGAATGGAGCACTGGATGGCGGTCAAGAATATCCTTAAGTACCTGAAAAGGACTAAGGAAATGTTTCTCATTTATGGAGGTGATCAAGAGCTCGTCGTAAAGGGTTACGTCGATGCAAGCTTTGACACTGATCCGGATGACTCTAAGTCGCAAACCGGATACATATTTATTCTCAATGGGGGAGCGGTAAGCTGGTGCAGTTCCAAGCAAAGCGTGGTAGCCGATTCTACATGTGAAGTGGAGTACATCGCAGCCTCGGAGGCAGCGAAGGAAGGTGTATGGATGAAGCATTTCATGACGGATCTTGGAGTAGTGCCTAGTGCACTGAATCCAATGACTCTGTTCTGTGACAACACTGGTGCCATTGCTCTGGCCAAGGAACCAAGGTTTCACAAGAGGACCAGACACATAAAGCGATGCTTCAATTCCATCTACGATTACGTCGAGGAGAAGGACATAAATATTTGCAAAGTGCACACGGATCTGAATGTTGCAAACCCGTTGACTAAACCTCTTCCAAGGGCTAAACATGATCAACACCAGAACTACATGGGTGTTCAATTCATTACAATATAAATCACATAGTGATGTGAACTAGATTATTGACTCTAGTGCAAGTGGGAGACTGTTGGAAATATGCCCCAGAGGCAATAAATAAAGTGTTTATTATTATATTTCCTTGTTCATGATAATCATTTATTGTCTATGCTATAATTGTGTTGATTGGAAACTAAATACATGTGTGGGCATATAGACAAACATTCTGTCCCTAGTGTGCCTCTAGCAGCTAGCTCGTTGGTCAAAGATGGTTAAGGTTTCCTGGCCATGGACATGAGATGTCATTTGATAATGGGAGCACATCATTAGGAGAATGATGGGATGGACAAGACCCAAACTATGAACTTAGCATATGATCGGGTCAGTTTATTGCTACAGTTTTCTGCATGTCAAGTATATGTTCCTACGACCATGAGATCATGCAACTCACGAACACCTGAGGAGTGCCTTGTGTGCATCAAACGTCACAACGTAACTGGGTGACTATGAAGGTGCTCTACAGGTATCTCCGAGGGTGTCTGTTGGGTTGGCATGAATCAACACTGGGATTTGTTACTCCGTGTGACGGAGAGGTATCTTAGGGCCCACTCGGTAATACGACATCACAACAAGCCTTGCAAGCAACGTGACTAAGTGTTAGTCATGGGATCTTGTATTACAGAAACGAGTAAAGAGACTTGCCGGTAACGAGGTTGAACTAGGTATGGAGATACCGACGATCGAATCTCGGGCAAGTAACATACCGAAGAACAAAGGGAACATCATACGGGATTAACTGAATCCTTGACATAGAGGTTCGACTGATAAAGATCTTCGTAGAATATGTAAGAATCAATATGGGCATCCAGGTCCTGCTGTTGGTTATTGACTGTAGAGGTGTCTCGGTCATGTCTACATAGTTCTCAAACCCACAGGGTCTGCACACTTAAGGTTTGGTGATGTTTCGGTAGTATAGAGTTATGCATGGTGGTGACGGAAGGTTGTTCGGTGTCCCATATGAGATCCCGGATATCACGAGGAGCTCTGGAATGGTCCGGAGGTAAAGATTGATATATAGGAAGTCCTTGTGTGGTCACCAAAAAAGTTCCGGGCTCATCGGTAGTGTACCGGGAGTGTCGAGAGGGTACTGGAGGGCCGTCGGGAGGGGTATTTCGACCCAAGAGGCTACATGGGCTGTGGGAGGATGAATACCAGCCCTTAGTGGGCTGGCCGAAGTCTCACATAGGGCCTATGCGGTTGGGAAGGAAATCCAGAGTGGAAAAGGTGGAAAAAGGCTAATATAAGGAAGGAGTCCTAATTCGACTAGGAGTGGAGGAGTAGGACTCCTCCCTCCACTTCGGCCGAAGCCAAAAGGGCTGGCCCTTGCGACAAGCCTCCTCCTCTCCTCCTCCTATATATACTAGAGGTTTTAGGGTTTTTGCACATAGATTTCAGCCACGTGCTACCGTCTCCTCTGGTCCGTAGTTTCTCCTCTAGATCAGTTTCAATAGTGCTTAGGCGAAGCCCTGCTCGAATTACTCCACCACCATCGCCGCAATGCCGTCGTGCTGCCGGAGAACTCGTCTACCTCTCTGCTCCCTCTTGCTGGATCAATAAAGCGAAGATCGTCGTCAAGCCGTACGTGTGATGAATGCGGAGGTGCCGTCCGTTCGGCACTTGATCGGGAGTTCGTGGAACGGCTTGCGATTTCACTCTCGGAGACGTACCACCACATCATCCGCATTCCTTAAAGCTTCCGCTTGGCGATCTACAAGGGTAAGTAGATCCAATCTATCCTCTCATAGATGCTCATCTCCTAGATTGATCTTGGTGAAGCATAGGAATTTTTTTTGTTTCCCATGCAACGTTCCCCAATAGGAGATCATGGTGTTATGCCGGTGACAATGAAGATCATGCCGGTGCTTTCAATATGGAGATCAAAAGCACAAGTTCATGGCCATATAATGTCACTTATGATTTGCATGTGATGTTAATCCTCTTTTGCACCTTGTTTTGCTTAGGACAACGGTAGCATTATAAGGTGATACCTCACTTAAATTTCAAGATAAATTGTGTTCTCCCTGAGTGTGCACCATTGCGAAAGTTCGTCAAGTCAAGACACCACGTGATGATTGGGGTGTGATAGACTCTACATTCACATACAACGGGTGCAAGCCGGTGTTGCACATGCGGAACAATCGGGTTAAACTTGACGAGCCTAGCATGTACATACATGGCCTTGGAACACAAGAGACCAAAAGGTTGAACATGACTCATATAGTAGATATGATCAACATGATGTTGTTCACCTTTGAAACGACCTCAACTCACATGATGATCGGACTTGAGTTGGTGAATTTGGATCATGTATCACTCAGATGACCTAAGGGATGTCAATTTGATTGGGAACTTTAGTGATTTGATTAACTAAACTCATTATCTTGAACAATAGTCTAATTAACATTTGCTTATTTATGTTGTAAATCAATGGCTCACGCAGTAGCACCCGTGAATTTTAATGTGTTCCTAGAGAAAGCTAAGTTGAAAGATGATGGAAGTAACTTTGTGGACTGGGCTCGTAATCTGAGGATTATCCTCATGGCTTCCGGGAAGGCATATGTCCTTGATGCACCGCTTGGTAACCAACCAACAGACATGTCATCCGAAGACATTAAGAATGCTTGGGAGGCACATTTTGGAGATTACTCAATAGTTCAGTGTGCAATATTGTATGGCTTAGAACCAGGACTTCAAAGACGTTTTGAACGTCATGGAGCATATGACATGTTCCAGGAGTTGCAGTTTATCTTTAAGAAGAATGGCCGGATCAAGAGGTATGAGACCTCCGATAAGTTCTATGCTTGCAAAATGGAGGAGAACGGGTCTATCAGTGAACATATACTCAGAATGTCTGGGTATTCGACCCGTCTGCCGGAGTTAGGGATGCCCCTTCTTCAATCATTGCCACCAAGCTACAAGAGCTTCGTGTTGAACTATAACATGCACGAGATGAACAAGTCAGTCGCCGAGCTATTTGCGATGCTGAAAGTCGCTGAGTCTGAAATCTAGAAAGAACATCAAGTGTTGATTGTCAATAAAACCACTAGTTTGAAGAAGAATGGCAAGGGCAAGAAGGGTAACTCCAAGAAGGGTGGCAAAGCAGTTGCTCCTCCCGTGAAGAAACCAAATGCTGGACCCAAGCCAGAAACCGAGTGCTTTCATTGCAAGGGAACTCATCAATGGAAGCGGAACTGCCCCAAGTATCTGGCTGACAAGAAGGCGGCCAACAACAAACAAGGTATATATGGTATACATGTTATTGATGTGTACCTTACTAGCTCTCGTTGTAGTGCCTGGGTATTTGATACCGGTTCGGTTGCTCACATTTGCAACTCAAAGCAGGACCTACAGAATAGACGGAGGCTGGCTAAGGGCAAAGAGACGATGCACATGGGAAATGGTTCCAAGGTTGATGTGATCGCCGTCGGCACGCTCTCTGATCGATTACCATCGGGATTAGTGATGAACCTGAATAATTGTTATTTAGTGCCTGCATTAAGCATGAACATTATATCTGGATCTTGTTTATTGTGAGACAGTTACTCATTTAAATCAGAAAATAATGGTTGTTCTATTTATATGAGTAATATCTTTTATGGCCATGCACCCAATGCGAGGGGTTTATTCATGTTGAATCTTGATAGTGATGATACACATGTTCAGAACGTTAATGCCAAAAGATGTAGAGTTGATAATGATAGTACCACTTTCTTGTGGCACTGCCGTTTGGGTCATATTGGTGTAAAATGCATGACGAGCTCCATGCTGATGGAATTTTGGAGTCACTTGATTTTGAATCACTTGACACATGTGAACCATGCCTCGTGGGCAAGATGACTAAAACCCTGTGGAACAATGGAACGGGCGAATGATTTGTTGGAAATCATACATACTGATGTGTGCGGTCTGATGAACATTGAGGCGTGCGATGGATATTATTATTTTCTCACCTTCACTAATGACTTAAGTAGATATGGGTATATTTACTTAATGAAACACAAGTCTGAAACGTTTGAAAAGTTCAAGCAATTTCAGAGTGAAGTTGAGAATCATCATAACAAGAAGATTAAATTCCTGCGATCTGATCGGGGAGGTGAATATCTAAGTTATGAGTTTGGTAGTCACTTAAGACAGTGTGGAATTGTTTAACAATTGACACCGCGTGGAACACCACAGCATAATGGTGTGTCCGAACGTCGTAATCGAACCTTATTAGATATGGTGCATTCTATGATGTCACTTGCCGATTTGCCACTATCATTTTGGGGTTATGCATTAGAGACAGCTGCATTCACTTTAAATAGGGCACCATAGAAATCCATTGAGACGATGCCATATTATCATTTCTTAAAGTTTGGGGATGTGAATGATGCGATGATGAATGCGACAACCAGACGAACACATGACAAGAATGGAAATAAAAGGGGAATCTTCTGGAGCTTCGGTCCCGGGCTATTACACTTTGCGTTCTTCTCCGTGTATAGGGCGACCCGAGGCGAATCGAACTCAATGTCGGGGGGGATGATGACCACGGACCCGTAAACAAGGAAGAAGGGATTGTAGCCGGTTGAACGGTTCGGGGTGGTCCTAAGACTCCAAAGGACGGTCGGACGCTCATCGATCTAGGAGCCGGCCGACCTCACCAGCGGCATCACGAGCCGAGGCTTGATGCCGGACAGGAGAAGGCCGTTTGCCCTCTCGACCTGGCCGTTTGATTGTGGATGAGCGACGGAGGCCAGATTGAGCCGGATTCCCTGCTTGGAGCAGAAGCGTGCGAGTGCACCCTTGGCGAAGTTCGTGCTGTTGTCGGTGATGATGCTGTGAGGGAAGCCATAGCGGACTGTGATGTCGTCGATGAACCGGACGGCCGTAGGGCCGTCCAGCTTCTTGATTGGTCGCGCCTCGATCCACTTGGTGAATTTGTCGACAGCCACCAGTAAGTGCGTCATGCCACCTCGAGCAGTTTTGAAGGAGCCCACCATGTCCAGCCCCCACATAGCGAATGGCCACGAGAGGGGGACTGTCTGGAGGGCCGACGCCGGCAGGTGGCTTTGCATGTTGAAACGTTGGCAGCCCTCGCACTCGTCGACCAATTTCTTGGCCGCCTCGAGGGCCATGGGCCAGAAAAAACCATGCCGGCAGGCCTTGGCCACCAGGGTCCTGGAGGCGGCATGATTCCCGCACTCGCCCTGGTGGATGTCAAGGAGGATTTACAGGCCCTTTTCCGGCTCGACGCATCGCTGAAAGACGCCGGTAGTGCTGTGATGAACGAGCTCATAGTTAATGATGTTGTATGCCGAGGACCGGTGTTGGACTTTCCTAGCCAAGGCCTCGTCCGGAGGGAGCTCACCTCATAGGAGGAACGCTAGGAAAGGTTGGTCCCACGAGGCGGCCGAGACGGGTGCCGGCCCGGGAGCCCCTGGAACTGGCTGATCAGCCCCCGGGACCGGCTCGCCAGCCCCAAGACCGGCTCGGAAGCCCCCGGGACTGGTTGATCAGCCCCCGGCCCGGCTCGCCCATCCCCAGGGTCAGCTGGTCAACGATCATCATGACGGCCGCGCCGCCGGGGCCGACCACCTCGGACGCCGCCGGCTCGATCGGAGCCGGCTGGGCAGCTGACGGTTTGGGAGCCGGTGGTGAAGGTGCCGGAGAGGCGGTCGGGGCCATTGATGGGCCAGCGATGCCCGCCGGCACGAAGATTGATTCCGACTCTGTGGAAGGCCTGATCGATGGCTTGAGCAGCCGCTCGAGGGAGACGCCGGCTGGGATGGTCTGTCGGGTGGAGCCGATCTTTGCCAGCGTGTCGGCCGCCTCGTTGTCCGCTCGTGGGATGTGATGAAACTCACAGCCCTCGAAGGAAGCGGTAGCTAGCCATGTTGGAATCCCTGGCATCCCATTCACCAGAGACTTGCTGCACCACGAGGTCGGAGTCCCCGAAGCATAGAATGCACCTGATGCCGATCTCCTTGGCGAGCCGGAGGCCGTGGATGATGGCCTCGTACTCGGCCACGTTGTTGGAGGCGGCAAAGTGGATTTGGAGGGCGTATTTGAGCTGGTCGCCCTTCAGGGAGGAGAGGACTATGCCGGCACCCAGGCCAGTCCTCATTTTCGAGCCGTCGAAGTGCATGCGCCAACGCGTGGAGTCTGGGGGAGGCGGGACGAACTCCGTCTTTGCCCAGTCGATGAGGAAGTCAGCCAATGCGTGTGACTTGATCGCGGTTCTTGGCTCGTACCAGATCTCATGATCGGCGAGGGCGATGACCCATTTGGCGATTCGGCCGGTGGAGTCCCGGCCGCTCATGATCTCGCCGAGCGGGGCCATTGAGGGGGTTATTACCCCCAAGTAGGCCAAAGCAACGGGGTCTTCCCCCTTTCGCTTGGAAGAATAACTATGCGGCCGGCTGGCCGTGGCCGGTTGGAGGACGTCCGACACAAGCCGGTGCCGGCTGGCGCCCCGGACGGTTGATCGAGGTGCCGGCTGGCCGTGGTCGGCTGCCTCTGGGTCGGCTCTTTCATTGACCTTGGGACGAACATGCGACGTCCCGGCCCTCTACGCACGGGTATGACGACACGACACGACCAGCACGATGAACGGCCATGTGGCTACAGTGGCCGCTGAGGCACTGCAGCGCGTGGCTACAATCCAACCATCCCGGCCACGGACCTTGGCGAGCATGACTAGGCGTGGGAACAGTGCCGGCACGCCCTCGCCACTCGATTACTTACCTGGGCATGGCTACAGCGCGGCCGGCCGTACCGGAGACTTCGGCCGGCTGGCGCTAGACGCCGCCCCCCGGGCGACCCGTGCCGCGGCAGGTGGGCGAGGGCCAATCGCAGAGCCGGCTGGCGGGCCCCAACGGGAGATGAGACCGCTCAGCCGGCAAACCCCACCAACAACGAGACGACACGAATGGCAGGACCCTCTGGCCAGCCGGGGGGACTACCAGCCGAGTCCCCCCACCTTTGTACTTAGAACATATTATAAGAGCCGGGTGGTGGCCTATAAAACCCCTCGAACCCCCCATGCAACAGGGACGAACGATCGATCCCTCTCGCACACACACTCACCCCCTGCTAGCAGTGGAGGAAGAGGAGCCGACTGCCCCTTCTTCCTCCTCTAGACACAGCTCTAGGAGCACCATTGTATCTATACCCATTCATCCAACTAAACCAAGCAGGACAAGGGGTATTAGCTCCCCCGGAGGGCCCTGAACCTGGGTACATCGTGTGTCATCACCGCTTGTGCCCAATCTCATACGCGCAGCCCGTTGGCGTCCTTCGGCCCCAACCACCTATGATAAGCCACCCAATGGCATCTGTCGTGAGAAAACGACGACAGTTGGCGCCCACCATGGGGTCGTACACGGCGTCGGCCGGATTCATGCTTCGGGCGGGACCCCTTGCCATTCCTCGCTGTCGCCGCTCGTCCCGGCAAAACCGCGAGGGGCTCGTGGGGCTTGCTTCGGCATGCCCTGTGGGCAACTCCGTCGGCCTCACGGCCGACATCGATGCGCTCACCGAGCGCTTCGACAGGCTTAGCCTCGCCGAGACTCTGGCCGCGGATGAGTACCCCGCGCAGGTGCTCGTCTGCACCAGTCCGCCCACGGTCGTGGGCGCACTCGCTGTGATTCAGTCCAGCGACCCTCACGGTCATGTGGGAGTGATGGCCATCACTTCCTCCACCGCTTCCGGACGGGCATGGGTCACGACTAGCGCTGCCGCTGCCCGCGTCGGCACGTCCGACCCGCTTGGCTCGGCCCTCCGGGGCTTGAGCACTCCGATCGCCTCGACGGCAAACCCCGACACCGCCGCGGCCGATCTCGAGGCGGCTTGTCGCATCCTGTTTGAGGACGCCACCGCCCTCACAGCCACGCGGCGCCACATGGAGGCGACATAGCGGGACTACGCTTCCGCCTATGGACTCACCCCGGTTGGCACCGAGCCCAGCCAGCGTGGGGCTATGCACGACCGCGGTCGCGTGGTCGCCGAAATCCTCGGCGGCAAGATGCCCGTCTACGACACTCCCACAGCCAACCCGCGGGCTCTCAAGGTGGACTACGAGGAATTGGCCACTTTGGAGGGTGAAGAGCGTGCCGCCCACGAGCGCCACATCAAGGAGCTGATCGATGTTGCTGATGCGCAGCAACATCTGCTCATGACGGGCGGCGCTGCCACTGAAGGCCCCCGGCCAGAGTGTGAGGGCACGAGAACTGTAGACCGCCAGGCGGCCCGGTACTCCTGCCCCCTCGCGTTTCCGGCCATCGGGCCGGAGCAAACAACCCTTGGCCCTCTCAGACGTCGGGGAGCGAGCAGCCGACTATCAGCAGCCGGCGCACCAACGATCTGCCTCAAAGCGACCGGCACCATGAAGCGTCGGCATCCGACAGCCGGCGCAGCCACGAACACACGCCGCCCTCGTGACGTGAGTTGGGGCAGTCGGTGCCACCCACCATCCATCCCGAGCTCTTGGCTCGGCTCGGACCACGCGCCCCCGCAGCGAGAACGATGCCCGCAACCGCCTCGATAGACTCGCACAATCTGACCTACTCAAGGAGGAGGGCTCGATTGGTCTGGCTTGCTTCGGCCCCCGGATCCGCACCGAGCCGTTCCCAACCGGCTTCACGCTCCCTAGGGACACCCCGAAATACAACGGGGCCGCCAAGTCTGAAGACTAGCTGATCGACTACACCACTGTGGTTGGCATCGCCAGGGGGAATAAGCGCGTTGCCGTTTGCTACGCCCCCCTCATGTTGATCGGCTCGTCCCGCACCTGGCTCAACAGCCTGGTGGCCGGCAGCATCAACACCTGGTGGACTTCGAGGAGGCCTTCGTCCGCAACTTCACCGGCACCTACAAGCGGCCTGGCCGTCCCCACGAACTCGCCATGTGCGTTCAGGGGCTGGACGAATCCCTTCACGACTACCTCACTCGGTGGACCGAGCTCCGCAATTCCTATGAGGGGGTGCACGAGGTGCAAGCCGTGCAGTACTTCATCGAGGGGTGCCGTCCTCTCAAACATAAGCTCATGTGCTTCGAGCCGGCCACACTTGCCAAGCTCATGACCAAGGCGGACAAGTATGCCGCGGCCGATTCGACCATCCGGGTCAAGACGACCCTGCCTGCCAAGGCGACGATGACACCGGCCACGACCCGGGCGGCTGCCGACAACCGGCAGTCGCAGAACAATAAACGCAAGAATGACCAGCCGGACCACCGCTATGGGAGCCGGCAGGTCAACACCATCGAGGAGCAGGAGCCGTCTGCCTAGCCTTCCGGCCAGCGCCAGCGCACCGGCAAGGCTGCCTGGCAGCCGAAGCTCACCTTCGAGCAAATGCTCGACCTCCCCTGCAAGAACCATTTGGGGGCCAAACCCTCTATGCACACGCTCCGGTAGTGCAGCTTCTCACAGCGATTGGCCTGGGGGGTTTCTATTGATTTCTAGGGTTTTGCCTTCCGCCCGAGGCAACTCGGTAGAACCGAATCAAGAAAATCGATAGCACCGATTTTCGTTTTTGTGTGTTGAGAACTATCTCGGTGAAACCGAGCACTCCTTTTCGGTATCATCGAAAAGGGTGCCAAGTTTCTGTTGAGAGCGACAATCAGTCTTGGTGTCACCGAAACTTTTGCTTCGGTCTTACCGATTTGTTTCTGACAGAATGCAAAACCTTGAAAATCCTTTGTTGAAAATTTCAAAAACCAGCTGATAATTTTGTGATGACTCATCTACTTCTGCTCATCCATATTCCATTCACAGGGTCAGCATGTCAGATGCAGAGGACAGTCAGAACATGCTAGAGCAAGGTGCAGACATGAGTTCAGGCACAAGCCCAGAGCCCAGTTCATTTTCAAATCCAAGCACCCCCAGCTCCCATGGGTTGCCCAAAGCTGCTACAAGGACCAAAAAGAAGCTGAACTCAGATGAAGAGGATTCAGATGTTGGAAATATGCCCTAGAGGCAATAATAAAATGGTTATTATTGTATTTCCTAGTTCATGATAATTGTCTATTGTTCATGTTATAATTGTGTTAACCAGAAACCGTAATACATGTGTGAATACATAGACCACAACATGTCCCTAGTGAGCCTCTAGTTGACTAGCTCGTTGATCAATAGATGGTCACGGTTTCATGACCATGGACATTGGATGTCGTTGATAACGGGATCACATCATTAGGAGAATGATGTGATGGACAAGACCCAATCCTAAGCATAGCACAAGATCGTGTAGTTCGTTTGCCAAAGCTTTTCAATGTCAAGTATCGTTTCCTTAGACCATGAGATTGTGCAACTCCCGGATACCGTAAGAATGCTTTGGGTGTGCCAAACGTCACAACGTACCTGGGTGGCTATAAAGGTGCACTACAGGTATCTCTGAAAGTGTCTGTTGGGTTGGCACGAATCGAGACTGGGATTTGTCACTCCGTGTGACGGAGAGGTATCTCTAGGCCCACTCGGTAAGACATCATCATAATGAGCTCAATGTGACTAAGGAGTTAGCCACGGGATGATGTATTATGGAACGACTAAAGAGACTTGTCGGTAACGAGATTGAACAAGGTATAGAGATACCAATGATCTAATCTCGGGCAAGTATCATACCGATAGACAAAGGGAATTGTATACGGGATTGATTGAATCCCCGACATTGTGGTTCATCTGATGAGATCATCGTGGAGTATGTGGGAGCCAACATGGGTATCCATATCCCGCTATTAGTTATTGACCGGAGAGGTGTCTCGGTCATGTCTATGTGTCTCCCGAACCCGTAGGGTCTACACACTTAAGGTTCGATGACGCTAGGGTTATAGGGAAATGGTATACGTGATTACTGAAAGTTGTTCGGAGTCTCGAATGAGATCCCGGATGTCACGAGGAGCTCCGAAATGGTCCGGAGTTAAATATTGATATATAGGAAGTCCAGTTTTGGTCACCGGAAAGTTTTCGGGCTCATCGGTAGTGTACCGGGAGTGCGGGGAGGGTGCCGGAGGACCCCGGGAGGGGTGTGACGACCATAGGACTTCGTGGGCCCTTAGAGGAAGTGTGCCAGCCCTTTTTGGGCTGTCCAATACCTTCTAGAAAGGCCCATGCGGCTGGAGATAAGAGATAGGGCTGAAAAAGGATTTAAAAGGAGGAGATCCACCTCCCTTGTGGGAGGTGGACTCTCCCCCTACTTCGGCCGAAGCACTCCTCCTTGGAGGAGGGGCCAAGGAATCCCTCCCTCTCCCTCCTCCTATATATATGCAAGGGTTTGGGATGTTTTGAGAAACGACTTCTTCCTCTCTCGGTGCAGCTCTACCCTTCCTCTTCCTCGTTCTCCGTAGCGCTTGGTGAAGCCCTGCCGGAGTTCACGTAGCTCCACCGTCACCACGCCGTCGTGCTGTCGGAGTTCACGTAGCTCCACCGTCACCACGCCGTCGTGCTGCCGGAGCTCTCCCTCAACCTCTCCTTCCTCCTTGCTGGATCAAGGCATAGGAGACGTCACCAGGCTGCACGTGTGTTGAACGCGGAGGCGCCGTTGTTCGGCGTTGAGATCGGAATCCACTGCGATCTGAATCGCTGCGAGTATGACTCCACCAACCACATTCTTGTAACTCTTCCACTTAGCGATCTTCAAAGGTATGAAGATGCAATCTCTCCCCACTCATTGCTGGTTTCTCCATGGATAGATCTTGGTGATCGTAGGAAAAAATTTGATTTACTACTACGTCTCCCAACAGTGGCATCATGAGCTAGGTCTATGCGTAGAATCTATGCACGAGTAGAACACAAGTTGTTGTGGGCGTCGATTTTGTTAATTTGCTTACCACTACTAGTCTTATCTTGATTCGGTGGTATTGTGGGATGAAGCGGCCCGGACCGACTTTACACGTACGCTTACGTGAGACTGGTTCCACCGCCTGACATGCACTTGTTGCATAAGGTGGCTAGCGGGTGTTTGTCTCTCCCAGCTTAGTCGGATTGGATTCGATGAAAACGGTCCTTATGAAGGGTAAATAGCAATTGGCATATCACGTTGTGGTTTTGGCGTAGGTAAGAAACGTTCTTGCTAGTAACCTATAGCAGCCACGTAAAAACTTGCAACTACAAATTACAGGACATCTAACTTTTTTTGCAGCATATGCCTTGTGATGTGATATGGCCAAAGGATGTGATGTGATGCATTGTGATGTATGAGATTGATCATGTTCTTGTCATAGGATTCACGACTTGCATGTCGATGAGTATGACAACCGACGGGAGCCATAGGAGTTGTCTTATTTTATTGTATGACCTACGTGTCAATCATAAATGCCATGTAATTACTTTACTTTATTGCTAAACGTTAGCCATAGTAGTAGAAGTAATAGTTGGCGAGACAACTTCATGAAGACACGATGATGGAGATCATGGTGTCGTGCCGGTGACAGTGATGATCATGGTGCCCCGAAGATGGAGATCAAAGGAGCAAGATGATATTGGCCATATCATGTCACTATATTGATTGCATGTGATGTTTATCATGTTTACATCTTATTTGCTTAGAACGACGGTAGTAAATAAGATGATCTCTCAATAAAATTTCAAGAAAAGTGTTCACCCTAACTGTGCACCATTGCTAAGGATCGTTGTTCCGAAGCACCACGTGATGATCGGGTGTGATAGGCTCTAACGTTCGCATACAACGGGTGTAAGCCAGATTTACACACGCGAAACACTTAGGTTGACTTGACGAGCCTAGCATGTACAGACATGGCCTCGGAACACGGAAGACCGAAAGGTCGAACATGAGTCGTATAGAAGATACGATCAACATGGAGATGTTCACCATGGATGACTAGTCTGTCTCACGTGATGATCGGACACGGGATAGTTGACATGGATCATGTGTCACTTGGATGACTAGAGAGATGTCTATCTAAGTGGGAGTT
This sequence comes from Hordeum marinum, assembly GCA_022496015.1. NCBI lineage: Eukaryota > Viridiplantae > Streptophyta > Magnoliopsida > Poales > Poaceae > Hordeum > Hordeum marinum. The sequence continues at coordinate 392,592,756 of CM039672.1, forward strand.
CATTAAATAATTTGATTATGTGAACTTAATTATCATGAACTTAGTCTAAAATTATCTTTACAATCTATATTGTAGATCCAATGGTCAACGCGAATGTCACCCTCAATTTCAATGTGGTCCTAGGGAAAACCAAGTTGAAAGATGATGGAAGCAACTATGCGGACTGGGTCCATGGCTTGAGGATCATCCTCATAGCTTCCAAGAAATTGTATGTCCTTGATGCACCACTAGGTGACCCACCCCTTCTCCCAGCAGAGAAAGATGTTGCAAACGCTTGGCATTCTCGCTGCGATGATTACTCCCTTGTTGAGTGCGGCATGCTTTACAGTTTAGAACCGGGGCTCCAAAAGCGTTTTAAGCAACACGGAGCATATGAGATGTTCCAAGAGCTGAAACTGGTTTTCCAAGCTCATGCCCGGGTCGAGAGATATGACGTCTCTGACAAGTTCTTCAGCTGTAAGATGGAGGAGAATAGTTCTGTCAGTGAGCACATCCTCAAGATGTCTGGGCTACACAACCGCTTGACTGAGCTGGGAGTTAATCTCCCGAATGACTCAGTCATTGACAGAATCCTCCAGTCACTTCCACCTAGCTACAAAAGCTTTGTGATGAACTACAACATGCAGGGGATGGAGAAGTCCATTCCTGAGTTGTACTCGATGCTGAAATCAGCAGAGGTCGAGATCAAAAAGGAGCATCAAGTGTTGATGGTGAATAAGACCACTAGTTCAAGAAAGGCAAGGGTAAGAACTTCAAGAAGGACGACAAAGCTGTTGCCGCGCCCGGTAAGCAAGTTGCCGGGAAGAAGAAGAACAAGAATGGACCCAAGCCTGAGACTGAGTGTTTTTATTGCAAGGGTACCGGTCACTGGAAGCGGAACTGCCCCAAGTACTTAGCGGATAAGAAGGACGACAACATTAAAGGTATATGTGATATACTTGTTATTGATGTGTACCTAACCAGCGCTTGTAGTAGCTCCTGGGTATTTGATACCGGTGCAGTTGCTCACATTTGTAACTCCAAGCAGGAGCTGCGAAATAAGCAGAGGCTGGCAAAGGACAAGGTGACGATGCGCGTCGGGAATGGTTCCAAGGTCGATGTGATCGCCGTCGGCACGCTACCTCTACATCTACCTTCGGGATTAGTGTTAAACCTTAATAATTGTCATTTAGTACCAGCTTTAAGCATGAACATTGTATCTGGATCTCGCTTGATGCGAGATGGCTACTCATTTAAATCTGAGAATAATGGTTGTTCTATTTATATGAGAGAGATGTTTTATGGTCATGCCCCACTGGTCAATGGTTTATTTTTGATGAATATCGAATGTGATGTTACACGTGTCCATAGTGTGAGTACCAAAAGATGTAAGGTTGATAACGATAGTCCCACTTACATGTGGCACTGCCGCCTTGGTCATATTGGTGTCAAACGCATGAAGAAGCTCCATACTGATGGACTTTTGGAGTCTCTTGATTTCGAATCATTTGACACGTGCGAACCATGCCTCATGGGCAAGATGACCAAGACTCCGTTCTCCGGAACAATGGAGCGAACAACTGACTTGTTGGAAATAATACATACCGATGTATGCGGTCCAATGAGTGTCGAGGCTCGTGGTGGCTACCGTTATGTTCTCACCCTCACGGATGATTTGAGTATATATGGGTATGTCTACTTAATGAAACATAAGTCTGAAACTTTTGAAAGGTTCAAGGAATTTCAGAGTGAGGTAGAGAATCAACGTGACAGGAAAATAAAGTGCCTACGATCTGATCGTGGCGGAGAATATTGAAGTCACGAGTTTGGCACGCACCTAAGGAAATGTGGAATTGTTTCACAACTCACGCCGCCTGGCACACCTCAGCGAAATGGTGTGTCTGAACGTCGTAATCGCACTCTATTAGATATGGTACGATCTATGATGTCTCTTAGCGACTTACCGCTATCATTTTGGGGATATGCATTAGAGACTACCGCATTCACTTTAAATAGGGCACCGTCAAAATCCATTGAGACGACACCGTATGAATTATGGTTTGTAAAGAAACCTAAGCTGCCGTTTCTAAAATTTTGGGGATGCGATGCTTATGTGAAGAAACTTCAGCCTGAGAAGCTCGAACCCAAAGCGGAAAAGTGCGTCTTCATAGGATATCCCAAAGAGACTATTGGGTATACCTTCTACCTCAGATCCGAAGGCAAAGTATTTGTGGCCAAGAATGGATCCTTTCTCGAGAAAGAGTTTCTCTCGAAAGAAGTAAGTGGGAGGAAAATAGAACTTGATGAGGTAATTGTACCTCCACTCGAACCGGAGAGTAGCGCAGCACAGGAAGTTGTTTCTGTGGAGCCTACACCGGCTGGAGAGGAAGTTAATGATGATGATCATGAAACTTTAGATCAAGTTACTATTGAACGTCAAAGGTCCACTAGGACACGTTCCGCACCAGAGTGGTACGACAACCCTGTCCTAGAGATCATGTTGTTAGACAATGGTGAACCTTCGAACTATGAAGAAACGATGGCGGGCCCGGATTCCAACAAATGGCTTGAAGCCATGAAATCCGAGATAGGATCCATGTATGAGAACAAAGTATGGACTTTGGTGGACTTTCCTGATGATAAGCGACCCATTGAAAATAAATGGATCTTTAAGAAGACTGACGCGGACGGTAATGTGACCGTCTATAAGGTTCGGCTTGTCGCTAAGGGTTATCGACAAGTTCAAGGAGTTGACTACGATGAGACTTTCTCACCCGTAGCGATGCTGAAGTCTGTTCGAATCATGTTAGCAATTTCCGCATTTTATGATTATGAGATCTGGCAAATGGACGTCAAAACGGCATTCCTTAATGGTTTCCTTAAGGAAGAACTGTATATGATGCAGCCGGAAGGTTTTGTCGATCCTAAAGGTGCTAACAAAGTATGCAAGCTCTAGCGCTCCATCTATGGGCTGGTGCAAGCATCTTGGAGTTGGAACATTCGCTTTAATGAGGTGATTAAAGCGTTTGGGTTTATACAAGTTTATGGAGAACCCTGTATTTACAAGAAAGTGAGTGGGAGCTCTGTAGCATTTCTCGTATTATATGTGGATGACATACTAATAATGGGAAATGATATAGAACTCTTGGAAAGTAGAAAGGCCTACTTGAATAAGTGTTTTTCAATGAAGGACCTTGGAGAAGTTGCTTACATATTAGGTATTAAGATCTATAGAGATAGATCGAGACGCTCATAGGTCTTTCACAAAGCACATACCTTGAAAAGATATTGAAGAAGTTCAATATGGTTCAGTCCAAGAAGGGGTTCTTGCCTGTGTTACAAGGTGTGAGATTGAGTACGACTCAACGCCCGACCACGGCAAAGGATAGAGAAGAGATGAGTGTCATCCCCTATGCTTCAGCCATAGGCTCTATTATGTATGCCATGCTGTGTACCAGACCTGATGTGAACCTTGCCATAAGTTTGGTAGGTAGGTTCCAAAGTGTAACATCCCAAACTTTGGAATGTTATAATAACTATTAGAATGATTGTTTGTTTGTTGGAGTGATTGAAAGTGAGTGAAATTTGAAACTTTTTGAAACTTTTGAAAGTTGATGAGAGGGAATGAAATGACTTTCCCAAAACTTTCACTCTGCATTTTGATCACCAGGAATTCAAATTCATTTCATCACAAAACCCCAGAGTGAAGATGACATGACTTCTTCCATTTAAAGAAATGAGAAGGGATTTGAAAATGGTTTGAATTCCCATTTTGAAAATATTTCAAATTCAGGAACTTTAGGCAACTCAATGATTTTCATGAGAGGAGATAATATGACTTCTTCAAATATATGAAGTATGAGTTGGAAGTTAAACCAAGGATTTGGAAAAGGGAATTTGAAATCTATTTGAGTTTCAGTTTCATTTGAATTTGCAAACATCCAAACCCCTTGTCAAATATTTTGAGAGGAGTAAATATGACACTCCAAAACCAGGGGGTATTTTGTGAACTTTTTGAATCATAAAACCCATGGGGTTATTTGAAAATATTTGCAAAAATGATTTAAAAGCAAATAGGCCATTTCTAAAAATAATATTTTTTTTCCAAAGTATCCAAATAACAGAATACAAATGTTCATTAAATGGAATATTTTATTCTGATAATTTTGATATAAAATACTCCTATATTTGGAATTGTATTATATGCATTAAAGGTTTTATTACCCTGTTTAATTAAAAAAAAGGAAAGTATTAACCGGATCGGGCCGGCCCACCCCCAATTAATACCGAATCCCCTAGATTTCGGCCGACCGACGCGCTGTCACCGCTCCCTCTCTCTCTGACCAGCGGGCCCCCTGACCGCCCGTAACCCCCGCGCGGTCACCCCTCTCCTCCCGCACGCGCCGCCGCCGCCGCGACCTCCTCCTTGCCGGAATCCCCTCCCCCTTCCATTCCCGACCCCTCCCCGGCCCTATATAAGAGCGGGAAGCTCCGCGCTCCTTTTCCCCCCTCAAAGCCCCCTCTCTCCTCGCCCGAGATGCCGCAAATCTCTCGCCGGAGTTCGGCCTCGACCGAAGCTCTCTCCACCGTGCCCGTCGCCTCGGTTGCTCCCCTCGCCCCTCTGACGCCATTGACGTGCTTGCCGTCCTCGCCGCTGTCGACTAGTGCCCTCGCCGTCGCCGGAGGACCACCGGAGCACCGCCCACGTCGACCACTTCGCCTCGGCCTCGCCGGAGAAGCCCTCGCCGGCGACCCACCACCGCGGTGAGCTCCACCACCCCTCTCTCCCGTCCGATCTGGATCTGACGATCCAGATTAGACCCCTTTAAAGTCCCGAACCGTTTTTCTTTACAGTTCGGCTGACCGCCCGTAACCACCCCCCGCGCACACTAGCCAGCCAATCAGGAGATGCCACGTGTACCCCCTGTCCGTCAGAAAATGATTTTTCTTTTCTGTTTTAATTTATGTTTCCAGAATAGTTCTGATTTTGTTCTTAGTATATCTTTTATGTTTTTAACTATTTTAAATTGATTCTTTTTGCATTAAGTCACAATTTTTATCTAGTTTCTGTAGATACCAAATTTGACCATGTTTGAACATTTAAATTTTAATTTAAACAGATTTGGTTTAAATTTTGTTTTCTGAATATCTAGAGTTCTAAAAAGTATTTTGAGTTGATTCTTTTTGCTACTTGTTACTAGTAACCCTAGATATCAGTAGGTGAAGTTTGAGAATTTTTAGAATAAATTTGATTAGGGTTTTAACTAGAAACAGATTCTGCCTATTAGTTAGTATAGTTTAAATTAACTTAGTTTTAGTTAGTTTAAATGAGAATTTAGTTTTATTTGTTTAATAGGTTTTGTTGCTTAAACATTTAGTGTTTTAATTACTGTTAATAAAAATATAAAATTGCTTAGTTTATTTCTTTATGGTTATAGGAATCTCAACTCCTTTTCAAATAGGTTTTAAAACAAACTAGTTAGTAATAGTTTATTCCAACAAAGTTTTATATAATTAAACTCTGTTTTCTAAGAAAAAGTTTTTAGTAATCTTTTCTGTTAAGATATGTTTGTTAATAAAAATGGTTTAGTTTTACTCTATTATAGGAAACTATATTCTTTATCATTAGGTAATGTTTTATAAAACAACTTAGTTTTAGTAGAAATTATTTTCACAAAGTTTTAGATGAATCAATTCTGTTTTGTAATAAAGATTTTTATTAATTACTTTCTGTTAACTTAGTTGTTTCATAATTTGTTTTCTCTTAGTTTATGGTTGTGCTTGTAGTTAAGTTCATTAGGCAAACACTCATGTTGTTTAGGATAATGTTTTCATAGTTTTACTTGTTCTTCAAAAGTAATTCTTTTTGCTAGTAAAATATTTACTAAAATCCTTTTGTTATATTTTACTTGTTGTTGTTTTGTTACTATTGAAAATAATTGTTTTAGGGGAAAAACTACCTTAGTTGCTTTTATGAAAACTTTGTTGACTTTGAGTTTTGTCTTAAGTATTTCCTTCATCAACCTTGTTGCTTTTGTTCTTGTGTTACATTGTGATTGTTAGATTGATTGCTAGTATGATTGCTTATGAATGCAATGTTTGTTATAGATTTCATCGGAGAGTGACGTATAGTCTATCAAGTTATTTCTGAGAGCAATCTTTATCTTCATCAACAGTACAGGCAAGTTCACCTTGACCATCTATTTCATACCTATGTTTTATTTGCATGTAGTGACATCATTCAACACATCCCTCCCTTAGTGTTATTGAAATCCTTGTAGTTGAGTAGAATGCATGAGGTAGGAACCCACCACTGGTTACTAAAGCCCCGGGAACGTTAGTTATTTTTATGATATGCTAAAGTAGATAGGGATTGGTATGAGTGTTCGTGAGTGGTGTGAAGAAGGACTCTACGTCAAGACGACAACTTCATGAAGACATCTTCAAGTCCTGCATCTTCAAGACCTCAAGACTTCAAGACTCGAGAAGACAAGTTTTCAATACACACTACTGGGTGAAGGATGGTTGATTGGGCATCCCTGGAGAAACCAGTGGATGGCCGGGATGCATGGAGAAGCGCCATGACATCTTGTGGAAAGCTTCACCCAGACTCAAAGAGAAGGATGAATACTTCATGCCCGGAAGCTTACCTGTGTAGCCACAAGTCATTATGGACTCTGGCTTGGTTGATCTTTGTTGTGACTCTGTTGGGCAGTGCTATGAGATGTAGTCGACGTTAGGATTGGATGGGCACTGCCGGACAGACAGGGAAGCACTCTGAAAGACCATGTTTCTTTCATCATATTCTCAAACACTAGGCAGTGTGAGGACTTACCAGGAGGGAAAGAATCTTGTGGGTAAAGTACACAACACTCTGCAGAGTTAAACCTAATCGATTAGCCGTGTCCCCGGTTACGGATAATTTGAGCTTCTAGACTTGGATCTATCTCTGAACTCTCAACACTGGACTGATAACTTAATTGTGGGCAACTTAAGATACTTGAGGGTATTGAGACATTGGTTGGCGGAACCATGTCATGATAGGTGATTCCATAGTGAAATTCCTGATATTCCTTTTGTTGTAGGAAAAATAAAATCAGCTTTTACGCAAAAAAAACTTAGACACAGAGCCACAAAGCCTTTGCATATAGAATAGTCTTTATTTCTTCTGTTCTACTATGGTGATCTTGCCAGTACATTCAATGTACTGACCTATATGGCTGCAACGTATCATGTAGCAGATACTCTTCTACGACGGGTAAGAGTACGATTCAGGGTTACGGTCTGCACTCAACTTGCCGTTGGTGTTATTGGGACTCCACTCCTGTTGACTGTATCCACTGCTATTTTAAGGTATATATCAGTTTACTTTATTACATGTGATTGCACTTTGATATATACATTGATGTACTGTGTGTGCCAGCATACTGGTCCAGGGATGGCACAGAACACACAGAGGCTTGACTCGTTTTGAGTCGGGTCGCTACACAAAGTGATCCCGGAGCGGAACACTGGACAACGGTCAAGAATATCCTGAAGTACGTGAAAAGGACAAAGGACATGTTTCTCGTATATGGAGGTGCCAAAGAGCTCGTCGTAAAGGGTTACGTCGATGCTAGCTTCGACACAGATCCGCACGACTCCAAGTCACAAACCGGATACATGTATGTTTTGAACGGAGGGGCGGTCAGCTGGTGCAGCAGCAAGCAAAGCGTTGCGGCGGCATCTACATGTGAAGCGGAGTACATAGCTGCTTCGGAAGCAACAAAGGAAGGAGTCTGGATGAAGTAGTTCATCACCGACCTAGGAGTAATTCCAAGTGCGTCGGGCCCGACGACTCTATTCTGTGACAACACTGGAGCTATTGCCCTTGCGAAGGAGCCTAGGTTTCACAAGAAGACAAGACACATCAAGCGCCGCTTCAACTCCATCCGTGATTACATTCAGGAGGGAGATATAGATATTTGTAAAGTGCATATGGATCTGAATGTCGCAGATCCGTTGACTAAACCTCTCTCACGAGCAAAACATGATCAACACCAGAATGCTATGGGTGTTCGATTCATCACAATGTAACTAGATTATTGACTCTAGTGCAAGTGGGAGACTATTGGAAATATGCCCTCGAGGCAATAATAAAATGGTTATTATTGTATTTCCTAGTTCTTGATAATTGTCTATTGTTCATGCTATAATTGTGTTAACCGGAAACCGTAATACATGTGTGAATACATAGACCACAACATGTCCCTAGTGAGCCTCTAGTTGACTAGCTCGTTGATCAATAGATGGTCACGGTTTCATGACCATGGACATTGGATGTCGTTGATAACGGGATCACATCATTAGGAGAATGATGTGATGGACAAGACCCAATGCTAAGCATAGCACAAGATCGTGTAGTTCGTTTGCTAAAGCTTTTCAATGTCAAGTATCGTTTCCTTAGACTATGAGATTGTGCAACTCCCGGATAGCGCAGGAATGCTTTGGGTGTGCCAAACGTCACAACGTTACTGGGTGGCTATAAAGGTGCACTACGGGTATCTCCGAAAGTGTCTGTTGGGTCGGCACGAATCGAGACTAGGATTTGTCACTCCGTGTGACGGAGAGGTATCTCTGGGCCCACTCGGTAAGACATCATCATAATGAGCTCAATGTGACTAAGGAGTTAGCCACGGGATGATGTATTACGGAACGAGTAAAGAGACTTGCCGGTAACGAGATTGAACAAGGTATAGAGATACCGACGATCTAATCTCGGGGAAGTATCATACCGATAGACAAAGGGAATTGTATACGGGATTGATTGAATCCCCGACATCGTGGTTCATCCGATGAGATCATCGTGGAGCATGTGGGAGCCAACATGGGTATCCAGATCCCGCTGTTGGTTATTGACCAGAGAGGTGTCTCGGTCATGTCTACGTGTCTCCCGAACCCGTAGGGTCTACACACTTAAGGTTCGATGACGCTAGGGTTACAGGGAAATGGTATACGTGATTACCGAAAGTTGTTCGGAGTCCCAGATGAGACCCCGGACGTCACGAGGAGCTCCTGAATAGTCCGGAGGTAAAGATTGATATATAGGAAGTCCAGTTTTGGTCACCGGAAAGTTTTCGAGCTCATCGGTAGTGTACCGGGAGTGCCGGGAGGGTGCCGGAGGACCCCGGGAGGGGTGTGACGACCATAGGACTTCGTGGGCCCTTAGAGGAAGTGTGCCAGCCCTTATTGGGCTGGCCAAAACCTTTTAGAACGGCCCATGCGGCTGGAGATAAGAGATAGGGCTGAAAAAGGATTTAAAAGGAGGAGATCCACCTTCCTTGTGGGAGGTGGACTCTCCCCCTACTTCGGCCGAAGCTCTCCTCCTTGGAGAAGGGGACAAGGCAGCCCTCCCTCTCCCTCCTCCTATATATATGCAAGGGTTTGGGCTGTTTTGAGACACGACTTCTTTCTCTCTCGGTGCAGCCCTACCCTTCCTCTTCCTCGTTCTCCGTAGCGCTTGGCGAAGCCCTGCCGGAGTTCACGTAGCTCCACCGTCACCATGCCGTCGTGCTGCCGGAGCTCTCCCTTAACCTCTCCTTCCTCCTTGATGGATCAAGGCATAGGAGACGTCACCGGGCTACACGTGTGTTGAACGCGGAGGCATCGTTGTTCGGCGCTGAGATCGGAATCCACCGCGATCTGAATCGCTGCGAGTACGACTCCACCAACCGCGTTCTTGTAACGCTTCCGCTTAACGATCTTCAAAGGTATGAAGATGCAATCTCTCCCCACTCATTGCTGGTTTCTCCATAGATAGATCTTCGTGATCATAGGAAATTTTTTGATTTACTACTACGTCTCCCAACATTAGACTTTATCCCTGAGGAGATTCTTGCTAAGAAGCAAGAGAAAGCTGCTAAGAAGTCTGCTACTGAAGCCACTTCTTCCAGGAGGGTTGTCAGCAAGATCTATGCTCCTGCTTCAACATTCAAGGCTCATGAGACTGCCAGAGCAACTATCTCAGTTGAAGTCCCCAAGAAAGCTATGCCTAAGAAGGCAGGGGAGAAAAAAGTCCAGGAAGAGGATTATTCATGTCACTGGCAGGCCTACTTCCATGTATGAAGATCCAGAGGAAGCAACTGGTGCTGATGCTGAAGAGGAGGATGAGCCAGCTACGAAGGCTCCTCCCAAGAAGAAGGACAAGAAGCTCATGGCTGATGCTATGCCAAAGACTGGCACATCCAAGAAGCATGCTGCTGAGAAGCCTAAGAGGACATCGAGGCAGATTCCAGCTTCTGAGAAGAACAAAGGGACTGCTTCTAGAGCTGAAGAGGATGATGACTTTACAACTTTGATGAAGCTCAGACCACATCTTCCAGTACACAATGCCAGCTACCCACTAGCTGAGGATATGAAGAAGAGGAAGGATTTAGGATTGAGAGCTTGGAGAGCTATAGATCCTTATGCCCAGAGGAAGAAGACAACTGTGGACTAAAGATTTTATACCAAGGAGCAACAAGATTTCTATGAGATTGTGCTCTTTGACAAGAGTCTAGCTGTGAGTGACATGCGGTATGTTGACTGGAAATTCATCAAGGAGAATGAGGACTACTTTCCAAGTGTCCAAGAAAATTTCCATTGCATAAATTTGGATGAGTTTGTTGGCAGAGAATTCACAGCTTGGAATGTTGAGATGATCATGCAATTCTACTCCACTGCACATTTCTATGGAGATGGTAGAATTGTATGGATGGCTGAAGGTGCAAGGTATGAATCAACTGTTGAAGAATGGGCTGCTATCTTAGGAGTTCCTAAAGCACAGGATGGTGACTTGGATGTATACTCAAAATCCAAGGCGAGCCACAATGCTATGGTAAATGTGTACAAGGAGATCCCTGCTGCCAATGTGAAGTCTCACAGGCTAGGATCTATCTACTTTCTTCAGGTTGGCCTCCTCACAGTGAACACCATTCTGAGCCATACTTTGATGCCCAAGTCAGGAGATGACAAGATGATCCAAGGCCACTCCATCAATATGTTGATCCACCTTGACAGACATACCAGGATCAGAGTCATGGATTTGATTGTTGAGACAATCAAGAGGGTTGCTGCTGACCAGAAGCGCTCTTGCTGTTATGCACCCTACATCCAGATGCTTATCAATTCAAAATTGGAGAAGCACATCTTTGATCTAGATCATCCACATTTACCCCTATAGCCAGATCTCGAGGACAATGTTGTGGTGATGGATGCTGATCATCCCACTTCAGCTGCAGCTCAGGCAGAAGTAGAGGCAGTTAGAGCCACTAGTGCTCAAGCCCCTAGATCCAGGAATGAGCAAATGGATCTATTGATATCATCAGTTCAGGGCATGCAGAAGGACATTAAGGGGATTCTGGACAACCAGAACAGTCTTGTCAGGATCTTTGAAACTAGGATCAAGACCCTTAATGATAAGGTGGACAAGCTGACTAAGACAGTCACAGAGCTTCAGAAGGAAGCTGACTCCGTGCACATCCCTCAGGTCTATTCTACTTCAGATGATGACGATGATGATGATGAGGAGGAGGATGAATCACCTCTAAGGCCGAGCACTTAGTTCACCACTCAGACTAGATCAGCCACAGTGCATGCACCAAACTTGAGGCCCTCTTCATCAGCTCCCGCTACTGTCAGCACAGCTCCTGATCCATCTGCTCCAGTTCCTCCAGCTGCCACTCCAACTCCATCCACGACATCTGCAGAGATCTTCGCCGATGATGTTATCTCGTCTCCTTCATCAACAACCAGAGGAGATCATCCCAAGAACGATTAGATGTATACCTTTGAACTTTTTGGTAACTTGTTGCCAAAGGGGGAGAAGTGTATATAGATCTTTAGGCTTCGAGCGAGAGAGCATTTTGGTGTTTATTGGTTTTCAAAACATTTGGTTCTTTTGGTTTGACGTGAGATACTTTTGTGTTTATGTGTGATCATACATTGTTATGTGTGATGCAACTATTTCCTAACATCTTAATGCTTATGAGATGATCATTCACCTTTGCTTGATTGTGTTGTGCGTTGTTATTCATTCTAATTATTCTCGCACACCACCAAGTTGTATGTGACATGGAAGAAGTGCCCCGTATACCTAATCGATTGTGCATTTGTATTCAAACGCAAATTCAAAATAATGCACAAATTTAGGGGGAGCTCTTGCTTATCACATACCTCTCAAAGCGACGATTATATTCATTGATTTTATCATACGTCGAAGCTTTGATCTATATGTTGTCATCAATTACCAAAAAGGGGGGATTGAAAGCACATTTGCTCCCTTGGTGGTTTTGGTAATTAATAACAACATATAAGTCATTGAACTAATGTTTCCACCAAGTATATTTCAGGAAATGTTCAATGATAGGATTGGCAAAAGGAGATTGTGGACATACCCCAAGATGCAAGGAAATAGGTTGGCCAAGCTTCAAGCAAGAGGACTCTACATTTTATATTTGTGAGAAATCACTTTGAGTCCATAGGAAAGCCAATACTATTAAAAGGGGGTAAGATTTTGTTGGTGAACAATATTCTCAAACGCGCACAGGTGCTAGTCGCCAAAAACACCCACAAACTCTCCCACCAAGTTCTGTTCTATACCTAACACTCAAAATCAGTACAACCAACTTTCCCATACCGGTGCCACCGATTCCAGAAGCTAGACAGACTCTGCCAAAACCTAGCCACTTCGGTGCAACCGATTCCATACCGGTGCCACCGAGTTTAGGTTGCCAACTTTCTGTTACGCAAATTCACATTTTTGGTCCCACCGAGAATGTTGGATCAGCGTCATCAAGATTGGAAATCTGACCGTTGGTCACCTTATCGGTGCAACCGAGTTTCCTATATCGGTCTCACCGAGATTCAAAAGTTGCCACCTTTTGATCACTTCGGTACCACCGAGATTAACACATTGGTGTCACCGATTTGGTCATTTTGTGTGTAACAGTTGGATTTTTGGGGATGCCTATATATACCCCTTCACCACCACTTACTCGAGAGAGAAGCACTCAGAACTATTCCATACCTATCCTATCAGATTTTCTAAGAGAGAACCACCTACCCTTGTGTTGAGGTCAAGATCTTCCACTCCAATCATATGGATCTTGATCTCTAGCCTCCCCAAGTAGCTTTCCACCAATCCCATCTCTTCCACCATGCCAAATCTGTGAGAGAGTGATTGGGTGTTGAGGATCCTATCATCTTGAAGCACAAGAGCAAGGAGTTCATCGTCATTACCGAGCCTATTACCTTTTGGAGGGTGGTGCCTCCTAGATTGGTTAGGTGTGGCTTGGGAGCCTCCTACTTCGTGTTGTGGAGTGAACCAAGAAGTTTGTAAGGGCAAGGAGATCGCCTACTTCGTGAAGATCTACCCATAGTGAGGCTAGTCCTTCGTGGACGGAAGCCGTTAAGGAATAGTCAAGGTTGCTTCTTCAAGGACCCTTTTGGGTGGAGCCCTCCATGGACTCTCGCGACCGTTACCCTCCGTGGGTTGAAGACTCCATAAACATGGATGTACGATAGCGCCACCTATCGGAACCACGGGAAAAATCATCGTGTCTACAACTGCATTTGATCTTCCTACCCTATCCCTTCTATACATGCTTGTTGTTACTTTCCGCTGCTATAAACTCTTAGACTTGCATGTGTAGGGTGTACTTGACTTGCCATGAAATGCTAAAAACTTTCAACCCTAAAACTTGGTATAGGCAAAACTTTTAATTGGTCAAGTAGTCTAATCACCCCCCCTCTAGACATACTTTCGGTCCTACAAAGTAGGAGGCTCCCAAGCGACACCTAACCAATCTAGGAGGCACCACCCTCCAAAAGGTAATAGTGTTGGTAATGATGATGAACTCCTTGATCTTGTGCTTCAAGATGATAGACTCATCAACACACAATCACTCTCTCACAGATTTTTCTTGGTAGAAGAGATGGGATTGGTGGAAAGCAACTTGGGGAGGCTAGAAATCAAGATCCATATGGCAGGAGTGGAAGATCTTGACCAAAACAAAAGGGTAGGTGGTTCTCCCTCAAAAATATGGATGGGGCAAGTTTGGAGTAGTTCTGAGTGCTTCTCTTTTGAGTAGGTGGTGATGAAGGGGTATATATAGGCATCTCCAAAAATCCAACCGTTACACACAAAATGACCAACTCGGTGACACCAATGTGTTAATCTTGGTGGTACCGAAGTGACCAAAAGGTGGCAACTTTTGAATCTCGGTGAGATCGATATAGGAATCTCGATTGCACCGATAAGGTGACCAATGGTTAGAATGCCCAATCTCGGTGACGCTGATTCAACAATCTCGGAGGGACCGAAACTGTGAACTTGCGTAACAGAAAGTTGGCAACCTAAACTCGATGGCACGGGTATGAAATCGGTTGCACCGAAGTGGCTAGGGTTTGGCTGAGTCTGTCTGAGGTTGAGAATCGGTGGCACCGGGATGGAAATGTTGGTTGCACCGATTTTGAGTATTTGGATTTGGACAGACTTTGGTGGGTGAGTTTGTGGGTGTTTTTGGTGACTATCACTTGTGCACGTATGAGCATTTTGTTCACCAACAAAACCTTACCCCCTTTTAATAGTATTGGCTTTCCTATGGACTCAAAGTGATTTCTCACAAATATAAAATGTAGAGTCCTCTACTTGAAGCTTGGCCAACCTATTTCCTTTCCTCTTGGGGTATCTCCACAATCCTTTTGCCAACCCAACTCTCCATGGACTATTATCTGAAATACACTAGATAAAAGTATTAGTCCAAGAGACAATGTATGTTGTCATGAATTATCAAAACCACCAAGGGAGCATGTTGATCTTTCAATCTCCCCGTTTTGGTAATTGATGACAACATACAATCAAAGCTTCAAATAAAGATATGCATGGATATAATGAAGACTTTGAGAGACACATGACTTAGATTTGCCCCCCCCCCTAAATGTGTGCAGTCCTTTAAAGGATAGTTGCTTTGGAATGCATGGACGCACATATGGATGAAGGGATATAAGGAGTCATGTGTATCTTGGCTATATGCATAAAAAATTATGAATGAGATGTGTCCTTGTTCAGGATTTCACTCTTGGAAACAATATGTGCAAGAAGCAAGAGTTCATCTTGACCAAGAGTATGATGCAAATACTTACCTTGAGTTCTTGATCATTCTAGTAGTAGAAACACACTTGAGAAAACAATGTTAGGAAACACAAGAGTATTCTACTAATATAAAGACAATAGAACTCAAAATTAAACACTATGTCTTGGTACTTTAGATATGGATAACATATAGAAAATAGTATTCCTTCGAATTGATATGTCTCAAAGATCATTTAGAGCTTTCTCCCCTTAGATATGAAAGTAGTAGTTCATCCTCTCCCCTTGAATCTCAGCATGTAGATATTGGGATTGGATAGGGTGAGAAAAGTTCTAAAGTGAACAGTCAAATAAAATAAGCTCAACAATTTCTCCAAACATGTTTTCCTCCCTCGCTTTGGCATTCTCACCTTGATTATATAAGTAAAAGCTTGCTATCTGCTCTACCCCTTAATCATATCTGCCCCTTTGCATAAGCATGTAACTCTCCCTTTAGCATGAAGCTTTGTTATTCTCCCCCTTTGGCATTAATTTCCAAAAAGGTCAAATTTAGGAGTAGGTACAGGGATCATTGACAAGCAAGGGATCCTCGAGAACAAGGGTCATTAAAAGTAGGGTTCATAGAAAAGAACTGAGGGAATCATTGAAGGTATCTTCTCTCCCTGTGGTAAATAGTAGTGGGATCTTGTTAAGTCTTCTCCTCCTTTGAGCTAGGGATCCTTGAATAAAGAATTTCTCCCCCTAAGTTTTCCTTGTTATTCTCCCCCTAAGGTTTTTTAAGAAGGGATCATCGAAGTAGCAGAAGAAGAACGGATAAGAGAAAAACAAATCGGTGACTCCGAGACAGATAGATCGGTGGTACCGAGATTTTGTAGTGTTGCTTGTCTGAAATTTTGGTAGAACCGAGATATCTGAGTCGGAGGCTCTGAGGCTAAAACATAAAGAAAGGAATAAGGGACCAAGTTTCTGTTTTCAAAGAGTCAAAAGAAAATATTTTCAAAGGGAAAGTGAAGGACATCATCTAGAGAAGATCTGAGTGGTTACGAGAGATCATGCAAAAAGAGAACAAACCACACAAGATTCTTAACTAGATGATGGGCGGTGACTAGGTCACCTATATTAGAGTATATTGACTTAGGAGCCAAGCAAGGATACTTGATCATAGGTCATACTCTACGTTAAGCTCAAAATGGGGTTACCATTTTTCGACTAAGCATTTTAATGTCTTCATATCACTTGAGTTGCTTTAGCTCATGACTTGGAGTAAAGCCTTTTCAAGGATATGAGTGCATACCTTTGAGTGATGTTGATGACGTTTCTCGTAGGTGAACTTGTTGAGGATTCTCGAGGTTGATGAAGAACATCTTGAGTTGGGAGCAAACCTTCTCGTTCTAGTACACTTGTTACCTACAAAGGTTAGTCATGCAAGGAAGAACAATAGGTATATCCCTTTGACATGACACCAATTGAGATTTTGCAATAATGATCAAGTATATGTCAAGGATATGTTTTTGTTGTCTTCTTCCTTCCATCATCAAGAGGGGTTGTGGATACTTAGTCTAGACAAGATTGCTTATGATTGGAGTTGGTTGCATTCTCGTGGAATGAAGTTCTTCCAAGTACCTACAAACGGTTATATGAAATACAAGGGAGCATAGAATTCCATGGCATAAGATAACATGTTAGGAATATCATGGAAGTATCAAGATGGCTCATGTCCTTGCAAGCATCCGAGCGAGTCTAGCTCAAGTTTGAAGCATCAATGACGTTCAACTCACTCCTCAAATGACAAAAAGTTTTCTCATCAAGTGGCTTATTAAAGATATCGGCCAATTTCTTGTTAGTGCGAACATGCTTAAGATTAATATCTCCTTTAGCAACATGATCACGAATGAAATGATGTCAAACTTGAATATGCTTAGTTCAAGAATGTTGCACAGGATTATGACCAATCTTAATAGCAATTTCATTGTCACAAAGTAATGGAACATTTTTAACATGAATTCCATAATCTTTAAGCGTTTGTGTCATCCATAGTAATTGCGCACAGCAAGATCCAGCAGCAATATACTCAGCTTCGGCAGTAGATAGAGATACCGAGTTTTGTTTCTTGGAGGACCAAGACACAAGAGATCTACCCAAAAATTGACAAGTACCCAAGGTGGATTTTCTATCAACCTTGTCACCGGGATAGTCCGAATCGGAATAGCCAACAAGGTTAAAAGAAGATCCCTTGGGATACCAAATGCCAAAGTTTGGTATTTGTATCAAGTATCTCACAATACGTTTCACGGCCAAAAGATGACACTCCTTAGGTGCTCCTTGATATCTAGCACACATGCAAACACTAAGCATAATATTGGGACGAGATGCACATAGATATACCAATGAACCAATCATAGATCGATAAACCTTTTGATCAAACGGTTCATCCTCCTTGGTAAGATCAACATGTCCACTAGTTGGCATGGGAATTTTCATACCTTTGCACTCCTGCATGTTGAACTTCTTGATCAAGTCCTTGGTATACATAGTTTGAGAGATGAAATTTCCTTCTTTTGATGGCTTGATTTGCGATCCAAGAAAGAATTTAAGCTCACACATCATGGACATCTCATACTTCTCGGACATCAGCCTTCCAAATCTTTCACTAAATTGAGGGTTAGTGGAACCAAAGATAATATCATCCACATAGATTTGGCACACAAATAATTCACCATTAACTCTCTTAGTGAACAAGGTTGCATCAATTTTACCAATTTCAAAACCTTTTTCAATGAGAAACTTCGTTAAGAATTTGTACCAAGCATGAGGGGCTTGCTTAAGACCATAAAGGGCTTTACGAAGCTTGTAAACATGATTAGGTTTCTTAGGATTCACAAAACCAGGTGGTTGCTTAGAATAAACCTCTTCTTCAATTTCACCATTTAAAAAGGCGCTTTTAATGTCCATTTGATAAAGTGTGATATCATGGTGATTAGCATAGGCAAGAAAAATGTGAATTGCTTCAAATCTAGCGACGGGGGCATAAGTCTCACCGTAGTCCATACCTTCGACTCGAGTATATCCTTGGGCCATGAGACGTGCCTTGTTGCGTATGACTTGACCTTATTTGTCTTGCTTGTTCCGAAACACCCATTTGGTTCCAATGATGTTGTGCTCATCCTCGGGCTTGTCCACGAGTGTCCACACTTCGTTCCTTTCGAAGTTGTGAAGCTATTCATGCATGGTGTTCACCCAATCTGCGTCTTCAAGAGCTTGTTCTACCTTCAAGGGCTCAATGCTAGAGATGAAAGAATAATGCTCACAAAAGTTAGCTAGACGAGTTTTAGAGCGAGTGATTCTCCCGGTTTGGATGTCATCAAAGATTTGGTTTAGGGGATGGTTCTTGGTCACTTGTGCTCGAAATCGCGGTATCTTGGGCTTGTTAGATGGCGGAGCTTCTTCTTCTACTACTTCTTCTTCATCTCCTTCATCTTCGTTGTTGTTCACGGAGTCGTTCCCTTGAGTTGGTGGTGAAGGAGGTTGTGGTGGATCTTCATGATGTACTTCCTATTGGAAATATGCCCTACAGGCAATAATAAAATGGTTATTATTGTATTTCAATGTTCATGATAATTGTCTATTGTTCATGCTATAATTGTATTAACCAGAAATCGTAATGCATGTGTGAATACATAGACCACAACATGTCCCTAGTGAGCCTCTAGTTGGCTAGCTCGTTGATCAATATATGGTCACGGTTTCATGACCATGGACATTAGATGTCATTGATAACGGGATCACATCATTAGGAGAATGATGTGATGGACAAGACCCAATCCTAAGCATAGCACAAGATCGTGTAGTTCGTTTGCTAAAGCTTTTCCAATGTCAAGTATCATTTCCTTAGACCATGAGATTGTGCAACTCCCAGATACCGTAGAAATGCTTTGGGTGTGCCAAACGTCACAACGTAACTGGGTGGCTATAAAGGTGCACTACGGGTATCTGTGAAAGTCTCTGTTGGGTTGGCACGAATCGAGACTGGGATTTGTCACTCCGTATGACAGAGAGGTATCTCTAGGCCCACTCGGTAAGACATCATCATAATGAGATCAATGTGAATAAGGAGTTAGCCATGGGATGATGTGTTGCGGAACGAGTAAAGAGACTTGTCGGTAATGAGATTGAACAAGGTATAGGGATACCGACGATCGAATCTCAGGTAAGTATCATACCGGTAGACAAAGGGAATTGTATACGGGATTGATTGAATCCCCGACATCGTGGTTCATTCGATGAGATCATCATGGAGCATGTGGGAGCCAACATGGGTATCTAGATCCCACTATTGGTTATTGACCGGAGAGGTGTCTCGGTCATGTCTACGTGTCTCCCGAACCCATAGGGTCTACAAACTTAAGGTTCAATGACGCTAGGGTTATAGGGAAATAGGGTGTGTGGTTACCGAAGGTTATTCAGAGTCCCGGATGAGATCCCGGACGTCACGAGGAGTTCCAGAATGGTCCGGAGACAAAGATTGATATATAGGAAGTGAGGTTTTGGTTGCCGGAAATGTTTCGTGCGTCACCGGTAATGTACCGGGACCACCGGAAGGGTTCCGGGGGTCCACCGGGAGGGGCCACGGGCCCTGGAGGGCTGCATGGGCCGAAGATGGAGGGAACCAGCCCCTAGGTGGGCTGGTGCACCCCTCCCACCTGGCCCAAGGCACAGCAAAGGAGAGAAGGGGGCAAACCCTAGCCCAGATGGGCCCAAGGCCCACCCTAGGGCGGCCAGGGCGGCCGCACCCCTCTCCCCTCCCTCTTGGCCGCCGGCCAGATCCCATCTAGGGGCTGACACACCACCTAGGGTGCGCACCCTCCTCCCTCTCCTCCTATATACAGTGGAGCCCTTGGGGCTGTTTGAGACACGACTCTCTCTCCCTCTCGGCGCAGCCCTACTCCTCCTACTCCTCGTTCTTCGTATTGCTTGGCGAAGCCCTACCGGAGACCACATAGCTCCACCGTCACCACGCCGTCATGCTGCCGGAGCTCTCCCTCAACCTCTCCTTCCTCCTTGCTGGATCAAGGCGTAGGATACGTCACCGGGCTGCACGTGTGTTGAACGCGGAGGCGCCGTTGTTCGGCGCTAAGATCGGAGTCCACCATGATCTGAATCGCTACGAGTACGACTCCACCAACCGCGTTCTTGTAACGCTTCCACTTAGCGATCTTCAAAGGTATGAAGATGCACTCTCCCCTTACTCGTTGTTGGTTTCTCCATAGATGGATCTTGGTGAACACGTAGGAATTTTTTTGATTTACTACTACGTCTCCCAACACTTCCTCCTCTTCATCATCTTGTCGTGTACAGCTTGTGGATGCCTCCATGTCATGTTGTGGTTCACCTTGTCGTGAAGTAGGGGCTTCCATTTGAGTCGATGAAGTACTTTCCTTCACCTCCATCGGACGAATCTTGCCGATGGGTAAATCTAGGATAGCTTCCGAAGGGTCCTTATCACCTACATCATTTGGCAATTGTTTGACTTGCGAACCATTAGATTCATCAAACTTCACATCTACTGTCTCTTCAACTTTTTGAGTGAAGTTGTTGTAGACACGGTAAGTATGAGAATTCGATCTGTAACCAAGTAGGAATCCTTCATGAGATTTAGGAGCAAATTTAGTACGACGATGCTTGTCAAGAATGTAGCACTTGGAGCCGAATACCCGAAAGTATCCAACTTGGGGTTTGTTACCGGTGAGTAGCTCGTATGCCGTTTTACCGAGAAGCTTGTGCAAGTAAAGTCGGTTTATGGCATGACATGTTGTTTCCACAACTTCTGCCCAAAAGTGTCTTGGCATCTTGTATTCGTCAAGCGTCGTTCTAGCCATCTCAATAAGCGTCCAGTTCTTCCTCTCAACAACTCCATTTTGTTGAGGCGTGTACGTAGCCGAGAACTCATGTGATACACCTTCTTTGTCAAGAAAGGTATCCACATGGGTGTTCTTGAACTCTGATCCATTATCGCTCCGAACTTTCTTGATCTTCACTTCAAACTGATTTTGCGCTTTGTGAACGAAGTTCTTTAAGATCTTTTGAACCTGCGGCTTATCATCAAGGAAGAATACCCACGCAAATCTGGAAAAATCATCAACTATAACCAGACCATAGGAATTTCCACAAAGACTCTTGTAAGCATTGGGACCGAAAAGATCCATGTGAAGTAACTCGAGTGGTCTCCTAGTAGTCATGATATTCTTAATAGGATGACCTCCACCTACTTGCTTTCCAGCTTGACAAGCACTACAAAGTCTATCTTTGTCAAAGATAACATCTTTAACACAAAGTATATGATCACCTTTGATAAGTTTGTCTAAATTATGCATGCCAACATGTCTTAATCTTCTATGCCAAAGCCAACCTTTAGAAGATTTAGCAATTAAAAAAGTGTGAGTCTTGGATCTCTTAGTGAAATCAACAATGTATAGATCACCTCTACGGATATTGGTAAAGACCATTTTATGATTATCTTGAAGAAACACTTGGCAATATACTTTCATGAATAACACATTGAAACCGAAGTCGGCAAGTCTAGATACGGAAAGAAGATTGTAGCCAAGAGATTCAGCGAGCATAAATTTTTGGATAGAGCTATCATGGGATATGGCCACCTTACCAAGACCAAGTACCTTACCCTTGGAGTTCTCTCCAAACGTTACGTACCTTTGCGGTCCATGGTTTGGTGTGATCTCTTCAAACATTTCTCTATCTCCGATCATATGATCAATACATCCGCTATCGAGAATCCACTCTTTTCCTCCAGACATGTAATCCTTGAAGTTTGCCATGAGACTTAGATTCTTCATGATCATCTCATACTCGATGTCGAACAACTCATCTTCATCATAGTAGCCATGTTCCACATTATCATCATCAAGTGGGAAATCCTCGTCATAAAGAACAGATTCGTTAGGATGGTGATCATGACAATGTTCAAGTTTATAAATGCGAAGGGCCTCTATAATGATATTGTTGATAGTTGTGGCATCTCCTTTAGCATGCATGAGGTCTCTAAGCTCAAATAGACAATCAACAAACTTAGGATCACTAGGCGTCATTTTGTGGAAGGCAATAGTTTTATGAAGAATTTCATCAAGATTATGCAATGAATAATTTGGATATCGTTTGTCCAAATCATTCCACAAAGTATAAGCACACGCAAAATTCTTCATTTGGTTGAGCACATTTCTCGGCAAAGCTCTAACAATAAGATTAACAGTTCTAAGATTGCATAGCATATCAATTTCCTCTTCATGTGTGGGATGCAAGGGATCAATAGGAGGCTCATAGGGGCGCATAACAGATTTGCTTAATTGAAATTCATTAAACAGCTCAAGCATCAAAGTTTTCCATTGACTATAGTACTCTCCATCAAGAATAGGCACTCTACAACTCAAACTCCCTATACTAGACACATCCATCTTCCTCCTAAGTGATTAAACCGAAACACTGGAGACCAATACTCTGATACCAATTGAGGGATCACTAGAAGAGTGTCTAAAGGGGGGTTGAATAGACTACTAGCAGGAAATTAAAACCTAACCTTTTCCCAAGTTAATTGGTTGGCAGATTTTAACAGTTTTAGCAAGACTAGCAAGTCTATATACCCAACACATGCATGTCAACAAATATGGCAGCGGAAAGTAAAGACATTGCACAAGAAGTAAAGAGTTGAGATATGGAGAGTAAAAAAATTGGAGATGCAAGGACTTTTCCCGTGGTTCTGATAGGTGGTGCTATCGTACGTCCATGTTTATGGAGTCT
This sequence comes from Hordeum marinum, assembly GCA_022496015.1. Lineage (NCBI taxonomy): Eukaryota > Viridiplantae > Streptophyta > Magnoliopsida > Poales > Poaceae > Hordeum > Hordeum marinum. Next base: position 392,615,653 of record CM039672.1, read on the forward strand.
TCAACCCACGCAAGGTAACGGTCGCGGGAGTCTATGGAGGGCTCCACCCATAAGGGTCCACGAAGTAGCAACCTTGACTATTCCATAACGGCTTCTGTCCACGAAGGACTAGCCTCACTATGGGTAGATCTTCATGAAGTAGGCGATCTCCATGCCCGTACAAACTTCTTGGTTCAACTCCACAATACAAAGTAGGAGGCTCCCAAGCGACACCTAACCAATCTAGGAGGCACCACCCTCCAAAAGGTAATAGGTTCGGTAATGACGATGAACTCCTTGCTCTTGTGCTTCAAGATGATAGAATCCTCAATACACAATCACTATCTCACAAATTTGGCTTGGTAGAAGAGATGGGATTGGTGGAAACCAACTTGGGGAGGCTAGAAATCAAGATCCATGTGGCAGGAGTGGAAGATCTTTACCTCAACACAAGGGTAGGTGGTTCTCTCTCAGAAAATTGGATGGGGGCAAGTATGGAGTAGTTCTGAGTGCTTCTCTTTTGAGTAGGTGGTGATGAAGGGGTATATATAGGCATCTCCAAAAATCCAACCGTTACACACAAAATGACCAACTCGGTGACACTGATGTCTTAATCTCGGTGGTACCGAAGTGACCAAAAGGTGGCAACTTTTGAATCTTGGTGAGACCAATATAGGAATCTCGGTTGCATCGATAAGATGACCAACGGTCAGAATGCCCAATCTCGGTAACGCAGATTTGACAATCTTGGAGGGACCAAAACTATGAACTTGCGTAACAAAAAGTTGGCAACCTAAACTCGGTGGCATCGGTATGGAATCGGTTGCACCGAAGTGGCTAGGGTTTGGCTGAGTCTGTCTGAGGTTGAGAATCGGTGGCACCGGGATGGAAATGTTGGTTGCACCGATTTTGAGTATTTGGCTTTGGAAAGACTTTGGTGGGAGAGTTTGTGGGTGTTTCTGGTGACTATCACTTGTGCACGTATGAGCATTTTGTTTAGCAACAAAACCTTACCCCCTTTTAATAGTATTGGCCTTCCTATGGACTCAAAGTGATTTCTCATAAATATAAAATGTAGAGTCCTATGCTTGAAGCTTGGCCAACCTATTTCCTTGCCTCTTGGAGTATCTCCACGATCCTTTTGCCAACCCAACTCTCCATGTACTATTATCTAAAATACACTAGATAAAAGTATTAGTCCAAGAGACAATGTATGTTGTCATGAATTATCGAAAACACCAAGGGAGCATGTTGTGCTTTCACTCCTCCACATCCAGATGGCTCGAGGAGATGATCTCCACGCCATCAAATATCTCCCCCTAAAACTCAAGGGGCCAGTTCGGCACTGGTTAAATAGCCTCCCCGAAAACTCCATTGGATGCTAGGAAGACTTAGAGGATGCATTCTGATCTAACTTCCATGGCACCTATGTTCGGCCGCTAGATTTCTCCAACCTAAGTAACGTCGTTCAGAAGCCTGGACAGTCTGCACGGTAATTCTGGAATCGATTCTTGACCAAGAAGAACCAGATTGTCGATTGCCCGGACGCTGAGGCAATAGCCTCCTTCCGGCATAATATTCGGGATATGGCTGGCTCGCCAGCTCAGCTAGGATAAACCTCGGACTATGTCCGCCCTTACATCCCTCATGACCCGCTTTTACATAGGCGAAGATAATTGGCTAGCGAGATGTAGGCATAACTCTGAAGACCCCGGAACCTCTGAAGTTCGGAACAACAATGGGAAACCAAAGCGCAACAAAAACAAACAGCGGCACAATACTAGTGATGTCGATGACACCGCTGTTAACGCTGGCTTCCGCAACTACCGACCTGGGCAGCGAAAGAAGCCCCCTAAAGGCAATCGAGACAGACCGACCCCACTGGAGAAGATCATGGAAAGGCCTTGCCAGATCCATGGGACTCAAGAGAAGCCCGCCAATCATACACATTGCTATTGCTGGGTGTTCAAACAGGACGGCAAGCTCCTGCCCGAGGATCAAAGCAAGAGCCCTCACAACAAGGACGAGGATGAGCCTCGGGGTCTGATTGGTGGCGGACAAAATAAATTCCCTCCAGAGGTCAAAACAGTAAACATGATATATGCCACCCATATACCCAAGAAGGAGAGAAAGCGCGCCCTTCGAGAGGTCTACGTTGTAGAGCCTGTAGCACCAAAGTATAACCCATGGTCGGCATATCCGATCACCTTTGATAAACGTGATCCCCGACCAGTATCCGTCATGGGGGTTCCGCCGCACTCGTCCTAGACCCCATCATAGATGGGTTTCACCTCACAAAAGTCCTAATGGATGGAGGAAGTAGCCTTAACCTGATTTACTTAGATACGATGAAAAAGATGGGAATAGATCTGTCAAGGATCAAACCCAGCAACACTACCTTTAAAGGAGTGATCCCAGGTGTCGAGGCCCGATGCACGGGCTCCGTCAGCCTGGAAGTAGTGTTCGGCTCGCCCGATAACTTTCGCGGCAAATACTTGATCTTCGACATTGTACCCTTCCGTAACGGCTATCATGCCCTGCTCGGTCGGACAATGTTTGCTCGTTTCAACGCCGTTCCGCATTATGCATACCTCAAGCTCAAGATGTCCGGCCCCAAAGGGGTCATCACCATTAACGGCAACACGGAGTGCTCTCTCCAAACTACAACAGTGATCGACAAACTCTGACATCTACCGTAAAGGCATGCAAGATGGGGAAGCAAGCACGGTTTTAGTCTGAACTCTCAGAACCTTCCCCTCCCCTCAAATAGGGATTCCCCCCCATCGCACAACCCTAGGACCAGCAAAGTACGTGCCAAGGAGGCATAACTTTGCACTCAAAATTCCATGGGCAACGGTGGGGAAAAGGGTAAGTGTTCGGCTGGACCGAACTATTACCATTATGATGTCTTCAGACATAATGCAGGCACTATCAAAGGGCCTGCACAACGCGTAAAGCTCATCCACACTTCGGCAACTTCTCAAGACCTTGTTTGCAAGATCCGTTCACCGAACAGTACCACCCATTGAGACGCACCAAAGCGCAAGAGTACACAAGCGGCGGGGCACATTGGGGACTTAAGGTCACCAATCGAGGACCCCTGGTACAACCACTCCTGTAGAATTTCTTCTTTTTTCACATACCTATAAGCAGCTGCTTCGGCAATCCGAGCAATAAGAGTTATTCAGAAAAATATAGCATCATTATATATGTTTGTCATGTTGTCCTTTTTGGCGGATATTTTCTTTCTCCCTCTTCTTGTGAAACTGTTCGGTATGTTGCGATGCAACCGGCTAATAGACCGGGGACTCGAATAAAAAAATCGCCTTATGTACAACTTATTTATGTGTTCGGCATCTTGGAATTCGCTTTATATGCATTTGGTTCCAAACTATGTCTTGTGTCAATAGTTGGGTTGCCCGGCTCATGTGCTTGCCCCTTTAGGTTCCGCTCGTTCAGCTAAAAGGGCAAAGGGAGAACCCCTGCAATTGTGTTTCCACATAGTCTGGTCAAGCACCTTAGGGGAGAAAGCCAAAAACTGACTGTCATAGTATGCGAGAGATGATCTGTGAATCTAAGCTTAAAGTGTTATACTTAAATCCTCGTCAGAGGATATTTCGTGTTATACGAGGGGTTTGTTCTTCATGCAAACCATGTGATGCTGGCCTCATCCGCGGTTCATCTGAACATCACAACACTCCGAGGGCTAGTCATCATCCCCCTGTAGTCCTTTTCACGCCCCTACGGCTAAGTGAAAGCAATAAAGCACTATGATGTGATTGCCTGGTCTGCCACACTCTACCGCCTTCAGGTTCTGATAATTCAGCTAAGGGACATAGTGCATCGACAGAGACACCCCATGTAGTATCTACATGGGGGCTGAAGCCAACGACTTGCAGCTTTCAGTTTCAAACGGCCACACAGGAGTTATAAAGGAACGCAAAACATTGAAAGCATGATGAAATTATAACATTAAAACGTTAAAATGTCTTCGGACATATTACAACCTAATCATACATACTCTCTTTCGAGCACTGTGACTCTATCGCCCGAGCACCCTCCATTACTCCAGCAAAGTACAGCTCGGGGCGCCTATGTTCCTTCCCAGGAGGTGGCGGGGCGGTTGCTATCTTCATCGGATCCATCCCCGGCTAGTGCACCTTGGCCTTTGCAAAGGCCATCCGAGCTCCCTCGATGCAAGAGGAGCGCTTTACAGCGTTGAGGCGAGGCGCAGCGTCGATCGGCTTCTGCACCAGGCCGAAGTTGCTGCTGAGCAATGGCTCGTTGGGTCATAACCGAATGTAGAGGTCCTTCATGGCCGGCTCCGCCATCCGGTGCAGCTCCATTAGCTACTTCAGCTGCTCGACAAGAAGAGGAGAGCGCTCGGGGGCTTCAAACTGTGCCCAGAATAGGCGAGCTTCATCTCCTTCTTCCCGCGAAGCATATAGCTGATTCGCGTCCGCTACGCTCTTCTGGAGGTCAGAGCAGGCGCCTGAGGAACGCCACACCCAGATAAGCAACTCTAACTTGCTATCCCCGAAGACACACTGCAATAATTATGGCTTACCATCGGTTATAGCCTTTGCCTGGCGAACTTGTTCTTCGGAAAACCTCCTATCCACCCGCACCTTTTGGAGTTCGGTTTTCATGGTGGATAGTTCGGCAGCCTGCTCCTTGCCTTTCAGCTCAAGGGCCTCGCATTTGAGGCCAGCGTCCTTGAGATCCTGTTGGATCTCCTCCACCTCAACCTCGTGCTTGTCGCTGGTGGCCCTTAGGGTTGACAAGGCGGAAGCCACTTGTGCGGTCGCCGCCCTCTCAACCGAAGCCTCCCGCTTCGCATTTTGTAGCTCGGCCCTGAGCTTCTCCATTTCCTTCGCCGAGGCTGTGTAAGCATCAAGAATAAGAATACTAGATCGACAGTAGGATAACCACACTTTTTTGGATATTGAGTAAGGTTTACCTTGCGCCTGTCGAATCTCTTGTTGAGAGCATCAAGCTAGTCTTCGGAGCTTTTGAGCTTTCGATTTAGCTCGTCCAGCTCAGCGTCATTCACAGCCGCCGCCTATTACGAAGCCTGCAACACACAAATCCTTGTCAGGTTATATGGGTTCAAAACTTCCGAATTATTGTCAATCTGATCTTATGTCCGGACCTCTTAAAGGCTGTTATAACATTCCGAACATATAGTTTCATATATAGTTTGGATAACGATCCATGATTGACCCCTAGGTAAGTTTTTCAAACTCACCTAAGGCTCGGGGGATGCCATGTATATAATCATAAAAATAAATAAACATTTTGCAAATAAGAGTGTCGCGTGGCTTACTTGAAAGCCCATCAGGAGACCCTTGAAGGCCTCCTTCAGTCCGTTGTCGACGGACTGAATGCTCTGCAATACCGCACCCATAAGGGTGTAGTGCTCCTCAGAGATGGAGGCGCTCGATAGAGCCTCCCCCATAACCGGCCACCCATTGCTCGATGGTACCGGTGGTGATCGGACAACCCGATCACCAACCGAGGACTGAACCAGTACCTTTGGAGGTGTGGTGCGCTCCGAAGATGCCCTCGGAGGGGACTGAGCGGCCGCTCATCCAACCTCCTCAGTATCTAGGTGGGGTATCACCCCCCGGTCTTTGGTGACTGAGGTGTTAGCCTCGGCTATGCCGTCATCTCCCCCGCCACTAGTGCCCGGCTCCATAGGAGCATGCTAGGACGACACCTCGGCGGTGTCCTTCACGACGCCCGGAGGGGTGGGATGTGACGCATTCTCGCTCTCTGCTAGCTCGGCGGGCGGGGTCTTCCCGTCCGAAACTTGGTTAGTGGGGAGCACACACGGTGGGCTACAAAGTCAATAAATGCTCGCATGTTATTAAACTATAAACTTATCAATGACAACTAAAGGAGTCTTCGGATCCTCACCTTCGGGCAGGGGGCTTGACCCTTAGGCTCCTTCATGGAACCCTCTCGAAGTCATCGAACTCGATATCCGAGTCCAAACTGTTGTCGGACAAAATAACATGTGTCCGACGAGCTTTCTTCGGGGCGGGAGGGGATACCTCCTCTGCGGCATCTGGCGACGCTGCTCTCTTTCTTGCGAGGGGGGAATCACCCTCCCCTCGCCTTCGTCCTCATCCTCATGCTCCTCTTGATTCAAGGAGGCACGGGTTTCTTCGGACACAGCCTCTGGCTGGTCCCTAATGCGCAGGCCTTCTTGGCATGGTTTCTTCTTCTTCTCTTTCTTCGCAGGCGCCTCGTAAGGCGCCTTGACGAGCATCTCCACCAACAACCCAGACCTGTTGTCTTCGGGCTGAGGCACCGGGCAGTCGATGCTCATGGCTTTGCTCAGCCATTTCTGCAAAGAGTGGTAGGTTTTAGAAACTTCTTTACAAAAAATAGAGCCGATCACATAGAGCTATTCTATACCTTGGAGGCAGGCTTGGCGGCGTGTAGACCCCGATCCTCCTCTTTGGCTGGCCAGTCCTTCCGCGACTTGAAGAGAGCCTTCCATAGCTTCTCTCGAGTAGTGTCAAAGAGGTGCCGAATCATGGGCTCGTCGTCAAGCTGACGAGCCCACAGGGGAGTATCTCGACGCTAACAGGGGAGGATGCGACGCCGGAGCATGACCTGGACCATGTTGGTCAGCGTGATGTCGTTCTCGATCATGGAGCCTATGTGCTTCTATAGGTGCGCACCTCCTTGCTCGACCCCTAGTTGAGGCCCTTTCGGAGCCATGATGTTAGTCTGGTGGGGGGACAGGATCTGAATCCGGCAGGGGCAGCTTGGCCTTACTCTCTCAGCTCGGTGATGTAAAACCACTCCTTCTGCCATACTTTGATGGTGTCGATGAACGTGCCAGAGGGCCATACAACGCGGGTGAGCTTGCCAATGACATCCCCGCCGCAGTCTGTGTGTTCGCCTATGACACACTTCGGCTTGATGTTAAACACCTTGAGCCAAAGACCAAAATGTGGCTCGACCTACAGAAAAGCCTCGCAAACGAGGATGAAGGCCGATATGTGCATGAAGGAGTTCAGCGGGAGGTCACGGAAGTCGAGGCCGTAGAAGAACATGATCCCCCTCACGAAGGGGTGGAGTGGGAAGCTCAATACCCGGATGAAGTGGGGAATAAAGACCACCCTTTCTCCTGGCTTGGGGGTGGGGATCACCTGGTCCTTCTCCGGCGCGCGGTGGAAGATGTTGGCGGGGAGGTATCCGGGGGCCTTAAGGTCCTGGATGTCTTGGTCGGTGACCATGGAGGCCTCTCACTTGCAATTGGAGCCGGAGCCTGCCATGGATTGGCTTGGAGAAGGTGTGGTGGAAGACCTAGATCTGTGTTGTGAAAGCTCAAAAGGATGGGGAAGCAGAGGGTGCGAATGGGGAGCGCGATTAAGCCCTGGGGTTTTCTTTCCCTTTTATGAGGCTTATTGCTGTTTGGCCTCCCCTTGCTGCACCGTGAATCCCTCCACTTCCCGAGATGTGTGTGCCATTGCACACGCATGATTAAACACACATGTATAAAATTGGACACAATCTAGGCATTGATAGAATGTGTTGATGAAAACGGCCTCGAATCGCGAATCGAGTTTTTTGCAACTGGCTCAGCGGTCGTGGTGGGCCGTGACCTTTTGTCAGAAAGGTCGTCAGGGGATGTTATTTTACCCCTTGACATTTGGCCTTCAGGGACGACCTATTCGCAGTGTTTGGACGCGCCTCTATTCGGAAAGCTACATGTCATCGGAGGCCGAATTATACTTGCCGGGAAGAACTCACCTCGCAAGCCGAAGACTCTGATTATATGAAGCAATTGAAGCTAAGACCCTTGGCGTTGGAGGCAAGTTCGGGGGTTACTGAGGGAGTCCTGGATTAAGGGGTCCCCGAGAAGCCTACCTGTTTCTTATGGGCCGGACTGTATGGGCCGCTTGCCAAACATTGGATCGATCGAAGGCCCTGTCTCGAGGAAGGAAGCTTCGGGAATCATGGCTTGTCCTCCATGTTTAATGTAGCGAATAGGCATGTTTATCTCTTCAGCATGTAACCGACCATGTGTAACCCTAGATACCCTCGACGTCTATATAAGCCGGTGTTGGAAATATGCCCTAGAGGCAATAATAAATTAGTTATTATCATATTTCCTTGTTCATGATAATCGTTTATTATCCATGCTATAATTGTATTGATCGGAGACTTAAATGCATGTGTGGATACATAGACAAAACCATGTCCCTAGTATGCCTCTAATAGACTAGCTCGTTGATCAAAAGATGGTTAAGGTTTCCTAGCCATGGACATGAGATGTCATTTGATAACGGGGTCACATCATTAGGAGAATGTTGTGATGGATAAGACGCAAACTACAAACATAGCATATGATCGTGTCAGTTTATTGCTACTGTTTTCTGCATGTCAAGTATATGTTCCTATGACAATGAGATCATGCAACTCACGGATATCGGAAGAGTGCCTTGTGTGTATCAAACGTTGCAACGTAACTGGGTGACTATAAAGGTGCTCTACAGGTATCTCCGATGGTGTCTGTTGAGTTGGCATGGATCAAGACTGGGATTTGTTACTCCGTGTGACGGAGAGGTATCTCAGGGCCCACTCGGTAATACAACATCACAATGAGCCTTGCAAGCAATGTGACTAATTTTTAGTTGCGGGATCTTGTATTATGGAACGAGTAAAGAGACTTGCCAGTAACGAGGTTGAACTAGGTATGGAGATACCGACGATCGAATCTCGGGCAGGTAACATACCAAAGAACAAAGGGAACATCGTACGGGATTAACTGAATCCTTGACATAGAGGTTCGACCGATAAAGATCTTCGTAGAATATGTAGGAACCAATGTGGACGTCCAGGTCCCGCCATTGGTTATTGACCGTAGAGGTGTCTCGGTCATGTCTACATAGTTCTCGAACCCGCAGGGTCTGCACACTTAAGGTTCGGTGACGTTTCGGTAGTGTAGAGTTATGTATGGTGGTGACCGAAGTTTGTTCGGAGTCCCGGATGAGATCCCGGACGTCACGAGGAGCTCCGGAATGGTCCGGAGGTAAAGATTCATATATAGGAAGTCCCAGTTTGGTTTCCGGAAAAGTTTTGGGCTCATCGGTAGTGTACCGGGAGTGCCGGTAGTGTACGGGGAGTGCCGGTAGTGTACTGGGAGGCCTCCGGGAGGGGTATTTCGACCCCAAGAGGTCCATGGGCTGTGGGAGAATAATAACCAGCCCTTAGTGGGCTGGGAAAACAGCCACAAAGGCCCATGGCGCAGGAGAGAAAGTCCTAAAGCAAAAAGTGGAAAATCAGCCAATAGGAGGCAATCCTACTCCAACTAGGATTGGAGGTGAAGTAGGATTGCTTCCCACCTCCTATTTCGGCCGACCCAAAGGCCTTGGCTGCCTCTCCTCTCCTCTCCTCCTATATATACTAGTGGATTGGGTGGTTTTTGGACAGAATTTCCGGCCACGTGCTACCCGTTCCACCGGTGCATAGTTTCTCCTCTAGATCGTAGTTCCGCGGTGCTTAGGCAAAGCCCTGCCGGAATTGCTCCACCACCATCACCGGAGCGCCGTCACGCTGCCGGTGAACTCTCTCTCCTCTCCACCTCCTCTCTCTGGATCGAGACGGTGGAGATCGTTATCAAGCTGCACGTGTGCTGAACGCGGAGGTGCCGTCCATTCGGCACTAGATCGGAAGGACCGTGATCGAGATCGCGAGACGGTTCGTGATGTGATCATGGAACGGATCGTGATGAGTTCGCGGGACAGATCGTGATCAAGATCGTGAGACGGATCGTGATGAGTTCGCGGGACGGATCATGATGTGTTGGCGAGACGGTTCGTGATTGGATCGCGGGACGCTCGGCGATTTGGATCGCGAAGATGTTCGACTACACCAACCGCGTTTCTTAACGCTTCCCACTTAGCGATCTACAAGGGTACGTAGATCCACTCTCCCTCTTGTAGATGCTCATCACCATGGATAGGTTTGCGTGTGCGTAGGAATTTTTTTGTTTCCCATGCGACGTTCCCCAACAGCCGGAGGGTCTTAGGTTGTAGAGGGGACAACTCATCTAGGGTTAGCTATTCAATCTCGAGGTAGATCAACGCTGTAACCTCCATATCATCAATAAAATCAAGCAGGACGTTGGGTATCACCTCCATAGGAGGGCCTGAACCTGGGTAAAACCTTGTCCCCTTCGTCTCCTGTTACCATCGATTCTAATCTCATAGTTTCGGACCCCCTACCCGAGATCCGCCAGTTTTGACACCGACAAGGGGCGCCCCAAGAGCACACACGAAGCCCTTGGTGCCCTCTCTCTTCCTAGATCGTTTTATTCTCCGTTCGAGGTTTTGGTAGCACTAGGCGTAGCCCTGCCGGGATAGCACCACCACCACCGCCGCCATCACCCCGTCATGTTGCCGGAGAACTCATCTAACTCTCCACCCTCGCTTGCTGGATCAAGGTGAAAGCACAACATGCTCCCTTGGTGGTTTTGATAATTCATGACAACATACATTGTCTCTTGGACTAACACCTCCATCTAGTGTATTTCCGATAATAGTCCATGGAGAGTTGGGCTGGCAAAAGGATTGTGGAGATTGTGGAATTACCCCAAGGTTCAAGGAAATAGGTTGGTCAAGCTTCAAGCAAGAGGACTTTACATTTTACATTTGTGAGACATCACTTTGAGTCCATAGGAAAGCCAATACTATTAAAAGGGGGTAAGGTTTTGTTGGTGATCAAAATGCTCATACGTGCACAGGTGATAGCCACCAAAAACATCCACAAGCTCTTCCACAAAAGTCTATCTATATCCAAACATTCAAAATCGGTGCAACCAACATTCCTATCCCAGTGCCACCGATTCCAGAACCTAGACAGACTCAGCCAAACCCTAGCCACTTTGGTGCAACCGATTCCATACAGGCGCCACCGAGTTGAGGTTGACAACTTTCTATTACGCAAATTCACATTTTCGGTCCCACCGAGAATGTTGGGTCGATGTCACTGATATTGGAAATCTGACCGTTGGTCACCTTATCGGTGCAACCGAGATTCGTATATCGGTCCCTCCGAGATTCACAAGTTGCCACCTTTTCGTCACTTCGGTACCACCGAGATTAACACATCGGTGTCACCGAGTTGGTCATTTTGTGTGTAACGGTTGGATTTTTGGGGATGCCTATATATATACCCCTCCACCACCACTTACTCGATAGAGAAGTACTCAGAACTATTCTATACCTATCATATCCGATTTTTTGAGAGAGAACCACCTACCCTTGTGTTGAGATCAAGATCTTCCACTCCAACCATATGGATCTTGATTTCTAGCCTCCCCAAGTTGCTTTTCACCAATCCCATCTCTTCCAACAAGCCAAATCTGTGAGAGAGTGATTGCGTATTGAGGAGTCTATCATCTTTAAGCACAAGAGCAAGGAGTTCATCGTCATTACCGAGCCTATTACCTTTTGGAGGGTGGTGCCTCCTAGATTGGTTAGGTGTCGCTTGGGAGCCTCCTACTTTGTGTTGTGGAGTGAACCAAGAAGTTTGTAAGGGCAAGGAGATCGCCTACTTCGTGAAGATCTACCCATAGTGAGGCTAGTCCTTCGTGGACGGAAGCCGTATGGAATAGTCAAGGTTGCTACTTCGTGGACCCTTACGGGTGGAGCCCTTCGTGGACTCTCATGACCGTTACCCTTCGTGGGTTGAAGACTCCATAAACGTGGACGTACGATAGCACCACCTATCGGAACCACGGGAAAAATCTTTGCGTCTCCTATTGCGTTTGATCTTCCTACCTCATCTCTTTACTTCATGTGTTATGTCTTTACTTTCCGCTGCCATATTTGTAGACATGCATGTGTAGGGCTATTAGACTTGCCAGACTTGCTAAAATAGTTAAAAATCTGCCAACCAATTAACTTGGGAAAAGGTTAGGTTATAAATTCCCGCTAGTAGTCTATTCCCCCCTCTAGACACTTTTCTTGCGATCCTACAAGTGGTATCAGAGCTTTGGTCTTCATTGCTTCGGTTTAATCACCGTGGAGGAAGATGGATGTGTCTAGTGTAGAGAGTTTGAGTTGTAGACTGCCCATTCTTGATGGAGAGTACTATAGTCAATGGAAAAATGCCATGATTGATGGTCATCACCATGGATAGGAAGATCAAACGCAAGGAGGTGGAGATTGTCATCGAGCTATACGTGTGCTGAACGCGGAGGTGCCATCTGTTCGGCGCTAGATCGGAAGGACCGTGATTGGATCGTGGGACGGATTGTGATTGGATCGTGGGACGGATCATGATCGGATCGCGGGACGGCTAGCGATTTGGATCGTGAAGACGTTCGACTACATCAACCACGTTTCTTAACGCTTCCCGCTTAGCGATCTACAAGGGCATGTAAATCCACTCTCCCTCTCATAGATGCTCATCACCATGGATAGATCTTGCGTGTGCGTAGGAATTTTTTTGTTTCCCATGCAATGTTCCCCAACAAGTTTATTTTTAATCTATTACCTCACGATGCAAATGTTACTTGAGAGTAGTAAAGCTAGTCATAAAGGCCATTTTGGTCAAAAAAAGGAAAATGTTTAGGAACGGTCAATTGGCCAAACGCTTGGTCGGTCGCCTTCCTCACGCACGTCTCACCAGTATCAGGGCCATACGCTTTTTTCTTTGTTCTTATCCAACACATCATCTCTCCCTTCTTTCTCCTCGATTCCTCTTCCTCCATCAACTCAGTCCAAAAGTTATGCACCCGACGTGATCCCGCCACCGTAGCCCCCCTACCCATGTTGCTTTCTTCTTCCTCCTTCAGCTAGCGGGAATAGCAACCGCCTCCATCAGTGGTGGAGCCTGGAAAAAAGAATGAGGGGGGTCGAGTGTTGCTGAGCCTTGTCAGGGAGGGCCAACCCACCATAATACACCATTTTCATACCAAATAATCACTTGTTTATATGTGTATTAGGCTTAAATCAATTGTGTTAGGGGGGCAGGCCCCTAATGGTCCCCCTGTCTCCGCCATTGGCCTCCATGTCGGTGCGAGTGACGCCAGGAGGACGTGTGTGTGGGGGGGGGGCTGAAGGTGCTACGCAAAGCACAAGTTGGAGATGGAAGTGAGGGAGGTGGGTGCAGTGCTCACGGCGTGGCTGGGGGTTTAGGTGCGACCGGTGGTCACCATTGATGCGAGCCAAGCACAAGTCTGTGATGGCAACGGTGGAGATGCTGGAACCATCAACATTGCATGTTGCAATCTTCGGGAGCAAAAGATGGAACAAACGATGCTTAATGCTGGAACCAGTAGCGAGGCGTGTTCCGGCCAACGGCAGGCATATTGGTGAAAGCTTCAACGACATGGAAAAAGGCTTCAACCACCATGAAAAAAGCTTCAACCATGAAAAGCTTGTCAACCGGCATGCAAAAAGCTGCAACCATAGAAAAAATCTTCGACTCGTGGCAAAGCTTCAATCGGTGTGTAAAAAAGCTTTAGTCAAAGAAAGGGAAAGCTTCACCCATGGGAAAAAACTTCAATAGTTTGGAAAAAAGCTTCGATCAGCGAAGGAGAAAGCTTCAACCATGAAAAAAAATCAATGACATGGAAAAAAGCTTCAACCACAAAAAAAACTTTGAGGGGCGCGGAAAAAAGCTTCAACCATAAAAAAATCATCAACATGCGTGAAAAAAGCTTCAACCGCAGAAAAATCTTCAATTGGTGTGGCAAAAGCTTCAATCTATGTGTAAAGAAGCTTCAATCGACGAAGGAGAAAGCTTCAACCATGGGGAAAAACTTTAATGGAGTGAAAAAAAGCTTCAACCACAAAAAGAGATATCTTCGAGCGATGTAGAAAAAGCTTTCAACCGGTGAATAAGGAAGCTTCAACCATGGAAAAGCTTCAATGGGCGTGGAAGAAAAGCTTCAAACCGTGGAAAAGGTTTCAACCGGCAAGGAAAAAGCTTCAATCGGAAAGGAAAAAAAGCTTCTACCAGGCGCCAGCATGATGACGATGGTGTGAGCGACAACATTGGGAGTTGTGGCCGGCGGCATGGTTATGTTGCGACGGGCGTGCTATGATGACATCGGCTAACTTCTACAACGACAAAGGGGTGAGGCGTTCTACGACGAGGTGTTGCTACGGACGACAACAGGGTGCTGCGAAGACGACGGCGAGCTAGTGTTGTTTCAAGGTCAGGCCTCGCGTGTCCATGATCGATGTCCAATGGCATTGTTTTGTTTTGAATTGGATATGGTTTTAGTGAGAAAAAAAAGATACAAGGCCACAACACAATCTGGTGTGCCGGATGTGACCGACCAAACTCTTCCGCCGATCAACCAGCACCTAGCAAAAAAAAAAGACTGCATAGACGTCATACCTATAACACTTTGTATACACCTTGTCCGACACCACAAATTAAATCCATGAGTGTTGATACACTTGTATGACGATTCGTCTGCGTCATACACCCTTCGTTTCTAAATATAATACGTTTTAAGAATTTCAAATACAGACTATATACGAAACAAAATGAATGAATCTACGTTTTAAAATATATCTATATACATACTTGTGTAATTTCTATTGAAATTTATAAAAAGAATATATATTTAGAAACGGAGGAAGTAGATGTTATACGTGTATACTCCTTGTCCTCCGATACCACAAATCGAACCGTCGAGTGCTGATATGCTTGTTGTTTCCATTTTCGATCCAAAAACTCTTTTTTAATCCTTGTGGATTGGGATAGTATATCGGATGACTGTCGTACGCCTCACTCACTCGTGGAAGTTGAACCAAAGGTGTACTGGCCAGTGGATCTTGGATCGTACCCAAATCGGAGCTACAGCAGTTCCGACACTCCCTCGCCTCGAGCGAGTCGGAGCGCCTCCCTCCCGACTCCCGAGCGAACGACCAGAGAGGCCTCCTTCCCGAGCGCGACAGCTAGGGGTTAGTAGCCGCCGCCGCCGGCCTACTGCCAGCCCGCCGCCGCGGCGCGCCCAGCCGGCCGAAGCCTCCGCTGCACCGCCTACCTCCGGCGCACAGCCGCTCCCACCAGCAGCGCCTCCCCCCCCGTCGAGCAGCCGCTCCCGGCCAGCAACGCCGCCGACCGGAGATTTGCCGCCGACCAGTCCATAGGCAGGTAGCCATCACTCCTTCGTCCTCCCCTCTTCCTCCCTCTTCCCTCACCCCCCTCCCTCCCTCATGTTGCATCCTCTGTCTGTTCAAAATTTTCCCCGATTTTTGTATTGGATGGGTACTTGCTGTAGATTGGATACTGTGACAATATAATGATGACTGTTTCTTGATGAGTACTTGCTGCATGATTTTTCCCCGTGAAAGTTCAAGTTTAGGTTTACCGGTGAAAGGATTTTGCTTGATTGGTGTTTGTGATAATGCTTCTAGGGCAAATATTTACAGAATGTGGTTGAATATTGTTTCAGATGAGCAAATGTTTTGGTTTAAACATGCCAGCAGTGAAACGTGCAATGACTGGCGATATATGAAAAGGAAAAGATTAAGTTGTGTTATCTGGATCGTCTTGACCTGAAATCAAAGCTTAGCAGTAACATGCAATTCGAGAGAGCAGGAGCTTTGTCTTGGTTATTATACTGGCCGAAACTGGTCAACACATTAGTACTAGTGGTATTGTTGGCATGATAGATGTCCCAAATCTTGTTTATGGTTGGGAATATAGTGGTACCGTTACACTGTGTTGTTGATTTTAACAGTCAGACCTAAAATATTTGCCGTTTAAAGCGATTGTTTATCGTTCTGCATGTTAGCTGATTGATCTTCAGGTCCACCTTTCGTGTTCTGCCATGATAGATGTACAGCTAACTAATGATTTGATTGTCTGCTCCATATTTATTTTACACTTACTAAAACTCTAATTATATCACAGTGGAACTTGGAGTTGGAACAGCGCATCAACATTGTCGATTGGAGAGGCTTGGAGCTGCTTCGGCATCTTCAGCAGAGCAAACAAGAAGGTAATCTGCTGTTGCTAGCTTCTATACATATATTTTTTGTGAATTAATAATTAGTAAAATGTATCCCTGTATTGGTGCTTTTCCAAAATGGTGAATTTATGTATTGATGCATTTAACGTGTCTCCACCAACCAGCAGCTCCGTCGTCCTCTCTCCTTCGATGGAGCGGCCAGAGTGGAGCCTCTCCGACTTCGAGATCGGCAAGTTCATCGGTGAGGGCAAGTTCGGCAAGGTCTATCTTGGCCGCGAGAAGCAGGTAGGTCCTGGAAACCCTAGCCCAAAACCTTCAAACTTCGATTTCCCCAAAACATTTCAGCTCCAATGAAGCTAACGCGCCGGAAAACTGTGGTGATCCAGAGTGGCTACGTGGTGGCACTCAAGGTGACATACAAGACAAAGCTGAAGAAGTACCGGTTCCATGCGCACCTGCGGCGAGAGATCGAGATCCAACACGGCCTTGACCACCCCAATGTGCTCCGCCTCTTCGCCTGGTTCCATGACGACGAGCGGGTCGTCCTTGTCCTCGAGTATGCCGCGCGTGGAGAGCTCTACAAGCTCCTCCGCAGCGTCGGCCACTTCTCAGAGCGGACTGCCGCCACCGTGAGCCCTCCCCCCCTTTCCCGCCGTGTTACTTCCTCCCAGCCGTGTGGCGTTTATTTATTGGATCAGCTCCGTTGTTATTCAGTATCGTTTGTGGAATAAACTATCTGAAATGCCAATCTGCAATGAAGCTTGAACGTTAGAAAAGTCATAAAATCCATAGAGGACTTTTTCTAGCATTTCAATGGTGAAGTATTACTTAGATTGAGGTTGTGAGAGGTAGGAAGATCGGTGAAAAGGGTAATGTCTGTACCTTCGTATATATGTTAGTAGGTGTTCTAAAACAATACTATGTGTTTAGTCATGTTGGTTTGTCATGCCTTGTTGAAAGCAGTAAACTGTCTGATTATTAAGCATTTTGGTATGAGTTATTCATTTTGTTTGGGTATGATGGATCTCTGTTCATCACTGCAAGATGAAGAACTTTTTAAGAACCCCAGAGCATCTTAGAAACACAAGGCAAAAACCTCATCCACCCTCTTTCATAATCGATGAGTGAAAAAAAACTATCATTTTCTGTACACAAAGCCCATCTCAAGAGTGTCACTTCCAACCCAGTCTGAGATCTAAACCATCCAACCCAAAGATCCAAACACAATAAATCACATTTCTATATTCTGAACAGCAATGGTTCAAACAAACAGTCCGCTTAGTACGACATGTACTTTGTTTGTGATAAACTGCACATTAGGCTGTCAAACATGATGGACATATATTGCTTTTCTTCTGACTTACCATTGTTGCGCTGGATTTTCTGTTGATCCAATTCATTTTCTTTTGCTTTAGTATGTAGCAAGCCTTGCTGCTGCACTGGCATATTGTCACAAGAAGCAGGTAATTCACAGGGACATTAAGCCGGAGAATTTGCTCCTTGATATCGAGGTTGGTTCTTCTGCATGCAGCTGCTGCACCCCTTATTTTGAGAATTTAAATAGGGCAATATTTTGATACACCGGTGAATTATATTTACTGTTTTATTTTCCTTGGCCATCCATGCTTTTCAACATGGAATTCAACTACATCATTGCTGTAAATTATGCCTACCCAAAGATGGATTAAACAATAATTGACTCATATGCATTGCAACGGTAATTTTAGTATTGTGTGCACTGATGAAAGTATATATATGTTTGTGGAATGCATGTTTGTGTGTCATGATCAGGTTTTTTACTTGTAGATATGACCGATATGTGAAAATTACTTGTGAGATAAGATAAAAGAGACAATATATCCCATTTGCCTTGGTCTTACTGCAAGCATCAACTATCAAGATATCCTTTTAGACTGAAACTTCATGATATATGTGGAGAATTTCAGGAGCTATACATTGTGAACTGAAGCACTATACATCTCTTGTATTTGAAACTTATGCCAATTGGTGAGTAATCCAATTGTAGAGAAATTTGAGGTTATGGCAGACATAGTTTGTAGTATTTTTTAATTAGCTGTATAACAGAGATGAAATAGACAAATAGCAGATGCGTGGTATCTCACTCTATTTGTAAGTAAAATAGTGCAGTGTAATATTTGACATCCCAAAGTTTTAAAACTCGAATCCTATGTCCACCAATGTACATGGGCGCCCCATTTCTGTTGTTTGACTAATAGTGGTACATGTTTTGCAGGTAAATACTGCTGCTCATACATCATTATGCTGATTTGCA
This sequence comes from Hordeum marinum, assembly GCA_022496015.1. Lineage (NCBI taxonomy): Eukaryota > Viridiplantae > Streptophyta > Magnoliopsida > Poales > Poaceae > Hordeum > Hordeum marinum. The sequence continues at coordinate 392,633,886 of CM039672.1, forward strand.
CTTGTATACCATTACCATACATAATTGTAAACACCGACTTACTTTGTAGATGCATGTCTTGTATAACTTTCTCGCGATTACTGAGGAGCCACTTCTGTCGCAATAGAGACTATCTAATACTGTCAGACACCTTTATAGTTGTACTGTCCACATCCATATGAGTAAGAAACTAGTAAAAAAACATAATTTGTTGTGCTGTCCACATTTGTATGTCAGAGCTGATTGCTGTTGACACTTGTAACTCTTTCTCTGTGCATAAGATGCTGATTTTTTTTTATATAGAAGTGACTTGATTTCCATTTTGCAGGGCCGACTTAAAATTGCAGACTTTGGATGGGCGGTTCGATCAAATGCTAAACGTCACACACTCTGTGGCACAATAGATTACCTGGCACCAGAGATGGTAGAGAAAAAGTCTCACGATTACGCTGTTGACAACTGGACTTTAGGAATCCTGTGCTACGAGTTTTTGTATGGCTCGCCACCCTTTGAAGCTGCAGAACAGCAAGATACCCTGATGAGGTAAGGGCTATAATGTTTGTGTAGCTACAGTGTTTGTGTGTTTTGCCTGGTCTTTGATACACACTCTCTGCAACATGAACTTTGAGCAGGATAGTCAAAGTGGACTTGCTGTTCCCTAACACTCATGACATATCTGCAGATGCCAAGGATTTGATTTGCAAGGTAACATTTGAAACATTGCTTATATCCTTTTTTTAGATAATGGGTTATATCCTTTAAGGTGATGAAATTGAGAGTATGTATTTTTTTTGTATGCAGCTGCTAGTGAAGGATTCAAGTAAGAGGATTTCTCTTGACGATATTTTGAAGCATCCATGGATTGTAAAGAATGCCGAACCTTCAGGGAATTGCATCGAGCAAAAAGCTAGTGCCTAAGCTCCGAGTCCACGTATGTATTTCACTAAAGGCTAATTGAATATGCATGTTATTTTGCAAATGAATTATACTGGTCAACCTATAATCCTGTACAGTACTCAGAAATCTTAATACAGTACATTTGCTAATCAAGATAAGTTTGAGTGGTAAATTCAACGTGCTGGGATCAATTTCTAGATATTTCTTCTGTTATTTTGATAGCGTAGCTCCGTAGCTTATGTTTTGCTATACCAGAATAATCACTCGGAAATGCCAACTCAAGAGTGTATCAGCAAGTATGTGGTAGTACATTTTCATATCCAGCTTGGTTACCCTGTCTGGAAAATAGTTCAAACGTGATTTAATCAATTTATATAACATGCTCTAATGCCACCTTAAATTTGTACTCTGGATTTCCTGATAACCGCTGGGGGCTACAATGTTACTGGGTAGAATATGTCATTTGGTGTTACTTTGTGATCTTTTGCAGCCTCCTGCTATTTGTTGTTTGAATTCTAACAACAACAACAACAAAGCCTTTTTGTTGTTTGAATTCTAAACTCCAATAAAATTACAAAGATAATTGGGAGATAATTGAATTTTGTCCGTAGTTGGGCAAGGCAACCAACTCCGAACCTTGCTGCATTGTTCAGTCATGTTCTGCCCAGCTGTAAAACTCCCTAACACTTTTTTGAAATGGTAGCAGCAGTATATAAGTGGCAAGAATTTTGTCCATCAATAATGTGCTGCATATTTTCATATGTAGTCAGGTTAACAATGTTGTGGACATTTGTAGTCTTCCATGCGTTAGAATTGTGTTGCAGGTGTCTTGTATTGGACTAATGTTATCTGTAGCTGTGAGAATTATATAACAAGCTTACCATTTACTGTTGTTGTGCAAAATTTCAGCAATGGGTCACTACAGTTGCCAGTGAAACAGTTTTCCTCTTCGCTCCTTTTTCCTAGATAAAGGAAAAGCTGTATTGTCCTCTGTGAATAAATCCTTTTCCAACCGTACATGAAGTGTTTCTATTTTGTTTGTGGAACGCAAATAATGTCATTCTTATCTTTTCCAAACCGAGTCTGAGATTTCAACTTGCAGACGAATGTGAATGCTTTATCCTGTAAACTTTTGCCATCGTATGCTCCATTGTTCATGTCCTAATGCACTCTAGTTATTTTCTCCACAGGGTATTTCTTGCTGTTGGGAGCCGGCCCGGAAATTGACCAAGTACTTCTTCTTTTGGCAAGCTTTGGCGAAGTAGTATTTGTTTGCCAATATGCAGAACATAGAAGTGAACTGTTAGCATGATCCGTACTGACTTGGTCTCTTAAGGGTGAATCAGTGTTCTGGAATGCTATTTTCAGTGTACGCCTGTTACTTCAGAGCTCTCGCTTCCACTGCTCTGAATAGCTAGATTCCAGTTTTACTTTGTTAAGAGCATCTACAGCCGGGTGCCTCAAACGTCATGAAATTTTGATCCAGTCAGGCGCCTCAAACGTCCGAGCGGATCGGCATCCCTCATATCTAGTCCAAATATGGGGTGGATATGGGGGCGTCTGGGCAGGCCCGTCACATCGCCCTGGCGATGGGGTCCCACGCAGACTTGACTGGAAAACCCGTGGTCCGATGGACACCCCCTTCGCCGTCGTCGCGGTGTGAACGTCGTGTGGCGTTTGGCATCCCCAACCCTAGCACATCCGCCTCCTTCCTTTTTATGTTGCCATTGAGCTCGTCCGCCTCCTCTTCCACGCTCTGGCGTCACCATGGTCTAGCATAAGATCTTCACCTACGGGATGCTTACGTCGGATGCAGATTGAGGCGGAGATCCAGGCTAGGCACATCGTCCGCATCGTTGCGTGGTTGCTTCGGACTCGTCGGGGCCGGAGGAGGAGGGAGAGCAGCCGTTGTAGTCGATGGATGTGGCAGATCCGAAGGAGGACAAGGTGGAGCAGCCTACAACTGGGTTGAACATGACGGAGGCGGAGGCAGAGTTCATCGTCGTCCAAGCCGAGGAGATGGCAAAGCAACAGACGGAGGCAGAGTTCATCGTCGTCCAAGCCGAGGAGATGGCAAAGCAACAGACTGTCCCAAAGCCTATCAAGTATGAGGCCTATGTGAAGGCCAAGTGGCCAACCGCTGGTTCTTGAAGCAGGAGAAGGCGGGCATGCTCTTCAATGAACTTCACATGGAGATAGAGGTGGAGGAGGTCGGAGTGGAGCAGCCGGAGGGGGCGGAGCTGCAGCTCCCGCGCATGTATCCACGGAAGGGCACGGAGATAGTCGACATCTCCGACGAGGAGTAGCTACATAGTACGTATTTTTTTATATTTTGCATGTTTTTGTATGGATTTAAGAATTTAGTATGAGATGTCCAGATGCAGTTGTGCAAATTTAAGATGTGGCCGATCACTCTTCGTAGATACGTCCGGACGCGTTCGCGGGAGTTTGAGGGGTCATATTTGACATATGTAGCCATAGATGCTCTAAATTGACCTTGGAGCTCCTGAAGGAAAATCGACGCTTCCTACACATCTTTTCACCTGGAGGCAACTAGTTGTTAGACTATACACCTAGCAGCAAGGAAGAGTTTGAGGAATCGACGCCATTAAGAGCATGTTCGGAATCTATCTAGCTTCTTAAAACTTCACAAATCCAGCTTCTAGAGCTAGCTTCTCACTTCACCTGGTGATTCTGACGCGTTTGGCACGCTTGACAGCTTCTCCCAACACTTGTACAGTACCATCACCAGCCATAGGGAAGATGCAAAGGCGAGCTCACCTTGGGTTGGGGCGAGGGGGCGAGGGCAAGAAGGCTGGCTCAGAGGACGACATGGTGAGCATCGGCATCAATGGCGTCAAGGTGGGCGTCTCCTGCCGGTGGGGTTGCTGCTCCTGGCTGGCGGCGCTGGAAAGTGCTCCTTCAGGACGGGATCCAACATGAACGGGGTTGGAATGGTCGGATATACTAGCGGAGAGGCTCGCCGACCAGCAAAGGGGTGAAATCGGGCGTGACGGCAGCGACCGGCGGTGCTGGGTAGGTGCTACTTCTCGAGCATGCGTTGGTTTCCCGTGAAGAGAAACGGTTTGACGCAACAAAGTAGATAAATATTTCCCTCAATTTTTGAGAACCAAGGTATCAATCCAGTAGGAGATACAAGCGAGCCACCAATAGATGCACTTGCACAAAAAATCAAACTCTTGCACCCAACGCTATAAAGGGGTTGTCAATCCCTTCACGGTTACTTGCAAGGATGAGATCTAATAGAGATAGATATAATAGGATGCTTGAACGAAAAGTAAAACTAAAATTAAAAATAGAGCATCAAGTATTTTTGATATTTTTTGGTTTTAGAACTGAAAGTATAATATGGAAAATAGACCCGGGGGCCATAGGTTTTACTAGATGGCTTCTCTCATGATGACAAGTATTACGATGGGTGAACAAATTACTGTCGAGCAATTGATAGAAAAGCAAATAATTATGAAGATATCCAAGGCAATGATTATGCATATAGGCATCACGTCCGTGACAAGTAGACCGAAACGATTCTGCATCTACTACTACTACTCCACACATCGACCGACTCGTGCCTGCATCTAGAGTATTAAGTTCATGAAGAACAGAGTAACGCATTAAGCAAGCTGACATGATGTAGAGGGATAAACTCAAGCAATATGATAACACCCCCATCTTTTTACCCTTGATGGCAACAATACAATACGTGCCTCGCTACCCCTACTTTTTCACTAGGTGAGGACATCGCAAGATTGAACCCAAAACTAAGCACTTCTCCTATTGCAAGAATTACCAATCTAGTTGGCCAAACCAAACCAATAACTCGAAGAGACTTGCAAAGATATGAAATAATGCATAAAAGAATTCAGGAAAGACTCAAATAATATTCATGGATAATATGAACATAAACCCATAATTCATCGGATCTCAACAAACACACCGCAAAAGAGTATTACATCGGATAGATCTCCATGAAGATCATGAAGAACATGGTATTGAGAAGCAAAGAGAGAGAAGAAGCCATCTAGCTACTATCTATGGACCCGTAGGTCTGTGATGAACTACTCACGCATCATCGGAGGGGCAATGGAGTTGATGTAGATGCCCTCCGTGATCGAATCCCCCTCCGGCAGATTATCGGAAAAGGCTCCAAGATTGGATCTCTCGGGAACGGAGGCTTCTAGCGGCGAAAAAGTGTTTTCATGGCTCTCTTCGATAATGATGGAATATTTGGGAATTTATAGGCCGAAGATTAGGGTTAGGGGAGTTGTCAGGGGCCCACAAGCCTGCCCGGTGCAGGTGCCCCCCCTGGCCGCGGCTAGCGGGCTTGTGGCCCCATGGCAGCTCCTCTGCCTTGGTTCTCAAGTCTCATGGCTTCCTTTTATTCCAGAAAAAATCATTTCGGAGGTTTTATTCCGTTTGGATTCCGTTTAATATTCCTTATCTGCGAAACTCAAAAACAAGGAAAAAAAAGAAACTAGCACTACGCTCTAGATTAATAGGTTAGTCCCAAAAATAATATAAAATAGCATATTAATGCATATAAAACATCCAAAACAGATAATATAATAGCATGGAACAATAAAAAATTATAGATACGTTGGAGACGTATCAACGTATCCAAGCTTAAGTCCTACTCGTCCTCGAGTAGGTAAATGATAAAAACATAATTTTTGATGTAGAATGCTACCAAACATATTTATCCATGTAATATTCTTTATTGTGGCACGAATATTCAGATCCGTAAGATTTAAAACAATAGTCAAATATTGACATAAAAACAGTAATACTTCGAGCACACCAACAAGGTAGTCGTGTCCTTTCAAAATAACATGGCCTTAGAAAGTTATCCCTACAAAATCATATGGTCTGGCTATGCTCCATCTTCCCCATACAAAGTATCCAAATCATGCACAACCCTGATGAACAAGCCAAGCAATTGTTTCACACTTTTGGTGTTCTCAAACCTTTTCAACTCTCACGCAATACATGAGCATGAGCCATGGATATAACATTATAGGTGGAATAGAATATGGAGGAGGTGCAAGGGAAAAAGGAGAAGATAGTCTCACGTCAACTAGGCGTATCAACGGGCTATGGAGATTCCCATCAATAGATATCAATGTGAGTGAGTAGGGATTGCCATGCAACAAATGCACTTAGAGCTATAAGTGTATGAACGCTCAAAAAGAAAAACTAAGTGGTCGTGCATAATGAATATCCACTAGTTATATGAAAGTAACAAAATAGGAGACTCTCTATCATGAAGATCATGGTGCTACTTTGAAGCACAAGTGTGGAAAAAGGTAGTAGCAATTGTCCCTTCTCTCTTTCTATCATTTTTTATTTTTTTGGTGGGCTTCTTTGGCCTCTTTTATTTTTTTTTGTTTAGGCTTCGCTAGCCTCTTTTATTTTTGTGAAGTCCGAATACTCATCCCAACTTGTGAGGGAGTCATAGCCTCCATCATCCTTTTCTCTCATGGGATAATGCTCTATTAATGAAAAATCATCACACTTTTATTTACTTATAATTCAAAAGAAAGAAAAAATACAACTCGATTCCTATGACAAGATATAACTCTATATGCAATATGAAGTGATGATGCAAGTCATAGAAAAACTACATGGTGGAAGTTGCATGGCAATATATCTCGGAATGGCTATGGAAATGCCATAATAGGTAGGTATGGTGGCTGTTTTGAGGAATATATGGTGCCTGTTTTGAGGAAGGAAGGTTTGTTGTACCGGTGAAAGTTGCGCGGTACTAGAGAGGCTAGCAAAGGTGGAAGGGTGAGAGTGCGAATAATCCATGGACTCAACATTAGTCATAAAGAACTCACATACTTATTACAAAAGTCTATTAGTTATCAAACAAAGCATTAGACGCATGCTCCTAGGGGAGAGTTAACCATCGCATGCTCCCGACCCTCACACAAAGGTTGACAATCATTAAACAAATCATGCTCCCACTTCGTTACATAACGGTTCACCATACGTGCATGCTACGGGAATCACAAGACTTAACACACGCATCTCTTCAATTCACAACTACTCACTAGCATGACTCTCATATTGCCATCCCTATTATTTCAAAACTATATGCAAGGAATCCAACTTCTCATAGTTGTTAATGCACTTAATATGAAAGTTTTTATTATATCCCTCTTGGATGCCCATTATATTAGGACTAAATTCATAACCTAAACAAGTTACCATGCCATTTTAAGAAACTCTCAAAATAATATAAGTGAGGAATAAGAGTTCAATAATTTCTATAAAATATAACACCACCATGCTCTATAAAGATATAAGTGAAGCACTAGAGCAACATTGCCTAGCTCAAAAGATATAAGTGAAGCACATAGAGTATTCTAACAAATTCACGATTCAGCGTGTCTCTCTCAAAAGATGTGTGCAGCAAGGATGATTGTGGCAAACTAACAAGCAAAGACTCATATCATACAAGACGCTTCAAGTAAAACACATATCATGTGGTGAATAAGAATATAGCCTCAAGTAAATTTATCGATGGATTGAAGACGAAAGAGGGAATGCCTTCCGAGGCATCCCCAGGCTTAGGCTTTTTGGTATCCTTGAATATGACTTGGGGTGCCTTGGGAATCCCCAAGCTTAGGCTCTTGCCACTCTTTATTCCATAGTCCTGTTGGAAATATGCCCTAGAGGCAATAATAAAATGGTTATTATTGTATTTCCTTGTTCATGATAATTGTCTATTGTTCATGCTATAATTGTGTTAGCCGGAAACCGTAATACATGTGTGAATACATAGACCACAACAAGTCCCTAGTGAGCCTCTAGTTGGCTAGCTGGTTGATCAATAGATGGTCACGGTTTCATGACCATGGACATTGGATGTCATTGATAACGGGATCACATCATTAGGAGAATGATGTGATGGACAAGACCCAATCCTAAGCATAGCACAAGATCGTGTAGTTCGTCTGCTAATGCTTTTCCAATGTCAAGTATCGTTTCCTTAGACCATGAGATTGTGCAACTCCTGGTCCAGAGGTAAAGATTCATATATAGGAAGTGAGGTTTTGGTCACCGGAAGTGTTTTGGGGATTATCGGTAACGTACCGGGACCACCGGAAGGGTTCCGGGGGTCCACCAAGTGGAGCCACCAGCACCAGAGGGCTGCATGGGCCGCAAGTGGGAGGGAACCAGCCCCTAGGTGGGCTGGTGCGCCACCCAAAAGGACCCAAGGCGCAACTGAAGGTGGGAGGGGGCAAACCCTAGGGCAGATGGGCCCTAAGGCCCACCCTAGGGCAGCCGCACCCCTCTCCCTCTGTGGCCGCCGGCCAGATGGGATCTGGGGGCTGCCGCACCACCCTAGGGTGGGAACCCTAGGGCGCAGCCCTCCCTCCTCCTCCTATATATAGTGGAGCACTTGGGGCAGCCGAAGACACGGATCTCTCTCTCTCCCACGACGCAGCCCTACTCCTCCCTCTCCTCGTTCTCCGCAGTGCTTGGCGAAGCCCTGCCAGAGACCACACAGCTCCACCGTCACCACGCCGTCATGATGCCGGAGCTCTCCCTCAACCTATCCTTCCTCCTTACTGTATCAAGGCATAGGAGACGTCACCGGGCTGCACGTGTGTTGAACGCGGAGGCGCCGTTGTTCGACGCTTAGATCGGATTCCACCGCGATCTGAATCGCTGCGAGTACGACTCCACCAACCGCGTTCTAGTAACGCTTCCGCTTTGCGATCTTCAAAGGTATGAAGATGCACTCTTCCCTTACTCGTTGCTGGTTTCTCCATAGATGGATCTTGGTGAACACATAGGATTTTTTTTGATATACTACTACGTCTCCCAACAGTGGCATCATGAGCTAGGTCTATGCGTAGAATATATGCACGAGTAGAACACAAGTTGTTGTGGGCGTCGATCTTGTTAATTTGCTTGCCGTTACTAGTCTTATCTTGATTCGACGGTATTGTGGGATGAAGCGGCCTGGACCAACTTTACACGTACGCTTACGTTAGACCGATTCCACCGCCTGACATGCACTTGTTGCATAAGGTGGCTAGCGGGTGTTTGTCTCTCCCACCTTAGTCGGATTGGATTCGATGAAAAGGGTCCTTATGAAGGGTAAATAGAAATTGGCATATCACATTGTGGTTTTGGCGTAGGTAAGAAATGTTCTTGCTAGAAACCTATAGCAGCCACGTAAAAAACTTGCAACAACAAATTAGAGGACGTCTAACTTGTTTTTGTAGCATATGCCTTGTGATGTGATATGGCTAAAGGATGTGATGTGGTACATTGTGATGGATGATATTGATCATGTTCTTGTAATAGGATTCAGGACTTGCATGTCGATGAGTATGACAACCGGCAGGAGCCATAGGAGTTGTCTTAATTTATTATATGACCCGCGTGTCAATCAAGATCGCCATGTAATTACTTTACTTTATTGCTAAACGTTAGCCATAGTAGTAGAAGTAATAGTTGGCGAGACAACTTCATGAAGACAAGATGATGGAGATCATGGTGTCGTGCCGGTGACAGTGATGATCATGGTGCCCCGAAGATGGAGATCAAAGGAGCAAGATGATATTGGCCATATCATGTCACTATATTGATTGCATGTGATGTTTATCATGTTTACATCTTATTTGCTTAGAACGACGGTAGTAAATAAGATGACCTCTCAATAAAATTTTAAGAAATGTGTTCACCCTAACTGTGCACCGTTGCTAAGGATCGTTGTTCCGAAGCACCATGTGATGATCGGGTGTGATAGGTTCTAACGTTCGCATACAATGGGTGTAAGCCAAATTTACACAAGCGATACACTTAGGTTGACTTGACGAGCCTAGCATGTACAGACATGGCCTCGGAACACGGAAGACCGAAAGGTCGAACATGAGTCGTATAGAAGATAGGATCAACATGGAGATGTTCACCATGGATGACTAGTCCGTCTCACGTGATGATCGGACACGGGCTAGTCAATGTGGATCATGTGTCACTTGGATGACTAGAGAGATGTCTATCTAAGTGGGAGTTCATTAAATAATTTGATTATGTGAACTTAATTATCATGAACTTAGTCTAAAATTGTCTTTACAATCTATATTGTATATCCAATGGCCAACACTAATGTCACCCTCAACTTCAACGCGTTCCTAGAGAAAACCAAGCTGAAAGATGATGAAAGCAACTATACAGACTGGGTCCGTAGCTTGAGGATTATCCTCATAGCTTCCAAGAGATTGTATGTCCTTGATGCATCTCTAGGTGACCCACCCATTTTCCCAGCAGACCAAGACGTTATGAACGCTTGGCAATCACGCTGTGATGATTACTCCCTGGTTCAGTGCGGCATGCTTTACAATTTAGAACCGGGGCTCCAAAAGCGTTTCGAGCAACACGGAGCATATGAGATGTTCCAAGAGCTGAAACTGGTTTTCCAAGCTCATGCCCGGGTCGAGAGATATGACGTCTTCGACAAGTTCTTTAGCTGTAAGATGGAGGAGAATAGTTTTGTCAGTGAGCACATACTCAAAATGTCTGGGTTGCACAACCGCTTGACTCAGCTGGGAGTTAATCTCCCGGATGACTCGGTCATTGACAGAATCCTCCAGTTGCTTCCACCTAGCAGCAAGAGCTTTGTGATGAACTACAACATGCAAGGTATGGAGAAGTACATTCCCGAGTTGTACTCGATGTTGAAATCAACGGAGGTTGAGATCAAAAAGGAGCATCAAGTGTTGATGGTGAATAAGACCACTAGTTTCAAGAAAGGCAAGGGTAAGAAGAACTTCAAGAAGGACGGCAAAGCAGTTGCCGTGCCCGGTAAGCAAGTTGCCGGGAAGAAGAACAAGAATGGACCCAAGCCTAAGACTGAGTGCTTTTATTGCAAGCATACCGGTCACTGGAAGCGGAACTGCCCCAAGTACTTAGCGGATAAGAAGGCTGGCAACATTAAAGGTATATGTGATATACTTGTTATTGATGTGTACCTTACCAGCGCTTGTAGTAGCTCCTGGGTATTTGATACCGATGCAGTTGCTCACATTTGTAACTCCAAGTAGGAGCTGCGGAATAAGCGGAGACTGGCAAAGGACGAGGTGACGATGCGCGTCGGGAATGGTTCCAAGGTCGATGTGATCGCCGTTGGCACAATTCCTCTACATCTACCTTCGGGATTAGTTTTAAACCTTAATAATTGTTATTTAGTACCAGCTTTGAGCATGAACATTGTATCTGGATCTCGCTTGATGTGAGATGGCTACTCATTTAAATCTAAGAATAATAGTTGTTCTATTTATATGAGAGAAATATTTTATGGTCATGCCCCGCTGGTCAATGGTTTATTTTTGATGAATATCGAGCGTGATGTTACACATGTCCATAGTGTGAGTACCAAAAGATGTAAGGTTGATAACGATAGTCCCACTTACATGTGGCACTGCCGCCTTGGTCATATTGGTGTCAAACGTATGAAGAAACTCCATGCTGATGGACTTTTGGAGTCTCTTGATTTTGAATCATTTGACACGTGCGAACCATGCCTCATGGGCAAGATGACCAAGGCTCCGTTCTCCGGAACAATGGAGCGAGCAACTGGCTTGTTGGAGATAATACATACCGATGTATGCGGTCCAATGAGTGTCGAGGCTCGCGGTGGCTACCGTTATGTTCTCGTCCTCATTGATGACTTGAGCAAATATGGATATGTCTACTTAATGAAACACAAGTCTGAAACCTTTGAAAGGTTCAAGGAATTTCAGAGTGAGGTAGAGAATCAACGTGACAGGAAAATAAAGTGCCTACGATCTGATCGTGGCGGAGAATATTTAAGTCACGAGTTTGGCACGCACCTAAGGAAATGTGGAATTGTTTCACAACTCATGCCGCCTGTCACACCTCAACGAAATGGTGTGTCTGAATGTCGTAATCGCACTCTATTGGATATGGTGCGATCTATGATGTCTCTTACCGACTTATCGCTATCATTTTGGGGATATGCATTAGAGACTGCCGCATTCACTTTAAATAGGGCTCCGTCTAAATCTGTTGAGACGACACCGTATGAATTATGGTTTGGAAAGAAACCTAAGCTGTCGTTTCTGAAAGTTTGGGGATGCGATGCTTATGTGAAGAAACTTCAACCTGAGAAGCTCGAACCCAAAGCGGAAAAGTGCGTCTTCATAGGATACCCCAAAGAATCTCTTGGCTATACCTTCTACCTCAGATCCGAAGGCAAAGTCTTTGTTGCCAAGAATGGACCCTTTCTAGAGAAAAAGTTTCTCTCGAAAGAAGTAAGTGGGAGGAAAATAGAACTTGATGAGGTAATTGTACCTCCACTCGACCCGGAGAGTAGCGCAGCACAGGAAGTCGTTTCTATGGAGCCTGCACCGGCTAGAGAGGAAGTTAATGATGATGATCATGAAACTTCAGATCAAGTTGCTATTCGAAAGTCCACTAGGACACGTTCCGCACCAGAGTGGTACGACAACCCTGTCCTGGAAATCATGTTGTTGGACAACGGTGAACCTTCAAACTATGAAGAAGCGATGGCGGGCCTAGATTCCAACAAATGACTTGAAGCCATGAAATCCGAGATAGGATCCATGTATGAGAACAAAGTATGGACTTTGGTGGACTTGCCTGATGATAAGCGAGCCATAGAAAATAAATGGATCTTTAAGAAGAAGACTGACACGGATGGTAATGTGACCGTCTATAAGGCTCGGCTTGTCATTAAGGGTTATCAACAAGTTCAAGGAGTTGACTACGATGAGACCTTCTCATCCGTAGCGATGCTGAAGTCCGTCCGAATCATGTTACCAATTGCCACATTTTATGATTATGAGATCTGGCAAATGGACGTCAAAACGGCATTCCTTAATGGCTTCCTTAAGGAAGAATTGTATATGATGCTGCCGGAAGGTTTTGTTGATCCTAAAGATGCTAACAAGGTATGCAAGCTCCAGCGGTCCATCTATGGGCTGGTGCAAGCATCTCGGAGTTGGAACATTCGCTTTAATGAGGTGATTAAAGCGTTTGGGTTTATACAGGTTTATGGAGAACCCTATATTTACAAGAAAGTGAGTGGGAGATCCATAGCATTTCTCATATTATATGTGGATGACATATTGTTGATGGGAAATGATATAGAACTTTTGGAAAGCATAAAGGCCTACTTGAATAAGTGTTTTTCAATGAAGGACCTTAGAGAAGCTGCTTACATATTAGGCATCAAGATCTATAGAGGTAGATCGAGACGCCTCATAGGTCTTTCAAAAAGCACATACCTTGACAAGATATTGAAGAAGTTCAATATGGATCAGTCCAAGAATGGGTTCTTGCCTGTGTTACAGGGTGTGAGATTGAGTACGACTCAATGCCCGACCACAGCAAAAGATAGAGAAGAGATGAGTGTCATCCCCTATGCTTCAACCATAGGCTCTATTATGTATGCCATGCTGTGTACCAGACCTGATGTGAACCTTGCCATAAGTTTGGTAGGGAGGTACCAAAGTGATCCCGGAGCGGAACACTGGACAACGGTCAAGAATATCCTAAAGTACCTGAAAAGGACAAAGGACATGTTTCTCATATATGGAGGTGCCGAAGAGCTCGTCGTAAAGGGTTACGTCGATGCTACCTTTGACACAGATCCGGACGACTCCAAGTCACAAATCGGATACATGTATATTTTGAACGGAGGGGCAGTCAGCTCGTGCAGCAGCAAGCAAAGCGTCGTGGCGGCATCTACATGTGAAGCGGAGTACATAGCTGCTTCAGAAGCAGCAAAGGAAGGAGTCTGGATGAAGGAGTTCATCACCGACCTAGGAGTGATTCCCAATGCGTCGGGTCCGATGACTCTATTCTGTGACAACACTGGAGCTATTGCCTTTGCGAAGGAGCCCAGGTTTCACAAGAAGACAAGACACATCAAGCGCCGCTTCAACTCCATCCGTGATTACATTCAGGAGGGAGATATAGATATTTGTAAAGTACATATGGATCTGAATGTCGCAGATCCGTTGACTAAACCTCTCTCATAAGCAAAACATGATCAACACCAGAATGCTATGGGTGTTCGATTCATCACAATGTAACTATACTATTGACTCTAGTGCAAGTGGGAGACTATTGGAAATATGCCCTAGAGGCAATAATAAAATGGTTATTATTGTATTTCCTTGTTCATGATGATTGTCTATTGTTCATGCTATAATTGTGTTAACTGGAAACCATAATACATGTGTGAATACATAGACCACAACATGTCCCTACTGAGCCTCTAGTTGACTAGCTCATTGGTCAATAGATGGTCATGGTTTCATGACCATGGACATTGGATGTCATTGATAACGGGATCACATCATTAGGAGAATGATGTGATGGACAAGACCCAATCCTAGGCATAGCATAAGATCGTGTAGTTCGTCTACTAAAGCTTTTCCAATGTCAAGTATCATTTCCTTAGACCATGAGATTGTGCAACTCCCGGATACCGTAGGAATGCTTTGGGTGTGCCAAACGTCACAACGTAACTGGATGGCTATAAAGGTGCACTAAGGGTATCTCTGAAAGTGTCTATTGGGTTGGCACGAATCGAGACTGGGATTTGTCACTCCGTGTGACGGAGAGGTGTCTTTGGGCCCACTCGGTAAGACATCATCATAATTAGCTCAAAGTGACTAAGGAGTTAGCCACGGGATGATGTGTTACGGAACGAGTAAAGAGACTTGCCGGTAACGAGATTGAACAAGGTATAGGGATACCAACGACCGAATCTCGGGCAAGTATCATACCGGTAGACAAAGGGAATTGCATACGGGATTGATTGAATCCCCGACATCGTGGTTCATCCGATGAGATCATCATGGAGCATGTGGGAGACAACATGGGTATCCAGATCCTGCTGTTGGTTATTGACCGGAGAGGTGTCTCGGTCATGTCTACATGTCTCCCGAACCTGTAGGGTCTACACACTTAAGGTTCGGTGACGCTAGGGTTATAGGGAAATAGTGTACATGGTTATTGAAGGTTGTTTAGAGTCTCGGATGAGATCCCAGATGTCACGAGGAGTTCTGGAATGGTCTGGAGACAAAGATTGATTTATAGGAAGTGAGGTTTTGGTTACCAGAAATGTTTCGGGCGTCGTCGGTAACGTACCGGGACCACCGGAAGGGTTCCGAGGGTCCGCCGGGAGGGGCCCCGGGCCCCGGAGGGCTGCATGGGCCAAAGGTGGAGGGAACCAGCCCCTAGGTGGGCTGGTGCACCCCTCCCACCTGGCCCAAGGCGCAGCAAAGGAGAGAGGGGGCAAACACTAGCCCAGATGGGCCCTAGGCCCACCCTAGGGCGGCTAGGGCAACCGCACCCCTCTACCCTCCCTCTTGGCCGCCGGCCAAGATCCCATCTAGGGGCTGCCGCACCACCTAGGGTGGGAACACTAGGGGTGGGCACCCTCCTCCCTCTCCTCCTATATATAGTGGAGCCCTTGGGGCTGTTTGAGACATGACCCTCTCTCCCTCTCGGCGCAGCCCTACTCCTCCTACCCCTCGTTCTCCGCAGTGCTTGGCGAAGCCCTGTCGGAGACCATGCAGCTCCACCATCACCATGTCGTCGTGCTGCCGGAGCTCTCCCTCAACCTCTCCTTCCTCCTTGCTGGATCAAGGCGTAGGAGACATCACCGGGCTGCACGTGTGTTGAACGCGGAGGCACCGTTGTTCGGCGCTAAGATCGGAGTCCACCACGATCTGAATCGCTACGAGTACGACTCCACCAACCGTGTTCTTGTAACGCTTCCGCTTAGCAATCTTCAAAGCTTTTAACATGCACTCTCCCCTTAGTCGTTGCTGGTTTCTCCATAGACAGATCTTAGTGAACACGTAGGATTTTTTTGATTTACTACTACGTCTCCCAACAGCGGGAAGCGGGCCCCTACGCCGAAGGGAAACGGGCGTCGGCTGAGGGCGCGAGGTCGCCCCTTCCGCCGAGGTTGTCTCTTTCGTCATTGCTGCGGCCTCCCTCATGCCATAGGGTTTGGACGACGCGGTTCCGGATCCGACTGGCGCACTCCCCTCACGGAAATCCGAGTGCCCAGCCACCATCTGCGTCGTGAAGTCGCGTGCTGGCTAGCGTAAGGCGTCTCACCGACTCCCACAGGAGCACGACAAGCAGGGCGTGGTGGTGGCCCAAAGCCGGTCACCGGGACTCGAAGGAGCAAGAGCATGGCATGGGGTGGATCCTGCTCGGGCCCCTCGGGGCGGGGACCGAGCGAGTCGTGGTGCGGCGGTGGGGGTGCCTCGCTGGCCGAACCCCCCGCTTCTGGCGTCGGGGGACAAAGCGGGAAGTAGGGTGCCAGGGCTCTCCTGGCAACGGCAATGAGCTCGGTGATGTGGTATGCCCAAGCGTCATTGCCTTCATTCGTCGGGCGGTGGCGGAGTAGTTCGATCACCATAAGAAACGGATCTTGCGTGTTCAGATCCCCCACATGGACACTGGCCAAGGAGGAGGCCGCAGCGGGCGCAGAGGAGCGGCCGCCTCACTGCTCCAGGGGCCACGAGAGGCCTTCTTGCCCACGGGCAGCCTGAGGGACTACGGTGGTACTCGCAATGCTGGTGAGTTGGTAACGGACGCCCAGGACCGAGCACTCAGGGCGTGTTTCGTGAGCATCAGCCATGGAATCTGCGAAGCTGGAGCCGAAACCGGAGCTGAAGAATGGTTGTGCACCCCTACCTGGCGCACCAAATGTCAGAATCGGGGCTCCACAGACCCAAGAGAGGTCCGAACACTAGGGTGCACTCGCTGTCAAACCCTACTCGACCTCACAGCTCCGCCATGATTCTCCGGTGGCTTAAGCTAGGGAAAACTAACAAGGACACACACAATTTACCCAGGTTCGGCCACCTTGTGGTGTAAAACCCTACTCCTGCTTTTGGTTGATTGGCCTCACGAGGAGGATGGGGATGAACGGGTACAGTGATTGGGTGGCCTCGCAAGGTCGCTCTTGGGTGGGGATGGATCAATCCCTTCTATGATGGAGGCCGATCCCCATTTATAGTGGCCTTGGTCCTCTTCCCTCATCTAACAGGCGGGAAGGGACCCCACAACAACCAAATTTGAAATGGGACAAGAGGTACATCTTATCCTGACTAAAGGTGGTCTTCGCATGTAAAGCTTCGGGGTGTGACAAAGTGGTGGGCTCGGTGCTGACATCTGCCCTACCGAGCTCGTGGTCTTGGTCTTGTTGCACCAGAATGGAAAGCTTTTGGGCCTCCTTCGGGGAACTGCGCCTGCCCCTGCTCCCTTAGCACCGAAGGGGAAGCTGTCCTCTCTGCACCCGTCTGGCCACGCTCGTCATGGCTCACGTCATTGCAGCCTCATGAGGCCAGGTACCTACATAGAAATCTCCGCCCCTTAGGTGGCAGCCTGGGGAGGCCACCCCTCTAGGGGCCTCGGTGTTGTTCTCCTCGCGAGGCCGATGAGGGAGTCCTGGTTTAAGGGGTCCTCGGGTGGCCGACCTGTTTCTCATGGGCCGAACTATATGGGTCGTTTACCGAGCATTGCATTGATAGAAGGCCTTGTCTCCAGGAAGGAAGCTTCGGGAATCGTGAGGTGTCCTCCAAGATTTGGAATAAGTAGATAGGCATGTGTTTCCTTCTATGTGTAACCGACCATGTGTAAACCCTAGGAACCCTTGGCGTCTATATAAGCCAGAGAGTTTTAGGTTGTAGAGGGAGGACAACTCATCTAGGGTTTAGCTACTCGATCTCGAGGTAGATCAACTATGTAACCTACATATCATCAATATAATCAAGCAGGACGTAGGGTTTTACCTCCATAGGAGGGCCCGAACCTGGGTAAACATCGTCTCCTTCGTCCCCTGTTACCATCGATCCTAGTCTCACAGCTCGAGAACCCCTACCCGAGATCCGCCGGTTTTGACACCGACATTGGTGCTTTCATTGAGAGTTCCGTTGTGATCACCAAAGGAATCGATGGCTCGCATTGCCATCAACGAAGAAGTCCGCAACATGGACACTTTTGTCCCCGGATAGATCTTCGCTTTTGGCAGCATTGTGCTGCACGCTGACCCGACCGACCATCTAGGCCGGGTCGGAAGTTTCGCGCCTGATCAAGAGGTTAGATTCGGGAACCTAGAGTTCTCTGTAGACTCTCGGGGCGATCTTTCTCTAACCGGGCTCGCAGTCTCGCCTACCATGCCCGAAGACTCTGAGGCTTTAACCTCGGATCCCTCTTTCGGTCTCGCCCACGGGATCCACACCAGCGATACCCTGACCTTTAGTACGGATTCGGCCATAGGGCCAGATGCCCGAACACCTGTTCTTGTCGAACACTCTCCTTGCACGGACGCACCAGAGGTCAACTCCAAACGCTTCGAGCAGGTCAACCCGATTGAGCTCTCGACACTCAACGAGGCCCTAGATCGGATCTCATCGATGCAAATTACCGATGACCCAACCCCGATCTATGCTCAGATCGGTCTCAAGGCGGGTCAGGACAAATGTTTCATCCCACCCACCACCCACTTGATAGCCAGTGTCAAGGATTTAACCAACATGTTGGACTATGCCTCGGGGAGGCAGAATACATGGATGAGGAAGACTGCGCCCCCACCCCCATAAACAGAGGGCGATGGGCTACCACCTCCACGTACGACGTCTACATGGTGGACACTCCAGCTGCCAAGGGCGAGCACACACCTAAAAACGATGGCGACAAATCGGGCGAAGCGACGTCAAGGCATCGGAAGCCGCATAAATGATCAAAAGGAAAAAAGGGAAGAAAAGCTATCGTCGGCACCGGGGACGGAGATATCCCGGAAGACCTCGGTGATCTCGATATCCCCGAACACCCGCTAGAGGGTCATGAGAGACCGGAAGATCAACTCAACCTCGATGACCTCAACGATTCCGAGGACAAAAATTACCTCCCCCTGTTGAGGGGGAAGACATCCCGGAAGCCGATGACTTCGCCATCCACGATAACCTTGAAGATTAGGAACTGTTCAGGCAACAACTTATAGCCATGACCCGCAGCCTGAAAGCAAAAGAACGACATCTTAAAGACGAACAGGACAACCTCAACGATCGATGGACGAGAGTCCTCTCAGCTGAGGAAGGATACGGTACCGGTATTTTGGACCAACCTAAAAGCTATCCACGTAGAAGGCTGCTGCCACAATTCGATGACGAGCTTACTGACACGCCGTCTCCTAAACATACCCCATATGACAAGCCAGACCGCCCCCTCGAGGACGAGACAGGATGACTGACGACACCGGTTATAGGCCGACGATACCCCGAAGACGGGAAAAAGAGCCAATAGAGCCCGATGACAGGTTCGACCTGCGGCACAACCTGGACCATAGGGTAGGTCGCCAAAGATCCATTTACGGATCCAGAGGGTACTCACCCGATCGACGGGACGGGTACCGGCCTTGGCTCGACCGCAACAATCGATGCCGGGAATGAAACCAAGCTAGAACAGACGCCGAATATCGGTGTGACATAGCTCGGGTCAGAGGCGATACCCACCCACTGTGCTTCACGGACGAGGTGATGCAGCACCAGTTCCCGGAGGGGTTTAAACCCGTGAACATAGAGCAATACGATGGGACAACTGACCCAATCGTATGGATTGAGGATTTCCTCCTCCACATCCACATGGTGCGAGGAGATGATCTCCATGCCATCAAGTATCTACCCCTAAAGCCTAAGGGGCCAGCTAGGCACTGGTTAAATAGCCTCCCCGAAAACTCCATCGGGTGCTGGAAGGACCTCAAAGATGCATTCCAATATAACTTCCAGGGCACCTATTTTCGTCCTTCGTACTCCTCCAACCCGAGCAATGTTGTCCAGAAGCTAGGAGAATCTACCTGGCAATTCTGGAATCAGATCTTGACTAAGAAAAACTAGATCATTGACTGCCCGGACGCCGAGGCAATAGCCTCCTTTAGGCACAATATTCGGGATGAATGGTTGGCTCGCCAGCTCATCCAGGATAAACCTAGGACAATGTCTGCCCTTACATCACTCATGACCCACTTTTGCACGGGCGTGGATATCTGGCTTGCAAGACGAAGCCACAACCTCGAAGACCCCGGAACCTCCGAAGTTCAGGACGAAAACAGGAAACCAAAGCGCAATAAGAATAAGCGCCGACACAACAATTGTGATGTCGATGACCCAACCGTTAACGCCGGCTTCCGCAATTCCCGACCTAGGCAGCGGAAGAAGCCTCCTAAAGGCAACCGCGATGGACCCACCCTGCTAGACAAGATCATGGAGAGGACTTGCCAGATCCATGGTACTCAAGAGAAGCCCACCAACCACACCAACCATAAATGTTGGGTATTCAAACAGGCTGACAAACTCGCAACCGAGGATCAAGGCAAAGGCTCACACATCAAGGACAAGGATGAGCCCCGTGGTCGAATCGGCGGTGGACAAAATAAGTTCCCTCCAGAGGTAAAAACCGTAAATATGACATACGCCACTCATATACCCAGAAAGGAGAGGAAGCATACCATTCGGGAGGTCTACGCCGTGGAGCCTATAGTCCCGAAGTACAACCTGTTAGGAGACGTAGTAGTAAATCAAAAAAATTCCTACGTGTTCACCAAGATCCATCTATGGAGAAACCAGCAACGAGTGGGGAAAGATTGCATCTTCATACCTTTGAAGATCGCTAAGCGGAAGCGTTACAAGAACATGGTTGGCGGAGTCATACTCGCAGCAATTCAGATCGCGGTGCATTCCGATCTTAGCGCCGAACAACGACGCCTCCACGTTCAACACACGTGTAGCCCGGTGACATCTCCTACGCCTTGATCCAACACGGAGGAAGGAGAGGTTGAGGGAGAGCTCCAACAGCACGACAATTCACTTTGTCTACCGGTATGATACTTGCCCGAGATTCGATCGTTGGTATCCCCATACCTTGTTCAACCTCGTTACCGACAAGTCTCTTTACTTGTTCCGTAACACATCATCCCGTGGCTAACTTCTTAGTCACATTGAGCTCATTATGATGATATGTTACCGAGTGGGCCCAGAGATACCTCTCCGTCACACGAAGTGACAAATCCCAGTCTCGATTCGTGCCAACCCAATAGATACTTTCGGGGATACCCGTAGCATACCTTTATAGCCACCCAGTTACGTTGTGACGTTTGGCACACCCAAAGTATTCCTACGGTATACAGGAGTTGCACAACCTCATGGTCTAAGGAAACGATACTTGACATTAGAAAAGCTTTAGCAGACAAACTACACGATCTTGTGCTATGCTTAGGATTGGGTCTTGTCCATCACATCATTCTCCTAATGATGTGATCCCGTTATCAATGACATCCAATGTCCATGGTCATGAAACCATGACCATCTATTGATCAACGAGCTAGCCAACTATAGTCTCACTAGGGACATACTACGGTCTATGTATTCACACATGCATTACGGTTTCTGGTTAATACAATTGTAGCATGAACAATAGACAATTATCATGAACAAGGAAATACAATAATAACCATTTCATTATTGCCTCTAGGGCATATTTCCAACAGTCTCCCACTTGCACTAGAGTCAATAATCTAGTTCACATCGCCATGTGATTAACACTTACATCACCATGTGATCATATCATCATGTGATTAACAACCAATTAGTTCTAGGGTTTGATCATGTTTTGCTCGTGAAAGAGGTTTTAGTCAACGGGTCTGCGACATTCAGATCCGTGTGTACCTTGCAAACTTCTGTAACATACTGTAGATACTGCTCCCATGCTCCACTTGGAGCTATTCCAAATGGTTACTCCACTATACGTATCCGGATTTCTACTAAGAGTCATCCGGACTGGTGTTAAAGCTTGCATCGACGTAACCCTTTACGACGAACTCTTTATCACCTCCATAATCGAGAAATATTTCCTTAGTCCTCTAGTTGCTAAGGATAATTTCGATCGTTGTCCAGTGATCCACTCTTGGATCTCTCTTGCACCCCTTGACAGACTCATGGCAAGGCACACATATGTGCGGTACACAGCATGGCATACTATATAGAGCCTATGGCTGAAGCATAGGGGATGACACTCATCTTTTTGTTTCTCTATTTTTTGCCGTGGTTGGGCATTGAGCTGTGCTCAATCTCACACCTTCTAACACAGGCAAGAACCCTTTCTTGGACTGATCCATATTGAACTTCTTCAATATCTCGTCAAGGTATGTACTCATTGAAATTATTATCAAGCATCTTGATCTATCTCTATAAATTTTGATGCCCAACAATCAGGTAGCTTTATCCAGGTCTTCCTTTGAAAAACTTTTCCAAACAACCATTTATGCTTTCTAGAAATTCTACATCATTTCCGACCAATAATATGTCAACTACATATTCTTATCAGAAATTCTATAGTGCTCCCAGTCACTTTCTTGTAAATACAAGTTTCTCATAAACTTTGTATAAACTCAAAAACTTTGATCACTTCATCAAAGCTCATATTCCAACTCCGAGATGCTTGCTCTAGTCCATAGAAGGATCGCTGGAGTTTGCATACCTTTTAGCATCCTTAGGGTTGACAAAACCTTCTGGTTGTATCACATACAACTCTTCCTCACGAAAACCGTTAAGGAAGCCTTGTTTTCACATCCATTTGCCAGATTTCATAATTAAAAAATGCAGCAACTGCTAACATAATTTTAACAGACTTTTAGCATCTCTACGGATGAGAAAAATCTCATCGCAGTCAACTCCTTGAACTTGGCGGAAACTTCTTTGAGACAAGTCGAGCTTTATAAACGGTGACATTTCATGGCTCATTTGAGACAAGTCGAGCATATGTGTTCAGCTCAAAGGTCCATTTGTACTCAAAGACGTGTCGTTCAATGGGCAAGTCTACCAAAGTCCATACTTGGTTTTCATATATGGATCCTTTATCGGATTTCATGGCTCCTAGCCATTTGTTGGAATCCAGGCCCACCATCGCTTCTCCATAGTTCGTAGATTCATCATTGTCCAACAACATGACTTCCAAGACAGGGTTGTCGTACTACTCTAGAGCAGTACGCGTCGTTGTTGACCTACGAGGTTTGATAGTAACTTGATCCGAAGCTTCATGATCATCATCATTAACTTCCTTTTTAACTGACGTATGCTCCACAGAAACATCTTTCTGTGTTGCGCCACTCTCTGGTTGAAACAAAGCTTCAACCACCTCATCAAGTTCTATCTTCCTCCCACTCAATTCTTTCAAGAGAAACTCTTTCTCGAGAAAGGACCCGTTCTTAGCAACAAACACCTTTTGCACTTGGGATCTGAGATAGAAGGTATACCCAATTTCTACTTAGGGTATTCTATGAAGATGCATTTGCCTGCTTTGGGTTCGAGCTCATTAGGTGAAAACCCATTTTCACATAAGCGTTGCAGCGCCAAACATTAAGAAATGATAGCTTAGGCTTCTGTCAAACCATAATTCTCACGGTGTCATCTCAACAGACTTAGATGGTGCACTATTAAAGCAAATGGATTTGTCTTTAATGCATAACCCCATAACGATAGTGGCAAAACGATAAGAGACATCATAGTACGCACTATATCCAATAGATCACGACTACGACGTTCGGACACACCATAACACTATGGTGTTCCAGGAGGCGTTGGCTGTGAAACAATTTCCACATTGTCTTAAATTGCATACCAAACTCGTAACTCAGATATTCATGTCCATGATCATATCGTAGACATTTTACCTTCTTGTCACGATGATCTTAAACTTTACTCTGAAACTCCTTGAACCTTTCAAACATTTCAGACTCGTGTTTCATTAAGCAAATATCCCCATATTTACTCAAATCATCAGTGAAGGTAAAGAAAATAACGATATCCACTGCATGTTTTAACACTGATTGGACCATATACATCAACATGTATTAATTCCAATAAGCCAGTAGCCCGCTCCATCATACCGGAAGACGGGGTCTTAGTCATCTTGCCCAAGAGGCATGGCTCGCATGTCTCAACCGATTTGAAATCGAGTGAGTCAAAAGATCCATCAGCATGGAGTTCCTACATGCACTTTATACCAATATGACATTTAGCGGCAGTGCCACAAGTATTTAGTACTATCATTATTAACTTTGTATCGTTTGGTACCAATGTTATGAACATGTGTACTACTACGATCAAGATTCAATAAACCATTCCCAGTGGCTGCATGACCATTGAAGGCATTATTCATGTAAACAGAATAACCATTATTCTCTAACTTATATGAATAACTGTATTGCACTAAACATGATCTAATCACGTTCATGCTCAACGCAAACACCGAATAACATTTATTTAGGTTTATCACAATCCCGAAGGTAGAGAGAGCGTGCGATGGTGATCATATCAACCTTGGAAACACTTCCAACACACATCGTCACCTTTCACTTAGCTAGCCTCCGTTTATCCCGTAGATTTTATTTTGAGTTGTTAACACTTAGCAACCGAACCGGTATCCAATACCCAGGTGCTACTAGGAGTACTAGCAAGGTACACATCAGTAACACGTATATCAAATATACTTCTGTGGACATAGCCAACCTTCTTATCTACCAAGTATCTAGGGTTGTTCTACTTCAGCGAACATTCTCCTCATAACAGAAGCACTTAGTCTCGGGTTTGGGCTTAACCTTGGGTTTCTTACTAGAGCGGCATCTGGCTTGCCATTCCTGAAGTATTTCCCTTCTCGACCTTGCCCTTCTTGAAACTAGTGGTTTTCACTTAACCATCAACACTTGGTGCTCCTTCTTGATTTCTACCTTCGTGGTGTCAAACATCACGAACAACTCAGGGATCATCTTATCCATCCCTGACATGTTATAGTTCATCACGAACTCTAGTAGCTTGGTGGCAGTGACTTGGAGAACTGCATTAATCACTATCTTATCTGGAAGATTAACTCCCACTTGATTCAAGTGATTGTAGCACCCAGACAATCTGAGCACATGCTCAGCGATTGAGCTATTCTCTTTTATCTTGCAGGCAAAGAATCTTGTTGGAGGTCTCATACCTCTCAACATAGGCACGAGCCTGAAATCCCAATTTTAGCTCTTAGAACATCTCATATGTTCCATGACGTTCAAAACATTTTGGAGTCTCAATTCTAAGCCGTAATGCATGACACACTGAACTATCAAGAACTCATCAGAAAGTGTCTGTCATATGTTCACAACATCTAACGACATCGCTTGAGGGAGTGGTGCACTTAGCGGTGCATCAAGGACATAAGCCTTCTGTGCAGCAATGAGGACAATCCTCAGATCACGGACCCAGTCCGCATTATTGCTACTATCAACTTTCAACTTACTTTTCTCTAGGACCGTATCATTAAAACAAGGGAGCTACAGCACGAGCTATCTACGACATAATTTGCAAAGACAATTTTAGACTAAGTTCATGATAATTAAGTTCACATAATCAAATTATTTAATGAACTCCCACTTAGATAGACATCTCTCTAGTCATCCAAGTGACACATGATCCACGTCGACTAGCCCGTGTCCGATCATCACGTGAGACGGACTAGTCATCCATGGTGAACATCTCCATGTTAATCGTATCTTCTATACGACTCATTTTCGACCTTTCGGTATCCCGTGTTCCGAGGCCATGTTTTTACATGCTAGGCTCATCAAGTCAACCTAAGTGTATCGCGTGTGTAAATCTGGCTTACACCCGTTGTATGCGAACGTTAGAACCTATCACACCCGATCATCACGTGGTGCTTCGGAACAACGACCCTTAGCAATGGTGCACAGTTAGGGTGAACACATTTCTTAAAAATTTATTGAGAGATCATCTTATTTACTACCGTCGTTCTAAGAAAATAAGATGTAAACATGATAAACATGACATGCAATCAATATAATGACATGATATGGCCAATATCATCTTGCTCCTTTGATCTCCATCTTCGGGGCACCATGGTCATCACTGTCACTGGCACGACACCATGATCTCCATCATCATGATCTCCATCATCGTGTCTTCATGAAGTTGTCTTGCCAACTATTACTTCTACTACTATGGCTAACGGTTAGCAATAAGGTAAAGTAATTACATGGCGTTTATGATTGACAAGCGGGTCATACAATAAATTAAGACAACTCATATGGCTCCTGCCGGTTGTCATACTCATCGACATGCACGTCGTGAATCCTATTACAATAACATGATCAATCTCATACATCACATATATCACATCACATTCTTTGGCCATATCACATCACACGGCATATGCTGCAAAAACAAGTTAGACGTCCTCTAATTTGTTGTTGCAAGTTTTACGTGGCTGCTATAGATTTCTAGCAAGAACATTTCTTACCTACGCAAAAACCACAACGTGATATGCCAATTTCTATTTACCCTTCATAAGGACCCTTTTCATCGAATCCGATCTGACTAGAGTGGGAGAGACAGACACCTGCTAGCCACCTTATGCAACAAGTGCATGTCAAGCGGTGGAACCTGTCTCACGTAAGAGTACGTGTAAAGTCAGTCCGGGCCGCTTCATCCCACAATACCGCCTAATCAAGATAAAACTAGTAACGGCAAGACAATTGACAAAATCAACGCCCATAGCACCTTGTGTTCTACTCGTGCATAGATTCTACGCTAGACCTAGCTCTGATACCACTGTGGGGAGGCGTAGTAGTAAATCAAAAAATTCCTACGTGTTCACCAAGATCCATCTATGGAGAAACCAGCAACGAGTGGGGAAAGAGTTGTAACACCCCGGACACACCCGCCGGTAGTCGTTACTCCTGGCAGGATCTAGACTGGCCTCACAGATCAATACTAGTCTTTTCTGCGCACTTTGTCCTCACTCATGCGCACCCAGGACCAACTTCCCGATCGGTCACCCATCCTAGAACTACTCCAAGCCAAGCACGCTTAACCTAGGAGTTCTGTTCGAATGGGCTCCCGGAAAAGAAGGAATTCCTTATTGATATGAGTAGTCTATCATCCCTAATAAGCCAGGCTATCACATACACCACCACTCAGAGGAATCGACGTCCTCGTTGGGTCACAGGAACGTTCCCTCTTGGCACAAACGTCTGTGCTTTCAGTCCAATACATGTGCCATTCCATGTGCCACGACGGGTCACAAACTTCATGAACAACATGACCACGCACCTGTCGGCAAACATCTGTGTAACCATGAGGGTCGGCTTTGATACCAACTTGTAATGCCCCGAACACACCCGCCGGTAGTCGTTACTCCTAGCGGGATCTAGACTGGCCTTACAGATCAATACTAGTCTTTTCTGCGCACTTTGTCCTCACTCATGTGCACCCGAGACCAACTTCCCGGTCGGTCACCCATCCTAGAACTACTCCAAGCCAAGCATGCTTAACCTGGGAGTTCTGTTCGAATGGGCTCCCGGAAAAGAAGGAATTCCTTATTGATATGAGTAGTCTATCATCCCTAATAAGCCAGGCTATCACAAGAGTGCATCTTCATACCTTTGAAGATCGCTAAGCGGAAGCGTTACAAGAACGCGGTTGGTGGAGTCATACTCGCAGCGATTTAGATCGCGGTGGATTCCGATCTTAGCGCCGAACAATGGCGCCTCCGCGTTCAACACACGTGCAGCCCGGTGACGTCTCCTACACCTTGATCCAGCAAGGAGGAAGGATAGGTTGAGGGAGAGCTCCGGCAGCACGACTGCATGGTGACGGTGGAGCTGCGTGGTACTCCGGCAGAGCTTTGCTAAGCACTTACGGAGGACGAGGAGGTGGATAGGTAGGGCTGCGCCGAGAGAGAGAGAGATGCGTGTCTCTGGCAGCCTCAAACCCTCTACTATATATAGGAGGAGAGGGAGGAGGGTGCGCACCCCTAGGGTTCCCACCCTAGGGTGGTGTGGCAGCCCTAGATGGGATCTGGCCCACGGCCAAGAGGAGATAGGGGTGTGGCAGCCCTAGGCGCCCTAGGGTGGGCCTTAGGGCCCATCTGCGCTAGGGTTTGCCCCTTCTCACCCTTGTTGCGCCTTGGGCCTTGGTGGGAAGCGCACCAGCCCACTCTGGGGCTGGTCCCTTCCCACTCTCGGCCCATGCAGCCCTCTGGTGCCGGTGGCCCCACTTGGTGGACCGCTGGAACCCTTCCGGTGGTCCCGGTACGCTACCGGTGATGCCCGAAACACTTCCGGTGACCAAAACCTCACTTCCTATATATGAATATTTACCTCCGGACCATTCCGGAACTCCTCGTGACGTTCGAGATCTCATCCGGGACTCTAAACAACCTTCGGTAACCATGTACACTATTTCCCTATAACCCTAGCGTCATCAAACCTTAAGTGTGTAGACCCTACGGGTTCGGGAGGCACGTAGACATGACTGAGACACCTCTCCGGTCAATAACCAACAGCGGGATCTAGATACCCATGTTGTCTCCCACATCCTCCACGATGATCTCATCGGATGAACCACGATGTCTGGGATTCAATCAATCCCGTATACAATTCCCTTTGTCTACCGGTATGACACTTGCCCGAGAGTCGATCGTCGACATCCCTATACCTTGTTCAATCTTGTTACTGGCAAGTCTCTTTACTCGTTCCATAACACATCATCCCGTGGCTAACTCCTTAGTCACATTGAGCTCATTATGATGATGTCTTACCGAGTGGGCCCAGAGATAGCTCTCCGTCACACGGAGTGACAAATCCCAGTCTCGATTCGTGCCAACCCAACAAATACTTTCGGGGATACCCGTAGCATACCTTTATAGCCACCCAATTACGTTGTGATGTTTGGCACACCCAAAGTATTCCTACGGTATCCGGGAGTTGCACAACCTCATGGTCTAAGGAAACGATACTTGACATTAGAAAAGCTTTAACAGACGAATTACACGATCTTGTGCTATGCTTAGGATTGGGTCTTGTCCATCACATCATTATCCTAATGATGTGATCCCATTATCAACGACATCCAATGTCCATGGTCATGAAACCGTGACCATCTATTGATCAACGAGCTAGCCAACTAGAGGCTCACTAGGGACATACTGTGGTCTATGTATTCACACATGCATTACGGTTTCTGGTTAATACAATTGTAGCATGAACAATAGACAATTATCATGAACAAGGAAATGCAATAATAACCATTTTATTATTGCCTCTAGGGCATATTTCCAACACAACCCATGGTCAACGTACCCGATCACCTTCGATTGACGTGACCACCGGACCAGTATCCGTCATGGGGGTTCGACCGCCCTCATCCTAGACCCCATCATAGACGGGTATCACCTCACTAAAGTCATAATGGACGGAGGAACTAGCCTTAATTTGGTTTACTTAGACACGGTGAAAAAGATGGGTATAGATCCGTCAAGCATCAAGCCCAGCAACACTACCTTTAAAGGAGTGATTCCAGGCGTAGAAGCCCTGTGCACGGGCTCTATAGGCCTGGAAGTAGTGTTCGATTCGCCCGATAACTTTTGAAGCGAAGATTTGATGTTCGACATTATACCTTTCTGCAGCGGCTATCACGCCCTGCTAGGCCATACAACGTTTGCTTGCTTTAACGTCGTCCCACACTACGCATACCTCAAGCTCAAGATGCCCGGCCCCAAGGGGGTCATTACAGTCAACGGTAGCACAGAGGGCTCTCTCCGAACTGAGGAACATGCGTTGGTCCTTGTGGCCGAATTCCATTACAATGATGATCGGCAAACACCGACATGTGCCGTAAAGGCATGTAAGATTGGGAAACGAGCTTGGTCTCTGCCCGAACTCCCAGAACCTTCCTCTCCCCATAAATAGGGACTCACCTCCCACTACACAACCCTAGGGCCAGCAAAGCACGTGTCTAGTAGGCACAACTTTGCGCTCAAGATTCCATGGGCGACGGTGGGGAAAACTATCAAAGTGTACGTATTCGGCTGGACCGAACTACTACCATTAAATGTCTTCGGACACACTGCAGGTACCATCAAGGGCCTGCTAAAGGCGTAAAGCTCACCCACACTTCGGTGACCTCTCAAGATTTTGTTTCCAAGGTCTGTTCGCCGAACAGTACCACCCATTGACGTACACAACTCCCTAGGAGGCGCAGGAGCGGGAAAGGACGTCACGTCACCCATGAAGATCCCTGGTACAACTGCTCCTGTAAAATTTCTTTTTCATTTTCAAATACCTGTAAACAGTTGCCTCGGCAATTTGAACAATAAGAGTTGCTGAGTAAAATATAAAACCATTATACATGGTCGCTTCACTGTCCTTTTTGGCACATACTCTATTTTCTCCCTCTTTTTGTGAAATTGTTTGGTACACATTATGATGCAACCGACTAATAGACCGGGTGAGGGAGTCCTAGATTAAGGGGTCCTCGGGAAGCCGACCTGTTTCTTATGGACCGAACTGTATGTGCCGCTTGCCAAACATTGGATCGATCAACGGCCCTGCCTCCAAGAAGGAAGCTTCAGGAATCGTGGCTTGTCCTCCACGTTTGATGTAGCGAATAGGCATGTTTATATCTTTGGCGTGTAACCGACCATGTGTAAACCCTAGACACCTTTGGCGTCTATATAAGCCAGAGGGTTTTAGGTTGTAGAGATAGGACAACTCATCTAGGGTTTAGCTATTCGATCTCGAGGTAGATCAACTCTATAACCCACACATCATCAATACAATCAAGCAGGACGTAGGGTATTACCTCCATAGGAGGGCCTGAACCTGGGTAAACCTCGTCTCCCTCATCTACTGTTACCATCGATCCCAATCTCACAGTTCAGGACCCCCTACTCGAGATCCGCCGGTTTTGACACCGACATTGGTGCTTTCATTGAGAGCTCCGCTGTGATCGCCCAAGGAATGGATGTCTCGCCTTGTCATCAACGAGAAGGTCCGCAACATGGACACTTTCGTCCTCGGACAAATCTTCGCCTTTGGCAGCGTTGTGCTACACGCCGACCAGACCGGCCATCTAGGCCGTGTCGAAAGCTTCGCCCTGGTCAAGAAGTCAGATTTGGGAACCTAGAGTTCTTCGTGGATCCTAGGCATGACTTGTCACTAACCGGGCTCGCAGTCTTGCCTACCATGCCCGAAGACTCTAAGGCTTTAACCTCGATCTCCCTTTTTGGTCACGCCCACGAGGTTAACCCCGGCGATGGCCTGACTCTTAGTCTGGATCCGGTCATAGTGCCAGAGGACCAGATACTTGTTCTTGCTGAACACTCTAGTTGTCTGGACACATCGGAGATCAACTTTGGCAGCTCCGCATAGTTTGACCCGATCAGGCTCTCGACATGGAACGAGTGTCGGTGTCAAAACCGACAGATCTCGGGTAGGGGGTCCCGAACTGTGAGACTAGGATCGACGATAACATGAGACGAAGGGGACACGAGTTTGCCTAGGTTCGGGCCCTCCAATGGAGGTAATACCCTATGTCCTGCTTGATTGTATTGATTGTGTAAGGAGTTACAGAGTTGATATACCTCGAGATCGCATGTCTAACCCTAGATGAGTTGTTCTCTCCCTATGCCCTCAAACGCTATTCGAGGACCCCTTAATCCAGGACTCCCTCAGTAGCCCCTGGCCTGGCCTTCAACGCCAATATATATTTGGTCGATCTCTTCACGACGTCGTCTTCGGCTTGCAAGGCGAGTCCCTCATCCTTCTTCGTTCGGCAACCGACCAGTCTCTGGTAATATCCCAAGCATTGCGGGCGTGGTTTTATTATAATAACTGCACGAGTTCCTTGAGTTTCACGTGTCGTGGGGAGGTGAGTGGCCAGCGATTTTTACAATCTTACCCCTCCGCAACGGAGGCACCAACCCATTTAATCAAACAAAATCGTGGTTCAGGCCACATCTTCTTCTTCCCTCTCGTCGAAAACTCCTAGCGGAAGCTCGACGCAAAACATGGCTAACGCTCCCAGCTCCTCAACACGCCCTTATGGCCTACGCCCAGGGGACTGGACCAGCTGCTCCATCACACTCCTGCGGCTCTGTAATCTGGAGACCCAGGGATATCTTCCATCATCAGATCTGGCGGTGACCCGCATAGGTCTGCTCTCTTATGGTGACAAGTATTTCGACGAGCGCTTCCCTAATTCGAACAAGGGGGAGCACGTCTGCTTTGTCCCCTTCCTCCTCCGGGGCCTTGGGTTTCCAATCCACCCATTCCTTAGGGGGTTACTGGAGTTCTACGGGGTCCAACTCCACCATCTCACCCCAAGATCAATTCTACACATCTCGGGCTTTGTTGCCCTCTGCGAGATGTTCTTAGGGTGCGAAGCCCATTTCGATATGTGTAGGAAATACTTTTGCCTCGTCCCCCGAACTCGGGACAAGACAATCTTAGAGGTCGGCATGGCCGAAGAATGTCGCATGGCAGGAACAGGGTATCCGGCTGGCACACTGAGGAAATCCGAATAATGGACCTCGGAGTGGTTCTATATTGAAGATGTCCCCCTATTCGAGCCAACTCAGACAGGTCTGCCTGAATACTCCGACCTCCTCCCGAACAAAAGGTATAACTGGCGACCCAAGAGCTCATCTCAGGAGGAAAGCACCGAGGTGCGACATCTGGCCACACAGGTGCGGATGCTTGCCCACCACCAACTGACCATGATTGATGTCATGGCCGCCGCTATCTCCCAGTGTGTGCAGTTCCTCCAATAGAGGGTACGCCCCTTATGGAGGTACAACGGGACAAGCGACGCCACGCGCTCCCGAAAACTAGGCCCCGCCAATCCAACAACATTGGCCTCCGCACTTGCCGACCTATACAAAGGAGAGCAAGAAGACTTCATTCGGCGGTCAACCAAGGAAGGGTATTCGGACCAAAATCCCATCGAATAGGTAAGCCTTTCTCTTTTTAATCATGAAATAGTTCGGGGCTTCATTTCACACTCTATTTAACCGAGGCCTTGGCATGAACAGGAATGGAGGAGCTTCATCGAGATAGTCAGCTGTCCGGCTCCTCAGTCCGAGAACCGTTCACGTGACAATGATCCAGACGTCAACGAGGACCTAGATCTTCTCCTTGACTTCGAAAATGGAGTCTATTACCAGGACAACATTGTCTAGACCCCGGTGGCTATCATAATCGATTACCCCGAGTCATTCTCCATTCCATCCGCGGGCGAGAAGAAAAGTTCCTCCCGCAAGTGGTCTGCTACCAAGAGCTCCCCAGACGCGCTGGTCCCGACCCCCAAGCACCGCCGATCAGCATGCCATGCGCCAGCAGCCGAAGCCGCGGGCGAGTCAGAGGCCCACCAAGACCCCGCGAAGGAGCCTGATATGGGGACGAATCCACCCGTCCGCTCATCCTGAAGGTACATTGTTCAGATATCTGCTTTATCGTTATAGTCAGCAGAACCTCATAGCCGCTCGATTTATACCTGGGCGAAACACCCAATCCTCTCCTACCGAGGGGGCTGCCCGGGTGTGAGGAGACGCCCGAAGCTCCCGAGCCACGACCCATGGGACTTCCGCTACAGAAGCCCTCATGGCTAATCCGACCCCTGCCGAATCTGGTGACAGAGTATCCGTCACCAAATCAGAGGTGGAGAGTGCCATGCATCATCATCACCGATGGGAGGCCATGCGGCACCCAATTTTCTCCGACCAGGAGTTTGGCGTCGTACGCTTGGCGGATGCACACCTCGGGGTCGCCCGAGCTGGATTCGGTGAAGCTATGAAGTTGATAACAACCAACATTTAGGTAAGAGATCGGATTTTATAGAATTTGGATACTTGTGTAAGCCTAGTAGCCCCCAAGCCTTAATTTTATTAAGAATAAACGAATTAAGGATCTCCACACTGTTTGACCGCTGACGCATGCCTCAAAGCAAAGTCCGAGTAATTGGCCAAGGCCCTTGAGGAGAGCCGCACGGAAGTGCAGTCCGTGAAGGCCGAACTAGCACAAGTGAAGAGCTTCATGCGAGAGGCCCATGGTGAGTATGCTTTTACTGCTGATCTTTTTACATCATCGTGCCTGACATATGGATTCCGTGTAGTAGCCGAATCAATAGGACATATGGAAAGGCAACTGGAAGAAGCCAGGGATTCTCAAAGGTATGCGGAATCCTAGCATCAGGCTGGTTGCCTTGTTGTACAAAAACAGGCTAAGGAAATAAAGAGTTTAAAGACTCAATTGGCCCAAGCTCAGGAAGAGAATCGAAAGCTTCAGAGGGGCGTATTTGGTAAGTACAATTACGCCATGAGTAAGTATTTTCGATGTAGGGAATGATAGTAATCGCGCTTGTTATCTTATGTGTAGGTCTCCTATCCAGACAGCCCGAAGAGGAGATCGAATCATACCAAGGGGACCTACTGAAGGGGCTGATCTCTCTCCATAAGCGCGTGCAAAAAGCGATGAAAGGGGTGGTGAAGGCACTATGGCCCACCGAACAACCACCTAAAGGGCTAGCCGCATTTGTGGATCGATTTAGGGGGGCTCGGGATAGGTTCGAGGTCGGGAAGACTTTGGCCTGTCGCGAGGGAGCACAGGAGGCGTGGGCAATGGTCAAGACCCGCTTCACTGGACTTAACCCCGAGCATATGGCGCGAGTTGGTCCTATGGGATCAGATGGAAAAGAAGTGCCACTCCACTTGGTATATGACCAGGTTGCGAGCCACCCGTCTTTCCCAAGCAGACTGCGCCCTCAACACAATAATTGATGATCTCGATCAGTAGCCACATATGTAATTTATATATACATGTGTAAAACAATCCGTGTTGTAAACTTTGTCTTAACCGGCCATCAGCTTCTCCCTCCCATGCGAAGAGCTCGGGAGTGTTCCTCCTTATTATTCCTTCGCCAAAGAGCGAACTGTATTCGAGGAACCAAGTAATCTGGCCATGTGGTGCGAACAGACAGAAAGCACACAAAAAGATATGTTATATTACAATGTAGCATAAGAAACATCTTCCGATGAAAATAGTACCGATATCGATACCTTTCGCCGGGGTTCTATGAAGAGCATAGATAGGATCCGGATACTTGCAGTACGCGACTAAGTGTCCTTCGGGAATAAAAGACCCAAACAACAGAAATAGCAACCAGAGCCGTACAAGGTGTTTCCGTCATAATCGACCATTTGTCTACGTAAGATAGATAACTTTCAGCTATGCCCGTCTGAGGTACGTGTCCAGATGAACCGGTCGTAACAATCGCAGAGGTGCTCCCTTTACTCTCTAGCCGAACAATCGGGAATGTAGAGAGTAACCACAAGAGCGAGGCAACCTAGCTTGGCAAAGTCTTAGTTTGAATTGATGCATATGATGGCTAAAACATGACAAAAGAAACATGTGCGCCCGATAAGTATGAGCAAATAAAATCTTGGCTATTGAAAGAAGCCCCCACGTGTTGTGTTCGGATTTAACACTTTATGGTGTATGCCGACTATCTGTAGTACAAGATTGGTTCAGCCGAACATGGGGTAGGAAAAGAAATTGTCCCTATCGAACAGCAAAGTGGGAAAGGAAAAGGCAAAAAAGGCAAAGAATAACGGAAAGGAAAAAATGTAGGGGAGTTTAGAAGACACCTGTTTATTTGTAGAAGCGCCGAAGACGAGCTGTGTTCCATGGGTTTGGTTCAAGGCGGTTATCGGATGGACTCTGCAAGTGATAGGCCCCTCCCATGAGCACTTCGTCAATGATGAAAGGACCCTCCCATTTGGGGTTGAGTTTGTGCTTCTGTTTCTCCGGGAGCCGTAGGACGAGTTCTCCTACGTTGTATGCTTTTGCCCTGACCTCCATACTTTGGTACTGATGAGGTTGATGTTGATAAAGATGGGATCAGGCTAGAGCTATGTCCCGCTCCCCCTCCAAGGCGTCCAAGTCGTCCTGCTGATCTAACTCGGCCTCCTTTTCCTCATACATGCGCACTCTTGGTGCGTCGTGGATAATGTCGCAGGGAAGGACTGCCTCTGCCCCATAAACCATAAAACGGTGTGTAACCTGTTGATCTGTTTGGGGTGGTACGCAGGCCCCATAGAATGGAGTCGAGTTCCTCCACCTAATGACAGTCGGACTCGTGAAGAGATCGGACCAAACGTGGCTTGATGCCACCCATAATGAGACTGTTTGGTTGCTCGACCTATCCATTGGTCTACGGATGATAGTCCAATGCATAATAAAGCTTTATGCCCATTTTTGCGCACTAGTCCTTGACCTCTTGGGCCATGAATTTGGATCCATTATCCGTTATTATACTATGGGGGACACCGTAACGGTGTACTACGCTGGATATAAATTCAACCACTGTTCCGGATTTAGCCGACTTAACAGGCCTTGCTTCTATCCATTTGGTGAACTTGTCAACCATGACCAGTAGGTATTTATTTTCTTGGTTCCCCTTTGAGGGGTCCGACCATGTCCAACCCCCAGACCGCAAAAGGCCAGGTGATCAGAATAGTCCGAAGAGTTGTTGGGGGCATGTGCCTTTGATTTGCGAAGAGTTGACACCCAACGCAATGTTGAACAAGTGACTGGGCGTCTGTCCGAGCTGTAGGCCAAAAGAAACCGACTCGGAAGGCCTTGCCGACAAGGGATCTTGCCGCGGCGTGATGCTCGCCCATGCCTGCATGAATTTTGGCGAGGAGCTCCCGTCCTTCTTCCTCGCATATACACCTCTGTAATACTCCAGTGGTGATTTTCTTGTATAACTCACCCTCATGTACTTTGTAGGCCTTAGATCACCGAATTATGCGTCGCGCCTCAGTTTGATCGTTGGGGAGTTCCTTGTGAAGGAGGTAAGCAAGGAAGGGCTCTGTCCATGGCGCAATTACTGCCATAACTGTTGGGGAACGTCGCATGGGAAACAAAAATTTTCCTACGCACACGCAAACCTATCCATGGTGATGAGCATCTACGAGAGGGAGAGTGGATCTACGTACCCTTGTAGATCGCTAAGCGGGAAGCGTTAAGAAACGCGGTTGGTGTAGTCGAACATCTTCGCGATCCAAATCGCCGAGCGTCCCGCGATCTCATCACGATCCGTCCCGCGATCCAATCACGATACGTCCCATGAACTCATCACGATCCGTCCCGCGATCTCATCACGATCCGTCTCACGATCTTGATCACGATCTGTCCCGCGAACTCATCACGATCCGTTCCGCGATCACATCACGAACCGTCTCGCGATCTCCATCACGGTCCTTCCGACCTAGCGTCGAACGGACGGCACCTCCGCGTTCAGCACACGTGCAGCTTGATGATGATCTCCACCGTCTTGATCCAGCAAGAGGAGGTGGATAGGAGAGAGAGTTCACCGGCAGCGTGACGGCGCTCCGGTGATGGTGGTGGAGTGATTCCGGCAGGGCTTCGCCTAAGCGCTGCGGAAAACCGATCTAGAGGAGAAACTGTGCACCGGTGAAACGGGTAGCACGTGGCCGGAAATTCTGTCCAAAAACCACCCAATCCACTAGTATATATAGGAGGAGAGGAGAGGAGAGGCAGCCAAGGCCTTTGGGTCGGCTGAAATAGGAGGTGGGAGCAATCCTATTTCACCTCCAATCCTAGTTGGAGTAGGATTGCCTCCTATTGGCTGATTTTCCACTTTTTGCTTTAGGACTTTCTCTCCTGCGCCATGGGCCTTTGTGGCTGTTTTCCCAGCCCACTAAGGGCTGGTTATTATTCTCCCACAGCCCATGGACCTCTTGGGGTCGAAATACCCCTCCCGGAGGTCCTCCGGTACACTACCGGCACTCCCGGTACAATACCGATACTCCCGGTACACTACCGATGAGCCCGAAACTTTTTCGGAAACCAAACTGGGACTTCCTATATATGAATCTTTACCTCCGGACCATTCTGGAGCTCCTCGTGACTTCCAAGATCTCATCCGGGACTCCGAACAACTTTCGGTCACCACCATACATAACTCTACACTACCGAAACGTCACCGAACCTTAAGTGTGCAGACCCTGCGGGTTCGAGAACTATGTAGACATGACCGAGACACCTCTACGGTCAATAACCAATGGCGGGACCTGGACGTCTACATTGGTTCCTACATATTCTACGAAGATCTTTATTGGTCGAACCTCTATGTCAAGGATTCAGTTAATCCCGTATATCGTTCCCTTTGTTCTTCGGTATGTTACTTGCCCGAGATTCGATCGTCGGTATCTCCATACCTAGTTCAACCTCGTTACCGGCAAGTCTCTTTACTCGTTCCGTAATACACGATCCTGCAACTAACAATTAGTCACATTGCTTGCAAGGCTTATTGTGATGTTGCATTACCGAGTGGGCCCCGAGATACCTCTCCGTTACACGGAGTAACAAATCCCAGTCTCGATCCATGCCAACTCAACAGACACCATCGGAGATACCTGTAGAGCACCTTTATAGTCACCCAGTTACGTTGCGACGTTTGATACACACAAGGCACTCCTCTGATATCCGTGAGTTGCATGATCTCATGGTCATAGGAACATATACTTGACATGCAGAAAACAGTAGCAATAAACTGACACGATCATATGCTATGTTTGTAGTTTGGGTCTTATCCATCACATCATTCTCCTAATGATGTGATCCCGTTATCAAATGACATCTCATGTCAATGGCTAGGAAACCTTAACCATCCTTTGATCAACGAGCTAGTCCATTAGAGGCATACTAGGGACATGGTTTTGTCTATGTATCCACACATGCATTTAAGTCTCCGATCAATACAATTATAGCATGGATAATAAACGATTATCATGAACAAGGAAATATGATAATAACTAATTTATTATTGCCTCTAGGGCATATTTCCAACAGTCTCCCACTTGCACTAGAGTCAATAATCTAGTTCACATCACCATGTGATTCGCATTGTTATGAATCTAACACCCAATGAGTTCTGGGGCTCGATCATGCTTTGCATGTGAGAGAGGTCTTATAGTCAACGGGTCTGCGATATTCAGATCCGTGTGTACTTTGCATATCTCTATGTCAAACCGTAAACACTGCTACCACACTCCACTTGGTACTATTTCCAAATGGCTGCTCCACTATACGTATCCAGATTGCTACTACTAGTCATCCGGATAGGTGTTAAAGCTTGCATCGACGTAACTCTTTACGACGAACTCTTTATCACCTCCATAATCAAGAAACATTTCCTTAGTCCTCTGGTTACTAAGGATAATTCCGACCGCTGTCCAGTGATCCACTCCTGGACCACTCTTGTACCCCTTGACAGACTCATGGCAAGGCACACATAGGTGCGGTACACAGCATGGCATAATATAGAGCCTATGGCTAAGGCATAGGGGACGACGTTCGTCCTTTCTCTTTCTTCTGCCGTTGTCGAGCTTTGAGTCTCACTCAACTTCACACCTTACAAATCAGGCGAGAACTATTTCTCTGGCTGATCCATTTTGAACTCTTTCAAAATCTTGTGAAGGTATGCACTCATTGAAAGTCTCATCAAGCATCTTGATCTATCTCTATAGATTTTGATGCTCAACAATTAGGTAACTTTATCCAGGTCTTCCTTTGAAAATCACTTTCCAAATAACTGTTTTATGCTTTCCAGAAACTCTAAATTATTAATGAACAACAATATGTCATCCACATATACTTATCAGAAATTCTATAGTGCTCCCACTCACTTTATTGCAAATACAGGTTTGTCATAAACTTTGTATAAACATCAAAACTTTGATCACCTCATCAAAGCGTATATTCCAACTCCGAGATGCTTGCTTCAGTCCATGGAAGGATCACCGAAGCTTGCACACCTTTTAGCATGCTTAGGCCTGACAAAACCTTCTGGTTGTATCACATACAACCTTTCCTCAAGTAAACCATTAAGGAAACGATGTTTTGACATCCATCTGCCAGATTTCATAATTGAAAACACAGCAACTGCTAACATAATTCCAACAGACTTTTAGCATCGCTACGAGTGAGAAAGTCTCATCGTAGTCAACTCCTTGAACTTCTCACAAACATCTTTGCAATAAGTCGAGATTTACAAATAGTGACATTCACCATCAATGTCTGTCTTCATTTTAAAGATCCATTTGTACTCAACGACCTGCCGTCCAACGAGCAAGTCTACCAAAGTCTACACTTGGTTTTAATACATGGATCCTATCTCGGATTTCATGGCCTCCAACCATTTGTCGGAATCCGGGCCCATCATCGCTTCTCCATAGCTCGTAGGTTCATCGTTGTCCAACAACATGACCTCCAAGACAGAGTTGTCGTACCACTTAGGAGCAGTACACATCCTTGTCGACCTACGAAGTTTGATAGTAACTTGATCCTGAAGCTTCATGATCATCATCATTAACTTCCTCTTCAACTAACGTAGGCTTCACAGTAACATCTTTCTGCGCTGCGCTACTCTCTGGTTGAACAAAGGTTTAACAACCCCATCAAGTTCTATCTTCCTCCCACTCAATTCTTTCGAGAGAAACTTTTTCTCGAGAAAGGACCCAGTTCTAGCAACAAACACTTTGCACTCGGATCTGAGATAGAAGGTATACCCATCTGTTCTTAGGGTATTCTATGAAGATACATTTGTCCGCTTTGGGTTCTAGCTTATTATGTGAAAACATTTTCCACACAAGCATCGCAGCCCCAAACATTAAGAAATGACAGCTTAGGTTTCTATCAAACCATAATTCACACGGTGTCATCTCAATGGATTTAGATGATGACCTATTTAAAGTGAATGTAGTTGTCTCTAATGCATAACCCCAAAAATTATAGTAGTAAAACGATAAGAGACATCACAGTATGCACTATATCAATAGAGCATGACTATGATGTTCGGACACACCATCACACCATGGTGTTCCAGGTGGCGTTAGTTGTGAAACAAATTTCACGTTGTCTTAAGTTGTATGCCAAACTCGTAACTCAGATATTCACCTCCACGATCATATCGCGGTCATTTTTATCTTCTTGTCACGATGATCTTTAAACTTCACTCTGAATTTGCTTGAACCTTTCAAACGATTCAGACTTGTGTTTCATTAAGTAAATATACACTATATCTACTCAAATCATCAGTGAAGGTAAGAAAATAATGATATCCACTGCACGCTACAAGACTCACTAGATTGCATACATGAACATGTATCATTTCTAATGAATCACTTGCCCGCTCCATCCAACGGGGTCCTTTAGTCATCTTGCCCAGGAGGCATGGTTCGCATGTCTCAACCGATTCGAAATCGATGAGTCCAAATATCCATCAGCATGGAGTTTCTACATGCGCTTTATACCAATATGACATTTAGCGGCAGTGCCACAAGTATGTGGTACTATCATTATTAACTTTGTATCTTTTGACATCAATGTTATGGACATGTGTACTACTACGATCAAGATTTCAACAAACCATTCTCACTGGGTGCATGACCATTGAAGATATTATTCATGTAACCATAATAACTATTATTCTCTGACTTAAATGAATAACCGTATTGCAACAAACATGATCTAATCATGTTCATGCTCAACGCAAAACACCAAATAACATTTAGTTAGGTTCGTCACTAATCCTGAAGGTAGAGAGAGCGTGCGATGTTGATCACATCAACCTTGGAAACATTTGCAACACACATCGTCACCTCACCCTTAGCTAGTTCTCCGTTTATTCCGTAGCTTTTATTTCGAGTTACTAACATTTAGCAACCGAACCGATATCCAATACCCAGGTGCTACTAGGAGTACTAGCAAGGTACACATCAATAACTCGTATATCAAATATACTTCTGTCGATGTTGCCAGCCTTCTTATCTACCAAGTATCTAGGGTTGTTCCGCTTCAGCGACCTCTCACCTCATAATAGAAGCACTTAGTCTCGAGTTTGAGTTCAACTTTGGGTTGCTTCACTGGAGCAGCAACTGACTTGCTATCCATGAAGTTTCCCTCCTTGCTCTTGCCCTTTTCGAAACTAGTGGTTTGATTAACCATCAACACTTGACGCTCCTTCTTGATTTCTACCTTCGCGGTGTCAAACATCGCGAACAACTCAGGGATCAATAATTCTATCCCTGGTGTATTATAGTTCATCACTAAGTTCTAGTAGCTTTAGTGACAGTGACTTGGAGAACTATATCAATCACTATCTTATCTGGAAGATCAACTCCCACTTGATTCAAGCGATTGTAGTACCCAGACAATCTGAGTACATGCTCAACGATTGAGCTATTCTCCTTCATCTTACAAGCAAAGAATCTTGTTGGAGATCTCATATCTTGCAACAAAGGCACGATCCTGAGATCACAATCTCTGCTCTAGAACATCTCATATGTTCCGTGACGTTCAAAACGTTTTGGAGCCTCAATTCTAAGCCGTAATGCATGACGCTCTAAACTATCAAGTAGTCATCGAAACGTGCCTGTTAGATGTTCACAACATCTATAGACGACGCTAGAGGGGGTGGCGCACCGAGCGGTGCATTAGGGACATAAGCCTTCTGTGCAGCAATGAGGACAATCCTCAGATCACGGACCCAGTCCGAAATTTTGCTACCAACATCTTTCAATTCTATTTCTCTAGGAACATATAAAAATACAATGGAGCTACAGCGCGAGCTAGTAATGTACAACATAATTTGCAAAGACACTTTGACTATGTTCATGATAATGAGTTCAATTAATCATATTACTTAAGAACTCCCACTCAAATTGACATCCCTCCGATCATTCGAGTGATACATGATCCAAATTCACCAACTCAAGTCCGATCATCACGTGAGTTGAGGTGGCTGCAATGGTGAACATCATTATGTTGATCATATCTACTATATGACTCATGTTCGACCTTTCGGTCTCTCGTGTTCCGAGGCCATGTCTGTACATGCTAGGCTCGTCAAGTTTAACCCGAGTGTTCTGCGCGTGCAAATCTGGCTTGCACCCGTTGTATGTGAACGTAGAGTCTATCACACCCGATCATCACGTGGTGTCTCAACACGACGAACTTTCGCAACGGTGCACACTCGGGGAGAACAAAGTTCATCTTGAAATTCAAGTGAGGGATCACCTTATAATGCTACCGCCGTACTGAGCAAAACAAGGTGCATAAAAGGATTAACATCTCATGCAATTCATAAGTGACATGATATGGCCATGAACT
Source organism: Hordeum marinum (assembly GCA_022496015.1). Classification (NCBI taxonomy): domain Eukaryota; kingdom Viridiplantae; phylum Streptophyta; class Magnoliopsida; order Poales; family Poaceae; genus Hordeum; species Hordeum marinum. The sequence goes on from CM039672.1 coordinate 392,676,898, forward strand.
TGTGTTTAAGATCTCCATCTTCGAAACACCGGCATGATCTCCATCGTCACCGGTACAACACCATGATCTCCATCATCTTGATCTCCATCAATGTCTTGCCATTGGGGTTGTCACGCCCTGCATGCTTCTACTACTATTGCTACCGTAGCGATAAAGTAAATCATTACATAGCGCTTAATGATTGACACGCAGGTCATACAACAATTAAAGACAACCCTATGGCTCCTGCCGGTTGCCATACTCATCGACATGCAAGTCGTGATAATCTATACATCACATGATCATCTCATACATCACATATATCTCATCATGTAATTGGCCATATCACATCACAACATACCCTGCAAAAACAAGTTAGACGTCCTCTAATTGTTGTTGCATATTTTACATGGCTGCTATGGGTATCTAGCAAGAACGATTCTCACCTACGCATAAACCACAACGGTGATACACTAGTTTGCTTTTCAACCTTCTCAAGGACCGCCTTTGTCGAATCCGATCCAACTAAAGTGAGAGAAACTGTCACCCGCAAGCCATCTAGGCAACAAGTTGCGTCGAGGGAACCGGTCTCTCGTAAGCGTACGAGTAATGTTGGTCCGGGCCGCTTCATCTCACAATCCCGCTGAACAAAAATACGACCAAGGGAGGAAGCAATCTAAGCATCAATGCCCACAAACCTTTTGTGTTCTACTCGAGATCTCATTGAACCATCAACCTAGCTCATGATGCCACTGTTGGGGAACGTCGCATGGGAAACAAAAAATTTCCTACGCACACGTAAACCTATCCATGGTGATGAGCATCTATGAGAGGGAGAGTGGATCTACGTACCCTTGTAGATCGCTAAGCGGGAAGCGTTAAGAAACGCGGTTGGTGTAGTCGAACATCTTCGCGATCCAAATCGCCGAGCGTCCCGCGATCTCATCACGATCCGTCCCGCGATCCAATCACGATACGTCCCGTGAACTCATCACGATCCGTCCCGCGATCTCATCACGATCCGTCTCACGATCTTTATCACGATCTGTCCCGCGAACTCATCACGATCCGTTCCGCGATCACATCACGAACCGTCTCGCGATCTCCATCACGGTCCTTCCGACCTAGCGCCGAACGGACGGCACCTCCGCGTTCAGCACACGTGCAGCTTGATGATGATCTCCACCGTCTTGATCCAGCAAGAGGAGGTGGAGAGGAGAGAGAGTTCACCGGCAGCGTGACGGCGCTCCGGTGATGGTGGTGGAGTGATTCCGGCAGGGCTTCGCCTAAGCGCTGCGGAAAACCGATCTAGAGGAGAAACTGTGCACCGGTGAAACGGGTAGCACGTGGCCGGAAATTCTGTCCAAAAACCACCCAATCCACTAGTATATATAGGAGGAGAGGAGAGGAGAGGCAGCCAAGGCCTTTGGGTCGGCCGAAATAGGAGGTGGGAGCAATCCTATTTCACCTCCAATCCTAGTTGGAGTAGGATTGCCTCCTATTGGCTGATTTTCCACTTTTTGCTTTAGGACTTTCTCTCCTGCGCCATGGGCCTTTGTGGCTGTTTTCCCAGCCCACTAAGGGCTGGTTATTATTCTCCCACAGCCCATGGACCTCTTGGGGTCGAAATACCCCTCCCGGAGGTCCTCCGGTACACTACCGGCACTCCCGGTACAATACCGATACTCCCGGTACACTACCGATGAGCCCGAAACTTTTTCGGAAACCAAACTGGGACTTCCTATATATGAATCTTTACCTCCGGACCATTCCGGAGCTCCTCGTGACTTCCAGGATCTCATCCGGGACTCCGAACAACCATAGGTCACCACCATACATAACTCTACACTACCGAAACGTCACCGAACCTTAAGTGTGCAGACCCTGCGGGTTCGAGAACTATGTAGACATGACCGAGACACCTCTACGGTCAATAACCAATGGCGGGACCTGGACGTCCACATTGGTTCCTACATATTCTACGACGATCTTTATTGGTCGAACCTCTATGTCAAGGATTCAGTTAATCCCGTATATCGTTCCCTTTGTTCTTCGGTATGTTACTTGCCCGAGATTCGATCGTCGGTATCTCCATACCTAGTTCAACCTCGTTACCGGCAAGTCTCTTTACTCGTTCCATAATACACGATCCTGCAACTAACAATTAGTCACATCGCTTGCAAGGCTTATTGTGATGTTGCATTACCGAGTGGGCCCCGAGATACCTCTCCGTTACACGGAGTAACAAATCCCAGTCTCGATCCATGCCAACTCAACAGACACCATCGGAGATACCTGTAGAGCACCTTTATAGTCACCCAGTTACGTTGCGACGTTTGATACACACAAGGCACTCCTATGATATCCGTGAGTTGCATGATCTCATGGTCATAGGAACATATACTTGACATGCAGAAAACAGTAGCAATAAACTGACACGATCATATGCTATGTTTGTAGTTTGGGTCTTATCCATCACATCATTCTCCTAATGATGTGATCCCGTTATCAAATGACATCTCATGTCCATGGCTAGGAAACCTTAACCATCCTTTGATCAACGAGCTAGTCCATTAGAGGCATACTAGGGACATGGTTTTGTCTATGTATCCACACATGCATTTAAGTCTCCGATCAATACAATTATAGCATGGATAATAAACGATTATCATGAACAAGGAAATATGATAATAACTAATTTATTATTGCCTCTAGGGCATATTTCCAACAATAACCTCATGAGCCGAGGGCATCCCATTCATCGTTGAGCCGCCGATAATGCTGTCATCTGGTTCATTTATAGGGGGAACAACTTCGTCCGCCGTATTCTGACCAGCGCCATTTGTGTCGTCCTGCCACACTATAGAGGACTTGAAGAGCTGCTCCAGGAAGGTGTCTCTCGGGACGGGATCGCGCTTGGCTCCCATACGGGCCAGTATATCGGGGGCTTGGTTGTTGTCTCGAGCGATGTGGTGGAATTCCAGCCCCTCGAACCGAGCAGATATCTTGAGGACGACATTTCTATATGCCACCATCTTTGGATTTTTGGCGTCGAACTCGCCGTTAATTTGGGATATGGCCAGGTTTGAGTCTCTTCGTACCTCTAGCCATCATATGCCCATTGACACCGCCATCCGAAGACCATGAAGAAGAGCTTCATATTCGGTGGCATTGTTGGAGTCAGCATACATGATTTGCAACACGTATCTTACGTTGTCGCCTGTGGGGGATGTGAGGATAACTCCACCCCCCAGACCGGCCAAGGTCTTGGATCCATCAAAGTACATTATCCAATGGGAGTATGCACTACACTCTTTGGGGAGCTCGGCCTCTGTCCATTCAGCCAAGAAGTCCGTCAGTACCCGAGATTTAATGGCGCATCATGGCTTGTAGGTTATTTCAAAGGGAAGGAGCTCGATTTCCCATTTGGCTATGCGACCGGTGGCGTCCCTGTTGTTGATTATATCATTCAGGGGGACTTCCGATGCCACTATTACCGCGCACTCCTGGAAGTAGTCTCTGAGTTTCCTTGATGCCATGAATACTGTATAGGCTATTTTTTGATAATGTGGGTATCTGGACTTGCACTGCGTTAGCATCTCTAACACATAATATAACGGCTTCTGAGTCCGAAATTTATGTCCCTCATCTCGTTTGACGACGAGCACCGCACTGACGACTTTGTTGGTGGCCAATATGTATAACAACATGGGTTCACCGGCGCCTGGTGCTATGAGTATGGGGTTGGTTGACAGTAGTGTTTTGATTTCGTCCAACACAGCCGCTGCTTCATCGGTCCATTCAAAATTGTTGGTCCATTTCAGTAGCTTATAGACCGGCAAAGCTTTTTCTCCGAGGCGGGAGATAAAGTGGCTTAACGTGGCTACGCACTCGGCTAGCCTCTGGACATGCTTCAGCTCTGTGGGGATTGCAAGTTCTGATAAAGCACGGATTTTAGTTGGATTTGCCTCTATTCCTCTATGGGAGATGATGAATCTAAGCAGCTTACCAGAGGGAACTCCGAATACACATTTTTTCAGATTGAGCCGTATATCATATTCGCGCAAATTAGCGAAAGTTTGACGTAGGTCGTCGATCAACTAATCGACATGTTTGGTTTTGATTACCACATCATGCACGTATGCCTTGACAGTCTTTCCGACCTGTGTAGTGAGGCAAGTTTGGATCATGCGCTGGTATGTGGCCCCGGCATTTTGTAGCCCGAAGGGCATCGTGTTGAAGCAAAATGGCCCGTAGAGGTGATGAATGCAGTAGCTGCTTGATCGGATTCCTTCATTTTAATTTGATGGTATCCTGAGTAAGCGTCGAGGAAACACAACAAATCGTGTCCGACTGTGGCATCAATGATCTGGTCTATGCGTGGTAAGGGGAAAGGGTCCTTGGGGCATTCTTTGTTGAGGTCTTTGAAATTGACACACAGCCGCCAGGACTTGTCTTTCTTAGGTACCATCTAGACACTCGGGGTGTTTAATATCCCGAATAAATCTAGCCTCGAGCAATTTGGCTAATTCTTCACCCATGGCTTGCCGTTTGGGATCAGAGAAGCGACACATGGTATGTTTCACGAGCTTAAAGCCTGGAATGATGTTCAAGCTGTGTTCGGCGAGCCGACGTGGGATTCCGGTCATATCGGAAGGATGCCAAGCAAAAATGTCCCAATTTTCGTGGAGGAAATTACACAACGCTTCGTCCATAAGGGGATCGAGCTGGGCTCTGATGGATGCTATTTTATTGGGGTCCATTGGATGCACCTGAAATTTGGCAATTTCCTCTACGGGTTTGAAGGACGTGGACTTGGGCCTTTTGCCGAGGATCACATCGTCCCTATTAATTGTTGATTGTAGGGCGGTCAACTCCTCAGCGGTGAAAGTTTCCGCTAATGCCTCGAGGGCGAGCGCTGCCGTTTTGTTTTCGGCCCGAAGGGCTATATTCGGATCACTGGCGATCGTGATCACTCCATTTGGTCCTAGCATTTTGAGTTTCATGTACCCATAATGGGGTATAGCCTGGAACTTTGTAAAGGCATCGCGTCCCAATACGGCGTGATAGCCACTGGGGAAGGGGACGATGTGGAAGAGAAGTTCTTTGGATCGATAATTTTCGAGCATGCCAAACACAACATCCAGGATGATACATCCGGAACAACGTGCCTCTTTCCCTGGGATAATTCCCCGGAAGGTTGTGTTGCTATTTCGATGCGAGATCGGTCGAGCTGCATTTTTTCCAAAGTGGCCTCATATATGAGGTTAAGACCACTGCCGCCGTCCATTAGCACTTTATGTAGTCTATATCCATTGATGATGGGATTCAAGACTAGAGCGGCCGGTGAATGGCCAGGAAGGATGGGCGGCTGGTCAGTGTCTCCGAAAGTAATCGGAACATCTGCCCATGGGCTAGTAGCTACCACGTGGTAAACTTGCTTGTGCTCCCTAAGAGCTCTTTCACGCCTGCTCCTCGAGGGGGAGATCTCATAGACTGTCAGGACTTCGTCATTAAATCTGGGTGGCAAAGGAGAGTGCATGTTCGACGGAGGTGTGTCGAGGATGGCCTCGTGTCACACCCTGTGTTTGTAGAACATTGTTATGATTGGGTTTATAAAATTTGGAGCCAACTAAAACTTTTTTATGTGCTTGTGCTTGCTTGCTTGTTTATTGTGTTTTATGGCACTACTAGGTTCTATTCCACTTCATATTCATCTTCCTTGTTCCAAACCTCTTGCCCAATGATCATGCCATATGAATAGTGCCCAAAACTATTTTTATCAAATTTTGTTTTAACCAAAAATGATTTATTGTAAGTAGGTTTTCAAAAACCCCTGAAATGAGGTTTGCAATGCAAGTCCTCAAATTAGGTGGACCCTTCTTTCCCAAAGGCTTTATTTCAAACCCACTACATACAAGACTTCCCAAAACCACCAAATATTATTTTTAAAGATTATTTTCATATTTTATTTAAAGGATTTTTCTTAAGTCCAGAAATGGTTTTTCCTAGGGAAAAATTATTTAAATACTTTAAAAATATTTGAGAAAATTTAGAGAAACTCGATGGACATATATTTCCCATATATATGAGTTTCAACACAAGGGCATGATCAGATCATAGGCAAAACCCTCAAAACCCTTTCTGTTCAAATCAAACTTTTGGAATATTTCTATAAGAAATATTCTCAATAAATTCCAGGAAAATTCCAGCAAGTCAACACTATCGTGGGTGATGATCTTGCATAATTTCATCTCAATCCAAGTTGGTTTGGTTCATCAAACCATCCCAAAACCATTCCTGTCCAGAATCAAATTTGAGCAACTTTACATTGTGAAGTGTCCCCCTTGGCCTCAAACTTTGTGGGCATGCTCTAATGGTCAAATAGTGATGATACACTAAGTGGTGCATCACGGGTAAAAGCCTAGCATCATTGGATCTATAGAAATCTGATTCTGCCAAATTCTAGGGTTTAGCAAATTTCCATTGTCAACTTTTTCCTCTTGAGTTCAAACTTGGTGAATCCTCCCATTTCTACCTAGACTTTGACCATGGTAAATATCTCAGTAATCTGGATGCATCTTCTTGCCCAAAACACCACCAAACACCTTCTGGTGATTTGGTAAAAACCCCATTCTCACCCCTCTCTCTTTTACCCTTGCCCCCACCTTTTTACCACAGCCTCACATAGATGCATTTCACCTCCAGTAAAGGTTCCAAGTCATCAGGCCACTGTGAGGTGGGGTAAAACCCCTATTTCTACCCCTGGCAACATATTTTCTATCTCTCTTCCGCTTTTCTTCTCCCCTAAAGCTCCTCCAGAGCCCTCCCTAGCTCCTCCTAGCCGTGGGGCATCTTCTAAAACCCAAGGCAGAAGAGGACACGCAGCGGGCTAAAATAATGCCCTGGCATGCAGAGCTCGCGCTATAGTGCGCACCCGCACTGTAGCCGCTGGCCAACGGGCAGCCCCGACCACCTTGGGCCGCCCCAGCATGTCCCCTCTATTGGGAACGTTGCATGGGAAACAAAAAAATTTCTACACACACACAAGATCTATCCATGGTGATGAGCATCTACAAGAGGGAGAGTGGATCTACATACCTTTGTAGATCGCTAAGCGGGAAGCGTTAAGAAACGCGGTTGATGTTGTCGAACGTCTTCGCGATCCAAATCGCTGAGCATCTTGCGATCCCATCACGATCCATCTCGCAATCCAATCACGATCCGTTCCGTGATCTCATCACGATCCGTCCCGCGATCCAATCACGAATCGTCTCGCGATCTTGATCACGGTCCTTCCGATCTAGCGCCGACCGGACGGCACCTCTGCGTTCAGCACACGTATAGCTCGATGACGATCTCCGCCTTCTTGATCCAGCAAGAGGGATCGGAGAGGTAGATGAGTTCCGTCAGCGCGATGGCATTGCGGCGATGGTGGTGGAGCTATTCCAACAGGGCTTCGCCTAAGCATCACTGAAAACCGATCTAGGGGAGAAACTGCGATCTAGAGGAGAGGTAGCACGTGGCTATTAGGGTTAGCTTTTAACTCTAAATCCTCTAGTATATATAGGAGGCAGCCTCAAACCCTCAAGGTTTGGTCGAAATTGAAGGTGGAGGAGTCCTACTCCAATCCTATTAGGAGTAGGATTCCTCCTTTCCACTTGGAAACTCTTTCCACCTCTCCACCTTTGGATTTTTTTTCCTTCTCAAACCACTCCAGCCGCATGGGCCCTTAGAGAAGGCTTCAGCCAGCCCACCGGGGGCTGGTTTACCTCCTCCCACAGCCCATGTAGCCTCTTGGGTCGAGACACCCCTCCTGATGGTCCCCCGGTACCCTCCCGAAACTCCCGGTACACTACCGATGAGCCCGAAACTTTTTCGGTGACCAAAACAGGACTTTCTATATATCAATTTTTACCTCCGGACCATTCTGGTGCTCCTCGTGACGTCCGGGATGTCATCCGGGACTCTGAACAACCTTTGGTCACCACCATACATAACTCTATACTACCGAAACATCACCGAACCTTAAGTGTGCAGACCCTGCGTGTTCGAGAACTATGTAGACATGACCGAGACACCTCTACGGTCAATAACCAATAGCGGCACCTGGATTCCCATATTGGTTCCTACATATTCTACGAAGATCTTTATTGGTCGAACCTCCATGTCAAGGATTCAATTAATCCCGTATGATGTTCCCTTTGTTCTTTGGTATGTTACTTGCCCAAGAGTCGATCGTCGGCATCTCCATACCTAGTTCTACCTCGTTACCAGCAAGTCTCTTTACTCGTTCCGTAATACAAGATCCTGTGGCTAACACTTAGTCACATTGCTTGCAAGGCTTATTGTGATGTTGTATTACCGAGTGGGCCCTGAGATACCTCTCCGTCACATGGAGTAACAAATCCCAGTCTTGATCCATGCGAACCCGACAGACACCCTTGGAGATACGTGTAAAGCACCTTTATAGTCACCCGGTTAAGTTGCGACGGTTGATACACACAAGGTACTCCTCCGGTGTCAGTGAGTTGCATGATCTCATGGTCATAGGAACAAATACTTGACATGCACAAAATAGTAGCAATAAACTGACACGATCAGATGCTACGTTTGTAGTTTGGGTCTTGTCCATCACATCATTCTCCTAATGATGTGATCCCGTTATGAAATGGCATCTCATGTCCATGACTAGGAAACCATAGCCATCTTTGATCAACGAGCTAGTCTATTAGAGGCATACTAGGGACATGGTGTTGTCTATGTATCCACACATGTACCTGAGTTTCTGATTAATACAATTATAGCATGGATAATAGTAAACGATTGTCATGAACAAGGAAATATGATAATAATCAATTTATTATTGCCTCTAGGGCATATTTCCAACACCCTCTGCCCCCCTCGGCATCCGCAGCACGCTGCCCAGTCGCCCCCCTCTCTCCCCTCTCTCTCTCTCTCGCGCGCGCGCACGACACCGCCCGAACCGGCCAGTGGCCGCGCTCGCACGTGCGCACCTCCGCCCCCTCCTGGCTGCCTTCCCCCCTCCCGCATGCGGACCGCATCCAGGTAGGCCCTAGACATGGCCTCGCCCGCCCTGTGGCATGTGGTGAGCGCCCCGTGCTCGCCGGCGCACCGCGCCCACGGTGGACCGGCGGCCGCCTATAAATAGGCCTCCCCACTCCCCTGACCCTCTCTCCTCGCTCTCCCTCTCCCTCTGCGTCCTCCCTGTGCCCAAAGCACTCTTCCCTGCGGTCGGGAGCTCTCTCCCAAGCCAAACCCTCGCCACCGCCGTCGGGTTTCCCCCTCGCTAGTGTTCCCCTCTCTCCCCGGTGACCCCGTGACCTCCCTCCGACGCGTGATGCCCCTTGGAGCACGCCGATGCCCTCCACTCGTAGCCTCCGGTGAGCTCTTCCTCTGCCCCTGTCGCGAGGAGAGTGATGATAGGTGGGGCCCACGTGTCATCCCCTCGTCCCCTAGTGATGCCTTTCCCATGGTGATAGTAAACAAAGAGTCCACTCGTTGGTGCCATCCCTCATGATATACATCACTTGTATCATCCATGAGGGCACGCAACGGTGTGCCCGGTACCTGTAAAGACAGTGCATGACCTTCCACTCTGGGATGACCCGTCTCAAGAGTGACCACTTCACTCTTGCCACTAGTAATGTGGGCTCCTTTCTAGTACCAACCATAGTAATCAACAAAGCCCCGTCCCATAAGGGGTATCGTGGTTGCGCATGTAAGGTTGGGATGGTCAGCAGACCTTAGAACTCTCCGTTTTCGAAAACACACACACTCACTTGCTCTGGCATACCACTTCTTTATCAAGGGGTTACCCAACTCATCATCATCTCCCTCGGGCATTAGTGGCACCCGACGGGGTTTCCGAAAGAGTCTTTGAAATCATTTCTTTTCTTTCCATCACCATGCATAAGTCCCATCCCCATTTGTGTAGCATCTACTGTTGGGAGACGTAGTAGTAAATCAAAAAAATTCCTACGATCACCAAGATCTATCCATGGAGAAACCAGAAACGAGTGGGGAGAGATTGCATCTTCATAACTTTGAAGATCGCTAAGCGAAAGCGTTACAAGAACGCGGTTGATGGAGTCATACTCGCAGCGATTCAGATCGCGGTAGATCCGATCAAGTGCCGAACGGATGACACCTCCGCATTCAACACACGTGCAGCCCGGTGACGTCTCCTACGCCTTGATCCAGCAAGGAGGAAGGAGAGGTTGGGGAAGGGCTCCAACAGCAGCACGACGGCGTGGTGGTGGTGGAGTAGCAAGGTATTCCGACAGGGCTTCGCCTAAGCGCTGCGGAGGAGGAAGAAGAGAGGTAGGGCTTCGCCGTGAGAGAGAGAGAGATCAAATCTTGTCTCAAAACAGCCAAAACCTCAAGTATATATAGGATGAGGGACGTGGAGGGCTGGCTTGGCCTCTAATCCAAAGAGGAGAGGTTCAGCCGATTTAAAGGGAGAGTCCATATACGAGAAATATGTCCTTTGTCCTTTTTAGGTACTTCAGGATATTCTTGACCGCACTTTGGGATATCCTATGAAGACGCACTTTTCCGCTTTGGGTTCGAGCTTCTCAGGTTGAAGTTTCTTCACATAAGCATCGCATCCCCAAACTTTTAGAAACGACGGCTTAGGTTTCTTTCCAAACCATAATTCATACGGTGTCGTATCAACGGATTTTGACGGTGCCCTATTTAAAGTGAATGCGGCAGTCTCTAATGCATATCCCCAAAATGATAGCAGTAAGTCGGTAAGAGACATCATAGATCATACCATATCTAATAGAGTGCGATTACGATGTTCAGACACACCATTTCGCTGAGCTATGCCAGGCGGCGTGAGTTGTGAAACAGTTCCACATTTCCTTAGGTGCGTGACAAACTCGTGACTTAAATATTCTCCACCACGATCAGATCGTAGGCACTTTATTTTCCTGTCACGTAGATTCTCTACCTCACTCTAAAATTCCTTGAACCTTTCAAAAGTTTCAGACTTATGTTTCATTAAGTAGACATACCCATATCTACTCAAGTCATCAGTGAGGGTGAGAACATAACGGTAGCCACCACGAGCCTCGACACTCATTGGACCGCACACATCGGTATGTATTATTTCCAACAAGTCATTTGCTCGCTCCATTGTTCCGGAGAACGGAGTCTTTGTCATCTTGCCCATGAGGCATGGTTCGCACGTCTCAAATGATTCGAAATCAAGAGACTCCAAAAGTCCATCAGTATGGAGCTTCTTCATGCGTTTAACACCAATATGACCAAGGCGGCAGTGCCACATGTAAGTGGGACTATCGTTATCAACCTTACACTTTTTGGTACTCACACTATGGACATGTGTAACATCACGTTCGAGATTCATCAAAAATAAACCATTGACCAACGGGGCATGACCATAAAACATTTCTCTCATATAAATAGAACAACCATTATTCTCAGATTTAAATGAGTAGCCATCTCGCATCAAGCGAGATCCAGATACAATGTTCATGCTCAGAGCTGGTACTAAATAACAATTATTAAGGTTTAACACTAATCCCGATGGTAGATGTAGAGGTAACGTGCCGACGACGATCACATCGACCTTGGAACCATTCCCGACGCGCATCGTCACCTCGTCCTTTGCCAGCCTCCGCTTATTCCGTAGCTCCTACTTGGAGTTACAAATGTGAGCAACTGCACCGGTATCAAATACCCAGGAGCTACTACCAGCGCTGGTTAGGTACACACCAATAACAAGTATATCACATATACCTTTAATGTTGTCGTCCTTCTTATCCGCTAAGTACTTGGGGCAGTTCCGCTTCCAGTGACCGGTACCCTTGCAGTAAAAGCACTCAGTCTCAGGCTTGGGTCCATGCTTGTTCTTCTTCTTCCCGCAACTTGCTTACCGGGCGCGGCAACAGCTTTGTCGTCCTTCTTGAAGTTCTTTTTACCCTTGCCTTTCTTGAAACTAGTGGTCTTATTTACCATCAACACTTGATGCTCCTTTCTGATCTCGACCTCTGCTGATTTCAGCATCGAGTACAACTCAGGAATGGACTTCTCCATCCCTTGCATGTTGTAGTTCATCACAAAGCTCTTGTAGCTAGGTGGAAGCGCCTGGAGGATTTTGTCAATGACCGAGTCATCCGGGAGATTAACTCCCAGCTGAGTCAAGCGGTTGTGTAGCCCAGACATCTTGAGGATGTGCTCACTGACAGAACTATTCTCCTCCATCTTACAACTGAAGAACTTGTCGGGGACATCATATCTCTCGACCCGGGCATGAGCTTGGAAAACCATTTTCAGCTCTTGGAACATCGCATATGCTCCGTGTTGCTCAAAACGCTTTTGGAGCCTCGGTTCTAAACTGTAAAGCATGCCGCACTGAACAATGGAGTAATCATCGCAGCGAGAATGCCAAGAGTTCGCAACGTCTTGCTCTGCTGGGAGAAGGGGTGGGTCACCTAGTGGTGCATCAAGGACATACAATTTCTTGGAAGCTATGAGGATGATCCTCAAGCCACAGACCCAGTCCGCATAGTTGCTTCCATCATCTTTCAGCTTGGTTTTCTCTAGGAACACGTTGAAATGGAGGGTGACATTCACGTTGGCCATTGGATCTACAATATAGATTGTAAAGATAATTTTAGACTAAGTTCATGATAATTAAGTTCACATAATCAAATTATTTAATGAACTCCCACTTAGATAGACATCTCTCTAGTCATCCAAGTGACACATGATCCATGTCAACTAGCCCGTGTCCGATCATCACGTGATACGGACTAGTCATCCATGGTGAACATCTCCATGTTGATCGTATCTTCCATACAACTCATGTTCGACCTTTCGGTCTTCCGTGTTCTGAGGCCATGTCTGTACATGCTAAGCTCGTCAAGTCAACCTAAGTGTTTTGCGTGTGTAAATCTGGCTTACACCCGTTGTATGCGAACGTTAGAACCTATCACACCCGATCATCACGTGGTGCTTCAGAACAACGATCCTTAGCAACGGTGCACAGTTAGGGTGAACACTTTTCTTGAAATTTTAGTGAGAGATCATCTTATTTACTACCGTCGTTCTAGGCAAATAAGATGTAAACATGATAAACATCACATGCAATCAATATAGTGACATGATATGACCATTATCATCTTGCTCCTTTGATCTCCATCTTCGGGGCACCATGATCATCACTGTCACCGGCACGACACCATGATCTCCATCATCATGATCTCCATCATTGTGTCTTCATGAAGTTGTCTCGCCAACTATTACTTCTACCACTATGGCTAACGTTTAGCAATAAAGTAAAGTAATTACATGGCGTTTATGATTGACACGTAGGTCATACAATAAAATAAGACAACTCCTATGGCTCCTGCCAGTTGTCATACTCATCGACATGCAAGTCGTGAATCCTATTACAAGAACATGATCAATCTCATACATCACAATGCATCACATCACATCCTTTGGCCATATCACATCACAAGGCATATGCTGCAAAAACAAGTTAGACATCCTCTAATTTGTAGTTGCAAGTTTTTACGTGGCTGCTATAGGTTACTAGCAAGAACGTTTCTTACCTACATCAAAACCACAACGTGATATGCCAATTGCTATTTACCCTTCATAAGGACCCTTTTCATCGAATCCAATCCGACTAAGGTGGGAGAGACAGACACCCGCTAGCCACCTTATGCAACAAGTGCATGTCAGGCGGTGGAACCAGTCTCACGTAAGCGTACGTGTAAAGTCGGTCCGGGCCGCTTCATCCCACAATATCGCCGAATCAAGATAAGACTAGTACTGGTAAGCAAATTAACAAAATCGATGCCCACACCTGCTTTGTGTTCTACTCGTGCATAGATTCTACGCATAGACCTAGCTCATGATGCCACTGTTGGGAGACATAGTAGTAAATCAAAAAATTTCCTACGATCACCAAGATCTATCCATGGAGAAACCAGCAACGAGTGGGGAGAGATTGCATCTTCATACCTTTGAAGATCGCTAAGCGGAAGCGTTACAAGAACGCGGTTGATGGAGTTGTACTCGTAGCGATTCAGATCGCGGTAGATCCGATCAAGTGCCGAACGGACGACACCTCCGCGTTCAACACACGTGCAGCCCGGTGACGTCTCCTACGCCTTGATCCAGCAAGGAGGAAGGAGAGGTTGGGGAAGGGATCCAACAGCAGCACGACGGCGTGGTGGTGGTGGAGTAGCAAGGTATTCCGACAGGGCTTCGCCTAAGCGCTGCGGAGGAGCAAGAAGAGAGGTAGGGCTTCGCCGTGAGAGAGAGAGATAAAATCTTGTCTCAAAACAGCCAAAACCTCAAGTATATATAGGAGGAGGGACGTGGAGGGCTGTCTTGGCCTCTACTCCAAAGAGGAGAGGTTCGGCCGATTTAAAGGGAGAGTCCACCTCCCACAAGGGAGGTGGATCTCCTCCTTTGAAATCCTTTTTGGCCCTATCTCTTATCCCTAGCCGCATGGGCCTTTAGCAAAAGTCTTTCCCAGCCCAATAAGGGCTGGCACACTTTATCTAACAGCCCATGTGGTCCTTTGGTCGTCACACCCCTCCCGGGGGTCCTCCGGCACCCTCCCGGCACTCCCGGTACACTACCGATGAGCCCGAAAACTTTCCCTGACCAAAACTGGACTTCCTATATATCAATCTTTACCTCCGGACCATTCTGGAGCTCCTCATGACATCCGGGATCTCATACGGGACTCCGAACAACCTTCGGTAATCACGTATACCATTTCCCTATAACCCTAGCGTCATCGAACCTTAAGTGTGTAGACCCTACGGGTTCGGGAGACACGTGGACATGACCGAGACACTTCTCCGTCCAATAACCAACAGCGGGATCTGGATAGCCATGTTGGCTCCCACATGCTTCACGATGATCTCATCGGATGAACCACGATGTCGGGGATTCAATCAATCCCGTATACAATTCCCTTTGTCTATCGGTATGATACTCGCCCGAGATTCGATCGTCGGTATCTCTATACCTTGTTCAATCTTGTTACCGGCAAGTCTCTTTACTCGTTCTGTAATACATCATCCCGTGACTAACTCCTTGGTCACATTGAGCTCATTATTATGATGTCTTACCGAGTGGGCCCAGAGACACCTCTCCGTCACACGGAGTGACAAATCCCAGTCTCGACTCGTGCCAACCCAACAGACACTTTTGGAGATACCCGTAGTGCACCTTTATAGCCACCCAGTTACGTTGTGACGTTCGGCACACCCAAAGCATTCCTACGGTATCCGGGAGTTGCACAATCTCATGGTCTAAGGAAACGATACTTGACATTCAAAAGCTTTAGCAGACGAACTACACGATCTAGTGTTATCCTTAGGATTGGGTCTTGTCCATCACATCATTCTCCTAATGATGTGATCCCGTTATCAACAACATCCAATGTCCATGGTCATGAAACCGTGACCATCTATTGATCAACGAGCTAGTCAACTAGAGGCTCACTAGGGACATCTTGTGGTCTATGTATTCACACATGTATAATGGTTTCGGTTAACACAATTATAGCATGAATAATAGACAATTATCATGAACAAGGAAATACAATAATAACCATTTTATTATTGCCTCTAGGGCATATTTCCAACATCTACTAGCATCCTAACTACACCCACCCGCATAACCCTCATAAGGGGTAGGGTCATGCACGATGCAGGTGTCAATGGAAAAGTACCAGAGGCATCCCACCGAAAGGGGAATATCGCATCACATGATCAATTATGATGAAAGTAAAGTGCTATATGACATGCAGTAAAATGGTTTCCCATCATGGTCAAAGGGCTGCTTGCCTGGCTCAACAAAGTCTCCGGGGCCTTCGAAGTCTTCGGGTCCAACTTCTTCGTCAACCGCGCAATCTATCGTCACGAAATAAAGCGATAAAAATAAGCAATCACACAAAACAGAGCACTCAATCTACTACCAAAAATGTTAGCCTACTCTGATAAATACTAAATGCCATACTAAAAATATTCTCCTAGAGTTTTGTTGTGAAAAACATTTTAGAAGTTAAATAATAGAGGCAAAAAAGGTGCCTAAATATAGGTTTTAAAATAAAACGGTAATAAAAACATTTTCAAACATTTTACAAATGGCATTAATATATTCTATGGAATATTCTAAAAAATGGTGTACGAAATATTGTCATAGGAATTATTTTGGGGTCTGTGGGATTTTTGCAAAGTCCATAGAAAACAGAAAAAGAAAAAGAAAGAAAAAGGCCAGTAGGACCTGGGCCAGAGGCGGCCAGAGGCTGGGCCGGCCCAGCTAGCCAGCCAGCCAGTCTCATGCGCGGTCAGGTTCAAACCTGACGCATGGGGCCCGGTCGTCAGCGACACGAGGGGGAAGAGAGAGAGCGCGGGAGGGAGGAAGAGAGGCCGACAGGTGGGCCCCACCTGTCGGGTCCTTCTCCAACCGAGGGACGGTGAGGGGGGAAATCTCACCGGCGGCGAGGGGAGGCGTAGCAAGGGGATCTGGAGGCGAGAACGGGCTCGGCGTCGACCTGCTGGTCCTCTTGAGGTGGAAGGGTGGCCAGAGGTGGCCGGAGTCGCCCATGAGGAGATGACCGCGGCACCTCGGTCGATCTCGAGCACTGGTGCTCGGGGGGCTCCAAAGGGGGCTCAGGGCTATCTATGGAGGATGAGAGGGGGCCAAAGGAGGGGAGAGAGATGCCCGGGGGGCTTAAATAGAGGGAGGGGGCAGACCACCGTGGACCCGTGCACCGGCGAGGACGTGGCGCTTGCTGGAGGGCTCGGGGAAGGGACAGAAGGGGTCCGCTGCATTCCTGGGTGTTGCCCACGACCAGAGGGAGAGGAGAGAGGGGCGGGGGAGCGCGCGCGTGCGAGCCCCGCGGTTGGCCTGTTCGGGCGGCCGTAGCGCGTGCGAGAGGGGCTAGAGGAGGGAGAAAGAGGAGGGGCCGACAAGGGTGGTGTGGCGTAGACGCCGAGGCGGACCAAGTGGCGCGAGGGGGATGCCCGAGGCCGCCGGAGCCATGCAGTGGGTGATGGCTATAGTGCCTGTGGGCACTGTAGCACGCTCCAGAGCACGCGTTTGGCATGCTACGGCATGCCAACGGCATCTTCTGCGTGGCCGGCTATGTCTAGGGGATCTATGGGGTTTAATAATAGAGGGTAGGGATTTGGATGCTGCGGGGTGCCTTAGGAAAGAAGAAAACGGGAAATGAGGTAGAAAAATATGTTGTCTAGGGGTGAAAATGGGATTTTTACCCCACCTCCTGGTGACCTGAGGACCTGGGTTTTTTACTGGAGGTACTTGGGCAATGCAAGAAGATGTGGTAAAAAGTTGGGGGCAAGGGTAAAAGGGTAAGAGGTAGAAATAGGGGTTTTCCCAAATCACCAGAAGGTGTTTGGTGGTGATTTGGGCAATAAATATTTACCAGCTCACTGAGATATTTACCAGGGTCAAAGGCTAGGTAGAAAAGAGATTTCACCAAATTTGAGCTCAAGGGCAAAAAGTTGATAATGGAAATTTGATGAACCCTAGAATTTAGCAGAATCAGATTTCTACAGATCTAATGATGCTAGGCTTTTACCCTTTATGCACCACTTAGTGTATCATCACTATTTGGACATTAGAGCATGCCCACAAAGTTTGAGGCCAATGGGAGACACTTCGCAATGTAAAGTTGCTCAAATTGATTCTAGACAGGAATGGTTTTGGAATGGTTTGATGAACCAAACCAACTTGGATTGAGATGACACTTTGCAAGATCATCACCCATGATAGTGTTGTCTTGCTGGAATTTTCCTGGAATTTATTGAGAATATTTCTTATATAAATATTTCAAAAGTTTGATTTGAACAGAAAGGGTTTTGAGGGGTTTTGCCTTCGATCTCATCATGCCCTTGTGTTTAAACTCATATATATGTAAAATATATGTCCACTGAGTTTCTCTAAATTTTCTCAAATATTTTCAAAGCATTTAAATAATTTTTCCCTAGGAAAAACCATTTCTGGTCTTAAGAAAAAGACTTTAAATAAAATATGAAAATAATCTTTAAAAATACTATTTTGTGGTTTTGGGAAGTCTTATATATAGTGGGTTTGAAATAAAGCTTTTGGAAAAGAAGAATCCACCAAATTTGAGGATTTGCAATGCAAACCTTATTTCAGGGGGTTTTGGAAACTTAATTTAAATAAATCATTTTTGGTTGAAACAAAATTTGATAAAAATAGTTTTGGGCACTATTCACATGGCATGATCTTTAGACAAGAGGTTTGGGACAAGAAAGATGAGGATGAAGTGGAATATAATCTAGGAGTGCCATATAACACAATCAACAAGCAAGCAAACAACATAGCAAGCAAGCACAAGCACATAGAAAAAGTTTTAGTTGGTTCCAAATTTTATAAACCCAAACATAACAATGTGCTACAAACATAGGGTGTGACAGCGAATGAAAATTGCCATTACATTTTGGTTACTAAGACCTTTTACTCTGCTCCTAGCGAGTAGGAGTCTTGTCCAAAAGTGGTGGACTAATTCTCCTTGTCTTTGCTTGATATCCCAAAAGTCCGAAGATATGGGCTTTGGCGTGGTACTTGGATAATTGTCTTGGGCGGTGGGTGGGAAATTTTTTGGTTCCCTGTCACAACAAGTGTTTGGAATTACAGTTTCCCGATCATGCGATGGATCCTGGACCAGTGAAGGTCCGACTTTAAAGCAATTCCCCGCCTCTGATTCACCGACAGGGTCTTGGAGATCACGGACGGGGATATAGACGGTTTTCAATTCCGGCTGTCGAGCAGAATCTGTGGCCGGACACTCGATGGTAGACAAGGTGGGTGACCGGAGGGACATGAATCTCCCTATCATCGGGTCTGATACCGAGTCGATCATAGATCGGAACCTGGTCATCGATATACATATAGCTTCGATCCGATCACACAACTCGTTTAAGAACGAGGCGATGGCAGGATGCGTGTCGCTGATACGAGTGGATTCGTCAAGCAGTGTGATGGTTCTAGAGTTACACTGAAGCGGATCTGTGTTCCGCTCCACCGTGGGACTTAATGTATTGGACGTCAAAGCATCCAGATTTACAGGGTTTTCTTCGAAGGTTAGGGGTTCCATTGGAACGAGTGTTCCCCGTGAATCAGCCACGAACTCTAGAGTTCCGAACTTGATACTCTGATTGGGTGGAAACCTTCCGATCTGACCATCACGGTCGACCAGGCCGGCATACGACAAGATGTTTTTGCTGCTGAGACACTGGTCGGGGGCGAGAGTACCCTCGATATAGATCTTGCTACTTGCGATGGGGAAAGCCATTGATTCCTTCGGCACTCACAAAGGAACTCTCAATGAAAGCACCAATGTCGGTGTCAAAACCGGCGGATCTCGGGTAGGGGGTCCCGAACTGTGAGACTAGGATCGACGGTAACAGGAGACAAAGGGGGCACGAGTTTACCCAGGTTCGGGCCCTCCAATGGAGGTAATACCCTACGTCCTGCTTGATTGTATTGATGGTGTAAGGGATTACAGAGTTGATCTACCTCGAGATCGTATGTCTAACCCTAGATGAGTTGTTCTCTCCCTATGCCCTAAAACCCTCTGGCTTATATAGACGCCGGGGGTGTCCTTGGCTTACACATGGTCGGTTACATGCCGAAGAGATAACATGCCTAACTACAGTTAATAACTTGGAGAACATGTCATGACTCCTCGAAGCCTCCGTCTGGCGCAGGTGGTCTTTGATGATTCGATGCCTGCCTTGCGGCCCATACAGTCCGGCCCAAGAATAATCGGTCGGTTATCCGAGGACCCCTTAATCCAGGACTCCCTCAACGAGGCCCTAGATTGGGTCTCGTCGATGAAAATTACCGACGACCCAACCCGATCTGTGCTCAAATCAGCCACAGAGCGGGTCAGGACGAATTTTTCGACCCACCCACCACCCACTTCATAGCCACAGTCGAACACTTAACCGACATGTTGGACTATGCCTCCGAGGAGGCAGAATACATGGATGAATAGGATTGTGCTCCCACCCCCTTTAACACCGGGCGGTGGGCGGCCATCTCCACATACGATGTCTACATGGTAGACACTCCTGTCACTAATGGCGAAAATATGCCTAAGAACGATGGCGACAAATCGGGTGATGTGCCATCAAGGCGCCGGAAGCCGCATAAGCAGTCAAAAGGAAAAAAGGAAAGGAAATCTATCATCAACACCCGGGACGGAGATACACCAAAGGACCTAGGCGATCAAGATATCCCCGAACACCCGCTAGAGGGTCAGGAGAAGCCTGAAGACCGGCACAACCCCGATGACTTCAATGATTCCGAGGACGATAACTACCTCCCTCCCATAGAGGAGGAGGACATCTCGGAAGCCGATGACCTCGACATCCCTGACAATCTCTAGGATCAAGAACTGTTTAGGCAACAACTCATAGCCACGGCATGTAGCCTAAAAGCAAAAGAACAGCAACTTAAAGCCGAACAAGATGACCTCAAGGATCGATGGACGAGAGTCCTCTCAACTGAGGAAGGGTACGGTAGCGGTATGTCGGAACAACCCAAAAGCTATCCACGCCGAAGGCTGCTGCCACAATTTGATGATGAGCTTACTGATACTCCGTCTCCCAAACATACCCATATGACAAGCTGGACCACCCTCCTCGCGGGCATGACAGGACGGCTGACGACACCGGTTACAGACTGGCGATGCCCCAAAGATGGGAAAGGAGCCACTAGAGCCCAATGACAAGTTCGACCTGTGGGATGACCTAGACTACAGAGTAGGTCATACAAGATCCATCTACGGATCTATAGGTTACTCACCCGATAGACAGGAGGGGTATAGACCATAGCTTGACCGCAATAGTAGAGGCCGGGAACGCAGCCGGGCTAGAATAGATGTTGAATACAGGCGCGACATAACTCGGGTCAAAGGTGCTGCTCACCCACTGTGCTTCACAGATGAGGTGATGCAGCATCAATTCCCAAAGGGGTTTAAACCCGTGAACATAGAGCAGTACGATGGGACAACTAACCCAACAGTATGGATTGAGGACTTCCTCCTCCACATCCACATGGATCGAGCAGATGATCTCCACACCATCAAATATCTCCCCCTAAAACTCAAGGGGCCAGCTCGGCACTGGTTAAACAGCCTCCCCGAAAACTCCATGGATGTTGGGAAGACTTAGAAGATGCATTCTGATCTAACTTCCAGGGCACCTATGTTCGGCCGCCGGATTCCTCCAACCTAAGTAATGTTGTTCAGAAGCCCGGAGAGTCTGCGCGGCAATTCTGGAATCGATTCTTGACCAAGAAGAACCAGATTGTCGACTGCTCGGACGCCGAGGCAATAGCCTCCTTCCAGCATAATATTCGGGATGAATGGCTGGCACGCCAGCTCGGCCAGGATAAACCTCAAACTATATCCGCCCTTACATCCCTCATGACCCGCTTTTGCGTGGGTAGAAATAATTGGCTAGCGAGACGTAGCCACAACTCTGAAGACCCCGGAACCTCTGAAGTTCGGGACGGCAACGGAAACCAAAGGGCAACAAAAACAAATGCCGGCGCAATACTAGTGATGCCGATGACACGGCCGTTAATGCCGGCTTCCACAACTCTTGACCTGGGCAGCGGAAGAAGACCCCTAAAGGCAATCGAGATAGACCGACCCCGCTGGAGAAGATCATGGAAAGGCCTTGCCAAATCCATGGGACTCAAGAGAAGCCCTCCAATCATACACACTGCAATTGCTGGGTGTTCAAATAGTCCGGCAAGCTCCCGCCCGTGGATCAAGGCAAGAGCCCTCACAGCGAGGATGAGGATGAGCCTCGGGGTCCGATTGGTGGCAGACAAAACAAATTCCCTCCAAAGGTCAAAACAGTAAACATGATATACGCCACGCATATACCCAAGAAGGAGAGGAAGCGCGCCCTTAGAGAGGTCTATGCCGTAGAGCATGTAGCCCCAAAGTATAACCCATGGTTGGCATATCCGATCACCTTTGATCGACGCGATCACCCGACTAGTATCGGTCATGGGGGTTCGGCCGCACTTGTCCTAGACCCCATCATAGATGGGTATCACCTCAAAAACGTCCTAATGGACAGAAGAAGTAGCCTTAACCTGATTTACTCAGACATGGTGAAAAAGATGGGAATACATCCATCAAGGATCAAACCCAGCAATACTACCTTTAAAGAACTGATCCTAGGTGTCGAGGCCCGATGCCGAATTTAATTACAACGATGACCAGCAAACTCCGACATCTGCCATAGAGGCACGCAAGGTGGGGAAGCGAGAACGGTTTTGGTCCGAACTCTTAGAACCTTCCCCTCCCCTTACAAAGGGATTCGCCCCCATAGCACAACCCTAGTACTTGCAAAGTACGTGCCAAGGAGGCACAACTTTGCACTCAAAATTCCATGGGCGGTGGTGGGGAAAATGGGGTAAGTGTTCGGCGGTAGTACCCCTTTAAAAAACAACACCGAGGAGGCAAAAGGCCAGTAGAACCACCGGAGCGGTACTACCACTCAACCTCACAGTACTACCGCTATGGACAGCGGTGCTACCGCTATGGGTAGCGGTACTACTGCTTGCGAGCGGTACTAAAAATTACATCCGTGCCTACCACGGATGGACTTAACACGAGATTTTAGTCCGGAGTGGTAGTACCGCTCTTGGAGCCGCGGTAGTACCGCTCCGGAGCGGTAGTAAAAAATTACATCCACTCTACCCGTGGTAGTACTGGTCAAACCTGGCCATGGGCAGCCCGGCCCGGTCGGCCCGGCCCGGCCCGGCTCAAAAAAGCCCGACCCGGCCCAGCCCGACCTTGCCCACGGGCCGGGCTCGGGCCTAGATTTTGAGCCCGGTGGCCGGGACGGGCCCGGGCCCGGGTCCGTCGAAATGTGGATTTACGCTTATGTCGGGTCGGGCCTGCCGGGCCGGGCCGGGCTTTCTTCGTGCTCGGGCCGGGCCTGGGCCCAAATTGTTGGAAATATGCCCTAGAGGCAATAATAAATTGGTTATATCATATTTCCTTGCTCATGATAATCGTTTATTATCCATTCTAGAATTGTATTGATCGGAAACTCAGATACATGTGTGGATACATAGACAACACCATGTCCCTAGTATGCCTCTAGTGAACTAGCTCGTTGATCAAAGATGGTTAAGGTTTCCTAGCCATGGACATGAGATGTCATTTGATAACGGGGTCACATCATTAGGAGAATGATGTGATGGACAAGACCCAATCTACAAACGTGGCATATGATCGTGTCAGTTTATTGCTACTGTTTTCTACATGTCAAGTATGTGTTCCTATAACCATGAGATCATGCAACTCACTGACACCGGAGGAGTGCCTTGTGTGTATCAAACGTCGCAACGTAATTGGGTGACTATAAAGGTACTCTACAGGTATCTCCGAGGGTGTCTATTGGGTTGGCATGGATCAAGAATGGGATTTGTTACTCCGTGTGACAAAGAGGTATCTCAGGGCCCACTCGGTAATACAACATCACAATAAGCCTTGTAAGCAATGTGACTAAGTGTTAGCCACGGGATCTTGTACTACGGAAACGATTAAAGAGACTTGCCGGTAACAAGGTTGAACTAGGTATGGAGATACCGATGATCGAATCTCGGGCAAGTAACATACCGAAGAACAAAGGGAACAACATACGGGATTAATTGAATCCTTGACATAGAGGTTCGACCGATAAAAATCTTCGTAGAATATGTAGGAACCAATATGGGCATCCAGGTCCCGCTATTGGTTATTGACCGTAGAGGTGTCTCGGTCATGTCTACATAGTTCTCGAACCCGCAGGGTCTGCACACTTAAGGTTCGGTGACGTTTCGGTAGTAGAGAGTTATGTATGATGGTGACCGAAGGTTGTTCAGAGTCCCGGATGAGATCCCGAAAGTCACGAGGAGCTCCAGAATGGTCCGGAGGTAAATATTGATATATAGGAAGTCTTGTTTTGGTCACCGGAAAAATTTCGGGCTCATCGGTAGTGTACCGGGAGTGCCGGGAGGGTACCGGCGGACCATCGGGAGGGGTGTCTCGACCCAAGAGGCTACATGGACTGTGGGAGGAGGTAAACCAGCCCCTGGTGGGCTTTCCTAAGCCTCCTCTAAGGGCCCATGCGGCTAGAGTGGTTTGAGAAGGAAAAAATCCAAAGGTGGTGAGGTGGAAAGAGTTTCCAAGTGGAAAGGAGGAATCCTACTCCTAATAGGATTGGAGTAGGACTCCTCCACCTCCAATTTCGACCAAACCTTGAGGGTTTGAGGCTGCCTCCTCCCCTCCCTCCCTCCTATATATACTAGAGGATTTAGAGGGGAAAGCTAACCCTAATAGCCACGTGCTGCCTCTCCTCTAGATCGCAGTTTCTCCTCTAGATCGGTTTTCAGCGGTGCTTAGGCGAAGCCCTACTAGAATAGCTCCACCATCATCACCGCAACGCCGTCGCGCTGCTGGAGAACTCATCTACCTCTCCACTCCCTCTTGCTGGATCAAGAAGGTGGAGATCGTCATCGAGCTATACGTGTGCTGAACGCGGAGGTGCCGTCCGTTCGGCGCTAGATCGGAAGGATCGTGATCAAGATCGCGAGACGATTCGTGATTGGATCGCGGGACAGATCGTGATAAGATCATGGGACGGATCGTGAGTGGATCGCGAGATGAATCATGATGGGATCATGGGACCCTTGGCGATTTGGATCGCAAAGACGTTCGACTACATCAATCGCGTTTCTTAACGCTTCCCGCTTAGCGATCTACAAGGGTATGTAGATCCACTCTCCCTCTCGTAGATGCTCATCACCTTGGATAGATCTTCCGTGTGCGTAGGAAAAATTTTGTTTCCCATGCGACGTTCCCCAACACAAATATCAGGTCCGATGGCCGGGCCGGGCCGGGATCGGGCCTAGGTTTCTAACGCCGGGCTTTTTTAGGCCCAGCCCGAGGCCCGGCCCGGCCCGGGGTTTGGCCAGGTATAGTACCGGTGCAGCCTTTTAAGAACACCAAAACTGCCACAACTTTTGCAAAGGGACTCCGAATTCAATGAAACAAAGTTTGTTGGAAAGCTAATGACATGGGCTAACACAATCTTAATTGAAATATTAATAAGAAGAAAATGAGAAAAGGCCCATAAGAAAATGGCGAGAACCCTTCCTCGAATAAGACCGGTAAAACTTCCAACACCGAAAACGCAACAGATGAAGCATATGAAATCCGTTTTCGATGAACTAGAGCTTGTCATGAAGATAACCACAAGCTCAAGAACCCACATAGAGAAAAGCCAACCAAGAACCAAGAAATATGATGATGCCAAGAATGCAATGGTTTGAGCTCTCAACGAATGATACGATCAAGCTACTCACTTGAGAGGCCCCCTTGATAGTATGGCAATCGATCCTATAACCCGGTCTCTCAACTACCACCATGAGACCCGTAAAATAGAAAACCCTATCAAGGTCAAACCTTAGCCTTGTGCATAGTCCCCTTGAGCTAGATGATGATGATCTTGACTTCCTCAAGATGGACCACCTTTCTTGATTGTGTTGGCTTGATGAAGACTAGATGAGTGCTCCCCCATACTCCACTATGGGTGAGCCACTCTTTGGCACATCTTCACAAGTCCATTGTCACCACAATGAACGGAGAGCCTCAAGCATGATCTCTCCATGATGCTTCACTTGATCTTGCACGTCGCAACCTTGATGACGATCTCCACTTGATGTCATCTTCCATGGGATGTATGGGATCTGCCTCTTGATGCAAGCCCATGGAAATATACCTAACCCCACAAAGAACTCTCATGTATACCATGGGTTAGTACACAAAGCGTAATGGACAATGCTTACCACACCATGGGATCACTTGATCCCTCTCGGTACATCTTGTACGCTTTGTGTGTTGATCAACTTGATTCACTTTTTGACTTAGTATTGATCAACCTTGTATCTTAGATTCTCTCTTCATAAAGATGATGTCTTGAAGGTAAACATGAATGCTTACACAATCTTCTTCTTCAAGACATGATTGCAATAAGCTCAACTCCCACATGACCAATCTTTGGATAAACCTTGAATACCACGTTGGTCACCATATAAACTCCTTGAAACCCAACAGATGGACTTCAAGAAGTGCCTATGGACAAACCCTTCGAATATAATTCAAGGAGACCATTAGTCCATAGGGGTGTCATCAATTACCCAAAACCACACATGGAGAAATGTGCTCTTACAATCTCCCCCATTTTGGTAATTGATGACAACCACTTTCAAGAGAGTTTATATAAGAAAATAAGCACAACCAAGCACAAACAATGCAATGCATGGATGTGAGATGCAAATGCTTAAACAACAAAAGCAAAACTCTCAAAGCATTCCAAACTAAACTCTCTAAACTTCTCCTCCATTGGCATCGATTGCCAAAATGGACAAAAAGTTTAAAAATCCAATATAATAGGTGTTCTTCCAAAGTTTGTATATATCAAATACGTGTACAAAGAAATACACATATCCAATGATAAGTAGTTGGAGGAAAACAAACTATATTGAGAACCCAAAGATTGCACAAAGGATCATATGGCACAAAGACATACACCAGAGTGAAGCAAGCAATCAAAAGATACTAATTGGAACAATCAATCACATGGACCAACGAGACACATGAATAAAAGATATTATGATATGGGAAAAACAGTGTTTATAAAGAAACCAGAGTAGCTCTCCATGATTTGTGCACAAATAATAATTTTTGTATTTGAATACAAGTGCACAAAATAGGATCATGACTCCCCCAAAATCAATATAAACACACCACAAGTGAAAGCAAGTAGATAAGACAATGAGCATAGTACTTGCACTAAACATATGGTTGAGCAACATGGAAAAGAGGCAATCGTAAGAATAGGCTCAACCAAAATGATGTGTGTGAGTCATGGAAAAGCACTTGAGAATACTAGTATAAGGATGAGCATAAAGCATCAACATAGTCTTGATGAAGTGAGACACAAAGTGCAAACCATATCCTTCCCACACACAAACCACTAGCAAAAGGGTTCACAAGCTTACTAATAGGAAAATTTAAAACCAAAGCTTGTGACAAACCCTAGTGAAGATAGGAAAATGATAGCCTTGTCAAGAGGAGGGATACCAATTGAAATGGCAAAACCCTCGTGTAGACAAGCATGAGGAAAATAATCTTCACCACCAAAGAGTGTATCAAGATGCTAGGATATAGGATCCATACTCAAGACAAATTCTTTCACGAAACCACCAAGTAAATAAAAAGGAAATGCAACAGTGGACGTGAAAGAAAAGAGGATATCAACTAGATATGTAACTTCTCTCATGTGTATAAGATTCTAGGTAGAGAGCAATCATGATGATATATCCACAAAGAATAATGTACACACGAAATAGTTACAAGAAGGAACAAACAAGATATCCACAAGGAAGTCATAACTATACCAATAAGATCTTTGCTTGAAAGCATAGCACATAGCCTAATATTTTCTTATTGTACATAAATGAACTCCCAATACACAAACATCAAAGACATCACAAGTAGCAATATGACATCATCGTTGAGACTCTTTGAGAAAGGAAACAAGTACCACAAGAATGACTCAAGAAATTCCTGCCATGATGCAACCTATAAACAGTTGAATGCGAGAAATGTATGCATGAAGTAGATACTTGTTACCGATATAGCATTGGACTGATGTAGTAGACAATGGTTCTTCGATCATCCTAGCAAGGCTCCAATAAGCACATGGTGTCAACACCTTCCTTGTAAGTGAGCCGAGTGTCCAATGTATCTCCAATTGTTCCTAGAACAACACCACAAACAAAGTGGTACCCAAACTTATTGGGACCAAAAAGTTAGTGTACCAACGATATATAGGACAAAACTCCACAAAAATATGTGCATATAGATATGAAATTTAATTTCATGCACACTTTAGCCAATTTATGTCATAGTGGAGTTTCCCCTATATATTGGGTCAATGAAAGAGGACATGCCAACGAAAGTACATGTACTAAATATGCATACTCAAGGCTTTCAAGAATCAAATCAACACACAGTTGATAAGATAGCGGGAGAAAAGGAATCAAGTGAAAATAAGATACCAAACAAAAAAATCACTTGACGGATACCAACTAAAATATATATCAAGGAATGAGATATCCATTGACACATGCCAAATAGAAGGAAACAAGATACCAATTGAAGGAAAACAAGAGGTATCAAGTTCCCAAAAGAGAGCTAGGTTCCACAAACCACACCCTTCACAAATTTTCATGTTGGCACAATGTACCATAGAGAAAAGGCTTGCCTCCCACCAACACACACTTGATGAGGATCAAAAGATTTTATGATAAACACATAAAGAGAGTGTTCTAAGGAAAATAGGAGGGCTCCCCCAAGAGATGTGCATTATATAGAATTTGCATTTGGATACAACATGCACTTGATGGGATCATCACTTTCCCTATATCTATAGAAACACTAGACATGCTCAAGAAGATCCACAAGAGGCAAGGAAGAAAAACGATAAATAAAATCCTATGTAAAGATGATTAGAAATATCTACCACTTAAAAGGAATATCAATTGTCAAGGACAAGAAGTATTTGGAAATAATTCCCATTGGTAGATTGCAAATAGATCCAACGTAATCTTTACTCCTCAATCATAAGCAAATGACACTTGTAGAGCTAGCATGCCACCTAGGAACAAGATAAATTATAATATCAAATCTAAGTGGCAATATCTCAAATGTACACATTCTCTGGGCTTGTAATATGCACATAGCATATTACTCCCCCATAATGTGGTAACCCAACAATAATAACAAGTGGCAAATGAAATACAACAAGAGATGATTAATGGGCCTTTTAGAATTTGAATTTCTCATGAGAAGACATACCACATAGAAGCTAGATAATCTTGTAATATCAATACTAAGTGGTATTCCTCATGTACACACATTTTTAGGATTGTGAAGTGCACAAAGCACATCACTCCCCCAAAATGGGATAATCCATTAATCACTCAAGAGAGCCAAATAAGATAAGACAAGATGCAAAAAGGCTCAACACAAGACTCACACATACATGATGTGCAACCCATCATACATACTTGATTTCTCAAGATAAACAAATAGGAAGCACAACATATACAAACACATGCAAGGTACAAAACCACAACATGCAAAGGGGCAAGTAACTAACAATGTATCCAATTTAAGTACAAGTTACCACAAGGAGGAACATTGGATATAAGATAGAAACTTGATAATCCACATGACTTGGCTTGAGATAATATGAATTATGAAGATCCCTTAATTCTTCATAATGTAGCCAAGTCACCAATGCCCTCCAACGATACCTATTGATCAAGTTTGAGCTTGTTGGTCCCCAACCAAGTTGGGTCCTAAGAGGTTAGTCACAATAGGCTTGGCTACCCAAATGGTTATTTTCTTGACACCATTTTGAGTACCAACAATCTTGACAAACACATTGCCAACCTTATCCTTCCCAAGAGAATAGATATCATCAATAATGATTGGGTTGGATAAGTTACCATTAGTGCATGAAGAACCAAAGTGTCCCTTCTCACGACATAAGTAGAAACATTTACCCTTTACTTTCTTCTCAATTGATTTCTCAACTTGAGGAGCATTGACTTGGGTCTTCTTGGGAAGTGGCCTTTCTTCAACTTGACGTTGAGCATGAGACTGAACTTGTGGCCGCTTCCCTTGTTGTTTGTCACTATGGGGCTTCTTCTTCAATGGGCAAGATATAACATGGTGCCCTTCTATTTTGCACTTGAAGCAAACAATCTTGGTCGAGTTCTTGACTTGTTCTTGGCCCTTCTTGTTGTTGCTCTTGGACTTATTCTTCTTATTGGAGTTGAATCCAAGTCCACCTTTGTCATTTTGGGATTTTTGACCACACAAGATATTGTTGATTATGGACTTCCCTTCATGACTCTTTTCCAAGTCTTTCTTCAAAGAAGTGACTTGGGCCTTGAGCTCTTTGATTTCCTCTACATGGTTAGTATCAATACAAGTACTAGAGGAAGTATAAGCTTAATCATTAGAGCAACAAGGCAAGGAAAGTAATTCATCACAAGATGTACCAACATTATGAGTAGATGAACTACGAGGACTAGCACATGGCAATAAAGCATTTCTACTAGATGTAGTGCTAATTTCCACATGAGGATCACTTGATGTTACCTTAGTAGTACTAGCCTCATGAGCTATCTTTAGCACATTATGAGATACTAGAAGATCGCCATGAGAGTTAGAAAGTTTTTCATGACTTTGTTCCAATTTCCCATAATTACTAGATAGCAACTCAAGTTGAGCCCTTAGATCAACATTCTCCTTTAATATGGATGCTTCACAAGGAAGAGAGTTAGTAGCACAAGCATCGTCATTAACAACAAGAGGAGAAGGCAACTTGGCAAGCTCTTTAGCATAAGAAACTTTAAGTTGAGCATGAGACTCGGTGAGTTCAATGAGAGAACTCTTAACGACCCTTGAGCCATTTTCGAGGTGCTCAAAGTCCTCAAGGAGTTTAGCATGTGCAACTTCAAGCTTATCATTTTTAGTTCTAAAATCATTAGCCACCTCGAGAGCTCTTTCATGGGATTCCTTTAATCTGGATAATTCTAGAGCAAAGGTCTCCTCAAGAGATTCTTTGGTGGTTTGTTCATTTTCAAGAGCTTGAGATAGCTCTGCGATCTCATTAGCGTAATCACGTTCATGACCTTCCATTTTCTCAATGGTGGCCTCATGCTCCTCGAGATGAGCTTCTAACTCCTCAATATATTTCTTGCCCTCAATGTCAATAGACATGATTTCCATGAAGTTGGAACGAGCAATATTATTCTTATGAAGAGCTTTAAAAAACATTTCTCCCTTAAGTTTTAAGGAAGCAATATTATCACTCTCTTCATCATTATCATCAACATCATCATCATGAGATATATTGGGATTCAAAGTAGGAGATACCTTTGAAGCCTTAGCCATAAGGAAAAAGTGAGAAACAACAGATGATGATGTAGGATCCCTTGAAGCACCATTCAAAACCACATTTTGTTCCATGGAGTGTTGGGTGTCCTCTTGTGGCAATCCACGTGTAGGCGAAGTAGAAGAAGTTGATAATACAACACGACCGGAGGTGGAGGGAGAACAATCATCCCAACAAATCTTGGACACGCCATATTTATCTTGAAGCTTTGTCCACAACTCATGAGCATCCTGGAATGGCATGAGTTCAAATATAACTACATTGCTCAAAGCATCAAAAAGCACATTAGAAGCTTGAGCATTGAGATAAGAGTTTTTCTCATCCTCTAAATATATGTGTTGAGAATCCTTTGGAGGAGAAAACCCATATCTACAATTCGCTCTAAATTTGGGTCCATGACCCTAAAGAGATTAAGCATGCGAATTACCCAAACATCAAAATTTGTGCCATCTAAACTAAGAATGTCAGAGAATCCTAATCCCCTAGTCGACATCCTTACTCTCTAGGTGGTTAAACCTAATATTGAGAGACCTAGCTCTGATACCAATTGAAAGGACGTGGATGTCGCCTAGAGGGGGGTTAACAGGCGCTCTAAAATAATTACGGTTTAGGCTTAAACAAATGCGGAATAAAACTATTGTTTAATTAGTCAAGCACAAAACCTAAAACAACTAGGCTCACCTATGTGCACCAACAACTTATGCTTAGCAGAATATACAACTAGGTGATAGCAAGATATATAACAAGAAACAATATGGCTACCACAAAGTAAAGTGCATAAGTAAAGGGGCTCGGGTAAAAGATAACCAAGGCATGCGGAGACGATGATGTATCCCAAAGTTCACACCCTTGTGGATGCTAATCTCCGTTCGGAGCGGTGTGGAGGAACAATGCTCCCCAAGAAGCCACTAGGGCCACCGTAATCTCCTCACGCCCTCGCACAATGCAAGATGTCGTGATTCCACTAAGGGACCCTTGAGGGTGGTCACCGAACCTGTACAAACAAGGTTGGGGCAATCTCCGCAACTTGATTGGAGGCTCCCAACGACACCACGAAGCTTCACCACAATGGATTGTGGCTCCGAGGTGACCACAAATGCTCGGGGCAATCTCCACAATCTAATTGGAGACCCCGAAGCTTGCCCGGAGCATTGCATCATAATGATTGAGCTTCGAGGCACCACCAACCGTCTAGGGTGCCAAAGCACCCAAGAGGAACAAGCTCTAAGGTGCTCAAACACCCAAGAGTGAAAAGCTTCTCAACTTCTTGTTGGGGAACGTTGCATGGGAAACAAAAAATTTCCTACGCACAAGAAAGATCTATCCATGGTGATGAGCATCTACGAGAGGGAGAGTGGATCTACGTACCCTTGTAGATCGCTAAGCGGGAAGCGTTAAGAAATGTAGTTGGTGTAGTTGAACGTCTTCGCGATCCAAATCGCCGAGCGTCCCGCGATCTCATCATGATCCGTCCCGCGATCCGATCACGATCCGACCCGTGAACTCATCACGATCCGTCCCGCGAACTCATCACGATCCATCCCGCGATCTCGTCACGATCCGTCCCGCGAACTCATCACGATCCATCCCACGAACTCATCACGATCCGTCTCGCGATCTTGATCACGGTCCTTCCGATCTAGCGCCGAACGGACGGCACCTCCGCGTTCAGCACACGTACAGCTTGATGACGATCTCTGCCTTCTTGATCCAGCAAGAGGGAGCGGAGAGGTAGAAGAGTTCTCAAGCAGCGTGATGGCCCTCCGGAGATGGTGGTGGAGCTATTCCGGCAGGGCTTCGCCTAAGCACTGCAGAAATCCGATCTAGAGGAGAAACTATGCACTAGAGGAACGGGCAGCACGTGGCTGAAAATTCTGTGCCAAAACCCTAAAATCCTCTAGTATATATAGGAGGAGAGGAGGAGGAGGCTTGGCTGCCAAATAGGCAGCCCTTGGGTCGGCCGAACCTAGTGGGATTGGAGGATTCCTCCTCCAATCCTAGTAGGACTAGGACTCCTCCTTATTTTTGCCTTTTTCCACCTTTTTCTCTTTGGGCTTATCTTCCCAGCCGCATGGGCCTTGTGTGGGACTTCCACCAGCCCACAAAGGGCTGGTATTTACTCTCCCACAGCCCATGAAGCCTCTTGGGTCGAAATACCCCTCCCGGTGGTCTCCCGGTACACTACCAGCACTCCTGGTACACTATCGATGAGCCCGGAACTTTTCCGGCGACCAAAATAGGACTTCCTATATATCAATATTTACCTCCAGACCATTCCGGAGCTCCTCGTGACGTCCGGGATCTCATCCGAGACTCAGAAAAACCTTTGGTCACCACCATGCATAACTCTATACTACCAAAACGTCACTGAACCTTAAGTGTGCAGACCCTGCGGGTTCGAGAACTATGTAGACATGACCGAGACACCTCTACGGTCAATAACCAATAGCGGGACCTGGATGCCCATATTGGTTCCTACATATTCTATGAAGATCTATATCGGTCGAACCTCTATGTCAAGGATTCAGTTAATCTTGTATGATGTTCCCTTTATTCTTCGGTGTGTTACTTGCCCGAGATTCGATCGTCGGTATCTCCATACCTAGTTCAACCTCATTACCGACAAGTCTCTTTACTCGTTCCGTAATACAAGATCCCGTGACTAACACTTAGTCACATTGCTTGCAAGGCTTGTTGTGATGTTGTATTACCGAGTGGGCCCTGAGATACCTCTCCGTCACACGGAGTAACAAATCCCAGTCTTGATCCATACCAACTCAACAGACACCCTCGGAGATACCTGTAGAGTACCTTTATAGTCACCCAGTTACGTTGCGATGTTTGATACACACAAGGCACTCCTCCAGTGTTAGTGAGTTGCATGATCTCATGGTGATAGGAACATATACTTGACATGCAGAAAACAGTAGCAATAAACTGACACGATCATATGCTACGTTTGTAGTTTGGGTCTTTTCCATCACACCATTGTCCTAATGATGTGATCCCGTTATCAAATGAAATCTCATGTCCATGGCTAGGAAACCTTAACCATCTTTGATCAACGAGCTAGTCTATTAGAGGCATACTAGGGACATGGTTTTGTCTACGTATCCACACATGCATCTAAGTCTCCGATCAATACAATTATAGCATGGATAATAAACGATTATCATGAACAAGTAAATATGATAATAACCAATTTATTATTGCCTCAAGGTCATATTTCCAACAGTCTCCCACTTGCACTAGAGTCAATAATATAGTTCATATCACCATGTGATACGCATTGTTATGAATCTAACACCCAATGAGTTCTGGGGCTCGATCATGCTTTGTATGTGAGAGAGGTCTTATAGTCAATGGGTCTGCGACATTCAGATCTGAGTGTACTTTGCAAATCTCTTTGTCAAACCATAAACACTGCTACCACACTCCACTTGGTACTATTCCAAATGGCTGCTCCACTATACATATCCAGATTGCTACTACGAGTCATCCGGATTGGTGTTAAAGCTTGCATCGACGTAACTCTTTACGACGAACTCTTTATCACCTCCATAATCGAGAAACATCTCCTTAGTCTTTTAGTTACTAAGGATAATCTTGACCGCTGTCCAGTGATCCACTCCTGGATCACTTTTCTACCCCTCGACTGACTCATGGCAAGGCACACACCAGGTGCGGTACACAGCATGGCATAATATAGAGCCTATGGCTAAGGCATAGGGGACGACGTTCATCCTTTCTCTTTCTTCTACCGTTGTCGAGCTTTAAGTCTCACTCAACTTCACACCTTACAAATCAGGCGAGAACTCTTTCTCTGACTGATCCATTTTGAATTCTTTCAAAATCTTGTCAAGGTATGTACTCATTGAAATTCTCATCTAGCATCTTGATCTATCTCTATAGATCTTGATATTCAACAATTAGGTAGCTTTATCCAGGTCTTCCTTTGAAAAACTCTTTTCAAACAACCGTTTATGCTTTCCAGAAATTCTACATCATTTCTGATCAACAATATGTCATCCACATATACTTGTCAGAAATTCTATAGTGCTCCCACTCACTTTATTGTAAATACAAGTTTCTCGTAAACTTTGTATAGACTCAAAAACTTTGATCACCTCATCAAAGTGTATATTCCAACTCCGAGATGCTTGCTTCAGTTCATAGAAGAATCACTAAAGTTTGCACACATTTTAGCATCCTTAGGACTGACAAAACCTTCTGGTTGTATCACATACAACCTTTCCTCAAGTAAACCGTTAAGGAAACGATGTTTTGATATCCATCTGCCAAATTTCATAATTGAAAAATGCAGCAACTGCTAACATAATTCCAACAGACTTTAGCATCACTACGAGTGAGAAAGTCTCACCGCAGTCAACTCCTTGAACTTGTCGTAAACTTCTTTGCAACAAGTCGAGCTTTACAAATAGTGACATTTACCATGAGTGTCTGTCTTCATTTTAAACATCCATTTGTACTCAATGACCTACCGTCCAACGAACAAGTCTACCAAAGTCTATACTTGGTTTTCATACATGGATCCTTTCTCGGATTTCATGGCCTCTAACCATTTGTCGGAATCCGGGCCCATCATCGCTTCTCCACAGCTCGTAGGTTCATCGTTGTCCAACAACATGACCTCCAAGACAGGGTTGCCATACCGCTCAGGAGCAGTACACATCCTTGTCGACCTACGAGGTTCGATAGTAACTTGATCTGAAGCTTCATGATCATCATCATTAACTTCCTCTTCAACTAACGTAGGCTTCACAGAAACAAATTCCTGCGCTACGCTACTCTCTGGTTGGACAAAGGTTCAACAACCTCATCAAGTTATATCTTCCTCCCACTCAATTCTTTGGAGAGAAACTTTTTCTCGAGAAAGGACCCAGTATTAGCAACAAACATTGTATGCTTGGATCTGAGATAGAAGGTTCACCCAACTGTTCTTAGGGTATTCTATGAAGATGCATTTGTCCGCTTTGGGTTCGAGCTCATTAGGTGAAAACATTTTCCACACAAGAGTCGTAGCCCCAAACATTAAGAAATGACAGCTTAGGTTTCTATCAAACCATAATTCACACGGTGTCATCTCAACGGATTTAGATGGTGCCCTATTTAAAGTGAATGTAGTTGTCTCTAATGCATAACCCCAAAATTATAGTAGCAACATGATAAGAGACATCATAGCACACACCATATCCAATATTGCACGAGTATGACGTTCGGACACACCATCACGCTATGGTGTTCCAGGTGGCGTGTGTTGTGAAATAACTTTCACATTGTCTAAAGTTGTATGCCAAACTCGTAACTCACATATTCACCTCCACGATCATATCGCAAACATTTTTATCTTCTTGTCACGATGATCTTAAACTTCACTCTGAATTTGCTTGAACCTTTCAAACGATTCAGACTTGTGTTTCATTAAGTAAATATACACTATATCTACTCAAATCATCAGTGAAGGTAAGAAAATAACGATATCCACCGCACGCTACAAGACTCATTGGATTGCATACATCAACATGTATCATTTCCAATAAATCACTTGCCCGCTTCATCAAAATAGAAAACGGGGTCCTTAGTCATCTTGACCAAGAGGCATGGTTCGCATGTCTCAACCGATTCGAAATCGAATGAGTCAAAGATCCATCAGCATGGAGTTTCTTCATGCGTTTTATACCAATATGACATTTAGCGGCAGTGCCACAAGTATGTGGTACTATTATTATTAACTTTGTATCTTTTTGGCATCAATGTTATGAACATGTGTATTACTACGATCAAGTTTCAACAAACCATTCTTACTGGGTGCATGACCATTGAAGGTATTATTCATGTAAATAGAATAACCATTATTCTCTAACTTAAATGAATAACCATGTTGCAATGAACATGATCTAATCACGTTCATGCTCAATGCAAAAACACCAAATAACATTTATTTAGGTTCGTCACTAATCTCGAAGGTAGAGAGAGCGTGCGATGTTGATCACATCACTCTTGGAAACATTTCCAACACACATCTTCACCTCACACTTAGCTAGTATCCATTTATTCCGTAGCTTTTACTTCGAGTTACTAACATTTAGCAATCGAACCGGTATCCAATACCCAGGTGCCACTAGGAGTACTAGCAAGGTACACATCAATTACACGTATATCAAATATACTTCTGTCGACTTTGCCAGCCTTCTTATCTACCAAGTATCTAGGGTTATTCCGCTTCAGCGACCGTTCTCCTCATAATCGAAGAACTTAGTCTCGGCTTTGGGTTAGACTTTGGGTTGCTTCACTAGAGCTGCAACTGACTTGCTATCCATGAAGTTTCCCTCCTTGCTCTTGCCCTTCTCGAAACTAGTGGTTTGACTAACCATCAACACTTGACGCTCCTTCTTGATTTCTACCTTCGCAGTCTCAAACATCGCGAACGGCTCAGGGATCATTATTTCTATCCCTGGCATTTTATAGTTCATCACCAAGTTCTAGTAGCTTAGTGATAGTGACTTGGAGAACTATATATATATCACTATCTTATCGGGAAGATCAACTCCCACTCGATTCAAACGATTGTAGCACCCAGACAATCTGAGCACATGCTCAACGATTGAGCTATTCTCCTTCATCTTGCAGGCAAAGAATCTTGTTGGAGATCTCATATCTCGCAACACGGGCATGAGCCTGAGATCCTAATTTCAGCTCTTAGAACATTTCATATGTTCCGTGACGTTCAAAACGTTTCGGAGCCTCAATTCTAAGTCGTAATGCATGACGCACTAAACTATCAAGTAGTCATCAGGACGTGCCTGTCAGATGTTCACAACATCTACAAACGACGTTAGAGGGGTTGGCGCACCGAGCGGTGCATTAAGGACATAAGCCTTCTGTGCAGCAATGAGGACAATCCTCAGATCACGGAGCCAGTCCGCAATATTGCTACCATCAACTTTCAACTCTATTTCTCTAGGAACATATAAAAATTCAAGGGAGCTCCAGCACGAGCAAGTAATCTATAACATAATTTGCAAAGACACTACTAACTATGTTCATGATAATGAGTTCAATTAATCATATTACTTAAGAACTCCCACTCAAATTGACATCCCTCCGGTCATTCGAGTGAAACATGATCCAAATTCACCAACTCAAGTCCGATCATCACGTGAGTTGAGGTGGTTTCAATGGTGAACATATTATGTTGATCATATCTACTATATGACTCATGTTCGACCTTTTGGTCTCTTGTGTTCCGAGGCCATGTTTGTACATGCTAGGCTCGTCAAGTTTAACCCGAGTGTTCTGCACGTGCAACACTGGCTTGCACCCGTTGTATGTGAACGTAGAGTCTATCACACCCGATCATCACGTGGTGTCTCAACACGATGAACTTTCGTAACGGTGCACACTCGGGGAGAACACAATTTATCTTGAAATTAAGTGAGGGATCACCTTATAATGCTACCGTCGTCCTAAGCAAAACAAGGTGCATAAAAGGATTAACATCACATGCAATTCATAAGTGACATGATATGGCCATGAACTTGTGCTTTTGATCTCCATCTAGAAAGCACCGACATGATCTCCATCGTCACCGGCATGACACCATGATCTTCATCATCTTGATCTCCATCAACGTGTCGCCATCGGGGTTGTCACGCCCAACATGCTTCTACTACTATTGCTACCGTTTAGCGATAAAGTAAAGCATTACATAGCGCTTAATGATTGACATGCAGGTCATACAATAATTAAAGACAACCCTATGGCTCCTGCGGGTTGCCGTACTCATCGACATGCAAGTCGTGATAATCTATACATCACATGATCATCTCATACATCACATATATCACATCATGTAATTGGCCATATCACATCACAACATACCCTGCAAAAACAAGTTAGACGTCCTCTAATTGTTGTTACATGTTTTACGTGGCTGCTACGGGTATCTAGCAAGAACAATTCTCATCTACGCAAAAAACAAAACGGTGATACACTAGTTGATTTTCAACCTTCTCAAGGACCGCCTTTGTCGAATCCGATCCAACTAAAGTGAGAGAAACTGGCACCCGCAAGCCATGTATGCAACAAGTTGCGGTCGAGGGAACCGGTATCTCGTAAGGGTACGAGTAATGTTGGTCCGGGCCGCTTCATCTCACAATACCGCTGAACCAAAATCCGACCAAGGGAGGAAGCAATATAAGCATCAACGCCCACAAACCTTTTGTGTTCTACTCAAGATCTCATCTACACATAAACCTGGCTCTGATACCACTGTTGGGGAACGTTGCATGGGAAACAAAAAATTTCCTACGCACACGAAAGATCTATCCATGGTGATGAGCATCTACGAGAGGGAGAGTGGATCTACGTACCCTTGTAGATCGCTAAGCGGGAAGCGTTAAGAAACGCGGTTGGTGTAGTCGAACGTCTTCGCGATCCAAATCGTCGAGCGTCCCACGATCTCATCACGATCTGTCCCGCGATCCGATCATGATCCGTCCCGCGAACTCATCACGATCCGTCCCGTGAACTCATCACGATCCGTCCCGCGATCTTGTCACGATCCGTCCCACGAACTCATCACGATCCGTCCCGCGAACTCATCATGATCCGTCTTGCGATCTCATCACGATCCGTCTTGCGATCTTGATCTCGGTCCTTCCGATCTAGCGCCGAACGAATGGCACCTCCGCGTTCAACACACGTACAGCTCGATGACGATCTCCGCCTTCTTGATCCAGCAAGAGGGAGCGGAGAGGTAGAAGAGTTCTCCGGCAGCGTGACGGTGCTCCAGAGATGGTGGTGGAGCTATTCCGGCAAGGCTTCGCCTAAGCACTGCAGAAATCCGATCTAGAGGAGAAACTATGCACTAGGGGAACGGGCAGCACGTGGTTCAAAATTCTGTGCAAAAATCCTAAAATCCTCTAGTATATATAGGATGAGAGGAGAAGGAGGCTTGGCTGCCAAAAGGGGAAGCCCTTGGGTTGGCCGAACCTAGTGGGATTGGAGGATTCCTCCTCCAATCCTAGTAGGACTAGGACTCCTTATTTTTGCCTTTTTTGCCTTTTTCCACCTTTTTCTCTTTGGGCTTTTCTTCCCAGCCGCATGGGCCTTGTGTGGGACTTCCACCAGCCCACAAAGGGCTGGTATTTACTCTCCCACAGCCCATGAAGCCTCTTGGGTCGAAATACCCCTCCCGGTGGTCTCCCGGTACACTACCGATGAGCCCGGAACTTTTCTGACGACCAAAATAGGACTTCCTATATATCGATCTTTACCTCTGGACCATTCCGGAGCTCCTCGTGACGTCCGGGATCTCATACGAGACTTCGAACAACCTTAGGTCACCACCATGCATAACTCTATACTACCGAAACGTCACTGAACCTTAAGTGTGCAGACCCTGCGGGTTCGAGAACTATGTAGACATGACCGAGACACCTCTACGGTCAATAACCAATAGCGAGACCTGGATGCCCATATTGGTTCCTACATATTCTACGAAGATCTTTATTGGTCGAACCTCTATGTCAAGGATTCAGTTAATCCCGTGTGAAGTTCCCTTTGTTCTTC
Source organism: Hordeum marinum (assembly GCA_022496015.1). Taxonomy (NCBI): domain Eukaryota; kingdom Viridiplantae; phylum Streptophyta; class Magnoliopsida; order Poales; family Poaceae; genus Hordeum; species Hordeum marinum. Next base: position 392,717,595 of record CM039672.1, read on the forward strand.
GGTATGTTACTTGCCCGAGATTCGATCGTCGGTATCTCCATACCTAGTTCAACCTCGTTACCAGCAAGTCTCTTTACTCGTTCCATAATACAAGATCCCATGACTAACACTTAGTCACATTGCTTGCAAGGCTTGTTGTGATGTTGTATTACCGAGTGGGCCCTGAGATACCTCTCCATCACACGGAGTAACAAATCCCAGTCTTGATCCATACCAACTCAACACACACCCTCGGAGATACCTGTAGAGTACCTTTATAGTCACCCAATTACGTTGCGACGTTTGATACACACAAGGCACTCCTCCGGTGTTAGTGAGTTGCATGATCTCATGGTCATAGGAACATATACTTGACATGCGGAAAACAGTAGCAATAAACTGACACGATCATATGCTACGTTTGTAGTTTGGGTCTTGTCCATCACACCATTCTCCTAATGATGTGATCCCGTTATCAAATGACATCTCGTGTCCATGGCTAGGAAACCTTAACCATGTTTGATCAACGAGCTAGTCTATTAGAGGCATACTAGGGACATGGTTTTGTCTATGTATCCACACATGCATCTAAGTCTCCGATCAATACAATTATAGCATGGATAATAAACGATTATCGTGAAGAAGAAAATATGATAATAACCAATTTATTATTGCCTCTAGAGCATATTTCCAACACTTCTCACTTCCACGTATCGTCGTGGAGAACTCAAACCTATGCACCAAATGCAATGGCAAGGGTACACGGAGTGCCCAAGTCCTTCTCTCCCAAATCCCACCAAAGCAACTAATGCTAGGGAGGGAAATGAGAGGAAGAACGAAGAAGAACACGAAGAAATCCAAGATCTAGATCCAAGGGGTTCCCCTCACTTAGAGGAGAAATTGATTGGTGGAAATGTGAATCTAGATCTCCTCTCTCTTTTACCTCAAGAACTAGCAAGAATCATTGGAGGGATTGAGAGTTAGAAAGCTCGAAGAAGGTCAACAATGGGGGAAGAACATGAGTTCAAGAGATAAGGTCCATTGGAGAAGAAGACCTCCTTTTATAGGTGGGGAAAAATCCAACCGTTATCCTCACAGCCCGCACAGAGCGGTACTACCGCTAGGGCGGTAGTACCCCTTTGAAAAACAACACCGAGGAGGCAAAAGGCCAGTAGAACCTCCGGAGAGGTACTACCTCTCGACCTCACGATACTACCGCTATGGATAGCGGTACTACCGCTACGAGTAGCGGTACTACTGCTTCGAGCGGTACTAAGAAATTACATCCGTGCCTACCACGGATGGACTTAACACGAGATTTTGTTCCGAAGCGGTAGTACCGCTCTTGGAGCCACGGTAGTACCGCTCCGGAGCGGTAGTGAAAAATTACATCCGCTCTAGTCGCGGTAGTACCGGTGCAGCCTTTTAAGAACACCAAAAATGCCACAACTTTTGCAAATGGACTCCGAATTCAATGAAACAAAGTTTGTTGGAAAGCTAATGACATGGGCTAACACAATCTTGATTGAAATATCAATAAGAAGCAAATGAGAAAAGGCCCATAAGAAAATGGTGAGAACCCTTCCTCGAATAAGACCGGTAAAACTTCCAACACCGAAAACGCAATAGACGAAGCATATGAAATCCGTTTTCGATGAAATAGAGCTTGTCACGAAGATAACCACAGGCTCAAGAACCCACATAGAGAAAATCCAACCAAGAACCAAGAAATATGATGATGCCAAGAATGCAATGGTTTGAGCTCTCAACGAACGATACAATCAAGCTACTCACTTGAGAGCCCTCCTTGATAGTACGACAATCGATCCTATAACCCGGTCTCTCAACTACCACCATGAGACCCGTAAAATAGAAAACCCTATCAAGGTCAAACCTTAGCCTTGTGTATAGTCCACTTAAGCTAGACGATGACGATCTTGACTTCCTCAAGATGGACCACCTTTCTTGATTGTGTTGGCTTGATGAAGACTAGATGATTGCTCCCCCATACTCCACTATGGGTGTGCCACTCTTTGGCACATCTTCACAAGTCCATTGTCACCACAATGAACGGCAAGCCTCAAGCATGATCTCTCCGTGATGCTTCACTTGATCTTGCACGTCGCAACCTTGATGACGATCTCCACTTGATTTCATCTTCCATGGGACGTATGGGATCTGCCTCTTGATGCAAGCCCATGGAAATATACCTTACCCCACAAAGAACTCTCACGTATACCATGGGTTAGTACACAAAGCGTAATGGACAATGCTTACCACACCATGGGATCACTTGATCCCTCTCAGTACATCTTGTACGCTTTGTGTGTTGATCAACTTGATTCACTTTTTGACTTAGTATTGATCAACCTTGTATCTTAGCTTCTCTCTTCATAAAGATGATGTCTTGTAGGTAAACATGAATGCTCACACAATCTTCTTCTTCAAGACATGCTTGTAATAAGCTCAACTCCCACATGACCAATCTTTGGATAAACCTTGAATACCACCTTGGTCACCATATAAACTCCTTGAAACCCAACAGATGGACTTCAAGAAGTGCCTATGGACAAATCCTTCGAATATAACTCAAGGAGACCATTAGTCCATAGGGGTGTCATCAATTACCCAAAACCACACACGGAGAAATGTGCTCTTACACTTATCAATGACAACTAAAGGAGTCTTCGGATCCTCACCTTCGAGCAGGAGTCTTGACCCTTAGGCTCCTTCGTGGAACCCTTTAGAAGTCATCGGACTCGGTATCCGAGTCTGAAATGTTGTCGGACAGAATAACCTCTGTCTGACGTGCTTTCTTCGAGGCGGGAGAGGGTACCTCCTCTGCGGTGTCTGGGACGCTGCTCTCTTTCTTGTGAGGGAGGAATCCCCCTCCCCCTTGCCTGGTTGGCCCGGTTTCTTCTTCTTCTCTTTATTTGTGGGCACCTCGTAAGGTGCCTCGGCGAGCATCTTCGCTAATAGCCTGGACCTGTTGTCTTCGGGCTGAGGCGTCGGGCAAGCAATGACCGTGGTTTTGCTCACTATTTTTGCAAAGAATGATCAGAAGGGTGTTTTAGAAATTTCTTTACAATAAATAGAGCCGATCAAACAGAGCTATGTTATACCTTGGAGGCAGGCTTGGTGGCGTGTAGACCCCGATCCTCCTCTTCGGCTGGCCAATCCTTCTATGACTTGAAGAGCGCCTTCCATAACTTCTCTCGAGTAGTGCAGAAGAGGTATCGAATCGTGGGCTCGTCGTCGAGCTGACAAGCCCACATGGGAGTATCTTGGCGCTGACTAGGGAGGATGCGATGCCGGAGCATGACCTAGACCACATTGCTCAGCGTGATGTCGTTCTCGATCATGGAGCCGATGTGCTTCTACAGGTCGCTCACCTCCTTGCTCGACTCCGAGTAGAGGCCCTTTCAGAGCCACGATGTTAGTCTGGTGGGGGACCGGATCTGAATCCGGCTGGGGCAGCTTGACCTTCCTCCCCCGGCTCGGTGATGTAAAACCACTCCTTATGTCATACTTTTATGGTGTCGGTGAAGGAGCCAGAGGACCATACGATGCGGGTGAGCTTGTCAATGACAGCCCCGCCGCAGTCTGCGTGTTCGCCTGGGACACACTTCGGCTTGATGTTAAACACCTTGCGCCAAAGACCAAAGTGTGGATTGCTACTTCTCGAGCATGCGTTGGTTTCGTGAAGAGGAACGGTTGATGCAGCAAAGTAGATAAGTATTTCCCTCAGATGTTGAGAACCAAGGTATCAATCTAGTAGGAGATACAAGCAAGTCCCCAATAGATGTACCTACACAAAGAATCAAACTATTGCACCCAACGCTATAAAGGGGTTGTCAATCCCTTCATGGTTACTTGCAAGGATGAGATCTGATAGAGATTGATTGCTTGAACGGAAAGTAAACAAAAGGTAAAAATAACGTAGCAAAGTATTTTTGGTATTTTTGGTTTTAGACCTGAAAGTATAAGATGAAAAATAGACCCCGGGGCCATAGATTTCACTAGAGGCTTCTCTCATGATAGCAAGTATTATGGTGGGTGAATAAATTACTATCGAGCAATTCATAGAAAAGCGAATAATTATGAAGATATCCAAGGCAATGATTATGCATATAGGCATCACGTCTGTGTCAAGTAGACCGAAATGATTCTGCATCTACTGCTATTACTCCACACATCGACCAACTCATGCCTGCATCAAGAGTATTAAGTTCATGAAGAACAGAGTAACACATTAGGTAAGATGACATGATGTAGAGGGATAAACTCAAGCAATATGATGAAAACCCCATCTTGTTATCCTTGATGGCAACAATACAATACATGCCTCGCTACCCCTACTTTGTCACTGGGTGAGGACACCGCAAGATTGAACCCAAAACTAAGCACTTCTCCCATTGCAAGAATTACCAATCTAGTTGGTCAAACCAAACCAATAACTCGAAGAGACTTGCAAAGATATGAAATCATGCATATAAGAATTCAGAAAAGACTCCAATAATTTTCATGGATAATCTGAACATAAACCCACAATTCATCGGATCTCGAAACACACCGCAAAAGAGTATTTCATCGGATAGATCTCCATGAAGATCATGAAGAACATGGTATTGAAGAGAAAAGAGAGATAAGAAGCCATCTAGCTACTAGCTATGGACCCGAATGTCTGTGGTGAATTACTCATGCATCATCGGAGGGGCAATGGAGTTGATGTAGATGTCCTCCGTGATCGAATCCCCCTCCGGCAGATTACCAAAAAAGGCTCCAAGATTGGATCTCTCAGGAACGAAGGCTTATGGCGGCGGAAAAGTGTTTTCGTGGCTCATTCTGATATACAGGGAATATTTGGGAATTTATAAGCCGAAGATTAGGGTTAGGAGAGCTCCCATGGGCCCACAAGCCTAAGGGCGTGCCCTCCCCCTGGGCGCGCCCCTAGGGCTTGTGGCCACATAGTGGCTATGCTGCCTTGGTCTCCAAGCTTGGTGGTTTCCTTCCGTTCCAGAAAAAATCATTCCAAAGGTTTTATTCCGTTTGGACCCCGTTTAATATTCCCTATCTGGAATTCTCAAAAACAAGGAAAAAACAGAAGCTGGCATTAGGCTCTAGATTAATAGGTTAGTCCCAAAAATAATATAAAATAGCATATTAATGCATATAAAACATCCAAAACAGATAATATAATAGCATGGAACAATCAAAAATTATAGATATGTGGGAGACGTATCACATTCCCCAAGCTTAATTCCTGCTCGTCCTCGAGTAGGTAAATGATAAAAACAGAATTTTTGATGTGGAATGCTACCTAACATATTTATCCATGTAATATTCTTTATTGTGGCATGAATATTCAGATCCGTAAGATTCAAAACAATAGTCTAATATTGACATAAAAACAGTAATACTTCGAGCACACCAACAAGGCAGTCATGTCCTTTCGAAATAACATGGCCTTAGAAAGTTATCCCTACAAAATCATATGGTCTGGCTATGCTCCATCTTCCCCACACAAAGTATCTAAATCATGCACAACCCCGATGAACAAGTCAAGCAATTGTTTCACAGTTTTGGTGTTCTCAAACCTTTTCAACTCTCACGCAATACATGAGCGTGAGCCATGGATATACACTATAGGTGTAATAGAATATGGAGGAGGTGCAAGGAAAAAGGAAGAAGATAGTCTCACATCAACTAGGCGTATCAGCGGGCTATGGATATGCCCATCAATAGATATCAATGTGAGTGAGTAGGGATTGCCATGCAACAAAGGCACTTAGAGCTATAAGTGTATGAAAGCCCAAAAAGAAAACTAAGTGGTCGTCCAAGATGAATATCCACTAGTTATATGAAAGTGACAAAATAGGAGACTCTCTATCATGAAGATCATGGTGCTACTTTGAAGCACAAGTGTGGAAAAAGATAGTAGCAATTGTCCCTTCTCTCTTTCTCTCATTTTTTTATTTTTTTTTATTTTTTATTTTGGTGGGCATCTTTGGCCTCTCTTTTTTTGTTTGGGCTTCGCTGGCCTCTTTTATTTTTTGTAAAGTCTGGATACTCATCCCAACTTGTGAGGGAGTCATGTATTCCATCATCCTTTTCTCTCACGGGACAATGCTCTATTAATGAAAATCATCACACTTTTATTTACTTATAACTCAAAAAAATTACAACTCGATGCCTATAACAAAGTATGATTCTATATGCAAGATGAAGTGATGGTGCATGTCATGAAAAACTAAATGGTGGAAATTGCATGGCAATAAATCTTGGAATGGCTATGGAAATGCCATAATAGGTAGGTATGGTGGTTGTTTTGAGTAAGGAGGGTTTGATGTACCGGCGAAAGTTGCGCGGTACTAGAGAGGCTAGAAAAGGTGGAAGAGTGAGAGTGCGTATAATCCATGGACTCAACATTAGTCATAAAGAACTCACATACTTATTGCAAAAGTCTATTAGTTATCAAAAAAAGCATTAGACGCATGCTCCTAGGGGAGACGTTGGTAGGAGTTAACCATCGCGTGCTCCCGACCCTCACACAAAGGATGACAATCATTAAACAAATCATGTTCCGACTTACATAACGGTTCACCATACGTGCATGCTATGGGAATCACAAACTTTTACACAAGTATCTCTTCCAGTTCACACTACTCACTAGCATGAGTCTCATATTACCATCTCTATTATCTCAAAACTATATGCAAGGAATCAAACTTCTCATAGTATTCAATGCACTTAATATGAAAGTTTTTATTATATCCCTCTTGGATGCCCATTATATTAGGACTAAATTTATAACCTAAACAAATTACCATGATGTTTTAAGAAACTCTCAAAATAATATAAGTGAGGTACGAGAGTTCAATAATTTCTAAAAAATATAACACCACCATGCTCTAAAAAGATATAAGTGAAGCACTAGAGCAACATTGCCTAGCTCAAAAGATAAAAGTGAAGCACATAGAGTATTCTAATAAATTCATGATTCAGAGTGTCTCTCTCAAAATATCTGTGCAGCAAGGATGATTGTGGAAAACTAAAAAGCAAAGACTTATATCATACAAGACGCTCCAAGCAAAACACATATCATGTGGTGAATAAAAATATAGCCTCAAGTAAATTTACCGATGGATTGAAGACGAAAGAGGGGATGCCTTCCGGGGCACCGCCAAGCTTAGGATTTTTGGTATCCTTGAATATGGCTTGGGGTGCCTTGGTCATCCCCAAGCTTAGGCTCTTGCCACTCTTTATTCCATAGTCCATCAAATCTTCACCCAAAACTTCAAAACTTCACAACACAAAACTCAACAGAAAACTCATGAGATCCGTTAGTATATGAAAAATAAATCACCACTTTAGGTACTGTTGTGAACTCATTCTTTATTTATATTTGTGTAATACCTACTATATTCTAACTTCTCCATGGTTCATACCCCCCGATACGACACATAGATACATCAAAATAAGCAATCAACACAAAGAAAACAGAATCTGTCAAAAACAGAACAGTCTGTAGTAATCTGCAGACTTCGAATATTTATGAAACTCTAAAATTTCTGAAATATTAGTAAAATCAGGGAAATTTGTGTATAAATCTGGTGTGAAAATTCCATATCAATTCGACGCTCTGAAAAATTTAGAAAATTCCTGGACTGAGCGCAAAAGTTTCTGTTTTTCAGCAAGATCAAGTCAACAACTACCATAGATCACCCCAAAGGTTTTACTTGGCTCAAACACTAATTAAAACACCAAAACACAATTACTACAGAATTAATAATGTGCAAAACAAACCAAAACAGAATCAGAAAGCATAAATCAAAAAAAATGGGTTGCCTCCCAACAAGCGCTATTGTTTAACGCCCCTAGCTAGGCAAAACGCAATAGATCTAGGTATTGTCATCTTTGGTATGCAATACATAAGTAGATCTCATGATAGATTCATAAGGTTATTTTATTTTATTTCTAGTAAAGTGTTCATGCCTTTCCTTAATGGAAATTGGAATCTAATATTCCCTTCCTTCATATCAATAATTGCACCTATCGTTCTAAGGAAGGGTCTGCCAAGAATAATAGGACATGTAGGATTGCAATCTATATCAAGAACAATGAAATATATGGGCACATAATTCCTATTTTCAACAATAAGAACATCATTAATCCTTCCCATAGGCTTCTTTATAGTGGAATCCGCAAGATGCAAATTTAAGGAGCAATCATCAAATTCACGGAAACCTAGCACATCACATAAAGTTTTTGGAACCATGGAAATGCTAGCACCCAAATCACACAAAGCATGGCACTAAAAATCTTTAATCTTAATCTTAAAAGTAGGTTTACACTCATCATATAGATCTCTAGGTATAGAAACTTCCAACTCAAGTTTTTCTTCAAAATCTTTCATCATAGCATCAACAATATGTTTAGTAAAAGCTTTGTTTTGATTATAAGCATGAGGAGAATTCAACATGGACTGCAACAAGGAAATGCAATCAATCAAAGAGCAGCTATCATGATTAAATTCCTTGGAATCCAAAAGAGTGGGTTCATTGCTATTTAAAGTTTTAACCTCTTCAATTCCACATTTATTAGCAAGATCTATAAACTCCAAATCATTGGGACTCCTTTTAACTAAAGTTGACTCGTCTCCAGTACCGATTAACATTCGAAAACAAAGATTCAATAGGAGTCACATCAATCACTTTAAGATCTTCATCAATATCCAGAGATTCTAGCTTCGCGGCCTTTTTATTGACTAAAGTAGCTTGTTTATCAGAAATTTGGCCCACTAAGTTCTCAAGGTGAGTAAATTGAGATTTCAAACCATAGAACTCTTTAGACATACCATCAAGTTTCTTATTCATGTACTCCCACATAGTCTTTTGTTCTTTAAGTTCATTCTTGAAGAAGCTATTGTGATCGTATTGAAGCGACATGAAACTTTTAACGTTATCCTCAATATCTTCCAACTTTCTAAGATAAGGATCAAAGACGTTGGGTTGAGCCATAAAGACGACCAACCAATTTAGCACGCAAGCAAGCAAAAAGCAAACGAAAAGACGAACGAAAAAGGGCGAATAAAAAGGTAAATCTTTTTGGTATTTTCTGAAAATCATTTTAGAAGTGGGGGAGAGGAAAACGAGAGGCAAATGGAAAATAATGTAAATGCAAGAGATGAGTTTGTGATGGATACTTGGTAGGCTAGATGTAGATCTCTCCGGCAACCAAACCAGAAATTGGCAAGTTGACGAGAGAGTTCTTATCCTGACTTGCTATGTATCTCCCCCACAACAGCGCCAGAAATCCTTCTTGCTACTTCTCGAGCATGCATTGGTTTCCGTGAAGAGGAACGGGTGATGCAGCAAAGTAGATAAGTATTTCCCTCAGTTGTTGAGAACCAAGGTATCAATCTAGTAGGAGATACAAGCAAGTCCCCAATGGATGTACATACACAAAGAATCAAACTCTTGCACCCAACGCTATAAAGGGGTTGTCAATCCCTTCACGGTTACTTGCAAGGATGAGATCTGGTAGAGATAGATTGCTAGAACGGAAAGTAAACAAAAGGTAAAAATAATGCAACAAAGTATTTTTGGTATTTTTGGTTTTAGGTCTGAAAGTATAAGATGGAAAATAGACCCAGGGGCCATAGGTTTCACTAGAGGCTTCTCTCATGATAGCAAGTATTACGGTGGGTGAACAAATTACTGTCGAGCAATTGATAGAAAAGCGATTAATTATGAAGATATCCAAGGCAATGATTATGCATATAGGCATCACGTCTGTGTCAAGTAGACCGAAACGATTCTGCATCTACTACTATTACTCCGCACATCGACCGACTCCTGCCTACATCTAGAGTATTAAGTTCATGAAGAACAGAGTAACACATTAGGTAAGATGACATGATGTAGAGGGATAAACTCAAGCAATATGATGAAAACCCCATCTTGTTATCCTTGATGGCAACAATACAATATGTGCCTCGCTACCCCTACTTTATCACTGGGTGAGGACATCGCAAGATTGAACCCAAAACTAAGCACTTCTCCCATTGCAAGAATTACCAATCTAGTTGGCCAAACCAAACCAATAACTCGAAGAGACTTGCAAAGATATGAAATCATGCATATACGAATTCAGAAAAGACTCAAATAATATTCATGGATAATCTGAACATAAACCCACAATTCATCGGATCTCGACAAACACACAGCAAAAGAGTATTACATCGGATAGATCTCCATGAAGATCATGAAGAACATGGTATGAAGATTAAAGAGAGAGAATAAGCCATCTAGCTACTAGCAATGGACCCAAAGGTCTGTGGTGAACTACTCACGCACCATCAGAGGGGCAATGGAGTTGATGTAGATGCCCTCCCTGATCGAACCCCCCTCCGGCAGATTACCAGAAAATGTTCCAAGATTGGATCTCTCGGGAACGGAGGCTTATGGCGGTGGAAAAGTGTTTTTATGGCTCCTTCTGATATACAGGGAATATTTGGGACTTATAGGCCAAAGATTAGGGCTAGGAGGGCTGTCGTGGGCCCACAAGCCTGCAGGGCGTGCCCTACCCCCCTGGGCACGCCCTAAGGCTTGTGGCCCCACGGTGGCTCTCCTGCCTTGGTCTCCAAGCTTGGTGGTTTCCTTCCGGTCTAGAAAAATCATTCCGAATGTTTTATTCCATTTGGACTCCGTTTAATATTACTTATCTGCAATTCTCAAAAGTAAGGAAAAAAACAAAAACTGGCAATAGGCTCTAGATTAATAGGTTAGTCCCAAAAATAATATAAAATAGCATATTAATGCATATAAAACATCTAAAACAAATAATATAATAGCATGGAACAATCAAAAATTATAGATACGTTGGAGACGTATCATGGCTCGACCCGCAGAAAGGCCTCGCAGACGAGGATGAAGGCCGATATGTGCATGAAGGAGTTCGGCGGGAGGTCATGGAAGTCGAGGCCGTAGAAGAACATGAGCCCTATGACGAAGGAGTGGAGTGGGAAGCTCAATCCCCAAATGAAGTGGGGAATAAAGACCACTTTTTTGCCTGGCTTGGGGTGGGGATCACCTGGTCCTTCTCCGACGCGTGGTGGAATATGTTGGCGGGGAGGTAGTCGGCGGCCTTAAGGTCCCGAATGTCCTGGTCGATGATCGTGGGGGCCTCCCACTTGCCATTGGAGCCGAAGCCTGCCATGGGTTAGCTCGGAGGAGGTGTGGTGGAAGACCTAGATCTGCGTTGTGGAAGCTCAGATGGATGGGGAAGCAGAGGGTGCGAATGGGAGCATGGTTAAGCCTTGGGGTTTTCTTTCCCTTTTATGAGGCTTATCGTTGTTTGCCCCCCCCCTTGCTGTGTCGTGAATCCCTCTGCTTCCCGAGACGTGTGTGCCATTGCACGTGCATGATTAAATGTATCCCGTATAAAATGGGACACGATTTGTGCATTGATAGAATGTGTTGATGAAAAACGGCCTCGGACCGTGAATCGAGTTTTTGCAACTGGCTTAGCGGTCGTGGTGGGTTATGACCTTTTGTCAGAGGGGTCGTCAGGGGACGTTATTTTACCCCTTAACGTTTGGCCTTCAGGGCTGACCTATTCACGGTGTTCGGATGCGCCTCTATTCAAAAAACGACATGTCATCGGAGGCTGAACTAAACTCGGCGGGAAGAACTCACCTCACAAGCTAAAGACTCTGATTATATGAAGCAATTGAAGCTAAGACCCTTGGCATTGGAGGCAAGTTTGGGGGCTACTAAGGGAGTCCTGGATTAAGGGGTCCTCGGGAAGCTGGCCTATTTCTATGGGTCGGACTGTATGGGTCGCTTGCCAAACATTGGATTGATCGAAGGCCCTGCCTCGAGGAAGGAAGCTTAGGGAATCGTGGCTTGTCCTCCAGATTTGATGTAGCGAATAGGCATGTTTATCTCGTTGGCATGTAACCAACCATGTGTAAACCCTAGACACCTTCAGCGTCTATATAAGCCGGAGGTTTAGGTTGTAGAGACAGGACAACTCGTCTAGGGTTTAGCTATTCGATCTCGAGGTAGATCAACTCTATAACCCCCATATCATCAATACAATCAAGCAGGACGTAGGGTATTACCTCCATAGGAGGGCCCAAACCTGGGTAAACTTTGTCCCCCTCGTCTCCTGTTACCATCAATCCCAGTCTCACAATTCGGGACCCCTACCTGAGATCCACCGGTTTTGACACCGACACCGGGGGCTCGAGTTTAAAAATCACCCTAAGCACAACTAATTATGCATTCAATGTCTTGGAATTCGCTTTATATGCATTAGTTCCGAACTACTTCTTGGGTCAATAGTTGGGTTGCCCGGCTCATGTGCTTGCCCCTTTAAGTTCCGCTTGTTCGGCTAAAAGGGTAAAGGGAGAACCACTGTGATTGTGTTTCCAGATAGCCTGGTCAAGCACCTCAGGGGAGAAAGCCGAAACCTGACTGTCATAGTATGCGAGAACTGGTCTACGAATCCGAGCTTAAGTGTTATACTAAAAACCTCGTTAGAGGTTATTCCATGTCATATGTTGGGTTTGGTATTCGTCCAAACCATGTGATATCGACTTTAGCCGCGGTTTATCCAAACATCACAAACCATTGGGGGCTAGTCATCAGCCCCCCCCCCCCCCCGCATTCCTTTTTCGCGCTCATGCGGCTAAGTGAAAGCAATAAAGCATTATGGTCCGATTGCCTTGTCCGCCTCACACTACCGCCTTCGGGTATCGATAGCTCAACTAAGGGTCATAGTGTGTAGGAAGAGACACCTCGTTTAGTATCTACATGGGGGCTGAAGCTGACGACTCACAACTTTCAGTTTCAACGGACACACAGGAGTTATAACGAATGCAAAACACGAAAGACATGATAAACCATGCATCATAAACATAGAAGCGTTAAAAGGTCTTAGGATATAATACAACGCATTTACTCATAAATGTTTTCTTTCGAACACTGAGCCTCTATCGCCCGAGCACCCTTCATAACTACGGAGAAGTACTGCTCAGGAGCAGTGGCTATCTTTGTCAGATCAAGCCCCGGCCAATGCACCTTGGACCTTGAAAAGGCCATTCGAGCTCCCTCGATACAGGAGGAACGCCTTAGTGCGTTGATCCGGGGCGAGGCGTTGCTCAGCTTCTGCACCAGGCCAAAGTAGCTACTCGGCAGTGGCTCATTGGGCCATAGCTGGATATAGAGACCCTTCATGGCTTGCTTTGCCATATGGTGTAGCTCCATCAGCTGCTCGATAAGGAGAGGAGAGCGCTCAGGGGCTTCAAATTGCGCCAAGAATAGCCGAGCTTCATCTCCTTCTCCCCGCGAAGCATAGAACTAGTTCGCGTCCGCTATGCTCATCTGGAGGTCCGAACAAGCGCCTGAGGAACGCCACACTTGGGTGAGCAATGCGAACCTGTTATCACCGAAGACACACTATAGTAAATACGGCTTACCATCCATGATATCCTTAACTTGGCGAACTTGCTCTTCAAAGAACCGCCTATCCACCCGCTCCATTTGGAGATCGGATTTCGGGGTGGATAGTTTGGTGGCATGTTCCTTGCCTTTCTGCTCAAGGTCCTCGCACTTTTGGTCGGCGTCCTTGAGCTCCTAATGGATTTCCTTCACTCGAGCCTCATGCTTGGTGCTCGTGGCTTTTAGAGCGGAAAGTGCAACAGCCACTTGTTCGGCCGCCACCTTCTCGTCCGCAGCCTCTTGCTTTGCCTTCTGAAGCTCGGCCTTGAGTTTCTCAATTTCCTTGGCCGAGCCTTTGTAATTATCAAAGATATAACCATACTGCATCGACAGTACGAATCACTAGGGATGAAAAATCCGAACATTACAATTCGGTTTACCTTGCGTCTCATCGAATCTCTTGTTCAGAGCGTCAAGCTCATCTTCGGAGCTCTTCAGCTTACGATTTAACTTGTCTAGCTCAGCGGCATTAGCAACCGCCGCCGAAGATGAAGCCTACAAATAAATAAAAACCTATCATATTACATGGGTTTAAACCTCCAAACTGTCATAAACATGCCTTATGTTTGGTCCTCTTAAGGGCTGTTAGAACATCCCGAACAAATATACTATTGTACATTGTCCGGACAATGATTTATGATTGATCCCCAGGTGAGTTTTTCTAAACTCACCTAGGGCTCGGGGGATGCTATATATATAACGATAGGACAAATGTAACAAATTAATATTCCAGAAATGAAACATTACATGGCTCACCTGGAAGCCCATCAGGAGACCGTTGAAGGTCTCCTTCAGTCCGCTATCAATGGACTAATTGCTTTGCAACACCGCACCCATAAGGGTGTGGTGATCCTCAGAGATGGAGGCGCTTGATAGAGCCTCCCCCATGACCGGCCACCCATTGGTTGGTGGCGCCGATGGTGATCGGTTAGCCCGATCTCCAACCGGAGATTGAACCGGTGGCTCCGGAGGCATGGTGCGCTCCGGAGATGACCTTGGAGGATACTGAACACCCCTTTGTCCGGCTTCCTTAGTATCCGGGAGGGGCTCCTCCGCCCAGTCTTTGGCGACCGAGGCGTTAACCTCGACCATGACATCGTCGCCCCTGCTGCTTGTGCCCGGCTCCATAGGAGCCTGGTGGGATGACACCTCCGCGACATCCTTCGTGGTGCCCGGAGGGGCGGGATGCAACGCGGTCCCGCTCTCCTCTAGCTTGGCGGGTGGGGTCTCTCCGCACAAAACTTGGTCAGTAGGGTGAACATGTTGTTGGTTGTAGATCAATAAGTGCTCACATGTTAATAACCTTCAAAACCTGGCATTAATAGCTTAGGGAGTCTTCAGATTCTTACCTTCGAGCTGGGGGTTTGATCCTTAGGTTCCTTTGAGGAACCTTCTCGAAGTCTTTGGACTCGGTGTCCGAGTCTGAACTGTCGTCGGGCAGGATCAACCGCGGCCGACGTGCCTTCTTCGGGGCACGAGAAGGTACGCCCTTTGTGGCATTCGGTGACGCCGTCCTATTTCTTGTGAATCGCCTTCCCCCTCGTCCTCATGCTCCTACTCTTGATTAGAGGAAGCATGGGTTTCCTTGGACGCAGCGTCCGGCTGGTCCTTGATACAGAGGCCTCCTCGACATGTCTTCTTCTTCTTCTCCTTCTTTTCCAGCACCTTGTAAGGCGCCACGACGAGCATCTCCAACAACAGCTTGGATATGGGGTCTTCGGGCTATGATGCCGGACAGTTGATGCCCATGGCTTTGCTCAACCATTTCTGTAGAGGGTTCGGAAAGGTGCTTAGATTTTATTTTGTAAAACAGAGTCGGTCTATAAAACTATGTTATACCTGGGAAGGAGGGTTATCAGCATGTAGGCCACGATCCTCCTCCTCGGCTAGCCAGCTCTCCTGAGCCTTGAACAACGCCTTCCACAGCTTCTCCGGAGTGGTGTGGAAGATCCGACGAATAGTAGGCTCATCGTCAAGCCGATAAGCCTACATGGGAGAGTCTCGGTGCTGACAGGGGACGATACGCCACCGAAGCATAATCTGGACCATGTTGTCCAGCTCGATCTTACCTCCGATCATTGAGGCAATGCGCTTCTGCAGGTTGTCCACCTCCGTATCTGACCCCCAGTCAAGGCCCTTTCGGATCCATGAGCTCAATCTGGTGGGGGACCGGATCTGAATTCGGCCGGGGCAGCCCGACCTTCCTCCCTTGCCTCGGTGATATAAAACCACTCTTTTTATCAAATTTTGATGGTGTCGATGAAGGTGCCGGATGGCCATCCGACGCGGGGGAGCTTGCTGATGACCGCCCCGCCGTAGTCCGCGTGTTTTCCTACGACACACTTCGGCTTGATATTAAAAACCTTGAGCCACAGTCCGAAGTGTGGTAAGTCCCGCAAGAAGGCGTCTCGGACGATGATGAAGGTCGATATGTGCCTGAAAGAGTTCGGCGGGAGGTCGTGGAAGTCGAGTCCGTAGAAGAACATGAGTCCCTTGCGAAGGGGTGGACGGGAAGCTCAGTCCCTGGATGAAGTGAGGGATGAACACCACCCTCTCGCCTGGCTTGGGAGTGGGAACCACCTGGTTCTTCTCCGGAGCACGGTGGTAGATGTTGGCGGGGAGGTAGCCGACGTCCTTCAGGTCCCGGATATCCTAGTCGGTAACCATGGAGGCCTCCACTTGTCGTTGGAACCAGAACCGGCCATGGCCGAGCTCGGAGGGGGAGTTGTGGGAAACCTAGATCTGTGCTCTGGAGGCTCAAGAGATTGGGGAAGCAGAGGATGCGAATGGGAAGCACAATTAAGCCTTGGGGTTTTCTTTCCCTTTTATGAGGCTTGTCGCTGGTACGCCGTGAATCCCTCTGCTTCCCAAGACATGCGTTCCGTTATATGCGCATGATTAAACATATCTCGTGTGAAACGGAGCACGATCTGTGCATTGATGGATCATGCTGATGGAAACGGCCTCGAAGCGCGAATCGAGTTTTTGTAACTGGTCTAGCGGTTGTGGTGGGTCGTGACCTTTCGTCAAAAAGGTTATCAGGGAACTCTGTTTGCTCCTTGGCGCTTGGCCTTCGAGGCTAAGCTATTCATGGTGTTCGGGAGATCCACAGATCGGGAAAACTGCATGACCGAACTAAACTCAGCCGATCACTGATTGAGGAGAAGAACTCGCGTCGCAAGTCAAAGACTCTAATCAAGCAAAGCTGGGGCTAAGACCCTTGGCGTTGGAGGCTAGTTCGGGGGCTACTGAGGGAGTCCTGGTTTAAGGGGTCCTTGGGTGGCCGACCTATTTCTCATGAGCCGGACTATATGGGTCGTTTACTGAGCATTGGATTCATCAAAGGCCCTGTTTCCGGGAAGGAAGCTTCGGGAATCGTGAGGTGTCCTCCAAGATTTGGAATAAGTAGATAGGCATGTTTTTCCTTCTATGTGTAACTGACCATGTGTAAACCCTAGGAACCCTCGGTGTCTATATAAGCCGGAGGGTTTTAGGTTGTAGAGGGAGGACAACTCATCTAGGGTTTAGCTATCGATCTCGAGGTAGATCAACTCTGTAACCTACACATAATCAATATAATCAAGCTGGATGTAGGGTTTTACCTTCATAGGAGGGCCCGAACCTAGGTAAACATTGTCTCCTTTGTCCCCTGTTACTATCGATCCTAGTCTCACAGCTCAGGACCCCCTACCCGAGATCCGCTGGTTTTGACACCGACAGTCAGGGCTCTTGCAAGGGTCTTGACTTGGGGGTCGCTAAGCCGCACCGGGTCATCGAGGTGGGCCATGCGCTGGGCCGCGGGTAGGTAGTTTTAGGTACCCCCGATCCCAGAACACCAACGAGGACAAAGACTCCTTCCTTGCTGCTAAAGCTGGACATAAAAAGGCTTTTGACTCCATCATTTGGGATTATTTACTGGATTTGCTTTAAAGACGTGGTTTTCCCACCAGATTCAGAAATTGGGTCAGTGTTCTTTGGGCCACCTCATCGTCGAGAGTCCTTCTAAATGGTATTCTAGGAATGCCAATCAAACTCGGGAAAGGAGTGCATCAGGGTGACTTGCTATCACCCCTGCTATTCATCATCACTATCGAGCCCTTGTAGCAGTTACTTGATAAAACCACTGAACAAGGCCTTCTTCACCAGCTTCGTGGTCGAGCATTCGCGGTGTGTACCTCCCTCTATGTTGATGATGCGGCTATCTTCATTGCGGCTATTAAAGAGGATATTTAGAACCTTGAGACCATTTTGGCCAGCTTTGGGGAAGTTACAGGGCTTATTGCCAACCCTCTTAAGAGTATTGTGACGCCCATCCGTTGTGCAAACATCGATCTTGATGATATCTTCCAAAGCATCCCTGCCATCTGAACTGGATCTCGCTGTGTTATCTGGGCCTCCCTCTTTCCACACATATCCTCACGAAATCTGACTGTCAATTCTTGGTGGACAAGGTGGCCGGGAAACTGCCCCCTTGGCAAGGAAGAAACGTTAACATTCGGTGGCTATCTACTACCTCACCACGCTTGACATTCCAATCGGTACCACTATGGACATAACTAAGATTCAAATGGCCTTTTTATGGGCAGGCACAAATAAGGTGTCTGGAGGTCAGTGCAAGGTCAACTAGAATATGGTTTGCAGACCTTTAAACCTGGGTGGATTGGGAATCCTCGGCATCGATATGTTTTCTAGAGCTCTTAGACTTCGGTGGCTATGGTTTCAATGGGTGGACCCCGGAGAGCTTGGGTTGGTTTTGAAATCCCTTGTGACGATGATGACATGGATCTTTTCTACTCTATGATGTTTGTTAACATGGGAGATGGCACGAAGGTGGGTTTCTGGTTTGCGCCATGGTTACAGGGGCAAAAGCCAAAGGGCATGGCTCCATGCATCTTCACCCTCCCTAAGCGCAATAATGCATGTGTGGCAAAGGCTCTGACAAACAGTGACTGAACCCGCCACATCAACATGCGGAGAGGCCACTCTATCGACCACATACAACAACTCGTCAATCTTTGGAGCAAGGTTCATGAGGTACAACTCGAGACCGACACAAAGGATGCCATTCTATGGAAATTTACGGTGGATGAATGCTACTCTGCTGCCACAACATACATAATGCAGTTCACTGGACTGATAAAGTCAGACATGCCTAGGATGGTTTGGAAGGTTTGGGCGCCGCCTAAAATTAGATTCTTACCATGGCTCGTTCTCCAAGACAAAGTTTGGAAGGCGGATAGACTAGCCCGTAGGGGCTGGCCCGATTGCGGCCTTTGCGGCTATATAAAAGAGAACCGGAATCTGCCGCGCACCTCATTTTTAAATGTCGCTACTCAGTCAGGATTTGGAATTTGATCAATGATTGGTTGGGATACAATTGCAGATGACTACATGAGCGACCTTCCATCTGTTGAAAAGTGGTGGGATACTAACGGACTTCTCAACGGCGCACACAGGAAGGTTTCAAACTCTCTAAAAATGTTAACATGTTGGGCAATTTGGAATGAAACGAATGCTAGGATATTTCAAAACAAGGCATCCTTTCCCACCCACACATTTACATCCATCAAGGCAGAAGGCGTAGTTATGGGTGAGAGCATGAGCTAAGTGTCTTGGAAACTTTATTCAAGGAAAGTGATCAATCTGTACTTTCTGTGTGGCATGTGTGGTCGTGTAACCGACAATTCATACTCTGCTCTTCTTAATTAATGAGATGAGACAAAAAAATTGTTTCCGTTTCAAAAAAATGTTCTAGAAAGATATTTGAGATCATAATTTTATATAGAAAGAAAAGGCTAGAAGTGTCAAGACAATTTACGAAACTGTTGCTTGTGCTACATTCGCACATCGTTGCACGTACGGGCGAGGCATGTGGCATCTGGCATGTACAGTGGATTCTATATACTCTACCTGAATTATGTACTGTACTTGATGATGGTACGTGTCAGCTAGGACAAGTACCTTTTTTGCATCAAAGGGGGATTTATTCAAGAAATTATGGTTCTGTTACAATCAGCTCTCAGGCTGCTACTCAGGAAATCTGGGCAAAGATCAACCTAGCTATTAGTACCCTCAAGCATACAAGCACGCTGAGCACAGAGATGCGCTGGGAGATTAATCTCCCTACTAATATGGCGAACCACAAACGACGAAAAACTAAGAATAATGTCCTCCACTTCGTTCAAGATAGGCGCAGCAAGCGAACGCGAGTTGCGGCACAAATTCCATAGGTTAACCAGCTCCAAGCAATCAACCTCCATTATCACATGTGAGTAGCCATGCAGCTGTGCAAAGATCACCCCTTATAGAAAAGCCATAAGCTCAGCGATGAAAGGATCTAAAATACCCGATAAAGGCTTACTCCATGCTCCAAGGAAAGCTGGATGAGATCGAGCCACACCACCAGCCCCCCAGTGGGGGAATCAGGGAAGGTTGAGCCATCTGTATTGATGGTGATCCAACCCGGCTTAGGTGGCCACCATCCTAGAGGGCCCGATGTCTTGCTCTTGGGTAGCTTGAGGATGGCCAGAGTTTCGTGTACCCATTTGCCTACGCCGGTTCATAGCCATCCCTGTCATGGGTCCATCTATTCCGCGAAGACCATATCACATGCATGATGGAGATGATCAAGCATCTAGAATTATATGGGAACAATGGGTCGAGCAAGATGTCTCGCGCCCAATTTTGTGGATGGAGTCTCGGGAGGTGAAAACCAAACCTATCCTTTGCTGACATCCAAAATGCCTTTGCATGAACACATTCGACCAATGTGTGCATCAGACTTTCCTCAGTAGAATGGCATACCTCACATATGCCAAGTGGTTTGATATGTTGGTGCAGCAACGTCTTGGAGTCCGAAAGAATCCCGCGAAGAACTCTCCACCAGAAGACTCTCACCTTGGGCACCACATGTAATTTCCATAAGGCAGTCCACATCTGTTTATTTGCTGATGAAGATTCCATAATCGTCCCTTCCCCTAGAGTGCGGAGCTCGTTGCGGGTCATGAGAGATCGATACGCTGATTTAACAGTGTAGATGGCTGATTTTTCAAGAGCCCAAGCTAGGCTATCGTCCCCACCATTATGGCGTAGCGGAATGTTGAGAATTTCTTTGGCCTCATGGTGAAGAAAAGTGTGGCGAACCAGCTCAATGTCCCAGGAGCCTGTGTAAGGATCTATTAGTTCTGAAACATGAGTAAGTGGTGTAGATCCCAGCCTACCAGTTGGTTTCAGAGATGTGGTGTTGGGGATCCATGGATCATTCCAAATTGATGTGCTAGTACCATCTCCAATTCTGTGGATCAGTCCCATCTCCAATGCTTCTCGGCCGGCCACAATTGCCCTCCAGGTTGCAGAAGCTCTTGCGGGAACCGTTGCATGGAGAAAGTCTGTGTTAGGGAAATACCTTCCTTTTAGAACTCTCGCGCAGAGGGATGTCGGATGCATGAGGAGCCTCCATCCTTGCTTACCTAACATTGCAAGGTTGAACAAGGGAAGTTCCTTGAAGCCCATCCCTCCTTTAATTTTTGGAGACGTTAGTTTGTCCCAAGAGAGCCAATGGAGAGAGTGCTTATCAATGGAGCTCGCCCACCAGTACTTGGCCATGCACGAGGAGATTCCGGTGCATACCTGTTTGGTCAGCTGAAAATAACTCATGCTATATGTAGGAATTGCTTGGGAGATTGATTTCAGCAGTACCTCACGGCCAGCGCAGGCTAGGTTCCATTCCGACCAGCCTCGGACCTTGCTACGGATACGCTCATTAAGGTGTGTGAACGTACCACTTGTGATTTTTCCAATAGCAGTAGGCAAGCCCAAATACCGCTCTAAAAAAGCTTCTACGGAGATTGCCAACACAAGCTTTAGAGTTTCCCGAAGCGGCCCATTAGTATTAGCACTGAAATAGATTGAGCTCTTCTCCCTATTGACCGCCTGTCGAGAACACTCGGCATAAATGTTAAGAATCTCATTGAGCCCGATCGCACTATGTGTTTTTGCACTCATGAAGATGAGACTGTCATCCGCAAAGAGCAAATGATTTACCCAAGGTGCAAAAATGCTCACCCGAATACCTCTGTTCACATGTGCTCCATGGTAGTGATTCAACAGCGAAGTTAGCCCTTGAGCACAAATAAGGAACAGGTAAGGTGAGGTCGGGCAGCCCTGATGGAGCCCCCTCGTAGGGCTGAAATACGGGAGGATCTCACCATTGACCTTAATCGTGAAACGTACCGAGGTCGCACATGTCAAAATCAGTCTAATGAATCGATCAACGAAGCCAAGCTTGAATAACATTGCTTCGAGATAATGCCATTCAACTCGATCATAAGCTTTAAGCATGTCGAGCTTGATGGCGCAGCATGCATTGTTGCCTCTCTTCCTTCTCTTAATCGCATGGATCGTCTCGTATGCAACAAGAACATTTTCCGTGATCAGGCGTCTCGGGACAAACGTGCTTTGTTCTTCTCCGATCACCTCATCAAGTATCACCCGAACTCTATTTGCTATGACTTTGACTGCAGTCTTATAGAGCACCAGACATAGTGCAATGGGCCTGTATTGGGAGATCTTCTGAGGGTGTGGAACCTTGGGAATTAGAGTAATAGTTGTGTCATTCAGACCAAGAGGTAACTCACCACCGTTTAGGAAATCCAGCATTGCCGTAGTCACATCCTCACCAACAACGTCCCAATGTCGTTGGTAGAAACCTGCTGTGAAGCCGTCCACCCCTAGGGCTTTGGATGGCGCCATCTCAAAGAAGGCCTTCCACACCTCTTCAGCCACAAACTCCTTCTCGATGAACTTGTTCATGTCCTTGGTGACACAGGGTTGAACACAATTCAGCAACTCCTCCATCGGGTGGTACCCGTGCGACTGGTACAACTCCTGATAGGAGCTTGATATTGTTTGAGCTCGTTGGGCTCGCTACAGACTTGACCATCGGCTCGTTGGAGCGATGTGATTCGGTTAACATGCTTACGATGGGCTGCTTGGGCGTGGAAATAACCGGTATTCCTGTCGCCCTCTTTCAGCCAAGTAACACGGGAATGCTGCTTGAGCCAGATTTCCTCTTGACGTAAAGCTTCACGCAACTATGATGCTACCACGTTCTCCTCCTCCATTGGACCTCGGCCCAACGAGGAACTTCTTGGGCGATCAAGTCGATCTTGAAGCTTGCGTACTTTCTTCGCCAAATTCCCGAACTCCCGTTGACCCCAGGAGCCTAAATCATTCTACACTGCTGACAGAGCGTCAGCCAGTCCGCTCGGGCCTTGCTAGCCCGAACCTGACCGCCAAATGCGCTTCACCATATCATCATAGTCAGGGTGCGTTTGCCACACATTCTCATAGCGGAACAATCGTGGTGCGCGTGTCCAACCAGACGACATAGTGTCCTTCAGTTCTGCTAGAACAAAGCAATGATCAGATTCGATACTACAAAGATGTTTGACCTTGGAGAACTCGAAGAGATCAAGAAACTGCTGATTAACTAGGGCGGGATCGAGCCTCGCCTTGACGTTCTTGGTTCCTTGCTACCTATTATTTCATGTGAATGGTACGCCTTGCCACCCCAAGTCCTGGAGTGCACAATCAGCAACCACATCCCGAAAGCCTCGCATCTGCCCTTTCGGACGTGGGTTAACTCCAAACTACTCATCGCCTGCAGAATTTCATTGAAGTCTCCAATGCAAATCCATGCTTCATGAGGGACATCAAACAAAGTGTGCATAAAGTGCCAGTTATGGTGTCTATTTTCCACCCGAGGCTCCCCATAGAATCTCGTGAGATGCCAACTTTTATTGCCTTGTCTCACAAAAACATCAATATGGGAAGCACTGTCATTTTTCAAAGTCACATTGACATCTTTGGACCAGTAAAGGCCAATGCCACCACTGAGCCCGTCGCTGTTGACGGCAAAACAGCCTGAAAACCCCAACATGGTCTTTAGTTACTCCACTCTCCTTCCCTTGATCTTCGTCTCCATGACAAAAAGCAGGGCGGGCCCTTCTTGCTTCACCAGTTTGTGAAGCTCTTGAACTGTCCAAGGATTCCCAAGCCCTCAACAGTTCCAAGACATGGTACTCATTGGCTCGGGCAGGGTTGACTAGAAGCCGCTGCCGAAGACTCCGAGGATGGGGGTGGGCATGTTCTGTTGGGGAACGTCGCACGGGAAACAAAAATGTTCCTACGCACATGCAAACCTATCCATGGTAATGAGCATCTACGAGAGGGAGAGTGGATCTACGAACCCTTGTAGATCGCTAAGCGGGAAGCGTTAAGAAACGCGGTTGGTGTAGTCGAACTTCTTCGCGATCCAAATCGCCGAGCGTCCCGCGATCCAATCACGAACCGTCCCGTGAACACATCATGATCCGTCCCGCGAACTCATCACGATCCGTCTCACGATCTTGATCACGATCTGTCCCGCGAACTCATCACGATCCGTTCTATGATCACATCACGAACCGTCTCGCGATCTCGATCACGGTCCTTCCGATCTAGCACCGAACGGACGGCACCTCCGCGTTCAGCACACGTGCAGCTTGATGACGATCTCCACCGTCTCGATCCAGCGAGAGGAGGTGGAGAGGAGAGAGAGTTCACCGGCAGCGTGACGGCGCTCCGGTGATGGTGGTGGAGCAATTCCGGCAGGGCTTCGCCTAAGCGCTGCAGAAAACCGATCTAGAGGAGAACCTATGCACCGGTGTAACGGGTAGCACGTGGCCGGAAATTCTGTCCAAAAACCACCCAATCCACTAGTATATATAGGAGGAGAGGAGAGGAGAGGCAGCCAAGGCCTTTGGGTCGGCCGAAATAGGAGGTGGGAAGCAATCCTACTTCACCTCCAATTCTAGTTGGAGTAGGATTGCCTCCTATTGGCTGATTTTCCACTTTTTGCTTTAGGACTTTCTCTCCTGCACCATGGGCCTTTGTGGCTGTTTTCCCAGCCCACAAAGGGATGGTTATTATTCTCCCACAGCCCATGGACCTCTTGGGGTCGAAATACCCCTCCCGGAGGCCTCCTGGTACACTACCGGCACTCCAGGTACACTACCGGCACTCCCGGTACACTACCGATGAGCCCGAAACTTTTCCGGAAACCAAACTGGGACTTCCTATATATGAATATTTACCTCCGGACCATTCCAGAGCTCCTCATGACGTCCGGGATCTCATCCGGGACTCCGAACAAACTTCGGTCACCACCATACATAACTCTACTCTACCGAAACGTCACCAAACCTTAAGTGTGCAGACCCTGCGGGTTCGAGAACTATGTAGACATGACCGAGACACCTCTACGGTCAATAACCAATGGCGGGACCTGGACGTCCACATTGGTTCCTACATATTCTACGAAGATCTTTATCGGTCGAACCTCTATGTCAAGGATTCAGTTAATCCCGTACAACGTTCCCTTTGTTCTTCGGTATGTTACTTGCCCGAGATTCGATCGTCGGTATCCAATACCTAGTTCAACCTCGTTACCGGCAAGTCTCTTTACTCGTTCCGTAATACAAGATCCCGCAACTAACAATTAGTCACTTTGCTTGCAAGGCTTATTGTGATGTTGCATTACCGAGTGGGCCCCGAGATACCTCTCCGTCACACGGAGTAACAAATCCCAGTCTCGATCCATGCCAACTCAAAAGACACCATCGGAGATACCTGTAGAGCACCTTTATAGTCACCCAGTTACGTTGCGACGTTTGATACACACAAGGCACTCCTCCAATATCCGTGAGTTGCATGATCTCATGGTCATAGGAACATATACATTGACATGCAAAAAACAGTAGCAATAAACTCACACGATCATATGCTACGTTTGTAGTTTGGGTCTTGTCCATCACATCATTCTCCTAATGATGTGATCCCGTTATCAAATGACATCTCGTGTCCATGGCTAGGAAACCTTGACCATCCTTTGATCAACGAGCTAGTTCACTAGAGGCATACTAGGGACATTGTGTTGTCTATTTACCCACACATGCAATGTGTTCCCCATCAATACAATTATAGCATGGATAATAAACGATTATCATGAACAAGGAAATATGATAATAACTAATTTATTATTGCCTCTAGGGCATATTTCCAACAGTCTCCCACTTGCACTAGAGTCAATAATCTAGTTCACATCACCATGTGATTCGCATTGTTATGAATCTAACGCCTAATGAGTTCTGGGGCTCGATCATGCTTTGCATGTGAGAGAGGTCTTATAGTCAACGGGTCTGCGATATTCAGATCCGTGTGTACTTTGCAAATACCTATGTCAAACTGTAAACACTGCTACCACACTCTGCTCGGTACTATTCCAAATGGCTGCTCCACTATACGTATCCAGATTGCTACTACGAGTCATCCGGATTAGTGTTAAAGCTTGTATCGACGTAACTCCTTATGACGAACTCTTTATCACCTCCATAATCGAGAAACATCTCCTCAGTCTCTTAGTTACTGAGGATAATCTTGACCACTGTCCAGTGATCCACTCCTGGTTCACTCTTGTACCCCTTGACGGACTCATGGCAAGGCACACACAGGTGCGGTACACAGCATGGCATAATATAGAGCCTATGGCTAAGGCATAGGGGACGACGTTCGTCCTTTCTCTTTCTTCTGCCGTTGTCGAGCTTTGAGTCTCACTCAACTTTCACACCTTACAAATCAGGCGAGAACTCTTTCTCTGCCTGATCCATTTTGAACTCTTTCAAAATCTTGTCAAGGTATGCACTCATTGAAGGTCTCATCGAGCATCTTGATCTATCTCCATAGATTTTGATGCTCAACAATTAGGTAGCTTCATCCAGGTCTTCCTTTGAAAATCACTTTCCAAATGACCGTTTTATGCTTTCCAGAAACTCTACATTATTTCTGATCAACAATATGTCATCCACATATACTTATCAGAAATTCTATAGTGCTCCCACTCACTTTATTACAAATACAAGTTTCTCGTAAACTTTGTATAAACATCAAAACTTTGATCACCTCATCAAAGCGTATATTCCAACTCCGAGATGCTTGCTTCAGTCCATGGAAGGATCACCGAAGCTTGCACACCTTTTAGCATCCTTAGGCCTGACAAAACCTTCTGGTTGTATCACATACAACCTTTCCTCAAGTAAACCGTTAAGGAAACGATGTTTTGACATCCATGTGCCAGATTTAATAATTGAAAACACAGCAACTGCTAACATAATTCCAACAGACTTTAGCACCACTACGAGTGAGAAAGTCTCATCGTAGTCAACTCCTTGAACTTGTCACAAACATCTTTGCAACAAGTCGAGCTTTACAAATAGTGACATTCACCATCAGTGTCTGTCTTCATTTTAAAGATCCATTTGTACTCAACGACCTGCCATCCAACAAGCAAGTCTACCAAAGTCTACACTTGGTTTTCATACATGGATCCTATCTCGGATTTCATGGCCTCCAACCATTTATCGGAATCCGGGCCCATCATCGCTTCTCCATAGCTCGTAGGTTCATCGTTTGTCCAACAACATGACCTCCAAGACAGGGTTGTCGTACCGCTTAGGAGCAGTACACATCCTTGTCGACCTACGAAATTTGATAGTAACTTGATCTTGAAGCTTCATGATCATCATCATTAACTTCCTCTTCAACTAACGTAGGCTTCACAGAAACAACATCCTGCGCTGCGCTACTCTCTGGTTGAACAAAGTTTAAACAACCTCATCAAGTTCTATCTTCCTCCCACTTAATTCTTTCGAGAGAAACTTTTCCTCGAGAAAGGATCCATTTTAGTAACAAACACTTTGCACTTGGATCTGAGATAGAAGGTTCACCCAACTGATCTTAGGGTATTCTATGAAGATGCATTTGTGCGCCTTGGGTTCGACCTCATTAGGTGAAAACATTTTCCACACAAGTGTCGCAGCCCCAAGTATTAAGAAATGACTGCTTAGGTTTCTATCAAACCATAATTTACATGGTGTCATCTCAACGGATTTAGATGGTGCCCTATTTAAAGTGAATGTAGTTGTCTCTAATGCATAACCCCAAAATTATAGTAGTAAAACGACAAGAGACATCATAGCACGCACCATGTCCAATAGAGCATAACTATGATGTTCGGACACACCATCACACTATGGTGTTCCAGGTGGCGTTTAGTTGTGAAATAACTTTCACATTGTCTTAAGTTGTATGCCAAACTCGTAACTCAGATATTCACCTCCACGATCATATCGCAGTCACTTTTATCTTCTTGTCACGATGATCTTTAAACTTCACTCTGAATTTGCTTGAACCTTTCAAACGATTCAGACTTGTGTTTCATTAAATAAATATACACTATATCTACTCAAATCATCAGTGAAGGTAAGAAAATAAAGATATCCACTGCACGCTACAAGACTCACTAGATTGCATACATCAACATGTATCATTTCCAATGAATCACTTGCCCGCTCCATCCAACGGGGTCCTTTAGTCATCTTGCCCAAGAGGCATGGTTCGCACGTCTCAACCGATTCGAAATCGAATGAGTCCAAATATCCATCAGCATGGAGTTTCTTCATGCGCTTTATACCAATATGACATTTAGCGGCAGTGCCACAAGTATGTGGTACTATCATTATTAACTTTGTATCTTTTGACATCAATGTTATGAACATGTGTACTACTACGATCAAGATTTCAACAAACCATTCTCACTGGGTGCATGACCATTGAAGGTATTATTCATGTAAACAGAATAACCATTATTGTCTAACTTAAATGAATAACCGTATTGCAATAAACATGATCTAATCATGTTCATGCTCAACGCAAAACACCAAATAACATTTATTTAGGTTCATCACTAATCCTGAAGGTAGAGAGAGCGTGCGATGTTGATCACATCAACCTTGGAAACATTTCCAACACACATCGTCACCTCACCCTTAGCTAGTTCTCCGTTTATTCCGTAGCTTTTATTTCGAGTTACTAACATTTAGCAACCGAACCGGTATCCAATACCCAGGTGCTACTAAGAGTACTAGCAAGGTACACATTAATAACTCGTATATCAAATATACTTCTATCAATGTTGCCAGCCTTCTTATCTACCAAGTATCTAGGGTTGTTCCGCTTCAGCGACCTCTCACCTCATAATAGAAGCACTTAGTCTCGGGTTTGAGTTCAACTTTGGGTTGCTTCACTGGAGCAGCAACTGACTTGCTATCCATGAAGTTTCCCTCCTTGCTCTTGCCCTTTTCGAAACTAGTGGTTTGATTAACCATCAACACTTGACGCTCCTTCTTGATTTCTACCTTCGCGGTGTCAAACATCGCGAACAACTCAGGGATCAATACTTCTATCCCTGGTGTATTATAGTTCATCACTAAGTTCTAGTAGCTTTAGTGACAGTGACTTGGAGAACTATATCAATCACTATCTTATCTGGAAGATCAACTCCCACTTGATTCAAGCGATTGTAGTACCCAGACAATCTGAGTACATGCTCAACGATTGAGCTATTCTCCTTCATCTTACAGGCAAAGAATCTTGTTGGAGATCTCATATCTCGCAACACAGGCACGAGCCTGAGATCACAATCTCTGCTCCTAGAACATCTCATATGTTCCGTGACGTTCAAAACGTTTCGGAGCCTCAATTCTAAGCCGTAATGCATGACGCACTAAACTATCTAGTAGTCATCGAAACGTGCATGTCAGATGTTCACAACATCTATAGACGACGCTAGAGGGGGTAGCGCACCGAGCGGTGCATTAAGGACATAAGCCTTCTGTGCAGCAATGAGGACAATCCTTAGATCACGGACCCAGTCCGCAATATTGCTACCAACATCTTTCAACTCTATTTCTCTAGGAACATATAAAAATTTAAGGGAGCTACAGCGCGAGCTAGTAATCTACAACATAATTTGCAAAGACACTTTGACTATGTTCATGATAATGAGTTCAATTAATCATATTACTTAAGAACTCCCACTCAAATTGACATCCCTCCGATCATTCGAGTGATACATGATCCAAATTCACCAACTCAAGTCCGATCATCACGTGAGTTGAGGTGGCTGCAATGGTGAACATCATCATGTTGATCATATCTACTATATGACTCATGTTCGACCTTTTGGTCTCTTGTGTTCCGAGGCCATGTATGTACATGCTAGGCTCGTCAAGTTTAACCCGAGTGTTCTGCATGTGCAACACTGGCTTGCACCCGTTGTATGTGAACGTAGAGTCTATCACACCCGATCATCACGTGGTGTCTCAACACGACGAACTTTCGCAACGGTGCACACTCGGGGAGAACACAATTTATCTTGAAATTAAGTGAGGGATCACCTTATAATGCTACCGTCGTCCTAAGCAAAACAAGGTGCATAAAAAGGATTAACATCACATGCAAATCATAAGTGACATGATATGGCCATGAACTTGTGCTTTTGATCCCCATCTAGAAAGCACCGGCATGATCTCCATCGTCACCGGCATGACACCATGATCTCCATCATCTTGATCTCCATCAATGTGTCGCCATCGGGGTTGTCATGCCCTGCATGCTTCTACTACTATTGCTACCGTTTAGCGATAAAGTAAAGCATTACATAGCGCTTAATGATTGACACGCAGGTCATACAATAATTAAAGACAACCCTATGGCTCCTGCGGGTTGTCGTATTCATCGACATGCAAGTCGTGATAATCTATACATCACATGATCATATCATACATCACATATATCACATCATGTAATTGGCCATATCATATCACAACATACCCTGCAAAAACAAGTTAGACGTCCTCTAATTGTTGTTGCATGTTTTACGTGGCTGCTACGGGTATCTAGCAAGAACGATTCTCACCTACGCATAAACCACAACGGTGATACATAGATTTCTTTTCAACCTTCTCAAGGACCGTCTTTGTCGGATCCGATCCAACTAAAGTGAGAGAAACTGTCACCCGCAAGCCATCTAAGCAACAAGTTGCGTCGAGGGAACCGGTCTCTCGTAAGCGTACGAGTAATGTTGGTCCGGGCCGCTTCATCTCACAATCCCGCTGAACCAAAATCCGACCAAGGGAGGAAGCAATCTAAGCATCAAGGCCCACAAACCTTTTGTGTTCTACTCGAGATCTCATCGAACCATCAACCTAGCTCATGATGCCACTGTTGGGGAACGTCGCATGGGAAACAAAAAATTTCCTACGCACACGCAAACCTATCCATGGTGATGAGCATCTACGAGAGGGAGAGTGGATCTACGTACCCTTGTAGATCGCTAAGCGGGAAGCGTTAAGAAACGCGGTTGGTGTAGTCGAACTTCTTCGCGATCCAAATCGCCGAGCGTCCCGCGATCCAATCACGAACCGTCCCGCGAACACATCATGATCCGTCCCGCGAACTCATCACGATCCGTCTCACAATCTTGATCATGATCTGTCCCGCGAACTCATCACGATCCGTTCCGTGATCACATCACGAACCGTCTCGCGATCTCGATCACGGTCCTTCCGATCTAGCGCCGAACGGACGGCACCTCCGCGTTCAGCACACGTGCAGCTTGATGACGATCTCCACCGTCTCGATCCAGCGAGAGGAGGTGGAGAGGAGAGAGAGTTCACCGGCAGCATGACGGCGCTCCGGTGATGGTGGTGGTGCAATTCCGGCAGGGCTTCGGCTAAGCGCTGCAGAAAACCGATCTAGAGGAGAAACTATGCACCGGTGTAACGGGTAGCACGTGGCCGGAAATTCTGTCCAAAAACCACCCAATCCACTAGTATATATAGGAGGAGAGGAGAGGAGAGGCAGCCAAGGCCTTTCGGTCGGCCGAAATAGGAGGTGGGAAGCAATCCTACTTCACCTCCAATTCTAGTTGGAGTAGGATTGCCTCCTATTGGCTGATTTTCCACTTTTTGCTTTAGGACTTTCTCTCCTGCACCATGGGCCTTTGTGGCTGTTTTCCCAACCCACAAAGGGCTGGTTATTATTCTCCCACATCCTATGGACCTCTTGGGGTCGAAATACCCCTCCCGGAGGCCTCCCGGTACACTACCGATGAGCCCGAAACTTTTCCGGAACCAAACTGGGACTTCCTATATATGAATCTTTACCTCCGGACCATTCCGGAGCTCCTCATGACGTCCGGGATCTCATCCGGGACTCTGAACAAACTTCGGTCACCACCATACATAACTCTACTCTACCGAAACGTCACCAAACCTTAAGTGTGCAGACCCTGCGGGTTCGAGAACTATGTAGACATGACCGAGACACCTCTGCGGTCAATAACCAATGGTGGGACCTGGACGTCCACATCGGTTCCTACATATTCTACGAAGATCTTTATCGGTCGAACCTCTATGTCAAGGATTCAGTTAATCCCGTATAACGTTCCCTTTGTTCTTCGGTATGTTACTTGCCCGAGATTCGATCGTCGGTATCCAATACCTAGTTCAACCTCGTTACCGGCAAGTCTCTTTACTCGTTCTGTAATACAAGATCCCGCAACTAACAATTAGTCACTTTGCTTGCAAGGCTTATTGTGATGTTGCATTACCGAGTGGGCCCCGAGATACCTCTCCGTCACACGGAGTAACAAATCCCAGTCTCGATCCATGCCAACTCAACAGACACCATCGGAGATACCTGTAGAGCACCTTTATAGTCACCCAGTTACGTTGCGACGTTTGATACACACAAGGCACTCCTCCAATATCCGTGAGTTGCATGATCTCATGGTCATAGGAACGTATACATTGACATGCAGAAAACAGTAGCAATAAACTGACACGATCATATGCTACGTTTGTAGTTTGGGTCTTGTCCATCACATCATTCTCCCAATGATGTGATCCCGTTATCAAATGACATCTCGTGTCCATGGCTAGGAAACCTTGACCATCCTTTGATCAACGAGCTAGTTCACTAGAGGCATACTAGGGACATTGTGTTGTCTATTTACCCACACATGCAATGTGTTTCCAATCAATACAATTATAGCATGGATAATAAACGATTATCATGAACAAGGAAATATGATAATAACTAATTTATTATTGCCTCTGGGGCATATTTCCAACATGTTCTTCTTTGGAATCCTCTCTGGGAAGGTCTCCTCCAGCTCACCCGTTCCATGCTCAGTAACATGGGCTGCATCTGCCCAGTGTCTTGGTCCATGGTTGCCTCCCCCTTCTCCGTGATAGCCAGAGTTGTAGTAGCCACCGGACGATAAACTTGCGACTGCTGAGGGGCCCCTTTGCGCTTGTTTTGGTGCGTGTGCTTGGCAGGAGAGGTGGCCTCCGTTCCCTTTGAATGCTTGGTGCTAGACGAACGAGATTCCCGAGTGCTAGGAGGTGGGCCTTGATTCTCCTTCGTTGAATACTCACCAGAATTTGTCTTCTTCTTGTCCTCCGGCGCCCTGAGGCTCGGTTTGAAAGGTAGAGCTCCCTTCTCGTCACGAGTCCCCGGCATCGGGAAGAACAAATCTGAATGCCCCAGCCGGCCGCATGAGAAATAGAATTGGGGGATGTTCTTGTATTGAATGTCATAGCAATCTGTTATATTCCTCTTGGTCGACTCGATCAGGATCCATCTGTGTAGGGGTTTCTCCACTGCAATCGTGACTCGTGCTCTGGAACCCCCCCCCCCCCACACACACACACAGGATCAATCTCCACCACCAAGACCTTAGCATCAATTTGTCGTGCAATAGCTAGGCCCTTGGTGTTTGTTTTCAGGTTGTAAGGGAGCTTCACAACCCGAGCCCATACCGGCAGCCGATCGAACTTGAGTTCCGATGGCAGGATGTGCGATTCAAACTCCTCCAGGATGACTGCATGTTTGCTTATATGCCATGGGGCACCGTCCCAGACGCGGTCACTGTCCCTCTTGGATGCAAACTCTGCTGCGAACATGTTCTCTCCTAAAGGACGAAAAGCCAAGCCCTTAGGGTTACCCCATGCTAGGCGGAGGGCATTAGTGATTGTCTGGATATGTAGTAGATTCCGGTACAAGACCTTGCCCGCCAGGAGCCACTTTGGCGTTGCACCTTCATCCGTGTCATCGATGATCAGAGGCGTCTCCTCCTCTTCAGAGATGTCGAGCTTGCCGAGCTTCTCCTCCAACTGCGCCCGCACCGCGCGCGGTGAGAGAGCGCCGCCACCTCTCGTCCCCGATGTTGCCATGGACGCCAGGATCCGATTGCGCACCGCCGATGAGATCTGCGGGCATCGTCAAAGTCGCCTACCCCTAATGGGGGGGGGGGGTAGGGTTTCGGAAAAGAGCCAGGACAAGTACCTAAACGGTGGCAGTCATACACGACGTGGTCGCCGATCATTCTGGACAGCAACTGTCTGACCGCGGTTGTCCGGATAAATATTTTCTTTAGCAACGGAACATCTTTTTCCTGTCCTTCTTTACAACAGAATACTGGAGTTTCCTGGTGCAACGAGCCAGCGACTACATCTGAAATAGATTATACAGTACAGCTCATCTTCGTCAACACCCACGATAATGAAGGTCGTCGTGCTAGATCACGTAGATGGATATGGATTCGATCGACCTCAGTACGAGCGCCCAAGGTCACGAAAATACTAGTATTATACGGGCAATATAAAAGAAAGAAGTGTACGTGCTTCAAATATCTTAACACCTCCCCACGATGATTAATCCTGACGCCAACTACGACCTGACCGTTTCTCATGAACCGCAGCACACAGAGACGGCACGAAATAATAATCAATCAGAATTAAGCTCACTCACGATCATGATGCACATCGGCGTAAAAGTATCCAGAGACCAGCAATTTACGTACGTGCTACGTGCACCGGCGTACAGGATCGATACGATAGAGAACCGAACGTCATGCCGACACGACACGAGCGCGCCTACTCCTGATCACACCCGTGCGATATCTTGGGCGTGCTCATGCAGGAGGACACGGACACCGGCGACGACGGGAAGGAGAAGGACACGCGCGCGGACGCGGCGCCGCTGCCGCCGTGCGGCATGACGCGGGACGACGACTGCTGCGACCGGCGCCAGTACGAGAAGGACGACGACAGCGCCCTCCGGCCGCCGCGCGCCGACGAGGCCGACCTCCTCCACGCCACGTCGCCGCCGGGTGGCGCGCCGGTCGCGGACGGGGACGACGGCCACCACGTGGAGAGCGACGCCGACGCCAGGAAGGTGACGCGCTGGGACGCGGACGCGTCGGCGTCGGCGGCGGCGGGAGGATCGTCCACGCTCTTGCCGGAGCTCAGCTTCGCCAGCGGGGTCTGCTTCTTCTTGGAGCGGCGGGGGAGGTGGAAGCACAGCGCGGCGCACCCGGTGCCCATGTCCGGCCGCCGCGGCGCCCGCGCCCGCGGCGGGCTGCTGCTGGTTTCCCGGGACGACGGCTCGGTCGACACGGGGGCGTCTTCTTGGGGAGCAGCCATGGGTGGCGCTGCAAGGTCGGCTTGGCGGGATGGAAGCGAGGGACTGCTCTGGAGCATGGGCGGACAACTGACTTGACGTGGTATCACGAGTGGTTTATAGCGGAACGCAGGTCCAGACAGAACTACGTGTGGCCTGGCTATTTTAAAGCAGAAAACCGTTTACGGTTTACAATTTGTTTTTGCGTCAACTACTCAACCACAAAGTGGCCGGCATAACCAGGTGGAAACAATCTAGCAAGACTATTGTAATTTTAGATTTTAGATTAGATTCCTTTGGCAAATTCCGCAGAAATGGGAATGCCATGACATGTTCTTTTACATAGCAAGTGAATGCCATGTGTGTTGTTGCCTTGTTGGTAAAATGCTTGATGCCAAAATTCAACTACGACAAGATTGAGTTGGAAGAAGCCCTTGTTAGTGAGCGCCATCTCTCAAGTGACCTAAAGATCTCACTTGCTATGTGTTTTATAAGTTTTGCTCCACACATAGCTACGTTTAGATTTTCCTCCTTTCTCTCTAAAATGGACCAGGAGTTAATCTAAAAACAGATTAGATGAATCAATGCAAAAGAATCATGATTCTCCTAGCTCTGAAACATATATCTCAGGTTGCAGGTGGGACTGTATGTGGGTGTCCCATCACAAACCCACTTCCTCCCACCACTGTTTGCTGGCAAGTAGTGGACAACCCACTAAAATTTTGATGGGATAAGTGGGATTAAGTGGGATCCCATTTAAGAATCTCATACAAGCATGCAACAATGAAATAAACACAAAAGCTCCAGCCTTCAGTTACCACACGCTACACAGTTACAGCTTCCAGAATCTCATACATGTATGCTACATGCAGCATGCAACAAAGGAATTAATGCAAATTTTCTTCACGCGGGATACATGCAACCATATCATAACACCATTTGCTTTAGAAATGAACATTACAAATGCCTGGAATTTTTTACGAGTTTTTGGTCTCGACATGGGTGACACGCTGACATGAGCCATTTCTTTCTTCCTCTTTTGAATCCTTTGGCCGCATGGACGGTAGCGATTCTAAGGAAGATCAAGTATGACAAAACCTGTAGCGTAAAAAGTAAATCAAACTTCTAAAAAACAAGAAAAATCAACAACCAAAACTAAGACCATAATTGCAAAATACATTACTAGGCGAATCATTTTTGTAGATTTTAAAGCATTGTTAGTTCATGGAAGATCTTATGGCTCAGGTTCAAACTTCAAAAGTTAATCGAGTACATGAGAATTGAAGGGAACATGGGAAAATGTTATTGCACAAGATAGACTCCAAAGTATTACACGGGCCATGTATAGTTGCATAGTGCTTCCAGGTTATGATTAAGAGAGCTATTTAAGAAGATGGGCAAGTGCTATTTCTTCAAGTACTTCCAATGGGTTCCTCTCTTTTCAAAAATAGAAGTATATCATGATATAATAATGTATCGAAAGTGCAAAGTACATCTGCAGAATTACCTTAGGTGGTTCCAGTATCGTCTTGATCACCACTGTGGTCTCCAACTGTTGGTTCCGCCTTTTGATGATTTGCAATATTGAAGGCATTCATGATGAAACATTCAAAATGGAAGGTATTAGATAAAGTATGACAAAATGATCAAAAGCATGTTACCGGCTGCTCGAAGCTAGTCCTCGAGGCACATCAGTGTCTCACCGGTACTCGGGCTCAAACTACTTCTATTTTCAGTGATGACCCTTCCAGCATTGCTGAATGCAGCCTCTGCAGGCACTGTAGACACGGACACTGCCAATATGTCCCGCACTATAGCCGCAAGCACTGGATACTTTGCGGAGTGGATTTCCCACCACTTCAAGATATCCAACTTCTGTCGACGAGGAAACAAGTCTTCTTCAAGATATCGTTGTAGCTCATTCGAGTTGTGGGATCTTTTCAACCTTAAATGCTTACCCCAATCATCAAGAGTTCCCTCCTCATCCTCCGCTGCAAGCTCATCATCATCATCACAAGTGTTTTCAAATTCAGATGCATATTCAGCAAATAGGATCTTCATCGCACTCTGCACATTGGTAAGATATTTCTCGGCGCCATCGCCAAAAGTTGCAGTCAATCGGAAGTCAACATATTCATATTTGTACCTCAGATCAAAAATCACCGGCACACAACTTTCTAAGAATGACTCCTCAAAATATTTGATCCACTTCTTCTCCATCTCTTTCACCATGGCAATAATGGTAGGGTTTTTACTCAACAATTCTTTCTCCATTATCTGCTTCACATTCCAGACCTCGTGGAAGTAAAGGTGAGAGGTGGGATATGTCCTACCCGAGATTTTCTTTGTGGCTGTGTAGAAAGAGCCCAAAAGATGGCAAATAGATTCGGCCATCTTTCATTCACTAGCTGAAGGAGCAAATTTATACTCTTTGTCGGCTTCTTTCAAGGCTTCAAGCGCTGCTCTTAATGGCAATGACGATTCAAGCATGAGGTATGTTGAATTCCATCTTGTAAGCACATCTACCGAAGGATGGTTTTTACAAGCAAGTCCCACTTGCGCAATCATCTCATCAAATTTCTCCATTCTACCTTGTGAACTTTTGACAAACATCACTGATTCTCTAATTCTACCAACAACTGGCGCTATTGCATTGAGTCTATCTTGCACCACAAGATTCAGTACATGAGCAGCACATCTGACATGCAATAGTTTCCACTGTGATGGACAAGAAACCTATCTGCCAAATTCTTTCTCAAGTGGACAACCATCGAGCTATTAACGGATGCATTGTCTAGGGTAAAGCTGAAGATTTTTTTTCTTCAATGTTCCAATCTCTCAAGCTCTTTTGTACCATATCAAACATGTTATGGGCATCGTGTGGGGTTTCCAACATGCAAAATCTGATTATTTTGTTTTGTAGAGTCCACGAGTCATCAATAAAGTGGGTGGTTATGCATAAATAACCTAGTTCTTGATTCGATGTCCACATGTCACCCATTAATGATACTCGAGAATTTAGAGTGCTAAAGAATGCTTGAATTTCTTTTTTGTGCTTAGCATATGAAGCAGTGCAATCATCTTTAATTGTTGCTCTGGATACAACGTTGAACCATGGATTCAACGTCTTAACAAAGGACCTAAAGCCAGAATACTCAACAAAAGAGAAAGGTAATTCATGTACCATAATTAACTTTACCAATGCTCTATGTGCACGCCCTTGGTCAAACTTCCAATCTGGATCAACTACACTAGTTGTTCATATCTTGGCAACCATACCATCCATTTTAGCTTTCTCCTCACATACCTCCAAATGTTTACCGATGTGACTTGTACCTGACTTTTTGGAGGCAGGAAAGAGTTGGTTGCAATGAGTGCAACTACCTTGTGCGAGCATACCATCGACATATATTGCTTCTACCTCATTCCAAATTTTGGATTTTAATTATTGTGGTCTGCGTGAACCAAGTTTTGCTACATTTGGTGACAGAGCTAGCAGTGAAGGTTGTGAAAGGGAGCTCTCTAGTGACTTAGACTTTTTTCCCTTCTTGCTAAGGATGACACTATCACATTGTTAAGAACTGGAGATCTTACCACCTTTTTGGATAGTGATGGTTGCTTATTCTTCTCAACGAGTAAAGATCCAGGTGGTGGTTTCTTATCCTTGTCGATTGGCAAAGATCCAAGTGATGGTTTAGTTGAAACATCTCTCTGGCAAACAGGAAAAAGATAAACAAATAAGCTTAATAGAGAGCCAATCTGATAGTTGTTGCAATTGAAATATCTCTTTAGGTGGTAAGATAGTCGTCGAAATTCACCTTATTCAGCATTTCCTTACTCTTTGGTGGCGCCTGCTTATCCATGTCAATGGCCAAAGGTCCAAGTAATGGTACAAGTGGATTAGTGCACATTTCTTCACTAGCCTGAGAGAGAGAGAGAAATTGTCATGACTAAAGATTGTATGTCTATTTCTTGGACATTGACGCCTTCATGATAAAGTAGTGTGATAGTTTACCTTTCTCTTTTTCTTGGACGTCGACGGCTTCATGACAACTTTGTTCGTTTCTTCGTGTTCCCCGTGATGCTCGCTGCTAGTCTGTCTACTTCGCTTCCCTTTCTTGCTCTTTTGTGGTTCCATATGGAGATCACCAACACCCTTGTGCTCCTCCAAATAATCCAATACACATAAGTAATCCCAAATAAACTAAAAAATATTGAAGTTATTTGGAAAACTTCTCAACAAACTTTTTGAAGCATTGTCTCGGATCATTTTGCACATATCTCATGTACATGCACGTTGCAATAATCTTCAGACAAGCCTAGCTACAAAACAGTCAAAGAAGAGATGATCTATGGTTTCTTCTTTGCACAAACGGGGCAAGCTTTACTGTTAATTCTCCTTTTTCTTAGGAAAGGAGGATGACCCCCGGCCTCTGCACCTGGGAGATGCATGCAACCATTTTATTAATTATTCATGAAAATCTTAAAAAGTACTGCATCAATATGTATGAATCTGTCATCTTGGCAACATATGTCGTTACTCCAAACCACTTGATGAAGGGATGCAAAAAATACCGAGTCGAATACCCAGAAGTCTCACGTAAACCTAACATCTAAATTCGGAGGGCCCAACCAAGCCACATACCGGGTCTGGGGCACAGACCGGTCCAACGCACACTCGTAGGTCGTTGTCGCCGTCTTCCATCGATCCATCTTCAGAGAAGGTACTGATGCAACGACTTTGTCAGGCCTGTAGTCGACGCCGCCACGGCGCCAAACAGTGACACCGCCCTGCACTCGTCCATCCAAACACATATGTCGTCGACATTCAGCTGCACCATGCTGCCAATACTCATCGTCATCGACGTGGTAGATACACCACCGCTCCTCCTCCCAACCTCCACACCCTAATTATCTTTAATCAAGATGTTGTCTTTAGTCACCAGTCAAAGAAACAAGACTTGACAATCGTTGCTTCCTCATGTCATGTTGTTTGTCTTCAAGAAAGAACTTTGCGATGGTCGGTCTTTTCACAACCGTCAAGGAGACCATTGTCGCTTCCTCATGTCATGTTGTTTGTCTTCAAGAAACTTAACTTGTATAACAATTCACCGTGGCCTTCCTCGACGGAAATATACTTTGAAGCTTTGTGCAAAGACCGACACTGGCACTAGATGGGGGATCCTCTTGATGAGGAATGGACTCATGGTGGATATCTCAAGCATCACCACCACCACATAGCGCCTCTTGGCCATGATCCACATGACGGACTCAAACGTTTGCTTCAACATCATTTAGGTGTATGAGTCGGACGCATCCTCTTACAAATATGTCGCCTTTACCAAGCTTATTGATAAAAAACATGTGGGTGATGTGGCTCGCCTCGAGTGTTTTCAACTGAATCCACCGCGCTAGTGACAAAAATGAGATAAATTGTATAGAAGCATGGTAATTGCTTTCGTGACACGCTTCAAAAATAGCGAGTTCAAGGGGATCCTTCTGCAAAAAATAGACACTTCACATGGAGTAATGAGTGGGAAAACCCGACCATGTGCAAGCTTGACTATTCTTTTGTAACGATGAATGATGACCCACAAGTATAGGGGATCAATCGTAGTTCTTTCGATAAGTAAGAGTGTCAAACCCAACAAGGAGCTGAAGGATATGATAAGCAGTTTTTAGCAAGGTAATTTCTGCAAGCATTGAAATTGTAAGTAACAAGTAGTTTGATAGCGAGGCGATTTGTAATGAGCGAATAACGGTAACAATAAGTAGGATGCATTAAGGTAGCCCAATCCTTTTGTGTCAAAGGACAGGCCAAAAGTATCTCTTACGATGAGCAAAGTGTTCTTGAGGGTACACGGGAATTTCATCTAGTCACTTTCGTCATGTTGGTTTGATTCGTGTTCGCTACTTTGATAATTTGATATGTGGATGGACCAGTGCTGAGGTGTTGTTCTTACTCGAACGAACAACCTACTTATGATTAACCCCCTCGCAAGAATCCACAACCACGAGAAAAGTATTAAGACAAAGTCTAACCATAGCATTAAACATGTGGACCCAAATCAGCCCCTTACAAAGTAACGCATAAACTAGGGTTTAAGTTTCTATCACTCTCGCAACCCATCATCTAATAACTACCCCACAATGCATTCCCTTAGTCCCAAGGATGGTAACGTGTCATGTAGTCGACGTTCACATGACACCACTAAGGGAATCACAACATACATATCATTAAAATATCGAACACATATCAAATTCACATGAGTACTTGCAACATGACTTATCCCTTGACCTCAAGAACAAAGTAACTACTCACAAATAATATTCATGCTCAAGATCATAGGGGTATTAAATAGCATAATGGATCTGAACATATGATTTCCACCAAATAAACCATATAACAATCAACTACACAAGGTAATCAACACTACTAGTCACCCACAGGTACCAATCTGAGGTTCTGGTACAAAGATTGAACACAAAAGATGAACTAGGGTTTGAGACGTGATGGTGTTGTTAAAGAAGATGATGAAGAATGGCCTCCCCAAGATGAGAGGGTTGTTGGTGTTGACGATGGCTTTGATTTCCCCCTCCGGGAGGAAAGTTCCCCCGGCGGAATCGCTCCGCCGGAGGGCAAAAGTGCTCCTACCCAAGTTCCGCCTCGAGGTGGCGGTGCTTCGTCCCGAAAGTCCTCCTCTGATTTTTTTCTAGGTTAATTTGTACTAAATACGAGAAGATGGGCTCCTGAGGTGGGCCTGGGAGCCCACCCTCCCCGAGGGCGCGCCAGGGGTGGCATCCGCGCCCTGGTGGAGGGTGGCCACCTGGTGCCCCCCCCCCCTCCGGTAGTTCTTTGCTCCAAAAATTATTATTTAATATATAAAAATTCCCGTGACTTTTCAGCTTCATTGGAGTTGTGCAGAATAGGTATCTCTGACGTGCTTTTTCGGGGTGCTAAATTCCAGTTGCCGGCATTCTCCCTCTTGATGTAAACCTTGCAATTTATGAGAGAAAAGGCATTATAATTACTTCCCAAAGTATTATTATGCATAAAAACATTATAAATAACAGTAGTAAAGCATGATGCAAAATGGACGTATTAACGGATGAGACACTCAATTTAGCGCTCATTTGTCCCATGTTGTCTCTTCCTCGCTTTCCAACCATTACTCTCATTTGCTCGTGGGTGATAGGCGACCTTGAGTCTTCAAGTTAGAAAAAATGGACCTCTCTTCCGGGATTCAACGAGGAGGTGCAAAAGGCTTGGAATGAACATATACCATATCACATTGAGCCCTACCAAGTGGTGTACCACAAGCAAAAGAAAATTGGGTTACGTCTTTCGAAATGGAGTACGAGAATGTTCTCTAAAGCAAAGCTCCACCTGCATGCTACCCTTTTGGTTATTCTACACCTTGACATTGGCTAAGAGGAGCGTCAATTTTCCAATAAGGAGCACAAACTTAAAGCAATGTTCAAGAGGGGGGGGGTTATAAACTAGGTCGTCCTTGAGAGGGGTCGGAAAAAAATCATGTGCAATAATGGATAGCTTGAAAGAGGGTGATGCTAACACCAAATTACTCCGCATGCAGCTAAATGCTAGAAGGTGGAATAGCCACATCCATAGGATTAAGCATAACCAAGGTTAGGTCACCGAGTATGACCAAAATTAGGAAATTATGCATGATCACCTCTCAGATGTAATGGAAAAAATGGAACCCATTGGATCAAAGGACTTCAATTGGGATGATCTTAACCTCGAGGCTTGAGATTTGAAGGATCTGTAGGATCGTTTCACCGATAGGTGAGGGGGCATCACTTAAATATGTAGTGATAAGGCGCTTGTGCCGGATTGCTTTACGGGGGCTTTCTTCAAGAAGTGTTAGAACATTGTCAAAGACAATATCATGAGAGTTTATTTACCTATTTGACAACATCCATGTGGCACACCTCCACTGAAGAGTTGGGGCTTTTTGTAGGAGTTCTTATGGCATGTATAATCGTTGATAGCACCGCCTTATCTTACACATAGCATATAATGGGTTATCTCTTAGAATTATCTCCTAAATTTATGGAAATTATTCTAGAAAATATGTAACTAAGAGATGAAATCTTATACAATGGGCAAAATTATCTTATTTCTAAGAGATCATCTCTTATAGAAGGCAAACTTGTTTTCTCATTTCTTTCTCGTCCAACTCAACAATTATCCTAGGTGGCGTTGTTAAAATAACATCATTGTACACGTCTTTATACATCCACACCGGAACTTCTAGAGTTTTTTTACAGCAGGGAACTTTTACAGTTAAATCTGCATTTTTTTACCTTAAAAAAACTACATTTCTCATTACTTTAAGTACGCAAGTTTCATTGTAAACTCAAAGAGATGGAAGCGCCGAGCGAGTGCTCATACCAAACGCATAACGACAAGCTGACATGATTTACGCCGAGAGAGAAAAATAATGACACAAGCTGGCATGATCTGTCTAAGCAACCGCACTGCGTTATTCGAGCAGCGTCTCAGCGTCTCTTCTAAGTACTCAACAGTTCCTGCGAAATTGATCATCATCAGTTCGTTGTGTGCGTGCACTACGCCCGGCGAGGTGTTATTTAACGCTAACCACACGTATCATG
The DNA here is from genome assembly GCA_022496015.1 of Hordeum marinum. NCBI lineage: Eukaryota > Viridiplantae > Streptophyta > Magnoliopsida > Poales > Poaceae > Hordeum > Hordeum marinum. The sequence goes on from CM039672.1 coordinate 392,761,124, forward strand.
CGCTGGCTCTTGGCCCGGACGAACAAGCTTAATCGAGCAACGCAGGTGGTTGATACCGGGGGCACACTCCTTCCTCCGAGCTGGATCGCTGCACTCTGTTCTGCTCAGCTGGTTGTTTTTGGCGACATGAGGCTGGCGTGACCTCCTCTGCGTGCTGGTGACAGCGATAGAGGGAACTGGGAATGTATTGTTGGGGTCTCCATCGTTTGTTTAGAAAACCTACTTTGACCACAGTCCAATATTGTAATAGGGGCATCCTGATTAATGGTTTGGATGTCGCGTCATCAAGCCGTGTGTTTGGATATGGGGTGTGCATAAACAAAGTATCAATGAGGGTTTTTTTTAACTGACAAAGCATTAATGAGTTGGTTGGTCTATTTTTTCTTGTAAGGGTACCCGCCGTTAGATCGTGATCGCCTATATGAACCCATATGTAGTTGATGGTTAGGAGTATAGTGATATTCCTTGTTCACTAAAGTCAAATCCTAGAATTCGACACTCGTGCTTGTATTTTTCTAGTCATTCCGATGATATGTGTTCAGTTTATAAGGATGATTGCATGCTTTTGTATGTGAACGGTTTTGATTGTACTGTGTTAAAAAAATCATGATTACCTATGGAATTTTTTTTGTCACCTGTTACTGTCCTACAAAAAGAAATCTTGTTACCGCTGGTGCTGGGTTGCAGCAACGCACGATTCAGTTCTCTTATTTTGCAGTAAGGGCTAAAGGGTGTGCTCGGTTTGAATCGTCAAATATAATATAACGGGCCCGATCAGTCCTTGGGCCATGTTCTCGCGTTTGGTTGAGTTACAAAAGGAAACCCGCTCATTCTTCAAAAAAAGAAAATATTATCAATACTCGAAACACACTCATTCATGTAACTAGATGAAATCCCGCGCGTTGCTGCGGGATTTTTTCCATAAATTTTCAAAGAAAAGGCCAGGAAAAATACTCATGTAACAAAATCGTACAACAGAGTTGCACATAATGCAGAACTGGAAGTGTACATTAAGGTAAGGGAAAAAGTACAAGTAATGCCTCGTAATGAAGGTTTGCAGAAAATATGTACGTGATAGCAGTTGATGCAGATGTTTCTTAACTCAGGCAGATGATGGAACAAAAAAAACTGTAGTACATACATGGTAGATTAATTTGACATTTGTAGTGATGATCATCCTGCAAAAAAAAAAAACAGGACAGAGTACAATTTCACAAATCTAGTTTCTAAACATAAAACCTGACCAAGAAAATATGACATGGCGGATCAAGATGAGTGAGATATCTGACTGAATGAAGATTAATAACAGTGCATCCGACAACTTTATAGTTTGTTGCCAAAAGGATAAAAAATCAAGAGTTTTCTGTTACTGTAGCCAATCAGTGACAGACAAAAACACACTGATCAGTTGCACCAATGAAGGTATTGTTCTCATGCACGCAGAACGCATATGTAATGTGTCATTCCCTCGATCTCCCCAGTCCCCGCACAAACACCTAAGATGGCACCATGCAAGCAAATCATTCACCTCCATCAGCCCTCCAGGCATTTTATATCCAATAAACACAACACGTCGCTCATGTATTCATCCAACAAATAGAACAGTACATATACGTACATGAGACACAAAGACGAAGAACTCACCAGGCCCAACCACCGAAGCAAGGCGAACCCCACAGAAACACAGAACATGCCGCTCACCGATGTCCATCAAGCTGGCCGTGTACTCAAAATACCGTCGACAAACCATCCATCTGCATCGCCTTCAAAGGCTTTGGAGGCCACATGTATATCCTGTACCAACAAACACGAACAAAGATCGGGTTTCGTTGCATCGGCCGGAGAAAATCCCCACACACTGGATGGGTCCATGTCTTCGCCAAGACACCAGCTCACTGGAGACGCGAAGGATGAAGAACTGCCGCAAACCTCGTCCCCAAAAGAGACAGAGAATGAAGCCTCAGCGACCGTCGCCACGCTGGGAGCCGCCTCCATACCGAGACGCAGCTTTTGACGAAGAGAACCATTGCCACAGACTCCGGTCGACTAGGATCCGCTATACAAAAGGCCTCTGGCTCGTCGTCGGCACCGTATATGATGCCCTACGGACAGGGAGAAGCCTGACCATCCCTTATTCCAGTCGCCACCACCTCCTCCGCCAGGGTGACAACGACGGGACAGAAGACCCCTAAACCTAACCCTATGTACATCTCCTCGAAGGGATCTCAGTCCCACTCACTCATCCGACACTGAATCAGCCGCCGAAAGCAAAGGGAAATGTTGGATCCGCCGCCGGAGGGCACCTCCCTCGTGTCACCCTTTTCTCGTCCCTCTGTACTGTTGCACGGGAGAGGCCGAGAGATTTCGGGGCAGATGCCTCACGCCGTCATGCGTCCTTTTGATAGCCGAGAAGCTAAGGTAAGCGGAGTATTAAAAGCATGTACAGGAGATCAACTCTTGGGCTTACCTGCTAATCAAACGACACTGGGATTTTATGGTGACGTGGTGAATTATGACGGCAAAAAGAAAATGCCATGCATGGAAAGCTGAAGAATGAGCTGAGTGGAGGATTAGTGCTGACATGGCTGTAGAAGAATGGATGATGACGTGGATAGGCCGCATGTTTAGTTAAATAGGTTAGTGGGGATGAACTATTTAGGTATTATAGATTATAGATTTGGAGGAACCATGCAAAATTGTCTCTCGCTTTCACCTTCCTCCCAAAGCACTAGCCCCCAAACGCTCTCCCTTGTGGTCGTTGCTCCTCCTCTCCCGTCTCTCCCAAGGCCGATGGTTCCCCTCTCTCATATCTCCCTCGTGCCAACGATTGGGGCAGTCATTGACCTCAACTTTGCCACCCTCACTCCCTATCGAAGTTGCAGTATTGTTGCGCCACATATCTGGCCAAAGGAGACGAGTGGCAGAGTTAGACCTTCTGCGAAGGACGTCGGCCACCTTTGAGTGCCTCGTCGCCATTGTCTATACCGGGCACGTCATAGGGTGCCCTAGATACTTGATATATGGGATGTGCAGCGACGAGCACACCAACAGATCCGCTAGATGGTGGCAATGACCTAATCTGCCAGAGGGGTGATAACAACCTTGCTTGTTGGGACGATGGCAACCAGAACTCAATGGCAAGCAAGAGGAGGAAGGTGTGGTCTTCCGGTTCTTCCTGTATATTAGGAATGGCAGGAGACGCTTTTTGTTCTTCCTCCAATATGATGTTTTTACTCAATTTGTCGAGCCACTTATTCTTTTTATTTGTTGGTATGTTGTGATTCTTTCTGTTCAAGACAACTAGGGATGGTACCCACAGGGTATGGGTACGGGTGAAGCCTTCCCATATCCTTACCCGTCCCGCATGAGCTTACCCATCCCCGTTCCCATACCCGTCAACGGGTACAATTTTTGCCCATACCCATTACCCGACAGGGTAGACGGGTACCCGTGGTAAAATTACCCATATTTGCACAACATCAATTTGGACAACTTATAGTCATAAAGTGTGTCATATAATATAGTTTACAAAAAATAGATTATAACAACAACACATACATATAAACAACATCATACAGTCATAAATAACAACACATAGACATACATTTCCAGTTCACAAAATTTTCACATAGTGTAGATTGTAGAAATAATTTTTAGTTTACATAGATTTTATACGGATACATAGGTATGTGGGTATGGGTTATGTGATCCCATACCCGTACCCGCTCTACCCGATGGGTTTCAGATTTTCCTATTTATATACCCATGGGTAAATTTTTGTCCCATACCCTTACCCTAATAGGGTTTTTACCCACAGTGTACGTGGGGAATGGTCTAATAGTGTTTGTTTCGTCTTAAAATTACTCAAAATGCCCAAGGAAATGCAAATTGAGATGCATTTTTTAGATATGGGCCACTTTGTGTATACTTGTGAGTGGATTTGTAATTTTTGTGTGCCACAAATACAATCGAAATGCCATATAATCACTTATTCATGTTGTATATATGCATTTGAGAGGTAATTGTACCAAAGATATGAGAGCACCAAATACTTCATGTTCCATCTCGCCAACCAAACACCGAAATGTCATCATTCTATTCCACCCATAGTCATCAACCAAACTCAAGAACAAAATTGACCCATTGTACGGATTGAAACCATGACGTTCCATTCCACTTCATTATCCAACCAAACACACCCTAAGCTTTGAGGAAATATTCAGCCATCAAGTAAGCAAATAAAAAATAAAAATACATAGTTGGCACGTCGATTTATGCACAAAAAAGGTTGAAGTAGAAACAATGCACCAACTTATCCACTCATGTTGGATTTGGTGGCGGCGTTTGTTGGCATCACAACGCTGCCATCTTCTCCCCTCATGTTAGTGATGTAGCCCCACCTTTCATGCTCGACTCTTCACCCACTTTAGGCGAACTCCTTCACACATCAACATCCTTGTGAGTTCCCTATAATATCTATACCTTGTTGCCATTTAGTGTCTCAGTTTGTTGCCTTTCTCATTGTTGTGCAATGCCCTTCATCTACACTCCACCTAGGGCAAAGACCAACCTTCCCATAGAGATAGCTTCATCAGTGGCACTCTTTGAGATCATGTCATTTCTTATCGTTTCTGCTCCCCTCCACATCATTGGGCAATGACCACCCTTCACGTGGAGAATCTGCATGTCATTCATTCATGTTCGGTGAGCCAGAGTCTCCCCCGTCTCTGTTTGCACTCGGTGTTGGGCAACCACTGTCCGATGTGTGTTTCAGTGGGGTTGGCAACAATACAACTCCTTAACGATGACTACCATTGTTCTTTGTCGGTGGTTTTGGCAATGACCGTTCTGAAGCTCTCACAATGCCTTTGGAGTCTGCCCCTCACCCCACCCCTTCGATGTGCTTGTTCCACCTTGTATTATTGTTTCGACATAACATGGAGCGCATCACTAAACTCTCTATCCTCGAACACTGTTATTTGTGTTTCGTCGATATCACATGCTTATATTTTTATTTTTTGTGTTGTTGCTTCGGTAAGATGTATCACCCCCTCGTTCTCTTAAGGTTTCCAATCCGATTTCCCTTACAATCTGCATCATTTTTTGTATGAGATCAATTCAGGCATGGAATCCCCCCGGTGACAATTGAAACAAAAACTTATCCACTAATTTAATAACGCTCATAGTGACTCACCCGTCCACGTCCCCAAAGGATGATGCATTATACCAGAGAATATAATCACCTCTTAGGCCTTCATCATATTAGAAATGGCAATAAAAACATGTTTAACTTAATTTTCTAGTGTTATATTTGGAAATTAGTAGTTGCATGCCTGTAAAATTGTGCGGCGACCAAATTTACCTTAGGTACCGCGAGATAATCTTCTTGTAGGACAAAGGAGGTTATTTTCTCTGTCATAAGTAGCCTATTAACCTACATAATTTCACTAAAAAGGACAACACATCTTTTTGTAGAAACTGCTCTAACAATCTAAAGCCTGGTTTGGAAGGAACTCACAACATAGATATTTAAAAAAAATACATAGAAATCGAGATATCATGAATCCTGGACCCCTACGAGAGCTAAAATCATAGGAAAATCCCCAAATCATGATTTGGATGTCACGCATAAAGGCACATGAATCGTAAACACCGGAGCAAAAAACATGCACGCACTCATATGCCCCTCGTTGTGTTGTGCATAGTGAAACTGGATATGATGAAAACGTATGACAAAGTGGAGTGGGTGTTTCTCGAACAAATGCTCTCACGTTTTGGTTTTGCGTAAGGATGGATCAACATGATCATGAGGCGTGTTACATGTGCAAATTTCACGATCAAGTTAAATGGTGCCTGCTCAAGTTTTTTTTACCATCCAGAGGTCTTTGTTTGGGAGATCCACTGTCCCCATGTTTGTTCTTGTTCTATGTAGAAGGTTTCTATGCTCTCTTGAGGAAAGCACAACAAGACAAATTTTACTAAGAGTGTCTCACTTGGGAGCACATGCCCTCTATGACATACCTGCTATCTGCAAATGATAGCATCGTGTTCCTAGCAGGTGTTGGGAGACGTAGTATTAAATCAAAAAAATTCCTACGTGTTCACCAAGATCCATCTATGGAGAAACCAGCAACGAGTAAGGTGAGAGTGCATCTTCATACCTTTGAAGATCGCAAAGCGAAAGCGTTACAAGAACGCGGTTGGTGGAGTCATACTCACGGCGATTCAGATCGCGGTGGACTCCGATCTTAGCGCCGAACAACGGCGCCTCCGCGTTCAACACACGTGCAGCCCGGTGACATCTCCTACACCTTGATCTAGCAAGGAGGAAGGAGAGGTTGAGGGAGAGCTCCGGCAGCACGACGGCGTGGTGACGATGGAGCTGCGTGGTACTCCGGCAGAGCTTCGCTAAGCACTACACACGACGAGGAGAGGGAGGAGTAGGGTTGCGTCGAGAGAGAGAGAACTCGTGTGTCTGGCAGCCCTAAAACCCGCCACTATATATAGGGGGAGGAGGAGGGGTGCGGTATCCCTAGGGTTCCCTCCCCAGGGCCGGCGGCTAACCCTAGATCAATCTAGGGCGGCGGCCAAGGAGGGAGTGGGAGGGGCGGCGCCCTAGGTGGGCCTAGGGCCCGTCTGCCTCTAGTTTTTTTCCCTCCCACCTCAAGCTGCGCCTTGGGCCCCTTGTGGGGGTGCACCGGCCCACCTAGGGGCTGGTTCCCTCCCACTTGTGGCCCATGCATCCCTCCGGTGCTGGTGGCCCCACTTGGTGGACCCCGGAACCCTTCCGGTGGTCCCGGTACGTTACCGGTGATGCCCGAAACTCTTCCGGTGACCAAAACCTCACTTCCTATATATGAATCTTTACCTCCAGACCATTTCGGAACTCCTCATGACGTCCGGGATCTCATCCGGGACTCGGAACAACCTTCGGTAACCACGTACACTATTTCCCTATAACCCTAGCGTCATCGAACCTTAAGTGTGTAGACCCTACGGGTTCAGGAGACACGTAGACATGACCGAGACACCTCTCCGGTCAATAACCAACTGCGGGATCTGGATACCCATGTTGGCTCCCACATGCTCCACGATGATCCCATCGGATGAACCACGATGTCGGGGATTCGATCGATCTCGTATACAATTCCCTTTGTCTACCGGTATGATACTTGCCCGAGATTCGATCGTCGGTATCCCTATACCTTGTTGAATCTCGTTATCGGCAAGTCTCTTTACTCGTTCCGTAACACATCATCCCGTGGCTAACTCCTTAGTCACATTGAGCTCATTATGATGATGTCTTACCGAGTGGACCCAGAGATACCTCTCTGTCACATGGAGTGACAAATCGCAGTCTCGATTCGTGCCAACCCAACAGACACTTTCGGAGATACCCATAGTGCACCTTTATAGCCACCCAGTTATGTTGTGACGTTTGGCACACCTAAAGTATTCCTACGGTATCTGGGAGTTGCACAATCTCATGGTCTAAGGAAATGATACTTGACATTGGAAAAGCTTTAGCAGACGAACTACACGATCTTGTGCTATGCTTAGGATTGGGTTGTGTCCATCACATCATTCTCCTAATGATGTGATCCCATTATCAACAACATCCATTGTCCATGGTCATGAAACCGTGACCATCTATTGATCAACGAGCTAGCCAACTATAGGCTCACTAGGGACATGTTGTGGTCTATGTATTCACACATGTATTATGGTTTCCGGTTAACACAATTATAGCATGAACAATAGACAATTATCATGAACAAGGAAATACAATAATAACCATTTAATTATTGCCTCTAGGGCATATTTCCAATAGTCTCCCACTTGCACTAGAGTCAATAATCTAGTTACATTGTGATGAATCGAACACCCATAGAGTTCTGGTGTTGATCATGTTTCGCTCGTGAGAGAGGTTTAGTCAATGGGTCTACGATATTCAGATCCGTATGTACTTTACAAATATCTATATCTCCTTCCTGAATGTAATCACGAATGGAGTTGAAGCGGCGCTTGATGTGTCTTGTCTTCTTGTGAAACCTGGGCTCCTTCGCAAGGGCAATAGCTCCGGTGTTGTCACAAAATAGAGTCATCGGGACCGACATATTGGGAATCACTCCTAGGTCGGTGATGAACTCCTTCATCCAAACTCCTTCCTTTGTTGCTTCCGAAGCAGCTATGTACCCCGCTTCACATGTAGATGCCGCCATGACGCTTTGCTTGCTGCTGCACCAGCTGATTGCCCCTCCCTTCAAAATATACACGTATCCGGTTTGCGACTTGGAGTCGTCCGGACGTGTGTCGAAGCTAGCATCGACGTAACCCTTTACGACGAGCTCTTCGGCGCCTCCATATACTAGAAACACGTCCTTTGTCCTTTTCGGGTACTTCAGGATATTCTTGACCGCTGTCCAGTGTTCCGCTTCGGGATCACTTTGGTACCTCCCTACCAAACTTATGGCAAGGTTCACATCAGGTCTGGTACACAGCATGGCATACATAATAGAGCCTATGGCTGAAGCATAGGGGATGACACTCATCTCTTCTCTATCATTTGCCGTGGTCGGGCATTGAGTCGTACTCGATCTCACACCCTGTAAGACACGCAAGAACCCCTTCTTGGACTGATCCATATTGAACTTCTTCAATATCTTTTCAAGGTATGTGCTTTGTGAAAGACCTATGAGGCTTTTCGATCTATCTCTATAGATCTTAATACCTAATATGTAAGCAGCTTCTCCAAGGTCCTTTATTGAAAAACACTTATTCAAGTAGGCCTTTACGCTCTCCAAAAGTTCTATATCATTTCCCATTATCAATATGTCATTCACATATAATATGAGAAATGCTACAGAGATCCCACTCACTTTCTTGTAAATACAGGGTTCTCCATAAACCTGTACAAACCCAAACGCTTTAATCACCTCATTAAAGTGAATGTTCCAACTCCGAGATGCTTGCACCAGCCCATAGATGGAGCGCGGAAGCTGGCATACCTTGTTAGCATCCTTAGGATCGACTCTTTCGAATCGACAAAACCTTTCGGCTACATCATATACAGTCATTCCTTAAGGAAGCCATCAAGGAATGTCGTTTTGACGTCCATTTACCACATCTCATAATCATAAAATGCGGCAATTGCTAACATGATTCGGACAGACTTCAGCATCGCTACGGGTGAGAAAGTCTCATCGTAGTCAACTCCTTGAACTTATCGATAACCCTTAGCGACAAGCCGAGCCTTATAGACGGTCACATTACCATCACGCCAGTCTTCTTCTCAAAGATCCATTTATTTTCAATGGCTCGCTTATCATCAGGCAAGTCCACCAAAGTCCATACTTTGTTCTCATACATGGATCCTATTTCGGATTTCATGGCTTCAAGCCATTTGTTGGAATCCGGCCCCGCCATTGCTTCTTCGTAGTTCGAAGGTTCACCGTTGTCTAACAACATGATCTCCAGGACAGGGTTGCCGTACCACTCTGGTACGAAACGTGTCCTAGTGGACCTTCGATGTTCAATAGTAACTTGATCTGAAGTTTCATGATCATCATCATTAACTTCCTCTCCAGCCGGTGTAGGCTCCACGGAAACAACTTCTCGTGTTGCGCTACTCTCCGGTTCGAGTGGAGGTACAATTACCTCATCAAGTTCTATTTTCTTCCCGCTTACTTATTTCAAGAGAAACTCTTTCTTGAGGAAGGATCCATTCTTGGCAACAAAGACTTCGCCTTCGGATCTGAGGTAGAAGGTATACCCAATAGTCTCTTTGGGATATCCTATGAAGACGCACTTTTCCGCTTTGGGTTCGAGCTTCTCAGGTTGAAGTTTCTTCACATAAGCATCGCATCCCCAAACTTTTAGAAATGACAGCTTAAGTTTCTTCCCAAACCATAATTCATATGGTGTCATTGTTGGAAATATGCCCTAGAGGCAATAATAAATTAGTTATTATCATATTTCCTTGTTCATGATAATCGTTCATTATCCATGCTATAATTTTATTGATCGGAGACTTAAATGCTTGTGTGGATACATAGACAAAACCATGTCCCTAGTATGCCTCTAATGGACTAGCTCGTTGATCAAAGGATGGTTAAGGTCTCCTAGCCATGGACATGACATGTCATTTGATAACGGGATCACATCATTAGGAGAATGATGTGATGGATAAGACCCAAACTACAAACATAGCATATGATCGTGTCAGTTTGTTGCTACTGTTTTCTGCATGTCAAGTATATGTTCCTATGACCATGAGATCATGCAACTCACGGATATCGGAGGAGTGCCTTGTGTGTATCAAACGTCGCAACGTAACTGGGTGACTATAAAGGTGCTCTACAGGTATCTCCGATGGTGTCTGTTAAGTTGGCATGGATCGAGACTGGGATTTGTTACTCCGTGTAACGGAGAGGTATCTCAGGGCCCACTCGGTAATAGAACATCACAATAAGCCTTGCAAGCAATGTGGCTAAGTGTTAGTCACGGGATCTTGTATTACGGAACGAGTAAAGAGACTTGCCAGTAACAAGGTTGAACTAGGTATGGAGATACCGACGATCGAATCTCGGGCAAGTAACATACCGAAGAACAAAGGGAACGTTATACGGGATTAACTGAATCCTTGACATAGAGGTTCGACCGATAAAGATCTTCGTAGAATATGTAGGAACCAATGTGGATGTCCAGGTCCCGCCATTGGTTATTGACCGTAGAGGTGTCTCGGTCATGTCTACATAGTTCTCGAACCCACAGGGTCTGCACACTTAAGGTTCGGTGACGTTTCGGTAGTGTAGAGTTATGTATGGTGGTGACCGAAGTTTGTTCGGAGTCCCGGATGAGATCCCGGACGTCACGAGGAGCTCCGGAATGGTCTGGAGGTAAAGATTCATATATAGGAAGTCCCAGTTTGGTTTCCGGAAAAGTTTCGGGCTCATCGGTAGTGTACCGGGAGTGCCGGTAGTGTACCGGGAGGCCTCCGGGAGGGGTATTTCGACCCCAAGAGGTCCATGGGCTGTGGGAGAATAATAACCAGCCCTTAGTGGGCTGGGAAAACAGCCACAAAGGCCCATGGCGCAGGAGAGAAAGTCCTAAAGCAAAAAGTGGAAAATCAGCCAATAGGAGGCAATCCTACTCCAACTAGGATTGGAGGTGAAGTAGGATTGCTTCCCACCTCCTATTTCGGCCGACCCAAAGTCCTTGGCTGCCTCTCCTCTCCTCTCCTCCTATATATACTAGTGGATTGGGTGGTTTTTGGACAGAATTTCCGGCCACGTGCTACCCGTTTCACCGGTGCACAGTTTCTCCTCTAGATCGGTTTTCCGCGGCGCTTAGGCGAAGCCCTGCCGGAATCACTCCACCACCATCACCGGAGCGCCGTCACGCTTCCGGTGAACTCTCTCTCCTCTCCACCTCCTCTTGCTGGATCAAGACGGTGGAGATCGTCATCAAGCTGCACGTGTGCTGAACGCGGAGGTGTCGTCCGTTCGGCGCTAGATCGGAAAGACCGTGATCGAGATCGCGAGACGGTTCGTGATGAGATCGCGGAACGGATCGTGATGAGTTCGCGGGATAGATCGTGATCAAGATCGTGAGACGGATCATGATGAGATCGCGGGACGGATCGTGATGAGTTCACGGGACGGATCGTGATTGGATCGCGGGACGGATCGTGATGAGAACGCGGGACGCTTGGCGATTTGGATCGCGAAGATGTTCGACTACACCAACCGCGTTTCTTAACGCTTCCCGCTTAGCGATCTACAAGGGTATGTAGATCCACTCTCCCTCTCGTAGATGCTCATCACCATGGATAGGTTTGCGTGTGCGTAGGAAAATTTTTGTTTCCCATGCGACGTTCCCCAACAGTGGCATCATGAGCTAGGTTGATGGTTCGATGAGATCTCAAGTAGAACACAAAAGGTTTGTGGGCGTTGATGCTTAGATTGCTTCCTCCCTTGGTCGGATTTTGGTTCAGCGGGATTGTGAGATGAAGCGGCCCGGACCAACATTACTCGTACGCTTACGAGAGACCGGTTCCCTCGACGCAACTTGTTGCTTAGATGGCTTGCGAGTGACAACTTCTGTCACTTTAGTTGGATCGGATCCGACAAAGGCGGTCCTTGAGAAGGTTGAAAAGCAATCTATGTATCACCTTTGTGGTTTATGCGTAGGTGAGAATCGTTCTTGCTAGATACCCGTAGCAGCCACGTAAAACATGCAACAACAATTAGAGGACGTCTAACTTGTTTTTGCAGGGTATGTTGTGATGTGATATGGCCAATTACATGATGAGATATATGTGATGTATGAGATGATCATGTGATGTATAGAATTTCACGACTTGCATGTCGTTGAGTACGACAACCGGCAGGAGCCACAGGGTTGTCTTTAATTATTGTATGACCTGCGTGTCAATCATTAAGCGCTATGTAATGCTTTACTTTATCGCTAAGCGGTTGCAATAGAAGTAGAAGCAGGGTTGGCGCCACAACCCCAATGGCAACACATTGATGGAGATCAAGATGATGGAGATCATGGTGTTGTGCCGGTGACGATGGAGATCATGCCGGTGTTTCGAAGATGGAGATCTTAAACACAAGTTCATGGCCATATCATGTCACTTATGAATTGCATGAGATGTTAATCCTTTTATGCACCTTGTTTTGCTTAGTACAACGGTAGCATTATAAGGTGATCCCTCACTTGAATTTCTAGATGAACTGTGTTCTCCCCGAGTGTGCACCGTTGCGAAAGTTCGTCGTGTTGAGACACCATGTGATGATCGGGTGTGATAGACTCTACGTTCACATACAACGGGTGCAAGCCAGATTTGCACGCGCAGAACACTCGGGTTAAACTTGACGAGCCTAGCATGTACATACATGGCCTCGGAACACAAGAGACCGAAAGGTCGAGCATGAGTCATATAGTGGATATGATCAACATAATGATGTTCACCATTGAAGCCACCTTAACTCACGTGATGATCGGATTTGAGTTGGTGAATTTGGATCATGTATCACTCGAATGACCCGAGGGATGTCAATTTGAGTGGGAGTTCTTAAGTAATATGATTAATTGAACTCATTATCATGAACATAGTCAAAGTGTCTTTGCAAATTATGTTGTAGATTACTAGCTCGCGTTGTAGCTCCCTTGTATTTTTATATGTTCCTAGAGAAATAGAATTGAAAGATGTTGGTAGCAAAATTGCGGACTGGGTCCGTGATCTGAGGATTGTCCTCATTGCTGCACAGAAGGCTTATGTCCTTAATGCACCGCTCGGTGCGCCACCCCATATAGCATCGTCTGTAGATGTTGTGAACATCTGACAGGCACGTTTTGATGACTACTTGCTAGTTTAGTGCGTCATGCATTACGGCTTAGAATTGAGGCTCCGAAACGTTTTGAACGTCACGGAACATATGAGATGTTCTAAGAGCTGAGATTGTGATCTCAGGCTCGTGCCCGAGTTGCGAGATATAGGATCTCCAACGAGATTCTTTGCCTGCAAGATGAAAGAGAATAGCTCAATCGTTGAGCATGTGCTCAGACTGTCTGGGTACTACAATCTCTTGAATCGAGTGGGAGTTGATCTTCCAGATAAGATAGTGATTGATGTAGTTCTCCAAGTCACTGTCACTGAGCTACTAGAACTTGGTGATGAACTATAAAATGCCAGGGAAAGAAATGTTGATCCCTGAGCTGTTCGCGATGTTTGACACCGCGAAGGTAGAAATCAAGAAGGAGCATCAAGTGTTGATGGTTAATCAAACCACTAGTTTCGAGAAGGGCAAGAGAAAGGAGGGAAAATTCATGGATGGCAAGTCAGTTGCTGCTCCAGTGAAGCAACACAAAGTTGAACTCAAACCCAAGACTAAGTGCTTCTGTTATGAGGTGAGCGGTCGCTGAAGCAGAACAACCCTAGATACTTGGTAGATAAGAAGGCTGGCAACATTGATAGAAGTATATTTGATATACGAGTTACTAATGTGTACCTTGCTAGTACTCTTAGTAGCACCTGGGTATTGGATACCGGTTCGGTTGCTAAATGTTAGTAACTCGAAATAAAAGCTACGGAATAATCAGAGAACTAGCTAAGGGTGAGGTGACGATATGTGTTGGAAGTGTTTCCAAGGTTGATGTGATCAACATCGCACGCTCTCTCTACCTTCAGGATTAGTGACGAACCTAAATAAATGTTATTTGGTGTTTTGCGTTGAGCATGAACATGATTAGATCATGTTTATTGCAATACGGTTATTCATTTAAGTTAGAGAATAATGGTTATTCTGTTTACATGAATAATACCTTCAATGGTCATGCACCCAGTGAGAATGGTTTGTTGAAATCTTGATTGTAGTATTACACATGTTCATAACATTGATGTCAAAAGATACAAAGTTAATAATGATAGTACCACATACTTGTGGCACTGCCGCTAAATGTCATATTGGTATAAAGCGCATGTAGAAACTCCATGCTGATGGATATTTGGACTCATTCGATTTCGAATCGGTTGAGACATGCGAACCATGCCTCTTGGGCAAGATGACTAAAGGGCCCCGTTGGATGGAGCGGGCAAGTGATTCATTGGAAATGATACATGTTGATGTATGCAATCTAGTGAGTCTGGTAGCGTGCAGTGGATATCGTTATTTTCTTACCTTCACTGATGATTTGAGTAGATATAGTGTATATTTACTTAATGAAACACAAGTCTGAATCGTTTGAAAGGTTCAAGCAAATTCAGAGTGAAGTTTAAAGATCATCATGACAAGAAGATAAAAATGATTTTGATACGATCGTGGAGGTGAATATGTGAGTCACGAGTTTGGCATACAACTTAAGACAATGTGAAAGTTGTTTCACAACTAAAAGCCACCCGGAACACCATAGTGTGATGGTGTGTCCGAACATCATAGTTATGCTCTATTGGACATGGTGCGTGCTATGATGTCTCTTGTCGTTTTACTACTATAATTTTGGGGTTATGCATTAGAGACAACTACATTCACTTTAAATAGGGCACCATCTAAATCCGTTGAGATGACACCATGTGAATTATGGTTTGATAGAAACCTAAGCTGTCATTTCTTAATATTTGGGATGTGACACTTGTGTGGAAAATGTTTTCACCTAATGAGGTCGAACCCAAGGCGGACAAATTGCATCTTCATAGAATACCCTAAGATCAGTTGGGTGAACCTTCAATCTCAAATCCTAGTGCAAAGTGTTTGTTGCTTAAACGGATCCTTTCTCGAGGAAATGTTTCTCTCGAACGAATTGAGTGGGAGGAAGATAGAACTTGATGAGGTTGTTAAACCTTTGTTCAACCAGAGAGTAGCGCAGCGCAGAAAGATGTTTCTGTGAAGCCTACGTTAGTTGAAGAGGAAGTTAATGATGATGATCATGAAGCTTCAGGATCAAGTTACTATCGAACTTCGTAGGTCGACAAGGATGTGTACTGCTCCTAAGTGGTACGATAACTCTGTCTTGGAGATCATGTTGTTGGACAACGATGAATCTACGAGCTATGGAGAAGCGATGATGGGCCCGGATTCCGACAAATGGTTAGAGGCCATGAAATCCGAGATAGGATCCATGTATGAAAACCAAGTGTAGACTTTGGTAGACTTGCTCGTTGGATGGAAGGTCGTTCAGTACAAATGGATCTTTAAAATGAAGACAAACACTGATGGTGAATGTCACTATTTGTAAAGCTCGACTTGTTGCAAAGGTGTTTGTGACAAGTTCAAGGAGTTGACTACGATGAGACTTTCTCACTCGTAGTGGTGCTAAAGTCCGTTGGAATTATGTTAGCAGTTGCTGTGTTTTCAATTATGAAATCTGGCAGATGGATGTCAAAACATCGTTTCCTTAACGGTTTACTTGAGGAAAGGTTGTATGTGATACAACCAGAAGGTTTTGTCAGGCCTAAGGATGCTAAAAGGTGTGCAAGATTCGGTGATCCTTCCATGGACTGAAGCAAGCATCTCGAAGTTGGAATATACGCTTTGATGAGGTGATCAAAGTTTTGATGTTTATACAAAGTTTACGAGAAACTTGTATTTGCAATAAAGTGAGTGGGAGCACTATAGAATTTCTGATAAGTATATGTGGATGACATATTGTTGATCAGAAATAATGTAGAGTTTCTGGAAAGCATAAAACGGTCATTTGGAAAGTGATTTTCAAAGGAAGACCTGGATGAAGCTACCTAATTGTTGAGCATCAAAATCTATGGAGATAGATCAAGATGCTCGATGAGACTTTCAATGAGTGCATACCTTGACAAGATTTTGAAAGAGTTCAAAATGGATCAGTCAGAGAAAGAGTTCTCGCCTGATTTGTAAGGTGTGAAAGTTGAGTGAGACTCAAAGCTCGACAACGGCAGAAGAAAGAGAAAGGACGAACGTCGTCCCCTATGCCTTAGCCATAGGCTCTATATTATGCCATGTCGTGTACCGCACCTGTGTGTGCCTTGCCATGAGTCCGTCAAGGGGTACAAGAGTGAACCAGGAGTGGATCACTGGACAGCGGTCAAGATTATCCTCAGTAACTAAGAGACTGAGGAGATGTTTCTTGATTATGGAGGTGATAAAGAGTTCATCATAAGGAGTTACGTCGATACAAGCTTTAACACTAATCCGGATGACTCGTAGTAGCAATCTGAATACGTATAGTGGAGCAGCCATTTGGAATAGTACCGAGCGGAGTGTGGTAGCAGTGTTTACAGTTTGACATAGGTATTTGCAAAGTACACACGGATCTGAATATCGCAGACCCGTTGACTATAAGACCTCTCTCACATGCAAAGCATGATCGAGCCCCAGAACTCATTGGGCGTTAGATTCATAACAATGCGAATCACATGGTGATGTGAACTAGATTATTGACTCTAGTGCAAGTGGGAGACTATTGGAAATATGCCTAGAGGCAATAATAAATTAGTTATTATCATATTTCCTTGTTCATGATAATCGTTTATTATCCATGCTATAATTGTATTGATTGGAAACACATTGCATGTGTGGGTAAATAGACAACACAATGTCCCTAGTATGCCTCTAGTGAACTAGCTCGTTGATCAAAGGATGGTCAAGGTTTCCTAGCCATGGACACGAGATGTCATTTGATAACGGGATCACATCATTGGGAGAATGATGTGATGGACAAGACCCAAACTACAAACGTAGCATATGATCGTGTGAGTTTATTGCTACTGTTTTCTGCATGTCAATGTATATGTTCCTATGACCATGAGATCATGCAACTCACGGATATTGGAGGAGTGCCTTGTGTGTATCAAACGTCGCAACGTAACTGGGTGACTATAAAGGTGCTCTACAGGTATCTCCGATGGTGTCTGTTGAGTTGGCATGGATCGAGATTGGGATTTGTTACTCCGTGTGACGGAGAGGTATCTCGGGGCCCACTCGGTAATGCAACATCACAATAAGCCTTGCAAGCAAAGTGACTAATTGTTAGTTGCGGGATCTTGTATTACGGAACGAGTAAAGAGACTTGCCGGTAACGAGGTTGAACTAGGTATTGGATACCGACGATCGAATCTCGGGCAAGTAACATACCGAAGAACAAAGGGAACATTGTACGGGATTAACTGAATCCTTGACATAGAGGTTCGACCGATAAAGATCTTCGTAGAATATGTAGGAACCAATGTGGACGTCCAGGTCCCGCCATTGGTTATTGACTGTAGAGGTGTCTCGGTCATGTCTACATAGTTCTCGAACCCGCAAGGTCTGCACACTTAAGGTTTGGTGACGTTTCGGTAGAGTAGAGTTATGTATGGTGGTGACCGAAGTTTGTTCGGAGTCCCGGATGAGATCCCGAACGTCACGAGGAGCTCCGGAATGGTCCGGAGGTAAAGATTCATATATAGGAAGTCCCAGTTTGGTTTCCGGAAAAGTTTCGGGCTCATCGGTAGTGTACCGGGAGTGCCGGGAGTGTACCGGGAGGCCTCCGGGAGGGGTATTTCGACCCCAAGAGGTCCATGGGCTGTGGGAGAATAATAACCAGCCCTTAGTGGGCTGGGAAAACAGCCACAAAGGCCCATGGCACAGGAGAGAAAGTCCTAAAGCAAAAAGTGGAAAATCAGCCAATAGGAGGCAATCCTACTCCAACTAGGATTGGAGGTGAAGTAGGATTGCTTCCCACCTCCTATTTCGGCCGACCCAAAGGCCTTGGATGCCTCTCCTCTCCTCTCCTCCTATATATACTAGTGGATTGGGTGGTTTTTGGACAGAATTTCCGGCCACGTGCTACCCGTTTCACCGGTGCATAGTTTCTCCTCTAGATCGGTTTTCCGCAGCGCTTAGGCGAAGCCCTGCCGGAATCACTCCACCACCATCACTGGAGCGCCGTCACGCTGCCGGTGAACTCTCTCTCCTCTCCACCTCCTCTTGCTGGATCAAGACGGTGGAGATCGTCATCAAGCTGCACGTGTGCTGAACGCGGAGGTGTCGTCCGTTCGGCGCTAGATCGGAAGGACCGTGATCGAGATCGCGAGACGGTTCTCTACCTCACTCTGAAATTCCTTGAACCTTTCAAAGGTTTCAGACTTGTGTTTCATTAAGTAGACATACCCATATCTGCTCAAGTCATCAGTGAGGGTGAGAACATAACGGTAGCCACCGCGAGCCTCGATGCTCATTGGACCACATACATCGGTATGTATTATCTCCAACAAGTCAGTTGCTCGCTCCATTGTTATGGAGAACAGATTCTTGGTCATCTTGCCCATGAGGCATGGTTTGCATGTGTCAAACGATTCGAAATCAAGAGACTCCAAAAGTTCATCAACATGGAGCTTCTTTATGCGTTTGACACCAATATGACCAAGGCGGTGGGACTATCGTTATCAACCTTACACTTTTTGGCACTCACACTATGAACATGTGTAACATCACATTCAAGATTCATCAAAAATAAACCATTGACCAGTGGGGCATGACCATAAAACATTTCTCTCATATAAACAGAACAACCATTATTCTCAGATTTAAATGAGTAGCCATCTCGCATCAAACGAGATTCAGATACAATGTTCATGCTCAAAGCTGGTACTAAATAACAATTATTGAGGTTTAAAACTAATCCCGAAGGTAGATGTAGAGGTAGCATGCCGACGGCGATCACATCGACCTTGGAATCATTCTCGACGCGCATCGTCACCTCGTCCTTTGCCAGTCTCCGCTTATTCTGCAGCTCCTGCTTGGAGTTACAAATGTGAGCAACTGCACCGGTATCAAATACCCAGGAGCTACTACGAGCGCTGGTTAGGTACACATCAATAACAAGTATATCACATATACCTTTAACGTTGTCGGCCTTCTTATCCGCTAAGTACTTGGGGCAGTTCCGCTTCAAGTGACCAGTACCCTTGTAATAAAAGCACTCAGTCTCAGGCTTGGGTACATTCTTGTTCTTCTTCCCGAGAACTTGCTTACCAGGCGCGACAACAAATTTGCCGTCTTTCTTGAAGTTCTTCTTACCCTTGCCTTTCTTGAAACTAGTGGTCTTATTGACCATCAACACTTGATGCTCCTTTTTGATCTCGACCTCCGCTGATTTTAGCATCGAGTACAATTCAGGAATGGACTTTTCCATACCCTGCATGTTGTAGTTCATCACAAAGCTCTTGTAGCTAGGTGGGAGCGACTGGAGGATTCTATCAATAACCGAGTCATCCGGAAGATTAACTCCCAACTGAGTCAAGCGGTTTTACAACCCAGACATTTTGAGTATGTGCTCACTGACAGAACTATTCTCCTCCATCTTACAGCTGAAGAACTTGTCGGAGACATCATATCTCTCGACCGGGGCATGAGTTTGGAAAACCAGTTTCAGCTCCTGGAACATCTCATATGCTCTGTGTTGCTCAAAACACTTTTGGAGCCCCGGTTCTAAACTGTAAAGCATGCCGCACTGAACCAGGGAGTAATCATCACAGCGTGATTGCCAAGCGTTCGTAACATCTTGGTCCGTTGGGAAAATGGGTGGGTCACCTAGCGGTGCATCAAGGACATACAATCTCTTGGAAGCTATGAGGATAATCCTCAAGCTACGGACCCAGTCCGCATAGTTGCTTGCATCATCTTTCATCTTGGTTTTCTCTAGGAATGCATTGAAGTTGAGGGTGACATTAGCGTTGTCCATTGGATCTACAATATAGATTGTAAAGACAATTTTAGACTAAGTTCATGATAATTAAGTTTACATAATCAAATTATTTAATGAACTCCCACTTAGATAGACATCTCTCTAGTCATCCAAGTGACACATGATCCATGTCAACTAGCCCGTGTCCGATCATCACGTGAGACGGACTAGTCATCCATGGTGAACATCTCCATGTTGATCGTATCTTCTATACGACTCATGTTCGACCTTTCGGTCTTTCGTGTTCCGAGGCCATGTCTATACATGCTAGGCTCCTCAAGTCAACCTAAGTGTTTCGCGTGTGTAAATCTGGCTTACACCCGTTGTATGCGAACGTTAGAACCTATCACACCCGATCATCACGTGGTGCTTCGGAACAACGATCCTTAGCAACGGTGCACGGTTAGGGTGAACACCTTTCTTGAAATTTTATTGAGAGATCATCTTATTTACTACCGTCCTTCTAAGAAAATAAGATGTAAACATGATAAACATCACATGCAATCAATATAGTGACATGATATGGCCGATATCATCTTGCTCCTTTGATCTCCATCTTCGGGGCACCATGATCATCACTGTTACCGGCACGACACCATGATCTCCATCATCGTGTCTTCATGAAGTTGTCTCGCCAACTATTACTTCTACTACTATGTCCAACACTTAGCAATAAAGTAAAGTAATTACATGGCATTTATGATTGACACGCAAGTCATACAATAAAATAAGACAACTCCTATGGCTCCTGCCGGTTGTCATACTCATCAACATGCAAGTCGTGAATCCTATTACAAGAACATGATCAATCTCATAGATCACAATTCATCACATCACATCCTTTGGCCATATCACATCACTAGGCATATGTTGCAAAAACAAGTTAGATGTCCTCTAATTTTTAGTTGCAAGTTTTTACATGGCTGCGATAGGTTTCTAGCAAGAACATTTCTTACCTACGCCAAAATCACAATGTGATATGCCAATTGCTATTTACCCTTCATAAGGACCCTTTTCATCGAATCCAATCCGACTAAGGTGGGATAGACAGACACCTGCTAGCCACCTTATGCAACAAGTGCATGTCAGGCGGTGGAACCGGTCTCACGTAAGCGTACGTGTAAAGTTGGTCCGGACTGCTTCATCCCATAATACCGCCGAATCAAGATAATACTAGTAGTGGTAAGCAAATTAACAAGATCGACGCCCACAACAACTTTGTGTTCTACTCGTGCATAGATTCTACGCATAGACCTAGCTCATGATGCCACTGTTGGGAGACGTAGTAGTAAATCAAAAAAATCCCTACGTGTTCACCAAGATCCATCTATGGAGAAACCAGCGACGAGTAAGGTGAGAGTGCATCTTCATACCTTTGAAGATCGCAAAGCGGAAGGGTTACAAGAACGTGGTTGGTGGAGTTGTACTCGCAGCGATTCAGATCGCGGTGGACTCCGATCTTAGCACCGAACAACGGCGCCTCCGCGTTCAACACACGTGCAGCCCGGTGACGTCTCCTACGCCTTGATCCAACAAGGAGGAAGGAGAGGTTGAGGGAGAGCTCCGGCAGCACGACGACATGGTGACGGTGGAGCTCCGTGGTACTCCGGCAGAGCTTCGCTAAGCACTACAGAGGACGAGGAGAGGGAGGAGTAGGGTTGCGCCGAGAGAGAGAGAGAGAGAGAACTCGTGTGTCTGGCAGCCCTAAAACCCTCCACTATATATAGGGGGAGGAGGAGGGGTGTGGTAGCCCTAGGGTTCCCTCCCCAGGGCCGGCAGCCAACCCTAGATCAATCTAGGGCGGCGGCCAAGGAGGGAGTGGGAGGGGCGGCGCCCTAGGTGGGCCCAAGGCCCATCTGCCTCTAGGGTTTGCCCCCTCCCACCTCAAGCTACGCCATGGGCCCCTTATGGGGGCGCACTAGCCCACCTAGGGGCTGGTTCCCTCCCATTTGTGGGCCATGCAGCCCTCCGGTGCTGGTGGCCCCACTTGGTTGACCCTCGGAACCCTTCCGGTGGTCCCGGTACGTTACCTGTGATGCACGAAACTCTTCCGATGACTAAAACCTCACTTCCTATATATGAATCTTTACCTCCGGACCATTCCGGAACTCCTCGTGACGTTCGGGATCTCATCCAGGACTCTGAACAACCTTCGGTAACCACGTACACTATTTCCCTATAACCCTAGCATCATCGAACCTTAAGTGTGTAGACCCTACGGGTTCGGGAGACACGTAGACATGACCGAGACACCTCTCCGATCAATAAGCAACTGCGGGATCTGGATACCCATGTTGGCTCCCACATGCTCCACGATGATCTCATAGGATGAACCACGATGTCGGGGATTCAATCAATCCCGTATACAATTCCCTTTGTCTACCGGTATGATACTTGCCCAAGATTCGATCGTCGGTATCCCTATACCTTGTTCAATCTCGTTATCGGCAAGTCTCTTTACTCGTTCCGTAACACATCATCCCGTGGCTAACTCCTTAGTCACATTGAGCTCATTATGATGATGTCTTACCGAGTGGGCCCAGAGATACCTCTCCGTCACATGGAGTGACAAATCACAGTCTCGATTCGTACCAACCCAACAGACACTTTCGGAGATACCCGTAGTGCACCTTTATAGCCACCTAGTTATGTTGTGATGTTTGGCACACCCAAAGTATTCCTACGGTATCCGGGAGTTGCACAATCTCATGGTCTAAGGAAATGATACTTGATATTGGAAAAGCTTTAGCAGACGAACTACATGATCTTGTGCTATGCTTAGGATTGGGTCTTGTCCATCACATCATTCTCCTAATGATGTGACCCCGTTATCAACGACATCCAATGTCCATGGTCATGAAACCGTGACCATCTATTGATCAACGGGCTAGCCAACTAGAGGCTTACTAGGGACATGTTGTGGTCTATGTATTCACATGTGTATTACGGTTTTCGGTTAACACAATTATAGCATGAACAATAGACAATTATCATGAACAAGGAAATACAATAATAACCATTTTATTATTGCCTCTAGGGCATATTTCCAACGGAAGGATCCCGAGATAATTTGGCATCGTTGAAAGAAATCGTAATTTAAGTATGTGGTGGTGTCTGGCAATAAAGTTAACATGCAAAAGTCACATATTTTTTTGGAAAGGGGTGTCCAGACGAGGATAAGGAAAGTCTTAAGCAAGTTATTGGTATCGAGTCTGAGGCCTTTATTGAGGGATATTCGGGCCTCCTAACAATGGTTGGGGGAGGGGGTGTCTAAATATGGGACCTTCAGACATGTTACTGAATGTTCAAAGGGCAAAGTATCTAGATGGAAAGGTCAAGTCTTATCTAAGGGTGCCAAGGAAGTTCTTGTTAAGTTTGTGCTATAGGCTACGCCAATCTACACCATAAGTTGTTCTCAACTCACAAAGAAGATGTGTCGGAACCTGACTTCGGTCTCCTCGAAACTCTGGTGTGGTGAAGTGAATGGTGAGAGGAAGGTGCGTTAGATAGCATGGGATAAATTGTGTTTGGCAAAACGATATGTTGGATGGGTTTCCAGGACCCTCCAGTTTTTAACCAAGCATTGCTTGCCA
This sequence comes from Hordeum marinum, assembly GCA_022496015.1. Taxonomy (NCBI): domain Eukaryota; kingdom Viridiplantae; phylum Streptophyta; class Magnoliopsida; order Poales; family Poaceae; genus Hordeum; species Hordeum marinum. The sequence continues at coordinate 392,784,922 of CM039672.1, forward strand.
AACAGGCCCGGAGAATCCTCGAGGTTCCTAATTCTCTTTGTGTGGAAATGCTAAAGGCGAGATACTTTAAAGGTGGCGATGTTATGAATACTTCTTGGCCTTTTGGGACATCATACACGTTCCGTAGCATTTTATATGAGAGAAGGCTTGGTATGTCGCATTGGAGATGGGTCAAAAAAAACATCCATCACAATAACTAGATTCATAGGAGCGGGAGCATGAAGCCAATTAGCGAAGAGTATGTTTGACTAGAGTCAGTGACCTGTTAACACCTGAAGGAACAATGTGGAATGAGGCTCGGGTTGATAGTATGTTTTCTTATGATGATGCCATGTATATTAAGACTATAACTATTGGTGGACTCGACATGGATGACTATCTTGCATGGGATGTCACGAAGAATGGACGTTTCTCTACGCGGTCTGCGTATCACCTTAAGATGACTATGAACAGATTGAAATCTGGACGACGGGAGTCTTCATCTCCTGCTAAAAAACACAAGGCTTGGTTGTCATTGTGGGAAACTTGTGATCCAAATAAATCCAGAATTCACATGTGGTGGGTCATGAAAAATGGTGTTGCCGTTGGCTCGAAGCTACTACGACGAGAAATCAAGAATGGGATGTTCTACGTACCTTGTGGGAGGGAGGAGACCATGTATCATAGAATTTAGACCTGCCTACATGCGGCTCTATTTTGGAAGAAACTACACTCAGGTCATGGAGTTGTGGTGTCGATCCCACCATGAACGATGATCTCAAAGAGTGCTCTTTCCTCCTGGTTGCTATGTTGGTTTCTTGAAGCTGCACTGGACGAGCGTGCTACAATGGTCCAAGGTGTTTATGGCTTGTGGCTCACCTGGAATGACACTTGAGATGGTAAGAAAATCAGTGAACCACATGAACTAGCAGTTTCGGTGGTTACATACATGATGGAATGGAAGATGGTGCATGAGAAGACGTCACATGCAAAACCCCCCACCATGGTTTCAGAGTTGGATGCCGCCTAGATAGGTTGGGTCAAGGACAAGTTTGATGGTGCAGTCTCGAAGCATGGGGACAAAGGAGGCGGAGGAGCGGTGTTGAGGGGGCTGATGGCGACTTGAGGTCATCACCAACGAGTTTCTTCTCGAGAACTATCGACCAGGGGACGACAGAGGTCATATCTTGTAAATGGGTTGTCCAGTTGGCGGTCGAGATCACTTGCAAATACTTCATCTCTAGCTGGGCTGCAGTCAACATGTCGTCTGAGCCGGGGAAGAACCTTTTTGCTGCAGGTCCAAGAATCGAGGAGATCAAAAGGCCCCTTTGAAGTTTTTAGGATTTGCCGCTCATAGATTAGCTAAGATTGGTGTAGTCGGGGAAGTGTGTAATATACGGCTAATGGTGCCACCAGACTGTTTTAGATTTGATCGCTGATGACATTCCAAACGTTTTTTGGATGATGAATAAATAAAGTGGTAGAGTTTACCTAAAAAAAGAGCAAAAAACATGAGGTGACATCATGTTCGGTTTCCTACAAAATCCCCATGGAATCGGCAATTCCATAGGAATACCAAGTGAATGCAGGGTGCATGCCATAGTTCTGTTTTATTCTCTGTTTGTGTGGGATTTATTATTTGGGATAATTGTATTTGAGCCCTTAGTTGTGCCATCATCGACAGGAATACCTCTAAATTTGGAAAACGCGCGTTCATGTCCACATCACTTTGCTCATCTTGTGCTTTTGCCCTTTGACCGTTTGACTGTCATTTTGAAAACTTCATAACTATTTCATACTAACTCGGAAAAATGCAAATAAGATATCAAAATGTTTGCAAAGACATCACCTATATGTGTATGACATTTGCATTCATGAGAAAATTGTTGGGAAATCTTCATATCATTTTTAGCTCATATAGGTGATGGGGACTTTCCAACACTTTTGTCATGACTGCAAATGACATGCACGTATAGGTGATGTGTTTCCGAACATTTTGATATCTTATTTGTATTTTTCCGAGTTAGTATGAAATAGTTATGAAGTTTTCAAAATGGCAGTCAAACGGTTAAAGGGCAAAAGCACAAGACGAGCAAAGTGATGTGGGCATGACCGCGTATTTTCGGAAACTAGGGGTATTCCTGTCGACGGTGACACAACTAAGGACACAAATACAATTATTCCTTATTATTTTCACCTAGATGTAAGCATATGGGCCTTGGCTTATATGTGTAGTCCAACATAACAGGAACACGGCCAGTTCAGGCCCACATGCAGTCCAACCCAGCTCCCCAGATTTCCGATTAATTTTCGTCTGACATCGCACGAAGGACAGAAACCCTCCCAACCTTTCAGTTTTCCCTCCGAAAATTCCCCCCAAACCCCCAAATCCGCATCTCCCTCCCAGCCACTTCGACTTTCCCCAAAATTTCCCCACCACCAACTCGCTCCTCTGCGCACCCCGCCTCCGGCCTCCCCCAGGGACAGCAGCGGCGGCGGCGGCGGCGGCGGAGATCTCGTGCCGGGCCAGCGCCGTCGGCTGGGTCGGTAATACTGCTGCGGTGGCGCTCGCGCTCCGGTCTCCCGCGACTCCATTTTGAAATACCAAGGGATCTCAGTAACCCTCTCTTCCATGGAGACCTCGCCGTCGCCTTCGCCGGCTAGCTCGCCGGGCCGGCCGGCGAAGCCGCGGCTGTTCATACAGGAGATGGTTCTCCGCAACTTCAAGTCCTACGCCGGCGAGCAGCGCATCGGTCCGTTCCACAAGGTATCTTCCTCTCTCGCGCAGATGCGAGCCCTAGCTAATTTCTACTTTGACGTGCTCGTCTTCTCGACCCAGGGGACAGGAGTTAGGGCCGCCGTGGGTCACACACACGGCGTCCCCCCTCTCGTTCCCCCCTTTTCGCCCGTCTTGGCAGCCGATTCGAGGTCCTAGGAACATAATTTTGCATGCTAGAGTTGCATTTTTCATTCGATCTATAATTCCTTAAAACCCTAGAAATGTCAACTGGTCAACAGTTTCACTCAGGTTTTAGCGTCTCGAGAGGAGTTTGTATGGTTTGTTCGGAAGATGCATCTCTGACCTCCCCCATGCCTACGTAATTCTTAGTTAGCTGCACTATCTGTTGTTCCTTCGGCTTCAGTGTTCTGTTCTGGCTCGTTAGTTGTGATCCCATAAAATATGAACTGGAAATTTTGCAGCCTACTACTTGCGCATGGTGATTCCGAAACCCTGAATTTTTTTGCAGCATTTTTGTTGTTCAAAATGTTTTAGTTGCACAGTTGGCACGATGAAGCAGAAACACCTGCTTAGATTGTGATACATTCAGCACACACAAAATGCTCAAAATAGTGTTTACAGGGTGGATCTGAATCCATATGCATTGATTTGTATGGTTTAGTTGATTGTCTGTTGTGAATATTTTCGTGAAGAAGCTTTAATTTGCGAAGACAAAACCGATGCCAGTGCGGTTGACTGAACTAATACCACGAGCATCATTTTATCGCCGAAGTACAAAAGTATGTCAAGGATGCAGAACACCTGTATCATATATGTTTTTAAGTATTACTGAACATAGGGTAGTTTTGAAATGACATGCCCTGATTGTATGGCTTAGTTGATTGTCTGTTGTGAATATTTTCGTGCAGAGGCTGCAATTTGCTACGACAAGGCAGATGAGAGTGCAGTTGACTGAAATAATATCATGAGCATCATTTAATCGCTGAAGCACAGAAATATCCTGAGGATGCAGAACAGCTGTATCATAATTTATACAGCCACAACACTAGTCAAATATAATCTTATAAGCAGAGATATCCTGAAAGTAAATTAGAGTTCTAGCCTTCTAGTTTTGTGCGACACAGAATTTCCGCGCTACAGATATGATTGATGCACAATAGAATTTTCTCGATTGCATGTTTTTGTCTAGGCGCATGCCAAGTGATGATTCCTAGAGGTAAAACAAATTATGATAATGTTTTTTCTTGGTTGCAGAGCTTTTCGGCTGTTGTTGGGCCAAATGGCAGTGGGAAGAGCAACGTCATTGATGCAATGCTCTTCGTGTTTGGGAAGCGTGCAAAGCAGGTGGATATCAATGCTCCATATTTTAGATGCTTTTATTTCATCAGGATATTTGTTTGAATCTTGGCAGTATGTACATATCACATATTATTTATTTTGCCCTATCCAAGGGTTAAAGGCTGGCAATCCCTGTCAGCAAGTTACTGAGTTATTCTAAAGGTTGAGTTTAACAACCTATTGAGATACTTGTTTTGTATAACAGACGAAGTAAACACATCTTTGCCTAAAGGTATTATATGATGTACCATATTGGCACTTTGATGGTACTAATTTTTTGGTGGCTAAGTGGGATGGGTTCAATAGTTGGCATGGTGTGACCCTGTCTTTATGAAGTATTGTCCTCCCATTTTCCATAGGCCATTTCCTGCAAAGGTTTAAAGGTTTTCTTTGGGTGTTTAGATTAACAATGTAAATTTCTTATCTCAAGCTCACGAAAGATGACCTCACATTCAGTAGATGTTATGATGTTATTTTTGACTTAGAAAAATCTATCTATTGGTTGTTTTGCATTACATGTATTGTTTCTGATTGGTTCTCTCCTAACTGCAGATGCGCCTAAACAAGGTCTCAGAGCTCATACACAACTCTTCCAATCACCAGAACCTAGACAGTGCTGGTGTTTCTGTCCATTTTCAAGAAATCATTGACCTGGTATTGCTTGAGCCATGTCCTTATTGTTTCTTATTGCTTCATTAGGCCATAATTCCTTGTTTCTTTTTCCTCTGTTGCCATATGCAGGATGGTGGAAACTACAAGGTTGTTGAGGGCAGTGAATTTTCCATAACAAGAGTTGCGTTCCGTGACAACACTTCTAGATATTACATAAATAACCGTGGAAGCAATTTTACTGAAGTAACTAAAGTGTTGAAGGGCAAAGGAGTGGACCTTGATAATAATCGCTTTCTGATCCTTCAGGTTTTGTGCACTTTCTCAGTTCGTGTTGCCATTATATGGATACTTCATGTTTTGTTAGATAACATATACATTTGATTACCTTCATAAATTTTCACCCTTTGCATATTTCTTGGTTTAAGTCTACATGGAATTGTTAGGCAGTCATAAAGTGCTTTTCCAACTGTATTTTGTCGTATTACAACTACATGACTTCTGAGCTGGTCACTGTATAGGGCGAGGTTGAGCAAATCTCCCTGATGAAACCCAAAGCTCAAAGTCCACATGACGAGGGTTTTCTAGAATATCTGGAAGACATAATTGGGACAAACCAATATGTTGAGAAAATCGAAGAGGCTAACAAACAGTAAGTTACCAAAAAATTACATGCCTGTTGTCATGATGAGTGCGTGTTATCAATGGAGTGTGATGTAATCATTCTCATGTTTTAACCCCTTTAGATTGGAAGTGCTCAATGAAAAGAGAACAGCGTCAGTGCAGATGCTGAAATTGGCTGAGAAGGAAAGGGACAGTTTAGAGGTGCTGATCAGATGTCATAAATTGATTCTTTTGGTTGATTAACACTACTGATGGAATTTTCTTCCTGTAGAGTGCAAAAAATGAAGCTGAAGCATACATGCTGAAGGAACTTTTGCTTTTGAAATGGCAAGAAAAGGCAACGACAATGGCTTCTGATGATGCCACCTCACATGTTACTCAGCTCGAAGAGAATGTTACAGACCTAGCGAAGAACCTTGCCTCTGAGAGGTGATTTATTGCCATGTTTGTACATGGACGTAAGTCATGAGTTTAGTACTAATTGTTTTGGTTATAATCCAGGGAAAAAATTAAACAGAACTCTCAGGAGCTGAAGGAAATGGAGAAAGCTTACAACAAACGTGTCAAAAGGCAAGAGGTATGGTCTGAAATCACATTTTCTGGAACCTCTATTGCTGTGAATCCGAAGTTGAATTGCTCTTACATATTTAGTCATTGATTTGCTAGTTTAACTTTTGGTCTAATTAAATGCCTGTCTTTAATGTTTGCTCTCTTTATATGCGCAGGAACTTGAGAATAACATGAAAGTCTGCAAGGATCAATTTAAGGAGTTTGAGAGGAAAGATGTAAAACACAGGGAAGATCTAAAGCATCTAAAGCAGAAGATTAAGAAGCTGGAGGACAAAGCTGAAAAGGTATTTTAAAAGGATTTCAGTTGTAACTCAAGCAACAAAGTCTAATGTTTCACCTTGATCCAGGATACTGCAAAAATTGAAGGATCAACAAAAGAGATTGAAGAATCATCCAATCTCATTCCACAGCTTGAAGAAGAGATACCAAAATTGCAAGAACGATTAAACCAAGAAGAGAAAGTGCTGGAGCGAATTAAAGAAAGCTCTCGAGGTCATATTTTTCTCTCAGTATTTGCGCCCCCCCCCCCCCCCCCCCTCTTCAGTGAACCATTTTGTTGATAGCCATTTTTTTTAATTACAGAAGAAACTGAAAAACTACGTGCTGAACTTGCCCAAGTAAGGACTGAGCTTGAACCATGGGAAAATCAAATTATTGAGCATAAAGGAAGGCTGGATGTTGCATCCGGGGAGAAAAAATTAATGAAACAGAAGGTTAGCCATCCTTGCCTTGTAGCGTTTTAAACAGCGAAGACAAGATAATACCACCTGGCTGCCAGTTTGGACATGTCTTTCGTTGAGGGCAAGAAATCATGTTACCAATATGACATAGTTTTCAGTTTTGCCATCATGACTTGGACCTGCCTTACGGGAACACAAGTCTTCACTATTCAGCATGACATTGCAGGAGTCAAACTCTTCTGTGCCTATTTTTTGATTTTTAGCAAAGAAATGGATATAATATTCTGACCTTTGTTAATTCACATGAACCTTGTTACCTTTTTCAGCATGATGGAGCTCGAGCAGAATTAACTGATGCTCAAAACCAGATGGAAATAATTAAGGAAAAAATAAAAACAAAGGACACATTAATTACGGAGCTCCAAGGAAAAATAGAGAAACATCAGAGTGAAGCATCTGAAGCTCGTAAAGTTGAACAGGTTAATCACTTCATATCCGTTCCGAGTCATTTCTTCTCCCTTCAACCATTAAGTTCAGCAGCCTTATGCGGTTGAAGATCCTGGACTCTAACTTTGAATCTTTAACAGGAATGCCTAAAACAAGAGGAGTCCCTAATTCCTCTTGAACAAGCAGCTAGACAGAAAGTTGTGGAGATTAAAACGACAAGGGATTCTGAGAAGAATCATGGCACTGTTTTGAAAGCAATTCTACAAGCTAAAGAATCGAAGGAAATAGATGGCATTTATGGAAGGCTAGGTGATCTTGGTGCAATTGATGGTAAGATATAAACCATAGTCATAGAAGAATGACTTTTAAATGAATGCAGTTAAACTATTCCAACTTTTTCCGGACTATGCTGATTTTCTACATTTGGGTGCTGAAATGTTCTCTGTTTAGTGCTTGGGAACACATCTCGTTTTTTTCTTATCAGGAAACAAATTCTCATTTGCTCGCACATGAACAAGGTGGTGGGGATGCTGCCCCCACACTTCCACTACGACCAATGAATCTGATATTATAGCTTTGAGCCTTTGACCAATATTATCTGATGGAACAAATGAACTTGATGAGTAAATTTAACATGAGATATTTTTTCTGTCTCACCTGCACCTTCTTTCTAAAATGTGTTGTAACGGCATGATTTAATGAAATCTAGTTGCAACGTTTGGTACCGCCAACTATGGAGAGTGTATTTACTCTTACCAGAGGTTTTGATTAAGATAACTAATATTTATATTGGGTTAATGCTTTATAAATGGTACACCATTATAATAAAAACTTTCCCTTGCTGTTTGCTTGTACTCCCTCTGTAAAGAAATATAAGAGTGTTTAGATTAGTCTGTTAGGTCAAGGTTTCTCCAGCCAGTATTTATTTATCCCTTGGTACCAGTACGCAAAGAACACAAATGTGCCAAGTTTGGGAACCCTCTGATTTTACTGATTAGTAGTAGTATTTGTGGTTCTCTAGCATCCTGTGTTTTGCTGCTGTACTTTACAGTCAAATCAGATATTGTAGGTACTGAGTTGGTCAACTCACTGGTCATCAAATATTTATGAAATTTCTATGGTTTATAATTTGAGGGGGCATTTATTTTACACAATATCTTTGTGGATACATTTATTGAATAAATATGATTTAATTTATAAACTATTGTGTTGCAGCAAAATATGATGTTGCCATATCGACAGCATGCCATGGGCTTGATTATATTGTTGTTGAAACAACAAATTCGGCCCAAGCTTGTGTTGAACTATTACGCAGAAGAAATCTTGGGATTGCTACTTTTATGATACTGGTAATGCTCTAGCTTGTTTCCTTTTTGTTTTTGTTTTTACTTGTATTCAAACTTTTACCATGTCTGTTTTACTGCGATAGGCATGATTTTGTTATTTTACCATTACAGGAAAAGCAAGCACACCATCTTCGTAAACTGCAAGAGAAAGTTAAAACCCCTGAAGGAGTTCCACGCCTCTTTGATCTGGTAAAGGTTAAAGATGAGAAGCTGAAGTTAGCTTTCTTTGCTACCTTGGGCAATACTGTTGTTGCAAAGGATCTTGATCAGGTAAATCTTTAAGTTTGTCTGTTCCACTTAGTTTATTTGTGTATGTCTTAGCTGCTTGCAGTTATTATGTGCCTTATTTGTTTGTTTCTTAATTGGCTCCCTAGCATTTTCATGGAACTGCCATTCTGAAAATTACTTTATTCAGGAACGTACCATATTCTGTTACCAAGCAATACCACTCCTTCTGCTGCTTACATTTAAGCAGTAACAGCAAGCATCTGTTTTTTGTTTTCAGGCTACTCGAATTGCATATACTGCTGATAATGAATTTCGTCGGGTAGTTACCCTCGACGGTGCACTTTTTGAGAAGTCTGGGACCATGAGTGGTGGTGGTGGCAAACCACGAGGTGGCAAGATGGGCACATCCATCCGAGAAAGTGTTTCAGAAGAGTCTGTTATGAATGCCGAAAATGATCTGAACAAACTGGTTGACCAACTCAGCAGGCTGCGTGAAAATATTAATGATGCTAAAAAACGCTACCGGTCGCTGGAAGATGCTAAATCTCGACTTGAGATGGAATTGGCAAAAGCGAAAAAGGAGGTATAAACTACAGATGTTCTTCTTATTCTTCCAAGTTTTCTGTTATGTGGAGATCACCTTACCTTTATTCCTCCTGTAAAAGGTTGAGAGTATGAATGCCCAATACACTTACAATGAGAAGCGACTAGATTCATTGGAGGCTGCATCAAATCCCAAAGATGATGAGATCGGCAGAATGAAAGAGCTGGATGACATTATTTCTACTGAACAAGTTGCACTAAAGAAGCTTGAGAAGAGTTCCAGCAAGCTCAAAGATCAGGCATGTGCTTATACAAACCTTGAAGTCTCATTTTACTAAAAAATGCAAACACTCTTTAAATTTAGGCCTCTCCCAATTGAATGCTGTGTTCCAATTTGTTGTAGCATTGTTGTTACAAATAGAGTCTCTGTTATATAACCGTAACTTGAGTTCGCTTGAATTTACAACAGGCTTCAGAACTTCAGCAGAAAATTGAAAATGCAGGGGGGCAGGTGCTCAAGGATCAGAAGGCAAAAGTAGAAAAAATCCAATCTGTAAGTACATTCTTGCATGTTTATTTCTTTTCTCTGGTGTGTGTGTATTTCTCTTACTCTGACGCTTATGAGTTCGTGCTTCAAATATCAGGAACTTGACAAAACAAGCTCAGACATCAATCGCCACAAAGTTAAAATAACTACTTGTGAAAAGTTGATGAAAAAGTTAGCCAAGGGTGTTGAGGAGGCCAAAAAAGAAACAGAAAATCTGCTTGAACAAAAGGAGAAGCTGATGTCTGTTTTCAAAGAGATTGAGAAGAAGGCTTTTCTGGTTCAGGAAGATTATAAGAAGACCCAGGAGGTAGTTCAGTTATGTTGCTCTACGGCCTGGACCTTTGACTGGGTTGCATATTTGGAAGGGTAATGTTAATCCCGTTTTGACTTGTAGATGATTGACACCCATAAAGAGGAGCTTGACAAGACAAAGGAAGACTACAATAAAACAAAGAAAGTGGTGGATGAACTAAGAGCCACTGAGGTCTCTTCCATTAATTTAGATCCTATTATACTTTTATGAACCTGGTCATGATGACTCTTGTAAGTTTTAACAAACTGAACTTTTCTTAATGCAAAAAAACATGAACTGTTTATGTGTAAAAACAGGTTGATGCAGAGTACAAACTGCAAGATACAAAAAAGCTTGCCAAGGAGTGGGAAATGAAGGTGAAGGCATATAAGAAAAGGCTAGCTGACATTCAGACGAATCTTGCCAAACACATGGATCAGTATGTGCAAATTCTATTTTTCAGTTACTTTATGAATCATGCATGTTTCCTTTGCTGTTTTTAGATGATAATATCTATTTTTCGTCATCAGACTCCAGAAGGATGCGATTGATCCTGAGAAACTTAAAGAAACACTAAGTGATGAGCATCTCAATGAAATGTGTGACCTGAAAAAAGCCATGGAGATGGTGGCATTGCTGGAAGCGCAGATTAAAGACTTGAGTCCAAATCTGGATTCAATAGCAGAGTATGGACTAATGCCTTATACCTATTGACAGAACCTTTTTCCATCAATGTATTCATTGCTTATCTTTGGTCGAATCAGGTATCGCACAAAGGCTCGTTTATATGGCGAACGTGTTGACGAGCTAAATGCTACCACTCAGGAGCGTGATGATCTTAAGAAGCTATATGATGGGCTTAGGAAGAGAAGGTACTGGCTTTGATTTCGGTTTTGATAAGAATATTGGCTGATTTGCCATCTTACATGCAATATATGTTATTGCAGATTAGATGAGTTCATGGCAGGGTTCAACTTAATCTCTCTGAAACTGAAAGAGATGTACCAGGTATGAATATGTATAACAAGCATGTAATCTGATGCTCCAACTTTCACTGTTTAAGTCCAACCACTCTATCACCATTTGACAAACATGACACATAATCCAAGAGTTGATTTGATTAGACTGTAATTGCCCCTATGAACTGAAATGTAACAATTATAATCAGTGCTTTCCTCGTACGCATTTCTTGTGAATCGACAGTTCTGAAAGGCAGAGTAGAAGAAAGAAAGCCTGGTGACCCAGTATATGACTTCATTGTTGGAACAATGATATGTTCACTACATTGATGTTTATTTTTTAAGATACTGAAATGATCCCAACACATTATCTTGTGGTTTTAGATGATTACTCTTGGAGGTGACGCGGAGCTGGAACTTGTTGATTCATTAGATCCATTTTCAGAAGGTGTTGTTTTCAGCGTAAGGCCTCCCAAGAAAAGCTGGAAGAACATTGCCAACCTATCTGGTGGCGAGAAGGTATTTCTTTTTCCACACTTATAGTGTTAGAAAGTTAAGCTCTTTTATCGTTATGTTTTTGAATAAAGATTTCAATCGGAAAGTCATCATTAGAACTTTGCATTCAATTACATATTTTAATTGAGGACACCATAAACACTATCTACTTACATTTGAATTGGTTTCCCTGTTAAAATGGTTGTTCATTCATATTTAAGATATCTTAGTGCATAAAATATACATTTGATTATAGAGTAAAAAAATAGCTGTGATGTGTTTTGCCTTATGCCACCAACTCACAAACTTTCTTGGCAAATATATTGCCTGGTGTGTTTCCAAAATTCGTTGGCTTTGGAGTTTGGACCTTTTGCTGTTTCCTTCACAAACTGTGCCAAAATTTTGGCCAACAAAGGATGAAGTACTCCAAAAAAATTCTTATGCCAATTCTTTGGCAAGGAAGGTGGGCAGAAAGCAAACATACCCCTAGCCCCCTTTTATCCCATTCAATCAAGTGCTAAGGTGCTAGTATGCACATCTATCTTATTGTTGCTACCTGTTTATGATTTGCCTCACGTTACACATTGATACCACTATTGCATATTTTGCAGACTGCGTGAAATTTGCAACTTGATTAGTTGTGTTTGATATTGTATAAATTGTAAATCCCTTACATGTACTTTTTTTGTGTGCAATCTACATGTTACATGGACTGCAAACATTTGTCATCATGATATTACTCTTTTGGTATATACTTGTTGAAACATTTGTTGTCGTACAGACGCTTAGCTCCCTGGCTCTAGTGTTTGCTCTTCATCATTATAAACCAACTCCACTGTATGTTATGGACGAGATAGATGCAGCATTGGGTAAGTCTTGTGACCTTCTTGAACTAATAATCTGACATGTCAAATAGGCTAATGAAACTCCTGTTTGCAGATTTTAAGAATGTATCCATTGTCGGACATTATGTGAAAGATCGTACCAAGGATGCCCAGTTCATTATTATTAGGTATGCTTATTTCAGCTCACTTCTCTCAAATTTACCTTTTCTCTTTGATTCTATATCTTTTATTCAAGCTGGAAAATCCTTGTAGGGGCTGTAAATGCTTTCTTATTAGACTCTGCCCCTTTCACGTTTAATAGATTATATTAACTTACGTCTGTCATCCTTTCTGCAGTCTCAGAAACAACATGTTTGAACTAGCTGATAGGCTGGTTGGCATCTACAAGACTGATAATTGCACCAAGAGTATAACTATTAACCCTGGTAGCTTTGCCGAGAGCATGAAACCAACCGTGGAAGCTTCGCCGAGAGCATGAACGTAGTCTAGTCTGCACCGCAGAATTTCATCTCAATGTAATCTTCTGTTGTGCCATCATGGAACCGAGGTTCCTTTGGCATAAAGCTTTATTGTACCGCTAAGATGGTTTTATGCCATGTAAGAATAAGAATGACAGGAAGAGGCTAGAACATTTGATCACCTACGGTACTTGATGTATGTAGGCCTAACTGAATGTGCATTACTAATGTTTTCTTGGTTCCCAACGGAACCTATAACCTAGTGTTCAACCAAGGAACTTTGTGTTCTCAGTATGCCCTTTTGTGTCTTTCAGAACAAACACAACTTCTGTCAGAAAGGTACGAGGTATGGTTAGATGAGCGTTTATGTAAACAAATATTGTTCACGGTCAAATACACTAGGTACATACTGTCTTAGAATGTTAAACTTTTGTGTTTTCTTGTGTGATTTTTAAGTTACTAACTAATTACTCCCTCCGTCTCATAAGTGTTTTTTACACTAGTGTATTCTGTTAGCCTTGAAGGCGCCAATTGTTTGTACATATGCGTACCTGCACTAGGAACCTTAATCTTTGGGCTAAGTTCTGACATAGCGAGTTAAAACTAATTGGAAATGTAGAGATAATAATAATAATCTCAAGTCGTAAAATAGATATGGAATTGAAATTTGTCCATTTGAAGGTTAAAACACCCCTTCCCACACCCACATCATTACAGAAATTTAGCACAAGGATTATTTTTAACCCCAAAAACAGTGGGTTAATGCTTGCACATTTTGCTTATAAATTTGTATGTAGCGTGGAACATGGACAATTTATAAACACAGTAACGAATGAGCACACACTCACGCTGTGGTTAACAACCTCTGTACAGCCAAAGGTGACGCATTCGTGCACCCACCGTACGGGCACCTGGGACACATCGATCAACCATGTCCCCATCCATTCCATGGCAGATCGCACGACCACAAACTCAGCTTAGAAGCGGCAAACAAAACTACTGTAGTTGCTTTTTACAGCGTTTCGTAGAGTCTCGATTTATGGTGTCTTGCAAAGAGATACCAAAGGAGGGAGTCCAGAGCTGCAAAAGATTAGACAAAAACGAACACAAACCAAGGCGACACAAGGTGAAATCTTGCTTGAATGGGCAGCAGTATATGTACACAAGAGACGGATGAGTCTTGTCCACCACCGCGCTAAATTACCTCCACTCACTACGTACGTAGTACCATGATCCTACACCTGGAAGTTGGAGCTCTACACCGTTGCGCGGGGAAAGAGATCACGACCCAAACAGCAGCGACGGCGGCTCGTTGAGGTCGAACTGGGGGCAGCTGCTGGGCCCCGTCCGGAGCTCCAGCACCGTGGACGGCAGCGACGGCGCGGCGTCCATCGCGCCATGGGCCGGGAGCGGCTGCGCGAGGAACTCCTGCAGCCTGGACGGGAAGTAGACGAAGTGCCAGGGGGACGGTTGCGCGACGTCGAGGCGCCCGCCCAAGGGCCGCGCCGGCGGGCGCGGAAGCAGACACGCGTGCTGCTGCTGCTGCTGGTGGTGGTGCGGGGGAAGGTGGCCGCTGCCGAAGTTGGTCCTGGCCTTGGGCCCGCGCAGCGCGACGGCGGCGCGGTCGTAGGCGAGCGCGGCGTCGACGGCGGTGTCGTAGGTGCCGAGCCACACCCGCGTCTTCTTCCACGGGTCGCGGATCTCCGCCGCGTACCGGCCCCACGGCCGCTTCCGGACCCCGCGGTAGTGCCCCTGCGCCGGCGCGTCCGCTCGCCCTCCCGCCGCGGCGCCGCCGCTCCGGTGCCCTCTCATCTCCGGCATCATCTGCATGGCGCCTCCTCCTTGCTAGCTCACTTCACGGTATGCTTGGCTTGGCTTGGCTTGGCTGCGCGCATCTGGCAAGGGCGGCCGAGCGAGTGTCGAGAACCAAGCCGGGCGAGTGGTGGCTCTTATACGGGGCAGCAGGAGGTCGGGAAGGGCACGCTCGCAGCTTGGTCGCTCTCCCACACGCTCGCTCGCTCGCTGCCTATGCCTATGGAGTACTGTATGGGCTATGGCGCCCCTCGTGAAGCGGGAAGCACAGTGGCACCAGTACGAGTCTAGTGGGTAGGCGTCGGGGGGTTTGAGGGAGGGTGTCGCTGACCGGGCCTCGTGCGGTGGCTCCGCCCCAGCCGCCGCGCGATTTGACGCTGCGCGGGGCCCTGCCGCCCTGCGCACTGCAGTACTCCTGGCGCCGTGACGCAAGCCCTACACCATCCATCATGCATCCGCCCACGTGCCGTCCCGTCCGCCCCATCCCGCCCGCGGCGGTAGCCGGCCTAGGCGCCTAGCTGGCCGCGCTGCCGTGCGCGGCCGGGCAAAGAGGCCTGAGCCTGAGCCTGTCCTGCACGTTACGTTGTGTCACGTACGTCGCGCTGTACGGCCGGTGCCGCCCTCCCCAGTCGGAAAAAGAGATGCATTGCAGGCGGCGATGGCGCGTGGTACTGCTAGTACTACAAGGCCTTTTGACCGGTGTGGCCCCGGGGGGACGCGTGTGCGCGCGCCAGGCCAGACCAGGTGCGCGAGCGAGCGGCGCACGGCGACGTGCCGGGGCACGGTTCGGCCGCGGGTGGCGGTTCACGCGGACGCGGTGTCGACGGGTCGGGGGGCAGCTACCGGTGCGGGGGTCGGAGGCCGCGCCCGCGCGTGCGTGCGTGCGGGGCCGGGGCTCGAGCCGCTGGCGTGGGCGGGCGGGCGTCGTTGCCCGATTCGTTTCTCGTGCGAGCGCATGCAGCGTGGGCCGGGGCCGGGCCGGGCCGGGTGTGGGGTGGGGCCTTCATTTCGGCGATCGTTTTTATGAACGGGCATGGCGGCCTGCTGCGCGCTGCTGCTGCTGCTGCTGGCGCGGCAGCAGGAGGGGAGTGCTCGGATGGACATGTCATCGGGAACGCGCGAGCCGTGGGGCCCGTCCCTCCCTCCCTCCCTCCCCTTGCCTTGACTGCCATCCTGCCTGCGCCCCCTCCCGGCTGCCGCTGCCGCTGCCGCTGTAGCGACGCGTTGGGAAGAGGCGTACATTCACCACGTTACGCGTTCAGTGCACTGTTGACGCACGCACGCACCCACCGGCACCGGACGGGGGTCCTCTCCTCTTCTCTCTGCCCATCCAAATCTTTCCGGACTTGCATCATCGCCAGCGCGCCATCGTCGTCCATGGAGGGAGGTGGGGTTAATTTCCGTCGCTGCTGACACTGACCCTCGACGTGGTACTACTGGTGGTGCTGCTGCTCGCCGGAGTGGCTAGCCCCTGCGCGCGTGTGCGTAGGCGGACTGTGCTGGCGGTACGCTCCATAATTGCTCTCCTGCTGTGTTGATTTCGATGTGAGCCGTCGTCGACCCAGCGGCTTGAATCCCTGATTCGACGACTCGCGCGAAGGTTTTCCATCAGGGTTCACCATGATTTCGCCTCACCTCGGATGCTAGGAGCCTACGGCCTATATAGTACTGTTAACAGCGCGCCCCGTTCAATCGTGGAGGGAGTGAAGTCTGAAACGAACCCTGTCATTGTATGCGTGGTCGAAAATGAAATCCGAACTCAAAATTCCATAAGTCCATGCCCTGAACTCTCTAATCCTGGACTTTTTCATCCTTGTGTGCTTATCCAAACACCGGGATTCGGACGTGGCTCGGGAAAGATTGGGAACCGGTTGAGTCAGCACCTGGCAGGTGGGGTCTTAACTATAACCTAGTTGAGCCGGACCAACTCGCTCGCCCCCCTCGTCTTCCACTTCGCCTCTTCCTCTGCCCCGACGCGCGCCTCTGTTCCTCTTCCACGGCGGCGGCGACGACGACAAGCTGATGATCGCGGCGGCCGCCGCCGACCACTCCGGCAGCAAATAGAAAGGTACGCCTGGTCCATCTCCCCTCTCCAATCTCAAGTGTTTTCTTTGTTTCTGTCTTGGTTAGGTTTAGGTTTTTCTGATGGTGAAGCTGCATTTATTATAGGTATTAATCAGTGTATTTGTTGGTGATTCATTGTTGTCCAGTATAGTAATCAGTTATGATGCTTGCAATGTAGCTTTCTTTTGTTGAATCCATGGACCCGACTGAGATGTTGAACGTCAGATTTCATATAGGGGGGCAATTTGTTCGAATTGGTCCTTCACTGGAGTATATTGGGGAGATGTTGCCTACTCTGATATTGAGAGAGACAAGTTGTCATTGCAGGAGGTCAAAGGTTTTCTCGCAGATCACATGACAGTAAAGGAAAGCATGAAGTTTTATTTTCTTATGCCTCACAGAGAATTGATTAATGGGTTGTTGTTTCTATATGATGATGTTGGTTGCATGAGTATGTCAGAGCATACAATAGATGGTGGAGTTGCAGATATTTTTGTGGAATACAATGGGGAACAGGATGAAGAAGGAGAGCAAGAAAGTGGTTCTGACCTTGAGGATGAAATTCAGGAACACATGGAGAGTGGAAGTGAAGAAGATATGCCTACTGTCATGACTGCAGAAGAAATGCAATTGGAACATCACAATGACAATGTAAATGAAGAATTACTACAACAAGTGCTTGTCCCCAATGACAATGGTGTTATTACTACAGTCATAAGCAACCCATTGAAGAGGAGAAGTTCTGCAATGTGCAATCTTTCTGAGAGTTCTCAAGTGTGCAATCCTTCCCAACCTTCAGCAGTTCTAGCAAGAAAAAAAAGCAAGAGTACAAGGGGCAGAAATTGGAGCAACAACACAAGGAGCAGAGCTTGCAGCAAGAACACAAGAAGCAGAGATTGCAGCAACAACACAAGGAGCAGAGTTTGCAGCAAGAACACCAGGAGCAGATCATGCAAAAGAGGAGTCTGATTCAGATGATTCAAAGGACAATGACTATGTTCCACATACTGATGATAGTGGAGAGGAGTCAGAGGTAGTTGAGCGAAGAAAGCATGCAAGGAAGTTCACAAAAAAGATGACAGACTCTAGGAAATGGGCTACTTCAGATGCATCAGGGCCTGTTCCTACTGATTTCATTGCAAATGTTGAAGAAGTAGTAGAGGAAATGGAGTTTGAGTTAAGTGATGAAGATGAGGAGGGAAACTTTGTTAGAAGGAAGAGCAAATACCCTAGATTTGACCCTCACACTGACATTCCACACTTTAGTTTGGGGATGGTTTTCAGAAGCAAAAATCAATTTGTCAAAGCAATTAATGTTGGAAATATGCCCTAGAGGCAATAATAAATTAATTATTATCATATTTCCTTGTTCATGATAATCGTTTATTATCCATGCTATAACTGTATTGATCGGAGACTTAGATGCATGTGTGGATACATAGACAAAACCATGTCCTTAGTATGCCTCTAATAGACTAGCTCGTTGATCAAAAGATGGTTAAGGTTTCCTAGCCATGGACATGAGATGTCATTTGATAACGGGGTCACATCATTAGGAGAATGATGTGATGGACAAGACCCAAACTGCAAACGTAGCATATGATCGTGTCAGTTTACTGCTACTGTTTTCCGCATGTCAAGTATGTGTTCCTATGACCATGAGATCATGCAACTCACAGATATCGGAGGAGTGCCTTGTGTGTATCAAACGTCGCAACGTAACTGGGTGACTATAAAGGTGCTCTACAGGTATCTCCGATGGTGTCTGTTGAGTTGGCATGGATCGAGACTGGGATTTGTTACTCCGTGTAACGGAGAGGTATCTCGGGGCCCACTCGGTAATGCAACATCACAATAAGCCTTGCAAGCAATGTGACTAATTGTTAGTTGCGGGATCTTGTATTACGGAACGAGTAAAGAGACTTGCCGGTAACGAGGTTGAACTAGGTATGGAGATACCGACGATCGAATCTCGGGCAAGTAACATACCGAAGAACAAAGGGAACGTTATACGGGATTAACTGAATCCTTGACATAGAGGTTTGACCGATAAAGATCTTCGTAGAATATGTAGGAACCAATGTGGACGTCCAGGTCCCGCCATTGGTTATTGACCGTAGAGGTGTCTCGGTCATGTCTACATAGTTCTCGAACCCGCAGGGTCTGCACACTTAAGGTTCGGTGACGTTTTGGTAGTGTAGAGTTATGTATGGTGGTGACCGAAGTTTGTTCGGAGTCCTGGATGAGATCCCGGACGTCACGAGGAGCTCCAGAATGGTCCGGAGGTAAAGATTCATATATAGGAAGTCCCAGTTTGGTTTCCGAAAAAGTTTCGGGCTCATCGGTAGTGTATCGGGAGTGTCGGTAGTGTACCGGGAGGCCTCCGGGAGGGGTATTTTGACCCCAAGAGGTCCATGGGCTGTGGGAGAATAATAACCATCCCTTAGTGGGCTGGGAAAACAGCCACAAAGGCCCATGGCGCAGGAGAGAAAGTCCTAAAGCAAAAAGTGGAAAATCAGCCAATAGGAGGCAATCCTACTCCAACTAGGATTGGAGGTGAAGTAGGATTGCTTCCCACCTCCTATTTCGGCCGACCCAAAGGCCTTGGCTGCCTCTCCTCTCCTCTCCTCCTATATATACTAGTGGATTGGGTGGTTTTTGGACAGAATTTCCGGCCACGTGCTACCCGTTTCACCGGTGCACAGTTTCTCCTCTAGATCGGTTTTCCGCAGCGCTTAGGCGAAGCCTTGTCGGAATCACTCCACCACCATCACCGGAGCGCCGTCATGCTGCCGGTGAACTCTCTCTCCTCTCCACCTCCTCTTGCTGGATCAAGACGGTGGAGATCGTCATCAAGCTGCACGTGTGCTGAACGCGGAGGTGCCGTCCGTTCGGCGCTAGATCGGAAGGACCGTGATCGAGATCGCGAGACGGTTCGTGATGTGATCACGGAATGGATCGTGATGAGTTCACGGGACAGATCGTGATCAAGATCGTGAGACAGATCGTGATGAGTTCGCGGGACGGATCATGATGTGTTCGTGGGACAGATCGTGATGAGATCGCGGGACGCTCGGCGATTTGGATCGCGAAGATGTTCGACTACACCAACCGCGTTTCTTAACGCTTCCCTCTTAGCGATCTACAAGGGTATGTAGATCCACTCTCCCTCTCGTAGATGCTCATCACCATGGATAGGTTTGCGTGTGCGTAGGAAATTTTTTGTTTCCCATGCGACGTTCCCCAACAGTGGCATCATGAGCTAGGTTGATGGTTCGATGAGATCTCGAGTAGAACACAAAAGGTTTGTGGGCGTTGATGCTTAGATTTCTTCCTCCCTTGGTCGTATTTTGGTTCAGCGGGATTGTGAGATGAAGCGGCCCGGACCAACATTACTCGTACGCTTACGAGAGACCGGTTCCCTTGACGCAACTTGTTGCCTAGATGGCTTGTGGGTGATAGTTTCTCTCACTTTAGTTGGATCGGATTCGACAAAGGCGGTCCTTGAGAAGGTTGAAAAGCAAACTAGTGTATCACCGTTGTGGTTTATGCGTAGGTGAGAATTGTTCTTGCTAGATACCCGTAGCAGCCACGTAAAACATGCAACAACAATTAGAGGACGTCTAACTTGTTTTTGCAGGGTATGTTGTGATATGATATGGCCAATTACATGATGTGATATATGTGATGTATGAGATGATCATGTGATGTATATATTATCACGACTTGCATATCGATGAATACGGCAACCGGCAGGAGCCATAGGGTTGTCTTTAATTATTGTATGACCTGCGTGTCAATCATTAAGCGCTATGTAATGCTTTACTTTATCGCTACGGTAGCAATAGTAGTAGAAGCATGCAGGGCGTGACAACCCCGATGGCGACACGTTGATGGAGATCAAGATGATGGAGATCATGGTGTCATGCCGGTGACGATGGAGATCATGTCGGTGCTTTCATGATGGAGATCAAAAGCACAAGATCATGGCCATATCATGTCACTTATGGTTTGCATGTGATGTTAATCCTTTTATGCACCTTGTTTTGCTTAGGACGACGGTAGCATTATAAGGTGATCCCTCACTTAATTTCAAGATAAATTGTGTTCTCCCCGAGTGTGCACCATTGCGAAAGTTCGTCGTGTTGAGACACCACGTGATGATCGGGTGTGATAGACTCTACGTTCACATACAACGGGTGCAAGCCAGTGTTGCACACGCAGAACACTCGGGTTAAACTTGACGAGCCTAGCATGTACAGACATGGCCTCAGAACACGAGAGACTGAAAGGTCAAACATGAGTCATATAGTAGATATGATCAACATAATGATGTTCACCATTGCAGCCACCTCAACTCACGTGATGATCGGACTTGAGTTGGTGAATTTGGATCATGTATCACTTGAATGATCGGAGGGATGTCAATTTGAGTGGGAGTTCTTAAGTAATATGATTAATTGAACTCATTATCATGAACATAGTCAAAGTGTCTTTGCAAATTATGGTGTATATTACTAGCTCACACTGTAGCTCCCTTGTATTTTTATATGTTCCTAGAGAAATAGAATTGAAAGATGATGGTAGCAATATTGCGGACTGGGTCCGTGATCTGAGGATTGTCCTCATTGCTGCACAGAAGTCTTATGTCCTTAATGCACTGCTCGGTGCGCCGACCCCTCTAGCGTCGTCTGTAGATGTTGTGAACATCTGACAGGCACGTTCTGATGACTACTTAATAGTTTAGTTCGTCATGCATTACGGCTTAGAATTGAGGCTCCAAAACGTTTTGAACGTCACGGAACATATGAGATGGTTCTAAGAGTTGAAATTAGGATCTTAGGCTCGTGCCCGTGTTGCGAGATATGAGATCTCCAACAAGATTCTTTTCCTGCAAGATGAAAGAGAATAGCTCAAGCGTTGAGCATGTACTCAGATTGTCTGGGTGCTACAATCGTTTGAATCAAGTGGGAGTTGATCTTCCAGATAAGATAGTGATTGACATAGGTCTCCAAGTCACTTTCACTAAGCTACTAGAACTTGGTGACGAACTATAAATTGCCAGGGATAGAAATAATGATTCCTGAGCTGTTCGCGATGTTTGACACTGCGAAGGTAGAAATCAAAAAGGAGCGTCAAGTGTTGATGGTTAATCAAACCACTAGTTTCGAGAAGGGCAAGAGCAAGGAGGGAAACTTCATGGATAGCAAGTCAGTTGCTGCTCCAGTGAAGCAACCCAAATTTGAACTCAAACCAGAGACTAAGTGCTTCTATTATGAGGTGAGCAGTCGCTGAAGCGGAACAACCCTAGATGCTTGGTAGATAAGAAGGCTGGCAACATCGATAGAAATATATTTGATATACGAGTTATTAATGTGTAGCTTGCTAGTACTCCTAGTAGCACCTGGGTATTGGATACCGGTTCGGTTGCTAAATGTTAGTAACTCGAAATAAAAGCTACGGGATAAACGGAGAACTTGCTAAGGGTGAGGTGACGATATGTGTTGGAAATGTTTCCAAGGTTGATGTGATCAACATCGCACGCTCTCTTTACCTTCAGGATTAGTGACGAACCTGAATAAATGTTATTTGGTGTTTTGCATTGAGCATGGACATGATTGGATCATGTTTGTTGCAATACGGTTATTCATTTAAAGCTAGAGAATAATGGTTATTCTATTTACATGAATAATACCTTCAATGGTCATGCACCCAGTGAGAATGGTTTGTTGAAATCTTGATCGTAGTAATACACATGTTCATAACATTGATGTCAAAAGATACAAAGTTAATAATGATAGTACCACATATTTGTGGCACTACCGCAGAATGTCATATTGGTATAAAGCGCATGAAGAAACTCCATGCTGATGGATCTTTGGACTCATTCGATTTCGAATCGGTTGAGACATGCGAACCATGCCTCTTGGGCAAGATGACTAAAGGATCCCGTTGGATGGAGCGGGCAAGTTATTCATTGGAAATGATACATGTTGATGTATGCAATCCAGTGAGTCTTGTAGCGTGCAGTGGATATCGTTATTTTCTTACCTTCACTAATGATTTGAGTAGATATAGTGTATATTTACTTAATGAAACACAAGTCTGAATCGTTTGAAAGGTTCAAGCAAATTCAGAGTGAAGTTTAAGATCATCGTGACAAGAAGATAAAAATGACTGCGATATGATCGTGGAGGTGAATATCGGAGTTACGAGTTTGGCATACAACTTAAGACAATGTGAAATTTGTTTCACAACTAACGCCACCTGGAACTCCATAGTGTGATGGTGTGTCCGAACATCATAGTCATGCTCTATTGGATATGGTGCGTGCTATGATGTCTCTTATCGTTTTACTACTATAATTTTGGGGTTATGCATTAGAGACAACTACATTCACTTTAAATAGGGCACCATCTAAATCCGTTGAGATGACACCGTGTGAATTATGGTTTGACAGAAACCTAAGCTATCATTTCCTAATGTTTGGGGCTGCGATGCTTGTGTGGAAAATGTTTTCACATAATAAGCTAGAACCCAAAGAGGACAAATGTATCTTCATAGAATACCCTAAGAACAGATGGGTATGCCTTCTATCTCAGATCCGAGTGCAAAGTGTTTGTTGCTAGAACTGGGTCCTTTCTCGAGAAAAAGTTTCTATCGAAAGAATTGAGTGGGAGGAAGATAGAACTTGATGAGGTTGTTAAACCTTTGTTCAACCAGAGAATAGCGTAGCGCAGAAAGATGTTTCTGTGAAGCCTACGTTAGTTGAAGAGGAAGTTAATGATGATGATCATGAAACTTCAGGATCAAGTTACTATCAAACTTCGTAGGTCGACAAGCATGTGTACTGCTCCTAAGCGGTACGACAGCTCTGTCTTGGAGGTCATGTTGTTGGACAACGACGAACCTACGAGCTATGGAGAAGCGATGATGGGTCCAGATTCCGACAAATGGTTGGAGGACATGAAATCCAGGATAGGATCCATGTATGAAAACCAAGTATAGACTTTGGTAGACTTGCTCGTTGGACAGCAGGTCGTTGAGTACAAATGGATCTTTAAAATGAAGACAGACGATGATGGTAATTGTCACCATTTGTAAAGCTCGACTTGTTGCAAAGATGTTTGTGACAAGTTCAAGGGGTTGACTGCGATGAGACTTTCTCACTCGTAGCGATGCTAGAGTCTGTTGGAATTATGTTAGCAGTTGCTGCGTTTTCAATTATGAAATCTGGCAGATGGATGTCAAAACATTGTTTCCTTAACGGTTTACTTGAGGAAAGGTTGTATGTGATACAACCAGAAGGTTTTGTCAGTCCTAAGGATGCTAAAAGGTGTGCAAGCTTCGGTGATCCTTCCATGGACTAAAGCAAGCATCTTGGAGTTGGAATATACGCTTTGACGAGTTGATCAAAGTTTTTGAGTTTATACAAAGTTTACGAGAAACTTGTATTTGCAACAAAGTGAGTGGGAGCACTATAGAATTTCTGATAAGTATATGTGGATGACATATTGTTGATCGGAAATAATGTAGGATTTCTGGAAAGCATAAATGGTTGTTTGGAAAGTGATTTTCAAAGGAAGACCTGGATAAAGCTACCAAATTGTTGAGCATCAAGATCTATAGAGATAGATCAAGATGACTTGATGAGACTTCCAATGAGTACATACCTTGACAAAGATTTTGAAAGAGTTCAAAATGGATCAGTCAGAGAAAGAGTTCTCGCCTGATTTGTAAGGTGTGAAGTTGAGTGAGACTCAAAGCTCGACCACGGCAGAAGGAAGAGAAAGGACGAACGTTGTCCCCTATGCCTTAGCCATAGGCTCTGTATAGTATGCCATGCTGTGTACCGCACCTGTGTGTGCCTTGCCATGAGTCTGTCAAGGGGTACAAGTGTGGTCCAGGAGTGGATCACTGGACAGCGGTCGGAATTATCCTTAGTAACCAAAGGACTAAGGAAATGTTTCTTGATTATGGAGGTGATAAAGAGTTCGTCGTAAAGAGTTACGTCGATGCAAGCTTTAACACCTATCCAGATGACTAGTAGTAGCAATCTGGATACGTATAGTGGACCAGCCATTTGGAAATAGTACCAAGTGGAGTGTGGTAGCAGTGTTTATGGTTTGACATAGAGATTTGCAAAGTACACATGGATCTGAATATCACAGACCCATTGACTATAAGACCTCTCTCACATGCAAAGCATGATCGAGCCCCAGAACTCGTTGGGTGTTAGATTCATAACAATGCGAATCACATGGTGATGTGAACTAGATTATTGACTCTAGTGCAAGTGGGAGACTGTTGGAAATATGCCCTAGAGGCAATAATAAATTAATTATTATCATATTTCCTTGTTCATGATAATCGTTTATTATCCATGCTATAATTGTATTGATCGGAGACTTAGATGCATGTGTGGATACATAGACAAAACCATGTCCCTAGTATGCCTCTAATAGACTAGCTCGTTGATCAAAAGATGGTTAAGGTTTCCTAGCCATGGACATGAGATGTCATTTGATAACGGGGTCACATCATTAGGAGAATGATGTGATGGACACGACCCAAACTGCAAACGTAGCATATGATCGTGTCAGTTTATTGCTACTGTTTTCCGCATGTCAAGTATGTGTTCCTATGACCATGAGATCATGCAACTCACAGATATCGGAGGAGTGCCTTGTGTGTATCAAACGTCGCAACGTAACTGGGTGACTATAAAGGTGCTCTACAGGTATCTCCGATGGTGTCTGTTGAGTTGGCATGGATCGAGACTGGGATTTGTTACTCCGTGTAACGGAGAGGTATCTCGGGGCCCACTCGGTAATGCAACATCACAATAAGCCTTGCAAGCAATGTGACTAATTGTTAGTTGCGGGATCTTGTATTACGGAACGAGTAAAGAGACTTGCCGGTAACGAGGTTGAACTAGGTATGGAGATACCGACGATCGAATCTCGGGCAAGTAACATACCGAAGAACAAAGGGAACGTTATACGGGATTAACTGAATCCTTGACATAGAGGTTCGACCGATAAAGATCTTCGTAGAATATGTAGGAACCAATGTGGACGTCCAGGTCCCGCCATTGGTTATTGACCGTAGAGGTGTCTCGGTCATGTCTACATAGTTCTCGAACCCGCAGGGTCTGCACACTTAAGGTTCGGTGACGTTTCAGTAGTGTAGAGTTATGTATGGTGGTGACCGAAGTTTGTTCGGAGTCCCGGATGAGATACCGGACGTCACGAGGAGCTCCGGAATGGTCCGGAGGTAAAGATTCATATATAGGAAGTCCCAGTTTGGTTTCCGAAAAAGTTTCGGGCTCATCGGTAGTGTACCGGGAGTGCCGGTAGTGTACCGGGAGTGTCGGTAGTGTACCGGGAGGCCTCCGGGAGGGGTATTTCGACCCCAAGAGGTCCATGGGCTGTGGGAGAATAATAACCAGCCCTTAGTGGGCTGGGAAAACAGCCACAAAGGCCCATGGCGCAGGAGAGAAAGTCCTAAAGCAAAAAGTGGAAAATCAGCCAATAGGAGGCAATCCTACTCCAACTAGGATTGGAGGTGAAGTAGGATTGCTTCCCACCTCCTATTTCGGCCGACCCAAAGGCCTTGGCTGCCTCTCCTCTCCTCTCCTCCTATATATACTAGTGGATTGGGTGGTTTTTGGACAGAATTTCCGGCCACGTGCTACCCGTTTCACCGGTGCACAGTTTCTCCTCTAGATCGGTTTTCCGCAGCGCTTAGGCGAAGCCCTATCGGAATCACTCCACCACCATCACCGGAGCACCGTCATGCTGCCGGTGAACTCTCTCTCCTCTCCACATCCTCTTGCTGGATCAAGACGGTGGAGATCGTCATCAAGCTGCACGTGTGCTGAACGCGGAGGTGCCGTCCGTTCGGCGCTAGATCGGAAGGACCGTGATCGAGATCGCGAGACGGTTCGTGATGTGATCACGGAACGGATCGTGATGAGTTCACGGGACTGATCGTGATCAAGATTGTGAGACGGATCGTGATGAGTTCGCGGGACGGATCATGATGTGTTCGTGGGACGGATCATGATGAGATCGCGGGACGCTCGGCGATTTGGATCGCGAAGATGTTCGACTACACCAACCGCGTTTCTTAACGCTTCCCGCTTAGCGATCTACAAGGGTATGTAGATCCACTCTCCCTCTCGTAGATGCTCATCACCATGGATAGGTTTGCGTGTGCGTAGGAATTTTTTTGTTTCCCATGCGATGTTCCCCAACAATTAAGAGATATGGTCTTGCTACAAAAAGAAGCATCAATTTCTTAAAGTCTGAGGAGGTGAGGGTTAGAGCAAAATGTGGCTGGCCTAGATGCCCACGGGTTGTGTATGGGGCAAAGACTAGCAGGTGCTCAAGGTTCCAAATCATTACATATGAGGATGAGCACCACTGTGCACAGAATAGGGAAAACAGGCTTGTTTCTGCAAAGGTCATAGCCCAAAGATATGAGCATTTCATCCTTGCCAATCCAATGTGGAAGATTGACAGCATCAAAGCCACTGTCCTAAAAGATATGTTTGTTGATGTTTCCACTTCAAAGTGTAAGGCAAGAAAAAAGATTGTCATGGATAAGTTGATGTGTGGTATGAAGAGTGAGTATACTAAAATCTTTGACTATCAGTTAGAGCTGCTTAAAAGTAACCCAGGAAGTACAATTGCTGTTTGTTTGGATCCAAAAGAAATGGAAATTAATGTTTTCCAACAGTTCTATGTTTGTTTTGATGCTCTAAAACAAGGGTTCAAAGCTGGTTGTAGGAAAGTAATATGGCTAGATGGATGCTTCTTCAAGGGAGCATTCCAAGGTGAATTACTTGCTGCAATTGCTAGGGATGCAAACAACCAAATGTACCCTGTAGCTTGGGATGTTGTGGAGAAAGAAACTACAGAGACATGGAAGTGGTTCATTGGGTTGCTAATCAAAGATTTGGATACCAATGATCAAGGAGCTGGCTGGGTTTTTATTTCTCACCAGCAAAAGCTAATTCATTGTTGCATATGTTTTTATTACTATAATTGTTTTCATTATTGCAATTATTTTCAAATGTGCTTTTCAAATGTGCTTTTATTTGTTGTTAAATATGTTTTTCAAATGTGCTTTTATGTGTTGTTAACATTTTTGTCTCTTTTACAGGGCTTAATAAACAACATGAGAGATTATTTGCCAAGGGCACAACACAGGATGTGCGCCACACACATTTATGCCAATTGAAGAAAGACGCATAGGGACCATCAACTACAAAAAAGATTTTGGGCAATTGCCAAGGCTTCAAACAAGCAGGATTTCAACTACAACAAGGCCAGATTTGCTCAGATAACCCCTGATGGTGCAAAAGACATTATGAGGACAAAGCGAGTGCATTGGGCTAGGGCATTTTTTCCATATGGATCAAATTGTGAGTCAGTGGATAACAACCTATGTGAGTCTTTCAACAATGCCATCATAGAATCTTGGTTTTACCCCATAATATCACAACAAGAAATGATAAGGAAGAAGATGTATGTCAGAATTCAGGAACATAGAAGTAAAAGTGACAAGTGGCATGGAACAGTTTGCCCTAATTTTTTTAAGAAACTACAGGGCAACATCAAGAGAACTCAGTTCTGTGAAGTGCTTTGGAATGACAAGGATGGATGTGAGGTGAAGCATTTAACTGGCAGATGAAGGAGATACACAGTGAACCTTGAGAATAAGACATGTTCATGTGGATATCTGCAGCTGGCTGGCCTTCCTTGTTGTCATGCAATCTGTGCTATATACAAATGTGGCAGAAAAATAGAAGAATTTGTTGAACCATGCTACTACATTGAGACCTTCAATAAAATATATGAGCACTGTCTCCAACCCGTGGAAGGTGAAGAATGTTGGACAGTTTCTCGGAAACCTAGGCCAGTGGCACATGGCTATATTGCCATGCCAGGAGCAAGGAAGAAAAATAATGATAGGAGGAGAGAAGAGGGGGAAGCAACCAAAGGAAAGAAACTTAGCAAGCATGGGATTCAAATCACTTGTGGATCATGTGGGGGTAAGGGATACAACAAAGGAACTTGTTTAAAGAATGCCGATAGAAACAAAAAAATTGAAGCTTTTCTTGGGAATAGAGGAAAAAATAGAGGTCCACTGAGGTAATGTGGAACTGAACATTAGCAATGTTTGCTCTACTAATTTTTTAATATGTACCTCACCATTGTTTGTTCTTTGTCCAATTTGCAGCAAGTAGAGACTAAGGCTGCCAAAAGCAGGGCAGCTACAGCTAGATCTTCACAACCTGCAACCAGGACTAGACCTACACAATGTTGGAAATATGCCCTAGAGGCAATAATAAATTGGTTATTATCATATTTCCTTGTTCATGATAATCGTTTATTATCCATGCTATAATTTTTTTGATCGGAAACTCAGATACATGTGTGGATACATAGACAACACCATGTCCCTAGTATGCCTCTAATAGACTAGCTCGTTGATCAAAGATGGCTATGGTTTCCTAGTCATGGACATGAGATGTCATTTGATAACGGGATCACGTCATTAGGAGAATGATGTGATGGACAAGACCCAAACTACAAACGTAGCATATGATCGTGTCAGTTTATTGCTACTGTTTTCTGCATGTCAAGTATCTGTTCCTATGACCATGAGATCATGCAACTCACTGACACCGGAGGAGTGCCTTGTGTGTATCAAACATCACAACGTAATTGGGTGACTATAAAGTTACTCTATAGGTATCTCCGAGGGTGTCTGTTGGGTTGGCATGGATCAAGACTGGGATTTGTTACTCTGTGTGACAGAGAGGTATCTCAGGGCCCACTCGGTAATACAACATCACAACAAGCCTTGCAAACAATGTGACTAAGTGTTAGTCACGAGATCTTGTATTACGGAACGAGTAAAGAGACTTGCCGGTAATGAGGTTGAACTAAGTATGGAGATATTGTTGGAAATATGCCCTAGAGGCAATAATAAATTAGTTATTATCATATTTCCTTGTTCATGATAATCGTTTATTATCCATGCTATAATTGTATTGATCGGAGACTTAAATGCATGTGTGGATACATAGACAAAACCATGTCCCTAGTATGCCTCTAATGGACTAGCTCGTTGATCAAAGGATGGTTAAGGTTTCCTAGCCATGGACATGAGATGTCATTTGATAACGGGATCACATCATTAGGAGAATGATGTGATGGATAAGACCCAAACTACAAACATAGCATATGATCATGTCAGTTTATTGCTACTGTTTTCTGCATGTCAAGTATATGTTCCTATGACCATGAGATCATGCAACTCACGGATATCGGAGGAGTGCCTTGTGTGTATCAAACGTCGCAACGTAACTGGGTGACTATAAAGGTGCTCTACAGGTATCTCCGACGGTGTCTGTTGAGTTGGCATGGATCGAGACTGGGATTTGTTACTCCGTGTAACGGAGAGGTATCTCGAGGCCCACTCGGTAATGCAACATCACAATAAGCCTTGCAAGCAATGTGACTAATTTTTAGTTGCGGGATCTTGTATTACGGAACGAGTAAAGAGACTTGCCGGTAACGAGGTTGAACTAGGTATGGAGATACCGACGATCGAATCTCGGGCAAGTAACATACCGAAGAACAAAGGGAACGATATACGGGATTAACTGAATCATTGACATAGAGGTTCGACCGATAAAGATCTTCGTAGAACATGTAGGAACCAATGTGGACGTCCAGGTCCCGCCATTGGTTATTGACCGTAGAGGTGTCTCGGTCATGTCTACATAGTTCTCGAACCCGCAGGGTCTGCACACTTAAGGTTCGGTGACATTTCGGTAGTGTAGAGTTATATATGGTGGTGACCGAAGGTTGTTCAGAGTCCCGGATGAGATCCCGGACGTCACGAGGAGCTTCGGAATGGTCCGGAGGTAAAGATTCATATATAGGAAGTCCCAGTTTGGTTTCCGGAAAAGTTTCGGGCTCATCGGTAGTGTACCGGGAGTATCGGTATTGTACCGGGAGTGTCGGTAGTGTACCGGAGGACCTCCAGGAGGGGTATTTCGACCCCAAGAGGTCCATGGGCTGTGGGAGAATAATAACCAGCCCTTAGTGGGCTGGGAAAACAGCCACAAAGGCCCATGGCGCAGGAGAGAAAGTCCTAAAGCAAAAAGTGGAAAATCAGCCAATAGGAGGCAATCCTACTCCAACTAGGATTGGAGGTGAAATAGGATTGCTCCCACCTCCTATTTCGGCCAACCCAAAGGCCTTGGCTGCCTCTCCTCTCCTCTCCTCCTATATATACTAGTGGATTGGGTGGCTTTTGGACAGAATTTCCGGCCACGTGCTACCCGTTTCACCGGTGCACATTTTCTCCTCTAGATCGGTTTTCCGCAGCGCTTAGGCGAAGCCCTGCCGGAATCACTCCACCACCATCACCGGAGCGCCGTCATGCTGCCGGTGAACTCTATCTCCTCTCCACCTCCTCTCGCTGGATCGAGACGGTGGAGATCGTCATCAAGCAGCACGTGTGCTGAACGCGGAGGTGCCGTCCGTTCGGCGCTAGATCGGAAGGACCGTGATCGAGATCGCGAGACAGTTCGTGATGAGATTGCGGAACGGATCGTGATGAGTTCGCGGGACATATCGTGATCAAGATCGTGAGACGGATCGTGATGAGATCGCGGGACGGATCGTGATGAGTTCACGGGACGGATCGTGATTGGATCGCGGGACGGATCGTGATGAGATCGCGGGACGCTCGGCGATTTGGATCGCGAAGATGTTCGACTACACCAACCGCATTTCTTAACGCTTCTCGCTTAGCGATCTACAAGGGTATGTAGATCCACTCTCCCTCTCGTAGATGCTCATCACCATGGATAGGTTTGCGCGTGCGTAGGAAATTTTTTGTTTCCCATGCGACGTTCCCCAACAGTGGCATCATGAGCGAGGTTGATGGTTCGATGAGATCTCGAGTAGAACACAAAAGCTTAGATTGCTTCCTCCCTTGGTTGTATTTTGGTTCAGCGGGATTGTGAGATGAAGCGGCCCGGACCAACATTACTCGTACGCTTACGAGAGACCGGTTCCCTCGACGCAACTTGTTGCCTAGATGGCTTGCGGGTGACAGTTTCTCTCACTTTAGTTGGATCCGATTCGACAAAGGCGGTCCTTGAGAAGGTTGAAAAGCAAACTAGTGTATCACCGTTGTGGTTTATGCGTAGGTGAGAATCGTTCTTGCTAGATACCCATAGCAGCCACGTAAAATATGCAACAACAATTAGAGGACGTCTAACTTGTTTTTGCAGTGTATGTTGTGATGTGATATGGCCAATTACATGATGAGATATATGTGATGTATGATATGATCATGTGATGTATAGATTATCATGACTTGCATGTCGATGAGTACGGCAACCGGCAGGAGCCATAGGGTTGTCTTTAATTATTGTATGACCTGCGTGTGAATCATTAAGCGCTATGTAATGCTTTACTTTATCGCTACGGTAGCAATAGTAGTAGAAGCATGCAGGGCGTGACAACCCCAATGGCAACACATTGATGGAGATCAAGATGATGGAGATCATGGTGTTGTGCCGGTGACGATGGAGATCATGCCGGTGTTTCGAAGATGGAGATCTTAAACACAAGTTCACGGCCATATCATGTCACTTATGAATTGCATGAGATGTTAATCCTTTTATGCACCTTGTTTTGCTTAGTACGTCGGTAGCATTATAAGGTGATCCCTCACTTGAATTTCAAGATGAACTGTGTTCTCCCCGAGTGTGCACCGTTGCGAAAGTTCGTCGTGTTGAGACACCACGTGATGATCGGGTGTGATAGACTCTACGTTCACATACAACGGGTGCAAGCCAGATTTGCACGCGCAGAACACTCGGGTTAAACTTGACGAGCCTAGCATGTACAGACATGGCCTCGGAACACGAGAGACCGAAAGGTCGAACATGAGTCATATAGTAGATATGATCAACATAATGATGTTCACCATTGCAGCCACCTCAACTCACGTGATGATCGGACTTGAGTTGGTGAATTTGGATCATGTATCACTCGAATGATCAGAGGGATGTCAATTTGAGTGGGAGTTCTTAAGTAATATGATTAATTGAACTCATTATCATGAACATAGTCAAAGTGTCTTTGCAAATTATGTTGTAGATTACTAGCTCGCGTTGTAGCTCCCTTGTATTTTTATATGTTCCTAGAGAAATAGAATTGAAAGATGTTGGTAGCAAAATTGCGGACTGGGTCCGTGATCTGAGGATTGTCCTCATTGCTGCACAAAAGGCTTATGTCCTTAATGCACCGCTCGGTGCGCCACCCCCTCTAGCATCGTCTATAGATGTTGTGAACATCTAACAAGCACGTTTCGATGACTACTTGATAGTTTAGTGCGTCATGCATTATGGCTTAGAATTGAGGCTCCAAAACGTTTGAACGTCACGGAACATATGAGATGTTCTAGGAGCAGAGATTGTGATCTCAGGCTCGTGCCTTTGTTGCGAGATATGAGATCTCCAACAAGATTCTTTGCTTGTAAGATGAAGGAGAATAGCTCAATCGTTGAGCATGTACTCAGATTGTTTGGGTACTACAATCGCTTGAATCAAGTGGGAGTTGATCTTCCAGATAAGATAGTGATTGATATAGTTCTCCAAGTCACTGTCACTAAAGCTACTAGAACTTAGTGATGAACTATAATACACCAGGGATAGAAGTATTGATTCCTGAGCTGTTCGCGATGTTTGACACCGCGAAGGTAGAAATCAAGAAGGAGCGTCAAGTGTTGATGGTTAATCAAACCACTAGTTTCGAAAAGGGCAAGAGCAAGGAGGGAAACTTCATGGATAGCAAGTCGGTTGCTGCTCCAGTGAAGCAACCCAAAGTTGAACTCAAACCCGAGACTAAGTGCTTCTATATGAGGTGAGAGGTCGCTGAAGCGGAACAACCCTAGATACTTGGTAGATAAGAAGGCTGGCAACATCGACAGAAGTATATTTGATATACGAGTTATTGATGTGTACCTTGCTAGTACTCCTAGTAGCACCTAGGTATTGGATACCGGTTCGGTTGCTAAATGTTAGTAACTCGAAATAAAAGCTACGGAATAAACGGAGAACTAGCTAAGGGTGAGGTGACGATGTGTGTTGGAAATGTTTCCAAGGTTGATGTGATCAACATCGCACACTCTCTCTACCTTCAGGATTAGTGACGCACCTAAATAAATGTTATTTGGTGTTTTGCGTTGAGCATGAACATGATTAGATCATGTTTGTTGCAATACGGTTATTCATTTAAGTCAGAGAATAATAGTTATTCTGGTTACATGAATAATACCTTCAATGGTCATGCACCCAGTGAGAATGGTTTGTTGAAATCTTGATCGTAGTAGTACACATGTTCATAACATTGATGTCAAAAGATACAAAGTTAATAATGATAGTACCACATACTTGTGGCACTGCCGCTAAATGTCATATTGGTATAAAGCACATGTAGAAACTCCATGCTGATGGATATTTGGACTCATCGATTTCGAATTGGTTGAGACATGCGAACCATGCCTCTTGGGCAAGATGACTAAAGGACCCCGTTGGATGGAGCGGGCAAGTGCTTCATTGGAAATGATACATGTTGATGTATGCAATCTAATGAGTCTTGTAGCGTGCAGTGGATATCGTTATTTTCTTACCTTCACTGATGATTTGAGTAGATATAGTGTATATTTACTTAATGAAACACAAGTCTGAATCGTTTGAAAGGTTCAAGCAAATTTAGAGTGAAGTTTAAAGATCATCGTGACAAGAAGATAAAAATGACCGCGATATGATCGTGGAGGTGAATATCTGAGTTACGAGTTTGGCATACAACTTAAGACAACGTGAAATTTGTTTCACAACTAACGCCACCTGGAACACCATGGTGTGATGGTGTGTCCGAACATCATAGTCATGCTCTATTGATATAGTGCATACTGTGATGTCTCTTATCATTTTACTACTATAATTTTTGGGGTTATGCATTAGAGACAACTACATTCACTTTAAATAGGGCATCATCTAAATCCGTTGAGATGACACCGTGTGAATTATGGTTTGATAGAAACCTAAGCTGTCATTTCTTAATGTTTGGGGCTGCGATGCTTGTGTGGAAAATGTTTTCACATAATAAGCTAGAACCCAAAGCGGACAAATGTATCTTCATAGAATACCCTAAGAACAGATGGGTATGCCTTCTATCTCAGATCCGAGTGCAAAGTGTTTGTTGCTAGAACTGGGTCCTTTCTCGAGAAAAAGTTTCTCTCGAAAGAATTGAGTGGGAGGAAGATAGAACTTGATGAGGCTGTTAAACCTTTGTTCAACCAGAGAGTAGCGCAGCGTAGAAAGATGTTTCTGTGAAGCCTACGTTATCTGAAGAGGAAGTTAATGATGATAATCATGAAGCTTCAGGATCAAGTTACTATCGAACTTCGTAGGTCGACAAGGATGTGTACTGCTCCTGAGCGGTACGACAACTCTGTCTTGGAGGTCATGTTGTTGGACAACGATGAACCTACGAGCTATGGAGAAGCGATGATGGGCCCGGATTCTGACAAATGGTTGGAGGCCATGAAATCCGAGATAGGATCCATGTATTAAAACCAAGTGTAGACTTTGGTAGACTTGCTCGTTGGACGGCACGTCGTTGAGTACAAATGGATCTTTAAAATGAAGACAGACACTGGCGGTGAATGTCACTATTTGTAAAGCTCGACTTGTTGCAAAGATGTTTGTGACAAGTTCAAGGAGTTGACTACGATGAGACTTTCTCACTCGTAGCGATGCTAAAAGTCTGTTGGAATTATGTTAGCAGTTGCTGTGTTTTAAATTATGAAATCTGGCAGATGGATGTCAAAACATCGTTTCCTTAATGGTTTACTTGAGGAGAGGTTGTATGTGATACAACCAGAAGGTTTTGTCAGGCCTAAGGATGCTAAAAGGTGTGCAAGCTTCGGTGATCCTTCCATGGACTGAAGCAAGCATCTTGGAGTTGGAATATACGCTTTGATGAGGTGATCAAAGTTTTTGATGTTTATACAAAGTTTATGAGAAACTTGTATTTTCAATAAAGTGAGTGGGAGCACTATAGAATTTCTGATAAGTATATGTGGATGACATATTGTTGTTCAGAAATAATGTAGAGTTTCTGGAAAGCATAAAACGTTTATTTGGAAAGTGATTTTCAAAGGAAGAGCTGGATAAAGCTACCTAATTGTTGAGCATCAAAATCTATAGAGATAGATCAAGATGCTTGATGAGACTTTCAATGAGTGCATACCTTCACAAGATTTTGAAAGAGTTCAAAATGGATCAGCCAGAGAAATAGTTCTCGTCTGATTTGTAAGGTGTGAAGTTGAGTGAGACTCAAAGCTCGACAACGGCAGAAGAAAGAGAAAGGACGAACGTCGTCCCCTATGCCTTAGCCATAGGCTCTATATTATGCCATGCTGTGTACCGCACCTATGTGTGCCTTGCCATGAGTCTGTCATGGGGTACAAGAGTGGTCCAGGAGTGGATCACTGGACAACGGTCGGAATTATCCTTAGTAACCAGAGGACTAAGGAAATGTTTCTTGATTATGGAGGTGATAAAGAGTTCGTCGTAAAGAGTTACGTCGATGCAAGCTTTAACACCTATCCGGATGACTAGTAGTAGCAATCTGGATACGTATAGTGGAGCAGCCATTTGGAAATAGTACCAAGTGGAGTGTGGTAGCAGTGTTTATGGTTTGACATAGAGATATGCAAAGTACACACGGATCTGAATATCGCAGACCCGTTGACTATAAGACCTCTCTCACATGCAAAGCATGATCGAGCCCCAGAACTCGTTGGGTGTTAGATTCATAACAATGCGAATCACATGGTGATGTGAACTAGATTATTGACTCTAGTGCAAGTGGGAGACTATTGGAAATATGCCCTAGAGGCAATAATAAATTAGTTATTATCATATTTCCTTGTTCATGATAATCGTTTATTATCCATGCTATAATTGTATTGACCGGAGACTTAAATGCATGTGTGGATACATAGACAAAACCATGTCCTTAGTATGCCTCTAATGGACTAGCTCGTTGATCAAAGGATGGTTAAGGTTTCCTAGCCATGGACATGAGATGTCATTTGATAACGGGATCACATCATTAGGAGAATGATGTGATGGATAAGACCCAAACTACAAACATAGCATATGATCGTTTCAGTTTATTGCTACTGTTTTCTGCATGTCAAGTATATGTTCCTATGACCATGAGATCATGCAACTCACGGATATCGGAGGAGTGCCTTGTGTGTATCAAACGGCGCAACGTAACTGGGTGACTATAAAGGTGCTCTACAGGTATCTCCGATGGTGTCTGTTGAGTTGGCATGGATCGAGACTGGGATTTGTTACTCCGTGTAACGGAGAGGTATCTCGGGGCCCACTCGGTAATGCAACATCACAATAAGCCTTGCAAGCAATGTGACTAATTGTTAGTTGCGGGATCTTGTATTACGGAACGAGTAAAGAGACTTGCCGGTAATGAGGTTGAACTAGGTATGGAGATACCGACGATCGAATCTCGGGCAAGTAACATACCGAAGAACAAAGGGAACGATATACGGGATTAACTGAATCCTTGACATAGAGGTTCGACCGATAAAGATCTTCGTAGAACATGTAGGAACCAATGTGGACGTCCAGGTCCCGCCATTGGTTATTGACCGTAGAGGTGTCTCGGTCATGTCTACATAGTTCTCGAACCCGCAGGGTCTGCACACTTAAGGTTCGGTGACGTTTCGGTAGTGTAGAGTTATGTATGGTGGTGACCGAAGGTTGTTCAGAGTCCCGGATGAGACCCCGGACGTCACGAGGAGCTCCGGAATGGTCCGGAGGTAAAGATTCATATATAGGAAGTCCCAGTTTGGTTTCCGGAAAAGTTTCGGGCTCATCGGTAGTGTACCGGGAGTATCGGTATTGTACCGGGAGTGTCGGTAGTGTACCGGAGGACCTCCAGGAGGGGTATTTCGACCCCAAGAGGTCCATGGGCTCTGGGAGAATAATAACCAGCCCTTAGTGGGCTGGGAAAACAGCCACAAAGGCCCATGGAGCAGGAGAGAAAGTCCTAAAGCAAAAAGTGGAAAATCAGCCAATAGGAGGCAATCGTACTCCAACTAGGATTGGAGGTGAAGTAGGATTGCTCCCACCTCCTATTTCGGCCGACCCAAAGGCCTTGGCTGCCTCTCCTCTCCTCTCCTCCTATATATACTAGTGGATTGGGTGGTTTTTGGACAGAATTTCCGGCCACGTGCTACCCGTTTCACCGGTGCACAGTTTCTCCTCTAGATCGGTTTTCCGCAGCGCTTAGGCGAAGCCTTGCCCGAATCACTCCACCACCATCACCGGAGCGCCGTCACGCTGCCGGTGAACTCTCTCTCCTCTCCACCTCCTCTCGCTGGATCGAGACGGTGGAGATCGTCATCAAGCAGCACGTGTGCTGAACGCGGAGGTGCCGTCCGTTCGGCGCTAGATCGGAAGGACCGTGATCGAGATCGCGAGACAGTTCGTGATGAGATCACGGAACGGATCGTGATGAGTTCGCGGGATAGATTGTGATCAAGATCGTGAGATGGATCGTGATGAGATCGTGGGACGGATCGTGATGAGTTCACGGGACGGATCGTGATTGGATCGCGGGACGGATCGTGATGAGATCGCGGGACGCTCGGCGATTTGGATCGCGAAGATGTTCGACTACACCAACCGCATTTCTTAACGCTTCCCGCTTAGCGATCTACAAGGGTATGTAGATCCACTCTCCCTCTCGTAGATGCTCATCACCATGTATAGGTTTGCGCGTGCGTAGGAAATTTTTTGTTTCCCATCCGACATTCCCCAACAGATATCAACCATCGAATCTCGGGCAAGTAACATACCGAAGAACAAAGGGAACATCATACGGGATTAATTGAATCCTTGACATAGAGGTTGGACCGATAAAGATCTTCGTATAATATGTAGGAATCAATATGGGCATCTAGGTCCTGCTATTGGTTATTGACCGTAGATGTGTCTCGGTCATGTCTACATAGTTCTCGAACCCGCAGGGTCTGCACCCTTAAGGTTCGGTGACGTTTCGGTAGTATAGAGTTATGTATGGTGGTGACCGAAGGTTATTCGGAGTCCTGGATGAGATCCCGGATGTCACGAGGAGCTCTAGAATGGTCCGGAGGTAAATTTTGATATATAGGAAGTCCTGTTTTGGTCGCCGGATAAGTTTCGGGCTCATTGATAGTGTACAGGGAGTGCCGGTAGTGTACCGGGGGACCATCGGGAGAGGTATTTTGACCCAAGAGGCTACATGGGCTATGGGAGGAGGTAAACCAGCCCCTGGTGGGCTGGCCGAAGCCTCCTCTAAGGGCCCATGCGGCTGGAGTGGTTTGAGAAGGAAAAAATCCAAAGGTGGAGAGGTGGAAAGAGTTTCCAAGTGGAAAGGAGGAATCCTACTCCTAATAGGATTGGAGTAGGACTCCTCCACCTCCAATTTCGACCAAACCTTGAGTGTTTGAGGCTTCCTCATCCCCTCCCTCCCTCCTATATATACTAGAGTATTTAAAGGAAAATCTAACCCTAATAGCCACGTGCTACCTCTCCTCTAGATCGCAGTTTCTCCTCTAGATCGGTTTTCAGCGGTGCTTGGGCGAAGCCCTGCTGGAATAGTTCCACCACCATCGCCGCAATGCCGTCGCGCTGCCGGAGAACTCATTTACCTCTACTCTCCTTCTTGTTGGATCAAAAAGGAGGTGATCATCATCAAGCTGTACGTGTGCTAGATCGGAAGGACTGTGATCAAGATCGCGAGACGGATCGTGATGAGATCGTGGGACGGATCATGATGAGTTCGCGGGACGGATCGTGATTGGATCGCGGGACAAATCGTGATGAGATCATGGGACGCTCGGTGATTTGGACCGCGAAGACGTTCGACTACACCAACCATGTTACTTAACGCTTCCCGCTTAGCGATCTATAAGGGTATGTAGATCCACCCTCCCTCTCGTAGATTCTCATCACCATGGGTAGATCTTGCGTGTGCCTAGGAATTTTTTTGTTTCCCATGCAACGTTCCCCAATAGTGCCATCATGAGCTAGGTCTATGTGTAGATCAGATCTCGAGTAGAACACAAAGAGTTTGTGGGCGTTAATGCTTAGATTTCTTCCTCCCTTGGTCATGTTTTGGTTTAACGGTATTGTGGGATGAAGTGGCCGGACCAACCTTACTCGTACGCTTATGAGAGACCGGTTCCATCGACTAACGTGTAACTTCGTTGCACAAAGATGGCTGGCGGGTGTCTGTTTCTCCTACTTTAGTTGGATCAGATTCGACTAAGGTGGTCCTTGAGAAGGTTTAAAAACAACTTATGTATCACCGTTGTGGTTTATGTGTAGGTGAGAATTGTTCTTGCTAGATACCCATAGCAGCCACGTAAAACATGCAACAACAATTAGAGGACGTCTAACTTGTTTTTGTAGGGTATGTTGTGATGTGATATGGCCAATTACATGATAAGATATATGTGATGTATGAGATGATCATATGTTGTATAGAATATCACGACTTGCATGTTGATGAGTACGACAACCGACAGGAGCCATAGGGTTGTCTTTAATTATTGTATGACCTGCGTCTCAATCATTAAGCGCTATGTAATGCTTTACTTTATCGCTAAATGGTAGCAATAGTAGTAGAAGCATGGTGGGCGCGACAATCCTGATGGTGACACATTGATGGAGATCATGGTGTCATGCCGGTGACGATGGAGATCATGCCGGTGCTTTCAAGATGGAGATCAAAAGCACAAGTTCGTAGCCATATCATGTCACTTATGATTTGCATGTGATGTTAATCCTTTTATGCACCTTGTTTTTCTTAGGACGACGGTAGCATTATAAGGTGATCCCTCACTTAATTTCAAGATAAATTGTGTTCTCCCCGAGTGTGCACCATTGCGAAAGTTCATCGTGTCGAGACACCATGTGATGATCGGGTGTGATAGACTCTACGTTCACATACAACGGGTGCAAGCCGGTGTTACACATGCAGAACACTCGGGTTAAACTTGACGAGCCTAGCATGTACAGACATGGCCTTGGAACACAAGAGACCTAAAGGTCGAACATGAGTCATATAGTAGATATGATCAACATGATGACGTTCACCATTGAAACCACCTCAACTCACGTGATGATCGGACTTGAGTTGGTGAATTTGGATCATGTATCACTCGAATGATCGGAGGGATGTCAATTTGAGTGGGAGTTCTTAAGTAATATGATTAATTAAACTCATTATCATGAACATAGTTAGTAGTGTCTTTGCAAAATTATGTTGTAGATTACTAGCTCACGCTGTAGCTCCCTTGAATTTCTATATGTTCCTAGAGAAATAGAGTTAAAAGATGATGGTAGCAATATTGCAGACTGGGTCCGTGATGTGAGGATTGTCCTCATTGCTGCAACGAAGGCTTATGTCCTTAATGCACCGCTCGGTGCGCAACCCCCTCTAGCATCATCTGTAGATGTTGTGAACATCTGACAGGCACATTCCGATGACTACTTGATAGTTTAGTGCGTTATGCATTATGGTTTAGCATTGAGGCTCCAAAATTTTTTGAACGTCACGGAACATATGAGATGTTCTAAGAGCTTAAATTGGGATCTTAGGCTCGTGCTCATGTTGTGAGATATGAGATCTCCAACAAGATTCTTTGCCTGCAAGATGAAGGAGAATAGCTCAATCGTTAAGCATGTGCTCAGATTGTGTGGGTGCTACAATCGCTTGAATCGAGTGGGAGTTGATCTTCCAGATAAGATAGTGATTGATATAGTTCTCCAAGTCACTGTCACTAAGCTACTAGAACTTGGTGATGAACTATAAAAATGCCAGGGATAGAAATAATGATCCCTGAGCTGTTCGTGATGTTTGACACTGCGAAGGTAGAAACAAGAAGGAGCATCAAGTGTTGATGGTTAGTAAAACCACTAGTTTCGAGAAGGGCAAGGGCAAGAAGGGAAACTTCATGGATGGCAAGTCAGTTGCTGCTCCAGTGAAGCAACCCAAAGTTGAACCCAAACCCGAGACTAAGTGCTTCTATTATGAGGTGAGCAGTCGCTGAAGCGGAACAACCCTAGACACTTGGTAGATAAGAAGGCTGGCAGCGTCGACACAAGTGTATTTGATATACATGTTATTGATGTGTACCTTGCTAGTACTCCTAATAGCACCTGGGTATTGGATACCGGTTCGGTTGCTAAATGTTAGTAACTCGAAGTAAAAGCTACGGAATAAACGGAGACTAGCTAAGGGCGAGGTGACGATGTGTGTTGGAAATGTTTCCAAGGTTCATGTGATCGACATCGCACGCTCTCTCTACCTTCGAGATTAGCGACAAACCTAAATAAATGTTATTTGGTGTTTTGCGTTGAGCATGAACGTGATTAGATCATGTTTATTGCAACACGGTTATTCATTTAAGTTAGAGAATAATTGTTATTCTGTTTACATGAATAATACCTTCAATGGTCATGCACCCAGTGAGAATGGTTTGTTGAATGTTGAGCATAGTAATACACATGTTCATAACATTGATGCCAAAAGATACAAAGTTAATAATGATAGTACCACATACTTGTGGCACTGCCGCTAAATGTCATATTGGTATAAAGCGCATGAAGAAACTCCATGTTGATGGATCTTTGGACTCATTCGATTTCTAATCGGTTGAGACATGTGAACCATGCCTCTTGGGCAAGATGACTAAGGACCCCGTTTTCCGGATTGATGGAACGGGCAAGTGATTTATTGGAAATGATACATGTTGATGTGTGCAATCCAATGAGTCTTGTAGCATGTGGTGTATATCGTTATTTTCTTACCTTCACTGATGATTTGAGTAGATATAGTGTATGTTTACTTAATGAAACACAAGTCTGAATCGTTTGAAAAGTCCAAGAAAATTCCGAGTGAAGTTTAAGATCATTGTGACAAGAAGATAAAAATGTCCGCGATATATCGTGGAGGTGAATATCTGAGTTATGAGTTTGGCATACAACTTTAGACAATGTGAAAGTCGTTTCGCAACTCACGCCACCTGGAACTCCATAGTGTGATGGTGTGTCCGAACGTCATAGTCGTGCTCTATTGGATATGGTGCAGGCTATGATGTCTCTTATCGTTTTGCTACTATAGTTTTGGGGTTATGCATTAGAGACAACTACATTCACTTTAAATAGGGCACCATCTAAATCCGTTGAGATGACACCGTGTGAATCATGGTTTGATAGAAACCTAAGCTGTCATTTCTTAATGTTTGGGGCTGCGACGCTTGTGTGGAAAAATGTTTTCACCTAATGAGCTCGAACCCAAAGCGAACAAATGCATCTTCATAGATTACCCTAAGAACAGTTGGGTGAACCTTGTATCTCAGATCCAAGCATAAAGTGTTTGTTGCTAAAATGGGTCCTTTCTCGAGAAAAAGTTTCTCTCGAAAGAATTGAGTGGGAGGAAGATAGAACTTGATGAGGTTGTTGAACCTTTGTTTCAACCAGAGAGTAGCACAACGTAGAAAGATGTTTCTGTGGAACCTACGTTAGTTAGACGAAGTAAATGATGATGATCATGAAGCTTCGGATCAAGCTACTATCTAACCTCGTAGGTCGACAAGGATGCGTACTGCTCCTGAGTGGTACGACAACCCTGTCTTGGAGGTCATGTTGTTGGACAACGATGAACCTACAAGATATGGAGAAGCGATGATGGGCCTGGATTCCGACAAATGGTTAGAGGCCATGAAATCCGAGAAAGGATCCATGTATGAAAACCAAGTATAGACTTTGATAGACTTGCTCATTGGACGACAGGTCGTTGAGTACAAATGGACCTTTAAGATGAAGACAGACGTTGATGGTGAATGTCACCATTTATAACGCTTGACTTGTCGCAAAGAAGTTTCCGCCAAGTTCAAGGAGTTGACTACAATGAGACTTTCTCACTCGTAGCGATGCTAAAGTCTATTGGAATTATGTTAGCAGTTGTTGTGTTTTTAAATTATGAAATCTGACAGATGGATGTCAAAAACATCATTTCCTTCCTTGAGGAAAGGTTGTATGAGATACAACTAGAATGTTTTGTCAGTCCTAAGGATGCTAAAAGGTGTGCGAGCTTCAGTGATCCTTCTGTGGACTGAAGCAAGCATCTTGGAGTTGGAATATACACTTTGACAAGGTGATCAAAGTTTTTGAGTCTATACAAAGTTTACGAGAAACTTGTATTTACAATAAAGTGAGTGGGAGCACTATAGAGTTTCTGATAAGCATATGTGGTTGACATATTGTTGATCGGAAATGATATAGAATTTCTGGAAAGCATAAAGGGTTGTTTGAAAAGAGTTTTTCAAAGGAAGACCTAGATAAAGCTACCTATTTGTTGAGCATCAAGATCTATAGAGATAGATCAATATACTTGATGAGACTCTCAATGAGTACATACCTTGACAAGTTTTTGAAAGAGTTCAAAATGGATCAGTCAAAGAAAGAGTTCTTGCCTGATTTGTAAGGTGTGAAGTTGAGTAAGACTCAAAGCTCGACCACGACAGAAGAAAGAGAAAGGACGAATGTCGTCCTATGCCT
Organism: Hordeum marinum; assembly: GCA_022496015.1. Lineage (NCBI taxonomy): Eukaryota > Viridiplantae > Streptophyta > Magnoliopsida > Poales > Poaceae > Hordeum > Hordeum marinum. Next base: position 392,829,249 of record CM039672.1, read on the forward strand.
TAGCAATAGGTTCTATATTATGCCATGCTGTGTACCGGACCTGGTGTGTGCCTTGCCATGAGTTTGTCAAGGGGGACAAGAGTGATCCAGGAGTGGATCACTGGACAGCAGTCAAGATCATCCTTAGTAACTAAAAGACTAAGGAAATGTTTCTCGATTATGGAGGTAAGAAAGAGTTCGTCGTAAAGAGTTACGTCGATGCAAGCTTTGACTCCAATCTGGATGACTCTTAGTAGCAATCCGGAAACGTATAGTAGAGCAGCCATTTGGAATAGCTCCAAGTGGAGTGTGGTAGCAGTGTTTATAGTTTGCCATAGAGATTTGCAAAGTACACACGGATCTAAATGTCATAGACCCGTTGACTATAAGACCTCTCTCACATGCAAAGCATGATCGAGCCCCAGAACTCATTGGGTGTTAGATTCATAACAATGTGAATCACATGGTGATGTGAACTATATTATTGACTCTAGTGCAAGTGGGAGACTCTTGGAAATATGCCCTAGAGGCAATAATAAATTGGTTATTATCATATTTCCTTGTTCGTGATAATCGTTTATATTATCCATGCTAATATTGCGTTGATCGGAAACTCAGATACATGTGTGGATACATAGACAACACCATGTCCCTAGTATGCCTCCAATAGACTAGCTCGTTGATCAAAGATGGCTATGGTTTCCTAGTCATGGACATGAGATGTCATTTGATAACGGGATCACGTCATTAGGAGAATGATGTGATGGACAAGACCCAAACTACAAACGTAGCATATGATCATGTCAGTTTATTGCTACTATTTTCTGCATGTCAAGTATCTGTTCCTATGACCATGAGATCATGCAACCGGAGGAGTGACTTGTGTGTATCAAACGTCGCAACATAACTGGGTGACTATAAAGGTACTCTATAGGTATCTCCGAGGGTGTCTGTTGGGTTGGCATGGATCAAGACTGGGATTTGTTACTCGGTGTGATAGAGAGGTATCTCAGGGCCCACTCGGTAATACAACATCACAACAAGCCTTGCAAGCAATGTGACTAAGTGTTAGTCACGGGATCCTATATTACAGAACGAGTAAAGAGACTTGCCGGTAACGAGGTTGAACTAGGTATGGAGATATCGACGATCGAATCTCGGGCAAGTAACATACCGAAGAACAAAGGGAACATCATACGGGATTAACTAAATCCTTGACATAGAGGTTGGACCGATAAAGATCTTCGTAGAATATGTAGGAACCAATATGGGCATCCAGGTCCCGCTATTGCTTATTGACCGTAGAGGTGTCTCGGTCATGTCTACATAGTTCTCGAACCCGCAGGGTCTGCACACTTAAGGTTCGGTGACGTTTCGGTAGTATAGAGTTATGTATGATGGTGACCGAAGGTTGTTCGGAGTCCCGGATGAGATACCGGATGTCATGAGGAGGTCTGGAATGGTCCGGAGGTAAATATTCATATATAGGAAGTCCTGTTTTGGTCGCCGGAAAAGTTTCGGGGTCATCGGTAGTGTACCTCCGGTAGTGTACCGGGGGACCATCGGGAGAGGTATTTCGACCCAAGAGGCTACATGGGCTGTGGGAGGAGGTAAACTAGACCCTGGTGGGCTGGCCAAAGCCTCCTTTAAGGGCCCATGCGGCTGGAGTGGTTTGAGAAGGAAAAAATCCAAAGGTGGAGAGGTGGAAAGAGTTTCCAAGTGGAAAGGAGGAATCCTACTCCTAATAGGATTGGAGTAGGACTCCTCCACCTCCAATTTCGACCAAACCTTGAGGGTTTGAGGCTGCCTCCTACCCTCCCTCCCTCCCTCCTATATATACTAGAGGATTTAGAGGAAAAAGCTAACCCTAATAGCCACGTGCTACCTCTCCTCTAGATCGCAGTTTCTCCTCTAGATCGGTTTCCAGCGGTGCTTAGGTGAAGCCCTGCTGGAATAGCTCCACCACCATCGCCGCAACGCCGTCGCGCTGCTGGAGAACTCATTTACCTCTCCGCTCCCTCTTGCTAGATCAATAAGGAGGAGATCATCATCAAGCTGTACGTGTGTTGAACGCGGAGGTGCCGTCCGTTCGGCGCTAGATCAGAAGGACCGTGATCAGGATCGTGAGACGGATCATGATGAGATCGCGGGACAGATCATGATGAGTTCACAGGACGGATCGTGATTGGATCGCGGGATGGATCATGATGAGATCGCGGGACGCTCAGCGATTTGGATCACGAAGACGTTCGACTACACCAACCGCGTTTCTTAATGCTTCCCGCTTAGCGATCTACAAGGGTATGTAGATCCACTCTCCCTCTCGTAGATTCTCATCACCATCGATAGATCTTGCGTGTGCGTAGGAAATTTTTTGTTTCCCATGCAACGTTCCCCAACACTCAATCCTATCAACATGCAACAGCAACAACACGCTCACAACCAGCCACCTCTACCTTCAGACCTCCCAGAAGATCAGCAACAACTACAAATGAAGCACCTGGAGGAAGTTCTTCTGCTGGTAGAGGAATTTCATCTGCTGGCAGAGGAAGAGGAACAAGATTCATGTCCTATTTCACAGCTTTTGGGAACTACTGAAGTTGTGTACTTCTGAAATGTGGTTGTCCTGATCCATATGCAAACCTACTGATGTGTAGAACTATGTGAACTACTCTTATTTTGGATGTGTGTGTGTGTGTGTGTGTGTTCCTGTGAACTTGTGTTTATGTGCTATGCTGAGTGAACTTGAGAACATGGTCTATACGTAGGAAATATCATGTGGTCCATATTCAGGATATATGTTCCTGTCAGTGGGTTCTTGCTGCCAAAAAGAGCTTGCTTCACTTAATTTTGCTGCTGCCATTTTGTTGTTGTCATCTTGTTCCTGTCATTTTGTTGCCAAAAATGAGCTTGCTACACTTAATATAGTACACTGTTGTTTTCATCTTGTTCCTGTCATTTTGTTGCTGTCAAAAATGACACTACAAATCTGACAAAAATATTCAGTACATTGCGTGACAAATTTTGCAAACTGCATTTCATTGAAACAAATATAACAACTGAATCCAGTACATTTCACTTCCATTTGACCCACATGAACTAGGATAACAACAGAATTCAGTACATGCCTCACATCCATTTGACCCACATGAACTAGGATAAGATCATTCCTACAGCTAAACCCGACACAAATACAACAAGGCCACAGAGCAGCATCAAGCCTTTCACACACAATGCACTGACTGATGCATTTTGCTCATTTCTCTTCTGTGCCATCGCACCAGCAACTACATCTCCATATCTACACATTGTTGCTGCTTCATCCTCTAGCATCCACACCCTATCTCGGAGATCTCCCAGCAATACACGTAAGAATGCATATGTTGGGTCATCGTGCCACTCAATGAACCCATGTTGTTCAAGATTTAAACAGAAATTTATCAGAGAAGAGGAACAAAGAAGAGGAGCAGAGGAACAGAGAAGAGGAACAAAGAAGAGGAGTACGCATGCATAATATCTTCTTCCGGTGTTCACCTAACTCCATGAATTCCACCGCGGTGCCTTCCTCCCGCAACGGCTGCAGTAAATCACCGGCTCGTACTCCATCGGCTGCTCACGATACGACACCGGCGACCTTGCTGTAGCGCCTCTCTATCGAATTCCTCGGCCACGTGAAGCGGAGGAACCGAACGAGGACGACGACATAGCCCCAGCACCGGCAATGGCCACCCTCTCTCGCTCGCCCTGCTCTGAATTTGGTGGCCCGCTTTCCTCTCTGTCATATTGATAAAAAAGTGACACATCATCACCGATGCCCGAAGAAAAATTTATGGCACCGCTCTGTACAATGGAATTGATAAACAAGTCCAGCTCCAAGTGCCCTTGGAGCTAGCTTTGGAGAATTTGGCAGCCCATAATTTTTTTGTGGCTCTGGCTGAATTGGTGCCCAAAGCCTAGAAACTGAATTTGGCATCGGTTTTGACCTACATAGTGTAGGGCCTAACAACCTCACAAAGTGTCTTCGCGTTCATGTTGTGGCTGACTACTAACTTATCATGTGCATTTTAAAACAGAACCAAAATATCATACCGAACCAATTTTACGGATTTTCTGGCTTGGTTTCGATATGGTATGAACTTTTCATACTGTTTTGAATTTTTTTATGGTATACACCGAAAACCGAAGTAAAAAATATATTTATATATCATGGGGCAAAGGACCATACAATTAGTCATTTCTAGCACAGAACCTAGAATTCAAGTAAGCACATCCATTTTTCTTGTAACATAGTCTTATTTCTCCTCAAAAGAACTATAAGCACATCCATAACCATCGAATCCATGCATGCAATACACTTGCATATAGTTATATACTGTTTGGATAAAATGATTTGTGTTTTGAGTCATAAATTTGCAAAATATTATATGTCATTTTCATATAGTTATATACTCTTTATACACTTGCATATAGTTATATATCCAATGCCTACAAACCGGCTTGATCACGTCCCAACGACCTTGAAATGACCTAAAGGTGCGTGGTGTTCTATTGGGATACTTTGCCATCATGCGGGAAAACTAATCTTCTATCCTTTGCTACTATCGCTTCATGGTTTGGTTAGTGTCGGTCCATGCGTCGAGAGACACAGTTTCCCAAGCCTTGATGTTCCAAATGCGTGTAATTCTTCGACTTTGCATGAGCTTTTGCTTGCTCTTGGTCGAACACCCCCTTGTCAACCTCCTCGAGCCCATCTTGTTTCTCACCTGACCGTGGACGCCACCATCCTGCTCATTGTAACCGTAATCACCGATCGGGGTTGATCCATGTGATGGTGTTATTGTCTAACAAGTGCACAAACTCGATAGTCGCATCGTCCAAGCCGTCGCTACAATCACGCTCGATAAGTCATGAACAAGCGCAATGGAAAATAAAGAAATAAGTAAAGGAATTAAAATTTCATACCACGCGCCCATTTCGTCAAACACGTTGGCGGCGACAGCATAGGTGTCGACGGACATCCTCAGAGTTGATCTCGCAAGTGCATTTGGGGAACTATTGACGGGTAGCGCTTGTGGTCGCCTTCTTGCGTTTCACACCCGCCACGACCGGCCCAAATTTGCAATGGTGGCGGCGGCCGGTGTCGGTGTCAAAACTGGCGGATCTCCGGTAGGGGGTCCCGAGTCGTGAGACCAGAATCGATGGTAACATGAGACGAAGGAGACGATGTTTACCCAGGTCCGGGCCCTCCTATGGAGGTAATACCCTACGTCCTGCTTGATTGTATTGATGATATGTAGGTTACATAGTTGATCTACCCTGAGATCGAATAGCTAAATCCTAGATGAGTTGTCCTCTCCTAAAACCTAAAACCCTCTAGCTTATATAGGCGCCGAGGGTACCTAGGGTTTACACATGGTCGGTTACACGTCGAAGGAAAAAACATGCCTATCTACTGTCGACAACTTGGAGGACACGCCACGGCTCCTTGAAGCTTCCACCCTGGCGACGGGGCCTTTGATCATCCAATGCTCATCCAGCGGCCCATATAGTCCGGCCTATGAGAAACAGGTCGGCTATCCGAGGACCCCTTAAACCAGGACTCCCTCGGTAGCCCCCGGATTGGCCTCCAATGCTGAGGAATATCCGAACAATCTTTGTGCATCGAGGTCTTCTGCTTGCGAGGCAAGTCCCCCATCCTTCTTGTTTGGCAACCGTTCCATCATCGGTGAAATCCCAAGCGTCACGAGCTCACCAGGTCCATTGTAACAACCATCAGTGCTTTTCGATTTTCACGCGTCGTGGGGAGAAGAGGGGTTCAACGGATTTTTACAAGACTGCCCCTCCACAAATGAGGCATCACCCATTTAAACAAATTGAATCGTGGTCTAAGCCACACCCTCTTCTTCCTTCCCAAAGGAAAAAAACTTTCAGCGGAAGATCGCCACGAAAAACATGGCGAGCGCCCCGAGCTCTTTCTTGCGCCCCTACGGCTCCCGCCTAGGGATTGGACCAGCTGCTCCGTATCGCTCCTTCGACTGTGTAATCTTGAGACCCAGGGGTACCCTCCTTCCTTGGATCTGGCAGTTACCCGTGCAGTTTTATCTTCATTCAATGGCGAAGCCTTCATGGAGAATTTCCCCAATCCACAAAGGGGGGAACGCATATGCTTCGTGCCCTTTCTTCCGCGGGACCCCGGGTTTCCTATTCACCCATTCTTGAGAGGGTTATTGGAATTTTATGGGATCTAGCTCCACCACCTCACCCCAGGGTCTATCCTGCACATCTCGGGCTTCGTCGCCCTTTGCAAGATGTTCTTGGGCTGCGAGGCACATTTCAAATTGTGGAGGAAGTACTTCTGCCTCGTACCTCGTACCCGGGACTAGACAATTTTGGAGGTCGAAGGAGCCAAAATATGCCAGATAGCGGGGATGGGGTATCCGGTGGGAACACTGAAGGAGTTCGAAGAATGGTCTTCGGAATGGTTTTATATCAAGGATGCCCCCTGTTCTATCCAGCTCGGAGGGGTCTGCCCGAATACTCCGACGCCCCCTTAAAGAAAAGGTACAACTCACGGCCGAAGAGTTCGTCCCAAGAGGACAGCGTTGAAGTGCAATGCTTGGCGGCCTAGGTGAGGGTACTAGCCCACCACAAGTTGACCATGATTGACATCATGGCTTCCGCCATCATCCGATGCGTTCAACCTCTTCAGCAGAAGATACACCCCTTGCAGTGTTACAACGGGACAAGCGACACCACTCGTGCCTGAAGACTGGGCCCTGCCGATCAGACAACATTGGCCGCCGCACTTGCTGACCTGTACAAAGGGGAGCAAGAAGATTTTATTCCGCGGTTGACCAAGGAGGGATACTCAAGCCACAATCCCATCGAATGGGCAATCCTTTCAACTCTGTCACCACAATTTGGGTTTCCATTTTGTCCCCTTTTTGACCAAAGCCTTTAACTTTATGTGAACAGGACTGGAGAAGCTTCATTGAGACAGTTAACTATCCACCCCCAACCTGAAGACTATTCTCGCGACGATGATCCGGGCTTTCATGAGGACCCGGATCTATCAATTGAGCTTGAAGACAAGGTTTTCTACCAGGAGAGTCTTGACCGCTCCAAGGTGGCTATCATAGCCGATAACCCTGGATCGTTCCCTTCTCCTGCAATAAACAAGAAGAATAAAAGCTCACCCCACAAAAGGCAAGTATCCTCTTACGCCCCAAACGCGCCGGCTCCTACTCCCAAGCGTCATCGGTGTGCGAGACATGCATCTGCTACGGCGGCAATGCCCAAGCCGAAGAGTAACAGGGATCCATCGCACGAGCCAGCCATGGGGACAAGCCCGTCCATCCGTTCAACTCAAAGGTACTATGTTTGGCTGTTTTATTTTATTATCGTTACTAATAGAGCCTCACAAGAGACCTTATGTCAAAACGCTTAGGCCAAGAGTTCGGCCTTCTTCTGCCGAGGAGGTTGCCATGGTGTCCGGCAGCGCTCAAGATTCCTAGGCTTTGGCTCATGCCGAATCCGCTACGGAAGTCCCTACGGTCAATCCGGCCCCTGAAGACTCTGGGAGGCGATGTCAGTCACCAAGTCCGAGGTAGAGAGAGCTATGCATCATCGGCGGCGATGGGAAGCCCTATGCCGCCCAACGCTCTCCGAACAAGAGCTCAATGCTCTTCGCTCGGCGGACGCACACATCGGAGCTGCTCGAGCTAGATTCGGGGTGGCAATGAAATTGGTATCATCAAGCCTGCACGTGAGTAATCGGCTATAAGAGTCCGATCACTCATCTAAACCCAGTAGCCCGCAAAAATTAAATTGGTCGGAATGACCGAATTAAGGGTCATAGTATTGTTTTACTACTAACGCAGGCCTCGAGGCAGCAGAGCGAGCGACTGGCCAAGGAGCTGGAGACCAGCCGAACACAGAGGGAATCTATGAAGGCCGAATTGGAGAACGTGAAGAGTTTTACCCGGGAAGCACATTGTTGTTGGGGAACGTTGCATGGGAAACAAAATTTTTTCCTACGCTTCACCAAGATCAATCTAGGAGATGAGCATCTATGAGAGGAGAGATTGAATCTACGTACCCTTGTAGATTGCTAAGAGGAAGCGTTAAAGAACGCGGTTGATGTAGTGGTACATCTCCGTGATCCAAATCGCAAGCCATCCCACGAACTCTCGATCAAGTGCCGAACGGCTGACACCTCCGCGTTCAGCACACGTGCAACTCGATGAAGATCTCTGCCTTCTTGATCCAACAATAGGAAGCAGAGAGGTAGATGGTTTCGCCGGCAACACGACGGCGTGACAGCGATGGTGGAGCAGCTGATCCGGCAGAGCTTCACTAAGCGGCGCCGAACCAATCTACTAGAGGAGACACTATCAGAGAGGGAGGAAGGGCTGCGCCGTGGCTTCAAGTGCGACTGCCCTCCTCCCTCTCTCATATATATAGGGGGAAGGGGTTGCGCCCTAGGGTTCCCACCCCTAGGGGCGGCGGCTAAGAGGAGGTGGCGGCGGCTAAGAGGAGGTGGCTGCGGCCAAGGGGTGGCTTGGCCCCCAAGGCAGGGTGACCGGCCCCCTTAGGGTTTCCCCCTCCACCCTTCGGCCGCATGGGCCCTTGTGGGAGGGGAGGCCAGCCCACAAGAGGCTGGTGCGCCTTCTCTCACAGACCATGTGGCCCTTTGGGGCTGGTGGCCCCTTCCGGTGGACCCCCGGGACCCTCCCGGCACCCCCGGTATGTTACCGGTGACGCCTGAACTTTTCCCGGTAACCAACACAGAACTTCCTATATATGAATCTTTACCTCCGGACCATTCTGGAGCTGCTCGTCACGTTCGGGATCTCATCCGGGACTCTGAACAACCTTCGGTCACCAACACACATAACTCATCTATACCAAAACGTAATCGAGCCTTAAGTGTGCAGACCCTGCGGGTTCAAGAACCATGTAGACATGACCGAGACACCTCTACGGCCAATAACCAATAGCGGGACCTGGATGCCCATATTGGTTCCTACATGTTCTACGAAGATCTTTATCGGTCGAACCTCTATGTCAAGGATTATGTCAATCCCATATGTTGTTCCCTTTGTCCTTCGGTATGTTACTTGCCCAAGATTCGATCGTCGGTATCTCTATACCTAGTTCAATCTTGTTACCGGCAAGTCTCTTTAATCGTTCCATAATACAAGATCCCTCGACTAACACTTAATCACATTGCTTGCAAGGCTTGTTGTGATGTTGTATTACCGAGTGGGCCCTGAGATACCTCTCCATCACACGGAGTAACAAATCCCAGTATTGATCCATGCCGACTCAACAGACACCCTCGGAGATACCTATAGAGTACCTTTATAGTCAGCCAGTTATGTTGCGATGTTTGATACACACAAGGCACTCCTCCGGTGTCAGTGAGTTGCATGATCTCATGGTTATAGGAACATATACTTGACATGCAGAAAACAATAGCAATAAACTGACAAGATCATATGCTACATTCATAGTTTGGGTCTTGTCCATCACATCATTCTCCTAATGATGTGATCCCGATATCAAATGACATCTCATGTCCATGGCCAGGAAACCTTAACCATGTTTGATCAACGAGCTAGCCTGCTAGAGGCATAGTAGGGACACAATGTTTGTCTATATACCCACACATGTATTTAGTTTCCAATCAACACAATTATAGCATGGACAATAAACGATTATCATGAACAAGGAAATATAATAATAAACACTTTATTTATTGCCTCTAGGGCACATTTCCAAAAATCTCCCACTTGCACTAGAGTCAATAATCTAGTTCACATCACTATGTGATTTACATTGTTATGAATCGAACACCCATGTACTTTTGGTGTTGATCATGTTTAGCCCTTGGAAGAGGTTTAGTCAACAGGTCTACAACATTTAGATCCATGTGCACTTTGCAATTATTTATGTCCTTCTCCTCGACGTAATCGCGGATGGAATTGAAGCGTCGCTTTATGTGTCTGGTCCTCTTATGAAACCTTGGTTCCTTGGCTAGAGCAATGGCACACGTGTTGTCACAGAGCAGAGCCATTGGATTCAGTGCGTTGGGCACTACTCCAAGATCTGTCATGAACTGCTTCATCCAGACACCTTCCTTCGCTGCCTCCGAGGCTGCGATGTACTCCGCTTCGCATGTAGAATAGGCAACCACGCTTTGCTTGGAACTGCACCAGCTTACCGCTCCCCCATTGAGAATAAATACGTATCCCGTTTGTGACTTAGAGTCATCCGGATCAGTGTCAAAGCTTGCATCAATGTAACCCTTTGCTATGAGCTCTTGATCACCTTCATAAACGAGAAACATGTCCTTGGTCCTTTTCAGGTACCTAAGGATATTCTTCACCGCAGTCCAGTGCTCCATTCCAGGATCACTTTGAAACCTTCCGGCCATACTTATGGCAAGGCTGACATCGGGTCTTGTGCACAACATCGCATACAGGATAGAGCCTATGGCTGAAGCATAGGGGATGACACTCATCTTCTCTCTATCTTCTCCAGTCACTGGGCATTGAGTCTTACTCAACTTCACACCTTGTAACACATGCAAGAACCCCTTCTTGGACTGATCCATTTTGAACTTCTTCAAAACTTTATCAAGGTATGTGCTTTGTAAAAGTGCTATCAAGCGTCTTGATCTATCTCTATAAATCTTAATGCTTAATATGAAAGCAGCTTCTCCTAGGTCCTTCATTGAAAAACTCTTGTTCAAATATTCCTTCACGCTTTCCAGCATTTCTATATTGTTTCCAATCAACAATATGTCATCCACATATAATATTAGAAACGCTACAGAGCTCCCACTCACTTGTAAATACATGCTTCTCCATAAACTTGTATAAATCCAAACGCCTTGATCACCTCATCAAAGCGCTTATTCCAACTCCGAGATGCTTGCACCAGTCCATAAATGGATCGCTGGAGTTTGCAAACTTTGTCAGCATTCTCTGGATCGACAAAACCTTTTGATTGCATCATATACAACTCTTCCTCAAGGAAACCGTTAAGGAACGTTGTTTTGTCATCCATCTGCCAAATTTCACAGTCAAAATATGCAGCTATTGCTAACATGATTCTGACGGACTTAAGCATCGCTACGGGTGAGAAGGTCTCATCGTAGTCAACTCCTTAACTTGTGAAAAACCCTTTGCCACAAGTCGAGCTTTATAGACGATGACATTACCGTCTGCATCTGTCTTCTTCTTAAAGATCCATTTATTCTGAATGGTCTTTCGCCCTTTAGGTAATACTTCCAAAGTCCATACTTTGTTTTCATACATGGATCCCATCTCGGATTTCATGTCCTCTAACCATTTCTCGGAATCTGGGCCCATTATCGCTCCTCCATAGCTCGTAGGTTCATTGTTGTCTAAACATGACCTCCAAGACAGGGTTGCCGTACCACTCAGGAGCAGTATGCATCCTTGTCGACCTACGAGGTTCAATAGCGACTTGATCCGAAGCTTCATGATCATCATCATTAACTTCCTCTCCAACCGTTGTTGGCTCCACAGAAACATCTTTCTGCATTGCGCTACTCTCTGGTTGAAGTGAAGGTTCAACAACCTCATCAAGTTCTACTTTCCTCCCACTCAATTCTTTCGAGAGAAACTCTTTCTCAAGAAACGTTCGGTTCTTAGCGACAAACACTTTGCCTTCGGATCTGAGATAGAAGGTATACCTAACTGTCTCTTTTGGGTATCCTATGAAGACGCATTTCTCCGCTTTGGGTTCCAGATGTTTAGGCTGAAGCTTTTTGACATAAGCATCACATCCCCAAACTTTAAGAAACGACAACTTTGGCTTCTTGCCAAACCATAGTTCATATGGCGTCGTATCAACGGATTTTGATGGTGCCCTATTTAAAGTGAATGCAACTGTCTCTAATGCATAACCCAAAATGATAGTGGTAAATCGGCAAGAGACATCATAGAACACACCATATCTAATAAGGTTCGATTACGACGTTCGGACACACCATTACGCTGTTGTGTTCCAAGCGGTGTTAGTTGTGAAACAATTCCACACTGTCTTAAGTGACTGCCAAACTCATAACTCAGATATTCTCCTCCTCGATCAGATCGCAGGAATTTAATCTTGTTGTTATGATGATTCTCAACTTCACTCTGAAATTGCTTGAACTTTTCAAACGTTTCAGACTTGTGTTTCATCAAGTGAATGTGTCCATATCTACTTAAGTCATCAGTGAAGGTGAGAAAATAACGATATTCACCGCGCGCCTCAATGTTCATCGGACCGCACACATTAGTATGTATGATCTCCAACAAATCACTCGTCCGTTCCGTTATTCTAGAGAACGACGTTTTAGTCATATTACCCATGAGGCATGGTTCACATGTGTCAAGTGATTCAAAATCAAGTGACTCCAAAAGTCCATCAGCATGGAGCTTCCTCATGCATTTTACACCAATATGACCCAAACGGCAGTGCCACAAGAAAGTGGTACTATCATTATTAACTCTACATCTTTTGGCATCAATGATATGAACATGTGTATCATCACTATCGAGATTTAACAAGAATAAACATAAAACATATTACTCATATAAATAGAACAACCATATTCTTTGATTTAAATGAGTAACCGTCTCGCAGTAAACAAGATCCAGATATAATGTTCATGCTTAACGCAGACACTAAATAACAATTATTCAGGTTTATCACTAATCCCGATGGTAGTCAAAGAGCGAGCGTGCCGATGGCGGTCACATCAACCTTGGAACCATTTCCCACGCGCATCGTCACTTCATCCTTAGCCAGCCTCCGTCTATTCCGTAGGTCCTGCTTTGAGTTGCAAATGTGAGCAACCGAACCGGTATCAAATACCCAAGCACTACTACGAGATCTAGTAAGGTACACATCAATAACATGTATATCATATATACCTTGTTTGGTGTTGGCCGCCTTCTTGTCGGCCAGGTACTTGGGGCAGTTCCGCTTCTAGTGACCAGTTCCCTTGCAATAAAATCACTTAGTTTCTGGCTTGGGTCCAGCCTTGGGTTTCTTCACGGGAGGAGCAACTGGTTTGCCACCCTTCTTGTAACATCCCAAAATTTCATTTTGGAATGTTATGATATATAGCTATGCATCATCATCACTTTGTTTGAATGTAATGATTTGTTGAAGTGTTTCTTTTGAAATTCTGAAAGGCCAATTCTATTTTTCCATGTATCTGTTTCATCTATGTGAAAACCTTGGAAATGTTCAAAGAAAGAGAGGAGTAACATGACACTCCACACCAGGGGTATCTTGGTGAGATATCTGAGGAATTAAACCAGGGGGTTATTTGAATTTTTTTCTCAAAAGGATTTTAAAATCAATTAGGCAATTTTCTGAAAATATTTTTCTAAAAGATATTCAATATGACAGAGGAAAAATGTTCATGAAATAGCATTAATTCTCCTGATCATTTTGATATATATAATTCCTAAGTTTGGAATTGTTTTGAATGCTTTTAAAAGAGTTTTACTGCACTGGATATTTGAAAAGGAAGGTTTTTAAAACGAATCGGGCCGGCCCATAGGCTTTAACTTCCGAATTCAATTTGAACCGGTCAACCGACGCGCTAACCTCGCCTCTTCTCTCACTGGCAATCGGGACCCACTGACCGACAGCGTCATCCTCGCGCCCGTCTCCTTCCTCGCGCGCGCACCGCCGTCGCCGGAGATCTCTCTCCCCGGATCTCCCTCCTCTCTCCCTCCCCGACCCCGCACCTAGCCTATAAAATCCATAGCCCTCGCCGCGCTCCATTCCACCCCGAGCCCCACTCTACCTTGCCAGAGCACCATGCACGGCCTCGCCAGAGTTCGGACTCCAACCGAATCCTCCCGAGCTTGAGGCCGTCGCCTCCGTCGTCCCCAGCCCCGTCCGACGCCGCCAATCGACGCCGGAGCTTTGCCGCCATCGCCTGAGCACTTCGAACATCGCCCCCGACCACCGCACCGTCGCCCCCGACCACCTTCGACCTCCGGCCGCCGTCGACCTCGCCGGAACCTCCTCCTCCCCTCTGTAAGCCACCGGACCCCCTCTGGACCATTAGATGTAGATCCAACGCTCCCGATTATAAGATTTAATCAGCGAAACGTTTTCCTCTATGCTTCGGTCGTCTGCTCGTTATCTCTCACGCGCACGCCCTCGCGGCCAATCACAACCTGACACGTGGCCCTTAACCGATCGATATTAATTTCTCTTTTTCTGTTTCTGTTTTAGAAAATAGAATGTATCCTAATTTTGTTTTTATCATATCTTTTAAAATATTTAGTGTTTTTAGTTGATTATTTTTGCATTAGTTCACAAATTTGATGTAGTTTATGTCTGTATACTTAGATTTCAAATTTGAACTTTAAATTTTGAATCTAATCAAATTTGTTTAAATTACTAAATCTGTATAACTGGAGTTTAAAAATATATTTTTGAGTGAATCTTTTTGCCACAGTTTGGTATTAGTTAAACCTATCATTTTACATAATTTGAGAATTTTTAGAATGAATTTGATTACTGTTTTTAACAAAATAGAATCTGTTTAGTTCTTAATAGGTTTCAACTAAATTGATTTTTTATTTAATTTGAACCTGAATTAGTTTAACTTTTGTTTTTAGATTTTATTAGGTTCTATTGATTCAACTTTAGGTGTATTTTTTTTCTGTTAATAACATATGTTTTTCAAATTGTTTTGTGCTCTAGTTTGAATAGGTTCATCTTGTTTTCACCATGTAAATTGTTAGAAAAAGTTTTGTAATACTTCTTTTAGCACAATACTTTTATAATGAAATACTTTTTGTTTTCAGATAAAAAAATTAATTTTTATTTACTTTTCTGTTATCTAAATGTCTAGTTGTTCAAAACCAAATTTTGACTTGTATGTCTTAGTAGGGATTTTGACACCAAAATTTTTATAGTCTATTACTTTAAGTGATTCTTCTCTTGATTGTGCTTTTGTTTGTTGAAGCATTTGTTTACCTTGCTGTTGAATGAATTGTATTGCGTTTATGCTTATGGTGTGCTCTTGTTTGATTTGTTAGATCATCCGGAGTGCGAAGCTTGTTATCTAGAGTCACTTGATTACGAGGATCGTCAGCAAGGCAAGTCACTTTGACCATGTATACCTATGTTTTATTGCATTAGTTCTTCCATCTCTCCAATTGCATGCAAAGTAGGTAAATTGGAAACTTGGTTACTTGTTGTAGTATCATGTGGTAGGTA
The DNA here is from genome assembly GCA_022496015.1 of Hordeum marinum. Taxonomy (NCBI): domain Eukaryota; kingdom Viridiplantae; phylum Streptophyta; class Magnoliopsida; order Poales; family Poaceae; genus Hordeum; species Hordeum marinum. The sequence continues at coordinate 392,844,495 of CM039672.1, forward strand.
CCCCTCAACCCTTTGACACATTGGCCCCGGGAAACGTAGTTTTACATTTTGCTATGCTATTAGTAGATGGGGTTGGTTGTGTGATTCATGAGAGTTGTGAGTTAATAATTTCAAGACCTACATGATGATCAAGTCTTCAAGACTCCGAGTTTTCAACTTACCTCTGGGTGGATGATGGTTGAACAGCGCCCTGGAGAAACCAGTGGTTAGCCTAGATGATGCTGGAGAAGTGCGAGTATTCATGCGGAAAGGTCCACCCAGGCACAAAGAGATGGATGGATGCTTCAAGACCCAAGGCTTACCTGCACAGCCACAACCCATTATGGGCTCTGGCTTGGTTGAATATCATGGTGACCCTGGACAGGCGGTGCTACGAGATGTAGAAGAACGGTAGGAAAGGATGGGCACCGACAGAGTCTCGGGGAAACCCTTTTGAAGACCATGTTTTGGTCATCCGTTTCTCAAACACCATGAAGTGCGAGAAGTCCAACGGAGGCGATCAAATATTGTGGGGAACGTGTGCAAAACTCTGCAGAGTACCCAAACCTAATCGATTAGCCGTGTCCACGGTCATGGACAGTTTGAGCCAAAGGAACTGAAACTATCTGGAACTCTCAACACCATAAATTATACTGATGTGGGTATTTTAAATGTCAACTTGGATATGAGAATTGGTTGGAGGAACCATCTCACTAATCAACCAACATTGTAGTAACTATGCTTTTGCCCTCTCTTGTTGTAGGAAAAAATTGGCTTTATGCAAAACTTACTACCCCCACCTGCCATATATGCATATAGACTAGATGATTACTTTACCCCCTCTCTTGTGACTTTGCCAGCATATTCAATATGCCGACCTATACGGATGCAATGTATCATGTTGCAGAGTACTTTTCCGACCAGGAGTGAGGATACGCTCTACGCTCGGTGAGATGCCCTTGGAGTCAGATGGACTCAACTACTTATGGAGCTTCCGCAAGTTTTTGGTTTAGTTTATCTTATGAATTGGCCTTCAGCCACTTTATTGTAATCCTTATTGTAATAAAGGACTCGATATGAGATTTTCGATTAATTAATGCGGTGTGATTTCCCTTTGATATATACATTGATGTACCGTGTGTGTACCAGCATGATCTTGGGATGGTACAGAAACACCGAAGATTCGACCTTTCAGGTCGGGTCGCTACACTTCTTGGAGTTACCCTTCTTGCCCTTGCCATTCTTCTTGAAACTAGTGGTTTTATTGACCATCAACACTTGATGTTCTTTCTGGATTTCAGACTCAGCGACTTTCAGGATCGCAAACAGCTCGGCGACCAACTTGTTCATCCTGTGCATGTTATAGTTCAACACGAAGCTCTTGTAGCTAGGTGGAAATGATTTAAGAACTCTATCAGTGATCGCCTCTGGCGGAAGGGGCATCCCTAAGTCCGCTAGAAGGGTCGAATACCCAGACATTCTAAGTATATCTTCACTGATAGACCCGTTCTCCTCCATCTTGCAAGCGTAGAACTTATCGGAGGTCTCATACCTCTGGATCCGGGCATTCTTCTTAAAGATACACTCCAACTCTTGGAACATCTCATATGCTCCATGACGTTCGAAACGTCTTTGAAGTCCCGGTTCTAAGCCATACAACATTGCACATTGAACTATTGAGTAATCTCCGGAACATGCCTCCCAAGCGTTCTTAACGTCTTCGGACGACACGAGAGCGGGTGGGTCACCAAGCGGTGCATCAAGGACATAAGCCTTCTGGGAAACCGTGAGGATAATCCTCAGATTATGGGCCTAGTCCACAAAGTTACTTCCATCATCTTTCAACTTAGCTTTCTCTAGGAATGCATTAAAATTCAGGGGTGCTACTGCGCGAGCCATTGATCTACAACATAAATATGCAAAGGTTACTTAGACTATTGTTCAAGATAATGAGTTTAGTTAATCAAATTAGTAAAGCTCCCACTCAAATTGACATCCCTCAGGTCATCTGAGTGACACATGATCCATATTCACCAACTCAAGTCCGATCATCACGTGAGTTAAGGTGGTTTCAATGGTGAACATCATCATGTTGATCATATCTACTATATGACTCATGCTTGACCTTTTGGTCTCTTGTGTTCCGAGGCCATGTCTGTACATGCTAGGATCGTCAAGTTTAACCCGAGTGTTGTGCATGTGCAACACTCGCTTACACCCGTTGTATGTGAACGTAGAGTCTATCACACCTGATCATCACGTGGTGTCTCAACACGATGAACTTTCGCAACGGTGCACACTCGGGGAGAACACAGTTCATCTTGAAATTTAAGTGAGGGATCACCTTATAATGCTACCGTCGTCCTAAGAAAAATAAGGTGCATAAAAGGATTAACATCACATGCAATTCATAAGTGACATGATATGGCCATGAACTTGTGCTTTTGATCTCCATCGTGAAAGCACCGACATGATCTCCATCGTCACCGGCATGACACCATGATCTCCATCATCTTGATCTCCATCAATGTGTCGCCATCGGGGTTGACGCGCCCACCATGCTTCTACTACTATTGCTACCATTTAGCGATAAAGTAAAGCATTACATAGCGCTTAATGATTGACACGCAAATCATACAATAATTAAAGACAACCCTATGGCTCCTACCGATTGCCGTACTCATCGACATGCAAGTCATGATATTCTATACAAAAACATGATCATCTCATACATCACATATATCACATCATGAATTTGGCCATATCACATCACAACATACCCTGCAAAAACAAGTTAGACGTCCTCTAATTGTTGTTGCATGTTTTACGTGGCTGCTATGGGTATCTAGCAAGAACGATTCTTACCTACGCAAAACCACAATGGTGATATGAAGATTGCTTTTCAACCTTCTACAAGGACCGCCTCAATCAAATCTGGTTCAACTAAAGTGGGAGAGACAGACACCCGCCAGCCATCTTTATGCGACGAAGTCACATGTCAGTCGATGGAACACTGTCTCTCGTAAGCGTACGAGTAAAGTTGGTCCGAGCCGCTTCAACCCACAATACCGTTGAACCAAGAAAAGACTAAGGAAGGAAGCAATCTGAATATCAACATCCACAAACTCTTTGTGTTCTACTCAAGATCTCGTCTACTCATAGACCTAGCTCATGATGCCACTTTTGGGGAACGTTGCATGGGAAACAAAAAATTTCCTACGCTTCACCAAGATCAATCTAGGAGATGAGCATCTAAGAGAGGAGAGATTGGATCTACGTACCCTTGTAGATCGCTAAGCAAAAGCGTTAAAGAACGCGGTTGATGTAGTGGTATGTTTCCGCGATCCAAATCGCAAGCCATCCCAGGAACTCCCAATCAAGTGCCGAACGGCCAGCACGTCCGCGTGCAGCTCGATGAAGATCTCCGCCTTCTTGATCCAGCAAGAGGAAGCGAAGAGTTAGATGGGTTTACCGGCAGCACGACGGCGTGGCGGCGGTGGTGGAGCAGCTGATTCGGCAGAGCTTCGCTACGCGGCGCCGAACCAATCTACTAAAGGAGAGACTATCGGAGAGGGAGGAAGGGCTACGTCGTGGCTTCAAGTGCGGATGCCCTCCTCCCTCTCTCATATATATAGGGGGAAGGTGGGAAGAGGCTGCGCCCTAGGGTTCCCACCCCTAGGGGCGGCGGCCAAGAGGAGGGGGCGGCGACCATGGGGTGGCTTGGCCCGCAAGGCAGGGTGGCCGGCCCCCTTAGGGTTTCCCCCTCCACCCTTCGGCCGCATGGGCCCTTGTGGGAGGGGCGGCCAGCCCACCAGAGGCTTGTGCGCCTTCTCTCACAGCCCATGTGGCCCTTCGGGGCTGGTGGCCCCTTCCGGTGGACCCCCGGGACCCTCCTGGCACCCCCGGTACGTTATCGGTGACGCCCGAACTTTTCTCGGTGACCAACACGGAACTTCCTATATATGAATCTTTACCTCCAGACCATTCCAAAGCTCCTCATCACGTCCGGGATCTCATCCGGAACTCCCAACAACCTTCGGTCAGAAACACAAATAACTCATCTATACCAAAACGTCATCGAACCTTAAGTGTGCAGACCCTGCGGGTTCAAGAACCATGTAGACATGACCGAGACACCTCTACGGCCAATAACCAATAGCGGGTCCTGGATGCCCATATTGGTTCCTACATGTTCTATGAAGATCTTTATCGGTTGAACCTTTATGTCTAGGATTTTGTCAATCCCGTATGTTGTTCCCTTTGTCCTTCGGTATGTTACTTGCCCGAGATTCGATCGTCGGTATCTCTATACCTAGTTCAATCTTGTTACCGGAAAGTCTCTTTACTCATTCCGTAATACAAGATATCGCGACTAACACTTAGTCACATTGCTTGTAAGGCTTGTTGTGATGTTGTATTATCGAGTGGGCCCTGAGATACCTCTCCGTCACACGGAGTAACAAATCCCAGTATTGATCCATGCCAACTCAACAGATACCCTCGGAGATACCTGTAGAGTACCTTTATAGTCACCCAATTACGTTGCGATGTTGATACACACAAGGCACTCCTCCGGTGTCAGTGAGTTGCATGATCTCATGGTTATAGGAACATATACTTGACATGTAGAAAAGAATAGCAAAAAAGTGACACGATCATATGCTACATTCATAGTTTGGGTCTTGTCCATCACATCATTCTCCTAATGGCGTGATCCCGATATCAAATGACATCTCATGTCCATGGCCAGGAAACCTTAACCATCTTTGATCAACGAGCTAGCCTACTAGAGGCATACTAGGGACACAATGTTTGTCTATATGCCCACACATGTATTTAGTTTCCATTCAACACAATTATAGCATGGACAATAAATGATTATCATGAACAAGGAAATATAATAATAAACACTTTATTTATTGTCTCTAGGGCATATTTCCAACAATTGTGAGTATATCCGTTCTGCTGTTTTTAGAACATATTCCCATGCTGACGCATGGGTACTTTGTAGCAGGTGAATCAATAGGGCAAATGCAAAGAGATTTGGTTGCCACCCGAGAATGTCAGCGATATGCCGAGTACCAGCATGAGGTGGGCTATCATGTTTTACAGCGACATCTTGAAGAGAAGAACAACCTTCAGGCGGAGAACAAACAATAGTCCAAAGAAATTGAGAACTTAAAGGCTCAATTGGCCCAGGCCCAATGAGATAACCAGAAATTACAGAGCAGCATGTTTGGTATGTGTGATTCCAACATCAGAAAGTACCTCTTATAGATGAAGCATAATGGACCTGCCTTAACTCATGTACAGGTCTCCTGATGGGGCGACCCAAAGAAGAGATCGGATCCAACCGGGAAATCCTTCTGAAGGAGCTATCTGTTGTTTATGAGCGGGCTCAGAAGGCTATGAAGAGCATGGTAAAGGTGTTATGGCCCGCCAAGCAACCTCCGAAGGAGATGACCGAATTGGTCGATTGATTCAAGGGAGCCCGAAGTAGGTTCGAGCTGTGAAAGACATCGACTTGTCGAGAGGGAGCATGCGAGGCGTGGGCGATGGTCAAGACCCATTATACCGGACTTAACCCCGAGCGTATGGCTCGGGTTGGGCCAGTAGGGTCAGATGGACAAGAAGTGCCGCTCCACCTGGTATATGACTAAGTGATGCCGTCCGCCCATCTCTTGCAAGTAGATTGCTCCTTGGATGCCATAATTGACAATCTCGATCAGCAACTAGATGTATGATACATGTAACTATGTACTAATAATCGAAGAATTACTCTGTTTGTGTTGTAAACTTTGTCGTAACCGTCCATCGGCTTCTACCTCCCGCTCTAAGATCTCGGGAGTGTTCCTCATAATTTATCACCCTAGAAGAGTGAATTATGTTCGGGGAACCAGGCAGTCCGGCCATTTGGTGCGAACAGACAGAAAGCAAACAAGGAGATATGTTATATTACTGCTTAGCATAAGAAACATCTTCCGAAGAAAACAGTACCTCTATCGATACCTTTCTTCAGGGTTCTACGTAGATCGTAGGTAGTAAGGCCGTATACTGCTAGTATGCGGCTAATGGCTTTTGAGAGAAAAGAAGCCCAAGTAATGGTGATAACAACCATAGTTGTATTAATTGCTTCCGTCGCAACCAACCAATTGTCTACTTAAGATAGCTAGCTTTTGGCTTCACCCGTCCGAGGTACGTATCCGGATGATCCGGTCGTAACAATCGTAGAGGTGCTCCCTTTACCCTCTAGCCGAACAATCGGGAACGTAGAGGGTAAGCACAGGAGCGAAGCAACCCAGCTTGGCAAAGTCTTAGTTTGAATTGATGCATATGATGGCTTAAATGTGACAAGGGAAACATGTGTACACAATAACTGTGGATAAATTCTTATAATATAAAAGCATTGGCTTTGGAAAGAAGCCCCGAGGTGTTGTGTTCGTATTTAACACTTAAGGGTGTAAGCCGAAAATCTTAGTACAAGATCGTTTGAACCGAACATAGATTTGGGAAGAAAAGGAAAAAAAATTCAAATATACAAAACAACAAGGTGGGATGGGAAGGAAAAAGTAAAGAAAAAGGAGGTAAAGGGTAAAGAATCTGACGACACCGGTTTATCCATAGAAGCGCCGATGACGACCTGCGTTCCATGGGTTTGGTTCAAGGCGGTTGTCCGACGAGTTCCGAAGACGGTAAGCCCCTCCTGCGAGTACTTCGTCGATTATGAAGGCCCCCTCCCATTTGGGGTTGAGTTTATGCTTCTGCTTCTCCAGGATCCGTAAGACGAGTTCACCCACGTTGTACGCTTTTGCCTTGACCTCCCTACTCTGGTAACGTCGGGCCTACTGTTGGTAAGAAGTAGAGCGAGCCCGAGCTATGCCGTTCTCTCCTTCTAAGGTGTCCAAGGGTTCCTGCCGATCTAACTTGGCTTCCTTTTCCTCATACATGCGCACCCTTGGTGCGTCATGAATAATATCATAGGGGAGGACTTCTTCTGCCCCATAGACCATGAAGAACGATGTGTATCCCGTTGATTTGTTCGGTGTGGTGCGCATGCCCCATAGAACGGAGTCGAGCTCCTCCACCCAATGACAGTCGTACTCATGAAGAGATCGGACCAAATGTGGCTTAATGCCGGTCATGATGAGGCCGTTTGCTCGTTTGACTTGTCAATTGGTTTGCGGATGATACACCGATGCATAATCGAGCTTCATGCCCATTTTGCGCACTAGTCCTTGACCTCTTGGGCCGTGAAGTTGGATCCATTGTCCGATATTATACCATGCGGGACATCATAATGGTGTACCACACGGGATATAAAGTCGATTACTGGTCTGGACTTGGCCGATTTGACGGGTTTTGCCTCTATCCATTTGGTGAACTTGTCAAGCATGACCAATAAGTATTTATTCTTCTTGGTCCCCCCTTAAATGGTCTGACCATATCCAGCCCCCAGACCGTGAAAGGCCAGGTGATCGGAATAGTCCAAAGAGCTGTTGGGGGGCATATGACTTTGATTTGCGAAAAGTTGACAGCCCACGCAGTGTTTGACAAGTGACTGGGCGTCCGCCCGAGCAGTGGGCCAAAAGGAACCAGCTCGGAAGGCCTTGCTAACCAAGGCTCTTGCTGCGGCATGATGACCGCCCATCCCTACGTGGACTTCAGCTAAGAGATGCCATCCTTCTTCCTTAGATATGCATCGCTGTAATATTTTGGTGGTGCTTTTCTTGTATAACTCACCGTCGTGTACTTTGCAGGCTTTGGATCACCGAATTATGCGCCGCGCTTCCGTCTGATCATCGGGGAGCTCTTTGCAAAGAAGGTAGGCGAGGAAGGGCTCAGTCCATGGTGCGATTACTGCCATGACCTCATCAGCCGAAGGCGTTTCATCCATTACGAAGCCACCGATGATTTGGTCGTCTGGTTCATTTATCGGGGGAACAACCTGATGACCCACAAGTATAGGGGATCTATCGTAGTCCTTTCGATAAGTAAGAGTGTCGAACCCAACGAGGAGCAGAAGGAAATGACAAGCAGTTTCCAGTAAGGTATTCTCTGCAGACATTGAAATTATCGGTAACATATAGTTTTGTGATCAGATAATTCGTAACATGTAACAAGTAACAAGTGTAGCAAGGTTGCAGCAAGGTAGCCCAATCCTTTTTGTAGCAAAGGACATGCCTGGACAAAACTCTTACATAAAGCAAAGCGCTCCCGAGGACACATGGGAATTTCCGTCAAGCTAGTTTTGATCATGCTCATTTGATTCGCGTTCGTTACTTTGATAACTTGATATGTGGGTGAACCGGTGCTTGGGTGGTGCCCTTACTTGGACAAACCTCCACTTATGATTAACCCCTATCACAAGCATCTGCAACTACGAAAGAAGAATTAAGGTAAACCTAACCATAGCATGAAACATATGGATCCAAATCAGCCCCTTACGAAGCAATGCATAAACTAGGGTTTAAGCTTCTGTCACTCTAGCAACCCATTATCTACTTATTACTTCCCAATGCCTTCCCCTAGGCCCAAATAATGGTGAAGTGTTATGTAGTCGACGTTCACATAACACCACTAGAGGAGAGACAACATACATGTCATCAAAATATCGAACGAATACCAAATTCACATTTTTACTTATAACAAGACTTATCCCATGTCCTCAGGAACAAACGGAACTACTCACAAAGCATGTTCATGTTCAAGATCATAGGAGTATTAATTATCATAAAGGATCTAAACATATGATCTTCCACCAAATAAACCAACTAGCATCAACTACAAGGAGTAATCAACACTACTAGCAACCCACATGTACCAATCTGAGGTGTTGAGACGAAGATCATATACAAGAGATGAACTAGGGTTTGGAGAGGAGATGGTGCTGGTGAAGATGTTGATGGAGATTGACCCCCCTCTCAATGAGAGGATTGTTAGTGATGACGATGGCTTCGATTTCCCCCTCCGGGAGGGAAGTTTCCCTGGCAGGACTGCCCTACCGGAGCTTTAGATTGGTTCTGCCCAAGTTCCGCCTCGAGATGGTGGCGCTTCGTCCCGAAAGATCTCTCCTGATTTTTTCCAGGTCAAAACGCTTCATATAGGAGAAGATGGGCGTTAGAGAAGCCACAGGGGCCCCACAAGCCCGGTAGGCGTGGCCAGGGGGGTGGCCGCGCCTAGCAGGCTTGTGGCCTGCTGGTGGCCCCCCTATGGTTGATTCTTGCGCCAATATTTTTTATTAATTCCAAAAATATTCTCCCTAAAATTTCAGGACTTTTGGAGTTGTGCATAATAAGTATCTCAGATTTGCTCCTTTTCCAGTCCAGAATTCCAGCTGCCGGCATTCTCCCTCTTCATGTAAACCTTGTAAACAACAACAACAACAACAATAACAACAAAGCCTTTAGTCCCAAACAAGTTGGGGTAGGCTCATGTAAACCTTGTAAAATAAGAGAGAAAAGGCATAAGTATTGTGCCATAATGTGTAATAACAGCCCATAATGCAATAAATATCAATATAAAAGCATGATGCAAAATGGACGTAGTTTAAATATTAATAACCGACTCACCGTGCGTCCTTCGGACTACTTTTTATTTTCCTAATTTTTTAAATATTCCAAAACTGAGTGAAATTTCTATTGGGAAAGTTTTGGAGTCCGTTTACTTACCGTACCACATACCTATTCCTTTTCAGAGTCTGAAACGTTCTGGTAAGTGTCCCTAATATGATCTTCAGGAGTTATGGTATTGATAACATTGGTTTTGACATTAATGGGAGTACCTAAAATATAGTGTTTGATTCTTTGCCTGTTTACCACCTTAGGATTTGTGCCTTCGGCGTTGTTGATCTTGATGGCACCGAAATGATATACCTCCTCGACGATGTATGGTCCTTCCCATTTGGAGAGAAGTTTTCCTGCAAAAAATCTTAACCGAGAATTGTATAGCAAGACATGATCACCTACATTAAATTCACGCTTTTGTATTCTTTTATCATGCCATCTCTTAACTTTTTCTTTAAACAGCTTGGCATTCTCATAGGCCTGGTTTCTCCATTCATCAAGTGAGCTAATGTCAAATAACCTCTTGTCACCAGCAAGTTTGAAATCATAGTTCAGCTCTTTGATTGCCCAATAAGCTTTATGCTCTAGCTCTAGAGGTAAGTGGCATGCTTTACCATAAACCATTTTATACGGAGACATACCCATAGGGTTCTTGTAAGAAGTTCTATAAGCCCATAATGCATCGTCAAGTTTCTTAGACCAATTCTTCCTAGATCTATTAACCGTCTTTTGCAAGATCAATTTAATTTCTCTATTGCTTAATTCTACTTGACCACTAGACTGAGGATGATAAGGTGATGCAATTATATGATTAACATCACACTTAGCAAGAAATTTATGGAAAGCACCATGAATAAAATGTGAACCACCATCAGTCATTAAGTATCTCGGGACTCCAAATCTAGGGAAAATAACTTCTTTAAGCATCTTAATAGAGGTGTTGTGATCAACACTAATAGTTGGAATAGCTTCTACCCACTTAGTAACATAATCAACAGAACTAATATATGAGTATACCTGTTGGACGTTGGAAAAGGTCCCATATAATCAAAAACCCAAACATCAAATGGTTCAATAATAAGAGAGTAATTCATAGGCATTTCCTGACATCTACTAATATTGCCAATTCTTTGACATTCATGACATGACAAGACAAACTTACGAGCATCCTTGAAGAGAGTAGGCCAATAAAAACCAGATTGTAATACCTTATGTGCAGTTCTATCTCCAGCATGGTGTCCTCCGTAGGCCTCGGAATGACACTTCCGTAGGATCTGTTCCTGTTCATGCTCAGGTACACAACATCTAATAATACCATCTACTCCTTCTTTATAAAGGTGTGGGTCATCCCAGAAGTAATGTCTTAAATCATAGAAAAACTTTTTCTTTTGTTGGTATGTGAAACTAGGGGGTATAAATTTAGCGACGATGTAATTAGCATAATCAGCATACCAAGGAGCATTCTGAGAAGCATTTATGACAGCTAATTGTTCATCAGGAAAGCTATCATCAAAAGGTAGTGGGTCATCAAGAATATTCTCTAACCTAGACAGGTTATCTGCTATGGGGTTATCAACACCCTTTCTATCAACAATATGCAAGTCAAATTCTTGTAGCAGAAGAACCCACCTAATAAGTCTAGGTTTAGCATCTTTCTTTTCCATGAGATACTTAATGGCAGCATGATTACTGTGAACAGTTACTTTAGAATCAATAATATAAGGTCTAAACTTGTCACAAGCGAACACAACTACTAAAAATTCCTTTTCAGTGGTAGCATAGTTTCTTTGAGCACCGTCTAGAGTTTTTCTAGCATAATGAATAACATTTAATTTCTTATCAACTCTTTGGCCTAGAACAACACCTACAACATAGTCACTTGCATCACACATAATTTCAAAAGGTAGGTTCCAATCAGGTGGTTGAACAACAGGTGCAGAAATCAAAGCATTCTTGAGAATTTCAAAATCTTCCACACAATCTTCATCAAACACGAAAGGAACATATTTTTGCAAAAGATTAGTGAGAGGCCTATAAATCTTAGAGAAATCTTTAATAAATCTCCTATAGAAATCAGCATGACCAAGGAAACTCCATATACCTCTGATATCCATAGGACACAACATTTTTTCAATAGCATCTACTTTAGCCTTGTCAACTTCAATACCTCTTTCAGAACTTTTATGTGCCAAGACAATGCCTTCATTCACCATAAAGTGGCAATTCTCCCAATTCAAGACAAGATCAGTTTCTTCACATCTCTGGAAAACTTGATCAAGGTTGCTCAAAGATTCATCAAAAGAAGTTCCGTAAAGGAAAAATCATCCATGAAAAGCTCAACAATCCTAACACAGAAATCATAGAATATAGCAGTCATGCATCTTTGAAAGGTAGCAGGTTCATTGTATAAACCAAAAGGCATACATCTATAAGCAAAGGTACCAAAAGGGCAGGTAAAGGTGGTCTTCTCTTGGTCCTCTTTTGACACATGTATTTGAGAGAAACCAGAATAACCATCTAGAAAGCAGAAATGTGTGTGTTTGGATAATATTTCTAGCATTTGATCGATGAAAGGTAGAGGGTAATGATCTTTTCTAGCAGCTTTATGCAATTTCCTAAAATCAATTACCATTCTATAACCTATAACAATTCTTTGCAGGATCAATTCATTTTTATCATTAGGAACTACGGTAATACCTCCTTTCTTAGGGACACAATGGACGGGACTAACCCATCTACTATCAGAAATAGGATAAACGATACCTGCCTCCAGAAGATTTAATATTTCACTTCTTACCACTTCCTTCATTTTAGGGTTCAACCATCGTTGGTGATCAACCACTGGTTTAGCATCAGGCTCCATTTTAATTTTGTGCTGACATAGAGTGGGACTAATGCCTTTAAGATCATCAAGAGTATATCCAATAGCAGCACGATGCTTCCTTAGAGTTTTCAATAATCTCTCTTCTTCATGCTCTGAAAGGATAGGACTAATAATAACGAGATATTTTTTTCATCAAGATAAGCATATTTCAAAGTATCAGGCAATTGTTTAAGCTCAAACACGGGAGCACCCTTGGGTGGAGGAGGATCCCCAAGTATTTCAATAGGCAAGTTGTGTTTCAAAATAGGATGATGATCAAAGAAAATCCTATCTATTTCATTCCTTTCATTCATATGCATATCATTTTCATGATCTAGTAGATATTGCTCTAAAGGATCAGTAGGAGGCACAACAATAGAAGCAAGACCAATAATTTCATCCTTACTAGGCAATTATTTATCATGGGATTGTCTACGAAATTTGGAGAAATTAAACTCATGAGAAGTATCCCCAAAACTTACGGTAACTATTTCCTTCTCACAATCTATCCTGGCATTAACGGTATTCAAGAAGGGTCTACCAAATATAATGGGACTGAAATTATCTTGTGGGGTACCAAGAACAAGAAAATCAGTAGGATATTTTATTTTCCCACACAAGACTTCATAATCTCTAATAATCCCAACTGGTGATATAGTATCTCTATTAGCAAGTTTAATTATAACATCAATTTCCTCTAACTCAGCTGGTGCAATGTCATTCATAATCTATTTATATAAGGAAAAGGGAATTGCACTCACACTAGCACCCATATCACATAAACCATGATAACAATGATCTCCTATTTTAACAGAAACAACAGGCGTGCCAAAAATGGGTCTATGTTTATCTTTAGCATCATGTTTAGCAATTCTAGCAGCTTCATCACAAAATTGAATAACATGCCCATCAATATTATCAACCAAGACATCCTTAACCATAGCAACACTAGGTTCAACTTTAATTTGCTCAGGTGTGTAGGTGTTCTAGCACAGCTCTTACGAACCACCGTTGAAGCTTTAGCATGATCCTTTATTCTAACAGGGAAACGTGGTTTCTCAATATAAGCAGTGGGAATAACAGGATCAACATTATAAGTAATAGTTTTCTCTTCAACTTTAATAGGTTCAACTACTTTCACTTCAATGGGAGGATTATATTTAAACCACTCCTCCTTAGGGAGATCAACATGAGAACCAAAAGATTCACAAAAAGAAGCTACTATCTCAGATTCAAGTCCATATTTAGTGCTAAATTCACGAAAAGCATCGATGTCTACGAAGGATTTAACACAATCAAACTTAAGGTTCATACCTGAATCCTTACCTTCATCGAGTTCCCAATCTTCAGAGTTGCATTTAATTCTTCCCAATAAATCCCATTTGAAGTCAATATCTTTCTTCATATAGGAACCAACACAAGAAGTATCGAGCATGGATTGATCATTACGAGAAAGCCGAGCATAAAAATTCTGAATAATAATTTCTCTCGAGAGCTCATGATTGGGGCATGAATATAACATTGACTTAAGCCTCCCCAAGCTTGAGAAATTCTTTCTCCTTCACAAGGCCAAAAATTATAAATATAATTCTGATCATGATGAACCAGATGCATAGGGTAGAACTTCTGATGAAATTCCATCTTCAATCGGTTGTAGATCCATGATCCAATATCATCACATAGCCTATACCGTGTCAATACCTTTTCCTTCAAAGATAAATTTAAAACCTTATTCTTAACGTGATCCTCGACCAGACCTACAAGCTTAAATAATCCAGAAACTTCATCCACATAGATTAGATGCAAATCAGGATGTAGTGTTCCATCTCTTGCATAAGGATTAGCCAGCAGTTTCTCTATCATACCCGAAGGAATTTCATAATAAATATTTTTAGTAGGTTCAATAGGTTAAGGGACAACTCTTTGTGTTTCCGATCGAGGTGAAGATACCCCAAACAAGCCCCTCAAAGGATTACTTTCCATAGTGACAAGTGACAGTAAATTTCAGCACACTATATAAATTTTTCCTTACCAAAATCCACTTACCAAAGGCGCTTCACTCCCCGGCAACGGCACCAGAAAAGAGTCTTGATGACCCACAAGTATAGGGGATCTATCATAGTCCTTTTGAAAAGTAAGAGTGTCGAACCCAACAAGGAGTAGAAGGAAATGACAAGCGGTTTCCAGTAAGGTATTATGTGCAGACACTGAAATTATTGGTAACAGATAGCTTTGTGATAAGATAATTCGTAACGAGTAACAAGTAACAAGTGTAGAAAAGGTGCAACAAGGTATCCCAATCCTTTTTGTAGAAAAGGACATGCCTGGACAAAACTCTTACATAAAGCAAAGCGCTCCCGAGGACACATGGGAATTTCCGTCAAGCTAGTTTTCATCATGCTCATTTGATTCGTGCTCGTTACTTTGATAGTTTGATATGTGGGTGGACCGGTGCTTGGGTGCTTCCCTTACTTGGACAAACCTCCCACTTATGATTAACCCCTATCGCAAGCATCCGCAACTATGAAAGAAGAATTAAGGTAAACCTAGCCATAGCATGAAACATATGGATCCAAATCAGCCCCTTACGAAGCAACACATAAACTAGGGTTTAAGCTTCTGTTAGTCTAGCAACCCATTATCTACTTATTAATTCCCAATGCATCCCCCTAGGCCCAAATAATGGTGAAGTGTTATGTAGTCGACGTTCACATAACACTACTAGAGGAGAGGATTGTTGGTGATGACGATGGCATCGATTTCCCCCTCCGGGAGGGAAGTTTCCCCGATAGGACCGCCCTGCCGGAGCTCTATATTGTTTCTACCCAAGTTCAGCCTCGAGACGTTGGCGCTTCATCCCGAAAGCTCTCTCCTGATTTTTTCTAGATCAAAACGCTTCATATAGGAGAAGATGGGTGTCGGAGGAGCCACAGGGGCCCCATAAGCCTTCTAGGCACGAGCAGGGGGGTGGCTGCGCCTAGCAGGCTTGTGGCCTGCTGGTGGCCCCCCTCTGGTTGATTCTTGCACCAGTATTTTTTATTAATTCCAAAATTATTCTTCATAAAATTTCAGGACTTTTGGAGTTGCGCAGAATAGGTATCTCAGATTTGCTCCTTTTCCAGTCCAGAATTCCAACTGTCGGCATTCTTCCTCTTCATGTAAACCTTGTAAAATAAGAGATAAAAGGCATAAGTATTGTACCATAATGTGTAATAACAGCCGATAATGCATTAAATATCAATATAAAAGCATGATGCAAAATGGACGTATCACAACCTCTTCCGTGGTATTTAGACCGACGCCCTTATGATCGTCCTGCCAAACAACACATGGCTTAAAGAGTCGTTCTAGGAAAGTGTTTTCTGGGACAGGGTCACGTTTAGCCCCCATGCGGCTAGTACGTCGGCGTCTTGGTTGTTGTCGCGAGCGATGTGGTGAAATTCCAGCCCCTCGAACCGTGTGGATATCTTTAGGACATCATTTCTGTATGCCACCATCTTCGGGTTTTGGCGTCGAATTTGCCATTGATTTGGGGGATGGCCAAGTTGGAGTCTCCCATTACCTCCAGCCGTCATATGCCCATTGATACTGCCATCCAAAGACCGTGCAAGAGTGCTTCGTATTCGGCTGCATTGTTGGAGTCGGCATACATGATCTACAACACCTATCACACGTTGTCTCCCGTGGGGGATGTGAGGATAACTCCAGCTCCCAGTCTGGCCAAAGATTTGGATCCATCGAAGTACACCGTCGACTGGGAGAATGTACTATATTCCCCGGGGAGCTCGGCCTCTGTCCACTCAGCCAGGAAATCTACCAGTACCTGAGATTTTATGGCTCGTCGTGGCTTGTAGGTGATTTCAAAGGGAAGGAGCTCAATAGCCCACCTAGCTATGTGGCCGGTGGCGTCCCTGTTGTTGATTATATCATTCAGGGTACTTCACATGCTACCATTACCGAACACTCTTGGTAGTAGTGTCTGAGTTTCAATGATGCCATAAATACTGTGTAAGCTATTTTCTGGTGGTGCGGGTA
This sequence comes from Hordeum marinum, assembly GCA_022496015.1. Taxonomy (NCBI): domain Eukaryota; kingdom Viridiplantae; phylum Streptophyta; class Magnoliopsida; order Poales; family Poaceae; genus Hordeum; species Hordeum marinum. The sequence continues at coordinate 392,860,935 of CM039672.1, forward strand.
TCTGGACTTGCACTGTTTTAGTACTTCTAACACGTAATAGACCGACTTCTGTGTCCGGAATTTGTGTCCCTCCTCCTCTCTTTCGACGACGAGCACTGCGCTAACGACTTGGTTCGTTGGCGATATGTATAATAACATGGGTTCACCAGCGCCTGGTGGTGTGAGTATGGGATTTCTTGCCAGCAGTGTTTTAATTTCCTCTAACGCAGCCGTTGCTTCGTTGGTCCACTTGAAATTGTTGGTCCGTTTCAGCAGCTTATAGAGCGGCAAAGCCTTTTCTCCGAGGCGAGAGATAAAGCGGCTTAGCACCGCTATGCAACGAGCCATCCTTTGAACATGCTTTAGCTTTGTGGAAATTGCAAGTTCTGATAGAGCACGGATTTTAGCCGGATTCGCTTCTATTCCTCTATGGGAGATAATGAATCTGAGCAGTTTACCAGCGGGAACTCCGAATACACATTTTTCCGGATTGAGTCATATGTCATATTCGCGTAGGCTGGCAAAGGTTTGCCGTAGGTCGTCGATCAACTGGCTGACGTGTTTCGTTTTGATTACCACGTTGTCCACGTATGCCTCGACTATCTTACCAACTTGTCTCGCGAGACAAGTCTGGATCATGCGCTGGTACGTAGCCCTAGTGTTTTTAGCCCAAAGGGCATCCTGTTGAAGCAGAATGGTCCGTAGGGGGTGATGAATGCGGTTGTAGATCACGAGCCTTGTTGGAGTCTCCCCGTTCCTCCAGCCGTCATATGCCTATTGATACTGCCATCCTAAGACCATGCAAGAGTGCTTCGTATTTGGCTGCATTGTTGGAGTCGGCTGCATTGTTGGAGTCACCACCATCTTTAAAGAAAGGAGATCAATATGAATATATTAGTTATGTGTATATATATTAGATCATGATAAAGAAATTGTGAATATTGTTTATGTACCCAATGATGTCTTCCATCTCCGCTCCTTTCGGTCATAAAGGGAATGTTCTCGTAAACGTAGTATGCACATAAATTAGTCCCCTGTTTCTGCTTCAAACACTTTATGAGAATATAATTCAATCAAATAATAATCAAGCATGATAATGGTTATTGAAACTAGAATTAAAGACATGCGCAGACATAGCTAGTACTACTTAATTACCTTGGACCGTCACCATCTCAGCTCATGTTTCCATTCACCGACAATATCTTTGGTGAACTTTTCCAAACCCTGTCCGGCAAACAAAATGAGTAAATGATTCATTAATTACTTGATATCAGGAAATGAACTAAAGAGGCCAACATAGTGCAATAATGATTGAAATTACCCGCCAAGGGTCAAATACATGTTTTTGTATTCACTAGAGTCTTTACTTAGTGAGTCCAGTACTTGAAGAGTTCCCTCGTTAACTCTAATGATTAGCAGGATTCAATGGTATCCGCACACACGTTTGTATAAGCGGGCATGCATTATGCATTCAACTACACACTTAACATTGAGTAAGCAAAAACAAAATTTGTAGTACAAGACACTAACACTCACCTGAAGTTGTAAGGAAGTGGTATTTCTGGTTTGGTATATAGGCTCTTCAAAAACATTAGCAAGCTTTCCTCCGTGTCTTCTTTGAACTGAGTTAACACCTCTTCATTAATGGTATTTCGGTTGATGAACCCAATGCCATGGACTCCATCTCTATTCAGTTTAAAAATCTTCATTCTGCATTATAGGACACAAAAGAATATAGTGAGGATAGTTACATGCAATGAACGATCTGAGCTATAGACTTAAATTACACAAACGAATCACTTACAGACAATAGCAACTAGCAAGAGATTTGTTGCGTCTTGATTGAGCAACTAAAAAAGTTCTTCATTTTCAAGCCAGAAATCTTTACCATGGTAGTAATACTCTGGCTTGACTTTCACCATGAGGCTCTCTCGCCCGACCTTTATTTCTCTCAGGTACCACGGATGCAAGTTGCACATTTGCGTTGACAGAAGCTTCTCCGCGTCAGGATTGACCAGAGGCTTCCCAGGGACATATTTCCATGCTAGGTCGTTCTCATCTGTCATGGGGACTTCCTCGTGGCCTAGGAGTTATTCAACAATGATACCCAACTCTTTAGCCCTCGCTCTAAAATCGTTGGTTACCGCCATATCCGTACTCACCTTGAGCGGGGGTGGTGACTGCACTTCCTGTTCTCCGAGCTAGGAAACAGTTTTCCCGCATTCATTACTAGCTGTACTCCACGACTGCTGCTTTTTTTTGATGATACGACTTGCTAATACAACGATCATAGTCTGATTGCTTTTTCTCCACATCCGGTTTAGCACAGTCCAAAGAGTGTTCTATGACTTTGTCAGGTATTTTCTCCTTTTTCGGGGGCCTTTTGGTGCAAAATGGGCGTGCACTTGGGCAGCCACTTTGGCATTGTTTTCCTCCACACTCATGTCGTAAGCTAACTTCTTTTTGGTAGGAGGATCGGGTTTATTCTTTGGTGCTCTCTTCGGCTTTGGAGTCAGCTGATGTGGTGCAGATCAGTATCCCGGAATCGTGCTTGGCTCCATCTCGCGGTGGGGTGGATTCGGCGGTCACGACGGACTCACGCTAGTCTCCATCTCGGGGTGGGGTGGATTCGGCTGACGCGGCGGACTCACGCTGCGCTCCATCTCAAGGTGGGCTGTAGTCGGCTGATGCGGCGGACTTGGAGTCGGAGTCGGTGGCCTTGGCACAAATTTGGAAACACGATGCATTCCTTTCTCCATAAAATGAGACAACGCATGGCTTCTCCGAGTGTTTGCTCCCCTTCACCTCGAGCAAAGTCAAGCTCTAGTGAGTCATATCCTGACACAACTTAATCCGCCCCGCCACGAGCATAGCCAGGTGGAATCGAATTGCCGTGGAAGGTTGCTTGAGGTGCATTCGGTAAAGCAAAGCCGTCTGCCACCTTCATGGATATGTTCTTCATCTTCATGTGTAGCTCACAACTTGTCATCTCTTGGGTATCATCCACGGGGTAGCGAGCCATGAATGCATCATCGGCTAGGACCCTCGTGGAACCCATGCTGCTTCTCGACATAGATGGGATGGTACAATCCAATGCTGGATCTGGTTGCTCCTGCCGCTGAGACGCACTTTGCTGGCAAAGTTTGTTGATCTGTTCCTGCTGACGCATGTATTTGCTTTGCAACTCCGCATTTTTTGATTCTACCTTTTGAAGTCAGCCTGCATCTTGCTTCTTCATTCTCACATGGCTTTTATAAGTGTCCTTCCACTCCACAAACCCCTCAACCCATGGTAGAACGCCTTTGCCTCATGTTCATCCCGGGTGTTCAGGATTCTTGAGGGCGCGTGTAGGCTCGCGGTTCTCCCTCTCGGCCTGGAACACGCCCGTTCGAGCATCTTCTATTGCTTCAAGTAAAGCAGCTAAGGCTTCTTAAGACTTTCCTGTTCAATAATCTCCCCTGTCTTTGGGTCCAACTTTCCGCCATGCGCATAAAACCAACTCCTGCACCTGCCGGGCCAACCCTCCGTTTTTGGAGTGACCCCTGCAGCAACCAACTTTTGCTCAGATTCATCCCATTTAGGCAACCCACTCTTGTAGCCACCTGTCCCCAGAACATGGTGATGCTATTTTTCTCAGTATTTATCTTTTTTTGTCAACACTTCCTTAGCTTCTTCTGATTCCTTGAACTGCATAAATAAGTCCCACCGATCTTTTACCTTCTCTAGTGGTCGAGTGAATTCTTGAGTCTTCTTATGTGCACTGACATAGTCTGCCCATAATATTTTATTCCAAGTCTGGAATTGTGTGGCCATATTCTTAAGAGCACACTTCTTGACTTTCTCTTGTTGGAGATCTGTGAAACTCCCTGGTAGGGTGAAATGTGACATGAGGGTCTCCCAAAGCAATTTTTTTTCTCTTTCGTCGAGAAAACTAACTCCTTGACCTTCCTTTGGCTTATTCCATTCTTGAACGGTGATCGGAATTTGGTCCATACAATAACTCCACATTGACGTATAAATTTCTCCGCATTCTTTTTAGGAGTAATCGGTTCGTCATCTGCTTTGATTTCATCGATGTTGTACTTTATGCCAGTGTCCAACTTTTTCGCCGGGCCTCGTACTACCCTTGTAGAAGATTTTCTCAATTCGGAGGGCTAAAAGAAGAAAGAATTGCCAATATATATATACCAATCAATTAATACATGTAATGATCACCAGAGGCTTTATATATATTTGTATATATACCTCGTCGAACTTTGTTAATTGAAGAACATTTCCTTCACCATCATTGTTTGTGTGCCCTTCGTCTCTTGGTTCTTTCTCATTTCCCTCACCGAACATGTTTAGATATTGTGAGCCGTCATTTAGCTCAATCTGTGGGTTTGAGGATCGTATCATCTCGAAGACATCCTCTTCACGGTCTCTGCCACTACCGTCCATATCTTAACTAATCCTGAAGAAAGATAAAACAATTTAATATTCAAGATGTTTCTGTGGAGCCTATGTTAGTTGAAGAGGAAGTTAATGATGATGATCATGAAGCTTCGGATCAAGTTAATATCGAACCTTGTAGGTTGACAAGGACGCATACTACTCCTGAGTGGTACGGCAACCCTGTCTTAGAGGTCATGTTCTTGGACAACGATGAACCTACGAACTATGGAGAAGCGATGATGGGCCCGGATTCCGAGAAATGGTTAGAGGCCATGAAATCCGAGAAAGGATCCATGTATGAAAACCAAGTATGGACTTTGGTAGACTTGCTCATTGAACGGCAGGTTGTTGAGTACAAATGGACCTTTAAGATGAAGACAAACGCTGATGGTGAATGTCACCATTTATAAAGCTCGACTTGTCGCAAAGAAGTTTCCGACAAGTTCAAGGAGTTGACTGCGATGAGACTTTTTCACTTGTATCGATGCTAAAGTCTGTTGGAATTATGTTAGCAGTTGCTGCGTTTTTTCAATTATGAAATCTGGCAGATGGATGTCAAAACATCGTTTCCTTCCTTGAGGAAAGGTTGTATGAGATACAACTAGAAGGTTTTGTCAGTCCTAAGGATGCTTAAAGGTGTGAAGCTCCAGTGATCCTTCTATGGACTAGAGCAAGCATCTCGGAGTTGGAATATACGCTTTGATGAGGTGATCAAAGTTTTTGAGTCTATACAAAGTTTATGAGAAACTTGTATTGACAATAAAGTGAGTGGGAGCACTATAGAATTTTCTGATGAGCATATGTGGATGACATATTGTTGATCAGAAATGATGTAGAATTTCTGCAAAGCACAAAGGGTTGTTTGAAAAGGGTTTTTCAAAGGAAGACCTAGATAAAGCTACGTAATTGTTGGGTATCGAGATCTATAGAGATCGATCAAGATGCCTGATGAGACTTTCAATGAGTACATAGCTTGACAAGATTTTGAAAGAGTTCAAAATGGATCAGTCAAAGAAAGAGTTGTTGCCTGATTTGTAAGGTGTGAAGTTGAGTGAGACTCAAAGCTCGACCACGGCAGAAGAAAGAGAAAGGACGAAGGTCGTCCCCTATGCCTTAGCCATAGGCTCTATATTATGCCATGTTGTGTACTGCACCTGGTGTGTGCCTTGCCATGAGTCTGTCAAGGTGTACAGGAGTGATCCAGGAGTGGATCACTAGACAACGGTCAAAATTATGCTTAGTAACCAGAGGACTAAGGAGATGTTTCTCGATTATGGAGGTGATAAAGAGTTTGTCGTAAAGAGTTATGTCGATACAAGCTTTAACACCGACCCGGATGACTCTTTGTAGCAATCTGGATACGTATAGTGGAGTAGCCATTTGGAATAGCTTCAAGTGGAGCGTGGTAGCAGTGTCTACAGTATGTCAGAGATTTACAAAGTACACACGGATCTGAATGCGCAGACCCGTTGATTAAAATCTCTTTCACATGCAAAAAATGATCGAACCCCAGAACTCATTTGGTGTGAGATTCATAACAAATCACATAGCGATGTGAGCTAGATTATTAACTCTAGTGCAAGTGGGAGACTGTTGGAAATATGCCCTAGAGGCAATAATAAATTAGTTATTATGATATTTCCTTGTTCATGATAATCGTTTATTATCCATGCTAGAATTTTATTGATCGGAAACTCACATACATGTGTGGATACATAGACAACACCATGTCCCTAGTATGCCTCTAGTAGACAAGCTCGTTCATCATAGATGGTTAAGGTTTCCTAGCCATGGACATGAGATGTCATTTGATAATGGGATCACATCATTACGAGAATGATGTGATGGACAAGACCCAAACTATAAACGTAGCATATGATCATGTTAGTTTATTGCTACAGTTTTCTGCATGTCAAGTATCTATTCCTATGACCATGAGATCATGCAACTCATTGACACCAGAGGAGTACCTTGTGTGTATCAAACGTTGCAACATAACTGGGTGACTATATAGGTGCTCCATAGGTATCCCCGAGGGTGTCTGTTGGGTTGGCATGGATCAAGACTGGGATTTGTTACTCCGTGTGACGGAGAGGTATCTTTGGGCCCACTCGATAATACAACATCACTATAAGCCTTGCAAGAAATGTGACTAAAGAGTTGGCCACGGGATCTTGTATTACGGAACGAGTAAAGAGACTTGCCAGTAATGAGATTGAACTAGGTATAGAGATACCGACGATCGAATCTCGGGCAAGTAACATACCAAAGAACAAAGGGAACAGCGTACGTGATTAACTGAATCCTTGACATAGAGGTTCAACCGATAAAGATCTTCATAGAATATGTAGGAACCAATATGGGAATCCAGGTCCCGCTATTGGTTATTGACCGTAGAGGTGTCTCGGTCATGTCTACATAGTTCTCGAACCCGTAGGGTCTGCACACTCAAGGTTCGATGACGTTTCGGTAGTATAGAGTTATGTATTGTGGTGAACGAAGGTTCCTCGGATTCCCGGATGAGATCCTAGACATCACGAGGAGCTCCAAAATGGTCTAGAGGTAAAGATTGACATATAGGAAGTCCTGTTTTGGTCACCGGAAAAGTTTCGGGCTCATCGGTAGTGTACCAGGAGTGCTGGGAGGGTATCGGGGGACCATCAGGAGGGGTGTCACGCCCCGAGGGGCATCATGGGATGTGGGAGGAGACAAACCAGCCCCTAGTGGGCTGGATGAAGCCTCCACTAAAGCCCATGAGGTTTCTGAAGGAAAAAATCCAAAGGTGGAGAGGTGGAAAGAGTTTCCAAGTGGAAAGGAGGAATCCTACTCCTAATAGGATTGGAGTAGGACCCCTCCACCTCCAATTTCAACGAAACCTTGAGGGTTTGGGGCTGCCTCCTCCCCTCCCTCCCTCCTATATATACTAGAGGATTTAGAGGGAAGAGCTAACCCTAATTGCCACGTGTTGCCCTCTTCTTCCTCTAGATCTGTTTCTCTTCTAGATTAGTTCCGCGATGCTTAGGCAAAGCCCTGTAGGATTAGTTCACCACCACCACCACCACGCCGTTGTGCTGCTGGAGAGCTCATCTACCTCTCTGCTCCCCTTGCTAGATCAAGAAGGCGGAGATCGTCATCGAGCTGTACGTGTGCTGAACGCGAAGGTGCCGTCCGTTCGGCGCTAGATCGGAAGGACCGTGATAAAGATCGCGAGATGATTTGTGATTGGATCATGGGAAGGATCGTGATGGGATCGCGGTACGGATCGTGATTGGATCGTGGGATGGATCATGATGCGATCACATGACGCTAGGCGATTTGGATCGCGAAGAAGTTCGACTACATCAACAACGTTTCTTAACGCTTCCCGCTTAGCGATCTACAAGGGTATGTAGATCCACTCTCCCCTCGTAGATGCTCATCACCATGGATAGATCTTGCGTGTGCGTCAAATTTTTTTGGTTTCCCATGCAACTTTCCTCAACAATATGATAGTTTGATATCAGTGGTAACAATAACAGTAGCGGTAACAGTAGGAGTAATAGTTTTGTAGCAACAGCAACAGCAACAACAATAGTAGTAACTTAGCAAGAACAATATGTGGAAAACTCGTGGGCACTGGATCATTGTATTTTTTGTATGATATTCATCATATAATAGTCATAACCTAGGGCGACATAGAACTAGCTCCAGTTCGTCGATGTATTGTAGGCATGTATTTCGTAAATAGTCATACATGCTTATGAATAAGAACTTGCATGACATATTTTGTCCTACCCTCCTGTGGTAGCAGGGTCCATAAGGAAACTAAGGGATATCAAGGCCTCCTTTTAATAGAGAACCGGAATGAAGCATTAACACATAGTGAATACATGAACTCCTCAAACTATGGTCATCACCGGAAAGTATCCTGATTACAGTCACCCCAGGGTTTACAGATCGTAACACATAATAGGTGCATATGATGAGGCAGGATCAGATCAAGAACATAGATATAATGATGATAACATAAATGGTTCAGATCTGAAATCATGGCACTCGGGCCCTAGTGACAAGCATTAAGCATGGCAAAGTCATAGCAACATCAATCTTAGAACATAGTGGATACTAGGGATCAAGCCCCAACAAAACTAACTTGATTACATGAATAATCTCATCCAACTCCTCACTGACCAGCAAGCCTACGAAGGAATTACTCACTCCTAGAGGGTATCATCATGGAATTGGCAATGAAGGAGGGTTGATGATGACGAACACCGAAGATTCCCCTCTTTAGAGCCCCAAACGGGCTCTAGATCTGGCCTCCCGATGAAGAACATGAGGTGGCGGCGGCTCCATCTCGTGAAACGCAATAAAACTTTTTCCTTGATTTTTCTTTCTGAAAATAGGAATTTATAGTGCCGGAATTAGGGTCAGCGGGGCCACAAGGTGGGCACAACCCACCAGGGCGCGCCTGGGGGCTTGCGCACCCTGGTGTATTGTGCACAACCAGGCCCCCTCCTCCAGTGATTTTTGGCTCCAGTATTTTTTATTTATTCTGAAATAAATCTCCAAAAAGTTTCGTTCGATTTAGAGAACTTTTATTTCTGCACAAAAACAACACCATGGTAGTTCTGCTGAAAACAACGCTAGTCCGGGTTAGTTTCATTCAAATCATGCAAATTAGAGTCTAAAATAAGAGCAAAAGAGTTAGGAAAAGTAGATACGATGGAGACGTATCAACTCCCCCAAGCTTAAACCATTGCTTGTCCTCAAGCAATTCAGTTGACAAACTGAAACTGATAAAGAAAAACTTCTATGAACTCTTTTGTTCTTGTTTGCATACATATGCTTAAGTAGCACCCAGGTTTTCAGCAAGGATTATGGCTAACCATGTCAACAATAACTCTTAAAGATTATATTAACTCATATCAATGAGATAAGCAACTAGCAAGCAATGATAAAATATCTTAACTGCAAACACTTTGTAAAAACAATCATGATATAATATGACAATAATGGTGTCTCGCTAACCATTTCTGAGACCACAAAACACAAATGCAGAGCACCTCCAAAGTTCAAGCAGCGACTAGATATTGTAATTCATGGTAGAAAATATCCAGTCATGATGCATCGAACATTCACTATACACAATGCATGAGGATGACAATAGTGCTCTCAGCTCTGGCGCTTATTTGAGAAGGTGATGACTCAACATAAGGGTAAATAGATAGTTCCTTCGCAGAGGGAAGCAGGGATTTGTAGAGGTGCCAGAGCTCAAGGCTTAAATAAGAGATATGTATAATTTTGGGAGGCGCACCCTTCCTATCAATGTTACGACCAAGAGTTATCAATATCTTCCATGTTAAGCACATTAGCAGCAGTTCCCAAGAGGTAAAAGTAAAAGTTTACTCCCCCTCCACCAACATACACACTCCACGTCTAGCCGAATACACGAGTACCGTCCATACCAAGAACTTTCCGGCGAGACTTTTGTTTAATTATTTGCATTTCTTTTGATTCCAGGACTGGGAATCCCTATTACCGCCCCTCTCATGCAAGGACGAGTGAATAAACACTCATCATGAGAATAACCCGCTTAACATGGAAGATACTAAGCACACCTATCACTCCATGAGCGGTCCAGGCACACAAAACATGTGTTCATTTGAAATTTTAAAGGTGGCACATGCAAATTTACTTGTTGCAACAGGGTAATACCGCATATAGGTAGGTATAGTGGACTCATCTAGAATAACTTTGGCTTAAGGATTTTGATGCACAAGCAGTATTCCCGCTTAGTATAGGTGAAGGCTAGCAAATAGGTTGATAAGCGACCAGCTAGAGAGAAAAGATGTTCATGAACATGCATTATAAATAATAAACATTGAATGATATCATGAGTAGCATATGGACACCATGAACATAAATATCGTGAAGTCGATGTTGGTTTTGAATCAACTACATGAGCGAACATGTACCAAGTCAAGCCATTTGAAACATTCAGGGGAGGATACACTACTAGGGAAAACCCTACGAGTAGCACCGGTTTTTCTGCTAGCAGTAGCGTGGGTGCCCGCTCTACTGCTACGACGCTACATCTAATTTTTAACAGTAGCGCGTGTTCTACCTAGCGCTACTGGTAATATCCTATAGCAGTGGCACTCCTCTACCCAGCGCTACTGCTAACTATCTTCAACGCTTTTGTAGTGGAGCGCTACTGTTACAAGTGCGCTATAGGTAAAAAATTTCCAGCGCTACTACTAATATTTTTTTGTTTTTTTGTGTTTTTTCTCTATTTATACAGATACAACTTGTGTACGATAACAACATGCATATTCATTGATACATATATGAATAAAAGAAGTTCTTTCATCTCATATCGTCATCATGACTAATAGTTGATCACGTTCATGTCTCGAAGATATAGCGATACAAGTAATTAGAAGTCTCGAATACATGCAACTACCCATTATCACACTCATGTTTCATCATCTTTGTAACCTAGCTATGATCTGATCGCATACAAGAGAAGGACGAGCACGATGAGCACAAGTGGGATTATGTAGTACTTGTTGAGGCCTCGATTCTGATTTCTCTCTCGCGCTAGCGTCCACATCAAGTAACTAGCTTCTGCCTTGTTTCTGCTATCAAACCCTTTCTGGATGCTGCCCGAGAAGTGATACACTTGGGCCTGACACTCTGGCCACTCCTCGTACACTCCTAGAACCCTCCCAATGTGCACGACATACCACCTTGGCATGGATGATCTATATACCTGTCAAACATGCATATATTATCCAACATTAATATACGACATCGGCTTGCAGAGAAAAATAGTTAGCAAATAGAAGCAACATAAACATAGATAACTAAATAGAGTGCGATAGTGTTTACATCTAATAGTTACATCGTACAGATAAATTCCAAGTTTCGGTTGTAGAGAAAGTAACAACTAAACACACACAATGTCATCATTAATTTTAGCATTGCACTCGTGCCATACGTCCATATCCGGGAGGATGCACCCAAGCTTGGTGAAAGGCGTGATGTCCTGACATAGTAGGGCTATACGGGTGCGGACGTCACGCCGCGATATTGGTCCGTCGTAGAACATCCCATTCTCTTCAATGACGTCTTTGATGATGATCGACGCAATTTCCTGTTGGATGCGGTAGAATTCATTTTATAGTAGATGATCCGGTACGGTTTCTAAGGCTTCGGCCCATCTCTGGATATGGGTATCAGATGTAGATGTCATGCGAAGTGACTGTTGATCCCTTCTATACTCCAGCATTAGATGGATGACGTAGAATCCATCCTTATTACTTGTTGCCAGTTGCTGGACGCAATATAAGTTAGTCTTGTGGGCGAAACGCACCATGACCCTAAATGTCTTCTTCAATTGGATGTAGCCACCATGCATGCTGAAGCCCAGGAGAGCTTTGTCCAGAACATATTTGATATTTGTGTAATCTTTATTCTGTATGGTCATGGACGGGTCCAAATACAGTGCGCGGGAGTAACACGGGTAAAAAACGATGAGAATGGTGCTCTTGTGGCTGCGCAAAATAAATACACAATCAACTTAGTGTTCATGCTTGCAAAAGTAATGATTGAAATGCACGAAAGGATGTATGTGCTATAGTGGCTATCCACAGATGACTTGCCTAGGATGATAAGGTACGAGAATTGCTTCCTTGTCCTTATGGTTGACCATGAACTCTTCCATGTAGCCCGTCGCATATTTGTGGTTGGCTTCATCGACTAACAAGTAGACCTCACGCATGTAGTACGGTTCCGTGACTGCATCAAATCTGATTTGCTCTTTCCTGATGATGTAGTTCATATGAAGCGCATAAAGACGGACGAACGACAAATCTAGCCGCCTCATTAGGAACATCTCGAAGATGTCATCAAATCATAGGAAGAATAGGTCCGCAGGGCAGGCGTGTACGTACTCCTTGTCAATACACGACACATGGACCGTATAAAGCGGGTATCCTAGATCATTCGTGGAGAGAAGGCTTCTCTCCGCCGACATCACATGGTCATACAGTCTCCTGAGATCCCCTGTTATGGCGGCTAGCGCATCCTCCGGTAACATTGGATTTCCCGTGATATGGATAGATGGCACACCTTTGATAGGTACACTGTCTACAACCCGGGTATGTGGACGCGGCTGACTGCTAGAAGCCACTTTCACAGCTTTGGCGACAACCGGGTCTTTCCTCCTTGGCCTCTTCCTCTGCTTCTTCTTGGTACGATCAGGTGCTGGTGGGTCTGTCAGACCCTGTCTGACCAACTTCCCCAGTTTCGTTGGGCTAAGCATTGCATGATCTTGTCTTAATAGTTGAGCTTGGGTTGAGGCGACATCTGTAAGGGTGTCTTGTGAGGACTTCATGAACAAAGACTTCTTGCAGTCCCGAGGGCATTCCTGCTCCGGCTATTCCTCATATGGCTGACGCATCACTACGTCCTCATAGTAGGTGTCGGTGCCGGTAATGAGCCACTGGAGAGGGTCATCGTCTTCAGTGTCATGATCCGTATCCTCATCCATGTGGACGACATCATCCACCGGGGTCAGAACGGTTGGACCCCCATCCTCGTGTCGCTCGCCCTCACCCAGCAGCGCAGACAGTAGTCATAATTGCGTAGGTGGGGTTTGGTCATGCCTTGCTCAGGTCCATTTGGATTGCTCCCAACCACCTCCAAACGAATAAGATTCTTCAGCCATAGGTTAGGCCAATTTCCAATTTTTCAATTCGCCAAGTTGCGTCGGTGTCTCGTCATCCTCTCCACCTATTTGTACAGGAAGACATAAACCCTTGTAGCCATGTTCCACACTCGCCACAAAGACCCTTAAGGCGTTATCGGGCATCTACCGACCATTGAACGAGCGATCCCTGGGCTTTATTATAGTAGCCTTCCACAACCACCAACCCGCTGTTCATGTGGTAGAGGAGGGTGCACGGAATGGAGTCGGCTTGCAAAGACATGTGTGCGGCGTCATAGATCCGAAAGGCAACGGGAACTAAAGATTAGTTACTTATGTTGATGAGAGTGCGATGCGTATTTACCGTGGGGGCATCGAGCTCGGCCAATGTTGACGGCCCGACATTTAAACCAAAGATGAAGCATGGGCTGCTGTTAGAGGGTGCAGGTGCGGGAGGAGGTGCGAGAGCTGGTGCCGCGGGTGCGGTCGCCATAGCAGATAAGGGTGCAGGTGCGAAGTTCAACGAGTTGCTCCTGGTGAAGCTCGGCATGGGAAATTTAGTTGGGGGCGGTGTGGATTCTGTTGCACCCAGCTAACCATAGATGGAATCAAGCTTGTCAATGCAACTGCCACATAATATCTGCAGGCATCTACCACTACCCTTCTTGCCTCAGCTATGGTTTCAGCTTAGTTTTCCTCCAACGCTAGTGCCACCGTCTCCTCGATGGTCACTTGACTAAACTTCTTTGTCCGCTTTTTGGCCTCAGGGTCCTCCCTATAGTAGTACTTCCACGTGGCGCCATCTCCGACGACATGCACACGTCCATACGAAGGCGACTTATCCAACGGTTTTCCATACATTATGTTGAGTGCCCGGTTGAAAGGGGTGTCCCACTTGTACTTTAGCACCGACGACTGAGTCGACGAGTCGCTTTCCGCTGCAAGTTTGTGTTGCCATCTGTGCAAAATGAGCATGAATCAATTATGAATGTTGACTAGAACGTCGTCTTGATCAAAAGCTAATATAAGGTGGTAAATGATAATTACAAATAATCTCATGAATACCCTCGTAGGCCCGTCCTTGTAAAATTCCTTTTTTATTGGGTCCCACTTGAACCGTCCCCTGATGAAGCCATGCTCTTGCTGGTCAGTGAAATCAACCAAGTGGTCTGGGTGCCCTAGACGTTCACGTTTCGCATCCTTCTTAGCCCACACAGGCCTCTTGCCCGAGTAACCTTGACTTCCGAGCTGGTGGTTCCCCATGTTCCTTGCCTTAACTTCCTTGCCTTTCTCCGATCTAGCCTTGGCAGCTTCTTGAGCGCAAGTCGCCTTGAACTTTTCAAAGTCCTCTTACGAAATTGTCGGATTGTCTTCTTTTATCTGGGCATAAGTTTGATGCTCTACTTCAATCGCCCTTTTCACCCTTGTTTTCCAGGCACTCAATGCATTGCTGAACTTTCCTAGGGCTTTGTTGTTTATTTTGTTCATGATAGGATCATCCCATGGGTCACTGATATTCTTTTCATCCCGAGCGGGGAACAAGAATCCCTCGTGCAACCTATTTAGGAGCAGGTGTTGCAAAGGTTCATTCTGCCGTAATTTTGCGTCATTCATGTTAGCGATATCCCATAGGATGCATGCTAGTTGGTTGTCATACGTCGCTGCCACGTCCCGCGGCTCGATTGGCTCAAAATCGCCTTCTAACTCCTTTGTGGTCACCAGTCTTTCGATGCCAACCTGATTTGGGCATCGTGTCCTCTTTACATTCTTGCCTTCAGTCGCTTGGGAGGTACCATCGGTGTCGGTGTGGGTGGCATTAGTGTCAGTGCCATTTGCACCATCGGCGCCATCGGCGTTGGCATCAGTGGTCGTCCCCATCTCCTGTCTAGCCAGATAGTTGAAGTTAACGTGTGCTGCTTCATCTCCGGCATCTTTGTTATCGGCCATGATTCCTAGGGTTCAATCTAGTTGTTTAATTTCTCAAGCTTTATATAATAAAATGAATAATCACTCTTGGAAAAATGGCCTATGTTTTGCCTGGCTGTCATTTCATTCCTGTCCCGGCAAATCTCGGGCACTCGATATGTCTACTTTGAAGCACACATAATGTCGAAATTCACGGTAAATTTCGGCATGAACTATGCTAAAAATTACACATATCGAGCGCTTGGAATTTGCCGAACAGAAATGAATCAACGTTTGGGCAAAACATAGGCCACTCAGAATTTCGTGCAAACAAGAACGCCCTTAGGCCCACAACACATTGTAGCTGGTCCAATTTGGACAACAAGTTCAAATGGACATCAAGAATTCCATTTTCAGAAACATATATAATCAGCCCTACAAGAACCCTAATTTTTTGTTTTACAATCTAATTAACCGAATTTTTCTTAACCCTAACTTTTTCTGTTTTACTATCTAATCAGCCCTATCAAAAAATTAGGCCTACCAATTAATCAGCTCTACAAGAACAAATATATACCCTAATTTTCATTTGTTTTACAAGAACCCTAATCAGCCCTACCAAATAATTTCTACCCTACCAAGTAAGCAAGTCAGGGAAGGGATCGACAACATGCTCACGTAAGACGGAGGGCGGGCGGAGGAGGCGTGGGGATGCGAGCATGATGACCGGAGGAGAAAGGGAGGCGCAACAAGGTCGAGGTCGAGGTCTCTGCGCGCGGGCCAAGCAACAGAGGCGAAGTGAGGTCGCGGGGAGGGCGGAGGAGGTGTCGTGTCTCGGTGTTGAAACCAGCGGATCTCGGGTAGGGGGTCCCGAGCTGTGAGACTAGAATCAATGGTAACAGGAGACGAAGGGGACAAGGTTTTACCCAGGTTCGGGCCCTCCTATGGAGGTAATACCCTACGTCCTGCTTGATTGTATTGATGATGTATATGTTACATAGACGATCTACCTCGAGATCAAAGAGCTAAACCCAAGATGAGTTGTTCTATCTCTACAATCTAAAACCCTCCGGCTTATATAGACGTCGAGGGTACCTAGGTTTTACACATGGTCGGTTACCTGCCGAAGAGATAAACATGCCTATTTGCTACATCAAATATAGAGGACAAGCCACGATTACTGAAGCTTCCTTACTGGAGATAGGGCCTTCGATCGATCAATGTTCGACAAGCGGCCCATACAGTCCGGCCCATAAGAAACAGGTTGGACTTCCGACAACCCCTTAATCCAGGACTCCCTCAGTAGCCCCCGAACTTGCCTCCAACGCCAAGGGTCTTAGATTTAGTCGCTTCATGTAATTAGATTCTTCGGCTTGCGAGGTGAGTTCTTCCCACTGAATTTAGTTCGGCCTCCAATGACTTGTAGTTTTCCGAATAGTGGCATGTTCGGACACCGTGAATAGGTCGGCCCTGAAGGCCAAATGTCATGGGGTAAAACAATGTCCCCTGACGACCTTTCTGACGAAGGGTCACGACCCACCATGACCACTAGGACAGTTGCAAAAACTCTATTCGCGGTTCGAGGCTGTTTCAATGAACACGATCTATCAATGCATAAAGTGTGCCCCATTTTACATGGGATACGTTTAATCATGCGTGCACAATGGCACGCACGTCTCGGGAAGAAGAGGGATCCACGATGCAACATAGGGAGGCCAAATAGCGGTAAGCCTCATAAAAGGGAAAGAAAACCCCAAGGCCTAACCACACCTCTCATTCGCCTCCTCTGCTTCCTCATTCCTCCGAGTCTCCGAAGAGAAGATCTAGGTTTTCCACTCTTCCCCCTTCGAGTTCATCCATAGCGGGCTCGAATGGAAAGTGGGAGGCCTCCACGATCACCGACCGGGACATCCAAGACCTCAAGAAGGCTGGCTACCTTCCCACAAACATCCCTCACCACGCGCCGGAGGTGGGCCAAGTGATCCCACTCCCAAGCTAGGTGAAAGGGTGGTCTTAATCCCCCACTTCATTCGAGGAATGAGATTCCTGCTCCACCCCTTCGTTAGGGGGCTTATGTTCTTCTAGGGCCTCTACTTCCACGACCTCCCGCCGAACTCCTTCATACATATATCGGCTTTCATCCTCGTCTGCAAGGCGTTCATACGGGTCGAGCCACACTTTGGACTCTGGCTCAAAGTGTTCAACGTCAAGCCGAAGTGCATCAGCGACAAACATGCAGACTGCAGCGAAGCTGTCATCGGCAAGCTTACCTGCATTGTATGGCCATCCGTCACCTTCATAGACATCATCGAGGTATGGTAGAAGGAGTGGTTTTACATCACTGAGCCATAGGAGGAAGGCCAGATTGCCCCCACGAATTCAGATCCGGTCCCCCCACCAGATTAATTTCATGGCTCCGTAAGGGCCTCAGCTGGGGACCGAACAAGGAAGTGAGCCACCTGCAGAAACGCATCGGCTCTATGATCAACAAAGACATTGCGCTGAACAACGTGGTCCAGATTATGCTGCAACCACGCAACCTCCCCTGCCAACGTGCTCCAAGTTATGGTCCGACGAGCGGCCACCGTGCTTTCGTCTTTGAGAGACACCAGCGACAAACACGAGGCGTGGGTGGAGGAGGTCCTGCAGGAGCTCCAGGACGCCAGCCACAAATGTGAGATCCTTGAGCTAAAAGGCAAGGAGCACGCGGCCGAACTATCCGCCCTAAAAGCTGATCTCCAAAAGGAGCGGGTGGATAGGCGGTTCTTTGAGGAGCAGGTCCGCCAAGCGAAGGACATAACAGATGGTAAACCATACTTATTGTAGTGTGTCTTCAGGGATAGCAAGTTGCAGCTGCTTACCCGAGTGTAGCATTCCTCAGGCACCTGCTCCGACCTTCACAAGAGCATGGGGGATGCGAAGCAGCTCTATGCTTCGCGGGAAGAAGGAGATGAAGCGCGCCTATTCTGGGCACAACTTGAAGCCCCCGAGCGCTCTCCTCTTCTCGTCGAGCAACTGAAGCAGCTGATGGAGCTGCACCGGATGGCAGAGCCGGCCATGAAGGACCTCTGCATCCGGTTATGGCCCAATGAGCCATTACCCGACAGCTACTTCGGCCTGGTGCAGAGGCTGATCGACGTTGCGCCCCACCTCGACGCTATAAAGCGCTCCTCCTGCATTGGGGGAGCTCGAATGTCCCTTGCAAAGGCCAAGATGCATTGGTCGGGGCTGGATCCAATGAAGATAGATACCGCCCTGCCACCTCCCGGGAAGGAACATAGGCGTCCTGACCTGTATTTCACTAGAGTGATGGAAGGTGCTCGGGCGATAGCGTCACAATGTTCGAACGATAACATGCATGAATAGGTTGTAATGTGTCCGAAGATATTTTTAAAAATTTAATGTTATAATTTATCATGCTTGTGATGTTTTTCATTCCTTTATAACTCTTGCGTGGTTGTTTGAAACTGAAAGATGCGAGTCGTCGGCTTCAGTCCCCATGTAGATACTACATGGGGTGTCTCTGCCAATACACTATATCCCTTAGCCGAATTATTGGAACCCGAAGGCGGTAGAGTGCGGCGGACCAGGCAATCGGACCATAGTGCTTTATTTCTTTCACTTAGTCGTAGGGGCGCGAAAAGGACTACGGGGGGCTGATAACTAGCCCCCGGAGTGTTGTGATGTTCGGATGAGCCGCGGCTAAGGCCAGCATCACATGTTTTGCATGGAGAGCAAACCCCTCGCATAATGTGGAATATCCCCTCACGAGGATTTAAGTATAACACTTTAAGCTCGGATTCATAGACCGGCTCTTGCATACTATAATAGTCAGTTTTTGGCTTTCTCCCCTGAGGTGCTTGACCAAACTATCCGGAAACACAATCGCAGGGGTTCTCCCTTTGCCCTTTTAGCCGAAGAGCGGAACGTAAAGGGGAAAGCACAGGAGCCGGGCAACCCAACTATTGACCCAAGACATAGTTCAGAACCAATGCATATAAAGTGAATTCCAAGACGCCAAACACATAATAAGCTGTACGTAAGGTGATTTTTTTGTAAGATCTAGCCCCCGGTCTATTACCTGGTTGCGTCGTAACATATCAAACTGTTTCACAAGAAGCGGGAGAAAAGGAAAATATGTGCCAACAAGGACAACAAGACAAACATGTATAATGATGCTATATTTTTCCTCAACAACTCTTATTACTCAGAGTGCCGAAGAAACTGCTTACACGTATCTGAAGGAAAAGAAGTTTTACAGGAGTGGATGTACCAGGGGTCTTCAATATGTGACCTTAAGTCTTCGGTGTGCCCCGCCGCTTATGTACTCCTACGTCTTGGTGCACCTTAATTGGTGATATTGTTCGGCGAAAGGATCTTGCAAACAAGGTCTTCAGAATTCGCCGAATTGTGGCTAAGCTTTACGCCATGGGCAAGCCTTTCAATTGTACCTGTGTTGTGTCCGAAGACATGTTAATGATAGTGGTTCGGTCCAGCCAGACACCCACCTTTGTTTCCCCACCACTACACATGGAATTTTAAGTGCAAAGTTGTGCCTCCTTGGCACGTACTTTGCTACTCCTAGGGTTGTGTGATGGGGGGTGAGTCCCTATTTAAGGGAGAGGAAGGCTTCGAGAGTTCGGACTGAAGCGGAGCTCGCTTCCCAGTCTTGCATGCCTTTATAGCAGGTGTTGGAGCTTGCCGATCATCTTTCTAGTTAAATTTGGCTGCCAAGGCCAGTGCATGTTCCTCGGTTCATAGAGAGTGCTCCGTGTTGCTGTTAACAGTGATGACCCCCTTGGGGCCGGGCATCTTGACCTTGAGGTATGCATAATGCGGGACAATGTTGAAGCGAGCGAACGTTGTCCAGCCGATCAGGGCATGATAGCCGTTGTGGAAGGGCACAATGTCGAAGATCAAGTCTTCACTGTGAAAGTTATCGAGGGAGCCGAACACAACTTCCAGGGTTATGGAGCCCGTGTGAGGGAGTCCTGGATTAGGGGGTACTTGGGTAGCCGACCTATTGTTTATGGGCCGGACTGTATGGGCCGGAAAACGAGCATCGGACGATCAAAGACCACCTACGCCAGTTGGAGGCTTCGAGGAGCCATGACGTAGTCTCCAAGTTATTAGCTGTAGTTAAGCATGTTTATCTCTATGGCATGTAACCGACCATGCGTAAACCCAGGGCACCCTCATCGTCTATATAAGCCAGAGGGTTTAGGGGTACAGAGAGGACAACCCATCTAGGGTTAGGTATTTGATTTCAAAGTAGATCAACTCTGTAACCCTCCGTATCATCAATACAACCAACCAGGACATAGGGTATTACCTCCATAGGAGGGCCCGAACCTGGGTAAATCTGTGTCCCCTCCGTCTCCTGTTACCATTGATTCTAGTCTCACAGTTCGGGACCCCCTACCCGAGATCTGCTGGTTTCGACACCGACACTGGTGCTTTCATTGAGAGTTCCTCTATGAGCGCCAAAGGAATCGATGACTCACCTCGTTGCAAGCAGTGATATTTGCATCCAGGGGACTCTCGCCCCCGATCAGAGTCTCATCGGCAATGACATCTTGTCGCATGCCACCCCGGTCAGCCGTCATGGCCATACCGGAAGCTTTTCCCCCAATCAGAGTATCATGTTCAGAACCTTAGAGTTCATGACTGATTCACGGGGAATACTTGTTCTGATGGAACCTTCAACCCTCAAAGAGAAACCTGTAAGTCCGGACGCCTTGACGCCGAAGACATCATGTCTCGTGGTTGGACGGAACGCAGATCTGCTTCGGCATGACTCTCGAACCGTCACGTCGCTCGATGAATCCACTCGTCTCAGAGACACACATCCTACCATCACCTCGTTCTTAAATAAGTTGTTCGATCAAATCGAAGCTATGCATATATTGGATGACCAGGTTCTGATCTATGATTGGCTCGGGATCAAACCCGATGACAGGGAGATTCATGTCCCCCGGTCACCCACCTTGTCGCTACTATCGAGTGTCCGGTTGCAGATTCTGCCCGACAACCGGAATTGAAAACTATCTATAGCCCAGATTCTGCCCCTCAGTGAGCCAGAGGCTGGAAATCACTCTAGAACTGGACCATCACCGGTCCAGGATCCTTCGCACTATTCGGAAACTTTAATTCTGAACACTCAATGTGGTACGAAATTGATTTTTTTCCCACCCACCGCCCAAGATGATAATCCCAGTATCGCACCAAAGCCCGTGTCTTCGGACCTTCGGGATATCAAGCAACTACGAGGAGAATCAGTCCATCACTTTTGGGCCAGACTCCTACTCGCTAGAAGCAGAGTAAAAGGTCTTAGTGACCAAGATATGATGGCAATTTTCATTCGCAATTGCCATGATGAAAGGATTCTTAATGCCCTGGCCCGCCAACACATAAGCAATTTTTCGGAGTTATCCATTTTGGTACAAAAGTACTGTGATATGGAGAGCGTCTGGCAATCCGAATAGTTGTTCTCGAAACTAGTTTTCCCCGAACACCCTAGAGGAGCTTAGAAAAAGAGGATACCTCCAAAGTGGCCAGCCACGTACGAATCCGTCAAAAAAATAAATAAGCCCCTTTCAGGGATCGGCAATCCTTGACAGACTATTGGACAAAACCTTGCCCTATAAATTCTGTGTTGTTAAACACAAACCCGTCTCATAGCCTTAGAGCTTGCTGGGTCATCACGCAAATCGCAAAAGGCGGCGAGGCCATCTTGGAAATACCTCCATCGAGTAGGCGCTTTCCTTCACCGCCCGGATTCAATGCCGAAGTCCTGACGGTATATGAGACCTTCCCCTCAAGGAACAGGTGTAAAAGAGCTCTTAGGGAGCTCGAACAAGTCTACCATGTGGCAGCCACTAGCCCATGGGCAGACATACCGATAACTTTTGGGGACACTGACCAGCCGACCATTCTTCCCGGTCACTCACCGGCCGCACTAGTCTTGAACCCCATCATTGATGGATACAGGCTACATAAAGTGCTAATGGACGGTGAGAGTGGTCTAAACCTTATATAGGAAGTCACCCTGGAAAAAATGCAGTTCGACCGATCTCGCGTCGAACATAGCAACACAACCTTCTGGGAATGATGCCTTGGGACGTGATGCCTTTACAAAGTTCCAAGCTATACCCCATTAAGGGTACATGAAACTCGAAATGCCAAGACCAAATGGAGTGATCACGATTGCCAGTGATCCGAACATAGCCCTTCAGGCCAAAAATAAAACGGCAGCGCTCGCCCTCGAGGCATTAGTGGAGACTTTCGCTCCCAAAGACTTGACCGCATTACGGTCGACAGTTAATAAGGATGACGTGATCCTCAGCAAAAGGCCCAAGTCCACGTCCTTCAAACCTGTAGAGGAAATTGTTAAATTTCAGGTACATCCGACGGTGCCCAATAAGACAGCATCCATTGGAGCCCAGCTTGATCCCCTCATGAATGAAGCACTGTGGAATTTCCTTCGCAAAAATTGGGAAATTTTTTCGTGGCATCCTTCCGATATGCCCGTAATCCCATGACGGCTCGCCAAACATAGTCTAAACATTACCCCAGGCTTTAAGCCCGTGAAACAGACTCTGCGCCGCTTCTTCGAGCCCAAACGGCAAGCCATGGGTGAAGAATTAGCTAAACTGCTTGAGGACGGATTTATTCGGGATATTAAACACCCCGAGTGGCTGGCAAACCTGGTGATGGTACCTAAGAAAGACAAGTCCTGGAGGCTATGTGTCGACTTCAAAGACCTTAACAAAGCCTGCCACAAGGACCCTTTTCCCTTACCACGCATAGACCAGATATTCATGCCATAGCTGGACATGATTCGTTGTGTTTCCTTGACGCTTACTCCGGATAACATCAAATTAAAATGAAGGAATCCGATCAAGTGGCTACCGCATTCGTCACCCCTTGGGCCATTCTGCTTCAACACGATGCCTTTTGGGCTAAAAAACATTGGGGCCACATACCAACACATGATCCAGACCTGTCTCATGACACAAGTTGGTAAGACTGTCGTGGCATACGTGGATGATGTGGTAGTCAAAACCAAACACGTCAGCCAGTTGATTGACAACCTATGACAAACCTTTACTAGTCTACGTGAATATGATATACGGCTCAACCCGGAAAAATGTGTATTCGGAGTTCCCTCTGGTAAGCTACTTGGATTCATCATCTCCCACAGAGGAATAGAGTCAAATGTAGCTAAAATATGTGCTCTATCGGAACTTGCAATTCCCAAAGAGCTGAAGCACGTCTAGAGGCTAGCTGGGTGCATAGCGGCGTTAAGCCGCTTTATCTCCCGCCTCGGTGAAAAGGCTTTGCTGCTCTATAAGCTGCTGAAGTGGACCAACATGTTCGAATGGACCGATGAGGCAGTGGCTGTGTTAGAAGAAATCAAAACACTACGGGCAACCAATCCCATACTCACGGCACCAGGCGCCAGTGAGCCCATGTTGTTATACATATCAGACACCAGCAAAGTTGTCAGCGTGGTGCTTGTCATTGAATGAGATGAGGAGGGACACAAATTCCGGACTCAGAAACCAGTATATTATGTGTCAGAGGTGCTAACGCAGTGCAAGTCCAGATACCCACATTACCAAAAATAGCCTATAGAGTATTTATGGCATTGAGGAAACTCAGGCACTACTTCCACGAGTGTGAGGTAACAGTGGCATGCGAGGCCCCCCAAATGATATAATCAACAACAGGGATGCCACTGGCCGCATAGCAAAATGGGCCATTGAGCTCCTTCCCTTTGAAATAACCTACAAGCCACATCGTGCCATTAAAAATCAGGTATTGGCGGACTTCTTGGCTGAATGGACAGAGGGCGAGCTCCCCCAAGGAATACAGTGCATACTCCTATTGGACAATGTACTTTGATGGATCCAAGAGCTTGGCCGGACTGGGGGTTGGAGCTATCCTCACAACCTTCATAGGCGACAATGTGCGATATGTGTTGCAAATCATGTATACGACTCCAACAATGCAGCCGAATATGAAGCTCTCCTTCATGGTCTTCGGATGGTGATATCAATGGGCATATGATAGCTAGAGGTACGGGGAGACTCAAACTTGGCCATATCCCAAATTAACAGTGAATTTGACACCAAAAACCCAAAGATGGCGGCATATAGAAATGCCGCCATCAAGATATCTACTCGGTTCGACAGGTTGGAATTCCACCATGTCGCTCGTGACAGCAACCAAGCCACCGACATACTGGCCCGTACGGAGCCAAGCGCGATCCCGTCCCGAGAAACAACTTCTTGGAGCAGCTCTTTAAGCCCTCTGTAGTGTGGCAGGACGACGATAATGGTGCCGGTCCAAATACGGCGGACAAAGTTGTTCCCCCCATAAATGAACTAAACGATGGTATTATTGGCAGCTCCGTAATGAATGAAACACCCTTGGCTCATAGCGCCGTGGAGAGAGCCCTTCCTTGCTTACCTTCTTCACAAGGAACTCCTCGACGATCAAACTGAGTCACGACGCATAGTTTGGCGATCAAAGGCCTACAAAGTACACGAGGGTGAGTTATACAACAAAAGCACAACCGAAATATTACAACGGTGTATATACGAGGAAGAAGGATGGGAGCTCCTCACCGAAATCCATGCAGGCATGGGTGGCCATCACGCCGAGGCAAGAGCCCTTGTCAGCAAGGCCTTTCAAGCTGGTTTCCTTTGGCCCACAGCTCGGACGGACGCCCAGTCACTAGTTCAACATTGCGTAGGGTTTCAACTCTTTGCAAATCAAATTCACATGCCCCAAACAACTCTTCGGACCATCCCGATCACTTGGCCTTTCGCAGTCAGGGGGCTGGACATGGTCGGACCACTTAAAGGGGGACCAAGAAAAATAAATACCTACTGGTCATGGTTGACAAGTTCACAAAATGGATAGAAGCAAAGCCCGTTAAGTTGACTAAATCCGGACCAGTGATCGACTTTATATCCAGCATGGTACACCGTTATGGTGTCCCGCATAGTATAATAACGGATAATGGATCCAACTTTATGGCCGAAGAGGTCAAGCACTGGTGCGCAAAAATTGGCATATAGCTCGATTACACGTCAATATATCATCCGCAAACCAATGGACAGGTCGAACGAGCAAACGGTCTCATTATGAGCGGCATTAAGCCACGTTTGTTCTGGCCTCTTCACGAGTCCAACTGTCATTGGGTGGAGGAACTCGACTCCGTTCTATGGGGCCTGCGCACCACCCCGAACAGATCGACGGGTTACACACCGTTCTTTATAGTCTATGGGGCAGAGACAGTCCTCCCTTGCGACATTATTCATGACGCACCAAGAGTGCACATGTATGAGGAAAAGGAGGCCGAGTTGGATCGACAGGACGACTTAGATGCCTTGGAGGGAGAGCGCGACATAGCCCTGGCTCGCTCCACTGTTTACCAACAACAAGCTCGACGTTACCAAAGTAGGGAGGTCAGGGCAAAAGCATACAACTTAGGTGAACTCGTCCTACGACTCCGAGAGAAGCAGAAGCATAAACTCAACCCCAAATGGGAGGGTCCTTTCATCATCGACATAGTACTCGCGGCAGGTGCCTATCGTCTTCGGAGTCCATCCGATAACCACCTTGAACCGAACCCATGGAACACAACTCATCTTCGGTGCTTCTACGGATAAACCGGTGTCATCGAACTCCCCAATGTTTTTCCTTTTTCCTCTTGTTCTTTTTGCCTTTTTTCTTCTTCCCTTCTCATTTTGCTGTTTGATAGGGCCAATTTCTTTTCTTTCCGTATGTTCGGTTGAACCAATATTGTACCGAAGATTATTGGCATACACCATAAAGAGTTAAATCCGTACACGACATGTGGGGGATTCTTTTAGTAGCCAATTTTTTTTAATTACAAGTATTTGCTCACACCTATCGTGCACACATGCTTCTTTTGTCATGTTCTATCCATCATATATCAATTCGAACTAAGACTTTGCCAAGCTGGGTTGCCTCGCTCCTGTGATTACCCTCTACGTTCCTGATTGTTCGGCTAGAGAGTAAAGGGAGCACCTCTACGATTCTTACGACCGGGTCATCCGGACACGTACCTCAGACAGGTGAGGCCAAAATCTAGATATCTTACATAGACAATTGGTCGGTTTTGACGGAAATACCTTGTACGGCTCCGGTCGTTATCACCGTTGTTTGGTTCTTTTCTTCCCAAAGAACAATTAGTCGCATACTAAAAGTATGCGGACTTCTATCTACGATCTTTGTAGAGCTCCGACGAAAGGTATCGATAGAGGTACTATTTTTCCTCGGAAGATGTCTCTTACGCTAAGCAGTAATATATCATATCCTTCTGTGTGCTTTCTCTCTGTTCACACCGCATGGCCGGATTGCCTGGTTCCCCGAATACGGTTCGCTCTTTTGGAGGGACAAATAAGGAGAAACACTCGCGAGCTCTTCGCACGGTGGGAGAAGCCGATGGCACAGATTGTTTATACACAAGTACAAATAAATTATATGTGCGACTGCTGATCGAGATTATCGATTATGGTGTCAAGGGGGCAGTCCTCTTGTGAAAGACGGGCGACAGGCATCACCTGGTCATACACCAGGTGGAGTGGCACTTCTTTTCCATCCAATCCCACGGGACCAACCCGCGCTATATACACGGGGTTAAGTCCGGTGAAATGGGTCTTGATCATTGCCCATACTTCCCGTGCTCCCTCATGGCAAGCCGAAGTCTTCCATAGTTCGAACCTATTTCGAGCCCCCTTGAATCGATCCACGAGTTCGGCTAGCCCTTCAGGTGGTTGTTTGGCAGGCCATAGTTCCTTCACCATTCCTTTCATTACTTTCCACACGCGCTCGTCGAGAGAGGTTTGCTCTTTCAGCGGGTCCCCATGGTATGATCCGATCTCCTCTTCAGGATGCCCAGATGTGAGGCCTATACATAATGCAACAGCGTGCTTACTATTATTTCCTACATCAGAAATATTGCTGATAATAGAATCACACTTACTGAACACGCCCCTATGAAGCTTTCGGTTTTCCTCTTGAGCTTGGGCCAACTAAATCTTAAAATTCTTAATTTCTTTGGCCTGCTTTTGCACAACAAGGCAGCCAGCCTGGTGTTGGGACTCGGCATACCGCTAAGAGTCTCGAGCTTCCTCCAACTACCTTTCCATGTGCCCTATTGATTCGGCTGCTACACGGAATTCATGTGTCAGGCATGATGATACATTAAGATTAGCAGTAAAGGTACACTCACCATGGGCCTTCCACATGAAGCTCTTTACTTGTGCCAGTTCGGCCTTCAAAGATTGCACTTCCCTACGGCTCTCCTCAAGCTCCTTGGCCAATTGCTCAGCCTGTTGCTTTGAAGCCTCTGTCAGCAATCAAATAGTGTGGAGATCCTTAATTCGTTTGTTTCAAACCAAATTAAGGCTCGGGGGCTACTGGGCTTACACGAGTGTTCGGATTCTATAAGAACCGATCACTTACCTGTATGCTAGTTGATATCAACTTCATAGCTTCGCTGAACCCAGCTCGGGCACCACCAAGGTGCACATCCGCTGAGCATAGGGCATCGAACTCCTGTTCGGAGAATATTGGGTGCCGCATGGCCTTCCATCGTTGCCGGTGATTCATGGCAGTCTCTACCTCCGATTTGGTGACGGATACACCATCACCAGAATCGGCAGGCGCCAGATTGGCCATGGGGGCTGTTGTAGCAGAAGCCGCATGAGCTGTGGCTCGGGAAATTCGGGCGTCTGCAGACGCTCGGGTAACCTCTTCAGCAGGAGAGGACTGGGCATTTTGCCTAAGTATTTTAATGAAACAAACTGCCGTAAGACTCTATTGATTGCAACAATAAGCGGATAACCAAACAATGTACCTCCGGGATGAGCGGGTAGGTGGATTTGTCCCCATGACCGGCTCTTTCCCAGGATCCTAATTGGCCTCCGACTCGGCCACAACTTTGGCTGCCGGTGTATGGCACGCGGATCGATGGCATTTGGGAGTCAGGACTGACACGTACGGGGCGCTGTTGGTAGCTGGCCTCTTGCGGGAAGAGCTTTTCTTCTTGCTCGTGGCAGGGATGGAGAATGACCTGGGGTAATCAACTATGATAGCCACCGGGGATTGGACGATACTATCCTGGAGATAGACTCCATCTTCGAAGTCAAGTAGAAGATCTGGGTCCTCTTTGAAACCCGGATCGTTGTCGCGTGAATGGTTCTCAGGCTCAGGAGCTGGATAGTTGACTGTCTCGATGAAACTCTTCCATTCCTGTTCATGCGAGGCTTCGGTTGAAGAAAGTGCAGAGCAGAAACCCCGAACTATGTTCGTGTTTGAGAGATAAAGGCTTACCCATTCGATAGGATTGTGGGCCGAATATCCTTCCTTGGTTGCCCGCCGAACAAAGTCTTCTTGCTCTCCTTTGTACAGGTCGGCAAGTGCGGCGGCCAACACCATCGGATTGGCGGGTCCTAGCTTTTGGGAGCGCGTGGTGTCGCTCGTCTCGTTGTATTGCCACAAGGCATGCACCCTCTGTTGAAGGGGCTGCACACATTGGGAGATGGCGGCGGCCATGACATCGATCATGGTCAGTTGGTGGTGGGCGAGCATCCGCACCCAAGGTGCTAGGCGTTGTACTTCGGTGCTTTCCTCCTGGGATGAACTCCTCAGGCGCCAGTTGTATCTCTTCATCAGGAGGGCGTCGGAGTATTCGGGAAGACCTGTTCGAGTTGGCTCGAACAGGGGGACGTCTTCAATGCAGAACCATTCCGAAGTCCACTCTTCGTATTTCTTTGTTGTGCCCGCCGGATACCCCGTCCCCGCTATGCAGCACACTTCGGCTCCGCTGACTTCCAAGATTGTCTTGTTCCGAGTTCGGGGGACGAGACAGAAGTATTTCCTCCATAAATCAAAGTGCGCCTTGCACCCCAAGAACATCTCACAGAGAGCAACGAAGCCCGAGATGTGCAAGATGGACCATGGAGTAAGGTGGTGGAGTTTGATCCCGTAGAACTCTAGCAACCCCCTCAGGAATGGATGGATTGGAAACCCAAGGCCCCGGTGGAGAAAGGTGATGAAGCATACGCCTTCCCCCTTGTTAGGATTGGGGAAATGCTCGACGAAAACTTCGTCGTTGTAAGAAAGCAGACCTGCGCGGGTTGCCGCCAGATCTGAAGAAGGGAGATACCCCTAGGTCTCCAGATTGCGGAGTCGCAGGAGTGTAACGGAATAGCTGGTCCAGTCCCCTGGGTGTGACCCATAGGGACACACGGAGGAGCTAGGGGCGTTAGCCATGTTTTCCGTGGAGCTTCCGCTAGGAGTTTCTTTCAATGGGGAAGAAGAGGATGTGGTCTGAGCCACGGTTTTGTTTGATTAAATGGGTGGTGCTTCCGCTACCGAGGGGTAAGATTATAAAATCGCTGACCACTGGCCTCCCCACGACATGTGAAAATCGAGGAACACGCGCGATTATTATAATGGACCTGCGCCTGCGATGCTTGGGATCTTATCGAAGACTGGTCGGTTGCCGAACAAAGAGGGATGAGAGACTCGCCTTGCAATCCGAAGACGATGACATGAAGAGATTGACCAGATATATATCGGTGTTGAAGGCTAGTCCGGGGGCTACCGAGTGATTCCTGGATTAGAGTGTCCTCAGGTAGCTGACCTATTGTTTATGGGCCGGACTGTATGCGCCGGAAAACGAGCATCGAACGATCAAATACCACCTACACCAGATGGAAGCTTCGAGGAGCCATGACGTACTCTCCAAGTTATTAGCTGTAGTTAGGCATGTTTATCTCTTCGGCATGTAACCGACCATGTGTAAACCCAGGGCACCCTCGGCGTCTACATAAGCCACAGGGTTTAGGGGTATAGAGAGGACAACTCATCTAGGGTTAGCTATTCGATCTCGAGGTAGATAAACTCTATAACCCCCCATATCATCAATACAACCAAGCAGGACATAGGGTATTACCTCCATAGGAGGGCCCGAACCTGGGTAAATCTGTGTCCCCTTTGTCTCCTGTTACAATTGATTCTAGTCTGAAAGTTCGGGACCCCCTACCCGAGATCCGCAAGTTTCAACACCGACACTGTGCATCAGGCCTCGACACCTGGGATCACTCCTTTAAATGTAGTGTTACTTGGTTTGATCCTTGATGGATCTATGCCCATCTTTTTCACTGTGTCTGAGTAAATCAGGGTAAGGCTACTTCCCCCGTCCATTAGGACCTTTGTGAGGTGATACCCATCTATGATGGGATCTAGGACAAGAGCGGCCGAACCCCCATGATGGATGCTGGTCAGGTGATCACGTTGATAAAGGTGATCGGATATGCTGACCAGGGGTTATACTTCGGAGCTACATGCTCTACAACGTAGACGTCACGAAGGGCACGCTTCCTCTCCTTCTTGGGTATATCGGTGGCGTATATCATGCTTACTATTTTGACCTCTGGAGGGAATTTCTTTTGTCCGCCACCAATCGGGCCGCGAGGCTCATCATCGTCCTCACTGCGAGGGCTCTTGCCTTGATCCTCGGGCGGGAGCTTGCCGACATGTTTAAACACCCAATAGTTACGGTGTGTGTGGTTGGCAAGCTTCTCTTGGGTCCCGTGGATTTGGCAAGGCCTTTCCATGATCTTCTCTAGCGGGGTTGGTCCGTCGCGATTGCCTTTAGGAGGCTTCTTCTGCTGCCCAAGTCAGGAATTGTGGAAGCCGGCGTTTACAACCATATCATCGACATCACTGTTATTGTGCCGACGCTTGTTCTTGTTGCGCTTGGGTTTCCCGTTGCCGTCCTGAACTTCGGAGGTTCTGGGGTCTTCAGAGTTATGGCTGCGTTGTGCTAGCCAATTATCTTCGCCCACGCAAAAGCGGGTCATGAGGGAAGTAAGGGTGTACATAGTCCGAGGTTTATCCTGGCCGAGTTGGCGAGCCAGCCATTCATCCTGAATATTATGCCGGAAAGAGGCTATTGCCTCAACATCCGGGAAGTCGACAATCTAGTTCTTCTTGGTCAAGAACCAATTCCAGAATTGTCGCGTAGACTCTCAGGGCTTCTGTACGACGTTGCTTAAGTCGGAGGAATCCGGTGGTCGAACATAGGTGCTCTGGAAGTTAGATTGGAATACATCCTCTAAGTCTTCCTAGCATCCGATGGAGTTTTCGGGGAGGCTGTTTAACCAGTGCCAAGCTGGCCCCTTGAGTTTTAGGGGGAGATATTTTATGGCATTGAGATCATCTCCTCGTGCCATGTGGATGTGGAGGAGGAAGTCCTCAATCGATACGGTTGGATCAGTTGTTCCATCGTATTGTTCGATGTTCATGGGTTTAAACCCCTCTGGGAACTAATGTTGCATCACCTTATCTATGAAGCACAGAGGGTGAGCGGCGCCTCGAACCCGAGCTATATCGCATCTGTATTCGGCGTCTGTCTAGCCCGGTTGCGTTCCCGGTCTCTGTTGTTGCTTCGGTCGAGCCGTGATCTGTACCCATCCCGTCTATCGGGTGAGTAGCCTCTAGATCCATAGATGGATCTTGTGCGACCTATTCTATAGTCTAGGTTGTCTTGCAGGTCGAATCTGTCATTGGGCTCTAGCGGCTCCTTTCCCCATCTTTGGGGCATAGCCGATATGTACCAGTGTCGTTAGCCATCCTGTCACGCCCGTGAGGAGGGCGGTCCGGCTTGTCGTACGGGGTATGTTTGGGAGACAGGGTATCAGTGAGCTCATCGTCAAATTGCGGCAGTAGCCTTCTGCGTGGATAAATCTTAGGTTGGTCCGATAGACCGGGACCGTATCCCTCCTCAGCTGAGAGGACTCTCGTCCATCGATTGTTGAGGTCATCTTGCTCGGCTTTGAGTTGCCGCTCCTTTGCTTTTAGGCTGCACCGTTGCTATGATCTGTTGTCTGAATAGTTCCTGATCTTCAGAGTTATCGGGAATCTCTAGCTCATAGGCTGCCGAGATGTCCTCCTCCTCGATGGGAGGGAGGTAATTGTCATCCTCGGAACCGTTGAAGTCATTGGGGGTTGCTCTGGTCCTCAGGCCTTTCCTGACCCTCTAACGGGTGCTTGGGGATATTGGGATCGCCACGGTCCTTAGGGGTTTCTTTGTCCCCGGTGCCGATAATAGCTTTCTTTCCCTTTTTGCCTTTGGATTGCTTATGCGGTTTCCAGCGCTTTGACGGTGTGTCGCCCGACTTGTGTCCATCATTATTAGGTGTTTTTTCATCATTAGCGGTAGGGGTGTCCACCATGTAGACGTCATATGTAGAAGTGGCGGCCCATCGCTCGGTATTAACAGGGGTTGGAGTGCAGTCCTCTTCATCCATGTATTCTGCCTCATCAGAGGCATAGTCCAACTTGTTGGTTAAGTCTTTGACTGTGGCTATGAAGTGGGTAGTGGGTGGGTCGAATTTTTTTCCTGACCCTCTTTGTGGCCGATCCGAGCATAGATCGGGTTCAATGTCGAGAGCTCGATCGGATCAAACCGCGTGGAGCTACCGGAGTTGATCCCCGACGTGTCCATACGAGTGGAGTGTTCGGCAAGAACATGTATCCGGTCCTCTAGCACTATGATCAAACCCAGACTAAAAGTGGGGCCATCGCCTGAGTTAACCTCGTGGGCGTGACTGAAAACGGAGCTCGAGGTTAAAGCCTCAGAGTCTTTGGGTATGGCAAGCGACACTGCAAGCCCGTTTAGTGACAAGTCACCCCTAGGATCCATGGAGAACTCTAGGTTCCCGAATCTGATCTCTTTACCAGGGGTGATGCTTCCGACAAGGCCTAGATAGCCGGTCTGGTCAGCTTGCAGCACAATGCTGCCAAAGGCGAAGATCTGTTTGGGGATGAAAGTGTCCATGTTGCAGACATCTTCGTTGATGACAAGGCGAGACATTGATTCCTTGGGTTCTCACAACGGAACTCTCAATGAAAGCACCAATGTCGGTGTCGAAACCAGCGGATCTCGCGTACGGGGTCCCGAGCTATGAGACTAGAATCGATGGTAACTAGAGACGAAGGGGACAAGGTTTTACCCAAGTTCGGACCCTCATATTGAGGTAATACCCTACGTTCTGCTTGATTGTATTGATGACGTATAGGTTACAGAGTTGATCTACCTCGAGATCAAAGAGCTAAACCCTAGATGAGTTGTTCTATCTCTACAACCTAAAACCCTCCGGCTTATATAGACGCCAGGGGTACCTAGAGTTTACACATGGTCGGTTACATGCCGAAGAGATAAACATGCCTATTTGCTACATCAAACGTGGAGGACAAGCCACGATTCCCGAAGCTTCCTTCCGGGAGACAGGGCCTTCGATCCATGAATGTTCGGCAAGCGGGCCATATGGTCCGGCCCATAAGAAACAGGTCGGCCTCCCGAGGATCCCTTAATCCAAGACTCCTTCATCAGTGTCAAGGTCGCCGCACGCGGGGCAGCACAGTCGCTGGGGCAGCAGAGGTCACGCGCAGGTCGTCGACAGGGACAGTAGAGTCAGAGGGAGAGATCGAGTGGGTGGGGATGAGATAGGATTCGAATGCCAGGGCTATAGCGCAGTTAGCTTTAGCGCTTTTCTTAGAAACATGCTATAGCTAACTTAGCTATAGCGCTTTTCTTAGAAACGTGCTATAGCTAACTTAGCTATAGCACTTTTACTAGAAAAGCGCTACTGCTAACTATTTTGTTAATTTTGTATAAATTCTATAGATATGTTAGTGGTTTCCCTTGTTCCTTTTCTTTTTCTCTTTATGTTTCCTAATTGATAATCATAATTTGAGCGATATAGTTAGTGCATAATATATATATTACATCCTTTGACCAATAACGGTGTTAAGTACTCATACAAAATAGGTACACACAAATTATGCTCGTTTCTTAATTAGCGTGCGGGCAATGACGCTTGAGACTGATCTGATTCTTTCCTCTTTTGTTCGTTGTCGAATAATTGACCCCTCATTGTGACTTTTCCTTTTCCTAGGAGTACGATCTTTCTTAGGTAATGTTCTCCTCCTTCTTCTTTTGATGTATGGTTCATCATCATCATCATCTTCCCTCATCGGGTCACCGTACTGGTCGTAGTCTTCCTCGCTGGCGACTCCATCCCTTCTGATGCTCCTCCTTTTGCCTCTCCTCATGACAACACGATTGGAATTGAGAGGGTCTTCTATGAATAAGCATTGTGTAACGTGCTTAGCATGTACCCATGGCTCATTTTTGGCGGTGGCGCTCACGGTATTGGCATCGGGTATACACATGGTAGTGAAATGTCGACTTTCTCTTTGCATGTTTTTAGCCCATTTGACATGGAACATTGTCGCGCTATGCAATCCAGAGTATTCAAACTCCTAGATCTCATCAACCCTTCCATAGTATCTTCCAGTTAGATCGCCGGTCATGGCTTTCATCGTCACCCCTGAGTTCTGGTATTCATTGTTCATATCTTTGGCCTCCGTGTAGATTATGTATCCGTTGATATCGTATGCCTGATAGGTCACGAGGTTGACCGTCGGGCCATGTGCTAAGGCCTATATTAACTTATCTGGACAACCCTCTTCCGGGAGATTAGCCACAACTCGCTCTTTGAACCAACGCAAGAAAGTGGAGTTGTGCTCTCTAATAATTTCAGCGTCCATCATGTGCAGTCCACAATCATGGTACTTCTTTGCGATGGCCTCTTTGTGCACTGCCACGAAAGGTACTAAGGTAGCTATGTCAAAGTCGTTCTGTCGGACCGAGCGGTACACATTCAATTCCCTCCGGCCATTGATGTGACCTTCTCCTTTCAGCCTTCCATAGTGCTTGTTGATGGGCAAACCAACAACAGGTTCTCCAACACCTAGATAATTCTCGTAGAAGGAGATGCACTCTTGGGTTAGATATCCCTATGCAATGCTTCCATACGGACGGGACATGTTATGAACGAATCCTTTGATGACCCCATTCATCCTCTCGAAGGGCATCATGCTGTGTAGGAATGTCTGCCTTAGGTCTATGATGTCGTCCATGATGTGGACACACAGATGCACCTTGACGTCGAAGAACGCGGGCGGAAATTATATCTCTAGCTCCTTTAGCATGACAACGATCTCTTCCTGTAGCCTTTTTAGTTGCTTCACACTAATTGACTTTCGAGAGATAATGTCAAAAAAGTGGCATAGATCAATAAGTGTATCACGGACCTATGTGTCCAAAATCCCTCTAAGTGAAACCGGGAGTAACTGCGTCATCATCACGTGACAGTCATGAGACTTTATCTAGCTGAACCTTTTTTTCTTGGTGTCTGCATATCTTCTTATCTTCCCACGGTATCCGGAACTAACTTTGAGTCTAGCCAGGCACTTGAAGAATTGATCGAACTCCTTCGGATATAAGGTGAAGCAAGAGGGGGGGGCAATATTTTTCTCCCTTCTTTCTTGCTTCTTTGCCCTATCTTCCGTCTCCATCTCTGTCTCTTCCAATGGCTTTTTACCGGGCATGTGGAGATCTTTCCTGATATCCCAAACCTCCAAATCTTTTCTTGCCTTCGGACCATCTTTGGTCTTCCCGGGCATGTTCATCAATGTTCCAAGAAAACTCTCGAGGATATTCTTCGTAATATGTATTTGATCAAGGCTATGATGCGTGTCTAGTTTGGTCCAGTACTCCAAGTCCCAACAAACAGATCTCGTTTTCCATATCTTCAGCAACAGCTCCGGTGCCTTCTTATTCGTCTTTCCCAGCGAGGGGCACTGTTCCTAGTTCTTCAACAACTCATCAATTTCGATGGCCCTCCGCTTACGTGCAAGTCCTCGATGCTTGACCTTACCATTGAATAGATCTACACGCTTTCTCCACGGGTCATCCTTCTCAAGCCATCTTCGATGCCCCATATACACTATTTTTGAAGAACCGCCATCTTTCAATAGTTGCTGAGACATTGTATCATCCATGCACGTGGTGCATCCGCAATATCCGTGGCACACCTGTCCTGTGAGATATCTGTAACCGAGATAGTCATGCAACGTCGTGATCAACTCGACTCTCATGTCGAAATACTCTCCTGTGGTGGCGTCCCATGTCTTGGCCGGCATTATCCATAACGTGTCTAGCTCCTCATTCGCTAACCCGAGATACTGATTAATATCTTTTCCCGGTTGCCTTGGCCCTTGAATAAGCATAGTCATCTGTATGTATTTTGCCTTCATGCACTTCCAAGGGGTAGGTTGTACGTCCATACAAACATGGGCCATGTGTTGTGGTTAGTGGTCTGCTTGCCAAACGGATTCATCCCATCAGTACTAGCACCAACCACGATGTTCCTTGGATCATCTGCAAATATTTATATTTAGCGTTTAATGCTCTCCACTGACTAACATCTACGATGTGTATCAACTTCGGATTATCTCCATCGTCTGGCTTCACCCTATCCGCGTGCCATCGCATGATCTTTGCTTCCTTAGGATCTACGAAATACTACACAACTTTTTGTGGATTTTTCTTTCCGGCCTTCTTATATCGTGAAGCATTGCACTTTGGGCAGATAGTTTTTTCCGCGTGCTCGTTCTGATAAATAATGCAATCGCTGATGCATGCGCTATATCTAATGTGCGACAGATCAAGAGGGCACACTATTTTTTTGGCCTCCTCGACACTAGTGGGACATAGGCTTCCCTCGGGAAGAACTTTCTTTAGATACTTAAAAAGGTCATCTAGGCTTGCGTCTATCCATTTGTTTTTCGCCTTCGTCTTGAGCACTTCTAGTGTGAAACTCAAGCGGATCACCTCGGGATCGCAACCATCATACAATGGAGTCTCCAAGTCTAGATCCAGTTGCGCCAACTTGGCCTCCTCTCTAGAAGCAGCTCTATCGCTAGTTGTCGTCTTGCGAAGCAGTTCTCGAACGTGTGGGTCCCCCATGCCTGAAGTTAGTAGGGATGAAGACTGCGGTGTTTTTGCGTGTTCTCCACCAGGTCCGACCTCTTCTACACCATGTACGGTGTCGTTTCCCACACCCTCTTCTTCGGGCACATTTTTGATCATCTCTTTGTCTTGGCCCATGTCATTATTGTCCGCCCCATCGACGTCCTCATCATCATCGTCTTCAATTATCCATCATGTATGGCCATCCATGAAACCATACATGAGAAGGCATGCCTTGAAATTGCCAGCCTTAAAGGGGTCAAGCCATACTCTTCCTTTGCATTTATGACACGGACATAAAAGCTCCTTCCTTTTTTTCATACATGTCGTCCACCGCGGATTGCTAGTATATTTCCACCTTCCTTCCATGGATCTTCATGATTGCCTACGCGATGCCAAATAATTGTAACCATTTACATGCATGCAACAAATTCATACACAAATTTCACATGACCTTCCCTAAACATAGGACATGTCAAGTTTGTCCGAAATTCATCAAAACGGAAATGAATCGACATTTTGGCAAAGCATAGGCAACTCATTTTACGCACATTTCAACAAATACACACAAATAAACATAGCTCGGTCCTATTGCCCACGTGCACAAACACACACATATTTCCATTATTATACGTTATCTCTTCCTTTTTCCTCACCTATGTCGAGAGAGATCAAGCTCGCCGATACGAAGATATATATTCAAGTCTCTTTCTTAATTAGCTAGATCTAGATAGTGAGGTAACTAGGAAGAGAGAGAACAATCTAGCTAGTGGAGGGCTAAAATATTAAAGAGAGTGGTTAGGTAATTAATTAATGGAGGTGGTGGTGGAGGGAAAAGAAAGAGATAGGGGGAGGGACGACATTGGAGGTAGTGGTGGAGGGCAAAGAAT
The DNA here is from genome assembly GCA_022496015.1 of Hordeum marinum. NCBI lineage: Eukaryota > Viridiplantae > Streptophyta > Magnoliopsida > Poales > Poaceae > Hordeum > Hordeum marinum. Next base: position 392,898,766 of record CM039672.1, read on the forward strand.
GAGAGAGGTGGAGGGAGGACATTAATGGAGGTGGTGGAGGGGCAAATAAGAGAGAGAGAGGGAGGAGGGAGAGGGAGAAGAAGAGGTGGGGAAAAGGTGGCAGATATTTAGTGGCTAGCAACCATAGCAGTAGCGCTGGTAGGATAAACACGCTACTAGGAGCTAAGCTATTAGTAGCGCCTTTTCTAATGCCGCGCTGCTGTTAACTGGGGCCCACCAGCATAACCATTGGAAATTAGCAGTAGCGCGTTTCTGAGGTAGCGCTCTACTGCTATGTCAACCAGCAGTAGCGTCTTTTCTTGCACCACGCTGGTGCTAAGTGGGCCCCACAGGCTTACCCGTAGAAATTTAAGTATAGCGCTTTATGGTACAAACGCTCTATAGATAACATGTTAGTTGTAGCGCTTATTTTTGGATCGCTACTAATTTATGCCGCCCCCGGGGCAGCCTTTGGCACACTTATCAGTAGCATGCTAAATACAACACCGCGGTACAACTAAATTTAACTAGTAGCGCTCTTTTTTCTACGTGCTACTGGTACTTAGTAGTAGCGCCTGGACCTTATCCAGCGCTATTAGTAAAATTCTACCTATAAGCCTTTCCCTTGTAGTGATGACATACCATCATACTACATCACAACCATTTTAATGCACGTTGACATCCAAGATAAATCATTATCCACTCCTAGTTACTTAAGAATGGCATAAGCAACTATAATCTCTAATTGTCATTGCAAACATGTTCGATCATAATATGCTAAATCATGGATACTAGGTTAAACATATTTACAAAAACAAAAACAAATTGAGTTCATACCCGCTTCTCTATGCCACAGTCAATTCATCAAATATCGTCATTATTGCCTTTCACTTGCACGACCGGATGATATGAAAATAATAATAGTGCAAGAGTGTCGTGGACTAAGCTGGAATCAGAAATCATTTTATTCAAGAGGTGAAGACAAAGTAATATGGACTCTTTGTTAGATCAATAGTAGTGCATATAAGAGCCACTCAACATTTTCATCGTGGTCTTGTCCTTGGTATGACTCGATAAAAAGGAAAAAGAATTTTAGAGATACACGCTGAAATAGTTTTGGAGTTTTCAGTTTTGCTTTAAGAAAGCAAATAAAAGAAGGAAAAAAATCGAGAAAAACTATTTACACAGGAAACTCCCAACAAGTAAAAGAAGAAACAAGAAATCTTTTTGGATTTTCTTTTAATAGTACAACTAATTAAACTAAGAAAAAACCCGAAAAGAAGCAAGAGATATTTTTAGATTTTCTCAAAGTTTTTCAAACACACAAAAGAAAGCAAGAAATAAATCTAGCATGGATAATACAATGAAAAAGTGTGAACGCCGGCAACTGGAATGAAATGTGTGAACATGAATATAATATCGATGGCAATACGTACTCCCCCAAACTTAGGCTTTTAGTCTATCTTGGTAATCACCATGTGTAGGCTAGATAATAGTCTGAGTCATAGCCGACCGAGGCTCTTGGTGTAGCCTCCTCAACCCGTCTCGCAGCTTCAACCTCCGCATTGTACGTGCGGGCCTCACTCTCAAGGGAGCAATATCTCCCTTTACTGTGATAATCAAAGAGAGCAGGAGCAGGCAATACAATAGGTACAATAGGCTTTTTATTGAATCTCAAGTTGTAAGTATAGTTACTGACTATGCCCTTAAGAAACCTATGCCGCTTCATGGCCTCAAAGTCCAAGTATTGGGTAGGTAAAATAGGATCTTTAGGCCAAGGTGATACACCTAACTTCTTAGCAACACGGGCGACATAGATACCACCGTGAAAATGACCATTAGTAGCATTGAGATTCAATCTCCGCGCAACAATTGCCCCTAGATTATAATTTTTAATCCTTGTTACAGTAGTGTGTATAAGACTCAAATTAGGGGTACACAGTGTGCTGCAATCTTGCTTGCCTACAATGCATTTGCCATTAAAGAGTGCAAAGTACTGTATAGATGGGAAATGGACACTTTTTATTCTACCTTGTGTCACTCCCCTATATTCATCATCGCAAAGATTACTCAAAAATGACTCATAATCAGATTTTGGTGGTTTGTCTAGCAAACCCCAATATGGAATTTTGCACGCCGCACAGAACAGATTTAATGGCATGGTGAAAGCATTATTATAAAGGCTAAATGAAACTCTGGACTCATGAGGAAAATATTTAAATTTCTTTGAAAACGTCTTTGTGATGTTGAGGTGTTGGGTGCACTTATCTTCGATGAAGGGAGCGAGATGGGTGTTGTGAACATACTGCTCAAGTTCTTCCTTAATACATGCACCTTCCATGAATGTATTAGAGGGCGAAAGGCCCGATTTGGTTTTAGCGTCCCGCATCGAGCATGAAGTTGGTTCAACATAGGATTGTCGGATAGAGCTTCTACTTGGCGATGCCTCCCGAGGATCTTCTCCTCGAAGAACTCCTAAAGAATTGCATTTTTATTCGTGAACAATTTCTAAAAAAATTGTGACACAAAATTGTGTTAACAAAACTTCACAAGATTGATAGCAACTACTCATAAGGATGCCTAGAGGCCATATCAAGCATTCAAACTACTTGGAACTCTAAGAATTCTACATGCAAGCTCATCTAGTCCAGCACCAATAGTACCTAATTATTCCGGAAAAAAACACTAAATCAAAATCTAATTGGTGTAATGGGGGAGTCACATACCAAGAACCAATCCCCCAAAACAGTTTTAGAAATGGAGCCTCGAACAAAGAGTTCGAAATCCACTGGTTTGTGCGCAAGAACACGAAAGAGAGAGCTATGGTGGCTTTTTTTCTGGAGGTAGGAGATGACATGGGCTAAAGAAGTAAGTGAGGGGTCCCATGTGGGGACCACAACCCACCAGGGTGCGCCTAGGGTTGCTGGCGCGCCCTCGTGTCTTGTGGGTACAAGGTGCACCCCGCTCTGATGTTATTTGCACCAGAAATTCAAAAATATTCAGAAAAAATCGTGTTAAATTTGCAGGTCATTCTGAGAACTAAGGGGTCATTTTTTATTGCACAGAAAAATCAGGAAACAAGATAAACATGGCATTTTATTTTATTTAACTAAAAAACAGAAAACAAAAGGTGGATTGATGTCTACTACGCAACCTTCTTCTTGTAGACTCGTGTTGGGCCTCCAAGCGCAAAGTTTTATAGGACAATAGCAAATTTCCCTCAAGTGGATGACCTAAGGTTTATTAATCTGTGGGAGCCATAGGATGAAGATGGTCTCTCTCAAACAACCCTGCAACCAAATAACAAAGAGTCTCTTGTGTCCCCAACACACCCAATACAATGGTAAATTGTATAGGTGCACTAGTTTGGCGAAGAGATGGTGATACAAGTATAATATGGATGGTAGATATAGGTTTTCGTAATCTGAAAATATAAAAACAGCGAGGTAACTAATGATAAAAGTGAGCACAAACGGTATTGTAATGCTTGAAAACAAGGCCTAGGTTCATACTTTCATTAGTGCAATTTCTCTCAACAATACTAACATAGTTGAATCATATGTAAATAACTCTCGTGCAACACAAAGTTCACTCCAAAGTCACAAATAGCGGAGAACTAACGAAGAAATTATTGTAGGGTACAAAACCACCTCAAAGTTATCTTTTCTGATCAATCTTATGAGCTATCCCTATAAGTGTCACGAACAGCCCTAGAGTTCATACTAAAATAATACCTTAAGATACACATCAACGAAAACCCTAATGTCACCTAGATACTTCAATGTTACCACAAGTACCCATGGGCTTGATTATACGATATACATCACACAATTTCAGATTCATCATGTTCGATCCAACACAAAGAACTTCAAAGAGTGCCCCAAAGTTTCTATGAAGATTCAAGATGAAAATATGTGCCAACCCCTATGATAAGATTCCCAAGGTCATGGAACCCGCAAGTTGATCACCAAAACATACATCAAGTGGATCAATAGAACATCCCATTGTCACCACGGATAACCCATCGCAAGACATACATCAAGTGTTCTCAAATCCTTAAAGACTCAATCCGATAAGAAAACTTCAAAGGGAAAACTCAATTCATCGCAAGAAGATAGAGAGGGGGGAAATCTATTTGATTCAATCTATATTAATATAGCTCGCGATACATCAAGATCGCTTCATCTCAAGAACACGTGAGAGAGATTTCAAACACATAGCTACTGGTACATACCCTCAGCCCCGAGGGTGAACTACTCCCTCCTCGTCATGGAGATCGCTGGGATGATGAAGATGGCCTTCGGTGATGGTTTCCCCCTCCGGCAGGGTGCCAAAACAGGATCCCGATTGGTTTTTCATGGCTCTGGAGGCTTGCGGCGGCGGAACTCCCGATCTAGGTTTCTTTTCAAAGGTTTGGGTATTTATAGGAATTTTTGGCATCGGTCTCACGTCAAGGAGGGCCACGAGGCGGTGACAAGCCACCCAGGCGCGACTAGGGGGTGGCCGCGCCTGGCAGGCTTGTGACCTCCTCGTGGCTCTTCTGGCCCAACTCCAATGCTTCGGGGGTATCTTTTGGTCCCAAAAAATCATACTAAATTTTCAACCCATTCCGAGAACTTTTATTTCTGCACAAAAAACGACACCATGGTAGTTCTACTGAAAACAACGTCAGTCCGGATTAGCTCTAATAAAATCATACCAAAATCATATGGAATTACTGTAAACATGGGATGAATACTTCATAAATTATAGATACGTTGGAGACGTATAATGGATACAGAAAGTTGTGTCTACTAAATTCATCAACTTCCTACCTCTCAAAAACGATTCATGAATAGGGTTGATCAAGTCTCATTAACAACCACTTCCAATTAGCATGAAACGAAGAACTTTCGGAAAACACTAAGTTACCTCAACAGGGATATGCATATCCCCACCCATAATTATATCATATTTGTTTTGGGCAGTAGGCAGAGGTAGTTGAAAACTTCCAATAGTGAGTGTCGGAGAATTCTCAATAACATTTACATCATTCACTGGGAATTTTTTCTTCGGAAAGTGCATCATATGCTCATTACCATTGATATGAAAAGTGACTTTGCTTTTATTGCAATCAATAGCAGCCCTTTCAGTATTCAAAAAGGATCTACCAAGGGTAATCGACATGTTGTCAACCTCCAGCATCTCAAGAATAACAAAGTATGGTAAGATAGTAACATTTGCAACAATAACGGGCACATCCTCACAAATACCAATAGGTATGGCAGTTGATTTGTCAGCCATTTGCAAAGATATTTCAGTAGGTGTGAGTTTATTCAAATAAAGTCTTTTTTTATAAAGAGAAAGGCATAACACTAACACGAGCTCCCAAATCACACAAAGCAATTTTGACATAATTTCTTTTAATGGAGCAAGGTATAGTTGGTATTCTAGGATCTCCAAGTTTTTTAGGTACTCCATCCTTAAAAGAATAATTATCAAGCATGGTGGAGATTTCAGCTTCAGGTATCTTTCTTTTATTAGTGATGATGTCTTTCATATATTTTGCATTAGGGTACATCTTTAAGATATCAGTTAAGCGGGTGCACAAAAAGACTGGCCTAATCATTTTAGCAAAGCGTTCAAATTCTTCATCATCTTTTTTCTTAGATGGCTTAGGTGGAAAAGGCATGGGTTTTTGAACCCATGTCTCTCTTTCTTTACCATGTTTTCTAGGCACAAAGTCTTTTTTATCATATCGTTTATTTTTAGGTTGTGGGTTATCAAGATCAACAACATGTTCTATTTCTACATCATTATCTGGTTCTTTATCATTATTAGGTTGAGCATCCTCATGAACATTACTATCATTATCTTTATCACTAGGTGAATGTTCATTACCAGATTGAGTTTTAGCATCAGAAATAGAGACATCATTATTATCATCAGTAGGTTTATCTATCTCAGGTTCACTAGAGGTACGCAAAGTCCTATTATTTTTCTTTCGTTTTTCCTACTTAGAAGCACTAGGTGCATTAGCATTAATTCCTTGAGAGTCTTGTTCAATTCTTTTAGGATGACCTTCAGGATAAAGAGGTTCTTGGGTCATTCTACCTCCTCTTGTCACTACTCTAATAGAATGATCATTCATATTATTATTCATTTCATTAAGCAATTCTCTTTGAGATCTAGCAACTTGTTCTAACTTAGTTTGAACCATAGAAGCATGTTTTCCTACACCTCTAACATCATTACTAATTCTAAATAACAAGTCACTTAAGTGAGCTATCATACCATAATTATATTTCAATTGTTTCAGAACATTTGCATTGAAGTGATCTTGTTTCCTAATGTAATTATCAAACTCATATAAGCACTGACTAGGATGTTTATTGTAAGGAATGTCACCTTCATCAAACTTTAATAAAGAATTTACCTCTACCACCTGTGGAGGTGGTGCTGTGTCAAGCCCATGCATTTCTTCAATAGGTGGTAAATTCTTAACATCCTCAGCTTGAATACCTTTTTCCTTCATACATTTCTTTGCCTCTTGCATATTTTTAGGACTAAGAAATAAGATACCCCTCTTCTTCGGAGTGCGTTCAAGTGGTGATTCACGGAGAGTCCAATCATCATAATTCTTCAATATATTATTAAATAGGTCCTTAGCTTGTTCAATGGTTCCTTCCCTGAAAACACAACCAACACAACTATCTAGGAAGTCCCTAGAAGCATCAGTTAGTCTATTATAGAAGGTATTCAATATTTCATTTTTCTTAAAAGGGTGATCAGGCAAAGCATTAAGCAATTGGACAAGCCTCCCCCAAGATTGTGGGAGACTCCCTTCTTCAATTTGCATAAAGTTAAATATTTCCTATAAGGCAGCTTATTTCTTATTAGCAGGAAAATATTTTTTAGAGAAGTAGTAAATCATATCCTCGGGGCTACGTACACAACCAGGAGCAAGAGTATTGTACCATATCTTAGCATCTCCCTTTAATGAGAACGGAAATAATTTGAGAATATAGTAGTAGCGAATCTGTTGGGAACGTTGCATGGAAACAAAAAAATTCCTACGCGCAAGCAAGATCTATCCATGGTGATGACCATCTACGAGAGGGAGAGTGGATCAACATACCCTTGTAGATCGCTAAGCGGGAAGCGTTAAGAAACGCGGTTGGTGTAGTCGAACGTCTTCGTGATCCAAATCGCCGAGCGTCCTGCAATCTCATCACGATCCTTCCCGTGATCCAATCACGATCCGTCCCGCGAACTCATCACGATCCGTCCCGCGATCTTGATCACGGTCCTTCCGGTCTAGCGCCGAACGGACGACACCTCCGCGTTCAGCACACGTACAACTCGATGACGATCTCCGCCTTATTGATCCAGCAAGAGGGAGCGGAGAGGTAGAAGAGTTCTCCGGCAGTGTGACGGCGCTTCGGCGTTGGTGGTGGAGCTATTCCGGCAGGGCTTCGCTTGAGCACTGCAGAAATCCGATCTAGAGGAGAAACTATGCACTGGAGGAACGGGTGGCATGTGGCTGAAAATCTTGTGACAAAAACCCTAAAACCTCTCGTATATATAGGAGGAAGTAGGAGGAGGCATGGCTCCCAAGGAGCCAGCCCTTGGGTCGTCCGAACCAAGGAGGATTGGAGGATTCCTCCTCCAATCCTAGTAGGACTAGGACTCCTTATTTTTGCCTTTTGTTGCCTTTTTCCACCTTTTTCTCTTTGGGATTTTCTTCCCAGCCGCATGGGCCTTGTGTGGGACTTCCACCAGCTCACTAAGGGCTGGTATTTACTCGCCCACAGCCCATGTAGCCTCTTGGGTCGAAATACCCGTCCCGATGGTCTCCTGGTACACTACCGGCACTCCCGGTACACTACCGATGAGCCAGAAACTTTTCCGGCGACCAAAATAGGACTTCCTATATATCAATCTTTACCTCCGGACCATTACGGAGCTCCTCGTGACGTCCGGGATCTCATCCGGAACTCCCAACAACCTTCGGTCACCACCATACATAACTCTATACTACCGAAACATCACCGAACCATAAGTGTGCAGACCCTGCAGGTTCGAGAACTATGTAGACATGAGCGAGACACCTCTACGGTCAATAACCAATAGCGGGACCTGGATGCCCATATTGGTTCCTACATATTCTATGAAGATCTTTATCGGTCGAACCTCTATGTCAAGGATTCAGTTAATCCCGTATAATGTTCCCTTTGTTCTTCGGTATGTTACTTGCCCGAGATTCCATCGTCGGTATCTCCATACCTAGTTCAACCTCGTTACCGACAAGTCTCTTTACTCGTTGCATAATACAAGATCCCGTGACTAACACTTAGTCACATCGTTCTCAAGTCTAATTGTGATGTTGTATTACCGAGTGGGCCCTGAGATACCTCTCCGTCATATGGAGTAAAAAATCCCAGTCTTGATCCATGCCAACCCAACAGACACCCTCGGAGATACCTGTAGAGCACCTTTATAGTCACCCAGTTACGTTGCGACGTTTGATACACACAAGGTACTCCTCCGATGTCAGTGAGTTGCATGATCTGATGGTCATAGGAACACATACTTGACATGCAGAAAACAGTAGCAATAAACTGACACGATCATATGCTATGTTTACAGTTTGGGTCTTGTCCATCACATCATTCTCCTAATGATGTGATCCCGTTACCAAATTACATCTCATGTCCATGACTAGGAAAACATAGCCATCTTTGATCAACGAGCTAGTCTATTAGAGGCATACTAGGGACATGGTGTTGTCTATGTATCCACACATGTGTCTGAGTTTCCGATCAACACAATTATAGCATGGATAATAAACGATTATCATGAACAAGGAAATATGATAATAACTAATTTATTATTGCCTCTAGGGCATATTTCCAACAATCTCCCACTTGCACTACAGTTAATAATCGAGTTCACATCACCATGTGATTCACATTGTTATGAATCTAACACCCACTGAGTTCTGGGGCTCGATCATGATTTGCATGTGAGAGAGGTCTTATAGTCAACGGGTCTGCGACATTCAGATCCATGTGTATTTTGCAAATCTCTATGTCAAACTGTAAAGACTGCTACCACACTCCATTTGGTACTACTACAAATGGCTGCTCCACTATACGTATTCAGATTGCTACTAAGAGTCATCCGGATTAGTGTTAAAGCTACCATCGACGTAACTCTTTACGATGAACCATTTATCACCTCCATAATCGAGAAACGATCATTAGTCTTTTAGTCACTAAGGATAATATTGACCGCTGTCCAATGGTCCAATTCTGGATCACTCTTGTACCCCTTGACGGACTCATGGCAAGGCACACACAAGTGCGATACACAACATGGCATACTATACAGAGCCTATGGCTAAGGCATAGGGGACGACATTCGTCCTTTATCTTTCTTCTGCCGTTGTCGAGCTTTGAGTCTCACTCAACTTCACACCTCGCAAATCAAGCGAGAACTCTTTCTCTGACTGATCGATTTTGAACTCTTTCAAAATCTTGTCAAGGTATGTACTCATTGAAAGTCTCATCAAGTGACGGGGGGACGACCCCGGGGTAGCCTCAAGCGCCCCTTTTCCCCCACCTCCTAACACGATTAAAGGGCGGGCCACCTCCCCCTGCAATCCGGCTACACCCCGTCGGAGGTGGTCCGCCGGCTGCACCCAGCCGGCCGGGCATTGGATACCATCTGCGGGGCGTGTGTGGCAACAGTGGCCCCCGTCCCATCGAGGGTCAGCGCCGGTATGGCTACAGCGGAAGCGTCAGGGCCTCTGACCCTGGCCGATGGCGATCGGGCCTCCAACAGTGTCGGCACGCCTTCAACCACTCTGTTACCTGCCCCGACGTGGCTACAGGGTGGTCGGCTATACTGTTGACCCCGGCCGGCCGCCGCAAGGGGCGGCCCGTGCCACGACGTGACCGACATCGGGGCCCGCCTCACGGGTTCCATCAGTGCTCGACGGGACCTTTCAGCCGGCGGGACCTACCGGCGACAAGACCCCACAGCCGGACCCCTGCAGCCGGCTAGAGAGGCTGCCGGCTAGGGCCCCCTTTGACCTTCTATTCGTATTGTATTCCGGGGGGTGGCCTATAAACCCCCCCGGGACACCCCCATGCAGGGGACGATGGACAATAAACGATCGATCGGCTACTCCACATCCACTCCACACATACGCACGTAGAGAGGCGGAAGAGCAGGCTAGCTCCTTTTTCCTCCTCGTCTCATACATCTCAAGGAGCACCAGTGTAACCCTACCGTCACCTCAACTAGACTGAGCAGGACTAGGGGTATTACCTCCCACGGAGGGCCCTGAACCTTGGTACATCGCGTGTCAGTCACCGCTTGGGCCTAATCCCGCTCCCGGGGCCCGCCTGCGTCCTTCGGCCCCTCTCGATAAGCCTACCCATGGCATCTCCCATGACGAAACCACGACATCAAGCATCTTGATCTATCTCTATAGATCTTGATGCTCAACAATTAGGTAGCTTTATCCAGGTCTTCCTTTGAAAAACTCTTTTAAAGCAACCATTTATGCTTTCCAGAAATTCTACATCATTTCCGATCAACAATATGTCATCCACATATACTTATCAGAAATTTTATTGTGCTCCAATCACTTTATTGTAAATATTCGTAATCTTTGTATAGACTCAAAAACCTTGATCACCTCATCAAAGTGTATATTCCAACTCCGAGATGCTTGCTTCAGTTCATAGAAGAATGAATGAAGCTTGCACACCTTTTAGCATCCTTAGGACTGACAAAACCTTCTGGTTGTATCACATACAACCTTTCCTCAAGTAAACCGCTAAGGAAACGATGTTTTGATATCCATCTACCAGATTTCATAATTGAAAAATGCAACAACTGCTAACATTATTCCAACAGACTTTAGCATCACTACGAGTGAGAAAGTCTCATCGCAGTCAACTCCTTGAACTTGTCGTAAACTTCTTTGCAACAAGTCGAGCTTTACAAATGGTGACATTTACCATGAGCGTCTGTCTTCATTTTAAACATCCATTTGTACTCAACGACCTGCCGTCCAACGAGCAAGTCTACCAAAGTCTATACATGGTTTTCATACATGGATCCTTTCCCGGATTTCATGGCCTCTAACCATTTGTCGGAATCCGGGCCCATCATCGCTTCTCCACAGCTCGTAGGTTCATCGTTGTCCAACAACATGACCTCCAAGATAGGGTTGTCGTACCGCTCAGGAGCAGTACACATCCTTGTTGACCTATGAGGTTCACTAGTAACTTGATCTGAAGCTTGATGATCATCATCATTAACTTCCTCTTCAACTAACATAGGTTTCACAGAAACAAATTCCTGCGCCGCGCTACTCTCTGGTTGAACAAAGGTTTAACAACCTCATCAAGTTCTATCTTCCTCCCACTTAATTCTTTCGAGAGAAACTCTTTCTCGAGAAAGGACCCATTTTTAGCAACAAACACTTTATGCTTGGATCTAAGATAGAAGGTTTACCCAACTGTCTTTAGGGTATTCTACGAAGATGCATTTGTCTGCTTTGGGTTCGAGCTCATTAGGTGAAAACCTTTTTCACATAAGTTTTGCAGCCCCAAACATTAAGAAATGATAGCTTAGGTTTCTATCAAACCGTAATTCACACGGTGTCATCTCAACGGATTTAGATGGTGCTCTATTTAAAGTGAATGTAGTTGTCTCTGATGCATAACCCCCAAATTATAGTAGCAAAACGATAAGACACATCATAGCATGCACCATATCAAATAGAGCACGACTATGACGTTCGGACACACCATCATGCTATGGTGTTCCAGGTGGCGTGTGTTGTGAAATAACTTTCACATTGTCTAAAGTTGTATGCCAAACTCGTAACTCAGATATTCACCTCCACGATCATATCGCAGACATTTGTTCTTGTCATGATGATCTTAAACTTCACTCTGAATTTGCTTTGAACCTTTCAAACGATTCAGACTTGTGTTTCATTAAGTAAATATACACTATATCTACTCAAATCATCAGTGAAGGTAAGAAAATAACGATATCCACCGCATGCTACAAGACTCATTGGATTGCATATATCAACATGTATCATTTCCAATAAATCACTTGCCCGCTCCATCCATCCGGAAAACGGGGTCCTTAGTCATCTTGCCCAAGAGGCATGGTTTGCATGTCTCAACCAATTCGAAATCGAATGAGTCCAAAGATCCATCAGCATGGAGTTTCTTCATGCGCTTTATACCAATATGACATTTAGCGGCAGTGCCACAAGTATGTGGTACTATCATTATTAACTTTGTATCTTTTCGCATCAATGTTATGAACATGTGTATTATTATGATCAAGATTCAACAAACCATTCTCACTGGGTGCATGACCATTGAAGGTATTACTCATTTAAACAGAATAACCATTATTCTCTAACTTAAATGAATAATCGTGTTGTAATAAACACGATCTAATCACGTTCATGCTCAACGCAAAACACCAAATAACATTTATTTAGGTTCGTCACTAATCCCGAAGGTAGAGAGAGCGTGCGATGTTGATCACACCAACATTGGAAACATTTCCAGCACACATCGTCACTTCACCCTTAGCTAGATCTTCATTTATTCCGTAGCTTTTATTTCGAGTTACTAACATTTAGCAACTGAACCGGTATCCAATACCCAGGTGCTACTAGGAGTACTAGCAAGGTACACATCAATAACACGTATATCAAATATACTTCTGTCGACGTTGCGAGCCTTCTTATCTACCAAGTATCTAGGGTTGTTCCGCTTCAGTGACCGCTTCTCCTCATAATCGAAGCACTTAGTCTCAGGTTTGGGTTCAACTTTGGGTTGCTTCACTGGAGCAGCAACTGACTTGCCATCCATGAAGTTTCCCTCCTTGCCCTTGCCCTTCTCGAAACTAGTGGTTTTACTAACCATCAACACTTGATGCTCCTTATTGATTTCTACCTTCGCGGTGTCAAACATCACGAACCGCTCAGGGATCATTATTTCTATCCCTGGCATTTTATAGTTCATCACCAAGTTCTAGTAGCTTAGTGATAGTGACTTGGAGAACTATATCAATCACTATCTTATCTGGAAGATCAACTCCCACTCGATTCAAGCGATTGTAGCACCCAGACAATCTGAGCACATGCTCAACGATTGAGCTATTCTCTTTCATCTTGTAGGCAAAGAATCTTGTTGGAGATCTCATATCTCGCAACACGGGCACGAGCCTGAGATCCTAATTTCAGCTCTTAGAAAATCTCATATGTTCCATGATGTTCAAAACGTTTCCGAGCCTCAATTCTAAGACGTAATGCATGACACACTAAACTATCAAGTAGTCATCAGAACGTGCTTGTCAGATGTTGTCAACACCTACAGATGACGCTAGAGGGGTTGGCGCACTAAGTGGTGCATTAAGGACATAAGCCTTCTGTGCAGCAATGAGGACAATCCTCAGATCACGGACCCAGTCCGCAATATTGCTACCATCATCTTTTGACTTTATTTCTCTAGGAACATATAAAAATTCAAGGGAGCTACATCGTGAGCTAGTAATCTACAACATAATTTTGCAAAGACACTAGTGACTATGTTCATGATAATGAGTTCAATTAATCATATTACTTAAGAACTCCCACTCAAATTGACACCCCTCTGGTCATTCGAGTGATACATGATCCAAATTCACCAACTCAAGTCCGATCATCACGTGAGTTGAGGTGGTTTCAATGGTGAACATCATGTTGATCATATCTACTATATGACTCATGTTCGACCTTTCGGTCTCTTGTGTTCCGAGGCCATGTCTGTACGTGCTAGGCTCGTCAAGTTTAACCCGAGTGTTCTGCATGTGCAACACTTGCTTGCACCCGTTGTATGTGAACGTAGAGTCTATCACACCCGATGATCACGTGGTGTCTCAACACGACGAACTTTCGCAACGGTGCACACTCGGGGAGAACATAATTCATCTTGAAATTTAAGTGAGGGATCACCTTATAATGCTACCGTCGTCCTAAGCAAAACAAGGTGCATAAAAGGCTTAACATCACATGCAATCATAAGTGACATGATATGACCATGAACTTGTGCTTTTGATCTCCATCTTGAAAGCACCGACATGATCTCCATTGTCACCGGCACGAGACCATGATCTCCATCATCTTGATCTCCATCAACGTGTCGCCATCGGGGTTGTCGCGCCCATCATGCTTGTACTACTATTGCTACCGTTTAGCGATAAAGTAAAGCATTAAATAGCGCTTAATGATTGACACGCAGGTCATACAATAACTAAAAACAACCCGATGTCTCCTGCCGGTTATCGTACTCATCGACATGCAAGTCATGATATTCTATACAACACATGATCATCTCATACATCACATATATCACATCATGTAATTGGCCATATCACAACACAACATACCCTGCAAAAACAAGTTAGACGTCCTCTAATTGTTGTTGCATGTTTTATGTGGCTACAACGGGTATCTAGCAAGAACAATTCTCATCTACGCAAAAACCACAACGGTGATACACTAGTTGCTTTTCAACCTTCTCAAGGACCGCCTTTGTCGAATCCGATCCAACTAAAGTGAGAGAAACTGGCACCCGCAAGCCATCTATGCAACAAGTTGCGGTTGAGGGAACGGTCTCTCGTAAGCGTACGAGTAATGTTGGTCCGGGCCGCTTCATCTCACAATACCGCTGAACCAAAACACGACCAAGGGAGGAAGCAATCTAAGCATCAACGCCCACAAACTCTTTGTGTTCTACTCGAGATCTCATCTACACATAGACCTAGATCATGATGCCACTGTTGGGAACGTTGCATGGGAAACAAAAAATTTCCTATGCGCACGCAAGATCTATCCATGGTGATGAGCATCTACGAGAGGGAGAGTGGATCTACATACCCTTGTAGATCGCTAAGCGGGAAGCGTTAAGAAACGCGGTTGGTGTAGTCGAACGTCTTTGCGATCCAAATCACCGTGCGTCCCGCGATCCAATCACGATCCGTCCCGTGATCCAATCACGATCTGTCCTGCGAACTCATCAGGATCCGTCCCGCGATCTTGATCACGGTCCTTCCGATCTAGCGCCGGATGGACGGCACCTCCGCGTTCAGCACACGTACAGCTCGATGACGATCTCCGCCTTATTGATCCAGCAAGAGGGAGCGGAGAGGTAGAAGAGTTCTCCGGCAGCGTGATGGCTCTCCGGCGATGGTGGTGGAGCTATTCCGGCAGAGCTTCGCTTGAGCACTGCAGAAATCCGATCTAGAGGAGAAACTATGCAGTGGAGGAACGAGTAGCATGTGGCTGAAAATCTTGTGCCAAAAACCCTAAAACCTCTAGTATATATAGGAGGAAGAAAGGAGGAGGATTGCCTCCCAAGGAGCCAGCCCTTGGGTCGGCCGAACCAAGGAGGATTGGAGAATTCCTCCTCCAATCCTAGTAGGACTAGGACTCCTCCTTATTTTTACCATTTTTTGCCTTTTTCCACCTTTTTCTCTTTGGGATTTTCTTCCCAGCCGCATGGGCCTTGTGTGTGACTTCCACCAGCCCACTAAGGGCTGGTATTTACTCTCCCACAGCCCATGTAGCCTCTTGGGTCGAAATACCCGTCCCGATGGTCTCCCGGTACACTACCGGCACTCCTGGTACACTACCGATGAGCCCAAAACTTTTCCGGCGACCAAAATAGGACTTCCTATATATCAATATTTACCTCCGGACCATTACGGATCTCCTCGTGACATCCGGGATCTCATCCAGGACTCCGAACAACCTTCGTTCACCACCATACATAACTCTATACTACCGAAACATCACCGAATCTTAAGTGTGCAGACCCTGCGGGTTCAAGAACTATGTAGACATGACCGAGACACCTCTACGGTCAATAAGCAAATAGCGGGACCTGGATGCCCATATTGGTTCCTACATATTCTACGAAGATCTTTATTGGTCGAACCTCTATCTCAAGGATTCAGTTAATCCCGTATGATGTTCCCTTTGTTCTTCGGTATGTTACTTGCCCAAGATTCGATCGTCGATATCTCCATACCTAGTTCAACCTCGTTACCGACAAGTCTCTTTACTCGTTGTGTAATACAAGATCCCATGACTAACACTTAGTCACATTGCTTGCAAGGCTTATTGTGATGTTGTATTACCGACTGGGCCCTGAGATACCTCTCCGTCATACGGAGTAACAAATCCCAGTCTTGATCCATGCCAACTCAGCGAACACCCTCGGAGATACCTATAGAGCACCTTTATAGTCACCCAGTTACGTTGCGACGTTTGATACACACAAGGTACTCCTCCGGTGTCAGTGAGTTGCATGATCTCATGGTCATAGGAACATATACTTGGCATGCAGAAAACAGTAGCAATAAACTAACACGATCATATGCTACGTTTGTAGTTTGGGTCTTGTCCATCACATCATTCTCCTAATGATGTGATCCCATTACCAAATGACATCTCATGTCCATGACTAGGAAACCATATCCATCTTTGATCAACGAGCTAGTCTATTAGAGGCATACTAGGGACATGGTGTTGTCTATGTACCCACACATGTATCTGAGTTTCCGATCAACACAATTATAGCATGGATAATAAACGATTATCATGAACAAGGAAATATGATAATAACTAATTTATTATTGCCTCTAGGGCATATTTCCAACATAATCCTCTCATCATGAGCTAAAATGGTGGCTATATCATTCAACTTAGTAAGATGAACCACTACATTTTCAGCTTTGTAGCCATGGAAAGGATCAGATTCAACCAAAGTGAATAACTCTGGGTCAACAGAGAATTCATAATCCTTATTGGTAACAAAGATATGTGAAGTAGCAAACTTAGGGTCATATTTCATCCTAGCATTCAAAGTCTTTTCTTTATATTTTCATAGAAATACCTTAAGATCATTTCTAGCTACTTGTCCATCCATAACATAACCCTCAGGTATCTTAGGCATTTCAAATCTAGGAGAGATAGGTCTAATAGGGCTTTCCTAATGATCAGTTTAAAAGGCTTCATCAATTTTAGTAGTTTCATTGGTTTCAATAATTTCATTCTCTTTAGCTCTAGCAATTTGTTCATCAAGAAATTCACCTAGTGGCATAGTATCATAAAGCAACGTACTAGCATCATCATAAGCATCATTCATAGCAGAAGTAGCATCATCAATAACTTGCGACATATCAGTATTAATACCATGTGGTGGTGTTGCAAGTCTACTCATAATAGAAGGTGAATCAAGTCCAGAGTGTGATGGAAAATCCGTACCTCCCCTCCTCTTAGAGGGCATGATCTTGGTTCTTCTATCATTCAGATTCGTCATAGTAATAAATTGATATAAATCCCTAGTGAGTCAACAAATATAGCAATGCTCCCCAGCAACGGCGTTAGAAAAAGGTCTTGATAACTGATGTCTACTACGCAACTTTATTCTTGTAGACTCGTGTTGGGCCTCCAAGCGCAAAGTTTTGTAGGACAATAGCAATGTTCCCTCAAGTGGATGACCTAATGTTTATCAATCAGTGTGAGGTGTAGGATGAATATGGTATCTCTCAAACAACCCTGCAATCAAATACAAGAAATCTCTTGTGTCCCAACACACCCAATACAATGGCAAATTGTATAGGTGCACTAGTTCGGCGAAGAGATGGTGATACAAATGCAATATGGATGATAGATATAGGTTTTTGTAACATGAAAATATAAAAACAGCAAGGTAGCGAGTGTAAAACAACGAGCTAAACAAGGTATAAATGCTTGGAAATAAGGCCTAGGGTCCGTACTTTCGCTAGTGCAATCTCTCAACAATGCTAATATAATTGGATCACATAACCATCCCTCGACGTGCAACGAAGAATCACTCCAAAGTTCTTATGTGGCGGAGAAAATAAGAAGAAATTATTTGTAGAGTACGAAACCACATTAAAGTTATCCTTTCCGATTGATCTATCCAAGAGAAACTAACACAAAGCTATCCTTTCCGATCGATCTATCGAAGAGTTCGTACTAGAATAACACCACATGATACGCATCAACCAACTCTCATGTCACTTAGATACTCCAATGTCAACACAAGTATCCATGATTTAATTATACGATATGCATCAAACAATTTCAGCTTCATAATACTCAATCCAACACAAAGAACCTAAAAGAGCGCGCCAAGATTTCTATCAGAGAACAAGGTATGAAAACATGCAATCAACCCCTATGCATAGATCCCCAAGGTCACCAGAATCCACAAGTTGACGCCATAACATATATCAAGTGAATCACTTGAATACCCCAATGTCACTCGAAGTATCCGCATGCAAGACATACATCAAGTGCTCTCAAACCCATGAAAGTATTCAATCCGATAATAACAAAATCTCAAAGGGAAAACTCAATTCATCACAAAGATAGAGAGGGGGAAACACCATATGATCCAACTATATTAACAAAGCTCGTGATACATCAAGATCTTTCCATCTCGAGATGATGAAGATGGCCACCGGAGATCATCTACCCTCTCCGGCAGGGTGCTGGAATGCCTCCAGATTGGTGTTTCATCGATACCGAGAGTTGTGACAGTGAAACAAGGAGTCTATGGTTATTTTTGATGGTTTCCGTATTTATAGAATTTTTGAGTGTTGGTTTCACGCGAAGATGGGCCACGAGGTGAGCACAAGATACCAGCCCATGCCAGAGGGGCCTGGCACGTGGTGGTGGATTGTGACCACCCCGTGGATCTTTTAGCCCTCCCACGAAGCTTCTAGTGCCTCTTTTGTTGCAAAAAATCGTCAAACTTTCATTGCATTTGGAGAACTTTTATTTCTGCACAAAAAAAACACCAGAGTAGTTCTGCTGAAAACAGCGTCAGTCCAGGTTAGCTCTAAATAAATCATATAAAGTGCATCAAAACCATATAAAAGTAATGTAAGCATAGGTGAATATGTCATGAATACTTCTTAAATTATAGATACGTTGGAGAGTTCGTACTCGTCCTCGAGTAGGTAAATGGTAACAGAAATAATTTATGAAGTGTGAATGCTATCATGGTGCATAAGTTTGATCGATGATAATTTCAACCACGTTTCCTAGAATCATAACTGTCGGTGCACTAGAGTTTTGGGTTCTCGAGTACCCCTTACTCGTCCATGGGCGGTAGTAGCCACCCTGGCAACAGGGCCCAGCAAGGACTTGCTTGATAGAAACACAAAATAATCAAGATCGTCGTCAAGACTGTGTCGGAAGGGCTATTAAACCCCCAGAGAAGACAAGGCCCCGGCAAGGCGAAACCCTGGCAAGGCGAAACCCAGGCAAGGCGAAACCCTGGCAAGGGAAAGCCCTGACAAGGCCCCACCAGCACACAGGCCAGGTGTCAATCCACCTGGACGCCTGTCACGGCGTCGACGTTGGAAGGGCTAAGTGGTGCCGATGGGACGGTCTCATGTCTTGTCCCACAGGCAGACATAGATGCCTAACGATGCATTAAATGCGCCTGTCCTACTCCGTCAGTGTTAGGTATGATAGCACTGTAGCTCTGTACACCCCGTGTAAGCATTGTACGCCACTATTGGGATCCCCTTCGGAGTATAAAAGGAGGCCCAGGGCGATACGAGGACTTTTCGACTTTTGGGAATTTCTAGCTCACACGCCTGGCAGCTGCTCAAAGCGCTCCTGTAGCTAGAACCCTAAGAACACTATCAATACAACCAAGAAGGAGTAGGGTTTTGCGCATCCGTGTGACCCAAACCTGGGTAAAGATCCATGTGTGTTGTTCATCAGACTGGCTCTTTGCATGAGCCTCCCCCCGGGCGAACCAAAAGGGGTCCCTCGGGTCCCATAGGTGTTCGTTCCCCACGACATCTTTGGCGTGCCAGGTAGGGGGCGCTAGATCGTGCGAACCCATTCTGGTGATCAGTGCGCCAGTTTCTTCATACTCATCGTCGCCATGGCCCCCAAGAAGAAGGGCCTGATAGCGGTTGGCCCATAGACGTCCGCCGTCCTTGTATCTGCACAGACAGGAGATGGTGTTGACATGGCTGGTGGCCGAGGAGGCGTAGGTTCGGAACTTCCACGACGCTCCGGTGATCAAGGCCAAGCAAGCGACGACGCTTGCCGTGGAGACGCCCATGGCGGCGGCGGGAACCCCCATGCCCCTGGGTCTCAGGTGGAGCGGTACCACCTGCGGGTGGTACCAAGGTTGTCAGAATCGCGATTCTGTTATACGATTCTACGACTTTACGATCCAAACTAACCCCTCTTATTCTATGATTTTAGTTCATAGAATCTACGTTTCTAAGATTCTGATAGTGAATATTTTACGATTTGCGATCCTACCATCAGAGTTCCGATTCGATTCAAAATCATGATCCTGATAACCTTGGGTGGTACGGCGAACTCCGGGGGCGGAAGGGTATCTTCTAGGTCACCCATGTCGGTGCCTACGCCGCAACCTTCCCAGGACGCGCGTGAACAGCTACGCCACGGCGCCCCAGTTCTCAACACCCCCATGAAAAAGCTCATGTGCATCACTCCCAAGGTGCATGAGACCACATGCTCGGTAGCATGCAAGTGGGAGTGGTGTGCCGATGCGGGACCGCGGTGGTGCTCCTTCTAACATAGTTAGAAGTCAAAGCACCTCACGTTCCTCATGCCGTTCACTCCCGACCACGTCGGAGGAAGCGATGGCACGGGCACAGCTACTCCTAAACTTCCCTCCTGCTGCGGAGAAGCTCGACAAATGGAGAGCCACCATTCATAGCCTCCTAGGCCTCGCAGATAAGTTTCGGTCCACCGAGCCGGCTCATGCCAGTGGTGAGAGGGCCGGAGGCGGCGCAAATTTGGTGCACTCTCCTTCACAGCAACATCACCGGTCACCGACTCGACGGACCAACGCTTACGATGGTTACTCGATGGCATCGTCTGACCCACAGACACACCGCGACCAGCAAGTTCTTTGGGAACGGGGCAAGGAAAACGCTCGAACTGCAATCGCGCGGCATCGGGAAGCATGCCTCGAGTCTCATAGGAGCGCAGGGCCCACTGTAGACAAGTCCGCGCCAGGGTATCCTGTCAGCCTACCCTACGAGGTGGGTTGCCCAGCGTTTACCCATGAGCTGGGGCAAGTCCAGTGGCCCAACTCCTGCACGTTCAAACAAGAAGTCCTAAAGAAGTATGATGGCAAGACTCATCCATCGGAGTTCCTGAGCATCTACACCATTGCGGTGCAGGCTACCGGGGGTCGGGACAATAGGATACTCGCCAACTACTTCCCATTGGTGCTTAACCTCAACGTCGGGTCGTGGTTGATGCACTTGCCAGAGGGGTCTATCGCCTCCTGGGTAGACCCGTGCCACGAGTTTGTTGGCGCCTTCACAGGAGGTCATCAAGCTCCTGACCAGGAAAGTGATATGCACATCATCCCTCAGAAGGAGGGCAAAACTTTGTGCAAGTACATCCAAAGCTTCAGCCACGTGCACCATAACATCCCAGACGTTCATCCGACCACTGTTATCAGCATGTTCCATCAGAACGTGCGCAACCGCAGGATGCAGGAAGAGCTGGCGATGAACTAAGTCAAGGACGTCGCCGGGATTTATGCTTTGGTGGACAAATGTGCTCGAGCTGAAGAAGGGAGGAGACTCCCCGGCGAAGATGTCGGCGCAGGAGTCGACTTTGAAGATGAAGACACCGCTACCCCGGGAAAGAGGGGCCGGCGGCAGACCAAGAAGCACAAGGGCAAGACCGTACTTACCGTCGGGGGATCCGGCAACCCTGGCACCACCAAGAAGGGCAAGGTTGATGGCCCCGGCGACGATGTTGCCGGGTGCGCCTCCTGCCACACCATGGCGGCTGCCGAGAAGCCAGAAGGCTCCGGCAAGCAGTATTGCAAGATCCATCGCACCAAAGGCCATGATCCCCAAGATTGCCGCCTAGTTTAGCAGCTTGACGAGAAGCAAAATGCCGAATACGAGAGGTGAGATAAGGAGAAAGGCTAGGATGGTGCTTAGGGGTCCGGCAAGAAGCGTGTTGGTCGAGGAGGTCTCCGCGGCAAGCCCAAGCAACAAAAAGACCGGCCCGCCCGTGGCCGCGACATGCAAAAGGGAGATGATGATGATGTCGAAGAGGACGACGAGTCCAACGAGCATGAGTTTTAGAAGGCTACATAGATGATGTGCATAGAGGGAGGTGCCTTGTCGCATTCCTCTCACTGCCAACTCAAATAGTGGGCATGCGAGGTTAATGCGGCAGAGCCCTCTATCGATGCATAGAGACCTCTGAAGTGGTCCAACACTCCTATCATCTTCGACATTGAGGATCACCCTGATCGCATAACTGCGGTCGGGTCCCTGCCGTTGTTGGTCTCACCAACAATCCGCATCCTCAAGGTGACGAAGATGTTAGTCCACAATGGGGCCAGCCTGAACCTGATCTCACCTGATGTCACCCAGAGGCTGCAAATTCTTGACAAAGATCTCGAGCCGACAGATGCTTTCCAAGGGGTCAATTCATGAAGAACTCAGCCAAAGGGACAGGTCACGCTGCCGGTGACGTTTGGTAGTGATATCAATTTCAGAATGGAGAAGATCGTTTTTGATGTCGCCAAGATCTCGTTGCCGTACAACAACATTCTTGGTCGCCCAACATTGGCCAAGTTCATGGCGGCCACCCACTTCGCTTACAACGTGCTAAAGATGCCCGGGCCAATGAGCGTCATCACTATCAACTCCGACAAGAAAAGTGCACTTATCTGCGCCGACCAACTCTACCGGGGGGCAACTGCAGCACCTGCCGCCAAGGCACTTGCTCCTACCGCTGAAGCTCCGGGAGGGGGGAAGAAGACCGGCAAGGCCTCTGGTGCACATTCCGTCAAGCGCACCTCTTCCGAGTGTTGCGCTCATGTTGACGATGTGCCAGAGAGCTCCAGCGGCAAGAGCAAAAAGTCCAAGGCTGCTCTGCCAAAGACCAAGAAGGTGCCCGCCAAGGAGGAAGACACGGGGGGGGGGGGACTTTCACCGTAAGTTCCACCCTTGACGACAAATAGGAAAGCGCGCTCGTTGCTTTCCTGCGGGCGAATGTTGATGTGTTTGCATGGAAACCATCTCATATCCCCGGTGTTCCCAGGAAGGTGATTGAGCACCACCTTGCCGTCTGCCCACATGTGCGGTCGGTTAAGCAGAAGGTCCGGAAGCAAGCTTTGGAGCGGCAACAATTTATTGCCAAAGAGATCAAGAAACAAGAAGCGGCTGGCTTGATCAGAGGAGTACTCCATCCAACATGGTTGGCCAATCGAGTCGTAGTGCACAAGGCGAATGGAAAATGGAGGTTGTGCATTGATTTCACAGACATCAACAAAGCCTGCCCCAAAGATCCTTTTCCCTTGTCGTGCATCGACCAGATCGTGGACTCCACCGCCGGTTGCGACTTGTTGTATTTCCTTGACGCCTATTCCGATTATCATCAGATTTTCATGGCCAAGGAAGACGAGGAGAAGACCGCATTTATCACCCCATGTGGTACGTATTGCTTTTTTGTATGTCTTTCGGGTTGAAAAGTGCTGGTTCTACTTTTGCAAGAGTGGTCCAGATTGGTTTTGAGCCCCAGCTACATAGAAATATGGAAACTTATATGGATGACATAGTGGTCAAAACCAAGGAGAAGGCTACGCTAATATCAAACCTAGAAGAAACATTTGCCAACCTGCGCAAGATCAACATGAAGCTCAACCCTGAGAAGTGTGTGTTCGGCGTCCCATCTGGCAAGCTTCTCGGGTTCTTTGTATCTCAATGAGGAATCGAAGCAAATCCCGACAAGATCAAAGCGATTGAGCAAATTGAAGCACCAAGACGAGTCAAAGACGTGTGATGTCTTGCCGGCTGTGTTGCTGCTTTGAGTAGGTTCATCTCAAAATTTGCTGAGCAGGCCCTGCCCTTTTTCAAAATCTTGAAGAAGGCGGGTCCAATGAAATGGACTCCGGAAGCGGAGGCAGCGCTGAAGGATTTGAAGAAGTACCTCTCCTCTTCGCCAGTCCTAGTCGTGCCAAAACCACAAGAGCCATTGATGTTGTATGTGGCGGCACCGAATCAAGTGGTGAGTGCTACACTAGTGGCTGAAAGAGAAGTCGATAAAGATGCAACGGAAATGGCAGGGCCGCCAAGCGACGAGCCAAGACATTCCTGACAGGGTCTGGTGCCGGCAAGGGAGGACCTGCGCAGTTGAATGAGGCAATCCAGAAGAAGAAGGTGGTGCAGCGCCCAGTTTATTTTGTTAGCTCCCTATTGCAGGGGGCTAGGTCGAGATATTCTGGCATGCAAAAGTTTCTTTTCGGCCTTCTTATGGCCTCGAGGAAGCTGTGCCACTACTTCCAAGCACATGAGATCACAATTGTCACTCGCTTTCCGCTACAGCGGATCTTGCGAAACCAGAAGCTACCGGCAGGATTGTGGAGTGAGCTTTGGAACTATCAAGCTTTGGTCTTATGTTTGAAAGCACTTCGACCGCTCAGAGCAGGGCCTTGGAGGAGTTCATTGCAGAGTGGACCCTAACGCCCGACGAAGAAGTTCTAGAGTCAACTCTCCCCGGTAAGGAAACCGATCAAGAATGGATCATGTATTTTGATGGAGCTTTCTCGCTGCAAGGCGCCGGTGCCGGAGTGCTGCTTGTCGTGCCCACCAGAGAGCACCTCAGATATGAGATTCAGATGCACTTTCCCCAGGAGATATCAACAAACAACACTGCCAAGTACGAAGGGCTGCTTGCCGGTCTCAAGATCATGGCAGACCTTGGGATCAAGAAACGTATTGTCAGGGGTGACTCTCAACTTGTCGTCAGGCAAGTGAACAAATATTACCAAAGCCTGTTGATGGAAGCTTGTGTAGATGAAGTGAGGAAGTTGGAAGAATGTTTTGACAGCCTACAAATGGAGCACGTTCCACGTGCAGAAAACAGCGTTGCCGATGGCCTGTCAAAGTGTGCTGCTCTTAAGTTACTTGTGGAACCAGGAACTTTCGTGCTCCAACTAACTCAACCCTCCGTGACACCATCAACTGGGCAAGAGAAGAGAAGGAAGTTAAGTTCCGGCAAGTACTTCCCGGCAGGGCTCTCAGAAGCCACCGACGAGAAGGTTGCCAGGGACAATGGCAGGCTTGTCAGTGAGCATTGTGCTCCAGCAGGGCCTCCGTCTCTTGTCATGGAAGCACATGCTCCTTCCAGGCTTGCTGGGGTGCATCAGGCTCCGGTGGGTCCTCAGGCCCTCGCTGTTCAGTCAAATGCTATCCCGGCAGAGGATATGCCTTTAGTCCTTGTTGTCGAGCCTCAGGCTCCAGCATGGGCGCAACACATCGTCCTTTTCCTTCAGACAGGAGAATTCCTCGAGGAACAAGAGGAAGCAGAGAAAGTAGCTCATCGGTCTCATATGTACCAGTTCATAGACGATGTCCTGTATAGAAAGAGACCGAACGGCGTGAAACTCAAATGCATTTCCCGGGAAGATGGACGAGAGATGTTGGCAGAGATACATGGAGGCATATGTGGCTCTCACATAGATCGAGAGCACTTGGCGGAAGGCATTCCGTCAAGGTTTCTTTTGGCCCACTGCCCTCCAGGATGCAACGGCATTAGTAACCAAGTGTGAAGCGTGCTAGTTCCATTCGAAGAGATTACATCAACCAGCTCAAGCCCTTCAAACGATCCCTCTCTCCTGGCCATTTTTGGTATGGGGGCTTGACATCTTGGGCCCCTTTCCCCGCGCTGCCGAGGGATTTGAGTACTTGTACATCGCAATTGACAAGTTCAGAAAGAGGCCAGAAGTGGAAGCAGTGAGGAAGGTGACGGCACAGTCAGCCGCCAAGTTCTTCAAGGGACTAGTTTGTCACTTTGGTGTTCCCAACAAGATCATCACTGACAATGGCACATAGTTCACGAGCCGCACCTTCGTGCAGTATGTCCAAGACCTTGGCAGCAGAATCTGTTTTGCTTCTGTTGCCCACCCGAGGAGCAACGACCAAGCGGAAAGGGCTAACGCTGAAGTGTTGCGAGGCCTCCAAACAAGAACTTTTGACAGGTTGCACAAGTGCGGAAGTCACTGGATTGATGAGTTGTCGATGGTTCTTTGGTCAGTCAGAACGACACCAAATCGAGCTACCATCCAGATACCATTCTCCCTCGTCTATGGGGCAGAGGCAGTGCTCCCCACAGAACTCATATATGGGTCACCTCGAGTGCTCTCTTATGATGAGATCGAGCAAGAGCAGTTGCGCCAAGATGACACGACGCTCCTAGAGGAAGACCGTCTTCAGGCTATTGTGAGAGCTGCACGCTACCAGCAAGCTTTGTGCCGCTACCATAGCCACAAAGTTAATTCCAGAAGTCTTGAGGAAGGCAACCTTATTCTTTGGCGAGTTCAGTCCGCCAAGAATTCCAACAAGTTGACGCTGAAGTGGGAAGGTCCTTATCGGGTAGTACGAGTCACCAGGCCTGGCGTAGTCCGCCTGGAGACCAAAGATGGTATCCCAGTGAGCAACTCCTGGAATATCAAACATCTTCACAAGTTCTACCCATAAGGCGCGATTGTCGGGCCTCCCGGCAACCACCTTTTGTACAAGTCTTGTCGCTGAAGCATGTAATCCTTGGTACAGAGCCAGGCTCAGACCCTGTGCGTAGTTCAAAAAAGATAAGTGTTTTGCAATCTTGATTGATTTTCATGTTTACTTATGTGCATGTCCATCTGAGGTGTTGCATTACACTTAATCCCGGCAAGGGCTAACGGACGACCAAGGTTCCATATCCATATTTTCTCTTCTTTCTTTTTCTCAAATGACAGAAGGTCACCTCACGTGTCGCTTTGTCGGAGGGGAATGGTGGTACGAATACCTATGAGCGACGTCCCAAAATAACTTGCCGAAGGGAGCACAACAACAAAAAGATAAGTTGCAAAAACCCTGAGTAAATTCTTGCCGTGAAGTTATTTTCCTTGGGCGATTTCGATCTTTGTACAGACAACCTGCATGCACAGGAACCTTGTCGCGATTGGCTATGCCCTCATTGTGTTCGGGACCGCTCAACGGCTTAAGTGGTCATGCACGTGCTCCTTGTTTTGTTTCGAGTCTGCTCAATGACTCAAGTGACAATGCTCGCGCCCTTGTTCTGTTTCGAGCACGACCAACACCTTGAGCGGTGGCGCCGAGGATGCCAAGGCGTCTTGCCGGTAGTAGCACCGCCAGCAGGCTGCTAAGGACCTATTCCTCAAAGCGCTCGGGGTAGGGATACGCACGCCGGCAAGATTCTTCCAAAAAGGCGTAGGGAAAGTCCCATGCACAGAAATAGTCTAACAAGGAAGATAATACACGGTCATTCAAAATAGGATGAAATTTACATGAGATGTCGTTTTTTCATAAGTACATCTTTATTTGACATTCTCCCCTAGGGGAGATTACAAGAAGAAAAAGATGGAAAGGGGAGGCGGGCTTCAAGAAGAAAAAGATGGTGAGAGCCCCTAGCAGAAGCCCGGGCTAACCCCTCTGGACCAGCATTGTGCGGAGGAGCAGGGCTACCAGATGGGCAGGCAAGAACCTAGCCCCTCTTGGACCAGCATTGTGCGGAGGAGAGGGCCAGCACGGGCAAAAAGGGGGATGGACCCCAGAAGCCGAAGTCCACGGGCCTGCTGGAAGATGAGGCAGTGCCCAGGACTAAGGCTCCCGACAAGGTCATCCTGCTGGGAGGGGGAGAGGCGTGAGGCTGGCAGTGATGGTGCGGCCAGCGGTCAGTCCGATCTTGACTCGTCGGGCTCTGACTTGACCGCCCAAAGATCGGGCTCATCGTTGTTGTCTTCGCCGCTTTCCTCCTCATCATTCTCGCCCGAGGATAGACTTTCGGCACTGCTCGAGCTCTCTTCGTAGCAAATGAGATGGACGCTGGAACGCCCATAAATCTTGATGGAGAGCATATTGGCCTACGTCATTTTAAAGCGAAGTACATGCACCACCTGGAGGTTGTGGGTGCGGGCAAAGGTCTTCCAGCCACGCCTGAGAAACATGACGCGGTTCGCTAGGTACTCGACGTTCACCCGCGTCGCGCCGTTACAACAACTAGCCACCCGTAACCACATGACGGGTGGCTTGTTGGCCTCCATTGCCCTGGCGAAGAGGCGAGGGAGGCGCAGATGACTCCGAACGGGGACCGGCCAGCTCGAGGACGAAATCCAGCACCGTCCCCTCGGCGTGGGTCTCCTCAATGGAGAGGCCTGACGTCGGAGGAGGGGTGGAGCAGCGCTCCGCCTCCCCCGACCTCAGCCTCCGCGACGGCCGTGACCCCTCACGCCTCTTCCACCGCGTGAGCTCGAACCACCCTCCGCCTTCATTGTTGAAGCGACGGCATGATCCCGACGAGAGGTCATCCTCGGAGTGGAGGGCGGTGGCCGCCCTCGCCCCCTGTTCATGCTAAGGGCGAGTGCTACCTGAAGGGTGGGAAGACGCGGAAGGGAGAACTATGGAGGTTTGCTATCACAAGATGGAAGGAGGATGGATGGGTGTCGCCCTCGCTAACCCCCAATTTATAGGGGGAAGCGCGGGGGCTGGCTCCCCCCCACTCCAAAGGACGCCGCCCACCTCCTCCAACAGCGGCGCCCTCGATCACGGGGCGAACAGTAACCGCCCTGTTGCCCCAATCCATGGCACTGTAGTTATTGCTTTTCCCAGGGACTTTAAATCACGGGCGCTTATTAAGGGCTCGACGCTATGCATGCGGCGCGCGTGGCGAAAATGACGTGACGCGGTAGTTAAAAAATTTAAACGGCTGCGTCACGCATGTATCCCACGTCCCGCATTCAATGGACAACGTGGGGAAGCGTAGCGAGCGAAATGATCACAACCGCAAGGCCCCTGCCACGCATGCCCGTGCACTGTTTGGGCCTTGCCCAACAACACCCCGCGACGTGTGTGGCCCAGGCCTCGGGGCTCTTGTTGGTGCACTAGAGTTTTGGGCTCTCCAGTGCCCCTTACTCGTGCACGGGCGGTGGTAGCCACCCTGGCAACATGGACCAGCAGGGACTTTCCTGATACAAACACAAAAGAATCAAGACCGCTGCAAGACCTTTCCAAAAGGGCTATTAAACCCCCAGGCAAGACAAGGCCCCAGCAAGGCGAAATCCCGGCAAGGCCCCGCCAGTGCACAGGCCAGGTGTCAATCCACCTGGACGTGTATCGCGGCGTCAACGTTGGAAGGGGCTAAGCGGTGCCGATGGGTCGGTCTCCTGCCCCGTCTCACAGGCGGACAGAGATGCCTGACGGTGCATTAAATGCGCATGTCCTACTCCATTAGTGTTAGGTATGATATCACTGTAGCTCTGTACACCCCGTGTACGCACTGTACGCAACTATTGGGATCCCCTTTAGAGTATAAAAGGAGGCCCATGGTGATACGATAGAGGACTTTTCGACTTTTGGGACTTTCTAGCTCACACGCGTGGCAGCTGCTCAAAGCGCTCTTGTAGCTTGAACCCTAAGAACGCTCTCAATACAACCAAGCAGGAGTAGGGTTTTACGCATCCGTGCGGCCCGAACCTGGGTAAAGATCCCCGTGTGCTGTTCATCGGACCGGCTCTTTCCACGAGCCTCCCCCCCCCCCCTCACCAAACCGAAAGGGGTCCCTCAGATCCCATAGGTGTTCGTTCCCCACAACAATAACAGAAACTCTTTCTCATAAAACTCATCATGATAAAGTAGCAACTAAAATCTCTTGAAACTTAATAACATATGTTCTTAGTCACCAAACAATTGCAATTCAACTTATTCTCAACAAAGTATAAGTAAGAGATCCACATACTCATTCATCATATAGTCTTCTATGATTGCTAGTACTCAAAGCATATTTTTAGATAAATGGCATCCATCGAACACATACAAAGATAGGGGCTTAATGTTTTGCCTCCCAACTCATTTATCATAGAGATAATTGTTAACAATAATAAGTCATGATCAAGTATATTTGACTCGCCATATGTTCCTAGATCTTTCCCCACCACATGATGCTTGCCAGCTAGAGAATAATTGAGGTTGAAATGATAATGCATACTATTAACTTTTGCATAAAAGTAAATACTTAAAGGTAAAAGCTAGGCCTTCGTAGAGGGAAGTAGAGATTTGCAAAGGTGCCAAAGCTCAAAGCTTAATTCGGAGATAAATATAATTTTGGGAGGTGCACCCTTCCTATCAACGTTACGACCAAGAGTTATCAATATCTTCCATGTTAAACACATTAGCAACGGTTCCCAATCGGTAAAAGCAAAGGTTTACTCCCCATCCACCAACAAACACACCCCATGTCTAGTCAAATCCATGGGTATCGTCCATACCAACAACATTCCTAGGGGAGTTTTCTTTAATTATTTGCATTTTTTATTTCAGGACTGGGAATCCCTATTACCGCCCCTCTCGTGCACGGACGAGTGAACAAACACTCATCGTGAGAATAACCCGCTTAACATGGAAGATACTGACCGCCCCATGTCGCACCATGAGCGGTCCAAGCACACAAAACATATGCTCATTTGAAATTTTAGAGGTGGCACATGCAAATTTTCTTGGAATGGCAGGGTAATACCGCATATAGGTAGATATAGTGAACTCTCATAGTAAGAAACTGGGGTTAAGGGTTTTTGGATGCACAAGTAGTATCTCTACTTAGTACGAATTTTTGGCTAGCAAAAGATTCTAAGAAAACACCACATGTTGGAGGATCCATAACAATATAACTTCTATGCAAATATACACAACCATAACTCATTAAGTTGTCTTCCTTGTCCAACTCCAACTAATTTGCTCAAGTTTGAAAATAACTAATGGGCATTCACAATCATAGAAGATGTCCAAGATAATATATTTGTATGTGAAAGTTCTCTTTCTTATATTAATCATTCACGAATTGCTTGTATGACCAATATTGTGATTATCAAACATTAATAGATTTCGGTTTCTAAATGCAATGTTAATCTACTACTAGGCATGATATGAACATATAATTTCAACTTCATGGTATTCAATCCATTCAATAATTTACTCATAGGATATAAGTGAAGCACAAGAGTAAATGACAAGCTACTCCAAAAAGATATAAGTGAATATCAAGCGAGTAATCAAACAATAAAGTAGTTGCTGATGAATTAGTTGTTTTTATGTGTACTAACGAGGCATCCCCAAGCTTAGACCCTTGAGTACTCCTTGAATATTACCCTTTGGGGCCTTGAGCATCACCAATCTTATGTCATTTCGATACGTCTCCAACGTATCTATAATTTATGAAGTATTCATGCTGTTATTTTATCATTCTTGGATGTTTTACAATCATTTTATAGCAACTTTATACCATTTTTTGGGACTAACCTATTGACCCAGTGCCGAGTGCCAATATCAAACGGAGTCCAAACACCACGAAACTTTTTGGAGAATTGTTTTGGACCAGAAGGAACCCAATGGGCCAGAGCTGCACCTGGGGGTGTCCTGAGGGGGGCACAACCCACCAGCATGCGCCAGGGCCCCCTAGCATGCCCAGGTGGGTTGTGCCCACCTCGGTGGCCTCCCGCACCCCCTCTTTGCACTATAAATTCCCAAATATTCCGAAACCCTTCGGGGTAGCCCTAGATCAGAAGTTCCGCCGTCGCAAGGCTCTGTAGCCACCGAAAACCAATCTAGACCCCGTTCCGGCACCCTGCCGAAGGGAGGAATCATCTCCGGTGGCCATCTTCATCATCCCGGCGGCCACCGCAATGAGGAGGGAGTAGTCCACCCTCGGGGCTGAGGATTTGTACCAGTAGATATGTGTTTAATATCTCTCTCTCTCTCTCGTGATCTATATCATGGGCTTCGTTAATATAGATGGACCATATGATGTTTCTCGCCTCTATACACTTATTGTGATGAATTGAATCTTTACCCTTTGAAGTTTTGTTATCTCGGCATGAATGTTCAGATTTGGGAACACATGATGTATGTCTTGCGGTATGAATACTTGAGGTGACATTGGGGTATCTTACTGGTTCGCTTGATATACGTTATGGCACTCAACTTGCGGATTGCCGCGGTGATATTGGGGTAATCTATGCATAGGGGTTGATGCATGTTTTTATTATCTTTTCTCTGATAGAAACTTTGGGGACCCTTTGTAGTTCTTTGTGTGGATTGAGTATGATGAATATGAATTTGCTTTGGTGTTATTCTAGTACAAACTCTTCAGTAGATCGATCGAAAAGAATAGCTTGTGTTATTTTAGTACGAACTCTAGGATAGATTGAACGGAAAGAATAGCTTTGAGGTGGTTTCGTACCCTACAAACAATTTCTATCTTTTGTTCTCTGCTAATAGGAACTCGAGAGTGATTCTTTATCGCACTTGGAGGGGTGGTCATATGATCCAACTATGTTAGCACTGTTGAGAAATTGCACTAGCAAAAGTATGGACCCTAGGCCTCATTTTCAAGCATTGGAATACCGTTTTTGTGCCCGTTTACTATTTGCAACCTTGCTATTTTTATTTATTCAGATTATAAAAATATATTTCTACCATCAATATTACACTTTTATGACCATCTCTTCGCCGAACTAGTGCACCTATACAATTTTCCATTGTATTGGGTGTGTTGGGGACATAAGAGGTTTCTTGTATTTGATTGCAGGGTCGTTTGAGAGAGACCATCTTCATCCTACACCTCTCACGGATTGATAAACCTTAGGTCATCCACTTGAGGGAAAATTGCTACTGTCCTACAAAACTTTGCGCTTGGAGGCCCAACACGTGTCTACAAGAATAAAGTTGCGTAGTAGACATCAAGCTCTTTTCTGGCGCCGTTGCCGGGGAGGTGAGTGCATGAAGGTATATCTTTAGATCTTGTAATCTAATCTTTTAGTTTCTTGTTTTATCAATAGTTTGTTTTATTTAAGAAAACTATAAAAAACTGAATTTAGGTTGCATCATATTATTGATCATCTTTATAATATCTTTCTTCAAAATGATGGATCGGAAAATTGTGCTCAATTGTTAGAAGAAGAAGTCAATAAAATGTTTGGCACAAAATATTTGAATTATGAGCATGATTGCAATGTTGTTAGTATGAATTCTTTGATTATCCAAAGTGTTAATGATGATTGCTCAAGTCATGACAAAAATGTTTCTTATAAGCATGTCAATTTTTGCGGAGTGAACTGGGAGTGCAAATGCACACCAAAAAGGGAAGATAGATTTTGTAAGAAGCATAAATATTTAGCAGCGAAAAAGTTGCAAGAGAGGCTAGATGATTGTGCTGAAAGATGTAATTTCTTTCGCCATCCTTGTGAACTTTGCAATAAACGTGGTCATTTAAATCTCCAATGCAAATTATTTCATGACCAAATCGTGTCCAAAAATTGTGACAACTTGATTACCCTTGAGCATCCCAAAGATCTTAGTCTTCTTTTGGGGTATGAATAAATGAAACGTATAACTAAGGGTTTTCCAAATCCCGAGAGATTACTTAATTTTGATCTAGAGGAAATTTATATGTTTTGTGCGATAAATTGCATTGAGAATCCTAATATTGCCAACTATCTAAAGACAAGAAAACAAAAGTAATATGAAGATAGTACTAAGGAAAGGGAAAATATTTCACAATATCCTCCTAGTGTTTATTATGATGAATCAGGTAACGAGGAGGAGCTTCCTATCCAATCAATCTCTTCAACAAGAAGCTTGAAAAAATTAATTAACCCACACACATGATGTGGTGAAGAAGAAAAGAAGAAAGAATAGAGGTAAAAAGGTATCTCTCACAAATAATGTTTCTCCTATCACCATTGTGCCTCATGAAAGTGAATCAAGTATGTTGATGGAGAATGATGATATTGAGTATGATTTTGTGATACCTACTACTTGTTGTAATGATTATGATTGGGAAGTCAATGATGTCCCTTATTATCTTGAGAATATTTTTAGCACTTGCTTGGAAGAATATGATAATAATGTTTTCTATACTATTGGTGCCATTCATGCTATTTATAATAATGATTGTGATGATATGCAAAACCACAAGCTTGGGGATGCTATGTTTAATGAGTATGATATGTTTGAAGATTTATTTGCTAGAAATAATGCTTTTCCTAAGCTTGGGGATTATTTTCTTAATGAATATGATCCTTTGATTCCTTCTACTTTAGATAAGAAAATTTATTATGATGGTAGCATGCCACCTATTTATGATGATTACATTGATGAAAGTGGGTTTGGAAGAGTGTCAACTCTAGGTAGTAGTGATCCAACTATTTTGGAGGATGTTGAATCTTATTACAATATTTATTAAAGTGGACTTGGAGAGGTCATGACTTTATCTAGTGATACATCCACTATTTTGGAAGAGGTTTCAATTGACTATGACAATAAACTTGCTATCTATGATGATTATTATGATGACATGTATGCAAGAGTAATAAATTTTCTATGCTTGTGCATCATAAAAAGAGTGTTGTATGTGATAGTTATATTTTTGAATCCATTCATGATGCCTCTGAAAATTATTATGAGATAGGAACTTATGCTCTTACATATTTCAATAATATCAAGTTTCTTCTCTATGTGTTGATTGTTTTGAAGTTGTACTTGTTTTGCCTTCCTATGCTAGTTGGTTCTTGTTTTCATGGGTTGCTTGCTCACAAAACACCTATTCGTAGGAATTGGGTTAAACTTAAATGTGCTTGACATGTGTTTCATGATGCTCTCTTCATGTTTCAATTCTTTTCTTTTATGCGAGCATCATTGAAATCATCTTGCCTAGCTTAAAAGGCATAAAAGAAAAGCGCTTGTTGGGAGACAACCCAACACTTTTACCTACTGTTTTTGTGTGTCCAAATTATTAATCTACTGTAGTAATCATGTTTTATTGATTTTGTTTCAATAAAGTACCAAGTAAAGCCTTTGGGATCATGTGGGGTGATAATTGATTTGATCTTGCTAAAAACAGAAACTTTTGCGCTCACGAAAATAATTATAATTTTTAACAGAAGAGCGATTTGGAGTTGTTTCTTTTCTAAGAATATTAATATTAAAATTTCTCATGGTTTCCTAATTTTTAAGAATTTTTATAGTAGCAGAAGTATGGTTGGAGTACAGATTACTATAGATTGTTCTGTTTTTGACAGATTCTGTTTTCAATGCATAGTTTGCTTGTTTTCTAGTTTCTATGGCTTATATTGCTCAATATAAATTGTGTAAATGATATTATACAGTAGGAATTGTGTGATAACAATTATGGATCTTGTCTTGACAGTATCAACGTGAAATGGTTTGCTCTTTATCATACTAACCCATCTCACGAAGTTCCATTAAGTTTTGTGTGATTGAAGTTTTCAAGTTTTAGGTGAGATGTAGATATTAGGAAAATTAGGAGTGACAAGGCCCTAGCTTGGGTATTCCCAAGGAAACTCCAAGGTAACATTCTATGAATATCCAAGCAACTAAGCTTGGGGATGCCCCGGAAGGCAGCCCCTCTATTGTCTCCAACATTATTGGTAACCTTACTTGGAGCTATGTTTTCATTCGTCACATGATATGTGTTTTACTTGGAGCATAAATTTATTTTGTTAGTAATTTTTTATGTTATTTATAATAATATTTTGCATATTTATTTCAATAAAAATGACAAGGATAGCCCTCACCATGCTTATTTTGCAAGTACACATGTTGCTTTTTCAAAACAGAAAGTTTACCATTGTTGAAAAAATTCCCTAGAAACTTAGGAATGTGATAAAATGTTGAAACTTTTTAATAATAAGATATGATAAATTTTATACAGTTTTTAAATTTTCATAACATTTGGAGTTTAAGAAGTATCGATACTCTTGCATTCTTTACAGACTATACTGTTTTTGCAGATTGCTGTTATGTTTGCATTGTTTGCATATGTTTGCTTGTTTAATGATTCTATTTGAGGATAGGAGTGTTAAATATGGAGAGTCATTTAGTATGCAATGTTTAATAATAATTTTAGTGATTTTATACAGTAAATAATGATAAGGTTTTTGCATTAGTTTATACTAACTTATCTCACGAGTCCTTGTTGAGTTTTGTGTGGATGAAGTTTTCAGTATTAGGAAAACCGTGATATGAGAAGAATTAAGGAGACACAAAAGCTCAATCTTGGGGATTCCCAAGGCATACCAAGATATATTCAAGAAGTCTCAAGCATCTAAGCTTGGGGATGCCCCGGTAGGCATCCCACCTTTCTTCTTCGACAATTATCGGTTAGTATCGGTTGAGCCTAAGTTTTTGCTTCTTCACATGAGTTGTGATATTTTTAGAATGTAATTTTATTTTTGTTTTACTTGGTGTTTTAATAAAATACTTAGATCTTAAAGTTTTAAAGAAAATAGAGTCCTCAAATAGTCGCCAAGGAGGCTAAGTAAGCGGCATTCACATCCCGTCAACGAAGCTCTTTTCTATGTCATTTACTCTTGTGCGTCAATTATATCCTATGAGTAAATTGTTAAATAAATTGAATGTCATGAAGTTGAAACCATATCATGCCTAGTGGTAGCTTCACATTGGGTTTAGAAAGTGAAATCTTTTGAGGCTTTACAATCACAATATTGGTCATACAAGCAATTCACGAATAATTAGTATAAGGAAGAGTACTTTCACATGCAGATACACTATCATGGAAATCTTTTGTGATTGTGAGCCCCCATAAAAATATTATATGCCAAAATTGTTGACGTTGGACAAGGAAGACAATGTAATGATTTATGTTTGTTCATATTCACATAGAAGTTATATTGTGATAGATCCTTCAACATTTGGTGCTTGCCCCCCATCTTTGCCAGCCAAAAATTCTGCACCAAGTAGAGATACTACTTGTGCATCCAAAAACCCCTAAACCCAAATCTTATTTTAAAGAGTCCACCATACCTACCTAAGGATTGAGCTAGATCCTTCAAGTAAGTTTTCATCGGTGCAATAAGGCAATAAAAATTGCTTCTAAAAGTGTTAGATCATTTAGTGTAAGAGAAAATTGAGCGTTGTACAAACTTGTGATGGCAAAGTAATAAAAGCGACGATCTGCATAATAAAGGTTGCTATCATAAGGGGGAATATAATGTGATGTTCTTTTGCACTAAGGGGTTGAGCATACAAACAAATAAGTGCATGGCAACCTCTGCTTGCCTCTGCGAAGGGCCTATCTTTTACTTTTCAGTATTTGCTTTTATGCAAGGAGTCAAAGTTTTCTCTCTACTCATTTTTATTTTTCTCCTTTGGCAAGCATCATGTTGTGAGGAAAGATCTAGGCACATATGTCCAGTTGAATATGGGTAGCATGAGTTATTATTGTTGACATCACCCTTGAGGTGAATACGTTGGGAGGCAAAACAATAAGCCCCTATCTTTTTATGTGTCCGGTTGAAACATTTTGCTCATGTGTACGTGGTGAGTGTTAGCAATCATAAAAGACTATATGATGGTTGAGTACGTGGATCTCTTACTTAAACTCCATTGAATAAGTTGAATTGCAATTGCTTGGTGACTGAGAACATAGGTTGTTGAGTTTCAAGATAATTCATGGTTTGAACCTTTACATGTGAATTGGTTGCTACTTTAACATGAGAAGTTTTATAAGAAATAATTGCTATTATGATGCTAGGAAAAGTGACTGAAATTATCATTTATCAAACCTATGCACTTTGCTAGCATTCATACTTCATAAATTATTTCAATTATCATTTACCTACTCGAGGACGAGTAGGAATTAAGCTTGGGGATGCTAATACGTCTCCAACGTATCTATAATTTATGAAGTATTCATGCTATTATTTTATCATTCTTGGATGTTTTACAATCATTTTATATCATTTTTTGGGACTAACCTATTGACCTAGTGCCCAGTGCCAGTTGCTGTTTTTGCTTGTTTTTACATCGCATGAAATCAATATCGAGCAGAGTCCAAACACCACGAAACTTTTTGGAGATTTTTTTTGGACTAGAACGACCCCAATGGTCCAGAGCTGCACCTGGGGGTGCCCCGATGGGGGCACAACCCACCAGGGCGCGCCAGGGCCCCCTAGCGCGCCCAGGTGGGTTTGCCCACCTCAGTGACCTCCTGCACCCCCTATTTACACTATAAATTCCCAAATATTCTGAAACCCTTCGGGGTAGCCCTAGATCAAAAGTTCCACTGCCACAAGGCTCTATAGCCACCGAAAACAAATCTAGACCCCGTTCCGGCACGCTGCCGGAGGGGAGAATCATCTCCGTTGGCCATCTTCATCATCCTAGCGGCCACCACGATGAGGAGGGAGTAGTTCACCCTTGGGGCTGAGGGTTTGTACTAGTAGCTATGTGTTTGATCTCTCTCTCTCTCTCTCGTGATCTATATCGTGGGCTTTGTTAATATAGATGGATCATATGATGTTTCTCCCCTCTATACTCTTATTGTGATGAATTGAATCTTTACTCTTTGAAGTTTTGTTATGTCGGATTGAATATTTAGATTTGGGAACACATGATGTATGTCTTGCAGTATGAATACTTGAGGTGACATTGGGGTATCTTATTGGTTCACTTGATATACGTTATGGCACTCAACTTGCGGATTCCCGCGGTGATATTGGGGTAATCTATACATAGGGGTTGATGCACGTTTTTATTATCTTTTCTCCAATAGAAACTTTGGGGACCCCTTGTAGTTCTTTGTGTGGATTGAGTATTATGAATACGAATTTTCTTTGGTGTTATTCTAGTACGAACTCTTGAGTAGATCGATCGGAAAGAATAGCTTGCGTTATTTTAGTACGAACTCTAGGATAGATCAAACGGAAAGAATAGATTTGAGGTGGTTTCGTACCCTACAAACAATTTCTATCTTTTGTTCTCCGCTAATAGGAACTCAGGAGTGATTCTTTATCGCACTTTGAGGGGTGGTCATATGATCCAACTATGTTAGCACTATTGAGAAATTGCACTAGCGAAAGTACGGACCCTAGGCCTCATTTTCAAGCATTGCAATACCGTTTTTGTGCCCGTTTACTATTTGCAACCTTGCTATTTTTTATTTATTCAGATTATAAAAATATATTTCTACCACCAATATTACACTTTTATCACCATCTCTTCGCCGAACTAGTGCACCTATACAATTTTCCATTGTATTGGGTGTGTTGGGGACATAAGAGATTTCTTGTATTTGGTTGCAGGGTCATTTGAGAGAGACCATCTTCATCCTACACCTCTCATGGATTGATAAACCTTAGGTCATCCACTTGAGGGAAAATTGCTACTGTCCTACAAAACTCTGCGCTTGGAGGCCCAACACGTGTCTACAAGAATAAAGTTGCATAGTAGGCACCACCTTTCTACTCCTAGTTCACCTCATATCGGTACCTCTCCCAAAACTTGAAAACTTCAATCACACAAGACTTCATGGAACCTCGTGAGATGGGTTAGTGTAGTAAAAATAGATCATTCACTTAGGTACTGTCACGATAAGGTTCATAATTGTTATCAAATAATACCTATTGTAATATATCATTCTCATAATTTATGTTACTCAATGTAAGCTATGGAAACACTTGAAACAAGCAAAGTATACATGCAAAACAGAATCTGTCAAAAAGAGAACAGTCTGTGAAGATATGAACGATCACCATACTTCCCTGACTATAAAAAATCTAAAAAATTATTTAAAAACATAGAATTTTCATAGAAATTTTGTGTAAAAATTTCAGATTATTTGACACTCCAGTAAAATCATATAATTCATATACTGGACGCAAATCTTTATGTTTTTGCACAGAATCAAAAAAACAAGTATTCACACTATCCCAAAGGGTTTACTTGGCACTTTATTGAAATAAAAGACACAAAACATTATTACTACAGTATCTTAATCATGGGAATATATAAAAACATAAAGTAAAAGTGTTGGGTTGTCTCCCAACAAGCGCTTTTCTTTAATGCATTTTAGATAGGCATGATGATTTCAGTGATGCTCGTATTGGAATAATGATTGAAACATACAAAAGAGCATCATGAATCACATGGCAAGCACATTTAAGTCTAACTCATTTCCTATGCATAGGAATTTTATGAGAAAAAAATTTATGGGAGCAATAATCAACTAGCATACGAAGGCAAAACAAGTGCAACTTCAAAACTTTGAACATGTAGAGAGGAAACTTGATATTATTGCCATTCCTGCAAGCATATGTTCCCCCCCCCCCCCTCGTAATAATTTTCAGTAGCATCATGAAGGAATTAACCAATATAATTGTCACATGCAACACTCTTTTCATGATATACAAGCATAGAAAATTTATGACTCTCCACATAAGCAAACTTCTTCTCATTCATAATAGTGGGAGCAAACTCAACGAAATAACTATCATGAGGTACTTGATTGACATAACCACTTTGAAAATTAAAATCATGATAACAAGATTTTAATTACACTTTATAGCATACATGTCATCAGAATAATCATCATACATAGGAGGCATGCTATCATCATAATAGTATTGCTCTTCAAAACATGGGGGAGTAACAATAGCATCTTCATCAAACATAGCATCCCCAAGCTTGTGGGTTTGCAAATCATTAGCATCATGGATATTCAAAAAATTCATACTAACAATATTGCTACCATGATCATAATTCATGTAATTCTCATTAAGTATTTTCATAAATTCTTCCTCTACCAATTGAGCACAATTTTCCTAGACATCATTTTCACGAAAAACATTAAAAAGACGAATCAATTGATGCAACCTAAACTCCATTTTTTGTAGTTTTCTTTTGTAAATCCAAACTAGTGAAAGACAAGAAACTAAAATATTTAATTACAAGATCTAAAGGTATACCTTCAAGCACTCACCTCCCCGACAACGGCGCCAGAAAAGAGCTTGATGTCTACTACACAAGTTTATTCTTGTAGACTCGTGTTGGGCCTCCAAGCGCAGAGTTTTATAGGGTAGTAGAAATTTTCCCTCAAGTGGATGACCTAAAGTTTATCAATCCATGGGAGGTGTAGGATGAAGATGGTCTCTCTCAAACAACCCTGCAATCAAATACAAGAAATCTCTTATGTCCCCAACACACCCAATACAATGGCAAATTGTATAGGTGCACTACTTCGGCGAAGAGATGGTTATACAAGTGCAATATGGATGATATATATAGGTTTTTGTAATCGGAAAATATAAAATCAGCAAGGTAGCAAGTGTAAAACAGTGAGCAAAACGGTGTATAAATGCTTGGAAATAAGGCCTAGGGTTCGTACTTTCGCTAGTGCAATCTCTTAATAATGCTAATATAACTGGATCACATAACCATCCCTCAAAGTGCAACGAAGAATCACTCCAAAGTTCTTATCTAACGAAGAACATAAGAAAAAATTGTTTGTAGGGTACAAAACCACCTTACAGTTATCCTTTCCGACCGATCTATCCAAGAGTTTGTACTAAAATAACACAAAGTTATCCTTTTTGATCGACTATCTAAGAGTTCGTACTAGAATAACACCATATGATACACATCAACCAACTCTAATGTCAACTAAATACTCCAACGTCACCACAAGTATCCATTAGTTTATTATATGATACACATCAAACAATTTTATTTTATAATGCTCAATCCAACACAAAGAACCTCAAAGAGTTCCCCAAGATTTCTATCGGAGAACAAGGTATGAAACGTGCAATCAACCGATATGCATAGGTCCCCAAGGTCATCGGAATCCGCAAGTTGACGCCATAACATATATCAAGTGAATCACTTGAATACCCCAATGTCACTACGGGTATCCGCATGCAAGACATACATCATGTTCTCTCAAATCCATAAAAGTATTCAATCCGATAATAACAAAATCTCAAAGGGAAAACTCAATTCATCACAACAAGACAGAGAGGGGAAAACACCATGTGATCCAACTATATTAACAAATCTCGTGATACATCAAGATCTTTCCATCCCAAGAACACGAGAGAGAGATTGAACACATAGCAACTAGTACAAACCGTCAGCCCCAAGGGTGGACTACTCCCTCCTCATCATGGCCTTCGTCGGGATGATGAAGATCGCCACCGGAGATGATCTACCCTCTCCGGCAAGTTACTGGAACACCTCTAGATTGTTTTTTCATCGATACAGAGAGTTGTTGTAGTGGATTGAGGAGTCTAGGGTTATTTTTGATGGTTTCTATATTTATAGGATTATTGAGCGTCGGTTTCATGCGAAGGTGGACCACGAGGTGAGCACAAGATACCAACCCACGCTAGAGGGGCCTGGCACGTGGTGGGGGTTGTGCCCACCCCATGGCTCTTCTAGCCCTCCCACGAAGCTTCTAGTGCCTCTTTTGTTCCAAAAAAAATCTTCAAAAAGTTTCATCGCATTTGGAGAACTTTTATTTCTGCACAAAAAACAACATCTCGGTAGTTCTGCTAAAAACAGTGTCAGCCCGGTTTAGTTCCAAATAAATCATATAAAGTGCATCAAAACCATATAAAAGTATTGTAAGCATAGGTGAATATAGCATGAATACTTCGTAAATTATAGATACTTTTGAGACGTATCAATAAACCACAAGTATAGCGGATCGCAACACCTTTCGAGGCTAGAGTATTCAACCCAAATTTATAGATTCGACATAAGGGGAGTCAAATAATATTTGAGAGTATTAGCAGTTGAGTTTTCAATTCAACCACACCTTGATATTAAATATCTACAACAAAGTGATCAGTAGCACATTAATATGATAGTTTGATAGCAGTTGTAACGGTAACACTAGCGGTAACAGTAGCAATAATAGTTTTGTAGCAACTGCAATAGTAACAGTAGCAGTAACTTAGCAAGAACAATATGTGGAAAACTCGTAGGCACTGGATCGGTGTATTCGCTGGATGATATTCATAATATAACAATCATAACCTAGGGCGACATAGTACTACGTCTAGTTCGTCAATGTAATGTAGGCATGTATTCCGTAAA
Organism: Hordeum marinum; assembly: GCA_022496015.1. NCBI lineage: Eukaryota > Viridiplantae > Streptophyta > Magnoliopsida > Poales > Poaceae > Hordeum > Hordeum marinum. Next base: position 392,941,795 of record CM039672.1, read on the forward strand.
TAGTCATACGTGCTTATGGAAAAGAACTTGCATGACATCTTTTGTCCTACCCGTGGTAGTAGGGTCCATAAGGAAACTAAGTTATATTAAGGCCTCCTTTTAATAGAGAACTGGAAAGAAGCATTAACACATAGTGAATACATGAACTCCTCAAACTACGGTCATCACCAGAAAGTATCCCGATTACTGTCACCCCGGGGTTTACGGATCATAACACGTAATAGGTGCATATGACTAGGCAAGATCGGATCAAGAACATAGATATAATGATGATAACATAAACGGTTCACATCGAAAATCATGGCACCCGGGCCCTAGTGACAAGCATTAAGCATGGCAAAGTCATAGCAACATCAATCTTAGAACATAGTGGATACTAGGGATCAAACCCTAACAAAACTAACTCGATTACATGATGAATCTCATCTAACGCCTCACCGACCAGCAAGCCTATGAACGAATTACTCACTCCTGGTGGGGATCATAATGGAATTGGTGATGAAGGAGGGTTGATGATGATGAAGACCGAAGATTCCCCTCTGCGGAGCCCTTGACGGGCTCTAGATCTGGCCTCCCGGTGAAGAACAGGAAGTGGCGGCGGCTCCGTCTAATGAAACACGATAAAAAAAATTCCTTGATTTTTCTCTCTGGAAATAGGAATTTATAGTGCTGGAATTAGGGTCAGCGGGGCCACGAGGTGGGCACAAACCACCAGGGTGCACGTGGGGGGGGGGTGGCGCGCCCTAGTGTATCGTGCCCAGTCAGCCCCCCTCCTCCAGTGATTTTTGGCTCCAGTATTATTTATTTATTCTGAAATAAATCTCCAAAAAGTTTCGTTCGATTCCAAGAACTTTTATTTCTCCACAAAAACAACACCATGGCTGTTTTGTTGAAAACAACGCCAATCCGGGTTAGTTTCATTCAAATCATGCAAATTAGAGTCCAAAACAAGAGCAAAAACGTTAGGAAAAGTAGATACGATGGACATGTATCATGGACGTGCTCGTCCTCCTCCCTGACACGGCGACATACCACCTCAACGGGGGCCCGCTCCCTCCGCAACGATAGTGGTCCATGTGACCGCCACCAAAGAAGCTCCGGGTCGACGATAGGAGCTCGATTCCTCACAAAGACGCGTGCCCAGAAGGTAGCACCTCCCAGTGACAGCCCAACGCAGCCCAGTCCCAGACATGGCGCCTCTCAAGCAAGTTATTGCCACCGAGTCGACGACGAGGATGTGGGCCGGGCATCGTCGACGTCGACAACTTATAAACATGGGATTTGCATAACAATGATTATCATTTTATTATGCTACTCATATTTATAAACAGATTCCTACTCAAACTAAAAAAACAAATTCTGACTCAAATTTCTATAGGGCTTCGTCAATTCGACGACTATGTTATGCAACCGATTCGACGGCTACGCTATGCAAAGTTATAGACATGGGATTTGCATAACAATGATTATTGCAATCTTAATTTTTTTGAATATGCTTTATATGCAATATGTCAATTAGCAAATCTGCAACATCTAAAACATTATCTAAACTTCTAAACATCTAAACATGGGATTTGCATAACAATGATTATTCCAATTCGAATGCCAAGTGATTCCAATGCAAGATTATTCAAATTCCAACATCTAAACAAAATCTAAACATCATCTCAGTTATTCCAACATCTAAACATCATCAAGAACTTATTTCAATCATGCAAAAAGAACATCTGCTGCTGGAGACGAACGGGTCGGGGCGGGTGACGGCGCGGAGAGGGAGGAAGCAGAGAGGTGGAGGCTCACCGTGGGAGGAGGGGAAGAGCTATAGGGGCTCATCGGTAGGCAACAAGGGTGGTGATTCCGTCAACGGTTATAGCAGGGGTGCGGGAGGAAGATGACGACGCGAGGTGGCGTAGTGCGGTCGGACGGCGCGCATGAAGAAGACAATCTCAGTCGGAAAGGCGAGCAGCCTGGTAGCGTTCTGGATGTCTCGGGTGGTGGCTGATGCCGGGACATGAAGGTCGCGGGGTTATATAGAAGATACCTTTAGTTCTGGTTGGTCTCCAACCGGGACTAAAGGTCTTCTTTTTGGCGGCCCAAATTCCGCGCGGGAAGGGACCTTTAGTCCCGGTTGGTGGCTCCAACCGGGACTAGAGGTCTATTTTCTCTTTTTTGTTTTGTTTTGTTTTTCTAAACATGATAGTTTTGTTTTTTGGTTTGGAATAACTGTTAGAATATTTAGAGTTTTTGAATGAATCTTGTTGCTTCAGGTCAAAAAATTATAAACTTTCCCTTAGTGCTAGTAGTTTCGAAATTAAATAGTTTAAATTTGAATTCTTTTAAATTTTGTGTGAATCACTAGTTTTTGAAGAACTTTAGTTTAAAATAGATTTTTGAGTGATTGTTTTTCTTGTTGTTTAATATTAGTATGTTTTATCACTATTACAAATTGGGAATTTTTAGGATATTTTAAATAAGTGTTTTAATCAAAATCAGATTATGTTTAACTCTTATAGTTTAATACCTTCATTTGTTTTAATCAAAAGTGGTACAAATGAACTCTAAAAAGGTTGAAACTTGGCATGGTGTCATCATTTCACCCACATAGCATGTGCTAAAAATTTAAGAGAGTTGCAACAAAAACTGGATGCACTTCATATACAAATTGGACCATCTCCTTCGAAGTGTGAGGTTTTCAAACGGAAAATAATCTGTTACAAAGGCATTTCATTTTTTAAATCTGATTTCAACTCAAGACTTTTTGTACATTCAATATGCAGCATTCAAAGCCATATCCTCAAATTTGAACCATTTCTAACTTCATTTGCTACTTCCCATGCATTTAATGATTTTTTGAGCTAAATGACCTTGAAATTGAAAATCATTACAAATGAACTTTAAAAAGGTTGAAACTTGGCATGGTATCATTATTTCACACACATACATGTGCTACAAAGTTGATAGGGTTACGACAAAAACTGGATGCACTTTGTGTACAAACTGGACCATCTCCTTCGAAGTATGAGGGTTTCGGATGAAAAATCATCTGTTACAAAGGCATTTCATTTTTTAACTTATTTTAACTCCATACTTTTTGTGCATTCAATATGCACCATTCAAAGTCACGTCCTCAAATTTCAACCATTCCTAAATTCATTTGCTATTTTTTTCATGCATTTAATGATTTTTTTTGTGTTGAATGACCCTGAAATTGAAAAGCAGTACAAATTAACTCTGAAAAGTTTGAAACTAGCGTGGTATCATAATTTCACACACATAGCATGTGCTAACAATTTGAGAGGTTTACGACAAAAACTGAATGCACTTCGTATACAACTGACCTATCTCTTTTTTTCGCGTGTGTCCCTTTGCGGTGTAACCATGTACAATCTTCATCATTTAACAGGACGCTTGAGTAGTCTTCACTGTAAAGGGAGGAATTTCATGAAACTTTTCATAATCTTGTGACATGTCTGCCTTGTCCTCCACCCGATGTTTCATTTCCCTAAAAGAACTATGTGGTGCTTTGGCTCACCGTATGATGTATCTGCTTCTTTATCTTTCCTTTTTCTCGGTTTGGTAGACATGTCGTTCACATAGAAAACCTGCGCCACATCATTGACTAGGACGAATGGTTAATATGTGTACCCAAGATTGTTAAGATCCACAGTTGTCATTCCTTACTTCAGGCCTACCTTAATCCCTATCAGATTGACCCATTTGCACCGAAACAAAGGGATATGTAAATCACGTCCATAGTCAAGTCTCCATATCTCCTCTATGTAACCATAATATGTGTCCTTTTCCCTATTCTTGCTTGTTGCATCAAAGCGGACACCACTGTTTTGGTTGATGCTCTTTTTTATCTTGGGCAATCATGTAAAATGTATTTCCCATTAATCTCGTACCCTTTGAAAGTCAATATAGTCGAAGATGGTGACTTGGACAACAGTACAACTCATCTCCAACACTATCGTGATTCATGAGATGTGTTTGCAACTAACCGTCGAAAGTCCCCATGTGTTCACGTGTAATCTAGTCGTGAGACTGCTCCAGGTGTTTGGAGCATAGAATATTCTTGTGTTCATTGATATACGGGGCCACCAAGGTGGAATTTTGGATAACTGTGTAGTGTGCTTGGGCCCAAGAATGCCAGTCCCTACATATTAGTGACTCCTTTCCTAGCGTGCCTTTTCTCCTCACTCCCCCCTTATACCGCGATTTAGGAACACCAATCGGCTTAAGGTCAGGAATAAAGTTAACACAAAACTCAATAACCTCCTTTGTTTCATGGCCCTTAGAGATGCTTCCTTCTCGCCTAACACGATTATCAACATATTTTTTTAAGACTCCCATGAACCTCTCAAAGGGGAACATATTGTGTAGAAATACAAGACCCAGAATGACAATCTCTTCGACTAGGTGATCTAGGACGTGCGTCATGATATTGAAGAAGGATGGTGGGAACACCAACTCGAAACTGATAAGACAATGCACCAAATCATTATGTAACCTTGGTAGGATTTCTGGATTGATTACCTTATGAGAAATTTCATTGAGGAATGCACATAACTTCACAATGGCTAATGGAACATTTTCCGGTAGAAGCCCCCTCAATGCAACCGGAAGTAATTGCGTCATAATCACGTGGCAGTCATGAGACTTTAGGTTTTGGAATTTTTCCTCTGCCATATTTATTATTCCCTTTATATTCAACGAGAAGCCAGACGGGACCTTCATACTGAGCAGGCATTCAAAAAAGATTTCCTTCCCTTCTTTGGTAAGAGCGTAGCTGACAGGACCTTCATATTGCTTTGGATGCATGCCATCTTTTTTATTCATACGTTGTTGGTCATGTTGTGGCTCCGATGTATCTTTTGTCTTCCCATACACGCCTAGGAAGCCTAGCAGGTTCACGCATAGACTCTTTGTCACATGCATCACATCGATTGTAGAGCGGACCTCTAGGACTTTCCAATACTCTAGCTCTCAAAATATAGATTTCTTCTTCCACATGGGTGCGTTCTCATCAGCGTCATTCGGAACAGATTAAACATCAGGACCCTTTCCAAAGATTACTTTTAAATCCTTGACCATATCAAGTATATCATCACCAGTAAGGTGGCTAGGCTTTTTTCGGTTATCCGTCTCACCTTTGAAATGCTTGCCTTTCTTTCTTAAGGCATGCCTGATCGGAAGGAACCGACGATGTCCCAGGTACACAACCTTCTTATATTTATCCAAATATATACCTTCACTCTCATCTAAATAGTGCGTGCATGCATTGTATCCCTTTTTGTCTGTCCTGAAAAGTTATTGAGAGCAGGTCAATCATTGATGGTTACAAACAACAATGCTCATATGTGAAATTCCTCATGTTCGTGCTCATCCCATACATGTACACCTTTTAAATCCCATAACTGTAAAAGTTCTTTAACTAATGGCCTTAGGTATACATCAATGTCATTGCCGGGCTGCTTAGGGCCTTAGATGAGCGGGAACGACCGCTCAGAAATGTCCCTCCCACCAAAAATCGTTGTCGATAGGGGTCAAACTCGGGTCGTCCTCCTAGCCCGTGAATCTAAAGGTTGAGTGCGAACTTTTATTGCGCCCCACAATTTTTTTTACAGTTCAACGTCCGATACAGGGTTTGTTCGGGTCACTTTTACGCGCAGAACCGTAAACTGGCGGGTTTTTTGCGTGTCGGCGCGATATAAGGGGTCTATTAGAGTTTCTCTTACTATCACAGTCTTGATTTACTAGGCCCCTTGTATTTTAAGTTATATTTGACCTTCATTTTATCTAATAAAATATAAGAATTACATATAACAGAAATAATATCATTGAAAACTATATTCAAATACAAATTCAACGATATAATTTTTGATGACACACATTGACTATTTGCTAGTAAAATATGCGGTCAAATTTTGACCTAAAATATGATGAGGCTAATAAACTTGGAGGAAGGTGTTGTTCTGATCCCTGCGCTCATGTGAGGTCGGGTGTTTTTTGCCTAAAAATATCTAAAATTTTCACGTACCAAACACTGACAAATGTTTTCATAACTTACAAAGTTTCGTCATGAAATGACATTTTTGAAGCATTGATATTGCTTTTTTCCCATGTTTTTCACCGATATCATCCGGTAATGGAACTTTAGAAGCTATGAAATAAAAAGATTCAGTTTTTTTTCCCAACGGTTCACTGACTCATGTGATCTCGGGATTACAACAGCCACGCCCACTATAGGCTTCATTCATATACAGATATACTACTAGCAAAAATGCCTGTGCGTTGCAATGGGAGAAATACCAGGCTCCAACTCCGACTCTCCCTTCTCGTGCGTCGATGGCAAGGCAGTCTTTTTCCCGGTGTTTCAGCCCCTCTAAAATGTAAACTAAGGACTTGTTACTAAGAAACAATTAGGTCATCACGATCGTCAGGGAAATAAAATAAAATATCGCTTTAATCGATCAATCACTTCTCATGTCGCCTCTTTCTCCGCATTGCCAAACAATCTTCTTCCAGTGGCCATATGCCGCATGGGAGCAGAAAATAGATTCAAAATTCGGCAACCACCGTGTATGCATATTTGGCCTATGTTGTGTACGTCGGGCGTCGCTGTGCTCGCATGCACATTGTCGTAGATGAGTGAAAGAAATCAAGATGAACTAATCTAGAGGCAATGGGGCCAATCTTTTTTGTTCGTTGTCTAGTTACTGGCATAAGATCTGGTATCTCATTGTAGATAATTGGCCTCTTTCACAAGAGTTTTGCTACACCTACGGGATTATACTACGAAATGTTACGCACAAGATGATGTGGCTTTGTTCGATTGGATAGCACGCCCCTCACCCTAAAAATCAGGGGGGATTTGTTAGAATTAGGGAAGGAGATAACTGTTTTAAGTAGGATTACGTAGAAATTTTCGTAAGTGTAGCATTTTTGCTTTCACAAATAGTCAATTTTCTCTTGTCCTTCCTATTCATATCTCTTGATTTGAATCAGCCTGATAAAAGAAAAGGTAAAAAAAGAAAAAAATAAACAAAAAAAATTGAAAGAGTGGATTTGAACCCGGGGGTTCCAGTTTCAACAGGGGTGCTCTTGCCAACAGGCTATGACAATGTAGTTGAGTATTTACCGGTTCTGTTTAAAATAAACCAAAATCTGGCGGAGCAACTTGTGATAAAAAATGAATCGTTTTTTCTGATTTACAGATAGTACAGTGGGTAATTTGTGTCAACTTCGGGGTATATTTAATGACGAACGACCAGAAGTTATCTGTACTTTATTATTATATATATATAATAGTATTATATTATATATATTTATATTATATTATTATTACTAGGTAGAGAGGTAGACATAATACAGTGGCTACAAAAGACGGACGCCCTGACCGGTCTTGTCCGGTGACGCCCATCATACGTACGAGAGAGAAAGACAGCGCGCGTACTACTCCTACATCGAGGGTCAGTACGTAGGTACGCTGGCCTGCCGCCGTGCCCCGTGCACGCCTGCGCTGCGCGGCGCGATTCCGTCCGGTCCGGTCCGGTACCCCCCACAATAATTCGGGCATGCCGTATGGGGCTCATCTCCTCTCCGCTGCCGGGCGTCTGACGCTGACACCCTCCGTCGCCGCTGCCAAGAGAGGGAAAACGCAGCGCAGGGTCCGTGCCGTGCGTGGCCCCGGGCCGATCTGTCGTCCGCCGCTGCCTCGCTCGCTCGCTCACTCACTCACGTGAGCCTGCCCCTGCCCCTGCCTGATGTCATTTACCGCATTGCCTGCCTGCGACTTGTTCCTTCCGCCTTCAAGATCAGATCAGATCAGATCAGATCAGGTCAGGGCAGCCGGGCAGCCCTGCCGTGTTCGGCGCCGATCGGCGCCAAGCCTGCCGCAGGCGCCGTGGCCGTCGACGGGAGAAAGGAACAGGGAAAAGGACGCGAACTACCCACGCAAAAAACGCAGCAGAGGGATCAGAAAAGGCTCCATCGCTCTGGTGGTACGTACTACGCGCAATCAATGGGGGCCCGAGGGCTACCGGCGTAGACAGGCGACGGCACATGCGCGACGTGTCGACCAGGCAGCGGCGGTGGAGGCGGGACGGCCCCGCCGGAGTGGAGACGGGGCGACAGATCGCCGCCGCACGTGGGACGGCAGATCGAGGCGCCGTGTCGCCGTGACGGGGGCAAGGCCGGGCCGGCGCGCGCGCACGTGGACCGGGAGAATCTGTCGCCGAAGCGAGGCATGTCCGTTCCGTCGCCGTCCGTCCTTTTGACTGCCGGACTTGGTTTTCCGCGTGGGTCGCCGTTGGCCATGCGTACGCTGGGCGCGCGCATGGGGCGTCTCCGTCACCAGGGACATCTTATTTATTTAACTTTCGTAGTATCAAATCATACTTGCGCACCTACCGGCATTGATGGGCAGGACATCTACAGCACCAAATACTCCGTACTCCTACTCTTATAGAGTAAGTACGTAGCAGCCGCCACCGGCCGGCAGCAAAAGCCTGTGACACTACCTAAATGCGTGACACGATCTCACGATCATAGAAACATCATGGAGCTGGTGGGTGACATCGGCTTACGACGCTCCACCCGCCCTTCACGCATCTCCTGAGGGAAAGAGGGCAGTGGTTGCCGTGCAACTATACCTGCCGTACCACACGCTCTGAGCCTGGCCAGAAGCTAGCGGCGCCGCACAGTCTCGGCGGCCACGAGGCACGTTTCACTGCTGCCTTTTACTCCCCACGAGGCCACGACCGTGTCACGGAGGCGAGGACCAAAGGTGCAGACGTACTGCAGGAGAGTCAACGCAGAAAATAGTACTAGTCTACTCCCATCGGTAGCCGCAGCCGCAGCAGCAGCAGCAGAGTAGAGTTGGGGGGGGGGGGGAGCACTGGTGTCTCAGACGAGGGGGGACGGTCACGAGGCCTAGCCGGCGTAGAGAGGTGACCACGATCCACGAGTGGGGGAAGACGAGACGAGTAGCTAGCTGAGCTGCTCTCGGCTAGGCGTTGCGTGCCGTGAGAGCGAGCAACGCATTCGCACGGGTGCCACGGGCCGCCGCTCGCGCGGATGCCGGTGCACCTCCGGCTCGCAGTGTGGTTTTGTTTAGAGGTAAATACGCTGGAGGTGTCTCAGTTTGTCATGTAAGATCAGTTTAATATCTAAAGTTGTAAAATATATAAAACTGATGCTCGAACTTGTCAAGACGTGGAAATACGGTGTCTCCATCCGCATCCGCACGTATGTCCAGCCCATGTGGAATAACAATATGGCGGTGGTCCACATGCTGGTGACTGAGAACGGGGAAGGCGCTACATTTTTTATTTAGAAAAAGAGTGTTACCTCCGGTCTCTGCATCAGCTTGATGCATATGGCCACTTTATTAAAAGTGCGAAAACAAATAGTCTGCGGATCTAAGCATACTCCGAAGGAGCGAAGTTATAAAAATTAAAAAAACAAAAGAGGCCACAACCGGCAAAAATAGACCTAGATGCCTAACCATCTATTCTATTAGTGGACGTCATCCAAACTGGTTGAATATATTCCGCGCTACCATCTCCCATCGGACACACCCAGTAACCAAAGGCTCCCTGGTCTCCGCAGGAGTGAGTAACGACCACGTACGGATCAACGTCGACGCCCTGTGTAGTACCTGCAAGAAATGTATATGTGTTGTTCTGTTAAAAACCAAGTCATTTCTGCAGTTCCATATAGCCCATAGTAGTGCACAAACTCCTATGCGTATATGTGCAGCAATGTTAGTGTCAACTCCGTTTAGCTATGTGTCAAATAATGTGTTAATGCTATCCGGAGGGGCAATATTAAAGGTTACCCGAACAATTTGCCATAATAGTTTTGCTAGCGGGCAGTGGAGGAAAAGGTGTTTGATGGTTTCCTGATGACTACAGAAGCAACATCTTGTATTTCCTGGCCAATTGCGCTTAGCCAAATTGTCCTTGGTGAGAATCACCTTCTTGAAACAAACCACATGAAGACTTTGATTCTCAAAGGAACCTTGACCTTCCAAACATGTATGGATCGTCGAAACTGGATGTTAAGTGGGATATACTAAAATACTGTGGCAACATACACCTCTTTGTGTTGCACAATATTATATAGGGCTGGATATTGTAAAGCCAAGGACGTCTCCCCCAGCCACGTATCCTCCCAAAACCTTGTAGCACCTCCATTCCCAATGATGAATCGAGTTCTATGAAAGAATTGAGACTTCACCTTCATCAAGCCCTTTCAGAATGAAGAGTCAGTCGGTCGAACCGTAACTTGGGCTAATGTTTTAGAGTGTAGATATTTATTACGTAGAATCCGTGCCCACATTCCTTCAGTCTCCAGTGATTATCTGTATAGCCACTTACTAAGCAGACATCTATTCTTAACCTCTAAGTTTTCAATCCCCAAACCTCCCTAGTCTCTAGGTCTGTAAATAATGTCCCATTTAGTAAGTCTATATTTTTTCTTTACTTCATCACTCTGCCAGAAGAACCTAGATCGATAAAAGTCCAGTCTTTGACGTACCCCTACTGGTATCTCAAAGAAAGAAAGGAGAAACATGGGCATACTCGTAAGCACCGAGTTGATGAATATAAGCCTTCCTCCATAAGACAGAAGCTTCCCTTTCCAGCAGCTTAGCTTCTTCTCAAAATGATCCTCAACGCACTTCCACTCTTGGTTCAATAATTTCCGATGATGAATTGGTATGCCCAAGTAACTAAAAGGCAAACTACCCAACTCACAACCGAACAACTGTTTATAATCGTCTTGTGCTTCTTTGGCTCTTCCAAAGCAGAACAGTTCACTCTTGTGGAAGTTGATTTTTAACCCCGATAATTGTTCAAACAAGCAGAGGATAAGCTTCATGTTTCTTGCTTTCGATATGTCATGCTCCAAAAAGAGGATAGTGTCATCAGCATATTGTAGGATGGACACCCCATCATCCACTAGATGTGGCACTAACCCACCTACCAAGCCTTCCTGTTTCGTCCTTCCTGTTAGTATTGCAAGCATATCCGCAACGACATTGAATAGGATTGGGGACATTGGATCACCCTGCCGGAGATCCTAATGAGTTTGGAAGAAATGACCGATGTCATCATTAACTTTAATTCCAACACTCCCTTGTTGCACAAAGGATTCAACTTGCTTCCTCCATAGCTCGTCAAAACCTTTCATACGCAGTGCTTGTTGTAGGAAAGGCCATTTGACTTTATCATATGCTTTCTCGAAATCCACTTTGAAGATAACCCCATCTAGTTTCTTTAAATGAATTTCATGTAGGGTCTCATGGAGTACAACCAAGCCCTCTAAAATATTTCTACTAGGCATAAAAGCCAATTGACTAGGTTGTATCACTGCATGTGCAATATGCGTCAATCTATTAGTCCCGACCTTGGTAAAAAATTTGAATGACACATTAAGTAGACATATCGGTCTGAACTGTTCAATACGCAATGCTCCTTCCTTTTTTGGCAACAACGTAACTGTCCCAAAATTAAGGTGATACAACTGCAAGTGCCCATCGAACAGGTCGTGAAACATCGGTATTAAGTTGTTGGGAGACGTAGTAGTAAATCAAAATTTTCCTGCGTGTCACCAAGATCTATCTATGGAGAAACCAGCAACGAGAGGGGAGAGATTGCATCTTCATACCTTTGAAGATCGCTAAGCGGAAGCGTTGCTAGAACGCGGTTGATGGAGTCGTACTCGCAGCGATTCAGATCGCGGTAGATCCGATCAAGTGCCGAACGGACGGCACCTCCGCGTTCAACACACGTGCAGCCCGGTGACGTCTCCTACGCCTTGATCCAGCAAGGAGGGAGGAGAGGTTGAGGGAAAGCTCCGGCAGCACGACGGCGTGGTGGCGGTGGAGCTGCGTGGTACTCCGACAGAGCTTCGCTAAGCGCTACGGAGAACGAGGGGAGGAGGAGGTAGGGCTGCACCAGAGAGAGAGGGAGAACCGTGTGTTGTGCAGCCCCAAATACCTCCACTATATATAGGAGAGAGGGAGGAGGGGTGGCTGCGCCCTAGGGTTCCACCCTAGGGGTGGCGGCAGCCACCAGATGCCATCTGGCCGGCGGCTAGGGCAAGGGAGAGGTGGGGCGCCCTAGGGTGGGCCTTAAGGCCCATCTAAGCCTAGGGTTTGCCCCCCTCCACCTTTGCCACGCCTTGGGCTGGGGTGGGAGGCGCACCAGCCCACCTAGGGGCTGGCTCCCTCCCACTCTTAGCCCACGGAACCTTCCGGGGCAGGTGGGCCCACTTGGTGGACCCCCGGAACCCTTCCGGTGGTCCCGGTACACTACCGGTGACACCCGGAACACTTCCGGTAACCAAATCCTCACTTCCTATATATCAATCTTCATCTCCGGACCATTCCGGGACTCCGAACAACCTTCGGTAACCACGTACACTATTTCCCTATAACCCTAGCGTCATCGAACCTTAAGTGTGTAGACCCTACGGGTTCGGGAGACACGTAGACATGACCGAGACACCTCTCCGGCAAATAACCAACAGCGGGATCTGGATACCCATGTTGGCTCCCACGTACTCCACGATGATCTCATCGGATGAACCACGATGTCAGGGATTCAATCAATCCCGTATACAATTCCCTTTGTCTATCGGTATGGTACTTGCCCGAGATTCGATCGTCGGTATCCCCATACCTTGTTCAATCTCGTTACCGGCAAGTCTCTTTACTCGTTCCGTAATACATCATCCCGTGACTAACTCCTTAGTCACATTGAGCTCATAATGATGACGTCTTACCGAGTGGGCCCAGAGATACCTCTCCGTCACACGGAGTGACAAATCCCAGTCTCGATTCGTGTCAACCCAACAGACACTTTCGGAGATACCCGTAGCGTACCTTTATAGCCACCCAGTTACGTTGTGACGTTTGGAACACCCAAAGTATTCCTACGGTGTCCGGGAGTTACACAATCTCATGGTCTAAGGAAATGACACTTGACATTGAAAAGCTTTAGCAAACGAACTACACGATCTTTGTGCTATGCTTAGGATTGGGTCTTGTCCATCACATCATTCTCCTAATGATGTGATCCCGTTATCAACGACATCCAATGTCCATGGTCATGAAACCGAGACCATCTATTGATCAACGAGCTAGCCAACTAGAGGCTCACTAGGGACACGTTGTGGTCTATGTATTCACACATGTATTACGGTTTCCGGTTAACACAATTATAGCATGAACAATGGACAATTATCATGAACTAGGAAATACAATAATAACCATTTTATTATTGCCTCTAGGGCATATTTCCAACAGTCTCCCACTTGCACTAGAGTCAATAATCTAGTTACATTGTGATGAATCGAACACCCATAGCATTCTGGTGTTGATCATGTTTTGCTCGTGAGAGAGGTTTAGTCAATGGATCTGCGACATTCAGATCCGTATGCACTTTACAAATATCTATGTCTCCCTCCTGAATGTAATCACGGATGGAGTTGAAGCGGCGCTTGATGTGTCTTGTCTTCTTGTGAAACCTGGGCTCCTTCGCAAGGGCAATAGCTCCAGTGTTGTCACAGAGTAGAGTCATCGGGCCCGACGCATTCGGAATCACTCCTAGGTCGGTGATGAACTCCTTCATCCAGACTCCCTCCTTTGCTGCTTCCGAAGCAGCTATGTACTCCGCTTCACATGTAGATGCTGCCACGACGCTTTGCTTGCTGCTGCTCCAGCTCACTGCCCCTCCATTCAAAATATACACGTATCCGGTTTGCGACTTGGAGTCGTCCGGATCTGTGTCGAAGCTAGCATCGACGTAACCCTTTACGACGAGCTCTTCGGCACCTCCATAAACGAGAAACATGTCCTTTGTCCTTTTCAGGTACTTCAGGATATTCTTGACCGCTGTCCAGTGTTCCGCTCCGGGATCACTTTGGTACCTCCCTACCAAACTTATGGCAAGGTTCACATCAGGCCTGGTACACAGCATGGCATACATGATAGAGCCTATGGCTGAAGCATAGGGTATGACACTCATCTCTTCTCTATCCTTTGCCGTGGTCGGGCATTGAGTCGTACTCAATCTCACACCTTGCAACACAGGCAAGAACCCCTTCTTGGACTGATCCATATTGAACTTCTTCAATATCTTTTCAAGGTATGTGCTTTGTGAAAGACCAATGAGGCGTTTCGATCTATCTCTATAGATCTTAATACCTAATATGTAAGCAGCTTCTCCAAGGTCCTTCATTGAAAAACACTTATTCAAGTAGGCCTTTATACTTTCCAAGAGTTCTATATTATTTCCCATTATCAGCATGTCATCCACATACAGTATAAGGAACGCTATAGAGCTCCCACTCACTTTCTTGTAAATACAGGGTTCTCCATAAACCTGTACAAACCCAAACGCTTTAATCACCTCATTAAAGCGAATGTTCCAACTCCGAGATGCTTGCACCAGCCCATAGATGGAGCGCTGGAGCTTGCATACCTTGTTAGCATCTTTAGGATCGACAAAACCTTCCGGCTGCATCATATACAGTTCTTCCTTGAGGAAGCCATTAAGGAATGCCGTTTTGACGTCCATTTGCCAGATCTCATAATCATAAAATGCGGCAACTGCTAACATGATTCGGACAGACTTTAGCATCGCTACGGGTGAGAAAGTCTCATCGTAGTCAACTCCTTGAACTTGTCGATAACCCTTAGCGACAAGCCGAGCTTTATAGGCGGTGACATTACCGTCTGCGTCAATCTTCTTCTTAAAGATCCATTTGTTTTCAATGGCTCGCTTATCATTAGGCAAGTCCACCAAAGTCCATACTTTGTTCTCATACATGGATCCTATCTCGGATTTCATGGCATCAAGCCATTTGTTGGAATCCGGGCCCGCCATCGCTTCTTCATAGTTCGAAGGTTCACCGTTGTCCAACAACATGATCTCTAGGACAGGATTGCCGTACCACTCTGGTGCGGAACGTGTCCTAGTGGACCTTCGAATAGCAACTTGATCTGAAGTTTCATGATCATCATCATTAACTTCCTCTCTAGCCGGTGTAGGCTCCACAGAAACAACTTCCTGTGCTGCGCTACTCTCCGGTTCGAGTGGAGGTACAATTACCTCATCAAGCTCTATTTTCCTCCCACTTACTTCTTTCGAGAGAAACTCTTTCTCGAGAAAGGATCCATTCTTGGCAACAAAGACTTTGCCTTCGGATCGTAGGTAGAAGGTATACCCAATAGTCTCCTTGGGATATCCTATGAAGACGCACTTTTCCGCTTTGGGTTCGAGCTTCTCAGGTTGAAGTTTCTTCACATAAGCATCGCATCCCCAAACTTTTAGAAACGACAGCTTAGGTTTCTTTCCAAACCATAATTCATACGGTGTCGTCTCTACGGATTTAGACGGTGCCCTATTTAAAGTGAATGCGGCAGTCTCTAATGCATATCCCCAAAATGATAGCGGTAAGTCGGTAAGAGACATCATAGATCGCACCATATCCAATAGAGTGCGATTACGACGTTCAGACACACCATTTCGCTGAGGTGTGCCGGGCGACGTGAGTTGTGAAACAATTCCACATTTCCTAAGGTGCGTGCCAAACTCGTGACTTAAATATTCTCCGCCACGATCAGATCGTAGGCATTTTATTTTCCTATCACGTTGATTCTCGACCTCACTCTGAAATTCCTTGAACCTTTCAAAGGTTTCAGACTTGTGTTTCATTAAGTAGACATACCCATATCTGCTCAAGTCATCAGTGAGGGTGAGAACATAACGGTAGCCACCGCGAGCCTCGACACTCATTGGACCGCATACATCGGTATGTATTATCTCCAACAAGTCAGTTGCTCGCTCCATTGTTCCGGAGAATGGAGTCTTGGTCATCTTGCCCAAGAGGCATGGTTCGCATGTGTCAAATGATTCGAAATCAAGTGACTCCAAAACTCCATCAGCATGGAGCTTCTTCATGCGTTTGACACCAATATGGCCAAGACGGCAATGCCACATGTAAGTGGGACTATCGTTATCAACTTTACACTTTTTGGTACTCACACTATGGATATGTGTAACATCACGTTCGAGATTCATCAAAAATAAACCATTGACCAGCGGGGCATGAGCATAAAACATTTCTCTCATATAAACAGAACAACCATTATTCTCGGATTTAAATGAGTAGCCATCTCGCATCAAGCGAGATCCAGATACAATGTTCATGCTCAAAGCTGGTACTAAATAACAATTATTAAGGTTTAAAACTAATCCCGAAGGTAGATGTAGAGGTAGCGTGCCGACGGCGATCACATCGACCCTGGAACCATTCCCGACGCGCATCGTCACCTCATCCTTGGCCAGCCTCCGCTTATTCCGCAGCTCCTGCTTGGAGTTACAAATGTGAGCAACTGCACCGGTATCAAATACCCAGGAGCTACTACGAGCGCTGGTCAAGTACACATCAATAACAAGTATATCACATATACCTTTAACGTTGCCGTCCTTCTTATCCGCTAAATACTTGGGGCAGTTCCGCTTCCAGTGACCGGTACCCTTGCAATAAAAGCACTCAGTCTCAGGCTTGGGTCCATTCTTGTTCTTCTTCTTCCCGGCAACTTGCTTACCGGGCGCGGCAACAGCTTTGCCGTCTTTCTTGAAGTTCTTCTTACCCTTGCCTTTCTTGAAACTAGTGGTCTTATTTACCATCAACACTTGATGCTCCTTTTTGATCTCGACCTCCGCTGATTTCAGCATCGAGTACAACTCAGGAATGGACTTCTCCATCCCTTGCATGTTGTAGTTCATCACAAAGCTCTTGAAGCTAGGTGGAAGCGACTGGAGGATTCTGTCAATGACCGAGTCATCCGGGAGATTAACTCCTAGCTGAGTCAAGTGGTTGTGAAGCCCCGACATCTTGAGGATGTGCTCACTGACAGAACTATTCTCCTCCATCTTACAGCTAAAGAACTTATCGGAGATGTCATATCTCTTGACCCGGGCATGAGCTTGGAAAACCAGTTTCAGCTCTTGGAACATCTCATATGCTCCGTGTTGCTCAAAACGCTTTTGGAGCCCCGGTTCTAAACTGTAAAGCATGCCGCACTGAACAAGGGAGTAATCATCGCAGCGAGAATGCCAAGCGTTCGCAACGTCTTGTTCTGCTGGGAGAAGGGGTGGGTCACCTAGCGTGCATCAAGGACATATAGTTTCTTGGAAGCTATGAGGATGATCCTCAAGCCACGGACCCAGTCCGCATAGTTGCTTCCATCATCTTTCAGCTTGGTTTTCTCTAGGAACGCGTTGAAATTGAGGTTGACATTTGCGTTGGCCATTGGATCTACAATATAGATATTAAAGGCAATTTTAGACTAAGTTCATGATAATTGAGTTCACATAATCATATTATTCAATGAACTCCCACTTAGATAGACATCTCTCTAGTCATCCAAGTGATACATGATCCATGTCAACTAGCCCGTGTCCGATCATCACGTGAGACGGACTAGTCATCCATGGTGAACATCTTCATGTTGATCGTATCTTCTATACGACTCATGTTCGACCTTTCGGTCTTCCGTGTTCCGAGGCCATGTCTGTACATGCTAGGCTCGTCAAGTCAACCTAAGTGTTTCGCGTGTGTAAATCTGGCTTACACCCGTTGTATGCGAACGTTAGAACCTATCACACCCGATCATCACGTGGTGCTTCGGAACAACGATCCTTAGCAACGGTGCACAGTTAGGGTGAACACTTCTCTTGAAATTTTATTGAGAGATCATCTTATTTACTACCGTCGTTCTAAGAAAATAAGATGTAAACATGATAAACATCACATGCAATCAATATAGTGACATGATATGGCCAATATCATCTTGCTCCTATGATCTCCATCTTCGGGGCACGATGATCATCATTGTCACCGGCACGACACCATGATCTCCATCATCATGATCTCCATCATTGTGTCTTTATGAAGTTGTCTCGCCAACTATTACTTCTACTACTATGGCTAACGCTTAGCAATAAAGTAAAGTAATTACATGGCGTTTATGATTGACACGCAGGTCATACAATAATGTAAGACAACTCCTATGGCTCCTGCCGGTTGTCATAGTCATCGACATGCAAGTCGTGAACCCTATTATAAGAACATGATCAATCTCATACATCACAATGCATCACATCACATCCTTCTGGCCATATCACATCACAAGGCATATGCTGCAAAAACAAGTTAGACGTCCTCTAATTTGTAGTTACAAGTTTTTACGTGGTTGCTATAGGTTTCTAGCAAGAACGTTTCTTACCTACGCCAAAACCACAACGTGATATGCCAATTGCTATTTACCCTTCATAAGGACCCTTTTCATCGAATCCAATCCGACTAAGGTGGGAGAGACAGACACCCGCTAGCCACCTTATGCAACTAGTGCATGTCAGGCGGTGGAACCGGTCTCACGTAAGCGTACGTGTAAGGTTGGTCCGGGCCGCTTCATCCCACAATACCGTCGAATCAAGATAAGACTAGTAACGGCAAGCATATTAACAAAATCGACGCCCACAACTACTTTGTGTTCTACTCGTGCATAGATTCTACGCATAGACCTAGCTCATGATGCCACTGTTGGGAGACGTAGTAGTAAATCAAAATTTTCCTACGTGTCACCAAGATCTATCTATGGAGAAACCAGCAACGAGAGGGGAGATATTGCATCTTCATACCTTTGAAGATCGCTAAGCGGAAGCGTTGCTAGAACACGGTTGATGGAGTCATACTCACAGCGATTCAGATCGTGGTAGATCCGATCAAGTGCCGAACGGACGACACCTCCGCGTTCAACACACGTGCAGCCCGGTGACGTCTCCTACGCCTTGATCCAGCAAGGAGGGAGGAGAGGTTGAGGGAGAGCTTCGGCAGCACGACGGCGTGGTGGCGGTGGAGCTGCGTGGTACTCCGACAGAGCTTTGCTAAGCGCTACGGAGAACGAGGGGAGGAGGAGGTAGGGCTGCACCAGAGAGAGAGGGAGAACCGTGTGTTGTGTAGCCCCAAATACCTCCACTATATATAGGAGAGAGGGAGGAGGGGTGGCTGCGCCCTAGGGTTCCACCCTAGAGGTGGCGGCAGCCACCAGATGCCATCTGGCCGGCGGCTAGGGCAAGGGAGAGGTGGGGCGCCCTAGGGTGGGCCTTAAGGCCCATCTAAGCCTAGGATTTGCCCCTCTCCACCTTTGCCACGCCTTGGGCTGGGGTGGGAGGCGCACCAGCCCACCTAGGGGCTGGCTCCCTCCCACTCTTAGCCCACGGAACCTTCCGGGGCAGGTGGGCCCACTTGGTGGACCCCCGGAACCCTTCCGGTGGTCCCGGTACACTACCGGTGACAACCGGAACACTTCCGGTAACCAAATCCTCACTTCCTATATATCAATCTTCATCTCCGGACCATTCCGGGACTCCTCGTGACGTCCGGGATCTCATCCGGGACTCCGAACAACCTTCGGTAACCACGTACACTATTTCCCTATAACCCTAGCGTCATCGAACCTTAAGTGTGTAGACCCTACGGGTTCGGGAGACACGTAGACATGACCGAGACACCTCTCCGGCCAATAACCAACAGCGGGATCTGGATACCCATGTTGGCTCCCACGTACTCCACGATGATCTCATCGGATGAACCACGATGTCAGGGATTCAATCAATCCCGTATACAATTCCCTTTGTCTATCGGTATGGTACTTGCCCGAGATTCGATCGTCGGTATCCCCATACCTTGTTCAATCTCGTTACCGGCAAGTCTCTTTACTCGTTCCGTAATACATCATCCCGTGACTAACTCCTTAGTCACATTGAGCTCATAATGATGACGTCTTACCGAGTGGGCCCATAGATACCTCTCCGTCACACGGAGTGACAAATCCCAGTCTCGATTCGTGTCAACCCAACAGACACTTTCGGAGATACCCGTAGCGTACCTTTATAGCCACCCAGTTACGTTGTGACGTTTGGCACACCCAAAGTATTCCTACGGTGTCCGGGAGTTACACAATCTCATGGTCTAAGGAAATGACACTTGACATTGAAAAGCTTTAGCAAACGAACTACACGATCTTTGTGCTATGCTTAGGATTGGGTCTTGTCCATCACATCATTCTCCTAATGATGTGATCCCGTTATCAACGACATCCAATGTCCATGGTCATGAAACCGAGACCATCTATTGATCAACGAGCTAGCCAACTAGAGGCTCACTAGGGACACGTTGTGGTCTATGTATTCACACATGTATTACGGTTTCCGGTTAACACAATTATAGCATGAACAATAGAAAATTATCATGAACTAGGAAATACAATAATAACCATTTTATTATTGCCTCTAGGGCATATTTCCAACATAAGTCCCCTTTAATGATATGCCAGCATCGCTTATAAAATTCAGCCGGGAACCCATCTGGCCCCGGTGCCTTATTGTTCTTCATCTGCAATATTGCATCAAACATCTCTTTCTTCGTGAACGATGCAGTTAATACCTCATTCTCGTCCCTCCCGAGTTGAGGTATATCACTGATCAAGTGCTCATCCATGGACACAGTAGTATCATCAGGAGCATCGAAAAGTTTCTTATAATATTTTGAGATGTACAGCTTTAGGTTCTCATGCCCAACAATAGCACCCTCATCCTGCTCGAGTTGATAATTTTTCTTCTTTCTATGTTTTCCATTCGCAATCAAATGGAAAAATGGTGTATTGTCATCTCCTTCAATCACCTGGCGCACTTTTGCTCTAAGTGCCCATTTCAACTCCTCTTCTCTCAGAAGCTTTTTGAGATTCTGTTCAGCCTCTGCTTTGGATGCCCTCTCATGAGCATCAAACAACACGGATTCAACTTTAATGTCGAGCTCGTTAATAAAGTCGACGAGGCTTTGTTTCTTGAGCTTACAGACGCCGCTCTCATGCTTCGCCCAACCCCGAAGAAACTGTCTCAAGTGTCTAATTTTATTTTGCCATTTATGAACATTAGATCGTCCCCCTATAGCCCTATTCCACTCTCTTGCTACAAGGTCAATGAATCCTTCTCTTTTAAACCAAGCCACCTCGAAATAGAAAGAATTCTTATTACCCACATGAGTTGCCTCACTCGAGTCAACAAACAATGGGGTATGGTCCGAAATAATTCTAGGCAGCGCTCGTACTGTCACACGTGGGAATTTTTGCTCCCATTCGACACTTGTCAGTACCCTATCCAATTTCTCATACGTTGGATTCGGTAACATATTGGCCCACGTGAATTTTCTACCTGTGAACTCAATCTCTCGGAGATCTAGGCTTTCGATGATTGTATTAAACATAAATGACCATCTGCCATCAAAGTTATCATTATTCTTCTCATCCCTTCGCCTAATAATATTGAAGTCCCCTCCCACTAAGATGGGCAACCTCTCGTTTCCGCAAACCCGAACAAGGTTCGCCAAAAAGTCCATCTTGAATTCTGGTTGCGCCGCACCATACACCGCCACTAGCGCCCATTGGAACCCATCTTCCTTGGAACGCACTCTGAATTTGACGACGAAATCCCCCAACACTACATTTATGACTTCTAAAGTTTCACACCTAACCCCAAGTAAGATCCCTCCAGACCTTCCTCTTGGGGGTAAACAGTGCCAATCGAAGTCAATTCCACCAGAAATGGTGTTTAGGAACTGAGAGGTGAAGTTGTCCCTGCTAGTTTCCATTAAAGCAATAAAATCGAGCATGTGCTCAATAGTTGCTTCTCCTAGGAATCTCCTTTTAGCCAAGTCACCAAGACCTCTGCTATTCCAGAATATTCCTTTCATCGTTCATCATGGAATTTCTTTGCAGTCTTAAATCGAGCACTCCGGCGTACTGCCGACACCGGATACACTTTCGTTTTCCAAGCTCGCTTTGGTCTCTCCTCATGAGCAACGCGGTCCACATAACCGGTTACGAGGTGTGAACTTTCTTTCAGTTGCGTTGGGCCTGCATGTTCCATATTACCACTAGTATCCTCTTCCTTATTAATTAGGGATGATGGCACAAGATCTTCACATAGACGTTCTATAGCCCCCATTCCCAGTTCATTAATCTCATCATCATTCATCGGTTTAACAATGGCAATATTACGCAACATAGTCATAGCTCTCTCGGCCTCTAAGTCTAGTAGGTTATTAACTGACCTGGAAACTTCCTTATCATTACTACCCATAGACACACCCAACTTGTTTGCATTCGGAATAATTTCATCCTTTGAAAAATGCAAAATAGAAAGACTCGTGTTTACGACCATACCTGTCGTGGTCTGAATGTCACGAAGCTTGGCCGCTCTCATGGCACGGCCCATCATCAGGTCATCCGCATCCGGCGCTACGTGGCTCGTGTGTGAGGATTTTTTTTAAACGTCATATTTTATTTAATCACATAGAAAAGCTCTTCAAATTAGAAAAATTAATTGCTTGATGCAGGATCAATCTAGAAACCTCATGGTCGTGGAATGCATTTCACGAGTAAGTTGTCCCGGAGACCTTATTCTGCTCATTGTATACTAACGAGGTCGAACTATATATATTGGGTTGCTATGCAAAAGGAAACTTTGGAGTACAAGCACATTATGCCTTTTTTTAAGTCTAAATAAACGGATTTGTACGACTAAAAATATTCTGATATTTTTTTCCTTGCACACATAGAAGTGTAATCTATCTGTGTGAATTTTCATCAAAATCTGAGTTTGTACGTGAGAGACACAAAAAAGAACAATACATGCAAAAAAATCAGCTTGTTTTTATTGCCTTTTTTGTCTTCTTTTACGAGGTATAATATAACATAATTTCGTAAGAAATTCGAAAGTCACTTGAAGCACATGCATACTTTTTGTGTAAAAAAGTCAACTTTTTTATGGAACTTTTATATGCCAGTTTTTAGCCCTAAAAACGTGCTCAGTGGCCACCATGCTCCACAAATCTGCTTTGCTTGCTATGTACCTCTTCGAGCGAATTTTTATACATGGCTCTTCCATTGGCCCACCAAATTTTTCTCTAAGTTCTTTATTTTTATTTTAATATTCTTTTACAATTTTAAAAGGAAGTGTAAGAAATTTAACAACTGCCATAAAATTAAAATATAGTGTTAATGCATTTGAAAAATGTTTAACATGTTTTTGGAAAATGTTTCACATGTACTAAAAAATATATTGTGTTGAAAAAACAATCATCATGCATTAAAAAATTGGTCAATGTTTATTTAATAAAAGTTAAATGTGTACTAAAAATTATTTTGTAACATTATCCTTACATTTCCACTAACATGATTGACATGTTTTTGATATATTTCGAGACTTTAATATTATTGCACAATAATTTTTAATACTTGTTGTACAAAATACAACATTGTCAATTTCTTAATAATTGGGTATTTTAGAAATACAATGAAAATGGAAAAAAAATCCGTGTCATGGAATTAAACAAGAACCAGGAAAATAATAAAAAGGACATAAAAGTTCATGGTTATACGTACAATGTGTTTACTACTCTGCTTCATTTCGTTGTATTTTTTTAGAAATAATTATTGTATTACTCAAAAATTAAGAGTTACATTTCCGTCCAGCAGTACTGACGACCTCCTCCCGGCCTGAACCAAGCCACACTTACGGCCATGGACTCTATCAAAATCGGCCATGAAATGACTATCATTAATGGGAAAAAATGGACAAATTTAATCTAAAGAAGCAAAAAATTCACAAAGTGAACCGTGTAAAAAAATCACAGGCATAACCTTTTCGTGTGATGCCCAACAGCAAGACGCCACAGTACACTGTGTGACGCCTACGAGCTAAGCGCCACACCTCCTACCACAATGACGCCCCATGGCAGGGCTGACCCCATCGCCCGCAGTGTGGCGCCTAAGGGAAAGGCGCCGCGCCTGTAATGTGTGGCGCCAAGACCTTAGGCGCCACACCTCGTGTTAACCAGCGGCGCCCCGACCCTCCCCTCACCCCTCTCCATTCACTCCCACCGAGCAAGAATATAGATCTCAGGCGTGTTGGAAATATGCCCTAGAGGCAATAATAAATTAGTTATTATTATATTTCCTTGTTCTTGATAATCGTTTATTATCCATGCTAGAATTGTATTGATCGGAAACTCAGATGCATGTGTGGATACATAGACAACACCATGTCCCTAGTATGCCTCTAATAGACTAGCTCGTTGAGCAAAGATGGTTAAGATTTCCTAGCCATGGACATGAGATGTCATTTGATAACGGGATCACATCATTAGGAGAATGATGTGATGGATAAGACCCAAACTACAAACATAGCATATGATCGTGTCAGTTTATTGCTATAGTTTTTTGCATGTCAAGTATCTGTTCTTATGACCATGAGATCATGCAACTCACTGACATCGGAGGAGTACCTTGTGTGTATCAAACGTCGCAACATAACTGGGTGACTATAAAGGTGCTCTACAGGTATCTCCGAGGGTGTTTGTTGGGTTGGCATGGATTAAGACCGGGATTTATTACTCCGTGTGACGGAGAGGTATCTCATGGCCCACTCTGAATGGACCACGATATCGCCTAGAGGGGGGTGAATAGGCGTTTTAAAATCTTTTACAGATTTGGCTATATCCTAATGCAAAAATAAACTAAGAGGATACTTTTCAAGCACAAATCCTAAATATACTAGGCTCACTAAGTGCACCAACAACATAGGATAAATAAGATGAGAACAACAAGGATATGAGTAGGCACAAGTAAGTTACACAAACTTACTCAATGTATATCACAAGATATGGAAATGAATGTTACAACCTAGCAATTCACACTAAGCACAAGATACATCAATAGTAGCAAGTATGAATTGCGGACTATAAAGTGTTGGCCTAAATAATCTCTATGATATGGTAACCAACACAATATAATGAGGACAAAAATATATATAGTGAATGCAAGGTCAAGTGGCCAAAGTAAACCACAAGCAGTGGCTAGGGTTAGAAATAACCGAAGACACGGAGACGAGGATGTATCCCGATGTTCACTTCCTTGGAGGGAAGCTAGTCACCGTTAGAGAGGTGGATGTTACCATGAAGGCACACCAACGCTACGAAGGCTCACCTTATTCTCCCCTTGAGATATCACCACGAAGGCGATTCTCAACCACTAATGATAGACCTTGAGGCGGCCACCAAACCTTCACAAACTTTTCGCGGGACAAATCACAAGTTGATTCCTCACCGGAGCACTCCTACCTCCTAGGAGTCTCCAATCTCCAAGAGTAACAAGATCAAGGGGGAAATGCTCAAGACTTTCTCAAATCACAAATTACTTTGGTCAAAAGAGGGAGAGGGAGTGGATCTATCACTTGATTGGAAAATCTCTCAAGAACTCTCACTAATATCTCCGGGATCTGAGATTTGGTGTAGGAGAAGTGAGAGGGAGCCACTTTGGTGTTCTAGGGTTCTTTTGGATTGAGTGGTCAACCCCTCCACGAAGTGGTGAAGGGGTATATATAGCGTGGGTGAAAATATGGCTGTTGTAGTGTAAGTGGCTGTATCGGGCCGGACATCCGGTCCAAGGGGCAGACATCCGATGGCTCCAAAATGTGCACACGAACACAGAAATACAAAGTCAAGGTACAGGGCCCGGACATCTGGCCAAGTCCCCGGACATCTGGCCAAAGTTGAGGCCCCGGACATCCGGACAAGGCCCCGGACATCCGGGGGACACAAACAACATTTCGTTATAGTTTCTCGACATTGGCGGACCGGATTTCTGGGGAAGATCCCGGATATCCGGGGGACACAAAAACTGCACGCACCCCAAAAGTAAAACATGCATAACTTTCTCATACGGACTCAGATTTTGATGATCTTGGGCTCGTTTTGAAGCTAGTGAAAAACTCCAGGTCCTCACATAGAGAACCACCCAAGATAAGACAAAATGGAAGGTGCAAAGTATGCACATGTTAGATCATATCCTTTGGGGAACCTAGTTGGCTATGTATTGCTTCGGTAAATAGGATAGGAGTGGAACTGTGTATAGAAGATGTTGACTTGAGCAAGTCCATCACGAACCCCTTTGATCCCCTCTTAATAGTGCGGGATCCCTATAACTCAAGAATCATAAAAGATCTACACTACATAGCTATCGAGAATCCATACTTGAGTGTATATGTTTCTTCGGTGGTCATCACCCCACAACACTAACGCCAAAGGAACTAATACCTTTGACTCGAGCCTTTCACTTGAGCTTGATGTTGATGTTTATTCTTGGCTCAAGTTGAAGGGAAGACATTGGTGAAGTCTTCAAGTAGCTCTTCCATACACAATGTGGGAAGCTTTGCTTTGTATTCATCTTCACTTTGTCCATCATGTGATCATCCATAAGCTTCAAGCATGTGATCCTTCGGGATGGTTATCTTGAACTTGCCCTTGTCAGCCATGATCATGAACACTTGATGTCATCCTCTCATGGACACTTGGAATCTCTCTCTTGATGCGAGCCCATGAGAATAACCTAACCCTCATAAACATAGACAACACATAGCATGGGTTAGTACACAAAGTGCAATTGACAATTTCTTATCATACCACAAGATCCTATGTGATGCATCGTTTGCACTTGTGTGTTGACCATTTAAAGTTTGATTATTTTATCTTTATCTTGGTCAACCTTTATCTTTCCTCCATGCTTAATCTTGATGCCTTGAAGGCCATATTGAATTCTTCACTATGCTTCATTTCTTCAAGACATGATTACCCATATCTCAATTATCATATGACCATATAGAGTTTATCCATGAATACCATATTGGTCATCATTTGTTATCCTTCATGCTCCATCACAATCTCTTGAGAGGCACAAAGAATTCTTCACATGAATTACTTGCTTCAAGACATAATCATCCATGACTCAACATATGAGCACATCATGATCCTATCTTCAAGACATATGTATAATTCTTCTCTTTAATCATTCTCTCAAGATCATGATCCATCATGGGTCAACCTTGATGCACAACTATATGTATATGGCATTCATTCCGAATCCATTCAATCTCCTTCTTGCATCAACCATGGAACAAACATCTTTCAATTCATCCAATATTCTTCATGCATTGCAAATGGAACTTTCCTTCAAATTTATAACTAAATGCAAACATTAGTCCATTAGGATTGTCATCAATTACCAAAACCACACATGGGGACTACATGCACTTTCAATCTCCCCCATTTTGGTAGTTGATGACAATCTCAATAAAGAGGGTTTATATTTTGAATTTTAGAACAAGTATGCAATTCATCCGAGGATAAATTGTATACTTGAGGTGGTTTTGACAGCATCAAGTGCCACAAAGATACTTGAAATTATCAAAACCGGTTGTACTATCATCAAACACTACACAAGCATTTGATGATAGCACACCCAGAATATATAGAGCAAACTCCCCCACAATATATGCATGTGTGAATGAACTTTGAATGTCATTGCATATATTGGTTGACACAAACTAGGTGAAGTTTTCTCTATATATTATATACAATACTCATCCATGCAACACACATATATAACAAGGGTTGGTAAGCATGAGTGACAACAAGCAAACTAAGAACACTTATCTTTAAACCCTCTAAACTTCTCCCCCATTGGCAACAAATGCCAAAAATGGGAAAAATCTAGAAGCCAATATAGTATGAGTTCCTCCTTAATGTGTGCCAATGGGGGAGAAGTTTAGAGGGTTTAAAGATAAGTGTTCTTAGTTTGCTTGTTGTCACTCATGCAGAGTCTCTAGTTGAATGTCATTGCATATATTGGTTGACACAAACTAGGTGAATTTTTCTTTATATAGTATATATAATACTCATCCATGCAACACACATATATAACAAGGGTAGGTAAGCATGAGTGACAACAAGCAAATTAAGAACACTTATCTTTAAACCCTCTAAACTTCTCCCCCATTGGCAATAAATGCCAAAAATGGGAAAATCTAGAAGACAATATAGTATGAGTTCCTCCTTAATGTGTGCATGTTACAAAATGTGAGTGAAAATCAAATGCACATATTCGATGATGACAATTTGAGGACCTTAGGATCTATAGAATGCAACAAGATACTATGCTATGAGAATAAGCATTCTACATGTGAGAAAAACATTCAAAAGATCCGGAAAAAATATATCTGGACAAGATATAATATCAATACCCAATTTGATCATCATGATAAGTATGGGTCCAACATATATTCAAAACACATGAGTGCACAAGATTATATGCAAAATATACAAGCACTCACTTCTCACCCTCTTACCAAGACCACCACCGAATCAAAGAGAGGAAACAAACAAGGTCACCGACAAGGAGTAAATGATATCAAGGTAAGATATGAACTTTCTTATGTATACATTTTTTAAGTGGACAATAGTAGTCTATGTATCCACAAAGAAACTTGCATACACAAAATAGTCGCAATTGGTAAGAACATGATATGCACAAGTGAATCCATTATTATACAACTATGATCCTAGCATAAGAGCAAGGCAGATGACACAAATTGATCTCATTTGCATAACAATGAATTACTAAGTAAGATAACAAATACCACAAGCAAAGAGTTTTTGCAATTTCATCAAAATTAGAGAACATTTTAGGAATAGATATGCAATGAATTGCTTAATTGGCATATTTTGGGATAAGTGAATCATGAATATGATTTTATGGATCCTCATTATATGCTTCTTCTCAAATGACTCACAATTGAAATAAAGTGATTTTTTTAAGAACATGCAAGAAGCACAACTTTTAACAAGTAGTAATCATGCCACAATGCAACCTACACAAGGTTGACTATATTTATGTATATGCATGAAGTAAATACTTGTTACCGAGAAAGCATTGGTATGAATTAGTAGATCAATGAGTCATCCAAGCTTGGCGCTAATTCTCTTGTGGTGACACCACCTTCTTCATCAATAAGCCAAGCACACAATGTTTCTCCAATGTAGCTAAATCACTTTTAAGTACATTCTGGTCCCCAAACCTATTTGGTCTGAAGTAGTTAGCATAACTACAAAATATAGGGCAAACACCACTTAAGTATGTGCATATAGATATGCATTTGAATTTCATGCACATCGTAGCTATTAAGGATTTGATGGATATACCATATATATTGGATCAATTAAAGAAAACAAGACATGAGAATTTAAACATAGTAAATATGCATGCACAAGCTTACCAAAATCCAGGGAGATACAAATTGGACAAATGAACACATAACCGTTAATACTTCCAATAACATCACTAGTTATTCATGTTGTCCAAAATGAATCAAAGTGACAAATCAACATATGATAGCACACAAAGTTCAACATATGAACCAAAGAAAACCAGTGAGGATATAAGATATGCATTGCACACATACTCATAGGAATATCTCACTCAAGTAGATATAGGACACTATAAATAATGAGATAATAAACTCCCATGACTCCATACAAACCAATAAGATGAACTCGAATGAAATGGTATTTCGAGTTATCATTCGTTGTAGAAACCAAATAAGTACATGATCATCTATATTAACACAAGCATAACATGAGAGTTTAGAAATAAACACAATGCTTGGATCACATATTATTAACATTCCAATTAGATAGATCATCATGCAAAGCAAAAATTGGAATGACTTTAATCAAACGATTTTCTAAATACGATTTTTAGGATAACCATGGACAAAACCGTACAAGAATGCCATACGTAAACAAGGCATTGCATGCCACAGAGATATACGATAATCTCAAATATAAATTCTAAGTGGCATCCCTCAGTTGTTCACATTAACAAGGATTGTGATATGCACAAAGCATATCACTCCCTCATAATGTGATAATCCGTGTATTATCCACAAGAGGCAAATGAAATCCAACAAAAATAATCAATGGAAGGGAATTTGAATTTGAAATTAACTGACATACCACATAGTAACTAAATAGTCTTGCACAATAAATACCAGGTGATATCCCATATATATATACATTTAAGCTCCCGGACATCCGGGATAGGTCCCGGACATCCGGGGTCACACCCAGCCAATTCGAGGCTCTCTGGTAAGCAGGAGGGTCAGAAATCCGGTGGTCTTAGCCAGATATCCGGGGCCTGAGAAAAAGAAGAACCCTAACCCGCCGGATGTCCGACGGAGGTGCCGGATGTCTGGCGCCTGGAGACAGGAATTTTTGCATTCTGGAACCAAGCCATCCCAGAAATCTGGTGATGGGGCCGGATGTCCGGAGGCTGAGACCACTTTTCAGAGCAATATATATATAGAGAGGCCATATCTAAGACTTCGGCAAGGATATTTATACGTGAGATATAGATGAAGCTGTAACACACATATATAGGAATGCACATAACTTATCACTCCCCCATAATGTGATGATCCATTAATATCTCAAAAGAACCAAATAAGATTCAACTAATGAAGCAATAAAATCTCCAAACCACACACACAAATATATGAAGTGCATTACGACCTATACATGCTAGATAACTCAAATCAAGCATACTAGGAGGCACAACATATACAAATACATTCTAGGTAAAACCTAAACATGCAAGGGGCTAGTAACTTTCAATGTAAACAATATAAGTACAAGTTACCGCAAAGAGGAGCATTGGATTGATAAATGTGATGATAATTCACTTGACTTGGCTTTCTCAAATGAATGGTGGTTAACTTTTCTTTATGAACTAGCCAAGTCTCCAATGCCCTCCACACACCTATTGATCAAGTTTGAGCTTGATGGTACCCAACCAAGTTTGGTCCTAAGAAGTTAGTCACAATAGGCTTGGCAACCCAAATGGTCTTTTCCTTGCCCAAACCACTTTGGGTGCCCACAAACTTGGCAAACAAATTGCCAACATTATCCTTTCTAAGTGAATAATGATGATTGACAATCGGAGTCTTAGAGACATTACCGTTGGGACATGATGAAGATATGTGTCCCTTCTCACGGCAAATATAGCAACATATGCTCCCCTTTATCTTCTTCTTTACCTTCTCAACTTGGAGAACATTATATTGGTTAAACATGGAAAGAGGCCTTTCATTATGTTGAGATTGAACTTGAGGCCACTTCCCTTGATGCTTCACACTTGAAGCCTTCTTCTTCGATGGACAAGATCTCACATGGTGTACAACATTCTTGCACTTGAAGCAAATAATGTTGGCCGAATTCTTGACTTGATCTTGTCCCTTCTTCCTATTCTTGGACTTCTTCTTGTTGGAGATGAAATCAAGTCCTATTTTGTCTTGAGGGTCCTTTTGCACACTCAAGTTATTATCGCAACATTTTTCCAAGTCTTTCTTCAAACTAGTGACTTGGGCCTTGAGCTATTTATTTTCCTCTACAAGGTTAGTATTACCAAAAGAACTAGAAGAAGTAGAAGCTTCATTGTTAGAGAAAAAAGGCATGGTGAGCAATTCATCACAAGATGTATCAATATCATGTAGAGAGGAATTGCTAGGACTAGCACATGGCAATAAGGCATTTCAAGTAGAAGATGCGCTAATGTCCACATGAGACTCACAAGATTTTACCTTGGTGACCATAGCCTCATGAGCTAACTTTATCTCATTATGATAGATTAAAATATCCTCATGAGTGCCCGAAAGCTTTTCATGACTTTCTTCCAATTTCTCATACTTTCTAGTTAGTAAATCAATTTGAGTCCTCAACTCAACATTTTCTTTCAATATCGATGCTTCACACAAGATAGAGTTAGTAGCACAAGCATCATTATCAATATGAGAGGAGCATGTAGAAACTAGAGACTCCGTATGAGTAGCTTGAGGTTCCTCATGAGACTTAGAGAGTTTGGTGAGCTCTACTTTGACATTCTTGTAGCCAAGGTCAAGGTGCTCAAAATCCTCTTTAAGTTTACAATGAGTAACTTCAATCTCTTCTTTTGAAGACCTCAAGTTACTAAGAGATTGATAAGCTTTAGCAAGTTCATGTTCAAGTTGTTCACTTTTTGCTTGCTCATTAAGAAGTAAATCATTACGTTTTTCAAAGCAAGCAAGAACATCTTGGAACTTTTTATAAGTGTTATTTTTAGCTCTATGAAGAGTTTTCCCAATCTCATAGATATTTTGAGTCAAGTCATCATCATCATCTTTCTCATTACTTCTTGCCATTATCACTAAGAGAAGATGATACCTTGTCATTACCTCTTGCCATGAGGCACATTTGAACAAAGGGGGTTGATGATGATTCTTTTGGAGAAGAGGGTTCTCCATCAATCAAGTGTGCCTTGTCTTCCTTGATTTCCTCTACATGGTTAGTCATAGAACAACTAGAGGAAACCAAGGCATTTTGAATATGGCAACACAAATGACCAAGCATATCATCACAAGAATTTATGAGTGAATCATTAGATGATATGCATGGACTATCTACACAAGAATGTACGACATTTTCAGTGCTAGATATGCTCGTGTCCATGGAACCTATAATACTAGCATTTCTATATGACGGATCATCAATGATGAGCTTGACACCATCACTCCATGATATATCTTCACTTACCATGTCATCACCCTGTGACAGAGTGGAAGATGTTGAAGTGTCCAAGCAATCGGGGGTGGATGCAATGGAGAGTTCTTCCATCACTTCTTCCCAAATAGCATTGGATACCACAAGGTTGGACCCACCATATGTAACTTCAAGTTTGGTCCAAGCCTCATGAGCCAACAAACAAGTCGGGATTGACTTGAACACCTCGGAGGTTATAGCTTGGTGAATGACACTTAAAGCTTCATATCAAGATGCATATCCTCTTTGTATGCAAGGGTGAATGACACTTAAAGCTTCACTTCAAGTTGTTCACTAGCCTCTTTCATGATAAATCTAAACTCGTGGGCTAGGAATATAGTGACGGCACGCTTAACAGAAGAATGTTGAATATTAGAAAACTCAATAAAAATCATTTGTATGCAAGGGTGCATGTGCAAGAATTGTCTCTCAAGTTCACTTATTAACAAAGTTATAGCATCCACAAGACTATTAGTTTTATTGAGAATGGACCCTCCTAAAGTAGGAAGTGTCCCCGCACAAGTGAAAAAATCTTGAATAACACCTTTTCCAATAATATTACCACTACCTATACGGAACCTTTTTGTATGAATGATAGTGGGTTTTTCTTGAGGGTTGTCATTAACAAGGGCGTCAAGATTCCCCTCAAGGTTATTACTTTTTTTATCATTGAAAGTCTCCATAGATTTCGACGTGGTGGCAAAGCAAATACGAAAGCAAATGAAGGACAAACAAAAGAAGGGCGAATAAAAAGGCACTTTTTTTGGTATTTTCTGAAAATCGTTTTAGAAGTGGGGGAGAGGAAAACGAGAGGCAAATGGCAAATAAAGTAAATTCAAGATATGAGTTTGTAATAGGTACTTGCTAGGCTTGATGTAGATCTCCCCGGCAACGGCGCCAGAAATTCTTCTTGCTACTTCTCGAGCATGCGTTGGTTTCCGTGAAGAGGAACGGTTGATGCAGCAAAGTAGATAAGTATTTCCCTCAGTTGTTGAGAACCAAGGTATCAATCCAGTAGGAGATACAAGCAAGTCCCCAATAGGTGTACCTACAGAAGGAATCAAACTCTTGCACCCAACGCTATAAAGGGGTTGTCAATCCCTTTAAGGTTACTTACAAGGATGAGATCTGATAGAGAGAGATTGCTTAAACGGAAAGTAAAACAATAGTTAAAAGTAATGTAGCAAAGTATTTTTGGTTTTAGATCTGAAAGTATAAGATGGAAAATAGACCCGGGGGCCATAGGTTTCACTAGAGGCTTCTCTCATGATAGCAAGTACTACGGGGGGTGAACAAATTATTATCGAGCAATTGATAGAAAAGCGAATAATTATGAAGACATCCAAGGCAATGATTATGCATATAGGCATCACGTCCGTGTCAAGTAGACCGAAACGGTTCTGCATCTACTATTATTACTCCACACATCGACTAACTCCTGCCTGCATCTAGAATATTTAGTTCATAAAGAACAGAGTAACGCATTAGGTAAGATGACATGATGTAGAGGGATAAAATCAAGCAATATGATGAAAAACCCATCTTGTTATCATTGATGGCAACAATACAATACACGCCTCGCTACCCCTACTTTGTCACTGGGTGAGGACACCGCAAGATTGAACCCAAAACTAAGCACTTCTCCCATTGCAAGAATTACCAATCTAGTTGGCCAAACCAAACCAATAACTCAAAGAGACTTGCAAAGATATGAAATCATGCATATAAGAATTCAGTAAAGACTCAAATAATATTCATGGATAATCTGAACATAAATCCACAGTTCATCGGATCTCGACAAACACACCGCAAAAGAGTATTACATCGGATAGATCTCCATGAAGATCATGAAGAACATGGTATTGAAGAGCAAAGAGAGAGAAGAAGCCATCTATCTACTAGCTACGGAATTGAAGGTCTGTGGTGAACTACTCACGCATCATCGGAGGGGCAATGGAGTTGATGTAGATGCCCTTCGTGATCGAATCCCCCTCCGGCAGATTGCCGGAAAAGGCTCCAAGATTGGATCTCTCGGGAACGGAGGCTTCTGGCGGCAGAAAAGTGTTTTCATGGCTTGTTATGATAATGATGGAATATTTGGGAATTTATAGGCCAAAGATTAGGGTTAGGGGAGCTGTCGTGGGCCCACAAGCCTGCCAGGCGTGCCCTACCCCCCTGGGCGCGGCCCTAGGGTTTGTGGCCCCACGGTGGCTACTCCGCCTTGGTTCTCAAGTCTCGTAGTTTCCTTTCGTTCCAAAAAAATTCGTTCCGAAGGTTATATTCCTTTTGGACTCGTTTAATATTCCTTATATGCAAATCTCAAAAACAAGGAAAAAACAGAAACTGGCACTAGGCTCTAGATTAATAGGTTAGTCCCAAAAATAATATAAAATAGCATATTAATGCATATAAAACATCCAAAACAGATAATATAATAGCATGGAACAATCACAAAATATAGATACCGTGGAGACATATCATTTGGTCGTGAATTTTGGGCTTTTGAGCAATGCGTGAGGGCTATCCAACACTGTCGTCCGGTCATCTCCATCGATGGCATATTTTTGACTGGACAATTTAAGGGAACTCTTTTAGTTGCAATAGGAATGACGCCAATAACTGGTTGTTGCTTTTGGCTTTTGCTTTAGTTGAGGCGGAGAATAGTGATAACTGGGAGTGATTCTTGCGCCTGTTCAGAATGAAGGGATTACCAGCTGAAAAGGAAATTTGTGTCATATCCTATCGCCATCAAGGAATTATTAATGCGGTTGAGATTGACATTCCCGGGCATGTAGTAGCCAAGCAGGTCCTAGCCAACAATTTGGTAGCCTACAATATGCTAGCCAAGCAAGTAGTAGCCAACAAGGTCCTAGCCAACAATTTTCTAGCCAAGCAAGTAGTAGCCAGCAAGGTCCTAATAACCAACAAAGAGGGAGTCAACTTGGACTACAAGAGGTCGGTGTCGTGGTAGAGGGCTGGTGGTAGAGCTCGTGGTGGTGGTAGAGCTCGTGGTGGTGCTAGAGGTGATGGTGGTGGAGGCGGTGTTGGTGAGACTAGGATTGGTACGCGTGGATACATACGAGGACCATTTTGTATGTTACTATTAGTCATTTACCTTTTCATGTTGTTTTTAATGCTCACTTCTTTGTTTATCATGTACTATTGTTGTTTATGATAATACTATTTTTTCTCATTACTAACTTTTAAGTTCTATTTGTTTGTAGGTATGGCGGCGTCTCAACCCAGCAATGCAACAATAGAGTGGGTGGAGGAGAAGGATGCAGTCGATGAGGAGTCCGGGGTGTGGGAGAGGGCTGTAAAGAAGTTGAGAGAGGAGGATGCAGCCAGAGCAAAGAGGAAGAAGCGAGAGGCGGAAGAAGCGTAGATCAAGGACCGCATACAAATGCGGATTGAGTATCTGCGTATCAATCCAGAGTGATAAACCTCTTCGATAACACATCCTCCTCTTTTTGAAAGGCAATATTGACCCAGACCCGGATGAGCTAGACATGGTGTTTGAGTGTAGTCCTAGTTATGTCGAGCCATTGGAACAAGTGAGAAAAGATATGAATTGGATGGACCCAAGTGATGTTATTGAGTTTGATGGAAGGCATAATGTGGGATTTGGAATGCACATTCGTTGGAAGACCATGCGTGTGAACTCCGAGAAACGTTGGGTTGCATAGAAGGAGACGATGGACGAATCATTAGAAAAGGCTCTAGAGTTTTTTGCCACCAAAAAGGTTGATGCTAGCTTGCATTTGAATTTGACTCGGGTTTGCCTCCCTGATTGTTGATAGTAGTCCTGCAGGGATGAACCAAATTTGACATGAGTGAATCTATTTTGACCCCACAAGTGAGGCCAACATTGACCCTGATTTCGAACATCCAAGATGAAGCATTGCTAGAGGAGAATAATGAGTATGAGGATGATGATAATGATGATGTTGTTCTACATGATAACCACGTCAGTGATTCGGACAAATATTTGCTGCAGGAGACCATGGACCATTCCATCCCGTATTCCCGTGGCTATGCATCGGAGTCGGATGACGACAGTCCGGATGAAGAAGTTGAGGAGGGGTTCACGGCGAAGGAGGCTGAAGCTTTCGAGAAGGTATCACGACGGGATCATCGGATACCATTGTTCGAGGATCTTAGTCTCACGGATGAAGCCGTGGTTGATGGCGACAAAGGCATATTGCTTGGAGTTAGGCCAACTTCGCACCTAGACCCACCTAGGAAGAACAATATTTCTAAAGGATCGAAGTTCAAAATATTGTTTGAATTGAAGATGTGGTTGGATGACTTTTCGGTTATGGATCATCGTCCACACAAAGTTGTTAAGTCGAACGTGAAGGTGCGTTACACGGGTGCATGTGAGAAAGAAGGACGTCCATGGATTGTGCGTGCAAGACCATGGAAAGGAGGGCCCGGATGGCACATAGTGAGTTGTGTACCATGTCACTTGTGTTGAGGAAGGATGGTTGATGGCAATGGTGTGTCCCAAAACCATAGACAACTCAGCTCCGAGTTCATCGCTTACGGACTTTCCAACTCCATCTCGTCACTTCAAACAATGAGCTAAAAAGTGTACAAGACCTTGTGAAAGCCCTCTTTCACTACGAGGTGAAATATGGTAAGGCATGGAAGGCGAAGCAAGCCGCATTCAAGATGTTGTATGGTGATTGAGAGCAAGCATACAACTGACTCCCTAGGTTGTTGGGATCTATGGACGCCACAAACCTTGGTATGGTTCATGTGGTCGAGCCGTATGGTAAACAACAAGGATTTACAACAGAAGGATGGTCAGAGTGTTTGGTTGTGTATTTTGGGATTTTGAGCAATGCATGAGGGCTATCCAACTCTGTCGGCCGGTCATCTCCATCGATGGCACATTTTTGACCGGGCAATTTAAGGGAATTCTTTTGGTTGCAATAGGGAATGATGCCGATAACTGGTGGTGCCTTTTGGCTTTTGCTTTGGTTGAGGCGGAGAACAATGATAACTTGGAGTGGTTCTTGCACCTGTTGAGAACGAAGGTGTTACCAGCCGAAAGGGAATTTTTGTCATATCGTATCGCCATCAAGGAATTCTTAACGCAGTTGACATTGACATTATCAGGCATGTAGTAGCCAAGCAGGTCCTAGCCAACAATTTGGTAGCCAACAATATGCTAGCCAATCAAGTAGTAGCCAACAAGGTCCTAGCAAACAATTTGCTAGCCAAGCAAGTAGTAGCCAACAAGGTCCTAATAACCAACAAAGAGGGGGGCGACTTGAACTTACAAGAGTTCATGGTCGTGGTAGAGGTGCTGGTGGTAGAGCTTGTGGTGGTGCTAGAGGTGGTGGTGGTAGAGCTCGTGGTGGTGCTAGACGTAATGGTGGTGGAGGCGGTGTTGGTGAGACTAGAATTGGTATGCGTGGATTCTTGCAAGGACCATTTCCATGTATCACTATTATTCACTTACCTTTTCATGTTGTTTTTAATGCTCACTTCTTTGTTTATCATGTACTATTGTTGTTTATGATAATATTTTTTTCTCATTACTAACTATTATGCTGCTATTTGTTTGTAGGTATGGCGTCGTCTCAACCCAGCAAGGCAACAACAGAGTGGGTGGAGGAGAAGGATGCGGTAGATGAGGAGTCGGGGGTGTGGGAGAGGGATGCAAAGAAGTTGAGAGAGGAGGATGCAGCCAGAGCATAGAGGAAGAAGCGAGAGGCGGAAGAAGCGAAAATCAAGGACCGCATAGGAATGCAGATTGAGTATCTGCGTATCAAGCCAAGTTGAAGAACGACTACAAGAAGATGAACGAGAAACGTCAAAAGGATTTTGAAGCAGGGTGCCGGAAGAGGTGGGCAGAGGAGTCTACAAACAAAGAGTGGGAGCATCAACGCTTCATGGAAAGGGTGATGCGAGAGGCTTCAAAGATGCGCAAAAGGGAGGAGGAGGTGGAAGAAGAGAGGAAGAAGAAGAAGGGAAAGGGGCCTTGCTCGGCATAGTAGGGCGTTTCGCGATTTGTCGTCATGCACGCTTTAATATTTGAACCTCTTGTTTAGTCAAACCTTGTTGTCTTGCGCGTTTTGCTATTTCGAACTTGTTGTTGCATGAATTATGAAACTCCTCTATTTGTACTCCTCTATGTTATGGACACAATTAAATTGTGATATGCTATAAGTATCTTGAGTGCTATGCATTGCTGCCAATAATGTTATGCTAAATTGTGATGTGTATAGACACATGGATCGGTTGAGGACAATGTGTGGATACCTAGTGTGGCACCTTACTCTCAGGCGCCACACATTTGGAAAAACCGCATACCACCAGACAACTGTGTGACCACCAACGCGAGAAGGCAGTGTGTGGCACCTTAGGGTCGGGCGCCACACTGCATAGTGTGGCGCCTTATTGTTAGGCACCACACTATGCAATGTAGCAACTTAGAGCACCTCGAGCCGGTAGGTGCTTCCAGGGCCGAAAATAGCGCCGCCTGGGGGTCATCCGGTGGAAAAATCGGCGTGGGGGGCAACCACTTCCCAGTCGCCGCCCCATGCCACCCCCATGACATTTTGAATGCAATACTTAAAAAAGGCAAAAACATGGCAAATTTTGGCCAAATTACGACTAAATTCAAACATTTTTACAAAAATAGACAAAAAGGAAAAAACTAGGTAGTCCGGTCGTCGCCGCCACGCTGTCTTCTACATGCCGAGCAACCTATAGAAGGTCGTGTAGTCACCATCGTCGTCATCGCCATCGTCGCCACCGTCGTCGTTGCCGTCCTGTGCACCGCCACCGTCCCTGCTGTACCCCTGCCATGGGTCACCGTGGCGATGCAGCTTGGGGTTGGAGGGTCCCGGCGCCTCCTCCTCGTCGCTATTGAGGACGACCCCGTCGCCCACCTAGCGAGCGCGGCGACGCGCAACAGTCTCCTCAAGGGCGTGCCACTGGCGTTCCATCTCCTCGCGGACGTAATCTTCGCGGGCCCATTTGAGGGCGGTCTCATTGTCGGCGACCACGATGAGATGCTCCTGTTTTATGGCCGCCGACGGTGCCGTGTCGTGCTCTGTCTTGGGCCTGACAAGATGATGGTGGTACCTCGGAGGGGGAAGCGATGACGGCGGCGGCCCTCGTTAATGGTGATGCCTCCACCACCGCTGCGCTTGCTGCAACGGAGAGGCGTCTCGCTAGGCTCAGGCTTCACATCGACGAGAGGCGTGCGCGCGCCAGAGGAGTGTGACCCGGACGATGAGGATGACGACATGGCCATCCGCCGTGGCAGCCACACGGAGTAGCCCCTCCGGCGCGAGATGGAAGCTGGGTCTGGGTACTTGAGACACGGCGAGTCACCGCCCTCAATGTGCTCGAGGACGTTGTCGAGCGTGTGCCCGGGGACGCCCCACCATAGGCGGCACCCCTCGAAGTTGTGGCGTGCGCACGTCGGGATGCCGTTGGTGGAGGCGAGTTGATCCTCGTGTCGGTGCTCGAAGTACGCCATCCACAACGTGTTGCGGTCAGTGGCTTACCTCGGCTGCTGGTGCACCGCCTCGGTCAGCGACGACCAAATCCTCGCGATTTCGGCGCGCCGCTTAGCTCAAGTTGGCATTGGTGGCACCGAAACTCCGCCGATGCTGAGCCTCCACGCGCCCGACACCCGCATGTCCGGCGGTGCCGAGTAGTCCGCCTCGTATAGGAGACGAGCCTCATCCTCATGGAGGTGGCGGCGGTCAAAGCCGTTGGCGGCCACTCCGTTGCCTGGGTAGCATGCTGCCATCGGGGGGTGAGGGAGAAGAAAAGGAGATCACCGGGGAGGAGAGGGAGGTTAAGGGCGTCAGCGGCGAGAGAGAGGGGAGGAGTTGTGGCAAGGAGTGGCGGCTACCGACGAGGTGGTCGGCTTTTATAGCGGCGAGCGGGTAGCATCGTGCCGCCGGATGATGGGAAAGGTGTGGATGCACGTCGCCCCGCCTGATTGCGCTGCCCGTGAACGCGCCGCCCCGTGAGGCATCAATGGAAGGCTGGCCATCGGTCAGCCTTGCATTGATTCCCCACGGGAAACCGAGGCAATGAGGACGAAAAAGCGCCCCTCGGTCACTGACTCGTTGGGCCCGCCTGTTTTCGCGCGAAAAAACATTTCCCCCGACGCCCCAAGAGCCCCTATCGCACCGGGTTCGGCTTGGGTTCGCCGGCACCAAATTCGTCCCTAACTGGCGAAAATTGGGCTCCTCGGGGCACGACTGGGCCTATTTTCCTGCACCGGCGATAAAAAAGGGCTCGGGGGCCTGTTGGGGGGGGGGGAGTGGAGATGCTCTTAGCCTCAAGCGCCACACACTTGGAAAATCTGCATACCCCCACACGGCTGTCTGACCACCCATGCGAGAAGGTAGTGTGTGGTGCCTTAGGGTTAGGCGCCACACTCCTCAGGCGCCACACATTTGAAAATTATAGCCAAACATCACATAATCAATCCAAACAACAAAAGATTTCTTAAGAAACATCAAATTAGACGGTCTTAACATAACATCAGATTCAACATGGATAAACAAGCATGGTCAAAAAAAACATGGATAAACAAGACAACAAGTTCAACATTGCTAGTAGTTCAACAACATAAGAGACCCACAACTAGTTTTAGTTCATAGGAAAACAACCATGACAAGTTTATTACTCTTTCCTTCCCCGCGTACTCTTGCCTTGTCCCCTCTTGGTAGGTAGCTTGTCCCTCACAACCGGATGTGGTTCCTCCAACTCCATTTCCTCCTCATCGTCATCGTCCATACCTCTCATCCTCTTCATTCCTGTTGGCATATGCAAGCCCTCACCAACGACCGTCTTTCCTTTATTGCGAAAGACCTCTGGTGTGTACCGCTTGATTCCCATCCTTGGTTTCAACATGTAAGTGGAGCGTTGGAAAGCCCCCAACATCATTTTGTCCTCAACCTTCAATAGAAAAGTGGTATCATCATATGCACGCGATACGAAAAATTGAAAGTACGGAATCTGCATACGTCTGGAGAAACCACAACATCATCCTCTAAATGAGGTCCCGAGGTAATTTCGTCGTCATCCATACGAGGTCCCGAGGCATACTGGAAATATGCCCTAGAGGCAATAAATAAAGTGTTTATTATTATATTTCCTTGTTCATGATAATCGTTTATTATCCATGCTATAATTGTATTGATTGGAAACACATTACATGTGTGGGTAAATAGACAACACTTTGTCCCTAGTATGCCTCTAGTGAACTAGCTCGTTGATCAAAGACGGTCAAGGTTTCCTAGCCATTGACATGTGATATCATTTGATAATGGGATCACATCATTAGGAGAATGATGTGATGGACAAGACCCAAACTACAAACGTAGCATATGATCGTGTTAGTTTATTGCTACAGTTTTCTGCATGTCAAGTATATGTTCCTATGACCATGAGATCATGTGACTCACGGACACCGGGA
This sequence comes from Hordeum marinum, assembly GCA_022496015.1. NCBI lineage: Eukaryota > Viridiplantae > Streptophyta > Magnoliopsida > Poales > Poaceae > Hordeum > Hordeum marinum. Next base: position 392,983,862 of record CM039672.1, read on the forward strand.
GAGTTCCACGTGCGCATCAAATGTTGCAACGTAACTGGGTGACTATAAAGGAGCTCTATAGGTATCTCCGAAGGTGTCTGTTGAGTTGGCATGGATCAAGACTGGTATTTGTTACTCCGTGTGACGGAGAGGTATCTCAGGTCCCACTCAGTAATACAACATCACAATAAGCCTTACAAGAAATGTGACTAAGTGTTAGTCACGGGATCTTGTATTACAGAACGAGTAAAGAGACTTTCCGGTAACGAGGTTGAACTAGGTATGGAGATACCGACAATCGAATCTCGGGCAAGTAACGTACCGAAGAACAAAGGGAACATCATACGGGATTAACTGAATCCTTGACATAGACGTTCGACCGATAAAGATCTTTGTAGAATATGTAGGAACCAATATGGACATACAGGTCCCGCTATTGGTTATTGACCGTAGAGGTGTCTTGTTCATGTTTACATAGTTCTCGAACCCGCAGGGTCTGCACACTTAAGGTTCGGTGATGTTTCGGTAGTATGGTGGTGACCGAAGGTTGTTCAGAGTCCTGGATGAGATCCCGAAAATCACGAGGAGCTCCGGAATGGTCTGGAGGTAAATATTGATAAATAGGAAGTCCTAATTTGGTCGCCGGAAAAGTTTCGGGCTCATCGGTATTGTACCGGGAGTGTCGGTAGTGTACCGGGAGACCATCGGGAGGGGTATTTCGACCCAAGAGGCTACATGGGCTGTGGGAGGATGAATACCAGCCCTTAGTGGTATGGGGGAAGTCCCACACAAGGCCCATGCGATTGGGAAGAAAAGCCCAAAAGGAAAAAGGTGGAAAAAGGCAAAAAGGCTAAGATAAGGAAGGAGTCCTAATCCTACTAGGAGTGGAGGAGGAGGACTCCCCCCTCTTGGTTCGGCCGAAGCCTAGGGCTGGCTCCTTGAGGGCCAAGCCTCCTCCTCCTCTCCTCCTATATATACTAGAGGTTTTTAGGGTTTTGGCACAAGATTTTCAGCCACGTGCTACCCGTTCCTCCAGTGCATAGTTTCTCCTCTAGATCGGATTTCTACAGTGCTTAGGCGAAGCCCTGCCGGAATAGCTCCACCACCATCGCCAGAGCACCGTCACGCTGCCGGAGAACTCGTCTACCTCTCCGCTCCCTCTTGCTTGATCAAGAAGGCGGAGATCGTCATCAAGCTATACGTGTGCTAAACGCGGAGGTGCCGTCCGTTCGGTGCTTGATCAGGACGAAACGTGATTGGATCACGGGAAGCTCGGCGATTTGGATCGCGAAGACGTTCGACTACACCAACCACGTTTCTTAACACTTCCCGCTTAGCGATCTACAAGGGTATGTAGATCCACTCTCCCTCTCGTAGATGCTCATCACCATGGATAGGTCTTGCGTGAACGTAGGAAATTTTTTGTTTCCCATGCGACATTCCCCAGCAGTGGTATCAGAGCCAGGTCTATGTGTAGATGAGATCTCAAGTAGAACACAAAGAGTCTGTGGGTGTGGATGCTAAGATTGCTTCCTCCTTTGGTCATGTTTTGGTTCAGCGGTATTGTGGGATGAAGCGGCCCGGACCAACCTTACTCGTACGCTTACGAGAGACCGGTTCCATCGACTGATGTGTAACTTCATTGCACAAAGATGGCTGGCGAGTGTCTGTTTCTCCTACTTTAGTTGGATCGGATTCAACTAAGGCGGTCCTTGAGAAGGTTGAAAAGCAACTTATGTATCACCGTTGTGGTTTATGCGTAGGTGAGAATTGTTCTTGCTAGATACTCGTAGCAGCCACGTAAAACATGCAACAACAATTAGAGGACGTCTAACTTGTTTTTGGAGGGTATGTTGTGATGTGATATGGACAATTACATGATGTGATATATGTGATGTATGAGATGATCATGTGTTGTATAGAATATCACGACTTGCATGTCGATGAGTACGGCAACCGGCAGGAGCCATAGGGTTGTCTTTAATTATTGTATAACCTGCGTGTCTATCATTAAGCGCTATGTAATGCTTTACTTTATCGCTAAACGGTAGCAATAGTAGTACAAGCATGATGGGCGCGACAACCCCGATGGCGACACGTTGATGGAGTTCAAGATGATGGAGATCATGGTGTCGTGTCGGTGACGATGGAGACCATGCCGGTGCTTTCAAGATGGAGATCAAAAGCACAAGTTCATGGCCATATCATGTCACTTATGATTTGCATGTGACGTTAATCCTTTTATCCAACTTATTTTGCTTAGGACGACGGTAGCATTATAAGGTGATTCCTCACTTAAATTTCAAGATGAATTGTGTTCTCCCCGAGTGTGCACCGTTGCGAAAGTTCGTCGTGTTGAGATACCACGTGATGATCGGGTGTGATAGACTCTACGTTCACACACAACGGGTGCAAGCCAGTGTTGCACATGCAGAACACTCGGGTTAAACTTGACGAGCCTAGCATGTACAGACATGGCCTCGGAACACAAGAGACCGAAAGGTCGAACATGAGTCATATAGTAGATATGATCAACATGATGATGTTCACCATTGAAACCTCCTCAACTCACGTGATGATCGGACTTGAGTTGGTGAATTTGGATCATGTGACACTCAGATGACCTGAGGGATGTCAATTTGAGTGGGAGCTTTAGTAATTTGATTAACTAAACTCATTATCTTGAACAATAGTCTAACTAACCTTTGCATATTTATGGTGTAGATCAATGGCTCGCGTAGTAGCACGCTTGAATTTTAATGCGTTTCTAGAGAAAGCTAAGTTGAAAGATGATGGAAATAACTTTGTTGACTGGGCCCGTAATCTGAGGATTATCCTCACGGCTTCCCAGAAATCATATGTCCTTGATGCACCGCTTGGTGACCAACCAGAAGACATGTCATCCGAAGACGTTAAGAACGCTTGGGAGGCACGTTCTGGAGATTACTCAATAGTTCAGTGTGCAATATTGTATGGCTTAGAACCGGGACTTCAAAGACGTTTTGAACGTCATGGAGCATATGAGATGTTCCAGGAGTTGAAGTTTATCTTTCAGAAGAATGCTCGAATCGAGATGTATGAGACCTCCGATAAGTTCTATGCTTGCAAGATGGAGGAGAACGGGTCTATCAGTGAACATATACTCAGAATTTCTAGGTATTCAACTCGTCTAGCGGAGCTGGGAATTGCCCTTCCGCCAGAGGCGATCACTGACAGAGTTCTTCAATCACTGCCACCTAGTTACAAGAGCTTTGTGATGAACTATAACATGCACGGGATGAACAAGTCATTCGCCGAGCTGTTTGTGATGCTAAAAGTCGCGGAGTCCGAAATCCAGAAAGAACATCAAGTGTTGATGGTCACTAAAACCACTAGTTTCAAGAAGAATGGCAAGGGCAACGGCAAGAAGGGTAAAATCAAGAAGGATGGCAAAGCAGTTGCTACTCCTGTAAAGAAGCTCAAGGCTGGACCCAAGCCAGAAACTGAGTGCTTTCATTGCATGGGAACTAGTCACTGGAAGCGGAACTGCCCCAAGTACCTGGCTGACAAGAAGGCGGCAAACAACAAACAAGGTATATATGATATACATGTTATTGATGTGTACCTTACTAGCTCTCGTTGTAGTGCCTAGGTATTTGATACCGGTTCATTTCTCACATTTGCAACTCAAAATAGGAACTAGGGAATATACGAAGGCTGGCAAAGGATGAAGTGACGATGCACGTGGGAAATGGTTCCAAGGTTGATGTGATCGCCGTCGGCACTCTCTCTCTTTGATTACCATCGGGATTAGTGATGAACCTGAATAACAGTTATTTAGTGCCTGCGTTAAGCATGAACTTTATATCCAGATCTTGTTTATCGCAGGACGGTTACTCATTTAAATCAGAGAATAATGGTTGCTCTATTTATATGAGTAATATCTTTTATGGTCATGCACCCAATGTGAGGGGTTTATTCACATTGAATCTTGATAGTGATGATACACATGTTCATAACAATGATGCCAAAAGATGTAGAGTTGATAATGATAGTACCACTTTCTTGTGGCACTGCTGTTTGGGTCATATTGGTGTAAAACACATGAGAAAGCTCCATGCTGATGGACTTTTGGAGTCACTTGATATTGAATCACTTGACACATGTGAACCATGCCTCATGGGCAAGATGACTAAGACGCCGTTCTCTAGAACAATGGAACGGGCAAGTGACTTATTGGAAATCATACATACTGATGTGTGCGGTCCAATGAATGTTGCAGCGTGTGGTGGATATCATTATTTTCTCACCTTCACTGATGACTTAAGTAGATATGGGTATATTTACTTAATGAAACACAAGTCTGAAACGTTTGAAAAGTTCAAGCACTTTGAGAGTGAAGTTGAGAATCATCGTAACAAGAAGATTAAATTCCTACGATCTGATCGAGGAGGTGAATATCTGAGTTATGAGTTTGGCAGTCACTTAAGAAAGCGTGGAATTGTTTCACAGTTGACACCGCCTGGAACACCACAGCGTAATGGTGTTTCCGAACGTCGTAATCGAACCTTATTAGATATGGTGCGTTTTATGATGTCTCTTGCTGATTTGCCATTATCGTTTTGGGGTTATGCATTAGAGACAACTGCATTCACTTTAAATAGGGGACCATCAAAATCCATTGAGACGACGCCATATGAGCTATGGTTTGGCAAGAGGCCAAAGTTGTCATTTCTTAAAGTTTGGGGATGTGATGCTTATTTAAAAAAGCTTCAGCCTAAAAAGCTGGAACCCAAAGCGGAGAAATGCATCTTCATAGGATACCCAAAAGAGACAGTCGGGTATACCTTCTATCTCATATCCGAAGGCAAAGTGTTTGTCGCTAAGAACGGAACATTTATTGAGAAAGAGTTTCTCTCGAAAGAATTGAGTGGGAGGAAAATAGAGCTTGATGAGTTTACTGAACCTTTACTTCAACCATAAAGTAGCGCAACGCAGAAAGTTGTTTCTGTGGAACCTACAATGGTTGAAGAGGAATTTAATGATGATGAGCATGAAGCTTCGGATCAAGCTTCTATTGAACCTCGTAGGTCGACAAGGCCGCGTACTACTCCTGAGTGGTACGACAACCCTGTCTTGGAGGTCATGTTGTTGGACAACAATGAACCTACGAGCTATGGAGGAGCGGTGATGGGCCCAGATTCCGAGAAATGGTTAGAGGCCATGAAATCCGAGATGGGATCCATGTATGAAAACAAAGTATGGACTTTGGAAGTATTACCTGAAGGGCGAAAGGCCATTCAGAACAAATGGATCTTTAAGGAGAAGATGGACACGGACGGTAATGTGACCGTCTATAAAGCTCGACTTGTGGCAAAGGTTTTTTCACAAGTTCAAGGAGTTGACTACGATGAGACATTCTCACCTGTAGTGATGCTTAAGTCTGTCAGAATCATGTTGGCAATAGCTGCTTATTTCGATTATGAAATTTGGCAGATGGATGTCAAAACAGCGTTCCTCAATGGTTTCCTTGAGGAAGAGTTGTATATGATGCAACCAGAAGGTTTTGCCGATCCAGAGAATGCTGACAAAGTTTGCAAACTCCAGCAATCCATTTATGGGCTGGTGCAAGCATCTCGGAGTTGGAATAAGTGTTTTGATGAGGTGATCAAAGCGTTTGAGTTTATACAAGTTTATGGAGAAGCTTGTATTTACAAGAAAGTGAGTGGGAGCTCTATAGCGTTTCTAATATTATATGTGGATGACATATTGCTGATTGGAACAATATAGAAATGCTGGAAAGCATGAAGGAGCATTTGAACAAGAGTTTTTCAATGAAGGACCTAGGAGAAGCTGCTTTCATATTAGGCATTAAGATCTATAGAGATAGATCGAGACGCTTTATAGCACTTTCACAGAGCACATACCTTGATAAAGTTTTGACGAAGTTCAAAATGGCTCAGTCCAAGAAGGGGTTCTTGCCTGTTTTACAAGGTGTGAAGTTGAGTAAGACTCAATGCCCAGTGACTGCAGAAGATAGAGAAAAGATGAGTGTCATCCCCTACGCTTCAGCCATAGGCTCTATCATGTATGCAATGTTGTGCACAAGACTGTTGGAAATATGCCCTAGAGGCAATAATAAATTAGTTATTATCATATTTCCTTGTTCATGATAATCGTTTATTATCCATGCTATAATTGTATTGAATGGAAACACATTATATGTGTGGGTAAATAGACAACATTCTATCCCTAGTATGCCTCTAGTGAACTAGCTCGTTGATCAAAGATGGTCAAGGTTTCCTAGCCATTGACATGTGATGTACTTTGATAATGGGATCACATCATTAGGTGAATGATGTGACGGACAATACCCAAACTACAAACATAGCATATGATCGTGTCAGTTTATTGCTACTGTTTTCTGCATGTCAAAGTATGTGTTCGTATGACCATGAGATCATGCAACTCACTGACATCGGAGGAGTACCTTGTGTGTATCAAATGTCACAACGTAACTGGGTGACTATAAAGGTGCTCTACAGGTATCTCCGAGGGTGTGTGTTGAGTTGGCATGGATCAAGACTGGGATTTGTTACTCCGTGTGACGGAGAGTTATCTCAGGGCCCACTCGGTAATACAACATCACAATAAGCCTTGCAAGCAATGTGAGTAAGTGTTAGTCACAATATCTTGTATTACGGAACGAGTAAAGAGACTTGCCAGTAACGAGGTTGAACTAGGTATGGAGATACCGACGATCGAATCTCGGGCAAATAACATACCAAAGAACAAAGGGAACATCATACGGGATTAACCGAATCCTTGACATAGAGGTTCGACCGATAAAGATCTTCGTAGAATATGTAGGAACAAATGTGGACATCCATGTCCCTCCATTGGTTATTGACCGTAGAGGTGTCTCGGTCATGTCTACATAGTTCTCGAACCCGCAGGGTCTGCACTCTTATGGTTTGGTGACGTTTCGGTAGTATAGAGTTATGTATGGTGGTGACCGAAGGTTATTCGGAGTCCCAGATGAGATCCCGGACGTCATGAGGAGCTCCGGAATGGTGTGGAGGTAAAGATTCATATATATGAAGTCCTATTTTTGTCGCCGGAAATGTTTCGGGCTCATGGATAGTGTACCGGGAGTGCCGGTAGTGTACCGGGGGACCATCGGGAGAGGTATTTCGACCCAAGAGACTACATGGGCTGTGGGAGGGTGGAAACCAGCCCTTAGTGGTCTGGTGGAAGTCCTCTAAGAGGCCCATGCGGCTGGACTTGGGAAAGAGAGAAAAAAGGCCAAGGTGGAAAGAGATTCCAAGTAGGAAAGGAGGAATCCTAGTCCCAATAGGATTGGAGGAGGATTTCTCCTCTCCTCCTTGCGCAAGAGGCAAGGCAGGGCTGCCATGTGCGCCAGCCCTCCTCCTCCCTCCCTCTTATATATACTGGAGGTATTGGGTGTTTTGCACTTGATTTTACGGCCACGTGCTACCCGTTCCACCGGTGCTCCTCTAGATCGGATTTCGGCAGTGCTTAGGCGAAGCCCTGCCAGAATTGCTCCACCACCATCATCGGAGCGCCATCACGCTGCTGGTGAACTCTTCTTCCTCTCCACTTCCTCTTGCTGGATCAAGACGGTGGAGATCGTCATGAAGCTGCACGTGTGCTGAACGCGGAGGTGTCGTCCGTTCGGCGCTAGATCGAAAGGACCGTGATCAAGATCACGAGACGGTTCGTGATGAGTTCGCGGGACGGATCATGATGAGTTCACGGGACGGATCGTGATGAGATCGCGGGACGAATCGTGATGAGTTCGCGGGACGAATCGTGATTGGATCGCGGGACGGATCGTGATGTGATCGTGGGACGCTCGGCGATTTGGATCGCGAAGATGTTCGACTACACCAACCTCGTTTCTTAACGCTTCTCGCTTAGCGATCTACAAGGGTATGTAGATCCACTCTCCCTCTTGTAGATGCTCATCACCGTGGATAGATCTGCGTGTGCGTAGGAATTTTTTTGTTTTCCCATGCGACGTTCTCTAGCAGTGGTATCAGAGCTAGGTCTATGTGTAGATGAGATCTCGATTAGAACACAAAAGGTTTGTGGGCATTGATGCTTAGATTGCTTCCTTCCTTGGTCGGATTTTGGTTCAGCAGTATTGTGAGATGAAGGGGCCCGGACCAACATTACTCGTACGCTTACGAGAGACCGGTTCCCTCGACCGCAACTTGTTGCATAGATGGCTAGCGGGTGCCAGTTTCTCTCACTTCAGTTGGATCGGATTCGACAAAGGCAGTCCTTGAGCAGTTTGAAAAGCAACTAGTGTATCACCGTTGTGGTTTTTGCGTAGATGAGAATTGTTCTTGCTAGATACCCGTAGGAGCCACGTAAAACATGCAACAACAATTAGAGGACGTCTAACTTGTTTTTGCAGGGTATGTTGTGATATGATATGGCCAATAACATGATGTGATATATGTGATGTATGATATGATCATGTGATGTATAGATTATCACGACTTGCATGTCGATGAGTACGGCAACCGGCAGGAGCCATAGGGTTGTATTTAATTATTGTATGACCTGCGTGTCAATCATTAAGCGCTATGTAATGCTTTACTTTATCAGTAAATGGTAGCAATAGTAGTAGAAGCATGGTGGGCGCGACAACCCCGATGGCGACACGTCGATGGAGATCAAGATGATGGAGATCATGGTGTCATGCCGGTGACAATGGATATCATGCCGGTGCTTTCATGATGGAGATCAAAAGCACAAGTTCATGGCCATATCATGTCACTTATGATTTGCATGTGATGTTAATATTTTTATGCACCTTGTTTTGCTTAGGTCGACGGTAGCATTATAAGGTGATCCATCACTTAATTTCAAGATAAATTGTGTTCTTCCCAAGTGTGCACTGTTGTGAAAGTTCGTCGTGTTGAGACACCACATGATGATCGGGTGTGATAGACTCTACGTTCACATACAACGGGTGCAAGCCAGTGTTGCACATGCAGAACACTCGGGTTAAACTTGACGAGCCTAGCATGTGCAGATATGGCCTCGAAACACAAGAGACCGAAAGGTCGAACCTGAGTCATATAGTAGATATGATCAACATGATGATGTTCACCATTGTAACCACCTCAACTCACGTGATGATCGGACTTGAGCTGGTGAATTTCGATCATGTATCACTCGAATGATCGGAGGGAAGTCAATTTGAGTGGGAGTTCTTAAGTAATATGATTAATTGAACTCATTATCATGAACATAGTCAGTAGTGTCTTTGCAAATTATGTTGTAGATTAGTTGCTCGCGCTGTAGCTCCCTTGAATTTTTATATGTTCCTAGATAAATAGAGTTGAAAAATGATGGTAGCAATATTGCGGATTGGCTCCGTGATCTGAGGATTGTCCTCGTTGCTGCACAGAAGGCTTATGTCCTTAATGCACCGCTCGGTGCGCCAACCCCTCTAGCGTCATCTGTAGATGTTGTGAACATCTGACAGGTACGTGCTGATGACTACTTGATAGTTTAGTGTGTCATGCATTACAACTTAGAATTGAGGCTTCGAAACGTTTTGAACATCACGGAACATATGAGATGTTCTAAGAGCTGAAATTAGGATCTCAGGCTCGTGCCCGTGTTGCGAGATATGAGATCTCCAACAAGATTCTTTGCCTACAAGATGAACGAGAATAGCTCAATCGTTGAGCATGTGCTCAGATTGTCTGGGTGCTACAATCGCTTGAATCGAGTGGGAGTTCATCTTCCAGATAAGATAGTGATTGATATAGTTCTCCAAGTCACTTTCACTAAGCTACTAGAACTTGGTGATGAACTATAAAATTTCGGGGATAGAATTAATGATCCCTGAGCTGTTCGCGATGTTTGACACCGCGAAGGTAGAAATCAAGAAGGAGCATCAAGTGTTGATGGTTAGTATAACCACTAGTTTCGAGAAGGGCATGGGCAAGGAGGGAAACTTCATGGATGGAAAGTCAGTTGTTGCTTCAAGTGAAGCAACCCAAAGTTGAACCCAACCCCGAGACTAAGTGCTTCAATTATGAGGAGAGAGGCCGCTGAAGCGGAACAACCCTAGATACATGGTAGATAAGAAGGTTGGCAACGTCGACAGAAGTATATTTGATATACGTGTTATTGATGTGTACCTTGCTTGTACTCCTAGTAGCACCTGGGTATTGGATACCGGTTCGGTTGCTAAATGTTAGTAACTCGAAATAAAAGCTATGGAATAAACGGAGAACTAGCTAAGTGTGAGGTGACGATGTGTGTTGGAAATGTTTCCAAGGTTGATGTGATCAACATCGCACGCTCTCTCTACCTTCGAGATTAGTGACGAACCTAAATAAATGTTATTTGGTGTTTTTGCGTTGAGCATGAACGTGATTAGATCATATTCATTGCAACACGGTTATTCATTTAAGTAAGAGAATAATGGTTATTCTATTTACATGAATAATACCTTCAACAGTCATGCACCCAGTCAGAATGGTTTGTTGAAACTTGATCGTAGTAATACACATGTTCATAATATTGATGCCAAAGATATACAAAGTTAATAATAATAGTACCACATACTTGTGGCACTGCCGCTAAATGTCATATTGGTATAAAACGCATGAAGAAACTCCATGCTGATGGATCTTTGGACTCATTCGATTTCGAATCGGTTGAGACATGCGAACCATGCCTCTTGGTCAAGATTACTAAGGACCCCGTTTTCTGTTTTGATGAAGCGGGCAAGTGATTTATTGGAAATGATACATGTTGATGTATGCAATCCAATGAGTCTTGTAGTGTGCGGTGGATATCATTATTTTCTTACCTTCACTGATGATTTGAGTAGATATAGTGTATATTTACTTAATGAAACACAAGTCTGAATCGTTTAAAAGGTTCAAGCAAATTTAGAGTGAAGTTTAAGATCATCGTGACAAGAAGATAAAAATGTTTGCGATATGATCGTGGAGGTGAATATCTGAGTTACGAGTTTGGCATACGACTTTAGATAATGTGAAAGTTGTTTCACAACTCACGCCACCTGGAACACCATAGTGTGATGGTGTGTCCGAACGTCATAGTCGTGCTCTATTGGATATGGTGCGTGCTATGATGTCTATTATCGTTTTGTTACTATCATTTTGGGGTTATGCATTAGAGACAACTAAATTCACTTTAAATAGGGCACCATCTAAATCCATTGAGATGACACCGTGTGAACTATAGTTTGATAGAAACCTAAGCTATCATTTCTTAATGTTTGGGGTTGCGACGCTTGTGTGGAAAATGTTTTCACCTAATGAGCTCGAACCCAAAGCGGACAAATGCATCTTCATAGAATACCCTAAGAACAGTTGGGTGAACCTTCTATCTCAGATCCAAGCATAAAATGTTTGTTGCTAAAACTGGGTCCTTTCTCGAGAAAGGGTTTCTCTTGAAAGAATTGAGTGGGAGGAGGATAGAACTTGATGAGGTTGTTGAAACCTCTGCTTCAACCAGAAAGTAGCACAGCGTAGGAAGATGTTTCTGTGAAGCCTACGTCAGTTGAAGAGGAAGTTAATGATGATGATCATGAAGCTTCGGATCAAGTTACTATCGACCTACGAGGAAAATAGAGCTTGATGAGGTTATTGAACCTTTACTTCAATCAGAAAGTAGCGCAGCGCAGAAAGATGTTTCTGTGAAGCCTACGTCAGTTGAAGGGGAAGTTAATGATGATGATCATCAAGCTTCGTATCAAGTTACTATCGAACTTCGTAGGTCGACAAGGATGTGTACTGCTCCTAAGTGGTACGACAACTCTGTCTTGGAGATCATGTTGTTGGACAAGGATGAACCTACGAGCTATGGAGAAGCGATGATGGGCCCGGATTCCGACAAATGGTTAGAGGCCATGAAATCCGAGATAGGATCCATGTATGAAAACGAAGTGTAGACTTTGGTAGACTTGCTCGTTGGATGGCAGGTCGTGGAGTACAAATGGATCTTTAAAATGAAGACAGACACTGATGGTGAATGTCACTATTTGTAAAGCTCGACTTGTTTCAAAGATGTTTGTGACAAGTTCAAGGAGTTGAGTACGATGAGACTTTCTCACTCGTAGTGGTGCTAAAGTCTGTTGGAATTATGTTAGCAGTTGATGTGTTTTCGATTATGAAATCTGTTGGAAATATGCCCTAGAGGCAATAATAAATTAGTTATTATCATATTTCCTTGTTCATGATAATCGTTTATTATCCATGCTATAATTGTATTGATCGGAGACTTAAATGCATGTGTGGATACATAGACAAAACCATGTCCCTAGTATGCCTCTAATGGACTAGCTTGTTGATCAAAGGATGGTTAAGGTTTCCTAGCCATGGACATGAGATGTCATTTGATAACGGGATCACATCATTAGGAGAATGATGTGATGGATAAGACCCAAACTACAAACATAGCATATGATCGTGTCAGTTTATTGCTACTGTTTTCTGCATGTCAAGTATATGTTCCTATGACCATGCGATCATGCAACTCACGGATATCGGAGGAGTGCCTTGTGTGTATCAAACGTCGCAACGTAACTGGGTGACTATAAAGGTGCTCTACAGGTATCTCCGATGGTGTCTGTTGAGTTGGCATGGATCGAGACTGGGATTTGTTACTCCGTGTAACGGAGAGGTATCTCGGGGCCCACTCGGTAATGCAACATCACAATAAGCCTTGCAAGCAATGTGACTAATTGTTAGTTGTGGGATCTTGTATTACGGAATGAGTAAAGAGACTTGCCGGTAACGAGGTTGAACTAGGTATGGAGATACCGACGATCGAATCTCGGGCAAGTAACATACCGAAGAACAAAGGGAATGATATACGGGATTAACTGAATCCTTGACATAGAGGTTCGACCGATAAAGATATTCGTAGAATATGTAGGAACCAATATGGACGTCCAGGTCCCGCCATTGGTTATTCACCATAGAGGTGTCTCGGTCATGTCTACATAGTTCTCGAACCCGCAGGGTCTGCACACTTAAGGTTCGGTGACGTTTCGATAGTGTAGAGTTATGTATGGTGGTGACCTAAGGTTGTTCGGAGTCCCGGATGAGATCCCGGACGTCACGAGGAGCTCCGGAATGGTCCGGAGGTAAAGATTCATATATAGGAAGTCCCAGTTTGGTTTCCGGAAAAGTTTCGGGCTCATCGGTAGTGTACCGGGAGTATCGGTATTGTACCGGGAGTGCCGGTAGTGTACCGGAGGACCTCCGGGAGGGGTATTTCGACCCCAAGAGGTCCATGGGCTGTGGGAGAATAATAACCAGCCCTTAGTGGGCTGGGAAAACAGCCACAAAGGCCCATGGCGCAGGAGAGAAAGTCCTAAAGTTGAAAAGTGGAAAATCAGCCAATAGGAGGCAATCCTACTCCAACTAGGATTGGAGGTGAAGTAGGATTGCTCCCACCTCCTATTTCGGCCGACCCAAAGGCCTTGGCTGCCTCTCCTCTCCTCTCCTCCTATATATACTAGTGTATTGGGTGGTTTTTGGACAGAATTTCCGGCCACGTGCTACCCGTTTCACCGGTGCACAGTTTCTCCTCTAGATCGGTTTTCCGCAGCGCTTAGGCGAAGCCCTGCCGGAATCACTCCACCACCATCACCGGAGCGCCGTCACGCTGCCGGTGAACTCTCTCTCCTCTCCACCCCCTCTCTCTGGATCGAGATGGTGAAGATCGCCATCAAGCTGCACGTGTGCTGAACGCGGAGGTGCCGTCCGTTCGGCGCTAGATCGGAAGGACCGTGATCGAGATCGCGAGACAGTTCGTGATGAGATCGTGGAACTGATCGTGATGAGTTCGCGGACAGATCGTGATCAAGATCGTGAGATGGATCATGATGAGATCGCGGGACGGATCGTGATGAGTTCACGGGACGGATCGTGATTGGATCGCGGGACGGATCGTGATGAGATCGCGGGACGCTCGGCGATTTGGATCGCGAAGATGTTCGACTACACCAACCGCGTTTCTTAACGCTTCCCGCTTAGCGATCTACAAGGGTATGTAGATCCACTCTCCCTCTCGTAGATGCTCATCACCATGGATAGGTTTGCGTGTGCGTAGGAAAATTTTTGTTTCCCATGCGACGTTCCCCAACAGTGGCATCATGAGCTAGGTTGATGGTTCGATGAGATCTCGAGTAGAACACAAAAGGTTTGTGGGCGTTGATGCTTAGATTGCTTCCTCCCTTGGTCGTATTTTGGTTCAGCGGGATTGTGAGATGAAGCGGCCCGGACCAACATTACTCGTACGCTTACGAGAGACCGGTTCCCTCGACGCAACTTGTTGCCTAGATGGCTTGCGGGTGACGGTTTCTCTCACTTTAGTTGGATCGGATTCGACAAAGGCGGTCCTTGAGAAGGTTGAAAAGCAAACTAGTGTATCACCGTTGTGGTTTATGCGTAGGTGAGAATCGTTCTTGCTAGATACCCATAGCAGCCACGTAAAATATGCAACAACAATTAGAGGACGTCTAACTTGTTTTTGCAGGGTATGTTGTGATGTGATATGGCCAATTACATGATGAGATATATGTGATGTATGAGATGATCATGTGATGTATAGATTATCACGACTTGCATGTCGATGAGTACGGCAACCGGCAGGAGCCATAGGGTTGTCTTTAATTATTGTATGACCTGCGTGTCAATCATTAAGCGCTATGTAATGCTTTACTTTATCGCTACGGTAGCAATAGTAGTAGAAGCATGCAGGGCGTGACAACCCCAATGGCAACACATTGATGGAGATCAAGATGATGGAAATCATGGTGTTGTGCCGGTGACGATGGAGATCATGCCGGTGTTTCGAAGATGGAGATCTTAAACACAAGTTCATGGCCATATCATGTCACTTATGAATTGCATGAGATGTTAATCCTTTTATGCACCTTGTTTTGCTTAGTACGGCGGTAGCATTATAAGGTGATCCCTCACTTGAATTTCAAGATGAACTGTGTTCTCCCCGAGTGTGCACCATTGCGAAAGTTCGTCGTGTTGAGACACCACGTGATGATCGGGTGTGATAGACTCTACGTTCACATACAACGGGTGCAAGCCAGATTTGCACGCCCAGAACACTCGGGTTAAACTTGACGAGCCTAGCATGTACAGACATGGCCTTGGAACACGAGAGACCGAAAGGTCGAACATGAGTCATATAGTAGATATGATCAACATAATGATGTTCACCATTGCAGCCACCTCAACTCACGTGATGATCGGACTTGAGTTGGTGAATTTGGATCATGTATCACTCGAATGATCGGAGGGATGTCAATTTGAGTGGGAGTTCTTAAGTAATATGATTAATTGAACTCATTATCATGAACATAGTCAAAGTGTCTTTGCAAATTATGTTGTAGATTACTAGCTCGCGCTGTAGCTCCCTTGTATTTTTATATGT
The DNA here is from genome assembly GCA_022496015.1 of Hordeum marinum. Classification (NCBI taxonomy): domain Eukaryota; kingdom Viridiplantae; phylum Streptophyta; class Magnoliopsida; order Poales; family Poaceae; genus Hordeum; species Hordeum marinum. The sequence continues at coordinate 392,999,303 of CM039672.1, forward strand.
TCCTAGAGAAATAGAATTGAAAGATGTTGGTAGCAAAATTGCGGACTGGGTCCGTGATCTGAGGATTGTCCTCATTGCTGCATAGAAGGCTTATGTCCTTAATGCACCGCTCGGTGCGCCACCCCCTCTAGCGTCGTCTATAGATGTTGTGAACATCTAACATGCACGTTTCGATGACTACTTGATAGTTTAGTGCGTCATGCATTACGGCTTAGAATTGAGGCTCCAAAACGTTTTGAACGTCACGGAACATATGAGATGTTCTAGGAGCAGAGATTGTGATCTCAGGCTCGTGCCTTTGTTGCGAGATATGAGATCTCCAACAAGATTCTCTGCTTGTAAGATGAAGGAGAATAGCTCAATCGTTGAGCATGTACTCAGATTGTCTGGGTACTACAATCGCTTGAATCAAGTGGGAGTTGATCTTCCAGATAAGATAGTGATCGATATAGTTCTCCAAGTCACTGTCACTAAAGCTACTAGAACTTAGTGATGAACTATAATACACCAGGGATAGAAGTATTGATCCCTGAGCTGTTCGCGATGTTTGACACCGCGAAGGTAGAAATCAAGAAGGAGCATCAAGTGTTGATGGTTAATCAAACCACTAGTTTCGAAAAGGGCAAGAGCAAGGAGGGAAACTTCATGGATAGCAAGTCAGTTGCTGCTCCAGTGAAGCAACCCAAAGTTGAACTCAAACCCGAGACTAAGTGCTTCTATTATGAGGTGAGAGGTCGCTGAAGCGGAACAACCCTAGATACTTGGTAGATAAGAAGGCTGGCAACATCGACAGAAGTATATTTGATATACGAGTTATTTATGTGTACCTTGCTAGTACTCCTAGTAGCACCTGGGTATTGGATACCGGTTCGGTTGCTAAATGTTAGTAACTCGAAATAAAAGCTACGGAATAAACGGAGAACTAGCTAAGGGTGAGGTGACGATGTGTGTTGGAAATGTTTCCAAGGTTGATGTGATCAACATCGCATGCTCTGTCTACCTTCAGGATTAGTGACGAACCTAAATAAATGTTAGTTGGTGTTTTGCGTTGAGCATGAACATGATTAGATCATGTTTGTTGCAATACGGTTATTCATTTAAGTCAGAGAATAATAGTTATTCTGGTTACATGAATAATACCTTCAATGGTCATGCACCCAGTGAGAATGGTTTGTTGAAATCTTGATCGTAGTAGTACACATGTTCATAACATTGATGTCAAAAGATACAAAGTTAATAATGATAGTACCACATACTTGTGGCACTGCCGCTAAATGTCATATTGGTATAAAGCGCATGTAGAAACTCCATGCTGATGGATATTTGGACTCATCGATTTCGAATCGGTTGAGACATGCGAACCATGCCTCTTGGGCAAGATGACTAAAGGACCCCGTTGGATGGAGCGGGCAAGTGATTCATTGGAAATGATACATGTTGATGTATGCAATCTAGTGAGTCTTGTAGCATGCAGTGGATATCGTTATTTTCTTACCTTCACTTATGATTTGAGTAGATATAGTGTATATTTACTTAATGAAACACAAGTCTGAATCGTTTGAAAGGTTCAAGCAAATTCAGAGTGAAGTTTAAAGATCATCGTGACAAGAAGATAAAAATGACCGCGATATGATCGTGGAGGTGAATATCTGAGTTACGAGTTTGGCATACAACTTAAGACAACGTGAAATTTGTTTCACAACTAACGCCACCTGGAACACCATGGTGTGATGGTGTGTCCGAACATCATAGTCATGCTCTATTGATATAGTGCATACTGTGATGTCTCTTATCGTTTTACTACTATAATTTTTGGGGTTATGCATTAGAGACAACTACATTCACTTTAAATAGGGCATCATCTAAATCCGTTGAGATGACACCGTGTGAATTATGGTTTGATAGAAACCTAAGCTGTCATTTCTTAATGTTTGGGGCTGCGATGCTTGTGTGGAAAATGTTTTCACATAATAAGCTAGAACCCAAAGCGGACAAATGTATCTTCATAGACTACCCTAAGAACAGATGGGTATGCCTTCTATCTCAGATCCGAGTGCAAAGTGTTTGTTGCTAGAACTGGGTCCTTTCTCGAGAAAAAGTTTCTCTCGAAAGAATTGAGTGGGAGGAAGATAGAACTTGATGAGGTTGTTAAACCTTTGTTCAACCAGAGAGTAGCGCAGCGCAGAAAGATGTTTCTGTGAAGCCTACGTTAGTTGAAGAGGAAGTTAATGATGATGATCATGAAGCTTCAGGATCAAGTTACTATCGAACTTCGTAGGTCGACAAGGATGTGTACTGCTCTTGAGCGGTACGACAACTCTGTCTTGGAGGTCATGTTGTTGGACAACGATGAACCTACGAGCTATGGAGAAGCGATGATGGGCCCGGATTCCGACAAATGGTTGGAGGCCATGAAATCCGAGATAGGATCCATGTATTAAAACCAAGTGTAGACTTTGGTAGACTTGCTCGTTGGACGGCAGGTCGTTGAGTACAAATGGATCTTTAAAATGAAGACAGACACTGATGGTGAATGTCACTATTTGTAAAGCTCGACTTGTTGCAAAGATGTTTGTGACAAGTTCAAGGAGTTGACTACGATGAGACTTTCTCACTCGTAGCGATGCTAAAAGTTTGTTGGAATTATGTTAGCAGTTGCTGTGTTTTCAATTATGAAATCTGGCAGATGGATGTCAAAACATCGTTTCCTTAATGGTTTACTTGAGGAAAGGTTGTATGTGATACAACCAGAAGGTTTTGTCAGGCCTAAGGATGCTAAAAGGTGTGCAAGATTCGGTGATCCTTCCATGGACTGAAGCAAGCATCTCGGAGTTGGAATATACGCTTTGATGAGGTGATCAAAGTTTTGATGTTTATACAAAGTTTATGAGAAACTTGTATTTGCAATAAAGTGAGTGGGAGCACTATAGAATTTCTGATAAGTATATGTGGATGACATATTGTTGATCAAAAATAATGTAGAGTTTCTGGAAAGCATAAAACGGTTATTTGGAAAGTGATTTTCAAAGGAAGACCTGGATAAAGCTACCTAATTGTTGAGCATCAAAATCTATGGAGATAGATCAAGATACTTGATGAGACTTTCAATGAGTGCATACCTTCACAAGATTTTGAAAGAGTTCAAAATGGATCAGCCAGAGAAATAGTTCTCGTCTGATTTGTAAGGTGTGAAGTTGAGTGAGACTCAAAGCTCGACAACGGCAGAAGAAAGAGAAAGGACGAACGTCGTCCCCTATGCCTTAGCCATAGGCTCTATATTATGCCATGCTGTGTACCGCACCTATGTGTGCCTTGCCATGAGTCTGTCAAGGGGTACAAGAGTGGTCCAGGAGTGGATCACTGGACAGCGGTCGGAATTATCCTTAGTAACCAGAGGAGTAAGGAAATGTTTCTTGATTATGGAGGTGATAAAGAGTTCGTCGTAAAGAGTTACGTCGATGCAAGCTTTAACACCTATCCGGATGACTAGTAGTAGCAATCTGGATACGTATAGTGGAGCAGCCATTTGGAAATAGTACCAAGTGGAGTGTGGTAGCAGTGTTTACGGTTTGACATAGAGGTATGCAAAGTACACACGGATCTGAATATCGCAGACCCGTTGACTATAAGACCTCTCTCACATGCAAAGCATGATCGAGCCCCAGAACTCATTGGGTGTTAGATTCATAACAATGCGAATCACATGGTGATGTGAACTAGATTATTGACTCTAGTGCAAGTGGGAGACTGTTGGAAATATGCCCTAGAGGCAATAATAAATTAGTTATTATCATATTTCCTTGTTCATGATAATCGTTTATTATCCATGCTATAATTGTATTGATCGGAGACTTAAATGCATGTGTGGATACATAGACAAAACCATGTCCCTAGTATGCCTCTAATGGACTAGCTCGTTGATCGAAGGATGGTTAAGGTTTCCTAGCCATGGACATGAGATGTCATTTGATAACGGGATCACATCATTAGGAGAATGATGTGATGGATAAGACCCAAACTACAAACATAGCATATGATCGTGTCAGTTTATTGCTACTGTTTTCTGCATGTCAAGTATATGTTCCTATGACCATGCGATCATGCAACTCACGGATATCGGAGGAGTGCCTTGTGTGTATCAAACGTCGCAACGTAACTGGGTGACTATAAAGGTGCTCTACAGGTATCTCCGATGGTGTCTGTTGAGTTGGCATGGATCGAGACTGGGATTTGTTACTCCGTGTAACGGAGAGGTATCTCGGGGCCCACTCGGTAATGCAACATCACAATAAGCCTTCCAAGCAATGTGACTAATTGTTAGTTGCGGGATCTTGTATTACGGAACGAGTAAAGAGACTTGCCGGTAATGAGGTTGAACTAGGTATGGAGATACCGACGATCGAATCTCGGGCAAGTAACATACCGAAGAACAAATGGAACGATATACGGGATTAACTGAATCCTTGACATAGAGGTTCGACCGATAAAGATCTTCGTAGAATATGTAGGAACCAATGTGGACGTCCAGGTCCCGCCATTGGTTATTCACCGTAGAGGTGTCTTGGTCATGTCTACATAGTTCTCGAACCCGCAGGGTCTGCACACTTAAGGTTCGGTGACGTTTCGGTAGTGTAGAGTTATGTATGGTGGTGACCGAAGGTTGTTCGGAGCCCCGGATGAGATCCCGGACGTCACGAGGAGCTCCGGAATGGTCCGGAGGTAAAGATTCATATATAGGAAGTCCCAGTTTGGTTTCCGGAAAAGTTTCGGGCTCATCGGTAGTGTACCGGGAGTATCGGTATTGTACCGGGAGTGCCGGTAGTGTACCGGAGGACCTCCGGGAGGGGTATTTCGACCCCAAGAGGTCCATGGGCTGTGGGAGAATAATAACCAGCCCTTAGTGGGCTGGGAAAACAGCCACAAAGGCCCATGGCGCAGGAGAGAAAGTCCTAAAGTTGAAAAGTGGAAAATCAGCCAATAGGAGGCAATCCTACTCCAACTAGGATTGGAGGTGAAGTAGGATTGCTCCCACCTCCTATTTCGGCCGACCCAAAGGCCTTGGCTGCCTCTCCTCTCCTCTCCTCCTATATATACTAGTGTATTGGGTGGTTTTTGGACAGAATTTCCGGCCACGTGCTACCCGTTTCACCGGTGCACAATTTCTCCTCTAGATCGGTTTTCCGCAGCGCTTAGGCGAAGCCCTGCCGGAATCACTCCACCACCATCACCGGAGCGCCGTCACGCTGCCGGTGAACTCTCTCTCCTCTCCACCTCCTCTCGCTGGATCGAGATGGTGGAGATCGTCATCAAGCTGCACGTGTGCTGAACGCGGAGGTGCCGTCCGTTCGGCGCTAGAATGGAAGGACCGTGATCGAGATCGCGAGACAGTTCGTGATGAGATCGCGGAACGGATCGTGATGAGTTCGCAGACAGATCATGATCAAGATCGTGAGACGGATCGTGATGAGATCGCGGGACGGATCGTGATGAGTTCACGGGACGGATCGTGATTGGATCGCGGGACGGATCGTGATGAGATCGCGGGACGCTCGGCGATTTGGATCGTGAAGATGTTCGACTACACCAACCGCGTTTCTTAACGCTTCCCGCTTAGCGATCTACAAGGGTATGTAGATCCACTCTCCCTCTCGTAGATGCTCATCACCATGGATAGGTTTGCGTGTGCGTAGGAATTTTTTTGTTTCCCATGCGACGTTCCCCAACAAAATCTGGCAGATGGATGTCAAAACATCGTTTCCTTAACGGTTTACTTGAGGAAAGGTTGTATGTGATACAACCAGAAGGTTTTGTCAGGCCTAAGGATGCTAAAAGGTGTGCAACCTTCGGTGATCCTTCCATGGACTGAAGCAAGCATCTCGGAGTTGGAATATACGCTTTGATGAGGTGATCAAAGTTTTGATGTTTATACAAAGTTTACGAGAAACTTGTATTTGCAATAAAGTGAGTGGGAGCACTATAGAATTTCTGATAAGTATATGTGGATGACATATTGTTGATCAGAAATAATGTAGAGTTTTTGGAAAGCATAAAACGGTCATTTGGAAAGTGATTTTGAAAGGAATACCTAGATGAAGCTACCTAATTGTTGAGCATCAAAATCTATGGAGATAGATCAAGACGCTCGATGAGACTTTCAATGAGTGCATACCTTGACAAGATTTTGAAAGAGTTCAAAATGGATCAGTCAGAGAAAGAGTTCGCGCCTGATTTGTAAGCTGTGAAAGTTGAGTGAGACTCAAAGCTCGACAACGGCAGAAGAAAGAGATAGGACGAACGTCGTCCCCTATGCCTTAGCCATAGGCTCTATATTATGCCATGCTGTGTACCGCACCTGTGTGTGCCTTGCCATGAGTCTGTCAAGGGGTACAAGAGTGAACCAGGAGTGGGTCACTGGACAACGTTCAAGATTATCCTCAGTAACTAAGAGACTGAGGAGATGTTTCTGTGAAGCCTACGCCAGTTGAAGAGGAAGTTAATGATGATGATCATGAAGCTTCGGATCAAGTTACTATCGACCTACGAGGAAAATAGAGCTTGATGAGGTTATTGAACCTTTACTTCAACCAGAAAGTAGCGCAGCGCAGAAATATGTTTCTGTGAAGCCTACGTCAGTTGAAGGGGAAGTTAATGATGATGATCATGAAGCTTCGTATCAAGTTACTATCGAACTTCGTAGGTCGACAAGGACGTGTACTGCTACTGAGCGGTACGACAACCCTGTCTTGGAGGTCATGTTGTTGGACAACGATGAACCTACGAACTATGGAGAAGCGATGATGGGCCCGGAAACCAACAAATGGTTAGAGGCCATGAAATCCGAGAAAGGATCCATGTATGAAAACCAAGTATAGACTTTGGTGGACTTGCTCATTGGACGGCAGGTCGTTAAGTACAAATGGATCTTTAAAATGAAGACAGACGCTGATGGTAAATGTTACCATTTGTAAAGCTCGACTTGTTGCAAAGTAGTTTACGAAAAGTTGAAGGAGTTGACTGCGATGAGACTTTCTCACTCGTAGCGATGCTAAAGTCTGTTGGAATTAAGTTAGCAGTTGCTGCATTTTTCAATTATGAAATCTGGCAGATGGATGCCAAAACATCGTTTCCTTCCTTAAGGAAAGGTTGTATGAGATACAACCAGAAGGTTTTGTCAGTCCTAAGGATGCTAAAAGGTGTGCGAGATTCAGTGGTTCTTATATGAACTGAAGCAAGCATCTCGGAGTTGGAATATACACTTTGATGAGGTGATCAAAGTTTTTGAGTCTATACAAAGTTTACGAGAAACTTGTATTTGCAATAAAGTGAGTGGGAGCACTATAGAGTTTCTGATAAGTATATGTGGATGACATATTGCTATTCGGAAATGATGTAGAATTTCTGGAGAGCATAAACGGTTGTTTGATAAGAGTTTTTCAAAGGAAGACCTGGATAAAGCTACCTAATTGTTGAGCATCAAGATCTATAAAGATAGATCAAGATGTTTGATAAGACTTTCAATGAGTACATACCTTGACAAGATTTTGAATGAGTTCAAAATGGATTAGTCAGAGAGAAGTGTTCTCGCCTGCTTTGTAAGGTATGAAGTTGAGTGAGACTCAAAGCTCGACCATGGCAGAAGAAAGAGAAAGGACGAATGTCATCTCCTATGCCTTAGCCATAGGCTCTGTATAGTATGGCATGCTGTGTACCGCACCTGTGTGTGCCTTGCCATGAGTCCGTCAAGGGGTACAACAGTAATCCAGGAGTGATTCACTGGACAGCGGTCAAGATTATCCTTAGTAACTAAAAACTAAGGAGATGTTTCTCGATTATGGAGGTGATAAAGAGTTCGTCGTAAAGAGTTACGTCGATGCAAGCTTTAGCACCAATCCGGATAACTCGTAGTAGCAATCTGGATACGTATAGTAGGAGCAGCCATTTGGAATAGTACCAAGTGTGGTAGCAGTGTTTACAGTTTGGAATAGAGATTTGCAAAGCACACACGGATCTGAATGTCGCAGGCCCATTGACTATAAGACCTCTCTCACATGCAAAGCATGATCGAACCCCAGAACTCATTGGGTGTTAGATTCATAACAATGTGAATCACATGGTCATGTGAACTAGATTATTGACTCTAGTGCAAGTGGGAGACTGTTGGAAATATGCCCTAGAGGTAATAATAAATTAGTCATTATCATATTTCCTTGTTCGTGATAATTGTTTATTATCCATGCTATAATTGTATTGAATGGAAACACATTACATGTGTGGGTAAATAGACAACACTCTATCCCTAGTATGCCTCTAGTGAACTAGCTCGTTGATCAAAGATGGTCAAGGTTTCCTAGCCATTGACATGTCATGTCATTTGATAACGGGATCACATCATTAGGAGAATGATGTGATGGACAAGACCCAAACTACAAATGTAGCATATGATCGTGTCAGTTTATTGCTACTGTTTTATGCATGTCAAAGTATGTGTTCCTATGACCATGAGATCATGCAACTCACTGACATCGGAGGAGTACCTTGTGTGTATCAAACGTCGCAACGTAACTGGGTGACTATAAAGGTGTTCTACAGGTATCTCCGAGGGTGTCTTTTGAGTTGGCATGGATCAAGACTGTGATTTGTTACTCCGTGTGACGGAGAGGTATCTCAGGGCCCACTCGGTAATACAACATCACAATAAGCCTTGGAAGCAATGTGACTAAGTGTTAGTCATGGAATCTTGTATTACGGAACGAGTAAAGAGACTTGCTGGTAATGAGGTTGAACTAGGTATGGAGATACCGATGATCGAATCTCGGGCAAGTAACATACCGAAGAACAAAGGGAACATCATACGGGATTAACCGAATCCTTGACATAGAGGTTCGAACGATAAAGATCTTTGTAGAATATGTAGGAACCAATGTGGACATCCAGGTCCCACCATTGGTTATTGACCGTAGAGGTGTCTCGGTCATGTCTACATAGTTCTCGAACCCGCAAGGTCTGCACACTTAAGGTTTGGTGACATTTCGGTAGTATATAGTTATGTATGGTGGTGTCCGAAGGTTGTTCAGAGTCCCGTATGAGATCCCGGACGTCATGAGGAGCTCCGGAATGGTCCGGAGGTAAAGATTCATATATAGGAAGTCCTATTTTGGTCGTCGAAAAAGTTTCGGGATCATGGGTAGTGTACTGGGAGTGTCGGTAGTGTACCGGGGGACCATCGGGAGAGGTATTTCGACCCAAGAGACTATATGGGCTGTGGGAGGGTGGAAACCAGCCCTTAGTGGGCTGGTGGAAGTCCTCTAAGAGGCCCATGCGGCTGGACTTGGGAAAGAGAGAAAAAAGGCCAAGGTGGAAAGAGATTCCAAGTAGGAAAGGAGGAATCCTAGTCCCAATAGGATTGGAGGAGGATTCCTCCTCTCCTCCTTGCGCAAGAGGCAAGGCAGGGCTGCCTTGTGCGCCAGCCCTCCTCCTCCCTCCCTCTTATATATACTGGAGGTATTGGGTGTTTTGCACTTGATTTTACGGCCATGTGCTACCCGTTCCACCGGTGCTCCTCTAGATCGAATTTCCGCAGTGCTTAGGCGAAGCACTACCGGAATTGCTCCACCACCATCGCCGGAGCGCTGTCACGCTGGTGGTGAACTCTTCTTCCTCTCCACTTCCTCTTGCTGGATCAAGACGGTGGAGATCATCATCAAGCTGCACGTGTGCTGAACGCAGAGGTGCCGTCCGTTCGGCGCTAGATCGGAAGGACCGTGATCAAGATCGCGAGACGGTTCGTGATGAGTTTGCGGGACGGATCGTGATGAGTTAACGGGACGGATCGTGATGAGTTCACGGGACAGATCGTGATGAGATCGCGGGACGGATCTTGATGAGATCGCGGGACGGATCGTGATGAGTTTGCGGGACGGATCGTGATTGGATCACGGGACGGATCGTGATGTGATCACGGGACACTCGGCGATTTGGATCGCGAAGATGTTCGACTACACCAACCGCGTTTCTTAACGCTTCCCGCTTAGCGATCTACAAGGGTATGTAGATCCACTCCGCCTCTCGTAGATGCTCATCACCATGGATAGATCTGCGTGTGCATAGAATTTTTTGTTTCCCATGCGACATTCCCCAACAAAGACCCGATGTTAGCCTTACCATAAGTATGGCCAAAAGGTTTCAAAGTGATCTTGGAATGGAGCACTGGGCAGCGGTCAAGAATATCCTTAAGTACCTGAAAAGGACTAAGGAAACGTTTCTCGTTTATGGAGGTGATGCAGAGCTCGTCGTAAACGGTCACGTCAATGCAAGCTTTGACACTGATCCGGATAACTCTAAGTCACAAACCGGATACGTATTTATTCTCAACGGGGGAGCGGTAAGCTGGTGTAGGTCAAAGCAAAGCGTGGTAGCCGATTCTACATGCGAAGCGGAGTACATCTCAGCCTCGGAGGCAGCGAAGGAAGGTGTCTGGATGAAGCAGTTCATGACAGATCTTGGAGTAGTGCCCAGTGAACTGAATCCAATGAACCTGTTTTGTGACAACACTGGTGCCATTGCTCTGGCCAAGGAACCAAGGTTTCACAAGAGGACCAGAGACATAAAGCGACGCTTCAACTCCATCCATGGTTACATTGAGGAAAAGGACATAAATATTTGCAAAGTGCACACGGATCTAAATGTTGCAGACCCGTTGACTAAACCTCTTCCAAGGGCTAAACATGATCAACACCAGAATTGCATGGGTGTTCGATTCATTACAATGTAAATCACATAGTGATGTGAACTAGATTATTGACTCTAGTGCAAGTGGGAGACTATTGAAAATATGCCCTGGAGGCAATAAATAAAGTGTTTATTATTATATTCCCTTGTTCATGATAATCGTTTATTATACATGCTATAATTGTATTGATTGGAAACACATTACATGTGTGGGTAAATAGACAACACTTTGTCCCCAGTATGCCTCTAGTGAACTAGCTCGTTGATCAAAGATGGTCAAGGTTTCCTAGCCATTAACATGTGATGTCATTTGATAACAGGATCACATCATTAGGAGAATGATGTGATGGACAAGACCCAAACTACAAACATAGCATATGATCATGTCAGTTTATTGCTACTGTTTTCTGCATGTCAAGTATATGTTCCTATGGCCATCAGATCATGCAACTCATTGACACCGAAGGAGTACCTTGTGTGTATTAAACGTCACAACATAACTGGGTGACTATAAAGGTGCTCTACAGCTATCTTCAAGGGTGTCTGTTGGGTTGGCATGGATCAAGACTGGGATTTGTTACTCCGTGTGACGGAGAGGTATCTCAGGGCCCACTCGGTAATACAACATCACAATAAGCCTTGCAAGCAATGTGACTATGTTTTAGTCACGGGATCTTGTATTACGGAACGAGTAAAGAGACTTGCCTGTAACGAGGTTGAACTAGGTATGGAGATACCGACGATCGACTCTCGGGCAAGTAACATACCGAAGAACAAAGGGAACATCATACGGTATTAACGGAATCCTTGACATAGAGGTTCGACCGATAAAGATCTTCGTAGAATATGTAGGAACCAATATGGACATCCAGGTGCCGCTATTGGTTATTGACCGTAGAGGTGTCTCGGTCATGTCTACATAGTTCTCGAACCCGCAGGGTCTGCACACTTATGGTTTGGTGAAGTTTCGATAATATAGAGTTATGTATGGTGGTGACCGAAGGTTGTTCGGAGTCCCAGATGAGATCCCGGACGTCACGAGGTGCTCCGGAATGGTCCGGAGGTAAAGGTTGATATATAGGAAGTCCTATTTTGGTCACTGGAAAAGTTTCGGGCTCATCGGTAGTGTACCGGGAGTGCCGGTAGTGTACCGTGAGACCATTGGGAGGGGTATTTCGACCCAAGAGGCTACATGGGCTGTGGGAGGATGAATACCAGCCCTTAGTGGGCTGGGGTAATTCCTACACAAGGCCCATGCGGCTGGGAAGAAAATCCCAAAAGGAAAAAGGTGGAAAAAGGCAAAAAGGCTAAGATAAGGAAGGAGTCCTAATCCTACTAGGAGTGGAGGAGGAGGACTCCTCCCTCTTGGTTCAGCCGAAGCCTAGGGCTGGCTCCTTCAGGGCCAAGCCTCCTCCTCCTCTCCTCCTATATATACTAGAGCTTTTTAGGGTTTTGGCACGAGATTTTCAACCACGTGCTACCCGTTCCTCCAGTGCATAGTTTCTCCTCTAAATCGGATTTCTGCAGTACTTAGACGAAGCCCTGCCGGAATAGCTCCACCACCATCGCCGAAGCGCCGTCACGCTGCCGGAGAACTCGTCTACCTCTCCGCTCCCTCTTGCTAGATCAAGAAGGCGGAGATCGTCATCAATATTTACGTGTGCTGAACGCGGAGGTGCCGTCCGTTCGGTGCTTGATCAGGACGAATCGTGATTGGATCGCGAGACGCTCGACGATTTGGATCGCGAAGATGTTCGACTACACCAACCGCGTTTCTTAACGCTTCCCGCTTAGCGATCTACAAGGGCATGTAGATCCACTCTCCTTCTCGTAGATGCTCATCACCATGGATAGGTCTTGCGTGAACGTTGAAAAAATTTCGTTTCCCAGGCGACGTTCCCCAACAGTAGAATCGTCCAGATTGGCATTCCTATGGGAGGAACCGGATCTCGATGGTTCTGAAAATTCTTGGTCATGACAACCTAAAATGTTGGATAATCACCGCAACCTTTGGCCCTGACGCTGTAACATTGACGGATGAATGAGATATATAACTTACGAAAGAGTGCGCAACAAAGTGATGTTGAAATATGGCGAACACCTTGATGAAAAGTCGAAGTGCACATTCTCCTTTTTTCCTCCATGGGTGGTGTCTAGAATAGCCCGGGGGTGGATTTGATGCAATTTACGATGGGGTCGGGCTGTCGGGTGTGTCCGTACGTGCCGGACCGCACCATATCCGCCTCATATTTGGGCTGGATATGAGGGGTGTCGGTCAACCCAGACGTTTGAGGCCGATTTAAAAGGCCCATTTGAATTGAAATTTCGTGACCGGCCAGTGACCGGACTGGGAGCAACTAGTTGGCGAGCACTCCTTCGAGAGCTTCCTAGCGATCACTTCCACGTGCCGCCACTTGGCACGTTCTCAGCTGCCGTCACGTGTCGCGCGCTCAGCGTTTCCTTTAGATTTCGGTTTTTTTATTTTTCCGCACGCGTTTTGGTCTTTTAGATAGTTTGTTTTTCTATTCCGATTTTCACCGGTTTTTCTCAGCTTTTGGACGAAAAAATTCCAAATTGTTTGTTGCGCGAAAAACGCGTTTTTTTGCGAGAGGCACGGTTTTGCTTTTGTGTCCGTGACTCTCGAAAAGGAAAAAAAGAGCACGTTTTCTGTTTTTTTTTGCGAGAGGCACGGTTTTGTTTTCCCGAGAGGCACGGTTTGGTTTCTGAAAGAGGCATGGTTTTGCCTTCGCGAGAGGCACGCCCGTGCCTCTCGAAAAGGGATAAAATGCGTTTTTCTTTTTCGAGGCACAGTTTTGCTTTCGCGAGAGGCACGGTTTTTCCTTCACGAGATGCACGGTTTTGCTTTCGTAAGCGTGCCACTCGAAAAGAAAAAAAGCGTGTTTTTTATTATTTTTCCTATCGTCAGAGGCACGGTTTTTTTGGCCGTTTTTTTTGAAAAAAAAAGATCGTCCAAACCTATCAACATGGGATCTAGTATTGAAGATCTCGACTCGAGAAACCCAAAGATGAAAATGATTCGAGATTTAGACGCACAGTTTAAGAGATAAAACATTTTGAAAAAGAATCTACGAAAAAAAAAACTCTCATGTTGCGACAAATGACACACATGCAATGCGCCATTTGTCGCAACCTGAGAGATGAAAAATAAATTTTAAAAAATGAACTCGTCAACTAGTAATTTGGACCGGACGGCCTGTCCAAACGTTTAAAAAAAGATACGAGAAGACCAGTTATAGATGCTCTAAGCATGCGTTCTCCCGGCCCACTCGTGCGGACGGTGGAGCATCTCCGGCTTGTTGGCTGAACGGCATTGCGTAAGCTGGCAGCACAGTAAGACTCACGTTACCGATTGTGTCGTCAGTAAATTGCCATACTGCTGCTAATTTCTCTTTTCCAGTTCATTGGCGTCTTTGGTGCTGAATAGTTGGGGGGAGGGGGGGGGGCATCGATAGGCTAGAGCATACGACTTCTCTCTTTACGAAAGAAGTCATTGGATTAGTAGATGACTACCATTTTTCCTGAGGGAAAGATTGATTAGCAAAAGCGCATGCAGCTGCCGCAAAACTTTTTGACCGTCTGTCTGTTTGACCGTCTGTCTGTTTCGCTTTCCCTGGTCTTCCTTGCTTGGGATCGGCGGCCCAACTCAAATTTCTTGGGCTAAGGCCTACTGGCTCCACGACCAGCGACCGGGAAGCCCTGTAGGGCACTTTACTTCTTTGTAGTCGCACGAAAAGTTAAAAGAGAGATGGGATATTTGAGAGGAGTACCTCGTCGAGTTGGTCCTTCACTGCGTGAGATTAAAATTAAAGATGCGCTAATTGAGCGAGAACGGCGTTTCGGCTTCTAGCTGTAATCAGGAATAAAAATTTGTCTTTTCACACAAGCAACGAAAAATTTCCCTTTTCACCGAAACTTTGTGCACGCGCATATAATGGCCGTATTTACATGCGGGATTTTTCGTCGTAATTTTTTAACTTTTCAAAATGTGTATTTGCACAATGGATGCATATGCACCTATGACCCAAAGCAAATTTCTTCATTTCTTTATGTAAGGTGTATTATTTTCGACACAGTGACCAAGACACATAATTATAGACATGTTAAGACTAAATTACCCTTGACAAAATTGTTAGTTAGTGGAAAGTAAATCAATTAGACCAGAAAAGTATGAGATACATGCAATCGGTAAAAAGATACTTTCCTTCTTTTGCTATAAGGACTTTTGCTAAAAGGAAAGATACGGACAATCAGAATAGAGATATTTTACTTTTTTAAGGGCTAACAAGAAAATTATGGAGAATTAGAAGAAATGCCCCTTACATTTTGAAAATTAACCGAAAAACAAATATACCTTATATAGAGGAACGGAGGGAGTATATGAGAGAGGAACTCATGTGGAAGCAAAGGGCACGTGTGGAGAGGCTGAGAGAAGGTGATAAAAACATGAAGTATTTCCATATGCGTGCAAATATGCGTTGCGTAAATAACAAGATACAAGCTTTATTACGTGAGAATGGTACACTCACAGAAGATGAAGCGGAAGTAACACTAGTGGAAAACGGAGCTTTAGCTTCAGTTGGCAAAGGCCTTTAGTCACGGATCACCAACCGAGACTAAAAGGTGGGGATTAAAGGATTTCACCATTTAGTCCCGGTTGGCCACGGTCCGAAACCAAAGTATCTCCACGTGACCGCCAGCGTGCGCTAGCTCTGGAGCACCTTTAGTCCCGGTTGATGACACCAACTGGGACTATGTTTTTTGGGGGAGGGGGAGGGGGGTTAATTAAGATTTTAGTGTTTAGGCTTTATGTTTTTTTGTTGGGGTTTAATTAGGGTTTTAGGGTTTAGGCTTTATGATTTATTTTTTTCTTTCCATTTTGTGTTCTCCATTCAATTCTTTTTAATTAAAACATATTTTACACTACTAAATAGTGTACATGCTGATGCATATATAATATAATTTCTCATATGACAATACGTATATATATAATTTGATATATACAATTTCTTCTACAATTTGAAATCATTACATGCAATGGTATTCTTCGCTTTCAGGTATGACCTTCGTAAGAAAAAATCTCACAATTTCCTTTTGAATTGCTCGTAGCTGGTTCTCTCATAGGAGCTTCTCCCGCATTTCTTCCATCTTTAAAGAAGGAGATTAATAGGAATATATTAGTTGTGTATATATATATTAGATCATCATAAAAATTTGTTAATAGTGTTGACGTACCTCCGTTGTTTTTCATCTCTGTGTCATTCGATCATCATTCGAATGTTCTCGCAAACGTAGTATGCACATAAATTAGTCCCATGTTTCTGCCTCATGCACTTGTGAGGATATAATTCAATCAGATAATAATCAAGCATTATAATGGTATTAAAACTAGAATTAAAGAGATGCGCGAACCTAGATAGTACTACTTAATTACCTTGGTCTTTCGCCAATCCAGCTTCGGTTTCCACGCACCGACAACATCCTTGATGGACCGTTTCCAACCCCTGCGCGGCAAAGAAAATGAATAAATAAGTTATTAATTACTTGATATCAGGAAATGAACGAAAGAGACCGATATAGTGCGATAATGATTGAAATTACCCGTCGAGCATCCAAACCACGTTGGAGTATTCTTGCGGGTCTTTATCTAGTGAGTCTAGGGTTTCAACAGTTCCAGCGTCAACTTTAATGTTTAGCAGGATCCAATGGTACCTGTGACGTTTATATAAGCAGGCATGCATAACTCATCAACTACACTTAACAT
Organism: Hordeum marinum; assembly: GCA_022496015.1. NCBI lineage: Eukaryota > Viridiplantae > Streptophyta > Magnoliopsida > Poales > Poaceae > Hordeum > Hordeum marinum. Next base: position 393,015,813 of record CM039672.1, read on the forward strand.
CGAGTAAACAAAATAGAATTTGTAGTACAAGACAGTAACACTCACCTGAAGTTGTAAGGAAATAGTATTTCTGTTTTGGTATTTTGTGCCTTTAAAAACCTTAGCAAGTTATCCTCACAGTTTTTGGGTGGTCTTGTATCAATTTTTCACTAATAATGTATGGGTCAACGAACCCAACGTCCTAGATTCCTTTTCTTTTGCATTCGAGAATCTTCATTCTGCATAATAGCATACAAAAGAATACAATGAGGATAATTACAAACAATGAACGAGCTGAACTAGAGACTTAAATTACAGAAAGAAATCACATATAGACATTAGCGACAGACGATAGATTTGTCGAGTGAGTCTTGATTGTATAACTAGAAAATTTCTTCGAACTCAATGAATAGCTCGTTTTCATAGAAGTAATGCTCTTGATTGACTTTCACCATGAGGTACAGTCACCCGCTAGCAACGTCTTTCATGCACCACTCATGCAATCTTCACATTTGCATGGATAGATCTCGACTGTTGCATTTGTTCCTTATATGACTTCATAATAGATCGCTCATAGTTTGATGGCCTATTCTCCACATGTGCCGGGGGTCGCTCAAGCATATTCACAAAGTGCTCTACGATTTTCGGAGGTATTATCTCCTTTGGCGGCGGAGGCGGGGTCGGTGCAAAATGGAACTTCACTTCGGAAACCACGACCATTTCGGTTTCTTCATCAGTCATATCGTAAGCTAACTTGTTTTTGACAGGAGTCACGTCGTTGGCTTTCTTCTTTCTGCTTTTCTTCCGAATAGGACTAGTCAACAGAGTGGCGGTCTTCCACTTTGGGCCCTACAGTTGGGACATAGGGGGTGGAGTCAACCGATGTGGTGGAGATCAAGATGGTGGACTCGCGCAACATGGAGTGGACTTACACGTGTATTGCTACTCGGAGGAGTCGGTGGCCTTCGTGCCAAGTTTGGGAACACGATGCATTCCTTTCTCTATACAATGACACAATGTATGACTTCTCCCAGTGTCTGCTCCCCTTCACCTCCAGGAATGTCAAGCTCTAGTGACTCATATCCCTACATAACTTCATCCGCCCTGACTTTAGCATAGCCAGTTGGAATCAGATTGCCATGGATGGTTGCTTCAGGTGCATTCAGTAAAGCAAAGCCGATTGCCACCTTCATGGATATGTTATTCATTTTATGGTGTAGCTCACCATCTATCCTCTCTTTGATACCATCCACGGGGTAGCGAGCCAGCAATGCATAATCGGCCCAGACCCTCGTGGAACCCACACTGCTTGTCCGCATAGATGGGAAGGTACGAACCAATGTTGGATCTGCTTGCTCCCGCCATGGAGATGCCCTTTTCTTGCTAATTTCGTCAATTTGCTCCTGTTGTCGCTTTAAAATGCGGTGCAACTCCTCGTTATTTGTTTCTATCCTCCTAATCCGGTCTGCATCCTGCTTCTTTTTTCTCCGATGACTTCTATAAGTGTCGTTCCGCTCCGAAAACCCTTGAACCCACGGAACAATGTCTTTTCCTCGTGTTCGTCCTCCGTGTTTAGGATTGCCGAGGGCGCGTGTAAGCTCGTCATTCTCTCTCTCGGGCTGGAACAACCCCTTTTGAGCATCTTCTATTGCTTGAAGTAAAGCGTCTGAGGCTGTTTTAAGATTTGCCTTTGCAATAATCTTCCCTGTCTTTGGGTCCAACCTTCCCCCATGCGCATAAAACCAAGTCCCGGACCTCCCGGGCCAATTCGCTGTAGGTGTAATGACCCCTTCTACAACCATCTTGGCCTCAGTTACTTCCCACTTAAGCAAAGTTCTCTTGTAGCCACTTGTACCCAGAACATGGTGATATTCCTTTTTCTCAACATTTAACTTTTATTCTCGACCTTTCTAGAGCTGCACCCAACTTCTTGTGCTCCACAGATGTGTCCCAATGATCTTTTATCTTCTCTAGTGCTCTAGTGAATATTGGAGTCTTTTGTTCTGTCTTGATGTGGTCGCTTGATGACCCACAAGTATAGGGGATCAATCATAGTCCTTTTGACAAGTAAGAGTGTCGAACCCAAGGGGGAGCAGAAGGAAATGATAAGCGTTTTTTAGCAAGGTAATTTCTGCAGGTACTGAAATTGTAAGTAGCAAGTAGTTTGATAGCAAGGTAATTTGTAATGAGTAAGTGACAGTAATAATAGGTAAGGTGCAGCAAGGTAGCCCAATCCTTTTGTGGCAAAGGACAGGCCAAAACTATCTCTTATGATAAGCAAAATGTTCTTGAGGATACACGGGAATTTCATCTAGTCCTTTCATCATGTTGGTTTGATTCGTGTTTACTACTTTGATAATTTGATATGTGGGCAGACCGGTGCTAAGGTTTTGTTCTTACTTGAACTAACAACCTACTAATGATAAACCCCCTAGCAAGCATCCACAACTACGAGAAAAGTATCAAGACAAAGTCTAACCATAGCATTAAACATGTGGACCCAAATCATCCCCTTACGAAGTAGCGCATAAACTAGGGTTTAAGCTTCTGTCACTCTAGAAACCCATCATCTAATAACCACTCCACAATGCATTCCCTTGGTACCAAGGATGGTGAAGTGTCATGTAGTCGACGTTCACATGACACCACTAAGGGAATCACAACATACATATCATCAAAATATCAAACACATCAAATTCACATGATTACTTGCAACATGACTTCTCCCGTGACCTCAAGAACAAAGGTAACTACTCACAAATAATATGAATGCTCAAGATCAGAGATGTATTGAATAGCGGAATGGATCTGAACATATAATCGTCCACCAAATAAACCATATAGCAATGAACTACACAAGGTAATCAACACTACTACTCACCCACACGTACCAATCTAAGGTTCTGGTACAAAGATTGAACACAAGAGATGAACTAGGTTTGAGAGGAGATGGTGTTGTTGAAGAAGTTGATGAATAATGGCCTCTCCAAGATGAGAGGGTTGTTGGTGATGATGATGGCTTCGATTTCCCCCTCCGGGAGGGAAGTTCCCCCAGCGGAATCGCTCCGCCGGTGGGCAAAAGTGCTCCTACCCAAGTTCCATATCGAGACGGCGGATCCTCAGCTCGAAAGTCCCCCCTTCAAGTTTATTAGGTTGTTTGGGAATTTATACCAGAAGATGGGCTCCGGAGGTGGGCCAGGGTGAGCACCACCCACCAGGTCATGCCGGGGTGGGGGTGGGGGGAGGGGGCTGGCGCGCCCTGGTGGGTGTTCCTCACCTGGTGGCCCCCTCCGATAGTTTTGGTCCAATATTCTTCATTTATTCCACAAAAATTCATTGTAAAATTTCAGCTTCATTGGGGATGTGCATAATAGGTATCTCTGACATGCTTTTTTTAGGTCCCGAATTCCAGCTACCGGTATTCTTCCTCTTTGTGTAAACCTTGCAAATTATGAGAGAAAAGGCATTAGAATTACTCTCCAAAGCATTATTATGCATAAAAACATTATAAATAATAGAAGGAAAACATGATTCAAAATGGACGTATCATCGTTGTATAATCTTTTCTTCCAAGTCTGGAATTGTGTGGCCATCTTCTTAAGAGCAAAGTGCTTTACTTTCAACCATTGGCTATATGTGAGACCCTCTAGTAGGTTGAAATGTGACATTGCCGTATCCCAAAGCAAATTTTTTGATCTTTCATCGACATAAGTAACTCCTCGATCTACCTTTCGCTTATTCCATTCCTGAATGGTGATCGGGATTTGGTCCCTAACAATAACTACACATTGATTTATCGTGGACGTGATGCCTATATAATGATCATTGCCTGGATATCATCATAATTATTTGATCTTCTATCAATTTCCCAACAGTAATTTGTTCACCCACCGTGTGCTATACTCATGAGAGAAGCCACTAGTGGAACCTACGACCCCCGGGTCTACTTTTCTAACATATTGCTTTATGATCTACTATTTGCAACTTTTGTTTTTAGATCTATTATTCCAAAAAACCCAAAAATACCTGGATGCACTTTTTATTTATTTATTTATTTTACTTTATGTTCGTGCGAGATCTATTTGCCAAAACTAGCACTACCTAATCTATCTTATTACCGTAGAGAGCGTGACAACCTCTCTTTCGCGTCGGGTTGCAAGTATTTGTTGTTTGTGTGCAGGTGCTGTTTACGTGGGTGCGTGATCTTTCTCTAAGGATTGATACCTTGATTTCATAAACTGAGGGAAATACTTACCGTCGTTGTGCTGCATCATCCCTTCCTCTTTGGGGAAATGCTGACGTAGTCTCAAGCCACGTCAAAGGAATTTCTGGCGCCGTTGCCGGGGAGGAAGCAATCTGTAACATCCCAAAATTTCATTTTTGGAATGTTATGAAATATAGCTATGCATCCATCATCATCATTGCTTGAATGTATGTAATTGTTGAAATGCCCCTTCTGAATTTCTGAAACCCTTTTCTACTTCCCCTAAGTTGCTTTCACCTATTTGTAAATCTTGGTAAAATGTTCAAAATAAGAGGGGAGTAACATGACACTCCACACCAGGGTCATCTTGGTGATATATTTGAACAATAAGAACTAGGGGGTCTTTTGAAAAATATTTGCAAAAGGTTTTAAAACCAAATAGGCAATTTCTAAAAATATTATTTTTTCCAAAATGTTCAAATGACAGAATAAAAATGTTCAATGAATGACATCTATTATTCTGTTAATTTTGATATATAATACTCCTATATTTAGAAAAAATTTGAATGCTTTTAAAGATGTTTTACTGCTCTGGTTATTAAAAACAGTAACGGTTTTGTAATTAAACGGGCCGGCCCACGGGCATTTATTAGCGAAGTAATTACCGACCGGTCGACCGACGCGCAGTTGACGCCCCCTCTCTCTCTGACATCGGGACCCACCCGACCGACCGTCCGCACCGCGCGGTCATCCCTCTCCTTCCCGCACGCGCCGACGACCTCGCCGGCAGTTTCTTCTCCTCCCCGGATCTCCCTCCTCTCTCCTCCCCGCACACACCTGAGCACCCTATATAAGAGCCCCAACTCCCCGCATCCATTTCCCCCTGAGCCCCCTCTCCCGTCGCCAGAACGCCGCCGCAAACCCTCGCCGGAGCCCCTGCCACCACCGAAGCTCCCCATTGCTCGTGGCCATCGACTCCGACCTCCCCTCGCCTCTCCGACGCCACCGTTCGATGCCGGACGTCAAGCGCCGCCGCCTGGACCCCTTCAACATCTCCCTCGACCACCGGAGCTCCTCGCCGACGACATCGCCGCCTCGGATCCACCGGAGACCTCCAACGCCGGCGACCTTTACACTGTGAGCTCCCTCATCCGTTCGATCTGGATCTGACGAAACAGATTATAACGTTAAGCCCCGAACCGTTTTTCTCTAGCCATCGGCCGTCCGCCCGTAAGCCCACTCGCACACACCTCTTTGGCCACTCACAGGCTGCCACGTAGCCCCTGGCCGTCCGGTAGTTTTTTGTTTTTTTTGTTTTGTTTAATTAACAGAAACTTTTCAAATTTGTTTTAGCTATAACTTTTAATATGTTTAATGTTTTGAGTTGATTCTTTTTGCAATAGCTCAAAATTTTCATGTAGTTTCACCCTGTACTTTTAAATTTTAAATTTGAACTATAAAATTTGAATTTAATCAAATTTGCTCAAAACATTCAAATCTGAATAACTAGAGTTTGAAAATAGATTTTGATATGAATCTTTTTGCTACTGGTTGGTATTAGTTAGGACTATCAGATTGCTTAGTTTGAGGATTTTTAGGATATATTTGTTTAGTGTTTTAGCTATAAACAGATCCTGCCTACTAGTTAGTATAGTTTTATTTATTTAGTTTTAGTTAGTTTCAATTAGATTTAGTTTTATTTTGTTTAGTATGTGCTGTTGCTTGAAAATTTAGTGTTTTACTTACTGTTAATAAAAAAATGCAAATTTTCTTAGTTTGTTTCTTTATTAACATAGGAATTACAACTTCTTTTCAAATAGGTTTAATTTGATTGAAACAACTAGTTAGTAATAGTTTTTCTTTCAACAAAGTTTTAAATAATTTAATTCTGTTTTCTAAGACAAGTTTATTTGTAAATTCTTTTCTGTTAAGAACATGTTTTGTTAATAAATAATAAGTTTAGTTTCATTCTTTTGTTAGTAAAACTATAGTTGATTCATATAGTGTTTATCAAAACTTTTATAAACTTTACTAAAGTTTTTCTCAACAAACTTTAAATTTATTTAATTCTGTTATTAATAATTTTTTTATTGTTTTCTTGCTGTCAACTATTGTTTTGGTTAATACAAATGGTTTCATTATGTTAGTAATGTTTTATCCATCACCTTTTTGAAAACAAAACTTTGTGTGTTTTCTTGCTTGTGACTTGTGCATTGTTTTGTCTTGATTGTTCACTAGTTCATGGTTGATGTTTGTGAGTTGCAATATTTTGTTGTATGCTTATTGAGTGCTTGTTTGCTTCGTTAGATTATCCGGAGTGCGAAGCTTGTTACTTAGAGTCACTCACATACGAAGATCATCAATCAGGCAAGTCACTTTGATCATCTTTACCCATGTTTTTATTGCATTAGTTCTACCATTCCCCCCAATTTCATAAAAAGTAGGTAATTGGAAACTTGGTTATGGTTTTAGTATCGTGTGGTAGGTACCCCCCCCTCAACACTTTGACACATTGGCCCCGGGAAACGTTGTTTTACATTTTGCTATGCTACTAGTAGACGGGGTTGGATGTGTGATTCATGAGAGTTGTGAGGTAATAACTTCAAGACCTACATAATGATCAAGACTTCAAGACTCCGAGTTTTCAACATACCTCTGGGTGGATGATGGTTGAACGGCACCCTGGAGAAACCAGTGGATTTGCCTAGGTGATGCTGGAGATGCCCAGTATTCACGCGGAAAGATCCACCCAGGCACAAAGAGATGGATGGATGCTTCAAGACCCAAGGCTTACCTGCACAGCCACAAGTCATTATGGGCTCTGGCTTGGTTGGATATCGTGGTGACCCTGGACAGGCGGTGCTACGAGATGTAGAAGAACGGTAGGAAAGGATGGGCACCGACAGAGTCGCAGGGAAACCCTTTGGAAGACCATGTTTTGGTCATCCGTTTCTCAAACACCCTGAAGTGCGAGAAATCAAACGGAGGCGACCAAATCTTGTGGGGAACGTGTGCAAAGCTCTGCAGAGTACTCAAACCTAATCGATTAGCCGTGTCCACGGTCATGGACGACTTGAGCCAAAGGAACTGAAACTTCCGGAACCCTCAACACAATTAATTTGATGATGTGGGTATTAATAACTTGGGTATGAGAATTGGTTGGTGGAACCATCTCATTAAACAACCAAGTTAGTAATAATTTTTCTTAGCCCTCTCTTGTGACTTTGCCGACATATTCCATATGCTAACCTACACGACTGCAACGTATCATGTTGCAGAGTACTTTTCCGACCAGGAGTGAGGGCACGTTCAACGCTCGGTGAGATGCCCTTGGAGTCAGATGGACTCATCTACCTTTGACGCTTCCGCAAGACTTAGTTATTCTCATGAGTTGGCCTTCAGCCACTTTATTGTAATATTTATTGTAATAAAGGACTCGATATGAGATTTCGATTAATATAATGCTGTGTGATTTCCCTTTGATATATACCTTGATGTACCATGTGTGTACCAGCATGATCTTGGGAAGGTACGGAAACACCGGAGATTCGACCTTTCAGGTCGGGTCGCTACACAATCTCATCTACTAAGTTCCTAATCACAAATCTCATCTTCTTGCAATTTACATTATTTGCCATTTGCCTCTCATTTTTCTCTCCCCCACTTCACAAATTTGTCCTTTTATTCGCCCTCTATTTTTCGCTCGCCTTTTTCTCGTCGAATCTTTTGTTCGCCAATCTTTTCACTATGGCTAGTTCCTCTGTTATTGCGTTTACCCCCGAGAATGAGGTTATTAATTTTAAACAAAGGGGAGGGGAGAATCTTAAAGATGTTTGGTATAGGATTTGCAATGCTCATAATAGATCTATTCGTAAGGAATCTACCATTATTCTTCTTCGCTGGATATTCCCGACCTTTCCAGAGCTGCAACCAACTCTCTGTGCTCCACAAATGCGTCCTAGTGACCATTTATCTTCTCTAGTTCTCTAGTGAATTTTGGAGTCTTCTGTTCTGTCTTGATGTGGTCGCTTGATGACCCACAAGTATAGGGCATCAATCGTAGTTCTTTCGATAAGTAAGAGTGTTGAACCCAACGAGGAGTAGAAGGAAATGATAAGCTGTTTTCAACAAGGTAATGTCTGCAGGTACTGAAATTGTAAGTAGAAAGTAGTTTGATAGAAAGGTAATTTGTAACGACCAAGTAACGGTAACAATAGGTATGGTGCATCAAGGTAGCCCAATCCTTTTGTGGAAAAGGACATGCCAAAACTATCTCTTATGATAAGCATAGTGTTCTTGAGGGTACACGGGAATTTCATCTAGTCCTTTCATCATGTCGGTTTGATTTGTGTTCACTACTTTGATAATTTTATATGTGGGTGGACCGGTGCTAAGGTGTTGTTCTTACTTGAACTAACAACCTACTTATGATTAACCCCCTCGCAAACATCCGCAACTGTGAGAAAAGTATTAAGACAAAGTCTAACCATAGCATTAAACATGTGGACCCAAATCATCCCCTTACGAAGTAGTATATAAACTAGGGTTTAAGCTTCCATCACTCTAGCAACCCATCTAATAACTACTCCACAATGCATTCCCTTAGGCCCAAGGATGGTGAAGTGTCATGTAGTCGATGTTCGGATGACACCACTAAGGGAATCACAACATACATATCATCAAAATATTGAACACATATCAAATTCACATGATTACTTGCAACATGACTTCTCCCGTGACCTCAAGAACATAGGTAACTACTCACAAATAATATGCATGCTCAAGATCGGAGGTGTATTGAATAGCATAATGGATGTGAACATATAATCTTCCACCAAATAAACCATATAGAAATCAACTACACAAGGTAGTCAACACTACTAGTCACCCACAAATACCAATCTAAGGTTCCGGTACAAAGATTGAACACAAGGGATTGATACATCTCCAACGTATCTATAATTTTTGCTTGTTCCATGTTGTTATATTATCAATCTAGGATGTTGTACACTCATTTTTAGCAACTATATATTATTTTTTGGGACTAACCTATAAACAAAGTGCCAAAGTGCCAGTTGCTGTTTTTGCTTGTTTTTTACTTCGCAGAAAATCAGTACCAAACGGAGCCCAAACATTGCGAGGCTTTTTGTGGATTTTTTTGGACCAGAAGGAAGCAGATGGGCCAAACAACACCAGAAGAGGGGGCCCAAGGTGGCCACCCTCCACCAGGGCGCACTAGAGGCCCCTAGTGTGGCCTGGTAGAGGGTGGGCACCTCGCGAACCCCCTCAACCGACCATCGAGCCTATAAATTCCCAAAAAATCCAAAAACCCTAGGGGAGTCGACGAAACACAATTCAGCCGCCGCAAGTTCCAGAATCTCGAGATCCAATCTAACACCATCACGGAGGGGTTAATGTTCTTCATAGGTGCCTCTCCGATGATGCGTGAGTAGTCCACCATAGACCTCCAGGTCCGTAGGCAGTAGTTAGATGGCTTCCTCTCTCTCTCTATGTTTCTCAATACGATGGTCTCTTGGAGATCTATTTGATGTAATGACTTTTGCGGTGTGTTTGTTGGGATCCGATGAATTTTGAGTTCATGATCAGTTTCTATCCATGAATATGATTTGAGTCTTCTTTGATCTCTTATTTGCATGATTACTTATAGCCTCGTATTTCTTCTTCGAATCTTTGGTATAGTTAGGCCAACTGGATCGATTTTTCTTGCCATGGAAAGAGGTGCTTTGTGATGGGTTCGATCTTGTGGTGTTCTTTCCCAGTGTTAGAAGGGGCAACAAGACATGCATTTATCGTTGCCATTAAGGATAACTAGATGGGTTCTATTACTACATGAATATATCTTGTCTACATCATGTCACCGTTCTTATTGCATTACTCCGTTTTCCTATGAACTAAATACACTAGATGCATGCTGGATAGCGGTCGACGTGTGAAGGAATTTCTAGCGCCGTTGCCGGGGAGGAGGCAATCTCATCTACCAGGTTCCTAATCCCAAACATCATCTCCTTGAAATTTACATTATTTTCCATTTGCCTCTCGTTTTCCTCTCCCCCACTTCACAAATTTGCCGTTTTACTCGCCCTCTCTTTTTTGTTTGCCTTCTTTTTTGCCAGATTTCTTGTTTGCTTGCAATCTTGTTTGCGTAGTCATGATGACTCAAGAAAACACCAAGTTGTGTGATATTTCCAATAACAATAATAATGATTTTATTATTACTCCTATTGATCCTCCTGCCACTAGTGCAGAGTCTTGAGATATTAATGCCGCTTTGTTGAATCTTGACATGGAAGATCAATTTTCCGATACTCCTAATGAGGATGTCGCGTCCCATATAAACACCTTCGTGGAATTATGTGATATGCAAAATAAAAAATAGATGTTGACCATGATATTGTGAAGTTGAAATTGTTTCATTTTTCCTTGTGAGATCGTGCAAAAATTTGGTTTTCCTCTTTGCCTCACAATAGCATCGATTCTTGGGATAAGTGCAAGGATGCTTTTATTACTAAGTAGTTTACACCCGCGAAAATTATTTCCCTTAGAACAAAAATCATGAATTTTGAGCAACTTGAGCATGAGCATGTTGCACAATCTTGCGAAAGAATGAAGTTCATGCTAAGAAATTGTCCTACTCATGGTTTAAATCTTTGGATGATCATACAAATTTTTACGGGGTTTTAATTTTGTCTCGAGAAATCTTCTAGATTCCGGAGCGGGTGGTAATTTTATGGAATTTGGGTGAGGCTACCAAATTTCTAGATTATATCATGGCAAATTATTCACAATGGCATACCAAAAGAGCACCTACTAGTAAAAAGGTTAATTCGATAGAAGAAATTAGTACTTTGAGTGAAAAAGTTGATGCTCTTATGAAGTTGGTTGCTAGTAAAAATGCTCCTCTTTATCTTAATGATGTGCCTTTGTCTACTTCGATCGAGCAAAATAGTGATTCTATAGATGTGAATTTCATCTCGCGAAGCAACTTCAATAACAATGCTTATAGAGGTAATTTTAATCCTAGGCCTTTTCCTGGAAATTCCTCTAATAATTATGGTAATTCTTAAAATAATAGTAATAGGAACACCTCTGATCTTGATAATATTTTTAAAGAATTTATCAATGCACAAAAGTCTTTCAATACTACGATAAAGAAAAGTTGAATAAGAGTGATGATATGTCTACAAGCATTGATAAAATTCCAGTGATGTTGAAAATCTCAAGTTGCATGCTTTCCATCTAAGATCAATGAATAAATTAATACTTTATATGTTTCTATGGATGAAACTAAGAAAAGAACCCGCTATGCTTAGGCTAAAAGAGAAATTTTAGAAAAAGCGTTTTTCTAGCGATTATTTTCATAACAATGATGAAGATCTAAAAATGTTTGGTTCTCTATTTATTAATTGTTTATTAATGTTAAAATTGATGACAAAGGGACTTAAGAAGAGTCAACTTTAGTTAGAGGGCATCCCAATGATTTGGAGGGTGAAAATCTTGATGAATTTTGTGATAAAAGTGGGTTTGGAGAGGTCAAAACTTTAACTAGTGATGTGCCCACTATCTTTGATTACAATGATTTTAATTATGAGAGTTGTTCCTTGGTTTATTGCATTTCTTTGCTGCAATCTATGATAAATTCACCCCATGCTTATGAACAAAATAAAGCTTTTACTAAACATATCGTTCATGCCATGATGAAATCCTTAGAAGAAAAGTTGGAATTAGAGATTTCAATTCCTATAAATTACATGATGAGTCGGAACCTACCATTAAAGTCAACATTAATAATTATTAATGCTTTGCTTTGTGTGATTTGGGTGCTAGTGTTTCCACAATTCCGAAATCTCTATGTGATGTAGGTGGTCTTACCAATATTGAAGAATGCTCTCTTAATTTGCACTTGGAGGATTCTACTATTAAAAAGGCTTTGGGGAGAATTAATAATGTTCTTATTCTTGCAAATAATAATTATGTTCCCATTTATTTTATTGTTATTTATATTATTGCAATCCGTCTTGTTCTATCATACTTGGTAGACCGTTTTTACGAACTATAGGTGCCGTGATTGATATGAAAGACGGAAATATTAAGTTTCAGTTTCCCCTTAGAATGGGTAGGGAACACTTTCCTAGAACAAGAATTAAGACACCATATGAATCAATCATGAGGAACTTCTATGGAGTGCGAACTAAGGATGACAATACTTGAATCTATGCGTTATGCCTAGCTAGGGGCGTAAAACGATAGCGCTTGTTGGAAGGCAACCCAATGAATAAATTATTTTTATCTTTTTCTTTCTTTTTCTGAGTGTTTTGCTCAATTATTATTCTTTTATGATTGTTTTTTTATGTTTTATTTAGTGTTTGTGCCAAGTAATGCCTTTAGGATGATCAATAATATGAGTAGAAACAATGCTGAATCTGAAACAGAAACTTTGTTCCCAGTGGACGAATTTTCAGTTTTTTGCTGGAACGGGATATTGAGATGAACTTGTAACACGTTATTTCTATACAAACTCTTTATGTTGTCCTAATTTGTCAGAATTTTTAGAGTTCCAGAAGTATGGGTAGAGTACAGATTACTACAGATTGTCCTGTCTGAAATAGATTCTATTTTCATTGCATTGTTTGCTTGTTATGATGAGTCTATGGCTCGTATCGGGGGGGGGGTATAAGTCATGGTAAAGTTAGAATATAGTAGGTATAATGCAGTAATAAAATATGAATGGGTTTACAATAGTACCTAAAGTGGTAATTTCCTTTATTATACTAACGGATCTCACGAGAATTTTGTCAAGTTTTGTGTGATTGAAGCTTGCTAGTTTTGGGTGAGATCACGATGGATGAAGGAATAAGGAGATAGAAGAGTAAAAGCTTGGGGATGATACATCACCTCAAGGTAATATCCAAAGAGTAACCAGCAACTAAGCTTGGGGATGCCCTGAGTGGCATCCCCTCTTTCTTCTAACAACCATCGGTATACAACTTGGAACTATATTTTCATTCGTCACATATCATGAGTTTTGCTTATAGTATATTGTATCTTTTCTTTGTTAGATTTTATCCTTGCTGCACACACCTATTTGAGAGAGCCAAAATATGCTATGATTTCTTAGAATTGCTCTGTATGCTTCACTTAAATCTATTTGAGCAAAGGAATTGCTCTAGTGCTTCACTTATATATTTTTGAGCACGACGTGCTTTTACATGTTTGAAGAAATGCCCTCATGATTCACTTGTATTAATTTTAGAGTCAGTAATTTTGAAGAAATCCTCTGAAGCTTCACTTATATTATTTTGAGAGATGAAACTTTTATGCTCATGTTCTTCACTTATATCCATGTGAGCTTATCAAAAGAAATTGCAACATATGAAAGTAGTCCCAAAGTGATAGATATTCAAGAGGGATATAATAATTTTTTCATGAAGATCGTTGGACAAATTAAACTTGATTCTTTGTAATAGTTTTGAGACATGACAATAGTGATATGTGAGTTATGTTAGTGAGTAATTATGCTTAGTAAGAATATTGGTGTTAAAGTTTGTGATTCCCTATGCAAGCACGAAAGTAAATAGTTGTGCTATGAAATTACATCCTACTTATGGTGCATTATTTAGTGTTAGTTATGCTTGATGCTCGCTTATGTGATTTTTTGTTTCTTCGTTGGATGCTTCTCAATCTCTTGCTAGCCTTCACTTATACTAAGTAGAAATACTAATTGTGCATCCAAAATCCTTAAAACAAGTTTTGCCATATGAGTCCACTATACCTACCTTTATACGGTATTTCCATGCCGTTCCAAGCAAATTTGTATGTGCCATCTCTAAACTTTAAAAATAAATTTTCCTTTTTGTGTGCTCGTACCGCTCATGAAATGGTAGGGGGTGACCGATATTTTTTCATCCTAGATGTGTTATTCTCAAGATGAGTGTTTATTCACTTGTCATTGCACGAGAGTATGGCGGTAATAGGGATGCCGAGTCCCAAAACAAAATCGTTATTTTTTACTTTGTGTTGTCAAATAATAAATTCGTTCTAAAGTGTTGGTATGGAAGGCAACCGTGGATTCCGCTAGACATGGAAAGTGAAAGTATGGTGGAAAAAGGAATAAACTTTATTTTCTGTTTGGGAACCGCCTATGATGCATCTAGTGTGGAAAGATATTGAAATCTCTCAGTCATTTTCGTTGACATGAAAGGCATGCCACTCAAAATATTTTTCTCTATGAATTTGAACACTTGACCTCTGGCACCTCTACAAATCCCTACTTCCCACTATGAAGGGCCTATCTATTTACTTTATGCTATTTTTTTTCAATCAGAGTCTCCATCTTATCTTATAAAGCACCAACTAGGGGGCACTATGATCGTACTTGAGCATTAGGTATACCTATTGAATGTGTATTGTGAATGGTTCAATGATTGAGCATGATGGGCTAGGGATAACTTGCTTTAGCGTTGATATTTTGAAAGACATGGTTGCTTGTTGATATGCTTGAGTATTAAAGTTTTCATGTCAATACTAGACTATTGCTTTGAACCATATGAAAAGTCCAAATGTCCATGGTATAAATAAAAGATGTGAAGAACATGATAGGCAACATTCCACATCAAAAATTTAGTTTTTATCATTTACTTACCTGAGGATGAGTAGGAATTAAGCTTGGGATGCTGATATGTCTCCAACGTATCTATAGTTTTTGCTTGTTCCATGCTGTTATATTATCAATATTGGATGTTCTACAATCACTTTATCGCAACTTTATATCATTTTTTGGGACTAAACTATTGACATAGTGCCAAAGTGCCAGTTGTTGTTTTGCTTGTTTTTTACTTTGCAGAAAATTAGTACCAAACGGAGCCCAGACACTGCGCGGATTTTTGTGGATTTTCTGGACCAAAAAGAAGCAAATGGGACAAACAACACCTGAAGAGGGGGCCAGGGTGGCCACCCTCCACCAGGGCGCGCCAGAGGCCCCCTGGCGCGGCCTGGTAGAGGGTGCGCACCTCGGGCACCCCCTCCACTGACTATTGAGCCTATAAATTCCCAAAAAATCCAAAAAATCTAGGGGAGTCAATGAAACATAATTCTAGCCGCTGCAACTTCCAGAATCTCGAGATCCAATCTAACACCATCATAGAGGGGTTCATCTTCTTCATAGGTGCCTAGCTGATGATGCGTGAGTAGTCCACCATAGACCTACGGGTCCGTAGGCAGTAGCTAGATGGCTTCCTCTCTCTCTCTCTATGTTTCTCAATACAATGGTCTCTTGGAGATCTATTTGATTTAATGACTTTTGGGGTGTGTTTGTTGGGATCCGATGAATTTTGAGTTCATGATCAATTTCTATCCATGAATATGATTTGAGTCTTCTTTGATCTCTTATTTGCATGATTACTTATAGCATCGTATTTCTTCTTAAATCTTTGGTTTAGTTAGGCCAACTAGATCGATTTTTCTTGCCATGGGAAGAGGTGCTTTGTGATGGGTTCGATCTTGCGGTGTTCTTTCCTAGTGACAGAAGGGGCATCGAGACACACATGTATTGTTGCCATTAAGGATAAAAAGATGGGGTCTCTTCCTACATGAATATATTCTGTCTACATCATGTCACCGTTCTTATTGCATTACTTCATTTTCACATGAACTTAATACACTAGATGCATGCTGGATAGCGGTCGATGTGTGGAGTAATAGATGTAGATTAATAATCGTTTCGGTCTACTTATCTTGGATGTGATGCCTATATAATGATCATTGCTTGGATATCGTCATGATTAATTGATCTTCTATCAATTGCCCAACCGTAATTTGTTCACCCACCGCGTGCTGTACTCATGAGAGAAGCCACTAGTGAAACCTACGGCCCTCGGGTCTACTTTTCCAACATATTGCTTTCCGATCTACTATTTGCAACTTTTGTTTCCAGATCTATTATTCCAAAAAACCCAAAAATACCTTGCTACACTTTTTGTTTATTTATTTTACTTTGTGTTCTTGCGAGATCTATTTGCCAAAACTATCATTACCTAATCTATCTTATTACCATAGAGAGTGTGATAACCTCGGGTTGCAAGTACTTGTTTGTGTGCAGGTGCTGTTTACGTGGGTGCGTGATCTTCCTCTACGGATTGATAACTTGGTTTCATAACTGAGGGAAATACTTACTGTCGATGTGCTTAATCTTCCCTTCCTCTTTGGGGAAATACCGACGCGGCCTGAAGCCACATCAGAGATGAACTAGGGTTTGAGAGGAGATGGTGTTGTTGAAGATGTTGATGAAGAATGGCCACCCCAAGATGAGAGGGTTGTTGGTGATGACGATGGCTTCGATTTCCCTCTCCGGGAGGGAAGTTTCCTCGGTGGAATCGCTCTGCTAGAGGGCAAAAGTGCTCCTGCCCAAGTTTCGCCTATAGATGGCGACGCCTCGTCCTGAAAGTCCCCCCTTCAACTATTTTTAGGTTTTTTGGGAATTTGTACCGGTAGATGGGCTCCGGAGGTTGGCCAGGGTGAGCACCACCCACCAGGGCGCCCCTGGGGGGCCTGGCGTACCCTGGAGGGTGTTAGATTTTTTAGCCATCACAAGTTCATGCAACGCTCAATTTTCTCTTACACTAGTTGATCCAACACTTTTTAGAAGCAATTTAATTTCCTTGATGCACCGATGACAACTTATTTGAAGGATCTTATTCAATCCATATGTAGGTATCGTGGACTCTCATACATGAGTTTAGTTTTTTTTTGATGCACAAGCAGTATCTCTACTTAGTGCGGAATTTTTGGCTAGAAAATATATTGAGCAAACACCACATGTTGAAGGATCTATGACAATATAACTTCTATGTGAATATGAACAAACATAAGTCATTACGTTGTCTTCCTTGTCCAATGTCAACAATTTTGGCATAAAATATTAATGGGGGCTCATAATCATAAAAGATATCCATGATAGTGGATTTGCATGCGAATCTTCTCTTCCCTAATTAATTCTTTCATGAATTGCATCATTGACTAATGCTATGTTTGCCAATCTCCAATAAATTTACCACTTATATTTTTCTTTATTGTGATGTCATTACTCACCATAGGATTAGAATATGATATTTTTCATTTATTTTCTTTTATCATGACTGCAACCAGAAAGTCAAGGGGCAAAAGCTCAAACTAGACTTTATTATATAACTCTCACTCAATTACATAGATAGATAGATCACGAAACTAGCACTCTAAAATTGATCATACTAAACTTTTATTCAACTAAATCATGAAAATGCTGAGGATTGAAATAAAAAGCAAAGGTAAAAAAGTGATGGTGATACGATACCGGGGCACCTCCCCCAGGCTTGTCTCAAGCCAAGGGGAGTGCCCATACCCATGTACACAAGTCTCCTTTGGTGGTGAAGATGATGAAGGAGGTGGTGATGAGAAATTATTCTTCTTCTCCAATTTATGCTTGATGATGAAGTTTTCTTCCCTTAAATTTTCATTCTCTTGCTCAAGTTTCAATATCCTCTTCAATAGAGCTGCCTGGCTCTCGTGCAGAAAACGAGAAGGGATAAAAGGAGTATTGGGTTTAGTCCCACCATTAGGAAGGCATGACTTCTTGAACTCCACGTGCATATCTCCAAGTTGAGGTAGTGGAGTTTCATCTTCATCCGAGCCAGCGTATGGTCCAGCGTCTTCTATTTCTTCCGGATTGGTGTCCTCTTCTTTCTCCGAAGTCCACAAGTAGGGGTAAATTTCCCCAAAGATCTTTGGATCAGCAACATAGTTGGACACATAGCTCTCTCCCAACGAATCTTGAGATGACATATTATCAGATCTGTCAGGAAAAAAACACGAAACAAGAATAGAGGAAAATCTCACAATGCTGAGGTCAAAACAATCAGGGGGTATATATAGGGAATTTTTATTCTTGCAAATCAAGCAAACGGAAAGAAAACGGAGTCGGGAAGGTTCTCGACATGGTCACCATCCACGAGGGCACACGAGTGATGGCAACCGCGCCCTGGTGTATAAAGCTCACCTCGGTTGCCTTCCGGTTTATTTCTTATTTCCTAAAATTCTAAAATATTCCAACACTAATAAAAAATATTTTTGCAGATTTTTCGGGGTCCGTTTACTTACCGTATCACGTACCTCTTATTTTTAACGCTTCTGGAGTATTCCGGAAGGTATCTCTTATTTGTTCTTATTTGTTCCTCCGGTCTCATGGTTTGGATAACATTGCTTTCCATATTAACAGGCGTACTTGAGATATAGTGCTTAATTCTTTGTCCATTGACCACCTTCGGGTTAGTACCTTCGGGTTAGTACCTTCAGCATTATTAATCTTGATAGCTCCAGAGCGATAAACTTCTTCTATAACATATGGTCCTTCCCATTTGCAGAGAAGTTTTCCTGCAAAAAATCTGAAACGAGAATTGTACAAAAGAACATATTCTCCAACTTTGAATTCTTGGCTTTGGATTCTTTTTTCATGCCATCTATAAGTTTTGCTTTAAATAACTTGGTATTTTTATAATCCTAGGTTCTCCATTCATCTAATGAGCTAATATCAAATTACCTCTTTTCACCCACGAGTTTGAAATTATAATTGAGTTCTTTAATTGCCCAAAATGATTTATTTTCTAACTCCAGAGGCAAATGACAAGCTTTCCCATATACCGTCTTGTATGGATACATACCCATAGGATTTTTATATGATGTTCTATATGCTGAAAGTTCATCATCTAATTTCTTAGACCAATTCTTTCGAGACATGCTCACAGTTTTTTGTAATATCAATTTTATTTCTCTATTGCTAAGTTCAACTTTACCACTATATTCAGGATGATAGGGTGATGCAATTCTATGGTTAACATCATATTTAGCAAGCATTTTACAGAAAGCACCATGGATAAAATGTGAACCACCGTCAGTCATTAGATATCTAAGGACTCCAAACCATGGGAAAATAACTTCTTTAAGCATTTTAATGGAAGTGTTATGATCAACACTACTAGTTGGAATAGCTTCTACGCACTTAGTCACATAATTAACAACAACCAAACTATAAGTATACCCATTAGAGGAAGGAAAAGGTCCCATATAATCAAAACCCCAAACATCAAATGGTTCAACAACAAGTTAACAATTCATAGGCATTTCCTGACGCTTACCAATATTACCAATTCTTTGACATTCATCACAAGACAAGACAAACTTATGGGCATCCTTGAAGAGAGTAGGCCAATAAAAACCAGATTGTAATACCTTATGAGCAGTTCTATCTCCCACATGATGTCCTCCACAAGCCTCAGAACGACATTTCCGTAGGATTTATTCCTGTTCATGCTCAGGTACACAAGGCCTAATAATACCGTCTACTCCTTTATAAGGCTGTGGTTCATCCCAAAAGTAGTGTCTTAAATCATAGAATATTTTTTTCTTTTTCTGGTATGTGAAACTAGGTGGAATATATATAGCAACAATGTAATTAGCATACTCAGCATATAATGGATCGTTTTGAGAAACATTTATTGCAGCTGGGGCAGAAGGAAGCATATGGTCCAAACAACACGAGAAGAGGGAGCCCAGGGTGGCCACCCTCCACCAGGGCATGCGAGAGGCCCCTGGCACGGCCTGTTAGAGGGTGGGCAGCTCGGGCACCCCCTCAACCAACTATCGAGCCTATAAACTCCCAGAAAATCCAAAACCCCTAGGGGATTCGCTGAAACAAAATTCCATCAACCGCAAGTTCTAGAACCTCAAGATCCAATGTAGCACCATCACAGAGAGGTACATCTTCTTCATAGGTGCCTCTCCGATGATGCGTGAGCAGTCCACCATAGTGTTGGAAATATGCCCTAGAGGCAATAAATAAAGTGTTTATTATTATATTTCCTTGTTCATGATAATCATTTATTATCCATGCTATAATTGTATTGATTGGAAACACATTACATGTGTGGGTAAATAGACAACACTTTGTCCCTAGTATGCCTCTAGTGAACTAGCTCGTTGATCAAAGATGGTCAAGGTTTCCTAGCTATTGACATGTGATGTCATTTGATAACGGGATCACATCATTAGGAGAATGATGTGATGGACAAGACCCAAACTACAAATGTAGCATATGATCATGTCAGTTTATTGCTACTGTTTTCTGCATGCCAAGTATATCTTCCTATGACCATGAGATCATGCAACTCACGGACATCGGAGGAGTGCCTTGTGTGTATCAAATGTCACAACGTAACTGGGTGACTATACTGGTGCTGTACAGGTATCTCCGAGGGTGTCTGTTGAGTTGGCATGGATCAAGACTGGGATTTGTTACTCCGTGTGACGGAGAGGTATCTCAGGGCCCACTCGGTAATACAACATCACAATAAGCCTTGCAAGCAATGTGACTAATGTTAGTCATGGTATACTATATTATGGAACGAGTAAAGAGACTTGCCGGTACCGAGGTTGAACTAGGTATGGAAATACCGACGATCGAATCTCGGGCAAGTAACATACCGAAGAACAAAGGGAAAATCATACGGGATTAACCGAATCCTTGACACAGAGGTTCAACTGATAAAGATCTTCGTAGAATATGTAGGAACCAATATGGGCATCCAGGTCCCACTATTGGTTATTGGCCGTAGAGGTGTCTTGGTCATGTCTACATAGTTCTCGAACCCGCAGGGTCTGGACACTTAAGGTTCGGTGACGTTTCGGTAGTATAGAGTTATGTATGGTGGTTAACGAAGGTTGTTAGGAGTCCTATATGAGATCCTGGATGTCACGAGGTGCTCCGGAATGGTCTGGAGGTAAAGATTGATATATAGGAAGTCCTGTTTTGGTCACCGGAAAAGTTTCGGGCTAATCGGTAATGTACCGGGTGTGCCGGTAGTGTACCGGGAGACCATCGGGAGGGGTATTTCGACCCAAGAGGCTTCATGAACTGTGGGAGAATAATTACCATCCTTTTGTGGGCTGGTGGAAGTCCCACACAAAGCCCATGCGGCTAGGGAAAGAAATCCCAAAGAGAAAAAGTGGAAAAAGGCAAAAATAGGATGAATCCTAGTCCTACTAGGATTGGAGGTGGATTCCACCTCTCCCACCAGGTTCGGCCTCCTCCTTGGAGGCTTGGACCTTGGCAAAAGCCTCCTCCTCTCTTCCTCCTATATATACTGGTGGTTTTAGGGTTTTAGCATAGTTTGTTAGCCATGTGCTGCCCGTTCCTCCAGTGCATAGTTCCTCCTCTAGATCGGATTTCTGCAGTGTTTAGGCGAAGCCCTGCCAGAATAGCTCCACCACCATCGCCAGAGCGCCGTCATGCTGCCGGAGAACTCTTCTTCCTCTTGGCTCCCTCTTGCTGGATCAAGACGGCGGAGATCGTCATCAAGCAGTACGTGTGCTAAACGCGGAGGTGTCGTCCGTTCGGCGCTAGATCGGAAGGACCATGATTAAGTTCGCGGGACGAATCATGATCGAGTTCGCGGGACGGATCGTGATTGGATCGCGGGACGGATCATGATTGGATCGCAGGATGCTCGGCGATTTGGATCGCGAAGACGTTCGACTACACCAACCGTGTTTCTTAACATTTCCTGCTTAGCGATGTACAAGGGTACGTAGATCCACTCTCCCTCTCGTAGATGCTCATCACCATGGATACATCTGCGTGTGCGTAGGAAAATTATTGTTTCCCATGCAACGTTCCCCAACGGTGGCATCATGATCTAGGTCTATGTGTAGATGAGATCTCGAGTAGAACACAAAGAGTTTGTGGGCATTGATGCTTAGATTGCTTCCTCCCTTGGTCGTCTTTTGGTTCACCGGTATTGTGAGATGAAGCGGCCCGGACCAACATTACTCATACGCTTATGAGAGACCGGTTCCCTCAACTGCAACTTGTTGCATAGATGGCTTGCGGGTGCCAGTTTCTCTCACTTTAGTTGAATCGGATTCTACAATGGCGGTCCTTGAGAAGGTTGAAAAGCAACTAGTGTATCACCGTTGTGGTTTTTGTGTAGATGAGAATTGTTCTTGCTAGATACCCGTAGCAACCACGTAAAACATGCAACAACAATTAGAGGACGTCTAACTTGTTTTTGCAGGGTATGTTGTGATATGATATGGCCAATTACATGATGTGATATATGTGATGTATGAGATGATCATGTGATGTATAGATTATCACGACTTGCATGTTGTTGAGTACGGCAACCGGCAGGAGCCATAGGGTTGTCTTTAATTATTGTATGACCTGCGTGTCAATCATTAAGCGCTATGTAATGCTTTACTTTATCGCTAAACAGTAGCAATAGTAGTAGAAGCATGTTGGGCGCGACAACCCTGATGGCGACACATTGATGGAGATCAAGATGATGGAGATCATGATGTCTTGCCGGTGACAATGGAGATCATGCCGGTGCTTTCTAGATGGAGATCAAAAGCACAAGTTCATGGCCATATCATGTCACTTATGATTTGCATGTGATGTTAATCCTTTTTATATACCTTGTTTTGCTTAGGACGACGATAGCATTATAAGGTGATCCCTCACTTAATTTCAATATATATTGTGTTCTCGCCGAGTGTGCACCATTGCGAAAGTTTGTCATGTTGAGACACCACGTGATGATCGGGTGTGATAGACTCTACGTTCACATACAACGGGTGCAAGCCAGTGTTGCACGTGCAAAACACTCGGGTTAAACTTGACGAGCCTAGCATGTACAGACATGGCCTCGGAACACAAGAGACCGAAAGGTCGAACATGAGTCATATAGTAGATATGATCAACATAATGATGTTCACCATTGAAACCACCTCAACTCACATGATGATCGGACTTGAGTTGGTGAATTTGGATCATGAGACACTCAGATGACCTCAGGGATGTCAATTTGAGTGGGAGCTTTAGTAATTTGATTAACTAAACTCATTATCTTGAACAATAGTCTAAGTAAACTTTGCAAATTTATGTTGTAGATCAATGGCTCGCGCAGTCAGACCCCTGAATTTTAATGCGTTCCTAGAGAAAGCTAAGTTGAAAGATGATGGAAGTAACTTTGTTGACTGGGCCCATAGTCTGAGGATTATCCTAACGGCTTCCCAGAAATCATATGTCCTTGATGCACCGCTCGGTGACTAACCAGAAGACATGAGCTCCGAAGACGTTAAGAACGCTTGGGAGGCACGTACTGGAGATTACTCAATAGTTCAGTGTGCAATATTGTATGGCTTAGAACCGGGACTTCAAAGACGTTTTGAACGTCATGGAGCATATGAGATGTTCCAGGAGTTGAAGTCTATCTTTCAGAAGAATGCCCGGATCGAGAGGTATGAAACCTCCGATAAGTTCTATGCTTGCAAGATGGAGGAGAACAGGTCTATCGGTGAACATATACTCAGAATGTCTGGGTATTCAACTCGTCTAGTGGAGTTGAGAATTGCCCTTCCGCCAGAGGCGATCACTGATAGAGTTCTTCAATCACTGCCACCTAGTTACAAGAGCTTTGTGATGAACTATAACATGCACGAGACGAACAAGTCAGTTGCCGAGCTGTTTGTGATGCTAAAAGTCACTGAGTCTGAAATCCAGAAAGAACATCAAGTGTTGATGGTCAATAAAACCACTAGTTTCAAGAAAAATGGCAAGGGAAAAGGGAAGAAGGGTAAAACCAAGAAGGATGGCAAAGAAGTTGCTACTCCTGGATAGAAGCCTAAGCATGGACCTAAGCCAGAAACTGAGTGCTTTCATTGCAAGGGAACTGGTCACTGGAAGCGGAACTGCCCCAAGTACCTGGCTGACAAGATGGTGGCCAACAACAAACAAGGTATATATGATATACATGTTATTGATGTGTACCTTACTTGCTCTCGTTGTAGTACCTGGGTATTTGATACCGGTTCGGTTGCTCACATTTGCAACTCAAAACAAGAACTACGGAATAGACGAAGGCTGGCAAAGGATGAAGTGACGATGCGGGTGGGAAATGGTTCCAAGGTTGATGTGATCGCCGTCGGCACGCTCTCTCTTCGATTACCATCGGGATTAGTGATGAACCTGAATAATTGTTATTTAGTGCCTACGTTAAGCATGAACATTATATCTGGATCTTGTTTATTGCGAGATGATTTCTCATTTAAATCAGAGAATAAAGGTTGTTCTATTTATATGAGTAATATCTTTTATGGTCATGCACCCAATGTGAGGGGTTTATTCATATTGAATCTTGATAGTGATGACACACATGTTCATAACATTGATGCCAAAAGATGTAGAGTTGATAATGATAGTACCACTTTCTTGTGGCACTGCCGTTTAGGTCATATTGGTGAAAACACATAAGGAAGCTCCATGCTGATGGACTTTTGGAGTCACTTGATTTTGAATCACTTGACACATGTGAACCATGCCTCATGGGCAAGATGACTAAAACGCCGTTCTCTGGAACAATGGAACGAGCGAGTGACTTATTGGAAATCATACATACTGATGTGTGCGGTCCAATGAATTTTACAACGCGTGGTGGATATCATTATTTTCTCACCTTCACTGATGACTTAAGTAGATATGTGTATATTTACTTAATGAAACACAAGTCTGAAATGTTTGAAAAGTTCAAGCAATTTCAGAGTGAAGTTGAGAATCATCGTAACAGTCGGGTATACCTTCTATCTCAGATCCCAAGGCAAAGTGTTTGTCACTAAGAACGGAACATTTCTTGAGAAAGAATTTCTCTCGAAAGAATTGAGTGGGAGGAAAATAGTGCTTGATGAGGTTATCGAACCTTTACTTCAACCAGAAAGTAGCACAGCGCAGAAAGATGTTTCTGTGGAACCTACGACGGTAGAAGAGGAAGTTAATGATGATGATCATGAAGCTTCAGATCAAGTTACCATTGAACCTCATAGGTCGACAAGGCCGCGTACTACTCCTGAGTGGTACGACAACCCTGTCTTGGAGGTCATGTTGTTGGACAACAATGAACCTACGAGCTATGGAGGAGCGATGATGGGCCCGGATTCCGAGAAATGGTTAGAGGCCATGAAATCCGAGATGGTATCCATGTATGAAAACAAAGTATGGACTTTGGAAGTATTACCTGAAGGGCGAAAGGCCATTCAGAACAAATGGATCTTTAAGAAGAAGACAGACGCGGACGGTAATGTCACCGTCTATAAAGCTCGACTTGTGGCAAAGGGGTTTTCACAAGTTCAAGGAGTTGACTACGATGAGACCTTCTCACCCGTAGCGATGCTTAAGTCTGTCAGAATCATGTTGGCAATAGCTACTTATTTCGACTATGAAATTTGGCAGATGGATGTCAAAATAACGTTCCTCAACAGTTTCCTTGAGGAAGAGTTGTATATGATGCAACCAGTAGGTTTTGTCGATCCAGGGAATGCTGACTAAGTTTGCAAACTCCAGCGATCCATTTATGGGCTGGTGCAAGCATCTCAGAGATGGAATAAGCGTTTTGATGAGGTGATCAAAGCGTTTGAGTTTATACAAGTTTATGGAGAAGCTTGTATATACAAGAAAGTGAGTGGGAGCTCTATAGCATTTCTAATATTATATGTGGATGACATATTGCTGATTGGAAACAATATAGAAATGCTAGAAAGCGTGAAGGAATATTTGAACAAGAGTTTTTCAATGAAGGACCTAGGAGAAGCTGCTTTCATATTAGGCATTAAGATCTATAGTGATAGATCGAAACGCTTGATAGCACTTTCACAGAGCACATACCTTGATAAAGTTTTGAAGAAGTTCAAAACGGATCAGTCCAAGAAGGGATTCTTGCCTGTGTTACAAGGTCTGAACTTGAGTAAGACTCAATGCCCAGTGACTGCAGAGGATAGAGAAAAGATGAGTGTCATCCCCTATGCTTCAGCCATAGGATCTATCATGTATGCAATGCTATGCACAAGACCCGATGTCAGCGTTGCCATAAGTATGGCCGGAAGGTTTCGAAGTGATCCTGGAATGGAACACTAGGCAGCGGTCAAGAATATCCTTAAGTACTTGAAAAGGACTAAGGAAATGTTTCTCGTTTATGGAGGTGATGAAGAGCTCATCATAAAGGTTGACGTCGATGCAAGCTTTGACACTAATCCAGATGACTCTAGGTCACAAACCGGATACATATTTATTCTCAACGAGGGAGCGGTAAGCTGGTGTAGTTCCAAGCAAAGCGTGGTAGCCGATTCTACGTGCGTAGCGGAGTACATTGCAGCCTCGGAGGCAGCAAAGGAAGGTGTCTGGATGAAGCAGTTCATGACAGATCTTGGAGTAGTTCCTAGTGCACTGAATCCAATGAACCTGTTCTGTGACAACATTGGTGCCATTGCTCTGGCCAAGGAACCAAGGTTTCACAAGAGGATCAGACACATAAAGCGATGCTTCAACTCCATCCGCGATTACATTGAGGAAAAGGACATAAATATTTGCAAAGTACACACAGATCTCAATGTTGCAGACCCGTTGACTAAACCTCTTCCAAGGGCTAAACATGATCAACACCAGAACTGAATGGGTGTTCGATTCATTACAATGTAAATAACATAGTGATGTGAGCTAGATTATTGACTCTAGTGCAAGTGGGAGACTATTGGAAATATGCCCTAGAGGCAATAAATAAAGTGTTTATTATTATATTTCCTTGTTCATGATAATACTTAATTATCCATGCTATAATTGTATTGATTGGAAACACATTACATGTGTGGGTAAATAGACAACACTTTGTCCCTAGTATGCCTCTAGTGAACTAGCTCGTTGATCAAAGATGTTCAAGGTTTCCTAGCCATTGACATGTGCTGTCATTTGATAACGGGATCACATCATTAGGAGAATGATGCGATGGACAAGACCCAAACTACAAATGTAGCATATGATCGTGCCAGTTTATTGCTACTCTTTTCTGCATGTCAAGTATATGTTCCTATGACCATGAGATCATGCAACCCATGGACATTGGAGGAGTGCCTTGTGTGTATCAAACCTCGCAACGTAACTGGGTGACTATAAAGGTGCTCTACAGGTATCTCCGAGGGTGTCTGTTGAGTTGGCATGGATCAAGACTGGGATTTGTTACTCCGTGTGACGGAGAGGTATCTCATAGCCCACTCGGTAATACAACATCACAATAAGCCTTGCAAGCAATGTGACTAAGTGTTAGTCATGGGATCTTGTATTAAGGAACAAGTAAAGAGACTTGCCAGTAAGGAGGTTGAACTAGGTATGGAGATACCGACGATCGAATCTCGGGCAAGTAACATACCGAAGAACAAAGGGAACATCATACGGGATTAACTGAATCCTTGACATAGAGGTTCGACTGATAAAGATCTTTGTAGAATATGTAGGACCAATATGGGCATCCAGGTCCTGCTATTGGCTATTGGCCGTAGAGGTGTCTCGGTCATGTCTACATAGTTCTCGAACCCGCAGGGTCTGCACACTTAAGGTTCAGTGAAGTTTCGGTAGTATAGAGTTATGTATGGTGGTGACCGAAGGTTGTTTGGAGTCCCAGATGATAACCCGGATGTCATGAGGATCTACGGAGTGGTCCAGAGGTAAAGATTGATATATAGGAAGTAATGTTTTGGTCGCCGAAAAAGTTTCGGGCTAATCGGTAATGTACCGGGAGTGCAGGTAGTGTACCGGGAGACCACCAGGAGGGGTATTTGGACCCAAGAGGCTTCATGCACTGTGGGAGAATAATTACGAGCCTTTTGTGGGCTGGTGGAATTCCCACACAAAGCCCATGCGGCTAGGGAAAGAAAGCCCAAAGAGAAAAAGTGGAAAAAGGCAAAAATAGGATGAATACTAGTCCTACTAGGATTGGAGGTGGATTCCACCTCTCCCACCTGGTTTGGCCTCCTCCTTGGAGGCTTGGACCTTGGGCCAAGCCTCCTCCTCTCTTCGTCCTATATATACTGGTGGTTTTAGGGTTTTTGCACAGTTTTTTAGCCATGGTTCCTCTAGTGCATAGTTTCTCCTCTAGATCGGATTTCTGAAGTGCTTAGGCGAAGCCCTGCCGGAATAGCTCCACCACCATCGCCGGAGAGCCATCATGCTTCCAGAGAACTCTTCTTCCTCTCCGCGCCCTCTTGATGGATCAAGACGGCGGAAATCTTCATCAAGCCGTATGTGTGCTGAACGCGGAGGTGCCGTCCGTTCGGCGCTAGATCGGAAGGACCGTCATCAAGTTTGTGGGACGGATCGTGATCAAGTTCATGGGACAGATCGTGATTGGATCGCGGGACGGATCGTAATTGGATCGCGGGATGCTCAGCGATTTGGATCGCGAAGACGTTCGACTACACCAACCGCGTTTCTTAATGCTTCCCGCTTAGCGATCTACAAGGGTACGTAGATCCACTCTCCCTCTCGTAGATTATCATCATCATGGATAGATCTGCGTGTGCATAGGAAAATTCTTGTTTCCCATGCAACGTTCCCCAACACATAGACCTACGGGTCCGTAGGCAATAGCTAGATGGCTTCCTCTCTCTCGATGTTTCTCAATACAATGGTCTCTTGGAGATCTATTTGATGTAATGACTTTTGTGGTGTGTTTGTTGGGATCCGATGAACTTTGAGTTCATGATCAGTTTCTATCCATCAATATGATTTGAGTCTTCTTCGATCTCTTATTTGAATGATTAGTTATAGCCTCATATTTCTTCTTCGAATCTTTGGTTTAGTTAATCCAACTAGATCGATTTTTCTTGCGATGGGATGAGGTACTTTGTAACAGCCCGGGACCTACGCTCCAGAAGATTCCCCTTTTATTCCATTGTCATCGTGCGATTCATTTTTTTGTCGCGTTCATCATCGCATCATTCGCATCATCTGCATAGCATCATCACTTGTTTTTGAAAACTTGCATCTGTTCGTGTCATCGACCGTTTTGACACCAACCACACATGCACGCGCCCGCGGCATCGATAAAATATTGTTTTTAAAATGTGTATGACATATTCTCGAATTGAGTCAAAAGTTGGCATGCGGTCTTGTTATATCATAGGTAGGCCTCCTGGCAAATTTCGCTGAATTTTGAGTTTCTTTTATACCTGAACGGTCAATCGTAGCGGCACTATCATCGGTTTAATTATCGGATGTTTCAGTTTATAAAACATCTAGTATGGCCACAACATTCCCTCTCATCCCCACCAAAGCCACTATACACAGCCCAACCTAGCCCACCTAACCTATGCGTGTGACTAGAACCGTCCGATCGTGATCGGAGGGCTTGAAATGGTGCAAAAACAGCAAAACCCTACCCCCATTTGACATATATAGGCATCCCCACGTCCATTTAGGGAACCTCATCCCCTTCCTCAGGATCTGTCGTGGATTTGTCACAGCAGATGCCCGGGTAAACAGATTTAGGTTTGAGGCCATCGCTAAGGTGGTGAACTCGAAGGGGTTGATCAAAATCGAGAGAGAAGGGTTTACCCAGGTACGGCCCCTCAGAATGAGGTAAAAGCCTACATCCTACTTTGTGTTGTATTGATTATTTACCGATTACAAGGGAACGAGTTCGCTTGACCTAGTTCTTGACACATTCTTCCGTGGCTTGAGCCGCCCAGGTAAGCCACCCTTATATACACGGGTCAAAGCCCTGGGCTTGCAAGAGTCCGGGTCGGGTTAAACTTAACAACCGACCTCACCTCTAACTAAACATGCATTATCTAACATGCCGCTCCCGGTGGCCCATGTCCACCGAGTTACATCCTGCCTTTGGCTGTGCGCCTTCTGGCCCACTCGTTATGTTTACTCCTAGAGTTATCGTAAGCCGTCAACTGCATGACCCGGCCCCACCTGGGCGGGTCTCACCTTGGGTATATACCCCTAACATCAAGCCCTAGATTTATTCGAACCAGTTCATGTTA
Organism: Hordeum marinum; assembly: GCA_022496015.1. Classification (NCBI taxonomy): domain Eukaryota; kingdom Viridiplantae; phylum Streptophyta; class Magnoliopsida; order Poales; family Poaceae; genus Hordeum; species Hordeum marinum. Next base: position 393,045,910 of record CM039672.1, read on the forward strand.
ATCTCCAAATCTTCTGGTTAGCGAGTCTTGCCTTTTCTTGAAGTCTTTATAATCCACCAAAAAAATGGGCGATCCCTGCATCTGACAAGCTTTCATGACCCGTCGTGACATCATTTAGCAAAATCAAAAAAAGATTCCTCTAACGTCATAATGGATCTTTCGTCATGAATATGACCAACCCGAAAATCGAGGAATATTCTTAGTATAATCATCACCTTGTTCCCTCGATTCCCGCACCGAACCATTCGAGAGACCATTATGTCCTTATAAATAGGCGTGAGGGTTATCACTTTCATCCCCCCTGCCGCCATCTTCTTATACTTCCTCCAAGCGCCCGCGCCACCGAAACCAGTTGTGCTGCCCGGTCATCGCCATCTTCACCAGTACTGGCCACTCCATCAACCTGAAACGATCAAGAGCTCCCGCGCGTCCACCGCACTCTCCAGGTTTGCACTTTATCACCTATCAGATCTGCATTAGGTTTTTTTGGCATCCACGGAGTCCGTCGGTGTTCATCACTTTCCGTGGAAGCATCCTTCATTGATTAGTTGAAATCCTGCGGCTCCTTGTTCCGCATTTAGCTGCACTCGTTATAGATCTGCAGCTTTGTGATAATTCGAATATTGGCCATCTGTTCTTCCGCCAGTCTCCTTGGGGCTAGAATATTTTTCTTTTTCTTTTTCCTGTGGATCCTAAATCCATGGCTGTAGTTGTAGAAACGGTTTGTCAAACACTTAGTAGTTTTTCATCCTACATAGATAACTTGACCCGCCAACAATCTTTCGGCTCACTTTTTCTCCTCGCAAGTAGTTTCGGCGACTCACAATTTTTATTGACCCGCCAAATGATGTTACCATTTATAGTTGTAGTAACTTTGATCAAGATGTATTTTTTAGCCGCCAAATATTCGTGCCTTTCCGTAGCTTCCTAAGCCACCGCCATGTTGAAGACTCCCTCTACCTGCAATAAGGTATGGTCTGGACTGACCGAGGAATCTCTCAGCAAGTGCGTCACCATGAGGGTTCTGCCGGCTCAGGACGTCATCCATTGGCGGCTTCCAGGCAGCGAGACCACCCCTAAGCCAAAAGACGGGGAGGTCATTGTCTTCACAGATTATCTCCTTTGGGTTTTCTCTCCGCCCGGGTCAAAGTTTTTCCGGGACGTCTTACATGCTTTCAACCTGCACCCCCGAAACATTGGCCCAAACTCTGTCACCAACATGTGGCAATTTCAGACTTTCTGTGAAGCCTATCTTCAGGTGGAACCATCTATTGATTTGATCAAGGAATAGTTTTACGCCAACTGCCAAACTGAGATGGCAGACGGGTTAAGCCTCGAGCTTGGGGGCATAACTCTCCAGAGACGGAGAGACGTACTCTTCCCAGCAGCAGTCTTGCCAAGTCATCCAAAAGAATGGAACAAGACTTGATTCTACTACGAAGACACTTCACGTCAGGGAGAGAACCCACTGTCGGGTTACCGTTCTTACCGATTTAGTACAGATTCAGAACTTCCAGGCCTTATGCCAGCCGTCGGACGTGCTCAATATGCCTCCACCTTCTCTAAAGTTAGGGCCTTGTTGGCCAATGGGTTGACGGGTGTTGATCTAACCCGCTGTTGGGTCTCCTGGAGGACTCTTCCGCTAATCTGCCGAAGTGCCTTGATGTGTCAGTATTCTGGTAACGTAGATGACCCTCAATGCTTCAATCAGACCCCTTAAAGGATCAAGACCTCAATGCCATCGTCAAGTCTGTGCTGGGGGAAACTTTAGCCGCCTGCAGCAAGACTAGCCTGAGGCCCTTCTCCGCACTTAACCCGACTCCGGATGTAAGTCTTTTCATCTTAACCATCATCCATTCTTTTAATTCCATATCTTATTAACCCTTTCCTGCTGATCTGCTTTGTCTTTTGTAGGTTGTCTCCTCCTTCTGGAAAAAACTGCTGCCCTCAACTCTCAAAAGGAAGAACAAGGTCCCTAAGGCCTCAAAGCCTAAGGCGCAGTCCCACAAGAGGAAATAGTCAACTGAAGAATTATTTGACTCCCTTGGCCTTCTATTCATGCAACTTGTTGACAATGACCCCTCACAGGAAGAAGATGAAACAAGCCATGCCAACGTTGCTGAGGTAATCATTGTCTCCTCTGGCCCGGATCTTTCACCAATAAAGAAATTAAGGCAGACTGAACGGAAGGTAAAGAGTTCCCATCCTTTTGCTTACTTGAGTCATAAATTTCTTTTGAAGAAACAACAAGATGATAGCAGATGTTAGACCCAGAGCACCGGACCTGGAGATCTTTTATCTGGCTTACCCAAAGAGTCGACTCCTCAAAAATAGCACACAGAGGTACCTCCTTGCCTTGAGCTTATCTTGCTTAGATACTATTTTTGCAATTTACTAGTTGATTCATCAATGCCAACTTTTCCAGAATTCACCTCCTTCTTCTGCGATTCAACCGCCTCAAAGATGCCTCCCTTTATTATTAACCCGGGGTATGTGTTTATATGCCCCGACAAGTGTTTAATATGTCATAATTTATCATGACATATCCAATATTGCCTTTGCTCATAGGGCTCAAGCCAAACGAAGGAAGGGGGCCGGGAATCCACAACTTGTGATGTCCAAGACCCGAAGATCCCAACACCCAATATTCCTGACTGTCATACAGAGCCTTTTGAAATAACCAAAAATGCCCCTGATGAGGTTCCTTCACATACTAAGCCGACTGCCATGGACACTGAGGCTACTGAAGCCAGATTCTGCTCCTAAGCCTCCCAGCCCCCGACTGTCAACTGAACAACTGGCTTCTCAAGAAGAAGTAATTATCACTGGGACGGCTTATGAACCTATAGCTCCTTCACATAAATTATCCAAGCATGTCATGGAAGACGAAGTAACTCCCTTGAAGGAAGAAAAGACTCCATCTGATCTTTCAAACTTGGATAAACTTACTGCTGATGAACTGCACAATGGTTATTTGAGTCGCTTGTTTGCCATCCAAGACATGGAGGCCAGCCTAGTCGCCATGATGAAGAAAAAATATGAGGTACTGAACTTATTTTGCCTCCTTACACATATACTTATGCATCCCTCAAGAGCCGGTTGATTTTTCCAAAAGTCAGCTGGGTCTTCCACTCATTTAGTAATATCTCATAGAACTACCATGTAGCCCCCAAGGGCTGGTTCATTACCTAAGTAATGAGCCGGTACTGAATCATAGATTAATGCCAATTGTGCCCCCCAACGGCCGGGTCATTTCCTCAGTAATGAGTCGGCACTCAATCATAGATTAAGCGCCAATTCTAGCCCCCAAGGGCTGAGTCATTATCTAAGTAATGAGTCGGCACTCAATCATAGAGTAAGCGCCAATTCTAGCCCCGAAGGCCCGGGTCATTACCTAAGTAATGATCCGGCTCTACAATAAAGAGCTGAGATACATTAGCCCCCAAGTGTCAAGTAAATTGCTTGGAATCTGCTTGGGACTTAAATATTGCACCAAATTTTGATGTAAACTATATGAGCCGGACCGGCGGTTTAAAGCTCGATAACCTTTCTTTGTGCAGGAATCCTAGATTGGTGTTGAATCAACAGTTGCATACTGTCGGGACCCCAATCCTAAGCCATAAGAATCCAGCCTGTAACACATCACATCACTTTGCGGTCTCACACACGGTTATCTCCACGGCTGCCACCTTACCTGGGCCAGGACCGTTTGCGTCTTTTGACTCACGTATGTGAAAGTGTCGCTAGTATTCAAATGTCAAAGAACCCGGGACGACATGACTAGCCGTAGAACCCAAGTGGCACATCCGTACAGGGACAGGCATACGTAACCCAGCAATGCAGGTGTCGATCTCTAGCGTGTGTAGACGAGTCATAGCAAGCTACAAGGACTCCATTACGCCGTGGGACATAAATGCCATCACTGCACATAGACGAGTCGTAGCAGGCTACAGGGACTCCATTACACTACGAGACATTTCCCCTAAGGGACAGACACAACAGCAAAGAAGGATACATGCCGATCAATTAATGTGTCCAGAGCAGTAGCAAGCTACCAAGGCTCGGTGGAAGCACAAAGAGGCAGTTCCCCGTAAAGAGTACTACTAAAGGCACACAACTAGGTGTCGGATCGCATACATACCGTTGCACGTCACACGTTCGCACGACATGCCCGATATGCATAGATACAACTATGGCATCACAACATAACCATACAACATTACAACAATTATTTAGAAGGCTCGGAAGAGCCAATACAATAGATGTAACAAACAGGGGTCGCAAGACCCAACATTCAGAGCATTCAAACAAGCAAGCGGAAGTTAAACATGTCTGGGAACAGACATCTACAAAAGTGGCTAGAGGAGCCTGAAAAGCTACAACGACCCTACCAAAGGAACCAGACCTCTGTCTGGGATTCCCAAGATAATCCGGTCAACATCGAACTTCACGTCGTAAATACCACTAATGAGACCGACGTCTCCTCTGCAAAACATAAATTAAGCAAACGTGAGTACAAGAGTACTTAGCAAGACTTACATCAGAACTAACTACATATGCATCAGTATCAATGAAGGGGGTGGTGGAGTTTATTGCAGGAAGCCAGCTTTGACTCTTGACTAACCTATACTACGACTACAAGTACTTTCTATGAGGTGGGGTAGCGCACACGAGTCCACATATTCACCAATCAATACACCACTATGGATCCACTTCCGTTTCCCTGCGAGAAGGCCATTCATAGCACTCACGCTTATCTTGCGTATTTTAGAGTATCCACTTTCAGTTGTCTATGAACCACATAAGTTCTCCAAGTAGTCCATATCCGAGGACACGCCTATTCGAACAGATTATTTCACCCTGCATGGGTATACTTCTTCACACACACTCTCACCACTTAGCACCATATGCACGTCATGCATCTCAGCAACCTTCAAGCGGAAGCACTGGCGTGGGCGTCGGCCACGACTGTCAATCACACGAAACCCTAGTCGACGTTTATCGCCTATTCAAGGTTGAACTCGCACGGAAGTCCGACCGAAGTTTCCGCTACGGCCTCAAACAATGTGCGCAGGGTTCCCAAGCCCACTGTTCGGGTGCCACTTGGTACACCGTGCCACTGTGTATTTACCGCATCACAGCCCACCCCATCGGGCAGCGCTATGCACGGCCGCCATCACTTTTCCTACAAACACTAGAAACTAGTTGCAACTCATGGACAGAGGACTAGGCGATTAATAAGTCGAGAGGAGTCGAGTTACCGGAGCCCAATGTGTGGTAGTATCTCGTCTTGGATAACATACACAGAACTTAGTTCCTAAGGTCGGTCCCAATGAGACAACCCGCCATGTACTCCTACATGACCTCTCATCATTACCTTTACCAAATCATGTTCACACACTTAGCTCCCACACCGTAGGGCATGAACACTGCCATTCTGATCCATCACCCAGATGTATCGGTCCTGACACGACACGACACTAAGCATAGCAGGCACAGTAAGTAAGCATGCATGTATGAGTAAGCACAACTAGGCTCAAATAGTTGCTACTCATGCTAAGTGGTTTCAACTATTTACTGTGGCAAAGACAGGTCATGCAAAGGAATGGGTTCAACTACCGATGACATGTAACAGTTGAATCGTTGTTGTCCTAATGCTGTAAAAGAGAGCAGGAGCGAGAGAGTGGGTTGATATTGATATGCTCAAGGGGTTTTTGCTTGCCTGACAGTCGTGAAGATATACTTCTCTTCATCGGTGTCAATGTTCACATCGTCGGAACCATCGTCTACCGAGAGGGAACAAGCACTGGCAAACAGGAAGAAGGAACACATTCAATTTATGCAATGCACAATCATGATGCATGGTATGACAAATTAAGGTACTTAATTAACCTATAGGAGTGGTTAGCCAAGTTGGTTGAAGTGGAATTCAAACAAGTTTGAATTTCCAACTCCAAATGATATTTCATACATTGGCCTAATCATAAAATGTCCTACTTGGTGATGTTAACTTGTTCAAACATGCGTGATCATGGCATAAACAGGTTCATTGGATTTTTCTGATCATTTTTCATATATAAATTATTTTCATCTGACTTACAGATTATTTTCTATGATTTTTCGAAGTTTTAAACATTTTCTGTAATTATTAAACCATTTTCTAATTTGTTTTAAATCCAGAAATAGATACCGCGTCACCATGACATCAGCATTACGTCAGCAATCAACAGGGCCTGGTCCAGGTCAAACTTGACCGGTGGAGCTCACTAGTCAGTGACACTGGGTCAGCTCGAGAGGCTGACTGGTGGGGCCAGTCAACCCTGACGTGGCCAGGTCAAAGCTGACCTGGGGGTCCCACATGTCAGTGACTTAGAGTTAACCCAATGGTTATTTTAGATTAGATTATTAATTCGGTGTTTTAATTAGTGGGTGGGTCCCGACTGTCAGTGACTCTAGGGGTTAATTAGCGCAGAGGTTAGTCCTAACTAACCTGCCATGTCGGCTTCGATGGAGGGAGGTCACCGGCGGCGAGCCGACACGGCGGGGATTGCCGGAAATCTTCCTCCGGCGACCATTTGAGCAGCGGAGGGCACCTACGGACAGCTAAGGCTCGCGCGCATCCACCTAGGGCGACGGGAGGACGCGGGGTCGCTAGAGTCGATGGCCACGACGTCTTTGGCGGCGGCCGGAGCTCGACAATGGAGAGGCTAGCGGCTAGGGGGCGAGGAGGACCATGGGGAGAGAGGGAGAAGGATGGGGAGGCTCACAGGGAGTCGGACGGCTGGCCCGTGGCTCAGGGACGACCGGAGCGACGCGAATCGACGACGGCGTCCGGTGACTGGAGGCGGAGAAGATGGGAACGGTCGTCGTCCTCGGGGCTTCCTGGCGTGATTCCTCCAGCGTGGACGGGCAACTCGATGCGACAGAGCTCTGGGACCGGCTGGAGAGGCGAGGGGTGGCCGGGGCAACGACGGGGCGAGCAATGGCGACGGAGGCATTCGGGTCTGGGAGGAGGAGACAGGGGAGAGGGAAGAGAGCGAGGGAGAGAGCGGAGAGGGGTCGTCCCGATCCGGACGGCTCTGGGACCTAATCCCCTCCTCCAGCGAGGCTGGCAGGCACGAGGCGTGGCACCCTGGTCACGCTCGCCGTGCCTCCCTTCGCCTCTGCCTTCTGGCAGAGGTAAGGGACGACTAGCGATGGCCAGGTGGGCTGGGCCGGTCTGGGCCAGGTAAGTCCTCTCCTCTCTTTTCTTACTTATTTTTTTGATTTCTGTTTTCTTTTATTCTAACATTCTTATTTTAATTTTTGTGAGGCCAAAATACCTAGCACAAGAATGCCCAATATTTTATAGAATATAGTCTGATTATTTCAAATTTCCACAAAAAGCTTTGGGAATTTTTAGACAACTATCATATTTATAATGCTTTATTAATTGATTTCAGTAGCATTAATGGGTATTATAAAATGCTATATTTGTTTGAAAATTTAGATGTCCCCTAATATGTTGTTGCCATCATTTATCAGAAACAGTGAACATTTTTGAGGAGCATTTTGAAATCATTGTAAATTCAATTGTTCGAATTTGGTTTATTTAATGAGGTGCTAGGGTTTGACAATCCCCATTTCAGGTTTCATTTGAATCTAGACATGATGACATGATGCACATGCTGATGTTGATGCAAACAAATACCAAACAACTCTAGGGCTGTGACAACTCACCCCCACTAAACAAGAATCTCGCCCCGAGATTCAAGCGTAGGGTAAGAGGTCGAAGGGGACACAACTACCACAATCTTCACGATCCAGTTGCTCTTCTCGAAGATGTTGATTCATTGCATCTTGCTGATCTTGACATCTTGGTCTTCGGGATCCTCATCCAGCAGAAAGACAACAGGAATAGAGAGCACTACAAGATTCGATCTTCCCGAAGATCGAGCACTCATGATCAACTCGAGAAATGAGATGTGATAAGATCTCTTGAGCTGAGACACAAAACACACATCATAAACAATGAATGAAGCAGATGACGGAGGTTCAATTGGTAGGCAACAATTCCACGCTAAACAGATGGTGAAGAGCTTTGAAAGTAGCGAGGAGTTAATTACCATAATACCATTACGGGGCACCATAGGGGAGGTGACTCATACGATTGTCCCTTAAGTGGCAAAAAGAATTACTTTTAATACAGAGATCTTTGAAAGTCTTCATACCACCCTAAGGCAATTCACAACGACCATTTGAAGGAATTCGAAAGAATGGCATACTCGGATCAGAATGGGAGCTAGGGCTATAAAACAACTCGGCGATGGAAGGCACATTCCAAGTAATACCGAGAGTATAACCCAGTGTCTGAGCGTGCTCTCAAGAACTTGAGCATCTCCATATTCATCAGGATTTTACCAACATCCGTGCAAAGGATCCTGGCAACACTCCATACTACCATGATGAATAATGATGGAGGATGCAGATGCAAAGGAAGACAACACTTTCTCAGATTTCACCTTAGCTATGCCAAGGGAGCGAAATCTGGATGATCTACCAAGAGACAATTAGCACTCCGCTTCTATTGTTCTCCTTGATGAAATAGCGTAACCCAATTATAACTCACGTTTTGTCACTAGAGCACCAAGTCAAGGTCGGACTTCGGGATCTCAAAGGGTCCATAAAGAATAACTTCTAGAGCAAGTCATACAAGGTCCTCAAGGGAAGGTGGCCAAGTTGCTGATACAAGATATTGTAATAGTAGGCCTTTCGGATAGGTATGTTGGCCACAACATCCCTTTGCCGGGTTACAGAGAGACCAATATTATAATTCTTAGGAAAGGTTCCAACCATCATATCTGCCTGAGATTCAGATATGGTTGGTGTCAGGATATTCTAGACTCAGCATGTCTAAAAGTGAAAGGTTGCAACACAAATCGAAGAGATGACATTGCGAGATTCTCAGGAGATGAACTACGGAAGCCAACTCCAAAACATGAGCTGGATTGCAAGACACATGTGAACACGATGTCCAGGACAAGCATGACTACATTGGCTTACAACAAAACACTACCGAGTTCGGTTTAGGAACCAACATTACGGATAACGAAGTCGGGTGCAAGTCCGATTGGTACCTTCAGAAGTAATGCTTCACTTCTTTTCCTTGAACAAGTCAATCAGGGGCTTAGTGAGCTAGGGATTGCATGTGGAATGGAGATGATCAGTCTACCAAACCATAGAATACTTCACACGTGCATGACTGACTTGGGATGATTCCAATGAAAACAAATCGACCTTTCTCAAGTTCATGGCGGCAACTTTCATCAACTACACGTGAACTTAGAGGAAATCACTTCTTACACTAAACATATACATCATATACGGAACACGAAGATATTGCCTATAAAAGTTTCCAACACTACCCTCATGTTCATCATGAGTCATGGAAGAGATGAAAATATTGTCAATGGGCTTAACAACAATCCATCGGGATATCCATGTAGATAGAATTCCACATCTTATGGGAACAAGGTGATAGCATTGGTCAGACCAAAAGATATAACAGTGTATGCTCGAGGATACGTCCACGAGTAGAACAACATTAAAGAAATCTTTGGTTCTGATTTTGATTTGACGATAGCCCAAACTCAAATCAATATTTGTACAAGATGATAGGTGCATCAATTGGTCACAAAGATCAATCAAGGAAGATATCATATTTCTTCTACACATCCAAGCACAAAAACACAAGATATCCCTTTATCATGAGCTAAGTTAGATCAAGCTTCTATCTTCCAACTCTCCAAGTTGTTGTTTAGCTTAACCAACTAGTTCTGGGATATCCAACATGGATTCTTGGAGACGGGATGGTTTATAGAAAGACCACCTTGATCACGAACTAAACATAACGGTCAAGGAACACCTTGGTGATACTTCCGAGAAGATAATAGGAAAATCACGATCCACCGATATGTTATCAAGCTCGAGAACAATCTTGCGTTTCACGACAAGACGATATGATCAACAGAGCGAAAGATTGATACAATCCTAACTCGTTGACCGAAAAGTGCACCATGGAAAATGGACTAGGTAGCACGATCAATCTTAGTATGACAATTCAATGATCACCACACCAAGAGTGAGATTATTGTCCATTAACTACCAAGCAACAAAGTTGCTAGGAGTATTGATTTCACACATCACGATTCCCTTGTCGGTATCCTGGTTACAAACAACACAGAGAGCGAGAGATGAATGATGATGGCGAGAAGTATTACTACATCAAGATTTCATAAGAGGGAATACAGTTCTCGTGATAATCTTGACATGAAGAGGGTAATACCTCAAGGTAGAATAGAGCAAAAGCTAAGTTGGCATTTTGATCCGCGGAATACAACTGCTTTGACCCAATCCAAGAAATGGATGAGATACGGGAGTTTGCTTCTCCTAGTCATTCTGAAATAGAATGGCTTGACAGATCACAAGAATAGACGACATTGATAACATCAATGCATAACATACTCTTGACTATCCATTGATAGATATCGATCAAAATAAAATTGAAGAAGGGCAACTCAAGAGCACATGATTTTTCTTGAGTTGTAGATGCATAGATTGAATGTGTCAGACGAAGTTCAACATGTTTCTTCCAGACAATCCATGCAGAAATGAAGGATTGGCAGAGTCATAACTATGGAATGGAGAACTCATCAAGAGCACTCATGTTATGATCTTCCGTTCACAAAGAACTTCTGCCATAACTGATTCATGGTAGTGGAAGAATGATATACCACAAATCTTGAGGACTATAACAAGGTTACTAATATCCTAAAGGAACGAGCAAATATTATCAACGGGAATGAGCAGAATGATCCTTGGGTTCAAGAACCCGGATATAGGATACCTATTGACTAAGTAGCATCACAACATGCCTTTGAGGATGATGGCCAGATTTATCACACTGAAAACATAAGACACCACTAGACTATTGGGTGGTTCACTGGAACAACATGGTTTCCTAAGACACTTTCATCAAACACGTCGAGGTAATATAGTATCTCAACTCAAAGTTTAGTGTGCTTTGTCTTGCCTGAAACACATTGACTCGAGATGAAAGGGTTTTGCAATTGCATCAGATAATTTAGAATTCTTGGATAACTCGGACAACATAACGGCTGTACGGGCATGAAATATGAGGCAACCTGCACAAGAAAACTGACAACATGACAACGAATTCTTACAGAGACATCGATCCAGAAAGACAACATCTTTCCCCATAGGTCTCCAGCATAGTAACTCGTCCTCCTAATAGATAGATGAGAAGGCCTAGTTCTTAATCCCCATAGAATAAAGGAGAGGGTGACTCAGAATTAGAATGACATAAGGAAAGGAGTAAAAAGAGCCTTACGTTCCCTTCCACAATCAATTCCCTTATATAACTAAAGCAGTTCTAGACTCAACATCGACCAGTTTGGCTTGGTAATCCTACCGACAGTCAAGCTCTGATACCAAAGCTGTCGGGACCCCGATCCTAAGCCATAAGAATCCAGCCTGTAACACATCACATCACTTTGCGGACTCACGCACGGTTATCTCCACGGCTGCCACCTTACCTGGGCCAGGACCGTTTGCGTCTTTTGACTCACGTATGTGAAAGTGTCGCTAGCATTCAAATGTCAAAGAACCCAGGCCGACATGACTAGCCGTAGAACCCAAGTGGCACATCCGTATAGGGACAGGCATACGTAACAAAGCAATGCAGGTGTCGATCTCTAGCGTGTGTAGACGAGTCATAGCAAGCTACAAGGACTCCATTACACCGTGGGACATAAATGCCATCACTACACGTAGACGAGTCATAGCAGGCTACAGGGAATCCATTGCATTACGAGACATTTCCCCGAAGGGACAAACACAGCAGCAAAGAAGGATACATGCCTGTCAATCAATGTGTCCGGAGTAGTAGCAAGCTACCAAGGCTCGGTGGAAGCACAAAGAGGCAGTTCCCTGTAAAGAGTACTACTAAAGGCACACAACTAGGTGTCAGATCCCATACATACCGTTGCACATCACACGTTCGCACGACATGCCCGATATGCATAGATACAACTATGGCATCACAACATAACCATACAACATTACAACAATTATTTAGAAGGCTCAGAAGAGCCAATACAATAGATGTTACAAACAGGGGTCACAAGACCCAACATTCAGAGCATTCAAACAAGCAAGCGGAAGTTAAACATGTCTGGGAACAGACATCTACAAAAGTGGCTAGAGGAGCCTGAAAAGCTACAACGACCCTACCAAAGGAACCAGACCTCTGTCTGGGATTCCCAAGCTAATCCGGTCAACATCGAACTTCACGTCGTAAATACCACTAATGAGACTGACGTCTCCTCTACAAAACATAAATTAAGCAAACATGCGTACAAGAGTACTCAGCAAGACTTACATCAGAACTAACTACATATGCATCAGTATCAATGAAGGGGGTTGTGGTGTTTATTGCAGCAAGCCAGCTTTGACTCTTGGCAGACCTATACTACGACTACAAGTACTTTCTCTGAGGTGGGGTAGCGCACACGAGTCCACATATTCACCAATCAATACACCACTATGGATCCACTTCCGTCTCACTGCAAGAAGGCCATCCATAGCACTCATGCTTATCTTGCGTATTTTAGAGTATCCACTTTGAGTTGTCTATCAACCACATAAGTTCTCCAAGTAGTCCATATCCGAGGACGTGGCTATTCGAACAGATTATTTCACCCTGCAGGGGTATACTTCTTCACACACGCTCTCGCCACTTAGCACCATATGCACGTCATGCATCTTGGCAACCTTCAAGAGAAAGCACTGGCGTGGGCGTCGGCCACGACCGTCAATCACACAAAACCCTAGTCCAGGTTTCTCGCCTATTCAAGGTTGAACCCGCACGGAAGTCCGGCCGAAGTTTCCGCTACGGCCTCAAACGATGTGCGCAGGGTTCCCAAGCCCACCGTTCGGGTGCCACTTGGTACACCGTGCCACTGTGTATTTACCGCATCACAGCCCACCCTGTCGGGCAGCCCTATGCACGACCGCCATCACTTTTCCTACAAACACCAGAAACTAGTTGCAACTCCTGGACAGAGGTCTAGGTGATTAATAAGTCGAGAGGAGTCGAGTTACCGGAGCCCAATGTGTGGTAGTATCTCGTCTTGGATAACATACACAGAACTTAGTTCCTAAGGTCGGTCCCAATGAGACAACCCGCCATGTACTCCTACATGACCTCTCATCATTACCTTTACCAGATCGTGTTCACACACTTAGCTCCCACACCGTAGGACATGAACACTGCCATTCCGATCCATCACCCAGATGTATCGGTCCCGACATGACACGACTCTAAGCATAGCAGGCACGGTAAGTAAGCATGCATGTATGAGTAATCACAACAAGGCTCAAACAGTTGCTACTCATGCTAAGTGGTTTCAACTATTTACTGTGGCAAAGACAGGTCATGCAAGGGAATGGGTTCAACTACCGATGACATGTAACAGTTGAATCGTTGTTGTCCTAATGCTATAAAAGAGAGCAGGAGTGAGAGAGTGGGTTGATATTGATATGCTCAAGGGGGTTTTGCTTGCCTGACAGTCATGAAGATATACTTCTCTTCATCAGTGTCAATGTTCACATCGTCAGAACCATCGTCTACCGAGAGGGAACAAGGACCGGCAAACAGGACGAAGGAACACATTCAATTTATGCAATGCACAATCATGATGCATGGTACGACAAATTAAGGTACTTAATTAACCTATAGGAGTGGTTAGCCAAGTTGGTTGAAGTGGAATTCAAACAAGTTTGAATTTCCAACTCCAAATGATATTTCATACATTGGCCTAATCATAAAATGTCCTACTTGGTGATGTTAACTTGTTCAAACATGCGTGATCATGGCATAAACAGGTTCATTGGATTTTTCTGATCATTTTTCATATATAAATTATTTTCATCTGACTTACAGATTATTTTCTATGATTTTTAGAAGTTTTAAACATTTTCTGTAATTATTAAACCATTTTCTAATTTGTTTTAAATCCAGAAATAGATACTGCGTCACCATGACATCAGCATTACGTCAGCAGTCAACAGGGCCAGGTCCAGGTCAAACCTGACCGGTGGAGCCCACTAGTCAGTGACACTGGGTCAGCTCCAGAGGCTGACTGGTGGGGCCAGTCAACCCTGACGTGGCCAGGTCAAAGCTGACCTGGGGGTCCCACATGTCATTGACTTAGAGTTAACCCAATGGTTATTTTAGATTAGATTATTAATCCGGTGTTTTAATTAGTGGGTGGGTTCTGACTGTTAGTGACTCTAGGGGTTAATTAGCGCGGAGGTTAGTCCTAACTAACCTGCCACGTCGGCTTCGACGGAGGGAGGTCGCCGGCGGCGAGCCGACACGGCGGGGATCGCCGGAAATCTTCCTCCGGCGACCATTTGAGCGGCGGAGGGCACCTACGGACAGCTAAGGCTCGCGCACATCCACCTAGGGCAATGGGAGGACACGGGGTCGCCGGAGTCGATGGCCATGACGACTTTGGCGGCGGCCGGAGCTCGGCAACGGCGAGGCTAGCAGCTAGGGGGCGAGAAGGACCACGAGGAGAGGGGGAGAAGGACGGGGAGGCTCACAGGGAGTCAGACGGCTGGCCAGCGGTTCGGGGACGACCGGAGCGACGCGAATCGACGACGGCGTCCGACGACCGGAGGCGGAGAAGATGGGAACGGTCGTCGTCCTCAGGGCTTCCCGGCATGATTCCTCCAGCGTGGACAGGCAACTCGACGCGACGGAGCTCTTGGACCGGCTGGAGAGGCGAGGGGTGGCCGGGGCAACGACGGGGCGAGCAATGGCGACGGCGGCCTTCGGGTCCGGGAGGAGGAGGCAGGGGAGAGGGAAGAGAGCGAGGGAGAGAGAGGAGAGGGGTCGTCCCGATCCGGACGGCTCTGGGGCCTAATCCCCTCCTCCAGCGAGGCTGGCAGGCAGGAGGCATGGCACCCATCCTCGCCGTGCCTCCCTTCGCCTCTGCCTTCTGGCAGAGGTAGCGGACGACTGGCGATGGCCAGGTGGGCTCGGCCGGTATGGGCCAGGTAAGTCCTCTCCTCTCTTTTCTTACTTTTTTTATTACTGTTTTGTTTTATTCTGACATTCTTCTTTTAATTTTTGTGAGGCCAAAATACCTAGCACAAGAATGCCCAATATTTTATAGAATATAGTCTGATTATTTCAAATTTCCACAAAAAGGTTTGGGAATTTTTAGACAACTATCAAATTTATAATGCTTTATTAATTGATTTCAGTAGCATTAATGGGTATTTTAAAATGCTATATTTATTTGAAAATTAAGATCTCCCCTAATATGTTGTTGCCATCATTTATCAGAAACAGTGAACATTTTTGAGGAGCATTTTGAAATCATTGTAAATTCAATTGTTGGAATTTGGTTCATTTAATGAGGTGCTAGGGTTTGACAATCCCCATTTCTGGTTCCATTTGAATCTAGACATGATGACATGATGCACATGCTGATGTTGATGCAAACAAATACCAAACAACTCTAGGGCTGTGACACATACCTTAAGAAGAACCTAGCTTTGCAACAAAGTAACCGAGCAGAGACGGAAGAAAGATGGCGGCTCTGCTCCATTGATCTTGAAAAGATCAAAACAGAGTTTGAAACCTTCAAACAGACTGCCGAGTCCAGCCAAGCCACCCTGACCAAATATGCTGAAGAAATAGAAGGACGGCTTAAAACAACCACTGAGGAGTTGAACACCTTCAAAGGCCACATCTCTCACATGATTGGTGCTATCTTTGGTAAGCATTCATTTTTCCTGTTGATAAGCTGTCCAAAATCCTTTCTGACGGCTTATAAATTCTTGTTGTGCCTGTAGGTGCACAGAGCCGCCAACTGTCGAACAGTAGCCTGATGATGCTCAAGGCCCTATACACCTTAATAGAACAATTATATGTCGGGTCTCTAGTTACCATCAAAGTCATCATGTCTGAAAAGTGTGTACCGAAATTCATGAAGGGCGTGTTGGAGACCCTGTCTACCATCCCCATGCAAGTGGAGGAACTAAGGAGATCAGCCGCCCGCAATGGCGCAATTTCCTCCTTGAGCCGGTCGTTGGCTTATGCTCCAGAACTTACCCCGGATGAGATGATGCAAGGCTTTCCTCAATTGAAGGACGACGACTCAGAATTTACAGAAGCAGATTACTCTCATTGTGATAAAGCTTCCCGAGTCCTTGCAAGTCAGCTAGCTGCAGAGGCTGATCTATTAGTGTATTAGGCGGCTTATTCCGAAGACAACAAGCGGATTCGAGGTCCCACTTTTGAAGGAAGGAGCCTGATTGCTCAACGCCGTAAGCACTTCTTCACTCCTGATGTTTACCATCTCCAATCATGCATGATGAAGCTATGTTTGAAGCTTTGACCAACTCCAATTGGGATGTGGATAATCTCCAGATCAAGGAAACCGAAGACCCGACACAGGATGACCCGTCGACGAGTTAAAGAGAGAAATTTGCATCATGTAACTCGGCCCTGTTTATTCCATCGAGTCAAGATTTCTCGAAAACTTTAAGTCTTAAAAGCTTGGGGCTGTTGAGTAGCCTTGTAATAGTTGTAGAAAACTCGTGATTGCATGCTCTTGCACTTTTGATGTTTACGCTTGAAAGCTTCGCTGGCGAATCAGCAAACTCAACTGTTGATATAGGAGCACTTTAGCTGTTTTGACTCGCGAGGCGGCTTATACTCCATGGGCCAAGCCAGAAATTTCCCAGGACTTAGAACCTTAGCATGAGAGTACTTGCAAGAACAAATAATTGTGCATCTCATCCTATAAGCCGGATTTAAAGGCACGACAAGATAAGACAACTCTTGTTCTTTTTTATGAAAATATTTTTGTTTCCGAAGAAACGAGGCGGAAAGCCTGAAACTTGTAAACTAGGCCTCACGTGACATAAATCTATCATTTAAACCTTAGCAAGTTCAGGGTCTTTAAAGATTGACATTTCTAAGAGTATGAATAGGCTACATAGCGGAGGGGATATTGTAGACAAGATGAGTTTGTCCTCGCTCACTGTAAGCCGGCTCTCTCGTGAGAAAAGCCGCCATTTAAACCTTGACAAGTTCAGTGTCTTGTGCGAGAGTAACTTAGAAAAGTTCAGGGTCTCTTATCAATATTAACTATCAAGAGTTTGGCGGGTCACATGGTGGAGTAGCAAGTTGCAAACAGGCAGGTATAACTCGGAGATGGCAGAAAGCCGGGTCATGAGAAGGTAATAAGCTTAACCCATAGGGTCGAAAGCCCCCCCCCCCCCCCCAAATGACCAATTAAAGGATCATCTCCGTTGTAATTTAAACCTGGCCAAGAGGGTTTAAAAGCCCTCCTTATAACACCAGATTAAGGATCAACTCCTTTGTATGGCATAGAAAGCCCGACCAAGGGGGTTTAAAAGCCCCCAAGTGACGTGATGAAGGATCAACTCCTTTGTATGACACTCAGTGTGGAGAACACGGCAAAGGCCCCTAAACATGGGGATGCCTACTTTATTATATCATAAGAGATGGTTTGTACAATGATAGAGATATATACATTAATGAGAGCCAACTAGCGGCTTAAGTATAGTATGGCCGAAGGTGAGCAATATTCCACGGTCTCCTGGTCTCTTCACCAGAAGTGTGAGACTTGTCCCTCTCCCGTATGTCAATGAGATAGTAAGATCTGTTGTTGAAATTTCTGTTGATCACAAACGGTCCTTTCCAGGGAGGTGATAACTTGTGCATATCTGACTGATCTTGAATCAAACGGAGTACTAAGTCGCCTTCTTGGAACGTTCGGCTCTTGACCCTACGACTATGATAGCGACACAGGTCTTGCTGCTAAATCGCCGAACGAGCTGCTGCAAGATCCCGCTCTTCATCCAAGGAATCCAAAGCATCTTGACGCGCCGCCTCATTGTCAGTTTCTACCTAAGACGCCACTCTGGGCGAGTCATGACGACCTGTTGGGGGTGGTTCTTATGCTCCAAAGAACAGACGACAATTCTTCCACCCAACAACCAGGCATGCGCTCCAAAGGAACCATAAGCCGGGGTTTGATACCTCTCAAAATTTCCTGGTTAGCACACTCAGCTTGTCCATTAGACTGTCCGAAGAAACATCAAGACATATATGCTCCTCATCACGGAAATCATTCATAGCTCCTTTGGACAGATTTGTGCCATTATCAGTGATGATACTATCTGGATAACCAAAACAAAAGATCAACTTCTTGCCGAACTGAACTGCCATTGCAACATCACACTTACTAACCTGCTCAGCCTCAACCCACTTAGTAAAGTTGTCAACTGCCATGAGGAGGTGGATCTTATTATCCTTGGAGCTTTTGAAAGGCCCTACCATATCAAGTCCCAAGACTGCAAACGGCCAGGTGATTGGAATCATTTGTAGTTCCTGAGCCTACACGTGAGCACGTCACCCAAACTTTTGACACCCACCTCACTTACTGACCAAATCCTCTACATCTTTACGAGCTGTTAACCAGTAGAAACCGTGGCGGAAAGCCTTGGCCGCCAGTGATTTTGACCCGTCATGATGACCACTATCGCCAACATGGATTTCTTGCAAGATCTCATGGCTCTCATCTGGAGAAACATGGCGCTGAAAAACACCAGTCACACTACGCTGATGCAACTCGCTGTCTTTGATAATCATAGACTTAGACCACCATGTGATCTGCCACGCCAGAGTTTCATCTTGAGGTAACTCGCCACGGGTTAAGTATGCCAAATAAGGCAGCGTCCAATCCGAGATCGCACGGAGTGCTGCCACCAATTTCCCCTCCGGATCAGGGATAGCCAATCCTCCTCCGTTGGTAACTTGACTGACGAGTGATGCAATATGTCCAAGAACACATTATGCGGCACCGGCTTACGCTGAGACCCCAACCTAGATAACACATTAGCCGCCTCGTTCTTGCGGCGATCAATGTGATCCACCTGATAACCCTTGAAATGGCGAGCGACGACATCAACCGCTTGGCGGTAAGCCTCCATACGAGGGTCCCTTGAGTCCTAGGTGTCCGAGACTTGCTGGGCCACTAGGTCTGAGTCGCCAAGACATCTGACCCGGCTCAAGTTCATCTCCTTGGCCACCCGGAGCCCATGAATCAAAACCACATATTCTACTGCATTTTTAGTACAAGCAAACATTAGCCTCAACACATAACAAAACTTGTCACTTCATGGGGAAGTTAAAACAACTCCAGCCCCCGATCCTTCCAATTGCGTGGATCCATCAAAGTGAATTGTCCAGTATATGTTGTCCGGCTTCTCCTTAGGCGATTGACTTTCTGTCCAATCATTTATGAAGTCCAGCAAAGCTTTAGACTTGACAGCCGTAAGAGGTGCGTATTTCAAATGGAGGGGCCCAAGCTCAAGTGCCCACTTAGCAATCCTGCTTGTGGCCTCTCTATTTTGGATAATGTCTCCCAATGGGGCAGAGCTAACCACTATGATCTAGTGTCCAAGGAAGTAATGCTTCAATTTGTGGTTTGCCATGAACACCGCATAGATCAATATCTGCCAACGCGGATACCTTTGCTTGGATTCTATCAAGACCTTGTTGACATAGTAAACCGGTCAGTGGACGGGATACTCTTTCCCTGCCTCCTTATGCTCGACAACAATTGTTGCACTGACTGCCCTGTTATTAGCCACCACGTACAAGAGCAAGGCTTCTCTCTCAGCCGGAGCAACCAAGACCGACGACTCAGCCAACTGCTTCTTGAGCGCTTCAAGCGCCTTGTCCACAGCCGTCGGCTTAGGAACCAGCTTAGCGCAGCAATACGACCTGCCAGGCGTTGAACATCATTGATGCACGCTGGCTTGGACAAGGAAGTAATAGCCTTTATCTTGTACGGGTTAGCTTCAATGCCTCACTCGGAGACTAAGAATCCCAAGAGCATGCTTGCAGGTACACCGGAAATGCACTTTGCCGGGTTAAGCATCATCTTGTAGACCCGCAAATTGTTAAAAGTTTCCTTCAAATAATCCAACAGACTTTCCTTCTTCCTCGACTTGACCACAATATCATCCACATAAGCGTGAACATTGCGCCCAATCTGACCATGAAGACAGTTCTTCACACACCACTAGTATGTCGTCTGGGCACTCTTGAGCCCAAAAGGCTTAGACGCACAGCAGAAAGCACCAAAAGGCGTGATAAAAGACGTCTTCTCTTGGTCTTTAACTGCCATCTTGATCTGACGATAACCTGAATAAGCATCGAGAAAACACAGACTCTCACAACCCATCGTCGTATCGATGATTTGATCAATACGGGGGAGAGCAAACGGGTCAACTAGACACACCTTGTTAAGGTCCACGCACATACGCCACGTCCCGTTCTTCTTGAGTACCAGCACCGGGTTAGCGAGCCACTCCAGGTGAAAACCTTTAACGATGAACCCTGCTGCCAAGAGCCGGGCCACCTCTTCACCAATTGCTTTCCGCCTCTCCTCATTGAATCGACGCGGAAACTGCTTGACTAGCTTAAACTTAGGATCCACATTAAGGTGGTGCTCAGCGAGTTCTCTCGGTACACCCGGCATGTCCTAAGGCTTCCATGCAAAGATGTCCCGATTCTCACGGATGAACTTGATGAGCGCGATTTCCTATTTGGGATCCATATTAGCCCCGATGGTGAACTGTTGTGATGAGTTGCCAACCACAAAGTCCCCCAGCTTGGTATCTTCTGACCCAAATTTGAGTGGCGGCTCAAATTCTGTTTTAGGATTTTTTAGCGGGGTCATATCCTACGGGTCAACATTTTTTTTATAAAACATTAGCTCCGCCTCCGCCAGCTTGATTCTGCATATGCAGCATCACCTTCCTCACACTCCGTAGCCGTGTTCCGGTCACCATGCACCGTGATCGTCCCATTTAACTCGGGTATCTTGAGCTGCAAGTAGACATAGTAGGGCCTAGCCATGAATTTGGCAGAAGCCGACCGACCGAACAGAGCGTGATATGGGCTCTTAATCTTGACCACTTCAAACCATAGAGACTCCACCCTGTAATTGAATTCATCACCAAAAGCGACTTCCAATGAAATCTTTCCCACTGGATAAGCTGACTTCCCATGCACCACGCCATGAAAAACTGTTGAAGAAGGTTTGAGATCTTTGTCAAGCAAATTCATCCGGTGGAAAGTGTCACAATACAACATGTTGATGCTACTACCGCCATCCATAAGAACTTTGGTGAACACATATCCTCCCACTTGAGGGGCGACCACCAGAGCCAATTGCCCCGGGTTATCCACACATGGCGGGTGATCCTCCCTGGTCCAAGTTATGTCATACTCAGACCACTTTAGATACTGCGGGAGAGCTGGCATAGCTGCATTAACCGCCTGCTTGCGTAATTTTCGGTCCCGCTTGTCAAGACTAGTTGTGAAGACGTGGTACTGCCCAGAGTTAAGATGCTTGGGATTACTCTAATACCCTGACTAGTTATTTTGCTGCTGACCTCCAACGCTAGATTGCTGATTATTCCCTCCATGGTTTCCTTGGCCCTGATGGCCTGAGCCTGAGCGCCCGGGCAGAAGACAGACCCGAAAGGACCATATCCTGACCCGTCGGATGGTCCGCCGCCACCGCCTGGATGATGGTTATTGCCGTAATTTTGATACTCTCGCATAATCCAACATTCCTTCCAAGCATGAGTTGACGGGTGATCCGGGCGGCTGTGCTTCAGGCAACGATCATTTAGCATCGCCTCTAAGTTGGTGGTCTTGCGGTTTAATGACGGTTTGCCATTACCCTTGCCATGGTTATTCCAAGTGTTGGCATTGGCCACTAGCTATGATCCGTCGTCCTGGTGCTTCCGCTTTCTGTCGTTGCCATTATTGTTATTTCCTCCCCCGTTGTGCGACCGACCCTTGCCATTATTATTGTTTTTGCCCTTGGCCGATTTCTCATCATTAGAACCAGGGTCCTTCGTGTTATCAGAGTCTGCATACTTGGTGAGAGCCGTCATGAGTTCCCCCATGTCTTGACACGTGCGCTTGGGCCGACCGAGCTTCTACTTCAAAGGCGTGAAATATTAATTTTTCCATAGAATTAAAACCACTTGAGACGCCATGATGCTATCAGAAGAGTGGATGATGGTCGAGACCCGTCGGACCCAATGATGAGCCAACTCATCCTAATGCTGAAAGCAATGATCCAAATCCACAATCGTCATGGGTTGCTTGCACGTTCACTGGAAGTTTTTGATGAACCTCGCCTTTAACTCGGCCTAGGTGTTAATGGTGTTGGGTGGCAACCCTTTCTACCATGTACGAGCCGACCCTTCCAGCATCCAGATGAAATACTTGGCAGATACTGCATTACTAACATCCAACGTCTCCATGGCCAATTCATAACTTTCAATCCAAGCCTGTAGAGGTAGGTCAACAATATAGTTGGGCACCTTGCGAGGACCTTTGAAGTCGTTCGACATACGCTCATTTCGCAAAGCCGGCGCAAGCACGACACTCCCACAACCCTAGAAGTTAAGCCGGCTCCTACGGAGCTAGAGGGCGCGAATATTGGTTCCTGACAAGCCATCGCCGCTGCCAGAGCCGCCGCCTCTCACTCGGCTCTTGCCCGATCCACCAGCGCTTGAGCATCACAAGCCAGCCGATTGCCCCTCGACGGGTTTCGATGTTGATGACTGCTAGAAACTGCTGGCGATTCGTAATGCCGACTGTAGCTACGGCTTGGGATGGGGGTTGAGTGTACATGACTCCGGCTATAAGTATATTTCTCTTGCTAGGCAACCGCCATCTGTAGGTACCCAATGACGTTTCACACTTCCTGTGCAAAAGGTGCCTTGTCGGGGATAGGAATTGTATGAAGCCTGGTCCCCGCTGCCACCATGTTCTCTGCCGGGTTAGAATAATGACCCGACAGCGTCGGAAAAAGCTGTGGTGAGGTCTGGTTGCGGCGGGGTGGATCTGGCTGCTGACGCTGAACCGCCGCCCGACTTCCAGGTACTTTCGCCGTCCGGGTTACAATCAAAGATATATTCCGTCCCGTCCCTGGCGTGTTAAAATGACTTCAGGATTCATAATGACCCGGCAAACAGGACTGATGCCTCATCCGGTGAACCACCGCTGCAGACTGCTGGTCTAGCTCTAAGTGAAAAGCCACCGCCCTAAGGCGTTGTGAGTCAACATCCATCTGAGATTTTATCGCGTTGATCTCCTGTTTGATTCCAGCCATCTGGTCCTTCAACCTTGTGATCTCCATGTTACAGACTGCTTGGTTTTCAACAATGATCTTAGTTTCCATCACGGTAATAAGCTCGTTCATCAGGTCCAAAAGAACTAGAGCCGGCGGCCTGTCCGCTCCAGATCTGGACGCACCTGTGGCTATCCTATTAGGGGTCGGTCCTGAGCCCGCCATCAAGACGGCGACGCGGTCTGGCGGCTCATACTCCTCCGACTCATGATATTTCGACTTAGGGTAATGCTTGACGTAGCCCCCAAGCCTTCCGTTATGAAGCTGATAGATTGATTCCATCTCTCGACTCGAGGAGCCATCCTCTGAGTAGATGAGAGTTCCTTCCCCTGACATGGAACCTTCAAGCTCCGTGCCTTGGGTAAAGCCGACGAAGACGTGCTTCCTACCCGGGTTAACACGTGCCGAGCCATCTCTACGAGGTTGGTGCATATGTCCGGCCTGGGTTCCGATCCGCCGATCTTGCCGATGAAGTCGTGAATTCCGCCGAAGGGAGCCGATGCCCGTACTCGATTGAGTCGGCCTGGGTGCCCCAGCCGGCGTTGTCGATGTAGAGCTTCCCATGGAGACTCTTGGTCATCCCGGCAATGGCGTATCCCTCGATCCCTAGGAAATATCCCTTCAAGAACCTTACACCACCGAGCGCAAGCCCCAAGGTGGGCGCCAACTGCCATGGATTTGTTACGGTAGATGTCCGGGTAAACGGACTTAGCTTCGAGGCCATCGCTAAGGCGGTGAACTCGAAGGGGTTGATCGGAATCGAGAGACAAGGGTTTACCCAGGTTTGACCCCTCAAAAAGAGGTAAAAGCCCATGTCTTGCTCTGTGTTCTATTTATTGTGTATCGATTAAAAGGGAGCGAGTTCGCTTGACCTAGTTCTCGACCCGTTCTTCCGTGGCTTGAGCCGCTCAGGTATGCCGCCCTTATATACACAGGTCAAGGCCCTAGGCTTAAAAGAGTCTGGGTCAGGTTAAAGTTAACTACCGACCTCACCTCTAACTAAACATGCCTTATCTACCAAGTCATTCCCGTCGGCCCAAGTCCACCGGGTTACATCCTACCTTTTGACTCTGGGCCTTCCGTCCCACTGGTTATGTTTACTCCTGGAGTTATCGTAAGCCGCCAACCGCATGACCCGGCCCCACCTGGGCAGGTCTTACCTTGGGTATATATCGCCAACAGGATCCGCGCCACTAGCCAACTCTGCCCCGCCGCCACTTGTGTGCTCCCAGTGCCCACCACGTCTCCCCACCGCGGCAGGCCCTCCCGGGCCCGGCCAAGCCCGCCCAAGACCGTTGGGGCTCGGATGAACCCACCGCGCGCCACTGCCAGCCCGACCCGAGCTCCCTCTCCCCGTCAACCTCAGCCCCGCCTCCTTGTTGCCTCCGATCGACTCTAGCGAGCCCCGGTCGCCGGAGGACCTCGCCGTCGTGCTGGAGCTCTGCCAGGTCTTCTCCGTTGTGCCTTTCCCCTCCTCCTTCCCTCTGGTTTCTCTCCAGCTCTCTCATTCCACCAGTGTCTCTCTCCCACAGGAGCTCCCTGCCATGTCTGCCCGCCCCCGCCGCCAAAGAGATGCCCTCGAGCTCACCAGGATCCTGCCATCCCCTGCCCGTCTCCGTCGGATCTGGCCTCCTCCCGAGCGCGACCCTGGTCCTTGCAGCACCACCATGGCCTCCTACCAGAGCGCCTTGACGACGGCAATGCCGCCACTCGCGCACCGCTCAGCGGCGCGTGGGCTACTGTTCGCCTCGCAAGCCAGGCCCAGCTTCGCCTCGAGCCGTCCCAAACCTCCACCGAATGGCCCAGCCCACTATGTCAGCCCGACCAACCCCCCTATGTGTGCTATTTGATGCATGCGCGCAGTATTGCTAAGTTGTGCCTAGTCAGACCCTGGACAGATTCTAGAATTCGGCCGATTAGCCTTTTTTTTAATTGCAGTAAGTGCATGAATTTAGTATGCTCGTAAGTATTTAACCGTGCATCGTATCGTAATATTTTATATATGTAAAACATGTAGAATTACATGTATAATCGCAATGTCCTGCTTTCATCCATATTTAAAATGTTTAACATGCCATATTCTTTCAGTTTGCATAAATGTCATTATGTTGCATTGAGCATAATTATTATTCGTGCATCTTAGGTTAAAAAACTATAGATTTGAAATATGTAAAATGTGTAGCATTGTTATATGCCTTTTTCTTGCATGCAAAAAATATTTGATGTGTCGGTTGCATTTATTTTCGCATAAATGGCTTGCTAAATCGGTTTATGTCTATTCTCGCATAAATTTTGTGTCATTTGTTTTATAGGAAAAATCCACATGTTATATATGTTTTCGGGGTAGAAAAATCCATTGAATTTATCTCTGCATTTAGTCTTGTCATTAGAGTAAGTTTGTGTCTATGTTATTTTTGTTGTGATGCCCTTTTGTTATTTTCGTGTGATTAAATCCATGCATCATATGAATTATGTTTGAACATGAGATATGCCCTTTGACATGTGCACTAGACCGTGGTCATTTTATATGTCATGATAATGCATGTTTACGTGTTGTTTTCTTGCTGCCGGCATGTCATAAAAATAGTGTTGTTTTGAGGGGTTTAAATATTTCCAAGTCTGGAATCGGTAATACTTTGTTGCTATCTTGCCTTGTGTTTTGCTAATGATCTATAGGTCCTTTGTGGTTGGTGTAGTGGAGTTATTTGTAGTTCATAATGTCCTCTAGCATGCGGTTAAGTTTCATGCCATAATATGCCCTGTAGCTTATTGTTTTACTGCTGTCAATTTGCCTTCGTGATAAAAACTGCACTGTCAAAAACTGCTATTTTCACCAAGTCTGTAACTGTTTTCAATTAGCTATCTTGTGAGCTTATTTCTTAGTGATCCATGATCCTAAACAACTCGGTCCTGTGATATAATATTGTGCATCATGTAAGCTACTGCACCGTGTTTTTTTGTGCATTTTAGACCTTCGTAACTTGTTGTTTTCATGCGTGCAAAATGACATTCTTTTGTTATCACAATATTATTGCTATTTAATTTAATGCACATATATACTTGGTAAAAGGTGGAAGGCTTGGCCTTTTGCTCAGTGTTTTGTTTCACTTTTGCCGCCCCTAGTTACTTGTGTTTCGGTGTTATGTTCCATATTGAGCGCTCACTCAGAGTTGTTATGGAGACCCCCTTGATTTTCATTTTAGGATAAAATTTGTCTAGCAAGGCCCATCATTGGTACTTCATCTGCCTAATAACTAATAAAATTGCATTGGGACCTGCCGGCACCCGCGGATAGTTAATCAACAACCCGGGCCAGTGCTCCTCATGAGTGTTGGTCCAAACTAGAGCACTATGCGGGGCCACCCCAGGGCAACTTGGGTGATGTCTATCAGGCCACTGTACACTAGCTCATCTGGTCGTGTCCTGAGAATGAGATACGCGGCTCCTATCGGGCTCGTTGACATGTCGGGCGACCCTGCTGGATTTGTTTTACCTTTCTCGAACGTCTTGCGCGCGTGATTTCGATGACACTTCGGTCTATCTCGAAGTTGAGATTTTCCATCGGGATTCCGCAAATACTACGGGTGATTCTGCGGTTGAGGAATTCCAACGCGGCGTGTGGTTAGTTTGTGATGGATGAGTTGGAGCACCCCTGCAGGGTTAAATCTTTCGGAAAGCCGCGCCCGCGGTTATGTGGCAAATTCGAGACTTTCTTTAACACTCGGTCATAGCAAACTTGAAGTAACTCTAATAAAATACACCAACTGTGTTTGTATCCATGACTGTCTCTTCTCGTGAGTCCTTATCTAAGAGAGAACACGATGGGGTTATGTTTGACGTAAGTAGGTGTTCAGGATCACTTAGTAATAATTATTAGTTCACGTCCGTTATGCGTAGACCACCATATTTATTTTTTGCAGAAGTTAGCCACTCAAATAAATGCTTAGTTCTTGCTACAGCCTCGCCACTTAACCATACCTCACCCATTAAGCTTTAATAGTCACGATACCCTTGGAAATGAGATTGCTGAGTTCCCATGGCTCAGAGATTACTACAACAACAGTTGTAGGTACAGGTAATGCGATGCTTTGATGTGAGAGAGATGTTTGTTTGATTTGGAATTCTTCGTCTTCTTTATCAATCTAGGTCTGGTTCTAGGCGGTAGCCTGGGATAGCAAGGATGGTGTCATTTTATCGTTTGATTTCGTCCGTAGTCGGACCCTGCTCTCGTGTATGATGTTTGAATATGTTGTTGTATCGATGTGATCTTGATGTAGCTTGTGGCGAGTATAAGCCAATTCCATATACTCATCTCTTCTGTACATGTACTTCTAATATATCCATTCTTGCGAAACGACGAGATGCGCTTCTATCCCTGTCGAGGCCCTCGAGCTGAAATAATGATAGGGTCGCATCTTGGACATTGCAAGTTGGTATCAAAGCGTGTACCGAACTAGGAGCCCCCTGACTAATCGAAATTGGCCGAGTCGAGTCTAGTGAAAAACAATTTTGAGTTTAGTTATATCGGAGAGTAGGTTTCTTTTACTCCTCTTCTATACTCTGGTGAGGTATTCGACTTAGGAATTTTTAATTCAACTCCTCTTCTCGCTCAATTTTTTTAGGATCACGCGGGTATTATTGGGATCGTTCTGATATCTTTGTGACGAGAACATTGTTCTTGGTACCCCCTGACATTTAGGGGTTGTGGCAGTGTCCCGGGGAGTTGACCTCCAAGGTGTTGTCGTCACGTTTGTATCATTGCAGTTTCGAAATACCAGAGGTCACCGACATCGAAAATGCTTCTATACTCTTTGTGGTGAGTGTAGTTTGGCACCACCCAGTACTGTGGAGAGCGATCAGATGTATTGCCACATCTAGTGTATCACATGTTTTTCGAAGGTCTGAGGTACACGACTTCCGATGGATACAGTTGGAGTGTAGGGATTTTTAGTTGTGTGAGATATTTTGCCTCCCTGTATCCCCAACACCCGATTGCATAACCAAAGATTTTGGAAGTTCTTAGGTGGGAATTCAAGTAGGTACCTAGGATTATCTTTCCAACAAGTGCATAATGGGTATGTATTCGTTCTCGCTTGTTTCGTAAGCCTCATCCTTTGTTTTGTTGTTGAATATAGTAATTCGAGTTGCTTCAATGTCAAGTGATGATTTCGTATCTTTACTAAGTAGTGTTCTTATATTTTACGAGAATACTAATCCTTTTGTTCAATTGGAGTTGTCTTGAAATTCTTTTCAACCGGTGCGCTCCTCTTCAAGATATTCAATCATCTCCAATATTTGGAAGATCAATCCTCATATTATTTCCGGAGTTCTTTTCACCCGTCCTAATTTTTTCTTTGTTTTCCCCACCCTCCTGCCCTTTTTCTTTAAAGATTAAATTCTCATCCAATTCCCTTTCTTTTCATCGATGCTTCCGCTGTTATTTTTCCCTGTTGTTTTCCGGTGAGTCATATGAATATGCGCATGAGCTTCAAATCCGTCAAATCTTCATTCTAGTTGTCGTCTCCGGCGAATTCAATTCAAGATTTTGATGTTCATCATATCCTTTCATCCTTTCAATGCTTTCATATGATGGAAGTTCTTAATCAAGCCACTCTTGTTTATTTATCCCTCTACATTCTACCCGAAGGCTGAAGACATCTTCAAGATTCGTGTTTCCATTGAAATACTTTCAAGTAGTTCGAGGGTCTCTCCTCATCAAGTCCTCATTTGTAAAGGTGCAATCTCTCTTTCTAAGCAACTGTTTCAACGGTGGTTTCCTTTTAGTGGGCCCATAACCCACATGTTTTATCCCACGATCTTACCTGGCTCTTCTAATCTTTCCGGAGATGTCCTCAAGTTCTTTTCAGTATGAGGTAAGAATGATTTCATCAGTCATATTCCTTCTCAAAGATCGCTTCTAAATATTTTTTGTCGGTGTACTAAAGTTTAGGCTCTAGTACCCCATACTTGTGCACGGGCAGTTGTAGCCATGCCTGTGGCAAGGCCTACCAGGGGACTGCTAGAAGAAACACACGAAGACGCTAAGGAACATTCAAGCACAAGACCAAAGGACAAAGGCTGGGACCCTGGCAAGATCTTGTCGGGGGCGGCCTGCGACCCCCAACAAGAAGTGCACCCGGCAAGGCCTCGCCACCCTGCCAGCGCAGAGACCAGGTGGCGATCCATCAGGATACGTGTCAAGGTGCTGGGGATGCACAAGCTAAGCGGTGCAGATGGGATGGCCCTCGTCCCATCCCGTAGAAGGTCAGGGACACCTGATGGAGTATTAAATGCATTTGTCCTACACCGTCAGTGTTAGCTATGATAACACTGTAGCACTGTGCACCTCGTGCATGCACTGTACGCCATTGTTGGGATCCCCTTAGTCATATAAAAGGAGGCCCAAGGCTTTACGAGGGGAGGATTTTTTTTCTTCCACCTTCCGGCAGACACACACGTAGCAGCTGTTCATAGCACTCCTGTAGCCAGAACCCTCGAACACCCATAATACACAAAAGTAGGAGTAGGGTTTTACGCTTCTTAGTGTCCCGAACCTGGGTAAAATCTCCCCTCGCGTCGTTCGTTCGATCTTCTCTTTGCACATATTGTCCTCCCGCTAAAGCACAAATGGATTCACACGATCCCATAGGTGTCGTCCACCGACATCTTTGGCGTGCCAGGTAGGGGGGCTGGTTGTGTGAACCTGATCCAATGGTCGGGACGCTAGATACTTCATCATCTTCATCGCCATGGCCCCCAAGAAGAAGGGCTTCACGACGGTTGACCCGTCCACGTCCTACGCGCCCGTAGCTGCTCAGACGGGCGGCGGTGCGGATGCGGGTAGAGGCCTCAAGCTTCCACGACGTTCTCGCGATCAAGGCCAGCCAGCGGCGCTGTTTGCAGTGACCGTGGCAACCCACGCACCGCTGGTTCTCAAGACGAAGCCGCGTAGCCCATAGACGGCACGATGAACTCAAGGGATAGAAGGGCGCCTTCCGAAGCACCTACCCCGGCGCATGCGCCGCGACCTTCTCAGGTCGTGCGCGATGAGCAGCGCCGCGACGCCGGAGGTTCCAAGCGCCCCCATGGAAAGGCTCCTGTGCATCACTCTCGAGATGCGCGGGACCATCATGCACGTCGAAATGAGGATGAAGGTGGTGCACAATCGCAGGACCGTGATGGAACTCCTTCTAAGACATTTAGGAGTCACATCACCTGACGCTGTGTTGGGGAACATTGCATGGGAAACAAAAAAATTCCTACGCAAACGCAAGATCTATCCATGGTGATGAGCATCTACAAGAGGGAGAGTGGATCTACGTACCCTTGTAGATCGCTAAGCAGGAAGCGTTAAGAAACACGGTTGATGTAGTCGAACGTCTTCGCGATCCAAATTGCCGAGCGTACCGCGATCCAATCACGATCCGTCCTGATCAAGTACCGAACGGACGACACCTCTGAGTTCAGCACAATTACAGCTTGATAACAATCTCTGCCTTCTTGATGCAGCAAGAGGGAGTGGAGAGGTAGACGAGTTCTCTGGCAGTGTGACGGTGCTGTAGCGATAGTGGTGGAGTAATCTCAGCAGGGCATCACCTAAGCACAACTGAAACCGATCTAGAGGAGAAACTACGAACTAGAGGGTAGGGTTGCACGTGGCTAAAAATCTTATGCCAAAACTCTAAAACCTCTAGTATATATAAGAGGAAGAGAGGAGGAGGCTTGGACCAAGGGACAAGCCATCTAGGCTTCAGCTGAAGGGAGGAGAGGAGGAATCCTCCTCCAATCCTAGTAGGACTAGGACTCCTTCCTTATTTGGTCTTTTTGCCTTTTTTTCCACCCTTTTCTCTGTGGGTTTTTCTTCCCAACCGCATGAGCCTTGTGTGGGACTTCTACCAGCCCACTAAGGGCTGCTATTCACCCTCCTGCAGCCCATGTAGCATCTTGGTTCGAAATACCCCTCCCGATGGTCCCTCGGTACACTACCGACACTCCCGATACACTATCGATGAGTCTGAAACTTTTCCGGCGACCAAAACAAGAGTTCCTATATATCAATCTTTACATACGGACCATTCCGGAGCTCCTCGTGACGTCCGGGATCTCATCCGAGACTCCGAACAACCTTTGGTCACCACCATGCATAAATCTATACGGTTGAAATGTCACCAAACCTTAAGTGTGCAGACCCTGCGGGTTCCAGAACTATGTAGACATGACCGAGACACCTCTATGGTCAATAACCAATAGTGGGACCTGAATGCCCATATTGGTTTTTACATATTCTATGAAGATCTTTATCGGTCGAACCTATATCTCAAGAATTCAGTTAATCCCGTATGATGTTCCCTTTGTTCTTCGGTATGTTACTTGCCTGAGATTTGATCGTCGGTATCTCCATACCTAGTTCAACCTCGTTACTGGCAAGTCTATTTACTCATTCCGTAATACAAGATCCCATGACTAACACTTAGTCACATTGCTTGCATGGCTTATTGTGATGTTGTATTACCGAGTGGGCCCTCAGATACCTCTCCGTCACACGGAGTAACAAATCCCAGTCTTGATCCATGCCAACCCAACAGACACCCTCAGAGATACATGTAGAGCACCTTTATAGTCACCCAGTTACGTTGCGACGTTTGATACACACAAGTCACTCCTCCGGTGTGCGTGAGTTGCATAATCTCATGGTCATAGGAACATATACTTGACATGCAGAAAAATGTTGCAATAAACTGACATGATCATATGCTACGTTTATAGTTTGGGTCTTGTCCATCCCATCATTCTCCTAATGATGTGAACCCGTTATCAAATAACATCACATGTCAATGGCTAGGAAACCTTGACCATCTTTGATCAACGGGCTAGTTCACTAGAGGCATACTAGGGACAAAGTGTTGTCTATTTATCCACACATGTAATGTGTTTCCAACCAATACAATTATAGCATGGATAATAAAAAATTATCATGAACGTGGAAATATAATAATAAAAACTTTATTTATTGCCTCTTGGGCATATTTCCAACAGTCTCCCACTTGTAGTAGAGTTAATAATCTAGTTCACATCACTATGTGATTTACATTGTAATGAACCGAACACCCATGCAGTTCTGGTGTTGATCATGTTTAGCCCTTGGAAGAGGTTTAGTCAATGGGTCTGCAACATTCAGATCTATGTGCACTTTGCAAATATTTATGAACTTCTCCTCGATGTAATCACGGATGGAATTGAAGCGTCGCTTTATGTGTCTGGTCCTCTTGTGAAACCTTGGTTCCTTGGGCAGAGCAATGGTACCAGTGTTGTCATAGAACAGAGTCATTGGATTCAGTGCACTGGGCACTACACCAAGATCTGTCATGAACTGCTTCATCCAAACACTTTCCTTCGCCGCCTTCGAGGCTGCGATGTACTCCGCTTCGCATGTAGAATCGGCTACCATGCTTTGTTTGGAACTACACCAGCTTACCACTCCCCCATTGAGAATAAATACGTATCTGGTTTGTGACTTAGAGTCATCCGGATCAGTGTCAAATCTTGCATCGACGTAACCCTTTACGACGAGCTCTTCATCACCTCCTTAAACGAGAAACATTTGCTTAGTCCTTTTCAGGTACTTAAGGATATTCTTGACTGCCGCCCAGTCCTCCATTCCATGATCACTTAGAGACCTTCCGGCCATACTTATGGCAAGATTGACATCGGGTCTTGTACACATCATTGCATACATGATAGAGCCTATGGCTGAAGCATAGGGGATGGCACTCATATTTTATCTATCATCCGCTGTCACTAGGCATTGAGTCTTACTCAACTTCACACCTTGTAACACATGCAAGAACCCCTTCTTGGATTGATCCATTTTGAACTTCTTCAAAACTTTATCAAGGTATGTGCTCTGTGAAAGTGGTATTAAGCGTCTCGATCTATCTCTATAGATATTAATCGCTAATATGAAAGCAACTTCTCCTAGGTCCTTCATTGAAAAACTCTTGTTCAAATATTCCTTCACACTTCCCAGCATTTCTATATTGTTTCCAATCAGCAATATGTCATCCACAGATAATATTAGAAACGCCATAGAGATCCCACTCACTTTCTTGTAAATACAAGCTTCTCCATAAACTTGTATAAACCCAAACGCTTTGCTCACCTCATCAAAGCACTTATTCCACTTGTGAGATGCTTGCACCAGCCCATAAATGGATCGCTAGAGTTTGCAAACTTCGTTAGCATTCTCTGGATCGACAAAACTTTCTAGTTGCATCATATACAACTCTTCCTCAAGGAAACCGTTGAGGAACGCTGTTTTGACATCAATCGCCAAATTTCATAGACGAAATAAGCAGCTATCGCCAACATGATTTTGACAGACTTAAGCATCCCTACGGGTGAGCAGGTCTCATCGTAGTCAACTCCTTGAACATGTGAAAAACACTTTGCCACAAGTCGAGCTTTATAGATGGTGACATTACCGTCCGCGTCCGTCTTCTTCTTAAAGATCCATTTGTTCTGAATGGCCTTTCGCCCTTCAGGTAATACTTCCAAAGTCCATACTTTATTTTCATACATGGATCCCATCTTGGATTTCGTGGCCTCTAACCATTTCTCGGAATCCGGGCCAATCATCGCTCCTCCATAGCTCGTAGGTTCATTGTTGTCCAACAACATAACCTCCAAGACAGGGTTCCCATACCACTCAGGAGCAGTACGCGCCCTTGTCGACCTATGAGGTTCAATAGTAACTTGATCCAAAGTTTCATGATCATAATCATTAACTTCCTGTTCAACAGTCGTAAGTTCCGCAGAAACATCCTTCTGCGCTGTGCTACTCTCTTGTTGAAGTAAAGGTTCACTAACCTCATCAATCTCTATTTTCCTCCCACTCAATTCTTTCAAGAGAAACTCTTTCTCAAGAAATGTTCCGTTCTTAGCAACAAACACTTTGCCTTAGGATCTAAGATAGAAGGTATACGCGATTGTCTCTTTCGGGTATCCTATGAAGACGCATTTCTCCACTTTGGGTTCGAGCTTTTCAGGCTGAAGCTTTTTGACATAAGCATCACATCCCCAAACTTTAAGAAACGACAAGTTTGGCCTCCTGCCAAAACATAGTTCATATGGCATCGTCTCAACGGATTTTGACGGTGCCCTATTTAAAGTGAATGCAGCTATCTCTAATGCATAACCCCAAAACGATAGTGGCAAATCGGCAAGAGACATCATAGAATGCACCATACCTAGTAAGGTTCGATTACAACGTTCAGACACACCATTACACTATGGTGTTCCAGGCGGTGTCAACTGTGAAACAATTCCACACTGTCTTAAGTGACTGCCAAACTCATAACTCAGATATTCACCTCCTCGATCAGATCGCAGGAATTTAATCTTCTTGTTACGATGATTCTCAACTTCACTCCAAAATTGCTTCAACTTTTCAAACGTTTCAGACTTGTGTTTCATTAAGTAAATATACCCATATATACTTAAGTCATGAGTGAAGGTGAGAAAATAACAATATCCACGGCGTGCTGTAACATTCATTGGACCGCACACATCAGTATGTATGATCTCTAAAAAGTCACTTGACCGTTCCATTGTTCCAGAGAGCGGCGTTTTAGTCATCTTGCCCATGAGGCATGGTTCGCATGTGTCAAGTGATTCAAAATAAAGTGACTCCAAAAGTCCATTAGCATGGAGCTTCCTCATGCATTTTACACAAATATGACCCAAACGGCAGTGCCACAAGAAAGTGGTACTATCATTATCAACTCTACATCTTTTGGCATCATTGTTATGATCATGTGTATCATCACTATCAAGATTCAATATGAATAAACCCCTCACATTGGGTGCATGAACATAAAAAATATTACTCATATAAATAGAACAACCATTATTCTGTGATTTAAATGAGTAACCGTCCCGCTATAAACAACATCTAGATATAATGTTCATGCTTAACTCAGGCACTAAATAACAATTATTCAGGTTCATCACTAGTCCCGATGGTAATCGAAGAGAGAGTGTGCCGACGGCGATCACATCAACCTTGGAACCATTTCCCACACACATCATCACTTCGTCCTTTGCCAGCGTTTGCCTATTCCGTAGTTCCTATTTTGAGTTGCAAATGTGAGCAACCGAACCGGTATCAAATACCCTGGCACTACAATGAGAGCTAGTAAGGTACACATCAATATCATGTATATCATATATACCTTTTTTGTCGTTGGCCGCCTTCTTGTCAGCCAGGTACTTGGGGCAGTTCCCCTTCTAGTGACCAGTTCCCTTGCAATGAAAGCACTCAGTTTCTGGCTTAGGTCCAGTCTTGAGCTTCTTTACAGGAGTAGCAACTGTTTTGCCATCCTTCTTGGTTTTACCCTTCTTGCCCTTGCCCTTGCCATTCTTCTTGAAACTAGTGGTTTTATTGACCATCAAGACTTGATGTTCTTTCTGGATTTCAGACTCAGCGGCTTTTAGCATCGCAAGCAGCTCGACGACTAACTTGTTCATCCCATGCATGTCATAGTTCATCACAATACTATTGTAACTAGGTGGCAGTGATTGAAGAACTCTATCAGTGATCGGCTCTGGCGAAAGGGCAATTCCCAACTCTGCTAGACGAGTCGAATACCCATACATTCTGAGTATATGTTCACCGATAGACTCGTTCTCCTCCATTTTGCAAGCATAGTACTTATCAGAAGTCTCATAACTCTCTTTTGAAAAATAAACTTCAACTCCTAGAACATCTCATATGCTCCATCACGTTCAAAACGTGTTTGAAGTCCTGGTTCTAAGCCATACAATATTGCACACTGAAGTATTGAGTAATCTCCAGAACGTGCCTCCCAAGCGTTCTTAACGTCTTCGGATGACATGTCTTCTGGTCGGTCACCAAGCGGTGCATCAAGGACATATGATTTATGGGAAGCCGTGAGGATAATCCTCAGATTATGGGTCCAGTCAACAAAGTTACTTCCATCATCTTTCAACTTAGCTTTCTCTAGGAACGCATTAAAATTCAGGGGTGCTACTGCGCGAGCCATTGATCTACAACATAAATATGCAAAGGTTACTTCGACTATTGTTCAAGATAATGAGTTTAGTTAATCAAATTACTAAAGCTCCCACTCAAATTGACATCCCTCAGGTCATCTGAGTGTCACATGATCAAAATTCACCAACTCAAGTCCGATCATCACGTGAGTTGAGGTGGTTTCAATTGTGAACATCATCATGTTGATCATATCTACTATATGACTCATGTTCGACCTTTCGGTATCTTGTGTTCTGAGACCATGTCTGTATATGATAGGCTCGTCAAGTTTAACCCGAGTGTTCTGCATGTGCAACACTCGCTTGCACCCGTTGTATGTGAATGTAGAGTCTATCACACCCTATCATCACGTGGTGTCTTGACATGACGAACTTTCGCAACGGTGCACACTCGAGGAGAACACAATTCATCTTGTAATTTAAGTGAGGGGTCACGTTATAATGCTACCGTCGTCCTAAGCAAAACAAGGTGCATAAAAGGATTAATATCACATGCAAACCATAAGTGACATGATATGGCCATGAACTTGTGCTTTTGATCTCCATCTAGAAAGCACCGGCATGATCTCCATCGTCACCAGCACGACACCATGATCTCCATCAACGTGTAGCCATCGGGGTTGTCGCGCCCACCATGCTTCTACTACTATTGCTAATGTTTAGCAATAAAATAAAGCATTACATCACGCTTAATGATTGGCATGCGGGTCATACAATAATTAAAGACAACCCTATGGCTCCTGCCGGTTGCCGTACTCATCGACGTGCAAGTCGTGATATTCTATACAACACATGATCATCTCATACATCACATATATATCATCATGTAATTGGCCATATCACATCACAACATACCCTGCAAAAACAAATTAGATGTCCTCTAATTGTTGTTGCATGTTTTACGTGGCTGTTACGGGTATCTAACAAGAACAATTCTCACCTACGCAGAAACCACAACGGTGACACATAAGTTGCTTTTCAACCTTCTCAAGGACCTCCTTAGTCGAATCCAATCCAACTAAAGTAGGAGAAACAGACCCCCGCCAACCATCTTTGTGCAACGAGGTTACACGTCAGTCGATGGAAGCGGTCTCTCGCAAGCGTACGAGTAAGGTTGGTCCGGGCCGCTTCATCCCACAATACCGCTGAACCAAAACACAACCAAGGGCGGAAGCAATCTAAGCATCAACGCCCACAAACTCTTTGTGTTCTACTTGAGATCTCATCTACACATAAACCTAGCTCTCATACCACTGTTGGGGAATGTTGCATGGGAAACAAAAAATTTCCTACGCACACGCAAGATCTATCTATGGTGATGAGCATTTGCAAGAGGGAGAGTGGTTCTACGTACCCATGTAGATTGCTAAGTGTGAAGCGTTAAGAAACGCGGTTGATGTAGTCGAACGTCTTCACGATCCAAATCGCCGAGCGTACCGCGATCCAATCACGATCCGTACCAATCAGGTACCGAACGGACGACACCTTCGCGTTCAGCACACGTACATCTTCATGACGATCTCCGCCTTCTTGATCAAGCAAGAGGGAGTGGAGAGATAGATGAGTTCTCCGGCAGCATGACGGCGCTGCGGCGATGGTGGTGGAGTAATCTCAGCAGAGCTTCGCCTAAGCACAGCTGAAACCGATCTAGAGGAGAAACTACGAACTAGAGGGTAGGGTTGCACGTGGCTGAAAATCTTATGGCAAAACCCTAAAACCTCTAGTATATATAAGCGGAAGAGAGTAGGAGGCTTGTCCCAAGGGCCAAGCCATCTAGGCTTCGGCCGAAGGGAGGAGAGGAGGAATCCTCCTCCAATCCTAGTAGGACTAGGGCTCCTTCCTTATTTGGTCTTTTTGCATTTTTCCACCTTTTTCTCGTTGGCCTTTTCTTCCCAGCCGCTTGGGCCTTGTCTGGGAATTCCACCATCCCACTAAGGGCTGGTATTCACCCTCCCACAGCCCATGTAGCCTCTTGGGTCAAAATACCCCTCCCGATGGTCCCCCGGTACACTACCGGCACTCCCGATACACTACCGATGAGCCCGAAACTTTTCCAGCGACCAAAACAGGACTTCCTATATATCAATATTTACCTCCGGACTATTATGGAGCTCCTAGTGACGTTCAGGATCTCATCCGAGACTCCGAACAACCTTCGGTCACCACCATGCATAACTCTATACTACCGACACGTCATCAAATCTTAAGTGTGCAGACCATGCGGGTTCGAGAACTATGTAGACATGACCGAGACACCTCTACGGTCAATAACCAATAGCGGGACCGAGATGCCCATATTGTTTCCGACATATTCTACGAAGATCTTTATCAGTCGAACCTCTATGTCAAGGATTCAGTTAATCCCGTATGATGTTCCCTTTGTTCTTCGGTATGTTACTTGCCCGAGATTCGATCGTCGGCATCTCCATACCTAGTTCAACCTTGTTACTAGCAAGTCTCATTACTTGTTACATAATACAAGATCCTGTGACTAACACTTAGTCACATTGCTTGCAAGGCTTATTGTGATGTTGTATTACCGAGTGGGCCCTGTGATACCTCTCTGTCACACGGAGTAACAAAACCCAGTTTTGATCCATGCCAACCCAATAGACACCCTCGAAGATACCTGTAGAGCACCTTTATAGTCACCCAGTTACGTTGTGACGTTTGATACACACAAGGCACTCCTCCAGTGTCCTTGAGTTGCATGATCTCATGGTCATAGGAACATATACTTGACATGCAGAAAACTATAGCAATAAACTGACACGATCATATGCTACGTTTATAGTTTGGGTCTTGTCCATCCCATCATTCTCCTAATGATGTGATCCCGTTCTCAAATTACATCACATGTCAATGGCTAGGAAACCTTAAACATCTTTGATCAACGAGCTAGTTCACTAGAGGCAAACTAGGGACAAAGTGTTGTCTATTTATCCACACATGTAATGTGTTTTCAACCAATACAATTATAGCATGGATAATAAAAAATTATCATGAACAAGGAAATATAATAATAAACAATTTATTTATTGCTTCTAGGTCATATTTCAAACAGTCTCCCACTTGCACTAGAGTCAATAATCTAGTTCACATCACTATGTGATTTAAATTGTAATGAACCGAACACCCATGCAGTTCTGGTGTTGATCATGTTTAGCCCTAGGAAGAGGTTTAGTCAACGGGTTTGCAATATTCAGATCCGTGTGCACTTTGCAAATATTTATGTCCTTCTCCTCGATGTAATCGCGGATGGAATTGAAGCGTCACTTTATGTGTCTGGTCCTCTTGTGAAACCTGTGTTCCTTGGCCAGAGCAATGGCACCAGTGTTGTCACAAAACAGAGTCATTGGATTCAGTGCACTGGGCACTACTCCAAGATCTATCTTGAACTGCTTCATCTAGACACCTTCCTTCGCGGCCTCCGAGGCTGCGATGTACTCCGCTACGCATGTAGAATCGACTAATATGCTTTGTTTAGAACTGCACCAGCTTACCGCTCCCCCGTTGAGAATAAATACGTATCCGGTTTGTGACTTAAGAGTCATCCGGATCAGTGTCAAAGCTTGCATTGACGTAACACTTTATGACGAGCTCTTCGTCACCTCCATAAATGAGAAACATTTGCTTAGTCCTTTTCAGGTACTTAAGGATATTCTTGACCGCCGCCCAGTGCTCCATTCCAGGATCACTTTGAAACCTTCCGGCCATACTTATGGCAAGGCTGACGTCGAGTCTTATGCACAACATTGCATACATGATAGAGCCTATGGATGAAGCATAGGGGATGACACTCATCTTTTCTCTATCTTCTGCAGTCACTGGGCATTGAGTCTTACTCAACTTCACACCTTGTAACACAACCAAGAACCCCTTCTTGGACTGATCAATTTGGAACTTCTTCAAAACTTTATCAAGGTATGTGCTCTCTGAAAGTGATATTAAGCGTCTCGATCTATCTCTATAGATCTTAATGCCTAATATGAAAGCAGCCTCTCCTAGGTCCTTCATTGAAAAACTCTTGTTCAAATATTCCTTCATGCTTTCCAGCATTTCTATATTGTTTCCAATCAGCAATATGTCATCCACATATAATATTAGAAACGCTATAGAGCTCCCACTCACTTTCTTGTAAATACAAGCTTCTCCATAAACTTTTATAAACCCAAACACTTTGATCACCTCATCAAAGCGCTTATTCCAACTCCGAGATGCTTGCACCAACCCATAAATGGATCGCTAGAGTTTGCAAACTTTGTCAGCATTCTCTGGATCGACAAAACCTTCTGGTTGCATCATATACAACTCTTCTAAGGGAAATCGTTGAGGAATGCTGTTTTGACATCCATGTACCAAATTTCATAGTCAAAATAAGCAGCTATTGCCAACATGATTCTGACAGACTTAAGCATCGCTATGGGTGAGTAGGTCTCATCGTAGTCAACTCCTTGAACTTGTGAAAAACCCTTTGCCACAAGTCAAGCTTTATAGACGGTGACATTAGCGTCCACGTCCATCTTCTTCATAAAGATCCATTTGTTCTAAATAGCCTTTCGCCTTTCAGGTAATACTTCCAAAGTCCATACTTTGTTTTCATACATGGATCCCATCTCAGATTTCATGGCCTCTAACCATTTCTCGGAATCTGGGCCCATCACCGCTCCTTCATAGCTCGTAGGTTCATTGTTGTCCAACAACATGACCTCCAAGACAGGGTTGCCATACCACTTAGGAGTAGTACGCGGCCTTGTCGACCTACGAAGTTCAATAGTAGCTTGATTCGAAGCTTCATGATCATCATCATTAACTTCCTCTTCTACCGTCGTAGGTTCCACAAAAACATCTTTCTGCGCTGCGCTACTTTCTGGTTTAAGTAAAGGTTCAATAACCTCATCAAGCTCTATTTTCCTCCCACTCAATTCTTTTGATAGAAACTATTTCTCAAGAAATGTTCCGTTCTTAGCGACAAACACTTTGCCTTCGAATCTAAGATAGAAGGTATACCCGATTGTCTCTTTCGGGTATCCTATGAAGACGCATTTCACCGCTTTGGGTTCCAGCTTTTCAGGCTGAAGCTTTTTGACATACTTATCACATCCCCAAACTTTAAGAAATGACAAGTTTATCCTCTTTCCAAACCATAGTACATATGGCATCGTCTCAACGGATTTCGATGGTGCCCTATTTAAAGTGAATGAAGTTGTCTCTAATGCATAACCCAAAAACAATAGTGGTAAATTGGCAAGAGACATCATAGAATGCACCATATCTAATAAGGTTCTATTACGACGTTCGGACACACCATTACGCTGTGGTGTTCTAGGCGGTGTCAACTGTGAAACAATTCCACACTGTCTTAAGTGACTGCCAAACTCATAACTCAGATATTCA
The DNA here is from genome assembly GCA_022496015.1 of Hordeum marinum. Taxonomy (NCBI): domain Eukaryota; kingdom Viridiplantae; phylum Streptophyta; class Magnoliopsida; order Poales; family Poaceae; genus Hordeum; species Hordeum marinum. Next base: position 393,087,708 of record CM039672.1, read on the forward strand.
CCTCCTCGATCAGATCGCAGGAATTTAATCTTCTTGTTACGATGATTCTCAACTTCACTCCTAAATTGCTTCAACTTTTCAAACGTTTCAGACTTGTGTTTCATTAAGCAAATATACCCATATCTACTTAAGTCATCAGTGAAGGTGAGAAAATAACGATATCCACCGCGCGCCGTAACATTCATTGGACCGCACACATCAGTATGTACGATTTCTAATAAGTCACTTGACCGTTCCATTGTTCTAGGGAACGGCATTTTAGTCATATTGCCCATGAGTCATGGTTCACATGTGTCAAGCGATTCAAAATCAGGTGACTCCAAAAGTCCATCAGCATGGAGCTTCCTCATGCGTTTTACACCAATATGACCCAAACGGTAGTGCCGCAAGAAAGTGGTACTATCATTATCAACTCTACATCTTTTGGCATCATTGTTATGAACATGTGTATCATCACTATCAAGATTCAATATGAATAAACCCCTGACATTGGGTGCATGACCATAAAAGATATTACTCATATAAATAGAACAACTATTATTCTCTGATTTAAATGAGTAACCGTCCCGAAATAAACAAGATCCAGATATAATGGGCATGCTTAACGCCGGCACTAAATAACACTTATTCAGGTTCATCACTAATCCCGATGGTAATCAAAGAGAGAGCATGCCGACGCCAATCACATCAACCTTGGAACCATTTCCCACGCGCATCGTCACTTCGTCCTTTGCTAGCCTTCGTCTATTCCGTAGTTCCTATTTTGAGTTGCAAATGTCAGCAACCGAACCGGTATCAAGTACCGAGGCACTACAACAAGAGCTAGTAAGGTACACATCAATAACATGTATATCATATATACCTTGTTTGTCGTTGGCCGCCTTCTTGTCAGCAAGGTACTTGTGGTAGTTCCGCTTCCAGTGACCAGTTCCCTTGCGATGAAAGCACTCAGTTTTTTCAACTCTAGAGGAAGGGCAATTCCCAACTCCGCCAGACGAGTCGAATACCCAGACATTCTGAGTATATGTTCACTGATAGACCCGTTCTCCTCCATTCTGTAAGCATAGAACTTATCGAAAATCTCATACCTCTCGATCCGGGCATTCTTTTGAAAGATAAACTTCAACTCCTGGAACATCTCATATGCTCCAAGACGTTCAAAACATATTTAAAGGTCCGGTTCTAAGCCATACAATATTACACACTGAAGTATTGAGTAATCTTCAGAACATGCCTCCCAAGCATTCTTAATGTCTTTGGATGACATGTTTTCTGGTTGGTCACCAAGCGGTGCATCAAGGACATATGATTTCTGGGAAGCCATGAGGATAATCCTCAGATTACGGGCCCAGTCAACAAAGTTACTTCCATCATCTTTCAACTAAGCTTTCTCTAGGAATGCATTAAAATTCAGGGGTGCTACTTCGCGAGCCATTGATCTACAACATAAATATGCAAAGGTTACTTAGACTATTGTTCAAGATAATGAGTTTAGTTAATCAAATTACTAAAGCTCCAAATCAAATTGACATCCCTCAGGTCATCTGAGTGTCACATGATCCAAATTCACCAACTCAAGTCTGATCATCACGTGAGCTGAGGTGGTTTCAATGGTGAACATCATCATGTTTATCATATCTACTATATGATTCATGTTCGACCTTTCGGTCTCATGTGTTCTGAGGCCATGTCTGTACATGCTAGGCTCGTCAAGTTTAACCCGAGTGTTCTGCATGTCCAACACTGGCTTGCACCCGTTGTATGTGAACGTAGAGTCTATCACACCCGATCATCACGTGGTGTCTCGACATGACGAACTTTCGCAACGGTGCACTCTCGGGGAGAACACAATTCATCTTGAAATTTAAGTGAGGGATCGCCTTATAATGCTATCGTCATCCTAAGCAAAACAAGGTGCATAAAAGGATTAACATCACTCGCAAATCATAAGTGACATGATATGGCCATGAACTTGTGCTTTTGATCTCCATCTAGAAAGCACCGGCATGATCTCCATCGTCACTGGCACGACACCATGATCTCCATCAACGTGTCGCCATCAGGGTTGTCGTGCCCACCATGCTTCTACTAGTATTGCTACTGTTTAGCGATAAAGTAAAGCATTACATAGCACTTAATGATTCCCACGCAGGTCATACAATAATTAAAGACAACCCTATGGCTCCTGCCGGTTGCCGTACTCATCGACATGCAAGTCGTGATATTCTATACAACACATGATCATCTGATACATCACATGTATCTCATCAAGTAATTGGCCATATCACATCACAACATACCCTGCAAAAACAAGTTAGACGTCCTCTAATTGTTGTTGCATGTTTTACGTGGCTACTACGGGTATCTAGCAAGAACAATTCTCACCTACACATAAACCACAACGGTGATATATAAGTTGCTTTTCAACCTTCTCAAGGACCGCCTTAGTCGAATCCGATCCAACTAAAGTAGGAGAAACAGACACCCACCAGCCATCTTTGTGCAACGAGGTTACACGTGAGTCGATGAACCGGTCTGTCGTAAGCGTATGAGTAAGGTTGGTCCGGGCCGCTTCATCCCACAATACCGTTGAACCAAAACATGACCAAGGGAGGAAGCAATCTAAACATCAATGCCTACAAACCCTTTGTATTCTACTCGAGATCTCATCTACACATAGACCTAGCTCTGATACCATTATTGGGGAACGCTGCATGGGAAACCAATTTTTTCCTATGCACACGCAAGATCTATCCATGGTCATGAGCATCTACAAGAGGGTGAGTGGATCTATGTACCCTTGTAGATCGCTAAGCGGGAAGCGTTAAGAAACGCGGTTAGTGTAGTCGAACGTCTTTGCGATCCAAATCGCCGAGCGTACCGCGATCCAATCACGATCCATCCTGATCAAGTACCAAACGGACGACACCTCCGCGTTCAGCACACGTACAGCTTGATGACGATCTCTGCCTTCTTGATCCAGCAAGAGGGAACGGAGAGATAGACGAGTTCTTCGGCAGCGTGACGGCGCTGCGGCGATGGTGGTGGAGTAATCTCAGCAAGGCTTCGCCTAAGCACAGCTGAAACCGATCTAGAGGAGAAACTACGAACTAGAGGGTAGGGTTGCACGTGGCTGAAAATCTTATGCCAAAACCCTACAACCTCTAGTATATATAAGAGGAAGAGAGGATAAGGCTTGGCCCATGGGCCAAGCCATCTAGGCTTCAGCCGAAGGGAGGAGAGAAGGAATCCTCCTCTAATCCTAGTAGGACTAGGACTCCTTCCGTATTTGGTCTTTTTGCCTTTTTCCAACTTTTTCTCTTTGGGCTATTCTTCCCAGTCGCATGGGCCTTGTGTAGGACTTCCACCAGCCAACTATGGGATGGTATTCACCCTCCCACAGCCCATGTACCCTATTGGGTCGATATACCCCTCCAGATGGTCCCCCGGTACACTACCGACACTCTTGGTACACTACCGATGAGCCTAAAACTTTTCCGACGACCAAAACAGGACTTCCTATATAGCAATATTTACCTCCGGGCCATTCCGGAGCTCCTCATGACGTCCGGGATCTCATCCGAGACTACAAACAACCTTCGGCCACCACCATGCATAACTATATACTACTGAAACGTCACCAAACCTTTGTTCTTCGGTATGTTACTTGCCCGAGATTCGATTGTCGGTATCTCTATACCTAGTTCAATCTCGTAACTGGCAAGTCTCTTTACTCATTCCATAATACAAAATCCCATGGCCAACACTTAGTCACATTGCTTGCACGGCTTATTGTGATGTTGTATTACCAAGTGGGCCCTTAGTTACCTCTCTGTCACACGGAGTAACAAATCCTAGTCTTGATCCATGCCAACCCAACAGACACCCTCAGAGATACCTGTAGAGCACCTTTATAGTGACCCAGTTACGTTGTGACGTTTGATATACACAAGGCACTCCTCCAGTGTCCGTGAGTTGCATGATCTCATGGTCATAGGAACATATACTTGACATGCAGAAAAGTGTAGCAATAAACTGACACGATCATATGCTACATTTATAGTTTGGGTCTTGTCCATCCCATCATTCTCCTAATGATGTGATCCCGTTATCAAATGACATCCCATGTCAATGGCTAGGAAACCTTGACCATCTTTGATCAATGAGCTAGTTCACTAGAGGCATACTAGGGACAAAGTGTTCTCTATTTATCCACACATGTAATGTGTTTCCAACCAATACAATTATAGCATGGATAATAAACAATTATCATGAACAAGGAAATATAATAATAAACACTTTATTTATTGCCTCTAGGGCATATTTCCAACACGCTCATCGCACCTTCTGTAGTCGGCCTCATCAGCAGAAGCATTGGTGCGAGAGAAGCTACTCTTGAATTTCCCTCCTTTGGCGGAGAAGCTTGGTTAGTGGAGGGCTACTATCCAAAGCCTCGTCAGTTTCGCTGATAGGGATGAGCTGTGGTGAGTGGAGCTGCCGCGGTAGCGTTCCATCGAGTCAGCGTGTACCAATGGTGATAAGGACGGAGGTGGCACGACCACGGTGTATTCTCCTCTGCGGCGACAGCGACGGCCACTGACTTGGCCGACCGACCCTGGTGGTGACGAATCCATGGTGTCGTGTGACCACCAAATTCCCTATGATCAACGTCAAGTTCTTCGAGAGTGAACCAAGGAGGACGCTCGGACCACCATCGAGTGGCAACGGGAAACGCGCCATCAATCTAATAAGTGTGCAGGATCCACTGTAGACAAGCCTGCGCCAGGGTATCCTGTCGACCTACCTTATGAGGTAGGTTGTCCAGTATTTACCCGTGAGCCACGGCGAATTCCGTGGCCCAATTCCCGAACGTTCAAGCCGGAGGTCCCGAAGAAATACAATGATAAAACCCACCCATCAGAGTTCTTGAGAATCTACACCATTGTGGTGGAGGCTGCCGGTGCTCACGATGACAAGATACTCGCCAACTATTTTCCGTTGGTGCTCAAGCCCAATGTCAAGACATAGTTGATTCATCTGCCGGAGAATTCCATTTCATCCTGAGCAGACCTGTGCCATGAGTTTGTTGGAGCCTTTACGGGAGGCCACCAAGCTTCTAGCCAAGAAAGTGATTTGCATATCATCCCCCATAAGGAAGGCGAAACCTTGCGCAAGTATATTCAAAGATTCAGCATGTGCGTCACAACATTCCAGACGTTCATCCTGCTGCCGTTATCAGCGTGTTCCATCAGAACTTGCGTAACCGCAAGATGCGCGGAGAATTGGCGATGAATAAAGTCAATGTTGTTGCCGAGATTTATGCTCTGGCCGATAGATGTGCTCAGGTTGAAGAAGGGAGGAGACTCCCCGGCGAAGATGCTGGTGCTGCAGTCAACTCTAACGAAGACGCCAGTTCCCCGGCAAGGAAAGGCTGCCGGCAGAAAAAGAAACACAAGGACAAGAACGTGCTTGCCGTCGAGGAATCCGACAACCTTAACACCGCCAAGAAGACAACGGTTGACACCCTCGGTAAGGAGGTTTCCATGTGCGCCTCTTGTCAGGCCTTGGCGGCTGCAAACAAGCCGGAGGGCTCCAACAAGCAGTATTGCAAGATCCATCGCACCAAGGGCCACAATCTCCAAAACTACCGACAAGTCGAGCAACATGTCGAAAGGCAGAAAGCTGAGTACGTAAGGCGAGACAAGGAGCAGTCCCAAGAGAATGCAGAGGGGTCTGACAAGAAACGCGGTAGCTGAGGAGGTCACCATGGCAAGACCAAGCAGTAGGAGAGGCCCGCTCGAGGCCACGATAAGAGAGAGGAGGACGATGATGGCAACAAAGAGGACATTGAGTCCAGCGAGCATGAGTTTCAGAGAGCTACAGATGTCATGTGTGTCGACGAAGGCGCCTCGTTGCATTCTTCCCACCGCCTCGACAGAACCATCTATTGAATCCCAGAAGCCTTTGAGATGGTCCCACACGCCTATCATTTTCGACGTCAAGGATCACCCTTATCGGACAATAGCGGTCGGGAGTCTGCCATTATTGGTTTCGCCAACAATTCGCAACCTCAAGGTAACGAAAATGTTAGTTGACAGTGGGGATGGTCTGAATCTGATCTCGCCCAATGTGATCAAGAGGTTGCAAATTCCTAACGAAAATCTTGAGGAGACAGGCACGTTTGAAGGGATCAATCTAGGAAGGACTCAACCAAAGGGCAAGATCGCATTGCCTGTAACATTTTGCAGTGACATGAACTTCAGGACGAAGAAGATTGTTTTTGAGGTTGCCAAGATACCCTTGCCCTATAATGGGATCCTTAGACGCCCACCGCCGGCCAAATTCATGACAACATCACACTATGCTTATAACGTGTTGGAGATGCCTGGGCCGATCAACGTCATCTCGATCAACTCTCACAAGAAGGACGCATTTATCTTTGCCGGCCAACTCTACCGGGAGGATGTTGCAGCACCTGCCGCCAAGGCACTTGCTCCAGCCGCTGAGGCTCCCGAGGGGAGAAGACCAACAAGGCCTCTGGTGCACATTCCGACAAGCGCCCCTGTTTGGAGTGTTGCGCTCCTGTTGACGATCTACCAGAGAGCTCCATTGGCAAGAACAAGAAATCCAAGCCAGCTCCACCAGAGACCAATAAGGTGCCCATCAATGAAGACGTTACTGGGGGGGGGACTTTCACCAGAAGTTCCACCCTTGATGAAAAAATAGGAAGGCGCGCTCCTTGCCTTCCTGTGGGCGAATCTTGATGTGTTTGCTTGGCAACCATCTGATATCCCCGGTGTTCCCAGGGAGGTAATTGAGCACCACATTGCCGCCTGTCCTCATGCGCGGCCTGTCAAGCAGATATTTAGGCAGCAAGCCTTGGAGCGGCAAGAATTCATTGCCGAGGAAATTAGGAAATTGGAAGCGGCAGGCTTGCTCAGAGGAGTGCTCCACCCAACATGGCTGGCCAACCCCGTTGTGGTGCGCAAGGCGGATGGAAAGTGGAGGCTGTGTATTGATTATATAGATCTCAATAAAGCCTGTCCGAAGGATCCTTTCTCGTTGCTGCGCATCGATCAGATCGTGGACTCCACTGACGACTATGATTTACTGTCATTCCTCGACGCCTATTAAGGATACCACCAAATCTTCATGTCCAAAGAAGACGAGCAGAAGACCGCATTTATCACCCCATGTGGTACGTATTGCTTTGTGCGTATGCCTTTCGTGATGAAAAGTGCTGGTTCGACATTTGCAAGAGTAGTCCAGATTCGTTTTGAGCCTCAGTTACATAGAAATATGGAAGCCTATATGGATGACATAGTGCTTAAAACCAAGGATAAAGCAACGCTCATACAAGATCAAGAACAGACGTTTGCTAATCTGCGCAAGATCAACTTGAAGCTCAATCCCGAGAAGTGTGTGTTTGGTGTTCCGCCCGGCAAGGTTCTCGAGTTCTTCGTGTCTCAGCACGGGATCGAGGCGAGACCTGACAAGATCAAAGCAGTTGAGCAGATTGAAGCACCAAGTTGCGTCCAGGACGTGCCTCGTCTTGCCGGCTGCTTTGCGGCTCTGAGTAGGTCCATCTCAAAGTCTACTGAGCCTGCCCTGCCCTTTTTCAAAATCTTGAAGAAGGCGGGTCCAATGAAGTGGACTCTGGAAGCAGAGGCAGCACTGTAGGATTTGAAGAGGTACCTCTCCTCTACAATACTAGTCTCACCTAGACAACAAGAACCGTTGTTACTATACTTGGCGGCAACGATTCAAGTGGCTAGTGCTGCGTTGGTGGCATAGAAGGAAGTCGACAAAGAAGCAGCGACAGAAGCAAGACCGCCGAGCGACGAACCAGGATATTCCCCGGCAAGCTTTGGTGCCGACAAGCTTTGGTGTAGATGAACAAAGTGATACAAAAGAAGAAAATGGTGCAGCGCCCAATGTACTTTGTCAGCTCCCTTCTGCAAGGGGCCATATCAAGGTACTTTGCCATGCAAAAGTTACTTTTTGGCCTCCTCATGGCCTCAAGGAAGTTGTGCCATTACTTCCAAGAACATGAGATTACCTTCGTCACTCGCTTTCCGCTGCAACGGATTTTGTGAAACCCAGACACAACCGGAAGTATTGTGGAGTGGGCGTTGGAGTTGTCAAGCTTTGGCCACAAGTTTGAAAGTACTTCAATCATCCAGAGCATAGCCTTGGCAAAATTCATTGTAGAATGGACTCCAATGCCAGACGAAGAGATTCAAGAAATGACCATCCCTGCCAAGGAAACGAGCCAAGAGTGGGTTATGTATTTTGATGGGGCTTTCTCCCTATAGGGAGCTAGTGCTGGTGTGCTGCTTGTCGCACCCACCGGAGAGCACCTCAAATATGTAATTCAGATGCACTATCCCCGGGAGAGGTCTACAAACACCACCACATAGTATGAGGGGTCGCTTGATGGTCTGAGGATTGCGGCAGACCTTGGGATCAAGAAGCTTATTGTTAGAGGAGATTCACAGCTTGTGGTCAAGCAAGTCAACAAGGATTATCAGTGCCCGTTGATGGAAGCGTACGTAGATGAAGTGAGGAAGTTGGAAGAGCGCTTTGACGGTCTGCAAACAGAGCATGTTCCTCGTGCAGAGAACAACATTGATGACGGACTGTCGAAGTGCGCTGCCCTCAAGTTACCTGTGGAACTAGGGACCTTTGTGCTCCAACTAACTCAGCCATCCGTATCACCCTCGGAAAAACAGAACAAGAGAAGGAAGTTGAACCCAGGCCAGTACTTCCCGACAGAGCTCACATAAGCTGCCGGCAAGGAAGTTGCCGGGATCGATGCCCATCTTGCCGGGGAGCAACAGGCTTCGGTCGGGCTTCAGGCCCTTGCCGTAGAGACAAACACCCCCATTGCAGAAGACATGCCTTTACTCCTTGCAGTCGAGCCTCAGGATCCAGCATGGGCACAGAGCATAGTACAATTCCGTCAAACAGGAGAACTCCCACAGGAATAGGAAGAAGTGGTAGCCCGTCAGTCTAGTATGTACCAGTTTGTGGATGACGTCCTGTAAAAAAAGAGACCAAGTGTGAAGCGTGTCAGTTCCATTCGAAGAAGCTACATCAACCAACTCAAGCTCTTCAAACAATCCCTCTTTCCTGGTCATTTTTGGTCTGGGGGCTCGACATCTTGGGACCCTTCCCTCGTGCTACCGGGGGCTTTGAGTATTTGTACGTCACAATCGACAAGTTTCAAAGTGGCCGGAAGTGGAAGCATTGAGAAAGTTGACAGCACAATCAGCCGTCAGGTTCTTCAAAGGACTAGTTTGTCGTTTTGGTGTACCAAACAGGGTCATCACCGATAACGGCATGCAGTTCACAAGCCGCGCCTTCATGCACTATGTCTAGGACCTTGGCGACAAGATCTGTTTTGCTTCTATTGCTCATCCAAGGAGCAACGGCCAAGCGGAAAGGGCAAATGTTGAAGTGTTGTGAGGGCTTAAGACAAGAACTTTCGACGGGCTGTGCAAGTGCGGAAGACGTTGGTTGATGAGCTGCCGGCGGTTCTTTGGTCGATCAGAACGATGCCAAATCGAGCCACCGTCTAGACACCCTTCTCCCTGGTATACGGGGCGGACGCAGTTCTCCCCATAGAAATCATATGTGGGTCACCTCGAGTGCTCGCTTATGACGAGCTTCAGCAAGAGCAGTTGCGCCAAGATGACGTGACGCTCCTTGAGGAAGATTGTCTTTGGGCTGTTGTAAGAGCTGCACGCTACCAGCAAGTTTTGCGCCGCTACCATAGCCACAAAGTTCATGCCCGAAGTCTTGAGTAAGGCGACATTGTTCTTCGGCGTGTTCAGTCGGCCAAGAATTAATACAAGTTGATGCCAAAGTGGGAAGGCCCTTATCGGGTAGTACGAGTCACGAGACCTAGCGCAGTCCGTCTGGAGAACAAAGATGGCATCCTAGTGAGCAACTCCTGGAACATCAAACATCTCCGTAAGTTCTATCCATAAGGTGCGGTTGTCGGGCCTCCTGACAACCACCTTTTGTACAAGTCTTATCGGTAGGGCATGTCATCCTTTGTACAAAGCCAGGCGCAGACCCTATGCATAGTTGAATAAGATCGAGCGTCCTACAACTCTTATCGATTTTCATGTTTCCTTTACATGCATGTTTATCTGAGATGTTGCATTAGACTTATTCCTAGCAAGTGCTAACAAACCGCCAAGGTTCCATACCCCTATTTTCTCTTCTTTCTTTTTTAAAAAGGATGGAAGGCTCCTCGCATACAAGTTTGCCGGGGGGAGGAGATAGTGAGATTCTGGACATCTACATGCACCATTCGAAGTTGGCACCTTGCAGAAGGGAGTACGACAACAGAAAGCTAAGTTTCAAAAGCATAAGTAAATTTTTACTGTGAGGTTATTGTCCTTGGACGATTTCAACTTTTGTATGGAAAACCTGCACACGAAGGAACCTTGCCGAGATCGGTTGCACCCTTGCTCTGTTTTGAGCGCGCTCAACAGTTTAAGTGGTTGTGCTGAGTGTGTCAAGGTAACTTATCATGATTGGTCGTGCCCTTACTCTGTTTCGAGTCCACTCAACAGTTTAGGTGGGTGCACTAAAAATGTCAAGATATCTTGCCGGCAGTGACACCGCCAGTAGGCTGCTAAGGATCTGCTCCTCAAAGCGCTCGCGGAAGTGTTGCATACGCCGACAAGATTTCGATAAAGCATGGGGAATACAACATACAGAGGAAAATCAGACAAGAACAATAACATGCATTCTTTCAAAAAGGAATGAGATTTACACGGGATGACATCTTTTCCTAAGTACATATTTATTTGACTTTCTCCCCGGGGAGCAGGTTATAAGAAGAAAAATTGGGAAGAGGCCCCCGACAAAAGCCCAGCCTAACCCCCATAGACCAGCATTGCACGGAGGGGAGGGCCTCTAGAAGGGAGGACGAAGCCAGAGTCCACGAGGCTGCCAGGAGATCCAGATTGGAAGATGAGGCAGCGCCCGAGAAAAGGACCCCAGGCAAGGTCACTCCATCGGGACGGGGAGAGGCGTGAGCTGATGGTGATTGTGTGGTCGGCGACTAGTCGGAGCTCAGGTCGTCATATTCTGACTTGACGGCCTGGAGCTCAGACCCATCGTCGTCGGCTTCACCGACACCGTACTCCTCATCACTACCGCTCGAGGAGGAGCTTTCAGCACCGCTCGAGATTTCCTCGCAGTAGCTGAGGCGGGCGCCTGAACGCCCGTAAATCTTGACGGAGAGCATGTCGGCCTCCGTCATCTTGAAGCAGAGGATATGCCCATCCTGGAGGTTGTGGGCGTGGGCGAAGGTTTTCCAACCGCGCCTGAAGAGCATGACGTGGTTCTCCGGGTAATCGACGTCCACCCGCAAAGCACCGTTGCAACAACCATGCGCCCGCAGTCACAGGGCAGGCGGCTTGTCGACCTCCATTGCCCTGGCAAAAGGGTGAGCGAGGCGCAGGTAGCTTTGGAGGGGACCGCGCAGCTTGATGTTGAATTCCAGCGCCGTCCCCGAGCGTGGTTCTCTTGAAGGAGGGGGTCCGGCATCAGAGGGAGGGGTGTAGTAGAGCTCCGCCTCCCTCGGTCGTGGCCTCCATGGCGGCCTTGACGCCTTGTGCCTCTTTTGCCACTCGCACTCAGGCCGCCCTCCACTCCCGTGGCTGAAGCGGTGGCATGATCCTGACGGGAACTCCTCTCTGATTGGGCGGAGGATGGTGGCCTCCCTCGCCCCCAGCCATGCCTAAGGGCAGAGGCAACCCAATACCGTGAAGGTATATAAGGGTAGGCTTTGGGGATCTCCACTCAAGGAGGAAGAAAGGATGGATGAGCATTGCCCCTCGCTACCCCCTAATTTATAAGGGGTGGCGCGGGAGCTAGCTCTCCTCCACCCCAAGAGTCGCCACCCATCTCCACCAATCTCAACGCCCACGATCACGGGGCGAACAGGTAACCGCCCCATTGCTCCAATCCATGGCACTGTGGTTTCTGCCATGATCAAGGCTTTAAGTCACGGACGCTCCTTGCCAGCCACCCCGCTATGCATGCGGCGCACGTGGTGGAAACGGCCGCTCCACACACATCTCCCATGTCGTGCACTTAACGCGCATTGTGGGGTGGCGCAGTAAGCAGAATGATTACAACCGCAGGCCCCTGCCATGAGTGCCTGTGCACTGTTTGGGCCTAGCCCAACACGCCTTGCACTCGTGTATGGCCCAGGCCTGGGGGCTCCTGTCGGTGTACTAAAGTTTGGGCTCTAGTACCCCATACTTGTGCATGGGCAGTTGTAGCAACGCCAGCAGCAAGGCCTACCAGGGGACTGCTAGAAGCAAACATGAAGATGCCAAGGAACATTGAAGCACAAGACCGAAGGCCAAAGGCTGGGACCCCCGGCAAGATCTTGCCGGGGGCGGCCTACGACCCCCGGCAAGAAGTGCACCCAGCAAGGCCTTGCCGCCTTGCTAGCATAGAGACTAGGTGTCGATCCATCAGGATACGTGTCAAGGCGCTAGTGATGGAGAGGCTAAGAAGTGCTGCTGGGACGGCTCCCGTCCCGTCCCGTAGAAGGTCAGGGACACCTGACGGAGCATTAAATGCATTTGTCCTACACCGCCAGTGTTAGGTATGATAACACCGTAGCACTGTGCACCTCGTGTATGCACTGTACGTCACTTTTGGGATCCCCTTAGTCATATAAAAGGAGGCCCAATGCGTTATGAGGGGAGGCTTTTTTCTTCCACCTTCTGGCAGACACGCGCGTAGTAGCTGTTCGTAGTGGTCTTGTAGCCAGAACCCTCGAACACCCATAATACACAAAAGCAGGAGTATGGTTTTACGCTTCTCAGCGGCCCTAACCTGGGTAAAATCTCCCCTCACGCCATTCGTTCGATTTTCTCTGTGTGCATACCGTCCTCCCGCCGAACAACAATGGGATCCACACGATCCCATAGGTGTCGTGCATCGACAATTTTCATCGTTGTCTCAACCTTCTTTATTCATTTATTCTTGAGTGCCTTAGTAATTCTTGGTGATATTACTCGCCATCATTCTCAGCATTGAATACCCAAGAAGAGCTTCTCTTAAATATTGCTCCATTCTATTAAAGATTCGTCATATCAGCTTGATGCTATCCTCTTGAATTGTTTTCGATCATGAGAAATTCCTCCAATATCTATCCGGTGCATTTCATAATTGTTTTCATTTTTGGATCCTCCAAAGTCCATCATTCCAGAAGATTTCTTCGTTCTAAGCTTTCAGCTTTCGTTCTCAAATTCTCCTCAATTGTTGTCTTTTCGTTTGTATCTCAAATATTCCAGTGCCTTGTGAAGTTTTCTACTAGGCGGATCATGATCTCTTCATCCTCATGCCATATATCCCCATTCATTTGTAGTATCCCCATTAATTTCAAATTCTCACCGGTGTTCTCGTGCAAAACTTCTTCACCGGTGTTCTCTCTTTCTCTTCAATACTTTGCAAGAAGAATAAGTGGTGTGCAAAATCCGTTGCTTGTCATCAATTTAACTTGATGAAGGATAGGCATAACATAATTCTTATTCTTTTCATCAAGGTGATTTCAATCCTTCTTCTGAAGTTTTGCATGTTATCAATTCTCGTTTCTAAGCTGGCCATCTTTCTTTTTAGGAGTTCCAAGTTTTCTCTAGTATCTCTTTGCGAAGCTTCATCTAAATCTTTGCAAGTCCTCAATCTTGTTCATTTTTCAATCCTTCAATTCTCTTTTATCATACTTTCATTCTAGAGTTCATCCCGATGGTTTTTATGGTGGTTTGTTAAGGATGTAATTCTTCTCGAAGTGTTCTTCAAGATTCTTGTTGGAGGTGCTCAAGTGTTCTTTATCTTGGATTTCTAAGTTCAATTCCTTCTCCATTGTCCTTTGAGATGGTGTTATTAAATTCTTGATTATGAGGAGTCTTGAAGGAAAATTGTCAAGAATGAGATAAGTTAACCCATCATGTCTTCTTAGAGTTATCTTGGATTGTATTTCACCTAAAGCATTTCCTAAGTATTGTTGATATTATGGTGTTTATCAATGACCCAAGTTTCTCTTCTATTTTCTACCAAAGTGCTGCCCAAATTTGTTGTGAATTCTTCCTTGTCCCATGTGTCATCCTTCATCTCGTTGGAACCTTCAATGATCATTGGTTTCACTCGGTTATCATAGAAGCAACTAAGTTTACCTCTTGCTCTTTATCTTCCCCTTCTCATTCTTAGATCTGAGGACTAGATCCTCGTGTAGTGTGGGAGAGTTGTAACAGCCCGAGACCGATGCTCCAGAAGATTCCCCTTTTATTCTGTTGTTTCCGTGCGATTTGTTTGGTTGTCGCATTCATCATCGCATCATTCGCTTCATCTAGATAGCATCATCACTCGTTTTTTGAGAACTTGCATACGTTCGTAGTTGCCGGTCTCTCTGCCGTTTCAAGACCAACCACACATGCACGTGCCCGCGGCATCGTTAAAATATTGCTTTTAAAATGCGTATGAAATATTCTCGGATTGAGTCGAAAGTTGCCGTGTTGTCTTGTTATGTTGTAGGTAGGCCGCTTGCCAAATCTCGTCGAATTCCGAATTTTTTGATACCCGAACGGTCGACCGTAGCGGCACCATCATCGGTTTAATTGTCGGATGTTTCGGTTTATAAATCATCTGTTACGGGCCGTAACATTCCCTCTCATCTCCACCTAACCCACTCTACACAGACCAACCTAGCCCACCTAACCTATCCCCGCGACCAGAACCGTCCGATCGTCCCCACGTCCTATATATATATGCATCCCCACGTCCATTTAGGGAACCTCATCCCCTTCCCCGGGATCCGAGCCGCCAGCCAACTCTGCCCCACTGCCACTTGTCTGCTCATAGTGCCCAACACCTCTCCCCACCGCGGTAGGCCCGCCCGGGCCCGGGAAAGCCCGCCCAAGCCCATCGAGGCCCGGACGAACCCGCCGCGCGCCGCCGCCAGCCCCGACCCGAGCTCCCTCTCCCCGTTAGCCTCAGCCCCGCCGCCTCGCTGCCTACGATCGACTCCGGCGAGCCACGGTCGCCGGAGGACCTCACAGCTGCGCTGGAACTCCGCAGGTCACCCCCGTCATGCCTTTTCCCCTCCTCCTTCCCTCTGGTTTCTCTCTAGCTCTCTCATTCCCTTGGTGTCTCTCACCCGCAGGAGCTCCCTACCATGTCTGCCCGACCCCACCGCAATCAAGATACCCCGAAGCTCACCCGGATCCGGCCATCCCCTGCCCGTCTTCGCCGGATCTGGCCTCCTCCCGACCGCCGCCCCTGGTCCTTGCAGTGCCGCCATGGCCTCTTGCTCAGGCGCCTGGACGACAGCGACAACGCCGCTCGTGCACCGCTCAGCCGCGCGTGGGCTGCCATTCGCCTCGCAAGCCAGGCCCAGCTTCGCCTCGAGCCAGCCCAAGCTACCACTGAATGGGCCCAACCCACTATGGTGAGCCCAACCACCCCCCCCTATGTGTGCTATTTGATGCATGTGCGCAGTATTGCTAAGTTGTGCCTAGTCAGAACCTAGACAGATTCTAGAATTCGTCCCATGAGCCTTTTTTTAATTGCAGTAAGTGCATGACTTTAGTATGCTCGTAAGTATTTAACAGTGCATCGTATCGTAATATTATATATATATAACATGTAGAATTTTGTGTATAATTTCAATGTCCCACTTTCATCCATATTTAAAATGTTTAACATGCCATCTTCTTTCATTTTGCATAAATGTCATTATGTTGCATTGGGCATAATTATTATTCATGCATCTTAGGTTAAAATACTATAGATATGAAAAATGTAAAATGTGTAGCATTGTTATACGCCTTTTTCATGCATGCTAAAAATATTTTATGTGTTGGTTGCATTTATTTTTGCATACATGGCTTGCTAAATCGGTTTATGTCCTATTTTTCCATAAATGTGGTGTCATTTTTTTATAGGAAAAACCCACATGTTATATATGCTTTCGGGGTAGAAAAATCCATTGAATTTGTATGTGCATTTAGTATTGCCTTTTAAGTAAGTTTGTGTGCATGTTATTTTTGTTGTGATGCCCTTTTGTTATTTTCATGTGATTAAATTCATGCATCATATGAATTATGTTTGAACATGAGATATGCCCTTTGGCATGTGCACTAGCTCATGGGCATTTTATATGTCATGATAATACATGTTTACGCGTTGTTTTCCTGTTGCCAACATGTCATAAAAATAGTGCTGTTTTGAGGGGTTTAAATATTTGTAACTCTGGAATCTGTAATACTTTGTTGCTGTCTTGCCATGTGTTTTGCTAATGATCTATAGGTCCTTTGTGGTTGGTGTAGTGGAGTTATTTGCAGATCATAATGTCCTCTAGCACGCGGTTGAGTTTCATGCCATAATATGCCCTGTAGCTTATAGTTTTACTGTTGTCAATATGCCTTCATGATAAAAACTGCACTGTCAAAAATTGCTATTTTCACAAAGTCTGTAACTATTTTCAATTAGCTATCTTGTGAGCCTATTTCCTAGTGATCCATGATCCTAAACAACTTGCTCCTGTGATATAACTTTGTGCATCATGTGAGATACTGTCCCATGTCTTCGTTGTGCATTTTAGACCTTTGTGGCTTGTTGTTTTAATGCGTACAAAATGCCATGTTGCTGTTTTGGACATATTTACACTGAACCTTGTATGGGTGTTTGTGGTTGAACCGTAGCTCCATTTTGGGCATGCCATACATGAAAATTGCTTAGAATTTCATGTAGTATCATATTATATTGTTGCATCCATGTTCTGAAGTGCTTGTGGTTGTAATTTTCATGAAATTTGCATTCATGTCATGTTCATCTTGTGCGTGTCATATCTTTTAGACTGTAGCTCCGTTTCAAACGTTCTATATATGTAAATCAACTAGAATGACATGTAGAATCACGTGGTATGCTTTATTTTTCTGTAAATAAATATAAAATATGGTTAGTTTAGATCTGGACCAATTTCTAAATTAACATATGGGGTCGTTTCGAAAATACTATAAGTTGTTCCGAGCTCATTTAATATGCCCAGGTGTTATAGTTTATTTACGCTTCACCTCTTGCCATGTGTAACAACATTTAATATTGTTGTGTACGTAAACGGGAATGAACTAAGTAATTCAATGTGGAGTTTCGGCAGTATGCAACTCGTTGCATATTGAGCTTCATTTAATGTGTAGTGTTGGATTGTTGTGATTGCATTGCATTGCATAATCAACCATGTCATGCATCATATTTGTTTGTGCATCATGTCATGCATATTTGTGGTGTATCATGTGTTGATTGTTGTTTTGGATTGCTCCTTCTCGATAGAGTTCCGAATGCGTTCGGAGTGTGAGGATTCGTTCGTCTACTTCACGGATCATCTACTTCATGACCTCGTTCTTCTTCCAAGCGAGATCTCAGGCAAGACAAACATTTCCCTGGATACCACTACTATCATTGTCATGCTAGTTGTCTAGTTTTCTATCGCTATGTCTCGGTACCTACCACTTGTTTGTCAAGCCTCCCAAACATGCCATGACAAGCCTCTAACCCCTCCACATCCCAGCAAACCTTTGTTTGGCTATGTTACTGCTTCCTCAGCCATTCTTATAGAGTTTCCAGCTATAGGTGTAATTGCTTCCATGTGTCAACATGGACAATTTTTTGTTATCACAATATTATTTCCATTTAATATAATTCACATATATACTTGGTAAAAGGTGGAAGGCTTGGCCTTTTGCTTGGTGTTTTGTTCCACTTTTGCCGCCCCCAGTTACTTGTGTATCGATGTTATGTTCCATATTGAGCGCTCCTAACATGCTCGGGGTTGTTATGGGGACCCCATTGATTTTCATTTTAGGATAAAGTTTGTCTGGCAAGGCCCAACATTGGTACTCCAGTTGTCTAATAACTAATAAAATTGCATAGGGACCCGCCGACACCCGCGGATAATTAATCAACAACCCAGACCAGTGCTCCTCATGAGTGTTGGTCCAAACTAGAGCACTGTGCGGGGCCACCCCAAGGCAACTTGCGTGATATCTATCAGGCCACTATACACTAGCTCATCTCGTCGTGTCCTGAGAATGAGATACGCGGCTCCTCTCGGGTTCGTCGACACGTCAGGGGCCTTGCTGGATTTATTATACCTTTATCGAACGTCTTGCGCGTGGTATTTCGACGACACTTCGGGCTATCTCGAAGTTGAGATTTTCCATCGGGATTCCGCAAAAACTACGGGTGTGGTTGAGGAATTCCAACACGGCGTGTGGTTAGTTTGTGATGGATGAGTTGGAGCACCCCTGCAGGGTTAAATCTCTCGGAAAGCAGTGGCCGCGGTTATGTGGCAACTTGGAAACTTTGGTTAACACTCGGTCGTAGCAAACTTGAAGTAAACTCTAATAAAATACACCAACTGTGTGTGTATCCGTGACTGTCTCTTCTCATGAGTCCTTATCCGAGAGAGAACACGGTAGGGTTATGTTTGACCTAAGTAGGTGTTCCGGATCACTTAGTGATCATTATTAGTTCATGTTTGTTATGCGTAGACCACCATATTTATTTTCTGTACTCATAAGTTAGCCACTCAAATAAATGCTTAGTGCTTAGTGCAGCCTCACCACTTAACCATACCTCACCCATTAAGCTTTAATAGTCCTGATTCCCTTGCAAATTAGATTGCCGAGTCCTCGTGGCTCACAGATTACTACAACAATAGTAGCAGGTACATGTAATGCAATGCTTTGACGTAAGAGCGATGCTTGTTTAATTTGAACTTCTTCTTCTTCTTCATCATCAATCTAGGATGGGTTCCAGACGAGAGCCTGGCATAGCAAGGATGGATGTCATTTCATCGTTTGATTTCGTCCATAGTCGGACCCTGCTCTTCTATATGATGTTTGAATATGTTGTTTTATTGATGTGATCTTGATGTAGTTTGTGGCAAGTGTACGCCAATTCCATATACTCATCTCTTATGTACATGTACTTTAAATGATATCCATTCTTGCGAAACAACGAGATGCGCTTCTATCCCTGTCGAGGCCCTCGAGATGAATAGGGATAGGATCGCATCTTGGGCGTTACATGCTTTGTGATGGGTTCCATCTTGGAGTGTTCTTTCCTACTGACAGAAGGGGCAGCAAGACACACATGTATCGTTGCCATAAAGGATAACAAGATGTGGTCTATTACTACATGAATAGATCTTGTCTACATCATATCACCGTTCTTATTGCATTACTCCATTTTCCCATGAACTTAATACACTAGATGCATGCTCGATAGTGGTCGATGTGTGGAGTAATAGAAGTAGATGCAGAATCGTTTCGGTCTACTTATCTTGGACATGATGCCTATATAATGATCATTGCCTATATATCATCATGATTATTTGATCTATTGTCAATTGTCCAACAGTAATTTGTTCACCCACTGTGTGATGTACTCATGAGAGAGCCACTAGTGAAACCTACGGCCCCCGGGTCTACTTTTCCAACATATTGCTTTCCGATCTACTATTTATAACTTTTGTTTTCAGATCTATTAATCCACAAAAACAAAAATACCTTGTTGCACTTTTTATTTATTTATTTTACTTTGTGTTGTTGCGAGATCTATTTTCCAAAACTATCATTACCTAATCTATCTTATTATCGTAGAGAGCGTGACAAGCTCTCTTTTGCGTCTGGTTGCAAGTATTACTTGTTTATGTGCAAGTGTGGTTTATGTGGGTGCGTGATCTTACTCTACAGATTGATACCTTGGTTCCATAAACTGAGGGAAATACTTATTGTCGATGTGCTGCATCATCCCTTCCTATTTGGGGAAATACAGACGCAATCCCAAGCCACGTCAAAGGAATTTCTGGTGCCGGTGCCAGCGAGGAAGCAGTCTCATCTACCAGGTGCCTAATCACAAATCTCATCTCCTTGAAATTGACATTATTTTCAATTTTCCTCTCGTTTTTCTCTCCCCCACTTCACAAATTTGTCGTTTTATTGTCCCTCTCTTTTTTGTTTGCCTTCTTTTTTTGCCAGATCTCTTATTTGCTTGCAATCTTGTTTGTGTAGTCATGATGACTCAAGAACACATAAAGTTGTGTGATTTGTCCGATACCAATAATAATGATTTTATTAGCACTCCTATTGCTCCTCCCGCCACTAGTGTGGAGTCTAGTGATATTAATGCCGTTTTGTTGAATCTTGTCATGAAAGATAAATTTTCTGGTACTCCTAATGACGATGCCGCGTCCCATCTAAATACCTTCGTGGAATTATGCGTTATGCAAAAGGAAAATATGTGGACAATGATATTGTGAAGTTTAAATCGCTTTCTTTCTCTTTGCGGGATCGTGCAAAAAACTGGTTTTCTTCTTTGCCTCGCAATAGTATCGATTCTTGTGATATGTGCAAAGACGCTTTTATTACTAAGCATTTTCCGCCCGCAAAAATTATTTCCCTTAGAAATTAAATCATGAATTTTAAGCAACCTGAGCATGAAGATGTTGCACAATCTTGGGAAAGAATGAAGTTTATGCTAAGAAATTGTCCTACTGATGGTTTAAACCTTTGGATGATCATACAAAATTTTTATGCGGGATTGAATTTTGTCTTTAGAAATCTTTTAGATTCCGCTGCTGATGGTACTTTTATGGAAATTACTTTGGGTGAAGCTACTAAATTGCTAGATAATATTATGGCAAATTATTCACAATGGCATACCGAAAGAGCACCTACTACTAAAAAGGTTAATTCGGTAGAAGAAATTAGTACTTTCAGTGAAAAAGTTGATGCTCTTATGAAGTTGGTTGCTAGTAAAAATGCTCCTCTTGATCTTAATGATATGGCTTTGTCTACTTTAATTGAGCAAAATAATGATTCCATAGATGTGAATTTCATCTCGCGAAACAATTTCAATAACAATGCTTATAGAGGTAATTTTAATCCTAGGCCTTTTCCTCGAAATTCCACTAATAATTACGCAAATTCCTATGGTAATAATAATAATAATAATAATAATACCAATAATTATAATAGTAACACCTCTGATCTTGAGAATATTTTGAAAGAATTTATCAATGCTCAGAAGTCTTGCAATGCTACAATAGAAGAAAAGTTGAATAAGATTGATGATATGTCTAGAATCATTGATAGAATTTCCAATGATGTTGAAAATCTCAAGTTGCATGCTTTTCCACCTAATATCAGTGAATCAATTAAAGTTTTACATGTTTCCATGGATGAAAGTAAGAAAAGAACCGCTATGCTTAGAACTAAAAGAGAATTTTTAGAAAAAGTTTTTTGTAGCGAGTACTTTCATAACAATGATGAAGATCTTAAAATGATTGGTGTTTGCTGTATTGATTACTTGTTTAGTAATGTTAAAATTGATTATAAAGGGTCTGAAGAAGGGTCAACTTTATCTAGAGGGCATCCCAATGATGTAACCACTATCTTGATATTTTTTTGATAAAAGTGGGTTTGGAGAGGTCAAAAATTTAACTAGTGATGTAACCACTATCTTTGATTACAAATACTTTAATTATGAGAGTTTCTCCTTGGTTGATTGTATTTATTTCCTACAATCTATGATAAATTCACCCCATGCTTATGAACAATATAAAGCTTTTACTAAACATATCGTTGATGCCATGATGAAATCCTTAGAAGGGAAGTTAGAATTAGAGATTTCAATTCCTAGAAAATTACATGATCAGTGGGAACCTACCATTAAAGTCAAGATTAAATACTATCAATGCTTTGCTTTGTGTGATTTTGGTGCTAGTGTTTCCACAATTCCGAAATCTCTATGTGATGTGCTTGGTCTTAACTATATTGAAGAATGTTCTCTTAATTTGCACTTGGAGGATTCTACTATTAAAAAGCCTTTGGGAAGAATTAACGATGCTCTTATTCTTTCAAATATGAATTATTTTCCCATTGATTTTATTGTTCTTGATATTGATTGCAACCCGTCTTGTCCTATCGTACTTGGTAGAGCGTTTTTACACACTATAGGTGTCGTGATTGATATGAAAAAAGGCAATATTTAATTTCAGATTCCCCTTAGAAAGGGTATGGAACACTTCCCTAGAACAAGAATTAAGCCACCCTATGACTCAATCATGAGGGCCTTCTATGGAGTGCAAACTAAGGATGACAATACTTGAATATATGCGTTATGCCTAGCTAGGGGCGTAAAACAATAGCGCTTGTTCCGAAGCAAGCCAATGAATAAATTATTTTTATCTTTTGCTTTCTATTTTGAAGTGTTTTGCACAATTATGATTCTGTTATGATAGTGTTTTTATGTTTTATTTAGTGTATGTGCCAAGTAATGCCACTAGTGAAACCTACGGCCCCCCGTGTCTATTTTTCCAACATATTGCTTTCAGATCTACTATTTGCATGTTCTGTTTTCAGATCTATTAATTCAAAAAACCAACTATACCTTGCTGCACTTTTTATTGATTTGTTTTGTGTTCTTGCAAGATCTATTTGCCAAAACTATCATACCTAATCTATCTTCTTACCATAGAGAGTGTGACAACCTCTGTTTCGCGTTGGATTGCAAGTATTTGTTGTTTGTGTGCATGTGTTGTTTACGTGGGTGCGTGATCTCCCTCTATGGATTCATACCTTTGTTTCATAAAGTGAGGGAAATACTTACCGTCGCTGTGTTGCATCATCCCTTCCTCTTTGGGGAGATACCAACGCAGTCTCAAGCCACGTCATGGTTAAGGCTTTCTTAAGTGTTTCAAAGGCTTCCACACAATCATCATCAAAAGGGGAATATCCTTTTGTAAAAGATTAGTAAGAGGCCTAGAAATTTTTGAGAAGTCTTTAACAAACCTATTATAGAAACCAGCGTGCCCAAGGAAACTTCGAATACCTGTAATATCTTTAGGACACGACATTTTCTCAATTGCATCAACTTTAGGTTGATCCACATCAGTACCTCTTTCACAAATTCTATCCCCCAAGACAATACCTTCATTAACCATAAAGTGGCATCGTTGATTAATCTTATGTTTGCATCAGTGAATCTTCTCTTCCCTAGTTAATTCTTTCATGAGTTGCATCATTGATTAATGCTATGTTTGCTAGTCTCCACTTTTCTTTATTGTGATGTCATTGCTCACCATAATATTAGCGTATGATCTTTTTCATTTAGTTTCTTTTATCATGATTGCAACAAGAAAGTAAAAGGGACGAAATCTCAAACTAAACTTTATTATATAACTCTCACTCGATTACATAGATAGATAGATCACGAAACTAGCACTCGAAAATAGATCATACAAAACTTTTATTCAACTAGATCATGAAAAGGCTAAGGATCAAAAAATAGAAAGCAAAGGTAAAATTTGATGGTGATACAATACCGGGGCACCTCCCCCGAGCTTGGCTCAATCCAAGGGGAGTGCCCTTACCTGTGTACTCGGGTCTCCTTTGGTGGTGGTGATGATGAAGGTGGTGGTGACGAAACGGTAGTAGGTTTATCCTCCGGCTTCTAGGGCAAGGGTTCACCATCAAAACTTGATGCATGAGTCCCTGGAGTCCCGCAATTGGCAGCTAAGCTTATACCTTTGAATCTCGCCTCATACTCAAAAACTTGATTTTGAAGATCATAAATTTGACTCTGCAGAAATTTGATTTGCTCGTTGAAGTTGAACACGATGTATTTCATGGACTCTCCATGCACCGTGTGATCACAGGTGAATTTTGTGATCATAGAGTGATTGGCACCAAGTCCACGTTCTACCATCCCTTTGCACTTGAAGACGTCTTGCTCCACAGTTTCCAGCCTGGCCTCCACACTTCCAGTCCTCTTGGGCACATGAACATCCCGGATGTGAAGCACCCCCTCACACATCTCAATGGTTTGAGGGTGCTTCATCACCTCCAATAGATACGGGTTGATAACCTTCTCGAAGAACTTGTCCTTGGGGGAACTTGAGGAAGCCATGAGGATTTAGATCTGACAAGAATAAAGCACGAAACAAGAACATAAGAAAATCTCGCGATGCGGTTGTCAAAGAGGTCGAGGGTATATATAAAGAAGTTGTATTCCTGTAAACCAAGAAAACAAGATGAAAATGGAGTTGGGAAGGCTCCCAAGATGGGCACGCTCCACCTGTGCGCGCCAGGGATGGCAACCGCACCCTGGTGGGTTGGGTCCTCCTCGGTTACCTTCTGGTTTATTTTTTATTTCCTAAAATTCATAAATATTCCAAAACTGATAAAAATATTTTTGCGGATTTTTCGAAGACTGTTTAGTTATCGTATCACGTACCTCTTTATTTTTCACGATTCTGGAGTGTTCCGGAAAAAAAAAATTATGTGTTCCTCCCGTGTCATGGTTTGGATAACATTGCTTTCAACATTAATAGGCGTACCTGAGATATAGTATTTAATTCTTTGTCCTTTGACCACCTTCGGGTTGGTACCTTGCGCATTATTAATCTTAATAGATCCAGAGCAATAAACCTCTTCGATAACATAGGGTCCTTGCCATTTGGAGAGAAGTTTTCCGGCAAAAAATCTGAAACGAGAATAGTACAAAAGAACATATTCTCTAACTTTGAATTCTCGCCATTGGATTATTTTGTCGTGCCATCTTTTAAATTTTTCTTTGAATAACTTGGCATTTTCATAAGCTTGGGTTCTCCATTCATCTAATGAGCTAATATGAAATAACCTCTTTTCACCAACAAGTTTGGAATCATAGTTTAGTTCTTTGATTGCCCGAAATTCTTTATGTTCTAATTCTAGAGGCAACTGACAACCTTTCCCATAAACCATCTTATATGGAGACATACCCATAGGATTTGTATACGCTGTTCTATAGGCCCAAAGTGCATCATCTAGTTTCTTAGAACAATTATTTCGGGACCTATTAACAATTTTTTGTAATATCAATTTTATTTCTCTATTGCTAAGTTCAACTTGACCACTAAATTGAGGATATAGGATGATGCAATTCTATAGTTAACATCATATTTAGCAAGCATCTTACGGAAAGCACCATGAATAAAGTGTGAACCACCATCAGTCATTAGATATCTAGGGAATTAACTTCCTTAAGTATTTTAATGGAAGTATGATGATTAGCACTACTAGTTGGAATAGATTCTACCCACTTAGTGACACAATCAACAGCAACCAAAATATGACTGTACCCATCAGAGGAAGGAAAAGGTCCCATATACACAAAACCCCAAACATCAAATGGTTCAACAACCAGTGAATAGTTCATAGGCGTATCCTGACACTTATTGATATTACCAATTATTTCACATTCAACACAAGACAAGAAAAACTTATAGGCATCCTTGAAGAGAGTAGGCCAATAAAAACTAGATTGTAACACCTTAAGAGAAGTTCTATCTCCAGCATGATATCCTCCATAAGCTTCGGATTGACATTTCCGTAAGATTTGTTCATGTTCATGATTAGGTACACAATGTCTAATAATACCATCTACTCCTCCTTTATAAATATGTGGGTCATCCCAAAAGTAATGTCTTAAGTCATAGAAGATTTTTTTTCTTTTGTTCGTATATGAAACAAGGTGGAATATATTTAGCAAAAATGTAATTAGCATAGTCAGCATACCATGGAGTGTTTTGAGAGACATTTATTGTAGCTACTTATTCATTGGGAAAACTATCATCAATAGGTAGTGGGTCATCAAGAATATATTCTAACCTAGACAAGTTATGAACTAGTGGGTTCTCATCTCCCTTCCTAGCAACGATATGTAAGGTCTGAATTTATCACAAGCAAACACGAGTGCTAAAAATTCTTTTTTAGTAGTGGCATAATTTCTTTGGGCACTATCTAGAGTATTGCTAGCATAATGGATAACATTTAATTTCTTATCAACCCTTTGTCCTAGAATAGCACCAACAACATAATCACTAGCATCATACATAATTTCAAAAGGCAATATCCAGTTAGGTGGTTGAATAATAGGTGTAGTGGCTTAGGCTTTCTTTAGTGTTTCAAAGCCTTCCATGCAATCATCGTAAAAAACAAAGGGAATATCCTTTTGCAAAAGATTGGTAAGAGGCCTAGAAATCTTTGAAAAGTCTTTAATAAACCTCCTATAAAAAACAACGTGACCAAGGAAGCTTCGAATACCTTTGATATCTTTAAGACATGGCATTTTCTCAATTGCATCAACTTTAGCTTGATCCACCTGAATACCTCGTTCGGAGATCTTTTGCCCCAAGACAATGCCTTCATTAACCATAAAGTGGCACTTATCCCAATGCAAGACGAGATTAGTTTGTTCACATCTCTGCAAAACTCGATAAGGGTTGCTTAAGCAATCATGAAAAGAATTTCTGTAACGGAAAAATTATTCATGAAAACCTCCAAAAGCTATTCACAAAAATTAGAGAATATAGCAGTTATAGATCTTTGAAAGGTAGCAGGTGCATTGGATAAACCAAAAGGCATACGTTTATAAGCATAGGTTCCAAAAGGACAAGTAAAGGTGGTTTCCTCTTGATCAGATTGTGACACAGGTATTTGGTAGAAACCCTAATATTCATCTAGGAAACAACAATGTGTGTGCTTAGATAAGTTTCAAGCATTTGATCAATAAAAGGCAAGGGGTAATGATCTTTTCTACTAGCTTTATTTAATTTTCTAAAATCAATTACCATCCTATAGCCAGTAACAATTATTTCTGGAATAAGCTCATTTTTATCATTCTTAGGGATACAATGAACATGACTCACCCATATACTATTAGCTATAGGATAGATTATACCTGCTTCCAGAAGCTTTAATATTTCAGTTCTTACCACTTCTTTCATGTGAGGATTCAATCGTCCTTGGCAATCAACGACGGGTTTAGCATCAAGTTCCATATTAATATTGTGCCGACGTAGAGTGGGACTAATGCCCTTAAGATCATCAAGAGCATATCCAATAGCAGCCCAATGCTTCCTCAGAATTTTTAATAATCTTTCTTCTTCATGTTCTGAAAAGTTAGCACTAATAATAACAGGATATATGTTTTTCTCATCAAGGTAAGCATATTTCAGAGTGTTAGGCAATTGTTTTAGTTCAAACACATGATGACCTTTAGGTGGAGGAGGACCTCCAAGAGTTTCAATGGGCAAATTGTGTTTCAGTAGAGGTTGTTGTTCAAAGAAATTTTTATCTATTTCATTTCTTTCATGAAAGTGCAAATCATTTTCATGGTCTAGCAAATATTGTTCTAATGGATTAGTAGGAGGAACGGCAATAGAAGCAAGACCAAGTATTTCATCCTTACTAGGTAATTCTCTATCACGAGGTTGTCTACTAAACTTGGAAAAATTAAACTCATGAGACACATCACCAAACTCAACACCACGAGTTTATTTTTTGCAATCTATCTTAGCATTAATAGTGTTCAAGAAAGGTCTACCAAAGATAATGGGACAAAAGTCATCTTGTGGGGAAGCAAGAACTAGAAAATCCGTATGATATTTTGTTTTCCTAGACAAGATTTCAATGTCTCTAACAATCCCCCTATTAAACTTGTGAAGTTACCCCAAACAAACCCCTCAAAGGATTACTTTCCATAGTAACAAGTGACAGTAAATTTCAACACGTAGTGTAAGTTTTTCCTTACCGATTTCCACTTACCAAGAGCGCTTCACTCCCCAGCAACGGTGCCAGAAAAGAGTATTGATGACCCACAAGTATAGGGGATCAATCGTAGTCCTTTCGATAAGTAAGAGTGTCGAAGCCAAAGAGGAGCAGAAGGATGTGATAAGCGGTTTTCAACAAGGTAATTTCTGCAAGCACTGAAACTGTAAGTAGCAAGTTGTTTGATAGCAAGGCAATTTGTAACGAACAAGTAACAGTAACAATAGGTAAGGTGCAGCAAGGTAGCCAAATAGTTTTGTGGCAAAGGACAGGCCAAAAGTATCTCTTATGACGAGCAAAGTATTCTTGAGGGTACACGGGAATTTCATCTAGTCACTTTCATCATGTTGGTTTGATTCGTGTTCACTACTTTGATAATTTGATATGTGGGTGGACCTGTGCTAAGGTGTTGTTCTTACTTGAACTAATAACCTACATATGATTAACCCCCTCGCAAGTGTCGGTGTAGTGAATAGGGGGTTGTTCGCTACCCCTGGACACGCACCAACAATCACAGGCTCTAGGCGGGAAAGGCATGGCAGAGAAGAAATCCACTTGTAGGACATATCTAGGCCCCAGGTAACAGGTCAACACATCACTGGCAAGCTCAAGGCCGGCAAGAACAAGATAGAGTTTCCGGGAAGCAAGCCTTACTGAGAGAAGACCTCGAGGCAGGTCACCAGAAGACCAAAAGCTGGGACCCCAACAAGATCTTGTCTGGATGGCTTACGAAATCCCGGCAGGACCTGCACTCGGCAAGACCTCAGCAGGATGTCACCGCTCCAGCGCAACGACCAGCTGTCAGACAGGCCTTAGCCTCCTAAGTACGTGTCAAGGCGTTAGCAATGATGGGGTTAAGCGGTGCTCATGGGACGACCCCTTTTTCGGTCCCCAAGAAGATTAGGGACAGCTAAACAAAGCATTCAATGCATTTGTCCTATGTCGTCGATATTATGTATGATAACACTGTAGCCACTTTGCACCTCATGTATGTACTGTGCACCACTATTGGTGACCCCTTTGACATATAAAAGGAGGCCCAAGGCATTTCAACAGAGGAGGAGGAGATTCTAGCTCAGATGCATGCGTAGCGGCTGTGTACTGTTCTCACATAGCACTCCTGTAGTCAGAGCTCAAACACTCATAATACACTAAAGTAGGAGTAGGTTTTTACGCTTCTGAGCGGCCCGAACCTGGGTAAAAATCCCTCGCGTTGCTCGTTCGATCTGCTCTTTGTGCACTCCTTCTTCCTACCGAACTATAAAGGGATCCACGCGATCCCATAGGTGTTGTTCCCTGACATCTTTGGCGCGCTAGGTAGGGGAGAGGGTTGCATGAACCTGATCTAGTGATCAGCGTGCCAGCTTCTTGATCATGTTCATCGTCATGGCCCCTGTCGTGGATTTGTCACGGTAGATGATGGATATTGCGGTCGGCGGCTTGCGCGCATTAGTTGGGCGGCTCGTACAGGCAAGCACTGCATCGATATGTTGATGTAGATTGGACCATAGGGCGGCGATTTAGAACCTTCCGTTGGGCGGCTTGTATTGGTGTATGCAGCCATTGGCGAGTTGATGTAGACGTTGAAAACATGTCGTGGCATTGTAACCTGGTGTTGTAGTGAAAGACGTTGTGGCGTTGTAAGCCGGCGCGAATGGCGAGAGACGGCCATGACGTTGTAAGACGGCATGGATGGCAAGAAACGGCCATGGCGTTGTAAGACGGCACGGATGGCGAGTCAGCCGTGGCGTTGTTGATGAAAATCATGCCGCGGGTACAGCCGGTTGTCGCGTCCATTGGGCGGCTCACGCACATCCATTGGACGGATGAACAAATAGCCGCTTCCCCGATATGTTGATGTAGACGTAGAAGTCAGCCGCGGTGTTTGAAGACGGCACGGTCGTGAGAGACGGTCGCGGTTTTTAAGCCGGTACGGTCGCGAGAGACGGACGCGCGTTGAAGGCCGGCGCAAACGGTGAGTCGCCCGTGGCGTTAGAAACCAACATGGACGGCGAGTCGTCGTGGCATTTTTAATCCGACGCGGTTGCGGGATACGGTCGTGACATTGAAGGCCGGCGCAAACGGTGAGTCGCCCATGGCATTAGAAACCAGCATGGACGGCGAGTCGTCGTGGCGTTGTTGGTGAAAAACCACACCACGGATGCGGCGGTTTGCTGCATCCATTGGGCGGATCATACTGGTGGGTGAGCGCGCGCGGTACCGTTGAGTTGGCGTAGACCGTCCGCGGGGCAGCGACTCACGCGCGTCCATTGAGCAACGCGACACGAGCAAATTCCAGTATAGAATAATGCTGGCATGCACTCTATCTCCGCGGTTTAACTTCACCTTGGTAGCGAGTAATTGTCTTGTACATAGAAATACTGCAGGCCAAGTAATTTTTCTTCATAGAAAATAATATGTATTGAAAAACAAATTGGATGGATAGCACCTGGTATTTTTGTCGTCAGATGGGTATTGGTGTAGTATAATGTCCGTTGGGCGGACAGACGAAAAACATCGCCTTCACCGTGTAATCCTTTGAAAATCTGCCAGTGCTTCTCACCTCGGGGTGGCTGATTAAAATGTCCGGTTTCAGAATTGCTTTGAAGTATTACTTGGCCTCGTTTGTTGACGTAGATGAGTAGAAGCATCTGACGCTGGACACACCATGTGTGTGTGCAAACTGACTACAATGAAGGAGCCACAGCACTGCTTGGTGGCGATGGAGATACTTGCTGCAAACAAAATGGCTGAGGGGCACTGCGGGCTACTCTCTGAAGCAAGGCCATGGCAGAGGCGAGATGAGGCGGAGCTTGGCGAGGCGCGGCGGAGGCCGGCGCTGCGACGGCTCAAGGTGCGCAGGGGAAAACGGGGCCGGCAGAGTCGTGCAGCAAAGGAGCAGGGGAAAATAGACCCGACAGAGCCACGCAGCAAGGGAGCAGGGGCTCGGCAAAGCCAACGCGAATCCGAGTCACAGGCGGAGCGAGGCCATGGCAGAGGCGGACCACGGCGGCAGCTCGACGGGCCGTGGCTTGGACTGCCGGTGAGCGAGGCAACTGGTAGGAAGCGGTGACTCGGCAGCGCAAGGCGGCTCGCCGGCAGGCGCAGCGCGCGACGGGGCCGCTCGATGGGTCGGCTCGCTGGTAGGAGCGGCGCGCGACGGGGCGGCTCGCCCGCAGGAGCAGAGGCGCGGGGCGCGGTGGCGGCAAGGCGGAGCCCGCGGGCGGGACCCGGACGAGCAGGCGCAGCATTGGAGTGAGGCGCATGGCGAGGTCACGGCGCGTGAGTCTGTCGTGCCAGTCCGTCTCCGGGTCGTTTCCGGTTTGGGTGAAGTTGTGTCCGCGTCCCGGTCGGCTTTCGAATCCGCGTTCACCTTCAGTTCGTGGCCTTCTTTGTTTTCTTTGAGGTAGAGTCAAACTAGTAACGATGTTATGAAGCTTTTATTGTAAAAAAGTCATAGTACGGTCCTTCTCGTGAAGCAGCAAAAATCTGTAAAAACTGTCTTCACATCAAAACTTGAAGCGCCTCAGGTTGATTGTACGTAGTAGCAATAATTTTCGATCGGTAAAAACCAGACTCAGCGATGTGTACAGGGCACCGCGTTAGAGTTTGTGCAATTGTAGATGAGGCGTCAATAGTAGCAGCCCAGATCATGCTGGATGGTGTCTGTAGCACGAACCGGATCGCGAGACCAGCCTTGCGTCGTTGAGGAAACACCACTTTTTTCTGTCGCCAACTGTTGCTTGTATGTATCTTAACGGAATTTTTCTTGCTATCGATCCAGAGGTTTTCGTGCGTGCCGCCGCCGTTGAAGTTACTTTTCTCCTCTGATCCAGTTTATGTTGTTGAAATTCTTTCAATTTTGATTGGTGAACTCCGAGTCGATGAAGGTCCTTTTGATATATTTTCTTCAACTGTCAAATCTTGAGTTTCTCGATCCCTTGGAAAGATCCCTTCAAGAACTTAGCACCACCGTATGCACGCCTCACGGTGGGCGCCAACTGTCATGGATTTGTCACGGTAGATGTCCGGATGAATGGACTTAGGTTCGGGGCGAAGACGCAACTACGTGGTGGCTTGAAGGGGTTGATCGGAATCGAGAGACACGGAGTTTACCTAGGTTTGGCCCCTCTGATGGAGGTAAAAGCCTACGTCCTGCTTGTCTGGTATTGATGATGAAGAAGATCTCTCGGTTACAAGGGTGTTGTTTTGCTACCTCTAATCACGAGAATCTCTCATCTCTTGTCTATCTAAGACCTGTCTATTGAGATGTCTAAAAACTTGTGAACTTGTGAACTTGTCTTTCTAGGGGTGCTCTACCCCTCCTTATATAAGTGAAGAGGGTAGGTTTACATGTAGAGTCCTATTAGGAGTAGGATTAGGACTAGTCTTTCATGAATCCTAATCCGGGTCTTGTTTCCTTTGTGAAGAAATCCTTTCTTTCCTTGGGACTTCTCTTGTGAGCCGCCCCGTGCCGGCTTACGCGCTAGGTCTTGGGCCTAGTCGTCATGCGACCCGCCTATCGGGTCATCAATAAAACGTCATGTCTTGACCGGGTCTCCTATGAGTCGTCAGGCCGGGTCATGTCGTGGGGTATATCCCCGACAGTGCCCAAGAAGAAACCGGGGCGGCTGAAATACTTTACGAAAGCTAAGTCCTAAAACTTCGATGGATTTTTGCTGTTTAGTTTTATCCTTGATGGTTTGTTTTTGTACAACTTGTGCGCAAGGGGGCGCTCTTGAAATACTTTGCGTTCCTGGTTGTTCTGGGTTTGCCCAGCAACATAGATGCAGTTGTAGTTGTTTGTAGAGCGGCAAGCTCCCGAAGAGGCGACGTTCTCGATAGGCTGCTAGACATGACCTGATCCTAAGCGTCGTCGACTGGAACGTGCACATTTGGGGAGTATTTCAGCAAGCATAGGGATTCATTGTACAAAAATGCAATCATCCAAGGAGAAGGCTAGATAAGTTTTATCTTTAGATTTCTGCGTAAACCCGTATGCCGAGGAGCCTTCCTGGGGCTAGTCGTGCTTCTAATCGCTTCGAGTATGCTCGGCAATGTGAGCAGCTGCACTAAAACTGGGAGGGAAAAACTTTCTGGGAGGCGACGTTCCCGGCAACCTGCAAGGACCCGTTCCTCAAGCGCTGTCAGCTGGAGCGTGCGCACTAGAAAGTTTTTCGGCAAGAGTGGGTCGTCTTGATTGATTTTTTCGTCCTTGTATATCAATATCCAGGCGAAAGGACCTTGCCATGGTTAGACCGCACTCTAGTTTTGCCTCGAGTCCGCTCGGCAAACTTAGCAGCTACGTTCTGACCCAGCAAGTCGCCTTGCTAGTGACGACATTTCCAGCAGGCTGCTAAAGACCTGTTCCGCAAAGCGCGCGTGGCAAGTGTGTGCGTCGGCAAGGTTTCCAAACAGCATAGGATATAAGATATATGCAAGGACGGAATTAATCAAGAGAGAAGCAAGCATTCATTTAGCATAAAGACATATGTTTCGCGTACATAAAGATTGGTCTAACTAAGATAATTGTTTCTTTATATGTGCCATTGCAGCAACAGGGATGCGATGGGTACTTCAGTCTCGGCAGTTGCTTTATTCTCAGCGATGCGCGGCAGACGAGAAAGCCAAGGACGTCGTGCCGGAGGCCGGCAAGACAACAGTGAGGCATTCATAGTAGACAGTGGTAACAGTAGAGATGCTCGTATGAATCGAGCACCGCACCCGCAGTACCCTTTTTGGGGAAGCCTCGAGGCCTGGCTCTTCATCGCAGAGTATGGTACTCCCTTTCGGGCACATGACTCCTGCTGGCGCGCTGCTCTATCTGCCCACGCTACCAGCAAGTCAAAGGCCCAGCAAACCGCGAGCTCTCTTGCATCATCATCAGTGTGCAGTTTAAAAGTCATGAGTGGCGGTTACCTCTTGCCACGCGTGTACCGGTGCGTGTTTTTGGGCCTGGCCTAGACAAACATCATGCATGTTTGTCCGGCCCAGGCCCGGGGGCTCTTGTCGATGTAGTGAACAGGGGGCATTTGCTACCCCTGGACACGCACCAGCAAGTCGCAGCCTCCAGACGGGAAGGGCATGGTAGAGAAGAAATCCACTTGTAGGACATATCCAGGACCCAGGTAACAGGTCAACACATCACTAGCAACCTCAAGGCCGGCAAGATCAAGATGGAGTTTCCGGGAAGCAAGCCTTCCTGAGAGAAGACCTCAAGGTAGGTCACCAGAAGACCAAACTCTGGGACCCCAGCAAGATCTTGTCGGGATGGCTTACGAAACCCCGGCAGGACCTGCACCCGGCAAGACCTCACCAGCATGTCACCGCTCTAGCTCAACGACCAGCTGTCAGACATGCCTTAGCCTCCTGAGTACGTGTCAAGGCGTTAGCGATGATGGGATTAAGCGGTGCTGATGGGACGGCCCCATTTTCGGTCCCCAAGAAGATTAGGGACAGCTAAAGAGAGCATTCAATGCATCTATCCTATGTCATCAGTATTATGTATGATAACACTCTAGCCACTTTGCACCTCATGTATGTAATGTGCGCCACTGTTGGTGACCCCTTTGACATATAAAAGGAGGCCCAAGGCGTTTCAACAGAGGAGGAGGAGATTCTAGCTCAGATGCATGCGTAGCGGTTATGTACTTTTCATCACATAGCACTCATGTACTCAGAGCTCAAACACTCATAATACACTAAAGCAGGAGTAGGGTTTTACGCTTCTCACCGGCACAAACCTGGGTAAAAATCCCTCGCGTTGCTCGTTAGATCTGCTCTTTGTGCACACCTTCTCCCTGCCAAACCGTAAAGGGATCCACGCAATCCCATAGGTGTCGTTCCCTGACAGCAAGCATCAGCAACTACGAGAATTTTTTTAAGACAAAGTATAACCGTAGTACTAAACATGTGGACTCAAATCAGCCATTACGAAGTAGTGCATAAACTAGGGTTTAAGCTTCTGTCACTCTAGCAGCTCATCATCTAATAACTACTTCACAATGCATTCCCTTAGGCCCAAGGACGGTGAAGTGTCATGTAGTCAACGTTTACATGACACCACTACGGAAATCACAACATACATATCATCAAAATGTCAAACACATATCAAATTCACATGATTACTTGCAACATGACTTCTCCTATGACCTCAAAAACAAAGGCAACTACTCATACATAATATCCATGCTACAGATCAGAGGGGTATTAAATAGCATAGTGGATATGAACATATAATCTTCCACCAAATAAATCATATAGTAATCAACTATGTGATGTAATCAACACTACTAGTCACCCACAGGTACCAATCTGAGGTTTCGGTACGAAGATTGAACACAAGAGATGAACTAGGGTTTGATAGGATATGGCGTTGTTGAAAATGTTGATAAAGAATGGAATCCCAAAGATGAGAGTGTTGTTGGTGATGACTATGGCTTAGATTTACCCTCCGGGGTCCTGGCGCGCCCTGGTGGAGTGTGGCCACCTTGTAGCCCCCCTCCGGTAGTTCTCAGCTCTAGTAATTCTTATTTATTCCATAAAAATTCTCCAAAAATTTCCAGCTTCATTGGAGTTGTCCGGAATAGGTATCACTGAAGTGCTTTTTCTAGGTGCTGAATTCCAGTTGCCGACATTCTCCCTCTTGATGTAAACCTTGTAAATTGTGAGAGAAAAGGCATTAGAATTACTCCCGAAAGCATTATTATGCATAAAAACATTATAAAAAATAGTAGTAAAACATGATGCAAAATGGACGTATAACAATATAAGCAGTTGGCACAGTTGGATCAACATTGTAAATGATAGTTTCTTCTTTAGCTATGACCGGTTCTTTAATTTGTTTTTTAATAGGGGGTGATATTTAAATCATTTCTCTTTAGGGAAATCGATGTCAGTCACAAAAGATTCACAAATAGAGGCTACTATCTCAGAGTCAAGTCCATATTTAGTGCTAAACTTGTGAAAAGCATCTTCACAAAGTGCTCTACGATTTTCGGAGGTATTATCTCCTTTGGCGGCGGGGGCGGGGGTGGTGCAAAATGGGGCTTCACTTCGGCGGGGGCGGTTTCCTCATTAGTCATATCATAGGCTAACTTATTTTTGGCACGAGTCGCATCATTAGCTTTCTTATTTCTACTTTTCTTCTAAATAGGACTAGTCAATGGAGCGGTGGTCTCCTTGCATAAATTCATCCACCCTGACTTAAGCATAGCCAGCTGGACTCGGATTGCCATGGATGGTTGCTTCATGTGCATTCAGTAAAGCAAAGCCGACCGCCACCTTCATGGATATTTTCTTCATTTTCTGGTGTAGATCACAATCTGTCCTGTCTTTAATACCATCCACGGGGTAGCGAGCCAACAGTGCATCATCAGCCTAGACCCCAGTGGAATCCATGCTGCTTTTCCGCATAGATGGGACGCTGCTATCCAATGATGGATCTGCTTCCTCCTATCGCGGAGATGCCCTTTGCTGGCTAATTGTGTCAATTTGCTCCTGGTGCCACTTTAACATGCGGTGCATCTCCTCGTTATTTGTTTCTATCCTCTTAATCTGGTCTACATCCTCCTTCTTTTTTCTCTGACGGCTTCTATAAGTGTCGTTCCGCTCCGAAAACCCCTGAACCCACGGAACAACGTCCTTGCCTCGTATTCGTCCTCTGCGAATAGGATTGCTGAGGGCACGTGTAAGATCGTCGTTCTCTCTCTCTCTCTCACGCTAGAACAACCCCTTTTGAGCATCTTCTATTGCTTAAGGTAAAGCTTCTGAGGCTGTTTTAAGATTTGCCTTTGCAATAATCTTCCGTGTCTTTGGGTCCAACCTTACCCCATGTGCATAAAACCAAGTCATGGACCTCACGGGCCAATTCGTTGTAGGTGGAGTGACCCCCGTCTACAACCATCTTGGCCTCAGCTGCTTTCCACTTAAGCACGGATCTCTTGTAGCCACCTGTCCCCAAAATATGGTGATATTCCTTTTTCTCAAAATTTAACTAATGTATTCTTGACCTTTTTAGAGCTGTAGCCGAATCCTTGTGCTCCAAAAATGCGTCCCAGTGATAATTTATCTTCTCTAGTGCTCTAGTGAATTTTGCAGTCCTCTGTTCTGTCTTCGTGTGGTCGCTTGATGACCCACAAGTATAGGGGATCAATCGTATTCCTTTCGATAAGTAAGAGTGTCGAACCCAAGGAGGAGCAGAAGGAAATGGTAAGCGGTTTTCAGAAAGGTAAATTTGCAGGTACTGAAATTGTAAGTAAAAGGTTTTTATAGCAAGGTAATTTGTAACGACCAAGTAACAGTAATAATAGGTAAGGTGCAGCAAGGTAGCCCAATCCTATTGTGGCAAAGTATAGGCCAAAACTATCTCTTATGATAAGCAAAGGTTTCTTGAGGGTAAACGAGAATTTCATCTAGTCACTTTCATCATGTTGGTTTGATTCGTGTTAGCTACTTTGATAATTTGATATGTGGGTGGACCAGTGCTAAGGTGTTGTTCTTACTTGAACTAACAACCTAATTATGATTAACCCCCTCGCAAGAATCCACAACTATGAGAAAAGTATTAAAACAAAGTCTAACCATAGCATTAAACATGTGGACCCAAATCAGCCCCTTACGAAGTAGCGCATAAACTAGGTTGAAGCTTCTGTCACTCTAGCGACCCATCATCTAATAACTACTCCACAATACATTCCCTTGGGCCCAAGGATGGTGAAGTGTCATGTATCCAACATTCACATGACACCACTAATGGAATCACAACATACATATGTCACGCCCAAGATGCGATCCTATCCTTATTTTTGCACGAGGGCCTCGACAGGGATAGAAGCGCGTCTCGTTGTGTTCCAAGAATGGAAATCATTGCAAGTACATGAACAGAAGAGATGAGTATATGGAATTGTCTTACACTCGCCACAAGCTACATCAAGATCACATCAATACTACAACATATGCAAACATCATACAGAAGAGCAGGGTCCGACTACGGACGAAAACAAACGACAAAATGACATCCATCCTTGCTATCCCAGGCTACCGCCTGGAACCCCTCCTAGATCGATGATAAAGAAGAAGAACTCCAAACAAACAAGCATAGCGCTCACTTAGAATCATCACATTACCTGTACCTGCATCTATTGTTGTAGTAATCTGTGAGCCACAGGGACTCAGCAATCTCCTTTCCAAGGGTATCAAGACTATTAAAGCTTAATGGGTGAGGTATGGTTAAGTGGTGAGGCTGCAGCAAGCAACTAAGAATTTATTTGAGTGGCTAACTTACGAATACATAAAGTAAAGTATGGTGGTCTACGAATAACGGACGTGAACTAGTAATGATCACTAAGTGATCCTAAACACCTACTTATGTCAAATATAACCCCACCGTGTTCTCTCTCGGATAAGGACTCACAAGAAGAGACAGTCACGGTTACGCACACAGTTGGTGTATTATTATTTGAGTTTACTTCAAGTTTGCTATGACTATATGTTAAACAAGTCTTCCAAGTTTGCCACATAACCGCGAGCACGGCTTTCCGAAAAGATTTAACCCTGCAGGGGAGCTCCAACTCATCCATCACAAATTAACCACACGCAGCAGGAATAACCTCGACCATGGATCTCGTGATCTTCCTAGGCAGTTCCACAGGAAATCCACCACCTCGAGATAGCCCGAAGAAAAATCGGAATTCCTCACTCAAGATGTTCGAGAAAGGTAAAACAAATCTAGCAAGGCCGCCCCACGTGTCAACAATCCCGATAGGAGCCGTGTATCTCGTTCTCCGGACACGACGGATTGTCCAAACTTCTGGTAGGCTAGTCGTAGAGTTGCCCCTGGTAGCCACCGGCGGTTGACAGGTTGGACCAACACTCATGAGGAGCACTGGCCCAGGGGTTTATTAAATTATCTGCGGGTGCCGGTGCGTCCCTATGCATTTTATTAGTTATTAGGAAAATGTAGTACCAATGTTGGGCCTTGTCAGACGAGTTTTATCCCAAAACAAAAATCAAGGGGGTCCCCATAACAATCCCGAGCATGTTAGGAGTACTTAATTATGGAACATAACACTGGTGAAAGGATCAATATGGTTGACTAGAGGGGGGTGAATAGGCAACTAACACTTTTTAACTTTTCCTTAACAATTTAGGCTTAGCATCAAATAAGTTGGCTAGATGTGCAACTATATAAATAACCTATATGATGCTAACCACAACAAGTACACAAACAAGAAAGGTACATATCACAATAAAAGCTTGCAATAAGTAAAGGTGCGAGATAACCAAAAGTGGAGCCGGTGGAGACGAGGATGTGTTACCGGAGTTCCTTCCCTTGTGAGGAAGTACGTCTCCGTTGGAGCGGTGTGGAGGCACAATGCTCCCCAAGAATCCACTTGGGCCACCGTATTCTCCTCATGCCCTCACACAATGCGAGATGCTGTGATTCCACTATTGGTGCCCTTGAAGGTGGCGACCGAACCTTTACAAACAAGGTTGGAGCAATCTCCACAACTTAATTGGAGGCTCCCAATGACACCAGGAAGCTTCACCACAATGGAATGTGGCTCCGAGGTGACCTCAACCGTCTAGGGTGCTCAAACACCCAAGAGTAACAAGATCCGCAAGGGATTAGTGGGGGGAATCAAATTTCTCTTGGTGGAAGTGTAGATCAAGGCCTTCTCAACCAGTCCCTAGAAAATCAACAAGTTCGATTGGCTAGGGAGAGAGATTGGGCTAAAATGGAGCTTAGAGCAACAATAGAGTTTTGGCAAGGAAGAGGTAAGCTTCTTGGGGAAGAAGACCTCCCTTTTATAATGGGGGACAAGATCCAACCGTTATCCACGCCCTTAGCCCCGTGCATCGCGGTACTACCGCAAAACCCACGGTACTACAGTGAGGGCACGCGGTACTACCGCTACCACATGCGGTAGTACCGCTCGCACAGGACTAACGGGCTCTGGCCGATTGCACTAGGAAACAAGCGGTAGAACCGCCAGAGCGGTACTACCACGAGCCCATGCCGTACTACCGCATGGTCGGCAGAGGCTGACACTGGAGATGCACGGAAGTAAAAAATCACTTTCGTGCCTACCTCCGCAGAAGGCAAAACTGCGAAAAAGTCCAGCACGGTAGTACTGGACGTGAATCACGGTACTACCGTTATAGGGCGGATGTAAAAACTTACATCCGTGCCTACTACTGCAGGCGTAAGTTCCGGGGCAGGAGACAGCGGTACTACCGCTCAACCCAGCGGTACTACCGCTGGCTCGTGCGATACTACCGCTCCCTTGAGCGGTACTACCGCTGGCCACTGAAACCAAACCCCCCGTAGGCTTTCGCTTTGCACGGGAATGAAAAACGAGTTGGAGCTCCATTGAAGCGAAGGAAAGGTGGTGCAAAGGAATAGATGTGTATATGTTGATTCCACCCAAACCTTTCCGAAGCGGACCCCCTCTTAATAGTACAGCTTTCCTATGACTCAAATCCACCGAAAGGAACCGTAGAGAACAACCGTCTTTGATAGGCTCCGAGAGGCACTGAATCGTCTTGTTCCTAGACATGAGATATCTGAAATGCTCAATGCACACGATTAGTCTGCAAAGGCATTGTCATCAATCACAAAAACCACTTAGGGAGAAATATGCCCTTACAACCGGTTCACAAGTAACTAGGGCGGCAAAAGTGGAACAAAACACCGAGAAAAAGGCCAAGTCTTCCACCTTTTACCAGGTATATATGTGCATTAAATTAAATAGAAATAATATTGTGATAACAAAAGAATGTCCATGTTGACACATGGAAGCAATTGCACCTGCAGCTAGAAATGCTATAAGAAGGGTTGAGCAAGCGGTAACATAGCCAAAGAAAGGTTTGCTGGGATGTGGAGGGGTTAGAGGCTTTTCATGCCAATGTTGGAGGTCTTGACAAACAAGTGGTAAGTAGCGAGACATAACAATAAAAGCGAGACAAATAGCATAGCAATGATAGTAGTGGTATCTAGGGAAATGTGTCATCTTGCCTGAGATCCCGCTCGAAAGAAGAACGAGTGCATGAAGAAGACAAGCCAACGTAGTCGAACGAATCCTCACACTCCGAACACTTTCGGAACTCTATTGAGAAGAAGCAAACCGGAACAAACAATCAACACTCGATACACCACAACATATGCATGACACGATGCACAAACAAATATGATGCATGTCCGGTTCAAATATGCAACGTATGGCAAATCACATCAAACAACTACTACACATTAAAGTGAAGATCAATATGCAACGAGTTGCATATTGATGAAACTCCATGTTTGAATATTTTGTTCACTCTCGTTTAGTTACACGACAATAATAAATGTTATTAAACATGGAAAGAGGTGAAGCATAAGTACACTACCTATCTAGGAATCTTAAATGAGGCCGGAAACAACTTATAGCACTTCCGAAATGACCCCATATGTTAATTGCGAAATTGGTCAAGATTTGTAACAATCATATTTTATATTTATTAAACTGCAAAATAAAATGTTTCATGAGATTCTACACGTCATTCTAGTCGATTTACATATATAGAACATCTCAAATGAAGCTACGGTCTAAAAGATATGACAATCACAAGATTATATGCCATGAATGCAAAATGCATGAAAACGACAACCACAAGCACTTAAAAAACATGAATGCAACAATATATTATGAAACTACATGAAATTCTAAGCAAGTTTCATGTAGGAAAACTTTCATATATAACACTTCAACATACGATGCCCGGTTTACAATCTACAAGCACATCAAAATGACTACATGCTGAAATCCGCGGACGTACAAATGACTTAGAGGATTTTTGTTACCCGGGGAAAATGGACGGGACGGTGCGGATCGGGCGGTTTGGTTCAGCTCCGACGGGATCCAGGGATGGACCGGTCCCGATTGATGGCGGGGCAAAGGGCCGCCATGGAGAGGCTGATGCCGGCGACGTCATTCCGGAGGGAGGCGTCGGCGACGGGAATGGAGGCGGGGCGACACGGGGTAGCCAGATCTAGCCGCAGGGACGCCGGATCCGGTGGTCCCGAGGCAGTAGCAGCCGACAGGGAGGCTCTGGGGCGGCGTGGCTAAGATCTCCGCTGGCTATGGCGGTGCTCCGGCCGACGACGGCGGTGCTCGAGACGAGCATGCGCGAAGGAAGGCGTGGTTGGGTGCTGGGCACGGGGAGCCGGCTTGGGTGGGCCTGCGCTGGCGTGGTCAAGCCTGGGACAGGCCGACCATGGGCCTGGCGGCGGGAGAGGGGCTGGCTGGCGGCACGGGGTGACGTGGCCACGCTCGGTTGGCTAGGACGCGGGCCAGGGCGACCAGGAGGCGGCGGGGCTACCCCGGCGGCGCCAACTAGCGGGGCTAGGCTATGGCGCATGGATTCCGAGGTGGCTGGAGGTTGGTGGAGGGGTTGGCTAGCATGGAAATCCATGCGGGAGAGGCTAGGATGGCCATTTTTGGTGGGGAGGCTTCTTTTTATAGCAGGGGAGGTCTAGGGTTAGGTTTAGGGGGGTTTGCACCGTTTTTGGACCCTCCGATCGCGATCGGACGGCTCCGGTCGCACGGTAGGCTAGGTGTGTTGGTGTTGGGCTGTGTAGATGGGCTAGGTGGAGATGAGAGGGAGGTTTGCGACCCGTGACACGAGGTTTTAAAACACTGAAACGACTGATAAATAAACCGATGACCGCACTACTACGGTTGACCGTTCGAGTATCAAACGAACTCGGAATGCGACGAAATTTGGCAGGAGGTCCACCTACAATATAATAAGACCGCATGCCAACTTTCGACCCAATCTAGGAATATTTTTCATGCGCTTTAACAATGGGTTTTTTAAACGACTTCATGGGTGCGTGTGTGTGTGTGGTTGGTCTCGAAACGGTCGACGACATGAACCGAGAGAAACGGCAGCTACGAACGGATGCAAGTTTTCGAAAACGAGTGATGATGCCATGGAGATGATGCAAATGATGCGATGATGAATGCGGCAACCAAACGAAACACAGACGAGAATGGAAAAAGAGGGGAATCTTCTGGAGCGTCGGTCCCGAGCTGTTACAACTCTCCTCCACTACACGAGGACCGTGTCCCGAGATCTAGAATGATAATGGGAAGAGAAAGAGCAAGAGGTAAAATTAGTTGCTTTGCTGATCGA
Source organism: Hordeum marinum (assembly GCA_022496015.1). Lineage (NCBI taxonomy): Eukaryota > Viridiplantae > Streptophyta > Magnoliopsida > Poales > Poaceae > Hordeum > Hordeum marinum. The sequence goes on from CM039672.1 coordinate 393,130,577, forward strand.
TGAGTGAAACCAATGAAACATTCAAGGTTTGAAAGAGACGAAGAACGACATGAGGAACAAGCAAGAATTCACAAGAAATTTCGGCAGCACTTCGGTAGGAAAGAGAGGCAAAACTTGATAAGAATGAAAAGAACTCTAACATAGAATAGAACACTCCGGTAAAATGAATAAGAAAGAAAGAACATGATCTTGATAAAACAAAATGATGGTAGAAAGAGAGCAACAAGACAACGCCTCCGGAAGAAAAGAATAGGAACTAGATCATTGGAAGGAAAAGAAAGGAGAATAAAATAACAACTTCTACCACCATTAGACTTGAAAAGCATCTTACAACAAGAGATTGAACGGAGTTGTTGAAAAATCAACAACGAAAAGAACAAACTTGTTGTGGACTTATGGAAAACATTTCAAAATTGTGAGGTGACAACCGGCCTTTGACAAAACAAGGATTGCTTGGGAGCAAAAGGGATGAAAACTTCTTTCACCAAGAAGAGGAGGACAAAAGTTGGATCATTTATGACACCATGATAGCAACAAACCTTAGTAAATGCTTTAGGTGAAATCCAATCCAACATAACTCCGAGAAGACATGATGGGTTTACTTATCTCATTCTTGAAATTTATCCTTTGAAACTCCTCATAATCAAGAATTTAATAACACCATCTCAAAAGACAATGGAGAAGGAATTGAACTTAGAAATCCAAGATAAAGAACACTTGAGCACCTCCAACAAGAATCTTGAAGGACACTTCGAGAAGAATTGCATCCTTAACAAATCACCATGAAGGACCTCTTGGCGAACACCGGGATGAAAGGACAATCAAAAGAATGCGATTGAAAAGAATATATTATGATGTTGCAAAGATTTAGATGAAGCTTCGCCAAGAGATGCATGAGAAAAACATGGAACTCCGGAAAGAAAAGATGAGGAACTTATAACCAAGAATTTGATATGATGAAAAACCTTGGAAGAAGGATTGGAATCACCTTGATGAAAAGAATAAGAATTATGTTATGCCTATCCTTCATCAAGTTAAATTGATAACAAGCAACAGATTTAGCACACAACTAATTCTTCTTGAAACGATTAAAGAGAGATAGCATGAAGTTGAAGAACTCTTGAACAAACCACCAGTAATAATTAAAAATTAAAGAGGATACTACTAATGAATGGAATAACATGAGAACGAAGGGAGCATAATCCACCTAATAGAAAACTTGAAAAAAGCACCAGAATAATTGAGAGACGAACGAAGGGACAACAATTGAGAAGAATTAGAGAATGAAAGCTGAAAGCTGAGAACGAAGAAATCTTCTGAAATGATGGCCTTCGGGAGGATCCAGAAACAAGAACAATACTCATTTCTCCAGATAGATATAGGAGGAATTTCTCATGAATGGAAACAATTTGAGAGGATAGCACGAAGCTGAGACCATGAATCATCAACAAAATTGACCAAGATATGAGAGAAGCTCTCTTTCGGTCTTCAAAGCTGACAATGATGGCTACAAACACCACCAAGAATTACTGAGCCACTCCGGAATAAGAATAAAGAAAAGGTTGAGCAATGAGAAAAAATAATTCAAAGCGATCTTGGAGTAGGAATATGACTGATGAATTCATCCTTACATCATATTGAGAAGAACAAGAATACATCTTCGGAAAGATTAGAAGAGCCATGTAAGATCCTGGAGGAAAACCTGTGGGTTATTGTCCCACTAAAAAGAAACCACCATTGAAATAATTGCTTAGAAAGAGAGATTGCACCGGTACAAATTAAGAACTTGATGAGGTGAGACCCTCGAAATAATTTTGAAGGATTGAAAGAAAACAAGAATTTTCTGAGATATCTTCAGCCTCCGGAAAGAATAGAGATATGAATAAGCAAGAGAGGCTTGGATAAGAATTCCAACACGGGAAAGTATTTAGCGATTGAAAAGGATATGACAAACACCGAGATCTTTAATTGAATCCACGAGATAAGAATAATAACAAGAACAAAGAATATGAAGAAAGATCATGAAACTAAAACTCCTGAGAATCTTCACAAGAAATCACCGGATATAATATGAAGAAATGATAGCGGAAGCATCTCATGAATAGAAAAGGCACTTGGATGAGAATTTAATCATTCAAGAAAAAGGGTGGGAGGGTGGGGAAAACAAAGAAAACTTGGGACGGATGAAATGAACTCCGGAAAGAAACATGAGGATTGATCTTGCAAATATTGAAGAGGATAGAATTATCTTTGAAGAGAGCACACCGAATGAAAAGAATTAGTATGACAACTTGGGTTGATCCAAAGGATTAATCTCATGGAAATATGCGAACACCATTTAGGAAAGATATGAAATCACCACTTGACATCGAAGCAACTCGAATTACCATATACAAAACAAAACAAAGGATGGGGCTTACAAAACAAGCCAGAACAAATACATGACAGAGATTCCGCTCGATATTTTCGTGGTAAGGTTCGCACGAGGTCGATGTTATAGTAGCCATCATGTGCAAGGTAGTGGACATGACATACGATGCGTCCCCGAGTCATAGCAAGCTACAATGACTATTTAAGACGCATCATAGTGCACACGAGAACTGTTGTAAGAAAGCCCGTGAACAAACGAATCCACTAGATGTCAAACCCCAACCTCACATCATGATCTGTTGAAGGATAGACTAGGTAACTACTTGAATTCCCACCGAAGAACTCCCGAAACTTTCTTGGTTATGCAATCGGGTGTTGGGGATACAAGGAGGAAAATATCTCACACAACTAACAAGCCCTACACCCCAACTGTATCCTTCCTTCAACACATAACCACAGGCTCCAGAACTTCATCTATCTCAGATCCTCAAAACCACAACGATACTAAGAATGGCAGTACATTTGAACTCTCTCCACCAGTACTGGGGATGCCGGACTCCTCTTGCCACTACTAGTATTGAAGCAATTTTGAACACCCTTCGTCCCGAGGTACTAAGGAACTAAATGATAACGATGTGTCAAGAAACTCCTGGAGCTCAACTCCTCGATAACAGGAGGCACCAAGTACAGAACTCCGTCACATAGGCATCATATAGATTCCAAAATATCCGCGTGATCCTAAAAAAATTTGAGTGAGAAGTTGGTCGAAATAAAATTCCTAAGTCGTAATTCCTCACCAAAGTAAAGAACAGGAGTAAAAGAAACCTACTCTCTGACATATAACTAGACTCAAAATTGTTTTTCACTAGAATCGACTCGGCCAAGTTTGATCAATAAAGGGGCTCCTAGGTCGGTACAGGCTCCGATACCAACTTGTCATGCCCAAGATGTGATCCTATCCTTATATTGGCACGAGGGCCTCAACAGGGATAGAAGAGCATCTCGTCGTGTTGCAAGAATGGATATTATTACAAGTACATGTACAGAAGAGATGAGTATATAGAATTGGCTTACACTCGCCACAAGCTACATCAAGATCACATCAATACAACAACATATTAAAACATCATACATAGAGTAGGTTCCGACTACGGACAAAAACAAACGCGAAAATGACATCCATCCTTTCTATCCTGGGCTGCCACCTGGAACCCCTCCTAGATCGATGAAGAAGAAGAAAAAGAACTCCAAACAAACAAGCATCGCGCTCACGTCAAATCATCACATTACCTGTACCTGTAGCTATTGTTGTAGTAATTTGTGAGCCACAGGGACTCGGCAATCTCATTTCCAAGGGTATCAAGAATATTAAAGCTTAATGGGTGAGGTATGGTTAAGTGGTGAGGCTGCAGCAAGCGACTAAGCATTTCTTTGAGTGGCTAACTTACGAATACAGAAAGTAAAGTATGATGGTCTACGAATACGTGACATGAACTAGTAATGATCACTAAGTGATCCTGAACACCTACTTATGTCAAACATAACCCCGCCGTATTCTCTATTGGATAAGGACTCACAAGAAGAGATAGTCATGGTTACGCACATAGTTGGTGTATTTTATTTGAGTTTACTTCAAGTTTGCTATGACTGGGCATTAAAAAGTCTTCTAAGTTTGCCACATAACTGCGGGCACGGCTTTCCGAAAAGATTTAACCCTGCAGGGGTGCTCCAAATCATCCATCACAAATTAACCACACGCAGCGGGAATAACCTCGACCATGGATCTCGTGATCTTCCTAGGCAATTCCACAAGAAATCCGCCACCTCGAGATAGCCCTAAGAAAAATCGGAATTCCTCACTCCAGACGTTTGAGAAAGGTAAAACAAATCCAGCAAGGCCGCCTCGTGTGTCGACGATCCCGATAGGAGTCGTGTATCTCGTTCTCAGGACATGACGGATTGTCCAAACTTCCGGTAGGCCAGTCGCAGAGTTGCCCCTGGTAGCCACCAGCAGTTGATAGGTTGGACCAACACTCATGAGGAGCACTGGCCCGGGGTTCATTAAATTATCCACGGGTGCCGGCGGGTCCCTATGAATTTTATTAGTTATTAGGAAATGTAGTACCAATGTTGGGCCTTGCCAGACGAGTTTTATCCCAAAACGAAAATCAAGGGGGTCCCCATAACAACCCCGAGGATGTTAGGGGCGCTCAATTATGGAACACAACACCGGTTCACAAGTAACTAGGGCGGCAAAAGTGGAACAAAACACCGAGCAAAAGGCCAAGCCTTCCGCCTTTTACCAAGTATATATGTGCATTAAATTAAATAGCAATAATATTGTGATAACAAAAGAATGTCCATGTTGACACAAGGAAGCAATTGCACATGCAGTTACAAACGCTATAAGAAGTGTTGAGCAAGCGGTAACATAGCCAAACAAAGGTTTGCTGGGACGTGGAGGGGTTAGAGGCTTTTCATGGCAATGTTAGGGAATTGGACAAACAAGTGGTAGGTAGCGAGACATAACAATAAAACCGAGACAAGTATCATAGCAATGATAATAGTGGTATCTAGGGAAATGTGTCATCTTGCCTGAGATCCCGCTCGGAAGAAGAACGAGTCCATGAAGAAGACGAGCCAACGTAGTCAAATGAACAATTTAAGTGAAGAAGCAAACCGGAACAAACAATCAACACTCGATACACCACAACATATGCATGACATGATGCACAAACAAATATGATGCATGTCCGGTTTAAATATGCAACGCATGGCAAATCACATCAAACAACTACTACACATTTAAGTGAAGCTCAATATGCAACGAGTTGCATATTGAAGAAACTCCACATTTGAATATTTCATTCACTCTCGTTTAGGTACATGACAATAATAAATGTTATTAAACAAGGCAAGGGCTGAATCATAAGTACACTACCTATCTAGGCATCTTAAATGAGGCCAGAAACAACTTATAGCATTTCCGAAATGACCCATATGTTAATTTCGAAATTGGTCCAGATTTGAACTAATCATATTTTATATTTATTAAATAGACAACTAAAGTGTGTCATGAGATTCTACACGTCATTCCAGTTGATTTATATATATATAGAACGGTTCAAACGGAGCTACGGTCTAAAAGATATGACAATCACAAGATTATATGCCATGAATGCAAAATGCATGAAAACGACAACAACAAGAACTTCAAAACATGGAATCAACAATATATTATGAAACTACATGAAATTCTAAGCAAGTTTCATGTATGGCATGTCCCAAATGGAGCTACGGTTCAACCACAATCACCAAAACAAGTTTTAGTTCAAATCTGCCCAAAACAGCATCATGGCATTTTGCACGCATGAAAACAACAAGCTACAAGATCCTAAAATCCACAAGTTAAGTATGGGGCATTAGCATATAACGCACACTTAGTTTCATCTTCACATAACATACTCAAAAGAGGTATGGATCACATGGTAGGAAGTTCATAACATGACTAATTGGAAATAGTTTCAGACTTAGTGAAAATAGCAGTTTTTGATAGTGCAGTTTTTATCACGAAGGCATATTTACAGCAGCAAAACTATAATATATAGGGCATATTATGGCATGAAACTTAACAGCATGTAATAGGACATTATAAGCTACAAAAGACTCCACTACACCAACCCCCAAGGGGTTCTAGATCACTAGCCAAACACATGGCAAGTCAGCAACAAAATGTTACAGATTCCAGACTTAGAAATATTTCGGCATCTCAAATCAGCACGTTGATTAGACATGTTTATATGATGAAAACTGCACCTAATCATGAGGCTCATGGCATGGCAAACCTACCTACAGCAAGTAGACATGTCATACTACCACCCTCTCCCAAAACATAACTCAAAAGAGGCGTGAATTGCTTAATGCGAGCATCACAAAATGGAACTCTACGTTAATAGATTTTAGTTTTAACGTGATGTCTACTTGAGAGCAAGAAATAACATGATGATGAACTTCTACATGGAAACCAGGGGCACAGCATCAAAGTAGACATCACCTAGAGCAATAATCATGTAGACGCCACATACAAAAGACCTACGGATTTGATGCAACCATCCATGGAAGTTTGAATAAGATTATCAGTTTACGACCTATGACGGGATGCACTTTTGCTACAAGGTTTTAAGCATGCAAATGAACCCTATTATGTATGCGATTGCCACCATGATGAAGAGCACAATGGGTAGGTAAACTTTCATATATAACACTTCAACATACGATGCACGATTTACAATCTACAAGCACATCAAAATGACAACATGCTGAAATCCGCAGACGTAAAAATGACTCAGAGGATTTTTTTTACCCCGGGGAAAATGGACCGGACGATGCGGGACGACGCGGATCGGGGCGGTTTGGTTCAGCTCCGGTGGGATCTAGGGACGGACCGGTCCCGACGGTTGGCGGGGCAGAGGGCCGCCATGGAGAGGTTGATGCCGGCAACGACGGTCTGGAGGGAGGCACCAGTGACAGGAATGATGGCGGGGTGGCACGGGGCAGCCGGATCTGGCCAGGGGACGCCGGATCCGGTGGTCCCGAGGCAGCGGCGACCGGCGGGGATGCTCTGGGGCAGTGTGGCTAAGATCTCCGAAGGCTACGGCGGGGCTCCGGCCGACGGCGGCGGAGCTCGAGACGAGCAGACACGGAGGAAGGCACGGTCGGGCGCTGGGCATGGGGACCGGCTCGGGCGGGACTGGGCGGGCGCGGTCAGGCCTGGGGCGGCCCGACCGTGGGCCTGGCGGCGGGAGAGGGGCTGGCTGGCGGCACGGGGCGACGTGGCCACGCCCGATTGGCCGAGATGCGGGCCAGGGTGACCAGGAGGCGGCAGGGCTACCCCAGCAGCGCCAAGTGGCGGGCTGGGCTATGGCGCACGGATTCCAAGGTGGCTAGAGGTTGGTGGAGGGGTTGGCTAGCACGGAAATCCATGCGGGGGCCAGGTGAGGTCCAGGGTTAGGTTTAGGGGGGGCTTGCACCATTTTCGGACCCTCCGATCATGATCGACCAGCTCCGGTCATGGGGTTGGCTAGGTGGGTTGGTGTTGATCTGTGTAGATGGGCTAGGTGTAGATGAGAGGGAGGTTTGCGACCCGTGACACGAGGTTTTAAAACACCGAAACGACTGATAAATAAACTGATGACTGCACTACTACGGTTGACCATTCGAGTATCAAACGAACTCGGAATGCGACAAAATTTGGCAGGCAGTCCACCTACAATATCATAAGACCACACGCCAACTTTTGACCCAATCCGGGAATACTTTTCGCACGCTTTAAAATTGGTTTTTAAACGATGCCGCGGGCGCGAGCGTGTGTGGTTGGTCTCGAAATGGTCGACGACACGAAACGAGAGATTCGGCGGCTATGAACGGATGCAAGTTTTCAAAAACGAGTGATGATGCCATGCAGATGATGCGAATGATGCGATGATGAATTCGACAACCAAACGAAACACATACGAGAATGGAAAAAGAGGGGAATCTTCTAGAGCGTCGGTCTCGGGCTGTTACAACATGTCATCAAAATATCGAACACATCAAATTCACATGATTACTTGCAACATGACTTCTCCCGTGACCTCAAGAACAAAGGTAACTACTCACAAATAATATGCATGCTCAAGACCATAGGTGTATTGATTAGCATAATGGATCTGAACATATAACCGTCCACCAAATAAACCATATAGCAATGAACTACACAAGGTAATCAACACTACTACTCACCCACACATACCAATCTGAGGTTCCGATACAAAGATTGAAGACAACAGATGAACTAGCGTTTGAGAGGAGATGGTGTTATTGAAGATGATGACGAACAAATGCCTCTCCAAGATGAGTGGGTTGTTAGTGATGACGATCGCTTCGATTTCCCCATTCGGTGGGGAAGTACACCCGACGGAATCGCTCATCGAAGGGCAAAAGTGCTCCTGCGCAAGTTCCACCTCAAGATGGCAGCTCCTCGTCCCGAAAGTCCTCCCTTTAATTTTATTAGGTTGTTTCGGAATTTATACCAGAAGATGGGATTCGAAGGTGGGCCAGGGTGAGCACCACCCACCAGGTCGCGCCTAGTGGGGCTGGCGTGCCCTGGTGGGTGTTCCTCACCTGGTGGCCCCCCTTCAGTAGTTTTTTGGTCGAGTATTCTTCATTTATTCCACAAACATTCTCCATAAAATTTCTGCTTCATTTGGGATGTGCATAATAGGTATCTCTGACATGCTTTTTTCAGGTCCCGAATTCCAGCTGCCGATATTCTCCCTCTTTGTGTAAACCTTGCAAATTATGAGAGAAAAGGCATTACAATTACTCCCCAAAGCATTATTAGGGATAAAAACATTATAAATAACAGTAGGAAAACATGATGCAAAATGGACGTATCATCGTTGTATAATCTTTTCTTCCAAGTCTAGAATTGTGTGGCCATCTTCTTAAGAGTAAATTGAGTTACTTCCAACCGTTGGCTATCTACGAGGCCCTCTGGTAGGTTGAAATGTGACATGGCTGTCTCCCAAAGAAAAATATTTGTTCTTGCATCCACATAAGTAACTCCTCGATCTACCTTTGGCTTATTCCATTCTTGAATGGTGATCGGGATTTGGTCCCTAAAAATAATTCCACATTTATTTATCTTGGATGTGATGCCTATATAATGATCATTTCCTAGGTATCGTCACGATTATTTGATATTCTATCAACTGCCCAACAATAATTTGTTCACCCACCATGTGATATACTCATGAGAGACGCCACTAGTGAAACCTATGGCCCCGAGTCTACTTTTCCAACATATTGCTTTCCGATCTACTATTTGCAACTTTTGTTTTTAGATCTATTATTCCAAAAAAATACCTTGATGCACTTTTTGTGTATCTATTTTACTTTGTGTTCTTGCGAGATCTATTTGCCAAAACTATCACTACCTAATCTATCTTATTACCATAGAGAGCGTGACAACCTCTCTTTCGCGTCGGGTTGCAAGTATGTGTTGTTTGTGTGCAGGTGTTGTTTACGTGGGTGTGTGATCTTACTCTACGGATTGATACCTTGGTTTCATAAACTGAGGGAAATACTTATCGTTGTTGTGTTGCATCATCCCATCCTCTTTGGGGAAATACCGACACAGTCTCAAGCCACGTCAAAGCAATTTTTGGCGTCCTTGCCGAGGAGGAAGAAATCTCATCTACCAGGTTCCTAATCACAAATATCATCTCCTTGAAATTTACATTATTTTCCATTTGCCTCTTGCTTTCCTTTCCCCCACTTCACAAATTTTTCGTTTCATTCAACCTCTCTTTTTCACTTTCTTTTTTCTCGGCGGATCTCTTGTTCGCCAATCTTTTCACTATGGCTAGTTTCTCCATTATTGCATTTACCCCCGATAATGAGGTTCATAATTTTAAACAATGGGGAGGGGATAATCTTAAAGATGCTTGGTATAAGATTTGCAATGCTCATAATCGATTTATTCATAAGGAATCTATCATTGTTCTTCTTTGTTGTTTTTATGTCGGCATCACCACTTGGTATAGATTCGTCCTTGATACAATTACCGGTGGGAATTTCTTGATGTGCCCCCCTATGGATGTTTATAATGCTACGTGAAATTTAGTGGGTTCTCCACCTATCATTGTCAATGAAACCGTTTTAACTCTTGAGCATGTTATGAAAAGGTTAGATGCGATTGAAAAAAAGTGCTCGCCGACGAAAATATTGAGAATTTGGATAAAGGATGCATAATCTTGCTAATAGAATTGAGTCAAAGGCGGTAGACGCTCTTAAAATATTAAAGGAAAAAGAACTCGTAGTCAATAAAAGAATTGAAGAAAGCCCCACTAGAATTGATAAGTTGGAAGAAATCATTCGTAATTTAAGTTCGGCTTTCCCTAAGGATAAGAATATTGAAAAAACTCCCATTAGTAAATCCATGCAAGTTCCTAAAAAGAAGGGTACCATTTGTCGGTGTCAAAACCGACAGATCTCGGGTAGGAGTTCCCGATTTGTGAGACTAGAATCGACGGTAACAGGAGATGAAGGGGACACGGATTTACCCAGGTTCATGCCCTCCTATGGAGGTAATACCCTACGTCCTGCTTGGTTGTATTGATTATATGGGGGTTACAGAGTTGATCTACCTCAAGATCATATGTCTAACCCTAGATGAGTTGTTTTTGTCCCTACACCCTAAAACCCTTCGGCTTATGTAGAAGCCGAGGATGCCTAGGGTTTACACAAGTTCGGTTACATGCCGAAGAGATAAACATGCCTATTTGCTACATCAAACGCTGAGCGCAAGCCGTGCTTCCCAAAGCTTTCATCTTGGAGACTGGGCCTTCAAATCTTCAAGTATTCGGTAAGTAGCCCATATAGTTCGGCCGGCTCCCCGAGGACTCCTTAATCCAGGACTCCCTCAGTAGCCCCCAAACTTGCCTCCAGCGCTAAGGGTCTTCAGCTCCAATCGCTTCATGAGGAAAGTCTTCGGCTTGCGAGGTAAGTTCCTTCCGCCGAACAGATTTCAGCCTCCCATGACAAATAGCTTCCGAATAACGGCGCATCCCAATATAGTGAAATAAATTGGCTTTGAAGGCCAAACGCCAGGGAAGAGAAGATAACGTTCCTCTTTGTCGAAAGGTCATGGCCCACCATGACCACTAGTCCAGTTACTAGGACTTGATGCGTGGTTCGAGGCCGTTCTACCAACACGATCTATCAATCGTGCAGATCGTGCCCTGTTTTACACGGGATATGTTTAATCATCCGCATGCAATGACAGGCACATCTCGGGAAGTGTAGGGATTAGCAGCACGGCAAAGGGAGTCTAAATGATAAGCCTCGTAAAAAGGGAAGAAAATCCCCCGAAGCTGATTACTCTCCTCATCCGCCTCCTCTGCTTTCCATTCCTCGGAGCCTCCAAAGCCCAGATCTAGATCTTCTTCCCCCACCTCCAATCTCACCAATGGTGGGCTCACGCTCCAACGGCCAGTGGGAGGCCTCCGCTGTCACCAATAAGGACATCCTGGACCTCAAGAAGGCCGGATACCTCCCTATTGATATCCCCCATCGAGCACCGGAGGAGGCCCAAGTGATCCCCACCCCCACGCCAGGCGAAAGGGTGGTCTTCATCCCCCACTTCATCAGGGGGTTGAGGTTTCCACTCCATCCCTTCGTCAGGGGGCTGATGTTCTTCTACGGCCTCGACTTCCACGACCTCCCGCCGAATTATTTTATGCACATATCGGTGTTCATCCTCATCTGCGAGGCTTTCCTGTGGGTTCAGACACACTTCGGACTCTGGCTCCAAGTGTTCAATGTCAAGCCCAAGTGTGTCGATGGCAAGCACATAGATTGCGGCGAGGCATTCATCGGCAAGCTCACCCGCGTTGTGTGGCCATCGGGCTCCTTCATTGACACCATCAAGGTGTGGTAGAGGGAGTGTTTCTACATCACCGAGTCGCAAGAAGAAGTTCAACATCCCCTTGCCGCTTTCAGGTCTGGTCCCCACCCCACAAGATTGGCTTCATGGCTCAAAAAGGGCCTCAGTTGGGGACCGAGCAAGGAGGTGAGCGACCGGCAAAAGCGCGTCAGCGCCCAAGTCGAGAATGACATCATGGTGACCAGCGTGGTCCAGGTCATGCTCCGAAGACGTATCCTCCCCTGCTAACATCGCGATACTCCCTTGTTGGCTCAGCAACTTGACAACGCATCCACGATTCCGACTTTCTTCCGCACCATGCGGGAGAAGTTGTGGAAGGCGCTCTTCAGGTCGCAAAAGAACTAGCCATCCGAAGAATAACACAAGGGTCTGCACGCCACCAAGCTCGCCTCCAAGGTACGGCATTAACTTCGCTTGATCAGCTTTATTTTCCATAGAGAGGGCTCATAACGATTTTTCTGATTACCCACTATAGTCATGGCTGAAGAAGGCTGTAAGCATCAACAACCCGGCACCTCACCCCGTAGACGCTAGGTTCGGGCTATTAGCGGCGATGCTCGAGGCGAAGCCATACAAGGCCCCTGAGAAGAAGAAGGAGAAAAAGAAGAAAACGGGTCGAAGCGGCCTTTGTATCCGGGACCAGTCAGAGACTGTGTCCGGAGAAACCTATGCCTCCTCAAATCAAGAGGAGCATGAGGAAGAGGAGGAGGAGGAGGAGCAGGAGGAAGAGGAGGAGGACGAAGCTGGGGGGATGTGATTCCCCCTTCCCAACAAAAGGGTGGCGTCATCGGACGCCCCAAATGAGGCAACCCCACCTGCCCGAAAGAGAGCGCGTCAGGCCAGGTGGTCTTGTCCGACGACATCTCCGATTCAGATGCCGAATCTGAGGATGCTGAGGAGGTTCCGAGAAGGAACCTTAGGGTGAAGCCCCCCGCCAAAGGTCAGGATCTGTAGACCCCTTTAACAGGTTGAGGATTTATTAACGCGTAGGTGCTCATCAATTTTGTAGCCCTCCGCACGTCCTCCCTGTTGATCAAATATCAGATGAGGAGACCCCGCCCACCGAACTAGCAGAGAGCAGGAATGCCTCACATCCCTCCACTCCGAGCACCACGAAGGACACCATTGAGGTGTCGTCCCAGGATGCTCCTAAGGAGCCGGGCACCGACGGCGGGGGAGACGACATGCTGGCCAAGGCTAACACCTAGGTTATCGAAGACCGGGGGGGAGTGCCCCTCCTGGACACTGAGGAGGCCAAGCAAGCAGCCGCCCAGTCTCCTCCAAGGACATCTCCGGAGCGTAGTACGCCTCCGAAGGATCCGGTTCAAACTCCGGTCGGTGATCGGATTGTCCGATCACCTCCGGCGCCACCGATCAACTGATGGCCGGTAATGGAGGAGGCTCTAACGAGCGCCTCCATTTCCGAGGAGCACCGCACCCTTATGGGTGCGATATTGAAGATCATCCACTCCGTTGATAAGGGACTGAAGGAGGCCATCAAAGGTCTCCTTACGGGCTTTCAAATAAGTCACCTGATACTCTTTTGTGCTAAGTTTTCCATAGTATACATGGCAGCCCCCGAGCCCTGGGTGAGGTGAAATAACTCACCTAGGGGTCACTCCTGTATCCGATACCGGACTAGATACACTCTAAGTATCTGCCATGCGCAGATAACTCAATGTATGATCGGATTGACTATAGTTCGGGAATCGAGAACCCATTTAATATATCAAAGGTATGTGTGATGCAGGCTTCATGATCGACGGCAGCAACAAATGGCGCTGAGCTGGACGAGCTAAATCAGAAGCTTAAGCGCTCCGAAGATGAAGTTGGGGCCCTTAACAGAACACTCGACGAGGCTCAAGGTAATGTGGAAACAGAATTCGAATACCTTTGTATAAACTCCATCATCCAAATAATGTCAATGCAGCTTCTTTACATTATATAATGTATGCACAGCTTTCGCGAAAGAGGTGGAGCTGCTCAAGGCCGAGCTCCAACGCGCGAAGGACGAAGCGGACGCTGAAAAGGCGACTGCTAAAGAAACGGTTGTCGCACTTTCCGCCATGCGGGCCACCAGCGGCAAGCATGAGGCCCGGGTGGCAGAGGTCCAGCAGGAGATCAAGGATGCCATTGAAAGGTGTGAGGCCTTGGAGTAGAAGAATAAGGCGAGCTCGGTCAAACTGTCCACTTGGAGTAGAAGAATAAGGCCACCGAACTCCAAAAGGAGCGGATGGACAAGTGGTTCTATGAGGAGCAAGTGCGTCAAGCCAAGGACATAACAGATGGTAAGCCATACTCACTAAAGTGCGTATTCAAGGATAGCAAATTCGAATTGCTTACCCGGGTGTGCCGATCCACAGGCGCCTCCACCGACCACTAGAAGAGCGTGGCGGACGCCAATCAGCTGTTCGCCTTGTGGGGAGAAGGAGATGAGGCTCGGCTGTTCTGGGCACAATTCGGAGCCCCTAAGCGTTCTCCTCTTCTGGTGGAGCAGTTGAAACAGCTGATGGAGCTGCACCACATGGTGGAGCCGGCCATGAAGGACCTCTACATTTGCTTATGGCCCGGCGAGACGCTGCCAGGCAACTATGTTGGCCTGGTGCAGAGGTTGATCACTGTGTCGCCCCGCCTCGACACCATCAAGCACTCCTCCAGCATCGAAGGAGTCCGGATGGCCCTTGCAAGAGCGAAGGTGCATTGGCCGGGGCTGGATCAGATGAAGGTAGCCACCAGGCCGACGCCTCCCGGGAAGGAGCGTAGGCACCCTAAGCTATACTTTGATGGGGTGATGGAGAGTTCTCGGGTGATAGCATCCTAGTGTCCAGGCAATCATTTATTTGAGTGAACTGTAATGTGTTTGAAGACTTTGTCCAAACTTTTTATGATGTTAGTTATTGTTCTTATATGGTTTTGTATTCCTTTATATCTCCTATGTGGTCGTTTAATACTGAAAGATGCGAGTCGTCGGCTTCAACCCCCATGTAGATACTACATGGGGTGTCCATGCCAATACACTATGTCCCTTAGCCTAATTTTCGGAACCCGAAGGCGGTTTAGTGCGGCAGACTAGGCAATTAGACTATAGTGATTTATTTCTTTGACTTAGCCATAGGGGCGCGAAAAGGATTACAGGAAACGTACGATTAGCCACCAAAGTATTGTGATGTTCGGACGAACCGTGGCCAAAGCCAGTATCACAATGTTTGCACAAAGGGCAAGTTACTCATATAACATGGAATAACCGCTTACGAGATTGAAGTATAACACTTTGAGCTCGGGGTTCACACACTAGACCTCGCATACTATGACAGTCAGTTTTCGGCTTTCTCCACTGAGGTGCTTGACCAGACTATCCAGAAGCACAATCGCAGGGATGCTCCCTTTCCCCTTTTAGCCGAATGAGTGGACTGTAAAGGAGCAAGCACAAGATCCGGGCAACCCAACTTATTGACCAAAGACATAGTTCGGAACCGATGCATATATAGGGAACACCAAGACACCGAACACATGATAGATAAGGCGATTTGTTTTTGAATTCGAGCCCCTGGTCTATTAGCTGGTTGTCTCGCATCATACCGAACAGGTCCATGAGAAGAGGGAGAATATGCGCCGAAAAAAAGACAGATGAGGCAAACTTGTGCCACGCAATTTACAATTTTTTTCAACGGCTCTTATATCTTGGATTGCCGAAGCAACTATTTACAGGTATGTGAAAGAAATGAAAATATACAGGAGTTGTTGTACCAAGGGTCTTCATTTGATAACCTGGCATCCTTGATATGCCCCATTGCTAGTTTACTCCTGCTCTTATACGCACCTTGATGGGTGTTAATGTTCGGCGGATGGATTTTGCAAACAAAGTTCAGAGAGGCCGCCGAATTCTAGGTGAGCTTTACGCCATAGGCAGGCTCTTTAGGAGCACCTGCATTTTGTCCGAAGACATGTTGATGGTAGTGGTTCGGGCCAGCCAAACACCCATCTTTATCTCCCCACCGCTACCCATGGAATTTTAAGTGCGAAGTTGTGCCTCCTTGGCACATACTTTGTTGGTCTTAGGGTTGTGCGGTTGGGGGCAAGTCCCTATTAAAGGGAGGAGGAAGGATCTGAGTTTTCAGTCTGAAACCGAACGCGCTTCCCAGCCTTGTGTGCCTTTATGGCGGATATCGGAACTTGCCAATATTCTTTGTAGCTGAATTCGGCTGCTAGGGCCAGTGCATGTTCCTCAGTTCTAAGGGAGCGCTCTATATTGCTATTGACAGTAATGACCCCCTTGGGGGACGGCATCTTGAGCTTGAGGTATGCGTAGTGTGGGACCGCGTTGAAACGAGCGAACACTATCCAACCAAGCTGTGTGTGATAGCCGCTGGGGAAAGGCACAATGTCAAAGATCAAGTCTTCACTACGAAAGTTATCGGGCAAGCCGAACACAACTTCTAGAGTTACGGAACCCGTACATCGGGCCTCAACGCCTGGGATCACTCCTTTCAAGGTAGTGCTGCTGGGTTTGATCCTTGACGGATCTATGCCCATCTTTTTGACCGTATCTGAGTAAATCAGGTTGACGCTACTTCCTCCGTCCATTAGAACTTTTGTGAGGTGATACCAGTCTATAATGGGGAATAGGACGAGGGCCATTGAACCACCATGACAGATACTGGTCGGGTGATCATGCCGATCAAAGGTGATCGGGTATGCCGACCATGGGTTGTACTTTGGGGCTACGGGTTCCATAGCGTAGACCTCCCTAAGGGTGCCTTTCCTCTCTTTCTTGGGTATATGGGTGGCGTACATCATGTTCACCGTTTTGACTTTGGGAGGGAATTTCTTTTGTCCGCCACCAATTGGATCCCGAGGCTCATCCTCGTCCTCGCTGCAAGAGCTCTTGCCTTGGTCCTCGGGTGGTATCTTGCCGGCCTGTTTAAACACCCAACAGTTGCGGTGTGTGTGGTTCGCGGGCTTCTCCGAAGTCCCATGGATTTGGCAAGGCCTTTCCATGATCTTCTACAGCTGAGTGGGTCCGTCGTGATTGCCTTTAGGAGGCTTCTTCTGTTGCGCAGGTCGGGAGTTGCGGAATCCGGCGTTTACAGTCGTGTCATCGGCATCGCTATTATTGTGCCGGTGCTTATTATTATTGTGCTTTGGTTTTCTGTTGCCATCCCGGGCTTCAGAGGCTATGGGATCTTCGGCATTATGGCTGCATTTTGCCAGCCAATTGTCTTCGCACGCACAAAAGTGGGTATGAGGGTAGTGAGGGCGGACATAGTCCGAGGATTATCCTGGCCAAGCTGGCGGGCCAGCAATTCGTCCCGAATATTGTGCCGAAAGGAGGCTATGGCCTCAGCATCCGGACAGTCGATGATGTCTACTACATAACCTTCTTCGTGTAGACTCGTGTTGGGCCTCCAAGCGTAGAGTTTTGTAGGACAATGGCAATTTTCCCTCAAGTGGATGACCTAAGGTTTATTAATCCGTGGGAGGCATAGGATGAAGATGGTCTCTCTCGAACAACCCTGCAATCAAATACAAGAAATCTCTTGTGTCCCCAACACACCCAATACAATGGCAAATTGTATAGGTGCACTAGTTCGGTGAAGAGATGGTGATACAAGTGTAATATGGATGGTAGATATAGGTTTTTGTAATCTGAAAATATAAAAACAGCAAGGCAACTAATGACAAAAGGGAACACAAACGGTATTGCAATGCTTAGAAACAAGGCCTAGGGTTCATACTTTCACTAGTGCAATTTCTCTCAAAAATACTAACATAGTTGAATCATATGTAAATACCTCTCGTGCAACAAAGAGTTCACACCAAAGTCACAAATAGCGGAGAACTAATGAAGAAATTATTGTAGGGTACGAAATCACCTCAAAGTTATCTTTTCTAATCAATCTTATGAGCTATCCCTATAAGTGTCACAGACAGCCCTAGAATTCATACTAAAATAACACCTTAAGATACACATCAACCAAAACCCTAATGTCACCTAGATACACTAATGTCATCACAAGTACCCATGGGCTTGATTATACGATATGCATCACATAATTTCAGATTCGTCATGTTCAATCCAACACAAAGAACTTCAAAGAGTGCCCCAAAGTTTCTACCGGAAATTAAAGACAAAAACGTGTGCCAACCCCTATGCATAGATTCCCAAGGCCACGAAACCCGCAAGTTCATCACCAAAACATACATCAAGTGGATCAATAGAACATCCCATTGTCACCACGGATATCCCATCGCAAGACATACATCAAGTGTTCTCAAATCCATACAGACTAAATCCGATAAGAAAACTTCAAAGGGAAAACTCAATTCATCACAAGAAGATAGAGAGGGGAAAACTCCATATGATTCATCTATATTAATAAAGCTCGCAGTAAATCAAGATCGTGCCATCTCAAGAACACGAGAGATATAGAGAGAGAGAGATCAAACACATAGATACTAGTACATACCCTCAACTCCGAGGGTGAACTACTCCCTCCTCATCATGGAGACCGTCGGGATGATGAAGATGGCCTCCGGTGATGGTTTCCCCCTCCGACAGGGTGCCGGAACGGGCTCCCGGTTGGTTTTTCATGGCTACAGAGGCTTGCGGTGGCAGAAATCCTGATCTAGGTTTCTTTTTGGAGGTTTGGGTATTTATAGGAATTTTTGGCATTGGAATCGCGTAAAGGGGTCCCACGAGACGGTGACAAGCTTGCTAGGCGCAGCTAGGGAGTGGCCATGCCTGGCAGGCTTGTGAACTCCTCGTCACTCTTTTGGCCCAACTCTAATGCTTCGGGTGTCTCTTTTGGTCCAGAAAAGATCATACTAAATTTTCAGCCCATTCTGAGAACTTTTATTTCTACACAAAAAACGGCACCGTGGTAGTTCTATTGAAAACAGCGTCAGTCCGTGTTAGTTCTAATAAAATCATACCAAAATCATATAAATTATTGTAAACATGGCATGAATACTTCATAAATTATAGATACGTTGGAGACGTATCAGTCGACAATTTGGTTTTTCTTAGTCAAGAACCGATTCCAGAATTGTCGAGCAGACTCGCTAGGCTTCTAGACGATGTTGCTGAGATCGGAAGAGTCCAGCGAGTGGACATAGGTTCCCTGAAAGTTAGAGCGGAACGCATCTTCCAGGTCTTCCCAGCATCTAATGGAGTTTTCGGGGACACTGTTTAGCAAGTGCCGAGCTGGCGCCTTAAGCTTAAGAGGTAGATATTTGATGGCATGGATATCGTCTCCTCTCGCCATGTGGATATGGAGGAGGAAGTCCTCAATCCATATGGTTGGGTCAGTAGTCCCATCATACTGTTCTATATTCACTGTTTAAACCGCTTGGGGAACTGATGTCGCATTACCTCAACTGTAAAGCACAGTGGGTGAGCGACACCTCTGACCCGTGCTATGTCGCACCTGTATTCGGCGTTTGTATGGGCCCGGTTGCGTTCCCGGACTCTGTTGTTTTGGTCGAACCATGGTCTGTACCCGCCCCATCTATCGGTTGAGTACTCTTTGGATCCATAGATGGATCTTGTATGGCCTGCTCTGTGATCCAGGTCATCTCGTAGGTCGAACCTGTCATTGGGCGCTAGTGACTCGTTACCCCGTCTTTGGGGTATTGTCGGTATATAAATGGTGTCGTCAGCCTTCCTATCCCCCCCCCCCCCCGCGAGGGGGGCGGTCCGTCTTGTTGTATGGAGTACGGTTCAGAGACGGAGTATCGGTGAGTTCGTCATTGAATTGCGGCAGCAGCCTCCACCGTGGGTAGCTTTTGGGCTGGTCCAACAGAGTGGTGCCGTGTACTTCTTCAGATAAGAGGACTTTCGTCCATCGATCATTGAGGTCATCCTGTTCGGCTTTGCGTTGTCGTTCTTTAGCTTTCAAGCTGCGAGCCATTGATATGAGCTGCTGCTTGATTTCTTCCTGATCTTCGAGGTTATCAGGTATGTACAAGTCATCGACTTTCGGTATATTTTCCTCCTCGACGGGGGGAAGGTAATTATCGTCTTCAGAGTCTGTTACGTTATTGGGATTTTTCTGGTCCTCCGGCCCTTCCGGACCCTCTAGTGGGTGTTCGGGGATATCGGGATTGATGTGGTCAGCCGGGGTATTACCGTCCCCATTGCTGATGACAGCTTTCCTTCCCTTTTTCCCTTTGGACCGCTTATGTGGTTTGCTCCACCTTGACGGCACATCGCCCGCTTGTCGCCATCACTGTTAGGTGTGTTTTCGCCTTTGTCGGTAGGAGTATCTACCATGTAGACATTGTATGTCTAAGTGGCGGCCCTCCTCCCGGTGCTAACGGGGGTGGGAGCATGGTCCTCTTCATCCATGTATTCTGCCTCCTCGAAGGTATAGTCCAGAATGTCGGTTAAATCTTTGACAGTGGCTATCAAGTGGGTGGTGGGTGGGTCGAAAAGTTTGTCCCGACCCACTCCGTAACTAAAATGAGCATAGGTTGGGGTTTGATCGTCAGTGATCTTCATCGACAAGATCCGATCTAGAGCCTCGTCAACAGTTGAGGGCCCGATCAAATCAAGTTGTTCGGAACTTGCAGAGTTGACCTCTAGGGCGTCTGGACGTGGGGAGTGTTTGGTGATAACACGTGTCCGGTCATCTCGCTCAATGGCCGGACCGGGATAGGAGGTCGGCCCATCGCCATGGGTGACCCCATTGGCATGTTCGAAGAAGGGGCTCGAGGATAAAGCCTCGGAGTCCTCTGGTGCTATAGGCGAAGTTGTAGACCCGACTAACGACAAGTCGCCCCGAGTGTCTTGGAGAACTCTAAGTTTCCGAATCTGACATCTCGATCCGGGGCAAAGCTCTCGACACGGCCTAGATGGCCAATGGGATCAGCATGCAGCACAACGCTGCCGAAGGCGAAGATCTGTCCGGGGACAAAAGTGTCCCAGTTGCAGACCTCTTCGTTGATGATAAGGTGAGGTGTCGAACCCATCTTGCTCATAGAGTAACTCTCAATTAAAGCACCAATGTCGGTGTCAAAACCGGCGGATCTTCGGTAGGGGGTCCTGAACTATGAGACTAGAATCAACGATAATAGGACACGAAGGGGACATGGATTTACCCAGGTTAGAGCCCTCCTATGAAGGTAATACCCTACGTCCTTCTTGGTTGTATTGATGATATGGGGGGTTACAGAGTTGATCTACCTCAAGATCGTATGTCTAACCCTAGATGAGTTGTTTTTGTCCCTATACCCTAAAACCCTTCGGCTTCTATAGATGCAGAGGATGCCTAGGGTTTACACAAGGTCGGTTACATGTCGAAGAGATAAACATGCCTATTTGCTACATTAAACATGGAGCACAAGCCATGCTTCCCGAAGCTTCCATCTTGGAGACAGGGCCTTCAAATCTTCCAATGTTCGGTAAGTAGCCCATATAGTTCGGCCCATAAGAATAGGCCGACTCCCCGAGGACCCCTTAATCCAGGACTCCCTCATCGTTCCTAATAGAAACAATGAGGATCTTAAAATGATTAGTATCCATCCCAATTTTGTTGAAGTGGTAAGCAACTTCCATGGCAAGAACAAATTTTTCAATCTTATTCCTAGAAGTATTGTCATTGAAAATATGCATGATAGATCCTTGAAAAGGTCAAGTTGTGTGATTAAGGAGTTGGAAAGTAAGGATGACAATTCTTGAATCTATGCGTTATGCCTAGCTAGGGGCATAAAACGATAGCGCTTGTTGGGAGGTAACCCAATGAATAAATTACTTTTGTCTTTTGCTTTCTATTTTTCAGTATTTTGACAATTATGATTTTGTTATGATTGTGTTTTTATGTTTTATTTAGTGTTTGTGCCAAGTAATGCCTTTAGGATGATGAATAAGATGAGTAGAAACAATGCTGAATCTAAAAAGGAAACTTTGTTCCTAGTGCAGGGATTTTCATTTTTACACATTCCTTGCATTGTCCTAAAGTTTCAGAAGTTTTAGAGTTCCAGAAGTATGGGTAGAGTACAGATTACTAGATTGTACTGTCTGAAATAGATTCTGTTTTCATTGCATTGTGTGCTTGTATTGATGAATCTATGGCTTGTATCGGGGTATATAAGTCATGGTAAAGTTATAATACAGTAGGTAAAATGCAATAATAAAATATGAATGGGTTTACAACAGTACCTAAAATGGTAATTTTCTTTATTATACTAACGGATCTCACGAGAATTTTGTCAAGTTTTGTGTGATTGAAGTTTTCAAGTTTTGGGTGAGATCACGATGGATGAAGGAATAATGAGTTAGAAGAGTCAAAGGTTGGGGATTCTACAGCACCCCAAGGTAATATCCAAAGAGTAACAAGCAACTAATATTGGGATGACCCGAGTGGCATCCCCTCTTTCTTCCAACAATCATCGGTATACTACTTGGAACTATATTTTTATTTGTCACATATCATGAGTTTTGCATGGATCACCTTGTATGTTTGCTTTGTTTGCTTATATATTTTCTTCACACACCTATTTGAGAAAGAGAGAGACAAAATTATGCTACGATTTGTTAGAATTGCTCTTTATGCTTCACTTAAAACTTTTGAGCAAAGGAATTGCTCTAGTGCTTCATTTATATGTTTTTGAGCATGGCGTGCTTTTACATGTTTGAATAATTGCTCTCATGCTTCACTTATATTAATTTGAGCATTAATAATTTTGAAGAAATCCTATGACGCTTCACTTATATTAATTTGAGAGTTAATATTTTGAAGAAATCCTTTCATGCTTCACTTATATTATTTTGAGAGATGAAACTTGTATGCTCATGTTCTTCACTTATATCCATGTGAGCTTATCAAAAGTAATTGCAACATATGAAACTAGTCCCAAAGTGATAGATATTCAATAGGGATATAATAAAAACTTTCATCAAGATCATTGGACAAATTAAACTTGATTCTTTGTAATAGTTTTAAGACATGACAATAGTGATATGTGAGTTATGTTGATGAGTAATTATGCTTAGGAAGAATATTGGTGTTAAGGTTTGTGATTTCCTATCCAAGCACGAAAGTCAATAGGTCTACTATGAAATTACATCCTACTTATGGTGCATTATTTAGTGTTGGTTATGCTTAATGCTCGCTTATGTGATTTTTCGTTTTTTAGTTGGATGCTTCTCAATCTCATGCTAGCCTTCACTTGTACTAAGTAGAAATACTACTTGTGCATCCAAAATCCTAAAACCAAGTTTTGCCATATGAGTCCACTATACCTACCTATATACGATATTTCCATGTGTTCCAAGCAAATTTGTATGTGCCATCTCTCAACTTTCAAAATAAATTTTCATTTTTGTGTGCTCATACCGCTCATGAAATGGTTGGGGTGACCGATATTTTTTCATGCCAGATGTGTTATTCTCAAGATGAGTGTTCATTCACTTGTCATTGCACGAGAGTATGGCGGTAATAGGGATGCCAAGTCCCAAAATGAAATAGAAAAAATACTTTATGTTGTCAAATAATAAATTCCTTGGAAAGTGTTGGTATGAAAGGCAACCGTAGATTCGGCTAGCCGTGGAAAGTGAAAGTATGGTAGAAAAAGGAATAAACTTCATTTTCTCTTCGGGAACCACCTATGATGCATCTAATGTGGAAAGATATTGAGATCTCTGAGTTGTTTTCGTTGACAGGAAAGCATGCCACTCAAAATATTTTTCTCTATCAATTTGAACACTTGAGCTCTGGCCCCTCTACAAATCCCTACTTCCCTCTGCGAAGGGCCTATCTATTTACTTTATGCAATTTTTATTTTTCAATTTGATTCTCCAGCTTGTCTTATAAAGCACCAACTAGGGGGCACTATGATCGTACTTGCGCATTAGGTCTACCTAATATTTGAGTGTGTATTGTGAATGGATCAATGATTGAGCATGATGGGCTAGGGATAACTTGCTTTAGCCTTGATATTTTGAAAGATATGGTTGCTTGTTGATATGCTTGAGTATTAAAATTTTCATGTCAATGCTAGACTATTTCTTTGAACCATATGAAAAGTCCAAATGTCCATTCTAGAAAGAAAAGAATATGTGATGAACATGATAGGAAGCATTCCACATAAAAATTCTGTTTTTATCATTTACCTACTCGAGGACGAGTAGGAATTAAGCTTGGGGATGATGATACGTCTCCAATATATCTATAATTTTTTTCTTGTTCCATGCTATTATATTATCAATCTTGGATGTTTTACAATCATTTTACAGCAACCATATATCTTTTTTTGGGACTAACCTATTAACATAGTGCCAAAGTGTTAGTTGTTGTTTTGCTTGTTTTTTACTATGCAGAAAATCAGTACCAAAAGGAGCGCAAACACTGTGGGGATTTTTGTGGGTTTTTTAGGACCAGAAGAAGAAAGATGGGCCAAACAACACCGGACAAGGGGGCCCAGGGTGGCCACCCTCCACTAGGGCGTGCTAAAGGCCCCTGTCGTGGCCTGGTGGAGGGTGGCACCTTGGGCGCCACCCCCAACCGAATATCGAGCCTATAAATTCCCTGGAAATCCAAAAACCTTAGGGGAGTCGACGAGAGACAATTCCAGCTGCCGCAAGTTCAAGAACCTCAAGATCCAATCTAACACCATCACGAAGGGGTTCATCTTCCTCATAGGTGCCTCTTCGATGATGCCTGAGTAGTCCAAAATAGACCTACGGGTCCATATGCAGTAGATAGATGGCTTCCTCTCTCTCTCTATGTTTCTCAATACAATTGTATCTTGGAGATATATTTGATGTAATGACTTTTGCGGTGTGTTTGTTGGGATCCGATGGATTCTGAGCTCATGATCAGTTTCTATCCATGAATATGATTTGAGTCTTCTTTATCTCTTATTTGCATGATTACTTATAGCCTCGTATTTCTTCTTCGAATCTTTGGTTTAGTTAGGCCAACTAGATCAATTTTTCTTGCCATGGGAAGAGGTGCTTTGTGATGGGTTCGATCTTGCGGCGTTCTTTCCGAGTGACAGAAGGGGCAGCAAGACATGCATGTATCATTGCCATTAAGGATAATAAGATGGGGTCTATTCCCACATGAATAGATCTTGTCTACATCATGTCACCATTCTTATTGCATTACTCCATTTCTCCATGAACTCAATACACTAGATGCAAGCTGGATAGCAGTCGATGTGTGGAGTAATAGAAGTAGATGCAGGATCGTTTCGGTTTACTTATCTTGGTGATCATAATAGAAGTAGGTGCCTATATAATGATCATTGCCTGGATATCATCATGATTATTTGATCTTCTATCAATTGCCCAATAGTAATTTGTTCACCCACCGTGTGCTATACTCATGAGAGAAGCCACTAGTGAAAACTACGCCCCCCGGGTCTACTTTTCCAACATATTGCTTTCTGATCTACAATTTGCAACTTTTGTTTTCAGATCTATTATTCCAAGAAAACCCAAAAGATGAAAATAGTAGATCGGAAAGCAATATGTTGGGAAAGCAGACCCGGGGCCGTAGGTTTCACTAGTGAATTCTCTCATGAGTATAGCGCACGGTGGGTGAACAAATTACTGTTGGGTAATTGACAGAAGATCACATAATCATGACGATATCCAGGCAGTGATCATTATATAGGCATCACTTCCAATATAAGTAGACCGAAACGATTCTGCATCTACTTCTATTACTACACACATCGACAGCTATCCAGCATGCATCTAGTATATTAAGTTCATGGGAAAACGGAGCAATGCAATAAGAACGGTGACATGATGTAGACAAGATCTACTCATGTAGGAATAGACCCCATCTTGGTATCCCTATCCTTAATGGCAATATACATGGGTGTCTTGATGCCCCTTCTGTCATTGGGAAAGCACACCTTAAGTTCGAACCCATCACAAAGCACCTCTTCACATGGCAAGAAAAATCGATCTAGTTGGCCTAACTAAACCAAATATTCGAAGAAGAAATATGAGGCTATAAGTAATCATTCAAATAAGAGATAAAAGAAGACTCAAATCATATCCATGGATAGAAATTGATGATGAACTCAAAATTCATCGGATCCCAACAAACACACCGCAAAAGTCAATACATCAAATATATCTCCAAGAGACCATTGTATTGAGCAACATAGAGAGAGAGAAAGCCATCTAGCCACTGCCTACGGACCCATAGATCTATGGTGGACTACTCACGCACCATCCGAGAGGCACCTATGAGGAAGTTAAACCCCTCTTTGATGGTGTTAGATTGGATCTCGAGGTTCTGGAACTTGCGGCGGATGGAATTGTGTTTCGTCGACTCCTCTAGGGTTTTTGGATTTTCTAGGAATTTATAGGCTTGATAGTCGTTTGAGGGGGTGCCCGAGATGCCCACCCTCTACCAGGACGCGCTAGGGGCCTCTAGCGCGCCCTGGTGGAGGGTGTCCACCCTAGCCTCCCTCTTCTAGTGTTCTTTGGCCTATCTTCCTTCTTCTAGTCCATCAAAAATCCACAAAAATCCACGCAGCGTTTGGGTTCGTTTGGTACTAATTTTCTACGAAGTAAAAAAACAAGCAAAAATAGCAAGTGGCACTATGTCAATAGGTTAGTCCCAAAAAATGATATAAATTTGCTATAAAATGATTGTACAACATCCAAGATTGATAATATAACAGTATGGAACAAGCAAAAAAATATAGATACGTTCGAGACGTATCACATACTAGAGTGGGATCTTGGGGTATAATACTTTTTCTTCACGTATGTCCCTTGCTTATGATTGCGCCATAACCATGGAGAATCTTCATCATTTAACATGATGCTTCGGTGAGTGTTCACTTTGAAGGGAGGAATTTCATCAGACTTATTATAATGTTCTGACACGTCTGTCTTGTCCTCTACTCCCACGTTGTTTCTTTTCTTTGAAAGAAATATGTGTTGTTTTGGCTCATCATATGATATATTCACTTCCTTATCTTTTCTTTTTCTCAGTTTTGTATTCACTTCCTTATCTTTCCTTCACATAGAAAACACGAGCCACATCATTGACTAGGACAAATGGTTCATGTGTGTACCCAAGATTGTTGAGATCCACGGTTGTCATTCTATATTGCGGGTTTACCTTTATCCCACCTCCTATTAGATTGACCCATTTGCACCGAAACAATGGGACCTTAAAAGAACCTTTATAGTCAAGTTCCCATATCTCCTCTATGTAACCATAATATGTGTCCTTTTCCCCATTGTTGTATGTTGTATCAAACGGACACCACTATTTGGTTGGTGCTCTTTATATCTTGGGCGATCGTGTAAAATGTATTCCCATTTATCTCGTACCCTTGGAAAGTCAATGTATTCGAAGATGGTGACTTGGCCAACAAGTACAGCTCATCTCCAACAGTGGTGTTATTCATGAGATGTGTTTGCAACCAACGCCGAAAGTCGCCATGTGTGTATGTGTAATCCATGAGTCAGACTGCTCCGGGTTCTTGGAGCGCACAATAGCCATGTGGTCCTCGATATACAGAGCCACCAAGGAGGAAATTTGTAGAACTATGTAGTGTGCTTGAGTGAAAGAATGATCATACATACTTATTACTACTTTCTTTCCTGGCATGCCTTTTCCACTGAGTCTCCCCTCATGCCGTGATTGAGGAACAACAATCGTCTTAAGGTCAGGAATAAAGTCAACATAGAACTCAATAACCTCCTCTATTCCACAGCCCTTGGAGATGCTTCCTTCTGGCCTAGCACGGTTATGAACATATTTCTTTAAGACAACTATGAACCTCTCAAAGGGGAACATATTGTGTAGAAATACAAGATCCAGAATGATAATCTCTTTGACTAGGTGTACTAGGATGTGCATCATAATATTCAAGAAGGATGGTCGAAACACCAACTTGAAACTGATAAGCCATTGAACTAAATCATTCTGTAACCTTGGTAGGATTTCTGGATTGATTACCTTCTGAGAAATTGCTTTGAGGAATGCACATAGCTTCACAATGGGTACTCGAACATTTTCCGATAGAAGCCCCCTCAATGCAACCAGAAGTAATTGCTTCATATTCACGTGGCAGTCATGAGACTTTAGGTTTTGGATTTTTTTATCTTCCATATTTATTATTCCCTTTATATTCGACGAAAACCCAGACATGACCTTCATACTCCTCAGGCATTCAACAAAGATTTCCGTCTCTTCTTTGGTAAGAGCGTAGCTGGTACGACCTTGATACCGCTTTGGATGCATGTCGTCTTTTTCGTTCATACAATGCTAGTCCTGTCGTGCCTCCGGTGTATCTTTTGTCTACCCATACATGCCCAAGAAGCCTAGAAGGTTCACGCAAAGATTCTTCATCATGTGCATCACGTCGATTGCAGAGCGGAACTCTAGGACTTTCCAATAGGGTAGCTCCTAAAATATAGATTTCTTCTTCCACATGGGTGCATGTTCGTTAGCGTCATTCGGAACAGATTGTCCACCAAGACCCTTTCCGAAGATTACTTTTAAATCCTTGACCATATAAAATATATCATCACCAGTACGGTGGCCAGGCTTATTCTGATGATCTACCTCACCTTTCAAATGCTTGCCTTTCTTTCTTAAGAGATGCCTGATCGGAAGAAATCGACGATGTCTGGGGTACACATTCTTCTTTCATTTATCCAAATATATAATTTCAGTCTCATCTAAATAGTGTGTGCATGCATTGTATCCCTTGTTTGTCTATCATCAAAGGTTACTAAAAGCAGGCCATTCATTGATGGTTACACACACCAACACTCGTAGGTCAAATTCCTCCTATATGTGCTCATCCCACACATCTACAACTTTTTTTATCCCACAACTGAAAAATTTCTTCAACTAATGGCCCTAGGTACACATCAATATCATTTTCGGGTTGCTTAGGGCCTTGGATGAGCACTGGCATCATAATGAACTTCCGCTTCATGCACAACAAAGGAGGAAGGTTGTAAATACATAGAGTAACAGGCCAGGTGTTATGACTAGAGCTCTGCTCCCCAAAAAGGATTCATGCCATCTGTAATTACACCAAACCATAAGTTCCTTGCGTCATCTGCAAAGTCCGGGAACTCTCTCTTGATTTTTCTCCATTGTGACCCATCAGCGGGTACTCTCAACATCGAGTCTTTCTTCGGTCTTCTTTGTAACATCGCAACAACTTGGCATGCTCTTTGTTTTGGAACAAACGTTTCAACTGTGGTATTATAGAAGCATACCACATCACCTTGGTAGGAGCCCTCTTCCTAGGGCGCTCGCCCTCAACATCACCAGGGTTATTGCGGTCGATCTTATAACGCAATGCACTGCATACCGGGCATGCATTGAAATTCTCGTACTCCCCACCGCGGTAGAGGATGCACTCATTAGGGCATGCATGTATCTTTTGCACCTCTAATCCTAGAGGTTAGACAACCTTCTTTGCTTTGTACGTACTAGCAGGCAATTCATTATCCTTTGGGATCATCTTCTTTATCATTATCAACAACATTTCAAATCCCTTGTCAGATACACCATTCTCTGCCTTCCATTACAGCAATTCTAGTGTGGTACCCAACTTTTTCTTGTCATCTTCGCAATTTGGGTACAACATTTTTTTCTGATCCTCTAACATGCTCTCCAACTTCAACCTCTCCTTTTCACTTTTGCAGTTTGTCTGTGCATCAACAATGGCCCGACCAAGATCATCAGCGGACTCATCTGATGCATCTTATTTAGCTTCCCCCATTGTAATACCATCGTATTCAGGGAACCTAGGATAGTTGTCATCATCCTCTTTTTCTTCATTGTCTTCCATAATAACACCTCTTTCTCCATGCTTGGTCCAACAGTTATAGTTGGACATGAAACCGGACTTTCGCAGGTGGCTGTGAAGGATTTTTGAGGTAGAGTAATCCTTATCATTCTTACGGACACCACATGGACAACACATAAAACCATTCCGCTTGTTTGCCTCAGCCACACGCATAAAATTATGCAGGCCATTAATGTACTTGGGAGAGCGTCGGTCATCGTACATCCATTGTCGGCTCATCTTCATTACACAACATCGAAGTGACAAAATTAATACAAGTTCATCACATTAAAACCAAAGTATAGTAGTGACCAAATGTTTTTACTACAAAAATATATACATAAACTTTACAAGATATTTCCCATAAAACAACATACAACTATATAAAGCATTTAAATACAACAACAAATGCGATCAAAATCACAACTAAGGTAATAATTGATCCAACAACATAATGATACCAAGCCTCCTTATTAATGGCATATTTTCTAATATTTCTAATCTTCAAGCGCACTGCATCTATCTTGATACTTTGATCATCGACGGCATCGGCAACATACAACTCTAGTTTCATCTTATCTTGTTCAATTATTTTCAATTTTTCTTTCAAATAATTGTTTTGTTTTTCAACTAAATTTAACTTCTCGACAAGAGGGGCAGTTGCAATTTCCAGTTCACATACCTCCTAGGTAAAAATATTTATGTCAACTTGATGGGCCTAATTATCATAAACACGAAATGAAACAAATAGTTATAAAAGATAATATACCACATCCGAATCATAAACCAGACGAGGGCCGACGGGGACAGATATCAAAACCATGGCACTATATATAAAAACAATCATACAAGTAAGAAAATTTTACAAGTAACTATCTAAATAATACAAATAAATTTTATTTTTGATGGGACGGGGCAAGCGATCGACGGTAATGACGACGGGGATGGGAAGGCACTAAGTAAACCACACCTACACATATGCAAACTAAGAAGTTAATTTGACCTCAAATTGCATATAAATCAAATAAACTCCCACATAATTACTCCCAAAGTAAAACCCATAAATCACTATACTTATAGAGCATGAAACGAGCTAAAATAGCAATGAAAGATGAAAGGTTGGAGTTCCTAACCTTTTAGAACCCTTGGATAGATGGGGTGCCTCCAATCTTGACACATCTTAGCAAAAATGGAGGATGAACTCGAGCTTGGGGAAGAAAAAAGAGAGGAGAGGAGATAAATTAAGGTTGGACTTGACTGGGGGTTGGCAACGTTATATAGGGAATACTTTAGTCCCGGTTGGATATACGAACCGGGACTAAAGGTCTATCTCTAGTCCCGGTTGGTGATACCAAGCGGGACTGAAGGGGCTCGCAGGGGCCCCAGCCTGCTGCAACCCTGCCACACCCTTTACTCCCGGTTGGTATCACCATACAAGACTAGAGGTCCTATTTGAACCTGGACCAATGTTGGTCGTGCCCCCGTCCGCTCCTAGCCGTTGGAACCGGGACTCCACATTAGTCCCGGGCCCAAATCCGGACGGGGCTAATGCTCCGGACGAAAGGTCGGTTTTCTACTAGTGTAAAGGCCATGACAAACTCCTTTTATAACACACTATACACCTCGGAGGAGGTTGAAGCGATGCATGAGGTGATTGATACCATTTCATATAAAGTGACCCAACATATTGATGCATGAGGGGCCGAACCAAGGTAAACTCGCGTCTCTCGATTCCGACCAACCCCTCTCAAGCCGCCACATAGTTGCGATGGCCTCACACCTAAGTCCGTTAACCCGGAAATCTTGCCGTGACAAATCCACGACAGTTGGTGCCCATCGTGGGGCCACGCACGGTTGGTATTGTGTTCTTGGAGGTATATTTTCAGGGATCGAGATGCTCGTGATTTATCGGATGAAGAAAAATCGGGGGAGAGGGTCTATGTCATGGATGAGAAATCAGAAACTGTGTATATGAGACTGGATTGAGTTGAAGAAAATTAGTGTTGTGGGCTATTTCCCCGTCGTCATCCCAAAAAATTCACCGCAGCCAACAGGCAAACCTGTGTAACCGAGATTGACAGGAATTCTCGAAGGGACACGTGACCCGGTGGTCCATCGAAACCGGGTAAAATACTATGGTGCCACCGTAGGAAGACGAGTCTGGTAGGTGGTCTTTCTGTACGTATCAAGATAGTATGCCTGAGACGGAGATGAATACGGAGTAGCAGGAGACGGGTTTGTCAAAGTCAAAAATTCGGCGCAGTGAAAGGATTCCTAAGTTAGAGTTCCTGGAGATGGAGATAACAGCATCCACGAACTCGGTCTCCACCGTCCCGGCTCTGCCTCCACCCTCGCGCTCTGCCCCGCGACTGTTTGCATGGCCGAGTCATCGACCTCATGTAGAACCCGCCGGTGCTTGCGGTGATCGTTCTGCGCCATTGCCATTACAGCCACAATACAAAAACCGAGTCAACCATGGAATCGACACCGGACGGTCTCGCCTTCGCCTGCTCCCTCCTATGACCTGATTGTCGGTGTCAAAATCAGCGGATCTCGGGTAGGGGGGCATGAGTTTACCCAGGTTCAGGCCCTCCTATGGAGGTAATACCCTACGTTCTGCTTGATTGTATTGATGGTGTAAGGGGTTACAGAGTTGATCTACCGCGAGATCGTATGTCTAACCCTAGATGAGTTTTTCTGTCCCTAAGGCCTAAAACCCTCCGGGTTATATAGATGTCGGGGGTGCCCTTAGCTTACACATGGTCGATGTCGGGGATAGACCCCGCGGTATGACCCGGTCTGGCGACTCATAGCAGATCCGGTCAAGACATGGTGTTTTATTGATGACCTGGCAGGCGTATCGCAGGACGACCAGGTCCAAGACCCGGCATGTAAGCCGGCACCAGGCGGATCACAAGAGGAGGCCTAAAGGAGAGAGGATTCCCTTACAAGAGAAACAAGACCCGGAGTAGGATTCGTGAAATACTAGTCCTAGTCCTACTTGGAATAGAACTCTATTTGTAAACCTACCCTCTCCACTTATATAAGGAGGGGTAGAGCACCCTTAGATAGACAAGTTCACAAGTTCACAAGTCCACAAGTTTTGACAGACACAAGAGATTAGAGAGAGACAGATTAGAGGCTCTTGAGATTAGAGGTAGCAAAACAGCACCCTTGTAACCGAGAGATCTTCTTCATCATCAATACCAGACAAGCAGGACGTAGGCTTTTACCTCCATCGGAGGGGCCGACCCTGGGTAAACTCGCGTCTCTCCATTCCGACCAACCACTTCAAGCCGCCACATAGTTGCATTTCTGCCCCAAACCTAAAGTCCGTTCACCCGGACATCTGCCGTGACAAATCGACGACAGTTGGCGCCCACCGTGGGGCCCGTGCACGGTGCTGTTTGTGTTTTGGAGGGAGATTTTCCAGGGATCGAGAAGCCAACGATTTGACAGACAATGAAGAACTGGTTGTGATCTACATGAGCATCAAACTCATCTAAAATCGGGTTGACGAACACTGGCGATGTTTCGTTTCCGCCGACGACGACCCGCGCGGTCCAATCTGTCTTGCTTCTGGTGGATCGGTTGAGGCGACAAAACTCTCTTCGTGAAGCAAAACAATTCAAAGTCAGTAAGGCTCCCCGGTCGTTTTTGTGATCATGGTTGGTGCGGTTATGGGTTATAGCTTGCCTAAGTAAAACAAAAATAAAAGGAGAGGTGGAGTCTGGCACGGCTTAAGGACAGAGAAAAAAGTCCATCGCTGAGGGAGTCGGATTCGGCGACCATAGTTTGTTTCCGCAGCATCGGCCTCCGCCTCGCCTCGCTGCTCGAGGACGACCTCGTCTCTGAGTCGCCTCGCCTCGTCTCGAGTCGCCGTGGCTGTCACGCGTCTCGGACTCGATCTCGTCTCTAAGCCGCCTCGACCGCCATGACCTCAAGTCGCCACACTGCCTGCCTCCGTGCCTGGACCCGCCGCTCCCACCCCGCTGCTACGTGATCACCTCCGCGCAGCCCCATCGACGTGCCTGTGAGCCGTCTGCCGTGCCCGTGACACGCCTGTTCGTGCCACGAGCCGCCACGCCCACCTCCACACACCTCTGCTCCGGCTCACGCGCATGACCGCCAGCTCACCACGGCTTTACCATATGATGCCGCCTCGCTGTGCTGGCCTCACTTATGCGGCTTTTCCTAGCTACGAGCCATCATTCGAGACCCGCTGCCGCACTATCGCCGCGCCCGCCTCTGCGTTGCCTCGCCCCGCTCGCGCGCATCCGAGCCGCAACCCGCCTCGTTCCGGCCGGCGCTGGCCTGCTGCTGCTGCTCCTGCTAGCCGCCCGAGCCGCTTGTTGGTCTCCAGCATCGTGGTGACCCCGCCACATCTGGCTTCCACGAGCCTCGCTAGGCTCCACCTCGTCCTACTCCTTCCGGCTCGGTGCGCCCATTGGCTGCAGCTGCGCCCCGCCGCTTGCCGCTCCGTACCGGTCGGCTCTCCCGTGCTGCCGAGCTGATGGTTGCCACGGTTTGATGTAGGCTCATCAGCTGCATCAAAGCTAGACCATCAGATGGGGAAGCTGAACCTGTAGAGTCCTACGAGGCGAATGAGCTCTTGGAAAATCTGACACGGTGGAATATAGGAACCCAAAGTGCCATTACAGAACGAGGGTGCTAATATTGGTCCGAAAATGTTTGTGTTTGAAAGCAATGGGACTAGGAGTTTTGCTGATAAAAGCACTGATGATGTTGCTGCAGATTATGGCGCTGATGATGCAAGTGTGCTTCAGGGGAAGATAACAGAGTTGAATATAGGAAGTGGCACATTTAAAGAAACAAAAGGTGGAGGTAGCGGTAGTCATCAAACTGAAGTGTTTGGCTTTGGGGATAGCAGAACTGCAGCTACTATATTTGGCAATACTTCAGGGCAATATATTTTTTCCCTTGGGGAATAGCAATGTTTGTATCTCTGCTAATGGTGCTGGCGATTTACCTCCAGAGAGGGCATCAAGTTTGAATGTAGGAAGTGGAGTTATGCAGAGCATGAAAAGTGATGATATAAATTGTTCACCAGAGGCTTTTTGTATTTGGAAGAAATGGAAACCCATACTCTGCTTTAGCGCAGTTAGCAATGGGTGTTATGGATGATGATGATAATATTGGCAATGTTGCTGTTCCAACAGGACATTTCAGTGAACATGCACACACTCAAGTCAAAGACTTATAAAAGAAGGTCAAGAACATGCTCACAACCATCCAGACATCGAGGAGAATGCAGAAGCTTCGATGCATAAACTCAAATATGAGCTTGAGCATTGCCTGTATGAAGTTTGCAAAAATGAAAGGTTTCAACAACGCACAAATAGCTCCAGTTTATCTATCAGAAAGGGGGATATCAAGATAATTCAGATGCGTCCCAATGACATTGATGGAATTGATCGGGGCAACGAAGATGTGATTAAAGCAACAAAGAAAAGAAAAAAAGTGGCATGGGCAAGATCAGTCTACACGTACATATGTTGGCTATATATTTTTCGTCCGACTCCGACAGTTTTATGATGTTCGCATTCATACGATAAAAAACCCAGGTGATATTCATCCTATCTATTTGTTAGTACATATTATTTTCTGTGAGAACAATTACTTTGGCTTGTAATATCTTCACACATGACAATTATTCAAGTGGTTTTATACCACGAAGATGGAAGCACGCCAACATCATTGTGCATCGGTGTTCGTCCGTGTCGTGCTTAGCTGGCTTACAACTTCGTGGCCGTCTCTCGCCATTCGTGCCGGCTTACAACGCCGTGGACGTTTCCCGCCATCCACACCGGCTTACGACGTTGTGACCATCTCTTGACATCCGCGGCGGTTTACAACGCCGTGGCCGTCTCTCGCCATCTGCGCCGGCTTACAACGCCATGGCGTCTTTCACAACAGCACCGGCTTACAATGCCGCAGATGGTTTCTACGTTTACATCAACACGCCAGTGGCTGCATACACCAGTACGAGCCGCCCAACAGACGCTTATGAGTCGCCGCCCTGCGTTCTTATCTACCTCAACATATCGGTGCAGTGCTTGCCTGTATGAGCCGCCCAATGGACGCTTATAAATCGCCGCCCTGTGGTCTTATCTACATTAACATATCGGTGCAGTGCTTGCCTATATGAGCCGCCCAACGGACGAGCGCAAGACGCCACCCACAGTCTGGTTCTACCTCAACGTATTGGTGCAGTGCTCGTCTGTACGAGCTGCCCAACGGATGCGTGCATGATGCCGCTCGCAGTCTGATCTGCATCATATCGGTGTAGTGTTCGTCTATACGAGCCGCCCAATGGACAGGTGCACAAGTTGCCGCTACTACAGTTTGGTTAACTTCAACAGCCAGTTGGGACGAGCCATCGATCGGATTATTGAAACAATTCATATGGGGTCATTTATAGCCCTCCACGGTCAACCTCAACCTTTAGTGGAGATTCTCAAAGCCGCCTCTTTGAGTCAACTTAAGACTCGAGGGCTACAGACATATCTCGATGCATTTGATCAGTTTCTCAACAAGAACCCCGGGTCATTGCAAGGAAGTTAAAACCCGGTCCTGGGGGCTATTGCGTTATCAGCGAAAGAGTTAAAGTCGCCCAAGAGGATGAGCCGCCATGATGCGACCATGAGGTTCGAATTTATCGGATCATCATAAAGTCAGTTGGAGTTTCCGTCATTTCTTCAAAAAAGTGGGCGGCTTACAAGATGGCGGCTTACAAGATTGTGCAAAAAGGTCATCTAGGGGGCTTCCAACCCATCGGGTTTAGCTTATCACACCCTATTGATCGGCTCTTAAGCCAAATAGTTGACTTCGTCAACAAGGTCATTTGGGGGCTTCCAGCCATCGGGTTTAGCTTACATACCCTCTTGATCGGCTCTTAAGCCACGAGAGTTAAACCTGCCTGTTTGCAACTTGCTACTCCACCAGGTGACCTGCCGAACTCTTATCAGTTAATCTCGCTTAG
The DNA here is from genome assembly GCA_022496015.1 of Hordeum marinum. Taxonomy (NCBI): domain Eukaryota; kingdom Viridiplantae; phylum Streptophyta; class Magnoliopsida; order Poales; family Poaceae; genus Hordeum; species Hordeum marinum. Next base: position 393,167,227 of record CM039672.1, read on the forward strand.
AGACCCTGAGCCGGTTCAAAGAAATTGACGGAAAATCTCATTAGAGACCATGTACTGGTTAGGGTTAAACTGGCGGTTCTTGTCACGTGAGGGCTGGCTTACAGAAAGCGAGGATAAACTCTCTCATCTACTGCCGACTCTCCGCAATGTGGCCCATTCGTACTCTTAGTCAGTTAATCTTTTAAAGACCCTGCACTGTTTAAGGTAAAAACAACAGATTTATGTCACATGAGAGGCAATTTATGAGCTACCAGGGTACTCATGCCCTACCGTGTCTCTTTCTGGGACATTACACTTCCTATCAGTTAATCTCGCTTAGAGTCCCTGAACCGTTCTAAGAATTTGATGGCCAATCTCGATAGAGACCCTGTACTGATTAAGAGTTTTAATTAGCGAGTCCACCCACAAGAACCGGCACATCAATTGTTCAAAAAAATTCAAAAAACAAATCAGGAAAGATATAACATCTCCGGGTTGTGCTTTTTCAAGCCGCCCTTACAACAATGCTGAATATATTATGTCTTGTTTATTTTTGCACGTCTTATCTCTTAAGATGGGCCACCGTTAAGTATGATGAAAAACTTCTGCAAAGAACAAATGGATCTTTAATAGCCAACTTGGCTGGATCTTCATCGTGGTTTGTCATAACCAGTACTAAATGATTGGGGTTTTCAAGCCAGCACGGAGAATTGGTTATTTTTCAAGAGCCGCCCTATCAGATATAGTGTCGTGTCATCTAATTGACTAGTCCTCGGTTTTCTTCAATTGTGCTCTCTAGTAATCTACAACACCCATGGATTTATCAAATATATATTTGTCGGGTTGCACCACAATCACAAGCAGGGATTTCATGCCAACGATAAAGGTATTCTTCCAGGATATTCATGCCGGGTTACAACCGCGGTGAAGGATTCATTCAACAAATTATGATGAGTAATATTATCCTCACATAGTCCCGAGTCGCCGCTGGAAGACGACCCGGCACTTGGGGGCTACATTATTGAAATCCGATTTATATCAAATATGCAAGTCCCATGTCACTGCAAGCACGCACCACGGCACTTGGTGGCTAATGCAAGCCGGTTTTCAAATCATTACATTGTCAGCAAGACCCTATTATCTCACGCAGAAGAGTCGGCCTTTCAATATTTTTCTAAGTCCCAGCCCACTAATTCTTACTGACCCGGCACTTGGGGGATACACCGCTAAGATCAAATTTTCTAAAGTCCCAAGTCGCCGCAGGCGTGCAACCCGGCACTTGGGGGCTACAGTATTCAGCTGTTCAAACAGATTATATGGTTCAAATTAAAGACCCGGCCCATCACATACTGATGAGCCGGCCCTTGGGGGCTACACCCGCTGAAATTTCATAAAGGTATAAAACAATTATAAGTCCCAGGTTGTCGCAGGAAAGACAACCTGGTACTTGGGGGCTACACAGTCCAATATATTATTGCAAAGAACCGAGTTATCATGGATAATCTCGGAGCTTGGGGGCTACAGGTAATATGGACATATCAAAAACTTTGAGGAGAATTTTCAAGATGTTAATTATGGAGTTCTGTTATTAGACCCGGCATCACCAACATTCATGACCCGGTGTTATCAAAAGATCATAACCCGCCGGAGTTTATATAAGCCGCCAAGTTTCACAACAATGGAAGTCTGAATCTACGTCATGAGGATTTCTTATTTTCAAGATTCTCATTAAGCCAAAGTATTGGAAGCCGACTCAATGGCATTTTGGTATTCTATTCCCAATATTTTTCAAAGGACACTCACAAGCAAGACGATTCTCAAAACGACTCATTCATATGCACAAAAACCCGAATTCTTGAGGAGCCACTTCATAAGACGGCCACTTAACATATTTTTTACTCTTATTTCAAGAGCTTAGCATGAATAAATTCAAGCTAACCTGGGGGCTAATGTCGGGGATATACCCCGCGGTATGACCTGGCCTGGCGACTCATAGGAGATCCGGTCAAGACATGGCGTTTTATTGATGACCCGGCAGGCGTGCCGCAGGACGACAGGGCCCAAGACCCGGCGTGTAAGCCGGCGCCAGGCGGATCACAAGAGAAGGCCCAAAGGAGAGAGGATTCCCTTACAAGAGAAACAAGACCTGGAGTAGGATTCATGAAATACTAGTATGTCACGCCCAAGATGCGCGCCTATCCATTTAAGGCACGAGGGCCTCGCAAGGGATAGAGGCGCATCTTGCCGTTAGCAAGAATAGTATCATCACAACATACAATACTGAATGAGAAGAGTATACAGTTGGCTTACACTCGCCACATGCTAACTTACAATGTCACTCAAATCATAGCATCAAGTTGAACACAGGGTCCGTCTATGGACGAAATCAAACGAGAAAAGAAGTTGCAATGATACTATCAAGCTGTCCCAACAATCACGACCAGGTCCTCTACTCATCCGGATATGTCACGTACATCCTGCCTCTCTCCTCATCATATTGCCACTAGAGCTGAGTAAGATCATCCTGCACGAACTCATCTGATCATGTACCTGGATTGTTGTAGTAAACTGTGAGCCACAGAGGACTCAGCTATCATGTGCCCGGGTACCAAGACTATTTAAGCTTTAGGAAGGAAGGGTGATGTTTACTTTGCAGCAACACTAAGCATATTTATGGTGACTAGCTTACGCAACATGAAATAAATGTGAGTGGCCTACGTAGGCGATCGCATCTAGAATGATCTCTAAGAGATCCTGAACACTTACTTACGTCAATCATAACCCCACCGTGTTCTCTCTCGGTTCATGTTCATAAGCAGAGACGATCATGGTTACTCACACAGTTGGTGTATTTTAATTAGAGTTTACTTCAAGTTTTCTATAACCGGGTGTTAAACAAATATCCAAGTTGCCACATAACCGCGGGCACGGCTTTTCGAAAAGATTTAACCCTGCAGGGGTGCTCCAACTAGTCCATCACAAATAACCACACTCCATGGGAATAGTCTCGAACGTGGTTCTCGCGATCATCATAGACAATTCCGAAGGAGGCCAACACCTCGAGTAAACCCGAAGAAAGTCACACCCCACACGCAAGACTTTCGATAAGGTAAAACAAATCCAGCAAGACCACCCGACGAGTCGACGAACCTGATAAGAGCCGCGTATCTCGTTCTCAGGACACGGCAGATAAGCACAGCGTACGGTGGCCTGATAGAAATCTCCCGAGTTGCTCCGGGTTGGCCCCGCACACAGCTCTAGTTTGGACCAACACTCATGAGGAGCACTGGCCCGGGGGTTGATTAATTATCCACGGGTTTGCAAGACCCTATGCAATTTCATTAGTTATAAGCAAATGTAGTACCAAAGTTCGGCCTTGCCAGACAAGTTTTAATCTCAATGGAATGATCAAGGGGGTCCCCATAACAACCCCAAGCGTGTTAGGAGCACAAAATATGGAAAACATAACACCGGTAACAAGGAACTAATGGCGGTATGAGCAAAACAAATCACTTAGCAAAAGGCCAAGCCTTCCACCAATACCAGATATATATATATGTGCATTAAATTAAAAAACAGAATTTATTTGTGTTATCCAATCCATGTTATTGCATGGAACAACCTGCAACTAAGAATGCTATAAGAGGGCTGAGCAGTGGTAACTTAGTCAATCGACGGTTTGCTAGGAGGTGGAGATTAGAGGCTATCATGGCAACATGGGGGCTGATATCATGTGGTAGGTAGCGCAATTGTAACGATAAGCACGAGAAACTAGCAAGCAAAGATAGTATTGGGATCCGGGTATGATCATCTTGCCTGTTGGTTCTTTAGCGAAACAAGTAGCGGGATCCTCGTAGTGGTACTCTCCAGGGTCCTCGAACTCAGTTTCGTCACTCGCGTCTACCCAAGAGAAATAGAAAATAAATAACCAACCAAGGTGCAATGCACAACCAAGATGATGCATGATCCATTTAATGAAGGATTATAACATGGCAATCCTAAACTAGTCAAGTTTCACGTGCAAAGTTGTTTATTAATGGATCTGGACAGAACCTCATGTTAAGTTATTTATATATGCGTGAACATGGCAAAAATGGATGCAGCATGCAAAATCGATGAAAACGCATATAAGGATCGCAAGAAACGGAGCTACGGTTCTCGAGATACGCTCATGACAAGGCACGGAGGCAAAACACAAGATCACCAAATACCTAGGCTAATTCTTGGCATTCCAAGGTATCCACTGGATAGAAGATGAAAACTCAATCATAATAGACTCAAGAATCACTCAATTCCATGGAGTATAGCTCCCACAACACACAAGACAACATAGCACTCAACCTGCCACAAAACAGCAATATAGCAATTTGAAAAGCTCACAACTATTGCTACAGGAACTCTACAGCCACAAACAAGACATGGACATAAACTACACCATACACACACCAATTCATCCAACTATGCAATCAGCAAAAGAGCTACACATCACTATGCATGGAGCTGTCAAGTAGGCATGATGAAACAGGTTTTTAGGGACTTGATGAAAATTCCAGTTTTCTGGAATCTGGGTTAATAAAGTAGAAAATCAACAGCACTGGTTAAATATGCTAGAAGGCTCCAATCATTATGAAAATTAACAGGATGGTAGATGGCAACATACACTATAATTAACTAACACTGAGCATGAACAAAATCCCACCTCAACACTTGCTACAATCCACTCTTCATGGGAAAACAATAACTACAGAATCTCCAGACTTAGCCATTTCTAACCAGGATGAACAGTAACAGAAAGTAGCCAACTAAACAGCATGGTTCCCACTGATCTGGTGACCTAACACTAATAAAAACAATACAGGGGTGTTCACAGCCACTTTAACTAGCAAACTCATGTTGGCAAGAACTTAAAAACATGCATAGATTAATTCATATGAAAAAGACAAAAGGGCATCACAGCCTAAAAATGCAGTTTTGTCAATTTTGCCCCAAAGTCAAATATGACTTCACGGGTGCATACATGGGTTGATTCTACCCCAAAATCAATACTCATACCTATGTGCTTGCATGGAGCAAAAGGGAGCAAAGGGGGGTCGAAATTTGACCACCCTAGGCCATGGTGACTTATGCCACTCCCTAAACTTGATGTAAATGCCACAAAATGCTATGAGCTCCATAGATACATGTTGAGAGAGGTTATTTAGCATGCTAGGTACATGATACATGGCATAGCATCAATATCAAGAAGGTAAGCAAGCTAGGAGAGGTAAAATGATCATATGCACATAGGGAACCTACACATGCATCTCTACACTTAATCTCACACCCATCCACAACATATGTAAACTCACCACACACACACCAAGCAACATATCCACATGTGCACTTGCACATGTAGCTGCATACGCATGTACATACACACATGCACGAGCACTCACATACAAGACATGGCACAACCCATGTGCCACGCACACACTACATGTGCACCACACACCCTACACACACAAACCCTAACACTTCTACCCATGTATGTGTGTGTGAAACACACACATATACACACATAGCACCACACTATGTTTGCCTCACCACTAACACTCACATGTGGGTATGTGCAAGGCACATACACACACATATACTTACAAGCACACACATACATCACCTAGCATTCCTAACATACACACATGCATACATACATACACACACAAGCATGGGTGCATATGCACATAGTGCATACACACTCACATACACACACACTCATGTGTGGGTGCAACACATGCACACATACTCTGCCACCACAAAAATATTAACACACACACAAAAGCTGGTTTTTGTTTGCAAAAGAAAGCAAAAGGAAAAGAAACAGAAAAACAAAAATGGGGGGAGATGGAATCGAACTCAGGACCTCCCTGGTAGCCACACACACTCACTACCACTGCGCTACGTCGCCAGATCTCAACAGAGAAGGGAACTCTCTGCTCTTATACACACGCGCACACTAAAACCCTGACAAAACTGAAGAATATGACACGCAGCGGCGACAGGCACGGCGGCGAAGCACTCCGGCGACTACAGGACGCAATCGGCGACACCAACGGCTCCTACGCGCTAAGGGATGAACAGGGGCTCCATTCTCCTGCTCACCTCGCGGTGAGGAGGAAGGAGGCGAGTGGCAGAAGCTCGGAAGGCTACCGGCGGCAACCATGCGATGGCGATGATGCAACGCTACGGCGAGAAGAGCGGGGGACATCGAGGAGCGGCTGCTCACCGAGGGAAAGGCGACGGAAAGGAGGGCTCGACGGAGGGGAAGAAGGTTCGGAGACGCGGCAGCGACGGAGGGGAAGCAGAGCTCGGTGACGGCGAGTCTACAACGGCCGACGGCGACGACGAGGGTCTGCAGGGGTGCTCCTCACCCCCTAGTAGCGGAAACGGGACGCGGACGGCACCAAGAACGCGACAGCCATCTCCACCGAGGGCGACGACCAGCGAAGACGTGGCGACGCCGGCGACGCCGACGGCGGACGCCTCTGAACCTCTGAACCTCTCGCACCTCTCGCTGACAGAGATGGAAGGGAAGGAGGAGAAGAGGGGAACGGCGGCGGAGGAGGAGAAGTGGAAACCCTAGGGCGGGGGCACGGACGTCGAGGCTTAAATAGCGGCCTCGACGTGCGTGAACGGCTAACGGCGACCGGACGGCGACGACGTGTGCTCTCTGCTCTCTCTCTGTGACGAAACTGACGGCGAGGAGGAACGGGGCAGGTAACCGTCGGCCAAGCTGGGCCTAGTGGGCCGGGAGCCCACTCGCCCTATTCTCTCCCTCTCACAGAAAAGAAAAAGGTTTTAGCCTTTTTAAAATAAACCAGAGAAAGAACTAAAAGCCAGAGAGAAGAAAAAGGTTTTGGAGAAAATAAAGATAGTTTTGAGAAGGAAATGAAATGCCCATTTTAAATAAAATATGAAGTTGATTTATAGAGCAAGTTATTATATTTTTTAATTAATAAAACAGCTCCTGTTTTCAAAAGAGATTCAAAACCAAATCACCCAAACACCAAACAAACTCCATGCTCATAAATCATAGCAATATTGGGGCCACCACATGAACATTTTAAAATGATTTTTAAAAGCAAATAAAATCTGCCAAGTGAAAGCATGGGAATAAAAGCATTAAAAGGAGAAGTTTTTAGGAGAAGAAGAAAAGAGGTAGAAGAGGGAAAAGAGCACCCAAGGTCACCCCACTCTCAAGCCCAAACCACACAAGGCACAATGCCACATCATCCCACACACATCACAAACACATGAACAAGAAGAATGCATGATGAAGAATTGATGGATGACATGATGCATGAATTCCACCAACACATGAATGACAAGGTTCAACTCCAACATAGCCCATGACACAAAGATCATACAATGGGATACATGCCATAAAAGGTAGGGACATCACTTGGGATGTCACATAGTCCTAGTCCTACTGGGAGTAGAACTCTATTTGTAAACCTACCCTCTCCACTTATATAAGGAAGGTAGAGCACCCTTATAGAGACAAGTTCACAAGTTCACAAGTACACAAGTTTAGACAGACACAAGAGATTAGAGAGACAGATTAGAGGCTCTTGAGATTAGAGGTAGCAAAACAGCACCCTTGTAACCGAGAGATCTTATTCATCATCAATACCAGACAAGCAGGACGTAGGCTTTTACCTCCATCGGAGGGGCCGGACCTGGGTAAACTTGCGTCTCTCCATTCCGACCAACCCCTTCAAGCCGCCACATAGTTACGTTTCTGCCCCAAACCTAAAGTCAGTTCCCCCGGACATCTGCCGTGACAAATTGACTGGGTTATTACCCCCAGGTATGCCAAAGCAACGGGGTCATTCCCCTCCCGCTTCGAAGAAGAGCAACGCAGACCGGCTGATCGTGGCCGGCTGGAGGACATCGGGCTCGAGCTGGCGCCGGTTGGCGCTCCGGACGACTGGTCGAGGAGCCAGCTCGACCCTCGGTCGGCTGGGCGCGGTCGGCTGCCTCTGGACTGCCTCCCCCGTTGACCCTGGGACGGACATGCGACGTCCTGTCCCTTTGCGCGCGGGTACGACGACACCACGCGACCGGCACGACGGGCAGCCCTGTGGCTACAGTGACCGCTGACGCACTGCAGCGCATGGCTACAGTCTGGCCGACCTGGACACTAACCTCAGCGAGCACAACCGGGCGAGGGAACAATGCCGGCATGCCCTTGCCCACTCGATTACTTGCCTCGGCGTGGCTATAGTACCGCAGGACGTACCGTAGACCTTGGCCGTCTTGCGCTAGACTACGCCTCCCGGGCGACCCATGCCGTGGCAGGTGAGCGAGAGCCAATCGCAGAGCTGGCTGGCTGGCCCCAGCGGGGCACAGGACCGCTCAGCCGGTGGACCCCATAGACGATGAGACGGCGCAAAGGGTGGGACCCCCTGGCCATCCGGAGAGACTGCCAGCCGGGTCCCCCACCCGTGTAATTTAGATATATTGTAGAGCCGGGGGGTTGGCCTATAAAACCCCCCGAGCCCCCCATGCAAAGGGGAACAGATGGACGATCACCCTCGCACACCCACATAGAGATTCTCCCTCACACCACTCCCAGCAACGGAGGAGAACGAGTTGGCTGCTCCATCTTCCTCCTCTAGACACAGCTCTAGGAGCACCCTTGTAAACATAACTATCCATCCAACTAGGCAAAGCAGGACTAGGGGTATTACCTCCCTTGGAGGGCACTCAACCTGGGTACATCATGTGTCATCACCGCTTGTGCCCAATCTCACACCCGGAGCCCATCGGCGTCCTTCGGCCCCAATCATCTACGATAAGCCACCCTATGGCATCTGTCGTGAGAAAACGACAATAGTTGGCGCCCACCGTGGGGCCGTACGTGGCGCCGGACAGATTCATGCTCTGGGCGAGACCCCTCGCCATTCCCCGCTGTCGCCGCACGTCCAGGCAAAGTCGCGGGATCGTGGGGCTTGTTCCGGCACGCCCTGCGGGCAACTCCGTCGATCTCATGGTCGATATCGACGTGCTCACCGAGCGCTTCAGCAGACTCATCCTCACCGAGGTTCCGACTGCGGACGAGTACCCCGGGCAGGTGCTCGTCTGTGTCGATCCTCCCACGGCCATGGGAGCACTCGTTGCGACCCAATCCAGCGGTTTCCACGGTCGCATGGGGTGTTGGTCATCGTCTCCTCCACCTCCTTTGGAAGCGCGCAGACCGTGGCCGACGTCGACACCTCCGATTCGCTTCGTGCGGCCCTTTGGGGCCTGAGCACCCCTATCGCCCTGACGGCAAACCCCGACGCCGCTGCGGCGAACCTCGAGGCGGCTCGTCGCGTCTTTTTCGAGGATGCCACCGCCCTTGCGGCCACGCGGCGCCGCATGAAGGCCGCCCAGCAGGAATATGCCTCCGCCTATGGTCTCACCCTGGCTGGCACCGGGCCCAGCTGGCGTGGGGCCGTGCGTGACCGCGGCCGCGTGGTCGCTGAAATCCTTGGCACTAAGATGCCTGTCTACGACACCCCCGCAACCAACTTGCGGGCCATCAAGGTGGCCTACGCGGATTTGGCCACCTTGGAGGGTGAAGAGCGTGCCGCTCATGTGCGCCACAGCGAGGAGCTCATCAACGCCGCCGACGCGCAGCAGCGCCTACTCGCGTCGGGCGGCGCCGCCACAGGGGGGCCCCGGCTCGAGCGCGAGGGCACGGGGACTGTTGGCCGTCAGTCGGCTCAGCATTCCAGCTCCCCTCGCGTCTCCATCTGCCGGACCAGAACAAACAACCCCCGGCACTCTTAGATGCCGGGGAGCGAGCAGCCGGCTGTTAGCAGCCGGCGCACCAACGACCCGCCTCGCAGCGGTTGCCACCAAGAAGCGCCGGCACCCGGCAGCCGGCGCAACCATGGGCACACTCCACCCCCGTGGCGCGAGCGGGAACGGACAGTTCCGCCCCGAGCTCTCGACCCGGATCGGGCCACGTGTCCCCCGCAACGAGAACGACGCCCGCAACCGTATCGACCACCTCACGCAGTCCGCCCTCCTCGAGGAGGAGGGCTCGATTGGTCCGGCCTGTTTTGGCCCTTGGATCCGCAACGAGCCATTCCCGACCGACTTCACGCTCCCCCGACACACTCTGAAGTACAATGGGGCTGCCAAGCCCAAGGACTGGCTGATCGACTACACCACCGCGGTTGGCATCGCCAAGGGGAACAAGCGCGTAGCCATTCGCTATGCCCCCCTCATGTTGATCAGCTCGGCCTGCACCTGGCACAACAGCCTGGCGGCTGGCAGCATCGACACTTGGACAGACTTCGAGGAGGCCTTCATCCGCAACTTCACCGGCACCTACAAGCAGCCTGGCCGCCCCCGCGAACTCGCCATGTGCGTTCAGGGGCCAGACGAATCCCTCCGCGACTACCTTACTCGGTGGACGAGCTTCGCAACTCCTGCGAGGGGGTATACGAGGTACAAGCCATGCAGTACTTCATTGAAGGCTGCTGAGACGGCACCCCCCTCAAGCACAAGCTTCTGTGCTGCGAGCCGGCCACGCTTGTCGAGCTCATGACCAAGGCGGGCAAGTATGCCACGGCCGATTCGGCCGTCCGGGTCAAGACGACCCCGCCTGCCAAGGCGACGACGACACCGGCAATGACCCGGATGGCTGCCGACAACCGGCAGCCGCAAAACAACAAGCGCAAGAGCGACCAGTCGAACCCTCCCTACGGGAGCCGGCAGGTCAATACCATCGAGGAGCAGGAGCCGGCTGCCCAGCCGTCCAGCCAGCGCCAGCGCACTGGCAAGGCTGCCTAGCAGCCGAAGCTCACCTTCAAGCAAATGCTTGACCTCCCCTACAAGAACCACTTAGGGGCCAAACCCTCTACGCACACGCTCCGGCAGTGCAGCTTCTCACAGCGATTCGCCCAGGGGGACGGCCTTCCGGATCCTCACGCGCCGCGAGCCCGCGCCGGCCCCGGCCCAAGTTGCCGCCCCGGCGCCGGTTCCGGCTCCAGCCCAGAATGATGGTCGTTTGATTGACCAGTTCCCCAACCAAGATGGCTGTTACGTCGTCTTCACTAGTGAAGAAACCGGCAAACATGCTCAACGCTAGCTTTGTCATGAGGTGAAGGCCACCATGACGGCAACTCCCCAGTTCATGCATTGGTCGGAGAAGCCGGTCACTTGGAGCCAGGTTGATCACCATATTGTGATGCCGAATCCTGGCAGCTACGCCTTGGTCCTTGACCCCACCATCGCCACCAAGAAACGAACTTGTCGCTTCTCGCGGGTGCTGATAGATGGTGGCAGAAGCATCAACATACTCTACCTCAACACTATGCACAAGCTAGGGTTGGAGATAGAAGACCTGCAGGCGAGCCGGACGGTCTTCCACGGCATCGTGCCTGGGAAGTCCTACTCCCCTGTCGGCAAGATCACGCTCGACGTCCTCTTCGGTGGACCCGGCCACTTCCGCCGCGAGCCGGTGCTGTTCGAGGTCGTGGACCTCGCAAGTCCCTACCACGCGCTGTTGGGCCGGCCGGCCCTTGTCAGCTTCATGGCGGTCCCCCATTACGCCTACCTCAAGCTCAAGATGCTAGGCCGCAAGGGAATCATCACCATCGCGGGTGACTACAAGATGTCGCTCGAGTGCGCTCGAGACGGCAGCTGGTTGGCTGAGGCCCTGGAGATCGCCGGGGAGAAACGGTAGCTCGACCGGCTCGTGGCCCTTGCTGCCAGCCAGCCGGCCATGACGGCTCCTCCCTTGCAATCTGTCGGCGAGGCCTCCTTCCAGCCGTCCAAAGACACCAAGCAAATCCCGCTCGACCCGGCCAACCCGGCTCAGTGCGTCACCATCAGCTCCCGCCTCAACAGCAAATTTGAAGGCGATCTCGTTGACTTCCTCTGTGAGAATCAGGACATCTTCGCATGGTCCCCCAAGGACATGTCGGGTGTTCCGAGGAAGTTCGCTGAGCACAAACTACACGTCCGGCCGGACGTCAAGCCGACCAAGCAACCCTTGCGCCGCTTCTCCGAGGAGAAGCAGCGTACTATAGGCGAAGAGATCGCCCGGCTACTCGCAGCCGGGTTCATCATGGAAGTGTTCCACCCGGACTGGCTGGCCAACCCAATCCTGGTGCTGAAGAAGAACAAGACCTGACGCATGTGCATCGACTACACTAGCCTGAACAAGGCATGTCCCAAGGACACATTCACTCTGCCATGGATCGATCAAGTCATGGACTGCACGGCCGGCTGCGATTTGCTGTCCTTCCTGGAGGCCTACTCCGGCTACCACCAGATCAAGCTGGACCCTGAAGACCGTCTCAAGACCTCCTTCATCATGCCCTTTGGGGCCTACTGCTACATCACCATGTCCTTCGTCCTGAAGAACGCAAGCGCCACCTTCCAACGGTGCATGCAGAAGTGCCTCCTGCCTCAGATAGGAAGGAATGTCCATGTCTACATCGACGACATCATCGTCAAAACAAGGAAGCACTTTAGCCTCCTCGACGACCTCCGAGAGACCTTCATGAACTTGCGCGAGTACAAGATCAAGCTCAACCCAGAGAAGTGTGTCTTCGGCGTCCTGTCTGGTCAACTCTTGGGTTTCTTTGTGTCCGCTCGCGGTATCAAAGCTAACCCCGAGAAGATCAGCGCGATCGAGCGCATGCCCAAGCCGACCCGGCTCCGCGACGTCCAGAAGTTCACCGGCTGCCTTGCCTCGCACAGCCGGTTCATCAGCTGGCTGGGGGAGAAGGCCTTGCCCCTCTACGATCTCCTTCGCAAGACGGCACTAATCGAGCCGGGTCAAACCAAGAAGCCGGGCATTTTAGACTGGCCCGACGAGGTGGACGAGGCTTTCCGCGGCCTCAAGAAGGCTCTGACCCATGCGCCCATCCTGGTTGTGTCAGCTGAGAAGGAACCACTGCTCGTCTACATCACGGCGACCACCCGCGTCATCAGCATCGTCCTGGTGGTCGAGCGGCCGGAGGAGGGCAAGCCCTTGCCGGTCCAGCGACCCGTCTACTACCTCATCGAGGTCCTCTCCGTGTCCAAGCAGAACTATCACCACTACCAGAAGATGTGCTATGGCATATACCTTGCCGCCAAGAAGGTCAAGCAGTACTTCCAGGAGCATACCATTACCGTGGTGAGCACGGCCCCGTCGGCGAGATCATGAGCGGCCGGGACTCCACCGGCCGGATCGCCAAATGGGTCATCGCCCTCGCCGACCATGAGATCCGGTACGAGCCGAGAACCGCCATCAAGTCATAGGCATTGGCTGATTTCCTCGTCGACAGGGTGGAGACGGAGTTCCTACCACCTCCCCCAGACTCCACGCATTGGCGCATGCATTTTGACAGCTTGAAAATGAGGACCGGCCTGGGTGTCAGCATAATCCTCTCTTCCCCCAAGGGCGATCATCTCAAGTACACCCTCCATATCCACTTCACTGCCTCCAACAACGTGTCTGAGTATGAAGCCATCGTACATGGCCTTCGGCTCGCCGAGGAAATCGGCATCAGGCGCATCCTCTGCTTCGGCAACTCCGACCTCGTGGTGCAGCAGGTCTCTGGCGAATGGGACGCTAGGGATGCCAACATGGCCAGCTACCGTTTCCTTGTACAACAGCTCACCAGCTCCTTCAAGGGCTGTGAGTTTCATCACGTCCCACGGGCGGACAATGAGGCAGCGGACGCGCTCGCAAAGATCGGCTCCACCTGGCAGGCCATCCCAGCCAGCGTCTCCCTCGAGTGTCTGCTCAAGCCATCGATCAAGCCTTCCTCAGAATCAAAGTCAATCTTCATGCCGGCGGGCTCCATTGGCCCATCTACGGCCCCGACCGTCTCTCCGGTACCTTCACCACTGGCTCCTATACCATCGGCCGCCTCGCCGGCACCAACCGAGTCGGGAGCATTCGAGGCGGCCAGCTCCAACAACACGGCCGTCATGATGATCGTCGACCAGCCGGCCCCGGGGACTGGCGAACTGGTCCTAGGGACTGATCATCCACTCCCGAGGGCTCCCAAGCCGGTCCCGGGGGCTGGCGAGCCGGTCCTAGGGGCTGGTCATCCGGCCCCAAGGGCTCCCAAGCCGGCCCCCTTCACGGCCCCCTCATGGGCCCAACCCATCCTGGCGTTTCTTCTATGGGGCGAGCTGCCCCCGGATGAGGCTTTGGCAAGGCAAATCCAATGCCGGCCCACGGTGTACGGCATCATCAACAATGAGCTCGTCCACCACAACACCACCGGCATCTTCTAGCGATGCGTCGAGCTGAAAAAGGGTCTGGAGATCCTCCTCGACATCCACCAGGGTGAGTGCGGGCACCACGCCGCCTCCAGGACCCTAGTAGCCAAGGCTTTCCGCCACAGCTTCTTCTGGCCGACTGCTCTCGAGGCGGCCAAGAAGTTAGTCGACGAGTGCGAGAGCTATCAACACTCCAGCACGTAGAGCCACCTGCCGGCAACAGCCCTCCAAACCATCCCCCTCTCGTGGCCTTTCGCTGTTTGGGGGCTGGACAAGGTGGGCCCATTCAAGACCGCTCGAGGTGGCATGACGCACTTGCTGGTGGCTGTCGACAAATTTACCAAGTGGATCGAGGCGAGACCAATCAAGAAGCTGGATGGCCCCACGGCCGTCCGGTTCATCGACGACATCCCGGTGCGCTACGACGTTCCCCACAGCATCATCATCGACAATGGCACGAACTTCGCCAAGGGCGCACTCGCGCGTTTCTGCTCCAAGCAAGGAATCCAGCTCGACCTGGCCTTCCTCGCTCATCCACAGTCAAATGGCCAGGTTGAGAGGGTGAACGGCATCATTCTGTCCGGCATCAAGCCCCGGCTCGTGACGCCGCTAGTAAGGTCGGCCGGTTGCTGGATCTACGAGCTGTCGGCCGTCCTTTGGAGTCTGAGGACCACCCCGAACCATCAATCGGCTACACTACCTTCTTCCTTGTGTACGGGTCCGAGGCGATCATCCCCACCGACATCGAGTTCGACTCGCCTCGGGTCGCCCTATACACAGAGAAGGATGCAAGGGAGGCAAGAGAAGACGACGTCGACCTACTCGAGGAGGCTCGCGACCTAACCTTGAGCCGAATGGCAATCTACCAACAGAAGCCTCGACAGTACCACAGCAAGCGGATCCGGCCGCTCTCCTTCCGCGAAGGAGACCTAGTCCTCAGGCGGATCCAATGAACAGCCGGGTGTCGGGCTGGCGGGGCCGAATCCTCAGGGGAAAAGGAGAAGGACCCAAAAAACCAAGAGGGCGAAAAGGTATAAGGACGAGTTGGCAGGAGCAATAAGGCAAACACACTAGATTTCATAACACAAACGTTAAGACAAAAGTAGTGCACGGCCAGCACGGTTCATTACATAAACACCCCCAATGGGTGGACTTGAGCATAACTTGCAGGAAAGAAAAAAGTAGACAAAAACGCCCGGGGGATCAGGCCACTGGTGCGTCGCTAGCCGGCGTGCCCCCAGCCGGTGCGTCGCTGGGCGGCTCGACTCTCGCCTCGGAGGTGGTCGCGGCCTTCGGGTTGGCCTCCTTGGCCTTCGAAGAGGCCTCCGCGGTCCCAGCCGTCTCGCCACTCGAGTCGGTGCTCTCGTCGGCGACCTCCTCGTCCGTTGGGCCTTGAGGGATGCCGAAGGAGTCTTCGGGCAACGGCTCGCCATCCATGCCAAGCGCCGGCAGGAACTCGTCCGAGTCGACGTACGACGCGAGCTCATTGGCCCGATGGACGAGGGCCGGCTCACGGGCCTCCCGCTCTGCGGCCGGCTCGTCGCGCATGGTGGCCAGCCGGTCCAGATCGACACCTCGATATCATGAGGTGACGAACCGGAGCGCCATCTGCGCACCGGCTCGGGCCGCCGAAGCCTTCTAGGCCTCGAACCGGGCCATGGCCTGCTCCAGCCACAAGGCTACGCGGTTTGTCGGAGCTCCCCCGTAGCCCTGCCACAGAGCGGCGATGACCTCCTTTCCGACCGTCTTTAGCCGGTCCATGCTTCGTTCGAGATGGTGAAAGCACATTTGCTCCCTTGGTGGTTTTGGTAATCAATAACAACATATAAGTCATTGAACTAATGTTTCCACCAAGTATATTTCAGGAAATGTTCAATTATAGGATTGGCAAAAGGAGATTGTGGAGAAACCCCAAGATGCAAGGAAATAGGTTGGCCAAGCTTCAAGCAAAAGGACTCTACATTTTATATTTGTGAGAAATCACTTTGAGTCCAAAGAAAAGCCAATACTATTAAAAGGGGGTAAGGTTTTGTTGGTGAACAATATGCTCAAACGTGCACAAGTGATAGTCACCAAAAACATCCACAAAATCTCCCACCAAAGTTTGTTCTATACCTAACACTCAAAATCGGTACAACCAACTTTCCCATACCAGTGCCACTGATTCCAGAACCTAGACAGAATCAAGCCAAACCCTAGCCACTTCGGTGCAACCGATTCCATACCTATGCCACCGAGTTTAGGTTCCCAACTTTCTGTTATGCAAATTCACATTTTCGGTCCCATTGAGAATGTTGGATCGGCGTCACCGAGATTGGAAATCTGACCGTTGGTCACCTTATCGGTGCAACCGAGTTTCCTATATCGGCTTTACCGAGATTCAAAAGTTGCCACCTTTTGGTCCCTTCGGTACCACCAAGATTAACACATCGGTGTCACTGAGTTGGTCACTTTGTGTGTAATGGTTGGATTTTTGGGGATGCCTATATACACCCCTTCACCACCACCTACTCGAATGAGAAGCACTCAGAACTATTCCATACCTATCTTATCAGATTTTCTGAGAGAGAACCACCTATCCTTGCGTTGAGGTCAAGATCTTCCACTCCAATCATATGGATCTTGATTTCTAGCCTCCCCAAGTATCTTTCCACCAATCCCATCTCTTCCACCGTGCCAAATCTGTGAGAGAGTGATTGGGTGCTGAGGAGTCTATCATCTTGAAGCACAAGAGCAAGGAGTTCATCGTCATTACCGAGCCTATTACCTTTTGGAGGGTGGTGCCTCCTCGATTGGTTAGGTGTCGCTTGGGAGCCTCCTACTTCGTGTTGTTGAGTGAACCAAGAAGTTTGTAAGGGCAAGGATATCGCCTACTTCGTGAAGATCTACCCATAGTGAGGCTAGTCCTTCATGGATGGAAGTCGTATGGAATAGTTAAGGTTGCTACTTCGTGGACCCTTTTGGGTGGAGCCCTCCGTGGACTCTCGCGACTGTTACCCTCCGTGGGTTGAAGACTCCATAAACATGGATGTACGATAGCGCCTCCTATCGGAACCATGGGAAAAATCATCGTGTCTACAATTGTGTTCGATCTTCCTACCCTATCCCTTCTATACATGCTTGTTGTTACTTTCCGCTGCTATATACTCTTAGACTTGCATGCGTATGGTGTACTTGACTTGCCATGAAATGCTAAAAACTGTCAACCCTAAAATTTGGTATAGGCAAAACTTTTAATTGGTCAAGTAGTCTAATCACCACCACCACCCCTCTAGACATAATTTTGGTCCTACAAGTGGTATCAGAGCTATCATCTCCATTTCTTAGGTCTCACAACCTAGGAGAAGTATGGCGTCTAGTGAGGGAAGTTATCACCGTAGAGGTCCGTACTTTGATGGCACTAATTTTTCTAGTTGGAAGCACAAAATGAAAATGCATATTCTTGGTCATAACCCTGCCGTTTGGGCTGTTGTTCATGTTGGCTTGCAAGGTGAATTCTTTGCGGATGGACGGGAACTGGATCGTGAAGCGACCGCAGATGAGTTGAAGATGTTACAACTCAATGCTCAAGCATGCTACATTCTCTTCAACTGCTTATGCCTCGAAGAATTCAACAAAATGAACCGTCTTGAGAATGCAAAAGAGATTTGGGATACTTTGGTTGATATGCACGAAGGAACCGAGTCCGTGAGAGAATCCAAGTTAGATGTTCTTCAAGGTCATCATGACAAGTTCAAGATGAAGGATGGTGAAGGAGTCGCAGAGATGTACTCTAGGCTAGCTCTCATCACCAATGAGATTGCCAGCTTAGGAAGCGAAGAAATGACCGACAAATTCATCATCAAGAAGATACTTAGAGCTTTGGATGAGAGATACGACAACGTGTGCACATTGATCCTAATGATGCCAAACTACAAAGATCTCAAGTCTACGGAAGTCATTGGAAGGATTGTTGCTCATGAGATGACACTCAAAGATAAAGAAGAGCTTCATCACAAGTCTAGCGGAGCTTACAAAGCCACAAGTGATACTCCCGTAACCTCAAGCAACAACCTTGTCACAGATGAAGAGATGAGCCTCATGGTTAGGAAATTCAACAAGTTCTACAAGAATAGAGGCAAAGAAAGAAACTCCAACTCAAGATATGAAGAGAAGCGTTCGTCAAGTCATGACCACAATTGCTACAACTGTGGGAAGCCCGGACACTACTCAAATGAGTGCACGGCTCCCTACAAAAGAAGAGAAGAGTCACCTCAAAGACGAAGCTCAAGAAATGAGTCACCACAAAGAGAGAGAAGGAGTAGAGATGATTGTTATGAACGAAGACACTCAAGGAGAAGTAGAGATTCATAGAAGAAGGACAAGTACACCAAGAGCTACACAAGAAGAAAACATCAAGCTCATGTTGGTGAATGGGTTTCCGGCTGCAACTCCGACAACAACTCTAAGACAAGCTATCACTCTGACTCCAGCCATAGTCAAGATGATGGTGTTGCCGGAATTGCTCTAGTGACTACCAACTCTTACGATCTATTTGATTCACCAAACGAAGGGAGTGGAAGTTGCTTCATGGCTAAAGTCCCCAAGGTATCACACCCCAAGTATCTTGATTTTGATAGTGATGAAGATGATTTTCTTTGTGATGATGACTTGCTTTGTGATAAAACTAGTGATATTAATCAAAATGAACTTGATAATTCTCATGCTAGTCAAGATGAGTCAATTGATGACGATAAGATGAAAATAGAACAACTAACTAAAGAACTAAACACTCTTAAGTTAGCTCATGAATGTACTCTCGAAGATCATAGAGAGCTTGTGAGAACTCATGAGAAGCTACGCTTCGAGAAGCTCAATTTGGAGCAAGAGCATGAGTTTCTCAAATCTATCAATGACGATCTCTGAAAGAAGACCTAATCTTATCTAGCCAAATGACTACTCTTGTCTACTTTCATGCCTCGAGTTAAAACTAAGCAATCTAGTAACAAAGGCAAGAAAGGTTCTTCATCTAGTAGCAACAATAAAAATGCTAAACCCAATGATGTTGCTTCTAGTAGTTCTATTGATTCCACAAATGATGATTCTCTTAGCCAAGTTACACTTGAGCAAGAAAATGCTTTATTGAAAGGAATTATAGAAAAGGGTATCTACAAGAGTCTGGTCGGATGTAAGCAATTTGAGGAAATTGTACGCAAGCACAGAGGATACCGGACGAATCGTGGTGTTGGCTACTTCAACGCTAATGGAGTTGAGTGGGAAGAAGGTCAATATCCCAAGCCCAAGTTTGTTCCTCAAAAGGAGAAGTATGAAAATACTCTTCTCGAGGGGACAAATGCTCAAGATGACCTTCCACCACAAGAGCACAAGCTCAAGGGCAAGAACAAGCTTCAAGAGGACATTGACTCATATGAAGATGAACCCCTAGCTTTGGTGGAGTGGGTTCCCAAGGCTACTTCAAGATCAACTACTACTAAGACTACTCCAACACCAAGGATCCCCATCAACTTGATGTGGGTCCCCAAGAAGAAGAACTAGAAGGTTCTTGAGGGGTGACTCCGCCAATGAAATTCACTCACATTCATTATTGGCAAGAACTTTTTGCACTCAACATAAAGTCAATGCAATAGTTCAAGGAGTCACACATTCCCTCAAAGGTAAGCAAGGGACAAGGTAATCAACTAATCAATGGACATCATAACATATGGTTTGCACTCCATGTCCATAGATATTCTTGTATTTGTCTCTTGTATGTTCGGACTAACCCATGTAGGTGAGAAGAGAAAGGAAACAACAAGGATGCTCCCAACTCTTGGTGATCTTCATCAACATTGAGCATCCACAACTACCTCACCAACATGAAGTCTTCATCGACAAAACCCAAGGTTAGTTTATCCCTCTTATGGGGGGATGTCACATTAAGGGGGAGGTTTACTCTAAGACTTGAGTCAAAGCATCTCTTAGTATGTGACAACATTAAATGCTTTATGAAAAAGTGGTAACCCCACTTGTGCTTAAACGATGAGTATGACATATGTCAAGTACCCTTACTTGGCTCCTAAGTAAAATACTCATATATAGATGACTTCTTCATCGCCCAAGTGCTTGTTAGATGCTAGATTGTTTGTGCATGTTTCTCATGATTTCTTTTAACATCTTATTTTGTGAGCATGTTGGTCTGCATTTATTTTCTCATTCGAGGATATCCAATTGTTGCTATTTGGCTTTTGATTTATCTAATGCCAATTGGATGGACGAGAATGCCTAGGACCACTCTTTATCTATCTATGCTTTATCACCTCATATTCCATTCATGTTGCATCATAAAATTTGAACAAGTGTTTTTCGATTCCTCTGTGTGTGGAGCACACGGAGTTCCGTATCGACAAGGACTGACCATTAAAACCTCCCAAGTGCAACTCAGTGGAACCAACACCACAATCTCGGTCTCACAGATTGCCTAGGGTTGATCTAGTTTTCAATATCGGTAACACCGATTTCATATTCTTGGTTACACCGAGTTTCCCTGTCAGCTGACAGTTGTGGAACTCGGTGACACCAAAAACATAAAATCGGTATCACCGATAGTAAAGGGTATATATGTTGTGGACCCCGACGCTTTGAAATTCAATCTTCAATGTCGCGCCTCAGAACCCTAAGATGTCGCTTCGAGACCCCTGGTCGTCGCCCTTGTCTTCCCGAGCTCCTCCGCCGCTGGGAATCGTCATCGTCGACGAAATCTACTCCATCGTCGCCGCCGTAGAGGATCCGCGCCGAGCTAGGGTACGGATTCGATCTCTAGTGCGCTCCCCATTCGATTCTTGTGCATTAGATACTTGATAATCATCTTTACACCCTTTTCTCATATATCCATCCACTTAAATCTACAAAATCTCGAGTTAGATGGATTTTCTAGGGTTTTGCCATTCGCTCGATATATCTCGATGGAACCGAAACAAAAAATATCAGTCTCACCGATATGTTTTTCAGTGTGGCTGCTTTTCAGTATGGCTGAGAACTGACTCGGCGGAACCGAGTGGCTCTTTTTGGTCCTACCGACAAGGCTACCAAGTTCCTGTTAAGGAGTTGGTCTGTCTCGGCCCCACCGAAAATTTCTTTTCGGCTGCACCGATATGTATGTGACAGATTGCAAAACTTTTTGAAAACGCATTGCTCATATATCAAAAACCAGCCTCATTTTGTGATAACTCATCTACTTCTGCTCATCTACACTCTATTCACAGGGTCAGTATGTAAGGCTCAGAAGATAGTCAGAATGTGCCAAAGCAGGGAGTTAATATGAGATCTGGAACAAGCCCAAAAGCCAGTTCTTTCTTAGACCCAGGCACCCCCAGCTCTCATGGGTTGCCCAAGGCTACCACCAGAACCAGGAAGAAGTTGAACTTAGATGAAGAAGATTCAAACTTTGTCCCTGAGGAGACTCTTGCTAAGAAGCAAGAGAATGCTGCCAAGAAGTCAGCAACTGAAGCTACTTCCTCTCGAAGAGTTGTCAACAAGATATATGCTCCTGCATCCACCTTCAAGGCTCATGAGACTTCCAGAGCAACAATTTCTGTTGAGGTCCCCAAGAGAGCTATGCCTAAGAAGGCAGGGGAGAAAAAGTCCTGGAAGAGGATCATTCATGTGACTGGCAGGCCTACCTTCATGTATGAGGATCCAGAGGAAGCATCTGGAGCTGCTGCTGAGGAAGAGGAGGATGAGACAGGTACAAAGGCTCCTCCCAAGAAGAAGGCAAATAAACTTATGTCTGATGCTATGACTAAGACCATCACATCCAAGAAAGCTGTTGAGAAGCCTAAGAGGACAACCAGGTAGATTCCAGCTTCTGAGAAGAACAAAGGAACTGCTTCCAGAGTTGAAGATGTGGATGAATTGAAAACATTGATGAAGCTCACACCACACCTTGCAGTGCACAATGCCAGCTACCCACTAGCTGAGGACATGAAGAAGAGGAAGGACTCTGGATTGAGGGCATGGAGAGATATTGATCCTTATGCCTAGAGGAAGAAGACTGCTATGGACTACAGATTCTATACCAGAGAGCAACAGGATTTCTATGAGACTGTGCTCTTTGACAAGAGTCCAGCTGTCAGTGATATGCGGTACGTTGATTGGAAGTTCATCAAGGAGAATGAGGACTACTTTCCAAGTGTCCAGGACAACTTCCACTGCATAGGTCTCGATGAGTTCGTTGGCAGAGAATTCACAGCTTGGAATGATGAAATGATCATGCAATTCTACTCCACTACACACTTCTACGGAGATGGTAGAATTGTGTGGATGACTGAAGGCGCAAGGTACGAATCAACTTTTGAAGAGTGGGCTGATATATTAGGAGTTCCTGAAGCACAGGATGGTGACTTGGATGTCTACTCAGAATCCAAGGCTAGCCATAATGCTATGGCTAACATGTACAAGGAGATCCCTGCTGCAAATGTGAAGTCTCACATGCTAGGATCAATCTACTTTCTCCAGGCTGGCCTCCGCACGATCAACACCATTCTGAGGCATACTTTGATGCCTAAGTCTGGAGATGACAAGATGATCTGAGGCCACTCCATAAACATTTTGATCCACCTTGACAATCACACCAGGATTAGAGTCATGGATCTGATTGTAGAGACAATCAAAAGGGTTGTTGCTGACCAGAAGCGCTCCTGCTGTTATGCACCCTATATTCAGATGCTCATCAACTCAAGACTGGAGAAGCGCATTTTTGCTCTAGATAGTCCACATTTGCCCCTACAGCCAGATCTCGAGGACAATGTTGTGGTGATGGATGCTGATCATCCCACTTCAGCTGCAGCTCAGGAGGAAGCAGAGGCAGTCAGAGCCACTAGTGCTCAGGTCCCTAGATCCAAGAACGAGCAAATGGATCTGTTGATATCATCTGTTCAGGCCATGCAGAAGGACATTAAGGGGATTATGGACAACCAGAACAGTCTTGTCACGATCTTTGAGACCAGAATCAAGACCCTTAGTGATAAGGTGGACGGGCTGACAAAGGCAGTCACAGAGCTTGAGGATGAAGTTGACTCCATGCACATCCCTCGGGTCTCTTCTACTTCAGATGAGGATGATGATGATGATGAGGAGGAGGAGGAGGAGGATGAATCACCTCTAGGGCGAGGCACTCAGTTCACCACTCAGGCCAGATCAGCCACAGTGCCTGCACAAGACTTGAGACCTTCTTCATCAGCTCCTGCCACTGTCAGCACAGCTCCATCAGCTCCATCAGCTTCTGCTCCATCAGTGACCACTCCAGCTCCATCCACGACATCTGCAGAGATCTTCGTTGATGCTATCATCTCGACTCCTTCATCAACAACCAGAGGAGATATGCCCAAGAACTCTTAGATGTATGCCTTTGAACTTTTTGGTAACTTGTTGCCAAAGGGGGAGAAGTGTATATAGATCTTTAGGTTTCGAGCGAGAGAGCGTTTTGGTGTTTATTGCTTTTCAAAACATATGGTTCTTTTGGTTTGACATGAGATACTTTTGTGTTGATGTGTGTTATGATACATTGTTAGATGCTACTATTTCTTATCATCTTAATGCTTATGAGATGATCATTCACCTTTGCTTGAGTGTGTTGTGCCCTGTTATTCATTCTAAATTATTCTTGCACACCACCAAGTTGTATGTGACATGGAAGAACTACCCCATATACCTAATCGATTGTGCATTTGCATTCAAATGCAAATTCAAAATAATGCACAAATTTAGGGGGAGCTCTTGCTTATCGCATACTTCTCAAAGCAACAATTGTATTCATTGAATTTATCATCTGTCAAAGCTTTGATCTATATGTTGTCATCAATTACCAAAAAGGGGGAGATTGAAAGCACCTTTGCTCCCTTGGTGGTTTTGGTAATTAATAACAACATATAAGTCATTGA
Source organism: Hordeum marinum (assembly GCA_022496015.1). NCBI lineage: Eukaryota > Viridiplantae > Streptophyta > Magnoliopsida > Poales > Poaceae > Hordeum > Hordeum marinum. The sequence continues at coordinate 393,191,382 of CM039672.1, forward strand.
ACTAATGTTTCCACCAAGTATATTTCAGGAAATGTTCAATGATAGGATTGGCAAAAGGAGATTGTGGAGACACCCCGAGATGCAAGGAAATAGGTTGGCCAAGCTTCAAGCAAAAGGACTCTACATTTTATATTTGTGAGAAATCACTTTGAGTCCATAGGAAAGCCAATACTATTAAAAGGGGGTAAGGTTTTGTTGGTGAACAATATGCTCAAACGTGCACAAGTGATTGTCGCCAAAAGCATCCACAAACTCTCCCACCAAAGTTTATTGTATACCTAACACTCAAAATCAGTGCAACCAACTTTCCCATACCGGTGCCACCGATTCCAGAACCTAGACAGACTCAAGCCAAACCCTAGCCACTTCGGTGCAACCGATTCCATACAGGAGCCACCGAGTTCAGGTTGCCAACTTTCTGTTATGCAAATTCACATTTTCGGTCCCATAGAGAATGTTGGATCGACGTCACCGAGATTGGAAATCTAACCGTTGGTCACCTTATCAGTGCAACCGAGTTTCCTATCTCGGCTTTACCGAGATTCAAAAGTTGCCACGTTTTGGTCCCTTCGGTACCACCGAGATTAACACATCGGTGTCACCGAGTTGGTCACTTTGTGTGTAACGGTTGGATTTTTGGGGATGCCTATATATACCCCTTCACCACCACCTACTCGAATGAGAAGCACTCAGAACTATTCCATACCTATCCTATCAGATTTTCTGAGAGAGAACCACCTACCCTTGTGTTGAGGTCAAGATCTTCCACTCCAATCATATAGATCTTGATTTCTATCCTCCCCAAGTAGCTTTCCACCAATCCCATCTCTTCCACCATGCCAAATCTTTGAGAGAGTGATTGGGTGCTGAGGAGTCTATCATCTTGAAGCACAAGAGCAAGGAGTTCATCGTCATTACCGAACCTATTACCTTTTGGAGGGTGGTGCCTCCTAGATTGGTTAGGTGTCGCTTGGGAGCCTCCTACTTCATGTTGTGGAGTGAACCAAGAAGTTTGTAAGGGCAAGGAGACCGCCTACTTCGTGAAGATCTATCCATAGTGAGGCTAGTCCTTCGTGGACGGAAGCCGTATGGAATAATCAAGGTTTCTACTTCGTGAAACCTTTTGGGTGGAGCCCTCTATGGACTCTCGTGACCGTTACCCTCTTTGGGTTCAAGAGTCCATAAACGTGGATGTACGATAGCGCCACCTATCGGAACCACGGGAAAAATCATCGTGTCTACAACTGCGTTTGATCTTCCTACCCTATCCCTTCTATACATGCTTGTTGTTACTTTCCGCCGCTATATACTCTTAGACTTGCATGTGTAGGGTGTACTTGACTTGCCATGAAATGCTAAAAACTGTCAACCCTAAAACTTGGTATAGGCAAAACTTTTAATTGGTCAAGTAGTCTAATCACCCCACCCCACCCCACCCCCTCTAGACATACTTTCGGTCCTACAGATGGGTCAGCCGGTACTCGATGGTGACCCCAATCTCGTCCACGTCCCATGGGGCCTCCTGCTCAATGGAGCGGCCCTGCTCCCGAAGGTACTCCCGATGCTCCTCGACGGCATGCGTGGCGCGACGTTGAGTCTGTGGGAAGCGCCCTAAGGGAAAGAAGAAGAAGAAGAAGAAGAAAGAAAGGCAAATCAAAACACAAGAACTAGCAAAGGAAAAAAGTGACCAGCTGGAGAAGAGAAAGAAAGGCACTTACCCTCAATGGCGTCGTCCACCCCAAGGGTGAAGTTGAGCACCGCCGTCCGCTCTGTCTCCACAGCCGCCTCCGACGTGGCAAGGGAGCCCTAGACCTCCTCGAGCGTCCTCTCGAGGTGGATAACTTCGTCTTGGAGGGCGGCGGTCCTCCGGGCGACGTCATCTGCCTCCTTGACGGCCATCTCCCGGGCCGCCACCGCCTTCGCCGCCTTGGCCTTGAGCCGGTCCTGGGGCGCCTCCCCAACGCCAGCAACATGGTCAACCGGTCCTTCTCCTGTGCGGACGCTTGGACGTCTTGCGCCAGCCGGTCCCGCTCGAAGACGAGCTCGGTCTTCTCGTCCTGAAGGGCGGTGAGGTCACGTGTGAGGCAAAGTTGCAAGCGTCAGCCGGCTCCCGGGGGCTACACTCCCCTCCCACGAAGTTCAACTGACCTCGCACGCGCGTCAGCTCCTCCTCCAGGCGGTAGAGGCCGTGTTCGCCGCGGTTGTGGATGGAGACTGCCTCCTCGAACAGCTTCTGTCGCAGGGAGGTTCCCTCCTATCACGAGGAGGCAAAGATCAAGACACGCTCAAAAGAGATCCGGCTCGGTTGCCCGTCAGTCGGCCAGCCGGCCCGCATCTCGGGGGCTACACCCAGTGGGTGCGCTCGTGTGCCCCCACTGAAAACTCTAAGTCAAAACAATCGGGCTTACCTGTACACACTGCAGGGCGGCGTCTGCCGCCTCCGCGAACGGGGCCAGCTCTTGCCGGCACCGGTCCAAGACGTTCCCCAAGTCCCCGAAGGAGGGGACCGGGCCGCCCGACAGGGGGCCGGCATGGCTGGCGCATGCGCCGGCGCCTCCCAGTCTCGGAGCACCTCCTACATCGACCGTAGGGTCCTCCGGGCCCGGCCGCCGCTACCACCCCGGCTCGCCGCGGCACCAGCCGCTGGGGCGGGTTGATGACGGCAAGGGTTCGGGAGTCGCTTCCCACCGGCCCTCCGCCCAGCGCCATCGTCGCCTCCGCTTCCTGCCGCTCTGGCGCGACGATTGCGACGGAGGGCACCTCCACCTCCATGGCTGCCACCTCTAGTGCCGCCTCTGGGGCCACCGGGGCCTTCGGCACCTCGACCCGGGCCGGCTTGGCCGCAGGCAGGGGCACCTCCGTCACCTCCACCCAGGCCGGCTCGGCCGCAGGCGGGGTCCCCTCTGGCACCTCGGGCCGGGCCGCCTCGGGAGCCGGCTCCGTTGTCGCCGCCCTTGCTTGGGCCGCCTCCTGCATGGACGGGGGCGCTGGTGGATCCATTAACGTCCCTCGTGGCTCGCTCGACGGAGTCCACGACATGCAGGTCAATTCAATCGCCGAGTCCGATGCCCGCGGGGGATCCGCCAACCCCCTCCGCCTACGGCTGCTCGAGGTCCCGGAATGTGAGGGCCCTCCTTGCCTCCCGGACTTGGAGGCTCGCAGCTCCACAAGCCTCCTCTTCTCCTCCCGCTGGGTGGCCGCATGCTCACGGGCCAGCCGGCTAGCGGTGTCCGTCGCATCCCCCGTCGGCTCCCCCTCGTGGTGCTCGATGGGGTCCCTACAACACCCAAGGACCTGTTACCTACCGGCTCGCAACCCGGAAAAAGAACAAACAAACGGAAGGAAGACTTACCCGGTGACAAGGGGAAAGGCCCGCTTGCCGCGCAGCGGCGGCTTCCGCACGACCACCTTCACCCGCTTGGGGGCTAGCGGCAGGGCCGCCGGCCCCTCCTGGTCCGACCTCTTCGTTCGGCCGGCTGCTTTGGCCGCCGGGTCTTGAGCCGGCCGCTCCTCGCTCCTCCGACCCTTGCGTGCTGAGCGAGGAGGCTCGTTCAGAATCATTATGTCATCATCATCATCGTCGTCCGTCCAGTCTCTGATCGAGGGGGCAAGAAGGAACTCACCCGCCCCGCTGGGCTCCGCCATCGTGTTGGATCCTTTGACTCTGCTGGGGCGGCGGCTCGCAGGTCCGCCGGCTCGTCGGCTCCTCCCGAGGAGTCCACCTCTTCCTCCGGAGGGCCTCCCATCTCATAGTCTTCGGAGTCAGAGTTTTCATGCTCCGCCTCGAAGATCTGAGGGTGCGGGCCGTCTGGCGTGTTCTGTCGCACCTGTAGCTGCGGTCAGCACGACTAAGTAAGTTCTCCAGCCGGCTACCGGCTGGGAAGCATCAAATGAAGGAAGGACCGCCTCGACGAAAGACTTACCAGGGGGCGGTTGATGCGGTTGTACGGCTCCATTCTGAAGGACCATGATGCGGGCTTCAGCTCGAACATCGTAAAGGCGTTCACCCGCTTCGCCACCTGAGCCAGCGTCAGGTCGACGGTGGACAGCCGGCAGGGGTCGCGTCGGCCGGACATGTCGCAGATCCGGTGCGGCCTCGGCTGGAGGGCAACACCCGGCGCGATATGAACGCCGCCACCAGATCGGCAGCGACAAGCCCCTCAGAGCTCTTCAGAAGTGCGAGCCGGCCAAACTCCTCCAAGGCCACGCCGCACGGGGCAGACCCCAGCCAGTCCATCCAGCTGGACTGCATGTCGACGAACGGCGGCAGCCGGATGTAGTCCGTGTTCGGGTTGGCGTTCTTCACATAGAAGAATGTTCGATGCCACCCCTTGACGGAGTTAATGAGAGAAAGAGGGGGCAAGCGCGCGATGCCGCGACAGCACACCATCGTGCCCCTATAGGCACTAACTTTCAACGGCTTGAGATCGAAGAGCGCGTTGAAGAAATCAATGAAGGGGAGAACGCCGAGGTACCCCTCGCACAGCATCACAAAGGCAGAGAGATACAAGATTGCGTTAGGATCGAGATGATGCGGCTGGAGGTCGAAGGTATCAAGAAAAAGGAGTAAGAAGAGACTCATCGGGAGCCCGAAGCCCCGGGAGAAGTGCCAGAGGAACACGACGTGTTCCCCTAGCTGCGGCGCCGGTGCCACCTCGTCGCCTGGCGCGCGCGCCACCACCCGCTCTGCTGACGGCAGCTTGCGCGCACGGTGGAGCTTCGCATTATCGGCCTCTCCGACGACGGAGCCGGCCTAGCTCCCTTCGCGTCCGTCAGCCATCTTGGCAGCGAGGCGGCGCACGAGCACGAATGCGGTCTCGGGCACGGTGACACGCGAGGGGGTGAGGAGGACGAAGAAAAGCAACAAGATGCACAGCGAGAGAGCAAGCGGGACGCGGGTGTCTTGGCCCGCTGCCCTCCCTCCCCTTTTATAGGGGAGGCCATGACCGGGGGACGTGGGATTAACTATGCCCACTTCCCCGGAAACTCCGCGCGCGTGGGTGTCCCCATGTAGTAACGGACACTTCGGGGCGTAGAGGATCCCGGCCTGCGCCTCGAGGCCTACCGGGCTACGACCGGGACCTAGCGGGCTAGGCCCAGGACGATGTCTCGTCTCCCCCGCGTGCACGGGGCTAGCCGCATCATTACTTCCCGCATGGCGGGCGGCGAGCCAACGCGGGTCCCGGGGCGACGCATCGGTACCCGAGGCGTCGGATCCAACGACCGATCCGACTGCCCTTTCGGCTTCGCGCTGGAGGCGGGTATCACTGAGGGGAAGCCGTCGGCTCCCCTCCGTCCGCTGGACGTGGGCCCCTGCCGGCTTTGGGGACTACTGACGGGGTTATTACCCCCAGATATGCCAAAGCAACGGGGTCATTCCCCTCCCGCTTCGAAGAAGAGCAACGCGGACCGGCCGATCGTGGCCGGCTGGAGGACGTCCGGCTCGAGCTGGCGCCGGTTGGCGTTCCAGACGGCTGGTCGAGGAACCGGCTCGACCCTCGGCCGCCTGAGCGCGGCCAGCTGCCTCTGGGCCGCCTCCCCTGTAGACCCTGGGACGGACATGCAACATCTCGTCCCTCTGCGCACGGGTACGATGACACGACGCGACCGGCACGACAGGCAGCCTTGTGGCTAGAATGGCCACTGATGCACTATAGCGCATGGCTGTAGTCCGTCCATCCCAGCCGCTAACCTCGGCGAGCATGATCGGGCGAGGGAATAGTGTCGGCATGCCCGCGTCCACTCAATTACCTGGCTCGGCGTGGTTACAGTACCGCCGGTCGTACAGGAGACCTCGGTCGGCTAGCACTAGACGACGCCTCCCGGGCGACCCGTGTCGTGGCAGGTGAGCGAGAGGCAATCGCAGAGCCGACTGGCGGGCCCCAGCGAGGGACAAGACCGCTCAGCCGGTGGACCCCATAGACGATGAGACGGCAAAAAGGGTGGGACCCCCTGGCCAGCCGGAGAGACTGCCATCCGGGTCCCCCACCCCTGTACTTTAGATATATTGTAGAGCCGGGGTTGGCCTATAAAAAACCCCGAGCCCCCCATGCAACGGGGACAGACGTACGATCACCCTCGCACACCCACATAGAGGTTCTCCCTCACACCACTCCTAGCAACGCAGGAGAACGAGCCGGCAGCTCCTTCTTCCTCCTCTAGACACAGCTCTAGGAGCACCCTTGTAAACATAACTATCCATCCAACTAGGCCAAGCAGGACTAGGGGTATTACCTCCCTCGGAGGACCGTGAACCTGGGTACATCGTGTGTCATCACCGCTTGTGCCCAATCTCGCACCCAGAGCCCGTCGGCGTCCTCCGGCCCGAACCACCTACGATAAGCCACCCTACGGCATCTATCGTGAGAAAACGACGACACAAATCGACGACAGTCGGTAACTGTTGCGGAACGTCGCATGGGAAACAAAAAATTTCCTACGCACACGCAAACCTATCCATGGTGATGAGCATCTACGAGAGGGAGATTGGATCTACGTACCCTTGTAGATCGCTAAGCGGGAAGCGTTAAGAAACGCGGTTGGTGTAGTCGAACTTCTTCGCGATCCAAATCGCCGAGCGTCCCGCGATCCAATCATGAACCGTCCCGCGAACACATCATGATCCGTCCTGTGAACTCATCACGATCCATCTCACGATCTAGGTCACGATATGTCCCACGAACTCATCACGATCCGTTCCGTGATCACATCACAAACCGTCTCGCGATCTCGATCACGGTCCTTCCGATCTAGCGCCGAACGGACGGCACCTCCGCGTTCAGCACACGTGCAGCTTGATGACGATCTCCACCGTCTCGATCCAGTGAGAGGAGGTGGAGAGGAGAGAAAGTTCACCGGCAGTGTGACGACACTCCGGTGATGGTGGTGGAGCAATTCCGGCAGGGCTTCGCCTAAGCGCTGCAGAAAACTGATCTAGAGGAGAAACTATGCACCGGTGGAACGGGTAGCACGTGGCCAGAAATTCTGTCCAAAAACCACCCAATCCACTAGTATATATAGGAGGAGAGGAGAGGAGAGGAAGCCAAGGCCTTTGGGTCGGCTGAAATAGGAGGTGGGAAGCAATCCTACTTCACCTCCAATCCTAGTTGGAGTAGGATTGCCTCCTATTGGCTGATTTTCCACGTTTTGCTTTAGGACTTTCTCTCCTGCGCCATGGGCCTTTGTGGCTGTTTTCCCAGCCCACTAAGGGCTGGTTATTATTCTCCCACAGCCCATGGACCTCTTGGGGTCGAAATACCCCTCCCGGAGGCCTCCCGGTACACTATCGGAACTCCCGGTACACTACCGGCACTCCCGGTACACTACCGATGAGCCCGAAACTTTTCCGAAAACCAAACTGGGACTTCCTATATATGAATCTTTACCTACGGACCATTCAGGAGCTCCTCTTCATGTCTGGGATCTCATCCGGGACTCCGAACAAACTTCGGTCACCACCATACATAACTCTACACTACCGAAACGTCACCGAACCTTAAGTGTGCAGACCCTGCGGGTTCGAGAACTATGTAGACATGACCGAGACACCTCTACGGTCAATAACCAATGGCGGGACCTGGACGTCCACATTGGTTCCTACATATTCTACGAAGATCTTTATCGGTCGAACCTCTATGTCAAGGATTCAGTTAATCCCGTATAACGTTCCCTTTGTTCTTCGGTATGTTACTTGCCCGAGATTCGATCGTCGGTATCTCCATACCTAGTTCAACCTCGTTACCAGCAAGTCTCTTTACTCGTTCCGTAATACAAGATCCCGCAACTAACAATTAGTCACATTGCTTGCAAGGCTTATTGCGATGTTGCATTACCGAGTGGGCCCCGAGATACCTCTCCGTTACACGGAGTAACAAATCCCAGTCTCAATCCATGCCAACTCAACAGACACCATCGGAGATACCTGTAGAGCACCTTTATAGTCACCCAGTTACATTGCGACGTTTGATACACACAAGGCACTCCTCCGATATCTGTGAGTTGCATGATCTCATGGTCATAGGAACACATACTTGACATGCGGAAAACAGTAGCAATAAACTGACACGATCATATGCTACGTTTGCAGTTTGGGTCTTGTCCATCACATCATTCTCCTAATGATGTGACCCCGTTATCAAATGACATCTCATGTCCATGGCTAGGAAACCTTAACCATCTTTTGATCAACGAGCTAGTCTGTTAGAGGCATACTAGGGACATGGTTTTTTCTATGTATCCACACATGCATCTAAGTCTCCGATCAATACAATTATAGCATGGATAATAAACGATTATCATGAACAAGGAAATATGATAATAACTAATTTATTATTGCGTCTAGGGCATATTTCCAACAGTAACATGCCGAAGAGATAACTTGCCTAACTACACCTAATAATTTGGAGAATACGTCTGGACTCCATGAAGCTTCCATCTTGGCACAGATGGTCCTCGACCCTCCGATTCTTGCCTTGCGGCCCATACAGCCCGGCCCATCAATAGTGGTCGGCTATCCGAGGACCCGTTAATCCAGGACTCCCTCACCGGCCTCCTAGCAGTTTCGCCTCCCGTGAAGGACGCTCCTCCAGCGCCGCTGGCGCCGCGTGCGGCATCTGTTGCGTCTGAGCAGCTGACCGGCTCGTCGCTCCGTCGCGGCCCCCACTGTGTCGTCCGTCACCTCCATCATGGGAGACTGCCCCGCTGCACTCTGTCGAGACGGACGCCGCTGTGCCTGCTGTGCTGGCCTAGTTTCCCCTCGCGCGCCTCGCTTCGTGCTGCCATGGCCGGATCACCCTCATGCGGCCACCGGGTCACCCAACGTCGGGTTGCCGGCATTGCTCTACCCGTCTCACCCGGCAGCTCCGCCTCACCTTGAGTCCTCCCCCCCCCCCCCCCCCCCCCCCCCCCGCGTCGACGCACCTGCGAAGCCGCCCTACGTCGCTACACGAGATGTTGCTAGTGCCCTGCTCCCCCACACAGGATTCCATGCGTCGCGCCTCCGCCTAACCTTTGGGCCGGTCTTGAGCCGCCATTGCCACTCGAGTCACTACACTTTGCTGCACCCGCTGCCAGCTCCATCTCATCTCTGCCACGACCTCGCCCCACCTCGAGCCGCCCCCGTTGCCGTGGTCTCCGGAGCCTTCATCGTCCTCGCTGGCCCTCTACTGCAGCTGATGTTGCTCGTCTCCCTTCACTGCTGCCAGCCCCACGCCACGCCTCCGCTCGGCGTCGTGCCGCTATTCCTGCCGAGCCGCCGTGCGCCGTTGCTACTGCTGGCTCCACCCTGCCATCCACCATGCACTCACGAGCCGCCGTCGGCTCGCCTGCTCGCGGCTGCCGGACCCCCACAGCAAGCCCTGCCCCCGCGTTGACCCTGCCTACCCGTCTTGGCCACCTAGCTTTCGCCTCTAGCCCCGTGATGTACGGGTGGTGGGAGGATAAAAAAATACAGGTGGGGCCTGGTTGGATGAAGGATAACATTTCGTCCGATTACATCCGCACACAGCTTATCGATAGTTTCTACAAAGATCATAAGGTGCTATGTATTTTATATGTTTTTCAGTACATATTATTTTCTATGAAGAACAGTTACTTTGGCCTGCAATATTTTACGCAGGACAATTACTCAAGTGGCATCATACCACAGAAATGGAGCGCATGAAAGCATTGTATGTACTGGTGTTCGTCTGTGGCGCATTTCTCAATAGACGCGGCAAAGCCGCCGCTGCCATGGCCCAGTTTACATCAACACATCGGTATCGCGCTTGTTCACGTGCCAGTATGAGCTGCCCAATGAGTGCGGCAAGCCACCATAGCCACGGCATGGTTCTCACCAACAATGTCGCGGTCGTCTCTCGCAACCGCACCGACTTATAACGTCACGACTGACTTCTCCATCTACATCAACACACCAGAGCTATCCGTACGAGTCGCCCAACGGATGAGCGCAAGATGCTTCCCACGGTCTGATCTACATCAACATATCTGTGCGGTGCTCGCCTGTACGAGCCGCCCAAACGGACAAGCGCGCAAGTCGCCGCCACTGTAGTTTGGTTAACTTCAACAACCAGCGGGGACGAACCATCGACCGGATTATTAAAACAATTCATACGGAATCATCTATAAACCCGCCATGGTTAACATCAACCTTCCGTGGAGATTCTCAAGCCGCCTCTTCGAGTCAACTTAAGACTCGGGGGCTACAGACATGGCTCGACACATTTGTTCGTTTTCAACGAGAACCCCGAGTCATTGCAAGGAATTTAACCCAATCCTAGGGGCTACTACATTATTGGCGAAAGAATTAAAAGTTGCCCAAGAGGACGAGTCGCCATGATGCACCGTTCAAACATGGGTGCCCTGATTTATTGGATCATCATAAAATAACTTGGAGTTTCTATTGTCTATTCATTTCAGATTGTGCAAAGTCGGATACTTCAACAAAGGTCATTTGGGGGCTTCCAACCCGCCGGGTTTAGCTTCCTCACCCTCTTGATCGGCTCTTCAGCCAAAATAGCAAAATTGTACGGCGGCTTACACGACGGCGGCTTACAAGTTGGCGGTCCACAAGACGGCGGCCTACAAGTTGGCGGTCCACAAAACAGCGGATTACAAGTTGGCGGTCTACAAGACGGCGGCTTACAAGATGGTGCACAAGTTGATATCATCGACAAGGTCATTTGGGGGCTTTCAACCTACCGGGTTAAGGTTCAACCCTCTCGATCAGGCTTTTTAGCCATTGTAAGGCGGGTCGTGGACCCAAACATTGACTTCATCAACCAGATCATTAGGGGTGCGGCAAGTTGTAAACTTTCCCCCGTTTGATGCCTCTCCAACAGGTGACCTGCCGAACTCTTACCAGTTAATCACCTCTTAGAGACACTGTCTTTCCAACATACCAGAGAGTTAATCTCGCCAGGAGACCCTAAGCACCGGTTAAGGTTCAAACAGCGAACTGTGTCACGTGAGAGGGGGCTTATGGGCCCTAGGGATACTCATGCCCTGCTGTGTCTCTTTCTAGGACGTTGCACTCTTCAATCCTCGCCCGGAAACCGAGTATTGTTATGAGTTCAAGCAACGAGTCCACCCAGCAGAACTAGCGTCCCTATCTCTTTCTGGGACATTGCGCTCTTCAATCTCGCCTGGAAACCAAGTATCGTTATGAGTTCAAGCAGGGAGTCCACCCAGAAGAACCGGCGGATGTGTCTCTTTCTGGTTCGTTGCGCTCTTATCAGTTAATCTCGCCTAGAGACCGAACCGTGAGCCGCTCAAAGGAGTTGATGGTCACTCTCGTTAGAGACCCTACACTAGTATGTGTTCAAGCATCGAGTCCAGCTAGGAAGAACCATCATATGAGTTTTTGAAAACAAAAAGGAAGAAAAGCAAGAACATCATACATTGCATTATACATTGCATCATACATTCCATCATACATTACATCATGCATTGCATCATACCTCCATATCATGTTGGTCTGCCAAACCGGGTCAAAGGAAGATTATGAAAGAAGAACAAAGGCTATAAAAGATTTTAACATCTCCGGGTTGTGCTTTTTCAAACCGCCCTCACAACAATGCAGAATATATTTTGTCTTGTTTATTTTTCCAGGTCTTGTCTCCTAAGATGAGCCACCATTAAGTATGATGAAAAAACTTCTGCAGGAACAAATAGATCTTTGATAGCCAAAATGGCTGGATCTTCATCATGGTTTATCATAACCAGTATTAAATGATTGGGGTTTTTCAAGCCAGATTGGAAAGTAGATTATTCTGGAAGATCCACCCTATCAGATATAATGTCGTGTCATTTAATTGACTGGCTATTGGATTTCTTCAACCTGTGCTCTGTAGTATACTACAACACTCATGGATTTCTCAAAATATATATTTGACGGGTTGCACCGCAACCACGAGCAGGGATTTCATTTCAAAGACAAAGCAATTATTCCAGGATATTCATTTTGGGTTATATTACAATCACAGTCAAAGGTTCATTCGAATCAGATCAATATTGGTTCAAGAGAAATTTTTTGAAGTACATTACGATGGGTTATTCTCATACAGTCCCAAGTCGCTGCAGGCATACGACCCGGCACTTAGGGGCTACACCACTCAGACCAAATTTTCTAAAGTCCCAAGTCGCCGCACGCAGACGACCCGGCACTTGGGGGCTACATTATTTAAGTCCAGATTATATCAAATATGCAAGTCCCATGTCGCTGCAAGCACACACCACGACACTTGGGGGCTAATGCAAGATGCTTTTCAAGTCATTACATGGTCAATAGATCTTGTTGTCTCAAGGAGATGAGCCAGCCTTTCTATATTTTTCTAAGTCCCAGCCCAGTACTTCTTACTGACCCGACAGTTGGGGGCTACAGTATTCAACTATTTAACAGATTGTGAGGTTCAAGATGAAGACCCGGCCCATCACATGCCAATGAGCCAGCCCTTGGGGGCTACACCAGCTGAAGCTTTATAAAGTATAAGACAATTACAAGTCCCAGGCTGCTGCAGGCAAGACAACCTAGCACTTGGGGCCTACCCAATCAAAGATATTATTGTAAAGCACCAAGTCATCATGGATAAACTTGGAGCTTGGGGGCTACATGTAATATGGATATATCAAAAAATTTAAGAAAGTTTTCAAGATGTCGATTCTGAGTGAGACCGGCTCAATAGATTTTTATCTAGCTGAAGCATTAAAAGTCCGGCTTAGCATCACACGGATTTCGTTATTTCCAATAATTTTGTCCAGTCAACTAGAGTATGCTTGTTTTGAACTGGCAGTACCAACAAATCATGACCCGGCATTATCAAAGATCATAACCCGACAGATTTTATATAAGCAACCCGGCTTCACAAGTTGAAGAGTATTGGAGGCCGACTCAATGGCATATGGGTGTTTTCTTCCCAATATTTTACTTCAAAAGACACTGACAAGCAAGACGATTGAGAAGACGGCTCATTCATATGAAGAAGAAACCCGGATTTTTAAGGAGCTACCTCAATAAGCTGGCAAGGGAGCGAGCCGGTCACTTAACATATTTATTATTCTTATTTCAGGAGCTTACCATGAATAAATTCAAGGTAACCTGGGGGCTAATGTCTGGGATATACCCCCGCATTGTAACCCAGCCGAAAGTATGACTCGTTCAGGACTTGGCGACTCACCGGAGACCCGGTCGAGACTTGATGATTTATTGGTAACCCGGCGGGCGGGTCAGACGGGCGACAAGGACTAAGACCCAGCGTGTAAGTCGGCGCCAAGCGGCTCACAAGAGAAGGCCCAAAGGAGAGGAAGGACTCCCTCACAAAGGAAACAAGACCCGGATTAGGATTCAAGAGAGACTAGTCCTAATCCTACTCCTAGTAAGACTCTATATGTAAACCTACCCTTTCCACCTATATAAGGAGGGGTAAGGCACCCCTAGAGGGACAAGTTAGACAAACACAAGTCATTAGAGATAGACAGGTTAGAGGCTCTCGAGATTAGAGGTAGCAAGACAGCACCCTTGTAACTGAGAGATCTTCCTCATCATCAATACAAGACAAGCAGGACATAGGCTTTTACCTCCATCAGAGGGGCCAAACCTGGGTAAACTCGTGTCTCTCGATTCCGACCAACCCCTCTCAATCCGCTACATAGTTGTGATGGCCTCACACCTAAGTCCGTTAACTTGGACATCTTGCCGTGACAAATCCACCATAGTGGTGCTAGGGATAGTGGAAGGCCAGGAGAGCACAAATTATATAAATAGCACCATCCTTGTGCTTATCCCTAAGGTAAAAAACCTACGCTCCTTACACAGTTTTGAGCGATAGGTTTGTGCAATGTATTATATAAGTTGGCATCCAAGCTGATCGCTAACTGTTTGAAGAAGGTGTTACTTGAAATTATTTCTGAGGACGAGTCAACATTCGTGCCATGTCGCTTGATCACTCATAATATTATTGTTGTATATAAGTGTTTGCATTTCATGAAGAGAAACAAGCCTTAGAAGAACCGGCACTCTGCTTTGAAACTAGATATGTTGAAGGGTTATGATAGAGTCAAATGGAATTATTTGAGGGCTACAATGCTACAACTCGAATTCAATGAGACATGGGTCAACATAGTGATGAATACGGTAACCTTAATTTCTTTCTTAGTTCTTTTCAATGGTAAAAATTAGATGATTTTTGACCATCATGATGAATCCGGCATGGAGATCCTATATCACCGTACCTCTTTTGCTGGCAGGAGAGGGTCTTTTGTGCCTTTTAAAATCCAGAGTTCAGTCATATAGTCTTGGTGGCATACAAGTGGCCACATCGGCTCCGTCGATGAACCATTTCTTATTTGTAGATGACAGTACACTATTTTTCAAAGCAACTACTGAGGGGGCTGATGAAGTTTCTCTTCCTTTGGAAACATATGCAAGAGTGTGTGGACAGAGAGTAAACAAGGATAAATCATCTATCTTCTTTAGTAAGGGATGTTCTAAGGAGACTAGGGATGCAATTAAAAGTATTATGAATATGCCCAATGAGCAACTAAATGAGAAATACTTGGGAATGCCTTCAAATGTGGGGACTAAAAAATGAGGCTTTTAAGTATTTAAAAGATCGATTGTGGAATAAGAGCCAACGATTGATGGAAAAAGTTTTTTCTGCTGTAGGAAAAGAAGTGTGGATAAAACCCATTGCCCAGGTGATACGTCTCCAATGTATCGATGATTTATGAAGTATTCATGCCATATTTGCCTATATTTTAAATTCTTTTATATGGTTTTGATGTACTTTATATGATTTATTCAGAACTAACCCGGACTGACGATGTTTTTGTTGGAAATATGCCCTAGAGGCAATAATAAATTAGTTATTATCATATTTCCTTGTTCATGGTAATCGTTTATTATCCATGCTATAATTGTATTGATCGGAGACTTAAATGCATGTGTGGATACATAGACAAAACCATGTCCCTGGTATGCCTCTAATGGACTAGCTCGTTGATCAAAGGATGGTTAAGGTTTCCTAGCCATGGACATGAGATGTCATTTGATAACGGGATCACATCATTAGGAGAATGATGTGATGGACAAGACCCAACCTACAAACGTAGCATATGATCGTGTCAGTTTATTGCTACTGTTTTCTGCATGTCAATGTATATGTTCCTATGACCATGAGATCATGCAACTCACGGATACCGGAGGAGTGCCTTGTGTGTATCAAAAGTCGCAACGTAACTGGGTGACTATAAAGGTGCTCTACAGGTATTTCCGATGATGTCTGTTGAGTTGGCATGGATCGAGACTGGGATTTGTTACTCCGTGTGACGGAGAGGTATCTCGGGGCCCACTCGGTAATGCAACATCACAATAAGCCTTGCAAGCAATGTGACTAATTGTTAGTTGCGGGATCTTGTATTACGGAACGAGTAAAGAGACTTGCCGGTAACGAGATTGAACTAGGTATGGAGATACCGACGATCGAATCTCGGGCAAGTAACATACCGAAGAACAAAGGGAACGTTATACGGGATTAACTGAATCCTTGACATAGAGGTTCGACCGATAGATCTTCGTAAAATATGTAGGAACCAATGTGGACGTCTAGGTCCTGCCATTGCTTATTGGCCGTAGAGGTGTCTCGGTCATGTCTACATAGTTCTCGAACCCGCAGGGTCTGCACACTTAAGGTTTGGTGACGTTTCGGTAGTATAGAGTTATGTATGGTGGTGACCGAAGGATGTTCGGAGTCTCGGATACGATCCCGGACATGACGAGGATCTCCGAAAGAGTCTGGAGATAAAGATTTATATATGTGATAATAGTGTTTTGATCTCTGGAAGAGTTCCGGAATTAACCGGAAGGGGTTCCGGATGTTTACCGAAGTGTTCGGGTACAGCAACACTTTATATCGACCAATAGGGTAAAACCCACGAGGTATTGGAAAGGGCAAAAGGAAGTTTTGCTGCTGCCTTAAGCAGTAAGGCAGTACTACCGCTTGTGAAGCGGTACTACCGCTCATGCGGTACTACCGCTCGTGAAGCGGTACTACCGCTCAAGCGGTACTACCGCTCGTGAAGCGGTACTACCGCTTGTGCGCGGGACTGCAGGGATCCGAGTTTGACTCTTTTCTTGCGGGCCAAACCGACCTTGTGCGGGAAAAATCGACCTTGTAGAGGTTTTTGCTCCAAGTTTAGACCCCAAGGCTCAACATATAATAGAGGGGCAGGGCTAGCACACGGGACACAACTTACGGCCATGTGCTACCCGTTCCACCGGTGCTCCTCTAGATCGGTTTTCTGCAGCGCTTAGGCGAAGCCCTGCCGGAATTGCTCCACCACCACCATCACCGGAGCGCCGTCACGCTGCCGGTGAACTCTCTCTCCTCTCCACCTCCTCTTGCTGGATCAAGACGGTGGAGATCGTCATCAAGCTGCACGTGTGCTGAACGCGGAGGTGCCATCCGTTCGATACTAGATCGGAAGGATCGTGATCAAGGCCACGGGACGTTCGTGATTGGATCGCGGGACGGATCGTGACGAGATCGCGGGACGGTTCGTGATTGGTTCGTGGGACGGTTCGTGATTAGATCACGGGACGCTCGGCGATTTGGATCGCGAAGAAGTACGACTACACCAACCGCGTTTCTTAACGCTTCCCGCTTAGCGATCTACAAGGGTACATAGATCTACTCTCCCTCTCGTAGATGCTCATAACCATGGATAGGTTTGTGTGTGCGTAGGAAATTTTTTGTTTCCCATGCAACGTTCCCCAACAGTTTTCAGCAGAATTACCATGGTGTTCTTTTGTGCAGAAAATGAAAGTTCTCGGAATCGCGTGAAACTTTTTGATGATTTTTTTCTGGAGGAAATAAGCAATATTGGAGCGAAGAACCATCGGAGGGGAGCCACCTATGGTCCACAAGCCATCAGGGTGCCCCCTAGGTCGCGCCCTGATGTTTGTTGGGGCCCACGTGGCTCCATTACACGTGATTCCAATGCTGAGAAGTCCTATAAATCCAAGAAACCCCAGAAATAAATAGAGACTCTTCGCTCCGCCTCTGCAACTCTCTGTATCGACAAAAACCCATATGGAGCCTTTCCAGTACACTGCCACAGAGGGAAATCATCATCCGGTGGCCATCTTCATCGTCCCGACGGAGGCCATGACGAGGAGGGAGTAGTTCACCCTCGGGGCTGAGGGTATGTACCAGTAGCTATGTGTCCAATCTCTCTCTCTCTCGTGTTCTTGAGATGGCACGATCCTGATGTATCAAGGGCTTTGTTAATCTAGTTGGATCATATGATGTTATTCCCTTGCTATTTTTTTATGATGAATTGAATCTTTCCCTTTAAGATCTTGTTATGTTTGATTGAATATTATGGTTTGAGAGCACTTGATGTATGTCTTGCATGCATATACCCGTAGTGACATTGGGGTATTCAAGTGATCCGCTCGATATATGTTATGGCATGAACTTGCGGATTCTAGTGACCTTGGGAGTATATGCATAGGGGTTGATTGCACGTTTTCATACTATGTTCTCTGATAGAAATCCTAGGGTGCTCTTTGAAGTTCTTCGTGTTGGACTAAATATGAAAGATCTAAAGTTGTTTCATGCATGTCGTATAATTTACCCACGGATACTTGAGGTGACATTGGAGTATTGATATGCCTCCAATTTATCTACAATTTTTTATAGTTTCATGTTGATATATTATCATTCTAGGATACTTTTTTGGGTTATTATTTACCATTTTATAATATATTTTTAACACTAACCTATTGACCCAGTGCCTAGTGTGAGTTGATGTTTTCCGCATGTTTTCCACTATTTAACCCTAGATGGGATCCTGTTGGAACAGAGACTTATGGTTTAGGGTTTACTATACCAAACAAAGTCCAATTGCCACAAAACTTTTTGACGGTTTTTTTGGGCAAAAACAAGACGTACAAGCTTCGGAAGATGGTCGGGAGCCGCACCAGAGCCCCACAAGAACACGCCCTGATTGCTTGTGTTCCCCTGGTGGCCTTCCCGACGTCGTTCTATGGCCTAGAAATTCTTATCTAACCTACAAACATCAGAGGATGTCCCAAAACACTTTTTACACTGCCGCAAGTCTCTGTTCCAACATGAGCCCATCTAGAGCTCCATTTCGGTGCCCTGCCGAAGGGGAGTTTGTCACGGAGGGCCTCTTCATCAACCTTGATGCCCTCATGATGATGTGTGAGTAGTTCACCACGGACCTAAGGGTCCATAGGTAGTACCTAGATGGCAATCTCTCTCTCTTGATCTTGAGCTTGATCTTGATCTTCAATACAATGTTCATCGCATCTTTGCCTTGATCTATCTGATGTAATCCCTTTGTATGGTGCGTTTGTTTAGATCCGATGAATTGTGGGTTTATGTTCAGATTATTCATGATAAATATTTGAGTCTTCTCTGAATTATAATATGATTCTTATGTGCATGATCATCATAGCTATGTAATGCTCTCCGATCTATTAAAATAATTTGGCCAACTAGATTGATATTTCTTTGCTGAGAGTGGTGTGTTGTGGTAGGTTCAACCTGACGAATTTCTATATCCCAGTGATAAAGTAGAGGACAAGATGCGTCTTTGTGTTGTTTCTACTAAGGATAAAACGATGGGGTTAATTCATATTGATTGAGTTTACTTTTTCTACATCATGTCATCGTTCACCAGGCATTACTTTGTTTTACTTAATACCCTAGATGCATGCTAGATAGCGGTCGATGGGTGGAGTAATAGAAATAGGTGCAGGATGGAGTCGGTCTATTTGTTTAGCGATTATTACTCATGTGCCCCCGGTTCCTTAGTCTTGCTCAGCCATCCCCGTGCTCTAAAATTTAGCACAGTTTTCCCCGCTCGCTTGTCTGAAACTCTCACAAAAGCCCAAACTGGATGTTTGTCGTCGAGTTAAGCTTTGAATCTTAACTCTGACGAGTAGGGCCAACCGTTGGACCTGACTAGTGGGGCCACGTAGAAGGGTCCTTCTTTGACCATTGCTTACTGACGTGTGGGGCTGCAAAGAGACATGTCGGCCCAAACTGAAACCAAATCGAGCCACTCCCCACCGTTGTGCTGCCTCCGCCGTTGTCGTGTTGCCTCCGTTGTCGTCGTGTCGCCTCCGTTGCCGTCGTGCGCTGCACCATCTAACCCTAGTCCACCCTCGCTGCCATCGTGCCCTCCGCCACATCTAACCCCACCCCCTGGGTAAGCATCGTTTTCTCTCTAATTGATGCGATGATTCGTTTGTTAGCTCGTATTTGACCGGTGGTCGCGTTAATCTTTCCAATTTTGCTGGCCTAAGTCAAACCTTTATTTGCTATTGAATAGGATTGGTCCTGCTCTTGCTTCCCGGCTAGTAATTAAAATGGAAGTTAGTCTGCTACGTGGTAGAAAACCTCATTTGATGAGTAGATTTTTCTATCCAAAGGTGGGAGAAACCAGCATTTCGTTCAAAGCTTTACGGGATGCATTCAGTTCTCCTCCATATGGGTGGACTGATGCCGATTCTGTTGAACTAACATATTTCAACAGTATCTAGCAACAATTTTTCCCACTAACTTGCGACAAGAATTTGGGATTGCTCTTCACTTTGAATGTTCAAAGGCGCTTCAGTAAAATTGTTGTCGAGGTGCTTCAGCCACGAGGCAATGAACGGGACAATGGGAAGGGTGTTGGGGAATCTTCTGTCTCTGCTAATAGTGAACGCCTCGGCACTCCTTGTAGGTCGAGACCAAGTAGAGCTAGTGGCTCTGAAAGCCACAATATGACTACTGCCTCCTCTTGTGCCAATTCTCCTGTCGTTTCTGCAGCCAATGTGGAACAAGATGCAGAGCCAGACGAGGAAGTGCATCGGCTTGATGATGAGGATGAGAAGATGTACCCTGAACTTGTAGATATAGTCGGCCAACAAGCAATGGAGGATGAATATCAGGAGGAACCTATCATCGGTGCTAGATTTGATGACACTAAGGGTGAAGAGAGGGAGGAGAACATTGACAGCTTAGTAGATTAATATGATGGTGATGACATGCCAACAATTGAGTGGAACGGGGAAAATCCTCAGCTTGTTGTCGGCACCGTATTCCAGTCGATGGTGGACTGTCGTAATGCAGTGACAACATTCTGCATTCTCACTGAAAATGATTATGTGATTATCAGGAGTGAACCAAAAAGGTTTACTGTTAAATGACCATATCCCAAGTGTAGATGGAAGTTGCATGCATCAAATATGTTGAGGAACAAGATTATTCAGGTTTGTGTAATCCCTATATTTTATTGATATATTCTATTTTTAGATAACTGTGTGTTATTTTATTAAGTTGACATCATCTTCTAATTTGTTTCAGATAAGAAAGAATGAACACGAACACACTTGTCCACCTGGAGGGGGGACAGCTAGAACAAAGCTAGCAAAAACTAGGTGGGCGGCAGATGCAATCTTGGATTAGTTGAGACAAACACCAACACTTGGTCCAAAAGCACTCCATGGAAAGCTATTTGATAAGTACAATATTGATATTCCATACATGAGGATTTTTTATGCTAAGGAAATAGCTCTTGACAGGATTAATGGTTCATGGAATGAGAGCTTTCAGTTGCTTTATACATATAAAGCTGAAGTTGAAGTTGCTACTCCAGGGAGTGTTGTAGAGATTGACAAGCATACAATTAAATACAAAATAAAAGGAAAGTAATTTGAGAAGGAGGGCTTCAGGAGGGATTTTGTTTGTTTCAAGGCTTGTTGGCAGGGGTTTATGGATGGTTGCAGGCCCTATTTGGTCATTGATGCAACTGCTTTGAATGGAAGATGGAGAGGGCAGCTAGTGGTAGCTTGTGCAGTTGATGGACATAACTGGTTATTCCCAGTGCATTTTGTGTGGTGGAGGCAGAGTTGGAGGAAAGTTGGGTATGATTTCTGCAATAGTTGTGCAACATTACAGGTAGACCCCCAGGTTTAGCTATACACACAGATGCTTGCAAGGGTTTGGAGAGTGCAGTAAAAATTGTATTCCATAGAGTTGAACATAGGGGATGTATGCGACACCTTGCTCAGAATTTCAAAAGGAAGTTCAAAGGTAAAATTTATGATGAGAATGTATGGCCAGCATCATACACATGGAGTGAGAGAAAGCATGAGAACCATTTGAGAGTTTTGTATGCTCGCAATCCTTTGGTGAAGGAGTAGATGGACGCACATCATGGAAAGCTGTGGTCTAGAAGCAAATTCAATGAAATCTGCAAAGTAGACTATGTGACCAATAACTTGGCAGAGTGCTTCAATGCAAAGATCAAGTCACTGAAAGGGCTTATGTTGTGGCAAGCAGTTGATAAGATTAGGCAGATGATCATGATAAAAATGGCTCTTCGCAAAAGAATTGTAGAAACACAATATGTTGGCCATTTGATGCTGCCATCTCTTATTAAGGCATTGCATGGCAACGTATTGCATGCCAAGGCAAGAGGACTCAGAATGAAATGCATTCGATCTTCCACATACGAGGCAGAGGTAACATATATTGACAGTAAAGATGGGGAATGGAGGTATCCAGTGAACCTAGCAACTAGGGAATGCAGTTGTAGGCAATGGCAAATCCGTGGGAAGCCATGCATACATGCCCTACATCTCATGACTGTTATTGGGGGTGAAGAGGGTGGAGTTGATCAGTACATATCTGAATATTTCTCTTTTGCCAAATTTAGGGCTGCTTATGCTTCCAATGTGTCTGCACTCTTGGAAAAGACCAATGGAACATAGTAGATCCAAGGTTCAAGCTCAATTCTCATATACTGACTAGACCACCAGGAAGACCAAGGAAAAATAGGTACAGAGCTGGTGAAGAGGGTCGTGTTTCAAAATAGCAGAAGTGCAAAAAATGTGGAATCCTAGGGCACTTGCTAGGACTTGTACCAATGCAGTGGATGCATCATTTGGAGAAGAGGAACAATGGGCAGCAGCAAACGCAGAGGAGAATGCAAAGGCAATTGAAGCAGCGGCTTGGTATGTGTGCATCTTTCTTTTTTTATTCATTTGTTCTCTTTCTTTGATGGATTGTAACATGATTTCTATTGTGATCCATCTCTGAGTTAATTATAAGAAGCAAAGGAAAGAAAAGGCCTAGAGAGGAAGAAGCTCCGGTTGAAACATCATCTGAATTTGAAGCCATGGCTTATGAAGGTTTTGAAGCCTTGCGGGATGAGGAAGAAGCTATGGTTCCTTTCAGGATTGTTGAGTCATCACTTGCTCGGGCAATGCTCCATCAGCATCTCCAGCCCCACCACCCTGAGTGAAGAGGAACAGGAAGGTGATTCAGCACCCTATCCCATTTAGGGAAACCAGGAGCAAGACGGTGAAGCCATCCAGGCACACAAGGAGCAAGTCATAAATTTGAATTTGAACTTTGAAAACTTTGAGGTCTAAGGCACCAACATTTATTTGATTGCTCTTTCATGCAATATGGCCACCAACATTTCCAAAAATTACAATATGTCCATGTGACATGGTTGCATGCTTCCTCTCCTACTTGTCACACTCTATGGTGCATGTTGCATGCTAAGGGATGTAGAGGCAGTATCCAAGCTTGTGATTAGATTAAAATAAAAATATCCCATAGAAAATAATATCTTGTCCTACTTGTCACACTCTATGGTGCATGTTTTATCCCTATATTATAGCGTTGTTATATGTGCATGTTGCATGTCATAGGGATCACCATGGAGGCAAGGGTAAGGTGAGCTTTTTCATACACTGTGTGGTTTATACCAAGTTTATAGGCAGGGATCACCATGCTATAGTTCGTATTTTTTGCTCTAGCTTTTGTATCTTTTTTGACAGATTTGATTTTGTTGTTTCTAATAAAATCCAAATATAACAAAACATGAATAAAAGCTTCATAATTTTTTTGCTCTTTTTGCTCTAGCTTTTGTATCCTTTTTTGACAGATTTGATTTTGTTGTTTCTAATAAAATCCAAATATAAAATAGCGTGAATAAAAGCCCTTACATTCTAGCAAAAAAATCCAAATATAACACAAGCATAACACAGATATATAAATAAAAGTTCTTACATATAACACGATATAACATGAGGCAAGTTCACGGTACAACTTAACAAACGATACAATAATAGTAGTAGAAATTAAAAAGCCCTAACACACTAGGCAACAAAGTAGGGCAACACTAGGGCATCTTCAGCGCCATCTTCACGACAAACCGGCATGCCTACAGTGCCATCTTCAGTAGTCCTCCTCCATGTCGTTCTCACCGATGTAGTAGGGGAGGTTGTGCTTAGCGTTGGCGGTGGGGAAGATGCTCTCACCGTCGGTGAAAGATGTTGTAGGTTGTGAAAGTGATGAACTCACAGCCACACCAAAACACCTGCCCGAGAAGATAGAACGCGTCGAAGAGGTTGGTGAAGTGCGCGAGCAGCACGGTCATCGAAGAGGATGCATTCAGACGCATCTCGTCCAGGCGGAACATGACCGGCGAGCCCGCCGGGAGGTGGCCAAAGCCCAGCCTGAGGAACGCCTAGGCCAACTCCCTAGGACCCGTCCACCTTGAGATCGCCCACACACGCAGCATGGTATCCACGACGACGCCGGCGGGGCACCTCCTCTCCGGCACAGTGGGTGGGAAGCGAAAGGTGGGGCCGTTGTACTACATCTTCTCTACTCGCGTCGCTTCGAAACTGCTTTGAAGTTGGATGAAGAAGAGGAGGAGCGACGGAGATGGAAGTTGTGAAGAAGAGACGGAGGGGTGGGTGGTTTAAGTAGATGGCTGGACTGGATATGACATGGGATTTAATTGGCAACTGACTCGATGTGAGCCACTAAATCGACGCCAGGCATTGAATCAAGACGCCAGCCATTGAATCCACACGACCGGACAGAGAAAGCCAGCGGCATCCCTCTACGACTCTAGCGTGGCTGAAACGCGTGCTCCCTAGCGAGGAGGGCGAGGCGAGGAGATGCCAGACGCGTGTGCCTTAGCGCCTTGTGTTGCCGCTCTGAAACGCCGCTCTGAATCGAGGAGACGTAACACACGTGTGCATGTCGGTCCGTGCGTGGCTGCATGCCGGTCCGTGGCGAGGAGATGTCGGTTCGTGGCCAGCGAGGGTTACGTGCGCCCTAGCACCCTGTGTTTTTTCGTCCGATTTTTATTCACAGCGGACGTGGAAGCCTCGATCGACCTATTTTCGTCCGTTTTTTCTTCATTCCCTAGGTGGGAGTCCCTTCGTCCGGTTTTTTTGCTGGAAGTACGAGGGATTACGTGTGTACGTCCTGGTTTTGTAGCGGGTGGGAGTGAAGACTTAAAAAGACAGATGAAGGTGTGAGGGATGACGAAAAAAAACAAGACAAAAAGCTACCAAGTGTTTCTTTAAAAATAGAGATATCATTAATCTTACGTGAAGATTCGTATTAGATGTACAATAATTAGGACACGTCCCTACCCACCCTAGAAAAGGCAACTTGTGCATATCTTACCCCGTATACCAACCGGTCACCGCGATGCGTACTTCCACGAATGCGCGACCGAATTTCCCAGGAGTCGTACTACTACTCCGGCGGGGAAAATTCCGGCCGGAGCGCCCGCCCTCCCTTTCGAACCGAACCGTCAACGGAATTCGCGAGTACTACAGAGCAGTACTATATTATTACCGCCGGCTTCCAGTTGCGCCGCAGCTAACTTTCCTGGAGCCGTCGTGACCAGCGAGCACGCTGCCATGACATCGACGCACGCATTGAGAAGGAGAACGATAAACAATTGCTAGAAAACAAACCAGCGAGGCGAGGAGCCGCGAGCCGCGACGAAACCGGCGGCCAGCCACAGCCACATCCATCCAGCGGCGACATGCGTGCGTGCGCGTAGCTGGCTGGACGGACGAACGGATGGATCGGGCAGGGCAGGCAGCAGGCGCCGCGCCGCGCCGCGCGCGGGGCCCACACAGCCCGCGGGCGGGGCGAAGGCGAGGGCGAAACTGCCGCCGCGCGAATCACTGCACCCCGATGCCCGCGCGCCGGGCCCGCCCCCTGTCTGCCGCGACCACGCCAGGTCTCCCCTCCCGATCCTCTACGCCCGCCACGCACGGTCACCACCCAATCCCACCCACCCAACGCCCAGAGCCCCCACCGCTCCTTCGGTTACCCGAGGCCGCACGCCGGGCCACGGAGTGCCTCGCCGCAGCGCGGATCCAGGCAGGGCCGGCAGGGCAGCGAGTGGCCGGCAGCCGCGGCACACGTGGCCCGTGGGCGCGTCGCCCACACGCTCACGCCACTCCCAAGGTCACGAGCGGAAAAGGGCGGCCAACCACCGCGCGCACACGGTCGCGATCCCCCGCCGTACGGGGCCACACCCACACCGACGGAAGCGAAGCAACGAAAGATCCACCGCGGGCCCACCCCGCCCCGCAGCGGGTGGGCACCGCACTGCTGGCCGCCGCGCCACCGCTCTCCCCTAATTAACAATAATTTATTTCACGTCTACCACTACGCTCCTCTGCTGCTCCTACCTCGTTCGCTATCCTATCCACATGCCCCCTCGCGGCCGCACCTACGTCTCTCCGCGGGAAACAGCCTGGAGTGGACGACACGTCGGGGTACGACGGCAGGGGCACTGATTGTTGAATTTTCCCCCTCACCATCTGACACCGGACACTTCGCCGTGCCGCCTCTGCGAGAAGAAGAAGACTTGGCCAAACCAAGCGCGAGTGGGGATAAAATACAAATTCCTCCGTCGGCAGGACGGCTGCGGAGGCAGCGGCGGATTTACCTTTACACTAATCTTGTTACCAGTAATTTGACACTTGTGCTGCCAAGCTACCAGCGGTTGAGTTAAACTAAAACCCAAAAGGACGGGCGGCGACGGCGACATTTTTTCCAAGGAACCGTCCCCGCACATCGTTGTTTATTGCGACAGATCGTGAGCGCGATTTGCAGTAAATCCGACACGTAGTGGGCGGCGAGCATGGATGCATGCAGCGCGCGCACGAGGTGACCAGACCCGAGCTTTCTTCGACCGGCCAATAATGACCATGTTGCATGGGTCGCAAGCAAGCGGCCAGATGAGATGGAGATGAGACGACGGGTGCAAACGCACGGCTGGCCACCCAAACGCACTTACTCCTGCCCTCCATCTCCCTTCCGTTTCACCAAAGATCAGCTGGTTAATCTTTACTCAATAAATAAAAGATCTGCTACTAGTAAATGGAGTATAGGCGAGAAGATGGGAAACAAAATGCTTCAATAACTTGAGTAGAAGTGAGTAAATACGAGTGGCCGCTTGGAGCTGTCAAAGTAGAGAAGTAACTCAATATAATTTGGTCCATAACAACGCCGGCAGGACTTGTCTTGGGCGACAATACATCCATCCATCTCTGCCTCTCCGGCGAAAAAAGAAACCGTATTTACAGATCTCTGCCCCTGCCGCTCTTATGCAAGGGGTCCGGCCTCGCCTAAACATCATGGAGGTACATGCAAATTTTTCTTCATTCTAGGGGGAAAAAAAAGAAGGCGACCAAAGAAACTAGCAGTCATATATCAGCTAAATAAACTCCGGCGACCGATCAGACCTCCGCCGGCGGCGGGCAGTTCAGGTCGAGATGAAAAGGCACGGGCTTCCTTGCGGGCGGCGACGGCGCCAGATCCACGACCGACGAGGAGTCGGAGTCGCTCGGAGATACGGACGCCACGGTGACCTTCGGGGCCAGGTTGTACATGTGGCAGCCGCCGGCGGCGGCGGCCGCGGCCTGTCCGAAGAAGTAGTACGGGTGCGACACGGGATATCCGCTGAACGGGAAGCGCATGCCGGCGCCGGCGCCGGCCCCGGCGGTGCTGGCCGCGCGGTGGAACAGGTCGAGCTCAAGGGACGGAGGGAGCGGCATGGCCTGCATGGGCGCCTGCACGTCGCCGCCAAAGGAGTCGACGGTGCTGCTGTTGCTGCTCCGGCTGCCGTCGCCGGTGAGGGCCGCCGCGGCGGGCGGCGGCGCGGAGGCGGAGGCGAAGGGGAAGTTGGTCTTGGCCTTGTTGCCGCGGTACTCGCGCGCGGCGGCGTCGTAGGCGCGCGCGGCCTCCTCGGCCGTGTCGTAGGTGCCGAGCCACACCCGGCTCTTCTTGGCCGGGTCGCGGATCTCCGCCGCGTACCGGCCCCACGGCCGCTTCCTCACGCCGCGGTAGTGCGGGCCGACGCCCCCGCCGTTGCCGACGCCGAGACCGAGCCCGGTCGCGGCGGCCCCGGCAGCGAGCGGCGTCGCCGTCTTGTCGGACGTCCTGGGCGCCATGGCTGGCTTCCCTTTCTTTTTCTTGTTGACGGATGGGTGTGTGCGTATCAAGCTGATGGATGGCGTGCAGGATCTGGGGGGTGGGAGAGGGAGGGGGAGGAGCTCCTTATTATAGGGGGTGGGGGGAGCAGCTGGTTAAAAAGGGAGGAAACGGGGAGCGAGTGGTGGAGCGGCAAGAGGAGGGAATAAAACTCGGCGCAGTCAGGGAGAGCGGTTTGACTGTCCGCGCCGCCGCCCCTCGTCTTTAGCGTGGCGGCATTACAATTTGTAACGCCCGCTTTTCCATCCGGACCCTCAGGATCCGCCAAATTGCGCCAACGCTTGGACGGTTACAAACTTTGTGGTTCCGTTCCTTCTCGGTCACGCTTTGGGCATGAAGTTTGTGTGCACCGGCGATGCATGAAAACAAACTTCAAAAATGCATAAAAGCAACTAAAAAACAGCACATCACACAATTGATTTGTGGTAGTTGTTGTCTTCTCCGACCTATGCCAGTGACACGTCGATATTAGCGGGAGCTAGTGTTTTGCGTCACCGTTGAAACAACAGAGTTCTACCCACACGTGCAATCGAGAAGTCATCGAATCCTGCCATGAAACGCCAGTGACATCGATATGAAAGGACCAAGGGCCTAGAGAACATGATAATGCTGGATTAGATGACGAAGGTCACTGCAAAACTCTAGGGGGTTTTCATGCCTAGATCCACACAATTTGGTCTCACAAGATCCTCCATGGATTCGCCAAAAGTGTTGATGGGTTGCCACGTAGGAGGTGGAGTTGGAGTACTAAAAAGCCATCATGTCGCTAGCACGTACCAAAGCGACACCGCCAATGACCAATCACTAACCACGCTGATCGATGAGAACACGAGGTTGCCAATTCGTTGAGGTCTTCCAGATGAGCAATGTCCTCATAGGATGGAGTTGCAACACAACTATCATCCGTGGCTTCACCTCCACCACAAAAAGTGTTGCCACATGAGACTAACACTAAGTGACTACATGCCACAATCGCTTATTTGGGATTCTCTGGGTCTAACACCGGTGGAGTTGCCGGCGGAAGTAAACGGAACCCACTGCCTCATTGGCAGTGAGTCAAGGAAGAAGTTGGTGCTTACGGCTAGCTCGCGAAAAGTATTTCTTGGAGAAAGATGTTATCCAACCTATAGTATGCTTTTGTTGTTCTAGATGCCTTTTCTTATGCATGACTTCTCATTGTGGTCGTTCTATGTGTGTTTTGGAGATGATGGTACCTTTATGCCTATGTGAAGTTGAAAACAAGAAATGGGTCATTGGGGATTCCCTATGGACTCGCCAACTAGGTTTAGTTATTGGTGTTCAAATAGTAGCAACATATTTGAGCAAATAATAATGGTATATCTAAATTGCTTAGTAATTCATTGCAATAAAAATTACTACATCAGAAAAGGGTCACGTTAACATTTTGCAATGGCAACTATGGTTGTAGCGGTTGCGTTAGTGTGTGAGATGACCGATCGCTCTATGCTTCAGTGTAATGCCGAGGAAAAACTAATACCATTGATTTTGGTATAGACATGTCATGTGGTTTTGATAAATGGTGTGTTTGTGTGTGCATGATAAGGACAAATTTGTGCCAACCAAAACCACATATTGGAAATTTTGTTTAGTAATTTGTAGCAACATGTTAACCAAAAAAAAGTCACCCCGTCCCTTTGTCGTATGTAATTTGATTGTAGTGGATAGCTATGAATGTTTTAGGATGACGATACCCCTACACTTAAATATAATCTAAGCAAAAACATCGTAGGCCCATCACCAGAACGTCAACAAATTCTGGGTAGGAGGTGGAGTCAGAGTACCAAATAGCCAATACGTCACTTCCAACTCTCCCGGGATGATTCAAGGGGGGCGAGGGGGGCTAGACCCCTCTCAACAATTCTGATTTTACCTAATTAGCGATTAGGCAATCAAAGGAAACAACAAGTTGATCGCTAAATTTGCCCCCGTGACCAAACAAAGCCCAACTATAATTTCTAAGCCCATGTATCCAATGCCTTCTAGCAGTAGCCATCCCCTGTTCTGGTGTCATGCATGCACTTGGGATGCCGCCTCCACCATTGCCTAGGGTAGCGCCTTGCTTCGAGAAAAAGTCTAGGGCAACCCCAATCTAACCTAGGCATGCTCATGGTAAATGCAGAGTGAATGATCACATATCTGAGCCAATGGTATTGACATGAGTATTCGAAAATATTTGAGTAGCTTATGGTAGTATATTAATTATAATGTATTTCATCGTTTTATCGCACGTAACCATGACAATAGCAACTGAGTACGAGTACGTGGGATAAGATATGACTGTCGGATGACGATTGGCCTACACTTCACTGATATCTAAACAAAACTGGTTATCTTTGGTGCCCCATAAACATGGTCTCGGCTTTATTTAATGTTGTAAGACATATCTATAATGAGATAGTAATTTGAAGCGACAAATTAA
This sequence comes from Hordeum marinum, assembly GCA_022496015.1. NCBI lineage: Eukaryota > Viridiplantae > Streptophyta > Magnoliopsida > Poales > Poaceae > Hordeum > Hordeum marinum. The sequence continues at coordinate 393,221,163 of CM039672.1, forward strand.
AGTGCAACGAAAATGCTTCTCATTTTTTATATGTCGTATGCAACCTTGATTATATTAGGTAGGCATGAGCGTGTGATTGACGATAGCCCTACATTCTTGTGCAGTCGTAAAAAGCAAATGTCATTGGTTGTGTCATAAGGGTATGCTCACTCGGTTCTATCTAATGTTTTTAAAATAGTAACCTTGAACAACACAAATGGTTACTCCCCATGTCCCATAGAAACATGTTCATTCTGGTTTTGCTAATTGTATGTGAACATTAATGAAATATCTAAAAAAAGTAGTAATGACATGTCTAAAACAGCTTGCTAACATATGCAACCATTTTGGTCTCTACTTAAAGAAGTCGTCTTAGCTCCTTCAATAAACCTAGGTTTCATCTCTTACTTGACCATTGACTCTTTCTAGAAGACCAGGGGTCCCCCTACCCCAGTTCCATTACTACGAATAAACCAGATAACCTCGCAATACACCATGCCAAGCAATTTATCCCAAGTCTGAAAAAAGAAGGACAGACACGGGAAAAACTAAAAACTACATCATATCTCCTAATAAAAACACATACCTAAACACTTTCTTTTGGACATAAACTCTCTCCCCGTTGGCATGACTACCATGCTGAGGGGGTCTTCAACCATCACCTTCTTGACATTGTTCAAAGACGCGGCTCGAGGGGCAAGCGGCCACACACCAATACTGAAGACTGGCGTGGGGCTTGGAATGGCGTGTTCCCTAACAAGCTTGTCCCTTGTAGGGGAAGTAGGTTCCGTCAGTTAGACTGAGGTCCCTAAGATCAGCAGGGTGATCCCCCTACAATTTGCAGAAGGAGGTGTTCCCCCATGGGCCAAGCTGTTGCCACACGTGGGAGCCTTCAGCTGCTCTCGATCAGCAACAACGCTTTGAGAAAACCCACAAGGTAAGCTAGAAAAGTTTCCATCTGGCCCTTCACCTGCGTGGGTAACAGAATCATCGATGATCTAAGGATTCTCGGTACTCTTCACCATACCCGTTTGATATCAGTCCTAGATAGGTTGTCAAAAATCATACAATTTATATGTTTCCAGATACACCAGAGAACAACATCATTGACAATGTTTAAAATTAGGTGTTTCTTATTAGAAACGCACAGTCTTGCTACTCACTCATAGTTGGTGCCTTCTGAAATCCTAAAGAAATCTTGCACAACATGCCATATATTGGATTGATCATTGAGTCATGATGTACGCCATAACTTCCAATTTTTGTCATATGAAAACGCTACTCATCCAAATTATAATGTTGTATCCAAAAAATTTGGTGACCCTAAGTCATTTTAGGCTTTCTTATATATTTATCTTCCGAAAATTCCAACTTATAAACTTATAAAGTGTGTACCAGATAGTATTCTAATCAAACTGATGTTTTATCAAGAAGAAGAAAAGAGTAAGTTGCCTTTTTTAAAATTGACTCGGACATAATTAGAGAAATCAGCAAACTTAGATGTAGACAGTTCAAAAAACGTCACAGATTTTTGTGTGTGGAAGATATGGGGTTGAGCTCAAGAGTTGAATGCTAGCACTAGGAGATAGATTGGCATTACTCATTTTAGCCCACATTTTAGACCGTAAGAAAATAGCAGCGTGTTACGGGGAGGAGAACGCAAAAGCGGGCGAGGTCGTCCCCAAGGCATAAACAAAAGGCATCAAAGCCGCCGCGCGTGGGCCCCCCAGCGGCGGTGCGTCGAGCGGCACGTTGCGGCAGCACGTCACGGGCCAGCGCGGGCCCCGCGGAAGGACGCATCACGATCCGTGCGTCCCGCGCAGCGGTCCGGTCGGCATACGTACGCTACGCAGCCAGCGGGCGGACGGGCTGGTGGGGCCAGCTAGCCAGCTGCGCTAGCGAAACCCGCCGCCCGCGTGGGCGCGCACCCACGTGGCCGCTGCCGGCCACGCCCCGCGCTCGACGACGTGGCACGGCCACGGCGGCCCGCCTGCCTCGCTCACTCACACGGCCTCTCCTCTCGATCGCTTCGTCGTCGGGTTTGTTGGCTTGTTTGTTTATCTCCGCGGCCTCGTCAACCGCATCGTCGGCGCCCGCCGGGCGCGTGACGTCCCGGGGACACGAACCGGATCGCGATCCGTCGGAAAGCCGCCCCGCGCACCGCTTGGCCCGTAGCCACCACGTAAAGTGGGACGCCGACTGATGGATCGCTAAATAATATACTACTAATAATAAAATCGAGGGAGCGGCGAGAGGCACGGGTGACGACGGCACGCTAGGCGGCATCGGCCGGGCGCCGGGGACAAGTGTCGGCATCGGCCGGGTCCAGCGCCCGCGGGCGAGCGAGCGCGTCGTCGCCTGGACTACGGATCGATCGATCGGACGGCGAGAGCGCACAGCACCCACCGTTGGTTTGCTGCTCCCGTGCGTGGCGTGGGACCGCATTGAAAGCGGTGGAGGCGCGCGCGGCGTGGACCGACAGCGCGGGAGAGACCGGCACGCGCCGGTAGGTTCCGTGCGGTGCGTAGTACGTAGGGACGGCCGTGCCCGTGGGGCGCGTGCGTGAGTGACAGCGCCTCGACGACGCCCGCCCCACACCGCACGCTTGCGGCGCTGCCACACTTTCTTTGGCCGAGGACCACGGGATCGCTCGCGGGGACGGGGACGGGGCCGGTTGCGCGCACCCCGCATCGCGTACCCGGCACCGCCTCCCCTACATTATTATTTCGCGTGAGGTGGGAGCGGCGTGTCCGGAGCGGGCAGGCGAGCCACGCAATTCCAGGTGGGTGTCAGGACAGCAGCAGTAACGTTGTCCGGCGCTCCCGCTCCGTGTCCTCGGCGTCGTCTAGCCACGAAAGTCCCCCTTCTCCGTTCCCATCGACAGATGCAGTGTTTTTGTAGCTCTCGACGGGGGGAAACAGTGGTTGCAAAAATTGGCACGGCGAAACACCGTGATTGTGTGCTGTACAACGGTTGCGGGTAGTAGTACGAGGCGATCGACGAACAACCGCTAGCTTTCCTTGCTTGCTTGCCTGATTCGTTCCGGCAAGGATGGACTGCTGGTGGTTAGTGGCACGTAACCGAGGTCAGATCCCGTCTCAACCACGACAATATTTCACACTCCAAAGTCCAAACGACGCCTGCATTGTATTCGACCAGGAGGCAAAGTATTAACACACTCCAAACGATGCCTGAATTCTATTCGTCCAGGAGGCAAAGTTTTTTTTATTTTAGAAAAGAAGGATGACCCTTGGCCTCTACATCTGACAGATGCATGCGACTATTTTATTGATTATTTTTAAGGTAGTATAACAATATGCTTGAATCCACCATCTTGACAACATCTGTCGCTACTCCTATCCATATGATGAAGGGGTGCAAACTGGGCCAAATACCCAGACCTCTCACCTAAGCCTAACATGTAAAGCCGGAGGCCTCGACCGAGCCACATATCGGGTCCGGGGCACAAATCGGTCTGACGCACTAACATGTGTCGTCGACACCATCTTCCACTAGTTCATCTTCAGAGCAGATTGAGGTGCGAGCCTTGTCAGGTGCCTCCGCCATCAACGCCACCATGACGCCAAACGACGACCTCCACCTACGTGAGTCCATCTCCAAGCAGCGGACGCATATCCATGCTAGGATAGGGCTGCACCACCGCCGTCGCCCACCACCCACAAGCGCCACCCAACCCCAAGGTTCCCAAAGCGGCACCTTCAAGAAGGGAACGACGTCGTGAGCGCCGCCGCCACCCAACAAAGTTAGGGCTTTCGCCCGGGAGACCTAGGGGAAGGGGAAGTGAGGGGATCAGTCCATACCGATGCCTCCAAGGAGGGGAACGACGCCCTCACGCATCGCCGTCGACGCGGCCGGCCATGGCCGGCCAGGGATTTTGCCCGAACTAGATCCCCGTCACCAGCAGCACCTCCTGTACAGAACCCGCGACCAAAGGAAGCGCGCCCCGACCAGGCTAGCCCGCACGCCGAACAGGGGAGGAGGGGAGGTGCCAGACCGCGCGCACTGGCCACCACAGAAGTGTTCGCCGGTCGCCAACGACCACCGAATCCCGCCGCCCGCGCGGCCGGGACGCCAGATCGACCGCCCGCACGGCTGCTAGCCTGTCGTGCCTCGCCAATGGAGCCGCCGCTCCAGATTCGGGGTTCCCCATGCAGAGGCAGGGCAACCGAGGCCCCGCCGCCACCATCCTTGGCGCCTCAGGCTTGCCCGACGGCTGCCTCAGGCGGCGGCAAGGAAGGGAGGAGGAGGGAGTGAGGCCGGGGGCGGCTAGGGTTGGGAGGAAGGGAGGAGGAGCTCCTGCCTCCCTCTCAAGCCAAGGAGTTCCTCCAACCAGGAGATAAAGTATGTACAAATTTTATACTCGATCAACGACACTTATTTTGAAACAGACAATGTAATTGTGTACGTGAAATGCACGTTAATATTAAACAATATGTTAATTATATTGTGCATTAATACTAAATTAATCATTTAGCAAAAATATAAATTGCATGTCAATGTTAGGGAAGATACAGTTACTTGGTATGGCTTTGATGTTAGACATGTTCTTTTTTGCGTGGGATATTGGACATGATATGAATGAGTGGAGCCTGCCAAATATGTTTAATCCTAAATATGTTTAACGCTAAACATCGAAACGGCATAGACTATTGGATAAATGCGGTTGACCGGATGAGATTTATTGGATCTTCATAACTCGCTCTTTTTATTTTGAATATATAATCTGGTTCTTAGTTAGTTTCTTGGCCATTTTTTACTCGGTCTGTTGTTTGTTTTATTCCGAACGAGGTAAATATATAAGTATGTTTATTTTTATTTTTAACCAGATTAGCGGTAGCAAGCCTACGTTCATGTTTGAATTATGGGGTGGCATGATCTATTCGTGATGGCATGACCGACACCACGATCTTCTTTGTTGAATAAGGCCTTATTCGGTTTGGGGGATTTTTATAAGAAGAACATAGGAAAAAGGGCTCCAAATGAAAATTTCTATAGATGCATTCATTTGTAGGAAATGCATACAGGAATTTCATAGGAACACTGTTCATTACCGTGTTTTTAGAGAAAATTACATGTTCACTCAAAGCTCATTTTGCACGTAGGAACTAGGCAAGTCAATTCCCTAGGATGGCAAGTGCCATCCTATCAAATTCTCATACTAGCCCTAATTCCTACATTTTGACTTCCTCCACACCTAAGGAGCCCTAAAAGCAGGAGACAGTCGAACAAAAAAACTGCAAGTTTCAGCAATACCAAAGCTTGCGTTTGTGTGTGTGTTCTTCACCGGAAATCAGAGATCGTGTGAGCTACCAAACAATTGCCATCAGAGTCGTTCCATCGTGGGGTCATGGTCGATCCAAGCAACTAATGGCCTCCATGTAGAGGCCCGCCACGAGGACATAGTTGATTGGGCTTGAAGCAGCACAAAGAAGAGGGAGCATGCAGTGATGGACAACGTCAGGTTCTGAGACCGAACGTTGAAGCGGAGCGTGTGCAAGACGGACAGCACCGCCACGAACGTATGTGCGACGTTGGCCACGCTCTCGTCCTGGACAAGGAGCTTGAGCATACGTACTTCGAGTAATGATTATTTTTCTTCAATCGTAGGCCCCTAGGAAAGGCATTCTTTGGGGACGCGGCGTTTCGGCTCTCGGGTGCATCTGCACCTGCACTCACGAAAAAAATCAAAATAAATAATAGAAAAATTCAAAAAAATCTATTTTTTTGTGTGGTACATATTTTGATGCGTGAGGTTCGCTCCAAATTTTAACTTATTTGGACATTTGAGGAGCTCTCAGCAAAAAAAGACAAATCGAGGTCTGAAAAAAAGGTTTACTGTTCACCAATTTTTTTGGCTCGATTTGTCTTTTTTGTTGAGAGTTGCTCGGATGTGCAAATAAGTTGAAATTTGGAGCGGACCTCACGCATCAAAATATGTACCACACAAAAAAAATTGGATTTTTTTGAAATTTTCTAGTATTTTTTTTATTTTTTCCGTCGGCAGGTGGAGATGAGCCTGGGCTCAGAAACGAATTTTCCATTCTTCGGTCTTTTCTTTACGTTTTCAATCGATACAATTATAGCATGGATAATAAACGATTATCATGAACAAGAAAATATGATAATAACTAATTTACTATTGCCTTTAGGGCATATCTTCAACGCCGGAACCAAAAGGCATCCACGCGTCAACATCTGGCAGGAGATGAGTTTTTTGTTTTTTTGAAAAGGGGGGGGGGGTTACGGGTTTTTTGTAGGGTTAATTTAGGGGTTGCATACTGTGTTAGCTAGCTAATAGAGAGAAGTGTCCTCTCTTTCTTCGTGCTTGTTCAACGCTAGCTACTATAGAAAGAACTCGACATGCTAGCTAGTAAGCAAATGAAGGAACCATTAAGTACAAAAGATCGTCATGAACATATATAGAGATAAGTGATCGACCTCTTTTTTTCCGAGAAATTGGTTGTACAATAAGTTTTCGTATATCTATCCGACGCTACTAGCTACATATATACAATATAAGATCTCTTACAATCCCTAACATCTAATGTCAAATTCTAAATGGTATTCTCCGGCTTTATTTATGACGTGGTCAAGAAAGAATCCCGTCAATCTTCTTGAATTGCTCGTATGCGATCATGTGGTAGGAGTTCATCCTGCATCTGCCACATCTAATTTGAAGAAGGGGGTCAATACATATGTATGAATGAAACTCAACACAAATCATTGTAATAAATAAAATTATGAATATTATTGCTTACACATTTCATATTGTTTTCAGAGTAGCCCCGCTTAGGGGTCGTCGTATTGTAGATGAACTCGCATACGTAGTATCCACAAAAAGCATTTCCGGCTTCCTGCCACAAGCACTTTACGAGAAATAGAGTTCAATCAAACTGATAATCTAGTATGATAAATGTTACTGATGAAACTAGAATCAATGGAAGATGCGCGGAACTAGCTAGCAGTACTTACTTTCGGGTGTGTAGATCGCAGCTCCCTCGACAGTGACGGAACAATTGCGGTGAACTCTTTTCAAACCCTGCCAGACAAATAAAATAATTACTTCATATCAGGAAATGAATAAACTTGCCGATATGATGCGATAATGATCGATTGAACTTACTTCTGAAGCATTTCAGTCATGTCCGCATAATCCTGGGGATCTTTTCGTTTCGAGTCTAAGACGGTTACTACTCCCCGCTCAACCTTAATATCTAGCAGAATAAAGTGGAAGCTGCGTACACATGCATAACTCATCAATTACATTATTATAACCTCGAATAATAAGGGAAACCGAATATGCACACGACTGTAACACTCACTTGAAGTTGTAAGGAAAGAGTATTGTCTCGTTGTTTTGATTTGCAAGCAATGATTGTAGCAAGTTGTCCTTAGTTTGTGTGACATTCTTTTTAACTGTATACTTATGTATGATATTTGGGTTAATGAACCCAATGTGATAGATTTGTGCTTTTCTGCATTCGACGATCTTTAATCTGCATAATATAGTGAGGATAATTATATATAGAAACTTAATTACAGGAGTAGTACTTATAGATAGTAGGAAGTCACGATTGTTTTGTCGATGACCTTTTGATTGTATAACTGGAATATCTCTTCAAATTCAACACACAACTGCTCCATTCCAACGAGGTCGTGCTCCTCTTTAATTCTCATCGTCACGGTATCCGTCCAAGATTCGCTGCAGGTTTCCAGGTACCAATCATGGAATCTTCGCATCATCGTTGTTAAAGGATGATGATCAAGTTTGACTAGAGGCTGCCCGTACTAGTATCTGAATTCGTCCATCTCCAACGGCTCAAACAGTACATCATCGCTCATGTAATCAGTAGGATTGGTACCGGGCACCATCCCTGGATGATCAGCGGCGATATCGCTAGACACCTTGAGCTGGTTCTCCTATTCGCCAAGTTGGGGAATTTTTTCCCACTTCTTCGTTTTGTTAACCTTGCATCACTAGAAGTACTTCCCGACCGCCGCGCATCTTGATATTTCTTTTTAAGACAGTGAACATAGTTGGAATCCGGCGGAGGCGATGGTGATCGCTTTAGGGCATCGATAGTGCGCTTCACTTTCATCGGATATGGCTTCTCCTTCGCAGGTGGAATTTTCTTTGCAAAATGGTTCCTCACTTGGGAACGACATATGTCCTCGGTTTCCTGCTCGGTCCTCTCATATGGTAACTTTTCCAGAGGCTTGAGAGATGGACCGTATCTGAATTGCCTCTCGCCTCTGCTTGTACTGCTAGCCGCCGGAGCGGTGGTGTCTCTCTTCTGTCCTTGCTGACGAGGCGGAGAAGGAGGCGGAGTGCTCCGACGCACCGGAGGAGCCGGAGCGGCGGCGTCTGTCTTTTGCCGTTGCCAATGAGGCGGAGGAGGAGGCAGACTGCTCTGACGCGTCGGATTATGCGAAGGAGGAGGCGGAGTGTTGTCACGCGTCAGAGGAGCTGGAGAAGGACGCGGAGTGCCCTGATCACTCGCCGGAGGAGGAGGAGGAGATGGAGGCGTCTAGTTTGGAAGCTTGATATACTCCTTCGGCCATAGACATGTACTCCTCAGAGCATGAAACATCTTCTTCTCCCCTTCATCAGTATGGTGGTCAAGCTCGAGATCATCAAATCCCTCCACTACTTCATCCACCATCACAACAACATAGCCATGTGGAATCGGAAGGCACTGAAAAGTTCCGTTGGGTTGAGGAGGTGCAACAGAGCCGAGAGCCGCCTTGAAAGTGAGGTTCCGGAATTTCGTCCAAAGCTCGCAATGTTGAACCTCCGTGATAATATCCACGGGGTAGCTAGGAGCCGTGAAGTCACGCTGAACGGGCTCCGTGGAAGCCATGCTGCTTCTCCGTTGAGATGGCGGGGTAGCTTCTGGGGTAGCTTCGTGCCGCTGAGATGGTTGGCCGGCGCTCGCTGGCTCTCAGCTTCCTCTAGCTTTTCTAGTCTTGCATTGAGCTTTTGCATTGAGCTCAACTCCGCTTTCCTCTTTTTGTGCCGGATTCTGTAACCGCCTACGTCAGGAAACCCAACCTTCCACGGAACGGAGCCTGGTGTGCCTCGTGTTCGTCTAGGGTGCTCAACATTCCCTAGGGCCTCAATCAGCTCGTCCTTCTCTCTGTCGGGAATGAACGTCCCTTCCTGCGCTGCGGTGATATACTTCTGAAGCTTCATGACGGGTATTGCAAGTTGCTCGTTCGTCCAACGACACTTCCCTGTTTCAGGGTCCAAAGTTCCCCTAACCCCGAAGAACCAAGTCCTTGAATGGTTTGGCCAGTTTAATGTCTCTGGTTCGACCCCTTTAGCAAGCAGGTCATTCTCAGCTTTGTCCCACAACGGCCAGGCTTTGAGGTAGCCACCTGACCCCGAGTGATGGTGATACTGCTTTTTTGCAGCATTGTTCTTGTTTGTCTCAGACATTTTCTTACTCTTCTCCGATGTCTTGTAGGCCACAAATTCGGGCCAGTGATCTCTTATCTTCTCAAATCGGTCGATGAATTCTGGAGTCTTCCCTTTGTTGACAAACTTTGATTTCAACTCATTCTTCCACCTCCTGAATAGATCTACCATCTTCTTAAGAGCACACCCCTTGGCCAGTGGCTCTATAACTGGGTTATTCGGACCCTCCTCTGGCGGTAGGGTGAAATTTGCCTTCAGCGAGGTCCAAAGATCATCTTTCTGTCTATCGGTGACATAAGAAATTTCAGGGTTGTTGTCCTGAGGCTTATTCCATTAGTTGATTTTGATCGGGATGTTGTCCCTAACAATTGCTCCGCACTGAGCACCAAATGCGTCCTTGGTCCACTTTGGTTCAATCGGTAGGCCATCGTCCGCGAGTGATGTGATCGTGAACCTTTGTTCCTTGCCCAACCTTCTCTTCAGGCCTCGTCTTGTTACCGAAGTTTGGCCCGATCCGGAGGGCTATATAAAAGAAGAATAAGAGTTAATATATGTACATACCAAAATAATTAATTCATCAATTAGCTCGTCAGCACATGCTTAATTAATATATATACCCCGCCGGACTTTGCAACATCTCCCTCCTTCGTTCGGTCACCGGAGCCGTCACCATGGTCTCCTTCTTCCTCCGGCATTCGATGACCGGAGCCATCATGATCATGTCCTTCCTCTCCTTCAAGACCATCGGTGTCGTTGAGAAACGACAAGAAATCACCTCCGCCTCGCATTATGTCCCCCAACAACTTTTCTTGTTCCAAGTCTCTTTGATCCATAGTTTCTGTAAATATTAAAACATGACAATTAATATACTTCTCTACGATTTTGGTGTGGCCTCGACAACGCTTCCAGGGTTAGGGGTGGCCCTCGACGCTTCTAGGGTTTGCTCGGGCGAGAGGGCCAGGATTCTCTTAACCTTTTAGGGATTTAACAAAATGGCGCCATTCTCGATGTGCAGAAAATGGTCCATATTTTTCCTGATCTCATCTACCCTTCTATATGTCACGTTGTCTGGTGTCAAAGGATTCAAGAAAACCATGGCTTCATCATTAGCCGGAAGTATCAAGCGCATAATGGTACGAAGCTCTCCAAAATTCTTTTGGAACGGAGTAGCATTTTGGTACAAAGTTCAGCAAGAGCCTTCTGAATATCGCTATTTGGAAGGTCGTTGCTGAAATTCGTACCAAAAAGCAAATTATTCTATCCGGAACTCCGTTCCAAAACAACTTTGAAGAGCTTCGTAGCATCATACGCCGGTTACTTCCGGCTAATGATGAAGCCATGGATTTCTTCAATACTTTGACACACAACATGACATATGGAAGAATATATATATATATATATATATATATATGGGATCAGAAAAAAATTGGATCAACTTGTGCACATCCATAATGGGGGCATTCTTGATAAATCTATATTACCGGAGTTTTCTATATGAACATTTTACCTTAGTAACTTAGAAAAAAATGTTATCGGGGAGGGGGTATATCGACAATGCTTTTTTTCTAGGGTTTGGGTGGCCTAGAGAGTTAGCCGCCCGGTATATCGAGAGGGGGTGTGAACATTTTACCTTAGTAACTTAGAAAAAAATGTTATCGGGGAGGGGGTATATCGACAACGCTTATTTTCTAGGGTTTGGGTGGCCTCAAGAGTTGGTCGCCCGGTATATCGAGAGGGGGGTGAACATTTTACCTTAGTAACTTAGAATTTTTTTTATCAGGGAGGGGGTATATCGACCCCCCTCATGTCGAAGTTATCAGGGAGGGGGTATATCGACAACGACATATATTCCGGATCCGTTGGAAAGCTCTCGGAGAGCCGATGCCAACATGATGATAGGGGGCCGGGGTGCTCCTGTGGCCTTGTTGATAGATAGAGCCGATGCCAACGTGATGATAGAGCCGATGCCAACATTTTCATTTAACAAATAAACTACCTTCAAAAAAAGACTTGCTTCGCCGCGGGTGCTCGGTGCAACATGGACTCGGTGGAAAAACTTTATGAAAATGCGGTGGTGGCCAGGCCGGGCGGTTTTCTTTTCCTTCTTCATTTTTTCCTTTGTTTTTTCTTATATGTTTGTTTTCGTTTTCACTCTACATTTTCGTACATATGAAAAACAATGAAGACTTTTTACATGAATATATACACACATATACATGAACATATATACATATACATGAAAAAAACATATACATGAACATATACACATATACATGCCCGCAAAAAAATACACATATACATGAAAAAAATAGAGCACACACGGTGCTGCCGGCCGGCGACCATGGAGCAGCGGCGACAGGGAGCAGGGGACATGGCAAGGTGGGCTCACTGTGTGTGTGGGGGGGGTATGGCAATGGCTTGATCGGTGACGAGGTCGGCGGGCTCAGGGGAGGGGGCGAGGGCGCACCAAGGACGGCAGGCTCGAGGCCGGTGACAAGGACGACGCGCCGCGAGGGCGAGGGCGCAAGCGAGGGTGCGTTGGCGACGAGGACGGCGGGCTCAAGGCCGGCAACGAGGGCGGCACGCGGCGAGGGTGAGGGCTTGGGCGAGGGCAAGGGCACGAGGGCGCATCGGCGAGGGATCGAGGAGGAGAGCGCGTCGGCGACGGCGTCAGCACGGTCCGGCAGCCTAGCGGCGTCGTGTTGTTCGGCACGGCATCGGGGGGAAGATGAACTATTCGGCGCGGCATCGGCGCGGCGTTGGCGCGACATCGGCTTATATACCCAGAGCCTTTGGTCCTAGTTGGTGACACCAACCGGGACCAATGCCCACCTTTAGTTCCGGTTGGTGCCACCAACCGGGACCAAAGGTCTTTGCTTCCCGAGCAAAGACCTTTGGTCCCGGTTGGTGGCACCAACCGGGACTAAAGGTGGGTATTAGTCCCGGTTGGTGCCACCAACCGGGACCAAAGGTCTATCCCGGTTGGTGCCACCAACCGGGACCAAAGGTCTCTTTTCGTCAGCCCAAAGGGCGGGAAGCAAAGACCTTTGGTCCCCGTTGGTGGCACCAACCGGGACTAAAGGTGGGTATTGGTCCCGGTTGGTTCCACCAACCAGGACCAATGGGTGGCATTAATTTTTTTCCTGTATTTTTTGTTTTGTTTTTTGCTTTATTTAATTTTTAAATTTTTTTCCAGTATTTTTCTTCTGTTATTTTAGTTCATTCTTTTTAACAAATAAATACTTTGATAATTTTAGTTGCATAATTTCCATTCTTTTTGTTTTGTTTTTTGCTTTATTTTTTTTTTATTTTTTGCTTTATTTATTCCCACTGTGTTTTATCATTATATTCTTTTTTTATTAATGTTTTGAACAAAAAATAATTTGATAATTTTAGTTTCAAAAATACTAGAGGTTTATAAAAGCTTTTTAGTTGATTCGTTTTTGAACTCCACTCCCACGATGTTTTGAAAGAAATTAAAAAGCACTTCAAATGAACTCTAAAAAGGTTGAAAGTTGGCATGGTATCATCATTTCACCCACATAGCACGTGCTAAAAAGTTGAGAGGGTTATGGCAAAAACTGGATGCACTTCGTGTAAAAAATGAACAATCTCTTTCGAAGTATCACGGTTTCAGACGAAAACTCATCTGTTACAAAGGGATTTCATTTTTTGAACTTATTTGAACTCCATACTTTTCGTGTGTTCAAAATGCACCATTCAAAGCCACATCATCAATTTTCAACCCTTTCTGACTTCATTTGGTATTTTTCATGCACTTACTGATTTTTTGAGCTAAATAACCCTGAAATTGAAAAGCACTTGAAATGAACTCTGGAAAGGTTGAAAGTTGGCATGGTATCATCATTTCACCCACGTAGCGTGCTATAAAAAGTTGAGAGGGTCACGGCAAAAACTGGATGCACTTCGTGTACAAAACGGACAATCTCTTTCGAAGTATCACGGTTTCGGACGAAAACTCATGTGTTACAAAAGGCATTTCATTTCTTCACATGTAACTACAGTGATATAGTTGTGGAGAGAAAGTCTTCACTTTTTCTTCGCTTGTGTCCTTTGCTTATTGCGCCGTAACCATGGATAATCTTCATCTTTTAACAGGGTGCTTGGGTCAGCCTTGACTTTGAAGGGAGGAATTTCATGAAACTTCTCATAATCTTCAGACATGTCTATCTTGCCCTCCAATCCCACGATGCTTGTTTTTCCTGAAAGAACTATATGGCGCTTTGGCTCATCGTTTGATGTATTCGCTTCCTTATCTTTTCTTTTTCTCGGTTTGGTAGACATGTCCTTCACATATAAAACTTGCGCCACATCATTGGCTAGGACGAATGGTTTGTCTATGTACCCAATATTGTTCAGATCCACTATTGTCATTCCGTACTGTGGATCTTCCTGTACCCCACCTCTTGACAGATTGACCCATTTGCACTGAAACAAAGGGACCCTGAAATCATGTCCATAGTCAAGTTCCCATATGTCCGCTATGTAACCATAATATGTGTCCTTTCCCCTCTTGGTTGCTGCATCAAAGCGGACACCGCTGTTTTGGTTGGTGCTCTTTTGATCTTGGGCGATCGTGTAAAATATATTCCCATTTATCTCGTACCCTTTGTAAGTCATCACAGTCGAAGATGGTCCCCTGGCCAACGAGTACAACTCATCAGAAATAGTGTTGTCACACATGCGACGAGTTTGCAACCAACTGCCGAAAGTCCTGATGTGTTCACATGTAATCGAGTCGTGACACTGCTCCGAGTGTTTGGAGCGCAGAATATTCTTGTGTTCATCGACATACGGGGTCACCAAGGTAGAATTCTGTAGAACTGTGTAGTGTGCTTGAGACCAAGAATGCCAGCCCTACATATTATTGAGTCCGCTCCTAGCATGCCTTTTCCAGTCAGTCTCCCCTCATATTGCGATTGAGGGAGACCAATCTTCTTAAGGCCAGGAATGAAGTCAGCACAAAACCCAATGACATCCTCTGTTTGATGGCCCACGGAGATGCTTCCTTCTGGCCTAGCGCGGTAACAAACATATTTCTTTAAGACTCCCATGAACCTCTCAAAGGGGAACATATTGTGTAGAAATACAGGGCCCAGAATGACAATTTCGTCGACTAGATGAACTAGGACGTGCGTCGTGATATTGAAGAAGGACGGTGGGAACACCAGCTCGAAACTAACAAGACATTACACCAAATCACTCCTTAACCTTGGAAGGATTTCTGGATTGATCACCTTCTGAGAGATTGCATTGAGGAATGCACATAGCTTCACAATGGCTAATCGAACGTTTTCCGATAGAAGCCCCCTCAATGCAACCGGAAGCAGTTGCGTCATAATCACGTGGCAGTCATGAGACTTTAGGTTCTGGAACTTTTTCTCTACCATATTTGTTATTCCCTTTATATTCGACGAGAAGCCAGACGGGACCTTCATACTGAGCAGGCATTCAAAGAAGATTTCCTTCTCTTCTTTGGTAAGAGCGTAGATGGCAGGACCTTCATACTGCTCTGGATGCATGCCGTCTTTTTCATGCACACGTTGTTGTTCCTCGCATGCCTCCGGTGTATCTTTTGTCTTCCCATACACTCCCAAGAAGCCTAGCAGGTTCACGCAAAGATTCTTCATCACATGCATCACGTCAATTGCAGAGCGGACCTCTAGGTCTTTCCAATAGGGTAGGTCCCAAAATATAGATTACTTCTTCCACATGCGTGCGCGTCCCTCAGCGTCATTCAGAACAGATAGTCCATCGGGACCCTTTCCAAATATTACTTGTAAATCATTGACCATAGCAAGTATGTGATCACCAGTACGGAGGACAGGCTTCTTCCGATGATCTGCCTCACCTTTGAAATGCTTTCCTTTCTTTCGACATTGATGGTTGGTCGGAAGAAATCGATGATGCCCCAAGTACACATTCTTCCTACATTTTTCCAAATATATATTGTCGGTGTCATCTAAACAGTGTGTGCATGTGTGATATCCCTTGTTTGTTTGTCCTAAAAGGTTACCGAGAGCAGGCCAATCGTTGATGGTTACAAACAGCAATGCATGTAGGTCAAATTCCTCATGTTTGTTCTCATCCCACACACATACACCTCTTCCATTCCATAGCTGTAAAAGTTCATCAACTAATGGCTTTAGGTACACATACATGTCATTGCCAGGTTGCTTAGGGCCTTGGATGAGCCCTGGCATCATAATGAACTTCCGCTTCGTGCACAACCAAGGAGGAAGGTTATACATACATAGAATCACAGGCCATGTGCTATGCTTGCTGCTTTGATCCCCAAAAGGATTAATGCCATCTGCACTTAAACTAGACCATATGTTCCTTGGGTCACCTATAAAGTCGCTCCACTTTCTCTCGATCTTTCTCCACTGCGACCCGTCAGCGGGTGCTCTCAACTTCCCGTCTTTCTTACGGTCCTCTTTGTGCCATTGCATCGACTTGGCATGCTCTTTTTTACTGAATAGATGTTTCAACCGTGGTATTATAGGATCATACCACATCACCTTGGCATGAACCCTCTTCCTGGGACACTCGTTGTCAACATCACCAGGGTCATCTCGTCTGATCTTATACCGTAATGCACCGCATACCGAGCATGCGTTCAAATCCTCGTACACACCGCGATAGAGGATGCAGTCATTAGGGCATGCATGCATCTTCTGCACCTCCAATCCTAGAGGGCATACACCGCTCTTTGCTGCGTACGTACTGTCGGGCAATTTGTTATCCTTTGGAAGCTTGTTCGTCAATATTTTCAGTAGCTTCTCAAATCTTTTGTCAGGTACACCATTCTATGCCTTCCACTGTAGCAATTCCAGTGTGGTACCGAGCTTTGTGTTGCCATCTTCGCAATTGGGGTACAACCCTTTTTTGTGATCCTCTAGCATGCGATCGAACTTCAACTTCTCCTTTTCACTTTCGCATTGTATCTTTGCATCAACAATGACCTGGCAAAGATCATCATCAGACACATCATCTGGTTCCTCTTGATCTTCATCTTCCCCCGTTGCAGCATCACCGTATTCAGGAGGCACATAGTTGTCATCATCCTCTTCTTCTTCGTTGTCTTCCATCATAACCTCTCTTTCTCCGTGCTTGGTCCAAACATTATAGTGTGTCATAAAACCCTTCTCAAGCAGGTGGAAGTGAAGGGTTTTAGAGTTGGAGAAAGCCTTCGTATTCTCACATATAGTACATGGACAATGAATAAAACCATTCTGCTCGTTTGCCTCGGCCGCTTCGAGAAAATTATGCAGGCCCTTAATATACTCGAAGGTGCGTCGGTCACCGTACATCCATTGCTAGTTCGTCTGTGTGCGTCATATAATAAAGAGTATTAAAAACCATTACAACATATAATGAATAGTGAAGTGACCAAATTAATAGAAATTCATCATCACATTAAAGCCAAAGTACAATAGTGACCAAAATAAATACATACAGTTCATACATAGTTCTCATTATTGAACAACATATAGCTCTCGAGAGCATCTAATTAAAACATACATCGAAACTATGTAAAAAAATTAAATGCAACAACAAATGCGATCATAACCGCTACTAAGGTACCAATTGATCCAACGGCATAATGATACCAAGCCTGAGCATGAATGGCATATTTTCTAATCTTTCTAATCTTCAAGCGCATTGCATCCATCTTCGTCTTGTGATGTCGACAACATTGGCAACATGCAACTCCAACTTCATCTTCTCCTCTTCAACTCTTTGTAATTTTTCTTTCAAGTCATTGTTTTCTTTTTCAACCAAATTTAACCTCTCGACAAGAATTGCTATGTGGATTGGAATTTCCGGTTCAACTACCTCCTTCTAGATTAAAAAATCTATGTCACGTTGGTCGGCATAATTGTCATAAACACTAAATAAAACAAATAGTTATAAAAGATAATATATACCACATCCAAATCATAGACAGGACGAAGGCCGACGGAGGCAGATACGAAAACCATCACACTATATAATAACAAACAATAATAAAAGTAAGAAAATTACACAAGTATCTATCTAAATCATACAAGTAAAAAAAATTCTTTTAGAAAAAGATAAGAAGAAGAGGCTAACCACGGTGGTGCCGGCACCGAGATGGGCGCGGGCGATCGACGACGGTGAGGACGGGGAAGGGACAGGACGGACCGCCAAACCTAGACAAATATTGAGGAAAATGGAGCTTGGACAAGGAGCTTCGAGAGGAGAAAACTTAAGTGTGGCTTGGGCATTTCATCGAACACCTCATGTGCATAGGAGGTGAGCTAGAGCACCACAAAGCTCTCCCCTCGCCGGCCAGAAAAACAGAGCAATGTGGAGTGCTCTGCTCACTGATGAGGGGGTATATATAGGCATTTCATTGGTCCCGATTCGTGGCTGGAACCGGGACTAAAGGACCCCATTTGGTCCCGGTTCCAGCCACAAACCGGGACCAATGGTTGTGGGCCAGGAGCGAGGCCCATTGGTCCCGGTTGGTGTCTGGAACCGGGACCAAAGGGTCAGACGAACCGGGACCAATGGCCCACGTGGCCCGGCCGGCGCCATGGCCTCATGAACCGGGACCAATGCCGCCATGGGTCCCAGTTCATGAGTGAACCGAGACTAATGGGTTGGCCAAGCCTGGACCAAAGCCCTGTTTTCTACTAGTGAATATTTCACACTCCAAACGACGCCTGAATTGTATTCGACCAGGAGGCAGAGTATCAAGGCTAGTAACACACTCCAAACGACGCAATTCTATTCGACCATGAGGCAAAGTATGTACAGAATTTGTGCAGGATCAACGTCGTCTATTTTGAAACAGACGGAGTAATTGTGTACGCACGTTAACAAAAAAGAGTAATTGTGTACGTGAAATGCACGTTGATATTAAGCAATACATTAATTATATTGTGCACTAATAATACACTAAATATTTAGCAAAATATAAATTGCATGTCAATGTTAGGGAGTATTGTTGGAAATATGCCCTAGAGGCAATAATAAATTGGTTATTATCATATTTCCTTGTTCATGATAATTGTTTAACATCCATGCTATAATTGTATTGATCGGAAACTCAGATACATGTGTGGATACATAGACAACACCATGTCCCTAGTATGCCTCTAATAGACTAGCTCGTTGATCAAAGATGGCTATGGTTTCCTAGTCATGGACATGAGATATCATTTGATAACGGGATCACATCATTAGGAGAATGATGTGATGGACAAGACCCAAACTATAAACGTAGCATATGATCGTGTCAATTTATTGCTCTAGTCTTCTGCATGTCAAGTATTTGTTCCTATGACCATGAGATCATGCAACTCACTGACACCGGAGGAGTACCTTGTGTGTATCAAACGTCGCAACGTAATTGGGTGACTATAAAGGTGCTCTACAGGTATCTCTAAGGGTGTCTGTTGGGTTGGCATAGATCTAGACTGGGATTTGTTACTCCGTGTGACGGAGAGGTATCTCAGGGCCCACTCGGTAATACAACATCACAATAAGCCTTGCAAGCAATGTGACTAAGTGTTAGCCACGGGATATTGTATTAAGGAACGAGTAAAGAGACTTGCCGGTAACGAGATTGAACTAGGTATAGAGATACCGACGATCGAATCTCGGGCAAGTAACATACCGAAGAACAAAGGGAACAACATACGGGATTAACTGAATCCTTGAGATAGAGGTTTGACCGATACAGATCTTCGTAGAATATGTAGGAATCAATATGGGCATACATGTCCCACTATTTGTTATTGACCGTAGAGGTGTCTCGATCATGTCTACATAGTTCTCGAACCCACAGAGTCTGCACACTTAAGGTTCGGTGACGTTTCGGTAGTATAGAGTTATGTATGATGGTGACCGAAGGTTGCTTGGAGTCCCGAATGAGATCCCGGATATCATGAGGAGCTCCGGAATGGTCCGGAGGTGAAGATTGATATATAGGAAGTCCTGTTTTGGTCGTCGGAAAAGTTTCGGGATCATCGGTAGTGTACCGGGAGTGCCGATAGTGTACCGGGGGACCATCGGGAGGGGTATTTCGACCGAAGAGGCTACATGGGCTGTGGGAGAAGGAATACCAGCCCTTAGTGGGCTGGCCTAAGTCCCACAACAGGCCCATGCGGCTGGAGTGGAAGGAGAAGGAAAAAGGCCAAGGTGGAAAGAGTTTCCAAGTGGTAAATAAGGAAGGAGTCCTAATCCTACTAGGATTGGAGGACTCCTCCTCCTCTCTTCCTTGCGCCAAAGGCCAAAGGGCTGGACCTTGTGTGCCAGCCTCCTCCCTCTCTCCTCCTATATATACTAGAGGTTTTGAGGGTTTTCAGACATAGAAAAACAACCACATGCTGCCCTCTTCTCTAGATCGTAGTTTCTCCTCGAGATTGGTTTCAACGGTGCTTAGGCGAAGCCCTGCTGGAATAGCTCCACCACCATTGCCGCAACACCGTCGCGCTGCCGGAGAACTCGTCTACCTCTCTGCTCCCCCTTGCTAGATCAAGAAGGCGGAGATCGTGATCGAGCTGTACGTGTGCTGAACGCGGAGGTGTCGTCTGTTCGGCGCTAGATCGGAAGGACCGTGATCAAGATCGCGAGATGATTCATGATTGGATTGCGGGACGGATCGTGATGAGATCGCGAGACGGATCTTGATTGGATCGCCGGATGGATCGTGATGGGATCGCAGGACGCTCGACGATTTGGACCGCGAAGACGTTCGACTACATCAACCGCGTTACTTAATGCTTCCCGCTTAGCGATCTACAAGGGTATGTAGATCCACTCTTCCTCTCGTAGATGCTCATCACCATGGATAGATCTTGCGTGTGTGTAGGAATTTTTTTGTTTCCCATGCAACGTTCCCCAACAGTGGCATCATGAGCTAGGTCTATGTGTAGATGTGATCTTGAGTAGAACACAAAGAGTTTGTGGGCGTTGATGCTTAGATTCCTTCCTCCATTGGTCGTGTTTTGTTTTAGCGGTATTGTGGGATGAAGCGGCCCAGACCAACCTTACACATACGCTTACGAGAGACCGGTTCCATCGACTAACGTGTAAACTCGTTGCACAAAGATGGCTGACGGGTGTCTGTTTCTCCTACTATAGTTGGATCGGATTCGACAAAGGCGGTCCTTCAGAAGGTTGAAAAGCAATTTATGTATCACCGTTGTGGTTTTGCGCAGGTGAGAATTGTTCCTACTAGATACCCGTAGCATCCACGTAAAACATGCAACAACAATTAGAGGATGTCTAACTTGTTTTTACAGGGTATGTTGTGATGTGATATGGCCAATTACATGATGAGATATATGTGATGTATGAGATGATCATGTTTTGTATAGAATATCACGACTTGCATGTCGATGAGTACAACAACTGGCAGGAGCCATAGGGTTGTCTTTAATTATGGCATGACCTGTGTGTCAATCATTAAGCGCTATGTAATGCTTTACTTTATCGCTAAACGGTAGCAATAGTAGTAGAAGCATGGTGGGCGCGACATCCCCGATTACGACACGTTGATGGATATCAAGATGATGGAGATCATGGTGTCATGCCAGTGACGATGGAGATCATGCCGGTGATTTCAAGATGGAGATCAAAAGCACAAGTTCATGGCCATATCATGTCACTTATGATTTACATGTGATGTTAATCCTTTTATGCACCTTGTTTTGCTTAGGACGACGGTAGCATTATAAGGTGATCCCTCACTTAATTTCAAGATAAATTGTGTTCTCCCCGAGTGTACACCGTTGTGAAAGTTCGTCGTGTCGAGACACCACGTGATGATCGGGTGTGATAGACTCTACGTTCACATACAACGGGTGCAAGCCAGCGTTGCACATGCAGAACACTCGGGTTAAACTTGATGAGCCTAGCATGTACATACATGGCCTCGGAACACAAGAGACCGAAAGGTCGAACATGAGTCATATAGTAGATATGATCAACATGATGATGTTCACCATTCAAACCACCTCAACTCACGTGATGATCGGACTTGAGTTGGTGAATTTGGATCATGTATCACTCGAATGACCGGAGGGATGTCAATTTGAGTGGGAGTTCTTAAGTAATATGATTGATCGAACTCATTATCATGAACATAGTCAGTCGTGTCTTTGCGAATTATTTTGTAGATTACTAGCTCACGCTGTAGCTCCCTTGTATTTTTATATGTTCCTACAGAAATAGAGTTGAAAGATGATGGTAGCAATATTGCGAACTGGGTCCATGATCTGAGGATTGTCCTCACTGCTGCACAGAAAGCTTATGTCCTTAATGCACCGCTCGGTGCGCCAACCCCTCTAGCATCGTATGTAGATGTTGTGAACATTTGACAGGCACATTCCGATGACTACTTGATAGTTTAGTGCGTCATGCATTATGACTTAGAATTGAGGCTCCAAAATGTCTTGAACTTCACGGAACATATGAGATGTTCTAAGAGCTTAAATTGGGATCTCAGGCTCGTGCCCGTGTTGTGAGATATGAGATCTCCAACAAGATTCTTTGCCTGCAGGATGAAGGAGGATAGCTCAATCGTTGAGCATGTGCTCAGATTGTCTGGGTGCTACAATCGCTTGAATCGAGTGGGAGTTGATCTTCCAGATAAGATGGTGATTGATGTAGTTCTCCAAGTCATTGTCACTAATCTACAAGAACTTCGTGATGAACTATAATTATGCCAGGGATGGAAATGATGATCCCTGAGCTGTTCACGATGTTTGACACCGCGAAGGTAGAAATCAAGAAGGAGCATCAAGTGTTGATGGTTAGTAAAACCACTAGTTTTGAAAAGGGAAAGGGTAAGGAGGGAAACATCATGGATGGCAAGACAGTTGCTGCTCCAATGAAGCAACCCAAAGTTGAACCCAAACCTGAGACCAAGTGCTTCTATTATGAGGAGGGCGGTCGTTGAAGCGAAACAACCCTAGATACTTGGTAGATAAGAAGGCTGGCAACGTCGACAGAATTATATTTTATATACACGTTATTGATGTGTACCTTGCTAGTACTCCTAGTAGCACCTGGGTATTGGATAGCGATTCGATTGCTAAATGTTAGTAACTCGAAGTAAAAGCTAGGGAATCAACGAAGACTAGCTAAGTGTGAGGTGACAATGTGTGTTGGAAATGTTTCCAAGGTTGATGTGATCAACATCGCACGCTCTCTCTACCTTCGGGGTTAGTGACAAACCTAAATAAATGTTATTTGGTGTTTGCGTTGAGCATAAACATGATTAGATCATGTTTATTGCAACACAGTTATTCAGTTAAGTTAGATAATAATGGTTATTATGTTTACATGAATAATACATCCAATGGTCATGCACCCAGTGAGAATGGTTTGTTGAATCTTGATCGTAGTAATACACATGTTCATAACATTGATGCAAAAATATACAAAGTTAGTAATGATAGTACCACATAGTTGTGGCACTGCCGCTAAATGTCATATTGATATAAATCGCATGAAGAAACTCCATGCTGATGGATCTTTGGACTCATTCGATTTCGAATCGGTTGAGACATGCGAACCATACCTCTTGGGCAAGATGACTAAGGACCCCGTTTTCCAGTTTGATGGAGCGGGTAAGTGATTTATTGGAAATGATACATGTTGATGTATGCAATCCAAGGAGTCTTGTAGCGTGCGGTGGATATCATTATTTTCTTACCTTTACTGATAATTTGAGTAGATATAGTGTATATTTACTTAATGAAACACAAGTCTGAATCGTTTCAAAAGTTCAAGCAAATTCAGACTGAAGTTTAAGATCATTGTAACAAGAAGATAAAAATGTCTGCGATATGATCGTGGAGGTGAATATCTGAGTTACGAGTTTGGCATACAACTTTAGACAATGTGAAAAATGTTTCACAAATCACGCCACCTGGAACACCATAGTGTGATGGTGTGTCCGAACGTCATAGTCGTGCTTTATTGGATATGGTGCATGCTATGACGTGTCTTATCGTTTTGCTACTATAGTTTTGGGGTTATGCATTAGAGACAACTACATTCACTTTAAATAGGGCACCATCTAAATCCGTTGAGATGACACGGTGTGAATTAAAGTTTGATAGAAACCTAAGGTGTCATTTCTTAATGTTTGGGGCTACGACGCTTGTGTGAAAAATATTTTCATCTAATGAGCTCGAACCCAAAGCGGACAAATGCATCTTCATAGAATACCCTAAGAACAGTTGGCTGAACCTTCTATCTCAGATCCAAGCATAAAGTGTTTGTTGCTAAAACTGGGTCCTTTCTCGAGAAAAGTTTCTCTCGAAAGAATTGAGTGGGAGGAAGATGGACCTTGATGAGGTTGTTGAACCTTTGCTTCAACCACAGAGTAGCGCAGCGCAGAAAGATGTTTCTATGGAACCTACGTCAGTTGTAGAGGAAGTAAATGATGATGATCATGAAGCTTCGGATGAAGTTACTATCAAACCTCGTAGGTTGACAAGGATGTGTACTGCTCCTGAGTGGTACGACAACCCTGTCTTGGAGGTCATGTTGTTGGACAACGATGAACCTACGAGCTATGGAGAAGCGATGATGGGCCCGGATTCCGACAAATGGTTAGAGGCCATGAAATCCGAGAAAGGATCCATGTATGAAAACCAAGTATAGACTTTGCTAGACTTTCTCACTGGGCGGCAGGTCGTCGAGTACAAATGGACGTTTAAGATGAAGAGAGACGTTGATGGTAAATGTCACCATTTATAAAAGCACGACTTGTCGCAAAGAAGTTTTCGACAAGTTCAAGGAGTTGACTGCGATGAGACTTTCTCACTCGTAGCGATGCTAAAGTCTGTTGGAATTATGTTAGCAGTTGCTGAATTTTTTAATTATGAAATCTGGCAGATGGATGACAAAACATCATTTCCTTAACAGTTTACTTGAGGAAAGGTTGTATGTGATACAACCAGAAGGTTTTGTTAGTCCTAAGGATGCTAACTAAAAGGTGTGCGAGCTCCAAAAATCCTTCTATGGTCTGAAGCACGCATCTCGGAGTTGGAATATACACTTTGATGAGGTGATCAAAGTTTTTGAGTCTATACAAAGTTTATGAGAAACTTGTATTTGCAATAAAGTGAGTGGGAGCACTATAGAGTTTCTGATAAGCATATATGGTTGACATATTGTTAATCAGAAATGATGTAGAATTTCTAGAAAGCATAAAGGGTTATTTGAAAAGAGTTTTCAAAGGAATACCTGGATAAAGCTACCTAATTGTTGAGCATCAAGATCTATAGAGATAGATCCAGATGCTTGATGAGACTTTCAATGAGTACATACCTTGACAAGATTTTGAAAGAGTTCAAAATGGATCAGTCAAAGAGAAGTGTTCTCTCCTGCTTTGTAAGGTGTGAAGTTGAGCGAGACTCAAAGCTTGACCACGGCAGAAGAAAGAGAAAGGACGAACGTCATCCCCTATGCCTTAGCCATAAGCTCTGTATAGTATGTCATGCTGTGTACCGCACTTGTGTGTGCCTTGACATGAGTCCGTCAAGGGGTACAAGAGTGATCCAGGAGTGGATCACTGGACAACGGTCAAGATTATCCTTACTAACTAAAAGACTAAGGAAATGTTTCTCGATTATGGAGGTGATAAAGAGTTCGTCATAAAGAGTTACATCGATGCAAGCTTTAACACCAATCCGGATGACTCTTAGTAGCAATCCGGATACGTATAGTGGAGCACCCATTTGGAATAGCTCCAAGTGGAGTGTGATAGCAGTGTCTATAGTAAGACATAGAGATTTGCAAAGTACACACGGATCTGAATATCGCAGACCCATTGACTAAAAGACCTCTCTCACACGCAAAGCATGATCGAGCCCCATAACTCATTGGCTGTTAGATTCATAACAATGTGAATCACATGGTGATATGAACTAGATTATTGACTCTAGTGCAACTAGGAGACTGTAGGAAATATGCCCTAGAGGCAATAATAAACTGGTTATTATCACATTTGCTTGTTCATGATAATCGTTTAACATCCATGATATAATTGTATTGATCGGAAACTCAGATACATGTGTGGATACATAGACAACATCATGTCCCTAGTATACATCTAATAGACTAGCTCGTTGATCAAAGATGGCTATGGTTTCCTAGTCATGGACATGAGATGTCATTTGATAACAGGATCACATCATTCGGAGAATGATGTGGTGGACAAGACCCAAACTATAAACGTAGCATATGATCATGTCAGTTTATTGTTATAGTTTTCTACATGTCAAGTATTTGTTCCTATGACCATGAGATCATGCAACTCACTGACACCGGAGGAGTACCTTGTGTGTATCAAACGTCGCAATGTAACTGGGTGACTATAAAGGTGCTCTACAGGTATCTCCAAGGGTGTCTGTTGGGTTGGCATGGATCAAGACCGGGATTTGTTACTCCGTGTGACGGAGAGGTATATGAGGGCCCACTCGGTAATACAACATCACAATAAGCCTTACAAGCAATGTGACTAAGTGTTAGCCACGGGATCTTGTATTAAGGAACGAGTAAAGAGACTTGCCGGTAACGAGATTGAACTAGGTATAGAGACACCGACGATCGGATCTCTGGCAGGTAACATACCGAAGAACAAAGGGAACAACATACGGGATTAACTGAATCCTTGACATAGAGGTTCGATCGATAAAGATCTTCGTAGAATATGTATGAACCAATATGGGCATCCAGGTCCCGCTATTGGTTATTGACTGTAGAGGTGTCTCGGTCATGTCTACATAGTTCTCGAACCCGCAGGGTCTGCGCACTTAAGGTTCGGTGACGTTTCGGTAGTATAGAGTTATGTATGGTGGTGACCGAAGGTTGTTGGGATTCCCGGATGAGATCCCGGATGTCACGAGGAGCTCCGAAATGGTCCGGAGGTAAAGATTGATATATATGAAGTCCTGTTTTGGTCACCGGAAAAGTTCCGGGCTCATCGGTAGTGTACCGAGAGTGCCGGTAGTGTACCGGGGGACCATCGGGAGGGGTATTTCGACCCAAGAGGCTACATGGGCTGTGGGAGAAGGAATACCAGCCCTTAGTGGGCTGGCCTAAGTCCCACAAGAGGCCCATGCGGCTGGAGTGGAAGGAGAAGGAAAAAGGCCAAGGTGGAAAGAGTTTCCAAGTGGTAAATAAGGAAGGAGTCCTAATCCTACTAGGATTGGAGGAGGACTCCTCCTATCTTCCTTGCGCCAAAGGCCAAAGGTCTGGCCCTTGTGCGCCAGCCTCCTCCCTCTTTCCTTCTATACGTATTAGAGGTTTTGAGGGTTTTGAGACATAAAAAAACAGCCACGTGCTGCCCTGTTCTCTAGATCGTAGTTTCTCCTCTAGATTGGTTTCAGCAGTGCTTAGACGAAGCCCTGCTGGAATAGCTCCACCACCATCGCCGCAACGCCGTCGCGCTGCCGGAGAACTTGTCTACCTCTCCGCTCCCTCTTGCTAGATCAAGAAGGTTGAGATCGTCATCGAGCTGTACGTGTGCTGAACGCGGAGGTGCCGTCCGTTCGGCGCTAGATCGGAAGGACCGTGATCAAGATCGCGAGACGATTCGTGATTGGATCGCGAGACGGATCGTGATGAGATCACGAGATGGATCGTGATTGGATCGCGGGACGGATCGTGATGGGATCACGGGACGCTCGGCGATTTGGATCGCGAAGACGTTGGACTATATCAACCGCGTTTCTTAACGCTTCCCGCTTAGCGATCTATAAGGGTATGTAGATCCACTCTCCCTCTCATAGATGCTCATCGCCATGGATAGATCTTGCGTGTGCGTAGGATTTTTTTTGTTTCCCATGCAACGTTCCCCAACAAGGATACTGTTACTTGGTATGGCTTTGATGTTAGACATGTTTTATTTTGCGTGGGATACTGGACATGATACTAATGAGTGGAGCCCGCTAAATATGTTTAATCCTATGCATCCTTAACACTAAACATCGAAGCGTCGTAGACTATTGGATAAAGGCGGTTGAACGGATGAGATTTATTGGATCTCCACAACTCATTCTTTTTATTTTGAATATATAATCTAGTTGTTAGCTAGTTTCTTGACCATTTGTTAGTGAGTATGGTCTTTGTTTTATTCTGAACAAGGTAAATATATAAATATGTTTATTTTTATTTTTAACCAGATTAGCGGTAGCAAGCCTACATTCATGTTTGCAGCCGCCGTAGCAAGGTCACACCCTGAATCATGGGTTGGCATGATCTGTCCGTGGTGGCAAGGCCGACAACACGATCTTCCTTGTTCAATAAGGCCTCATTCGGTTTGGGGGATTTTCATAGGAAGAACATATGAAAAAGGAATCTGGAGGAAATATTATATAGATGCATTCTCTTTGTAGGAAATGCGTACACGGATTTCTTAGGAACACTACTCATTTACTGTGTTTTTGGAGAAAACTACACGTTCACTCAAATCTCATTTTGCACGTAGGAACTAGGCAAGTCAATCACTTAGGATGTCAAGTGCCATCCTATCAAATTCCCTATACTAGTCCTAGTTCCTACGTTTTCACTTCCTTCAAACCGAAAGAGCCCTAAAAGCAGGAGACGCTCGAACAAAGAAAAACTACAAGTTTCAGCAACACCAAAGCTCGCATTCTTCACCAGAAATCGGAGCTCGTTAGAGCTACCAAACAATTGCCATCAGAGTTGTTCCATCAGGGGCCATGGCCGATCCAAGCAACTGACGACCCCCATGTAGAGGCCCACCATGAGGACATAGTTGATTGGGCTTGAAGCAGCACAAAGAAGAGGGAGCATGCAGTGATGGACAACGTCAGGTTCTATGATCGGAGGTACACGAGCAGTGGGTGCAGGACGGCCAGCACCGCCACGTCGGCCGACGCGTATGCCACGAACGTCCGTGCGATGTTGGCCATGCCCTTGTCCTGGCCGAGCATACGTACTGTGACTAATGACTATATTTTTTCAATCTTAGCCCCCTAGAAAAGGCATTCTTCGGTCTTTTCTCTAATTGGGGGGGGGGGGGGGGGGGCGATGCCCCCCTAAGTGTGCATAGCTCTGCCACATTTGGCTACAAGTAGGGATAGAAATACAACCTATTTTCATCATGTTGTTTTTAAGCGTAGGAGGAAAAACATAACTGTTTCTACCTAAATATGAGGATAACACTGTTCAAATCGAGCCCAATGCCATTGCTAATACTTCTAGAAGTTACTTCAAGACTCTATTTTCCTCTCCTAATGTGAATTATGGCAAACCTTATTTACATACCTCACAACCAGAAGGAGAATCTGATTGTGCTTATAGTACCCCAAGATAAAAAAGAGATCTTGAAAACTCTAAAAGCTATGAGGTGGAATACTTCACTCGTCCGAGACAGTTTCAATTTGGAGTTCTACCTTCTCCATGGGAATGGATTGGTGATGACATAACAAAATGGTTACAAACTTCTACATCCAAAGTACTCTCCCAAATCACATGAATAACACTTATAATGCTCATTGTTGAGGAAATCGTTAACTGGTAGCTGCTCAGTTGGCTAGCGAGTAGGGGATTAATAGGCTAATCGGCCTATTAATCAATTAATCGGGCGATTTATCAGTTAATCGGCTACTCGGTGAGCCAACGAGTAAGGATTAATCGGCAAGTTAACTGGTTAATCGGATGAATTCTTGATCAGGGATATTGCTTTGATTCCTAAGAAACTAGGCCCCCAAGTCCCTTGAGATTTTATATCTATTAGCTTCGTGTAATGTGATTTACAAGATTATTGCTAAAACGCTAGCTAATATGCTCAAACCTAATATTCCAGGCTATATTCACCAATCTCTGCTAGCTTTTATAGAAGGGAGACGGATCAATAACAATATCATTTTTATACAAGAAATTACTCACTCTTTAATCCCAAGTCCTCGGACAATCCCGCTTTTATGAATAAAATTGATTTAGCCAAAGAATTTGATAGGGTTGAGTGTAATTCATTGTGCAAGCACTCTCACATAAAGGGTGGCCATCAAATAAATTTGATCTATGCCTGCAATGCAACTCCTGCCTTTTCGGTTACCATTAATGGACCGTCATTGTCGCTTTCATAACAAGAGAGGTATCCTAGAGGGTTGTTCTTTATCCCCATATTTATTTTTTATTGCCATTGATGAACTCTCAATTTCCCTGCAAGAAGACATGCACTCTGGTCATCTCACATGAATTACTTTGGGACCAGGATGTCCATCTATTCATTCTCTCATGGTTGCTGACGACTTGTTGATTTGTGGACGGCCGCCATAGAGTAGGCCACTATCATGCACCAAATACTCTAGAGTTTTTGTAGCCTCTTATGACAAATGCCAATATCGTCTAAATCTGCAATCATTTTCAGTAGGAATGTTGCCAACAATATTAAGGAGGATATGAAAAGAGTGTTCCATGTTCTTGTTATATGTGACAATTCCATTTACTTGGGACACCATCTTATCCTCCCCGCTAAAGATATATCCAATGCTTATAATTTTGTTGTTGAGAAGTTCAAACCCAAACACACGGGATAAAAAGCCAATAAACTTTCACATTATGCTAGAGTGATCTTATCATTTCACTCTTTGCTTCTATTTCTGTCCATTACTTCCTCTGTAAAGAAATGTAAGAGCGTTTAAGGAGGGAGTGCGTGTCAAATATTCTAGTTTCCATGAAATTTATTGCTAATCTCAATTCAGTTATTACAAACTTTTGATGGACAGGAATTAAAGAAGAACACTTGTAAAAATCTATTTGTCTTAGGGCTTGAAAAGACATCTGTGCTCCTAAAACAGAAGGTGGTTTAGGAATTAGAAATATGCAAGCAGCCAATAAAGCCTTAATCCTCTCCACAACTTGGAGAATAGCCGAAGACACACAAAGTTTAGGTAGTCAAATGAAAATACTTTCCAGGCACGTCTATTTGGATAGCAAAAACAAACATTCCAAAATCTGGATTTTGGGCCTTGTAGCATCTACAGTCGGACGCCTCAAATGACCCCTCATACGCCCGCGAACGCGTCCGGTCAGTGACCAGACAGGAGAGAGAAGGAAAAAAATAACCCAACGGGACCTCTCATATCATCCCTGTACACCCGGGCTATCCGCGACCCTCATATCCATCTCAAATATGGGGAGGATATGAGGGCTCGTGGACGCGCCCGGTCGGTCCGCCACATAGGACGCGACCCCACCTCGGACCATCTTTTTCTTTTCTTTATTCATCCTTTTCTTTCTCTCTCTTCCTCTCCACCAATCATGTGCAAGTGACCGGACATATGAGGAAGAAAATGAGGAATGTGGCCGCACGGACGGACAAATAGGGGACATGCCCGGTCACTGACCGGGCACGTCCGCGGGCGTTTGGAGGGTCATATTTGCAATGTCCGGCCGTAGATGCTCTTAGTCCTCAAGGTAAGGCACATTCTTCAAGCAAATGTGAGTTGTCAAATTCTTGATGGGAACAATTCTATTTGGAGCTCTCCCTGGTTTCCACTTTGGCATTCTATCTATGATCACTTGCAAATTCAGTTGGGGCACTATGCTTATCCTTCCTAGGTTAGGGATTTGTGGGTCGACAACCAGAAAGCATGGGATGCTAATCTCAGACACTCATTTTGATAATCTAGCAGCCAATAGTATCTCGCAGGTTCAATTATTCAAGAACAAGGGAAGTACATTCTTTGTTGGACATTGCATACTTCAGGGAAATGTACCTCAAAATCAGCCTATAGGGCATGCTTACAAGACATACAGCAGCATGGAACACCCACACCTAGAAAATGTGTCGCAAGAAACTAAACAACTAATTCAACATGTATGGAAAGAAAAGGCTATGGTGCCCAGAGTACAAGTCGCCTGGAGACTCTTGAGAAAAGCAATTCTGAAATACTTGCCCATACTCAAATTGATATACCTCATATTTCACATGCCCTTCTTATTTTCTTAACTCTAATCACCCCCGGGCTTCTCTCATAAACGTAGCTACTTTTTTGTGGTGTATTTGGAAAGCCAGAATTGACACCCTTGGGTTGCGCCGTGATGGTAGCTACCAGATCATGTGCGTCGATCAGATGTATCATGTATGACTTGCAGCAGTGTGATTCTTAGATGGTGGATGGCAACTGTTGCTGTTGGATTCCATCAGAATGAGATCAAAAGGCCAAGAAAGGTGTGCTTGGTCACAATTACGTGCTACTCCTGCTAGTAGCTTAAACCTTCTCAAGGTGAGATGCTGGTCAGACCCCACTAGTAATGAACTAGATTAGACGAGGGCGGCAATAATTAGAGTGTGATACACGTGTGGCGTGGGAAAAAATAATGGAGGGTATCCAACATCCATCCAGTGAAGAAAGGTCACATCTCGGTAAAGCCACGGAGACGCGGGCCGCCGGCTCGGGCATCTTTTTTTCTTCCCGAAGAACATGTAGATAGGTGGAGCATATACCACATGAAAAATGGCACCACCAGTTCTCAACATGAAGAACAAACAAGTTGGCACCCAGTATCGTGTACTGTAATAGAGCACTGTGTTAATCAAGGGAAACGAGTTGACTGCAACTGTACTGTACTATACGTCGGAGTAAAAAAATTCCCCACCGGCTGCTAACCAAGAGACGGGCTCTCTCGTGGGAGGGAGGGAGGAAGGAAGCTGCCGGCCTGCCGCTCATGCACCACGCATCAGCTCGCCGCCTCCTAAAAAAAATACTCCACGTAGCCCCCTAATTCGCTCCTGGATCAGATTAGATTAGGCGCCAGATAACCTCGGCCGACACACTTGCCTTAAAAAAGAGCGCTCCTCCTACCACCAACGGCTGGAGAACACACACCGCCGGCAGCACACACGAGCAAGTAGGAGTAGGAGTAGCACGTCCGTCTCGCACGCACGGCAGGAAGGAAGGCACGCCACGCACATGGGCCCCGGCCGGCGGCTCGGTGGCATCGTGGTTGGCGGATCACGCAGCCGCGGATCTGGTCGCGGGCGCGGCGCGGCGCGGAATAATTCGCGCGGAGCCGTGGGCGGTGGGGACCCGGCCGGAAAGGGACAGCCAGCCAGCGGGCGGTCGACCGGCCGCCCCTCCCTTCCTGCGATCACGATCGATTCACAGGCGCGCGCACGTACGTACGTACTGCTACGACGACTACGTGCCCGCCTCCCGTCCCGTGGTCGCTGTCCGCGTTTCCGCCCGCCGCCGGGCCCGTGCCGCCCCCACGCGGACAGAGACTTTTGAGGTGCCGCCGGCGCCGCGCCCCGCCCCGCCCCGCCCGTGGTTTATTCCCTCCACTCCGCCTTCCCGGCCGGGCCAGCTCGCGCGGGTCAGTGGCACGTCACCGTATGCCCTCCTGCCCACCTGCCCGCCGGGTCGCCGTCGTCGCCTTTGCGTCGGCGCCGAGCTCCGGCAAAAGCAGCCCGCACCGATCGGTTGTTTGATTCGTTTTACTTTCTCTTTCGTTTTCCTGCCACGCGCTGCTGCTGCCGATGGCGCTCGTGGATGGACGGATCGCATGACCCCGGATTCGCCGGATCGTCTACGCTACGCTACGCTACGCGCGCAGCCGCCGTGGCAGCGGCGGCTGGGATTTCCGTTGGGTCGGGTTGCACGTTGGTGCGCTCCAGATTCCGTCTGGGGGTGGGGGTCTGGTCAGCGACACCGTGTGCCCTCAAGGTCAGTTTAATCTTTGTTTAATCATTAATCCATCCATCCATCACGATTAGCCCGCCGTACCTATCAGTAATCAGTCCAGGGGATGGAGAAGGATCCAGGAATCACACATGTCAGCGAGCGGGGATGGCAGTGGTAGTCTCGTGACCCTCGTTGACCGACCGCGGGCACGACGCCTCCTCACCGGTGTCTGCTTGCCATGTCCGCGTAGTAGCAGTGGTAGGTGGAATCTGCGTCAGTCATGGTGTGGACGCAGCCATGCAGGTGCGGCGCCCAAGCTTTTATCATTGTTTATTAGTATTACAGTAGACGAGTACAGTTAATATTTACATGGACGAGGCACGGCCTGATGGCCAACTACTGTCGACCGACCGCGACGGCGAGCGGCGTGATGGGCCGTGGGGACGGACGGACGGACGTACCACCACGCCGCGCACGATGGCGGCAGGTGAGGTGGGTTTGGACGTGTCCCCCCCGCCGGTGACGACGCCAGGAGGGGCCGCGCGCTCGTGGGGGCTCCCGCGCCCGACGCGGTCCTGTGACGTCTCGGATTTCGGCGGATACGATGCGATGCCCATCTCTCTCCCTCTCCCTACGTGCACACGCCCGATCGTCCGCGGCTTCGGTGACCGCAACGCGCCGTGTGGCTTCTTTTTTTCTTTTTTTTGGAGAGGGAAGAAGAATTGGGCATCGCGTCCTTCTCCGT
Organism: Hordeum marinum; assembly: GCA_022496015.1. Taxonomy (NCBI): domain Eukaryota; kingdom Viridiplantae; phylum Streptophyta; class Magnoliopsida; order Poales; family Poaceae; genus Hordeum; species Hordeum marinum. The sequence goes on from CM039672.1 coordinate 393,255,001, forward strand.
CGGTGGTTTGTTGGTTGTTAAGGAGGAGCGGCAACTTTTTTGCGTATCGTGAGAGCGTACTACTGTACAAGTGTTTGCCATCGGTTGGGCGTCTGGCCGTTTGCTGTCCTGCGAGATGTGCGCGCAGAAGCTACCCTGGGCATGTGCCTCTGATGCCCTGTGCGGATCGGGTAGCGGAAAGTGTCTCTGATCTTCTGATTTGTTGTCGCACAGTGTTTATGTTAGCTTGCTCGGCATTGACCAGACCGGAGATGGCCGCGCCAGCAAGCAACATCCTGCCTGCCTCCTCCGGGAAGGCACACACACGCGGACCGCAACCGCAAGGCGAAAGAACATAGATGACCGGCAAAACAAAATAAGGGGCATCCATGTAATGCCCAGACCGGAGGCTGGAAAATGGCATTCTAATTTCCCAGCCTGGAATACCCTTCCATGTGCAGCTAGCATCCATGTAATCTCATCACTGAAGCTATGTCCATCAGGTCAGGTGCCACAAAAGCACACACTAACCTGAAGCTCTTGCCAGTACTGCCTGCTGGAAATGACAAGGAGAAGTCCCATGATCCGTTCCCCTCTTCTCACTGCTATCCATCCCTGTTTAGTACTCCATCGAATTCGACAGTAAACAAGCTCTAGATTTCGATTACAACGACAAACTTGTTTCGAAAACAAAATTAAAACTACAAACTGAGATAACATGCAGCTTCTCAAATTTAATAGCATGTATGCTAGCAAAGAGACCGGTCCGTTTCTCGGTGCGTAGTGAGTTGACAGCAGGCACAACGACGAGGATAACCAAAATGAGTCTGAGCTTGCACAGTCGGCCTGCAGACGTTTGCGCGATTCATTCTCGTCAGAGGAGAGGAGGTGGTGGATGCCGGGGCGGCGACCAGGGCGAGCCGATTGATGACATGACTTGATGTCATGTGCCAAGCTAGTGGCCTCCGGATTCGTTGGTGCGACGGTTGTAGCATGTGGACGGCTGCCCTGTGAAAGCAACTCGGGCTACGCTCTACAGGTAGGTAGTTTGATCATGTCGCTGTAGCTGGACGACGACCGGTGGTAACGTCGAGGAGGTCGGTCTGGAAGGTGGCGTCGACAGATTGAATAGGGCGCAGCGGACGGAGCCGTGGGAAGTCGGATCAGCATTAGCCTCTGTTTCGGGTAACAAAATGAATCTGAATTAAAACTGTGCTCCAATCAGAGTTCACAGTTTCAGCATAATATGCAGAGCGCAAAACTGGAAGCACAGTAAGAACGAACGAACGAACGAACGGAAGAAAAACAACACATGTAAAACACTCTTTTGGTTGCGATGTTTGGCTGTATTTCTGGTGCAAAATATGCAGAGCGCAAAATTTGAGTATGTACTCTGTTTTTGTATGCATAAACGGGTTATTTCCAACTGTAAATAAAGAGATACTGATTTCTTGGGTCACTCCGCTGGTACTTCCTCCCCCACCCCCTGTTTCTGGTAGATCAAATATTCCCAATTCACATGGTTATAAAATGATGGAGATCGAGGAAGGAAAACAACACTGCAATTTCTGTCCTTCGGGTAGAAATACATTGCTAGAGAATTCAACATGGGGCAATCGTGGAGTAACCTGGCATCCATTCTACAGACTTGGTAATCTGGCAGCTCCAACAGCACACAAACAGGCTGCCAGGCATCAGGCTGAACTAGTGCATCAAGCTCTGCACCAAGGAGCAGCTGCAGGTGCGGAAGCAAAGGACACGGACGGCAGATTGGTGATGTTGACACATGATTATTTGCATGTATGAACGATAGAGTTAATGGTTTCTCAGATTATTCAGCTGGTACTATTTCTTGGGATTCAGAGATGGATGCGCCGGCAGCAGCAGCTTCATGAGGCCTTGAGAGTCTGCAATGAGGTGGATCTTCGCTCCCAGGTACGTATCTGGTAGATCACATATCCACACAGTTATAATGAACCCAAACTTCCATTGAAGAACAATAAGACTAGAAAACCCTGGAGATAACAGGAACATCACAGTGAACAAAATACAAAAACCTTCCATGGCTAAGCAAATAAGCGATTAATACTGAAATGCAGAGTGGAAATGGTCTTATTTGGCAACATTTTATCGCTCCATTGTTGGTGGCTTATAGTACCTGACGCTGACCCGTCCGGACCTACAGTACGTTGTTCAGCAGGTGTGCCTCCACATACAGTCCCCGCGTGACTCCCATTGGACCCTGGTGAAACGTATTCTCCCTTACATACGTGGCACCATGTCCTTGGGCCTCACCCTGACGGCCTCCGCCTCCACCGACCTCGTCGCCTACTCGGACGCCGACTTGGCCGGCTGCCCCGACACCCGGCGCTCTACATACGGCTATTGCGTCTACCTTGGGCCCTCGTTTATCTCTTGGTCTTCGAAGAGACAGCCCACGGTCTCCCGCTCCAGCGCCGAGGCAGAGTATCGAGCCGTCGTCAATGCCGTGGCGGAATGCTCTTGGGTTCGTTAGCTGCTTCAGGAGTTGCTTTGTGATGTTCACAAGGCCACACTTGTCTACTACGACAACGTCAGTGCGGTCTACCTCTTTGCCAACCCGGTACATCATCGTCGTATGAAGCATATTGAGCTCGATATTCACTTCGTTCGTGAGCAGGTTGCACTTGGCCTCCACGTGCCGACGTCGCAATAGTTTGCTGACGTGATGACTAAGGGATTGCCTACTCCCGTCTTCGACGAGTTTCGGTCCAGTCTCTTTATCTCAGGCGACGCTTCGACCGCGCGCGCGGGGGGTGTTGAATATATATGTTGCATGTATTTTGCGTATAGTCTCGCTCACCTCCTAGTTGTGTATAGTTGAGGGTAGACGTCCACTTGTACTCTATGTATACGTGCACCGACACCCTATCAATACATCATCAATTGTATTGCCAATCTATCTCTCTACAATAAGTAATGTAGAGACCCCAAGTCCTTGAGGGTGAACTCGGTGCGAAGACGAGCCTTGATCCGCTAAAGGAGCTCGGCGGTGGACGCCATGAGTATGATGTCGTCGATGTAGAGTAGCTCATATGCAGTGGCAGCGCCCTGATGATACACGAAGAGCGAGGCATCAAAGAGGATGGATCGAAAGCCCAAAGACTACAGGAAGGCAACGATACGCTGGTACCAAGCCCGTGGCGCCTACTTCAGCCCGTAAAGAGAACGGGAGAGCAAGCACACGAAGTCCAGATCCTCGGCGTTGACGAAGCCTGTGGGCTGCTCACAGAACACCTGCTCGGCGAGATGACCGTGCAAGAAGGCATTGGATACATCCAACTGATGCACATGCCAAGCGCGCGAGACCGCCAGCTGAAGCACAATACAGACCGTGCCCGGTTTCACAAACGGAGCGAAGGTGTCGGTGAAGTCCACGCCTGCATGTTGCCGAAAGCCACGAACCACCCACCGGGCCTTATAGCGCTCGAGAGAACCATCCGGGTGGGTCTTGTGGCGGAACACCCACTTGCAAGTGGTGACATTGGCACGAGGGGGTCGCGGAACAAGATGCCACATGCGGTTGCGCTGCAAGGCGTCGAACTCCTCCTGCATCGCGGTGAGCCAGTGTGGGTCCCAAAGGGCGGCGCGAGCGGAGGTGGGGATGGGTGACAGCATCGATGTCGAGGCAACACACGCATACTCGTCAGAAGAGTAGCGTGTGCTCGGGTGAAACACATCGGCCTGGGCACGGGTCATCATGCTGTGAGCTGGACTAGCGGAGGCGATCGGGCCCATGGCGGCACCCGGTCCATCGGCGGCCGAGCCCGCAGGAGCAGCGGGGCTAGTAGCAGCATCCAGTCTCGCGGCTGTGGCAGGGCTAGAGGCGGTGGTGGGGGCGATGGGCGAGGAGGATGTCGAGCCCGTCGCCGAGGACACGGTGCTGGCCGGGAAGCCCGCCATGGAGCCGGTGTGGGAGGCTAATGCATCCTCGGAGGAGGGAGTCGGGGACCCAGGGACCCAGTCTGACTCAACCTTGGAGGAGGGAGTCGGGAACCCGGGTGGCGGCAGGAGGAGCCTGACTGGTGGGGCCGTCGGAGGTTGCAAATGCTAAGAGGGGGGGGGGGTCGACACCGAGGGAGCTAGAGCCGAAGAGACCCGGAAAAAAGGAAACACTGTCTTGACGAAATACACGTGCCTTGAGGTGTACACGCGGTGAGTGACAACATCATAGCACCGCTAACCTTTGGGGTTAGAGGGATAGCCCAGAAAGACGCGTGGAAGGGAGCGTGGTGCGATTTTGTGGGGAGTGGTGGACGCGGTGCTAGGATAGCAAAGACACCTGAAGATGCGAAGACAGTCATAGGATGGCGGTGTATAGAAAAGAAGGTGGTGAGGGGCATAGTTCCACCGAGGACGACACGAACGGATGTTAACGAGAAGTGTAGCAGTGGCAAGAGCATCAGACCAAAACCGGGTGGGCACGTTAGCGTGAAAGAGTAACCTGCGAGTGCAGTCATTAAGAATGCGAAGGATGCGCTCGGCGCAGCCATTCTGTTGTGGGGTGTATGGGCAAGTTAAGCGGAAGGTGGTGTCGTGAGAGGCGAGAAGGGTGTGGAGAGCAATGTTATCAAACTCTTTTCCGTTGTCGGTTTGGAGTGCAGGTATGAGGCGACCGAACTGCGTGGTGGCATAGGAGAAGAAGGACGTGAGTGTGGCTAAGGCGTCGGATTTGCGTCGAAGAGGAAAGTCCACACATAATGAGAATAATCATCTAAAATCACCAAATAGTATAGGTAGCCCATGTTACTTGCAACGGGAGACATCCAAACATCACTATGAAGTAACTGAAATGGAAAAGTGGAAACAGTTGTAGACGCACTAAAGGGAAGACGAGTGTGCTTGCGTGAACGACAAGCCTCACAAGTATGCTTGTCGAGGTTATTACATAAGAAAGAAAAATTCCTAAGAATTTGATGCAAAACGGCGGGGTTGGGGTATCCCAAGCGAGCATGCCAAAGGTCGTTGCCGGCGGCCAATGCGGCGGGTGTGGAGGAGGAAGCGCCGGCATGCACGGGATAAAGATCCTCGGGGCTGTCACATCGGTGAAGTACCATCCGCGTACGGGCGTCCTTCCCAGAAAAACCAGCACTGTCAAATTCAACAGTAAGTGGATTCTCATGAGCAAGACAACGAACAGAAACTAACTTCGTCACTATTTCAGGTGAAACAAGAACATTAGACATAGTTGGGTGTGGAAGTGGAGGGAAAACTAGTGCTACCGATATGAGTGATAGTTAAGGAAGAGTCGTAGCGAACGGTGATACGAGTGGGCATATAGACGGGAGTGGAGGAGGTTAGGTTACCGGGATGAGCTGTCATGTGCGCAGTAGCACTTGAATCCATGTACCATTCGCCTCAAACACCATAGTTATTCGGCGATGGCGCAGAGTGCAGGGCCGCGAGGAGGGAGGGATGCCATGGCGCGGGCGCCGGTGGAGGTAGGAGACCCCCGTAAGGCTGCGCCGGGCCAGCGAATCGTATCGGTCGAGAGGTGGTGGCGCGAGGGGGCTGCCGTAGCCGGCGCCGACCAGTTGGTAGGGCGCGCCGAGGAATGCCTGATGGCTGGCGGGGCTCGAACTGAGAAGACCCGGCGTAGGAGCCCGTGGGACGGACATGTGATAGGTATGCATGCCACCCGTCCATGGGTTCTGCCCGGTTGCCCACGGCGAAGGGGGCGGCTGGTGGCGCGGTGGCCCCCCGACGCCCTGGGCCGGCTGCTGCTGCTGCTACTGCTGGCGGCGACCCCCGCCGCCCCGCCAGTTGTGCCGGCCCCCACCTCCTTGCGGCTGCTGGGGAGGCGTGAGGGGTACAGGTGGCTCAGGCGGCACTGGGTAATACCCGACTGGCGTGGGAGGGCACGGCTGGTGTAACGCGACTGGTGGCGGGCCACCACGGGTGGTGCCGGCGGCAAGAGCGGTGTGCTTGACCCGCTGCTTCACCTTCGTCATCCGGTGCTCCTCAAGCTTGAGGTACGCGACGACACGCTAAAATGTGGGATCCGGCAGCAAGGTGAGGTTTGAAAGTGCTAGTTATCGACTAGAGGGGGGTGAATAGGCGATTTTTATGAAAGTCTTCGAAACAATGAATGTATTCGAGTAATGGGGAAACGTAAACAGATCAAGTAGGGATACACTCAAGGATCGAGACAAGGCATGCAATGCAATGAAGACATTCAAGCAAGTTAAGCATAATCATCATGAATACTAATATGAGTCGAAGACAAACTTAGATGGTATGAAGATAAACAGTTGATATGAACGTCTTCGGAGAAAGCCTTCGTGCAATGTTCAAACAATGACTTCATAGTTCAGAGTAGGAACGTAAGAGAGTAAAGGTTAGAACTAGTTGCTTGATGAAGACACAATATTTGTTGGACGAGTTCCAGTTGCTATGACAACTGTATGTCTGGTTAGGGAGGCTGAGATTGAACTTAGAAGACCTTATCTTCACCTTATTCCCCTTGAGCCGAAGTCACTTAGATAACGCTCAATCACTCAGGTAAGTCTTTAGGGCAGACTTCCAAAACCCGTAAAAACTTGGTCACGCGGCGGTCCATAATGACTCTTGGACACTCTAGACCCAGACGCCTAGCCGTCTTGAAGATCATAGTCTTCAAGTGTAATAAGTCTTCAGTTCACTCAGAACAGAAAGTCTTTGGTGATGCTCAAACACTCTAGCTCTAGGTGTTTAGGTGTATCCTCGTAGGATGTGTATCTCTCAATATCTACGAGGTGGGTTGCTCCAAAATGAAAAAACAGATGTATCTCTCTCTAAGCAGCGACCTTCTCATGGTGGAGGGGGTGGGCTATTTATAGCCAGCGGGCAACCCGACCTGATATGACCGAAATGACCCTGGGTCAATGGCCAATCGACACGTGTCACAACGGTCAGATTTTGAACGCACGTGGCAACTTTACTTGGGCTCCAAGTAAAGCTGACTCAACCAGCTCTGGAAGAGTTTTCCTCTCATTGTGTTCGCTCGAAGACATAGGTATGGGTTAAGCATCACATCAGCATCTGACTTCGATCACATCGACCCCACTTAATAGTACGGTGGTTCCTATGACTCAGGAAAGAAGAAACAAACTACCAAAAGACTTTGTTTTCGCGTTTCATTGTCTTCGGACGAATGTCTTCGTCCACCACCAATGGCTTCATCCGTCATCAATGTCTTCAGGCATTTTTGGGGGTCGTCTTCGACGGCTAAACCAAAACTCCAGGGACTTCTTCCTGTGTTAACCTGTGAACTCTCAAACACATTAGTCCCTCAACCACGTTTGTATTCAATACTCCAAAACCAAACAAGGGTGACACTAGATGCACTTACAATCTCCCCATTTTTGGTGATTGATGACAAACTGGTTGAAGTTTTCAACGGGGATAAATATATGTGAAGATAAGGTTATGAAGATTTTGATTATAGGATATAGAGAGCTCCCCTGAAGCTGTGCATATGAAGACTTTGGTTTGAATGCAAGTGCACATGGAACATTGTAGTTTGTGGAGATCTCCCCCATATCATGTAATCTAATCACTATGCATTAACAGATATGTCGAAGATAATGAAATGCATAATGAAAAATGGACGTCTACAAAATTACTTCGGGCGCATAAAATAGCTTGAAAAAGCGCCAAAGAGTACGGTAAACATAAAGTGGAGACGTCCATCGGACTTAAGTTTTACAACCCAAAACAACAAATGTTCAGAAACGAGATTGTAAACTTAGCAAAAATAACATCCAACCCTTATTAGTAGACCCGTTTGAAGACTATCACCCAATGTTTCTCCCCCTTTTGTCATCAAATGACCAAGAAGGAACGAAGACATTGAGAACTACGCGTCCCCAGTAGGTGTTGATGAAGACGATGCAGTGGAGTCTTGGGGTGTTGGTGTAGAGGAGCTCGGTGCAGTGCCATGACGCCGAGTCAATGGAGGCAGAGAGGTTGCATCATCTGTTTCATCTGCAAGCCCGACGTTGGCGGAAGGAGTTGACGAGGAGAAGTCACTGTCTTTGAGTGATGGAGTCTGGCGCCACTTCTCCGCACTGGGAGGTGGTGCACCAAACCTATAGCATGGATGAAATCCATCTTCACGAAGCTCATGCTCAGGTTCCAGCATAGCCAGAGTCCTCCATGAGGGAAGACTGGTTTCATAAGCAACGAAGGCATTTTTGGTGGCCAGATTGGGAACATGGTTGAGGTCTTGCACAACATGCTGCATTTGGCGTCGAGTCCACTCATGATGCCTATCTTGCTTCTAGATCAGTGAAACTAGAAGTTCACGACCAGTGAGTTCACACTGTCTCCTGGGCAGGCATTGACGAGGCAAGGTGCTATCAGTGGCTTCAGTGTTGGTAGCACCGGATCTTGGTTGTCTAAGAGCACCAATAAGTCTCGCCCTTGATGGATCAGAGGGAATAAGAAGTCCTTCAACATCAGCAGTGCCACTAGTGCCTTCGACTATTGGATTCTTGCTCTTGGATGGATACAAATCTACTTGCACAACTTCAATATCGGGAAGATAAATGTCATGGTTGCGAGCAGAAGGAAGAAACCTGGTGTTGGTTCTGTACTTGATGAAGCGCATGATCCAAGGAGCATAAATCTTCGGCTCAAGGACATTGAAGCCATTTGTAGCAAGGTTGTGAATGAACAAGTCTTGAAGATTGAACCTGATGCCATACACAATGTTCTAGAGAAAAGTCTTGAGAGGCCCTTCAATCTTGCGTGAGGAGTTGTGCCCTTTGATTGGCCAAATGGTGTGCCAAAGAATATGGTAGAGAGTCCTAGGCAAGTACTGAAGATCATCCATGAAGAATGAAGTGGGCAATTCTGCATCTCGAGCCAAAGGCTTCGTCAGGGTCAACATCTCAGTCATGTTGGGTTATCGCATATGGAATAGGCTTCGAGTTGCAGCAACATAGACTTTAGAGCGAGGATCCAAATCTTCACCAGAGGAAACAAGAGGTGTTGCAGGAAAGAAGTCCAGTGGTGAAGCAGTGATGTGTTCATCCCTAATCATGAATTCCATCTGCCAAGAGTTCAAATCACGACCGAAGCTAGAGAAGTGAAGGGTTTCATAGAACTGGAGGATAAGTTCCTCATTCCAGTCTTCATGATCTGTGAAGAAAGGCAGCAAACCCACATCTCGAAGACAATCTGGTGCTTGATCAAAACAGGGAAGACCTTTCATGGCTTCAAAGCTGAGATGTCTGTGAGGAAAGATCTTGTTCTGACCATAAAGCACACACATGTAGTATTGACGCTGTGGAGCACTCCAGAACCTGTCAGACCGTATTTTCTCTCTTTTGTATGGATTGCGATTGAAGTCAAAGAACGTGTTGTTCAGCCTAAACCTTTCAAGCTTGAAGACAGTGGGTCTTGCTGGGCCAGACTGTCAAAGACTTGGAAGTCGATGCATGGGGTTCATGACAGAAGGGTGGCGATACAGGTTGAACTCATATAGAGGGCCCATCCTTGGTAGTGCAACAAGGCGATGTCATCTTTTAGGAACCATCTCTCCTTCCTGATTGCGAGCCATCGCAATGTTGTCTTCATTATCTTCAGTTGATGGCATGGCAGGGACAGGAGGTCCATCAGGGGATGGGGCATTGGCTTCGCCCATGGGGTATCAGTAGCAATGTCTTCAACTTCCATGTCTTCTGTTGCAGGTTGGCTGGGAGGAACATCTTCAATCCTCAGCACATCTTCAACTGCCGCAGTCGGTGAAACTCGCACTTCGTCTTCAGGTATAGGGGACATGAGGGCACGAGGTCCTTGACGAAGACATTTGAGTGGGGAGGTGCGGTTGGTGGTTTCAATCTCCTCTGGAGCAAACAAAGATTCTGGTGAGGCTGAAACTGGTGGGAAGAATGGAGGTGATGGTGTACCAGGTTCAGCTTTAGGAACTTTTGGCTGGAGAGGAGTCCCAATGTCCACAAATTCACTGGTTGGTTGTGGAGAGGAGACCATTGGTGCATCCACTTGCGAAACATGTTCAGGGTCGACATTGTCGTCAGGACCAATGTCTTCATGAGAAAAGTCTTCAGCTACGGTAGTGTATTCAATAGCTGGAATCTCTTCCGGTTTCTGAGTCTCTATGGAAGCGGACTCATGTAGAACAACTTGTCTCTCCAAGTTTTCTAAGGCGGGAGGAGCCACTGAGATTGGCGTAACGAGCAGAGGCTCTTGTTGAGTAACTGGTGTTGATGATGGAGTAGTAGATGGTTATGGTGCTAGGTCTTGCGTTGGTTGTGAAGACTTGGATTTTCTTGTCTTCAACCTCTTCGGAGGTTGGGATTCAGAAGCAGTTGCCTTGCACTTCTTAGCTTCGGCTTCGGCCTGCTTTGTCTTCTTGCTAGATGTAGCAGTGGTATAGGGGCGCGTCCGTGGGTTGGCAAACCCAGCGGGGAAGACTATGCCACGGTTCTCAGACCGTTCAGGAGCAGGCTGTTCCGAAGACATTGAAGCTTGTCATGAGCGAGCACTGACTTCGGGCGCAAGTGCGGGTAGACCAAGCACCTTTCTCTTTAGCATGTCATTGTGAGCTTGCACCATAATAGTGGTCTTTCTCTTGAGGCGCACAAGGGCTCCCCTGACGGCTTCACATCTCTTCTCAAACACAGCTTTGAGATCTGCCATCATCAGCTGATAACCTTTGCTCTGTTCGACATTGAGTCTGTGCACATTTTTCTTGAAGAGCTCTTTTTCATGGCTGATGTTGGCCATTGTTTGCTGGGCCTTCTGAGCCACAGTCAGTTCCTCACTCACAAGTCCTTGCAACGTGATGCTCAGACCAATTGGGAGTTGAAGTGCATCAATGCCGAGGGAGGGTTCGGCGAACCATTTATCAATAAAGTGTTCAAAGATGATAGGATCAAAAAGAGGTAAGTCTTCGAGCAGCTTGACTTCCTCTTTTTTGCTCAATAAGCTCAGCTAAGTCTTCGTCATCAAACTCGTCATCAGACAGCTCAATCATGTTAGCTGCATCCATCAAAGACAGGGTAGGCTTCGGGCCACGAGAAGCAACAAATTTTCTCTTCATATGCCTATGAAGGCAACCTTCAGACTTTGGTTCCTCGAGATTTGCGGAAGGGGACCGCGAAGCTTGTGGTGAAGACTCTGCTGGAGGTGGAGCCTTGGAAGACTTTGGCTTTGAGGACTTTGGCTTCTCCAAAGGCTTCGGCTGTGGAGCATGAGCATTTTCTTTCTCAACTACATCAGCATTCGATTCTGTGGGATCTGGGATGCCAAGTATGCTTGATGGATGGGGATTCTTAGGCATTGGGGGCCGGAACATACATGGGCAGAATCCCATCTTGATTGCGTCAGCCTTTGTCTTTAGATGAAGATTTCTGTATACAATGTCTGTCCAGGGTGCATTTTCAGCACACTTCTCAGCATACTCATCAGTGACGAAGCGATAGTAAAACCACTCCACACTCCAATATCTTCGGATCCATTGGAGTCGATTCTTGCGTTGGCGATATGTCTCCTTGTTATCTGACTTGTATTTCTCATAGAGATCTAGGGGAAGATCCTTAGCAGTATTCTTGTGTCTCTACTTCCCTCCTTTCTTGACTGGTTTATCATCTGCCATTGGCTTCGGCAAAGGCTTCATAGGAGTATGCAAGTATGAGCACACACTAGGGGATTCCAGATGTATCTACAAGTAGTCTGCAAATGAATTCAGACTATGATATCCAAGTGATTCTGCTATGGACATGTACCCGTGAAAGAGTTAGAGGCGCAAGGTAAGAGGAGAGGTCATATGCATTCTCAAAAGATTTGGAAGTTAAAATTGAGTTTTGAAGACATTGACCTTATACCGAAGACATTCACTTCTATAGAGAATATGGTGATTTCAGATTTGTACAAGTGAGGAATCAAACTAAGTTTCAGACCACAAAGTGAATATATTTGGCAAGGATAGATCTAGATCTAGATGCGGTTCTGTGGAAAGTGAAAAAACAACAACCGAAAAATTTCAGTAAGAATTTTAGATCAAAGCACGTGGTAAAAATAGATCTTTATTTACCGTGATGAAGAACGTGATGAACAGCTCGACGAGGCGGAGAAGCCGAGCAGTTCGATCTACCTCACCCTAACTTGGTGGAGGCACACAACTACGGCGGTAGCGAGCGGAGGATGAACGCAACCGACGTGAGGATGTCGACGGAGAAGGCGTGGCAGCGAAGCACTTCGTCTCCGACGATGATGGATTCCAGCGATGGTGCTAGGGTTTTGAGCACGTGGGATGGAGGAGGAAGAGGGAGGTAATTATGGAAGGGGGGTAAGTTGTATTTATAATGGGTGGAGACATCTGAACCGGTTGGACGTATATGCCCCTAACTCCTCGGTCTAAGAGGACACGTGGCATACATGCAAACCACGTGACAACCCACTACCATAATCGAAGCGGCGGCGCGGGAGTTGTTGCCAAAAAGACGGAGACAATTGAGATTTGAGACTTAAATATGTGGTTGATTTGTCTTTGACTGACAAGGACGCAGTAAAGGTAGTCAACACGTGTCAACATAGAATGCATATGACTCGATTAGAACAGATTTAGACGAGGTGAGAATAGAGGAGAATGTCGGGTCCGATCACATTTGCCTAGGAAAAGGTTGAAGACAAAGCTATAGGACAAATGTTGTATAGGACAAAGCTCTAATCCAAATGTAGATCTGCAAATAGTTTTCAACTGAAACACATGTACAAACAATAATTTTTTGTTCCGAAGACATTCAACTCTCGAAGACATATGAAGAAGATGAGATAAAAGCAATGTCTTCAAGTTTGGTTGTAGCGTTACCCACCGTATAAGAATGTTTGACCCAACCATGGCTCACAAGTATCATGGTGCTCTAAAGTCATATTCTTCGTTAATGTATTCACACTCAGATTGTAAGTCTTCATGAATTGAAGACATACGTTACATCCTGTGTTGTGCATCAAAGTCGTCAACATGCATAAGCGTTAGGATGTATTCCCATTCAAATGAAATTTGAGGATTCTAAGATATTTAACTCACATCGCAACTTAAAAATCTCTTCTCATCCAAAGGCTTCATGAAGATATCTGCCAGTTGGTCTTTAGTGTCTACATGCTTGATGTTGATATCACCCTTCATCACGTGATCCCTAAGAAAATGATGTCGTATCTGAATGTGCTTCGTCTTCGAGTGCTGTACAGGGTTGTAGGAGATCTTGATTGCACTCTCATTGTCACAGTAGAGAGGTATATGCTTTAGGTTGATGTCATAGTCCTTGAGGGTATGCTTCATCCAGAGAAGTTGAGTGCAGCATGCACCTGAATGTATCCGGCTTCAGCAGTGGAGAGTGAAACACAGTTCTGCTTCTTCGAAGACCAACATACAAGAGGCCGTCCAAGAAATTGGCAAGTGCTTGATGTAGACTTGCAATCAACTCTGCTGCTAGCGAAGTCAGATTTTGAATAGCCAATCAGCTCAAACTTCGAACCCTTTGGATACCATAATCCTAGCATTGGGGTGTGCGCGAGATATCTAAGTATTCGCTTCACAGGAAGGTGATGTGACTCCTTTGATGCTGCTTGAAATCGGGCGCACATGCAAACTCTAAGCCTTATATCTGGCCTAGATGCACATAAGTACAACAAAGATCCAATCATGGAGGGATATACCTTCTGCTCAAAATCTTTACCTTTTTGTCAGTGTAGAGGTGTCCATTGGTAGCCATTGGCGTCTTGTGGCCTTTCGCTTCCTTCATGCCAAATTTCTTGAGGTAGTCCTTGAGGTACTTCTCTTGGGATATGAAGATGTCATTTGGTTGTTGTCAAATTTTAAGCCCTAGGAAGAATTTCAGTTCTCCCATCATCGACATTTGATACTTCTCTTGCACCATATAAGCAAACTCATCACTGTATTTGTTGTTAGTATAGCCGAAGATAATGTCGTCCACATATATTTGACATACAAATAGTTCACTATTATAAGATTTAGTGAAGAGAGTGGGATCGAGTGCACCAGGTTTGAAGCCTTTCTTCATCAGGAATTCCTTGAGTGTGTCATACCAAGCTATTGGTGCTTGCTTGAGGCCATAGAGTGCCTTGTTGAGCTTGAAGACATGGTCAGGATGCTTTGGATCTTCAAACCCCGGTGGTTGAGCAACATATACTTCTTCCTCAATCTTACCATTGAGGAATGCACTATTGACATTCATTTGATACAAGCATATATCATGCTGGTTAGCATAGGCAAGGAGTATACGAATGGCTTCGAGTCTAGCTACAGGTGCAAAGGTTTCACCAAAGTCAATACCCTCGACATGTGTGTAACCTTGAGCCACCAGTCGTGCCTTGTTTCTGATGACTTGGCCAGACTCATCTTGCTTGTTGCCGAAGATCCACTTGGTACCGATGATGTTGTGCTTCCTTGGATCAGGATGCTTTACGAGCTTTCACACATTGTTCAGCTTGAACTGGTGAAGCTCTTCCTGCATGGCTTGAATCCATTCTGATTCCTCGAAAGCTTAATATACTTTGGTGGGCTCTATGATAGATACAAATGCAAAGTGCCCACAAAAATTAGCCAATTGAGTAGCCCTTGAGCGAGTAAGTGGACCTGGTGCATTTATGTTGTCTAGCATTCTCTCGATTTGAACTTCATTTGCCACGCGTGGATGAGCAGGGCAAAGACTTTGTTCTGGCTACTGAGCATTGTCTTTGTCAGCAACATTGTCTTCGGGTTGAACATTGTATTCATGCTGAGTGGATGGAGAAATGATGACTTTTTCAACAACGGGTTCTTCAGGCATAATTTCTCAGTGTCCGTCAGTCTGATAGCTTCATCAGAAGGTAATTCATCTAGCACAGGAGGTAGGTGCTCTCTTTATGAGCCATTAGTTTCATTAAAACACACACCTAAAGTTTCAAAAACTTTGTTGTGTAAAGTGTTGAAGACTCTGTAGGTGTGTGAATCCTTTCCATAACCAAGCATGACACCCTCATGTGCCTTCGGTGCAAATATAGATGTGTGGTGTGGATCCCTTATCTAGCATTTTACACCGAAGACTTTGAAATAACTTACATTGGGTTTCTTACCAGTGAGAACTTCATAAGATGTTTTCTTGAAGAACTTGTGAAGATATACTCTGTTGATGATGTGGCATGCAGTGTCAACGGCTTCAGGCCATAGCTTCCGTGGTGTCTTGTATTCATCAAGCATGGTGCGAGCCATCTCAATGAGTGTCCTATTTTTGCGCTCCACGACACCATTCTGTTGTGGGGTGTATGGAGCAGAGAACTCATGACTGATGCCAAGAGTATCAAGATAGGTGTCCAAGCTTGTGTTCTTCAATTCAGTGCCATTGTCACTCCTGATGTGCTTGATCTTGATGTTGTGGTTGGTCATGCACCTATTTGCGAAGTGCCTGAAGACATCCTGCACTTCTTTTTTTGTAAAGTATGATATGCACCCAAGTTAATCGAGAATAGTCATCAACAATAACGAAGCCATATAGATTTCAAGTGGTAGAGAAGGTGGAATAATGAGTAGGTCCAAATAAATCCATGTGTAGCAGCTCGAAGGGACGTGAAGTCCTCATGATAGTCTTCGAGGGGTGTTTGGCCCTGGTCATATTCTCGGCTTCACATGCACCACATAGGTGGTCCTTTTTGAACTTGACACCCTCGATGCCAATGATAAGCTTCTTCTTGGAGAGTGTGTGCAAGTTCCTCATCCCAGCATGTCCTAGCCTTCTATGCCAAAGCCAACATTCCGAAGCTTTTGCTAGAAGACATGAGGCAACCTGTGGTCCTGCAGAGAAGTCTACCATGTACAAGTCACCTCTACGAAAACCTTCGAAGATTTTGGTTTTGTCAGAGGCCATCAGTACCACACATCAAAATTTGTCGAAAATGACAAGCATATCTAAGTCACATAGCATTGAGATAGACATTAAGTTGTAACCAAGGGATTTGACAAGCATGACATTTTCCATGTGTCGGTCCCTTGAGATAGCAACTCTACCTAGCCCCAATACTTTGCTGTTGCTCTTGTGAGCAAAGACAATGTGGTCTTTTGTTGAAGGTCAAAGAGTTTGCTCCATCTATAAGCTTTGATCACTAGTCATGTGACTGGTGCAACTACTATCCATGATCCATTCAGTATGGTTCACCAAGGCATGCAACATTAACATGCATTGATGAGAGATATAGCAGTGCATAGTTAAGTGAAAACATTGGACGATATGAATGATAACATTTACATTAAATGTCTTGCATCCAAACAAGATTGTTTTCGGGTCTCCAAAGATAATCTTCGAGATACGCTTCTTCCTATCTAGAGACCCTATGCTGCATGAAGATATTAGTTCTTATTGACCACCCACATGCGAAGGGGTGGCTTATAAGCAATGAGACATAAGGCAACATCAGAGAATTTGGGCAAAGATGCCCTAATAGCACGTTTCACAGGAGGGTTAGTGTACTCAAATGAATGAGCTCAGAAATTCTTGGTTGGATGAACATACTGGTTCATGCCATAGTGCACATATTCATGTGTCATTTGAGTCTTTCCCTGCGAAACAGATTTGTTAGAGTGGTCATATATAGGCCTTTGTCTTCTTGAAGAAATTTATCTAGGGTTTGTCTTCTTCTTGAGACATGTCGTCAGGACATTCACACGAAGCTTCTCAAGAAGACTTTTGGGAACCCAGATCTTCTTCAAAGAAGAACCATTCCTGCAGTTAGTACCAACAAACCTGGCAAACACTTCAACATTTTGAAATTTGAACAATTTATAGTTGGAGTCAAATGATTCATCAATAATGAGAGTATTCACACAATTGTAGCCAGATAATGTGGAAGGATCAACTGAAGGACCTTTTGCAGCAACCTATGTGGTTTTGGGGTACTGCTTAGGTGTCCAGTAGGATCCATCAACATTGGGATTTCTTTCGAAACCAACACCCTCCTTCCTAGGGTTTGTATCCAGTATAGTCTTCTTCAGGACATCAGAAAGAATCTGATGCCCTTTCAGACTCTTGTACATGCGAGTCTCAAGCAATGTCTTCAACCTGTCATTGTCATCAGTGATAGCAGTGGCTTCCTCAGATGAGGGGTTAGGTTCCACAGATATAGTTGAAGATAGAGCATTCTCAGAAGTCTAGAAGATTCAGCAGTAGAGTCATTAGCTTCACGAGCAATGCATCTTAAGCATGGAGCATCAAATTCAGTCTGAGCGGTACTGATCTGCTCTGCTAGGAGTGACTCGTTTTCCTTCTATAGGTCATCATGTGCTTCCCTCAACTTCTCAAGATCAATCTTTTTCTGAAGATATTCAAGAGAAAGCTTCTCATGACGAATTTGGAGATCCTTAAACCTTGAATAAAGACTACGCATGTCTTCAGCCATAGTTTCGTTCAGACTCATCTCTTTGCGTAGCAGGTCGTCGCTTTTCTCTAGAGTACTTTGCATTTTCTCCATGGCACTTTGTTGCTTGGTGGCAATTTTACAAGTTTAGCATAGCTTGGTTTCATGTCATTATCGGATTCAGCTTAAGATTCAGAGTCATGACGTGAGGACTTTGAAGATACCTTGGAGGCTTTCGCCATGAAGCAGTAGACTGGAGTAGTACCATCATCACTGGCTTCGATATTGAAGAAGGAGCCATTGTCTTCAGGTTCAAAGATAGTCGTAGAAAGATAAGCTGAAGCCATTGCCAGTCCAGCAACTTCAGCGTCAGCGTCCTTAGATGCTTCCTCAGCCTCAGAACCAGATTCAGACTATGAATCTATCTCCTTTCCAATGAAGGCATGGGCCTTTCCTGATGAACTCTTCTTGTGTGACGAAGACTTTGCATACTTCTTCTTGTTGTCATCGGAGTCATAGTTCTTGTTCTTCTTCTTGGATTCCTTTTCCCTTTGAGGACAATCAGCAATGAAGTGACCAGTTTTCTTGCACTTGTGACAGGTTTGCTTCTTGCTATCCCTTGAAGACATATCTCCAGATCTCTTGGAATCACGTCTTGAAGATTTAGCACATCGTTTTGACTTGGAAAACTTCCGAAACTTCCTGAGAAGCAAGGCAAGTTCCTTTCCAAAGTCTTTAGCACCATCAGAACTGCATTCAAAGTTGTCTTCAGATCAAGACACAGCTTTGGCCTTCAATGCACGGGAGCGACTGTAGCTTGGTCCGTAGATATCTCTCTTCTCATCTTGTTGGAATTCGTGGGTGTTCAACCTCTCGAGTATATTAGATGGGTCCAAACTCTTGAAGTCAGGGCACTCTTAGATCATGAGTGCGAGAGTATTAAAGGAACTGTCAAGAGATCTGAGTAGATTCTTCACGACTTCATGTTTGGTGATATTAGTGGCACCGAGTGCATTCGGCTCATTTGAGATGTCAGTGAGGCGATCAAAGGTGAGCTGAACATTTTCGTTGTCGAGTCTCTTGAAGCGGTTGAATAGGTTGCAAAGCACATCAACACGAGAGTCTCTTTGAGATGAGACGCCTTCGTTCACTTTGGACAACCATTCCCAGATTTGCTTGGAGGTGTTAAGCGCACTCACACGACCATATTGTCCTTTGGTCAAATGACCACATATGATGTTCTTGGCAATGGAGTCGAGTTGCGCGAACCTCTTCACATCAGCAGTAGTAACACCTTCACCAACTTCGGGAATGCCCGCCATGATGACATACTATAGGTCGTTGTCAATGGCTCCGAGATGCATGCGCATCTTGTTCTTCCAGTAGGGGTAGTCGGTGCCATCAAAGACAGGGCATGCAACGGAGACCTTGATTATCCCTGCAGTCAACATAGCTAATACTCCATGGTGGTTAAGCCAAAACACATAACAAGGAAGTACCTTGCTCTGATACCATTTGAAAGTGCTAGTTATCGACTAGAGGGGGGTGAATAGGCGTTTTTTATGAAAGTCTTCGAAACAATGAATGTATTTGAATAATGCGGAAACGTAAAAAGGATCAGGTTGGGATACAATCAGGGATCTAGACAAGGCATGCAATGCAACAAAGACATTCAAGCAAGTTAAGCATAATCATCATGAATACTAAGATGAGTCGAAGACAAACTTAGATGGTATGAAGATAAACAATTGATATGAATGTCTTCGGAGAAAGCCTTCATGCAGTGTTCAAGCAATGACTTCACAGTTCAAAGTAGGAATGTAAGAGAGTAAAGGATAGAACCAGTTGCTTGACGAAGACACATGATTTGTTGGACTAGTTCCAGTTGCTGTGACAACTGTACGTCTGTTTGGGAGGTTGAGATTGAACTCATAAGACCTCGTATTTACCTTATTCCCCTTGAGCCGAATTCACTTAGACAACGCTCAATCACTCAGGTAAGTCTTCAGGGGAGACTTCCGAAACCCATACAAACTTGGTCACCCAGTAGTCCACAATGACTCTTGGACGCTCTAGACCCAAACGCCTAACCGTCTAGAAGACTACAGTCTTCAAGTGTAGTAAGTCTTCAATTCACTTAGAACAAGAAGTCTTCGGTGATGCCAAACACTCAAGCTCTAGGTGTTTAGGTGTATCCTCGCAGGATGTGTATCTCTCAATATCTTCGAGGTGGGTTGCTCCAAAACGACATCAGATGTATCTCTCTCTGAGCAGCAACCTTCTCATGGTGGAGGGGGTGGGCTATTTATAGCCAGCGGGCAACCTGACCTGATATGACCTAAATGACCCTCGGTAATGGCCAACCAACACGTGTCACAACGGTCGGATTTTGAACGCATGTGGCAAATTTACTTGGGATAGAAGTAAAGCTGACTCAACCAGCTCTAGAAGAGTTTTCCTCTCATTGTCTTCACTCGAAGACATAGGTATGGGTTGATCATCACGTCAGCATCTGACTTCAATCACATCGACCCCACTTAACAGTACGGTGGTTCCTATGACTCAGGAAAGAAGAAACAAAACTACCAAAAGACTTCGTCTTCGCATCTCATTGTCTTCGGACAAATGTCTTCGCCCACCACCAATGGTTTCAGCCGTCATCAATGTCTTCGGATATTTTGGGGGGTCGTCTTCGATGGCTAAACCGAAACTCCAGGGACTTCTCTCTGTGTTAACCTGTGAACTCTCACAAACACAATAGTCCCTCAACCAGATTTCTCTTCAATACTCCAAAACCAAACAAGGGTGGCACTAGACGCACTTACAAGGTTAGAAGTTGTGTTGCTGAAGTCCTCGTTGAGGCCGGCGGTGAGGGTGCTCAGCATGAGGTTGTCGGAGATTTTTGCACTGATGTCGTGAAGCTCATCGACGATAATCTTGAGCCGCATGTAGTACTCATCAAAGGTAGAGTTGTCCTGGTCATAGCCGAAGAAGTCCCGCTGCAAGAAAACAAGGCACTATAGTTTGTTGCCGATGAAGAGCGCATTGTTCTTGGTCCACACGGCGCAAGCATCGTTGTCCTCGGCGACAACCGTATGGAAGATGTCCTTCGAGACGGTTTGATAGAACCATCGAATGAGCGTAGCCTCAATGGCAAACCACTCCGGATCGCCCTTCATGTAGTCGCCGTCCACGGAACCATCGACGTGCTCGGTGAGGTGGTACTAGCGGAAGACAAGGTTGAAGTAGGTCTTCCACACGTAGTACGAGGTGGTGGAGATATCGAGGCGGATGGGGACCCGGGCCTCGATGTTGAGGTCGCGGATGGCGGATGGTGGCGGCGGAGGGCTCGAGACCGGCGAAGGGGTTCGACGAGCGGGTAGTGGAGGAGCCCGGGGAGTCCATGGTGCGGCTAGGGTTAGGGTTGGAGGGAGAGTGGCAGCGACGGCGGGGGGGGGGGGGGGGGTTGTGCTACCTCTTGAGCTTGTGTTGGTTTTCCCTTGAAGAGGAAAGGGTGATGCAACGAAGTAGATAAGTATTTCCATTAGTTGTTGAGAACCAAGGCATCAATCCAGTAGGAGGAACAAGCAAGTTACCAATGGATGCACCTACACAAACAATCAAACTCTTGCACCCAACGCTATAAAGGGGTTGTCAATCCCTTCACGATTATTTGCAAGGATTAGATTCGATAGATATAGATGTAAACGAGAATGGAAAGTAAAAGGTAAATAAATTGGAGCAAGGTATTTTTGGTATTTTTGGTTTATAGATCGGAAAATATATTATGGAAAGTAGACCCGGGGGCCATAGGTTTCACTAGAGGCTTCTCTCTTGAAGGAAAATATCATGGTGGGTAAACAAATTACTGTCAAGCAATTGATAGAAAAGCAAATAATCATGTAGTTATCCAAGGCAATTATCCTGCATATAGGCATCACGTCCATGTCAAGTAGAACAAAACGATTTTGCATCTACTACTATTACTCCACACATCGACCGACTCCTGCCTCCATCTAGAGTATTAAGTTCATGAAGAACAGAGTAATGCATTAAGAAAGATCACATGATGAGAGGTATAAACTCAAGCAATATGATGAAAACCCCATCTTGTTACCCTTGATGGAAACAATACAATACGTGCCTTGCTACCCCTACTATGTCACTGGGTGAGGACACCGCAAGATTGAACCCAAAACCAAGCACTTCTCCCATTGCAAGAATTACCAATGTAGTTGGCCAAACCAAACCAATAACTCGAAGAGACTTACAAGGATATGAAATCATCCATATAACAATTCAAAGGAGATTCAAATAAGATTCATGGATAATCTGAACATAAACTCACAATTCATCAGATCTTGACAAACACACCACAAAAGAGCAGGATTACATCAGATAGATCCCCATGAAGATCATGAAGAATATGGTATTGAAGATCAAAGAGAGAGAAGAAGCCATCTAGCTACTAGCTATGGACCCGCAAGTCTGTGGTGAACTACTCACGCATCATCAGAGGGGCAATGGAGTTGATGTAGATGTCCTCCGTGATCAAAACCCCCTCCGGCAGATTACCGGAAAAGGCCCCAAGATTGGATCTCTCAGGAACGGAGGCTTCTGGCGGCAGAAAAGTATCTGTGTGAATCTTTTTGATGTTGGGGGAATATTTGGGTATTTATAGGACGAAGAATAGGGTTAGGAGGCTTGCTGGGAGACGGCAAGCCTGCTAGGCGCGGCCAGGGGGGCCGTGCCTACCAGGCTTGTGACTCTAGCAGGTGCCCTGGCGTGCACTCCAAGCCTGGTTGATTTGTTTCCTTTGAGAAAAATTGCTTCCGAAGGTTTTATTCCGTTTGGACTCCGTTTAATATTCCATATCTGCAAAACTCAAAAACAAGGAAAAAACAAAAATTGGCACTAGGCTCTAGGTTAATAGGTTAGTCCCCAAAATAATATAAAATAGCATATTAACGCATATAAAACATCCAAAACAGATAATATAATAGCATGACATCATCAAAAATTATAGATACGTTGGAGACATGTCAGGGGGGCGGCTGCGTGGGGAGAGGTGGCAGCGGCGACGGGTAGGGGTGGTGACGCGACGGGGCAGGGCGGCGGCGCGGGAAGGAGGAGGCGTAGCGGCGGTGGCTGTAGATTGGCGCGAGAGGAAGGAGCGGAAGCGGTGGCGGCACGGGGCGGCGGTAGAGGAAACTGCATCGGTGGCAGGGTGTGGCGCTAGTGGGGGGCGGCGGCGGTAGAGGCGGAGCTCGCGAGAGGGCGCAGCGGCGGCGGCTTACCCGAGGGCAGGACCTTGAGAAGTGATACCATGTAGAGATATAGATTAGCAATACAATTGTTGATGTATTTATAGGGTGCCGGTGCACGTATATATAGTGTACAAGTGGGCCTCTACCTCTATTATACACCACTGGGAGGTGGACTAGACTATACGCAAAATACATGCAACATATATATTCAACATCCATAAGCACCATTTAAAAAAAAGTTTTCCCAGTGATAGTGCAGAGTGGAAATAGTCTCCTAGGCACCTACTGGCTGAGAAGTAGAGCATCTCCACCCGCACACCTTGGATCACCTCCCACGTCTTGTTCTCATCCCAAAGGCAACAACGCTTCAGAAATCTTACATGCATCATGGATAATAAAACAACCTTCCTGTGCAGTTGGGTATTTCTTTGCATCAGGTGGTGAATGTGCGTGTTCAACAACTTGTTCTTTATATTGTGTGGGCTATAACACCTTGCCAATTATTCTCTGCGTAAATTCTCTTTCGATTTTGTTGAGCAATGGCTTTCTGCCTGTGAAGAACTTCAAAATGGCTTATTGCACCTGAGGAACTCCATGAGCGAAGGCTTGTCACCCTTGAGGATCTTCTCGAGCAATGGACCATCATCCTTGAAAATATCCTCCAATTCGGCATTAGCGGTGATGATCGGATTCCACCTAGAGCTCGACAATAGCATCTCAGGGTTAACAAACAGTAGGTACATCAAGTAGTTGGACATCTCCTGGCACCGGACTGCTCTACCATGATGATGAGATCTTTCACACCAAACAACACAACAATGGCATATCGGTACCTGATGCATCTTCAATACACTGAGCAGTGGCACATCGGTGATCTGCTGATGCGCCCAAGCGGTAGAAGTAGAAATATGTGTCGATGTGCCAGAGAAGGACACTCTTGTCAAATGGACTCCTTAAGCTCCAACCCATGCTTGTTAGCCTCAAGAATCCATAGCCCCCTACGGTCACTGAACTTCCAGTAACTGCTAACATCTTTTATCTGACGTTCTCACCCTTTCTTCACATAGTTGAGGGCTAACTCTGTTAATGCAAAGGAAGAGTTGCAGGCTTCATGAACCAATGCTGGTAAAAAAATTCGTTGCAAGGATGCTGGTCATCTTTGTGTGCTTTTTGTTGTGGACAAAGAACCCTACAAGGGCATATTGGCCTACGAGGCTATCTTTGAGTGCGCCAATGCTCGTGATCATATTAGTCTACGAGTCTAATCTTGACGAAACCTATTTTGGTGTTTTTTGAACGATCACAGGGGGGTCCCCACCTGAATATACTGCTCAAAAAGCTGCCAAAGCCAAGAGTCATCCCTTAAGATTTGGCTAATTCAGTTTATAAGGAAAACTGGATCGAAAACCTAAACAAGTTGACCTAGTTTATGAGGAAAATCGGGCCGAAAACCATACAAGTAAGAAGATTACATAGATGGGGAAAAAGGACACCCAGGACAAGGCTTGGCCTAGCTAGCAGACCGAAGGACAAACCCATAGGCGGCACAGGTAGATGTGGGGTGTCGTCGAAGGATCATAATACCAACACTAAGCAAGCAACCTAACGCACCGTACCGGCGTGCATACCGAACCTCACAACACAACTTAGGAGCAACCACAACCAACGAGTGATACCACGAACCTTGACTAGGCGCTCCGCCATGAGAATTCAAAATGATTAGCAAGTTGGGGAGGCATCTTACATCATCGAAGATCAAAGATGAACCAGGACAACACCAAGGGCACGAAGCTCACCGCAACACAATGGCCACCAAGGGAGTAACTTGAACATGCATAGAACATGGCCGACGCCAGGTAACACCATCGAACACGGTCACATAGGAAGCAGGGCAGCAGCAACACAGACCACCGTCAACCCCAACCGGCCGCACCACCATCACCAACATTCTAGCAGCAAGCAACATCCACACAACAACCATGTTGACCCTAAATATGATGCCTTCAAGAAGGGTTGCGATGCTGGTTGTGCCGCCATCATCCATACAAGAGGACCTGGACTGGGGTTTCCCCTGTGGTCTTGACGAGGAGGGTGCAAACAACAAAAACAAGTAAGCCTCCAAGGAGATTAGCGGCGCCCACAGGCGTTGCCGTCGCCGGCTCTAGTTGGAGCAAGGCTTTTGCCCAAGTTGATCTGACACATGCTCAAAGATCGGTTGAGTGAGGGTGAGAGCTGATCTGCACCACCACAAGGGCCCTGGCCGCTCCGTCGCTGCCCATGGTCAGATTTAAACTACCACAGGCCGGATCCGGCCGGATCTGACCCACACACGCCGGGCCTATGAGACCCGAGAATTCTAGGGCAGCACCATACCACATCCCCTCCCCCACCCTTGTAGACTCCGAGGCAGAGCGGACCCAATAGCTAGCCGCACCGAGCGGCGATCACTGACGGCCGGCCCCGACCCGATCCAGCCACAGCCTACCCATGAGAGGTCGACCCCAGCCAGCCGCAACCGCACCAAGGGGGATGTTACCTTCAGATCTGGTGAATACGAAGGACCTCCCGCTGCGGCCAACAACCACCAGCACCACCACACGAGAGGCCGAGGGGCCTGGCCACCAGCACCAACCGCGACCTCCTTCCATGAAGGACATCACCGTCTCTCCACCCGAGGCCGCCGCCCCGGCGACCGCTGCCCTCTGTGCAAGAAAGCGAGATCCCTGCCGTCACCGTCACCGGCGGCCACGCGGACTTGCCCGGCGACCTTCTCAGGTGGCGGCAAGGTAGAGATGGGGAGGGAGGGGTGGCGGCGCGCGGGAACCCTAGTCGCCGCCCGAGTCGCCCAAGCGGACGACACGAGGGCAGGAAAAGTCTCTTTCATCTTGGTGTTTTGTTCGAACCTATTGTGGAAGAGGTTAACTGGTAGACGTATGAACAAAGCACTAGGATTGGTTTCATCACAAAGCTCGGTCATCCTTTTTTTGTGTGTGTATAAAAGATTAAACGTGTTGGAGAGTCTTTTTTGCAACGAAATATATGCTTGTTTTTCATGAAGCAACCCAAAGGATTTTAGGATGCCAAGTCGATCAGGATAGGGCGATGCAAGGTCCACAAATAGCTTATAGACCTCAAAGTCCACATTGTAGTCATCAACTTGGCCTCTACTTGTCCGTGTGCTTGGCGTCTGAGATCCATGGTCGGGCTCAAGATCCACCACATTATCTTCTCCTTGTTCTTGATCAGGAAGATGATTGTTGGCCTCCAGGGCCGCTGCATCACCTTCTTGTACTTGATGACAAGGGCCAGCCTGGACAAAAGCCCTTGCTTTTCGCACGTAGTCTTCGAGCAAACTGATCTCGCCTTGTCTGTGTGCAGTCATCCTTGGAGTAGGGCTAGAAAAGCTGACTAGGCTATTAATGCTAGCGCTCTTGAGAGCCCAGGGCTTCAATATGCATTGGAGGACCCTAGGGATGAATAACAAGATTGCTGCCTGCAACAACCTCTTGTCACCGCCTGGCCAATATTTTCAGAACACGTAGATGGCTGCGGGTGATTTGGGACACGGTGGTGAGGACATTCCATGTACATAGCTCATTATCTTCGATGTTATAAGCGGTTATGACGTCCTGTCCGCCAAGGTGCATTAGGAAGTGGATAGGAAGTTAAAGTTTGTGAAGTAGACAGGAAGATCAATAGTTTAGCTCATAGTCTTGCCCAGTTTGGGCATAGAGAGTTGCGTGGTGGTGTTATGTAAGGGACAATGTCAACCTGCGTGTTGAGTGTGGCCTTGCAAGATTTTAAGAACAATATTTCCTCTTTTAATACAACTCTCTATTTCAAAGGAAAAAGGTGCCTCAGGAGAACTAGTGCCCACAGTGGCGAATCCAGGATGGAAATGAAGGGTGGGCTAAAAGTTAACAGCAAAAAAAACGAAGCGCTCATTTGAAGAAAAAAGCTTCATCTCATAATTTTTTTGCCCAAATAAGCTGAAATTCCCAGAATTCTACCCGAAACATGTAGTATTTATTGTATTTTAAAAAACAAATTTTGGACTAAATATTTGGTATCTCGATTCAGATTGCTTGGGGCTGGGGTGATTGGGATGGGTTCAAGTTTGACATGAGGAGTGCTTGAACTACTTGCAAAAATACTGTGCATGCTCATATTTTTTTTCTTTTCTTTTCTGCAAATCTGAAAATAATTTGCATACAAAAGTAAATTTATTAAGATAACATGTAGTCGCAATTGCAAATGTACAACTTACAGTAGACAAAATGAAAACTTGCAAAGCAAATAACTAATGTGGACAATATGTACAAAGCAATTTTGAACAAAAATGAAAAGTTGCAAAGGAAATAACTAATGTGGACAATATGTACAAAGCAATTTTGAACAAAAACGAAAACTTGCAAAGCAAATAACTAATGTGGACAATATGTACAAATCAATTTTATTTCAAAACTGTCTAATGTAGAAAATATGCAAACTTACAGTAGACAATATACAAAGAAAATAATAAATTTTGAACAAAATTACACACTACTTTTATTGCCAATTTGGTGCTGGAGAGTTGTCAATTTTGTGCTATTCGCTATGGCCTATGGGCACTTGCGGTTGGACTGTTGCCGTTTGGGGCTGCTGCCTGCTCGGTACAAAGTTGAGACACTTATTTTGAGACGGAGGGAGTAGTAAAGAAATCCATTTTTTCAAGGGCAGGCTAGAGCCTGTTTAAGCCTAGCTACTTGACTCGCCACTAGGTGCCCACACCACCTCCAGAATGTTGTTGCATACGCCGGCAAGAACGATTGAAAGAAGAAGCGATGGGATGAGATGCTGGGTGGAAGATAATTGTTTGCGCTGCTAACTGACACAAATTTTCGTGTTTCTTCTGTTATTTGTTGGCGAGCTCAAAATGGCTGCCTGAATACAAGGAAATAACGCCCGCTTCCTCTGTTGGCTTACTGGTCGTGCCATCCCACGACGCCAACTTAGGATTGAGCACTACGTTGCCTGCATAACCATCTAGATCATGCCATCCCATGACTCGGTCAGGCGAGCAAATCTAGCTAGCAGTCCAACTGAACCTATCGACTAAAAACGTAAACTAGACCTACTGAGCCGTGCGTGTACAGGTGCACGCTACCGGTCACTTTATTCTGAAGACAGTGACATTCAGAGATAGTTGCTGCAACATATTAGCTAACAAATCACCCCCTAAGTCTGTTGCACTTGTTCGATACCAATCTTGAACCATAGTTCAGCAAATAGAGTCCTCCCAAGTGATTTCATGAGAATGTCAGCTAGTTGATCAACTGTTCAAACATGTTCGACATCAACTCTTCCCTGCTCAACACATTCACGAATGTAATGATACCTGAGATCCATGTGCTTGATCCTTTCATGGTGGTCTAGATTCCTGCATAGCTCGATGATAGATTTGTTATCCACCTTCAACTTTACCTTATGAACTTCATCGCCGAGCATCTCAGCCGACAGCCTACTGAGCCACACTCCTAGGGTTGTTGCAGCTGCGGACACTATGTGTTCGGCTTCACAGGACGACATCGCCACAACTTTCTGTTTCTAAGACAACCATGTTATTACGCTGTCTCCAAGGAAGAAGAGCAGTCCTAGTTCGCATGTTCGTCTCCAACGAACCCTTCAACATACTCATGTTCTTCCATGCCTGGCCAATTAAATAACCAATGGCAAGCCAATGAGTACTTTGAATGTACTCGCAAGCAACCCAAGTTGTGGAACAAGGTAACAATGATGCATGATATAGCACTAAGCAGGTGAATTTGTGGAAAGCTAATTTGAATGCAAATGTCATGATCAAGTAACTAGTGAGCATGTTGTTGGAAATATGCCCTAGAGGCAATAATAAAATGGTTAATATTGTGTTTCCTAGTTCATGATAATTGTCTATTGTTCATGCTATAATTGTGTTAACCGGAAACCGTAATACATGTGTGAATACATAGACCACAACATGTCCCTAGTGAGCCTCTAGTTGACTAGCTCGTTGGTCAATAGATGGTCACGGTTACATGACCATGGACATTGGATGTCCTTGATAATGGGATCACATCATTAGGAGAATGATGTGATGGACAAGACCCAATCCTAAGCATAGCACTAGATCGTGTAGTTCGTTTGCTAAAGCTTTTCAAGGGCAAGTATCATACCGATAGACAAAGGAAATTGTATACGGGATTGATTGAATCCCTGACATCGTGGTTCATCCGATGAGATGATCATGGAGCATGTGGGAGCCAACATGGGTATCTATATCCCTCTGTTGGTTATTGGCCGGAGAAGTGTCTTGGTCATGTCCACGTGTCTCCCGAACCTGTAGGGTTTACACACTTAAGGTTTGATGACGCTAGGGTTATAGGGAAATGGTATACATGATTACCGAAAGTTTTTCGGAGTCCTGGATGAGATCCCGGACGTCACGAGGAGCTCCGGAATGGTCCGGAGGTAAAGATTGATATATAGGAAGTCCAGTTTTGGTCACCGGAAAGTTTTCGGGCTCATCGGTAGTGTACCGGGAGTGCCGGGAGGGTGCCGGAGGACCCCCGGGAGGGGTGTGACGACCATAGGACTTTGTGGGCCCTTAGAGGAGGTGTGCCAGCCCTTATTGGGCTGGACAAGACCTTCTAGAAAGGCCCATGCGGCTGGAGATTTGGAGATAAAGGGCAAAGGGTTTTAAAAGAGGAGATCCACCTCCCTTGTGGGACGTGGACTCTATCCCCACTTCGGCCGAAGCCGTCCTCTTTGGAGGAGGGGCCAAGGCAGCCCTCCATCTCCCTCCTCCTATATATACTTGAGGTTTTGTCCTTTTGAGAACACATCTGAACTCTCTCTCTCACGGCAAAGCCCTACCTCTCTTCTTCCTCCTCCGCAGCGCTTAGGCGAAGCCCTGCCGGAATACCTTGCTACTCCACCACCACCACGCCGTCGTGCTGCTGTTGGAGCCCTTCCCTAACCTCTCCTTCCTCCTTGCTGGATCAAGGAGTAGGAGACGTCACCGGGCTGCACGTGTGTTGAACGCGGAGGCGTCGTTGTTCGGTGCTTAGATCGGAATCCACCACGATATGAATCGCTGCGAGTACGACTCTATCAACCGCGTTCTTGTAACGCTTCCGCTTAGCGATCTTCAAAGGTACGAAGATGCAATCTCTCCCCACTCGTTGCTGGTTTCTCCATAGATAGATCTTGGTGACACATAGGAAAATTTTGATTTACTACTACGTCTCCCAACAGTGGCATCATGAGCTAGGTTTATGCGTAGAATCTATGCACGAGTAGAACACAAAGCAGTTGTGGGCGTCGATTTTGTTTATTTGCTTACCACTACTAGTCTTATCTTGATTCGGCGGTATTGTGGTATGAAGCGGCCCGGACCGACTTTACACGTACGCTTACGTGAGACTGGTTCCACCGCCTGACATGCACTTGTTGCATAAGGTGGCTAGCGGGTGTCTATCTCTCCCATTTTAGTCGGATTGGATTCGATGAAAAGGGTCCTTATGAAGCGTAAATAGCAATTGGCATATCACGTTGTGGTTTTGATGTAGGTAAGAAACGTTCTTGCTAGTAACCTATAGCAGCCACGTAAAAACTTGCTACTACAAATTAGAGGACGTCTAACTTGTTTGTGCAGCATATGCCTTGTGATGTGATATGGCCAAAGGATGTGATGTGATGCATTGTGATGTATGAGATTGATCATATTCTTGTAATAGGATTCACGACTTGCATGTCGATGAGTACGACAACCGGCAGGAGCCATAGGAGTTGTCTCATTTTATTGTATGACCCGCGTGTCAATCATAAACGCCATGTAATTACTTTACTTTATTGCTAAATGTTAGCCATAGTAGTAGAAGTAATAGTTGGCGAGAAAACTTCATGAAGACACAGTGATGGAGATCATGATGATGGAGATCATGGTGTCGTGCCGGTGGCAGTGATGATCATGGTGCCCCGAAGATGGAGATCAAAGGAGCAAGATAATAATGGCCATATCATGTCACTATATTGATTGCATGTGATGTTTATCATGTTTACATCTTATTTGCCTAGAACGACAGTAGTAAATAAGATGATCTCTCACTAAAATTTCAAGAAAAGTGTTCACCCTAACTGTGCACCGTTGCTAAGGATCGTTGTTCCGAAGCACCACGTGATGATCGGGTGTGATAGGTTCTAACGTTCGCATACAACGGGTGTAAGCCAGATTTACACACGCGAATCACTTAGGTTGACTTGACGAGCCTAGCATGTACAGACATGGCCTCGGAACACGGAAGACCGAAAGGTCGAACATGAGTCGTATGGAAGATACGATCAACATGGAGATGTTCACCATGGATGACTAGTCCGTCTCACGTGATGATCGGACACAGCCTAGTTGACATGGATCATGTGTCACTTGGATGACTAGAGAGATGTCTATCTAAGTGGGAGTTCATTAAATAATTTGATTATGTGAACTTAATTATCATGAACTTAGTCTAAAATTATCTTTACAATCTATATTGTAGATCCAATGGCCAACGTGAATGTCACCCTCAATTTCAACACGTTCCTAGAGAAAACCAAGCTGAAAGATGATGGAAGCAACTATGCAGACTGGGTCCATGGCTTGAGGATCATCCTCATAGCTTCCAAGAAATTGTATGTCCTTGATGCACCACTAGGTGACCCACCCCTTCTCCCAGCAGAGCAAGAGGTTGCGAACGCTTGGCATTCTCGCTGTGATGATTACTCATTGTTCAGTGCGGCATGCTTTACAGTTTAGAACCGGGGTTCCAAAAGTGTTTTGAGCAACACGGAGCATATGAGATGTTCCAAGAGCTGAAACTGGTTTCCAAGCTCATGCCCGGGTCGAGAGATATGACGTCTCCGACAAGTTCTTCAGCTGTAAGATGGAGGAGAATAGTTCTGTCAGTGAGAACATCCTCAAGATGTCTGGGCTACACAACCGCTTGACTCAGCTGGGAGTTAATCTCCCGGATGACTCGGTCATTGACAGAATCCTCCAATCGCTTCCACCTAGCTTCAAGAGCTTTGTGATGAACTACAACATGCAAGGGATGGAGAAGTCCATTCCTGAGTTGTACTCGCTGCTGAAATCAGCGGAGTCGAGATCAAAAAGGAGCATCAAGTGTTGATGGTTAATAAGACCACTAGTTTCAAGAAAGGCAAGGGTAAGAAGAACTTCAAGAAGGACGGCAAAGCTGTTGCCGCGCCCGGTAAGCAAGTTGCCGGGAAGAAGAAGAACAAGAATGGACCCAAGCCTGAGACTGAGTGTTTTTATTGCAAGGGTACCGGTCACTGGAAGCGGAACTGCCCCAAGTACTTAGCGGATAAGAAGGACGGCAACATTAAAGGTATATGTGATATACTTGTTATTGATGTGTACCTAACCAGCGCTCGTAGTAGCTCCTGGGTATTTGATACCGGTGCAGTTGCTCACATTTGTAACTCCAAGCAGGAGCTACGGAATAAGCGGAGGCTGGCAAAGGACAAGGTGACGATGCGCGTCGGGAATGGTTCCAAGGTCGATGTGATCGCCGTTGGCACTCTACCTCTACATCTACCTTCGGGATTAGTGTTAAACCTTAATAATTGTTATTTAGTACCAGCTTTGAGCATGAACATTGTATCTGGATCTCGCTTGATTCGAGATGGCTACTCATTTAAATCTGAGAATAATGGTTGTTCTATTTATATGAGAGAATTTTTTTATGGTCATGCCCCGCTGGTCAATGGTTTATTTTTGATGAATCTCGAACGTGATGTTACACATGTCCATAGTGTGAGTACCAAAAAGTGTAAGGTTGATAACGATAGTCCCACTTACATGTGGCACTGCCGCCTTGGTCATATTGGTGTCAAACGCATGAAGAAGCTCCATACTGATGGACTTTTGGAGTCTCTTGATTTCGAATCATTTGACACGTGCGAACCATGCCTCATGGGCAAGATGATCAAGACTCCGTTCTCCGGAACAATGGAGCGAGCAACTGACTTGTTGGAAATAATACATACCGATGTATGCGGTCCAATGAGTGTCGAGGCTCGTGGTGGCTACCGTTATGTTCTCACCCTCACCGATGACTTGAGTAGATATGGGTATGTCTACTTAATGAAACATAAGTCTGAAACTTTTGAAAGGTTCAAGGAATTTCAGAGTGAGGTAGAGAATCGACGTGACAGGAAAATAAAGTGCCTATGATCTAATCGTGGCAGAGAATATTTAAGTCACGAGTTTGGCACGCACCTAAGGAAATGTGGAATTGTTTCACAACTCACGCCTCCTGGCACACCTCAGCGAAATGGTGTGTTTGAACGTCGTAATCGCACTCTATTAGATATGGTACGATCTATGATGTCTCTTACCGACTTACCGCTATCATTTTGGGGATATGCATTAGAGACTGCCGCATTCACTTTAAATAGGGCACCGTCAAAATCCATTGAGGCGACACCGTATGAATTATGGTTTGGAAAAAAACCTAAGCTGTCGTTTCTAAAAGTTTGGGGATGCGATACTTAGGTGAAGAAACTTCAACCTGAGAAGCTCGAACCCAAAGCGGACAAGTGTGTCTTCATAGGATATTCCAAAGAGACTATTGGGTATACCTTCTACCTATGATCCGAGGGCAAAGTCTTTGTTGCCAAGAATGGATCCTTTCTCGAGAAAGAGTTTCTCTCGAAAGAAGTAAGTGGGAGGAAAATAGAACTTGATGAGGTAATTGTACCTCCACTCGAACCGGAGAGTAGCGCAACACATGATGTTGTTTCTGTGGAGCCTACACTGGCTGGAGAGGAAGTTAATGATGATGATCATGAAACTTCAAATCAAGTTACTATTGAACGTCGAAGGTCCACTAGGACACGTTCCGCACCAGAGTGGTACGGCAACCCTGTCCTAGAGATCATGTTGTTAGACAACGGTGAACCTTCGAACTATGAAGAAGCGATGGCAGGCACAGATTCCAACAAATGGCTTGAAGCCATGAAATCCGAGATAGGATCCATGTATGAGAACAAAGTATGGACTTTGGTGGACTTGCCTGATGATAAGCGAGCCATTGAAAATAAATGGATCTTTAAGAAGAAGACTGACGCGGATGGTAATGTGACCCTCTATAAGGCTCGGCTTGTCGCTAAGGGTTATCGACAAGTTCAAGGAGTTGACTACGATGAGACTTTCTCACCCGTAGCGATGCTGAAGTCTGTTCGAATCATGTTAGCAATTTCCGCATTTTATGATTATGAGATCTGGCAAATGGACGTCAAAACGGCATTCCTCAATGGCTTCCTCAAGGAAGAACTGTATATGATGCAGCCGGAAGGTTTTGTCGATCCTAAAGATGCTAACAAGGTATGCAAGCTCCAGCGCTCCATCTATGGGCTGGTGCAAGCATCTCGGAGTTGGAACATTCGCTTTAATGAAATGATTAAAGCGTTTGGGTTTGTACATGTTTATGGAGAACCTGTATTTACAAGAAAGTGAGTGGGAGCCCTGTAGCATTTCTCGTATTATATGCGGATGACATACTGATAATGGGAAATGATATAGAACTCTTGGAAAGTATAAAGGCCTACTTGAATAAGTGTTTTTCAATGAAGGACCTTGGAGAAGCTGCTTACATATTAGGTATTATGATCTATAGAGATAGATCGAGACACCTCATAGGTCTTTCACAAAGCACATACCTTGACAAGATATTGAAGAAGTTCAATATGGATCAGTCCAAGAAGGGGTTCTTGCCTGTGTTACAAGGTGTGAGATTGAGTACGACTCAATGCCCGACCACGGCAAAGGATAGAGAAGAGATGAGTGTCATCCCCTATGCTTCAGCCATAGGCTCTATTATGTATGCCATGCTGTGTACCGGACCTGATGTGAACCTTGCCATAAGTTTGGTAGGGAGGTACCAAAGTGATCCCGGAGCGAAACACTGGACAGCGGTCAAGAATATCCTGAAGTACCTGAAAAGGACAAAGGACTTGTTTCTCGTATATGGAGGTGCTGAAGAGCTCGTCATAAAGGGTTACGTCGATGCTAGCTTCGACACAGATCCGGACGACTCCAAGTCGCAAATCGGATACGTGTATATTTTGAACGGAGGGGCAGTCAGCTGGTGCAGCGGCAAGCAAAGCGTCGTGGCGACATCTACATGTGAAGCGGAGTACATAGCTGCTTCGGAAGCAGCAAAGGAAGGAGTCTGGATGAAGGAGTTCATCACCGACCTAGGAGTAATTCCAAGTGTGTCGGGCCCGATGACTCTATTCTGTGACAACACTAGAGATAGTGCCCTTGCGAAGGAGCCCAGGTTTCACAAGAAGACAAGACACATCAAGCGCCGCTTCAACTCCATCCATGATTACATTCAGGAGGGAGATATAGATATTTGTAAAGTGCATACAGATCTGAATGTCACAGATCCGTTGACTAAACCTCTCTCACGAGCAAAACATGATCAACACCAGAATGCTATGGGTGTTCGAATCATCACAATGTAACTAGATTATCGACTCTAGTGCAAGTGGGAGAATGTTGGAAATATGCCCTAGAGGCAATAATAAAATGGTTATTATTGTATTTCCTAGTTCATGATAATTGTCTATTGTTTATGCTATAATTGTGTTAACCGGAAACCCTAATACATGTGTGAATACATAGACCACAACATGTCCCTAGTGAGCCTCTAGTTGACTAGCTCGTTGATCAATAGATGGTCACGGTTTCATGACCATGGACATTGGATGTCGTTGATAATCGTGCTGCTGTTGGAGCCCTTCCCTAACCTCTCCTTCCTCCTTGCTGGATCAAGGCGTAGGAGACGTCACCGGGCTGCACGTGTGTTGAACGCGGAGGCGCCCTTGTTCGGTGCTTAGATCGGAATCCACCGCGATATGAATCACTGCGAGTACGACTCTATCAACCGCGTTCTTTTAACGCTTCCGCTTAGCGATCTTCAAAGGTATGAAGATGCAATCTCTCCCCACTCGTTGCTGGTTTCTTGATAGACAGATCTTGGTGACACTTAGGAAAATTTTGATTTACTACTACGTCTCCCAACACATGCATCAACAATTAGCAGATATCCATATGAACAAGTTACAGATATCAACATAAGTAGAGGTTGAACACCTTTTGTTCATTCATCATGCTAATTCATCGGACTTAGATCACTTCCCATGCTAAGTCATCGGACTTAGTTCACGTACCATCTGTGTCTCCAACACACCCACACACCTGTTGTAAAAACGTTTGGACGTAGCACAAGAGCGGTCATCCAAATGTCCTTGACCGTGGACACGGCTATTCGAATAGTTTTACACTCTACAGAGGTTGCACACTTTACCCACAAGACTCGGGGAACTTCCGTGTCATCCATGACTCGCGGTATTTAACATACCTGAGGTAAGCACCCGAACAATGCCTTTCCCATGGTGATACTAAACAAGGAGTCCACTCATTAGTGCCATCCATGATGATATACATCACTCGTGTCATCCATGAGGGCACGCAACGGTGTGCCCGGTGCCTGTAAAGACAGCGCATGACCTTCCACTCAGGGACGACCCCGTCTCAAGAGTGACCACTTCACTCTTGCCACTAGTAATGCGGGCTCCTTGCTAGCACCAACCATAGTAATCAACAAATCCCCGTCCCATAAGGAGTATCTTGGTCGTACATGTAAGGTTGGAATAACGGTCGCAACATACACCAATCCGTTTTTGAAAACCACAACACTCACTTGTTTCGGTACACCACTTCTTTCTCAAGTGGTCACCCATATCATCATCATCTCCCTCGGGCATTAGTGGCACCCGACAGTTTTTTTCCGAAAAATCTTTGAAATCATTTCTTTCTTGCCATCACTATGCATAAGTCCCATCCCTCTTGCATAGCATCTATTAGCATCCTAACTACACCCACCCGCATAACCCTCATAAGGTGGTAGGGTCATGCACGATGCAAGTGTCAATGGTAAGAGTATCAGAGGTATCCCACCGAAGGGGGAACATCTCATCATGATCATTTCATCGAATTAACAAGTGCTATATGACATGCATGAAAAAGTTTCTTAACATGGTCAAAGGGCTGCTTGCCTGGCTCAACAAAGTCTCTGGGGTCTTCGAAGTCTTCAGGTCCAACTTCTTCGTCAACCGCGCAATCTATCATCGCGAAATAAAGCGATAAAAATAAGCAATCACACAAAACAGAGCACTCAACCTGCTACCAAAAATGTTCACCTACTCTGATAAATACTAGAAGTCATACTAAAAATATTCTCTTAGGGTTTTGCTGTGGAAAAGATTTTGGAAATAAAATAACAAAGGCAAAAAGGTGCCTATATATAGGTTTTAAAATAAAACTGTACTAAAAATAGTTTTAAACATTTCTATAAATGGCACTATTAAATTCTATAGAATATTCTAAGATTTTTGGTGGAAGAAATATTGTCATAGGATAAATATTGATTTCTGTGGGATTTTTGGAAGTCTACAGAAAAAACAAAAAGAAAAGGGGCTACTGTGCCCTTTCGGGCCAGAATGCCTGGCCGAAACCGGCCTAGAGAGGGAAGCCAGCCCAGGCGAGGAGCCACGCACGACAGGTTTAGTTTTAAACATGCCCGCGGGCCCGGCCTACCAGCGAGAGGGGAAGGGGGCGAGGGGATGACAGGTGGGCCTCACCTGTCATCCCTCTCCCCACGACAGGGACAGAGGAGGAGCTCACCGGAGGCTACGAGCCATGGCAGTCGGAGTGGAGGGCACCGGCATGCTCCTGGGGGCGTCACGCATTGGAGGGAGGTCATAGGGTCGCCGGGGAGAGAGGAGAACGCCGGCAAGGGGGGATGCCCGACGGTGGCGGCGAGGGTTTGGGTCTGGAGAGGGATCCTAACCACGAGGGAGAGCGCTCTGGTCACGTTGGCGAAGCGGAGGAAGGGGAAGAGTGAGGAGGGGGAGTAGGAGGAGCGGGGATGCGTATTTATAGGCGAGCGCCGGCTCACCATGAATGCGATGCACTGACAAGCACGGGGCGATCACAACAGGCCACGGGGGCGGGCGAGGCCATGTCTGGGGGCTACCTGGACGCAGTCTGTGCGCAGGAGGAGGGAAGGCAGCCAGGAGGGGGGCCTGGAGGTGCGCGCGTGCGAGCGCGGCCACTGGTCGGTTCGGGCGGTGCCGTGCACGCGAGAGAGAGAGAGGGGAGAGAGGGGGTGACCGGGCGGCGTGCTGCGGAAGCCAAGGAGGGGCAGAGGAGACATGCTAGGGCGGCCCAAGGCTATCGGGTGGCACCGGGCAGGGGCGGCTATAGTGCGGGAGCGCACTATAGCGCGCTCCAGAGTGCCCAAATGGACCGCCCAGGCATATTCTATGCCCACCCGCGTGTCTCCTAGTGTCTTGGGGTATAGGAGATGCCCAAAGGCTAGCATAGGCTAGGGGAGAGCTCTGGAGGAGCCTTAGGGTAGAAGGAAATGGGGAGAGGGGTAGAAAAAGATGCTGCCAGGGGTAGAAACAGGGGTTTTACCCCACCTCATAGTGGCCTGATGACTTGGACTTTTGCAGGAGGTGAAATGCATCTATGTGAGGCTGTGGTAAAAAATTGGTACCAAGGGTAAACGGGAAAGGGGTGAAAAAGCTGGTTCTACAAAATCACCAGAAGGTGTTTGATGAGGTTTTGGGCAAGAAATATTTACCAGCTTACTGAGATATTTACCAGGGTCAAAGGCTAGGTAGAAATGAGGGGATTCACTAAGTTTGAGCTCAAGAGGAAAAAGTTGACAATGGAAGTTTGATAAACCCTAGAATTTAGCAGAATCAGATTTCTGTACATCCAATGATGCTAGGCTTTTACCCTTGATGCACCACTTAGTGTATCATCACTATTTTTCCATTAGAGCATGACCAAAAAGTTTGAGGCCAAGGGGAGACACTTCACATTGTAAAGTTGCTCAAATTTGATTCTGGACAAGAATGGTTTTGGGATGATTTTATGAACAAAACCAACTTGGATTGAGATGAAACTTTGCAAGGTCATCACCCATGATAGTGTTGACTTGCTAGAATTTTCTTGGAATTTATTGAGAATATTTCTTATGAAAATATTCCAAAAGCTTGATTTGAATAGATAGGGTTTTGAGGGGTTTTGCCTATGATCTGATCATGCCCTGGTGTTGATACTCATATATATGGAAAATATATGTCCACTAAGTTTCTCTAAATTTTCTCAAATATTTTTAAAGCATTTAAATAATTTTTCCCTATGAAAAACCATTTCTGTCTTTAAGAAAAATCCTTTAAATAAATTATGAAAAATAATATTTGGTGGTTTTGGGAAGTCATACATATAGTAGGTTTGAAATAAAGCCTTTGGGAAAGAAGGGTCAACCTGATTTGAGGACTTGAAGTGCAAACCTCATTTCAGGGGGTTTTGGAAACTTAATTTAAATAAATCATTTTTAGTTTAAAAAAATTTGATAAAATTAGTTTTGGGCACTATTCACATGGCATGATCTTTGGGCAAGAGGTTTGGGTCAAGGAAGATGAATATGAAGTGGAATAGAATCTAGGAGTGCCATAAAACACAATCAACAAGCAAGCAAACAACATAGCAAGCAAGCACAAGCACATAGAAACAGTTTTAGTTGGCTCCAAATTTTATAAACCCAAACATAACAATGTGCTACAATCACAGGGTGTGAGAAACCTTCCCCCCTTACAAGAATCTCGTCCCCGAGATTCCTAGGCTAAGCACTAAAAAGATGCGGGAACTCCGATCTAAGATAATCTTCATGCTCCCATGTTGCTTCAGCCTTAGTGTGGTTGCTCCACTAGACCTTGAAGTACTTGATGGTGCGGCTTCGGGTGCAGCACTCGGCTTCATCCAAAATGCGAACTGGCCTCTCACGATAAATGAGATCTGGCTGAAGATCGATGGCTTGATGGTCGACGTCCTGGTAGAGGTCGGGGCGGTTGGGAACTTGTAGACACTTCCGGAGCCGTGACATGTGAAAGACGTTGTGCACATCTGACAGCTCGGAAGGTAACTCTAGCTGATATGCGAGCTTCCCTTTGACATGGAAACGCTTGTTCCCTTTGAGAGGTGTGACTCGCAGGTAGACATGGTCCGCGACACAGAAACTCATGTCTCGTCGGTGAGAGTCGGCGTAGCTCTTCTGCCTAGTCTTGGCGGTCTCAAGGCGTTCGCGGACAAGTTGCACTTGCTCTTCGGCTTCACGGAGGATGTCTGGCCCAAAAACTAATCCTTCTCCGGTCTTTGACCAGTTGAGGGGAGTACGACACTTGCGTCCATACAACACCTCAAATGGCGCCATCTGAAGACTCGACTGATAGCTGTTGTTGTAGGAGAACTCGGCGAATGGTAGGCAATCTTCCCACTTGGCTCCATATGCTAAAACGCAAGCTCGAGCATGTCTTCGAGTATCTGATTTACTCGCTCTGTTTGCCCACTGTTCTGAGGGTGAAATGCAGTGCTGAAGGAGAGCTTGGTTCCCAACGCTTCTTGGAACCTATTCCAGAATCTTGAGGTAAATTGGGTTCCTCGATCCGACACAATCTCCTTAGGAACCCCGTGGAGGCTCACAATCTGGTTAATGTAGAGGTTGGCCAACTGGTTCCCATTGTAGGTCGTCTTGACAGGAATGAAGTGGGCTACCTTGGTCAGGTGGTCGATAGTGACCCAAATGGAATCATGTCCTTTGCTTGACCTCGGCAAACCGGTGATGAAATCCATCACGACCTTATCCCACTTCCATTCAGGCACTTTGAGGGGCTGCAGCAGCCCAGTGGGTTGCTGATGCTCAGCCTTGACCCTCTAGCATATGTCACACTTAGCCACGAACGTGCCTATCTCCCGCTTCATGCCATGCCACCAGAATCTTGCCTTGAGGTCTTGATACATCTTGGTTCCTCCAGGGTGGATGGAGTATGGAGTGTCATGAGCTTCTTGCAAGATCAGGTTCTTGAGCTCCTCTTTATTGGGTATGCAGATGCGATCCCCGAACCATACAAATCCTTGTTCATCCACTCAGAATCCTGGGGCCTTGCCTGCCTTGATCTTCCTCCTGATGCCTTCAATGCTCTCGTGTCCCTTCTGGGCCTCCTTGATATCATCCATCAAGGTAGGCTTTGCTTTGAGGTTGGCGAGGAATCCTGGTGCAACCAGTTCCAAGCCGAAGCTCTCAAGCTCTTCATACAGGGCGGGTAGCCTTTCCTTAATCATAGCATTCAAGGAACAAGCCTTTCTACTTAAGGCATCTGCTACTACATTGGCCTTCCTGGGGTGGTATTGAACACTGAGGTCGTAATCCTTGATCAATTCCAACCATCTTTGCTGCCTCATGTTCAACTCCCTTTGAGTGAAGATATACTTCAAACTCTTGTGGTATGTGAATATCTCACATCGCTTCCCTAGAAGGTAATGTCGCCATGTCTTCAAGGCATGAACCACGACTGCCAACTCGAGATCATGAGTTGCGTAGTTCTCTTCATAAGGATGTAGCTGTCTAGACAGAAATGCTAAAACTCTGCCTTCCTGCATTAGAACACCTCCAAGTCCGGTTCTTGATGCATCACAATAAATCACAAACTCCTTGTGAATATCAAGGGTGGCCAAAATAGGGGTTGTGGTCAATCTCTTCTTGAGCTCCTAGAAGCTTTCCTCACACTTAGCTGTCCACTCAAACTTCTTGTCCTTCTTCAAAAGCTGGGTCATGGGTCGGGCAATGCTTGAGAACCCTTCCATGAACTTGCGGTAATAACCCGTGAGTCCGAGGAAGCTCCTGACTTCCTTTACAATGGTTGGGGTTTGCCACTCAGTCACGGCTTCAATCTTAGCAGGATCCACTGATAATCCTTCTGCAGTCAACACATGACCCAAGAATCCAACTTCATGCAGCCAACATTCACACTTGCTGAACTTGGCATATAGCTGGTTCTCTCGAAGATTCTCTAGGACCAGTCTCAAGTGTTCCTCATGTTCTTCTTCAAACTTGGAGAAGACAAGTATGTCATCGATGAAGACGACAATGAACGTGTCCAAATACTCCATGAAGACTTTATTCATGAGGTATTAACCCGAATGACATGACCGTGTACTCATACAGGCCATACCGGGTTACAAATGCCGTCTTCGGAATATCTTGGGGTCTGATCTTCAGCTGGTAGTACCCAGACCTGAGATCGATCTTGGAGAACACCTTGGCTCCATTCAACAGATCAAACAGGTCTTCAATCTTGGGGAGTGGGTACTTGTTCTTTATTGTGACTTCATTGAGAGAACGGTAATCGACACAAAGTCTGATAGTTCCATCCCTCATTGACATGAATAAAACAGGTGATCCCCAAGGAGAGGCACTAGGGCGAATAAATCCTTTTCTGAGCTGCTCTGTCAGTTGCTTCTTCAAC
This sequence comes from Hordeum marinum, assembly GCA_022496015.1. Lineage (NCBI taxonomy): Eukaryota > Viridiplantae > Streptophyta > Magnoliopsida > Poales > Poaceae > Hordeum > Hordeum marinum. Next base: position 393,297,108 of record CM039672.1, read on the forward strand.
TCAGCCAACTCTTAGGATCCCATCCTGTAGGCCTTCTTATAGATGGGCCTTGATCCAGGCATAAGCTCAACGATGAACTCAATGTCGCGGTCAGGAGGCATTCCGGGCAGCTCATCAGGAAACACATCCGGGTACTCACATACCACTGGCACTTGATCCAACTCAACTCCCGATAGGCAGTTAGCCTGAGGGGCTTGAGTGGAGGCAGGGTTGGGGACATACTTGATTTCCACTCCTTGGCTATTAGTTATGGTGACAATCCTCTTGGCACAGTCTAACATGCCTTGGTGCTTAGTCAACCAATTCATGCCAAGGATGACATCCAAGCCTGGTGAGTCCAGAACTATAAGGTCTGCTAGGAAGTCTACCCCGTTGATGTCAATCTTCACTCCCTTACACACTATTCCAGACTTCATAACTGAACCGGGGGTTTGTATCAACATACGACTACCTAGGGGTGTAGGTTTCATGCCACTCTCTAGTGCAAACTTTTGGGTGACAAAAGAATGCGAAGCTCCACAATCAAACAATATTGTTGCTGGGGTTGAGTTGACGAGGAACATACCCAGTATGACGTCCGGGTCTTCCTGGGCTTCCTCTGCGGTGACGTGATTCACACGACCCTTGCCATTGTTGGGCTAGTTGCGGGGAGCTGGGTTCCTCGGTGGTGCTCCATGGGCTTGACCTTGGTTTCGTGCATTGGGGCACGGTGCATCTGGCTTCCTGTTAGGGCAAAGCTTAGAGATGTGTCCAGACTGACCACATCCAAAGCAAGTGGCCTGTCCCGGGTGGTTGTTGAAGTTTCTGCCACCGTTGTTTGTAACATCCCAAATTTTGGAATGTTATAATAAATATTAGAATGATTGTTTATTTGATTGAGTGATTGAATTTGAGTGAAAATTTAAACTTTCAAAAAAAACTTTTGAATGAGAGGGAATGACATGACTTTCCCATATGCTTTTGGAATTCAAATTCCTACATTTCAAATCAGTGAGAGAACATAACATGACTTCTTCATAAACAAGGAATTTGAAAAGTGGATTTGAAAATCTCTGAATTATTCTTTTGGAATTCATTTCATATTTGGTTCCATTTTAAATTTTGAAAGAATTCAAATACCCTTGACAAGATTTTGAGAGGAGTAACATGACACTCCACACCAGGGTTATTTTTTTGAAGTATTTGAACCATAAAACCCAGGGGTTTATTTGAAAATCATTTTCAAAAGGAATTAAAACCCATTTAGGCATTTTTTGAAAATATTTTTTAACTATTTATTTTGGTCGTGGAAAAATGTTCATCTTATTGCATTTATTTCCCTGATCAGTTTGGTATAACAACCTTTATTCTTTGGAATGTTTTTGATTGCCCAAAAATTGGTTTCCTTCTCTGTTATTTTATAAAAGGAAAATATTTTATTAGGAAAGTCCACCGCGCCCACCTACCAAACCAGGCCCGAATCAGATCCGAATCCCTCCCGAATCGGCCGCCCGATGCCTTTCCTTTTCTCTCCCTCTCTTTGACGCATGGGCCCCATCACCAACCGTATTCCCCGTCGCACGTCACCTTCCTTCTTCTTCCTCCTCTTTCCATCGCCGGAGCCGTCCAGATTCCGCCGTGGATCTCCTCGATCCCCTTCCTTCTGAGCACCCCGAGCCCCTGGCTATTTAAGCCACCACCCCGCACTCTGTTTTTTCCCGATTCCCCTACCCAAAGCCCTCCTATCCACCGCAATCGCTCACCGGAGCTCCACCATGGCCGTCGCACCATTGTCGATGTCCTGCTCCCACTAGCCACTCCCGTCGCCTCCTGAGCCCATCATACAAAGCACCTCGCTCACCGCATCTCCCCGTGCCCTCGCCCAAGCCCCAAACCCACTGGAGCGACCTCCCGGTCGACCACCTGATGCCACCGCCGCCTCGGAACCCACCGTTGAGGCCTCCGACCACCTCCGTCGACTCCAAGACCACCATCTTCGTCGTCGTGCTCATCCGCATCACCTGGTGCTGACGCCGTCGCCGAAGGACCACCGGAGCGATGTCCCCGTCAACCTCGCCGCCTCGGCCTAGCAGGAATCTCGCCGGAGTTGACCTCCACCGCAGTAAGTCACCCGCATCGCCCATATCCGTCTGATCCTAGCTCAACGGAGTAGATTAGATCTACTTACCCCTTCAGTTAGATCCGGTTTAGTTTAAGTGGACCGCCCGGTTTTTCTTTTCTGTTTTAGACCGAACCATTTTCTTTTAACCTATGGCCGTTCGCTCGTTTAACACATGCGCAGACACCCATCAGCCAATAAGAAACTGCCACGTCACCCCCTGTTCGTTAGAGTAGTTTTTTTCTTTTTTCTATTTTACTTTCTTTTACAGAATTAGTTCTGTTTTTGTTTTAGTCATATCTTTTATGTTTTAATTATTTTAATTTGACTCTTTTTGCATCATGTCACAAATTTTATGTAGTTTCTGTAGATATAAAGTTTGACCATATTTGAATAATTTAAATTTGAATAAAAACAAATTTGATTCAAATCTTATTTTCTAAATATCTTGAGTTCAAAAATAGATTTTTGGTTGATCCTTTTTGCTACTGGTCATTAGTGCTCTTAGTTATCAGTAGGTAGAATTTGGGAATTTTTAGAATATTTTAAATTAGCATTGTTAACAAAACAAATTCTGTTTTAGTTCTTTTTAGGTTTATTTCTATTTCTTTTGTTTCAAATTGTTTTAATTTATTTTCTTTTATATTAGTTGGAAAGTTTTACTTTGTTTTATGTTAGTTAGCAGAAGTACTTCAAACAAATTTATTTTTATGTTATTTATTATGTTTTGATAGCATGAAATCAATCCTAGTTTCATAGTAACTTGCAAATTGATTTCATTGCTAGTTTGACTTCTTATTTGAAAATATTTTTATAAATTGTTTTATAAGTTTTAATTTCTGTTAACTTAGTTGTTTTATAATTTGTTTTTCTCTTATTTTATTATTTCATTTGTTTTTCTTGTTGTTAAGTTTGTTAGGCAAAAACTTATGTTGTTTATAGTATTGTTCTCTTAGTTCTTAGTTGTTCTTTACAAGTAATCCTTTTGCTAGTAAAATATTTATAAAAATACTTTTTTTATATTTTACTTTGTTTTTGTGTTTTTACTTTTGAAAATAGGATTTATTTGTAGAGAAAACCAACCTTAGTTGTGTTGATGAAACTTTGTTGTTTTGAGTTTTGTCTTAAGTATTTCCTTCATCACAACCTTGTTGCTTTTGGTTTTGTGTTACTTTTTGATTGTTAGAATTTATTGCTAGTATGATTGCTTATATGAATGCAATGTTTTATTATTATATATTTTTATCGGAGAGTGACGAATAGTCTATCAAGTTATTTCTAAGAGCGATATTATTCTTCATCAACAGTCCAGGCAAGTTCACTTTGACCATCTATTTCATACCTATGTTTTATTGCATGTAGTGATATCATTCAGCAAATCCCTTCAGTAGTGTTATTGAAAATTCTTGTAGTCAAGTAGAATGCATGAGGTAGGAACCCACCACTTGTTACTAAAGCCTCGGGAACGTTAGTTATTTTAATGCTATGCTAAAGTAGACGGGGTCTGGTATGAGTGTTCGTGAGTGGTGTGAGAAGGAGGACTCTGCGTCAAGACGACAACTTCATGAAGTCATCTTCAAGTCCTGCATCTTCAAGACCTCAAGACTTCGAGACTCGAGAAACAAGTTTTCAATACACACTACTGGGTGAAGGATGGAATTGATGGGCATCCCTAGAGTAACCAGTGGATGGCCGGGAAGCATGGAGAAGCGCCATGAAATCTTGCGGAAAGCTTCACCCAGACTCAAAGAGACGGATGAATACTTCATGCCCGAAAGCTTGCCTGTGTAGCCACAAGTCATTATGGGCTCTGGCTTGGTTGATCTTTGTTGTGACTCTGGCTGGGCAGTGCTACGAGATGTAGTCGACGTTAGGATTGGATGGGCACTGATAGTAGCCAGGGAAACACTTTGAAAGACCATGTTTCGTTCGTCCTATTCTCAAACACCCGGCAGTGCGAGGTCTTACCAGGAGGGAACGAATCTTGTGGGTAAAGTACACAACACTCTGCAGAGTTAAACCTAATCGATTAGCTGTGTCCCCGGTTACAAACAATTTGAGCCTCTGGACTTGGATCTATCTCTGAACTCTCAACACTGGACTGCTAATTAATTGTGGGCAACTTATGATACTTGTGGGCATTAAGACATCGGTTGGCGGAACCATGTCATGTTAGGTAACCCTATAGTGAAAACTCCTGATATTCCTTTGTTGTAGGAAAATAAAAAAATAAAATCAGGTTTTATGCAAAAACCCAGACACAGAGCCATAAAGCCTTACTGCATATAGATTATAGAATAGTTTTTATCTTCTGTTCTACTATGGTGATCTTGCCGGTACATTCAATGTACTGACCTACACGGCTGCAACGTCTTATGTTGCAGATAAGCTCTACGACGGGTAAGAATACGATTCAGGGTTACGGTCTGCATTCAACCTGCCGTTGGTGTTATTGGGACTCCACTCCCGTTGACTGTTTCTGCTTAGATTTTAAGGTATACTTCAATTTTACGTTAATTACATGTGATTGCACTTTGATATATACATTGATGTACTGTGTGTGCCAGCATACTGATCCAGGGATGGCATAGAACACACAGAGGCTTGACTCGTTTTGAGTCGGGTCGCTACATTGTTGTTATTGGGGTTGTTGTAGGCTGGCCTGTGATTGGCATACTACTGAGGCTGTTAGCTCGAACGAGGTGCAGGAGGTCTAGCCTGCTGTGGCTGATAGGTTGGCTTGGCTAGGGCTGGCTGCCAGGGGCGAGGCTTCTGGTTGCTTAAGCTTCCCTTGCTGATCATCTTGCGCTTGCGAGTGTCGTCTATGGCACGACGCTTGTCTTCCAGCATGAGGGCCTTGTTTACTAAGTCTAAGAAGGTACGACAGTCGCAAATGATGAGCTAATATTGTAGGACTTGTTGAAGTCCTTCCATGAAGCGTTCCTTCTTGGCAGCCTCTGTGCTGACGTCTTCAGGTGCATATCTTGACAGCAGGTTGAACTTCTGCATGTACTCCTTGACAGAGCCACTTCCTTGCTTTAGTGCTCGGAATTCTCTCTTCTTGATAGCCATGATCCCAGAAGGAATGTGGGCATTGTGGAATCCTTCCTTGAAGTCATTCCACGTGATCTCACGTTCTCCTTGCATGACCTTGAATCCATCCCACCAAGCTCGTGCGGTACCTCCGAGGCAGTGAGAGGCATAAAGCACCTTCTCACGATCCTCATTGCAGTTGACCAATGCAAGGAGGTCCTCGATGGTGCGGATCCAGTCATCAGCATCCAATGGTTCAGCAGTCTCGGTGAAGGTTGGGGGCGAGTTCCTCATGAACTCAGACAGCATGGAGCGGCCATTGCGGTTCCTGCCTTGCTACTGGTTGTTCACAAGGGCCTGAGCCATCTGCTGGATAGCAGCATTGTTGGCTTGGCGCTCCTCCCGGAGAACTTGGATAAACTGAGCTATGGTCATGTTCTCCGGCGAAGGTGGTGGCGGGGGAATGTCTCCTTGTGGCTGCTCCTGGTGTCCTCCAGCGTGAGCAGCCCCACCAGCTCCCTGTTGCTGGCTCGAGTTGTCGGCTTCAGGGTTGGTGAAGGAGTTGTTGCGGGTAGCAGTCACCATCCTATTTGGAACAGCCAATTCAAACAACTGGGATTGACAAGAGGATAGGCAATAACGAAAAAGCGCGCCTAAGGGGGTTGGTCAAGTGCAAGTGTGTTAAAACAAAGGTCGAAAGACCAACTTATATTAAGATAGACGATGCAGTCGCTTACATGTTGCCTAAGGCAAAAGTGCGACTTGCATCGGAACACAAACAACAAAACAAACAACAAACACACATGGTTTCATATGAACCATTACACAGACTCAACTTCGCATGAGGGATACATGACTGATCCTACCCTAGGGGTTCTCGGACTCAGGTGGTGGAGTGCTCGGTCTCGTAGTCATGCTCCTCTGGGTCTTCCTCCTGTTCATCATCTGAACGGGCATCGTTCCCGGTCAAAGGGGTCTCGGAATGAGGAGGTCCATCCCGACGATGCTTTGCAGGCGGGTTGATGAAGAGCTCACGGTACTCCTTCGCACTCATGTGATGACTACGCGTAGGTGCATCACTAGCTGGGGGTACTCCTCCTCGATAGGCGACAGCTGGTCGTCCCTCAGGGGCTCCATCCCTCTTGATCTTGTCTGGCTTCGTCTTGGCTTGTATAAGTAGCTCTCGGGTGTGGTGAAGTTCCTCGCGGAGCTTCACGGACTCCTTCATCAAGTTATGAACCAGACTATCGGCGGTGAGGCTGAAGTAGGTCTGGAACCTGAGTGGTGTGCCATCTTCCTTGGTCGGAATCAGCGTCCAACTCTCGCCAAAGTCATCCTTCCTGAAGGGAAGGTAGCGAGTAGCTGGCTCGTCAGCCATCTCTGGAATGATGTCTCGAAGGTGTAGGAGTGCCTTGCATGCAGCTGTCTCGACTGCGAGTATCATGGTCTCCATCTGTGGTCCTTCAAAGAACCAACTAGTCGGGGAGTCGTTTGCCTTCACGACCACATCGACGTAGTACTCCTTTGTGACGGCATCGACCTAGTGCTCGTGGTAGAGGAAAATGGGTGGTTGGCGAAACTGGCACTTCTCCAGGCTATCCCCAAGGAGTAAGGGAAAGCCAGATGTCAGGAAGGCTTCGGGTACAACGACCATCTACAAAGGTTTGAAAGGAGGAGAGTCAGCAAAGTCTTGTGTGAAGCATAGGAGAGGTAAATAGTGTAGAATTCCTAAGTTCCAATGCTAGGTGTAGTTTTGAAAATGACTTTTATCCTGTCTTACGTCCATGCTAACTAAGGGCTTCCTACAGTCAGGATGGCTCTGATATGAGCTCTTTGGGGACCCTGACTCATATGTCGAGATCACCAAATGCATGTGTACAGTGATCCCAGAGATCAATGCTCACTGAACATACAGAAGCTGAATAACAAGAGTCTTACATCCATACTTAACGTCCTACACAAATAACGACTACGAAGGTCTTAGTCTTACATAGATAGGGCCGCACGGGCCAAACACTTAAAATAGAACAAGCAGCAGAAATCTTGGTCAAAAGCGTGAACCCATGCCATCTGCCTTAACCTACAGGCATTCTGACTGCGAAGCGTCCTAGTTCACATGTTCGTCTCCAACGAACTCTTCAACATACTCCTGTTCTTCCATGTCTGGCCAATTAAATAACTAGTAGCGAACCAATGAGTACTTTGAATGTACTCGCAAGCAACCCAAGTTGTGGAACAAGGTAACAATGATGCATGATATAGCACTAAGCAGGTGATTTTGCGGAAAGCTAATTTGAATGCAAATGTCATGACCAAGTAACTAGTGAGCATGCATCAACAATTAGCAGATATCCATATGAACAAGTTACAGATATCAACATAAGTAGAGGTTGAACACCTTGTGTTCATTCATCATGCTAAGTCATCGGACTTAGATCACTTCCCATGCTAAGTCATCGGACTTAGTACACGTATCATCTGTGTCTGCAACACACCCTCACACCCGTTGTAAAAACATTTGGACGTAGCACAAGAGCGGTCATCCAACTGTCCTTGACCGTGGACACGGCTATTCAAATAGTTTTACACTCTACAGAGGTTGCACACTTTACCCACAAGACTCGGGGAACTTCCGTGTCATCCACAATTCACGGTATTTAACATACCCGAGGTAAGCACCCGAACAATGCCTTCCCCATGGTGATACTAAACAAGGAGTCCACTCGTTGGTGCCATCCCTCATGATATACATCACTTGTATCATCCATGAGGGCACACAACGGTGTGCCCGGTGCCTGTAAAGACAGCGCATGACCTTCCACTCAGGGACGACCCCGTCTCAAGAGTGACCACTTCACTCTTGCCACTAGTAATGCGGGCTCCTTGCTAGCACCAACCATAGTAATCAACAAAGCCCCGTCCCATAAGGGGTATCGTGGTCGTACATGTAAGGTTGGAATAATGGTCGCAACTTACACCAATCCATTTTTGAAAACCACAACACTCACTTGTTCCGGTATACCACTTCTTTCTCAAGTGGTCACCCATCTCATCATCATCTCCCAAGGGCATTAGTGGCACCCGATGGTTTTTTTCGAAAAATCTTTGAAATCATTTCTTTCTTGCCATCACTATGCATAAGTCCCATCCCACTTGCGTAGCATCTAGCATCTATTAGCATCCTAACTACACCCACCCGTGTAACCTTCATAAGGTGGTAGGGTCATGCACGATGCAAGTGTCAATGGTAAGAGTATCGGAGGTATCCCATCGAAGGGGAACATCTCATCATGATCATTTCATTGAATTAACAAGTGCTATATGACATGCGTGAAAAAGTTTCTTAACATGGTCAAAGGGATGCTTGCCTGGCTCAACAAAGTCTCCAGGGTCTTCAAAGTCTTCGGGTCCAACTTCTTTGTCAACCACGCAATCTATCGTCGCGAAATAAAGTGATAAACATAAGCAATCACACAAAACAGAGCACTCAACCTGCTACCAAAAATGTTCACCTACTCTGATAAATACGAAAAGTCATACTAAAAATATTCTCTTAGGGTTTTGCTGTGGAAAAGATTTTGGAAATAAAATAACACAGGCAAAAAGGTGCCTATATATAGGTTTCAAAATAAAACAGTACTAAAAATAGTTTCAAACATTTTTACAAATGGCACTATTAAATTCTATAGAATATTCTAAGATTTTTGGTGGAAGAAATATTGTCATAGGATAAATATTTATTTCTGTGGGATTTTTCGAAGTCTATAGAAAAAAAGAAAAATAAAAGGGGCTACTGTGCCCTTTTGGGCCAGAATGCCTGGCCGAAACCGGCCTAGAGAGGGAAGCCGGCCCAGGCGAGGAGCCGCGTGCGGCTGGTTTAGTTTTAAACCTGCCCGCGGGCCCGACCTGCCAGTGAGAGGGGGAGGGGCGAGGGGATGACAGGTGGGCCCCACCTGTCATCCCTCTCCTCGCGATAGGGACAGAGGAGGAACTCATCGGAGGCTACGAGCCACGACGGCCGGAGTGGAGGGCATCGGCGTGCTCCTGGGGGCGTCGTGCATCGGAGGGACGTCACGGGGTCGCCAGGGAGAGGGGAACACCGATGAGGGAGGATGCCCGACGGTGGCGGCGAGGGTTTGGGTCAAGAGAGGGCTCCTGACCACGGGGGAGAGCGCTCTGGTCACGGGGGAGAAGCGGAGGAAGGGGGAGAGCGAGGAGGGGGGAGCAGGAGGAGCGGGGAGGCCTATTTATAGCCGAGCGCCGACTCACCGTGGACGCGGTGCGCCGGCAAGCACGGGGCGCTCACCAAAGGCCACGGGGGTAGGCGAGGCCGTGTCTGGGGGCTACCAGGACACGGTGTGCGCGCGGGAGGAGGGAAGGCAGACAGGAGGGGGCCCCAGAGGTGCGCGTGTGCGGGCGCGGCCACTGGCCGGTTCAGGCGGTGTCGTGCGCACGCGAGAGAGAGAGGGGAGAGAGCGGGGCGACCGGGTGGTGTGCTGCGGACGCCGAGGGGGGCAGAAGGGACATGTTGGGGCGGCCTGTTGGGGATATAACCCCACGGTATGACCCGCCCTAAGGGCTCCGGGTTATGCTTGACGGTTCATACACTAGCCCAAGGCGAGCCGGTGGTCCTAAAGCCCAGGAAGCTTGGCGGCTCATAAGGTGGGCCGGACAGTGGCCCAGAAGACCCGGGTGTGTAAGCCGCCCGGGGACAACTTGGACAAGAAGATAGAGGAAGACTCGGATAAACAATGAGAGTCGGTTACCAATTGTATGACCCGTGATCTAGACCTCTTATATAAAGGGAGACCCGGGGCGACTTAGAGATCAGGTTGTCGAATACCAGGTCAAGCTTCAGCTCCCTTGTAATCGGTACATCAAGCAATATAAACATAAGCATGACGTAGGCTATTACCTCAAGTTGAGGGGCCGAATCTAGGTAAATCCGTGTCTCTCGTCCCCATCAACCCCTTTGAGTCCATCACGTTAGCAATGGCCTCGAACCGAAGTCCATTTACCCGGACATCTGCCGTGACAAAACCACGACAGTTGGCGCCCGCCATGGGGCTTGCACTTGGTGGTGTTGAGTTCTTGAAGGGCTCTCTCCCGGGGCTCGAGGGATACGTGGTTGGTAGGATGAGCAAGAGTCGCCGCGGCCGGCTCTACATCGACGACGCCGGCTGGGGGCTTGAGGCCGGCTCTGTGGAGTATGGCTTCCGGGTTCCATTCGGTGGGATCCATGTGTTCATCGAAAAAGTTGATGGAACAACACCCGGGCCGAACGTCTGCACCAACCTCGTCGAGCCAGCTCAGCGTCTGCAACCTGCTTGTCGTGTGCAGCCCGCCCGCGTTAGCCCGGGCCGGAAGCACGTCTTCATGGGCTTTACTCAAGGTATGGATCTGGAAGCTTCCGGATCACAAGAAACTCTCGTTTACTCAGAGGACGAATCTTCAAGCGGAGAGACAGAGTCGGTTTACAGGCTTCACAACGGCGGGCTAGGGGGCCATGAGGAGCTCTGCCCTGAGTCGGACCGCTCTGAGGCGGACGATCTTGGGTCGCCAGTTCATTCTGCCGTGTTCATGGCGGGGTCAGTCCCAGGCATGAATAGTATGCCCGCAGGGGCCGCCACCTCAGGCGATAACCTGCCACCGCCAGCTCAAGTTCTTTTGGAGCTGATGGACGAGCTCACGGCCCTAATGGCTACTAACGTTACACCGGACAATCAAGCGACAAGGAACTTGGAGATTGCAAGGATCAAGGACCGGATGGCGGAAGAGCAGCAGAGGATGGCTGAGTTAAAAGCCCAGATGGAGCAAGAGGCAGAACGCATCAAGACAGACGCTTTCCGTCTTGGACTGGAGCAACAATCGACAGCCGCGGTTCATCGGATGAGGCATCAATCCCGTCTGCCGGAACGTTATGAGGCAAGAAACCTCTTCGACACGCCAGGGACAGGGCAAATAGCAGATGCACCTGGAAGCCGCCCGGCGGCTCGGCGAGTGACTCAACCGACCCGGCTAAATCAGGCCTCGCCTGCGGCCTTTCCAACACCGGCGGGTCATTATTCTAACCCAGCCGAGAATATGGTGGCAGCAGCCTCCCGGCTCGAAACAATTGCTATTCCGGATGAGGCGCCCTTTGCGGAGGAGGTGCGAAACACCATTGGATACTTGCAGACGGCGATGGCCCAGCAGGAAAAGTACACCTACAGCCGAAGCCATGTTCATTCAACCCCTCTCCCTAGCCAGAGTTTTAGCCGGCGCTACGAGTCGCCGGCGGGTTCTAGCAGCAACTGGCATCGTGAGATTCCAACGGGTCATCGGCTGGCTGTGGATACACAAGCATTCAGAAATCATGCAAGAGGCTAGCAAGAGGTGACAGAGCCCGCGCCATTCGTGTTAGTAGGAGTTGGAGGAACCACCAGAGTGGGGGTGCCATGTTTATCACCAGCTGTGCGGAGTGAGCGGCTGCCAAAGGATTTCAAAGGGCCCCGCAAAGTTCCAAATTACACCGCAGATTTACCCCCAGAGGCTTCGGTGGAAAGTTATGAACTAGCCATGGAAATGCTAGACGTCAGTGAGGCGGTTTGTGCCAAATACTTCATCATGATGCTTGAAGGCCCGGCCCGCACATGGTTGAAGGGATTGCCACCCAATACCATCAACTCATGGGCAGAGCTGAGAGCCAGATTCATTAAAGACTTTCAAGGAACGTGTAAACAACCCATGACCATCGTGGATCTTGATCACTATGTTCAACAGGAGAATGAGTTAGCTCATCATTGGGTACGGCGGGTCTCGACCATCATCCACTCTTCGGAGTAGATCACGGCGGCTTAGGTAGTATTGATCCTAGAGAAGAACTGCCACTTTGTCCCGCTAAAGCAGAAGCTTGGCCGGCTTAAGCGCACATGTCAAGATATGGGAGAGCTCATGACTACTCTCAGGAAATACGCCGACTCTAACAACACAAAGGATCCGGGCTCCGACAAGGAGAAGGCCGGCCAAGGCAAGAAGGGCAATCAGAGCAAGGGTACGGCAAACAATGGTAGCCAGAGCAAACAAAAGGGATCAGAAGTTGCGCAAGCGGGCGCTCAATGCGGTTGCACCAGCCCTACCACAGTATTTACGATGGTCTGAGTATGATATAACATGGAGCCGGGAGGATCACCCGCCACGTGTCGATGACCCAAGGCGGCTGGCCTTGGTTGTGGCCCCCAAGTGGGAGGGTATATGGTGAATAAAGTGTTAATAGATGCAGGCAGCAATATTAATATCCTCTACTATGATACTTTTCGGTGGATGAAATTCCTAGACAAGGATTTAAAACCCTCGTCCATCGTTTTTCATGGTGTGGTGCCAGGCAAGTCGGCGTATCTGGTGGGCAGGATTTCTTTGGAAGTGGCCTTTGGTGACTAGTATAACTACAGGGTGGAGTCCTTGTGGTTTGAGGTGGTAAAAATCAAGAGTCCTTACCACGCACTGTTTGTGTTGGAAATATGACCTAGAGGCAATAATAAATTAGTTATTATCATATTTCCTTGTTCATGATAATCGTTTATTATCCATGCTATAATTGTATTGATCGGAGACTTAGATGCATGTGTGGATACATAGACAAAGCCATGTCCCTAGTATGCCTCTAATAGACTAGCTCGTTGATCAAAGATGGTTAAGGTTTCCTAGCCATTGACATGAGATGTCATTTGATAACGGGATCACATCATTAGGAGAATGATGGGATGGACAAGACCCAAACTACAAACGTAGCATATGATCGTGTCAGTTTAATGCTATTGTTTTCTGCATGTCAAGTATCTGTTCCTATGACCATGAGATCATGCAACTCACTGACACCGGAGGAGTGCCTTGTGTTGGGGAACGTCGCATGGGAAACAAAAAATTTCCTACACACACGCAAACATATCCATGGTGATGAGGAAAACCGATCTAGAGGAGAAACTGTGCACCGGTGAAACGGGTAGCACGTGGCCGGAAATTCTGTCCAAAAACCACACAATCCACCAGTATATATAGGAGGAGAGGAGAGGAGAGGCATCCAAGGCCTTTGGTTCGTCCGAAATAGGAGGTGGGAAGCAATCCTACTTCACCTCCAATCCTAGTTGGAGTAGGATTGTCTCCTATTGGCTGATTTTCCACTTTTTGCTTTAGGACTTCCTCTCCTGCACCATGGGCCTTTGTGGCTGTTTTCCCAGCCCACTAAGGGCTGGTTATTATTCTCCCACAGCCCATGGACCTCTTGGGGTCGAAATACCCCTCCTGGAGGCCTCCCGGTACACTACCGGCACTCCTGGTACACTACCGATGAGCCCGAAACTTTTCCAGAAACCAAACTGTGACTTCCTATATATGAATCTTTACCTCCGGACCATTCCGGAGCTCCTCGTGACGTACGGGATCTCATCCGGGACTCCGAACAAACTTCGGTCACCACCATACATAACTCTGCACTACCGAAATGTCACCGAACCTTAAGTGTGCAGACCCTGCGGGTTCGAGAACTATGTAGACATGACCGAGACACCTCTATGGTCAATAACAATGGCGGGACCTGGACGTCCACATTGGTTCCTACATATTCTACGAAGATCTTTATCGGTCGAACCTCTATGTTAAGGATTCAGTTAATCTCGTATAACGTTCCCTTTGTTCGTCGGTATGTTACTTGCCCGAGATTCGATCGCCGGTATCGCCATACCTAGTTCAACCCCGTTACCGGCAAGTCTCTTTACTCATTCCGTAATACAAGATCCCGTGAATAACACTTAGCCACATTGCTTGCAAGGCTTGTTGTGATGTTGTATTACTGAGTGGGCCCTGAGATACCTCTCCGTCACACGGAGTAACAAATCCCAGTCTCAATCCATGCCAACTCAACAGACACCATCGAAGATACCTGTAGAGCACCTTTATAGTCACCCAGTTACGTTGCGACGTTTGATACACACAAGGCACTCCTCCGATATCCGTGAGTTGCATGATCTCATGGTCATAGGAACATATACTTGACATGCAGAAAACAGTAGCAATAAATTGACACGATCATATGCTATGTTTGTAGTTTGGGTCTTATCCATCACATCATTCTCCTAATGATGTGATCCCGTTATCAAATGACATCTCAGGTCCATGGCTAGGAAACCTTAACCATCCTTTGATCAACGAGCTAGTCCATTAGAGGCATACTAGGGACATGGTTTTGTCTATGTATCCACACATGCATTTAAGTCTCCGATCAATACAATTATAGCATGGATAATAAACGATTATCATGAACAAGGAAATATGATAATAACTAATTTATTATTGCCTCTAGGGCATATTTCCAACTGTCTCCCACTTGCACTAGAGTCAATAATCTAGTTCACATCACCATGTGATTCGCATTGTTATGAATCTAACAGCCAATGAGTTCCGGGGCTCGATCATGCTTTGCATGTGAGAGAGGTCTTATAGTCAACGGGTCTGCGATATTCAGATCCGTGTGTACTTTGCAAATCTCTATGTCAAACCGTAAACATTGCTACCACACTCCACTTGGTACTATTTCCAAATGGCTACTCCACTATACGTATCCAGATTGCTACTACTAGTCATCCGGATAGGTGATAAAGCTTGCATCGACGTAACTCTTTACGACGAACTCTTTATCACCTCCATAATCAAGAAACATTTCCTTAGTCCTCTGGTTACTAAGGATAATTCCGACCACTGTCCAGTGATCCACTCCTGGACCACTCTTGTACCCCTTGACAGACTCATGGCAAGGCACACACAGGTGCGGTACACAGCATGGCATAATATAGAGCCTATGGCTAAGGCATAGGGGACGACGTTCGTCCTTTCTCTTTCTTCTGCCGTTGTCGAGCTTTGAGTCTCACTCAACTTTACACCTTACAAATCAGACGAGAACTATTTCTCTGGCTGATCCATTTTGAACTCTTTCAAAATCTTGTCAAGGTATGCACACATTGAAAGTCTCATCAAGCATCTTGATCTATCTCTATAGATTTTGATGCTCAACAATTAGGTAGCTTTATCCAGGTCTTCCTTTGAAAAACACTTTTCAAACAACCTTTTATGCCTTCCAGAAATTCTACATTATTTCCGATCAACAATATGTCAACCACATATACTTATCAGAAACTCTATAGTGCTCCCACTCACTTTATTGCAAATACAAGTTTCTCGTAAACTTTGTATAAACTACAAAAACTTTGATCACCTCATCAAAGTGTATATTCCAACTCCGAGATGCTTGCTTCAGTCCATAGAAGGATCGCTGAAGCTTGCTCATCTTTTAGCATCCTTAGGACTGACAGAACCTTCTGGTTGTATCACATACAACCTTTCCTTAAGTAAACCGTTAAGGAAACGATGTTCTGACATCCATCTGCCAGATTTCATAATTGAAAATGCAGCAACTGCTAACATAATTCCAACAGACTTTTAGCATCGCTACGAGTGAGAAAGCCTCATCGCAGTCAACTCCTTGAACTTGTCATAAACAACTTTGCAACAAGTCGAGCTTTACAAATGGTGACATTCACCATCAGTGTCTGTCTTCATTCTAAAGGTCCATTTGTACTCAACGACCTGCCGTCTACTGAGCAAGTCTACCAAAGTCTATACTTTGTTTTCATACATGGATCCTATCTCGGATTTCATGGCCTCCAACCATTTGTCAGAATCCGGGCCCATCATCGCTTCTCCATAGTTCGTAGGTTCATCGTTGTCCAACAACATGACCTCCAAGACAGGGTTGTCGTACCGCTCAGTAGCAGTACACATCCTTGTCGACCTACTAGGTTCAATAGTAACTTGATCAGAAGCTTCATGATCATCATCATTAACTTCCACTTCAACTAACATAGGCTTCGCAGAAACATCTTTCTGCGATGCGCTACTCTTTCGTTGAAACAAAGGTTCAATAACCTCATCAAGTTCTATCTTCCTCCCACTCAATTCTTTCAAGAGAAACATTTCCTCGAGAAAGGATCCATTTAAGCAACAAACACTTTGCACTAGGATCTGAGATTGAAGGTTCACCCAACTGATCTCAGGGTATTCTATGAACATGCATTTGTCCGCCTTGGGTTCGACCTCATTAGGTGAAAACATTTTCCACACAAGTGTCACAGCCCCAAATATTAAGAAATGACAGCTTAGGTTTCTATCAAACCATAATTCACACGGTGTCATCTCAATGGATTTAGATGATGCCCTATTTAAAGTGAATGTAGTTGTCTCTAATGCATAACCCCAAAAATTATAGTAGTAAAACGATAAGAGACATCACAGTATGCACTATATCAATAGAGCATGACTATGATGTTCGGACACACCATCACACTATGGTGTTCTAGGTGGCGTTAGTTGTGAAAGAAATTTCACATTGTCTTAAGTTGTATGCCAAACTCGTAACTCAGATATTCACCTCCACGATCATATCACGGTCACTTTTATCTTTTTGTCACGATGATCTTTAAACTTCACTTTGAATTTTCTTGAACCTTTCAAACGATCCAGACTTGTGTTTCATTAAGTAAATATACACTATATCTACTCAAATCATCAGTGAAGGTAAGAAAATAACAATATCCACTGCATGCTACAAGACTCACTAGATTGCATACATCAACATGTATCATTTCCAATGAATCACTTGCCCGCTCCATCCAACGGGGTCCTTTAGTCATCTTGCCCAAGAGGCATGGTTCGCATGTCTCAACCGATTCGAAATCGAATGAGTCCAAATATCCATCAGCATGGAGTTTCTTCATGCGCTTTATACCAATATGACATTTAGCGGCAGTGCCACAAGTATGTGGTACTATCATTATTAACTTTGTATCTTTTGACATCAATGTTATGAACATGTGTACTACTATGATCAAGATTTCAACAAACCATTCTCACTGGGTGCATGACCATTGAAGGTATTATTCATGTAAAAAGAATAACCATTATTCTCTAACTTAAATGAATAACCGTATTGCAATAAACATGATCTAATCATGTTCATGCTCAACGCAAAACACCAAATAACATTTATTTAGGCTCGTCAGTAATCCTGAAGGTAGAGAGAACGTGCAATGTTGATCACATCAACCTTGGAAACACTTCCAACACATACGTCACCTCACCCTTAGCTAGTTCTCCATTTATTCCGTAGCTTTTATTTCGAGTTACTAACATTTAGCAACCGAACCGGTACCCAATACCCAGGTGCTACTAAGAGTACTAGCAAGGTACACATTAATAACTCGTATATCAAATATACTTCTATCAATGTTGCCAGCCTTCTTATCTACCAAGTATCTAGGGTTGTTCCGCTTTAGCGACCGCTCACCTCATAACAGAAGCACTCAGTCTCGGGTTTGAGTTCAACTTTGGGTTGCTTCACTGGAGCAGCAACTGACTTGCTATCCATGAAGTTTCCCTCCTTGCTCTTGCCCTTCTCGAAACTAGTGGTTTTACTAACCATCAACACTTGATGCTCCTTCTTGATTTCTACCTTCGCGGTGTCAAACATCGCGAACAGCTCAGGGATCAATACTTCTATCCCTGGTGTATTATAGTTCATCACTAAGTTCTAGTAGCTTTAGTGACAGTGACTTGGAGAACTATATCAATCACTATCTTATCTGGAAGATCAACTCCCACTCGATTCAAGCGATTGTAGCACCCAGACAATCTGAGCACATGCTCAACGATTGAGCTATAATCTTTCATCTTGCAGGCAAAGAATCTCGTTGCAGATCTTATATCTCGCAACTCGGGAACGAGCCTGAGATCACAATCTCAGCTCTTAGAACATCTCATATGTTCCGTGACGTTCAAAACGTTTCGGAGCTTCAATTCTAAGCCGTAATGCATGACGCACTAAACTATCAAGTAGTCATCGAAACGTGCCTGTCAGATGTTCACAACATCTACAGACGACGCTAGATGGGGTGGCGCACCGAGCGGTGCATTAAGGACATAAGCCTTTTGTGCAGCAAAGAGGACAATCCTCAGATCACAGACCCAGTCCGCAATATTGCTACCACCATCTTTCAACTCTATTTCTCTAGGATCATATAAAAATACAAGGGAGCTACAGCGTGAGCTAGTAATCTACAACATAATTTGCAAAGACACTTTGACTATGTTCATGATAATGAGTTCAATTTAATTAAGAACTCCCACTCAAATTGACATCCCTCCGATCATTCGAGTGATACATGATCCAAATTCACCAACTCAAGTCCGATCATCACGTGAGTTGAGGTGGCTACAATGGTGAACATCATTATGTTGATCATATCTACTATATGACTCATGTTCGACCTTTCGGTCTCTTGTGTTCCGAGGCCATGTCTGTACATGCTAGGCTCGTCAAGATTAACCCGAGTGTTCTGCACGTGCAAATCTGGCTTGCACCCGTTGTATGTGAACGTAGAGTCTATCACACCCGATCATCACGTGGTGTCTCAACACGACGAACTTTCGCAACGGTGCACACTCGGGGAGAACACAATTCATCTTGAAATTAAGTGAGGGATCACCTTATAATGCTACCATCGTCCTAAGCAAAACAAGGTGCATAAAAAGGATTAACATCACATGCAAATCATAAGTGACATGTTATGGCCATGAACTTGTGCTTTTGATCTCCATCAAGAAAGCACCGGCATGATCTCCATCGCCACCGGCATGACACCATGATCTCCATCATCTTGATCTCCATCAATGTGTCGCCATCGGGGTTGTCACGCCCTGCATGCTTCTACTACTATTGCTACCGTTTAGCGATAAAGTAAAGCATTACATAGAGCTTAATGATTGACACGCAGGTCATACAATAATTAAAGACAACCCTATGGCTCCTGCCGGTTGCCGTATTCATCGACATGCAAGTCGTGATAATCTATACATCACATGATCATCTCATACATCACATATATCACATCATGTAATTGGCCATATCATATCACAACATACCCTACAAAAACAAGTTAGACGTCCTCTAATTGTTGTTGCACGTTTTACGTGGCTGCTACGGGTATCTAGCAAGAACAATTCTCACCTACGCAAAAACCACAACGGTGATACACTAGTTGCTTTTCAACCTTCTCAAGGACCGCCTTTGTCGAATCCGATCCAACTAAAGTGAGAGAAACTGTCACCCGCAAGCCATCTAGGCAACAAGTTGCGTCGAGGGAACCGGTCTCTCATAAGTGTACGAGTAATGTTGGTCCGGGCCGCTTTATCTCAAAATCCCGCTCAACAAAAATACGACCAAGGGAGGAAGCAATCTAAGCATCAACGCCCACAAACCTTTTGTGTTCTACTCGAGATCTCATCGAACCATAAACCTAGCCCATGATGCCACTGTTGGGGAACGTCGCATGGGAAACAACAAATTTCCTACACACACGCAAACCTATCCATGGTGATGAGCATCTACGAGAGGGAGAGTGGATCTACATACCCTTGTAGATCGCTAAGCGGGAAGCGTTAAGAAACGTGGTTGGTGTAGTCGAACATCTTCGCGATCCAAATCGCCCAGCGTCTCGCGATCTCATCATGATCCGTCCCATGATCCAATCACGATCCGTCCCGTGAACTCATCATGATCCGTTCCGTGGTCTCATCACGAACCGTCTCGCGATCTCGATCACGGTCCTTCCGATCTAGCGCCTTACGGACGGCACCTCCGCGTTCAGCACACGTGCAGCTTGATGACGATCTCCACCGTCTTGATCCAGCAAGAGGAGGTGGAGAGGAGAGAGAGTTCACCGGCAGCGTGACGGCGCTCCGGTGATGGTGGTGGAGTGATTCCGGCAGGGCTTCGCCTAAGCGTTGCGGAAAACCGATCTAGAGGAGAAACTGTGCACCGGTGAAACGGGTAGCACGTGGCCGGAAATTCTGTCCAAAAACCACCCAATCCACTAGTATATATAGGAGGAGAGGAGAGGAGAGGCAGCCAAGGCCTTTGGGTCGGCCGAAATAGGAGGTGGGAAGCAATCCTACTTCACCTCCAATCCTAGTTGGAGTAGGATTGCCTCCTATTGGTTGATTTTCCACTTTTTGCTTTAGGACTTTCACTCCTGAGCCATGGGCCTTTGTGGCTGTTTTCCCAGCCCACTAAGGGCTGGTTATTATTCTCCCACAGCCCATGGACCTCTTGGGGTCGAAATACCCCTCCCGGAATCCTCCCGGTACACTACCGGCACTCCCGGTACACTATCGATGAGCCCGAAACTTTTCGGGAAACCAAATTGGGACTTCCTATATATGAATCTTTACCTCCGGACCATTCCGGAGCTCCTCGTGAAATCCGAGATCTCATTCGGGACTCCGAACAAACTTCGTTCACCACCATACATAACTCTACACTACCGAAACGTCACCGAACCTTAAGTGTGCAGACCCTGCGGGTTCGAGAACTATGTAGACATGACCGAGACACCTCTATGGTCAATAACCAATGGCGGTATCTAGACGTCCACATTTGTTCCTACATATTCTATGAAGATCTTTATCGGTCGAACCTCTATGTCAAGGATTCAGTTAATCCCGTATAACGTTCCCTTTGTTCTTCGGTATGTTACTTGCCCGAGATTCGATCGTCGGTATCGCCATACCTAGTTCAACCCCGTTACCGGCAAGTCTCTTTACTCATTCCGTAATACAAGATCCCGTGACTAACACTTAGCCACATTGCTTGCAAGGCTTGTTGTGATGTTGTATTACCGAGTGGGCCCTGAGATACCTCTCCGTCACATGGAGTAACAAATCCCAGTCTCGATCCATGCCAACTCAACAGACACCATCGGAGATACCTATAGAGCACCTTTATAGTCACCCACTTACGTTGTGACGTTTGATACACACAAGGCACTCCTCCGATATCCGTGAGTTGCATGATCTCATGGTCATAGGAACATATACTTGACATGCAGAAAACAGTAGTAATAAACTGACACGATCACATGCTATGTTTGTAGTTTGGGTCTTATCCATCACATCATTCTCCTAATGATGTGATCCCGTTATCAAATGACTTCTCAGGTCTATGGCTAGGAAACCTTAACCATCCTTTGATCAACGAGCTAGTCCATTAGAGGCATACTAGGGACATGGTTTTGTCTATGTATCCACACATGCATTTAAGTCTCCAATCAATACAATTATAGCATGGATAATAAACGATTATGATGAACAAGGAAATATGATAATAACTAATTTATTATTGCCTCTAGGGCATATTTCCAACACCTTGTGTGTATAAAACGTCGCAATGTAACTAGGTGACTATAAAGGTACTCTACAGGTATCTCCGAGGGTGTCTGTTGGGTTGGCATGGATCAAGACTGGGATTTGTTACTCCGTGTAACGGAGAGGTATCTCAGGGCCCACTCGGTATACAACATCACAACAAGACTTGCAAGCAATGTGACTAAGTGTTAGTCATGGGATCTTGTATTATGGAACGAGTAAAGAGACTTGTCGGTAACGAGGTTGACCTAGGTATGGAGATACCGACAATCGAATCTCGGGCAAGTAAACATACCGAAGAACAAACGGAACATCATACGGGAATAACTGAATCCTTGACATAGAGGTTCGACCGATAAAGATCTTCGTAGAATATGTAGGAACCAATATGGACATCCAGGTCCCGCTATTGGTTATTGACCGTAGAGGTGTCTCGGTCATGTCTACATAGTTCTCAAACCCGCAGGGTCTGCACACTTAAGGTTTGGTGACGTTTCAGTAGTATAGAGTTATGTATGGTGGTGACCGAAGGTTGTTCGGAGTCCTGGATGAGATCTAGGACGTCACGAGGAGCTCCAGAATGGTCCAGAGGTAAAGATTTATATATACGAAGTCCCATTTTGGTCGTCGGAAAAGTTTCGGGCTAATCGATAATGTATCGGGAGTGCCGGTAGTGTACCGGGAGACCACCGGGAGGGGTATTTCGACCCAAGAGGCTTGATGGGCTGTGGGAGAGTAAATACCAGCCTTTTGTGGGCTGGTGGAAGTCCCACACAAGACCCATGCGGCTGGGAGAAAAAGCCCAAAGGGAAAAAGGTGGAAAAAGGCCAAAAAAAGGAGGAATCCTAGTCCTACTAGGATTGGAGGAGGAGTCCTCCTCTCCTCCCCACTTTGGTCGACCCAAGGGCTGGATTTTTGGCAGCCAAGACTCCTCCTCCTCTCCTCCTATATATACTATAGGATTTAAGGGTTTTGGCACAGAATTTTCAGCCACGTGCTACCCGTTCCTCTAGTGGATAGTTTCTCCTCAAGATCGGTTTTCTGGAGTGCTTAGGCGAAGCCCTGCCGGAATAGCTCCACCACCATTATCACAGCGCCGTCACGCTGCCGGAGAACTCTTCTACCTCTCTGCTCCCTCTTGCTAGATCAAGAAGACAGCGATCGTCATCAAGCTGTACGTGTGCTGAACACGGAGGTGCCGTCCGTTCGACGCTAGATCGGAAGGACCGTGACGAGATCGCGGGGCGGATCGTGATGAGATCGCGGGACGGATCGTGATGAGTTCGCGGGACGGATCATGATGAGATCGCGAGACGGATCATGATGAGTTCGCGGGACGTCTCATGATTGGATCGCGGGACAGATCATGATGAGATCGCGGGACGCTCGGCGATTTGGATCGCGAAGACGTTCGACTACACCAACCGCGTTTCTTAACGCTTCCCGCTTAGCGATCTACAAGGGTATGTAGATCCACTCTCCCTCTTGTAGATGCTTATCATCATGGATAGATCTTGCGTGTGCGTAGGAAATTTTTTGTTTCCCATGCAACGTTCCCCAACAGTGGCATCATGAGCTAGGTCTTTGTGTAGATGAGATCTCGAGTAGAACACAAAAGGTTTGTGGGCGTTGATGCTTAGATTGCTTCCTCCCTTGGTCGGATTTTGGTTCAACGGTATTGTGAGATGAAGCGTCCCGGACCAACATTACTCGTACACTTACAAGAGACCGGTTCCCTCGATCGGAACTTGTTGCATAGATGGCTTGCGGGTGCCAGTTTCTCTCACTTTAGTTGGATCGGATTCGACAAAGGCGGTCCTTGAGAAGGTTGAAAAGCAACTAGTGTATCACTGTTGTGGTTTTTGCGTAGATGAGAATTTTTCTTGCTAGATACCCGTAGCAGCCACGTAAAACATGCAACAACAATTAGAGGACGTCTAACTTGTTTTTGCAGGGTATGTTGTGATGTGATATGGCCAATTACACGATGTGATATATGTGATGTATGAGATGATCATGTGATGTATAGATTATCATGACTTGCATGTCGATGAGTACGGCAACCGGCAAGAGCCATAGGGTTGTCTTTAATTATTGTATGACCTGCGTGTCAATCATTAAGCGCTATGTAATGCTTTACTTAATCGCTAAACGGTAGCAATAGTAGTAGAAGCATGGTGGGCGTGACAACCCCGATGGCGGCACGTTGATGGAGATCAAGATGATGGAGATCATGGTGTCATGCCGGTGACGATGGAGATCATGCCGGTGCTTTCATGATGGAGATCAAAAGCACAAGTTCATGGCCATATCATGTCACTTATGATTTGCATGTGATGTTAATCCTTTTATGCATCTTGTTTTGCTTAGGACGATGGTAGCATTATAAGGTGATCCCTCACTTAATTTCAAGATAAATTGTGTTCTCCCCGAGTGTGCACCATTGTGAAAGTTCTTCGTGTCGAGACACCACGTGATGATCGGGTGTGATAGACTCTACGTTCACATACAACGGGTGCAAGCCAGTGTTGCACATGCAGAACACTCGGGTTAAACTTGATGAGCCTAGCATGTACAGACATGGCATCAGAACACAAGAGACCGAAAGGTCGAACATGAGTCATATAGTAGATATGATCAACATGATGATGTTCACCATTGTAACCACCTCAACTCACGTGATGATCGGACTTGAGTTGGTGAATTTGGATCATGTATCACTCGAATGACCGGAGGGATGTCAGTTTGAGTGGGAGTTCTTAAGTAATATGATTAATTGAACTCATTATCATGAACATAGTCAGTAGTGTCTTTGCAAATTATGTTGTAGATCACTTGTTCGCGTTGTAGCTCCCTTGAATTTTTATATGTTCCTAGAGAAATAGAGTTGAAAGATGTTGGTAGAAATATTGCGGACTAGGTCCGTGATCTGAGGATTTTCCTCATTGCTGCACAGAAGGCTTATGTCCTTAATGCACCGCTCGGTGCGCCAACCCCTGTAGCATGGTTTGGAGATGTTGTGAACATCTGACAGGCACGTTCTGATGACTACTTGATAGATTAGTGCGTCATGCATTACGGCTTAGAATTGAGGCTCCGAAATGTTTTGAACGTCACAGAACATATGAGATGTTCTAAGAGCTGAAATTAGGATCTCAGGCTCGTGCCCATGTTGCGAGATATGAGATCTCCAACAAGATTCTTTGCCTGCAAGATGAAGGAGAATAGCTCAATCGTTGAGCATGTGCTCAGATTTTCTGGGTGCTACAATCGCTTGAACCGAGTGGGAGGTTATCTTCCAGATAAGATAGTGATTGATATAGTTCTCCAAGTCACTGTCACTAAGCTACTAGAACTTGGTGATGAACTATAAAATGCCAGGGATAGAAATAATGATCCCTGAGCTGTTCCCGATGTTTGACACCGCGAAGGTAGAAATCAAGAAGGAGCATCAAGTGTTGATGGTTAGTCAAACCACTAGTTTCGAGAAGGGCAAGAGCAAGGAGGGAAACTTCATGGATAGCAAGTCAGTTGCTACTCCAGTGAAGCAACCCAAAGTTGAACTCAAACCCGAGACTAAGTGCTTCGATTATGAGAAGAGCGGTCGCTGAAATGGAACAACCCTAGATACTTGGTAGATAAGAAGGCTGGCAACGTCAACAAAAGTATATTTGATATACGTGTTATTGATGTGTACCTTGCTAGTACTCCTAGTAGCACCTGGGTATTTGATACCGGTTCGGTTGCTAAATGTTAGTAACTCGAAATAAAAGCTACGAAATAAACGGAGAACTAGCTAAGGGTGAGGTGACGATGTGTGTTGGAAGTGTTTCCAAGGTCGATGTGATCGACATCGCACGCTCTCTCTACCTTCGGGATTAGTAACAAACCTAAATAAGTGTTATTTGGTGTTTTGCATTGAGCATGAACGTGATTAGGTCGTGTTTATTGCAACATGGTTATTCATTTAAGTTAGAGAATAATGGTTATTCTGTTTACATGAATAATACGTTCAATGGTCATGCACCCAGTGAGAATGGTTTGTTGAATCTTGATCGTAGTAATACACATGTTCATAACATTGATGCCAAAAGATGCAAAGTTAATAATGATAGTACCACATACTTGTGGCACTGCCGCTAAATGTCATATTGGTATAAAACGCATGAAGAAACTCCATGCTGATGGATCTTTGGACTCTTTCGATTTCAAATCGGTTGAGACATGCGATCCATGCCTCTTGGTCAAGGATGACTAAGGACCCCGTTTTCTGGTTTGACGGAGTGGGCAAGTGATTTATTGAAAATGATACATGTTGATGTATGCAATCCAATGAGTCTTGTAGCGTGCGGTGGATATCGTTATTTTCTTATCTTCACTCATGATTTGGGTGGATATAATGTATGTTTACTTAATGAAACACAAGTCTGAATCGTTTGAAAAGTTCAAGCAAATTCAGAGTGAAGTTTAAGATCATCGTGAAAAGATAAAAATATCTGCGATATGATCATGGAGGTGAATATCTGAGTTACGAGTTTGGCATACAACTTTAGACAATGTGAAAGTTGTTTCACAACACATGCCACCTGGAACACCATAGTGTGATGGTATGTCCGAACGTCATAGTCATGCTCTATTGGATATGGTGCATATTATGATGTCTCTTATCGTTTTGCTACTATAATTTTGGGGTTGTGCATTAGAGACAACTACATTCACTTTAAATAGGGCCCCATCTAAATCTGTTGAGATGACACCGTGTGAATTATGGTTTCATAGAAACCTAAGTTGTCATTTCTTGATGTTTGGGGCTGCGACACTTGTGTGGAAAATGTTTTCACCTAATGAGCTCGAACCCAAAGCGGACAAATGCATCTTCGTAGAATACCCTAAGAACAGTTGGGTGAATCTTCTATCTCAGATCCAAGCATAAAGTGTTTGTTGCTAGGATGGGTCCTTTCCCGAGAAAAAGTTTCTCTCGAAAGAATTGAGTGGGAGGAAGATAGAACTTGATGAGGTTGTTGAACCTTTGTTTCAACCAGAGAGTAGCGCAGCGCAGAAAGATGTTTCTGTGGAACCTACGTCAGTTGAAGAGGAAGTAAATGATGATGATCATGAAGCTTCGGATCAAGTTACTATCGAACCTTGTAGGTCGACAAGGATGTGTACTGCTCCTGAGCGGTACGACAACCCTGTCTTGGAGGTCATGTTGTTGGACAACAATGAACCTATGAGCTGTGGAGAAGCGATGATGGGCCCGGATTCCGACAAATGGTTAGAGGCCATGAAATCCGAGAAAGGATCCATATATGAAAACCAAGTATAGACTTTGGTAGACTTGCTCGTTGGACGGCAGGTCGTTGAGTACAAATGGATCTTTAAAATGAAGACAAACGCTGATGGTGAATGCCGCAAAGAAGTTTCCGACAAGTTCATGGAGTTGACTGCGATGAGACTTTCTCACTCGTAGCGATGCTAAAGTCTGTTAGAATTATGTTAGCAGTTGCTGCATTTTTCAATTGTGAAATCTGGCAGATGGATGCCAAAACATCGTTTCCTTTCTTGAGGAAAGGTTGTATGTGATACAACCAGAAGGTTTTGTCAGTCCTAAGGATGCTAAAAGGTGTGCAAACTTCAGTAATCCTTCTATGAACTGAAGCAAGCATCTCGGAGTTGGAATATACACTTTGATGAGGTGATTAAAGTTTTTGAGTCTATACAAAGTTTACGAGAAACTTGTATTTACAATAAAGTGAGTGGGAGCACTGTAGAGTTTCTGATAAGCATATGTGGTTACATATTGTTGATCGGAAATGATATAGAATTTATGGAAAGCATAAAGGGTTGTTTGAAAAGAGTTTTTCAGAGGAAGACCTGGATAAAGCTACCTAATTGTTGAGCATCAAGATCTATAGAGATAGATCAAGATACTTGATGAGACTTTCAATGAGTACATACCTTGACAAGATTTTGAAAGAGTTCAAAATGGATCAGTCAGAGAAAGAGTTCTCGCCTGATTTGTAAGGTATAAAGTTGAGTAAGACTCAATGCCCAGTGACTACAAAAGATATAGAAAATATGAGTCTCATCCCCTATGCTTCACCCATAGGCTCTATCATGTATGCAATGCTGTGCACAAGACCCGATGTCAGCCTTGCCATGAGTATGGCCGAAAGGATTCAAAGTGATTCTGGAATGGAGCACCGGACAGCGTCAAGATTATCCTTAGTAACTAAAAGACTAAGGAGATGTTTCTCGATTATGGAGGTGATAAAGAGTTCGTCGTAAAGAGTCACGTCGATGCAAGCTTTAACACCAATCTAGATGACTCGTAGTAGCAATCTGGATACGTATAGTGGAGCAGCCATTTGGAATAGTACCAAGTGGAGTGTGGTAGCAGTGTTTACGGTTTGACATAGAAATTTGCAAAGTACACACGGATCTGAATGTCGCAGGCCCATTGACTATAAGACCTCTCTCACATGCAAAGCATGATCGATCCCCAGAACTCATTGGGTGTTAGATTCATAACAATGCAAATCACATGGTGATGTGAACTAGATTATTGACTCTAGTGCAAGTGGGAGACTGTTGGAAATATGGCCTAGAGGCAATAATAAATTAGTTATTATCATATTTCCTTGTTCATGATAATCGTTTATTATCCATGCTATAATTGTATTGATCGGAGACTTAGATGCATGTGTGGATAAATAGACAAAACCATGTCCCTAATATGCCTCTAATAGACTAGCTCGTTGATCAAAGATGGTTAAGGTTTCCTAGCCATTGACATGAGATGACATTTGATAACGGGATCACATCATTAGGAGAATGATGGGATGGACAAGACCCAAACTACAAACGTAGCATATGATCGTGTCAGTTTAATGCTATTGTTTTCTACAAGTCAAGTATCTGTTCCTATGACCATGAGATCATGCAACTCACTGACACCGGAGGAGTGCCTTGTGTGTATCAAACGTCGCAACGTAACTGGGTGACTATAAAGGTACTCTACAGGTATCTCCGAGGGTGTGTATTGGGTTGGCATGGATCAAGACTGGGATTTGTTACTCCGTGTGACGGAGAGGTATCTCAGGGCCCACTCGGTAATACAATATCACAACAAGCCTTGCAAGCAATGTGACAAAGTGTTAGTCACGGGATCTTGTATTACGGAACGAGTAAAGAGACTTGCCGGTAACGAGGTTGAACTAGGTATGGAGATACCGACGATCGAATCTCGGGCAAGTAAACATACCGAAGAACAAAGGGAACATCATACGGGATTAACTGAATCCTTGACATAGAGGTTCGACCGATAAAGATCTTCGTAGAATATGTAGGAACCAATATGGACATCCAGGTCCCTCTATTGGCTATTGACCGTAGAGGTGTCTCGGTCATGTCTACATAGTTCTCGAACCCGCAGGGTCTGCACACTTAAGGTTTGGTGACGTTTTGGTAGTATAGAGTTATGTATGGTGGTGACCGAAGGTTGTTAGGAGTCCCGGATGAGATCTAGAACATCACGAGGAGCTCCGGAATGGTCTGGAGGTAAAGATTGATATATAGGAAGTCCCATTTTGGTCGCCGGAAAAGTTTCGGGCTAATCGGTAATGTTCCGGGAGTGCCGGTAGTGTACCGGGAGACCACCGGGAGGGGTATTTCGACCCAAGAGGCTTGATGGGCTGTGGGAGAGTAAATACCAGCCTTCTGTGGGCTGGTGGAATTCCCACACAAGACCCATGCGGCTGGGAGAAAAAGCCCAAAGGGAAAAAGGTGGAAAAAGGCCAAAAAAAAGGAGGAATCCTAGTCCTACTAGGATTGGAGGAGGAGTCCTCCTCTCCTCCCCACTTTGGTCGACCCAAGGGCTGGCTTTTTGGCAGCCAAGACTCCTCGTCCTCTCCTCCTATATATACTAGAGGATTTTAGGGTTTCGGCACAGAATTTTCAGCCACGTGCTACCCGTTCCTCTAGTGCATAGTTTCTCCTCTAGATCCGTTTTCTGTAGTGCTTAGACGAAGCCCTGCCGGAATAGCTCCACCACCATTACCGCAGCGCCGTCATGCTGCCGGAGAACTCTTCTACCTCTCCGCTCCCTCTTGCTGGATCAAGAAGGCGGAGATCGTCATCAAGCTGTACGTGTGCTGAACGCGGAGGTGTCGTCCGTTCGGCGCTAGATCGGAAGGACCGTGACGAGATCGCGGGACGGATCGTGATGAGATCGCGGGACGGATCGTGATGAGTTCGCAGGACGGATCATGATGAGATCGCAGGACGGATCGTGATGAGTTCGCAGGACGGATCGTGATTGGATCGCGGGACGGATCGTGATAAGATCGCGGGACGCTCGGCGATTTGGATCGCGAAGACGTTCGACTACACCAACCGCATTTCTTAACGCTTCCCGCTTAGCGATCTACAAGGGTATGTAGATCCACTCTCCCTCTCGTAGATGCTCATCACCATGGATAGATCTTGCGTGTGCGTAGGAAATTTTTTGTTTCCCATGCAACGTTCCCCAACAGTTTGGACGTCCGGCTTATGCAAAATTCATGGCTAGGCCTTGCTATGTATACCTACAGCTCAAGATGCCTGGCTTAAAAGGTACCATTACTATTCATGGTGATCGAAAGACGGCCATTGAGTGTAAGGAAGGAGATGCGGCTTACGCAGAGTCCAGTTGCGCTCAGGAGGAGCTTAAATTTTACAAAGAGAATGTTGACCCGGAGGATATGACTCCATTGAAGAAGCCCACGACGGAGGTTGAGCCGCCCCTCAAGTTTTCAGCGGATGATACTAAAGCGGTAGACTTTACCCCGGGCAACTCTTCCAAACAATTCATCATTGTACTCACATGGATCCCAAATAGGAAAGCACGCTCATCGAATTCGTCCGTATCAGGGATGACTCAGAGACGGCGGGTCAGGAAACCCGCCGGCCACGGAACATAGCACATCTATGGCTGTATTACACATGAGGGCGTTAAGACTCGCCATTATAAATTATCATTGTACATACCATATATAAATAAATAAAATCCCCGCAACACAGGACCTCTTTTGTTCATACAAGAAGAGTTCATAAAAATTATAGTTGATATATCAACTGCGGCGGAGGGCGGCTTCTTACCTTCGTGTATCGCTTCTAATGCTTTATCGGCCAGGCTCTATGCCAAAATCTCTGGCTAACATGATTAGCCACGATGGAGGGCGGCTTCTTACCTTCGGGTATCGCTTCTAATGCTTTATCGGCTCTATGCCAAAATCTCCAACTAACATGATTAGCCATGGCGGAGGGCGGCTTCTTACCTTTGGGTATCGCTTCTAATGCTTTATCGGCCAGTTTTTACGCCATATTGCTGAAGGGGGCTTCTTACCGACAGGTATCGCTTCTAACACCCTATCGGCCGGCTTCATGCCAAATCTCCGGCTAACCAGATTAGTCGCGGTTGTAGGAAGTTTTTTACCGACGGGTATCTAACCCTAACAACCGGTGGAGGGCGGCTTCTTACCTCCGGGTATAGCTTCTAATGCCTTATCGGTCGGGCTTTATGCCATCTCCGGCTAACCAGATAAGCCATGGTTGCCAAGGGGGCTTCCCACCTCCAGGTGTAGCTTATCTAACCCTAACAACCGGCGGAGGGCGGCTTCTTACCTCCGGGTATAGCTTCTAATGCCTTATCGGCCAGGCTTTATGCCATCTTCGGCTAACCAGATTAGCCATGGTTGCCAAGGGGGCTTCCCACCTCCGGGTGTAGCTTATCTAAGACTAAACAACCGGCGGAGGGCGGCTTCTTACCTCCGGGTATAGATTCTAATGCCTTATCAGCCAGGCTTTATGCCATCCCCGGCTAACCAGATTAGCCATGATTCCCAAGGGGGCTTACCACCTCCGGGTGTAGCTTACCTAATCTTGGCCACTGATGTCTTCTATGTTGACAAAGCAACATAAGTGATCAAAGCAGCATACAAAGACTATGACAGTTGAAGAGCCGGATCATTTTATACAGTGTAGAACAAGATTCAGCAGAAGCAAAAGTGACATCTAGTCTATTACATACACTCCCGGAGGAGCCCAAAATTTCAGACAAGTCTTTTCAACGCCACATGGCGGGTCATGGAGAGTCGGTTGTTACAAGTTTTTCAAAGTAAAAACTAGCTAGTTGCCGGGTCATCCTGCTCCGGATCTTCAGTGGCCCCGGTCTGGAGATCATCCAAGTCCTAGTCGCAGTTTGTTAGAGCCGCAAAAGAGCCTTCTTCAAAGTAAGGAGACGGGTCAAGGTCAGGAGTGAAGAGGTCCTTACTGCGGGCAGGCGTTAAGTCCTTGCACTCGAAAAGTGGACCGCGGATTCTCTTCTGGTTAGGGCCATAAGCCGCCTGGTAGGTTGTCAGATCAGTTTCCTCCGCTAAGACAGTTGCCAGTACTCTGGAATCCTTCACGCATCGGTTGTAGTCAGCATCGGTGAACTCAGAGTCGTCGTCTTTTTTGGAAGGGAATGCATCCATCATCTCGGCTGACATTAGCTCCGGAGAGAAAGCCAAGGCCCGGCTGATGCCCGCAATCGCCCCTTGGCGGGCGGCTGATTTCTTTAACTCGGCAATCTGCTTAGGCATGGTGGACAAGAGCTCCAAAATGCCCTTGAGAGTCACAAGAATCTTGTCTTTGTATTGCATGGCTTTAATAGTGCACACGGCACCGTAGTACAGCTGCTCCGTCAGGGTATAGATAGCCTTCAACGGCAACAGACTGTCAGAAGCCAGTTGTCGACTCCTAGGGCCTGCATAGCTCAGAAATTTTATGGTGAGTCGCCAGTACAAGTATTATATGACCATTGAAGCACAAGTTATTAGAAACTTACCAAAGAGGGCGACTGTCATTCTGGTAATATGACGCTTCAAGGCTTGGAGTTCGTCTGATACAACTATCAGTCGTTGATAGGCGTCATCCACCCGCTTGGTCAAGGAGGCCTTCTCAGAATCAGCTGACTCTTTAAAGGTGGCGAAGTCGGCCTTGATTGTAGCCAGCTCCTCAGAAAGGAGCCGACACTTCTCGTCTATGGCACTTCGAGCCGTTTGTTGAGCCGCCAAAGTAGTCTTCAGATCTGTCAACTGTGACCCGGCTTCAGCTAAAGTTTCCTGTGGCATGTCAAAGCATAGCATCAGTAGGCAAGTCTTCAAACAGATCGCAAGCAATATGTATGACACTTGGGGGCTAATGTCTATTTTCAGATGTTTTGGCACTAAAAGACCCGACTCAACCTTGGACCAGATTGAGCCGGCCCTTGGGGGCTATGGATTTGGATGTTCTACAAGAAAGATCATGAAAGACCTAGCTCAACTTTGGATTAGATTGAGCCGGCCCTTGGGGGCTAAGGAAGGTTATAATAGGAAAAGGAGTACCTCGTATTTCTTCTTCATCAGACTGACCAGTCGAAGCTCTAGATCCCGGTTGGTGGAAAGTCGGTTTCATGTAACCGGCATGAAGCTCTTCAGCGGTCATCTTCTCAAAGGCAGAAGAGTCAAACTCCAACTTCTTCGAGGCTTCAGCCGGTTCTTTATGCTTGGTCAGCACGTGAGCCGGGGGGACTAGAAGCTAGAGCTGGTGATCGCGGCGTCCGGAGTGGTAGCGTTCTTGGTCATCTAGGCAGGACTTGGTGGCTTCGAAGGATCCCTTGGAGGGCTCTCTCGGATGATGTCTTCCATAGCCGGCCCAGTAGATGCGGCTGGCGGATCCACATCCGGTCGTGACTCGTCCGGTTGTTCGTGCTCCGGCTCTTGGGCTGCGGGGCTAGGTGAGGACTTGTTCGTCTTTTGACGCTTCGCTTGAGCCCTGGAGAGCACGAATGTCAGAACCCAAGGATTATAGCCTCCAAAGGGAACAGAAATGCACGGTTAAAGGAAATATTTACAGCGGATTGATCTTAGGAGGCGGCAGGGCGGTCGTCGTAGAGTCGCCAGAGGAAGGTGACCTCTGAGAGATAGTTGAGAAAAGATAAGACGGTATTGAAATGGCAAAGCAAACCAGTCAAAACAAGAGATACATACCTCTCCAGGGCTGTTCTTTGGAGCCGGGGAGTTTGGTAAACCAGACACGAGATCCGTAGAGCCGGCGCTCTGAGTCTGACGACGATCAGCCTGTTGTTGCTTTTTAAAAAGAAATTGAGGATCCAGATAAGCAAGAGGATGAGAGAGAGGAACTTTTCTGATAACCTGTCGTGGCTTCCGGGGGACAAAATATTTTGAGCCGGAAGAAATGTAGTTTACCTCAGGGGCATTGGCACGGCTGGTCTCCACATCATCCTGTGAGTAAAATAGGTGTTAGTGAAATGAGAAGACAAAGTCTTAGAAAACGGCTAAAATTTTACCTCTGAGCCGGATGATTGTGGCGGATCAAACCATCCCTCTTGCGGGGCGTCCTTCTTGGGTTTTTTAGCTACGGCCTTTTTCTTGGTATTCTTCAAGGGAGGGACGTATTCCTTCTTCCAGAAATCAGAGTCGGCCTGAAAGAATAAGCCGGTTAAGGGTAGTAGATCAGCAAGGTACAAGTAAGGTCCAAGAGATGGATGAGAAGAAATCGCCTTACATCTGGGGCCGGGTTAAGGGCACTAAAGGGAGTCAACCCGATAGCGCTGCAGGCTCCGGATGTCTCATGAACGAGACTCTGGATAGCAGTGGTGATGTCGTCCTCCGTCAAGGTTGACCGGCTGAAGCAGAGTGAGCTGTCGTATTCGCCCTTGTACTCACACATAAGGTGGCTTCTGTGGCTTAATGGCATGATCCGCCAAGAGATCCAGCAGCAGATCAGGTCCAGTCCGGTTAAGCCATTGGCCATGAGGGCCCTAATCTTGGCATGAGCCGGCTCGTATCTTGCGCGCTCTGAAGCTGACAGCCGGCCAGGAAGCTCTGAAGTTGTCTTGAGACGGGAAGGATGGTAACCCGGCAGTGGACGTTCACCCTCTAGAGAAGTATCTTTGCAATAGAACCACGTTTTATTCCAGTCCTTTGGGTGACTCGGCAGCTACATAGCCGGAAAGGTGATGTCCCGAAGCCTTTGGATAGAAATTCCGCCCAGCTCGAGACTCGGACCAGCCTTCACTTCAGTTTGACGGTTGGCATAGAAGAACTCCCGGAACAGGCCTACCGACGGCTTGGCTTGCAGGTAGACTTCACACAATACTTGAAAGTTGCAGATGTTTGAGACAGAGTTGGGGGCAAGGTCTTGAGGATGGAGTGTGTAAAAATAAAGGACGTCGCGGAAGAATTTTGAGCCGGGAGGCACGAAACCCCGCTCAATATGGTCCGAGAAAACGACCACCTCTCCTTCTTGGGGAACGGGCTTCGGTTCATCACCCGGGACCCGCCAGTGGATGGCATCTTTGGAAGGGAGAGTGCCAGCGTGAACAAAGTCCATCAAAAACTCTTCCGTAACGCATGACCCGACCCAGTTACAGGAGTTTGAGGCACGAGACATTCTGCCGGATCAAAGATTGTGAAAATTAAAACATGGCGAGTCAAGAGGAGACTAGAATCTATGGCGACTTACGAGCTTAAAGATCTTACGTATCAGATGACATACTCCGGTTGATGAGAGCCGGCGCAGTGTAGCGAGTCAACCTAGCAAACGAGGGGGGGGGAATTTTGCTAAGTCCTGGAAAACAGATTTCACAAACTACCGCTATATTTATGGATCTACAAAAGCAGGAAAAAGGTTCTTATTTTTAGACCTAGCGAAGAACAGGCGAAGCAGAGGAAAACTGAAATGGTAAGAAGGAGCCACGAGGGGCCCGTGCATTGTGCACGGCCGCACCGCCGCGCACGGGTGTCAAGGGTACGGCCGACGTCGGAGGACCCCGAGCAACGGCATCGAAAGAACCTGCGTGAAGGCGACGAGCTTCCTACAAACCCTACCGGTGCGGTAATGGATCTAATGAGCAGCACGGGCTTACCGGCCATGGCGTAGTGAAGCGCGGGTGAAACTCTGGTTCGCACAGGTTGATGCAGCGGCCTGACATCGACGGAGCGGAGGTGGCGCCGAAACTGGAAGTGATGGAAGCAGTTGCGTCAGAGGAGGAAGACGAGGAAGCGAGCGGGAGGAGTAATAAACCGCCTAGGGCGGTCCTATTTAAAAGGAGAAGGAGAATGAGCGCGAAAATCCAGGCGACGGAAACGTTTTGGCCGAGGCGGATGCCTCGATTTTCGGGATGGTCACTTAATGCGAAGATTTGGTGAGTACGTCAGCGAATCTTTTCTGCAAGGTCAACGTGACATCATGGCGGGTCATTCCGGGCGACTCGACAAAAGAGCAACACAAGAGGATGAAGTGAGCAAGCTCAAATCAACCTGGGGCCTAATGTTGGGGATATGACACCGCGGTATGACCCGCCCTAAGGGCTCCGGGTTATGCTTGACGGTTCATACACTAGCCCAAGGCGAGCCGATGGTCCTAAAGCCTAGGAAGCTTGGCGGCTCATGAGGTGGGCCGGACAGTGGCCCAAAAGACCCGGGTGTAAGCCACCCGGGGACAACTTGGACAAGAAGATAGAGGAAGACTCGGATAAACAATGAGAGTCGGTTACCAATTGTATGACCTGTGATCTAGACCTCTTATATAAAGGCAGACCCGGGGCGACTTAGAGATCAGGTTGTCGAATACTAGGTCAGGCTTTAGCTCCCTTGTAATCGATACATCAAGCAATATAAACATAAGCAGGACGTAGGCTATTACCTCGAGTTGAGGGGCCGAACCTGGGTAAATCCGTGTCTCTTGTCCCCATCAACCCCTTTGAGTCCATCACGTTAGCAATGGCCTCAAACCGAAGTCCGTTTACCCAGACATCTGCCGTGACAAAACCACGACACAGCCCGAGGTTGTCGGGTGGTGCCGGGCAGGGGCGGCTACAGTGCAGGAGCGCACTGTAGCATGCTCCAGAGTGCCCAAATGGCCTGCCCAGGCATATTCTATGCCCACCCGCATGTCTCCTAGTGTCTTGGGGTATAGGAGATGCCAAAAGGCTAGGATAGGCTAGGGGAGAGCTTTGGAAGAGCCTTAGGGTAGAAGGAAATGGGGAGAGGGGTAGAAAAAGATGCTGCCAGGGGTAGAAATAGGGGTTTTACCCCACCTCACAGTGGCTTGCTGACTTGGGACTTTTACAGGAGGTGAAATGCATCTATGTGAGGCTATGGTAAAAAGTTGGGGCCAAGGGTAAATGGGAAAGGGGTGAAAAAGCTAGTTTTACAAAATCACCACAAGGTGTTTGATGAGGTTTTGGGCAAGAAATATTTACCAGCTTGCTGAGATATTTACCAGGTTCAAAGGCTAGGTAGAAATGAGGGGATTCACTAAGTTTGAGCTCAAGAGGAAAAAGTTGACAATGGAAATTTGATAAACCCTATAATTTAGCAGAATCAGATTTCTGTAGTTCCAATGATGCTAGGCTTTTACCCTTGATGCACCACTTAGTTTATCATCACTAATTGGCCCTTAGAGCGTTCCCACAAAGTTTGAGGCCAAGGGGAGACACTTCACATTGTAAAGTTGCTCAAATTTGATTCTGGACAGGAATGGTTTTGGGATGATTTGATGGACAAAACCAACTTGGATTGAGATGAAACTTTGCAAGGTCATCACCCATGATAGTTTTGACTTGCTAGAATTTTCTTGGAATTTATTGAGAATATTTCTTATAAAAATATTCCAAAAGCTTGATTTGAACAGAAAGGGTTTTGAGGGGTTTCGCCTATGATCTGATCATGCCCTTGTGTTGAAACTCATATATATGGAAAATATATTTCCACTGAGTTTCTATAAATTTTCTCAAATATTTTCAAAGCATTTAAATAATTTTTCCCTATGAAAAATTATTTCTGGCTTTAAGAAAAAGCCTTTAAATAAATTATGAAAATAATCTTTAGAAATAATATTTGGTGGTTTTGGGAAGTCATACATATAGTACGTTTGAAATAAAGCCTTTGGGAAAAGAAGGGTCCACCTGATTTGAAGACTTGAAGTGCAAACCTCATTTCAGGGGGTTTTGGAAAATTAATTTAAATAAATCATTTTTAGTTAAAACAAAAATTGATAAAACTAGTTTTGGGCACTATTCACCTGGCATGATCTTTGGGCAAGAGTTTTGGGTCAAGAAAGATGAATATGAAGTGGAATAGAATCTAGAAGTGCCATAAAACACAATCAACAAGCAAGCAAACAACATAGCAAGCAAGCACAAGCACATAGAAAAAGTTTTAGTTGGCTCCAAATTTTATAAACCCAAACATAACAATGTGCTACAATCACAGGGTGTGACACATGGTCCATGCCTTTCGCGCCAAGATCATGCAGCGCGCGAAAGTGCAGATGGCCGAACCTGGCATGCCATCTCCATCCCTCGTCCATGGCGCCGGCGAGAAGATACACGGGGGCGGCCAAGTTCAGAGCCACGTCATATAGCCGGTTGCTCGTCCACCCCATCCATGCCAGGAGCAACTCCTGTTAGTCGTAAAGACAGAGCTCCCCGTTCTGAATCGTGGAGTAGCATCCATTTTCATCCAGCTGCCCCAGAATCACGATGTTTGTATGTAGCTGCGGGATGTAGTACACATCTAAGAGCGCGTGGTATTCCCCGTTACGGCAAGAGAACATGACGGCGCCGTGCCCCACGATCTGCACGACGGAGCCGTCGCTGAAACGGACTGCGCCCCACTCCGTCTCGTCGACCTCCGTTAGCATCTCATGGCGCCCAGTCATGTGATTGCTCGCCCCCGTGTCAAGGTACCACCGATCATCATTTGTAGCCACGTGCACGACACACTCTTCATTGAGGAACACCTGCTCCGTGCGTCCGGTCTGCGCGCCCGCAGCGCTCTCCACCACGGGCGTCTCCTCCATATCGCCCACCACACATGTAGCGAGCAACAATCCCGGCTGCTCGATGTCCACTTGGGCGATATTTGCCTGTTGGTCCTGCTGCTCACGTTGGTCCTTTTCCTTCTTATGACACTCCTTCGCACAGTGCCCTGGGATGCCGCAGTAGCGACAGTTGCCCTTTCGCTTGGGCGTCGCCGAACTGCCGTTCCCGCAGCCGCCACCTTGGCCATGGCCACCCCCGCCTTGGAGGTTCCTGGGCTTGCCGTTGTCGTGCCCGCGTTGATCTCCAGACCCCGAGGACCCGCCGGCTTGGTATATCAGCTTCTCGTGCATGCGCCATTCATCAGCAGTATAGAGCAGTTGCGCGTCGGGTGTCGGCGTCTCTTCGCGTCCGCGTTCCTCGACGATAAGGAGCGGTCCATAGAGCTCCTCGAGGGAGAGCAACTTGGTGTCCACCAGCAACTCTATAGCCACTTCCATCTCTTGATACGGCCGCGGAACTGTCTGCAGGACCTTGAGGACCGCCTTGTGCTCGTCGACCGGGTCGCTGAGCGCGGCCAGCTCGTCGATGATTGTCCTGAGCCGCATCACGTACGACTCGATCCCCTCGCTGTCCTTGTACCGGAGTGCCTCGTACTCCGAACGACGAGTTTGCGCTTTGGCTTCACGCACGCGCTCAACCCCGATGCGCATCGTCTTCAGGGTGTCCCACGCCTGCTTGGCTGTGTACTTGGCGCCCAGAATGCGCATGAGCTCTGGCGGCACCCCCTTGAGGAGGGCGATCATGGCACGCCGGTCGTCGCGCTCCGTGCCCTGGCCTGTTTCCACCACGCGCCATAGCTCGTCGGCCTGCAACTGAAGCTTGGTGATCATGGCCCAGTCAGTGTAGTTGGTGCGCGTGAGCATCATCGGAGGCCCGCCGCCACCGCCGCTGTGCACGACACGCTCGACGACACGCACCCTTGACACCTCCTTGGTAAGGAGACGCGCCAGGGTCTTCTCCAGTGACTAGCCTCCGCCACGGCCTGTTCCTCCTCCAGCTGCTTCTTCGCCTTCTCGTTGTCGCTTTCGGCCATCTCTCCGGCGGATCAGACACCGCCGACGTCCAGGATGGATCATACACCATCAAGGCTTTGATATCACTTATTGTTGCAGACGCCGGCAAGAACGATCGGAAGAAGAGGCGATGGGAGGAGATGCTAGGTGGGGGACAATTGTTTGCGATACTAACTGACACAGCTTTTCATGTTTCTTCTGTTATTTGTTGGCAAGCTCAAAACGGCTGCCTGAATACAAGGAGAGAATGCCCACTTTCCCAGCTGGCTTACTGATCGTGCCATCCCACGACGCCAACTTAGGATTGAGCACTACGTTGCCCGCATAACCATCGAGATCATGCCATCCCATGACTTGGTCAGGCGATCAAATCTAGCAGTACAACTGAACCTATCGACTGGAAAACGTAAACTGAACCTACTGAGCCGTGCGTGTACAGGTGCATGCTACCGGTCACTTTATTCTGAAGACAGTGACATTCAGAGATAGTTGCTGCAACAGATTAGCTAACACAGAATGCTATTGCATTGCCAAGAGTTACAATCTTGCCACGGCCGAGTAGGATGGCGAGAGCGTATACATTATAGCCAGAGCGTCGCTGCCTATGTAGGCAAGCCATATCATGGATCCGAACCAGGAAGGAATAGCAAGCTTAGAGCAACTCTAGCAGACCCCGTAAAAGCCGTGAACCCACAAAATTCCGGCGAGTATGCGGACTCGGCCCAATTTTCCGACCAAAACAGAGCCCGAATACTCGCCCGGCCATAAATTTTTTTGCCACGGACCGCAAACCGCATATCCCGACCACTATATCTGCGGGTTTGTGACGTGTTTGTGGGTCAAAACCCTATCTCCCGCCGTCGTCGAGCTACACAATTCTCCACCCCCTCTTCATATTTCTCGTCGCCGGCGACCCCCTTCCGCCTCCAGCCGCCATGTGGGGCCGCATGTGGAGCTCCGGACGCGACTCCGGCAGCAGATCCGGCGACAGCGGTGACCCCGAGCGCGAGCGGCGCGTCCGGTCGGATGGCGCGAGGAAGCACGGGGTGAGGAAGTGGACCAACCGCAGCCTCTCGCCGCCGCCGAGCTTCCACGTCCGCGAGACGGACGAGTACGCCGGGAGCTCCTCCTCTTTCGACGCGGGCCTTCTCCCCGTGAAGAGGGAGTGGTCGGAAGAGCCCGAGGAGCTGGAGGATGTCGAGTTCGTCCCCGTCAAGGAGGAGCCCGAGGAGCCCGAGGGGCTCGGCCGTCGCGGAGTCGTCGGGCCGGAGGACTTCATCGCCGATGTCGACGCTGTTGCGGCCGCCATTGCTGAGCGGAGCGTGCGCGAGGAGGCGGAGCGTCGGCGCCACCATGAGGAGCTCGAAGACCTCGAGTTCCGGCAGGCGGTCGCGGCCAACCTCGCCGCCAAGGAGAAGGACGACGAATGGCGCGCATTCGCGAGGAGCAGAGGGCGAAGTACATCGACCTCGGTAGCTCCGGCGAGGA
The DNA here is from genome assembly GCA_022496015.1 of Hordeum marinum. Classification (NCBI taxonomy): domain Eukaryota; kingdom Viridiplantae; phylum Streptophyta; class Magnoliopsida; order Poales; family Poaceae; genus Hordeum; species Hordeum marinum. The sequence goes on from CM039672.1 coordinate 393,337,942, forward strand.
GGATTGAGCTCCTCCACGGCGTCGTCCATGGGCGCGAGCTCGCCGCCGTGAGATCCCCACCCCTCTAGTACTAGTACTGATCTAGTATGTAGTATGACCTAGTGTTTATAGTGTTTGATCATGTAAAATATATGTAGTACGTGATGAACTATGAGGTGCAATTTCTCCCACGAAACTGTTTTTTTAAATTATGCAGTTTCATCTACGGTTTCTGTTCGGCCGTGCTCGTTCTCGACCCGCAAACGATATCTTCGTCAAACTGCAAACGCGTTTTACGGGTCAAGATTTTAGGGGTTTACTAGAGTTGCTTTTACGCAGGGACGCAAAGAGGAGGAGGAGCCACTGAACGAAGAGGCTGCTGAGTGCTGAGCACGAGGATGCGCAGCTGCCGCTCTCCCGACAATAGCACGGCACTTGAGAGACCCACCATCTCTGGTCCTTGCCTGATATCTCCCGCTCTCACTCAACCATCAGCGCGGTCATACACGCACAAAAGTGAGAGGCGGATTCGTTGCAACCTGATAACTACGGCATTGTCGCATTTTGAGCGGATTTATTAAACTATAATAGCTTACAGCGAGTGGCTACATCTTCAATAATTATAATCATATCGTACTTGGCTCTGTGGACTCGTCTTATCTTGTGATTTGCATCTAATGGCCCAGTAATTTATGTGTGAATAACAACTTGCAGTGGGTGCGTCGGGCATGAGCATGACTTGATCATATTTTCCTTGGCCTGACTTCACTATTCAGGCCGGCCCATCAAACCTATCAAATCCTTGTGTTGGTTATTCTAGTCCACTCTGTCCTAAGATATTCATGAGTGGGAGACCTCAAGTCTCAGTTCTGCTTCTTGTCTTAGCCACAGACCTCAAGTAGGCGAGGCCAAGCAAAACAAAAGCAAAGCAAAGCGTAGCGAGTGGTTGGTCAGTACTCACGAGCAGGGCCGCCTACATGATTCAATATTACGAAGCAAGTGCACCTAGCAATTTCATTTGGTAGGCACGTATACTTTTATGAACAAGCCACAACTTTTTTTATTCAGAACACTAGAAGCTACTGTAAATGAGAGCCGCCATCAGCTCTGCACCAAGCAGCAGACATCATGAAGCAGCAAGCTTCAGCAACATCTGAGGGAGACTACAAAGTTTGTATATAACATACTAGAGAAACCAACACTACTCAAGAGTACATCAGTAACTTGCAAGATTAAAAACAAACTTGTAATCAACGTGCCAACCGTACTATCTGCATCCGTGTCTCGCATCACTAACTCGCTAATCCCGTGAGCAAAAACGTACGACATAGAACATGTCCTTGCCTCACAGGGTTGGCAGAACCGTGAGATCCTAAATAATTCCTGCCTGATTTTCAGCGTGACTATCGTGCTAGTACCAATCAAAAACATCCAGGTCGGCATCATCAGCATTTCCAGCAACATCCTCTCCTTCTTTGACCTCAGATTGGTGCGTGCCCATCTCTTCATCTGACAAATTCGAAACATTCTCAACACTGAACGTGTTAGTTTCAGAAATAACATCATTTCCAGTGTTTCCTTCAGTTGACGCAACCTCTTGTTTTTGTGTAGTGTTGATGTCTTTGAGCGAATCTTCAATGTTGAGCTGTTTCATTACTTGCTTTAAATACAAGTTATCTGCATACAGTTGTAAAACACAAGAGTTATGAACAATAAGAAATCAGAAATAAAATAGATGGGCTGGACCAGGAATAAAGCAATCGCTAACCTCTCGAGCGATGAAGTATAGCATCATGAACTTGCATTGGATGCTTTTTGTCCTCACTTTTAAACTTTTGCCGCACCTGGTCACGGGACTTATCTGGGAATAGTTGCTGTATCATTGCAAAATCGCTACCAAATTGTTGCAGACCCTGGACCAGAACAGATAAAAAAGTTGGAAGTTTCCCATAGGCAAGCCAAAAACGTCAGCACAAAAAAAGGTATATTCAACATCAAAATAGTAGTGAGTACTCCCTCTGTAAATTTTTATAAGACATTTTTAGAGTCCATGACAGTGTCAAAAAACGTCTAATATTAAGTTACAGAAGGTGTAGTTGATTTCCACATACCTGGTAAAACAAGTCAGTGTCAGATTTTGTCCATTTGGCTCGTGTTTTTTTGTCCATATAAGAATGGTAATTCAGTTTAGTAGAATTTTCTAGTGCATGATTCTCCCTTCTATCATTGTCATAGTTATCTCCAAAAGGATCAAAATCGTCAGTATCTCCAAAATGGGAGCTGCTGTGAAAAGACATCAACAAATAACAGGACAGGGGAAAGTCAGTGAAATCATCATGATTAACGTAGCATACCAACTCATCAAATTAAAGAGTACACATTTATATGCTGGAACAAACAACTGCAGCAGCAATGTCAAGTTCAAATACCCTATCTGAAAAAGTGAAATATCTACATGATAAAATAGAAAGCTTCCAAATCAACCTGTAGCATTGTTGTCAATAACTAGCTATTTTACTAGTACAGTTTAGGTAAAAATATACAAACAGAAAATACAGAATGGCAGTTAAACACGACACAGAGAAAATATCCATACATTAAGTGGGAAAAAGAGCCTACCTTTGATTAGAGGATGATGGTCCCGACGGTGTTTTACTCTAGGAAAGGCCAAAACAAAAAATATGAAGCAACAGCATAATACTCTAATGAAAAAGGTAGACCAAGCAAACGTGCCTCAACACAACTCACCTGAATACGCTCTCTGGCCTCTTGCAACAACCTGAGATGTGTCACACTTAGCTTCATGCGATCTATCTCATGATCAGGTTTGTCCAGTAACGTTTGCACTTCTATAAAACAACAAAGGCCAAAAATACAAGAGTCAAGAGCTCATATCATGTAAAATTGATGCTTTGTTATTTGGGTACCATTGTTATCTTAGCCAGATACCTTTTGCTCTTTTTTGACGAATTCTGTGAGTAAGCTTCTTCTCAGGCTGTTGTGTCATTGTATCTTTCAAGGCTCTCTTACGACCGCGTGACGATACTTCACTTTTATTTTTCTGCTGGTTCGGCTGTGATTTTTCCATAGTGGATTTCGTCGATGTGCGCTTGGAACCCCTCAAAGGTTCTTTATTTGGATCTTTCTTCCTTGACTTTCTTGGTGCCTTCTGCTTTCCTCCAGCAGTGTTCTCATCGCCACTATCATTATTTTGTTCGGCTGCTGAAGGTTCAACAAAACCTTCATCAAGATGATCGTCAACAATATGCTCAGGTACCCCAACTTTCTGAAACCCTGTCCTGCTTCTTAACTTCATTGATAATTCTTGTTTTCCAACATCCAATTTGGATTGTTGTTCAACACCATGATCTGATGGCTCCCCCTCATGGTACTGGCTCTCCCTATCAGTATATTCCTGATCGTTTGAATGTTCTTCAGTAAGAAAATGCTGCAAAAAATACCAATGAGACAACGACTTACCTTTTGAGGTGCCACGAAAATTCTAACCACAAGTGTAGACTTCAGCAAGGACTTACCCTTTGAGGTGCTTGCTGAGGCAAGGTGTTCAAATTTTTATCAGATCCTATGTCATTATGGTTGGTATCTGTTGCAGCGACCCCCTCATAATCATCCGGTAGAACAAACGTTACTGATTTTCCTTTGCCCTTTTTCTTTCCAAGATCAAGTAGAAATGTAGCAGCATCTTCAGCTGTACCAGAAATATGTTTGCTCCTTATGAGTAAATAAGCAGGAAAGCTAGACAAAGCTATATAAAGTGATAAGTGCAGCCAACAACTCATGACATACTGTATGGTCAGAATGAGCGTTATGCAAGATGTGCATGGAAAAGAAGTTCCACAAGTAAATCAAACACGTACCTGATGGTTCTCCAAAGATCGGTTGAGTACGATCAGTATGATGATTTATCAGCCCATCTTGAGAGTCTATATCAACACTAGCATTGAAATCCTAAAAGCAATCAAAAGCAGAGCATCAGCATATCATATTTGTGAACTTACCTAAATTTCTAACAGATTTCAACCCTGACCTTCAGACTAGCTGCTGCATAATCATCACTAGTCCCAACAGCCTTGGATGAAGCCCTACCAGGTTTTCTTTGTGATTTAGGGCGTAACTTTGCAGCCGTTTCCTCTGGACCAGGCTCTTCAAGGATGCGGTTGTGGTTAGCGAAATTGTCAACTGTACCATCATTGGCTCCCAAGGGTGGCTGAGAATCTGAGGTTTGTACATGTTCTTCATGTCTAGGAGCTTGTACCTGCTCATCGTTGCATCCTCTGAGATCATCGTTACCATCCTCTTGATTTTGTGAGACCACGTCTACAGTTGAAGCTGCCTTCTTTTGGCCAGTCTTTCGGGACTTGGATGCTGCCTTGCTGAGTTTCACCTTAATTTTTAGCTTGGACTTTGCAACGTTTTCCTCTTCAGAATGCGCGTCAAATAATTCCCCAAAGTCAGCTAAATCATCAACTGTCTTGCTAGTTGGATGGGTGGATGATGCTTGGGTATCTGAAACAACCAAGTTTTCTTGGAGTGCAGCTACTTCAGATGGATCATCATGAGGATCGTCATTTTGAGAAACCCTATCTACAGAAGAAACTGCCAGCACATCATCAGAAGGTGTGTAAAGAGTACCCCCACAAGCTTCCGTGCCACCAATCGTTTCACTGCCAAGAACGGTCGAAGGTGTTATTTCTTGATTCATAGCAAGTCCTTGAGACAAATTATCTTGACTTAAAGCTACCGCCTTCTCGTCACTTTTTTCCACTGTACGATTGGGTACAACAGATCGTGAGGGCACAGATTTCTTCTGAAGCTTGCCCCGCACATTAGGATGAAACTTTGCAGCAGCTACCGCTTCTGCAGGGGCATCGGTGATGTCGCCAAAGTTAGCCTCATCATCAATCATGTCCAACCCCCTTTGTGGCCTCCAAGAAGCTGTTTTGACCTGCCAAAGTCAATTTAGGAAATATTGCAGGTTCAGAAAGCAGCAGCAGCAAAGGAAGCATATTATATAAAAAAGAAATGGACAATATATTATCTGACAGAGAGATAAAATAAAAGGAAACGGAAATCCTTGTTGGCACTACTTTTCTAAGGCCCGGTAACATCTTATCGGTCCATCCATTTAGCCGTGCACAAGAAATACCAGACAATTACAATCAAAACACACAGGTGAACTTCTGGTAAACCAGCCACATTTTCCAGATTCTAACTGGCATCATCAACACAACTGCATTCATTTGTTGCAAGATTAAAGGATCATACAAAATTCGCAATTAAATCTTACTAGTATTTGATTTAGTTCACAAGAAAGCATTAAACCATCAACGACTGATTGTCTACGATGTTTCAACAACTGTATATACCGTTCATCAACCAGAAAAAGACAACATGCTAAGCATTCGTACAGAAGAAAATAAATCAAATAGTGACGTGGGTCATTAAATCTTTACCTGGTGACGCCACGAAGGTACTTCCCCGGCGACGCCGAGGACCAACCTTTTGGCCCCTCCTTGAAGAGGTTGAGGTTGCCTGCGGCGCGGAAGTAGAGGATTGGGAGGAGAGGAGGGGGGCAGCGGCGGAGAAGCACGGACTGGGTAGGGCGGCGGTGTTGGGGGACGCACGGAATCCGTAGGCGGTGGCGGTGGCGCCCGCGGCAGGGAGGCTACGAGGTGGGGAGGCGCCCGCTGGGAAGAGAGGGGCACGGAGAGGCCGCGGCGGCAGGTAAGCCGAGGACGGAGAGGCGGCGCGGCGCGGCGCGGCGGTTGCCTTTCCAGTCCCAGTTCGCACGCCCTCGCCGCCTACGGACGGAGTCCAGACTCCAGACGAGGCCTTCAGCGGGGGCGAATCCTAACGCGCGGAATAGTCTCCCCCTCTGTGGGCCGAATCCTAACTAGGGCATCCATCGATTTTGTTAGGGCTTATGACCGCACCTTTAGTTCCGGCCCATTTGTATTCAGTTCAGGTTTCGATTGACTAGGGGAGGAGCGTTATTCGTCATTTTAGTTTCTTTTCAGCGGTGTAGGTAAACCGGTTGCTAACTCTCTCCTCTTTCCATCATTCGTTTTCTTCTTCTGATTTACCATCTGGTTTCATGTATTTTTTATCTTTGTTCTCATCTAAGTTTGGTTCATAGTAGGATGAGATGTTTTGTCCACATCTGCAAACATTCTCTGTAATTAGCAGTAATTTGATTTTGTCATCCTACTGGTGTTAATTCAATAGGAGTACAAATATTGTATTCTGTTTTGGCATCTGTTATTAGGTTGTTTGCCATCAGCTTTTTGAATCTGTTTTCTTCCACACAAATCTGCACTTCTGATCATGCTTTGCTTCTAGCCGTTGTTGATTTCACAAGTAGCTAACTGAGAAAATAAGTTTATTTCATACAAAGCATTTGGTGCGTCCGTAAGTTCAACCTGATCAAGATTGATGTGGAGGCCTTTGATGTTCCCACCAAGAAGAGGAAGAAACAGCATTAGATGTTTTCATCGGAAACAAGGCGAAGAGTGACCAATAGATGGTACATATTCAGTTAGCATATTTTTTGCCATTTTCCCTGATCGTGGCATCACTCCCTCAAAATTCACATTTACGGTGATCTTCGTATGAGCAACAGGATAATTTTGCATCTGGATACAATATCAAATGATTTTACTATGTTTATGAATTACTCCCTCCGTCCCGTAATGTAAGACGCTTTTCAACACTATACTAGTATCAAAAAACGTCCTACATTATGAAACGGAGGGAGTAAAATAATCTAGTGAATACAATTTTTTTATGGATTTAAAAAAATGTCCGTAAATTAAAAAAAAGATTGCCATGTTTAAAAATGTTCCCAAATTTTAAAAATGTTTGCAAATCCATAAAATGTCTGTGCATTCTAAAAAATCGTGAATTTCAAAAAAATGTCCGCATACTTGAAAAAAAGATTGCTAAATTGAGTTCAGAAATTTGAGAAAGATTTGTGAATTCAAAAAATTATCACAAAATTGGACAAATGTTTGCAAACTCAAAAAATGCTGACATACTCAAATAATGTTTGTGAATCCAAATAACGTCTGTAAATTTTGGAAAACGATTGTGAATACAAAAATGTTCATGAAATTGAAAAGAATGATCCCCAACTTGACAATGCGCATGAATCTGAAAATTATTCGCTATTAAAAAAATGCAAATTTGAGAGAATGGTCATGAATTCAAAAAATGTTCGTAAATTTTAAAAATATCCGCGGATGTTAAAAGTTGAGGCGAATTTGAATTTTATCGAATTTTAGTATTGTTTTCCAAAAATTGGAAAATGTTCATAAGTTCAAAAATTGATCATTGATATCCATTTGGTAATCCGTGTTGGAGATGCCCTTAATGCATACAATATAAAGGAAGTGAGATGGTAACTGAAGTTGTTATCTTGGATTTCTGTGTATTCATGAGACCCATTGAACCTGAATGTTTCTCTATCAGCTGGCATCTATGGCGGACTAGGAACACACTGTCCAACTCCAAAAACATAACTGGAAAAGAAACCCCGTAAAATAAAAGAGCATATCCTGAATCCCGATAGCTTTAGAGCTAATGATTTGACCACAAAGGGAGCAATAGCATGCGCGTTACTTGATAAGTGCAAACACCATGGGCTTTCAAAGATGAACATCGCAAACAAAATGTGTCATGACAGAACATGTCTGCAGGATGTAGCCACATTAGAGCGGCCGGGCACGGAGGATGGTAGGGCACGCCAACAAATAGTGATTATTCGTGAATGTATTAGGTTGCATCAACATAGCATAGCAATTTGGAATTTGCAATTTGGAAGCACCAAGAAAGTAAAGATTGTGTTGGCACATACTACGATCGGATGCAGTGATTTTATTCCCGTTGCTTCTTGGTGGATGTGAATTATATTACGTTTCCGCAAAAAAATGAAATTATATTATGTTTTCATGGTAGCCTTTTGTTTTCCCTGCTGATCATACTAGTGCTCTTCTCCTTGCCTATATATGAACAAAGACTCAAAGAAATATGGTGGCCACTGTGGTGATGCTCTCCCTCGAAGACATCCTCGCACATGATGTTCCATCAATAACTTCATAATATGTTGGTCATGCTCAACCTGAAACTTCGTGGGCACACTGTTCGTATTCCGTTTTTTTAGTAGAAAATTGATAGATTTTGGTTTGTGTTTCAGTATAAATAAATTATGAGAATTATGAGATTGGTCCTTCGACATGGTATAGACAATGCACCTTTGAGTACTTTTAATATTGTTTTGCTACTTAGTAGTTTGAGTGGTAATTTTTCTTGAACTTCTAAGCACATACAGTATTGATTTGTATCAGTTGTAAGGATGGTCTTCATTTTTGCTAGTTATTCCCTCCGTCTCATAATACATAGGTGTTTTTATACTAGTGTAGTAATTTAATTAAGAATCATCAAATCAGTTTAAACATGAAATTTACAGATTGCCATCACCGACAGTACAAAACTGCAACGTGGCTGCAACAACTTTTTTTGGCATAAACGTGGCTACAACAGTTAGTACTACTAATGCGATTTGTCAGCTCAAAAATGAATATCCAGAGCGCTACAGTACGTAGTCTTAGATGTTGACGAACGGCGCGCCGGTGATGAACTCCGTGGCGGCGAGCGCGACGAGGCCGAGCATAGCGAAGCGGCCGTTCCAGAGCTCGGCGTCGGCGCTCCAGACGCCGCTGGACTTGCTCTCGACACTCTGGCCCTGCAGCAGCGGCACCAACGACGCCACGGAGAACACCCCCGCGGTCACCAGGAACCAGCCCAGCCCGGCGCCGCTGCCGGCCTGGTCGAGGAGCCCGCCGCCGCGTGCCGCCTCGACGGAGAGCGCCGACACGAAGCCCACCATGGCCAGCCGGCCGTTGATGCGCTCCGGCGCCGGGCCACTGAACGCGAGCACGTCCCACACCGAGGGGTTAGCCTTCTTGGTCATGGGCTTGGGTGCCGCAGGGATCGGGGTCGGGGTCGGGGTCGTGCCCGGGGAGGAGGAGGTCGATGCGCTCGTTGTCTCCTTGGTTGAGTTCATGTCAGGCTGCACATACACAAACAATCTCACGTTGAGATCGAGTCTCGAACTAGCAAACATGCGAAGCAGTCAAGTGCTCTGAAAGCTCACCTCGGTCTGAGCCCTGACAACGAGGGCGCGCCGACGCAGGGCTGCCACTGGAGAGCGGGCGGCGGACCTGCCAACGACGGCGAAGGAACTCAAAGCCACCATGGTCGCCATTACTCAAGGCAGAGTAGAAAAACTAGAGGCACGAAGAGAACTGATAAGTTGGTGCTGGCTTAATGGATGGACGATGTCACTTGGTTGATGCTGCTTTACTGTGTCTCTGTGAGCGAGTAGCTGATGCACTTTATAGCGGCCGTGAGGAGGTCGCCGGTGGCCGCGGCCGTGGCCACGTGAACGAGGTGCAAGAGCTGTACGTGGAGGGAGGAACGCGGCGGGCTCACATGCATCGACGTGGACCATGAAGGCGCCATAACTCGCTCTCGCCAAAAAGGGAACCCAGCATGTAGTTGTAGGAGCGTGCGCGCACCACATACCGCAGGCGAGAGCGCGCCGCCTGGGTCCACCAGTGGCAAGGCCCCAAATCTGAACTTCTGAAGAACTCCACAGCTGATCGAAGTTGCAATGAATTGTTCTCAAAATGCAATGCATGCCTATTTGGTTATGTGTGTATGGATGGTTATTTGATTCGAGATAAAATCTACTCCTATCATTGTTGTGATTTTATTCAGGCGGTCCGTTCCTATCATTGACTATAAATGTTAAATTTGTGTTTATGTTTGTAATAAATAAATAAATGAATTTTGTCAAAATCATCGCACATGGTCAACCATTTGAAATTTCCTCTAAAAAGTAACTTTATCTAATTGTTTAGACAACTTTCGTGTCGTATGTTTTCTGTTTCGACGTTCGTAAACAAGTAGATCTATATCTTCCTATTGTACTGTGCGATAACACGTTTATGTGTGTGTTCATGTTATGTGAAAGTGTGTTATTCAACCTCTTCCTCACCTATCGTGTTGACCATATACTTTGTTAAATTCACTGCATGACCGCCTTGAATTTCTTTGACAACTAGTTTTTATCTCTTTTTACGCACAAAACTCTCATATTGTGAGTTTTTATTTCAATGTACATAGACAAAGTTCTTCAAATGTGAGGTAAGTTCGTCATGTGGACACGAGATGAGATTAATCATCCATAAACACGTAACCAAATAGGCATGCATTGCATCTAAAGAACAAATACATGCAATCAAACAACCCTCCCTGTATTTCTACCTAGCAAGAAGCATGCGCGTCAGAGTGAGGGGGCTACGAAAAACCGAACTTAGTGGAGAGCATGACCGAAAACCTATTTTTACTCAATTAAACTGAACCGGGCCACAAAATGCAAGAGGGCAAACAAACACGAGCCGTAGTTTAGCCAAGTGTGGTGTGTCCTATGTACATGTTTTCATGTGGTTTTCCTGTAAACTAACCCATCTCAGCATCGGTTTATTTTTTTGCAATGGAATCATACCAGCTCTCTTGCTAACTTTCAAAATAATAATTTAAACTCAGACGAGTTACGGTTTTTCACCAACGACTCATCTTCATCTATCTACGATCTACCGACGCATGCTCACTTAGGGCTTCGCGAGAGCCAGGAACGAGGTGATGTTGATCTCTGATTTAACTCCTGTGTGAAGCTGAACATGACATTATTTAAATCGATACACCTACGCCGCGGTTGTGCGTACCAACTTATTTATTTTACCATTTCCTAGTATCCATATGTCTATGAAGGTACAATTCTAGAGACTTGTATGGCATAACCAATGGATAATGTTAAACCCTATCCACTAGTGTTCCAGACTTGGCCTATATGTGTATCTGGGATCGCACCAAGTTCTTGTCTTTCCCATCTGAAAGTTAGCTTATTTCTTATCTATCTATTATAACTGGGGAAATTAGATAGTTCAATTCCCTAAATATTTCAGCTGGTGTTCAAGAGTTGCGATCATGAGAGTTATTTCCGTATCGTGAGCCAACAAGGTTGGTTTGGTTGTAAAATTCCTTCCATCACTCTTGATCCGCGATAGCCGTGTAAGACCATTGGAGCCGAAGTGGTGGTTTCGAAAATTCGGGTGCATCATTGGTCAACGTGTGGTTGCTGAAGCACCTCGCTTAAGTGTTAAATACCACCCGCCCTCCCTTTTCGGCGCACCATCTGGTGGCAGGCGGGAAGGCGATGGTAGGATCCCCTCTCTACGGTCTGGTTACAACGTACATTGTCGTAAATTCCCACCCGGGACAATACAATCTACCTTTCTTGAGTGAGGTAACAAGGCATATGGTTGCAACATATGTAGTCGTAAATCCACCCCCAGACAATACAATATGTATTTGTGGAGTGAGGTAACTAGGCATACATCTTGTTCTAAACCCCCATCTGAAACGGCCTAATCATGCTAGAAAGGATTGATTCAGTGGACAGTTGAAACCTAGAATCCAACTGGATATTAAGACATCGTAGATCTATATCTCTCTATTGTACTGTGCGATAACACGTTTATGTGTCTGTTCATGTTGTGTGAAAGTGTGTTATTCAACCCCTCTCTCACCTAACTTCTCCATCACGGGAGCCAGGAAGGAGACGATGTTGATCTCTGACTGAACTGCTGCGTGAAGTTGAACATGACATTATGTAACTTTTCGACACACCTATGCCGCGGTTGTGCATACCAACTTTTTTCTTTTACCTTTTCCTAGTACCCATAAGTCTATTAAGGCACAATTCTAAAGACTTGTATGGCGTACCCAATGGATAATGTTAAACCATATCCTCTAGTGTTCTAGTTTGGCCTATAGGTGTATCTGAGATTGCACCAAGTTCTTGTCTTTCCAATCTCAAAGCTAGCTTATTTCTTATCTATCTATGGTAACTGGGAAAATTACATTGTTCAATTCCCTGAACCTTTCAACTAGTGTTCAGAGTTGCGATCATCGGAGTTCTTTCCATATCGTGAGCCGACAAGGTTGGGTTTGGTCGTAAAATTCCTTCCATCACTCTTGATCTGCGACAACGGTGTAAGCTCATTGGAGCCAAAGTGGTGGTGGTAAAAATTAGGTGCATCATTGATCAGCGTGTGGTTGCTGAAGCACCTCGCATAAGCGGTAAATACCACCTGCCCTTAGTTTTTGGCACACCATCTAGTGGAAGGCGGTGAAGGTGACGACACATTGGTAGAAAACAGGGTATCAGTCCCAGTTCCAAATGGCCTTGAGTCCCAGTTCTGCAACCTGGACAAAACGATCGGGACAAATGCCCATCACTTTTATTCCCGGTTGGCTTACGAATCGAGACTAAAGAAGCTCCATGTGGCTTTCGTGGTACGCCTGGTGTCGGTGTAAAAACCGGCGGATCTCGGGTAGGGGGTCCTAAACTGTGAGACTAGAATCGATGGTAACAGAAGACGAAGGGGACACAGATTTACCCAGGTTCGGGCCCTCCTATGGAGATAATACCCTACGTCCTACTTCGTTGTATTGATGGTATGTGGGGTTACAGAGTTGATCTACCTCGAGATCGAATAGCTAAACCTAGATGAGTTGTTCTGTATCTAAAACCGAAAACCCTCCGGCTTATATAGATGCCGAGGGTACCTAGGGTTTACACATGGTCGTTTACACACCGAAGAGATAAACATGCCTGTTTGCTACATAAACGTGGAGCGAAAGCCGTACTTCTCGAAGCTTCCATCTTGGAGATAAGGTCTTCAATGAACCCTGTGTTCGATAAGTGGCCCATACAGTCCGACCCATAGAGATAGGTCGGCCTCCCGAGGACCCTTTAATCCAGGACTCCCTCAGTAGCCCCCGAACTTGCCTCCAATGCCAAGGGTCCCAGCTTCGATTGCCTCACACGATCAGAGTCTTCGGCTTGTGAGGTGAGTTCTTCCCGCCAAACCTAGTTCGGCCTCCGATGATAAGTAGCTTTCCGCATAGTGGCGCATCCGAACACTGTAAATAGGCCGGCCTTGAAGGCCAAATGTCAAGGGGTAAATAATATTCCTCTGGCAACTTCTCTGACGAAAGGTCACGACCCACCACGACCGCTAGGCCAGTCACACAAAATCGATTCACGGTTTGAGGACATTTTAATCATCACGATCTATCAATGCACCGATTGTTTCCCGTTTTATACGGGATATGTTTAATCACGCGCGTGCAACGACTCGCATGTCTCGGGAAGTGGAGGGATTCACGGCGCAGCAAGGGGAGACCAAATCGATTAGCCTCATAAAAGGGGAAGAAAATCCTAAAGCCTATTCACGCTTCTCACTCGCCTTCTCCGTCTTCCATTCCTCTGCGCCTCCGAAGCACAGCTCTAGGTCTTCTGCCCCCACCTCTGTGCTCATCAATCGCGGGCTCCAATGGCCAGTGGGAGGCCTCCACGGTTACCGACCAGGACATCCTCGACCTCAAGAAGGCCGGCTACCTCTCCGCCGACATCCCTCATCGCACACCAGAGGAGGGCCAAGTGATCCCCACACCCTGGCCGGGCGGAAGGGTGGTTTTCCTTCCCCACTTCATCTGGGGGTTGAGCTTCCCGCTCCACCCCTTCGTCAGGGGGTTGATGTTTTTCTACGGTCTCGGCTTCCACGACCTCCCGCCGAACTCTTTCATGCACATATCGGCGTTCATCCTCGTCAACGAGGCTTTCCTATGAGTCGAGCCACACTTTGGCTATGGCTCAAAGTGTTCAACGTCAAGCCGAAGTGCATCGGCAGGAAGCACACAGACTGTGGCGGACCTGTCATCGGCATGCTCACCCGCGTCATGTGGCCATCAGGCACCTTCATCGACACCATCAAGGCTTGGTAGAAGGAGTGGTTCTATATCATAGAACCACGAGAAGAAGGTCAGATTCCTCCTGCATAATTCAGATACGCCCCCCACCACCACACTAGCTTCATGGCTCAAAAAGGGCCTTAACTAGGGACCGAGAAAGGAGGTGAGCGACCTATAGAAGCACATCGGCTCCATGGTCGAGAAGGACATCAAGCTGACCAACGTGGTCCAGGTGATGCTCCGGAGATGCATCCTCCCCTGCCAGCGTCGGGACACTCCCTTGTGGGCTCGTTGGCTTGACGATGCGCCCACAATCCGGAACCTCTTCTGCACTACGCGGGAGAAGCTATGGAAGGCTCTCTTCAAGTCACAGGAGAGCTCGCCATCCGAGGAGGAAGACAGAGGTCTGCAGGCCTCCAAGCCCACCACCGAGGTACGGGTCACTTCTGCTTGATCGGCTTTTACCTTTCCCAAAGAGGATCCATAATGTTTTCTTTAGATCATTCTCTCGCAGAAATGGCTAAAGAAAGCCTTTAATATCAGCAATCCGACACCTCAGCCCGAGGATGCCAGGTTCGGGCAGTTGGCAGAAATGCTCGTGGCGAAGCCTTACGAGGCCCCCACGAAGAAGGAGAAGAAAAAGAAGCCAGGCCGAAGCAGCTATCGTATCCAGGACCAGTCAGAGACTGTGCCCAGGGAAACTCATGCCTCCTCGAATCAAGAGGAGCATGAGGAGGAAGAGGAAGAGGAGGAGGAGTAGGAAGAGGAGGAGGACGAAGCCGAGTGATAAGGCAATTCCCCCCATGCAAGAAAGAGGGCAGCGTCATCGGACGCCCCGGAGGAGGTACCCCTTCCTGCCCAGAAGAGGATGCGTCGAGCATAGGTGATCCTGTCCGATGACAACTCGGACTCAAATACTGAGTCCAATGACCTCGAGGTGGTTCCACGAAGCAACCTCAGGGTCAAGCCCCTGGCTCGAAGGTTAGGATCTGAAGACCTCTTGTCTGTCCTTTAACAGGTTTAGAGTTTATTAACATGCAGGTGCATATGGATTTTTCAGCCCCTCGAGCGTCCTCCCCACCGATCAAATATTGGACGGGGAGACCCCGCCCGTTGAACTAGCGAAGAGCGGGAATGCCTTGTTGGGAGACATCGTAGTAAATCAAAAAAATTCCTACGTGTTCACCAAGATCTATCTATGGAGAAACCAGCAACGAGTAAGGGGAGAGTGCATCTTCATACCTTTGAAAATTGCTAAGCGGAAGCGTTACAAGAACGCGGTTGGTGGAGTCGTACTCGTAGCGATTCAGATCGCGGTGGACTTCGATCTTAGCGCCAAACAACGACGCATCCGCGTTCAACACACGTACAGCCGAGTGACGTCTCCTACGCCTTGATCCAGCAAGGAGGAAGGAGAGGTTGGGGAAGAGCTTTGGCAGCACGAAGGCATGGTGACGGTGGAGCAGTGTGGTCTCCGGTAGGGCTTCGCCAAGCGCTATGGAGAACGAGGAGAGGGAGGAGTAGGGCTGCACCGAGAGGAGAGGAACTGTGTGTTGGCAGCCCCCCCAAACCCCCACTATATATAGGACGAGGGGAGGAGGGTGCGCATCCCCTAGGGTTCCCACCCTAGGGTGGTGCGGCATCCCTAGATGGCCTTTGGCCGGCGGCCAAGAGGGGAGAGGGGGAGGGCGCAGCCCTAGTGGGCCTTAGGCCCATCTGGGTCTAGGGTCTCCCCTTCCTCCCACATTTCCTGCGCCTTGGGCCAGGGTGGAGGGTGCACCAGCCCACTCTGGGGCTGGTCCCTTCCATTCTCCACCCACGCAGCCCTCTGGGGCTAGTGGCCCCACTTGGTGGACCCCCGAAACCCTGCCGGTGGTCCTGGTATGTTACCGGTAATTCCTGAAACACTTCCGGTGGCCAAATCCTCACTTCCTATATATCATTCTTTACCTCCGGACCATTCCAGAACTCCTCGTGACGTTCGGGATCTCATCCGGGACTCCGAACTACCTTAGGTAACCATGTACACTATTTCCCTATAACCCTAGCGTCATCGAACCTTAAGTGTGTAGACCCTACGGGTTTGGGAGACACGTAGACATGACCGAGACACCTCTCCGGTCAATAACCAACAACAGGATCTTGATACCCATGTTGGCTCCCACATGCTCCATGATGATCTCATCAGATGAACCACGATGTCGGGGATTCAATCAATCCCGTATACAATTCCCTTTGTCTACCGGTATGATACTTGCCCGAGATTCGATCGTTGGTATCCCTATACCTTGTTCAATCTCGTTACAGGCAAGTCTATTTACTCGTTCCGTAACACATCATCCCGTGGCTAACTCCTTAGTCACATTGAGCTCATTATGTTGATGTCTTATCGATTGGGCCCAGAGATACCTCTCCGTCACACGGAGTGACAAATTCCAGTCTCGATTCGTGCCAACCCAACAGACACTTTCGGAGATACCCGTAGTGCACCTTTATAGCCACCCAGTTACGTTGTGACGTTTGGCACACCCAAAGCATTCCTACGGTATTCGGGAGTTGCACAATCTCATGGTCTAAGGAAATGATACTTGACATTAGAAACGCTTTAGCAGACGAACTACACGATCTTGTGCTATGCTTAGGATTGGGTCTTGTCCATCACATCATTCTCCTAATGATGTGATCCCGTTATCAATGACATCCAATGTCCATGGTCATGAAAACGTGACCATCTATTGATCAACGAGCTAGCCAACTAGAGGCTCATTAGGGACATGTTGTGCTCTATGTATTCACACATGCATTACGGTTTCCGGTTAACACAATTATAGCATGAACAATAGACAATTATCATGAACAAGGAAATGCAATAATAACCATTTTATTATTGCCTCTAGGGCATATTTCCAACAGTCTCCCACTTGCACTAGAGTTAATAATCTAGTTACATTGTGATGAATCGAACACCCATAACATTCTGGTGTTGATCATGTTTCGCTCGTGAGAGAGGTTTAGTCAACGGATCTGCGACATTCAGATCCATGTGTACTTTACAAATATCTATATCTCCCTCGTGAATGTAATCACATATGGAGTTGAAGCGGCGCTTGATGTGTCTTGTCTTCTTGTGAAACCTAGGCTCCTTGGCAAGGGCAATAGCTCTAGTGTTGTCACAGAATAGAGTGATCAGGCCCGACGCATTGGGAATTACTCCTAGGTCGGTGATGAACTCTTTCATCTAGACACCTTCCTTTGCTGCTTCCGAAGCAGCTATATACTCCGCTTCACATGTAGATGCCACCACGACGCTTTGCTTGCTATTGCACCAGCTGGCTGCCCCTCCGTTCAAAATATACACGTATCCGGTTTGTGACTTGGAGTCGTCCGGATCTGTGTCAAAGCTAGCATCGACGTAACCCTTTACGACGAGCTCTTCGGCACCACCATATATGAGAACATGTCCTTTGTCCTTTTCAGGTACTTCAGGATATTCTTGACCGCTGTCCAGTGTTCCGCTCCGGGATCACTTTGGTACCTCCCTACCAAACTTATGGCAAGGTTCACATGAGGTCTGGTACACAACATGGCATACATAATAGAGCCTATGGCTGAAGCATAGGGGATGGCACTCATCTCTTCTCTATCCTTTGCCATGGTCGGGCATTGAGTCATACTCAATCTCATACCCTGTAACACAGGCAAGAACCCCTTCTTGGACTAATCCATATTCAACTTCTTCAATATCTTTTCAAGGTACGTGCTTTGTGAAATACCTATGAGGCGTTTCGATCTATCTCTATAGATCTTAATACCTAATATGTAAGCAGCTTCTCCAAGGTCCTTCATTGAAAAACATTTATTCAAGCAGGCCTTTACACTTTCCAAAAGTTCTATATCATTTCCCATCAACAATATGTCATCCACATATAATATGAGAAATGCTACAGTGCTCCCGCTCACTTTCTTGTAAATACAGGGTTCTCCATAAATCTGTACAAATCCAAACGCATTAATCACCTCATTAAAGCAAATGTTCCAACTCTGAGATGATTGCACCAGCCCATAGATGGAGAGTTGGAGCTTGCATACTTTGTTAGCATCTTTAGGATCGACAAAACCTTCCGGCTGCATCATATACAGTTCTTCCTTAAGGAAGCCATTAAGGAATGCCGTTTTGACGTCCATTTGCCAGATCTCATAATCATAAAATGCGGCAATTGCTAACATGATTCATACAGACTTCAGCATCACTACGGGTGAGAAAGTCTCATCGTAGTCAACTCCTTGAACTTGTCGATAACCCTTAGCGACAAGTCGAGCCTTATAGACGGTCACATTACCATCCGCGTCAGTCTTCTTCTTAAAGATCCATTTATTTTCAATGGCTCGCTTATCATCAGGCAAGTCCACCAAAGTCCATACTTTGTTCTCATACATGAATCTTATCTCGGATTTCATGGCTTCAAGCCATTTGTTGTAATCCGAGCCCGCCATCGCTCCTTCATAGTTCGAAGGTTCACCGTTGTCCAACAACATGATCTCCAGGACAGGGTTGCCGTACCACTCTGGTGCGGAACGTGTCCTAGTGGACCTTCGAGGTTCAATAGTAACTTGATCTGAAGTTTCATGATCATCATTATTAACTTCCTCTCCAGCCGGTGCAGGCTCCACAGAAACAACTTCCTATGCTGCGCTACTCTCCGGTTCGAGTGGAGGTACAATTACCTCAACAAGTTCTATTTTCCTCCCACTTATTTCTTTCGAGAGAACTCTTTCTCGACAAAGGATACATTCTTGGCAACAAAGACTTTGCCTTCGGATCTGAGGTATAAGGTATACCCAATAGTCTCTTTGGGATATCCTATGAAGACGCACTTTTCGCTTTGGGTTCGAGCTTCTTAGGTTGAATTTTATTCACATAAGCATCGCATCCCCAAACTTTTAGAAACGACAGCTTAGGTTTCTTTCCAAACCATAATTCATACGGTGTCGTCTCAACGGACTTTGATGGTGCCCTATTTAAAATGAATGCGGCAGCCTCTAATGCAAATCCCCAAAATGATAGCGGTAAGTCGGTAAGCGACATCATAGATCGCACCATATCCAATAGAGTGCGATTATGACGTTCAGACACACCATTTCGCTGAGGTGTGCCAGGCGGCGTGAGTTGTGAAACAATTCCACATTTCCTTAGGTGCGTGCCAAACTCGTGACTCCAATATTCTCCGCCAAGATGATATCGTTGACACTTTATTTTCCTGTCATGTTGATTCTCTACCTCACTCTGAAATTCCTTGAACCTTTCAAAGGTTTCAGACTTGTGTTTCATTAAGTAGACAACCCATATCTGCTCAATTCGTCAGTGAGGGTGAGAACATAACGGTAGCCACCGTGAGCCTCGAAGCTCATTGGACCACATACATCGATATCTATTATCTCCAATAAGTCAGTTGCTCGCTCCATTGTTCCGGAGAACGGAGTCTTGGTCATCTTGCCCATGAGGCATGGTTCGGATGTGCCAAATGATTCAAAATCAAGAGACTCCAAAATTCCATCAGCATGGTGCTTCTTCATGCATTTGACACCAATATGACCAAGGCGGCAGTGCCACATGTAAGTGGGACTATCATTATCTACCTTAGACTTTTTGGTACTCACACTATGGACATGCGTAACATCAGGTTCGAGATTCATCAAAAATAAACCATTGACCAGCGGGGCATGACCATAAAACATTTCTCTCATATAAATAGAACAACCATTATTCTCAGATTTAAATGAGTAGCCATCTCGCATCAAGCGAGATCTAGATACAATTTTCATGCTCAAATCTGGTACTAAATAACAATTATTAAGGTTTAAAACTAATCCCGAAGGTAGATGTAGAGGTAGCGTGCCAACAGCGATCACATCGACCTTGAAACCATTCTCGATGCGCATTGTCACCTCGTCCTTTGCCAGCCTCCGATTATTCCACAACTCTTGCTTGGAGTTACAAATGTGAGAAACTGCACCGGTATAAAATACCCAGGAGCTACTACGAGCGTTGGTTAGGTACACATCAATAACAAGTATATCACATATACCTTTAACGTTACCGACCTTCTTATCCGCTAAGTACTTGGGGTAGTTCCGCTTCCAGTGACCGGTACCCTTGCAATAAAAGCACTCAGTCTCAGACTTGGGTCCATTCTTGTTCTTATTTCTGGCAACTTGCTTACCAGGCGCGGCAACAACTTTTCCATCCTTCTTGAAGTTCTTTTTACCATTGCCTTTCTTGGAACTAGTGGTCTTATTGACCATCAACACTTGATTCTCCTTTTTGATCTCGACCTCCGCCGATTTCAGCATCGAGTACAACTCAGGAATGGACTTCTCCGTCCCCTGCATGTTGTAGTTCATCACAAAGCTCTTGTAGCTAGGTGGAAGCAACTGGAGGATTCTGTCCATGACTGAGTCATCCGGGAGATTAACTCCCAGCTGAGTCAAGTGGTTGTGCAACCTAGACATTTTGAGTATGTGCTCACTGACAGAACTATTCTCCTCCATCTTACAGCTGAAGAACTTGTCGGAGACTTCATATCTCTCGACCCGGGCATGAGCTTAGAAAACCAGTTTCAGCTCTTGGAATATCTCATATGCTCCGTGTTGCTCAAAACGCTTTTGGAGCCCCGGTTCTAAACTGTAAAGCATGCCACACTGAACAAGGGAGTAATCAACATAGCTTGACTGCCAAGCGTTCGTAACGTCTTGGTATGCTGAGAAAATGGGTGGGTCACCTAGCGGTGCATCAAGGACATGCAATCTTTTGGAAGCTATGAGGATGATCCTCAAGCCACGGACCCAGTCCGCATAGTTGCTTCCATCATCTTTCAGCTTGGTTTTCTCTAGGAATGCGTTGAAGTTGAGGGTGACATTAACGTTGGCCATTGGATCTACAATATAGATTGTAAAGACAATTTTAGACTAAGTTCATGATAATTAAATTCACATAATCAAATTATTTAATGAACTCCCACTTAGATAGACATCTCTCTAGTCATACTAGTGTTACATGATCCATGTCAACTAGTCCGTGTCTGATCATCACGTGAGACGGACTAGTCATCCATGGTGAACATCTCCATGTTGATCGTATCTTCTATACGACTCATGTTCGACCTTTCGGTCTTCCGTGTTCCGAGGCCATGTTTGTACATGCTAGGCTCGGCAAGTCAACCTAAGTGTTTTGCGTGTGTAAATCTGGCTTACACCCGTTGTATGCGAACTTTAGAACCTATCACACCCGATCATCACGTGGTGCTTCGGAACAACGATCCTTAGCAATGGTGCATAGTTAGGGTGAACACCTTTCTTGAAATTTTATTGAGAGATCATCTTATTTACTACCGTCATTCTAAGCAAATAAGATGTAAACATGATAAACATCATGAAATCAATATAGTGACATGATATGGCTAATATCATCTTGCTCCTTTGATCTCCATCTTCGGGGCACCATGATCATCACTGTCACCAGCACGACACCATGATCTCCATCATCGTGTCTTCATGAAGTTGTCTCGCCAACTATTACTTCTACTACTATGGCTAACGTTTAGCAACAAAGTAAAGTAATTACATGGCGTTTATGATTGACACGCAGGTCATACAATAAAATAAGACAACTCCTATAGCTCCTGTCGGTTGTCATACTCATCGACATGCAAGTCATGAATCCTATTACAAGAACATGATCAATCTCATACATCACAATGCATCACATCACATCCTTTTGGCCATATCACATCACAAGGCATATGCTGCAAAAACAAGTTAGACGTCCTCTAATTTGTAGTTGCAAGTTTTTACGTGGCTGCTATAGGTTTCTAGCAAGAACGTTTCTTACCTATGCCAAAACCACAACGTGATATGAGAATTGTTATTTACCCTTCATAAGGACCCTTTTCATCGAATCCAATCCGACTAAGGTGGGAGAGACATACACCCACTAGCCACCTTATGCAACAACTGCATTTCAGGCGGTGGAACGGGTCTCACGTAAGCGTACGTGTAAAGTTGGTCCGGGCCGCTTCATCCCACAATACCACCGAATCAGGATAAGACTAGTAGTGGTAAGAAAATTAACAAGATCGACGCCCACATCAACTTTGTGTTCTACTCGTGCATAGATTCTACGCATAGACCTAGCTCATGATGCCACTGTTGGGAGACGTGGTAGTAAATCAAAAAATTTCCTACGTGTTCACAGAGAGATGTCTATGGAGAAACCAACAACGAGTAAGGGGAGAGTGCATCTTCATACCTTTGAAGATCGCTAAGCGGAAGCGTTACAAGAACATGGTTGGTGGAGTCATACTCGTAGCGATTCAGATCACGGTGGACTCCGATCTTAGCGCCGAACAACGGCGCCTCCACATTCAACACATGTATAGCCTGGTGACGTCTCCTATGCCTTGATCCAGCAAGGAGGAAGGAGAGGTTGGGGAAGATCTCCGGAAGAACGACGGCATCGTGACGGTGGAGCAGCGTGGTCTCTGGCAGGGCTATGCCAAGTGCTACGGAGAACCGGGAGAGGGACGAGTAGGGCTGCATTGAGAGGAGAGGAACTCGTGTGTTGGCAGCCCCCAAAACCCCCACTATATATAGGAGGAGGGGAGGAGGGTGCGCAGCCCTAGATGGCCTTTGGCTGGCGGCCAAGAGGGGAGAGGGGGAGGGCGCAACCCTAGTGGGCCTTAGGCCCATCTGGGTCTAGGGTTTCCCCTCCCTCCCACCTTTCTTGCGCCTTGGGCCAGGATGGAGGGGGCACCAGCCCACTCTGGGGCTGGTACCTTCCACTCTCAGCCCACGCAGCCCTCTGGGGCTGGTGGCCCCACTTGGTGGACCCCCGAAACCCTTCCGGTGGTCTCGGTATGTTACCGGTAATTCCCGAAACACTTCCGGTGGCCAAATCCTCACTTCATATATATCATTCTTTACCTCCGAACCATTCTAAAACTCCTCGTGACATCCAGGATCTCATACAGGACTCTGAACTACCTTCGGTAACCACGTACACTATTTCCCTATAACCCTAGCATCATCGAACCTTAAGTGTGTAGACCCTACGGGTTCGGGAGACACGTAGACATGACCGAGACACCTCTCCAGTCAATAACCAACAGCGGGATCTGGATACCCATGTTGGCTCCCACATGTTCCACGATGATCTCATCGGATGAACCATGATGTCGGGGATTCAATCAATCCCGTATACAATTCCCTTTGTGTACCGGTGTGATACTTGCTCGAGATTCGATCGTCAGTATCCCTATACCTTGTTCAATCTCGTTACCGGCAAGTATATTTACTCATTCCATAACACATCATCCCATGGCTAACACCTTAGTCACATTGAGCTCATTATGATGATGTCTTACCGAGTGGGCCCGGAGATACCTCTCCATCACACGGAGTGACAAATTCCAGTCTCGATTCGTGCCAACCCAACAGACACTTTCGGAGATACCCGTAGTGCACCTTTATAGCCTAGTTACGTTGTGACGTTTGGCACACCCAAAGCATTCCTACGGTATTCGGGAGTTGCACAATCTCATGGTCTAAGGAAATGATACTTGACATTAGAAAAGCTTTAGCAGATGAACTACATGATCTTGTGCTATGCTTAGGATTGGGTCTTGTCCATCACATCATTCTCCTAATGATGTGATCCCGTTATCAATGACATCCAATGTCCATGGTCATGAAACCGTGACCGTCTATTGATCAACGAGCTAGCCAACTAGAGGCTCACTAGGGACATGTTGTGGTCTATGTATTCACACATGCATTACGGTTTCCGGTTAACACAATTATAGCATGAACAATAGACAGTTATCATGAACAAGGAAATGCGATAATAACCATTTTATTATTACCTCTAGGGCATAGTTCCAATATGCCTCGCATCCCGCCACTCTGGGCGCCGCGAAGGACACCGCGGAGGTTTCATCCCAACAAGCTCCTATGGAGCCGGGCACTGGCGGCGGGGGAGACGACATAATGGCCGAGGCTAACACCTCGCTCACCGAAGACCGGGGGAGGTACCCCGCCCGGACAGTGAGGAGGCCGGACAAGCGGCTGCTCAGTCCCCTCCAAGGGCATCTCTGGAGCGTACCATGCCTCCGGAGGTACTGGCTCAAACCACAGTCGGTGATCGGGTTATCCGATCACCTCCGGCGCCACTGATCAATGGGTGGCCGGTCATGGAGGAGGCTCTATCGAGCGCCTCCATCTCCGAGGAGCACCGTACCCTTAAGGGTGCGGTATTACAGAGCATTCAGTCCGTTGACAATGGACTGAAGGAGATCTTCAAAGGTCTCCTAATGGGTTTTCAAGTAAGTCACATGAAATTCTTATTTGCCAAGTTTTTACTTATTTTTATTATAGT
Source organism: Hordeum marinum (assembly GCA_022496015.1). Taxonomy (NCBI): domain Eukaryota; kingdom Viridiplantae; phylum Streptophyta; class Magnoliopsida; order Poales; family Poaceae; genus Hordeum; species Hordeum marinum. The sequence continues at coordinate 393,362,252 of CM039672.1, forward strand.
ACATGGCAGCCCCCTAGCCCTAGGTGAGTTTGAAAAACTTACCTAGGGGTCAATCCTGTATCCGATTCCGGATTAAATAAGAATTATGTGTCCGGAGCATTAGAGTAGCCCCTAATAAGGTCGGACATATGATCGGATTGAATATAGTTCGGGAGTATATAACCCATGTAACATGTCAACTGTATGTGCATTGTAGGCTTTGTCATCGGCAGCGGCAATAAATGGTGTCGAACTGGATGAACTGAATCGGAAGCTTAAACGCTCTGAGGATGAAGTTGATGCCCTCAACAGAAGATTCGACGAGGCAGAAGGTAGGTCAAAATAATATCCGAATACCTTTGCCCGAACACCTTTACCCGAACACTATCCACGTAGTTTTTCATAATGTTTTAATGTTTAAACAACTTCGGCGAAAGAGGTGGAGAGGCGCAAGGCCGACCTCCAACAAGCAAAAGACCACGCGGCCATCAAGAGGGCTACGGCCAAAGAAGCGGCGACCTCTCCGCCCTGCGAGCCACCAGCCAGAAGCATGTGGCTCATGTGAAGGAGGTCCAGCAGGAGCTCAAGGACGCTAGCAGAAAGTGTGAGGCCCTTGAGCACAAGGGCAAGGAGAGCGCGGACGAACTGTCCACCCTGAAGAATGATCTTCACAAGGAGTGGGTGGACAGGCGGTTCTATGAGGAGTATGTCCGCCAAGCAAAGGACATAATGGATGGTAAGCCATACTTACTATAGTGCGTCTTCATGGATAGCAAATTCTAATTGATTACCCAGGTGTGGTGTTCTTCAGGCGCCTCCTCCGATCTCCAGAAGAGCGTGTCAGATGCCAATAGGTTGTTCGCCTCGAGAGAAGGATACGAAGCTCGGCTATTCTGGGCACTATTCGGAGCCCCCGAGCGCTTGCCTCTTCTCGTGGAGCATCTAAAACAGCTAATGGAGCTGCATCAGATAGCAGAGCCGGCCATGAAGGACCTCTGCATCCGCCTATGCCTGGCGAGCCGCTGCCAGGCAGCTACTTTGGCATGGTGCAGAAGTTAATCGCCGCCTCACCCCGCTTCAACACCGTGAAGCGCTCTTCCTGCATCGAGGGACTCCGGATGGCCCTTGCCAAGGCCAAGGTGCACTGGCCAGGGCTAGTTCCAATGAAGGTAGCCACTGCCCTGCCGCCTCCCGGGAAGGAGCATAGGTGCCCCGAGCTATACTTCGCCGGAGTAATGGAAGGTGCTCGGGCGATAGCTTCTCAGTGTTCAGGCGATGATGTAATCGAATGATTTGTAATGCGTCCAAAGACATTTCAAAGTTTTTAATGTTATAAGTTATTTATTCAGCTTTGATGTTTTGCATTCCTTCATAAGTCCTATGTGGCCATTTAAAACTGAAAGATGCGAGTCATCGCTTCAGCCCCCATGTAGATACTACATGGGGTGTCTCTGCCAGTGCACAATATTCCGTAGCCAAGTGATCAGAACCTGAAGGCGGTAGAGTGTGGTAGACTAGGCAATCAGACTGTAGTGCATTATGTTTGTCAGTTAGCTTTAGGGGCACGAAAAAGGACTGCGGGGGGCTAAGGGCAAGCCCCCGGAGTGTTGTGATGCTCAGATGAACCGTGACTAAGGTCAGCATCACATGGTTTGCATGGATAGCAAACCCCTCGCACAACACGGAATATCCTTTGACGAGGATGTAAGTATAACACTTCTGGCTTAGAATCACAGACCGGCTCTCGCACACTATGTCGGTCAGTTTTCGGCTTTCTCCCCTGAGGTGCTTGACAAGACTAACCGGAAGCATAATCGCAGGGGTTCTCCCTTTGCCCTTTTAGCCGAACTAGCAGAACGTAAAGGGGCAAGCACATGAGCCTTGCAACCAAACTATTGACCCAAGACAAAGTTCGGATCCGATGCATATAAAGTGAACTCCAATATGCCGAACACATAATAAAACATACGTAAGGCGATTTGTTTGTACGCTCGAGCCCTCGGTATATGATCCGGTTGCGTCGTTACAGATAGAACTGTGTCGCGAGAAGAGAGAGAACAGGAAAATATGTGCTAAAAAGGACAAAGAGACAAAACATGTAAAATGATGCTATATATTTTTTGTTTTCTCCATAACTCTTATTACTCGGAGTGCTGAAGGAACTGCTTACAGGTATGTGACAAGAGATTACATGAGTGGTTGTACCAGGGGTCTTCAGTTGGTGGCCTTACGTCCTCAATATGCCCTGTTGCTAGCTGACTCCTGATACTTGGTTGTTTGGCGAACGGATCTTCCAAACAAGGTCTTGAAAAGTCGCCGAATTATGAATAAGATTTATGCCCTTGGTGGGGCCTTCAATGGTCCATGTATTGTGTTTGAAGACGTACCGAATGGTAGTAGTCCGGTCCAGACGGGCTCCAACCTTTGTTTCCCCACCACTGCCCATGGAATTTTGAGTGCCAAGTTGTGTCTTCTCGGCACGTACTTTGCTGATGATGGGGGCATGCGATGGGGAGTGAGTCCCTATTTGAGGGGAGAGGTAGGCTCTGGGAGTTTGCCATGCAGCCGAGTTCGCTTCCCAACCTTGCGTGCCTTTACGGCAGATGCCGGTACTTGCCGATCATCTTTGTAACTAAATTCGGCTGCCAGGGCCAATGCATGTTCCTCAGTTCATAAGGATCGCTTCGTATTGCCGTTAACAGTGATGACCCCTTTGGGGGCAGGCATCTTGAGCTTGAGGTATGCGTAATGTAGGACGGCGTTGAAACATGCAAATGCTGTCCGGCCGAGCAGGGCATGATAGCCGCTGCGGAAGGGCACAATGTCGAATATCAAGTCTTCGCTGCAAAAGTTATTGGGCGAGCCGAACACAACTTCTAGGGTAACAGAGCATGTCCATCGGGCTTCGACACCAGGAATCACCCCTTTAAAGATGGTGTTGCTAGGCTTAATTCGTGACGGGTCTATGCCCATCTTTTTCACCGTGTCTGAATAAATCCGGTTAAGGCTACTTCCTCCGTCCATTAGGACTTTTGTGAGGTGATACCCATCGATAATGGGGTTGAGGACGAGCATGGCCGAACCCCCGTGACGGATACTGGTCGGGTGATTGCGCCGATCAAAGGTGATCGGATATGCTGACCATGGGTTGTACTTCGGGGCCATGGGCTCTACAGCGTAGACCTCTCGAAGGGCACGCTTCCTCTCTTTCTTGGGTATATGGGTGGCATATGTCATGTTTACCGTCTTGACTTCCAGAGAAAATTTCTTTTGGTTGGCACCTATTAGACCCCTAGGCTCATCTTCATCCTGCTGTGGGGGCTCTTGCTTTGATCCTCGGATGGGAGCTTGCCGACCTGTTTAAACACCCAACAATTGCAGTGTGTGTGGTTGGCAGGCTTATCTTGGGTCCCGTGGATTTGGCAAGGCATGTCCATGATTTTCTCCAGTGGGGTGGGTCCGTGGCGATTGCCTTTAGGAGGCTTCTTCCACTGCCCAGGGCAGGAGTTGCGGAATCCGGTGTTGACGACTGTATCATCGGCATCACTGTTATTGTGCTGACGCTTGTTCTTGTTTCACTTGGGATTCTTGTTGCCATCCCGAACCTCTAAGGTTCTGGGCGCTTCGGAGTTGTGGTTGCGTCTTGCCAGCCAATTGTCCTCACCCGCACAGAAGCGACTCATCAGGGAAGTTAGGGCGGACATGGTCCGAGGTTTATCCTGGCCGAGCTGGCAAGCCAGCCATTCATCCCGCATATTATGCCTAAAAGAGGCTATTGCCTCGGCATCCGGACAATCGAAAATCTGGTTCTTCTTGGTCAAGAACCGATTCTAGAATTGTCATGCAGAATCTCTGGGTTTTTGTTCGATGTTACTTAGGTCGGAGGAGTCCGGGGGCCGAACATAGGTTCCCTGGAAGTTAGAGCAGAATGCATCCTCCAGGTCTTTCCAGCATCCGATCGAGTTTTCAGGGAGGCTGTTTAGCCAGTGCCGAGCTGTCCCCTTATGTTTAAGGGGGAGGTATTTGATGGCGTGGAGATCATCTCCTCGAGCCATATGTATGTGGAGGAGGAAGTCCTTGATCCATATGGTTGGGTCAGTAGTTCCATCGTACTGTTCGATGTTCACGGGTTTATGTTCCATCACCTCATCCATGGAACACAACAAGTGCGCGGCGCCTTGAATCTGAGCTATGTCACGCCTGTGATCGGCGTCTGTTCTGGCTCGGTTGCATTCCCGGTCTCTGTTATTACCTCGTTCGAGCCATGGTCTCTACCCAACACATCTATCGGGTGAGTAGTTTCTGGATCCATAGATGGACCTTGTACGGCCTGCTCTGTAATTGAAGTATTCACACAGGTCGAACCTGCCATTGGGCTCTAGTGGCTCCTTTCCCCATCTCCGGGGTATTGCCGACCTATAGCCAGTGTCGTTAGCCGTCCAATCACGCCCGCGAGGAGGGCAGTCTGGCTTGTCATGTGGAGTATGTTTCGGAGACGGAGTATCGGTGAGCTCGTCATCGAATTGTGGCAACAGCATTCGTCGTGGATAGCTTTTGGGCTGGTCCGATAGACCAACTCCATGTCTGTACTCAGCTGAGAGGACTCCTGTCCACCGATCATTGAGGTCATCCTGTTCGGCTTTAAGCTGTTGTTCCTTAGCTTTGAGGCTACGCGCCGTCGCTATGAGCTGCTGTCTAAATAGTTCCTGATCTTCATGGCTATCACGGATGTCCAAGTCATCGGCTGCCAGAATATCCTCCTCTTCGATAGGGGGGAGGTAGTTATCGTCCTTGGAGTCATTGACGTCGTCGGGGATGCTCTGGTCTTCAGGCCTTTCTTGAACCTCTAACGGGTGTTCGGGGATATCAGGGTCGCCGTGGTCTTCTGGGGTAACTCCGTCCCTGGTGCCGATGATACCTTTCCTTCCCTTCTTGCATTTGGACCGCTTATGCGGTTTCCGACGCCTTGATGGTGTGTCACCCGATTTATGGGCGTCATTGTTAGGCGTTTTATCTCCATTGGGAGTGTCCACCATGTAGACATCATATGTTGAAGTGGCGGCCCATCTTCCGGTATTAACAACGATGGTGGCACAATCCTCTTCATCCATGTATTTTGCCTCAGCGGAGGCATAGTCCAGCATGTCAGTTAGATCTTCGACTGTGGCTATCAGGTGGGTGGTGGGTGGGACGAAAAATTCGTCCCGACCTGTACTGCGGCCGATCTGGGTAGAGATTGGGGCTGGATCGTTGGAAATTTCCATCAACGAGATCCGATCTAGAGTTTCATCGAACACCGAGGGCTCGATCAGATTATACTGTTCGGAACCTTCGGAGTTGACCCCCGACGCATCCGAACGAGATGGATGTTCGCCAAGAACAAGTGTCCAGCCTTCCGGCATTAAGGCCGGATCCGGACCAGGAGCGGGTACACCACCGTTGGTGAGCCCACTGGTGTGACCAAGGAAGGAACCTGAGGTTAAAGCCTTGGAGTCTTCGGGCATGGCAAGTGAAGTCGAAAGCCCGGTTAGTGACAAGTCACCCCAAGAGTCTACGAAGAACTCTGGGTTCCCGAATCTGACCTCTTGATCGGCGGCAAAGCTCTCGACTCGGCCTAGATGGCTGGTCAGGTCAGCGTGCAGCACCATGCTGCCGAAGGCAAAGATCTGTTCGGGACGAAAGTGTCCATATTGCGAACCTCTTAGTAGATGACAAGGTGAGACATCGAACCCTTGAGTGCTCACAGAGGACCTCTCAATGAAAGCACCAATGCCGGTGTCAAAATCGGCGGATCTCAGGTAGGGGGTCTCGAACTGTGAGTCTAGAATCGATGGTAATAGGAGACGAAGGGGACACATATTTACCCAGGTTCAGGCCCTCCTATGAAGGTAATACCCTATGTCCTACTTGGTTGTATTGATGGTATGGGGGGTTACAGAGTTGATCTACCTCGAGATCGAATAGCTAACCCTAGATGAGTTGTTCTGTATCTACAACCTAAAACCCTCCGGCTTATATAGACGTCGAGGATACCTAGGGTTTACACATGGTCGGTTACACGCCGAAGAGAAACATGCCTATTTTCTATATCAAACGTGGAGCGCAAGCCGTACTTCCCGAAGCTTCCATCTTGGAGATAAGGTCTTCAATGAACCCTGTGTTCGGTTAGTGGCCCATACAGTCTGGCCCATATAGATAGGTCGGCCTCCCAAGGACCCCTTAATTCATGACTCCCTCACCTGGTAGGAGGACCTTTAGTCTAGGTTGGTGACACCGACTAGGGCTAAAAGGCAGCCACGCGTCAACAGCTGCCAGGCGCTAGGTTTTTTGTTTTTGTTTTTTGAAAAGGAGGGGTCTAGGGATTTTGGAGGGTTTAGGGGTTATATTGTGTTTCCCCCTTTTATTTTTGTGTTTACCATTTTTATTTTATTCTTCTAATTCAACTCGATGCTAGCTACTACACATATAGAAATGAAAGAACGCCATTACACAACATCGTCATGATCAATATATAGAGAGAAGAAGTGACTTCTCTTTATCCGTGCTTATTCGAACAATGCAACAAGTTTTCGTTAATCTATTTGATGCTATTACGTATAATATATACAATAGAACATATCTTACGATCATAATATCTAATTGCCAAAATCGCATACCATCTCCCAATGGTATTCTCCATGTTTAGGTATGACATGCTCAACAAAGAATCCCGCCAATTCCTCTTGAATTGCTCGCATGCGATCAGTTGGTAGGAGATCATCTCGCTTGATGAAACTCAACACAATTGATGGTAATGAAATAGAAATGTGAATATTCTTTATGTACTTCAAATTGTTCTAAAGATATGGTCTGACCCCGCTCAGAGGTCGAGTGGCGAATGAACTCGCAAACGTAGTATGCACATAAATTAGTCCTGGGTTCCTACCACAAGCACTTTACGAGAATAGATTTCAATCAAAATGATAATCAAGCATGATAATGGTATTGAAACTAGATTCAATGAGAGATGCGCGGTACTAGAGTAGTACTTACTTTGGGGTGTAAAAATTGCAGCTCCAGTTTCTAGCTGACACCCTTAACCTATTTGCTGAACTTTTTCCAAACCCTGCACAGCAAACAAAATGATTACTTAACGTCAGGAAATGAACGAAACTTGCCGATATGGTGCGACAATGATTGAACTTGCTTCTGAAGCATTTGACCCATGTTCATCCACTCCTTAGGGTCTTTACGTCTTGAGTCCAAGACAATTACTTTTCCCTCTTCAAGCTGAACGTCTAGCAGAATAAAGTGGAAACTGCGCATGCAAAACTCATTAATTGCACTTAACCTCGAGTAAGCGAAACAGAATGTGCACAAGAGAGTAACACTCACTTGAAGTTGTAAGGAAATAGTATTTCCCTTCTGGTTTTTGTCGAAGTAACGCATTTAGCAAACATTTCTCTGTATCAGCGGGATGATCTTTTTACCTACATTCATTTATGAAATTTGGGTCAATGAACCCAATGTCATGGATTTGTAGTTATTTGCATTCGAGGATGTTCAATCTGCATAATATAGTGTGAGGATAATTAATACATGCAATGAACGAGCAGAGCTAGAGACTTTTTCTGCATTCAATATGCACCATTCAAAGCCACATCATCACTTTTCAACCTTTTTTGACTTCATTTGCTATTTTTCATGCATTTCATGATTTATTTTGAGCTAAAATGACCTTAAAATTGAAAAGCACTGCAAATGAACACTAAAATGGTTCAAAGTTGGCATGGTATCATAATTTCACCCACATAGCATGTGCAAAAAAGTTGAGAGGGTTACGGGAAAACTGGATGCACTTCGTGTACAAACTGGACAATCTCTTTCGAAGTATAAGGGTTTCGGACAAAAACTCGTCTATTACAAAGGGATTTCATTTTTAAACATATTTTAACTCAAGAATTTTTCTGCGTTCAATATGCACCGTTCAAAGCCACATCATCACTTTTCAACCCTTTTCTGACTTCATTTGCTATTTTTCATGCATTTCATGATTTATTTTGAGCTAAAATGACCCTAACATTGAAAAGCACGACAAATGAACTTTGAAATGATCAAAAGTTGGCATGGTATCATAATTTCACCCACACAACATGTGCTAATGTATCAAAAACCATTATAGAACATCATGAATAGAGAAGTGACCAAATTAACACAAGTTCATCATCACATTAAAACCAAAGTACAGTAGCGATCAAATGTTATTACTGAAAAAATAAATACATAAAGTTCATACATAGTTCTCATAGAACAACATACAGCTCTCTAGAGCATCTAATTAAAACATTAATTGAAACTAACATACAACTATGTAAAACATTTAAATACAACAACAAATGCGATCATAATCGCAACTAAGGTAACAATTTATCCAACAACATAATGATACCAAGCCTCATCATCATTGGCATATTTTCTTACCTTTCTAATATTGAAGCGCATTGCATCCATCTTGATCTTGTGGTGTAACATCCCAAAATTTCATTTTGGAATGTTATGATTATAGCTATGCATCTAGCAGCATCATTGCTTGAATGTATGTGTTTGTTGAAATGCCTTTTCTGACTTTCTGAAAGTCCTTTCTACTTTTCCCTAAGTTGCTTTCACCTATTTGAAATTTTGGTTAAAAGTTCAAATAAGAGAGGAGGAACATGACACTCCACACCAGGGACTAATTGGTGGTTTATTTGAACAAAAATAACCAGGGGGTTATTTTGAAATTATTTGCAAAAAGGGTTTAAAAACAATTAGGCAATTTCTGAAAAAATTATTTTTTTAAAGTGTTCAAATGACAGAATAGAAATGTTCATTAAATAGAATTTATTATTCTGTTAATTTTGATATATAATACCCCTATATTTAGAGACGATTTGAATGCTTTAAAAGCTTTTGAATGTCTCTGGAAAATTATTAAAAAGAAACAGTAACGGTTTTGCATTTAAACGGGCCGGCCCAACGGCTTTAAAAGGCCGAGACCGTTACCGGTCGGCCAACCGAGCGCAGTAACTGCACCCCCTCTCACTGACGCTAGACCCCACCCGTCCGACCGTTTCTCTCGCGCGGTCGTCTCCCTCCTCCCCGCGCGCGCCGGACCCTCGCCGGCCGTTTCTTCCACCTCCGCGGATCTCGCTCCCCATCACTTCCCCGCACCCCTCGAGCACTCTATAAGTACCGGCCAACCCCGCCTCTCATTTCCCCCCCCAAACCCCCTCTCTCCCTCGCCGGAAGGCTGCCTAATTGCTTGCCGTAGTTCCCACCCCCACCGGATCTCCCGTCGACCGTAGCCACCAATACCGACCCCCTCTCGCCCATCTGAACTCACCATTCGACTTTGGAGACCCGTTGCCGTCGCCCGGACCATTTCCCCGTTTTCCCCGACCACCGGAACGCCTCGCCGTCGTCCTCGCCGCTACCGGACTCGCCGGAGAACCCCGACGCCGGCAAACCTCTCCCCGTAAGCTCCCTCGACCATCGGATCCCGAATCAACGACCGTGATTAGATCGGATTTATTCCGAACCGGTATCCTCTCCCAATCGGTCGCCCGCCCGTAATCCTCGAGCGCACACCCCCCCTTAGCCAATCGGACAGCGCCACGTAGCCCCCTGACCGTCGCAAATTATTTCCCTTTTTCAGTTTTTGTTTTAATTAACAGAATGTTTTTAAAAATTGTTTTGCTTATATATTTTAATCTATTTAGTGTTTTGAGTTGATTCTTTTTGCAATAGCTCACAATTTTTCATGTAGTTTCACCCTGTACTTTCAAATTTCAAATTTGAACTATAAATTTGAATTTAATCAAATTTGCTCAAAATCTTCAAATCTGAATAACTAGAGTTTGAAAATAGATTTTGATGTGAATCTTTTTGCTACTGTTTGGTATTATTTAGGACTATCTTCATGTTTAGTTTGAAGATTTTTAGGATATATTTGAGTAGTGTTTTAGCTATAAACAGAATCTGCTTAGTATTATAAAATAGTTTTATAAACTCAATTTTAATTAGTTTGTTTTAGAATTTGGTTTTATTTGTTTATTAGGTTCTGTTAGTAAACATTTAGTGTTTTCACTTACTGTTAATAAAAATATAAATTTGCTTAGTTTAATTTTATTTAACATAGGAATCACAACTTATTTTTCAAATAGGTTTATTTTAACTAAAACAACTAACTAGTAATAGTTTTGTTTTCAAAAAAAAAGTTTTGTATATTTTGTTTCTGTTTTCTAAGACAGATTTAGTAGTAAATTATTTTCTATCAAGAACATGTTTTACAAATAAATAATAAGTTTAGTTTTTCATTCTTTTGTTAATATAACTATAGTTGATTCATATAGTGTTTATCACAAACTTGTATAAACTTTACTAAACTTTTCCCAACAAACTTAAATTGATTATATTCTGTTTATTAATAAAATATTCTATTGTTTCCTTGCTGACAACAATTGTTTTGTTATTACAAATGGTTTCATTATGTCAGTAGTGTTTTCATTCCCCACCTCTTAGTAAACAAAACTTTGTGTGTTTTCTTACTTGAGATTTGTGCATTGTTTTGTCTTGATTGTTTACTAGTTCTTGGTTGATGTTTGTGAGTTACAATATTTTGTTGTATGCTTATTAAGTGCTTGTCTGCTTCGTTAGATTATCCGGAGTGCGAAGCTTGTTACTTAGAGTCACTCACGTATGAAGATCATCAATCAGGCAAGTCACTTTGATCATGTTTACCCATGTTTTATATGCATTAGTTCTACCATCTCCCCAATTGCATGCAAGATAGGTTAGTTGGAAACTTGGTTACATTGTAATAGTATCATGTGGTAGGTACCCCCCCTCAACCTCTTGACACATTGGCCCCGGGAAACGTTGTATTACCTTTTGCTATGCTATTAGTAGACGGGGTTGGTTGTGTGATTCATGAGAGTTGAGAGAGTTAATAATTTCAAGACCTACATAATGATCAAGATTTAAGACTCCGAGTTTTCAACATACCTCTGGGTGGATGATGGTTGAACGGCACCCTGGAGAAACCAGTGGATTTGCCTAGGTGATGCTGGAGATGGCCAGTATTCACGCGGAAAGGTCCACCCAGGCACAAAGAGATGGATGGATGCTTTAAAACCCAAGGCTTACCTGCACAGCCACAAGTCATTATGGGCTCTGGCTTGGTTGGATATCGTGGTGACCCTGGACAGGCGGTGCTACGAGAGGTAGAAGAACGGTAGGAAAGGATGGGCACCGACAGAGTCGCAAGGAAACCCTTTGGAAGACCATGTTTTGGTCATCCGTTTCTCAAACACCCTGAAGTGCGAGAAATCAAACGGAGGCGACCAAATCTTGTGGGGAACGTGTGCAAAACTCTGCAGAGTACTTAAACCTAATCGATTAGCCGTGTCCACGGTCATGGACGACTTGAGCCAAAGGAATTGAAACTTCCGGAACTCTCAACACAATTAATAATGAGGATGTGGGTATATTCAATTTGGGAATGAGAAGTGGTTGGTGGAACCATCTCATTAATCAACCAACTTAGTAATATTTTGCTTAGCCCCTTTTCTTGATGTAGGAAAAATTGGCTTTACGCAAAACTTACCACCCCACCTGCCATATATGCATATAGACTAGCTGATTATTTTCACACCTCTACTGTGACTTTGCCGGCATATTCCATATGCTGACCTACACGGCTGCAACGTATCATGTTGCAGAGTACTTTTCCGACCAGGAGTGAGGACACGTTCTATGCTCAGTGAGATGCCCTTGGAGTCAGATGGACTCATCTACCTTCGACGCTTCCGCAAGATTTAGATATTCTCATGAGTTGGCTTTTAGCCACTTTATTGTAATTTTTATTGTAATAAAGGACTCGATATGAGATTTCGATTAATATAATGCTGTGTGATTTCCCTTTGATATATACATGGATGTACCGTGTGTGTACCAGCATGATCTTGGGATGGTACGGAAACACCGGAGACTTGACCTTTCAGGTCGGGTCGCTACATGTGGTCATCGACGACATCGGCAACATGCAACTCCAATTTCATCTTCTCCTCCTCAATTATTTTCAATTTTTATTTCAAATCCTCGCTTTCTTTTTCAACTAAATTTAACCTCTCGATAAGAGGGTCGGTTATAATTTCCGGTTCACATACCTCCTAGATAAACACATCTATGTCACGTTGGTCGGCATAATTGTCATAAACACTAAATGAAACAAATAGTTATAAAAGATAATATACCACATCCAAATCATAGACCGGACGAGGGCGGACATGGGCGGATACCATAACCATGCAGCTATATAATAACAAAAAAAATAAAAGTAAGAAATTTATACAAGTATCTATGTAAATCATAGAAGTGAGAACTTTTTTATTTTAAAAAGAAGTTAAGAACAAGAGTGTCACCATGATGGTGCCGGTCACGAGATCGACGCGGGTGATTGACGACGGTGAGGACGGGGACGGGACGTGACGGACCGCCAAACCTAGACAAATCTTGGGGGAAATGGATCTTGGAGGTCGAGCTTGGAGAGGAGAAAGCTTAATCGTGGCCCTAGCATTTCATCGAACACCTCGTGTGCATAGGAGGTGAGAGCAGAGCAGCACACACCTCCCACGCGTCGGCCGACCAAAAAACAGAGGAGTGAGCAAGCAGGGCCAAGCATTTATATATATAGGCATCTCTTTAGTCCTGGTTTGTGTCTAGAACCAGGACAGAATACTACCCTATAGTCCCAGTTCCATCCACCAACCGGGACTAAAGGGGCTGGGCAAGGAGTGAGGCCCTTTAGTACCGGTTCGTGTCTAGAACCAAGACTAAAGGTGTCAAACTAACCGGAGCTGGTTCCTGCGGAGGCATGGCCGCCGCCCTGGCCTCATGAACCAGGACTAATGCACCCATTAGTCCCGGTTCGTAACACGACCGGGACTAACGCAATATTCTGGCCCGTATCAAATCCCTGTTTTCTACTAGTGGCAGGATCCTTTGTCTGCGATGTGGTTGCAATGTACGTTGTCGTAACTCCCCCACCCTTGGACAATATGATCTATCTTGCTTAAGTGAGGTAACTAGGCATATGGTTGCAATGTGGTCATAAATCCACAACCCCAGCGAATACAATATGTAGTTCTGGAGTGAGGTAACTAGGCATACATCTTGTTCTAAACCCCCATATGAAACTGGCATAATCATGGTAGTAAGGATTGATTCAGTGGATGGTTGAAACCTGGAATCCAACTGGATATTAAGACACCTTAGAGGTACATGGAAGATGACAAAAGTGAGTTTTTGGATTCAGTAATGCAGTTTCTAAAAACTATTTTAGTATGCGAAAGACACTCACTAGTCGGCAGAACACCCTCGCCTACAACTAAAACACCCAAAGACCTCCCCCTTGTCAATCTACCCTTGATAGTCACCACTTCAACTACACATGCAATATTGTGCACTACTAACACTATAGGATGTGTTGTCTTCCAAGGTGATCAATATGCAAAGACCTAAACATCTACTTACATTACAAAATATAGCACCCCAATTTCACAGTGAATAAACAACCAGACAAGGCAGTGACAATAGCATTATACAACTAGCACAAAATAAACAAAGTATTCCTCGACAAAATGAAGTTTTAGTAGAACAAACTTAAGAATTGGTGGACGAAAACTGCAAAAGAGGCACTTGGGGTACTCTTTGGAGTTCTTTGTGTTGGACTGAATACGATGAATCTCAAATTGTTTGATGCGTGTCAAATAATTAACCCATAGATACTTGAGGTGACAGTGGAGTATCTAAGTGACATTAGGGTTGATTGATATGTATCATTGGTGTTATTTTAGTACGAACTCTAGGGATATTTGTGACATCTATAGGAATAACTCAATAGATGATCAGAAAGGCTAACTTTGAGGTGGTTCCTACTACCTACAACAATTTCATCTCATGTTGTCCGCTAAATATGAACTTTGGACCGATTCTTTGTTGCACGTTGAGGGATGATCATATGATTCTATTATGTTAGCATTGTTGAGATATTGCACTAGTGAAAGTATGAGCCCTAGGCCTTATTTCCAAGCATTTATATAACGTTTTGATCGCTGTTTGCCACTTTTTACCTTGCTGTTTTTATGTTTTAAGATTAGAAAAACCTATATATACCATCCATATTGCACTTGTATCACTGTCTCTTAGCCGAACTTGTGCACATATATAATTTTCCATTGTATTGGTTGTGTTGGGGACATAAGAGATTTCTTGTATTTGATTGCAGGGTTGTTTGAGAGAGACCTTATTCATCCTACACCTCCCACAGATTGATAAACCTTAGGTCATCCACTTGAGGGAAAGTTGCTACTGTCCTACAAAACTCTACACTTGGAGGCCCAACAAAGTCTACAAGAATAAAGTTGTGCAGTTGACATCAAGCTATTTTCTGGCGCCATTGTCGGGGAGGTGAGTGCTTGAAGTTATATCTTTAGATCTTTCAATTAAATATTTTAGTTTATTGTTTATCACTAGTTTGTTTGTAAAAGAAACTACAAAAAATGGAATTTAGGTCGCCTCATTTGTTTCGTCTTTATAATGTCTTTCGTGAAAATGATGGTTCAAAAAATTGTGCTCAAATGTTAGAAGAAGAAATTATAAAAATACTTAATGATAATTCCTTGAACAATGAGCATGATTGCAATGTTGCTAGTGTGAATTATCTGAATATCCATGATGCTTATGATGATTCCACTAGTCATGATAAAAATATTTCTGATAAGCATGTTAATTTTTGTGGAGTGAATAAAATTTGTGAAGCCATGCCATATAGGGATGATAGATTTTGTAAGAAGCATAAACATGATAAAACCAATCGGTGAATTAAAGTGATAGATGATTTGCCACAAAACTATGCTCTCTCCATCCCATTACTTGTGAACTTTACAATAGGGTTGGTCATCTTAATTTCCAATGCATACATTTTCATGATCGAACCATTTCCAAATATTGTGATAATTTGATCTCCCGTGAACTCTATAATGAAATTTGTTTATTTTATTGTTATATAAAAATGATTGGTTTGATATATTCCTTATCACTAATGATAATGAAATTAACTACAAGAAATTTATATGTTTTGCATAGTGAATTGCAATGAGAATGCTTATATTGCCAACTATAGAAAGAATGAGAAACCAATATAATATAAAAGGAATACTAATTAAAGGGTAACGGTCTCCCAATACCCTCCTATTGTTTCTCGTGATGAATCTGGTTGCAAGGAAGACCTCCCCATCAAACCAGTCTCTTAAATAAGAAGCTCGAAAAGATTACTTGAACCCACACATGTTGTGGTGAAGAAGAAGAAAAAAAGGAAAAGTAGAGGTAAAAAGGACATCTCTCGTAAATAAGGTTGCTCCTATATTTGTTGAGAATGAACTCGAAAGTAGTGTGGATGATGATACCCT
Organism: Hordeum marinum; assembly: GCA_022496015.1. Taxonomy (NCBI): domain Eukaryota; kingdom Viridiplantae; phylum Streptophyta; class Magnoliopsida; order Poales; family Poaceae; genus Hordeum; species Hordeum marinum. The sequence goes on from CM039672.1 coordinate 393,377,719, forward strand.
TGATGATTATTTTGTTATGCCTACTACTTGTTGTGATTAAGATGATTGGGAAGATGATGGTACTCCTTATAATATTGAAAATATTTTTGGCACCAACATGGAAAATTATGATGATAATAATTGTTATACTATTGGTGCCATTCATTCTATTGATGATCCCTCTTCAAGAATTCATCCGATTAACCAGTTAACTTGCCGATTAATACCTACTCGTTGGGTCACTAAGTAGTCGATTAACTCATAAATTGCCCGATTAACTGATTAAATGGCCGATTAACTTGCCGATTAGCCTATTATTCCCCTACTCGCCAGCTAACCGAGTAGCTACCAGTTAATGATTTCCTCAACAATGTTGTTGATTATGCTAATGTATGCAAACCCACAAGCTTGGGGATGCTATGTTTGATCAAAACGACATGATTGAGAATTTATTTGCTAAATGGGTTTACATATATTATGATGATTGCAATTTTTATGAAAGTGGGTTTGGAAGAGTGTCAACTTTAGATGATTATTATCCCACTATTTTGGAGGGTGTTGAACATTATTATAATGATAAAAGTGGATATCAAGAGGCCATGACTTTATTTAGTAATGGTGTTATTTTAGTACGAACTCTTAGGTAGATCGATTGGAAAGGATAACTTGGTGTTATTTTAGTACGAACTCTTGGATAGATCGATCGGACAGCATAACTTTAAGGTGGTTTCATACCCTACAAACAATTTATTATTATGTTATCCGCTAGATAAGAACTTTAGAATGATTCTTCGTTTCATGTTGAGGGATGGTTAAGTGATCCAATTATATTAACATTGTCGAGAGATTGCACTAGCGAAAGTACGGACGCTAGGACTTGTTTTCAAGCATTGGAATACCGTTTGTGCTCAATTCTGTTACTTGCTACCTTGCTGTTTTTTATTGTTATTATTAAAAAAATCAATATCTACAATCATTACTACACTTTTATCACCATCTTTTCGCCAAACTAGTGCACCTATACAATTTACCATTGTATTTGGTGTGCTGGGGACACAAGAGACTTTTTATGATTTGGTTGCAGGGTTGTTTGAGAGATACCATCTTCACCCAACACCTCCCATGAATTTATAAACCTTAGGTCATCCACTTGAGGAAAATTTGCTACTGTCCTACAAAACTCTGCGCTTGGAGGACCAACACGAGACTACAAGAACAAGTTGTGTATTAGACATCAAGCTATTTTCTGGCGCTGTTGCCGGGGAGGTGAGTGCATCAAGGTATATCATTAGATCTTGCAATTAAATCTTTTAGTTTCTTATTTTTCACTAGTTTGGTTTTATAAAATAAAACTACAAAATAAATATAAAGGGATCCTCATCCACTTGCTAATATTTTGAAAAGACCCGATCATATATGAACAATTGCTAGTGAGAGTTCACCAGGTTATGCTTATGAGGTCTTGCTTGAAAACCAGGAATATAATTTTCTTTGAAATTTATAAAGTGATTCATGATAGTTCCTTTAATGATGAGAATGATAGAAATAATCCTAGTATGAGTTATCTATATATCCATGATGCTAATGACATGCAAAGCCACAATCTTTGGGATGCTATGTTTGATGAAGATGAAATTTTTAGTCTCCCGAGTTTTGATGAGAAAATTTATTATGATGAGGGAATGCCTCATATCTATGATTATTATTGTGATGACATGTATGCTATTAATAGTAATAACAAACATGAAACATTTTATCATGATTTTAATATTCAATGTGGTTATGTCCATCAAGTGTCACATGATAGTTATTTTGTTGAGTTTGCTCCCACTATTATGAATGAGAAGAAGTTTGCTTACGTGGACAATGATAAATTTTCTATGCTTGTTGATCATGAAAAGAACATTTTATGTGATAGTATTATTGTTGAAATCCTACATGATGCTACTGAAAATTATTATGAGGGAGGAACATATGCTTGTAGGAATTGCAATAATATCAATTTTCCTCTCTATGTGTTCTAAATTTTGAAGTTGCACTTGTTTTGCCTTCCTATGCGAGTTGATTCTTGCTCCCATAAATTGTTTGGTCAGAAAATCCCTATGCATAGAAAGTGGGTTATACATAAATGTTCTTGTGATGTGATTCATTATGCTCTCTTGCATTTCCAACTTTTATTCCTATACGAGCATCATTGAAATCATCATGCCTAGCTAAAAGGCATTAAAGAAAAGCGCTTGTTGGGAGACAACCCAACACTTTTATTTTATATTTTTGTGTGTTCACTTGATTAATATACTGTATTAATGATGTTTTGTGTCTTTTATTTCAATAAAGTGCCAAGTAAAGCCTTTGGGATAGTGTGGATACTTGCTTGTTTGATTCTGTGCAAAAACACAAAGTTTTGCATCCCGTATATGAATTATATGATTTTACTGGAGCATAAAAAATTCTGAAATTTTTACTCAAAATTTCTATGAAATTTCTATGCTTTTTCTTAATTTTTCAGAATTTTTAGAGTCAGGGAAGTATGGTGTTCATTTCGATCCTGACAGATTGTTTTGTTTTTGACAGATTTTGTTTTGCATGCATAGTTTGCTTGTTTTAGTGTTCCCATAGCGTATATTGAGTAATATAAATTATGAGAATGATATAACACAGTCGGTATCATATGGGAATAATTATTAATCTTGTCTTAACAGTAGCTAAGTGGATAATCTATATTTACTATACCGACCCATCTCACGAAGTTCCGTTAAGTTTTGTGCGATTGAAGTTTTCAAGTTTTGGGTGAGATACCGATATGACGTGAACAAGGAGCAGCAAGGATCTAAGCTTGGGGATTCCCAAGGCACTCCCAAGGTAATATCCGAGTAAGACTCAATCGTCTAAGCTTGGGGTTGCCTCGGAAGGCATCCCCTTTTACGTCTCCAACATTATCGGTATATCTTACTTGGAGCTATATTTTTATTCGTCACATGATATGTGTTTTGCTTGGAGCGTCATTATAATTTGTTGTTCCCTATTAGATAATATTTATAATCATGTTTTTCAATAAAAATTTCCAAGAATTGCCTCTTAGGATGCTTGAGTTACATGTTTGATATTTGTTGTCTAAAAACAGAAACTGTTGTTGTAGTAATTGTATTTGAATATTTTACTGGAACGTGGAAAATCTCTGGAATTTTTACACAGTGTTTTCAAAAAAATTATTTATCACTTCCTAAATTTCTATAATTTTTTGAGTTACATAAGTACACTGGTTTAATAGATTTCTACAAACTGTTCTGTTTGGACATATTACTGTCATAGTTTTGTTTTCTACTTATCCTGTAGTTTCCATAGTCTATATTGGTAGATATAATTTTTCTAAATAATAGTAAAACATTATATGATGTTTGAAAATTATCGTGCAACTTGTATTTGTAGTACAACAAGTGTGGATTTATTCTTATGTGTACTAACCTATCTTACGAGTTCTTTTTGGGGTTTTGTGGATGAAGTTTTTGAGACTTAGGTGAAACTGGGATATGAGAGGATTGAACGAGATACAAAATATCAAGGTTGGGGATGACCAAGGCATCCCAAGATAATATTTCAAGAAGTCTCAAGCATCTAATCTTGGGGATTCCCCGGTCGGAAACCCACCTTTCTTCATCAACAATTATCGGTTACTATCGGTTGAGCCTAAGTTTTTTGCTTCTTCACATGATGTGTGCTATTCTTGGAATGTCATTTTATTTTTATTTTGCTTGATGTTTTGATAAAATTCTTATATATGAAAGTTTTTTGATGAGAGAGAGTTCTCAAATGGCTACCCATTTACTGAACTACTCGCTTGATCTTCACTTATATCTTTTTCGAGTAGCTTGTCATTTACTCTTGTGATTCACTTATATCCTATGAGTAAATTGTTGAATGAATTGAATACCATGAACTTGAAATTATATGTTCATATCATGCCTGGTAGTAGCTTCACATTGGGTTTAGAGAGTGAAATCTTTCGAAGCTTGACAATCACAATCTTGGTCATACAAGCAATTCATGAATGATTAGTATAAGGAAGAGAACTTTGACATAAAAATATATTATATTGGTCATCTTCTATGATTGTGAATACCCATAAACTATTTTAAAACTTGAGAAAATTAGTTGAGGTTGTACAAGGAAGGCAACATAATGAGTTATGGTTGTGTACATTTGCATAGAAGTTATATTGTTATGGATCCTCCAACATGTGGTGTTTTCTTAGGATCTTTTGCTAACCAAAAATTTGTACTAAGTAGAGATACTACTTGTGAATCCACAAACACTTAAAACCAGTTTCTTGCCATGATTGTCCACCATACTTACCCACGGATTGAATAAGATCCTTCAAGTAAGTTGTCATTGGTGCAAAAAGACAATAAAAATTTCTTTTAAATGTGTTTGATCATTTAGTGTAAGAGAAAATTGAGTTATGTACGAACTTGTTATGGAAAAGTAATAAAAGCAACGGACTACATAATAAAGGTTGTTATCATAAGGAGGAATACAACATGACGTTCTATTGCATTAAGGGATTGTGCATACAAAACCAAAAAGCACATGACAACCTCTGCTTCATCTGCGAAGGGCCTATCTTTTACCTTTTAGTATTTACTTCAATGCAAGAGTCAGTTGTATACATTCTCTTTTCAACCTCAATTATTCTGTAGTTGGCAAGCATCATGTGGTGGGGAAAGATCTAAGCAGATATGGCCAGTCAAATATATTTGACCATGACTTATTATTTTTGACAATTATCTCTATGATAAATGAGTTGGGAGGCAAAACATTAAGCCCCTATCTTTCTCTGTGTTTGATGGATGCCATTTGTTTTTAAAATATTATTTGAGTACTAGAAACCATAGAAGACTATATAATGATTGGGTATGTGGAGCTCTTACTTAGACTTTGTTGAGAATAAGTTGAATTGCATTTGTTTGGTGAGTAAGAACATATGTTGTTAGGTTTCAAGAGAATTCATTGTTTGAACCCTAACATGTGAATTGGTTGCTACTTTATCATGATGAGTTTTATGAGAAAGAGTTGTTGTTATGATGCTAGGAAAAGTGGTTGAAATTATTATTGATCATACTTATGCACTATGCTAGCATGCACACTTCATAAATTATTTCTTTTATCAGTTACCTACTTGAGGATGAGTAGGAATTAATCTTGGGAATACTGACACGTCTCCAACATATCTATAATTTATGAAGTATTCAGGTCATATTAACAACAATTTTATATGGTTTTGGTATGATTTGCATGGAACTAACCCGGACTGACGTTGTTTTCAGCATAACTACTATGCGGCTGTTTGTTGTGCAGAAATAAAAGTTCTCCAAATGCAATGAAATTTTTTGATGTTTTTTTGGAACAAAAGAGGCAGTAGAAGCTTCATGGGAGGGCCAGAGGAGCCACGAGGTGGCCACAACCCAATAGGGCGAGCGAGCCCCCCTCTAGCGCACCCTGGTATCTTGTGGGCCCCTCGTGGGCCATCTTCACATGAAACCGACGCCCAAAAATCATATATATTCAGAAACCCCAAGAAATAACCCTAGATCAGAAGTTCCGCCGTCGCAAGCCTATCTAGCCACCAAAAACCAACCTAGAACCCATTTCGGTACCATGCCAGAGGGGGAAATCATTACCGAAGGCCATCTTCATCATCCCTATGGTCTCAATGATGAGGAGTAGCTATGTGTTTGATCTCTCTCTCGTGTTCGGGATTTGACACGATCTTGATGTATCGCGGGCTTTGTTAACATAGTTGGACCATATGGTGTTTCCCCTCTCTATCTTGTTGTGATGAATTGAGTTTTACCTTTGAGATTTCGTCATTACCGGATTGAATACTTTTATGGATTTGAGAGCACTTCCTCTATGTCTTGGCAGTCAACTCGCGGATTCCCGAGGTAACATTGGGGTAATGTATGCATAGGGTTTGATGCACATTTGTAGGGGAACGCAACAGAAAACAAAAAAAATCGGTACATCAAGCATGCCCAGGTCCACTATGGAGACTACACACAAGGTTTGATCTCATCATTACCGACTCGTAGCGTAGAGAAAGTAGAGTTGATGTAGAACATCGGTGTAGATCCCCGCAGCTAGGATTTACAACCTCCCGACCGTGACGATGTATTCACTCGTCTGACAGCCCTTTGGCAGGTGGTCGGATAGTCCCTCGGACGATGTCACGGACAGCCCTTCGGGAAGACCCTCGAAGCTCAAGCGGTAACTCGGACATCCCTTCAAAAGGACCCTCGAACAACCCATCGGGCAAAAGATCGAACATACGACCTCTCTACGAGGTTGCACACATTCGGTGTCATCTATCCGGCAAGGCTTCACCATCCATAACTAGTTCCCGCCGGAACCCACACAACATTTTGGCTCTACGAAACTATTTCGTAGGGAGGGAGAGAGAAGGCCAGATCATGCATGGAATTTGTATGTGAGAAAGAGTGTGTCCATGGAGAGCACCTCTCCACCTCTATTTATAGGCCAAGCCCAAGGGGTAGAGGTCACATGGAAATACCAAAATGCCCTCAAGGTAGCTTCTCCAAGAATCTACAAGGTGGCTTCTCCAAGAAACCACAAAAAAGTGTTTTTCACTATTCACGAAAACATTTTTACGCGACTATTAAATCTGAAAAAAATTGTAGGTCTTAGAACATTTCGAGTACCTACTAAAATAATTTTGTACGCGTTCCGAAATAATTCCAGATTAGTGATTTTCATCAACGAAAAGCAACCAAAGCTTTTCCGGTAGCTTCGGAACATTTCTGGTTTTTTCTCTGGAAAAATCCCAGAAGTTCCTAGAAAAATTCTGGCAGCCTCCAAGAATATACACGCGTGTGCTGAAACCATTTTGACTTAATGGTATACTATAGAGAACTTGTCGGTTTTACCAAAACTATTCCGGTGTTCTGTGTGTGGAACTCTTCCGTTGTCTCCAAAACTTTTCCGGTGACTTTTTCTCAGACTCCGTGTCTAGTATTCAACACATAGATGACCCTTAAGCGTGTGACCCTATAGGTTACGTGAAGTATATACATGAGCGGAACACTTTCCGATTAATGATCGACATCGAAGCCGTGGACACCCATATTGACCGCTATACCACACGAATAAGTATTCGAGTGAACCTCCGGTTGTCGTGTGCTATTCCTATTACTTCGCAGTATATTACAAACACCCCAGGTGAGATTTATCTGCATCCCCATGGATCAACAACTTGTCCACTATGAAAGTTACCTTGTTACCGGCTTTGTTCTATTTTCTCGTTTTCGTGTTCCAGCATCCTTGTGATCAAATCACCATATGTCTCGCAAGACGATGATAGATACCGTAACACCGAGAGGGCCCGATAACATCTCTCCAGCGACGGAGGAGCAAATCCGAATCTTGAGCTATATTGCTCCTTGTCATACTTTTCCGTGAACCCGTAAGCCCCCATAATAGCCACCCAGTTATAGATGTCGTTTAACAAACCCCAAAGTTCACGAAGCAAGCACGAAGAAACTCAGTACTCTCATGATCTAAGGAATTATGCAAACATTAACTTTCTCTGTGTTGTTAACCATTAACTTGTGACGAATGTATCTCATAACATAACACCAATTTGGGTCAATTCAACACAAGTGTTCTACTAACAATGTGCCCTCAAAATTGCCGGCAATCCATGCCCAGGATTAGGAAAATAGTATCATCATGCAATACTTGAGCTAGTCTTAGAGGCATGACTAGTAATACATTTTACCATGTATTATACCACATGTGCATATGAGTTTCCCTCCGAGCGTCATGGATATTGTAGACTCGAGAATCATTGGAGTTATAGCATAGAACATAAACATTCATTACAAACTTGGAGATGCAAAATAACTATTATTCTTGCCTCTAGGGCATATTTCCTACAACAGTTTCATCCTACTTTCTCCGGTAGAAATCTTAGGGCATTCTTTGAGGTTCTTTGTGTTGGATTGAGTATTATGAATCTGAAATTGTTTGATGTGTATCTTAAAATTAACTCATGGATACTTGTGGTGACATTGGAGTATCTAGGTGACATTAGAGTTGGTTGATGCGTACCATATGGTGTTATTTTAGTACGAACTCTTAGATAGATCGATCGGAAAGGATAACTTGGTGTTATTTTAGTATGAACTCTTGGATAGATCAATCGAAAAGGATAAATTTAAGGTGGTTTCGTACCCTACAAACAATTTCTTCTTATGTTTTCTGCTAGATAAGAACTTTGGAGTGATTCTTCGTTGCACGTTAAGGGATGGTTATGTGTTCCAATTATATTAGCATTATTGCGAGATTGCACTAGCGAAAGTACGAACCCTAGGTATTGTTTTCAAGCATTGCAATACCGTCTGTTCTCAATATTGTTACTTGCTACCTTGCTGTTTTTTATTGTTACTTTTACAAAAATCAATATCTACTATGATTACTACACTTGTATCACCATCTCTTCGCCGAACTAGTACACCTATACAATTTACCATTGTATTTGGTGTGTTGGGGACGCACGATACTTTTTATTATTTGGTTGCAGGGTTGTTTGAGAGAGACCATCTTCATCCTATGCCTCCCATGGATTGATAAACTTTAGGTCATCCACTTGAGGGACATTTTCTACTGTCCTACAAAACTCTACGCTTGGAGGCCCAACACGAGTCTACAAGAATAAGTTGTGTACTATAAATCACTTACCATATATAAATCTTTACCTTCGGACAATTCCGGAGCTCCTCGTGACGTCCGGGATCTCATCCAAGACTCCAAACAACATTCATCACCAACATGCATAACTCAATAATACTATATCATCACCAAACGTTAAGCGTGCGGAACCTACGGGTTCGAGAATCATGTAGACATGACCGAGACACCTCTCCGGTCAATAACCAATAGCGGGACCTAGATGCCCATATTGGTTCCCACATATTCCACACAGATCTTTATCACTCGAACCATGATGCCAAAGATTCAATCAATCTCGGATGCAGTTCCCTTTGTCCAGCGATATGTTACTTGCCCGAGATTTGATCGTTGGTATCTCCATTTCTAGTTTAATGTCGTTACCGACAAGTCTCTTTACTCATTCTGTAATATAAGATACCATGACTAACTCTTTAGTCACATTTATTGCAAGCTTCTTGTGATGTTGTATTGCCGAGAGGGACCAGAGATACCTCTCCATCATATGGAGTGATAAATCACAGTCTGATCCATGTTAACCCAACAAAAACCCTTGGTGATACCTTTAGAGCATATTTATGATCACCCAGTTATGAAGTGACGCTTGATAAACACAAGGCATTTCTCCGGTGTCAGGGTGTTTCATGATCTCATGGTCTTAGGAACAAATACTTGACATGAAGAAAGCAGTAGTAATAAACTTAGTGATACGATCAAATACTATGCTTACGGTTTGGCTTTTGTCCGTCACATCATTCTCCTAATGATGTGATACCGTTATCAACTCATGTCTATGATTAGGAAACCTTAAACATCTTTGATCAACAAGTTAGTCTAGTAGAGGCTCACTAGAGACATGATGTTGTCTATGTATCCACACATGTAGCAGAGTTTATGATCAATACAATTCTAGCATGGATAATAAACGATTATCATGAACAAGTAAAAATAATAATAAACAATTTATTATTGCCTCTAGGGCATATTTTCAACAGTCTCCCACTTGCACTAGAGTCAATAATCTAGTTCACATCGCCATGTGATTCACAACCAATGAGTTCTGGGTTTGATCATGTTTTGCTTGTGAGAGAGGTTTTAGTTAATGGGTCGGCAACATTCAAATCGATGTTTACTTTGCAAATCTCTATGTCATATTTTAGATTCTACTACTATGCCCACTTGGAGCTATTCCAAATGACTACTCCACTATACGTATCTGGTTTATGACTCAGAGTCATCTGAATCGGTGTCAAAGCTTGCATCGACGTAACCCTTTATGACAGACTCTTTATCAGCTCCATAACCGAGAAAGATTTCCTTAGTCTTACCTAAGGATAATATTGACTGCTGCCCAGTGATCCACTCCTGGATCACTATTGTACTCCCTCTGCCAGACTCATAGCAATGAACATATCATGTGTAGTACACATCATGGCATACATTATAGAGTCTACAGTTGAGGTATATGTGACGACCTTTGTCCGTTCTCTTTCTACTGTCGTGGTCGAGCTTTGAGTCTTACTCAACTTCACACCTTATAGTACATGCAAGAACTCCTTCTTTGACTAATCCATTTTGAACTTGTTCAAAATATTGTCAAGGTATGTGCTCTACGAAAGTCTTATCAAGCGTCTCGATCTATCTCAATAGATCTTGATGCCCATATGTAAGCAACTTTAGACAGGTCTTCCTTTGAAAAACTCCTTTCGAACAACCTTTTATGCTTTCCAGAAATTCTACATAATTTTCAATCAACAATATGTCATCCACATATACTTATTAGAAATGTTATAGTGCTCCCACTCACTTTCTTGTAAATACAAGTTTCTTCATAAACTTCGTATAAACCCAAAAGCTTTGATCACCTCATCAAAGTGTGCATTCCAACTCCAAGATGCTCACACCAGTCCATAGAAGGATCGCTAGAGCTTGCATACCTTTTAGCATCCTTAAGATCTACAAAACCTCCCGGTTGTATCATATACAAGCTTTTCCTTAAGGAAACCGTTAAGGAAATGTTGTTTTGACATCCATCTACTAGATTTTTTAATCAAAAAATGCAGTAACTGGTAGCATAATCCCAACAGACTTTAGCATCACTATGGGTGAGAAAGTCACATCATAGTGCACTCCTTGAACTTTTCAGAAACATGACATAGTTCATAGCTTCCTCATAGTTCGTAGGCTCATCATTGCCTAACAACATGACATTCAAGACAGGATTACCTCATTACTCGGGGTACTACGTGTCCTTGTTAACCTATGAAGTTTTGTAGTAACTTGATCCGAAGTTTTATGATCATCATCATTACCTTCCTCTTCAATTGGTGTACGCATCACGGGAACACATTTCCGTGTTGCACTACTTTCCAATTCAAGTGAAGGTTTGATAACCTTATCAAGTTCTACCCCCTCACTCACTTCTTTCAAGAGAACATCCTTCTCTTGAAAGGATACATTCTTGGCAACAAAGACCTTGACTTCGGATGTGTGATAGAAGCTATACGCAATTGTTGCTTTAGGGTATCTTATGAATATGCACTTTTCCGCTTTGGTATCAGACATAAGTGTCGCATCCCCAAACTTTAAGAAATGATAGCTCAGGTTTCTTGCCAAACCATATGGTGTCGTCTCAACGGATTTACATGGTGCCCAATTTAAACTAAATGTAGTTGTCTCTAAGGGCATGCACAATGGTTGATAAGATAGTCTTATCTTACACCTTGCATTTAATTTAGAGATGACAAAAAAATTCCACAATGGGTCATCTTTTAGCTTTATCTTCAATAACTTGCTATTCCTAAAAATGTGGTGAGACATATTGTGCTAATAAATCATCTCTTGTCTTCTCTTAAGTAAGAGAAGACAAACCTTTTCTTATGAGTTATCTCTCCTCCACCTCATCTATTATCCTATGTGGCACTCCTAAGATAGCACCATTGTACATGCCCTAATGCATAACCCCAAAACTATATATAGTGGCAAATCGGTAAGAGACATCATAGTACACACCATATCCAATAGAGTATCGCTACGACATTCGGACACACCATTATAGTGTGGTGTTCCACGTGGCCTGATTGTGAAACAATTTACACATTGTCTTAAATTGCATACCAAACTCGTAAATGAAATATTCACCTCCATGATCATATCATAGACATTTCATCTTCTTGTCATGATGATCTCCAACTTCACTCTGAATTTGCTTGAACATTTCAAACATTTTAGACTTGTGTTTCATTAAATAAATATACCCACATCTACTCAAATCATCATTGAAGGTAAGAAAATAACAACATCCACCACGTGCTTCAATACTCATTGGACTGCACACATCTGTATGTATGATTTCCAACAAATCAGTCACCCGCTCCATTGTTTCGTAGAACGGGGTTTTCGTCATCTTGCCCACGAGGCATGGTTCACATGTATCAAGCGATTCAAAATCGAGTGATTCCAAAAGTCCATCAGCATGGAGTTTCTTCATGCGCTTTACACCAATATGACCAAAGCGGCAGTGCCACAAGAAATTGGTACTATCATTATTAACTTTGCATATTTTGGCATCATTGTTATAAACATGTGTATTACTACGATCGAGATTCAATAAATCATTTGTATTTGGTGCATGACCATAGAAGGTATTATTCATGTAAACAAAACAACCATTATTCTTTGACTTAAATGAATAATAGTATTGCAATAAACATGATCTAATCATGATCATGCTCAACACAGACACCAAATAACATTTATTTAGGTTCAACACTAATCCCGAAGGTAGAGGGAGTATGCGATGGTTATCACATGAACCTTGGAAACATTTCCATCACACATCGTCACCTTGCCTTATCTAGTCTCCATTTATCCCGTAGCTTTTCTTTTGAGTTACCAATATTAGAAACTAAACCGTTATCTAATACCCAAGCACTACTAGGAGAACTAGTAAGGTACACATCAATAACACGTATATAAAATATACTTTTGTTGACATTGCCAGCCTTCTTATATACCAAGTATTTGGGGTAGTTCCGCTACCGCTGTCCGTTCCCCTTGGAATAGAAGCACTTAGTCTTAGTTTGGGTTCAACCTTGGGTTTCTTCTCTAGAGCGGCAACTAGCTTGGCATTCTTCAAGTTTCCCTTCTTGCCCTTGCCCTTCTTGAAACTACTGGTCTTGTTAGCCATCAATACTTGATGATCCTTTTTGATTTCTACCTCCGCAGCCTTAAGCACCCCGAATAGCTCAGGGATCATCATTTGCATCCCTTGCATGTTATAGTTCATCACAAATCTCTAGTAGCTTGGTGATAGTGAGTGGAGAACTCTGTCAATCACTATCTTATCTGGAAGATTAACTCCCTCTTGATTCAAGCGATTGAGCCAGACATTCTGAGCACATGCTCACTGACTAAGCTATTCTCCTCCATCTTTTAGGCAAAGAACTTGTCAGAGGTCTCATACCTCTCAACACGGGCATGAGCCTGAAATATCGATTTCAGCTCTTGGAACATCTCATGTGCTCCATGGCGTTCAAAACGTATTTGGAGGCCCGATTCTAAGCCGTAAAGCATGGTGTACTCAACTATCAAGTAGTCATCACAATGTGTCTGCCAGACGTTCATAACATCCATAGACGATGCTAGAGGGGTTGGCACACCAAGCGATACATTGAGCACATAAGCCTTTTGTGTAGCAGTGAGGATAATCCTCAGATTACGGACCCAGCCCGCACAATTGCTTACACTATCTTTCAAATTATCCTTTCTCTAGGAACGTATTGAAAATTTAGGGGACTACAATGCGAGCTATTCATATATAACATAATTTGCAAAGACAATTTTAGACTATGTTCATGATAATTAGTTCAATTAATCAAATTAATAATGAACTCCCACTCAAATCAATATCCCTCGGGTTGACTAAGTGTAACATGATCCAAATCCACCAACCCAAGTCCGATCATCAAGTGAGATGAGGTGGTTTCAATGGTGAACATCTCCATGTTGATCATATCTAGTATATGACTCATGGTCGACATTTCGGTCTCCTGCGTTCCGAGGCCATGTCTGTACATGCTAGGCTCGTCAATTTTAACCCGAGTATTACGCGTGTGTAAAATTGGCTTACACCTGTTGTATGCGAACGAAGAGTCTATCACACTCGGTTATCATGAGGTGGTTCGAAACAACAAACTTTTGCAACGGTGCATACTTGGGGAGAACACAATTTTATCTTGAAATTAAGCGAGGGATCACCTTACAATTCTACTGTCATCCTAAGCAAAATAAGATGCATAAAATGATAAATATAACATGCAAATCATATAAGTGACATGATATGGCCATCATCATCTTGTGCTCTTAATCTCCATCTCCAAAGCAACGACATGATCTCCATCATCACCACCATGACACCATGATCTCCATCATCACGATCTTAATCATCGTGTCGTCATGTGGTTGTCGCACCAACTATTGCTTATACAACTATTGCTAACTCATAGCAATAAAGTAAAGAAAATGGCACACAATAAATTAAAGACAACCCTATGGCTCATGCCGGTTGTCGTAATCATCGACATTCAAGTCTTGATAACTATTACAAAACACGATCATCTCATACATTACATATATAAAATCATGTCTTGGCCATATCACATCACAACATGCCCTGCAAAAACAAGTTAAACGTCCTCTACTTTGTTGTTGCAAGTTTTACGTGGCTGCTATGGGCAACTAGCAAGAATTGTTCTTACCTACGCAAAGACACAACGGTGATATTCAAGTTGCCTTTTAACCTTCTAGAAGGACCGCCTCTATCGAATCCGATTCAACTAAAGTCGGAGAGACACACACCCGCCATTTGCATGCTAGTCGGTGACCAGTCTCTTGTGCGAGGACAAGTAAGGTTGGTCTGTGCCGCTTCATCCCATAGTACTACCAAATCAAGATAATACTAAGGAGATAAGCAATATGAACATCAACAACCACAAACACTTTGTGTTCTACTTGTGCACATCATCTACACATATACCTAGCTCATGATGCCACTGTTGGGGAACGTTGCATGGGAAACAATAAAAATTCCTACGCACATGCAAGATCTATCCATGGAGATGTATAGCTACGAGAGGGGGGTGCATATACATAACCTTATAGGTCTTTATGAGAAAACGTTTAGAAAATAGGTTGATATAGTCATACGTCTTCATGATCCAATGGCGACCCACTCCGATCTAGCGCCGAACGGACGACACCTCCGCGTTCAGCACACGTGCAACTCAATGATGTCTCCGCCTCCTTGATCTAGCGAGGAAGGGAGGAGTAGTAGATGAGTTCTCCAACATCATGGCGACATGGTGGCGGTGGTGGTGGTGCTATCCCGGCAGGGCCACACCGGGCACTACCAAAACCGCGAACGAAGGATAAAAACAATCTAGGGAGAGAGAGGGGCGCCAAGGGCTTGGTGTGTGATCTTGGGGCACCCCCTCCCCTATATATATAGGTGGAGGGGCATGGAGAACAGCCCCTCCAAGACCTAGGACGCAGCCAAGGGGGAGGAGGTGGAATCCTAGTCCTCCTCCTTCCCTTCCATACAAAGGTGGACTTTCCACCTTTCCCAACTGCATTGGTCTTGAGGGACTTGTGCGCCTGGGGCAATAATGCCATGACATCTCCCCTCAGACCATGCAAACCCTTGGGACGTGGTGGAACCCTTGGTGGACTTACAGACTGATACGTCTCCATCGTATCTATAATTTTTGATTGCTTCATGCCAATATTCTACAACTTTCATATACTTTTGGCAATATTTTATATTAATTTTGGGACTAACTTACTTACCCAGTGCCTAGTGCCAGTTCTTGTTTTTTGTGTTATTTTGTTTCCCAGAAAATTCATATCAAACGAAGTCCAAACATGATAAAAATTTACGGAGATTTTTTTGGAATATATGTGATTTTTGAGAGTCGGAATTAACATAAGACATGCCCGAGGGCCCCACAAGCTATCTGGCCGTGCCCTAGGGGGGGTCGCGGCCAGATGGCTTGTGGACAGCCCTTAGGTCGGTTGGATCTCTCCTTTTGCCACAAGTAAGATATTTTTATAATAAAAATATCCTCAAATTTCAGCCCGATCGGAGTTACGGATCTCCGGATATTTAAGAAACGGTGAAGGCGTCAGAAACCAACCATGAAAATAGAAGAGAAGCAGAGAGAGATCCAATCTCGGAGGGGCTCTTCCCCTTCGGGAGCCATGGTGGCCATGGACCAGAGGGGGAACCCTACTACCACCTAGGGAGGAGGCCAAGGAAGAAGAAGAAGAAAGAGGGGGCTCTCTCCTGTTCTCTCTCGGGGGCGTCGAAGCGCCTTTGGGGCATCCATTGTGACGGCGATCTACACCAACAACTTCGCCGCCGTCACCACCAACTCTCTCCCCCTCTATGCAGCAGTGTAAAAATTCTTCTCCCCGCTGTAATCTGTTCTTAAACATGGTGATTAATGCTATATATTATTATCCAATGATGTGTGGTTCCTATGATGTTTGAGTAGATTTGTTTTGTCCTATGGGTTGATTGATGATTGTGATTGGTTTGAGTTGCATGGTTTATTTTGGTGTTGTCCTAAGGTGCTTTCCCTGAGGTGCACGCGTGAAAGAATAATGCTGGAGGGTTTAGCAACATGTCCATGATTCTCTTATAGTGGGTGGCTAGAGTGACAGAAGCTTACGCCCGAGTAAGGGAATTGTTGCATATGGGAGTAAAGAGGACTTGATGTGTTAATACTATGGTTGGGTTTTACCTTAATTAGTTTCTAGTAGTTGAGGATGCTTGCTAGAGTTCCAACATAAGTGCATATGATCCAAGTACGGAAAGTATGTTAGCGTATGCCTCTCGCTCATGTAAAACTGCAATGATGATTACCGGTCTAGTTATCAATTGCCTAGGGACAAATCTTTCTCTTGTGCTACAAAAAGCTTTTTAATAAATAATTTACTTTAGTGTTCCTTATTAAACCATCAACTAAGTTTATTTCCACGTTATTTTTTACCTTGCAAAACTATCTCTACACCTATTAAGTACTTCTAGTTTCATTCCCGCAAAATAGTTTCATACTTGTTCAAGGTAAAGTAAGCGTTAGCATGCATAGAGTTTTATCGGTGGTCAATAGAACTTGAGAGAACATTAATTCTACCATTAGCTCCTCGTTGGGTTTGACACTCTTACTTATCTAAAAAGGCTACAAACGATCCCCTACACTTGGGGGTTATCGAGACCTTTTTCTGGCGCCATTGCCGGGGAGCAATAGCGTATTGGTTGATATTCTCGTGTGTGCTTGTTTGATTTCTCACTAAGTAATTTTTATTTTCTGTTATTAGTTGTTTTATATCTTTAGTTATGGATATGAAGTACGAAACACCAAAGAAATTAGATGTACTTGCTACTCATCGAGATGGGAAACCTCCTAAAACCCTCGATGCTAGTTATGTGAAACACGTGAATTACTCCTTTGATATTTCTAAAAAATCCTCATTCAACTTTACAATGGGAGACACGTTGGATCAATGTGACTACTTGAGGTATTATCGCTTATCTCAAAAAGGGAAACACTTATGGGATCAAATTAAAATGGTGCGTTGGTATGCTTGGGATTTATGCTCGAAACGTGATAATACTTGTTGCTCTAAGATGAAGGGACTTCACCTTCCCTTTCAATGTTAATTTAATGATAAATAAATCTTGGCTTCCTATTCCACTAGTATATATGATTACTATGATGTGGAACAAATAGAAGAATTTGTTGCTTTTAAGGGTGCTTATGAAATTGAATCATTCTTTGAAAGATATGACTATGGTTATGCTATTTACAGATCTGAAATTTTTTCCATACTTAAATATTGCTATGTGAATTATGAGTACAATGCTGATATTATTGAATTTATTGAGAGAATGACCATTGCCTTGGAAGAGACTAATATTTTACAGGAATCTATGAAAGAAGAAATTCCTGAAACTGTGAGCTCATTAGATGAAAAAGATGAGGAGGAGAGCGAAGAACAAAAGGAGGAAGAGCGGATTAGCTACCCGGCCCGTTCCCATATTCTAATGAGAGTAATTCTTCAACTCATATATTGTTTAATTTCCCTTCGCACATACCGAAGGATGAATGCTATGATGATTGCTATGATCCCTTGGATTCGTTTGAAATATCGCTTTTTGATGATCTTGATGCTTGCTATGCTTGTGGCCATGATGCCAATATGAATTATGCTTATGGAGATTAACTTGCTATAGTTCCTTATGTTAAACATGAAATTGTTTCTATTTCACCCACACATGATAGTCCTATTATCTTTTCGAATTCTCCCAACTACTCTATATCGGAGAAGTTTGCACTTATTAAGGATTATATTGATGGGTTGTGTTTTATTATCACACATCATGATTTTGATGGATATAATATGCATGTGCTTGCTGATCCAACTTTCAATTATTATGAGAGAGGAACCAAATCTTCACCTCTCTATGTTTCCAATACAATAAAATTGCAAGAAACCACTTATGCTATGTATTGGCCTTTACTTTGTGTGCATGAAGTGTTCTTGTATGACATGCCAATGCATAGGAAGAGAGTTATACTTCATTGTCACATGATATATATTACTTTGTTCTCACTACTACATTACAAATAATTGTTAATTAAAATTGGCTTTGATATACCTTGGGATCCAGGTGGATCAATTACTTGAGCACTATATGTCTAGCTTAATGGCTTTAAAGAAAGCGCTGCCAGGGAGACAACCCAGATGTTTTAGAGAGTCATTTTTATTATGTTTTGTGATTTTAAAATAATTAATAACAGAAAAATAAAGTGGGTAACTTAAAACTTTTTCAAAAAGAGAAGTGAAAGTGAGAAAGACGAGCATCGTTGAAGTGGGTGCTAGCCTTGAACTTTGTTCATGCCCATGGAAATTTTATGAATCTTGATTACAGAAAATTTTCAACAAAAATAATTATCCCCTTCTATAAATCCATTATATTATAAAAATAATGTGCCAAGAATTACCTTTAGGGTGTTTAAATTGCTTGTTTGATATGTGATGTGTAAAGAAAAGAAACTTTTGCTGCAGTGTTTTAATTTTAATATTTTACTGGAGCATGCAAAAATTCTGAAATTTTTACAAAATGCTTTTACAAAAATTCTTTATTGCCTCTTAATTTTTCAGAATTTGTTGAGTTACATAAGTATACATTCCATCTGCATCTTTACAGACTGTCCTGTTTTTCACAGATTGTTGTTATGGTTGCTTTGCGTGCTTATGTTTGAATTCTTGTTGAGCCCCATTAATTTAGGAGACATAGAATTGTGATAGCATACAGTGGGTAATGTTATATTATATTTATGCAATAATTTTATGGCAGGACATGATGAGATTTGATGATTATGTACTAATGTTTCTAATGGAAGTTTTGTTAAGTTTTGTGTGGATGAAGTGTTCGAAGATCTAGGAGGTAACAATATGAGACGAATAAGGAGAGGAAAGAGTTCAATCTTGGGGATTCCCAAGGAACCCCAAGTAAATATTCAAGGAGACTCAAGCATCTAAGCTTGGGGATGCCCCGGAAGGCATCCCATCTTTCTTCTTCAACAACTATCAGTATGTTTTTGTTTTTGTTTTGTTCACATGATATGCATAAATTCTTGGAGCATCGTGTGCCTTTTCTTTTCCTTTTAGAAATGCACCATGATGGTATGGTAAAGTCTATGGTTGATTTATAGAATGACCTTTGCACTTCACTTATATATTTTGGGTAAGGCTTTATAGAATGCTTCATGTGCTTCACTTATATCATTTGAAGTTGGATGCGTGTTTCTCAACATATAGAAAATCGTTATTTGTAGAATGCTCTTTTGCTTCACTTATATTTATTAGAGCATGTCCAGGTCTTTTGTATAAAGAATTAAACTCTCATGTTTCACTTAAACCTATTTAGAGAATCAACGACAATTAGTCATTTACATGGTTAGTCATAAAATCCTACATAAAACTTGTAGATCACTGAATATGATATGTTTGATTCCTTGTAATAGTTTTACGATATTGAGATAGTAATATGTGGGTGAACTAGTTGATGATTGTTGATTAGTAAGAATATTTATGTTAAGGTTTGTGATTCCCAAAGCATGCACGTGTAGTCTCTAGTTGTGCGATGAAGTTGGACCATAATTTATCCTTGATTGAAATCCTTTATGCTGTTATAATCGGGGGTGCGCGATGGTTAATTCCTCCCAACCTCCTCCCTAGGAGCATGTGAGTAGGACTTTTCTTTGAAAGAGCTAATAAAACCTTGCAATAAGTATGTGAGTTATTTATGACTAATGTGAATCCATGGATATACGCACTCTCACCACCTCATATTTGCTAGCCTTTTCGGTACCATGCATTGACAATTCTCATCTCGAGGATCATTGCAACCTCTGTCGGTGCATCCAAACCCCGTGACATGATAGCTCTGTTCCACATAAGCCTCATTATATCTTCCTCAAAGCAGCCACCATACCTACCTATCATGGCATTTCCATAGCCATTCTGAGTTATATTGCCATGCAAATTGCACCGTTACATCAGATGACTTGTACACCTATTGTCATATTTCTTTGCATGATCGTAAGATAGGTAGCATGATATTTCCATGGCTTGTCCATTTTTGATATTATTTGCTACGCTAGATCATTGCACATCATGGTACACTACCATAGGCATTCATATAGAGTCATACTATAGTTATTCCTATTGAGTTGTAAGTAAATAAAAGTGTGATGATCATCATTATTAGAGCATTGTCCTAGTGAGGAAAGGATAATGGAGACTATGATTCCCCCACAAGTCGGGATGAGATCCCGGATTAAAAATTGAAAATGAGGGGGGCCAAATGAGCCCACCACAAAAAAGGGGAAAATGAGGGAGGCAAAAAAATAAAAGAAAAGAAAAAGCCCACTATGAAAAAATGAGAGAAAAATGGAGAAGGGACTTTGCTACTATCCTTTACCACACTTGTGCCTCAAAGTGGCACCATGTTCCTCATATAGAGAGTCTCTTGTTTTGTCACTTCCATTTGCTAGTGTAAATTTTTCATTATAGAACTTGGCTTGTATATTCCGATGACGGGCATCCTCAAATGCCCGAGGTCTTCATGAGCAAGAAAGTTGTATGCACACCCACTTAGCTTCAGTCGAGATTTCATACACTTATAGCTCTAGTGCATCCGTTGCATGGAAATCCCTACTCCTCGCATTGATATCTATTGATGGGCATCTCCATAGCCCGTTGATACGCCAATTTGATGCGAGACTTTCTTCTCCACTTTTACCCCTTTGAAACCTACCACCATATTCTATTCCACCTTTATGCTATATCCATGGTTCACGCTCATATATTGCGTGAGTAATAAAAAGTTGAAGTGCGTTAAAGGGTATGATCCAATTGCTTGGTTTGACACCGGGGTGATCATGATTTATTCTTTATGCTAGGAAGACCAAGCATGACAGGCTATATGATTTTGTAGGGATAGCACTCTTTGGCATTGATATTTTGAAAGGACATGATTGTTTGCTAGTAAACCTGAGTATGGATGTATTTTTGTTAGACTATTGCCTTGAATCACTTGTATCTTAATATTCATGCCATGACTAGACATTTGTTCAAGATTATGCTAGGTAGCATTCCACATCAAAAATTATCTTTTTATCATTTACCTACTCGAGGACAAGCATGAATTAAGCTTGGGGATGCTGATACGTCTCTATCATATGTATAATTTTTGATTGCTTCATGCCAATATTCTACAACTTTCATATACTTTTGGAAATATTTTATATTATTTTTGGGACTAACTTACTTACCCAATGCCCAATGTCAGTTCCTGTTTTTTGTGTGTTTCTTTGTTTCACAGAAAATCCATATCAAATGAAGTCCAAACGCGATAAAAATTTACAAAGATTATTTTGGAATATATGTGATTTTTGAGAGTCGGAATCAACGGATGCGATGTCCGAGGGCCCCACAAGCTATCTGGCCGCACCCCAAGGGGGGGTCGCGGACAGATGGCTTGTTGTCATCCCTTTGGTCGGTTGGATCTCTCCTTTTGTCATAAGGAAGACATTTTTATAATAAAAATTCCCTCACAATTTCAGCCCGAACGGAGTTACGGATCTCCAGGTATTTAAGAAACGGTGAAGGGGTCAGAAACCAGTTGCGGAAACAAAAGAGAAACAGAGAGAGAGAGAGAGAGAGATCCAATCTCGGAGGGGATCTTGCCCTTCGGGAGCCATGGAGGGCATGGACCAGAGAGGAAACCCTCCTCCCACCTATGGAGGAGGCCAAGGAAGAAGAATAAGGTGGGGGCCTCTCTCCAACTCTCTCCTGGCAAAGTCGGAGCGCCGCCGGGCATCCACCGTGACAGCGATCTACACCAACAACTTTGCCACCGTCACCACCAACTCTCTCCCCCTCTATGCAGCAGTGTAAAACCTATTCTCCCCACTATAATCTCTACTTAAACATGGTGCTTAATGCTATATATTATTATCCAATGATGTGTGGCTATCCTATGATGTTTGAGTATATTTCTTTTAACCTATGGGTTGATTGATGATCCTGATTGGTTTGAGTTGCATGGTTTATTTTGGTGCTGTCCTAAGGTGCTTTCTGTGAGGCTCACGTGTGAAAGAATAATGCTGGAGGGTCTTGCAATATGTTCATGATTCGCTTATAGTGGGTGGCTAGAGTGACAGAAGATTACACCCGAGTAAGGGAATTGTTGCGTATGGGAGTAAAGAGGACTTGATGTGTTAATGTTATGGTTGGGTTTTACCTTGATGAATTTCTAGTAGTTTTCGATCCTTGCTAGAGTTCCAACATAAGTGCATATGATCCAAGTACAGAAAGTATGTTAGCATATGCCTCTCCCTCATATAAAACTGCAATAATGATTACCGGTCTAGCTATTAATTGCCTAGGGACAAATCTTTCTCTTGTGCTACAAAAAGCTTTCTACTAAATAATTTACTTTAGTATTCCTTATTAAACCAGCAACTAATTTTATTTCCACGTTCTTTTTTATCTTGCAAAACTATCTCTGCACCTATTAAGTACTAGTTTCATTCCCGCAAAATAGTTTCATACTTGTTCTATGTAAAGTAAGCGTTAGCGTGCGTAGAGTTGTATCGTTGGTCGATAGAACTTGAGAGAATATTAATTCTACCTTTAGCTCCTTGTTGGCTTCGACATTCTTACTTATTGAAAAAGGCTACAAACGATCCCCTACACTCGTGGGTTATCAAGACTCCTCTGTAAGTTTCTGGAACCTTCTAGAAGCTTCCTTGTACAATACCGGCAAAACTCAAAATTATTCCGGTAGCCAAAATATGACTTCCCATGTATAAATCTTTACCTCTGGACCATTTCGGAGCTCCTCGTGGCATTAGGATGGGACTCTGAACAACATCCGGTCACCAACATACATAAGCCAATAATACTATATCGTCACTGAACGTTAAGCGTGCAGACCCTACGAGTTCGAGAGTCATGTAGACATGACCGAGACACCACTCCGGTCAATAAAACTAGCAGGACTTGGATGCCCATATTGGTTCCCGCATATTCGATGAAGATCTTTATCGGTTGAACCATGATGCCAAGGATTCAACCAATCCCGTATACAGTTCCCTTTGTCCAACGATATGTTACTTGCCCAAGATTCGATCGTTGGTATCTCCATACCCAGTTCAATATCGTTATCGGCAAGTCTCTTTACCCATTCCGCAATACAAGATCACATGACTAACTCCTTAGTCACATTGCTTGTAAGCTTCTTGTGATGTTGTAATGCCATGAGGACCTAGAGATACCTCTCCATCATACAGAGTGGCAAATCCTGGTCTTTATCCATGCCAACCCAACAGACACCCTCGGAGATACCTGTAGAGCATCTTTATGATCAACCAGTTATGAAGTGACGTTTGATACACACATGGCATTGCTCTGGGTTTGATAGACCCATGTCACCTGTCATTCTCTCCAAGAGAAACTGGACAATGGCATTTCATGAAGTATATGTACTTTCGCATATTCAGTTTCATGAGTCTTCTTCGAGCAAAGTCACAAAGTCTGTTGCTCGGCCTCTACTCATGGAATTCAAATCTGTTGTTGATGATGACTTGGAGCCAGTGGAAAACACAGTGCCCAATTCAGATGTTCCTTCCTTAGAGAACATTTGCTTCAACTCTAATCCTGGTAATACTGACAACAGAAGGCGCAAGAGGAAGGCACTAACTCCTTTGGTGGAATATGAGGTCAGAAGATGTACTCGGGGCTGTGTCAGCCGAGATGGGTTCAAGCCAGTGTTTCTCAAGTTAACATCGGAGCCGAAGAAGAAGAAGCCACGCAGCAAGCCACTTCTGGAGTCTGGTACATCCAAGCAACATAATGCTGGGGAAGGACTTCCTCCATCCATGCCCATCAAGAAGCTTCAGATGATTGGTGAGGAGCTTGGCATTGCAGTAGAGAATCTCACAGTGGAGCATCTTATGGCTGCTCCCACGAAGCAAGCAGTGAATAACTCTAATGATTAATTCATTCTCTGACCAATGGGTCTGGCATGCCCCTAAGCTGGCCTTTATCTATCTGTTTGTGTGGATGTGTGCAAACTTCTGTTTTATGTTGGTACTTTGTCAGTGGATCTGTTTGGGTTGTTCTGCTACATTTTACATTATCCTCCCTTTATGTGTGGCTAGTTACTACATAGCTTGCTATATGATGCTACCAGTTTTAGTTTTAAATCAATGGTTCCAATCATTGAAAATGGAATGTTCTTAGCTGGAATGTTCGAGGCCTTAATTCGGCGGCTAGGCAACGGGCAGTTAAACAAAAATTGGTGGAGAGTCAATATGCGATTGCCCGTTTTCAAGAAACCAAATGCGAAAATTATTCCCTCAAATATATTAGATCCTTCTGTCCTAAGCAGTATGATAACTTTGCTTTTGCCCCTTTAGTGGGAGCCTCTGGTGGGCTTTTGGTGGTTTGGAATTCCTCTGTACTTCATGGGGAACTTGTTGAAGTACAATCATTTTGTCTCATAGTGAAGTTCACATCCAAAATGAGTGCTCATGCATGGACATTGGTTAATGTATAAGGACCTTGCCAGGGCAAGCTTAGAGATTCTTTGGTTCATTAGCTATACAACCTGCAAATTGGATTTCAAGAGAACTGGCTTTTGCTGGGGGATTTCAACTTCATTAGGCCCTTGGACAATACAAATCTGCTAGGAGGAGATGTGAATGATATGTTCATTTTCAATGAGATCATTGGACATCTGGGATTGGCTGAGTTACCCATCAAGGGTAGGACATACACTTGGTCCAATATGCACGACATCCCTTTGTTGGAACAACTTGATTGGCTCTTTACATCAACAAATTGGGTTACCTGCTACCCTTTGATAGAAGTTTTGCCCTTGGCAAGAACAACATCTGATCATGTCCCTTGTGTTGTGGTAATCACAACATCCATTCCTAAAACTAACATTTTTAGGTTTGAAAACTTTTGGACCAAGGTGGATGGACTCCTGGAATGTGTGGCTAATTCTTGGAAGAACCCCTCACACAAGACCAGTTCTGCAGCAGTACTGGCTCATAAGCTTAAAAATCTGAGGCAAGATCTAAAGTTGTGGCAATTAGGAATATTAGAGATGAATATTGCTATTGATAAATGCAATAAGGTGGTTGAATGGATGGATGAGTTGGAGGAAATAAGGCCTTTATATAGGCAAGAATTTATTTCAGAAAAGTAGTAAAAGCACATCTAGAGCACTTGTTACACCTACAATTTTTATATTGGAAAAAGAGATGCACAATTAGGTCAATTATAGTGGGGGAAGAGAATACTAAGTTCTTCCATGCCATGGCCTCAGAGAGGTATAGAAGGAATTCTATTACCAATTTGAGATTGGAGGATGGCACGATGGTCTCTGAACATAGCCAAATGGAAGGGATTTTATGGTCTTGTTTCAAGGGACGCATGGGTACTGCAAAGGGCATTGTCCTGGGCTTTGATCCTTCAAGCCTAATTAAACCAGTACATGGTCTGGATGGTTTGACAAAGCCTTTCACTAAGGAGGAAATGGACCAGGCGGTTAAGTCTATGCCTGTTGATAAGGCTCCTGGACCTGATGGTTTAAATGGAGTTTTTCTCAAAAAGTGTTGGCATTTAATATGTCAGGAATTTAATAATCTTGCCAATCATTTATTTTAGGGAAAGGCAAACCTGGAGAGTATTAATGGCTCCTTCATCACATTGGTGCCTAAGAAATCTTCTCTAGAAAATGTGGGGGACTATAGACCAATTTCCTTGACATGATTAGGAATTAAGTTTCTCACTAAAATGGCTGCCAATAGGTTGCAAGAAGTCATCTTGGATTGTGTCCACAAAAACCAGTATGGTTTTATTAAAACCAGAACAACGCATGATTGTATTGGTTGGACTTTAGAGTATCTGCATCAATGTCATCAGTCCAAGTGGCCTATTCTCATTCTCAAATTGGATTTTGAAAAGTCATTTGACTCAATTGAACATGAAGTCATTTTGGAAATTTTGAAATACAAAGGTTTCAACTCTAAATGGATAAAATGGATACAACAGTTCCTAACATCTGGTTCATCTTCTGTTCTACTTAATGGAGTGTGTGTAAGCAGTTCCAGTAAAAAGCTGGGGTGAGACAAGGGCATTAAATTTCACCACTTTTGTTTGACTTGGCTGCTGACCTCCAATAGTCAGTGGTAAATGACATGTTACATGATGTCTACTGCGCAACCTTCTTCTTGTAGACTCGTGTTGGGCCTCCAAGCACAGAGTTTTGTAGGACAGTAGCAATTTCCCCCCAAGTGGGTGACCTAATTGTTGGAAATATGCCCTAGAGGCAATAAATAAAGTGTTTATTATTAGATTTCCTTGTTCATGATAATCGTTTATTATCCATGCTATAATTGTATTAATTGGAAACACATTACATGTGTGGGTAAATAGACAACACTTTGTCCCTTGTATGCCTCTAGTGAACTAGCTTTTTAATCAAAGATGGTCAAGGTTTCCTAGCCATTGACATTTGATGTCATTTGATAACGGGATCACATCATTAGGAGAATGATGTTATGGACAAGACCCAAACTACAAACGTAGCATATGATCGTGTCGGTTTATTTCTACTGTTTTCTGCATGTCAAGTATGTGTTCCTATGACCATGAGATCATGCAACTCACGAACATCAGAGGAGTGCCTTGTGTGTATCAAACATCGCAACGTAACTGGGTGACTATAAAGGTGCTCTACAGGTATCTCCGAGGATGTCTATTGAGTTGGCATGGATCAAGATTGGGATTTGTTACTCCGTGTGACGGAGAGGTATCTCAGGGACCACTCGGTAATACAACATCACAATGAGCCTTGCAAGCAATGTGTCTAAGTGTTAGTCACAAGATCTTGTATTAGGAACGAGTAAAGAAACTTGCCAATAATGAGGCTGAACTAGGTATGGAGATACCAACGATCGAATCTCGGGCAAGTAACATACCAAAGAACAAAGGGAACATCATACAGGATCAACTAAATCCTTGACATAGAGGTTCGACCGATAAAGATCTTCGTAGAATATGTAGGAACCAATATGGGCATCCAGGTCCAGCTATTGGTTATTAACCGTAGAGGTGTCTCGGTCATGTCTACATAGTTCTCGAACCCATAGGGTCTGCACACTTAAGGTTTGGTGACGTTTCGCTAGTATAGAGTTATGTATGGTGGTGACTGAAGGTTGTTCGGAGTCCCAAATGAGATCCCGGACGTCAAGAGGAGCTCCGAAATGGTCCGGAGGTAAAGATTCATATATAGGAAGTCCTGTTTTGGTCGCCGAAAAAGTTTTGGGCTCATCGGTAGTGTACCGGGAGTGCCGGTAGTGTACCGGGAGACCACCGGGAGTGGTATTTCGACCCAGGAGGCTTCATGGGCTGTGGGAGAGTGAATACCAGCCCTTTGTGGTCTGGTGGAAGTCCCACACAAGATCCATGCGGCTGGGAAGAAAAACCCAAAAGGAAAAAGGTGGAAAACGGCCAAAAAGGCAAATTAAGGAAGGAGTCCTAATCCTACTAGGAGTGGAGGAGGTGGACTCCTCCCTCCTAGTTTGGCCGAACCAGATTGGCTTGGAAGCCAAGGCTGCCTCCTCCCCTCCTCTCCTCCTATATATACTAGAGGGTTTTAGGGTTTTTGTACAAGATTTTCAGCCACGTGCAACCCTACCCTCTAGTCCATAGTTTCTCCTCTAGATCGGATTTCTGCAGTGCTTAGGCGAAGCCCTGCCGGATTAGCTCCACCACCATCGTCGGAGAGCCATCACACTGCCGGAGAACTCTTATTCCTCGCCGCTCCTTCTTGCTAGATCAAGACAGCGGAGATCGTCATCAAGCTGTACGTGTGCTGAACGCGGAGGTGCCGTCCGTTCGGCGCTAGATCGGAAGGATTGTGATCAAGCTCATGGGACGGATTGTGATCAAGTTCACGGGACGGATCGTGATTGTATCGCGGGACGGATCCTGATCGGATCGTGGGACGCACAACGATTTGGATCACGAAGACGTTCGACTACACCAACTGTGCTTCTTAACGCTTCCAGCTTAGCGATCTACAAGGGTACGTAGATCCACTCTCCCTCTCGCAGATGCTCATCACCATGGATAGATCTGCGTGTGCGTAGGATTTTTTTTGTTTCCCATGCAACGTTCCCCAACAGTGGCATCATGAGCTAGGTCTATGTGTAGATGATATCTTGAGTAGAACACAAAAGGTTTGTGGGCGTTGATTCCTAGATTGCTTCCTCCCTTGGTCGGATTTTAGTTCAGCGGTATTGTGAGATGAAGCGGCCCGGACTAACATTACTCGTACGCTTACGAGAGACTGGTTCCCTCGACCGCAACTTGTTGCATAGATGTCTTGTGGGTGCCAGTTTCTCTCACTTTAGTTGGATCGTATTCGACAAAGGCGGTCCTTGAGAAGGTTGAAAAGCAACTAGTGTAGCACCATTCTGGTTTTTGCGTAGATGAGAATTGTTCTTGCTAGATACCCGTAGCAGCCATGTAAAACATGCAACAACAATTAGAGGACGTCTAACTTGTTTTTGCAGGGTATGTTGTGATGTGATATGGCCAATTACATGATGTGATATATGTGATGTATGATATGATCGTCTGATGTATAGATTATCATGACTTGCATGTCGATGAGTATGGCAACCGGCAGGAGCCATAGGGTTGTCTTTAATTATTGTATGACCTGCATGTCAATCATTAAGCACTATGTAATGCTTTACTTTATCGCTAAACGGTAGAAATAGTAGTAGAAGCATGTTGGGCGCGACAACCCCGATGGCGACACGTTGATGGAGATCAAGATGATGGAGATCATGGTGTCTTGCCGGTGATGATGGAGATCATGCCGGTGCTTTCAAGATGGAGATCAAAAGCACAAGTTCATGGCGATATCATGTCACTTATGATTTGCCTGTGATGTTAATCCTTTTATGCACCTTGTTTTGCTTAGGACGATGGTAGCATTATAAGGTGATCCCTCACTTAATTTCAAGATAAATTGTGTTCTCCCCGAGTGTGCATTGTTGCAAAAGTTCGTCGTGTTGAGACTCCACATGATGATCGGGTGTGATAGACTCTATGTTCACATACAACGGGTGCAAGCTAGTATTGCACGTGCAGAACACTTGGGTTAAACTTGATGAGCCTAGCATGTACAGACATGGCCTCAGAACACAAGAGACCGATAGGTCGAACATGAGTCATATAGTTGATATGATCAACATAATGATGTTCACCATTGAAGCCACCTCAACTCACATGATGATCGAACTTGAGTTGGTGGATTTGGGTCATGTTACACTCAGATGACCTGAGGGATGTCGATTTGAGTAGGAGCTTTAGTAATTTGATTAACTAAACTCATTATCTTGAACAATAGTCTAAGTAAACTTTGCATATTTATGTTGTAGATCAATGGCTCGCGCAGTAGCACCCCTGAATTTTAATGCGTTCCTAGAGAAAGCTAAGTTGAAAGATGATGGAAGTAACTTTGTTGACTGGGCCCGTAATCTGAGGATTATCCTCACGGCTTCCAAGAAATCATATGTCCTTGATGCACCACTTGGTGACCAACCAGAAGACATGACCTCCAAAGATGTTAAGAACGCTTGGGAGGCACGTACTAGAGATTACTCAATAGTTCAGTGTGCAATATTGTATGGCTTAGAACCGGGACTTCAAAGACGTTTTGAACGTCATGGAGCATATGAGATGTTCCAGGAGTTGAAGTTTATCTTTTAGAAGAATGCCCGGATCGAGAGGTATGAAACCTCCGATAAGTTCTATACTTGCAAGATGGAGGAGAACGGGTCTATCAGTGAACATATACTCAGAATGTCTGGGTATTCAACTCGTCTGGTGGAGTTGGGAATTGCCCTTCCGCCAGAGGCGATCACTGACAGAGTTCTTCAATCCCTACCACCCAGTTACAAGATCTTTGTGATGAACTATAACATGCACGGGATGAACAAGTCAGTCGCCGAGCTGTTTGCGATGCTAATAGTCGCTGAGTTTGAAATCCAGAAAGAACATCAAGTGTTGATGGTCAATAAAACCACTAGTTTCAAGAAAAATGGCAAGGTCAATGGCAAGGGCAAGAAGGGTAAAACCAAGAAGGATGGCAAAGTAGTTGCTACTCCTGTAAAGAAGCCCAAGCATGGACCCAAGCTAGAAACTGAGTGCTTTCATTGCAAGGGAACCGGTCACTGGAAGCAGAACTGCCCAAAGTACCTGGCTGACAAGAAGGCGGCCAACGACAAACAAGTTATATATGATATACATGTTATTGATGTGTACCTTACTAGCTCTCGTAGTACTGCCTGGGTATTTGATACCGGTTCGGTTGGTCACATTTGCAACTCAAAACAGGAACTACGGAATAAACGAAGGCTGGCAAAGGATGAAGTGACGATGCACGTGGGAAATGGTTCCAAGGTTGATGTGATCGCCGTCGGCACGCTCTCTCTTCGATTACCATCAGGATTAGTGATGAACCTGAATAATTGTTATTTAGTGCCTGCGTTAAGCATAAACATTATATCTGGATCTTGTTTATTGCGAGACGGTTACTCATTTAAATCAGAGAATAAATGTTGTTCTATTTATATGAGTAATATCTTTTATGGTCATGCACCCAATGTTAGGGGTTTATTCATATTGAATCTTGATAGTGATGACACATGTTCATAACATTGATGCCAAAAGATGTAGAGTTAATAATGATAGTACCACTTTCTTGTGGCACTGCCGTTTAGGTCATATTGGTGTAAAATGCATGAGGAAGCTCCATGCTGATGGACTTTTGGAGTCACTTGATTTTGAATCACTTGACACATGTGAACCATGCCTCATGGGCAAGATGACTAAAACGCCGTTCTCTGGAACAATGGAACGGGCGAGTGACTTATTGGAAATCATACATACTGATGTGTGCGGTCCAATGAATGTTATAGCGCGTGGTGGATATCGTTATTTTCTCACCTTCACTGATGACTTAAGTAGATATGGGTATATTTACTTGATGAAACGCAAGTCTGACACGTTTGAAAAGTTTAAGCAATTTCAGAGTGAAGTTGAGAATCATCGTAACAAGAAGATTAAATTCCTCCGATCTGATCGAGGAGGTGAATATCTGAGTTATGAGTTTGGCAGTCACTTAAGACAGTGTGGAATTATTTCACAGTTGACACCGCCCGGAACACCATAGCGTAATGGTGTGTCCGAACGTCGTAATCGAACCTTATTAGATATGGTGCGTTCTATGATGTCTCTTGTTGATTTGCCACTATCGTTTTGGGGTTATGCATTAGAGACAACTGCATTCACTTGAAATAGGGAACCATCGAAAATCCATTGAGACGACGCCATATGAACTGTGGTTTGGCAAAAGGCCAAAGTTGTCGTTTCTTAAAGTTTGGGGATGTGATGCTTATGTCAAAAAGCTTCAGCCTGAAATGCTGGACCCAAAGCAGAAAAATGCGTCTTCATAGGATACCTGAAAGAGATAGTCAGGTATACCTTTTATCAAAGATGCGAAGGCAAAGTGTTTGTCACTAAGAACAGAACATTTCTGGAGAAAGAGTTTCTCTCGAAAGAATTGAGTGGGAGGAAAATAGAGCTTGATGAGGTTATTGAACTTTTACTTCAACCAGAAAGTAGCACAACACAGAAAGATGTTTCTATGGAACCTACAACGATAGAAGAGGAAGTTAATGATGATGATCATGAAGCTTCGTATCAAGCTACTATTGAACCTCGTAGGTCGACAAGGCCGCGTACTCCTAAGTGGTATGGCAACCCTGTATTGGAGGTCATGTTGTTGGACAACAATGAACCTACGAGCTATGGAGCAGCAGTGATGGGCCCGAATTCCAATAAATGGTTAGAGGCCATGAAATCCGAGATGGGATCCATGTATGAAAACAAAGTATGGACTTTGGAAGTATTACCTGAAGGGCGAAAGGCCGTTTAGAACAAATGGATCTTTAAGAAGAAGACAGACGCGGACGATAATGTCACCGTCTATAAAGCTCGACTTGTGGCAAAGGGTTTTTCACAAGTTCAAGGAGTTGACTACGATGAGACCTTCTCACCCGTAGCGATGCTTAAGTCTGTCAGAATCATGTTGGCAATAGCTTCTTATTTTGACTGTGAAATTTGGCAGATGGATGTCAAAACAGCATTCCTCGACGGTTTCCTTGAGGAAGAGTTGTATATGATGCAACCAGAAGGTTTTGTCAATCCAGAGAATGCTGACAAAGTTTGCAAACTCCAGTGATCCATTTATGGGCTGGTGCAAGCATCTCGGAGTTGGAATAAGCGTTTTGATGAGGTGACCAAAGCGTTTGAGTTTATACAAGTTTATGGAGAAGCTTGTATTTACAAGAAAGTGAGTGGGAGCTCTATGGCGTTTCTAATATTATATGTGGATGACATATTGCTGATTGGAAACAATATAGAAATGCTGGAAAGCGTGAAGGAATATTTGAACAAGAGTTTTTCAATGAAGGACCTAGGAGAAGCTGCTTTCATATTAGGCATTAAGATCCATAGAGATAGATCGAGACGCTTAATAGCACTTTCATAGAGCACATACCTTGATAAATTTTTGAAGAAGTTCAAAATGGATCAGTCCAAGAAGGGGTTCTTGCCTGTGTTACAAGGTGTGAAGTTGAGTAAGACTCAATGCCCAGTGACTGTAGAAGACAAACAAAAGATGAGTGTCATCCCCTATCCTTCAGCCATAGGCTCTATCATGTATGCAATGCTATGCACAAGACCGGATGTCAGCCTTGCCATAAGTATGGCCGGAAGGTTTCAAAGTGATCCTAGAATGGAACACTAGGCAGCGGTCAAGAATATCCTTAAGAACTTGAAAAGGACTAAGGAAATGTTTCTCGTTGATGGAGGTGATGAAGAGCTCGTTGTAAAGGGTTACGTCGATGCAAGCTTTGACACTGATTCGGATGACTCTATGTCACAAACCGGATACATATTTATTCTAACGGGGGAGCGGTAAGATGGTGCAGTTCCAAGCAAAGCATGGTAGCCGATTCTACATGTGAAGCGGAGTACATCGCAGCCTCGGAGGTGGCGAAGGAAGGTGTCTGGATGAAGCAGTTCATGATAGATCTTGGAGTAGTGCCCAGTGCACTGAATCCAATGAACCTGTTCTGTGACAACACTGGTGCCATTGCTCTAGCCAAGGAGCCAAGGTTTCACAAGAGGACCAGACACATAAAGCGACGCTTCAACTCCATCCGCGATTACATTCAGGAGAAGGACATAAATATTTGCAAAGTGCACACGGATCTGAATGTTGCAGACCCGTCGACTAAACCTCTTCTAAGGGCTAAACATGATCAACACCAGAATTGCATGGGTGTTCGATTCATTACAATGTAAATCACATAGTGATGTGAGCTAGATTATTGACTCTAGTGCAAGTGGGAGAATGTTGGAAATATGCCCTAGAGGCAATAAATAAAGTGTTTATTATTATATTTCCTTGTTCATGATAATCGTTTATTATCCATGCTATAATTGTATTAATTGGAAACACATTACATGTGTGGGTAAATTGACAACACTTTATCCCTAGTATGCCTCTAGTGAACTAGATCATTGATCAAAGATGGTCAAGGTTTCCTAGCCATTGACATGTGATGTCATTTGATAACGGGATCACATCATTAGGAGAATGATGCGATGGACAAGACCCAAACTACAAACGTAGCATATGATCGTGTCAGTTTATTGCTACTGTTTTCTGCATGTCAAGTATGTGTTCCTATGACCATGAGATCATGCAACTCACGAACATCGGAGGAGTTCCTTGTGTGTATCAAACGTCGCAACGTAACTGGGTGACTATAAAGGTGCTCTACAGGTATCTTCGAGGGTGTCTGTTGAGTTGGCATGGATCAAGATTGGGATTTGTTACTCCGTGTGATGGAGAGGTATCTCAGGGACCACTCGGTAATACAACATCTCAATGAGCCTTGCAAGCAGTGTGTCCAAGTGTTAGTCACGGGATCTTGTATTACGGAATGAGTAAAGAGACTTGCCAATAACGAGGTTGAACTAGGTATGGAGATACCGACGATCGAATCTCGGGCAAGTACCATACCGAAGAACTATGGGAACATCATACGGGATTAACTAAATCCTTGACATAGAGGTTCGACCAATAAAGATCTTCGTAGAATATGTAGGAACCAATATGGGCATCCAGGTCCCGCTATTGGTTATTGACCGTAGAGGTGTCTCGGTCATGTCTACATAGTTCTCGAACCCACAGGGTCTGCACACTTAAGGTTTGGTGACGTTTCGGTAGTATGGAGTTATGTATGGTGGTGACCGAAGGTTGTTCGGAGTCCCGGATGAGATCCCAGATGTCATGAGGAGCTCCGGAATGGTCCGGAGGTAAATATTCATATATAGGAAGTCCTGTTTTGGTCGCCGAAAAAGTTTTGGGCTCATCGGTAGTGTACCGGGAGTGCCGGTAGTGTACCGAGAGACCATCGGGAGGGGTATTTCGACCCAAGAGGCTTCACGGGCTGTGGGAGAGTGAATACTAGCCCATTTTGGGCTGGTGGAAGTCCCACACAAGGCCCATGCAGCTGGGAAGAAAAACCCAAAAGGAAAAAGGTGGAAAAAGGCCAAAAAGGCAAATTAAGGAAGGAGTCCTAATCCTAGTAGGAGTGGAGGAGGTGGACTCCTCCCTCCTAGTTCGGCCGAACCAGATTGGCTTGGAAGCCAAGGCTGCCTCCTCCCCTCCTCTCGTCCTATATATACTAGAGGGTTTTAGGGTTTTTGTACAAGATTTTCAGCCACGTGCAACCCTACCCTCTAGTCCATAGTTTCTCCTCTAGATCGGATTTCTGCAGTACTTAGGCGAAGCCCTACCGGAATAGCTCCACCACCATTGCCGGAGCGCTGTCACGCTGCTGGAGAACTCTTCTTCCTCTCCACTCCTTCTTGCTGGATCAAGACGGTGGAGATCGTCATCAAGCTGTACGTGTGCTGAACGCGGAGGTGTCGTCCGTTCGGCGCTAGATCGGAAGGATCGTGATCAAGCTCGTGCGATGGATCGTGATCAAGTTCGCGGGACGGATCGTGATTGGATAGCGGGATGGATCGTGATCAGATCGCGGGACGCACGGCGATTTGGATCGCGAAGACCTTCGACTACACCAACCGCGTTTCTTAACGCTTTCCACGTAGCGATCTACAAGGGTACTTAGATCCACTCTCCCTCTCATAGATGCTCATCACCATGGATAGATCTACGTGTGCGTAGGAAAAAATTTGTTTCCCATGCAACGTTCCCCAACACTAATGTCATGCCCAAGATGCGATCCTATCCTTATTTTGGCACGAGCGCCTCGACAGGGATAGAAGCGCATCTCGTCATGTTGCAAGAATGGGTATCATTACAAGTACATGTACAGAAGAGATGAGTACATGGAATTGTCTTACACTCACCACAAGCTACATCAAAGTCACATCAATACAACAACACATTCAAACATCATACATAGGAGCATGGTCCAACTACAGATGAAATCAAACTATAAAATGACATCCATCCTTGCTATCCCAAGCTGCCGCCTGGAACCCATCCTAGATTGATGATGAAGAAGAA
The DNA here is from genome assembly GCA_022496015.1 of Hordeum marinum. Lineage (NCBI taxonomy): Eukaryota > Viridiplantae > Streptophyta > Magnoliopsida > Poales > Poaceae > Hordeum > Hordeum marinum. The sequence goes on from CM039672.1 coordinate 393,413,780, forward strand.
GAACTCCAAATCAAAACAAGCATCATGCTCACGTCAAATCACCGCATTACCTGTACCTGCAACTGTTGTTGTAGAAATCTATGAGCCATAGGGACTCAACAATCTCATTTCCAAGGGTATCAAGACTACTAAAGCTTAATGGGTGAGGTATGGTTAAGTGGTGAGACTGCAACAAGCAACTAAGAATTTATTTGAGTGGCTAACTTATGAATGTAGAAAGTAAAATGGGTGGCCTACGCATAACAGACGTGAACTAGTAATGATCACTAAGTGATCCTGAACACCTACTTACATCAAACATAACCCCACCGTGTTCTCTCCTGGATAAGGACTCACGAGAAGAGACAGTCACATTTACACACACGGTTGGTGTATTTTATTTGAGTTTACTTCAAGTTTACTATGACCGGGTGTTAAACAAAGTATCCAAGTTTGCCACATAACCGCGGGCATGGCTTTCCGAAAGATTTAACCCTACAGGGGGTGCTCCAATTCGTCCATCACAAATTAACCACACACCACGAGAATAACCTCGACCACAGATCTCGTGATCATCCTAGGAAATTCCAAAGGAAATCCGACACCTCGAGATAGCCCGATGAAGATCAGAGTTCCTCACGCAAGACATTCGAGAAAGGTAAAACAAGTCCAGCAAGACCACCTGGCGTGTCGACAAACTCAATAGGAGCCGCGTATCTCGTTCTCAGGACACGACCAGATGAGCATAGCGTACAGTGGCCTGATAGAAATCACCCGAGTTGCGCCGGGTTGGCCCCGCACACAACTCTAGTTTGGACCAACACTCATGAGGAGCACTGGCCCGGGATGTTGGTTAAAGATCCTCGGGGTCTGGAAAGTCCCTATGCAATTTTATTAGTTATTAGGCAAATGTAGTACCAATGTTGGGCCTTGCCAGACAAGCTTTATCCTAAAATGAAAATCAAGGGGGTCCCCGTAACAACCCCGAGCATGTTAGGAGCGCTCAATTATGGAACAGAACACCGGTTGAAAAGTAACTAGGGTGGCAAGAGTGGAACAAAACACTGAGCAAAAGGCCAAGCCTTCCACCCTTTAACAAGTGTATAAGTGCATTAAATTAAATAGAAATAAAATTGTGATAACAAAAGAATGTCCATGTTGACACAAGGAAGCAATTGCACCTACAGCTAGAAACGCTATAAGAGGGGCTGAGCAATCCGTAACATAGCCAAACAAAGGTTTGTTGGGATGTGGAGGGGTTAGAGGGTTATCATCTCAATGTTGGGAGGCTTGTCAAACAAGTGGTAGGTAGCATGACATAGCTATAGGAAACGAGACATCTAGCATGGCAATGTTAGTAGTGGTATCTAGGGAAATGTGTCATCTTGCCTGGGATCCCGCTTGGAAGAAGCACGAGTCCATGAAGAAGATGAGCCAACGTAGTCGAACGAATCCTCACACTCCGAATGCTTTCGGAACTCTATCGAGAAGGAACAATCCGAAACAACAATCAACACACGGTACACCACAACATATGCATGACATGATGTGCAAATCAATATGATGCATGTCCGGTTTAATATGCAAGGAATGGCATGGCATGCCAAGAGCAAGAAACGACTACTACATATTAAGTGAAGTTCAATATGCAATGAGTTGCATATTGACGAAACTCCACGATCAATTTATTTAGTTCAGTCCAATTTAGGTACTCATCAATATTAAATGTTGTTAAACATGGCAAGAGGTGAAGCATAAGTAAACTACATCATCTAAGCATATTAAATGAGGCCGGAAGCAACATATAGCATTTCCGAAATGACCTCATATGCATATTATGATTTTGTTCCAGATCTGTACTAAACATGTTTTATATTTATTAAACATGAAAATAAAGTGTGTCATGTCATTCTACTCGTTTTTCTAGTCAAGTTACATAGGTTGGCCATTTTTATCGGAGCTACGGTTTATTAGTTATGAAATAAATCATCCTAACATGGCATTGATGCAAATTAATGCAAACAACAAGTTTAAGTATTTCTATCATGCATGAAAGTTGGTTATCCTTAATCTACACAAAATTCTGAACATGTTTCATATATAAAACATTTTCATTCGATGCACGGTTATTAAGTTGTTAGCATTTTAAAACAAGTCATTTTTCTTCAACCTAAATAAAAGAGCTAAATTTGGAGAGACGGAAAAAAAACATTCACGGGCCGAATTTGGTGCACTGCTGGGCTACACATGCTTGAGCACAGGATACAATGATGCACACGGGGGCGCTAGACAGGGCGGGGCACTCACCTAGGGCCCGTGGGCCAGCTCGGAGCAGCGGCTAGGCTGGGCTTCAAGGCGCTGGCGTGGCCCATGACGACAGCGCAAGTGGTCGAGTGATGTCTACTATGCAACTTTATTCTTGTAGACACGTGTTAGGCCTCAAAGCGTAGAGTTTTGTAAGACAACAACAATTTTCCCTCAAGTGTATGACCTAAGGTTTATCAATCCATGAGAGGTTTAGGATGAAGATGGTCCCTCTCAAACGACCCTGCAACCAAATACAAGAACTCTCTTGTGTCCCCAACGCACCCAATACAATGGCAAATTGTATAGGTGCACTAGTTCAACGAAGAGATGGTGATAAAAGTGTAATATGGATGGTAGAAATATATTTTTATAATCTGAATAAATAAAAACACCAAGGTAGCAAATAGTAAACGGGCACAAAAACGGTATTGCAACGCTTGAAAACAACGCCTACGGTCCGTACTTTCGCTAGTGCAATCTCTCAGCAATGCTAACATAGTTGGATCTTATGACCACCCCTGAAAGTGCGATAAAGAATCACTCCCGAGTTCCTATTAGCAGAGAACAAAAGATAGAAATTGTTTGTAGGGTACGAAACCACCTCAAAGCTATTCTTTCCGTTCGATCTATCCTAGAGTTCGTACTAAAATAACACAAGCTATTCTTTCCGATCGATCTACTCAAGGGTTCATACTAGAATAACACCAAAGAAAATTCATATTCATAATACTCAGTCCACACAAAGAACTACAAGGGGTCCCCAAAGTTTCTATCAGAGAAAAGATAATAAAAACGTGCATCAACCGCTATGCATAGATTACCCCAATATCACCGCGGGAATCCGCAAGTTGAGTGACATAACGTATATCAAGGAATCAATAAGATACCCCAATGTCACCTCAAGTACTCATACCGCAAGAGATACATCATGTGTTCCCAAATATGAACATTCAATCCGACATAACAAAACTTCAAAGGGTAAAGATTCAATTCATCACAATAAGAGTATAGAGGGGAGAAACATCATACAATCCATCTATATTAACAAAGCCCATGATATAGATCACGAGAGAGAGAGAGAGACTAAACACATAGCTACTGGTACAAACCCTCAGCCCCGAGGGTGGACTACTCCCTCCTCATCGTGGTGGCCACCGGGATGATGAAGATGGCCACCGGAGAGGATTCCCCCCTCCGGCAGGGTGTTGGAACGGGGTCTAGATTGGTTTTCGGCGGCTACAGAGCCTTGCGGCGGTGAAACTTCTGATCTAGGGCTGCCCCGAAGGGTTTCAGAATATTTGGGAATTTATAGTGCAAAGAGTGTTGGAAATATTCCCTAGAGGCAATAATAAATTAGTAATTATAATATTTCCTTCTTCATGATAATCGTTTATTATCCATGCTATAATTGTGTTGATCGGAAACTCAGATACATCTATGGATACATAGACAACACCATGTCCCTAGTATGCCTATAATAGACTAGCTCGTTGATCAAAGATGGCTATGGTTTCCTAGTCATGGACATGAGATGTCATTTGGTAACGGGATCACATCATTAGGAGAATGATGTGATGGACAAGACACAAACTACAAACGTAGCATATGATCGTGTCAGTTTATTGCTACTGTTTTCTGCATGTCAAGTATTTGTTCCTATAACCATGAGATCATGCAACTCACTAACACTTGAGGAGTGCCTTGTGTGTATCAAACGTCACAACGTAACTGGGTGACTATAAAGGTACTCCATAGGTATCTCCGAGGGTGTCTGTTGGGTTTGCATGGATCAAGACTGCGATTTGTTACTCCGTGTGACGGAGAGGTATCTCAGGGCCCACTCGATAATACAACATCACAATAAGCCTTGCAAGCAATGTGACTAAGTATTAGTCACGAGATCTTGTATTACGAAAAGAGTAAACAGACTTTCCGGTAACGAGGTTGAACTAGGTATGGAGATACCGACGATCGAATCTCGGGCAAGTAACATACCGAAGAACAAAGGGAACATCATACGGGATTAACTAAATCCTTGACATAGAGGTTTGACCGATAAAGATCTTCGTAGAATATTTAGGAACCAATGTGGGCATCCAGGTCCCGTTGTTGGTTATTGACCGTAGAGGTGTCTCGGTCATGTCTACATAGTTCTCGAACCCACAAGGTCTGCACACTTAAGGTTTGGTGACGTTTCGGTAGTATAAAGTTATGTACGGTGGTGACCGAAGGTTGTTCGGAGTCCCGGATGAGATCCTAGAAGTCACGAAGAGCTCCGAAATGGTCCAGAGGTAAAGATTGATATATAGGAAGTCCTATTTTGGTCACCGGAAAAGTTTCGGGCTCATCGGTAGTGTATCGGGAGTGCTGGTAGTGTATCGGGAGACCATCGGGAGGGGTATTTAGACCCAAGAGGCTACATGGGCTGTAGGAGGATGAATATCAATCTTTAGTAGGCTGGAGGAAGTCCCACAAAGGTCCCATGCGGCTGGGAAGAAAAGGCCCAAAAGGAAAAAGGTGGAAAAAGGCAAAAGGGCTAAATTAGGAAGGAGTCCTAATAATACTAGGAGTGGAGGAGGAGGACTCCTCCCTCCTGGTTCGGCTGACCCAAGGGCTGGCTCCTTGGGAGTCAAGCCTCCTCCTCCTATCCTCCTATATATACTAGAGGGTTTTAGGGTTTTGGCACAAGATTTTCAGCCACGTGCTACCCGTTCCTCTAGTGCATAGTTTCTCCTCTAGATCGGTTTTCTGCAGTGCTTAGGCGAAGCCCTTCCGGAATTGCTCCACCACCATCGCCGCGGCGCCGCCATGCTGCCGAAGAACTCTTCTAAGTCTCCGCTCCCTCTTGCTGGATCAAGAAGGCGGAGATCTTCATCGAGCTGTACGTGTGCTGAACGCGGAGGCGCCGTCCGTTCGGCGCTAGATCGGAAGGACCATGATCAAGATTGCGAGACGGATCATGATGAGATCGCGGGATGGATCGCGATGTGTTCGTGGGATGGATCATGATTGGATTGCAGGACGGATCGTGATGAGATCGCGGGACGCTCGGCTATTTGGATCGCGAAGATGTTTGACTACACCAACCGCGTTTGTTAACGCTTTCTGCTTAGCGATCTACAAGGGTATGTAGATCCACTCTCCCTCTTGTAGATGCTCATCACCATCGATAGATCTTGCTTGTGCATAGGAATTTTTTTGTTTCCCATGCAACATTCCCCAACAGTGGCATCATGAGCTAGGTCTATGTATAGATGAGATCTCGAGTAGAACACAAAGAGTTTGTGGGCGTTGATGCTTAGATTGCTTCCTCCCTTTGTCGTGTTTTGGTTCAGCGGTATTGTGGGATGAAGCGGCCTGGACCAACCTTACTCATACGCTTACGACAGACCGGTTCCATCGACGGACATGTAACCTCGTTGCACAAAGATGGCTGGCGGGTGTCTGTTTCTCCTACTTTAGTTGGATCGGAATCGACAAAGGCGGTCCTTGAGAAGGTTGAAAAGCAACTTATGTATCACCATTGTATTTTTTGCGTAGGTGATAATTATTCTTGCTAGATACCCGTAGCAGCCACGTAAAACATGCAACAACAATTAGAGGACGTCTAACTTGTTTTTGCAGGGTATGGTGTGATGTGATATAGCCAATTACATGATGAGATATATGTGATGTATGAGATGATCATGTTTTGTATAGAATATCACGACTTGCATGTCGATGAGTACGGCAACCGGCAGGAGCCATAGGGTTGTTTTTAATTATTGTATGACCTGCATGTCAGCCATTAAGCACTATGTAATGCTTTACTTTATCGCTAAACGGTAGCAATAGTAGTAGAAGCATGGTGGGCACGACAACCCCGATGGTGACACGTTGATGGAGATCAAGATGATGGATATCATGGTGTCTTGCCGTTGACGATGGAGATCACGCCGGAGCTTTTAAGATGGAAATCACGACGGTAGCATTATAAGCTGATCCCTCACTTAATTTCAAGATAAATTGTGTTCTCCCCGAGTTTGCACCGTTGCGAAAGTTCGTCGTGTCGAGACACCACGTGATGATCTGGTATAATAGACTCTACGTTCACATACAACGGGTGCAATCCAGTGTTGCACATGCAGAACACTCGGGTTAAAAACTTGACGAGCCTAGCATGTACAGACATGGCCTCGGAACACAAGAGACCTTAAGGTCGAACATGAGTCATATAGTAGATATGATCAACATGATGATGTTCACCATTGAAACCACCTCAACTCACGTGATGATCGGACTTGAGTTGGTGAATTTGGATCATGTATCACTCGAATGACCGGAGGGATGTCAATTTGAGTGGGAGTTCTTCAGTAATGTGATTAATTGAACTCATTATCATGAACATAGTCAGTAGTGTCTTTGCAAATTATGTTGTAGATTACTTCTCGTGTTATAGCTCCCTTGAATTTTTTATATGTTCCTAGAGAAATAGAGTTGAAAGATGATGGTAGAAATATTGTGGACTGGGTCCATGATCTGAGGATTGTCCTCATTGTTGCACAGAAGGCTTATGTCCTTAATGCACCGCTCGGTGCACCACCCCCTCTAGCGTCGTCTGTAGATGTTGTGAACATCTGACAGGCGCGTTTGATGCCTACTTAATAGATTAGTGCGTCATGCATTACAGCTTAGAATTGAGGCTCTGAAACGTTTTGAACGTCACGGAACATATGAGATTTTCTAAGAGCCGAAATTAGGATCTCAAGCTCGTGCCCGTGTTGTGAGATATGAGATCTCCAACAAGATTCTTTGCCTGCAAGGTAAAAGAGAATAGCTCAACCGTTGAGCATGTGCTCAGATTGTCTGGGTGCTACAATCACTTGAATCGAGTGGGAATGATCTTCCAGATAAGATAGTGATTGATATAGTTCTCCAAGTCACTATCACTAAGCTACTAGAACTTGGTGATGAACTATAAAATGCCAGGGATAGAAATAATGATCCCTGAGCTGTTCGCGATGTTTGACACCACGAAGGTAGAAATCAAGAAGGAGCATCAAGTGTTGATGGTTAGTAAAACCACTAGTTTTGAGAAGGGAAAGGGCAAGGAGGGAAACTTCATGGATGGAAAGACAGTTGTTGCTCTAGTGAAGCAACCCAAAGTTGAACCCAAACCCGAGACTAAGTGCTTAGATTATGAGGAGAGCGGTCGCTGAAGCGGAACAACCCTAGATACTTGGTTGATAAGAAGGGTGGCAACGTCGACAGATGTATATTTGATATACATGTTAATGATGTGTACCTTGCGAGTACTGCTAGTAGCACCTGGGTATTGGATACCGGTTCAGTTGCTAAATGTTAGTAACTCGAAATAAAAGCTACGGGATAAATGGAGAACTAGCTAAGGATGAGGTTACGATGTGTGCTGGAAATGTTTCCAAGGTTGATGTGATCAACATTGCACGCTCTCTCTACCTTCGGGATTAGTGACGAACCTAAATAAATGTTATTTGGTGTTTTGCGTTGAGCATGAACATAATTAGATCGTGTTTATTGCAACACGGTTATTCATTTAAGTTAGAGAATAATGGTTATTCTGTTTACATGAATAATACCTTCAATGGTCATGCACCCAGTGAGAATGGTTTGTTGAATCTTGATCATAGTAATACACATGTTCATAACATTGATGCCAAAAGATACAAAGTTAATAATGATAGTACCACATACTTGTGGCACTGCCACTAAATTTCATATTGGTATAAAGCGCATGAAGAAACTCCATGCTGATGGATCTTTGGACTCATTCGATTTCGAATCGGTTGAGACATGCGAACCGTGCCTCTTGGGCAAGATGACTAAGGACCCCGTTTTCCGGATTGATGGAGCGGGCAAGTGATTTATTGGAAATGATACATGTTGATGTATGCAATCCAGTGAGTCTTGTAGCATGCGGTGGATATCGTTATTTTCTTAGCTTCACTAATGATTTGAGTAGATATAGTGTATATTTACTTAATGAAACACAAGTCTGAATCGTTTGAAAGGTTCAAGCAAATTCAAAGTGAAGTTTAAGATCATCGTGACAAGAAGATAAAAATGTCTACAATATGATCGTGGAGGTGAATATCTAAGTTACGAGTTTGGCATACAACTTTAGACAATGTGAAAGTTGTTTCACAACACATGCCACCTGGAACACCATAGCATGATGGTGTGTCCGAACGTCATAGTTGTGCTCTATTGGATATGGTGCATGCTATGATGTCTCTTATCGTTTTGCTACTATAATTTTGGGGTTATGCATTAGAGACAACTACATTGACTTTAAATAGGGCGCCATCTAAATCCGTTGAGATGACACCATATGGTTTGATAAAAACCTAAGCTGTCATTTCTTAATGTTTGGGGCTGCAACACTTATGTGAAAAAGGTTTTCACCTAATGAGTTCGAACCCAAAGCGGACAAATGCATCTTCATAGAATACCCTAAGAACAGTTGGGTAAACCTTCTATCTCAGATCCAAGCATACAGTGTTTGTTGCTAAAACTGGGTCCTTTCTCGAGAAAAAGTTTCTCTCGAAAGAATTGAGTGGGAGGAAGATAGAACTTGATGAGGTTATTGAACCTTTGTTTCAACGAGAGAGTAGCGCAGCGCAGGAAGTTGTTTCTATGAAGCCTATGTTAGTTGAAGAGGAAGTTAATGATGATGATCATGAACCTTCGGATTAAGTTACTATCGAACCTTGTAGGTCGACAAGGATGTGTGCTGCTCCTGAGTAGGTACGCCAACCCCTTGTTGGAGTCATGTTGTTGGACAACGATGAACCTACGAGCTATGGAGAAGCGATGATGGGCCCGGATTCCCACAAATGGTTAGAGGCCATGAAATCCGAGAAAGGATCCATGTATGAAAGCCAAGTATAGACTTTGGTAGACTTTCTCATTGGACGGCAGGTCGTCAAGTACAAATGGACCTTTAAGATGAAGACAGACGCTGATGGTAAATGCAACCATTTATAAAGCGACTTGTTGCAACGAAGTTTATGACAAGTTCAATGAGTTGACTGCAATGAGACTTTCTCACTTGTAGCGATGCTAAAGCCTATTGGAATTATGTTAGCAGTTGCTGCATTTTTCAATTATGAAATCTGGCAGATGGATGTCAAAACATCATTTCCTTAATGATTTACTTGAGGAAAGGTTGTATGTGATACAACCAGAAGGTTTTGTCAGTCCTAAGGATGCTAAAAGGTGAGCAAGCTTCAGTGATCCTTCAATGGACTGAAGCAAGTATCTCGGAGTTGGAATATACACTTTGATGAGGTGATAAAAGTTTTTGAGTCTATACAAAGTTTATGAGAAACTTGTATTTGCAATAAAGCGAGTGGGAGCACTATAGAATTTCTGATAAGTATATGTGGATGACATATTGTTGATCGGAAATAATGTACAATTTCTGGAAAGCATAAACGGTTGTTTGAAAAGTGATTTTCAAAGAAAGACCTAGATAAAGCTACCTAATTGTTGAGCATCAAGATCTATAGAGATAGATCAAGATGTTTGATGAGACTTTCAATGAGTACATACCTTGACAAGATTTTGAAAGAGTTCAAAATGGATCAGTCAGAGAAAGAGTTCTCGCCTGATTTCTAAGGTGTGAAGTTGAGTGAGACTCAAAGCTCGACCATGGGAGAAGAAAGAGAAAGGACGAACATCGTCCCCTATGCCTTAGCCATAGGCTCTGTATAGTATGCCATGTTGTGTACCGCACCTGTGTGTGCCTTGCCATGAGTCCATCAAGGGGTACAAGAGTTCTCCAGGAGTGGATCACTGGACAATGGTCAAGATTATCCTTAGTAACTGAAAGACTAAGGAGATGTTTCTCGATTATGGAGGTGATAAAGAGTTCGTCGTAAAGAGTTACGTCGATGCAAGCTTTACCACCAATCCGTATGACTCGTAGCAGCAATCTGGATACATATAGTGGAGCAGCCATTTGGAATAGTACCGAGTGGAGTGTGGTAGCAGTGTTTACAGTTTGACATAGAGATTTGAAAAGTACACACAGATCTGAATGTCGCAGACCTGCTGACTATAAGACCTCTCTCACATGCAAAGCATGCTCGAGCCCCAGAACTCATTGGGTGTTAGATTCATAACAATGCGAATCACATGGTGATGTGAGCTAGATTATTGACTCTAGTGCAAGTGGGAGATTGTTGGAAATATGCCCTAGAGGCAATAATAAATTAGTTATTATCATATTTCCTTGTTCCTGATAATCGTTTATTATCCATGCTATAATTGTGCTGATCGGAAACTCAGATACATGTGTGGATACATAAACAACACCATGTCCCTAGTATGCCTCTAATAGACTAGCTCGTTGATCAAAGATGGCTATGGTTTCCTAGTCATGGACATGAGATGTCATTTGGTAACGGGATCACATCATTAGGAGAATGATGTGATGGACAAGACCCAAACTACAATTATAGCATATGATCGTTTCAGTTTATTGCTACTGTTTTCTGCATGTCAAGTATTTGTTCCTATGACCATGAGATCATGCAACTTGCTGACACCGGAGGAGTGCCTTGAGTGTATCAAACGTCGCAACGTAACTGGGTGACTATAAAGGTACTCTATAGGTATCTTCGAGGGTGTCTATTGGGTTGGCATGGATCAAGACTGGGATTTGTTACTCCATGTGATGGAGAGGTATCTCAGGGCCCACTCTGTAATACAACATCACAATAAGCCTTGCAAGCAATGTGACTAAGTGTTAGTCACGGGATCTTGTATTACGGAATGAGTAAAGAGACTTGCCGGTAACGAGGTTGAACTAGGTATGGAGATACCGACGATCGAATCTCGGGCAAGTAACATACCGAAGAACAAAGGGAACATCATACGGGATTAACTGAATCCTTGACATAGGAGTTCAACTGATAAAGATCTTTGTAGAATATGTAGGAACCAATATGGGCATCCAGGTCCCGCTATTGGTTATTGACCGTAGAGGTGTCTCGGTCATGTCTACATAGTTCTCGAACCAGCAGGGTCTGCACACTTAAGGTTTGGTGACGTTTCGGTAGTATAGAGTTATGTATGGTGGTGACCAAAGGTTGTTCGTAGTCCCGGATGAGGTCCCGGAAGTCTAAATATTGATATATAGGAAGTCCTATTTTGGTCGCCGGAAAAGTTTCGGGCTCATCAGTAGTGTACCGGGAGTGCCAGTAGTGTACCGGGAGACCATTGGGAGGGGTATTTCGACCCAAGAGGCTACATGCGCTGTGGGAGGATGAATACCAGCCCTTAGTGGGCTGGAGGAAGTCCCACAAAGGGCCCATGTGGCTGGGAAGAAAAAGCCCAAAAGGAAAAAAGGTGGAAAAAAGCAAAAGGCCTAAATTAGGAAGGAGTCCTAATCCTACTAGGAGTGGAGGAGGAGGACTCCTCCCTCCTGGTTCGGCCGACCCAAGGGCTGGCTCCTTGGTATTCAAGCCTCCTCCTCTCCTCCTATATATACTAGAGGGTTTTAGGGTTTTGGCACAAGATTTTCAGCCACGTGCTACCCGTTCCTCTACTGCATAGTTTCTCCTCTAGATCGGTTTTCTACAGTGCTTAGGCGAAGCCCTGCCGGAATTGCTCCACCACCAGGGAACTCTTCTACCTCTCCGCTCCCTCTTGTTGGATCAAGAAGGCGGAGATTGTCATCGAGTTGTACATGTGCTGAACGCGGAGGTGCCGTCCGTTCGACACTAGATCGGAAGGACCGTGATCAAGATTGCGAGACGGATCGTGATGAGATCGCGGGACGGATCATGATGAGTTCGCGGGACGGATCGTGATGGGTTCGCGGGACGGATCGTGATGGGATCGCGGGACGGATCGTGATGAGATCACGGGACGCTCGGCGATTTGGATCGCGAAGATGTTCGACTACACCAATCGTGTTTTTTAACGCTTCCCACTTAGCGATCTACAAGGGTATGTAGATCCACTCTCCCTCTTTTAGATGCTCATCACCATGGATAGATCTTGCGTGTGTGTAGGAATCTTGTTTGTTTCCCATGCAACGTTCCCCAAGAAAGAGGGGGTGCAAGAGGCCACCGAGGTGGGCACAACCCACCTGGGCACGCCAGGGGGCCCTGGCACGCCCTGGTGGGTTGTGCCCCCTCGGGGCACCCCCCAGGTGCAACTCTGGCGCATTGGGTTCCTTCTGGTCTAGAAAAATCTCCAAAAAGTTTCGTGGTGTTTGGACTCCGTTTGATATTGATTTCCTGTGATGTAAAAAACAAGCAAAAACAGCAACTAACACTGGGCAGTGGGTCAATAGGTTAGTCCCAAAAAATGATATAAAGTTGCTATAAAATGATTGTAAAACATCCAAGAATGATAATATAACAACATGAATACTTCATAAATTATAGATACGTTGGAGACGTATCAGCATCCCCAAGCTTAATTCCTTCTCGTCCTCGAGTAGGTAAATGATAAAAGAAATAATTTATGAAGTGTGAATGCTAGCAAAGTGCATAAGTTTGATCAATGATAATTTCAATCACTTTTCCTAGCATCATAATAGCAATTCTTTCTTATAAAACTTCTCAAGTTAAAGTAGCAATCAATTCACATGTTAAGGTTCAAACCATGAATTCTCTTGAAACTCAACAACCTATGTTCTCAGTCACCAAGCAATTGCAATTCAACTTATTCAACAGAGTTTAAGTAAGAGCTCCACATACTCAACCATCTTATAGTTTTTTATGATTGCTAACACTCACCGTGTACGCATGAGCAAAATGTTTCTATAGGACACATAGAAAGATAGGGGCTTATTGTTTTGCCTCCCAAAGTATTCACCTCAAGGGTGATGTCAACAATAATAACTCATGCTACCCATATTCAACTGGACATATGTTCCTAGATCTTTCCTCACCACATGATGCTTGCCAAAAGGAGAAAAATAAAAAGGAATAGAGAGAAAAACTTTGACTCTTGCATAAAAGTAAATACAAAAATTAAAAGATAGGCCCTTCGTAGAGGGAAGCAGAGGTTGCCATGCGCTTATTTGTTTGTATGCTCAACCTCTTAGTGCAAAAGAACATCACATTATATTGCCCCTTATGATAGAAACCTTTATTATGCAGTCCGTCGCTTTTATTACTTTGCCATCACAAGTTTGCACAATGCTCAATTTTCTCTTACACTAAATGACCTAACACTTTTAGAAATAATTTTTATTGCCTTATTGCACCGATGACAACTTAATTGAAGGATCTTTCTCCATCCTTAGGTAGGTATGGTGGACTATTGAAAATAAGATTTGGGTTTAAGGGTTTTTGGATGCACAAGTAGTATCTCTACTTGGTGCGGAATTCTTGGCTAGCAAAGATGGGGGGCAAGCACCACATGTTGAAGGATCTATGACAATATAACTTCTATGTGAATATGAACAAACATAAATCATTACGTTGTCTTCCTTGTCCAACGTCAAAATTTTTGGCATATAATATTTTGATGGTGGCTCACAATCACAAAATATTTCCAGGATAGTGTATTTGCATGTGAAAGGTCTCTTCCTTATACTAATTATTCGTGAATTGCTTGTAGGACCAATATTGTGATTGTCAAGCCTTAAAAGATTTCACTTTCTAAACCCAATGTGAAGCTACCACTAAGCATAATATGATTTCAACTTCATGACATTCAATTTGTTCAAAAATTTACTCCTAGGATATAAGTGAAGCACAAGAGTAAATGACATAGAAAAGAGCTTCGTTGACGGGATGTGAATGCCGCTTACTTAGCCTCCTTGGCAACTATTTGAGGACTCTATTTTATTTAAAACTTTAAGATCTAATTATTTTATTAAAACATCAAGTAAAACAACAAATGACATTCTAAAAATAGCACAACTCATGTGAAGAAGCAAAAACATAGGCTCAACCGATACTAAGCGATAATTGTTGAAGAAGAAAGGTGGGATGCCTACCAGGGCATCCCCAAGCTTAGATGCTTGTGACTTATTTAATATTATCTTGGGATGCCTTGTTAATCCCCAAGCTTGAGCTTTTTTGTCTCCTTAATTCTTCTCATATCACGGTTTTCCTAAATCAAAAGCTTCATCCACACAAAACTCAACAAGCACTCGTGAGATAAGTTAGTATAAACCAATGCAAAAACCTTATCATTATATACTGTAGAAAATCACTAAAATTATTATTCAACATTGCATTCTAAACACCTCTGCATATTTAATACTCCTATCCTCAAATAGAATCATTAAACAAGCAAACATATGCAAACAATGCAAACATAACAGCAATCTGCCAAAACAGTATAGTCTATAAAGAATGCAAGAGTATCAATACTTCTTAAACTCCAAATGTTATGAAAATTTACCACACTGTATAAAATCTATCATACTTATTATGCAAAAAGTTTCAAAATTTTATCACATTCTTACTTTTCTAGGGAATTTTTGCAACAGCGGTAAACTTCCTGTTTTGAAACAGCAACATGTATACTTGCAAAATAAGCATGGTGAGGGCTATCCTCGAAATTTTTATTGAAATAAAATATGCAAAACATTATTATAAATAACATCAAACAAATAGTAACAAAATAATTGACGCTCCAAGTAAAACACGTATCATGTGACGAATGAAAACATAGCTCCAAGTAAGGTTACCGATAATGTTGGAGACGATAGAGGGGATGCCTTCCGGGGCACCCCAAGATTATTTGCTTGGATATTTCTTGAATGTTACCTTGGGATTGACTTGGGCATACACAATCTTAGGGCCTTGTCACTCCTAATTCTCCTCATATCGACATCTCACCCTAAACTTGAAAAATTCAATCACACAAAACTTAACGGAACTTCGTGAGATGGGTTAGTATGATAAAGAGAAAATCATTTCACTTTGGTACTGTCAAGACAAGATCAATAATTGTTACCACACTTTTCCTACTGTTTCATATCATTTCCACAATTTATATTGAGCAATATAAGCCATAGAAACTAGAAAACAAGAAACTATGCATTGAAAACAGAATCTGTCAAAAACAGAACAGTCTGTAGTAATCTGTACTCCAACCATACTTCTGCTATTATAAAAATTCTGAAAAATTAGTATCACGTGAGAAATTTGTATACTAATCTTATAAACAAATAATCAACTCAAAATCACTCTGCTGTCAAAAATTAGAATTATTTTCGTGAGTGCAAAAGTTTCTGTTTTTGAGCAAGATCAAATCAATTATCACCCCGCATGATCCCAAAGGCTTTACTTGGTACTTTATTGAAACAAAAGCAATAATACATGATTAATACAGTAGATTAATCATGTGAACACACAAAAACATAAGGTAAAAGTGTTGGGTTGTCTCCCAACAAGCGCTTTTCTTTAATGCCTTTTAGCTAGGCATGATGATTTCGATGATGCTCACATAGGAATAGTAATTGAAACATGCAAAAGAGCATCATGAATCTCATGACAAGCACATTTAAGTCTAACCCACTTCCTATACTTAGGGATTTTGTGATCAAACAATTTATGGGAGCAATAATCAACTAGCATAGGAAGGCAAAACAAGCATAGCTTCAAGATTTTCAACACATAGAGAGGAAGCTTGATATTATTGCAATACCTACAAGCATATGTTACTCTCTCATAATAATTTTCAGTAGAATCATGAATGATTTGAACAATATAGCTATCACATAAAGCATTCTTTTCATGATGCATAAGAATAGAGATTTTGTTACTCTCCACATAAGCAAATTTATTCTCATCAATAGTAGTGGGAGAAACTCAACAAAATAAGTATCATGGGATTGAAAATTAAAATCAAGATGAAAAGTTTCATGGTTATAATTATTATTTATAGCATACATGTCATCACCATAATCATCATATATAGGAACTTTGTTGTCATAATCAATACAACCTCATCCAAAATAGTGGATTCATCATTAAATAAAGTCACGACCTCTCCAAATCCACTCTCATCAATATAATCATAATAAATAGGAGGCATGATTTCATTATAACAAATTTCCACATCAAAACTTGGGGGCCAAAAAATATCATCTTCATAAAACATAGCATCCCCAAGCTTATGTCTTTGCATATCACTGGCACCATGGATATTCAAAGAATTCATACTAACAACATTGCAATCATGCTCATCATTCATTCCAATCATTTTATTTAATTCTTCTTCTATCAATTGAGCACAATTTTCCGATCCATCTTTTCAAGAAAGATATTATAAAGATGATCAATAATATGATGCAACCTCAATTCCATTTTTTGTAGTTCTTTAATAAACCAAACTAGTGATAAAATAAGAAACTAAAATATTCGATTGCAAGATCTAAAGATATACCTTCATGCACTCACCTCCCCGGTAACGGTGCGAGAAAAGAGCTTGATGTCTACTACGCAACTTTATTCTTGTAGACATGTGTTGGGCCTCCAAGCGTAGAATTTTGTAGGACAGCAGCAATTTTCCCTCCAGTGGATGACCTAAGGTTTATCAATACGTGAGAGGTGTACGATGAATATGGTCTCTCTCAAATGACCCTACAACCAAATACAAGAAATCTCTTGTGTCCCCAACACACGCAATACAATGGCAAATTGTATAGGTGCACTAGTTCGGCGAAGAGATGGTGATAAAAGTGTAATAGGGATGGTATAAATATATTTTTATAATCTGAATAAATAAAAACAGCAAGGTAGCAAATAGTAAACGGGCACAAAAACGATATTGCAATGCTTGCAAGGCCTAGGGTCCGTACTTTCGCTAGTGCAATCTCTCAACAATGCTAACATAGTTGGATCATATGACCACCCATCAAAGTGCGATAAAGAATCACTCCCGAGTTCCTATTAGCGGAGAACAAAAGATAGAAATTGTTTGTAGGGTATGAAACCACCTCAAAGCTATTCTTTCTGTTCGGTCTATCCTAGAGTTCGTACTAAAATAACGCAAGCTATTCTTTTCGATCGATTTACTCAAGAGTTCGTACTAGAATAACACCAAAGCAAATTCATATTCATAATACTCAATCCACACAAAGAACTACAAGGGCCCCCCAAAGTTTCTATCGAAGAAAATAGAATAAAAACGTGCATCAACCCCTATGCAGAGATTACCCCAATATCACCGCGGGAATCCACAAGTTGAGTGCCATTACGTATATCAAGTGAATCAATAATATACCCCAATGTCACCTCAAGTATTCATACCGCAAGACATACATCATGTGTTCCCAAATCTGAACATTCAATCCGACATAACAAAACTTCAAAGGGTAAAGATTCAATTTGTCACAATAAGAGTATAGAGGGGAGAAACATCATATGATCCATCTATATTAACAAAGCCCATCGTAGGTCACGAGAGAGAGATTAAACACATAGCTACTGGTACAAACCCTCATCCCCGAGGGTGGACTACTCCCTCCTCATCGTGGTGGATGCTGGGATGATGAAGATGGCCACCGGAGATGATTCTGCCCCTCCGACAGGGTGCCGGAATGGGGTCTAGATTGGTTTTCGGTGGCTATAGAGCCTTGCGGCGGCAAAACTTCTGATCTAGGGCTGCCCCGAAAGGTTTCAGAATATTTGGGAATTTATAGTGCAAAGAGGGGGTGCGGGAGGCCACCGAGGTGGGCACAACCCACCTGGGCGCGCCAGGGGCCCTAGCGCGCCCTGGGGGGTTGTGCCCCCCTCGGGGCACCCCCCAGGTGCAGCTCTGGCCCATTTGGTTCCTTCTGGTCCAAACAAATCTCCAAAAAGTTTTCTGGTGTTTGGACTCCATTTGATATTGATTTCCTACGATGTCAAAAACAAGCAAAAAATAGCAACTCACACTAGGCACTGGGTAAATAGGTTAGTCCCAAAAAATGATATAAAGTTGCTATAAAATGATTGTAAAACATCCAAGGATGATAAAATAACAGCATGAATACTTCATAAATTATAGATACGTTGGAGATGTATCATCGAGGCGCTGGATCAGGGCTTCGTCTCCCTCCCGTGCTGACGCACGAAGTAGGGGGAGAGGCTGCCATGGCAGGGAACAGGCGACGGCATGACGGGCCTCCGGCAACCGGCACAGCGAGGAGGTTAGGGGAACAGGCGGATCTGGGCCAGGGGCTTGGTGGGCTAGTGGGCTGTGTAGAGGGGCTTGGTGGGAATGAGAGGGAGGTTTGTGGCCCATGGCACGAGTTTTATTAACCGAAAATGCCCGACAAATAACCCGATGACGGCACCGCTCTGACTGGCCGTTCGGTTATCAAATGAACTCTGAGTACGGTGAAACTTGGTAGGCGGTCTACCTACAATAAAACAAGACTGCACGCCAACTTTCGACTCAATCCGGGAATATTTTATACCCACTTTTAAAAATAACATTTAATGATGTCGCGGGTGCGTGCATGTGTGGTTGGACTCGAAACGGTCAGCGACGGGAACGGAGAGAACCGACAACTATGAACGAGTGCAAGTTTTTCAAAAACGAGTGATGATGCTATGCAGATGATGCGAATGATGTGATGATGAATGCAAAAACCAAACGAAACACAGACAAGAATGGAAAAAAGGGGAATCTTCTGGAGCGTTGGTCCCGGGCTGTTACACCTAAGGTTTATCAATCCGTGGGAGGCATAGGATGAAGATGGTCTCTCTCGAAAAACCCTGCAACCAAATAACAAAGAGTCTCTTGTGTCCCCAACACACCCAATACAATGGTAAATTGTATAGGTACACTAGTTCGACAAAGAGATGGTGATACAAGTGTAATATGGATGGTAGATATGGGTTTTTGCAATCTGAAAATATAAAAACAGCAAGGTAACTAATGATAAAAGTGAGCACAAATGGTATTGCAATGCTTACAAACAAGGCCTAGGGTTCATACTTTCACTAGTGCAAATTCTCTCAACAATTTTGACATAGTTGGGTCATATGTAAATCCCTCACGTGCGACAAAGGGTTCACTCCAAAGTCACAAATAGCGGAGAACAAATGAAGAAATCATTGTAGGGTATGAAACCACTTCAAAGTTATCTTTTCCGATCAATCTTATGAGCTATCCCTATATGTGTCACGAACAACCCCAGAGTTTGTACTAAAATAACACCTTAAGATACACATCAACCAAAACCCTAATGTCACCTAGATACTCCAATGTCACCACGAGTACCCATGCGCTTGATTATACGATATGCATCACACAATTTTAGATTCATCATGTTCAATCCAACACAAAGAACTTCAAAGAGTGCCCCAAAGTTTCTACCAGAGAGTCAAGACGAAAACATGTGCCAACCCCTATGCATAGATTCCCAAGGTCACAGAACTCGCAAGTTGATCACCAAAACATACATCGAGTTGAACAATAGAACACCCATTGTCACCACGGATATCCCATCGCAAGACATACATCAAGTGTTCTCAAATCCGTAAAGACTCAATCCGATAAGAAAACTTCAAGGGAAAACTCAATTCATCACAAGAAGATAGAGAGGGGGAAATTCCATATGATTCATCTATATCAATATGGCTCGCGGTACATCAAGATCATGTCATCTCAAGAACACGAGAGAGAGAGAGATCAAACACAGAGGTACTGGTACATACCCTCAGCCCCGAGGGTGAACTACTCCCTCCTTGTCATGGAGACCGCCGGGATGATGAAGATGGCCTCCGATGATGGTTTCCCCCTCCGGCAGGGTGCCGGAACGGGCTCCTGATTGGTTTTTCATGGCTCTGGAGGCTTGCGGCGGCGGAACTCCCGATCTAGGTTTCTTTTTGGAGGTTTCGGTATTTATAGGAGTATTTGTCGTTGGTCCCACATCTAGAAGGTTCCCGAGGAGGTCACAAGCCTGCTAGGCGCGACCAGGGGGTGACCGCGCCTTGGTGGCTTGTGAATCCCTCGGGACTCTTCTCCGGTATCTTTTTGCTCTATTATTTTTTATATTTCCAAAAATATTCTCCGTAAATTTTCATCCTATTCCGGGAACTTTTATTTCTGCACAAAAATGACACCATGGTAGTTCTGCTGAAAACAGCGTCAGTCCGGGTTAGTTCTAATAAAATCTTACCAAAATCATATAGAATTATTTTAAACATGGCATGAATACTTCATAAATTATATATACGTTGGAGACGTATCATTGCACCAGGGGCAAATTCAGCTTCCAATACCATGTCATGACAAGGACTTTCCTATTGTTCAGTATGCTGATGATACTTTGATTATCTTCCCAGCTGTTGAGAAACACCTTATAGCCTTGAAAGAGATGTTGAAGATTTTTTCCCCAATCAACGAGATTGCACATCAACTAACACAAGTCATCAATGGTCCCAATTAATGTAACTTCAGAGGAAACTATGAGACTGGCCCAGGTTTTTAGTTGTAATGTTGGAACCAGGCCTTTCACTTATCTCGGCTTGCCAGTTGGTACCTTCAAGCCCAGGATGGAATATTTTATGCCTCTGGTTACTTGTATGGAAATAAGGATGTTTTCTAGTTCCTCTTTTTTGGCTTAGGGTGGAATATTGCAATATTTAAATTCTGCCCTGTGTTCACTGCCAATCTTTTTCCTACGTAGTTTATCTATCCCCCCCCCCCCCAGGTATACTCAAGAAACTGTAAAGGATTTAGAGGATGTGTTTTTGGAGAAAGAACATGCAAGAGAACTCTCCATCTCTTGATGCTTGGGAGCTGATCTGCAGACCCAAAAATAAAGGGGGCCTTGGTATTCTTAATCTTGGCTATAGAATTTAGCCCTATTAATGAAACATGCTCATAAGTTTCCAAACAGGAAGGATCTGCCATGGGTTAATTTAATATGGAATACATATTGTCATGAGAGGGTACCTCAGGGTATGGAGCCATGTGGATCATATTGCTGGAAGAATGCGTTGAAGTTGATGGATAATTTCAGAGAGGTGACTTGAGTGGAAGTTAACCAAGGAGACACTATTTTGTTCTGGCAGGACAAATGGCATATTGGAAATTCAATTGTGCCCCTAAAAGAGAGATTTTCGAGGCTATTCTCCTATGTTAAGGATCCTTGGACATTGGTGAAAGATGGATTGAATTGCAATAATCTATCCGCTTGTTTTAATCTCCCTTTATTTGAGCAGGCATATGGTGAGCTCTCATCGCTTCAAACCCTTCTAGGGGGAGCTTGATCATAGTCAAAACCAGTGTGATGTATGGTCTTGGATTGGAACTAATAAACCCTATACCCCCAAATCCTTTTACTCATATGCCCATAGAAATCTCACTTTCAATCCATTACTAAATTGGATATGGGCTAGCTGCTATACCCTAAAGATCAAGGTGTTTGCTTGGATGCTTATCATGGATAGGTTAAACACCAAGGATATGATAGAGAGAAGACAATGTCATATGGATGATGGATCCAATTGTAGGACATGCCATGCCCATGTGAGGGAAGACAAAGATCATTTGTTCTTCTCCTACCTTTTCAGTCAAAGAGTTTGGAATTACTTGCAAAATGATTGGGGGGACAGTAATGCCATGTCCCTTGCTGCTGCTCATGCCAAAAGTTCCTTCCGGAAGCCATTTCTCTGAGGTGGTGTTCACTGCTTGCTGGAATGTTTGGTTCGTGAGAAATGCCAAGATTTTCCAGAACGTACAGCGTAGATTTGCTAAATGGAAATCAGGTTTTGTGACTGATATGCTGCTGCTGGCACACATGATTAAGCCTAAGTTTAAGGAAGAACCCCTGAAGTGGATATTCTTCCTACCCCCTTAATGTAATTTTCTCTTCCCTAGTGTAGATGCATTAGTTTCTCTGTTTCTTCCTTTTGGTTACCGAGGTAACCATGTACATATTGTTTCTATGATCGATAAAATATAAAAGGCCGTTGGGGGATTCCTTATAGTGTTCAGTCAAAAAAAGGCATTGCTCCGGTGTTAGGGAGTTGCATGATCTCATGGTATTAGGAACATATACTTGACATGAAGAAAGCAGTAGCAATAAACTTAGTGATACGCTCAAATGCTATGCTTACGGTTTGGGTCTTGTCCATCACATCATTCTCCTAATGATTTGATCCCGTTATCAAATGACAACTCATTTCTATGGTTAGGAAACTTTAACCTTCTTTCATCAACGAGCTAGTCTACTAGAAACTCACTAGGAACACGGTGTTGTCTATCCACACATGTATCTGAGTTTCCAATCAATACAATTCTAGAATGGATAATAAACGATTATCATGAACAAGGAAATATGGTAATAAACAATTTATTATTTCCTCTAGGGCATATTTACAATAGGTACCACTATTGGACCAATAGGAGGTACATTGTTCACGTATGACAAGAAAGTTGTTGCAATCATTGAGGAAACACTGGAATGGAATTTTGTAACATCGTCGTTGATCATCAATTTTAATGAACAAATCCTAAATTTACTCAGGATCCGAAACTCACTTAGGGCTCAACTTATTATTGATCAAATTACTAGGATGTAACTTCTCCACTAAATATAAACATGCAACCACAATAGAGATGCAAATGCATTATCAAGAGTTTAGTACAAACAACAAGCTTTAAATCCTAGCATTGCTAAACCACCATGGACTACTGATATTATTATAATTACGAAAAGGACAAAAGTTGCAAAGATCTTATGACCTAACTCACCAACCGACTGCTCATTCAAGCAAGGAGTGTTGCGATATAAAATTAGAGTCATGGTGGGGTCTAAGTCTAAACTTAGACAACAACTAAGTGCACCACTTAATAATCCTTAATTGTGTTGTCATTATGGGCTTATAGAAATCTATTAAAGGATCAAACTCCTCTTTCATGGGACATGCATGAACAAGATATATTTGATTTCATTAAAACAACCGACAAAGCAAAACCTACTAAGTATCTAAGCTGATTCCAACCACTCAAAATACCTGAGTTTTCTTGGATTCATGTTAGCATGGATTTTGTAAAGGGGAGCTTCACATAAAAAATATTTTATTTGTGATGGAAAGGTTCACCAAATATATACACTTTATTTGTATGAAACATCAATTATACACACTGTTGCTAAAGTTTTCACTGAGAACATTTTCAAGTTGCATGGTCTTTCCAACATTGATCGTAACTAACATGGATGTAACCTTCATGCTAATCCAAAACTAGAGGTTGAAGGGATCAGAGATGAGCTCCTGATCGTGCTATGGAGTGGCGGACGTCGCCAAAATCTGCGGACGTTACTGGCGGCATGAGGGTTCACAAGAGAGAGAGAGAGAGAGAGAGAGAGAGAGAGAGAGAGAGATGGGTCGCTAGAAGGATGGATCGGTGGGGTTGCGGTGGATTTTGCACCCGTTGGAGCTGCTATGTGAGAGGACGGAGGTCAAGAAGTGGTGGGCGGCAGTCAACAGGTATGTTGTGGAGTGCGGAGGGAGGGGGCCGAGGGCGAGGTTTCTAGGGTTAGCCTTTTATACTGGGAACAGTTAGGGGGGCTTATAGGGCTGTACTAGGAAATCCATGACAATTTTTGAAAATTTCGTTGAAAATCCGTCATGGATTAATAGGTTTCTTGTAGTGTCACGTGCTACATTTGGCAAGAAAACTATGAGTTAATCAGCACTTCAGCAAACAAAATCAATATTCTCACACTTCAAGCAATAAATGTAACCTTTTTGTTTGAGGGTATACTTTGTCCCGACCAGAAGCAAATAAATTTTATGGTAGTCTAATTACATAAGATTTCCTACACGCAAGAGCTGCAATAGTAGAGAATTGTTTCCAAAGAATATAACAGGCTAATCAACATGAAGCCTCATGATTACCATGTTCTTATAACACACACACTCCTAGAAATAATCAAGAATATCTTGCCACCAAAATCCAATGTCTGACAAATACTAGCTAAAATGTGTGATTTTTGTAACAACATTTCTAGCAAGGTGATCAATCCAAACGTGTTGGATGACCTACAACTAGATATGGTGAGACTATAGGCAATCTACATATGATATTTCCTTCATCTTCTTTGGTATTATGGTTCATCGCATTGTGCACATTGTGCCTGAGATAAGATGGACGGTCGTGTATTCTTGCATGACATATATCTCTTCACATGCTTCCTAGGGATTATGGGAGCTTTGTGTTAAGAATAAAGCACACCCAAAAGGAGGGAAGCATCAATGAAGGCCATACGACCGAAAAGATCGTCGAGTTCTGACTATAGGAGAGCCTCGATATATCCATCAGCTTATATTTCATGATTTTGCAATGATCGGAATGATGAAGATCACTCCGGGTTGTACAAATTTGAGCAAGCCATTTTACCATCTTATCTTGAAAGATATGCAGTCATTAGTTCCTTGTATACAATAACGCTTACTCATTTTTGCATGATAAACATCCGGCACAACAATCTATTGTGAAACCGCATGATCCCTCGTTCGGCCTTTAGTTCATTGAACGCCTATGTGATGTCCTCAAACTGCCAACAATATCTAAAGGTACCAAATCAATGGGTATATGAGTTTGCCACAAAACATAGCGATGGTAAATCACTGACATAGAACTCCATGCTCTCGAAGAAAATAACAAAAACACCACTTCTACATTAGTATACCAAAAGAAAGCAAATGGCTATGCTCTTTGAAATAGGAAAAATCAGTGGTTTGAAGGATAACCCCGTGATTTTCTACGTAAAATTATGGCAAAAATTGTGCCATATATATAGTTTTAATTATAAATAAGTTTTTAATTAGTTAGCATAGTTAATATAGACATATGAGTATGTGACAGATTAGCAAATAAACATGTAGCACATACTAGTAAATAGTCAGAGAGACGAGGATGTCGTAGTAATCCAAACATTGTTCATCTTCAACACACATTGTCAATCCCAAGAGGACATAGGTGAAATTTGTCAAGAAAAAAAAGGAAAAAGGAAAATTTGTCAAGAAAAAAAAGGAAAAAGAAAAGAAAGAAACGTTGCGATGATGCCACACTCGTGGACTCGTACTAACAAAGGATAAGAAGCAATGGAAACAACCTCGACATGAGATTTACAAAATTCAATCACCGATAGTACAAAATTGCAACGTGGCCACAACGGTTAGTGCTATACTGCTAATGCGATTTGTCAACTCAAAAATAAATATCCAGAGCGCTACAGTACGTAGTCTTAGATGTTGACGAGCGGCGCGCCGGTGATGAACTCGGTGGCGGCGAGCGCGACGAGGCCAAGCATAGCGAAGCGGCCGTTCCAGAGCTCGGCGTCGGCGCTCCAGACGCCGCTGGACTTGCTCTCGACACTCTGGCCCTGCAGCAGCGGCACCAACGATGCCACGGAGAACACCCCCGCGGTCACCAGGAACCAGCCCAGCCCGGCGCCGCTGCTGGCCTGGTCGAGGAGCCCGCCGCCGCGTGCCGCCTCAACGGAGAGCGCGGACACGAAGCCCACCATGGCCAGACGGCCGTTGATGCGCTCCGGCGCCGGGCCACTGAACGCGAGCGCGTCCCACACCGAGGGGTTAGCCTTCTTGGTCATGGGCTTGGGTGCCGCCGGGATCGGGGTCGGGGTCGGGGTCGTGCGCGGGGAGGAGGAGGTCGATGCGCTCGTTGTCTCCTTGGTTGAGTTCATGTCAGGCTGCACATACACAAACAATCTGACGTTGAGATCGAGTCTCGAACTAGCAAACATGCGAAGCAGTCAAGTGCGTGACGTCCAAGCATACCTCGGTCTGGGCCCTGACGACGGGGGCGCGCCGACGCAGGGCTGCCACTGGAGAGCGGGCGGCGGACCTGCCAACGACGGCGAAGGAACTCACCATGGTCGCCATTACTCAAGGCAGGGTAGAAAAGCTAACGCACTAAAACAACTGATAAGTTGGTGCTGGTTTAATGGATGGACGATGTCACTTGGTTGATGCTGTTTTGCTGTGTCTCTGTGAGCGAGTAGCTGATGCACTTTATAGCGGCCGTGAGGAGGTCGCCGGTGGCCGCGGCCGTGGCCACGTGAACGAGGTGCAAGAGCTGTACGTGGAGGGAGGGACACGGCGGGCTCACAGGCATCACGTGGACCCTCAAGGCGCCATAACTCGCTCTCGCCAAAAAATGCTGTCACCCAAAAGTAGACGAGCTTTGTGTTAAGGATTAATTGTAATCCTAATAATCCATGCTTAACAACCGCCTTAATAGGTAACCGGCATTAGTTACCGCCTTTGTAGTGTAAGGGTCGCGTCCGCACGATACGCCTCCTCACTTTTATATAGACTTGTTTGTCATCAATAAAGGATACTGTTTATTTAAATATCTGTTTCGATTCTCTCTTAATCTATACTCTAAACATGTTATCAACACACCTCTATCGAGAGCATCGACGAAGAACTCCGATCAATTTCTTCTCCGGATACACTGGAAACAACCTTTTCCTCGTTTCTTCTTTTCGTTGACCCCATCATCCTCTGCGATGATCTGGCCATGAATCATCAACCAATTAAACCGGCAGTTCCTTCTCAATCGAGGATTCTTTTTCATCGCGGATGAAAAGAGTAAGAAGGCCACCATAAGAAGAAAGCACAAAATAGAGAGAACTTACAATTCCTTACATCTACCGTGACGACGGATCTAGGATTGAAAAGAACCAAGGAGAACAAGAATCAGGAAGGATACCCTTTGCTACACCTACGAAGAATACTTATAAAGATTTACGTACAGGATTAGTTGGCAAATTATGATTAGAAGGGGGAGAGGCCCACCCTACAAATCAGAGGGGAAGATATTGATGAGAGCAAGCCACGTCTGCATGTAAGTAGATTTTTGTACGTTTGTTGCATAGGTATAGAATTTTCAAAAGCGGACCCAATCGCGGAAACGTGCGCACGATATCGACAATTCTAAACACACGGAGTAATATGGGTTTTACGGACTCGTGCATTAACTAATCTCACCCCCTCTGATTTTCAGGGGTGTGTGTGGGTCCTCTCATCCTTATTTCGTCCAATCATATTATTTCAGCTAAGCCTTCCCATGAATTAAGTAAAAATTTGCGCGTGCGTGAAGCATTGCTCGCACAATATATTGCAGGAGGAGAAAAAACTTCATCATCTCCCTAAAAACAAGCGACAGAGTGGTCTCTGAACATGAGGAAAAGGCCGAGCTAATTCATGATTATTTTAGTGACATTCTTGGTTCGACAAAACCCCGCGGTGCACTATCAGTTGGCAAGAGCTGGATATGCCAACGATCGATGCTGAGGGGCTGGATGCCCCTTTTACCGAGGAGGAAGTTTGGGCTGTGTTGCTGGCATCTCCGGTGGATAAGGCTCCGGGGCCGAACGGTTTCAATGGCCAATTTTACAGATCATGTTGGGACCTGATTAAGGAGGAGGTCATGGCTGTGTTTCAATAGTTCCACAGCCTCTCTGGAGAAAACTTTGCCAAGATAAACT
This sequence comes from Hordeum marinum, assembly GCA_022496015.1. Taxonomy (NCBI): domain Eukaryota; kingdom Viridiplantae; phylum Streptophyta; class Magnoliopsida; order Poales; family Poaceae; genus Hordeum; species Hordeum marinum. The sequence goes on from CM039672.1 coordinate 393,441,528, forward strand.
CTGCCTTTGTTGCTCTGTTGTCGAAGAAAGATGGGGCTGAATCAGTGGGGGACTTTAGGCCTATCAGCCTGATAAACTTCATGGCAAAGCTGATCACGAAAGTTCTATCCTTGAGACTATCTAAGAAGATTGGCGCGATCATTTCTCAAGCTCAGAGCGCTTTTCTCAAAGATAGAAGCCTACAAGATAACTTTTTATATGTTAGAAACTCGGTCCGCTCGCTGCATAGAAAGAAGAAGCCGACCCTCTTGATCAAGCTGGACATTGAAAAAGCTTTTGACTCGGTTTCTTGGGAATTTATCCTTGAGCTTCTCCAACAGTTGGGCTTGAGTGATAAATGGCGAGATTGGATCACCATGCTTCTAGCTTCCACCTCCTCTTCCTTCTTGCTCAATAGCACACCTGGGAGACAAGTTCTTCATCGCCAGGGACTTCGATAGGGAGATCTCCTGTCCTCCCTGTTGTTTACCATCACCATCGACGTGCCGCATTGTCTAATCGCTAGGGCAGCTGACATGGGCATCCTTGCTCCACTACCTGGTAGAGACATCAAGCTGTGCACCAGCCTATACGCAGATGATGCAGTGATTTTTGCAAACCCGAAGAGGGAGGAAGTTGACAAGCTAATGGAAATTATCAGAAATTTTGGAGAGGCGTCTAGTCTGCATCTGAATGCTGCAAAGTCCACGGTCACTCTCATTCGATGTGAAGACATTGATCTCCCAAGTGTTCTGCAAAACTTTGGGGGGAAGATTGTTGTCTGCCCGATCACATACGTGGGGCTGCCTATCACTATTGGGAGAACAAGACTATCCCATTTCCAATTCATACTGGACCGTGTTCGTGCACGTCTAGCAGGGTGGAAAGGCAGATTGATGACCATCGCCGGAAGAAGGATACTGATGCGCTGTGTTCTCTCGTCCATCCCCACTTTTGCGTTGCCTGTCCTGCGTCTGCCAAAGAAGCTGCTCAAAGAAATTGACAAGGTACGACGACGTTTCCTATGGGCTCAAGACAAGGGACTGTTAGGAGGAAAATGCAAGGTTGGTTGGAAGAAGGTCTGCTCACCAACGGATTGCGATGGCCTCGGGATCCTAGACCTGGAGAAATTTTCTAGGGCTCTGCGTTTGCACTGGCTTTGGATTGACAGCCAGAATGATAATCGGCGTTGGAAAGGATCAGAATTACCATGTGATAAGCAAGACAGGGCTCTGTTTGATAGTGTCACCACTACCATCAGTGGAAACGGAAGCATTGCTTCATTTTGGCACTCCTCCTGGTTCACCTTGCCATGCTTAGCAGTGTTATTCCCAGACCTATACAGCCGCTCCAGGGGAAAAAACAAGAGTGTAGCAGCGGCACTGCATGATCATACATGGGTGAAGGACCTTAGACGGCAAAGCAACAACGACCTGCTACAATACTTTCTCATTCTATGGAGGGCAATATGGGCAGCAGACGTGGTCTTGCAACCCCAGGTGCAGGACAAGATAATTTGGCACGCAAACAACTCTGGGGCATAGTCATCAAGCTTGGCATACAAACTTCAATTTGATTCTTGGTCGAAGACACAACGCAAGACTTTGATCTGGAAGACTTGGGCCCCTGGAAAGATCAAGTTCTTCGTTTGGTTGCTGCTGCAAGATAGGCTCTGGTGCAATGATAGGTTGTAGCGACAAGGATGGGAAAATAGCTATTTCTGCCCCCGTGCACAAGAAACTTGGAGACCTCAACTCACCTATTTTGGGAATGCCGAGTCTCAAAGAAAATATGGCGTCGTATCGCTACCTGGCTGGCTGTTCGAGGCTTGCTGCTCTAATTGCGCAAAACAGATCGAGCTCGGCCTCTCAACGAGTGAACAACATGCTACGTCACTCAAGACCCATCCTCAAGCAAAAGTTGAAAAAAAATGCTACTCCTTGTGGCTTTGCATATATGGACGGAGCGCAACAATCGCATATTCAGGAGAAAGTAAACGTTTAGAAGCGACATGGACTGCTGAAGAATTGCTGGAGCGAAATGCTTGCAGATCTCCATTGGCGACCCAGGCTAACTAGATAACACGTTAGCATCACTTGGTGCTCGATCACCAAAATCTTGTACCCTAACATGATCAATTGATCATGACCACCTTTGTCATCATTCTCCCTACTTAATATATGAAATGATGGCAGTTGTTGTGTCTTTCAAAACAAACAATATATTGCAGGCGGGAGCACGCCACTTGGGGCCACCGGTGGCAAGGTCCCATGCCTGAACTTTGAAGAACTCGACAGCTGATCGAAGTTTAGTTAAATTCAATTATGACACCGATCCCTTATCACCTTTCTTAATCTCCTTCACACACAAAATTGTAATCTACACATGGTTATTTGATTCGAGATAAAATCTACAAAAAAGGTGTGTATCAGAGTTAGGCGACCGGTTCCTAGTTTCATTGACTATAAATGGTCAATTTGTGTTCATGTTCGAAATAAATAAATGAATGAATTTTGTCAAATTCATCACAGACGGTCAACCATTGAAAAATTCCTTTGAGAAGTAACTTTATCTCATTGTTTAGACAACTTTCGTGTCGTAAGTTTCTGCTTCGACGCTCATAAACGAGTAGATCTGAATCTCTCTATTGTACTGTGCGATAACACGTTTATGTGTGTGTTCATGTTATGTGAAAGTGTGTTATTCAACTTCTCCCTCACCTATCCTCTTGATCGTATACTTTGTTAAATTCATCGCATGACCGTTTCAAATTTTCTTTGACAACAAGTTTTATCTCTTTGTTCCACACAACTCTCACATTGTGAGTTTTTATTTCAATTTTTATAGACAAAGTTCTTCAAATTGAGGTAAGTTCGTCACATGGACACCAGGTGAGATTAACCATTCATGCAGACGTAATCAAATATGCGTGCTTTGCATCTAGAACAAAAACATGCAACCAAACAACCCTCCCTCTATTTCTACCTAGCCAGACGCCGTGCGCGTCAGGGTGAGGCGGCTAGGGGAACAAACTTAGTGCAGAGCATGGCCCAAAACCTGTTTTTACTCAATTAAACCGAACCGGGCCACAAAATGCAGGAGGTCAAAAGAACATGTAACCTAGTTTAGCCAAATGTGGTGTGCCAAAAAAAAGTTATTTTTCAGTGAAATTTTATGCATGCACATAAAACATAGAGACGTAGTTGTGCAACCTTTTTCAGATTTTATTTTAACATTTAGAGATGTGTTTTTAAAGTGGGTTCATATGTACCCGGGTTCATCCATGACTTTTTCAGTGTGGTGTGCCCTATGTACACATGTGACACCCTGTATTTATGCTACAGTGATCATTGTAATTAAGCTACGGTAATAACCAAGTTTAAGCTAATCCATTTTGCTAAACAGTGCATGATCACAGTGGAATCAAGTTTCATTCGAAGCCCCTGGACCCGATCGGGATCCAGATCGGGGAGCCCCGCCGACGCCTCCCGACGCCGCTGTCAGTCCACCTTGCCGTCGCCTCCTCATCCTCCTCCTTGCCGGCCTCCTCGCGCCTCGACGCCCCAGTCCCCTGTACGCCGATGTGAGCCCTAGGCTCCTCCCATCGCCGTTCATTCCTCCCTCCGGCCGAACCGCTCGCTCGTCGCCACCCACCCAGCCGCCTCCCGCTTGCCGCACCCCACCCCGCACGCCGCGTCGCACGTGTGCGCTCGCCGCACGCCGCCCGCTGCTCACCGCGCCCCACAACCCTCATGTGTGCGCCCGCTCGGGCACAGCCACGCGCCCGCACGCCCCGCCCCCACTCCTCGCCTGTGACCGCCATCGCCGCTCGCCTCGCCGTCCAGCACGCCGTCGGCCAGCCCCTCCCGCCGGCGACCCCCCTGTGCGTGTGTGTGTGTGTGTGTTGTGGGTGGGTGGGTGGCCATAGACACTACCACGTGGGGTCGTCCCCTAAGCCACTGACGGTGGGCCCCCACTCCCCAGAACGTTAAAATAATAAATAATTAATAATTAATAATTAATAATATATGAACGAATAAAATTAATTGATTAGGAGTTAATTAATTAATTAATTAGTAAAATAATTATTTAGATAATTAATTAAGTTAATTAGATGATTAAGATTAATTAATTAAACTGTTAATTAACCTGTAATTAGTTAATTTAAGCTGTGGATGACAGGTGGGTCCCACCCATTAATTAATTTGTTTAATTAGTTATTAAACCTAATTAAAACTGAGAGTATGCCATGTGGGACCCACTGGTCAGTTTGACCAGTCAACTGGCCCTGTTGACTGCTAATGTCAGCATGACATCATGCCGATGTCATAAAGAATTATTGAATTAAAATAAATCATTTTATTTTCTAAATATTAATAAAAACTTTAACAATTAATATAAAATAATCCGTAACTCGGATGAAAATATTTTATACATGAAAGTTGATCAGAAAAATCCTACGAATCCGAATACGCAGTACGTTCGTCCTACGCGTGCTCCTAGCATAGCAAACATGGAACTTTTCCCATATGTTTGATCTATCACGTAGTAGCCTGAGACCCAGAAAATTTCGTCAGATATTCTTTCGACCCGTCCGCGACGTATAATACTGCATTAGAGCATGCCTAGCCCTGCATATTGCCATGTCATGCATTGTTATCGCATCTGTGCTTTTATAATTATTGTTTCTTCCCCCCATCTTCTCTCCGGTAGACCCCGAGACAGACGCTGGTGCCGGGTACGACTACGCGCCTGTTGATCAGGCCTTTGCCGCAGAGCAGCAAGGCAAGCAACCCTCCTTGAGCATTCTGATATCGCCTATTTTTTTCCCTCTTATCCTTGCATTAGATTTTTGCTGCTGTATTAGTTAGCTCCTATTCTGATGCATAGCCTGTTTTTGATGAATTGCTACTATTCCTGTAATTATACCAACTGCTTAGTATAGGTTGGTTAGTGAATCCCTAGAGACCCCTTAGTCCTAGTTGCCCCTGCTTCTTCATCGACGACTCAAAGACTCGGTCAACTGACCGACAAGCCAGACCCCTCACATCACCGCTAACCCCCCTTAGTTGTGCAACTCTGCAGTGCTACTATCGAGTACCGAGGGTGAACCTCGTGAAGTACTCATGATGCTAGCCCTGTAGTGCAGCTAGTCGGTCGTGGTTATCGAGGGTGATTCCTCCTTCACCATTCCCGATGATGTCTCTGTCGTGCAACCCCTCAAGTGTGGGACCATCGAGGGAGATTCCTCTAAAGTCCACCTTGACGGCTACATCGAGCGGGGATCGTTGAGGGTGATTCCTCAGTTCCCGCCTTGATGTTTTATACACACAGTTACTATGACTTGGTTACATAAACATGTTGGTGACGGGTCGGCCCCAAGGGTACCCGTGTGGGAAAGATTTGGTGGGATGCGTCGTAAGGCATCCGAAGATTTGGCGGGGTGCGCCGATAAGGCACCCGAGGGTTATTAGCGGGGCGACGGACTGCATTATGGTTCAGGCTTGCCCCACATTAATAAAATGCTAATGGGTTGGGTATTTGATCTGAGTTGGTCGTTGACCTTTTACGCACTAAACCTTCACGTGGGAGAAGTTATGGGTGCTCAGCGTTGTTTTATCAGCTGAAGCTCTTCGGACGTCAGCAATGGAGCGGCACGCGCTGGATTGGGCTGAAAGGTACAGCTCCCGGACTGAGTGTACTAAGTCTGCTTCCGGCTGTGTACGCATCGTGTAGGAGTGCAAGGGCAAGTGGGCCCATGAACCTACGTGCTGAGGAGTTAGACCGGCGGGCTGGCCTCTTTGTTGAGTCTAGGTGGGGTGACGACGTTTTGGATCCCGAGGCCGGGCATTACCCAGGAAAGTGTGTTCGGTCGGAGGTGATCAAGCGTGTTGGAAATGCGGTGCACCCCTGCAGGGATGAATTCATCTATTCGAATAGTTGTGTCCACGGTAACAGGACGACTTGGAGTTGTGCCTTGACCTTATACAACTATAAAGGTGATTTGACTTGAAATGAATTGTGGCTCCGGGATTGCTTCCTCGCAGGGAGTCGAAGAAGAATCTCTAGGCGTGGTTACTTAATAAAATTGCTACAATAATATGACTATATATGAGCTACCAGTCTACTCTCTTCTAATGCTGCAAGATGCTGAAGATGCTAGTCTTCGATAGGACTAGGCCTTCCCCCTATTCTTGCTTTCTGCAGTTAGTCCAGATATAACCCCTCCCCTTGATAATGATGCATACTTAGCATAGTTCTGATGTTAGTCTTGCGAGTACTTTGGATGAGTACTCACCGCTGCTTTGCCTTCTCTTTCCCCCTCGATACGATTCCGCGTTCACACGATGGAGCTTAGGAGATGGAGTACGTCGGAGACGACTACTACACTATTGCACGAGCCTACTACTACATGGAGGCAGTGCCCGACCAGGAGTAGGATAGGAGGTTCCTAGGCAGGAGGCCTCGCCTCTTCTGATCCGTTGTTATGTTTGTGCTAGCCTTCTTAAGGCAAAACTTGTTTAACTCATGTCTGTACTCAGATATTATTTGCTTCCGCTGACTCGTGCTTGTTGAGCTATGTATTAGAGCCCTGGAGGCCTCTGGCTTGTAATATGAAGTTGTATGGCTTTAATTTGTGTCTAGAGTTGTATTGTGATATTGATTAGTGAGTCCCTAATCTTGGTCGTATGCATTGCGTGTATGTTTAGCGTACAGTCGAAATTGGGGGCGTCACAAGTTGGTATCAGAGCCGACTGCCTGTAGGTAGCCCCCTTTCCAACTCCTTGGCCGAAGTTGAGTCTAGTACTTGAAAAACTTTTACTAACACTGATGTAGCTTACGGGCCCACATCTAAATCGGGTGGTATTAGGATCTTTTATTCCTAGTCTATACTCTGGGTTCTGATCTCTCTCCTCCTTCGGGTTAAAGATTTTGCTAACTCTAAAATTAGGTTCTCGTGATCACATCCACCAAAGATTTGTTTCATCGACAATTGTTTCCTTTGAAGTTATAATGCACATACTGTCATTTGACATCATAAATCTCCTTGTTACAAATGCGTCTCGGTAGGCAGATCGTTCGCCTGACCTTCGCACACGATACGATTGGGTTCCCGGACATTCTAGTCGACCTCTTGAAGAAGTTGGGATATCGTTGGTACCCTGAGTACACTGTTTAAGAGGACTACCGCGAGTTCAACCAGGAATAGTATGAGGCTGTGATGGTTATCTGGGATCGACAGGACCTCTCCATCACTGAGCTACACACCTTCTGTGGCATTGGAGTGACTATCGAGATGGTCGTACAGGATGTTGCTTATGCTGCTATTGTTCAACTCCGTCCAGCGAACTCTTGTTTGGAGGAGATGGCATACAGATACATTCCGTATGTTCCTGCTGGAGTTGATACTGTCGCCGACGCTGAGGTCTTGACCCCTTTCGCAGGGCAGTGCAACGACCAATCCTACACTGCTGTCTGCACCCCCTACGTGAGTCGTCATTATGACCCATAGGTTCTGGTTCAGTACACTGAGGCATTGGATCGCACTGTCAGGGCTCTTAACGTCAAGTCGTACGCCACCCGTGATCATCTTTATTGGTCTTTGGGGCATTTGTTGCCAGCAGTCACCGCGGGGATACATCCGGAGAACATCCTTTACCTGCCTCGGATTGCGTTTCCTCCAGGTCTTGAGTGGCCTGATGTTGGAGTTTGTGTTCCAACACGTGGACCTTCTCTTCCGCTTAATATGCAGTGTCTACATCAAAGTGTGCACGGGATGCAGAACCCTGACACCAGGTTCAGCATTCAAGGTCATCTGCAGTTCCGTGGGTTCTTTCATTGTCCCCGACCTTGATGTAGCTTTTCACTATGTCCGTTTTTGTATCCCTCTACCGCGTGCCTGCGTGCCACCTAGTTGTCTAGACTAATTTCATGCCGGACCTATTGTCTATGTTGTAACGGACTTATGGTTTGTAATAGACCTATGTATGGATCTGTATGTTGAATTTGAACTACTATGTCGTATCCATTGCACTTCCTTCATTGAGCAATTTACTTCATAAATAACTCATTGTATTTGCAATACCCAATGCTAAAATGCCACTGTTAATTGTTTCGACAGAATGGTTAGGCCAGCTGGTCGTGGTCGTGATGCGGCTGACCACCCACCGCCACCTGAATACATGGCTGGTATGATGCAACAGTTTGAACTGAATCGCCAGTTTATGCAAGGGCTTATGGACCAATTCCCAAGGCCGAACATGAATCAACAGCCAGCCCCAATAACTCTGCAAGACTTAACGCGCCTCAACCCTGCGATCTACAGCAGGTCAACTCAGCCGCTTGACGCAGATGAGTGGCTCCGTGACATCACTTATGAGCTGGAATCTTCAGGCGCCCAGTGGCTAGCTATGTCACCTTTGCCTCGTACTTTCTGAAGGGTCCCACTTCTCAATGGTGGGACAGTCACTGGCGCTCACAGCCTGTTGGGACAATCATCACCTGGCCGGAGTTCCAAACTGCATTCCGTGCTCGCCATATTCCCCAGGGAATGATGGACAAGAAGAAGTGTGAGTTCTGCAATCTCGTCCAGGGCAACAAGACTGTGGATGTTTATCAGTGGGAATTTTTGGACTTATCTCGCTATGCTGAAGAACACATTGCAACTAATGCTCGTAGACTAGAGAAGTTTCGTGAAGGCGTCCACCCTGATATCAAATTGGCACTCCTTGTTCACGACTTTGACAATTTTGCCACCTTGGTGAACACGTCCATTATTGTGGAAACGCGTTTGTAGGATTACAAGGACAGCAGCAAGCGCAACCGTCACATGGGTTCATCTTAGAGCTTAGCAAGTCAAAAGCGCAAGATCTGGATTCCCCACAACATGTACCATGCACCTGCTCCTGCTCCAAGGCCGTCCTATGCTGCACCTCGTTTGCCTCCACCCCCAACTAGGCAGCCGAGGCTCCCAGCTCCGCCACCACGAGCTCCTGTCCCCCCTTCTCATCTTGAGGATGGGCTATGCTTCAAGTGTGGTCGTCCAGGACACCGTGCTGGACAATGCAGGCAGAATCAGAATCAACTTGCACTACCTTCCAACCAACCCCACAACAACAATGTCAGGCCTGCTCAGGGACGTCTTCAAGCTAACAACGTTGATCTGAATGAAGTTCAAGACCAGCCTGCTACTGTGATGGGTACTCTTCTCGTCAACTCAGTACCAGCTTCTGTATTGTTTGATACAGGAGCATCACATTATTTTATGTATGAAGATTTCGCATACATGCATGACATTAAGTGTGAAGAGATGAACGTCCCAATAGTGGTAAACACCCCCGCTGGCCAATGTCAAACCTCCATGTTTTCTCTAGATGTCCCCATTGAAATAGAAGGACTGTAATTCCATGCTTCCCCCATTGTATTGAAGTCCTCCAAGATCAACCTTATTTTGGGAATGGATTGGTTGAAAGCACATACTGCTTCCATCGTTTGTGCCACCAAAACTATCCACCTTCTGCATCCTTCAAATGAGATAGTCATCTACCATGCTCATCTTGTTCGAGATGCTGAAGTCCGGCTATATGCCATAAATGCTTTAAATGAGTCGCCTCTTGAGGGGATATAAAACATTCCAGTTGTTCGGGATTTCTAGGATGTTTTTCCAGAAGAACTTCCAGGGATTCCCCCTACTAGAGATGTCGAGTTTGTCATCAATTTGGTACCTGGTACCACTCCTATAGCCAAGCGTCCGTATAAGATGCCACCACATGAAATCCTTGAACTTAAGCAAGAAATTGGCAATTCACTACGACTGGGTTTCATTCGTCCAAGTTCCTCTGCTTGGGGAGCACCTTCTCTCTTTGTTAAGAAGAAGGATGGGACAAACCGTCTGGTCCAGGATTATCGACCAATCAACCAAGCTACAATTCAAAACAAATATCCACTTCCTCGGATCAATGATTTGTATGATCAACTTGCTGGTGCCTCAATTTTCTCTAAGCTCGACTTGAGGTTGGGCAACCATCAGATCCGTGTTCGTGAACAGGATATTCCGAAGACCGCATTTGTTACTCTTTATGGTTCATACGAGCACTCTGTCATGTCCTTCGGTTTAACCAATGCCCAGCAACCTTCTCTCGTTTAATGAATTATATCTTCATGTACTACCTCGACAAATTCGTCGTGGTTTATTTGGATGATATTCTGGTATTTTCCAAGAATAAATTAGAGCATGCTGATCATCTTCGTCTTGTACTGAAAAGACTTCGGGAACATCAGCTATATGCCAAGTATTCCAAGTGTGAGTTCTGGATGGACGAAGTAACCTACCTTGGTCATGTGATCTCCAAGGATCGTATTGCGGTCAACCCTGAACAACTTCAGGCTATTCTTGACTGGACTCCCCCAAAGAATGTCAAGCAAGTCAGAAGTTTTCTCGGACTCGCCAGCTATTTTCGTTGAGTTGTCGAGAACTTCTCCAATATTGCAAATCCCTTAACCAATCTGCTTCACAAAGGGGTTAAATATGGGTGGACAGAAAAATGTCAGGAGAGCTTTCAGGCACTTAAAGACAAACTGAGCTGCTCCAGTGCTTGCTCCTCCGGATACTCGTAAGGACTTTGTCATTTATTGTGACGCTTCGCGTCAGTGAATAGGTTGTGTCCTAATGCAAGAACGTAAAGTGGTTTCTTATGCATCTCGTCAGTTGCGCCCTCATGAAGAGAACTACCCTGTTCATGACCTTGAACTTGCTGTAGTAATCCATGCACTAAAAGAGTGGCTGCAATATCCTGTTGGTAATCGATGCGAGATCTACACCGATGACCAAAGTCTGAAGTACTTGCTTACTCAGCCAGATTTGAATCTCCGTCAACAAAGATGGATGGAGCGCATAGCAGATTAGAACGTGGGAATTTCTTATACACCTGGTAAGGCTAATGTAATGGCTAATGCTTTGAGCCGCAAGTCATACTGCAACCACAAGGTTCACCCCCTTCTTCAAGAAGAATTCCGCAAGCTGAACCTCTATATTGTTCCTCACAGTTATCTTGGTCCCCCTCCACCGGAGAACCGCAAGATGAACCTTTGTGTTGTTAACCAGGGATCTTTGAGTAACTTGGTTGTTGAACCAGATCTTATGGGTTGTATCAAAAGAATGCAGGGCTATGACAGTGAAGTCGAAAGGATTATATACTATCTGGCGGAAGGTAAACCCTCATGTGTTCACTGTTGCTGATGATGGTGTTGTATACTTCAAGGGACGCTTATTCATTCCAACAAAAAGGGAAAGCCTGAATATGACTGATAGAATACTGAAAGAAGCCCATGTTACTCCGTTGTATATTCATTCGGGTAGTACCAAGATGTACCGAGACATCCGTCAAAGGTTCTCGTGGTCAAATATGAAACAAGACATTGCTCGCTATGTTTTAGAATGCGACACTTGTCGTCGTATCAAAGCAGAACATCAGGAGCCTGCCGGAACTCTCCAACCTATTTCTATTCCTGAATGGAAATGGGATCATGTTGAAATGGACTTCGCCACTGGGTTTCCTAGGTCAAAGAAGGGTAATGATGCTATTCTTGTCGTCATTGACCGGTTCTCCAAAGTTGCACATTTTCTGGCTGTCAAGGAAACTATTACTGCTAGTCAGCTAGCAGATCTTTACATGTCCAGAGTTGTTTCCCTCCATGGTATTCCATTGGTGATTAGTTCAGACCGTGTCAGTTTATTCACTTCAAGATTCTGGGCTAGTTTCCAGGAAGCTATGGGAACTCATTTATCCTTCAGCACCGCTTTTCACCCTCAATCCCAGGGACAAGTTGAAAGAGTCAATCAGATTCTCGAAGACATGCTTCGAGCTTGTGTCATTTCTTTTGGCAAGAAATGGGAGGAATCTCTCCCATATGCTGAGTTCTCCTACAACAATAGCTATCAAGCTAGTCTGAAGATGGCTCCTTTTGAAGTATTATATGGATGTAAGTGTCAGACTCCTCTGAATTGGTCAGAAACAGGGGAATGTACACTTATCGGCCCGGATATTATCCAACATGCCGAAGATCAAGTCCGCATTATTCATGCAAATCTAAAGGTTGCTCAATCTCGTCAGAAGAGTCAATATGACTGTTATCACAAAGATATGATCTATCAACCTGGAGAAAAGGCTTATCTTCGAGTCACACCAATGAGAGGTGCACACCGTTTTGGTATCAAGGGCAAGCTGGCTCCTCATTATATTAGTCGTTTCACTGTTCTCGAAAGGTGTGGTAAAGTGGCATATCAACTGGAACTACCGCCAAACCTTTCTCAAGTTCACGATGTGTTCCATGTGTCACAGCTTCATCGCTGCTTTAAGGATCCTATCCGAACAGTGGACCATGATATGCTTGAACTACAACAAGACCTTTCTTACAAAGAGCAACCAGTCCGCATTCTTGATGAAACTGGACGTCGGACTTGTCAGAAGGTTACCAAGTTCTTCAAAGTGCAGTGCGCAAATCATTCTGAAGATGAAGCCACTTGGGAACGCGAAGATCATCTTCGTGCCGAATACACTGGGCTCTTCCCATCTACTTCTTAATTCTCGGGACGAGAATTCTTGTTAGTAGGGGAGAATTGTGATACCCCTGGATTTATGCTACACTGGTCATTGTAATTAAGCTACAGTAATGGTCACGTTTAAGCTAATCCATTTTGCTAAATAGTGCATGATCACAATGGAATCAAGTCTCATTCGAAGTCCCTAATGATTTTCAAAATTAATTCAAAAGTGGGTCAAATAATTTTTGCAAACCTGAAAACAAAAATCATGTTTGGGTTACAAATATTCACCTGGTATTTATAAAATTAGAACCAGCATTTTATAAAATAATTTGGTGCCTCAAAAGCATTAAAATCAGAAGTTGTTTAATAATAATATATATGTAAAATAATTAATTAGTAAAAAAAGATCCCCCCCTCACTGGGCCACAGGCCCACCTACCCCTCCGATCGGCCCACCCCGACCCCCTTGGGGATAACTCCCCCAGCACCGACACCTCCTCCCCCATGACCCTCACTCCCCCTCACCTCTCGTGCCCTGCCCCTGGACCCGATCGGGATCCAGATCGGGGAGCCTCGCCGCTGTCAGACCACCCCACCGCCGCTGGTCCGCCTTGCCGCCGCCTCCTCACCCTCCTCCCCGTCGGCCTCCTCGCGCCTCGATGCCCCAGCCCTCCTGCACGCCGATGTGAGCCCCGGGCTCGTCCCATCCCCACTCATTCCCCCCTCCAACCGAACCGCTCGCTCGCCGCGACCCGGCCAGCCGCCTCCCGCTCGCCGCGTCGCACGCTTATGCTCGCCGCATGCCCTCCCGCTCACCGCGCCCCGCAACACCCACGAGTGTGCTCGCTCGGGCACAGCCCCACGCCCCGCCCCCGCTCCTCATCCGTGACCGCCGCCGCCGCTCGCCTCGCGCTCGGGCACAACCCCTCCCGCCGGTGACCCCCCTGTGTGTGTGTGTTGTGGTGGGTGGGTGGCCAAAGCCACTACCATGTGGGGCCGCCCCCTGAGCCACTAACGGTGGGCCCCCACCCCCAAGAACGTTAAAATAAAATAATAAAATATATATATTAATGAATAAAAATAATTAATTAGGAGTTAATTAATTAGTAAATTAATTAATTAAGTTAATTAGATGATTAAGTTTAGTTAGGTTAATTAATTAAACTGTTAATTAACCTATAATTAGTTAATTTAAGCAGTGGATGACAGGTGGGTCTCACCCATTAATTAATTTGTTTAATTAGTTAGTAAACCTAATTAAAACTGAGAGTATGATATGTGGGACCCACTAGTTAGTTTGACCAGTCAACTGGCCCTATTGACTGCTGATGTCAGCATAACATCATGCTGATGTCATAAAGAATTATTGAATTAAAATAAATCAATTTATTTTCTAAATATTAATAAAACTTTAAGAATTAATATAAAATAATCTGTAACTCAGATGAAAATATTTTATACATGAAAGTTGATCAGAAAAATCCTACGAATCCGAATGCGCGGTCCGTTCGTCCTACGCGTGCTCCTATCATAGCAAATATGGAACTTTTCCCATCCGTTTCAGTTGTCCGGTAGTAGCCCGAGACAAGGAAAATATCATCAGATATTCTTTTGACCCGTCTGCGACGTATAATATTGCGCTAGAGCATGCCTAGCCCTGCATATTGCCATGTCATGCATTTGATTGCATCTGTGCTTTTATAATTATTGCTTCTTCCCCCTATTCTCTCCGGTAGACCCCAAGACTGTCGCTACTACCGGGTACGACTACGCGCCTGACGATCAGGCCTTTGCCGCAGAGCAGAGAGGCAAGCAACCCCCCCACCTTGAGCATTCCGATATCGCCTATTCTTTTCCCTCTTATCCTTGCTTTAGATTTTTGCTACTGTATTAGTTAGCTCCTATTCTGATGCATAGCCTATTTTTGATGAACGGCTACTATTCCTGTAATCATACCAACTGCTTAGTATAGGTTGGTTATTGAATCCCTAGAGACCCCTTAGTCCTAGTTGCCCCTACTTCTTCATCGACGACTCGAAGACTCGGTTAACTGATCGACAAGCCAGACCTCTCACATCACCGCTCACCCTCCTTAGTTGTGTGACTCTGCAGTGCTACTATCGAGTACCGAGGGTGACACCTCGTGAAGTACTCATGATGCTAGCCCTGTAGTGCAACTAGTCGGTCATGGTTATCGAGGGTGATTCCTCCTTCACCATTCCCGATGATGTCTCTGTCGTGCAACCCCTCAAGTGTGGGACCATCGAGGGTGATTCCTCTAAAGTCCACCTTGACGGCTACATCGAGCGGGGACCGTTGAGGGTGATTCCTCAGTTCCCGCCTTGATGTTTTATATACACAGTTACTATGACCTGGTTACATAAACATGTTGATGACGGGTCGGCCCCAAGGGTACCCGTGTGGGAAAGATTTGGTGGGATGCGTCGTAAGGCATCCGAAGATTTGGTGGGGTGCGCCTATAAGGCACCCAAGGGTTATTGGAGGGGCGACGGACTGCATTATGGTTCGCGCTTGCCCCACACTAATAAAATGCTAATGGGTTGGGTATTTAATTTGAGTTGGTCGTTGACCTTTTATGCACTAAACCTTCACGTGGGAGAAGTTATGAGTTCTCAGCGTCGTTGTATCAGCCGAAGCTCTTCGGACGTCAGCAATAGAGCGGCGCGCGCCGGATTGGGCTGGAAGGTATAGCTCCCGGACTAAGTGTACTAGGTCTGCTTCCGGCTGCGTACGCATTGTGTAGGAGTGCAAGGGCAAGTGGGCCCACGAACCTGTGCGCTTAGGAGTTAGACCAGCGGATTGGCCTCTTCATTGAGTCTAGGTGGGGCGACGACGTTTTGGATCCCGAGGTCGGGCATTACCCCGGAAAGTGTGTCCGACCGGAGGTGATCAAGCGTGTTGGAAATGCGGTGCACCCCTACAGGGATGAATTCATCTAATCGAATAGTCGTGTCCACAGTAACAGGACAAATTGGAGTTGTACCTTGACCTTATACAACTATAAATGTGATTTGAGTTGAAATGAATTGTGGCTTCGGGATTGCTTCCTCGCAGGGAGTCGAGGAAAAATCTCTGGGCGTGGTTACTTAATAAAATTGCTACAATAATATGACTATATATGAGCTACCAGTCTACTCTCTTCTAATGTTGCAAGATGCTAAAGATGCTAGTCTTCGATAGGACTAGGCCTTCCCCCTATTCTAGCTTTATGTAGTCAGTCCAGATATAACCCCTTCCCTTGATAATGATGCATACTTAGCATAGTTCTGATGTCAGTCTTGCGAGTACTTTGGATGAGTACTCACCGCTGCTTTGCCTTCTCTTTCCCCCTCAATACGATTCCGCATTCATAGGATGGAGTCCAGGAGATGGAGTACGCCGAAGACGAGTACTACACCACCGTAGGAGCCTACTACTACGTGGAGGCGGCCCCCGACCAGCAGTAGGATGGGAGATTCCCAGGCAGGAGGCCTCGCCTCTTTCGATCCGTTGTTATGTTTGTGCTAGCCTTCTTAAAGCAAAACTTGTTTAACCCATGTCTATACTCAGATATTATTTGCTTCCGTTGACTCGTGCTTGTCGAGCTTTGTATTCGAGCCCTCGAGGGCCCTGGCTTGTAATATGAAGTTGTATGACTTTAATTTGTGTCTAGAGTTGTGTTGTGATCTTGATTAGTGAGTCCCTGATCTTGGTCGTACGCATTGCGTGTATGTTTAGCGTACGGTCGAAATTGGGGGCTTCACAACATGTTTTCGTACGGTTTTCCTATAAACCAAGCAGTCTCAGCCATCATTTTATTTTTCTACAATGGAATCATACGAGCTCTCTTGCTAACTTTAAAAATAATAATTTAAACTCAGACGAGTTACGGTTTTTCACGAACGACTCCTTGTGATCTATCTATGATCTATCGACGCATGCTCACCTAGGGCTTCGTGGGAGTAAGGAACGAGACGATGCTGATCTCTCAGTGAACTGTTGCGAACCTGAACATGCCATTATTTAAATTTTCGAGACACCTACGCCGCGGTTGTGCATACCAACTCCTTTATTTTGCTTTTTCCTAGTATCCATAAGTCTATGAAGGCACAATTCTACAGACTTGTATGGCATACCCAATGGATAATGTTCAACCCTATCCTCTAGTGTTCTAGGTTTAGCCTATAGGTTTATCTGGGATTGCACCAAGTTCATGTCTTTCCCATGTCAAAGTTAGCTTATTTCTTATATATCTATGATAATAGGGGAAATTAGATATTTCAGTTCCTTGAACCTTTGAACTGGTATTTAGAGTTGCGATCATCGGAGTTGTTTCCATATTATTAGCCGAGAAGGTTGGGTTTGGTCGTAAAATTCCTTCCATCACTCTTGATCTGCGGCAGCAGTGTAAGCTCATTGGAGCCGAAGTGGTGGTGGTAGAAAATTCGGGTGCATCATTGGTGAGCATGTGGTTGCTTAAGCACCTCTCTTAAGCGGTAAATACCACCCGCCCTCCCTTTTCGGGGCACCATCTGTTGGCAGGCGGCAAAGGCGATGGCATGATCCTCTGTCTATTGTCTGGTTGCAATGTACGTTGTCGTATATACCCCACCCCGGGACAATACAATCTACCTTTCTTGAGTGACGTAACAAGGCATATGGTTGCAACATATGTTGTCGTAAATACACACCCCCAGACAATACAATCTGTAGTTCTTGAGTGAGGTAACCAGGGATACATCTTGTTCTAAACCCCCATCTGAAATGGGCCTAATCATGGTAGAAAGGATTTATTTAGTGGAAGATTGAAACCTGGAATCCAAGTGGATATTAAGACACCGTAAAGGTACATGGAAGATGACAAAAACGAGTTTGTGGATTCAGTAATGGAGTTTGGAAAAACTTTTCTAGAAAGCAAAAGACACTCACAAGTCTACAAAACACCCACACCTATAATTAAAGCACCCAAAGACCTCCCACTTGTCAATCTCCCTAGATAGTCAAGCTAGTGTGCACTCAGAAACACCTCCTGCACCACTTAAACTACATCATGCAGTACTGTCCACTACTAACACTATAGGATGTGTTGTCTTCCAAGGTGATCAATATGCATAGACCTAAACACCTATGTTACATTAAAAAATATAGCACCCCAATTTCACACTGTGAAAAAACAAACATATAGGGATGTGACAATAGCATTGTAAAATTAGCACCAAATAAACAAATCATGCCTCGCTAAACTCAAGTTGTAGTAGAACATGCTTAAGAATTGGTGGATAAAAACTGCAAAAGAGGCACTCTAGGACATAGATAACAACAACATGCCATCATAAGGGCCTCAAGAAATTACCAACCTTGAAAAAATGAATATCCTTGAGTTTGATGGAACTGATAATGGTTCCTGGGTACATAAATTAGATATTTAGTTTACTGCTGCTACAACTCCCCCATGAACAAATGGCTAAATTGTTGTCACATACCACAAATGCTGAATAGTGGAATGATGAGAGTAATTATTGTTGGAAATATGCCCTAGAGGCAATAATAAATTAGTTATTATCATATTTCCTTGTTCATGATAATCGTTTATTATCCATGCTATAATTGTATTGATCGGAGACTTAAATGCATGTGTGGATACATAGACAAAACCATGTCCCTAGTATGCCTCTAATGGACTAGCTCGTTGATCAAAGGATGGTTAAGGTTTCCTAGCCATGGACATGAGATGTCATTTGATAACGGGATCACATCATTAGGAGAATGATGTGATGGATAAGACCCAAACTTCAAACATAGCATATGATCGTGTCAGTTTATTGCTACTGTTTTCTGCATGTCAAGTATATGTTCCTATGACCATGAGATCATGCAACTCACGGATATCGGAGGAGTGCCTTGTGTGTATCAAACGTCGCAACATAACTGGGTGACTATAAAGGTGCTCTACAGGTATCTCCGATGGTGTTTGTTGAGTTGGCATGGATCGAGACTGGGATTTGTTACTCCGTGTGACGGAGAGGTATCTCAGGGCCCACTCGGTAATACAACATCACAACAAGCCTTGCAAGCAATGTGGCTAAGTGTTAGTCATGGGATCTTGTATTACGGAATGAGTAAAGAGACTTGCCAGTAACGAGGTTGAATTAGGTATGGAGATACTGACGATCGAATCTCGGGCAAGTAACATACCGAAGAACAAAGGGAACGTTATACGGGATTAACTGAATCCTTGACATAGAGGTTCGACCGATAAAGATCTTCGTAGAATATGTAGGAACCAATGTGGACGTCCAAGTCCCGCCATTGGTTATTGACCGTAGATGTGTCTCGGTCATGTCTACATAGTTCTCGAACCCGCAGGGTCTGCACACTTAAGGTTCGGTGACGTTTCGGTAGTGTAGAGTTATGTATGGTGGTGACCGAAGGTTGTTCGGAGTCCCGGATGATATCCCGGATGTCACGAGGAGCTCCGGAATGGTCCGGAGGTAAAGATTCATATATAGTATGTCCCAGTTTGGTCGCCGGAAAAGTTTCGGGCTCATCGGTAGTGTACCGGGAGTATCGGTAGTGTACAGGGAGTGCCGGTAGTGTACCGGGGGACCTCCGGGAGGGGTACTTCGACCCCAAGAGGTCCATGGGCTGTGGGAGAATAATAACCAGCCCTTAGTGGGCTGGGAAAGCAGCCACAAAGGCCCATGGCGCAGGAGAGAAAGTCCTAAAGCAAAAAGTGGAAAATCAGCCAATAGGAGGCAATCCTACTCCAACTAGGATTGGAGGTGAAGTAGGATTGCTCCCACCTCCTATTTAGGCCGACCCAAAGGCCTTGGCTGCCTCTCCTCTCCTATCCTCCTATATATACTAGTGGATTGGGTGGTTTTTGGACAGAATTTCCGGCCACGTGCTACCCGTTCCACCGGTGCATAGTTTCTCCTCTAGATCGTAGTTCCGCAGCGCTTAGGCGAAGCCCTGCCAGAATTGCTCCACCACCATCACCGGAGCACCGTCACGCTGCCGGTGAACTCTCTCTCCTCTCCACCTCCTCTCGCTAGATCGAGACGGTGGAGATCGTCATCAAGCTGCACGTGTGCTGAACGCGGAGGTGTCGTCCGTTCGGCGCTAGATCGGAAGGACCGTGATCGAGATCGCGAGACGGTTCGTGATGAGATCGCGGAATGGATCGTGATGAGTTCGCGGGACAGATCGTGATCAAGATCGTGAGACGGATCGTGATGAGATCGCGGGACGGATCGTGATGAGTTCACGGGACGGATCGTGATTGGATCGCGGGACGGATCATGATGAGATCGCGGGACGCTCGGCGATTTGGATCGCGAAGATGTTTGACTACACCAACCGCGTTTCTTAACGCTTCCCGCTTAGCGATCTACAAGGGTACGTAGATCCACTCTCCCTCTCGTAGATGCTCATCACCATGGATAGGTTTGCGTGTGCGTAGGAAAATTTTTGTTTCCCATGCGACGTTCCCCAACAGTGGCATCATGAGCTAGGTTGATGGTTTGATGAGATCTCGAGTAGAACACAAAAGGTTTGTGGGCGTTGATGCTTAGATTGCTTCCTACCTTGGTCGTATTTTGGTTCAGCGGGATTGTGAGATGAAGCGGCCCGGACCAACATTACTCGTACGCTTACGAGAGACCGGTTCCCTCGACGCAACTTGTTGCCTAGATGGCTTGCGGGTGACAGTTTCTCTCACTTTAGTTGGATCGGATCTGACAAAGGCGGTCCTTGAGAAGGTTGAAAAGCAATCTATGTATCACCGTTGTGGTTTATGCGTAGGTGAGAATCGTTCTTGCTAGATACCCGTAGCGGCCACGTAAAACATGCAACAACAATTAGAGGACGTCTAACTTGTTTTTGCAGGGTATGTTGTGATGTGATATGGCCAATTACATGATGAGATATATGTGATGTATGAGATGATCATGTGATTTATAGAATTTCACGACTTGCATGTCGTCGAATACGGCAACCGGCAGGAGCCATAGGGTTGTCTTTAATTATTGTATGACCTGCGTGTCAATCATTAAGCGCTATGTAATGCTTTACTTTATCGCTACGGTAGCAATAGTAGTAGAAGCATGTAGGGCGTGACAACCCCGATGGCGACACGTTAATGGAGATCAAGATGATGGAGATCATGGTGTCGTGCCGGTGACGATGGAGATCATGTCAGTGCTTTCTAGATGGAGATCAAAAGCACAAGTTCATGGCCATATCATGTCACTTATGATTTGCATGTGATGTTAATCCTTTTTATGCACCTTGTTTTGCTTAGTACGGCGGTAGCATTATAAGGTGATCCCTCACTCGAATTTCAAGATGAACTGTGTTCTCCCCGAGTGTGCACCGTTGCGAAAGTTCGTCGTGTTGAGACACCACGTGATGATCGGGTGTGATAGACTCTACGTTCACATACAACGGGTGCAAGCCAGATTTGCACGCGCAGAACACTCGGGTTAAACTTGACGAGCCTAGCATGTATAGACATGGCCTCGGAACACAAGAGACCGAAAGGTCGAACATGAGTCATATAGTAGATATGATCAACATGATGATGTTCACCATTGCAGCCACCTCAACTCACATGATGATCGGACTTGAGTTGGTGAATTTGGATCATGTATCACTCGAATGATCGGAGGGATGTCAATTTGAGTGGGAGTTCTTAAGTAATATGATTAATTGAACTCATTATCATGAACATAGTCAAAGTGTCTTTGCAAATTATGTTGTAGATTACTAGCTCGCGTTGTGGCTCCCTTGTATTTTTATATGTTCCTAGAGAAATAGAATTGAAAGATGTTGGTAGCAAAATTGCGGACTGGGTCCGTGATCTGAGGATTGTCCTCATTGCTGCACAGAAGGCTTATGTACTTAATGCACCGCTCGGTGCGCCACCCCATCTAGCGTCGACTGTAGATGTTGTGAACATCTGACACGCACGTTTCGATGACTACTTGATAGTTTAGTGCGTCATGCATTACGGCTTAGAATTGAGGCTCCAAAACGTTTTGAACGTCACGGAACATATGAGATGTTCTAGGAGCTAAGATTGTGATCTCAGGCTCGTGCCCGTGTTGTGAGATATGAGATCTCCAACAAGATTCTTTGCCTGTAAGATGAAGGAGAATAGCTCAACCGTTGAGCATGTACTCAGATTGTCTGGGTACTACAATCGCTTGAATCAAGTGGGAGTTGATCTTCCAGATAAGATAGTGATTGATATAGTTCTCCAAGTCACTGTCACTAAGCTACTAGAACTTGGTGATGAACTATAAATTTCCAGGGATAGAAATAATGATTCCTGAGCTGTTCGCGATGTTTGACACCGCGAAGGTAGAAATCAAGAAGGAGCGTCAAGTGTTGATGGTTAATCAAACCACTAGTTTCGAGAAGGGCAAGAGCAAGGAGGGAAACTTCGTGGATAGCAAGTCAGTTGCTGCTCCAGTGAAGCAACCCGAAGTTGAACTCAAACCCGAGACTAAGTGCTTCTGTTATGAGGTGAGCGGTCGCTGAAGCGGAACAACCCTAGATACTTGGTAGATAAGAAGGCTGGCAAAATCGATAGAAGTATATTTGATATACGAGTTATTAATGTGTACCTTGCTAGTACTCTTAGTAGCACCTGGGTATTGGATACCGGTTCGGTTGCTAAATGTTAGTAACTCGAAATAAAAGCTACGGAATAAACGGAGAACTAGCTAAGGGTGAGGTGACGATATGTATTGGAAGTGTTTCCAAGGTTGATGTGATCAATATCGCACGCTCTCTCTACCTTCAGGATTAGTGACGAACCTAAATAAATGTTATTTGGTGTTTTGCGTTGAGCATGAACATGATTAGATCATGTTTGTTGCAATACGGTTATTCATTTAAGTCAGAGAATAATAGTTATTCTGGTTACATGAATAATACCTTCAATGGTCATGCACCCAGTGAGAATGGTTTGTTGAAATCTTGATCGTAGTAATACACATGTTCATAACATTGATGTTAAAAGATACAAAGTTAAATAATGATAGTACCACATACTTGTGGCACTGCCGCAAAATGTCATATTGGTACAAAGCGCATGAAGAAACTCCATGGTGATGGATATTTGGACTCATTCGATTTCGAATCGATTGAGACATGCGAACCATGCCTCTTGGGCAAGATGACTAAAGGACCCCGTTTGATGGAGCGGGCAAGTGATTCATTGGAAATGATACATGTTGATGTATGCAATCTAGTGAGTCTTGTAGCGTGCAGTGGATATCGTTATTTTCTTACCTTCACTGATGATTTGAGTAGATATAGTGTATACTTACTTAATGAAACACAAGTCTGAATCGTTTGAAAGGTTCAAGCAAATTCAGAGTGAAGTTTAAAGATCATCGTGACAAGAAGATAAAAATGACTGCGATATGATCGTGGAGGTGAATATCTGAGTCACGAGTTTGGCATACAACTTAAGACAATGTGAAATTTGTTTCACAACTAACGCTACCTGGAACACCATGGTGTGATGGTGTGTCCGAACATCATAGTTATGCTCTATTGGATATGGTGCGTGCTATGATGTCTCTTATCGTTTTACTACTATAATTTTGGGGTTATGCATTAGAGACAACTACATTCACTTTAAATAGGGCACCATCTAAATCCGTTGAGATGACACCGTGTGAATTATGGTTTGATAGAAACCTAAGCTGTCATTTCTTAATACTTGGGGTTGCGACACTTGTGTGGAAAATGTTTTCACCTAATGAGGTCGAACCCAAGGCGGACAAATGCATCTTCATAGAATACCCTAAGATCAGTTGGGTGAACCTTCTATCTCAGATCCAAGTGCAAAGTGTTTGTTACTAAAATGGATCCTTTCTCGAGGAAAATTTTCTCTCGAAAGAATTGAGTGGGAGGAAGATAGAACTTGATGAGGTTGTCAAACCTTTGTTCAACCAGAGAGTAGCGCAGCGCAGAAAGATGTTTCTGTGAAGCCTACGTTAGTTGAAGAGGAAGTTAATGATGATGATCATGAAGCTTTAGGATCAAGTTACTATCGAACTTCGTAGGTCGACAAGGATGTGTACTGCTCCTAAGTGGTACGACAAATCTGTCTAGGAGATCATGTTGTTGGACAACGATGAACCTACGAGCTATGGAGAAGCGATGATGGGCCCGGATTCCGACAAATGGTTGGAGGCCATGAAATCCGAGATAGGATCCATGTATGAAAACCAAGTGTAGACTTTGGTAGACTTGCTCGTTAGACGGCAGGTCGTTGAGTACAAATGGACCTTTAAAATGAAGACAGACACTGATGGTGAATGTCACTATTTGTAAAGCTCGACTTGTTGCAAAGATGTTTGTGACAAGTTCAAGGAGTTGACTACGATGAGACTTTCTCATTCGTAGTGGTGCTAATGTCTGTTGGAATTATGTTAGCAGTTGCTGTGTTTTCAATTATGAAATCTCGCAGATGGATGTCAAAACATCGTTTCCTTAATGGTTTACTTGAGGAAAGGTTGTATGTGATACAACCAGAAGGTTTTGTCAGTCCTAAGGATGCTAAAAGGTGTGAAAGCTTTGCTGATACTTCCATGGACTGAATCAAGCATCTCGGAGTTGGAATATACGCTTTGATGAGTTGATCAAAGTTTTTGATGTTTATACAAAGTTTACGAGAAACTTGTATTTGCAATAAAGTGAGTGGGAGCACTATAGAATTTCTGATAAGTATATGTGGATGACATATTGTTGATTGGAAATAATGTAGGATTTCTGGAAAGCATAAATGGTTGTTTGGAAAGTGATTTTCAAAGGAAGACCTGGATAAAGCTACCAAATTGTTGAGCATCAAGATCTATAGAGATAGATCAAGATGACTTGATGAGACTTTCAATGAGTACATACCTTGACAAAGATTTTGAAAGAGTTCAAAATGGATCAGTCAGAGAAAGAGTTCTCGCCTGATTTGTAAGGTGTGAAGTTGAGTGAGACTCAAAGCTCGACCACGGCGGAAGGAAGAGAAAGGACGAACGTCGTCCCCTATGCCTTAGCCATAGGCTCTGTATAGTATGCCATGTTGTGTACCGCACCTATGTGTGCCTTGCCATGAGTCTGTCAAGGGGTACAAGTGTGGTCCAGGAGTGGATCACTGGACAGCGGTCGGAATTATCCTTAGTAACCAGAGGACTAAGGAAATGTTTCTTGATTATGGAGGTGATAAAGAGTTCGTCGTAAAGAGTTACGTCGATGCAAGCTTTAACACCTATCCGGATGACTAGTAGTAGCAATCTGGATACGTATAGTGGAGCAGCCATTTGGAAATAGTACCAAGTGGAGTGTGGTAGCAGTGTTTACGGTTTGACATAGAGATTTGCAAAGTACACACGGATCTGAATATCGCAGACCCGTTGACTGTAAGACCTCTCTCACATGCAAAGCATGATCGAGCCCCAAAACTCATTGGGTGCTAGATTCATAACAATGCGAATCACATGGTGATGTAAACTAGATTATTGACTCTAGTGCAAGTGGGAGACTGTTGGAAATATGCCCTAGAGGCAATAATAAATTAGTTATTATCATATTTCCTTGTTCATGATAATCGTTTATTATCCATGCTATAATTGTATTGATCGGAGACTTAAATGCATGTGTGGATACATAGACAAAACCATGTCCCTAGTATGCCTCTAATGGACTATCTCATTGATCAAAGGATGGTTAAGGTTTCCTAGCCATGGACATGAGATGTCATTTGATAACGGGATCACATCATTAGGAGAATGATGTGATGGATAAAACCCAAACTTCAAACATAGCATATGATCGTGTCAGTTTATTGCTACTGTTTTCTGCATGTCAAGTATATGTTCCTATGACCATGAGATCATGCAACTCACGGATATCGGAGGAGTGCCTTGTGTGTATCAAACGTCGCAACGTAACTGGGTGACTATAAAGGTGCTCTACAGGTATCTCCGATGGTGTTTGTTGAGTTGGCATGGATCGAGACTGGGATTTGTTACTCCGTGTGACGGAGAGGTATCTCAGGGCCCACTCGGTAATACAACATCACAACAAGCCTTGCAAGCAATGTGGCTAAGTGTTAGTCATGGGATGTTGTATTATGGAACGAGTAAAGAGACTTGCCAGTAACGAGGTTGAATTAGGTATGGAGATACTGACGATCGAATCTCGGGCAAGTAACATACCGAAGAACAAAGGGAACGTTATACGGGATTAACTGAATCCTTGACATAGAGGTTCGACCGATAAAGATCTTCGTAGAATATGTAGGAACCAATGTGGACGTCCAGGTCCCGCCATTGGTTATTGACCGTAGAGGTGTCTCGGTCATGTCTACATAGTTCTCGAACCCGCAGGGTCTGCACACTTAAGGTTCGGTGACGTTTCGGTAGTGTAGAGTTATGTATGGTGGTGACCGAAGGTTGTTCGGAGTCCCGGATGATATCCCGGATGTCACGAGGAGCTCCGGAATGGTCCAGAGGTAAAGATTCATATATAGGATGTCCCAGTTTGGTCGCCGGAAAAGTTTCGGGCTCATCGGTAGTGTACCGGGAGTATCGGTAGTGTACCAGGAGTGCCGGTAGTGTACCGGGGGACCTCCGGGAGGGGTACTTCGACCCCAAGAGGTCCATGGGCTGTGGGAGAATAATAACCAGCCCTTAGTGGGCTGGGAAAGCAGCCACAAAGGCCCATGGCGCAGGAGAGAAAGTCCTAAAGCAAAAAGTGGAAAATCAGCCAATAGGAGGCAATCCTACTCCAACTAGGATTGGAGGTGAAGTAGGATTGCTCCCACCTCCTATTTCGGCCGACCCAAAGGCCTTGGCTGCCTCTCCTCTCCTCTCCTCCTATATATACTAGTGGATTGGGTGGTTTTTGGACAGAATTTCTGGCCACGTGCTACCCGTTCCACCGGTGCATAGTTTCTCCTCTAGATCGTAGTTCCGCAGCGCTTAGGCGAAGCCCTGCCGGAATTGCTCCACCACCATCACCGGAGCGCCGTCACGCTGCCGGTGAACTCTCTCTCCTCTCCACCTCCTCTCGCTAGATCGAGACGGTGGAGATCGTCATCAAGCTGCACGTGTGCTGAACGCGGAGGTGTCGTCCGTTCGGCGCTAGATCGGAAGGACCGTGATCGAGATCGCGAGACGGTTCGTGATGAGATCGCGGAACGGATCATGATGAGTTCGCGGGACAGATCGTGATCAAGATCGTGAGACGGATCGTGATGAGATCGCGGGACAGATCGTGATGAGTTCACGGGACGGATCGTGATTGGATCGCGGGACGGATCGTGATGAGATCGCGGGACGCTCGGCGATTTGGATCGCGAAGATGTTTGACTACACCAACCGCGTTTCTTAACGCTTCCCGCTTAGCGATCTACAAGGGTACGTAGATCCACTCTCCCTCTCGTAGATGCTCATCACCATGGATAGGTTTGCGTGTGCGTAGGAAATTTTTTGTTTCCCATGCGACGTTCCCCAACAACAATAAGCCTTGCAAGCAATGTGCCTAAGTTTTATCCATGGGATCTTGTATTATGGAAACGAGTAAAGAGACTTGCCGGTAATGAGGTTGAACTAGGTATGGAGATACTGACGATCGAAACTTGGGCAAGTAACATACCGAAGAACAAAGGGAACATCATACGGGATTAACCGAATCCTTGACATAAAGGTTCGACCGATAAAGATCTTCGTAGAATATGTAGGAATCAATATGGGCATCCAGGTCCCGCTATTGGTTATTGACCGTAGAGGTGTCTCGGTCATGTCTACATAGTTCTCGAACCCGCAGGGTCTGCACACTTTATGTTCGGTGATCTTTCGGTAGTATAGAGTTATGTATGGTGGTGACCGAAGGTTGTTCGGAGTCCTGGATGAGATCCCGGATGTCACGAGGAGCTCCAGAATGGTCCGGAGGTAAAGATTGATATATAGGAAGTCTTGTTTTGGTCGCCAGAAAAGTTTCGGGCTCATCGATAGTGTACCGAGAGTGCCAGGAGTGTACCGGAGGACCATCGGGAGGGGTGTCATGCCCCGAGGGGCCTCATGGGCTATGGAAGGAGACAAACCAGCCCCTGGTGGTCTGTACGAAGCCTCCACTAAAGCCCATGAGGTTTGAGAAGGAAAACTCCAAAGGTGGAGAGGTGGAAAGAGTTTCCAAGTGGAAAGGAGGAATCCTACTCCTAATAGGATTGGAGTAGGACTCCTCCACCTCCAATTTCGGCCAGATCTTGAGGGTTTGAGGTGTCCTCCTCCCCTCCCTCCCTCCTATATATACTAGAGGATTTAGACGGAAGAGCTATCCCTAATAGCCACGTGCTACCTCTCCACTAGATCGCAGTTTCTCCTCTAGATCGGTTTTCAGCGGTGCTTAGGCGAAGCCTTGCTGGAATAGCTCCACCACCATCACCGCAACGTCATTGCACTGCCGGAGAACTCATCTACCTCTCCGCTTCCTCTTGCTGGATCAAGAAGGCGGAGATCGTCATCGAGTTGTACGTGTGCTGAACGTGGAGGTGTTGTCCGTTCGACGCTAGATCGGAAGGACCGTGATCAAGATCGCGAGACGATTCGTGATTGGATCGCGGGATGGGTCATGATGAGATCGCGGGACGGATCGTGATTGGATCAGGAGATGGATCATGATGGGATCACGGGATGCTCGGTGATTTGTATCGCGAAGACGTTCGACTACACCAACCGCATTTCTTAATGCTTCCCGCTTAGCGATCTACATGGGTATGTAGATTCACTCTCCCTCTCGTAGATGCTCATCACCATGGATAGATCTTGCGTGTGCATAGGAAATTTTTTGTTTCCCATGCAACGTTCCCCAACAATTATATGGTAGCAGTCGTACTTCCCTAGTACAAACTGTGTCGGTATGTGGGAATGAATTTGCATAAGCCTCAATTCGTGATAGTGTCAGAGCTTTCTACTCTCTCACACAAGTTACTTATTTGTTAACCAATACATCCTAAAGGTTTAATACCTCATGAATCTTATGTGAAGGGACATATTGGATTCGATGATGATGAATACCCATGACCAACTTTTCATCTGGTCTAAAATAGAAGTATACAACATTACATGTAGTGTCGTCAACTAGTATATATTTCTTGCTAGGAGAATGGAACAATCACGGACTCATAAAAAGAAACTTATTTCCACAAGCAACACTACCAGTGAGAATACATGTCTTAATTGAGCTAGAAAAAAAATGCTCAAACGACTCACATTACTCTTGCAAATATAATTCAATAGGAAAAAGTGAAAGGCATTAGATTTTTTTTGCCGGAGTGAAACACATATGCTACAAGTACAAAGAGCTCGTGTTCAATGTGAAAGTGCAATTCTCTTCCTTAGTGGGTTTTGGTGATGATGTCAATACGAATTGCAGATTAATCATGTGTGCTAAGTTTCTATAAGGTGGATTACTCACAATGGTTGATGTAAAGATGGATGTCGACCTTTTTTATCAAAGGGAGAAGGCGGCGATATACTCAAATTCATAACATTTTATATTTACTTGATTATAGGAAACCCACACTATTAAGAGGGGTCCCTCAATAAAACTCATGTGGAACCCACTTTTTCCTTTGGTACATTGCTAAATACATGTCCCATGCTCCACCATGTATGCCATCGAGATAACCAATACTCGTCGCAATACAATTCGAATGGGTTGTCTTGTTGCTTAATTTCCAGAGGTTCATGTTGGAGATTCCTGGAAGACTTACCAGGAGCTCTGAATCCATGGTCGACTACAACACAAGGTCCGGTTAGCATGATAAGCTTGTATTGCCTAGTCAAAGTATGCGTCTAGTCAACGCACGAATCCAGGACTCCTCGAGTTTGCTACGGAATCCAGCTTCATCTTTGACATTGATTTTGGTGGTCATCAGAGGCTTCGGGTGTCTGCTACTGGTAGCGCCTAGAGTAGGCACCGGAATCTAGGACTGCTCAATGCTTGTTGCCGGACCTCTCGAGACACATATATACCGATAGGTGTTTTCCATGCCCGATGGGCACATTTCAAGTTGGCCTATATAAGTCCACTCCAACTTTCCCAAGTGCAATCTGTCCCATTTGACTTGAGTTGTTTTTATTCTCTCTATCACTCCATTTCTCAAACACTGAAAAGCTCAATATCATCCATTTCCATTTGTCAAGTAACTTCACACCTTTGAGGTAAAACAAAGAGGAACCACCGGTCTATATTCCCACCAAAGTAATGTGGCTACCCTTAGATTCCATCGAGATTTTTCACTATTGGAGGTTGGAGACTCCTTAGTGGTACGAGGTCTCTGGTGAGGAACGAACTTGTGATTTGCCCTCGAAAAGTTTTTTAACGTTTGGAGGCCTCTTCACGGGCTAACACTAGTGGTTTATTTTTGTCACATGACCTTGCATTCATTATAACTCACTAAACTCATTATTTTGTGCTTGTTATGGCACTGTAGCAATTTTATAGGTTCACCTTTCATATTCGGGACTGTCTAAACTTGCTAAAAAGTAAGGGAAACTTGTAATTGTACATATTCACCCTCTCTTTGGGTCCATCTCGATCTTTTCACCCTAGCCATAAGAAAGTTTATAATTTGGAAAACGATGTCCAGATTTTCATGCATTGCAAGAATCATACCGTGAGAATATTGAATTGATTTATTTCACTAACTGATGCAAACAAATGTGTGAAGAGAAACTAGATCAATACATTGACAAACTCTTGAAAATATTGTTGCATGCATCGATGGGTATTAGTTCTACAAAATACAATTTTACGATCATCGCACTATTGAGATCAATGCATGCAATTTCCCTCATTGATAGTTGGAGTTAAGCTACCTTTATAACACCTTATATGTCTTAGAGAACACAAATCTATCTCAGTCCCACCAAAAAGACCAGTGTCATAGTAGCGAATTGTTACATCTTGTGGATTGAAATAATGGTAATTCAATACCCTTATACAGTTCAAGGGCCGCGATTCCAGTCAAATTTCATAGTACTACAACTAGAAGGTTATGATATGATCCTAGGGGATGATTGCATGTAGAACTATAGTCATTTATAAACTTACCATAGAGAGACGGAAATACATGTCACAATAGGAGACTATCTCACCTACAACTGAAGAAAAAGTTGTCAATATTAGGTCTTATAGACTAACATGTCATAAGAAAATCTCAATGGAAGCGATTATTCAAGAATTTATTACATCAAAGCATCAAAGGTCATCATAAATTGTAGTACTCCATATCCCTCCCCTACAATCTTAGTTAAAAGTATCTTAACATGGAGACTTTCTGTGGACTATAAGAAATTAGGGGAACAAACTATCAAAGATAAGTATCCAATAGCACTCATCGAAGATGTAATAAATAAATTGCATGGAGCTATAATCTTGTCCAAACACGACCTCAAAAGATACCACCATATAAAATTAGCACACATTAAGGTCATTATGAGTGCCTTCTTATGCCTTTCGGTTTAACTAATGCCCCTTCTACATTTTCATATGCTTACGATAACTCGGTGGACACCTGACCTTAAAATTGTTGGAAATATGCCCTAGAGGCAATAATAAATTAGTTATTATCATATTTCCTTGTTCATGATAATCGTTTATTATACATGCTATAATTGTATTGATCGGAGACTTAGATGCATGTGTGGATACATAGACAAAACCATGTCCCTAGTATGCCTCTAATAGACTAGCTCATTGATCAAAGATGGTTAAGGTTTCCTAGTCATTGACATGAGATGTCATTTGATAACGGGATCACATCATTAGGAGAATGATGGGATGGACAAGACCCAAACTACAAACGTAGCATATGATCGTGTAAGTTTAATGCTACTGTTTTCTGCATGTCAAGTATCTATTCCTATGACCATGAGATCATGCAACTCACTGACACCGGAGGAGTGCCTTGTGTGTATCAAACGTCGCAACGTAACTGGGTGACTATAAAGGTACTCTACAGGTATCTCCGAGGGTGTTTGTTGGGTTGGCATGGATCAAGTCTGGGATTTGTTACTCCGTGTGACGGAAGGTATCTCAGGGCCCACTCGGTAATACAACATCACAACAAGCCTTGCAAGCAATGTGACTAAGTGTTAGTCACAGGATCTTGTATTACAGAACGAGTAAAGAGACTTGCCGGTAACGAGGTTGAACTAGGTATGGAGATACCGACGATCGAATCTCGGGCAAGTAACATACCAAAGAACAAAGGGAACATCATACGGGATTAACTGAATCCTTGACATAGAGGTTCGACCGATAAAGATCTTCGTAGAATATGTAGGAACCAATATGGACATCCAGGTCCCTCTATTGGTTCTTGACCGTAGAGGTGTCTCGATCATGTCTACATAGTTCTCGAACCCGCAGGGTCTGCACACTTAAGGTTCGGTGACGTTTCGGTAGTATAGAGTTATGTATGGTGGTGACCTAAGGTTGTTTGGAGTCCCGGATGAGATCCCGGACGTCACGAGGAGCTCCGGAATGATCCGAAGGTAAAGATTGATACATAGGAAGTCCCATTTTGGTCGCCGGAAAAGTTTCGGGCTAATCCGTAATGTACCGGGAGACCACCGGGAGGGGTATTTCGACCCAAGAGGCTTAATGGTCTGTGGAAGAATAAATACCAGCCTTTTGTGGGCTGGTGGAAGTCCCACACAAGGCCCATGCGGCTGGGAGAAAAAGCCCAAAGGGAAAAAGGTGAAAAAGGCCAAAAAAAGGAGGAATCCTAGTCCTACTAGGATTGGAGGAGGAGTCCTCCTCTCCTCACCACTTTGGCAGACCCAAGGGCTGGCTTTTTTGCAGGCAAGACTCCTCCTCCTCTACTCCTATATATACTAGAGGATTTTAGGGTTTTAGCACAGTATTTTCAGCCACGTGCTACCCGTTCCTCTAGTGCATAGTTTCTCCTCTACATCGGTTTTCTGCACTGCTTAGGCGAAGCCCTGCCGGAATAGCTCCACCACCATCGCCGCAGCGCCGTCACGCTGCCAGAGAACTCTTCTACCTCTCCGCTCCCTCTTGCTGGATCAAGAAGGCGGAGATCGTCATCAAGCTGTACGTGTGCTGAACGCGGAGGTGCCGTCCGTTTAGCGCTAGATCGGAAGGACCGTGATCAAGATTGCGAGACGGATCGTGACGAGTTCGCGGGACGGATCGTGATGAGATCGCGGGAGGGATCGTGATGAGTTCGCGGGACGGATCGTGATTGGATCGTGGGACGGATCGTGATGAGATCACGGGACGCTCGGCGATTTGGATCGCGAAGAAGTTCGACTACACCAACCGCGTTTCTTAACGCTTCCCGCTTAGCGATCTACAAGGGTATGTAGATCCACTCTCCCTCTCGTAGATGCTCATCACCATGGATAGATCTGCGTGTGTAGGAAAATTTTTGTTTCCCATGCAACGTTCCCCAACAAAAAATTTCCCTGGTATTCTTTGAAGAAATACTTGTATATAACAAAACGGTGAAATAGCATGTTTAGTACCTCAAATAGGATTTTGACATGATGCAATAGTAAATTGGCATGCCCCAACCAATATCACTCATCCAAGGAGTTTCTTGGGTTTAATTTGATGGCTATATAAGGTCCATTCAAACTATGAGTATGTTTGCAAGTTGTTGTTCCATGTTCTGGAGATAGCCCAACAAGATGCCTTCAACCCATTAAAACACAAGATGATTCATGACCCCACACTACATGACTTCAATAAGAAATTTATTTTGTACATTGGTGCATGTGCTTATTGTATTGGAGTTGTGATAATGCAAGGAAGACAACCTATCTCATTCTACGGTACCACTATTGGACCAATAGGAGGTACATTGTCCGTGTATGACAAGAAAGTTGTTGCAATTATTGAGGAAAGACTGGAAATGGTATTTTGCAACAGTCCTTGATCATAAATTTTGACGAACAAAGCCTAAATTTACTCAGGATGAGAAACTCAGCTAGGGCATTCCACATATTATTGATCAAATTACTAGGATGTAAGTTCTCTACTAAATATTCAAAGTGAAAGCAGCGATCAGTTCAACTACTACATGTGATGCATTTCATATGCGAATAAAACAATACAAACTAAAATCCTGAAAGGTTTGTTGCAAGAAGTTCACGTGAACCTCCATGCACGGTTCCAAATTTATTGCGGGACGTTCGACCTACAATTACATGTTTTTAAAAAGGCAAAAGGTGACTTTGTTTTTTCCATTTTAAAAACTGCTCTCAAATGGTACCGGATTTGTAAGAACTCTCTACATGAAAAAGTTGCTCCTATTCATAGGCTTTTCAACGGTATATTATATATCACATTCTGATGAACGGTTTAATAGTTTCATGTATACCATTAAGAACACGTTTTTACGTATTCAGAAAATATTTTAAACCATCATGATTATGAAAAAAATAATCAACATGGGAAAATTGTGTGTTTACAACAGCTTTCCATCGATATATCATTTGATCCATTCCGGTAAGTGGCTTGGGAATTATGAGGAAAAAACAACACGTGAAAAGCTGAGTGAAGTTCAAATAGACAAGACCGAGAAGTTCAACTTCTTGACGCAGTGCATTTCCAAGACATTGTTTTCGCGATGAAGGCAGAACACATGATCTCGCTGTTTTCAAAATTACTTGAAAACGGCTTGGAATTAGAGAAAACTTTCTATATGAAAAAGTTTCGCATTTTTCATAGCTTTTCGATGGTTATTATTTGCCCCATTCCAATAAAATTTACAAAAATTACGGCCAAAAAACGTGTTTAGCCATTTTCAAAATCGACTTTAAGACCGTAAAGAATTGGAAGAAACATTCTACACACACACGCACACACACACACATTGTTGGTAAAGCTTCCACTGAGAATATTTTCAAGCTCCAACTCTGATTGTAATTGATAGGGATATAAATCTTCATAGGCCACCTTTGGCAAGAAACCTTGAGTTAATCTGCACTTTAGCGAACAAAACCAATATTCTCAAACTTAAATTTAGAAATGTGAACTTTCTGTTGTAGGGTGTATTTTATACAGGCCAGAAGCAAATGGACTTTATTGAAGCATGTATGACATGAGATTTCCTACATGGTGTGCTGGCAACATAGATAATTAGTAATCATGAAGCATCATGGTTATCATGTTCCTATACCACAAACACTCCCAATCACAATCAAAGATATCTTGACATCCAATGTTCGACAAAGACTAGCTAGGTTGTGTGATTTTTGTAACATCACTTGCCGCAAGGTGATCGATCCAAACTTGTTGGATGACCTATAACTAGATACGGAGAAACTATATACAATCAAGAGAGGATATTTCCTTCGTCGTTATTTGGTATCATGGTTCATCACATTTGCACAATGTACGTGCGATAAGATGTGCAATTGCGTATTCTTGCGTAACATGTGTCCCTTAGAATGCTTTATGAGAATTCTGTGAGCATTGTGTTGGGAGTCAAGCACACTTGGAAGGACAGAACCATTGTTGAAGGCTATATGACCGAAAAGTTCATTGAGTTTTGCTGATACAAGAGCCTCGAGATATCCATGAGGTTAAAGTACAAGGTTTTGCAATGATCGGAATGATCTAGATCACTCCAAGTTTGAGAAATTTAAGCAGGAAATATTACCATCTTATCTTCAAAGATATGTAGTCATTAGTTCCTTATATGCAATAAAACCAACATTGTGTGCATGTACAACATCCGGGACAACAATCTGTTATGAAACCAAACGGTTCCTTGTTATGGCACTTGTTCATTAAACGCCTATGTGATGCCCTCAAACTGCCGACAATATCAAGTGTACGAAAGCAATTGGTACATGAGTTTGCCATGAAACAAAAGAAGTTAAATCCAAGACATATAAATCCATGCTCTCGAGGAAAATAACAAAAAAAGCATCACTTTTACATTAGTATAACAAAAGAAAGCAAATGGCTATGCCTTTTGAACTAAGCAATATCAGTAATATAAAGGATAATGCCCATGAATTTCTTGGTAAAATTGTGGCATATAGACACGTTTTTTGACACCATGTGTCAAAAGAACGTCTTATATTAACATATACTAAAGCTGCTAAGCAGCGCCTCCTCTCATGCATTTGCCATAGTGAACCAACTTGCTCACTTGATTGACACGTGTTGAGTTTATTTTTTCCTATTTTTTACTTTATCCGCTAAATATTTTTAGAGTCTAATAAAATATGGACGCAGGCTGTCTATCTACATCAATTTCCCTCGTATGTTCTACTCCCTCCGTTTCTAAAGATAATCTTTTCTAAAGATTTTAGTTCAAACTATATATGGAGTAAAATAAATCAATCTACATTATTAAATACGTCTATATAAGGTCATACGTAGTTCGTATTTTAATTGTATTTTAGTAACTATTAATATATAACCTTGAGGTCTTCTATGAGCGACACATGTGTCTGGTTTTTCTCTAATTTACTCTTGATTTTTTAACACTATTTATTCTCAACTATGCATTGTGTCTAGACCAATGGAAAAATAACACGATCTGTCATTGCTAATAGCAAGCTATAGTGCTCTGAGCAATTTCTCGCTAAATAAATCAGTGTATAACGTCTCGCTAACAGTGTATTTTAAAGATAGCGCTATAGCACATTAATTTTTTCTTTAGTTTAGACTAGACTAGATGTTCTCACGAACTTCAGAAACTTCGTAGGTCTCACCCTATCACTTTACCATCTCACATCGGTCTAGCAAAACCGCGTTTCTTCTTTTATTTCTCCTCTCGGTTCAAATCCACCCTTTCATATGCATCGGAAGCGTCGACTCCCCCGTGGTTGTCGAACAATGCCTGGCCTCTCCCCATGGCAGAAGAGCACCGCATGCTCCCAACCTCGCCCACCCAATCGTGCCTACCTTGGCTAGTTGTGGGAGCCAGTGCGTCCGTTGACATGGATTTATTGGGATGGGCTGGTCACACCCGACCTCACCATGAGGCACTCTCTGTCATTGCTTCTCCCCGCTGGCCGCGGGGACCGACGCCACGAACTCGGGCAACCCTCAAGTACTTGGCACCCCTCCGTCGACCCCCGCCGACTTTGGCTACCTCGCCAACCTTATCTCGATCGTCTCCCTGAATTCCCGGTTCCAGCGTCTTTCCCCAACCGATAACCTTGCCGACCACCTCCATTACATCACGACGGATGCGTCCCTGACTTCAACTCTGGCAAGCGCTTCCTCCTATTTGACCACATATGATTTTCCTTTCTCGCTGCGACCTGCGACCCAACGTTCTATGTGTTTTGGTGCAAGTAATATTTTGTTAGTTTCAGCTGTAATTTTTTAGACTTTGTAAGATATACATTTCAATACTCTACTTTCCTAAGAAATAAGGCGTTCACAAATGTTGAATTTGATGCTTATCCCTTGTGGAATAAGTAGTAATAGTGTATAGTTAGCATACAAAGACTGATTGGGTAACATAATAGTATTATCATCTTAAAAAGGTTGTCCAATATTGTGCAAATGATTGTTCATTAGCAAACCTTGGTATTACTGCTTGTGGTATTGGCAAATTGCATAGTGATTATATTTGATTAATTATTCTACCTTTTCAAAGGCTCTACATCTATATGTTTGATTGGCAATAGCAGGCTCTATTGAAAGACATAATGGATGAATAGGGACTGAGATGAATATGTGAGATTAGGATGAGCATGCGAGCTCCATTTCATTCCCGCATACAACAAAGCAAACCTTATATAACCAGCGAAGTTTTGACTATTTGCAGCTATACACAATGTAGCAAATGTACTGTCTGCTTGACCATATGTTATAGTTCAAATGAATGAAAGGCTCATGATCTCATCTTCTGAATGCAAAAATTGAAATGAAATGAAGGTTCATGACCTGATGTTTTGAACATAATATCCTCTTCTATACAAAGAGTTCATTTGTGATGCTTGGTAGCTTTACAATGTATGGTCTAAGGGAACAGATAATCTTCTACTAATTGTTACCATGTTATCTAATAGCCACATAAAATGAATGCAAAAATATGAGACATACTTGACATGTTTGCTTTAGTTGAGGTTAGTGTATTGTTTTTTCATTATGTTCTGTATATTGAAAGCCTTCAGTTCTCCTTTCTTACTACACTCAGTAATTCTATTTGCTTTTGTGAAATGAATCAAATATCTATATTATGCTAATTAAGCCTGACAGAAATCACATGTTCATTGTGTTGTTGAAGGTGCATTACGAAAGGGCAATGAACGATTGATAGCATTCAATTTATTGACATCTCCAACACTTTTCGCACTCGACATCATGAGCGAAATAGATAACTGTAAGGGAGCCATCACATGAGCACAATAAACACTGATAGCTATCAAGCTAGAAAATCTTATTATTTTTACTTTACAAAGTGTATAACCTTTTAGCCCAATGTTCACTTCAGTTCTACCCCTTCGATCATTTTTGTATGTATGCCATCAGAGTATATAATCGAGCCAACAATTTATAATTATTTCAACAGTTTGTAATCTTCACATGCTACTTAATAAAACTGAAAAACATAAATTAAACACGAGCAAACAACAAACTAAGTCACAATTTAGTCAACAAGCGGGCTCATACATGGGCGCGAATATTAAATTATGGAGGGAGTATATGCTCCTGAAATTAATTAGCATACCCAAAGTAGACATGTGAGTATGTGACAGATTAGCATATAAACATGTGCTAGCACATACTCATTTCGTTTCGAAATATAAATCTTTTTAAATATTTTAATATAAACTATATATATATAAATATATATAGACGTATTTTAGAACGTAGATTAACTCATTTTATTTTGTACGTAGATCCTATTGAAAGCTCTGAAAATATATTATATTTAAAAACAGAGGAGACGAGGGCTACGTAATCCAGACAATGACAGTGTTAGTAGTTGTGGAAATATATATAGTCAATCGCAAGAGGTTGTAGGTCAAATCTATTATATATAACTAGGACAATGCCCGTGCATTGCAACGGGATACAAATCCTAAAACAACACCCAGAGATAATCTCAAACACATACGGTTGCAAAAAATGTTCCTTAGTGAGGACCGTTTGTGTTGCACAAAGATCCTCCTTCATTAGGCATGCACATCCTGCCATCTCTCGTTTGCTCTCATCCCGGCACTGAACATCATCAGGCAAGAGCGTTTAGACATTGTCATCCATACTGCCGAGAAGAGAACATAGTTTCACCCAAGAGAACAAAGTTTCATCCATCACTTCCGATCTGACAACTTCGATTTTGCCGTAGACATCTACAAATGAAGCAAGCCTTACAAAGGTTACACCGAGGACCACATTAGCAAAAAAAATCTTGTATTGTGCAAAGTCATACAAAATATATACCTTAAAATAATTGAATGAAATGAAATCTCAACTAAAAAACAAATATACACCACCTTAAGAAAATCAATGGTAATCTCATGCAAAAAGAAAAAAATAATGGTTAGGTAACATAATCAAATGATTAAGATGTGTGTATATGTAGAACAAGCATTGATGGTTCTATCTTGTCTTAGCGAGGCCCTCGCAATAATAATCCATGAAAAAATATCATCCATCATTATTTATTTCCCATGAAGAAGCTTAGATTATAATAATGATTTAAAATTGATTAGCAATTAATTTTAGATTGTAATGTACGTATACAAAAATCATTTTCTTATAATTGAAGCCTTGGTAATAATAATTCCACAAAGTGCATTGTCAACAAGAATAAGGAGGGGAAAGACCTAGGGAGAGAAAAAGTTAGTACGTACCTTGTCGGACATAGTAGTATAGTAGCACCTACATGTTTATGCCTTGTGTCCATTGTTTTACACACATGGGCAGCTCTATATTGTCTCTGAATATTAATTGTATCCAGAATTTGCACGGTGACACCGAAGCAGTGTCGGCTGCACCGAAGGGTTAGGATTTGGCTGAGTTTGTCTAGGGTTTGGAATCGGTGACACCGGGAGAAGAGTGTTAGTTGCACCAATTTTTTTATAAATGCGAATGAATTTTTACTATGTTGGATTTTTAGAGATAATTGTTCTTTTTTTTTCGAAGTTTTTTTCATAGCAAATATGTTTTTTATAAATGTTGGTCATATCACCCTTGGTCTAAAATAAGTGGACCCAGCATAAAATTTTGAATGGGCATAAGGCACAATAGAGACCTATAAAGAGATCAATCTATATGTTACATCTGAAAAATGCAGACTTAGTTACCGAAAGACTGCATTTTCAATCAGAAATTCAGACCGAAGGCTGAATTTTCTTTCCTTACACAGGCCGACAATCCAAACTGGCCCAAGGCCCAGCAAAACTCCTCCTTAACCCTAGCGATCGGTAGCTCTCCTATTCCCAATCGATCCCAGTGTCATCCTCACCCTCTCAATCCCCTCAGGGCCGCCACACAGCAAGCGCAAACACACAGACCCGCACCGCTCGCGCCCGATTCCCTGCTGCGTCCGCACCCCGCCGAGTTTGCCCGGCGACCCATTGGATCCCCGCCGTCCGGTGACTTCCGCGCCTGCTCTCGCTTCCCCAGCTTGCCTCGCACCTCCGACCCTCTTTTTGGCCGCGCCTAATCTGCATCGCCTCCATGACCCGAGCCACCGCCGGAGACGGCGAGCCGTCGTCCGCGCCCGGACGTTGGCCTTTCCCGGGCCACCACATCGCCGACCTGCGTCCTCATGCTCCAGTTTCGTCAAGCCGCGCGGCGGCTTCGGTGTGAGGCAGCCCCGACGTAATCATTTATGTGTAGCTGAGTATGATGTGCCAGCAGCTTAGGTAGTGTAAGTATGGCCATTAGTATTTTGATTGGAGACTATTCATCTGCTTGTACAGTTGTTTTGTCTATCTATAGCAGTGAAATTGCTATGTATTTTTTGAAAATGTGTTAGATATACTCATGTAGTCTCCCTGCTGCCCAGCGTCGCCGTCATGTAGCCTTGTCGTTGTTGGAGCAGGAGGTGATTAATAGTAGCGCTACCTGCGGCTGCTCTGTCTAGTCCGCTGGCCCCGCCGTGGTATCAACAGAATCTTGCTTGGCTCCATCTTCCTCTCTAAAATGTGCATATATATAGTTTTCTGGTTGGTTTATTTATATTTTGCTATGAAATTGCTATGTATTTTTGCAAAATTGGTCTTTTTACAGAATTGATCATATATATTTTAGGTTTCGGGGGAGGTAGAGAATGTTATGTTTAGAGGAATCAGGGCAGCAGCAGCAGTTCCAAGGTGAGAGATATGTTGTTATTTGGACTTGTAAGTCTCTTTCTGCCCTTAGTTACACACATGTTGGTGCTAAATTTGTATGTACACATAGAATTACTTTTGTAGCAGAACCATGAATGAGTTAGTTGACATATAATAACAAATATCCATGAGTGATTTAGTGGTTCAAGACATTATACGTGAGAATTACACCATGGATGATTTGTTTGTATATACACAAATGAGGTAGTCTCCTTCAAGACAATCAAATTCTGAATTCTAACTGCGGAGTTTATCACTTGGCTGCACTGTTTCTGTAGAATACAAGCAATAAATTTAAGGTTAGAAAATAAGCAATGCAATGTGAAATATAAATACTCAAGTTTTTCTTAAATGATGATCTTACCAAGTAGAAACTGAAATTTTAAACAAGAAATTGAAAAGTTGCATTACCTATTTGGTTAGGACTTCCGTGTAGACAATGTTTTTTGTATATGTCCCGCTTGTACTGATCTTTTTATTCTTCTTTTTCTTCTTCCCCTTTGTTTTTGTGTCGCATGTACTGGTCTTTTTATTCTTCAGCTTGTTCATATCATGTGTACCTGTTAGTATCTTTATATTTGATGTCGAGGTTGCTCTAGAAAGCGCGACATATAGTTGACCATGCGAGAAAACTGGTTCAGGCAGGTAGACACCGACATTTGGTATTGTCTGACCTTGTGATTTGTTTATTGTCATTGCAAAACTGAGCCTGACTAGAAACTGTTTTCTCTTGAAACTGAACGGGAACATGTAATCGTCGGAAGGGCATAATGGTATTCGAGGCAAGAAAACTCGCATTCCAGAGTGTTGTCCCACCACAATCTCTGCATCAATTGTATTTTTTTGAAATCCACGTATGACCAATCTCGTGCCGTTCCAGAGTCCATTAGCAGGGTCGATGTTCCTGAGTAGTATGATTGGACAATTTATTTTGAGCTTCAGCATATGTGGAGGCAGCCCATTTGGGGTTAGGGTGTTTAGGAATTTTGGTGGATAGTAGTTATGTGGGTCGTCTTCTACAGAATCAAAGCTGTGGTACACCATCTCCTCCCCCTGAAAGCGATTAATCATTTTTAGGTTGATCTTGTCTACGCAGTCGTTCCTTGTGGATAAAATTGCTCTTGACGTGATGTACTTTGGATCTTTTAGGGAATCATTTCCCGTCTGGTAGATACTGTCAATGAGTCTATCCAGGCCATTATCATCCATCTTATTTGGCACAAATATACTTGTAGGTAGAAGTATTTCACCATCATCGTTTGTCTCCTCGGTTCCGTTTCCAATGCGTAGTAGGTATTCTGCGAACCACGGGTCATTTTGAGCCCTCATGTTGCGTACAAGCTTCGGACGCATGCACTTCCAGAGCTCCGACCTACGTAGTGATGCATCTACTATCTGGGCTCTTGTTCCCTTTCGGACAACAGGGAGCACTTATCTAAAATCTCCCCCAAATACGATTGTTTTTCCACCAAATGGAAGATCTGGTCTATCCATTATATCCCGCATGCTTTTGTCTAGTGCCTCCACCGTCTGCCTCTTGGTCATAGATGCTTCATCCCAGATTATTAGTGATGCTGCTTGGAGTAGCTTTGCTGTCCCGCTCTGTTTTGTGAAGCTACAAATAGCTCCATCGTCTATTTTTAGTGGAATCTTGAACCTTGAGTGTGCGGTTCTCCCTCCAGGCATTATAGAAGCAGCAACACCAGAAGTGGCCGTCGCCACA
Organism: Hordeum marinum; assembly: GCA_022496015.1. Taxonomy (NCBI): domain Eukaryota; kingdom Viridiplantae; phylum Streptophyta; class Magnoliopsida; order Poales; family Poaceae; genus Hordeum; species Hordeum marinum. The sequence goes on from CM039672.1 coordinate 393,484,144, forward strand.
ACAATCTTTCCTTGTCCGCGTATTGTGGCCAAGAGCGCCCTATAAAGAAAAGTTTTTCCTGTGCCTCCCGACCCATCGACAAAGAATATACCTCCTCCTTTGCGGTCAATTGTGGCTAGGATTTCGTCGTAGGCCTTCCTCTGCTCGTTGTTTAGGTCTTGATGCAATGATATGTCCTCAGGGTCCACCTCGATGGAGGTCTCCTCAATGATCTCCATAGGTATGTCGTCTGTCGTCTCATGTTGTTTGTCGATCTCTGGAAGAGGAAACGATTCTATGTCTTCTCCATTGAGTGCAACATGTCCCTAATATTTTTCAGAACCATCTGTTCGATCTTGTGCTTGCATTTGCAGTTTCTGCTGTAGTCTTCTGACATTGCCTCAAGGTGTTTGTTCCAGAGGCCACGTACGTCGCTGGGCTAGCAAAAAACCAAGATTGTCGTGAATAGCCTACGTAGTGATGATGGCATTCGAAACAACTCTGCTTCTGTCATGCAGTCATCTAGTGTGTTGTCTGCCTCAATGAGCCCTCGTTTTTCTGCGGCTTCACGTAAGGTTGGCATTACTTGTCCATCAAAAGTTCGTAGGTCTTCGTAGCTGGTGGCGCCTTTCACGTGATATAGGAGAACTCGAAGATAGTATCGTTCTCCTTCAGCCGGGTGTGCTGAGACGACCCTGCCAACCTGGAACACGGCAGCTCGTTTTCTCTCTTGCCAAAACTTCCCTCGTCTTTGCCAAGTATAATATTCTGGAAAGTCTCTGTATAGTATGCCTTGTGCTTTCTCATGTAAGTTGTTTGCTTCAAAGTACGCAGTCAACATTGATCTTTCTGTGCCATCACGGTCGACAATATTCTTTATTTTTTCCATGCCATGGTATGAAACCACGTGCATATTTGGGAGATGTAGTTGCAGTTGCAAGACTGGTGGGTGCATTTTGCTTAGTTCGAAGCCATATATTCTCCACAGTGCTTCCGGAGGTGTCACCCACCGTGCGTCTCTGTACTGTTTAATCTCGTCGATTTCGACTTCGTCTACTTTGTCAGTTACAGATATAGATGCACGGTCATGGCCCTTGTAGATGTACTTGAAGAGGTACTTAACGGCTTTAATGCTTGAGCATATCTCAACATTTATGTGGCAGTTGAACATCCTTAACAAATAGGGGTTGTAAGGAACCACCCACCTATTATCTAGTTTGCAACCTCAGACCATTTCATTACGGCCATCATTTCGTCTCCTGTATAGTGGGTAGGAGTCCTTGCCTTGAATGGTAGTTTTGTTAAATGGCCTTGGATAGTTGTTCTTGCATGACGGACGATTCTTTGTGCATGGACAAAATTTATTCAATGCACCGCAAGGACCATGCATCATATGTTTCACTACCATTTTGTATAGCTCTGGGTACTTGTGCTTGTTAGGGAGCTCAGTAGAGATGATTCTGTCATACTGTTCCGGACATGTGTATTTGTATTTGCTGGTCATGATGAGCAAAAAGTGAGCATGTGGTAATCCCCTCTTTTGGAACTCTACGACATATGTATATGCCTTAACCTTTCCAAGAATGGCCTTCACAAATAGTTGCTTCTTCATTTCTTCTAGCTTTGCCCTGAAAACACGAACGACAATGTCTGGGCGATCTTGTGGTGTTTGTCCGGACTGTAGTTCACGTGTGATCTCTTCCTAGTTGGGGTTGCAGGTCATTGTGAGGAATACGTCTGGTTTTCCATATTTTCTAACTAAAGCCATAGCATCCAGATATCGGCAAAGTTTATCTCGTGGTCCTCCAATAAATGATGAAGCAAGTACTCTCCGTTTTCCGATTGCATCTCCATTCTGTTCTCCAGCTTCAATGATGTCTAGAAGGCCTTGGTATAGATCTGCCCTTATTTTGTTTTGATGATGCCACATGTAATCCAGTCTGGAGCTTTCAATCTTGATGTATGTATCTACAGCAAACTGCTGGAAAAGCCTTCCGCTGTGCAATATTGGGTTGAATATGTTTGGTCATGTATGGAACGTATAGCAGTAGTATTCTCTTATGGTTACCCACAGGCCACTGATTGAATATGTGCAAATATTGCATCATGAAATTTTAGTTGCATATGTAGTAGTGAACCATATATGAAAATTGAATTTTAAATACAATTACCTGGGTCATCATCATTACTGATATTTTTTCATCACCAACATCTTCCTCCTGTCTATCCTTCTTTGGGATTTTCCTATGCGAACCGAGTTCAGCTCTTGGAAAGAATAGAGGATACGATAACGGGTCGTAGCACCCGTAATATGATCTAATGTGCTCTATTTCGTTGTTGTTCCCATGTAGTATTACATTCCTGTCATAAGTATCTCTTCTTCCATTTCCTTCAATCCACACTGCAGCTACCTCCGAATTGATTGCTGCATTGTATGTTCTCTGGTCCAATCTTTGGTCAAGGTTCAAGATAAGTCTCTAGTCCCCAAGGTTTTTGACTTGTCCCAAACTCCTAAACTGTTGAGAGTATGGGTTATCGCGTAGAATGTCGATTATGATTCCAATCACCTGCCTGTCTTGCTCATACATTTCCTGGCGGCAGTGGCGATATCGATGCTCTAAGCTTGGATCATCATCGTAGAAGTATAATTCCAGATGTTTTGGGTCTGAGCGACTATTACCAAATGAGTGTATGTTGTGATAGATCAGACCATGAGCTCGAAAGGTGTAAATACCAGTTGTTCGAATGTCGGTTGTGTCTCTGTCAAGCTGGCAGTATAGAGTAGTAAATGAAAAGTGTCCATTGAAAAATCTTATATTGTTCCGAAAATGTCTTGCATCAGAGTCATTGCTCGTCCAAAGTCTCATAAGTTCAGGTGGTGTATCCGGATTGGCTAGTCTTATCTGCCCTTTTCTACAGCATAACCCCTTAGATTCATATTTGAATTTCGTTGCATTGCAGAACCTGCAATTTTGTTTCGTTTTGAACACGTGTGTGTTCTTTGGTATGTTGCTGTAGACGAAATCACACGGATCAGGGCTGTGTAATTCCTCGTCTTCTTTGGTTTCAATTTCCACTTCTCCGTCCCATTCTGTTTTGATTTGTAGCAATATAAAAAATTCGTAAAGGGATAATATAACGTTGCAAATATATTTAAACTGTATTGAGCATACCTTCACCAAAGAACATATATTCATCCTCGTTTGTGACTTCTTCAAATATGACTTCATCATAACCTGTGTTGTAATTTTTTATTGTTTATGTATTTCTTTGTATTGCATAAGGACATATATGAAATTGATAACCTTATCATGATCATCGTTGTAGATTGTTTGTTTTGGTGCATCTACTTCTTTGATGGTTTTGTCTTGCTCACATATGCCTTCATCGTTACCTGTATAGTAATTTTTTAATATAGAATTTTTTGTATTGTATAAAAGAAAATATGAAATTGATAACCTTACCGTGATTATCATTGTAGAATGATTGTATTCGTGCATTTACTTCTTTGATTGTTGGAGACATTGAAGAGGGGATGTCTGGCCAAAAAGCCACCTTACTGTGATCGTCGTTGTGGGCTGTTTGTGTTGGGGCATCCGCTTCTTTAATGGATGGAAACACTATAGAGAGGGGGATGTCTGTCCACAAAAGATGGTTAGTTGCATATACGGTTGCATATATTTTTGGAAGCGAGAGTATTGTATAAAATTTAGATTTTTACCATTAATCATGACTTCTCGTTGTTCCGGATGTTCTTTGTCATCGTTGTCATTTTCCGTCATGGATATATCTTCTTGTGATGATTCCATCCGTCTTGCCATGAATTCTTCGTTACGACGATGTAGCAATGTTTGTCGTTCTCCCGCTATCACATGCTTCCTGTGTTTTACAGTACAGGTAGATGTAAAGACTTTCTGCTCGTTTGCAATATATGCAGGGTTCACCATCGCAATTGAATCTTTGCTTGGCATGTTGCGCTTCAATTCACGATTAGCTTTAACTTTTTCTATCCTAGCTTTCTTCTGTTCCGGTTGCATATTTGCATATTCTTGCCTTTTTTTGCCTTTTGATCTGTCTTCTTCCTCAAATCTTTAGTTTTTTTGTTTTTTTGATAGGCTTCTCGACGTTTCCTCAGTTTTTCTTCCCTTTCTCCATTGCTCATCGCTGCATAACGCTCTCTATCTCTTTTCTGTTTTTCTCCTGACATGGCACGCTTTCTCTCGTTTACACCAACTTCCTATTCGTAGCGCTCTCTATCTCTTTTATGTTTTTCTCCTGACATGGCATGCTTTCTCTCATTTACACCAACTTCCTTTTCGGTCGTGATTGAATCTTTGTTCGGTGTAATGCGCTCCAATTCACAGTTACCTGCAATTTGTTCTATTCCAACTTGAGTTTGTTCTGGCTCAACTGAATCTTTGGTTGGTGTACCACACTCCAATTCAAAGTTAGCTGCAATTTGTTCTATTCCAACTTCTTTCTGTTCTTGTTGTGTATTTGCATATTCCTGCCTTCGTTTAGTCTTTTGATCTAGTTTATTCCTTGAATCTTTGTTTGTTTTGTTTTGCTGATAGGCTTCACGGCATTTTTTTAGTTTTTTTTTCCTTTCTTCATTGCTCATCCGTGCATACCGCTCTCTATCTCTTTTTCTTCTTTGTTCATTCGCATCCATGGTTTGCCTGCATCAAAGTTTGTATACGGTAGTTTCATAACTGGAGAAAAAGTGGTAGAGGAAGAGAATACGTAGGAACAATAGAAAACGAAGAAGCAGTCATCCCAGGGGCTGCATGTACATGCATGTTCAGCTAATGTTGTACTACATTCAGTCTGTTCAGCTACAGCTCATTGAGAAATTCAAGTAACTAAGTTTGCTTGCTAAGAGATGATTATTGACTTTCCTCTTTGATCAGTTAAAGATCCCAAGAAGTTAATTTGTTTGCTTGTTCAGTGTATGTAGCAGTCGCTATCCAGAACAAGATGCTTTGGGTTACGTTATCTGCAGGAAAAAGACCCATGAAGGAAGTGTATGGCTGCATAAAGTTCAGCACGTTATGCTCAATTAGAGCCAAATTAAGGTTCCTGAAACTTTGAATTGGTGATGACAAATTTTTAATTTATATATGGCAGGTAGCACATTTTAAGGAATTCCTATGGAAAGAGATAATGATGAACACACCTGATGACTCGTTGTCTTTGCTGTCAGCGTGTCAGCGCCGATGCCGAAGAAGCAACGTGTTGATGCCTCGTTGTCTTTGGTGTCAGCGGCAATGCGGCGAGCGTATGTGTTGATGGCTTGTTGTCTTTGGTGTCAGCGGCGACGTGGCGTGCTGATGGCTCCTTGTCTTTGGCGCCGATGCCGGTGAGGCGACGTGCTGACGGCTTGTTGTCTTTGGTGTCAGCGGCGAGGCCGGCGTGGCGACGTGTAATGCTGAGTTGCCAAGTACCTTGTTTGATCGAAGGCTTGAGATTACATCAGGGGTGGTGTACAAGTGTATTTATAAATAGGATCCAGGTTCATGTAGGTAATAGTATTCAGACTTCTATTGTCACTTGTGCAAAATACGGATTCCACTCAGAGTCGGATCGAAATTCCTATTGCTAGTAGGATTCATATTCTATGGAACGTGTCACGTATGTAGGATTCCTGTACCTAGTAGGATTCAAACTCCTACTCAACGTGTGCACGCTTTTCAGCTACCATGTGTGGCTTTGTTTGGTTTATTTACACAGCGCATGGCCATTCCTTTGATGGCCACAACGCACGGACGCTGCTTTGGAAAGAAAAGGTGGCTGCGACACCCGATCGACCAGAGAAGAAGCGAAGCGTTTCCGTCGCATGGGTCGTGTGCATTTGGCTTTTCGTTAATAGTACTGTATATGGGTTCAGTTTTCAGCTTTTGGTTTTCGAACACGGTTTCTTCGGTGTGTTTTGTTTTCCCTGCCAGATGTGTCGATTGCTATGTTATAATTGTCTTTTGACCGAGTACTCGCATCCATCTACGTAGAGTGAAGACCGAGTCCGACTGGCGTTTTGTTGTACTACGTGGCGGTGTTTTGTTGTACTACGTGGCCTGAATCGTAGTTCTTTTTTTTGGTACAGACAAAGCTTTGCCGTGGTTTTTGTTTCCACTCGTATCATTTCCATTGTTGGATGCAGAGACAAAACTCGTTCTTTTACAGGGAGACTAAACATCATCAGAACATCAAATAGCACACCATCTCGTGTAACACATGATCGGACGGATCTGGAGCATGTCATGCTGGACGACAACTTACAAACGTATATGTGTCGGATAATTTCCATGAATTGAAACGTTGAAAGGACATACAAATCAACCTGAACATGCCAAAGTTCAAGTATATTTGCGTCACTGGAAATATCAGGAGAAAAACATATTGCCATCATGATTCACTCGAAGGAAAGTAATAACAGTCGATAGTTATTTCTCCACAATATTTATATCGATCATGTTAGCAAAAGGGAAAAATATATAAAGCCAACGGCATGTATCTAAAATTACTATTGAGCAAACACAGGACAAACTCAGTAGTTCTTGTAATTTCCACAATGTTATCATGTCAGAACCCACAAACATCAAAGCTGAAACCACTACATCACCCTATATAATTGGCAATCCAAACAAAATGTGTATCTTGCAAGCTCCAAAAGAATTTACATCTGGTGAAGAACTTCTTAAGTGAGGTCTTAAGTACAACCATAACTCCAGCTTTACTTTCTAAAAATAGAATCCAAAATTTAGTCATTTGACATAGCAGTTTTACTTTGGGCTTCCTTAATACAACGGACTAACTCCAAGACACCAGCAGGCATGTTGTCTTCACATTCATTGTCCTTGAACGTTAGCAGGTGTCTCAAAGTTTGTTTCCTGAGTTCGCTTCCATCTCGTACATTCATCTTTTTTTGTAAACAAATAAGATTAGTATCACATGTGAATAATAATAATATAATAATTTAAATAGCTATGATATTGACCTTTGAAAATGGTAGATGCAGTTTTTCATCTTCCCATGTGGACATGAAGAGGGGAACAAGATAACCAGACAGTTCCCTAATATAAGATATAAATTAATAATCAATGTCAAAAATATTAATCAAAAATATGATTCTAAATAACAAAAAACAATAGTGCTAAATAATAACATTGAAATAACAAAGAAATGTTACCTGTTGTGAACCGGAATATTATTCAGGATTTTTTGTTTCCATAGGAAAACATTCTCGTTCCATCTAGACCCAGGGCATGCCTTTGACATGGCTTTCGGTAAGTATTCAGCAATCCATAAAAGTTTATGCACATATTTTGCATGCGGATTATATTGGTAAATGGGATCAAGAGGAGAAGGGTCCAAAATGTAGATAGTTCTGGTATCTTTGTCCAATATGAATACAATGAAATCACCGTTGGATTGTACTGGAATATGAATCTGTTATAGGCTAGAGATTAGATATTATATGTAATAACAAAAATAATTATGTTGGCAGATTAGAAGTGTGCTCTTACCGTTTTGCACATTGAAACACTATAGTTAATACCAGGCCAGCTACGAACGGAATATGCTAGTTGTTCCACGTCTAAGTTTTTTCGAAATTTTGGGTGCCGTCCAAAATCTGTAACCACCTAGGAAATAGGAGTATAAGATAAGGGTTTAGAAAGGCAATGAGAAAGGATTAACACACACACACACACACGTTTAGTAACTGTAGGAACATACCCAAAATTGCATGTCTAGATAATGCTTTCATATATTTCCTCTTTTTTTCTTCACCATTTCGCTGTCATCAAACATAATTTTCCGTACAACCAAATTGAAACAATTGCGGTCCATGGGCAGATCGTCATTTAGAATTTCTTGCAGTTTCTTCAAAGTCAAGCGAATCGAATATGGCTTGGAGCTTTGCACCCACACTTTCCTATCATCAATCATTATCATCAAGGAACAAAATAAAATAATGTATGAATGATGTCAATCGTGTTCAACTACTATGAAATAAAAATACACATTTTTTAGTAATTTGAAATGACTTACTCCAAGGTCTCTGCAGAATTTATTGATTTGATGTAATCACAAAGGCCACCTACTAACGCATGTAGACTCATGTTAGAAATAACAAATATTAGTGATTGGTATTTGTTATCGACGGACAATGAGGTTAATTGGTTTGCTTTATTTTGATCATCCGGACTTTCCAAAATCACGGCATCATTAGGATCTTCCTCAATATGATCTCTTTGTTCAAGCATGGTAGTCATTGACGCAATATTTGTTTTCCAAGATAATAATATGATGGATAACTTATATCTGAAAGGAGTAATAATTTCCTGCACAACACCAACAAATATTAGTACATATAGAAATTTAAAATGTTATCAACTATATATGTTCCTCAAACAAAAGAATATGTATACCTGTGTAATCGGATGGGATAGTGTATCTTCGGTAAAATATTCCATGAATTTAAGCAAAAATAAACCACACGATGAACTGTATAATTAAAAACAAAATTAAGTACTACACATGGATCACAATATATTATACGAGTATATGTGGTGATATATATACCCGTCTTCCTGAATTGGCTCTCGTAATTGTTCTGTAATCGTCCATTTAGTAACATCTAGATCTGTCCATTTATGGCTAATCAAGTCTTGTTGACTTCTAAGAAAGTCCAAATGATATTGTAGTCCTTGTAGCTGTAAAGTAATTAGTGATCAGAAGTGATGCACATAACTTAAGGATCAATTTATATCATTTTATTACATAAATGAAGGATTATGAAAGTGATAGTTACTAACCGTAATAGTGAGGTCATTTCGGTCGAACTCCCAACACAATGAGTCCAGTACTTGTATCTCAGACTTTTTTGCATTGACGATGGCTAAATACCAATGCTTGTTGTAGATATTTATTGGAAGTTCAATCTAAAATCAAGACAATCAGTTACTTTTGTGCAAGCGTAACATTACGAATTTGATAAGATCTATTACATGCAGAACTTGAAAATTAGGGATATAGGTGTTACCATGTCATATTTCAGATAGTTTCTGACAGTATCTGTCGTAAAGGTGCCATCTTCATGTATTCCAATACTGCCATCCCGTTTTAAGAGTCTGGAAATAAAGGGATTCTCAAAATATAATTTACCATCATTCTTATTTTGCATGTGTGCTTGCTCCTTTATACAACATATATATGCGCTGATTACCTATAAAGATTAAAAAATACATTACTGATAGCTATTAACAATCAGTAACTACTTAATTGCAAATAAGAGTACTTACATCATCATTTAGCCATTTGCTCTCGTCTAGCAGGCACACCAATTGATCTTGTTTGACAGAGATGTCATCTATCTTCACCAGCAAATCATTTTTCAAAGATGTTTCTATTATTACATGAGCGCACAAATCCTGCTCGGTCAATGCATAATCTGCAAAAGGCCGAATAATTTAAGCAAATTATTCAATAGTAACAAGAGGGCATTGCCAGATTGGTCTTATATGTTCATTTAGTTGTAATGAAAATGACAAATACAAAAGTATAAGTGGAAAAATAACCTTGTGGGAGATAATCATATCTTTCATCAACTTCAGCCTGTTTATGTTCATCTGATTGGTTATCATCATCTAATGGAACTTTTTCTTCATTCATCAATCCAGAAACCGGAGATAATGTTGACAACGTTGATGATGGAAGTCCTGGCAGTACATTATCATTTATCTGTTCATCTGATTTGAAGCCATTCGTTTCAGAACTTCCAGAAACCGGAGATGATGTCGAGATGATTGACGATGGAGGAGATGGAAGTGGATCACCATTGATCTGTTCGTCCGAAACACTCGATTCAGAACATTTTGCTTTTTTTGAAGGTCGGTTATGAAAATCCTCATCAACAGTCGCTTCAACATTTTGATCCATCTTCTGCAAAATAACAACAATACATATATGGTGATAACTAAATTACAATGACATTCCAAAAAAACATGCACCAATGGAGTAGTAATGCCATAACAAAGTAATCTGGTGAAAATCTGCGTGTGACCTACTTTATATTTGATGCCCTGTATAGTGGCAGATAACTTTGCTCTTATGTTTCAGACTGGATTGTACAATAAAAATGCTTTGTCAGACTTAAAACAACTTATTTTATGCTGGATGCCCTCTATAGCACAGATAAGTTCGCTCTTATCTTTCAGAATGAATTACCATGCATAAATATTTCATACAGAAAAGAAAACATTACATATATGAAAGAAAAACGGGTTAGAAAGAACTTTTAAATACTAATGGCACATCTCAACCTGAAAGGTTTAAAGGGCACATGAGCACATTATTTTGCGTCAGTGTTGCTCTGTACCGTTCTTTTTTCTGCCCACAAAACTGAACCCCTTTGGTTCTTAGGGTGCATAAATTAAGTCCAGTTCTTGTCAGTTGGTATTCACTGCTGACTCCTTCAATTTTTTTGACAATACAATCTGTAGCTGCATGCTGCACTCATAGGTCACTGTTGATCCCTTTTAATTCTATTTCCACATACAAACTAATCAGTCAGTGTCACTCTGTACTAATGATCTATCTCTTTTGTTCATATAAAACTAAACATATATGCATAATATTATAGGGGAGTAATTAATTATGAATGTTCCTGAAATATCACAGAAAAGATGAGGCTAAAAATTTCAAGGGAACTAATTTGTTCTAAACAAACAACAAATCTACCTAAGTAAGTTGGCTGATGACATATCACATATCAGATGCGGCTAACTCTGTATAGGTGGTGGTGATCGAGACATGAGATTCATGTATAGATAGAAACACCTAAAACAATGATTGAAAGTTAGTACCTTGGCTGGAGTTCGAGTGAACGGCGTTCCGACGAAGTACGCGAGATTGGAATCTCGGCTCGAACTCGAGCGGACAGTGTTCCAAGGACGGCGAGATTGGAACGGCCGTGACTTGCGATTTCTCGGGGTTAGGAGTCGAGACCTTTTTATGGCAGCGAGCGGCTCGGATGAAATCCGAGTCGGGTACCACCCCATGGCTGCGTGCTTGGACGGGTTCCGTTAACCCCATGGCTGCGTGCTCGGCCCGGATTCTTATCCCGCGCGGACACGGCATAGGAACTCCGAGACGAAGGAGGAGGAAACTGAGAGACAAGGGTCGACGGAGCGGTGAGCAACGGGTGCGGAGGAGTGGTGAGTAGCCGCGGCGGCGGCGGCGGAACGACCGCCGCGGAACGACGAGCGAGTGGATAGGCGCTGAGCGAGCAGATAGGTTTGGGCCGTCTGCTGACTTTTAATGTGTTTTTTTTGACAAAACTCGTTAGCACCTATATAAAGGAAAGTTTTCTTTGCTATTTGGCATGGTGGGTCTCCTAGGTTAGCTGGTTCAGCTGAGCATATTGGATGTAAACGGATAGGGTTCGAGGATCTCTAAGTGCATTTTTTTGTATTAATTTTTTTACAATGACAGAGGCAGGAAAAACGTACGAAAATATCTGTGATGGACGAAATAATGCGGAGAAACGTTCCGTTCTTTAATATTAGGTAAAGAAAAGTGTTTGTCGGATTAACCAGAAAAAAGAGAATTAAACAAGAAAATCCCATAATAATTAGAAATATCTGGCCATTGATATAAATTGATTAGGCAAGCACGACCAATGGATTAAAAATATTAAAATTACCCACCAATGCCCTTAATTAGTTATCTCACCCACGTTAAAAAATCCCTTTGCCCCTTCGCTCGCTGACGTCAAAAGAAACCCTCAATCTGTTCGATCTCCTCTCTGTCTTCTCCCATATACGTGAAGAAGAGGGAGGCGTCAAAAGGAAAAAAAGGAAGGCGACCTGGCGGCAGCCACGACTGTCACCGAGGCATAGAGCGCTGCCGACGTCGGCTATGCGGAGCAGCGGAGACCATTGAAGAGGACCTGGTACACCACCGACTCCATTCTTCCATGTATCCCCTTATTAAGGTATGGAGCTCCTCCACAAACCCTAGGGCGTAGATTGGTTGATGTTCACTATTTCCATTGTTTCTCTCAAGATGTGCCAAAATTGATTGAGGAACTCGATTTCATAGAAAATCATTTACATTCAAGATAAATTTCAGATCGGCTGTGCATAGCTTTCGTACACATAGCTTGGCAAAGCTATCTTGGTCGAGTCACTAGATTGGTACGTGCACGGCTAGCCGGAATCACCACGTACATTGACCAGTTGGGCTAGCTTTGTCTATGACCCGGCCACGCACGTAGCTTAGCAAAGATAGCTTTATGGAGTTTCTCTTGATCGGTACATGCATGGCTAGCAGTAAACTCCCCCAACGTGTGCTACTGCCAACACCTGTGACAAATAAAGAAAGAGAGAAGACTTGATATGAGCCTCTGCAATCCATATAATGCATGCAAGTTAGTTAATGTTGCTGGCTTTCTATCAATTGATTACTAATTCAGCTTTGCTACAGGAACTAATCTGAACTAACTCCCAACTGATTACTAATTGATTACTAATTGATTACTAATTCTTATTTGGTTCCATCTAAAAAACGATCTAATCTGAACTCGCAACTGTTAGGTAACGTTGCATGGAAAAAAAAAATTCTAATCACACGCAAGATCTATTCATGGTGATGAGCATCTACGAAAGGAAGAGTGAATCTACGTACCCTTGTAGATCGCTAAGCGGGAAGCATTAAGAAACGCGGTTGGTGTAGTCGAACGTCTTCGCGATCCAAATCGCCGAGCATCCCGCGATCTCATCATGATCCGTCCCGCGATCTAATCACGATCAGTCCCGCAAATTCATCACGATCTGTCCCGCGATCTCATCACGATCCGTCTCGCGATCTTGATCACGGTCCTTCCGATTTAGCGCCGAACGGACGACACCTCCGCGTTCAGCACACATACAGCTCGATGGCGATCTCCGCCTTCTTGATCCAGCAAGAGGGAGAGGAGAGGTAGATGAGTTCTCCGGCAGCGCGACGGCGTTGTGGCGATGGTGGTGGAGCTATTCCAGCAGGGCTTCGCCTAAGCACCGCTGAAAAACGATCTAGAGGAGAAACTGCGATATAGAGGAGAGGTAGCACGTGGCTATTAGGGTTAGCTTTTCACTCTAAATCCTCTAGTATATATAGGAGGGAGGGAGGGGAGGAAGCAACCTCAAACCCTCAAGGTTTGGTCGAAATTGGAGGTGGAGGAGTCATACTCCAATCCTATTAGGAGTAGGATTCCTCCTTTCCACTTAGAAACTCTTTCCACCTCTCCACTTTTGGATTTTTTCCTTCTCAAACCACTCCAGCCGCATGGGCCCTTAGAGGAGGCTTCGGCCAGCCCACCAGGGACTGGTTTACCTCCTTCCATAGCCCATGTAGCCTCTTGGGTCGAGACACCCCTCCCAATGGTCCCCCGGTACCCTTCCTGCACTCCCGGTACACTACCGATTAGCCCGAAACTTTTCCAGTGACCAAAACAGGACTTACTATATATCAATCTTTACCTACGGACCATTCCGGAGCTCCTCGTGACGTCCGGGATCTCATCCGGGACTCCGAACAACCTTTGGTCACCACCATACATAACTCTATACTATCGAAATATCACCGAACCTAAAGTGTGCAGACCCTGCGGGTTCGAGAACTATGTAGACATGACCGAGACACCTCTATGGTCAATAACCAATAGCGGGACCTGGATGCCCATATTGATTCCTACATATTCTATGAAGATCTTTATCGGTCGAACCTCTATATCAAGGATTCAGTTAATCACGTATGATGTTCCCTTTGTTCTTCGGTATGTTACTTGCCCGAGATTCGATCGTCGGTATCTCCATACCTAGTTCAACCTCGTTACTGGCAATTCTCTTTACTCGTTCCATAATACAAGATCCCGTGGATAACACTTAGTCGCATTGCTTGCAAGGCTTATTGTGATGTTGTATTACCGAGTGGGCCCTGAGATACCTCTCCGTCTCACGGAGTAACAAATCTCAGTCTTGATCCATGCTAACCCAACAGACACCCTCGGAGATACCTATAGAGCACCTTTATAGTCACCCAGTTACGTTGCGATGTTTGATACACACAAGGTACCCCTCCGGTGTCAGTGAGTTGCATGATCTCATGGTAATAGGAACAGATACTTGACATGCAGAAAACAATAGCAATAAACTGACACGATCATATGCTATGTTTTTAGTTTGGGTCTTGTCCATCACATCATTCTCCTAATGATGTGATCCCGTTACCAAATGACATCTCATGTCCATGACTAGGAAACCATAGCCATCTTTGATCAACGAGCTAGTCTATTAGAGGCATACTAGGGACATGTTGTTGTCTATATATCCACACATGTATCTGAGTTTCCGATAAACACAATTATAGCATGGATAATAAACAATTATCATGAATAAGGAAATATGACAATAAATAATTTATTATTGCCTCTAGGGCATATTTCCAACAGTCTCCCATTTGCACTAGAGTTAATAATCTAGTTCACATCACCATGTGATTCGCATTGTTATGAATCTAACACCCAATGAGTTCTGGGGCTCGATCATGCTTTGCATGTGAAAGAGGTCTTATAGTCAACAGGTCTGCGATATTTAGATCCGTGTGTACTTTAAAAATCTCTATGTCATACTGTAGACACTACTACCACACTCCACTTGGATCTATTCCAAATGGCTGCTCCAATATACGTATCCAGATTGCTACTAAGATTCATCCGGATTAGTGTTAAAGCTTGCATCGACGTAACTCTTTACGACGAACCCTTTAACACCTCCATAATCGAAAAACATTTCCTTAGTCTTTTGGTCACTAAGGATAATATTGACCGCTGTCTAGTGATCCACTCCTGGATCACTCTTGTACCCCTTGATGGACTCATGGCAAGTCACACACAGGTGCGGTACATAGCAGCATACTATACAGAGCCTATGTCTAAGGCATAGGGGACGACGTTCGTCCTTTCTCTTTCTTCTGCCGTGGTCGAGCTTTGAGTCTCACTCAACTTCAAACCTTACAAATCAGGCAAGAACTCTTTCTCTGACTGATCCATTTTGAACTCTTTCAAAATCTTGTCAAGGTATGTAATCATTAAAAGTCTCATCAAGCATCTTGATCTATCTTTATAGATCTTGAAGCTCAACAATTCGGTAGATTTATCCAGGTCTTCCTTTGAAAAACTCTTTTCAAACAACCGTTTATGCTTTCCAAAAATTCTATATCATTTTCGTATCCATAATATGTCAACCACATATGCTTATCAAAAAAATTCTAGTGCTCCCACTCACTTTATTGTAAATACAAGTTTCTCATAAACTTTGTATAGACTCAAAAACTTTGATCACCTCATCAAAGTGTATATTCCAACTCCGAGATGCTTGCTCTAGCCCTTAGAAGGATTTCTGGAGCTCGTACACCTTTTAGCATCCTTAGGACTGACAAAACCTTCTGGTTGTATCACATGCAACTTTTCCTCAAGTAAACTATTAAGGAAACGATGTTTTGTCATCCATCTGCCAGATTTCATAATTGAAAAATATAGCAACTGCTAACATAATTCCAACAGACTTTAGCATCGCTACGAGTGAGAAAGTCTCATCGCAGTCAACTCTTTGAACTTGTCGAAAACTTCTTTGTGACAAGTCGAGCTTTATAAATGGTGAGATTTACCATCAGTGTCTGTCTTCCTCTCAAAGGTCCATTAGTACTCGACGACCTGCCGTCCAACGAGCAAGTCTACCAAAGTCTATACTTGGTTTTCATACATGGATCCTTTCTCGGATTTCATGGCCTCTAACCATTTGTCGGAATCCGAGCCCATCGTCGCTTCTTCATATCGCGTAGGTTCATCGTTGTCCAACAACATGACCTCCAAGACAGGGTTGTCGTACCACTTAGGAGCACTACGCATCCTTGTCGACCTACGAGGTTCGATAGTAACTTGATCCGAAGCTTCATGATCATCATCATTTACTTCCTCTTCAACTGACGTAGGTTCCACAGAAACATCTTTCTGCGCTGCGCTACTCTATGATTGAAACAAAGGTTCAACAACCTCATCAATTTCTATCTTCCTCCCACTCAATTCTTTTGAGAGAAACTTTTCTCGGGAAAGGACCCGTTTTAGCAACAAACACTTTGCACTCGGATTTGAGATAGAAGGTATACCCAACTGTTCTTAGTGTATTCTGTGAAGATGCATTTGTCTGCTTTGGGTTCGAGCTCATTAGGTGAAAACTTTTTTACATAAGCGTCGCAGCCCCAAACAACAGCTTAGGTTTCTATCAAACCATAGTTCAGACGGTGTCATCTCAACGGATTTAGATGATGCCCTATTTAAAGTGAATGTAGTTGTCTCTAACACATAACCCCAAAACTATAGTAGCAAAACGATAAGAGACATCATAGCATGCACCATATCCAATAAAGCACGACTATGACGTTCGGACACACCATCACACTATGGTGTTTTAGGTGGCGTGAGTTGTGAAACAATTTTCACATTGTCTAAAGTTGTATGCCAAACTCGTAACTTAGATATTCATCTCCACGATCATATCATAGACATTTTTATCTTCTTGTCACGATGATCTTAAACTTCACTCTGAATTTTCTTGAACTTTTCAAATGATTCAGACTTGTGTTTCATTAAGTAAATATACTCATATATACTCAAATCATCAGTGAAGGTAAGAAAAATAACGATATCCACTGCACGCTACAACACTCATTGGATCGCATACATCAGCATGTATTATTTCCAATAAGTTACTAGCCCGCTCCATCATACTGAAAACGAGGTCTGTAGCCATCTTGTCCAAGAGGCATGGTCTGCATGTCTCAACCGATTCGAAACCGAATGAGTCTAAAGATCCATCAACATGAAGTTTCTTCATGCGATTTATACCAATATGACATTTAGCGGCAGTGCCACAAGTATGTGGTACTATCATTATTAACTTTATATCTTTTGGCATCAATGTTATGAACATGTGTATTACTACGATCAAGATTCAAAAAACCATTCTCACTGGGTGCATGACCATTGAAGGTATTATTCATGTAAACAGAATAACCATTATTCTCTAACTTAAATGAATAACCATGTTGCAATAACCATGATCCAATCATGTTCATGCTTAACGCAAACACGAAATAACATTTATTTAGGTTTGTCACTAATCCCGAAGGTAGAGAGAGCGAGTGATGTTGATCACATCAACCTTGGAAACATTTCCAACACGCATCGTCACCTCACACTTAGCTAGTCTCCGTTTATTCCGTAGCTTTTATTTCGAGTTACTAACTTTTAGCAACCGAACCGCTATCCAATACCCAGGTGCTACTAGGAATACTAGTAAGGTATACATTAATAACACTTATATCAAATATACTTTTGTCGACGCTGCCAGCCTTCTTATGTACCAAGTATCTAGGGTTGTTCCGCTTCAGCGACCGCTCTCCTCATAATAAAAGCACTTAGTCTTGGGTTTGGGTTCAACTTTGGGTTGCTTCACTGGAGCAGCAACTGACTTGCCACCCGTGAAGTTTCCCTTCTTGCCCTTGCCCTTCTCGAAACTAGTGGTTTTACTAACCATAAATTCTTGATGCTCCTTTTTGATTTCTACCTTCGCGGTTTCAAACATCGCGAACAGCTCAGGGATCATTATTTCCATCCCTGGCATTTTATAGTTCATCACCAAGTTCTAGTAGCTTAGTGACAGTGACTTAGAGAACTATATCAATCGCTATCTTATCTGGAAGATCAACTCCCACTCGATTCAAGAGATTGTAGCACCCAGACAATCTGAGCACATGCTCAACGATTAAGCTATTCTCCTTCATCTTGCAGGCAAAGAATCTTGTTGGAGATCTCATATCTCACAACACGGGCACGAGCCTGAGATCCCAATTTCAGCTCTTAGAACATCGCATATGTTCCGTGACGTTCAAAACGTTTTGGAGCCTCAATTCTAAGCCGTAATGCATGACGCACATAACTATCAAGTAGTCATCGGAACGTGCCTGTCAGATGTTCACAACATCTAAAGATGGCACTAGAGAGGGTGGCGCACCGAGTGGTGCACATGACATAAGCCTTCTGTGCAGCAATGAGGGCAATCCTTGGATCACGGACCCAGTCCGCAAGATTGCTAACATCATCTTTCAACTCTATTTATGTAGGAAAATTCAAGGGAGCTATAGTGTGATCTACAACATAATTTGCAAAGACATTACTGACTATGTTCATGATAATGAGTTCAACTAATCATATTACTTAAGAACTCCCACTCAAATTGACATCCCTCCGGTCATTCGAGTGATACATGATCCAAATTCACCAACTCAAGTCCGATGATCACGTGAGTTGAGGTGGTTTCAATGGTAAACATCATCATGTTGATCATATCTACTATATGACTCATGTTCGACCTTTCGGTCTCTTGTGTTCCGAGGCCATGTCTGTACATGCTAGGCTCGTCAAGTTTAACCCGAGTGTTCCGCATGTGCAACACTGGCTTGCACCCGTTGGATGTGAACGTAGAGTCTATCACACCCGATCATCATGTGGTGTCTCGACACGATGAACTTTCGCAACGGTGCACACTCAGGGAGAACACAATTTATCTTGAAATTTAAGTGAGGGATCACCTTATAATGCTACCATCGTCCTAAGCAAAACAAGGTGCATAAAAGGATTAACATCACATGCAAATCATAAGTGACATGATATGGCCATGAACTTGTGCTTTTGATCTCCATCTTGAAAGCACCGGCATGATCTCCATCGTCACCGGCATGACACCATGATCTCCATCATCATGATCTCCATCATTGTGTCACCATCGGGGTTGTCGCGCCCACCATGCTCATACAACTATAGCTACCGTTTAGCGATAAACTAAAGCATTACATAGCGCTTAATGATTGACACGCAGGTCATACAATAATTAAAGACAACCCTATGGCTCCTGCCGGTTGCCGTACTCATCGACATGCAAGTCGTGATATTCTATACAAAACATGATCATCTCATATATCACATATATCTGATCATGTAATTGGCCATATCACATCACAACATACCCTGCAAAAACAAGTTAGACGTCCTCTAATTGTTGTTGCATGTTTTATGTGGCTCCTACGGGTATCTAGCAAGTACAATTCTCACCTACACAAAACCACAACGGTGATACATAAGTTGCTTTTCAACCTTCTCAAGGACCGTCTTTGTCGAATCCGATCCAACTAAAGTAGGAGAAACAGACACCCTCCAGCCATCTTTGTGCAACGAAGTTACACGTCAGTCGATGGAACCGGTCTCTCGTAAGCGTACGAGTAAGGTTGGTCTGGGCCGCTTCATCCCAGAATACCGCTGAACCAAAACACGACCAAGGGAGGAAGCAATCTAAGCATCAACGCCCACAAACTCTTTATGTTCTACTCGAGATCTCATCTACACATAGACCTAGCTCATGATGCCACTATTGGGGAACGTTGCATGGGAAATAAAAAAATTCCTAAGCACATGCAAGATCTATCCATGGTGATGAGCATCTACGAGAGGGAGAGTAGATTTACATACCCTTGGATCTCTAAGCGAGAAGCGTTAAGAAACGCGGTTGGTGTAGTCGAACGTCTTCGCGATCCAAATCGCCGAGCGTCCTGCGATCTCATCATGATCCATCCTGCGATCCAATAACGATCCGTCCCTCAAATTCATCACGATTCGTCCTGCAATCTCATCACGATCCGTCTCGCGATCTTGATCACGGTTCTTCCGATCTAGCGCCGAACGGACGACAGCTCCACGTTGAGCACACGTACAGCTCGATGACGATCTCCGCCTTCTTGATCCAGCAAGAGGGAGAGGAGAGGTAGATGAGTTCTCCGGCAGCGCGACGGCGTTGCGGCGATGGTGGTGGAGTTATTCCAGCAGGGCTTCGCCTAAGCATCGCTGAAAACCGATCTACAGGAGAAACTGTGATCTAGAGAAGAGGTAGCACGTGGCTATTAGGGTTAGCTTTTCCCTCTAAATCCTCTAGTATATATAGGAGGAAGGGAGGGGAGGAGGCATCCTCAAACCCTCAAGGTTTGGTCGAAATTGGAGGTGGAGGAGTCCTACTCCAATCCTATTAGGAGTAGGATTCCTCCTTTCCACTTGAAAACTCTTTCCACCTTTCCACCTTTGGATTTTTTTTCCTTCTCAAACCACTCCAGCCGCATGGGCCCTTAGAGGAGGCTTCGGCCAGCCCACCAGGGGCTGGTTTACCTCCTCCCACAGTCCATGTAGCCTCTTGGGTCGAGACACCCCTCCCGATGGTCTCCCAGTACCCTTCCGGCACTCCCGGTACCCTACCGATCAGCCCGAAACTTTTCCGGTGACCAAAACAGGACTTCCTATATATCAATCTTTACCTCCGGACCATTCCGAAGCTTCTCGTGACGTCCAGGATCTCATCCGGGACTCCGAATAACTTCGGTCACCACCATACATAACTCTATACTATCGAAACATCACCGAACCTAAAGTGTGCAGACCCTACGGGTTCGAGAACTATGTAGACATGACCGAGACACCTCTATGGTCAATAACCAATAGCGGGACCTGGATGCTCATATTGATTTCTACATATTCTATGAAGATCTTTATCGGTCGAACCTCTGTGTCAAGGATTCAGTTAATCCCGTATGATGTTCCCTTTGTTCTTCGGTATGTTACTTGCCCGAGATTCGATCGTTGGTATCTCCATACCTAGTTCAACCTCGTTACCTGCAAGTCTCTTTACTCGTTCCATAATACAAGATCCCGTGGCTAACACTTAGTCATATTGCTTGCAAGGCTTATTGTGATGTTGTATTACCGAGTGGGCCTTGAGACACCTCTCCGTCACACGGAGTAACAGATCTCAGTCTTGATCCATGCCAACCTAACAGACACCCTCGGAGATACATGTAGAACACCTTTATAGTCATCCAGTTACGTTGCGACGTTTGATACACACAAGGTACTTCTCCGTTGTCAGTGAGTTGCATGATCTCATGGTCATAGGAACAGATACTTGACATGCAGAAAACAGTAACAATAAACTGACATGATCATATGCTACGTTCTTAGTTTGGGTCTTGTCCATCACATCATTTTCCTAATGATATGATCCCGTTACCAAATGACATCTCATGTCCCTGACTAGGAAACCATAGCCATCTTTGATCAACGAGCTAGTCAATTATAGACATACTAGGAACATGGTGTTGTGTATGTATCCACACATGTATCTGAGTTTCCGATAAACACAATTATAGCATGGATAATAAACGATTATCATGAACAAGAAAATAGGATAATAGCCAAGTTTTTATTGCCTCTACGGCATATTTCCAACACCAACCTAGGGTTCAGGTCAGCAAAACTCTAATAGCAGCACCTTGCCGTCATGTCGTGCGGCTGAAAAGGACGCCACCAGCCGCTGCAAAATTGTGTTCTCCAGTTCCCTATAGGTAGGGCACTACAAACAGCCGTCGGGATCTCCATAACAGAAAGGCGAGGTCTCAAAGATTCATGCGTCAATGCAAAGACGGCAAGGGAGGTCTCAAGGATTCATGTCTCAAGACAGATACTGAAAGGTGAGGTCTCAAGGATTCTTGCCACAAGGCAAAGGCGTCGGAGATACTAGCCGAGAAAAGGAAGGTCAGTATCAGATTCGTTCGACTGGTCCCTTATAAATTCTTTTATTCTATGTATAAACTCTCGGGTGCCACTTGCCAAATAGCCATACGTCAAAGTAATTTGCTGCTGGCCGATGCCTTTGGCTGAGACGAGAGACAACAATTGCAAGATTTCTACTAGAGCCTGTTAGTTGTGCACCGCCTGACATACATCAGATCGTTTCCTAGGTAGACTTGAGATGTTTTACGCCGAATTGATTCACTGCTGCCCGATGCCTTTGGGCAGAAAATTGCTTCATGCCGATTCAAAGTGGTATTGGTAGCTGCAGGATGTATGTTGTCTTTCGATTCTTATATCTATTTCTATATGATACATTGTCTCCTAATTTTTTAAACTGTTGGATTCATCCTTGCTTACTAACGTATTGCCATGTCTGGAAGACCAATCAATAATATAGAAGGGTTGTACTGATAATGGACAGCATGCAACGGTGATTTGTAAGGAATATGTATACATCATAAAAGAATCATGGTGTTAGTTCCGAAAATTAGAGTTTAGGGTTTATGGTTCCACATTAAATTGTCTCTGTTACACTATAACGAGTATTGCTTCCACTGGAAAGAAACACACTGCTGCGGAAAACTATATGAACTATGAAGTCCAGCGGATGCTTTCATTGCAGTAGTCCCTAAAAGAAAGAGGTCTTTGTTGCACAATATTCTTTTCAAAAAAATTGTCATGTATTACAAGTATTACATACTGTATAGTTTAGTCATTTGGTATACTATAGGTGTTCAATATAGTATTTTTCTAGATCATATTTCCTTGCATTTGTAGTATATCATTTGGTACTTTTCTGTCTTTCAACTCTCACCTTTTGATAATGTATTTATCCCTCACCAATTTTTAGAATTAACGAGTAATGGATACCAAATATGATTTCTCCACAAAAATAATGGGCAAAAAGAAATAGAAAAATCCTGGAGCTGTCCAATGGGGATCAGCAGGAGAGCACATGGGAGTAGTCCAAGCATCGGCGACCTGTCTCAATCACTTCACTTATGAGAGAGGATCATGCGCCAAGCCAGAGATGAAACTGAAGTAATTAGAGGTAATGTTCGTCTTGATGGTGAGCAGTGGCCATCGGAGCAGTAGAACGAGATGCAGCTATTGGAGAAGACCAATGTCTATGCGCCTCCGCAAGAAAGTACAGTGCAGGTGACCTCACATCCATCTATGCGCTCTAGAAGAAGAATAAGTTCAAATAGAATTATCCAAGTACTCACGTGTCTTTGATGGTGATAGAATGGTTTATGTATTTATAAATTAAATACTGCAAGTCGCTATGAGTGTTCCATTTTTATGGGTTGACTCAGCCAAGTTGTTCCATTCCACTTCTTATGCTCTTCTGTGGACACCTACAGTAGCTCATCTATATACTCCCTCCGTCCGGAATTACTTGTCATAGACATGGATGTATCTAGACGCATTTTAGTTCTAGGTACATCCATTTCTTTCCAATTTAACGACAAGGAATTCCGGACGAAGAGAGTATGTGCCAACTTGATATTGATGAGGTTCATTTAGGTTTAATCAATGATTCTCTTTCTTTTGATTGTATTATGTTCCTCATGGCCATGCATGTTTCTGTGTAACCCTAATATATCTATCAAAGATTTTTTTTCCATGTGAAATATATTTTAGTCAAATAATGTTACACACTACTTCTTGCGACTGCAAAACTTGCTGTAGATCATGAATTGTTCTTATACTATCTATTTCAATCTAGGAATGATTAAATGTTCTGGATCTATGAAATAACTGAAGTACAATATTTTGAGAAAGAAAATGTTACATAGATATTTTGGGTGGGCTATGGAAGTCTTAACCCATAACTATTCAGTGGATCGGAGCTTATTCAATTTCTCTGGCTCAGTAAAAATTGGTTATAGAGTATTGTTGAATATGCTTTACTACTAGCAAGTTCTAATGTCAAAGAGGAGAAGAGAATGTTATTTAAGATAATTTCCAATATTACCGACTTTTGTCGTCAAAGATGTGAGCGGTATTGTGTATATTGTGCTAATTCCATATTTTGTTGGTACCTAGCTTTTAGCTCCATATTGCCACGATAAAGTTCATTCCGTGCAATGAATGATTCAATATACGGGTAAAATTCTTTTAGACAACAGTTGATAAAAAATTCTCGACTCAGTGGCTGCAATGAGGAAGTTGTTCGATAACAAGAAACAGTGCTTTGGGGTAGTGGCGTGTAATTTTTTGGTGGTTCAAAATCTTGATTTTGTAGTATATCTCTTTAACTTTGAGTCGCAACATTTTGGATGGCAGATTGGAAAAGGGCTTTGAGGAGACATGGAGTTGAATCCATGACCTATGTTTCCATTATGGATCTTTGTTAAGCTCATGGATCATATTGCAAATAATTTATTACAGTTTTTTCGTCATCTTATTTAGATCAACAAATCTAATGTGTCATGACACCTAAGCTATACATGTGATACATCATACATGTAGGTTTTAAGTAAAACATATAGGCACAACTTTTAGTTTTGGCTTTATTTTGACTTGAACAAACATGCCTCAAATATTTTGATAAGCTAAAATATTGTAGTGTTGTATTCATGCCAAACCTACTGCAAAACTATCATTTATTACTAAGAACTTCATTAATTTTCCATATTTCAATAACAAAATTTAAATGACCGAATATGCGTACAAATGTTATGGCCATATTAAGATGTAGTAGGTACAAAATTTAGAATAATTGTCAACTAAACCTATTATTGGATCAACATTTAATTTTTGTAAATATAAATAAATAAATATGTTAGGTGATTGCCACACAACTATGTTCAGAAAAGTATTGTATTTATAAATGTTATCACACATGGTTCCTATTTCTTTTACATGAATTAAATGCCATGTTATAATTATTAAACATTATAATATTCTAGCCCGTGCATCGTACGGACCACTTTGCTAGTTTGTAAATAAAAATAAAAAAACAGGACATGTTGCGATGACACCACACTCGTGGACTCATACATACTAACAAAGGATAAGAAGCCGTCAAAGCAATCTAAACACATTTGATTTATAAAGAATTCAATCACCAATTGTACAAAATTGCAACGTGGCTACAACAGTTAGTACTATTACGATCTGTCAGCTGAAATGAATCCACAGCGCTACAGTACATAGTCTTAGATGTTGACGAAGGGAGCGCCGGTAATGAACTCGGTGGCGGCGAGCGCGACGAGGCCGAGCATAGCGAAGCGACCGTTCCAGAGCTCGGCGTCGGCGCTCCAGACGCCGCTGGACTTGCTCTCGACACTCTGGCCCTGCAGCAGCGGCACCAACGACGCCACGGAGAACACCCCCGCGGTCACCAGGAACCAGCCCAGCCCGGCGCCGCTGCCGGCCTGGTCGAGGAGCCCACCGCCGCGCGCCGCCTCGACGGACAGCGCCGCCACGAAGCCTACCATGGCCAGCCGGCCGTTGATGCGCTCCGGCGCCGGGCCGCTGAAGGCGAGCGCTTCCCAGACCGAGGGGTTAGCCTTCTTGGTCGTGGGCCTGGGTGCCGCCGGGATCGGAGTCGGGGCCGGGCTCGTGCTCGGGGAGGAGGAGGTCGACGCGCTCGTCGTCTCCTTGGCTGAGTCCATGTCACGCTGCACATACACAAACAATTGTACATTGAGATCGAGTCTTGAAGTAATACTAGCCAGCCAACATCCGAAACAGTTGAGCGCGAGACGTGAAAGCTCACCTCGGTCTGGGCCCTGACGACGAGGGCGCGCCGGCGCGGTGCCACCACTGGAGAACGGGCGGCGGACCTGCCAATGACGGCGAAGGAGCTCAAAGTCACCATGGTCGCCATTACTCGAGACAGAGAAAAGCTAGCACAGGAAGAGAAGTAGAGAAGGTGCTGCTAGCTAGATCGATGGTGATGACACTTGGCTGGTGTTGTGTTGCTGTGTCTATTGTGAGCGAGGAGGCGCGCATTTTATAGCGGCCGTGAGGGCCTCGCCGGTGGACACGGGCGTGGCCACGTGAACGACGTGATAGAGCTGTACGTGGAGGGAGGGAGGCGGCGGGGTCACGTCGACGTGGACACGGAAGGCGCCATAACTCGCTCTAGCCAAAAATTGGCACGAGACTGGAGAACCAGCATCTAGGAGCGTACGCGCACCATGTACTGACAAAAATGTTCCTCTTAACCTACGCAAAATATGAATGGCATCTCTAGTCCATCCAATCTATCTAAATATAAGACTTTGATTGGGGAATTATCGCCTAACTAGCACATTCCTCGTTTCATTTTTTTCTTCAAATTTTAGCTTCCCCTAAGAAAATTCCGCACTAAGCCATATTTGCTCTAGGTTGGGCAAGTCTCATTAGTCATTAACATGGGGATGCTGTAGCATTCATGGCCACTGTCGCCACCGCGCACCATGCCGCCTGCCAGCCAGGTCCCACTCGGCCACCCATAGCGCCTCTCCTTTCCAAATTTCACACAGATTGCGATGCATTTCGTTTCTTCATTTCCCGTCTTCTCTGTCATCTCCAACAACGATGGCCTCCTCCTCGCCTCTGGCCACGAGCAAAGCACAATGGTGCATGGAGGAGCACCTATAGGGCAGAAAGTTAATGTAAAGGAGGAATTGATAAAGAGAAACATGATCGAGAAACATGATCGCCAGGCGTCATCGACAACTTTGATGAATCGTTGTGTTCCGAAGCACGCCATTGTGCCACTAGGAGAAGGAAGATGAAAACAACCACTTGGACAAGGAAGTGTGCAAAACCGTGGCCCAAAGAGGACAAATTTTGCCTACATCCACGCCTTCGTCACACACGTACATTGTGCACAGTGAAGCACTATCAAATTGCTTTTGTGGATTATCTATCCTACTACAGAAGCCCGTCAACATCATCTAGTGATGACAAGGCATCTAGGAGGTCGCCCGCAAAAGCAAGGGGTCGACACCGTAGTCGCACACTATGCCTTAAAGGAATAGGCATGTGTGATAAAGAGTAGTGTTAACGTTGACGGGGTGGGCCCATGTCCAACTTAACTTTCAAACAGACGGCGTTGGCCGTTTTATGCCACATCAGCTCTTACTACGAGCCATTTCTGTTAGAAACGTGTTTAATTCACTCCAACCCGCTCAGTAATGTTAATTGTCAAAAATTATGCTGAAATAGATATGTTTTTGTAGCGGTTAATTGAAGTGGTTGCTATTTAAAACCCTAGACATAGATGTGATGGTTAAGCGTTGGGAGATGGCCACTTTCCCTTTCCCCTCCCCTTCTCTTGTCTTATGCTGCTTTCTTCTTGAGCGTTGCCTGGGGTTGCCGGACCCGATCCGAAGCCTCTTCCGGCGGCGATGCCGCCTGGAGATAGCCGAGGAGAGGTGCTCGCGTCCTTGCTCTGTATATTAGGTTAGGTTTCTTAGTTAGTCTTGGCTTTATGCCGTGGTTTGCCGCTATGTCGTCGGGTCGCAAGCCACTGGAGCATACGAGCAACATCCAGTGGTGGTCGTCGACGTCTTCTTCCTTGCCTCCATGGTGAAGGGAAGCGCAAGACCCTGGATCTGGCAGCATCCTCCAAATAAGCTCGATCTTGCCCAAGATTTGGAGGTTGTGGTGGTTCTTCCCCTTGATTTCTGTTGTTGTGGTGATGGTGGACGGAAGGGTGTGAGATCTTGCTTTGACCTCCTATCCCGGTGCTTAGAAATGCTGGATCCGAGCTTCCAGCGTTGGTGGTGTCCTCCCCTGATCTGGATAAGGGCCTCTGTACTAGTGGTTGATGATGGGGGTCCTGAGCTTAGACGACGGCGGTTTCGACGAAGCTACGACACCTGCCATGGCCGGCCGGTCTTCGTCGACAATCTGACGTATCTTCTGGCCGAATGGCGGCCATTCTCTTTCCTCCTGGCCAAGATGCATGATGGGAGGCAGTGCTGCTCTAAGATGGAGTCTGCGGTGTTCTACCACAGAGGTCTCGCCGGACCAAGTGGTTTGTCCCCGGGACCGGCGATGATTGGTTCCGTTGATTAGCAGTTGGACCCAATCGTGTTTGTTGTTTCTTTACAGGATCCTTTTCGTGAGATTCAAGGTGTAGCCTGTAATCTTTAGTTTCTTTACAGGGTCCTTTTCGTAAGATCCAGGGTCTTTCCCTAGACCCTTTCCCTTATTCAAAAAAAAGAAGATGTGATGGTTTATGTTATTGAGTTGTACTCCCTCTGTTTCAAATTAGTTGATTTGAATTTATCTAGATACGGATGTATCTAACACTAAAACATGTCTAGATACATCCGTATCTAGACAAATCTGAGTCAACTAATTTGGAACGGAGGGAGTATATATTAACTTGCATTGGCATAACAATTACAGGAATTAAGAAAGCTAGAGGGTCTCCGTGACTCCATCCCATGACCCTCACCATGTGTTTAGCTAAAGCATGTGCTGCTCTTTTACCCTCTCTAAGACGTTGCTTAAATATCTCACGGTGAAATTGATAAACATAAAGTAGTACTCATGATTGCCGTACTGATGGTAACGGTGCACCAATGATGAACATGGACAATGCGTAATTAGGCCGATCGACTCAGTCACACGACGTGCACCCACGCGCGTATGTGTAGCCGCCTACGGCTTCTATCCATGAGTCAACAGTGATCACTCCACAGCTTGACGCGTAGAAACGGTGTAGTCCGTGTCCGAACCTGATTAGTATCCATTCACTAGTCGTGTAGCGTTAGCGTGCTGGCCGTCTATGTATACATAGCCATACCCATACGGCTGTGAGAAATAAAGCAACAACAATCCTCTCTCCGGCCGTCTAGCTATTTTAGTTGCCGAGCAGTCGATCGAGCAGAGCTTGCACTGTTGGTTGTCTGGTGGGTTGTGTACCCTCGGCGTGACCTCACGGTGCGATCTCTGCGATTTTTCTCGGAGAAATATGGGGTGGTCGACTTCGACAGCGCAACACGTAGACGTGGCTGCCGGCCTAGATCACGTTGTGGTCACGGCCTCGCCGGCGGCGCGTAAGAATCAAAGAACAACGATCACTAACGGCGACTCAAACTCCCCCACAAGCAGCGGCCGGTTCCAGCGGCTTGAGGTGCTCGGCGCAGGAACCTACGGCGTCGTCTACCGGGCGAGGGACCACCGCACGGGTGAGATCGTCGCGATGAAGTGCCTTCGTGCAAGCGACGGCGACGGGGAGCGCTACCTTCCCGAGTTCGCGAGCGAGGTCAGAGCTCTCGAGGCGTGTAGCGGCCACCCATCCATCGTTCAGCCGCGCGCCTCCGGCGAACTTGAGAGCGGGGCTTTCCTCGCCATGGAATTTGTGGGGCCGACTCTCAGGCACGTCATGAAGCATGTTCGCTTTGGGAAGAGGCACACCGAGTTGGAGGTTCGCCTTCTCATGAGACAGCTTCTCGCCGGCGAGAGGAGGATGAATCGTCTAGGCCTCATGCACCGAGACCTCAAGCCGGAGAACGTGCTTGTCGACAGCCATGGAAACCTCAAGATCTGCGACCTAGGGTTGTCATGTAGCTTGACCGATGGGCTGCCCCACTCTAACCCTATTGGGACACGGGGATATCGCGCGCCAGAAATCCTCCTCGGATCCACGGATTACGACGAGTGTGTCAACTCATGGGCTCTCGGTGTCATGATGGCCGAGCTCCTCGCCGGCCAGCACCCTTTCCATGGGAGGTCGGACATGGATCACCTTAACGAAATCTTGGACCTTTTTGACACGACAAACATTAAGGAGTGGTCCGCCTATGATGAGCGGCGGCTACCTGACGGATGCCAACAAGGGAGCTTTTTGCGCAACAAGTTCCCATGTCCCACCAAGGCTAGGATCAAAGGCCCCCAAACACTGTCCGAGGCTTGTTTCGAGATCTTGAGCGGTCTTCTACGGTGCAACCCGGAGAAGAGGCTAACAGCGGAACAAGCGCTCAAGCATCGATGGTTCAAGGACACAAGGAGCTGACCGATTATCATGCTTTATCACATCCAATTTGTGAAATTAGAAATGTAAACATTGTACATGCATTTGACGAATGAGTATGGATGAGGTGCGAGATGAGCAAGTAGGAGTTCTTCGTGTGGATCACCACCACACCGCATGCAAGGAATAGATCACAGTACCTGAACTTTTTCTCAGCCCCCGCATCGCCTCCCGCTCGGGCGACTCGGGTGGCACCCCAACCCTAGCCGCCGCCGGGCCCAAAACTACCTCCCTCCCCTCCTCTTGCCTCCGCCGAAGGACGCCGCCGGCCGGTGCCCGGTGGCTGACGGCGGTGACGGGTCCTCCTCTCTCCGACATCTTAGAGGTGGCAGGGCCCCAACGCGCGTGGAGGCACGGCCGATCTAGCAGAGCGGCGGCGATGGCAGCGGCGGCGGCGGCGGTTGCCGGCCCTGCCTCGGGTGACGGCAGATGCAGGCACGTTGGGTTGTCCGGTCACGGGCGGCTGCGTGCGGCGGATGTCCTGGTTCCGGCGGCGGCGCCATGTGATCTATGCTGCGAGGCGCGTCATTTGGCTCTGGATCGGAAGCGGCGTCGAGGGCCTGGTGGAATGCTCGGCGGCACCTCCGGGCATATCTGTTCTGGCAGGTGCAGCCGGCGGTGGTGGTCATCTTCTTCGTCGGAGGTGGTCGGCCAGAGGCTGGATGGTCGGATCTCGAGATCCGTCATCTAGTCCCAGTTGCGAGTTGGGGAGATAGAGTTGCTGGTGAAAATCGAGCCGATGGCAGGCGATGGCAGCGTTCTGCGCCGTTACCTTGATGAAGTCATTGTCGTGTAACTTCTGTCGACCCACTCGTGCTGCTCCGGGGGAAACCCTAGGATCTGGTGTTCCAGATCGGAAGATGGCGGCACTACGGTGTCGTTTATCTCTTGGGAGCATCGTTTGTGGAGCAGCACTGGAAGACAAAGGCAAGAGGTGGAGCGGCTTCATCTTGAACGGAGCTTCGGTGGAGATGTGTCATGCCTGGTCGGCAGGTGCTACGCTGTGTCATGCCTGGCCGACAGGTGATACGCTGTGTCATGCTTGGTCGGCAGGTGCTACGCACGATAGATCTTCTAGAGTCTCCGCGTCGGGATGGACGAGCGCAGGGCGGTGGAGTCGTTGGGCGCAGTGGTGGCGTCGACTAATGGCTGGACTGGCAAGGATGATGCATATTTCTCTCCTGAAGATGGGACAGCGGTTCGATGATGATGGCGGTTTCTAAAACGTGTGCATGTGGTGTACGTTTTAGGTCTGCTGCACCGGTTGTACGTTCCGATACGTTATATGGATGGATCGGCGACGACATCGGTTATAGATATGGAGAGTGAGAGCACTCCACATTATCAAGTTTGTAGGTGTGAGTGGAGGCTTCAAGTGTGGCTTGTTGTATGTTCTTATCAGGCCTTAATAGAATAATTAATAAAGATGACTGCATGCATGAATTGATGCAGAGGCCAGGGGTTTAACCTCTCTTTTTTTAAACACCACACCGCAAGGCCGATTTCAGTTTGGTTTCTTGCTCTTAATTTGGGGTTCAACTAATTTAACATTTGTTGTAAAAAAATAGTTTTTTAGAATACGTCTAGGTGTACTTTAACTTTATAGAAGACAGAATATCAATTTCAAGAAAAATACCACTCAAGCGTAGCACGAAACCCGCATCCAACAAAACCAAAAACAAACAACACCGTCAAGCAAGCTACAACGCAAAAAAGCCTACCCTACAATGACATAACGCACCGCGTCTCGACCGACGCCGGACAACTCCAAAGACCAACAACTTCCGGAGAGTTTCTCTTGTCGACGCACCGTCTACCCTTAGCGCATGAGAGGAAGTGGCAGATGAATGGCAGGACTCGGTTCGCTCGAGGAAGACACCGTCTTGGATACACTGACGGCAGACGTGCATAACGTCGTTGAGGATCAAAAAAGGACCGCGGCGAACATCGGAGGAGAGCAACAAGGAGCCAACCTTGTCTCCAAACACCATGCTCCCAACAGAGGAACGACATCGAGGACGCCGCCATAGTGCCGATCCAAACCGAAACGAGGCTTTCGCCCGGAGACATCCACCAATTCCAGGAGCACGAAAGACAAGGCGTACATGCTCGGACTGGATGCTTTGACCACACATGACAACTACTTAATCACATATGA
This sequence comes from Hordeum marinum, assembly GCA_022496015.1. Taxonomy (NCBI): domain Eukaryota; kingdom Viridiplantae; phylum Streptophyta; class Magnoliopsida; order Poales; family Poaceae; genus Hordeum; species Hordeum marinum. Next base: position 393,516,037 of record CM039672.1, read on the forward strand.
CAACTATGGTTGATCATACATGGAAAGTATGGTTTGACCACACATGATAACTAATTAATCACACATGGCAACTATGGTCAACCATACATGGCAATTATGGTTTGATCACACATGGCAACTACAGTTAATTAGACATGGCAACTATAGTTAACCCAAATGATAAGTGCTACACGTGTGGCATGAAGTAACACCTGCCATTTTTACAACTAAAATTGCCATAAAAAACGAAACCCAAAAAAAACTTGTCATCCAAAACAAAGAAGTTGTCATGCTTTACAACTAAAGTGGCCATCCCCGGATAACTAAAGTTGCCACAAAAAATGTCAAGACGAAATTGCTTCGTGCCACACGTGCGGGGTTAGGATGAGTGGTTGTTGTTGGTTTGGTGTGTGGGACGAAGTAGCTGAGCCCGGAGGTGTGGGCAGTTCTAATGTTCGCCCACACAGGCTCATGTGGGCTGCCTCCTAGGTATGCCATATAGGGTTGTGTGATTCGGTGTCCATTGTGACACACCTGTGGCGAATATCGGGGTCCTAGATCAAATGTATAAATTTTACTAGTGCAGTAATAGGCACCGCTCGACCGACCCAAAATTCGGCTGGTAGTCTCACATCCCTTGGATACGTCATGAGCTGTCGAATGATCCCAATTCCGCTCTCGTTTCATACCACACTTACAGAAAAAGTCAACGCACACAACATGACGTAGGGTGTGGGGAGACCAATAACACACACAACATGACGTAGTCCCACGATTAGCCCACGTTCGGCTAGTGCTTCAGTCTGTCAGCTGGGAAGTTTCCCATTTTACTACCCATAGTGGTGTTGGAAATATGTCCTAGAGGCAATAATAAATTGATTATTATTGTAACATCTCAAAATTTCATTTTGGAATGTTATGATATATAGCCATGCATCATCATCATATTGTTTGAGAGAATATAATGGTTGAAGTGCTTCCTTTGAATTTCTGAAATGTCACTTTCATCTTTCCCTTTTTTCTTGTTTCACCTAATTGAAAACCCGTGGAAAAGTTCAAAGAAAAGAAGGGAGTAATATGATACTCCACACCAGGGACATCTTGGTGAAATATTTGAACAATAAAACCAGGGGGCTGTTTGAAAAATTATTGCAAAGGGATTTAAAATCAAAATAGCAATTTCTGAAAATAATTTTTTTAAAGTATTCAATATGACAGAGGAAAAATGTTCATTGAATAGCATTAATTCTCGTGATCATTTTGATATATATATTTCCTATATTTGGAAATATTTTGAATGCTTTTAAATGAGTTTTACTGCTCTAGATATTAAAAAGGAAACATTTTAATCTTAACCGGGCCGACCCACAGCAGTTAAGTCCCGAAACCGCTCCGAGCCGACCGACCGACGCGCTGACGCCGCCCTCCCTCTCTCTGATGCCCTGGCCCCACCGCCCGATCCCGAAGACGCCGCGGTCGCCTTCCTCCTCGCGTCGACAGAACCTCGTCGGCGATTCCTCCTCTCCGGATCTCCCTCTTCTTTCCTTCCCTGACCACCGCACCGGCCCTATAAGTAGCCCCGAACCTCCGCTCCTCATTCCACCCCCGAGCCCCCACTCTACCTCGCCAGAGCGCTGCCCACACCCTCGCCGGAGTTCGGATCCCCACCGAAGCTCCCGGAGCTCGTGCCCGTCGCCTTTGTAGTCCTCACTCCCCTCCGACACCACCAAAGTGCGCCGGACACCCGCCGCCATCGTTTGAAGCCCTAGGCCGCCGTCCCCAACCACCGGAGCGCCGCCCCCGACGACCTCGCCGCCTCGGCCTCGGCGGAGAACCCCCTCGTCGGCGAACCCTTTCTTTGTAAGCCCTCTTCCCTCCCTGGACCGTTCGATCGAAGATCAACGCGTTAGATTAGATCATTTTAAAATCGAACCGGTACGCGCTAAGCTTCGGTCACCCGCCCGCAAACGCCCGCACGCACACCCTCTCGGCCAACCACGACCCGACACGTAGCCCCTGTCCGATGAGTTTTATTTTTCCTTTTTCTGATTCTGTTTTAGAGAACAGAATGTTTTCTGTTTTTGTTTTTGTTATATCTTTTAAACTATTTAGAGTTTTTAGTTGATTCTTTTTGAATTAGTTCACATATTTGATGTTGTTTATGTCTGTATGCTTAGATTTCAAATTTGAGCTTTAAATTTTGAATCTAATCAAATTTGTTCAAATTACTAAAATATGTATAACTATAGTTTAAAAATATATTTTTGAGTGAATCTTTTTGCCACTGTTTGGTATTAGTTAAACCTATCATTCTACATGATTTGAGTATTTTTTTGAATAAATTTAGTTACTGTTTAAAAAAAAACAGAATCTGTTTAGTTCTTAATGTAGTTTAGTTTTTCTAATTTTAGTTTAATTTGAACCTGAATTAGTTTAACTTTTGTTAATAGTTTTCATGAGTTTCTGTTGTTTCAAATATTTGGGTAACATTACTTGCTAATATTTAGAATGATTGTTTAGTTTTATACCATGTTGTTATAGGAATCTTTATATCTTTTTCATTAGGTATAATTTTATAAAAAAAATTAGTTTTAGTTTCACAAACTAGATAGATGATTAAGTTAGATTTCTAATAAATAATTTTAGTAATTCTATTCTGTTAAGTAATATGATGATAATAATATTAGTGTTAATAATATTATTGTTTTGGTTTCCTATTCCAAAGTTATAGGAACATTCTAGTTATTTTCATTTTAGTAGTGTTTCTTTACACAAAAGTTTTAGTGTAATTGATTTTGTTTACTAAAATTGATTTTATTTACTATTTTTTTCTACTAGCTATTGCTTGGTTGTTTGTCTTAAAGTAGTAGCAGTAGAAGTTTTTGACACTAATTTTTTTTTTGTGAGTCAAAATATTTTTATTTTGATTTCTTTCTCTTGATTGATACTATTGAATGGTTTTAGTATTGTTTGTTTAACCCTGCTGAATTGTGTGAATTGTTTTGTATTTATGCTTATGGTGTGCTCTTGTTTGATTCGTTAGACCATCTGGAGTGCGAAGCTTGTTATCTAGAATCACTTGATTACGAGGATCGTCCGCAAGGCAAGTCACTTTGATCATGTATACCTATGTTATATTGCATTAGTTCTTCCATCACCCCAATTGCATGCAAAGTAGGTAAATTGGAAACTTGGTTACTTGTTGTAGTATCATGTGGTAGGTACCTCTCAACCCTTTGACACATTGGCCCCGGGAAATGTTGTTTTACATTTTGCTATGCTATTAGTAGACGAGGTTGGTTGTGTGATTCATGAGAGTTGTGAGTTAATAATTTAAAGACCTACATGATAATCAAGTCTTCAAGACTCCAAGTTCTTCAACTTACCTCTGGGTGGATGATGGTTGAACGGCGCCCTGGAGAAACCAGTGGTTAGCCTAGATGATGCTGGAGATTTGCCAGTATTCATGCGGAAAGGTCCACCTAGGCACAAAGAGATGGATGGATGCTTCAAGACCCAAGGCTTACCTGCACAGCCACAAGTCATTATGGGCTCTGGCTTGGTTGGATATCATGGTGACCCTGGACAGGCGATGCTACGAGATGTAGAAGAACGGTAGGAAAGGATGGGCACCGACAGAGTCTTAGGGAAACCCTTTAAAAGACCATGTTTTGGTCATCCGTTTCTCAAACACCATGAAGTGCGAGAAGTCCAACGGAGGCAACCAAATCTTGTGGGGAACGTGTGCAAAACTCTGCAGAGTACCCAAACCTAATCGATTAGCCGTGTCCACGGTCATGGACAGTTTGAGCCAAAGGAACTGAAACTATCTAGAACTCTCAACACAATTAATTATATTGATGTGGGTTATTAATGTCAACTTGGGTATGAGAATTGGTTGGTGGAACCATCTCATTAATCAACCAACATTGTAGTAATTATGCCTTTGCCCTCTCTTGTTGTAGGAAAAAACTTGGCGTTATGCAAAATTTACTACCCCACCTGCCATATTTGCATATAGACTAGATGATTACTTTCCCCCCTCTCTTGTGACTTTGCCGGCATATTCAATATGCTGACCTATACGGCTGCAACGTATCATGTTGCAGAGTACTTTTCCGACCAGGAGTGAGGATACGCTCTACGCTCGGTGAGATGCCCTTGGAGTCAGATGGACTCATCTACCTTCGAAGCTTCCGCAAGTTTATGGTTTAGTTTATCTCATGAGTTGGCCTTCAGCCACTTTATTGTAATCATTATTGTAATAAAGGACTCGATATGAGATTTCGATTAATTTATGCTGTGTGATTTCCCTTTGATATATACATTGATGTACCGTGTATGTACCAGCATGATCTTGGGATGGTACAGAAACAGCGGAGATTCGACCTTTCAGGTCGGGTCGCTACAGAAATGGTATCAGAGCACACGCTGACCGTAGGATGTAACCTCTAGGATTGGAAAAGCCTTAGGATTTATTTCTCTTTTGTCTTTAAAATTCTTATACTCTCATCTACTCGTTTCTGACTTCTCTTTGATTATTTTAAAATTTATAGATGGCCACCTTCATCCCAGTTTTGATCACGGAGTTTTGCCAGCCTAACGCAACGATGCCCTTTGGCAAGGAGCTGATGAGGATCATCAGGGACGTGAGGATTGCTTTGCCGAGCATCACCGGGACTCCTATCATGTATTTTCCACAAGACGGACGCTACAGGATTGAGATGCACATCCCCGGGAAGACCTTTGGGAATCGGAAGGAACCCATCGACTTCAAGTTTGTGGCACCCAGCTGGATACTTGGGAGAGACATGGCCATTCATCGTGCCCTTGGACGTATTCAGGAGGAATACAGAGGTGGAACCATTTCACCAGGACTCAGCATGGTTGGTCGCAGGGATGCCAATGGAAATATCATAACCACTCCCACTGAAGACACCACCATTTCCTATATCCAGACCTTGGAGACGCACATCAGGACCTTGGAGCTTCGGGTACGTGCCGACACGAAGACGATCAAGAGGCTGATGAACTGAGAGATTGACCTCGAAGCTGATTTACGGGAAGCCGAGTACGAGCATGAGTATGAGGTGAAGGATTTCTTAGAGAGGATCGACAAGCTGAACACTCGCATCGCAACTCTGGAGGAACAAATGGACATGGGTGAAAATCTTCATCCCAAAGGAGACATGGCTCCTTTGATCAGCAACGATGATGACTATGAGGAGAGCACCACCGGAGGAGACCACTTCACCATGTACTTTTGAGGACAACTTTAGTTATGCCCCCATGTATCTTCATTTTCGTCGTTAAGGCGTAGGTCGATGTTTAGTTGAATGAAGATTTGTATCTCGATGTTTGACTTTGAGTTTAATAAATGAATGAGTGTTTGGTGTGATATGTTTGTTGCATTGCATATGGGTAGTGAATTTGCCTTTTAGGTCATTGTTCTATTCTAATTCTCACCCCTCTGAAAACAGCAAGATGCCTCCGCGACGTGAGCCCGACTTCACTTTCCTGCCAGAGCTCACCCAACTTCTTCAGCAGCAGAACGCCCTGATGCAGCTGTTGATTCAGAATCAGACCAACAACCACAACAACGACCCTCCACCTCGAGGCGACAACCTCACCCGTTTTCTGAGACTGAATCCCCCAACCTTCTCCAGCAGCACAGAGCCCATTGTGGCAGATGATTGGCTCCACAAGATGGAGAGGGAACTCACCACCGCAGGATGCACTGAGGCTGAAAAAGTGCGTTTTGCCGCCCATCAACTGAAGGGCCCAGCAGCTTCATGGTGGGAGAACTACACCACCACATACCCCATTACCGATGTGACTTGGGAGCAGTTCAAGCAAGCTTTCCGCACCGCACATGTCTCAGCTGGAGCCATGAGCCTGAAGAAGCGTGAGTTTCACAACTTACGCCATGGGAACCGTTCCATGGCCCAGTACGTGGACGACTTCAGCACATTGGCTCGTTATGCACCAGGAGATGTGGCCGATGATGCAGCCAAGCAGGAAAAGTTCTTGGAAGGACTCAATGATGAGTTGAGCGTGCAGCTGATGGTGGCTACCTTCAGCAACTACCAGGAGCTGGTAGACAAGGCCCTCATCTTGGAGGGGAAGCAACAGCAAATTGAGAACCGCAAGAGGAAGTATGCACATGGGAAGTCTACCTCTGGAGCTCATCAGAAGCCCCGCTACACCCCGTACTCAGGAAATACCGGATCAGGGACCGGTAAGTATGGAGGACACACTCATCCAGTGCACAACCATGGAGGCCACCACCATGGAGGAAATGGGAATAATCGTCCCAACAATGGCAGCTTCAAGAATGGTAATGGAAGTGGGAATGGCAACCAACATCGTCCCGCTCCAGCTCAGAAGGATCTGAACCATATTACATGTTTCAAGTGTCAGAAGACAGGGCACTATGCCACTGAATGCCCTCAGAACAAGCAAGGGAATGGAAACGGCAACTCCGCAGCTAAGAAGCCAAATCTGTTTCCTCGTGCTCAGGTGAACCACCTCGATGTGGAAGAAGTGTATGATCAGCCCGAGACCGTGGTTGGTAAGTTTTTATTGCATTCACGTCCAGTTATGGTACTTTTTGATTCTGGTGCAACTCATTCATTCATATCAAGGGTAGTTGTGGAAAAGTATGGTTTACCCACCAGAACCCTTAGTCAGCCCATTAAGGTAAATTCCCCAGGAGGAATGATGACGGGAGGAATAGGATGCCACGCCCTGAAACTTCACATAGGAAACCATGTTTTTCCGACCGACCTCATCGTCTTAGAATCCCAGGGATTGGATGTAATCCTAGGCATGGATTGGATGACCAAGTATGAAGGAAATCTTGATTGCCCCAGCAAGTCTATTTCACTCACCACTCCGGAGAACAAGAGGATTAAGTATGTATCCCGACGCACACAGATGAGTGCTCGGTTAAATTCCCTCACAGGAGTTGTGCAGGAGGAAGTACCAGTTGTACGAGACTTTCCAGGTGTATTCCCGGAGGAATTACCAGGCATGCCACCAGATAGGGAGATTGAGTTTCTAATAGAGCTAATACCAGGGACAGCCCCAATTTCCAAGAGACCCTATCGGATGCCTGCAAATGATTTAGTGGAAATCAAGAAGCAGATTAAGGAGCTATTGGACAAGGGATATATTCGCCCAAGTTCATCACCTTGGGGAGCCCCAGTTCTTTTGGTGGAGAATAAAGATAAAACCTTGAGGATGGTGGTCGATTATTGAGCATTGAACGAGGTGACTATCAAGAATAAGTACCCTCTGCCGATGATTAATGACCTGTTTGACCAGCTAGTAGGCGCCAAAGTATTCTCCAAGATCGATCTTCGATCAGGGTATCACCAACTGAAGATTCGCGAACAGGATATACCCAAAACAGCTTTCACCACCAGGTATGGCTTATATGAGTATAGAGTCATGTCCTTTGGTTTGACTAATGCTCCTGCCTACTTCATGAATTTGATGAACAAAGTGTTTATGGAATACTTGGACAAGTTTGTCGTGGTGTTCATCGATGACATTTTGATATTCTCCAAGAGCGAGGAAGAACACAAGGAACACTTGCGTTTAGTTCTGGAGAAGCTTAGAGAGCATCAGTTGTATGCCAAGTTCAGTAAATGTGAATTTTGGCTGACGGAAGTCAGATTCCTTGGACATGTTATTTCCGGAGAAGGAATAGCAGTAGATCCCGCTAAGATTGAATCAGTCACTGAGTGGAAGTCACCCACCTCAGTTAAGGAGATCTGCAGTTTTCTCGGACTTGCCGGATATTACCGGAGATTCATTGAGCTCTCAAAGATTGCCAAGCCCATGACAGAGTTGTTGAAGAAAGAGTCTAAGTATATGTGGACTGAGGAATGTGAGGCCAGTTTCCAGGAATTGAAGCAACGTTTGGTCACAGCCCCAGTGTTGATACTGCCAAACAATCGAAAGGACTTCCAGGTTTATTGTGACGCATCCCGTCAAGGACTTGGAGGAGTACTCATGCAAGAGGGAAAAGTTGTAGCATATGCATCCAGACAGCCGTAGTGCACGCACTCAAGACTTGGAGACATTTCCTTATCGGAAATAGTTGTGATGTGTACACTGATCATAAGAGCCTGAAGTATATCTTCACGCAGAAGGAGTTGAACCTCAGACAGAGGAGATGGTTAGAGTTAATCAAGGACTATGACATGAGATTACATTAACATCCAGGAAAGGCAAATGTTGTGGCAGATGCTTTGAGTCGGAAGAGTTACGTGAACACACTCATAGCCGGAGGATTACCCCAGGAGTTAACCAAAGATCTCAGAGAGCTTCGGTTAGAGATAGTTCCGCAAGGATATGTTACCACACTTGAGATTCAGTCCACCTTGACCGAAAATTCGAGAAGCCCAGAAATCAGACAATGAGATAGCTAAGATAAAGCAGAGAATGAAGGAAGGCAAGGCTAAAGGCTTTCGTGAAGACGAACAGGGTACTCTATGGTTTGAGAACCGAATCTATGTGCCCCATGACCCAGAGCTCAGGAAGTTGATACTTCAAGAAGCCCACGATTCACCATACTCGATACACCCAGGCAATACCAAGATGTACCTGGATTTGAAGGAAGGTTACTGGTGGACAGGTATGAAGAAAGATATTGTCGAACATGTTGCGGTATCTGATGTTTGTCAGCAAGTAAAGGCGGAACATCAGAAACAAGCAGGGTTACTCCAACCTTTGCCGATACCCGAGTGGAAATGGGATAAGCTCGGTATGGACTTCATCACAGGACTACCTAGGACCCGTTTAGGACATGATTCCATTTGGGTAGTGGTCGATCGCTTGACCAAGGTGGCTCATTTCATTCCAGTGAAAACCACCTATACCAGTGCTAAGTTAGCCAAGATCTATATGACCAGGATCGTATGTCTGCATGGAGTTCCGAGGAGTATCGTGTCAGATAGAGGAACACAATTTACCTCAAAGTTTTGGCATCAGCTACATGAAACTTTGGGTACAAGACTGGAGTTCAGTACAGCTTTTCATCCGCAGACCGATGGACAGACTGAGAGAGTCAACCAGATTCTGGAGGACATGTTGAGAGCCTACGCGCTAGACTATGGGTCCAGTTGGGATGACAACTTACCTTACGCAGAGTTCTCGTACAACAACAGTTATCAGACCAGTCTGACGCTGGCCCCTTTCGAAGCTTTATACGGAAGAAGGTGCAGAACACCATTGACGTGGGATGGTGTTGGAGACCGACAACTTTTTGGTCCCGATCTTATCAGAGATTCTGAAGATAAGGTCAAACTGATTCGAGACCGACTCAAGATAGCTCAATCCTGGCAGAAGAGCTATGCTGATAACAAACGCAAGGAGGTGACATATGAAGTAGGGGATCGAGCATATCTCCGTGTGTCCCCACTTCGAGGAATCAAGAGGTTTGGTGTTAAAGGAAAGTTAGCACCCAGATTCATAGGCCCCTACAAAATTCTGGAACATCGAGGCGAAGTTGCATACAAGCTGGAATTGCCGGAAGGACCGTCCGGAGTTCATGATGTTTTCCATGTTTCCCAGTTGAAGAAATGCCATGCTGAGATGGCTGATATTCCTTTGGGAGACACAGTGCCCCTAGAGGCCATACAACTTGACAGTGACCTGACCTACGAGGAGAAGCCCGTCAGAATCCTCGAGACTGCCAACAGAGTTACCCGTAGCAAGATCCTCAAGTTCTGTAAGGTTCTGTGGAGTCACCACACCGAGGAAGAAGCCACCTGGGAACGCGAAGAAGATCTTCGTAGAGACCATCCGCACCTATTTTCTAGCCAACCCGAATCTCGAGGGCGAGATTCATCTTAAGGTGGGTAGGTTTGTAACATCCCAAAATTTCATTTTGGAATGTTATGATATATAGCCATGCATCATCATCATATTGTTTGAGAGAACATAATGGTTGAAGTGCTTCCTTTGAATTTCTGAAATGTCACTTTCATCTTTCCCTTTTTTCTTGTTTCACCTAATTGAAAACCTCTCGAAAAGTTCAAAGAAAAGAGGGGAGTAACATGACACTCCACACCAGGGACATCTTGGTGAAATATTTGAACAAGAAAACCAGGGGGCTGTTTGAAAAATTATTGCAAAAGGATTTAAAATCAAAATAGCAATTTCTGAAAATAATTTTTTAAAGTATTCAATATGACAGAGGAAAGATGTTCATTGAATAGCATTAATTCTCCTGATCATTTTGATATATATATTTCCTATATTTGGAAATGTTTTGAATGCTTTTAAATGAGTTTTACTGCTCTGGATATTAAAAAGGAAACGTTTTAATTTGAACCGGGCCGGCCCACAGCAGTTAAGTCCCAAAACCTTTCCGAGTTGACCGACCGACGCACTGATGCCGCCCTCCCTCTCTCTGTCGCCCTGGCCCCACCGCCCGATCCCGAAGACGCCGCGGTCGCCTTCCTCCTCGCGTCGACAGAACCTCGTCGGCGATTCCTCCTCTCCTCCTCTCCCTCTTCTTTCCTTCCCCGACCACCGCACCGGCCCTATAAGTAGCCCCGAACCTCCGCTCCTCATTCCACCCCCAAGCCCTCACTCTACCTTGCCAGAGCGCTGCCCACACCCTCGCCGGAGTTCGGATCCCCGCCGAAGCTCCCGGAGCTCGTGCCCGTCGCCTTTGTAGTCCCCACTCCCCTCCGCCACCACCAAAGTGCGCCGGACACCCGCCACCATCGTTTGAAGCCCTCTGCCGCCGTCCCCAACCACTGGAGCTCCGCCCCCGACGACCTCGCCGCCTCGGCCTCGCCGGAGAACCCCCTCGCCGGCGACCCCTTTCTCTGTAAGCCCTCTCCCCTCCCTGGACCGTTCAATCGAAGATCAACGCGTTAGATTAGATCATTTTAAAATCGAACCGGTACGCGCTAAGCTTCGGTCACCCACCCGCAAACGCCCGCACGCACACCCTCTCGGCCAACCACGACCCGACACGTAGCCCCTGTCCGATGAGTTTTATTTTTCCTTTTTCTGATTCTGTTTTAGAAAACAGAATGTTTTCTATTTTTGTTTTTGTTATATCTTTTAAACTATTTAGAGTTTTTAGTTGATTCTTTTTGAATTAGTTCACATATTTGATGTAGTTTATGTCTGTATGCTTAGATTTCAAATTTGAGATTTAAATTTTGAATCTAATCAAATTTGTTCAAATTACTAAAATATGTATAACTATAGTTTAAAAATATATTTTTGAGTGAATCTTTTTGCCACTGTTTGGTATTAGTTAAACCTATCATTCTACATGATCTGAGTATTTTTTTTGAATAAATTTAGTTACTGTTTTTAACAAAAACAGAATATGTTTAGTTCTTAATGTAGTTTAGTTTTCCTAATTTTAATTTAATTTGAACCTGAATTAGTTTAACTTTTGTTAATAGTTTTCATGAGTTTTTGTTGTTTCAAATATTTAGGTAACATTACTTACTAATATTTAGAATGATTGTTTAGTTTTATACCATGTTGTTATAGGAATCTTTATATCTTTTTCATTAGGTATAGTTTTATAAAACAATTTAGTTTTAGTTTCACAAACTAGATAGATGATTAAGTTAGATTTCTAATAAATAATTTTAGTAATTATATTCTGTTAAGTAATATGATGATAATAATATTATTGTTTTGGTTTCCTATTCCAAAGTTATAGGAACATTCTAGTTATTTTCATTTTAGTAGTGTTTCTTTACACAAAAGTTTTAGTGTAATTGATTCTGTTTACTAAAATTGATTTTATTTACTATTTATTTTTCTACTAGATATTGCTTGGTTGTTTGTCTTAAAGTAGTAGCAGTAGAAGTTTTTGACACTAAAAATATTTTTTGTGAGTCAAAATATTTTTATTTTTATTTCTTTCTCTTGATTGATACTATTGAATGGTTTTAGTATTGTTTGTTTAACCCTGCTGAATTGTGTGAATTGTTTTGCATTTATGCTTATGGTGTGCTCTTGTTTGATTCGTTAGACCATCCGAAGTGCGAAGCTTGTTATCTAGAATCACTTGATTATGAGGATCGTCAGCAAGGCAAGTCACTTTGATCATGTATACCTATGTTTTATTGCCTTAGTTCTTCCATCACCCCAATTGCATGCAAAGTAGGTAAACTGGAAACTTGGTTACTTGTTGTAGTATCATGTGGTAGGTACCCCTCAACCCTTTGACACATTGGCCCCGGGAAATGTTGTTTTACATTTTGCTATGCTATTAGTAGACGGGGTTGGTTGTGTGATTCATGAGAGTTGTGAGTTAATAATTTCAAGACCTACATGATGATCAAGTCTTCAAGACTCCAAGTTCTTCAACTTACCTCTGGGTGGATGATTGTTGAACGGTGCCCTGGAGAAACCAGTGGTTAGCCTAGATGATGCTGGAGATGTGCCAGTATTCATGCGGAAAGGTCCACCCAGGCACAAAGAGATGGATGGATGCTTCAAGACCCAAGGCTTACCTGCACAACCACAAGTCATTATGGGCTCTGGCTTGGTTGGATATCATGGTGACCCTGGACAGGCGGTGCTACGAGATGTAGACGAACGGTAGGAAAGGATGGGCACCGACAGAGTCTCAGGGAAACCCTTTAAAAGACCTTGTTTTGGTCATCCGTTTCTCAAACACCATGAAGTGCGAGAAGTCCAATGGAGGCGACCAAATCTTGTGGGGAACGTGTGCAAAACTCTGCAGAGTACCCAAACCTAATCGATTAGCCGTGTCCACGGTCATGGACAGTTTGAGCCAAAGGAACTGAAACTATCTGGAACTCTCAACACAATTAATTATATTGATGTGGGTTATTAATGTCAACTTGGGTATGAGAATTGGTTGGTGGAACCATCTCATTAATCAACCAACATTGTAGTAATTATGCCTTTGCCCTCTCTTGTTGTAGGAAAAAACTTAGCGCTATGCAAAACTTACTACCCCACCTGCCATATTTGCATATAGACTAGATGATTACTTTAGCCCCCCCTCTTTTGTGACTTTGCCGGCATATTCAATATGCTGACCTATACGGCTGCAACGTATCATGTTGCAGAGTACTTTTCCGACCAGGAGTGAGGATACGCTCTACGCTCGGTGAGATGCCCTTGGAGTCAGATGGACTCATCTACCTTCGAAGCTTCCACAAGTTTATGGTTTAGTTTATCTCATGAGTTGGCCTTCAGCCACTTTATTGTAATAATTATTGTAATAAAGGACTCGATATGAGATTTTGATTAATTTATGCTGTGTGATTTCCCTTTGATATATACATTGATGTACCGTGTGTGTACCAGCATGATCTTGGGATGGTACAGAAACACCGGAGATTCGACCTTTCAGGTTGGGTCGCTACAATTATCATATTTCCTTGTTAATGATAATCATTTATTATACATGCTAGAATTATATGGATCGAAAGCTCAGATACATATGGGTACATAGACAACATCGTGTCCCTAGTGAGCCTCTACTAGACTAGATCATTGATCAAAGATGGTTAAGGTTTCCTAACCATAGACATGAGTTGTCATTTGATAACGGGATCACATCATTAAGAGAATAATGTGATGGACAAGACCCAACCATAAGCAGAGCATTTTATCGTATCACTTAGTTTATTGCTACTCCTTTCTTCGTGTCAAGTATCTATACCTAAGACCATGAGATCATGCAACTCCCTGACACCGGAGGAATGCGTTGTGTGTATCAAATGTCACTTCATAACTAGGTGATCATAAAGGTACTCTACAGATATCTCGAAGGATGTATGTTGGGTTGGCATGGATCGGGCCTGGGATTTGTCACTCCGTAGGACCGAGAGGTATCTCTAGGCCCTCTCAGTAATACAACATCACAAGAAGCTTGAAAGCAGTGTGACTAAGGATTTAGTCACGGGATCTTGTATTACGAAACGAGTAAAGAGACTTGCCGATAATGAGATTGAACTAGGTATGGAGATACCGACGATCGAATCTCGAGCAAGTAACATACCGCTGGACAAAGGGAACTACATACGGGGTTGACTAAATCCTTGACATCAAGGTTCGACCGATGAAGATCTTCGTGGAATATGTAGGAACCAATATGGGCATCCAGGTAACGCTATTGGTTATTGACCGGAGAGATGTCTCGGTCATGTCTACATGATTCTCAAACCCGTAGGGTCCGCATGCTTCATGTTCGATGACAAAATAGTATTATTGGGTTATGTATGTTAGTGATCGAATGTTGTTCGGAGTCCCGTATGAGATCCCGAACATGACGGGGAGCTCCGGAATGGTCCAAACGTAAATATTTATATATGGAAAGTTTTTTTGGGGTTCCAGAAAAGTTTGAGTTTTTTCGTTATTATACCGGAAGCTTCCAGAAGGTTCTGGAACATTCGGAGGAGTCCAAAAGTCCACCAAGGGTTCCACTGTGTCCCAAGGGCCAGCATGCATGGGCTAAGGGGAGGCACCCTGGCCTTCTTAGGCCAGGCGCACAAGTCCCTCAAGCCCATGTGGCTTGGGAAAGGTGGAAAGTTCACGTGTGTACGGAAAAGGGGGGAACTCGAATAGTAGTCCAACTCCTCCCACTTGGTTGCATCCCTATGGCTTAGAGGGATGGACACCATGCTCGTCCACCTATATATAGAGAGAGGAGGGGGCACCCCTAAGAGTATACACAAGCCTTTGGTGCCCCTCTCTCTCCCGTTACTCCGTAGCTCCTTCGTTCCTCATTCTGGTAGTGCTTGGTGAAGCCCTACTGGACTAGCTCCACAACCACCTCCACCAAGCCGTCGTGCTAGCTGAGAACCCATCTACTACTGTGCCCTCGCTCGCTGGATCGAGGAGGTGAAGATGTCATCGAGCCGCATGTGTGCTGAACGCGGATGTGTCGTCCGTTCGGGGCTTGATCGGGACGGATCGCAATTTGATCATGAAGACGTACGACTACATCAACCGCGGTCTTAACACTTCCGTTTAACGATCTACAAGGGTATGTAGATACACTCCCCCTATCATAGCTATGCATCTCCATGGATAGATGTCGTGTGTGCGTAGGAATTTTTTGTTTCCCATGCAACATTCACCAACAGTGCCATCATGAGCTAGGTCTATGCATAGATGATATGCACAAGTAGAATACAAAGTGTTTGTGGGTGTTGATGTTCACAATGCCTACCTACTTAGTCTTATTTTGATTCGGCAGTATTATAGGATGAAGCGGCTCGGACCAACCTTACTTGTCGTCACAGAAGAGACCGGTTCCACCGACTAACATGACTTGTTTGCATAAAGGTGGCCCGCGGGTGTCTGTCTCTCCCACTTTAGTTGAATCGAATTCGACACAGGCAGTCCTTGTAGAAGGTTAAAAGGCAACTTGAGTACCAATGTTGTGGCTTTGCGTACGTAAGGATGGTTCTTGCTCGTTGTCCATAGCAGCCACGTAAAACTTGCAACAATGAAATAGAGGACGTCTAGCTTGTTTTTGCAGGGCATGTTGTGATGCGATATTGCCAAGACTTGATTTGATATATGTGATGTATGGGATGATCATATTTTGTAATAGTTATCACGACTTGCATGTCGATGAGTACGGCAGCCGACAGGAGCCATAGGGTTGTCTTTAATTTATTTTGTGCCATTTACTTTACTGTATCACTAATGAGTTAGAAGTAGTTGTAGAAGCAAATAATTGACGTGACAACCACATGATGACACGATGACGGAGATCATGGTGTCATGCCGGTGACGATGGAGATCATGCTAGTGCTTTGGAGATGGAGATCAAAAGCACAAGTTGATGATGGTCATATCATGTCACTTATATGATTTGCATGTGATGTTTATCCTTTTATGCATCTTATTTTGCTTAGGATGACGGTAGCATAAAAGATGGTCCCTCACTAAATTTCAAGATAAAATTGTGTTCTCCCCAAGTATGCACTATTGCGAAAGTTTGTCATTTCGAAGCACCTCGTGATGATCGGGTGTGATAGACTCTTTCTTCGCATACAATGGGTGTAAGCCAATTTTGCACAAGCAGAATACTTCGATTAAACTTGATGAGCCTGATACTTGTGATTTGCGTTGGGTTTTCAGTGAAGAGGAACGGGTAGTTGCAACACAATATGGATAAGTATTTCCCTCAGTTAAGATACCTAGGTTTATCAAACCAATAGGAATATCAATCCACAACTGTCTTCAGTAGTTGCACACAAAAGAGTAAACAACTTGCACCCAACACGGCAAGAGTGTTGTCAATCCCCCTGATCTTGTTATTTGCAAGCAAGTGAATTGTGTAGATAGTAGTAGATAATTCTAAATTGGAAAATAGAATAAAAACAAATAAATGGCAGCAAGGTAAAGATAGGATTTGTAATAAATATATATAAGTGAATAGACCAGGGGGCATAGTTTTCCCTAGCGGCATCTCTCATGTAGGCAGAATACGATGGGTAAACAAATTAATGTTGGTCAATTGTGTGGGATCACTAGAAGAGTATGTCTAGAGGGGGGGTGAATAGACTACTAGCAGGAATTTAAAATCTACACAAGGCACAAAGTTATGTGTTGGCAGATTTTAGCAATTATAGCAAGTCTAGTACACCCTACACATGCAAGTCATCAAGTATAGCAGCGGAAAGTAAAGACATTGCATATGCAAGTGAGCAGTAGAGGTAGGAAGATCAAACGCATGAAGGAAATGAAGATTTTTCCTGTGGTTCCAATAGGTGGTGCTATCGTACGTCCACGTTTATGGAGTCTTCAACCCACAAAGGGTAACGGTCACGAGAGTCCACAGAGGGCTCCATCCATAAGGGTCCATGAAGTAGCAACCTTGACTATTCCATAACGGCTTCCGTACACGAAGGACTAGCCTCACTATGGGTAGATCTTCACGAAGTAGGCGATCTCCTAACCCTTACAAACTTCTTGGTTCACTCCACAACACAAAGTAGGAGGCTCCCAAGCGACACCAAACCAATCTAGGAGGCACCACCCTCCAAAAGGTAATAGGCTTGATAATGATGATGAACTCCTTGCTATTGTGCTTCAAGATGATAGACTCCTCAACACACAATCACTCTCTCACAAATTTGGCTATGGTGGAAGAGATTGATTGGGTGTAAAGCAACTTGGGGAGGCTGGAGATCAAGATTCATATGGTTGGAATGGAATGGCATGATCTCAACACAAGAGTAGGCGGCTCTCTCTCGGAAAATCTGATAGGATAGGTAGGATCTGTTATGACTGCTTCTCTTGAGAGTGAGTGGTGGTGGAGTGGTATATATAGGCATCTCCAAAAATCTAACCGTTACAACTAATAAGTTAGACTCAGTGAAATCGATGTGTTAATCTCGTTGGTACCGAGTTTCCTCAAAGGGAACAAGTTTTGAATCTTGGTGAAACTGATACATAAAACTCGGTTGCATCGATAAGGTGACCAACGGTCAGATTGCCAAACTCGGTGACGCCGATTCAACAAACTCGGTGGTACCAATTTTGTGAATTTTCCTAACAGGAAGTTGGCAACCCAAACTCGGTGACACCGAAGCAGAATCGGTTGCACTGAAGGGTTAGGGTTTGGCTGAGTCTGTCTGAGGCTGAGAATCGGTGGCACCGAGTGGAAAGTGTTGGTTGCACCGATTTTGGATATTCGGCTTTGGATAGACTTTTGTGGAAGAGCTTGTGGGCGTATGTGGTGACTATCACCAGTGCACGTATGAGCATTTTATTCACCAACAGTACCTTACCCCCTTTTGATAGTACTGGCTTTCCTATGGACTCAAAGTGATTTCTCACAAAGTAAAATGTAGAGTCCTCTTGCTTGAAGCTTTGCCAAACTATTCCTTCTCCTTCTTATTCATGGGGATACTCTCCACACTCCTTTTTGCCAACCTTCTCTGTGGACTTTATCTGAAATACACTAGATGAAAGTATTAGTCCAAGAGACAATGTATGTTGTCATGAATTATCAAAACCACCAAGGGACCACATTGTCCTTTCAAATTGATAGAAAAGTGCATAGTTATGTCATATTCATGGCAATGATCATGTATATATAGGCATCACATCCATAAGCAAATAGGCTAACTCCTACCTACACCTGTTACTATTACTCCACCGATCGACCGCTATCTAGCATGCATCTAGAGTATTAAGTAAAACAGAGTAATGCTTGGAGAACATTGACATCATCTAGACAAAGAGAATTCAATTAGTATGACGTAACCCCCATCATTTTATACTTAGTGGCAACAATACAAAGACGTGCCTTGTCCCTTTCTGCCACTGGGATAAAGAGCACCGCCAGATTAAACCCACTACAATGCACCCCTCTCATAGAGAAATATCAATCTAGTTGGCCAAACTATCTCAATAGATCGGAGAGCATTACAAAGCTACAATGATCATGCAAATAAGAATTGTAATATTCAGAGGTGACTCGAATACTTTTCATGAATTATCTCAAACATAAACCTGTAATTCATAGGATCCCAACAAACGCACCATACAAAAGAATTACATTTGATAGATCAAAGCCAAGATGTGATGATCATTGTATTGAATATTAAAAGAGAGAGATAGAGATAGTCATCTAGGTACTAACTACGGACCCGTAGGTCTATGGTGAACTACTCACACATCATCATGAGGGCAACAAGGTTGATGAAGAGGCCCTCCGTGATCGATCCCCCCTCTGGCAGGGTGCCGGGACGGAGCTCCAGATGGGATCGCGGTGGAACAAATACTTGAGGCAGTAGAAAAAGTGTTTCGGGATGCCCTCTAGGTTTTTTTGGAATATATGTGAATTTATAGGCCAGTGAACGAGGGCTAGGAGGGCCACCAGGGAGGGATAAGCCATCAGGGTGTGCCCCATTGGCTTGTGCCTCCCTCGTGCGACCTCTGATCTTCTTCCGAAGCTTTCACGTCTTCTTTTGGTCCAGAAAAAGACATACAAAATTTTCGAGGCAATTAGACTTTGTTTGGTACTCTAAACCTGAAAAGTAAAAAAACACGCAGAAAACAGCAACTGGCACTAGGCACTGGGACAATAGGTTACTGCTAAAAAATAATATAAATTGATAAATTGTTACTCAAAAAGTATCCTAGAATGATAATATGTCAACATGAAACAATACAAAATTATAGATAGGTTGGATACGTATCAGCATCCCCAACCTTAATTTTTGCTCGTCCTCAAGTAGGTAAATGATAAAAACAGAATTTCTAATGTGACATGCTACCCAATATGTAATATTTTGCATGTATGCTCACTGAGAAACAATGAATTAACGAACATCAACATAGTAATATTTATAAGCATAAGCAACAAAATCATCAATCTTTCAAAGTATACTATCCTAAAAGAATGTTTACCCTCATTAATTTTATCATATTAGCAAGGCATGGCTCCGTCTTCACCACATTAATACAAATGTCAAGCACCATGGTTTCTGTCGTGGTTTTGTCACGGTTGATGTCCGAGGAATTAGGTTCGAGGCCATTGCTAAGGTGATGGACTCAAAGGGGTTGGTTGGGACGAAGGACACGAATTTACCCAGGTTTGGCCCCTCAAGAGGTAAAAGCCTACGTCTTGCTTGTGTTGTATTGATTGGAGTATGGATTACAAGGGAGCGGATTCGCTTGACCTAGTTGTCGATTAGTTGGTTTCTGTCTAAGTTGCCTCGAGTCTCGCCTTTATATAGGAGGCTAAGACCGCGGGTTACACAAGTCTCATACCGACTCTTACAACGTATCCGAGTCTATCTCTATGTCGCCTTACCATCTTGGGCAAGCCGCCTCC
Organism: Hordeum marinum; assembly: GCA_022496015.1. Classification (NCBI taxonomy): domain Eukaryota; kingdom Viridiplantae; phylum Streptophyta; class Magnoliopsida; order Poales; family Poaceae; genus Hordeum; species Hordeum marinum. Next base: position 393,535,847 of record CM039672.1, read on the forward strand.
GGGCGGCTTAACCACCCGGGTCTTCATGCTATCTTCTGTCCCAGGCCTTGTCTTGGCCCATCTTGGTAAGCCGTCATAGGGCCAGGCTTACGTCCTTGGTCTGAACCATGAGCCACCAGGTATGACCCGGCCCCACCTCGGCAGGTCTTACCATGGGGTTATATACCCAACATTAGGTCCCAGGTTGATTTGAGCTTGCTCATGTCAATCGTCTAGTTTACTTGGTGGCGAGTCTCACTCTTCATTACCTGAAAGTAAGATATGTAACCTGCCGTGACGTCATACCGGATATGCCAAAAAGATTCCCTGATGATCACAACGGATCTTTCATCATTAAACTGACGGCCCAAAAATAGAGGTGTCCGTCTCGGTCGGCTAGTTTCGGTCGCCTTGATTCCCGCGCCTGTTTCCTCTTTCCAGCCTCTTAAATAGGACAGCGAAAGGTCCTTCTCATTTCCTCCGCTTCCTACGCCTCTTCTTCTTCCTCTCGATGCCGCGGCCACCGAGCTCCCTTGCTCCGGTGAAGCTTCATCGCTGTCGTCGCCCTAGGCCATTGCATTAACCTGAACGGACCAGAGTACTGCCCGTCACTGCCGCATCATCTCCGGTATGTCTTTCTCCATCCCCTAGATCTGTAGCTTAGGGTGATAAATCCATGGAGTTCTTCGGTCCGCTAGAGCGCAAGTTCTTCGTAATGCCGAATGATATATAGCCCAGTAGGTCTTGTAATGATCCTCTTCCCATTGTGGTAAACCGTAGGAATTTACCAATAACCTAGTACAGATCTATAGTTGCTTCCTTTTACTGCCCTCAAACTTTGTCAGTTCTTCTCTCAATTCGTCACTAGGTCTAAAATAAATCTGTTTTTCCTCTGTCTGTAGATCTGTCACTGCAAAGAAAATATGTGAATCATGTTTTCCACACTTAGCTGTATTTTGATTCGTTCCTCTGCAATCTTAACCCGACATTAAACTTCCGACTCTCACCATGAATTGCACCGGTGGCTTAGCTTCGTAGAGCTTAGATTTCATCATCCTCCCTTACTTGTCTATCACCTTCTAACTCGCTGCGCGTTGTTACTTTCCATAGTTGTAAGACGCCATTATGCCTCGTGCATCCTCTTCCTGTAACTGGGTCGGCTCCGCAGTCTCTGAGGATTTTTTGAAGGATTTCATAGTTGTAGGGACCTTGCCAGCCAAAGATGTCATTCATTGGCGGGTTCTAGGCAATGAGAAGAAACCCATCCTTCAAGAGGGCGAAGTAGTCATATTCTCAGACCACCTTACACGCGGTTTCAGCCCGTCGGACTCTAAATTTTTCCGTGATGTCCTTCATTTCTTCAAGCTACATCCTCAAGATATTGCACCTAACTCCATCTCAAACATGTGCAACTTCCAAATTCTCTATGAAGTTTACTTACAAGAAGAGCCATCGGTTGACCTCTTCTGTGAGTTCTTCTGTGCAAACCGTCAGACAGAAGTAGCAGTTGGCTTAAGCTCGGAGCTCGGCGGAATCTCCATTCAAAGAAAACGGGATATGATCTTTCCAGTTGTTCGAATGCCAAGTCACCCCAAGTATTGGAACAAAACCTGGTTTAATTGTAAATACACCTCTCCAGAGGGAGAACGCCCATCGTCGGGTTATCGTCCGACCCGACTCCGCACCAATACTGAACTCCCTGACCGGATGTCGGCCTCCGAACGGGCGAAGTATGCTCCGGCTTACACCAAAATTAGATCCCTTATGGCCAATGGTCTGAAAGGGATGGATCTGACCCACTGATGGGTCTCTTGGAAAGTCATGCCTCTGAGCCGGAGAAGATGTCTCATGTATGAATATACGGGTGTTGCCAATGACCCCCTCTGCTTTAATCCTACCTCGTTGTCAGAAGATGATATCGTTGCCGCCATCAAAAGCCTTATCCATGAGTCTCAAGGATCTTGCTGCACCATAGGATTACCACCCTTCTGTGCCGTGAACCCGACCCCAGATGTAAGGGTGACTCTCAATATCCTTACTTCCGTGTTACTTATTCATGTATGTTTGCAATCTAAACCTCTTCCGGCGGCTTTTACTTTCAGGTTAACTCCAGCTTCTGGAAGAAGAAATACGTTCCTCCTCCAAAGAAGTCTAAGGAGAAAACCGGCGGCCGAAAGAAGAAGACTGTACCTCAAGAGCAACCTGAGGTTGACGATTCAGAGGTAGAACTTCACTCTCTTGACCGTCTTACTATGCACCTTACTAACAGTAATAACTTCATAGGACGAGACACGGACAAACCATGCCAACGCTCCTGAGGTAACCTATGTCTCATCTGACTCGGAACATCTTGCACCATAGTAGATACGGTGGGTCATCCGAAAAGTCCCATTTTCTCATCCTCTTGCTTACTTAGACCCCAACTTTCTTTTGGAAAAGCAACAACAACTCTCCCGACGCCAGACCCGGAGCACTGGCTCTGAAGATCTTATGGACAAGTTGTCTCACTCTCCAGTTCAATGGAAATGGCCGGCTGAGGTATTTGTTTCACTTGGTTTAATGTTTTCAAACTTAACTTACAACTTTACTCTGTCTTTATAATGCTTTAACTACTTTCAGGAATCACCCCCTTCATCAGGCGACTCTATAGCAACCAAGCTGCCACCTCTGAAGATCAACCCAGAGTATGTGCTTTCATGCTTCCATCCTATATTTGTTACCCTTGAACTTTATACAATAACCTTCTATGCTTTCCAGGGCTCAAGCAAAACGAAGGAAGACCGTCGGGTCTACCTCGGCCCCCACTGCCCAAGAACTGGAGGCTGCCAAGTCGGATTCTCCGGTTGCACACGCCGATCCTTCTGCTGTCTCAAAGGATATGCCCGAAGATGCTCGTCGTTCTGTCAAGCCGACGTCCCATGAGACGGCAATTGAGAGTCCTCTGAGGACCAACTCTAAGCCACCAAGCCCTTCAACGGCTGTTGATAATTCAGATATTCCGAACGTCATCATTACCGGTACCAGTTTTCAAACCCCTCAACCTCGTGTGTTGACAAAGCACACTGAGAAAACTGAAGCCATTGACAAGCTAGACTTTGAGCTCCCCATGCTAGAGAAGTTAACTGCTGATGAGCTACATGTCGATTATCTGAACCGCCTCTCCACAAGCGAGAACATGGAGCTCAAACTTGTTAATTTGTAGTCTTGGAGAACAAACAGGCATTAGCCCCCAAGTGTCGGCTGAACTTGATGAAGATGAGCCGGAACTTACTTGTTGTCTTGGAGAACAAATAGACATTAGCCCCCAAGTGTCGGCTGAACTTGATGAAGATGAGACGGAACTTACTTGTAGTCCCTCTTTTACTTGTTGTCTGTCACAGGAAGCTTTAAGCAATGCCGAGTCTGAACTGACCGGCTTAAAGAGCAATCTGGCCTCCCAGCAAGCCGCCAAAAGTGAAGCATGGGAAAAGTGTTGGCTTGCTGCCGAAGAGCTTACAGAAGCTAAATCTGAACTTGTTGCATTCAAAAAAGCTGCTGAGGCAGAGCAAACTGCTCTGGCCAAACGTGCAGACGACGCTGATGAGCGACTCATGGTCGTATCAGACGAGTTACAATCCTTGAAGCACCATATCTCGAAGATGACATCTGCTATCTTTGGTAAGTACTAAAGACTCAATCAATCTTCTTGCTTGAAAAGTTACACAGGCGGCTTATAACATAAAATCCGTCTTGTGTAGGCCAAAGAAGCTGTCAACTTTGTGCTGACAGCCTATTGCAGCTGAAAGCCGTCTACACTTTGTCAGAGCAATTGTATTGCGGTACTCTCTGCACCATTAGGGCTATGCTGAACAAGGAAAGCATCCCCAAGTTCATGAAAGGAGTCATAGAGATGTTGTCAACTCTGGCAAAGCAAATTGAGGAACTCAAAAAATCAGCCGCCAGGAAGGGAGCCATTGCAGCAATAAGCCGGGCTTTGGGCTTTGCCCCGGAGCTAACTCCTGAAGAGATGATGGATGGCTTTCCATCAAAGAACGATGACAGCTCAGAATTCACAGAAGCCGACTATTCTCATTGTATGAAGGCCTCCAGGGTTCTTGCATCAGTTTTAGCGGAAGAAGTCAACCTGTCAACGTATTAGGTGGCTTACAATGTTGAGAACAAGCGAATGTGTGACCCAACCTTCGAGGCCGGGGATTTAACTCCAGCACGCCGTAAGCATCTATTTGCTCCTGACATTGACCCGTCTCCCCTCTTTGAAGAGGAAAACTTTGAAGCTTTAACCAACTGCAACTGGGACGTGGACAATCTCCAGATCGAGGAGGTCGAAGACCCGTCGCAGGATGACCCATCGTCCAGCTGATCAACTTGATAATGCCATGGTATAAACCCGGCTTCATGACCCGTCGAATCTTGGGGCGGTGTAAAAAAATTTGAGTCCTTCTTTTTGAGCTCTATGGAGAGCATTGTAATAGGCCTTTAGAGAAAACCTTGTCTTGCCTGAACTGTGCCATCGTGCACATAAGAAATCGCCCGGCTTTAACATATTATGTCTGCCTTGTTCTTCAACTCATATTAGATGTTGTGGTGGCTCTTCTTAGAGAAACTGTCTGTGATGGCATAATACTTTCCGCACTGTTAGGAGGGCGGCTTAGAATAGCACAACGCAGAGATGTTGTATCTTTCTTGTTCTTTTCTAAGAACTCATGTGTCGGTTCTTCTGGGTGGACTCACTACTTAAAACTCCTTATCAGTATAGGGTCTCTATCGAGATTGGCCGTCAATTTATGTGAACGGCTCAGGGTCTCTAAGCGATATTAACTTACAAGAAGTGTAACGTCCTAGAAAGAGACGTGGTAGGGCATGAGTACCCTGGTATCCCATAAACTGCCTCTCACGTGACATAAATCCGTCGTTTTAACCTTAAACAGTGCAGGATCTTTAAAAGATTAACTGTCTACGAGTACGAGCGGGCCACATAGCGGAGAGCCGGCAGTAGATGAGAGAGTTTATCCTCGCTTTCCGTAAGCCGGCCCTCACGTGACAAGAACCGTCGATTTAACCTTAACCAGTACAGGGTCTCTATCGAGATTGGCCGGCAATTTCTTCGAACCGGCTCAGGGTCTCTAGGTGAGATTAATTGGTAAGAGTTTGGCGGGTCACCTAGTGGAGCAGCATCAGCTTACAGGCAGGTTTAAACCTAGTGGCTTAAGAGCCGATCAAGAGGGTATGTAAGCTAAACCCGGCGGGGTGGAAGCCCCCAAATGACCTTGTTGACGGAATCAACTGTTTGGCTTGAGAGCCAATCAATAGGGTCTGATAAGCTAAACCCGGTAGGTTAGAAGCCCCCTAGATGACTTGTTGACAGAGTCAACTTTTTGGCTTAAGAGCCGATCAATAGGGTCTGATAAGCTAAACCCGGTGGGTTAGAAGCCCCCTAGATGATCTGTTGAAAGAGTCAACTTTTTGGCTTAAGAGCCGACCAATAGGGTCTGATAAGCTAAACCCGCCAGGTTAGAAGCCCCCTAGATGGCCTGTTGAGAGAGTCAACTTTTTGGCTTAAGAGCCGATCAATAGGGTCTGGTAAGCTAAACCCGGCAGGTTGGAAGCCCCCTAATTGACCTTTTTTGCACAAACTGAGATATGCGAAACAGCAGAGGCCCCGGCTTGTAGGGATGCCAACATTATTCACATATATATGATATGTACAATGATGGTGTACAATGTCAAGTCTCAATGACTTTAGGTATAATAAGGCCGCAGTTGAGCTATGTTCCACGGCCGGCGGGTCTCCTGCCCAGAAGTGCTTGATTCGTCTCGTATATCAATGAGGTAATACGACCCGTTGTTGAGATTTCTGCTGACCACGAAAGGTCCTTCCCATGGAGGGGATAACTTATGTGCATCTGTCTGATCTTGAATCAACCGCAACACTAAGTCGCCTTCTTGAAAAGTTTGGGTCTTAACTCTGCGGCTATGATAGCGACGCGGGTCTTGCTGATAAATCGCCGATCGGGCCGCCGCTAGATCACGCTTTTCCTCCAAGGAATCCAACGCGTCTTGACTTGTTGTTTCCTTATCCGCCTCAACGTAAGCCGCCACCCATGGAGAGTCATGAAGTATATCGCTTGGTAACACGGCTTCCGTGCCATAAACCATGAAGAAAGGCGTATAGCCTGTTGACATGTTGGGAGTAGTTTGGATGCTCCATAAGACAGACGACAACTCCTCTACCCAACAACCCGGAGTTCGTTGCAAGGGAACCGTAAGCCGGGGTTTGATACCTCTCAAGATTTCCTGGTTAGCACGCTCTGCCTGACCATTTGATTGTGGATGAGCAACCACAGAAATGTCGAGTCGGATGTGCTCACTTTCATAGCCCCCTTGGATAAGTACATGCCATTATCTGTGATGACACTGTGAGGGTAGCCAAAATGGTAGATCAGCTTTTTAACAAATTGAACCGCCGTAGCCGCGTCACACTTGCTGGCCGGCTCATCTTCTACCCACTTGGTAAATTTGTCCATGGCCACCAAGAGGTGGGTCTTCTTGTCCTTGGATCTCTTGAAATGCCCGGCCATATCAAGCCCCCAGACTCCAAATGGCCAGGTAATTGGAATCATGCGCAACTCCTGAGCCGGAATGTGAGCACGCCGGCCGAACTTCTGACATCCATCGCACTTGCGAACCAAGTCTTCCGCATCCTTATGAGCCGTCAGCCAAAAGAAGCCATGTCGAAAAGCCTTGGCCACCAGAGATTTTGAACCGGCATGATGACCACAATCGCCAGCATGAATTTCATTCAAAGTTTCCTTGCCTTCTTCAAGCGAAACACAACGTTGGAAGATGCCAGTGATGTTGCACTTATGTAACTCACCATTGATGATTGTCATAGACTTAGACCGCCTAATGATCTGCCTCACCAGGTTTTCCTCCTCGGGTAACTCGTTGCGAGCCAAATACGCCAGATAAGGCTGGGTCCAGTCAGGAATAGCATGTAGAGCCGCCACCAGCTGTCCCTCCGGGTCAGGTATAGCCAAGTCTTCCTCTGAAGGTAACTTAACTGACGGGTGATGTAGCACGTCTAAGAAAACATTAGGCGGTACCGGTTTTATGCTGAGAGCCCAGTCTTGAGAGTGCATCGGCTACCTCATTCTTGCGACGATCAACATGATCCACTTGATAAACCTTGAAATGACCAGCAATGACATCCACCGCTTGACGATAAGCCGCCATCCGCGGATCCTTGGAATCCCAAGTGCCTGAAACTTGTTGGGCCACGAGGTCTAAGTCGCTGAGACACCTAACTCGGCTCGTTCATCTCTTTATCCACTCGAAGGCCATGAAGCAAAGCTTCGTACTCAGGTGCATTGTTAGTAAAGGGAAACAACAACCTTAACACGTAACAGAACTTGTCACCTTTGGGGGAAGTTAAGACAACCCCTGCCCCTGATCCTTCCAGTTGCCTGGATCCATCAAACTGGATTGTCCAATATGTGTTATCCGGCTTTTCCTCGGGCGCCTGACACTCCGTCCAGTCGTTTATGAAATCCACTAAGGCTTGAGATTTGACCGCCGTGCGAGGCATGTATTTCAGATTGAGAGGTCCAAGCTCTAACGCCCACTTAGCAATCCTGTCGGTGGCTTCTTTGTTTTGAATTATGTCTCCCAACAGGGCAGAGCTAACCACTATGATCTGGTGCCCTAGGAAGTAATGCTTCAGCTTACGATTAGCCATGAACACCCCATATACCAGCTTCTGCCAATGTGGATACCTCTACTTGGACTCTGTCAGGACTTCACTGATATAATAAACCGGCCTCTGAACCGGATATTCCTTCCCTGCCTCCTTACGCTCAACAACGATCGCGACGCTGACTGCCTTGTTATTAGCCGCCACGTATAAGAGCAAAGGTTCCTTCTCAGCCGGAGCCGCTAAGACTGGCGGCTCAGTGAGCTGTCTCTTGAGTGTCTCAAACGCCTCACCCGCCATCGTACTTCATACAAAGTTGTATGTATTCTTCATCATCTGGTACAACGGGATGGCGTTCTCACCAAGGCAGCTTATGAACCGGCTTAATGCAGCGATCCACCCTGCCATGCGCTGAACATCATTGATGCACGCCGGCTCAGACAGGGAAGTGATAGCCTTGATTTTGTCAGGATTAGCCTCAATGCCACGCTCAGAGACTAGAAAACCCAAGAGCTTGTCCGCAAGAACGCCAAAAACACACTTAGCCGGGTTAAGCATCATCTTGTAGACCCGTAAGTTGTCAAAGGTTTCCTTCGGGTCGTCAAGTAGAGTCTCCTTCTTCCTTGATTTAATCACAATATCATCCACATATGCATGAATGTTGTGCCCAATTTGACTATGAAGACAATTTTGTACACAACGCTGGTTAGTCGCCTAGGCACTCTTGAGCCCGAAAGGCATGGACACATAGCAGAAAGCACCAAAAGGCATGATGAAAGCCGTCTTCTCGTGGTCCTTGACTGCCATCTTGATCTGATGATAACCAGAATAAGCATCCAAGAAGCATAAATTCTCACAACCCGCCGTTGCATCGATGATCTGGTCGATACGGGGAGAGCAAACGGGTCAGCCGGATAGGCCTTCTTAAGATCCGTGTAATCCACACACATACACCACATGCCGTTATTCTTAAGCACTAGCATCGGGTTAGCAAGCCACTCTGGGTGAAACACTTCAACGATGAAACCCGCCGCTAGGAGCCGGACCACCTCTTCCCCAATGGCCTTGCACCTCTCTTCATTGAACTGACATAGGAACTGTTTGACCGGCTTAAATTTAGGATCTACATTAAGGTCGTGCTCAGCAAACTCTCTTGGTACACCCGGCATGTCAGACGACTTCCATGCAAAGATGTCCCGATTCTCATGGATGAATTTGATGAGCACTCTTTCCTATTTGGGATCCATATTGGCCCCAATAGTAAACTGCTAAGATGAATCCCCCGGAGTAAAATCCACTAGCTTGGTGTCATCTGCCGAAAACTTGAGGGGCGGCTCGGATTCTATGGTGGGCTTTTTGAGCGGAGTCATGTCCTCTGGGTCAACATTTTCCTTATAAAACTTGAGATCTGCTTATGCGCAACTCGACTCTGCATAAGTTGTGTCTCCTTCCTCACACTCAATAGCCGTCTCCCGATCACCATGCACTGTACTCATCCCGTTTAAACCTGGCATCTTGAGTTGTAAGTAGACATAGCAAGGCCTAGCCATGAACTTGGCGTAAGCCGGACGTCCAGATTGGGCATGATATGGACTTTTGATCGTGGCCACCTCAAAACACAAGGTCTCCACCTTGTAATTGTATTCATCACCAAAGGCGACTTCCAAAGAGATCTCACCCACTAGATAAGCTGACTTGCCAGGCACCAGACCATGAAAGACTGTCGAGGAAGGCCTAAGATCCTTATCAAGCAACTAAATCTGGAGGAAAGTGTCATAGTACAGAATATTAATGTTGCTGCCACCATCCATAAGCACCTTAGTAAACACATATCCTCCCACTTGGGGGCAACTACCAAAGCCAGCCGGCCCGGGTCGTCAACACGTGGCGGGTGATCCTCTCTGCTCCAAGTTATGTCATACTCGGACCACTTCAAGTATTGTGGGAGAGCCGGCGTAATCGCATTAACCGCCCACTTGCGTAATTTCTGATCTCGCCTGTTAAGGCTGGTTGTAAAAACATGATACTGACCCGAGCTGAGCTACTTCGGATTACTCTAATACCCGGACTGGTTACCTTGCTGCTGATGATTGCCACCAAACTGTTGTTGATGCCCTCCTTGATTGCCCTGGCGTTGATAGCCGGATCTTGAACCGCTAGAACCCGAGCCAGCTCCTGACCCGCCTAGCCCTGAGCCGCCTAGCGGGCCACCACCGTTGTTGTTATGCTGCCGCAGGCTGTAGTCCTGAAACTTTTACATAATGTTGCAATTCCTCCACGTGTGACCTGCCACCCTATCAGGTCGGCTGTGCTGCGAACAAGGCTTGTTGAGCATCTCCTCCAAATTAAAAGGAGTTTTACCCTTATTAAAGGGTTGTCTGAAGTTCCCATTGCCCTTAGCACGATTGTTCCCGGCGCTGGCGTTGGCCACCAATTCTGACCCGCCATCCGGATTCTTCCTCTTGCCTTGGTTGCCACCGCCTGCCACACCCTTGCCATTGTTATTTTTCTTACCCTGACTGGGCTTCTCCTCATCAGAACCTGGATCCTTCGTATTGTCAGAGTCGGCGTACTTTGTGAGAGCCGCCATGAGCTCCCCCATGTCTTGACACGAGCGCTTGAGCCGGCCAAGCTTCTACTTCAGAGGCATAAAGTGGAAATTCTTCTCCAGAATCAAAACTGCTTGAGCCACCGTAATGTGCTCAGACGAGTGGATAATGTTGAGACCCGCCGGACCCAATGATGAGCCGACGCATCCTCCTGCTGCACACAATGATCCAAATCCACAATCGTCATGGGCTGCTTGCATGTTCCTTGAAATTTTTTGATGAACTTTGCCTTTAACCCGGCCTAGGAATCAATGGTGTTGGGTGGCAAGCCCTTCAACCACGTGCGAGCCGGCCCTTCCAACATCATGATAAAATATTTGGCACATACAGCGTCATTGACGTCTAACATCTCCATCGCCAGCTCATAGCTTTCAATCCACGCCTCCGGAGGCAGGTCAGCAGTGTAATTTGGGACCTTGTGAGGACCCTTGAAATATTTCGGCAAACGCTCATTCCGCAAAGCCGACACTAAGCACGGCACCCCCACGGCCCTGGTGGTTACCCCTACTCCTACTGAGATGGAAGGTGCAGGTTCTTGACGAGCCGCCACCGCTAGAGCCATCGCCTGTCATTGTGCCCTCGCCCGATCCACCCACGCCTGAGCATCCAGAACCGCCTGATCATCTCGTGGCGGATCCCGGTGCCGATCACTGCTAGAAACCGCCTATGACTCATACCACCGACTGAAGTTGCGGCTGAGGATGAGGGTTGAATGCACGCGACTCCGTCTGTAGGTGTACTCCTCCTATTGGGCCATCACCGTCTGCACGTATCCAATAGCGTTCTGCACCTCTTCTGCGAAGGGCGCCTCGTCCGGGATAGGAATCGCACCAAGCTTGGTTGCTGCCGCCACCATGTTCTCTACCGGGCTTGAATAATGACCCGCCGGCATTGGGAAAGCCATTGGTGAATCCTGGTTCCGTCGTGGCGGGTTAAGATGTTGTTGTCGAGCCACCAGCCGACTCTCAGGTGCTTCCGCGGTCCGTCCCGTCCCCGGTGTGTTAAAAAGATTCTTGGCCTCGTACTGTTCCGGCAAGCGGGACTGATGCCTCATCCGCTAAACCGCCGCTGCAGATTGCTGCTCCAGCTCAAGGGCGGAAAGCGTTCACCCTAAGGCGCTCTGCCTCTGCATCCATATGAGCCTTCAGCACGCTGATCCCTTGTTGGACTTCAGTCATCTGGTCCTTTAGCCTTGCGATCTCTGCGTTCCGGGCGGCTTGATTCTCTGCCGTGACCTTAGTTGCCATCAGGGTTGTAAGCTCATTCATCAGATCCAGGAGAACTTGAGCCGGCGGCGGGTCAGCCCCCGACCCAGCTGCCCCAGCGGCTGTACTGATCGTGCTCGGTGCTGAACCCACCATGAAGACGACCGCATGCATCAGCAGCCCATGGTCCTCCAACTCATGATACTCCGACTCAGATTGAAGCTTGTCGTAGCCCCCGAGCCTACCATCGTGAAGCGGGTAGATTGATTCCGTCTATCCGCTTGAAGATTCACCCTCCAAGTAGACGAGAGTTTCCTGTGACAGGGAACTCTCAAGATCCGTGCCTTCAGTAAAACCGACGAAGACATGCTTCCCACCCGGGTTAACACGGGCAGGTTGCGCGTGTCAAGCGGGTTGCGTGCGCCGAGCCGGCTCGGTGATGTTGGTGCAGATGTCCGGCCCGAGTGTAGATCCACCGACCTTGCCGTTGAAGACGTGGATTCCACCAAAGGGAACCCGGAAACCGTACGCGTCAGAGTCGGCCTTGGGGCCCGAGCCGGCGGCGTCGATGTAGAGCCAGCCGCGGCGACTCTTGTTCATCCTGCCAACAATGTACCCCTCGATCCCTGGGAGAGAGCCCTTTGAGAACACAACACCACCGAGCACTAGCCCCACGGTGGGCACCAACTGTCGTGGTTTTGTCACGGCAGATGTTCGAGGACTTAGGTTCGAGGCCATCGCTAAGGTGATGGACTCAAAGGGGTTGGTTGGGACAAAGGACACGAATTAACCCAGGTTTGGCCCCTCAAGAAGAGGTAAAAGCCTACGTCCCGCTTGTGTTGTATTGATTGGAGTATCGATTACAAGGGAGCGAATTCGCTTGACCTAGTTCTCGATTAGTTGGTTTCTGTCTAAGTCGCCCCGGGTCTCGCCTTTATATAGGAGGCTAAGACCGCGGGTTACACAAGTCTCATACCGACTCTTACAACATATCTGAGTCTATCTCTATGTAGCCTTACCATCTTGGGCAAGCCGCCTCGGGGCGGCTTAACCACCCGGGTCTTCATGCTATCTTCCGTCCCGGGCCTTGTCTTGGCCCATCTTGGCAAGCCGTCATAGGGACAAGCTTACGTCCTTGGTCCGAACCATGAGCCACCAGGTATGACCCGGCCCCACCTGGGCGGGTCTTACTAAGGGGTTATATCCCCAACAGTTTCCAAGTCAGGAAATTGGATCATACTTTTTCAATGTGCATTAACTTTTTATTCTTTGCGCAATATATGAGCATGAACCATGGACATAGCACAAGGGTGGAATAGAATATGGTGGTAGATACAAACTAGGTAAAAGGTGGAGAAGAAAGTCTCGCATCAACTAGGCGTATCAACGGGCTATGGAGATGCCCATGGATAGATGTCAATGCAAGGAGTAGGGATTGTCATGCAAATGATGCACAAGAGCTATAAGTGTATGAAAGCTCAACTGAAGCTAAGTGAGGTGTGCATCCAACTTGCTTGCTCATGAACACCTCATGCATTTGAGGAAGCCCGTCATCATAATATACAAGCCAAGTTTATAATGATGGAAAAGAAATTCCCACTAGCAAATGAAAATTATATAACATGAGACTCTCTATATGAAGAACAAGGTGCCACTTTGAGGGACAGGTGTGGTAAAGGATAGTAGCAAAGTCCCTGCTCAATTTTTCTCTAATTTTTTTATTATTATGGTGGGCTCACTTGGCCTACCCCATTTTTATTTCCTCACTGGGAAAATGCTCTAATAATGATGATCATCACACTTTTATTTACTTACAACTCAACATGAAAACTTGATATGAAGAACTATGAGACAATATGACTCAATATGAATGCCTCTGGCAGTTTACCAGGGTGTGCAATGATCTAGCATGACATGTATAAAAAATGTGATGAGCGGTGGCTTTGCCACAAATACTATGTCAGCTCTATATGATCATGCAAAGCAATATGATAATGAACAAACTAGTTATATGATGTAATGGTGGAATTTGCATGGCAATATATCTCGGAATGGCTATGGAAATACCATAATAGGTAGGTATGGTGGCTGTTTTGAGGAAGATATAAGAAGGCTTATGTGTGACAGAGCTTATCATGTCACGGGATTTGGATGCACGGGCGAAGTTTGCACCGATCCTTGTGGTGACAATGGGCAATGCACGGTACTGAAGAGGCCGGCAAAATATGACGAGGTGAGATTGTGTATGTCCACGGGTTCACATTAGTCATAAAGAACTCATATACTTATTGCAAAGTTTTATTAGTTTTATCACAAATCAAAGTACTACTCGCATGCCCCGAGGGAGGAGGTTGGGAGGAGTTAACCATCGCGCTCCTCCGACCCGAAACAACACTAGGATTTCAACGAGGAATAGAAATGCACACACATCCCCACCATGCCTTTTTAATATTTATACAAATGGGAAATTAACACCTCTTAATACCAATACTTCTAGGAATCCACAATGATGCACTTATACCTTTTTCATATTACCACATAAATATCATTAACCAACAATTTCTCTTTTATGTGCTACATGATAGTTTTGATTATCACTCATTGAATACCTATTATTTTTGGACTGATGTTGTATCCCATGCAAATTACCGTTGCTATTTGTTAACTCTCAAACAAATATAAGTAAAGAACTAGAGTGCAATTAATTCTACAACATCTATACGCCACTGTGCTCAGAAAGATATAAGAGAATTACTAGAGCAACAGCTAAGCTCAAAAGATATAAGTGGAGCACATAGAGTATTCTAATAGATTATGATGAAGGTGTGTGTCTCTCTCAGATAGGTGTGTCCAGAAAATGATGATTGTGGCAAACTAAAAATAAAAGCAAACTACGCTCCAAGCAAAACTCATATCATGTGACGAATAAAAGTATAGCTACAAGTGACACACAGATGGATTGAGACTAAAGAGGGGATGCCTTCATGGGCATCCCCAAGCTTATACGCTTGAGTCTTCCTAGAATATTACCTTGGGGTTCCTTGTGCATCCCCAAGATTAGGCTTTTGTCACTCCTTATTCCTTCGTCCATCGTGATAACACCCAAAACTTGAAAACTTCAACCACACAAAACTCGACAAAACATCATGAGATCCATTAGTATAAGAAACATATCAAATACTTTAGGTACTGTTATAAATTGATTCATATTTCATTACAGCATACTAGGTACTTTATTCTAATTTCTCCATGGATTATAACCCCCAATATAATCCATAGAATCATCAAAATAAGCAAAATATGCAAACAAAAACAGAATCTGACTAAAACAGAACAGTCTATAAAGATCTGTAGAGAACCTATACATCTATAACTCTAAAAATTCTGACACATTAGGAAAACAGGTGTTCTAGTAAAATCATAGAAATTCTGCACTAAACGTTAAAGTTTCTGTTTTTCACCGTATCAATTCTACTCATCTTGTGAGTCATACCAAAGGCTTTACCTGGCAAAAACACTAATTAAAACATAAAAACACAATCATTATAGAGGCAATAATCATGTTATCACACACAAACATAAAGTAAAAAAGTAAAAATAAAGATAACTATTGGGTTGCCTAGCAACGAGCGCTATTATTTTATGCCCCTAGCTAGGCATAATGCATAGTTTCAAGTGTTGTCATCTTTAAAACTCCACCCATAAGTATCTCTCATGAGTAATTGATAAGGTGGTTTAATTCTCTTCCTAGGGAAGTGTTACATCCCTTTCTTTAATGGTAATTGGAACCTTATGTTTCCCTCTTTCATATCAGTAATTGCACCTATAGTTCGTAAGAAAGGTCTTCCAAGTAGTATTGGACAATTAGGATTCCAATCAATATCAAGCACAATAAAGTCAATAGGAACATAATTCTTAATGGCAACAATGAGAACATCATTTATTCTACCTAAAGGTTATTTAATGGTAGAATCTGCAAGGTGCAAGTTTAGGGAACAATCTTGAATATTGGTGAGACCAAGCACAACACAAAGAGTTTTAGGTATAGTTGAAACACTAGCATGAAGGTCACACAAAGCATTGCATTCATATTTATTTATACTTATTTTAATAGTAGGTTCCCCCTCATCATGCAATTTTCTAGGGAATAGAAACTTCAAGCTCAAGTTTCTCATCATAAGCTTTTATCATCGCTTCCACTATATGATTAGTGAAAGCCTTGTTTTGTTCATAAGCATCGGGTGAGATAATAATGGTTTGAAACAAGGAAATACATTATACTAAAGAGCAACTTTCATAATTAAAGTTTGTAATCCAATATAGTGGACACAACACTAGTTAAAGTTTTAACCTCTCCAAACCCACCTTTCTAGTTTTAGCATTAGATGTTGGAAATATGCCCTCGAGGCAATAATAAAGTGGTTATCATTATATTTCCTTGTTCATGATAATCATTTATTATCCATGCTATAATTGCATTGATTGGAAACACAAATGCATGTGTGGGTACATAGACAACATTGTGTCCCTAGTATGCCTCTAGTAGACTAGCTCGTTGATCAAAGATGGTCAAGGTTTCCTAGACATAGACATGAGATGTCATTTGATAACGGGATCACATCATTAGGAGAATGATGTGATGGACAAGACCCAAAATATAAACATAGCATATCATTGTTTCAGTTTATTGCTATAGTTTTCTGCATGTCAAGTATATGTTCCTATGACCATGAGATCATGCAACTCACTGACACCGGAGGAATACCTTGTGTGTATCAAACGTTGCAACGTAACTGGGTGACAATAAAGATGCTCTACAGGTATCTCCGAGGGTCTCTGTTGAGTGGGCATGGATCAAGACTGGATTTGTTACTCCGTGTGACGAAGAGGTATCTCAGGGCCCACTCGGTAATACAACATCACAATGAGCCTTGCAAGCAAAGTGACTAAATAGTTATCCATGGGATCTTTTATTATGGAACGAGTAAAGAGACTTTCCGGTAACGAGATTGAACTAGGTATAGAGATACCGACGATCGAATCTCGGGCAAGTAACATACCGAAGAACAAAGGGAACAGCATATGGGATTAACTGAATCCTTGACATAGAGGTTCAATAGATAAAGATCTTCGTAGAATATGTAGGAACCAATATGGGCATCCAGGTCCCACTATTGGTTATTGCGCGTAGAGGTGTCTCGGTCATGTCTACATAGTTATCGAACCCGCAGGGTCTGCACACTTAACGTTCGGTAATGTTTGGGTAGTATTGAGTTATGTATGGTGGTGACTGAAGGTTTTTCGGAGTCCCAGATGAGATCCCAAACATCACAAGGAGCTCCGGCATGGTCCGGAGGTAAATATTAATATATATATATAGGAAGTCTTGTTTTGGTCACTGGAAAAGTTTTGGGTATTTCCAATAGTGTACCGGGGGTGCCGGGGGGTATCGGGAAGGGCCACCCATGCCGGGGGGTCACATGGGCCTTAGGGGTGGCGCACCAGCCCTTAGTGGGCTGGGAAAGCCAACCCTAAAGTCCCATGTGGCTGGGGTGTGGGAAAAGGAAAAACCTCAAAGTGGGAAGGGAATCCAAGTAGGAGAGGAATCCGACTTGGAGTAGGATTGGAGGGAGGCTTGGCCTCCACCTCTTTCGGTCGAACCCCTAGGAAAAAACCTAGGGCGTCGGACCCTCCCCTCCCTCCTATATATATTGGAGGGAAGAGAGGGCAGCCGCACCAAACCCTAAGCCACGGTGTAGCCCTCTGTCCCCACTAGATCGTCTCCCCTAGTTTCAGTGGTGCTTAGGTGAAGCCTTGTCGGAATAGCTCCACCACCACCGTCGCCACGCCATCACGCTACCGGAGTTCTCATCTACCTCTCCGCTCCCTCTTGCTGGATCAAGAAGCCGTAGATCATCATCGAGATGTACGTGTGCTGAACGTGGAGGTGTCGTCCGTTCGGCGCTAGATCGGGCCGGATCGTGATTGGATCGCGAGATGACTAGTGATTTGTATCGCGAAGACATTCGACTACATCAACCACGTCTCTTAACGCTTCACAATTAGTGATCTACAAGGGTGTGTAGATCCACACTTCCTCTCGTAGATGGTCATCACCATGGATAGATCTTGTGTGTGTGTAGGAAAATTTTTGTTTCCCATGCAATTTGTGTATCACCGTTGTGCTTTTGCATAGGTAAGAATTGTTCTTGCTAGATACCCATAGAAGCCACGTAAAACATGCAACCACAATTAGGGGACGTCTAACTTGTTTTTGCAAGGTATGTTGTGATGTGATATGTCCAATTACATGATGAGATATATGTGGTGTATGAGATGATCATGTTTTGTATAGAATATCATGACTTGCATGTTTATGAGTACGGCAACCGGCAGGAGCCATAGGGTTGTCTTTAATTATTGTATGACATGTGTGTCATCATTAAGCGCTATGTAATGCTTTACTTTATCGCTAAGCGGTAGAAATAGTAGTATAAGCATGGTGGGCGTGACAACCCCGATGGCGACACAATGATGGAGATCAGGTTGTTATGTCGGTGACGATGGAGATCATGT
This sequence comes from Hordeum marinum, assembly GCA_022496015.1. Lineage (NCBI taxonomy): Eukaryota > Viridiplantae > Streptophyta > Magnoliopsida > Poales > Poaceae > Hordeum > Hordeum marinum. The sequence continues at coordinate 393,553,906 of CM039672.1, forward strand.
CGGTGCTTTGAAGATGGAGATCAAAAGCACAATTTCATGGCCATATCATGTCACTTATGATTTCCATGTGATGTTAATCCTTTTATGCACCTTGTTTTTCTTAGGACGACGGTAGCATTATAAGGTGATCCCTCACTAAAATTTCAAGATAAAATTGTGTTCTCCCAGAGTGTGCACCATTGCGAAAGTTTGTCATTTCGAGACACCACATGATGATCGAGTGTGATAGACTCTACATTCACATACAACGGATGCAAGCCAGAGTTGCATGTGCACAACACTCGGGTTAAACTTGACGAGCCTAGCATGTACAGACATGGCCTCGGAACACAAGAGACTGAAAGGTCGAACATGAGTCATATAGTTGATATGATCAACATGAAGATGTTCACCATTGAAACCACCTTATCTCACGTGATGATCGGACTTGGGTTGGTGAATTTGGATCATGTATCACTCGGATGACCGGAGGGATGTCAATTTGAGTGGGAGTTTTTAAGTAATTTGATGAACTAAACTCATTGTCTTGAACAATAGTCTAAGTAACCTTTGCAAATTTATGTTGTAGGTCAATGGCTCGCGCAGTAGTTCCCCTGAATTTTAGTGCGTTCCTAGAGAAAGCCAAGTTGAAAGATGATGGAAGTAACTTTGTAGACTGGGCCCGTAATCTGAGGATTATCCTCACGGTTTCCCAAAACTCTTATGTCCTTGATGCCCCGCTTGGTGGTCCACCCGCTCCCGTGTCGTCTGAAGACGTTGTGAACGCCTGGGAGGCACGTTCTGGAGATTACTCAATAGTTCAATGTGCAATGTTGTATGGCTTAGAACCGGGACTTCAAATACATTTTGAATGTCATGGAGCATATGAGTTGTTCCAGGAATTGTATCTTTAAGAATAACTCCCAGATTGAGAGGTATGAGACCTTCGATAAGTTCTATGCTTGCAAGATAGAGGAGAACGGGTCTGTCAGTGAGCATATACTCAGAATGTCTGGGTACTCGAACTGTCTAGCTGAGTTAAGGATGCCCCTTGCAGCGGAGGCGATCACTGATAGAGTTGGTCAATCAATGCCACCTAGCTACAAGAGCTTCGTCATAAACTATAACATGCAAGGGATTTACAAGTCAGTCGCCGAGCTGTTAGCGATGTTGAAAGTCGCTGAGTCTGAAATCCAGAAGGAGCATCAAGTGTTGATGGTCAATAAAACCACTAGTTTCAAGAAGAATGGCAAGGGCAAGAAGGGTAACTCCTAGAAGAGTGGCAAAGCAGTTACCCCTCCCATGAAGAAACCTAAGGCTGGACCCAAGCCAAAAACTGAGTGCTTTCATTGCAACGGAACTAGTCACTGGAAGCAGAACTATCCCAAGTATCTGGCCGACAAGAAGGCGGCCAACACCAAACAAGGTATATATGATATACATGTTATTAATGTGTACCTTAACAACTCTCGTTGTAGTGCATGGGTATTTGATATCGGTTCGGTTGCTCACATTTGGAACTCAAAATAGGAGCTACGGAATAGATGAAGGTTGGCTAAGGACGAAGTGACGATGGGCGTGGGAAATGGTTCCAAGGTTGATGTGATCGCCATCACCACGCTCGCTCTTCGATTACCATCGAGATTAGTGATTAACCTGAATAATTGTTATTTAGTGCCTACATTAAGCATGAACATTATATCTGGATCTTGTTTATTGCGAGACGGTTACTCATTTAAATCAGAGAATAATTGTTGTTCTATTTATATGAGTAATATATTTCATGGTCATGCACCCAATTTCAGGGGTTTATTGTTATTTAATCTCAATAGTAATGACACACATGTTCATAACATTGATGCCAAAAGATGTAGAGTTAATAATGATAGTACCACTTTCTTGTCGCACTATCGCTTAGGTCATATTGGTGTAAAACGCATTTGGACTCACTTGATACATACTGATGTGGTGTAAAACGCTGATGGACTTTTGGAGTCACTTGATTTAGAATCACTTGATACATAGAACCATGCCTCATGGGCAAGATGACTAATACCCCGTTCTCTGGCACAATGGAACGGGCAAGTGACTTGTTGGAAATCATACATACTGATGTGGGCGGTCCAATGAGCACTGAGGCACGTGATGGATATCGTTACTTTCTCACCTCCACTGATGACTTGAGTAGATATGGGTATATTTACTTAATGAAACACAAGTCTAAAACGTTTGAAAAGTTCAAGCAATTTCAGAGTGAAGTTGAGAATCATCGTAACAAGAAGATTAAATTCCTACGATCTGATCGAGGATGAGAATATCTCAGTTATGAGTTTGGCAGTCACTTAAGACAACGTGGAATTGTTTCACAATTAACACTGCCTAGAACACCACAGCGTAATGGTGTGTCTAAACGTCGTAATCGAACCTTATTGTATACGGTGCGTTCTATGATGTCTCTTGCCGATTTGCCACTATCGTTTTGGGGTTATGCATTAGAGACAACTGCATTCACTTTAAATAGGGCACCATCGAAATCTGTTAAGATAACGCCATATGAACTGTGGTTTGGCAAGAAACCAAAGTTCTCATTTCTGAAAGTTTGGCGATGTGATGCTTATGTCAAAAAGCTTCAACTTGAAAAGCTAGAGCCCAAAGTGGAGAAATGCGTCTTCATAGGATACCCAAAAGAGATAGTTGGGTATACCTTCTATCTCACATCCGAAGGCAAAGTGTTTGTCGCTAAAAATGGAAAAAAAATTGAGAAAGGGTTTCTCTCTAAAGAATTGAGTCGGAGGAAGATAGAACTTGATGAGGTTGTTGAACATTTGTTTCAACTAGAGAGTAGCACAGCGCAGAAAGATATTTCTGTGGAGCCTACATCAGTTGAATAGGAAGTTAATGATGATGATCATGAAGCTTTAGCTCAAGTTACTATCAAACCTCGTAGGTCGACAAGGATGCATACTGCTCCTGTGTGGTATGACAACCCTGTCTTAGAGGTCATGTTGTTGGACAACGATGAACCTACGAGCTATGGAGAAGCGATGATGGGTTCGAATTCCGACAAATGGTTAGAGGCATGAAATCCGAGATGGGATCCATGTATGAAAACAAAGTATGGACTTTGGAAGTATTACCTGAAGGGCGAAAGGCCATTCAGAACAAATGGATCTTTAAGAAGAAGACAGACGCGGAGGGTAATGTCACTTTCTATAAAGCTCGACTTGTGGCAAAGGGTTTTTCACAAGTTCAAGGAGTTGACTACGATGAGACCTTCTCACCCATAGCGATACTGAAGTCCGTCAGAATCATGTTAGCAATAGCTGCATTTTTCGATTATGAAATTTGGCAGATGGATGTCAAAACAGCGTTCCTTAACGGTTTCCTTAAGCAAGAGTTGTATATTATGCAACCAGAAAGTTTTGTCGATCCAGAGAATGCTAACAAAGTTTGCAAACTCCAGCGATCCATTTATGGATTTTTGCAAGCATCTCGGAGTTGGAATCTTCGCTTTAATGAGGTGATCAAAGCGTTCGAGTTTATACAAGTTTACGGAGAAGCTTGTGTTTACAACAAAGTAAGTGGGAGATCTATAGCATTTCTAATAATATATGTGGATGACATATTGCTGATTGGAAACAATATAGAAATGTTGGAAAGCGTGAAGGAGTATTTGAATAAGAGTTTTTCAATGAAGGACCTAGGAGAAGTTGCTTTCATATTAGGCATCAAGATCTATAGAGATAGATCGAGACGCTTAATAGGACTTTAATAGAGCACATACCTTGAAAAGTTTTGAAGACGTTAAAAACGGAACAGTCCAAGAAGGGGTTCTTGCCTGTATTGCAAGGTGTAAAATTGAGTAAGACTCCATGCCGAGTGACTGCACAAGATAGAGAAAAGATGAGTGTCATCTCCTATGCTTCAGCCATAGGCTCTATCATGTATGCAATGTTGTGCACAATACCCGATGTCATCCTTTCCATAAGTATGGTCGGAAGGTTTCAAAGTGATCTAGGAATGGACCACTGGACAGTGGTCAAGAATATCCTTAAGTACCTGAAAAGGACTAAGGAAAGTTTCTCGTTTATGGAGGTGATCAAGAGATCGTCGTAAAGAGTAACGTCGATGCAAGCTTTGACACTGATCAGGATGACTCTAAGTCTCAAACCGGATACGTATTTATTCTCAATGGGGGGCAGTAAGCTGGTGCAGTTCCAAGCAGAGCGTGGTAGCTGATTCTACATGCGAAGCGGAGCATATCGCTGCCTTGGAGGCGGCGAGGGAAGGTGGTTGGATGAAGGAGTTCATTACTGTTCTTGGAGTAGTGCCCAGTGCACTAAACCCAATGACTCTGCTCTGTAACAACACTGGTGCCATTGCTCTGGCTAGGGACCCAAGGTTTCACAAGAGGACCAGACACATAAAGAGACACTTCAATTCCATCCGCGATTACATCAAGGAGGAGGACATAAATATTTGCAAAGTGCACACGGATCTGAATGTCGCAGACCCATGGACTAAACCTCTTCTAAGAGCTAAACATGATCAACACCAGAAATGTATGGGTGTTAGATTCATTACAATGTAAATCACATAGTGATGTGAGCTAGATTATTGAATATTCACTAGTGCAGAACCGGCCTATAGTCACGGTTCGTAAGGGACTTTAGTGCTGGTTCTAGAACCGGTACTTAAGGGTGGAGACTAAAGCCTACCCCCCTTTAGTGTCGGTTCAACACGGCCCGGCACCGAAGGCCCTCCACGTGGCATCCGACGGCGCCGTGGGCTGGGGGGGACCTTTAATCCCGGTTGGTAACACCAACCGGGACTAAAAGTATTGAGTTTTTTTAGTTTTGTTTTATTTTTCCTTTTAATTCTTTAGGGGTTTATGAATTAATTATGGTTATACAAATTTTGATACAGTACCAATTAAGAGGTTGTTATACCATTATGTCATGATGAATTATTATATCATTGTGAGGAAGAAACATGGATTTTATTCATCCAAATGAATAAAAAGTGATCAAAAGTTGAATTAGTAGGACGAGGATCCTACTAATTCAACTTTTGGTCACTTTTGATCCATCCACATGAATCTAATCCGCTTTCCTTCCCCCAATGATATAACAAATCATCATGATAATCATGATCAACATCATCATCATATTAATATAAAAACTCTTGCATCATATCATCACCAACAACACTATAGCTAATAATCATCATAGTCATTACCACGAACTCGTCATCATCATCATCATCAACTCTAACACACTGTAGCACATAATAACACATTGTACCTAGGACCTACTCCTCTCTCATAAGACCTACTCTACCCTCTCTTAGGTACAATATCATAAAACAAGATAGGCCCTGGCTCTCCATTATGGAGAACGGAGATCATCCTGTCTCCAATTCTTGGCCTACGCACAATGTTGCTTCCAAGTAGCTTTCTACGATTGACCATACATTTTTTCCAGTCGTTGATTGTCATGTATCCATTGGTTTTACAAATCCGGTATGGACAGGAGTGATGCGTAGGTTGACCTGGCCATGGGGGCCCTAAGCTCATAACAACAACGCGACCTCTCGGAAACATCAACTAGGAAAGGCTTGTCACACAGGCCGCGCTCATCTTCCCAATATTCGCACATAGCAAATTCCCTTCCGTCGTCGGACATTTCCTATGTTCATAGTTGAAACATTTAAAATCGATCGAAGGAAACTACGAGAAAACTAATCAACACACAAATCACTATTACTCAATATGCAATAGGTTGACTTTAGGTCTGTCAAGTCTTTCCTTCCTAAACTTTCATCTCACGTATATGGTGGGCGCACTCCTTCTGATATTGCGGCCGTCGGTGATGGTGGCTCCTCCATTCGTCCCAGTGTGCATTACACCAAAATGTCTAGCACACTGGAACGAAGGAGAAGCCACTCCCACGACAACAGTTGGGATTCTTCCTCTCTCATATATATATATATGGTGGACACTCTCCCTCACTGAAAGATACACAAGAAGCCGAAACAGACGTAAAGTCAACCCGTTCCATATATCGAGCAATGACATAGAAAAAATGCAACATTAAAATATGCAACTTTTGCAAATACTAATTTCTATACATTGGATCAAATGTCAAAATTCATCAACTTTTTTCTATACATATATTGGATCAAAATGTAAAAATTGCTAGGTTATAACTACCCTAATAATATTCCATTCTCAATAAAAAAAATCTAATTAAGCAACATTATATACTTCGTATAAGCAACATTTTAATGGGTTAGGTACATTATATACTTCCAATTAAGCAAAAAAAATTAAGCATATATACTTCTAAGCAACACTTAATAGGTTAGGGACATTATATAATTCAAAATTCATCTAATTAAGCAACATTATATACTTCGTCTAAGCAACATTTTAATAGGTTAGGGACATTATATACTTCCAATTAAGCAAAAAAAATCTAATTAAGCATATATACTTCTAAGCAACATTTTAATAGGTTAGGGACATTATATACTTCAAAATTCATCTAATTAACATTGATATATCAAAAATTCATCTAACATTTCTATAACTAAAAGTATAAAAAACTAAAAAACATTCATCTAAAATTTATATATCTAATTCATCTAATATTTCTGTAACTAAAAGTATAAAAAACAAAAGAAAATAGGAAAATGTGTGTGTGTGTGCGTTTGTGTGTGTTCATGCATATGTGGGGGGGGGCTCGATCGATCGATGGGTGGGCAGCCATGGTGGAAGGGGCTCGCAGCGGGGCGACGGGCGGCGAGGCAAGGCGACGGCAACAGCGACGACGACGGAGCGCGAGCTCGAGGAGGGGGCGGCGCGCGACGATGGCGGCGACAGGGGGCAGCGCGTCTGGGCTGGCGATGTCGTGGGTGGCACATCGGTGGCGGCGATAGCGTCGGGGCAGCGACGACGTGGGCGGCGACGGCATGGGAGGCAACGGCGTCGGGGGCATGCGCGGGTGGCAATCCTGTGGTCGAAGAGACGAAGAAAACAGAGGGAAACTGGAAAAAAATCAACTCCTGGTTATATAGGAGGACCTTTAGTCGCGGTTGGTGGCTCCAACCGCGACTAAAGACCCCCCCTTTAGTCGCGGTTGGAGCCACCAACCGCGACTAAAGGTGAATTTCACCAGCCGAAGCGACGGGAAACACAACCCTTTAGTCGCGGTTGGTGGCTCCAACCGTGACTAAAGGTGGGTCTTTAGTCGCGGTTGGGGCCACCAACCACGACTAAAGAGTTGTGTGCCAGGCACGGGGCAGGGTGGATGTTTAGTCCCACCTCGCTTGCCGAGAGGAGCTCGCACCGGTTTATAAGCCCCCTCGCGGCTACCGTGTCGAGCTCCTCTCTTAAGCAGGCCTTTTGGGCCTACCTCTCCTCTGCGCCCTATGGGGCCTGCTAGGCCGTACGGGCCTACGTCCTGGCCCAACAAGAGGTTGGGTTTCTAGTCGTATGCAGGCCATGGCGGCCCAGTAGGCGGGCTTTTTTAATATATCTTTTTTGTTTTTTGCTTTATTTATTTTCTTTTGTTTTTGACTTGTTTTTTGCTTTATTTAGAGTTTCTTTGTGAATCTTTTTTCTTTAGGTAAAAAATTATAAACATTCTCTTAGGCTAGTAGTTTTCAAATTTGAATAGTTTAAATTTGAATTATTTGAAATTTGTGTGAATCACTAGTTTGTGAATAACTTTACTTTCAAAATAGATTTTCCAGTGATTCTTTTTTCTACTGTTTACTATTATCATGTTTTATCATTATATCCAATTTGGTAATTCTTAGGTTATTTAAAAAATGAAATGCCTTTGTAACAGGCGAGTTTTCGTCTGAAACCCTGATACTTCGAAAGAGATTGTCCATTTTGTACACGAAGTGCATCCAGTTTTTGTCGTAACCCTCTCAACTTTTTAGCACATGCTATGTGCGTGAAATGATGATACCATGCCAACATTCAACCTTTTCAGAGTTCATTTGAAGTGCTTAACAATTTTAGGGTCATTTAGCTCAAAAAAATCAGTAAATGCATGGAAAATAGCAAATGAAGTCGGAAAGGGTTGAAAATTGACGGCCTCCCTTAGAATGGTGCATACTGAACGCACAAAAAGTCTGGAGTTGAAATAAGTTAAAAAATGAAATGCCCTTGTAACAGGCGAGTTTTCGTCTGAAACCTTCATACTTCAAAAGAGATTGTCCATTTTGTACATGAAGTGCATCCAGTTTTTGCCGTAACCCTCTCAACTTTTTAGCACATGTTATGTGGGTGAAATGATGATACCATGCCAACTTTCAACCTTTTCAGAGTTCATTTGAAGTGCTTATCAATTTCAAGGCCATTTAGCTCAAAAAAATTAGTAAATGCATGAAAAATAGAAAATGAAGTCGGAAAGGTTTGAAAATTGATGGCCTTCCTTTAAATGGTGCAAACTGAACGCACAAAAAGTCTGGAGTTACAATAAGTTTAAAAAATGAAATGCCTTTGTAACAGGCGAGTTTTCGTCTGAAACCCTGATACTTCGAAAGAGATTGTCCATTTTGTACACGAAGTGCATCCAGTTTTTGACGTAACTCTCTCGACTTGTTAGCACATGCTATGGAGTGAAATGAAGATACCATGCCACCTTTCAACCTTTTCAGAGTTCATTTGAAGTGCTTATCAATTTTAGGGTCATTTAGCTCAAAGAAATCAATAAATGCATGAAAAATAGAAAATGAAGTCGGAAAGGGTTGAAAATTGATGGCCTCCCTTCGAATGGTGCATACTGAACACACAAAACACATAAGTACACTACTATTACAAAGATTCCCTTTGGTTTGTTCGAAGTGGGACTTTCTAGATATATAAGTCCGGAAACTAACTAGAGAAGCCGGTCACATCCTAGAGTGGGATCTTTGGGTGTAAAACTTTTTCTTCGCGTGTGTCCCTTTGTGTTGTAACCATGGGCAATCTTCATCGTTTAACTTGATGCTCAGGTCAACATTCACTTTGAAGGGAGAAATTTCATGAAACTTTTCATAATCTTCTGACATGTCTGTCTTGTCCTCCACTCCCACGATGTTTCTTTTCCTTGAAATTACTATGTGGCGCTTTGGCTCATCGTATGATGTATTTGCTTCCTTATCTTTTCTTTTTCTCGGCTTGGTAGACATGTCCTTCACATAAAAAACTTGTGCCACATCATTGGCTAGGACGAATGGTTCGTCTGCGTGCCCAAGATTGTTGAGATCCACTATTGTCATTCCGTACTGTGGGTCTTCCTTTATCCCACCTCCTGTCAGATTAACCCATTTGCACCTAAACAAAGGGACCTTCAAATCAAGTCCATAGTCAAGTTCCCATATCTCCTCTATGTAACCATAGTATGTGTCCTTTGGCCCATTGTTGTTTGCTGCATCAAAGCGGACACCACTGTTTTGGTTGGCGCTCTTTTTATCTTGGGCGATCGTGTAAAATGTATTCCCATTTATCTCATACCCTTTGAAAGTCAATATAGTCAAACATGGTAACTTGGATAGGAAGTACAGTTCATCTTCAACAGTGTCGTCATGCAAGAGACGTGTGTGCAACCAACCGGCGAAAGTCGTCATTTGTTCATGTGTAATACAGTTGTCAGACTTCTCCGGGTGTTTGGAGCGTAGAATATTCTTGTGTTGCTTGATATACAGAGCCACCAAGGCAGAACTTTGTAGAACTGTGTAGTGTGCTTGCGCCAAAGAATGCCCATCCTGGCAAATTAGTGATTTCTTTCATAGCGTGCCTTTTCCACCCAGTCTGCCCTCATGCTGCAATTCAGGAACACCTATCGGCTTAATGTCAGGAATAAAGTCAACACAAAACTCAATGACCTCCTCTGTTTCATGTCCCTTGGAGATGCTTCCGTCTGGCCTAGCATGATTGTGAACATATTTCTTTAAGACTCCCATGAACCTCTCAAAGGGGAACATATTGTGTAGAAATACAGGACCTAGAATGGCAATCTCCTCGACTAGGTGAACTAGGACATGCGTCATGATATTGAAGAAGGATGGTGGGAACACCAACTCGAAACTGACAAGACATTGCACCAAATCATTCTCTAACCTTGGTAGGATTTCTGGATCGATTACCTTCTGAGAGATTGCATTCAAGAATGCACATAGCTTCACAATGGCTAATCGAACGTTTTTCGGTAGAAGCCCCCTCAATGCAACCGGAAGCAGTTGCATCATAATCACGTGGCAGTCATGAGACTTTAGGTTCTGGAACTTTTTCTCTGCCATATTTATTATTACCTTTATATTCGACGAGAAGCCAGACGGGACTTCATACTGAGAAGGCATTCGAAAAAGATTTCCTTCTCTTCTTTGGTAAGAGCATAGCTGGCATGACCCTAAAACTGCTTTGGATCCATGCCTTCATTTTCGTGCATACATTGCTGGTCCTCCCGTGCCTCTGGCGTATCTTTTGTCTTCCCATACACGCCCAAGAAGCCTAGTAGGTTCACACAAAGATTCTTTGTCACGTGCATCACATCGATTGCAGAGCGGACCTCGAGGTATTTCCAATATGGTAGGTCCCAAAATATAGATTTCTTCTTCCACATGGGTGCGCGTTTGTCAGTGTCATTCGAAACAGATTGTGCACTAGGACCCTTGCCAAAGATTACTTTTAAATCCTTGACCATATTAAGTATTTCATCACCCATACGGTGGCGAGGCTTCTTCTGGTGATCTGCCTCACCTTTGAAATGCTTGCCTTTCTTTCTTACTATGTGCCTGCTCTGAAGAAATCGATGATGCCCCAGATACACATTCTTCTTACATTTATCCAAATATATACTGTCGGTATCATCTAAACAGTGCGTGCATGCGTGGTATCTCTTGTTTGTCTGTCCTGAAAGGTTACTGAGAGCAGGCCAATCATTGATAGTTACAAACAGCAACGCATGTAGGTCAAATTCCTCCTGATCTTTCACATCCCATGCAGGTACACCTTTTCCATTCCACAGTTGTAAAAGTTCTTCAACCAATGGCCTTAGGTACACATCAATGTCATTGCCGGGTTGCTTGGGGCCTTGTATGACACTGACATCATAATGTACTTCCGCTTCATGCACAACCAAGGAGGAAGGTTATAGATACATAGAGTCACAGGCCATGTGCTATGATTGCTATTTTGCTCCCCAAAAGGATTAATGCCATCTGCACTTAAACCAAACCATACGTTCCTTGCATCCTTTGCAAAGTCCTTCCACTTTCTCTTGATTTTTATCCACTGCGACCCGTTAGTGGGCACTCTCAACTTCCCATCTTTCTTACAGTCTTTGTTGTGCCATCACATCAACTTGGCATGCTCTTTGTTTTGGAACAAACATTTCAACCCTGGTATTATAGGAGCATACCACATCACCTTGGCAGGAATCTTCTCCTGGGGCGCTTGCCCTCAACATCACCAGGGTCATCGTGGTCGATCTTATAGCGCAATGCACAACATACTGCGCATGCATTCAAATCCTCGTACTCACCGCGGTAGAGGATGCAGTCATTAGGGCATGCATGTATCTTCTCGACCTCTAATCCTAGAGGGTAGACAGCCTTCTTTGCTTCGTACGTACTCTCTGGCAATTCGTTGTCCTTTGGTAGCTTCTTCTTTAACATTATCAATAACTTTTGAAATGCCTTGTCAGATACACCATTCTCTGCCTTCCATTGCAGCAATTCCAGTGTGGTACCCAGCTTTTTATTGTCATCTTCGCAATTTGGGTACAACCCTTTTTTGTGATCCTCTAACATGCGCTGCAACTTCGCCTTCTCCTTTTCACTTGCACAGTTTCTCTTTGCATCGACAATGGCCCGACCAAGATCATCAACGGGCTCATCTAATGCCTCTTCTTCAGCTCCTTCCCGCATTGTCGGCTCAGCTTCTTCCCCCATTGTTGTACCATCGTATTCATGGAACCGATGGCCAGGATAGTTGTCGTCATCCTCTTCTTCTTCATTCTCTTCCATTAGGACCCCTCTTTCTCCGTGCTTGGTCCAACAGTTATAACCGGACATGAAACTGGATTCAAACACGTGGACGTGAATGGTTCTTGAGTTAGAGTAATTTCGATCATTCTTACAGCCAGCACATGGACAATACATAAAACCATCTGGCCGCTTGTTTGCCTCAGCCATAACCAGAAAAGTATGCACGCCATTAATGAACTCGGGAGAGCATCGGTCCTCGTACATCCATTATCGTCTCATCTTCATTACACAATACCGAAAATACCAAATTAATACAAGTTCGTACATAAAGTCCATACACACTTGTTCTCATAAAACAACATACAAACTCTCTAGCTAAAGCATTTAAATGCAACAAAAAATGCGATCAACATCGTAACTAAGGTAACAATTGATCCAACAGCATAGTGATACCAAGCCTCACGATCAATGGCATATCTTTTAAATTTTCTAATCTTCAAGCACATTGCACCCATCTTGATCTTGTGATCATTGACGACATCGGCAACATACAACTCTAGTTTCATCTTCTCTTCTTCAACTCTTTTCAATTTTTCTTTCAAATACTCGTTTTCTTTCTCAACTAAATTTAACTTCTTGGCAAGAATATCTATGTCGGTTGGAATCTCCGGTTCACATACCTCATAGATAAAAATATCTATGTCAACTTGATTGGCATAATTGTCATAAACATGAAATGCAACAAAGAGTTATAAAAGAGAGTATATACCACATCCACATCATAAACCGGACGAGGGCCGACGGGGACGGATTTCAAAACCATGTCACTATGTATAACAAACAACCATATAGGTAAGAAAACTATACAAGTAACTAACTAAATCTTACAAACATGGTTTTTTTATAAAAAGTATAAGAACAAGAAGCTTACCAAGGTGGTGCCGGCAACGGGACGGTGCGGGCGATCGACGGTGGTTAGGACGGGGCCAGGAAGGCACTAAGTAAACCACACCTACAAATGCAAAGTAAGAAGTTAATTTGAGCTCAAATTGCATAAATCAAATAAACTACCACATACAAACTAAAACCCACAAATTACTATACTTATAGAGCATTGCAAGAGCTAATCTAGCAATGAGAGATGAAAGGACAAAGTTGCTAACCTTTGTGAACACTTGGAAGGATGGGATGCCTCCAAATCTTGACAAATTTTGGCAAAAATGGAGGATGAGCTCGAGGAAGACAGGAAGAACGGAGAGGAGAGGAATGGGGAAGAATAGAGGACTCTGCTCGGGCTGGCGCCAAAGGGTTTCAATATAGGGGGTCCTTTAGTCCCGGTTGGTGGCTCTAACCGCGACTAAAGGTTAGCCTATAGTCGCGGTTGGAGCCACCAACCAGGACTAAAGGTTCCCATGGGGCCCCAGGCTGACGCTGGCCTGCCACCAGGCCTTTAGTGCCGGTTCATGGCACAAACCGGGACTAAAGGTTCGTAACAAACCAGCACTAATGATCCCCATCACGAACCGGCACTAATTATCACATTAGTGCCGGTTCAAAAGCCAACCGTGACTAATGAGGCGGACAAAAGGTTTGTTTTGTACTAGTGATAGTGCAAGTGGGAGAATGTTGGAAATATGCCCTAGAGGCAATACTAAAGTGGTTATTATTATATTTTGGTGTTCATGATAATCGTTTATTATCCATGCTATAATTGTATATATTGGAAACACAAATGCATGTGTGGGTACATAGACAACAATGTGTCCCTAGTATGCCTCTAGTAGACTAGCTTGTTGATCAAAGATGGACAAGGTTTCCTAGCCATAGATATGAGATGTCATTTGATAACGGGACCACATTATTAGGAGAATGATCTGATGGGTAAGACCCAAACTATAAACATAGCATATGATTGTGTCTGTATATTGCTATAGTTTTCTGCATGTCAAGTATATGTTCCTATGACCATGAGATCATGCAACTCACTAACACCGGAGGAATACCTTGTGTGTATCAAACAGCGCAACATAACTGGGTGACTATAAATATGCTCTACAGGTATCTCCGAGGGTGTCTGTTGAGTGGGCATGGAACAAGACTGGGATTTGCTACTCCGTGTGACAGAGAGGTATCTCAGGGCCCACTTGGTAATACAACATCACAATGAGCCTTGCAAGCAGAGTGACTAAAGAGTTAGCCATGGGATCTTGTATTACGGAACGAGTAAAAAGACTTACTGATAACGAGATTGAACTAGGTATAGAGATACCGACGATCGAGTCTCGAGCAAGTAACATACCGAAGAACAAAGGGAACGGCATATGGGACTGTTAGTGCATCTAGTGCCCCTTAGTGATTTTGGTGTATTGAAGACTTATAGGTTAAGGCACTAATGTGTTTGTGAGTGTACACAGGCTCTATAAGTCGATGAGGAGTTTGATATATTCGGAGATTATCGACCCCTAAAAATGTATGTCTTCAAGTGAAGACTTTTCTGAAGACTTTCTGAATACTTTGGTGAAGACTTTGTGAAGACTTTGAAAATGAAGAAGTTGGTGTGACCTTGAAGATATGAACGAGGAATATGAAGCGTGAAGACTTTTGTTTTCTTAGTTTCGTTTCCTTTATTTGAGTCATAGGACACACTGTACTGTTAAAGGGGGCCGAGGTAATACTAAGGAAAATTTCCAACTAATGCTCAACTCCAAAATCCTCAACCCATATAATCCTTCGACTGAAGCTTTTGGAAATCTCTTACGGTTTAGACAAGTTCTTCAGTGACAGAGACGAAGTTCTTCTGGTCTCTGAGGAAACTGATCTGACTGAGGAGTTAGGATTTCGCCAGTGCGAATTGCCTACAAGTGAGGAACATGATAAGCTGAGGACTTTCATAGTTTGAAATTCCGACCGTTGATGTGCTTAGCGTCGGCTGTCCCCAATCATTCTTATCCACATAACGGTCATATCATTGGGGGCATTTATGTCTTATCATGTCAGGTTGCATCCTGGCTATAAATAGCCACCCCCCCACACACACAACCACTAGTTGGTTGGCTGCTCCGAGAGAGAACTGACACTTGTCATTTGAGAGCAACCCATCCTCTGAGGACTTTGAGAGAAAATCATCAGTGAGGAAAAACCCACAACTAAACCACAAAACCCATAGTGATTGAGCATCACTAATGAAATTCCTGTGTGGAACCGACGCTTGTTACCTTTGAGGACTGTGCATCCTCCAGACAGTTAGGCGTCATGGTCTAGTGCTCCTGCAGTCAATTGGGGACCATGAAGTGACCTTGGTATAGAGCATCCAGCAGTAAATTGTGGATCTCCGGGTGACCAGTTTGTGAGGGTTTTGGAAGTCTACCCTGAAGACTTACCACGAGTGTTGGGCGAGGACTATGTGACCTTAACTCAAGGAGAATACGGTAAGGACTGTGTGTCCTGGGACTGTGTGTCCTCTGGTTTAAATACCAGGCCGCTCCAAACCAGACGTACGACTGTCACAGCAGTTGGAACTGGGTTATCAAACCATTGTCTTCATCGAGCTACCTGGTTCTATTTCCTCAACCTCCTTATTCCTCATAAACCTGTTGATGAAATTGATTGTTACTGTTTGAAGAATTTGACTGAAGACTTTCGCAAATTCCTCACCTCAAATTCTTCAAGTTGCCTTGTTCATCATTGCTTATCCTTTATCACGCTACTCACTGTTCGTGCATGTTTCATTTCATCATGATGACTAAGCTGATACTATGCTCCTCATGCACCTAAGTACTTATTCCGCTGCTAGTTATTCATCACATTTCAAATTCCTCAAAATTGAAATTCTTCAAGTGATGAATTTGTAAAAATTGCCTATTCACCCCCCCCCCCATCTTGTTGATATAACGCACATTCAGGGACTAACTGAATCCTTGACATAGAGGTTCAATCGATAAAGATCTTCGTAGAATATGTAGGAACCAATATGGGCATCTAATGTCTACTATGCAACCTTCTTCTTGTAGACTCGTGTTGGGCCTCCAAGCATAGAGTTTTGTAAGACAGTAGCAAATTTCCCTCAAGTGGATGACCTAAAGTTTATCAATCCGTGGGAGGCGTAGGATGAATATGGTCTCTCTCGAACAACCCTGCAACCAAATAACAAAGAGTCTCTTGTGTCCCCAACACACCCAATACAATGGCAAATTGTATAGGTGCACTAGTTCAGCGAAGAGATGGTGATACAAGTGTAATATGGATGGTAGATATATGTTTTTGTAATCTGAAAATATAAAAACATCAAGGTAACTAATGATAAAAGTGATCACAAACGGCATTGCAATGCTTAGAAACCAGGCCTAGGGTTCATACTTTCACTAGTGCAAGTTCTCTCAACAATACTGACATAGTTGAATCATATGTAAATCCCTCACGTGCGACAAAGAGTTCACTCCAAAGTCACAAATACCAGAGCACAAATGAAGAAATCATTGTAGGGTATGAAACCACTTCAAAGTTATCTTTTCCGATCAATCTTATGAGCTATCCCTATAAGTGTCACGAACAGCCCTAGAGTTCATACTAAAATAACACCTTAAGATACACATCAACCAAAACCCTAATGTCACCTAGATACTCCGATATCACCACGAGTACCCATGGGCTCGATTATACGATATGCATCACACAATTTCAGGTTCATCATGTTCAATCCAACACAGAGAACTTCAAAGAGTGCCCCAAAGTTTCTACCGGAGAGTCAAGACAAAAACGTGTGCCAACCCCTATGCATAGATTCCCAAGGTCACGGAACCCGCAAGTTGATCACAAAAACATACATCAAGTGGATCAATAGAACATCCCATTGTCACCACGGATATCCCATCGCAAGACATGCATCAAATGTTCTCAAATCCTTAAAGACTCAATCCGATAAGAAAACTTCAAAGGGAAAACTCAGTTCATCACAAGAACATAGAGAGGGGGAAACTCCATATGATTCACCTATATCAATAAAGCTCGCGATACATCAAGATCGTGCCATCTCAGGAAAACAAGAGAGAGAGATCAAACACATAGCTACTGGTACATACCCTCAGCACCAAGGGTGAACTACTCCTTCCTCGTCATGGAGACTGTCGGGATGATGAAGATGGCCTCCGGTGATGGTTTCCACCTCTGGTAGGGTGCCGAAATGGGCTCCTAATTGGTTTTTCGTGGCTACAGAGGCTTACGGTGGCGAAACTTCTGATCTAGGTTTATTTCTGGGGGGTTAAGGATTTATAGGAGTACTTGGCGTTGGAATCAAGTCAGGGGGACTCCCGAGGGACCCACATGCCAGGGGGCGCGCCCTAGGGGGCGCCCCTAGGCTTGTGGCTGCCTCGGGACTCCTCTCCGGTATCTTTTTGCTCTACTATTTTTTTATATTTTCCAAAAATATTCTTCGTAAATTTTCAGCCCATTCCGAGAACTTTTATTTCTGCACAAAAACGACACCATGGTAGTTCTGCTGAAAACAGCGTTAGTCCGAGCTAGTTCTAAGAAAATCATACCAAAATCATATAGAATTATTGTAAACATGACATGAATACTTCATAAATTATGGATACGTTGGAGACATATCAGCATCCACAAGCTTAATTCCTGCTCGTCCTCGAGTAAGTAAATGGTAAAAGAAATAATTTATGAAGTGTGAATGCTAGGAAGTGCACAAGTTTGATTAATGATAATTCCAATCACTTTTTCTAGCATCAATATAAACCGTAAACAGTAGCTCATCTCATAAAACTTCTCATGATCGAGTAACAAGCTATTCACATGTTAAAGTATAGACCAGAAAGTTTCTTGAAAACTAACAAACCATATTCCTAGTCATCGAACTATTGCAATTCATATTATTTTTAGGAAGGGTCTATGTAAGAGCTTTGATTTAGAAAATTCCACATACTCAACTGTCATATAGTCTTCCATGATTATTGATAGTCAAAGCATATTTTAGAACAAATAGCATCCATCAAACACAAAGAAAGATAGGGGCTTAATGTTTCGCCTCCCAACTTATTTATCATATAGATAATTGCCAACAATAATAATTCATGATCAAATATATGTTTATGTATGTGTCTAGATCATTCCCCAACACATGATGCTTGCTAAGAGAAAAAGGCGAAATATAAGAAGTGGTGAAGATCACCATGACTCTTGCATAAAGGTAAGTACTAGAAATTAAAAGATAGGCCCTTCACGGAGGGAGGTAGAGGTTTTCATGCGCTTTTTGTTTTTGGATGTGCAAACCCTTAATGCAAAGGAACGTCATATTGTATTGCCCATTGTGATAGCAACCTTTACTGTGCAGTCCAACGCTTTTATTTCTTTACCATAACAAGTTCGTACAATGCTTATTTCCCTTACAATAAAGGACCATACATATTTAGGAGCAATTTTTTTTGCTTTTCGCACCGATGACAACTTACTTGAAGGATCTTACTCAATCCATGGGTAGGTATAGTGGAATCTCATGGCAAAACTGGTTTAAGGGTGTTTGGATGCACAAGTAGTATTTCTACTTGGTGCGGAATTTTTGGCTAGTATGAGGTGGAAGCAAGCACCACCTGTTCGAGGATCCATGACAATGTAACTTCTATACAAATATACCCAAACATAACTCATTAAGTTGTCTTCCTTGTCCAATTTTAATTGATTTGATCGAGTTTGAAAATAATTAATGATCTCACAATCATAGAAGATGTCCAAGATAGTATATTTATATGTGGAATCTCTCTTCCTTCAATATTCTTTCATGAATTGTTCAAGTGACCAATGAGGTGTTTGCTAACTTTCAATAAATTTTACCACCTATAATTATTGTGTGTGAAGTCATTACTCCCCATGGGATAAGTATATGAAACATATTTAATTTCAGATTTATGAAATTCAATTCATTCAACCATTTAATCATAGGATAGAAGTGAAGCACGAGAGTGAATGACAACCTGCTCCAAAAAGATATAAGTGAAGATCAATGCGTAGTCAATTAGTTAAATAGCTATGTAATTATTCTCTCATCTAAGAATTTAATATCTTAATTATTTTATTAAACATCAATCAAAATAAAAATAGCACTCCAAGAGTAGCACTCATCATGTGAACGAATAAAAATTTAGGCTCAACATAGGCTAACCGATAATTGTTGATGAAGAGAGGTGGGATGCGTAGCATCCCCAAGATTAGATGCTCGTGACTTCTTGAAATATTTACTTGGGTTGCCTTGGGAATCCCCAAGATTGAGCTTTTGTATCTCATTCAATCCTCTTATATCATGGTTTCACCTATTCTCAAAAACTTCATCCACACAAAACTCGAAAGGACTCGTGAGATAGGTTAGTACACATAATAATAAATCAACTCTTTATGTACTGACAAGACAAGTTGAAAAATAATTTTCAAACATTAGGTACTGTATACTATCATTTCCAAAATTTATATCTACCAATATAGGCTATGGAAACTATAGGATAAGTAGATAACAAAACTATGACACTAACATGTCCAAACAGAATAGTCTGTAGCAATCTATCAAACCAATGTACTTATATAACTCAAAAATTATGAAAATTTATGACATACTAAAACAATTATATGAGAATACTTTGTAAAAATTTCAGAAACTTCCCACATTCCAGTAAAATATGCAAGTTCAAATACTACAGAAAACGTTTTTGTTTTCACACAGCACATATCAAACATGCAATTCAACCATCCTAAAGGCAATTCTTGGAAATTTTTATTGAAAAACAAGATTATAAATAACACCTAACAAAATATATACGCTCCAAGCAAAACACATATTATGTGATGAATAAAAATATAGCTCTAAGTAAGATATACCGATAATGTTGAAGACGAAAGAGGGATGCCTTTCGGGGCATCCCCAAGCTTAGGCGCTTGATTATTACTTGGATATTACCTTGGGGTGCCTTGGGCATCCCCAATCTTAGGTTCTTGTCACTCCTTGTTCTCCTCATATCGGTGTCTCACCCAAAACTTGAAAACTTCAATCACACAAAACTTAACGGAACTTCGTGAGAAGGGTTAGTGTAATAAATAAAGATCATTCACTTAGGTACTATCAAGAAATGATTCATAATTTTTATTGAATAATAACTACTGTATTATATCATTCCCACAATTTATATCACTAAATATAAGCTATGGAACACTAAAACAAGCAAACTATGCATGCAAAACAGAATCTGTCAAAAACAGAATAGTCTGTGAAGATCTATAGTATAACCATACTTGCCTGTCTCCAAAAATTCTGAAAACTTATTAATAATTGAATAATTTGTATGTAAAGACTGTGTAAAAATTTCATATCATTATCACGCTCCAGTAAAAAACTAAAATTCCTGTACTGGAGTCAAAAGCTTCTGTTTTGGTTCAGCATCAATTCTACTCATCTTGTGAGTCATCCCAAAGGATTTACTTGGCACTTTATTGAAATAAAATACACAAAACATTATTTATACCATATATTAATCATGTGAACACACAAAAACATAAATTAAAAGTGTTGGGTTGTCTCCCAACAAGTGTTTTTATTTAATGCCTTTTAGCTAGGCATGATGATTTCAATGATGCTAATATAAGAATAGTATTTGAAACATTTAATAGACCATCATGAATCTCATGAAAAGAACATTTAAGTATAACCCAATTCCTATTCATAGGGATTTTGTGAGCAAACAATTTAAGGGAACAAGAATCATTTAGCATAGGAAGGCAAAACAAGTTCAACTTCAAAACTTTGAACACATAGAGAGGAAACTTGATATTATTGCAATTAATACAAGCATATGTTACTCCCTCATAATATTTTTCAGTAGCATCATGAAGGAATTACACAATATAACCAGAAAATATAGTATTCTTTTCATGATCTACAAGCATAGAAATTTTACTACTCTCCACGCAAGAAAATTTCTTCTCATGACTAATAGTGGGAGTATCATAAAAGAATTGAATACTACAAATTTATTCCACATTAAAAGAGTAATATTCAGTAAAAGGAAATTCATAATTATGACAAGTATCATAATAGTAATCATCACTCTTTTTCATCGCATAAGTATCATCACAATAATCATCATAAGTAGGAGGCATGCAATCATTATAAAAATTTGATCATTCAAAGTAGGGGGACTAAAAAGATCATCTTCATTAAGCATAGCATCACCAAGATTGGTACAAACATTAATTGCAGCAAATAAATTCTCAAACATGTCATTTTCATCAAACATAGCATCCCCAAGCTTGTGGCTTTGTATATCATAAACATAATCACTCTCATCATTAATAGTATGAATAGCACCAATAGTATAGCAATTATTATTATCATCCTCCAAGTTGGTACCATAATTATTTTCAATATTATAAGAAGTATCACTATCTTCCCAATAAAAATTACAACAACAAGCAATAGGCATAACAAAATCATCCTCAAGTGTATCATCTTCCACATCTATTTTTGATTCATTCTCATGAGGCCTATCAATAATGGGAGAAACATTATTTGGAAGAGATACCTATTTACCTTTACTTTTCCTTCTTTTATTCTTATTTACCACATTATGTGTGGGTTTATTTAATTCCTCCAAGGTTCTTTTTGAAGAGTTTGGTTGAATAAAAAGCTCCTCCTTGTTACTTGATTCATCATAAGAAAAACTAGGAGGATATTGGGAAACCTCTTCCCCTTCATTAGTATTCTCTTCATATTCTATTTGTTTTCTTGTATTTAAGTAATTGGCAATATAAGGATTCTCAATGCAATTTACCACGCAATACATATAGATTTCATTTAGATCAAAATCAATCATTTTCATGAGAACCCAAGATGGAACATCCTTAGTTTTATGTTTCATTTCTTCATACCCCCAAAAATAGACTAAGTTCATTATGATGCTCAAGGGTAATGAAGTTATCACAATTTTTGGACACAATTCGATCATGAAATAATTCACATTGGAAATTAAAATGACCACTTTCATTGCAAAGTTCACAAGGGCGGCGAGAAGTATTGAGTCTTTCAGCACAAACATATAGCCTCTCTTGCAACCATTTAGTTTCTAAATACGGATGCCTCTTACAAAATCTATCTTCCCTTTTAGGCATGTCTTTACAAACTCTATGCACTCCACAAAAATTGGCATGCTTCTAAGAAACCTTTTTATAATGACTAGTGCAATCATCATTAGTACTATAGATATTCAAAGAATTCATACTAACAACATTGAAATCATGCTCATCACTCAAAGATTTAGTGCCAAACATTTTAATAACTTCTTCTTCTAACACTTGAGCATAATTTTCCTTTCCATCATTCTCACGAAAGACATTAAAAAGATGAAGCATATGAGGCAACCTCAATTCCATATTTTTTTTATTTTTCTTTTATAGACTAAAGCAATGATAAAACAAAAAATTAACAGATTTGATTGCAAGATCTAAAGATATACCTTCAAGAACTCACCTCCCGGCAACAACGCCAGAAAAGAGCTTGATGTATACTATGCAACCTTCTTCTTGTAGACTCGTGTTGAGCCTCCAAGCACAGAGTTTTGTAGCACAGAAGAAAATTCCCCTCAAGTGGATGACCTAAGGTTTATCAATCCGTGAGAGGCATAGGATGAAGATGGTCTCTCTCTAACAACCCTGCAACCAAATAACAAACAGTCTCTTGAGTCCCCACACACCTAATACAATGGTAAATTGTATAGGTGCACTAGTTCGGCGAAGAGATGGTGATACAAGTATAATATGGATGGTAGATATAGGTTTTTGTAATCTGAAAATATGAAAACAGCAAGGTAACTAATGATAAAAGTGAGCACAAATGGTATTGCAATGCTTAGAAACAAGGCCTAGGGTTCATACTTTCACTTGTGCAAATTCTCTCAACAATGTTGACATAGTTGGATCATATGTAAATCCCTCACGTGCGACAAAGGGTTCACTCCAAATTCACAAATAGCAGAGAACAAATAAAGAAATCATTGTAGGGTACGAAACCACTTCAAAGTTATCTTTTCTGATCAATCTTATGAGCTATCCCTATAAGTGTCACGAACAGCCCCAGAGTTTGTACTAAAATAACAACTTCAGATACACATCAACCAAAGTCCTAATGTCACCTAGATACTCTAATGTCACCAAGAGTACCCATGGGCTTGATTATACGATATGCATCAGATTCATCATGTTCAATCCAACACAAAGAACTTCAAAGGGTGCCCCAAAGTTTCTACTGGAGAGTCAAGACGAAAACGTGTGCCAACCCCTATGCATAGATTCCCAAGGTCACGGAACCCGCAAGTTGATCACCAAAACATACATCAAGTGGATCAATAGAACACCCATTGTCACCACGGATATCCCATCACAAGACATGCATCAAGTGTTCTCAAATCCTTAAAGACTCAATCTGATAAGAAAACTTCAAAGGGAAAACTCAATCCATCACAAGAAGATAGAGAGGGGGAAACTCCATATGATTCATCTATATCAATAAATCTCGCGATACATCAAGATCATGCCATCTCAAGAACACGAGAGAGAGAGAGAGAGAGTAGCGACCCCACCTGAAAGGTCGAATCTCCGGTGTTTCTGCAGCATCCCAAGATCATGCTGGTACCCACATGGTACATCAATGTATATATCAAAGTGAAACCACACGGCTTTAATAATCGAAAAATCTCATATCGAGTACTTTATTACAATAAGAATTACAATAAAGTGGTTGAAGGCCAACTCATGAGAATAACTAATCTTGCGGAAGCTTCAAAGGTAGTTGAGTCCATCTAACTCCAAGGGCATCTCACCGAGCGTAGAGCGTATCCTCACTCCTGGTCGGAAAAGTACTCTGCAACATGATACATTGCAGCCGTGTAGGTCAGCATATTGAATATGCCGGCAATGTCACAAGAGAGGGGGTAAAGTAATCGTCTATTCTATATGCATATATGGCAGGTGGGGGGTAGTAAGTTTTTGCATAAAGCCAAAAATTTCCTACAACAAGAGAGGACAAAAGCGTAATTACTACAATGTTGGTTGATTAATGAGATGGTTCCACCAACCAATTCTCATACCCAAGTTGACATTAATACCCACATCAATGTAATTAATTGTGTTGAGAGTTCCAGATAGTTCAGTTCCTTTGGCTCAAACTGTCCATGACCGTGGACACGGCTAATCGATTAGGTTTTGGGTACTCTGCAAAGTTTTGCACACGTTCCCCCACAAGATTTGATTGCCTCCGTTGGATTTCTCGCACTTCAGGGTGTTTGAGAAACGGATGACCAAAACATGGTCTTCTAAAGGGTTTCCCCGAGACTCTGTCGGTGCCCATCCTTTCCTACCATTCTTCTACATCTCGTAGCACCGCCTGTCCAGGGTCACCACGATATCCAACCAAGCCAGAGCCCATAATGGCTTGTGGCTGTGCAGGTAAGCCTTGGGTCTTGAAGCATCCATCCATCTCTTTGTGCCTGGGTGGACCTTTCCGCATGAATACTGGCACTTCTACAGCAACATCTAGGCTAACCACTGGTTTCACCAGGGCGCCGTTCAACCATCATCCACCCAGAGGTATGTTGAAAACTCAGAGTCTTGAAGACTTGATCATCTTGTAGGTCTTGAAATTATTAACTCACAACTCTCATGAATCACACAACCAACCCCGTCTACTAATAGCATAGCAAAATTAAATCAACGTTTCCCGGGGCCAATGTGTCACAGGGTTGAGGGTTGCCTACCACATGATACTACATCAAATAACCAAGTTTCCAATTTACCTACTTTGCATGCAATTGGGGAGATGGTAGAACTAATGCAATAAAAACATAGGTATACATGGTCAAAGTGACTTGCCTTGCTGACGATACTCGTACTCAAGTGACTCTAGATAACAAGCTTCGCACTCCGAATGATCTAACGAATCAAGCAAGAGCACACCATAAGCATAAACACAATACAATTCACACAATTCAGCAAGGTTAAACAAACAATACTAAAACCATTCAATAGTAACAATCAAGAGGAATAAATCAAAACCAAATTTGACTCACAAATTTTTAATGTCAAAACTACTAATATTATAAGACAAACAATTATTGTTTTTATTAACCAAGCAATAGTTAGTGGAAAAGAATTAGTAAAATTAATTTTAGATAAACAAAATCAAATTCACTAAAACTTTTGTGTAAAGAGAAACTACTAATTATAATTTATAGAACACCACTAAATGAAAAATAACTATAATTTCCTATAACATTAGAGTAGGAAACAAAACAACATTATTATTATCATTATTATTATTATCATCATATTACTTGATAGAAAAGAATTACTAAAATTTATTTATTAGAAAAACCTAATTTAATCTTCTAAATAGTTTATGAAAGTAAAACTAAATTGTTTTATAAAACTCTACCTAATGAAAAGAATTAAAGATTTCCTATAACAATAGGGTATAAAACTAAACAATTGTTTTTATTATTAGCAAGTAATGTCACCTAACTGTTTGAAACAACAGAACCTAATGAAAACTATTAACAAAAGTTAAACTAATTCAGGTTCAAACTAAACAAAAATCACTTTAACTAAAATCTATTAAGAACTGAACAGATTCTGTTTTTGTTAAAAAGATTAACCAAATTTATCCTAAAAATTCTCAAACTTTGTAGGATGATAGGTCTAACTAATACAAAACAGTGGCAAAAAGATTCACTCGAAAATATATTTTTAAAATCATGTTATACAGATTTTAGTAATTTAAGAAAATTTGGTTAGATTCAAATTTTAAAGTTCAAATTTGAAATCTAAGCATACAGACATAAACTACAACATATTTGTGACCTAATGCAAAAAGAATTAACTAAAAACACCAAATATTTTAAAAGATATGATAAAAACAAAAACAAAATACATTCTGTTTTCTAAAACAGAAAAGAAAAGAAAAAACTAACCTAACTAACGGACAGGGTGACGTGGCATGCAGAGATTGGACGAGGGTGTGTGCGCGTGAGTGCTAATGAGCGGACGGCTGACAACTAACGCGTATCGGTTCGTTTATTAAATAGATCTAATCTAGATCGTTGACTACGGATCCGACGGCTACGGGTGGAGGTGGCGGCTTACAGAGAGGGGGTCGAGGTTCCGGCGAGGTTTGACGGCGGCCAAACGTCCGAGGTGGACGGAGACGACGGGGCAGTGGTCGGGGGCGGCGTCCGAAGGCTTCAAACGGCGGCGGCGAAGCTCCGGCGTCGATTGGTGGCGTTGGAGGGGGCTGGGGGTGAGTGTGGCGACGGGCACGAGCTCAGGGAGGTCCGGTTGGGTGCCGAACTCCGGCGAGGTGTGGGGCAGCATTCCGACGAGGGAAGAGGGGGTTTCGGGTGGGGAACGAAGAGAGGAGAGGGTCGGGGTTTATATAGGCCAGGTGCGGTGGTTGGGGACGGAGAGAGGGGCGAGATCCGCGGAGAGGGATCTCCGGTGAGGTCATCGGGCGCGGGGAAGGGGATGAGCGCGTTGACGCCGCGGTCGGGCGGTGGGTCCCGCACGTCAGTGAGCATGGGACACGGTGTCTGCGCGTCGGTGGCCGACCCGGCTTGATTTCGGGTCTTAAAGGCTGTGGGCCGGACCGTTTCTGTTTAATTCGTTTCCTTATTTATTTACAGAGCGTTTAAAACATCTTTAATGCATTCAAATCATTTCTAAACATAGGAAATGTATATATCAAAATGATCAGGGGATTAAATGCTATTTAATGAACATTTTTCCTCTATCATATTGAATATATTTTAAAAATTTATTTTCAGAAAAATGTCTAATTGATTTTAAATCCTTTTGAGATAAACTTTCAAATAATCCCCTGGTTTTATTGCTCAAATATTTCACCAAGATGCCCCTGGTGTGGAGTGTCATGTTACTCCCCTCTTTCTTTGAACATTACCAAAGGTTTTCAAATAGGTGAAACAAATGCATGGAAAAATTGAAATGGCCTTTCAGAATTTCAAAAGAAGCACTTCAACCATTCATTACATTCAAACAAAGTGATGATGATGCATAGCTATATTTCATAACATTCCAAAATGAAATTTTGGGATGTTACAGAGAGAGATCAAACACATAGCTACTGGTACATACCCTCAGCCCCGAGGGTGAACTACTCCCTCCTCGTCATGGAGACTGCCGGGATGGTGAACATGGCCTCCGGTGATGGTTTCCCCCTCCGGCAGGGTACCAGAACGGGTTCCCGATTGGTTTTTCATGGCTACATAGGCTTGCCGCGACGGAACTCTCGATCTAGGTTTCTTTCTGGGGGTGTTATGGGATTTATAGGAGTACTTGGCGTTGGAATCGAGTTAGGGGGACTCTCGAGGGGCCCACAAGCCAGGGGCACATCCTAAAGGCGCGCGCCCCCTAGGCTTGTGGCTGCCTCGAGACTCCTCTCCGGTATCTTTTTGCTCCAGTATTTTTTTATATTTTCCAAAAATATTATGCGTAAATTTTCAGCCTATTCCGAGAACTTTTATTTCTGCACAAATAAACTACACCATGGTGTTCTGCGGAAAACAACGTCAGTCCGGGTTAGTTCTAATAAAATCATACCAAAATCATATAGAATTATTGTAAACGTGGCATGAATACTTCATAAATTATAGATACGTTGGATATGTATCAGCATCCAGGTCCCGCTATTGGTTATTGACTATAGAGGTGTCTCGGTCATGTCTACATAGTTCTCGAACCCGCACGGTCTGTACACTTAACGTTCGATAACGTTTCGGTAGTATTGAGTTTATGTATGGTGGTAACCTAAGGTTGTTCGGAGTCCTGGATGAGATCCCGAACGTCACTAGGAGCTCTGGAATGGTCCTAAGGTAAAGATTGATATGTAGGAAGTCTCGTTTTGGTCACCGAAATTTTTTTGGGTATTTCTGATAGTGTATCGGGGGTGTCGGGGGTACATCGGGAAGGGCCACCCACGCCGGGGAGGGCACATGGGACATAGGGGTGGTGCACCAGCCCTTAGTGGGCTGGGCAAGCCATCCCCTAAGGGACCATGCGGCTGGAGTGTGGGAAAAGGAAAAACCCAAAGTGGGGAAGGGAATCCAAGTAGGAGAGGAATCCTACTTGGAGTAGGATTGGAGGGAGGCTTGGCCTCCACCTCCTTCGGCCGAAACCCTAGGGTAAACCCTAGGGCACTGCCCCCTCCTCTCCCTCCTATATATATTGCAGGGGAGAGAGGGAAGCCGCACCCAACCCTAAGCCACGGTGCAGCCCTCTCTCCCCACTAGATTGTCTCCCCTAGTTTCGGCAGTGCTTAGGCGAAGCCCTGCCAGAGTAGCTCCACCACAACCGTCGTCGCGCCATTGCGCTGCCAGATTTCTCATCTACCTATCTGCTCCCTCTTGCTGGATCAAGAAGGTGGAGATCGTCATCGAGCTGTACGTGTGCTGAACGCGGAGGTGTCGTCCATTTGCCACTAGATCGGGATGGATCGTGATTGGATCGCGAGACGGCTAGCGATTTGAATCGCGAAGACGTTTGACTACATCAACCGCATTTCTTAACGCTTCCCTCTTAACTATCTACAAGGGTATGTATATCCACTCTCCCTCTCATCACCATGGATAGATCTTGTGTGTACGTAGGAAATTTTTTGTTTCCCATGCAACGTTCCCCAACATTAGAATCATCACTCTCCAAGCAAACGGGGCGCTCTCTAACTAGAGTTGACTCATCTCCAGTCCCTTTATCATTTATATTCAGAGAAGTAAACAAAGATTCAATAGGAGAAGTACCAATCATTTTAAGATCTTCATCGTGATTCCGGTAAAAACCGGGTGGAAGAGCTTTTTCTAAGAATTCCCGCTTAGCTTTCAACTTAGCGGTCCTCTCCTTAATTTCACTAATAGATATTTTGATAGATTTAATAGTATCATTAAAATCATGCTTTGGTGTCAAAGTTTTACCTTTAAGAGTTTCAACATCAAAAGCAATTATATCAATGTTTTTAGCCAAAGTATCAATCGTATGCAACTTTTCTTATACCATAGTAAAAAAATCTTTTAAGAACTAACAAATTCTTTAATTGTGTTCTCCAGATCAAAGGGTGTCCTATTTACATTTTTAGAAGATTTTACATAGGAATTACCATAAGTGTTGCCATAATTATTAGAGGAGTTACCAGGATACGATCTAGCGTTGAAATTTCCTCTATAAGCATTGTTATTGAAATTGTTTCACAAGATAAAGTTCACATCAATAGCATCATTAATTCATTATTTTGCTCAATCAAAGTAGAAAAAAGCATATCATGTGGATCAACATGAGTATTTTTGCTAGCAACCATATTCATCAAAGTCAACGCGCACAACATGACGTAGGGTGTGGGGAGACCAATAACGTGCACAACATGACGTAGTCCCACGATCAGCTCGTGTCCGGCTAGTGCTTCGGTCTGTCAGCTGGGAAATTTCCCATTTTACTACCCATAGTGATGTTGGAAATGTGCCATAGAGGCAATAATAAATTGGTTATTATAATATTTCCTTGTTCATGATAATCGTTTATTATCCATGCTAGAATTGTAGGGATCAGAAGCTCAGATACATGTGTGGATACATAGACAACACCGTGTCCTAATGAGCCTCTACTAGACTAGCTCATTGATCGGAGTTGGTTAAGGTTTCCTAACCTTAGACATGAGTTGTCATTTGATAACGGGATCAAGTCATTAGGAGAACAATGTGATGGACAAGACCCAACCGTAAGCATAGCATTTGATCGTATCACTTAGTTTATTGCTACTGCTTTCTTCATGTCAAGTATCTGTTCCTAAGACCATGAGATCATGCAACTCCCTAACACCAGAGGAATGCCTTGTGTATATAAAATGTCACTTCATAAATGGGTGATCATAAAGGTACTCTACAGGTATCTCCAAGGGTGCCTGTTGGGTTGGCATGGATCGAGACTGGGATTTGTCACTTCGTAGGACGGAGAGGTATCTCTGGGCCCTCTCGGTAAGACAACATCGCAAGAAGCTTGCAAGCAATGTGACTAAGGAGTAGTCACGGGATCTTGTATTACGGAATGAGTAAAGAGACTTGTCGGTAACAAGATTGGACTAGGTATGGAGATACCGACGATCGAATCTCGCGCAAGTAATGTATCGTTGGACAAAGGGAACTACATACGGGATTGACCGAATCCTTACATCGAGGTTCGGCCGATAAAGATCTTTGTGGAATATGTAGGAACCAATATGGGCATCCAGGTACCGCTATTGGTTATCGACCGGAGAGATGTCTCGGTCATGTCTACATGATTCTTGAACCTATAGGGTCCGCACGCTTAACGTTCGATGACGATATAATATTATTGGGTTATGTATGTTGGTGAAAATATGTTGTTCGGAGTCCTGGATGAGATCCCGAACATGACGAGGAGCTCTAGAATGTTTCGTAGGTAAATATTTATATATGGAAAGTTGTTTTCAGGGTTCTAGAAAAAGTTTTAGTTTTTTCTATATTGTATCGGGAAGCTTCCAGAAGGTTTTGGAAACTTCCGAAGGAGTCCAGAAGTCTACCGAGGGTTCCATCATGTCCCAAGGGCCAACATGGGCTAAGGGGAGGAGCCCTGGCCTTATTGGGTCAGGCGCACAAGTCCCTCAAGGCCCATGTAGCTTGGGAGAGGTGGAAAGTCCATGTGTGTATGGAAAAGGAGGGAATTGGAGTAGGAGTCCAACTCCTCCCCCTTGGATGCGCCCCTAGGGCTTGGAGGGCTGGCCACCACACCCCTCCACCTATATATATACAGAGGAGGGGGTGCCCCCAAGAGTACACACAAGCCCTTGGCGCCCCTCTCTTTCTCGTTACTCAATAGCTCCTTCGTTCCTCATTCTAGTAGTGACTGGCGAAGCCCTGCTAGACTAGCTCCACCACCACCTCCATCACGTCATCGTGCTGGTTGAGAACCCATCTACTACTCTGCCCTCACTCACTGGATCGAGGAAGTGGAGACGTCATCGAGCCGCACATGTGCTGGACGTGGAGGTTTCATCCGTTCTGCGCTTGATCCCCCCCCCCCCTCGTAGCTATGCATCTAAATGGATAGATCTTGCATGTGCGTAGGAATTTTTTTGTTTCCTATGCAACGTTCCCCAACAAGTCGGAGTAGCATAACCGGTAACACCACACATATCTAGGCAAAATAGATGATGTGGCAAGTAATTAATATGCAAGGAGAGGCATGTGGTAACATAATATGTTACTCACACTATGGATAACATAACATATACCGAGACAAGATGAGTCTGTAACTTGAAGTGATGTATGGCGCTACACATATGTTACTCCCACCTAGTAAGTTAGTAACACAGACTAGTAACATACACATGTTACTAGTCTAAGTTACTCCCCACTATAGGTAGTTTGAGTAGTCTAAGAGCTAGCGATCAATCAGCTACTCACATCGATTCATTCTCCAGAGAGAGCACCTCCTAGCGTTTTTTTATCGTTCGCTGGGGGTGGGGTCAGGGTGGCCTCGATTGACCCAAAAGGCCTTTTAAACTTGCCATGGTCCTGTAATGTGAGTTGCCATGTCAACAAAGGAGAGAAAAATGCCATGATAAAAAATGTCATCTCTTAATAATAACAAATGTCATCTCTTAATAATAAAATTGCTTGGTGATTTTTATTACTTCTTGGAAATAGAAGTGAAGAAGGTGAAGGATGGCATAGTTTTGACTCAAGAGAAATATGTGGTAGATGTGTTAAAGCGAGCAGGTATGGTGAATTGTAAAATCTCAAACATGCCTCCCTCCAGTTCAGAAAAACTCTCAAAAGAAAATGGTGAGCTATTGGAAAGTGAAGAGTCTACCAACCATAGAAGTGTGGTCGGTGCTTTGCAGTATTTATCACTGACAACGTTTGGCATATATTTTTATGTCAATAAAGTATGTCAGTTTTTCATTCCCCTACACTTGAACATTGGACTGGAGTAAAGAGAATTCTCATATATCTTAAGAGGTACTATGAGTAATGGACTGAAGTTCACTAAATCAACCTCAACTTTGGTAAGTGTTTTTTCATATGCCGATTAGACAGGTTGTCCTAGTGTTAGAAGGTCAACAGGTTATTTTGTTATTGTTTTTTGGACCAAATTTAATATCATGGAGTGCATGTAAGCAAGTTACAGTTTCAAGTTCTAGTATAGAGGTTCAATACAAGGCCTTGGCCAATGCCATAGCTGGATTAATATGGGTTCAAGCTGTGCTTGATGAGCTCGGTGTGAATCATTCTCGTGTTGCTTGCCTATGGTGTGATAATATTGATGCCACATATCTCTCAGCAAATCCAATGTCCCATGCTAGGACAAGACATATTGAAGTTAATTATCACTTTGTGCGTGAAAGAGTAGCCAAGAACTTCTTGACATTTGATTCATTCCCACAAATGAAGAAGTTATTGATGGGTTTATAGAAACCTTATCATGACGCAAGTTGGAAGACTTCAAGGGAAATCTCAACTTGGTAAAGTTACGATCAAGAGAAAGTGTTAGAATGTAACGTAACATGTATACGGTACATGTATAAATGGTATACATAGGGCAGCGTTGCATGTACGTTGTAACCTGGTTATTAGGTTGTTGTGATCGATCTTGATCCTTATCCCCTTATAGATCATGACTTGAGTAGTGCATCAGACATTTCATCTGCTTTACTGGAATATTCTGAGTATTCCCAGTCCGGACGTTTCATCTACTCAGAATATTCCAATATTGCTGAACTTCATCAGAATATTCCAGTAAAAAATAACTTAATAATCAGCATCTGAATCGATTATTGCTAGTTGTGCAAGGGCACAATGGTGCCCGTTTTGAAAAAGAAAACTTTTACAGCAGGAAAAAAATATGAAACTGTTTTTGAACACACATACACATATATACTACACATGTGCAAAAATCCATTACATTTTATGTTCACACTTGGCATACAAAAAAAATACAAATATGCGTTTTTCAATGGGACGGGGTTTTATTTTGGAGGGAGGGGGGGGGGGCTGGAATATTTTGTTTTTTCGCACAGCTTACAAACTACAGTTTTCCAAACCAAAATTTCATGGATCCGTAGTAAATACATATACAAGTTTTCACAGAATTAATTTTTCGTTTCTTGAAACTTTCTAAATATGGTTTTAAATTTATTTTAGAAAGGGCACCATGGTGCCCAAGCACACAAACTTCAGACTCGCATCTGAATACGATATGTATGGTTTTTGTTCCATACAAGCGCATAATAACATTAGTTGGTACTATTCCATTAAAAAACATTAGTGGTACTAACTGAAGACAGACTGTAAATGTATTTTCTATTTACAACTCCAAACTGAGATCTCAGCCAAAGCAACTTCCTAATCTTTTCTCTTTTCGACGTGAAGTAGAGATTTATTACGAGGCAACGATGGCCATATCGACCCTTACACATTCCACGACTTGCACTGGGACTCCCACTCTCCCAGTATAGGGGTTGATCAACACAGCAAGTAGAGGCTAGCTGAGCCAATAGATGCACAGCACGGTTGGCACATTTTACATGAAAGTAACACACTAACAGAACAGGAAGAGAAACGGGTCTTGCGCTGAACCCGATCTCCTCATGATCGTTACTGTGTGCAAGCCCACAGAGATCTGTGTTAGCACATAACACATAATGCGCTACGGGAGCAAGAACCACAAAGACAACAAAACAAGTTTAAGCTTAAACTGTACAACATAGTTTGCAGTTTTAGCATAATGGGCACAGTGCAAAACTGAAAGAAAGAAAGAAAGAAAGAAAATACTGTTGCAACTCTGGCCTTCCCCTGCTCATAGATCTTCTCAAGGCCTGTTCGAGTAGCATTCATAAATAGCTACGACCAGCCACCAGACCAGTCAAGAAGCAAAAGTCATACAGCTTTTGGTGCCCAGTGCGGCCATACCGTCAGCATCGCTGGACCTTGTGATAAAGGAAGCAATACAGGAATTGAAATATGCATCCATGTTTTCTGACTATACATGATATCTTTGAACCTGACTTTTCTTTATCAGAGAGTATCTCGAGCTGTCCAACTCCAAGAGCATAACTGAAAAGAAACTCCGCACGACAGAAGAGCATATCCTGAATCCCGATAGCTTTAGGAGCTAATGAACAGTTTTGCCGCAAAAAGAGCATTCAGTTTCTTGATCCTGAACCAAGCATCCGTACCAGCTTTAGCTGCTTCCAGAGATAGAAAGATTGCAAACAAATGTGCCACGATAGGACAGGTCTGCAAGATGTAACTAAACCACACTAGCGCAAGCCGGCGGAGATGGTAGTATAAGGGTAGGGCATGCCAACCAAATATCGATTAGTCGTGAAAGTTGCATCAACATAGCACAGCAATTTGTCAGAAAGAAACCTTGTCTAAACAGACAGTACAAATATTCATCGCATTTTCTACTTTTGGATACTCTGTGCTTGCTGTAAAGAATCCATAGAAAATGAGTGAGATGTTCATCTGTGCTCTGCAGCCATTTTAAGACCATGCAGAGGCATTGGATTACTAAGTAAGCCTATTGAGGATTTTTCTTGAACAAGCCACACCCTGCTTTATTCAGAAAACCGGAAGTAGAACAACAGACCATCAGGATTCGGGAAGCAACAAGCTTCAGCAACTTCTGAAGGAGACTACAAAGTTTGGAATATGAGAAAGGTATAAGTACTCTACAACAGCAATGCTGAGCTTCACATTTGGTCTAATGCTTCACATT
This sequence comes from Hordeum marinum, assembly GCA_022496015.1. NCBI lineage: Eukaryota > Viridiplantae > Streptophyta > Magnoliopsida > Poales > Poaceae > Hordeum > Hordeum marinum. Next base: position 393,588,706 of record CM039672.1, read on the forward strand.
TAGTACCTTGATAATACTCCCTCCAATCCTTAAGTCTTTTAAGAGATTCTACTATGAATTACTTCCTCCGTTCCTAAATATAAGTCATTTTAGAGATTCCACTACAAACTAAATACGGATGTATATAGACATACTTTAGAGTGTAGATTCACTCATTTTGCTCCGTATGTAGTCCGTAGTGAAATCTCTAAAAGGACTTATATTTAGGAACAGAGAAAGTACATACGGATGTATATAGACATATTTTAAAGTGTAGATTCACTCATTTTGCTCCGTATGTAGTCCGTAGTGAAATCTCTAGAAAGACTTATATTTAAGAACGGATGGAGTAAAATATAGTTAGCAGCCCTGCGAGCAAATAAATTATGCTACTGTGGTTGCTAAATTCTGGATGCAGTGATTTAATTCGCAACAGTGATGAATTAGGCAAAGGTCTCTTCGCAGCCCCAAACACTGGAGGTCTCTTTCCAGTGCCCACTATTTTTTGAACCTTGCCCTGGCTGCGTGGAGTCTATGGAAGGAACACAATCACAAGCGAAGGAATTGCCCCAAGGATCTCCTGGAGGTTGTGCCTTAAATCTGATGTAGGCCTACTGGTTTATAGGGCCAAAGACAAGCGAAGACCCTACCTTGTAAATTTTATACAGCCTTTAGCTTTTGTGTTTTCGGTGGTTGTACTGGAGTCCACACGTGCATATATTTTTATTTATGGAATATTTATGACAACTAGTAAATGCGTACGTGCAATGCTTGATATTAGGCAGATGGTGAGTGTTGAAATAGTTTTTGTAGTTTGCAAAAATACTCAACTAATATGCTCGCTTTATTCAAAAGGTTGTGTTTACCAATGCTTTAATTGTAATGCATTAATTGTAATGCATGCATGCATGAACAAAAAACTTTAACATCCATCGGTCAATATTCTCTTAATCTTGGCATGCACTTGAAATCTGAACATGTGATGGGGAACAATCAAATTGTGACTTACAAAATGGAAAAACTAAAATTTTGAGATAAGCCCTACAAACCAGAAAGGAGGGAGTAGGATATTATTTGTTTGTTGATTCTGTGACTAGCATTGTCATTGATATTTGGTACTTCCTCCGTCCAGAAATACTTGTCATAGAAATAGAAATGGATGTATCTAAACATATTTTAGTTCTAGATACCTCCGTCCAGAAATACTTATCATAGAAATGGATATATCTAGACATATTTTAGTTCTATATACATTTATTTCTTTTCATTTTGATGACAAGTAATCCGGACGAAGGGAGTATGACATTAACTGCACGCTAAACATGTAGAGCGCTCACCATTGGAGCAACCTGAGTTGTTGGATTGACCTGGTTTGATGGCCGAGATTAGTTGGATCTGCCCCTTTGGGTCTTTTTATATTATTATGATTATTATGATTATGATTATGACAACACCACTAGGAATGCCACTCCCCCGTTAGTTTCTGTTCTTTTTTGGCATGCAGTGATGCTACCATCTGGTCAAAGGATTTTTGACCAGCCTGGGTTGAGATGAAAAGAGGTAAAAAGCCTTAAATACCCTTGGTAGCTCTCTAGAAAGAGCAAAGGGCAGGGAGGAATTGGTATTATCTGACACTAAAACAGATGATAACAGAAAAGATAACTAGTTGCCCGGAGAAGATTTTGGTGCTCGAATCTGACACAGAATTGTTAAAAAAATTATGTTACAACCCTGGAGCTAATGTAGACAGTTCATAGAGCAATACTGTAAAATTATTGAGCCACAATGTACTGAGATTCTGAGGTTTATTACAACTGGAGCATCTACAATGCACAGTTTAGTAATAACCATAACGAGGATTTATGAATCCGTATCCATCAGGTTTCATGTTATACAATCCATAATCCATTAGTAAATAAAATACAATCCATAAGCTAACACAAGCAGGATACAATCCACCCATCAGCATCTAGGCATACTTCAGGCCATGAGCAAGGATTGTATATTTAGTGGAACCTCCAAGACGAGCCTAGGCACCTCACTTGACCTGGTTCCATGCACCCAGCCAGCCATTATCCCCACTCACACGCCATAATCCATTAGTAAATAAAATACAATCCATAAGCTAACACAAGCAGGATACAATCCACCCATCAGCATCTAGGCATACTTCAGGCCATGAGCAAGGATTGTATATTTAGTGGAACCTCCAAGACGAGCCTAGGCACCTCACTTGACCTGGTTCCATGCACCCAGCCAGCCATTATCCCCACTCACACGCCAACGTCGCGTCTAGTTCCATTCCCAGAGCCAGCCGTCGGTCCCGCTCAATTACACATGCCACGTCCACACCATGGAGGCTTGTGTTGCAGCTTCGCCTGACTCACTGAACTTGGCAAGGGATTTTGGAGAAGGGGATTCAATCAGGAGGTGAGTAGAGCACATAATTGAGAGGGCTGTGAGGTGGAGGCATGTGATCCAGTTACTAGTACAAGCTGGGTCAATATGTGTTAATGAGGTCGTTTCTGAACCAATATAGTCTCTCTAGTATTAGCATCCCAATCTGGAACACCATTCCAATTAGGGTCCAGAAACAGATGCTATGTTGCCATTTTGGAGAAGAAAAATAACATCAAAAGTGACTCTTAATACTTTGTGCCTTATGGAAATAGTAATACAGGAACAGTATGGTATACCTTCTCGAAAGAATGGGCCAAGGAATTTAGCAATATAGGCCATAAAAACAATGAGAAAGTGGATGAGCTATGCATTTGTTTCTGCAGGAAAACAACATAGTGGAGCATGTCAAGCACAATGTAAAAGAGTGTAAGTACATAACAGAAGGAATGAATAGCTTGCTATTTCCTGAAACAAGTAGAAGTGAAAACACGAGATTTTTGCTGGAGCAAAATCTAAAAAGAATGTATTCAGATATTGACAACCGCAAGTAATTACACATACCCATTTGCATGTTCTGGCAGCTCTCATCAGTTTGATCAGTGATGATAAAATGAGGATAATAACAGGCTCAAGGACGACTTTAATATCTGGCAACCTTAAAGATGCAAAATTTAATGCTTCCCAAAGTTTCCTCCCACACTTCAGGTTGGCTGCAGAAAAGAAAACCATTTATCAAGATTCAAGAAACAGGCAAACAAAAATATCAAACCTCAACAATCAGTTTGGCAGCAAGATGCAGTTTTCTTGGGAAGAGAAAGAGAAAGAGAAAGAAGGTTTTCCTCTTTTGATGTTTCAGGAGCAGGTAGTATATTCTACGATAAATTTCTATTCTGTTCCTTGTGAATCAAGCAAATCAGGCCCTAGCTCAACCAGGCTCGGTCCACGGGAATTCACTGACAAAACCAAACTCAGAACTCACTTATCTTATAGAAAAGCATCCATGGTATATAAAATACAAAATTCTCTTCGTGGTCTTGCGTGTGGTTAGTGTCTTGGTGCATAGGTTACATCTCCAAATGGAAGAACTCAAATAAGCATAAGAAAGATGGCAAACATTATTAAGTGAAATATAATTGGTATTTAGTTGGTTCTGCACAATTTCTTGTGGTTGAAAGTAAGGACTTCACTTAAGTTGGTTCTGCACAATTTCTTGTGGTTTGATAGAGGACCAGAATTTCTTGTGGTTGGTTCTGCTTTGTTTGTCCTTTGGGCTCAAGTGGATACGGATGTATCTAACACTAAAACGTGACTAGATACATCCATATTTAGACAAATCTAAGACAAGAATTTTGGGACGGAGGGAGTACATATTAAAATAACATGTACAGTACGCATCACTCTTAAAGTTCCACAATATGTTCTCTAGACAATAGCCATTTTGCACTGATGGAATCACCAGTGCATTTGTTAAGAGGTTATGCACACACTCTATGAGGAGTCGCTGCTCTAGAAGACAGTTGCTTGGCCCTTTGCCAAACCACTCATAGGCCTAGGTCCCACCCTGAGGTGTACTGATAGATACCAGGACCATGGGGCAAACAGGTCAAGGAAAAAGGTTGTAGGTGGCTAGAAAGTGATCATGATCCAAGTGAAGCCAGGCCAAGCGACCCTAACTACCCGGCCACAAAGCCCATTGCTAGCAAGAATGCAACATCAGCAATATATTCCCTCTGTTTCACTATCTCTAGCCATGGCCCTAACATTATTCGCTTTAAAGTACTCCCTCCGTCCGGAATTACTTATCGCAAAAATTGATTAAAATGGATGTATCTAGAACTAAAATACATCTAGATACATCCATTCCTCCGACGAGTATTTCCGGACGGCAGGAGTACTTGTCAATCTAGGGAATGAAGAGTGTAGTTACCATAATGTTTCCTCTCTACCTCTTCTTTAATAATTTTCAAAATGTCAAGTAGGTGTAGCATATCATTAAGTAAGGGTATGGCTATTTATCATTCGCTCTTTCTTAGATTTAGTATTTCCATGGTTTCCTAGTCTTGCAACGGGAAACTTTGAGGTGTAGGTTTGACAAAACTGGCGAAGCCTGACAAAGTGATGTGCTAATGCACGAGCCTTGCAACGGGAAATTCACCCGACCCTCTTTACTAAATCCACTAAACTCCAAAGTTAGATTCTTAATGATCCCATAAGATTACGAGGAACAGCATGGACAAAGGATCAGGTACCAATACTTACAATAGTGGTTCCTTGGTGTGTGTGAAGTGGAGTTTTGTGACTACCTACTCTAAGCTATTTGCATGCACACACATGCGGGGGAGCATTCATAGGGCATAGGTTTGAGATAACAACTAAAGATGCTTGATGCTCCTACATGATGACAAGGAAAATGCACAAGAACATTGGGAGGGGGTCGATCCCTAATGGTTAGGAACTTAGATTCGGTGTTTCCTAGGTGTTGTAGGGAGGGTCTCCACTACGCCTCAAACTGAGTCTCCTTGTTGTGATGCAAAGCTTATGCCTCAATATGATGTCGGGACGATGCTCGCTCTTCACGACATGAAGCTCATGCCTCATCTAGACGTTAATGCCATGCATCATCAAAACATCGAACCCACGCCGTCACAACAAAGATCACTTCCTCGTCCAAAAGTGAAGGTTGACACCGCATCACGACATCAAGATCACTCCCCGTCCAAATGACAAGGTCCCACCTCATCACAATGCCAAGATTGTGCCTCCTCCTAACATCAAGACGACAAGTTCTCGCCTTGTTATTGAGCAAGTCTTTTTCCTAGCATCATGGCAAGGACGGTGAACAAGGGTCAACTTCTAGACTTGCAAACTTGTGGAAAGATAATAGTGAAATGGGGCATTGTGCGATGCCATACCATGTACCTAGTCTCAACTATGCAAAAAAAATGCAATAATGCATTAGGTTGTGATGAAAATTCACCCAAACTATCAATGAATCCACTAAAGTGCACAAGGAATCGCTTCATGATCCTGCAAGCTCACAAGGAAACGCAAGAGCAACAAGGAGAGAGGGTCGACGGCTAAAACTAAACGGTCAAGCCTCATAGAGGTTGGGCCCACTCTAGACCACCCTGGCCTTCAACAACTCTTCCTTTAAGGTCCTTAAAATAATTCTCAATCAAACCAAATGGCTTTGACTTCCATACTAGCATTTATGCCCTAGAGGAACTCTTATGTGCACCAAACATGCTCTTGTTAGCAATAAGATCAACATACACGCACAACTACTTATACCCGAAGTTACAATTTGGGATCCCTTGGTTGCAAGGCTGCAAGCCCTGGTGGAAAACAGCGTTGTTTAGCAGGCTCGGGTCTGGGACTTACTCCCTCCGTCCGGAAATACTTATCCTGGAAATGAATAAAATGGATGTATCTATAACTAAAATAAGACTAGATACGTCAACTTCTAGGACAAGTATTTTCGGGCGGAGGGAGTATCTTGCTTCATGCCTATTGTTGCCTTGCAACTGAGGATGTGACATTGAATGTTAACACTCAAGGTGCTAGGGTTGGGCGATTTGAACAATCAACCTGATTTCATAGGCGCATATCAATATGGTTCATCTAACACACGAGTCCATAAGCCATTGTCATGTTTAAACTATCCATCTACTAGTTGTTTCTTCGATAGCCAAGATCGCTACTGATCACACGCTACCGATCACACACACGCACAACTGTTAGGGTTCAAATATTTGGGCAGTCGACTTGATCTCATAGGCAAATATCAATCTGGTTCATCTAACATGCGAGTTCATCAGCCATTGTCATGTTCTTCCTATCCACCTACTAGTAGTAGTTCTTGATGAGGGTGAAGATATGTTCGGTGTATTTGTCTTCATGCACTTGATGAAGGTAAAGATGCAGTGATCCCCTCATCCCCTAGTTATGTCGCCTTTCCCCATAGCATTTCTTGACATGTAGTACAACCAAAGACGAGTAAAGCAACCACTATGCTCATGGATATCTATCCTCTCTTCCTACTCCCCTTTAATTCTTCTACCCTTCCTTTGGCTCCTCCGAGCCCTAGCCCATGGTTCCAATGCTCATCAGACAACGATTGATCGTCACGCTACTTGGATCGTTTCGTCACCTAAGAACACCAACAAAGATGCATGGAACACCCTACCAATTTGTGCCTCCTTGTATAGCATAATACCCTATACCTCTCTCTCTACCTTGCATCTCAACTCATCCCTCTCATTGTGCAACCCAATAGCATCCTAACGACGATCTAGACTACCAAAGGCCATTGATCCAAGAGTTGAAACATGGAGCATGACATTGACCTCGGTTCGTTCAGCCAAGAGTATGTATATTCCACACTTAGGGTATTTTAGTATTGTGATAATGATCCATGCTATACAAAGCAGTTTTTTTACCAATCGGTAGAGCAGATAAGAGTACACTTTGTCTATCATTCTAGAAGTTAGGCCATTGCGTGGACAATTAACCCACCCACCCCCTCCCTCTTTTGCCACACACATCTCTTGTGCACTTTTGTCCCCCCTCCCCCTCCTGTCATTTTGCCATACATCTCTTGTGCTCTTTTGTTCCACGGCAAGTTGTTGAACCTTTTATCTTCCCCAATCAAGTGCAACGGGTTATGTGGATATTGCACCTTGCAAGATGAATACTTCACCAAACAAAATGAACAACGATGACATTGTACTTTAAGCAAGATGAATACTTCAAACAGATTTAACAACACTATAAGTATCACTCCATAGATTAACCAAATACGCAGCAAGGATTCTACATTGGTTGCACTAGATGTCCTCTCAGCTAACAGGCAGACATTAAATTAAAACTCCACCATAAAGTACTACCACATAGTCTGACTAAGCCTGTAAACCAGCCAGGGTTTTGCAACTGAATACCTTACTAGGAAATATCTAGTGTGCCAATATAACTGATAAGGCCTAGCAACACTAGACTGCAGAACAGGCCTAGCAACATTGGACTGCAGATCAGGCCTAGCAACATTGGACTGCAGATCAGGCTTAGTAACATTGGACTGCAGATTGATCACATCTGAAAGGTGTCTGGCTGAAAGCCCATGTCTATGGTGATGTAGCTCAGCATTTAAAAGTCTGGATGTCATCTTGTACGATGCTTAACAACATATGCCTGAGATGAAATAAATAGACAGAAGTCAAACATGGGAAAGTTAACAGCTATGTGCATCATTGGACTGCATATTCAAGTTTTTTACCTTCACAAGCTTTTCAATCTTTGTTCCGGCCGTTGTTATATAATCAGTTATCAATTCTTTAGTAGCTGGTACTTGATGCAGCTCAACTGAAGCAAGAACTTTGTCAACAGATTTTTTCACTATCAGTTTATGAGCATCTTTACTCAGATTGCCTTCCTTCCAAATAGGCTTCAGCAACTCCTTCACATGTTCTGCCAAATGAAAACGGAAATCCCTTGTTTTCTCATCAATTGCTCCATCTTTAATTCTGTCAAAAGCTTTCACCAAAGTATCACCATCCAGACTAGAGCGTTCCTTATCAGGTGCAACCAAGTCTGCAAACTCATTTGACCCTTTTGCCGACATATTCCTTGCCAACTTATCATTGTAAATCAATGATTTGTTGACATCTCCATCTATAACACCATTGCCAGCAGTGTGCTGACTTGAAATGCTGCAGGATATGTTCGAGGACTTGAGAATATTGATACTTCCAACTTTGGGAGGGTCCATACTGTCAGCAAGTGGGTCGTACGGACTATTTGAAGGTGATGTACTATTGGGAAACTCAACACGAGGTACAAAAGGCACTGAAGTTACCCAAGGGTCATCCTTGATTGGGGAAAGGTGCCCAGGCTGACATGAACTGCTTGCACGTAACCCAGGCCTAGATGTACCACAGCCCTCGTCAAAATAAACATCTTTGTGGAGACCAAACTTCTCGATACCAGGTGTTAACTGATGAAGGGACGGCATTCCTAGGTGAGTAATTGCTCCAAAAGGTTGGCTACCCAAGGAACAAGCAGAGCTATTGTAACCTGGACTTCTGAACCCTGTTATACTGTTGGAGCTGTATGAGGCAAAGCTTGAACTCTGTTCTTTCTGATGTTTGTGAGGAAGATTTTCTGTTGGCCCACCATAAGCAGATAGCTTCTCGCCATATTGGAGATAGTCAAATGAAACAGATGAGTCAAATGGTCGACGTGAATACTCAGAGACATGAGAATCACTCAGGCTGCTTGCTTTGGCCACATCCAGATCCGGCAACACCTTTCCTCCATCTAAATGCAATCTAGGTAAGGTTCCCCTGCCAGCCAAGTAGCCATCAGAGGGCAAACTAATATGGCGTCCCATGAGACTAGATTTGTGGTTCTTCCCTTGAACTACTGAGATATGCACCAACTCATTTACAGGAGGGGTTGGCTTTGTAGTCCATAAATTATCAGTTCTGCAAGACCTCTCTTCTGAAATATTTAGGTTGGGCGAGTTATGTGCCAGCCCCCTATGATCTTCGCCATAAGAATGAATGAGAGTCCTATATAGCACATGCTTTGATGAAGCCGAAAAATTGTGCAGATCATTCAAGTTGGATACACCTTGTGCTTTAGATCCTTCTTCAGAGCCTGAGCATGGGTGGAACAATTAAAAGTCCTTAGATTTACGGAGCAATCAAAAGTCTGTGGCTGCAAGATATTCTTTAAAGATTATCCTATAAAAAGCTCATACCTCTATGTTTCCCATAACCAACTGATGCAAGTGGTCCAGCATTTTCTTCTTCACCCCGCAGGTTACCAAAACCAGAACCCTCTCTTTCATGAGGAGAAGTGCAATTCTTTCCTTTCTTGCACTGGGCTTGAGCATTAAAGGTACATGTTCCTGTAGGGATTCTGGTTTTGCTCCCCAGATCTCCAGTACTAAATCTAGGTTGTGAATGTGTTGACTGAATTAGTGAACCAAATGACTGTTTAAGAAGTGTAAGATAAAAGAACATTATGTCTTCCATCAAACAGCACAGCAAGGATGGAAATATTGTTCGAAGGTTCAAAATTCCTAGTGCACACAGAAGTAGCAATAATAATTGATGTACCTCAAAGCATTAGTATCTGGCATATCCGGACGTAGAAGATTGCCATTGCCAGCTTTCTTCAGATACTTGACATTGTTATAAGGCAGCAGTGTTGGTTTCTTTTCAGCTGTAATAAAACCTAGAAAATGTATGCTTATAATGAGATCCAAGTTTCAACATATACAACCAATTCATCTTAGAAATTGTTAACAGGCTCCAAATAGAAGAAACCGAATACTTGTACAATGTAGCTGACATACACCCTAAAGGATTTTTTTTAGGCACCAACTTATGCCATTACAATACATCAAATCACTGACTGAGAATCATTCAGCGCAAGATTTCCCAGGAGTAAGAAATAAATTTGATTTAAGATCCCTATGACTGGCTCCAGAACCAACTACTGTTGACTCTCCAGTTCAGGATTTCAATGTTTATTTCCAGTTTGAATGAACCCTGCAGGCTGAAAAGCTTCTATTGTTTTGAGCAAACAACAAATGGACATAGAAGAATGGTCCGGTCACGGGATATTGGATATAATGGTCCCAAATCAAAAAAGCAGCAGAGTGTTAACTTTACCTTGGCAAAACAAACGATAAGTAAATAAGGTTGGAATCAGAGGATATAATAATAGCAAACCAGTTAGTGATAGCTGATAGCATGATACGGGCCAAATTTGGTACACGCATGTTATGATGTATTGAGCAACGGGCAATGCCAGCAGGAGTAGCAACTTGGACAAGCTTCTGCTGGAGTTTGTGGAGTCCAATTCAGCCAAGAGTAATGGTACACAAGGAGTCCAAGTGAAAGGATAAGTAATTATTGTAAGACTAGAAGGGAGAGAATTACAAAGGATTCCAGGAAATTATACGAAGTCCAACCGTAACAGAAAGGTCTGCAGGGACCAATTGTGCTAGGTCTTTCTTTCTTCTCTACTCCAAGATTCACAACAATATGCTTAATAATACAATTATCAGGACTGAAAATAAGCCTGCCCTGCTACAATGAGAAGGCTATTGGATTTGTCCATTTCATCCTTATATTTATGAACCACGAGGCTGTGAGGCATGAGCTAATCAAATGTAAACCAAGATATTCTCAAGATGGAACTATGACTATGAGTCGTTAACAGGCCATGCAAACCTGTTGCATATCAGTATGCAAGCCTGCGAAACCGCATACTCTTGTCTCGAGCAATAGACTGAACAACAAATGAACTCTCCCTAACATCAGCACAGCAGTAATCACAAGGTAAGCATAATAGCACGTATTGCAACATGAAGGCACTTCACCATATATGCCAATCGGTCAACTTATAGTCAACCAAATAATTCTACGTTCCTTCAACAAAATTAGCAACATCAGGGTTTGCCTCAACATTTGCTGTGTTAGGCCGTTGGTTGACTAACGTGATAAAAACGGGTTTGTTTTTTAATAAAAAAATAGAAACAAGGAATCTGAATCATTAATCTTCCATGAAAAGCGGGATTTTATAACTAATTGTGTACGCTTGCGTCACACAACTTCGCAACCAACTGGCCTAGATGGCTATATCCACGTGGTGGCGTGATCTATAAGTACATACAGAAACGGCAAAAAACTGCCTCAAACAACACGACAAACTGCTTCACTGCTCTGGTATAGTGGTGTTGCGTCGAGCTACGATCTAGTTGCTGCTATACTGCATGAGCTGCTTCACCTACTTAATACATGATTCGCGCTCCTCGTTGTATAGCAACTAGTCATACAAATGACGTCACAAGCATATATCGATACAAGTCATCAAGTCAACCATAGTCAGCAACAGAACTTCATCATAACCAATCTACCTAAAATAGCATAGCAATGCCAGCTACATAAACAAGCGCTAACGGCTACCGTTGAAATACAGGCGCGAAAGGCTCAGCTATGCAATTCAAGCATTCCAAGGCAAACCCTAGAAAAGTGCATGTAGAATTTCTCGCCATCTACCAGAGCTCCAGCACCCCCTGATGCCAGATCAACTACCCAGCACCTCTCCTACACAAGCAAAACAACCTGGCGAATATCAAACAATAATCAACCACATACAAGATGCGCATTTTCTCCGCCGGATCTTCCTATCCGCGCCTTGCCTGCGCAGATCTAACGTTTCGAAGCAATCACGCACAAAAACTAGGAGCGCAGGCAGTACATGAAACCGGTGGAGCATGCATTTAGAGGGCGATCGAGGGGCAATACCGTGAGAAGCGCCGCCGTACGCAGAGCTCCAGGCCCTCTTCAACCCCGCCCGCTCCGCCGCCTCCTCCGGCGTGTTCATGATCTCCATCTCCACATCCGTAATATCATCCTTCGCCGGCAGCCCGCCCACGGGGCCGGCGGCGGTCGCCATCGGGGGTCGACTACGGTGCTGCGCTGCGGCGGCGACGGGGGTTTGGTGGGGGGAGGGGACGGAGGGTGCGGCGGCGGCGAGGTGCGCGTGAGGGGGGTGTGGGGGATTTGGGGGCAAAACCTCGGTCGCTTCAGTTTCTTTCCCCTCTCCTGTCTCTGCTGCCTGGCGTCGCATTTGGGTCGCCACGGCGACGGGGTGGCCGGCTATAAAGGGCTGTGCGTGCCGGCTGCGCGCGTGGGTTTGCGTTTCTGCTAATTCGGCGGGCCCGGCGGTATATTTCGGGACAAATCCAGCAATCAAAGTCTTCATTCATTGCTCCGAGCACGAAACATCGTGCACCTTTGACACTTGTACACCCCGGACGTTTGTTATGGAATGCATCTATGGAAACCAGACAATGTACCCCCTATGTACAAGATTTAGTGGCGAGCTAGTCAGCTTCGCGCACCGAGTAATGCAATCAGATGCATTTGTTTCAAAAAAAACAGAGGATGAAAAGTTGGGATGCGATCATGTTATCTCAGAGAAACAGGATGATCTTCCATGACTTTGCGCGGGTGATTTTAACTAGGTATTATTTCAAGCGGAACGGCAAGGAGGGAACCCACGAAGTTTTGTGCAAACGGAGGGCTTGAGGGATTTTGCTTGGCCGACAGCGGCTTAGCAGACCTGGGTTTTTCGTGATATCCATTTACGTGGGATAATAAAAAAAATATGAAGAAAAGTATTCGAGTCAGGCTAGACCGAGCCGCATGTAATGACGACTTTCTGTGAGTGTTTTCGAGACGTGTGTCGAGCACATTTTGACGGGAGAACCTGAACAGGTTGCCCTTCTTATTCGTGCTAAGATGATACCGGTCACGAGAGATAAAAACGGGTAAAAGGGATTAAGGTATGAGGAGTCATGGACCTGTCACGAGCTATATGACACCATGGTTGCTGACGTGTGGCAATCAGCTGACTAGGACCAGGCGGGTCTTGGTGGGGTGTGTATCAAACTAGGAAGGGTCAGTTAGCGACATGCAGAGGTGGAGTCGAACGGTCTTTGTTTTAATCCGACGACGGATAGGGAAGCTTAAAGTGGAGCTATGTGATACCAAGAAGAGGCCCTTGCAAACTCGGTATAGACATAAGGTTAAGGACGGGAGCTTTATGAAGAGAGGAGATTTATTACAAGCAATGCTCGAGAATAGACTGGCTGCAATGGGTGATCAAAATAGGAAATGTTTGCAAAATAGAGTGTCTCATAGGAAAACAGGAAAAATACAGTCAAAGATCTACTCAATGAGAATGGTTCTCGCTACACGACTGGCGATGAGATGATGAATATGGCAGCAGCCTTTTATGAGGAATTATTCACTTCGGAAGGCTCGGACGAGGTGGGGCACTTGTTATAATGCATAGATGGTGTTGTTTCGGGGGAAATGAACGCATGTTTGGAAACGGTCATCGTTGATGGGGAGATCGAGGTGGCTCTATTCCAAATGGGGCCGACCAAGGCGTCAGGTCAGACAGGCTAACGAAAATGTTCTATCAACGACATTGGTCGTTGGTCAAAACAGATATTTGCATGGTGATTAGGGAATTCATGGAGGAAGTGGCGGTGTCAAACTATTTTAACTATATTGTCATTGTTATGACCCCCGAAAGTAAACTCACTAGAGTTGATTTCCCAATTCCATCCCATTAGCCTTTGTAATGTGCTATACAAGATCACGTCAAAAGTTTTGGCAAATAGGTTGAAAGTGGTGTTGTTAGACATGATCTTAGAGGAACAAAGTGTGTCTCTACTAGGCATGCTGATCAGAGATAATGTCCTTGTTACGTACGATGGTGTTCATGTGATCATGACGAGAAAAAGAAAGAAGGTGCTCTATACCCTTAAGTTAGACATGATGAAGGCGTATAACATGGTGGAATGGATTTTCTTTGGAGCTGATTTTGGCACGTTTTTGTTTCATGGATGGGTGGATCCAAATGATTATGAGATGTGTCACCTTAACACAGTTTTTAGTTAAGTTAAATGGAGGCTTCTCGCGTTGGTTTGTGCCCTCGAGAGGGCTAAGGCAGGGGGACCCCCTCTCCCCATATTATTAATGTTTCGCGTGCAAGGTATTTTTGCTTTGTTAATGCGTAGAGGACACATGGTATTAAGGGAGTAACAAGGTAATTTTGAAGCTTTCTGCTCTATATTGCATGACTATGGGCTGGACTCATGACAGAAAGTCAACTTGCAAAAAACATTGATATTTTTTGTAAGGGTGTTTAACAGGATGACAATGAGAACCTCAAACAAATCATTGCGATTGAATCAGAGGCTCTTAATGAGCGGTACCTTGGCCTTCCAAAAATTGTGGGGAGATGAAAATAGGGGACTTTCAATCATGTGAGAGAATGTGCTAATGGAAAAGTGGTTAGATGAAAGGGTCAGGGCCTTTCCAAGGCTACTAGCCTGCTAGGGAAGTACTTGTCAAATCTATGCTTCACTCTACACTAACTTACACCATGAGTTGTTTTCAACCAAAAAAGAAAATGTGTCCGAACCTATCTTTGATCTCATTGAACTTTTTGTGGGGTGCAACAAATTGTGAGAAGAAGGTGCATTGGATATCATGGGATAAGATGGATGGCAGTGGGTAGGGTGTGGGTGGATACAAGCCCCTCCTGACCAAAACCATACACACATAAACCTTCTATATTCACCAACTTCAATCCCCATGGGCGCATATTGACACCCATGCGCATACCCAATGGGTATTGATAGCCCGCAAGTGCACATGGTTTAGTTGTAGCCTTTTCGAAGTAAGACTATCGATCCCACAGGGAGCACATGAATTAGACTTTTGCCTCTCGTAACGAATTATTGATTTGTGCCTGCAAATAATTGTAGATTCCAAACAAAGTGAGGGCGGAAGTAAAGTGAGATTGAATTGTGAAGCAAGCTTTAAAGTAAATAGCATAAAAGTAACAAAGAGTAGTAACTATAGTGACTAATAGAATGACAGGGGAGTAAAGCGTTCTCAGGGAGTCCGAAATCCCCATTGGTATGTTTCTAGAGCAACCTATGCACAAGCATAGCATGGTACGGATACTTGATCCACTCTTGACGATTATGTTGGGCGAAGCCAGGTATAGTACATGTTCTACTCGAAGTATACTCCATGCCACGCACGCCACCACCATAGCCCCCCCCCCACCACAAAGGGTTACAACTAAGGTAATTAAGGGTTTACCCCATGGACGTGGCCTCTCTAAGTGTTCTTCATGGTTACCCTACCAATTGCAAAGGCAGGATTGAAGGCTTTTACTGTCATCTCGAATTACCTTCACATCCTACCCCTTTACATCGATAGTGATATGCTTTGTGGTCATAAGGTGATAATGTTGAGTGAGCCCCCTTCACAACACTCACAAAGTTATTAAACTAAGAATTCAATAGAGGATCTCATATCCAAAACAACGATTCAAATTCTATACATACCAAGGTTCATCCATATCCCGAGAACTAGGGGTTTACTCACACATGGGGATAACAAACATCATGATGAGAATAATGGAATATGAGTGAATGGTACAAATAACACGTGAGATGATCCACTAGGGTGTTTGATGCTACAATGATAAGGATGTGGACGATGGTGATGATGATGATGATGATGATGATGATGATGATGATGATGATGATGATGATGATGATGATGATGATGTTCTTGCCCCCTTGTGCTTGATGGTGAAGATGGCCCTCCTCTCCTTGTCAATCCCTCCTCCGGATGGACTCCGGAGGCTAGGGTTCCTCTCTTCTGGACAAGTTTCTCGTCTCTCTGGGCATTTGATCCCCTATCCGATTTCATGGGGTGTAAGCAGTTGATGCGGCGGCGACGTGGGCACCTCATACGATTGCCCATACGAATGGGCGTGCACATGGAACAACGTCTTTTGCTCTGGAAGAATTCCTGCGACTACTCATTTGGCCTCCTTGCTCCATTTTTTTATGGTAAATGATCATCACATTAAATACGTGATTTAGCTACCATTTCCTTGAATTTATTCCATAAAAGTGCTAAATGAACCAAAAAGCGTTTCGTGAGGGATGTTAACATAAAGAGGTGCACGAACGCGATAAAATTCCACAAAACCTACCATGTATGCATAAAATAACTATCAAAATGATCACATAAATTGGAATTATCAACTCCCGTGAGCGTAAGTCTTGCTCGTCCCCGAGCAGGTACAGTAGCTTGTAAAGACAAGGTCAACTTGATATTTATGAGATGTGGATATGAAAGAAGTATGAGTCCATCATAGGTTTTAGGAATGAGTATGGATAAAAGAATCATGACAAATGATAAGTCATCATTACTATGACAATGATTGTGAAGGCATCCACATGTTGTCACTCAATTTCACTATGGAAAGGTAACAACTTCATACCATAGTTCATCGTTGTTTCAACCAGGCAAGCAACATTTCTTTCTCCTCTTTTCTTTCAGAGATTTATTACTTCAAACATTTTTGTCTCTTGTTGTTGGAACATGTTTAAGAGCCTATGTCACATTTTAATTGTATGTGATATGCAAGATAACATGATCCTCGGGAGAAAATTTTAAGTAAATGATACGTCTTCGATGTATCTATAATTTTTGATTGTTTCATGCTATTATATTATCAATCTAGGATACTTTATATGCAATTATATGATATTTGTATCATTTTTTGGGATGAACCTATTAACCTAGTGCTGAGTGCCAGTTGTAGTTTTCTGCTTGCTTTGGTTTTCCATGAAATCAGTAGCAAACGGAGTCCAAATGCTACGAAACGTTGTGACAATTTTTTTCTCGACAAGTGAGACCGTGGAAGCTTAAGGAGGAGACCATATGAGAAGCAAGGAGACGACAAGGCGACATGGAGCGCCCAGGGGGGAGGCGCGCCCCGATGCCTTCCGGGCCCTACGTGGCTCTGTCTGACCTAATTCCACCTCTATAAATTCTCTAAAGTCGAGAAACCAATAGAGAGACACCCATAACAATATTCCCATCGCCACAAGTCTCCATTCTTCCGTCATCCCATCTGGAGGCCTTTTTTGGTACTTTGCCAGAGGGGGAATCCATCACGGAGGCCATGTTCATCAAATTTGTTGACTCCTTGATGATGTGTGAGTAGTTCACCACAGACCTACAGGTCCATAGCTAGTAGCTATATGGCTTCTTCTCTCTCTTTGATCTTCATTACAAAGTTCTTCACGGTTCTTGCATTGATCTATCTAATGTAATTAATCTTTCTTTGTGGTGTGTTTGTTGGGTTCTGATGGATTATGGGTTTATGATCAGATTATTTGTGGAAAGTAATTGAGCCTTCTCTGAATTCTATTATTCATGATTGTTATAGCTTTGTAAGTTTCTCTAATCTATCGGTTTAGTTTGGCCAACTAGATTGATTTATCTTCAGTGGGAGGTATGCATTGTAGTGGGTTCAATCTTGCGATGCTCTATATCCCAGTGACAGAAGGGGACAAGACATGTACTGTATTGTTGCTACTAAGGATAAAATGACGAGGTTTGAATAGATTGCTTGTACTTACTTTATCTACATCATGTCATATTGCTTAAAGCATTACTCTATTTGCATAAACTTAATAGCATAGATGCATGATGGATAGCGGTCGATTGGTAGAGTAATAGTAGTAGATGAAGAATCATTTAGGTATACTTGTCACGGACACGATGCCTATATACACGATCATTGGCATAAATACATAATCATAACTATGCGATTTTCTATCAATTTTTCCCAACAGTAATTTTTCTACCCACCGTATGCTACTTTCGAGAGAGAAGTCTCTAGTGAACACTATGACCCCCGGGTCTACTTAGTCATATTTGCTAAAAACATAAAAATAACTTGCTTCAATTTGTTTAATTTAATTTTATTTTTCTTTTATCATTATATATCTACCACTATTAGAAGTAATCCTTGCAAGTAACTAGTTCAAGGGGCTTGACAACCGTCTTGCCCGTGTTGGGTGCAAGTGTTTGGTTTTGTGTGTGAAGGTACCACTTGAACAACGAGTTGTTGTGGTTCTCATACTGGTTTGATAACCTTGATTCTCACCGAGGGAGATACTTATTGCTACTATATTGCTTCACCCTTCCTTTTCGGGGGGAAACGCAACGCAGCTCACAAGTAGCAATGAACACTTTTTATTCAAGAGGTTTTATTCATTTTTCTTGCTTGCTCTTTTATTAGTTGAACTTCCAATGAACTAGCAAATATAGTTATTTCATCTCCTTTTAGAAACTTCATAATTATGATGCAAGGTACTTATAATGATCATGCAAGTGATTATGTGCTACTATTTAGATCACAATTATTATCCGATGCGTTCTCAAAAAGCAATAATGATCTCACACATCAAGACATCCAAAGACTCGTCAGGAAGAATAATTCCTTATTCAAAAGAGAATCGATAGTTCTACTTTACTGAAAATAAAAACTACAAGCTAATTTCGGCTTTGCTGAAAATAAATGCTTGAAGGTAAAGATACAAAGTACACATGAATCTCCCCCAAACTTATAACCAAGTCGGGGAGATCCAGACACTTAGTGTTTCATGCTCACTCCTGGGTGTCTTTGTAGGTAGTGAAGATGTTCTAGAACCTCACCTCCTTAACCACAGACTGCTGGTGATCTACTACCTTGGTTAAAAACTCAAGTTGTGTAGTGTTTTGAAACGGTGTCAGACATGAGTTCGATCTTATGGAGGAGACCATCAACCCTTGCCTCTAAGTATTTGCTCATCAACCAATAAGAATCAATACCGTCTTCAATAGTGCTCACACAAGCCTTAGAAACTTGCTCCAAATCCTTGATGGTTTCCTTTATCTCCTCCGGGGTAGGCGGTTCCTTTCCCCACCACTTTTGGAGAGGCCCAAGAGGAAATAATGGAATAGATCCTTGGATGTTGAACTAATAGGGGTTTGGAGGATACTCATATGGAGTGGATTCCTTGATCTCCAGCACCTTCACCTTGCCGTCGATCTCCTCCTCCAGAGAAGGTTCATCCTTGTGGCTCAAGTTCCTCAGGTCCTCCCATCCAACAGGCACCACTTCGTCGAGGTTTGGGAATGGATGATGAGGTTGGTGGTTGGTGAAGAGATGTTGTTCATGGCGGCGTATGTGCTCGTACCATGTAACTAGAGCCTTTTGGAGGAGGTAGCAAGCAAAAGAGACTTGTAATTAGATTGATTTTTGAAAGTGCAACTAATTCCCCGGTAGTTTTGGTAATTAATAACAACATATACATCATTGAATTAATGTGTATTCAAAGATTAATTTAGGACGGTTCAATGTGGGTATGGCAAGGACTTGTGGATGTGGACCCCTCAAAATGCAAAGGACATGGATTGGTAAAAGCTCCAAGACTCTACATTTTTGGTTAAGTGATCCAAGATCACATTGAGTCCATATGAAAGCCAATGGTATTAAAAGGGGATGAGGTTTTGATCATGACTCAATTGCTCAAGTGCTTGAAGATATTGCTACAAAGCCCTCAGCCAAATTCTCCGAGGCCAGTCTATCCAAAACCCTGATGTCATTCTCAGTTCCACCCAAACACTCCTATCCAGACCCACCGAGATACATCAGATAGAGAGACTTCGTAAACTCTAGGAACTCGGTTTCACCAAGATGGCATTTGGTCCCACCGAAGTGCAAATGCCAAGTTTCTACAACCCATTGTTTTCACATTCGGAATCTCTGAGTGGAACCAACCAGGATTACGGAAATGAGGAAACTACTTAGGTTATCACAAATCGGTCCTACCGAGTGGATCCATTTGGTCTCACCAAAATTGTTAACGTTTGAATCTTTGCACAAGTCAATGCCTCCAATATTTCATTTCGGTCTCACCGAGTTGAGCATAAAGGTGTCTAACGGCTAGATATTTGGTGAAAGCTATATATACCCCCACTCCACCTACTCTCGGTGAGAGCAACCAATACAAAGCATACACTTACCATATCCATTTTCGGGAGAGAACCACCTACACTTGTGTTGAGATCAAGGTATTCCACTCCAACCATATGATCCTTGATTTCTAGCCTCCTTGAAGATCGATAGAAGAGACGTCTAGAGGGGGAGTGAATAGACTACTTGCAAGAATTAAGACCTAACCTTTTCCCAAGTTAATTGATTGGCAGATTTTAGCAATTATGACAATTCTAATGCACCCTACACATGCTAATCAACAAATATGGCAGCGGAAAGTAGGACAAGCATATGTAAGAGGGTAGAGAAGAGGAGATCAAACGAAGTTGTAGACACGAAGATTTTTCCCGTGGTTCTGATAGGTGGTGCTATTGTACATCCACATTTATCGAGTCTTCAACCCACGAAGGGTAATGGTCGCGAGAGTCCACGAAGGGCTCCACACATAAGGTTCCACAAAGTAGCAACCTTGACTATTCCATAACGGCTTCCGTCCACGAAGGACTAGCCTCACTATGGGTAGATCTTCACGAAGTAGGCGATCTCCTTGCCCGTACAAACTTCTTGGTTCAACTCCACAACACGAAGTAGGAGGCTCCCAAGTAACACCTAACCAATCTAGGAGGCACCACCCTCCCAAAGGTAATAGGCTTGATAGTCGTGATGAACTCCTTGCTCTTGTGCTTCAAGATGATAGACTCCTCAACACTCAATCACTCTATCATAGATTTGGCTTGGTAGAAGAGATTGGTTGTGTGTGGAAAGCAATTTTGAGAGGCTAGAAATAAAGATCCATATGGTTGGAGTTGATGATCTTGATCTCAACAGAAGGGTAGGTGGTTCTCTCTCAGGAATTTGGATATGGGAAGTGGGGAACTATTCTGATTGCTTCTCTTACGAGTGGGATGTCATGGAGGGGTATATATAGGCATCTCCAAAAATCTAATCGTTACAACATTATTGACCAACTTGGTGAAACCGATGCAAAACTCGGTTGTACCAATCTGTTCAAAATGTGGCAACTTTCATAATCTCGGTGAGACCAGTATAGGAATCTCGGTGGCACCGAAGTCAATGGCTGAGTCTATTTCCAAAACTCGGTGAGACCGAAGCATAAACTCGGAATTTCCGATTCTATGAAAACAGTCAACCGAATCATGGTCACCAATTCTCGGTTGCATCGTTGCAATCTTGGTTGTACCGAAAAGCTAGGGTTTGGCTAGGGTTCTATCTTGGGTGAAAAATTGGTAGAGCCGGATGGAAACTTGGTGGCACTTATTTTGTGGAGTTGGGTTTAGACAGAGTATTTGTGGGAGAGCTTGTGGGTGTTTTTGGTGGCTAGCACTTGTGCACATGGAACAACTTGTTCACCAACAATACCTTACCCCCTTTTAATAGTATTGGCTTTCCTATGGACTCAAAGTAATTTCTCACAAAGTAAAAAAGAGAGTCTTATAGCTTGAAGCTTGGCCAATCCATTCCTTGCTTCTTGGGGAATCTCCTCACACCCTCTTGCCAACACTCTTTGTGGACTAAACCTAAAATAAACTAGGTAGAGATATTAGTCCAAGAGACAATGTATGTTGTCACGAATTATCAAAACCACCAAGGGAGCATATGTGCTTTCAATCTTCCACTTTTTGGTAATTGATGACAACATACAATCAAAGCTTCAAATAAAGATATTCAAAGATATAATGAAGACTTTGAGTGGCACATGACTAAAACTTGCTCCACCTAAATGTGTGCAATCCGTTTAGAGAATAG
Organism: Hordeum marinum; assembly: GCA_022496015.1. Taxonomy (NCBI): domain Eukaryota; kingdom Viridiplantae; phylum Streptophyta; class Magnoliopsida; order Poales; family Poaceae; genus Hordeum; species Hordeum marinum. The sequence goes on from CM039672.1 coordinate 393,610,303, forward strand.
TTGCTTTGGAATGCATGGACACACATATAGTAGAAGGGATATGATGAGTCATGTGTATCTTGGCTATATGGATCAAATATATGTGAATTAGATGTATCCTTCTTCAAGACTTCACTCTTGCAAACAATATGTGTAAGAAGCAAGAGATCATCTTCATAAAAGATATGATGCATATACTTACCTTGAGTTCTAGTAGAAACACACTTGAGAAAACAGTGTTAGGAAACACAAGAGTATTCTACAAACCAAAATGCAAAAGAAATCAATGGTACCAAGATGTGAAGAACATATAGAATATATCATTCTTTAAGATTGATATGTCTCAGAGATCATTTTGAACTTACTCCCCTAAGTATGAAATTGTAGGGCATCCTCTCCCCTTGAATCTTAGCATGTAGATATTGGGAGTGGATAGGGTGAGACAAGTCTAACATGAGAATAGAAAACAAGAATGTCAAATAAAACATAGTATCTTTCTCCTTAAATGATAGGACAAGATTAGGCATGCTCTCTCCCCCTTAAGTAGTGTTTCTCCACTTTGGGTAGCAATGAAGTTTCTCCTTGTACTTTGGTATTCTCCCCTTTTCTATACAAGCATAAGCTCTGATATCCTCCCCCTTAAGTGTATCTCCTCATTTTCATTGAAGCAAGTATCTCCCCATTAGAATTGAAGCTTTGGTATTCTCCCCTTTGGCATTAATTTCCAAAAAGGTTCATACACAGGGCCAGACACATGGATCATTGAGTTATAAGGGATCCTAGAGAACAAGGGTCATAGAATGTAGAGATAATGGAAAAGTGAGAATCATATAGAGCATTTAAGTCTAAGGGTTCATTGAACACTTGATCTCCCCCTTTCACTGATCTGAAAGCTTGTACGACTTCTCCTCCTTTGACATAGGGATTCTTGAATAAAGTTTCTCCCCTTTCAAGTTTTTTTAACAAAGGAATCACTGAAGAAATAAGGATTTGCTAATATGAACACAGAACATAGAAGAAATCAATATCGATGGATCCGAGACAAACGAGTCGATGGAACCGAAATGAGGTCCTGCAGCTCATCTGCTGAATTAGTGAGACCGAGTGATTTGAGTCAGAGACTCCGAGGAGTAATCAGAAACTTGGCAATATTTCAAAAACTTGCAAATGAGTTTGGAAAAATTGCAATAAAATGTTAAAAGTATCCGCAAAGAAAGTACAATATAGTTTACAAAGAAGTATCAACTAGCGAAGATTTGAGTGGTTCTAAGAAATCTTGCAAATATAGGATGAACCACACAAGTAGCTTCATCTAGATGATGGTCGGTGACTAGGTCACCTATATTAGAGTATATTGATTTAGGATCCAAGCAAGAATACTTGATCATAGGTCACACTCATTGTTAAGCTCAAAATGGGGTTACCATTTTTTGATTAAGCATTTTAATGTTTTCATATCTCTTGAGTTGCTTTATCTCGTGACTTGGAGTAAAGCCTTTTCAAGGATATGAGCACATACCTTTGAGTGATGTTGATGACGTAGCATTTAGAAGAACTTGTTGTTTGATGATCGATGTTGATGAAGATCTTCTTGAGTTGGGAGCAATCCTTGTTTGTTTTGGTTCTCTTTTCACCTACATGGGTTAGTCATGCAAGGAAGAACAAGGTATATCCAAATGACTTAATACCAATTGAGAATTTGAAATTGTGATCACATCAAATATATGTCAAGGATATGGTTGAGTTGTCTTCTTCCTTCCATCAACAAAGAATGGTTGTGGTTTCTTGGTCATGAAAAGATTGCTTATGATTGGAGTTGGTGGCAATCTTGTAAAATGAAGTTCTTCCAAGTACCTACAAAAGTTTAGTTGCAATACAAGGGAGCATATATTTCCAAGATATAAGATAGCATGTCAAGTGCATCATGGAAGTATCATCTAAGCTCATGCCCTTGCAAGCAACCGAGTGAGTCTAACTAAAGTTTGAAGCATCAAGGATGTTCAACTCACTCCTCAAGTGACAAAACACTTTCTCATCAAGTGGCTTAGTAAAGATATCAGCCAATTATTTCTCAGTATGAACATGCTTGAGATTGATATCTCCTTTGGCAACATGATCACGAATGAAATGTTGTCAAACTTGAATATGCTTAGTTCGAAATGTTGCACGAGATTATAAGCAATTTTGATTGCACTCTCATTGTCACATAACAATGGTGCATGTCTCACATGTATGCCATAGTCCTTAAGAGTTTGAGTCATCCATAGCAATTGAGCACAACATGATCCAGCGGCAATGTATTCCCCTTCGACGGTAGATAGAGATACCGAGTTTTGTTTCTTGAAGGACCAATACACAAGAGATCTACCAAGAAATTGTGAAGTACCCGAGGTGGATTTCAATCAACCTTATCTCCGGCATAGTCCGAGTCGGAATAGCCCACAATATTAAAAGAAGATCCTTTGGGATACCAAATGCCAAAGTTTGGTGTATGTATCAAATATCTCACAATTCTTTTCATGGCCTTAAGATTACACTCTTTAGGAGCATCTTGATATCTAGCACACATGAAAACACTAGCATGATATCGGGATGGGAGGCACTTATATATAACAATGAACCAAACATTGATCGATAAACCTTTTGATCAATGGGTTTGTCCTCCTTGGTAAGATCAACATGTCCACTAGTAGGCATAGGAGTTTTCATACCTTTACACTCTTGCATGTTGAACTTCTTGATCAAGTCCTTGGTATACTTGGTTTGAGAGATGAAAGTTACTTCTCTCGGTTGCTTGATTTGCAAACCAAGGAAAAATTTCAGCTCACACATCATGGACATCTCATACTTCTCGGACATCAACCTTCCAAATTTCTCACTAAATTGTGGGTTTGTAGATCCAAAGATAATGTCATCCACATAAATTTGGGACACAAATAATCCACTATTAACTCTCTTAGTGAATAAGGTTGTGTCATACCAATCTCAAAACCCTTTTCAAGTAGAAACTTTGTTAGGCACTTATACCAAGCGCGAGGAGCTGGCTTAAGTCCATAAAGAGATTTACGAAGCTTGTAAACATGGTTAGGTTTCTTAGGATTTACAAAACCAGGGGGTTGCTTAACATAGACTTCTTCCTCAATCTCCCCATTTAGAAATGCACTTTTAATATCCATTTGGTAAAGAGTGATGTCATGATGATTCACATAGGCAACAATATACGAATAGCTTCAAGTCTAGCAACAGGGGTATATGTCTCACCATAGTCCATACCTTCAACTTGCGTGTAGCCTTGCGCCACGAGACGTGCCTTGTTGCGAACAACCTGACCATCTTCGTCTTGGTTGTTCCGGAAGACCCATTTGGTTCTGATGATGTTTTGCTCGTCCTTGGGCTTCTCCACAAGTGTCCACAATAATTCCTCTCGAAGTTGTGAAACTCTTCATGCATTGCATTCACCCAATCTGGATCTTCGAGCACTTCTTCCACCTTCATAGGTTCAAAACTAGAGATGAATGAGTAGTGTTCACAAAAGTTAGCTAAGCGGGTTTTAGAGCGAGTGAATCTCCTGATTTGAATGTCACCGAAGATTTGTTCTAAGGGATGATTCGTGTTCACTCTTGCTCGAACTCGAGGTAGCTTTTGCTTGTTGGATGGTGGAGCTTCCTCATTACCATCTTCTTCTTCATTGTTGTTGTTGATGTTGTCTCCTTGAGGTGGTGGTGAAGGAGGTTGAGGTGGATCATCATGATGTGTTTCTTCCTCATCTACATCTTGTCGTGTACCACTTGTGGATGCTTCCATGTCGTGTTGAGGTTCGCCTTGACACGAAGTAGAAGATTCCACTTGGGTTAGTGAGGTACTTTCCTTCACCTCCATGGGACGAATCTTGCCAATGGACAAGTCTTGGATAGCTTCCAAAGGTTCTTTGTCTCCTACATCATTTGGCAATTGTTCGACTTGCAAATCATTAGATTCATCAAACTTGACATCTACCGTCTCTTCAAATTTTCGAGTGAAGTTGTTGTAGACACGGTAAGTGTCAGAGTTTGATCCATAACCGAGTAGGAAACCTTCATGATATTTAGGAGCAAATTTAGAACGATGATGCTTATCAAGAATGTAACACTTGGAGCCGAATATCCAAAAGTATCCAACTTGGGGTTTGTTACCGGTGAGTAGATCATATGTCGTTTTATTGAGAAGCTTGTGAAGATAGAGTCAGTTCGTGGCATGACAAGCTGTTTCCACGGCTTCCTCCCAAAAGTGTCTTGGTGTCTTGTATTCGTCAAGCATCGTTCTTGCCATCTCAATAAGAGTTTGGTTCTTCCTCTCAATGACTCCGTTTTGTTGAGGTGTGTACGTAGCTGAGAACTCATGTAGAATCCCTTCTTCATCAAGAAAGGTGTCTACATTTGTGTTCTTGAACTCTGATCCGTTATCGCTCCAAACTTTCTTGATCTTCACTTCAAACTGATTTTGAGCCTTGCGAGCGAAGTTCTTGAAGATCTTTTGCACCTGCGACTTATCATCAAGAAAGAATACCCATGTAAATTTGGAAAAATCATCAACTATAACTAGACCAAAGGAATTTCCACCGAGGCTCTTGTAAGAATTGGGACCAAAAAGATCCATATGAAGCAACTTGAGTGGTCTCCTAGTAGTCATGATATTCTTTACGGGATGACTTCCACCTACTTGCTTTCCGGCTTGACAAGCACTAAAAAGTCTATCTTTGTCAAAGATAACATATTTAACTCCAATAATATGATCACCTTTGATGAGATTGTCTAGATTACGCATACCAACATGACCTAATCTTCTATGCCAAAGCCAACCTTTAGAAGATTTTGCAATAAGACAAGTACGAGGTTTGGATTTCTTAGTGAAGTCAACAATGTATAGATCACCTCTATGAAAACCGGTAAACACCATGCTATTGTTATCTTGACGAAACACTCGACAATCTACTTTGGTCAATAGCACATTAAAACCGAAGTCGACAAGTCTAGATATGGAAAGAAGATTGTAGCCAAGGGATTCAACAAGCATGACATTTTGAATAGAGCTATCATGAGATATGGCACATTACCTAGACCAAGTACCTTACCCTTGGACTTATCTCGAAAAGTTACATACCTTTGCGGTCCATGGTTCAGTGTCATTTCCTAAAACATGTCTCTATCTCCAGTCATATGATCGGTGCATCCACTACCGAGAATCCATTCCTTTCCTCCAGCCATGTAATCTTTGAAGTTTTCCACGAGACTTAGAATCTTCATAGTCTTCTCACACTCGATGTAGAAATAACTCATCTTCCTCGTAGTAGCCAAGTTCCACGTTGTCATCGTCAAGTGGGATATCCTCGTCATAAGAGACAAGAGATTTGTTAGGGTTGAGATAATGCCAATGTTTAAGTTTATGAATGTGAATGGCTTAAAAGATAATGTTATTGATGGTAGTGACATCTTCTTTGGCACTCACGAGGTCTAGAATCTCAAATAAACATTTATAAAAGTTAGTATCACTAGGCTTCATTAAGTGAAATGCAATAGCTTTATTAAGAATTTCATCAAGATTACTTAATGAATAACTTGTATATCGTTTCTCCAAGTCATTCCACAAAGTATAAGCACACTCAAATTATTCATTTGATCAAACACAAATCTAGAAAATCCTTTGATAATGAGATTAACAGTTCTAATATTGCGACGCATATCAATTTCTTCTTCGTGTATGGGATGTAAGGGATCAATGGGAGGTTGATACGTCTCCAACATATCGATAATTTATGAGGTATTCATGTCATATTTGCCCATGTTTTTACTATTGTTTTATGATTTATTGGGAATAACCTATTAATGGTTGCAAAATTTCACAAGTTCTTGTTTCACACTTTTATGTGTAGGAATTAATTGGAAATTGTCAAAAAAACGCAAAAGGAGCCTTGTTGGAGGAGGACTCTGACTTTCATGAAATCTGTCCACAAATAGTTTTTAGAGATCGTCAGTTTCACCCTTGAAGATGGCATCAAATGGAAAAATTTAAAACTAGGAAAGTGTTGGTAATTTTATGGCAATGACTCTTGACTACCAATTCGTACAAAACGGTGTCCGAATGCAAACTGGAGACCCATTTTACTGAAGGAAAATATCTGATTACGGGATTACGAGAATTGATGACGTGATTGAGTCCAACTCTTACCATATATGATATATTCGGCCAAGCTGCGACTTTGGGGACTCATGAGGGTTTTTAGGAGCCCCTAGGAAGGTTCTATAGGTGCTCAAGAGCCATTGGATCAAGGGTCCATCCATCGGAGGGCCATAAATCACCACAGAGGCACATATAAGGAGCGGAAAACCCTAATTTCGGAGAGCCACCTAGATCCACGAATTTGCATGTCCCTTGGCAGCCACCAACAAGAGGAGAGGCTCCTCCATTGAAGAACACAGACCAAGGAGGAAGGATGGGCAAGGGGCCACCGTCCGTCGCCGGTGCCGTGGTCGCCATCGCCTGCATCTCTTCGGGGCCACACCTCTCCATCAACAAATCTCTCTTTCTCACCATGATAATGTGCGAGTAATCCCCTTCGGGGCTAAGGGTATGTACTAGTATCTATGTGTTCGATATCTCTCTCTCTAATGTTCTTGAGATGTCACGATCCTGATGTATCACGGGCTTTGTTAATATAGTCGGATCATATGATGTGTTTCCCTCTCTATATAGTTGTGATGAATTGAGTTTTTCCTTTGAGATTTCTTTACCAGATCGAATACTTTTATGGATTTGAGAACACTTGATATATTTCTTGCATGCGGATACCCGTGGTGACAATGGGGTGTTCTATTGATTCACTTGATATATGTTTTGGTACTCAACTTGCGGATTCCCGCGGTGACATTGGGGTAATGTATGCATAGGGGTTGATACATGTTCTTGTCCTACTTTCTCCGATAAAAATCTTGGGGCACTCTTTGAGGTTCTTTGTGTTGGATTGAGTATTATGAATCCGAAATTGTTTGATGCGTATTTTATAACCAACTCATGGATACTTGTGGTGACATTGGAGTATCTAGGTGACATTAGAGTTGGTTGATGCGTATCATATGGTGTTATTCTAGTACGAACTCTTGAATAGATCGATCAGAAAGAATAACTTTAAGGTGGTTTCGTACCCTACAAACAATTTATTCTTATGTTATCCTCTAAGATAAGAACTTTGGAGTGATTCTTCGTTGCACGTCGAGGGATGGTTATGTGATCCAATTATATTAGCATTGTTGAGATATTGCACTAGCGAAAGTACGAACCCTAGGCCTCATTTTGAAGCATTGCAATACCGTTTGTGCTCACTTTGTTTACTTTTTACCTTGTTGTGTTTATAATTTCAGATTATAAAAACCTATATCTATCAACCATACTGCACTTGTATCACCATCTCTTCGCCGAACTACTACACCTATACAATTTGCCATTGTATTGGGTGTGTTGGGGACACACGAGATTTCTTGTATTTGATTGCAGGGTTGTTTGAGATAGACCATCGTCATCCTACATCTACCACGGATTGATAAACCTTAGGTCATTCATTTGAGGGAAAATTGCCACTGTCCTCCAAAACTCTGCTCTTGGAGGCCCAACACAAGTCTATAAGAATAAAGTTGCGTAGTAGACATCAAGCTCTTTTCTGGCACCGTTGCCGGGGAGGTGAGTGTTTGAAGGTATATCTTTAGATCTTGCAATCAAATTTTTAAGTTTCTTGTTTTTCACTAGTTTGGTTCTATAAAATAAAATTACAAAAAATGGAGTTTAGGTTGCATCAATTGTTTTGTATCTTTGATGTCTTTCGTGAAAATGATGGTTCTGAAAATTGTGCTCAATTGGTAGAAGAAGAATTTATGAAAATACTTAATGATGATTCCTTGAATGATGAGCATGATAGTGATATGATTAGTATAAATTTTCTGAATATTCATGATGCTAATGATATGCAAAGCCACAAGCTTGGGGATGCCATGCTTGATGAATATGATATTTTTAGTCCCCCAAGTTTTGATGAGCTAAACTATTATGATGATGACATACCTCCTATCTATGATGATTATTGTGATGACATGTATGCTATAAAGAGTAATGACAACCATGAAACTTGTCATCATGTTTTTAATATTCAAAGTGCTTATGTCAATCAAGTACCTCATGATAGTTATTTCGTTGAGTTTGCTCCCACTATTATGAATGAGTAGAAGTTTGCTTATGTGGAGAGTAATAAATTTTCTATGCTTGTGGATCATGAAGATAATGCTTTATGTGATAGTTATATTGTTGAATTCCTTCATGATTCTACTGAAAATTATTATGAGGAAGGAATATATGCTTGTAGGAATTGCAATAATATCAAGTTTCCTCTCTATGTGTTCAAATTTTTGAAGACATGCTTGTTTTGCCTTCCTATGATAATTGACTCTTGCTCCCATAAATTGTTTCCTCACAAAATCCCTATGCATAGGAAGTGGGTTAGACTTAAATGTGCTTGTCATGTGATTCATGATGCTCTCTTGCATGTTTCAATTATTATTCCTATATGAGCATCATTGAAATCATCATGCCTAGCTAAAAGGCATTAAAGAAAAGCACTTGTTGGGAGACAACCCAACACTTTTACTTTCTATTTTCATATGCTCACATGATTAAGCTACTGTAGTAATCATGTTTTTTTGTCTTTTATTTCAATAAAGTTCCAAGTAAAGTCTTTGGGATAGTGTGGATGCTTGCTTGTTTGATTCTGTGCAAAAACAGAAAGTATTGCGTCTAGTATATGAATTATCTGATTTTACTAGAGCGTCAAAAAATTCTGAAATTTTTACAAAACTTTCTATGCAAATTCTATGCATTGTCCTATTTTTCAGAATTTTTAGAGTCAGGGAAGTATGGTGATCATTCAGATCTTTACAGACTATTCTGTTTTTGACAGATTCTGTTTTGCATGCATAATTTGCTTGTTTCAAGTGTTTCCATAACTTATATTTGGTGATATAAATTGTGGGAATGTTGAAATACAGAAGCTGTTATGTGAGAACAATTATGAATCTTGTATTGACAGTACCTAAGTGAATAATATATGTTTACTACACTAACCCATCTCACGAAGTTCCGTTAAGTTTTGTGTGATTGAAGTTTTCAAGTTTTGGGTGAGATACCGATATGAGGTGAATAAGGAGCAGCAAGGACCTAAGCTTGGGGATTCCCAAGTCACCCCCAAGGTAATATCCAAGGAAGACTCAAGCGTCTAAGTTTGGGGATGCCCCAGAAGGCATCCCCTCTTTCGTCTCCAACATTATCGGTACATCTTACTTGGAGCTATATTTTTATTCGTCACATGATATGTGTTTTGCTTGGAGCGTCATTATAATTTGTTTTTCTATGTTAGATGTTATTTATAATCTTGTTTTTCAATCAAAAGTTCCAAGAATTGCATTAGGATGCTTGCATTGCATGTTTGATATGTGTTGTGTAAAAACAGAAACTTTTACTGTAGTGCTTGAATTTTCATATTTTAATGAACATGGAAAGTTTCTAAAATTTTTTACACAGTATTGCCATATAAATTATTAATCACTTCCTAAATTTTCATAATTTTTTGAGTTATAGAAGTAAACTGTTTTCATAAATTTCTATAGACTGTTCTGTGTGTACAGATTGTTGTACATGAAGTGTTGATTTATTCTTATGTGTACCAACCTATCTCACGAGTTCTTTTCAAGTTTTGTGTGGCTGAAGTGTTTGAGATTTAGGTAAAACCGGGATATCAGAGGATTGAATTAGACACAAAAGATCAATCTTGGGGATTCCCAAGGCACACCAAGTAAATATTTCAAGAAGTCTCAAGCATCTAAGCTTGGGGATTCTACGCATCCCACCTCTCCTCGTCAAACAAATATCGGTTTGTATCGGTTGAGCCTAAGTTATTGCTTCTTCACATGATGTGTGATATTCTTGGAATGTCATTTTATTTTGTTTTTCTTGATGTTTTAATAAAATATTCAGATCCGAGAATCTTTATTGAGAGATTGAGAGAGTCCTCACATAGCTAATTAATTGTTTGACTACTCATTGATCTTCACTTATATCTTTTGAGAGTAGTATGATGTTTACTCTTGTGCTTCACCTATATCCTAAGAGTAAATTGTGAATGAATTGAATATCATGAATATGAAATTATCAATGTGCTTTATGCTTAGTAGTAGCTTCACATCTTGTTTACAAAGTAAAATCTATTGAAGTTTGACAATCACAATATTAGTCATACAAGCAGTCCGTGAATGATTAGTATAAGGAAGAGAACTTTCACATACAAATATATTTTCTTGTACATCTTGTATGATTGTGAATACCCATTAATTATTTTCAAACTTGAGCAAATTAGTTGAAGTTGGACAAGGAAGACAACGTAATGAGTTATGGTTGCATATATTTGCATAGAAGTTATATTGTTATGGATCCTCCAACATGTGGTGCTTGCTTAGAATCTTTTGCTAGACAAAAATTCGTACTAAGTAGAGATACTACTTGTGCATGCTAAAACCCTTAAACCCACTTTCTTGCCATGAGAGTCCACTGTATCTACCTATATGCGGTATTACCCTGCCGTTCGAAGTAAATTTGCATGTGCCACCTCTAAAATTTCAAATGAACATCTGTTTTGTGTGCCAGGAACGCTCATGGAGCGACAAGGGGCGGTCAATATCTTCCATGTTAAGCGGGTTATCCTCATGATGAGTGTTTATTCACTTGTCCTTGCACGAGAGGGGCGGTAATAGGGATTCCCAGTCCCAAAATAAAAAAAATGCAAATAACGGAAAAAAACTCCCCTAGGAATGTTGTTGGTATGGATGGTACCCATGGATTCTGCTAGCCGTGGAGTGTGTTTGTTGGTGGAGGAGGAGTAAACCTTTACTTTTACCGCTTGGGAACCGCCGCTAATGTGTTTAACATGGAAGATATTGATAACTCTTGGTCATAATGTTGATAGGAAGGGTGCATCTCCCAAAATTATATTTATATCTGTTTTAAACAATGAGCTCTCGCACATATGCAAATCCCTGCTTCCCTATGCGAAGGGACAATCTATTTACTTTCATGTTATTTACTTTTCACGTTGAGTCAACTTCTTATTCCAACCTTCTTCTATTAGTTGGCAAGCATCATGCAGTGTGGAAAGATCTAGGGACATATGGGCAATCAAATATATTTGATCATGATTCATTATTGTTGAAAATTATCTTGATGATAAGTATGTTGGGAGGCAAAACTTTAAGCCCCTATTTTTTGCTGTGTTCGATGGATGTTGTTTGTTCTAAAAATATGCTTTGAGTACTAGCAATCATAGAAGGCTATATCATGATTGATAATGTGGAGCTCTTACTTAGAATTTGTTGAGAATAAGTTGAATTGCAATTGTTTGGTGACTAAGAACATAGGTCATTAAGTTTCAAGAGAATTCATTGTTTGAACCATGACATGTGAATTGATTGCTACTCTATCATGATGATTTTTATGAGAAAAAGTTGCTAGTATGATGTTAGAAAAATTGATTGGAATTATCATTGATCAAACTTATATACTATGATATCATTCACACTTCATAAATTATTTCTTTTATTATTTACCTACTTGAGGACGAGTAGGAATTAAGCTTGGGGATGCTGATACGTCTCCAACGTATCGATAATTTATGAAGTATTCATGTCATATTTGCCTATGTTTTGCTATTGTTTTATGATTTATTGGGACTAATCTATTAATGGTTGCAAAATTGCACAAGTTCTTGTTTCACACTTTTATGTGTAGGAAATAATTGGAAAATTGTCAAAAAAACACAAATGGAGCCTTCTTGGAGGAGGACTCTGACTTTCCTGAAATCTGTCCACAAACAATTGTTAGAGATCGTCAGTTTGACCCCCGAAGATGGCGCCAAAGGAAAAAATTTAAACTAGGAAAGTGTTGGTAATTTTATGGCAATGATTCTTTATTACAAATTCGTTCAAAACAGAGTTCGAATGCGATCTGGAGACCTATTTTACTGAAGGAAAATATCTGATTACAGGATTACGAGAATTAATGATGTGATTGAGTCCAACTCTTACCATATCTGATATATTTGTCCAAGCCACGAATTTGGGGACTCATGGGGGATGTGAGGAGCCCCTAGGAAGGTTCTAGAGGTGCCCAAGAGCCATTGGATCAAGGGTCCATCCATCAGAGCGCCATAGAACACCATGGAGGCACATATAATGAGAGGAAAACCCTAATTTTGGAGAGCCACCTAGAGCCACGAATTTGCCTCTCCTTTGGCAACCGCCAAGAAGGGGGAGGCTCCTCCATTGCAGCACCAAGACCAAGGAGGAAGGAGGGGCAAGGGGCCGCCGCCCGTTGCCGGCGCCGTGGCCGCCATCGCCTCCATCTCTTTGAGGCTGCACCTCTCCATCAACAAATCTCTCTTTCTCACCATGATAATGTGTGAGTAATCCCCCTCGAGGCTGAGGTTATGTAGTAGTAGCTATGTGTTAAATCTCTCTCTCTCTCTCTCGTGTTCTTGAGATGTCATTGTTGGTGTTTTTCTAGGACAAAGAGTTGATAAGAAATTAAATGTTATCCATTATGCTAGCAAAACTCTAAACAATGCCCAAGGAAATTATGCTACTATTGAAAAAGAATTTATATCAATCGTGTTTGCTTGTGATAAATTTAGATCTTACTTTGTTGATTCCAAAGTTATTGTTCACATCGATCATGCTTCTATAAAATATCTTATGGAAAAGAAAGATGCTAAACCTAGACTCATTAGGTGGGTTCTCTTACTTCAAGAATTTGATTTAAATATCACTAATAGGAAACGAGCTGACAACCCCATAGCTGATAACTTGTCTAGGTTAGAAAATATTATTGATAACCCACTCCCTATTGATGATAGTTTTCTTGATGAACAGTTAGCTGCAATAAATGTTTCTCAAAACACTCCTTAGTATTATGATTATGCTAACTACATTGATGCTAAATATATACCACCTAGTTTCACATACCAACAAAAGAAGAAAAAATTCTTCTATGATTTAAGACATTCCTTTTGGGATGACCCACATCTTTATAAAGAAGGAGTAGATGTTATTAGTAAATGTTGTGTACCTGAGCATGAACAAGAACAAATCCGACGGAAATTTCATTCCAAAGATTATGGAGGACATCATGCGGGAGATAGAACTGCTCACAAGGTATTGCAATCTGGTTTTATGGCCTACTCTCTTCAAGTATGTCCGTAAGTTTGTCTTGTCTTGTGATGAATGTTAAAGAATTGGTAATATCGGTAAACGTCAGGAAATGCCTATGAATTATTCACTTGTTGTTGAACCATTTGATGTTTGGGGACTTGATTATATGGGACATTTTCCATCCTCTAATGGGTATACTCATATTTTGGTTGTTGTTGATTATGTCACTAAGTGGGTAGAGGCTATTCCAACTAGTAGTGCAGATCATAACACCTCTATTAAAATGCTTAAAGAAGTTATTTTCCCGAGGTTTGGAGTCCCTAGATACTTAATGACTGATGGTGGTTCACACTTTATTCATGGTGCTTTCTGTAAAATGCTTGCTAATATGATGTTAACCATAGAATTGCATCACCCTATGATACTCAATCTAGTGGTCAAGTTGAACTTAGAAATAGAGAAATAAAATTAATATTACAAAAAACTGTCAATAGGTCCCAAAAGAATTGGTCTAAGAAACTAGATGATGCACTTTGGTCCTATAGGACAGCTTATAAAAATCATATGGGTATGTCTCCATACAAAATGATGTATAGGAAAGCTTGTCATTTGCCTCTAGAGTTAGAACACAAAGCATTTTGGGCAATTAAAGAACTCAACTATGACTTCAAACTTGCTGGTGAAAATAGGTTATTTGATATTAGCTCACTAGATGAATGGAGAATCCAAACTCATGAAAATGCCAAACTATTCAAAGAAAAAGTTAAAAGATGGCATGACAAAAATGTCCAAAGGCGAGAATTCAAAGTTAGAGAATATGTTCTTTTGTACAACTCTCGTTTCAGATTTTTTGCAGGTAAACTTATTTCCAAATGGGAAGGACCATATGTTATCAAAGAGGTTTATTGCTCTGGAGCTATCAAGATTAATAATGCCGACGATAATAACCCAAAGGTGGTCAATGGACAAGGGATTAAACACTATATACCAGGTACACCTTTTAATGTTCAAATCAATGTTATCCAAACCATGACACGAGAGGAACACATAAGAGAAACCTTTCGGATACTCCAGAATCATGAAAAAGAAGAGGTACGTGATACGGTAAGTAAATGGACTCCGAAAAATCCGAAAAAATATTTTCCCTCAGTTTTGGAATTTTAGAAAAAATAGGAAAGAATAAATAAACAGGAAAGCAACTGAGGTGATGATACGTCTCCATCGTATCCACTTTTCCAAACTATTTTGCCCTTGTTTTGGACTCTAATTTGCATGATTTGAATGGAACTAACCCGGACCGACGCTGTTTTCAGCAGAATTGCCTTGGTGTTATTTTTGTGCAAAAATAGAAGTTCTCGGATTGTCCTAAAAATTTAGGAAGAATATTTTCGGATTTAATAAAAAATACCGGCACAAGAATCAACCAGAGGGGGGCCACCTACAGGCCACAAGCCTGCTAGGCACGGCCACCCCTTGGCCGTGCCTAGCAGGATTGTGGGGCCCGTGTGGCTTCTCCGACCTCATCTCCAACTCCATATAACCCTATTCACAGAGAAAAAATCAGAGAGAAGAGTTCATCGCGTTTCACGATTCGGAGCTGCCGCCACCTCCCGTTCTTCCTCGGGAGGCCAGATCTCGAGTCCGTTTTGGGCTTCGGAGAGGGGAAATGGACGCCATCATCATCACCAACCATCCTTTATCTCCAATTCCATGATGCTCTTCACCGTTCATGAGTAATCCCATCGTAGGCTTGCTGGACGGTGATGGGTTATATGAGATTTATCATGTAATCGAGTTAGTTTTTTTTGTTAGGGTTTGATCCCTAGTATCCACTATGTTCTGAGATTGATGTTGCTATGACTTTGCTATGCTTAATGCTTGTCACTAGGGCTCGAGTGCCATGATTTCAGATCTGAACATATTATGTTTTCATGAATATATATGTGTTCTTGATCCTATCTTGCAAGTTGTAGACACCTATTATGAGTTATGATCCGCATCCCCCAGGGTGACAATAACTGGGATTCTTTCGAGTGATTACCGTAGTTTGAGGAGTTCATGTATTCACTAAGTGCTAATGCTTTGGTTCGGTTCTCTATTAAAAGGAGGCCTTAATATCCCTTAGTTTCCATTAGGACCCCGCTACCACGGGAGGGTAGGACAAAAGATGTCATGCAAGTTCTTTTCCATAAGCACGTATGACTATATATGGAATACATGCCTACATTACATTGATGAATTGGAGCTACTTCTGTGTCACCCTATGTTATAACTGTTGCATGATGAATGCTATCCAACATAATTATCCATCACCGATCCATTGCCTACGAGCTTTCCACATATTGATCTTTGCTAAGTTTCTTCTCCGCTGCTACTATTACAATCACTACAAAACTGCTACTGTTGCGTTTGCCATCATTACCGTTACTTCCATATTACTTTGCTACTGAATACTTTGCTGCACATATTAAGTCTTTCAGGTGTGGTTGACTTGACAACTCAGCTGCTAACACTTGAGAATATTATTTGGCTCCCCTTGTGTCTAATCAATAAATTTGGGTTGAATACTCTACCCTCGAAAACTGTTGCGATCCCCTATACTTGTGGGTTATCAAGACTTTTTTCTGGCGCCGTTGTCGGGGAGCATATCTCTACTCTCTGAGTCACTTGGGATTTATATCTGTTGATCACTATGAAGAAACTTAAAGATCCAAAAACCAAGATCTATCCATCTACTACGAGGGGAGGTAAGGAACTGCCATCTAGCTTTGCACTTGATTCACCTTCTGTTATGAGTAAGTTTGCGACACTACCACCTGCTAGTAATTCTGATATGTCGCAAGTAATTGATGATGCCACTTCTGCTATGCATGATGCTTATGATGATACTTTGCTTGATAATACTGTGCCACTGGGTGAATTTCTTGATGAATAAATTGCTAGGGCCAATGCTGAAAATTATGATACTTCGGAAACTGATGAAATTATTGAAACTGAACACTTTGAGACACCTGCTAGACCTAGCTCTCCTAGATATGAATTGCTTGATATTGTTGAGGGTTGTGTTATGGAAGGAGATGTAGCTAGGGACTTTCTTGCTTGTAAGGATAGAGATGATCTTGAGAAATTACTATGCAAGTGGAAAGAAAAATCTTTGAATGGTAGAATGAAATATGATCCTAAGTTTGCTACTTCACCTATATTTGTTACTGATAATGTCGTGGATTTGTCACGGCAGATGTCCGGGTGAACGGACTTAGGTTTGGGGTGAGACGCAACTACGTGGCGGCTTGAAGGGGTTGATCGGAATCGAGAATACACGGAGTTTTACCCAGGTTCGGCCCCTCCGATGGAGGTAAAAGCCTACATCCTGCTTGTCTGGTATTGATGATGATGAAGATCTCTCGGTTGCAAGGGTGCTAATTGCTATCTCTAATCTCTTGTGCCTCTAATATCTTGTGTTGTCTAAACTTGTAGACTTGTGTCTCTTGAGAACTTCTCCCTCTAGGGGTGCTCTACCCCTCCTTATATAAGTGGAGAGGGTAGGTTTACAAATAGAGTCCTACTAGGAGTAGGAGTAGGACTAGTCTCTCACGAATCCTACTCCGGGTCTTACTTCCTTTAAGGGAATCCTTCTCTCTTGTGGGCCTTCTCCTATGGGCCTTCTCTTGTGAGCCGCCTGGCGCCGGCTCACCCGCCGGGTCTTGGGCTTGGTCATCCCGTGACCCACTTGCCGGGTCATAAATAAGAGGTCATGTCTTTAACGGGTCTCCTGTGAGTTGCCTGGCCGGGTCATTAATAAGATGTCATGTCTTCGGCCGGGTCTCCTGTGAGTCGCCAGGCCGGCTCATACCATGGGGTATATCCCCGTCATTAGCCCCCAGGTTAGCTTGAATTTATTCATGGTAAGCTCTTGAAATAAGAGTAACAAATATGTTAAGTGGCCGACTTGCTCCTTTGGCCGGCTTTATAAAATGGCTTCTCAGAAATCCGGGTCTGTTCTCCATATGAATGAGTCTTCTTGATAATCATCTTGCTTGTCAATGTCTTTTGAAAAAATATTGAGAATAGAACACCCATATGCCATTGAGTCGGCTTCCAATACTCTTGGCGGGTCATCTCCGCCGGGTCATAATCATTGATGATGCCGGGTCATTATCGTTGGTAACTCCGGGTTAAATAACTAGAATCCTGCTGACTTGATAAATATTGGGATGAAAATCCATCTGATGTAGAACCGGACTTCCATTGTTGTGAAGCAGGGCGGCTTATATAAACTCTGGCGGGTTTATGATCTTTTGATAACACCGGGTCATAAGTGTTGGTGACGCCGGGTCTAACAACTGAACTCCATATTTAATATCTTGAAAATTCTCCTCAAGGTTTTTGATATGTCCATATTACCTGTAGCCCCCAAGCTCCGAGATTATCCATGATAACTTGGTGCTTTGCAAATAACATTTTGGACTGTGTAGCCCCCAAGTGCCGGGTTGTCCTACCTGCAGCAACCTGGGACTTATAATTGCCTTATATCTTATAATGCTTCGGCGGGTGTAGCCCCCAAGGGCCGGCTCATCAGAATGTGATGCGCCGGGTCTTCAATTTGAATCTCTTAATCTGTTGGAACAGCTGAATACTGTAGGCCCCAAGTGCCGGGTCAGTAAAATTACTGGGCTGGGACTTTAGAAAAATATAGAAGGGCTAGCTCATCTCTTTGAGATAATATGGTCTTGCTGACAATGTAATGGTTTGAAAACCGGCTTGCATTAGCCCCCAAGTGTCGTGGTGCATGCTTGTAGCGACATGGGACTTGCATAATTGATATAAACTTGGACTTGGATGATGTATCCCCCAAGTGCCGGGTCGTCTGCCTGCGGCGACTGGGGACTATGTGACAATAATACGTCTCACCATAATTTGTTGAATGAATCTTTGACCGTGGTCGTAAAATAACCCGGAATGAATATCCTAGAATAACTCCTTTGTCTTTGACATGAAATTCCTGCTCGTGGTTGCGGTGCAACCCGGCAAATATAAGTTTGAGAAATCCGTGAGTGTTGTAGATTACTATAGAGCACAATTAAAGAAATCTGAGAACCGGCCAATTAGATGGCACGGCATTATATCTGATAAGGCGGCTCTTGAAAGATAATAATTTCTCCGAGCTGGTTTGAAAAACCCCAATCATTTATTACTGGATATGATAAACCATGAAGATCCAGCCATATTGGCTATTAAAAGATCCATTTGCTCTTTCAAAACACTTAACGGCGGCTCATCTTTTAAGAGATAGTACCTGCAAAAATAAACAAGACAGGATATATTCTGCATTGTTGTAAGGGCGGCTTGAAGAAGCTCAACCCGGAGATGTTTATACCTTTCACAACATTGCTCCTTTTCTCATAATCTTGCTTTGACCCAGCTTTGATAAGCCGACATGTTATCTGGAGGTGGGAAGCCCCCTTGATAATCCACGGCTCCACCTTTTAGCTCCCATTTGAGAGTACCTTTGTAATAGCTTTAAAGATAATTTCCACCTTTCTTGAATGCAGCTCCGGATGTATATATTTCCGTCTCTCCGTGTTTTTGTTTTACCGGCTCTTTATTGATTGATCCCCCTTTTGTATGAATCCATCTTGAACTTTTAGAACCGTCGCTTGTCTTTGAAGATGTCGTGCCTTCTCCAGTAATTTAGAGCCGGCCGAGCACTTTGAAACTTGTCAACTGGAGTAGTATGACTCCGGCTCTTGTAAGATGAACTTTGTCAAGAACCGGTTGTCATAGGGTAATGTAAGCTGTACCTAAAGGTAAGAAGACTCCATCGACAACCGCGGCTAATAATGAGCCGGAAGCGGCGTAAAGCCGGCTGTTTGTAGGGTAATGTAAGTTGTACCTAAAGGTAAGAAGCCCCCTGTTAACGTTTGAATATTGTATGCGCGGACGCTGGCTGTCGATGGGAGATGTAAGCTATACCCTAAGGCAAGAAGCCTCCATCGACAACCACGGCTTACTGATAAAGCCGGCTGTTGGAAGGGAATGTAAGCTATACCCGAAGGCAAGAAGCCTCTTTCAACAGCTACAGTTGTAGGCGCGGACGCCGGCTGCCGATGGGTAATGTAAGCTATACCCGAAGGCAAGAAGCCTCCATCGACAACCACGGCTTACTGATAAAGCCAGCTATTTGAAAGGAGGTGTAAGCTATATCCGAAGGCAAGAAGCATATTTCAACAGCTACAGTTGTAGGCGCGGACGCCGACTGTCGATGGGTAATGTAAGCTATACCCGAAGGCAAGAAGCCTCCATCGACAACCACGGCTTACTGATAAAGCCGGTTGTTTGAAAGGAGATGTAAGCTATACCCGAAGGCAAGAAGCCTCTTTCAACAGCTACAGTTGATAAGCAACTGAGATTTGGCGTAAACGCCGGTTGTTAGGGTGGGATAAGCAAACCCGTCGGTAAGAAGCCCCCTTCGACAACCGCGGTTAATAAGTAATCGGAAGTGGCATAAAGCCGGCCATTAGGGTGAGATAAGCGATACCCGTCGGTAAGAAGCCCCCTTCGATGGCCGCAGTTGATAAGCAACTGGAATTTGGTGTACACGCTGTTGTCTTAGGGTCATGTAAGCTATACCAAAGGTAAGAAGCCTCCATCAACAACATCGCTTAATGTAACCAAACTAGGCATAAAGCCAACTGTGCAAGGGAGATGTAAGCTATACCCGAAGGCAAGAAGCCTCCTTGCAACAGTTTAATAATAGCTGGCTGTGCAAAGGAGATGTAAGCTATACCCGAAGGCAAGAAGCCTCTTTGCAACAGTGCTTAATTGGGCATAACGCCGGCTGTGCAAGGGAGATGTAAGCTATACCCGAAGGCAAGAAGCCTCCTTGCAACAGCGTAAAAGCAGACTGTGCAGGGGAGATGTAAGCTATACCCGAAGGCAAGAAGCCTCCTTGTAACAGCGCTTGATAGGGCATAAAGCTGAATGATAGATCAGCCGTTTTGACGGTGAACAAACCACTTCAACTCAAATTTCCGAGCCGGAAAATTTCATCTTGCAAAGACCCGGGCTTCTCATTGAAAATGACCAAGTGTGTCTTGCCATGTCTGTAGCCCCCGAGCCTCAAGTTGACTCGAAGAGGCGGCTTGAGAATCTTCATCTGTAAGTTGAGGTTTGGCCGTGGCGGTTTATAGATGATCCCGTATGAATTGCCTCATTGATCTGGTCGATGGATCGTTCCGACTGTTTGTTGAAGTGAACCAAATTGTAGTGGTGGTAACTTGTGTGCCTGTCCGCCGGGAGGCTCGTACAGACGAACACTGCACCGATATGCTGAGTTACAATCAGACTATGGGCGGTGTTTTGCGCCCGTCCATTGGGCGGCTCGTACAGGCGAGTACCGCACTGATATGTTGATGTAGACTGGATCGTAGGGCGGCGATTCGAAACCGTCTGTTGGGCGGCTTGTACATGTAGAAACCAGCCGCGACATTGTAAACCGGTGTGGTTGTGAAAGACGCCACGGCGTTGTAAGCCGACGCTGATGGTAAGAGACGGCTATGGCGTTGTAAGCCGGCGCGGTCGCGAGAGACGGCCGCGGTGTTGTAAACCGGCGCAGACGGTGAGTCGCCCGTGGTGTTGGAAACCGGCATGGACGGCGAGTCGCCGTGGCATTGTTAAGCTGGTACTGTTGTGAAAGACGCCATGTCATTGTAAGCCGACCGCGTTGGTGAGTCGACAATGGTATCGAAGATCGATGTTGACGCACGAGTCGTCCGCGACATTGTAAGCCGGTGCGGAAGACGCGAGGCGGACGCGACATTGTTGATGTAAATCCGACCGCGAAGATGGCGGCTTGCGCCCGTCCATGGAGGGTTGATATAGTCCAGACGCCGGAGGCGGCGACTTGCATGGGTGCTCATCGAGAAGTGCGACCCGGGCGGATGCCGACGCATGATAATATTGGCGCGAGCTCCATATTTCCGATCCAACGCCATGCCCTTTTTATTATAATTTTTCCTGCATAAAAAATATTACAGGCCAAAGTAATTTTTCTCAAAAGAAATTATCATGCGAGAATAAAATAGATGGAACAGATAGCACCTAGCATTTTTCGTTGGATGAATACGGACACCGACATAATAATGGAAGTAATCAGATGAACACATGCACGTCTAATTTTAACTGAACTCCCTTTTTTTATCGGGTCAACTCATCACTATTTTTTTGGGGGATCTGAAGTACTACTCCTTGACGCTTGGGTCTCATTGACTGTTGCCTTTTTTTAATCGGATCTGAAACAGTGTGCGCCATGGCTGCACAATTTTTGAAGTTTCAGTACTAAATTCCGTGTAGACCAATGAGTACTACGATATGGCGTCTAGTCCATTGATCTGACGGATTAGGGATCTCTGCCTGATGCCTTTGCATGCATGATCATTAGATGCACGCATCCCTAGAGCCAGCCTGTGCGTGTTGTTTGACGTGATCATCAGATTCTTCTCATGCCGCGTACCGTAGAGGATTGCCTGATATACACCGTCGTCTGGATTTTGTTTTCACCCTGGCTTGGTCATTGCCGCCCAAGCTACTTTTCCTTGACTCTGATCTTAATTGCATTGTCGCTGAAATCTTGTCTTTTAACCCTCCGTTGATGAACTCCGAGTTGATGAAAAATTCTTTTGTGTTGATCCTAAGTTAATTACTTTGGTT
The DNA here is from genome assembly GCA_022496015.1 of Hordeum marinum. Classification (NCBI taxonomy): domain Eukaryota; kingdom Viridiplantae; phylum Streptophyta; class Magnoliopsida; order Poales; family Poaceae; genus Hordeum; species Hordeum marinum. The sequence goes on from CM039672.1 coordinate 393,632,262, forward strand.
TAATCTGATCCTTTCCATGGCTATGAATCTGAAACTGTTGTGGCGCATCTTACTAAACTGAATGATATAGCCACCCTATTTACTCATGAGGAAAAAATTCATTATTATTTTATTCTCAAGTTGTTTCCTTTCTCGCTAAAGGGTGATACTAAGACATGGTTTAATTCTCTTGCTCCTGGTTGTGTGCGTAGTCCCCAGGATATGATATATCACTTCTCTGAAAAATATTTTCCTGCCCATAAGAAACAAGCTATCTTGCTTGGGTGCTTCCCTTACTTGGACAAGCCTCCCACTTATGATTAACCCCTCCCGCAAGCATCCGCAACAATGAAAGAAGAATTAAGATAAATCTAACCATAGCATGAAACATGTGCATCCAATCAGCCCCTTATGAAGCAACACATAAACTAGGGTTTAAGCTTCTGTCACTCTAGCAACCCATCATCTATTTATTACTTCCCAATGCCTTCCTCTAGGCCCAAACAATGGTGAAGTGTTATGTAGTCAACATTCACATAACACCACTAGAGGAGAGACAACATACATCTCATCAAAATATCAAACGAATACCAAATTCACATGATTACTTATAACCGACTTATCCTGTGTCCTTGGGAACAAACGTAACTACTCACAAAGCATATTCATGTTCATAATCAGAGGAGTATTAATGATTATCAAGGATCTGAACATATGATCTTCCACCAAGTAAACCAACTAGCATCAACTACAAGGAGTAATCAACACTACTAGCAACCCACATGTACCAATCTGAGGTTTTGAGACAAATATCGGATACAAGAGATGAACTAGGGTTTGGAGAGGAGATGGTGCTGATGAATATGTTTATGGATATTGACCCCCTCTCGATGAGAGGATCGTTGGTAATGACGATGGCTTCGATTTCCCCCTCCCGGAGGGAAGTTTCACCGGCAGGATCGCCATGCCGGAGCTCTAGATTGGTTCTGCCCAAGTTCTGCCTCGAGACGGCGGCACTTCGTCTCGAAAGCTCTGATATGATTTTTTCCAAGACAAAACCCTCAATATAGAAGAAGATGGGCACCGGAGGGCTGCCAGGTGGGCCACAAGCCCTAGGGGCGTGACCAAGGGGGTGGCCGTGCCCAGCAGGCTTGTGGCTCCCTGGTGGGCCCCCTGATGTGTTTCTTTCGCCCAGTATTTTTTATATATTCCAAAATAATTCTTCATAGATTTTAAGGACTTTTGGAGTTGTGCAGAATAGGTATCTCAGATTTCCTCCTTTTCCAGTCCAGAACTCCAGGTGCCGGCATTCTCCCTCTTCATGTAGACCTTGTAAAATAAGAGAGAAAAGGCATAAGTATTGTACCAAAATGTGTAATAACATCCCATAATGCAATAAATATCAATATAAAATCATGATACAAAATGGACGTATCAACTCCCCCAAGCTTAGACCTCGCTTGTCCTTAAGCGGAAGCCGAAATCAATAAATATGCCCACATGCTTAGAGATAGAGGTGTCGATAAAATAAAATACGGACATGAAGGCATCATGATAATCTTTAGAACAACAACATATATTGACATATAATTTCTTATGGCAAAGTAATAATTCATTCACAATGGCAAAGTATGAATCAAGAATTCTATTGAGAACTGATAAACTATGATAAGAGTCAATATAAGAGCTTGTAAAGCAAACCCACATACTCAATCATCTTTTAGTCTTTCACAATTGCTAACACTCACGAGGTACCTATGAGTTCAAAGTTTCAATCGGACACAGAGAAAGATAGGGCCTTATAGTGTTGCCTCCCAACTATTTACCTCAAGGGTAATTTCAACAGTAATAACTCATGCTCATCCACTTCCGAGTGGATATATGTGCCTAGATCATTCCCCAACACATGACACTTGCGAGAAGATAAAGGTGAAAATAGCGAAGGTGATGGAGATCACCACGACTCTTGCATAAAGGTATACTAGAAAATAAAAGTAACAGATAGGCCCTTCGTAGAGGGAAGCAGTGGTTGTCATGTGCTTTTATAATTGGATGCACAATCTCTTAATGCAAAAGAACGTCACTTTATATTGCCCCTTGTGATAGAGAACTTTATTATTCAGTCCGTCGCTTTTATTTCTTCCCTATCACAAGTTCGTATAAAGTTTATTTTCCTCACACTAATAGACCACACATATTTAGAGAGAAATTTTTATTGCTTGCACTAATGACAACTTACTTGAAGGATCTTATTTTATCCTTAGGTAGGTATGGTGGACTCTCATGGCAAAACTGGGTTAAGGGTGTTTGGATGCACAAGTAGTATATCTACTTGGTGCGGAAGTTTTGGCTGATATGAGGTGGAAGCAAGCAACACATGTTGAGGGATCTATAACAATATAACTTCTATTCGGAAGTAAGCAAACATAACCCATTATGTTGTCTTCCTTGCCAACATCAACATCTTAACATATAATATTTTAATGAGTGCTCTCAATCATAAAAGATGTCCAAGATAATATATTTATATGTGAACCTCTCTTTCTTTATTACTTCCTTTTAATTGCCCCAATGACCAACAACTATGTTTGTCAACCCTCAACAGGTTTCAATCGACATACTTTTTATATGTGAAGTCATCACTCCCCATAAGATTTTCATATGTACTCTTTTCTTTTATTCTACACTTTCTATTTTATCTTTCTCAAGATTAAGATCATACAAAACAAGCAAAGCCCTCAATTTAAAAGCACGTTTTATTATATAACTCACGGACTTGCTTACATAGGAGGAATCATAAAGCAAAGACTTAAAGCTAGATCACACGAAAACTTTATTCTACTAGATCAAGATATAACCAAAAGGATTGAACTAAGAAAAGATGATGAAGATAAAAATAAAAATAAAAATAAAAACAAAAGATGTGATGGTGATATGATACCCGGGCACCTCCCCCAAGCTTGGCACAAGCCAAGGGGAGTGCCCATACCCATGTGTTTAGTTGTCTTGCTTCAGAGGTGGTGATGCTATATACTTGGAAATGAGGCCCTTCATAATACATTTCTCCTCCTCAAGCTTGTTATTTTGCCATTTGAGATCCATTATTTCCTTGTAAAGTTTTTCAGCAATGGCTAGAGCGCCTTTAACCCACGGATGTTTCATTGCTGCGGGGAAGAAGCAACACTCCTCTTCATATTTTCAAAAGTAAGAAATTTAGCATTGGAAGGGATATTCGAATTCGGAATTGTTGAGATCTGAAGTTCTTCCAGCATGGCTCCAGGTTGTGAATGAGAGTTAATTTCTTGGTCTTCCTCCATGGCATCTATCCTTTTCAAGTCGACCTCCATCTCTTCTTCTGTAGCTAGCTCGAAGCAATTCTCCTTGATCGACTCTTGTGAAGACATCTTGCTCTAAATCTGCTACAAAAACATCTCAAAAAGAAAATGGGAGGTATTGTCATGATACGAGAATCAAAACCTTTGGGAGATTATATAATGAATTTTTACCGACCCAAAGGAGTATGCCACAAGAAAACGGAGTTCGGGTGGTGCACGAGGTGGCCACAAGCCCCAGGGGCGCGGCCAGGGGGGTGGCCGCGCCTAGCAGGCTTGTTGCCTCCTCATGCACTATTTAGACTACTTTAAATTTTCCTAATTTTTTAAATGTTCCAAAACAGATAAAGTTTGCCATTGAAAAAGTTTTGGATTCTTTTTGCTTACCGTACCACATACCTATTCCTTTTTGGAGTCTGAAACGTTCTGGTAAGTCTCCCTAATGTACTCCTCCGGAGTTATGGTTTTGATGATATTGGTTTCAACATTTATGGCAGTACCTAAGATATAATGTTTGATTCTTTGACCGTTCACCACCTTCGAGTTTGTGCCTTCGACATTGTTAATCTTGATGGCACCGGAACAGTATACCTCTTCGATGACGTAAGGACCTTCCCATTTAGAGAGAAGTTTTCCTGCAAAAAATATTAAACGAGAGTTGTATAGCAAGACATGATCACCTACATTAAATTCACGCTTTTGTATCCTTCTATCATGCCATCTCTTAACCTTTTCTTTAAACAACTTAGCATTCTCATAGGCTTGGGTTCTCCATTCATCAAGTGAGCTAATGTCGAATAACCTCTTCCCACCAGCAAGTTTGAAATCATAATTGAGCTCTTTGGTTGCCCAATAAGCCTTATGTTATAGCTCTAGAGGTAAGTGACATGCTTTACCATGAACCATCTTATACGGAGACATACCCATAGGGTTTTTGTAAGTAGTTCTATAAGCCCACAATGCATCGTCGAGTTTCTTAGACCAATTCTTCCTAGATCTATTAACAGTGTTCTGCAAAATCAATTTAATCTCTCTATTGCTCAATTCTACTTGACCACTAGACTGAGGATGATAAGGAGATGCAACTCTATGATTAACATCATATTTAGAGAGCAATTTACGGAAAGAACCATGAATAAAATGTGAACCACCATCAGTCATCAAATATCTAGGGACTCCAAATCTAGGAAAAATAACTTCTTTAAGTATTTTAATAGAAGTGTTATGATTGGCGCTACTAGTTGGAATAGCTTCTACCCACTTAGTGACATAATCAAAGCCCCAAACATCAAATGGTTCGATAACAAGAGAGTAATTCATAGGCATTTCCTAACGTCTACTAATATTAACAATTCTTTGACATTCATCATAGGATAAGACAAACTTACGAGCATCCTTGAAGAGAGTAGGCCAATAAAACCCAGATTTTAGTACCTTGTGTGCGGTTCTATCTCCAGCGTGATGTCCTCCGTAGGCTTTGGAGTGACACTTGCATAAGATCTGTTCCTGTTCATGCTCAGGTACACAATGTCTAATAATACCATCTACTCCTGCTTTATAAAGATGTGGGTCATCCCAAAAGTAATGCCATAAATCATAGAAGAACGTTTTCTTTTGTTGGTATGTGAAACTAGGAGGTATAAATTTATCAACAATGTAATTGGCGTAATCAACGTACTAAGGAGCATTATGTGAAGTATTCACGACAGCTAATTGTTCATCAGGAAAGCTATCATCAATAGGTAGTGGGTCATCAAGAACATTTTCTAACCTAGACAAGTTATTTGCCACAGGGTTATCAGCACCCTTTGTATCAATGATATGCAAATCTAATTCTTGTAGCAGAAGAACCCACCTAATAAGTCTAGGTTTAGCATCTTTCTTCTCCATAAGGTACTTAATAGCAGCATGATCGGTGTGAACAGTTACTTTGGAATCAACAATATAAGGTCTAAACTTATCACAAGCAAACACGACTGCTAAAAATTCTTTTTCAGTAGTAGCATAGTTTCTTTGAGCACTGTCTAGAGTTTTACTAGCATAATGGATAACATTTAATTTCTTATCGACTCTTTGTCCTAGAACAACACCAACATCATAATCACTAGCATCACACATAATTTCAAAGGTTAGGTTCCAGTCAGGTGGTTAAACAACAGGTGCGGTAATCAAGGCATTCTTAAGAATTTCAAATGCTTGTACACAATCATCATCAAAAACAAATGGAGCATATTTTTGCAAAAGGTTTGTGAGAGGCCTATAAATCTTAGAGAAATCTTTGATAAACCTCCTATAGAAACCAGCATGACCAAGGAAACTTCTTATACCTTTGATATCCGTAGGGCACGACATTTTTTCAATAGCATCAACTTTAGCTTTATCAACTTCAATACCTCTTTCGGAGATCTTGTGCCCCAAGACAATACCTTCATTAACCATAAAGTGGCACTTTACCAATTCAAGACAAGATTAGTTTCTTCACATCTCTACAAAACTCGATCAAGGTTGCTCAAACAATCATCAAATGAAGTTCCATAAATGGAAAAATCATCCATGAAAACCTCGAGAATCTTTTCACAAAAATCAGAGAAAATAGCCACCATACATCTTTGAAAGGTAGCAGGTGCATTACATAAACCAAAAGGCCTACATCTATAAGCAAAGGTACCGAAAGGGCAAGTAAAAGTGATTTTTTCTTGATCCTGGCTTGATATAGGTATTTGAGAGAAACCTGAGTAACCATCTAGAAAGCAAAAATGAGTATGTTTGGATAATCTTTCTAGCATTTGATCAATAAAAGGTAAAGGGTAATGATCTTTCTTAGTAGCTTTATTTAATTTCCTAAAATAATTACCATTCTATAACCTATAACAATTCTTTGCAGGATCAATTCATTTTTATCATTAGGAACAACGGTAATACCTCCCTTCTTAGGGACACAATGCGTAGGACTAACCCATCTACTATCAGCAACATGATAAATTATACCTGCCTCCAGAAGCTTTAGTATTTATTTTCTTATCACTTCTTTCATCTTAGGGTTCAATCATCGTTGGTGATTAATAACTGGTTTGGCATGAGGCTCCATATTAATTTTATGCTGGCATAGAGTGGGACTAATGCCCTTAAGATCATCAAGAGTATAACCAATAGCAGCACGGTGCTTCCTCAGAGTTTTCAATAATCTCTTTTCTTCATGCTCTGAAAGGTTAGCACTAATAATAACAGGATATATCTCCTTTTCATCAAGATAAGCATATTTCAATGTATCAGGTAATTGCTTGAGCTCGAACATGGGATCACCCTTGGGTGGAGGAGGATCCTCAAGTATTTCAACAAGTAAGTTGTGTCTCAAAATAGGCTGCTGCTCAAACAAAATTTCATCTTTTTCATTCCTCTCATTCATATGCATATCATTTTCATGGTCTAGCAAATATTGTTCTAAGGGATCAGTAGGAGGCACAATAATAGAAGCAAGACCAATAAGTTCATCTTTACTAGGCAATTCCTTGTCATGGGGTTGTCTACGAAACTTAGAGAAATTAAACTCATGAGACACATCCCCAAAGCTCATAGTAACTATTTCTTCTTCACAATCAATCTTAGCATTAACAGTATTCAAGAAGGGTCTGCCAAATATATTGGGACAAATATTATCTTGTGGGGAACCAAGAACAAGAAAATCAGTAGAATACTTTATTTTCCCACACAATACTTCAATATCTCTAACAATCCCTATCGATGCAATAATGTCTCTATTAGCGAGCTTAATAGTAACATCAATATCCTCTAGTTCAACTGGTGCAATATCATGCATGATTTCTTTGTATAAGAAATGGGGAATTGCACTTACGCTAGCACCCATATCACGGAAGCCATGATAACAATGATCTCCTATTCTAATAGAAACAACCGGCATGCCAACAACTGGTCTATGTTTATGCTTAGTATCAGGTCTAGTAATTCTAGCAGCTTCATCACAGAAATGAATAACATGCCCATCAATATTATCAACCAAGAGATCTTTAACCATAGCAATACTAGGTTCAACTTTGATTTGTTCAGGGGGTGTAGGTGTTCTAATACAACTCATATGAACCACAATTGAAGCTTTAGCATGTTCCTTTATCCTAACAGGGAAAGGTGGTTTCTCAATGTAAGCAGTAGGGATAACAGGATCAACATTGTAAATAATAATTTTCTCTTCAACTTTAATAGGTTCTATTACTTTCACTTCAATGGGAGGATGATATTTAAACCACTTCTCCTTAGGCATATCAACATGAGTCGCAAAAGATTCATAGAAAGAAGCTACTATCTCAGAGTCAAGTCCATATTTAGTGCTAAATTCACGAAAAGCATCGGTGTCCATGAAGGATTTAACACAATCAAACTTAAGATTTATACCTGACTCCTTACCTTCTTGAGTTCCCAATCTTCAGAGTTGCGTTTAATTCTTTCCAATAAATCCCATTAGAATTCAACATCTTTCTTCATAAAAGAACCAGCACAAGAAGTATCGAGCATGGATTGATCACTACGAGAAAGCTGAGCATAAAAATTCTAAATAATAATTTCTCTCGAGAGATCATGATTGGGGCATGAATATAAAATTGACTTAAGCCTCCGCCAAGCTTGAGTGATTCTTTCTCCTTCACGAGGCCAAAAAATATAAATATAATTCCGATCACTATGAACTAGATGCATAGGATAGAACTTCTGATGAAATTCCATTTTCAGTCGGTTGTAGCTCCATGATCCAATATCATCACATAGCCTATACCATGTCAATGCCTTCTCCTTAAAAGATAAAGGAAAGACCTTCTTCTTGACGTGATCCTCGGGTAGACCTGCAAGCTTAAATAATCCATAGACTTCGTCTACAAAGATTAGATGCAAATCAGGATGTAGTGCTCCATCTCCTGCATAAGGATTAGCTAGCAGTTTCTCTATCATACCCGAAGGAATTTAATAATAAATATTTTCAGTAGGTTCAGTAGGTTGAGGAACAACTCTTGGTGTTTCCGGTGGAGGTGAAGATACCCCGAACAAGCCCCTCAAAGGATTACTTTCCATAGTAACAAGTGACAGTAAATTTCAGCACTATATAAATTTATCCTTACCAAGTTCCACTCACCAAAGGCGCGTCACTCCCCAGCAACGGCACTAGAAAAGATTCTTGATGACACACAAGTATAGGGGATCTATCGTAGTCCTTTCAATAAGTAAGAGTGTCGAACCCAACGAGGAGCAGAAGGAAATGACAAGCGGTTCTCAGTAAGGTATTCTCTGCAAGCACTGAAATTATCGAGAACAGATAGTTTTGTGATAAGATAATTCATAGAGGGTAGCAAGTAACAATTGTAACAAAGGTGCAACAAGGTGGACCAATCCTTTTTATAGCAAAGGACAAGCCTGGAAAACTCTTATATAAAGCAAAGCGCTTCCGAGGACACATGGGAATTTATGTCATGCTAGTTTTCATCATGCTCATTTGAATCGCGTTCGCTATTTTGATAATTTGATATGTGGGTGGACCGGTGCTTGGGTGCTGCCCTTACTTGGACAAGCCTCCCACTTATGATTAATCCCTCCCGCAAGCATCTGCAACTATGAAAGAAGAATTAAGATAGATCTAACCATAACATGAAACATGTGAATCCAAATCAGCCCCTTATGAAGCAACGCATAAACTAGGGTTTAAGCTTCTGTCACTCTAGCAACCCATCATCTACTTATAACTTCCCAATGCCTTCCTCTAGGCCCAAACAATGGTGAAGTGTTATGTAGTCGACGTTCACATAACACCACTAGAGGAGAGACAACATACATCTCATCAAAATATCGAACGAATACCAAATTCACATGATTACTTATAACAAGACTTATCCCATATCCTCGGGAACAAATGTAACTACTCACATAGCATATTCATGTTCATAATCAGAGGAGTATTAATGATAATCAAGGATCTGAACATATGATCTTCCACCAAGTAAACCAACTAGCATCAACTACAAGGAGTAATAAACACTACTAGCAACCCACAAGTACCGATCCGAGGTTTTGAGACAAAGATCGGATACAAGAGATGAACTAGGGTTTGGAGAGGAGATGGTGCTGATGATGATGTTGATGGATATTGACCCCCTCTCGATGAGAGGATTGTTGGTGATGATGATGGCTTTGATTTCCCCCTCCCGGAGGGAAGTTTCACCGGTAGGATCGCCCTGCCGGAGCTCTAGATGGTTCTGCCCAAGTTCCGCCTCGAGACGGCGGCGCTTCGTCCCGAGAGCTATGATATGATTTTTTCCAGGAAGAAACCCTCAATATGGAAGAAGATGGGCACCGAAGGGCTGCCAGGTGGGCCGCAAACCCCAAGGGCGCGGCCAGGGGGGTGGCCGCGCCCAGCAGGCTTGTGGCTCCCTGGTGGGCCCCCTGATGTATTTCTCTTGCCCAGTATTTTTTATATATTCCAAAATAACTCTCTGTAGATTTTCAGGACTTTTGGAGTTGTGCAGAATAGGTATATTAGATTTTCTCCTTTTCCATTCTAGAACTCCAGCTACCGGCATTCTCCCTCTTCATGTAGACCTTGTAAAATAAGAGAGAAAAGGCATAAGTATTGTACCAAAATGTGTAATAACAGCCCATAATGCAATAAATATCAATATAAAATCATGATGCAAAATGGATGTATCAGTGTGCAGTCGCTGAAGACGGGGATTGCGTGCTACTCCTATTGGCGCGATAAACCTTGGTTCTCTACTTGGAGATATGCTTAACTATACTATGCTGCATCACCCGCTCCTCTTTGCGGAAAACCCAACGTAGATCACAAGTATCAGTGATCTCCTATTGGTTTGATAAACCTTGGTTCTTACCTAAGGGAAATACTTTCTTCTACTATACTACATCACCCTTCCTCTTCAGGGAAATCCCAATGCCTATAACAAGTAGCAGCTTCCTCCAAGTATAAATAATACCTCTGTTTTTCCTGAAAGTTGAACAAAGAAGGAGCGAGCAAGGTAATAGGAACAACATGAAACTTATTAAAAAATCAACCAGTATTAGTATTTAGGGGCCTCTAGCGTATCAAATTGATGACGAATCATAGCCTCGTAATCTATAATACTAGTAGGCAACTCATAATCGCTATTTCTAGTGTGTACACTAAAGTGAACATCTAAATGGGTGGCATAAATTCCTCCATAAAAACACTATCCTTAACATTTTTACTTAAAAGACATCCAATTATGGCTCCTAATTTAAATGTTCTATCACAATGCACAACACATTTAAGTATGCTTAGATCAAGAGCACAAGTAGTACTTAAATCATGTTTACCAATTAAACATCTTCCTATGAATAATGCAAAGTAATGAATGACAGAAAAACTTCCAACTCTATCTTATCTTACCCCTCTAGTTTCTCCTCATGAAATACCCCTAAGGAATTCCTCACAATCAACCTCATGGGGTTCATCATAAACTCCGTAAAAAGAGATTTTGCAAACAATGCAGAAATCATGAAGATCCATGCGAAAGGATTTGTGATAGAAATTAAGAATGACACTATGTGTGGAACTATGGGATACATACTTGAAATGCTGCACAAAATTATTGGTGAGATAATGATATTGGGAACACTTATCTGCAAGGAGCTCAGTCAACGCGATATTTCTTATGAACATATCGGATTTTTCTTTAATGTCGGTGTTATCCATGAAGGTCTCACATGGACATTCACAAACCTTCACAACGGCTTCCCCAAAATACTCCTCTCTAGGTTTGAGGTATGCATGACTTGCCATGCTTTGGCTTGAAGAACCTCCAGAGGAAATCCTCTTAAACATGTTTGTAACTATGAAAAATCTGTGAAGTTTTTATGCCACAAATAAGAGGTAAATAGAATAAAATAAATTTGATAGCAACTACTCCACAAGTGTCTAGAGGCTATATCATGCAAAACTACTTAGAATCGAGTAAATAAAAAATGCAAGATCATTCTCATGGCCACACAAAGTAGCAAAATAATCAAAATATAAACCACGATTGGAGCAATGGGGGAGTCACATACCACAGAGCAATTCCTCCGAACAGTTTCAGAAACGGAGTCTAAGCAAAGAGATAATATATTTTATGAAAATGAGCAAGAACACGAACCAGGAGATGGACATGAATTTTTTTGGAGGTGGAAGAAGGCTGTGGGCATGGGAACTAAGTGAGTGGGGACCTCTAGGACCTACAAGCCCACATGGCGCACCTAGGAGAGCACGCGCCCCATCGAAGTTTGTGGCTTGCTGGTGCATGCCCCCTAGGTTGTTTTTAGTGCCAAATCTTTTCATTTATTCCACGAAAAAACATACTAAATGTTTAGGACATTGATACGTCTCCAACACATCTATAATTTTGTATTGATCCATACTATAATATTATCATTCTAGGATGCTTGTTTGGCAATTATATGTCATTAATATTATTTTTGAGCACTAACCTACTAACTCAGTGCCAAGTGCCACTTGTTGTTTTCTGCGTGGTTTTAGCTTTTCGGGTTTACAATACCAAACGAAGTCCAATTTCCACGAAACTTTTTGATGATTTCTTCTGGACCAAAAGAAGACCTGGAAGATTTAGGAGAAGACTGGAGGTTGTACGAGGGAGGCAGCACACAACAGGGCGCACCCAAATGTGTGCTTGCCCCCTCGGGTGCCTCCCAATGCCCCTCTCTAGCCTATAAATTTTAATAAATCCCCCAAACCCTAGAGAGCCTTCGGAAACACGTTTTCCTCTCCCACAAGTCTAGGTTCCTCCGTGTGCCCATCTGGAGCCCTGTTTCGGTACCTTGCCGGAGGGGGCATCGATCATGGAGGGCCTCTACATCAACCTTGGTTCTCCCATGGTGATGTCTGAGTAGACTACCGCAGACCTACGGGTCTGTAGTTAGTACCTAGATGGATCTCTCTCTCTCTTGATCTTCAATACAAAGTTCACCGCATCTTTGCGGTGATATATTTGATGTAATATTTTTGTGCGGTGTGTTTGTTGGCTGATACGTCCATTTTGCATGATAAATTCTTGTTACTATTCACTTCATTCTTGTCCATTATTCCACATCATTGTACAATTCTTTTGGCTTTTTCTCTCTGAATATGCAAGCTACATCACAAGGAGGGAAATATCTGGAAACTGGAATTCTGGACCGGTAAACTGAGAAAAAGACAGAAAAATCACCAGACTCCAAATGACTTGAAATTCATGGAGAATATTTTTAGAATATTTTAGAATTTATGGAACCAAAATATACCAGAGGGGGCCACCAGTAGGGCACAAGCCAACATGCCGCCCCGTGGGGTGCGCCTTGATGGCTTGTGGGCCCCCTGCTGGCGCTCCGATGCCTCTCTTCTCCTATATGGTGTGTTTTACCCTATAAGCAACCTTTCGGGACGAAGCGCCGTTGTCTCGAGGCGGAAACTTGGGTAGAGGCCCTTTTGCACTCTGACAGTCAGATTCTGCTGGGGAAATTCCTCTCTAGGAAGGGGAGATAGAAGCCATCATCATCACCAACGCTTCCTACTTAGTGAGAGGACCAATCTTCATCAACATATTCACCATCACCATCTCAGATCCAACCCTATTTCATCTCTTGTATTCAATCTTTCTCCCAAAACCTCAAATTGTTACCCGTGGGTTACTAGTTGTGTTGATTACATCTTATAGTTGATGCTTGTTTGATTACTTGGTGGAAGAGATTATGTTCCTATCCTTAATCATGATTATTATACCTATGATCTTGAACATGTTGATGATGTGTGAGTAGTTACTATTGTTCCTGGGGACATGAGATAAGTCTTGTTATAAGTAATCTTGTGAAGTTGGTATGTGTTTGATATTTTGATGATATGTATGTTGTTACTTCTCTTAGCGATGTCATGTGCGAGAGTGATAGAAGCTTAAACCCCACTTTATGCGTTGCTTCATAAGGGGCTGATTTGGATCCACATGTTTCATGCTATGGTTAGATTTATCTTAATTCTTCTTTTGTAGTTGCGGATTCTTGCGAGAGGGGGCAATCATTAGTAGGTTGTTAGTTCAAGTAAGAACATCACCTTAGCACCGGTCCACACACATATCAAATTATCAAAGTAGCGAACGCGAATCAACCCAACCCGATGAACATGACTAAACAGAAATTCCCATGTGTCCTCGGGAGCACTTGCTTAATATAAGAGTACTTTCAGGCCTGTCCTTTGCTACAAAAAGGATTGGGCTACCTTCTTGCACCGTTGTTACTATTGTCACTTGTTACTTGTTATGAATTATCTTGCTACAAAACTATCTACTACTGTTACTCACAGCATTTTTAGAGAATACCTTGTTGAAAATTGCTTATCATTTCCTTCTGCTCCTCGTTGGGTTCGACACTCTTACTTATCTAAAGGACTGCGATTGATCCCCTATGCTTGTGGGTCATTGCTACCTCTTGAGCTTGCGTTGGTTTTCCCTTGAAGAGGAAAGGGATAACCAAGGTATCAATCTAGTAGGAGGAAAAAGCAAGTCACCAACGGATGCACCTACACAAACAATCAAACTCTTGCACCCAACACTATAAAGGGGTTGTCAATCCGTTCACGAATATTTGCAAGGATTAGATCCGATAGAGATAGATGTAAACGAGAACGGAAAGTAAAAGATAAATAAATTACAGCAAAGTATTTTTGGTATTTTTGGTTTATAGATCTGAAAGTATATTATGGAAAGTAGACTCGGGGCCATAGGTTTTAGTAGAGGCTTCTCTCTCGAAGGAAAATATCATGGTGGGTAAACAAATTACTGTCAAGCAATTGATAGAAAAGTGAATAGTCATGTAGTTATCCAAGGCAATGATCACACTAGGAATTACGTCCGTATCAAGTAAACCGAAACGATTCTTCATCTGTTACTATTACTCCACACATCGACCGATTCCTGCCTGCATCTAGAGTATTAAGTTCATGAAGAACAGAGTAACGCTTTAAGAAAGATGACATGATGTAGAGGGATAAACTCAAGCAATATGATGAAAACCCCATCTTGTTACCCTTGATGGCAACAATACAATATGTGCCTCGCTACCCCTACTATGTTAGTGGGTGAGGACACCGCAAGATTGAACCCAAAACCAAGTACTTCTCCCATTGCAAGAATTACCAATCTAGTTGGCCAAACCAAACCAATAACTCGAAGAGACTTACAAGGATATGAAATCATGCATATAAGAATTCAGAGGAGATTCAAATAAGATTCATGGATAATCTGAACATAAACTCACAATTCATCGGATCTTGACAAACACACCACAAAAGAGGATTACATCAAAGAGAGAGAAGACGCCATCTAGCTACTAGCTATGGACCCGTAGGTCTGTGGTGGACTACTCACGCATCATCGGAGGGGCAGTGGAGTTGATGTAGACGCCCTCCGTGATAGAAACCCCCTTCGACAGATTACTAGAAAAAGGCTCCAAGATTGGATCTTTCGGGAAGGGAGGCTTGTGGCAGCGGAAAAGTATTTGCGTGGTTCATTTTGATGTTGGGGGGATATTTGGGAATTTATAGGCCAAATATTAGGGTTAGGAGACCTGCCGGGAGACGGCAAGCCTGCTAGGCTCGGCCAGGGGCCCCCGCACCTAGCAGGCTTGTGACTCCCTGGCAGGTTTCCTGCCGTGCACTCCAAGCCTGGATGATTTGTTTCCTTCCAGAAAAATTCCTTTCGAATGTTTTATTCCATTTGCACTTCATTTAATATTCCATATCTACAAAACTCAAAAACAAGGAAAAAACAGAAATTGACACTAGGCTCTAGATTAATAGGTTAGTCCCAAAAATAATATAAAATAGTATATTAATGCATATAAAACATCCAAAACAGATAATATAATAGCATGACATCATCAAAAATTATAGATACGTTCGAGACGTATCAGCATCCCCAAGCTTAATTCCTGCTCGTCCTCGAGTAGGTAAATGATAAAAACAGAATTTTTGATGTTGAGTGCTACCTAACATATTTATCCATGTAATATTATTTATTGTGGCATGAATATTCAGATCTGTAAGACTCAAAACAAAAGCTTAATATTGATATAAAAACAATAACGTTTCAAGCATACTAGCAAAGCAATTGTATCTCTTCAAAATATAATGGCAAAAGAAAGTTACCCCTACAATATCATATGGTCTGGCTATGCTCCATCTTCCCCACACAAAGTATTTATATCATGCACAACCCCGATTAAAAGTCAAGCAATTGTTTTCACACCTTTATTTTCTCAAACATTTTCAACCCTCATGCAATACATGAGTGTGACCCATGGATGTAGCACTATAGGTGGAATGGAATATGATGGAGGTTGTCAAGGAAAGGGAGAAGATAGTCTCACATCAACTAGGTGTATCAACGGGCTATGGAGATGCCCATTAATAGATATCAATGTGAGTGAGTAGGGATTGCCATGCAATGAATGCACTAGAGCTATAAATGTATGAAAGCTCAAAAAGGAACTAAGTGGACGTGCATCATGAAGAAAAATTCCACTAGTTATATGAAAGTGACAGAACAAGAGACTCTCTATCATGAAGATCATGGTGCTACTTTGAAGCACACGTGTGGAAAAATAAAGTAGCAATGTCCCTTCTCTCTTTTCTCTCATTTTTATTGGTGGGCATATAGGTCCTCTTCTATTATATATTTTTATTTGGGCTTCGCTGGCCTCTTTTATTTTTTCATAAAGTCCGAAATCTCATCCCCACTTGTGAGGGAATCATAGCTTCCACCATCCTTTCCTCACATGGGACATGCTCTAATAATGATAATCATCACACTTTTATTTACTTACAACTCAAAATAAAATTACAACTCGATACCTATGACAAAATATGACTCTATATGCAATATGGAAGTGATGGTGCAAGTCATAAATGGAAACGGTGGAAGTTGCATGTCAGTATATCTCGGAATGGTTACGGAAATGCCATAATAGGTAGGTATGGTGGCTGTTTTGAGGAAATATATATGGTGACTGTTTAGAGGAAGGTATATGGTGGTTGTTTTGAGGAAGGTATATGGTGGCTGTTTTGAGGAAGGTGTTTGTTGTACCGGCGAAAGTTGCACGGTACTAGAGAGGCTAGCAAAGGTGGAAGGGTGAGAGTGCGTATAATCCATGGACTCAACATTAGTCATAAATAACTCACATACTTATTGCAAAAGTCTATTAGTCATTGAAGCAAAGTATTAAACACATGCTCCTAGGGGAGTTTGGTAGGATTTAACCATCGCGCGCTCCTGACCCGCACACAAAGGCCGACAATCTATAAACAAGTCAAGCTCCGACTTCCTTACATAACGGTTCACCATACGTGCATGCTACGGGAATCACAAACCTTTACACAAGTATTTTTACCAAATCACAATTGCTTCCTAACATGACTCTTAACATTACCATATTTATATCTCAAAACTTTATGCAAGGAATCAAACTTCTCATAAATACTCAATGCACTTAATATGGAAGTTTTTATTATATCCCTCTTGGATGCCTATCATATTACGACTAAATTCATAACCTAGAACAATTACCATGATATTTAGAGACTCTCAAAATAATATAAGTGAGGTATGAGAGTTCAAGAATTTCTATAAAACACAAACACCACTGTGCTCTAAAGGATATAAGTGAAGCACATAGAGAAAAATTGCCTAACTAAAAAGATATAAGTGAAGGACATAGAGCATTCTAACAAATTCACGATTCAGCATGTCTCTCTCAAAAGATGTGTGCAGCAAGGATGATTGTGGCAAGCTAAGAAGCAAAGACTCATATCATACAAGATGCACCAGGCAAAACACATATCATGTGGTGAATAAAAATATAGCCTCAAGTAAATTTACCGATGGATTGAAGACGAAAGAGGGGATGCCTTCCGGGGCATCCCCAAGATTAGGCTCTTTGGAATCCTTGAATATGACTTGGGGTGCCTTGGGAATCCCCAATCTTAGGATCTTGCCACTCCTTATTCCATAGTCCAGCAAATCCTTACCCAAAACTTTAAAACTTCACAACACAAAACTTAATAGAAAACTAGTGAATTCCATTAGTAGAAGAAAATAAATCACCACCTTAGGTACTGTTTTGAACTCATTATTTATTTTTATTGGTGTTATAAATACTGTATTCTAACTTCTCCATGGTTCATAGCCCATGATACAACCCAAAGATTCATCAAAATAGGCAAACAACTCAAAGAAAACAGAATTTGTCAAAAACAGAACAGTCTGTAGCAATCTCCAAACTCTATATACTTGTGTAACTCAAAAAATTCTGAAAATTTAGGAAACTCTGGTAAATTCATATATCAATGTTTTGTAAAAAATTCAGACTCATTAGACGCTCAGAAAAATTTATAAAATTCCTGGACTGAGCGCAAAAGTTTCGGTTTTTCAGCAAGATCAAATCAACAACTACCATAGATCACCCCAAAGGTTTTACTTAGCTCAAACACTAATTAAAACACCAAAATACAATTACTACATAATTAATAATGTGGGAAATACTCAAAAAGATAAGCAAAAATAGAAAACAAAAATAAAATTGGGTTGCCTCCCAACAAGCGCTATTGTTTAACGCCCCTAGCTAGGCAAAACTCAATAGATCTAGGTATTGTCATCTTTGGTATGCAATCCAAATGTAGCTCTCATAATAGATTCGTAAGGCAATCTTATTTTTTTTCTAGGAATGTGTTCCATGCCTTTCCTTTATGGAAATTGGAATCTAATGTTTCCTTCTTTCATGACAATAATTGCACCAATCGTTCTAAGGAAAGGTCTACCAAGAATAATAGGACATGTAGGATTATAATCTATATCCAGAACAATGAAATATAAGGGCACATAATTCCTATTTGCAACAATTAGAACATCATTAATCCTTCCCATAGGTTTCTTAATGGTGGAATCCGCAAGATGCAAATTTAGAGAGCAATCATCAAGATCATGGTAACCTAGCACATCACATAAAGTTTTCGAAATCATGGAAACACTAGCACCCAAATCACACAAAGCATGGCACTCATAATCTTTAATTTTAATCTGGATAGTAGGTTCCCACTCATCGTGAAGCTTTCTAGGAATAGAAACTTCTAACTCAAGTTTTTCTTCAAAAGATTTCATCATAGCATCAACTATATGTTTAGTAAAACCTTATTTTGACTATAAGCATGAAGAGAATCCATCATGGATTGTAACAAGGAAATACAATCAATCAAAGAGAAACTATCGTAATTAAAGTCCTTTAAATCCAAAAGAGTGGGTTCATTGCTATTTAAAGTTTTGACCTCTTCAATCCCACTTTTATCAATCTTAGCAGTAAGATCTATAAACTCCGAATCATCGGGACGCTCTTTAACTAAAGTTGACTTATCTCCAGCCCCATCTTTATCAAGATTTATATTGGAAAACAAAGATTCAATAGGAGTCACATCAATCACTTTAAGATCTTCATCATTATTATTACGAGAACACACTTCTTCAAGCCATTCACGCTTATCACGTATTCTAGCGGTTCTTTCTTTACTTTCATCCATAGAAATTCTCATAGATTTTAACGACTCATTAATATCATGGTTAGGTTGAGTAGATCCAACTTTCAAAGAATAAATCTCAAGCAAAATTCTATCAACGCTCCAAGCCAAATCATCAATCTTGAGCACTTTTTCTTCAATAGTCACGTTGAAAACCTTTTGTGAACCAATAAATTCTTTAACAATATTCTCAAGATAATAGGGCATATTATTATAATTTCCATAGGAATTGTCGTAGGAATTACCATAATTATTAGAGGAATTACTAGGAAATGGCCTAGGATTGAAATTACCTCTATACACGTTATTACCAAATTTGTTCCTACCAAAAAAATTCACATCCATAGATTCATTATTATTTCCAATCAAAGAAGACAAAGGCATATTATTAGGATCAATAGGAGCAAGCAGTTTCATCAATTCATCCATCTTATCACTCAAAGTATTTATTTCTTCAATGGCATGCACCTTTTTACTAGTAGGAGATCTGTCGGTATGCCATTGAGAGTAGCTTGTCATAATATTATCTAGGAGTTTAGTAGCTTATCCTAACGTGATTTCCATAAAAGTACCACCCACAGCGGAATCTAAAAGATTCCTAGATGCAAAATTCAATCCCGCATAGAAAATTTGTATAATCATCCATAAACTCAAACCATGTGCGGGACAATTCCTAATCATTAATTTCATCCTCTCCCAAGATTGTGCAACATGCTCATGACCAAGTTTCTTAAAATTCATTATAACGTTCCTAAGGGAGATGATCTTAGCAGGCGGAAAGTAGTTGGAGATAAAAGCATATTTACACTTATTCCATGAATCAATATTATTTTTAGCCAAAGATGAAAACCAAGTTTTAGCACGATCTCGTAGTGAGAACGGAAATAACTTCAATTTCAAAATATCATTATCTACATCTATCTTCTTTTGCATATCACACAACTCAATGAAAGTATTTAGATGTGATGCGACATCTTCACCAGGAAGGCCAGAAAATTGTTCTTTCATAACAGGATTAAGCAAGGCAGCATTGATTTCGTAATATTCCGCACTAGTGGAGGGAGCAATCGGAGTACTAATAAAATTATTGTTATTAGTATTGGAAAAGTCACACAACTTGGTATTCTTAGACATTGTGACAAAGCAAGCAATAGAGCACACAAGCAAACGGAAGGCAAATGAAAGAAGGGCGAACAAAAAGGCAAATATTTTTGGTATTTTCTGAAAATCGTTTTAGAAGTGGGGGAGTGGAAAACGAGAGGCAAATGGCAAATAATGTAAATGCAAGAGATGAGTTTGTGATGGGTACTTGTTCGGCTTGATGTGTATCCTCCCCGACAACGGCGCCAGAAATCCTTCTTGCTACCTCTTGAGCTTGCGTTGGTTTTCCATTGAAGAGGAAAGGGTGTTGCAACGAAGTAGATAAGTATTTCCCTCAGTTGTTGAGAACCAAGTGTTGGGGAACATTGCATGGGAAACAAAAATTTTCCTACGCACACGCAAGATCAATCCATGGTGATGAGCATCAACGAGAGGGAGAGTGGATCTACATACCCTTGTAGATCGCTAAGCGGGAAGCGTTAAGAAACGCGGTTGGTGTGGTCGAACGTCTTCGGGATCCAAATCGCCGAGCATCCCGCGATCTCATCACGATCTGTCCCGCGATCCAATCACAATCCGTCCTGCGAACTCATCACGATCCGTCCCGTGATCTCATCACAATCTGTCCCGTGAACTCATCACGATCTGTCCCGCGATCTCATCACGATCCGTCCCGCGATCTCATCACGATCCGTCTCGCGATCTTGATCATGGTCCTTCCGATCTAGCGCCGAACGGACGACACCTCCGCGTTCAGCACACGTACAGCTTGATGACGATCTCCGCCTTCTTGATCTAGCAAGAGGGAGCAGAGAGGTAGAAGAGTTCTCTGGCAGCATGACGGCGCTCCGGCGATGGTGGTGGAGCTATTCCAGCAGGGCTTCGCCTAAGCACTACAGAAATCCGATCTAGAGGAGAAAGTATGCACTGGAGGAACGGGCAGCACGTGGCTAAAAGTTCTGTGCAAAAACCCTAAAACCTCCATTATATATAAGAGGGAGGGAGGATAGGACTTGGCGCAAGGGCCAAGCCTCCTTGGTTCAGCCGAAGTGGGGAGGAGAGGAGGACTCCTCCTCCAATCCTAGTAGGACTAGGATTCCTCCTTTTTGGCCCTTTTCCACCTTTTTCCCTTTGGGCTTTTCTTCCCTAGCCGCATGGGCCTTGTGTGGGAATTCCACCAGCCCACAAAAGGCTGGTATTTATTCTACCACAGCCCATGAAGCCTCTTGGGTAGAAATACCCCTCCCGGTGGTCTCTCGGTACACTACCGGCACTCCTGGTACACTACCGATTAGCCCGAAACTTTTCCGGCGACCAAAACAGGACTTCCTATATATGAATCTTTACCTCCGGACCATTCTGGAGCTCCTCGTGACGTCCGGGATCTCATCCGGGACTTTGAACAACCTTTGGTCACCAGCATACATAACTCTATACTACCGAAACATCACCAAACCTTAAGTGTGCAGACCATGCGGGTTCGAGAACTATGTAGACATGACCGAGACACCTCTATGGTCAATAACCAATAGCGGGACCCGGATGGCCATATTGGTTCCTACATATTCTACGAAGATCTTTATTGGTCGAACCTCTATGTCAAGGATTCAGTTAATCCCGTATGATGTTCCCTTTGTTCTTCGGTATGTTACTTGCCCGAGATTCGATCGTTGGTATCTCCATACCTAGTTCAACCTCGTTACCGGCAAGTCTCTTTACTCGTTACGTAATACAAGATCCCATGGCTAACACTTAGTCACATTGCTTTCAAGGCTTATTTTGATGTTGTATTACCGAGTGGGCCCTGAGATACCTCTTCGTCACACGGAGTAACAAATCCCAGTCTTGATCCATGCCAACCCAACAGACACCCTCGGAGATACCTGTAGAGCACCTTTATAGTCACCCAGTTACGTTGTGACGTTTGATACACACAAGGTACTCCTCTGGTGTCAGTGAGTTGCATGATCTCATGGTCATAGGAACAAATACTTGACATGCAGAAAACAGTAGCAATAAACTGACACGATCATATGCTACGTTTGTAGTTTGGGTCTTATCCATCACATCATTCTCCTAATGATGTGATCCCGTTACCAAATGACATCTCATGTCCATGACTAGGAAACCATAGCCATCTTTGATCAACGAGCTAGTCTATTAGAGGCATACTAGGGACATGGTGTTGTCTATGTATCCACACATGTATCTGAGTTTCCGATCAACACAATTATAGCATGGATAATACACGATTATCATGAACAATGAAATATGATAATAACTAATTTATTATTGCCTCTAGGGCATATTTCCAACACCAAGGTATAAATCCAGTAGGAGGAACAAGCAAGTCACCAATGGATGCACCTACACAAACAATCAAACTCTTGCACCCAACGCTATAAAGGGGTTGTTAATCCCTTCACGATTATTTGCAAGGATTAGATCCGATAGAGATAGATGTAAACGAGAACATAAGTAAAAGATAAATAAATTGAAGCAAAGTATTTTTTTGCTATTTTTGAGTTATAGATCTGAAAGTATATTATGGAAAGTAGACCCATGGGCCATAGGTTTCACTAGAGGCTTCTCTCTCGAAGGGAAATATCATGGTGGGTAAACAAATTACTGTCAAGCAATTAATAGTAAAGCGAATAATCATGTAGTTATCAAAGGCAATGATCATGCATATAGGCATCACGTTTGTATCATTAGACCATAAGGATTCTGCATCTACTACTCTTACTCCACACATCGACCGACTCCTGCCTGTATCTAGAGTATTAAGTTCATGAAGAACAGAGTAACGCTTTAAGAAAGATGACATGATGTAGAGGGATAAACTCAAGCAATATGATGAAAACCCCATCTTGTTACCATTGATGGCAACAATACAATACGTGCCTCCCTACCCCTACTATGTCACTGGGTGAGGACACCGCAACATTGAACCCAAAACCCAGTACTTCTCCCATTGCAAGAATTACCAATCTAGTTGGCCAAACCAAACCAATAACTCGAAGAGACTTACAAGGATATCAAATCATGCATATAAGAATTCAGAGGAGATTTAAATAGGATTCGTGGATAATCTGAACATAAACTCACAATTCATCGGATATTGACAAACACACCACAAAACAGGATTACATCAAAGACAGAGAAGAAGCCATCTAGCTACTAGCTATGGACCCGTAGGTCTGTGGTGGACTACTCATGCATCATTGGAGGGGCAATGGAGTTGATCTAGATGCCCTCCGTGATCGAAACCCCCTCCGGCAGATTACCGGAAAAGGCTCCAAGATTGGATCTCTCGGGAATAGAGGCTTCTAGTGGCAAAAAAGTATTTGCGTGGCTCGCTCTAACATTGGGGGAATATTTGGGAATTTATAGGCCAAACATTAGGGTTAGGAGACCTACCGAGAGAGGGCAAGCCTGCTAGGCGCGACCAGGGGTGCCCGCGCCTAGCAGGCTTGTGACTCGCTGGGAGGTTTCCTGCCGTGCACTCCAAGCCTGGCTGATTTGTTTCCTTCCAGAAAAATTCCTTCCGAAGGTTTTATTCCTTTTGGACTCCATTTAATATTCCAATTTGCAAAACTCAAAAACAAGGAAAAAACAGAAACTGACACTAGGCTCTAGATTAATAGGTCAGTCCCAAAAATAATATAAAATAGCATATTAATGCATATAAAACATCCAAAACAGATAATATAATAGCATGCCATCATCAAAAATTATAGATACGTTGGAGATGTATCAGTCATCAAGACTCTTTTCTATAGCCGTTGTCGGGGAGTGAAGCGCCTTTGGTAAGTGGAAATTGGCAAGGAAAATTTTTCTATATGTGCTGAAATTTACTGTTGCGTGTCACTATGAAGGCCACCCATTGAGTGGCTTGTTCAGGACATCTTCGCCCCGAACAGAAGATGAGGACATTTTTCCTCAACCAACTAAACCTACTAAAAATATTTATGATGAGATTCCTTTGGGTATGCTTGAAAAACTATTATCTAATCCATATGAACGACTCATCCTAGTTACCATTTGATATTTGTCGATGAGGTTTGTGGACTATTTCAGCTTGCAGGTTTGTTTGGGGACAAAGTTAAGAAGAAACTTTTCCCTTTATCTTTGGAGGGAAAAGGATTAATGAGGTATATGCTATTGGATAATATTGAATCATGGAACTAGAATTTCTTGAAGCTAGAATTTCATCAGAAGTTTTATCCAATGCTTATGTACCTGTGATCGGAACTATATATATAATTTCTAGCCTCGTGAAGGAGAAATAATCGCTCAAGAATGGGGGAGGCTTAAATCTATTACGCACACCTGCCCCGAGCATGAGCTCTCAGAGAAATGATTATACAAATGTAGGAGACTTTGTGCTTTTGTACAACTCTCGTTTCAGATTTTTTGCAGGAAAACTTCTCTCCAAATGGGAAGGCCCCTACGTTGTTGAGGAGGTTTATCGCTCTGGTGCTGTAAAAATCAATAACTTTGAAGGCAAGAACCCAAGAGTGGTGAATGGGAAAATAATCAAGCTTTATATTTCAGGTGCACCCATTAATGATGAAAAAAATGTCATCCAAGTTATGACACTGGGAGAACACATCAAGGAGGCCTTCCGGAACACTCGAGAAACCTGAAAAAGTGGTAGGTATGTGGTACGGTAAGTAATCCGACTCCAAAAATTCCAAAAAATAATTTCTGGCTTTTTGGTATTTTAGAAAAAATACAAAAATAAACGGAGTCAGGAGGACCCACGAGGGAGGCACAAGCCAACAGGTCGCCCCACCCTGGGGCGCACGCTTATGGCTTGTGGGGCCCTCGTGTGCCCTCCAGACTCCGGTTTCTTACAGAACACATATCCCGACCTAGAAAAAATCATTATATATACTCCCCTATGTTTTGACCACTGCATCACGAGTTTCTCCTCTGTTCTTTTTTCAGGCTATTTTTCTGACAGAACTAGATCGCCATGACTTCCCGAGGCCATCCAAGGACAAGTTCTTCGAGAAGGTCATCAACCCCTTGAGGGATTCCTAGTTTAAGGGGTCCTCGGGTGGCCGGCATGTTTCTTATGGGCCGTTTACCAAACATTGGAATGATCAAAGGCTCTATCGCCAAGAAGGAAGCTTCGGGAATCGTGGCGTGACCTCCATGTTTGGAGTAGTAAATAGGCATGTTTATCCCTTTGATGTGTAACCGACCATGTGTAAACCCTAGGTACCCTCAGCGTCTATATAAGATGGAGTGTTTTAGGTTGTAGGACAGAGAATAACTCATCTAGGTTTAGCTATTCGATCTCGAGGTAGATCAACTCTGTAACCCACATATCATCAATACAATCAAGCAGGACGTAGGGTATTACCTCCATAGGAGGGCCCGAACCTGGGTAAACATCGTCTCCTGTAACCATCGATTCTAGTCTCATAGCTTGAGACCCCCTACCCGAGATCTGCTGGTTTTGATACCGAAACCACTACTAGCCAAAGGTGATGAAGCACCCTCAAGCCATTGATATGCGTCAGGTGGTGCTCCACATCCGGGATGTTTGAGGCCCCAAGAAGGAGGTAAGTGAGAAGGCCAGGCTTGGAGACATGGAGCAAGAGATCTTCAAGTGCAAGGGATGGTTGAACGTGGCCTAAGTGCTAATCACTCTATGATCACAGACTTCATCCGTGAAAACAAGATGGACACAAAGAGCGTAGGGGAGGCTATCTCCGAGATTCAAGGGTAGATCAAGCACCTCCAAGATCAACTCGATGAACTCCAACTCCAAAACTATGAGTATGAATCTAGGTTTAAAAGGATGAGCCTCGTTGCCGATTTCAGGATTCTAGAGACAAGAGCTTCTTTCTTTGATGGGGAACCTATGCCTTGGAATATGGAGGTTCACCGCACACCACCTCAATCACCAAAGAACACTTGAGTACATGGGTATGGGCACCACCCTTGGCTTTTCCCAAGCTTAGGGTAGGTGCCCCGGTATAGTATCACCATCACTTTTATCACCATTACCTACCTTAGTTCCATCTTTAGTTTTTCATGATTTAGAAAGTTAGAATTTCAGATTTGCTTTGTTTAGAGTTTTTGCTTTGAGTTCTACCTATCCTTGTAACCGAGTGTGAGAGTTATATAATAAAGTTAGTTGAGTTCGTGTGCCTCACCTTCACTTGCACCCATCATCTTAGCAAGGCAATAAAAAGAATAGAAAAAAATCATATGCTTATCTCATGAGAAGTAATGAATTCACATAGAAAAGAGGTATAAGCAATAAAAAGTGTTGAAAACCAACAAACATAATGTTAGTAATTGGTATGATCTACGCAAAAGTATGGTAGAAAAGAGCAGATTTGCATATAAATACACTATCTTGGACACTTTCTATGATTGTGAGCTTCCATCAAAATATTACATAGTGACAAAGTGTTGAAGTGGGACATGGAAGACAACATAATGGTCATGGTTGTTTACATTTGCATAGAAGTTATATGGTATTGTATCCCTTAACATGTGATGCATGCTTAAGATCTTTTGCTCGCCCAAATATTCACACTAAGTAGAGATACTACTTATGCATCCATAACCCTTAAACCCAGTTTCTTGTCATGAGAGTCCACCATACCTACCTATGGATTAAATAAGATCCTTCAAGTATGTTGTCATTGCCACACAAGGCAATATAAATCGCCTCTAATCATGTAAGATCTCTTATTGTAAGAGAAAGTAAGCTTTGTACGATCTTGTGATGGTGTAGAAATAAAAGCGACATGGTGCATAATAAAGTTCACTATCACAAGGGGTAATATAAAATGATGTTCTTTTGCATTAAGATATTAAACATATCAAACAAGTAAAAGCTCATGACAACCTCTGCTTCCCTCTGCGATGGGCCTATCTTTTACATGCTTACAAATTGTATTTTCATGCAAGAGTCAACAATATTTCCCCTTGTTCCTATTCTTCAACTCTTTAGTGGAAAGCATTATGTGTTAAGGAAAGATCCAAACAAATATATCTGGTTGATTATAGATGATCATGCTACATTATTGTTGACATTACCCTTGAGGTAAATAAGTTGTGTGGCAAGAATAATAAAGCCCCCATCTTCCTATGTGTCCCATAGAATCACTTGTTCCAAAAATAAGCAATGCGTGTTAACAATCATAGAGGGCTACATTAGAGTTGAATATGTGAACTTGCTAGAAATACAAAGCTCTGACATAGACTCTTCTCTCGATTACAATAGCTATGATTATCGCAAGGACTAATTGCACCGCTTGTTGGTTCTCAATAAAGATTATGCTTCATATTTCTTCAGTTGTGAATAGATTGTTACTTTTTTTATGAAAATTTATATGATGAAAAGCTTGATGCTATGATGATATTCATGATGCTCTCATGTCCATATTGTATTTTTATCGACACCTCTCTCTCTCTCTCAAATTAAGTGGTCAATATTTTAGAGTTCGGGTTTCGCTTAAGGACAAGCGAGGTCTAAGCTTAGGGGAGTTGATACGTCCATTTTGCATCATGAATTCTTGTTACCATTTACTTCATTCTTGTCCATTATTCCACATTATTATACAATTCTTATCCCTTTTTCTCTCTGAATATACAAGGTACATCACAAGGAGGGAAATATCTGGAAGCTGGAATTTTGGACTGGAAATTGAGAAAAAAGCAGAAAAATCACCAAACTCCAAATGACCTAAAACTTCATGGAGAATATTTTTGGAATATTTGAGAATTTCCGGAACCGAAATATAACATAGGGGGCCCACTAGCAGGGCACAAGCTTTTGGCCCTCCGATGCCGCTCTTCTCCAATATGGTGTGTTTTACCCTAGAAAAAATCATAAGAAACCTTTCGGGAAGAAGAGCCGCCGTCTCGAGATGGAAACCTGGGCAAAGGCCCTTTTGCACTGCGACAGTTAGATTCTGTCGGGGAAATTCCTCTCTGGGAGGGGGAGATCGAAGCCATCGTCATCACCAATGCTTCCTCCTTTGTGGGAGGACCAATCTTCATCAACATCTTCAACAACACCATCTCATATCCAACCCTAGTTCATCTCTTGTATTCAATCTTTGTCCTAAACCCTTAGATTGGTACGTGTGGGTTACTAGTTGTGTTGATTACAGGTCGTAGTTGATGCTTGTTGGATTACTTTGTAGAAGAGATTATGTGAAGATACTTAATCATCATTATTATACCTCTGATCTTGAACATGTTGATGATAAGTGAGTAGTTACTATTGTTCCTGATGACTTGGGAGAAGTCTTGTTATAATTAATCTTGTGAAGTTTGTATGTGTTCGATATTTTGATGATATGTATGTTGTAGTTCTCTTAGTGGCACTGGTACCATTATGTGCTATATGAACGGTTTTTAACCCCTTTTTGCGATGTAGTTCCGAACCGTCGTCTTGCATGTGTGGGTGATAGGGGTGGGGTCATCCCACATGACACCGAAACATCGTCTGTGATGGTGCGAGCGCATGCTGACGATTCGCCTAACGTAAATGTATGCGAAGTCATAACCTATCCCACACGCCACAATTTGATGCTACGTTTGTGGTCAAGCACACATCTGAGACGATGGCATAGATATATTCCCGTGCGATACTTTTTCGGATCGCACACGCGAAAGGTATGTCAACCGTATCTTGATCGTCCTAGATTACACACGCATGCAGGTTCGTAACCGTTTGTGCTTTTAACGGCAAGCACACATAGTTACAGCATGCAAACGCATGTGTGACTGTGCGTGCATCCCACACGCGCAAAATATGCGACCGTGTGTTGTAAAGCTGATAATCACACACACTATTATTCAAACAATCGTGTGTGACATATGACACCATCGCACACGGTTTAATCGTTCTAGCTGTGTGCATGTAATTTAGTACCTAATAGCTTATTTTCGTTAATTTATTATTAGAATTGGAAATTTCAAATTTTTAATTATGAAATATGGATTTCACATCCATCAATACATACCCAGATTACAATGGTTCAACAGCAAATGCATAAATCAAAAGCTCAGTACATGTTCCATGGTTACATAGTTCGGTAGAGGATTAAATATGATGAACCACAATATATAGTACTAGAGGTGGTAAAGGTGAAGAGAGAATTGTTAATGCTTTTGGCCGTTGATGGTATTGAAGAAGCGGAATACCCATAATGTGCCCTCATCCATGCCAAAGGTGCGCACAACTTTTGTCCAACCCCTTGTGATGATCGCCCGTCCATCCTTGACCACCTTCAAGAAGACTTCTAGACCGTTATCATGGTAGCATGAATTATATACTATAACCTTCGTTGCCTCCACATCGGTCAGGTAGTTTTCTAGGTAATCTTGAGTAAATTCCTTTGGAAACCACTGAAAAGAGACAACTTTCAGGTATTCATGTCAAATAGAGTAACTTGTTTTGAGCTGAAAAAGAAGGCAACAGATTACTTACCATCATAAAGCTCACTAATGTCTTGGATAAAGTATAAATAAAGAGTTTAATTCTAGTCAGGTTTCTCTTCTGCCTAACAATTTTTCTTAGTTTCCTCACTTGATGCTTGTTCATGTTTATCTCATTGCCCCATATGCAAAGGGGGTCGAAGCGTGAATCAGTGCCGCTGATATATGTACCTACAAGCAAAAAATCAATGTTAGAACATAAGCTGCAATTGCACAGATGATGTAAAATATTATAAGAAAATGGGAGGTGACTAACCTCGATGGTAAACAACAACATCGCGCATCGTAGCCCTACATAAGCACATAGAAATGCGTGTTGAATAAACCAGGGTTAATATCCACCAAAAATAGCAAATGTTAACTAAACGACAATATATCCGGTGATATTTTCATTGTAGGGAGTAGCGCGGTAACAAAGGGACATGTATTGGTGAAACAAAACTCGATCTGTTAACTTCAGAGTTTAGACAACCTTACATAGTCATTAAAACTTGTACCAGTGAAACAGAAATTGACACATTTAAACATCACGAGCTATTTCATACTTGGTAAATCCCAAAGGGTAGTTGCTGGGGTACTTCAACTCAGCCAGAGCCCGCACAAAGTAGGTGGCTAGATGTTCCCGCTGGTCGTAGCATGGATCAGTACTGCTAACATATGTACCTACAAGCAACACGTAAATGTTAGAAGCTAAACTGCAACTAAACAAATGATGTAAAGTACTATAAGATATTGGGATGTGACTAACCTCGATGGTAAATAACATCATCGTGCATTATGAAACTACGTACGTACAAGGAAAGGCATGTCGACTACAACAGGGTTAACATGCACCAAAAATATATAATGGTAATTGAAGGACATCATCTCGAGTGATATCTTCTTTGCGAAGAGTAGAACGGTACCGAATGGACATCATAAATAATGGATATAACTGTTCACCATAGCAGGCTTAACAGCAACCTAGCACAGGCATTGTAAGTTTGTAACTGGTATTGGTAAAATTGAACTGGACAGTTCATACTTGAACAACACACTGTGCATAACTAAAATGAGCAACGAAAACCTAACATGGAAATCTAAACGTGTACCGCTGAAACTGAAATTGACACAGTTAAACATTTCTATACGGGTATTCATAAAAATGAACTGGATAGTTCATACTTGGTAGGTACCAAGGGGTAGTTTCTTGGGGATTTCATCAAGGCCAGAGCACGCACCACGTTGGCAGCGTCGGCGGTGAGGTGTTCCTCTGGGTCGGCATGCATATTGTTCACCGCATCATTGACCACCATGACCATCTCTTCTAACTCCACGTGATATGTATTTGGGCTTACGTGGGGATGCTCGGCGATAAGGGGTGGGGATGTGGACGCGTGATGGTGGTTCACATGATCCATCTGAGATATCGGGCCGAGACAGAGATGGAGATCGGAGGTTACCTCACTTGATCGATGAGTGAAAGTAGTGCAAAACGTAGATTTGGTTGCGGCAACGGTGGCGGTTTGGGCTGCAGTTAGAGTGGGGGGAGAGGGGGTGATGGGGATAGGGGGGGAATCTTATGGGTTGATATGGGGTGGGAGGAATAACTACCGAAATCATGCGCCTATTGAAAATTTGGTGGCAAAACTCAAACCTTACGGGGGTAACACGCAACACAAACAAAGAGCATCAAATACCCGTGTGCGATAAAAGAGAAAATTGGTGATCCCGCATTGGAAAAATTTGTAGTCTTCTCTCTCTCTCTCGTGCTATCGGACGCTTTGCAAACGGTTTGTTGTAAGAAAACGTTTGCCATTAAATATGTATTAAAAACATAAAAGGCCTAGAAAATACACAAAAAAGGACTAAATATGATAAACGAGCCTCGAAATTGTGAAATTTGGACATGGTGCATTCTAGTAGGTATGTTGATCGTAGAAAATAAATCAAGTTGAAAGGACCAAGAAAATATGGGCTCCCCTTGAAAACATGGCGATTTTTGCTCCCGGAACCATGAAACTCCATAGGTGATGGCCCGTTTTATGAAGAGTGTCTGTCATGACATTATCCATACCTCCTCAATTTTTTACCGAATCATATTGAGGTCATGCCCGGGCACCACACGAGATAACATGTTCTTCAAGCATGTTATCCATTTTTCTAGAGATACAAAATAAATAAACGACACATCTCTGGTTGCCTCTTCCCACACATATCCTTTAAAATTGTATTAGGTTCCTATAAAATACATGAAAACTTATCCAATGACACAATTACGATTTTTCGAGTCCTTTTTGAATGCATATTCATGTACAGAATGCTCTAACCTGATTTATAAGCACAAAGGACCTAGAAAGTACACAAAAGGGACCAAATGCGATGAACGAGCATGAATATTGTGAAATTTGGACATGGTGCATTCTAGTGGGAATGTTGATCGTATAAAATAAATCTAGTTGAAAGGACTAAGGAAAAATATGGGTTCCCCTTGAAAACATGGCGATTTTTGCAACCGAACCATGAAACTCCATAGGTGATGGTACGGTTTATGAAGAGTGTCTCATGACATTATCCACACCTCCTCAAAATTTTACCGAATCATATTGAGGTCATGCCTGGGCACCACACGAGATAGCATGTTCTTCAAGCATGTTTTCCATTTTTCTAGAGTTACAAAATAAATAAACGACACATCTATAGTTGCCTCTTCCCACACATATATATCCTTGAAAACTGTATTGGTTTCCTATTAAATTTATGAAAACTTATTCAACGACACAATTACAAATTTTCTAGTCGTTTTGAACGCCTTTTCATGTGCAAAACGTTCTAACCTGAATTATAAGCACAAAGGACCTAGAAACTATAGAAAATGGACCAAATACAATAAACAAGCATGAACATTGTGAAATTTGGACATGGTGCATTCTAGTGGGCATGTTGATCGTATAAAATAAATCTAGTTGAAAGGATCAAGGAAAAATAAGGGTTCCCCTTAAAAACATGGAGATTTTCCTCCCAAACCATGAAACTCCATAGGTGATGGTCCGGTTTATGAAAAGTGTCTATCACGACATTATCCATTCCTCCTCAATTTTGTACTGAATCATATTGAGGTCATGCCCGGGCACCACACGAGATAACATGTTCTTCAAGCATGTTTTCCATTTTTCTAGAGTTACAAAATAAATAAACGATACATCTCTGGTTGCCTCTTCCCACACATATCCTTTAAAATTGTATTAGTTTCCTATAAAATACATGAAAAATTATTCAACGACACAATTATGAATTTTCGTGTCCTTTTTGAATGCCTTTTCATGTACAGAACGTTCTAACTTGAATTATAAGCACACATGACCTACAAAGTACATAAAATGGGACCAAATACGATAAACGGGCCTGAAAATTGTGAAATTTGGAAATGTTGCATTCTAGTGCGTATGTTGATTGTATAAAATAAATCTAGTTGAAAGGACCAAGGAAAAAGTATGGGTTCCCCTTGAAAACATGGTGATTTTCGCTCCCCGAACCATGAAACTCCATAGGTGATGGTCCGGTTTATGAAGAGTGTCTATCACAACATTATGCATACCTCCTCAAATTTGTACCGAATCATTTTGGGGTCACGCCCAGGAACCACACAAGATAACATGTGCTTCAGGCATGTTTTCCATTTTTGCTATAGCTCCAAAACAAATAAACGACACATATCTGGTTGCCTCTCCCCACACATATCCGCTAAAATTGTATTAGTTTCCTATAAATACATGAAAACTTATCCAATGAGACAATTACGTATTTTTGAGTCCTTTTTGAACGCCTTTTCGTGTACAGAACGTTCTAACCTGAATTATAAATACAAATGACATAGAGAGTACACAAAAGGGACCAAATACGATAAATGAGCGTGGAAATTGTGAAATCTGGACATGGTGCATTCTAGTGGGTATGTTCATCGTATAATATAAATCTAGTTGAAAGGACCAAGGAAATATGGGTTCCCCTTGAAAACATGGTGATTTCGCTCCCCGAACCATGAAACTCCATAGGTGATGGTCCGATTTATGAAGAGTCTATCACGACATTATCCATACCTCCTCACTTTTCTACCGAGTCATATTGAGATCATGCCTGGGCATCACACGAGATAACATGTTTTGAACACCTTTTCATGTATAAAACGTTTGAACTTGAATTATAAGCAGTAAATGCCTAGAAAAATACACAAAAAGACTAAATATGGTAAACGAGCCTGAAAGAATGTGAATTTTGGATACATTGCATTCTAGTGGGTGTGTTGATAGTAGAAAAATAATAATGGAGAAACAACCAAGGAAATATGGGTTTCCCTTCAAAGTTTGTGATTTGTTTGGGCAAACAGTTACTTTGCGAATGCCGTGTGCGTTCAACCCATTATGCGGTGTGTTCTATAGTTGGGATTTTAGTCTGTACCGCGATCAAACGACAATTCAAACTTCCCCCATCACACCCTTGTAGTATAGTTGGGATTTTAGTCTGTACATGCACTAAATTCTTTAATGGCAGTAATCGCACACGGTTCATGTTTACGAACCGTTTCCTACGAGGACCCTCTATCGCGAGTCCCCGAACCTCTCCCCCTTATTCCTCATTCACATTGTTGTATACTTGCTCGCTCTCGACCTCGGCCCGACCAAATCATCAAGCTCGACAAGCGCCTTCACAGTCGGCTACCGCAGACGAAGGTAACCGTAGTGTCCACAGTGCAAGCACAAATTAGGCATTAGCAATTCAATCAAGCATTTACATGATCAAATTGGTACAATGCATAGTTGGTGGAGTAATTTACAAAAAAATAGCTCGCTATTAATTTTACATCAATATAATACATATGAACTGCACGCACAAAAGTGCTACTGCTCCTAACGCCGACCCAACACGCACAACTGCCATCGTCCATTGATATCGTGTCGTTTCTTTGGATCAGGAGGACAGGAGGTTGCCAAGTCGATGACCTACACCTTGATCGACCTAGGAAGGGTCAGCCTCGACGATGGCGGCTGACCAGACCCTGACCATCACCAATTCTGCAGCAATGGGCGTTTGTCCTCCCCCAGCGTTCAGAGCTGCATCCTCTTCCATCTGGGACATAAGCCCGTGCCTCATGTAGAGGCCACTGGCATAGTTGTCCTTGCGGCATCGCGGTTCCTGCTTCGCCACCCGCACCATCCGGCGTACTCTGTGCCGAACCCGCAATATCGACGGCTGGCGATCGCTAGCTGCCTTCAAGTCGACCCTAGCTAACTTCTGGGCTTGCTCATGTCATGATTCCTGCCTCCTCTGGCTGTCGTCAGGAGAGGTAGCTGCATGGCCGTCGATCCTCAAGCCGACCATTATGCACACAACCTCGATTTCGCCGTCTCCCAACTCCATCCTGTCGTCGGTCATTGGGGGTTTGATGGTGTGTGTGGCAACTAGCCAGGGATCGTTGAATCACCACCGCCGGCCATCGCTCTGGTTATTTATAGCTAGCTGCTGCCAAGAGGGTTGGGGATATTCTAATTTACTGCTATGGCTGGCGTGTGCGCTTGCATGGGAAGCATTTTCACAGTTTTCGAGTTCTTTTCCATGCACACATAATCGCACACGGAAAACACATAGCAAATGTATGCAATCGTGTATAGGGTCATAAATTAATATCATCACTCTTTGCTCTCCGCCATCTCTTTCCCCTCTTGCACCCCCCAATCTGTCCTTCTTCTCCCCATCGTCCTCGCCTCCACAAAATCCTCAACATTAGACATGTCATCCACGCGGAGGACCCCGTTCCAGAAAAGCGTGGGGTTGACATAGGTAGGCGCTGCTGAGGGTCCGGAGGCCTTGGTGGCGGTACGCGCTGCTAAGACCCCACTGTGGAGGAGCACGCGGTTGAGGCAGGTACACGCTACTCAGGGTCCGGAGGCCTTGGCGGCGGTACGCGCTACTGACGGTCCGGAGGCCTTGGCGGGGTACGCGCTGCTCAAGGTCCGGAGGCCTTGGCGGTGGTACACGCTGCTGAGGGTTCGAAGACCTTGGCGGCGGTACCCGTTGCTGAGGGTTTGCAGGCCTTGGCGGATAAAGAGGAAGAGCTGAAGGTTATATCAGATCGGTTGTTGGCAAGCGTGGTTCTGTACACGGAATGCGCGGTTGTGTCCTTCGAAAGAGCATCATGCGCCGACTAGTCCGCTGTTACCTTGCCGCCTCACGTGGATTTGGCCTCGGTAAGGGTAACAGCCTCCTTACTGTAGTCTCCTATCACTCTAGCACAACACGCAGCTCTTGATTATGTTGTTTACGACCACTTTGAATATCTCCGTCGTAAGAGGGTCGTACACATGGAGTTGGCCATGGATAGGATTTTCCATGATACTGGAGCTACCCTGATGGGGTATGAGCAGAGGAAAGTCCGGGCCTATGAAGCATTCAAGAACATGGTCAATGCCAACCCAAAAGCGGATCCTACTTCCATAGAGAGGATGCTGCATGAGTGCAAAAGATATTTCTACTAAGGCAAACCAACAGGCCAGCCCCGCAACAACGACGACGAGTAGCTGTTTCCATTTTACCGTTTTCTGAACCTTGTTGATATGTAATGTCGCTATTATGTTCTTTAGTCGATTATGTAGGAGTGTGAACGATAATTTGTGATATCACTTTCTAAATTAGGTGCTTATTACCACGAATCGTCTATGTTAATTTATGTCTTTCCACACAATTTAGATTACTAACTTGTTTGCTGGACATCACACACATCTTGTTACGCCCAATTGTTTGTGTTATTTTGGCTCACACATTTCATCCGAGTGCATGGTATGCCGTCAGCCGCACACATCTTGATCTGTGCAACCGTTTGTGTAGGTAGCACAGATGTTGTGCAGACAGAGCAAATCATAGTACACACAGACAAAACTACGAAAACCGTCGGTGATGATTTGACCAATCGCTGACAGTTGTATACCAGCAAACGTTTCCCCACAATACACATAGGTTATTAGCACCAATCGTATGTGTTATATCTGGTGTTCGCACATGATTCTCATTACTCACATGTTTGCTGTATATCACACACATCTTGTTATATTGAATCGTTTGTGTTCTGCTGTATCAACGCACATAGTTTACCCGAGTGAACTGTATGACGTACTTCACACACATCTTTTTATACTGAATCGTTTGTGTTTTGATATATTATAGCACATAGTTTGTAGTGATGAACTGTGTGCCCACTATCGCACACATCTAGATCTATGTAACCGTTTCTGTTATCTTCTCTAATCACAAACGGTCCATAAGAACAAATTGTCTGTCGTAGGTCGCACTCACAACGACTTTCTAGGTCATATATTATGGGTCCGCCTTCGCACACAGTTCGTTCCATTAGCAACAGAGCTTGAACTATAATGTTTGCGATTCATGCGTCGCACATAGTTTCGTCGAAGGGTCTCTGGTTGCAGTGTCACGTTAGCAGCATCCTGTAGTAGTGTGGTGTCATGTGCACGTCGACTGCATGACACTTCACCATGCTATGGGCCTAAGGGAAGTCATTGTGGAGTAACAAATAGATGATGAGTTGTAGAAGTGACAGAAGCTTAAACCCCAGTTTATGTGTTGCTTCATAAGGGGCTGATTTGGATCCACATGTTTCATGCTATGGTTAGATTTATCTTAAGTCTTCTTTCATAGTTGTAGATACTTGCGAGAGGGGGTAATCATAAGTAGGTTGTTAGTTCAAGTAAGAACAGCACCTTAGCACCGATCCACCCACATATCAAGTTATCAAAGTAGCGAACTCGAATCGACTCAACACAATGAACATGACTAGACAGAAATTCCCATGTGTCCTCGGGAGAAATTCCTTAATATAAGAGTACTTTCAGGCCTTTCTTTTGCTACAAAAAAGATTGGGCTACCTTGCCGCACCTTTGTTACTATTGTCACTTGTTACTTGTTATGAATTATCTTGCTACAAAATATCTACTACTATACTCATAGCATTTGTAGAGAATACCTTGCTGAAAACTGCTTATCATTTCCTTCTGCTCCTCGTAGGGTTCGACACTCTTACTTATCGAAAGGACTATGATTAATCCCCTATACTTGTGGGTCATCATTGCGATCCGATGAATTATGGATTTATGTTCAGATTATTCATGATAAAAGATTTGTGCCTTCTATGAAATATGTTATGATTCTTATTTGCATGATTATTATCACTTTGTAAATCTCTCCGATCTATTGAAATAGTTTGGCTAACTAGATTGATATTTCTACAGTGGGAGCTATGCGTTGTGGTGGGTTCAATCTCGTGGTGCTCTATATTCCAGTGACACAAAGGGACAAGGCATGTCTTTGTATTGTTGCCACTAAGGATAAAATGACAGGTTAATTCATATTGATTGATTTTTCTTTGCCTACATCATATCATCATTCTCCAAGCATTATTGTTTGTCATGAACTTAATACTTAGAGAGTCAAGCATAGAAGAGCTCTCGATGTGGAGTAATAGTAATAGGTGTAGGCAGGAGTCAGTCTATTTGCTTATGTACGTGATGCCTATATACACATGATCATTGCCGTGAATAAATATTGCATAACTATGCGCTTTTCTATCAATTTCCCAACGGTAATTTGTTTACCCACCGTATGCCTACTTCATGAGAGATGCCACTAGGGAAAATTATGGCCCCTGTGTCTATCCAAATATATATTTAAAAATATATAATTTACCTTGTTGTTCTTATTTATTTATATTTTATTTTTTAATTTGTAATTATCTACTACCATCTACACTACTTGTTAGCTTGCAAGTAACGAGTTCAGGGGGATTGACAATCCTCCTACCTGTGTTGGGTGCAAGTGTTTGCTTCTTCATGTGCAGTCGTTGAAGGCGGGGGTTGCATGCTACTCCTATTGGTTTGATAAACCTTGGTTTTTTCGTGAGGGAAATGCTCATCTATATTGTTCTGCATCACCTACTCCTCTTCATAGAAAACCCAACGCATATCACAAGTATCAGGAAGGATTTCTAGCGCCGTTGTCAGGGAGTATCACCAACCTACTATCAAGTACCTTAACACAAATTATAATTCACTTGTTCTAATTTTTAGTTGCTGTTATATTTTTATTGCTATATATAAATCAAAAAAAAAACAAAAATATTTATGTTTGCTAGTTGCTAGTTTACTTCTTTGCTTGCTTTGGTTGCTAGTTTACTAGTTCTGCTTGTTACTTTGCTTGCTTAGTCACCATGTCTCGAGATACTACTAAGTTGTGTGACTTCTCAAATACTAATAATAATGATTTTATTAGTACTCCTATACCACCTGCCACTAGTGCGAAGTTTTATGATATTAATGCTGCATTGCTGAATCTTGTGATGAAAGAACAATTTTCAGGAAGTCCTAATGAGGATCCCGCTGCTCATCTTAATACCTTTGTGGAATTATATGATATGCAAAATAAAAAGGATTTGTATAATGATGTGGTCAAATTAAAATTATTTCCTTTTCTACTACGAGATAGAGCTAAGGCTTGGTTTTCATCTTTACCACGTAATAGTATTGGAACATGGGATAAGTGTAAAGATGCTTTTATTGCCAAGTATTTTCCTCATGCTAAAATCATCTCCCTTAGAAATAAAATTATGAATTTTAAACAACATGATCAAGAACAGCGAGATATTACTAAGTTGTGTGAATTCTCAAATACTAATAATAATGATTTTATTAGTACTCCTATACCACCCGCCATAAGTGCGGAGTATGATATTAATGTTGCATTGCTGAATCTTGTGATGAAATTTTTTGTGAAGTCCTAATGAGGATCCTGCTGCTCATCTTAATACCTTTCTTGAATTATGTGATATGCAAAATAAAAAATGATATGGACAATGATGTGGTCAAATTAAAAAAAATTCCTTTTTCACTACGAGATAAAGCTAAGGCTTGGTTTTCATCTTTACCGCGTAATAGTATTGGAAAAAGTGATAAGTGTAAAGCTGTTTTATTGCCAAGTATTTTCCTCTTTCAAAGATCTTCTCCCTTAGAAATCAAATTATGAATTTTAAATGGCATAATCAGGAACATGTTGCACAAGCTTGCGAGATAATGAAATTTATGATTAGAAATTTCCCTACTCATGGTTTAAACTTATGGATGATTATACAAAATTTCTATGCTTGACTAAACTTTGTGTCTAGAAATATTTTAGATTCTACTGGATGTGGTTCCTTCGTGGAGGTGAAATTAGGGGAGGCCACCAAACTTCTAGACAACATCATGACAAACTACTCTCACATTCATACTGAAAGAGTTCCAACTGGTAAGAAGGTAAATTCTGTCGAGGAAATCGCTACTATGAGTGAAAAAGTGGATACTCTTATGAATATGTGAAAGGGCATCTAGCCCCTATGTGTGGTTTTCGTATTTAATGACATTCTATATGGACTAATGCTTTCACTTAGATGTATTTGAAGGGATATTACATAGGTGGAAGCATCTCGAGTATCTTCACCAAGTGATTGTGGACAAGAAAAAAATTACAACTTGATGCAAGCATTAAAGTCAACAAGAAGCTCAAGTGGAATGTGCAAGTCAAAGGTATACCTTAGCTAGGTTTTCCTAGTTTTAGCGGTCTCATGGTGCTTGGTGGGAGACCGTATTATAGGTTTGATAGCCGTACTATCAAGAGGGACTTTCGGGCTAGTAGCTTTATCATGTCGCATGTAGAGAGCTCAAACCTTTTCATCATTTTCATCATTCTTTATTGTTGATATTGGGTGGTTATCTATGTGAGGACCTTGGGCTTGTCCATAGATTTAAAACGAGGCCAAGATCATCGAATTCAGAGTCCGTATGCCCAAGTTATGCATGTTTCAGTTTCCTGCCTTGGGTTGTCTCTGGGTATCTTGTGCGCACGGGGCCCGTGCCCACGGGCTTGTACCGTGCACACGGGACCCCGTGGGAACAGGGTCTCAACCCCCGTGGACACAGGGTGCCCAGGAAGTGTCCGTTGGAGCCCCAACGACTTAGTCTTGGAGGTTGGCTATAAAAGAGCCCCTCCTCCCCTCCGGTTTGGGGGTTGTTCATACACTTTCTAAACATCATTTTGAGCATGATACCACCTCTCCCAAACCCCTATCTCCCTCTATGTTAAGGGGGATTTATTGATGCATCTTGGAGTCATTTGTTGATTTCCACCATTGCATCCCCTCTCTTCAATCTCCTACTTTCAAGAGTGCATCTTGTGAGATTGAGAGAGTGAGTGCAGCATTTGTTGCTTGACCTTGCATTGCATTTGTTGCATTGGTTTGAGCTCCCCGCATCGATTTGTTCAAGTGAGAGCCTGCGAGTTTATTACTCTTGTAGGCTTCCGCCTCGTAGACGGTTTGGTGATATATTGAGAAGATTGTCAAGAGGCCTAGGTGGCCAAGGTTCCCCCGAAAGCTTCCTTTTGTGGTGTGCTCCGGGGAAGGGTGTGAAGTGGCCTAGGTGGTCAAGTTCCTCCGAAAGCTTCCGTGTTTGTGGTGTGCTCCGGAGAAGTTGTAAAGGTGTGGTGGTCGCCTTCAAGACCAACCCCGAGTGAACCGAGGCTCATTCGTTAGGAGTGACTTGAAAGTGAGAATATGGTAAGCCATTTGGTGGCGCTCCGAAGCTTTGGCTTCGGCACCGCTCCAACGGAGATTAGCACTCTCACGAGTTTGAACTTTGGGATAAATCCGCATCCCTGACTCACTTGTGGTTATCTCATTCCCACACCTTTTACTTTCCGGAATTCATACTTGCTCATATTGATATATCTTGTGCTAGTTAGAATTGCTTAGTTGCTCCCTCATTTCCATATCTTGTAATATAGTTTGTGCTTGCTAGTTTCTTTAAGTACCTATCTTGTTTAGCATAAGTTGTTGGTGCACTTAGTTGAGCCTAGCATATTTAGGATTTGTGCTTGTAAAGTATCCGTTTAGTTTAATTCCGCATTAGGATGAAGCCAAAGCCGTAAAAGTTTCAAAACGCCTATTCACCCCCCTCTAGTCGCCATCTCGGTCCTTTCAATATGGTTGCTAGTAAACATGCTCATGTTGATACCAATTATATGCCTTTTTCCACCTTGATTGAGCAAAATAATGATGCAATTGATGTAAACTTTACATCGCATAACCATTTCAACAACAATGTTTATAGAGGAAATTTCAATGCTAGACTGTATCCCAGTAATTCCTCTAATAATTAAGATAATTGTTATGGAAATTCCTGTACAAATAATAATAGGATACCTACTTATATTGAGAACACCATTAAATAATTTATTAGTTCTCAAAAGTTTTTTAATACTATGGTAGAAGAAAGTTACATAGAGTTGATGACTTGGCTAAGAATCTGGGTAGAATTGCTCTTGATGTGGACACTCTTAAAAATAAAAATTGCCACCAAAGCATGATTTTAATGAGACTATTAAATCCATCCTAATATTTATTAATGAAAGTAAGGAGAGGACAGCTAAGTTTAAAGCTAAGCGAGAATACTTAGAAAAGGTTCTTCCATCCGGTTTTTACCGTAATCATGATGATGATATTAAAATGTTTGGTAGTTCTCCTATAGAATATTTGTTTGATAATATTAAAATTGATGATAAATGGACTATAGATGAGTCAACTTTATCTACAAGGCATCCTGGTTGTTCGGTGGGTGATGATTCTAATGCTAAAACTGAAAAAAGTGGGTTTGGAGAGGTCAATACTTTAACTAGTGATGTTCCCACTATCCTGGATTACAAGGACTTTAATTTTGAAAGTTTCTATTTAGTAGAATGTATTTTCTTGCTGCAATCCATTATTATCTAACCCATTTCTTATAAAAAAATAAAGTTTTTACTTAACATATAGTAGAAGTGATGATAAAAGCTTATGATGAAAAACTTTAGCTAGAAGTTTCTATTCCTAGAAAGTTGCATTATGAATCTATCATGAGAGCCACTTATGGGTGGAGTGTCAATGATGACAACACTTGATCATATGGATTATGCCTAGCTAGGGGCATAAAACCATAGTGCTAGTTGGGAGGCAACCCAATAGTTATCTTATCTCTGTGATTTTTACTTTATGTTTACTTATGATAACATGATTACTTCTACTGTAATGATTGTGTTTTTGTGTTTAAATTAGCATTTGTCCCAAGTAAAGCCTTTGGGATGACTTGCATGATGAGTCGAATTGATACGGTACAAAAACATAAACTTTAGCATCCAGTGTAGAACTTCTATGTTTTTACTAGATCATCTTTTTGATTTGAAATTTTTATACCGTATTTCTATATAAATTCCCCAGGTTGTTCTAATGTTTCGGAACCATTGGTGTTATAGAATTACATTTTTTATAGATCATTACAGACTGTTGTATTTTAGACAGATTCTCTTTTTGCTTGCATAGTTTGCTTTGTTTTGATGATGCTATGGATTGTTTCGAGGGTTATAAGCCATGGAAAAGTTAGAATACATTACCTTATGCAAAAATAAAGTAAGAATCAATTTATATCAGTACCTAAAGTATTTGATATGTTTATAATATGAACAGATCTTACAAAGGTTTCTATTGAGTTTTGTGTGCCGAGGTTTTAATGTTTTTAGTGCTATCACTATGGTTGAAGGAATATGGAATGGCAAGAACCTAAGCTTGGGGATTCCCAAGGAATCCCAATTCAAATTCTTGGAAGACTCAAGCGTATAAGCTTGGCGATGCCCCGGAAGACATCCCCTCTTTCATCTCAATCCATCGGTATGTCACTTGGAGCTATATTTTTATTCATTGCATGATATGAGTTATGCTTGGAGTGTGATTTGTTTTTGTTTTTTTTGTTTTGGTTTTCCACAATCATTTTTTGCTCGACACACTCACTTGAGAGAGATACAAAATAACCATTATTTATTAGAATACTATTTGTGCTTCACTTATATCTTTTGAGCTAAGCAATTGCTTTGGTACTTCACTTATATCTTTTAGACCATGGTGGCGTGTAGATTTTAAAGAAATAATTAAACGCTTGTTCTCCATGTATATTTGAATGAGAGTTAATCAAAGTGATGGTAATTTTCCTGGGTTATAAGACTAGTCCAATAATAATAGGTATTCGGAGAGTGCATAATCAAAACCTTCATGTAGCACATAAAAGAGAAATCTTGAGTTAATGATATTAATGTGGTAATGTGAATGTCATGAATGCATGATTGTTAATTAGTAAGAGTATCGTGAATTAGATGTTGTTAACTTGTTGTTCATCTAATTATTTTATAGCATTGTGACGATGTGTGAGCATTCTTATTCCTCGTTGAAATCCTAGTCTTGTATAAGTCGGAGGCGCACAATGGTTAACTCCTCTCGACCTCCTTCTTAGGGGTATGCGAGTAGTAATTTGCTTCGAGAGAGCTAATAAAATATTGCAATAAGTATGTGAGTTATTTATGACTAATGTGCATCCATGGATATACACGCCCTCACCACCTCATATTTGCTAGCCTCTTCGGTACCATGCATTCCCATTCTCACCTCAAGGACTGGTGCAAACTTTTCTGGTGCATCCAAACCCCGTGACATGATACGCTCTGTTGCACATAAGCCATCTTATATCTTCCTCAAAATAGCCACCATACCTACCTATTATGGAA
This sequence comes from Hordeum marinum, assembly GCA_022496015.1. NCBI lineage: Eukaryota > Viridiplantae > Streptophyta > Magnoliopsida > Poales > Poaceae > Hordeum > Hordeum marinum. Next base: position 393,676,428 of record CM039672.1, read on the forward strand.
TTTCCATAGCCGTTCCGAGATATATTGCCATGCAACTTCCAACATTACATCATATGACTTGTACTTTCATCATCATATTGCTTTGCATGATCATTTAAGTTGACATTGTATATGTGGAAAATCCACCGTTCATCATATTTTATACATGTTACGCTTGATCATTACATATCCTGGTACACTGCCAGAGTCATTCATATAGAGTCATATCATCCTATCAGTTTTTCATATCGAGTTGTAAGTAAATAAAAGTGTGATGATCATCATTATTAGGGCACTATCTCAGTGAGTAAAATATGATGGAGACAATGACTCCCCCACATGTCAGGATGAGACTCCCGACGGAAAAAGAAAAAAGAGAGAAAAAAGGAAAATAAAAAATAAAATAAATGGGTGAAAAGAGAGAAGGGTAAGTTCTACTACCTCTTTTTCCACACTTTGTGCCTCAAGGTGGCATCATGTTCTTCATAGAGAGAGACTCTTGTTTTGTCACGTTTGTATGCTAGTGGGAATTTTCATTGTAGAACTTGGCTTGTATATTTCGATGACGGGCTTCCTCAAATGCTATAACTCTTCATGAGCAAGCAAGTTGGATGCACACCCACTTAGCTTCAGTTGAGCTTTCATACACTTATTGCTCTAGTGCATCTGTTGCATGGCAATCCCTACTCCTTGCATTGATATCTATTGATGGGCATCTCCATAGATCATTGATACGCCTAGTTGGTGTGAGACTTTCTTCTCCACTTTTACCCCTTTGAAAACTACCACCATACTCTATTCCACCTTCATGTTATATCCATGGTTCACGCTTGTCGGGGTACGACACCTATGGGATCGAGTGGATCCCTTTGTGGTTCGGCAGGGAGACGGTATGTGCAAAGAGCAGATCTGACGAGTAGCGCGAGGTCAGGTTTTTACCCAGGTTCGGGCCGTTGAGAAGCGTAAAACCCTACTCCTGCTTTGGTGTATTACGGGTGTTTTTAGGGTTCTGGCTACATGAGCGCTATGAACAATACACAGTTGCTACACGCGTGAGCCCGAAGGTGGAAGAAACTGCCCCTCCTAACGCCTTAGGCCTCCTTTTATATGACTAAGGGGTCTCCAACAGTGGCTTAGAGTACATGCACGAGGTGTACAATGCTACAGTGTTATCATACCTAAAATTGATGGTGTAGGACAAATGCATTTAATGCTCCGTTAGGTGTCCCTGACCTTCTACGGGACGGGACAGTAGCCTGTCCCATCGACACCACTTAGCCTCTCTATCGCCAGCGCCTTGACACGTATCCTGGTCGATTGAGACATGGTCTCTGAGCTTGCAGGGTGGCGAGGTCTTGCTGGGTGCACTCCTTGCTGGGGCTCCGCAAGCCACCCCCAGCAAGATCTTTTCGGGGTTCCATCCTTTGGACTTGGGTCTTGTGCTTGTTGGAATGAACATTTCTTGACGTCTTTGTATTTGCTTCCAGCAGTCCCTTGGCAGGCCTCGCCGTTGGTTTGGCTGCAACTGCCCGTGCACAAGTATGGGGTACTAAAAGCCCAAACTTTAGTACATCGACAGGATCCCCTGGGCCTAGGTCACACATGGGTGCGAAGCGTTGTTGGGCTAGGCCCAAACAGTGCACGTTTGCGCGTGGCAGGAGCCTACGGTTGTAATCATTCTTCTTACTGTGCCTCCTCACAACATGGGAGAAGTGCACTGAGCTGCTGTAACAGCAATGTGCTCGCGAAGGTGTTTCCCGTTGATTAGTAAATAGGCAGCCTCGAGCCTTCGCCATAAAAAGGATATGCAGAAGTGCTTGCTCATTTACTCTCTTAACTTTCCAATCTGGAAACCACTGTCATCTCCTTCCTCGAGCCCAAAACAGAGCTTCTCCCACTCAACCTCCGCCTCCGCGCCCTCTCCGTTCCCAGCCTTCGCCCCTACAGCCGCCATGCCACCTAAGACGAGCAAGGGCAAGGGAACAAAAGCCGCCGTCACGGATGTCGATCTGGCGAAGATGCGGAAGGAGTGTGTCGTCTTCCCTCCGGTGCTCGACGTGACCGCTCTGAAGGAGCGATACCAAAACATGCGGACGAAGGAGATGAAGGCCCACCTCGCTACTCACGTGAGTCCAGGTTCCTCCAAGGGTGGAAACGATAAGTTCCCCTTCTTTGCCGACTATTTTTACTACGGGCTCTGTCCCCCGTTTTCCGATTTCTTCAACGACATCATGTACACATACGACTTTTGTCTCTTGGATTTCACGCCGAATGTTGTGTCATGTATGTCAGTCTTCACCCATCTTTGTGAAAACTTCGTCGGAGTAGTTCCCAACACCGCCCTCTTCCACCACTTCTTCGTTCCCCGCGTCCAAAAGGGAGATGCCCTTTCTGGTTCCATCGCCTGGATCCCTAGGATGTGGAACAAGGAAATGTACCCGGACGGGGCTTTCCACGACAAGTGGGACGAATGGCGGGGTAGGTGGTGCTGGATTAAGGAGATATACCCACAACCTTTCTCTCTGCCCCGACAAACAAAGATGGTACGCGGCATTGACTGGAGCGACCTCGATTCTCAAGATGAGAAGCTCGCTATTGCAGTCACCAGGATTCATCGCCTCAAGGCTGCTGGGCTCACAGTAGAGATGATCGGGGCTGATTTTCTTTGCTGGCACATCGCCCCTCTACAAAACAAAGGGAGACCAGCTTGGGAATTCCGGTATGCAGCAGATGCCACGAGGCAGCGCCCTGGCCTGAACAATAACTTGATGGTCATGCAGCGCGCAACTCTCTGCCAAAAGCTGTCCAGGTCTGACATGAAACACAAGTTGCCGTCGTGCATAATCCCCCAGTGCAACAACTCTGCCCTGTCCTCAATCCTTTCCATGATGCCGGTGTGCAATGCCCTCCGCTTCAACCGCAGCCAAGCAACCCAGGACTGCTCCGTCTCCTCCTCTAGACATAGTGGCGGAGGTGGACTTTGATCTCTTCGCCTTCAGCTCGGAACAAGAGGAGTAAGGATCCCGCTACACGTTTTCCTTTATCCTATGAATTTTTAGTTTCTCTTAAGTTGTTTGTCTTGCTTTGGCCTGTCTCCATAGGGATACGGAAACGCTAGCGCAAAGAACCGCGGAGAGGGCAAAGACTTCGACGAGCGATGACCCGCCAGTGGGCCCTCGAGTGCGCCAGAGCTGATCAACATCAGCCTGAAGTCCAGTCCATGATGCAGTCCTCAACACAGCCCCTAGCATGAGTTCGTTACTCATTTCCCACCGGCGAGCATTGGGACATGTATCTTCATCGCTGACATTACCAAGCTTGTGGAAGAGAGATGACAACAAAGAGGGCCAATAGAGGCCACCTTTGACGTGCCGCCTCCGTCGACTACGCCACCCAGAGATGGATCTCCGGCAAGGGTTTCCACTGACGAGCCTATTCTCATTGAGGGGAGGCCGGCAAGCGCCAGCGCCGGCAGTCCTACGACAGGCCACGGAGGGAGTAGCTACCTCCCAACAGCTTGGTGCATGTAAACCGCTTGCTACAGAGTACTTGTCATTCTGTCCTTATATACATTTTTTTGTTTTTCTTGAACTTCAACCTTGGTCTCATCTTGCTTCCCCATTCCTAGATTTTAGATCTCCTTCGATGAAACAAATGGATGCCAACGTCATCATTGAGGAGACCGCCAGGGATGCTGCCGTCAAGGCCACCGGGTTTGCCGCTGATGAGGCCGCCAAGGATGCAAAGGAAGACACCACCGAGAGATCTGCTGAGAAGGTCGGCAAGGTGTCCAGTGACCATACTGACGGCATTCCTGCCGCAGGAGCGGCAAGTGTTGCATCGGCCATGGAGCCCCCTGTCACCGGTGAGACGATTTTTGAGGACCAACCGTCAACATCTAAAGTCCCCCCCTCTTTGAGCAGATATCTCAAGGCTGGCGAGAACCTATTCGTCAACATGCCAGGAACGACAAACAGTGGGGTGCCCACTGATGGAGAGATCCTTGATGAGGAAGTCACCACTGCTACCAGACCTGAACCTCTCGACGAGCCGAACACCGGCGGCCAACCCAAGGAAGAACAACTCCTCCAAGCCATGAGCGATAATTTCCAAAAGCTCCAGGAGCTCTACCGCACTCGGAAGGAGAAGTTGGACACCAGGGTGGCAGTTATGCAAGCGACGGAGGCGGATTTCTAGGGGCGCATTGAGGAAACAAAAGCCTGATTCGCCGAAGCCTTCAAAGAGTTGAAAACCGGTCGGAAGCAGCTGAGCGAAGGCTGGATTGAACTCCTCTTGAAGCAGTCTGACATCGAGTGGTCACAAGAAGAGGCTTCACAACAGGCTGCCACAGAGGACGCCCGCCTAACAAAACGGCGCATCAGGCTTGATGCCCATGAAGAAGACCTTACTGCTCGCGAGGGGGCGCTCGCCGACAAGCTTCGTTGCAAGTATGAAGAAATTGGAGAGCGTCGCGCAGCGAACCTAGGAGCTGGAGCAGAACCACAAGGAAATCCTCGAGGCTCTAGTCACAGATCACGCCAGCAAGCTGAAGGAAGTCATCAAAGCTGCCGAAGCCACAAGGCCGCCAAGAACGAGCTTGTCGATAAGGTGGAGAGGCTAGAGGCGGACCTCAAGGAATACGGCAAGGTGATCTCGACGCTCAAGACCAACAGATAGAAAGCTATCTATAGCCTAACAGAGATGCATGTTGCCATGTCCGAGAAGATCTAGCAGCTCTCTTCAGCCAATGACTCCATTGCCGATTGGGAGCTAAAGTTAGCCACGCTGAAGGAGTCTCTCGAGAGCAGCACGGCTCATGAGAAGGCTCTGGCCAAGGATCTCCAGGATGGGGAGGGCCTGCTCAAGAGTGCTGCCGCCACTCACAATGACTATGTGAAAGGCGTGCACATCTGGACTGATCGTCTCATGGATATGGCTGAAAAGCTTTATACGCAACTGTCCACCATGGGTCTGCAGAGGTTCAACTTCTCTTCCGACGACAGGGTGTCCTGGAGTGCCACGTTGACCATGTTCTTCGATGGCGTAGTTGACGCTCTAAAGCAGCTCCACTCTAATCGGGCAGCCCATTTGGCCAACGATTTTCGCAAGCTTTGCCGGGCCATCCTCCTCAAGGTGCTCGTCAAAGTGGCACATAAGAACCACGACATCAACTTTACCAACGTCATCGATCGCCTGCCAAAAGACGTGGATGTCAAGGCGCTTGAGGACTTGTCGCATCCATCGCCGACAAGGTGAACTAGGTCAAGAGGGTCGAAGGCCAGCGCAGGGATTAGCCGCTCCACCTTTTCTTGTCACCGTCATTTTTTGTCAAAGACAATTTTATCTTAAGTTAGAATCACGACAGCCTTTATTGTAATATAACTGGTTGTGTTTTGAATGACTACACGTTACACCCCTTGTTAGATTCCTCTCTGTATGGTACATTCCCTACGCTTTATTGGAAACTTGTCGGTGCACGCAGCCCCGCCACGAGCATTTTGAGGAGCGGATCCTTAGGGGCTTGCTCGTGGTGCCGCTTCTGGCAAGATACCTTGACATTTTTGGTGCAGCCAGTTAAACTGTTGACCGGACTCGAAACAGAGTAAGGGCGCAACCGATCACGACAAGGTTCCTTTGCGTGCATGTTTCCCATACAAAAGTTGAAATCGTCCAAGGAAAGCAACCTCATAGTAAAAGTTTACTTAGATTTTATCAACCTAGCTTTTTGTTGTTGTACTCCTTTTGGCAAGGTGTCAACTTCGAACATCGCCTGTAGGTGTGCATACTATCTCATCCCCCCCGACAAACTTGTATGCGAGGGAACCTTCTATACTTTAAGAAAAAGAAAGAAGAGAAAATAGAGGTACTGAACCTTGGTGGTTTGTTAGCCCTTGCTAGGAATAAGCGTAATGCCACATCTCAGATAAACATGCATATATGTAAACATAGAATTCGAAAAGAGTTGTAGGACGCTCGATCTTTTTCAACTATGCATAGGGTCTGCGCCTGGCTTTGTACAGAGGATGACATGCCTCGCCGGCAAGACTTGCATAAAAGGTGGTTGCCTGGGAGCCCGACAACCATGCCTTATGGATAGAACTTACGAAAATTATCAATATTCTAGGAGTTGTTCACTTGGACGCCATCTTCGGTGTCCAGGCGGGCTGTGCCAGGCCCGGTGACTCTTACTACCCGATAAGGGCCTTCCCACTTCGGCATCAACTTGTTTGAATTCTTGGCCGACTGGACGTGCCGAAGAACAAGGTTGCCTTCCTCAAGACTTCTGGCATGAACTTTGCGGCTATGGTAGTGGCAGAAAGCTTGCTGGTAGCATGCAGCTCGCACAGCAGCCTAAAGACGATCTTCCTCAAGGAGCATTACGTCATCTTGGCGCAACTGCTCTTGCTCAAGCTTATCATAAGTGAGCACTCGAGGTGACCCATATATGAATTCCGTTGGTAGAACTGCTTCCGCCCCGTATACCAGGGAGAAGGGTGTCTCGCTGGTGGCTCGATTTGGTGTCATTCTGATCGACAAAATAACCGCCGGTAGATCATCAATCCAACGTCTTCTGCACTTGTGTAGCCTGTCGAAAGTTCTTGTCTACAGTCCTTGCAACACTTTAGCATTTGCCCTTTCTGCTTGGCTGTTGCTTCTCAGATGAGCAACAGAAGCAAAACAGATATTGCCGCCAAGGTCTTGGACATATTGCATGAAGGTGCGGCTCGTGAACTGTGTGCCTTTGTCAGTGATGACCCTGTTTGGTACACCAAAATGAGAAACTAGTCCTTTGAAGAACTTGACGGTTGACTGTGCTGTCACCTTTCTCACTACTCCCACTTCTGGCCACTTTGTGAACTTCGATTGCGACGTACAAGTACTCAAAGCCCCCGGTAGCATGGGGAAAGGGGCCCAATATGTCGAGATCCCAGACCTAAAATGGTCAGGAAAGAGGGATTGTCTGAAGAGCTTGAGCTGGTTGATGTAGTTTCTTCGAATCGAATTGGCACGCTTCATACTTGGTTACTAGTGCAGTTGCATCCTGGAGATCAGTGGGCCAAAAGAAACCTTGTCGGAAGGCCTTCCCGACAAAACCTCTTGATCCTATGTGGGAGCCACATATGCCTCCATGTATCTCTACCAACAGCTCCAGTCCATCCTCCCGAGGAATGCACTTCAATTTCACACAGTTCGGTCTCTTTCTTTACATGACGTCGTCCACAAACTTGTAAATATTAGACTGACGGGCTACTTTCTCTGCTTCTTCCTGTTACTCGGCGAGTTCTCCTGTTTGAAGGAACTGAACAATGTGTTGTGCCCATGCTGGAGCCTGAGGCTCGACGACAAGGACTAAAGGCATGTATTCTGCCGCGAGGCCGCTTGTCTCTACGGCAAGGGCTTCAGGCCCTGCCGGAGCCTATTGTCCCCTAGCAAGCTTGGTGTCGACCCTAACAACTTCCTTGTCGACAGCTTCTTAGAGCTCTGCAGGAAAGTACTGGTCGGAATTCAACTTCCTTCTCTTGTTCTGATTTGCCGACGGTGTCACAGATGGCTGAGTCAATTAGAGCACAAAAGTCATTGGTTCCACAGGTAACCTGAGGGCAGCACGCTTCGACAGTTCGTCGGCAATGCTATTCTCCAACTTCCTCACTTCATCTACGTAGGCTTCCATCAAGAGGCTCTGATAATCCTTGTTGACTTGCTTGACAACAAGCTGTGAATCTCCTCTGACAATGAGCTTCTTGATCCCAAGGTCTGCCGCGATCCTGAGACCGGCAAGCAGGCTCTCATATTCCACCATGTTGTTTGTCGACCTCTCTTGGGGAAAGTACATTTGAATTACTTATTTGAGGTTCTCTCAGGTGGGTGCGACAAGCAGCATGCCAGCACCGGCTCCTTATAGGGAGAAAGCCCCATCAAAATACATAACCCATTCTTGGGTCGTTTCCTTGCCGGGGAGGTTCGTTTCTTCGATCTCTTCGTCTGGCGCTGGAGTCCATTGTGCAATGAATTCTGCCAAGGCTCTGCTCTGGATAGTTGAAGTACTTTCAAACCTGAGACCAAAGCTTGACAACTGCAAATCCCACTCCACAATCCTGTCGGCCACATTTGGATTTCGCAAAATCCGCTGCAGAAGGAAGTGAGTGACTAGGGTGATCTCATGTGCTTGGAAATAATGGCGCAGTTTCCTTGAGGCCATGAGGAGGCCAAAAATAAATTTTTGCACACCAGAGTATCTTGACCTGGCCCCTTGCAAAAGGGAGCTGACAAAATACACTGGGTGCTGCACCATCTTCTTCTTCCGCGTCACTTCATTCATCTGCATAGATCCTGACTTGTCGGCACCAGACCCTGACGGGGAAGATCATGGTTCGTCGTTTGGTGGTCCTGCCTCCGTCGCAGCTTCTTCGTTGACTTCTCTTTGCGCCACTAATGCAACAGTAGCCACTTGATTCATTACCGCCAATTATAGCAACAACGACTCTTGTGGTCTAGGTGCGACTAGTATCGGCGGAGAGGAGAGGTACCTCTTCAAATCCTGCAGCGCTGCCTCCGCTTCCGGAGTCCACTTCATTGGACTTGCCTTTTTCAAGATTTTGAAAAGGGTAGGGCGTGCTTAGCAGATTTTGAGATGAACCTACTCAAAGCCGCAACACAGCCGGCAAGACGACGCACATCCTTGATGCATCCTGATGCTTCAATCTGCTCAATTGCTTTGATCTTGTCGGGGTTCGCCTCGATCCCATGCTAAGACACAAAGAACCCGAGAAGCTTGCCGGACAGAACACCAAACACGCACTTCTCAGGATTGAGCTTCAAGTTGATCTTGCGCAGATTTCCAAACGTCTCTTCAAGATCTTGTATGAGTGTTGCTTCGTCCTTGGTTTTAACCATAATATCGTCCATATAAGCTTCCATATTTCTATGTAACTGAGGTTCAAAACCAATCTAGACTGCTCTTGCAAATGTTGAACCAACACTTTTCAACCCGAAAGGCATAAACACAAAGCAATATGTACCAAATGGGGTGATAAGTGCGGTCTTATCTTCGTCTTCCTTGGACATTAAGATCTGGTGGTATCCTGAATGAGCGTCGAGAAATGACAGCAGATCACAGCCTGCAGTGGAGTCCACAATCTGGTCGATGCGTGGCAAGGGGAAAGCATATTTTGGACATGCTTTATTGAGATCTGTATAATCAATACATATCCTCCATTTTCCATTCGTCTTGCGCACTACAATTGGATTGGCCAACCATGTTGGATGGAGCACTCCTGTGACCAAATCTGCTGCTTCCAACTTCCTGATTTCCTCGGCAATAAATTCTTGTCGCTCCAAGGCTTGCTTCCTAACTTTCTGCTTGACGGGACATGCATTAGGACAGATGGCAAGGTGGTGCTCAATTACCTCCCTGGGAACACTGGGGACATCAGATGGGTGCCACGCAAACACATCGACATTCACCCGCAGGAAGGCAATGAGCGCACTTCCTATTTGTCATCGAGGGTGGAACTTATGGTGAAAGTTCCTCCCGTACCATCCACCTTGACGGGCACCTTCTTGGTTTCCGGTGGAGCTGCCTTGGATTTGTTGTTCCTACCGGTGGAGCTCTCTGGCACATCGTCAACGGGAGCTCAGCACTCCGAAGAGGTGCGCTTGCCGGATTGTGCACCAGAGGTCTTGCCAGTCTTCTTCCCCCCAGGAGCTTCAGCGGCAGGAGCAGGTGCCTTGGCGGCAGGTGCTGCAACTGCTTCTCGATAAAGTTGGTCGGCACAAACAAGTGCATCCTTCTTGTCAGAGCTGATTGCGACGACGCTAATCGGCCCGGGTATCTTCAACACATTGTAAGCATAGTGTGATGCCGCCATGAACTTAGCCAGCGCTGGACAACCAAGGATCCCATTGTATGGCAATGGTATCTTGGCAACGTCGAAAACAATCTTGTCTGTCCTAAAGTTCATGTCACTGCCAAATGTTATCGGCAGTGTGATCTTGCCCTTCGGTTGGCTCCTCCCTGGATTGATACCTTGAAACGTGCCCGTCTCTTCGAGATCTTCATTAGGAATTTGCAACCTCTTGATCACATCAGGCGAGATCAGATTCAAACCGGCCCCACCGTCAACTAGCATTTTCGTCACCTTGAGGTTGCGAATTTTTGGCAAAACCAACAATGGTAGACACCCAACCGTAGTTGTGCGATCAGGGTGATCCTCGGCGTCGAATATGATAGGCGTGTGGGACCATATCAATGGTTCTGGGCTTTAACAGATGGCTCTATCGCATTAATCTTGTACACCCATTGTTTGAGTTGGCGGCGGGAAGAATGCAACAAGGCGCCTCCGTCGACGCACATGACATATGTAGCCCTTTGAAATTCATGCTCGCTGGACTCATCCTCCTCTTCATTGCCATCGTCATCATCCTCTTCCTTTTCGCGGCCTCGAGCGGGCCTCTCCTGCTGCTTGGCCTTGGCACGATGACCTCCTCGGCCGCCGCGTTTCTTGCCGGACCCCTCTGCCCTTCTTAGTCCTTCTCGTTATCCCGCCTCACATACTCAGCTCTTTGCCTCTCAGCAAGCTGCTCAACTTGTCGGCAGATTTTGAGATTGTGGCCCTTGGTGTGATGGATCTTGCAATACTGCTTGTTGGAGTCCTTCGGCTTGTCGGCAGCCGCCAAGGCTTGGCAAGAGGTGCACCTGGCAATCTCCTTGCCGGGGCTGTCAACCTTAGTCTTCTTGGCGGTGTCGAGGTTGCCGGATTCCTCGACGGTAAGCACGGCGTTCTCCTTGTGTTTCTTGTTCCGTCGTCGGCCTTTCCTTGCTGGGGCCGTGGTGTCCTTGTCAGAGTCGACTCCAGCACTGGCATCCTCGCCGGGGATTCTCCTCCCTTCTTCAGCTCGAGCACATCTATCAGCCAAAGTGTAGAGCTCGGCGATGTCCTTAACTTTGTTCATCGCCAGCTCTTCGCGCATCCTGCTGTTACGCATGTTCTGATGAAACCTGCTGATAACAGTAGCAGGATAAACGTCCGGGATGTTGTGATGTATACAGCTGAATCTCTCAATGTACTTGCGCAAGGTTTTGCCTTCCTTCTGGGGGATGAGATGCAAATCACTTGCTTGGCCAGGAGCTTGGTGGCCTCTGGTAAAGGCGATAACAAACTCATGGCATAGGTCTGCCCAGGAAGAAATAGAATTCTCTAGCAGATGCATCAACCATGACTTGACGTTGTGCTTGAGTACCAACGGGAAGTAGTTGGTGAGTATCTTGTCAACACGGGCCTCGACAGCCTGCACCGCAATGGTGTATATGCTCAAGAACTCCGACAGGTGAGTCTTGCCGTCATATTTCTCCGGGACCTCCAGTTTGAACGTTCGAGAATTGGGCCACTGGACTCGCCGCAGCTGATGGGTAAACGCTGGACAACCCACCTCATAAGGTAGGTCAACAAGATACCCTAGCGTAGTCTTGTCTACAGTGGGTCCTGCACACTTATTAGATTTACGCCGCGTTTCCCACTGCTGCTCGATGGTGGTCCGAGCGTCTTCTTTGGTTTGCTCCCGAAGAACTTGACGTTGATCGCAGCGAGTTCGCGGATCAGACGATGCCATTGAGTCATCACCACCGGCGCTGATCGGTCAAGTCGGCGACCGCCGTTGTCGCTGCGAAGGAGAGTGCATCGAGGCCGTGCCACCTCCGGCCTTGTCGCCATTGATGCGCGCTGACTCGATGCACCGCTGCTACGAAGGCTCCACCCGCTGCAGCCCATCCCTATCAACGAAGCTGACGAGTCTCTGGATAGTAGCTCTCCACTCATCAAGCTTCTCCGCCACAGGAGGGAAATTCAGGAGTAGCTTTGCTCACGCCAACGCTTCTGCTGATGAGGTCGGCAGCGGAAGGTGCAATGAACATGAGGTGCTCTGACTCCTAAATGTGTTAGAAGGAGCTCCATCATGGTCCCGCGACCGCGCACCACCTCAGCCAGCATTTTGGCACGCATGTTGGTCCCGCACATCTCGGTGCACAGGAGCCTTTCCATGGGGGCGCTTAGAACCACCGACGCCGCGACGCTGCTCATTGCGTGCGACCTAAGAAGGACGCGGCGTATGTGTCTTGGAAGGCGCCCTTCCATCCCTGGAGTTCACGGTGCCGCCTGTAGGCAGCACGGCTCCATCTTGAGATCCAGCGGCATGGGGGTTGCTGTCGTCGCTGCAAACGGCGCCGCTTGCTTGGCCTTGATCACCAGAACATCATGGAGGTTCAAGACCTCTGCCTGCATCCAGACCGTCGCCTGTACGAGTGGCTACAGGCGCACAGGAAGTGGACGGATCAACCGTCGTGAAACCCTTATTGTTGGGGGCCATGGCGATGAAGATGATGAAGAGACTGGCACACTGATTGTTAGATCAGGTTCTCACTACCTTCCACCCTACCTGGCACGCAAAAGATTTCGGGGTACAACACCTATGGGATCGAGTGGATCCCGTTGTGGTTCGGTAGGGAGACGGTATGGGCAGAGAGCAGATCTGACGAGCAGCACGAGGGGAGGTTTTTACCCAGGTTCGGACATCTAAGAAGCATAAAACCCTACTCCTACTTTAGTGTATTATGGGTGTTTTTAGGGTTCTGGCAACATGAGCACTATGAACAATACACAGCTGCTACATGCGTGAGCCAGAAGGTGGAAGAAAACTCCCCCTCGTAATGCCTTGGGCCTCCTTTTATATGACTAAGGGGTCTCCAACAGTGGCGTACAGTACATGCACGAGGTGTATAGTGCTATAGTGTTATTATACCAAAAACTGACGGTGTAGGACAAATGCATTTAATGCTCCGTCAGGTGTCCCTAACCTTCTACATGATGGGACAAGAGCCCGTCCCATCAGCACCGCTTAGCCTCTCCATCGCTAGTGCCTTGACACGTATCCTGGTGGATTAACACCTGGTCTCTGAGATGGCATGGTGGAGAGGTCTTGCCGGGTGCACTCCTTTCCGAGTCTTCGCAAGCCACCCCCGGCAAGATCTTGCCGGGGTTCCAGCCTTTGGCCTTCGGTCTTGTGCTTGTTGGCTTGAGCATTTCTTGACGTCTTTGTATTTGCTTCCAGCAGTCCCTTGGCAGGCCTCGCCGCTGGTGTGGCTGCAACTGCCAGTGCACAAGTATGAGGTACTAAAATCCCAAACTTTAGTACACCGACAGGAGCCCCCAGGCCTAGCACACACATGAGTGCGAGGCATTGTTGGGCTAGGCTAGAACAGTGCACGGGCGCGCATAGCAGGAGACTGCAGTTGTAATCATTCCGCTTACTGCGCCTCCCCACGACGCGTGTTAAGTGCAGGACGTGGGAGACGTGTGTTGAGCGACTGTAACAGTAGCACGCTGGCGAAGGTGTTTCCTGTTGATTAGTAAATAGGCAGCCTCGCGCCTTCCCCATAAAAAGGATCCACAGAAGCGCTTGCTCATTTAATCCCTGTCTTTTCCAATATGGAAACCGCTGTCATCTACTTCCCCAAGCCCGAAACAGAGCTTCTCCCACTCAACCTCCGCCTCTGCACCCTTTCCATTCCCAGCCTTCGCCCCTACAGTCGTCATGCCGCCCAAAACGAGCAAGGGCAAGGGAACAAAAGCCGCCGTCATGGAGGTCGATCTGACGAAGATGCATAAGGAGCACGTTGTCTTCCCTCCGGTGCTCGATGCGGCCGCCCTGAAGGAGCGATACCAGAACATGTGGGCAAAGGATACGAAGGCCCACCCCGCTACTCGCGTGAGTCCAGGTTCCTCCAAGGGTGGAAACGATAAGTTCCCCTTATTTGCCGACTATTTTGCGGGCTCTGTCCCCCGTTTTCCGATTTCTTCAACGACATCATGTACACATACAGCTTCCGTCTCTTGGATTTCACGCCGAATGTTGTGACATGTATGTCAGTCTTCGCCCATCTCTGCAAAAACTTCGCTGGGGTAGTCCCCAACACCGCCCTCTCACGCCACTTCTTCGTTCCCCGCGTCCAAAAGGGAAATGCCCTTTCCGGTTCCATTGCCTAGATCCCAGGATGTGGAACAAGGAAACATACCCGGGCGGGGCTTTCCACGAGAAGTGGGACGATTGGCGCGGTAGGTGGTGCTGGATTCAGGAGACAGACCCTCAGCCTTTCTCTCTACCCCGACGAACAAAGATGGTGCGTGGCACTGACTAAAGTGACCTCAATTCTCAAGATGAGAAGCTCGTTGTTGCAGTCATCAGGATTCATCGCCTCAAGGCTGTCGGGCTCGCAGTAGCGATGATTGGGGCTGATTTTCTTCGCTGGCGCATTGCCCCTCTGCAGAACAAAGGGAGACCAGCCTAGGAATTCCGGAATGTAGTAGATATCATGAGGCTGCGCCCTGTCCTGAACAATAACTTGATGGTCATACAACACACAGCTCTCTGACAAAAGCTATTCAGGTCTGACGCGAAACACAAGTTGTCGGCTGGCATAATCCCCTTGTGTAACAACTCTTCCCTGTCCTCAATCCTGGCCATGATGCCGGTGTGCAATGACCACGGCCTTGTCGGAGCTTGGGAAGAGCCATCCACATAATGGGTACATGAGTTCTTCGACAACTTATAGGAGAAGGCCAGTCAGGAAGAGATGAACCTCATCTGCGACACCACTGAAGAAGAAATGGCGTACATCGCCAGCAGGATGGAGGAGGCGAATCTTGTCGCGGAGGCCGGCAGCGTTAGCTTTACCGAGGGGGAAGCCAGTGAAGGAGAAGTGGTGTGAGAGGGACAACTGGTTGGGGAGGGCGAGGTTGCCGGAGAACCGAGTGGCACAATTGCCAGGGATCCTTCTGTCGAAGATACAACTGAATAGCAATCGCATGAGGAGCCCCCAGCTCTTGAGAGGAAGAAGAAGTGTGTCCTTCAGAAAGCTTCCTTCTGTGCCTCAGTTCTCATACCATCCTCAAGCGGCACATCCCTCGAAAAGGGTGCGGCCGGCGAGGTAGCACAATAGCGAGAAGCTCAACAGCAACCCTCCACTTCAACCGCAGCCAAGCGACCGAGGAGTGCTCCTTCTCCTCCTATAGACACTATGGCGGAGGTGGACTTTGATCTCTCTGCCTTCATCTCGGAAGAAGAGGAGTAAGGATCCCACCATACGTTTTCCTTTATCCTTTGAATTTCCAGCTTCGCTTAACTTGTTTGTCTTGATTTGGCCTATCTCCATAGGGATACGGAAACGCTGTCGCAAAGATGGCGAAGAGGGCAAAGACTTCGACGGGAGAAGACCCGCCAGTGGGCACTTCAAGTGCACCAGAGCTAATCAACACCAGCCAGGAGTCCAGTCCACGACGTAGACCTCAACGCAGCCCCTAGCGTTAGTTCGTTACTTGCTTGTTGGGGTGCTGGGGTTCCAGCCTTTGACCTTTGGTCTTGTGCTTGTTACCTTGAACATTTCTTGAAGTCTTTGTATTTGCTTCCAGCAGTCCCTTGGCAGGCCTCACCGCTGGTGCGGCTGCAACTGCCTGTGCACTAGTATGGGATACTAAAAGCCCAAACTTTAGTACACCGACAACGCTCATATATTGTGTGAGTAATAAAAAGCTAAAGCTCGTTAAAAAGTACAATCCAATTGCTTGACTTGACACTATGGTGCTTAAAATTTGTATTTATGTGGTGAGTGTGGAGCCATGCTATACTTATATGATAAAATGAATAGGGGGTTAACATTCTTCAAGGATCGTATATTTTGAAACTTGACGATTATGTTACTTATGTTTATGAATATTACTATGTTGATGTTTATTAATTCATCGTTTCTCACTGATGAAACGTGTAATAGATTATATGGTGGGTAGCATGTCACATTAATAATTATGTTTTTATCATTTACCTACTCGAGGACGAGAAGGAATTAAGCTTGGGGATACTAATACGTCTCCAATGTATCTATACTTTTTGATTGATCCACGCTATAATATTATCATTCTACGATGCTTTTTGGGCAATTATATGTAAATTAATATTATTTATGAGCACTAACCTATTAACTTAGTGCCAAGTGTGAGTTTTTGTTTTCTGCGTGTTTTTGGCTTTTCAGGTTTACAGTACCAAACGAAGTCCAATTACCAAGAAACTTTTTGATGATTTTTTCTAGAACAAAAGAAGACGTGGAAGCTTTAGGAGAATACTGGAGGCTGTACGAGGGAGGCAACACACAACATGACACGCAAAGGGGGGGGGTCGCACCCTGATGTGTGGTGGCCCCCTTGGGTGCCTCCCGATGCCCCTCTCTAGCCTATGGATTCTAATAAATCCCAAAACCCCTAGAGAGCCTGCTAAAACACTTTTTTCCGCTGCCACAAGTCTCTGTCCCGCCCTGTGCCCATACAGAGCACTGTTTCAGAGCCCTTTCGGAGGTGGGATCAATCACGGAGGGCCACTACATCAACGTTGCTGCTCCCATGATGATGTGTGAGTAGTCTAGCACATACCGACATGTGTGTAGTTATTACATATATGGATCTCTCTCTCTCTTTTGATCTTCAATACAAAGTTCACCACATCTTCATGTTGATCTATTTGATGTAATCATTTTGTGTTGTGCGGTTGTTGGGATCTGATGAATTGTGGGTTTATGTTCAGATTATTCAGGATAAAATATTTGTGTATTCTTTGAAATCTATTATGATTCTTATTTCCATGATTATTATAGCTTCATAAATCTCTCTGGTCTACTGAAATAGTTTGGCCAAGTAGATTGATATATGTTTGTTGGGAGGTGTGCGTCGTAGTGGGTTCAATCTGGCAGTGCTCTATATCCCAGTGGCACAAATGGACAAGACACGTCTTCGTATTATTTCCACTAAGGATAAATCGATGGGATTAATTCATATTTATTGAGTTTCCTTTGTCAACATCATGTCATCATTCTCCAAGCATTACTATGTTTGTCATGAACTTAATAATTAGAGAGGCAAGCCTAGAAGCACGCTCGACGTGGAGTAGTACTAGTAGGTGCAGGAAGGAGTCGGCCTATTTGCTTATGGATGTGATTCCTATATACACATCATCATTGTCGTGAATAAATATTGCATAACTATGCACTTTTCTATCAATTTCCCAAAATATTATGTTTACCCACCGTATGCCTACTTCATGAGAGATGCCACTAGGAAAAACTATGGCCCCTGATCTATCCAAATATATATTTACAAAAATATAATTTACCTTGCTGCTGTTATTTACTTTCTATTTAATTTTCAATTTATAATTATCTACTACCATCCACACTACTTATTAGCTTGCAAGTAACGAGTCCAAGGGGATTGACAACCCTCTTGCCGCGTTGGGTGCAAGTGTTTGCTTCTTTATGTGCAGTCGTTGAAGACGAGGGTTGCATGCTACTCCTATTGGTTCGATAAACCTTGGTTCCCAAATGAGGGAAATACTTATCTATACTGTGCAGCATCACCCTCTCCTCTTCACGAAAAACCCAACGCGGATCACAAGTATCAGACATTCTGAGAACTTTTATTTTTTGTGACACTTTTATTGTATAGAAACTTCAGAAAACAGACTAAATAGGTCATTTTAATTCATTAAAATTTATTAAAAACTAAAAATAATTAAGGGAAACCTAAAGTTACATGTAGATGTGCTTATAAAATTCATAGACCATATGCTCCTCGAAAAGAATTCATTATTAACAAGGTTGATCAAGTCTTATTAACAAACCATTTCCAAGTGGCATAAAACCGAAGAATTTTTGTGTAGCACTAGGTTACCCCTACTTGGATAGACATGGTTTCAATCATAATAGTTTGATATTTCTTTTTTGAAGCCAGGAGAGTAAAATTCGAAGTCTCTAATAGTGATAGTCATGACCTTTTCAATAGAATTGAGATTGTTTACTTTATTTGCCTTCCTTGGGAAATAAACTGTATGCTCATTGCCATTTAACATGAAAAGTGATCTTGCTTGTATTACAATCAATAACAGACCTTACATTGTTAAGAAAGGGTCTCCCAAGGATGACCGACATATTGTCGTCCTCGGGCTTATCAATAATAACAAAGTCTGTTAAGGTAGTAACATTAGCAACCACAACTGGAACAACCTCACAAACACCGACATGTATAACGGTAGATTTAGCGGTCATTTGCAAACATATTTTAGTTGGTGTTAACTTACTCAAGTCAAATATTTTGCAAAGAGAGAAGGGGGAAACACTAACACCAGCCCCTAAATCACATGAAGTGGTTTTAACATAATTTTTCTTAATAGAGCATGGTATAGTGGGTTTCTCTGGATCTCCTAGCTTTTCGAGTATCTTTCCCTTGAAGGAACGATTTGCAAGCATAGTGAAAATTTATGCCTCTGGAATTTTTCTTTTGTTAGTAACAGTATCTTCCATGTATTTAGCATAAGGTGGCATTTAGTAAATCAAAGGTAATTGAAAATAAAGGCCTAAGCAAATCAATGAAACCATCTTCATCTTTATATTTCAAAGCTTTACTAGGAAACGACATAGGTTTTTAAGCCAAGGTTCTATTTCTCTACCATGCTTTCTAGCAACAAAATCCTTCTTTTCATATCTTTTATTCTTAGGTGGTGGGTCATCAAGCTCAACTTGAGGTTCTATTTCAATATCATTATGTGATTCATTATTGTTATTACTAGGTGGAGCATCAACATGATCATTATTAGCATCATTATCATTATCACTAGGCACATGCTCATCACCAGATTGTGTATCAAAATTGTCAATACAAACATTATTAGAATTCTTAATAGATTTCTCTATAACAGTTCACTAGAAGCAGGCAGAGTTTTATTCTTACTCTTCTTCTTTTTCTTCTTAGATGAACTAGGTGCACTATCATTAATTTTCTCAGAATCTTGTTCAATTATTTTAGAATGACCCTCGGGATACAAAGGCTCTTGAGCCATTCTACCACATCTAGTCATTACTATCATGGCATGATCATTAAGTTTATTAGACATATCCCTAAAAAATCATTTTGTGATCTAGCAACTTGTTCAAGGCGAGTGTGAACCAAGGAAGAATGTGTGCATAATCCTTTAACATCATTAGTCATTCTAAATAGCATATCAATCAAGCGTTCAATCATAGTATGATTCTGTTTCAATTGATCACTTATTTTCACATTAAAAACTCTTAGTTAATGATAAAATTACCAAATTTGTCAAATCACTCACTTGGAGATTTATTATAAGGAATATCATCCTCCTCAAACCTATAAAGAGAGTTTACATCTACTACCTATGTCAGATGAGTCCATGCATCTCTTCAATAGGTGGTAGATTCTTAACACCTTTGGATTTAATCCCTTTCTCCTTCATACATTTCTTGGCTTCTTGCTTACCTTCTGGACTGAGGAATAGAACACATCTTTTCATTGTAGTTGGCTTAGGAGGTCATTCAGGAAAAGTGTAGTCATCGACAGTTTTCAATAAGGTATTCAATAAATCCAGAGCTTGTTCAACTATTCTTTCCCTCAAAACACAACCAACACAACTATCTAAGTAGTCCCTAGAAGCATCGATTAGTTCATTATACAAGATATCAAGGATTTCATTTTTTGAAGAGGATGATCAAGAAAAGCATTTAATAATTTAAGAAGTCTCCCCCAAGCTTGAGGGAGAAATTTTTCCGCAAGATCCACACAGTTAAATATTTCCTCTAAGACAGTTTGTTTCTTCTGAGTAGGAAAGTATTTTTCCAGAGAAGTAGTAAGTCATATCCCGGGGACTACGCACGCAACTAGGAGCAAGATTTATGAATGTATATTTTCCTTTTGAGAAAATAGGGTGGCAATTTCATTTAGTTTAGTGAGATGTGCAACAACCTTTTCAGATTCATAACCACGAGAAGGGTCTGATTCAAACAAAGTAATAAGGTCCGGATCAACAGATAATTCATAATCCTTATTAGTAACAAAAATAAATGAAGATGCAAACATAGGATCATATTTAATCATTTGGTTCATATACTGTTCTTCAAGCTTAACAATTAATTCGACAAGATTTTTACTATTCTCACAACACTACTAGGAGAAAGACTAGTAGTAGCGCTGGTTATAGGGCTAGTAGTAGCACGGGAGCCCGCACTACTACTACGACGCTATAGCTAATTGTTAGCAGTAGTGCCGTTTGCCCAACACTACTGCTAAATTTTAGCAATGGCTCGTCTTAACCAGCGCTACTTCTAACTGATAATGACATCACTAATGTAACTAGCAGTATCAATGGTGGGTCCCATGTAGCAGTCGTGTCAATAGTATGCAGAAGTGGATGGGTTTCAATATATGTATATATATATATATATATATATATATAAATTTATTGATGACAACTTGAGTTCAAACATATAATTAGACCTCAAAAACCTTACAAGTCCAGACCGAACTGCTAGGTCGAGACCAATAATCTTACTATATTACTATTAAACCTTAAACTAGAGATTAATCTTACAAAAATACTATTAATGAGCAGAATTTGGTGGTGGGGGCATTCTTCGCAAAAGTATCCTGATAACACTTCCCCATCGGGCTCTCTGAGCCGGGCACAAAGATGTCACTTGTTGTAGTGCCCATTAACCAAGTGGGGACTACTCTGAGGCAGAATCTAAGCATGCTCTGCTGCATTGGCCTCCGAGAAGATAACGTCTACCATCCATTTTAGTTGTGTTTCGACATTAGTCTTGCACATTTTGACTTCGTGCTGCCAGTTAGTACACTAAGTATCCCGGAACATATTATCTGCCTCTTTCAGCTCCTGCATACTTTCTCTATATCTGAGCACTGCATCATCAGTCCTTTTCCCCGCGCCACCAACTGCCTCCATCACTCCAACTCCTGTTCACGAGAACGTCTAGGAGACATGGGAATCCCTGTAAATTTGGCATGACATTTTCTAACAATGGACATATTAAGTAGACATCACATAGAAGAAATCTCATGAAGAAATCAGATCCATAGGAGCAATGATTTAGATGCAATCATCCACGAAAGTGTGCATGTTTAAACATTTTTTTCCGGTTACGACACGAAGCACCTTTGTAACAGAATTTACAACATGTGGATGAAGTCCGATATTCATCTAAATGCATCCGTCCATCCAACTAACCATCTAAATGCATCCATTGATCTAAATGCATACACCCATCCATTTAAATGCATGCATCCATTCATCTAAATGCATCCATTGATCTAAATGCATGCATCCATCCATCTAAATGCATGCATATATTCATCTAAATGCATCCATCCATCCATCTAACCATCTAAATGCATCCATTCACAACCAACTAAATGTATCCATTCACAACCATCTAAATGCATCCATTCACATCCATCCATCCATCTAACCATCTAAATTTCATCCATCCATTCATCTTATCTACTAGCGCAAAAACAGAGGGAAGGAGGAGAAGGGTGAGAGTGGGAGAGGGAGAGATACCGCTGCGTGGATGGCCGGGATGGGGGCGAGCCTCCGCGTGGGAAGGGTAGGGATGGGGAGCCGCCGCGTGGGGAGGGCCGTCGCATGGGTAGGGTCTCCGTGTTGGAGCGCCGACCTGAGGGAGATCTAAGAGTGAGGAGTGAGGGGCCCGCGGGGGAAGATGATAAGTTGAGGGGACCGATTAGCAGTAGCGTGAGGACGGGAAGAGCGCTACTGCTATGCCTTTAGCAGTAACATTTCTCTCTAACAACCGCTACTACTACCGGTCTCCCCCGTCGATCGAGATGGGACCGACTAGCAGAGGGCCGGTTCAACGTCCAGCGCTACTGCTAACAGAATACCTGTAGTGCCTTTATCTGACCGCGCTACTACTAATTAGCAGTAGCACCATCCATTTAACAGGCGTTACTGCTAAAATCCTATCTATAAGCATTCTAGCAATCTCCTCATCCATACAATAACCATCAGGTACATCAAAAATTTAGTTCTAGTAGGAGTATGAGGAGTAGCAAGTGAATCATAATTTTCATCAAGTTTAGTTTCAAATTCCTTAGCTTTAGCAATATGAGCATCAAGTAATTCACCAAGTGGCATAGTAGTATTATCAAGCATAGTAGAAGCATCATCATGGGTACCATCATTAGCAGAAGAAGTATCTACTACTTGTGACATATTAGATTGAATAGCAGGTGGTGGTATCACAAGCTGACTTAAACCTATGGGTGAATCAAGAGTAGATCTAGTTGGCAGTTCCTTACCTCCCCTCGTCTTATAGGGCATGATCTTGGCCTTCTCGTCTCTCAAATTCTTCATAGTGAATAGAAATTACAGTAGATAATAAACTCCCAAGTGAACTTAAATAAATAGGGCTATGCTTCCCCGCAACGAAGCCAAAAATAGTTTTGATGACCCATAAATATAGGGGATCATGACAGACTTCGAGGGGAGTATTTTACCAATATTTACTGATTTGACACAAGGGGAGCCAAAAATATATTTATAATCCCTACCACTAAGTTGTCAATTCATCCACACCCGATAAGCAAACTCCTTACAGCAATTTGGTAGTAGCAAAGCAGTATGATAGTTTTCACAATAGTAGTAAGAATAGTAGCAATAGTAACAATAATAGTTTTGCAGTAATTGGCATAACAACAACAACAATAATAATGATTCAAGCAAGACAATATTATGATAAAGTGTTGGCATGGAGCAGCGATGGATACTTGGATGAAATTCACAATGTAACAGTCACAACCTAGAGCGATATAGAACTAGCTCCAATTCATCAATCATATGTTGAAATGTGTATTCCATATATAGCCATACATTATTGCAATGCAACTTGCATGACATCTTTTGTCCTACCCTCCTGTGGCAGCGGGATCCTAATGGAACTAAGAGTAATTAAGGCTCTCCTTTTAATAGGGAAGCGGAATAAAACATTAACTCATAGTCAATACATGAACAAATTACAGTCATCCCCAGAGAGTATCCCAATTATTATCACCTTGGGTCTACGGTTCATAACAATAACATGTGCAGAAAACTTGCAAGAAAGGATCTAAAACTCACATATATTCATGAAAACATAATAGGTTCAGATCTGAAATCATGGCACTCGGGCCCTAGTGCCAAGCATGAAGCATAATTAAGTCATAGCAACATCAATCTCACAACATAGTGGATACTAGGGATCAAGCCCTAACAAATTGACTAGATTACATGACGGATTTCATTCCATCTCCATCTACCTCCAGTATGCCTATGATGATATTACTCACTCCCGATGGTGAACATCATGAGGTTGTCGATGAAGAAGGGTTCATGATCACAACATCAACGATTTGCCCTCTTCGGATCCCCGAACGAAATCCAGATTTGGCCTCCCGAAGAAGAACATGAGATGGTGGTGGATTTATTGTAAAACACGATGATACTTTCTCTTTGATTTTTTCTCGGGAAGACGGTATATGTACAGGTGGAATTAGGTCGGTCGGAGGCTCGTGGGGCCCATAAGCTCATACTGCGAGCCCCCCCAAGGGGGTGGGCGTCCCCTGAGCTTGTGGCTCCCATTTGGCCCCTCTTTGGTAATTTCATCCAATTCCGAGCAATTTTGTTTCTACACAAAAGACAACACCATCGTAGTTCTACTGACAACAACATCGGTCCAGATGCGTTTCATTTGAATCATGCAAACTAGAGACCAAAACAAGAGCAAAAGTGCTTGGAAAAGTATATGCATTTAGGGCATATCAGTAATGGTGTCTATGGAGATGAGGAGGGAAAATGGCGGTGGTTAGGGTTGTTATGGATGACGAAGATGGATGCCTTGGTGATGTTCTGGTCTTCTTTTGGCGTTGCCCCCTTTATAAAAGTTGTTGGGTGGGACAAGAGGGCGCTGCTGGCATGTCATACATCCGCTCATATGAGTGATTGCGGTCCTATGGTTGGCCCTCTTGCACTTTGTTTCCTTTCCTAGGCCTCCCACTTTATTCTCCTTATCTCCTCTTTACTGGACGGGTGTTTTCAGTGTGGTCGTTGATCTTGAACATCACTATTGAAAGAGCATTTCCCGCCTTAAGTGTTTTGGTGTTGATGACAATGCAATTTGCGAACTAACTATGTGCCTAAGGTACACGTGTATACTCTATATGGCACAAGACGGTTGGGCACCCCTTCGGATGGAAGAGAGCGAAGACGACGTTTCCGACGCATTTATTTCTTTGGTCATAGGAAATCCATACCACTAAGAAGTGCTCCGCATCAAAAGGTACTAGGTGAATCAAACACACACACACACACACACACACACATCTATATTGCATGTTTTGAGGAAAGAGTCTCAAATTCAACCAGGTGCAAGTAACTTGCTCAGAGCAGTTGTACCGCTAGAGCAAGCGGTTCTACCGCCCATACGTTACTTCCGTACAACTACCGCCCAAGGGTGATTCCCTTGGGTTAGGAAGTGATTCGGGCCTCGGGAGAGTAATACCTTTATACGTCCTGCTTTTTCTTGTTATTCATGGTGATGGGATACCTCACGCGAGGGAATACAATGGGGAACTAGGCTGCTACCAAGAGTTGTATCTCTAAGATTAGATGTCATTGGTGGTCCCTAACCTTCCCATTTATAGGCGATGGAGGTTAGGCTCTATAGAGAGGAGATGTAATCTAGTTCGCTGGTCTTCTTGGCTTGCAGAGCAAGACACCTAAAGGTCGATTCTTATCGTTGTCGGGCCTCACATGCCCTGATCCTCCCTTTGGCTTGATCCAACCTGGTGACCACCCCTGGGTTATGGCCCCCTCAGAAGCAAGCACCTCTCTCGCACCAAGACCATGTCTAAGTGAGGCCAATATGAATGAGCACTTACCATGATCCATGGATAGTTACCTCTGTTTGCTAGAATGTCAATTAATTCATCATGTTCACTATCATATGCATTTTTATTCATGCTAATGGCCTTTCGGGATGATTTATAGAATGAACATTTGTTAAATGTGTTGCCCATATCGTTGCTTAACTTCCTTGCCACAGTTTGAAATAGTTCCCCTAACTTCCGGGTTGTAGTTGGTCTCTATGCTAATGGCACAACAGGTCATGTAGTATAGTAATAGAGCATGTCAACCAAAATGATGGAGGGAAGTATAAATTCTTGCCACATGTGTTTTTATTTGTAAGTACAAAGCTGACAAGGTTTTGAGTTTCTTGAACGTTTAACTTGTAGTCGTGATACACTTAGAACTGCTGTAAAACTAAATTGAATCAACTCTTCTTGTTTTGCGTGTGAGTTTTGGAACTACCTATCATTACTCAACTTAGGCCACACACATTGTTTTATTTCTTAACATGTCCTCTTAGGCGATGATAGATTTTAGAGACAGCTATTTTAATGAGTTGTATCTTCTATAGATTAAATATTTAATACATTATATTAAGAGACAACCATTTCAATGAGTTATATCTTACACATTAGGTTTCACTTAATTAAGGCTACGTGAGTCTAATTGGATGGTGAAAATGGCATCCAACAACTTTTTTCCTGGATTGTGCTATGGGACCGTATTTATGATAAGAGATTATCTTTGTCCTCGTTAGTAAAACTTTGCGCCACATAAAAAAACAAATATGGGCGAGTAAGAGAAGTCGTCACCTTGGAGCATTTGGAGATGTCTTAGCTTGTATTTTTTTTACATATTTTAGAAAATCTCAAGAAATTTACATTTGAAAAATGATGTGGTGTTATTTGTAATTGTCATGTTAATCTTGTGACAGGTGTAGAAATGAAACAATAGCCTTTCGAGTTATTGTTTAGTGTAGACTACAAGTCTATTCATGTTTTTGTGAAAACTTTAAAAAATACTAGGTCATTTTCATATCTATTCCCTTCGTTCCTAAATATATGTCTTTTAGAGATTTCATTACAAACTACATACGGAGCGAAATGAATTAATTTATAGTTGAAAGTATGTCTGTATACATACGTATACAGTCTGTAGTGAAATCTTTAAAAAGACTTATATTTAGAAACGAAAGGATTACATGCGAGATTGTTCCTTGAATTTCTGGAACTTCACGAGCACCTTTACACAATTTTAGAAACAAGGAGAGGAAATGTGTTGAAGCAATACCAAAGCCCTCGACTTGTACACTTTTCTTCCGGTGTATTCATGACTTGTGCTTTCCACCTTGGATTTGATATTTAACAAAAGTGAACATAACAGACTATAGTAATTTCAATCTAATTTTCGAAATTTATTTGTCTCTTTTAAAGTTGCGAAGACTTGCGATTCCCCTATGATGTCCTTCTCTCAAGCCGTGCAGTCAGATTTTTTTAATGCGGTACATCTTCTAAATAGTAGAGGTATGCATATCACTAACAACTAAGAGGAAACTACTCCTAGTTTCTATCGACAAAGCATACAAACTAGCACGATGAACGTGCATTGCTACGAGTCATATGAAAAGATGATGAGTCAATCAACTTAGGAGATCATCAAAAGATGTTCGTGTCATTAGCCGGGCGCTGATCCACGCCTAAAAAAGAGCAAAAATAACAACGAGACATCATATCGTAGGTGTTGCAAAATTTAAGTGACCACTGTAGGTCATTTGCAAAATTTAAAGTGAGACAACATTTTAAATTTTGAAACATATGAGAACGAACATTAATTCATTGACTGCACAAGGTCATCGATCAGGATAGGAGGACAAGGTCTACCACAACAATGGTTTTCTAATTTGTCTGCTCTCTTATGCTATAATTTGTGAGACTACACTTGTAACATTGGATTTGTAATTTGTCTTCTCTCTTATGCTATGATACAGGAAGTAAACCCAAGATGTAACATTGAGTTTGGGTTTATTTTTTGATATTTATGTATGCTACAAGTGTCGTTTACACATGAATTTAGTATTATATTTATTTATTCATGCTAGGTCTCACATATGAGTTGAAAGGTTGCTAGTTTCATATGTGGGTAGAAATGTATTGTTTATTTGTGAAGTTTCTTGCGCTCAAATGTAAGGCCAACTCCAGCGCACGACCCCAAATGGACGTCCATTTTGTCCTGATTCTGTCTGTTTGGGGCGGGCAATGGGGTCGTGTCCGGGCCTTCTCTGGGATGCTGTGGCCGTGCGCCCAACGCGCGGATGCATCCTTCGGCCCCATCCTGTCCGCCTCCTGATTCAAACACATATATTCGGCATTGGCGGCCTCAATGTCAAGCTGCCTCTTCATGGACGCCTCCTCCATGTCGATCTTCCTCTTGTTGGCCGCCTCCTCCATCTCAAGCTTCTTCGTTTGAAGCTCTAGGTATTGCTTCATTAGCTCCTCCTTGCCTTGTCTCTTTTTCTTGTCCCTAACTTCCTTTTGAGACATCATGCCGTGCAAAGTCTCATGCAAGGAAAATGATGCCGCAACATGCTTCTCTTCCATCTTCGAGTTGGTCTTACCCCTCGGCCTCTTCAACGCCCCACCGTCTCCACCTCCGGCCAATGCGGCCATATTCTTTCCTCTCTTCCTTTGAAGTTCGCGGTATTGATCTTTGAACTTAGGGCAATTGTCAATGATCGTCCAAAAATGCATGAGAGTGAATGGCTTGTCATTGTGTCGGGCCTTGAATGCTTGCAAAGATTGAAATGCCTACACAATCAAACAAGAATTGGACTTGAAAACATAGAGAAGGCCAAAGTCTTGGCCGTAGAACGAAAGATAAGAGACCATACCATGTCCCCAATGTCGAGACCACTCACGGGACGTGCTTCAACGCTCTCAAGTGCGACACAATACTTGTTGCATTCTTGTTGGATGAACAACCACCTCTTTTGAATCGAGGTGATGCCATGGTCGCTCATAAATCGGTAGGGCAGAAACAACTTTCGTTCATGAAATGTTTTGTGAACTCTTGTCCAAAAAACGAGTCCCTTTTGTTGTGCACCGATCCTCTGATCTTGGCCAATCTCCTTCCAACTTTCGCAAATCAACTTCTACTCATCTTGCGTGTATAATCTTGTACGAACGCTCTTCTTCCTCTTTTGTGCTTCCACTCTTTGGGTGACCTTGTCGATGAACAATGGCTCACTGCAATATCAATGTCGTCCTCTTCTTCTTCATCACCTTCACCTTTGCAATAGATGTCACCATCTTCATGCCACGAGTCACCATGGTCATCGGCCTCAAAGTCTTCATCGGCAATATACTGGCCGCGACCATCCCGACTCTGAGTCTCCTCGGGATCGAAGGCATCTCCATGCCCACCCATCTAGAAGGCCTCGCCATGGCCCTCGTAGATGACATTCTCCATAAACTGGTTGTATAAGGGGTCCTTGACCGTTGGCGTTGGTGTTGGCATTCCGCTGAACAGGACGCAGGGCGACGGCATGGTGGCCGCCACCGACGGTCGTGCTTGCTTTATTTGCATCTCGATGGACGGGCGGCCGCTGCTGCCGGACCCCGGTGTGACGTTCAGGTCGATGACGCCCGAGGGGCGCGGGGTGGACGACGCTATCACGCCAACGTCCGATGACCCTGAGAAATGGGTCCGACCTTTGTACCTTGGCGACAATGGCATGGTCCACGATGTCGGCAAGGGGCAATACGGAGGTGAGGCGACCGACGAGCCTGTGCTCGCCGGGCCGACGGGAGCTGCCGGGAATCTCGTCGGATGGCACAACTATCGGTGTCAAAACCGGCGGATGTCGCGTAGGGGTCCCGAGCTGTGAGACTAGGATCAATGATAGTAGGGGACGAAGGAGACGATGTTTACCCAGGTTCGGGCCCTCCTATGGAGGTAAAACCCTACATCCTTCTTGATTATATTGATGGTATGAGGGTTACAAAGTTGATCTAACTCGAGATCGAATAGCTAAACCCTAGACGAGTTTCTCTGCCCTACGATCTAAAAGCCTCCTGGTTTATATAGACATCGGGGGGTACTAGGGTTTACACATGGTAGGTCTCCTGCCGAGGATGGATATGCCGATTTCCTCATCCTGACTTGGGGTGCACGACGCACCTTCAGGACTTCCTTCTGGAATGTGGGATCTCAATGTATCCGACCCCTTCCTACGACAGTTGGAGAATGGCCCACCAAGCCGGCCTATTAAGAGATAGGCCGACGGGACGATGACCCCTTAGTCCAGGACTCCCTTAGTAGCCCCTAAACTAGCCCCCAACACCAAGGGTATTAGCTTCGGCTTCTCCACGTGACTAGAGTCTTCGACTTGCGGGGTGAGTTCTTCTTCCCATTTAATGACCGACTGAGATTAGTTCGGCTTGCGATAACGCATAACGTTTCTGATCATATGATCGTCCGAACACCGTGAGTAGCTTAGTCTCGAAGGCCAAACGTCAATGTGTAAACAATGTATACTAACAACCTTTCTGATGAAGGGTCGCGTCCCACCTTGACCACTAAACCAGTTATGAGAAGTCGATTCGCTATTCGAGGCTGTTTTTACCTTAACACGATTCATCAATGCACAAATCGTGCTCCACTTCACACGGGATATGATTAATCATATCAAGTTTCTTTATGTGTGTATAATGGCACGCACGTCCCAGGAAGCGGAGGGTTTTGGGGCGCAATAAGGTAGGCTAATCGTCATCTCGCCTCATAAAAGGGAAAAACCTCAAGGCCTATTCACACTCCCCATTCGCATCCTCTGCTTCTGCAATCTCCCTAAGCTCTGAGAGCCTAGATCCAGTTCTTCCTCAACTTCTCCTCCAAGATTTAGCCATGGCGGGTTCAGGCTCCAACGGCAAGTGGGAGGCCTCCATGGTCACTGACCAAGACATCCGGGACGTAAAGGAAGCCGGTTACCTCCCCACCAACATCTACCACCGTGCTCCGGAAAAGAACCAGGTGGTTCCCACCCCCAAGCCAGACGAGAGGGTGGTATTCGTCCCCCACTTCATCCAGGGACTAAGCTTTCCACTCCATCCTTTTGTCCGGGGGATCATGTTCTTCTATGGACTAGACTTATACGACCTCCCCCCGAACTCCTTTATGCACATATAGGCATTTATCATCGTCTGCGAGGCCTCTCTGCGGGTCGAACCGCACTTCGGCCTGTGGCTCAAGGTCTTTAACGCAAAGCCGAAGACCGTTGTGAGAGAGCACGCAGACTGCAGAGGGGCGGTCATCAGCAAGCTCCCCCATGTTGGAAGGCTGACTGACACCTTCATTGACACCATCAAGATCTGGCAAAAGGAGTGGTTTTATATCATTGAGCCAAGAGAAGAAGGTCGGGTTGCTCCGGACAAGTTTAGATCGAGACCCCCCACAAGATTGACCTCATGGCTCCGAAAGTTCCTCGGCTGGGGGTCGGATACAGAGATGGACATGCTGCAGAAGCGCATCACTTCGATGATCAAGGCCAAGATCGAACTGGTTAACGTGGTCCAGATCATGCTTTGACGCCGCATCCTTCCCTGCCAGCGCCGAGACTCCCCCATATGGGCTTATCAGCTTGACGATGCCTACCCTTCGTCAGCTCTTCCGCATCACTCCAGAGAAACTATGGAAGGCATTGTTCAAGGCTCAAAAGAGCTGGCCAGTCATGGAGGAGGATCGGGGCCTACACGCGGATAACCCTCCTACCTAAGTATAACATAATTTCAATTGATCGGCTCTGTTTTCCCATAGAAAACCTAAACACCTTTCCCATGATCTTTGCAAAAATGGTTGAGAAAATCCATAGGCATCAACTTCTCGACACCACAGCCCAAAGACCCCAGTGTTGGGGAACGTTGCACGGGAAACAAAAAAATTCCTATGCACACACAAGATTTATCCATGGTGACGAGCATCTACGAGAGGGAGAGTGAATCTACACACCCTTGTAGATCACTAAGCGGAAGCGTTAAGAAACACGGTTCATGTAGTTGAACATCTTCACGATCCAATCACGATCCGTCCAGCGATCTCATCATGAGCCGTCCCACGATCCCATCGTGGTCCTTCCGATCTAGTGCCAAACGGACGGCACCTCCGCGTTCAGCACACGTACAGCTCGATGACGATCACACGTACAGCTCGATGACGATCTCCGCCTTCTTGATCCAACAAGAGGAGGAATCGGCCATCCCACCATGGGCTGGTTTACCTCCTCCCACATCCCATGTAGCCTCTTGGATCGAGACACCCCTCCCGATGGTCCCCCGGTACCCTCCTGGCACTCCCGATACACTACCGATGAGCCCGAAACTTTTCCAATGACCAAAACAGGACTTCCTATATATATCAATCTTTACCTCCGGACCATTCCAGAGCTCCTCGTGACGTCCGGGATCTCATCCGGGGCTCCTAACAACCTTTGGTCACCACCATACATAACTCCATACTACCAAAATGTCACCAAACTTTAAGTGTGCAGACCCTGAGGGGTCGAGAACTATGTAGACATGATCGAGACACCTCTACAGTCAATAACCAATAGCGGGACCTAGATGCCCATATTGTTTCCTACATATCCTACAAAGATCTTTATCAGTCAAACCTCTATGTCAAGGATTCACTTAGTCCCATATGATGTTCCCTTTGTTCTTCGGTATGTTACTTGCCCGAGATTCGATCGTAGGTATCTCTATACCTAGTTCAATATTGTTACCAGCAAGTCTCTTTACTCGTTCCGTAATACAAGATCCCGTGACTAACACTTAGTCACATTACTTTCAAGGCTTATTGTGATGTTGTATTACCGAGTGGGCCCTGAGATACCTCTCCGTCACATGGAGTAACAAATCCCAGTCTTGATCCATGCCAACCCAACAGACACCCTCGGAGATACCTGTAGAGCACCTTTATAGTCACCCAGTTACTTTGCGACGTTTGATACACATAAGGTACCCCTCCGGTGTCAGTGAGTTGCATGATCTCATGGTCCTAGGAACAGATACTTGACATGCAGAAAACTGTAGCAATAAACTGACACGATCATATGCTACGTTTATAGTTTGGGTCTTGTCCATCACATCATTCTCCTAATGATGTGATCCCATTATCAAATGATATCTCATGTCCATGGCTAGGAAACCTTAACCATCTTTGATCAACGAGCTAGTCTATTAGAAGCATACCAGGGACATGGTGTTGTCTTTTTATCCACACATGTATCTGAGTTTCCGATCAATACAATTCTAGCATGGATAATAAACGATTATCATGAACAAGGAAATATGATAATAACCAATTTCTTATTGCCTCTAGGGCATATTTCCAATAGTATCCCACTTGCACTAGAGTCAATAATCTAGCTCACATCGCCATGTGATTTATTATGAATCTCACACCCAATGAGTTCTGGGGTTCGATCATGCTTTGCATGTGAAAGAGGTTTTAGTCAATGGGTCTGTGATATTCAGAATAGTATGTACTTTGCAAATCTCTATGTCATACTGTAAATACTGCTACCACGCTCCACTTGGAGCTATTCCAAATGGCTACTCCATTATACATATCTGGATTGCTACTAAGAGTCATCCGGATCGGTGTTAAAGCTTGCATCGACGTAACCCTTTACGATGAACTCTTTATCACCTTCATAAGCGAGAAATATTTCCTTAGTCCTCTAGTTACTAAGGATAATTTTGACCGTTGTCCAGTGATCCACTCCTGGATCGCTCTTGTACCCCTTGACAGACTCATGGCAATGCACACACATGTGCGGTACACAACATGGCATACTATATAGAGCCTATGGCTAAGGCATAGGGGACGACCTTCGTCCTTTCTCTTTCTTCTGCCATGGTCGAGCTTTGAGTCTCACTCAACTCCACACCTTACAAACCAGGCAAGAACTCCTTTGACTGATCCATTTTGAACTCTTTCAAAATCTTTTCTAGGTATGTGCTCATTGAAAGTCTCATCAAGCATCTTGATCTATCTCTACAGATCTTGATGCCCAATAATTAGGTAGCTTTATCCAGGTTTTCCTTTGAAAAACTCCTTTCAAATAACCGTTTATGCTTTCCAGAAATTCTACATCGTCTCTGATCATTAATATGTCAACCACATAGACTTATCATAAATTCTATAGTGCTCCCACTAACTTTATTGTAAATACAACTTTCTCATAAACTTTGTATTAACTCAAAAACTTTGATCTCCTCATCAAAGCGTATATTCCAACTCCGAGATGCTTGCTCCAGTCCATAGAAGGATCACTAGAGCTTGCACACCTTTTAGTATCCTTAGGACTGACAAAACCTTCTAGTTGTATCTCATACAACCTTTCCTTAAGGAAACGATGTTTTGACATCCATGTGCCATATTTCATAATTGAAAAAACGCAGTAACTTCTAACATAATTCCAACAAACTTTAGCATTGCTACGAGTGAGAAAGTCTCATCGCAGTCAACTCCTTGAACTTGTCGGAAACTTGTTTGCGACAAGTCGAGCTTTATAAATGGTGACATTTACCATCATCGTCTGTCTTCATCTTAAAGGTCCATTTGTACTGAACGACCTGCCATCCAACGAGCAAGTCTACCAAAGTGTATCCTTGGTTTTCATACATGGGTCCTTTCTCAGATTTCATGGCCTCTAACCATTTGTCGGAATCCGGGCCCATCATCGCTTCTTCATAGCTCGTAGGTTCATCATTGTCCAACAAGATGACCTCTAAGATAGGGTTGCCGTACCACTCAGGAGCAGTACGCATCCTTGTCGACCTACGAGGTTTGATAGTAACTTGATCCGAAGCTTCATGATCATCATCATTAACTTCCTATTCAAGTAACGTAGGATCCACAGAAACATCTTTCTGCGCTTCTCCATAGCTCGTAGGTTCATCGTTGTCCAACAAGATGACATCTAAGACAGGGTTGCCGTACCACTCAGAAGCAGTACGCGTCCTTGTCGACCTACGAGGTTTGATAGTAACTTGATCTGAAGCTTCATGATCATCACCATTAACTTCCTCTTCAAGTAACATAGGATCCACAGAAACATCTCTCTATGCTCCAATACTCTCTGGTTCAAACAAAGGTTCAACAACCTCATCAAGTTCTATCTTCCTCCCACTCAATTCTTTTGAGAGAAACTCTTTCTCAAGAAAGGACCCGTTTTAGCAACAAACACTTTGTGCTCGGATCTGAGATAGAAGGTATAGCCAACTGTTCATAGGGTATTCCATGAAGGTATAGCCAACTGTTCGATCTCATTAGTTGAAAACCTTTTTTTACATGAGTGTCGCAGCCCCAAACATTAAGAAATGACAGCTTATGTTTCTATCAAACCATAATTCATACAGTGTCATCTCAACGGATTTAGATGGTGCCCTTTTTAAAGTGAATGTAGTTGTCTCTAATGCATAACCCCAAAATGGTAGTAGAAAAACGATAAGAGACATCATAATTCGCACCATATCCAATAGAGAACGACTACGACGTACGAACACACCATCACACTATGGTGTTCCAGGTGGCGTGAGTTGTGAAACAACTTTTCACATTGTCTTAAGTTGTATACCAAACTCGTAACTTAGATATTCACCTCCACGATCATATCGTAGACATTTTATCTTCTCGTCATGATGATCTCAAACTTCACTCTGATTCTTCTTGAACTTTTCAAACGATTCAGACTTGTGTTTCATTAAGTATATATACACTATATCTACTCAAATCATAAGTGAAGGTAAGAAAATAATGATATCCACCGCACACTACAACACTCATTGGACCGTATACATCAACATGTATCATTTCCAATAAGTCACTTGCCCGTCCCATCAAGCCGAAAAATGGGGTTTTAGTCATCTTGCCAAAGAGGCATGGTCCGCATGTCTCAACCAATTCAAAATCAAATGAGTCCAAAGATCCATCAGCATGGAGTTTCTTCATGCGCTTTACACAAATATGACATTTAGCGGCAGTGCCACAAGTATGTGGTACTATCATTATTAACTTTGTATCTTTTGGCATCTATGTTATAAACATGTGTACTACTACGATCAAGATTCAACAAACCATTCATTGGGTGCATGACCATTGAAGGTATTATTCATGTAAGCAGAATAGCCATTATTCTCCGACTTAAATGAATAACCGTATTGCAATAAACATGATCTAATCACGTTCATGCTCAACACTAACACCAAATAACATTTATTTAGGTTTTTCACTAATCCCGAAGGTAGAGAGAGCGTGTGATGTTTGATCACATCAACCTTGGAAACATTTCCAACACACATCGTCACCTCACCCTTAGCTAGTCACCGTTTATTCTGTAGCTTTTATTTCGAGTTACTAACATTTAGCAACCAAACCGGTATCCAATACCCAGGTGCTACTAGGAGTACTAGCAAGGTACAGATCAATAACATGTATATCAAATATACTCCTGTCGACGTTGCCGGCCTTCTTATCTAGCAAGTATCTAGGGTTGTTCCGCTTCAACGACTACTCTCCTCATAATAGAAGCACTTAGTCTCGGGTTTGGGTTCAACTTTGGGTTGCTTCACTGGAGCAGCAACTATCTTGCCATCCATGAAGTTTCCCTCCTTGTCATTACCCTTCTCGATACTAGTGGTTTCACTGACCATCAACACTTGATGCTCCTTCTTGATTTCTACCTTCGCGGTGTCAAACATCGCGAACAGCTTAGGGATCATTATTTCCATCCCTGGCATTTTATAGTTCATCACGAAGCTCTAGTAGCTTAGTGACAGTGACTTGGAAAACTATATCAATCACTTTCTTATCTAGAAGATCAACTCCCACTAGATTCAAGCAATTGTAGCAGCCAGACAATCTAAGCACATGCTCAACGATTGAGCTATTCTCCTTCATCTTGCGGGCAAAGAATCTTGTTGGAGATCTCATATCTCACAACATGGGCACGAGCCTGAGATCACAATTTCATCTCTTAGAACATCTCATATGTTCCGTGACGTTCAAAACGTTTTTGGAGCCTCAGTTCTAAGCCGTAATGCATGATGCACTAAACTATCAAGCAGTCATCGAAACTTGCCTGTCAGATGTTCACAACAGCTACATACGACGTTAGAGGGGGTGGCGCACCAAGCGGTGCATTAAGGACATAAGCCTTGTGTGAAGCAATGAGGACAATCCTCAGATCACGAACACAGTCCACAATATTGCTACCATCATCTTTCAACTCTATTTCTCTAGGAACAATTAAAAATTTAAGGGAGCTGCAGCGTGAGCTACAACATAATTTGCAAAGACACTACTGACTATGTTCATGATAATGTGTTCATTTAATCATATTACTTAAGAACTCCCACTCAAATTGACATCCCTCCGGTCATTCGAGTGATACATGATCCAAATTCACCAACTCAAGTCCGATCATCACGTGTGTTGAGGTGGTTTCTATGGTGAACATCATCATGTTGATCATATCTACTATATGACTCATGTTTGACCTTTCAGTATCTTGTGTTCCGAGGCCATGTCTGTACATGCTAGGCTCGTCAAGTTTAACCCGAGTGTTCTACACGTGCAACACTGGCTTGCACCCGTTGTATGTGAACTAAAGTAGGAGAAACAAACACCCACTAGCCATCTTTGTGCAACGAAGTTACACATCAGTCGATGGAACCGGTATCTTGTAAGCGTATGAGTAAGCTTGGTCCGGGCCGCTTCATCCCACAATATCGCTGAACCGAAACACGACCAAGGGATAAATAAATCTAAGCATCAACGCCCACAAACTCCTTTGTGTTCTACTCAAGACCTCATCTACACATAGACCTAGCTCTGATACCACTGTTGGGGAACGTTGCATGGGAAACAAAAAAATTCCTACGCACACGCAATATCTATCTGTGGTGATGAGCATCTACGATAGGGAGAGTGAATCTACATACCCTTGTAGATTGCTAAGAGGAAGCGTTAAGAAAAGCGG
The DNA here is from genome assembly GCA_022496015.1 of Hordeum marinum. Taxonomy (NCBI): domain Eukaryota; kingdom Viridiplantae; phylum Streptophyta; class Magnoliopsida; order Poales; family Poaceae; genus Hordeum; species Hordeum marinum. The sequence continues at coordinate 393,713,248 of CM039672.1, forward strand.
TTGATGTAGTCGAAAGTCTTCATGATCCAATCACGATCCGTCCCGTGATCTCATCATGAGCCGTCCCGCTATCACATCGTGGTCCTTCCGATCTAGTGCCGAACGGATGGCACCTCCGCATTCAGCACACGTATAGCTCGATGACGATCTCCGCCTTCTTGATCCAACAAGAGGGAGCGGAGAGGTAGATGAGTTCTCTGGCAACACGATGGCATGGCGGCGGTGGTGGTGGAGCTGATCCAGCAGGGATTCGCCAAGCACTACGAAATCCATCTAGAGGAGAAACAGATCTAGAGGAAGAAGAGGGCAGCACGTGGCAATTAGGGTTAGGGGCTTCCCTCAAAATCCCTCAATATATATAGGAGGAAGGGGAGAGGAGGCATCCTTGGCCCCTACTCCAAGTAGGTTCGGCCGAACCAAACAAGGGAGGGAATCCACCTCCCACAAGGGAGGTGGGATCCTATTAGGACTCCTTCCTAATTTGGATTTTCCTTCCCTTCTTTGGGTTTTTTCCTTTCCCACTTTTTCCTAGCCGCATGGGACCTTAGAGGAGGCTTCGGACAGCACACCAGGGACTGGTTTACCTCCTCCCACAGCCCATGTAGCCTCTTGGGTCGAGACACCCCTCCCGATGGTCCCCCGGTACCCTCCCAACACTGCCGGTACAATACCGATGAGCCCGAAACTTTTCCGGCGACCAAAACAGGACTTACTATATATCAATCTTTACCTCTAGACCATTCTGGATCTCCTCGTGACGTCCGATATCTCATCCGGGACTCCGAACAACCTTTGGTCACCACCATACATAACTCTATACTACTGAAACGTCACTGAACCTTAAGTGTGCAGACCCTGTGGGTTCGAGAACTATATAGACATGACCGAGACACCTCTATGGTCAATAAACAATAGCGGTACCTGGATGCCCATATTGGGTCCTACATATTCTACGAATATCTTTATTGGTTGAACGTCTATGTCAAGGATTCAGTTAATCCCGTATGATGTTCCCTTTGTTCTTCGGTATGTTACTTGCCCGAGATTTGATCGTCGGTATCTCTATACCTAGTTCAATCTCATTACCGGCAAATCTCTTTACTCGTTACATAACACAAGATCCCGTGGCTAACCCTTAGTCACATTGCTTGCAAGGCTTATTGTGATGTTGTATCACCGAGTGGGCCCTGAGATACCTCTCCATCGTACTGAGTAACAAATCCCAGTCTTGATCCATGCCAACCCAACAGACACCCTCGGAGATACCTGTAGAGAACCTTTATAGTCACCTAGTTAAGTTGCGATGTTTGATACACACAAGGTACTCCTCCGGTGTCCATGAGTTGCATGATCTCATGGTCATAGGATCAGATACTTGACATGCAGAAAACTGTAATAATAAACGGACACGATCATATGCTACGTTTATAGTTTGGGTCTTGTCTATCACATCATTCTCCTAATGATGTGAGCCCGTTATCAATTGACATGTCATGTCCATGGATAGGAAACCTTAACCATCTTTGATCAACAAGCTAGTCTATTAGAGGCATACCAGGGACATGGTGTTGTCTATGTATCCACACATGTATCTGAGTTTCCGATCAATACTATTCTAGCATGGATAATATATGATTATCATGACCAATGAAATATGGTAATAACCAATTTCTTATTGCCTCTAGGGCATATTTACAACACGCAGGTCAAAGCTGTTGTCGGACATGCTCGTCACGGCGCCTTACAAGGTGCCAAAAAATAAAGAGAAGAAGAAGGGCCGAGGAGGTCTCCGCATAAACGACCAGCGGGACGTTGCGTCCGAGGAAACCCATGCCTCCTCTGACCATGAGGAAGAGTATGAGGATGAGGAGGAGGGTATTCCCCCCTCACAAAAAAGAGTGCGGTGTCATTAGACACCACGGAGGAGATACCTCCTCCTGCTCCAAAAGGGGCACGACGGGCGATGTTGGTCCTGCCCGACGACAGTTCAGACTCGGTATACCCAGTCTGAGGACTTCGAAAAGGTTCCTCAACGGAACCTAAGGGTAAAGCCCCCAGCTCGAAGGTGAGAATCCGAAGACTCCCTGAGCTATTTATGCCAGGTTTTTAATGGTATTAACGTGTGAGCGCCTTTTGATCTGCATCCCACCATGCGTTCTCCCCACCGACCAAGTTCCGGACGGAGAGACTCCACCCGTCGAGCCGTCAAAGAGTGGGATCGTGTCGCATCCCAGACCTCGAGGGACCGCTAAGGATGCCATGGAGGTGTCATCCCACCAGGCTCTCTTGGAGCCGAACACATGAGGAAGGGGTGACGATGTCATGGCCGAGGTTAATGCCTCGACCGCTGAAGACCGGGAGGAGGATCCCCTCCCATCCACTAAGGAGACTGGACAAAGGGATGTCCATTCCCCTCCGAGGTCATCTCCGGAGCACACCACGCCTCCGGAGCCACCGGTTCAATCCTCGGCTGGAAATCAGGCTAACCGATCACCACTGGCGCCACCGATGACTGGGTGGCCGATAATGAAGGACACTCTATCAAGCGCCTCCATCTCCGAGGATCACCACACCCTTATGGGTGCAGTTTTGCAAAGCATTCAGTCCGTTGGTAATCGACTGAAGGAGGACTTCAATGGTCTCCTGACGGGCTTCTAGGTGAGCCACGTAATGTTCATTTCCTAAAATATTAATTATTTAAGTTTGTGCTATCGTTATATATAGCGGCCCCGAGCCCTGGGTGACTTCAGAAAAAACTCACCCGGGGGTCAAATACAAAGAAATGACCAAACAATGTATGAGACATTATTCATCCTATAATAATGTTCTAATAGTCCCTAAGAGGACCGAACATCGGGTCATGGTCTTGACAGTTCGGGTGTTTGAACTAATATAAACTGATAAGCATGTGCTATTTGTAGGCTTCGTCATTAGCGGCAGCCGTTAATGTCGCAAAGCTTGACGAGCTAAACCGAAAGCTCAAGGGCTCTGAAAAGGAGCTTGACGCTCTGAACAAGAGGTTCGACGAGGCGCAAGGTAAGCTGTCTTGGAATATCCGAGCCATTAAGCATCAGTGATTCACACTACTAACTTAGTAAAATTATATGTTTTATTGCTTACACACACTCGGTGAAGGAAGTCGAGAACCTCAAGGACAAGCTGCGACAGATGAAGCAAGAGGCCGCAGAAGAGAAGGCAGCGGCCGAACAGGCAGCAGCCACACTCTCCGCCTTAAAACCCGTGAGCGAATAGCATGAGGCTCGGGTGGGGGAGGTTCAGCAGGAGCTCAAGTACGCCAAACAAAAATGCAAGGACCTTGACCATAAGGGCAAGGAACAAGCCATCGAGCTATTCGTGCTGAAAGCCGACCTCCAGAAGGAGCGGGTCGACAGGCGGTTCTTTCAAGAACAAATTCACCAAGTTAATGCTATCACAGATGGTAAGCCGTATTTACTATAGTGTGCCTTCGGTGATGGCAAGTTCGCATTGCTCACCCAGGTGTGGTGTTCCTCAGGCGCCAGCTCCAACCTCTTGAAGAGTGTAGCGGACATGAACCAGTTCTACGCTTTGCAAGAAGAGGGAGATGAGGCTCGGCTCTTTTGGGCATGATTTGAAACCTCCGAGCACGCTCCTCTCCTTGTCGAGCAGATGAAGCAGCTAATGGAGCTACATCGGATGGCGGAGCGGGCCATGAAGGATCTCTACATTCGGCTATGGCCTGATGAGCCATTGCCGAGCAGTTCCTACGGCCTAGTGCGGAAGCTGAGCGATGCCTCGCCTCGGATTGACGCGCTAAGGTGTTCTTCCTGTATCGAGGGAGCTCGGATGGCCTTTGCAGGGGCCAAGGTGCACTGGTCGGGGCATGATCCGACGAAGATACCACCGCTCCTTGATACGTCTCCAACATATCTATAATTTTTGATGATGGCATGCTATTATATTATCTGTTTTGGATGTTTTATATGCATTAACATGCTATTTCATATTATTTTGCGACTAACCTATTAATCTAGAGCCAACTGCTAGTTTCTGTTTTTTCCTTGTTTTTGAGTTTTGCAGATATGAAATATTAAACGGAGTCCAAACGGAATAAAACCTTCGGAAGGAATTTTTCTGGAAAGAAACCAGTCATCCAAGCTTGGAGTGCACGTCACCGGAGGTGCCAGGGCACCACAAGCCTGCTAGGCGCGGGCCCCCTAGCCATGCCTAGCAGGCTTGTCGCCTCCTAGAAGGTCTTCTAACCCTAATTATTGGCCTATAAATACCCAAATATTCCCCCAACATCAGAACAAGCCACGCAAATACTTTTCCACCGCCGGAAGCCTCCGTTCTTGAGAGATCCAATCTTGGAGCCTTTTCCGGTAATCTGCCGAAGGGGTTTTCGATCACGGAGGGCATCTACATCAACTCCATTGCCCCTTCGATTATACATGAGTAGTCCACCACGGATCTATGGGTCCATGGCTAGTAGCTAGATGGCTTCTTCTCTCTCTTTGATCTTCAATACCATGTTCTTCATGATCTTCATGGAGATCTATCCCATGGAATCCTCTTTTGTGGTGTGTTTGTCAAGATCTGATGAATTGTGAGTTTATGTTCAGATTATCGATGAATCTTATTTTAATCTCCTTTGATTTCTTATATGCATGATTTCATATCCTTGCAAGTCTCTTCGAGTCATTGGTTTGGTTTGGCCAACTAGATTGGTAATTCTTACAATGGGAGAAGTGCTTGGTTTTGGGTTCAATCTTGCGGTGTCCTCACCCAGTGACATAGTAGGGGTAGTAAGGCACATATTGTATTGTTGCCATTAAGGGTAACAAGATGGAGTTTTCGTCATATTGCTTGAGTTTATCCCTCTATATCATGTCATCTTTCTTAATGCGTTACTCTGTTCTTCATGAACTTAATACTCTAGATGCACGCAGGAGTCGGTCGATGTGTGGAGTAATAGTAGTAGATACAGAATCATTTCGGTCTACTTGTCACGGACGTGATGCCTATATGCATGATCATAGCCTTGGATAACTACATGATTATTAGCTTTCTATCAATTGCTTGACAATAATTTGTTTATCCACCATGATATTTGCCTCTACGACAGAAGCCTCTAGTGAAACCTATGGCCCCCGAGTCCATTATGTTGGAAATATGCCCTAGAGGCAATAAAAAGTGTTTATTATTATATTTCCTTGTTCATGATAATCGTTTATTATCCATGCTATAATTGTATTAATTGGAAACACATTACATGTGTGGGTAAATAGACAACACTTTGTCCCTAGTATGCCTCTAGTGAACTAGCTCGTTGATCAAAGATGGTCAAGGTTTCCTAGCCATTGTCATGAGATGTCATTTGATAACGGGATCACATCATTAGGGGAATGATGTGATGGACAAGACCCAAACTACAAACGTAGCATATGATCGTGTCAGTTTATTGCTACTGTTTTCTACATGTGAAGTATATGTTCCTATGACCATGAGATCATGCAACTCACGGATACCGGAGGAGTGCCTTGTGTGTATCAAATGTCGCAGCGTAACTGGGTGACTATAAAGGTACTCTATAGGTATCTCCGAGGGTGTCTGTTGAGTTGGCATGGATCAAGACTAAAATTTGTTACTCCGTGTGACGGAGAGGTATCTCAGGGCCCACTCGGTAATACAACATCACAATAAGCCTTGCAAGCAATGTGAGTAAGTGTTAGTTGCGGGATCTTGTATTACAGAATGAGTAAAGAGACTTGCCGATAATGAGGTTGAACTAGGTATGGAGATACCGACGATTGAATCTCGGGCAAGTAACATACCGAAGAACAAAGGAAACATCATACGGGATTAACTGAATCCTTGACATAGAGGTTTGACCGATAAAGATCTTTGTAGAATATGTAGGAACCAATATGGGCATCCAGGTCCCGCTATTGGTTATTGACCGTAGAGGTGTCTCGGTCATGTCTACATAGTTCTCGAACCCGCAGGGTCTACACACTTATGGTTTGGTGACGTTTTGGTAGTATAGAGTTATGTATGGTGGTGACCGAATGTTGTTCGGAGTCCTGGATGAGATCCCGGACGTCACAAGGAGCTCCGGAATGGTCTGGAGGTAAAGATTCATATATAGGAAGTCCTGTTTTGCTCGCCGGAAAAGTTTCGGGCTCATCGGTAGTGTACCGGGAGTGCTGGTAGTGTATCGGGAGACCATCGAGAGGGGTATTTCGTCCTAAGAGGCTCCATGGGATGTGGGAGAGTGTTTACCAGCCCTTAGTGGGCTGGTGGAAGTCCCACACAAGGCCCATGCGGCTTGGGGAAAAAGGCCTAAATAGAAAAAGTGGAAAAAGGCAAAAATAGGGTGAATCCTAGTCCTACTAGGATTGGAGGTGGAGTCCACCTCCTCCACCTAGTTCGGCCGACTCCTTGGAGGCTTGGCCCTTGCGCCAAGCCTCCTCCTCTCTTCCTCTTATATATACTGGAGGTTTTAGGGTTTTTGCACAGAATTTTTAGCCACGTGCCGCCCGTTCCTCCAGTGCATAGTTTCTCCTCTAGATCAGTTTTTCTGTAGTGCTCAGGCGAAGCCCTACCGGAATAGCTCCACCACCATTGCCGGAGCGCTGTCACGCTGCCGGAGAACTCTTCTACCTGTCCTCTCCTTCTTGCTGGATCAAGACGGCGGAGATCGTCATCAAGTTGTACGTGTGCTGAACGCGGAGGTGTCGTCCGTTCGGCGCTAGATCGGAAGGATCGTGATCAAGTTCGTGGGACGGATCGTGATTGGATCGCGGGATGGATCATGATTGGATCGTGGGACGGATCGTGATTGGATCGCGGGATGCACGGCGATTTGGATCGCGAAGACGTTTGACTACACCAACCGCGTTTCTTAACGCTTCCCGCTTAGTGATCTACAAGGGTACGTAGATCCACTCTCCCTCTCGTAGATGCTCATCACCATGGATAGATCTGCATGTGCGTAGGAAATTTTTTGTTTCCCATGCAACGTTCCCCAACAGTGGCATCATGAGCTAGGTCTATGTGTAGATGAGATCTCGAGTAGAACACAAAAGGTTTGTGGGTGTTGATGCTTAGATTGCTTCCTCCCTTGGTCGGATTATGGTTCAGCGGTATTGTGAGATGAAGCGGCCCGGACCAACATTACTCATACGCTTACGAGAGACCGGTTCCCTCGACCGCAACTTGTTGCACAGATGGCTTGCGGGTGCCAGTTTCTCTCACTTTAGTTGGATTGGATTCGACAAAGGCGGTCCTTGAGAAGGTTAAAAAGCAACTTTATCACCGTTGTGGTTTTTGCGTAGATGAGAATTTTTCTTGCTAGATACCCATAGCATCCACGTAAAACATGCAACAACAATTAGAGGACGTCTAACTTGTTTTTGCAGGGTATGTTGTGATGTGATATGGCCAATTGCATGATGTGATATATGTGATGTATGAGATGATCATGTGATGTATAGATTATCATGACTTGCATGTCGATGAGTACGGCAACTGGCAGGAACCATACAATTGTCTTTAATTATTGTATGACCTGCGTGTCAATCATTAAGCGCTATGTAATGCTTTACTTTATCGCTAAACGGTAGCAATAGTAGTAGAAGCATGTTGGGCGTGACAACCCCGATGGCGTCACGTTGATGGAGATCAAGATGATGAAGATCATGGTGTCATGCCGGTGACGATGGAGATCATGTCGGTGCTTTCCAGATGGAGATCAAAAGCACAGGTTCATGGCCATATCATGTCACTTATGAATTGCATGTGATGTTAATCCTTTTATGCACCTTGTTTTGCTTAGGACGACGGTAGCATTATAAGGTGATCCCTCACTTAAATTTCAAGATGAATTGTGTTCTCCCCGAGTGTGCACCATTGCGAAAGTTCGTCGTGTCGAGACACCACGTGATGATCGGGTGTGATAGACTCTACGTTCATATACAACAGGTGCAAGCCAGTGTTGCACACGCAAAACACTCGGGTTAAACTTGACGATCCTAGCATGTACAGACATGGCTCGGAACACAAGAGACCGAAAGGTCGAATATGAGTCATATAGTAGATATGATCAACATCATGATGTTCACCATTGAAGCCACCTCAACTCACGTGATGATCGGACTTGATTTTGTGGATTTGGATCATGTGACACTCAGATGGCCTGAGGGATGTCAATTTGAGTGGGAGCTTTAGTAATTTGATTAACTAAACTCATTATCTTGAACAATAGTCTAAGTAAACTTTGCATATTTATGTTGTAGATGAATGGCTCGCATAGTAGCACCCCTGAATTTTAATGCGTTCCTAGAGAAAGCTAAGTTGAAAGATGATGGAAGTAACTTTGTTGACTAGGCCCGTAATCTGAGGATTATCCTCACGGCTTCCCAGAAATCATATGTCCTTGATGCATCGCCTGGTGACCAACCAGAAGATATGACCTCCGAAGACGTTAAGAATGCTTGGGAGGCACGTACTGGAGATTACTCAATAGTTCAGTGTGCAATATTGTATGGCTTAGAACCGGGACTTCAAAGATGTTTTGAACGTCATGGAGCATATGAGATGCTCCAGGAGTTGAAGTTTATCTTTCAGAAGAATGCCCGGATCAAGAGGTATGAAACCTTCGATAAGTTCTATGCTTGCAAGATGGAGGAGAACGGGTCTATTAGTGATCATATACTCAGAATGTCTGGGTATTCAACTCGTCTACCAGAGTTGGGAATTGCCCTTCCGCCAGAGGCGACCACTGACAGAGTTCTTCAATCACTGCCACCTAGTTACAAGAGCTTTGTGATGAACTATAACATGCACGGGATGAACAAGTCAGTCGCCGAGCTGTTTGCGATGCTAAAAGTTGCAGAGTCTGAAATCCAGAAAGAACATCAAGTGTTGATGGTCAATAAAACTACTAGTTTCAAGAAAAATGGCAAGGTCAAGGGCAAGGGCAGGAAGGGTAAAACCAAGAAGGATGGCAAAGTAGTTGCTACTCCTGTAAAGAAGCCCAAGCATGGACCCAAGCCAGAAACTGAGTGCTTTCATTGCAAGGGAACTGGTCACTGGAAGCGGAACTGCCCCAAGTACCTGGCTGACAAGAAGGCGGCCAACGACAAACAATGTATATATGATATACATGTTACTGATGTGTACCTTACTAGCTCTCGTAGTAGTGCCTGGGTATTTGATACCGGTTCGGTTGCTCACATTTGCAACTCAAAGCAGGAACTACTGAATAAACGAAGGCTGGCAAAGGACGAAGTGACGATGCGCGTGGGAAATGGTTCCAAGGTTGATGTGATCGCCGTCGGCACGCACTCTCTTCGATTACCATTGGGATTAGTCATGAACCTAAATAATTGTTATTTAGTGCCTGCGTTAAGCATGAACATTATATTTGGATCTTGTTTATTGCGAGACGGTTACTCATTGAAATCAGAGAATAAAGGTTGTTCTATTTATATGAGTAATATCTTTTATGGTCATGCACCCAATGTTAGGGGTTTATTCATATTGAATCTTGATAGTGATGACACACATGTTCATAACATTGATGCCAAAAGATGTAGAGTTGATAATGATAATACCACTTTTTTGTGGCACTGCCGTTTAGGTCATATTGGTGTAAAACGCATGAGGAAGCTCCATGCTGATGGACTTTTGGAGTCACGTGATTTTGAATCACTTGACACATGTAAACCATGCCTCATGGGCAAGATGACTAAAATGCCGTTCTCTGGAACAATGGAACGGGCGAGTGACTTATTAGAAATCATACATACTGATGTGTGCGGTCCAATGAATGTTACAGCGCGTGGTGGATATCGTTATTTTCTCACCTTCATTGATGACTTAAGTAGATATGGGTATATTTACTTAATGAAACACAAGTCTGAAACGTTTTAAAAGTTCAAGCAATTTCAGAGTGAAGTTGAGAATCATCGTAACAAGAAGATTAAGTTCCTGCGATCTGATCGAGGAGGTCAATATCTGAGTTATGAGTTTGGCAGTCACTTAAGACAGTGTGGAATTGTTTCATAGTTGACACCGCCCGGAACACCACAGCGTAATGGTGTGTCCGAACGTCGTAATCGAACCTTATTAGATATGGTGCGTTCTATGATATCTCTTGCTGATTTGCCACTATCATTTTGGGGTTACGCATTAGAGACAGCTGCATTCACTTTAAATAGGGCACCATCAAAATCCGTTGAGACGACGCCATATGAACTGTGGTTTGGCAAGAGGCCAAAGTTGTCGTTTCTTAAAGTTTGGGGATGTGATGCTTATGTCAAAAAGCTTCAGCCTGAAAAGCTGGAAACCAAAGCAAAAAATGCGTCTTCATAGGATACCCAAAAGAGACAGTCGGGTATACCTTCTATCTCAGATCCGAAGGCAAAGTGTTTGTCGCTAAGAACGGAACATTTCTTGAGAAAGAGTTTCTCTCGAAAGAATTGAGTGGGAGGAAAATAGAGCTTGATGAGGTTATTGAACCTTTACTTCAACCAGAAAGTAGCACAGTGCAGAAAGTAGCACAGTGCAGAAAGATGTTTCTATGGAAACTACGACGGTAGAAGAGGAAGTTAATGATGATGATCATGAAGCTTCAGATCAAGCTACTATTGAACCTCGTAGGTCGACAAGGCCGCGTACTACTCCTGAGTGGTACGGCAACCCTGTCTTGGAGGTCATGTTGTTGGACAACAATGAACCTACGAGCTATGGAGGAGCAGTGATGGGCCTGGATTCCGAGAAATGGTTAGAGGCCATGAAATCCGAGATGGGATCCATGTATGAAAACAAAGTATGGACTTTGGAAGTATTACCTGAAGGGCGGACGGCCATTCAGAACAAATGGATCTTTAAGAAGAAGACAGACGCGGACGGTAATGTCACCGTCTATAAAGCTCGGCTTGTGGCAAAGGGTTTTTCATAAGTTCAAGGAGTTGCCTACGATGAGACCTTCTCACCCATAGCGATGCTTAAGTCTGTCAGAATCATGTTGGCAATAGCTGCTTATTTCGACTATGAAATTTGGCAGATGGATGTCAAAACAACGTTCCTCAATGGTTTCCTTGAGGAAGAGTTGTATATGATGCAACCAGAAGGTTTTTTCGATCCAGAGAATGCTGACAAAGTTTGCAAAATCCAGCGATCCATTTATGGACTAGTGCAAGCATCTCGGAGTTGGAATAAGCGTTTTGATGAGGTGATCAAAGCGTTTGAGTTTATACAAGTTTATGGAGAAGCTTGTATTTACAAGAAAGTGAGTGGGAGCTCTATAGCGTTTCTAGTATTATATGTGGATGACATATTGCTGATTGGAAACAATACAGAAATGCTGGCAAGTGTGAAGGAATATTTGAACAAGAGTTTTTCAATGAAGGACCTAGGAGAAGCTGCTTTCATATTAGGCATTAAGATCTATAGAGATAGATTGAGACGCTTAATAGCACTTTCACAGAGCACATACCTTGATAAAGTTTTGAAGAAGTTCAAAATGGATCAGTCCAAGAAGGGGTTCTTGCCTATGTTACAAGGTGTGAAGTTGAGTAAGACTCAATGCCTAGTGACTGCAGAAGATAGAGAAAAGATGAGTGTCATCCCCAATGCTTCAGCCATAGGTTCTATCATGTATGCAATGTTGTGCACAAGACCCGATGTCAGCCTTGCCATAAGTATGGCCAGAAGGTTTCAAAGTGATCCTGGAATGGAGCACTGGACAGCGGTCATGAATATCCTCAAGTACCTGAAAAGGACTAAGGAAATGTTTCTCGTTTATGGAGGTGATGAAGAGCTCGTTGTAAAGGGTTACGTCGATGCAAGCTTTGACACTGATCCGGACGACTCTAAGTCGCAAACCGGATACGTATTTACTCTTAATGGGGGAGCGGTAAGCTGGTGCAGTTCCAAGCAAAGCGTGGTAGCTGATTCTACGTGCGAAGCGGAGTACATCGCAGCCTCGGAGGTAGCGAAGGAAGGTGTCTGGATGAAGCAGTTCATGACAGATCTTGGAGTAGTGCCTAGTGCACTGAATCCAATGAACCTGTTCTGTGACAACACTAGTGCCATTGCTCTGGCCAAGGAACCAAGGTTTCACAAGAGGACCAGACACATAAAGTGATGCTTCAACTCCATCTGCGATTACATCGTGGAGAAGGCATAAATATTTGCAAAGTGCACACGGATCTGAATGTTGCAGACCCGTTGACTAAACCTCTTCCAAGGACTAAACATGATCAACACCAGAACTGCATGGGTGTTCGATTCATTACAATGTAAATCACATAGTGATGTGAACTGGATTATTGACTCTAGTGCAAGTGGGAGACTGTTGGAAATATGCCCTAGAGGCAATAAATAAAGTGTTTATTATTATATTTCCTTGTTCATGATAATCGTTTATTATCCATGCTATAATTGTATTAATTGGAAACACATTACATGTGTGGGTAAATGGACAACACTATGTCCCTAATATGCCTCTAGAGAACTAGCTCGTTGATCAAAATGGTCAAGGTTTCCTAGCCATTGACATGTGATGTCATTTGATAACGGGATCACATCATTAGGAGAATGATGTGATGGACAAGACCAAAACTACAAACGTAGCATATGATCGTGTCAGTTTATTGCTACTGTTTTCTACATGTGAAGTATATGTTCCTATGACCATGAGATCATGCAACTCACGGATACCGGAGGAGTGCCTTGTGTGTATCAAATGTCGCAACGTAACTGGGTGACTATAAAGGTACTCTATAGGTATCTCCGAGGGTGTCTGTTGAGTTGGCATGGATCAAGACTAAAATTTGTTACTCCATGTGACGGAGAGGTATCTCAGGGCCCACTCGGTAATACAACATCACAATAAGCCTTGCAAGCAATGTGACTAAGTGTTACTTGCGGGATCTTGTATTACGGAACGAGTAAAGAGACTTGCCGATAACGAGGTTGAACTAGGTATGGAGATACCGACGATCGAATCTCGGGCAAGTAACATACTGAAGAACAAAGGGAACATCATACGGGATTAACTGAATCCTTGACATAGAGGTTCGACCGATAAAGATCTTCGTAGAATATGTAGGAACCAATATGGGCATCCAACTCCCGCTATTGGTTATTGACCGTACAGGTGTCTCGGTCATGTCTACATAGTTCTCAAACCCGCAGGGTCTGCACACTTAAGGTTTGGTGACGTTTCGGTAGTATAGAGTTTGTATGGTTGTGACCGAATGTTGTTCGGAGTCCCGGATGATATCCCGGATGTCACGAGGAGCTCCGATGGTCCGGAGGTAAAGATTCATATATAGGAAGTCCTGTTTTGGTCACCGGAAAAGTTTCAGGCTCATCGGTAGTGTACCGGGAGTGCCGGTAGTGTATCAGGAGACCATTTGGAGGGGTAGTTCGACCCAAGAGGCTCCATGGGATGTGGGAGAGTGTTTAGCAGCCCTTAGTGGGATGGTGGAAGTCCCACACAAGGCCCATGCGGTTTGGGAAAAAGGCCTAAAGAGAAAAAGTGGAAAAAGGCAAAAATAGGGTGAATCCTAGTCCTACTAGGATTGGAGGTGGAGTCCACCTCATCCACCTGGTTTGGCCGACTCCTTGGAGGCCTCGCCCTTGTGCCAAGCCTCCTCCTCTCTTCCTCTTATATATACTGGAGGTTTTAGGGTTTTTGCACAGAATTTTCAGCCACGTGCTGCCCGTTCCTCCAGTGCATAGTTTCTCCTCTAGATCAGTTTTTCTGCAGTGCTTAGGCGAAGCCCTGCCAGAATAGCTCCACCACCATCGCTGGAGCGCCGTCGCGCTGCCGAAGAACTCTTCTACCTCTTCGCTCCTTCTTGCTGGATCAAGACGGCGGAGATCATCATCAAGCTGTACGTGTGCTGAACGCGGAGTTGCCATCCGTTCGGCGCTAGATTGGAAGGATCGTGATCAAGTTCGTGGGACGGATCGTGTTCAATTTCGCGGGACGGATCGTGATTGGATCGCGGGACGAATCGTGATTGGATCGCGGGACGAATCGTGATTGGATCGCGGGACGGATCGTGATTGGTTCGCGGGACACAGGGCGATTTGGATCGCAAAGACATTCGACTACACCAACCACGTTTCTTAACGCTTCCCGCTTAGTGATCTACAAGGGTACATAGATCCACTCTCGCTCTCGTAGATGCTCATCACCATGGATAGATCTGCGTGTGTGTAGGAAATTTTTTGTTTCCCATGCAATGTTCCCCAACACATTTTCCATCATATACTTTCAGATCTATAAATCAAAAATACCAAAAATACCTTGCTGCAATTTATTTGTGTTTCACTTTTTGCACTCATTTACATCTATCTCGTTCAGATCTAATCCTGGCAAATAACCGTGAAGGGATTGACAACCCCTTTATAGCGTTGGGTGCAAGAGTTTGATTGTTTGTGTAGGTGCAACCATTGGTGACTTGCTTGTTCCTCCTACTGGATTGATACCTTGGTTCTCAACAACAAAGGGGAATACTTATCTACTTTGCTGCATCACCCTTTCCTCTTCAAGGGAAAACCAACGCATGCTCAAGAGGTAGCAAGAAGGATTCCTGGCGCCGTTTCCGGGAAGGATACATAGCAATTCAAGACAAGAACTCTCCCGTCAACTTGCCAATTTCTGGCGTCGTTGCTGGGGAGGATACACATCAAGCCTAACAAGTACCCATTTACTCTATTTGCCATTTGCCTCTTGTTTTCCTCTCCCCCACTTCTAAAACGATTTTCAGAAAATACCAAAAAGATTTGCCTTTTTGTTCGCCCTTCTTTCGTTTGCCTTTCTTTTGCTTGTGTGCTTGATTGCTTGCTTTGTCACGATGTCTGAGAATACCAAGTTGTGTGACTTTTCCAATACTAATAATAATGATTTATTAGTACTCCTATTGCTCCCGCCACTAGTGTGGAATCTTATGAAATCAATGTTGCCTTGCTAAATCTTGTTATGAAAGAACAATTTTCTGGCCTTCCTAGTGAAGATGTCGCATCCCATCTAAATACTTCCATTGAGTTGTGTGATATGCAAAATAATAAATATGTGGATAATGATATTGTTAAATTGAAGTTGTTTCCGTTGTCTCTACGAGATCGTGCTAAAACTTGGTTTTCATCTTTGCCTAAAACTAGTATTGATTCGTGGAATAAGTTTAAAGATGTTTTTATTTCCAAGTACTTTCCGCCCGCTAAGATTATCTCCCTTAGGAACGATATAATGAATTTTAAGCAACTTGATCATGAGCATGTTGCACAATCTTGGGAGAGGATGAAATTAATGATTAGGAATTGTCCCGCACATGGTTTGAGTTTATGGATGATTATACAAATTTTCTATGCGAGACTGAATTTTGCAGCTAGAAATCTTTTAGATTCAGCCGCGAGTGGTAATTTTATCGAAATCACGTTAGGATAAGCTACTAAACTCCGAGATAATATCATGACAAACTAATCTCAATGGCATACCGAAAGATCTCCTACTAGTAAAAAGGTGCATGCTATTGAAGAAATAAATACTTTGAGTGAAAATATGGATGAATTGATGAAATTGTTTGCTAGTAAGATCACTCCTATTGATCTTAATGATATGCCTTTGTCTTGTTTGATTGGAAATAATAATGAATCTATGGATGTGAATTTTGTTGGTAGGAACAATTTTGATAACAATGCGTATAGAGGTAATTTCAACCCTAGGCCGTTTCCTAGTAATTCCTCTAATAATTATGGTAATTACTACAAAAATTCTCACGGAAATTATAATAAGATGCTCTCTGATCTTTAGAAGATTGTTAAGGATTTTATTGGTTCGCAAAAAGTTTTTAATGCTTCTATTGAAGAAAAAGTGCTTAAGATTGATGATTTGGCTAGGAACGTTGATAGAATTTCTCTTGACATTGATTCTTTGAAAGTTAGATATACTCCACCCAAGCATGATATTAATGAAATCTATGAGAATATCTATTGATGAAAGTAAGGGAAGAACCGCTAGAATACGTGCTAAGTGTGAATGGCTTGAAAAGGTGTTTTCTCGTGAAAATAATGATGAAGAGCTTAAAATGATTGGTGTGACTCATATTGAATCTTTGTTTTACAATATTAATCTTGATAATGATGGGACTGGAGATAAGTCAACTTTAGTTAAAAGGCATCCCAATGATTCGGAGTCTATAGATCTTAATGCTAAAATTGATAAAAGTGGGATTGAAGAGGTCAAAACTTTTGGATTTCAAGGACTTTAATTATGATACCTTCTCTTTGATTGATTGTATTTAGTTGCTTCAATCCATTTTGAATTCTCCTGATGCTTATAGTCAAAATAAGGCTTTTACTAAACATATAATTGATGCTATGATGAAATCTTTTGAAGAAAAACTTGAGTTAGATGTTTCTATCCCTAGAAAGCTTCATGATGAGTGGGACCTACTATTAAGATTAAAATCAAATATTATGAGTGCCATGCTTTGTGTGATTTGGGTGCTAGTGTTTCCACGATTCTGAAAAGTTTATGTGATGTGCTAGGTTACCATGATCTTGATGATTGCTCTCTAAATTTGCATATTGCGGATTCCACTATTAAGAAACCTATGGGAAGGATTAATGATGTTCTTATTGTTGCAAATAGGAATTATGTGCCCATAGATTTCATTGTTCTTGATATAGATTGCAATCCTACATGTCCTATTATTCTTGGTAGACCTTTCCTTAGAACTATTGGTGCAATTATTGACATGAAAGAAGGAAACATTAGATTTCAATTTCCATTAAGGAAAGGCATGGAACACTTTCCTATACAGAAAATAAGATTGCCTTATGAATCTATTATGAGAGATACTTTTGGATTTCATACCAAAGATGACAATACCTAGATCTATTATGTTTTGCCTAGCTAGGGGTGTTAAACAATAGCGCTTGTTGGGAGGCAACCCAATTTTATTTTTGTGTTCTATTTTTGCTTCTATTTTTGAGTGTTTCCCACATTATTACTTCTTTAGTAATTGTGTTTTTGTGTTTAATTTAGTGTTTGAGACAAGTAAAACCTTTGGGGTGATCTATGGTAGTTGTTGATTTGATCTTGCTGAAAAACAGAAACTTTTGCGCTCAGTCCAGGAAATTTATATTTTTTCTAAGCGTCTAATTGATCTAAAATGTTTTAAAAATATTGATATATAAATTTACCAGGTTTTCCTAATTTTTCAGAATTTTTTGAGTTACATAAGTATACAAAGTTTCCAGATTGCTACAGACTGTTCTGTTTTTGACAAATTCTATTTTCTTTGAGTTGTTTGCCTATTTTGATGAATCTATGAGTTGTATCCTGTGGTATGAGACATGGAGAAGTTAGATTACAGTAGGTATAACACCAATATAAATGAATAATGAGTTCACAACACTACCTAAAGTGGTGATTTATTTTCTTATACTAACGGATCTCACAAATTTTCTGTTAATTTTTGTGTTGTGAAGTTTTCAAGTTTTGGGTAATGATTTGATGGAATATGGAATAAGGAGTGTCAAGATCCTAAGCTTAGGGATGCCCATGGCACTCCAAGTCATATTCAAGGATGCCAAAGAGCCTAATCTTGGGGATGCCCCGGAAGGCATCCCCTCTTTCGTCTTCAATCCATCGGTAAATTTACTTGAGGCTATATTTTTATTTACCACATGATATGTGTTTTGCTTCGAGCGTCTTGTATGATATGAGTCTTTGCTTGTTATTTTGCCAAAATCATCCCTTATGCACACATATTTTGAGAGAGATGCGTTGAATCGTGAATTTATTAGAATACTCTATGTGCTTCACTTATATCTTTTGATTTGGGCAATTTTGCTCTATGTGCTTCACCTATATCTTTTAGAGCACGGTGGTGTTTGCGTTTTTATAGAAATAGTTAAACTCTCATACCTCACTTATATTATTTTGAGAGTTACTAAAACAGCATGGTAATTGGTCTAGGTTATGAATTTAGTCCTAATATGATAGGCATCCAAAAGGGATATAATAAAACTTCCATATTAAGTGCATTGAGTATTTATGAGAAGTTTGATTCCTTGCATAAAGTTTTGAGATATAAAGATGGTAATATTAAGAGACATGTTAGGAAGTAAATTTTGATTTGGTAAAAATACTTTTTTAAAGGTTTGTGATTCCTGTAGCATGCACGTATGGTGAACCGTTATGTAAGAAAGTCAGAGTATGAGTTGTTTATATATTGTTGACCTTTGTGTGAGGGTCGGGGGGGCGCGATGGTTAACTCCTACCAACCTCCCCCCTAGGAGCATGCGTTTAATGCTTTGCTTCAATGACTAATAGACTTTTGCAATAAGTATGTGAGTTCTTTATGACTAATTTTGACTCCATGGATTATACGCACTCTCACCCTTCCACTTTTGCTAGCCTTTCTAGTACCGCGCAACTTTCGCCGGTGCAACAAACACTTTCCTCAAAACAGACACCAAATATATTTTCTCAAAACAGACACCATATATCTTTCCTCAAAACAGCCACCTACCTACCTATTATGGCATTTCCATAGTCCTTGCGAGATATATTGCCATGCAACTTCCACCGTTTCCTTTTATGACATGCACCATCACTTCCATATTGCATATAGAGTCATATTTTGTCGTAGGTATCGACTTGTAATTTTCTATTGAGTTGTAAGTAAATAAAAGTGTGATGATTATCATTATTAGATCATGTACCATGTGAGGAAAGTATGATGGAAGATTTGATTCCCTCACAAGTGGGGATGAGATTCCGGACTTTATGAAAACTAAAAGAGGCCAACGAAGACCAAATAAAAAATGAATAAAAGAGGCCTTAGATGCCCACAAAAAATTGAGAGAAAATGAGAAGGGACATTGCTACTACCTTTTTCACACTTGTGCTTCAAAGTAGCACCATGATCTTCATGATAGAGAGTCTCCTATTTTGTCACTTTCATATAGCTAGTGGAATTTTTCCTCATGATGCACGTCCACTTAGTTTCCTTTTGAGATTTCATACACTTATAGATCTAGTGCATCCGTTGCATGGCAATCCCTACTCAATCACATTGATATCTATAGATGAGAATCTCCATAGCCCGTTGATACACCTTGTTGATGTGAGACTATCTTCTCCCTTTCCTTGACAACCTCCACCATATTCTATTCCACCTATAGTGCTATATCCATGGATCGCTCTCATGTATTGCATGAGAGTTGAAAAAGTTTGAGAAAATAAAGGTGTGAAAACAATTGCTTGACTTTTCATCAGGGTTGTGCATGATAAAAATACTTTGTGTGGGGAAGATGGAGCATAGCTAGACCATATAATATTGTAGGGCTAACTTTCTTTTGCCATTATATTTTGAAGAGATTCAATTGCTTCGCTAGTATGCTTTTGTTTCTATATGAATATTGAGCTTTTGTTTTGAGTCTTACGGATCTGAATATTCATGCCACAATAAATAATATTACTTGGATAAATATGTTAGGTAGCACTCCACATCAAAAAATCTGTTTTTATCATTTACCTACTCGAGGGCGAGCAGGAATTAAGCTTGGGGATGCTGATATGTCTCCAATGTATCTATAACTTTTGATGATGGCATGCTATTATATTATCCATTTTGGATGTTTTATATGAATTAATATGCTATTTTATATTATTTTTGGGACTAACCTATTAATCTAGAGCCAACTACCAGTTTCTGTTTTTTCCTTGTTTTTGAGTTTTGCAGATATGGAATATTAAACGGAGTCCAAACGGAATAAAACCTTTGGAAGGAATTTTTCTGGAAGGAAACAAGTCATCCAAGCTTGGAGTGCATGTCAAGGGAGGTGCCAAGGCGCCACAAATCTGCTAGGCGTGCCCCCCTAGCCATGCCTAGCAGGCTTGTCGCCTCCTGGCAGATCTTCTAACCATAATTCTTGGCCTATAAATACCCAAATATTCCCCCAACATCAAAACGAGCCACACAAATACTTTTTTGCCGCCGGAAGCCTCCGTTCTCAAGAGATCCAATCTTGGAGCCTTTTCCGGTAATTTGTCGGACGGGGTTTCGATCACGGAGGGCATCTACATCAACTACATTGCCCCTCCGATGATGCGTGAGTAGTCCACAATAGACCTACGAGTCCATAGCTAATATCTAGATGGATTATTCTCTCTCTTTGATCTTCAATACCATGTTCTTCGTGATCTTCATGGTGATCTATCCCATGGAATCCTCTTTTGTGGTGTGTTTGTCAAGATCCCATGAATTGTGAGTTTATGTTCAGATTATCCATGAATCTTATTTGAATCTCCTTTGATTTATTATATGCATGATTTCATATCCTTGCAAGTCTCTTCTAGTTATTGGTTTGGTTTGGCCAACTAGATTGGTAATTCTTGCAATGGGAGAAGTGCTTGGTTTTGGGTTCAATCTTGCGGTGTCTTCACCCAGTGACATAGTAGGGGTAGCAAGGAATATATTGTATTGTTGCCATGAAGGGTAACAAGATGGGGTTTTCATCATATTGGTTAAGTTTATCCCTCTACATCATGTCAACTTTCTTAATGTGTTACTCTATTCTTCATGAACTTAATTCTCTAGATGCAGGCACGAGTCGGTCGATGTGTGGAGTAATAGTAGTAGATGCAGAATCATTTCGGTCTACTTGTCACGGACGTGATGCCTATATGAATGATCATTGCCTTGGATAACTACATGATTATTCGCTTTTCTATCAATTGCTTGACAGTAATTTGTTTACCCACCATGATATTTGCCTTCAAGAGAGAAGCCTCTAGTGAAACCTATGGCCCATGGGTCTATTTTCCATCATATACTTTCAAATCTATAAATCAAAAATACCAAAAATACCTTGCTGCAATTTATTTATCTTTTACTTTCCGCACTCATTTACATCTATCTCTTTCAGATCTAATCCTTGCAAATAACCGTGAAGGGATTGACAACCCCTTTATAGCGTTGGGTGCAAGAGTTTGATTGTTTGTGTAGGTGCAAACATTGGTGACTTGCTTGTTCCTCCTACTGGATTGATACCTTGGTTCTCAACAATTGAGGAAAATATGTAACTACTTCACTACATCACCCTTTCCTCTTCAAGGGAAAACCAACGCATGCTCAAGTGGTAGCACTCCTCCGCCCCCTGGAAAGGAGCATAGGTTCCCTGAGCGATACTTCTCCGTAGTGATGGAGGGTGCTCGGTCAATAGAGGCTCAGTGCTCAAAAGATAACATTTAAGAGTAAACGCGTTGTAATATGTCCGGAGACCTATGAACTCTTTTTATGATTATGATGCATGATTTATCATGTCTTTTATGTTTTGCATTCGCTCTAACTCCTGTGTGGCTGTTTAATCTGAAAGTTGTGAGTCGTCGGTTTCACCCCCCATGTAGCTACTACGCGAGGTGTCTCTACCTCCACACCGTGACCCTTAGCCGATCTATCGGTACCCAAAGGCGGCAGTGTGAGTTGGACAAGGCAATCAGACCATAATGCTTTATTTCTTTCACTTAGCCGTGGGAGCATAAAAGGGAATGTGGGGGCTGATGACTAGCCCCGAGTGGTTTGTGATGGTCGGATGAACCACGGATAAAGCCAGCATCACAAGGTTTGTACGAATACCAAGCCCATCGTATGACATGGAATAACCTCTAACGAAGTTTTTAGTATAACACTTATGCTCGGATTCGCAGACCAGTTCTCGCGTAATATGACAGTCAGTTTTCGGCTTTCTGCCCTAAGGTGCTTGACCGGGCTAGCTGGAAACACAATCGCAGTGGTTCTCCCTTTACCCTTTTAACCGAACGAGCGGAATGTAAAGGGGCAAGCACAGGAGCCGGGCAACCCAACTATTGACCCAATACATAGTTTGGAACCAATTCATACAAAGCAAACTTCGAGACGCCAAACACATGATCGATTGTTCTTAGGGGGATATTTTAAATCCACGCCCCGGTCTATTAGCCGGTTGCGTTGTAATGTGTACCAAACGGTTTTGCAAGAAGCATTGAGGTGGGAGGAAATAGAGTATGTGCCAAAAAAGACAGCGAAGTGGCCATGCATAATGGTCTTATATTTTGCTCAATAACTCTTATAGCTCAAATTGTCGAAGCAACTGTTTACATGTACTTGAAGATGAAATATAAAGTTTACAGGAGGGATTGTACCAGGGTTCTTCGATGGTTGGCCTGACGTCCTTGATATGCCTTGTCGCATGTCCACTCCTATGCCTCCTAGAGGGTTACGTTCCTTTATGGGTAATGATGTCGGCGAGTGGACTTTGGAAAGAGGATCTTGAGAAGTCGCCGAACTATTGATGGGCTTTACACTTTAGCAAGTCCTTGATGGTACCTGTTGTATGTCTGAAGACTTATATTGCTGGTAGTTCGGTCTAGCCGAACACTTGTGCTTTGATAGTTGTTCCCCACTACTGCCCATGGAATCTTGAGTGCGAAGTTGTGCCTTCTTGGCACGTGTTTTGCTGGCATTAGGGCTGTGCAATGGGGAGTGAGTCCCTATTTCTGGGGAGGAGAAGGTTTTGTGAGTTTGGGCTGAAATAAATATCAGCATTTTCCGATCATCATTGTAATGGAATTCGGCCGCCAGGGCCAATGCATGTTCCTCATTTTGGAGGGAGCGCTCTGTGTTGCCATGTCTGAGTAAATCAGATTAAGGCTACTTCCTCCGTCCATTAGGACTTTGGTGAGGTGATACCCATCTATGATGGCTCTAGGACGAGGGCGGCTGAACTGCCATGACAAATACTGGTCGGGTGGTCGCGTTGATTGAAGGTGATTGGGCACGTCGACCATGGGTTGTCTTTCGAGGCTACAGGCTCTACGGCGTAGACCTCTCAAAGAGCGCGCTTTCTCTTCTTTTTGGGTATATGAGTGGCGTATATCATATTCATGGTTTTTACCTTTGGAGGGAACTTCTTTTGTCTGCCACTGATCGGACCACGAGGCTCATCCTCATCCTTGTTGTGTGGGCCCTTGCCTTGATCCTCGACTGCGAGTTTTCCAGCCTGTTTGAACACCGAAAAGTTACGGTCCGTGTGGTTGGCAGGCTTCTCTTGAGTGTCATGGATCTGACAAGGCCTCTCCATGATTTTGTCCAACGGGGTAGGTCCGTTGTGATTGCCTTTGGGAGGCTTCTTTCGCTGCCCGGGTCAGGAATTGCGGAAGCCAGCGTTAACGGCCATGTCATCGGCATCACAATTGTTGTGTCGGCGCTTATTCTTGTTGCGTATTGTTTTCCCGTTTGCGTCCCGAACTTCGGAGGTTTCAGGGTCTTCGGGGTTGTGGCTCCGTCTTGCTAGCCAGTTATCCTTGCCCGCACAAAAGCAAGTCATGAGTGATGTAAGGGAAGACATTGTCCTAGGTTTATCCTGGCCAAGCTGACGAGCCAGCCATTCACACCGAATATTGTGCCTGAAGGAGGCTATTTCCTCGACATCCAGGCAATCAGCGATCTGGTTTTTCTTGGTCAAGAACCGATTCCACAATTGCCGAGCGGATGATACGTCCCATTTTGCATCATGCTTTTATATTGATATTTATTGCATTATGGGTTGTTATTACATGTTATGGTATAATACTTATGCCTTTTCTCTCTTATTTTAAAAGGTTTACATGAAGAGGGAGAATGCCGGTAGCTGGAATTCTGGACTGGGAAAGGAGGAAATCTAAGAGACCTATTCTGCACAACTCCAAAAGTCTTGAAAATTTACGGAGAATTATTTTGGAATTTATAAAAAATATTGGGCTAAAAAATACCAGAGGGGACCCACCAGGAGGTCACAAGCCAGCTAGGCGCGGCCTACCCCCTGGTCGCGCCTTGGTAGCTTGTGGGCCCCTTGGCAGGCCTCTAATACATCTCCAACGTATCTATAATTTATGAAGTATTCATGCCATGTTTAAAATAATTCTATATGATTTTGGTATGATTTTATTAGAACTTACCCGGCTGATGCTGTTTTCAGCAGAACTACCATGGTGTCATTTTTTGTGTAGAAATAAAAGTTCTCGGAATGGGCTGAAAATTTAGTATGATTTTTTGTGGACCAAAAGAGACCCCCAAAGCATTGGAGCTGGGCCAGAAGAGCCACGAGGAGGCGGCAAGCCTGCCAGGCGCGAGCACTCCCCCTAGCTGCGCCTAGCAGACTTGCCACCGCCTCGTGGCACCCCTTGACGTGATTCCAACACCAAAAATTCCAATAAATATAGAAACCTCTGAAAAGAAACTTAGATCGGTATTTCCCTCGCTGCAAGCCTCCAGAGCCACGAAAAACCAATCAGGAGCCCATTCCGGCACCTTGTCGGAGGGGGAAACCATCACCGGAGGCCATCTTCATCATCCCGGCGCTCTCCATGACGAGGAGGGAGTAGTTCACCCTCAGGGCTGAGGGTATGTACTAGTAGCTATGTGTTTGATCTCTCTCTCTCTCATGTTCTTGATATGCAACGATCTTGATGTATCGCGAGCTTTATTGATATAGATGAATCATATGGAGTTTTCCCCTCTCTATCTTGTTGTGATGAATTGAGTTTCCCATTTGAAGTTTTCTTATCGGATTGAGCCTGTAAGGATTTGAGAACACTTATGTATGTCTTGCGATGGGATATGCGTGGTGACAATGGGATGTTCTATTGATTCACTTCATGTATGTTTTGGTGATCAACTTGCGGGTTCCGTGACCTTGGGAATCTATGCATTGGGGTTGGCACACGTTTTTGTCTTGAATCTCCAGTAGAAACTTTGGGGCACTCTTTGAGGTTCTTTGTGTTGGATTGAACATGACGAATGTGAAATTGCGTGATGCATATCATATAATCAAGCCCATGGATACATGTGGTGACATTGGAGTATCTAGGTGACATTAGGGTTTTGGTTGATGTGCGTCTTAAGGTGTTATTTTAGTACGAACTCTAGGGTTGTTCGTGACACTTATAGGGATAGCTCATAAGATTGATCAAAAAAGATAACTTTGAGGTGGTTTCATACCCTACAATAAGTTCTTTGTTAGTTCTATGCTATTTGTGACTTTGGAGTGAACTCTTTGTCGCACGAGAGGTCCTTACAAATGGTTCAACTATGTTAGTATTGTTGAGAGAAAATGCACTAGTGAAAGTAAGAACCCTAGGCCTTGTTTTCAAGCATCGCAATACCGTTTGTGCTCACTTTTGTTACTTGTTACCTTTCTATTTTTATATTTCTAGATTACAAAAAACTATATCTACCATCCATATTGCACTTGTATCACCATCTCTTCGCCGAACTAGTGCACCTATACAATTTCCATTGTATTGGGTGTGTTGGGGACACAAGAGACTCCTTGTTATTTGATTGCAGGGTTGTTTGAGAGAGGCCATCTTCATCATATGCCTCCCATGTATTGATAAACCTTAGGTCATCCACTTGAGGGAAAATTGCCACTGTCCTACAAAACTCTGCGCTTGGAGACCCAACACAAGTCTACAAGAAGAAGGTTGCGTAGTAGACATCAAGCTCTTTTCTGGCGCTGTTACCGGGGAGGTGAGTGCTTGGAGGTATATATTTAGATCTTGCAATCAAATATTTTAGTTTCTTGTTTTTCACTAGTTTGGTTTTATAAAAAAACTACAAAAAATGGAATTGAGGTTGCCTCATATGCTTCATCTTTTTAATGTCTTTCGTGAAAATGATGGAAAGGAAAATTGTGCTCTGGTGTTAGAAGAAGAAGTTATTAAAATGTTTGGAACTAAATCTTTGAGTGATGAGCATGATTTCAATATTGTTAGTAGGAATTCTCTGAATATTCATGATGCTAATGATATCCAAAGCCACAAGCTTGGGGATGCTATGTTTGATGAAGCTGATATTTTTTGTCGCCCAAGTTTTGATGAGCAAAACTATTATGATGATAGCTTGCCTACTATATATGATGATTATTGTGATGACATGTATTCTATAAAGAGTGATGAGAACCATGAAACTTGTCATCATGATTTTCATATTCAAACTGGTTATGTCAATCAAGTATCTCATGATAGTTATTTTGTTGAGTTTGCTCCCACTACTTTGCATGAGAAGAATTTTGCTTGCATGGATAGCAATAAACATTCTATGCTTGTAGATCATGAAAATAATGCTTTATGTGCTGGTTATATTGTGTAATTCCTTCATGATGCTACTCAAAATTATTATGAGGGAGGAACATATGCTCGTAGGAATTACAATAATATCAAGTTTCCTCTCTATGTGTTCAAGGTTTTGAAGTTTTGCTTGTTTTGCCTTCCTATGCTAGTTGATTCTTGCTCCAATAAATTGTTTGCTCACAAAATACCTATGCATACGAAGTGGGTTAGATTTAAATATACTTGTCATGAGATTCATTATGCTCTTTTGCATGTTTCAATTATTATTCCTATACAAGCATCATTGAAATCATCATGCCTAGCTAAAAGGCATTAAAGAAAAGCGCTTGTTGGGAGACAACCCAACACTTTTACTTTTTGTTTTAATATGTTCAGATGATTAATATACTGTAGTAATCATTTTTTGTGTCTTTTATTTCAATAAAGTGTCAAGTAAAGCCTTTGGGATAGTGTGGATACTTGCTTGTTTGATTCTTTGCAAAAACAGAAAGTTTTGCGCCCAGTATATGAATTATATGATTTTACTTGAGTGTACAAAAATTCTGAAATTTTTACAAAGCATTTCTACGCAAATTCTGTGAAATTTCCTAATTTTTCAGAACTTTTAGATTCAGGTAAGTATGGTGATCATTTAGATCTTTACAAACTATTCTGTTTTTGACAGATTCTGTTTTCCATGCATAGTTTGCTTGTTTCAAGTGTTCCTATAGCTTATATTGAGTAATATAAATTGTGGGAATGATGGAATATAGTAGCCATCATGTGAGAAAATTATGAATCTTGTCTTTACAGTACCTAAGTGAATGATTTATCTTTATTACACTAACCCTTCTCACAAAGTTCCGTTAAGTTTTGTGTGATTGAAGTTTTCAAGTTTTGGGTGAGACACCAATATGAGGAGAATAAGGAGTGACAGCAACCAAAGCTTGGGGATGCCCAAGGCACCCCCAAGGTAATATTCAAGGAAGACTCAAGCGTCTAAGCTAGTGGATTCCCCGGAAGGCATCCCCTCTTTCGTCTTCAACACTATCGGTATATCTCACTTGGGGCTATATTTTATTCTTCACATAATATGAGTTTTCTTGGAGCGTAATTTTATTCTGTTGTTCTATGTTAGGTGTTATTTATAATCTTTTTTTTCAATAAAAGTTCCAAGAAACGCCTTAGGATGCTTGCATTGCATGTTTTGATATGTGCTGGGTAAAAACATAAACTCCCACTCAAATTAACATCCCTCCGGTCATTCAAGTGGTACATGATCCAAATTTGCCAACTCAAGTCCGATCATCATGTGAGTTGAGGTGGTTTAAATGGTGAACATCATCATGTTGATCATATCTACCATATGATTCATGATCGACCTTTCGGTCTCTTGTGTTCCGAGGCCATGTGTGTACATGCTAGGCTCTTCAAGTTTAACCCGAGTGTTCTGCACATGCAACACTATCTTGCACCCGTTGTATGTGAACGTAGAGTCTATCACACCCGATCATCACGTGGTGTCTCGACACGACGAACTTTCGCAATGGTGCCACTCAGGGAGAACACAATTTATCTTGAAATTTAAGTGAGGGATCACCTTATAATGCTACCGTCATCATAAGCAAAACAAGGTGCATAAAAAGATTAACATCACATGCAAATCATAAGTGACATGATATTACCATGAACTTGTGCTTTTGATCCTCATCTTCAAAGCACCGGCATGATCTCTATCATCACCGGCATGACACCATGATCTCCATCAATGTTTCTCCATTGGGGTTGTCGTGCCACCTGTTTCTTCCACGACTATTGCTAACTCATAGCGATAAAGTAAAAAAGCAAAAAACAAAAATAATTAAAGATAACCCTATGGGTCCTGTTGGTTGCCATACTCATCGACATGCAAGTCGTGATATTCTATACAAAACATGATCATCTCATACATCACATATATATCTCATCATGTAATTGGCCATATCACATCACAACATACACTACAAAAACAAGTTAGACGTCCTCTAATTGTTGTTGCAAGTCTTACGTGGCTGCTACAGGTATCTAGCAAGAACAATTCTCACCTACGCAAAACCACAATGGTGATACTCAAATTTCTATTCAACCTTCTCAGGAACCGCCTTTGTCGAATCCAATCCAACTAGAGTAGGAGAGACAAACACCCGTCAGTCGATGGATCCGGTCTCTCGTAAGCGTACGAGTAAGGTTGGTCCGGACCGCTTCATCCCACAATACTGCTGAACCAAAACACGACCAAGGGAGGAAGTAATATAAGTATCAACACCCACAAACTCCTTTGTGTTCTACTCGTGATCTCATCTACACATAGACCTAGCTCATGATGCCACTGTTGGGGAACTTTGCATGGGAAACAAAAAAATTCCTATGCACACGCAAGATCTATCCATGGTGATGAGCATCTACGAGAGGGAGAGTGGATCTACATACCCTTGTAGATCGCTAAGTGGAAGCGTTAAGAAACGCGGTTGATGTAGTCGAACATCTTCCCGATCCAAGCACGAGCCGTCCCATGATCTCATCATGAGACGTCCCGCGATCCCATCATGTTCCTTCCGATCTAGCGCCGGACGGACGGCACCTCCGCGTTCAACACACATGCAGCTTGATGACGCCTTAACCTCCTCGATCCAGTGAGCGATGGTGAAGTAGTAGATGAGTCTGGGCAGCACAATGGCGTGGTGATGGTGGTGGTGAAGAACAACCTCCGTAGGGCTTTGCCAAGCACAACGGAAACTATGACGGATGATAAACTAGAGGGATGGGGTTGCCGACACACGGCTTGGGGAAACTTGATGTGTTCCAGGTGCTAGACCCGCCCCTTTACTCATCTGCTGAGCCTTGGGGTCAAAACTTGGAGAAAAATCCTCCTCAAGGTCGGTTTCCCCGTAAGGCAACAGTCCTCCTCGGACTCCAGGACCAGACGCCTGGGTCCTCGGCGTTTGGCCCCAGAAGCCAGGGTCCCTGGCGTCCAACCCCTGGCCTCTGCAAAACTCCTTTTGCACCTTCCAAAAGCCTCGTGGGATTTACCCCTTGGCCCAAATAAAGTGTTCTTGTACCCTGAAGATTTTCGGGAAACATCCAAAACTCTTCCGGTGAATTCCGAAACCCTTCTGGAGACCAAACACTATTATCCCATATATCAATCTTTACCTCCGGATTATTCCGGAGCTTCTCGTCATGTTTGGGATCTCATCCAGGACTCCGAACAACTTTCGGTCACCAACATAACAACTCAACTATACTTATATTTTCACCAAACGTTAAGTGTGTAGACCCTACGGATTCGAGAACTATGAAGACAAGACCGAGACACCTCTACAGTCAATAACCAATAGCGGTACCTGGATGCCCATATTGGTTCCTACATATTCTATGAAGATCTTTATCGGTTGAACCTCTATCTCAATGATTCAGTTAATCCCATACGTTGTTCCCTTTGTTCTTTGGTATCTTACTTGCCCGAGATTCGATCGTCGGTATCTCTATACCTAGTTCAATCTCGTTACCGGCAAGTCTCTTTACTCGTTCCATAATACAAGATCCCGTGGCTAACTCTTTAGTCACATTGATTTCAAGGCTTATAGTGATGTTGTATTACTGAATGGGCCCTAAGATACCTCTCCGTCAGACGGAGTAACAAATCCCAGTCTTGATCCATGCCAACCCAATAGACACCCTCGGAGATACCTGTAGAGCACCTTTATAGTCACCCAGTTACATTGCGACATTTGATACAGACAAGATACTCCTCCGGTGTCAGTGAGTTGCATGATATCATGGTCATAGGAACAGATACTTGACATGCAGAAAACTGTAGCAATAAACTGACACGAACATATGCTACGTTTATAGTTTGGTTCTTGTCCATCACATCATTCTCCTGATGATGTGATCTCGTTATCAAATAACATCTCATGTTCATGACTAGGAAACCTTAACCATCTTTGATCAATGAGCTAGTCTACTAGAGGCATACTAGGAACAAAGTGTTGTCTATATACCCACACATGTATTTTAGTTTCCAATTAACAAAATTATAGCATGGATAATAAACGATTATCACGAACAAGGAAATATAATAATAACCAATTTATTATTGCCTCTAGTGCATATTTCCAACAGTCTCCCACTTGCACTAGAGTCAATAATCCAGTTCACATCACCATGTGATTTACATTGTTATGAATCTAACACCCAACGAGTTCTGGGGTTCGATGATGCTTTGCATGTGAGAGAGGTCTTTAGTCAACGGGTCTACGACATTCAGATCTGTGTGTACTTTCCAAATCTCTATGTCACTGTAGACACTGCTACCACACTCCACATGGAGCTATTCCAAATGGTTGTTCCATTATACATATTCGGATTGCTACTAAGAGTCATCCGTATTGGTGTTAAAGCTTGCATCGACATAACCCTTTACAACGAACTCTTTATCACCTCCATAATATAGAAATATTTCCTTAGTCCTCTAGTTACTAAGGATAATTTTGACCGCTCTCCTCCACTCCTAGATCACTCTTGCACCCCTTGACAGACTCATGGAAACGCACACATAGGTGCGGTACACAACATGGCATACTATATAGAACCTATGGATAAGGCATAGGGGATGACCTTCGTCCTTTCTCTTTCTTCTGCCATGGTAGAGCTTTGAGTCTTACTCAACTTGACACCTTACAAATCAGGCAAGAACTCTTTCTTTGACTGATCCATTTTGAACTCTTTCAAAATCTTCTCAAGGTATTTACTCATTGAAAAATCTTATCAGGCATCTTGATCTATCTCTTATAGATCTCGATGCCCAACAATTAAGTAGCTTCATTCTGGGTATTCCTTTGAAAAACTCCTTTTCAAACAACCCTTTATGCTTTCTAGAAATTCTACATCATTTCTGATCAACAATATGTCATCCACATATGCTTATCAGAAACTCTATAGTGCTCCCATTCACTTTATTGTATATACAAGTTTCTAATAAACTTTGTATAGACTTAAAAACTTTGATCACCTCATCAAAGTGTATATTCCATATCCGAGATGCTTGCTCCATTCCATAGAAGGATCACTGGAGGTTGCACACCTTTTAGCATCCTTAGAACTGACAAAACCTTCTGGTTGTATCACATACAACCTTTCCTCAAGGAAACCATTAAGGAAACGATGTTTTGACATCCATCTGCCAGAGTTCATAATTGAAAAATGCAGCAACTGCTAACATAATTCCAACAGACTTTAGCATCGCTACGGGTGAGAAAGTCTCATCGTAGTCAACTCCTTGAACTTGGCAGAAACTTCTTTGTGACAAGTCGAGCTTTATAAATGGTGACATTCACCATCAGCGTCTGTCTTCATCTTGAAGGTCCATTTATACTCAACGACCTGTCGTCCCACGGGCAAGTTACCAAAGTCCATACTTGGTTTTCACACCTGGATCCTTTCTCAGATTTCATGGCCTCTAACCATTTTTTGGAATCCAGGCCCATCATTGCTTCTCCATAGTTCGTAGGTTCATCGTTGTCCAACAACATGACCTCTAAGACAGGGTTGTCGTACCACTCAGGAGCAGTACGCATCCTTGTCGGCCTACGAGCTTCAATAGTAACTTGATCCAAAGCTTCATGATCATTATCATTAACTTCCTCTTCAATTGATGTAGGCTCCACAGAAACATCTTTCTGTGTTGTTCTACTCTCTGGTTAAAACAAAGGTTTAACAACCTCATCAAGTTCGATCTTCCTCCCACTCAATTCTTTCGAGAGAAACTCTTTCTCGAGAAAATACCCAGTTTTAGCAAAAAAACACTTTGTACTCGGATCTAAGATAGAAGGTATACCCAACTGTTCTTAGCGTATTCTATGAAGATGCACATTTCCGCTTTGTGCTCGAGCTTATCAGACATAAGTGTCGCATTCCCAAACTCTGAGAAATGACAGCTTAGGTTTCTTCCAAACCATATGGTGTCATCTCAACGGATTTAGATGGTTCCCAATTTAAAGTGAATGTAGTTGTCTCTAATGCATAACCCCAAAACGATAGTGCCAAAACGATAAGACACATCATAGTTCACACCATATCCAATAGAGCACGACTACGACGTTCGGACAAACCATCACACTATGGTGTTCCATGTGGCGTGAGTTGTGAAACAACTTTCACATTGTCTTAAGTTGTATACCAAACTCGTAACTCAGATATTCTCCTCCATGATCATATCATAGACATTTTATCTTCTTGTCACGATGACTTCACTCTGAATTTGCTTGAACTTTTCAAACGACTCAGACTTGTGTTTCATTAAGTAAATATACCCATATCTACTCAAATCATCAGTGAAGGTAAGAAAACAACAATATCCACCGCACACTACAACACTCATTGCATTGCATACATCAACATGTATCATTTCCAATAAATCACTTGCCCGCTCCATCAAGGCGGAAAACGGGGTTTTAGTCATCTTACCCAAGAGGCATGGTCTGCATGTCTCAACCGATTCAAAATCGAATGAGTCCAAAGATCCATCGGCATGGAGTTTCTTCATGCGCTTTACACCTATATGACATTTAGCGGCAGTGCCACAAGTATGTGGTACTATCATTGTTAACTTTGTATCCTTTGGCATATATGTTATGAACATGTGTATTACTACGATCAAGATTTAACAAACCATTCTCATTGAGTGCATGACCATTGAAGGTATTATTCATGTAAACAGAATAGCCGTTATGCTCTAACTTAAATGGATAACCGTATTGCAATAAACACGATCTAATCACGTTCATGCTCAATGCAAACACCAAATAACATTTATTTAGGTTCATCACTCATCCTGAGGGTCGATGGAGTGTGCGATGGTGATCACATCAACCTTGGAAACACTTCCAACATCGTCACCTCACCCTTAGCTAGCCTTCGTTTATTCTAGAGATTTTATTTCGAGTTACTAACATTTAGCAACTGAACAGGTATCCAATACCCAGGTGCTACTAGCAGTACTAGCAAGGTACACATCAATAAAATGTATATCAAATATACTTCTGTCGACGTTGCTAGCCTTCTTATCTATCAAGTATCTAGGGTTGTTCCACTTCAGCGATCGTTCTCCTCATAAACGAAGCACTTAGTCTCGGGTTTGGGTTCAACTTTTGGGTTGCTTCACTGGAGCAGCAACTGACTTGCCATCCATGAAGTTTCCCTCCTTACCCTTTCCCTTTTCGAAACTAGTGGTTTTACTAACCATCAACACTTGATGCTCCTTCTTGATATCTACCTTCACGGTGTCAAACATCGTGAATAGCTCGGGGATCATGATTTCCATCCCTGGCATAATTATAGTTCATCACGAAGTTGTAGTAGCTTAGTGACAGTGACCTGGAGAACTATATCAATCACTATTTTATTTGGAAGATCAACTCCCACTCGATTCAAGCGATTGTAGCACCCAGACAATCTGAGCACATGCTCAACGATTGAGCTATTCTCCTTCATCCTGCAGGCAAAGAATCTTGTTGGAGATCTCATATCTGACAACACGGGCACGAGCCTAAGATCCCAATTTTAGCTCTTAGAACATCTCATATGTTCCATGACATTCAAAACGTTTTGGATCCTGAATTCTAAGCCATAATGCAAAATGCACTGAACTATCAAGTAGTCATCAAAACATGCCTGTCAGATATTCACAACATCCACAGACGACGCTAGAGGGGATGGCGCACCGAGCGGTGCATCAAGGACATAAGCCTTTTGTGCAGCAACTGAGGACAATCCTCTGACCACGGACCCATTCCGCATTATTGCTACCATCATCTTTCAACTCTATTTCTCTAGGAACATATAAAAATTCAAGGGACCAACAGCGCGAGCTAGTAATCTACGACATAATTTGCAAATACATTTTGACTATGTTCATGATAATGAGTTTAGTTAATCATATTACCTAAGAACTCCCACACAAATTGACATCCCTCCAGTCATTCAAGTGGTACATGATCCAAATTCACCAACTCAAGTCCGATCATCACGTGAGTTGAGGTGGTTTGAATGGTGAACATCATCATGTTGATCATATCTACTATATGACTCATGTTCGACCTTTCGGTCTCTTGTGTTCCAAGGCCATGTCTGTACATGCTAGGCTTGTCAAGTTTAACCCGAGTGTTCTGCATGTGCAACACTGGCTTGCACCCGTTGTATGTGAACGTAGAGTCTATCAGACGCGATCATCACGTGGTGTCTCGACACGACAAACTTTCGCAATGGTGCACACTCGGGGAGAACACAATTTATCTTGAAATTTAAGTGAGGGATCACCTTATAATGCTACCATTGTCCTAGCAAAACAAGGTGCATAAAAATATTAACATCACATGCAAATTATAAATGACATGATATGGCCATGAACTTGTGCTTTTGATCCTCATCTTCAAAGCACCGGCATGATCTCCATCGTCACCGGCATGACACCATGATCTCCATCATCTTGATATCCATCAACGTGTCACCATCGGGGTTGTCGCGCCGACTATTGCTTCCACGACTATTGCTAACTCATAACGACAAAGTAAAGCAAAAACGGCAAAAATAATTAAAGACAGCCCTATGGCTCCTGTCGGTTGCCGTACTCATCGACATGCAAGTCGTGATATTCTATACAAAACATGATCATCGCATACATCACATATATATATCATCATGTAATTGGACATATCACATCACAACATACCCTAAAAAAACAAGTTAGACGTCCTCTAATCGTTGTTGCAAGTTTAACGTGGCTGCTATGGGTATCTAGCAAGAACAATTCTCACCTACGCAAAAACCACAACGGTGCAACTCAAATGTCTATTCAACCTTCTCAAGGACCGCCTTTGTCGAATCCGATCCAACTAGAGTAGAAGAGACACACACCCGCCAGCCATCTTTGTGCAACAAAGTTACACGTGAGTCGATGGAACCGGTCTCTCGTAAGCGTACGAGTAAGGTTGGTCCGGGCTGCTTCATCCCACAATACCGTTGAACCAAAACATGACCCAAGGGAGGGAGCAATCTAAGCATCAACACCAACAAACTCCTTTGTGTTCTACTCATGATCTCATCTACACATAGACCTAGCTCATGATGCCACTGTTGGGGAACATTGCATGTGAATCAAAAAAATTCCTACGCACACGCAAGATCTATCCATGGTGATGAGCATCTACAAGTGGGAGAGTGGATCTACATACCCTTGTAGATCGCTAAGCGAAAGCATTAAGAAATGCGGTTGATGTAGTCAAACATCTTCGCGATCCAATCACGAGCCACCCCACGATCTCATCATGAGCCGTCCCGCAATCACATCATGTTCCTTCAGATCTAGCGCCGAACGGACGGTACCTCCGCGTTCGACACACGTGCGGCTCCATGACACCTTCACCTCCTCGATCTAGCGAGCGATGGTGAAGTAGTAGATGAGTTCCGGCAGCATAACGGCGTCGTGATGGTGGTGGTGAAGAACAATCACCATAGGGCTTCGCCAAGCACAATGGAAACTATGACAGAGGATAAACTAGAGGGACGGGGTTGCCGACACACGGCTTGGGGAAACTTGATGTGTTCCAAGTGCTAGCCCTGCCCCTTTATTTATATGCTAAGCCTTGGGGTCGAAACTTGGAGAAAAATCCTCCTCGAGGTCGGTTTGCCCGTAAGGCAAGAGTCCTCCTCGGACTCCAGGACCACACGCTAGGGTCCTCGGCCTCTGCCCCCAAACGCCAGGTTCCCTGGCATCTGGCCCCTGGCCTCCGCAAAACTCCTTTTGCACCTTCCAAAAGCCTCATGGGCTTGACCCCTTGGCCCAAATAAAGTGTTCTTGCACCCCGAACATTTCGGGAAACATTGGAAACTCTTTCGGTGAATTCCAGAACCGTTCCGGAGACCAAACACTATTATCCCATACATCAACCTTTACCTCCGGACTATTCTCGAGCTCCTCGTCATATCCGAGATCTCATCCAGGACACCGAACAACTTTCAGTCACCAACATAACAACTCAACTATACTTATATCGTCACCAAACATTAGGTGTGTAGACCCTGCGGGTTTGAGAACTATGCAGACATGACCGAGACACATCTATGGTGAATAACCAATAGCGGGACCTGGATGCCCATATTGGTTCCTACATATCCTACGAAGATCTTTATCGGTTGAACCTCTATGTCAAGGATTCAGTTAATCCCGTACGTTGTTCCCTTTGTTCTTCTGTATGTTACTTGCCCAAGATTCCAATGTCGGTATCTCTATACCTAGTTCAATCTCATTATCGGCAAGTCTCTCTACTCATTCCGTAATACAAGATCCTGTGTCTAACTCTTTAGTCATATTGCTTGCAAGGCTTATAGTGATGTTATATTACCGAGTGGGCCCTGAGATACCTCTCCATCATAAGGAGTAACAAATCCGAGTCTTGATCCATGCCAACCCAACAAACACCCTCGAAGATACCTATAGAGAACCTTTATAGTCACCCAGTTACGTTGCGACGTTTGATACACACAAGGTACTCCTCCGATGTCAGTGAGTTGCATGATCTCATGGTCATAGGAACAGATACTTGACATGCAGAAAACTATAGCAATAAACTAACACGGTCATATGCTACGTTTATAGTTTGGGTCTTGTCCATCACATCATTCTCCTATTGATGTTATACCGTTATCTAATAACATCTCATGTTCATGGCTAGGAAACCTTAACCATCTTTGATCAACGAGCTAGTCTACTAGAGGCATACTAGGAACACGGTGTTGTTTGTATACCCACACATGTATTTATTTTAGAATTAATACAATTATAGTATGGATAATAATCGATTATCACGAACAAGGTAATATAATAGTAACCAATTTATTATTGCCTCTAGGTAATATTTCCAATACTAATTATCGAGTTGTAATTCTTGAGTTGTAAGTAAATAAAAGTGTGATGATCATCACTATTAGAGCATTGTCCCATGTGAGGAAAGGATGATGGAAGCTATGATTCCCTAACAAGTTGGGATGAGTCTCCAGACTTTACAAAATAAATAAAAGAGGCCAGAGAATCCCAAATAAAAAAAGAGGCCAAAGATGCCCACAAAAAAAAGAAAAAAATAAGAGAAAAAATGAGAGATAAGGGGCAATGCTGCTATCCTTTACCACACTTGTGCTACAGAGTAGCACCATGTTTTTCATATAGAGAGTCTCCTATATTGTCACTTTCATATACTAGTGGGAAGTTTTCACTATAGAACTTGGCTTGTATATTCAAATGATGGGCTTCCTCAAATTGCCCTAGGTCTTCGTGAGCAAGCGTGTTGGATGCACACCCACTTAGTTTCTTTTTGATATTTCATACATTTATAGCTCTAGTGCAGCTGTTGCATGGCAATCCCTACTCACTCACATTGATATCTAATAAGGGGCATCTCCATAGCCCGTGATATGCCTAGTTGATGTGTGACCATCTTCTCCTTTTCTTCATAACCTCTACCATATTCTGTTCCACCTATAGTGCTATATCCATGGCTCATGCTCATGTACTGTGTGAGAGTTGAAACGGTTTGAGAACATAAAAGGTGTGAAACAATTGCTTGACTTGTCATCAGGGTTGTGCATGATATAGATACTTTGTGTGGGGAAAATGGAGCATAGCCAGACTATATGATTTTGTAGGGATAACTTTCTTTTGCCATGTTATTCTGAAGAGACATAATTGCTTTGTTAGTATGCTTGAAGTATTACTGTTTTTATGTCAAAATTAAGCTTTTGGTTTGAGTCTTATGGATCTGAACATTCTTGCCACAATAAAGATTATTACTTGGATAAATATGTTAGGTAGCATTCGCACTTCATAAATTATTTTGTTTATCATTTACCTACTCGAGGACGAGCAGGAATTAAGCTTGTGGATGCTAATACGTCTCTAACGTATCTATAATTTATGAAGTATTCATGCCATGTTTACAACAATTCTATATGATTTTGGTATGATTTTATTAGAACTAACCCAGACTGACACTGTTTTCAGCAGAACTACCATGGTGTCGTTTTTTGTGTAGAAATAGAAGTTCTCGGAATGGGCTGAAAATTTAGTATGATTTTTTGTGGACCAAAAGAGACCCCTGAAGCATTGGAGCTGGGCCAGAAGAGCCACGCGGAGGCGGCAAGCCAGCCAGGTGCGGCCACCACCCTGGTCGCGCCTAGCAGGCTTGCCACCGCCTCGTGGCACACTTTGATGTGATTCCAACGCCAAAAAATCCTATAAATATAGAAACCTCCAAAAAAACCTAGATCGGGAGTTCCGCTGCCGCAGGCCACCAGAGCCACGAAAAACCTATCGGGAGCCCATTCCGGCACCCTGCCAGAGGGGGAAACCATCACCGGAGGCCATCTTCATCATCACGACGCTCTTCATGATGAGAAGGTACTAGTTCACCCTCACGGATGAGGGTATGAGTAGCTATGTGTTTGATTTCTCTCTCTCTCTCTCTCTCTCTCTCTCGTGTTCTTGAGATGGCACGATCTTGATGTACCGTGAGCTTTATTGATATAGATGAATCATATGGAGTTTTCCCCTCTCTCTCTTGTTGTGATGAATTGAGTTTTCCCTTTGAAGTTTTCTTATCGGATTGGGTCTTTAAGGATTTGAGAACACTTATGTATGTCTTGCGATGGGATATCCCTGGTGACAATGGGATGTTCTATTGATTCACTTGATCTATGTTTTGGTGATCAACTTGCGGGTTCCGTGACCTTGGGAATCTATGCATAGGGGTTGGCACACGTTTTTGTCTTGAATCTCCGATAGAAACTTTGGGGCACCCTTTGAGGTTCTTTGTGTTGGATTGAACATGACGAATGTGAAATTGTGTGATGCATATCGTATAATCAAGCCCATGGGTACCTGTGGTGACATTGGAGTATCTAGGTGACATTAGGGTTTTGGTTGATGTGTGTCTTAAGGTGTTATTTTAGTACGAACTCTAGGGCTGTTCATGACAATTATAGGGATAGCTCACAAAGATTGATCAGAAAGATAACTTTGAGGTGGTTTCGTACCCTACAATAATTTCTTCGTTAGTTCTCTGCTATTTGTGACTTTGAAGTGAACTCTTTGTCGCACAAGAGGTCCTTACATATGATTCAACTATGTTAGTATTGTTGAGAGAAAATGCACTAGTGAAAGTATGAACCCTAGGCCTTGTTTCAAGCATTTCAGTACCGTTTTTGCTCACTTTTGTTACTTGTTACCTTGCTGTTTTTATATTTTCAGATTACAAAAACCTATATCTACCATCCATATTGCACTTGTATCACCATCTCTTCGCTGAACTAGTGCACTTAGACAATTTGCCATTGTATTGGGTGTGTTGCGGACACAAGAGACTCCTTGTTATTTGATTGCAGGGTTGTTCGAGAGATACCATCTTCATACTATGCCTCCCACAGATTGATAAACCTTAGGTCATCCACTTGAGGGAAAATTGCCACTGTCCTACAAAACTCTACGCTTGGAGGCCCAACACAAGTTTACAAGAAGAAGGTTGCATAGTAGACATCAGCCTCCAGTACCCATCTTCTGCTATATGAAGGGTTTTGACCTGGAAAAAATCATAAGAGAGCTTTCAGGACGAAGCGACGCCGTCTCGAGGCGGAACTTGGGCAGAACCATTCTAGAGCTCCGGCGGAGCTGTTCTGCCGGGTAAAATTCCCTCCCGGAGGGGGAAATCGAAGCCATCGTCATCACCAAAGATCCTCTCGTTGAGAGGGCATCAGTGTCCATCAACATCTTCACTAGCACCATCTCCTCTCCAAACCCTAGTTCATCTCTTGTATCCGATCTTTGTCTCAAAACCTCACATTGGTACCTGTGGGTTGCTAGTAGTGTTGATTACTCCTTGTAGTTGACGCTAGTTGGTTTACTTTGTGTAAGATCATGTGTTCAGATCCTTTATGATAATTAATACTCCTATGATTATGAACATGAACATGTTTTGTGAGTAGTTACGTTTGGTCCTGAGGACATGGGATAAGTCTTGTTATAAGTAATCATGTGAATTTGGTATTCGTTTGATATTTTCATGAGATGTATGTTGTCTCTCGTCTAGTGGTGTTATGTGAATGTCGACTACATAACACTTCACCATTATTTGGTCCTAGGGGAAGGCATTGGGAATTAATAAGTATATGATGGGTTTCTAGAGTGATAGAAGCTTAAACCCTAGTTTATTCGTTGCTTCGTAAGGGGCTAATTTGGATCCATATGTTTCATGCTATGGTTAGATTTATCTTAATTCTTCTTTCATAGTTGCGGATGCTTGTGAGAGAGGTTAATCATAAGTGGGAGGTTTGTCCAAGTAATGGCAGAACCCAAGCACCGGTCCACTCACATATCAAACTATCAAAGTAACGAACGCGAATCAAATGAGCATGATCAAAACTAGCTTGACAGAAATTCCCATGTGTCCTCGGGAGCACTTTGCTTTATATAAGAGTTTGTCCAGGCATGTCCTTTACTACAAAAAGGATTGGGCTACCTTGCTGCACCTTTGCTACACTTTTTACTTGTTACTCGTTACAAATTATCTTATCGCAAAACTATCTGTTACCGATAATTTCAGTGCTTGCAGAGAATACCTTACTGAAAACCGCTTGTCATTTCCTTCTGCTCCTCATTGGGTTCAACACTCTTACTTATCGAAAGTACTACAATAGATCCCCTATACTTGTGGGTCATCATGACTCTTTTCTCGGGCCGTTCCTGGGGAGTGAAGCGCCTTTGGTGAGCGGAATTTTGTAAGGAAAAAAATTTATATAGTGCGTCGAAATTTACTGTCACTTGTTACTATGGAAAATAATCCTTTGAGGGGCTTGTTCGGGGTATCTTCACCTCGACGAGAAGCACAAAGAGTTGCTCCTCAACCTACTGAACCTACTAAAATATTTATTATGAAATTCCTTCGGGTATGATAGAGAAACTGCTAGCTAATCCTTATGCAGGAGATGGAACACTACATCCTGATTTGCATCTAATATATGTGGATTACTTAAGCTTGCAGGTCTGCCCGAGGATCATGTCGAGAAGAAGGTCTTTCCTTTATCTTTGAAGGAGAAGGCATTGCCATGGTATAGGCTATGTGATGATATTGGATCATGGATCTACAACCGATTGAAAATGGAATTTCATCAGAAGTTTTATCCTATGCATCTGGTTCATCATGATCGGAGTTATATCTATAATTTTTGGCCTCGTGAAGGAGAAAGTATCGCTCAAGCTTGGGGGAGGCTTTAGTCAATGTTATATTCATGCCCCAATCATGATCTCTCAAGGGAAATTATTATTCAGAATTT
Source organism: Hordeum marinum (assembly GCA_022496015.1). Taxonomy (NCBI): domain Eukaryota; kingdom Viridiplantae; phylum Streptophyta; class Magnoliopsida; order Poales; family Poaceae; genus Hordeum; species Hordeum marinum. The sequence goes on from CM039672.1 coordinate 393,754,811, forward strand.
TTATGCTTGGCTTTCTCGTAATGATCAATCCATGCTCGATACTTCTTGTACTGGTTCCTTTATGAAGAAAGATATTGAATTCAAATGGGGTTTATTAGAAAGAATTAAACACAACTCTGAAGATTGGGAACTCTAAGAAGGTAAGGAGTCAGGTATAAACCTTATGTTTGATTGTGTTAAATCCTTCGTAGACACCGATGTTTTTCATGAATTTAGCACTAAATTTGGACTTGACTCTGAGATAGTAGCTTCTTTCTGTGAATCTTTTGTTGCTCATGTTGATCTCACTAAGGGGAAGTGGTTTAAATATCATCCTCCCGTTGAAGTGAAAGTAGTTGAACCTATTAAAGTTGAAGAAGAAACTATCACTTATAATGTTGATCCTATTATTCCTACTACTTATATTGAGAAACCACATTTCCCTGTTAGAATAAAGGAACATGCTAAAGCTTCAACTGTGGTTCGTAAGAGCTATGCTAGAACACCTACACCCCCTGAGCAAATTAAAGTTGAACCTAGTATTACTATGGTTAAAGATCTCTTGGTTGATAATACTGATGGACATGTTATTCATTTCTATGATGAAGCTGCTAGAATAGCTAGACCTGATGCTAAAGACAAACATAGACCTATTGTTGGCATGTGTGTTGTCTCTATTAAAATAGGAGATCATTGTTATCATGGCTTATTTGATGTGGGTGCTAGTGTGAGTGCAATTCCCTTTACCTTAGATAAAGAAATGATGAATGATATTGCACCAGCTGAGCTAGAGGAAATTGATGTTACCATTAAGCTTGCTAATAGAGATACTATAGCACCAGTTGGGATTGTTAGAGATGTTGAAGTCTTGTGTGGTAAAATAAAATATCCTACTGATTTTCTTGTCCTTGGTTCCCCACAAGATGACTCTTGTCCCAATGATGGTTAAATCCTAAAATGAAAGAAGTGGTAAGAAATGAAATATTAAATATTTTGGAGGCAGTTATTATCCTATTGCTGATAGTAGATGGGTTAGTCCCATTCATTGTGTCCTAATGATAAAAATGAATTGATCCCGCAAAGAATTGTTACAGGATATAGAATGGCAAATGATTTTAGGAAATTAAATAAAGCTACTAGGAAATATCATTACCCTCTAACTTTTATTGATAAAATGCTAGAAAGACTATCCAAACACACACACTTTTGCTTTCTAGATGGTTATTCTGGCTTCTCTCAAATACTTGTGTCAAAAGAGGACCAAGATAAGACCACTTTTACTTGCCCTTTCGGCAACTTTGCTTATATACGTATGCCTTTTGGTTTATGCAATGTACCTGCTACCTTTCAAAGATGTATGACTGCTATATTCTCTTACTTTTGTGAAAAGATTGTTGAGGTTTTCATGGATGACTTCGCCGTTTACGGAACTTCTTTTGATGATTGCTTGAGCAACCTTGATCGAGTTTTGCAGAGATGTGAAGAAACTAATCTTGTCTTGAATTAGGATAAGTGCCACTTTATGGTTAATGAAGGTATTGTCTTGGGACACAAAATCTCTAAAAGAGGTATTGAAGTTGATAAAGCTAAAGTTGATGCTATTGAAAAAATGTTGTGTCCATGGTTATTAGAGGTATAAGAAGTGTCATTGGTCATGCTGGTTTCTATAGGAGATTTATTAAAGATTTCTCTAAAAAATCTTGGCCTCTCACTAATCTCTTGCAAAAAAGATGTTCTTTTGTTTTTGATGATGATTGTGTGCTACTTCTTGGGCATGCGTTGGTTTCCCGTGAAGAGGAACGGTTTGATGCAGCAAAGTAGATAAGTATTTCCCTCAGATTTTGAGAACCAAGGTATCAATCCAGTAGGAGATACAAGCGAGCCATCAATAGATGTACCTGCACAAGGAATCAAACTCTTGCACCCAACGCTATAAAGGGGTTGTCAATCCCTTCACGGTTATTTGCAAGGATGAGATCTAGTAGAGATAGATATAATAGGATGCTTGAACAGAAAGTAAAACTAAAAGAAAAAAGGGCAACAAGTATTTTTGGTATTTTTGGTTTTAGATCTGAAAATATAATATGGAAAATAGACCCGGGGGCCATAGGTTTCACTAGATGGCTTCTCTCATGATGGCAAGTATTACGGTGGGTGAACAAATTACTGTCGAGCAATTGATAGAAAAGCGAATAATTATGAAGATATCCAAGGCAATGATTATGCATATAGGCATCACGTCCGTGTCAAGTATACCGAAACGATTCTGGATCTACTACTACTACTCCACACATCCACCGACTCCTGCCTGCATCTAGAGTATTAAGTTCATGAAGAACAGAGTAACGCATTAAGTAAGATGACATGATGTAGAGGGATAAACTCAAGCAATATGATGAAAACCCCATCTTTTTACCCTTTATGGCAACAATACAATACGTGCCTTGCTACCCCTACTTTGTCAATGGGTGAGGACACCGTAAGATTTAACCCAAAACTAAGCACTTCTCCCATTGCAAGAATTACCAATCTAGTTGGCCAAACCAAACCAATAACTCGAAGAGACTTGCAAATATATGAAATCATGCATATAAGAATTCAGGAAAGACTCAAATAATATTCATGGATAATCTGGACATAAACCCACAATTCATTGGATCTCGACAAACACACCGCAAAAGAGTATTACACCGGATAGATCTCCATGAAGATCATGAAGAACATGGTATTGAGAAGCAAAGAGAGAGAAGAAGCCATCTAGATACTAGCTATGGACCCATAGGTCTATGGTGAACTACTCACGCATCATCGGAGGGGTAATGGAGTTGATGTAGATACCCTCTGTGATCGAATCCCCCTCTGACAGATTACCAGAAAAGGCTCCAAGATTGGATCTCTCGAGAACGGAGGCTTCTGGCGGCAGAAAAGTGTTTTCATGGCTTGTTCTGATAATGATGGAATATTTGGGAATTTATAGGCCGAAGATTAGGGTTAGGGGAGTTGCCAAGGGCCCACAAGCCTACCCGACGTGGGTGGCCCCCTGGCTACGGCAAGCGGGCTTGTGGCCCCGTGGTAGCTCCTTTGCCTTGGTTCCCAAGTCTCGTGGATTCCTTTTATTCCAGAAAAAATCATTCCGGAGGTTTTATTCCGTTTGGACTCCGTTTAATATTCCGTAGCTGCGAAACTCAAAAACAAGGAAAACACAGAAACTGGCACTAGGCTCTAGATTAATAGGTTAGTCCCAAAATAATATAAAATATCATATTAATGCATATAAAACATCCAAAACAGATAATTTAATAGCATGGAACAATTAAAAAGTATACATCGTTGGAGACGTATCAGCATCCCCAAGGTTAATTCCTGCTCGTCCTCGAGTAGGTAAATGATAAAAACAGAATTTTTGATGTGGAATGCTACCCAACATATGTATCCATGTAATATTCTTTATTGTGGCATCAATATTCAGATCTGTTAGATTCAAAACAATAGTCTAATATTGACATAAAAATAGTAATACTTCAAGCACACCAACAAGGTAGCCGTGTCCTTTCGAAATAACATGGCCTTAGAAAGTTATCCTACAAAATCATATGGTCTGGCTATGCTCCATCTTCTCCACACAAAGTATCTAAATCATGCACAACCCCGATGAACAAGTCAAGCAATTGTTTCACACTTTTGGTGTTCTCAAACCTTTTCAACTCTCACGCAATACATGAGCGTGAGCCATGGATATAGCATTACAGGTGGAATAGAATATGCGGGAGGTGCAAAGGGAAAAAAGGAGAAGATATTCTCACATCAACTAGGTGTATCAACGAGCTATGGAGATGCCCATCGATATATATTAATGTGAGTGAGTAGGGATTGCCATGCAACAAATGCACTTAGAGCTATAAGCGTATGAAAGCTCAAAAAGAAAACTAAGTGGTCGTGCATAATGAATATCCACTAGTTATATGAAAGTGACAAAATAGGAGACTCTCTATCATGAAGATCATGGTGCTACTTTGAAGCACAAGTGTGGAAAAATATAGTAGCAATTGTCCCTTCTCTATTTCTCTCATTTTTTTTGGTGGGCTTCTTTGGCCTGTTTTTGTTGTTGTTGTTTGGGCTTCGCTGGCCTCTTTTATTTTTTGTAAAGTACGGATACTCATCCCAACTTGTGAGGGAGTCATAGCCTCCATCATCCTTTCTCTCATGGGACAATGCTCTATTAATGAAAAATCAGCACACTTTTATTTACTTATGAATCAAAGAAAAAGGAATTACAAATGACAAGATATAACTCTATATGCAATATGAAGTGATGATGCAAGTCATAGAAAAACTACATGGTGGAAGTTTCATGGCAATATATCTCGGAATGGCTATGGAAATGCCATAATAGGTAGGTATGGTGGCTGTTTTGAGGAATATATGGTTGCTATTTTGAGGAAGGAGGGTTTGATGTACCAGCGAAAGTTGCGCGATACTAGAGAGGCTATCGAAGATGGAAGGATGAGAGTGCGTATAATCCATGAACTCACATTAGTCATAAAGAACTCACATACTTATTGCAAAAGTCTATAAGTTATCAAACAAAGCATTAGACGCATGCTCCTAGGGGAGAGGTTGGTACGAGTTAACCATCGCGCGCTCCCGACCCTCACACAAAGGTCGACAATCATTAAACAAATCATACTCCGACTTCGTTACATAACGGTTCACCATACATGCATGCTATAGGAATCACAAGCTTTAACACACGTATCTCTTAAATTAACAACTATTCACTAGCATGACTCTCATATTACCATCCCTATTATCTCAAAACTATATGCAAGGAATCCAACTTCTCATAGTTTTTAATGCACTTAATATGAAAGTTTTTATTATATTCCTCTTGGATGCCATTATATTAGGACTAAATTCATAACCTAAACAAATTACCATGATATTTTAAGAAAACTCTCAAAATAATATAAGTGAGGAACGAGAGTTCAATAATTTCTATAAAATATAACACCACCATGCTCTATAAAGATATAAGTGAAGCACTAGAGCAACATTGCCTAGCTCAAAAGATATAAGTGAAGCACATAGAGTATTCTAACAAATTCACAATTCAGCGTGTCTCTCTCAAAAGATGTGTGCAGCAAGGATTATTGTGGCAAACTAATAATCAAAGACTCATATCATACAAGACGCTCCAAGCAAAACACATATCATGTGGTGAATAAAAATATAGCCTCAAGTAAATTTACCGATGGGTTGAAGGCGAAAGAGGGGATGCCTTCTGGGGCACCCCCAAGCTTAGGCTTTTTGGTATCCTTTAATATGACTTGGGGTGCCTTTTGTATCCCCAAGCTTAGGATCTTGCCACTCTTTATTCCATAGTCCATCAAATCTTCACCCAAAACTTGAAAACTTGACAACACAAAACTCAACAGAAAACTCATGAGATCCGTTAGTATAAGAAAACTAAATCACCACTTTAGGTACTGTTGTGAACTCATTCTTTATTTATATTTATGTAACACCTACTGTATTCTAACTTTTCCATGACTCATACCCCCCGATACGACCCATAGATACATCAAAATAAGCAAACAACACAACGAAAACAAAATCTGTCAAAAACATAATAGTCTGTAGCAACCTGTAAACTTCGAACACTTATAGAACTCTAAAAACTCTAAAAAATTAGGACAACCAGGAAAAATTGTATATAAATCCTGTTTAAAGTTTCAGATCAATTTGACGCTCTAAAAAGGTCAGCAAATTCCTGGACTGAGTGCAAAAGTTTTTGTTTTCCAGCAAGATCAAATCAACAACTACCATAGATCACCCCAAAGGTTTTACTTGGCTCAAACACTAATTTAAACAAAAAATACAGTTACTACAGAATTAATAATGTTCCAAACACACCAAAATAGAGGCAAAAAGTAGAAAGCAAAATAAAATTGTGTTGCCTCCCAACAAGCGCTATTGTTTAACGCCCCTAGCTAAGCAAAACACAATAGATCTAGGTATTGTCATCTTTGGTATGCAATCCATAAGTAGCTCTCATGATAGATTCATAAGGTAATTTTATTTTCTTTCTAGGAAAGTGTTCCATGCCTTTTCTTAATGGAAACTGGAATCTAATATTCCCTTCCTTCATATCAATAATTGCACCAATCGTTCTAAGGAAAGGTCTACCAAGAATAATAGGACATGTAGGATTGCAATCTATATCAAGAACAATGAAATCTGTGAGCACATAATTCCTATTTGCAACAATAAGAACATCATTAATTCTTCCCATAGGTTTCTTTATAGTGGAATCCGCAAGATGCAAATTTAAGGAACAATCATCAAATTCATAGAAACCTAACACATCACATAAAGTTTTCGGAATCGTGGAAACGCTAGCACCCAAATCACACAAAGCATGGCACTCATAATATTTAATATTAATCTTAATAGTAGGTTCCCTCTCATCATATAGCTTTCTAGGTGTAGAAACTTCCAACTAAAGTTTTTCTTCAAAAGCCTTCATCATAGCTCAACAATATGTTTAGTAAAAGCCTTCTTTTGATTATAAGCATGAGGAGAATTCAACATGGATTGCAACAAGGAAATACAATCAATCAAAGAGCAAATACCATGATTAAAGTCTTTTAAATCCAAAAGAGTGGGTTCATTGTTATTTAAAGTTTGACCTCTTCAATCCCCCTTTTATCAATTTTAGCATCAAGATCTAAAAACTCTGAATCATTGGGACGCCTTTTAACTAAAGTCGACTCACCTAAAGTCCCATAATTATCAAGATTAATATTGGAAAACAAAGATTCAATAGGAGTCACATAAATCACTTTAAGATCTTCATCAATATTATCACAAGAACATACTTTTTCAAGCCATTCACGCTTAGCACAAACTCTAGCGGTTCTTTCCTTACACTCATCAATAGAAATTCTCATAGCTGTTACAAACTCATTAATATCATGCTTGGGTGGAATAGATCTTGTTTTTAAACAATCAAACTCAAGAGAAATTCTATCAACGTTCCTAGTCAAATCATCAATCTTGAGCAATTTTTCTTCAATCACAGCATTGAAACCTTTTTGCGTACCAACGAATTCTTTAATATTACTCTCAAAATCAGAGGGTATTTTATTATAATTTCCATAAGAATTGATGTAGGAATTGCCATAATTATTAGAGGGATTACTAGGAAACGACCTAGCATTGAAATTACCTCTATAAGCATTATTACCAAAATTGTTCCTACCAACAAAATTCACATCCATAGATTCATTATTATTTCTAATCGAAGAAGACAAAGGCATATCATTAGGATCAATAGAAGCACTCTTACTAGCAAACAATTTCATCAACTCATCCATCTTTTCACTCAAAGTATTAATCTCTTCAATAGCATGCACTTTTTTACTAGTAGGAGTTCTTTTGGTGTGCCATTGAGAGTAATTTGCCATAATATTATCTAGGAGTTTAGTAGCTTCTCCTAATGTGATTTTCATAAAAGTGCCACCTGCGGCAGAATCTAAGAGATTCCTAGAAGCAAATTTCAGTCCAGCATAAAAAAATTGTATAATCATCCATGAACTCAAACCATGCGCGGAGCAATTCCTAATTATAAGTTTCATCCTCTCCCAAGATTGTGCAACATGTTCATAATCAAGTTGCTTAAAATTCATTATATCGTTCCTAAGGGAGATGATATTAGCGGGCGGAAAGTACATGGAAATAAACGCATCTTTACACTTATTCCATGAATCAATACTATTTTTAGGCAAAGATGAAAACCAAGTTTTAGCATGATCTCGTAGTGAGAACGGAAATAGCTTCAATTTAACAATATCATTATCCACATCTTTCTTCTTTTGCATGTCACACAACTCAACAAAAGTATTTAGATGGGATGTGACATCTTCATTAGCAAGGCCGGAAAATTGTTCTTTCAAAACAAGATTGAGCAAAGCAGCATTAATTTCATAAGATTATGCACTAGTGGCGGGAGCAATTGGAGTACTAATAAAATCATTATTATTAGTATTGGAAAAGTCACACAACTTGGTATTCTCTTGAGTCATTGTGACAAAGCAAGCAATCAAGATCTCAAGCAAGCAAAAAACAAATGGTAAGACGAACGAAGAAGGGCGAATAAAAAGGCAGATCTTTTTTAAAATCGTTTTAGAAGTGGGGAGAGGAAAACGAGAGGCAAATGGAAAAAATGTAAATGCAAGAGATGAGTTTGTGATGGGTACTTGGTATCCTTGACTTGCTATGTATTTCCCCGGCAACGGCGCCAGAAATCCTTCTTGCTACTTCTCGAGCATGTGTTGGTTCCCCGTGAAGAGGAACGGTTTGATGCCGCAAAGTAGATAAGTATTTTCCTCGGTTTTTGAGAACCAAGGTATCAATCCAGTAGGAGATACAAGCGAGCCACCCATAGATATACCTGCACAAGGAATCAAACTCTTGCACCCAACGCTATAAAGGGGTTGTCAATCCCTTCATGGTTATTTGCAAGGATGAGATCTAGTAGAGATAGATATAATAGGATGCTTGAACGGAAAGTAAAACTAAAAGTAAAAATTGGGCAGCAAGTATTTTTGGTATTTTTGGTTTTAGATCTGAAAATATAATATGGAAAATAGACCCGGGGGCCATAGGTTTCACTAGATGGCTTCTCTCATGATGGCAAGTATTACGGTGGGTGAACAAATTACTGTCGAGCAATTGATAGAAAAGCGAATAATTATGAAGATATCCAAGGCAATGATTATGCATATAGGCATCACGTTTGTGTCAAGTAGACCGAAACTATTCTGCATGTACTACTATTACTCCACACATCGACAGACTCCTGCCTGCATCTAGAGTATTAAGTTTATGAAGAACAGAGTAACATATTAAGTAAGATGCCATGATGTAGAGGGATAAACTCAAGCAATATGATGAAACCCCCATCTTTTTACCCTTGATGGCAACAATACAATACGTGCCTCACTACCCCTACTTTGTCACTGGTTGAGGACACCGCGAGATTGAACCCAAAACTAAACACTTCTTCTATTGCAAGAATTACCAATCTAGTTGGCAAAACCAAACCAATAACTCGAAGAGACTTGCAAAGATATGAAATCATGCATATAAGAATTCAGAAAAGACTCAAATAATATTCCTGGATAATCTGAACGTAAACCCACAATTCATTGGATCTCGACAAACACACCGCAAAAGAGTATTACATAAGATAGATCTCCATTAAGATCATGAAGAACATGGTATTGAGAAGCAAAGAGAGAGAAGAAGCCATCTGGCTACTAGCTATGGACCCGTAGGTCTGTGGTGAACTACTCACGCATCATCGGAGGGGCAATGGAGTTGATGTAGATGCCCTCCGTGATCGAATCCCCCTTTGAAAGATTACCGGAAAAGGCTCCAAGATTGGATCTCTCGGGAACGGAGGGTTCTGGCGGCGGAAAAGTGTTTTCGTGGCTCGTTCTGATAATGATGGAATATTTGGGAATTTATAGGCTGAAGATTAGGGTTAGGGGAGTTGCCAGGGGCCCACAAGCCTGCCCGGCATGGGTGCCCCCCTGGCCGCGGCAAGCGGGCTTGTGGCCCCGTGGTAGCTCCTCTGCCTTGGTTCTCAATTATCATAGATTCCTTTTATTCCAGAAAAAATCATTCCGAATGTTTTATTCCGTTTGGACTCCGTTTAATATTCCTTATCTGCGAAACTCAAAAACAAGGAAAAAACAAAAACTGGCACTAGGCTCTAGATTAATAGGTTAGTCCCAAAATAATATAAAATGGCACATTAATGCATATAAAACATCCAAAACAGATAATATAATAGCATGGAGCAATCAAAAATTATAGATACGTTGGAGACGTATTATTGTGTAGAAGCATTTGAAATCCTTAAGAATACCTCGATTTCTGCACCTGTTGTTCAACCACCTGATTGGAACCTACCCTTTGAAATTATGTGTGATGCTAGTGATTATACCGTTGGTGCTGTTCTAGGACAAAGAGCTGATAAGAAATTAAATGTTATCCATTATGCTAGTAAGACTCTAGACAACGCTCAAAGAAACTACGATACCACTGAAAAGGAATTTTTAGCAGTTGTGTTTGCTTGTGACAAGTTTAGACCTTATATTGTTGATTCCAAAGTAACTATTCACACTCATCATGCTGCTATTAAATATCTTATGGAAAAGAAAGATGCTAAACCAAGACTTATTAGATGGGTTCTTCTGCTACAAGAATTTAATTTGCATATTATTGATAGAAAGGGCGTTGAGAACCCCGTAGAAGATAACTTGTCTGGATTAGAGAATGTTTTTGATGACCCACTACCTATTGATGATAGATTTCCTGATGAACAATTAACTTTCATAAATGCTTCGTGTAATGCTCCATGGTGTGCTGATTATGCTAACTACATTGTTGCCAAATTTATACCGCCTAGTTTCACATACCAAAAAAAGAAAAAGTTCTTCTATGATTTAAGACATTACTTTTGGGATGATCCACACCTTTATAAACAAGGAGTAGATGGTGTTATTAGATGTTGTGTACCTAAGCATGAACAGGAATAGATCCTACACAAGGGTCATTCCGAGGCCTACGAAGGACACCATGTTGGAGATAGAACTACACACAAGGTATTACAGTCTGGTTTTTTATTGGCCTACTCTCTTCAAGGATGCTCGTAAGTATCTCTTGTCTTGTGATGAATGTCAAAGAATTGGTAATATTAGTAGACGTCACGAAATGCCTATGAATTACTCACTTGTTATTCAACCATTTGATGTTTGGGGTTTTGATTATATGGGACCTTTTCCAAAGTCCAACGGGTATACTCAAATTCTAGTTGTTGTTGATTATGTTACTAAGTGGGTAGAAGCTATTCCAACTAGTAGTGATGATCATAACACTTCTATTAAAATGCTGAAAGAAGTTATTTTCCCTAGATTTGGAGTCCCTAGATATTTATTGACTGATGGTGGTTCACACTTTATTCATGGCGCTTTCCATAAATTGCTTGCTAACTATGATGTTAATCATAGAATTGCATCTTCCTATCATCCTTAGTCTAGTGGTCAAGTAGAATTAAGCAATAGAGAAATCAAATTGATCTTGCAAAAGACTGTTAATAGATCTAGAAAGAATTGGTCTAAGAAACTTGATGATGCATTATGGGCTTATAGAATTGCTTACAAAAACCCTATGGATATGTCTCCGTATAAAATGGTTTATGGTAAAGCATGTCACTTACCTCTAGAACTAGAGCATAAAGCTTATTAGGCAATCAAGTAGCTCAACTATGATTTCAAACTTGCTGGCAAGAAGAGGTTATTTGACATTAGCTCACTAGATGAATGGAGAACCCAGGCCTATGAGAATGCCAAGTTGTTTAAAGAAAAGGTTAAGAGATGGCATGATAAAAGGATACAAAAGCAGGAATTCAATGTAGGTGACCATGTCTTGCTATATAATTCTCATTTAAGATATTTTGCAGGAAAACTTCTCTCTAAATGGGAAGGGCCTTCCATTGTCGAGGAAGTATATCGTTCCGGTTCCATCAAGATCAACAACACCGAAAGCACAAATCCGAAGGTGGTAAACGGGAAAAGAATCAAACATTATATCTCAGGTACTCCCATAAATGTTGAAACCAATATTATCAATACCATAACTCCGGAGGAGTACATTAGGGAGACCTACCAGAACATTTCAGACTCCGAAAAGGAATAGGTATGTGGTATGATAATTAAAATGAATCCAAAACTTTTCAAAATGTAATTTTTCTCAGTTTTGGAATATTTAATAAATTAGGAAAACTTAAAGTAGTCCGAAAAGTGCACTAGGAGGGCAACAAGCCTGTCGGGCGCGGCCTACCCCCTGGTCGCGCCCCTGTGGCTTGTGGCCACCCCGTGCACCCTTTGGACTCTGTTTTCTTGTCGTACCCTCCTTTAGGTCAGTAAAAATTCATTATATAATCTCCCGAAGGTTTGGACTTTCGTATCACGACAATACCTATTGTTTTCATTTTGAGTTGTTTCTACAGCAGATTTAGAGCAAGATGTCGTCCCAAGAGTCTGATGGGGAGAGCTATGTATCGCATTATCTTGCCAATACCAAGCTCTATGGGGACCTAGATCCTTATGGTTTATTCTCGGAGGAGGAACAAGAAGGAAAGTATGAGGAATAAAGATCATATGAAGAAGAGATCCCTCTGCCTCAACTAGGAGATATGCATGTGGAGTTCAGGAAATCAAGCCTCCCAAACACAAGGAGAAAACTTAAGGTTCTATTTATCCCTTCTTGTTTTCTGCAGGAGAGCAACCAAGAATTATGTCAAAGTATATTAAAGTTCAAGCAGCAAGTTGACAATCAGAGGGGACATAGTTTTATGCTTAAGGAAACTGAACAAGCTTAAAGATCCTTCTCCACCACCATCACCTACGAAGAAAGACAACTAAACACATGGGTATGGGCACTCCCCTTGGATTGTGCCAAGCTTGGGGGAGGTGCCCTAGTATTGTATCACCATCACATCTTTTACTTTTCTCTTTTTTTCCCGTTAGATCCTTTTGGTTTTACCTTGATCTAGTAGAATAAAGTTTTAGTATGATCTAGCTTTGAGTTTTGCTTTATGTTCCCCTTATGTAAGCGAGTCCGAGAGTTATATAATAAAAAGTAGTTTTGATGTGAGGGCTTTGCTTGCTGCTATGATCTTGAGAAAAGGTAATAAAAGAAAAATAGAATAAAAGCAAAGAGTATATATGATGATCTTATGGGGAGTGATGAGTTCACATATAGGAGGTGTGTCAATTGAAATTTGTTGGCAGTTGACAAACATAGCGATTGGTCATTGGTGCAATTTAAAGGAAGTAATAAAGAAAGAGAGGTTCACATACAAATATATTATCTTGGACATCTTCTATGATTGTGAGCACTCGTTAAAATATTATATGCTAAGAAGTTGATGTTGGACAAGGAAGACAACATAATGGGTTATGTTTCCTTATTTTTGAATAGAAGTTATATGGTTATGGATCCTCCAACATGTAGTGCTTGTTTCCACCTCATACTAGCCAAAACATCAACACCAAATAGATCCTTCAAGTAAGTTGACATCGGTGCAAAAAACAATGAGAATTGCTCCTAAATATGTATGATCTTTTATTGTAAGGGAAAATAAGCGTTGTACAAACTTGTGATACTAAAGAAATAAAAGTTACGGATTGCATAATAAAGGTTGCTATCACAAAGGGCAATACAACGCGACATTCCTTTGCATTAAGGGTCTGCACATCCAAAAACAAAAAGAGCATGACAACCTCTACTTCCCTTTGCGAAGGGCCTATCTGTTACTTTTACTTTCTAGTACTTACCTTTATGCAAGAGTCATGGTGATCTTAACCACTTCCTATATTTCGCCTTTCTCTTTTGGCAAGCATCATGTGTTGGGGAAGATCTAGACACATATATCCACTCGGATGTGGGTGATCATGATTTATTTCTGTTGATATTACCCTCGAGGTAAATAGTTGGGAGGCAAAACTATAAGCCCCTATCTTTCTAGGTGTCGAATTGAAGCTTTGACTGTTGGGGAACGTTGCATGGGAAATAAAAAAAATCCTACGCACACGCAAGATCTATCCATGGTGATGAGCACCTACGAGAGGGAGAGTGGATCTACATATCCTTGTAGATCGCTAAGCGGAAGCGTTAAGAAACGCGGTTGATGTAGTCGAACGTCTCCACGATCCAAATTGCCGACCGTCTCGCGATCCCATCATGATCCATCTCGCGATCCAATCACGATCCGTCCCACGATCCCTTCATGATCTGTCTCGCGATCTTGATCAAGGTCCTTCCGATCTAGCGTCGAACGGACGCCACCTCCGCATTCAGCACACGTGTGCCTTGATGACGCCTTCACCTCCTCGATCCAGCGAGCGATGGTGAAGTGGTGTATGAGTTCCGGCAGCACAACAACATGGTGACGGTGGTGGTGAAGAACAATCTCCGCAGGGCTTCGCCAAGCACTACGGAAACTATGACGGAGGATAAACTAGAGGGACGGGGTTGCCGGCACACGGCTCGGGGATTCTTGATGTGTTCCAGGTGCTAGCCCCGCCCTTTTATTTATATGCTGAGCCCTGGGGTCGAAACTTGGAGAAAAATCCTCCTCAAGGCTGGTTTGCCCGCAAGGCAAGAGTCCTCCTCGGACTCCAGGACCAGACGTCCAGGTCCTCGCCGTCTGGCCCCAAACGCCAGGGTCCCTGGTGTCTGGCCCCTGTCCTCCGCAAAACACCTTTTGCACCTTCCTAAAGCCTCATGGTCCTTACCCCTTGGCCCAAATAAAGTGTTATTATATCCTGAACATTTCGGGAAACATCCGAAACTCTTTCTGATGAATTACAGAACCCTTCCGGAGACCAAAGACTATTATCCCATATATCAATCTTTACCTTTGGACTATTCCAGAGCTCCTCGTCATGTTCGGGATCTCATCCGAGACTCCGAACAACTTTCGGTCACCAACATAACAACTCAGCTATACTTATATCATCACCAAACGTTAAGTGTGTAGACCCTACAGGTTTGAGAACTATGCAGACATGACCGAGACACCTCTACGTTCATAACCTATAGCGGGACCTGGATGCCCATATTGGTTCCTACATATTCTATGAAGATCTTTATCGGTTGAACCTTTATGTCAAGGATTCAGTTAATCCCGTATGTTGTTCCCTTTGTTCTTCGGTATGTTACTTGCCCAGATTCAATCGTCGGTATCTCTATACCTAGTTCAATCTCGTTACCTGCAAGTCTCTTTACTCATTCCACAATACAAGATCCTGTGGCTAACACTTAATCACATTGCTTGCAAGGCTATATCAATCACTACTCACTATGTTCATGATAATGAGTTCAATTAATTATATTACTTAAGAACTCCCACTCAAATTAACATCCCTCCAGTCATTCGAGTGATACATGATCCAAATTCACCAACTCAAGTCCGATCATCACATGAGTTGAGGTGGTTTCAATGGTGAACATCATCATGTTGATCATATCTCCTATATGACTCATGTTAGACCTTTCAGTCTCTTGTGTTCCGAGGCCATGTCTATACATGCTAGGCTCGTCAAGTTTATCCCGAGTGTTCTGCATGTGCAACACTGGCTTGCACCCGTTGTATGTGAACGTAGAGTCTATCACACCCGATCATCACGTGGTGTCTCGACACGATGAACTTTCGCAACGGTGCACACTCGGGGAGAACACAGTTTATCTTGAAATTTTAGTGAGGGATCACCTTATAATTATACCGTCGTCCTAAGCAAAACAAGGTGCATAAAAGGATTAAAATCACATGCAAATCATAAGTGACATGATATGGCCATGAACTTGCGCTTTTGATCTCCATCCTTAAAGCACCGGCATGATCTCCATCGTCACCGGCATGACACCATGATCTCCATCAATGTCTCTCCATTGGGGTTGTTGCGTCCACCATGCTTCTACTACTATTGCTATCGCTTAGCGATAAATTAAAGCATTACATAGCATTTAATGATTGACACGCAGCTCATACAATAATTAATGACAACCCTATGGCTCCTACCGGTTGCCGTACTCATTGACATGCAAGTCGTGATATTCTATACAATACATGATCATCTCATACATCACATATATCTCATCATGTAATTGGCCATATCACATCACAACATACCCTGCAAAAACAAGTTAGACGTCCTTTAATTGTTATTGCAAGTTTTACGTGGCTTCTACGGGTATCTAGCAAGAACAATTCTCACCTACGCAAAAACCACAACAATGATACTTAAGTTGCTTTTCAACCTTCTGAAGGACCACCTTTGTCGAATCTGATCCAACTAAAGTAGGAGAAACAAACACCCACTAGCCATCTTTGTGCAACGAAGTTACACGTCAGTCGATGGAACCGGTCTTTTGTAAGCGTACGAGTAAGTTTGGTCCGGGCCGTTTCATCCCACAATACTGCTGAACCAAAACGCGACCAAGGGAGGAAGCAATCTAAGCATCAACGTCCACAAACTCCTTTGTGTTCTACTCGTGATCTCATCTACACATAGACCTAGCTCTGATACCACTGTTGGGGAATGTTGCGTGGGAAACAAAAGTTTAACTATGCACACGCAAGATTTATCCATGGTGATGATCATCTACGAGAGGGAGAGTGGATCTAGATACCCTTGTATATCGCTAAGCGGAAGCATTAAGAAACGCGGTTGATGTAGTCGAACGTCTTCGCGATCCAAATTGCCGAGCATCTCGCGATCCCATCATGATCCATCTCGTGATCCAATCATGATCCGTCCTGCGATCCCATCACGATCTATATCGTGATCTTGATCACGGTCCTTCCAATCCAGCATCGAACGGACGGCACCTCTGCGTTCAACACACATGCGGCTTGATGACGCCTTCACCTCCTCGATCCAGCGAGCGATGGTGAAGTAGTAGATGAGTTCCGGCAGCACAACGGCATGGTGACGGTTGTGGTGAAGAACAATATCCACAGGGCTTCGCCAAGCACTACGGAAACTATGATGGAGGATAAACTAGAGGGACGGGGTTGCCAGCACACGGCTTGGGGATTCTTGATGTGTTCCAGGTGCTAGCCCCGCCCCTTTTTTTATATGCTGATCCCTGGGGTCGAAACTTGGAGAAAAATCCTCCTCAATGTCGGTTTGCCCGCAAGGCAAGAGGCCTCCTCAGACTCCAGGACCAGTCACCAAGCTCCTCGGCGTCGGCCCAGACACCAGGGTCCTTGGCGTCTGGCCCCTGGCCTCCGCAAAACACCTTTTGCACCTTCCTAAAGCCTCATGGGCCTTACCCCTTGGCCCAAATAAAGTGTTCTTGTACCCCGAACATTTCGGGAAACATCCGAAACTCTTTCCGGTGAATTCCGGAACCCTTCCGGAGACCAAACACTATTATCCCATATATCAATATTTACCTTCGGACTATTCCAGAGCTCCTCGTCATGTCCAGGATCTCATCCGGGACTCTGAACAACTTTTGGTCACCAACATAACAACTCAATTATACTTATATCGTCACCAAATGTTAAGTGTGTAGACCCTACGGGTTCGAGAACTATGCAGAAATGACCGAGACACCTCTACGGTCAATAACCAATAGCGGGACCTGGATGCCCATATTGGTTCCTACATATTCTATGGAGATCTATGTTGGTTGAACCTCTATGTCAAGGATTCAGTTAATCACATTTGTTGTTCCCTTTGTTCTTCAGTATGTTACTTGCCCGAGATTCAATCGTCGGTATCTCTATACCTAGTTCAATCTCGTTACCGGCAAGTCCCTTTACTCGTTCCGTAATACAAGATCCCGCGGCTAACACTTAGTCACATTGCTTGCAAGGCTTTGTTGTGATGTTGTATTACCGAGTGGGCCCCGAGATACCTCTCCATCACACGAAGTAACAAATCCCAGTCTTGATCCATGCCAACCCAACAGAAACCCTCGGAGATACCTGTAGAGCACCTTTATAGCCACCCAGATACGTTGCGACGTTTGATACACACAAGGCACTCCTCCGGTGTCAATGAGTTGCATGATCTCATGGTCATAGGAACAGATACTTGACATGCAGAAAACTGTAGCAATAAACTGACACGATCATATGCTACATTTATAGATTGGGTCTTGTCCATCACATCATTCTCCTAATGATGTGACCCCGTTATCAAATGACATCTCATATCCAGGGCTAGGAAACCTTGACCATCTTTTGTCAACGAGCTAGTCTACTAGAGGCATACTAGGGACATAATGTTGTCTATATACCCACACATGTATTTAGTTTCCAATCAATACAATTATAGCATGGATAATAAACGATTACCACGAACAAGGAAATATAATAATAACCAAATTATTATTGCCTCTAGGGCATATTTCCAACATTGACCTCATGAGTACCGCATGAGTCTTAGCAATTATGAAAGACTAAAAGATGATTGAGTATGTGGATTTGCTATAGAAGCTCTTATATTGACTCTTTCTGATGTTGTGATAAATTGCAATTTGCTTGAATGGTTGAGAGCATAGTTTGTTGGTTCTCAATAGAGTTCTTGATTCATACTTTACCTTGTGAATGAATTGTTACTCTAGCATAAGAAATTATATGTCAATATATGTTGTTGTTCTAAATATTATCATGATGCCTTCATGTCCGTATTTTATTTTATCGACACCTCTATCTCTGAACATGTGGACACATTTATCGATCTCGGCTTTCGCTTGAGGACAAGCGAGGCCTAAGCTTGGGGGAGTTGATACGTCCATTTTGCATCATGCTTTTACATTGATATTTATTGATTATGGGATGTTATTACACATTATGGTACAATACTTATGCCTTTTCTCTCTTATTTTACAAGGTTTACATGAAGAGGGAGAATGCCGGCAGCTGGAATTCTGGACTAGAAAAGGAGCAAATCTAAGAGACCTATTCTGCACAACTCCAAAAGTCCTAAAAAGTTACGGAGAATTATTTTGGAATATATAAAAAATATTGGGCGAAACAAATACCAGATGGGACCCACAAGGAGGTCACAAGCTTGCTAGACACGACCTACCCCCCTAGCCGCGCCTTGGTGGCTTGTGGGCCCCCTACAAGGCCTCCGGTGTCCATCTTCTGCTATATGAAGGGTTTTGACCTGTAAAAATCATAAGAGATCTTTCGAGACGAAGCGTCGCCGTCTCGAGGCAAAACTTGGGCAGAACCAATCTAGAGCTCTGGCGGAGCTATTCTATCGGGGAAACTTCCCTCCTGGAGGGGGAAATCGAAGCCGTCGTCATCACCAACGATCCTCTCATCGAGAGGGGGTCAATCTCCATCAACATCTTCACTAGCATCATCTCATCTCCAATCCCTAGTTCATCTCTTGTATCCGATCTTTGTCTCAAAACCTCAGATTGGTACATGTGGGTTGCTAGTAGTGTTGATTACTTCTTGTAGTTGATGCTAGTTGGTTTACTTGGTGGAAGATCATATGTTCAGATCCTTTATGATAATTAATACTCCTCTGATTATGAACATGAACATGTTTTATGAGTAGTTATGTTTGTTCCTGAGGACATGGTATAAGTCTTGTTATAAGTAATGATGTGAATTTGGTATTCATTCGATATTTTGATGAGATGTATGTTGTCTCTCCTATAGTGGTGTTATGTGAACGTCGACGACATAACACTTCACCATTATTTGGGCCTAGGGGAAGGCATTGGGAAGTAATAAGTAGATGATGGGTTGATAGAGTGACAGAAGCTTAAACCCTAGTTTATGCGTTGCTTCGTAAGGGGCTAATTTGGATCCACATGTTTCATGCTATGGTTAGATTTATCTTAATTCTTCTCTCGTACTTGCAGATGCTTGTGAGAGAGGTTAATCATAAGTGGGAGGTTTGTTCAAGTAAGGGCATCACCCAAGCATCGGTCCACCCACATATCAAACTATCAAAGTAACGAACGCGAATCAAATGAGCATGACGAAAACTAGCTTGACAGAAATTCACATGTATCCTCAGGGGTGCTTTGCTTTATATAAGAGTTTTTCCAGGCCTGTCCTTTGCTACAAAAAGGATTGGGCTACCTTGCTGCACCTTTGCTACACTTGTTACTTGTTACCCGTTACAAATTACCTGATCACAAAACTATCTGTTACCAATAATTTCAGTGCTTGCAGAGAATACCTCACTGAAAACCGCTTTTCATTTCCTTCTGCTCCTAGTTGGGTTTGACACTCTTACTTATCGAAAGTACTATGATAGATCTCCTATACTTGTGGGTTATCAAGATTCTTTTTTGCGGACTCTCCTGTCTTCTGGACGATGTTTCTCATGTTGGAGGAGTCCGGAAGCCAAACATAGGTGCCTTGGAAGTTAGATCGGAATGCATTCTTTAGATCCTCCCAGCACCCAATGGAATTTGCTGGGAGGTTGTTTAACCAGTGCTGAGCTGGCCCCTACCCTATGTTTTAAGGGTAGATACTTGATGGCGTGGAGATAATCTCCTCACGCCATGTGGATGTGTAGGAGGAAATCCTCGATCCATACTATTGGGTAAGTTGTCCCATCATATTGCTCTATGTTCACGGGTTTAAACCCCTCTGGGAACTGATGTTGCATCACTTCGTCCATGAAGCACAATGGGTGGGAAGCGCCTCTGACCCGAGCTATGTCGCCGGTAATCGGCGTCTGTTCTGGCTCGGCTTCGTTCCCGTCCTCTATTGTTACGGTCGAGCCAAGGCCGGTACCCCTCCCGTCTATCGGGACAGTACCCTCTAGATCCGTAGATGGATCTCGTATGACCTGCTCTATAGTCTAGGTCATGTCGCAGGTCAAACCTGTCATCGGGTTCCATGGGCTCTTTTCCCCGTCTTCGGGGTATCGTCGGCCCATAACCGGTGTCGTCGGCCGTCTTGTCTCGTCCTCCAGGAGGGCAGTCTGGCTTGTCGTATGAAGTAAGTTTGGGAGACGGCGTATTAGTAAGCTTGTTGTCGAATTGTGGCAGCAACCTTCGACGTGGATATCTTTTGGGTTGGTCCAATAGACCAATACCGTATCCTTCCTCAGCTGATAGGACTCTCATCCATCTATTGTTGAGGTTGTCCCGTTTGGCCTTGAGCTGCCGTTCTTTTGCCTTCAGGCTGCGGGACGTGGCTATAAGTTGTTGCCTGAACTGTTCTTGATCTTTGAGGTTTTCGGGGATGGCGAAGTCATCGGCTTCCGGGATGTCCTCCTCCTCAACAGGGGGGAGGTAGTTGTTGTCTTTGGAATCGTTTAGATCATCGGGGTTGCGCTGATCTTCTAGCCTCTCCTGATACTCTAACGGATGTTTGGGGATACTGGGATCGCTG
This sequence comes from Hordeum marinum, assembly GCA_022496015.1. NCBI lineage: Eukaryota > Viridiplantae > Streptophyta > Magnoliopsida > Poales > Poaceae > Hordeum > Hordeum marinum. The sequence goes on from CM039672.1 coordinate 393,775,752, forward strand.
AGGTCTTCCGGGGTATCTCCGTCCCTGGTGTCAGCGATAACTTTTCTTCCCTTTTTTGCCTTTGATCGTTTGTGCAGCTTCCGGCACCTTGACGGTGCTTCACCCGATTTGTCGCCATCGTTTTTGGGTGTGTGTTCGCCGTTATCGGCTGGAGTGTCCACCATGTGATGTCGTAGGTGGAGGTTGTGACCCATCACTCGATGTTAATGGGGGTGGGAGCGCAATCTTCCTCATCCATGTCTTAGGCCTCCTCGGAGGCGTAGTCCAACATGTCGGTTAAGTCATCGACAGTGGCTACCAAGTGGTTGGTGGGTGGGATGATAAATTCTTCTTGACCCGCCTTGAGACCGATCTGAGCATGGATGGGTTGGGTTGTCAGTAATTTTCATCGACAAGATCCGATCTAGGGCCTCATTAAGTTTCGAGAGCTCGATCGGGTCAACCTGCTCAGACCTTTCGGAGTTAACCTTCGATGCGTCCATGTGAGGGGAGTGTTTGGTAGGAACAGGTCTTCGGACGTCTAGCGCTATGGCCGGATCCGAACTAAAAGCCAGGTCATCATCGAGGTGGATTTCGTGGGCGGGACCGAAAGCAGAATCCGAGGTTAAAGCCTCAAAGTCTTCGGGCACGACAGGCAAGACTACGAGCCCGGTTAGCGAAAGATCGCCCTAAGAGTCTACGGAGAACTCTAGGTTCTCGGATCTGACCTCTTGATGAAGGGAGAAACTCCCGACCTGGCCAAGATGATCGATCGGGTTAGCGTGCAACGCAATGCTACCGAAGGCGAAGATCTGTCCGGGGACAAAGGTGTCCATGTTGCGGACTTCTTCGTTGATCACAATGCGAACCATCGACTCCTTTGGCGATCACAGCGGAACTCTCAATGAAAGCACCAATGTCGGTGTCAAAACCGGTGGATCTCGGATTGGGGGTCCCGAGCTGTGAGACTAGGATCAATGGTAACACGGGATGAAGGAGACGATGTTTACCCAGGTTCGGGACCTCCTATGGAGGTAAAACCCTACGTCATGCTTGATTATATTGATGGTATGAAGTTTACAGAGTTGATCTACCTCGAGATCGAATAGATAAACAATAGACAAGTTTCTCTACCCTACGATCTAAAACCCTCCTGGTTTATATAGACACCGGGGGGTACTAGGGTTTACACATGGTAGGTCTCCTTCCGAGGATGGAGATGCCGATTTCCTCATATTGACTTGGAGTGCACGACGCGCCTTCAGGACTTCCTTCTGAAATGTGGGCTCTCAATGTATCCGGCCCCTTCTGTTGGGGAACGTTGCATGGGAAACAAAAAATTTCCTACGCACATGCAAGATCTATCCATGGTGATGAGCATCTACGAGAGGGGGAGTGGGTCTACATACCCTTGTAGATCGCTAAGCGGGAAGCGTTAAGAAACACGGTTGGTGTAGTCGAACATCTTCGCGATCCAAATCGCCGAGCATCCCGCGATCTCATCACGATCCGTCCCACGATCCAATCACAATCCATACCGCGAACTCATCACGATCCGTCCCACGATCTCACCATGATTCGTCTCGCGATCTTGATCACAGTCCTTCCAATCTAGCGTCGAACGGATGGCACCTCCGCGTTCAACACACGTACAGCTCGATGACGATCTCCGCCTTCTTGATCCAGAAAGAGGGAGCGGAGAGGTAGATGAGTTCTCCAGCAGCGCGACGGCGTTGCGGCGATGGTGGTGGAGCTATTCCAGCAGGGCTTCGCCTAAGCACCGCTGAAAACCGATCTAGAGGAGAAACTGCGATCTAGAGGAGAGGTAGCACGTGGCTATTAGGGTAAGCTTTTTCCTCTAAATCCTCTAGTATATATAGGAGGGTGGGAGGGGAGGAGGCATCCTCAAACCCTCAAGGTTTGGTCGAAATTGGAGGTGGAGCAGTCCTACTCCAATCTTATTAGGAGTAGGATTCCTCCTTTCCACTTGGAAACTCTTTCCACCTCTCCACCTTTGGATTTTTCCTTCTCAAACCACTCCAGCTGCATGGGCCCTTAGAGGAGGCTTCGGAGAGCCCACCAGGGGCTGGTTTACCTCCTCCCATAGCCCATGTAGCCTCTTGGGTCGAAATACCTCTCCCGATGGTCCCCCGGTACACTACCAGTACTCCCGGTACACTACCGATGAGCCCGAAACTTTTCCGGCGACCAAAACAGAACTTCCTATATATCAATATTTACCTCCGGACCATTACGGAGCTCCTCGTGATGTCCGGAATCTCATCCGGGACACCGAAAAACCTTCGGTCACCACCATACATAACTCTATATTGCCGAAACATCACGGAACCTTAAGTGTGCAGACCCTGCGGGTTCGAGAACTATGTAGACATGATCGAGACACCTCTAGGTCAATAAACAATAGCGGGATGCCCATATTGTTTCCTACATATTCTACTGAGAGTCATCCGGATTGGTATCAAAGCTTGCATCGACGTAACTCTTTACGACGAACTCTTTCTTACCTCCATAATCAAGAAACATTTCCTTAGTCTTTTAGTTACTAAGGATGATCTTGACCGGTGTCCAGTGATCCACTCCTGGATCACTCTTGTACCCCTTGATGGACTCATGGCAAGGCACACACAGGTGTGGTACACATCATGGCATACTATACAGAGCCTATGGCTAAGGCATAGGGGATGACATTCGTCCTTTCTCTTTCTTCTGCCGTGGTCGAGCTTTGAGTCTCACTCAACTTCACACCTTACAAAGCAAGCGAGAACACTTCTCTCTGACTAATCCATTTTGAACTCTTTCAAAATCTTGTCAAGGTATGTACTCATTGAAAGTCTCATCAAGCATCTTGATCTATCTCTATAGATCTTGATGCTCAACAATTAGGTAGCTTTATCCAGTTCTTCCTTTGAAAAACTCCTTTCAAACAACCCTTTATGCTTTCCAGAAATTCGACATCATTTCCGATCAACAATATGTCAACCACATATGCTTATCAGAAACTCTATAGTGCTCCCACTCACTTTATTGTAAATACAAGTTTCTCATAAACTTTGTATAGACTCAAAAACTTTGATCACCTCATCAAAGTGTATATTCCAACTCCGAGATGCTTGCTTAAGTCCATAGAAGGATCACTGAAGCTTGCTCACCTTTTGGTATCCTTAGGACTGACAAAACCTTCTGGTTGTATCACATACAACTTTTCCTCAAGTAAACTGTTAAGGAAACGATGTTTTGTCATCCATCTACCAGATTTCATAATTGAAAAATGCAGCAACTGCTAACATAATTCCAACAGACTTTAGCATCGCTACGAGTGAGAAAGTCTCATCGTAGTCAACTCTTTGAACTTGTCGAAAACTTCTTTGTGACAAGTCGAGCTTTATAAATGGTGACATTTACCATCAGCGTCTGTCTTCATCTCAAAGGTCCATTTGTACTCGACGACCTGTCGTCCAACGAGCAAGTGTACCAAAGTCTATACTTGGTTTTCATACATGGATCCTTTCTCCGATTTCATGGCCTCTAACCATTTGTCAGAATCCGGGCCCATCATCGCTTCTCCATATCTCATAGGTTCATCGTTGTCCAATAACATGACCTCCAAGACAGGGTTGTCGTACCACTCAGGAGTAGTACGCGTCCTTGTCGACCTACGAGGTTTCATAGTAACTTGATCTGAAGTTTCATGATCATTATCATTAACTTCTTTTCAACTAACATAGGCTCCACAAAAAACATCTTTCTGTGTTGCGCTACTCTCCGGTTGAAACAAAGGTTCAACAACCTCATCAAGTTCTATCTTCCTCTCACTCAATTCTTTCAAGAGAAACTTTTTCTCAAGAAAGGACCCATTTTAGCAACAAACACTTTATGCTTGGATTGAGATAGAAGGTTCACCCAACTGTTCTTAGGGTAATCTATGAATATGCATTTGTCCGCTTTGGGTTTGAGCTCATTAGGTGAAAACATTTTTCCACACAAGCGTCACAGCCCCAAACATTAAGAAATGACAGTTTAGGTTTCTATCAAACCATAATTCACACGGTGTCATCTCAATGGATTTAGATGGTTCCCTATTTAAAGTGAATGTAGTTGTCTCTAATGCATAACCCCAAAACTATAGTAGCAAAAACGATAAGAGACATCATAGCCCGCACCATATCCAATAGAGCATGACTATGACGTTCGAACACACCATCACACTATGGTGTTCCAGGTGGCGTGAGTTGTGAAACAACTTTCACATTGTCTAAAGTTGTATGCCAAACTCGTAACTCAGATATTCATCTCCACGATCATATCGCAGACATTTTTATCTTCTTGTCACGATGATCTTAAACTTCACTCTGAATTTGCTTGAACCTTTCAAACGATTCATACTTGTGTTTCATTAAGTAAATATACACTATATCTACTCAAATCATCAGTGAAGGTAAGAAAATAACGATAACCACCGCACGCTACAAGACTCATTGGATTGCATACATCAACATGTATCATTTCCAATAAATCACTTGCCCACTCCATCAATCTGGAAAACGGGGTCCTTAGTCATCTTGCCCAAGAGGCATGGTTCACATGTCTCAACCGATTCGAAATCGAATGAGTCGAGGGATCCATAAGCATGGAGTTTCTTCATGCGCTTTATACCAATATGACATTTAGCGGCAGTGCCACAAGTATGTGGTACTATCATTATTAACTTTGTATCTTTTGGCATCAATGTTATGAACATGTGTATTACTACGATCAAGATGCAACAAACCATTCTCACTGGGTGCATGACCATTGAAGGTATTAGTCATGTAAACAAAATAACCATTATTATCTAACTTAAATGAATAACCGTGTTGCACTACACACGATCTAATCACGTTCATGCTCAACGCAAAACACCAAATAACATTTATTTAGGTTCGTCACTAATCCCGAAGCTAGAGAGAGCGTGCGATGTTGATCACATCAACCTTGGAAACATTTCCAACACACATTGTCACCTCACCCTTAGCTAGTTCTCCATTTATTCTGTAGCTTTTATTTTGAGTTACTAACATTTAGCAACCGAACCGGTATCCAATACCCAGGTGCTACTAGGAGTACTAGCAAGGTACGCATCAATAACACGTATATCAAATATACTTTTGTCAACGTTGCCAGCCTTCTTATCTACCAAGTATCTAGGGTTGTTCCGCTTCAGCGACCGCTCTCCTCATAATCGAAGCACTTAGTCTCGGGTTTGGGTTCAACTTTGGGTTGCTTCACTGGAGCAGCAACTGACTTGCCATCCATGAAGTTTCCCTCCTTGCCCTTGCCCTTCTCGAAACTAGTGGTTTTTACTAACCATCAACACTTGACGCTCCTTCTTGATTTCTACCTTCGCAGTGTCAAACATCACGAATAGCTCAGGGATCATTATTTCTATCCCTGGCATTTTATAGTTCATCACCAAGTTCTAGTAGCTTAGTGACGGTGACTTGGAGAACTATATCAATCACTATCTTATCTAGAAGATCAACTCCCGCTCGATTCAAGTGATTGTAGCACCCAGACAATCTGAGCACATGCTCAACGATTGAGCTATTCTCTTTCATCTTGCAGGCAAAGAATCTTGTTGGAGATCTCATATCTCGCAACACGGGCATGAGCCTGAGATCCTAATTTCAGCTCTTAGAACATCTCATATGTTCCTTGACGTTCAAAACGTTTCGAAGCCTCAATTCTAAGTTGTCATGCATGACGCACTAAACTATCAAGTAGTCATGAGAACGTGCCTGTCATATGTTCACAGCATCTACAGACGTCGCTAGAGGGGTTGGCGCACCGAGCGGTGCATTAAGGACATAAGCCTTCTATGCAGCAATGAGGACAATCCTCAGATCACGGACCCAGTCCACAATATTGCTACCATCATCTTTCAACTCCATTTCTCTAGGAACATATAAAAATTCAAGGGAGCTACAGCACAAGCAAGTACTCTACAACATAATTTGCAAAGACACAACTGACTATGTTCATGATAATGAGTTCAATTAATCATATTACTGAAGAACTCCCACTCAAATTGAACTCCCTCCGGTCATTCGAGTGATACATGATCCAAATTCACCAACTCAAGTCCAATCATCACGTGAGTTGAGGTGGTTTCAATGCTGAACATCATCATGTTGATCATATCTACTATATGACTCGTGTTCGACCTTTCGGCCTCTTATGTTCCGAGGCCATGTCTATACATGCTAGGCTCGTCAAGTTTAACCCGAGTGTTCTGCATGTGCAACACTGGCTTGCACCCATTGTATGTGAATGTAGAGTCTATCACACCCGATCATCACGTGGTGTCTCGACACGACGAACTTTCACAATGGTGCACACTCGGGGAGAACACAATTTATCTTGAAATTAAGTGAGGGATCACCTTATAATGCTACCGTCGTCCTAAGCAAAAAAAAGGTGCATAAAAGGATTAACATCACATGCAAATCATAAGTGACATGATATGGCCATGAACTTGTGCTTTTGATCTCCATCTTGAAAGCACTGGCATGATCACCATCGTCACCGGCATGACACCATGATCTCCATCATCTTGATCTCCATCAACGTGTCGCCATCGGGGTTGTCGCGCCCACCATGCTTCTACTACTATTGCTACCATTTAGCGATAAAGGAAAGCATTACATAGCGCTTAATGATTGACACGCATGTCATACAATAATTAAAGACAACCCTATGGCTCCTGCCGGTTGTCGTACTCATCGACATGCAAGTTGTGATATTCTATACAATACATGATCATCTCATACATCACATATATCTCATCATGTAATTTGCCATATCACATCACAACATACCCTGCAAAAACAAGTTAGACGTCCTCTAATTGTTGTTGCATGTTTTACGTGGCTGCTACGGGTATCTAGCAAGAACAATTCTCACCTATGCAAAACCACAACGGTGATACACAAATTGCTTTTCAACCTTATCAAGGACCGCCTTTGTCGAATCCGGTCCAACTAAAGTAGGAGAAATAGACACCCGCCAGCCATCTTTGTGCAACGAAGTTAAACGTCAGTCGATGGAACCGATCTCTCGTAAGCGTACGAGTAAGGTTGGTCCGGGCCGCTTCATCCCACAATACCGCTGAACCAAAACACGACCAAGGGAGGAAGCAATCTAATCATGAACGCCCACAAACTCTTTGTGTTCTACTCGAGATCTCATCTACACATAGACCTAGCTCATGATGCCACTCTTGGGGAACGTTGCATGGGAAACAAAAAATTTCCTACGCACACGCTAAGCGGGAAGCGTTAAGAAACGCGGTTGGTGTAGTCGAACGTCTTCGCGATCCAAATTGCGGAGCATCCCGTGATCTCATCACGATCCTTCCCATGATCCAATCATGATCCGTCCCGTGAACTCATCATGATCCATCCCAAGATCTCATCATGATTCGTCTCGTGATCTTGATCACGGTCCTTCCGATCTAGCGCCGAACGGACGGCACCTCCGCGTTCAGCACACGTACAGCTCGATGACGATCTCTGCCTTCTTGATCCATAAAGAGGGAGCGGAGAGGTAGATGAGTTCTCCAGCAGCGCGACGGTGTCGCAGCGATGGTGGTGGAGCTATTCCAGCAGGGCTTCGCCTAAGCACCGCTAAAAACTGGTCTAGAGGAGAAACTGTGATCTAGAGGAGAGGTAGCACGTGGCTATTAGGGTAAGATTTTTCCTCTAAATCCTCTAGTATATATATGAGGGAGGGAGGGGAGGAGTCAGCCTCAAACCCTCAAGGTTTGGTCGAAATTGGAGGTGGAGGAGTCCTACTCCAATCTTATTAGGAGTAGGATTCCTCCTTTCCACCTCTCCACCTTTGGATTTTTTTCCTTCTCAAACCACTCCAGCCGCATGGGCCCTTAGAGGAGGCTTCGGCCAGACCACTAGGGGCTGGTTTACCTCCTCCCATAGCCCATGTATCCTCTTGGGTCGAAATACCTCTCCCGATGGTCCCCCGGTACACTACCGGCACTCCCGGTACACTACCGATGAGCCTGAAACTTTTTCGGCGACCAAAACAGAACTTCCTATATATCAATATTTACCTCCGGACCATTCCGGATCTCCTTGTAACGTCCAGGATCTCATCCGGGACTTCGAACAACCTTCGGTCACCACCATACATAACTCTATACTACTAAAACATCACGGAACCTTACGTGTGCAGACCCTGCGGGTTCGAGAACTATGTAGACATGATCGAGACACCTCTACGGTCAATAACCAATAGCGGGATGCCCATATTGGTTCCGACATATTCTACGAAGATCTTTATTGGTCGAACCTCTATGTCAAGGATTCAGTTAATCCCGTATGATGTTCCCTTTGTTCTTCGGTATGTTAATTGCCCAAGATTCGATCGTCGGTATCTCCATACCTAGTTCAACCTCGTTACCGGCAAGTCTCTTTACTCGTTCCGTAATACAAGATCCCATGACTAACACTTAGTCACGTTGCTTGCAATGCTTATTGTGATGTTGTATTACCGAGTGGGCCCTGAGATACCTCTCCGTCACACGGAGTAACAACTCCCAGTCTTGATCCATGCCAACCCAACACACACCCTCGGGGATACCTGTAGAGCACCTTTATAGTCACCCGGTTATGTTGCGATGTTTGATACACACAAGGTACTCCTCCGGTGTCAGTGAGTAGCATGATCTCATGGTCATAGGAACAAATACTTGACATGCAAAAAACAGTAGCAATAAACTGACACGATCATATGCTACGTTTGTAGTTTGGGTCTTGTCCATCACATCATTCTCCTAATGACGTGATCCCGTTATAAAATGACATCTCATGTCCATGACTAGGAAACCATAGCCATCTTTGATCAACGAGCTAGTCTATTAGAGGCATACTAGGGACATGGTGTTGTCTATGTATCCACACATGTATCTGAGTTTTCGATCAACAAAATTATAGCATGGATAATAAATGATTATCATGAACAAGGAAATATGGTAATAACCAATTTATTATTGCCTCTAGGGCATATTTCCAACACCTTCCTACGACAATCAGAGAATGGCCCACCAAGCCGGCCTATTAAGAGATAGGCCGACGGCCCGAGAACCCCTTAGTCCAGGACTACCTCAACAGCCCAAGCATGAGGAGGCACTACTAGGGAAAACCCTAGCAGTAGCGCGAGTATTTGGTGTATCAGTAGCGCGGGTAACCGCGCTACTGATACGGCGCTACAACTAACCTGTAGCAGCATCGCGTGTTGGCCCGCGCTACTGCTATACATGCATAGCAGTAGCGAGCGCCAAGACAGAGCGCTACTGCTACTATTTGTAGCGCCTTATATTATAATGCGCTACTGATAATGGCATGCTGCTGCTAACTTTACACCACGCACTACTGCTAACTTTATTACTTTTTGATTTTTTTTCTTCATATTTGTTTTGTATTTGAACAAGCTTTATACAAGAATCTTTAGCACATACAAATGTCATCATCATCATACAGATACAAATGGCTGCGAGACCACGAATGTAATCATAGCATATACATACAAATAGTCTCATCATAATCATCATCCAACACAAAGTGAACTCTCGTCATCATCTCGAAAATAGCGATACAAGTCTCGAATACTTGCAACTACATCGTCATCCATCTAAACAATGATATACGCGAGAAGAGCTATCACTATGAGTGAGAGCGAAACTATGTAGTACATGAGGCGGTAGTTATTAGCCCTCTCTCGTGCTAGCGTGAGCCTCCTCATGTAACTAGCTTCTGCTTCTTGTCTGCTTTTGAAGCCTTTATGGCTGGTGCCTGAGACCCCCTCCACTTGCGCCTGACACTCGGACCACTCGTCATATACTCCCGGAACCTTTCCTTTGTACACGACATAGCACTGGTACTTCGCCATCAAGAATCTAGGTGCCTGTTAGAGATGCATCTTCATCAAGAAAATGTACAATCCTATGCAACAAAATATACTTGAGCAACACAAAAAAGAAAGGGTTAGCAACTAGATGCAACATATAGTAAACATAAATAATCAACGCACTTTCATCGTACGCAAACTAGTTAACTAGAGGTACGCAGGTCATCGTAACCAAACTAACAAAGTAGCATTACGCAAGTTCGGTAGGGACCGTGGACATCACAAAGTTTCATCGCTACAGAAAGTATATACAAGTTCAGCCAACACATATCATCATCATCGGCATCGTAAATCACTAGAACTTCCATCCTTCCAGATCATCGAGGATGGACCCTAGCTTCTTGAACGTCGTGAGGTCCTGACGTTGCATGCCTATGTAAGTTCGGACCTTAGCTAGCGATATAGGGCCGTGGTGGAACATCACCTTCACTTTGATGACTTCTTTCATGATGATCGTGGCAATGTCCCTCTGGATGCGAAAGAAGTCATCTTTAAGTTTATAATCCGCTTCTCCTTGAGATTCTACCCACTTGCGGATATGATCATCGTTTCTGGTTCTCATGCGAAGCTTTTGGTGATCCCTTCTGAACTCCATCATGAGATGAAGGAGGTAGAATCCATCGTTCGTACTTGATTTCGGGACATGGATGCAGCAGAAGTTGGTTTTATGCGAGAAACCCGTCTTGCGGTTCCTTTGTTTCCTGATCTGCATGTGGCCACCCCTGAAGCTGAAGCCTTGGAGAGCATCATCCAGATATTCATTACGTGGGTGTAGTCCTTCTTCTCGTTGTTTCTGGTAGGGTCGAAATACACGGCATGGGAGACTCACGGGTAAAGAACGATAAGGACGACGCGACCGTTGCTGCGGGGAAAAAACAAATCAAATTATTCTCCATATGAGCAAGAAGGAATGATTGAAATGTACGAAAGGGTTGTCCGGCACTGACTTACTTTGGATGATAAGGCAGGAGGACAATTTCCTGGTCCTTGTTCTGTACCATGAAGTTTTCGAGGTACTCCCTAGCAGTTTTACGCTCAAAGTCGCTGAGACTCAAGAAGTATCCATGCATGTAGTATGGATCCACCACATAGATTTGCGAGCCTTCTTCTCTCTTCATGACGGAGCTCATATGTAGCGCAAAAAGGCGGACGATTGTACAATCGAGTCGCCTTGTCAGAAACATCTCGAAGATATGATCAAACCGCAGGAAGACCACCTCCGCGGGCCATGTGTCGACGTAGCACTTCCCCTCAGGCACACGAGCCGCGTATGTCAGATATCCTGGATCCTTCAAGGCTAGTAGGCTTTTGTCAGTCGACAGCACATGGTTGTGCAGTCTCCTCTCGCACACGCGCTACTGCTAAGCGGGGCCCTCCATGTGGCCAGTTTCAGAATTAGCAGTAGCGACATGAAAGAAAAGCGCGCTACTACTATTACATTAGCAGTAGCGTGATTATTCTGGGCGCGCTACTGCTAAATCTAGCATGGCGGGAATGGTCGGTCAATTTTAGTAGCAGCACTGTCTACCGAGTCGCGCTACTGCTAAGTTTCTAGCAGTAGCGCGTGTCCTCAGACCGCGCTACTGCTAATTAGCAGCAACGCCTCTTCCTGTCCTGCGCTGCTGCTAATATTCTGTGTATAAGATTTTACCTAGTAGTGAGGCCATGCGCTTTGTTGACGATGTCCTCCTTCTCGTCGACGTCGGCCTTGTGCCGTGCGGCCTCCAACGCAGCACGCTCGGCGGTGAGCATGGTCGTGGCATCCTTGCCCTTCTGTGCTGCCCGCCGATTCTTCCTCTTTGCCGATTCCGCATCCAACTTTGTGATCTCCTTCGGCGTGAGATCCGCCCGAGACTTCTTTGGACCCTTGGCCTCTTCCTTCTTCACCTGTTAGGGCGGGTCGATGGCCTGGCCGCCTGAATTCGGTGGGGCATCGGCCATGGTGGGATGGTGGTGGGTGAAGGCGAAATCGGGACATGGGAGGATTTTTTGGGGGGGGGGGAGGGGAAATGGCGCGAAATGGGGCGTTGGGCGAGTGCTTTGTGCCACCGACGGGCGGGCCAAGGAGGACAAGCGCGTGCATCCCACCCGTTTGTGCGTTGTCCGTTTCACCCCAAAGGCGGCCCAAACTTGGTCCGGGGATGGGTCAAAAGCGGACAGAAAACGGACAAAAGTCCGTTTGCATCCACGCGTTGTGCCGTCTGGTATGTTCGTTTTGCCCCAAATGGATGCACCCGGACAGGATGGGTTTGTGCGCTCGAGTTAGCCTAAACTCATCATCAACTTCAATCTCTATAAGTAGGAAAGATACCCGCACTGGAAAGTTTAAATTGAATTTTCAAATTTTCAAAATAAGAGAGCATGTAAAATATACCCCAACTATCACTAGAACCTTCAACTTTTTGAACTAAATTGTGTAAAGTAAATACCAAAAGCTTCCAAGGAAGGCCTCATGTGTATATCAACTCTGAAGAGATGGAACAAAGCGCTAATGGGGGTCACACTTATGTGGCATGTTTCTTTTTCAAGGATACCTTATGTGATATGTTTCGTGAAGATCTAACTGCCTAGATATACAACCCCACCGCTTCGATCCAAGTACTCACGATCACTAATTTTGTTTCCGCTGCAGAGAATACAACAACAACAACAACAACAACAACAACAACAACAAAAGCCTTTAGTTCCAAACAAGTTGGGGTAGGCTAGAGGTGAAACCCATAAGATCTCGCGACCAACTCATGGTTCTGACACATGGATAGCAAGCTTCCACGCACCCCTGTCCATGGCTAGTTCTTTGGTGATGCTCCAATCCTTCAGATCTTTCTTTACGGACTCTTCCCATGTCAAGTTCAGTCTATCCCGACCTCTTTTGACATTATCAGCATGCTTTAGCCGTCCGCTATGCACTACGGCTTCTGGAGGCCTGCATCGAATATGCCCAAACCATCTCAAACGATGTTGGACAAGCTTCTCTTCAATTGGCGCTACCCCAACTCTATCTCGTATGTCATCATTTCGGATTTGGTTCTTCCTTGTGTGGCCGCACATCCGTATCAACATGCGCATCTCCGCCACACCTAACTGTTGCACATGTCGCGTCTTAGTCGGCCAACACTCAGCGCCATACAACATTGCGAGTCGAACCGCCGTCCTATAGAACTTGCCTTTTAGCTTTTGTGGCACCCGCTTGTCACAAAGAATGCCAGAAGGTTGGCGCCACTTCATCCATCCGGCTTTAATTCGATGGTTCACATCTTCATCGACATCCCCATCCTTTTGCAACATTGACCCCATATATCGAAAGGTGTCCTTCTGAGGCATCACCTGCCCATCAAGGCTAACATCCTCCTACCCCTCGTGCCTAGTAGTACTGAAAGCGCACCTCATGTACTCGGTTTTAGACCTACTAAGTCTAAAACCTTTAGATTCCAAGGTTTGCCTCCATAACTTCAACTTCCTGTTGACCCCCATCCGACTATCACCAACTAGCACCACATCGTCTGCAAAGAGCATACACCATGGGATATCTCCTTGTATATCCCTTATGACCTCATCCATCACCAAGGCAAAAAGGTAAGGGCTCAAAGCTGACCCCTGATGTAGTCCTATCTTGATCGGGAAGTCATCAGTGTCGCCATCACTTGTTCGGACACTTGTCACAATATTATCGTACATGTCCTTGATGAGGGCAATGTACTTTGTTGGGACTTTGTGTTTCTCCAAGGCCCACCACATAACATTCCTTGGTATCTTCTCCAAGTCAATGAACACCATATGCAAGTCCTTCTTTTGCTCCCTATATCTCTCCATAAGTTGTCGTACCAAGAAAATGGCTATCATGGTCGACCTCCCAGACATGAAACCAAACTGATTTTTGGTCACGCTTGTCATTCTTCTTAAGAGGTGCTCAATGACTCTCTCCCATAGCTTCATTGTATGGCTCATTAGTTTAATTCCACGGTAATTAGTACAACTCTGAACATCCCCCTTGTTCTTGAAGATTGGTACTAATATACTCCGTCTCCATTCTTCCGGCATCTTGTTTGCCCGACAAATAAGGTTGAAAAGTTTGGTTAGCCATACTATCGCTATGTCCCCGAGGCCTCTCCACACATCAATGTGGATACAGTCAGGGCCCATCGCCTTGCCTCCTTTCATCCTCTTTAAAGCCTCCTTGACCTCCGACTCCTGAATTCGCCGCACAAAACGCTCGCTAGTATCATCAAAGGAGTCGTCCAGATCAATGGTAGAGCTCTCACTCTCCACATTGAATAGCTTGTCAAAGTACTCCCGCCATCTATGCTTAATCTTCTCGTTTCTTTCGCCTTCCTTCGTGTCTAACCGTTGGTAGAGGTCCTCATACATCCGACCCCTTGCTTCACTCACAGCTCGCCTTGTGGTTTTCTTTGCCATCTTGTACTTCTTCATGTTGTCCGTACTCCTATCCAGATATAGACATCTGAAACAATCTTTCTTCTCTTTAATTGCCTTCTGGACATCCTCGTTCCACCACCAGGTATCTTTAGTTTCTCTTCTACTTTCACTGGACACTCAAAACTCCTCTAAGACGATCTTACGAATGTAAGTTGCCATCTTCATCCACATGGTGAATCAGGAGAGAAATATGGCCTCGAAATGCATTGCGATAATTGCACTCCCGTGATAACACTTCGAGGGAGTGTTTGCTAGTAGTAGCAACCAAGGCTGCCACCTGGCAGGATGACTGTATCCTTAGTTTAATCGAAGGCCTTTATCTTTCTCTTTCAATAGATGGACAATCGATTGGATTGGATGGAAGGAGACGAATAGTCCTCGTACGTACCCACAGGCCACAGCCACAGCCACACACAACTCACAGCGACGCATTAGTCAACGGAGTCGAGTACCATTCCCAATCATCACCACCTTCCCGCATCGAGCAAGCCTACGTACGCACGTCCCATACGCAAATGCAACCTGCGCCTCCTCCCCGGAAAATTCCTCCGGCTCAGCGCGTGGCGGCCGTCGCTCGCCGTTGACCTCACCGACGAACCGGCTCGCCTGAGACGACGGAGTCGAGCTCGCTCTCCCCTACGGTCTTTATTTTTCCTACCGTACGCAAGCCGCAAGTTAAATTTTGGTTCCTTCCGGGGCGCGGTTCCAACGGGCCGGGCCGGGGCGGGTCGGGTCGGGGCGGCCACGCGCACCAACCCAAAGTTACACGCGACGCAGGCAGCACAGGGGAGGGCAGGCAGCACAGCCCCACCCCCGTCCCCTGCCTCGCCTCGCCTTTCTTTTCCTCTCGCTCTCCGCCTCCCCCTCGACTCGAGCCGCTTCCACCCACCTCCTGCCTCCTCCCTCTCACTCGCCCGCCCGCCCGCACGCACGCACGCGCCCGTCCTCTCCCCCGCGGGCCCGAGACGAGCGCGCCGCCGAGGAGCGGGGAAGGCAGCCAGCCGGCCGGAATGCCCGCGCAGAAGCGCCCGCACCCGTCGCCCGACGCGGAAGACGCCCACGTCGAGGAGGAGGAGGCTGCCGCTGCCGGTGCCGGGGCCGCCGGCTCCGGCACGGAGGGCGACGGCGTCCAGAGGGCCGTCAACGGGGGCTCCGCGGAGCTGGCCAAGGACGGCGGCGGTGAGAGTTGCTTCCAGCGACGCGCGCCGCCGACCTCATCTCCCACGCGATGCACGCATCGCGTCCTCTGTTTCGGCGCCGGGGTCGCTGACTGGCTTGCGTGTTTCACGGGCTTGGCAGATTCCGATGCGGGGGAGGACGACGACGGGGAGGAGCGGCAGAAGCAGCAGCAGGAGGAGGGTGAGCACGAGGAAGGCGGCGGCAGCGGCGGGGACGACGAGGACGGCGACGACAGCCAGTCGTCGGAGAGCGACGCCGCCGACGTGGACGAGTAAGTGGACCGTCGACGGCCCTCCTCCCTCCCCGCACCTTCCCATCTCCTCCTCCTCTCGCATCCGTTGCCGATTTCCCGTCGTCGTCACGCCGCGTCCCCGTACGCTAGCTTCGCCTCGCCGGGGTGGTACCGGAGGCCATCGTCTGGGGAGTCCCATCGGGCAGGTGGCACCACCGGTGGCCGCATCGTCTCACCTCGTCGGGCTCAGCGCTCCTGTCGCTATGGGATCTTCGTCGTGTCGTGCTTCGTATGCTGGCTCGGGTTTCTCGTAGCGGCGGCGGCGGCGGCGGCCCACCACGAGTCGTCCTCGTGGTTAGGCGCAGGTGCTGGCCGCTTCGTCCGTCCCGCGCCGCCGCGAGCGCTCCCCTCACCGCCGAGTCATGGGATCTTTCTGTAGCATGCATGCTTTCGTCACACGGCTCAGCGGAGGCGCCGTGCTCGCGACGGCAAATGCTGGGAGCGGCATCCAGGGTCGATCGCCGCGTACCGAAGCTGTTACCCCGGAGTCGCCAGCCACATCTGAACTGGCGGTCATGTTCGTCGTGGTTCAGCTATCTACAGGAAGAATTCCCTGTTTCTCTTGCTTCTGAATCGTGTGCGGCCATGGCCAACTCTTCCGTCCCGGCTCTTTGCTGCTAGCCTCACCTTCTGAATGATCTTGCCATGCTTGGACCCGTGTGAGCTCCTGGCCAGCCTCTCACCCGTGCACCCGTGTTCATCATGTCTGTGGAGACACCATGTTCTTATGGCAAACACTATTCAAGCTCATCCAGCCCATGCAAGATCTTCCAGTGGATTTTCTCAGTTTCGTAGCAGGTGCCGCCTTCGTCTGTATTGGGAGCCTCTTCGTGTTTCCTGCAGTGTCTTGGCCATGACTTGGCCTGTCGTGCTCTGAATATCCATCTGGTTCTACTGTTGCTATCCCGACCCCCATGACTGCGATAGGTCTTACACTGTTTTGGTGTCTTAACTCAGTTTTATGCAATGCGTTCTTATTCCCGTGATAGCATTATGTTTTACGTTCCATCAGCTGTCTCTGTGAATATTTCCTCGGTACTGAAATGCACGGAGTCTTCTATGAATCTTTTATCGCTGCTGATGCAAGGTGCAAATCAACCCCTCTGTTGCTATTGGAGCAGTGCAGTTTCCTGTCAGGAAAGCATTTTGTTATCTAGATAAACTCTGTTATCAGATTGTAGCACACACACCTTGTCATATTTGATCCCCTTTAATCCAGATAATTGTGTAGACGTTGTTTTTGTTGACCTCCTATTGTATGTCTTTTGGATTTTACTGCTTAGGTTTCTCAGCTGGTTAATTGAATCAAATCAACTCTTCTGCTTGTCAAATATGAATTTCCAGTGTTCAAGTTGTCCTAAGATCCTAATGATTCTATTTTTCCGTTGTTTCCTGTAGTCCCACTATGAACACCTGAATGTTATGTTCTTTATACTACGTATTTCTTTGAAAAAAGAAAAATAATACCATGGAACACTTCTATGTGTTCCATAAGTTGTTAATCAGTAATTGAAAATGCCAATTGGTAATGGAAGATTTGACTTTCTTGTTAGTCAAGGCTTGAAACTGGTAGCTAAACAGTGTTGTCTTCTCATGCAGGTTTATACTAGTGAAATTAATGGATATACGGAAGGAAGTGCAGTGCCCTATATGCTTAGGTAAGCATGCCTTGTCAACTTGCTTTCAGATTCAGACATAGTAACTCTGTTTACTTTGCATGATTTATGTGTTGACATCATTACTTGTAATTAAAGCTGAATAATGCTGTTCTGTACATCCTTTTGTGATTATTTACTTGAAGCTAGCACAGTCGTCAAAGCTCACACGTTTCTGTTATGCAAGTATGCATGTTGGGACTGTTCACATCATCAATGTCAGTTGGGGCAAATATCAGGAGAAATTTGTAGGGTGCTACTAGGTTTTATAATGTTAGAAGCTAGGATGAGTTTTATAGGTGGAACTAGGGAGAATGTCTGCACAAACTGTGATATTTGAGAATGCTTCTCTTATGGTCCTCTGTTGTAGGCATTATCCGGAAAACAAGAACGGTTATGGAGTGTTTGCACCGGTTTTGTAGGGACTGCATTGATAAATCCATGCGGCTTGGGTATGATCTCTTGTTCTATTTGTCTACATGTCATCTTTAAAAAAAGCGTAGCCCATCCTGATTGGGGTTTTGAAAAATCCAAATATATACTTTATTTCAGTGACAATATAAGTGGTGTGGTGTTTTTTGCAGAAATAATGAGTGCCCGGCATGCCGCACTCACTGCAAGAGCAGACGTTCCTTGAGGGATGATCCTAATTTTGACGCTTTAATTCTAGCTTTATATCCAGACATTGACAAGTACGAGGAAGAGGTGATGCATAATGTCTCCAGTTGTCACATTTAGTTGTCTTGTCACTTCTGTTTATCTAGCTTTTGTTGTAGTACCTGCCAGTGATTCTAATTTGCTTCATACGTCAGGAACTTGCTTTTGGTGAAGAAGAGAAGACTCGCAACAAAAAGGTTGGTTTATTTGGATGTCTATGTCTGGTGGAAAATTATCTGCCCTGGTCATTTGGTATTTGTCTTCTTGTTATTGACATTTGCTGTATTTGCCATGAAAGATTCAAGATTCCATTGCTGAAACATTTCGAAGACAAACAGAAGCACTTGTGAAGAAGCGCTCCAATGCAAAAGCAATAGCTTCTTCAAGAAAGACCCGTGGGAGTATGCGGATAAAGAAGAGAGGACGGACCAGTTCTCCTGATAATGCCCCAACTGACATTGATGACGAAGAGAGAGAAGAAAATGGCAATGATGGCAGCAAAGAATCGTCTTCTGTTGACGATCGTTCACCAGATGTCAAGATGAAAAGAGCTCGGAGGTGGCCTGTGCCACGATCATCCCCTGCTAAGACTATTGGCAGTGTTGATAGCAGCTACGAGGAGAATGAGGATTTGGGAGGTGCCAGAGATATCTTGGCCACTTCTCCACTGCGGGGAGAGATGCTTGCCTGGGGCAAAAATGGCACCCGCAGTCAAACTCGACATGGCAATGCCGGTGGCTCCAGTGGAAGGATGGTCAAGGGTGGGCGTGTTGCCAAGTTGGTGGATCATCTCCGTAATGCTGATGAATTTGATACCAAGGTAAGAACAGACCGTCGCAATAGTTTAAATTTACAGTTGCCTCCCCTTCCAAAAAATAAATAGACTTGCTATTTCTTACTTATGGTTTGCAAGATTCAGATTACTGAACATTCTAGTAGAATGCTGGATGCATCCTTTTGTTCGTATGTGTTATTCTGGTGTGTTTTGTAGTCTTGTACAAGCAATGTAAAACATCAGCACATGCACATAGTGACATACATATACTCATGGCCACCTTGGCCAGGCCAATCTTGTACAAGGCCCGTGGTTTACATCCAATGGTTTTGCTGAATATGTCTGTTCTGTTGTGCAGTTCAACTTGTACCTTGCTCTAACTCCGCTTGATGGACAAAACATGCCTAAAATGGAGAAGTCCTATCTCAGCTGCCAGCCAACATTCTCTGTTAGCCACCTATGCCAGGTAATCACTAATCACTTGCTTCCACACACTTGCCGTTTGTAATGGGACATAACTGTAGTGGACATAGATGGAAATGAATGAGCATAGACTCTGCTTACCCTGTTTCTGCATCGTTTCAGTATGTTGCTCTTCAGCTGTCACGGCAAGCTGCAGAGGTGGAGATATACGTCAGGAAGAAGTCCATAAACGGGTCGCTTAAAACTGAAGACACCAGCGCAGACAGCGAGGCAAAGCCGGAGCGGTTCGACGGCCTGGAAAGACTCAAGGAAGAGAATTCTCTTTCAGAGCTTTACCCTATGCTCGCCTCTGGTGTTGGTGACCTGGTAATTTCTACCTCTAATCGACTGCCTTTTTAACCGCTTCTTTCTGCTATTGCTCCATCCTAACGAAGTGTGCCGTTTCCCTCCCAACGTCCAGGAGCTGCTGTACTCCGTCAAAGCACAAGGCTAGCTAGGCGCAGCTAGCATAGATTTCTTGGCCGTCAAATTGATGGAAGGATCGCCGCTAATCCCATGACCTGCAGGAAGGATCTACTCGCCGTGAAAACCTGTACATATATCATCATTCCATATAGAAAAAAAGGGGCGACAAAGTAGAAGTATTTATTAATTATCCGTGTTTTAATGTTTGTTCAAATTTATGTACTGTAATAGTATCTTGTGGAGTGGTTCATTGGTTGGTTAAAACATAAGCTTGACTAGTCGTCGAACTGAGTAGCAGTGTGTAAAACAGGTCAAACAAAATTACCTGACTCTCCATTTCTTCTTCTGTACTACTGTATAATTATTAGTACTAAAATGTAGTATTGGGTGGCGCTGCGCATGCAGTGGTAAGTAATTCTTCTTGGACTCATCTAGTAACTCGTACCCATCTGAGGAGACGAGGAGTGAATGTGAATTGTCAACCGTTTAGCTACAAAGCATCGATACTTCAAAAATCTTTGTATGGCCGTATAATACTTTGATACGGGTATCCCTCAAGTATCGCTTTTTCTAATTTAAAAACAAAAGAAAAAAACCCGTAAATCCCGATACGGGTGTCCCCAAAGTATCGCCGGTCAATAATGTTCCTGTCTTGATGTATCGTTGATCTGTTCATGTAGGTAGTGGATGTGTGATGTACTAAAGTGATAATTGGATAGAAGTCCTTGCTAAGGATGCTACTTGTTGGATAAAATTACTTGTTGTTAGTGTGCTGCTTTTTGATGTTTGTGACGCAAAATTACTTGCTGATGTTGTTGCCTCCGATTGCTAGGGAAGAAGATACAAGTATATATTATGACATCTTTTATCTTTCTTTATCATCATTTGAGCATTATTGATATGTATTGCTTGTTGATTTTAATTATCATTATGTTCATAAGTGAGAGTTCATATTTATAGTTATGAGAAAAATGAGCTCAATGAAGATTGTGCTTTTGATATTATTATTAAGAAAAAAATTTTAAAATGTTGGGAGAACAGTAGTGGAGCAGTATTTTGATCTTTATAAACTGTTATCAAAAAAAGAATTGGATTGAGGCAGTCCCTAGCCATGTGACCTCTTTGATGATGGTGAGATTTTTAAAATGAGAAACAACGAAACATGAAAGCAATTAGGCATCCAGTGAGACGGCATTTTAATTTCACCTGACACGTTTTATTATATTAGCTCTTATTACATGTCATCTAATTATTATTTATATATGCATACTGTATCGCCGTATTACTGTTTCTAAAGATTGTCGTATCCCATATTGCCATACGCCTATCGCCGTATCGAAGGGTCATTGGCCAATCTTTATTAGATAGAGAATAAGAACAGTACAACAACAACCAACAGTTCAGGAGGTCTGGAACTGTTAGTACGTGGAAGAGACGCTGGAATAGAAGTTCAAGGGAACCCGCGCGACGCTGTGGTGACTAACTCCCCAGGTCAGCCACACAACCGGTGGATCTCCATACTCCCATATCCTCTCTGATTTGGTCAAGGACTTGATCAATGCTACAAGCTGTGTGCTGAAATACTCTAGAGTTCCGCTCCTTCCAGACCCTCCAGTGAATAAGGATGGCAATGGTGTCGAAATTCCGTCGTGCGTGCTTCGGGATTGCCCTCCTCGCCTGCAGCCACCAATCCTCTGTGTTGCTGTAATTGCCGTCCGGGGTGGAGAAAATGACGCCCGTCCATTGCTAGAACGCCCTCCAGAGCTACTACGTGAACCTGCAGTGCACAAAGAGGTGCGTGCAGTCCTCAAGATGGACTAAGCAGAGTGGGCAGTATTCATTGGACGGCCATCCGCGTCTCTGAAGATTGTCCGCCGTAAGACACTTCTTATGAATAACCAACCACATGAAGAACTTGCAGCGAGGGGGGGCTTTGGACTTCCATATTGGCTTATTACAGGCGAACTTAATTCCGGCCATGAAGAACATCCTGTAAGCGTTGCTTACGGTGAAGTGGTGATGCTCAGTCAGCCTCCATTCGAGTCGATCATTGGTATCCGCAGAGAGGGTGGTGACATGGGCGATGTCCCAGACCGAGAGATACTGCGCCAAAGCTTGGACCGTCATGCCACCTTGGATGTCCTTGATCCACCTGCGATTGTGCAGAGCATCCTTGACCGACAATTTAGAATCCTTCACGAAGGAAAATAAAGCGGGGCCAAAGAAGCCAGGCTACAACCTTCAGGCGTCCAGCTATCCGTCCAGAATCTGGCTATCTCCCCATTCCCCAAGGCCACCCGGCCTGCCGTGGCGAACATAGCAGAAGCATCCTTGTCCTGCTGATCTGGTAGAAATTTCCATGGTCGTTGCGCTAAATCCCAGCTCAGCCAAGGCCAGCGACAACGAAGAGCGATCCCAAAGTTTTTCAAGTTCAAAAGGCCGAGACCTCCCCATTCTTTTGGTCTGCAAACCCGGGCCCATGGGACCAAGTAGTGGCCTCCGTTGATTTCCTCCTCACCTTTCCACACAAATCCTCTACATATTTTGTCAATGATCTTGAGCGCCCAAGCCGGCAAAGGGAGAACAGACAAAAAGTGGATCGGCAGGGCCATCAGAACAGAGCTCGTCAGGGTCAGTCTGCCGGCCGGAGCCAACAGCTTGGGCTTCCACCCTTTAATCTTGCTGGAGTACCTATCAATCAGCGGAAGTATGTCCTGCCTCTTCAATTTGTAGATTGAGAGTGGCAGCCCCAAGTATTTGAGGGGAAACTGGATGTGCTGACAGTTGAAGAAATCAGCGACCGCCATAGCCCGGTCCTCCCCACATCGGATGCACGTAATGGAGCTCTTTTGAAAATTGATTCGTAGCCCCAAAGCCTCCCCAAACAGCTCTAGAATGGCCGAGATAACCTGAAGATCAGACGCCGTCGGTGTGAAAAAAAGAACTGCATCATCAGCGAAAAATGAAGCCCTCAGCATCCTGCTGTCCAAACCAAGCTTAGCCAGCAGATTCTGGCTCGTGGCCTAATTAAGCATTGCTTGTAGTGCGTCGATAGCCAAGATGAAGAGTGCCGGCGACAGGGGATCACCCTGCCTGACTCCCTTCCCCAGGGCAAACGGCGTACTGGTTTCCCCGTTAATGAGGACCGAGGAGGACGCCGAGCTCAGAAGACCACAGATCCACGAGCACCATCTAGCGCCAAAGCCTCTGGCCCTCAAGATCTCCAAAAGAAAATCCCAGGATAGTGAGTCAAACGCCTTAGATATATCAATTTTCATCAACACTGATGGGAGTTTCTTCTGGTGTAGAGTTCTGGCAGCATTCCAAACAAATTTGAAATTCTCATGAATGCTTCTCTCAGTGACAAAAGCACTCTGTGCTCTGGAAATGACTCCTGGCAGCAGTGGGGACAAGCGAGCCGCAACACCTTGGAAAAAATCTTGGCCACTCCGTGGATTAAATTGATGGGCCTGAAATCAGCCAGCTGCAGCGATCTCTCTTTCTTAGGCAAAAGCATGAGAATGGAGTTGTTCAGTCCGCTGAAGGAAGAAAAACGGCCATCATAAAGGGCTTCCATCACAGCCATGAAATCGTTCGCAATAATCTCCCAGCATATCTTGTAAAAAAGCCCCGAAAACCCGTCCGGCCCTGGGGCGCGATCGGAAGGCATGTCGTCCACCACCTTCTTGACCTCCTCTCTAGAGAAGGGGGCTTCCAGGGCCTGGGAAGTGGGAGTAGAGATCTTACCAAGGCCCAACATCCCTAGGTTGATAACCATATGCCTAGCTCTTGGGACACCGAGCAAATCCCGGAAAAAATCATGCGCCAGGTTTAGCTTCTCTTCCATGGAGAATGCCGCGCACTTGCCGTTCTGCAGGCAGGGGATGAGATGTTTCCTTCTGCACCAATTAGCTTTGAGGTGGAAGTATTTTGAGTTTGCATCCCCCTCCCATAGATCTCTGATCTTGGCTCTCTGCCTTAGCCGAACCCTTTCCAAGGACGCCAAAGCCAGGCACTTGCCTTTCAAAAAGGCCCTCAGCTTTCTCTCTTCAGCAGATAGGGGCCTTGCCTCCTGGGCAGTGTCCAAGCGAAGAATAATCTCGTTGGCTATCTGAAACTGCAGGTTCATGGCACTCTGCTTCCTTTGACCCCACCTTCGCAGCGCTTTAGCTGTGCGCTGAAGCTTGGTGCTGAGAATATGCATAGGGTTGGAACTGGAGACCTCCTCCTCCCAAGCCTCCTTAACCACCTCAAGAAACCCCGGTAACTTGCACCAATAATTCTCGAATCTGAATCTGAACGCCCTGGGCCTGTCAGGGAACAGGAGAGCAGCATAGGACAGTGGTCAGAAACGTTGGAGCTCAAGGGCAGCAGATCGCTGATCGGGAATATATCATCCCAGGCATTGTTGAACAAAACTCTGTCGAGCTTCGCCATTATGGACCTCTCCTGTCCATCACACCAAGTGAACTTCCTTCCTACGAGAGGCATATCGTGTAGACCCAACTTGTTGATAGTATGCCTGAACTTGTTCATCAGCCTTCTGTTAGCTCTCCCCGTGCTGCGCTCATCTTCGTGCCTGACCAAGTTGAAGTCACCATTTAAAATCCATGGGAGTTGCACCTGCTCCCCAAAACGCTCGATTTCTTCCAAGAACCGCACCTTGTCCCCATCATCTTGCAGCCCATAGACAGAAGTAACCAACCAAACCTTGCCATCAGCTAGAGAAGTGATAGTAGCCGAAATGGAAAACTCCAGTTTCTAAACCGCCGAGATCCTTAAGCGATCCGATTTCCAGGCCAACAATATTCCCCCTCTGGTGCCATCAGCTGGTAGAGCCTCAAAACCATCAAAATCGGGCCCAAGTGTCTGGTTAACCACTGCTGAATCAACCACATTCAGTTTGGATTCTTGAAAACAAACCAACAAAACATCGCACGACTGCATAACATACGGATGGAGCTACGCCTGGCCGGGTTATTCAGCCCCTTAACATTCCACACAACAAGACGAAGAGACATGTCCATCAGAAGGCAACACACCCACAGGAACTAAAGGAGTCCTATGCTCCACATTCTCCGGCAGATTGAAAACAGCGAACCCCGCGTGCACCGGTTCGTCAAAAGCAGCGCCATTAGGAGCGAAGAGAGTCGCCACCGCCTTGATGTGCTGTGGAGCCAACGGCGCCTCAAAGATCTTGTGATATGCATCAAGGGCCTCTAGGGACAGATGCTCTTCGGCCTTGATCACTCCCATGTTGCGAAGCAGGACAGTTTGAGCCCGCTCTATCGGCCCCTGGCGAATGCCGCCGTTCATCTTCGAGAGCCGCGCGCTCCTGCGTGGAGTGAAGTCTGGCGGCAACGTCTTCTTGCGCCAGACGGGAGCAGAGGCTGCAGGACGATGCCCTAGAATGGAGGGCAGAGCGGATGCGCCGATCCCTGCCAAGAGCGTGTCTGACGCAGACAGAGGGCCCGCCGCCACCATGCCTCCCCCAGTCGAGGCAAGTGGCGGAAGGAGCTGATGTGGTTGTAGCGGGACGGCGAAGGGTGTGCTCACCGCGTCCCCCTGCCCGCCAGACTGCACCTCCAGGGCCTCAGGCATCTTTAGCGGTGGGAGGCCACCACCCGGGACGAGCGAGGCGAGCGAGGCGTCCTGCTGCGACTCGCACTCCGCGCTGAGCCTGACTTCCCCTTCCATGTCCATCTGGACGCCGCCATCGCCCGCCACCGGACTGAACGAGAGACGCCTTGGAGATGGGGCGCATCGCCAGATGCCGTATCCGCGGTCTGGGGCTTGGCCCCTCGCCCCAGAGCCCACTGCCGTGGTTGCGACCGAAGAACGGCCGCTTGGAGTGTCCACCTGTGCCGCTGAGCCGACAGCGGTAGTGGCCGCAGACAGGACCGCGGAACCGCGCATGTTGATGGGCAAAGCCGGGGTCGCCTGGAGCCTGACCTGGCTCTTCTCCACGATAGAGCTTGCCCGCGCCAGGGACCTCAACTCCATTCCTCCTGCCGGCACGAGGAGGCCATTGACTCGGCGACCTCCCCAATCACCAGCAATGCCCAGACCTCCAGGCCCGCCAAAGGGGTGCCCCCCCGAGCGGAAGTCATTACCTCGCCCCTCGCCGTCAATCCTTCCCCTATAACAGCTTCGAGAGTAGTCGTGCCTCCTAGTCAGGTCTTCATCATCATCGGGATGAAAGTTTGGGCGGAGCTCCAGGTACGGCTCCATACGATCCATCACGTCCAGAACATGGACAGTGAGGGGATGAATCAGAGTTAGGCGCTCCGTGGGCGGGGCTGGCGGCGAGGGCGCCATCGGCCAATCCTCATCCACCTCGTTTGGCAGGCCCGCCGGCTCAGGGATCTCCAGGTCATACACCTTGGGGATGCCCGAGGGATTACGCATCCAGGCCGTGACGTCGACCTGCCAGCGGTCATTCTGCGGCAGAATTTCCACCAGCTGGCCTTGGAGGTTGTTGATGAGCTGACTGAGCGTCCCCCACTCCTAGGCGCTCGTCGGCAGGCCCTCAATCCCCAGCTTGCAGAAGAATTCGAGCTTGCCACTTGATGCTTGAGCGCTCCTATGCCAGCGCCGGAAAGCAATGGGCACGCCCGCACACCAAATCTGTCCGGATTGGCGGAGCACCCGGTCGCAATCCTCCGTGGATGCAAACGAGATGAAAAAATCGTCCGGATGCGAGACCTCCACCCGGACATGCCTCCTCTCCACCCCGCACACGCGCCCCAGAGCCTGCACCAGCGCCTCCGACGACAACGCGGGCCTCCGTCCTTGCACGGAGGCGAGCAGCGCGCGGCCACGGAAGTCTGCCCCGAGCGCATCCATGCCCGCAGTGCGAGAAATGAAGCCGTATCATGTTGCCGTAACGGTGCTTCATAGCCGTTTAGACAGCTTGGACCCCGTCCAATAACTCGGAACTCACGGTCGCACAGAAGCCAGCCTTCAGTGCGGTGTGCGGTCGCTGCCAACCGTTTGACCAACCGCGATCCGATCACACGGAGCCTGAGGTCTCGACACGTATGTGCTGGAAATGTCACCTCACAGTGTATCTGCAGCACTACCCCGAACAGATGGTCATAAAGTTGTCTTCTCGGTTGGTCGTTGTTGACCCCGAGCGAACTGTAAGCCCGTCGGGTGTCTGACGCACGCGTTCCGCTGGCTCGTGACGGGGCTCCAGGTTCCGGCCAACCGCGCCGCCGAACGGCCTCTGGCTGCCACCAGCCAGCTCAAGTCCAATCAGCAGTACTGAGATGCTTCTCTAGGCCTGCTGGCCTAGCCTCCTGGTCACAGGGCAGGGAAGAAAACAATCATCGACACTATGGAATCTTGGGGAAGAAGAAGAAGAAAACGGGCCGTACTAAAAGCGGCACGTGATGTGCGCTGGAGCAGCGGTGAAGTTGCACCTCCCGCATCGGGTGATCCGAATTCTTAATTTTTTCTTTAATGGATCCACATTCTGAAGGTTGGTTCCATGGATCACGGGAGGCGTGGACGATCTGGATAGACTTTTGCTTTAATCACCAACTCACCCGCAAAATAAAAATAAAAATAAAAATCACCTACGCAGCTGTGTGAGTTAAATATAGTGTGTACTTGCCAACCTAAATTATTCAAAAGAAATAGTGTGTACTTGCCCAAGCTCTCTCAGCTCCGGAGGGCTCAGAGTATACCTAGTCATTCTTCGGAGGGCCGAATCACTCCCGACGCACAAAATCCAGGCCCGAGCCCAGGCCGGCCCGGCCCAGGCGTGGGACCTAGAAATTAGGTCTAAGCCCAGCCTATTAGCATAAAAGCCCATCGGGCCATGGGCCGAGCCTCTTCGTTAAATCGTGACTATGGCGGACCCGGGCTTGGGCCCGACCCAGCCCGGCCTTCAAGCTTAAAACCGAGGCCTGGGCTCGGCTTGCGGGCACCACCGGGTCAGGTCACGTAGGCCTTTTTCGTCCCGGTGTCGGTGTCAAAACCGGCGGATCTCGGATAGGGGATCCCAAGCCGTGAGACTAGAATCGATGGTAATAGGAGACGAAAGGGACAAGGTTTTACCTAGGTTCGGGCCCTCCTATGGTGGTAATACCCCACGTCCTGCTTGATTGTATTGACGGTGTATAGGTTACAGAGTTGATCTACCTCGAGATCAAAGAGCAAAACCCTAGATGAGTTGTTCTATATCTACAACCTAAAACCCTCCGGCTTATATAGACGCCGAGGGTATCTAGGGTTTACACATGGTCCGTTACACGTCGAAGAGATAAACATGCCTATTCGCTACATTAAATGTGGAGGACAAGCCATAATTCTCGAAGCTTCCTTCCTAGAGACAGGGCCTTCGATCGATCCAATATTCGGTAAGCGACCCATACAGTCCGGCACATGGGAGATAGTTTGGCCTCCCGAGGACCCCTTAATCCAAGACTCCCTCAGTAGCCCCCAAACTTGCCTCCAACGCCAAGGGTTTTAGCTTCAGTCACTTCGTATAATCGGAGTCTTCGGCTTGCGAGGTGAGTTCTTCTCACCGAATTTAGTTCGGCCTCCGATTTTTTATAGAAAAGGAGTGTTACCTCTGGCCTGATAGAGGCGAAGTTGTCCCTGTCTTTCGATGAGATGGTGGCTATCGTTTTTGGTGGAGTAGACTTTGATGATCCGACTACGAACGTGTGATGACGTCGCGCCTTAGCAATCGCTAAACCAACTCCGAGAGGTTATTGACCACGCCGGAGCACGATCAACCTGACCACGAGGGTCTATTTCCTGCACGCAAACGAAGAACAAGCAAGAAACTAAGATTGCAATCTGGATATTGTGAATATAAGAGGAAAGCTTATTGATGAAGTGGGGTTCTATGACGCCTTTGTCTGGTCGTGGAACACAAACGAAGAACACGAAGCTGCAGCTATGGCGAACTTGTAATCTAAACAAAACCCCACCCTAAAACGACGCCCTAAGGGCTGTATACATGGGGGGATAGAGGGGAATTTCGTGGCCCCTTGGAGGAGGGGTCCGAAACCGACCTTAACTCAGTTTCCCCATACATATGGACTCTAAAAACAGCCTATACTATGGTATTTCGAAATTACATGGGCCTGGCCCAACAATAAGGTGACGCAACACCTATATTAGCCTAGGGACGAATTTTATAAAGTAGCATCATGCATATTTCGTCCAAGGCTTCTTGCTCCCATTATGGTGGCTTCAAAGTGCGAAAATCATCACTAGAAGCTCCATTGTTCTTTCTCGCGCGCGCACCTCCTTCTCCATGCTTGATCCTGCTCCAATGGTCATCCTTCATGTCCATGCCAGGTCCTTCATTCATAAGTAAAACAAAAGTATCTAATTTAGGCAGCATCATATGTTCATGAACATTAGAAGGATTTGCAAGAAACGAAAGTACCTGGTAATTCAATTGACGTGCGCGAGCTCTTGTAATTGGTCATGTATGTATAGCAGTCGGAGTTGTGGGTGTAGCATTAGCATGGATGTCCTCATCATCCCCCCCCTTCTTGAACTGAAGTCGTCCTCGACGGAAGCTCATCTTCCTCACCCAAATAAGGCTTCAAATCTGCAATGTTAAAAGTGGGGCTAACCCCAAACTCTACAGGCAACTCAAATTTATATGCATTATCATTTATTTTCTCTAACACCTTAAAAGGACCATCAGCACGTGGCATTAGCTTTGACTTGCACAAATCAGGAAATCTATCCGTACGCAAATGTAACCAAACAAGATCTCCAGGTGAAAAGACAACATGTTTTCTATCCTTATCTCTAGCAATTTTGTATTTAGCATTCATACGCTCAATGTTTTGCTTCGTTAACTCATGCATCTTTAATATCAATTCAGCACGTTCTTTAGCATCAAAATTTACCTTCTCCGAAGATGGAAGAGGCAACAAATCAATAGGTGCACGAGGTAAGAAACCATACACAACTTCAAAAGGGCACATCTTAGTGGTAGAATGTAGCGAACGATTATAAGAAAATTCAATATGAGGCAAGCATTCTTCCCACATTTTTAGGTTATTCTTCAAAACAGCCCTAAGCATAGTAGACAATGATCTATTAACTACTTTAGTTTGGCCATCAGTTTGGGGATGACATGTAGTACTAAAAAGTAGTTTAGTCCCCAACTTAGCCCATAAACATCTCCAAAAGTGGCTAAGAAATTTAGCATCACGATCTGAAACAATTGTATTTGGCACACCATGCAACCGAATAATTTCATGAAAGAACAAATCAGCAACATGAGCAGCAACATCACTTTTATGACATGGTATAAAGTGTTCCATTTTGGAAAATCTATCCACGACAACAAATATGCTATCCCTCCCCTTCTTAGTTCGAGGTAAACCTAAAACAAAGTCCATAGATATATCATCCCAAGGAACACTAGGTACAGGCAAAGGCATATATAAACCATGAGGATTGAGTCGTGACTTAGCTTTTTGACATGTAGTGCAACGAGCAACAAAATGCTCAACATCCCGTCTCATCTTTGGCCAAAAGAAATGTGTAGAAAGTATGGCCTCCGTCTTCTTCATGCCAAAGTGTCCCATTAATCCTCCTCCGTGTGCCTCCCGTAACAACAAAAGACGAACGGAGCTAGCTGGAATGCATAGCTTGTTAGCACGGAACACAAATCCATCATTAATAACGAACTTGTTCCATGTTCTCCCTTCTTTACAATGCTTCAACACATCTCTAAATTCAGCATCATGCACATATTGATCTTTGATGGTCTCCAAACCAAATATTTTAAAGTCAAGTTGTGAAAGCATAGTATAACGACGAGACAAAGCATCAACAATAACATTTTCTTTACCCTTCTTGTGTTTAATGACATAAGGGAAAGTCTCAATGAATTCAACCCATTTAGCATGTCTACGGTTCAGTTTTGCTTGACTTTTAGTATGTTTCAAAGATTCATGATCAGAATTGACAACAAATTCTTTGGGCCATAAATAATGTTACCATGTTTCCAAAGTCCGAACAAGAGCATATAATTCCTTATCATAAGTAGAATAATTCAAACTAGGTCCACTCAATTTTTCAGAAAAGTACGCAACAGGTTTACCATCTTGTAATAACACACCTCCCAATCCAATTCCACTAGCATCACATTCAAGCTCGAAAGTCTTATTAAAATTAGGAAGTTGGAGTAAAGGAGCATGTGTTAACTTATCTTTCAAGACCGTGAAGGCTTCTTCCTCTGCGGTACCCCAAGAAAAAGGCACGTCCTTATTTATAAGCACATTGAGAGGCGCAGCAATGGTGCTGAAATCTCTCACAAAACGCCTATAGAAACCAGCGAGGCCAAGAAAACTCCTCACTTGTGTGACCGTTTTGGGCTGCGGCCAACTCTCAATAGCTTCAATCTTGGCTTTATCAACTTCAATTCCCTGTGGAGTAACAACATAGCCAAGAAAAGATACTCGGTCGGTGCAAAAGGTGCACTTCCCAAGGTTACCAAACAAATGTGCATCACGTAGAGCAATAAAAACAACACATAGATGTTCCAAATGTTCCTCCAAAGATCTACTAAAAATAAATATATCATCAAAATAGACTACCACAAATCGTCCAATGAAAGCACGTAAAACCTCGTTCATTAATCTCATGAAAGTGCTAGGTGCATTAGTTAACCCAAAAGGCATGACTAACCACTCATATAATCCAAACTTAGTTTTCAATGCTGTTTTCCATTCATCTCCCAATTTCATACGAATTTGATGGTATTCACTATGCAAATCAACTTTGGAGAAAATTGTAGAACCACTTAATTCATCAAGCATATCATCTAGTCTAGGAATAGGATGACGATAACGAATAGTAATATTATTAATGCCTCTACAATCCACACACATGCGCGATGTACCATCCTGTTTAGGCACTAGAATAATAGGAACAACACAAGGACTAAGGGATTCACGTATATAACCTTTTCAAGCAGCTTCTGTACTTGACGCATAATCTCCTTTGTCTCCTCTAGATTGGTACGGTATGGCGCACGATTGGGTAGGGATGCACCGGGAATTAAGTCAATCTGATGCTCAATCCCGTGAATAGGTGGTAATCCTGGTGGCACGTCTTGTGGGAAGACGTTAGCGAACTCCTGCAAAATGTTAATGACAGCAGGAGGCAAAGAGGGAGACATGTCCTTGAATGAAAGTAATACCTCTTTGCATACAAAAGCATAGCAAACAGATGTAGCAACATCCAAATCATTAATATCAGATTTAGTAGCAAGTAAACATCCACTCTTCAATTTTATTTCGGATGCAACATTAGATGATGGTTTATTATGCTTATGGTGTTGCTCAAATTCCCGTGCTACAATATGATTTTCACTCTTATTTTTCTCCTGTTTTGCTTTACTAGCTCTAGCAATGTCATCTTTCATAATATGTTCCGGAGACATAGGAAGCAAAGTGATATTTTGATCCTTATGAACAAGAGTATACTGATTTGTCCTACCATGGTGTACATAATTTTTATCAAACTGCCGTGGCCTACCAAGTAGAACAGAACATGCTTGCATGGGTACCACATCACAATCCACATAATTAGAATATGTAGCAATGCTAAAATGCACACGAACAGTACGCTTGCCACTATTGTTGAACTATTGAATGTAATAAGGATGAGGATGTGGTATGGTGGTTAGAGACAACTTCTCCACCATCTCCATGCTAGCCAAGTTATTGCAACTCCCTCCATCGATGATGACGCGAACAGAATGCTCCTTCACAACTCCCTTTGTGTGGAACAAGTTGTGCCTCTGATTTTGCTCAGCCTGTGTAACCTGCACACTAAGAACACGTTGAGCAACTAAACTTTCATACCTGTCAGCATAATCAGCAGCCACGTAGTGTGTCTCTGGTTCTGCATCCTCGCCACCCTGTTCTTCACTTGCAATGAGAGCCAAAGTCTCCTCATCATAATCACTAGCGGACGCATATCCACCATCCTCAGTAACAATCATTACACGCTTGGAAGGGCATTCTCTCGCAAAGTGACCTCCACCCTTGCAACGACGAAATATAACCTCACGTGTTTGCCCTGTGGATGCAATAGATGAAGAAGAGCTCTATGCAGGCCCAGAAGGTGTGCTCTTTGCAAAGGGTGGAGTAGGAGCCTGTTTCCTGGTATTGCGGTTGGAGTTGGAGGTGGAAGTAGGTGGTGTTGCAGCAGGACGTGCGGAAGTAGAGGAGGTACGTGGCATCCATGATGAAGTGCGACCTGCAGAAAAAGTAGTTCTCGCCATTGCCTGTCGATCCTGCACTTCACGTTCAGCTTTGCAAGCAAGATGAAATAAACGAGTGATAGTATTATACTCCTTATACTCTAGAATAGTCTGAATCTCTCTATTTAATCCACCCATAAAACGTGCAAGCATAGCTTCATTCTCCTCAACAATACCACATCTAATCATGCCAGTTTGTAGTTCCTGATAATATTCTTCTACGGAATTTTTTCCTTGTCTTAAACTCTGCAAATTTTGAAGCAATTCACATTGATAATAAGGTTGCACCCAACGATTACACATAGCAGTTTTAAAAGCAGCCCAAGTAGTTGGAATATTAGCATGGTGTATTCTACAATGTTCTGACCACCAAACACAAGCAAAACTAGTGAATGAACAAATAGCAGCAGCAACACGTCTATCCTTAGGAAATTGTAAGCACGTAAAACGTTGTTCTATTTCTAACTCCCATGTAAGATATATATCAGGAACATCTACCCTCAAACGTTGGAATATTCAATTTAAGTTTAGGGAGATGGTCATGATCTCATACCTGAGGGGGTGGTGCAGCCCTACCGTTACGGTTGTAGCCATGTGGTCGACCTGGTGCATATCGTGGTGGTTGCCCCTGAGGCTGATCTGGAGCAACCTCTCCCTCATCATCATAATCACCATCATAATCTTTAACCTGCTCAACGACAGTAGCAGTAGGAGCCACAGAAGTAGCAACAATATCAACAATACCAGTATGTTGGGCTTGGCCGAGAGGCACACATCGCGCTCGTCATTCGAAAGGGATAGGAGCTGCAGCTGGTGGTGGTAGACAGGCAAGCACCTCATTGAACTTGGCGTCCATCTTGGTGTCGAATGTCTTCTCCAAACCATCTAGCTTCTTCATGGCCTCTCCAAAGTTGGTCACGAAGTCTTGTACCTGGTCAGCCATCATTTGCTGAAATTTATGATAGAGCGCTTTGTTGGTCATGCTCTCCCAGTCGATCCCGTCGTCGTGTGATCCTGACATAGTTAGCAAAAATAGGAAACACACAAGAATATGAAACCTACAGACTACTGGGATGTGGTGGTGGTGGTGGTGGGTGGTGTGTCACAAATCCTTTAAGTGAATCTCAAATTCTTACCAGTTCTTACCCAACAGCAGGCGGTGATCGACAACCGTTGTAGTCAAAACTCTCAAAGCTTGGATAGAGCGATTGCCAGGTGGTGTCAAACACACGACGTAGATGTATGTGGAGCTGGGATGGCTTATAATATGGTAGCAAAAAGGGTTAGAAATAATTAATTCAGAGATGCAAGGTTGAATAAACGCTCAACGACGGTACTGTGCTGGTCCTAGGCTAGACCGTACTAGAGACGCGAGCCTAAAACACCAACAAAAACACGACGCTACACGTAATCAAGGGAAGAGCACACTCTGGATTTTTTTTCTTTTTTTTCGACGCCTTTTTTTTGCGCTCTTTTTTTGCTCAAAAAATCACTACAATGGCGAGTGTCTCAAAACTCTTCCCACGTCGTATAAGCAAGATGTGCACAAAATTTGTTGGACTAAATTTTTTTGGAGCAATTCGGGGGCTGCGACGACCAAAATTTTGACAAAAATCACTATGATGGCAAGTGTCTCAAAATGCTCCGAAGAACCTAAAATCAAGATAGGAAAAAAATACTTTCGGCCGAATTTTTTTTGGGCCAAAACATGCTTTGCAAAGCGTGCCATACTCTTTTTTTCCCGACACCTATGCAGGTAGTAAAACACAAATCCGAAATCAAAAGGATCTCGAAACTAAACCTAAAACGAGCTGGACTCGGATTGGTGGCGGATTTGTGGTGGTATATATGGACACCAATGGATAGTGATGGTGGGTGGCGATATATGGCAGCGGTGATGATGGTGGTGGTATATGGCAACTATGAAGATGATGCGGTGGCGGCGTGACAACCTATGAATAGAACTCGAAACTCTAAAGGACTAGACACTAAGACTAGCAACTCGACACAATGATGTAACCACAAATTCAACAAAGCAAAATACTGAAAAGACTATGCAAAGGCACAGGTTGGTTCGGATATGATGATGTAACCCTAATTTTTTTCTTGGCTTTTTCATGGACTAAAGGTATGAAGAACAGATGCGATCTAAACTACGAAAACTGGTAAAATCTCACCGAGCAACCTAGAAATCTGATACCACTTGATAGAGGCGAAGTTGTCCCTGTCTTTCGATGAGATGGTGGCTATTGTTTTTGGTGGAGTAGACTTTGACGATCCGACTACGAACGTGTGATGACGTCACGCCTTAGCAATCACTAAACCAAATTCGAGAGGTTATTGACCACACCGAAGCACGATCAACCTGACCACGAGGGTCTATTTCCTGCATGCAAACGAAGAACAAGGAAGAAACTAAGATTGCAATCTGGATATTGCGAATATAAGAGGAAAGCTTTATTGATGAAGTGGGGTTCTGTGACGCCTTTGTCTGGTCGTGGAACACAAACGAAGAACGCGAAGTTGCAGCTATGGCGAACTTGTAATCTAAACAAAACCCCACCCTAAAACGACACCCTAAGGGCTGTATATATGGGGGAATAGACGGGAATTTCATGGCCCCTTGGAGGAGGTGTCCGAAACCGACCTTAACTCAGTTTCCCCATACATACGGACTCTAAAAACAGCCTATAATATGGTATTTCGAAATTACATGGGCCTGGCCCAACAATAAGGTGGCGCATCACCTATATTAGCCTAGGGACAAATTTTATAAAGTAGCATCATGCATATTTCGTCCAAGGCTTCTTGCTCCCATTATGGTGGCTTCAAAGTGCGAAAATCATCACTGGAAGCTCCATTGTTCTTTCCCGCGCGCGCACCTCCTTCTCCATGCTTGATCCCGCTCCAATGGTCATCCTTCTTGTCCATGCCAGGTCCTTCATTCATAAGTAAAACAATAGTATCTAATTTAGGCAACATCATATGTTCATGAACATTAGAAGGATTTGCAAGAAACGAAAGTACCTGGTAATTCAATTGACGTGCACGAGCTCTAGTAATTGGTCCTGTATGTATAGCAGTTGGAGTTGTGGGTGTAGCATTAGCAGGGATGTCCTCATCATGGCCTCTGCATCAGTAAGATGCATACGACCCCTTTCTTAAATGAACGTAACAAAAGGTCTGCAGATACAATCGAGCTCTGAAGGAGCTATAACAAGGTTCAAAGATAAAACCAAAAAAGCCACAACCGGTGAAAATAAGCATAGATGCCTATCCATATATCCTATTAGTGGACCGCCATCCAAACCGGTTGAATATGTCCCGCGCTACCATCTCCCACCGGGAAGACCCAGTAACCAAAGGCTCCATGGCTTCCGCAGGAGTGAGTAACGACCACGTACGGATCCACGCCGATGCCCTATGCAGAACCTGCAAGAAATATATATGTATCTGTCTGTTAAAAGTCATGTCATTCCTGCAGTTGCATATAGCCCAAAGAAGTGCACAAGCTCCTATGTGTATATGTTTTGCTAAATTGATATCCACTCCATTTAGCCACGTCCCAAACAGCGTGTCTATGCTGTTTGGAGGAGTAATATTAAAAGTTATTCTGACCGTTTGCCATAAAAGTTTCGCTAATGGACATTGGAGAAAAAGGTGTTGGATTGTCTCCTAATGATCACAAAAACTACATCTCGTGCTACCTAGCCAATTGCGCTTTGCAACGTTATCCTTAGTAAGAATCACCTTCTTGTGGACAAATCACATGAAAACTTTGATTCTCAAAGGAAGCTTGACCTTCCAAATGTGGCTGGATTTGGGCAATGCTGTCGTGTTTATGAGGCCCATATACATAGATTTAACTGAAAACGTGCCAGAGGAAGTGAGTTGCCATGTAATCTTGTCGGCCTCTTCCGTAAGCTGCACATCCATAAGTCTTCTGACCAGAAGTAACCACTCCGCCCACCGATGACCTATCAAGGTGCGCCTAAACTAGATGTTTAGAGGAGTGGACTGTAATATTGTGGCCACATATCTCTCTTTACGTTGCACAATATTATACAAAGTTGGATACTGTACGGCTAAGGGCGTCTCCCCCAACCACGTATCTTCCCAAAACCGGGTTGTCTCTCCATTTCCAATGATGAACTTAGTTCTGTGGAAAAATTGAGGCTTAACCTTCATCAAGCCTTTCCAGAATGGAGAGTCAGTCGGCCTAGCCGTGACCCAGGCTAGAGTTTTAGTGTGTAGGTACTTATTACGTAGAATTTGTACCCACATGCCATCAGTCTCAACCGATAATCTATACAGCCACTTGTTGAGTAGACATTCATTCTTGACTTCTAGGTTTTCAATTCCCAGCCCTCCCTGGACTTTGGGTCGACATATAATGTCCCATCTAGTCAGTCTATACTTTTTCTTAACCTCATCACTCTGCCAAAAGAAACGGGATTGATAGAAGTCCAGTCTTTTCCGTACCCCTACTGGTACCTCAAAGAAGGACAAGAGGAACATCGGCATGCTCATGAGAACCGAGTTAATCAAAATTAACCTTCCTCCGTAAGACAACAGCTTGCCCTTCCAGCAACTAAGCTTCTTCCTGAATTGATCCTCTATCCTCTTCCATTCTTGGTTTGATAATTTGAGATGGTGAATAGGTATACCTAAGTAGCTAAACGACATACTAGCCAATTCACACCCAAACAACTGTTTATAATTCTCTTGTTCTGCTTTGGCACTCCCAAAGCAGAACAATTCACTCTCATGAAAATTAATTTTCAAACCCGACAGTTGTTCAAATAAGCAGAGGATGAGTTTCATATTTCTTGCTTTCGCTATGTCATGCTCCATGAACAGAATAGTGTCATCAGCGTATTGTAGGATTGACACCCCATCATCGACTAAATGAGGTACTAACCCACCTATAAGGCCTTCCTGTTTAGCCCTTCCTATCAAAACAGCAAGCATGTCTGCAACAACGTTAAATAGGATAGGGGACATTGGGTCTCCCTGGCGGAGACCCATTTGAGTTTGGAAGAAATGACCCATGTCATCATTCACTTTAATTCCAACACTCCCTTTTTGTACAAAAGACTCGACTTGCTTCCTCAATATCTCGTCAAAGCCCTTCATACGTAAAGCTTGTTGAAGGAAAGGCCATTTAACTTTATCGTATGCCTTCTCGAAATCCACTTTGAAGATAACCCCATCTAGCTTCTTCGAATGAATTTCGTGAAGGGTTTCATGGAGCACAACCACCCCCTCCAGAATATTTCTACCAGGCATGAATGCAGATTGGCTTGGTTGCACCACCACGTGTGCAATCTGCGTCAGCCTATTGGTTCCAACTTTAGTGAATATTTTGAAGCTCACATTAAGGAGGCAAATATGTCGGAATTGTTCAATACACACCGCCCCTCCTTCTTTGGCAACAATGTGATTGTTCCAAAGTTAAGGTGGTATAGCTGCAAGTGCCCATTAAACAAATCATGAA
The DNA here is from genome assembly GCA_022496015.1 of Hordeum marinum. NCBI lineage: Eukaryota > Viridiplantae > Streptophyta > Magnoliopsida > Poales > Poaceae > Hordeum > Hordeum marinum. Next base: position 393,814,350 of record CM039672.1, read on the forward strand.
ACATTGGCAGAAGATCACCTTTGATAATATGTCAAGACTTCTTATAGAATTCAGCTGGAAACCCATCTGGCCCTGGTGCCTTATTATTCTTCATCTGCGAAATAGCATCCAACACCTCTTTCTCCGAGAATGGTACAGTTAATATCTCATTCTCGTCCGTCCCGAGATGAGGAATGTCACCGACAAAATGCTCATCCATGGTCACCGTGTTATCCTCAGGAGCCCCGAACAATTTCTTATAATACTCTGAGATGTACAACTTTAGGTTGTCTTGCCCAACGATTGTACCCTCGTCCTGTTCGAGCTGATAGATTTTCTTATTTCCATGATTTCCATTAGCAATTAGATGAAAAAATTGTGTGTTTTCATCTCGATCAACCACCTGTCGCACTTTTGCTCTGAGGGCCCATTTTAGCTCCTCTTCTTTGAGAAGCTGCTTAAGATCATGTTCTGCCTCCGCTTTGGATGTTCTCCCATTATCATCCAACAACACGGTTTCAGCCTTGATATCAAGGTGATCAATAAGCTCCATGAGCCTTTGCTTCTTGAGTTTATATGCTCCGCTCTCATTCTTCGCCCAACCCCGAAGAAACCGTCTTAGATGTCGTATCTTGTTTTGCCATCTGTCAATATTGTATACGCCCCCGGAGAATCGCCCCCATTCTCTCGCTATGAGGTCAATAAAGCCTTCTTGTTCAAACCATGCCAGATCAAACGAGAAAGCATCTTTGTTGCCCACATGGGTCGCCTCTCCGGAGTCTATGAACAATGGGGTATGGTCAGAAATCACCCTGGACAGCGCACATACTGTCATTCATGGGAATTTCTGCTCCCATTCCACACTGGTTAGGATCCTATCCAGTTTCTCGAAAGTTGGCTGCGGTAACGAGTTAGCCCAAGTGATTTTTTGGCCTGTGAATTCTATATCCCGTAAATCTAGGCTTTTGATGATAGTATTGAACATGAATGACCATCTTCCATCAAAGTTATCATTATTCTTTTCATTTCTTCGCCTGATTATATTAAAGTCACCACCCACTAAGATAGGTAACCTCTCGTTCCCACAAATACGAACGAGGTCTGCCAAGAAGTCCATTTTGAACTCTGGCTGAGCCGCACCATATATGGCCACAAGCGCCCAAAGGAACCCATCTTCCTTGGAACGCACTCTAAACTTGACTGCAAAGTCTCCTAGAACCACATTGCGTACTTCTAGAGTCTCGCATCTTACCCCAAGTAAGATCCCTCCAGACCTTCCTCTTGGGGGTAAACAATGCTAGTCAAAGTCTATTCCACCTGAAATCGTGCTAAGAAACTGAGAGGTAAAATTATCCCTACCCGTTTCCATTAATGCTATGAAGTCAAGCCTGTGCTCGATGGTTGCTTTCTGCAAGAAATCTCCTTTTAGCCAAGTCACCAAGACCTCTGCTATTCCAAAAAATGCCCTTCATATTTCGTCATGAAATTTCTTTGCAGTCTTGAATCTAGCACTCCGGCGAACCGCCGAAACGGGGTAAACCTTTCTTTTACAAGATTGTTTGGGCCTTTCAAGAACAGCCTCCCGGTCCACACAACCAGGTGCTGGAAGAGAGCACTCATTCAGTTCTGTTGGGGCCACATACCCCTCCGTACTGATGTTCTCATCGTCCTCAACCATCCCTAGCTCATTAATCTCATCATCATTCATAGGTCTTATGGATGCGATCTTACGCAACATCACCATAGCTCTCTCAGCCTCTAAGTCTAACAGGGTATTAGTAGAATTAGAAATTTCCATCCCATTGCTACCCAAAGACACCCCTAACAATTTTGCGTTCGAAATAATATCTACTTCCGAAAAAATTAAAACAGAGCAGGTCGTGTTCACGGTCATACCTATCGACGCCTCGATATCGTGCAGGTTAGCCGCCCTCATGGCATGGCCCATCAACAACTCGTCCGCATCTGACTGCTCCTGAAGGCGCCGGCTCGACCGCCTATCATCGGTCACCGGGTCCGGGATGCCACCGTAAGCGACCACTTCCGCAGTCAAAGGCGCGATGGGCAAAGGGCCTCCCGCCCCTTGCCTAACCGGGTGCTCGCTTGCCTTCGCCAGCGGCTTGTCAGCGCCGCCACCAGTCGTCCGACCACCCGTTGGCAGCTGCGTGCTGCCACCAGCCGGCCGACACCCCGTTGCGAGCTGCACGCCGCCACCAACCTGCCTGACCCCCGTCACTAGCTACGCACCGCCCCCAGCCGTCCGACCACCCGCCGCCGGCTGCCCACCATAGGGAACAGGAGCAACAACTGTAGGACGTGTAGTTTTCCGAATAGTGGTGTGTTCGGACACCATGAATAGGTCGGCCTTGAAGGCCAAATGTCAAGGGGTAAAATAACGTCCCCTGATGACATTTATAACGAAAGGTGACATCCCACCACAACCGCTAGGCCAGTCGCAAAAACTTGATTCGCGGTTCGAGGCCGTTTTGATCAACACGATCTATCAATGCATAGATCGTGTCCCATTTTATATGAGATACGTTTAATCATGCACGCACAACGACACGCACGTCTCGGGAAGCGAAGGGATTCACGGCACAGCAGAGGGAGGCCAAATAGCAATAAGCCCCATCAAAGGGAAAGAAAACCCCAAGGCCTAACCACACCTCCCATTCGCCTCCTCTGCTTCCTCATTCCTCCGAGTTTCCGAAGTGCAGATCTAGGTTTTCGACTCTCGCCCCTTCGAGCTCATCCATGGCGGGCTCCAATGGCAAGTAGGAGGCTTCCACAGTCATCGACCAGGACATCCAAGGCCTGAAGAAGACCGGCTACCTCCCCGCAAACATTCCTCACCGTGCGCCGGAGACGGGCCAAGTGATCCCCACTCTCGAGCCAGGGGAAAGGGTGGTCTTCCTCCCCCACTTCATCCGGGGACTGAGCTTCCCGCTCCACCCCTTCGTTAGGGGGCTTATGTTTTTCTACGGCCTCGACTTCCATGACTTCCCACCAAACTCTTTAATGCACATATTGGTCTTCATCCTCGTTTGCGAGGCCTTTCTGCGGGGCAAGCCACATTTCGGGCTTTGGCTCAAAGTGTTGAACATCAAGCCGAAGTGTGTCGGAGGCAAGCATGCAGACTGCAGCGGGGCTATCATCGGCAAGCTCACCTGCGTCGTATGGACGTCAGCTACCTTCATCGACACCATCAAGGTGTGGCAGAAGGAGTGGTTCTATATCACTGAGCCAAGGGAAGAAGATCAAATTGCCCCCGCTGGATTCAGATCCGGTCCGCCCACCAGATTAGCTTCATGTCTCCTCAACGACCTTAGCTGGGGACCGAGCAAAAGTGAGCGACCTGCAGAAGCGCATCGGCTCCATGATCGATAATGACATCGCGCTGACCAACGAGGTCCAGGTTATGCTCCGGCGGCGCATCCTCCCCTGCCAGCGCTGGGATACTCCCCTGTGGGCTCATCGGCTCGATGATGCGCCCACGATTCTGCACCTCTTCTGCACTACGCGAGAGAAGCTGTGGAAGGCGCTTTTCAAGCTGCAAGAGGATTGGCCAGACGAGGAGGAAGATCGGTGTATGCATGCCGCCAGGCCCGCTTCCAAGGTACGGTATAATTTTGCTTGATCGGCTCTGTCCTTCATAGAGAAGATCTATAACACCTTTTCCGATCACTCTTTGCAGAAATGGCTGAGCAAAGCCACGGGCATCGACTGCCCGACGCCTTAGCCCGAAGACCCTAGGTATGGGCTGTTAGCAGAGATGCTCATCGAGGCGCCTTACGAGGCACCCGCAAAAAAAGAGAAGAAGAAGAAAGCAGGCCAATAAGGCTTGCGCATCAGGGACCAGCCAGAGACTGTGTCCGAACAAACCCATGCCTCCTCGAATCAAGAGGAGAATGAGGAAGAGGACAAAGACGAGGGGAGGGCGATTCCCCACTCGCAGGAAAGAGAGCAGCGTCATCGGATGCCGTGGAGGCGGTACCCCCTCCTTCCCCGAAGAGAGCCTGTCGGTCACATGTAATCCTGTCCGACAATAGTTCGGACTCGGATACAGAGTCCAATTACTTGAAGAGGGTTCCACAAAGGAGCCTAAGGGTCAATCCCCCTGCTCGAAGGTGAGAATCCGAAGACTCCTTTAGTTATTATTGATAAGTTCATAGTTTAATAACATGCGGGCATTTATCGACTTTGCAGCCCACCGCGCGTGCTCCTCATTGACCAAGTTTCGGACGGGGAGACCCAGCCCGCCGAACTAGCGGAGAGCGGGAATGCGTCAGATCTCACTGCTCTAGGCGTCATGAAGGACACCGTGGAGGTGTCGTCCCAGCATGCTCCTATGGAGCCGGGCACCGGCAGCAGCAGGGGGGGATGACGTCATGGCCGAGGCTAACGCCTCGGTTACCGAGGACCTGGGCGAGGTACCCCACCCGGATATTGAGGAGGCTAGAAGAACGGCCGCTCAGTCCCCCCAAGGGTATCTCCGCAGCGCACCACGCCTCCGGAGGTACTGGTTCAAACCCCGGTTGGTGATCGGGTTATCCTATCACCACAAGTGCCACCGAGCAATGGGTGGCTGGTCATGGAGGAGGCTTTATCTTGCGCCTCCATCTCCGAGGAGCACCATACCCTTATGGGTGCCGTATTGCAGAGCATTCAGTCCGTCGACAACGGATTGAAGGAGGCCTTCAAGGTTCTCCTGACGGGTTTTCAAGTAAGCCACGCGACACTATTATTTGCAAAATGTTTATTTTTTTGATTATATACATGGGAGCCCCGAGCCCTAGGTGAATTTGAAAAAATTTACCTAGGGGTCAATTATGGATCCGATTCTGAACTATATACAAACAGTGTGTTCGGAACGTTATAATTGTTGGAAATATGCCCTAGAGGCAACAATAAATTAGTTATTATCATATTTCCTTGTTCGTGATAATCATTTATTATCCATGCTATAATTGTGTTGATCGGAAACTCAGATACATGTGTGGATACATAGACAACACCGTGTCCCTAGTATGTCTCTAATACACTAGCTCGTTGATCAAAGATGGCTATGGTTTCCTAGTCATGGACATGAGATGTCATTTGGTAACGGGATCACATCTTTAGGAGAATGATGTGATGGACAAGACCCAAACTACAAACGTAGCATATGACCGTGTTAGTTTATTGCTACTATTTTCTGCATGTCAAGTATATGTTCCTATGACCATGAGATCATGCAACTCATTAACACCGGAGGAGAGCCTTGTGTGTATCAAACGTCGCAGCGTAACTGGGTGACTATAAAGGTAATCTACAGGTATCTCCGAGGGTGTCTATTGGGTTGGCATGGATCAAGACTGGGATTTGTTACTCCGTGTGACGGAGAGGTATCTCAGGGCCCACTCTGTAATACAACATCACAATAAGCCTTGCAAGCAATGTGACTAAGTGTTAGTCACGGGATTTTGTATTAGGAATGAGTAAAGAGACTTACCGGTAATGAGGTTGAACTAGGTATGGAGATACCGACGATCGAATCTCGGGCAAGTAACATACCGAAGAACAAAGGGAACATCATACGGGATTAACAAAATCCTTGACATAGAGGTTTGACTGGTAAAGATCTTTGTCGAATATGTAGGAACCAATATGGGCATCCAGGTCCCGCTATTGGTTATTGACCGTAGAGGTGTCTCGGTCATGTCTACATAGTTCTCGAACCCGCAGGGTCTGCACACTTAAGGTTCGGTGACGTTTCGGTAGTATAGAGTTATGTATGGTAGTTACCGAAGGTTGTTCGGAGTCCCGGATGAGATCCCGCATGTCACGAGGAGATCCGTAATGGTCCGGAGGTAAATATTGATATATAGGAAGTCCTATTTTGGTTGCCGAAAAAGTTTCGGGCTCATCGATAATGTACCGGGAGTGCCGGTAGTATACCGGGAGACCATCAGGAGGGGTATTTCGACCCAAGAGGCTACATGGGCGTTGGGAGGATGAATACAGGTGCTTAGTGGGCTGGAGGAAGTCCCACAAAGGTCCCATGCGGCTGGGAAGAAAAAGCCCAAAAGGAAAAAGGTGAAAAAGGCAAAAGGGCTAAATTAGGAAGGAGTCCTAATCCTATTAGGATTGGAGGAGGAGGACTCCTCCCTCCTAGTTCGGCCGACCCAAGGGCTGGCTCCTTGGGAGACAAGCCTCCTCCTCCTCCTCCCCTCCTCCTATATATACTAGAGGGTTTTAGGGTTTTGCATAAGATTTTCAGCCACGTGCTACCCGTTCCTCTAGTGCATAGTTTCTCCTCTAGATTGGTTTTCTGCAGTGCTTAGGTGAAGCCCTGCCGGAATTGCCCCACCACCATCGCCACGGCGCCGTCACGCTACCAGAGAACTTGTCTACCTCTATGCTCCCTCTTGCTGGATCAAGAAGGTGGAGATCGTCATCAAGCTGCACGTGTGCTGAACGCGGAGGTGCCGTCTGTTCAGCGCTAGATTGGAAGGACCGTGATCAAGATCGCAAGATGGATCGTGATGAGATCACGGGATGGATCGTGATGATTTCGCGGGACAGATCATGATTGGATCGCGGGATATATCGTGATGAGATCATGGGATGCTCGGCGATTGGGATCGCGAAGACGTTCGACTACACCAACCGCGTTTCTTAACGCTTCCCGCTTAGCGATCTACAAGGGTATGTAGATCCACTCTCCCTATCGTAGATGCTCATCACCATGGATAGATCTTGCGTGTGCGTAGGAAATTTTTTGTTTCCCATGCAACGTTCCCCAACAGTGGTATCATAGCTAGGTCTATGTGTAGATGAGATCTCGAGTAGAACACAAAGAGTTTGTGGGCGTTGATGCTTAGATTGCTTCCTCCCTTGGTCGTGTTTTGGTTCAGCGATATTGTGGGATGAAGCAGCCCGAACCAACCTTACTCGTACGCTTACGAGAGACCGGTTCCATCGACTGACGTGTAACCTGGTTGCACAATGATGGCTGGCGGGTGTCTGTTTCTCCTACTTTAGTTGGATCGGATTCGACAAAGGCGGTCCTTGAGAAGGTTGTAAAGCAACTTATGTATCACCATTGTGGTTTTTGCGTTGGTGAGAATAGTTCTTGCTAGATACTCGTAGCAGCCACATAAAACATGCAACAACAATTAGAGGACGTCTAACTTATTTTTGCAGGGTATGTTGTGATGTGATATGGCCAATTACATGATCAGATATATGTGATGTATGAGCTGATCATGTTTTGTATAGAATATCATGACTTGCATGTCGATGAGTACGGCAACCGGCAGGAGCCATAGGGTTGTCTTTAATTATTGTATGACCTACATGTCAATCATTAAGCGCTATGTAATGATTTACTTTATCGATAAACAATAGCAATAGTAGTAGAAGCATGGTGGGCGCGACAACCCCGATGGCGACACGTTGATGGAGATCAAGATGATGGAGATCATGGTGTCATGCCGGTGACGATGGAGATCATGCCGGTGCTTTCAAGATGGAGATCAAAAGCACAAGTTCATGGCCATATCATGTCACTTATGATTTGCATGTGATGTTAATCCTTTTATGCACCTTGTTCTGCTTAGGACAACGATTGCATTGTATGGTGATCCCTCACTTAATTTCAAGATAAATTGTGTTCTCCCCGAGTGTGCACCGTTGCAAAAGTTCGTCGTGTCGAGACACCATGTGATGATCGGGTGTGATAGACTCTACGTTCACATACAACGGGTGCAAGCCAGTGTTGCACATGCAGAACACTCGGGTTAAACTTGACGAGCCTAGCATGTACAGACATGGCCTCGGAACACAAGAGACCGAAAGGTCGAACATGAGTGATATAGTAGATATGATCAACAAGATGATGTTCACCATTGAAACCACCTCAACTCACGTGACGATCGGACTTGAGTTGGTGAATTTGGATCATGTATCACTCGAATGACCGGAGGTATGTCAAATTGAGTGGGAGTTCTTCAGTAATATGATTAATTGAACTCATTATCATGAACATAGCCAGTAGTGTCTTTGCAAATTTATGTTGTAGATTACTAGCTCACACTGTAGCTCCCTTGAATTTTTTATATGTTCCTAGAGAAATAGAGTTGAAATATGATGGTAGCAATATTGCGGGCTGGCTCCGTGATCTGAGGATTGTCCTCATTGCTGCACAGAAGGCTTATGTCCTTAATGCACCGCACGGTGCGCCAACCCCTATAGCATCGTCTGTAGATGTTGTGAACATCTAACAAGCACGTTCTGATGACTACTTGATAGTTTAGTGCATCATGCATTACGACTTAGAATTGAGGCTCCGAAACATTTTGAACGTCACGGAACATATGGGATGTTCTAAGAGCTGAAATTAGGATCTCACGCTCGTGGCCGTGTTGGGAGATATGAGATCTCCAATGAGATTCTTTGTCTGCAAGATGAAGGAGAATAGCTCAATCGTTGAGCATGTGCTCAGATTGTCTGGGTGCTACAATCACTTGAATCGAGTGGGAATTAATCCTCCAGATAAGATAGTGATTGATATAGTTCTCCAAGTCACTGTCACTAAGCTACTAGAACTTGGCGATGAACTATGAAATACCAGGGATAGAAATAATGATCCCTGAGCTATTCGCGATGTTTGACACCGCGAAGGTAGAAATCAAGAAGGAGCGCCAAGTGTTGATGGTTAGTAAAAACCACTAGTTTCGAGAAGGGCAAGGGCAAGGAGGGAAACTTCATGGATGGCAAGATAGTTGCTGCTCCAGTGAAGCAACCCAAAGTTGAACCCAAACCCGAGACTAAGTGCTTCGATTATGAGGAGAGCGGTCGCTGAAGAGGAACAACCCTAGATACTTGGTAGATAAGAAGGCTGGCAACGTCAACAGAAGTATATTTGATATACGTGTTATTGATGTGTACCTTGATAGTACTCCTAGTAGCACCTGGGTATTGGATACCGGTTCGGTTGCTAAATGTTAGTAACTCGAAATAAAAGCTACAGAATGAACGGATAACTAGCTAAGGGTGAGGTGACGATGTGTGTTGGAAATGTTTCCAAGGTTGATGTGATCAACATCGCATGCTCTCTCTACCTTCGGGATTAGTGACAAACCTAAATAAATGTTATTTGGTGTCTTGCGTTGAGCATGAACGTGATTAGATCGTGTTTATTGGAACACGGTTATTCATTTAAGTTAGAGAATAATGGTTATTCTATTTACATGAATAATACCTTCAATGGTCATGCACCCAGTGAGATTGGTTTGTTGCATCTTGATCGTAGTAATACACATGTTCATAACATTGATGCCAAAAGATACAAAGTTAATAATGATAGTACCACATACTTGTGGCACTGCCGCTAAATTTCATATTGGTATAAAGCGCATGAAGAAACTCCATGCTTATGGATCTTTGGAATCATTCAATTTCGAATCAGTTGAGACAAGCGAACCATGCCTCTTGGGCAAGATGACTAAGGACCCCGTTGTCTGGATTGATGGAGCGGGCAAGTGATTTATTGGAAATGATACAAGTTGATGTATGCAATCCAATGAGTCTTGTAGAGTGCGGTGGTTATCGTTATTTTCTTACCTTCACTGATGATTTGAGTAGATATAGTGTATATTTACTTAATGAAACACAAGTCTGAATCGTTTGAAAGGTTCAAGCAAATTGAGAGTGAAGTTTAAAGATCATCGTGACAAGAAGATAAAAATGTCTGCGATATGATCGTGGAGGTGAATATCTGAGTTACGAGTTTGACATACACCTTTAGACAATGTGAAAGTTGTTTCAAACTCATGCCACCTGGAACACCATAGTGTGATGGTGTGTCCGAATGTCATAGTCATGCTCTATTGGATATGGTGCGTGCTATGATGTCTCTTATTGTTTTTCTACTATAATTTTGGGGTTATGCATTAGAGACAACTACATTCACTTTAAATAGGGCACCATCTAAATCCGTTGAGATGACATCGTGTGAATTAGGGTTTGATAGAGACCCAAGATGTCATTTCTTAATGTTTGGGGCTGCAATGCTTGTGTGGAAAACATTTTCACCGAATGAGCTCAAACCCAAAGCGGACAAATGCATCTTCATAGAATAACTAAGAACAGTTGGGTGAACCTTCTATCTCAGATCCAAGCATAAAATGTTTGTTGCTAAAACTGGGTCCTTTCTCGAGAAAGAGTTTCTCTCGAAAGAATTGAGTGGGAGGAAGATAGAACTTGATGAGGTTGTTGAACCTTTGTTCAACCAGAGAGTAGCGCAGCGCAGGAAGATGTTTCTGTGAAGCCTACGTTAGTTGAAGAGGAAGTTAATTATGATGATCATAAAGCTTCGGATCAGGTTACTATCAAACCTCGTAGGTCAACAAGGATGTGTACTGCTCCTGAGCGGTACGACAACCCTGTCTTGGATGTCATGTTGTTGGACAACGATGAACCTATGAGCTATGGAGAAGCGATGATGGGCCCGAATTCCGACAAATTGTTAGAGGCCATGAAATCCAAGAAGGATCTATGTATGAAAACCAAGTATAGACTTTGGTAGACTTGCTCGTTGGACGGCAGGTTGTTGAGTACAAATGGACCTTTAAGATGAAGACAGACGTTGATGGTGAATGTCACCATTTATAAAGCTCTACTTGTCGCAAAGAAGTTTCCACCAAGTTCAAGGAGTTGATTGCGATGAGACTTTCTCACTCGTAGCGATGCTAAAGTCTGTTGGAATTATGTTAGCAGTTGCTGCATTTTTCAATTATGAAATCTGGCAGATGGATGCCCAAACATCGTTTCCTTCCTTAAGGAAAGGTTGTCTGAGATACAACCAGAAGGTTTTGTCACTCCTAAGGATGCTAAAAGATGTGCAAGCTTCAGTGATCCTTCTATGAACTGAGGCAAGCATCTTGGAGTTGGAATATACACTTTGATGAGGTGATCAAAGTTTTTGAGTCTATACAAAGTTTATGAGAAACTTTTATTTACAATAAAGTGAGTGGGAGCACTACAGAGTTTCTGGTAAGCATATGTGGTTGACATATTGTTGATTGGAAATGATGTAGAATTTTTGGAACGCATAAACGGTTGTTTGAAGAGAGTTTTTCAAAGAAAGACCTGGATAAAGCTACCTAATTGTTGAGCATCAAGATCTATAGAGATAGATCAAGATGTTTGATGAGACTTTCAATGCGTACATACCTTGACAAGATTTTGAAAGAGTTCAAAATGGATCAGTCAGAGAAAGAGTTGTTGCCTGATTTGTAAGGTGTGAAGTTGAGTGAGACTCAAAGCTCGACCACGGCAAAATAAAGAGAAAGGATGAACGTCATCCTCTATGCCTTAGCCATAGCCTCTATATAGTATGCCATGCTGTGTACCGCACCTGTGTGTGCCTTGCCATGAGTCCATCAAGGGGTACAAGAGTGATCCAGGAGTGGATCACTGGACAGCGGTCAAGATTATCCTTAGTAACTAAAGGACTCAGGAGATGTTTCTTGATTATGGAGGTGATAAAGAGTTCGTCGTAAAGAGTTACGTCGATGCAAGATTTAACACCAATCCGGATGACTCGTTGTAGCAATCTGGATACATATAGTGGAGCAGCCATTTGGAATAGTACCAAGTGGAGTGTGGTAGCAGTGTTTACAGTTTGACATAGAGATTTGCAAAGGACACAAGGATCTGAATGTCGCAGACCCATTGACTATAAGACCTCTCTCACATGCAAAGCATGATCGAGCCCCAGAACTCATTGGGTGTTATATTCATAACAATGCGAATCACATGGTGATGTGAACTAGATTATTGACTCTAGTGCAAGTGGGAGACTGTTGGAAATATGCCCTAGAGGCAATAATAAATTAGTTATTATCATATTTCGTTGTTCATTATAATCGTTTATTATCCATGCTATAATTGTGTTGATCGGAAACTCGGATACATGTGTGGATACATAGACAACACCATGTCCCTAGTATGCCTCTAATAGACTAGCTCGTTGATCAAAGATGGCTATGGTTTCCTAGTCATCGACATGAGATGTCATTTGGTAACAGGATCACATCATTAGGAGAATGATGTGATGGACAAGACCCAAACTGCAAATGTAGCATATGATCGTGTCAGTTTATTGCTACTGTTTTCTACATGTCAAGTATATGTTCCTATGACCATGAGATCATGCAACTCACTAACACCGGAGGAGTGCCTTGTGTGTATCAAACGCCGCAACGTAACTGGGTGACTATAAAGGTACTCTATAGTTATCTCCAAGGGTGTCTGTTGGGTTGGCATGGATCAAGACTGGGATTTGTTACTCCGTGTGATGGAGAGGTATCTCAGGGCCCACTCGGTAATACAACATCACAATAAGCCTTGCAAGCAATGTGACTAAGTGTTAGTCACAGGATCTCTTATTACGGAACAAGTAAAGAGACTTGCCGATAACAAGGTTGGACCAGGTATGGAGATACCGACGATCGAATCTCGGGCAAGTAACATACCGAAGAACAAAGGGAACTTCATACGGGCTTAACTGAATCCTTGACACAGAGGTTCGACCAATAAAGATCTTCATAGAATATGTAGGAACCAATATGGGCATCTAGGTCCCGCTATTGGTTATTGACCGTAGAGGTGTCTCGGTCATGTCTACATAGTTCTCGAACCCGCAGGTTCTGCACACTTAAGGTTCAGTAACGTTTTGGTAGTATAGAGTTATGTATGGTGGTGACCGAAGGTTGTTCGGAGTCCCGGATGAGATTCCAGACATCGCAAGGAGCTCCGGATTGGTCTGGAGGTAAAGATTGATATATAGGAAGTCCTATTTTGGTCGCCGGAAAAGTTTCGGGCTCATCGGTAGTGTACCAGGAGTGCCGGTAGTGTACCGGGAGACCATAGGGAGGGGTATTTCGACCCAAGAGTCTACATGGGCTGTGGGAGGATGAATACCAGCCCTTAGTGGTCTGGAGTAAGTCCCACAAAGGGCCCATGCGGCTGGGAAGAAAAAGCCCAAAAGGAAAAAGGTGGAAAAAGGCAAAAGGGCTAAATTAGGAAAGAGTCCTAATCCTACTAGGAGTGGAGGAGGAGGACTCCTCCCTCCTAGTTCGGCCGACCCAAGGGCTGTATCCTTGGGAGACAAGCCTCCTCCTCCTCTCCTCCTATATATACTAGAGGTTTTTAGGGTTTTGCATAAGATTTTCTGCCACGTGCTACCCGTTCCTCTAGTGCATAGTTTCTCCTCTAGATTGGTTTTCTGCAGTGCTTAGGCGAAGCCCTGCCGGAATTGCTCCACCACCATCACCGCGGTGCCGTCATGCTATCGGAGAAATCGTCTACCTCTCCGCTCCCTCTTGCTAGATCAAGAAGGCGGAGATCGTCATCAAGCTGTACTTGTGCTGAACGCGGAGGTGCCGTCTGTTCGACGCTAGATCGGAAGGGCCGTGATCAAGATCGCGAGATGGATCATGATGAGATCGTGGGACGGATCGTGATGAGTTCGCGGGACGGATTTGTTGGGAGACGTAGTAGTAAATCAAAATTTTCCTACGTGTCACCAAGATCTATCTATGGAGAAACCAGCAAACGAGTGGGGAGAGATTGGATCTTCATACCTTTGAAGATCGCTAAGCGGAAGCGTTACAAGAACGCAGTTGATGGAGTCATACTCGCAGCGATTCAGATCGCGGTAGATCCGATCAAGTGCCGAACGGACGGCACCTCCGCGTTCAACACACGTGCAGCCCGGTGACGTCTCCTACGCCTTGATCCAGCAAGGAGGAAGGAGAGGTTGGGGAAGAGCTCCAGCAGCAGCACGACGGCGTGGTGGTGGTGGAGTAGCAAGGTATCCCGGCAGGGCTTCGCCTAAGCACTGCGGAGGAGGAAGAAGCAGAATAGGGCTGCAGCGAGAGAGAAAGAGTTCGTCGTCTCAAACCAGCCCCAAACCTTGAGTATATATAGGAGGAAGGGAGAGGGAGGGCTGACCTAGCCCCTCCTCCAAGGAGGGAGCTTCGGCCGAACTAGGGGGAGAGTCCACCTCCCACACGGGAGGTGGATCTCCTCCTTTTAAATCCCCTTAGCCCTTATCTCCAGATCCCTGGCGCATGGGCCCTTCTAGGAGGTCTTGGCTGGCCCAATATGGGCTGGCACACCTCCTCTAAAGGCCCACTAAGTCCTCTGGTCGTCACACCCCTCCCGGGGGTCCTCCGGCACCCTCCCGGCACTCCCGGTACAATACCGATGAGCCCGAAAACTTTCCGGTGACCAAAACTGGACTTCCTATATATCAATCTTTACCCCCGGACCATTCCGGAGCTCCTCGTGACGTCCGGGATCTCATCCGGGACTCCAAACAACCTTCGGTAATCACGTATACCTTTTCCCTATAACCCTAGCGTTATCGAACCTTAAGTGTGTAGACCCTACGGGTTCGGGAGACACGTAGACATGACCGAGACACCTCTCCGGCCAATAACCAACAGCGGGATCTGGATACCCATGTTGGCTCCCACGTACTCTACGATGATCTCATCGGATGAACCACAATGTTAGGGATTCAATCAATCCCGTATACAATTCCCTTTGTCTATCGGTATGGTACTTGCCCGAGATTCGATCGTCGGTATCCCCATACCTTGTTCAATCTCGTTACTGGCAAGTCTCTTTACTCGTTCTGTAATACATCATCCCGTGACTAACTCCTTAGTCACATTGAGCTCATAATGATGATGTCTTACCGAGTGGGCCCAGAGATCCCTCTCCGTCACACGGAGTGACAAATCCCAGTCTCGATTCGTGTCAACCCAACAGACACTTTCGGAGACACCCGTAGCGTACCTTTATAGCCACCCAGTTACGTTGTGACGTTTGGCACACCCAAAGCATTCCTACGGTATCCGGGAGTTACACAATCTCATGGTCTAAGGAAATGACACTTGACATTGAAAAGCTTTAGCAAACGAACTACACGATCTTGTGCTATGCTTAGGATTGGGTCTTGTCCATCACATCATTCTCCTAATGATGTGATCCCGTTATCAACGACATCCAATGTCCATGGTCATGAAACCGAGACCATCTATTGATCAACGAGCTAGCCAACTAGAGGCTCACTAGGGACACGTTGTGGTCTATGTATTCACACATGTATTACGGTTTCCGGTTAACACAATTATAGCATGAACAATAGACAATTATCATGAACTAGGAAATACAATAATAACCATTTTATTATTGCCTCTAGGGCATATTTCCAACAGTCTCCCACTTGCACTAGAGTCAATAATCTAGTTACATTGTGATGAATCGAACACCCATATTATTCTGGTGTTGATCATGTTTTGCTCGTGAGAGAGGTTTAGTCAATGGATCTGCGACATTCAGATCCGTATGCACTTTACAAATATCTATGTCTCCCTCCTGAATGTAATCACGGATGGAGTTGAAGCGGCGCTTGATGTGTCTTGTCTTCTTGTGAAACCTGGGCTCCTTCGCAAGGGCAATAGCTCCAGTGTTGTCACAGAGTAGAGTCATCAGGCCCGACGCATTCGGAATCACTCCTAGGTCGGTGATGAACTCCTTCATCCAGACTCCCTCCTTTGCTGCTTCCGAAGCAGCTATGTACTCCGCTTCACATGTAGATGCCGCCACGCCGCTTTGCTTGCTGCTGCTCCAGCTTACTGCCCCTCCATTCAAAATATACACGTATCCGGTTTGCGACTTGGAGTCGTCCGGATCTGTGTCGAAGCTAGCATCGACGTAACCCTTTACGACGAGCTCTTCGGCACCTCCATAAACGAGAAACATGTCCTTTGTCCTTTTCAGGTACTTCAGGATATTCTTGACCGTTGTCCAGTGTTCCGCTCCGGGATCACTTTGGTACCTCCCTACCAAACTTATGGCAAGGTTCACATCAGGTCTGGTACACAGCATGGCATACATGATAGAGCCTATGGCTGAAGCATAGGGGATGGCACTCATCTCTTCTCTATCCTTTGCCGTGGTCGGGCATTGAGTCGTACTCAATCTCACACCTTGCAACACAGGCAAGAACCCCTTCTTGGACTGATCCATATTGAACTTCTTCAATATCTTTTCAAGGTATGTGCTTTGTGAAAGACCAATGAGGCATTTTGATCTATCTCTATAGATCTTAATACCTAATATGTAAGCAGCTTCTCCAAGGTCCTTCATTGAAAAACACTTATTCAAGTAGGCCTTGATACTTTCCAAGAGTTCTATATTATTTCCCATTATCAGCATGTCATCCACATACAGTATAAGAAATGCTATAGAGCTCCCACTCACTTTCTTGTAAATACAGGGTTCTCCATAAACCTGTACAAACCCAAACGCTTTAATCACCTCATTAAAGCGAATGTTCCAACTCCGAAATGCTTGCACCAGCCCATAGATGGAGCGCTGGAGCTTGCATACCTTGTTAGCATCTTTAGGATCGACAAAACCTTCCGGCTGCATCATATACAGTTCTTCCTTGAGGAAGCCATTAAGGAATGCCGTTTTGACGTCCATTTGCCAGATTTCATAATCATAAAATGCGGCAACTGCTAACATGATTCGGACAGACTTTAGCATCGCTACGGGTGAGAAAGTCTCATCGTAGTCAACTCCTTGAACTTGTCGATAACCCTTAGCGACAAGCCGAGCTTTATAGGCGGTCACATTACCGTCTGCGTCAGTCTTCTTCTTAAAGATCCATTTATTTTCAATGGCTCGCTTATCATCAGGCAAGTCCACCAAAGTCCATACTTTGTTCTCATACATGGATCCTATCTCGGATTTCATGGCCTCAAGCCATTTGTCGGAATTCGGGCCCGCCATCGCTTCTTCATAGTTCGAAGGTTCACCGTTGTCCAACAACATGATCTCTAGGACAGGATTACCGTACCACTCTGGTGCGGAACGTGTCCTAGTGGACCTTCGAGTAGCAACTTGATCTGATGTTTCATGATCATCATCATTAACTTCCTCTCTAGCCGGTGTAGGCTCCACAGAAACAACTTCCTATGCTGCGCTACTCTCCGGTTCGAGTGAAGGTACAATTACCTCATCAAGTTCCATTTTCCTCCTACTTACTTCTTTCGAGAGAAACTCTTTCTCGAGAAAGGATCCATTCTTGGCAACAAAGACTTTGCCTTCGGATCGTAGGTAGAAGGTATACCCAATAGTCTCTTTGGGATATCCTATGAAGACGCACTTTTCCGCTTTGGGTTCGAGCTTCTCAGGTTGAAGTTTCTTCACATAAGCATCGCAACCCCAAACTTTTAGAAACGACAGCTTAGGTTTCTTTCCAAACCATAATTCATATGGTGTCGTCTCAACGGATTTAGACGGTGCCCTATTTAAAGTGAACGCGGCAGTCTCTAATGCATATCCCCAAAATGATAGCGGTAAGTCGGTAAGAGACATCATAGATCGCACCATATCCAATAGAGTGCGATTACGACGTTCAGACACACCATTTCGCTGAGGTGTGCCTGGCGGCGTGAGCTGTGAAACAATTCCACATTTCCTAAGGTGCGTGTCAAACTCGTGACTTAAATATTCTCCGCCACGATCAGATCGTAGGCATTTTATTTTCCTGTCACGTTGATTCTCGACCTCACTCTGAAATTCCTTGAACCTTTCAAAGGTTTCAGACTTGTGTTTCATTAAGTAGACATACCCATATCTGCTCAAGTCATCAGTGAGGGTGAAAACATAACGGTAGCCACCGCGAGCCTCGACACTCATTGGACCGCATACATCGGTATGTATTATCTCCAACAAGTCAGTTGCTCGCTCCATTGTTCCGGAGAACGGAGTTTTGGTCATCTTGCCCATGAGGCATGGTTCGCATGTGTCAAATGATTCGAAATCAAGTGACTCCAAAAGTCCATCAGCATGGAGCTTCTTCATGCGTTTGACACCAATATGGCCAAGACGGCAGTGCCACATGTAAGTGGGACTATCGTTATCAACTTTACACTTTTTGGTACTCACACTATGGACATGTGTAACATCACGTTCGAGATTCATCAAAAATAAACCATTGACCAGCGGGGCATGAGCATAGAACATTTCTCTCATATAAATAGAACAACCATTATTCTCGGATTTAAAAGAGTAGCCATCTCGTATCAAGCGAGATCCAGATACAATGTTCATGCTCAAAGCTGGTACTAAATAACAATTATTAAGGTTTAAAACTAATCCCGAAGGTAGATGTAGAGGTAGCGTGCCGACGGCGATCACATCGACCTTGGAACCATTCCCGACGCGCATCGTCACCTCGTCCTTTGCCAACCTTCGCTTATTCCGCAGCTCCTGCTTGGAGTTACAAATGTGAGCAACTGCACCGGTATCAAATACCCAGGAGCTACTACGAGCGCTGGTTAGGTACACATCAATAACAAGTATATCACATATACCTTTAACGTTGCCGACCTTCTTATCCGCTAAGTACTTGGGGCAGTTCCGCTTCCAGTGACCGGTACCCTTACAATAGAAACACTCAGTCTCAGGCTTGGGTCCATTCTTGTTCTTCTTCTTCCCGGCAACTTGCTTACCGGGCGCGGCAACAGCTTTGCCGTCCTTCTTGAAGTTCTTCTTACCCTTGCCTTTCTTGAAACTAGTGGTCTTGTTTACCATCAACACTTGATGCTCCTTTCTGATCTCGACCTCTGCTGATTTCAGCATCGAGTACAACTCAGGAATGGACTTCTCCATCCCCTGCATGTTGTAGTTCATCACAAAGCTTTTGTAGCTAGGTGGAAGCGACTGGAGGATTCTGTCAATGACTGAGTCATCCGGGAGATTAACTCCCAGCTGAGTCAAGCGGTTGTGAAGCCCAGACATCTTGAGGATGTGCTCACTAACAGAACTGTTCTCCTCCATCTTACAGCTGAAGAACTTGTCAGAGATGTCATATCTCTCGACTCGGGCATGAGCTTGGAAAACCAGTTTCAGCTCTTGGAACATCTCATATGCTCCGTGTTGCTCAAAACGCTTTTGGAGCCCCGATTCTAACTGTAAAGCATGCCGTACTGAACAAGGGAGTAATCATCGCAGCGTGACTGCCAAGCGTTCGTAACGTCTTGGTCCGCTGGTTGAATGGGTGGGTCACCTAGCGGTGCATCAAGGACATACAATCTCTTGGAAGCTATGAGGATGATCCTCAAGCCACGGACCCAGTCCATATAGTTGCTTCCATCATCTTTCAGCTTGGTTTTCTCTAGGAACGCGTTGAAATTGAGGTTGACATTTGCGTTGGCCATTGGATCTACAATATAGATATTAAAGGCAATTTTAGACTAAGTTCATGATAATCGAGTTCACATAATCAAATTATTCAATGAACTCCCACTCAGATAGACATCTCTCTAGTCATCTAAGTGACACATGATCCATGTCAACTAGCCCGTGTCCGACCATCACGTGAGACGGACTAGTCATCCACGGTGAACATCTCCATGTTGATCGTATCTTCTATACGACTCATGTTCGACCTTTCGGTCTTCCGTGTTCCGAGGCCATGTCTGTACATGCTAGGCTCGTCAAGTCAACCTAAGTGTTTCGCGTGTGTAAATCTGGCTTACACCCGTTGTATGCAAACGTTAGAACCTATCACACCCGATCATCACGTGGTGCTTCGGAACAACGATCCTTAGCAACGGTGCACAGTTAGGGTGAACACTTCTCTTGAAATTTTATTGAGAGATCATCTTATTTACTACCGTCGTTTTAAGCAAATAAGATGTAAACATGATAAACATCACATGCAATCAATATAGTGACATGATATGGCCAATATCATCTTGCTCCTATGATCTCCATCTTCGGGGCAACATGATCATCATAGTCACCGGCACGACACCATGATCTCCATCAATGTGTCTTCATGAGGTTGTCTCGCCAACTATTACTTCTACTGCTATGGCTAACGCTTAGCAATAAAGTAAAGTAATTACATGGCGTTTGTGATTGACTCGCAGGTCATACAATAAATAAGACAACTCCTATGGCTCCTGCCGGTTGTCATAGTCATCGACATGCAAGTCGTGAACCCTATTACAAGAACATGATCAATCTCATACATCACAATGCATCACATCACATCCTTTTGGCCATATCACATCACACGGCATATGCTGCAAAAACAAGTTAGACGTCCTCTAATTTGTAGTTGCAAGTTTTTACGTGGTTGCTATAGGTTTCTAGCAAGAACGTTTCTTACCTACGTCAAAACCACAACGTGATATGCCAATTGCTATTTACCCTTCATAAGGACCCTTTTCATCGAATCCAATCCGACTAAGGTGGGAGAGACAGACACCCGCTAGCCACCTTATGCAACTAGTGCATGTCAGGCGGTGGAACCGGTCTCACGTAAGCGTACGTGTAAGGTTGGTCCAGGCCGCTTCATCCCACAATACCTTCGAATCAAGATAAGACTAGTAACGGCAAGCATATTAACAAAATCGACGCCCACAACTGCTTTGTGTTCTACTCGTGCATAGATTCTACGCATAGACCTAGCTCATGATGCCACTGTTGGGAGACGTAGTAGTAAATCAAAATTTTCCTACGTGTCACCAAGATCTATCTATGGAGAAACCAGCAAACGAGTGGGGAGAGATTGGATCTTCATACCTTTGAAGATCGCTAAGCGGAAGCGTTACAAGAACGCGGTTGATGGAGTCGTACTCGCAGCGATTCAGATCGCGGTAGATCCGATCAAGTGCCGAACGGACGGCACCTCCGCGTTCAACACACGTGCAGCCCGGTGACGTCTCCTACGCCTTGATCCAGCAAGGAGGAAGGAGAGGTTGGGGAAGAGCTCCAGCAGCAGCACGACGGCGTGGTGGTGGTGGAGTAGCAAGGTATCCCGGCAGGGCTTCGCCTAAGCACTGCGGAGGAGGAAGAAGCAGAATAGGGCTGCAGCGAGAGAGAAAGAGTTCGTCGTCTCAAATCAGCCCCAAACCTTGAGTATATATAGGAGGAAGGGAGAGGGAGGGCTGACCTAGCCCCTCCTCCAAGGAGGGAGCTTCGGCCGAACTAGGGGGAGAGTCCACCTCCCACACGGGAGGTGGATCTCCTCCTTTTAAATCCTCTTAGCCCTTATCTCCAGATCCCTGGCGCATGGGCCCTTCTAGGAGGTCTTGGCTGGCCCAATATGGGCTGGCACACCTCCTCTAAAGGCCCACTAAGTCCTCTGGTCGTCACACCCCTCCCGGGGGTCCTCCGGCACCCTCCCGGCACTCCCGGTACAATACCGATGAGCCCGAAAACTTTCCGGTGACCAAAACTGGACTTCCTATATATCAATCTTTACCTCCGGACCATTCCGGAGCTCCTCGTGACGTCCGGGATCTCATCCGGGACTCCGAACAACCTTCGGTAATCACGTATACCTTTTCCCTATAACCCTAGCGTCATCGAACCTTAAGTGTGTAGACCCTACGGGTTCGGGAGACACGTAGACATGACCGAGACACCTCTCCGGCCAATAACCAACAGCGGGATCTGGATACCCATGTTGGCTCCCACGTACTCTACGATGATCTCATCGGATGAACCACGATGTCAGGGATTCAATCAATCCCGTATACATTCCCTTTGTCTATCGGTATGGTACTTGCCCGAGATTCGATCGTCGGTATCCCCATACCTTGTTCAATCTCGTTACTGGCAAGTATCTTTACTCGTTCCGTAATACATCATCCCGTGACTAACTCCTTAGTCACATTGAGCTCATAATGATGATGTCTTACCGAGTGGGCCCAGAGATACCTCTCCGTCACACGGAGTGACAAATCCCAGTCTCGATTCGTGTCAACCCAACAGACACTTTCGAAGATACCCGTAGCGTAACTTTATAGCCACCCAGTTACGTTGTGACGTTTGGCACACCCAAAGCATTCCTACGGTATCTGGGAGTTACACAATCTCATGGTCTAAGGAAATGACACTTGACATTGAAAAGCTTTAGCAAACGAACTACACGATCTTGTGCTATGCTTAGGATTGGGTCTTGTCCATCACATCATTCTCCTAATGATGTGATCCCGTTATCAGCGACATCCAATGTCCATGGTCATGAAACCGAGACCATCTATTGATCAACGAGCTAGCCAACTAGAGGCTCACTAGGGACACGTTGTGGTCTATGTATTCACACATGTATTACGGTTTGCGGTTAACACAATTATAGCATGAACAATAGACAATTATCATGAACTAGGAAATACAATAATAACCATTTTATTATTGCCTCTAGGGCATATTTCCAACAGGATTGTGATTGGATCGCGGGACGGATCATGATGAGATCGCGGGACGCTCGACGATTTGGATCGCGAAGACGTTCGACTACACCAACCGCGTTTCTTAACGCTTCCTGCTTAGCGATCTACAAGGGTATGTAGATCCACTCTCCCTCTCATAGATGCTCATCACCATGGATAGATCTTGCGTGTGTGTAGGAAATTTTTTGTTTCCCATGCAACGTTCCCCAACAGTGGTATCAGAGCTAGGTCTATGTGTAGATGAGATCTCGAGTAGAACACAAAGAGTTTGTGGGCATTGATGCTTAGATTGCTTCCTCCCTTGCTCATGTTTTGGTTCAGAGGTATTATGGGATGAAGCGGCCTGGACCAGCCTTACTCGTACGCTTACGAGAGACCGGTTCCATCGACTGACGTTTAACCTCGTTGCACAAAGATGGCTGGCGGGTGTCTGTTTCTCCTAATTTAGTTGGATCGGATTCGACAAAGGCGGTCCTTGAGAAGGTTGAAAAGCAACTTATGTATCACCGTTGTGGTTTTTGCGTAGGTGAGAATTGTTCTTGCTAGATATCCATAGCAGCCATGTAAAACATGCGACAACAATTAGAGGACGTCTAAGTTGTTTTTGCAGGGTATGTTGTGATGTGATATGGCCAATTACATGATGAGATATATGTGATGTATGAGCTGATCATGTTTTGTATAGAATATCATGACTTGCATGTCGATGAGTACGGCAACTAGCAGGAGCCATAGGGTTGTCTTTAATTATTGTATGACCTGCGTGTGAATCATTAAGTGCTATGTAATGCTTTACTTTATCGCTAAACGATAGCAATAGTAGTAGAAGCATGGTGGTCGCGACAACCCCGATGGCGACACGTTGATGGAGATCAAGATGATGGAGATCATGGTGTCATGCCGGCGATGATGGAGATCATGTCGGTGCTCTCAAGATGGAGATCAAAAGCACAAGTTGATGGCCATATCATGTCACTTATGATTTGCATGTGAGGTTAATCCTTTTATGCACCTTGTTTTTCTTAGGATGACGGTAGCATTATAAGGTGATTACTCACTTAATTTCAAGATAAATTGTGTTCTCTCCGAGTGTGCACCGTTGTGAAAGTTCGTCGTGTCAAGACACCACGTGATGATCGGGTATGATAGACTCTACGTTCACATACAACGGGTGCAAGCCAGTGTTGCACATGCAGAACACTCGGGTTAAACTTGACGAGCCTAGCATGTACATACATGGCCTCAGAACACAAGAGACCGAAAGGTCGAACATGAGTCATGTAGTAGATATGATCAACATGATGATGTTCACCATTGAAACCACCTCAACTCACGTGATGATCGGACTTGATTTGGTGAATTTGGATCATGTATCACTCGAATGACCGGAGGAATGTCAATTTGAGTGGGAGTTCTTCAGTAATATGATTAATCGAACTCATTATCATGAACATAGTCAGTAGTGTCTTTGCAAAATTTTGTTGTAGATTACTAGCTAACGCTGTAGCTCCCTTGAATTTTTATATGTTCCTAGAGAAATAGAGTTGAAAGATGATGGTAGAAATATTGCGGACTAGCTTCGTGATCTGAGGATTGTCCTCATTGCTGCACAGAAGGCTTATGTCCTTAATGCACCACTTGGTGCGCCAACCCCTCTAGCGTTGTCTGTAGATGTTGTGAACATCTGACAAGCACGTTCCGATGACTACTTGATAGTTTAGTGCGTCATGCACTATGGCTTAGAATTGAGGCTCCAAAACGTTTTGAACGTCACAAAACATATGAGATGTTCTAAGAGCTAAAATTAGGATCTCAGGCTCGTGCCCGTGTTGCGAGATATGAGATCTCCAACGAGATTCTTTGTCTGCAAGATGAAGAAGAATAGCTCAATCGTTGAGCATGTGCTCAGATTGTCTGGGTGCTACAATCGCTTGAATCGAGTAGGAGTTAATCTTCTAGATAAGATAGTGATTGATATAGTTCTCCAAGTCACTGTCCCTAAGCTACTAGAACTTGGTGATGAACTATAAAATACCAGGGATAGAAATAATGATCCTTGAGCTATTCGTGATGTTTGACACCGCGAAGGTAGAAATCAAGAAGGAGCGTCAAGTGTTGATGGTTAGTAAAAACTAGTAGTTTTGAGAAGGGCAAGGGCAAGGAGGGAAACTTCATGGATGGCAAGACAGTTGCTGCTCCAGTGAAGCAACCCAAAGTTGAAACCAAACATGAGACTAAGTGCTTCAATTATGAGGAGACCGGTCGCTGAAGCGGAACAACCCTAGATACTTGGTAGATAAGAAGGCTGGCAACGTCAACAGAAGTATATTTGATATACATGTTACAGATGTGTACCTTGCTAGTACTCCTAGTAGCACCTGGGTATTGGATACCGGTTCGGTTGCTAAATGTTAGTAACTCGAAATAAAAGCTACGAAATGAACGAACAACTAGCTAAGGGTGAGGTGACGATGTGTGTTGGAAATGTTTCCAAGGTTGATGTGATCAACATCGCACACTCTCTCTACCTTCGGGATTAGTGACGAACCTAAATAAATGTTATTTGGTGTCTTGCGTTGAGCATGAACGTGATTAGATCGTGTTTATTGCAACACGGTTATTCATTTAAGTTAGAGAATAATGGTTATT
Source organism: Hordeum marinum (assembly GCA_022496015.1). Classification (NCBI taxonomy): domain Eukaryota; kingdom Viridiplantae; phylum Streptophyta; class Magnoliopsida; order Poales; family Poaceae; genus Hordeum; species Hordeum marinum. The sequence goes on from CM039672.1 coordinate 393,839,300, forward strand.
CTGTTTACATGAATAATACCTTCAGTGGTCATGCACCCAGTGAGAATGGTTTGTTGCATCTTGATCGTCGTAATACACATGTTCATAACATTGATGCCAAAAGATACAAAGTTAATAATGATAGTACGACATACTTGTGGCACTGCCGGTAAATGTCATATTGGTATAAAGCGCATGAAGAAACTCCATGCTTATGGATCCCTCGACTCATTCGATTTTGAATCGGTTGAGACATGCGAACCATGCCTCTTGGGCAAGATGACTAAGGACCCCGTTTTCCGGATTGATGGAGCGGGCAAGTGATTTATTGGAAGTGATACATGTTGATGTATGCAATTCAATGAGTCTTGTAGCGTGCGGTGGTTATCGTTATTTTCTTACCTTCACTGATGATTTGAGTAGATATAGTGTATATTTACTTAATGAAACACAAGTCTGAATTGTTTGAAAGGTTCAAGCAAATTCAGAGTGAAGTTTAAAGATCATAGTGACAAGAAGATAAAAATGTCTGCGATATGATCATGGAGGTGAATATCTAAGTTACGAGTTTGTCATACAACTTTAGACAATGTGAAAGTTGTTTCACAACTCACGCCACCTAGAACACCATAGCGTGATGGTGTGTCCGAATGTCATAGTCATGCTCTATTGGATATGGTGCATGCTATGATGTCTCTTATTGTTTTGCTACTATAATTTTTGGGTCATGCATTAGAGACAACTACATTCACTTTAAATAGGGCACCATCTAAATCCTGTGATATGACACCGTGTGAATTAGGGTTTGATAGAAACCCAAGCTGTCATTTCTTAATGTTTGGGGCTGCGACGCTTGTGTGGAAAACGTTTTCACCGAATGAGCTCAAACCCAAAGCGGACAAATGCATCTTCATATAATACCCTAAGAACAGTTGGGTGAACCTTCTATCTCATATCCAAGCATAAAATGTTTGTTGCTAAAACTGGGTCCTTTCTCGAGAAAGAGTTTCTCTCAAAAGAATTGAGTGTGAGGAAGATAGAACTTGATGAGGTTGTTGAACCTTTGTTCAACAAGAGAGTAGCGCAGTGTAGGAAGATGTTTCTGTGAAGCCTATGTTAGTTGAAGAGGAAGTTAATGATGATGATAATAAATCTTCGGATCAAGTTACTATCGAACCTCGTAGGTCGACAAGGATGTGTACTGCTCCTGAGCGGTATGACAACCCTGTCTTGGAGGTCATGTTGTTGGACAACGATGAACCTATGAGCTGTGGAGAAGCGATGATGGGCCCAGATTCTGACAAATGGTTAGAGGCCATGAAATCCAAGAAAGGATCCATGTATCAAAACCAAGTATGGACTTTGGTAGACTTGCTCGTTGGACGGCAGGTCGTTGAGTACAAATGGACCTTTAAGATGAAGACAGACGTTGACGGTGAATGTCACCATTTATAAAGCTCTACTTGTCGCAAAGAAGTTTCCGCCAAGTTCAAGGAGTTGATTGCGATGAGACTTTCTCACTCGTAGCGACACTAAAGTCTGTTGGAATTATGTTAGCAGTTGCTGCATTTTTCAATTATGAAATCTGGCAGATGGATGCCAAAACATCGTTTCCTTCCTTAAGGAAAGGTTGTATGAGATACAACCAGAAGGTTTTGTCACTCCTAAGGATGCTAAAAGGTGTGTAAGCTTCAGTGATCCTTCTATGAACTGAAGCAAGCATCTCGGTGTTGGAATATACACTTTGATGAGGTGATCAAAGTTTTTGAGTCTATACAAAGTTTATGAGAAACTTGTATTTACAATAAAGTGAGTGGGAGCACTACAGAGTTTCTGGTAAGCATATGTGGTTGACATATTGTTGATCGGAAATGATGTAGAATTTCTGGAAAGCATAAATGGTTGTTTGAAGAGAGTTTTTCAAAGAAAGATCTGGATAAAGCTACCTAATTGTTGAGCATCAAGATCTATAGAGATAGATCAAGATGTTTGATGAGACTTTCAATGAGTACATACCTTGACAAGATTTTGAAAGAGTTCAAAATAGATCAGTCAGAGAAAGAGTTCTTGCCTGATTTGTAAGGTGTGAAGTTGAGTGAGACTCAAATCTCGACCACGGCAAAATAAAGAGAAAGGACGAACGTCATCCCCTATGCCTTAGCCATAGGCTCTGTATAGTATGCCATGATGTGTACCACACCTGTGTGTGCCTTGCCATGAGTCCATCAAGGGGTACAAGAGTGATCCAGGAGTGGATCACTGGACAACGGTCAAGATTATCCTTAGTAACTAAAAGACTAAGGAGATGTTTCTCGATTATGGAGGTGATAAAGAGTTCGTCATAAAGAGTTACGTTGATGCAAGCTTTAACACCAATCCAGATGACTCGTAGTAGCAATCTGGATACGTATAGTGGAGCATCCATTTGGAATAGTACCAAGTGGAGTGTGGTAGCAGTGTTTACGGTTTGACATAGAGATTTGCAAAGTACACACAGATCTGAATGTCGCAGTCCCGTTGACTATAAGACCTCTCTCACATGCAAAGCATGATCGAGCCCCAGAACTCATTGGGTGTTAGATTCATAACAATGCGAATCACATGGTGATGTGAACAAGATTATTGGCTCTAGTGCAAGTGGGGGACTATTGGAAATATGCCCTAGAGGCAATAATAAATTAGTTATTATCATATTTCCTTGTTCATGATAATCGTTTATTATCCATGATATAATTGTGTTGATCGGAAACTCAGATACATGTGTGGATACATAGACAACACCATGTCCCTAGTATGCCTCTAATAGACTAGCTCATTGATCAAAGATGGCTATGGTTTCCTAGTCATGGACATGAGATGTCATTTGGTAACAGGATCACATCATTAAGAGAATGATGTGATGGACAAGACCCAAACTGCAAATGTAGCATATGATCGTGTCAGTTTATTGCTACTGTTTTCTGCATGTCAAGTATATGTTCCTATGACCATGTGATCATGCAACTCACTGACACCGGAGGAGTGCCTTGTGTGTATCAAACGTCGCAACGTAACTGGGTGACTATAAAGGTACTCTATAGGTATCTCCGACGGTGTCTGTTGGGATGGCATGGATCAACACTGGGATTTGTTACTCCGTGTGACGGAGAGGTATCTCAGGGCCCACTCGGTAATACAACATCACAATAAGCCTTGCAAGCAATGTGACTAAGTGTTAGTCACGGGATCTTGTATTACGGAACGAGTAAAGAGACTTTCCGATAACGAGGTTGAACTAGGTATGGAGATACCGACGATCGAATCTCGGGCAAGTAACATACCGAAGAACAAAGGGAACATCATACGGGCTTAACTGAATCCTTGACACAGAGGTTCGACCGATAAAGATCTTCATAGAATATGTAGAAACCAATATGGGCATCCAGGTCCCCCTATTGGTTATTGACCGTAGAGGTGTCTTGGTCATATCTACATAGTTCTCGAACCCGCAGGGTCTGCACACTTAAGGTTCGGTGACGTTTCAGTAGTATAGAGTTATGTATGGTGGTGACCAAAGGTTGTTCGGAGTCCCGGATGAGATTCCAGACGTCACGAGGAGCTCTGGAATGGTCCGGAGGTAAAGATTGATATATAGTAAGTCCTATTTTGGTCGCCGGAAAAGTTTTGGGCTCATTGGTAGTGTACCGGGAGTGCCGGTAGTGTACCGGGAGACCATCGGGAGGGGTATATCGACCCAAGAGGCTACATGGGCTGTGGGAGGATGAATACCATCCGTTAGTGTGATGGAGGAAGTCCCGCAAAGGGCCCATGCGGCTGGGAAGAACAAGCCCAAAAGGAAAAAGGTGGAAAAAGGCAAAAGGGCTAAATTAGGAAGGAGTCCTAATCCTACTAGGAGTGGAGGAGGAGGACTCCTCCCTCCTAGTTCGGCTGACCCAAGGTCTGTATCCTTGGGAGCCAAGCCTCCTCCTCCTCTCCTCCTATATATACTAGAGGGTTTTAGGGTTTTGCATAAGATTTTCAACCACATGCTACCCGTTCCTCTAGTGCATAGTTTCTCCTCGAGATTGGTTTTCTGCAGTGCTTAGGCGAAGCCCTGCCGGAATTGCTCCAACACCATCGCCGCAGCGCCGCCACGCTGCCGGAGAACTCCTCTACCTCTCCGCTCCCTCTTTCTGGATCAAGAAGGCAGAGATCGTCATCGAGCTGTATGTGTGCTGAACGCGGAGGTGCCGTCTGTTCGGCGCTAGATCGGAAGGACTGTGATCAAGATCGCGAGACAGATCGTGATGAGATCGGGGGATGGATCGTGATGAATTCGCGGGACGGATCGTGATTGGATCGCGCGACGGATCATGATGATATTGTGGGACGCTCGGCGATTTGGATCGCGAAGACGTTCGACTACAGCAACCGCGTTTCTTAACGCTTCCCGCTTAGCGATCTACAAGGGTATGTAGATCCACTCTCCCTCTTGTAGATGCTCATCACCATGGATAGATCTTGCGTGTGCATAGGAAATTTTTTGTTTCCCATACAACGTTCCCCAACCAGAATGACCCCTACGATGTCTGGACATAAGATCGGTTTAACGGTGGTTCGGAAGTACTGAACCCATGTAACCTGAAGAGGATTTGTGTGTCACAGGCTTCGTCATCAGCGGCGGTTGTGAATGGCGCCGAGCTGGATGAGCTGAATCGTAAGCTCAAAAGCTCCGAAGACGAGCTTGACACTCTCAACAAAAGATTCGACGAGGCACTAGGTAAGTCTGAATCAACATCCGAACACTATTGTCAGAATACTGTCGATGCAGTTGTTCATAGTGTTAATGATCAAACAGCCTCAGCGAAAGAGGTGGAAAATCTCAAGGCTGTGCTATGGCAGGAGAAGGATGAGGCGGAGGTTGAGAGGGCGGCAACGGAATAAGAAACCATCGTTCTTTTGGCTTTGAGAGCCACCAACGACAAACACGAGGCGCGAGTGGAGGAGATCCAGCAGGAACTCAAGGACGCCAGCCACAAGTGCGAAGTCCTTGAGCAAGAAGGTGAGGAGCTCGTGGCCGAACTATCCACCCTAAAAGCCGATCTCCAAAAGGAGCAGGTGGATTTGCGGTTCTTTGAGGAGCAAGTCCACCAAGAGAAGGAGATAGCGGGTGGTAAGCCATACTTTTTGCAGTGTATCTTCAGGGATACCAAATTCAAGTTGCTTACCCAGGTGTGGCGTTCCTCAGGCGCCTCCTCTGACCTCCATAAGAGTGTAGCGGACGACAATCAGATGTATGCATCGTGGGAAGAAGGAGATGAAGCTCGTCTATTTTGGGCGCAGTTGGAAGCCCCTAAGCGCTCTCCTCTTCTTGTCGAGCAACTGAAGAAGCTGACAGAGCTTCACCAGATGGTGGAGCCGGCCCGACGAGCCACTGCTAGGCAGCTACTTTGGTATGGTGCAGAAGCTGTTCGCCGCTTTGCCCCCGCCTTGACACTGTGAAGCATTCCTCATGCATCGAGGGATGTCGGATGACCTTTGCAAAAGCCAAGGTGCACTTGCCGGGGCTGGATCCGATGAACATAGCCACCGCCCCGCCACCTCTTGGGAAGGAACATAGGCACCCTGAGGTATACTTCACCGGAGTAAAGGAAGTTGCTCGAGCGATAACATCGCGGTGTTCGAAAGATAACATGCATGAATAAGTTGTAATATGTCCGAAGACATTTTAAAGCTTTAATGTTATAATTTATCATGCTTTGAATGTTTTGCATTCCTTTATAACTCCTGTGTGACCGTTTGAAACTGAAATATGCGAGTTGTCGGCTTCAACCCCCATGTAGATACTACCTTGGGTGTCTCTGCCAATGCACTATGTCCCTTAGACGAGTTATCGGGACTCGAAGGCGGTAGAGTGCGGTGGACCAGGCAATTATACTATAGTGCTTTATTTATTTCACTTAGCCATAGGGGCACGAAAAGGACTGCAGGGGGCTGATGACTAGCCCCCGGAGTGTTGTGATGTTCGGATGAACCGCGACTAAGGCCATCATCACATGGTTTGCATGATGAACAAACCCTTCGTATAACACGGAATATCCTCTGACGAGGATTTAAGTATAACACTTTAAGCTCAGATTCACAGACTGGCTCTTGCATACTATGACAGTCAGTTTTCGGCTTTCTCCCCTGAGGTGCTTGACCAGATTATTCGAAAACACAATCGCAGGGGTTCTCCCTTTGCCCTTTTAGCAGAACGAGCTGAATGTAAAGGGGCAAGCACAGGAGCCTGGCAACCCAACTATTGACCCAAGACATAGTTCAGAACCAATGCATATAAAGTGAATTCCAAGACGCTGAATGCATAATAAGTTATATGTAAGGCGATTTGTTTTTAAATTCGATCTCCTGGTCTATTAGCCGGTTGCATCGTAACATATCGAACTATTTCACGAAAAGAGGGAGAAGAAGGAAAGTATGTGCCAAAAAGGACAACAAGACAAACATGTATAATGATGCTGTATTTTTTCTCAACTACTCTTATTACTCAGAATGCCTAAGCAATTGCTTACAGGTATGTGAAAAAAGAAATTTTACAGGAGTGGCTCTACCAGGGGTCTTCGATTGATGACCTTAAGTCTTCGGTGTACCCCGCCGCTTACGTACTCCTGCGTCTTGGTGCACCTTAATGGGTGGTATTCTTCGGTGAAAAGATCTTGCGAACAAGGTCTTGAGAAGTCACCAAAGTGTAGATGAGCTTTACGCCTTGAGAAGGCTCGTTGATAGTACCTGCATTGTGTCCGAGGACATCATAATGGTAATAGTTTGGTCCAGCCTAATCACTTACCCTTTTTCCCCACCGCCGCCCATGGAATTTTGAGCGCGAAGTTGTGCCTCCTTGGCACGTACTTTGCTGGTCCTAGGGTTGTGTGATGGGGGTCAAATCCCTATTTTAGGGGCGGGGAAGGTTCTAAGAGTTTGGACTGAAGCCGTGCTCGCTTCCCAACTTTGCGGGCCTTTACGACAGGTGTCGGAGCTTGCCGATCGTCTTTGTAGTTAAATTCGGCCGCCATGTCTAGCGCATGTTCCTTAGTTCGGAGAGAGCACTCTGTGTTGCCGTTAACAGTGATGACCCCCTTGGGGTCGGACATCTTGAGCTTGAGGTATGCATAATGCGGGACGGTGTTGAAGCGAGCGAATGCTGTCCGACTGAGCAGGGCGTGATAGCCTCTGCGAAAGGGCACAATGTCAAAGATCAAATCTTCACTGCGAAAGTTATCGGGCGAGCCGAATAATACTTCCAGGTTGACGGATCCTGTGCACCGGGCCTCGACGCTTGGAATCACTCCTTTGAAGGTAGTGTTACTGGGTTTGATCCTTGACGGATCTATGCCCATCTTTTTCACTGTGTCTGAGTAAATCAGGTTGAGGCTACTTGCTCAGTCTATTAGGACTTTTGTGAGGTGGTACCCATCTATAATGGGGTCTAGGACGAGGGCAGTTGATGTCTACTACACAACCTTCTTCTTGTAGACTCGTGTTGGGCCTCCAAGCACAAAGTTTTGTGGGACAGTGGACCTCAAGTGGATGACCTGAGGTTTATCAATCCATGGGAGGTGTAGGATGAAGATGGTCTCTCTCAAACAACCCTGCAGTCAAATACAAGAAATCTCTTGTGTCCCCAACACACCCAATACAATGGCAAATTGCATACGTGCACTAGTTCAGTGAAGAGATGGTGATAAAAGTGCAATATAGATGGTAGATATAGGTTTTTGTAATCTGAAAATATAAAAACAGCAAGGTAACAAATAGTAAACAATGAGCAAAACGTTGTATAAATGCTTGGAACAAGGCTTAGCCTCCATACTTTCACTAGTTCAATTTCTCTCAGCAATATTGGCATAGTTGTATCATATGTAAATACATCTCATGCGACAAAGAGTTCACTCCAAAGTCACAAATAGCGGAGAAGAGAACTAACAAAGAAATTATTGTAGGGTATGAAACCACCTCAAAGTTATATTTTTTGATCAATCTTATGAGCTATCCCTCTAAGTGTCACGGATAGCCCTAGAGTTTGTACTAAAATAACACCTTAAGATACACATCAACCAAAACCCTAATGTCACCTAGATACTCCAATGTCACCACAAGTACCCATGGCTTGATTATACGATGTGCATCACATAGTTTCAGATTCATCATATTCAATCCGACACAAATAACTTCAAAGAGTGCCCCTAAGTTTCTACCAGAAAGTCAGGACAAAAATGTGTGCCAACCCCTATGCATAGATTCCCAAGGTCACGGAACCCGCAAGTTGATCACCAAAACATACATCAAGTGGATCAATAGAACATCACATTGTCACCACGGATATCCCATTGCAAGAAATACATAAGGTGTTCTCAAATCCTTAGAGACTCAATCTGATAAGAAAACTTCAAAGGGAAAACTCAATTCATCACAAGAAGATAGAGAGGGGAAAACTCCATATGATTCAATCTATATCAATAAAGCTCGCGCTACATCAAGATTATGCAATCTCAAAAACACGAGAGAGAGAGAGAGAGATCAAACACATATCTACTGGTACATACCCTCAGCCCCGAGGGTGAACTACTCCCTCCTCGTCATGGAGACCGCCGGGATGATGAAGATGGCCTCCGATGATGGTTTCCCCCTCTGGGAGGGTGCCAGAATGGGCTCCCGATTGGTTTTTTGTGATTCTGGAGGCTTGCGGCGGTGGAACTCCCGATCTAGGTTTCTTTTCGGAGGTTTGGGTATTTATAGGAATTTTTGGCGTCGGTCTCACGTCAATGGACGCCACGAGGCGGAGACAAGTCTTGTAGGCGCGACCAGGGGGGTGGCCGCGCCTGGCAGGCTTGTGACCTCCTCATGGGTCTTCTGTCCCAACTCGAATGCTTTGGGGGTCTCTTTTGGTTCGAAAAAAATCATACTAAATTTTCGGCCCATTTCGAGAACTTTTATTTCTGCACAAAAAACGACACCATGGTAGTTCTACTGAAAACAGTGTCAGTCCGGGTTAGTTCTGATAAAATCATACCAAAATCATATAGAATTATTGCAAACATGGCATGGATACTTCATAAATTATATATCATTGGAGACGTATCAGCATCCCCAAGCTTAATTCCTGCTCGTCCTCGAGTAGGGAAATGATAAAAGAAATAATTTATGAAGTGTGAATGCTAGCATAGTGCATAAATTTGATGAATGATAGTCCAAACACTTTTTCTAGCATCATTCGATATCATAAACAGTAGCGGATCTCATAAAACTTCTCATGATGAAATAACAAGCTATCCACATGTTAAAGTATAGACTAACAAACTATGCTTTCAGTCACAAAACAATTGCAATTCATCTTATTTTCACGAATGGTCTATGTAAGATCTTTGGTTTAGCAAATTCCACATACTCAACTATCATATAGTCTTCCATGATTGCTAACACTCAACGCATATTTTTAGAGTAAATGGCATCCGTCGAACACAAAGAAATATATGGGCTTAAAGTTTTGCCTCCCAACTTATTTATCATATAGATAATTGTCAACAATAATAATTCAGGATCAAATATATTTGAATGGCCATATATGCTTGGATCTTTCCCCAACACATGACGCTTGCTAAGAGAAATAAGCAAAATAAAGGAAGTGGTGAAGATCACCATGACTCTTGCATAAAGGTAAGTACATGAAAGTAAAAGATAGACCCTTCGCAGAGGGAAGCATTGATTTGCAAAGGTGCCAGAGCTCGAGATTTTAAAATAGAGATGAATAATAATTTTGGGCGGTATTCTTTCATTGTCACCATAACAACCGAGAGATCTCGATATCTTCCATGCTAGATACATTATAGGCAGTTCCCAAATAGAATGGTTAGTTTTTACCCTCCTCCACCAATCAATCACACTCCACGGCGAGCCGAATCCACTGGTACCGTCCATACCAACAACATTCCTGGGGGAGTTTTGTTTATTTATTTGCATTTTTTTCTTTGATTTCGGGACTGGGAATCCCTATTACCAGCCACTTTCTCGTGAATGATAGTGGATCAACACATATCGTGAGAATAACCCACCTAGCATGGAAGATACTGACAACCCCTAGTCATTATATGAGCAATTCAGGCATACAAAACAGAATATTATTTGAAGGTTTAGAGTTTAGCACATGCAAATTTACATGGAACGACAGGTAAATACCGCATATAGGTAGGTATGGTGGACTCATATGGAACAACTTTGGGTTTAAGGGTGTTTGGATGCACAAGTAGTATTTCTACTTGGTGTGGAAGGTTTGGCTAGTATGAGGTGGAAGCAAGCACCACATGTTGGAGGATCCATAACAATATAACTTCTATGCAAATATACGCAACCATAACTCATTACGTTGTCTTCCTTGTACAACTTCAACTAATTTGATCAAGTTTGAATATAATTAATTGGTAATCACAATCATATAAAATGTCCAAGATAGTATATTTATATGTGAAATCTCTCTTCCTTCATTTTTTTCATGAATGGTTCAAGTGACCAATGCGGTGTTTACTAATTATCAATAAATTTTACCACCTATACTTATTATATGTGAAGTCATTACTCCCCATGGTATAAGCATATAAAACGTATATAATTTCAGATTTATGATATTCAATTCATTGAACCATTTACTCATAGAATATAAGCGCAACACGAGAGTAAATGACAAAACTACTCCAAAACATATAAGTGAAGATCAATGAGTAGTCAAACAATTAAGTAGCTATGTGAGAACTTTATCTCTCTATATATATCTCAATAAATCTTTTCAGACCTGAATATTTTATTTAAACATAAAGCAAAACAAAAATATCACTCCAAGAATAGCGCACATCATGTGAATGAATAAAAATTTAGGCTCAACATAGGCTAATCGATAATTGTTGATGAAGAGAGATGTGATGCGTAGCATCCCCAAGATTAGATGCTTGTCTTGAAATATTTACTTGGGGTGCCTTGGGAATCCCCAAGCTTAAGCTTTTTCATCTCGTTCAATCCTCTCACATCATGCTTTCACCTATTCTCAAAAACTTCATCCACACAAAACTCAAAAAGAACTCGTGAGATAGGTTAGTACACATGAGAAAAAAATCAACACTTCATGTACTGCCAAGACAAGTTGCACAATAATTTTCAAACATTAGGTACTGTATACTATCATTTCTGCAATTTATATCTACCACCATAGGCTATGGAAACTATAGGACAAGTAGATAACAAAACTATGACAGCAGCCTGTCTAAACAGAACAGTCTGTAGAAATTTATGAAACTAGTGTACTTATGTAACTCAAAAAATTCTGACAATTTAGGACATGCTAAGGTATTTATATGTCAACACTTTGTAAAAATTTCAGAAACTTTCCTCCTTCTAGTAAAATATGAAAATTCAAACACTACAACAGAAGTTCCTGTTTTTACCCAGCACATATCAAAAGATGCAATGCAAGCATCCTAAGGCAATTCTTGGAACTTTTTATTGAAAAACAAGATTATAAATGAGAGCTAACAGATAAAAACAAAATAAAATGACACTCAAAGAAAAACTCATATTATGTGACGAATAAAAATATAGCTCCAAGTAAGATATACTTCTAGTGTTGAAGACGAAAGAGGGGATGCCTCCCGGAGCATCCCAAGCTTAGACGCTTGAGTCTTCCTTGAATATTACCTTGGGGGTGCCTTGGTCATCCCCAAGCTTAGGTTCTTGTCCCTCCTTATTCTCTGCATATTGGTGTCTCACCCAAAACTTGAAAACTTCAATCACACAAAACTTAATGGAACTTTGTGAGCGATGACCCTGAACAAGGCCTCCCCGAGTGGGGAGAAGACCAATATCACCCAATAGTGCGAGGGGGCTTGGCATTCAGCTTAGGGTGAAGAGTAGATTTCGTGCCATAAGTTTTGCCGACTCGATCAAGGGTTGGCAAAATAGCTAGTTTTATTGCAAGGATGTACCGAGCGCTGGTAGCCAACTGGGTCTCCCACCCTATTCAGTAGAAAGAGTTAGAGCCTCATCGCCCCTTACAGTAACCAAGGAGGAGAAAGTGGACGTAGGCATCTTGGTCGAGGCCCTAGTTGGAGTGGTGAGGGACGACATGGACGAGATGGACTTGTTGGAGGTATTCCTCAAGCGCGTTTGGTGATCCACATGGGGTGAGGAGGATGCCTCCCTATGACAAGGAGAACCTTCTAGTTGAGTTAAGCGCATTTGTAGAGCCTAGCCATTTCCTTGCCAACTGATATTTGTCTTGCTATTGACTTGGTCATTTTTTCTCTTGGCACAGTTTCACATAGATGATATCCGGGATGCCGAATGTCAATCGTGTGCCCATGGACGTGGTGAGTGACAGTAAGGACCCGAACATCAAAGAGAGCGACTCCGACGAGGAAGGTGACAACAAGGAGAGCGATGAGGAGCACATCGAGGACGGGGAGGAGGCATAGTCTTCACAGTCGGAGAACCTCTCCAAGGGGCACCATGATCCGGGTGCTCGTGTCGGGGGCACCAAGTGGCCGAGTAGGCCCAAGACGACTATGTCGGCCCCCGCCACTCGCAGCTCAAATCGCGGTCGTCCGAGTCCGCCGGGTCGCCTGAGAACGCCACCAAACAACCCAAATCACTCGGTACCAAGCCTCGAAAGCCAATTATAGCAAGGATCAAGGGATTGGTACCTATGGCATCAACGTAAGTATTCAGACTGATCTTTATACTTGGTGAATTTGTAGTGTCGATACTTTGACTGCCTCCCTTGACCCGAAGGCCGTGGAGAAGAGCCAGGCAGAAGCAGATGCGGCGTCTTCCAAAGGTATCAGTTGACTCTGTTTTACTTGAACTCCAAGCGATTTGCTCCTTAGTTTCCTAACGTTTGAGTGATGGCAGTGCCGATTGAAGTGATCAAGCTCGATGGAGACGACAGGGTTGACCTACCGAGTCCTGCGACCGACACTGACATCATCATGCAAGATGCTCCAACAAGTCAGGTGAGCTGAGTGTCTCCTATCAAGGCCATCACAAAGCTCGTTGGTTTGAGTGCGACGCCCAAGGCTGGCACCACACTCGGGGCTACACCGCCTGCTCCTTTGGCAACTCCTGCACCGAGTCCCGCTATGACCACCCTCTTCACGCTATACCGGACCCCTGTGAACCAAGTGGGGGCGAGCAAGAATGCCGTAATCCATGTTGAGCTGATGAATGATCGAATGAAGGAGGCGTACAACACTAGTGAGGCTCTGAAGACGAATATTCGAGTAAGTACTACTGTACGAACCATTTCCAGTCGCGGTCTTGTATTCTTCACATGGATGTCTTTTTATTTCTGAGTGGGTTTGCACGGGGCTCACCCACTGATACGTCTCCATTGTATCTACTTTTCCTAATGCTTTTGCTCTTGTTTTGGACTTTAATTTTCATGATTTGAATGAAACTAACCCCGGATGACACTGTTTTCAGCAGAACTACCATGGTGTTGTTTTTTTGTAGAAAGAAAAGTTCTCGGAATTGGACGAAACATTTTGGAGAATTATTTTACAATAAATAAAAAATATTGTATCCAAGAACCACCGGAGGGGGGCCCTGGGTTCCCATAGGACACCAGGGCATGCCATCCCCTCCAGGCGCGCCCTGGTGGGTTGTTGTGCCCTCGAGGCTCCATTGACCCTAATTCCAGGACTATAAATTCCTATTTTCGGATAAAAAATAGGAGAGGAAGTTTTATCGTGTTTCACGAGATGGAGAAACCGCCACCTCCTGTTCTTCACCGGGAGGCCAGATCTGGAGCCCGTTTGGGGCTCCGGAGAGGGGAATCTTCGGTCTTCGTCATCACCAACCCTCCTTCATTGCCAATTCCATGATGCTCCCCACTGCGAGTGAGTAATTCCTTCGTAGGCTCGCTGGTCGGCGAGGAGTTGGATTAGATTCATCATGTAATCAAGTTAGTTTTGTTAGGACTTGATCCCTAGTATCCACTATGTTCTGAGATTGATCTTGCTATGACTTTGCCATGCTTAATGCTTGTCACTACGGCCCGAGTGCCATGATTTCAGATCTAAACCGTTTATGTTTTCACCATTATATCTATGTTCTTGATCCGATCTTGCACGTCATATGCACCTATTATGTGTTATGATCCATAAACCCCAAAGTGACAATAGTTGGGATACTTTTCGGTGATGACCGTAGTTTGAGGATTTCATGTATTCACTATATGTTAATGCTTTGTTCCAGTTCTCTATTAAAAGGAGGCCTTAATATCCCATAGTTTCCTTATGGCCTCTGCTACCACAGGATGGTAGGACAAAAGATGTCATGCAAGTTCTTTTCCATAAGCACGTACGAATATTTACGGAATACATGCCTACATTATATTTCCAAACTGGAGCTAGGTCTATGTCGCCCTAGGTTATGACTGTTATATGATGAATATCATCCAACGAACTAACCAATTTGATGCCTACGAGTTTTTCACATATTGTTATTGCTATTGCTATTACTATAGCTATTGTTTCAATTGCTACAAAACCATTGCTATCACTGTTATCGTTACTGTTACTATTACTACCGCTACCAAAACTATCATATTACTATGCTACTCATCACTCTGCTGCAAATATTTAATCTCCAGGTGTGGTTGAATTGACAACTCAACTGCTAATACTTGCAAATATTCTTTGGCTCCCCTTGTGTCTAATCTATAAATTTGGGTTGAATACTCTACCCCTCGAAAATTGTTGCGATCCCCTATACTTGTGGGTTATCAAGACCTTTTTGTGGCATCATTGCTGGGGAGGATAGCTATATTTTCCAAGTCACTTGGGAGTTATATAAATTTATCACTATGAAGAATCTGAAGGATACAAGAACCAATATCGTTCCCTCTAAGACGTGGGGAGGTACGGATTTGCCATCACACTCTGTACTTGATTCACCTTCTATTATGAGTAGACTTACAAAACCACCACATGCTATTAATCCTAATATGTCGCAAGTTATTGATGATGCTACTTCTGCTATGAATGATGATATTGATGATGCTAGTACCTTGCCTGATGATACTATGCCACTAGGTGAATTTGTTGATGAATAAATTGCTAGAGCTAAAGGGAATTAAATTACTTAAACTGATGAAGCTACTGAAATTGATGAAGTCCTTGAAACTAAGAATTATGAAACACCTATTAGACCTATCTCTCCTAGATTTGAATTGCTTAAGATACCTGAAGGTTATGTTATGGATTGAGAAGTAGCTAGAGACATCCTTGCTTGTAAGGATAGAGATGATCTTAAGAAATTACTATGCAAGTATAAAGAAAAGACTTTGAATGCTAGAATGAAATATGATCCTAAGTTTTCTACTTCACCTATATTTGTTACCGATAAGGATTATGAATTCTCTGTCGACCCAATGTTAATTACTTTGATCGAATCTGATCCTTTTCATGGGTATGAAATTGAAACTGTAGTGGCACATCTTACTAAGTTGAGTGATATAGCCACCCTTTTTGCTCATGATGAGAAGATTCACTACTACTATATTCTCAAATTATTTCTGTCCTCATTAAAGGGTGATGCTAAAATATGGTACAATACTCTTGCTCTTGGTTGTGTGCGTAGTCCCCAGGATATGATTTACTACTTCTCTGAAAAATATTTTCCCGCTCATAAGAAACAAGCTGCCTTACAGGAAATACTTAACTTTGTGCAAATTGAAGAAGAGAGTCTCCTTCAAGCTTGGGGAGGCTTGTCCAATGGATTAATGCTTTGCCTGATCACCCTCTTAAGAAAAATGAAATACTTGATATATTCTATAATGGACTAACTTATGCTTCTAGGGACTTCCTAGATAGTTGTGTTGGTTGTTGTTTTCAAAGGACGAATACTTGAACAATCCGAGGAACTATTGAATAATATATTGAAGAACTATGATGATTGGACTCTCCCTGAACCACCACCTAAACCCACTCTGAAGAAGAGGGGTATCTCATTTCCCATTCCTAAAGATATGCAGGAGGCAAAGAATTGTGTGAAGGAAAAAGGTATTAAATCCAAGGATGGTAAGAATTTACCACCTATTAAACAAATACATGGCCTTCACACACCACCACCTCCATAGGTGGTAGAGGTAACTTCTTTATTAAAGTTTGATGAAGGTGACATCCCTTACAATAAACATCCTAGTCAATGCTTATATGAATTTGACAACTAATTAGGAAACAACATCACTTCAATGCAAATGCTATGAAAAAATTGAAATATAATTCTGGTATGATTGCTCGCTTGGGTGACTTGTTATTTAGAATCAGTAATGATATTAGAGGTGTAGGAAAATATGCCTCTATGGTTGAAACCCAGTTAGAACAAGTTGCTAAATCTCAAAGGGAATTGCTTAATGAAATGAATAATAATATGAATGATTTTGCTGTTAGAGTAGCAACTAGAGGAGGTAAAATGACTCAGGAACCACTTTATCCTGAGGGAGACCCTAAAATAATTGAACAAGACTCTTAGAGAATTAACAATGATGCACCTAGTCCTTCTAAAAATAAAAATAAAATGATAGGACATTCCATACCTCTAGTGAACCCAAGATACAAAAACCTCCTGAAAACAATGCTGTCTCTATTTCTGATGCTGAAACTCAATCTGGTATTGAACATTCATCTAGTGATGATGAAAATAACAATGGTGATGTTCATAAAGATACTCAACTAAACAATGATAAAGAACCAGATAATGATTTAGAAAGAGAACATGTTGTTGATCTTGATAACCCATAACCTAAAAATAAACGATATGGTAAAAGAGACTTTGTGGCTAGAAATCATGGTAAAGAAAGAGAGCCATAGATTCAGAAACCCATGCATTTTCCACCTAAACCATCTAAGAATACAGATGATGAAGAATTTGAACGCTTTTCTGAAATGATTAGGCCAGTCTTTTTGCGTACCCGCTTAACTGATATCTTAAAGATGACCCC
The DNA here is from genome assembly GCA_022496015.1 of Hordeum marinum. NCBI lineage: Eukaryota > Viridiplantae > Streptophyta > Magnoliopsida > Poales > Poaceae > Hordeum > Hordeum marinum. The sequence goes on from CM039672.1 coordinate 393,856,302, forward strand.
TTATCCGAAATACATGAAAGACATCATCACTAATAAAAGAAAGATGCCTGAAGCTGAAATATCCACCATGCTTGCTAATTATTATTTTAAGGATGGAGTACCTAAAAAACTTGGAGATCCTAGAATACTAACTATACCTTGCTCCATTAAAATAAATTATGTCAAAACTGCTTTCTGTGATTTGGAAGCTGGTGTTAGTGTTATGCCTTTATCCTTATATAAAATACTTGATTTGAATAAACTCACACCTACTGAAATATCTTTGCAAATGGCTGACAAATCAACTGCCATACCTATCGGTATTTGTGAGGATGTTCCCGTTGTTACTATCTTAACAGACTTTGTTATTCTTGAGATGCCTGAGGACGACAACATGTTGATTATCCTTGGTAGACCCTTTTTAAATACTACAAGGGCTGTTATTGATTGCAATAAAAGCAAAGTCACTTTTCATATTAATGGTAATGAGGATACGTTGCACTTTCCTAAGAAACAATTCCAAGTGAATGGTATGAATGTTATTGAAAAATCTCCGACACTCGCTATTGGATGTTCTCAACTACCTCTACCTACTACTATTGAGGTAACTTAGTGATTTACAAAAATTCTTCGATTTCATGCTAATCGAAGGTGGTTGTTAATAAGACTTGATCAACCTTATGAATGGATCATTTTTGAGAGGTATGAAGTTGATGAATCTGCTCGCGCAGTTTGTTTTCTATTCTTCTTAGTCATACAAAAATAAAATGCCATGTTTATCTTCTTTTCTGATTTCTCCATGCAATAAAAATGACCCAAAAATAAAAGTTCTCAGAATGTCCTGAAAATATAACACGATTTTTTTCTGAATATTTCTGAATTTCTTGTGCAAATAACATCAGAGGGGGGGGGTGGTGCACCTGGTGTCCACAAGATACCAAGGGCGCCCTAGTGAGTTGTGGCCCCCATGTGGGTCCCCTCACTTATCTATTTAGCCCGTTCCATCTCCTACCTCCAAAAAAATCACCATAGCTCTCTCTCTCTCTCATGTTCTTGACCTCAAACCTAAGGATTTCGATCTCTTTGCTTGAAGCTCCATTTCGGAAACTGTTTTGGGGGATTGCTACTTGGTATGTGACTCCTCCATTGTTCCAATTAGTTTTTGATTTAGTGGTTTATTTTTAGAATAATTATCTACTCCTTCTGCTGCTATAAATGAGCTTGCATGTCGAATTATTAGAGTTCTAAGTAGTTAGAATGCTTGTTATCGTCTCTAGGCAGCCATATGAGTAGTTTCTATCAATCTTCTGAAGTTTTGTTAACAAAATTTTGTGTCCCAATTTTTTCCAGAAATTGTTCGCAAACAAAAATGCAATTCTTTAGGAGTTTTTCGAGGAGGAGCTCCTCTGAGGCATCATCAAGTGGAATCTCGGTCCGACAATCTTATGTTGAAACAAGTGCAAGCTCGATGTGGGACGCCGACACCAAATAGTGCCTTTAGCCGTGTAATACATTCATGGTTGGTGCATGTATCAAGGAAGAATTTGAATAGTATGTTCACAACACCGATCTCGCTCGGTTCATTGAAGATAAGTGCATCCAACGTCTCAATCTCACAGCGACATTTACTAAGAAACTCAAATTGCATCCTCGTGAGTCTAGAGTTTAATTTAGCCTTTATAATATTGCTTTCACTAGACGAACCACCAACATCTGAGTACGAGTCATTTTTGATTAATCTTTTCTATGGTGAAGATAGAGGAGTGACACAAGGTAGAATAAAAAGCACCCATTTTCCATCTACACACTAATTTGCACTCTTTAATGGCAAATGCATCATATGCAAGAAAGATTGCAGCACATTGTGTGCCCCTGATTTGAGTCTTATACACACTGCTATAGTAGGAATTAAGCGTTATAATCTAGGAGCAATTGTTGCGTGGAGATTGCAAACACAAAGCTACTAGTGGTCCCTTTTATGGTGGGATCTATGCCTCTCATGTATCTAAGGAGCTACGTGTATCAACTTTGCCTAATGATCCTATTTTACCTACTCAGTACTTTGACTTTGAGGCCACGAAACTTCATAAGTTCCTTAAGGGCATAGTCAATAATTATACTTAAAACTTGAGGCTCAATAAAGATCCCATTGTACCTATTGTCTTGCCTGCTCCTGCTCTCTTTGATTATCACAGTAAGAGAAGATACTACGTTCTTGAGAGCAAGGCCCACACATACAATGTGGAGGTTGAAGCTGCCAGACGGGCTAAGGAGGCTGTGCCAAGAGCCTCGGTGCGCTATCACTCAGACTATTATCCAGGCCGCAGATGTTGATTACCAAGCTAGACCAAAAGCCTAAGCTTAGGGGAGTACATATTCCCACCGACATTGTACTCATGGTCACACATTTCATTCCAGTTGTCGGTGTCCACACTTTTTCATTGTATTATCCATGCTAGATTTATTTTTCTTGCTTTCAGTCCGTGTGTTTAAAAAACTTTGATAAATCCAAAAATATTTCTTGATTCTTTTTGGGTTTTCTTCCTAGTTTATTCATTTTCAGTATTAAAATAAAACCCAAAAAGATTTCTTGCTTCTTGTTTTGCTTGTTGGGATCTCTCTCGTGTAAATAGTTTTTCTCATTTTTGTTTCTCTCTCTTTAATTTGATTTCTTCAAGAAAAACTAAAAACTCCAAAAATATTTCAGTGTGTTTCTTTGAAATTCTCTTCCTTCTATTGAGTCATACCAAGGAGAAGACCACAATGAAAATGTTGATTGGCTCTCATATGCACTACTATTGATCTAACAAGGAGCCCACATTACTTTGTCTTCTCCTCTTGAATAAAATGCTTGCAGATTCCAACTTAGTCCATGGCACTCTTGCACTATTATTATTCTCATATCATTTGGTCATGCAAGTGAAAGGCAACAATGACGATATTTGATGCCGTGACTGTGGCAGAGACAAGCGGGTATGAACTCAACTTGTTTTTGTTTTTGTAAATATGTTTAACCAAGTATCCATGATTCAACATATTATGATCTAACATGTTTGCATGAAAATTAGAGATTATAGTTGCTCATGCCATGCTTTAGTAGCTAGGAGTGAATAATGATTTATCTTGGATGTCAACATGCATTAAAATGATTGTGATGTAGTATGATGATATGGTATCCTCCTCTGAATGTTTCAAGTTGCTTGACTTGGCACATGTTCACGTATGTAGCTGAATCAAAACCAACATAGCCTTCACGATATTTATGTTCATGGTGTCCATATCCTAATCATGCTAGTATTCAATGTTTATTATGCATAATGCATGTTCATGACCGTTTTCGTTCTCTAGCTGGCCGCTTCTCAACCTATTTTCTAGACTTTGCCTGTACTAAGCAGGAATACTGCTTGTGCATAAAAAATCCTTAAACCAAAGCTATTCTAGATGAGTCCACTATATCTACCTATACGCGGTATTACCCTGTCGTTCCAAGTAAAATTTGATGTGCCACCTCTACAATTTCAAATGAACATCTGTTTTGTGTATCTGGACCGCTCATGGAGCGACAGGGGGAGGCCAACATCTTCCATGTTAACCGGGTTATTCTCATGATGGATGTTTATTCACTCGCCCTTGCACGAGAGGGGCGGTAATAGGGATTCGTAGTCCCGAAATAAAAAATTCAAATGATTAAACAAAAATCCCCTTGGAATGTTGGTGGTATGGACAGTACCCATGGATTCCGCTAGCCGTGGAGTGTGTTTGTTGATGGAGGGGAGTAAACCTTTACTTTTACCGCTTGGGAGCCGTCACTAATGTGTTTAACATGGAAGATGTTGATTACTTTTGGTCGTAACGTTGAAAGGAAGGGTGCACCTCCCAAAATTATATTTATCTCGGATTTAGGCTATTAGCTCTGTCACCTTTGCAAATCCCTGCTTCCCTCTCCGAAGGGACAATCTATTTACTTTTATGTTGAGTCATCAGCTTATCAAATAAGCGCAAGATTTGAGGGCACTATTTTCATCCTCATGCATTGTGTATAGTTAATGTTGGATGTATCATGACTGGATCTTTTCTACCATGAATTACAAAATTTAGTCGCTGCTTGAACTTTGGAGGTGCTCTGCATTTATGTTTTGCGGTCTCAGAAAGGGCTAGCGAGATACCACTGTTGTCATATTATATCATGATTATTTTGACAAACTGTTTGCATTTGAGATATTTTATTACCGCTCGCTAGTTGCTTATGTCATTGATATGAGTTAATGTAATTTTTAAGAGTTATTGTTGACATGATTAGTCATAATCTTTGTTGAAAACATGGCTGCTACTTAAGCATATGTATGTAAACAAGAACAAAAGAGTTCGTAAAAGTTTTTCTTTATCACTTTCCGTTTGTCAACTGAATTGCTTGAGGACAAGAAATGGGTTAAGGTTGGGCGATTTGATATGTCTCCATCGTATCTACTTTTCCTAACACTTTTGCTCTTGTTTGGGACTCTAATTTGCATGATTTGAATGAAACTAACCCGGACTAACGCTGTTTTTAGCAGAACTACCATGGTGTTGTTTTTGTGCAGAAATAAAAGTTCTCGGAATTGGACGATTTTTTTGGAGAATTATTTTACACTAAATAAAAATACTGGAGCCAAGAACCACCGGAGGGGGGGGGGGGCTGGGTGCCCACAAGACACCAGGGCGCGCCACCCCCTTCAGGCGTGCCCTGGTGGGTTTTGGGGACCTCGCGGCTCGGTTGACCCTAATTACAACACTATAAATGTTGCGGAACGTTGAATGGGAAACAAATTTTTTCCTACGCACACGCAAGATCTATCCTTGGTGATGAGCATCTATGAGAGGAAGAGTGGATATACATACCCTTGTAGATCGCTAAGTGGGAAGCGTTAAGAAACGCGGTTGATGTGGTAGAACATCTTCGCAATCCAAATCGGAAGCCGTACCGAGGTCCAATCATGATCCGTCCCGCGATTCAGTCGCTGTCCTTCCGATCTAGCTCCGAACGGACGGAAACTCCACGTTCAACGCACATACAGATCGATGATGATCTCCGCCTTCTTGATCTATCAAGATGGGCTCTATTCCTCTAGTATATATAGGAGGAAGGGGGAAGGAGGCAGCGTCCCTAGGGTTTCCACTTGGGTTCGGCCGTAGTGGAGGTGGTGGAAGAGTCCACTTCCATTCCTACTCCAAGTAGGATTCAAATCCTACTTGGAATCCTTCCCCCACTTGGTTTTTTTCCTTTTCCCACATCCTAACCGCATGGGCCTTGTGGGGATAGATTTCCCAGCCCACTAAGGTCTGGTGAAACACCCCTTAGGCCCATGTGGCCTCCCTGCATGGGTGGCCCATCCTGGTGGTCCCCCGGAACCCTCCCGGCACTCCCGGTACACTACCGAAGTACCCGAAACTTTTCCGATGACCAAAACGGGACTTCCTATATATCAATATTTACCTACGGACCATTCCGAAGCTCCTCGTGACATCCAAGATCTCATTCGGGACTCCGAACAACCTTCGGTCACCAACATTCATAACTCAATACTACCGAAACGTCACCGAACGTTAAGTGTGCAGACCTTGCAGGTTTGAGAACTATATAGACATGACCGAGAGACCTCTATGGTCAATAACCAATAGAGGGACCTGGATGACCATATTGGTTCCTACATATTCTATGAAGAACTATATAGGTTGAACCTCTGTGTCAAGGATTCAGTTAATACTGTATGTTGTTCCCTTTCTTCTTCGCTATGTTACTTTCCCGAGATTCGATCATCGGTATCTCTATACCTTGTTCAATCTCGTTACTGGCAAGTCTCTTTACTCATTCCGTAATACAATATCTCATGGCTAAGACTTTAGTCACATTGCTTGCAAGCCTCATAGTGATGTTGTATTACCGAGTGGTCCCTGAGATACCTCTCCGTCACAGGGAGTAACAAATCCCAGTCTTGATCCATGCCCACTCAACAGAGACCCTCGGAGATACCTATAGAGAATCTTTATAGTCACCAGTTACCTTGCCAAGTTTGATACACACAAGGTTTCCTCCGGTGTTAGTGAGTTGTATGATCTCATGGTCATAGGAACAGATACTTGACATGCAAAAAACTATAGCAATAAACTGACACGATCATATGCTACGTTCATAGTTTGGGTCTTGTCCATCACATCCTTCTCCTAATGATGTGATCCCGTTATCAAATGACATATCATGTCCATGGCTAGGAAACCTTGACCATCTTTGATCAATGAGCTAGTCTATTAGAGGCATACTAGGGACATGGTGTTGTCTATATATCCACACATGTATCTGAGTTTCCGATCAATACAATTCTAGCATGGATAATAAATGATTATCATGAACAAGGAAATATGATAATAACTAATTTATTATTGCCTATAGGGCATATTTCCAACAGTCTCCCACTTGCACCAGAGTCAATAATCTAGCTCACATAGCTATGTGATTTACATTGTTATGAATCTCACACCTGAGGTCTACTACGCAACTTTATTCTTGTAGATTTTGATGGGCCTCCAAGCGGAGAGTTTTGTAGGAAAGTAGCAATTTCCCCTCAAGTGGATGACCTAAGGTTTATCTATCCATGGGAGGTGTAGGATGAAGATGGTCTCTCTCAAACAACCCTGCAATCAAATACAAGAAATCGCTTGTGTCCCCAACACACCCAATACAATGGAAAATTGTATAGGTGCACTACTTCGGCGAAGAGATGGTGATACAAGTGCAATATGGATGGTAGATATAAGTTTTTGTAATCTAAAAATATAAAAACAGCAAGGTAGCAAGTAACAAAAGTGAGCAAAAATAGTATTGCAATGCTTGAAAACAAGGCCTAGGGTTCATACTTTCACTAGTGCAAGTTCTCTCAACAATACTGACATAGTTGAATCACATGTAAATCCCTCACGTGTGACAAAGAGTTCACTACAAAGTCAAAAATAGCGGAGAACAAACGAAGAAATTATTGTAGGGTACGAAACCACCTCAAAGTTATCTTTTCCGATCAATCATATGAGCTATCCCTATAAATGTCACGAACATCCCTAGAGTTTGTACTAAAATAACACCTTAAGATACACTTCAACCAAAACCCTAATGTCACCTAGATATTCCAATGTCACCACGAGTTCCCATGAACTTGATTAGATGATATGCATAACACAATTTCAGATTCATCATGTTCAGTCCAACACAAAGAACTTCATAGAGTGCCCCAAAGTTTCTACCAGAGAGTCAAGACGAAAACGTGTGCCAACCACTATGCATATATTCGCAAGGTCACGGAACCCGCAAGTTGATCACCAAAACATACATCAAGTGGATAAATAGAACATCCCATTGTCACCATGGATATCCCATCGCAAGACATACATCAAGATTTCTCAAATCCTTTAAAGACTCAATCCGATAAGAAAACTTCAAAGGGAAAACTCAATTCATCACAAGAAGATAGAGAGGGGAAAACTCCAGATGATTCATCTATATTAATAAAGCTCGTGGTACATCCAGATCATCTCATCTCAAGAACACGAGAGAGAGAGAGAGATCAAACACATAGCTACTGGTACATACCCTCAGCCCCGAGGGTGAATTACTCCTTCCTCATCATGGAGACCTCCGGGATGATGATGATGGACTCCGGTGATGGTTTCCCCCTCCGGCAGGCTACCAGAATAGGCTCTCGATTGGTTTTTCGTGGGTACAGAGGCTTGCGGTGGTGGAACTCCCGATCTAGGTTTCTTTCTGTGGGTTTTGGTATTTATAGGAGTACTTGGCGTTGGAATCACGTCAAGGGGATTCCCGAGGGGCCCACAAGCCAGGGCGCGCCCTAGGGGGGCACCCTGGTGGCTTGTGGCTGCCTTGGGACTCCTCTCCGGTATCTTTTTGCTCCAGTATTTTTTATATTTTCCAAAACTATTTTTCGTAATTTTTCATCCCTTTGCAAGAAATTTTATTTCTGCACGAAAAACGACACCATGGTAGTTCTGCTGAAAACAATGTTAGTCCGGGTGAGTTCTAATAAAATCATACCAAAATCATATAGAATTACTGTAAAATATGGCATGAATAATTATAGATACGCTCGAGACGTATCAGCATCCCCCACCTTAATTCCTGCTCATCCTCGAGTAGGTAAATGATAAAAGAAATAATTTATGAAGTGTCAATGCTAGCATAGTGCATAAATTTGATAAATGATAGTTCCAAATAGTTTTTCTAGCATCCTTATATATCATAAACAATAGCTCATCTCATAAAACTTCTCATGATGAAGTAACAAGCTATTCACATGTTAAAGTATAGACCATAAAGTTTCTTGAAAATTAATAAACTATGCTTTCTGTCACCAAACAATTGCAATTCATGTTATTTTTAGGAAGGGTCTATGTAAGAGCTTTGATTTAGCAAATTCCACATACTCAACTATCATATAGTCTTCCATGATTGCTAACACTCAAAGCATAATTTTAGAGCAAATGGCATCCGTCGAACACAGACATAGATAGGGGCTTAAATTTTTGCCTCCCAACTTATTTATCATATCGATAATTGTCAACAATAATAATTCATGATCAAATATGTTTGAATGGCCATACATGCTTGGATCTTTCCCCACCACTTGATGCTTGCCAACTAAAGAATAATTAAGTTTGAACTAAGAAGGAATGCTATTGACTCTTGCATAAGAGTAAATACATGAAAGTAAAAGATAGGCCCTTCGTAGAGGGAAGCATAGGTTGTCATGCACATTTTAATTTTGGATGTGCCAACCCTTAATGTAAAGGAAGGTCACATTGTATTGCCCTTTGTGATAGCAACCTTTATTATGCAGTCCGTCGCTTTTATTTCTTTACCATCACAAGTTCGTACGACACTTATTTTCCCTTACAATAAAAGATCATACATATTTAGGAGCAATTTTATTGCTTTTTGCACCGATGAAAGCTTACTTGAAGGATCTTATTCAATCCATAGGTAGGTATGGTGGGAACTCATGGCAAGAAACTGGGTTTAAGGGTTATGGATGCACAAGTAGGATCTCTACTTAGTACAAATTTTTGGCTAGCAAAAGATCCTAAGCAAGCACCACATGTTTGAGGATCCATAACAATATGACTTCTATACAATTATACCCAAGCATAACTCATTACGTTATCTTCCTTGTCTAACTTCAACTAATTTGCTCAAGTTTGAAAATATTTAATGGGTATTCACAATCATAGAAGATGTCCCAGCTAGTATATTGTCACACCCTGTGTTTGTATCACTTTGTTATGCTTGGATTTACAAAATTTAGAACCGATTAAACTTTTTGAGTGCATGCTTGTTTGAATCATTGCTTGTTGGATTGTTTGGTTGAGTTTGTTTGGCACTCTTAGGTTCTACTCCTCTCCATATTCATCTTCCTTGAAACAAACTTCTTGCCCAATGATCATGCCATGTGAATAGTGCCCAAAACTCTTTTTATCAAATATTATTTTCACCAAAAAGGATTTATTCAAATTTGGTATTCAAAAACCCATGAGTTGAGGTTTGCACTACAAGTCCTCAAATTGGGTGGATCCTTTTTCCTAAAAGGCTTTATTTGAAACCTACTATATTTATGACTTCCCAAAACCACCAAATATTATTTTAAAGATTATTTTACGATTTATTTAAAAGGCTTTTTCTTATGGCCAGAAATGGTCTTTTATAGGGAAAAATTATTTAAATGCTTTCAAAATATTTGAGAAAATTTAGGGAAATTGAGTGGACATATATTTTCCATATATATGAGTTTCAACACATGGTCATGTTCAAAGTCATGGGCAAAACCCCTCAAAACCCTTTTTGTGCAAATCAAGCTTTTGAAATATTTCTATAAGAAATATTCTCAATAAATTCCAAGAAAAGTCTAGCAAAACAAAACTGTCATAGTGATGATCTTGCAAAGTTTCATCTCAATCCAAAATGTTTTGCTTCATAAACTTATTCCAAAACTATTCTTGTCCAGATTCAATTTTGAACAACCGCACATTCTGAAGTTTGTTCCCTTGACCCGAAACTTTGTGGACATGTTCTAATCACCAAATAATGGTGCTACACTAAGTGGTGCATCAAGGAGATTAGCTTAGCATGACTAGATCTATAGAAACCAGATTATGCTAATTTCTAGGATTTCACAAAGATACATTGGGAACTTTCTTCAATCAAGCTCAAACTTGGTGATCAAGCCTAATTCTGATAACCATTTGATCCTGTAAAATCTTATGGCAAGCAAGGCTCATTTGATTGCCCTAATCTCCATCAAACACCTTCTGCCAGAATGGCAAAAACCCTATTTAACCCCTTCCTCTTTTTCCTTGAGCCCAAATTTTTACCACAACCTCTGAGTGTTACCTGCTACTTCCAGTAAATCTTGTGTGGCCTTAGCTCAGTAATGGGTGGGGTAAAATCCCCCATTTTACCCTCTGATTCACCATGGCAAGAGTTTCTCACCCCCATTTTCTTTCTCTCCACTCACCATATCTCCCAGGCATCCTAGGGGCATCTTCAGTACCCCCAGGAGCTAGAAGACAAGCCAGGGCCCCCGAGCGCGTGGGGGCAAGCCATGCCGGCCATAACGACACCCTGGAGCGCGCTACATTGCGCTCCCGCACTACAACCGCCCCCATCCCGATCCCTCGACCACCTAGGGATAAGGGAGCATGTCCCCCGGCCGCCCCTCGATGTAGGCAAAGAGCCAGGAGGTCGGGCCCCTTCTGCCTTCTCCTCTGATGTCCCCCTACATACGTGCATGGCACCGCCCGAGAGCTCCAATGACGGAGCTCACACGCGTGAGCCTCTGGCCGCCCCTAGCTGCCCCTCTTACTATCCGCGGGAATAGGCTGAGTCCACGACCACCGCAGACACAACCTAGGGCACCCCCGAGGCCCGTGACGATGCCCCCAAGCTCGCCATGCGCCACGCCCACTGTGAGCTTTGGTCACTACTACATAAGGGCCCCGTGCCTCCCTCTTGCCTTTGGTCGCCTCTCCTTCCTTCCAAACGCACTTCTGAAGCCCGAACTCGACCTCCCCGAGCTCAAGCGCTCGGGATCAACCGCAGCGCGACCGCCTCGAATCGCCGGTGTTCGCGCTATAGGTACTCTTCCAGCCCCTTTTTCCTTCGATCTGGAACCTCCGGATGACCCTGACCCCGTTACCCCTCTTATTTCCCTCTGTTGCAGCGTGAGGCGAGCAGGTCAAGCTTGACCTGAGGCACCGCCACCCTGCAACCTCACCGCCGACAAACCACAGCCTCCTAGCACCCCTCTCGTACACCAATCAACGGGCGGCAACTCCCCAAGCCTTCCTGTGCCACTGGCATGTCGATCGGCCGCCAGAATCGCTGCCGGTGAGCCCCCGCCCCCCCTGTTCGTAAGGTAGGAGATGATAGGCGGGCCCCGCCTATCATACTCCCCTATCCCCTGTGCCACTAATAGTAGGGTCTACCTGTCGGGTGCGAACTCGTCGGCTACGCGCACGCCGTTTTGCCCTGGGCCGGTTCTTTCCTGGGCCGGCTCAGCTGCGGTGGTTTTGGCCCAACTAAAAAGTGGAGCTTTTCTTTTTCTTTTTTTCTTTTGTAATCCAAAAATCCCACAGCTCGAAATAAAAATCCTATGCCAAATATTTTTCCACCATAAATCTTGATATATTCTATAGAATTTAATAGTGCCATTTTCATAATTTGTTAAAAACCTTTTTCCTACTGTTTTATTTTAAAACCTATTTTCGGCATTTTTAGCCTCTCTTATAATTAGTTTTAAAAACCTTTTTCTCCCCAAAACCTTAGGAAAATATTCTTAGTAAAGTTTTTAGTATTTATCAGAGTAGGTTAGCATTTTATTATTGGATTTTGGTGCTCTGTTTTTGTGTGATGCTTATTATTATCGTTATTATCACGGCGATAGATTGCGTTGTTGACGAGGGAGTTGGACCCGAAGACCTTGAAGACCCTGAAGACTTTGTTGAGCCAGGCAAGTAGCCCTTTGACCATGTTAAGAAACCAATTTTATTGCATGTCATATAGCACTTTACTTTCGTTAGATCATGTGGAGTAGTGACCACCTCGGTGGGTTGCTTCCGATACTTTTGCCATTGACACTTGCATCGTGCATGACCCTACCTCCTTTTGAGGGTTATGTGGGTGGGTGTAGATAGGTTGTTTAGTAGAAGCTACGCAAATGGGATGGGGATATGCATGGTGATGGAATGAGAAGGTTTTTAAAGACTTTCGAAAACCCCATTGGGTGGCACTAATGCCCGAGGGAGATGATGATGTTGAGCTAGGTAACCAGTTGAGGAAGAAGTGGTGTACCAAAGCAGGATGTGTGTGTGTGTGTGTGTTTTAAAATGGAGGGTTTAAGATTTGTCGACCGGCCCAACCTTACATGTGCAGCCACGATACCCCTTATGGGACGGGGCTTTGTTGATTACTATGGTTGGTGCTAGCAGGGAGCCTGCATTACCAGTGGTGAGAGTGAAGTGGTCACTCTCAAGACGGTGTCATCCCAGAGTGGAAGGCCATGCACTGTCTTTACAAGCACCAGGCACACCGTTGCGTGCCCTCATGGATGATATGTGATGTATATCATGATGGATGTCACCAATGAGTGGACTCTTTGTTTAGTAACCATGGGAAAGGCATTGTTCGGGTGCTTACCTCGGGTATGTAATATACCGCGAGTCGTGGATGACACAAAAGTTCCCCGAGTCCTGTGGGTAAAGGGCACAACCTCTGCAGAGTCTAAAACTATTTGAATAGCCGTGTTGTAGCGACCTGACCTGAAAGGTCGAATCTCCGGTGTTTCTGTACCATCCCAAGATCATGCTGGTACGCACACGGTACATCAATGTATACATCAAAGTGAAATCACATATCTTTAATAATCAAACAATCTCATATCGAGTCCTTTATTACAATTAGAATTACAATAAAGTGGCTGAAGGCGAACTCATGATAATAACTAATCTTGCGGAAGCTTCAAAGGTAGTTGAGTCCATCTGACTCCAAGGGCATCTCACCGAGCGTAGAGCGTATCCTCACTCCTGGTCGGAAAAGTACTTTGCAACATGATACGTTGCAGCCGTGTAGGTCAGCATATTGAATATGCCGGCAATGTCACAAAAGAAGGGGTAAAGTAATCATCTATTCTATATGCATATATGGCAGGTGGGGGTAGTAAGTTTTTGCATAAAGCCAATTTTTTCCTACAACAAGAGGGGCAAAGTAAAAGTTATTACTACAATGTTGGTTGATTAATGAGATGGTTCCGCCAACCAATTCTCATACCCAAGTTTTTATTACCCACATCATTATAGTACTTGGTGTTGAGAATTCCAGATAGTTCAGTTCCTTTGGCTCAAGTTGTCCATGACCGTGGACACGGCTAATCGATTTGGTTGGGGTACTCTGCAGAGTTTTGCACACATTCCCCACAAGATTTGATCGCCTCCGTTGGATTTCTCACACTTCAGGGTGTTTGAGAAACGGATGACCAAAACATGGTCTTCTGAAGGGTTTCCCCGAGACTCTATCGGTGCCCATCCTTTCCTACCGTTCTTCTACATCTCGTAGCACCGCCTGTCCAGGTTCACCATGATATCCAACCAAGCCAGAGCCCATAATGGCTTGTGGCTGTGCAGGTAAGCCTTGGGTCTTGAAGCATCCACCCATCTCTTTGTGTCTGGGTGGACCTTTCCGCATGAATACTGGCACTTCCCCAGCAACACCTAGGCTAACCACTGGCTTCCCCAGGGCGCCGTTCAACCATCATCCACCCAGAGGTATGTTGAAAACTCGGAGTCTTGAAGTCTTGATCATCTTGCAGGTCTTGAAATTCTTACCTCACAACTCTCATGTATCACACAACCAACCCCGTTTACTAATAGCATAGCAAAAATGAAATCAACGTTTCCCGGGGCCAAGTGTCAAGGTTTGAGGTGTGCCTACCACATGATACTACATCAAGTAACCAAGTTCCCAAATTACTTACTTTGCATGCAATTGGGGAGATGGTAGAACTAATGCAATAAAACATGGTTAAACATGATCAAAGTGACTTGCCTTGCTGACGATCCTCGTATTCGAGTGACTCTAGATAACAAGCTTCGCACCCCGGATGATCTAACGAATCAAACAAAGCACACAATAAGCATAAACACAATACAATTCATACAATTCAGCAAGGTTAAACAAACAATACTAAAACCATTCAATAGTAACAATCAAGAGAAAGAAATCAAAACCAAATTTGACTCACAAATTTTTAATGTCAAAACTACTAATACTATAAGACAAACAATTTTTTTTTATTAACCAAGCAATAGTTAGTGGAAAAGAATTAGTAACATTAATTTTAGTAAACATAATCAAATTCACTAAAACTTTTGTGTAAAGAGAAACTACTAAAAATTATAATTTATAGAACACCACTAAATGAAAAATAACTAGAATTTCCTATAACATTAGAGTAGGAAACAAAACAACATTATTATTATCATTATTATTATCATCATCATATTACTTAATAAGAATTACTAAAATTTATTTATTAGAAAAACCTAATTTAATATTCTAAATAGTTTGTGAAAGTAAAACTAAATTGTTTTATAAAACTCTACCTAATGAAAAGAAATAAAGATTTCCTATAACAATAGGGTATAAAAATAAACAATTATTTTTATTATTAGCAAGTAATGTCACCTAACTGTTTGAAACAACATAACCTACTGAAAACTATTAACAAAAGTTAAACTAATTCAGGTTCAAATTAAATTAAAATTAAAATAACTAAACTACATTAAGAACTAAATAGATTCTGTTTTTGTTATAAACCCTAACCAAATTTATCCTAAAAATTCTTAAACTATGTAGGATGATAGGTCTAACTAATACAAACCAGTGGCAAAAAGATTCACTCAAAAATAAAATTTTAAACTCATGTTATACAGATTTTAGTAATTTAAGCAAATTTGGTGAGATTCAAATTTTAAAGTTCAAATTTGAAATCTAAGCATACACACATAACTACAACATATTTGTGACCTAATGCAAAAAGAATTAACTAAAAACACCAAATATTTTAAAAGATATGATAAAAACAAAAACAGAATACATGCTGTTGTCTAAAACGGAAAAGAAAAAGAAATACTAACCTAACTAACGGACAGGGTGACGTGGCATGCTATGATTGGCCGAGGGTGTGTGCGCGTGAGTGATAACGAGCGGAAGGCCGACAACTAATGCGTATCGGTTCGTTAATTAAATAGATCTAATCTAGATCGTCGACTACGGATCCGATTGCTACGGGTGGAGGTGGCGGCTTACAGAGAGGGGGTCGAGGTCTCCGGCGAGGTCGACGATGGCCGGAGGTCAAAGGTGCTCGGGGACGATGGTGCGGTGGTCGGGGGCAGCGTCCGAAGGCTTCAAACGGCGGCGGTGAAGCTCCGACGTCGATTGGTGGCGTCAGAGGGGGCTGGGGGTGAGTGTGGCGATGGGCACAAGCTCGGGGAGGTCCGGTTGGGTGCCAAACTACGGCGAGGTGTGGGGCAGCGTTCTGGCCAGGGAAGAGGGGATTTCGGGTGGGGAACGAAGAGAGGAGAGGGACAGGGTTTATATAGGCCAGGTGCGGTGGTCAGGGACGGAGAGAGGGGCGAGATCCGCGGAGAGGGATCTCCGGCGAGGTCGTCGGGCGCGGGGAAGGGGATGAGCGCGCTGACGCCACGGTCAGATGGTGGGTCCCGCGCGTCAGTGAGGGTGGGACGCATGATTAGCGCGTCGGTGGCCGACCCGGAGTGATTTCGGGTCTTAAAGGCTGTGGGCCGGCCCGTTTCTATTTAATTCATTTCCTTTTCTATTTCCAGAGTGTTTAAAACATCTTTAGTGCATTCAAATCATTTCCAAACATAGGAAATGTATATATGAAAATGATCAGGGAATTAAATTCTATTTAATGAACATTTTTCCTCTATCATATTGAGTACTTTTTTAAAATTTATTTTCAGAAAAATGCCTAATTGATTTTAAATCCTTTTGCAATAATTTTTTCAAATAACCCCCTGGTTTTATTGTTCAATTATTTCACCAAGATGCCCCTGGCGTGGAGTGTCATGTTACTCCCCTCTTTCTTTGAACATTTCTAGAGGTTTTCAAATATGAGAAACAAGTAAAAGGAAAAGATGAAAGTGGCCTTTTAGAAATTCAATGAAAACACTTCAACCATTCTATTCATTCATGCAATGTGATGATGATGCATAGCTATATTTCATAACATTCCAAAATGAAATTTTGGGATGTTACACGTGTCCATGGTCAAGGACAGTTGGGTGGTGCTGCTTATGCCACGTCCAGATGTTTCCTAAAAATCTTGGTGTGCGTGTGCATGCGGATGACAGAGAGATGGTACTTGAGCTATGTCCGATTACTTGTATTGATGGTTAACACGAGATGTTCAACCCCCGCTTATAATGATAACTGAGTTTTGTTCACATGAGTACCCGTTAACAATTGATGCATGCTTACTCAGGCTACTTGATCATGTCATTGCATACAAAATCAGCTTTCTGCAAAACTTACCTACTTAGTGCTATATCATGCATTGTTATACCTTGTTCCACAACTTAGGTTGCGTGCGAGTACATTCAAAGTACTCATTGGCTTGCCACTGGTTATTTAATTGGCTAGGCAGGGAAGAACAGGAGTACGGTGAAGAGTTCGTTGGTTACGAACATGCGAACTAGGATGCTTCCCAGTCAGAATGTCTGTAGGTTTAAGGCAGATGGCATGGGTTCACGCTTTCGATCAAGATTTCCGCTTCTTGTTATGTTTAAGTGTTTGGGCCTTGCGGCCCTATCTATATAAGACTTGACCTCCATGGTCTTTATTTGTGTAAGACTATATGTAAGGATGTAAGACTTGTTATTCAGCTTCTGTATGTTTAGTGAGCATTGATCTCTAGGATCACCATACATGTGTATTCGGTGATCACGACTTATGTGAATTCTCTCTTCCTTCAATATTCTTTCATGAATTGTTCAAGTGACCAATGTGGTGTTTGATAACTTTCAATAAATTTTACCACCTATACTTCTTATATGTGAAGTCAATACTCATGGTATAAGCATATAAAACATATATAATTTCAGATTTATGATATTCAATTCATTCAACCATTTACTCGTAGGATATAAGTGAAGCACGAGAGTAAGTGACAAAACTACTCCAAAACATATAAGTGAAGATCAATGAGTAGTAAAACAATTAAGTAGCTATGTGAGGACTTTCTCTCTCTCTCTCTCTATCAATAAAGATTTTCAGATCTGAGTATTTTATTTAAACAGCAAGCAAAATAAAAATAGCACTCCAAGAATAGGATGCATCATGTGAATGAATAAAATTTTAGGTTCAACATAGACTAACCGATAGTTGACCAAGAGAGGTGGGATGCGTAGCATCCCCAAGCTTAGATACTGGAGAGTTCTTGAAATATTTACTTGGGGTGCCTTGGGAATCCCCAATATTGAGCTTTTTTATCTTTTTCAATCCTCTCATATCCTGGTTTCACCTATTCTCAAAAACTTCATCCATGGAAAACTCAAAAAGAACTCGTGAGATAAGTTAGTGCACATAAGAACAAATCAACACTTCATGTACTGCCAATACAAGTTGCAAAATAATTTTCAGACATTAGGTACTGTATACTATCATTTCCACAATTTATATCTACCAATATAGGCTATGCAAACTATAGGATAAGTAGATAACAAAACCATGACAGCAATCTGTCTAAACAGAACAGTCTGTAGCAATTTATTAAACTAGTGTACTTATGTAACTCTAAATATTATGAAAATCTAGGAAATGATAAATAATTTATATGAAAATACTGTGTAAAAAATTCAGAAACTTTCCACATTCTAGTAAAAATATGAAAATTCAAACACTATAGCAGAAGTTTTTGTTTTTTACACAACACACATCAAACATGCAATGCAAGCATCCTAAGGCAATTCTTGGAACTTTTTATTGAAAATAATATTAAAAATAATACCTAACATAGAACAACAAAATAAAATGAGCTCTAAGCAAAACTCATATTATGTGATGAATAAAATATAGCTCCAAGTAAGATATACCGATAGTGTTGAAGACGAAAGAGGGTATGCCTTCCGGGGCATCCCCAAGCTTAGACGTTTGAGTCTTCCTTGAATATTACCTTGGGGGTGCCTTGGGCATCCCCAAGGTTATGTTCTTTTCAATCCTTATTCTCCCCATATCGGTGTCTCACCCAAAACTTGAAAACTTCAATCACACAAAACTTAACGGAACTTCGTGAGAAGGGTTAGTGTAATAAAGATAAATCATTCACTTAGGTAATGTCAAGACAAGATTCACAATTTTTATCACATAATACCTACTGTATTATACCATTCACATAATTTATATCACTGAGCTACGGGAACACTAAAACAAGCAAACTATGCATGCAAAACAGAATATGTCAAAAACAGATCAGTTAGTGAAGATCTATAGTATCGCCATATTCCCCTGTCTCTAAAAATTATGAACCATTAGGAAAACTTGAAGAATATTTATATAAAGTCTGTGTAAAAATTTCAGATCATTATCACGCTCTAGTAAAAAATAAATATTCCTGTACTGGAGGCAAAAGTTTCTGTTTTGGTTTAGCATCAATTCTACTCATCTTGTGAGTCATCCCAAAGGTCTTACTTGGAACTTTATTGAAATAAAAGGCACAAAACATGATTACTACAGTATATTAATCATGTGAACACACAAAAACATAAAGTAGAAGTGTTGGGTTGTCTCCCAACAAGCGCTTTTCTTTAATGCCTTTTAGCTATGCATGATTATTTCAATGATGCTCACATAGGAATAATAATTGAAACATGCAAAAGAGCATCATGAATCTCATGACAAGCACATTTAAGTCTAACCTGCTTCCTATGCATAGGGATTTTGTGAGAAAACAATTTATGGGAATAATAATCATGTAGCATAGGAAGGCAAAACAAGCATAACTACAAAACTTTCAACACAAAGAGAGGAAACTTGATATTATTGCAATATGTAGAAGCATAAGATCCTCTCTCATAATAATTTTTAGTAGCATCATGAACTAATTCAACAATATAACTAGCACATAAAGCATTCTTTTCATGATCTACAATCATAGAAATTTTACTACTGTCCACACAAGAAAATTTCCTCTTATGACTAATAGTGGGAGTATCATACAAGAATTGAATACTACAAATTGGTTCCACATTAAAATATTAATATTTAGTAAAAGTATATTCATAATTATGACAAGTATCATAATAGTAATCATCACTCTTTTTCATCGCATAAGTATCATCACAATAATCCTCATAAGTCGGAGGCATGCAATCATTATAACAAATTTGATCATTCAAAGTAGGGGTAATAAAAAGATCATCTTCATTAAGAATAGCATCCCCAATCTTGGGAAAAACATTAATTGCAGCAAATAAATTCTCAAACATGTCATTTTCATCAAACATAGCATCCCCAAGCTTGTGGCTTTGTATATCATAAACATAATCACTCTCGTCATTAATAGTATGAATAGCACCAATAGTATAGGAATTATTATCATCATCCTCCAAGTTGGTTCCATAATATTTTTAAGATTATAAGAAGTATCATTATCTTACAAATCATAATTATCATAACAAGCAGTAGTCATAACAAAATCATCCTCAAGTGTATCATCTTCCACAACTATTTTTGATTCATTCTCATGAGGCCTATCAATAATGGGAGCAACATTATTTGGGAGAGATAACTCTTTACCTTTACTTTTCCTTCTTTTATTCTTCTTCACCACATTATGTGTGGGTTTATTTAATTCCTCCAAGCTTCTTTTGGAAGAGGTTGAATAAAAAGCTCCTCCTCGTTACCTGATTCATCATAAGAAAAAATTAGAGGATATTGGGAAACCTCTTCCCCTTCATTAGTATTCTCTTCATATTATACTTGTTTTCTTGTATTTAAGTAATTGGCAATATAAGGATTCTCAATGCGATTTACCACACAATACATATAGATTTCATTTAGATCAAAACCAATCATTTTCACGAGAACCCAAGCTGGAACATCCTTAGTTTTATGTTTCATTTGTTCATACCTGAAAAATAGACTAAGTTCATTATGATGCTCAAGGGTATTGAGGTTATCACAATTTTGGACACAATTCCATCATTAAATAATTCGATCATGAAATAATTCACATTGGAAATTAAAATGACCACTTTCATTGTAAAGTTCACAAGGATGGCGAGAAATATTAAGTCTTTCAGCACAAACATATAGCCTCTCTTGCAACCATTTAGTTTCTAAATACTTATGCCTCTTACAAAATCTATCTTCCCTTTTAGGCATGTCTTCACAAACTTTATGCACTCCACAAAAATTGGCATGTTTGTAAAAAATCTTTTTATCATGACTAGTGCAATCATCATTAGTACTATGGATATTAGAAAAATTCATACTAACAACACTGCAATCATGCTCATTAGTCAAAGATTTAATGCCAAACATTTTAATAACTTCTTCTTCTAACACTTGAGCACTGTTTTCCTTTCCATCATTTTCACGAAAGACATTAAAAAGATGAAGCATATGAGGCTACCTCAATTCCATTTTTTGTAGTTTTCTTTTATAGAATAAACTAGTGATAAAAGAAAAAACTAGAAGATTGAATTACAAGATCTAAAGATATACCTTCAAGCACTCACCTCCCCGGCAACGACGCCACAAAAAAGAGCTTGATGTGTACTACACAACTTTATTATTGTAGACTTTGTTGGGCCTCCAAGTGTAGAGTTTTGTAGGACAGTAGCAATCTTCCATCAAGTGTATGGCCTAAGGTTTATCAATCCGTTGGAGGTGTAGGATGAAGAGGTGCACTAGTTCGGTGAAGAGATGGTGATACAAGTGCAATATGGATGGTAGATATAAGTTTTGTAATATGAAAATCTAAAAACAACAAGGTAGCAAGTAACAAAAATGAGCAAAAATAGTATTGCAATTCTTGAAAACAAGGCCTAGGTTTCATACTTTCACTAGTGCAAGTTCTCTCAACAATACTGACATAATTTAATCATATGTAAATCCCTCACGTGCGACAAAGAGTTCACTCCAAAGTCACAAATAGCGGAGAAAAAATGAAGAAGTGTTTGTAGGGTATGAAACCACCTCAAAGTTATCTTTTCCGGTCAATCGTATGAGCTATCCCTACAAGTGTCATGAACAGCCCTAGAGTTTGTACTAAAATAACACCTTAAGATACACATCAACCAAAACCCTAATGTCACCTAGATACTCCAATGTCACCACGAGTACCCATGGGCTTGATTATACGATATGCATCCCACAATTTTAGATTCATCAGGTTTAGTCCAACACAATGAATTTCAAAGAGTGCCCCAAAGTTTCTACCGGAGAGTCAAGACGAAAAAGTGTGCCAACCCCTATGCATAGATTCCCAAGGTCACGGAAACAGCAAGTTGATCACCAAAACGTACATCAAGTGGATCAATAGAACATCCCATTGTCACCACAGATATCCCATCGCAAGACATACATCAATTGTTCTCAAATCCTTTAAAGACTCAATCCGATAAGAAAACTTCAAAGGGAAAACTCAATTCATCACAGTAAGATAGAGAGGGGAAAATTCCATATGAAACATCTGTATTAATAAAGCTTGCAGTACATCAAGATCATGTCATCCCAAGAACACGATAGAGAGAGAGAGATCAAACACATAGCTACTGGTACATACCCTCAGCCCCGAGGGTGAAATACTCCCTTCTCATAATGGAGACTGCCGGGATGATGAAGACGGCCTCCGATGATGGTTTCCCCCCTCAGACAGGGTGTCAAAATGGGCTCGTGATTGGTTTTTCGTGGCCACAGAGGCTTGCGGTGGCGGAATTCCCAATCTAGGTTTCTTTCTGGCGTTTTTGCTAATTATTGGAGTACTTGGCGTTGGAATCACGTCAAGGGGACTCCCGAGGGACCCACAAGCTAGGTGTGCACCCTAGGGGGGGTGCCATGGTGGCTTGTGGCTGCCTCGGGACTCCTCTTCGGTATATTTTTGCTCCAGTATGTTTTATATTTTCCAAAAATATTCATCATAAATTTTCAACCCATTCTGAGAACTTTTATTTCTTCACAAAAAAATGACGCCTTGGTAGTTCTGCTCAAAACAACGTCTGTCCGGGTTAGTTCTAATAAAATCATACCAAAATCATATAGAATTATTGTAAACATGGCATGAATACTTCATAAATTATAGATACATTGGAGACGTATCAACACCCAATGAGTTCTGGGGTTCGAACATGTTTTGCATGTGATAAAGGCTTTAGTCAACGGTTTGCAACATTCCTATCCGTGTGTACTTTGCAAATATCATTGTCATACTGTAGATGTTGCTACCACGCTCCAGTTTGAGCTATTCCAAATGACAGCTCCATGATACGTCTCCTACGTATCTATACTTTTTGATTGTGTCGTGCTATTATACTATCTGTTTTGGATGTTTTATATGCATTAATATGCTATTTTATATTATTTTTTGTGACTAACCTATTAATCTAGAGCCTAGTGCCAGTTTCTGTTTTTTCCTTGTTTTTGACTATTGCAAATATGGAATATTAAATGGAGTCCAAACGGAATAAAATATTTGCGATGATTTTTTATGGAACAGAAGAGATCTACCAGGCTTGGAGTGCAAGGCAAGGACCTTCCCAGGAAGTCACAAGCCAGGGGGCGTGGCCACCCCCAGGTCATGCCTGGCAAGCTTGTGACTCCCTGGCAGGAGTCCTAGCCCTAATCTTCATCCTATAAATACCCAAATATTCCCCCAATACCACAAAGAGCCACACAAATATTTTTTCACCGCCAGAAGCCATCGTCCCCGAAAGATCCAATCTTGGAGCCTTTTCCGGTAATCCGTCGGAGGGGGATTCGATCATAGAGGGCATCTACATCAACTCCATTGCCCCTCCGATGATGTGTGAGTAGTCCACCACAGACCTACGGGTCCATAGCTAGTATCTAGATGGCTTCTTCTCTCTTTTTGTGCTTCAATACCATGTTCTTCATGATCTTCATGGAGATCTATCCGATGTAATACTCTTTTGCGGTGTGTTTGTCGAGATCCGATGATTTGTGGGTTTATGTTTGGATTATCCATGAATATTATTTGAGTCTTTTCTGAATTCTTATATGCATGATTTCATATCTTTGCAAGTCTCTTCGAGTTATTCGTTTGGTTTGGCCAACTAGATTGGTAACTCTTTCGATGGGAGAATTGCTTAGTTTTTGGTTCAATCTTGCGGTGTCCTCACCCAGTGACAAAGTAGGGGTAGCGAGGCACGTATTGTATTGTTTCCATCAAGGGTAACAAGATGGGGTTTTCATCATATTGCTTGAGTTTTTCCCTCTACATCATGTCATCTTACCTAATGTGTTACTCTATTCTTCATGAACTTAATACCCTAGATGCAGGCAGGAGTCGATCGATGTGTGGAGTAATAGTAGTAGATGCAGAATCGTTTTGGTATACTTGACACGGACGTGATGCCTATATGCATAATCATTGCCTTGGATATCTTCATATTTATTCGCTTTTCTACCAATTTCGCGATAGTAATTTGGTCACCCACCGTGATACTTTACTTCAAGGGAGAAGCCTTTAGTGAAACCTATGGCCGTGGGGTCTACTTTCCATAATATATTTTCAGATTTATAAACCAAAAATACCAAAAATACCTTGCTGCAATTTATTTATCTTTTTTTACTTTCCACAATCTTTTACATCTATCTCTATCAGATATAATCCTTGCAAATAACCGTGAAGGGATTGGCAACCCCTTTATAGCGGTGGGTGCAAGAGTTTGATTGTTTGTGTAGGTGCATCCATTGGTGACTTGCTTGTTCCTCCTATTGGATTGTCACCTTGGTTCTCAACAACTGAGGGAAATACTTATCTACTTCGCCGCATCACCCTTTCCTCTTTAGCGGAAAACCAACGCACACTCAAGAGGTAGCTAGAAGGATTTCTGGCGCCATTGTCAGGGAGGATACACATCAAGCCTACCAAGTACCCATAACACACTCATCTCTTGCATTTACATTATTTTACATTTGCCTCTCATTTTCCTCTCCCCTCTTCTAAAATGATTTTCATAAAATACCAAAAAGATTTGCCTTTTTATTTTCCTTCTTCCGTTCGCCTTTTTGTTTGCTTTTGCTTGTGTGCTTGTTTGCTTGCTTTGTCACGATATTTGAGAATACGAAGTTGTGTGACTTTTCCAATACTAATAATAATTATTTTATTAGTACTCCGATTGCTCCTGCCACTAGTGCGGAATCTTATGAAATCAATGTTGTTTTGCTTAATCTTGTTATGAAAGAACAATTTTCTGGCCTTCCTAGTGAAGATGCCGCATCCCATCTGAATACTTTCATTGAGTTGAGTGATATGCAAAAGAAGAAAGATGTGGATAAATATATTGTTAAATTGAAGCTATTTCCGTTCTCACTACCAGATCGTGCTAAAACTTGGTTTTCATCTTTGCTTGAAAATAGTATTGATTCATGGAATAAGTGTAAAGATGCTAATATTTCCAAGTACTTTCGACCCGGTAAGATCATCTCCCTTAGGAACAATATAATGAATTTTAAGCAACTTGATCATGATCATGTTGCACAATCTTGGGAGCGGATGAAATTAATGATTATAAATTGCCCCGCACATGGTCCGAGTTTATGGATGATTATACAATTTTTTTATGCGGGATTGAATTTTGCATCTAGGAATCTTTTAGATTCCCTCGCGGGTGGTACTTTTACGGAAATCACATTAGGAGAAGCTACTAAACTCTTATATAATATTATGGCAAATTACTCTCAATGGCATACCGAAAGATCTCCTAGTAGTAAAAAAGTGCATGCTATTGAAGAAATAAATACTTTGAGATAAAAGATGGATGAATTGATGAAATTGTTTGCTAGTAAGAGTGATCCTATTGATCCTAATGATATGCCTTTGTATTCTTTGATTGTAAATAGTAATGAATCTATGGATGTGAATTTTGTTGGTAGGAACAATTTTGGTAATAACGCGTATAGAGGTAATTTCAACCCTAGACTGTTTCCTAGTAATTCCTCTAATAATTATGGAAACTCATACAACAATTCTTATGAAAATTATAATAATATGCCCTCTGATATTGAGAATATTGCTAAATAATTTATTGGTTCGCAAAAGGTTTTCAATCCTACGATTGAAGAAAAATTGCTCAAGATTAATGATTTGGCTACGAACGTTGATAGAATTTCGCTTGAGATCGATTCTTTGAAAGTTAGATCTACTCCACCCAAGCTTGATATTAATGAGTCTTTAAAATCTATGAGAATTTCTATTGATGAAAGTAAGGAAAGGACCACTAGAATATGTGCTAAGCGGGAATGTCTTGAAAAGTGTGTTCTCGTGATCATAATGGTGAAGATCTTAAAGTGATTAATGTGACTCCTATTGAATATTTGTTTTCCAATATAAATCTTGATTAGGATGGGACTGGAGATAAGTCAACTTTACCTAAAAGTCATCCCAATGGTTCGGAGTTTGATCTTAATGCGAAGATTGATAAAAGTGGGATTGAAGAGGTCAAAACTTTAAATAGTAATGAACCTGCTCTTTTGGATCACAAGGACTTTAATTATGATATTCGATCTTTGATTGATTGTATTTCCTTGTTGCAATCCATGTTGAATTCTCCGCATGCTTATAATCAAAATAAGGCTTTTACTAAACATATCGTTGATGCTATGATGAAATATTTTGAAGAAAAACTTGAGTTGGAAGTTTCTATACCTAGAAAACTCCATGATGAGTGGGAACCTACTATTAAGATTAAAATTAAGTATTATGAGTGCCATGCTTTGTGTGATTTGGGTGCTAGTGTTTCCACGATTCCAAAAACTTTATGTGATGTGCTAGGTTACCATGATCTTGAAGATTGCTCTTTTAGTTTGCATCTTGCAGATTCAACTATTAAGAAACCTATGGGAAGGATTAATGATGTTCTTATTATTGCAAATAGGAATTATGTGCCCGTAGATTTCATTGTTCTTGATATAGATTGCAATCCTACATGTCCTATTATTCTTGGTAGACCTTTCCTTGGAACGATTGGTGCAATTATTGACATGAAAGAAGGAAACATTAGATTCCAATTTCCATTAAGGAAAGGCATGGAACGCTTTCATATAAATAAAATAAGATTTCCTTATGAATCTATTATGAGAGAAACTTTTGGATTGCATACCAAAGATGACAATACCTAGATCTATTGCGTTTTGCCTAGCTAGGGGCGTTAAACAATAGCGCTTGTTGGGAGGCAACCCAATTTTATTTACTGTTTTTGCTGCTGTTTTTTAGTGTTTACCACATTATTACTTCTTTAGTAATTGTGTTTTGGTGTTTTAATTAGTGTTTGAGCCAAGTAAGACCTTTGGGATGGTCTATGGTGGTTGTTGATTTTATCTTGCTGAAAACAGAGACTTTCGCGCCCAGTACATGAATTTTATAAAAATTTTAGAGCGTTGAATGATTCTGAAAGTTTTACACAAGATTTATATATAAATTTTCCCGGTTTTTATGTTTTTCAGAATTTTTTGAGTTACAGAAGTATACGGAGTTTTCAGATTTCTGTAGACCATTCTGTTTTTGATAGATTCTGTTTTCTTTGAGTTGTTTACCTATTTTGATGTATCTATGGGTTGTATCGGTGGGTATGAACCATGGAGAAGTTAGAATACAGAAGGTATAACACCAATATAAATAAAGAATGAGTTCACAATAGTACCTAAAGTGGTGCTTTATTTTCTTATACTAACGGATCTCACGAGCTTTCTGTTAAGTTTTGTGTTGTGAAGTTTGCAAGTTTTGGGTAAAGATTTGATGGACTATGGAATAAGGAGTAGCAAGAGCCTAAGCTTGGGGATGCCCAAGGCACCCCAAATCATATTCAAAGATGCAATCGACACCTATGGGATCGAAGGGACCCCTTTACGGTTCGGCAGGGAGGAAGGTTCACACAAAGAGCAGATCGAGTGACCAGCGCATGGGGATTTACCCAGGGTCAGGCCGCAAAGATGCGTAAAACCCTTCTCGTGCTTGGTTTTATTGTGGGTGTTTTTAGGGGTCCAGCTACAAGAGCGCTATGAACAGCTACTACGCGCATGAGCTAGAAGGTGGGAGTCCCAGGTCCTCCCAAAACAAAGTCCCCTCCTGTAACGCCCTGGGCCTCCTTTTATATGACCAAGGGGATCCCAACAGTGGCGTACAATGTGTACACGGGCTGTACAGAGTTCAAGTGCTATCATACCTAACACCGATGGTGTAAGACATGTGCATTTAATGCACCGTCAGGCATCTCTGACTGCCTGTGGGACGGCACAGGGGCCCGTCCCATCGACACCACTTAGCCCCTCCATCACCGGCACCGTGAAACGTGCCCAGACAGGGCGACACCTAGCCTCTGTGCTGGCTGGGTCTTGTCGGGGCTCCGCCTTACCAGTTCTTCACCTTGCTGGGTCTTGCCGGGGATTTGAAGGCTATCCCGGCAAGGTCTTGCCTTTGGTCTTGATTCTCCTGTATTTGTATCTAGCAGCTCCCTCCCGGGCCTCGTCGCCAGGGTGGCTACTACTGCCCGTGCACGAGTAAGGAGCCCAAAACTCTAGTACACCGACAGGGGTCCTCGGGCCTGGGCCACACACGGTGCAAGGCGTTGTTGGGCTAGACCCAAATAGTGCACTGGAACGTGTGGTAGGGCCTTGTGGTTGTGATTATTGCGCTTATTGCGCCTCCCATGATGCCCATTGAATGCGGGACGTGGGATACGTGTGCGGCGCGACTGTCGATGTTTCAATTGCTGCGTCAGGTCATTTCTGCCACGCACGCCGCATGCATAGCGGGAATCCAACAACAAGCGCCCGTGACTTAAAGTCCTGGGAGAGGTAGATATTGCAGTGCCATGGATTGGAGCAATGGGGAGGTTGCTGTTCGCGTTGTGATCGAGGGCGCTGCTGTTGGGGGAGGTGGGCGGCGACCCTTGGAGCGGGGGAGAGCCAGCCCCCGCGCTTCGCCCTATAAATTGAGGTGTAGCGAGGGTGGTGATCATCCATCCTTCCTCCCTCCTCCGGGTCTGAACCTCCATAGCTTGCCCTTCTACGTCTTCCCAACCATCGAGTGGCGCTCACCCTGAGCCATGAACAGGGGGCGAGGGCGACCAGCATCCTCAACTCCAATGAGGGGTTCTCGTCGGGATCATGCCACCGCTTCATCCACACAGGCGGAGGGAGGCTCGAGCGCGCGTGGTGGAAGAGGCGTGAGGGGTCGTGGACGTCATGGAGGCTAAGGTCGGGAAGGCAGAGCGCTGCCCCACCTCCTCTTCCGACGCCAGGCCTCTTCCTTAAGGAGACCCATGCTGAGGGGACGGTGTTGGAGTTCGTTGTCAAACTGGGCGGTCCCCTCCGGAGCCATCTGTGCGTCCCTCGCCCCTCCCCGTACCGGCAAGGCGATCTTGCCGAGGGTCCTTCTCATGGGCACTGCCTCATCTTCCAGCAGGCTGGTGGACTTCTGCTTCTAGGGCTCCTCTTCTCGTCCGTGCAGTGCTAGTCTTATCCTCTGCGCAATGCTGGCCCTCTCCTCCACGCAATGCTGGTCGAGGAGGGGCCAGGCTCTCGTCGGAGGCCCCTTGCCATCTTTTTCTTCTTGTAGTCTACCTCCTCTTTCCATCTTTTTCTTCTTGTAATATCCCCTAGGGGAGAAAGTCAAATAAAGATGTACTTAGGAAAAGGCGACATCTCATGTAAATTTCACCCTATTTGAAAGACTATATACTATCCTCCTTGTTAGATTCCTATTTACATGTTGTTTTCCCTACGCTTTTTTTGGAAAAAACCTTGCCGGTATGTGTAGCCCTACCGCGAGCGCTTCGAGGAGCGGGTCCTTAGCAGCCAACTGATGGTGCTATTGCCGGCAAGATACATCGACGTTCTTGGCATGGCCACTTAAGCTATTGAGCGGACTCGAAATAGGGTAAGGGCGCGAGCGCAGCCACTTGAGCCGTTGAGCAGACTCAAAACATACAGGGGTGCGAGCGCAGCCACTTAAGCCATTGAGCAGACTCGAAATAGAGCGAGGGCACCATCAATCTTTGCAAGGTTCCTCAGCGTGCAGGTTTTCCATACAAGAGTCGAAATCGTCCAAGCAAAATAACTTCATAGTAAGAGTTCACTTAGGGTTTTGCAACTTAGATTTTTGTTGCCATACTTCTTCCGACAAGATGGTTTCCTCGAACGTCGCCCGCCGGTATCCATACCACCGCCCCCCTGGCAAAGCTGCATGCGAGGTAACCTTCTGTCCTTTTGAAAAAAAGAAAGAAGAGAAAATAGGGATATGGAACCTTGGCGGTCTGTTAGCTCTTGCCGGGAGTAAACGCAATACAATATCTAAGACAAACATGTATATAAGTAAACATGAAAATTAACAAGAATTGTAGAACATTACTATGCACAGGGTCTATGCCTGGCTTTGTACGAAGGATTAGATGCTTCAGCGGAAGACTCCGTACAAAATTTGGTTACTGGGAGGCCCGGCAACCACGCCTCATGGGTAGAACTTACAAAGATGTTCGATATTCAAGGATTTGCTCACCGGGATGCCATCTCCGTCTCCAGGAGGACTGTGCCAGGCCTGGTGACTCGCACTACCTGATAAGGGCCTTCCCACTTTGGTGTCAACTTGTTTGAATTGTTGGCGGACTGAACTCGCCGAAGAACAAGGTCGCCTTCCTTAACACTTCGGGCATGAACCTTGCGTCTATGATAGCGGCTCAAAGCATGCTGGTAGCTCGTAGCACGCACAACAGCCTGAAGACGGTCTTCCCCAAGGAGCGTCACGTCATCTTGCTGCAACTGCTCTTGCTCAAGCTCGTCATAAGCAATCACTCGAGGTGACCCGTATGTGAGTTCTGTGGGGAGAACTGCTTCCGCCCCATATACTAGGGGGAAGGTGTCTGGCTGGTAGCTCGATTTGGAGTCGTTCTGATTGACCAAAGAACCACCGGCAACTCATCAATCCAGCGCCTTCTGCACTTGTGGGGCTTGTCAAAAGTTCTTGTCTTGAGGCCTCGCAACACTTCAGCATTAGCCCTTTCCGCCTGGCCGTTGCTCCTTGGGTGGGTAACAGAAGCAAAAGAGATTTTGCTGCCAAGGTCCTGGACATACTACATGAAGATGCGGCTCGTGAACTGTGTGCCGTTGTCAATGATGATCCTGTTAGGAACACAAAAGCGGCAGACCAGTCCTTTAAAGAACTTGACGGCTAACTGTGCTGTCACCTTTCTCACTGCTTCCACTTCTGACCGCTTTGTGAACTTGTCGATTGCAACGTACAAGTACTCAAAGCCCCCCGACAGCATAGGGAAAGGGGCCCAAGATGTCGAGCCCCCAGACCGAAAATGTCCAGGTGAGAGGGATTGTTTGAAGAGCTTGAGCTGGTTGATGCATTTTCTTTGAATGAAACTGGCATGCTTCACACTTGGTTACTAGCGCAGTTGCATCCTGGAGGGCAGTGGGCCAAAAGAAACCTTGCCGGAATGCCTTACCGGCAAGTGCTCTTGATCCTATGTGGGAGCCACATATGCCTCCATGTATCTCTGCCAACAGCTCTAGTCCATCTTCTCGAGAAATGCACTTGATTTTCACACCGTTCAACCTCTTTCTGTACAGGGCGTTGTCCATGAACTGGTACATATTAGACCATCGGGCTACTTTCTCAACTTCTTCTTGTTCCTCGGGAAGTTCTCCTGTTTGAAGGAAATGGACGATGTGCTCTGCCCATGCTGGAGCCCGGGGCTTAACAGCAAAGACTAAATGCATATCCTCAGCCGGGGAAGCATTTGTCTCAACGGCAAGGGCCTGAGGCCTCGCCGGAGCCTGCTGCCCCCTAGCAAGCTTGGCGGGAGTGTGTGCTTCCACAACAAGAGCTTGAGGCTCTGCCAGAGCACAGTGTTCACCGGCAAGCCTGACTTCATCCCCGGCAACCTCCGTGCCGGCGGCTTCTGGGAGCTATGCTGGGAAATACTTGCCGGAACACAACTTTCTTCTTTTCTCTTGTCCAGTCAATGGTGTCACAGATGGTTGAGTCAGTCGAAGCAGGGAAGTTCCTGGTTCCACAAGCAAGTTAAGGGCAGCACACTTTGACAGGCCATCAGCAACGTTGTTCTCTGTACGCGGAACATGCTCCATTTGCAGACCATTAAAATGTTCTTCCAACTTCCTCGCTTCATCAACATAAGCTTCCATCAATGGACTTTGATAATCCTTATTCACCTGCCTAACGACAAGCTGAGAATGACCCCTGACAATAAGTTTCTCAATCCCAAGGTATGTCGCGATCCTAAGAGCGGCAAGCAGCCCTTCATATTCAGCAGTATTGTTTGTTGATCTCTCCCGGGGAAAGTGCATGTGAATCACATATTTGAGGTGCTCTCCGGTGGGTGCGACAAGTAGCACTCTGACACTGGTGCCTTGCAGCGAGAAAGCCCCATCAAAATACATGATCCACTCTTGATTTGTTTCCTTGCCGGGGAGGGTTGACTCTGGAACTCCTTCGTCTGGCATCGGGGTCCATTCTGCAATGAACTCCGCCAAGGCTCTGCTCTTGATAGTTGAAGTACTTTCAAACTTGAGACCAAAGCTTGATAGTTCCAAAGCCCACTCCACAATCCTGCTGGTAGCTTCTGGGTTCTGCAAAATCCGCTACAGCGGGAAGCGAGTGACGACGGTGATCTCATGTGCTTGGAAGTAATGGCGCATCTTCCTCGAGGCCATAAGGAGGCCGAAGAGCAATTTTTGCATGCAGAGTATCTTGACCTAGCCCCCCTGCAAAAGGGAGCTAACAAAATAGACTGGGCGCTGCACTACCTTCTTCTTCTGAATTGTCTCATTCAATTGCATAGATCCTTCCTTGTCGGCACCAGACCCTACCGGGAAAAAATTTGGTTTGTCGTTTCGCTGTCCTGTCGCTGTCGTTGCTTCTTCATCAACTTCTCTTTTAGCCACTAATGCAACACTCACCACTTGATTTGTTGTCGCTAGATATAGCAGCAACGGCTCATGTGGTTTTGGCGCAACCTAGACTGGCGGAGAGTAGAGGTACTTCTTCAAATCCGGCAGCGCTGCCTCTGATTCCGGAGTCCATTTCATCGGACCCGCCTTCTTCAAGATTTAGAAAAAGGGCAGGGCACGCACAACAGATTTTGAGATGAACCTACTCTGAGTAGCAACACAGCCGGCAAGACGACGCACATCCTTGACACGTCCTGGCGCTTCGATTTGCTCAATTTCTTTGATCTTGTCGGGATTTGCTTCAAGTCCACGTTGAGATACAAATAACCCAAGAAGTTTGCCGGATGGGACACCGAACACACACTTCTCAGGGTTGAGCTTCATGTTGATCTTGTGCATATTTGCAAATGTTTCTTCTAGGTCTGATATGAGCGTAGCCTTGTCCTTGGTTTTGACCACTATGTCATCCATATAAGCCTCC
Source organism: Hordeum marinum (assembly GCA_022496015.1). NCBI lineage: Eukaryota > Viridiplantae > Streptophyta > Magnoliopsida > Poales > Poaceae > Hordeum > Hordeum marinum. The sequence continues at coordinate 393,889,031 of CM039672.1, forward strand.
ATATTTCTATGTGACTGGGGCTCAAAACCAATCCGAACCGCTATTGCAAATGTAGAACCAGCATTTTTCAACCCGAAAGGCATACGCAAAAACCAATACATACTACATGGGGTGATAAATGCGGTCTTCTCCTCGTCTTCCTTGGCCATGAAAATCTGATGATAGCCTGGATAGGCATCAAGGAAAGACAATAAGTGACAGCCAGCGGTGGAGTCCACAATTTGGTCGATGCATGGCAAGGGAACATGATCTTTGGGGAAGGCTTTATTGATGTCTGTGAAGTCAATACACAGCCTCCATTTCCCATTCGCCTTGCGCACTACAACTGGATTGGCCAACCATTGTCACATCCCTAGGTTTAGCATGCACTAGGATCCATGCTTGTGTTTGCATCATGTTTAAAATTTCTTTAAACTTGAAATGGGGATGATCAAACCCTAGCATTATTTGAATTCAAATAGGCTCAACCAAGATATATTTCAATGATCCAAAGTGGCTTTGAAAAATATTCATCTTCTCTGGAATAATGTGGCAACATAAACTAGGGCTGATGCATATTTTACAAATGTCATTTTGGATATTGAATTAAATCAACAATTATTCAGATTGGGGCTTTTAATTGCTATAAATATTTTTATAGCTCCAATAAATTTGAAACTTGGCCAGGGCCTTCAGAATATTTTCCTTTAGTGCCCAGAAAAAGTTCCGTATTTTTTATTAAACATTGTAGTAAAAGGAGGCCCAGGAGGGGCTGGCCCAGCGGCCCAGCTGCCAGTCACCCCAACCTCCCGCCAGGAGGATTGGGGCGTGTGGCTGGGGCGTGCTGGCACACGCCGGCCACCTCCTGCCTGGCTGCTTGCCTCTGGAGGCCAAAGAGAGCGCCAGTGCGACCCCTCCCCGCCATGTCATTCTTCCTCTCTCTCTGCCTGCCTCTCTCTCTATCGCTCTCCCCCTCGCCTCTGCTCTCTCCCATCGCCGGACCGAAGCTGCTGTTGCCGCCGTCGATTCGTCGTCCTCCGCGCGTCCCCGACCATGCCACCGACGCCAGAGGCCCCTTAGTGAGTCCCCGGTCCTCTTCCCCCTAGCCTCGCCGCCGCTTTTCCCTTCTAGTCCAACCAACCATCAGGTCCGAGATGAGCTCACCGCCGGCCATGGCATAGCCATGGCCATAGCAGCCACAGCTCGTGCCTGACCACGGCTTCGTGCTCAGGGCGCTCTCGGGAGCCCATAGGCGCCCTTAGACCCTTTGTCCGCAGCCTAGCCTCGACCGCGTGCCGACCCGAGCCCCGGACGTCATAGTTGTCATTGCCAGCGATGCTACGGGCCGCCCCACACTGTCACATCAGCTGGGATGGGTTGCGGCTCGCTCCTCGCGTCCGATAGCGCCACTTCGCATGCCAAATAGTGGCCGAAGGCGCGTCTCCGGCGAGCCTCCGCCATCGGTTTGGTCACCGTTGGCCAAAATCCGGCGGGGCCGACGTGGCGTACATTAGCGCTAACCCCGTGGTTAATTAACCCCCATGGGGGCTGACCAATGGGCCCCACAAGCGGGTCAAACCCTAGTCAGCGCGGGATTTGACGCTCCGTAGCGGTGGGTTACTGACTAGTGGGTCCCGCTGGTCAGTTTGACCTTGACCGGTCGTTTGACCAGGCTAACGTCACAGTGACGTCAGGCTGGCGCAATAATGCATTTTTGTATTTAAATAAATTCCAGAAAATACTAAAAACATAGAAAATTCATATAAATTAATCTGTAAATCACATGAAAATAATTTATATATGAAAATTGATAAGAAAAATTCAATGAATCCATATGTACCATTTTCATGCATGTTAGAGCAACCTAAATAGGTAAACTTGGACATTTTGGTTCAAATGCATTATGAAACTCCATATATGAAGTTGAATTTGAACCTTGAGTTCAAACCTACTTCAATTAAATTTGTTGCTAGATGCATTAGCTCAAAAACATCATATTGCCATGTCATATTCATGCATCGTATTGTTGCATTTGATGTGTATTGATTTGTTCCCCTTTGATGGTTGTTCTTCATGTTAGGCATTGTTCTGGAGGATACGGTCGAGTATCCATCTGAGGAGCAGTAACGTGTGATCGTCTTATCAGGCAAGCACCCCTCTTGAACATATCCGATACAATTCCCGCTCTCGCTCTTGCTCTAACTTATTGCATTAGGACAAAACGTTTCAACTTTTACATGTTCCGGTAGTTGAACCCATTCGTCTGCACGACCTGTCATTGTCACAGTAAATAGCTGAATAATGCAGCCTAGCATACATGGTAGATGCTTGAGCCATGTTGTGCCTTTAACCTACTGTGCTTGCTATGCTTACAGTAGTCTCAGCTCTGATTCATCTGGGTGATGAACCAAAGTGAACTGAACTTGTTATGATTATGAGAGTTAAGTTGTGAACACGATTTGGTAAAGGTAGCGATGAGAGGACATGTAGGAGTACATGGCGGGTTGTCTCATTGGGACCGTCCTTAAGAACTGAGTGTTGTGTATGTTGTCCAATACTAGCTACTACCACACATGGGGATCCTTAATTGACTCTCTCAACTTATTAACCGACTTGATCTCTATCCACAAGTTGCAACTAGTTTCTGGTGTTTGTAGGATATGCTAGTAGTCTACCGAGTGGCACCCCGTACAAGTGGGCTTGGGACAGACTAGGCATTGTGGCCCGGTGTACCAAGCGTAGTACCATCCGTCGAGGTGGGCTTGGGAACCCTATACACATCGTTTGGGGCCGTTGAGGAAACTTCGGCCGGAATTCCTTGCGGTTTCAGTCTGAAATAGGCGATAAACCTGTACTAGTGTCTTGTGTGGTTAGTCAGGTCGTGGCCGACTCCCTCGCTGGGCTTCCGCTTGAAGGTTGCCAAGGTGCCTTTTTACGAGCACATGGCGGTAAGTGGCGAGAGCATTTGTGACGAAGTACACCCCTACAGGGTAATCAATCTATTCGAATAGCTGCGTCCGCGGATATGGACTACTTGGATACTTATATGGTTCGTAGACAATCTAAAGGGTTACTCATAAAAGCTTCAAGACAAGTGTGAGTACCGTGGATGGCACTCTCGTAGGAAGACAGGAGCGGATCCATGGTGGTGTATTGTTGTGGTGTTAGTGGACTCGTGTACGCTTCACAAAATTTTTCAAAGTTATGAAAGTCGTAGTACATGATAGCCACCGAGTCAAAGCTGGCTTGGTGCATTGAACCCCACAATTTCCTTGTTGATACCGATGCATATGTAGTTAGTTCTCATGTAAGACTTGCTGAGTACTCAGTACTCACTATTGCCTAATTATGTTTTTGCAGAGGAGACTCTAGTCTTGCTAGTGCTTTCTACGATAAGATCGATGTTGGCCATTTAGCTTGGGAATCCCAACCAGAGGTCTGGTTCCTGTGGAGGGCCTTGTAGATAGACATGCTTCCTCAGCCTTTTTCTTTTCTAGATGTCTATACCCAGACATGTTAAGCTTCCGCGTGTTGTTTGTATGATTTGTGTGTTGGGTCATGTGACCCCTGCTTGTAATATCACACTATGTTGGCTCTTATGAGCCTCCTAAATAAATGTTGTGTTGTTGTATGGTTATGTTGTGATGCTATAGTTATATCTACGCATATGGGGTATGTCGTGCGTACGTGTGACGTGCACCGATATGTATGGGATTCGACACCTAGTTGTGTGCCTTTAGTAGTACTCTTTATAGGGAACTGCCTCTTTGTGCTTCCATCGAGCCTTGGTAGCTTGCTACTGCTCCGGACACATTGATTGACCGGCATGTATCCTTCTTTGCTGCTGTGTCTGTCCCTTCGGGGAAATGTCTCACAGTGTAATGGAGTCCCTATAGCCTGCTATGACTCGTCTACATGCAGTGATGACATTTATGTCCCACGGTGTAATGGAGACCTTGTAGCTTGCTATGTCTCGTCTACACATGTTAGAGGCCGACACCTGCATTGTTGGGTTACTTATGCCTGTTCCTGTGCGGATGTGCCACTTGGATTCTATGACTAGTCTTGTCGACCCGGGTTCTTTGATGTTTGAATGCTAGTGACATATTGCATACGTGAGCCAAAAGACGCAAATGGTCCCGGCCAAGGTAAGGTTGCAACCGTGGAGTTAATCGTGCATGAGGCTGCAAAGTGATGTGATGTGTTACATGCTAGATTCTTATGGCTTAGGATCGGGGTCCCGACAACATTGGTATCAAAGCTGACCGACTGTAGGATTACCAAGCCAAACTGGTCGATGTTGAGTCTAGCAACTCTTTAGTTATATAAGGGAATTGATTGTGGAAGGAAACGTAAGGCTCTTTTTATTCCTTTCCCCATGTTATTCTGATTCTGAGTCACCCTCTCCTTTTCTACGGGGATTAAGAACTAGGCTTCTTATCTATCTACCAGGATCTCGTGTTACTATTCCGTAGACTCATAGGAATGGTTGATCTGAGTTGCAATCTAGTCCTCGAGTGTTATCTATGTAGCTTGTTAGCTCAATTAGAATCTTGAGATGGTCATGTTAAGGTGTCGTGGCACCTAAATCTTTTGCAGGATGTATCATTTCTGAGCATTCTCAGCCGTTATGCTGTCTAATTTACCCTAGGATTTCTATGAAGGTCAATGCTTTTGCTTTCCCTCCTATCTTTTGGTATGCCGCCATGTCTAATCCTAGTTTCTCATCATCAGGATGTCCCGCAGTACCCAAGCTGCCATTGGTCGCAAGAAGGGACAGAGACATGGAACCAGAGATGCTGAAGTTCTGTCGGATTCACCTTCGTTGGCACAGTTCATGTTAGGCATTGAGAAGGACAAGCGTGAGTCAAATCGCTTGCTGGCACGTATTCAGGAAAACACCGCCCATCAATGTGCTGGAACAGTGACCATCCCTGATTTCATTAAGCTGTACCCACCCACCTTCCATCACTCCATTGAGCCACTCAATGCAGATGATTGGCTCCGTAGCATCACAAACAAGCTGCGTTCCGTGAACGTGGCCGAGACTGACAAGGTCACCTATGCTACATATTTCTTGGAGGGTCCTGCTAGTATATGATGGGAGAACTATGAGACTATAATTCCAGCTGGCCAAATTCCTACCTAGAAAGAATTCACAGTGGTTTTCTGTGAGCATCATATTCCTCAGGGTCTCACGGACCAAAAGAAGGAAAGTTTTGTAACCTTACCTAGGGTAAGATGGCTGTAGATGTTTACAGTCGAGAGTTTGAGAACCTTGCACGTTATGCCACACAAGAAGTGTCCACGGATGCCAAGAAGCAAGCTAGGTTTAGGAAGGGTCTCAACCCAAAGTTGCGTCGTGATCTTCACCTGCATCATTGTGACACCTTCCAAGCTCTTATGAATAAGGCCACTAATGCAGAGATAGCCCAGTTCACCTATGAAGAATCTCGCAAGCACAACCATGATTTGGCTTCTACCTCCGGTTCTAGATCCCAGAAGCACCGGATTTGGGTTCCGAACTCATCGCTTCCTCTTGGATATGCATCGAGGCCATCCTGTGTGGCGCCTCGTCCAAATCAGCCAAATGCTCCACCCAGACCTGTTGGTGGACCGCCTGTCAATGCGGTTCCATGTCATACTTCTGTGATTTTCTACAAGTGCGGAGAACCAGGCCACATCGCTCGCAATTGCACTCAGTCCAATGGTGTTTCACCTCAGTTTGGAAAGTCTGTTGACCATAATAAGCCGCCAGTCAAGGTGATCCATGCCAAGCCAACCATCACTGAACAGGGATCTGTGAATCACGTCTCAGCCAAAGAAGCTAATGATGATCTAGAAGTTCTCCTTAGAAGTTGGAACGCTCCTTGTCAATTGCCATCCTACATCAGTTCTATTTCATACTGGAGCATCGCATTCCTTCATCTCGGAAGGCTATGCCCGGTTGCACGACATGTCATTTTGCGATATGCCAACTGCTCTTAAAATTCGGACTCCAGGGTCTATATGGCAGACCACAAGAATAAGCCATGGAAATGAAATGCGTGTTGATAGACTTGTATTCCTTGCTTCGTTGATAACTATCAAGTCTTTAGATATTAATATCATCTTGGGTATGGACTGGATGATAGCTCACCATGCCAAGATCGATTGCTCCACCAGGTCTGTTCAGCTTACACACCCATCTGGCAAGATAGTCCATGTTTCAACATGAGTTGCAAAGCGTCAGCTCTATTTACTCAATGCCAACCCTCTTCCTGAGCTCGAAGATATACCGGTAGTAAGAGATTTTCTGGATGTATTTCCTGAAGAATTGCCAGGCATTTCGCCTGACAGGGATGTAGAGTTTGTGATAGACCTCATCCCAGGAACTATTCCAATTTCCAGAAGACCTTATAAGATGGCATCCTTGGAATTAGTTGAGCTCAAGAAGCAACTTGATGAGTCCTTGCAAAAGGGTTTCATTCGACCTAGCTCTTCTCCTTGGGCTTGTCCCGTCCTCTTTGTGAAGAAGAAGGATGGAACGGATCGTATGGTTGTGGATTACCGACCCATCAATTTGGTCACGATAAAGAATAAGTATCCGCTCCCCAGGATCAGTGATTTGTATGACCAACTTGCTGGATCTTCAGTGTTCTCCAAGATGGATTTGAGGTTAGGCTACCATCAAATCAATATTAAGAATGGAGACATTCCCAAGACGGTGTTCGTCACTCGTTATGGCCAGTACGAGTACATAGTCATGTCCTTTGGACTAACCAATGCTCTAGCAACATTCTCCCGTTTGATGAACTCAATCTTCATGGAATACTTAGATAAGTTCGTCGTGGTTTACCTCGATGATATTTTCATTTATTCGAAGAATGAAGAAGAACATGCTGAGAATCTCAGACTTGTGCTAGAAAAACTCAGAGAGCACCGTCTTTATGCCAAGTTCTCCAAGTGTGAATTTTGGTTACCTGAAGTGACCTATCTAGGTCATGTGATCTCCAAAAAGGGCATTGCAGTCAATCCCGAAAGAGTTCAGGCCATTCTCGACTGGACTCCACCTGAAACAGTTAAGGAAGTTAGAAGTTTCCTTGGTTTAGCGAGCTATTGTCACTGCTTCATTGAGAACTTCTCCAAAGTTGCCAAGCCTCTAACGGAACTCCTCAAGAAAGATAAGAAGTTTGAGTGGACCCCACAATGTGAACACAGTTTCCAGGAATTGAAGAGACGTTTGACCTCTGCTCCCGTGCTTGTCCCACCTGATTTCTCCAAGGACTTTGTCATCTATTGTGACGCTTCCAAACAAGGACTTGGATGTGTTCTTATGCAAGACCGACAAATGATTGCCTATGCATCTCGACAGTTGCACCCACATGAGGAAAATTATCCAACACATGATTTGGAGTTTGCAGCAGTAGTCCATGCACTCAAGGTATGGCGACATTACCTTCTTGGTAATCATTGCGAGATTTACACAGATCACCAAAGCCTGGAGTATATATATTCACTCAACCAGATCTGAATCTCAGACAAAGACGATGGTTGGATCTGATTACAGATTATGACTTAGGAATTACTTACACCCTAGGCAAGGCAAATGTCATGGCGGATGCGTTAAGTCGTAAATCCTACTGCAACAATCTTATGCTGCAACAAGGTCAACCCCTTCTTCATGAGGAATTTTGCAAGATTAACCTCCACATTGTTCCTCGTGGATCCCTTTCAACCTAGGTTGCAAAACCTACTTTGGAGGATCAGATTATAACAAGCCAACAGTATGATGCGGGTATTACCCGGATCAGGGATAATGTTGAAAAGGGAATTGCTGGTAGTTTCTCCATTGATGATAGAGGTGTAGTATATTTTGGGAATCGGTTGGTAGTTCCTAAAAAGCAAAAACTTCGATAGTTGGTCCTTAAGGAGGCTCATGAATCTCCTCTCACCATTCACCCTGGCAGCACCAAGATGTATCAGGATCTATGCCAAAGGTTCTAGAGGACTAGAATGAAGAGGGAAATCGCTCAATTCATTGCTAACTGCGATGTTTGTCATCGCGTGAAGGTAGAGCATCAGAGACCTGCTGGCACCCTTCAGCCTTTAGCTATTCCTGAATGGAAATGGGATAACATTGAAATGGATTTCATCACCAGATTTCCCAAGACCAAGAAAGGAAATAATGCAATCTTCGTGGTTATTGATCGCCTTGCCGAAGTGGCTCATTTCCTTCCTGTTCGAGAGAGTATCACTGCTAGTTAGTTGGTGGACTTGTATATCTCTCGAATAGTGTCCCTGCATGGTGTTCCATTGGGAATCAATTCGGACCGTGGAAGTCTTTTCACCTCTCAATTTTGGGAAAGTTTCCAGAATGCTATGGGAACCCATCTCTCCTTTAGCACTACTTTTCACCCTTAGTCAAGTGGTCAGGTTGAAAGAGTCAATCAGATTCTCGAAGACATGCTCAGAGCTTGTGTCATCTCATTCAGAATGAATTGGGAGAAGTGTCTTCCATTTGCCGAGTTTGCATATAACAACAGCTACCAATTTAGTCTGGGCAAAGCTCCTTTTGAAGTTCTTTATGGACGAAGATGTCGAACACCTTTGAACTGGTCAAAGACTAGGCAAAGATAATTCTTTGGGCCAGATATGATCCAAGAAGCAGAAGAGAAAGTTCGCGTTATTCGCAAAAATCTCAAGACAGCTCAGTCTCGTCAGAAGAGCCAGTATGATCGCCATCATAAGGAAGTAACTTATGAGGTTGACAAAAGGGCTTACCTTCGGGTTACTCCTCTGAAGGGTACCCATCATTTCGGTATCAAGGGCAAATTGGCTCCTCGTTACATTGGTCCTTTTCGCATTTTTGCTTAACGAGGAGAGATTGCATACCAATTGGAACTGCCCCGCATCTTTCCCGAGTTCATGATGTCTTCCACGTTTCTCAACTCAGGCGTTGCTTCAAGGATGCTATGCGTGAAGTGGACCACAAAACGCTTGATCTTCAAGATGATCTTTCATATCAAGAATACCCTATTCATATTCTCGATCAAGCTGAGCATGTAACCCGGCATCGGAATATCAAGTTTCTGAAGGTTCCGTGGTCGCATCATTATGAGAATGAAGCTACCTGGGAGCGTGAAGATCGTCTTCGATTTGAGTATCCGGCTCTTTTCCCGTCGACTCCAGAATCTCAGGACGCGATTCTTTTAAGTGGGCGTGAGTTGTCACATCCCTAGCTTTAGCATGCACTACGATCCATGCTTGTGTTTGCATCATGTTTAAAATTTCTTTAAACTTGAAATGGGGATGATTAAGCCCTAGCATTATTTGAATTCAAATAGGCTCAACCAAAATATATTTCAATGATCAAAGTGGCTCTGAAAAATGTTCATCTTCTCTGGAATAATGTGGCAACATAAACCAGGGGTGGTGCATATTTTGCAAATGTCATTTTGGATATTGAATTAAATCAACAATTATTCAGATTGGGGCTTTTAATTACTATAAATATTTTTATAGCTCCAATAAATTTGAAACTTGTCCAAGGCCTTTGGAATATTTCCCTTTAGTGCCCAGAAAAAGTTTCATATTTTTATTAAACATTTTAGTGCCTAAACTAAAACAAATGCAATAACAGAAAATAGGAAAAAAAGAACAAAAGAAAAAAAGAGGAGGCCCAGGAGGGGCTGGCCCAGCGGCCCAGCTGCCAGTCACCCCCAACCACCCGCCGGGAGGATTGCGGCGTGTGGCTGGGGGGCGCCGGCCACCTCCTCCGTGGCTACTTGCCTCTGGAGGCCAGAGAGGGCGCCAGGGCGACCCCTCCCCGCCGTGGCCTTCTTCCCCTCTCTGTCCCTGCCGCTCTCTCTCTCTCGCTCACTCTCCCCCTCTCCTCTACTCTCTCCCATCGCTGGACCGAAGTCGCCGTTGCCGCCGTCGATTCGTCGTCCTCCGCGCGTCCCTGACCACGCCAACGGCGCTAGAGGCCCCACGGTGAGGGCTCGGTCCACTTCCCCCTAGCCTTGTTGCCGCTTTTCGCTTCTAGCCTCGCCAGCCATCGGGTCCGAGATGAGCTCGCCCCCGGCCATGGCGTAGCCATGGCCACAGCAGGCATAGCTCGTTCCAGACCACAGCTTCGTGCTTAGGGCACTCTTGGGAGCCCATAGCCGCCCTTAGACCCTTTGTTTGCAGTCTAGCCTCGACCCCGTGACGACCCTAGCCCCGGCCGATGTAGTTTTCGTCGTCGGCGATGCTACGGGCCGCCCCACGCCATCCCATCAGCTGGGATGGATGCGGCTTGCTCCCCGCGTCCGATAGCGCCGCTTTGCATGCCAAATAGTGGCCGGAGGCGCGTCTCCGATGAGCCTCCGCCGTCGGTTTGGTCGCCGCCGGCCAAACTCCGGCGGGGCCGACGTGGCGTCCATTAGCGCTAACCCCACGGCTAATTAACCCCCACGGTGGCTGACTAGTGGGCCCCGCAAGCGGTCAAACCCCAGTCAGTGTGGGATTTGACCCTGCTTAGCGGTGGGTCACTGACCAGTGGGTCCCGCTGGTCAGTTTAACCTGGACCGGTCGTTTGACCAGGCTGACGTCACAGTGACGTCAGGCTGGCGCAATAATGCATTTTTGTATTTAAATAAATTCCAGAAAATACTAAAAACTTAGAAAAATCATATAAATTAATCTGTAAATCAGATGGAAATAATTTATATATGAAAATTGATCAGAAAAATTCAATGAATCCATATGTATCATTTTCATGCATGTTAGAGAAACCTAAATAGGTAAACTTGGACATTTTGGTTCAAATGCATTATGAAACTCCATATATGAAGTTGAATTTGAACCTTGAGTTCATACCTACTTCAATTAAATCTGTTGCTAGAGGCATTAGCTCAAAAACATCATATTGCCATGTCATATTCATGAATCATATTGTTGCATTTGATGTGTATTGATTTGTTCGCCTTTGATGGTTGTTCTTCGTGTTAGGCATTGTTCCAAAGGATATGGTCGAGTATCCATCTGAGGAGCAGTAACATGTGATCGTCTTATTAGGCAAGAAACCCCCTTGAACATATCCGATACAATCCCACTCTCTCGCTCTTGCTCTCACTTATTGCATTAGGACAAAATGTTTCAACTTTTACATGTTCTGCTAGTTGAACCCATTCCTCTGCATGACCTGTCATTGTCACAGTAAATAGCTGAACCATGCAACCTAGCATACCTGGTAGATGCTTGAGCCATGTTGTGACTTTAACCTGCTATGCTTGCTATGATTAGAGTTGTGTCAGACATCTGGGTGACGAACCGAAGTGAATTGAACTTGTTCTGATTATGAGAGTTAAGTTGTGAACACGATTTGGTAAATGTAGCGATGAGAGGCCATTTAGGAGTACATGGCGGGTTGTCTCATTGGCACCATCCTTAAGAACTGAGTCCAGTGTATGTTCTCCAAAGACTAGCTACTACCGCACATTGGGATCCTTAATTGACTCTCTCGACTTATTAACCGATTTGATATCTGTCCATGAGTTGCAACTAGTTTCTGGTGTTTGTAGGATACGCTAGTAGTCTACCGAGTGGCACCCCGTACAAGTGGGATTGGGACAGGCTAGGCATTGTGGCCCGGTGTACCAAGCATAGTACCATCCATTGAGGTGGGCTTGGGAACCCGGTACACATCGTCTAGGGCTGTTGAGGAAACTTCGGCCGGACTTCCTGGCTTGTAATATCACACTATGTTGGATCTTATGAGCCTCCTAAATAAATGTTGTGTTGTTGTATGGTTATGTTGTGATGCCATAGTTGTATCTATGCATATCGGGCATGTCGTGCGTACGTGTGACGTGCAACGATATGTATGGGATTCAACACCTAGTTGTGTGCCTTTAGTAGTACTCTTTATAGGGCACTGTCTCTTTGTGCTTCAATCGAGCCTTGGTAGCTTGCTACTGCTCCGGACACATTGATTGACCGACATGTATCCTTCTTTGCTGTTGTGTCTGTCCCTTCGGGGAAATGTCTCGCAGTGTAATGGAGTCCTTGTAGCCTGCTACGACTCGTCTACGTGCAGTGATGACATATATGTCCCATGGCATAATGGAGTCCTTGTAGCTTGCTGTGACTCGTCTACACACGCTAGTGGCCGGCACATGCATTGGTGGGTTACGTATGCCTGTTCCTGTACAGATGTGCCACTTGGGTTCTTTGACTAGTCATGTCGACCCGGGTTCTTTACCATTTGAATGCTAGCGACATATTGCATACGTGAGCCAAAAGACGCAAACAGTCCTGGCCTAGGTAAGGTGGCAGCCGTGGAGTTAACCATGCGTGAGGCCGCAAAGTGATGTGATGTGTTACATGCTGGATTCTTATGGATTAGGATCGGGGTCCCGACAACCATGTTCGATGAAGTATTCCTCTGATAAAGCCTACCGCTTCTAATTTCTTGATTTCTTCAGCAATAAACTGTTGCTGCTCCAAAGCCTGCTTCCTGACCTTTTGCTTGACGGGCCGCGCGTGTGGACAGACGACAAGGTGGTGCTCAATCACCTTCCTCGGATCACCGGGGATATCAGATGGTTGCCATGCAAACACATCGACATTCGCCCGTAGGAAGGCGACGGGCGCGGTTTCCTATTTGTCGCCAAGGGTGGAACTTATGGTGAAAGCCCTCCCATACCATCCTCCTTGGCGGGCACCTTCTTAGTCTCTGGTGGAGCTGCCTTGGACTTCTTGCTCTTGCCGGCGGAACTCTGTGGCACATCGTCAACGGGAGCGCAGCACTCTGAGGAGGTGCACTTGCCGGATTGTGTGCCAGAGGTCTTGCTGGGTTTCTTCCTCCCAGGAGTTTTGGTGTCGGGAGCAAGCGCCTGGGCGGCAGATGCTGCAACCGCCTCCCGGTAGATTTGATCGACGCAGATGAGTGTGTCCTTCTTGTCGTACTTGTTATTGATGATGCCCATTGGCGTGGGCATCTTCAATACATTATAGGCGTAGTGTGACACCGCCATGAACTTGGCCAACGCTGGACGGCCTAGGATCCCATTGTACGGCAACGGAGTCTTGGCGACATCGAAAACAACCTTCTCCGTCCTAAAGTTCAGACCGCTACCAAATGTTACTAGAAGCGTGATCTTTCCCTTGGGCTGGCTCCTTCTAGGATTGACCCCCTGAAACGAGCCCATTTCCTTGAGATCTCCATCAGGAATTTGCAGTTTCTTGATCACCTCGGGAGAGATCAAGTTCAAGTCGGCCCCGCCGTCAACTAACATTTTTGTCACCTTGAGGTTGCGAATCGTTGGTGAGACCGACAATGGCAAACACCCGACCGCAGTTACACGATCAGGGTGATCCTCAACATCGAAAATGATAGGCGTGTTGGACCATTTCAAAGGCTTCCGGATGCCGATAGATGGCCCAGTTGCATTAACCTCACGCGCCCACTATTTAAGTTGGCAATGGGAAGACTGCAATGAGGCACCTACGTCGATGCACATGGCGTCTGTAGCTCTCTGGAATTCTTGCTTGCTAGCCCCGTCGTCCTCTTCAATGTCATCATAATCCCCTTCTTGCTTGTCGCGGACGTGAGCGGGCCGGTCCTTCTATGGCTTGGCCTTGCCGCGTTAACCTCCTCGGCCGCCATGCTTCTTGTCGGATCCATTCGCACCATGCCGGCCCTTCTCCATGTGTCGCCTCTCATACTCGGCTTTTCCTGCTCGGCAAGCTGCTCAACTTGCCGGTAGTCTTGGAGACCATGGCCCTTGGTGCGATGGATCTTGCAATACTGATGGACGGAGCCTTCTGGCTTGTCATCATCCGCCAAAGCCTGACAGGAGACGCACCCGGCAACATCCTTGCCGGGGTCATCGACCTTGGCCTTCTTGATGGTGCTGGGGTTACCGGATACCTTGACGGCAAGCACGGCCTTACCCTTGCGCTTCTTGTTACGCTGCCGACCCTTCTTTGCCGTGGCGGCGGTGTCCTCATCCTCAGAGTCGACCCCTGCGCTAGTGTCTTCGTCGGGAGCCTCCTCCTTTCTTCAGCCCGAGCACATTTACCTACCAGAGCATTAAGCTTGGCAACATCCCTGACCTTGTTCATCGCCAACTCTTCCCGCATCCTGTGGTTGCGCTCGTTCTGATGGAACGCGCTGATAATAGCGGCAGGATGAACGTCTGGTATATTGTGGTGTGTGCGGCTGAACCTCTGGATGTACTTGCGCAAAGTCTCGCCCTTCTTTTGCGGGATGATATGTAAATCACTTTCCTGGCTAGGAGCTTGATGACCTCCGGTGAAGGCACCAACAAACTCATGGCACAGATCTTCCCAGGAGAAAATGGATCCTTCCAGCAAGTGCATCAACCACGATCTAATGTTGGGCTTAAGCACCAACAGGAAGTAGTTGGCGAGTATCTTGTCGTCGCAAGCCCCAACATCTTGCACCGCAATGGTGTAGATGCTCAAGAACTCTGATGGGTGAGTCTTGTCATTGTACTTCTCGGGGACCTCTAGCTTGAACGTGCGGGAATGGGGCCACTCGACTTGCCACAGCTCACGATTAAATGTTGGACAACCCACCTCGTAAGGTAGGCTGACAGGATACACTAGCACAGGCTTGTTTATAGTGGCCCCCCGTGCTTATCAGATTGATGGCGCGCTTCCCTCCATCGCTCTATTGTAGTTTGAGTGTCTTCCTTAAATTGTTACTGAAGAACTTGACACTGATCGTGGCGAGTCTGTGGATCAGACGTCGTCGTCGAGTAACCATCGTAAGCGTCGGTCCGTCAAGTCGGTGATCGGTGTTGTTGCTATGGAGGAGAATGCACCATGGCCGCACCACCTCCGGCCTTCTCACCACTAGAGTGAGACAGCTCGGTGGACCGAAACTTGTCAGCGAGGCTGAGGAGGCTCTGAATGGTGGCTCTCAATTCGTCGAGCTTCTCCGCAGCAGGAGGGAAGTTCAAGAGTAGCTGCGCCCGCGCCATTGCTTCTTACGACGTGGTCGGCAGTGAACGACGTGAAGAATGCAAGGTGCTCTGACTCCTAACCATGTTAGAAGGAGCTCCGTCGCAGTCCCGCGACTATATTCCACTCCCACTAGCATGCAGGCATGCATGCTGGTCCCACACATCTTGGGAGCGATGTGTAGGAGCTTTTCCGTGGGAACGATGGGAACTACCGACCCCGCGGCACTGCTCTTCGCGCGCGTCCTGGGAAGGTCGTGGTGTTCGCACCGGCATGGGTGCCGTGGAAGGTACTCTTCCGTCCTCGAAGTTCACCGTACCGCCCGCAGGAGGTACAACTCCATCCTGAGACCCAGCGGCGCGGGGATTTCCGCCGCCGCCATGAGCGTCTCCACGGCGGCCGTTGCCGCTTGCTTGGCCTCGATCATCGGAGCGCCACGTGAGTGCAAGTTTCCTGCTCCCTCCGCCCACGCCCACTCCGTCGCCCTCCTGGGTGGCTACTGGCACGACGGACATGGAGGGTTCCACCGCTGTGAAACCTTTCTTCTTGGGAGCCATGGCAATGATTATCATGATGAAGGAACTGAGGCGCTAGTCACAAGATCAGGTTCACACAACCTTCCCCCTACCTGGTGTGCCAAATATGTTGGGGGAATCGACATCTATGGGATAAGAGGGATCCCTTTACGGTTTGGCAGGGAGGAAGGCTCGCACAAAGAGTAGATCGAGTGACCAGCGCACGGGGATTTACCCAGGTTCGGGCCGCAAAGATGCGTAAAACCCTACTCCTGCTTGGTTGTATTGTGGTTTTTTTAGGGTTCCAACTACATGAGCACTATGAACAGCTGCTACGTGCATGAGCAAGAAGGTGGGAGTCCCAGCCCCCCCCCCCCAAAAAAACCTCCCCTCCTGTAATGCCCTAGGCTTCCTTTTATATGACCAAGGGGATCTCAACAGTGGCGTACAGTTTGTACACCGGGTGTATTGAGCTATAGTGCTACGGTGTAAGACAGGCACATTTAATGCACCGTCAGGCATCTCTGACTACCTACAGGATGGGACAAGGGCCCATCCCATCGGCACCGTTTAGCCCCTCCATTGTCGGCGCCGCGACACGTGCCCAGGCGGGGCGACACTTGGTCTCTGTGCTGGAAGGGTCTTGTCGGGTCTTCGCCTTGCCGGGTCCTGCCAGGGCTTTGCCTTGTTGGGGGTTTAAATGACATCCCGGCAAGGTCTTGCCATTGGTCTTGATTCTCTTGTTTTTCTATCTAGCAGCTCCCTGCCGGGCCTCGTTGCTAGGGTGGCTACTACTGTTCGTGCACCAGTAAGGGGCACTAGAGAGCCCCAAACTCTAGTGCACCGACAGATGCCAAAGAGCCTAAGCTTGGGGATGCCCCGGAAGGCATCCCCTCTTTCGTCTTCAATCCATCGGTAAATTTACTTGAGGCTATGATTTTATTCACCACATGATATGTGTTTTGCTTAGAGCGTCTTGTATGATATGAGTCTTTGCTTTTTAGTTTCCCACAATCATCCTTTATGCACACATCTTTTGAGAGAGACACGCATTAATCATGAATTTATTAGAATACTCTATGTTCTTCACTTATATCTTTTGAGATACACAATTTTGCTCTTGTGCTTCACTTATACCTTTTTAGAGCATGGTGGTGTTTGGTTTTATAGAAAGAATTGAACTCTCGTACCTCACTTATATTATTTTGAGAGTTTTTAAACAGCATGGTAATTAGTTCAGGTTATGAATTTAGTCCTAATATGATAAGCATCCAAGAGGGTTATTATAAAAACTCCCATATTAAGTGCATTGAGTATTATGACAAGTTTGATTCCTTGCGTAAAGTTTTGAGATATAAAGATGGTAATGTGAAGAATCTTCTTAGGAAGTAATTGTGAATTGGTAAAAATACTTGTGTAAAGGTTTGTGATTCCCGTAGCATGCACGTATGGTGAACCGTTATGTGAGGAAGTCGAAGCATGATTTGTTTATAGATTGTTGACCTTTGTATGAGGTTTGGGAGCGCACAATGGTTTACTCCTACCAACCTCTCCCCTAGGGTCATGCATCTAATACTTTGCTTCGATGACTAATAGACTTTTGCAATAACTAGGTGAGTTCTTTATGACTAATGTGATTTCATGGATTATACGCACTCTCACCCTTCCACCTTTGCTAGCCTCTCTAGTACCGAGCAACTTTCGCCGGTGTGATAAACCCACCTTCCTCAAAACAGACACCATATATCTTTCCTCAAAACATCCACCATAGCTACCTATTATGGCATTTCCATAGCCATTCCGAGATATATTGCTATGCAACTTCGACCATTCCGTTTATTATGGAACCCATCAACATTTTCATATTGCTTTGTATGATCGTAAGATAGCTAGCATGGTGTTTTCATGGCTTGTCCTTTTTTGATGTCATTTGCTATGCTAGATCATTGCACATCCCGTTACACCACCGAAGGCATTCATATAGAGTCATAATTTGCTCTAGTTATCGAGTTGTAATTCTTGAGTTGTAAGTAAATAAAAGTGTGATGACCATCATTATTAGAGCATTGTTGTCGTCGTTTTCTCACGGCAGATGCCATGGGTAGGCTTATCGTAGGTGGATGGGGCCGAAGGATGCCAATGGGATCCGGGTGCGAGATTGGGCACAAGCAGTGGCGACACACGATGTACCCAGGTTTAGGGCCCTCCGTGGGAGGTAATACCCCTAGTCCTGCTTGGTCTAGTTGGATGGATAGCTGTGTTTACAAGGGTGCTCCTAGAGCTGTGTCTAGAGGAGGAAGAAGGAGCAGCCGGCTCGTCCTCCTCCGTTGCTAGCGATGGTATGAGAGGAAAGCTCTATGTGGGTGTGTGTGAATGATCATCCGTCCCCGTTGCATGGGGGCTCGGGGGGTTTTATAGGCCAACCCCCGGCTCTATAATATGTTCTAAAGTACAAGGGTGGAGGGGCCTGGCTGGTAGTCTCTTCGGCTAGCTAGGGGGTCCCGCCCTTCGTGCCGTCTTGTCGCCTGTAGGGTCCACCGGTTGAGCGGTCCCGTCTCCCACTAGGGCCCGCCAACCGGCTCTGTGATTGGTCCTCGCCCACCTACCGCGGCACGGGTCGCTCGGGAGGCGTCGTCTAGCGCCAGCCGCCCGAAGTCTCCGGTACAGCCGGCTACACTGTAGCCACGCCGAGACAGGTAATCGAGTGGGCGAGGGCGTGCCGACACTGTTTCCCCGCCCGGGGCGCTCGCCAAAGTCAGTGGCCTGGACGGCCGGACTGTAGCCATGCGCCCCAATGCGTCAGCGGCCACTTTGGCCACAGGACCGCCCGTCGTGGCGGTCATGTCTTGTCGTCGTACCTGTGCCCAGGGGGATGGGACGTGGCACGTCCACCCCTGGGTCAATGGAGGAGGCAGCTCGGAAGGCAGTCGGCCGTGCCCAGCCGGCCGGTGGTCGAGCGGGTTGCACGACCAGCCACCCGTGTCGCCAACCAGTAGCACATCGAGCCGGCCATCCTCCAGTCGGCCATGGGCAGCCGGCCAGGTAGTTTTCTTCAAAGCGGAAGGGGGAGAACCCCATGGCTTTGGCTTACCTAGGGGTAATAACCCCGTCAATAGTCCCTAAAGTCGGCGGGGGCCCGCGTCCGGCAGACGGAGGGTAGCCAGCGACTTTCCCCCTGCGGTACCCGCCTCAGGCGTGAAGCCGAAGGGGCAGCCGGGTCTGCCATTGGATCCGACGCTTCGGGTACCGACGCGTCGCCCCGGGACCCGTGCCGACTAACTGCGCGCCACACGACGAGTAATGATATGACGGGCCCCGCGCATGCGGGGGAGACGGGACGTCGGTCTGGGCCTAACCCGCTAGGCCCCCGACATAGCCCAGTAGGCCTCGGGGCGCAGACTGGGATTCCAGTCTGCGCCCCGAAGCGGCCATTACGATGCGGTGCCATCCACGCGCGCGTGGAATTTCTGGGGGAGTGGGCGCAATTAATCCCACGTCCCCCAGTCGTGGCCTCCCCTATAAAAGGGGAGGAAGGACAGGGGCGAAGATACCCGCATACCTCTCGCCCCCTGCTGCCCTGCCTTCTTGCCTTCTTCGTCCTCCTCTCCCTCTTGCGCAACACCACGCTCGAGCCAGCAACCGCGCCCGCACGCCGCCTCACTGCCGTGATGGCTGGCGTACGCAAAGGGAGGTGGGCTGGCTCTGTCATCGTCGAAGGGGACATTGAGGAGCTTCGCCGCACGTCGATGCTACCGCCGGCGGAGCGGGTGGTCGCACGCGCGCCTGGCAACGAGGTGGTGCCGGCACCGCAGTCAGGGGAACACGTCGTGTTCCTCTGGTACTTCATCCGCGGCTTCGGGCTCCCAGTAAACCACTTCTTCTGCCTACTCCTCGACACATTGGATCTCCAGCCACATCACCTTGGGCCCAACGCGATCTTGTACCTCGCCGCGTTCGTGACGCTGTGCGAGGGATATCTCGGGGTTCTTCCTTTCCTCGAGCTCTTCAACAGCCTCTTCTATCTCAAGCCGTCGAAGAGCAGCGCCTGCGGGGGCACGATGGTGTGTTGCCACGGCACCGCACGCTTCCCACCACTTTCTCTCATTGACTCCGTCAAGGGGTGGCACCGGACGTTCTTCTACATGAAGAACGCCGACCTAAGCTTGGACTTCATCCGTCTGCCGTCGTTCGTCCATGCGCTGTCCACCCAGGTAAACATGCAGGGGACCGCCCCGCGCGGCATGGCCCTAGTGGAGCTCGGCCGGCTTGCGCAGCTGAAGAGCTCCGAGGGGTTGGTCACCGCCGATCTAGAGGAGGCCTTCATCTCGCGCCGGGTGTTGCCTCTCCAGATGAGGCTGCACCGGATATACGATATGTCTGGCCACCGCGACCCATGCCGGTTGTCCACCATTGACCTGACACCGGCTAAAGTGGCGAAGCGGGTGAATGCCCTCACGACGTTCAAGCTGAAGCCCGAGTCGTGGTCCTTCGGCATGGAGCCGTACAACCGCATCAACCGTTCCCCTGGTAAGTCTTTTGACGAGACGGCCTTTCTTCATTTGATTCTTTCTAGCCGGTAGCCGGCTGCGAACCTCACTTTGCCGTGCTGACCGCAGCTGTTGGTGCGCCAGAACAAGCCAGACAGCCCACACCCCCAGATCTTCGAGGCGGAGCGCGAACACTCCGACTCCGAAGACTACGAGCGGGGAGGCCCGCCGGAGGATGGGGTGGACTCCTCGAGAGGAGTCGATGAGCCGGCGGACCCGCGAGCCAGCAACCCCAGTGTAGCCGGAGGATCCGACGTAGCCAGGGAGCCCAGCAGAGCGGGTGAGTTCCTTCTTTCCCCCATGATCAGGGTCTGGACGGACGACGATGACGATGATGACGCTGATGACGTAATGATTCTGAACGAGCCTCCTCCCTCAACACGTCAGGGTCGGCGGAGCAAGGAGTGACCGGTTCAAGCCCCGGCATCCGGAGCTACCGGCCGGGTAATGAGGTCGGCTCAGAGGGGCCGGCGGCCCCGCCACCAGTCCCCAAGCGGGTCAAGGTGGCAGCATGGAAGCCGTCGGTGTGCGCCAAGCGGGCCTTGCCCATTGTCATTGGGTAAGTATTTTTTCTGTGTCTTGCGTGTGTTTTCTTCCGGGTCGCGAGCCGGTGGGTGACCGGCCTTTATGCGCTGCAAGGGCCCCATCGAGCTTCCCGAGGGGGAGCCGGCGGGGGACCCGACGGATGCCGCCAGCCGGTTGGCCCGCGAGCACGCATCCATCCAGCGGGACGAGAAGAGGAGGCTAGCGGAGCTGCGAGTGTCACGCCCAAGATGCGCGCCTATCCTTTTTAAGGCATGAGGGCCTCGCAAGGGATAGAGGCGCATCTTGCCGTTAGCAAGTATAGTATCATCACATCATACAATACTGAAAAGATGAGTATAGAAGATTGGCGTACACTCGCCACATGCTAAGTTACAATTCACTCAGAGTTCAAATCATTAAGATGAAGACATGGTCCGACTACGGACGAAATCAAATGATAAAACAGATGCAAATGATACTATCTCGCTATCCCCAAAGATCACGACCAGGTCCTCTACTCATCCGGCTACATCACGTACATTCTGCCTCTTTCCTCATCATATTCCCACTGGAGCTGGGTAAGGTCATCCTGCACGACCTCATCTAACCCTCTACCTGGAGTGTTGCTGTAAACTTTGAGCCATAGGGACTCATCAATCATGCGCCCGGGTACCAAGACTATTCAAGCTTAAAGGTTGGGATGTGGTAAGTGTTTAGTTTGCAGCAGCACTAAGCATTTATGGTGGCTAACTTACTCAACATGAAAATAAATATGAGTGATGTATGATGAACGGTCGAATCTAGTATGATCTCTATGAGATCCTGAACACTTACTTACGACAATCATAACCCCACCGTGTTCTCTCTCAGAGCATGTTCCCGAGCAGAGACGATCACGGTTACTCACACAGTTGGTGTATTTTAATTGGAATTTACTTCAAGTTTACTATAACCGAGTGTTAAACAAATATCCAAGTTGCCACATAACCGCGGGCATGGCTTTCCGAAAGATTTAACCCTGCAGGGGTGCTCCAACTAACCCATCACAAATTAACCACACTTCGCGGGAATAGCCTCGACCACAGATCTTGCGGTCATCATAGGTAATTCCAAAGGAATTCCAACACCTCGAGAAAACCCGAAGAAAATCAAAGTCCACACACGAGACACTCAATAAAGGTAAAACAAATCTAGCAAGACCACCCGACGTGTCGACGAACCCGATAGGAGCCACATATCTCGTTATCAGGACACGACAGATAAGCTACGCGTATGGAGGCCTGATAGAAATCTCCCAAGTTGCCCTGGGTTGGCCCCGCACAGTGCTCTAGTTTGGACCAACACTCATGAGGAGCATTGGCCCGGGGGTTGATTAGTTATCCACGGGTTTGCAAGACCCAATGCACATTTTATTAAGTTATTAGCAAATGTAGTACCAAAGTTGGGTCTTGCCAGACAAGTTTTAATCTCAACCGAATAAACAAGGGGGTCCCCATAACAACCCTGAGCATGTTAGGAGCGCAAAATATGGAAAACATAACACTGGTAACAAGGAACTAATGGCGGTAATAGCGGAACAAATCACTTAGCAAAAGGCGAAGCCTTCCACCAGTACCAAGATATATATGTGCATTAAATTAAATAACAGATTATTTTTTTGATAACCAAATCCGTGTTATCACATGGAACAACATGCACCTACAACTAAGAATGCTATAAGAGGGGCTGAGCAGCGGTAACTTAGCCAATCAATGGTTTGCTAGGATGTGGAGGTTAGAGGCTGTCTTGGCAATTAGGTGGCTGATATCAAGTGGTAGGTAGCACAATAGTAACAATAAGAGCGAGAAACTAGCAAGCAAAAATAGTATCGGGATCCAGGTACGATCATCTTGCCTGTTGGTTCTTCAGCGGAACAAGTAGCGGGATCCTCGTAGCGGTACTCAGGATCAACACTCACGTCTACCCAAGAGAAACAGCAAAAATAAACATCCAACCAAGGTGCTATGCACAACCAAGATGATGCATGATTCATTTATGAAGATTTAAACATGGCAATTCAAAACTAGTCATGTTTCACATGCAAAGTTTGTATATTAGTGAACCGGGACAGAACCTCATGTTATGTTATTCAGACATGCATGAACATGGCAAATATGTATGCATCATGCAAATCGATAGAAATGCATATAAGGAACGCACGAAACGGAGTTACGGTTCTCATGATACGCTCACGACAAGGTACGGAAGCAAAACACAAGACCACCAAGCCATGGGCTAATTCTTGGCATTCCAAGGTAGCCATTGGTTAGTTTATGAAAAAACAACCACAATAGACTCAAAAATCAATCAACTCCTTGGAGCATAGCTCCCACAAGCCACAAAACAATAAAACAACAAATCTGCAACCAAACAGCAACATAGCAACTTACGCATCCCACAACTTGAGCTACAGGAATCCTACAGCCACAAACAAGATACTGACAGAATCTACACCACACCCACATCAACTTATCCAACTACACAATCAGCAAAGGAGGCACAGATCAATAATCATGAAGCTATCAAGTTGACATGATGAAACAGTTTTCTGGGACTTAGTGAAAATAACAGTTTTCTGGAAACTGAGATTATAAAGTAGCAAGTGGACAGCAGTAGTTAAATATGATATAGACCACCTATTGGCATGAAAATTAACAGGATGGTATTATACAACATCTACTTCAAATAGCTAGCACTGAGCATGAGCAAATTCCAAACACATCACTAGATACCACCCAGTCTTCATGGCAAAAAAAATAACTACAGATTCCCAGACTTGGTTGTTTTTAGCATGCTGAAACAGAAACTTCAAGTATGCAACTTAGCAGCTTGTTTCCCACTTATATGGGTGATTCTCATGTTAAACTAAATACCATGGCAATCATTAACAAATCCTACGACCAAGCACACTAACAAAAGGGGTGTGTTAAGTGGGAATGCCCACTAGTCCCCTACTCACAAATATATTCTTACTCACCCACTACTAGCATGAGCACACATGCTCAAAATATGCCAAAGCATAAGAGCACAAATTCCACCATGATCACCTACCCAAGAGGGTGATCAACCACACACACACACTCCCATGTCACATATGCATAGAGCATATAGACACACACACTCACTCACTCTCACACATAGAAACACACCACCCATCATGGCATAAACACACAACACAAGGCACATGCAGACACACTAGGAATACACACAACACAACACACACACATGTGCATGCACCAACACATACACAAGCACGTGTGCATAGGCGCACACACACCACATGTACATATACGCACACACACACTATGACATACATATACACATGGCAGGGAAGGAAAAAAAAAGAAACACATCCTGGAATTTACCTACACACACATACATATCAGCAGGTAACAAAACAAAAGAAAACAAAAGGAAAAAATAAAACAACAAAAACAAAAATAAAAGGGGAAGCCTGGGCTCGAACCCACGACCACTGTGTCGTTTCCCCCCGGCTCTACCACTCTGCTACGATTCGGTTTGTTAACAGGGTAGGGGAGGCACTGCTCTAATACACACACACACACACAAAAGGTTACTGATGAAACAGAAGATACAACAGAGCACGGCGGCAGAGCAACGGCGACGACCAAATGGCCGACTCCGATGACCATACGCGTGGCGGAGGCCCTGGCTGGACTCATTGCTACTGCCCGCACACGCGCACACACTCACAAGCACCTAACACCGGAGAGAACGCCACCGGCGATGACGACAGAACATCATGGCGGCATCTGCACACGACACTCACGACGGCGACCCAAACACGGAATCGGACGGGGCGGAGCAAAAACGGACCCGCGCGGGAAGCAGGAACTCGCACGCAACACCCGGAAGCATCAGCTCGACGGTGCTTTGTCGGAGACGAGGTCCTACGACGGCGGAATGCTCCTAGCATGAACACACACCTACACTGGGCTAGCAAGCTCGGGATCGGGCGAGGGGGAATGGGGAGCTCACCTAAACACGACCGCGCGGCCAATCGAGCTTGAGGACGCGCAACGATGGCGAATTGCCGCGGCGGAGGAGCTCGGTCGGAGGGGAAGAAGACGAAGCAGAGGCGCAGCCTTGGTGTCCCACATGGATGCAGCGAACCTCGGGGAAGCAGATGGCGATGACGACACGATCCCAAGGAGGAGAGAAGGGGGGCGTGAGGAGGGAGAGGAACCCTAGGGGAATCGGCACGCACGCCGAGGGGCTATATAGGCGATGGGATAGACGACGATGGCGATGGAAAAGGCGACGGTGACATGGCTCCCTCCCTGAAGACTGACGACAGGGCCAACGGGAGCAGGTGGCCGTCTGCTCATGCGGGCTGGGCCGTGGGAGAGACAACCCACCTGGCTCTCTCTCTCTCAGAATAGAAACAGAGAAAGGTTTGTTTTTTCCTTTTTATAAAACCAGCCACACAAAAATAAATCCCCAGAATGAAAGAAAATGTTTTAGTGCAAAACAAAAATATTTTTGTAAAGGAAATAATGTGCACTATTTAATAAAATTAACAAGTTGATTTATTGAGCAAGTTGTTTTAATACTTTAATAGAAGGCAGCTCCTGTTTAATTAAAATACAATAACAACCAAACCCCAAACACAAAAGAATCCCACCCTAAATTCATAACAAGCAAAGGGCTGGCTCTTGAACATTTTTAAATAATTTAAATGGCAACTTAAATATGATTATAAAATAACATGGGAAATAAGACATATGATGGGTTTTTATTGTTGGAAAGAAAAGAGAGGGGAAGAAAGAGGAGATTGCACACATGAGCTCCACCCACACCTAAACCAAATCAAAACACTCATATACATGGTCACTTCACAACAAGACAAGACAAGACATGATGGATGCATGATGCATGATGCATGAATGCAAGAACAAGACAAGGATGACAAGTTGCAAAACATCATAAATCTCATGGCACAAGGTTCATACCATAGGGTTACAATTCCATAAAAGGAAGGGGCAGCACTTGGGCTGTCACAACGAGCCTCAAAGTCCGTAACGCAGGTCGGGGCCTCGCATTCCGGGACTTCGAGCGGCGGGCGGCAGAGGAGGTCTGCAGACCCCGCATGGGCGTCGTACTTGGTGCCGGAATTGACCCGTCTGTCGAGGCCTCCATCGAGCGAGCCGCAAGGGGCGGCCATGGACCCGCCTGCGCCTCCATCCGCGGAGGAGGCGGCCCGAGCAAGGGCAGCGACAGTGGAGCAAGCTCCCAAGGCGGCCCGGCCGGAGGTGCCGGAC
The DNA here is from genome assembly GCA_022496015.1 of Hordeum marinum. Lineage (NCBI taxonomy): Eukaryota > Viridiplantae > Streptophyta > Magnoliopsida > Poales > Poaceae > Hordeum > Hordeum marinum. The sequence goes on from CM039672.1 coordinate 393,914,873, forward strand.
GTGACACCGCCCACGGCCGAGCCGGCCCGGGTTGACGTGCCGGAGTCCCCGGTGGCCCCGGGGGTGCATTAGAGGCGGCGCCAGAGGTGGCGTCCATGAAGGTGGAGGTGACCTTCGTCGTGATCGACGCGCCGGAGCGGCAGGGAGTGGAGACGGCGACGGCATCGGGCAGAGGGCCGACGGGGGGCGACACCCGGACCCTCGCCATTGTTGACCCGCCGCCAGCGGCTGGTACTATGGCGAGCCCGAGCAGCAACGCCGGCCAGGCCCGGAGTACCCTGCAGACCATGCTGGAGGTGCTCCGGGACTAGCAGGCGCTGGCGGGCATGCCAGCCCTACCGGCTCCCTAGGCGGGCGGCCCGGTCCCCTCGTTCGGGGACTTGGGGAGCATCCTGGACCGGTGCCAACAGGAGTTGGCCTAGTTCGCAGAGGCGGAAGACGCCACCCTGCAGCGTGCGGAGGTAAGCATGGTTGCCCTTTTCTAAGGTTTTTTAGTGGGGGCGCACAAGCGCACGCACTGGGTGGAGCTCCCGAGATGCGGGTCGGCTGACCGGCTGGCGGGCAGCCGGGCCGGATCACATTTGAGCAAGTCTTGATTTTTGGCTCTGCGTGACAGGAGGGGAACTCCTGGCGGCAGAAGTTGTTTAAGGAGGCGGTTGCCATCCACGACCGCGGCAAGCACGGCTTCTACCGCCTGGAGGAGGAGCTAGAGCGCATGCAATGTAAGTTGAGTTTCGCGGGAGGGTTATGCAGCCCCCGAGAGCAGGGTGACGCTTGCCTTGTCTTGCAGGCAATCTGACCATCATCCAGGACGAGAAGACCGGGCTCGTCTCCGAGTGGGACCGTCTGGCGCAGGATGTCGAGGCGGCCGCGCAGGAGAAAAACCGGCTGGCCGTGCTGCTGGTGGACAGGGAGGCGGCCCAGGACCGCCTCAAGGCTGCCTTGGCGAAGGAGGTGGCGGCCGAGGAGACGGCCGTCAAGGAGGTGGCTGATGCCGCCCGAAGGACCGCCGGCCTCCAAGACGAGGTGACCCGCCTCGAGAGGTCGCTCGAGAAGGTCAGGGGCTCCCTTGCCACATCGAGGGCGGCATTGGCGTCGAAGCAGAAGGCGGCGCTCAACTTCGCCATCGGGGTGGACGACGCCATCGAAGGTAAGTGTCTGTTTTTCCCTTCTCCGGTCGGCCGCTTTTCCCTTTGGTGGTTCTTGTGTTTGATTTTCCTTTCTTTCCTCTTCTTCCCCTTTCTCCCAGGGCGCTTCCCAGAAACTCAGCGTCGTGCTAAGCGCGCCGTCGGGGAGCACCGGGAATACCATTGGGAATGTGGGCGCTCCATCGAGGAGGACGCCGCATGGGACGTGGATGAGCTTGGGGTCGCCATCGAGTACCGGCTGACCCACCTCGAGCAGAGCATGGAGTTGCTGAAGAGGGCCGGGTTAGAGATCATTGCCGCTCTGTGGTCGGGCCGCGGGGGAGCTCCGGCGAACAGCATGGCCTTGTGGCTGGAGTAAGGCGTCGCTCGGCTCGAGGCCTGGAAGGCGTCAACAGCCCAAGCCGGCGCGCAGATGGCGCTCCGGGTAATCATGTCGTGGTACCGTGGCATGGACTTGGGCCGACTGGCCACCATGCGGGACGAGCCGGTCGAGGAGCGGGAGGCCCGTGAGCTGGCCCTTGTCCGCCAGGCCAATGAGCTCGCGTCGTACGTCGACGTGGACGAGTTCCTGTCGGCCCTTGGCGAGGACGATGAGCCGGTGCCCGAAGACTCCTTCGGCATCCCCCAAGGCCCAGCGGACGAGGAGGTTGCCGACGAGAGCATCGACTCAAGCGGCGAGACGACCGGAACCACGGAGGCCGCCTCGAAGGCCAAGGAGGCCGACCCGAAGGCCGTGACCACCTCCGAGGCGAGAGTCGAGCCAGCCAGCGATGTGCCGACTAGAGGTATGCCGGCTGGCGATGTGCCGGTGGCCTGAGCCCCCGGGCGCCTTTATCTTTATTTTTTCTTTCCTGCAAGTTAGGCCCGAGTCCACCCACTGGGGGTGTTATGTAATGAACTATGCTGGCCGTGGGCCAGTTTTGTCTTAACGTTTGCATTGTGAATATTTGTGTTTGCCTTATTGCTCATTCCGACTTGTCCTTATCCTTTTTTCCCTCTTGGTTCTTTTCAATCCCCCCATTTTCCCCTTTGGTTTCAGCCCCGCCAGCTCGAGAGGTGGGAGCCGGTTTGTAGCTGGGTTGGGTGTTCGCCTCAGGGGAGCTAGTTCAGAACTTAGGAACCGCGAGGGCCTTTCGGGATAAGTAGAGTGGTAGAGGCGAGGCGGTGGTCCGTATGTGCCTAGATGATATCTCCTTTCGATTTATCTTTCATGTGAGCTAAGCCTTGCCGCCCTGGAGCCCCGTCAGCCAGACAGCCGGGAGCCGAATCTGTAGCTGGGAGGGGTGGGAGGGTTTGCCCCGCTCACACTACTTAGACACTTTTCGAGAAAAGCGACGTAGGACCAGCCGGCGAGCCCCCGGGCCGAGGAGTCGGGCCGGGGAGCCGATGGGCGAGGAAACCTTTGAGGGAAGCGAAATAGGGCGTGCCCCAGGAGCCGGCCTAGGGCACCCATTGCATTCATAATCCCAAAAGGGTAGGGATACATACATACATTGGTGTTTTCAGTAGTAAAACGGGCGGAGGAGCGCCGTGTTCCATGGACGCTCCTCTCCTCGCCGGAGGCATCTCTTTTCCGCTTCTGCGGTTTCTGGGCGTCTATTAGGTAGTATGCGTTGTTGTGCAGTGCCTTGCTAATGATGAACGGGCCCTCCCATTGGGAGGATAGCTTGTGTTGTCCGGCTGTTCGCTGGATCCACCTGAGGGCCAGGTCCCCTTTGCGAAAGGAGAGTGTCCGGATCCGATTGCTGTGCTAGTGCTAGAGCTTCTGCTAGTAGATTGCCGTACGGCTCAAGGCCAGTTCGCGAGCTTCCTCGAGTAGGTCGACGCTATCTTCTCTTGCCTCCTTTGTGTCCTTCTCCGTGTATACAGCGACCCGAGGCGAGTCGAGCTTGATGTCGGTGGGGATTATCGCCTCGAACCCATACACAATGAAGAAGGGAGTGTAGCCGGTTGACCGGTTGGGGGTGGTCCTGAGACTCCAAAGGACGGCCGGCAACTCGTCGATCCAGCAGTCGGTCGACCTTACCAGCAGCGTCACGAGCCGGGGCTTGATGCCCGACAGGATGAGTCTGTTTGCCCTCCGGACCTGGCCGTTTAACTGCGGATGAGCGACGGAGGCCAGGTCAAGCCGGATTCCTTGCTTGGAGCAATAATGTGCGGGTGCGCCCTTGGCAAAGTTTGTGCCGTTGTCGGTGATGATGACGTGGGGGACGCTATAGCGAACCGTGATGTCATCGATGAACTGGACGACCGTGGTCCATCTAGCTTCTTGATCGGTCCTGCCTCGATCCACTTGGTGAACTTGTCAACAGCCACTAGCAAGTGCGTCATGCCTCCTCGAGCGGTCTTGAAGGGGACCACCATTTCTAGCCCCCAAACGGCGAAGGGCCACGAGAGGGGGATGGTTGGAGGGCTGATGCCGGCAGGTGGCTCTGCATGCTGAAGCGCTGACAGCCCGCGCACTCGTCGACCAATTTCTTGGATGCCTCGAGAGCAGCAGGCCAGTAGAAGCCGTGGCAGAAAGCCTTGGCCACCAGGGTCCTGGAGGCGGCATGATGCCCACACTCACCCTAGTGGTTGTTGAGGAGGATCTCCAGGACCTTTTCCGGCTCGACGCATCGCTCGAAGGCGCTAGTGGTGTTGTGATGGATGAGCTCGCTGTTGATGATGTTGTACGCCGGGGCTGGGCGTTGGATTTGCCTTGCCCAGGCCTCGTCTGGGGGGAGCTCGCCTTGTAGAAGGAATGCTAGGGTAGGTTGGGCCCATGAGAGGGTCAAGAGGGGGGCCGTCTCGGGAGCCCCCGGGACCGGCTCGCCAGCCCCTGGGGCCGGCTCGCGAGTCCGTGAGGCCGGCTGTTCGATTGCCATCATGACGGCCGCATCGTTGGAGCCGGCCATCTCAGACGCAGCCGTCTCAAGTGGTGCCGGCAGGGCGGCCATGGTTGTGGGAGTCGGTGGTGAAGACGCCGAAGGGATAGCCGGAGCCGCTGACGGGCCGACAGCATCTGCCGGCACGAGGACCGACTCCGATTCTAGGGAAGGCTTGTTCGATGGCTTGAGCAACCGCTCGAGGGAGACACCGGCTGGGATGGCCTGCCGGGTGGAACCGATCTTCGCCAGCGCGTCGGCCATCTCATTGTCCGCCCGTGGGACGTGATGAAACTCGCAGCCCTCAAAGGAGCTGGTGAGCTATTGTACGAGGAAGCAGTAGCTAGCCATATTGGCGTCCCTGTCATCCCATTCGCCAGAGACTTGCTCCACCACGAGGTCAGAGTCGCTGAAGCATAGGATGCGCCTGATGCCGATCTCCTTGGCAATCCGGAGACGATGGACGATGGCCTCGTACTCGGCCACGTTCTTGGAGGCGGTGAAGTGGATCTGGAGGGCGTACTTGAGCTGGCGGCCTTTCGGGGAGGAGAGGACTATGCCGGCACCCAGGACGGTCCTCATTTTCAAGCCATCGAATTGCATGCGCCAATGCGTGCAGTCTGGGGGAGGTGGCACGAACTCCATCTCCGCCGAGTCGACGAGGAAGTCAGCCAACGCCTGTGACTTGAAGGCGGTTCTTGGCTCATACCGGATCTCATAATCGGCGAGGGTGATGACCCATTTGGCGATCCGGCCGGTGGAATCCCGGCCGCTCATGATCTCGTCGAGCGGGGCCGTGCTCACCACAGTAATGGTATGCTCCTGGAAGTATTGCTTGACCTTCTTGGCGGCGAAGTATATGCCGGAGCACATCTTTTGGTAGTGGGGATAATTTTGCTTGGATGTAGAGAGGACGTCGCTGAGGTAGTAGATGGGCCACTGGACCAGCAGGTACTTGCTCTCCTCCGGCCGCTCGACCACCAGGACGACGCTGATGACGCGGGTGTTCGCCGTGATGTAGGCAAGTAGTGGTTCCTTCTCAGCCGGCACGGCCAAGACGAGCGCATGTGTGGGAGCCTTCTTGAGGCCGCGGAAGGCCTCGTCCGCCTCGTCGGGCAAATAGAACACGCCTATTTTCTTGGTGTGACCCGGCTCGATCAGAGCCGTCTTGTGAAGGAGCCCGTACAGGGGCAGGGCCTTCTCCCCCAGCTGGCTGATGAACCAGCTGAGCGAGGCAAGGCAACCGTTGAACTTTTGGATGTCGCGGACCTGGGTCGGCTTGGGCATGCGCTCGATCGCGCTGATGTTCTTGGGGTTCGCTTCGATGGCGTGAGCGGACACGAAGAAACCCAAGAGTTGGCCGGCTGGGACGCCGAAGACACACTTCTCCGGGTTGAGCTTGATCTTGTACTCGCGCAGGTTCGCGAAGGTCTCCCAGAGATCGTCGAGGAGGCTGAAGTGCTTCTTTGTTTTGATGACGATATCGTCGACGTAGACATGGACGTTTCTATCTATCTGAGGGAGGAGGCACTTCTGCATGCATCACTGGAAGGTGGCGCCTGCGTTCTTCAGGCCGAAGGACATGGTGATGTAGTAGTAGGCCCCAAAGGGCATGATGAAGGAGGTCTTGAGCCGGTCTTCCGGGTCCAGCTTGATCTGGTGGTAGTCGGAGTAGGCGTCCAGGAAGGACAGCAAGTCGCATCCTGCCGTGGAGTCGATGACTTGATCGATTCGCGGTAGGGCGAATGGATCCTTGGGACATGCCTTGTTCAGGCTAGTATAGTCGATGCACATGCACCAGGTCTTGTTCTTCTTCAGCACCAGGACTGGGTTGGCCAGCCAGTCCGAGTGGAACACTTCCATGATGAACCCGGCGGCGAGCAGCCGGGCGATCTCTTCTCCTATGGTACGCCGCTTCTCCTTGGAGAAGCGGCGCAAGGGTTGCTTGACCAGCTTGACGTCCGACCGGACGTGTACTTTGTGCTCGGCGAACTTCCTTGGAACACCCGACATGTCCTTGGGGGACCATGCACAGATGTCCCGATTCTCACGGAGGAAGTCGACGAGCTTGCCTTCCTATTTGCTGTCAAGGCAGGAGCCGATGGTGATGCACTGAGCCGGGTTGGCCGGGTCAAGCGGGATTTGCTTGGTGTCCTTGGATAGAAGGAAGGAGGCTTCGCCGGCGGACTACGAGGGGGAGCCAGCACGGCCGGCTGGCTGACGGCAAGGGCCACGAGCCGGTAGAGTTGCCGCTTCTCCTCGGCGATTTCTAGGGCCTCGGCTAGCCGGCTGCCGTCTCGAGTGCACTCGATTGACATTTTGTAGTCGCCCGTGATGGTGAAGATTCCATTGGGGCTCAGCATCTTGAGCTTGAGGTAGGCGTAATGGGCGACTGCCATGAATTTGATAAGGGCTGGCCGGCCCAGCAGTGCGTGGTAGGGGCTCGCGAGGTCCACGACCTCAAACAGCACCGGCTTGCGGCGGAAATGGCCAGTCCAATCACTGTGAGAAGCTGCACCATCGGAGCGTGTGCGTAGAGGGTTTGCTTGGCCCCCGAGTGGTTCTTGCAAGGGTGGTCGAGCATTTCCTCGAAGGTGAGCTTCGGCTGCCAGGCAGCCTTGCCAATGTGCTGCGATTACTGGAAGGTTGGGTAGCCGGCTCCTGCTCCTCAATGATGTTGACCTGCCGGCTCCCGTAGCGGGGATCCGGCTGGTCGTTCTTTCGTTTGTTGTTCTCCAGCTGTCGGTTGTTGGTAGCCGTCCGGGATGTTGCCAGTGTTTTCGTTGCCTTTGCAAGCGGGGTCGTCTTGACCCGGATGGCTGAATCAGCCATGGCGTATTTGTCCGCCTTGGTCATGAGCTCAGCAAGCATGGCCGGCTCGGAGCACAGAAGCTTGTGATTGAGGAGAGTGCCATCTCGACAGCCTTCGATGAAGTACTGCCCAGCTTGCACCTGGTGTACCCCCTCGTAGGAGTTGCGGAGCTCGGTCCACCGCATGAGGTAGTCGCAGAGGGACTCGTCCGGCCCCTGAACGCACATGGCGAGTTCACGGGGGCAGCCGGGCCGCTTGTAGGTGTCGGTGAAGTTGCGGATGAAGGCCTCCTCGAAGTCCGTCCACGTGTTGATGTTGCCGACTGCCAGGCTGTTGAGCCAGGTGAGAGCCGAGGCGATCAACATGAGGGGAGTGTAGCGAACGGCTCTTCGCTTGTTTCCCCTGGCGATGCCGACCGCGGTGGTGTAGTCGATCAACCAGTCCTCTGGCTCGGCAGCCCCGTTATACTTTGGGGTGTCTCGGGGGAGAGTGAAGCAGGTCGGGAACAGCTCGTTGCGAATCCGAGGGCCGAAACAGGTCGGGCCGATCGAGCCCTCCTCTTCGATGCATTTGCGGGCGCCGTTCTTGCTGCGGGGGACTCGCAGCCTAATCCGGGCCGAGAGCTCGGGGCGGATGACGGGCAGAACCGACTGTTTCGGCTCGCACCGCGGGGGTGGCGTATGCCCGCGGCTGCGCCGGCTACCGGCTGCCGGCGCTTCTTGGTGGCGGCCACTACGAGGCGGGTTGTTGGTGCGTCGGATGCTAACAACCGACTACTTGCTCCCCGACAGCTGAGAGGGCCAGGGGTTGTTTGTTTTGGCCCGGCGGCCAGAGGCGGGAGGGGCACAGGAGTGCTAGGCCGGCTGACAGCCTGCAGTCCCCGTGGCCTCGTGCTCGAGCCGGGGCTTCGGGAGGTGGCGCCGCCTGACGTGAGCAGATGCTACTGCGTGTCAGCGGCGTCAACGAGCTCCTTGATGTGACGCTCGTGGGCGGCATGCTCTTTGCCCTCAAGGTAGCCAATACCTCGTAGGCTACCTTGAGGGCCCGCAGGTTGGCTGCGGGGGTGTCATAGACAGGCATCTTGCCGCCTAGGATTTCGACAATCACGCGGCCGCGGTTGCACACAGCCCCACACCTCCTGGGCTTGGTGCCAGCCGGGGTGAGACCATAGGCGGAAGCATATTCGTGCTGAGCAGCCTCCATGCGGCGCCATGTGGCTGCGAGGGCGGTGGCGTCCTCGAACAGGACGCGGCGAACCGCCTCGAGCTTAGCCGCGGCGGCGGCGAGGTTCGCCGTTGGGGTGATAGGGGTGCTCAAGCCCCGGAGGGCCACGCCGAGCGGGTCAGAAGTGCCGACGCGAGCCGTGGAGGCGTCAGCCCTAGCCCGCACACATCTAGAGGGGGTGGTGGAGATGATGGACATGGCCCCCACGCGATCGTGGGTGCTGCTGGACTGGGTCACGGCAAGTGCGCCCACGGCCGTGGGTGGATCGGTGTAGGCGAGCACCTGCCCGGGGTACTCGTCCACGGCCGGAGCCTCGGCGAGGCTGAGCCTGCCAAAGTTCTCCGTGAGCGCGTCGATGTCGGCCGCGAGGCCAACGGGATCACCCGCAGGGCGTTCCGAAGCAAGCCTCACGAGCCCGTGGCTTAGCCTGGACATGTGGCGGCGGCGGGGAATGTTGAGGGGTCCCGCCCGGAGTATGAATCCGGCCGGTGCCGTGTACGACGCCACGGTGGGCACCAATTGTCGTCGTTTTCTCACGATAGATGCCATGGGTAGACTTATCGTAGATGGTTGGGGCCGAAGGATGCCGACAGGCTCCGGGTGCGAGATTGGGCACAAGCGGTGGCGACACACGATGTACCTAGGTTCAGGGCCCTCCGTGGGAGGTAATACCCCTAGTCCTGCTTGGTCTAGTTGGATGGATAACTATGTTTAAAAGGGTGCTCCTGGAGTTTTGTCTAGAGGAGGAAGAAGGAGCAGCCAGCTCGTCCTCCTCCATTTCTAGAGATGGTATGAGAGGAAAGCTCTATGTGGGTGTATGTGAATGATCGTTCGTCCCCGATGGATGGGGGCTCGGGGGGTTTTATAGGCCAACCCCCTGTCTCTATAATATGTTCTAAAGTACAAGGGTGGAGGGACCCGGCTGGCAGTCTCTCCGGCTGGCCAGGTGGTCCCGCCCTTCATGCTGTCTCGTCGCCTGTAGGGTCCACTAGCTGAGCAGTCCCGTCTCCCACTGGGGCCTGCTAATCGGCTCTATGATTGGTCCTCGCCCACCTGCCGCGGCACGGGTCGCCCGGGAGGCATCGTCTAGCACTAGCGGCTGAATTCTCTGGTACGGCCGACTGCACTGTTGCCACGCCGGGGCAGGTAATCGAGTGGGCGAGGGCGTGCCGACACTTTTTCCCCGCCCAGTCATGCTCGCCAAGGTCAGCGGCCTAGACGGTCGGACTGTAGCCATGCGCCCCAGTGCTTCAGCAGCCATTGTGGCCATAGGACCGCCCGTCGTGGTGGTCATGTCTTGTCGCCGTACCCGCGCCCAGGGGATGGGACGTCGCATGTCCACCCCTGGGTCAACGGAGGAGGCGGCCCGAAAGGCAGCCAACCGCACCCAGCCGGCCAGTGGTCGAGCCGGTTGCACGACCAGCAGCCCATGTCGCCAGCCGGCAGCACATCAAGCTAGCCGTCCTCCAGCCGGCCATGGATAGCCGGCCACGTAGTTTTCTTCGAAGCGGAAGTGGGGAGAACCCCATTGCTTTGGCCTACCTAGGGGTAATAACCCCATGAGTAGTGCCCAAAGCCGGCAGGGGTCAGCGTCCGGCAGATGGAGGGGAGCCGGAGGCTTTCCCCCGACGGTACCCGCCTTTGTCGTGAAGCTGAAGGGGCAGCCGGGTCAGCCATTGGACCCGACGTCTCTGGTACCGGTGCGTCGCCCCGGGACCCGCATCGACCCGCCGCGCGCCACGCGGTGAGTAATGATGCGGCAGGCCCCGCACACGCAGGGGAGAAGGGACATCGGCCTGGGCCTAGCCGGCTAGGACCCGGACATAGCCCAGTAGGCCTCGGGGCACAGACTAGAATCCTGTGCGCCCCGAAGTGGCCGTTATGATCCGGGGCCACCCATGCGCGTGCGGAGTTTTCGGGTGAGTGGGTTCAATTAATCCCATGTCCCTCGGTCATGGCTTCCCCTATAAAAGGGGAGGAACGGCAGGTGCAGAGATACCTGCATCCCTCTCGCCCCCCTGCTGCTCGCCTTCTTGCCTTCTTTGTCCTCCTCGCCTTCTTGCCTTCTTCGTCCTCCTCGCCCTCTTGCACAACACCATGCTTGAGCCCACAACCGTGCCCGCATGCCGCCATGCCGTTGTGATGGCCGACGGACGCGGAGGGAGCTGGGCTGGTTCTGCCGTCGTCGAAGGGGACATTGCGGAACTTCGTCACGCGTAGATTCTATCGCCGGTGGAGGGAGTGGTCACACGCACGCCTGGCGACGAGGTGGCGACGGTCCCGTAGTCGGGGGAACACGTCGTGTTCCTCTAGCACTTCGCCTGTGGCTTCAGGCTCCCCATAAGCCACTTCTTCCGCCTACTCCTCAACACCTTTGACCTCCAGCCGCATCGCCTTGGCTCCAATGCGATCATATACCTCGCCGCGTTCGTGACGCTGTGCGAGGGATATCTCGGGGTTGTTCCTTTCCTCGAGCTCTTCAACGCCCTCTTCTATCTCAAGCTGTTGAAGAGCAGCGCCTGTGGGGGCACGGTGGTGTGTTGTCGCGGCACCACGCACTTCCCACCACTTTCTCTCATCGACTCCGTCAAGGGGTGGCACCGGACGTTCTTCTACGTGAAGAACACCGATCCGAGCTTGGACTTCATCCGGCTGCCGCCATTCATCGATGCGCATACCACCCAGGTAAACTGGCAAGGGACCACTCCCTGCGGTGTGGCTCTGGCGGAGCTCAGCCCGCTCGTGCAGCTGAAGAGCTACGAGGCGTTGGTCGCCGCTGATTTGGTGGCGGCCTTCATCTCACGCCGGGTGCTGCCTCTCCAGATGAGGCCACACCAGATCTACGACATGTCCGGCCGCCACGACCCCTGCCAGTTGTCCACCATGGACCTGACATCGCCCAAAGTTGCGAAGCGGGTGAACGCCCTCACGACGTTCAAGCTGAAGCCCGAGTCATGGTACTTCGGCATGGAGCCGTACAACCACATCCACCGTCCCCCAGGTAAGTATTTTGACGAGACGACCTTTTTCATTTGATTCTTTCCAGCTGGCAGCCGGCTGCGGACCTCAATTTCTCGTGCTGACCGCAGTTGTTGGTGCGACAGAACACGCCGGACGGCCCACACCCCCAGATCTTCGCGGCAGAGCGCGAACACTCCGACTCCGAAGACTACGAGCGGTAAGGCCCGTCGGAGGACGGGGTGGACTCCTCGGGAGGAGTTGAGGAGCCGGCGGACCCGCGAGCCGGCGACCCCAGTGGAGCCGGAGGATCCAGCACAGTCGGGGAGCCCAGTGGAGCGGGTGAGTTCCTTCTTGCCCCCACGATCAGGGACTAGACGGACGACGATGATGACGATGACGATGATGACATAACTATTCTAAATGAGACTCCTCCCTCAGTGCTTCAGGGTCGGCAGAGCGAGGAGCGACCGGCTCAAGCCCTGGCAGCTGGAGCTGCCAGCCAGGCGAAGAGGCTGGCTCAAGAGGGGTCGGCGGCCCCGCCACCAGTCCCCAAGCGGGTGAAGGTGGCAGCACAGGAGCCGCCGGCGTGTACCAAGCGGGCCTTGCCCCTTGCCATCGGGTAAGTATCATTTCTGCATCTTGCATGTGTTTTTTCCGAGTTGCAAGCCGGTGGGTGACCGGCCTATGTGCGCCACATGGACCCCATCGGACTTCACGAGGGGGAGCGGGCGAGGTACCCGAAGGATGCCGCCAACCGGCTGGCCCGCGAGCACGCGGCCACCCAGCGGGAGGAGAAGAGGAGGCTCGCGGATCTGCGACCCTCAAAGTCTGGAACACGGGGCGGGGCCTCGCATTCCGGGACTTCGAGCGGCGGGCGGAGGAGGAGGTCCGCGGACCCCACGCGGGCGTCTGACTCGGTGGCGGAATCGACCCATCTGTCGAGGCCTCCGTCGAGCGAGCCGTGAGGGGTGGCCATGGACCCGCCTGCGCCTCCATCCATGGAGGAGGCGGCCTTAGCGAGGGTTGCGGCAGCGGAGCCGGCTCCCGAGGCGACCCGGCCGGAGGTGCCGAACGTGACACTGCCTGCGGCCGAACCGGCCCGGGTCGACGTGACGGAGGCCCCGGCGACCCCAGGGGCGGCATCAAAGACGGTGCCAGAGGTGGTGGCCATGGAGGTGGAGGCGCCCTCTGTCATGATCGACGCATCGGAGCAGCAGGGAGTGGAGAGAGCGACGACATCGGGCGGAGGGCCAGCGGGGGGCGACACCCGGACCCTCACCGTTGTTGACCCGCTACCGGCGACCGGTACTATGGCGAGCCTGGGCGGGAACGGCGGCCAGGCTCGGAGGACCCCGTGGACCATGCAGGAGGTGCTCCGGGACTGGCAGGCGCTGGCGGGCGTGCCAACCCTGCCGGCTCCCAAGGCAGGCGGCCCGGTCCCCTCGTTCGGGGACTTGGGGAGCGTCCTGGACCGGTGCTAACAGGAGCTGGCCCGGTTCGCAGAGGCGGAAGACGCCACCCTGCAGCATGAAAGGTAAGCACGGTTGCCCTTGTCTTAGGTTTTTAAGTGGGGGCGCGCAAGCATACCCACCGGGTGTAGCCCTTGAGATGCGGGCCGGCTGACCGGCCGACGGGCAGTCGGGCCGGATCTCTTTTGAGCATGTCTTGATTTTTGGCTCTGCATGATAGGAGGGGAACTCCTTGCGGCAGAAGCTATTTGAGGAGGCGGTCACCATCCACGACCGCGGCAAGCACGGCTTCTACCGCCTCGAGGAGGAGCTGGAGTGTGTGCAAGGTAAGTTGTGTTTTGCAGGAGGGGTATGCAGCCCTCGAGAGCCGGCTGACGCCTGCCTTGTTTTGCAGGCGATCTTACCGCCCTCCGGGACGAGAAGACCGGGCTCGTCTCCAAGCGGGACCGGCTGGCACAGGATGTCCAGGCGACCGCGTAGGAGAAAAACCGGCTGGCCACGCTGCTGGTGGACGAGGAGGCGGCCCAGGACCGCGTCAAGGCCGCCTCGGCAAAGGAGGTGGCAGCCAAGGAGACGGCCATCAAGGAGGCGGCTATTGCCGCCCGGAGGACCGCCGACCTCCAAGATGAGGTGACCCGCCTCGGGAGGTCGCTCGAGGAGGTCAGGGGCTCCCTTGCCGCATCGGAGGCGGCGCTAGCGTCGGAGCGGAAGGCAGCGTTCAACTTCGCCATCGGGGTGTCTGTTTTTCCCTTCTCCAGCCGACCACTTTTCCCTTTGGTGGTTCTTGTGTTTTGTTGGGACCCCGATCCTAAGTCATATGATTCCACACTGTAACAAGCCACATCACTTTGCGGCCTCACGCACGGTACTCCACGGCTACAGCCTTACCTTGGCCGGGACCGTTTGCGTCTTTTGGCTGACGTATGTGAACGTGTCGCTGGTAATCACACAACAAAGAACCCGGGCCGACATGACTAGTCATAGAACCCAAGTGGCACATCCGTACGGAAACAGGCATACATAACCCAGCAATGCAGGTGTCAGCCTCAAGCGTGTGTAGACGAGTCATAGCAAGCTACAAGGACTCCATTACGTCGCGAGACACGAATGCCATCACTGCACGTAGACGAGTCGTAGCAGGCTACAGGGACTCCATTACACTGCGAGACATTTCCCCAAAGGGACAGACACAGCAGCAAAGAAGGATACATGTCGATCAATCAATGTGTTCGGAGCAGTAGCAAGCTACCATGGCTCGGTGGAAGCACAAAGAGACAGTTTCCCGTAAAGAGTACTACTAAAGGCACATGACTAGGTGTCGGATCCCATACATACCGTTGCACGTCACACGTACGCACGACATGCCCGATATGCATAGATACAACTATGGCATCACAACATAACCATACAACAACATGACTTTTATTTAAGAGGCTCAGACGAGCCTTGCATAATATGTTCTTACAGATAGGGGTCACATGACCCGACACTCAAGTCATACAAACAAAGTCATACAAGCCAGCGGAAACTTAAGCAGTCTGAGTACAGACGGCGAAAATGGAAAAGAGGCGCACGGCCTGACTATCTACAGCCCACCACATGGGCAAGATCGTAGCTGGGACACCAGCTATTCGGCATCGTCAATGTCTAGATAGAACCCACCTGATGGGTCCTGGTTCTCTTCTGCAACATTAATTAAGCAAGGATGAGTACAATCGTCCTGAGAAAGTCTTTAAAACAGACCTAGTCTATTTATGCTCATGTATCAATAAGGGGGTGGTGGTGTTAATGCAGGAATGCCAACTTTGACTCACAGCTAACCTACACCACTCAATTTTTAAACTCTTTGTTACAATTTTAGATATCGCACACGAGTCCACAATCTCCATCACAATACACCACCATGGATTCACCTTCCCCTTCCGAAAGAGGGCCATCCACGGTACTCACACTTGTCTTGATATTTTTAGGAGTATCCATTTGATTATCTATGAACAGCATAAGTTCTCCAAGTAGTCCATAGCCGAGGACGCGGCTATTCGAATAGTTTCATACCCTGCAGGGGTGTACTTCTTCACACACGCTCTCGCCACTTATCGCTGTGTGCCATAAACCATCCACCTCGGCAACCTTCAAGCGAATGCCCAGCGAGGGAGTCAGCCACGACCGTCAATCACATAAGACCTCTAGTCTAGGCTACCGCCTATTTGAGATTGAACCCGTACGGAAGTCCGACCGAAGTTTCCGCTACGGCCCCAAACGATGTGCGCAGGGTTCCCAAGCCCACCATTCGGGTGACCCTTGGTACACCGTGCCACTGCCTACCGCATCGTAACCCACCCCGAGGGTCAGCGCTACGCACGGCCTCCAGCATGCCATAAACACCAGAAACTACTTGCAATACCTGGACCAAAGACTAAGCGACTGATAAGTCAAGCGGGGTCATATTTCAGGGCCCAGCATGTGGTAATAACTAGTCTTGGATCACAAACACGGAACCCGGTCCCTAAGAACGGTCCCAATGAGACAACCCGCTATGTACTCCTACATAGCCTCTCATCGCTACCTTTTACCAAAACAGATTCATCATGAGCTCATTACATCAGAACAACACAGTTTCACTCTGGTTCATCACCCAGATGAAACAAACCTGAGACAACTCTAAGCATAGCAAGCATAGCATGAAAGTAAGCTAAGCACATCATGGCACAAGCATCTACCAGGTATGCTAGGTTGCAAGGTTTAGCTATTTACTGTGACAAGATCAGGTCATGCAGAAGATTAGGTTCATCTACTGTATATGACTGACATGTGATCGTTTATCCTAATGCAATAAACGAGAGAAGGAGCGAGAGAGTGGGATGTTATCGGAATGATCAATGGGGTTGCTTGCCTTGCTGGGTTGCGGAGGAGTTCTCTCCTTCGTCGGGATACGGGGTAGTATCTTCCGGATTAGGACCTACCGCAACGCAGATAAAAGCATTCAATACACGCAAGTGCAACAATATGATGCATGATCATGGCATAGTAATATGCATGGATGAGCTAATGCAACTAGTGATCATGTCAATTTGAAATAGATTTGAATATAGGTTCAAAGTTGTTCTCCTATGCAAATTTCATATATTAACCTAATGTTAAATGTCCATCTTCACCTATTTATATGGCTCTAACATGCATAAGAGTAGCACCATTGGATTCATTGGATTTTTCTGATAAATTTTCATATATAAATTATTTTCATCTGACTTACAGATTAATTTATATGATTTTTCAAAGTTTTAAACAATTTCTAGAATTATTTTTAATAAGAAAATGATTTAATGCATCAGCCTGAGGTCATGCTTGCGTCAGCAAGTCATCAGACCCGACCAGAGTCAAACCTGACATGTGGGGGCCACATGTCAGTGACTCAGACTTTAAACTAACTAATTAAACTAAATCTTAATGAACTAATAGGGCTGGGCCCACTTGTCAGTGTGTAATTAGGTTAATTAATTTAATTAATTAAATTTTAAACTCTGTTAATTAACATGGGCGAGGCCCCACCTGTCATTGACCCAGAGGGGGTCAACCCTCTGGTCAAACGGACCAGGGTCACCGGCGTTGAGCCGCCGGCGACTCCAGGAACGGCAGAGGGGCTCGGAAACCCATGTCCGACGACCAAATCCACGGCGGATGGTCTCAAACGGGAGCCTATGCACGCGCATGTCCATCTGGGCACATCCCCGAGGCTAGGATGGCCTGGAACGTCGCCGGCGACGACCTTGGCGGACGGCGGCGCTCGGGCTCCGATGAAACTATGGCTACAGACCTCATCGACACGCGCTCATAGCACCTACAGCACCTACAGGACTTTACGAACTCGATGGCATCCCCAGAATGACCTAATGGTCATCGGAGTTGTCATCGGCGACGAGAACGGCGGCGACCGGTATTCGGGCTCGAGCCAAACTCAGCTATGGGACTCGAAATCGAACGAAAGGAGAGGGGAAATGCTCAGGGGCTCACTGCAGGTGCTGAGGCGACGAACTTGAGCTCGGGGACGGCTTGAAGGTGAAGAATCGACGGCGGCGAGCTTCTGACCTGAGGAGGAAGAAGAGGTCAGGGTTCCCTCGATGGAGCTCTGGGCGGTGATTCCTTCGGCGAGGAGGACCAGGGCGTCTAGGCGGAGCTTCTGCCTCCACTACAGCAAGGGGGATGGGCGGAGACGAGCTGGGGACGGCGAGCTATGGAGCGGCCATGGCGGAGCCAAGAGGAGAAGAGCGAAGAGCGGGGAAGAGGAGGGAGAGAGCGGCGAGGAAGCATCTCGGAGCTTATCCCCGTCGTCGCGCTGGTGAGGGAGGGGCCAGGCAGGCAGCTGCGTGGCGCCACCGGCGTGAGCGCACGGCGGCCACACGGCGCGGCTACTGGACGCCAGGAGGAAGAAGACCCTCCTGGGCCAGATGGGCCAGCAAGTAAGCTCCCTCTCTCTTTTTTTTCTCTTTTTCCTTTCTTCTGTTTTCTATTTTTCTGACCTGTGTTTATTTTATTTCCAGGTTCAAATAACTTACAAAATATCCCCACACAATTTCTAAAATAGAGTTTGAATATTTCAACCCTATTCAAAAAGTTTCAGGGTGATTTGAAATCAGAATTAATGATAGTTGTTTTATTTGTCATTTTTAGAGGCTTAAGTCATTAATTTAAATTATTTAAAATGTTCAAATAATTAGAATGATCCCTGGTATATCCATGCCCTCAATCATCAGACATAGGGAACATTTTTGAGGGGCATTTTGGATTTGTTGAAATTTCATTTATCTTGAATTTTCTTTAATTCATTAAGTGCTTGGGGTTTCTTTTCTTTCTCCCCATTTCACATTGATGCAATGATGATGATGATGATGATGCAAACACAATGCTAACCTAGGACACTTGCTAGGGTTGTGACAACTCACCCCCACTCAAAAGAATCTCGTCCCGAGATTTTGAAGTCGTCGGGAAGAGCGCGGGGTACTCTAGTCGAAGACGATCTTCTCTTTCCCATGTCACCTCCTTTTCAGAATGATGTGACCACTGAACCTTAAGAAACTTGATGTTCCGACGTCGAGTGGTACACTCATCTTGATCGAGAATACGAACAGGGTATTCTCGGTACGTAAGGTTATCTTGGAGATCAAGCGCTTCGTGGTCTACTTCACGGACAGGGTCCGAAAAGCAACGCCTGAGTTGCGCGACGTGGAAGACGTCATGAACTTTGGATAGATGCAGAGGAAGTTCCAATTGGTAGGCAACTGTTGGAAATATACCCTAGAGGCAATAATAAATTAGTTATTTTCATATTTCCTTGTTCATGATAATCGTTTATTATCCATGCTATAATTGTATTGATCGGAGACTTAAATGCATGTGTGGATACATAGACAAAACCATGTCCCTAGTATGCCTCTAATAGACTAGCTCGTTGATCAAAAGATGGTTAAGGTTTCCTAGCCATGGACATGGGATGTCATTTGATAACAGGATCACATCATTAGGAGAATGATGTGATGGACAAGACCCAAACTACAAACGTAGCATATGATCGTGTCAGTTTATTGCTACTGTTTTCTGCATGTCAAGTATATGTTCCTATGACCATGAGATCATGCAACTCACGGACATCGGAGGAGTGCCTTGTGTGTATCAAACGTTGCAACATAACTGGGTGACTATAAAGGTGCTCTACAGGTATCTCCGATGGTGTCTGTTGAGTTGGCATGGATCGAGACTGGGATTTGTTACTCCGTGTGACGGAGAGGTGTCTCGGGGCCGACTCGGTAATACAACATCACAACAAGCCTTGCAAGCAATGTGGCTAAGTGTTAGTCACGGGATCTTGTATTACGGAACGAGTAAAGAGACTTTCCAGTAACGAGGTTGAACTAGGTATGGAGATACCGACGATCGAATCTCGGGCAAGTAACATACCGAAGAACAAAGGGAACGTTATACGGGAGTAACTGAATCCTTGACATAGAGGTTCGACCGATAAAGATCTTTGTAGAATATGTAGGAACCAATGTGGACGTCCAGGTCCCGCCATTGGTTATTGACCATAGAGGTGTCTCGGTCATGTCTACATAGTTCTCGAACCCGCAGGGTGTGCACACTTAAGGTTCGGTGACGTTTCGATAGTGTAGAGTTATGTATGGTGGTAACCGAAGGTTGTTCGGAGTCCCGGATGAGATCCCGGACATCACGAGGAGCTCCGGAATGGTCCGGTGGTAAAGATTCATATATAGGAAGTCCCAGTTTGGTCGCCGGAAAAGTTTCGAGCTCATCGGTAGTGTACCGGGACTGCCGGTAGTGTACCGGGAGGCCTTCGGGAGGGGTATTTCGACCCCAAGAGGTCCATGGGCTGTGGGAGAGTGTTAACCAGCCCTTAGTGGGCTGGGAAAACCATCCACAAAGGCCCATGGCGCAGGAAGAGAAAAAGGCTAAGGAAAAGGTGAAAAATCAGCCAATAGGAGGCAATCCTACTCCGACTAGGATTGGAGGTGAAGTAGGATTGCTTCCCACCTCCTATTTCGGCTGAACCAAAGGACTTGGCTGCCTCTCCTCTCCTCTCCTCCTATATATACTAGTGGAATAGCTAGGGTTTGGCTAACAATTGCAGCCACGTGCTACTCGTTCCACCGGTGCTCCTCTAGATCGGTTTTCCGCAGCGCTTAGGCGAAGCCCTGCCGAAATCACTCCACCACCATCACCGGAGCACCGTCACGCTGCCGGTGAACTATGTCTCCTATCCACCTTCTCTTGCTGGATCAAGACGGTGGAGATCGTCATCAAGCTGCACGTGTGCTGAACGCGGAGGTGTCGTCCATTTGGCGCTAGATCGGAAGGACCGTGATCGAGATCGCGAGACAGTTCGTGATGAGATCGCGGAACAGATCGTGATGAGTTCGCGGGACAGATCGTGATCAAGATCATGAGACGGATCGTGATGAGTTCACGGGACGGATCATGATTGGATCGCGGGACGTATCGTGATGAGATCGCGGGACGCTCGGCGATTTGGATCGCGAAGATTTCGACTACACCAACCGCATTTCTTAACGCTTCCCGCTTAGCGATCTACAAGGGTACGTAGATCCACTCTCCCTCTCGTAGATGCTCATCACCATGGATAGGTTTGCCTGTGCGTAGGAAATTTTTTGTTTCCAATGCGACGTTCCCCAACAGTGGCATCATGATCTAGGTTGATGGTTCGATGAGATCTCGAGTAGAACACAAAAGGTTTGTGGGCATTGATGCTTAGATTGCTTCCTCCCTTGGTCGTATTTTGGTTCAGCGGGATTGTGAGATGAAGCGGCCCGGACCAACATTACTCATACGCTTACGAGAGACCGGTTCCCTCGACGCAACTTCTTGCCTAGATGGCTTGCGGGTGACAGTTTCTCTCACTTTAGTTGGATCGGATTCGACAAAGGCGGTCCTTGAGAAGGTTGAAAAGCAAACTAGTGTATCACCATTGTGGTTTATGCGTAGGTGAGAATTGTTCTTGCTAGATACCCGTAGCAGCCACGTAAAACATGCAACAACAATTAGAGGACGTCTAACTTGTATTTGCAGGGTATGTTGTGATATGATATGGCCAATTACATGATGTGATATATCTGATGTATGAGATGATCACGTGATGTATAGAGTATCACGACTTGCATGTCGATGAATACGGCAACCGGCAGGAGCCATAGGGTTGTCTTTAATTATTGTATGACCTGCGTGTCAATCATTAAGTGCTATGTAATGCTTTACTTTATCGCTATGGTAGCAATAGTAGTAGAAGCATGCAGGGCGTGACAACCGCGATGGCGACACGTTGATGGAGATCAAGATGATGGAGATCATGGTGTCATGCCGGTGACGATGGAGATCATGCCGGTGCTTTCATGATGGAGATCAAAAGCACAAGATCATGGCCATATGATGTCACTTATTATTTGCATGTGATGTTAATCCTTTTATGCACCTTGTTTTGCTTAGGACGACGGTAGCATTATAAGGTGATCCCTCACTTAATTTCAAGATAAATTGTGTTCTCCCCGAGTGTGCACCGTTGCGAAAGTTCGTCGTGTCGAGACACCACGTGATGATCGGGTGTGATAGACTCTATGTTCACATACAACGGGTGCAAGCCAAATTTGCACGTGCAGAACACTCGGGTTAAACTTGACGATCCTAACATGTACAGACATGGCCTCGGAACACAACAGACCGAAAGGTCAAACATGAGTCATATAGTAGATATGATCAACATGATGATGTTCACCATTGTAGCCACCTCAACTCGCGTGATGATCGGACTTGAGTTGGTGAATTTGGATCATGTATCACTCGAATGATCAGAGGGATGTCAACTTGAGTGGGAGTTCTTAAGTAATATGATTAATTGAACTCATTATGATGAACATAGTGAAAGTGTCTTTGCAAATTATGTTGTAGATTACTAGCTCACGCTGTAGCTCCCTTGTATTTTTATATGTTCCTAGAGAAATAGAATTGAAAGATGATGGTAGTAATATTGCGGACTGGGTCCGTGATCTGAGGATTGTCCTCATTGCTGCACAGAAGTCTTATGTCCTTAACGCACCGCTCGGTGCACCAACCCCTCTAGCGTCGTCTGTAGATGTTGTGAACATCTGACAGGCACGTTCTGATGACTACTTGATAGTTTAGTGCGTCATGCGTTACGGCTTAGAATTGAGGCTCCAAAACGTTTTGAACGTCACGGAACATATGAGATGTTTCTAAGAGCTGAAATTAGGATCTCAGGCTCGTGCTCGTGTTGCGAGATATGAGATCTCCAACAAGATTCTTTGCCTGCAAGATGAAAGAGAAGAGCTCAATCGTTGAGCATGTACTCAGATTGTCTGGGTGCTACAATCACTTGAATCAAGTGGGAGTTGATCTTCTAGATAAGATAGTGATTGACATAGTTCTCCAAGTCACTGTCACTAAGCTACTAGAACTTAGTGATGAACTATAAATTGCCAAGGATAGAAATAATGATTCCTGAGCTGTTCGCGATGTTTTGACACCGCGAATGTAGAAATCAAGAAGGAGCGTCAAGTGTTGATGGTTAACCAAACCACTAGTTTCGAGAAGGGCAAGAGCAAGGAGGGGAACTTCATGGATAGCAAGTCAGTTGCTGCTCTAGTGAAGAAACCCAAAGTTGAACTCAAACCCGAGACTAAGTGCTTCTGTTATGAGGTGAACGGTCGCTGAAGCGGAACAACCCTAGATACTTGGTATATACGAAGGCTGGGAACTTCGACAGAATTATATTTGATATACAAGTTATTAATGTGTACCTTGCTAGTAGTCCTAGTAGCAGCTGGGTATTGGATACCAGTTCGGTTGCTAAATGTTAGTAACTCTAAATAAAAGCTACGGGATAAACGGAGAACTTGCTAAGGGTGAGGTGACGATATGTGTTGGAAATGTTTCCAAGGTCAACATCGCATGCTCTCTTTACCTTCAGGATTAGTGACGAACCTGAATAAATGTTATTTGGTGTTTTGCGTTGAGCATGGACATGATTAGATCATGTTTGTTGCAATACGGTTATTCATTTAAAGCTAGAGAATAATGGTTATTCTGTTTACATGAATAATACCTTCAATGGTCATGCACCCAGTGAGAATGGTTTGTTGAAATCTTGATCGTAGTAATACACATGTTCATAACATTGATGTCAAAAGATACAAAGTTAATAATGATAGTACCACATATTTGTGGCACTGCCGCAGAATGTCATATTGGTATAAAGCGCATGAAGAAACTCCATGCTGATGGATCTTTGGACTCATTCGATTTCGAATCGGTTGAGACATGTGAACCATGCCTCTTGGGCAAGATGACTAAAGGACCCCGTTGGATGGAGCGGGCAAGTAATTCATTGGAAATGATACATGTTGATGTATGCAATCTAGTGAGTCTTGTAGCATGAAGTGGATATCGTTATTTTCTTACCTTCACTAATGATTTGAGTAGATATAGTGTATATTTACTTAATGAAACACAAGTCTGAATCGTTTGAAAGGTTCAAGCAAATTCAGAGTGAAGTTTAAGATCATCGTGACAAGAAGATTAAAATGACTGCCATATGATCATGCAGGTGAATATCTGAGTTACGAGTTTGGCATACTCCATGAAGATCGAATTCATCAGACGAGAGAAGGTGGCTGGGGCATTGGCTAAACCGAAGGACATGACGGTGTACTCGTATTGGCCATAACGAGTGACAAAAGCTGTTTTTGGAATGTCCCCGTTTCTAATTATGATTTGATGGTATCCCAACCTCAAATCCATTTTGGAAAAGACAGAGGATCCAGCGAGTTGATCATACAAATTGTTGATCCTGGGGAGCAGATACTTGTTCTTTATAGTGACCAAATTCACTGGTCGGTAATCCACAACCATCCGATCCGATCCATCCTTCTTCTTAACAAAGAGGATGGGGCAAGCCCAAGGAGAAGAGCTAGGACGAATGAAACCTTTCTTCAAAGCTTCATCGAGTTGGGTTTTTAGCTCGGCTAGTTCTAAGGGTGCCATCTTATAGGGTCTTCTGGCTATTGGGACTGTCCTTGGAATGAGTTCTATCACAAACTCAACATCTCTGACAGGTGGAATACCTGGCAATTCATCTGGGAAGACGTCCAGAAAATCACGGACTACCGGAATATCCTCTAACTCAGGAAGAGGGCTAGCATTTAGGGAATAGAGTTGGCGCTTGGTTGTTCGAGTAGAGACATTAACTATCTCACCCGATGAATGTGTAAGTTGAACATTCCTAGAATGAGTATCAATCTTGGCGTAGTGGGCTTTCATCCAATCCATACCTAGAACGATATTGATGTCTGACGACTTAAGAGCTATCAAGGATGCTAGAAATACTAGTCTATCCACCAGAATTTCATTGTCATGACTCACTCTAGAAGTTTGCCATTTTGTACCAGGAGTCTGAACTACTAAGGGAGTGGGCATGTCACAGAAGGACATGTTATGCAACTGTGCATAACTTTCTGAGATGAATGAATGAGATGCCCCAGTATCAAATAGAACAGATGCTGGATGGCTATTAACAAGAAGCGTACCTAGAATAACATCAGGATCTTCAAGGGCTTCTTAAGCAGACACATAATTCACTCGCCCATGGACAGGAGTTGGCTTCACATAGTAAGCTTTTACTGGTTTCCCACGTCCAGCGGGCGTAGCATTGTTCTGGGGACACTCACGAGAATAGTGTCCCAATTCTCCACATTTGTAGCATACCACTGTAGCACGAGTTGCAACATTTGTAGACGGTCCTCCAAATGGTCTGGGTGGAGGGTTGAACTGAACTGGACGAGGTGCTTGGAAGGATGGCCTCGCGGTGTATCTTGGCGGCAAAGCCGCACTGGGCACCCACACTCGGCGTTTGTTAGGGCCTGAACCCGATGCAGGGTTGAAGTCACGGTTATGCATCCTCGAAGCCTCGTAGTCAGTTTGTCCGGACTCAGCATTGATGGCCTTATTGACGAGTGTTGGAATTATGCCCTAGTGGCAATAATAAATTAGTTATTATCATATTTCCTTGTTCATGATAATCGTTTATTATCCATGCTATAATTGTATTGATCGGAGACTTAACTGCATGTGTGGATACATAGACAAAACCATGTCCCTAGTATGCCTCTAGTAGACTAGCTCGTTGATCAAAAGATGGTTAAGGTTTCCTAGCCATGGACATGAGATGTCATTTGATAACGGGATCACATCATTAGGAGAATGATGTGGTGGACAAGACCCAAACTAAGAACATAGCATATGATCGTGTCAGTTTATTGCTACTGTTTTCTGCATGTCAAGTATATGTTCCTATGACCATGAGATCATGCAACTCATGGATATAAGAGGAGTGCCTTGTGCGTATCAAACTCGCAACGTAACTGGGTGACTATAAAGGTGCTCTACAGGTATCTCCGAGGGTGTCTGTTGAGTTGGCATGGATCGAGACTGGGATTTGTTACTCCGTGTGACGGAGAGGTATCTCAGGGCCCACTCGGTAATACAACATCACAATGAGCCTTGCAAGCAATGTGACTAATTGTTAGTTGCGGGATCTTGTATTACGGAATGAGTAAAGAGACTTGCCAGTAACGAGGTTGAACTAGGTATGGAGATATCGACGATCGAATCTCGGGCAAGTAACATACCGAAGAACAAAGGGAACATCGTACGGGATTAACTGAATCCTTGACATAGAGGTTCGACCGATAAAGATGTTCGTAGAATATGTAGGAACCAATGTGGACGTCCAGGTCCCGCCATTGGTTATTGACCGTAGAGGTGTCTCGGTCATGTCTACATAGTTCTCGAACCCGCAGGGTCTGCACACTTAAGGTTCGGTGACGTTTCGGTAGTGTAGAGTTATGTATGGTGGTGACCGAAGTTTGTTCGGAATCCCGGATGAGATCCCGGACATCATGAGGAGCTCCGGAATGGTCCGGAGGTAAATATTCATATATAGGAAGTCCTAGTTTGGTTTTCGGAAAAGTTTCGGGCTCATCGGTAGTGTACCGGGAGTGCCGGTAGTGTACCGGGAGGCCTCCGGGAGGGGTGTTTCGACTCCAAGAGGTCCATGGGCTGTGGGATAATAATAACCAGCCCTTTGTGGGCTGGGAAAACAGCCACAAAGGCCCATGGCGCAGGAGAGAAAGTCCTAAAGCAAAAAGTGGAAAATCAGCCAATAGGAGGCAATCCTACTCCAACTAGGATTGGAGGTGAAGTAGGATTGCTTCCCACCTCCTATTTCGGCCAACCCAAAGGCCTTGGCTGCCTCTCCTATCCTCTCCTCCTATATATACTAGTGGATTGGGTGGTTTTTGGACAGAATTTCCGGCCACGTGCTACCCGTTCCACCGGTGCATAGTTTCTCCTCTAGATCGTAGTTCCGCAGTGCTTAGGCGAAGCCCTGCCGGAATTGCTCCACCACCATCACCGGAGCGCCATCACGCTGCCGGAGAACTCTCTCTCCTATCCACCTCCTCTTGCTGGATTAGGATGGTGGAGATCGTCATCAAGCTACACGTGTGCTGAACGTGGAGGTGCCGTCCGTTTGGCGCTAGATCGGAAGAACCGTGATCGAGATCGTGAGACGGTTCGTGATGAGATCGCGGGACGGATTGTGATGAGTTCATGGGACAGATCGTGATCAAGATCGTGAGACGGATCGTGATGAGATCGCGGGACGGATCGTGATGGGATCGCGGGACGGATCGTGATGAGATTGCGGGACGCTCGGTGATTTGGATCGCGAAGATGTTCGACTACACCAACCGCGTTTCTTAACACTTCCCGCTTAGCGATCTACAAGGGTACGTAGATCCACTCTTCCTCTCATAGATGCTCGTCACCATGGATAGGTTTGCGTGTGCGTAGGAAATTTTTTGTTTCCCATGCGATGTTCCCCAACAGTGGTATCAGAGCTAGGTTGATGGTTCGATGAGATCTCGAGTAGAACACAAAAGGTTTGTGGGCGTTGATGCTTAGATTGCTTCCTCCCTTGGTCGGATTTTGGTTTAGCGGGATTGTAAGATGAAGCGGCCCGGACCAACATTACTCGTACGCTTACGAGAGACCGGTTCCCTCGACGCAACTTGTTGCTTAGATGGCTTGCGGGTGACAGTTTCTCTTACTTTAGTTGGATCGGATCCGACAAAGACGGTCCTTGAGAAGGTTGAAAAGCAATCTATGTATCACCATTGTGGTTTACGCGTAGGTGAGAATCGTTCTTGCTAGATACTCGTAGCAGCCATGTAAAACTTGCAACAACAATTAGAGGACGTCTAACTTGTTTTTGCAGGGTATGTTGTGATATGATATGGCCAATTACATGATGTGATATATGTGATGTATGAGATGATCATCTAATGTATAGATTATCACGACTTGCATGTCGATGAGTATGGCAACCGGCAGGAGCCATAGGGTTGTCTTTAATTATTGTATGACTTGCGTGTCAATCATTAAGCGCTATGTAATGCTTTACTTTATCGCTACGGTAGCAATAGTAGTAGAAGCATGCAGGGCATGACAACCCCGATGGCAACACGTTGATGGAGATCAAGATGATGGAGATCATGGTGTCATGCCGGTGACGATGGAGATCATGCCGGTGCTTTCTAGATGGAGATCAAAAGCACAAGTTCATGGCCATACCATGTCACTTATGATTTGCATGTGATGTTAATCCTTTTTCTGCACCTTGTTTTGCTTAGGACGACGGTAGCATTATAAGGTGATCACTCACTTAATTTCAAGATAAATTGTGTTCTCCCCGAGTGTGCACCGTTGCCAAAGTTCGTCGTGTTGAGACACCACGTGATGATCGGGTGTGATAGACTCTATGTTCACATACAATGGGTGCAAGCCAGATTTGCACGTGCAGAACACTCGGGTTAAACTTGACGAGCCTAGCATGTACAGACATGGCCTCGGAACACAAGAGACCGAAAGGTCGAACATGAGTCATATAGTAGATATGATCAACATGATGATGTTCACCATTGTAGCCACCTCAACTCGCGTGATGATCGGACTTGAGTTGGTGAATTTGGATCATGTATCACTCGATCAGACGGATGTCAACTTGAGTGGGAGTTCTTAAGTAATATGATTAATTGAACTCATTATCATGAACATAGTCAAAGTGTCTTTGCAAATTATGTTGTAGATTACTAGCTCACGTAGTAGCTCCCTTGTATTTTTTATATGTTCCTAGAGAAATAGAATTAAAAGATGATGGTAGTAATATTGCGCACTGGGTCCGTGATCTGAGGATTGTCCTCATTGCTGCACAGAAGGCTTATGTCCTTAATGCACCGCTCGGTGCGCCAACCCCTCTAGCGTCGTCTGTAGATGTTGTGAACATCTGACAGGCACGTTCTGATGACTACTTAACTGGGTGACTACATAAGAGGAGTGCCTTGTGCGTATCAAACTCGCAACGTAACTGGGTGACTATAAAGGTGCTCTACAGGTATCTCCGAGGGTGTCTGTTGAGTTGGCATGCATCGAGACTGGGATTTGTTACTCCGTGTGACGGAGAGGTATCTCAGGGCCCACTCGGTAATACAACATCACAATGAGCCTTGCAAGCAATGTGACTAATTGTTAGTTGCGGGATCTTGTATTACGGAACGAGTAAAGAGACTTGCCAGTAACGAGGTTGAACTAGATATGGAGATACCGACGATCGAATCTCGGGCAAGTAACATACCGAAGAACAAAGGGAACATCGTACGGGATTAATTGAATCCTTGACATAGAGGTTCGACCGATAAAGATCTTCGTAGAATATGTAGGAACCAATGTGGACGTCCAGGTCCCGCCATTGGTTATTGGCCGTAGAGGTGTCTCGGTCATGTCTACATAGTTCTCGAACCCGCAGGGTCTGCACACTTAAGGTTCGGTGACGTTTCGGTAGTGTAGAGTTATGTATGGTGGTGACCGAAGTTTGTTCGGAGTCCCGGATGAGATCCTGGACGTCACGAGGAGCTCCAGAATGGTCCGGAGGTAAAGATTCATATATAGGAAGTCCCAGTTTGGTTTTCGGAAAAGTTTCGGGCTCATCGGTAGTGTACCGGGAGTGCCGGTAGTGTACCGGGAGTGCCAGTAGTGTACCGGGAGGCCTCCGGGAGGGGTATTTCGACCCCAAGAGGTCCATGGGCTGTGGGATAATAATAACCAGCCCTTTTTTGGCTGGGAAAACATTCACAAAAGCCCATGGCGCAGGAGAGAAAGTCCTAAAGCAAAAAGTGGAAAATCAGCCAATAGGAGGCAATCCTACTCCAACTAGGATTGGAGGTGAAGTAGGATTGCTTCCCACCTCCTATTTCGTCTGACCCAAAGGCCTTGGCTGCCTCTCCTATCCTCTCCTCCTATTTATACTAGTGGATTGGGTGGTTTTTGGACAGAATTTCCTTCCACGTGCTACCCATTCCACCGGTGCATAGTTTCTCCTCTAGATCGTAGTTCCGCAGTGCTTAGGCGAACGAGTTCCTGCTGGCCCTCCGGCGTGTCGACGCGGACGAGTTCCTGCTGGCCCTTGGCGAGGACAACTTGCCGGTGCCTGAAGACATCTTCGGCATCCCCCAAGGCCCAGCGGACGAGGAGGTTGCCGATGAGAGCACCGACTCGAGCGGCGAGACGGCCGGAACCGCGGAGGCTGCCTCGAAGGCCAAGGAGGCCGACCAGAAGGCCGCGACCACCTCCGAGGAGAGAGTCGAGCCGCCCAGCGACGCGTCGGCTGGAGGCACGCCGGCTAGCGACGCGCCGGTGGCCTAAGCCCCTAGGCGCCTTTATCTTTCTTTTTTTCTTTCCTGCAAGTTAGACTCGAGTCCACCCACTGGGGGTGTTATGTAATGAACCGTGCTGACCGTGGGCCACTTTTGTCTTAACGTTTGCATTGTGAATATTTGTGTTTGCCTTATTGCTCGTGCCAACTTCTCCTTTTCCTTTTTTGCCCTCTTGGTTCTTTTCAATCCCCCCATTTTCTCCTTTGGTTTCGGCCCCGCCAGCCCGCCAGCCGGGAGCCGGTCTGTAGCTGGGTCGGGGTGTTCGCCTCAAGGGAGCCGGTTCGGAACTTAGGAACCGCTGGGCCTAGCTGGTATCTCCTTATGATTGATCTTTTGTGTGAGCTAAGCCTTGCCGCCCCGCAGCCCCGTCGGCCGGAAAGCCAGGAGCCGGATCCGTAGCTGGGAGGGGTGGGAGGGTTTGCTCGGCTCACACTACTTAGCCAATTTTCGAGAAAAGCGACCTAGAACCAGCCGGCGAGCCCCCGGGCTGGGGAGCCGATGGGCGAGGAAACCTTTGAGGGAAGCAAAACAGGGCGTGCCCCAGGAGCTAGCCTGGGGCACCCATTGCATTCATAAGCCCAAAATGGTAGGGATACATACATACATTGGTGTTTTCCGCAGTAAAACGGGCGGAGGAGCACCGCGTATCATGGTCACTGCGTCTCCTCGCCGGAGGCATCTCTTTTGCGCTTCTGTGGCTTCTAGTCGTCTATTAGGTAGTATGCGTTGTTGTGCAGCGCCTTGCTGATGATGACCGGGCCCTCCCATGGGGAGGACAGCTTGTGTTGTCCAGTTTTCCGCTGGATCCGCCTGAGGACCAGTGTCCGGATCCGCTTGTTGTGGTAGTGCCGGAGCTTTTGCTGGTAGATTGCCGTCCGGCTCAAGGCCAGTTCGCGAGCTTGCTCGAGTAGGTTGACGTCGTCTTCTCTTGCCTCCTTTGCGTCCTTCTCCGTGTATAGGGCAACCTGAGGCAAGTCAAACTCGATGTCGGTGGGGAAGATCGCCTCGGACCCGTACACAAGGAAGAAGGGAGTGTAGCCGGTTGACCGGTTGGGGGTGGTCCTGAGACTCCAAAGGACGGCCGGCAGCTTGTCGATCTAGCTGCCGACCGACCTTACCAGTGGCGTCCCGAGCCCGGGCTTGATGCCGGATAGGATGAGGCCGTTTTCCCTCTCGACCTGTCCGTTTGACTGCGGATGAGCGACGGAGGCCAGGTCGAGCCGGATTCCTTGCTTGGAGCAAAGTTCGTGCCGTTGTTGGTGATGATGCTGTGGGGAGCGCCGTAGCGAACAATGATGTCATTGATGAACCGAACGGTCATGGGGCCATCCAGCTTATTGACCGGTCATGCCTCGATCCACTTGGTGAACTTGTCAATAGCCACCAGCAAGTGCTTCATGCTGCCTCGGGTGGTCTTGAAGGGGCCCACCATGTCCAGCCTCTAGACGGCGAAGGGACAGGAGAGGGGGATGGTTTGGAGGGCTGATGCCGGCAGGTGGCTCTGCATGCTGAAGCGCTGACATCCCTCGCACTCGTCGACCAACTTCTTGGCCGCCTTGAGAGCGGTGGGACAGTAGAAACCGTGGCGGAAAGACTTGGCCACCAGGGTCTTGGATGCGGCATGATGCCCACACTCACCATGGTGGATGTCGAGGAGGATCTCCAGGCCCTTTTCTGGCTCGACGCATCACTGGAAGACACCGGTGGTGCTACGATGGACGAGTTCGCTATTGATGATGCTATACGCCAGGGCCCGGTGTTTGATTTGCCTTGCCCAGGCCTCGTCCGGGGGGATCTCTCCTCGTAGAAGGAATGCTACGATAGGTTGGGCCCATGAGGGGGCCGAGATGTGGGTCGGCTCGCCTCGTCGTTGGAGCCAGTCGTCTCGGACGTAGCCGGTAGGGTGGCCAAGGTTGCGGGATCCGGTGGTCAAGACGCCAAAGGACAGCCGGAGCCGCTGACGGGCCGGCAGCGCCTGCTAGCACGAGGATCGACTCTTATTCTGGGGAAGGCTTGATCGATGGCTTGAGTAGCCGCACGAGGGAGACACCTGCTGGGATGGCCTGCATGGTGCAGCCGATCTTTGCCACTGCGTCGGCCGCCTCGTTGTCCGCCCTTGGGATGTGATGAAACTCGCAGCCCTCGAAGGAGCCGGTGAGCTATTGTACAAGGAAGCGCTAGCTGGCCATGTTGGCGTCCCTGGCGTCCCATTTGCCAGAGACTGCTGCACCATGAGGTCGGACTCGCCAAAGCATAGGATGCGCCTGATGCCGATCTCCTTGGCGAGCCGGAGGCCATGGACGATGGCCTCGTACTCGGCCACGTTGTTGGATGCGGCGAAGTGGATTTGGAGGGCGGACTTGAGTTGGTCAACTTTCGGGGAGGAGAGGACTATGCCGGCACCCAGGCCGGTCCTCGTTTTCGAGCCATCGAAATGCATTCGCCAATGCATGGAGTCTAGGGGAGGCGTGTTGGAAATATGCCCTAGAGGCAATAAATAAAGTGTTTATTATTATATTTCCTTATTCATGATAATTGTTTATTATCCATGCTATAATTGTATTGATTGGAAACACATTGCATGTGTGGATATATAGACAACACTTTCTCCCTAGTATGCCTCTCGTGAACTAGCTCTTTGATCAAAGATGGTCAAGGTTTCCTAGACATTGGCATGTGATGTCATTTGATAATGGGATCACATCATTAGGAGAATGATGGGATGGACAAGACCCAAACTATAAACGTAGCATATGATCATATCAGTTTATTGCTACAGTTTTCTGCATGTCAAGTATATGTTCCTATGACCATGAGATCATGCAACTCACGGACACCGGAGGAGTGCCTTGTGTGTATCAAATGTCGCAACATAACTGGGTGACTATAAAGGTGCTCTACAGGTATCTCCGAGGGTGTCTATTGGGTTGGCATGGATCAAGCCTGGGATTTGTTACTCCGTGTGACGGAGAGGTATCTCAGGGCCCACTCGGTAATACAACATCACAATAAGCCTTGCAAGCAATGTGACTAAGTGTTAGTCACAGGATCTTGTATTACGAAACGAAGAAAGAGACTTTCCGGTAATGAGGTTGAACTAGGTATGGAGATACCAACGATCGAATCTCGGGCAAGTAACATACCGAAGAACACAGGGAACATCATACGGGATTAACTGAATCCTTGACATAGAGGTTCGACTGATAAAGATCTTCTTAGAATATGTAGGAACCAATATGGGCATCCAGGTCCCGCTATTGGTTATTGACCGTAGATGTGTCTCGGTCATGTCTACATAGTTCTTGAACTCACAGGGTCTGCGCACTTATGGTTCGGTGACGTTTCGGTAGTATAGAGTTATGCATGGTGGTGAGTGAAGGTTGTTCGGAGTCCCGGATAAGATCCTGGACATCGCGAGTACCTCCAAAATGGTCCGGAGGTAAAGATTTATATATAGGAAGTCCTATTTTGGTCGCAAGAAAGTTTCGGGCTCATCGGTAGTGTACCGGGTGTGCCGGTAGTGTACCGGGGGACCATCGGGAGAGGTATTTCGACCCAAGAGGCTACATGGGCTGTGGGAGGACTAATACCAGCCCTTAGAGGGCTGGACAAAGTACCAGACAAGGCCCATGAGGCTGGGAAGATATTCCTAAGTGGAAAAGGTGGAAAAAGGCAAAAAGGGTGGAAATAAGGAAGGAGTCCTAATCCTTTTTGGAGTGGAGGAGGAGGACTCCTCCTCTCCACTTCGGCCGAAGCCTAGAGGGGCTAGCCCTTGCGCCAAGCCTCCTCCTCCTCTCCTCCTACATATACTAGAGGGTTTTAGGGTATTGGACTAGATTTTCAGGCACGTGCAACCCTACCCTCTAGTTCGTAGTTTCTCCTATAGATCGGTTTCAGCTGTGCTTAGGTGAAGCCCTGCTGAGATTACTCCACCACCATCGCCGCAGCGCCGTCATGCTGCCGGAGAACTTGTCTACCTCTCCGCTCCCTCTTGCTGGATCAAGAAGGCAGAGATCGTCATCAAGCTGTACGTGTGCTGAAGGCGGAGGTGCCATCCGTTCGGTGCATGATAGAGACGGATCATGATTGGATCCCGGGACACTCGGCGATTTGGATCGCGAAGACGTTTGACTACATCAACCGCGTTTCTTAACGATTCCCAATTAGCGATCTACAAGGGTACGTAGATCCACTCTCCCTCTCGTAGATGCTCATCACCATGGATAGATCTTGCGTATGCGTAGGAAATTTTTTGTTTCCCATGCAACGTTCTCTAACAGTGGCATCATGAGCTAGGTCTATGTGTAGATGAGATATCGAGTAGAACACAAAGAGTTTGTGGGCATTGATGCTTAGATTGCTTCCTCCCTTGGTCGTGTTTTGGTTCAGCAATACTATGGGATGAAGCGGCCTGGACCAACCTTACTCGTACGATTACGAGAGACCGGTTCCATCGACTGACGTGTAACTTCGTTCCACAAAGATGGCTATTGGGTGTCTGTTTCTCCTACTATAGTTGGATCGGATTCGACTAAGGCAATCCTTGAGAAGGTTGAAAAGCAAATTATGTATCACCGTTGTGGTTTATGCATAGGTGAGAATTGTTCCTGCTAGATACTCGTAGGAGCCACATAAAACATGCAACAACAATTAGAGGACGTCTAACTTGTTTTTGCAGGGTATGTTGTGATGTGATATGGACAATTACATGATGAGATATATGTGATGTATGAGATGATCATGTGTTGTATAGAATATCACGACTTGCATGTCAATGAGTACGGCAACCGGTAGGAGCCATAGGGTTGTCTTTAATTATTGTATGACCTACGTGTCAATCATTAAGCACTATGTAATGCTTTACTTTATCACTAAATGGTAGCAATAGTAGTAGAAGCATGGTGGGCGCGACAAGCACGATGGCGACACGTTGATGGAGATCAAGATGATGGAGATCATGGTGTCATGCCGGTGCTTTCAAGGTGGAGATCAAAAGCACAAGTTCATGCCCATATAATGTCACTTATGATTTGCATGTGATGTTAATCCTTTTATGCACCTTGTTTTTCTTAGGACGAAGGTAGCATTATAAGGTGATCCCTCACTTAAATATCAAGATAAATTGTGTTCTCCCTGAGTGTGCACCGTTGCGAAAGTTCGTTGTGTCGAGACACCACGTGATGATCGGGTGTGATAGACTCTACGTTCACATACAACGGGTGCAAGCCAGTGTTGCACATGCAGAACACTCGGGTTAAACTTGACGAGCCTAGCATGTACAGACATGGCCTTGGAACACAAGAGACCAAAAGGTCAAACATGAGTCATATAGTAGATATGATCAAGATGATGTTGTTCACCATTGAAATCACCTCAAGTCACGTGATGATCGGACTTGAGTTGGTAAATTTGGATCATGTGACACTCAGATGACCTGAGGGATGTCAATTTGAGTGGGAGCTTTAGTAATTTGATTAACTAAACTCATTATCTTGAATAATAGTCTAAGTAACGTTTGCATATTTATGTTGTAGATCAATGGCTTGCATAGTAGCACCCCTAAATTTTAATGCGTTCCTAGAGAAAGCTAAGTTGAAAGGTGATAGAAGTAACTTTGTTGACTGGGCCCATAATAGGAGGATTATCCTCACGGCTTCCCCAAAATCATATGTCCTTGATGCACTGCTTGGTCACCAACCCACAGACATGTCATCCGAAGACGTTAAGAACGCTTGGGAGGCACGTTCTAGGGATTACTCAATAGTTCATTGTGCAATGTTGTGTGGATTAGAACCGGGACTTCAAAGACGTTTTGAACATCATCAAGCATATGAGATGTTGCAGGAGTTGAAGTTTATCTTTCAAAAGAATGCCCGGATCGAGAGGTATGAGGCCTCCGATAAGTTCTATGCTTGCAAAATGGAGGAGAACGGGTCTATCACTAAACATATACTCAGAATGTCTGGGTATTCGACTCGTCTGGCGGAGTTGGGAATGCCCCTTCTGGCAGAGGCAATCACTGACAGAGTTCTTCAATCACTGCCACCTAGCTACAAGAGCATTGTGATGAACTATAACATGCACGGGATGAACAAGTCAGTCGCCGAGTTGTTTGCGATGCTGAAAGTCGCTTAGTCTGAAATCCAGAAAGAACATCAAGTGTTGATGGTCAATAAAACCACTAGTTTCAAGAATAATGCCAAGGGAAAGGGCACGAAGGGTAAATCCAAGAAGGATGGTCAAGCAGTTGCTACTCCTGTAAAGAAGCCCAAGGTTGTACCCAAGCCAGAAACTGAGTGCTTTCATTGCAAGGGAATCGGTCACTGGAAGCGGAACTGCCCCAAGTACCTGGCTGACAAGAAGGCGGCCAACAACAGACAAGGTATATATGATATACATGTTATTGATGTGTACCTTACTAGCTCTCATTCTAGTGCCTGGGTATTTGATACCGGTTCGGTTGCTCACATATGCAACTCAAAACAGGAACTATGGAATAGACGAAGGCTGGCGAAGGACGAAGTGACGATGCGTGATGGAAATGGTTCCAAGGTTGATGTGATGGCCGTTGGCGCGCTCTCTCTTCCATTACCATCGGGCTTAGTGATGAACTTGAATAATTGTTATTTAGTGCCTACGTTAAGCATGAAAATTATATCTGGATCTTGTTTATTGCGAGACGGTTACTCATTTAAATTAGAGAATAATGGTTGTTCTATTTATATGAGTAATATATTTTATGGTCATGCACCCAATGTGAGGGATTTATTCATATCATAACATTGATGCCAAAAGATGTAGAGTTGATAATGATAGTACCACTTTCTTGTGGCACTGCCGTTTGGGTCATATTGGTGTAAAACGCATGAGGAAGCTCCATGCTGATGGACTTTTGGAGTCACTTGATTTTGAATCACTTGACACATGTGAACCATGCCTCATGGTAAAGATGACTAAAATGCCGTTCTCTCAGAGAATTGAACGGGCAAGTGACTTGTTCGAAATCATACATACTGATGTGTGCGGTCCAATGAATGTTGCAGCGCATGGTGGATACCATTATTTTCTCACCTTCACTGATAACTTAAGTAGATATGGATATATTTACTTAATTAAACACAAGTCTAAAACGTTTGAAAAGTTCAAGCAATTTTAGAGTGAACTTGAGAATCGTCGTAACAAGAAGATTAAATTCCTGCGATCTGATCGAGGAGGTGAATATCTGAGTTATGAGTTTGGCAGTCACTTAAGACAGTGTGGAATTGTTTCACAGTTGACACCGCCGGGAACTCCAAAGCGTAATGGTGTGTCTGAACATCGTCATCGAACCTTATTAGATATGGTGCGTTCTATCATGTCTCTTGCTGATTTGCCACTATCGTTTTGGGGTTATGCATTAGAGACAGCTGCATTCACTTTAAATAGGGCACCATCGAAATCCATTGAGACGACGCCATATGAACTGTGGTTTGGCAACAGGCCAAAGTTGTCGTTTCTTAAAGTTTATAGATGTGATGCTTATGTCAAAAAGCTACAACCTAAAACCTGGAACCCAAAGCGGAGAAATGCGTCTTCATAGGATACCCAAAAGAGAAAGTTGGGTATACCTTCTATCTCAGATCCGAAGGCAAAGTGTTTATCGCTAAGAACAGAACATTTCTTGAGAGAGAGTTTCTCTTGAAAGAATTGAGTGGGAGGAAAATAGAGCTTGATGAGGTTATTGAACCTTTACTTCAACCAGAGAGTAGCGCAGCGCAGAAAGATGTTTCTGTGGAGCCTACAAAAGTTGTAGACAAAGTTAATGATGATGATCATGAAGCTTCGGATCAAGTCACTATTGAACCTCGTAGGTCGACAAGGGCGCGTACTGCTCTTGATGGTACGGCAACCCTATCTTAGAGGTCATGTTGTTGGATAACAATGAACCTACAACCTATGGAGGAGCGATGATGGGCCCGGATTTCGAGGAATGGTTAGAGGCCATGAAATCCGAGATGGGATCCATGTATGAAAACAAAATATGGACTTTGGAAGTATTACCTGAAGGACGAAAGGCCATTCAGAACAAATGGATCTTTAAGAAGAAGACGGACGCAGACGGTAATGTCACCGTCGATAAAGCTCGACTTGTGGCAAAGGGTTTTTCACAAGTTCAAGGAGTTGACTACGATGAGACCTTCTAACCCGTAGTGATGCTTAAGTCCGTCAGAATCATGTTAGCAATAGCTGCATATTTCGACTATGAAATTTGGTAGATGGATGTCAAAACGGCGTTCCTCAACGGTTTCCTTGAGGAAGAGTTGTATATGATGCAACCGGAAGGTTTTGTCGATCCAGAGAATGCTCACAAAGTTTGCAAGCTCCAGCGATCCATTTATGGACTCGTGCAAGCATCTCGGAGTTGGAATAAGCGCTTTGATTAGGTGATCAAAGCGTTTGGGTTTATACAAATTTATGGAGCAGCTTGTATTTACAAGAAAGTGAGTGGGAGGTCTATAGCGTTTCTAATATTATTTGTAGATGACATATTGCTGATTGGAAACAATATAGAAATGCTGGAAAGCATGAAGGAATATTTGAACTAGAGTTTTTCAATGAAGGACCTAGGAGAAGTTGCTTTCATATTAGGCATTAAGATCTATAGAGATAGATCGAGACGCTTAATAGCACTTTCACAGAGCACATACCTTGATAAAGTGTTGAAGAAGCTCAAAAAGGATCAATCCAAGAAGGGGTTCTTGCGTGTGTTACAAGGTGTGAAGTTGAGTAAGACTCAATGCCTAGTGACTGCAGGAGATAGAGAGAAGATGAGTGACATCTCCTATGCTTCAGCCATAGGCTCTATCATGTATGCAATGTTGTGCACAAGGCCCGATGCCAGCCTTGCCATAAGTACGGCCGGAAGGTTTCAAAGTGATCTTGGAATGGTGCACTAGACGGCGGTCAAGAATATCCTTAAGTACCTGAAAAGAACTAACGAGATGTTTCTCGTTTATGGAGGTGATGAAGAGCCGTCGTAAAGTGTTACATTTATGCAAGCTTTGACACTGATCCGAATGACTCTAAGTCACAAATTGGATACGTACTTATTCTCAACGGGGGAGCGGTAAGTTGGTGTAGTTCCAAGAAAAGCATGGTAGCCGATTCTACATGCGAGGCGGAGTACATCGCAGCCTCGGAGGCAGGGAAGGAAGGTGTCTAGATGAAGCAGTTCCTGACAGATCTTGGAGTAGTGCCCAGTGCATTGAATCCAATGACTCTGTTCTGTGACAACACTGGTGCCATTGCTTTGGCCAAGGAACCAATGTTTCACAAGAGGACCAGACACATAAGGCGATGCTTCAATTCCATCCGCGATTACATCAAGGAGAAGGGCATAAATATTTGCAAAGTGCACACGGATCTGAATGTTGCAGACCCGTTGACTAAACCTCTTCCAAGGGCTAACCATGATCAACACCAGAATTGCATGGGTGTTCGATTCATTACAATGTAAATCACAAAGTGATGTCAACTAGATTATTGACTCTAGTGCAAGTGGGAGACTGTTGGAAATATGCCCTAGAGGCAATAAATAAAGTGTTTATTATTATATTTCCTTGTTCATGATAATTTTTTATTATCCATGCTATAATTGTATTGATTGGAAACACATTGCATGTGTGGATAAATAGACATCACTTTGTCCCTAGTATGCCTCTAGTGAAATAGCTTGTTGATCAAAGATGGTCAAGGTTTCCTAGCCATTGACATGTGATGTCATTTGATAACGGGATCACATCATTAGGAGAATGATGGGATGGACAAGACCCAAACTATAAACGTAGCATATGATCGTGTCAGTTTATTGCTACAGTTTTCTACATGTCAAGTATATGCTCCTATGACCATGAGATCATGCAACTCACGGACACCAGAGGAGTGCCTTATGTGTATCAAACATCGCAACGTAACTGGGTGACTATAAAGGTGCTCTACAGGTATCTTCGAGGGTGTCTGTTGGGTTGACATGGATGAAGATCGGGATTTTTTACTCTGTGTGACGGAGAGGTATCTCAGGGCCCACTCGGTAATACAACATCACATGCAAACAATGTGACTAAGTGTTAGTCATGGGATCTTGTATTACGGACTGAGTAAAGAGAATTGTCGGTAACGAGGTTGAAGTAGGTATGGAGATACCAACGATCGAATCTCGGGCAAGTAACATACCGAAGAACAAAGGGAACATCATACGGGATTAACTGAATCCTTGACATAGAGGTTCGACCGATAAAGATCTTCGTAGAATATGTAGGAACCAATATGGGCATCCAGGTCCCACTATTGGTTATTGACCATAGAGGTGTCTCGGTCAGGTCTACATAGTTCTCGAACCCGCAGGGTCTGCACACTTAAGGTTCGGTGATGTTTTGGTAGTATAGAGTTATGCATGGTGGTGACCGAAGGTTGTTCAGAGCCCCTAATGAGATCCCAGATATCACGAGGAGCTCCAGAATGGTCTGGAGGTAAATATTGATATATAGGAAGTCCTATTTTGCTCGCCGGAAAAGTTTCGGGCTCATAGGTAGTGTACCGGGAGTGCCGGTAGTGTACCGGGAGGCCTCCGAGAGAAGTATTTCGACCCAAGAGGCTATATGGGCAGTGGGAGGACTAATACCAGCCCTTAGTGGGCTAGACAAAGTCCCACACAAGGCCCGTGCGGCTGGAAAGAGATTCCTAAGTGGAAAAGGTGGAAAAAGGCAAAAATGGTGGAAATAAGGAAGGAGTCCTAATCCTACTAGGAGTGGAGGAGGAGCACTCCTCCTCTCCACTTCGGTCGAAGCCTAGAGGGGCTGGAGCTTGCGCCAAGCCTCCTCCTTCTCTCCTCCTATATATACTTGAGGATTTTAGGGTTTTGGACAAGATTTTCAGCCACGTGCAACCCAACCCTCTAGTTCATAGTTTCTCCTCTAGATCGGTTTCAGCTTTGCTTAGGTGAAGCCCTACTGAGATTACTCCACCACCATCGCCGCAGGGCCGTCACGCTGCCGGAGACGTCGTCTACCTCTCCGCTCCCTCTTGCTGGATCAAGAAGGCGGAGATCGTCATCAAGCTGTACGTGTGCTGAACGCGGAGGTGTCGTCCGTTCGGTGCTTGATCGGGACGGATCGTGATTGGATCGCGGGACGCTCGTCGATTTGGATCGCGAAGACGTTTGACTACATCAACCACGTTTCTTAACACTTCCCGCTTAGCGATCTACAAGGGTATGTAGATCCACTCACCCGCTCGTAGATGCTCATCACCATGTATAGATCTTGTGTGTGTGTAGGAAATTTTTTGTTTCCCATGCAACGTTCCCCAAGAAGGTGACACAAATTCTGTCTCCACCCAGTCGATGAGGAAGTCAGCCAATGCCTGTGACTTGATGGCGGTTCTTGGCTCGTACCGGATCTCATGATCGGCGAGGGCGATGACCCATTTGGCGATCCGGCCGGTGGAATCCCAGCCGCTCATGATATCGCCGAGCGGGCCTTGCTCACCACGGTAATGGTATGCTCCTGGAAGTATTGCTTGACCTTCTTGGCGGCGAAGTATATGCCATAGCACATCTTTTGGTAGTGGGGGTAGTTTTGCTTGGACGCGGAGAGGACCTTGCTGACGTAGTACACGGGTTGCTGGACCGGCAGGGACTTTCCCTCCTCTGGTCACTCCACCACCAGGACGACGCTGATGACTTGGGTGGTCACCGCGATGTAGGCGAGAAGTGGTTCCTTCTCAGCCGGCGCGGCCAAGATGGGCGCACGGGTGAGAGCCTTCTTGACGTTGTGGAAAGCCTCGTCCGCCTCGTCGGGCCAATCGAACACGCCTGGTTTCTTGGTGTGACCCGGCTCGATCAGAGTCGTCTTGCGAAGGAGCCCGTAGAGGGGCAGGGCCTTCTCCCCTAGCCGGCTAATGAACCGGCTAAGCGAGGCAAGGAAGCTGGTGAACTTTTGGACGTCGCAGATCCGGGTCGGATTGGGCATGCGCTCAATCGCGCTGATCTTCTTGGGGTTCGCTTCGATGCCGCGAGCGGACACGAAGAAACCCAGGAGTTGGCCGGCTGGGACACCGAAGACACACTTCTCCGGGTTGAGCTTGATCTTGTACTCATGCTGGTTCGTGAAGGTCTCCCGGAGATCGTTGAGGAGGCTGAAGTGCTTCTTGTTTTGACGATGATGTCATCCACATAGACGTGGACGTGGACGTTCCTGCCTATCTGAGGCAGGAGGCACTTCTGCATGCACCGCTGGAAGGTGGCGCCTGCGTTCTTCGAGACAAAGGACATGGTGATGTAGTAGTAGACCCCAAAGGGCGTGATCAAGGTGGTCTTGAGTCAGTCTTCTAGGTCCAGCTTGATCTGGTGGTAGCCGGAGTAGGTGTCCAGGAATGACAGCAAGTCGCAGCCGGCCGTGGAGTCGATGACTTGATCGATCTGGGGTAGGGCGAATGGGTCCTTGGTACACGCCTTGTTCAGGCTAGTATAGTCGATGCACATGCGCCAGGTCTTGTTCTTCTTCAGCACCAGGACTAGGTTGGTCAGCCAGTCCGGGTGGAACACTTCCATGATGAACCTAGCTATGACTAGACGGGCGATCTGTTCTCCTATGGTACGCCGCTTCTCCTCAAAGAAGTGGTGCAGGGGTTGCTTGACCAGCTTGACGTCCGGCCGGACGTGTAGTTTGTGCTCGGCGAACTTCCTCGGAACACCCGGCATATCCTTGGGGGACCATGCAAAGATGTTCCGATTCTCACGGAGGAAGTCGACGAGCTCGCCTTCCTATTTGCTGTCGAGGTGGGATCCGATGGTGACTCACTGAGCCAGGTTGGTCGGGTCAAGCGGGATTTGCTTGGTGTCCTTGGATGGCTGGAAGGAGGCCTTGCCGGCAGACTACGAGGGGGGGCACGACTGGCTGGCTAGCGGCAAGGGCCACGAGCCAGTCGAGTTGCCACTTCTCCTTGGCGATTTCCAGGGCCTCGGCCAGCCGGCTGCCATCTCGAGAGCACTCGATTGACATCTTGTAACCGTCCGTGATGGTGATGATTCCCTTGGGGCCCAGCTTCTTGAGCTTGAGGTAGGCGTAATGGGGGACCGCCATGAATTTGAAAAGGGCTGGCCGGCCCAGCAGCGTGTGGTAGGGGCTCGTGGGGTCCACGACCTCGAACAGCACCGGCTCGCGGCGAAAGTGGTCTGGTCCGCCGAAGAGGACGTCGAGCGTGATCTTGCCAATAGGGGAGCAGGACTTTCCAGGCACGATGCCGTGGAAGACCGTCCGGCTCGCCTGTAGGTCTTCTATCTTCAGCCCCAGCTTGTGCATCGTGTCGAGGTACAGGATGTTGATCCTGCTGCCACCATCAACCAGCACCCGCTTGAAGTGGCAAGTGCGCTTCTCGATGGCGATGGTGGGGTCAAGGACCAGGGCGTAGCTGCCAGGATTTGCCATTATGGTGGGATGATCCTCTTGGCTCCAGGTGACCGGCTTCTCCGACGAGTGCATGAACTAGCGAGTTGCCTACATGGTGGCGTTCACCTCATAGTGGAGCCGGCGCTGAGCGTGTTTTCTCGTCTCTTCGCTGGTGAAGACAATGTAATAGTCGTCTTGGTTAGGGAACTGGTCGATCAGGCAACCGTCATTCTGGGTCGGAGCCGGAGGCGGCGCCGGGGCGGCAGCTTGGGCCGGGGCCGGCGCGCGGGCAGGCGGCATGGGGGAGCTGGAAGGCCGTCCCCCCGGGCTAATCGCCGTGATAAGCTGCACTGCCGGAGCGTGTGCGTCGAGGGTTTGGCCCCTGACTGGTTCTTGTAGGGAAGGTGAGCTTCGGCTGCCAGGCAGCCTTGCCAGTGCGTTGGCGCTGACTGGAAGGCTAGGCAGCCGGCTCCTGCTCCTCAATGGTGCTAACTTGCCAGCTCGTGTAGCGGGGATCCGGCTGGTCATTCTTGCATTTGTTGTTCTATGGCTGTCGGTTGTCGGTAGCCAACCGGAACATTGCCGGTGTTGTCGTTGCCTTGCCGGGCAGGGTCGTCTTGACCCGGATGGCTGAATCAGCCGTGGCGAGTTTGTCTGCCTTGGTCATGAGCTCGGCAAGCGTGGCTGGCTTGGAGAAGAGAAGCTTGTGCTTGAGGGGAGTGTCGTCTCGATGGCCTTCCATGAAGTACTGCATGTTTTGCACCTCGTGCACCCCCTCACGGGAGTTGCGGAGCTCGGTCCACCGCGTGAGGTAGTCGCGGAGGAACTTGTCCGGCCCCTGAACGCACATGGCGAGTTCATGGGGGCGGGAAGGCCACTTGTAGGTTTCGGCGAAGTTGCGGACGAAGGCGTCCTCGAAGTCCGTCCAGGTGTTGATGCTGCCGGCCGCCAGGGTGTTGAGCCAGGTGCGAGCCAAGCCGATTAACATGAGGGGAGCATAGCTAATGGCTACGCGCTTGTTTCCCCTGGCGATGCCGACCGCGGTGGTGTAGTCGATCAACTAGTCCTTGGGCTTGGCGGCCCCGTTATACTTTTGTGGGGACCCCGACTCGTAAGTCGTGCTCTCCAATGCATGTGTATAGTGATCCCAGAGATCAATGCTCACTGAACACACAGAAGCTGAATAACAAGAGTCTTAGATCCACACTTAACGTCTTACACAAATAATGACCATGAAGGTCTTAGTCTTACATAGATAGGGCCGCACGGGCCAAACACTTAACTAGAACAAGCAGCGGAAATCTTGATCAAAAGCGTGAACCCATGCCATCTGCCTTAACCTACAGGCATTTTGACTGGGAAGCGTTCTAGTTCGCATGTTCGTCTCCAACAAACTCTTCAACATACTCCTGTTCTTCCATGCCTGACCAATTAAATAACCAGTGGAAAGCCAATGAGTACTTTGAATGTACGCGCAAGCAACCCAAGTTGTGGAACAAGGTAATAATGATGCATGATATAGCACTAAGAAGGTGATTTTGCGGAAAGCCAATTTGAATGCAAATGTCATGATCAAGTAACTACTGAGCATGCATCAACAATTAGCAGATAACCATTTGAACAAGTTGCAGATATCAACATAAGTAGAGGTTGAACACCTTGTGTTCATTCATCATTCTAAGTCATCAGACTTAGATCACTTCCCATGCTAAGTCATCAGACTTAGTTCAAGTACCATCTGTGTCTCCAACACACCCACACACCCGTTGTGAAAACATTTGGACGTAGCACAAGAGCGGTCATCCAACTGTCCTTGACCGTGGACACGGCTATTCGAATAGTTTTACACTCTGCAGAGGTTGCACACTTTAACCACAAGACTCGGGGAACTTCTGTGTCATCCACGACTCGCGGTATTTAACGTACCCTAGGTAAGCACCCGAACAATGCCTTTCCCATGGTGATACTAAACAAAGAGTCCACTTGTTGGTGCCATCCCTCATGATATACATCACTCGTACCATCCATGAGGGCACGCAACGGTGTGCCTAGTGCCTCTAAAGAAAGTGCATGACCTTCCACTCAGGGATGACCACGTTTCAATAGTGACGACTTCACTCTTGCCACT
Organism: Hordeum marinum; assembly: GCA_022496015.1. Lineage (NCBI taxonomy): Eukaryota > Viridiplantae > Streptophyta > Magnoliopsida > Poales > Poaceae > Hordeum > Hordeum marinum. The sequence goes on from CM039672.1 coordinate 393,959,276, forward strand.
AGTAATGCGGGCTCCTTGCTAGCATCAACCATAGTAATCAACAAAGCCCCGTCCCATAAGGGGTATCGTGGTCATACATGTAAGGTTGGAATAACGGTCGCAACTTACACCAATCCGTTTTCGAAAACCACAACTTGTCCCGGTACACCACTTCTTTCTCAAGTGGTCACCCATCTCATCATCATCTCCCTCGGGCATTAGTGGCACCCGACAGGGTTTTCGAAAAATCTTTGAAATCATTTCCTTTCTTGCCATCACTATGCATAAGTTCCATCCCATTGCGTAGCATCTATTAGCAACCTAACTACTCCCACCCGTAAAACCCTCATAAGGTGGTAGGTCATGCACAATGCAAGTCTCAATGGAAACGTATCGGAGGCATCCCACCGAAAGGGGAACACCACATCACATGATCAATTTTGATGAAAGTAAAGTGCTATATGACATGCAATAAAAATGGTTTCTCATCATGGTCAAAGGGCTGCTTGCCTGGCTCAACAAAGTCTCCGGGATCTTCGAAGTCTTCAGGTCCAACTTCTTCGTCAACCGTGCATCTATCGTCGCGAAATAAAGCAATAAAAATAAGCAATCACACATAACAGAGCACTCAATCTACTACCAAAAATGTTAACCTCCTCTGATAAATACTAAATGTCGTACTAAAAATATCCTCCTAGAGTTTTGTTGTGAAAAACATTTTGAAAATAAAATAACAGAGGCAAAAAGGTGTCTATATAAAGGTTTTTAAATGAAAAGTACTAAAAATAGTTTCAAACATTTTTATAAATGGCACCAATAAATTCTAGGGATTATTTCAAGATTTTAGGTGGAAGAATTATTGGCATTGGATAAATCTTCAAATCTGTGGGAATTTTGGAAGTTGCAGGAAAAATAAAAAAGGAAAAAGGAAACAGGCATAGTGCCCTGGCTGGAGGAGGCCAGCAACTGGGCCGGCCCAGAGGCCAACCAGTCCAAGCGAACCGGTGGGCGCACGCGCGCGCGCGTTCGATCCTGACGGCTGGGCCCCGAAGGCCAGCGACAGAGAGAGGAGGGGGAGGGAGGTGAGGATGACAGGCGGGCCCTTCCTGTCATCTTCAATCTCGTGACAGGAGGTCGCCATGCTCACTCGAGGTGATGCAGGGCACGACGACGGCGCGCGAAGGCGGGGATGAGATCAGCGTCGAACCGTCGTTCCTCTGGCGGTCGAAGGAGCACTTGGGGCCGACGGAGTCGCCGGCGACGAGCTCCTACAGCGGAGGGCGCTTCAGGAGGGGTCACCGGGGCCGTCCCGTGCTGCAAAAAGGACGGGAGGAAGAGGGGAAAGCATCAGTGTGGCGAGGGAGGATCAACGAGAGAGGAATGGGGGCTAGAGGGGCTCTGTACCCGGAGATCGACGATGAGGTCGCCGCGGCGGTCCTCGACCCGATTCTGAGCGCAAGAGCTACGGGAGGTCCTCGGAGCGCGCGGGGGGGCTACTAGGGAGAGGAGAGAGAGCAGAGGGGAGAGAGGGGTCCGGGAGGCCTTTTTATAGTGGGGCACGAGTCCACAGACGAGCCATGCACCGGGGAGGACATGATGAGGCCAGAGGGAGAGGGAGACTTGCGGGGCTGCTCGGGGGCGTTCCTAAGGCTAGTCTACGTCGTGCGGGAGCAATGGGAGAGAGAGAAGAGAGCGTGTGCGAGGTCATGGGTTCGCCAAGCCGGGCGGCACTCGGCACGTGCGGGAGGAGGGAGGAGAAGGAGGAGAGAGGAGGGGGCCGACAGTGTAGCGTGTCACGGGGGCCGACAGTGTAGCGTGTCACGGACGCCGAGGGCGCCTCGGGGGACACACGGGGGAGGCCCAAGGTGGTCGGGGCCCGCCATTGGGCGGCGACTACAGTGTGGGATTGCACTATAGCATGCTCCAGAGCATGTGTTTGGCCGGCATTGCTGCTGCCTACATGCTCTGGGGTGCCCACCTTGTCCACTAGCTCTTGGGGGGCCTGGAGATGCTCTTGGATGCCTTAGAGGCTAAGGAGAGTTAGGGGAGAAAAGAAATTGGCAGGGAAGGATAGAAAAAGATGCTGCCAGGGTAGAAATAGGGGTTTTACCCCACCTCACAGTGGTCTGATGACTTGGGACTTTTACAGGGGGTGAAATGCATCTATGTGAGGTCGTGGTAAAAAGTTGGGGCCAAGGGTAAAAGGGAATGGGGTGAAAAAGGTGGTTTTACCAAATCACCAGAAGGTGTTTGATGGAGTTTCGGTCAAGAAAATGTTTCCACCTTACTGAGATATTTACCAGGGTGAAAGGCTAGGTAGAAATGAGGGGATTCACCATGTTTGAGCTCAAGAGGAAAAAGTTGACAATGGAAATTTGATGAACCCTAGAAATTGGCAGAATCAGATTTCTGTAGGTCCATTTATGCTAGACTTTTACCCTTGATGCACCACTTAGTGTATCATCACTATTTGGTCATTAGAGCATGCCCACAAAGTTTGAGGCCAAGGGGAGACACTTCACAATGTAAAGTTGCTCAAATTTGATTCTGGACAGCAGTTGGTTTGGGATGGTTTGATGAACCAAACCAACTTGGATTGAGATGAAACTTAGCAATATCATCACCCATGATAGTGTTGACTTGCTAGAATTTTCTTGGAATTTATTGATAATATTTCTTATAGAAATATTTCAAAAGATTGATTTGAACAGAAAGGGTTTTGAGGGGATTTGCCTATGATCTGATCATGTCCATGTGTTGAAACTCATATATATGGGAAATATGTGTCCACTGAGTTTCTCTAAAGTTTCTCAAATATTTTCAAAGCATTTAAATATTTTTTCCCTAAGAAATTCCATTTCTAGCCTTAAGAAAAAGCCTTTAAATAAAATGTGAAAATAATATTTAAACTAATATTTTGTGGTTTTGGGAAGTCATATTTATATTAGGTTTGGAATAAAGCCTTTGGAAAAGAAGAATCCACCCAATTTGAAGACTTGCAGTGCAAACCTCACTTTAGGGGGTTTTGAAAACCTATTTTGAATAAATCGTTTTTGGTTAAAACAAAATTTGATAAAAATAGTTTTGGGCACTATTCACATGGCATGATCATTGGGCAAGGGGTTTGGGACATGGAAGATGAATATGAAGTGGAATAGAATCTAGTAGTGCCATAAAACACAATCAACAAGCAAGCAAACAACATAGCAAGCAAGCACAAGCACATAGAAAAAGTTTTAGTTGGCTCCAAATTTTATAAGCCCAAACATAACAATGTGCTACAAACACAGGGTGTGACAGACCTTCCCCCCTTACAGGAGTCGCGTCCTCGAGATTCCTAGGCTAAGCGCTAAAAAGATAAGGGAACTCCGATCTAACATAATCTTCATGCTCCCAGGCTGCTTCTGCTTCAGTGTAGTTCCTCCACTAGACCTTGAAGTACTTGATCGTGCGGCTTCGGGTTCAGCGCTCGTCTTCATCCAGAATGCGAACTGGCCTCTCACGATAAGTGAGATCTGGCTTAAGATCGATGGCTTGATGGTCGATGTCCTTGTAGAGGTCGGGGCGGTTGGGAACTTGCAGACACTTCCAGAGCTGTGACACGTGAAAGACGTTGTGCACATCCGACAGCTTGGAAGGTAACTCTAGCTGATATGCAACTTCTCCTCGCTTGTCGGTGATCTTGAAGGGGCCGATGAATCTGGGTGCGAGCTTCCCTTTGATGTAGAAACGCTTGTTCCCTTTGAGAGGCGTGACTCGGAGGTAAACATGGTCCCCAACACGGAAACTCATGTCTCGGCGGTGAGAGTCGGTGTAGCTCTTTTGCCTAGTCTTCGCGGTCTCAAGGAGTTCTCGGATAAGTTGAACTTGCTCTTCGGCTTCATGGAGGATGTCTGGCCCAAAAACTAATCCTTCTCTAGTCTCTGACCAGTTGAGGGGAGTACGAAACTTGTGTCCATACAACACCTCTAATGGTGCCATCTGAAGATTCGACTGATAGCTGTTGTTGTAGGAGAACTCGACGAATGGTAGGCAATCTTCCCACTTGGCTCCATATGCTAAATCACAAGCTCGGAGCATGTCTTCGAGTATCTGATTTACTCGCTCTGCTTGTCCTCCGGTCTAAGGGTGAAATGCAGTGCTGAAGGAGAGCTTGGTCCCCAATGCTTCTTGGAACCTATTCCAGAATTTTGAGGTAAACTGGATTCCTCGGTCTGACACAATCTCCTTAGGAACCCCATGGAGGCTCACAATCCAGTTAATGTAGAGGTTGGCCAACTGGTTCCCATTGTAGGTCGTCTTGACAGGAATTAAGTGGGCTACCTTGGTCAGATGGTCGACAATGACCCAAATGGAATCATGTCCATTGCTTGACCTCAGCAAACCAGTGATGAAATCCATCCCGACTTAATCCCACTTCCATTCAGGCACTTTGAGGGGCTGCAGTAATCCAGCGGGTCGCTGATGTTCAGCCTTGACCCTTTGGCATATGTCACACTTAGCCACGGACGTGCCTATCTCCCGTTTCATGCCATGCCACCAGAAACTTGCGTTGAGGTCTTGGTACATCTTGGTTCCTCCAGGGTGGATGGAGCATGGAGTGTCATGAGCTTCTTGCAAGATCAGGTTTTGAGCTCCTCTTTATTGGGTACGCAGATGCAATTCCCGAACCATACAACTCCTTGTTCGTCCATCGAGAATCCTGGGGCCTTGCCTATATTGATCTTCCTCTTGATGCCTTCAATGCTCTCATGTCCCTTCAGGGTTTGTTTGATATCGTCCATCAAGGTAGGCTTTGCTACAAGGATGGCAAGAAATCCTGGTGCAACCAGTTCCAAGCCGAAGCTCTCAAGTTCTTCATACAGGGCGGGCAACCTTTCCTTAATCATAGCATTTAAGGAACAAGCCTTTCTACTTAAGGCGTCTGCTACCACATTGGCATTTCCAGGGTGGTATTGAACACTGAGGTCATAATCCTTGATCAATTCCAACCATCTTCACTGCCTCATGTTCAACTCCTTTGAGTGAAGATATACTTCCAACTCTCGTGGTCTGTGAATATCTCACATCGCTTCCCCAGAAGGTAATGTCGCCATGTCTTCAAGGCATGAACCACGGCTGCCAACTCGAGTTCATGAGTGGCGTAGTTCTCTTCATGGTGTCGTAGCTGTCTTGATAGATATGGTACAACTCTTCCTTCTTGCATCAAAACACCTCCAAGCCCGGTTCTTGATGCATCGCAATAAATCACAAACTCCTTGTGAATATCAGGGGTGGCCAAGACAGGTGCAGTGGTCAATCCCTTCTTGAGCTCCTGGAAGCTTTCCTCGCACTTAGCAGTCCATTTGAACTTCTTGTCCTTCTTCAAAAGTTGGGTCATGGGTCGGGCAATGCTTGAGAACCCTTCCATGAACTTGCGGTAATAAACCGCGAGTCCAAGGAAGCTCCTGACCTCCTTCATGGTGGTTGGGGTTTGCCACTCAGTCACGGCTTCAATCTTGGCAAGATCCACTGATAATCCTTCCGCAGTCAACAAATGACCCAATAATCCAACTTCATGCTGCCAAAATTCACACTTACTGAACTTCGCATGAAGCTGGTGCTCTCGAAGCTTCTCTAGGACCAATCCGAAGTGTTCCTCATGTTCTTCTTCTGTCTTGGAGAAGATGAGTAAGTCATCAATGAAGACGACAACGAACTTGTCCAAATATTCCGTGAAGACTCTATTCATCAGGTACATGAAGTAGGCAGGGGCATTGGTTAACCTGAATGACATGACCGTGTACTCATACAGGCCATACCGGGTTACAAATGTCGTCTTCGGAATGTCTTGGGGTCTGATCTTTAGCTGATAGTACCTAGACCTGAGATCGATCTTGGAGAACACCTTAGCTCCATTCAACTGATCAAACATGTCTTTAATCTTGGGGAGTGGGTAGTTGTTCTTTATTATGACTTCATTGAGAGAACAGTAATCGACACACAGTCTGATAGTTTCGTCCCTCTTTGACACGAATAAAATAGGTGATCCCCAAGGAGAGGCACTTGGGCAAATGAATCCTTTTCTGAGATGCTCTGCCAGTTGCTTCTTCATCTCAGCCAACTCTTCGGATCCCATCCTATAGGCCTTCTTATAGATGGGTCTTGATCCGGGCATAAGCTCAATGATGAACTCAATGTCGCGGTCAGGAGGCATTTCAGGCAGCTCGTCAGGAAACACATCCAGGTACTCACATACCACTGGCACTTGATCCAACTCAACTCCCGATAGGCAGTTAGCCTGAGGGGCTTGAGTGGAGGCAGGGTTGGGAACAAACTTGACTTCCACTCCTTGGCTATTGGTCATGGTGACGATCCTTTTGGCACAGTCTAGCATGCCTTGGTGCTTGGTCAACCAATTCATGCCAAGGATTATGTCCAAGCCGGGTGAATCCAGAAGTATAAGGTCTGCTAGGAAGTCTACCCCGTTGATGTCAATCTTCACTCCCTTACACCCTATCCTAGACTTCATAACTGAACCGGGGGTTTGTATCAACATACAACTACACAGGGGTGTAGGTTTCATGCCACTCTCTAGTGCAAACTTTTGGGTGACAAAAGAGTGCGAACCTCCACAATCAAATAATACTGTTGCTGGGGTTGAGTTGATGAGGAACGTACCCAGTATGACGTCCAGGTCTTCCTGGGCTTCCTTTGCGGTGACATGATTCACACAAGGAGATGGGTTCCTTGGTGATGCTCCACGAGCTTGACCTTGATTTGGCGCATTGGGGCGCGATGCATCTGGCTTCCTGTTGGGGCAAAGCTTAGAGATGTGTCCAAACTGACCACATCCAAAGCAAGTGACTTGCCAAGGGTTTTTGTTGAAGTTTCTGCCACCGTTGTTGTTATTGGGGTTGTTGTTGTAGGCTGGCCTAGGATTGGCATACTACTAAGGCTGGTAGCTCGAACGATGTGCAGGAGGTCTAGCCTGCTGCGGCTGATAGGTTGGCTTGGCTGGGGCTGCCTGCTAGGGGCGAGGCTTCTAGTTGCTGGGGCTACCCTTGCTGATCATCTTGCGTTTGCGAGTGTCATCGATGGCACGACGCTTGTCTTCCAACATGAGGGCCTTGTTCACCATGTAGAAGAAAGTGCGACAGTCGCAGATGATGAGTTGATACTGCAGGACCTGTTGGAGTCCTTCCATGAAGCGCTCCTTCTTGGCAGCCTCCATGCTGACATCTTTAGGTGCATACCTTGACAGTAGGTTGAACTTCTGTGGTACTCCTTGATAGAGCCACTTCCTTGCTTTAGCGCTCGGAATTCTCTCTTCTTGATAGCCATGATCCCAGAAGGAATATGGGCAGTGCGGAATCCTCCCTTGAAGCCTTTCCACGTGATCACATGTTCTCCTTGCATGACTTTGAATCCATCCCACCAAGCTCGGGCGGTACCTCCAAGGCAGTGAGAGGCATAAAGCACCTAATCATGATCCTCATTGCAGTTGACCAATGCAAGGAGGTCCTCGATGGTGTGGATCCAGTAATCAGCATCCAATGGTTTAACAGTCTCGGTGAAGGTTGGGGGCGAGTTCCTCATGAACTCAGATAGCATGGAGCGTCCATTGTCGTTCTTGCCTTGCTGCTGGTTGTTCACAAGGGCCTGAGCCATCTGCTAGATTGCAACATTGTTGGCTTGGCGCTCCTCCCAGAGAACTTGGAGAAACTGAGCTATGGTCATGTTCTCGAGCGCAGGTGGTGGCGGGGGAATGTTGCCTCGTGGCTGCTCCTGGTGTCCTCCAGCGTGAGCACCCCCACCAGCTCCCTATTGCTGGCTCGAGTTGCCGGCTTCAGGGTTGGTGAAGGAGCTGTTGTGGGTAGCAGTCACCATCCTGTTTGGAGCAGCCAAGTCAAACAACTGGGATTGACAATAGGATAAGCAATAACGGAAAAGTGCACCTAAGGGGGTCGGTCAAGTGCAAGTGTGTTAAAACAAGGGTCGAAAGACCAACACCATATATTAAGATAGATGATGGAGTCGCTTACATGTTGCCTGAGGCAAAAGCGCGACTTGCATTGGAACACAAACAAAAAAACAAACAATAAGCACACATGGTTTCATATGAACCATTACACGGACTCGACTTCGCATGAGGGATACATGACTGAACCTACCCTAGGGGTTCTGGGACTCAGGTGGTGGAGTGCTTGGTCTTGTAGTCACGCTCCTGTAGGTCTTCCTCCTATTCATCATCTGAACGGGCATCGTTCCCAGTCAAAGGGGTCGGGGAATGAGGAGGTCCATCCCGATGACGCTTCGCAGGCGGGTCGGTGAAGAGATCACGGTACTCCTTCGCACTCATGCGACGACTACGCGTAGGTGCATCACTAGTTGGGGGTACTCCTCCTCGATATGCGACAGCTGGTCGTCTCTCGGGGGCTCCATCCTTCTTGATCTTGTCTGGGTTCGTCTTGGCTTGTCGAAGTAGTTCTCGGGTGTGGTGATGTTCCTCGCGGAGCTTCATGAACTCCTTCATCAAGTTGTGAACTAGACTATCGGCAGAGAGGCTGAAATAGGTCTGGAACCTGAGTGGTGTGCCATCTTCCTTGGTCGGAATCAGCATCCAACTCTCGCCAAAGTCATCCTTCCTGAAGGGGAGGTAGCGAGTAGCTGGCTTGTCAGCCATCTCTGGAATGATGTCTCGAAGGTGCAGGAGTGCCTTGCGTGCAGCTGTCTCGACGGCAAACATCATGGTCTCCATCCGTGATCCTTCAAAGAACCAACTGGTTGGGGAGTCGTTTTCCTTCACGAGCACATCTACATGGTACTCCTTTGTGACGGCATCGACCCAGTGCTCGTGGTAGAGGAAAATGGGTGGTTGGCAAAACTGGCACTTCTCTAGGCTATCCCCAAGGAGTAAGGGAAAGCCGGATCTCAGGAAGGCTTCGGGTACGACGGCCATCTACAAAGGTTTGAAAGGAGGAGAGTCAGCAAAGTGTTGTGTGCAGCATAAGAGGTAAATAGTGCAGAATTCCTAAGTTCCAATGCTAGGTGTAGTTTTGAAAACGACTTTTATCATGTCTAACATCCATGCTAACAAGGGCTTCCTACTATCAGGAAGGCTCTGATACCAGCTCTGTGGGGACCCCGACTCGTAAGCCGTGATCTCCGAATGCACATGTATAGTGACCCCAGAGATCAATGCTCACTGAACACACAGTAGCTGAATAACAAGAGTCTTACATCCACACTTAGCGTCTTACACAAATAATGACCACGAAGGTCTTAGTCTTACATAGATAGGGCCGCATGGGCCAAACACTTAACTAGAACAAGCAGCGGAAATCTTGATCAAAAGCGTGAACCCATGCCATCTACCTTAACCTACAGGCATTTTGACTGGGAAGCGTCCTAGTTCGCATGTTCATCTCCAACAAACTCTTCAACATACTCCTATTCTTCCATGCCTAGCCAATTAAATAACCAGTGGAAAGCCAATGAGTACTTTTAATGTACTCGCAAGCAACCCAAGTTGTGGAACAAGGTAATAATGATGCATGATATAGCACTAAGAAGGTGATTTTGCGGAAAGCCAATTTGAATGCAAATGTCATGATCAAGTAACTAGTGAGCGTGCATCAACAATTAGCAGATATCCATATGAACAAGTTGCAGATATCAAGAAAAGTAGAGATTGAACACCTTGTGTTCATTCATCATGCTAAGTCATCGAACTTAGATCACTTCCCATGCTAAGTCATCGGACTCAGCTCAAGTACCATCTGTGTCTCTAGCACACCCACACACCCATTGTGAAAACATTTGGACGTAGCACAAGAGCGGTCATCCAACTGTCCTTGACCGTGGACACGGCTATTCGAATAGTTTTACGCTCTGCAGAGGTTGCACACTTTACCCACAAGACTCGGGGAACTTCCGTGTCATCCACGACTCGCGGTATTTAACATACCCGAGGTAAGCACCCGAACAATGCCTCTCCCATGGTGATACTAAACAAAGAGTCCACTTGTTGGTGCCATCCCTCATGATATACATCACTCGTATCATCCATGAGGGCACGCAACGGTGTGCCTGGTGCCTGTAAAGACAGCGCATGACCTTCCACTCAGGGATGACCCCGTCTCAAGAGTGACCACTTCACTCTTGCCACTAGTAATGTGGGATCCTTGCTAGCATCAACCATAGTAATCAACAAAGCCCCGTCCCATAAGGGGTATCGTGGTCATACATGTAAGGTTGGAATAACGGTCGCAACTTACACCAATCCGTTTTCGAAAACCACAACACTCACTTGTCCCGGTACACCACTTCTTTCTCAAGTGGTCACCCATCTCATCATCATCTCCCTCGGGCATTAGTGGCACCCGACGGGGTTTTTGAAAAATCTTTGAAATCATTTCCTTCTTTGCCATCACTATGCATAAGTCCCATCCCATTGTGTAGCATCTATTAGCATCCTAACTACTCCCACCCTCATAACCCTCATAAGGTGGTAGGGTCATGCACGATGCAAGTGTTAATGGAAACATATCGGAGGCATCCCACCGAAAGGGAAACAACACATCACATGATCAATTATGATGAAAGTAAAGTGCTATATGACATGCAATAAAAATGGTTTCTCATCATGGTCAAAGGGATGCTTGCCTAGCTCAACAAAGTCTCTGGGGTCTTCGAAGTCTTCGGGTCCAACTTGTTCGTCAACCACGCAGTCTATCATCACAAAATAAAGCAATAAAAATAAGCAATCACGCAAAACAGAACACTTAATCTACTACCAAAATTTTTTACCTCCTGTGATAAATACTAAATGTCATACTAAAAATATCCTCCTAGAGTTTTGTTGTGAAAAACATTTTGGAAATGAAATAACAGAGGCAAAAAGGTGCCTATATATAGGTTTTAAAATAATACAATACTAAAAATAGTTTCAAACATTTTTATAAATGGCACTAATAAATTCTAGGGATTATTTCAAGATTTTTGGTGGAAGAGTTATTGGCATTGGATAAATATTCAAATCTATGGGAATTTTGGAAGTTGTGAGAAAAATAAAAAAGGAAAAAGGAAACGGGCACAGTGCCCTGGCCGGAGGAGGCCAGCAACTGGGCCGACCAGAGGCCATCCAGCCCAGGCGAACCGGCGCGCACGCGCGTTTGAACTTGACGATTGGGCCCTGAAGGCCAGCGATAGAGAGAGGAGGGGGGAGGTGAGGATGACAGGCAGGCCCCGCCTATCATCTTCAACCTCGCGACAGGGAAGCCGGCGTGCTCACTGGTGATGATGTAGGGCACGGCGACGGCGGGCGAAGGCGGGGATGAGATAAGCGTTGACCCGCCGTTCCTCTAGAGGTCGAAGGAGCACTTAGGGTAGACGGAGTCGCCGGCGATGAGCTCCTATGGCGGAGGGCGCTTCGGGAGGGGTCACCAGGGCCGTCCCGTGCTGCAAAAAGGACGGGAGGAATAGGGGAAAGCATCAACGCAGTGAGGGAGGACCAATGGCATAGGAATGGGGGCTAGAGGGGCTCTGTACCCGAAGATCGACAATGAGGTCGCCGCGGCGGTCCTCGGCCCGATTCCGAGCGCAGGAGCTACGAGAGGTCCTCGGAGCACAAAGGGGGGTTACTGGGAAGAGGAGAGAGAGAGAGAGCAGAGGGGAGAGAGGGGTCCGGGAGGCCTTCTCATAGCGGGCCACGAGTCCACCGATGAGCCATGCGCCGGGGAGGACGTGGCAGAGGCCAGAGGGAGAGGGAGACTCGCGGGGCTGCTCGAGGGCGTTCCTTGGGCTGGTCTATGCCGAGCGGGAGCAATGGGAGAGAGAGTGGAGAGCGCACGTGCGAGGTCATGGGTTGGTCGAGCCGGGCAGCGCTCGGCACGGCGCGGGAGGAGGGAGGGGAGAAGGAGGAGAGAGGAGGGGGCCGACAGTGTAGTGTGTCACGGACGCCGAGGGCACCTTGGGGGACACATGGGGGAGGCCCAAGGTGGTCGGGGCCGGCCATTAGGAGGCGGCTACAGTGCGGGAGTGCACTATAGCTTGCTCCAGAGCATGCATTGGGCCGGCATTGCTGCTGCCTGCGCGCTCTAGGGTTCCCATCTTGTCCACTAGCTCCTGGGGAGCCTGGAGATGCTCTTGGATGCCTTAGATGCTAAGGAGAGCTAAGGAGAAAAGAAATGGACAGGGGAGGATAGAAAAGATGCTGCTAGGGTAGAAATAGGGGTTTCACCCCACCTCACAGTGGCTTGATGACTTGGGACTTTTACAGGGGGTGAAATGCATCTATGTGAGGTTGTGGCAAAAAGTTGGGGCCAAGGGTAAAACGGAATGGGGTGAAAAAGCTAGTTTTACCAAATAACCAGAAGGTGTTTGATGGAGCTTTGGTCAAGAAGATGTTTCCACCTTACTGAGATATTTACCAGGGTGAAAGGCTAGGTAGAAATGAGGGGATTCACCAAGTTTGAGCTCAAGAGGAAAAAGTTAACAATGGAGATTTGATGAACCCAAGAAATTGGCAGAATCAGATTTCTGTAGATCCAATGATGCTGGGCTTTTACCCTTGATGCACCACTGAGTGTATCATCACTATTTGGTCATTAGAGCATGCCCACAAAGTTTGAGGCCAAGGGGAGACACTTCACAATGTAAAGTTTCTCAAATTTGATTCTGGACAGGAGTGGGTTTGGGATGGTTTGATGAACCAAACCAACTTGGATTGAGATGAAACTTTGCAAGATCATCACCCATGATAGTGTTGACTTGCTAGAATTATCTTGGAATTTATTGAGAATATTTCTTATAGAAATATTTCAAAAGCTTGATTTGAGCATAAAGGGTTTTGAGGGGATTTGCCGATGATCTGATCATGCCCTTGTGTTGAAACTCATATATATGGGAAATATGTATCCACTGAGTTTCTCTAAAGTTTCACAAATATTTTCAAAGCATTTAAATATTTTTTCCTAAGAAAATACATTTTTGGCCTTAATAAAAAGCCTTTAAATAAAATGTGAAAATAATATTTTGTGGTTTTGGGAAGTCATATTTATAGTAGGTTTGGAATAAAGCCTTTGGTAAAGAAGAATACACCCAATTTGAAGATTTGTAGTGCAAACCTCACTTCAGGGGGTTTTGAAAACCTAATTTGAATAAATCATTTTTGGTTAAAACAAATTTGATCAAAATAGTTTTGGGCACTATTCACATGGCATGATCATTAGGCAAGGGGTTTGGGACATGGAAGATGAATATGAAGTGGAATAGAATCTAGTAGTGCCATAGAACACAATCAGCAAGCAAGTAAACAACATAGCAAGCAAGCACAAGCACATAGAAAAAGTTTTAGTTGGCTCCAAATTTTATAAACCCAGACATAACAATGTGCTACAAACACAGGGTGTGACAAATTTGGGGTGTCTCGAGGGAGAGTGAAGCTGGTAGGGAACGGCTCATTGCGAATCCGAGGGCCGAAACACGTCGGGCCAATCGAGCCCTCCTCTTCGAGGAGGGCCGACTGCGCGAGGTGGTCGATGCAGTTGCGGGCGTAGTTCTTGCTGCGGGGGACTCGCGGCGCGATCCGGGCGAGAGCTCGGGGCGGATGATGGGCGGAACCGACCATTCCGGCTCGCGATGCGGGGGTGGCGTATGCCCGCGGCTGCGCCGGCTGCCGGCGCTTCTTGGTGGCGGCCGCTGCTAGGTGGGTTGTTGGTGTGCCGGCTGCTAACAGCCGGCTGCTCACTCCCCGGCAGTTGAGAGGGCTAGGTGTTGTTTGTTTTGGCCCATCGGCCGGAGGCGCGAGGGGAAGAGGAGTGTTGAGCCGGCTGACGGCCTACAGTCCTTGTGCCCTCGCGCTCAAGCCGGGGGCTTCGAACGCGGGGCCGCCTGACACAAGCAGATGCTGCTACGCGTCAGCAGCGTCAATGAGCTCCTTGATGTGACGCTCGTGGGCGGCACGCTCTTCACCCTATAAGGTAGCCAAGTCCTCGTAGGCTACCTTGAGGGCCCACAGGTTGGCTGCAGGGGTGTCGTAGACAGGCATCTTGCCGCCCTAGGATTTCGGCAACGACACGGCCACGGTCGCGCATAGCCCCACGCCGGCTGGGCTCGGTGCCATCCGGGGTGAGACCGTAGGAGGAAGCACATTCCCGCTGAGCAGCCTCCATGCGGCGGCGCGTGGCTGGGAGGGCGGTGGCGTCCTCGAATAGGACGCGGCGGACCGCCTCGAGGTCAGCCGTGGCGGCATCGGGGTTCTCCGTCGGGGCGATAAGGGTGCTCAAGCCACGGAGGGCCACGCCGAGCGGGTTGGAAGTGCCGACACAGGCCGCGGCGGCGTCAGCCCCGGCCCGCGCACATTCGGAGGAGGTGGAGGAGATGATGGCCATTGCCCCCACGCGATCGTGGTTGCTGCTGGACTGGGTCGCAACAAGTGCGCCCATGGCCATGGGCGGATCGGCGTAGATGAGCACCTTCCTGGGGTACTCGTCTGCGGCTAGAGCCTTGGTGAGGCTGAGCCTGCCGAAGCGCTCGGTGAGTGCGTCGATGTCGGCCGCGAGGCCGACAGGGTCGCCCGCAGGGCATGTCAGAGCAAGCCCTACGAGCCCGCGGCTTTGCCTGGACGTGCGGCGGGGGCGGGGAGTGGCGAGGGGTCCCGCTCGGAGCATGAATCCGGCCGGTGCTGCGTACAACCCCATGGTGGGTGCTAACTGTCATTGTTTTCTCACGATAGATGCCACGGGTAAGCTTATCGTAGGTGGTTGGGGCCGAAGGACGCCGATGGGCTCCGGGTGCGAGATTGGGCACAAGTGGTGGCGACACACGATGTACCCAGGTTCAGGGCCCTCCGTGGGAGGTAATACCCCTTGTCCTGCTTGGTCTAGTTGGATGGATAGTTGTGTTTACAAGGGTGCTCCTGGAGCTGTGTCTATAGGAGGAAGAAGGAGCAGCCAACTTGTCCTCCTCCGTTGCTAGCGATGGCATGAGAGGAAAGTTGTATGTGGATGTGTGCGAATGATCATCCGTCCCCGTTGCATGGGGGGCTCGGGGGGGTTATAGGCCAACCCCCCGGCTCTATATATGTTCTAAAGTACAAGGGTGGAGCGACCCGACTGGCAGTCTCTCCGGCTGGCGGGGGGTCCCGCCCTTCGTGCCGTCTCGTCGCCTGTAAGGTCCACCGGCTGAGCGGTCCTGTCTCCCACTGGGGCCCGCCAGTTGGCTCTATGATTGGCCCTCGCCCACCTGCCACGGCACGGGTCGCCCAGGAGGCGTCGTCTAGCGCCAGCCGACCGAAGTCTCCGGTATGGCCAGCTGCACTGTAGCCATGCCAGGGCAGGTAACCGAGTGGGCGAGGGCGTGCCGGCATTGTTTCCCCACCCGGTCGCGCTCGCCAAGATCAGCGGCCTGGACGGTCGGATTGTAGCCATGCGCCCCAGTGCGTCGGCGACCACTGTGGCCACAGGACCGGCCGTCGTGGCGGTCACGTCTTGTCATCGTACCCATGCCCAGGCGGATGGGACGTCGCACGTCCGCCCCAGGGTCAATGGAGGATGCGGCCCGGAAGGCAGCCGGTCACGCCCAGCCGATCGGTGGTCGAGCCGATTGCACGACCAACCGCCCGTGTCGCCAGCCGGCAGCACATCAAGCCGGCCGTCCTCCAGCCGGCCATGGGCAGCTGGCCACATAGTTTTCTTCAAAGCGGAAGGGGGAGAACCCCATTGCTTTGGCCTATCTAGGGGTAATAACCCCATCAATTGTCCCATGTGAGGAAAGGATGATGGAAGCTACGATTCCCTCACAAGTGGGGATGAGACTCCAGACTTTATGAAAAATAAAAGAGGCCAGCAAAGCCCAAATAAAAAAAGAGGTCGTAGATGCCCACCAAAATAAAAAATGAGAGAAGAGAGAGAAGGGACAATGCTGCTATATTTTTTCCACACTTGTGCTCCAAAGTAGAACCATGATCTTCATGATAGAGAGTCTCCTATTTTTTCACTTTCATATACTAGTGGAAATTTTTAATTATATAATTTGTCTTGTATATTCCAATGATGGGCTTCCTAAAATTGCCCTAGGTCTTCATGAGCAAGCAAGTTGGATGCACACCCATTTAGTTTCCTTTTGAGCTTTCATACACTTATAGATCTAGTGCATCTCTTGCATGGAAATCCCTACTCACTCACATTGATATCTATTAATGGGCATCTCCATAGCCCATTGATACACCTAGTTGATGTGAGACTATCTTCTCCTTTTACTTCACAACCTCCACCATATTCTATTCCACCTATAGTGCTATATCCATGGCTCACGCTCAGGTATTGCGTGAGAAAATAGAAGTGTGAAACAATTGCTTGACTTTTCATCAGGGTTGTGCATGATATAAATACTTTGTGTGGTGAACATGGAGCATAGCCAGCCTATATGATATTGTCGGGATAACTTTCTTTTGCCATTATATTTGAAGAGATACAATTGCTTTGCTAGTATGCTTGAAATATCATTATTTTTATGTCAACATTAGGCTTTTGTTTTGAGTCTTACGGATCTGAATATTCATGCCACAATAAAGAATATTACATGGATAAATATGTTAGGTAGCATTCCACATCAAAAATTCTATTTTTATCATGTACCTACTCGAGGACGACTAGGAATTAAGCTCGGGGATGCTGATACGTCTCCAACGTATCTATAATTTTTGATCGTGTCGTGCTATTATACTATCTGTTTTGGATGTTTTATATGCATTAATATGCTATTTTATATTATTTTTGGGGACTAACCTATTAATCTAGAGCCTAGTGCCAGTTTCTGTTTTTTTCCTTGTTTTTGAGTATTGCAGATATGGAATATTAAACGGAGTCCAAACGTAATAAAATCTTCACGATGATTTTTTCTAGAACAAAAGAGATCTACCAGGCCTGTAGTGCAAGGCAAGGACCTTGCGAGGAAGTCACAAGCTAGGGGGCGCGGCCACCCCCTGGTCGCGCTTGGCAGGCTTGTGACTCCATGGGAGGAGTCCTAGCCCTAATATTTGTCTTATAAATACCCAAAAAATTTCCCCAATATCAAAAAGAGCCACGCAAATACTTTTCCGCCACCAAAAGCCTCCGTTCCTGAGAGATCCAATCTTGGAGCCTTTTCCGGTAATCTGTCGGAGGGGGATTCAATCACGGAGGGCATCTACATCAACTCCATTGACCCTCCAATGATGTGTGAGTAGTCCACCACAGACCTAAGGGTCCATAGCTAGTATCTAGATGGCTTCTTTTCTTTCTTTATGCTTCAATACCATGTTCTTCATGATCTTCATGGAGATCTATCCGATGTAATACTCTTTTGTGATGTGTTTGTCGAGATCTGATGAATTGTGGGTTTATGTTCAGATTATCCACAAATATTATTTGAGTCTTTTTTGAATTCTGATATGCACGATTTCATATCTTTGCAAGTCTCTTCGAGTTATTTTTTTGGTTTGGCCAACTAGATTGGTAATTCTTGCAATGGGAGAAGTGCTTAGTTTTGGGTTCAATCTTGCGGTATCCTCACCCATTGACAAAGTAGGGGTAGCGAGGCACGTATTGTATTGTTGCCATCAAGGGTAACAAGATGAGGTTTTCATCATATTGCTTGAGTTTATCCCTCTACATCATGTCATCTTACCTAATGTGTTACTCTGTTCTTCATGAACTTAATACTCTAGATGCAGGCAGGAGTCAGTCGATGGGTGGAGTAACTGTAGTAGATGCAGAATCGTTTTGGTCTACTTCGCACGGACGTGATGCCTATATGCATAATCATTGCCTTGGATATCTTCATAATTATTCGCTCTTCTATCAATTGCTCAACAATAATTTTGTTCACCCACCGTGATACTTTCCTTCAAGAGAGAAGCCTATAGTGAAACCTATGGCCCCCTGGGTCCACTTTCCATAATATATTTTCAGATCTATTAACCAAAAATACCAAAAATACCTTGCTGCAATTTATTTACCTTTTTACTTTCAGCAATCTTTTACATCTATCTCTATCAGATCTAATCCTTGCAAATAACCGTGAAGGGATTGACAACCCCTTTATAGCGCTGGGTGCAAGAGTTTGATTGTTTGTGTAGGTGCATCCATTCGTGACTTGCTTGTTTCTCCTACTGGATTGATACCCATGTTCTTAACAACTGAGGGAAATACTTATCTACTTTGCTGCATCACCCTTTCCTCTTCAAGGGAAAACCAATGCACGCTCAAGAGGTAGCACTCCACTATACGTATCCGGATTGCTAGTTAGTGTCATCGACGTAACCCTTTATGACGAACTCTTTATCACCTCCATTATCGAGAAACATTACCTTAGTCCTCTAATTACTAAGGATAATTTGACCGTTGTCCAGTGATCCACTCCTGAATCACTCTTCCCCTTAACCGACTCATGGCAAGGCACACACAGGTGCGGTACACATCATGGCATACTATATAGAGCCTATGGCTAAGGCATAGGGGACGAACTTCGTCATTTTTGTTTCTTCTGTCGCGGTCGAGCTTTGAGTCTTACTCAACTTCACACCTTACAAATCAGGCAAGAACTCCTTCTTTGACTGATCCATTTTGAACTCTTTCAAAATCTGGTCAAGGTATGTGCTCATTGAAAAATGTTATCAGGCGTCTTGATCTATCTCTATAGATCTTGATGCTCAATATTCAAGTAGCTTTATCCAGGTCTTCCTTTGAAAAACTCCTTTCAAACAACCCTTTATGCTTTCTAGACTACATCATTTCCGATCAACAATATGTCATCCACATATACTTATTACAAGTGCTCACACTCACTTTCTTGTAAATACAAGTTTCTCATAAACTTTGTATAAACCCAAAAACTTTGATCACCTCGTCAAAGCGTATATTCCAACTCTGAGATGCTTTCTCCAGCCCATAGAAGGATCACTGGAGCTTGCATTCCTTTTAGCATCCTTAGGACTGACAAAACCTTCTGGTTGTATCACATACAACCTTTCTGTAAGGAAACCATTCAGGAAACTATGTTTTGACATCCATATGCCAGATTTCATAATTGAAAAATGTAGCAACTACTAACATAATTCCAACAGAATTTAGCATCACTACGGGTGAGAAAGTCTCATCGTAGTCAACTCCTTGAACTAGTCGGAAATTTCTTTGCGACATACGAGCTCTATAAATGGTGACATTTACCATCAGCGTATGTCTTCTTCTTAAACATCCATTTGTACTAAACGGCATGCCGTTCAAAGGACAAATATACCAAAGTCCATACTTGGTTTTCATACATGCATCCTTTTCTTGGATTTCATGGATCCTAGCCATTTGTTGGAATCTGGGCCCACCATCGCTTCTTCATAGCTCATAGGTTCACTGTTGTCTAACAACTTGACCTCCAAGACAGGATTGACGCACCAGCCAGGGGCGGTAGGAGTTCTTGTCAACCTAAAAGGTTTGGTAGTAACTTGATATGAAGCTTCATGATCATCATCATTTGCTTCCTCTTCACTTGGTGTACGTGTCGCAGAAACATGTTTCTGCATCGTGCTACTATCCAACTGAAGTGATGGTTCAACAACCTCATCAAGTTCTACTTTCCTCCCACTCAATTCTTTTGAGAGAAACTTTTTCTCGAGAAAGGACCCATTTTAGCAACAAACACTTTGCCCTCGGATCTAAGATAGGAGGTATACCCAATTGTTCCTTAGGGTATCCTATGAAGATGCACCTTTCCGCTTTGGGTTCGAGCTTATCAGACATAAGTGTCGCATTCCCAAACTCTGAGAAATGATAGCTTAGGTTTCTGCCAAACCATAATTCGTACGGTTTTATCTCAATGGATATAGATGGTTCCCTATTTAAAGTGAATGTAGTCATCTCTAATGCATAACCCCAAAACGATAGCGGAAAAACGATAAGAGATATCATAGTACGCATCATATCCAATAGAGCATGACAATGGCGTTCAGACACACCATCACACTATGGTATTCCAGGTGGCGTGAGTTGTGAAACAACTTCCACATTGTCTTAAGTCGTATACCAAACTCGTAACTCAAATATTCACTTCCACGATCATATCGTAGACATTTTATCTTGTTGTCACGATGATCTCAAACTTCACTCCGAATTTTCTTGAACTTTTCAAATGATTCAGACTTGTGTTTCATTAAGTTAATATACCGATATCTACTCAAATCATCAGTGAAGGTAAGAAAATAACGATATCCACCTCACGCTACAACACTCATTGGACTACATACATTAACATGTATCATTTCAAATAAGTTACTTGCCCGCTCCATCATATTAAAAACGGAGTCTTTAGTCATCTTGCCCATGAGGCATGGTCCACATGTCTCAACCGATTCGAAATTGAATGAGTCCAAAGATCCATCAACATGGAGTCTCTTCATGCACTTTACACCAATATGACATTTAGCGTCAATGCCACAACTATGTGGTACTATCATTATTAACTTTGCATCTTTTGGCATCAATATTATGAACATGTGTATCACTACTATCAAGATTCAATAAACCATTCTTTTTTTTGACAGGTTAAAACAACAGGAGAGGCTCCTACTGTTGTTATATTAGAACAGAACCAATACAGGTGGTTTTACATAGCCATGTGCAGCATGCCAACTAGAGTGTCTTAAGCTAAACTAGGCTAAGCTAGGGAGAAATACACACGGGCAAGTCTTTTTACAATTGTATAGTTGGTAGGAATCTATCCAAGAAGGTAGAATCCACATCTCTAAGTCTGAAATGCAGGATTTCCAAGTCTGTCTTCAGCATCCGGAACTAGTCCTATTGCATTGCCATCTCATCATCAAAGATCTTTCGGTTTCGTTGCTTCCATATATTCCATGTAGCCAAAATGCATATTTCCTTAAATAGGGGTTTAGCCCATCGTCGTTGCATTGCATCCAACCGTGTTTGTGTGTCCATAGGTGTATCCCAAGTGATGCCAAGTTTCCCCCAACAGGCAGTTGCAAAGGGGCATTGGTAGAACAAGTGGCCGTCAGTTTCCCTCAGCTCTCCATCACACAGCATACAAGAGTGATCGTCACCTATATTGAAATGTCTTCTTACCAGCAGGTCTCGTGTGTTTAATCTGTCCATTCTCTGGAGCCAGGAAAATACTTTGTGTGTGAGAATGCATGCATTTTGTTTTCCATATCCTTGTTATGTATGATGGGGCGTGTTCATGTCTGAATAGATATTTTTAGAATCATTTTGGCCTGAAGTGAACCTCTCCCCAACAGTATATCCATTCATCAGCCTTCAAGGGGTCTAGTGTCATCATGTTGATTGTGATCATCATATCTTCCAATTCCATCCAAGCTTCCTGTGATAATGGTAAGTGGAAGTGGGATGCCGGGTCTGCACCCATCATAAACTGGGCCAGAGACACATCCTCATTGGTTGCATAAGAGAGTAGGTCTTGATGTGAATTTTCTAAGATATCATCGTTGTGCCATTGATCCTTCCAAAGTAAGATTGTATCACCTGAATTGGGGATGCAGGTTGTGATTCCTCTAAAGATGTCAGAAAGGGACAGGATATCTCTCCACCAGAACGATCCACAAGGCGACATTGCGTGTGGCGGTGTTGCATCATAGTATGCGTTCCAGATCAACATTACCCATGGAGTGTCCATCTTGTGGTAAAATTTGTGAAGAAATTTTAGCAACAAAGCCTTGTTCTAGAATTTTAGGTTGATGATACCAAGGCCACCTTTGTCTTTGGGTTTGCGCACTAAATCCCATGCTGCCAGGGAGTGAGTTTTGGCGTCTCTGTCCACCACATTCCTCCATAGACAATGTCTGCGTGCTCTATCAAATATATCAATGATTTTCATGGGTAATCTCAACACACACATAGCAAATGATAAGAGCGATGATAAGGCTGAGTTGATGAATAGCACCCTTTCTTTGTATGAAAGCCAGATAGTCGTGCTCATTAATCTACGTTCAATTCTGTCGACCAGCGGCATTAAATCTCATACCGATGGTATTGAGGTGCCCATCGGAACTCCAAGGTAGGTGAAAGGCGTTGACCCTACCTGGCAACCAAGTATTGAGGCCAATTCAAGAGCTGCATGTTGGTTAATTTTGATAGGCATTAGTTGTGATTTGGAGTAGTTTATATTAAGTCCGTGATATTAGCATAGGCATCGAGCAGTTGCTTAATAAGCCTTATTTCTGAGCTCTTTGCCGGAAGGATGAGCAGTGTATTGTCAGCATATTGGATCACTGGATATAACTCCGAGGTAGGTTGTTCAATTGGCAATGAAAGGTGCCCCTCCGTCCAAGCTGCATTGACCATTGATTGTGGAAGATCCGCTGCCAAGACAAACAGCAGAGGGGAGAATGGATGACCCTGTCGAACTCCTCTTTTGCACTGAAATTCCTTACCCGGAACTCCATCAGTAGAATCGATGATATTCCTGAATTTAGAATCATTTCCACCCATGAACACCACTTATCATCAAAGCCCTTGCATCTTAGCATTTTGAGTATGAAGGAGTGGTCCATTGTATCAAAAGCTTTAGCGAAATCCAACTTGAGGATCACAATTTCCTTGCTCGACTGTTTGCATTGATGCAAAAATTCATAAGCCCATGCCAGACAATCTTGGATAGTTCTGGACCTGATGAAGCCATATTGTTGCGATGTACAATCTTAAGGATGCAGCCTTGCAATCTTTCGGCCAATAGTTTTGTGAGAACTTTAAGAACACAATTTAGTAAGGATATCGGTCGAAAATCATTTACCGTTTCTGGTGAGCTGGTTTTTGGAGTGATGGTAATCAAGGAGGTGTTTAAGCATTTGGGATCAACTTTTCCCTCCCAGAAATCATGACAAAGTTGATAAAAATCCTCTTTGATAACATCCCAACAAACTTTTAGGAATAAACCATTGAAACCATCAGGTCCAGGCGCTCTATCAGAAGGGATATTTTTAATCACCTTGTCGATTTTGTCCTAAGTGAAAGGGGATGACAGTCCTTCCAATCCATCCACACATTGTACCAGTTCTTCTAACTCAAGTTCCGCAGAAGTTTCTGTGACAACTCCCATTCTATTTTTAAAGCACTGATAGAAAGCTGTTGCTTTTTTGTCATGATTTTCAATAGTCATACCATTCGGCAGTAGTAGAGAAGATATATTATTCCTCCTGTATCTTTCTGTTGCCCTTGCCTGAAAGTACTTAGTGTTTTCCTCCCCCTCGACCGCTCATCTGTAAGTACATCCTTTTTCCAATACGCACTTTGATACTTAAGTAGTTTTATCAGCTGATTTTTCAAAATGTACCTGGAATTAGATTCAGGTAAAGATAGAGTATGGAGGTCTTCCAAACTATCTAGATGGAGTAGTTGTTTGTCGTAGTTTTCAATCAACAGTTTCAACTTGGACAACTTCTTACTCCATTGCTTTAGGGCGAATCTTAATCTTTTCAATTTAGCCGAGGTGTGAGTGGCAGAAGATATTGCTTTGGTGGGTTTGTTCCAAGAATTCTTCACCGTCTCCATAAAGCTCGGGCATTGTGGCCAGTAATTTTCAAATCTAAAGAGTGTACATCGTGGAATAGATGTTTGAATCTGCATGACACATGGAATATGATCAGAGACTGGTTCAGCGAGAGGTTTGATCATGGTATTTGGGAATTGTGAAGTCCACTTAGGGGATGTAAAGAACCAATCGAGTTGCTCTAGTAATGGATTTTCCTGTATATTTCTCCAAGTGTACTTTCTGCCTTTGATTGGAATCTCTATCACGGCCAGGGAGCTGAGAATTTCATTAAACTTAATAATATCATCGATGTTTCCCCCAGGTAAGTTGTGATTCTGTAATGAGAGAATAAAATTGAAATCTCCCATGAAAACCCATAAATCATCAGTTTCGATGTTGAGATTCTCAAACCATTGAGTGAAAACCTCTCTCTCTTTGGGCCACTGCAAGGGCCATAGACATTGGTGAGTAGCCACTGTTGATTTGAGTGGACCGATGTAAATTTAATTGTGATTGCAAAAGCATGTTTATGCAATGTCACCCCAGTGAACAGACTACTACACCAAATAATTATAAGGCCACCAGATGCTCCCTCCCATGGGTAAAATTCATATTTATCAAACCTTCTAGGGCCGCATTTACGAATGAAAGAGTGATCAAACTCCTCTTTCTTAGTTTCCTATAGACAGATGATCGAACAGTTGGATTCATCGATTTTGTTACATAGAGCCAAACTTTTAGATTCATGGTTCATACCACGCATGTTCCAACATAAAATATTCCAAGCAGTAGTTAACATCAAAATAAAGGCGGGAAAGAGCAAATTCAAATATTTTAAAATTAGGCATCAGTCCACTAGGGAGCAATGCCCATATCTTCACGGGCCTCTGGCTGGGCCTTCTCCTGTTGGCGCATCAAGATCTCCACCGACAGCTCCTCCCGAGGAATACCACATTGAACCACTCCAATGTGTTGAATTGTAGGAATTGGGGTTTGTGGTGGTATAGCCATTGGTTCTGCAGCTATCTCCATATCTTTAGAGATGTCTTTGTCATTGAATACGGGAGAGCATCTGGGCTTGACATGAGAGACTTTCTGCTTGGAATCAGCCATGGATGGTGCTTTAAAGCCCTGAAACCTAGTGGGTCTTGCACTTCTATGAACCATAGATACATCCAGAGGAGCCCCTGGCCTCTTCCTGTGCAAGGAAGTAGCACTAGCCATCTAAATCTCATCCCTGCAGCTTAAGTGTTGGTGTGACTCCTGAGTCTGAGTCACACAGATTGCATCATGCTGAAGTGCATGTACAGCAGACAGTATCTAATGGTGCCTTTGTGTCATATGATCCATACACACTGTCCAAACTTCCTTGGAGCAAAAGACTGTGGTGGAATCCCTTGAAAAAGGAGTGAAGGGGAATATCAAAAGTTATGCATACTCCATGAGCTTGAGAAACAAGAGATGTATCCCCTCAGCTACCTATATCCAATCCAAATGTGGCGATAGTCCAGTTATCCTTGTGTGGACCCTTGTGTAAAACCCTGCAAAGAACTCCAGCAGAGTAGCAGGCATATGGATATCAAGGACCAGCTGATGAGAATTGAGTTGAATGAATTCCATGTGTGCATACTATCTGCCTAAGATAACATTGTCTGCATACTGTCATTCCAGAGTCTCAGGCCATCATCATATCCAGAATCATCAGTCTGTACCCCATCCATCATTGAAGATCCCTCTTACCCTGTTAACTGTCGATAGCTGATACCTTGATAGGTAGCAGGGACAGGAGGTATTTCTGGCCAAACTCCCCATCCCTCTTGTGGAGCAGCAGGTGCAGAAGCAGCCTCCCAGGCATTGTTAGCATTTTCCATTTGCCAAACTTGGGCGTCATGCTGGACTTGTTGCATAGCATTAAGAAAAGGTGGTTGGTCTGGGTGTGGTGTTGCACCCATGGGAGGAACCTCATCTTCATTGCTTAACAGCCCCTGAGTAGCATCTCTTACATTTAGAACATACACCGGCACTGTCCAAGATTGGCCCATACCACTCATATCATGAAACCGCTTGATAACTAAGATGTATGGCACCAAAGTTAATTCATTCATGAGTACTCTGACCAACACACGGGACTTTTTGTAACCTGGCCTATGCCAAAACAAGCACCTACCAAAACAAGAAACAGCCTTGATGATGTAGTACTCAGTCTGATAGTTCAAAGGGAAACCCAGAAGCATCACCCAAGCTTCCCTTTCCGCAACCGAACGTCGCATGTTGGGCCCTTCATCATGTCGCAAAAGGTAAAAAGTAGACAGGTCATCCAAAGCCTGTTCTCCCAAATCAACCATTGCATACCTAACTAGTATGTCCGCAAAACGGACCAAGCCAACACAAAAGGGGTAAATCTCCCCTTCCAAAGTTTCAGCATTATGATCCTCGGGCAAGACTCTTCTAACTTCATCAAGAACAGTCGCACGCTGTAAATCAGGAGGGGAGGGGGCGACAAATATCAGTGCATGTTGTGTGTGGCCAAGTGGCGGCTCATCGACGACAACCATGTTCCTCTGTAGGCGGCCATGGGGACTCTGTTGGATGTTCATGGCTCTAGGAACAAACTGATATGGCATCACGGGGATGGTCGCCATTGCAAGGTGGCTGCAATCGTTGGCGGCAGAAGATGGAGGAGCCTGTGCAGAAAGAAGAAAACCCTCGTTGCGTTCGAAAGGAGTAGCAAAAGGGGGAAAACCCGTGGTCTCTGATGGGAAGGGGCTCTGACTGCTTGTCAACGATTAGACATTTGGGAGGCAAAACGGCCGGAGAGGTATCGGGAACCCGCGCAAGCGGTGGGATATCCTTCCGTAGTAAAGCCTTAGCTACCCAAGTTTGTTGCTGATGCCGCTCCGTTGCAATACTCTGTTTTGGTTGCCACGTTTTCCACTTTGAGTTAAAATTCTATTTGGCTCTCCAAACCATGGGCTGAGAGGCGGCCCACTTCTTACATTCCCATCCATAATTGCCTAAACGCCTGCAGCGACGGCAACGAAGCCCAATAGTGCATGTTGTTATAGCGTGCCCGATGGCAAGACATCTTGAGCATGATATCTTGACATCCCACGTATGGGAAGTAGAACTCAAATCTTTGTGAAGATTGCACGTGTTGCCCAGATTAATACAATTGATGCAAGAAATTCCTGGACAATTAATCGTAATATGGCCTTTTCTAAAGCATGTTTCGCATCTATGTAGCTTAGAATAAATAAATTCTTTGGAAGGAACAGATTTAATGTTTAAACAATTTTGCACCTGAGCATTTGAGTAACCTACATGCCATAGATCAAGAATTTCCTCCATGAGTTGGAAAGAAATGGATTCCCAATAATTTTGTTGAAACCTTGGCCCTTCAAAAAACTGCTTGTGATCGATGAAACCCTCTGTAGCGAGTGCATTGCTAAAACTGCCAAACCTCAAATGAGTGGAAGATTGAGAATGATTCATCAAAGGAGAAGCCCTGACAGCCTTACTATTGATCTCTCCGTCCTCAAGATCATACAAAGAGCCTTTATCGAGTTGAGAACTCAAACGAAGAAAGTTCAAAGATTATTTGATAGCCACACGTGACCTAGCCACCACTTCCGGGATCTCGTTATCCATATGCCAATAATTATTGTCCATTGAATAATCCACATAATTCTTGAATAAGCGAAAATGACAAATGAAGTTTGGCCAAAATCTGTCCTTCAAACCATATATAAAATGACCAACTTGATTGGATGCCACCGAGAATATAAAACTCCGAGAACCCAATTGAAGAACATTGAAACCACGGGCCAAACCATCGCAACATTGTAACACAATCCCCACTGCCGCTTCCATAAGAGGAAAAGAGGCAGATGAGAAGGAAACAACCAAGAAAAATTCCTTGTAGCCTTGTGTTTTGTCATAGTGGACCAAAGATCCAAATCTAGAATGAACCTGGTTTTCCATCTTAAGGTGAGGGGCGAAATCCCAGTGGATGAGATTTGCCATACCGTTAGAGAGGATGAAGAGCGCCTAGAGATCGTCCTCGGAGCCCGATCTGCACACGCCATTGGAGGAGAAGGTGGAGGCGGACGTGGAGGTGGGAGGGGAGGTGGAGGTGGTCATGGTGGAGGGAGGGAGAATAATCTCACCTACAGGCATTCTGACTGGGAAGCATCCTAGTTCACATGTTCGTCCCAATAAACCATTCTCATTGGGTGTGTGACCATTGAAGGAATTATTCATGTAAACAAAATAACCATTATTGTCTCACTTAAATGAATAACTTTATTGCAATAAACACGATCTAATCACGTTCATGCTCAACGCAAACACCAAATAACATTTGTTTAGGTTCATCAGTAATCCTGAAGGTAGAGAGAGCGTGCGATGGTGATCACATCAACCTTGGAAACACTTCCAACACACATCGTCACCTTGCTCTTAGCTAGTCTCCATTTATTTTGTAGCTTTTATTTCGAGTTGCTAACATTTAGCAACTGAATCGGTATCTAATACCCAGGTGCTACTAGGAGTTCTAGTAAGGCACACATGAATAAAATGTATATCAAATATACTTCTGCTGACATTCCCAGCCTTCTTATCTACCAAGTATCTAGGGTTGTTCCGCTTCAGCGACCGCTCTCATAATAATAGAAGCACTTAGTCTCAGGTTTGGGTTCAACCTTGGGTTTGTTCACTAGAGCAGCAACTGGCTTGCCATCCATGAAGTTTCCGTTCTTGCCCATCTTGAAACTAGTGGTTTTACTAACCATCAACATTTGATGCTCCTTCTTGATTTCTACCTTCATGGTGTCAAACATCGCGAATATCTGAAGGACCATCTTTTCCATCCTTGGCATGTTTATAGTTCATCACGAAGCTCTAGTATCTTGGTGACAGTGACTTGGAGAACTATATCAATCACTATCTTATCTGAAGATCAACTCCCACACGATTCAAGCGATTGTTGCACACAGACAATCTAAGCACATGCTCACTGATTGAGCTATTCTCCTTCATCTTGCAGGCAAAGAATCTTATTGGAGGTATCATACCTCTCAACATGGGCACGAGCATGAAATCTCAATTCCAACTCCTGGAACATCTCATATGCTTCGTGATGTTCAAAACGTATTTGAAGCCTGAATTCTAAGTCGTAATGCAAGACTCACTAAACTATCAATTAGTCATCAGAACGTGATTGTTAGATGTTCACAACATCCACAATCACCGTTTGAGGGGGTGGCGCACCGAGCGGTGCATTAAGGACATAAACCTTTTATGCAGCAACTGAGGACAATCCTCTGATCATGGACCTTGTCCGCATAATTTCTACCATCATATTTCAACTCTATTTTCTCTAGGAATGTATCAGAAACACAGGAGAGCTACAGAGCGAGCTATTGATCTACAACATAACTTTGCAAAGACAACTTTAGACTATGTTCAAGACAATGAGTTCAATTAATCATATTACTTAAGAACTCCCACTCAAATTGACATCCCTCCGGTCATTCGAGTGCAACATGATCCAAATCTACCAACCCAAATCCGATCGTCACATGAGATGAGGTGGTTTCAATCGTAAACATCTCCATGTTGATCATATCTACTATATGACTCATGTTCGAGCATTATGTCTCTTATGTTCTAAGGCCATGTCTGTACATGCTAGGCTCGTCAAGTTTAACCCGAGTGTTCTGCACATGTCTATACATTCTATGAAGATCTTTATCGATTGAACCTCTATGTCAAGGATTCAGTTAATCCTATATATTGTTCCCTTTGTTTTTTGGTATGTTACTTGCTCGAGATTCAATCATCGATATCTCTATACCTAGTTCAATCTCATTACCGGCAAGTCTCTTTACTCGTTTCGTAAAACAATATCCCATGGCTAACACTTTAGTCACATTGCTTGCAAGGCTCACAGTGATGTTGTATTACCGAGTGGGCCCTAACATACCTCTCCATCACACGGAGTAGCAAATCCTAGTCTTGATCCATGCCCACTCAATAGACACCCTCGGAGATACCTGTGGAGCATATTTATAGTCACCAAGTTACGTTACGACGTTTGATACACACAAGGTATTCCTCCGGTGTCAGTGAGTTGCATGATCTCATGGTCATAGGAACATATATTTGACATGCAGAAAACTATAGCAATAAACTGACAAGATCATATGTTATGTTTATAGTTTGGGTCTTTTCCATCACATCATTCTCCTAATGATGTGATCCCGTTATCAAATGACATCTCATGTATATGGCTAGGAAACCTTGACCATGTTTGATCAACGAGCTACTCTATTAGAGGCATACTAGGGACATGGTGTTGTCTATGTATCCACACATGTATGTGAATTTCCGATCAATACATTTCTAGCATGGATAATAAAAAAAATTGACCGACTACTGTAGGGGAAAACACCCCACAGCCTTTTCTTTTATTGCAGATAAAGGGTTACAGGTCAGAAGCTAGTCTAAGAAGTTATAGAGTTAATGCAGTGAAACTAAACTAACCTCAAGGAGGTAAATAGGAAATCCATTTTAGGAGGTCATCCCTATAGGTAGCCTTAATTCTATGAGCTAATAGGGACATATCATTAACAAAAGTTGCCTTCCATCTCCTGAAAGTGGGTCGTTCATTCCTGAAGGTCCTTGCGTTTCTAATGATCCAGATGTTCCAGCAGGCAGTGAATACAACTTCAGTGAAGAAAGGTTGATTAAAATCTCTTTTAACTGCAATTACAATTTCCCCCATGGAGTTGCCCTGCCACTGAATTTGAAGATAACTCCAAACCCTGGTGCTAAACAAACAGTTGAAGAAGAGATGGTCTCTATCCTCTTTAACCCTGGCATGACAGAGAACACAGAAATTGGATTCTGATACGTTCCAATGTCGGCACTGAAGCAGATCATGAGTATTCAGCCTGTCCATAATAAGCATCCATGCAAAGACTTTGATTTTCATGGTGCAGCAGCTTTTCCAAATCCAATTGAGTATGGGGTTCGAAACAATGGGTTGGTGAATATGCACATAGAATTTCTTGGCTGAGTAGACCTTACCATCAGCTACCCAGAACCAGACATCATTCATAGTTCGGTCCTTTGCAAATGCTGCAGGAGGTTCTCAACCAACTGTAGTTCCTGGAAAGCTCTGTCAGAGAGCGGCAGATGGAACAACCCAGCCATTCTATTGTCATCAAAAGCATTAAAAACCTCTTGAGCTGTGGAGAAGGTATCAATGACAAAGGAAAACAATCTTTGGAACCTGTGTGCTATAGGTGTAGTTGAGTCACCTACCAGCCAGAAATCAGACCAAAAGAGGAAAGTGTCACCCTTGTTTGGTTTGATGGAGGTGACAGCTGTGTAACTATCCATCCTCTTGCAAATGTCCTTCCACCAAAAGGAACCACACAAAGATGTTCCTTGTGGAACTCTGCCATGATAGTATGTGTTCCAGATCAGATTGACCCAAGGCACATAAGCCTTGTTAAAGAACTTATCAGCATGTTTAAGGAGCAAAGCCTCATTCTGGACTAACAGATTCAAAATACCAAGGTCTCCTTTCTGTTTAGGTCTGCACACCAAATCCCAGGCAGCCAGTGCAACAGCTTGGTCCTGACCATTCCTTCTCCAAAGACACTGCCTTTGTATTCTCTCCAATTGTTTTAGTATTCTAGGGGGATATCTAAACTGCATAGAAAAAATATGGGCACTGAGGATAGAGCAGAGTTTAGATATTGTAGTCTGCCCCCTGGGTAAAGAAGGAGGAGCTGGCAGAGAGTCTCCTTTCCATATTACCCACAAGTGGCATCAATTCCGCAATCCTTGGCCTAGTGATGCCAATAGGTAGACCTAGGTATGTGAAGGGCAAAGTGCCAACTTTGCACCCCAAAGAGTCAGCCAGCCTTTGTAGGTCATCCTAAGATACATTAACTGGCAACATAGCAGATTTATGGTAGTTAATATGTAACCCAGTGGACTGAGAGAACGTGAGAAGCATTCCTTTTAATTCCATCAATTGAGACTCCATAGCAGGCATAATAATAAGGGTGTCATCAGCATACTGAACAATGGGAAAGTCTGTATCATGGCAAGGGATTGGCAGCTTAATTTTCCCAGTGAGTTGCAAATCATTAACCAAGGTTTGAAGAAAGTCTGCAGCAATAGCAAAGAGAAGGGGAGACATAGGATCTCCCTGTCTAACATCTTTTTTGCATTGGAATTTTCTGCCAGGAACTCCATTGAGCAACACTGAGGATGATCGAGATGAGAGGAACTGTTGGACCCAAAGAATCCATTTGTTATTGAAACCCTTTTGCTTGAGGACTTGAAAAATGAACTCGTGTTCAATGGACTCAAAAGCTTTTTCAAAATCAAGCTTGATGATCACAATGGGTCTTTTGGATTGGTGGCACTCATGCAAGTACTCCAAAGTCCATCCTACACAGTCCTGGATTGTCCTTGATTTAATGAAACCATATTGGTTCTTATGAATGCACTTCATAATGTGCATCTGAAGCCTGTTGGCAGTCATTTTGGAGAGGAACTTCAACCCCATACTAGTCAAAGAAATGGGTCTGAAATCCCCAACCTGCTCAGGGGATCCCTTTTTGGGTATCAGAGTGATATAGGAAGAATTCATATTTTCAAGTCTGGCCTGTCCATCATGGAAATCTTTGGTAAGAGTATAGAAGTCCTCACAGATAATATCCTATCATTTTTGAAAAAACAACCCATTGAAACCATCAGGGCCTAGTGCTTTGTCAATGGGCATTTCCCTGACTGTCCTGTCCATCTCCTCCTTGGTAAAAGGTAGGGTAAGATCATCCAACCCATCTACCTTGTTTAACAGTGATTGAAGATCAAAACCAAGATTGATTCCATGTGATCGACCCATCCTGGCTTTATAGGCTGACCAGAAACATCCTGCAATTTGCGCATGATCAAAAGTAATAGTTCCATCATCAAGTTTCAGGGAGGAGATAGAATTTCTCCTATATCTCTCTGTGGCCATAGCATGGAAAAACTTTGTATTCTCCTCCCCCACTTTGACAGTCCGAATAGTGGCTCTCTTTTTCCAGTATAGAAACTACATATGAAGCAGGTGTTCCAAGTGTAATTTAACAATCACTCTGAAATTAGCTTTAGACCTATAGAGTGGTCTGATCTCTTCCAGATTATCCAGAGACAAAATCACTTGATTGCAGTTACCAATCAGTTGTTTGATTCTCGATAGGCCAATCTGCCATTGCTTAAGTGCCTGCCTCAAAGCCTTAAGCTTATCCATGGTGATGGCAGTGATGTGCCCTTTCTTAGAAGGTACTTTCCAGGACTTCTCCACACACTCTAGGAAACCAGGAAGCTCAACCCAGTAATTTTCAAATCTGAAAAGATTACTCCCGGAAATGGTTGTGTTGATAGATACCACACATGGAACATGATCTGATGCAGTTTTGGCCAAGGGCAACACCTGTGTTAGAGGGTAATAAGAGATCCAATTGGCAAATGTAAAGAACCAATCCAATTGCTCAAGTAGGGGTGAGTCTTGCATGTTTGACCAAGTATATGTCCTGCCCTTAAGGGGTAACTCTAATAAACCTAGGTGGCCTATGATCTCATTAAAGATGAAAATATCATTTATATCTGCACCAGGTTGGTTTCTGTTGGAGGTGGATCGGATGAAATTGAAATCTCCTAGCAACAACCAATTTTCATCAACAGGTATAAGCAAGTCGTAAAGCCAGCTGACAAAGAGATCCCTGACTTCCCCTTGGCATGGTCCATACACATTAACCAATGTCCATTTCTCAGTGTTGTGTTTGGAAGTAAAATCAATGATGAGGCCAAAACTCTTAGTGTCTAGGAGCACACCATTTAGAACTGAAGAATTCCATAGAACAAACAAACCACCAGAGGCTCCGCAAGATGGACTATACGCAAAATGATCAAAACGCTTAGGACAGAAACTCCTAATAGTGCGGTGATCAATGTGTTGCATTTTGGGTTCCTAAAGGCACACTACAGAGGCTGAACTTTCATCAATCTTGTTTCTAACAGCCCGTTGATGCGCGTCAGAATTCAATCCTCGAACACTCCAACAAAGAACCCTCCATCTTCTAGTTGAACGAATATCCATAGCAATGTAAAATAGTAGCAACAAAAGCACAGTCACACAGTGACCAGCACATACAGAGTACAAAGTAAACTAGTACAGTAAAGCCAGCATCAGTGCAAACACAACAAGTTCTGCCACAATGATATAAAGGGTGATTAAGACCCCAAAACATGTATCCAAAAGATGTATTAGTCATCATTCTTGCTTGGAGGCGGGTTGGCTGGATCCTCCATAAGAAGATCCATAGTCAGCTTTTCTGGGGCAATGCCAAGGCTTTGACCAACAGCTTGTATCACGTTGATGGGTGTGGCTGGTGGGAGGTCTTGATGTTGTTCGCCTTGTTGATCCTCCTGGTGAAGTGGCCTGGAGTGCGGTTTCCTCTTCTTAGGGAGCGGCATCGGCAGCTCCTACAGTATAGGCCTAAAACCATCACGCTTGGCAGACCCGCTCGTGGGCCTCCGAACGGCAGAGTCAGCCACCGGTGTCTGCTTCTTGCGAGTGCCCTTTTTTCTAGCACACTGAGCTGAGAAGGAAAATTGCTCATCAGAAGAGGCCGCTGAGTTGACTGAGGGAGCGTTAGTACCTGCATTGTCTGAAAAAAGAGCCCTGGCCACAGGCCGGTTCCCAACCGAGGTAGAGGGAGTAGCAGTATCATCCGGCAAGACGATCATGTTGGAGACCCAATTGATATCATCAAATGCAATGGACCATGATCTCTTGCTTAGAACAAGAGGTAAAGCCGGGAGGATGGAAAGACCCCTGGGAATTGGTGGAGCGCTACAAACATCCATCAAAATTTCAAAAGTCCGCTACCAAGCTAGAACTGGAGGTAATGGTGGGCCATAAACCACTCTTACCCGTCCAATCATCACATTCATAGGCTGAATGATGGGCTACTGATAAGGTACAATCGCCAGGGGATTGAACACTGGTGCTTGTGGCTGCTCCTCATAAACTGCAACAGGGTTTTGCTGGTGGTTGATTGGCTGCACAATTTGGACAGATTCTGAGGATTCTAGTTGATCAATGACCATGGACTCTTGATCCTGAGCCGAAGCCTCCTGATGATCCACGGGTGCATCTTCGTTCCAGCCCCATCCATCAGCATCAGGCTGATTGTGCTACTCCTGGTTTTGTTTAGGCATCGGAGGGAGCGGGACATCATTCCACCCAAGAGCTGGATATGGGGGAAGGGCAAACATCAAATTGTCAGGAACTAGGTTCCCCAGCACAGGATGTGGGTCGCCATTGAGTGGCATGGGATCTTCATCATGCGGCAACTGCTCAGCAAAATTGGCGCCAAGAATATGTAAAGGGGCTGACCAGGACACCCTCGTCCCACCCCATGTAGCATATTCATTGAAAGTGACACTGCGGGGCACCTGAGCATCTTCAGGGAAAGATGCAAAAACCACTGATCTCACCAGGTATGGGTCATCACTAACCCATTGGTGAAACTCTCTAAAGGTGTTGACTGCTTCCCTGAGGTCTTCCGTGTTTCGCAAATCTAGTGGAACTCCCAAAAACATAAGACGTCCCTGACGAAAACTCGTAGCAGCACGAAAACCCTGTCCTTCATTATGCTTCATAAAACGAACAAAAGAATCATTCCCTAGGTCTTTGGGCACCATCTGGACAGCAACAAAACTCTCCCCAGCATCCCTTAACTCAAAAAGGCCTACGCCCGCAATCCAAGGTTGGGCCGAGCGAACATGAAAACCCTAATTGTTCAAGAGCTCCACGACTTGCTGGCGTACCTGACCAATCTGATTGACGGGCGGTGCAGGCATTACTTCCGCCACTAGGTATTGCTCATGTCGATGGGCGATTGGAGCTACCGGAGTAACATAGGTCCGGGGGAGACGATGAGGGCCGCCGTCGATGATGTGTTGCCCATGGGGAATGTAGCTCTCTGGGTCCAGCTCAAAGTTAGCCATAGGAGGAGGGGAAACTGGAGGCGGAGGCGTCAATGGACGCGGCTCCAGTGGCGTGCTTGGAGAGATTGAATGCGATGGGACGGGAGAGGGCGGTTCTACAAAAGGCACAGTATCCCTAAGACAGGTAGTGGTTCCCGAGAAATCCGAAACAGGGGAGGGACTCTTCCGTTTCCAAGCGAAACCATTTTCCAGCGCAAAGGAAACATAGTCCGATTTGGTGTGGCCCACCCGGCAGCAGGAGGAGCAAATCTCTCCATTGGGGCAGTTAGAGGCCATGTGGCCTTGACGGCGGCAAAGAGTGCAAGACAAAATCTTAGCTACCATGTCATTAATCATTTCATCAAAATTGTCCCGGGCCTTCTGTGAAGATGGGAGCATTAGCCCAGACTCATGATTAGCAGGCCCCTCAAGGGCCGACCCATTTGCAGAGATTTCTGTCATCACGGATGTAGCATCTATCGACGAAAATTTTGGAAGGACAGGGTTCCCGCCCCGAAGAACTGGAGTGACAGGCGTAGCTGAACCGATCACGCCATCGCCGGGGACCAAATTCCCTATAATTTCGTTGGATGGAACCTGAATCCCGGAGTCTGCGGTGACGGCCGGCATGAATTGAGGGACCGTTCCAAAGGTGATGTGCGGCGAGGTGACCGTCCACCTATAATTGCAGAAGAAAGTTTCTTACGGGTTGAAGATCCAGACTTCAACGTAGATTTGATCGGTTTGGAATGCATTGCCATCAGACCAAGAGCAGAGCGTCGCTTAGATGGGCTCACCAGAATCCACTTAGCAGCACATTGTTTCTTCCATAATTTGAATTCACGCCACCAATATGGCCCACCATTACCCCAAAGGTGGAAGTAACATTTGAAACTTGAGCACCTTTAAGAACGCAGAGCAAGAATGAGAAAACCAACTTGCTTACATGAAACCCTAAATGAGAAAACTTTGTCCTTGATGCATTCCACCATTAAATCAATGGCCGAACCCCCAATTGCTGACTCGAGAGCGGCAGCCACAGCATCATCAGATAAGCAAAAAGAATGCCGGCTAAAGGAAACCACCATGATGAAAGAACGTTGATGGTCCATCGGGTGCACAGGAAGGCCAGAATGCCTGAACACATAATCCGCAAAAGCCGCACCATGGGAGAAATTCAGATCCAAAGTGGATCCTCTAGAAGAGCCCATTAGAAAAGGATGTGAGTAATCACCTGAGTTGATGATCGGAGGCAGAAACGCGCACATCGGCTAGAAGTCCAGATCACCGAGGAGTCGCCGGCGGGAGAGATGGGGAGGTGGGAGCGCCATCCGCCCGCTTTAATTTGTATGGATAATAAATTATTATCATGAACAAGGAAATGTGATAATAACTAATTTATTATTGCCTCTAGGGCATATTTCCAACAATAAATTCCTATTTTTGGAGAAAAAATAGGAGAGGATGTTTTATTGCGTTTCACAGACGGAGCCGCCGCCACCTCTTGTTCTTCACCGGGAGGCTAGATCTGGAGCTTGATGCTCCCCTCCTTCATCGGTAATCGTCATCACCAACCCTCCTTCATCGCCAATTCCATGAAGCTCCCCACCGGGAGTGAGTAATTCCTTCGTAGGCTCGTTGGTCAGTGAGGAGTTGGATGAAATTCATCATGTAATCAAGTTAGTTTTGTTAGGGCTTGATCCCTAGTATCCACTATGTTCTGAGATTGTTGTTGCTATGACTTTGCCATGCTTAATGCTTGTCACTAGGGCCCGAGTGCCATGATTTCAGATTTGAATCGTTTATGTTTTCACCATTATATTTATGTTCTTGGTCCGGTCTTGCAAGTCATATGCACCTATTACGTGTATCTGTAAACCCCAAAGTGACAATAGTTGGGATACTTTCCGATGATGACTGTAATTTGAGGAGTTCATGTATTCACTATGTGTTAATGCATTGTTCTGGTTCTCTATTAAAAGGAGGCCTTAATATCCCTTAGTTTTCTTATGGACCCCGCTGAGGGAGTCCTGGATTCAGGGGTCCACGTATAGCCGACCTATTGTTATGGGTCGGACTGTAAGGATTTGAAGGCACAGTCTCCAAGATGGAAGCTTTGGGAAACGCGGCTTGTGCTACACGTTTGATGTAATAGTTAGGCAAGTTTATCTCTTCGGCATGTAACCGACCATGTGTGAACCCTAGGCATCCTTGGCATCTATATAAGCCGGAGGGTTTTAGGGTGTAGAGACATCACAACTCATCTAGAGTTAGACATGCGATCTTGAGGTAGATCAACTCTGTAACCCCTTACACCATCAATACAATCAAGCGGGATGTAGGGTGTTACCTCCATAGGAGGTCCCGAACCTGGGTAAACACATGTCCCCTTTGTCTCCTATTACCGTTGATCCTAGTCTCATAGTTCGGGACCCCATACCCGAGATCCGCCGGTTTTAACACCGACATTGGTGCTTTCATTGAGAGTTCCTCTGTGAGAGAGATGGAATTGATGCCTCGTCCCTTCATCAACGAAGAGGTTCACAACATGGACGTTTTCGTCCCTGGGCAGATCTTCGCCTTTGGCAGCGCTGTGCTGCACGCGGATTCCACCGACCATCTAGTCGCGTTGAAAGCTTCGCCCCTAATCAAGAGGTCAGATTCGGAAACTTAGAGTTCTTCGTTGACTCTTGGGCGACTTGTCACTAATCGGGCTCACAGCTTCGCCAGTATCCCCTAAGGACTCTGAGGCCTTAACCTCGAGCCCTTTCTTTGGACATGCCAATGGGGCCACCCCTAGCGGTAGTCAGATCTCTCATCGCAGTCTGGCCATCAAGCCATATGACTGGACATGTGTTCCTCCCGAACACTCCCCATGGGTGGACTTCATGGGGGGTAACTCCACTGGCTCTGAACAGCTGGATCTGATCGGACTCTCAGCGGTTGACGTGGCCTTGGAGCAATTCTCATCGATGAGGATCATCGATGATCCAGCCCTGATCTATGCCCGGCCTGGTTATAGTTCGGGCAGGGACGGATTTTTCGACCCACCCACCACACACCTGATAGCCATCGTCGAAGACTTAACCGACGTGCTATACTATGCCTCTGAGGAGGCAGAATACATGGATGAAGAGGACCGTGCTCCCACCCCCGTTAATGTCGGGAGTTGGGCCGCCACTTCTTCATACGATGTCTACATGGTGGATACCCCTTCCACCAACGACAACAACACGCCTTACAACGACGGAGACAAATCGGGTGACGCGCCATCAAGGCGCCGGAAATCACACAAGCGGTCCAAAAGCAAAAAAGGGAAGAAGAGCTATTATCGACAACGGGGAAAGTAATGCCCCCGCCGATCATGACAATCCAGATATCCCTAAGCACCCCTTTGAGGGTCCGAAACAGCCCAACGACCAAAACGACCCTGATATCGTCAATGACCCTGAAGGCGACGATTACCTTCCCCCCATCGAGGAGGAAGATATACCGGAAGCCAATGACTTATACATCCCTGATAACCTCGAGGATCAGGAAGAAATCAGGCAACGGCTCATAGCAACGGCTCACAGCCTAAAGGCCAAAAACGGAAACTCAAAGCCGAACAGGCCAACCTCAATGATCGATGGACGAAAGCCCTCTCGGCCTTGGAAGTATACATCACTGGTCTGTCAAACCAGCCCAAAAGCTACCCTCGGAGAAGGTTGCTGCCGCAATTCGACGACGAACTTACTAATACTCCATCTCCAAATCGTACTCCGTATGAAAAGACGGACCGCCCCCTTCGTGGTCAAGACAGGACTGCCGACAACGTCGGTTACATATCGGTAGTACCCCGAAGATGGGGAAAGGATCCATTAGAGCCCAATGACAGGTTCGACCTGCAAGATGACCTGGATCTCAGAGCAGGCCACACTAGATCCATCTACGGATCTAGAGAGTACGCGCCCGATTGACATGGCGAATACAGACCATGGTTCGACCAAAACAACATAGTCCGGGAACGCAACTAGCCCCATACAGACACTGAATATAGGCGCGACATAGCACGGGTCAGGGGCACCTCTCACCCTCTGTGCTTCACAGATGAGGTAATATGGCATCAGTTCCCCGAAGGATTCAAACCCGTGAATATAGAACAGTACGACGGGATGACTGACCCAACTGCATGGATCGAGGACTTCCTCCTCCATATCCACATGGCACGAGGAGATGATATCCATGCCATCAAATACCTACCTCTTAAGCTTAAGGGGCCAGCTCGACACTGGTTAAACAGCCTCCCCGAAAACTCCATTGGATGCTGGGAAGACCTGGAAGACGCGTTCCGCTCTAACTTCCAGGGCACCTATGTTCGCTTGCTGGACTCTTCCGATCTCAGCAACGTCGTCCAGAAGCCCGACGAGTCTGCCCAGTAGTTCTGGAATCGGTTCTTGACTAAGAAGAACCAAATCATTGACTGTCTGGATGCTAAGGCCATAGCCTCCTTCTGGCACAATATTTGGGGCGAATGGCTGGCCCGCCAGCTAGGCCAAGACAAGCCTCGAACTATGTTCGCCCTTACCTCCCTCATGACCTACTTTTGTGCGGATGAGGATAACTGGCTGGCTAGACGCAGTGACATTTCTGAAGATCTCGTGGCACCTAAAGCACAGGATGGCAACTCAAAGCCCAACCGCAATAAGAATAAGCGTCGGCACAATAATAATGATGCCGATGACATGACTGTTAATGTCGTATTCCACAACTCCTGACTTGGGCAGCGGAAGAAGCCCCCTAAAGGCAATCATGACAGACCCACTTAGCTCGAGAAGATCATGGAAAGGCCTTGCCAAATCCATGGAACTTTGGAAAATCCTACCAACCACACACACCGCAACTGCTGGGTGTTTAAATAGGCCAGCAAGAGACAACCCGAAGACCAAGGCAAAAGCTCACGGAGTGAGGACGAAGATGAGCCTCAGGTTCCAATGGGTGGCGGTCAGAAGAAGTTCCCTCCCGAAGTAAAAACACAGAACATGATATACGCCACCCACGTACCGAAGAAGGAGAGGAAGCGCGCCCTCCGAGAAGTCTATGCGGTGGAACCCGTAGCCCCGAAGTACAACCCATGGTTGGCATACCCGATCACCTTTGATCGGCGTGATCATCCGACCAGTATCCATCATGAGGGTTCGGCGGCCCTCGTCCTAGATCCCATTATGGATGGGTATCACCTCACAAAGGTCCTAATGGACGGAGGAAGTAGCCTTAACCTGATTTACTCAGATACGGTGAAAAAGATGGGCATTGATCCATTAAGGATCAAACCCAGCAGCACTACCTTCAAAGGAGTGATCCCAGGCGTTGAGGCCCGATGCACGGGCTCGGTAACTGTAGAGTTCATGTTCGGCTCACCCGACAACTTTCACAGTGAAGACTTGATCTTTGACATCGTGCCCTTCCGTAGCGGCTATCACGCGTTGTTTGGACGGACGGTGTTTGCTCGTTTCAACGCGGTCCCACACTACACATACCTCAAGCTCAAAATGTCGGGCCCCAATGTTGGAGATATGCCCTAGAGGCAATCATGTATAATGATATTTCCTATGTGTTTATGAATACAGATAGTCCTTGGACATTATCATTGATGTGTATTAACAAGTATGTGACTTGTTTGAGACTATGCATTGTATGATGATTGTCCTAAATGGTCCCTAGTTGAAAGGGTTGTGTGGACGCGCAGCCAGTTAGACTACCATATGACACGGTGGATGGTCCGGTCTCACTGACCACGTAGCATTGGATGCTAGCCGGATAATATGGACTCAGAAAGGTCTGGTCGGATTCGACATAGTCGGATCCGAGTCAAGATAAGGTCTGAGTTGGATAGACCCAACTATGAGACACGGCGATAGGTCATCTGTGAGTCTCTAGTACAACATATGTTCTATGTCCTAAGACCTGAGCTGGCATATGCACTCGGGATGGTGACAGACTTGCTTTGGGCCGACCAAACACTACTCCGTGACTGGGTAGTTACAAAGGTACATTTCGGGCTTGTCCAGACCCATGCTGTGAGACATGGTCGAGCAAGATGGGATTTGCCCCTCCTACCAGGAGAGATATACTTTGGTCCCCTCAGGTGGTTCGACCTGGATGAGCATGGCCATGCGATGAGGATTATGAGATAATCCGAATGTTGGTTGGATTCACCGGAACAAAAAAGAGGTCGTGCTACAACAAGGGTGACCATATCGCCTTGTGCACGACAACATATATCGTGTGGAAAAGGGAACGGAAGTGTGAAGTACAGGTTCGCCTAACCAGCATCATCGAACACTTGGAGTTGGCATGTTTTGCTAGAAACCGCTACCAAGTGATCTGACTCGCGACCAAGTGAACGAGAACCTAACAGGTCACACGCTTAAGGGAAGGAACATGTGGGCTTTAGGATCCGTGCGAGGCCCAAGAGTTGAGCCCGCGCCGGATGCCTATACATAGTGGAGGTGCGGCACACCCATCCGGTTGATCGCTTCGGCGCCGTCATTAGGGTTTGCATGTGTTGCGAATAGCCACCTCCACTCGCCGCTGCCGACCGTGTGATCGTATCTAGCAGTCCACCGTAGGGGTGTTCCTCCTGCACGCGCGGATACCATTAGAGGCGGTGCACTTGTGTCGCTCCAGCAAACATGTACGTGGGGATCCAACGACTGGCTATTCGAGGGAGATTGGAATGGTTGTTCGAGAGAGATCGGACGAGGAGGAGACGGACCACATGAACACGCTGCCCCAACTCTACTTCCGCTACACGGCATTACGCGTCTAGTGGTAACAATCTATGATCCATCTCCGTAGCATGTTCTTGGATGTTCTGCACGTAGGAAAAATTTAATTTGCATGCGATGCACCTATAATAGAACCCAACAGTGGTATCAGAGCCTCTGTTATAGGATTTGGATTTAGATCGGATGCAGACCTGATATGTGGAGGCGGCGGACGAAATTCGTCGTCGTTCATGAGATCGGCTATGTGCACAGTTATTGAGATCAACTACACATCGGGATAGATTGAGGTCATGTTTTCTGTCAATCGGAATCGATGAGGTCGTGACACAACCTACCCCTACCAGTCGGTATCCGCCATCGGGGTTAATCGTGAAACGTAAATCGGATTTGGGTTCACGATGATCGATGGGACCGCCGTGTGTGTAGCGCCTTGTATTTCGTACATGATCACACAAACCGGTAGAATGCAATTCTATGCATAAGTTTGTTTTGCAGGTTTGATGTGAATAGTATGGCTCATATGTATGTGATGCATGTGTGTAAGTTAACATGACCTGCGTGTCATGATTTTCAGCCGACAGGAGCCAAAGTGATGTCATTATATTGTGTCACGACCTGCGTGTCGACTTGTGATTCTCTGTAAATTCATTACTAGTTGTAGTAGTTGGAGGACAGAGATCAAGTTCGAGGGTTTGGCGTCCTGGCGTGACGGACAAGATGGAGTTCCGCCTTGGCCATCGGAGTAGGAGCCGTCCATGGAAGGACACCCATGAAGGAGCCATATTATTTCACATATTTATGTTTATATGTGATTGATATTGCTTGTTGTTTCTATGCATTTTATAGTATGGTAGAAAGATCCCTCATTAATATCAAGCATATTGCCATTCCAGATGTTGCACCTTCGCACGTCAAGTACATCTAGTGGTGGGCTCATAAAATTGAGGTGCTACTAGGTGTCCTTGAACTGGAGGGTTCCTGTTGGACACGGACATGCACTGCATCGGGTTAACTTGACAAGGCTATCAAAACAGTTTTGGGCCTTGTGGTAGAGAAGGTTGGGAGCCGGAGTATGATACCTACCTAACCGACATGAGTCATATAGAGATACGGTTAGCAAGGAGTTACTTATCTAATAGGCAAGTTGCCTAGCAGTGATGCTAAAGCTCACTAGTCGCTCGCGCTAAACGGGTATTGAATCACTGAGAGTTTGCGGAGGGATGCTGACTTCAGTGGGAGTAGTTCTGTTTAAAGCTTGAATTACTCTACATTAACACATTGCTTAGTGATTGCATATTTTCTGTTGTAGATCAATGGCACCACCTGCTCAACCCAACTTTGCATTGAAATCAATTCTGGAAAAGGATAAACTGAATGGAACAAACTTTACCACCTGGTATAGAAATCTGAGAATTGTTCTCAAGCATGACAAAAAGGAACATGTTCTAGAGGATCCACTTCCAGAGGAACCTGCCGAGAATGCTAATGCCACAAGCAAGAACGCCAACTAGAAACTCATTGATGAATCAAACGAGATCAGTTGCCTCATGCTGGCTTGTATGGAGCCCGATTTGCAACAGCATTTCGTAAACATTCAGGCTTTCGATATGATCGAGAGTTTGAAGAGCATGTTTCAGGTACAGGCTAGGACCGAAAGGTTCAACATCTGGCAGTCCTTGACGGATTGTAAGCTGAAGGAGGGTGATCCATTGAGCCCGCATGTGATCAACATGATCGGGTACGTGCAAGCTTTGGATCGGTTAGGCTTGCCACTTGGGGACGAGCTGTCCACGGATGCAATTTTGGGTTCTCTTCCACCTAGCTATGGGACGTTCGTCTCGAACTATCATATGCACGGAATGGATAAGAATCTCACTGAATTACATGGGATGCTCAAGGTGGCAGAGCAAGATATCAAGAAAGGCACGCATTAAGTGTTGATGGTGCAGAACTCGGCTAAGTTCAAGAAGAGTTGGTCCAAGAAAAAGGGTAAGGAAAAGGGCATGGAGAAGGCTGTCTCCGCCGCTGAGCAAAAGTCCGGACCGAACTCAAATACCATTTGCTTTCACTGCAAGGAAGCTGGTCATTGGAAGACGAACTATAGCAAGTGGCTTGCTGAGCACGGCAAGAAGGCCGGAGATGCTTCTTCAGGAAAAGGTACACTTGTTACATATGTTATAGACATTTACCTTGCTGACATACCTTGTAGCTCTTGGGTATTTGATACCGGATCGGTTGTTCATATTTGCAACTCGATGCAGGGGCTAGTAAGAACTAGGCGTGTGGCAC
This sequence comes from Hordeum marinum, assembly GCA_022496015.1. Taxonomy (NCBI): domain Eukaryota; kingdom Viridiplantae; phylum Streptophyta; class Magnoliopsida; order Poales; family Poaceae; genus Hordeum; species Hordeum marinum. The sequence goes on from CM039672.1 coordinate 394,003,894, forward strand.
AAGGGGAGATTGACATCAGGGTCGGCAACAAAGCAAGAGTTGTTGCGTTGGAAGTCGGCACGATGCAGCTCAAGCTTCCTTCTGGAATTATTTTGGAATTGAATAATTGTTATTACATTCCCGCACTTAGTCAGAATATTATTTTTGCCTCATGTTTGATGAGTCAAGGTTATGAATTCAATATAAAGGACAATGGTTGTTCATTTTATTTGAATGGAATGTTCCATGGCTATGCACCCATAGTAGATGGGCTATTTATTTTAAGTCTAGAAACGGAACCAGTCTATAACGTGAATGTCAAGACGCATAAACCTAATGAGATAAATCCGACATACTTCTGGCATTGCCGGCTTGGACACATTAGTCTGAAACGCATGAAGAAGCTCCATGATGATGGACTCCTAACTTCGTCCGACTTTGGGTCGTTCGAGACATGCGAATCATGCTTGCTAGGCAAGATGACTAAGTCTCCTTTTGCAAAGAGTTGCGAGAGGGCGTCCAAGCTGTTGGAGCTTATACACAGTGATGTGTGTGGTCCAATGAGCACAACGGCCAGAGGTGGCTATCAGTACTTCGTGTATTTTACCGACGACTTCAGTAGATATGGATATATCTATTTGATGAGGCACAAGTCAGAAACTTTTGAAAAGTTCAAAGAGTTTCAGAACGAGGTTGAAAATCAGCTTGGCAAGACGAGAAAACTTCTACGATCAGATCATGGAGGTGGGTACATGAGCCAGGAGTTCGATAATCATCTGAAAAGCCGAGGTACAGTACCTCAGCTCATATCTCCCGATACGCCACAGATAAATGGTGTGCCAGAACGGAGAAATCGAACCTTGTTGGACATGGTCCGATCGATGATGAGCAAATCAGATTTATCCTTGTCATTCTGGGGATACGCTCTAGAAACTACAGCTTTCACACTTAATAGGGTACCATCTAAATCCGTAGACAAGACATCACTTGAGATGTGGACTGGGAAGCGTCCTAGTTTGTCTTTCTAAAGATTTGGGGTTGTGAAGCATTTGTCAAACGATTCATGTCAGACAAGCTTACACCAAAGGTGGATAAATGCATATGTGTGGGATATCCGAGGGAAACCTTGGGATATAACTTCTACAACTGAGAAGAGAACAAAGTGTTTGTTGCTCAGAACGGGGTTTTCCTAGAGAAAGAGTTTCTCGATTGGGAGGCCAGTGGGAGAACGGTGTGACTCGAAGAAATTCGAGAGCCACTCGGGGACGACTCGGCTGGTGATGAGATCATACCGGAGTTGATCAGGGAACCCGTAGTGGAGTCGGCACCGGAGCCATGGAGGTCAGAAAGATTGCACAGAGTGCGCGATGTATTATTTCTAGAAAGCGATGAGCCGGCCACGTATGCAGAAGCGATGGTGAGCCTAGATTCCGAGGCATGGCTAGAGGCCATGAGATCCGAGTTAAAGTCCATGGATGAGAATCGAGTCTAGGACTTGGTTGATCCGCCACCTGGAGTAGTTGCCATTGGTTGCAAATGGGTCTTTAAGAAGAAAACCGATGTGGATGGAAATGTTCAGATCCACAAAGCTCGGCTTGTCGCTAAAGGTTATGGACAAGTTCAAGGAATTGACTATGACGAGACCTACTCGCCGGTAGCGATGCTAAAGTCGGTAAGGATCATACTAGCTATATCTGCATATTTCGATTATGAGATATGGCAAATGGATGTCAAAACGGCTTTACTTCATGGAAATTTAAAAGAGGATGTATACATGATATAGCTCGAAGGTTTTGTCGATCCAACTAACACTGGTAAAATATGCAAGCTCAAGACATCCATTTATGGATTAAGGCAAGCAGCTCGGAGTTGGAATATTCATTTTGATGAAGTCATTGTTGACCTTGGTTTCATCAAGAACGAAGAGGACTATTGTTTACACAAGAAGTCTAGTGGGAGCTCGGTAGTATTTTTGATCTTGTATGTGGATGACATACTGCTGATCGGAAATGATGTTTCGATGCTGAACTCAGTCAAGGAATCATTGAATGGCAAGTTTTCAATGAAAGACCTTGGAGAGGCAGTGCACATTTTAGGCATCAAGATCTATAAAGATAGATCGAGGAGGCTACTCAGCTTGAGCCAGAGCACATACATAGACAAAGTGTTGAAGAGGTTCAACATGAGTGAGGCCAAGAAAGGGTTCTTGCCCGTCTCACATGGTATAAGGCTAAGCAAGACTCAGAGTCCTACGACTTCTGATGAGCGAAACCGGATGAGTAGGATTCCATATGCCTCGGCAATTGGATCCATCATGTATGACATGCTATGTACACGGCCTGATGTTGCCTATGCAATAATCTTAACAAGAAGATACCAAGCCGACCCAGGTGAGAGTCTCTAGGCAGCGGTGAAAACTATCTTGAAGTACCTGAAAAGGACTAAAGAGATGTTCCTAGTTTATGGAGGTGAGGAGGAGCTCACCGTAAAGGGTTACGCTGATGCTAGTTTCCAAACCGATAGGGATGATTGTCGATCGCAAAATGGATTCGTGTAAGTCATGAATGGAGGAGCAGTGAGCTGGATGAGTTCCAAGCAAGATACGATGGCTGACTCCACAACAGAGGCCGAATACATTGCGGCTTGTGAAGCCTCAAAGGAAGGTGTTTGGATTCGGAAGTTCCTGGAAAATGTTGGTGTGTTCCCGGGCTGGCCAAAACCGTTGGAACTTTATTGTGATAATTCAAGTGCCATCGCACAGGCCAAGGAGCCGAGACAACACCACAAGACCAGGCACATAGACCGAAAATATCACTTGATATGAATGCTCGTAGAGAAAGGTGATACCAATTTATGAAAGATTCATACGGATGCAAATGTTGCAGATCCGTTGACTAAGACACTTCCACAACCCAAGCATGAGGGGCACGTTAGAGTTATGGGCATTCGATGTCTACTTGATTGACTCTAGTGCAAGTGGGAGACTGTTGGAGATATGCCCTAGAGGCAATCTTGTATGATGATATTTCCTATGTGTTTATGAAAAAAGATAGTCCTTGGACATTATCATTGATGTGTATTAACAAGTATGTGACTTGTTTGTGAGACTATGCATTGTATGATGACTATCCTAAATGGTCCCTAATTGAAAGGGTTGTGTGGATGCGCAGCCAGTTAGACTAACATATGACAGAGTGGATGGTCCGGTCTCACTGACCATGTAGCATTGGATGCAAGCCGGATAATATGGACTCGAAAAGGTCTGGTCGGATTTGACATAGTCGGATTCGACATAGTCGGATCCGAGTCAAGATAAGGTCTGAGTTGGACAGGCCCAACTATGAGATGCAGCGATAGGTCATCTATGAGTCTCTAGTACAACATACGTTCTATGTCCTAAGACCTGAGTTGGCGCATGTACTCGGCATGGTGACAGACTTGCTTTTGTCCAACCAAACGCTACTCCGTGACTGGGTAGTTACAAAGGTAGGTTTCGGGCTTGTCCAAACCCATGCTGCGAGACATGGTCGAGCAAGATGGGATTTTCCCCTCCTACCAGGAGAGATATACTCTGGGCCACTCGGGTGATCTGACCTAGATGAGCATGGCCACGCGATGAGGATTATGAGATAATCCGAATGTTGGTCGAATTCACCGGAACGAGAAAGAGGTCGTGTTGCAACAAGGGTGACTATATCGCCTTGTGCATGACAACATATATCGTGTGGCAAAGGGAATAGAAGTGTGAAGTACAGGTTCGCCTAACCAGCTTCATCGGACACTTGGAGTCGGCATGTTTTGCTAGAGGCCGCTACCGACTGGTCGAGTTGGATGTGATCTGACTCACGACCAAGTGAACAAGAACCTAAGGGGTCAAGCGCTTAAGGGAACGAACACGTGGTCTTTAGGATCCGTGCGAGTCCCAAGAGTTGAGCCCGCACCAGATGCCTATATATAGTGGAGGTGCAGCACACCCATCCGGTTGATCGCTTCGGCACCATCATTAGGGTTTGCATATGTTGTGAATAGCCACCTCCACTCGCCGCCGCCGACCGTGTGACCGGACCTAGCAGTCTTCCGCGCGGGTGTTCCTCCTTCACGTGCAGATACCGTTAGAGGCGGTGCACTTGCGCCGCTTCGGCGAACCTGTACGTGGGGATCCGACGACCGGCTGTTTAAGGGAGATCGGAACGGTTTTTCGAAGGAGATCGGACGAGGAGGAGACAGACCACACGAACGCGCTGCCCTAACTCTACTTCCGCTACATGGCACTACGCGTCTAGTGGTAACAATCTATGATCCATCTCCGTAGCATGTTCTTGGATGTTCTGCATGTAGGAAAATTTTAATTTGCATGCGATGCACCTACGGTAGAACCCAACACCCAAGGGGTCATTACTGTCAACGGCAACACAAAGCGCTCCCTTAGAACAGAGGAACACGCACTGGGCCTAGCAGACGAATTCAGCTATAAAGAACATTGGCAAGTTTCGATGTCCGCCATAAAGGCACATAAAGCTGGGAAGGGAGTTCGGCTTCAGACCGATAACTCGGATCCTTCCTCTTCCCCTCTATAGGGACTCACCCCCCACCGCACAATTTCTGGATTAGCAAAGTATGTGTCGAGGAGGCACAACTTCGCACTTAAGATTCCATGGGAAGCGGTGGGGAAATAAAGGTGGGTGTTCGGTTGTCCCGATCTACTACCACCAATACGTCTTCGGACAAGACACAGGCGCTCCTAAAAGAGCCTGCCTACGGCGTAAAGCTCACCTATAATGCTGCAGCCTCTCAAGATTTTGTTAGTAAAATCTGCCCGCACTAACACCCATCAAGGTGCATCCAAGAGCAGGAGTCAACTAGCAAGGGGGCATATCGAGGACGTCAGGTCACCAATTGAAGACCCCTGGTACAACAACTCTTCTATGATTTTATTTCTTATTTTCTTTCGCATACCTATAAACAGTTGCTTCGGCAATTCGAGTTATAAGAGTTGTTGAGGAAATACAAAATTGTGTGGCGCAAGTATGCCTCATTTGTACTGTTTTCAGCGCATACTTTTTTCTTTTCTCCCTCTTCTCGTGAACCTGTTTGGTATGGCTCGAGGTAACCGGCTAATAGACCGGTGGCTCGATTTCAAACACAAATCGCCTTAACTATAGTTTGTTTGGCGTCTTGGCGTTCATTTTATATGCATTGGTTCCGTACTATGTCTTTGGTCATTAAGTTGGGTTACCCGGCTCCTGTGCTTACCCCTTTATGTTCTGCTCGTTCGGCTAAAAGGGCAAAGGGAGCACCCCTGCGATTCTGCTTCTGGATAGTCCGGTCAAGCACCTCAGGGGAGAAAGATGAAAATGGACTGTCATAGTATGCGCGATCCGATCTGTGAACCCCAAGCTAGAAGTATTATATTTCAATCCTCGTAAGGGGTTATTCCATGTTATACGAGGAACTTGGCCTTCGTACAAACAATATGATGTTGGCTTCGGCCTCGGTTCATCCAAACATCACAAACACTCCGGTGGCCAATCGCACACTTCCCGTAGTACTTTTCGCGCCCCTTTGGTTAAGTGAAAGAAATAAAGCACTGTAGTATGATTGCCTAGTCAACCGCACTACACCACCTTCGGGTTTCGATAATACGGCTAAGAGATATAGTACATTGGCATAGACACCCCATGTAGTATCTACGTGGGGGCTAAAGTCGACGACTCGCAACTTCCAGTATTAAACAACCACACAGGAGTTATAAAGGAATGCCAAATCATATAAGAGCGGATACTAATATCATTAAAAGTTATCACGAGTCTTCAAACATGTTACAAGCTCATTCAAATAATTTTTCACCCGAACACTGCGACGCTATCACCCGAGCACTCTCCATCACTCCATCAAAGTATAGCTCGGGGCGTCAGTGCTCCTTCCCAGGTGGCGGCAAGTCAGTGGCGACCTTCATCGGATTGAGCCCCGGCCAGTGCACTTTGGCCTTGGTAAGGGCCATCCAAACTCCTTCGATGTAGGAAGAGCGCTTGACGGCGTCGAGGCGGGGCGTGGCAGCGATCAGTTTCTGCACCAGGATGAAGTAACTGCTTGGGAGTGGCTCGACGGGCCATAAGCGGATGCAGAGGTCCTTCATGGCCGGCTCCACCATCTGGTGCAGCTCCATCAGCAATTTCAGCTGCTCCACCTGATGGGGAGGACGCTCAGGGGCTCCAAACTGTGCCTAGAACGTCCGAGCTTTGTCCTCCTCTCCCCGCGAGGCGAACAGCTGATTGGCGTCCGCCATGTTCTAGAGATCGGCGGATGCTCCTGAGGATCGCCACACTCGGATCACCAATTCGAATTTGTTATCCCCGAATACGCACTTTAGGGAGTACGGCTTACCATCTGCTATTTCCTTGGCTTGGCGCACTTGCTCCTCGAAGAACCGTCTGTCCATCCGCTCCTTCTGGAGATCAGATTTCATTGTGGACAGCTCGGCCGAGATCGCCTTATTATTTTGCTCCAAGGCCTCGCACTTTTTGGTAGCGTCCTTGAGCTCATCCTGTATCTCTACTACACGAGCCTGATGCTTATCACTGGTGGCTCGTAGGGCGGAGAGTGTGATGGACGCTTCTTTGGTCGTCGCCTTCTCAACGGCCGCTTTGTCCTTGGCACGCTGAAGCTCGGCCTTGAGCTTTTCTATATCTTTCATCGAAGCTGCAAAATGACAAAACTTTATATAAAGGGAAACTGCATTGACAGTATTCGGGGGAAAGTATTCGTATTTGGTTCGGACTTACCCTGTGCCTCGTCAAACCTCTTGTTGAGGGTTTCCACCTCATCCTTGGAGCGCTTGAGCTTCCGATGTAGCTCGTCCAGCTCGGCACCATTTTGGGCCGCCGCTGATGCCGAAGCCTACATTACACATACAGTTAATACATTACATCGGCGCTCACTTCCCGAATTATAGACAATCCGATTATATATTGATTTATCCTAGCATGCTGAACACTTAATGTGTTTCTAGTGCGTTATTGGATTCAGGTGTGACCCCTAGGTGAGCTTGTTCACCTCACCTAGCGCTCGGGGGCTGCCATGTATACAATACAAATAAATAAAAATCTTAGCAAAATATCGGGCGACTTACTTGAAAGCTCGCAAGGAGACCTTTGAAGGCCTCCTTTAGTCCGTTGTCAACGGACTGGACGCTTTGTAGTAACGCACACATAAGGGTGCGGTGATCCTCGGGGATGGAGGTGCTCGACAGAGCCTCCTCCATGCCCGACCACCTATTGGTCAGCGGTGCCAGGGATGATCGGATTTCTCCATCACACACCGGAGATTGGACCGGTGCCTCTGGAGGCATAGTGTGCTCCGGAGATGTCCCCGGAGGGGGCTGATTGCCCGCTAGTCCGGCCTCCTTGGTGTCCGGGCAAGGCATTGTCCCCTGGCCTTCAGTGGCCGAAGCATTAGCCTCGGCCACGGGGCGATCTCCATCGCCCCGTCTGTTCGCCTTCGTTGGAGTAGGCTGGGATGACACCTCCACGGTATCCTCCATGGCACCTGGAGTGGTGGGGCGTGAGGCATCCCCTCTCTCCACCAGTTTGACGGGAGGGGTCTCCCCATCCGATACCACCTCGGTGGGGATAACATGCGGGGGGCTGTAGGACCAATAGCCTGCGTGTTAGCAAACTCCAAATCTACTTGCGATAGGTAGGAGGGTCTTCGGATGCTAACCTGGATGGGGGGCCTGACCCTTAGGCTCCTTCATGGAAACTCCTCAGGGTCTTTGAATGCGGAGCTCGAATCTGAGCTGTCGTCGGACAGAACCACCCGCACCTATCGCGCCCTCTTCGGGGCAGGAGAAGCTACCTGTCCTGGGGCGTCCGAAGATGCCACTCTCTTCTTGGTGCGGGGGGAGTTTCCTCCCCCCTCGCTCTCGACCTCCTCCTCCTCCTCCTCCTCCTCTTTGGCCTCCTCCCTATTTGAGGAGGCAGGGGTGTCTTCGGATGCAGCATCAGCTGGTCCTTGATGCGAATGCCAGCCTGACCTGGTTTCGTCTTCTCTTTCTTCGTGGGAGCCTTGTAAGGCTTCTCCACGAGCATCCTGGCTAACAGTCCGGTCCCTCGTCTTCGGGCTGAGGAGCCGGACTATTGATGTTGATGGCTTTCTTCTGCCATCTCTGTCAGAATAGATCGGATAAGAGGATGAAGGGATTTTCTGTGTAATAGAGCCAACCAAGCTGGGGGGAAATCATACCTCGGAATCGGTCTTGGCGGCATACAGACCCTTGTCCTCCTCCTCGGATGGCCAGCTCTTCATCAATTTGAATAGCACCTTCCACATCTTCTCCTGCATAGTGCAGAAGAGATTCTGGACTATGGGATCGGCTTCGACTTCCCGTACTCAGTAGGGAGTGTCCCGACACTGGCAGGGGAGGATGCGCCTTCGGAGCATCACCTGCACCACATCGGCCAGCTTGATGCCCCCCTCGACCAGGAAGCGGAGGCGCTTTTGTAGGTCGGTCACCTCTTTGCCCGATCCCCAAACGAGGCCCTTTTCACGCCATGAAACCAGCCTGGTGGGGGACCGGATCTGAATGTGGCGGCAGGGAGTTGGCCCTCTTATCGTGGTTCAGTGACATAGAACCACTCATTTTACCATCCTTTGATGGTGTCGATGAAGGTGCCCGACAGCCACCCGACGCGGGCGAGCTTGCCGATGACAGCCCCTCTGCAGTCCGCGTGCTTGCTGCCAACGCACTTGGGCTTGGTATTGAATACCTGCAACCAGAGCCCGAAGTGCGGATCGATGCGCAGGAAGGCCTCGTAGACGAGGATGAACGCCGAGATGTGCATGATGGAGTTCGGCAGGAGGTCATGGAAGTCGAGGCCGTAGAAGAACATTAACCCCCTAAAGAAGGGGTGGAGTGGGAATCTCAACCCCCTGATGAAGTGGGGGATGAACACCACCCTCTCGCCTGGCCTGGGGGTGGGGATCACGTGGCCCTCCTCCGCCGCGCGGTGAGGGATGTTGGTGGGGAGGTAACTGACCTTCTTGAGGTCGAGTATGTCCTTGTTGGTGACTATGAAAGCTTCCCACTAACCATTGGAACACTCCATTGCCGAGCTCAAAGGTGAGGGCAAAGAGACCTAGATCTGTGCTTTGGAGGCACAAGGGAATGGGAGGCGAACAAGTCGAATGGAAAGCGTAAAAAAGCCTTTGGGGTTTTCCTTCTCTTTTATGAGGCCTATCGATGTGGATTCCCCTCGCCACGCCGTGAATCCCTCCACTTCCTAAGATGCGCGAGCCATTGTGTGCACATGGTTAAGTATATCCCATATAAAACGGGACACGATCGGTATATTGATATATCATGATGATTAAAAAGGCCTCGAACCGTGAATCGAGTCTATGCAACTGGTCTGGCGGTCGTGGTGGGTCGTAACCTTTCGTCAGAAAGGTCATCAGAGGGCCATTGTTTATCCCCTGATGTTTGGGCTTCAAAGCCAATCAATTTACAGTATTCAGATGTAACACTATGCGGGAGACTACTTGTCATCGGAGGTCGAACTATGGTTCGGTAGGAAGGAACTCACCTCGCAAGCCGAAGACAATATTCGCGAAGCAATTGGAGCTAAAGACCCTTGGCGTTGGAGGCAAGTTCGGAGGCTACTGAGGGAGTCTTGGATTAGGGGGTCCTCGGATAGCCGACCTATTGTTATGGGCCGGACTATGAGGGCTACTTACCGAACATCGAAGGATTTGAAGGCCTAGTCTCCAAGATGGAAGCTTCGGGAAATGTGGCTTGTGCTCCACGTTTGATGTAATAGTTAGGAAATTTTATCTCTTCGGCATGTAACTGACCATGTGTGAACCCTAGGCATCCTCGACAGCTATATAAGCTAGAGGGTTTTAGGGTGTAGAGACAGAACAACTCATCTAGGTTTAGACATATGATCTCGAGGTAGATTAACTCTGTAACCCCTTACACCATAAATACAATCAAGCATGACGTAGGGTATTACCTCCATAGAAGGGCCCGAACCTGGGTAAACTCATGTCCACTTTGTCTCCTGTTACCGTCGTTCCTAGTCTCACAGTTTGGGACCCCATACCCGAGATCCGCCGGTTTTAACACTGACACCCGCTGCCACGGGTGGTGGGGGTAGGACAAAATATGTCATGCAAGTTCTTTTCCACAAGCATGTATGACTATTTATGGAATACATGCCTACATTATATTTATGAACTGGAGCTAGTTCTGTGTCGCCCTAGGTTATGACTGTTATATGATGAATATCATCCAACGAACTCACCGATCGAATGCCTACGAGTTTTTCACATATTGTTCTTGCTATTGCTACTCTTCTAGTTGCTACAAAACATTGCTATCACTATTACTGTTATTGTTATTGTTACTACTGCTATCAATACTATCATATTACTATGCTGTTGATCACTTTGCTGCAGATATTTAATCTCCATGTGTGGTTGAATTAACAACTCAACTGCTAATACTTGCAAATATTCTTTGGCTACCCTTGTGTCAAATCTATAAATTTGGGTTGAATACTCTACCCTCAAAAAATGTTGTGATGCCCTATACTTGTGGGTTATCACCCAGTGGGTGTTGTCTATTTTCAGTGGGGGCATGCTGAGTGCACCCACTATGTGTAGTCGCAGAGGCTGTCGTCGACTGAAGCAGTCAGTGGGAGTCTTAGAGCTCAAAATTTCTTTGAGCATGTTATTTCACTCAAATTTTCTCGTGTCAAAGGTTGTTGTTTGAGAGCACTCTATGGGCTCGTGAATGGCTGCCACACCTGCATGGATCGAAATCCTTCCAACTAGATGATAGAAGGGATCGCACGACCAAGAAATAATCTGATCTCTTGGGTCTTGCTCTTGCATCTTGCTCTTGTATCTAATCCCACACTACCTTCTAGTGGGGGCACGCTGAGTGCACCCAGTGGGTGTACTCCCCGAGACTGTTGTCGACTGTGGCAGTCAGCGGTAGTCTTAGAGCTTGGTTATTTGTAGTCTGGCGCTCTTAGTGTCACCTCCCACCCGGCTGGCCGAGAGGAGGCTTCTAGTGTTTCACAAAAAACATTGGAATCAAATATCGAAACAGCAGGCTGTTACTCCCACTTGGCTGGCCGAGCGGAGGCTTCCGGTGTTTGATAGGAAAAACAAGAATCAAATCTCGAAATAGTGGTTCGAATAGTAGTATACGCCCTTGCCTTGGACCTGACCGACCGTCTTCTCTTGTTTCTTCTCTTTTTTGACAGGGTGTTTGTGATATCGGGACTCGGTACGTCACCCTAGAGAAGGAGGTGCTGGACCTCTGGATGAATCTGGAAGCAGAGAAGCTCAAGAGTGAGCGTCTTGCCCAAGAGAAGCATTCCTTAGGAGGTAAGCGCCACCATCCCACTGTTTCTTGCAACTATTTTTTCCTCAAATTCGTCTAAAGTTGCTTCATCAAATGTTCGTAGCAAAAAAACTCCAACTTGTAAAGAGGCTCAGGACCACTATTTCCTTAGAAACTATGAAGCAGGCCCTCACGGAGAAGGACATCCAGTTGGTGCCGGCATGGAAGGAGGCCAAGGTCAAGACCAAGGAGGCTAAAGACAAGTTGAAATCAGTCAAAAAACTCGAGGAGGAGAACAAGGTACTAAAGGTTGTGCTGAGAAGACCAGAGGCGAGGTCTCTTAGCTGAAGAAGCACTACGCCGAGTGGGAGTCCAAGTATAATGCCCAAGAGAGTGCCTTCAAGGAGGAGAGGAAGAAGCTGAACAAGAAGATCACTGAGCTCTCCAACAAGAAGACTGAGCTGGAGTAGTACATCAAGGACTTTGGGAAGAGATGAGTGAGAGGCTCAAAGATATGTCATTTGTCCGAGTGAACATGATTTTGCCATAATATTCTGCCAGCCGCTAATCTTCATTGTGTTTCTGTGGCTAGGCTTCTATCCCATCGTCGAATCAGAGACCGAAAGGGTCGACCAAGAGTTGGATCCTTACAAGCTCCTTCTCTAGGATAGCTCTGCTCTGGCTATCCTTCGATTGGACGAGCGCATAGAACAATCCTTGGGCTAATCACTCGGCTGTGATCTATCGTCGTGAAGATTGACAAGGAGCTACTGCCAAACGAGGAGCTCCCGAATGACCTAGACTCCATCATGTCTCGGATGAGCAAAGCCCCTAGCAGAGTGCAGTTGTGGAAAAAATCAACGGCTCATTGCACTATTGATGTTGCACTCTCCCTTGATCGAGTCCATTCCAAGGACGTGGACAAGGTGAAGTTGAAGTCTCTCAAGGTTTTCAACATGAAGAAGGCCTGGTTCGTGGACTTCATGGAGATCGTCATCGAGACCACCACTTGGATCGTGGATGACATCAATCTGGACACCTTCGTCAATGTTGCCACCCCTCTGACCAACTAGTTATCTTCAAAAACTTGTCATTATGAAATTCGCCTCGGAATGTCGAGTGGTTGTTGTGACCATAAAACATTACTGAGCCTTGGGTCATACCACTTGATCTTTTGCTTTGATATGAGGTTTATTTGCTTCATTTCCATTCAGATGTTGAATGCTTCTCGATTTTACTTGCCTTAGATGATTTCTAGATCGCGACTAAGCACCCGAGTGCACAGGATGTCCTGACCTGGAGCAATTTTAACTTAGGCGATTTCTAGATCGCAGCTAAGACTCCGAGTGTGGAGCATGTCCACACTTTTAGTAATTTTAACTTAGGCGATTTCTGGATCACAACTAAGCCCTAGAGTGTGGAGAATGTCTACACTCATAGTAGTTTTAACTTAAGCGATTTATGGATCGCAGCTAAGCCCCCGAGTGTGGAGGATGTCCACACTCAGAGTAGTTTTGACTTAGGCGATTTCTAGATCACAGCTAAGTCCCGGGTGTGGAGGATCTCCACACTCAGAGTAGTTTTGACTTAAGCGATTTGTGGATTGCAGCTAAGCCCCCTCATAGTGGAGGATGTCCACACTCAGAGTAGTTTTGAGTTAGGCGATTTCTAGATCACAGCTAAGCCCCCGAGTGTGGAGGATGTCCACACTCAGAGGTAGTTTTGACTTAGGCGATTTCTGGATCGCAACTAAGACCCCGAGTGTGGAGAATGTCCACACTCAGAGTAGTATTGACTTAGGCAAATTCTGGATTGCAACTAAGCTATTCACCCACTAGGGGCATGACTCAGTTTTTTAGTGTTGGAGATCACCGGGGTGAAAAAGGAAATTTAACCAAGTTCAATGAATCACGGGAAAAGTAAGACTTTTATTCATCGAGTGATGTGCTTGAAATCTATACACGTCCAGAGGGAGTTATTCTTCATTGGCACAATGACAACGTTGGAGAGCCACTCGAAGTTGTACACCTCTCGTATGAACTCGACGGTTAGGAACCGAGCGATCTCTTCGTCGATTGCCTTGTGCTTCTTCGTAGATAAATGTCGTAGGTGCTCTTTGATAGGCTTGACCTTTGGGTCAACACGGAGGCAATGCTTAGCCAGTTCCCTAGGAACACCGGCATATCAGAAGGCTTCCATGCAAAAATGTCCCAGTCTCACGGAGGAACCGGATGAGCTCACATTCCTATTTGATGTCGAGACTTGTGGATATGTTGGTCGGTGCTGCATTTGGATCGGTGGATGGACATGGACTAACTCCGTGTCTCCGGCTGACTAGAAAGGGGATTCCATAGTCGTCTTGTTTGATTTGAGCAGCTTACCCAAACCAACCGTCTTCTTGTACTCATCTAGCTGTTCCATTGCTATCTGCTCGTCAGCGATCTGAGAGCCCTTATGTAGGTTGTTCCCTGTGATGGTGATCACACCTTTAAGCTCTGTCATCTTAAGCTTAAGATACACATAACATGGTCTGGCCATGAAACGTGCGTAGACGGGCCTACCCGAGATGGCGTGATAGGCACTACGCAAGTCCACCACCTCAAATGTCAATCACTCCTTCCGGTAGTTCTTCTCACCGCCAAACACGAGTGGTACTGCTATCTGACCGAGTGATATTGCTTTCTCCCCGGGAATGACCCCATGGAATTGCATGTTGCTCTTACTCAGCTCGCACAATGGTATTTCCACCGTGTTCAGAGAGTCGGTGTAGATGATGTTCAGTCTGCTACCTCCATCCATGAGGACCTTGCATAGTCGAACTCCATTGATGGTTGCATCGACTACCAATGCCTACCACCCGAGGGTAGGTATGTGGGATGTGTGATCTGACTGGTCAAATGTGACTTGCGTCTTGGCCCACTCTAAGTACTTGGTGACAGTCGGGACTGCCATGTTGACTTCTCTGTTTATCACCTTCAGTCTGCTCTTGCTTTTGCTGTCTACAAAAATCATCAAGACCTTCTCTACATAGGGGTAGCCACACGCGTGTTTGCCCTTTTCATCATCTTCATCTTCATCTTTGTCCCCGGAGAGCTCTTCGCGCATCTCATGCTTGAGCAGTCGGCAATCCCGAATGGTATGATTCGGCAGAATTAGGTTGTTGTCTTCATCTTTCTTTGTATGAATTTGGCAGGGTTGATCCAGAATGTCGCCTTTAGGAGCGCTCTTATTCTTGGTAGCCCATTCCTTCTTTTGTTTCTACTTCCCTTTGCCTTTGCCTTGCCCAAGCAGAGCCATGGCTTCAGACTTGTCGGTTGGGTTAGCCTTGCGCTTCTTCTTGTTTTTGGAGTTGTTGGCCGACTGATGGGCTTCACTGCCTTCCCCTTTACTGTTTCTCAGTTGGTCTTCCTCACTCGACTCAGGGTTGGAGTGTCCATTTGGCCGAACTTCAGAATGAACTCTGGGTACTTGACTCCAGCCCGAAAGGCGCAAATCACCTGATGCTCGGTGACGTTCTCCATAGTGTTGTGTGTCGTGGTTTCATCACGGCAGATGCCATAGGTAGGCTTATAGAGAGGGGCCGAAGGACGCCGACAGGCTCTAGGAGCGGGATTAGGCACAAGCGATGGTGGACACACGATGTACCCAGCTTCGGGGCCCTCCGTGGGAGGTAATACCCCTAGTCCTGCTCGGCCTAGTTGAGACAATGGTCAGATTACAATGGCGCTCCTTGAGCTGTATGTATCGTGGAGGAAGAAGGAGCTAGCTTGCTCTTCTACCTCTCGACGTGCGTGCGTGTGGAGTGGATATGAGGAGAGTTGGGAGATCAGCCCATCGCCCCCTTGCATGGGGGTGGCCCATGGGGTTTTATAGGCCAACCCCCCGGATTACAATACAAATAGAAGGTCAAAAGGGGCCCCCAGCCGGCAGCCTCTCTGGCCGCCTACGGGGGCCACCGGTTGTGGGGTCCTGTCGTCGGTAGGTCCTGCCGGCTGAAGGGTCCCGTCAGGAACCGACAAGGCCCGCGCGGCGGGTCCCAACGCCGGTCACGTCACGGCATGGGCTGCCCCTTGTGGCGTCGTCTTGCGGCGGCCAGCCGGGGTCAGCGGTACCGCCGCCCACCCTATAGCCATGCCGGGGCAGGTAATGGAGTGGTTGGGGTGTGCCGGCACTGTTGGAAGCCCGGTCACCATCCGCCAGGGTCAGAGGCCCTGACGCCTTCGCTGTGGCCATATCGGCGCTGACCCCCGATGGGATGGGGGCCACTGTTGCCACGCATGCCCTGATGACGATATCCAATGCGCGGCCGGCTGGGGGGCCAGGCGGGAATGCCCCCAGTCGGCTGGCACGTCGTAACCGGAGGGGCGCAGCCGGCGGGCCGCTTCTGGCAGGGCGGAGCCGGACCGCAGGGGGAGACGGCCTACCCTTTGATTGCGTTAGAAGGCTGGGGAAAGGGGGCGCTTGAGGCTACCCCGGGGTCATCCCCCCGTTAGTAGTCCCCGAAGCCGAGGAGGACCCGCCGACGAGCCGTGGTGGTCCTCGCCGGCTTGAAGATCGTTCTTGCACCGCGGGCTGCCTTGAGAGTCGAGCGAAGCCGGCAAGCGATGGCCGGCTCCACAGCTGGCCGACGCTTCGCGTGCCGCCCCGGGTTCCCCACCGGGTAGAGGAGACATGCCATGCGGCAGAAAAGATCGGGCGGCAGGGCGGGGCCCTCCGCGACTGCAGCCTCGGCCCGCGTGGGGGGGTCCTTTACGGCATGGGGCATACGGTTGGCGTTCCCGAGCGCCACAATATCCGCCCCGCACGCCGTGGGAATTGCAGGGGTCGTGCACAATGAATCCGGCCCCCACGATCACCCGCGCAGGGTTTAAATGTCGAGAGGGGGGAGGCAGAACAACCCGTTCACTCCCCCCTGCTGTCGCATCGCCTTCGTCGCCTTCCTCCCTCTACCACGAGAGAGAGAGAGAAGAGAGACCAGAGCACGAGGGCAGGCCGTGCCGCCGTCCGCCGCGGAAGAGAGCCCGGGCCACCGCCGAGCACCCGCGCCTGTCGTCGCGACCGCACGCCCCCTCGGCGACCATGGCGGGCAAGGGCGCCTAGGACGTCAGCGATGTGGACGAAACCTTCATCGAGCACCTCCGCCACCGCCGCAAGCTCCCGGCAGAGGAGCACTTGGTGGCACGCCCAGTCGGGCCGGAGAACTCCCCGGCACAGCAGGAGGGCGAGGTGGTGGTCTTCTCCGATCACTTCCTTCGCGGGCTCGGGCTACCGGCGAGCGCCTTCTTCCGCCGCTTCCTGACGTGGTTCGCCCTGCAGCCGCACCACCTCGCCCCCAACGCCGTCCTGCAGCTGGCGGCGTTCGTCACCCTTTGCGAGTAGTACTTGGGGGTTGCGCCGAGGCTTGACCTCTGGTGCCGGCTCTTCTTCCTCAAGGGATAGACGGTGAAAGATCCGGTGACGAAACAGATGGCGATGACCGCCTGCGGAGGCGCACTGATCCATATCCGCAAGGGGACCGGCTTCCCAAAACTCCCGCTACACGAGTCGATGAAGCGCTGGCAGCGGGGGTTCTTCTACGTGAAGAACGTGAAGCCGGAGGAGGACTACATCAACCTCCCCAACTTCGCCAACCACCCACCGACTGCGATGCTGAACTGGCGGGCGGTTGCGCCTCCGGCGCCCAAGACGGTAGACCGAATCTACGAGCGCCTGCTCGTGTTGACCGGGTCGGAGGGGCTGAAGGCCACAAATCTGTTGGCCGCGATGGTGGTGCACCGGTTGCAGCCGCTGCAGCACTGGCCGCACCTCATCTGCCAGATGGCGGGATGCATGACCCCTGTCGGCTCTCCACCAAGGAGATGAAACTGGCCTACGTGGCGAGGAGGGTGAATGTCATCTTGACGGTGAAGATGGCGGAGGGTGAATGGCAATGGGGGAAAACCCCGTATAGCCGAAACCGCCCGGCACCACGGGTAAGTGCCTAGCCGCCTCCTCCCCTCCATATTCTTTTAGAGGCAGTACCCCTTCCCCTTTAGTCTGACAGCGCGTCGCCGGGCCCGCCCGCAGCTTTTTTTGTTGCTGTAGAACCACGGGGAGCCGGCCCCCGACACGGCGGAGTCGGACCCCGAGGAGGTCGAGGATGCCGACGACGTGGAGCCGGCTGACTCCGAGCGAGCCGGAGCGTCCGGAGCCGGTGACGCGAAGATGGAGACGGAGGGGGCCGAAGAGGCCGAATCGACGGGTGAGTCTCCTCCGCAGACGCGTGTTGATGAGGCTTCGAAGAAGCCCGAGGCTTCAGAGGACGAGGTCACGGCGCCGCGGAGGCGCCAGCCTCGAGCCGGTGGCGGCTCCAGCCGGGGAGGCCCGGTCGCGGAAAACAAGGGGAAAAGGCCGGCCGCCACCAAGCCTGCGCCCAAGCGTGCGGCGACCGCGTAGCTGGGCGGGAGCCGCGGAGGCGAGGGCAAGAAGCAGAAGGTTGCCCAGGCAGGATCCATGAGGAGGGCGGTCCCTGTCGTCGCCGGGTACGTCCATCTCCTCCTCCACCTTGGTCCGTTCTGCCTTCCCCCCAGTCTCTTACTTCGTCGTGACCAGGGAGGCGCGCGCCCTGGGGAGGACCCTGGGTGGCAGGACGGAAAGGACGGCACCGCCGACGGCTGCCGAGGAGAGGGAGCGCCAGGCGTGGCGTGACTTCGAGGTGGCCGAGCGGGAGCGGCGTGTCGAGGAGCTCCGCCCATGGGAGGAAGCGGCGAAGAGGCGAGGGGGAGCCAACGGGGAGGCCGCTGGCGGAGCGTGGGATCCGTTCCCCCTCCTTCGAGGAACCAGTGGGGAGGCCGCTGGCGGAGCGTGGGAGCCTTTCCCCCGCGGACGGGAGAAGAACTCGAAGGGCCACCATGGCTCCGGACGAAGGGCAGAGGCGAGCGCGAAGGCCGCGGAGGACGGGGCGAACATGGACCGCGATGCCGCCCAACCGGTAGGGGGCGACGTGCCGCCGAGGCGGAGGTACCGGCCCCGGAAATGCCGGCACCGGATGTGCCGGCTTCGGAGGCACTGGTTTCGGAGGCGTTGGCGCCAGAGGCGAGTCGGCCCGGAGCTGTCGGAGGTGGAGTGCCGGAGGTGGGGGGCGTGATGGCCGGGGAAACGGCCAGCGCAAGCGCGTCGACGGCGGCCCCCGGTGGGATGACGACAGGAGGGGCCGGTCCCATCACGTTCTCCAACAAAGGAGGACCCGCAGACGGGGGCCGGCTGCAGCAGACCTTGGCGGCGTCCGGGAGCCCGGCCCCTGGGGGACCGTCGAGCGGCCTCGGGGCGGCGGTGGCCGTCGTTGTCGAGGCGTTTGCCGCTTGCCGCGCCTAGGCAACGCAAGATGCTCGGGCCGCCAACGACCGGCTGGTGAGCTTGGAGCAGGCGGTCGCGGTGAGTTTTTTCTTTCCTTCTTCTCTTGATTTGTGTTTTTCCGTCTTTTCCAGTGAGGACGCGCCAGCGCACACACTAGGTGTAGCCCCCGAGGCTCGATCCGGCTGGGGTGCAAGCGGGTCGAGCCTAAAGCTGTGCACTCTTATTGTTTTGCAGGCAGCACATGACCACCGGGTGGCCGTGTACAACACCATGTTGGGATTGTACCAAGGAGCTGAAAACCGGCTCGCCGTCGTGTCCGCGGACTTGCGAGGTATGTGCTCTTGCAATCTTAGCGTCTTGCGATCTTTTAGTGGGAGCGCGCAAGCGCACCCACTCAGAGTAGCCCCCGGGAATCAGGCCGGCTGCCCCGGAGGTGGGCTGAATCCTTTCTCACAACAGCGGCTTCTTCTCATGCACCTACCCACGCCGAGACGGTCTGCCTCCGGCGCCAGGTGGTGCGCCTTTACGAGGAGCAGGAACTCCTGACGACACAGCGCGACCGGCTTCATGGGGAGGCGGACCAGGTGAAGGCGGAGCGGGAGGGCCGTGAGGCGGCCCACCGCCAAGCATTGTCGGACCAAGGGACGGCCCTTCGTCGGGAGGCGGAGGAGCGGGAGAAGGCCCTCCGCGAGAAGCTGGAGGCCAAGGACGCCGCACTAGCCAAGGCGGCCGAGGACGCGCAGACGGCCCGAGATGAGCACGAGCGCTGGTGCCAGGAGTGGTCAGCCAGGGAGGTGCAGCTGCAGGAGCAAGGGCACGAGGTGGATCAGATGTTGCACAGTAAGTTTCTGCTGCCTTGTTCTTCTCGCGCCTTCCTTCTGGGTTTTCTGGCTTGCCACCCTGCTCATCCCCCATCTTCTTCTTAGGGCTTTTCCCCGGCACGCGGGAGGTCGCAGAGGCGGCCGTGGAGGCCGACGGTGAGGCCTGGCGGGCGCGAGGAGAGGCTATTGGGCCGCTTGCCTCCTGGACCCTGGACGAGGTGGGGATCGCCGCCGAGGCGCGTCTGTCGGAGGTGGTCCGTGCCCTGAGGCGTCTCCAAGCGGCCAGCATGGTGCTGGTCCGCATGCTTTGGCCCGGTGCGGCGGAGCCGGGCTCCATGAACCGGCTGTCGAGGTGGCTGGAGTTCGGGACCGCGTGGGTGAACGCCTGGAGGGCCTCCGCGGCACATGCCGGCGTGGGCATGGTGCTCCGCATTGCCAAGTCATGGTACCTCGAGCTGGACTTGGGTTTGCTCACGGCCCAGCGTGCTGGCACCGACGCGGAGTTGGAGGCGGTGGTCAGCGAGATGCTGGTGAGGGCGAGCGACCTTGCGTCCTTCGCCACGTGGGACGAGTACGTCCCGGAGCGCGGGGCGGACGGCGTGGTGGTCCCGGAGGACCGGTAGGGGCTCGCCCTGGACGACCCAGAGGGGAGCGCCGTTGAGACAGCCAATGAAGAGTCCGACGCCAACGACTATGCCGAGTCCGAGACGACTCCGGATGCGGGGGCGGGGGCTTCTACCTTGTCCGCCCCAGAGGTGCAGGCCTCGGAGGCGCCAGCACTGCCGGCTCCTGAGGCGTGAGCACCGCCGGCTCCAGAGGCGTTAGCACTGGAGGAGGGCCGGCGCGAAGCTGCCATCACTTAGGACTTTCTTTCCTGCATTTTTGTTTTAGACTAGAATTCCACCCACTAGGGGTGTATATGTTATGAACTCGTGGCCATGGGCCTTTTATTGTTATGAGTTATGCCAATTATCTTAAACATAATGTGCGTGTCGACTCTTCTTTTGCCTTTTGCCTTTTGACTTGTGCTTGCGCGCTGGGATTCCTTCCGGCTTCCGCCCCGCCTGCCAGCCAACCGGGAGCCGGTCTGGGACAGGGACGGGGCTTCACCCTTGGGGAAAAACAGCGGCCTCTTAGAGTCAACCGGCTAGGGCTAGGTTTTGCCGGCAGAGACTGGTTACTAGGATTAACATAGCTCGGCTGGACCGGTCCGGCTGCCGCGTGCGTCGGCTGACCTTCGTGTGAGAAGTTCCTTCGTACCCCATGGTCCCTTCAGCCGGACAGCCGGGAGCCGGTCTGTAGCTGGTTAGGGGAGGGGAGGCGAAGGGTTGCTCGCTCACATTATTTGTCTGCCTCGGCGGGGAGTCGGGCGAGCCCCCGGGCCCGAGAGCCGAACCCGGTCGACGTGCCTTAAATAACAGCAAAACTTTGGAGGAATCAAAAAGGGGTGTGCCCCAAGTGCCGGCTTGGGGCCCCCATTGTATTCATAAGCCCAAAAGGGGGAGGATACATACACTAGTTTTATCAATAAAATGGACGGAGGAGTGCCGTGTTCCACGGGCGCTCCGTCTCCTCGCCGGAGGCGTCTCTCTTGCGCTTCTGCGGCTTCTGGGCATCTATTAGATAGTACACGTTGTTGTGCAGCGCCCGGCTGATGATGAACGGGCCCTCCCATGGGGAGGACAGCTTGTGCTGGCCAGCAGTTCGCTGGATCTGCCTAAGCACCAAGTCTCCTTCGCGGAAGGAGAGCGGCCGGATCCGCTTGATGTGGTAATGCCGAAGCTTCTGCTGGTAGATGGCTGTCCGGCTCAAGGACAGCACGCGGGCCTCCTCGAGGAGGTCGACGCCGTCTTCTCTTGCCTCCCTCGCATCCTTCTCGGTGTACAGGGTGACCCGAGGCGAATCGAAATCTATGTCGGTGGGGATGATCGCCTCGGACCCGTAAACGAGAAAGAACGGAGTGTAGCCGGTCGACCGGTTGGGCGTGGTTCGGAGGCTCCAAAGGACAGCCGGTAGCTCCTCGACCCAACAGTCGGCCAACTAGACCAGTGGTGTCACGAGTCGGGGCTTGATGCCGGACAGGAGCAGGCCATTTGCCCTCTCAACCTGCCCGTTTGACTGCGGGTGGGCGACAGACGCCAGGTCGAGCCGGATGCCCCGCCTCGAGCAGAAACGTGTTAGCGCGCCCTTGGCGAAGTTCGTGCCGTTGTCCGTGACGATGCTGTGGGGGACGCCATAGCGTACCGTGATGTCTTTGATGAACCTGATGGCCGTGGGGCCGTCCAGTTTCTTGATTGGCCGGGCCTTGATCCACTTGGTGAACTTGTCGACGGCTACCAGCAAATGTGTCATGCCGCCTCGTGTGGTCTTGAAGGGTCCCACCATGTCCAGACCCCAGACGGCGAATGGCCACGAAAGGGGGATGGTCTAGAGAGTGCTAGCCGAAAGATGGCTTTGCGTGCTGAAGCGCTGGCAGCCCTCGCACTTGTCAACCAGTTCCTTGGCCGCCTCCAAAGCAGTCGGCCAATAGAAACTGTGGCGGAATGCTTTGGGCACCAAAGACCTAGAGGCGGCATGATGCCCGCACTCGCCTTGGTGGATGTCGAGGAGGGTTTCTTGCCCTTTCTTCGGCTTGACGCATCGTTGGAAGATGCCGGTGGTGCTGCGATGAACCAACTCGTGGTTGATGATGCTGTAGGTCGGGGCCCAGCACTGAATTTGCCTTGAAGTGGCCTCATCGGAGGGGAGCTCGCCGCGCTGGAGGAACGCGAGGATGGGCTGGGCCCATGAGGGAGCCGAGATAGGGGTCGGCCCAGCCCCCGGGACCGGCTCACCAGCCCCCTGGAGCGAGGCGGCAGTGGGAGCGTTGGCTGTCATCATGACGGCGACGAGACCGGTGTCGGCATGCGTAGACGTGGCCGGCTCAATCGTCGTGGCGGATGGCGCCGGGCCGGCGGCTGGCGGTGATGGTGCCGGCAGAGCTGCTACAGCCGACGGGATCGGTTGTGCAGCTGGTTCCGCCGAGGTGCCGGCCGCATTTGCCGATACGAAGATGGACTCCGACTCGGGAGAAGGCTTGATCGAAGGCTTCATCAGTCGCTCGAGGGAGATGCCGGCTAGGATGGCCTGCCTGGTGGAGCCGATCTTGGCCAGCGTGTCGGCCGCCTCGTTGTCCGCACGAGGGATGTGGTGGAGCTCTCATCCCTCGAACGAGCCGGTGAGCTGCTGGACGAGGAAGCGGTAGCTGGCCATGTTGGCGTCCCTGGCGTCCCATTTGCCAGAGACCTGTTGCACCACGAGGTCGGAGTCGCCGAGGCAAATGATGCGCTGGATGTCGATCTCCTTGGCGAGCCGGAGGCCATGGACGAGGGCCTCGTATTTGGCCACGTTGTTGGAGGCGGCGAAGTGGATCTGGAGGGCGTAGCGAAGCTGGTCTCCTCTGGGAGACGACAAGACGATGCCGGCTCCCAGGCCGGCTCGCATCTTTGAGCCATCGAAGTGCATGCGCCAGTGCGTGGAGTCTGGCGGAGGCGGCACGAAGTGGGTTTTGGCCCAGTCGACGAGGAAGTCGGCCATCGCCTGGGATTTGATGGCGGTACGCGGCTCATACCGTATTTCGTAGTCGGCCAGGGCGATGGCCCATTTGGCGATCCGGCCGGGGGCGTCCCGGCCGGCCATGATTTCGCCCAGCGGCGGTGTGCTCACGACGGTGATGACGTGCTCCTGGAAGTACTGCTTGAGCTTCTGGGCGGCAAAGTATACGCCATAGCACATCTTCTGGTAGTGGGAGTAGTTTTGCTTGGAGGCGGAGAGGACCTCGCTGAGGTAGTAGACGGGATGCTGCGTCGGCAGCGCCTTGCCTTCCTCCGGCCCCTCCACCACCAGGACGACGCTGACGACGCATGTGGTTGCCGCAATGTAGGCGAGCAAAGGCTCCTTGTCAGCCAGCGCGGACAAGATGGGCGCGCTGGTGAGAGCCCGCTTGAGGCCACGGAACGCCGCGTCTGCCTCGTCGGACCAGTCGAATAGGGCCGGCTTCTTCGAAAGGTCCCGGCCCGGCTCGACCAGGGCCGACTTGTGTAGGAGCCCGTAGAGGGGCAAGGCCTTCTCGCCCAGCCGACTGATGAACCGGCTGAGGGAGGCAAGGCAGTCGGTGAACTTCTGGACGCCGCGGAGCCGGGCCGGCTTGGGCATGCGCTCAATCACCCGGATCTTCTCGGGGTTAGCTTCGATGCCACGGGCAGATACGAAGAAACCCAGGAGCTGACTGGCTGGGACGCCGAAAACACACTTCTTCGGGTTGAACTTGATCTTGTATTTGCACAAGTTGGCGAACATCTCCCAGAGGTCGTCGAGGAGGCTGAAATGCTTCTTGGATTTGACGACGATGTCGTCCACGTAGGCGTGGACATTCCTGCCTATCTGAGGCAGGAGGCACTTCTGCATGCAACGCTGGAAGGTAGCGCCTGCATTCTTCAGGCCAAAGGACATGGTGATGTAGCAGTAGGCCCAAAGGGGGTGATGAAGGAGGTCTTGAGCCGGTCGGCCGGGTCCAGCTTTATCTAGTGGTAGCCGGAGTAGGCGTCCAGGAAAGACAGTAGATCGCAGCCGGCCGTGGAGTCGATGACTTGATCGATCCACGGCAGGGCAAATGGGTCCTTGGGGAACGCCTTGTTCAGGCATGTGTAGTCGATACACATGCACCAGGTCTTGTTTTTCTTCAGCACCAGGACTGGGTTGGCCAGCCAGTCCGGGTGGAATACCTCCATGATGAAGCTGGCTGCGAGCAGCTAGGCGATCTCTTCTCCTATAGTATGCCGCTTCTCCTTGGAGAAACGGCGCAGGGGTTGCTTGACCGGCTTCGCATATGGCCATACGTGTAGCTTGTGCTCGGCGAACTTCCTCGGAACACCCGACGTGTCCTTGGGGGACCATGCAAAGATGTCCCGATTCTCACGGAGGAAGTCGATGAGCTCGCTTTCCTATTTGCTGTCGAGGCGGGAGCCAATAGTCACGCACTGGGTGGGGTTGGCCGGATCGAGTGGCACCTGCCTGGTGTCATTGGACGGTTGGAACGAGGCTTCGCCGACCGATTGGGACAGAGGGGCCGGCACGGCCGGCTCGGCAAAGGCGAGGCCACCAGCCGGTCAAGCTGCCGCTTCTCCTCCGCTATCTCCAGGGCCTCGACCAGCCGGCTGCCGTCTCGCGCGCACGCTACTGACATCTGGTATTTGCCGGCGATGGTGATGATGCCCTTGGGACCCAGCATCTTGAGCTTGAGGTAGGCGTAGTGGGGGATCGCCATGAACTTGATGAGAGCCAGCCGGTCCAGCAATGCGTGGTAGGGACTGTCGAGGTCCACTACCTCGAACAAGACCGGCTCGCGGCAGAAGTGACCGGCGTCGCTGAAGAGGACGTCGAGCTTGATCTTGCCGACAGGGGCGCAGGACTTTCCCAGCATGATGCCGTGGAAGACGGTCCGACTTGTTTTCAGATCCTCCACCTTGAGCCCCAGCTTGAGCAGGGTGTCAAGGTAGAGGATGTTGATGATGTTGCCTCCATCGATTAACACCCACGAGAAGCAGCATGAGCGTTTCTCAGAGACGATGGTAGGATCGAGGATGAGGGCGTAGATGCCAGGGTTCGGCATCACGGCCGGGTGGTACGCCCGGCTCCAGGTGATCGGCTTCTCGGACCAATGCATGAACTGGGGAGTCGCGGGCATGGTGGCATTCACCTCGCGGTGGAGCCGGCGCTGGGCGTGCTTGTGCGTCTCTTCGCTGATGAAGATGACATAGTAGTCGTCATGTTGGGGGAACCGGTCGTGCAGCCGGCCGTCGCCCCGAGCCGGGACCGGGTCCACCTGACCTGGCCCGGGAGCCGGAGCCCGAGCCGGGCCTGGTGCCGGAGCGCGGGCTGGCTGCGCGGGGGGACCCGGGAGGCCATCCCCCGGGCCAATCGCTTTGAGAAGCTGCACAGTCAGAGTGTGTGTGTGGTTGGCTTGGCACCAGAGTGGTTTTTGCTGGGGAGGTCAAGCATTTGCTTGAAAGTCAGCTTGCGCTGCCAGGCGGCCTTGCAGGTGCGCTGGCGCTGACGGGAGGCCTGGCCAGCCGGCTGCTCCTCCTCGATGGAGGCGACCTGCCGGCTCCCGTAGCGGGAGTCGGGCTGGTCATTCTTGTGCTTGCCGTTCTGCTGCTGCCGGTTGTCAGCCGCCGCCCGCGGCGTGGCGGGAGGCGTAGCCGGCTTGGCCGGTGCCTTAGCCTTCATCCTCATCGAGGAGTCGGTCGTGGTGTATTTGTCCGCTTTGGACATCAGGTCCGCTAGGGAGGTTGGCTCGGAGCACAAGAGCTTGTGCTTGAGGGGGGTGCCATCGCAGCAGCCTTCGATGAAGTACTGGATGGCCTGTACCTCGTGTACTCCTTCGCAAGAGTTGCGGAGCTCGGTCCAACGCATGAGGTAGTCACGGAGGAGCTCTTCCGGCCCCTGGACGCACATGGCCAGCTCGCGGGGTCGGCCAAGCCATTTGTAGGTGCCGGTGAAGTTGCGGACGAAGGCCTCCTCGAAGTCCGTCCAGGTGTTGATGCTGCCGGTGGCCAGGCTGTTTAGCCAGGTGCGGGCCGAGCCGATCAGCATGAGGGGGGCGTAGCGGACAGCTACGCGCTTGTTCCCCCTGGCGATGCCGACGGAGGTGGTGTAGTCGATCAGCCAGTCCTCCGGCTTGGCAGCCTCGGTATACTTCGGGGTGTCGCTGGGGACAGTGAAGCCAGGCGGAAAGGGCTCGTTGTGGATCCGTGGACCGAAGCAGGCCGGGCCAATCGAGCCCTCCTCCTCGAGGAGAGCCGACTGCGCCAGCCGGTCAAGACGGAGCCGGGCGTCGTTGTCGCTGTGGGGGATGCGGGGTCCTAGTCGGGCGTCAAGCTCAGGACGGACGGACGGCAGGATGGACCGTGCCGGTTTCTGCCACGGAGGCGGAGTATGCCCGCGGGTGCGCCGGCTGCCGCCCGTCGGCACCTCGTCACGGCGGTTGCTGCCGGCCGGGTTGTGGCTGCGCCGGCTGTTCACAGGCGGCTGCTCGTTCCCGCGTGACGGGGGGCGTTGAACGTTGCTCCCCCGGGCGTTCCAGTCGGAGGGACGCGGGGTGCTGGAGTGCTGGGCCGGCCGGCGGTCAGCAGCCCCAGTGTCCTCGCCCTCGGGACGGGGAAACTCGGAGACGGCCCCACCGAGGGTGAGGACGACCTATTGCGCGTTGGCGGTGTCGATGAGGTCCTTGATGTTCCGCTCGCGTGCGGCCCGCTCCTCGCCCTCCAAGGTTGCCAAATCCTCGTAGGCAACCTTGGCGGTGCGCATGTTGGCTGCGGGGGTGTCGTAGACGGGGAAGCGGCCGCCGAGGATTTCTGCGACCACACGGCCGCGTTCTCGCACAGCACCACGCCGGCTGGGCTCGGGGCCAGCCAGGGTGAGACCGTACGCGGAGTTGTATTCCCGTTACGTGGCCTCCATCCGGCGCCGCTCGGCAACGATGGCGCTGGCGTCTTCGAACAGCAGGCGACGGGCCGCCTCCAGCTCAGCTCTGGCGGTGGCCAGGTCCGCCGTCGTAGCGATAGGAGTGCCCAGACCCCGGAGGGTGGCGGCGAGTGGGTCGGAGGTGCCGGCGTGAGCGGCGGCTGTGTCGGCCTCGGCCGCCCGCACACGGCCCGAAGTGGTGGAGGAGACGGTGACCATCACTCCCACACGGGTGTGGGGGCCGATGGTCTCGCCCGTGGCGACCACGCCCACGGACGAGGGAGGGTCAGTGCAGTCGAACACCCAACTAGGGTACTCGTCGGCCTCCGGTTCTTCGGCGAGGCTCGGCTTGCTGAACCGCCCAGCGAGCGCGGCGACGTCAAGCGTGAGGTCGCGGTCGAGGCACTCGTCAGAGATGCTGGCCGCGTTGCTCACAAGGCCCACCAGAGCAAGCCCCACGAGCACGCGGTTCCGCCCAGACGCGAGGCGGTCGGGGGAGGTGGTGAAGGGTCCCGCCCGGAGCGTGACTCCGGCCGGCGCCGCGAAAGGCCCCACGGTGGGCGCCACTGTCGTGGTTTCGTCACAACGGATGCCATAGGTAGGCTTATCGAGAGGGGCCGAAGGACACCGGCGGGCTCCGGGAGCGGGATTAGGCACAAGCGGTGGCGGACACACGATTACCCAGGTTCGGGGCCCTCCATGGGAGGTAATACCCCTAGTCCTGCTCGGTCTGGTTGAGACAACGGTCGGATTACAATGGCGCTCCTTGAGCTGTATGGATCGTGGAGGAAGAAGGAGCTAGCTTGCTCTTCTGCCTCTCTACGTGCGTGCGTGTGGAGTGGATATGAGGAGAGTTGGGAGATCAGCCCATCGACCCCTTGCATGGGGGTGGCCCGGGGGGTTTTATAGGCCAACCCCCCGGATTACAATACAAATAGAAGGTCAAAAGGGGGCCCCAGCCGACAGCCTCTCTGGCCAGCGTGGGGTCCTATTGCTGGTAGGTCCCGCCGGCTGAAGGGTCCCATCAGGAACCGGCAGGGCCCGCATGGTGGGTCCTGACGCTGGTCACGTCACGGCACGGGCCGCCCCTTGTGGCGTCGTCTTTGGGCAGCCGACCGGGGTCAACGGTACGGCCGGCCACCCTGTAGCCATGCTAGGGCAGGTAATGGAGTGGTTGGGGTGTGCCGGCACTGTTGGAAGCCCGGTCACCATCCGCCAGGGTCAGAGGCCCTGACACCTTCGTTGTGGCCATATCGGCGCTGACCCCCGTTGGGATGGGGGCCACTGTTGCCACGCATGCCCTGACGACGATATCCAATGCGCGGCCGGCTGGGGGGGGGGGTAGGCGGCAACGCCCCTAGCCGGCCGGCACGTCGTAACCAGCAGGGCGCAGCCGGCGGGCCACTTCTGGCAGGGCGAAGCCGGACCGCAGGGGGAGGCGGCCCGCCCTTTGATTGCGTTAGAAGGCTGGGGAAAGGGGGCGCTTGAGGCTACCCCGGGGTCATCCCCCCGTCATTGTGTACAGAGGTCCAACGCTCAATGTACTCATAGAGAGTCTTGTTGTTCTTCTGCATGCAGTGACGGAGTTCAGTCAAACCACCCAGCCACTTGTAAGTACCTTTGTATGTTTTGACGAACACTCGGGCCAGATCCTCCCAATAGTAAAACTACCAGTGGGGAGCTGATTGAGCCAGGCTCTCACAGATCCCTCCAACATCAAGGGCAAGTGCTTCATTGCAACATTGTCATTGTCGCCTCCGATCTGGACAACCACTTGGTAATCCTCTAACCATGTTTCTGCCCTGGACTCGCCATTGAATTTTGCTAACCCTATCGCCAATCTATAATTGGATGGGATATCAGCTTCCCGAATGTATCTACTGCAGCATTCGAGGCCAGAGGCGACCTGAGCAATTAAGCCAATTTCTGTTGGCCCGGGCCCTGTCGACCAGGTTTTGAGCAAGAATAGATCTTGCATTCATTCGTCGTTCCCGGAGGTCATCGTTGTTGTAGTCTCTCCAACAGCGTTCACTCGACGGACGGCTAGGGTTGTGCCTCCGATCGTCCTTGTATGGTCGCCTGTTCTCGTAGGACTAGCATCCATGAGCGTCATCCCTCTGAGGTGGTTTCCTTGTGTGACGATGATCGTCATGCTGCCATAGGGGAATGATCTGGTCATTTCTCCTATCCCCATACTGATATCTTGATGGGGGAGAGCGTTGGCGTCTCTCAGCCGCAGTCAGACTATGAGCCGTGTGCACCATGTCCACCCGGATAGATCTGCGGTGGATGCGGTTCTGGGACTGGGACACATCCATGTTTTGAGACAAGGCTCTCTTGAGAAGCGCTTGGATCTGCTGAATTACCTCGCCCGCCGTTGAACCAGACGACTAGATAGAGTCAGCTATCTGCGTTACTGCAACCAAGTTTTGCAGTGGAGTGCGCATCACTTGGTAGTTTTGCCAATGGTGTTTGGGAACAATTGCCGGCGGTTCTGATTGGAGCTGGGCTACTGTCGGGATGCACGATCGTTGAGTCATCTCTGCAACGGCTCGAGTTGTTCGCTCTCAGCGAGAATGGCATGGCGCATGGCCTTCATAGCCATTGCCTCAAGAGCCGTTCCCATGATTAGTGTGATTAGGCATGCTCGTTCCTATGCCTAAGTTCCTCCCACTGCTCCCAAGTGAGAGTTTGGGGAATGTATGGATTGGTGTCCGCATCGAGATCATCATCTAGGCCATTGCCCTCACATTCGTGCGAGGTTCCTTCAGTGAACCCAGGAGGTCCATTCCGCTGCTTAGTCCCCGCCATTCGGACTTCCATAGCGGGCTCGCTGCTCTCGCACCCATACTCGTCGATGGAGCACTCATGCGGCAAGGAGAATAGATCGAGGTTGGGCTCGTCTGAGTCTAGCACAACCACCTGCTCAGACATGGTTTGAAGTGCCACGATGTGCTTGATCTAGTGATGGAGGCATGAGCATCTGGAGCGCTTGCGACGATGTCTAGCCAGGAGAAGAGATGATGCACGATATGGGACCAACGACTGTCAGAGTAGAACTCCAAACGACGATGCATGGAAGTGCGCCGCACCACAGATGGGAAACGCCTCCACATCCAGTGGAGCGCCCTGAAGCCACACCAAATCACCGGCCATGAAGCTAAGGGAGCCAAATCTGATCTTTCTGTCCATGATCATTATGATGAAGATGAAAAAATCCCACTTGCGCCGGATATCGCTAGACGCATTGCCCTGTGGTGGGCACCAACTGTCGAGGCAACGATCCTAAAAATGAGTACTAGGGGTACGAACGAGGGGTGGAGCCTAGATATGACGCAAGTGTATCACTCAGATTTAGCGAGTTAGGGTCCCTCTCAGAGAGGCAAAAACACTGCGTCTCGTGCCCGGAGGCTTGTGTTTTCTCTAGCGGTTATGATTACATAGGAGTGCTAAACCCTTGTCCACGAGCTCGTGGGTTATATAGAGTGTGCCAGGCCCCATCAAGCTCTATTGCAAGGAAGAGTAAGTAGCCTTTATGACGGTAGTTTCTAGTAATGGCAGCACATATCTACAACAGTTACAGGTAATGACATATATGACTACACTTTATGTATTGTTAAATCCCTCGACCTTTGCATCTCCCACTTTGTCCTTACATTGCCTCTATCCGAGTGCTGGACTTTGGTCGAGTAGAGGGGAGACGTCTGAGTGACTTGATGGATCCGAGTGGGTCTCTTGACGTATGCATATGAATGCATCTGCGGTCCTAGGACCTCCAATGATGATGTGGGGCTCTAAGTGGGCCTCGGATGTTAGGTACATGACCCCATTGCTAGTAGGTGACCTCATCACCTCCTACGTCGACATCGCGACAAGCCACACGACAAGAGCCCTGAACCACTCACGCATCCCACCCTCCCACGTGTACCGCTCCTTTGGCTACCCAGACTCGATCAGCCGCAGCTCGGCGTTGGGTGTGGAGAGCCTCGGTGACAATGGGGGGATCACGCAGTCCACGACAGCTGACAAGGCGAGGGCCTATGCTAGCCGCGCCTGGTAAGCGGCCTTCTCCTCCTCCTCCTTGCATCGAGTCTCCTTGATGGAGACCTGCATTTCTGCCACCAACTCCGCCTGGTAGGCGGCCTCCTCCTTAGGCGCCACATTAGGCGACGATGGGGGGTTGCCTTGGTGGTGTCGGACGCCGCGGTGGTGCTCCTTATCGTGCTCGAATGCGAACCAGATCTCCCAATTGGGAGAGTCCGGTGCGTAGGTGGGAAGTCGGCACTGCACCGGCATCACGAGCTCACAGCAATGGCGTACCTCCTTGATGTGAGCCGGTGCCAATGGCATACCTCCTCGACGTGAGCCCATGCCAACCCTAACATGTGAATTGGTTGCTACTTTATCATGATGAGTTTTAAGAGAAAAGTTCTTGTTACGATGCTAGGAAAGGTGGTTGAAATTATCATTGATCAAACTTATGCACTATGCTAGCATTCACACTTCATAAATCATTTCTTTTATCATTTACCTACTCGAGGACGCGTAGGAATTAAGCTTGGGGATGGTGATACGTCTCCAACGTATCGATAATTTATGAAGTATGCATGCCATATTCACCTGTGTTTACAATACTTTTATATGGTTTTGATGCACTCTGCATGATTTATTTAGAACTAACCAGGACTGACGTTGTTTTGAGCAGAACTACCGTGGTGTTGTTTTTTGTGCAGAAATCAAAGTTCTCCACATGCAATGAAACTTTTTGACGATTTTTTTTGGAACAAAAGAGGCACTAGAAGGTTCGTGGGAGGGCCATAAGAGCCATGAGGTGGGAACAACCCACCAGGACGCGCTAGAGGGCCTAGGCGCTCCCTGGTGTCTTGTGCTCTCCTCGTGGCCCATCTCCGTGTGAAACCGACGCTCGAAAAGCCTATAAATACAGAAACCATCAGAACTAACCCTAGACTCCTCGGTCTGCCGCCGCAACCCTCTGTATTGATGAAAAACCAATCTAGAGGCGTTCTAGTACCCTGTCAGAGAGGGTAGATCATCTCCGGTAGCCATCTTCATCATCCCGACGGAGGCCATGATGAGGAGGGAGTAGTCCACCCTTGGGGCTGACGGTTTGTACCAGTAGCTATGTGTTCAATCTCTCTCTCGTATTCTTGAGATGGCACGATCTTGATGTATCACGGGCTTTGTTAATATAGTTGGATCATATGGTGTTTCCCCTCTCTATCTTGTTGTGATGAGTTGAGTTTTCCCTTCGAGATTTTGTTATGTTGGATTGAATACTTTTATGGATTTGAGAGCACTTGATGTATGTCTTGCATGCGGATACCCATAGTGAGATTGGTGCATTCATGTGGTTCACTTGATATACGTTATGGCATGAACTTGCGGATTCCGGTGACCTTGGGAATCTATGCATAGGGGTTGAATACACGTTTTCATATCATGTTCTCGGATAGCAATCTTGGGGCAATCTTTGAGGTTCTTTGTGTTGGATTGAGTGTTGTGAATCAGAAATTGTTTGATGTGTATCGTATAATTAACTCATGGATACTTGTGGTGACATTGGAGTATCTAGGTGACATTAGAGTTGGTTGATGCATACCATATGGTGTTATTCTAGTACGAACTCATAGATAGATCGATCGGAAAGGATAACTTGGTTATTTTAGTACGAACTCTTGGATAGATTGATCGAAAAGGATAAATTTAAGGTGGTTTCATACCCTACAAACAATTTCTTCTTATGTTCTCTGCAAGATAAGAACTTTGGAGTGATTCTTCGTTGCACGTTGAGGGATGGTTATGTGATCCAATTATATTAGCATTGTTGAGAGATTTCACTAGCGAAAGTACGGACCCTAGGCCTTGTTTTCAAGCATTGCAATATCGTTTGTGCTCACTTTTGTTACTTGCTACCTTGTTTTTTTATTGTTACTATTACAAAAATCAATATCTACTATCATTACTACACTTGTATCACCATCTCTTTGCCGAACTATTGCACCTATACAACTTACCATTGTATTGGGTGTGTTGGGGACACAAGAGATTTCTTGTATTTGATTGCAGGGTTGTTTGCGAGGGATGATCTTCAGACTACACCTCCCACGGATTGATAAACCTTAGGTCATCCACTTGAGGGAAAATTTCTATTGTCCTACAAAACTCTATGCTTGGAGGGCCAACAAGAGTCTACAATAATAAAGTTGTGTAGTAGACATCAAGCTCTTTTCTAGCGCCATTCCCGGGGAGGTGAGTGCTTGAAGCTATACATTTAGATCTTGCAATCAAATATTTTAGTTTCTTGTTTTTCACTAGTTTGGTTATATAAAAGAAAACTACAAAAAATGGAGTTTGGGTTGCATCATTTGTTTCATCTTTACGATGTCTTTCATGAAAACAAGGATTCAGAAAATTGTGCTCAATTGGTAGAGGAAGAAATTATGAAAATACTTAATGAGAATTTGTTGAATGATGAGTATGATGGTGATATTTTTACTATGAATTCTCTGAATATTCATGATGCTAAAGATATGCAAAGCCACAAGCTTGGGGATGCTATGTTTGATGAATATGATATTTTAATCCCCCAAGTTTTGATGAGCAAAACTGTTATGATGATAGCATGCATCCTAAGTATGATGATTATGATGATGACATGTATTCTATAAATAGTAATGACAACCATGAAACTTGTTATCATGATTTTAATATTCAAAGTGGTTATGTTAATCAAGTACCTCATGATAGTTATTTCGTTCAGTTTGTTCCCACTATTATGAATGAGAAGAAGTTTGGTTATGTGGAGAGTGATAAATTTTCTATGCTTTTAGATCATAAAAAGAATGCTCTATGTGATAGTTATATTGTTGACTTCCTTCATGATACTACTGAAAATTATTATGAGGGAGGAACATATGCTTGTAGGAATTGCAATAATATCAAGTTTCCTCTCTTTGTGTTCAAAGTTTTGAAGTTATACTTGTTTTGCCTTCCAATGCTAGTTGATTATTGCTCCCATAAATTCTTTGCTCACAAAATACCTATGCATAGGAAGTGGGTTAGACTTAAACATGTTTTTCATTTGATTCATGATGCTCTCTTGCATTTTCAACTTTTATTCCTATACAAGCATCATTGAAATCATCATGCCTAGCTAAAAGGCATTAAAGAAAAGCGCTTGTTGGGGGACAACCCAACACTTTTACTTTATGTTTTTATATGTTCACATGATTAAGCTACTCTGTAATCATTTTTCGTGTCATTTGTTTCAATAAAGTGCCAAGTAAATCCTTTGGGATAGTGTGGATACTTGCTTGTTTGATTCTCTGCAAAAACAGAAAGTTTTGTGTCCAGGATATGAATTATCTGATTTTACTCGAGCATAAAAAAATTCTGAAATTTTTACACCAGATTTATATGAAAATACTATGCTTTTTTCTAATTGTTTAGAATTTTTAGAGGCATGTAAGTAGGGTGATCATTCATATCTTCATAGAATGTTCTGTTTTTTACAGATTCTATTTCGCATTCATAGTTTGCTTGTTTCAAGTGTTTGCATAGCTTATATTTGGTGATATAAATTTTTGGAATGATATAATATAGTAGGTATTATGTTAGAACAATTATGAAGATTTTCTTGATAGTACCTAAGTGAATGATCTATATTTACTATACTAACTTATCTCACGAAGTTCCGTTAAGTTTTGTGTGATTGAAGTTTTCAAGTTTGGGTGAGATACCAATATGAGGTGAACAAGGAGCAGAAACTACCTAATCTTGGGGATGCCCAAAGCACCCCCAAGGTAGTATGCAAGGAATACTCAAGCTTCTAAGCTTGGGGATGCCCCGGAAGGCATCACCTCTTTCGTCTCCAACATTATCAGTACAACTTACTTGGAGCTATATTTTTATTCGTCACATAATATGAGTTTTGATTGGAGTGTCATTTTATTTTGTTGTTCTCTGTTATATGTTATTTATAATCCTGTTTTTCAATAAAAAATACCAAGAATTTCCTTAAGATGCCTCCATTGCAAGTTTTGACATGTGCTGTATAAAAACAGCAACTTTTGTTGTAGTGTTTGAATTTTCATATTTTACTGGAACGTGGAAAGTTTCTGAAATTGTTAGACACAGTTTTCATATAAATTCTTAATCACTTCCTAAATTTTCATAATCTTTTGAGTTACATAAGTACATTGTTTTCATAAATTGCTACAGACTGTTATGTTTGGACAGATTGTTGTCATAGTTTTGCTATCTACTTATCCTATAGTTTCCATAACTTATATTGGTATGTATAAATTGGTTAAATGGTAGTAAGCAGTATATGATGTTTAAAAATTATTGTGCAACTTGTCTTGGCAGTACAGGGAGTGTTGATTTATTTTTATGTGTACTAACCTATCCCACGAGTTCGTTTCGAGTTTTGTGTGGATGAAGTTTTTGTCAATAGGTGCAACCGTGATATGAGAGGATTGAACAAGATACAAAATCTGAAGCTTTGGGATGCCCAAGGAACCCCAACTAAATATTTCAAGAAGTCTCAAGCATCTAAGATTATGTATGCTACGCATCCCACCTCTCTTCATCAAACAAACATCGGTTAGGCTATCTTGAGCATAAATTTTTACTCGTTCACATGATATGTGCTATTATTGGGGTGTTATTTTTGTTTTGCTTGCTGTTTAATAAAATACTCAGATCTGAAAATATTTATTGAGAGAGAGAGAGAGAGAGAGCCCTCACATAACTACTTGATTGTTTGACAACTTATTGATCTTCACTTATATCTTTTGAGAGTAGTTTGATGTTTACTCTTGTGCTTCACTTATATCCTATGAGTAAATTGTGAATCAATGAAATATCATAAATATATCAATGTGCTATATGCTTAGTAGTAGCTTCACATCTGGTTTAGAAAGTAAAATCTATTGAAGTTTGACAATCACAATATTGGTCATAACGGCAATTCGTGAATGATTAATATAAGGAAGAGAACCTTCACATACAAATATATTATCTTGGGCGTATTCTTGTTATAAATATGCCCTAGAGTAAATAATAAAATGGTTATTATTATATTTCCTTGTTCATGATAATCGTTTATTATCCATGCTATAATTGTGTTGATTGGAAACTCAAATACATGTGAGGGTAAATAGACAACACTATGTCCCTCGTATGCCTCTAGTAGACTAGCTCGTTGATCAAAGATGGTCAAGGTTTCCTAACCATATACATGAGATGCCATTTGATAATGGGATCACATCATTAGGAGAATGATGTGATGGACAAGACCCAAAATATGAACATAGCATATGATCGTGTCAGTTTATTGCTATAGTTTTCTGCGTGCCAAGTATATGTTCCTATGACCATGAGATCATGTAAATCACTAACATCGGAGGAGTGCCTTGTGTGTATCAAACATCGCAACATAACTAGATGACTATAAAGGTGCTCTACAGGTATCTCCAAGGGTGTCTGTTGAGCTGGCATGGATCGAGACTGGGATTTGTTACTCCATGTGACGGAGAGGTATCTCAGGGCCCACTCAGTAATACAACATCATAATGAGCTTTCAAGCATAGTGACTAAAGTGTTAGTCACGGGATCTTGTATTATGGAACGAGTAAAGTGACTTTCCGGTAACGAGATTGAACTCGGTATGCAGATACCGACGATCGAATCTCGGGCATGTCACATACCGAAGAACAAAAGGAACTGCATACGGGATTAACTAAATTCTTGACATAGAGGTTCAACCGATAAAGATCTTTGTAGAAGATGTAGGAACCAACATGGGCATCCAGGTCCCTCTATTGGTTGTTGGACGTAGAGGTGTCTCAGTCATGTCTGCATAGTTCTCGAACGTGCAGGGTCTACACACTTAACGTTCTGTGGCGTTTCGGTATTATTGAGTTATGTATGTTGGTGGACAATGGTTGTTTGGAGTCCCGGATGAGATCTCGGATGTCATGATGAGCTCCGGAATAGTCCGGAGGTAAAGATTGATATATAGGAAAGTGATATTTGGGTTCCGGAAAAGTTTTGAGTACTTCTGGTTGTGTACCGGGAGTGATGAATGGGTTCCGAGGGTCCACCAGGAGGGGATCACCCACCCCAGGGGCCACATGGGCCTACGAGGTAGCACACCAGGCCCCGGTGGGCTGGGCAGACAGCCCCTAGGAGGCCCTTGCGCAAGGAGTGGGTAGGCCAAGTGGGGAGGGAGTCCTACTAGGACTCCACCTCCCTTGTGGGAGGTGGACTCCTCCCTCTTGTGCACCAAGGGACCTAGGGGAAACCCTAGGGCACCCCACCTAACCCCTCTCCCACCTATATATAGTGGAGGTTTAGAGGGCAGCTGACACCTGAAAAAGCCACATGCTGCCCTCTCCCCTCTAGATCGTCCTTCTCCTCTAGATTAGTTCGGTAGAGCTTGGTGAAGCCCTGCCAGATTAGTTCACCACCACGGCCACAACGCCATTGTGCTGCTGGAGAACTTAACTACCTCTCCTCCCTTGCTTGATGTATCAAGGAGGCGGAGATCGTCATCGAGTTGTACGTGTGCTGAACGCGGAGGTGTCGTCCGTTTAGCGCTAGATCAAGATTGGATTGCGAGACAGCTTGCGATTTGGATCACAAAGACGTTCGACTACATCAACCGCGTTTCTTAATGCTTCATGCTTAGCAACCTATAAGGGTATGTGGATCCGATCTATCCTCTCGTAGATCCTCATCTCCATGGATAGATCTTGTATGTGCATAAGAAATTTTTTGTTTCCCATGCAACGTTCCCCAACAGTGGCATCATGAGCTAGGTCTAACCGTAGATGAGATCACGAGTAGAACACAAAGGAGTTTGTGGGCGTTTATATTCAGATTGCTTCATCCCTTGGTCTTTTCTTGATTCAACTATATTGTGGGATGAAGCGGCCCGAACCAACCTTACTCGTCCATGGATGAGAGATCGGTTCCATCGAGTGACTTGTGACTTTGTTGCATAATGATGGCTGGCGGGTGTCTGTCTCTCCCACCTTAGTTGGATCGGATTTGACAAAGGCGGTCCTTGTAGAATGTTGAATAGCAATTTTTGTATCACCATTGTGGTTTTAGCGTAGGTAAGAATCGTTCTTTGTAGATACCCATAGCAGCCACGTAAAACATGCAACAACAATTATCGGATGTCTAACTTGTTTTTGCAGGGTATGATGTGATATGATATGGCCAAAGACATGATGATATATATGTGATGTATGATATGATCATGTTTTGTATAGATTATCATGACTTTCATGTCGATGAGTACGGCAACCAGCAGGAGCCATAGGGTTGTCTTTAATTGTTTTTCGCCTTTTTTGCTTTACTTTATCGCTATGAGTTAGCAATAGTTGTAGAAGCAATAGTTGGCGTGACAACCTCATGGCGACATGTTGATGGAGATCAAGATGATGGAGATTATGGTGTCATGCCGGTGATGATGAAGATCATGCCGGTGCTTTGAAGATGAAGATCAAAACCACAAGATCATGGCCATATCATGTCACTTATGATTTGCATGTGATGTTCATACTTTTATGCACCTTGTTTTGCTTAGGACGACGGTAGCATTATAAGGTGACCCCTCACTAAAATTTTAAGATAAAATTGTGTTCTCCCCGAGTGTGCACCATTGCGAAGGATCATCGTTTCAAAGCACCACGTGATGATCGGGTGTGATAGGCTCTACGTTCGCATACAATGGGTGCAAGTCAGTGTTGCACATGCGGAACACTCGGGTTAAACATGACGAGCCTAGCATGTACAGACATGGCCTCGGAACACAAGAGACCGAAAGGTCGAACATGAGTCATATAGTAGATATGATCAACATGGATATGTTCACCATTGAAATGACATCATCTCACGTGATGATCAGACTTGGGTTGGTGAATTTGGATCGTGTAGCACTCGAATGACCGGAGGAATGTCAATTTGAGTGGGAGTTTTTAAGTAATATGATTAACTAAACGCATTATCTTGAACAATAGTCTAAGCAATCTTTGCAAATTTATGTTGTAGATCAATGGCTCACGCAGTAGCACCCCTGAATTTCAATGCGTTCCTAGAGAAAGCTAAGCTGAAAAATGATGGAATTAACTTTGTAAACTGGGCCCGTAATCTGAGGATTATCCTCACAGCTTCCCAAAAGTCTTATGTCCTTGATGCACCGCTTGGTGAACCACCCGCTCCAGTGGCGTCTGTAGACGTTGTGAATTCTTGGCAGGCACGTTTGGATGATTACTCAATAATTCAATGTGCTATGTTGTATGGCTTAGAACCAGGACTTCAAAGGCGTTATGAACGTCATTGAGCATATGAGATGTTCCAGGAATTGAAGTTTATTTTTGAGAAGAATGCCCAGATCAAAAGGTATGAAACCTCTGATAAGTTCTATGCTTGCAAGATGGAGGAGAATAGGTCTGTCTGTGAACACATACTCAGAATGTCTGGGTATTCCAACCGTCAAGTTGAGTTGGGAACTCTAACTCCCGCCAGAGGTGATCATTGAGAGAGTTCTTCGATCACTGCCACCTAGCTACAAAAGCTTCGTGTTGAACTATAACATGCAAGGGATGAACAAGTTCGTCGTTGAGATGTTTGCGATGCTGAAAGTCGCTAAGTCTGAAATCCAGAAGGAGCATCAAGTGTTGATGGTCAATAAAATCACTAGTTTCAAGAAGAATGGCAAGGGCAAGAAGGGTAACTCCAAGAAGAGTGGAAAAGCAGTTGCCCCTCCTGTGAAGAAACCCAAGGCTGGACCCAAGCCAGAAACTGAGTGCTTTCATTGCAAGGGAACTGGTCACTGGAAGCAGAACTGCCCCAAGTATCTGGCCAGCAAGAAGGCGGCCAACACCAAACAAGGTATATATGATATACATGTTGTTGATGTATACCTTACCAACTCTCGTTGTAGTGCATGGGTATTTGATACCGGTTCGGTTGCTCAGATTTGCAACTCAAAGCAGGGAGTATAGAATAGACGGGGGCTGGCAAAGGATGAAGTGATGATGAATGTGGGAAATGGTTCCAAGGTTGATGTGATCACTATCGACATGCTTGCTCTTCGATTACCATCGGGATTAGTGATGAACCTGAATAATTGTTATTTAGTGCATGCATTGAGCGTGAACATTATATCTGGATCTTGTTTAATGCTAGACAGTTACTCATTCAAATCAGAGAATAATGATTGTTCTATTTATATGAGTGATATCTTTTATGGTCATGCACCCAATGTGAGGGGTTTATTCTTATTGAATCTTGATAGTGATGATACACATGTTCATAACATTGATGCCAAAAGATGTATAGTAGATAATGATAGTACCACTTTCTTATGGCACTGCCGCTTAGGTCATATTGGTGTAAAACGCATGAAGAAGCTCCATGTTGATGGACTTTTGGATTTACTTGATTTTGAATCACTTGACACATGTGAACCATGCCTCATGGGCAAGATGACTAAGACCCCGTTCTCCAGAACAATTGAATGGGCAAGTGACTTGTTGGAAATCATACATACTGATGTGTGTGGTCTGATGAGCATTTAGGCGCGTGGTGGATATCGTTACTTTCTCACCTTCACTGGTGACTTAAGTAGATATGGGTATATTTACTTAAAGAAACACAAGTCTAAAACGTTTGAAAAGTTCAAGCAATTTCAGAGTGAAGTTGAGAATCATCATAACAAGAAGATTAAATTCCTACAATATGATCGAGGAGGAGAATATCCGAGTTATGAGTTTGGCACTCACTTAAGACAATGTGGAATTATTTCATAGTTGACACTGCCTGGAACACCACAACGTAATGGTGTGTCCGAACATTGTAATCGAACCTTATTAGATACGGTGCGTTCAATGATGTCTCTTGCCGATTTGCCACTATCGGTTTGGGGTTATGCGTTAGATACAACTGCATTCCATTTAAATAGGGCACCATCTAAATCTGTTGAGACGACGCCATATGAACTGTGGTTTGGCAAGAAACCAAAGTTGTCGTTTCTTAAAGTTTCAGGATGCGATGCTTATGTCAAAAAGCATCAGCCTGAAAAGATGGAACCCAAAGAGGAGAAATGCGTCTTCATAGGATACCCAGAAGCGATGGTTGGGTATACCTTCTATCTCAGATCCGAAGGCAAAGTGTTTGTCGCTAAGAACGGATCATTTCTTGAGAAAGAGTTTCTCTCAAAAGAATTGAGTGGGAGGAAGATGGAACTTTATGAGGTTGTTGAACCTTTACTTCAACCAGAGAGTAACGTAGCACAGAAAGATGTTTCTGCGGAGCCTACATCTGTTGAAGAGGAAGCAGATGATGGTGATCATAAAGCTTCGGATCAAGTTACTATCGAACCTCGTAGGTCGACAAGGACTCGTACTTCTCCTGAGTGGTACGGTAACCCTGTCTTAGAGGTCATGTTATTGGACAACAATGAACCTACGACCTATGGAGAAGCGGTGATGGGCCCGGATTCTAACAAATGGCTAGAGGCCATGAAATCCGAGATGGGATCCATGTATGAAAAAAAATTGTGGACTTTGGAAGTATTACCTGAAGGGCGAAAGTCCGTTCAGAATAAATGGATCTTTAAAAAGAAGACAAACATGGACGGTAATGTCACCGTCTATAAAGCTCGACTTGTGGCAAAAGTGTTTTCACAAGTTCAAGGAGTTGACTACGATGAGACTTTCTCACCCGTAGCGATGCTTAAGTCTGCCAGAATCATGTTAGCAATAGCTGCATTTTTTATTATGAAATTTGGCAGATGGATGTCAAAGCATCACTCCTTAACGGTTTCCTTTAGGAAGAGTTGTATATGATGCAACCAGAAGGTTTTGTCGATCCAAAGAATGCTGACAAAGTTTGCAGACTCCAGTGATCCATTTATGGACTGGTGCAAGCATCTCGGAGTTGGAATCTTCCCTTTGATGAGGTGATCAAAGCGTTCGGGTTTATACAGGTTTACGGAGAAGCTTGTATTTACAAGAAAGTGAGTGGGAGCTCTATAGTATTTCTAATTTTATATGTGGTAGACATATTGCTGATTGGAAACATTATAGAATTTTTGAAAGGCGTGAATGAATATTTGAACAAGAGTTTTTCAATGAAGGACCTAGGAGAAGATGCTTTCATATTAGGCATCACGATCTATAGAGATAGATCGAGACGCTTAATAGGACTTTCACATAGCACATACCTAGACAAAGTTTTGAAGAAGTTCAAAATGGATTAGTCCAAGAAATAGTTCTTTCCTATATTGCAAGGTGTAAAGATGAGTAAAACTTAATGCCCAGTAACTGCAAAGGATAGAGAAAAGATGAGTGTCATCCCCTATGCTTCTACCATAGCCTCTATCATTTATGCAATGTTGTGCACAAGACCAGATGTCAGCCTTGCCATAAGTATGGCTGGAAGGTTTCAAAGTGATCCAGGAATGGAACACTGGACGACAGTCAAGAATATCCTTAAGTACCTGAAAAGGACTAAGGAAATGTTTCTCGTTTATGGAGGTGATCAAGAGCTCGTCGTAAAGGATTACGTCGATGCAAGCTTTGACACTGATCCGGATGACTCTAAGTCTCAAACTGGATACGTATTTATTCTCAATAGGGAGCCGTAAGCTGGTGCAGTTCCAAGCAAAGCGTGGTAGATGATTCTACATGTGAAGCGGAGTACATTGCTGCCTCGGAGGTGGCGAATGAAGGTGTATGGAAGAAGGAGTTCATGACAGATCTTGGAGTAGTGCCCAATGCACTGGACCCAATGACTTTGTTCTGTGATAACACTGATGCCATTGTTCTGGCCAAGGAACC
This sequence comes from Hordeum marinum, assembly GCA_022496015.1. Lineage (NCBI taxonomy): Eukaryota > Viridiplantae > Streptophyta > Magnoliopsida > Poales > Poaceae > Hordeum > Hordeum marinum. Next base: position 394,046,760 of record CM039672.1, read on the forward strand.
AAGGTTTCACAAGAGGACCAGACACATAAAGCGACACTTCAACTCCATCCGCGAGTACATAGAGGAGGAGGACATAAATATTCGCAAAGTGCACACAGATCTGACTCTCGCGGACCCGTTGACTAAACCTCTTCCACGGGCTAAACATGATCAACACCAGAACTGTATGGGTGTTAGATTCATTACAATGTAAATCACATAGTGATGTGAACTAGATTATTGACTCTAGTGCAAGTGGAATATTGTTGGAAATATGCCCTAGAGGCAATAATAAAATGGTTACTATTATATTTCCTTGTTCATGATAATCGTTTATTATCCATGTTATAATTGTGTTGATTGGAAACTCAAATATATACATGAGATTCCATTTGATAACGGGATCACGTCATTAGGAGAATGATGTGATGGACAAGACCCAAAATATGAACGTAGCATATGATCGTGTCACTTTATTGCTATAGTTTTCTGCATGTCAAGTATATGTTCCTATGACCATGAGATCATGTAAATCACTGACACTGGAGGAGTGCCTTGTGTGTATCAAACGTCGCAACATAACTAGATGACTATAAAGGTGCTCTACAGGTATCTCTGAGGGTGTCTGTTGAGTTGGCATGGATCGAGAGTGGGATTTGTTACTCCGTTTGACAGAGAGGTATCTTAGGGCGCACTCGGTAATACAACATCATAATGAGCTTGCAAGCAAAGTGACTAAAGTGTTAGTCATTGGATCTTGTATTATGGAACGAGTAAAGAGACTTGCCAGTAATGAGATTGAACTAGGTGTGGAGATACCGGCAATCGAATCTCGGGCATGTAACATACTGAAGAACAAAGGGAACTACCTGCGGGGTTAACTGAATCCTTGACATGGAGGTTAAATCAATAAAGATCTTCATAGAATATGTAGGAACCAATATGGGTATCCAGGTCCCGCTATTGGTTATTGGTCGTAGAGGTGTCTCGGACATGTCTGCATAGTTCTCGAACCCGTAGGGTGTGCACACTTAACGTTCTTCGGTGACGTTTTAGTATTATAGAGTTATGTATGTTGGTGACCGAAGGTTGCTCGCAGTCCCAGATGAGATCCCGGACGTTGCGAGGAGCTCTGGAATGGTCCGGAGGTAAATATTGATATATAGAAAAGTGATATTTGGGTTCCAAAAAAGTTTAGGGTACTTCCAGTAGTGTACAGGGAGTGACGAATGGGTTTCGAGGGTCCATCGGGAGGGGCCCACCCACCCCAGGGGCCACATGGGCCTAGGAGGTGGTGCACCAACCCCTGGTAGGCTGGGCAGCCAGCCCCTAGGAGGCCCTTGCGCAAGGAGTGGGCAAGGCCATGTGGGGAGGGAGTCATACTAGGATTCCACCTCCCTTGTGGGAGGTGGACTCCTCCCTCTTGTGCGCCAAGGGGCCTAGGGGAAACCCTAGGGAGCCCCACCTACCCCCTCTCCCTCCTGTATATTGTAGAGGTTTTGAGGACAGCTGACACCTGAAAAAGCCACGTGCTTCCCTCTCCCCTCTAGATCGTCCTTCTCCTCTAGATTAGTTCGGTAGAGCTCGGCGAAGCCCTGCCAGATTAGTTCACCACCACCGCCACCACTCCATTGTGCTGCCGAAGAACTCATCTACCTCTCCGCCCTCACTTGTTGGATAAAGGAGACGGAGATCGTCATCAAGTTGTACATGTGCTGAACGCGAAGGTGTCGTCCGTTCGGCGCTAGATCGTGATTGGATCACGGGACGGCTTGCGATTTGGATCGCGAAGACGTTCAACTACATCAACCGTGTTTCTTAACATTTCCTGCTTAGCGATCTACAAGGGTATATGGATCCGATCTCTCCTCTTGTAGATGCTCAAATCCATGGATAGATCTTGTATGTGCGTAGGAAATTTTTTGTTTCCCATGCAATGTTCCCCAACACTTCTATGATTGTGAATACCCATTAATTATTTTCGAACTTTAGAAAATTAGTTGAAGTTGGACAAGGAAGACAACGCAATGAGTTATGGTTGTGTATATTTGCATAGAAGTTATATTGTTATGGATCCTCCAACATGTGGTGTTTGCTTAGGATCTTTTGCTAGCCAAAAATTCGTACTAAGTAGAGATACTACTTGAGCATCCAAAAACCCTTAAACCCAGTTTCTTTCCATGAGTGTCCACTATATCTACCTATATGCGGTATTACCCTGTTGTTCCAAGTAAATTTGCATGTGCCACCTCTAAAATTTCAAATGAACATCTGTTTTGTGTGCATGGACAGCTCATGGAGTGATAGGGGGCGGTCAGTAACTTCCATGTTAAACGGGTTATTCTCATGGTGAGTGTTTATTCACTCGTCCTTGCACGAGGGGGCGGTAATAGGGATTCTCAGTCCCGAAATAAAAAATGCAAATTATTAAACAAAACTTCCCCATGAATGTTGTTGGTATGGACGGTACCCGTGGATTCAGCTAGCCATGAAGTGTGTTTGTTGGTGGAGGGCGAGTAAACCTTTATTTTTACCGCTTGAGAACTATTGCTAATGTGTTTAACATGGAAGATATTAATAAATCTTGGTCATAACGTTGACAGGAAGGGTGCACCTCCTAAAATTATATTTATCTCAGTTTTAAACAATGAGCTTTGGCACATATGCAAATCCATGCTTCCCTCTACAAAGGGACAATCTATTCACTTTCATGTTATTTACTTTTCATGTTGAGTCAACTTCTTATTCCAACCTAGTTCTATTAGTTGGCAAGCATCATGTGGTGGGGAAAGATCTTGGCACATATGGCCAATCGGATATATTTGATCATGACTTATTATTGTTGACAATTATCTCTATGATAAATGAGTTGGGAGGCAAAACATTAGGCCCATATCTTTCTATGTGTTCGACGGATGCCATTTGTTCTAAAAATATGCTTTGAGTACTAGCAATCATAGAATACTATATGATGATTGAGTATGTGGAGCTCTTACTTAGACTTTGTTGACAATAAGTTGAATTGCAATTGTTTGGTGAGTAAGAACATAGGTTGTTAAGTTTCAAGAGAATTCATTGTTTAAACCATAACATGTGAATTGGTTGCTAGTTTATCATGATGAGATTTATGAGAAAGAGTTGTTGTTATGACGCTAGGAAAGGTGGTTGAAATTATTGTTGATCAAACTTATGCACTATGCTAGCATTCACACTTCATAAATTATTTCTTTTATCATTTACCTACTCGAGGACGAGTAGGAATTAAGCTTGGGGATGTTGATATGTCTCCAACGTATCAATAATTTATCAAGTATTCATGCCATATTCACCTATGTTTACAATAATTTTATATGGTTTTGATGCACTTTGCATGATTTATTTAGAACTAACCCGGACTGATGTTGTTTTCAGCAGAACTACTGTGGTGTTGTTTTTTGTGCAGAAATCAAAGTTCTCCAAATGCAATGAAACTTTTTGACGATTTTTTTGGGAACAAAAGAGGCACTAGAAGCTTCGTGGAAGGGACAGAAGAGCCATGAGGTGGGCACAACCCACCATGGCACGCCAAAGGGCCCACGCTCGCCCTAGTGTCTTGTGCTCTCCTCGTGGCCCATCTTCGGGTGAAACCGGCGCTCAAAAATCCTATAAATACAGAAACCATCAAAAATAACCCTAGACTCCTTGTTCCACCGCCACAACTCTCTGTATCGACAAAAAACCAATCTGGAGGTGTTCCAGTACCCTGCTAGATAGGGTAGATCATCTCCGGTGGCCATCTTCATCATTCTGGTGGAGGCCATTATGAGGAGGGAGTTGTCCACCCTTTGGGGCTGATGGTTTGTATCAGTAGCTATGTGTTCAATCTCTCTCTCTCTCTCGTGTTCTTGAGATGGCATGATCTTGATGTATCACGGGCTTTGTTAATATAGATGGATCGTATGGTGTTTTCCCATCTCTATCTTGTTGTGATGAGTTAAGTTTTCCCTTTGAGATTTCTTTATGTTGGATTGAATACTTTTATGGAATTGAGAGAACTTGATGTATGTCTTGCATGCGGATACCCGTAGTAACATTGGGGTATTCAAATGATTCACTTGATATACATTATGGTATCAACTTGCGGATTTTGGTGACCTTGGGAATCTATGCATAGGGATTGATTGCACGTTTTCATACCATGTTCTCCGATAGAAATCTTGAGGCACTCTTTGAGGTTCTTTGTGTTGGATTGAGTATTATGAATCTGAAATCTTGGGACACTCTTTGAGGTTCTTTGTGTTGGATTGAGTTGCTTGATGCGTATCATATGGTGTTATTCTAGTACGAGCTCTTAGATAGATCGATCGGAAAGGATAACTTGATTATTTTAGTACGAACTATTGGATAGATCGATCGGAAATGATAACTTGGTTATTTTAGTATGAACTCTTGGATCGATCGATCGAAAATGATAACTTTAAGATGGTTTCGTACCCTACAAACAAGTTCTTCTTATGTTCTCCGCTAGATAAGAACTTTGGAGTGATTCTTCGTTGCACGTTGAGGGATGATTATGTGATCCAATTATATTAGCATTGTTGAGAGATTGCACTAGCGAAAGTACGAACTCTAAGCCTTGTTTTCAAGCATTGCAATACCATTTGTGCTCACTTTTGTTACTTGCTACCTTGCTATTTTTTTATTGTTACTATTACAAAAATCAATATCTACTATCATTACTACACTTGTATCACCATCTTTTTGCCAAAGTAGTGCACCTATACAATTTAACATTGTATTAGGTGTGTTGGGGACACAAGATATTTCTTGTATTTGATTGCATGGTTGTTTGAGAGAGACCATGTTCATCCTACACCTTCCATGGATTGATAAACCTTAGGTCATCCATTTGAGGGGAAATTGCTATTGTCCTACAAAACTCTGTGCTTGGAGGCCCATCACGAGTCTACAAGAATAAAGTTGCATAGTAGACATCAGCGCCACGTGGGGCAGCGGGCGATGGCGATGGCGTACGAGCGCGAGAGGAACTGACATCGTGGGTGTCCTTCCACTTGCCCTTGAAGAAGATCATGGCGAGAGGGTTAGGGTTTGGCTAGGGTCTGGTCGCTATCGACGAGCAGGAGTGGCCAGATGTGGATGGGGGAGGGAAGTCGATGACGTCAACCCCCCACCCCACCCGCAGGCTTGCATTAAAAAGATGTCCATGCGGCGCTTCCACCCACTGCCATGAGGACCCGATTTAGGTGGCCACATTTAGTATGACCGCGGGCGGTGGTTGGGTGGCCAACGGGTGGGGCCGCGGCGGACACCAAGAGGACGCGCGTCATGTCTGTTTTGTGTCCGCGTGGATGCAAACCAGACGCAAATTCAGGCCTAACATGAGTCACAATGGACACCAAACGGACTCGATTTGGGTTTGGGTCTGTACGCTTCTGTTCGTTTAGACCCAAACGGACACGTGCAAAGAAAAATGGATCACCTGGTTAGAGTTGTTCTGACAGGTTAGTGCCCGCAGATGCGCCCGAATGCATCCACGACCGTTTGAGGGAACGGATTTATCAAATTCGGCTATAGAAGCTCTTAGATTTTGATTTATTTTTCTTTTCAAACTATGTACTAATCAGGGTTCGAGAAAACTGGCTGCTCAACGTTCATGGACCAATTTTTATTCATGTCCTCCAACAGTGTGTTTGGCACTAAATTACTATACTAGTTCCTCTTTGTGTTGATTGTGCATCAAGTACTGGGTGCAGGGTGGATTTGTTGTGACACAAATCCCTCTACAACCGTTTAAATTCTTCACCGCCCTTCCTGATTTGAAGATGTGCGTTAATAGGACATACTTCAGTTGTGGTCACAACTTTCTCCCGTTTTTCTCCCTAACCGTACTTCAGCTCTGGTCAGAACTTCCCCCCGTTTTCCTGCCTACCTCTAGATGTTTAGGATAAACTCATTTCTTTAGATTTCAGTAACAAGCTCGTGGAATCGCCTCCCCTTCATCTATCACTCCAGTGGCCAGTGGTGACAAGGGAAATCTCGATGTCTTCGCTCCTATTAGTAGGTTAGGTTAGATTTTTTTAGTTTTTGCAGGTGGGACGTTTTTTCTTTGAGTTCAAGCTCTAATCCTTTTCGAGTTCGTCCGTCTAGATATAGTTGACGAAGCTCCAGCACAGATCCTTATCATCTTCTTGAAACGATGAGGTTAGTGTTTTATTTCTACCTTACAACAAGAGTCGCATGTTTTTCTATGAAAGGAGCCCAAGGACATAAACTAAGTATCACAAATCCTTAGAGACACACTCATGCCGAAAAATAAAATTGCTTTCAAATTTGGTCATGATTAAAGTTAAGTATCACAAGTCCTTACAAACAAAGCAATATCAAAAAGTAAAATTCTACGAGTAACATTCTAGCTTTAACGTCTTTTTAGAGCACTGTTTTTATTTTTTGGGGAAAAGCACTAGGAATGGTTTTTCCTCACGAAATTCGCATGTATGTAGAACATTCAACAATGATTGTTGCTATTTTTTAATATCTTACTATGTTTTTTATTGCACTATTCATGATAGGTGTATTTGAGCTTAGGAGCAGAAAAGAGCACTTTCGAAACCCTCCTCATCTCTTAATTTGCCACAATTGTCTACTATTTTCTTGATTGCAACGTCTACTGCAGTTGGAAGTCAGATCAAGCCTTCCCAACCTAATAGATCTTTAAAGCATCTCCAACCGCGGCCCCAAAGGACCCCCCCCCAGGCCCCTTTTTCATCGTCGGTGGGCAAAAATATCACCAGTTGTGGCCCCAAGATGATGATTTTCGTCGGTTGGGGCCTTTTTTTGGGCCGGCGAACCCAGGCCGAACCCAAGGCGCTGGGGGTCTCCTCGGCGCGCCGGCTGAAGCAAAAAGGCTGGTGGGGCCGAGGTGTCCGCGAGACGGATGACCAGTTCCCGCCACTTCCCACTTCTTTTCCCTCTATCCCGCCATTTCGCCCCCCCCCCCCCCGATTCTTCCATTTACCTCCATTTCCCTTCCCTCGCTAACATGCCGCCAAATAAGTACGCCACCCCTCGCCAAGCCACCATGAAGGGGAACGTTGCATGGGAAACAAAAAATTTCCTACGCTTCACCAAGATCAATCTAGGAGATGAGCATCTACGAGAGGGGAGAGTGGATCTACATACCCTTGTAGATCGCTAAGTAGGAAGCGTTGAGAAACGCGGTTGATGTAGTCGAACGTCTTTGCGATCCAAATCGCCAAGCGTCCCGTGATCCAATCACAATCCGCCCCGACATAGCGCCAAACGGACAACACCTCTGCGTTCAGCACATGTACGGCTTGATGACGATATCCACCTTCTTGATCCAGCAAGAGGGAGCAGAGAGGTAGACGAGTTCTCCGGCAGCGCAACGGCGTTGCGGCGATGGTGGTGGAGTTAAGCAGGGCTTCGCCTAAGCACCGCTGAAAACCGATCTAGAGGAGAAACTATGATCTAGAGGAGCGGTAGCGTGTGGCTGTTTTTTGTGTCCAAAAAACCCTCAAATATCTAGTATATATAGGAGGAGGATTGGCCCCCAAGGGGCCAGCCCCTAGCTTCGGCCAAAGTGGGAGGGAGTCCTCCTCCTCCACTCCTAGTAGGATTAGGACTCCTTCCTTATTTCCCACTTTTGCCTTCTTTCCACCTTGGGTTTTCTTCCCTAGCCGCATGGGCTTCCTGTGGGCCTTCGTCCAGCCCACTAAGGTCTGGTATTCCTTCTCCCACAGCCCATGTAGCCTCTTGGGTCGAAATACCTCTCCCGATGGTCCCTTGGTACCCTCCCGGCACTCCCGGTACACTACCGATGAGCCTGAAACTTTTCCGGTGACCAAAACAGGACTTCCTATATATCAATATTTACCTCCGGACCATTCTAGAGCTCCTCGTGACATCCGGGAACTCATCCGGGACTCCGAACAACCTTCAGTCACCACCATACATAACTCTATACTACCGAAACGTCACCAAACCTTAAGTGTGGAGACCCTGCGGGTTCGAGAACTATGTAGACATGACCGAGACACCTCTACAGTTAATAACCAACAGAGGGACCTGGATGCCCATATTGATTCCTACATATTCTACAAATATCTTTATCGGTCGAACCCCTATGTCAAGGATTCAGTTAATCCCATATGATGTTCCCTTTGTTCTTCGGTATGTTACTTGCCCGAGATTCGATCATCGGTATCTCCATACCTAGTTCAACCTCGTTACCGGCAAGTCTCTTTACTCATTTCCATAATACAAGATCCCGTGGCTAACACTTAGTCACATTTCTTGCAAGGCTTATTATGATGTTGTATTACCAAGTGGGACCTAAGATACCTCTCCGTCACACGGAGTAACAAATCCCAGTCTTGATCCATGCCAAGCCAACAGACACCCTCGGAGATACCTATAGAGAACCTTTATAGTCACCCAGTTACGTTACGACGTTTGATACACACAAGGTACTCCTCCGGTGTGAGTGAGTTGCATGATCTCATGGTCATAGGAACAGATACTTGACATGCAGAAAACTGTAGCAATAAACTGACACGATCATATGCTACGTTTATAGTTTGGGTCTTGTCCATCACATCATTCTCCTAATGACGTGATCCCATTATCAAATGACATCTCATGTCCATGGCTAGGAAACCTTGACCATCTTTGATCAACGAGCTAGTCTATTAGAGGCATATTAGGGCCATGGTGTTGTCTATGTATCCACACATGTATCTGAGTTTCCGATCAATACAATTATAGCATGGATAATAAACGATTATCATAAACAAGGAAATATGATAATAAAAAAATTCTTATTGCCTCTAGGGCATATTTCCAACAGTCTCCCACTTGCACTAGAGTCAATAATCTAGTTCACAGCACCATGTGATTAGCATTGTTATGAATCTAACGCCCAATGAGTTCTAGGGCTCGATCATGCTTTGCATGTGAGAGAGGTCTTTTAGTTAACGGGTCTGCAACCTTCAGATTCGTGTGTACTTTGCAAATCTCTGTGTCATACTATAGACACTGCTACCACACTCCACTTGGAGCTATTCCAAATGGCTGCTCCACTACACGTATCCGGATTGCTACTAAGAGACATCCGGGTTGGTGTTAAAGCTTGCAACGACGTAAATCTTTACGACGAACTCTTTATCACCTCCATAATCGAGAAACCTTTCCTTAGTACTTTACTTACTAAGGATAATCTTGACCGATGTCCAGTGATCCACTCCTGGATCACCTGTGTACCCCTTGACGGACTTATGGCAAGGCACACACAGGCGCGGTACACAACATGGCATACTATACAGAGCCTATGGCTAAGGCATAGGGGACGATGTTCGTCCTTTCTCTTTCTTTTGCCATGGCCGAGCTTTGAGTCTCACTCAATTTCACACCTTATAAATCAGGCAAGAACTCTTTCCTTGACTGGTCCATTTTGAACTCTTTCAAAATCTTGTCAAGGTATATACTCAATGAAAGTCTTATGAGACGTCTTGATCTATCTCTATAGATATCGGCTGAACAATTAAGTAGCTTTATCCAGGTCTTCTTTTGAAAAACTCTTTTCAAACAACCCTTTATGCTTTCCAAAAATTCTACATCATTTCCGATCAACAATATCTCATCCACATATGCTTATCAGAAACTCTATAGTGCTCCCACTTACTTTATTGTAAATACAAGTTTCTCATAAACTTTGTATAGACTCAAAAACTTTGATCACCTCATCAAAGCATATATTTCGACTCTGAGATGCTTGCTCCAGCCCATAGAAGGATTGCTGGAGCTCGCACACCTTTTAGCATCCTTAGGACTGACAAAACCTTCTGGTTGTATCACATACAACCTTTCCTCAAGTAAACCGTTCAGGAAACGATGTTTTGACATCCATCTGCCAGATTTCATAATTGAAAAATGCCGCAATTGCTAACATAATTCCAACAGACTTTAGCACCGTTACAAGTGAGAAATTCTCATCGCATTCAACTCTTTGAACTTGTCGAAAACTTCTTTGCGACAAGTTGAGCTTTATAAATGGTGACATTTACCATCTATGTTTGTCTTCATCTTAAAGGTCCATTTGTACTCGACGACTTGCCATCCAACGAGCAAGTCTACCAAAGTCTATACTTGGTTTTCATACATGGATCTTTTCTCGGATTTTATGGCCTCTAACCATATGTCAGAATCCGGGCCCATCATCGCTTCTCCATAGATCATAGGTTCATCGTTGTCCAACAACATGACATCCAAGACAGGGTTGCCGTACCACTCAGGAGCAGTACGCGTCCTTGTCGACCTACGAGGTTCGATAGTAACTTGATCTGAAGCTTCATGATCATCATCATTAACTTCCTCTTCAACTGACGTAGGCTCCATAGAAACATCTTTCTACGCTGCGCTACTCTCTGGTTGAACAAAGGTTCAACAACCTCATCAAGTTCTATCTTCCTCCCACTCAATTCTTTAGAGAGAAACTCTTTCTTGAGAAAGGATCCATTTTTAGCAACAAACACTTTGCACTCGGATTTGAGATAGAAGGTATACCCAACTGTTCTTAGGGTATTCCATGAAGATGCATTTGTCCGCTTTGGGTTTGAGCTCATTAGGTGAAAAGCTTTTTCACATAAGCGTCGCAGTCCCAAACATTAACAAATGACATCTTAGGTTTCTATCAAACCATAATTCATATGGTGTCTTCTCAACGGATTTAGATGGTGCCCTATTCAAAGTGAATGTAGTTGTCTCTAATGCATAACCCCAAAACGATAGTGGAAAAACGATAAGAGACATAATAGTACGCACCATATCCAATATAGCACGACTATGACGTTCGGACACACCATCACACTATGGTGTTCCGGGTGGCGTGAGTTGTGAAACAACTTTCACATTGTCTAAAGTTGTATGCCAAACTCATAACTCAGATATTCACCTCCACGATCATATCGTAGATATGTTTATCTTCTTGTCATAATGATCTTAAACTTCACTTTGAATTTGTTTGAACTTTTCAAATGTTTCAGACTTGTGTTTCATTAAGCAAATATACTCATATACACTCAAATCATCAGTGAAGGTAAGAAAAATAATGATATCCACTACACGCTACAACACTCATTGGATCGCATACATCAACATGTATTATTTCCAATAAGTTACTAGCCCGCTCCATCATACTAAAAACGGGGTCTGTGGCCATCTTGCCCAAGAGGCATGGTCCGCATGTCTCAACCGATTCGAAACCGAATGAGTCCAAAGATCCATCAGCATGGAGTTTCTTCATGCGATTTATACCAATATGACAATTAGCGGCAGAGCCACAAGTATGTGGTACTATCATTATTAACTTTGTATCTTTTGGCATCAATGTTATGAACATGTGTATTACTATGATCAAGATTCAACAAACCATTATCACTGGGTGCATGACCATTGAAGGTATTATTCATGTAAACATAATAACCGTTATTCTCTAACTTAAATGAATAACCGTGTTGCAATAAACACAATCCAATCTTGTTCATGCTTAACGCAAACACCAAATAACATTTATTTAGGTTTGTCACTAATACCGAAGGTAGAGACAGCATGCAATGTTGATCACATCAACCTTGGTTCCAACATACATCGTCACCTCACACTTAGCTAGTCTCCATTTATTCCGTAGATTTTATTTCGAGTTACTAACATTTAGCAACTGAACCGGTATCCTATACATAGGTGCTACTAGGAGTACTAGAAAGCTACACATCAATAACAGTAAATCAAAATATACTTGTGTCGACGTTGCCAGCCTTCTTATCTACCAAGTATCTAGGGTTGTTCCGCTTCAGCGACCGCTCTCCTAATAATAGAAACACTTAGTCTCAGGTTTGGGGTCAACTTTGGGTTACTTCACTGGAGCAGCAACTGACTTGCCATCCATGAAGTTTCCCTCCTTGCCCTTGCCCTTCTCGAAACTAGTGGTTTTACTAACCATCAAAACTTGATGCTCCTTCTTGATTTCTATCTTTGTGGCGTCAAATATCACGAACAGCTCAGGGATCATTATTTCCATCCCTGGCATTTTATAGTTCATCGCGAAGCTCTAGTAGCTTAGTGACAGTGACTTGGAAAACTATATCAATCACTTTCTTATCTGGAAGATCAACTCCCACTCTATTCAAGCGATTGTAGCACCTAGAAAATTTGAGCACATGCTCAACGATTGAGCTATTCTCCTTCATCTTGCAGGCAAAGAATCTTGTCAGAGATCTCATATCTCACAACACGGGCATGAGCCTCAGATCCCAATTTCAGATCTTAGAACATCTCATATGTTCCATGACGTTCAAAAAGTTTTTGGAGCCTCAATTCTAAGTTGTAAAGCATGACGCACTAAACTATCAAGTAGTCATCAGAACGTGCCTGTCAGATGTTCACAACATCTACAGATGACGCTAGAGGGGGTGGCGCACCGAGCGGTGCATTAAGGACATAAGCCTTCTATGCAGCAATGAGGACAATCCTCAGATCACGGGCCCAGTCCGCAATATTGCCACCATCATATTTCAACTCTATTTCTCTAGGAACATATAAAAATTCAAGGAGCTACAGCGTGAGCTAATAATCTACAACATAATTTGCAAAGACACTACTGACTATGTTCATAATAATGAGTTCAATTAATCATATTACGTAATAACTCCCACTCAAATTGACATCCCTCCGGTCATTCGAGTGATACATGATCCAAATTCACCAACTCAAGTTCGTTCATCACGTGAGTTGAGGTGGTTTCAATGGTGAACATCATCATGTTGATCATATCTACTATATGACTCATGTTCGACCTTTCGGTCTCTTGTGTTCCGAGGCCATGTCAGTACATGCTAGGCTTGTCAACTTTAACCCGAGTGTTCTACATGTGCAACACTGGCTTGCACCCGTTGTATGTGAATGTAGAGTCTATCACACCTGATCATCACGTGGTGTCTCGACACGACGAACTTTCGCAACGGTGCACACTCGGGGAGAACACAATTGATCTCGAAATTTTAGTGAGGGATCACCTTATAATGCTACCATCGTCCTAAGCAAAACAAGGTGCATAAAAGGATTAACATCACATGCAAATCATAAGTGACATGATATGGCCATGAACTTGTGCTTTTGATCCCCATCCTTAAAGCACCGACATGATCTCCATCGTCACTGGCATGACACCATGATCTCCATCAACGTGTCGCCATCGGGGTTGTCGCTCCCACCATGCTTCTACTACTATTGCTACCGCTTAGCGATAACGCAAAGCATTACATAGCGCTTAATGATTGACACGCAGGTCATACAATAATTAAAGACAACCCTATGGCTCTTGTCAGTTGCCATACTCATCGACATGCAAGTCGTGATATTCTATACAATACATGATCATCTCATACATCACATATATCTCATCATGTAATTGGCCATATCACATCACAACATACCCTGCAAAAACAAGTTAGGCGTCCTCTAATTGTTGTTGCAAGTTTTACGTGGCTGCTACAGGTATCTAGCAAGAACAATTCTCACCTACGCAAAACCACAACGGTGATACATAAATTTCTTTTCAACCTTCTCAGGGACCGCCTTTGTCGAATCCGATCCAACTAAAGTAGGAGAAACAGACACCCGTCAGCCATCTTTGTGCAACGAAGTTACACATCAGCTGATGGAACCGGTCTCTCGTAAGCGTTCGAGTAAGGTTGGTCCGGGCCGCTTCATCCCACAATACCGCTGAACCAAAACACGATCAAGGGAGGAAGCAATATAAGCATCAACGCCCAAAAACTCTTTGTGTTCTACTCAAGATCTCATCTACACATAGACCTAGCTCTGATACCACTGAAGGGGAACGTTGCATGGGAAACAAAAAAATTCCTATGCTTCACCAAGATCAATCTAGGAGATGAGCATCTACGAGAGGGGAGAGTGGATCTACATACCCTTGTAGATCGCTATGAAGGAAGCGTTAAGAAACGCGATTGATGTAGTTGAACGTCTTCGCGATCCAAATCGCCGAGCGTCCCGCGATCCAATCACGATCCGTCCCGATCTAGCGCCGAGCGGACGGCACCTCCGCATTCAGCACACGTACGGCTTGATGACGATCTCCGCCTTCTTGATCTAGCAAGAGGGATCGGAGAGGTAGACGAGTTCTCCGGCAGCGCGACGGCGTTGCGGCGATGGTGGTGGAGTTATTCCAGCAGGGCTTCGCCTAAGCACCGCTGAAAACAGATCTAGAGGAGAAACTATGATCTAGAGGAGAGGTAGCATGTGGCTGTTTTTTTGTGTCCAAAAAACCCTCAAATCTCTAGTATATATAGGAGGAGGATTGGCCCCCAAGGGGCCAGCCCCTAGCTTCGGCCGAAGTGGGAGGGAGGAGTCCTCCTCTTCCACTCCTAGTAGGATTAGGACTCCTTCCTTATTTCCCACTTTTGCCTTCTTTCCACCTTGGTTTTTCTTCCCTAGCCGCATGGGCTTCCTGTGGGCCTTCGTCCAGCCCACTAAGGTCTGGTATTCCTTCTCCCACAGCCCATGTAGCCTCTTGGGTCGAAATACCTCTCCCGATGGTCCCTCGGTACCCTCCCGGCACTCCCGGTACACTACCGATGAGCCCGAAACTTTTCCGGTGACCAAAACAGGACTTCCTATATATCAATATTTACCTCCGGACCATTCTGGAGCTCCTCGTGACATCCGGGAACTCGTCCGGGACTCCGAACAACCTTCAGTCACCACCATACATAACTCTATACTACCGAAACGTCACCAAACCTTAAGTGTGCAGACCCTGCGGGTTCGAGAACTATGTAGACATGACCGAGACACCTCTACGGTCAATAACCAACAAAGGGACCTAGATGCCCATATCGATTCCTAAATATTCTACAAATATCTTTATCGGTCGAACCCCTATGTCAAGGATTCAGTTAATCCCATATGATGTTCCCTTTGTTCTTCGGTATGTTACTTGCCCGAGATTCGATCATCGGTATCTCCATACCTAGTTCAACCTCGTTACCGTCAAGTCTCTTTACTCATTTCCATAATACAAGATCCCGTGGCTAACACTTAGTCACATTGCTTGCAAGGCTTATTATGATGTTGTATTACCAAGTGGGCCCTAAGATACCTCTCCGTCACACGGAGTAACAAATCCCAGTCTTGATCCATGCCAAGCCAACAGACACCCTCGGAGATACCTATAGAGAACCTTTATAGTCACCCAGTTACGTTACGACGTTTGATACACGCAAGGTACTCCTCCGGTGTGAGTGAGTTGCATGATCTCATGGTCATAGGAACAGATACTTGACATGTAGAAAACTGTAGCAATAAACTGACACGATCATATGCTACGTTTATAGTTTGGGTCTTGTCCATCACATCATTCTCCTAATGATGTGATCCCATTATCAAATGACATCTCATGTCCATGGCTAGGAAACCTTGACCATCTTTGATCAACGAGCTAGTCTATTAGAGGCATACTAGGGACATGGTGTTGTCTATGTATCCACACATGTATCTGAGTTTCCGATCAATACAATTATAGCATGGATAATAAATGATTATCATGAACAAGGAAATATGATAATAACCAATTTATTATTGCCTCTGGGGCATATTTCCAACACACCGGCCCCGCCGTCGCCAAGCCGCGCAGGGCCCGTGCGCTGATGCCAAGACCGTCGGGGTTGACAAACGCCAAGGGGAAGGCCAACGTCGAGCGGAGGGAAGCAGTGACCACTGATCGCCACAACAGGCTCCTCATGAAGAAAGCCCGGGATGCGGTGGGGGCTGCGGCTGTACCGGTTGAGCAGGAGGTGCCGTCTCACTGCCCGATCTTCCTAGGTCGACAGCCCACGGGCCCGTTCCCCCAAGGCGCCGGCCATCAAGTCTCTCTGGGCGACCTGCACTTTCCTTCGCCGATGCCGACCTTCCCTTCGCCGACGTGGGGGTACGCGCCCTCGCCGGAGTACGGCGACGGCAACGCCCTTGGCGGGTTCAACCCCAACACTACCTTCCCGCGCACGCCCTCCGCCTTCTCCGCCGGCCACCCCAACACCCAGTACGGCTACGTGCCCTCGCTGACATACTCCGGCTCGTTCGCGATGGCTCAGCGTGGCCCTCTTCCTTTCGCGCCCGCGCTGCAGTACGACAACGCAGAGGCCGAGATGGAAGACATCATCAACACCGACTCCGCCACGGCCGCCTCGTGCCCCGGGTTTGGTGCGCAGGCGGAGGACACCGGCGACATGGGTGACGCCGAGGTCAGCCCCGAGGAGGAAGATGACGACGAGGAGGAGATTGAGGAGGAAGAGACGGTGCCCGCGCCGGCGACGGGCAAAAGAAAAAAGAAGAAGAAGACAAGATTGGCCAACGGCATGCCGGGCGAGCCCCGCATCAAGTGGACACCGGTGGAGGACGTGTGCCTCGCAGAAGCATGGAAGCTGGTCAGCATGGACCCGATCACCCGCGCGAACTAGAACACCGAGACGTACTGGAAGAGGATCAAGGCGGCTTTCGACGAGCGCAAGTTGGTCGACCCCGAGGTCACTGACACGTACATGGACCGCGACACCAAGGCCATGTCCAACCATTAGGGGGCATTCAAACGGCATGCAACAAATGGCACGACATCTAGGAACATGTCCATGCTCGGCCAGAGAGCGTCGCGAGCGTCGAGCAACAGCTATGTTCACCTACTTCCTTTCGTCGAACACTTGGCCCGCGCCCTCCTTCTCCGCCGATCATTTCTTTTTTGGGGCGCAGATGGTGCGGATGTTCGATTTCTTTCGCCGGGATGCCAAATTCGACTTCAAGTTCCTCCATGTGTTCACGCGGATCGAGTCCTGCGAGAAATGGGCCGAGGTTCAACATCAGCTCGCCAACAAGGATGGCTCGCTCAGCCTGGACGCGCATGTTCCTGGGGCGGCCGAAGGGCGGCCAGACGGGAACAAGAAGGCGAAGCAGACCAAGAACGACGTGCTGGCGGCCGAGCATCTGCAGGCGTCAATCGAGCAATGTATCGTCGATGCAAAGACCCACTCTGCCTCGAGGGAGGAGAAGACGGAGGCGAGGTGGTCGGCGTTGTTGACGAAGCAGGACGCAAAGCACGACCTCCTTAGGACGAAGCAGGACGCAAAGCTCGACCTCCTCAGGACCAACGTCGCCGCGAAGAAGCGCAATACTGACCTGACGTTCCTCATGGGAGGAGTCACGACGGACATGGACCCGCTGGTCAAGGCGTGGTACCTGGCGAAGCGCGACCTCATCCTCAACCTCATGTCGGCGCCCTCCGCACCGCCGCCGAGCCCACCGCCGCCCGCGTCTCCGACGGTGAACGTGCCCGCTACGCCGACCTCGCCCACGCCGATAGCTCCGGCAGACGACGGGGAGCTGGCCGTTTGAGGAGTTCTATGCTCGCGTTCCCCGCACATTTTTTTGTACGCCGGACTATTGCTGTGATCGCCGAACCGAACCTGATCGCCGAACCCACGTCATTTTTTGGGCAGCGGGAAAAGGAATGTTTAAAATTTGCATACGCCGTTGGGGCCGCGACTGGGAAGCCGAGTCCCCCAGGCCGATTTTAGCGCCGGCTCGCCCCAGGCGTCGCTATTTCGGGTCCTTCGGGGGGGGGGCAACGGCTGAAGATGCTCTTAGCCCTAAACTTCCATCTCAAAACATATGATATGAGCCACTTCACCTCCATCATCAATGGCGTAGCTTAAGAGTCTTTCTGGTTCAAACTTCAAAGGAGGAGTAGAGGAAAAACATATGAATAGTAGTTCTTCATGTGCAGACACTATTTATGCATTTTCGTTCAAAGGAATGGATCAAAAGAAAACAGGAGGAAATTTTCCTCTGATCCCAGTTTCAAAAGGAAAGCACAAAGAATTATAGCATACACTTGAACCTTTTCTTTTTTCAAATTCCTACACATGAAGAACGATGGTGTAATAGCATTTTAATCATACACCACTGTTTGCTTGTTCGGTACTACTGTCTTCATCTCAAAATGTAAAACGTTTCGTAGGTTAAATCGTTGGCATTTTGAGACAAAGGTAATATCAAATTGTTACTGGTATTATATAATAGTATATCACAAGTTCATTTTCTATGGGTAATATATCTCGCAAAGTTTTCTGGATAGAACTAGGGTTTCATAAATCGGCCTTGTTATTCTTGCTTGTTCTTTGCTTTCGCAACCGCAAAGACTCTGCATAAAGAAGATCCAAACGGCCGCCGTAGAGCTTTTTCGGCGAAGCAGCAACTGAGAAAAAAGAAACGGCCACGGCAGAAAACTGAAACGGGCCCTCGGCTGTACTGTAGCCACCGAAGCCACACGTTGCAGCGCACAAAAACAAAACCAGGCCGCACTCCGAACCCGCGCTCCACGCCCCGCACTGCATCGACCCGTTCGTTTCGTTCGGCGCCGCCGCCGAGATGCCGCCGCTGGCGCGCGCCCCTCTCCGCCGCCTCGGCCGCCTCCTGCTCTCCTCACCCCGAGCCCTGTCGCTCTGCTCACCTTACACGACCGTAGGCCGCCGCGGCGTCTCGCCCCTTCTCCTGATGCTCTCCGCTCGCCCCTCGGGGCGCGGCGTCGGCGGGGGATCCCTCCCGGCCGCAGGAGCTCCCGGCGGCGCCTCCTGGCGAGTAAGCAGGAGCCTCTGCGCACGCGCCGTCAGCGTGGACGACGAGGCGCCCTCCAGCTCCGCCGCCGGCAGCGTCTACGACCTGGCCGCGCCCTACCTCTCCGTCCGCATCCGCTGCCGCAAGGAGGACGCTGTCAGTATCCCCCTCTAGTTCAGAGCGCTAGTTTCTAGTACTAATTTCTAGCCTCTATCATATATTTTCCCTGACAAAAGTTTCATGTGTCCTCGCAATCCAGGAACTGCTCTCCGAGTCCCTCATGTGCTTTGGCGCTTGCTCCGTCACGGTGGACGACATCGCGGACGCTGCAAATCTTGACGAGGTGAGTTCAGTCGGATGATTTCCTGTGGCTATAGCGAACTCAATCTGGAGAAGTCTCGGTCCTATTGTCCATGGGTTACGGTATTAATGTGTGCAATCGTATGCTTTGCAGATCTTCATTACAACCATATTTGCGTACGGGGAGAACGTGGGTTCGAGCGTTTCGAATGCTGCAAGCTCAGCTTGTCTCGACTACAGCCCAGCGTATGAGACATCTGTAGGAAAGCAGTGCGATTGGGTGACACTTGTGAAGGTTGCTACCACTTAGTTCTCGCTTCTTAGGGTCTTGATATTCTACTTGTGCAACTTTTATATACATGATCTTGATCTGAGAATGAAAAGTCCATTGCTCTGTTTTATGCCCTCATCTGACGAACGAAAGCAAGTTTCCGCATCACTCTGATACGGCATGTTACAGTCATTTTGGCTGGCAGATACTTGACAACATTACTGGTATGTCTGCAGGAAGCGTATGAGTCTACGAAAGTTATCGATGACCTTTGGATCATTCCTAAATGGAGAACTCCCCCTGTATGTCTGCTGCATACACCATGTTGTTTCCTTTTGATTTCTTAATAAATTAGTGTTGTTTTCGTTTATCTGATTATCTACTTGAGTAGTAATTGAACTGAAAATTACTTCATCATGCCTCATGTCCATATTTTTCCATCCACAGGATCCACATGCCACGAATATAATTATCAACCCAGGTCTGGCTTTTGGAACTGGGGAGCATCCCACAACTAAGTTGTGCCTTCTGTTTCTGAGGGAAGTTATTAAAGGGGGTGAGCATGTCCTGGACTATGGAACGGGCACCGGAGTGTTGGGTATTGCAGCTCTGAAGGTAGAACGTCTAGAACTGTTCTTATTGTTTACTACCAGCAGTTTTCATGAAAACACACCAGTAATATTAAAGTACCCTGTTTCATGCTCTCAATGTTGGCCTGCAAATGCAGATGGGTGCTGCTCTGTCCACCGGTATAGACATAGACCCTCAAGCTGTAAGCTCCAGTCGTGAGAACATGCTGCTGAATGGTATGGATTCCGACAGAATGCTGGTTTACTTGGTACCGACAGGCGCCGAGCCTTCATGCTTCTCAAGTAGCATGGACAAATCGGAAGAGAAAAAGCCCAGCAGTAACCCTGAGCTGAAGTCCACAAGGGGAACATACGACATCGTTGCAGCAAATATACTGCTGAACCCCTTGCTCGAGTTGGTCGAGGACATAGTTGGATTTGCGAAAACAGGTGGGACAGTAGCTGTTTCAGGGATATTAAGTGAGCAGGTAAAGGGATTTGACAGTTTCCAATATTTAACATGTCATTCAGAGTTATGTTTCTTCGTTACTATGCTTCTCGTGGTACCTCAATCATGTCTAATACAGGTTCCAAAGGTCGAAAAGGCTTACTCCAGGTACTTGGACAACGTATCTGTATCTGAAATGGATGGATGGGCGTGCCTTCAGGGAACAAGAAGAGCGTAGAATTACAAAATTTCTTCTCCCATTGTAAAGGCAGATCGACCCTACTGAAAATGTTTTGGCTTAGTTACTTAGGCTCATTTTGGTAGGATTACTTGAGCGTAGTTCAACTACGTGTTTTCAATGTATGTTTGACAATGCCCCTTCTGAGGTGTGATGCGCAACTGTTTTACACCACCAACCGGCGAATGATAAGAGGATGCGTTGTTCATCTATGATTTTGGACCTGGGTTCGCAGTTGCATCTATGGCATACTCCCTCCGTTCGTTAATATAAATCTTTTTAGAGATTTCAATACGAACTACATATGGATGTATATATGCGCGTTTTAGAGTGTAGATTTACTCATTTTGCTCCGTATGAAGTCCATATTAGAATAACTAAAAAGACTTATATTTAAGAACGGAGGAAGAAATTCGCTTGATGATATAACATTCATTTTGCTCCCATCATTTTTATCACCAGGGGAGCATGAAGAAATGTGGCAAACACGTATGCTAGTAGTAGTAGGATATCAAAATCCCAGATTGTTTCTGAGAAACCCAGATTTGATTTTCTTTATGAATTCAAATGCTTGTGGCAGGATGAATCAGAAAATTTAGTTGAGGGTTTCAGACTAACTGCAGATGCTAAAAGAAGCATTGGTAGTACGGCAAATGGTAGAAACTTTTCTTTTCAGTTAGTATACAAGCTGTATCGCTTCCTGTATCTTCATACAATTCTTGAAGATATGTTCACTTTCTGAAATCAAACCCAACACGCTATGATAACATCCTTCTACTGGTAAACAAACTACTCCCCCCATCCAAAAATATAGGACCATTTTTGACACTAATGTCAAAAATGATCTTACATTTCGGGACGAGGGGAGTATATATGAATCAACATGTATCTTTTGGAAAAGAAACTGTGCGGTCATCAACAGAGCATGCTTCGAAGGCCTTCGCCAAATCCTGTAGAACATTCATTTAGCAGCCTGCCATTTTGGTGCTCAGGTTATCTGAACCCTTGATTTTTCGTTATTTTCCTCTCCTGCACTCCTGTATGTTAAGGGTACTTGCACTGTCCATTTGTGTTTCACAGAAACAATCCCATCTAAATCTTACTGGGAGTCTTGTGTCTAAGGAAAGCCTCCAAATCACTTCCAGATGTCAAACCTTCTTTCTGATTGGCAAGAAACTTTGAGAACTCTGAAACTTTCCCCTCTCTGCTCTTTCCAGGGGGGCTGCTGAGAAATGGGAGTGATGATGGTGCTTGTGCCAGTGCCCACACTGATGCGAGCAATTCATTTGGCTTATCCAGCTGCTCCAAAATCGTGTAATCTCCATTCGCTGTTCAAAAGGGGAGAAGGTTGATTAAAACAACTCCTATTTACCCTGGAAGGCTCATATATGACAAAAAAATAAGATGATTTGAACAAGCACCTGCATACTTGAAGACCATTTCCAGAGATTTGCAGGGGATGCTGAAATTCAGGCGAGGTATTGTGCTCCCACCACCATGTTTAGCATTGCTGCATATGGTAACAGAAGAAATAAGTGGCTGGAAATGAGCATGTTGGACCTTTGCTAGAATCTAGAAAACTAAGATGACTGTAAAGACAGTGTTACGGTCAGTAGAATAGAGGACAAAGGGAAGTGGGTCACTGTATACATGAAGCGGGAAAACAATAAGACAGCAAAGCTAGTTCTGCAATAGTACAAATCCACCAGAAGAATCGGAAATACTGATACAAACTGCATGCAATTTGACAGTGCAGACATGGTGCACACTAATACTGTTGCATAGCAAAGTTTGTTCATACCTTGTTATTAGCCCAACCATGCGACCAGACGAATTGACAATTACACCACCACTAGCTCCAGGATGAACTGCCGCCGTTGTCTGCAGCATTACTGGAAGGTCCATATTGTCTGTCTGCAAATTGCTAGGCAGATGAGAAGGTTGAGCTGATGGAATTTGGACAACTTTGGAGACAACCCCAGAGGAAAGGGAGGAACAAAGGCCTACAGCCAAGTACCCAAATATCAACGTTATATGAACAGTTGATGTACATGCCATAAATTAAGCATCAATCTGTTGTAGGAACTATTTTGGAAACTATGGTTCTAAGGCTTATTACCTGATCGAGGTCCAAGAAGACCATGCCCAACAACATATACAGATGACCCTGCTGTCGGACAAACAAATTCTGGTCTAATTGCACAAAATTCAATCGCTACCTTTTCCATTTGAAGCAAGGCAACATCAAGAGGCCCCTTGGAGATAAACACCACACTAGCACTGCACCATGTCTGTTTCTCCCCGTCATCCAAACGGACAGATATTCTCTTCTCTCTCTTGGAACCCAAATTAAAGAATGTAACCTCATGCTTAACAGCATCTTCATTGGACATCTTACAATGTTGTGACTGCAACAGTTTATTTTCTCCTTCATGGAGATATTCTCCAGCAAGTGAGGTGGTTTTATGTTGTAAACCTAAAGGTGAAGTTCTCCCAAATCTCCAAGGCTCCAAAAGATGAGCATTTGTCAGAACTAAGCCATTCTTGTTGAGGAGAATACCTGAAGCCCAAGTTGTATCACCAACCGTGACAAGAACAACAGAGGATATAGCCTCTCCGAGTGAAGGTGGAATGCTATACTGATTAAGGTCATTGGCTGAATTAGAGACAAACCTCCTATGGTTATCCATGCCACATGATTCCATCGTTTTACTGTCTGCACTTTTGTCATCAGGTAGTTCATCTGAGGCTTGCTCAGTTTGCTCCAGTCTGTTTCTGTTCCATGCAGTGCATATTCCATCCCATGTGATCACAAGCTGTCATGCAGATACTTAA
The DNA here is from genome assembly GCA_022496015.1 of Hordeum marinum. NCBI lineage: Eukaryota > Viridiplantae > Streptophyta > Magnoliopsida > Poales > Poaceae > Hordeum > Hordeum marinum. The sequence goes on from CM039672.1 coordinate 394,070,099, forward strand.
GTTCACATATCTCTTCCATGTACAAAAGTATATTACTGACACCAGTAAACTCACCTGAACTTGTATGTTGCTACCTCTCTGTCTTAATGGCTTCATCAGCATCCCCACAAGACAAGCATTTTTATCAAACACTGGAGCACCTTCCATACCTTCAAATATTTGGAAAATTATTAACAGCTGACTCATACTAATTTTGAACCAAAAGCACGACACTTATTTTGGAACGGAGACAGTAGTATATATCCTAACAGAGTTAGTGATATCTATACCGGGAAGACAGTGGATGTCAGCCATCAGCAGCGAGCTCCTGACAGCGCCTGGAGGTAGGCAATTTGCAACAGCACCAACTGATATACTGCTTACATAATAACATCAATATTATGGTTTAATCTGACAATGCCTCTTTATTTTAGAATAAATGTGACATAATAAAGTGGATAATAGCATGTATGTCTTTCCAATGGCAGAAACTAGAACGGCTAATTGACAATGAATAAGCCTTCACGGTTTCTAGACATGCCTCAAACAGAATTAGACTATCCCTGTTTTTAAGCTTCAGTGAGGACGTGCAAAAAATAAATAAAGAGCAACACTTTAGAGTTTAGAATTATCTCCATAACAGATATGTAATGGCATCAAGTTTTCAATTGTTTGAAGCTTAATATTACACTAATCAATACTACCTCTGTACCTTAAGACTTTCTGCAGTTGATTGGACTGCAAAAACGTCTTATATTTTTAGTTACAGAGGGAGTAACATAAAACTATGTACTCCATGTTCTAGCTGACTGAACTTAAAAACACACTAGGTGCGTATGCTTAATACTGAACTCAAGCAGTAGGGATAACAATTACCTGTTGAAGAAATGGAATGGTGACAAGATGCCAAAGGGAGACCCCACAACCAGCAAAGGGTCCCCTCGCTGCAGCATCGGTGGAACGTTGGTGTGTCCTGCATTCTGATCATCATTGACCAAGATTATCAACTCAATAAAAACTAAGTGCACCTTGTAGTTCTTGAGACGCTAAAGATCAGTGAAATGAAACAGCATCATAATGAACCTTACACTCGATGCTAAGGCTGAGACTCCTAGTACAGCGATTCTTGTGGCAGACTTGGCTATTGTTGATGAGTCAACAGACTCAGCATAGAAATTCTTCCTATTATACTCAAGGGAGGATACAGCATCATTTTCAACCTGATAATGACTGATAACGGTAAGTCTTCCATGCTATAAATCAGGGCAGGCAAGTTTAGCTTGATGAATAGACAACCTGCTTCTGATTTACATCAGCCAGTGGCCAGCCAACATCCCATGACGAGCTTCCAATCAGTGAACCATCATATGTTAACAAGGAAAACACAGAATGAGCCGACGCTGGGACATCAACCTAAAGGGGAAACTGAGGTGCTGAGCTGATGATGAATCATATTTTCCATCTAATGCCATATATAAATAGCTAGAACCTCGTAAAATATTAAAGAAAAGAAATGCAATTCTGATTATAAGTATGAAGTCTAAGTTCATAATTACGCTTTCTGAGCTCAAGAACATCCTCTGAATCCAAAGAACTTAAAACAGCTATTGCCTCAATTTTTGTAATTATGTATGCCCACTTTGTACACCTTTCCTATTACCAAGTAGCACTTCCTTTCAGTGAAAAATGGCAGGCGTGCTTCCCATTCTTATAGCACGAGACTAATATTCACAGAGTTTTAAGTTGCCTCATGGCAAAAGTCCCAACTACACTAGAATCTGGGTAAACAAAAAAGTAATACTAGTAACGAGTATATGTTTTCACAGGGAAAAGAAACACTCACCATGGCAAGTAACTCAGCTGAAAGCCACTGGGGAGCTCCAGAATCTCCATGTCTGATGTTCCCTGATTCCCCAGGCTGCATATGCCAGGAAAAGTTCAGGATTTCAGGAAAATCTTCCTAAAACTCTTCCAGGATGGATATTCTCTGTAAAATTCTTCAACACACAGAATTAAGCACCGGATTTGAAATTTGATCGATTGATCCGCTAGTCCTACAGCCCATTACAATACTGTCCCATTGGTCCGAAGTCTTAATAACCCCCCAAAATATGTACCAATCTAAGTATATGCATTAGTTTTGCTCTTAAGTGGAGATTGACACTTTGACAGCTTGGCAGAATTTCATCAATATGAATTCACATACTGTATTTCTTTTCAAGGAGGCACTGAATAGATAGATTACGCACTGTGAGATGCAAGTGTGAATAATTAGCACAATACAATAGAATACTACTGTATTACGAATACAACGAAAACACAAGGTCTTTGGTAATGTTCCTCACCTCAACTAGCACATCAAGACGCGCCTCCGGTACTAACCTCGGCTGCAGTTCCTGCAGGCATTTCATCAAGAAACCAGCAATTCAGCACCAGAATCACCCTAATCAGACATGTGTGAACAGGATACACCGCAATCAACCTCGCTACGGCTATCGCGCTGCTCCGCGACGAGGAACGCCTCGACGAGCGACGCGGCCGTGAGCGCGACGCCCCCGGTGTGGCCGTTGGACGCGCATAAACGGGCAAGGAGCGGCGGCGGCTCCGCCAGGGCGCCCGGCGGCAGGAGGACGGCCGACGCCGACAGCGTGGTGGACCCCGACCTGGAACGAAACCAAGTCAAGTCACACGATTAGGCTCGAATCCGGCGAGGAAACTGAGGAATCGGGGGGAGGGAGGGGAGCGGGCGCCGTACTGGTGGAGGTGGAAGGCGTGGCGGCGCATCTTGACGGCCTTGGGGTCCTGGAGGAAGGGAGGGGAGCGTGGCGCTTAGCGGGAGAGCACGGGAGACGCTGGCACTGGTTGAGGAAGAGGAGGATGAAGAGGACAGGGGGTGGGTACTGACCGGGCCGACGATCCGCGCCATGGCCGAGAAGCTTCGCGCAGCGGCGGCGATCTCGCGCGGCTCCATGGTGGGCGCGGGGAGCGGCGCGGCGGCGTCTCCCCCTGCGCTGCCTTTGCTTGCTTTGCTGGTTGAAGTGGGAACTGGACCAACGACGACTGCCGTTATCCAGGCAATCGTGCGGGTTAACATTCCGACTTCAAAAAAAAAAAACAAAAAACGTACTGCTCTAGAAGGGATGATGACGGAAACTTCGAAGCCCAAAGTTATACGGAAGGTACAACCGTACAAGGCATTCTAAAACATAAGACACATCGGCTCGCTGCAAAATCCATCTTGATGCACATGAGGAGGATCACTTGTCAAGCGCGATCACGCGAAGCAGTTTTTTGGATGGAGGCGAGGGAGTGGCTTGAGATTAGGTTGCCTGAACTCCATCCAACTACCTGTTCCAGAGACATTCTTTGTGACTCGCGCTGTGATGATCCAGACCGGGCAGAGATCATAACAGTGATGTGGTCGATTTGGACATCTCGGAACGATATTACTCATGATAAAGCCTAGCACGGATCCAGCACATTCCATGAAGATGACCAGGGAAACGTTTGCGCTACTTGATGTTCCTATAGGCACTCTAAGATCTTACCTGGACATGGTTGGCGACCACCTGACCTGAGGCCGAGTGGACAGAAATTAATACGGACGCTGGTATTTCTTCCGAGGCACATACGGGACTATGGAGGAGTAGCTCGATCCTCCAGCCACTACTTTTCTCGGAGCCTGGAGCAAGCCATGTTTGGGTGTCACTGATCCTCTGCTGGCTGAGGCAACGGCGAGTAGTCACTGAAACATATGTGGATTCGCAAATAACGGGAATACAACAGTTCCAAACCCAGAAGTTCAGCAGAGGGAACCATCAGCTCAAAACAGGAGCCAACCAAACAAAGACACAAACAGTCTACCCATGCAGGGGTCAAAGTAATCAGACAAGCAACCAAAAGGGGAAACGCTGCCACGCTTTGATGACCCAGCTGCCACTTCATCAGCCGCTGTTGTCATCCTGGATGCATCATGTTGCTGGCATCGTCTTTGAGTATCAGCGCCCACTTCCTCGTCACCTGTCGAGCCTCCTTCATCAAACCTGCCCAAAAGTCCATAAACACACATGAAGAGAAAACAATTTCAAAAGGATTCCTGAGCTTCTTAAATTTTGAAGTTCCAAATATCCCAGCAAGCTGCCGCTAAGCAAAAGGTGTAGAATCTGCTACCATCAGGCAGAGATTCATAACACCACGCATACTACTGCTGCCAAAGGTTATTTGGACACAAGTCGGTCCCTAGGACCGAGCCAACTGTCCTCCACATCACCCTAGCCACAGGGTAAGTGAACGTCAAATGTTGCGACGTTTCTCTATCCATACAGAAAGAACGTCGACGGTTCCCACCCAACCCTCTTCTTTTCATAACATCCCTACTAGTAAGAATAGCATCTTGAAACAGTTGCCGAAGGAAGATTTGAATCTTTAAGGGGATTTTAGCTTCCCAAATCCACTGGTAATCACATCGAGCAATCCCTCTCCCTAGATATTGGTAGACAGATTTAGTAGCGAATTTCCCCTTGGGACCAAAACTCCAAATAACTCTTATCTGATTCAGTGGATAGATGTAGCCCAGCAACGATATTATGCATATCATCCCACTGATCAGATAAAGATAAAGATGGCAAAAGGCATCGCCTAAAAACGTATTAATATTCACAGTGGCCCATTGATCCACCGTGACATTTTGCATATTGCATATGCTGAAGAGCTCGGGAAATTTGAATTGGAAGGGTTGTCCCCCCTGAAGTGGGTCAAACCACAATCTAGCCAAATTGCCAGAATTGATAACGACACCCCTACCGGCCATATAATGGTCTTTCATCTTCATAATGGCCTTCCAGATGGGGGAATCAAAGAATTTACTTTTGACAGAAGCCACCGTGTCTCTCTTTAAATACTTAGCACGGATAACATCCTGCCACAACCCTTGTTGTGTTTCTAACTTCCATCACCACTTTACTAGGAGGCTGATGTTTTGTCTATGAAGATCTTTAATCCCAAGCCACCATTACATCTAGACCTACAAATCCGGGACCATCTCACATGAGGATACCCTTTTTTACCACTACATCTTTGCCAAAAGAAACGACGTCTATGTTTATCCATGTTACCAATGAAAGTTTTAGTAAGCAAAAACATAGACATATAGTAATAAACAATGCTGGACAAAGAAGAGTTAAGCAGGGTTAATCTGCCACCCGAGGAAGCAGCATTACCAATCCATGCCTCGCAACGTTTAAGGAATTTTGTATCGACAAAATCCCAGTCCAAACTTCTCAAAGTGGAAAAGCTGGCTGGGACACCTAAGTATTTCATAGGAAAGTGGCCAATCTGGCAATTGAAGAGATCAGCATAGAATTTAAGGATATTATCATCGCCCTCAACACAAAGTATCTCACTCTTCAGGAAGTTAATTTTTAGGCCAGACACGAGTTCAAACATATAAAGGAGTAGCTTCAGATTAACAGCCTTATCAGGGTCATGTTCAACACATAGAACTGTATCGTCCGCATACAGCGATATTGCTACCCCCTTATCAATAAGATCAGGAGCCAACCCTTTCAGGAGCCCTTCTTTCTGAGCATTAAAAATCATTTTCGAGAGGCATTCTACGGCCAAATTGAACAAGAAAGGAGACAAGGGGTCGCCTTGGCACACCCCTTTATGACTTTGAAAATAAGGACCCCTTTCATTATTAAGCTTAATGCTCACTGTCCCATTATACAGAATTTTCCTAATCCAATTGCACCACTTGTAATTAAAACCACGCATAGCAAGACAATCAAGGAGGCAATCCCAGTTAATTTTGTTGTATGCTTTTTCAAAATCAAGCTTTAGGACAATGCCTACTTTCTTCTTTGCCTGAGTATGGTGCAAGACTTCATGTAATGTCAGGATGCCATCCATGATATTACGATGTTGGCAATCAGTTTATAAGGGCGTCTCAGCAAGCATATGGGGCGAAATTGAGTTATCCCCATTTAGTTTAGGGATAAGCGTTGTAATTCTATAATTGAGGCGCTCCACATCAAGGTTGCCTTCATGGAAAGCATGAAACAGACGCATGATATCAAATTTCACTACCTCCCAACAACTTCTGTAAAACTCGGCGGGTATGTTATCTGGCCCAGGAGCTCATTTCTCAGAGATGTACTCATTTGTGGCCAACTCACAACTTAAAAAGAATGATAATGCCATATGACACGAAACTCACAATTTAATAAAACATGCAATTCAATTCAATGCCACTATCTTATCTGTATGTACATTCATTCGAAGCCCTAAATGGTGATAGTATGCTGATAGTTCGTACTTAGGTGAAAAGGGAGAAAAGCAACAGTGATTTCAGATGAGCATACATTATCATCTAGCTCATAGATAAAAATTTCAGTAGAGACGAATAATCAGCCTGATGGCAGAGGGAATTCCGCTTTTCCCCACCTTCCACATTCATCAGCACTATATAGTACTCCCTCCGATCCGAAATAAGTGCCACAGCTTTGAACTAACATTAGTTCAAAGCTGCGACACTTTTTTGGATCGGAGGGAGTACATTTCTCAAACTGCACACGTATCAATATTGTTTAATACTACCAGCATAAGAAATGGATAGAAGAAAGTACACAAAATAAATAAAAAACTCACCTTCACAGCAGAGCTGCCTGGCAGAGCGGGCAGCGTGGGCTCTGCCCCGCCACCACCTCCCGGAGGCAGTGGCGGTGGAAGACGTGCCCGCACGTGGGGAGCACCGCCACGCGCGCGCGGGGGGCGGAAGTCTGCAATGCAGATGGTGCAGACCCCGTTGATTGCCCCCTCCGGTTGGAACCTGGCGGGGGGGGGGGGGGGTATCTTCAGTGCTCGCAGCGCTTTCTCCAGCTTGAAAAACCTGTAGAGGAAGTGAAATTGGAGAGGTCAGGGGTGGCTTCCAGGTTTGGACATGTTTCTTTTGAGAAGATGAAGAAATCTTTCCCTGATGTAATGAATGGTTTAGATAAAACCAAGCTAAGGTGTGAGGCATGTGAGTATGCTAAACACACTCGGATATCGTATGTGAGTAAGGGGCTCAGGAGTATAGTCTCATTTGTGCTTGTTCATTCAGATGTTTGGACATGTCCATCAACCTCGATAAATGGAATGAAATATTTTGTCACCTTCATTGATTGCAATACTCGCATGACATGGATGTATCTAATGTGACATAAAGATGAGGTGTTTGAGTGTTTCAAGGACTTCTGTGCGAATGTTAAAACTCAGTTCAAGGTGCAGGTTCAAATGATAAGGAGTGACAATGGGGCAGAATATGTCAACAGAAGGCTTGGAGGGTTCCTATCAGACCAAGGTACTCTGCATCAGACATCTTGCCCGGACACTCCTCCACAAAATGCCATGACAGAGCAGAAGAATTGGCATATCCTTGAGGTGGCGCGCTCAATCATGTACACTATGAATGTGTCAAAGTACCTATGGGGCGAAGCCGTTCTGACTGCAACCTATGGGATGGCCTTTGCATCAATTAGATGTGAAAAATGCTTTCTTGCATGGAGACCTGAAAGAGGAAGTGTATATGGAAGTCCCCCCGGGATTGGACTCATCTAAAACTGAAGGCAAGGTGTGTAGATCGAAGAAGTCTTTGTATGGTCTGAAACAATCACCGAGAGCTTGATTCAATAGATTCAGAAGGGCTGTGTGTGAAATGGGATACAAACAATGCAACAATGATCACACACTCTTCTGTGGTTCAATAGATCGTATGGGTTCAGTGGTTCTGGAGGAAATCCTTAAACACCCAGTGAATAAATCTCCTGCTCTGGGTCAGTTGGGGCTGCAGGAAACCGTTGCGGTGGCTGCCTGGCACATCTGGTGGGAGCAACGTGAGGCAGTTAAAGGAGTAAGAGTTAAATCAGCACCAGGCACAGGTTTTGCCATTCGGACTATCTCTATTAATCATGCTACCCGATCGCCTGAACCTACTGCTACCGTGAGATGGCAAAGACCAGCATGCCCAGCAAAAAAACCTGTAGAGGCGGTGAAGAAGGACCGCCACGCCCAGCAAAGAAGCGAAGACGACTAGTGTGCCCACGATGACGCAAGCAGCATACTTGGCCTCGTTGCCGCCCTCCTTCCCAGGGCCAGGGCCTTGGACAGGCACATCAGTAGTGTTCTTCGCCATGCTAACCAGCGACGATATATGATTCCATCAATAAAAGCAAAAGATTGAATAACAGAGAATCAAGTACTCCCTCCGTTCCTAAATATAAGTCTTTGCAGAGATTTCAATATGGACTACATAGAGTACCTCAAGGCGTAGTTGACGGTCAAAGAAGCTCTGGCACACCGCACTGGATGCAATGAACTCGTCCAATCTGTTCATAGGACACAGCTTTCTCTACTTATTAGGTGTCAACTTCCCGAATAGCAGCTGTGTAGTGGGGCAATTTTGGGTGACCAGCTGTGCAGTGGGGCAATTTTGGCTGATGATAGAAAATGGCAGGCCTTTTATTAAACTTGGAAGTGTTGCTGTTGCTAGTGGTCGATGAAATGTTCTGGTCGATGAAATGAAGCCCTCCAAAGTCCAATCTGCTCATAGCACAGAGTTTGCTCTACTTATTTGGTGGCAAATTCCTGAACAGGCTAATAAAAACCACCACTGACTTATCTTTGCAATTTGGGGTGATGCTAACCAGAAATGCCAGGCATTTTAGCAAATATGGATGTTTTCCTGTTGCTAGTGGTGCAGTGTCAAGGATGCTTTCGCTGGCGTCTAAAACTCTGTTTGACATACATGTGGCTGTTGCTACACATGGAATAGGATGTGCTGCCCGAGTCAAAACCAGGAAACATGTTTATGGAGTAGCAATGTAGGATAGAAATTACCTCCCCAAGGAGCACTGCTGAAAAGGGAACCGAGAAGAAAGGCAACATGGCATGTAGACTGTGCAAACTTTCCAAGGCCCATGTAATTAGAACCGCAGCCGGAGGGAGGATAGCAAGAAAGCTGGGAAGTAAAGAGTAATTAGAACACATGAACAAAGCTGGGAGGTAAGAGCAATTAGAACACATATATGTATGTATGTATGTATGTAGTCAGACTTTTGTCATGGCGAGCTAAGATTAATTACCTATGCCGCAAACGAAATCAACTGAACTATAACTATATATAGAGATGTGCCTGGCTTGTAGGGAGGGATTTCCCCCCTTAGCTGACGTAAAAGCAATCGAATCAACACCTCCATTCTCGACCAATCTGTCATTAGGACAAACGTCAAACTTGGTAAACTAAGTAGTGGTAGTAGCAGTAGCAGCATAATATTACGAAAGCAAAAGCTGTCAATCAGGAACGACATGTCAACATACAGAGAGATACAGTACTAACGAGCAGCATTCCGAGGAGAGGCGCCGATACGGCCGGTGCTTCCCTCTCCTTTCTCGTGGATCCGATTTGTTGAAGGAGGGGGAAGGCTAATGGCGGACTGGTGAAGGGCCATGAGGGGGGAGGCTGGATCGCGGAGGAGGTGTTCCATGAGCTGCCCCAGCTCAAGGAGAAGAGGGCGCGGGGTGTGATCTTTCCGCGACCGGAGGTGGGGAAGCGGATCGGAGAGAAAGGGTGGGCAGCCGGCTGGAGGTGGCGGCAGCGGCGGGGAGCCGGGGTTCCGCCGGTGGAGACAGAGAGAGTAGGACTTTTCTTTTCCTTTTTTCTTTTCAGGATTTATTTTGGATTCACTATTCCCCCTGGTCGACCACACTCAGACTGTAGGCATCCGTCGCTTTCATACCCAACGCGGCGTTGTCACTTCGTTGCACACTACTCCTCTACACGACCGCGCCAAACGCATCTCAGTGTGCACCGCTCGCGTTTCTTTTTCTCTTTTCTTTTTCTTTTTAGCCGCAACGGTCGTGTTTGGGGTGACTTTCTCCACACTAGGAACTCGACTGAATTTTAAATTTGAGGTCAATCGATTTTGAAAGTTCGTCGAAGTGAGCCGGAGCGAAAGAAGAAGAAGAAAGGGGCTCCCCGGAGGGCTACCTCATTATCTATTTTAGGGTTTAGGGTGGGGAAGATGGCGTACATGGTGATGGGGCTTCGCCAGAGAAAAAAACCGAACGTAAGCGGGGTTAGACGGATGGTCATGGCTGACGACAAGACCGTTGGTGAGGAGTGGTTCCGAGAAGGAAGGGGCAACGAGGTTGTGCAGGAAGTGGTCCCGACTTTCTCGTCCCGAGCCGGCGTTTCTCTCTCTCTCTCCCCCTCTCGAAGTAGTGATGTGACAGTTCAAATTTTTGCAATCACCATCTGCTGAGACACCAATTGTTAGGCACATACATTATTCGCCTTTTACTTAAAGTTATTACGTACATGACTTACCTTTTTCCTGGTGAGGTACAAGATTTATTTGCCCATCACAAAAACCGAGTCTCGCACCCATGTCGCCTCCTTTGGCAAGTGGCAACCTGGGGCTCATAACCCTAGCTATTGTCTAGCTCTTCCCTCGACGCGGTTGCAGCTGCTGTCGACGACCTCATTCAAAGTGGCGACGGGCCTGGTTCCAAAGGAGACGGGGACCTCTGGCAGTCACTCACGGCGAAGGAGTCTAGATCTAGTGTGGCGGCACGACTCCCTGTGGAGAGCGTGCGCAAGGGGAGGAGTCGGTGCGATGGGCTGACGGTGGTCGGTCGATTGGCCATAGGCGGAGGTCGGGGCCTCCTTTGGTGGAGTTTGGGTTGAACCCATCTCGCATCCTTCCTTGTCTGGTGCAGCATCTTGACTGACCAGGTTTGGGGTGTGTAATGCTCAATATGATGTCCTATCCTCGCTGAAACTTGAATGTCTCAACAAGTATAGAAGCGCATATCGGAGACTCTTTAACAATGTGGATATCGTCACAAATGCATGTGATGAAAAGAAGAGAATATAAGATATAAGCTTGCACTCGCCACAAGCTAAGACAAGAATATCTCAGTACATCAATACATAGCAATCATTGTAGAGAAGAGAAGGATCCAACTACGAATGAAAACAAACGAAAGAAGACGACGTCTACCCTGCTATTCCCAAGTTGTCGACCTGGAACCTATCATATGTTCGTCAAAGAAGAAGAACTCCAAAATAGAACAAACATCGCTTTCACGTCAAAGCATCACTTTACATGTACCCACACCTATGGTTATAGTAATCCGTGAGCTTTTATGGGACTCAACAATCTCATTACCAAGGGTATCAAGACTAGCAAAGATTAATGGATGAGAAATGGTTAAGTGGTGAGAATGCAACAAGCACTAAGCAATTATATCTAGCTAATTTATGAGTACAAGAATAAGTGGAGTGATCTACGCATAATCGATCGTGAACTAGTAATGATCAAGAAATGACCCTGAACACTGATACGTCTCCAACGTATCTATAATTTTTGCTTGTTCCATACTGTTATATTACCATTCTTTGATGTTTTACAATCATTTTATAGCAACTTTATATCATTTTTTGGGACTAACCTATTGACATAGTGCCAGAGTATCGGTTGCTGTTTTTGCTTGTTTTTTTACTTCGCAGAATATCAGTACCAAACGAAGGCCAAACACCGCAAACCTTTTTGGAGATTTTTTGGGGCTAGAAGACATCTAGTGGGATAACTTTATAATTTTTACTAGAGTGTGATATTCAGCTGAAATTTTAACACAATATTCTATACAAATTATTTACGTTTTCCTACTTTTTCAGAAATTTCAGAGTTGCAGAAGTATGGTTAGATTACAGATTACCACAGACTGTTCTGTCTGAAACACCTTATGTTTTCGTTGCATTGTGTGCTTGTTTTGATGAATCTATGAGTTGTATTGAAGGGTACAAGCCATGGTAAAGTTAAAATACGGTAGGTATAATGCAATAATAAAATTTGAATGGGTTTACAACAGTACTTAAAGTGGTGATTTGCTTTATTATACTAACGGATCTCACAAAAATTTTGTTGAGTTTTGTGTGATTGAAGTTTTCAAGTTTCGGGTGAGATCACGATGGATGAAGGAATAAGGAGTGAAAATAGACTAAGCTTGGGGATGCTACAACACCCCTAAGATATTCCAAGGAGAAACAAGCAACTAAGCTTGGGTTGCCTCGAGTGACATCCCCTCTTTCTTCTAACGACCATCGGTATTTTACTTGACACTATATTTTTATTCGTCACATATCATGAGTTTTGCTTGGAGCGTCTTGTATCATTTGAGTCTTTTCTTGCTTTACTTGTTAGTTTGTCACTTGTATCCTTGTTGTACACACCTATTTGAGAGAGCCAAAATTATGCTATAATTTGTTAGAATTGCTCTACTCCCTCCATCTCGATATATAAGTTATCTTACGTTGATAGATAGTCTCAAGTCATTAAAAACATACATGCTCCTCTTTGCTTGCTCTACTGCGACCAAGGTAAATGAGAAAACAAGAGAACCTAATATTTATTAGCTAATTAATATCATTGCATGCAATAAACTGACCAATGCATGCGGTGATAGATAGTCTCAAGTCATTAAAAACATGCACGCTCCTCTTTTTCTATTGATTGATTCCTTTATTCATGTTAAGAAACAATAAACGAGATGAGAATTAATGCACCGTGACTAAGTGTTTTGGGAAAAACTGATTTTCGTAAGATGACTTATACATTGAGACAAAGGGAGTATATGCTTCACTTAAACTTTTTGAGCTATAGAATTGCTCTAGTGCTTCACTTATATCTTTTTGAGCACGGTGTGCTTGGAAAATTTTGAAGAAACAATCTCATGCTTCACCTAGATTATTTTGAGAGTTAGTAATTTTGAAGAAATCCTCTCATACTTCACTTAGATTATTTTGAGAGTTAGTAATTTTGAAAAAAATCCTCTCATACTTCACTTAGATTATTTTGAGAGTTAGTAATTTTGAAGAAACACTCTCATGCTTCACTTAGATTATTTTGAGAGTTGGTAATTTTGAAGAGATCCTCTCATGCTTCACTTATACCATTCTTATAGATGAAACCTCTATGCTCATATGCTTCACTTAAATTCATTTGAGCTCGTAAAAAGCAATGGCAATGTATGAAACTATTCCCGAAGTGATAGATATCCAAGGAGGATATAATAGAAACTTTCATGAAGATCATTGGACAAATTAAACTTGATTCCTTGTAATAGTTTTGAGACATGATGATGGTAATATGTAAGTCATGTTAGTGAGTAATTATGCTCTAGTAAGAATATTGGTGTTAAGGTTTGTGATTCCCTATGCATGCACACAAGTCAATAGTTATGCAATGAAATTACAGGAGCGATGTTTTGGCTCCCGGGAGCATATGCTCCCTGGTGAATAGTTACGCAAAAATGTATACTAAATGTTTTCGGAAAAATCTGATTTTTTTGTAGATGTTTATGTTAGTATTGCAAGCATGCGTGACAAATTTCATGCGAAACAGGGCAGCGGTGTTTCGTCGGCAAAAAAACAAATTTAGGGTGACATTTTGAGGTAAATTTTGGTGTTGGAATTTGTTTTTTTTTGCACAGGCCAAAATGATTTACATTTTGCCTCAAAATTTGCATGTAGCATTTGAATGTGACGAACTACACATAGATTTTTTGTCTTGATTTTTTTCCATTAAATTTCTTTTTTTGGCGCCCCATGAGCATATGCTCCTGGGAGCCGAATCACATTTCTGTGCCAATTACATCCTACTTATGGTGCATTATTCGGTGTTAGTTATGATCAATGCTTGCTTATGTGAATTTTTGTTTCTTGGTTGGTTGCTTCTTAATCTATTTGCTAGCCTCCACTTGTACTAAGTAGAAATACTACTTGTGCATCCAAAATCCTTAAACCTAGTTTCACCTTATGAGTCCACCATAACTACCTATATGCGGTATTTCCATGCCGTTCTAACCAAATTTGTATGTGCCATCTCTAATTTTCAAAATAAATTTTCCTTTTTGTGTGCTCGTACCGCTCATGAAACAGTAGGGGTGTCCAATATTTTTCCATGCTAGATGTGTTATTCTCAAGATGAGGTTTTATTCACTTGTCATTGCACGAGAGTACGACAGTAATAGGGATGCCCATTCACGAAATGAAAAAGATTTTTTTACTCTATGTTGTCAAATAATAAATTCCTTGGAAAGTGTTGGTATGGAAGGCAACCATGGATACAACCAACCATGGATTGTGAAAGAATGGTGGAAAAAGGAATAAACTTTATTTTTTGTTTGGGAACTGCTTATGTTATATCTAGCATGGTAAATATTGTGAACTAGTTTGTCGTTTTTGTTGACAAGAAAGACATGCCACCCAAAATATTTTTCTCTCTCAATTTAAACTTTGAGCTCTGACACCTCTGTAAATCCCTACTTCCCTCTGCGAAGGGCCTGTCTATTTATTTTATGCAACTTTTATTTTTTACTTTGAGTCTCCATCTTCTCTTATAAAGCACCAACTAGGGGATACTATGATCGTACTTGAGCATTAGGTGTAGCTAATATTTGAGTGTGTTTCATTAATGGATCAATGATTGAGCATGATGATCTAGGGATAACTTTCTTTAGTGTTGATATTTTGAAAGACATGGTTGCTTGTTGACGTGCTTGAGTATTGTAGTCACTATGTTAAAACTAGACTATTGCTTTGAACCATCTAAAAAGTCCAAATGTCCATGCTATAAAAGAAAAGAATATGTGCTGAACATGTTAGGCAGCATTCCACATCAAAAATTCTATTTTTATCATTTACCTACTTGAGGACGAGTAGGAATTAAGCTTGGGGATGATGCTACGTCTCCAATGTATCTATTTTTTGCTTGTTCAATGTTGTTATATTATCATTATTGGATTTTTACAATCATTTTATAGTAAATTTATATCATTTTTTGGGACTAACCTATTTACATAGTGCCAAAGTGCCAGTTGTTGTTTTTGCTTGTTATTTATTTCGCAAAATATCAGTACCAACACAAAGGCCAAACACTACGAAATTTAATGGAGATTTTTTTGCGAGAAGACATCCAGTGGGACAAAGAAGTGCCAATGAGGAAGGTCAAGGAGGGCACAAGAAAGTAGGGCGTGCCCAAGGCCCCTGGCATGCCCTGGTGGGTTGTGCCCACCTCGGGACGCCTCTCCACCGCCTCTGACGCCTATAAATACCCAAATATTCAGAAAACCCTAGAGGAGTCGATGAAAAACACATCCAGCCGCCGCAAGTTCCAGAACCTCGAGATCCAATCTAACACCATCACGGAGGGGTTCATGTTCTTCATAGGTGCCTCTCCGATGATGCGTGAGTAGTCCACCATAGACCTACAGGTCCGTAGGCAGTAGTTAGATGGTTTCTCCTTTCTCTTTTTTGATTCTCAATACAATGGTCTCTTGGAGATCTATTTCATGTAAACTTTTGCGGTGTGTTTGTTGGGATTCGATGAATTTTGAGTTCATGATCAGTTTCTATCCATGAATATTATTTGAGTCTTCTTTGATCTCTTATATGCATGATTACTTATAGCCTCGTATTTCTTCTTCGAATCTTTGGTTTAGTTAGGAAAACTGGATTGGTTTTTCTTGCCACGGGAAGAGGTGCTTTGTGATGGGTTCGATCTTGCAGTGTCCTTTCCCAGTGACAAAAGGGGCAGCAAGCACACATGTATCGTTGTCATTAAGAATAACAAGATGGGGTCTATTCCTAGATGAATAGATCTTGTATAAAATCATGTCATCATTCTTATTGCATTAATTCATTTCTCCATAAACTTAATACACTAGATGCATGCTGGATAGCGGCCACGTGTGGAGTAATAGTAGTAGATGCAGGCAGGAGTCAGTCTACTTGTTGGAAATATGCCCTAGTGGCAATAAATAAAGTGTTTATTATTATATTTCCTTGTTCATGATAATCGTTTATTATCCATGATATAATTGTATTGATTGGAAACACATTACATGTGTGGAGACAACACGTTGTCCCTAGTGTGCCTCTAGTAGACTAGCTCGTTGATCAAAGATGGTCAAGGTTTCCTAGCCATTGACATAAGATGTCATTTGATAATGGGATCACATCATTAGGAGAATGATGGGATGGACAAGACCCAAACTATAAATGTAGCATATGATCGTGTCAGTTCATTACTACAGTTTTCTGCATGTCAAGTATATGTTCCTACGACCATGAGATCATGCAACTCACGGACACCGGAGGAATGCCTTGTGTGTATAAAACGTCACAATGTAACTGGGTGACTATAAAGGTACTCTACAGGTATCTCCGAGGGTGTCTATTGGGTTGGCATGGATCAAGACTGGGATTTGTTACTCCGTGTGACGGAGAGGTATCTCAGGGCCCACTCGATAATACAACATCACAACAAGCCTTGCAAGCAATGTGACTAAGTGTTAGTCACGGGATCTTGTATTACAGAACAAGTAAAGAGACTTGCCAGTAACGAGGTCGAACTAGGTATGGAGATACCGATGATCGAATCTCGGGCAAGTAACATACCGAAGAACAAAGGGGACATCATACGGGATTGACCGAATCCTTGACATAGAGGTTCGACCGATAAAGATCTTTGTAGAATATGTAGAAACCAATATGGGCATCCAAGTCCCGCTATTGGTTATTGACCGTAGAGGTGTCTCGGTCATGTCTACATAGTTCTCGAACCCGCAGAGTCCGCACACTTAAGGTTTGGTGACGTTTCGGTAGTATAGAGTTATGCATGGTGGTGACCAAAGGTTGTTCGGAGTCCCGGATGAGATCCCGGACGTCACGAGGAGATCTGTAGTGGTCTAGAGGTAAAGATTAATATATAGGAAGTCCTGTTTTGGTCCCTGAAAAAGTTTCGGGCTCATCGATAGTGTACCGTGAGTGCCGGTAGTGTACCGAGGGACCATCGGGAGGGGTGTTTCGACCCAAGAGGCTACATGGGCTGTGGGAGGACAAAAACCAGCCCTTAGTGGGTTGGCCAAAGTCCCACACAAGGCCCATGCGGTTGGGGAAGAAATTCCAAAGGAGAAAAGATGAAAAAAAGGCAAAAAAAGGTGGAAATAAGGAAGGAGTCCTAATCCTACTAGGAGTGGAGGAGGAGGACTCCTCCTCTCCACTTAGGCCGAAGCAAATAGGGACTGGCCCTAGCGCCAAGCCTCCTCCTCCTCTCCTCCTATATATACTACAGGGTTTTAGGGTTTTGACACAAGATTTTCAGCCACGTGCAACCCTACCCTCTAGTCCGTAGTTTCTCCTTTAGATCGGTTTCAGCTGTGCTTAGGCGAAGCCCTACTAAGATTACTCCACCACCATCGCCGCAGCACCGTCATGCTGCCGAAGAACTCATCTACCTCTCCGCTCCTTCTTTCTGGATTGAGAAGACGGAGATCGTCATCAAGCCGTACGTGTGCTGAACGTGGAGGTGTCGTCCGTTCGTGCTAGATCGGGACGGATCGTGATTGGATCGCGGGACGCTCGGCGATTTGGATCGCGAAGACGTTCGTCTACATCAACCGCGTTTCTTAATGCTTCTCGCTTAGCGATCTAGAAGGGTACGTAGATCCACTCTCCCTCTCGTAGATGCTCATCACTATGGATAGATCTTACGTGTGCGTAGGAATTTTTTTTTGTTTCCCATGCAACGTTCCCCAATAGTGGTATCAGAGCTAGGTCTATGTGTAGATGAGATCTCGAGTACAACACAAAGAGTTGGTGGGCGTTGATGCTTAGGTCGCTTCCTCCCTTGGTCGTGTTTTGGTTCAGCGGTATTGTGGGATGAAGCGGCCCGAACCAACCTTACTCGTATGCTTACGAGAGACCGGTTCCATCGACTGACGTGTAACCTCGTTGTACAAAGATGGCTAGCAGGTGTCTATTTCTCCTGCTTTAGTTGGATCAGATTTGACTAAGGTGGTCCTTGAGAAGGTTGAAAAGCAACTTATGTATCACCGTTGTGGTTTATGCATAGGTGAGAATTGTTCTTGGTAGATACCCGTAGCAGCCACGTAAAACATGCAACACCAATTAGAGGACGTCTACCTTGTTTTTGGAGGGTATGTTGTGATGTCATATGGCCAATTGCATGATGAGATATACGTGATGTATGCGATGATCATGTGTTGTATAGAATATCACGACTTGCATGTCGATGAGTACGGTAACCGGCAGGAGCCTTAGGGTTGTCTTTAATTATTACATGACCTGCGTGTCAATCATTAAGCGCTATGTAATGCTTTACTTTATCAATAAACGGTAGCAATAGTAATAGAAGCATGGTGGGTGTGAAAACCCCGGTGGCGACACGTTGATGGAGATCAAGATGATGGAGATCATGGTGTCATGCCGGTGACGATGGAGATCATGCCGGTGCTTTCAAGATGGAGATCAAAAGCACAAGTTCATGGCCATATCATGTCACTTATGATTTGCATGTGATGTTAATCCTTTTATGCACCTTGTTTTTCTTAGGACGACGGTAGCATTATAAGGTGATCCCTCACTTAAATTTTAAGATGAATTGTGTTCTCCCCGAGTGTGCACCGTTGCGAAAGTTCGTCGTGTCGAGACACCACGTGATGATTGGGTGTGATAGACTCTACGTTCACATACAACGGGTGCAAGCCAGTGTTGCACATGTAGAACACTCAGGTTAAACTTGACGAGCCTAGCATGTACATACATGGCCTCGGAACACAAGGGACCGAAAGGTCAAACATGAGTCATATAGTAGATATGATCAACATGATGATGTTCACCATTGAAACCACCTCAACTCACGTGATGATCGTGTTGGAAATATGCCCTAGAGGTAATGAATAAAGTGTTTATTATTATATTTCCTTGTTCATGATAATCGTTTATTATCCATGCTATAATTGTATTGATTGGAAACACATTACATGTGTGGGTAAATAGACATCACACTGTCCCTTGTATGCCTCTAGTGAACTAGCTCGTTGATCAAAGATGGTCAAGGTTTCCTAGGCATTGACATGAGATGTCATTTGATAACGTGATCACATCATTAGGAGAATGATGTGATGGACAAGACCCAAACTACAAACATAGCATATGATCTTGTCAGTTTATTGCTACTCTTTTCTGCATGTCAAGTATATGTTCCTATGACCATGAGATCATGCAACTCATGGATACCGGAGGAGTGCCTTGTGTGTATCAAACGTCGCAACGTAACTGGGTGACTATAAAGGTGCTCTACAGGTATCTCTGAGGGTGTCTGTTGAGTTGGCATGGATCAAGACTGGGATTTGTTACTCCGTGTGACAGAGAGGTATCTCAGGGCCCACTCGGTAATACAACATCACAATGAGCCTTGCAAGCAATGTGTCTAAGTATTAGGCATGGGATCTTGTATTACGGAACGATTAAAGTGACTTGCCAATAACGAGGTTGAACTAGGTATGGAGATACCGACGATCGAATCTCGGGCAAGTAACATACCGAAGAACAAAGGGAACATCATACGGGATTAACTGAATCCTTAACATAGAGGTTCGACCGATAAAGATCTTCGTAGAATATGTAGGAACCAATATGGGCATCCAGGTCTCGCTATTGGTTATTGACCATAGAGGTGTCTCGGTCATGTCTACATAGTTCTCGAACCCGCAGGGTCTGCACACTTAAGGTTTGGTGACGTTTCGGTAGTATAGAGTTATGTATGGTGGTGACCGAAGGTTGTTTGGAGTCCCGGATGAGATCGTGGACGTCACGAGGGGCTCCGGAATGGTCCGGAGGTAAATATTCATATATAGGAAGTCCTATTTTGGTCACCGGAAAAGTTTCGGGCTCATCGGTAGTGTACCGGGAGTGCCGGTAGTGTACCAGGAGACCATCGTGAGGGGTATTTCGACCCAAGAGGCAACATGGTCTGTGGGAGAGTGAATACCAGCCCTTAGTGGTCTGGTATAATTCCCACACAAAACCCATGCGGCTAGGGAGAAAAACCCAAAGAGAAAAAGTGGAAGAAGGCAAAAATAGGGTGAATCCTAGTCCTACTAGGATTGGAGGTGAAGTCCACCTCTCCCACCTGGTTCGGCCGACTCCTAGAGGCTTGGACCTTGGGCCAAGCCTCCTCACCTCTCCCTCTTATATATACTGGAGGTTTTAGGGTTTTTGCACAGAATTTTCAGCCATGTGCTGTCCGTTCCTCCAGTGCATAGTTTCTCCTCTAGATCGGTTTTCTGCAGCGCTTAGGCGAAGCCCTGCCGGAATAGCTGCACCATCATCGCCGGAGTGCTGTCATGCTGCCGAAGAACTCTTCTTCCTCTCCGATCCTTCTTGCTGGATCAAGACGGCGGAGATCGTCATCAAGCTGTACGTGTGCTGAACGCGGAGGTGCCGTCCGTTCGGTGCTAGATCAGAAGGATCGTGATCAAGTTCGTGGGACGGATCGTGATCAAGTTTGTGGGACGGATCGTGATTGGATCGCGGGACGGATCATGATTGGATCGCGTGATGGATCGTGATTGGATCGCGGGACGCACGGTGATTTGGATCGCGAAGACGTTCGACTACACCAACCGCGTTTCTTAACGCTTCCCGCTTAGCGATCTACAAGGGTACGTAGATGCTCATCACCATGGATAGATCTGCATGTGCATAGGAAATTTTTTGTTTCCCATGCAAAGTTCCCCAACAGTGGTATCAGAGCTAGGTCTATATGTAGATGAGATCTCGAGTAGAACACAAAAGGTTTGTGGGCATTGATGCTTAGATTGCTTCCTCCCTTGGTCAGATTTTGGTTCAACGGTATTGTGAGATGAAGCGGCCCGGACCAACATTACTCGTACGCTTATGAGAGACCGGTTCCCTCGACTGCAACTTGTTGCATAGATGGCTTGTGGGTGCCAGTTTCTCTCACTTTAGTTGGATCGGATTCGACAAAGGCGGTCCTTGAGAAGGTTGAAAAGCAACTAGTGTATCACCGTTGTGGTTTTTGCGTAGATGAGAATTGTTCTTGCTAGATACCCGCAGCAGCCACGTAAAACATGCAACAACAATTAGAGGAGGTCTAACTTGTTTTTGCAGGGTATGTTGTGATGTGATATGGCTAATTGCATGATGTGATATATGTGATGTATAGATTATCACGACTTGCATGTTGATGAGTACGGCAATCGGCAGGAGCCATAGGGTTGTCTTTAATTATTGTATGACCTGCATGTCAATCATTAAGCACTATGTAATGCTTTACTTTATCGCTAAACGCTAGCAATAGTAGTAGAAGCATGTTGGGCGCGACAACCCCGATGGCGACACGTTGATGGAGATCAAGATGATGAAGATCATGGTGTCATGCCGGTGACGATGGAGATCATGCTGGTGCTTTCTAGATGGAGATCAAAAGCACAAGTTCATGGCCATATCATGTCACTTATGAATTGCATGTGATGTTAATCCTTTCATGCGCCTTGTTTTGCTTAGGACGATGGTAGCATTATAAGGTGATCCCTCACTTAAATTTCAAGATGAATTGTGTTCTCCCTGAGTTTGCACCGTTGTGAAAGTTCGTCGTGTCGAGACACCACGTGATGATCGGGTGTGATAGACTCTACGTTCACATACAACGGGTGCAAGTTAGTGTTGCACGCGCAGAACACTCGGGTTAAACTTGACGAGCCTAGCATGTACAGACATGGCCTCGGAACACAAGAGACCGAAAGGTCGAACATGAGTCATATAGTAGATATGATCAACATGAGGTGTTCACCATTGAAGCCACCTCAACTCACGTGATGATCGGACTTGAGTTGGTGAATTTGGATCATGTGACACTCATATGACCTGAGGGATGTCGATTTGAGTGGGAGCTTTAGTAATTTGATTAACTAAACTCATTATCTTGAACAATAGTCTAAGTAAACTTTGCATATTTATGTTGTAGATCAATGGCTCGTGCAGTAGCACCCCTGAATTTTAATGCGTTCCTAGAGAAAGCTAAGTTGAAAGATGATGGAAGTAACTTTGTTAACTAGGCCCATTATCTGAGGATTATCCTCACGGCTTCCCAGAAATCATATGTCCTTGATGCACCGCTTGGTGACCAACCAGAAGACATGACCTCCGAAGACGTTAAGAATGCTTGGGAGGCACGTACTGGAGATTACTCAATAGTTCAGTGTGCAATATTGTATGGCTTAGAACCGGGACTTCAAAGACGTTTTGAATGTCATGGAGCATATGAGATGTTCCAGGAGTTGAAGTTTATCTTTCAGAAGAACACCCGGATCGAGAGGTATGAAACCTCCGATAAGTTCTATGCTTGCAAGATGGAGGAGAACGGGTGTACCAGTGAACATATACTCAGAATGTCTGGGTATTCAACTCGTCTAGAGGAGTTGGGAATTGCCCTTCCGACAGAGGCAATCACTGACAGAGTTTTTCAATCACTGCCACCTAGTTACAAGAGCTTTGTGATGAACTATAACATGCATGGGATGAACAAGTCAGTCGCCGAGCTATTTGCGATGCTAAAAGTCGCTGAGTCTGAAATCCAGAAAGAACATCAAGTGTTGATGGTTAATAAAACCACTAGTTTCAAGAAAAATGGCAAGGTCAAGGGCAAGGGCAAGAAGGGTAAAACCAAGAAGGATGGCAAAGCAGTTGCTACTCCTGTAAAGAAGCCCAAGCATGGACCCAAGCCAGAAACTGAGTGCTTTCATTGCAAGGGAACTGGTCACTGGAAGCGGAACTACCCCAAGTACCTGGCTGACAAGAAGGCGGCCAACGACAAACAAGGTATATATGATATACATGTTATTGATGTGTACCTTACTAGCTCTCGTAGTAGTGCCTGGGTATTTGATACCGGTTCGGTTGCTCACATTTGCAACTCAAAGCAGGAACTACTTCGCCGTCTCCACGCTCTCTCTTCGATTACCATCGGGATTAGTGATGAACCTGAATAATTGTTATTTAGTGCCTGCGTTAAGCATGAACATTATATCTGGATCTTGTTTATTGCGAGACGGTTACTCATTTAAATCAGAGAATAAAGGTTGTTCTATTTATATGAGTAATATCTTTTTGTCATGCACCCAATGTTAGGGGTTTATTCATATTAAATCTTGATAATGATGACACACATGTTCATAACATTGATGCCAAAAGATGTAGAGTTGATAATGATAGTACCACTTTCTTGTGGCACTGCCGTTTAGGTCATATTGGTGTAAAATGCATGAGGAAGCTCATGCTGATGGACTTTTGGAGTCACTTGATTTTGAATCACTTGACACATGTAAACCATGCCTCATGGGCAAGATGACTAAAACGCCGTTCTCTGGAACAATGGAACGAGCAAGTGACTTATTGGAAATCATACATACTGATGTGTGTGGTCCAATGAATGTTACAACACGTGGTGGATATCGTTATTTTCTCACCTTCATTGATGACTTAAGTATATATGGGTATATTTACTTAAGGAAACACAAGTCTGAAACGTTTGAAAAGTTCAAGCAATTTCAGAGTGAAGTTGAGAATCATCATAACAAGAAGATTAAGTTCCTGCGATCTAATCGAGGAGGTGAATATCTGAGTTATGAGTTTGGCAGTCACTTAAGACAGTGTGGAATTGTTTCACAGTTGACACCGTCCGGAACACCACAGCGTAATGGTGTGTCCGAACGTCGTAATCGAACCTTATTAGATATGGTGCATTCTATGATGTCTCTTGCTGATTTGCCACTATCGTTTTGGGGTTATGCATTAGAGACAGCTGCATTCACATTAAATAGGGCACCATCGAAATCTGTTGAGACGCTGCTGTATGAACTGTGGTTTGGCAAGAGGCCAAAGTTGTCGTTTCTTAAAGTTTGGGGATGTGATGCTTATGTCAAAAAGCTTTAGCCTGAAAAGCTGGAACCCAAAGCGGAGAAATGCGTTTTCATAGGATACCCGAAAGAGACAGTCGGGTATACCTTCTATCTCAGATCCGAAGGCAAAGTGTTTGTCACTAAGAACGGGACATTTCTTGAGAAAGAGTTTCTCTCGAAAGAATTGAATGGGAGGAAAATAGAGCTTGATGATGTCACTGAACCTTTACTTCAACCAGAAAGTAGCGCAACGCAGAAAGATGTTTCTATGGAACCTACGACGGTAGAAGAGGAAGTTAATGATGATGATCATGAAGCTTCGGATCAAGCTACTATTGAACCTCGTAGGTCGACAAGGCGGCGTACTACTCCTGAGTGGTACGGCAACCCTATCTTGGAGGTCATGTTGTTGGACAACAATGAACGTATGAGCTATGGAGGAGCAGTGATGGGCCCAGATTCCAAGAAATGGTTAGAGGCCATGAAATCCGAGATGGGATCCATGTATGAAAACAAAGTATGGACTTCAGAAGTATTACCTGAAGGGCGAAAGGCCATTCAGAACAAATGGATCATTAAGAAGAAGACAGACGCGGACGGTAATGTCACCATCTATAAAGCTCGACTTGTGGCAAAGGGTTTTTCACAAGTTCAAGGATTTGACTATGATGAGACCTTCTCACCCGTAGCGATGCTTAAGTCTGTCAGAATCATGTTGGCAATAGCTGCTTATTTCGACTATGAAATTTGGCAGATGGATGTCAAAACAGCGTTCCTCAATGGTTTCCTTGAGGAAGAGTTGTATATGATGCAACTAGAAGGTTTTGTCGATCCAGAGAATGCTGACAAAGTTTGCAAACTCCAACGATCCATTTATGGGCTGGTGCAAGCATCTCGGAGTTGGAATAAGCGTTTTGATGAGGTGATCAAAGCGTTTGATTTTATACAAGTTCATGGAGAAGCATGTATTTACAAGAAAGTGAGTGGGAGCTCTATAGCATTTCTAATATTGTATGTGGATGACATATTGCTGATTGGAAACAATATAGAAATGCTGGAAAGCGTGAAGTAATATTTGAACAAGAGTTTTTCAAGGAAGGACCTAGGAGAAGCTGCTTTCATATTAGGCACTAAGATCTATATAGATAGATCAAGACGCTTAATAGCACTTTCACAGAGCACATACCTTGATAAAGTTTTGAAGAAGTTCAAAATGGATCAGTCCAAGAAGGGGTTCTTGCCTGTGTTACAAGGTGTGAAGTTGAGTAAGACTCAATGCCCAGTGACCGCAGAAGATAGAGAAAAGATGAGTGTCATCCCCTATGCTTTAGCCATAGGCTCTATCATGTATGCAATGCTGTGCACAAGACCCAGTGTCAGCCTTGCCATAAGTATGGCCAGAAGGTTTCAAAGTAATCTGGGAATGGACCGCTGGGCAGCGGCCAAGAATATCCTTAAGTACCTAAAAAGGACTAAGGAAATGTTTCTCGTTTATGGAGGTGATGAAGAGCTCGTCGTAAAGGGTTACGTCGATGCAAGCTTTGACTCTGATCCGGATGACTCTAAGTCACAAACCGGATATGTATTTATTCTCAACAGGGGAGCGGTAAGCTGGTGCAGTTCCAAGCAAAGCGTGGTAGCCGATTCTACATGTGAAGCGGAGTACATCGCAGCCTCGGAGGCGGCAAAGGAAGGTGTCTGGATGAAGCAGTTCATGACAGATCTTGGAGTAGTGCCCCGTGCACTGAATCCAATGAACATGTTCTGTGACAACACTGGTGCCATTGCTCTGGCCAAGGAACCAAGGTTTCACAAGAGGACCAGACACATAAAGCGACGCTTCAACTCCATCCGCGATTACATCGAGGAAAAGGACATAAATATTTGCAAAGTGCACATGGATCTAAATGTTGCAGACCCGTTGACTAAACCTCTTCCAAGGGCTAAACATGATCAACACCAGAACTGCATGGGTGTTCGATTCATTACCATGTAAATCACATAGTGATGTGAACTAGATTATTGACTCTAGTGCAAGTGGGAAACTGTTGGAAATATGCCCTAGAGGCAATGAATAAAGTGTTTATTATTATATTTCCTTGTTCATGATAATCGTTTATTATCCATGCTATAATTGTATTGATTGGAAACACATTACATGTGTGGGTAAATAGACAACACACTGTCCCTTGTATGCCTCTAGTAAACTAGCTCGTTGATCAAAGATGGTCAAGGTTTCCTAGGCATTGACATGAGATGTCATTTGATAACGGGATCACATGATTAGGAGAATGATGTGATGGACAAGACCCAAACTACAAACGTATCATATGATCGTGTCAGTTTATTGCTACTGTTTTCTGCATGTCAAGTATATGTTCCTATGACCATAAGATCATGCAACTCATGGATACCGGAAGAGTGCCTTGTGTGTATCAACGTTGCAACGTAACTAGGTGACTATAAAGGTGCTCTACAGGTATCTTCGAGGGTGTCTGTTGAGTTGGCATGGATCAAGACTGGGATTTGTTACTCCGTGTGACAGAGAGGTATCTCAGGGCCCACTCGGTAATACAACATCACAATGAGCCTTGCAAGCAATGTGTCTAAGTGTTAGTCACGAGATCTTGTATTACGGAACGAGTAAAGTGACTTGCCAATAACGAGGTTGAACTAGGTATGGAGATACCGACGATCGAATCTCGGGCAAGTAACATACCGAAGAACAAAGGGAACATCATACGGGATTAACTGAATCCTTGACATAGAGGTTCGACCGATAAAGATCTTTGTAGAATATGTAGGAACCAATATGGGCATCCAGGTCCCGCTATTGGTTATTGACCGTAGAGGTGTCTCGGTCATTTCTACATAGTTCTCGAACCCGCAGGGTCTGCACACTTAAGGTTTGGTGACGTTTCGGTAGTATAGAGTTATGTATGGTGGTGACCGAAGGTTGTTCGAAGTCCCGGATGAGACCCCGGATATCACGAGGGGCCCCAGAATGGTCCGGAGGTAAAGATTCATATATAGGAAGTCCTATTTTGGTCACCGGAAAAGTTTCGGGCTCATCGGTAGTGTACCGGGATCGCTGGTAGTGTACCGGGAGACCATCGGGAGGGGTATTTCGACCCAAGAGGCAACATGGGCTGTGTGAGAGTGAATACCAGCCCTTAGTGGGCTGGTGGAAGTCCCACACAAAGCCCATGCGGCTAGGGAGAAAAAAACCAAAGAGAAAAAGTGGAAAAAGGCAAAAATAGGGTGAATCCTAGTCCTACTAGGATTGGAGGTGAATTTCACCTCTCCCACCTGGTTCGGCCGACTCCTAGAGGCTTGGCCCTTGGGACTAGCCTCTTCCTCTCTTCCTCTTATATATGCTGGATGTTTTAGGGTTTTTGCACAGAATTTTCAGCCACGTGCTGCCCGTTCCTCCAATGCATAGTTTCTCCTCTAGATCGGTTTTCTGCAGCGCTTAGGCGAAGCCCTGCCGGAATAGCTCCACCACCATCGCAGGAGCACTGTCACGCTGCTAGATAACACTTGTTCCTCTCTGCTCCTTCTTGCTGGATCAAGACGACGGAGATCGTCATCAAGCTGTACATGTGCTGAACGCGGAGGTGCCGTCCGTTCGGCGCTAGATCGGAAGGATCGTGATCAAGTTCATGGGACAGATCGTGATCAAGTTCGTGGGACGGATCGTGATTGGATCGCGGGACAGATCATGATTGGATCGCGGGATGCACGACGATTTGGATCACGAAGACGTTCGACTATACCAGCCGCGTTTCTTAACGCTTCCCGCTTAGCGATCTACAAGGGTACGTAGATCCACTCTCCCTCTCGTAGATGCTCATCACCATGGATAGATCTGCATGTGCGTAGGAAATTTTTTGTTTCCCATGCAATGTTCCCCAACAGATCGGACTTGAGTTGTGAATTTGGATCATGTGACACTCAGATGACGTGGGAGATTTAGTAATTTGATTAACTAAACTTATTATCTTGAACAATAGTCTAAGTAACCTTTGCATATTTATGCTGTAGATCAATGGCTCGCGCAGTAGCACCCTTGAATTTTAATGCATTCCTAGAGAAAGCTAAGTTGAAAGATGATGGAAGTAACTTTGTGGACTGGGCCCGTAATCTGAGGATTATCCTCACGGCTTCCCAAAAATCATATGTCCTTGATGCATCGCTTGGTGACCAACCCGAAGACATGTCATCCGAAGACGTTAAGAACGCTTGGGAGGCATGTTCTGGGGATTACTCAATAGTTCAGTGTGCAATGTTGTATGGCTTAGAACCGGGACTTCAAAGACGTTTTGAACGTCATGGAGCATATGAGATGTTCCAGGAGTTGAAGTTTATCTTTTAGAAGAATGCCTAGATCGAGAGGTATGAGACGTCCGATAAGTTCTATGCTTGCAAAATGGAGGAGAACGGGTCTATCAGTGAACATATACTCAGAATGTCTGGGTATTCGACTCATTTGGCGGAGTTGGGAATTGCCCTTCCGATAGAGGCGATCACTAACAGAGTTCTTCTATCACTACCACTTAGCTAGAAGAGCTTTGTGATGAACTATAACATGCACAGGATGAACAAGTCAGTTGCCGAGCTGTTTGATGCTGAAGAGGAAGTTAATGATGATGATCATGAAGCTTCGGATCAAGTTACTATTGAACCTTGTAGGTCGACAAGTGCGCGTACTGCTCCTGAGTGGTACGACAACCCTGTCTTGGAGGTCATGTTGTTGGACTACAATGAACCTACGAGCTATGTTGGAGCGATGATGGGCCTGGATTCCGAGAAATGGTTAGAGGCCATGAAATCCGAGATGGGATCCATGTATGAAAACAAAGTATGGACTTTGGAAGTATTACTTGAAGGGCGAAAGGCCATTTAGAACAAATGGATCTTTAAGAAGAAGACGGACGCAGACGATAATGTCACCTCTATAAAGCTTGTCTTGTGGCAAAGGGTTTTTCACAAGTTCAAGGAGTTGACTACGATGAGACCTTCTCACCCGTAGCGATGCTTAAGTCCGTCAGAATCATGTTAGCAATAGCTGCTTATTTCGACTATGAAATTTGGCAGATGGATGTCAAAACAGTGTTCCTTAACGGTTTCCTTGAGGAAGAGTTGTATATGATGCAACCGGAAGGTTTTGTCGATCCAGAGAATGCTGGCAAAGTTTGCAAACTCCAGCGATCCATTTATGGACTGGTGCAAGCATCTCGGAGTTGGAATAAGCGCTTTGATGAGGTGATCGAAGCGTTTGGGTTTATACAAGTTTATGGAGAAGCTTGTATTTACAAGAAAGTGATTTGGAGATCTATAGCGTTTCTAATATTATATGTGGATGCCATATTGCTGATTGGAAACAATATAGAAATGCTGGAAAGTGTTAACGAATATTTGAACAAGAGTTTTTCAATGAAGGACCTAGGAGAAGCTGCTTTCATATTAGGCATTAAGATCTATAGAGATAGATCAAGACGCTTGATACACTTTCACAAAGCACGTACCTTGATAAAGTTTTGAAGAAGTTCAAAATGGATCAGTCCAAGAAGGGGTTCTTGCCTGTGTTACAAGGTCTAAAGTTGAGTAAGACTCAATGCCCAGTGACTGCAGAAGATAGAGAGAAGATGAGTGTCATCCCCTATGCTTCAGCCATAGGCTCTATCATGTATGCAATGCTGTGTACAAGACCTGATGTCATCCTTGCCATAAGTATGGCCGGAAGGTTTCAAAGTAATCCTGGAATGGAGCACTGGACAACGGTTAACAATATCCTTAAGTACCTGAAAAGGACTATGGAAATGTTTCTCGTTTATGGAGGTGATCAAGAGCTCGTCGTAAAGGGTTACGTCGATGCAAGATTTTACATTGATCCGGATGACTCTAAGTCGCAAACCGGATACGTATTTATTCTCAATGGGGGAGTGGTAAGCTGGTGCAGTTCCAAGCAAAGCGTGGGAGTCGATTCTACATGCAAAGCGGAGTACATCGCAGCCTCAGAGGCGGCGAAGGAGGGTGTCTGGATGAAGCAATTCTTGACAGATCTTAGAGTAGTGCCCAGTGCACTAAATCCAGTGACTCTGGTCTGTGACAACACTGGTGCCATTGCTCTAGCCAAGGAACCAAGGTTTCACAAGAGGACCAGACACATAAAGCGACGCTTCAACTCCATCCGCGATAACATCAAGGAGAAGGACATAAATATTTGCAAAGTGCACACGGATCTGAATGTTGTAGACCCGTTGACTAAACCTCTTCCAAGGGCTGAACATGATCAACACCAGAACTGCATGGGTGTTCGATTCATTACAATGTAAATCACATAGTGCTGTGAACTAGATTATTGACTCTAGTGCAAGTGGGAGACTGTTGGGAATATGCCCTAGAGGCAATAAATAAAGTGTTTATTATTATATTTCCTTGTTCATGATAATTGTTTATTATCCATGCTATAATTGTATTG
Source organism: Hordeum marinum (assembly GCA_022496015.1). Classification (NCBI taxonomy): domain Eukaryota; kingdom Viridiplantae; phylum Streptophyta; class Magnoliopsida; order Poales; family Poaceae; genus Hordeum; species Hordeum marinum. The sequence goes on from CM039672.1 coordinate 394,100,391, forward strand.
ATTGGAAACACATTACATGTGTGGGTAAATAGACAACACTTTGTACCTAGTGTGCCTGTAGTAGACTAGCTCGTTGATCAAAGATGGTCAAGGTTTCCATTGACATAAGATGTCATTTGATAACGGGATCACATCATTAGGAGAATGATGGGATGGACAAGACCCAAACTATAAACATAGCATATGATCGTGTCAGTTCATCATTACAGTTTTCTACATGTCAAGTATATATTCCTACAACCATAAGATCATGCAACTCACGGACACCGGAGGAATGCCTTGTGTGTATCAAACGTCACAACATAACTGGGTGACTATAAAGGTACTCTACAAGTATCTCCGAGGGTGTCTGTTGGGTTGGCATGGATCAAGACTGGGATTTGTTACTCTGTGTGACGGAGAGGTATCTCAGGGCCCACTCGGTAATACAACATCACAACAAGCCTTGCAAGCAATGTGACTAAGTTTTAGTCACGGGATCTTGTATTACGGAACGAGTAAAGAGACTTGCCGGTAACGAGGTTGAACTAGGTATGGAGATACCGACGATCGAATCTCGGGCAAGTAACATACCGAAGAACAAAGGGAACATCATACGTGATTAACTGAATCCTTGACATAGAGGTTCAACCGATAAAGATCTTCATAGAATATGTAGGAACCAATATGGGCACCCAGGTCCCTCTATTGGTTATTGACCGTAGAGGTGTCTCGGTCATGTCTACATAGTTCTCGAACCTACAGGGTCTGCACACTTAAGGTTTGGTGACGTTTCGGTAGTATAGAGTTATGCATGGTGGTGACCGAAGGTTGTTCAGAGTCCTTGATGAGATCCCAGACGTCACGAGGAGCTCCGGAATGGTCCGGAGGTAAAGATTGATATATAGGAAGTCCTATTTTGGTCGCCGGAAAAGTTTCGGGCTCATCGATAGTGTACCGGGAGTGCCGGTAGTGTATCGGGAGACCATCGGGAGGGGTATTTCGACCCAAGAGATTACATGGGCTGTGGGAGAGTGAATACCAGCCCTTAGTGGTCTGGTGGAAGTCCCACACAAGGCCCATGCATCTGGGAAGAAAAACCGAAAGAGAAAAAGGTGGAAAAAGGCCAAAAGGCCAAAATAAGGAGGAGTCCTAGTCCTACTAGGATTGGAGGAGGATTCCTCCTCTCCTCCCACTTTGGCCGAAGCCTAGAGGGCTCAGACCTTGCGCAAAGTCTCCTCCTCTCTTCCTCTTATATATACTAGAGGTTTTAGGGTTTTTGCACTAGATTTTCAGCCACGTGCTTCTCGTTCCTCTAGTGCATAGTTTCTCCTCTAGATCGGTTTTCTACAGTGCTTAGGTGAAGCCCTGCTGGAATTGCTCCACCACCATCGCCGCAGAACCGTCACGCTTCCGGAGAACTCATCTACCTCTCCGCTCCCTCTTGCTGGATCAAGAAGGCGGAGATCGTCATCGAGCTGTACGTGTGCTGAACGGATCGAAAGGATCGTGATCAAGATCGCAAGACGGATCGTGATGAGATCGCGGGACGGATCGTGATGAGATCGCGGGACGGATCATGATGAGTTTGCGGGACGGATCATGATGAGATTGCGGGACGCTCGGCGATTTGGATCACGAAGATGTTCGACTACACCAACCGCGTTTCTTGACGCTTCCCGCTTAGCGATCTACAAGGGTATGTAGATCCACTCCCCTCTCGTAGATGCTCATCACCATGGATAGGTCTTGCGTGAACGTAGGGAATTTTTTGTTTCCCATGCGACGTTCCCCAATAGTGGCATCTGATCTAGGTCTATGTGTAGATGAGATCTCGAGTAGAACACAAAGAGTTTGTGGGCGTTGATGCTTAGATTGCTTCCTCCCTTGGTCGTGTTTTGGTTCAGCGGTATTGTGGGATGAAGCGGCCCAGACCAACCTTACTCGTACGCTTACGAGAGACCGGTTCCATCGACTGACGTGTAACCTTGTTACACAAAGATGGCTGGCGGGTGTCTGTTTCTCCTACTTTAGTTGGATCGGATTCGACAAAGGCGGTCCTTGAGAACGTTGAAAAGCAACTTATGTATCACCGTTGTGTTTTTTGCGTAGGTGAGAATTGTTCTTGCTAGATACCCGTACCAGCCACGTAAAACATGCAACAACAATTAGAGGACGTCTAACTTGTTTTTGCAGGGTATGTTGTGATGTGATATGGCGAATTACATGATGAGATATATGTGATGTATGAGATGATCATGTTTTGTATAGAATATCACGACTTGCATGTCGATGAGTACGGCAACCGGCAGGAGCCATAGGGTTGTCTTTAATTATTGTATGACCTGCGTGTCAATCATTAAGCGCTATGTAATGCTTTACTTTATCGCTAAATGGTAGCAATAGTAGTAGAAGCATGGTGGGCGCGACAACCCCGATGGAGACATGTTGATGGAGATCAAGATGATGGAGATCATGGTGTCATGCCCGTGACGATGGAGATCATGCCGGTGCTTTCAAGATGGAGATCAAAAGCACAAGTTCATGGCCATATCATGTCACTTATGATTTGCATGTGATGTTAATCCTTTTATTCACCTTGTTTTGCTTTGGACAACGATAGCATTATAAGGTGATCCCTCACTTAATTTTTAAGATAAATTGTGTTCTCCCCGAGTGTGCACCGTTGCGAAAGTTCGTCGTGTCGAGACACCACGTGATGATCGGGTGTGATAGACTCTACGTTCACATACAATGGGTGCAATACAGTGTTGCACATGCAGAACACTCGGGTTAAACTTGACGAGCCTAGCATGTACAGACATGGCCTCGGAACACAAGAGACCGAAAGGTCGAACATGAGTCATATAGTAGATATGATCAACATGATGATGTTCACCATTGAAACCACCTCAACTCACGTGATGATCGGACTTGAGTTGGTGAATTTGGATCATGTATCACTCGAATGACCAGAGGGATGTCAATTTGAGTGGGAGTTCTTCAGTAATATGATTAATTGAACTCATTATCATGAACATAGTCAGTAGTGTCATTGCAAATTATGTTGTAGATTACTTGCTCGCGCTGTAGCTCCCTTGAATTTTTATATGTTCCTAGAGAAATAGAGATGAAAGATGATGGTAGCAATATTGCGGACTGGGTCCATGATGTGAGGATTGTCCTCATTGCTGCACAGAAGGCTTATGTCCTTAATGCACCGCTCGGTGCGCCACCCCCTCTAGCATCGTCTATAGATGTTGTGAACATCTGACAGGCACGTTCCGATGACTACATGATAGTTTAGTGCGTCATGCATTACAACTTAGAATTGAGACTCCGAAACGTTTTGAACGTCATGGAACACATGAGATATTCTAAGAGCTGAAATTGGGATCTCAGGCTCATGCCCGTGTTGTGAGATATGAGATCTCCAACAAGATTCTTTGTCTGCAAGATGAAGGAGAATAGCTCAATCGTTGATCATGTGCTCAGATTGTCTGGGTGCTACAATCACTTGAATCGAGTGGGAGTTGATCTTCCAGATAAGATAGTGATTGATATAGTTCTCCAAGTCACTGTCACTAAGCTACTAGAACTTGGTGATGAACTATAAAATGCCAGGGATAGAAATAGTGATCCCTGAGCTGTTCGCGATGTTTGACACCACGAAGGTAGAAATCAAGAAGGAGCGTCAAGTGTTGATGGTTAGTCAAACCACTAGTTTCGAGAAGGGCAAGGGCAAGGAGGGAAACTTCATGGATAGCAAGTCAGTTGCTGCTCCAGTAAAGCAACCCAAAGTTGAACCCAAACCCAAGACTAAGTGCTTCGATTATGAGGAGAGTGGTCGCTGAAGCGGAACATCCCTAGATACTTGGTAGATAAGAAGGTTGTCAACGTCGACAAAAGTATATTTGATATATGTGTTAATGATGTGTACCTTGCGAGTACTCCTAGTAGCACCTGGGTATTGGATACCGGTTCGGTTGCTAAATGTTTGTAACACGAAATAAAAGCTACGGAATCAACGGAGAACTAGCTAAGGGTGAGGTGACGATGTGTGTTGGAAATGTTTCCAAGGTTGATGTGATCAACATCGCATGCTCTCTCTACCTTCGGGATTAGTGACAAACCTGAATAAATGCTATTTGGTGTTTTGCGTTGAGCATGAACATGATTAGATCATGTTTATTGCAACACGGTTATTCATTTAAGTTAGAGAATAATGGTTATTCTGTTTACATGAATAATACCTTCAATGGTCATGCACCCAGTGAGAATGGTTTGTTGAATCTTGATCGTAGTAATACACATGTTCATAACATTGATGCCAAAAGATACAAAGTTAATAATGATAGTACCACATACTTGTGGCACTGCCGCTAAATGTCATATTGGCATAAAGCACATGAAGAAACTCCATGATGATAGATCTTTGGACTCATTCGATTTTGAATCAGTTGAGACATGCGAACCATGCCTCTTGGGCAAGATGACTAAGGACCCTGTTTTCCGGTTTGATGGAGCGGGCAAGTGATTTATTGGAGATGATACATGTTGATGTATGCAATCCAATGAGTCTTGTATCGTGCGGTGGATATCGTTATTTTCTTACCTTGACTGATGATTTGAGTAGATATAGTGTATATTTAGTTAATGAAACACAAGTCTGAATCGTTTGAAAGGTTCAAGCAAATTCAGAGTGAAGTTTAAGATCATCGTGACAAGAAGATAAAAATGTCTGTGATATGATCGTGGAAGTGAATATCTGAGTTACGGGTTTGGCATACAAATTTAGACAATGTGGAAGTTGTTTCACATCTCACGCCACCTGGAAAACCATAGTGTGATGGTGAGTCAGAACGTCGTAGTCGTGCTCTATTGGACATGGTGCATGCTATGATGCCTCTTATCGTTTTGATACTGTAATTTTGGGGTTATGCATTAGAGATAACTACATTCACTTTAAATAGGGCACCATCTAAATCCGTTGAGATGACACCATATGGTTTGATAGAAACCTAAGCTATCATTTCTTAATGTTTGGGGCTGCAACACTTATGTGAAAAAGGTTTTCACCTAATGAGCTCGAACCCAAAGCGGACAAATGCATCTTCATAGAATACCTTAAGAACAGTTGGGTAAACCTTCTATCTCAGATCCAAGCATAAAGTGTTTGTTGCTAAAACTGGGTCCTTTCCCGAGAAAGAGTTTCTCTCGAAAGAATTGAGTGGGAGGAAGATAAAACTTGATGAGGTTGTTGAACCTTTGTTTCAACCAGAGAGTAGCACAGCGCAGGAAGATGTTTCTATGAAGCCTACGTTAGTTGAAGAGGAAGTTAATGATGATGATCATGAAGCTTCGGATCAAGTTACTATCAAACCTCATAGGTCGACAAGGACATGTACTGCTCCTGAGTGGTACGATAACCCTGTGTTAGAGGTCATGTTGTTGGACAACGATGAACCTACGAACTATAGAGAAGCAATGATGGGCCCGGATTCCGACAAATGGTTAGAGGCCATGAAATCCGAGATAGGATCCATGTATGAAAACCAAGTATAGACTTTGGTAGACTTGCTCGTTGGACGGCAGGTCGTCGAGTACAAATGGACCTTTGAGATGAAGACAGACGCTGATGGTAAATGTTACCATTTATAAAGCTCGACTTGTCACAAAAAGTTTCCGACAAGTTCAAAGAGTTGACTACGATGAGACTTTCTCATTCGCAGTGATGCTAAAGTCTGTTGGAATTATGTTAGCAGTTGCTGCATTTTTCAATTATGAAATCTGGCAGATGGATGTCAAAACATTGTTTCCTTAACAGTTTACTTGAGGAAATGTTGTATGTGATACAACCAGAAGGTTTTTAACACTCCTAAGGATGCTAAAAGGTGTGCGAGCTCCAGCAATCCATCTAAGGGCTGGAGCAAGCATCTCGGAGTTGGAATACACACTTTGATGAGGTGATCAAAGTTTTGTAGTTTATACAAAATTTACGAGAAACTTGTATTTACAATAAAGTGAGTGGGAGCACTATAGAATTTCTGAATAGTATATGTGGATGACATATTGTTGATCAGAAATATGGAAAGCATGAACGGTTGTTTGAAAGTGATTTTCGGAGGAAGACCTGGATAAAGCTACCTAATTGTTGAGCATCAAGATCTATAGAGATAGATCAAAATGCTTGATGAGACTTTCAATGAGTACATACCTTGACAAGATTTTGAAAGAGTTCAAAATGGATCAGTTAGAGACAAGTGTTCTTGCTTGCTTTGTAAGGTGTGAAGTTGAGTGAGACTTAAAGCTCGACCATGGCAAAAGAAAGAGAAAGGACGAACGCCGTCCCCTATGTCTTAGCCATAGGCTCTGTATAGTATGCTATGCTGTGTACCGCACCTGTGTGTGCCTTGCCATGAGTCTGTCAAGGGGTACAAGAGTGATCTAGGAGTGGATCACTAGACAACGGTCACGATTATCCTTAGTAACTAAAAGACTAAGGAGATGTTTGTCGATAATGGAAGTGATAAAGAGTTAGTCATAAAGAGTTACACCAATCTGGATGACTCGTAGTAACAATCTGGATACATATAGTGGAGCAGCCATTTGGAATAGTACCAAGTGGAGTGTGGTAGCAGTGTTTACGGTTTGACATAGAGATTTGCAAAGTACACACGGATCTGAATGTCGCAGACCTGTTGACTATAAGACCTCTGTCACATGCAAAGCATGATCGAGCCCCAGAACTCATTAGGTGTTAGATTCATAACAATGTGAATCACATGGTGATGTGAACTAGATTATTGACTCTAGTGCAAGTGGGAGGCTGTTTCAAATATGCCCTATAGCAATAATAAATTAGTTATTATCATATTTCGTTGTTCATGATAATCGTTTATTATCCATGCTATAATTGTATTGATCGGAGACTTAGATACATGTGTGGATACATAGACAACACCATGTCCATAGTATGCCTCTAATAGACTAGCTCGTTCATCAAAGATGGCTATGGTTTCCTAGTAATGGACATGAGATGTCATTTGGTAATGGGATCACATCATTAGGAGAATGATGTGATGGACAAGACCCAAACTACAAACGTAGCATATGATCGTGTCAGTTTAATGCTATTGTTTTCTACATGTCAAGTATATGTTCCTGTGACCATGAGATCATGCAACTCACTGACACCGGAGGAGTGCCTTGTGTGTATCAAACGTCGCAATGTAACTGGGTGACTATAAAGGTACTCTACAGGTATCTCCGAGGGTGTCTGTTGGGTTGGCATGGATCAAGACTGGGATTTGTTACTCCGTGTGACAGAGAGGTATCTCAGGGCCCACTCGGTAATACAACATCACAACAAGCCTTGCAATCAATGTGACTAAGTGTTAGTCATGGGATCTTGTATTACGGAATGAGTAAAGAGACTTGCCGGTAACGAGGTTGAACTAGGTATGGAGATACCGACGATCGAATCTCGGGCAAGTAACATACCGAAGAACAAAGGGAACATCATACGGGATTAACTGAATCCTTGACATAGAGGTTCGACCGATAAAGATCTTCATAGAATATGTAGGAACCAATATGGGCATCTAGGTCCCACCATTGGTTATTGACTGTAGAGGTGTCTCGGTCATGTCTACATAGTTCTCGAACCCGCAGGGTCTGCACACTTAAGGTTTGGTGACATTTCGGTAGTATAGAGTTATGCATGGTGGTGACCGAAGGTTGTTCAGAGTCACGGATGAGATCCTGGACGTTAAGAGGAGCTCCGGAATGGTCCGGAGGTAAATATTGATATATAGGAAGTCCTATTTTGGTCACCGAAAAAGTTTCGGGCTCATCGGTAGTGTACCGGGAGTGCCGGTAGTGTACTGGGCGACCATCGGGAGGGGTATTTCGACCCAAGAGGCTACATGGGCTGTGGGAGAGTGAATACCAGACCTTAGTGGGCTGGTGGAAGTCCCTCACAAGGCCCATGCGGCTGGGAAGAAAAACCCAAAGAGAAAAAGGTGGAAAAAGGCAAAAAGGCCAAAATAAGGAGGAGTCCTAGTCCTACTAGGATTGGAGGAGGATTCCTCCTCTCCTCCCACTTCAGCCGAAGCCTAGAGGGCTTGGACCTTGCGCCAAGTCTCCTCCTCTCTTCCTCTTATATATACTAGAAGTTTTAGGGTTTTCGCACTAGATTTTCAGCCATGTGCTACCCGTTCCTCTAGTGCATAGTTTCTCCTCTAGATCGGTTTTCTGCAGTGCTTAGGCGAAGCCTGCCGGAATTGCTCCTCCACCATCGCCGCAGCGCCATCACGCTGCCATAGAACTCATCTACCTCTCCGCTCCCTCTTGCTGGATCAAGAAGGTGGAGATCGTCATCGAGTTGTATGTGTGCTGAATGCGGAGGTGCCGTCCGTTTGGCGCTAGATCGGAAGGACCGTGATCAAGATCGCGAGACGGATCGTGATGAGATCGCAGGACGGATCATGATGAGATCGCGGGACGGATCGTGATGAGTTAGCGGGACGGATCATGATTGGATCGTGGGACGGATCATGATGAGATCGCGGGACGCTCGACGATGTGGATCGCGAAGATGTTCGACTATACCAACCGCGTTTCTTAACGCTTCCCGCTTAGTGATCTACAAGGTTATGTAGACCCACTCTCCCTCTCGTAGATGCTCATCACCATGGATGGGTCTTGCGTGAACGTAGGAATTTTTTTGTTTCCCATGCGATGTTCCCCAACAGGGGGGGGTACACAAAACAAGTATTTATCTGAATGTTTAAAGATGGTACATGCAAATTTACTTGTAACGGCAGGGTAATACACATATAGGTAGGTATGGTGGATTTTTATGGTATAACTTTGTTTTAGGAGTTCAAATGCACAAGAAGTATTTCCGCCTAGTAGAGACGAAGGCTACCAATAGATTGGGAACAGACCAACAAGAGAGCGACGACAATCATAATCATACATTTTGAATAATTAAGATTGAACATGAGCATGAGGAGGATATAAACACTCTGAACATAAATAACATAGAGGCAATATTGAGTTTGAATCAACTGCATGTGTGAACATGTGCCAAGTCAAGCCACCTGGATTTTCCATAGGATACCATCCTAATATACAACATGTACCATTTTAATGCACGTTGGTACACAAGATAACAGTGTCCACTCCTAGGTACTTAAGCATGGCATGAGCAACTATAATCTCTAATTGTCATGATACACATGTTTACTCATAATAGGCTGAATCAGGGTTACAGAGTTAAATATATTTACAAAAACAAAAACAATAGAGTTGTAATAGTTTTGCTTCACCGCGATCATTTCATCAAATCATCGTCAATATTGCCTTTCACTTACATAACAGAATGATGTGAAAAATATAATAGTGCACGTGTGCTGTGGACTAAGTTGAAACCTGCAAACACTTTTTACATGGGAGAAGACAATGAAATATTTGGACTTTCATTAGTTCAATAATAAAGCACATAAGAGCCACTTGAAATTTCTTACAAAGTCTTTTCCTTACGATGACTCAAGAAAAGAAAGAAAGTTCGAAGAAACACACTGAAATATTTTTGGAGTTATTAGTTTTTCTAAAGAAAGCAAATGATAAAAGTAAAATGGAAAGGCGAGATAAGCTATCTGCATCAAAGAACTTCCAACAAACACCAAAGAAGAAATGATAAATCTTTTGGGATTTTGTTTATAATACTACGAGCTAACTAAAAGGGAAAAGCAAAGCTGAAAAGAAGCGAGAAATATTTTTTTTCATAGTTTTTAAAACACACCAGAGAAACAAAATATAAAGGAACAAGAATAAATAGAGAAAGTGATGAACATCGACACGTGTGATGAATCTGTGATAGCATGAATGAAATGTTGGTGAGAATACGTACTCCTCGAAGCTTAGATGTTTGTCCTAACTTGGCAATCACCACTGGTAAAATCCATCAGGTCCATGGAGTAACTGGTTTGGCTGCGGCACCTCAACGTCCCATGGGTGGGCACCTCTATTGTCGCCAGCTCGTTCCTATACTATATGATGTCCGCTTTAGTGTATCTTTCCCTGGAAAAATCAAACAAAGATGAGGCAGGCCAGATAATAATATCATGAGTGCCTTGGCTAAACACCAAGTTATGCTGATAATGAGGGTTATCCATGTTAATAAGTCATGCTCTTATAATATGTGCATTTCTTAGGTTAGAGGTTGACCTCGCTAGGCTTGATTGCAACATTAAAGTTCCTAACAAAGTGAATAGGATAAATTGTAACATCCCAAAATTTCATTTTGGAATGTTATGAAATATAGCTATGCATCATCATCATCATTGCTTGAATGTATGGAATTGTTGAAATGCTTCTTCTGACTTTCTGAAAGCCTCTTCCTATTTCCCCTATGTTGCTTTCACCTATTTGAAAACCTTGGTAAAATGTTCAAAATAAGAGGGGAGTAACATGACACTCCACACCAGGGTCATCTTGGTGATATATTTGAACAATAAGAACCAGGGGGTCTTTTGAAAAATATTTGCAAAAGGTTTTAAAACCAAATAGGCAATTTCTGAAAATAATATTTTTTTCAAAGTGTTCAACTGACAGAATAAAAATGTTCAATAAATGGAATTTATTATTCTGTTAATTTTGATATATAATACTCCTATATTTGAAAATTTTGAATGCTTTTAAAGATGTTTTACTGCTCTGGTTATTAAAAAGAGTAACGGATTTGCATTTAAACGGGCCGGCCCACGGGCATTTATTCGCGAATTGATTAGGAGCCGGTCGACCGACGCGCCTCCGCCGCTTCTCTCTCTCTGACATCTGGACCCACCCGACCGACCGTTCGCACCGCGTGGTCGCCCTCTTCCTCCCGCGCACGCCACCGTCGCCGAGATTCCATCTCCCCGAATCTCCCTCCTCTCTCCTCCCCGCACCCACTCGAGCACCCTATAAGTAGCCCCTGCCCCTCCTCTCTCCATTCCCCCCCCGGAATCCCCTCTCTCCCTCGCCGAGACGCTGCCTAAACACCTCGTCGGAGCTGCTCCGACCACCGAAGCTCTCTTCACTCATGCCCATCGCCTCGGACGTCCCCTCGCCCCTCCGACCCCACCATTCGACGCCGGACGTCAACCGCAGCCGCCCGGACCCCTTCAACGCCTCCCTCGACCACCGGAGCAACCTCCGACGACCTTTTCGACCACCGGCCGCCGCCATCCTCACCGGAGACTTCCTCCCTCCCCTTTGTAAGTCACCGGACTTCTCTGGACCGTCGGATCCGTAGCCAACGTATAGGATTAGATCCCTTTATTTCCCGAACCGTTATGTGCTAAGCTTCGGTCGCCCGCCCGCAATCACCCAGCGCACACTCTCTTAGCCAACCACCGCTTGCCACGTAGCACTGACCGTCCGGTAGATTTTTTTCCTTTTTTCTGTTTTGTTTTAGTTAACAGAAACTATCCTGAATTTGTTTTAGCTATATCTTTTAAATTAGTTAATGTTTTGAGTTGATTCTTTTTGCATAAGATCACATTTTTCATGTGGTTTCACCCTGTAGTCTTAGATTTTAAATTTGAACTATAAAATTTGAATTTAATCAAATTTGCTCAAATCATTCAAATCTGAATAACTAGAGTTTAAAAATAGATTTTGATATGAATCTTTTTGCTACTGCTTGGTATTAGCTAGGACTATGAGATTGTTTAGTTTGATGATTTTTAGGATATATTTGTTTAGTGTTTTAGCTATAGACAGATTCTGCCTATTAGTTAGTATAGTTTTCTTTATTTAGTTTTAGTTAGTTTCAATTAGATTTAGTTTTATTTTGTTTAGTAGGTGCTGTTGCTTGAACATTTAGTGTTTTACTTACTGTTAATAAAAAAATGTAAAATGTTTAGTTTATTTCTTTGTTAATATAGGAATCACAACTTCTTTTCAAATAGGTTTAATTTGTTATAAAACAAACTAGTTTAGTAATAAATTCTTTTCAACAAAGTTTTAAATAATTTAATTCTGTTTTCTAAGACAAGTTTATTTGTACATTATTTTCTGTTAAGAACATGTTTTGTTAATAAATAATAAGTTTAGTTTCATTCTTTTGTTAGTAAAACTATAGTTGGTTGATATAGTGTTTATCAAAACTTTAAAAAAAAACTTTACTAAAGTTTTTCCCAACAAACTTTAATGAATTCAATTCTGTTATTAATAAAATATTTTATTGTTTCCTTGCTGTCAACTATTGTTTTGTTATTACAAAATAGTTTTGTTAGGCTAGTAGTGGTTTACCCATCACCTTTTTGAAAACAAAACTTTGTGTGTTTTCTTGCTTGTGATTTAGTGCATTGTTTGCCTTGATTGTTTACTATTTCCTTGATGAATGTTGTGAGTTATTATTTTGTTGTATGCTTATTGAGTACTCTTGTTTGCTTCGATAGATTATCCGGAGTGCGAAGCTTGTTACTTAGAGTCACTCACGTACGAAGATCATCAATCAGGCAAGTCACTTTGATCATGTTTACCCATGTTTTATTGCATTAGTTCTACCATCCCCCCAATTGCATAAAAAGTAGGTAATTGGAAACTTGGTTACGGTTGTAGTATCATGTGGTAGGTACCCCTCTCAACCTTTGACACATTGGCCCCGGGAAACGTTGTTTTACTTTTTGCTATGCTATTAGTAGACGGGGTTGGTTGTGTGATTCATGAGAGTTTTGAGAGTTAAAAATTTCAAGAGCTACTAATGATCAAGACTTCAAGACTCCAAGTTTTCAACATACCTCTGGGTGGATGATGGTTGAACGGCACCCTGGAGAAAACCAGTGGATTTGCCTAGGTGTTGCTGGAGATGGCCAATATTCACGCGGAAAGATCCACCCAGGCACAAAGAGATGGATGGATGCTTCAAGACCCAAGGCTTACCTGCACAGCCACAAGTCATTATGGGCTCTGGCTTGGTTGGATATCGTGGTGACCCTGGACAGGCGATGCTACGAGATGTAGAAGAACGGTAGGAAAGGATGGGCACCGACAGAGTTGTAGGGAAACCCTTTGGAAGACCATGTTTTGGTCATCCGTTTCTCAAACACCCTGAAGTGCGAGAAATCAAACGGAGGCGACCAAATCTTGTGGGGAACGTGTGCAAAGCTCTGCAGAGTACTCAACCTAATCGATTAGCCGTGTCCACGGTCATGGACGACTTGAGCCAAAGGAACTGAAACTTCCGGAACCCTCAACACAATTAATTTGATGATGTGGGTATTAATAACTTGGGTATGAGAATTGGTTGGTGGAACCATCTCATTAAACAACCAACTTAGTAATAATTTTGCTTAGCCCTCTCTTGTTGTAGGAAAATTGGCTTTACGCAAAACTTACTACTCTACCTGCCATAATTGCATATAGATTAGAGGATTATCTTTTCACCCCTCTATTGTGACTTTGCCGGCATATTCAATATGCTGACCTATATGGCTGCAACGTATCATGTTGCAGAGTACTTTTCCGACCAGGAGTGAGGATACGCTCTACGCTCGGTGAGATGCCCTTGGAGTCAGATGGACTCATCTACCCTCGATGCTTCCGCAAGATTTAGATATTCTCATGAGTTGGCCTTCAGCCACTTTATTGTAATCTTTATTGTAATAAAGGACTCGACATGAGATTTCGAATTAATATAATGCTGTGTGATTTCCCTTTGATATATACATTGATGTACCGTGTGTGTACCAGCATGATCTTGGGATGGTACGGAAACACCGGAGATTCATCGTGCCCTTGGACGTATTCAGGAGGAATACAGAGGTGGAACCATTTCACCAGGACTCAGCATGGTTTGTCGCAGGGATGCCAATGGAAACATCATAACCCCTCCCACTGCAGACACCACCATTTCCTATATCCAGACCTTGGAGACTCACATCAGGACTCTGGAGCTTCGAGTTCGTGCTGATACGAAGACAATCAAGAATCTGATGAACCGTGAGATTGACCTCGAAGCTGACTTATGGGAAGCCGAGTACGAGCATGAGTATGAGGTGAAGGATTTCTTAGAGAGGATCGACAAGCTGAACACTCGCATCGCCACTCTGGAGGAACAGGTGGACATGGGTGAAAATCTTCATCCTGAGGGACACATGGCACCTTTCATCAGCGACGATGATGACTATGTGGAGAGCACCACTGGAGGAGACTCAGTCACCATGTACTTCTGAGGAAAACTTTAGTTATGCCCTCCATGTATCTTTTATTTTTTTTCAACGTTAAAAAGCATAGGTCGATGTGTAGTTTGATTGAGACTTGTATCTCGATGTTTGGCATTGATTGAATAAATGAATGAGTGTTTGGTGTGATATGTTGTTGCATTGCATATGGGTAGTGAATTTCTCCTTTTAGGCCCTTATTCTATTCTAATTCTCACCCCTCTGAAAAACAGCAAGATGCCTCGACGACGTGAATCCGACTTGACCTTCCCGCCGGAACTCACGCAACTCCTTCAGCAGCAGAATGCACTGATGCAGCTATTGATCCAGAATCAGACCAACAACCAGAACAACAACCATCATCATCCACCTCAGGCTGACAATCTCACCCGTTTTCTGAGGTTGAACCCTCCAACTTTCTCCAGCAGCACTGAGCCCATTGTAGCAGATGACTGGCTCCGTAAGATGGAGAGAGAACTAGTCACCGCTGGATGTACTGATGCTGAGAAAGTGTGCTTTGCCGCACATCAACTGGATGGACCAGCAGCTTCATGGTGGGAGAACTACACCACCACATATCCTATTGCTGATATAACTTGGGAGCAGTTCAAGCAAGATTTCCGCACCGCACACGTTTCAGCTGGAGCTATGAGTCTGAGGAAGCGCGAGTTTCGCAACTTGCGCCAGGGAAATCGCTCTATGGCCCAGTACGTGGACTACTTCAGCACATTCGCCCGTTATGCACCAGGAGACGTGGCCGATGATGCGGCCAAGCAAGAGAAATTTCTGGAAGGACTCAACGATGAGTTGAGCATGCAGCTGGTAGTGGCTACCTTCAACAACTACCAAGAGCTGGTGGACAAGGCCCTCATCTTGGAGGGAAAGCAGCAGCAAATTGAGAACCGCAAGCGGAAATACACTCAGGGGAAGTTTAACTCTGGAGCTCATCAGAAGCCCCGCTACTCCCCGTACTCAGTAAATATCGGATCAGGTACCGGTAAGTTTGGAAGGCACACTCATGCTGTGCACAACCATGGAGGAAATGGGAATGCCCGTCCCAACCATGGCAACTTCAAGACTGACAATGGGAAAGGGAACAACAACCAGCACCGTCACGCTCCTACTCAGAAGGATCTGAGCCACATCACCTGTTTCAAGTGTTAGAAGACAGGGCACTATGCTACTGAGTGTCCCCAGAGCAAGTAGGGAAATGGAAACGGCAACTCCGCAGCCAAGAAGCCAAATCCGTTTCCTCATGCCCAGGTGAACCACCTCGACGTGGAAGAAGTCTATGATCAACCCGAGACTGTGGTTGGTAAGTTTTTATTGCATTCACGTCCAGTTACAGTACTTTTTGATTCTGGTGCAACTCATTCATTCATATCAAGGGTAGTTGTGGAAAAGTATGGTTTGCCCACCAAAACCCTTAGTCAACCCATTAAGGTCAATTCCCCAGGAGGTATGATGATGGCAGGGATAGGATGCCATGCCTTGAAACTCAACATAGGAAACCATGTTTTCCCCACCAACCTCATCGTCTTAGAATCCCAGGGATTGGATGTGATCCTAGGTATGGATTGGATGACCAAGTATGAAGGAAATATTGATTGCCCTAGCAAGTCTGTTTCACTCACCACCCCGGAGAACAAGAGGATTAAGTATGTATCCCGACGCACACGTATGAGTGCTCAGTTAAATTCCCTCACAGGAGTTGTTCAGGAGGAAGTACCAGTTGCAAGACTTTCTGGATGTATTCCCGGAAGAATTACCAGGCATGCCACTAGATAGGGAGATTGAGTTCCTAATAGAGCTACAACCAGGGATAACCCCAATCTCCAAGAGACCCTATCGGATGCCCGCAAATGATCTGTTGGAAATCAAGAAGCAAATTAAGGATTTATTGGACAAGGGGTATATTCGCCCAAGTTCTTCACCTTGGGGAGCCCCAGTTCTTTTGGTGGAGAAGAAGGATAAAACCTTGAGAATGGTAGTCGATTATCGTGCCTTGAACGAGGTGACTATCAAGAACAAGTACCCTCTGCCGATGATTAATGACTTGTTTGATCAGCTAGTAGGCACCAAAGTATTCTCCAAGATCGATCTTCGATCAGGGTATCACCAACTGAAGATTCGTGAACAGGATATACCCAAAACAGCTTTCACCACAAGGTATGGCTTGTATGAGTATACTGTCATGTCCTTTGGTTTGACTAATGCTCCTACCTACTTCATGAATATGATGAACAAGGTGTTTATGGAATATTTAGACAAGTTTGTCGTGGTGTTCATCGATGACATTTTGATATTCTCCAAGAACGAGGAAGAACACAAGGAACATTTGCGTTTAGTTCTAGAGAAGCTCAGAGAGCATCAGTTATATGCCAAGTTCAGCAAATGTGAATTTTGGCTGACGGAAGTCGGATTCCTTGGACATGTTATTTCCGGAGAAGGAATAGCCGTAGACCCCGCTAGGTTGAAGCCGTCACCGAGTGGAAGTCACCCACCTCAGTTAAGGAGATCCGCAGTTTCCTCGGACTTGTCGGATATTACGGGAGGTTCATTGAGAATTTCTCAAAGATAGCCAAGCCCATGACAGAGTTGTTGAAGAAAGAGTCTAAGTATATTTGGACTGAGAAATGTGAAGCCAGTTTCCAGGAATTGAAGAAACGTTTGGTCACAGCCCCAGTGTTGATTTTGCCCAATATTCGGAAGGACTTCCAGGTTTATTGTGATGCTTCACGTCAAGGACTTGGAGGAGTACTCTTGCAAGATGGAAAGGTTGTAGCTTATGCATCCAGACAACTACGACCTCATGAGTTGAATTATGCCACCCATGATTTGGAACTAGCAGCCGTAGTGCACGCACTCAAGACCTGGAGACATTTCCTTATCGGAAATAGTTGTGATGTTTACACTGATCATAGGAGCCTGAAATATATCTTCATGCAGAAAGAGTTGAACCTCAGACAAAGGAGATGGTTAGAGTTAATCAAGGACTATGACATGAGATTACACTACCATCCAGGTAAGGCAAATGTGGTAGCAGATGCTTTGAGTCGGAAAACTTATGTAAACACACTCACAGTGGGAGGATTACCCGAGGAGTTAGCCGATGATCTCAGAAAGCTCAAGTTAGAGATAGTTCCAAGCGGATATGTTGCCACACTGGAGATCCAGTCCACCTCGACCGAAAGAATTCGAGAAGCCCAGAAATCAGACAAGGAGGTAGCTGAGATTAAGCAGAGAATGAAAGATGATAAAGCTAAAGGTTTTCGTGAGGATAAACAAGGAACTCTGTGGTTTGAGAATAGAATCTATGTGCCGAATGACCCAGAGCTCAAGAAGTTGATACTTCAAGAAGCCCACGATTCACCTTACTCGATACACCCAGGCAACACCAAGATGTATCTAGATTTGAAGGAAAGCTATTGGTGGACAGGTATGAAGAAGGATATTGCAAAACATGTTGCAATATGTGATGTTTGTCAGCGAGTAAAGTCGGAACATCAGAAACCAGCAGGGTTACTCCAACCTTTGCCGATACCCGAGTGGAAATGGGAAAAGCTTGGTATGGACTTCATCACAGGATTACCCAGGACCCGTTTAGGATTTGATTCCATCTGGGTAGTGGTAGATCGTTTGACCAAGGTGGCTCATTTCATTCCAGTGAAAACCACCTATACCAGCGCTAAGCTAGCCAAGATATATATGACCAGGATCGTATGTCTGCATGGAGTTCCGAGGAGTATCGTGTCAGATAGAGGAACACAATTTACCTCAAAGTTTTGGCATCAGTTACATGAAACTTTGGGTACGAGACTGGAGTTCAGTACAGCTTTTCATCCGCAGACAGATGGCCAGACTGAGAGAGTCAACCAGATTCTGGAAGACATGTTGAGAGCTTGTGCACTAGACTATGGGTCTAGTTGGGATGACAACTTACCTTACGCAGAATTTTCATACAACAACAGTTATCAGACCAGTCTGAAGATGGCCCCTTTCGAAGCTTTATACGGAAGGAGGTGCAGAACGCCACTGACGTGGGATGGTGTTGGAGACCGACAACTTTTTGGTCCCGACCTTATCCGAGATTCTGAAGAGAAAGTCAGGTTGATTCGTGATAGACTCAAGATAGCTCAATCTCGACAGAAGAGTTATGCTGACAGCAAGCGTAAGGAAGTGACGTATGAAGTGGGAGACCGAGCATATCTTCGTGCGTTCCCGCTTCGAGGAATCAAGAGGTTTGGTGTTAAAGGAAAATTAGCACCCAGATTCATAGGCCCCTACAAAATTCTTGAACATAGAGGCGAAGTTGCATACAAGCTGGAATTGCCGGAAGGATTATCCGGAGTTCATGATGTTTTCCATGTTTCCCAGCTGAAGAAATGTCATGCTGAGATGACTGATATTCCCTTGAGAGACACAGTGCCCCTAGAGGCCATACAACTTGACAGTGATCTGACCTACGAGGAGAAGCCTGTCAGAATCCTTGAGACTGCCAACAGAGTTAGCCGCAGCAGGATCATCAAGTTCTGTAAGGTTTTGTGGAGTCACCACACCGAGGAAGAAGCCACCTGGGAACGCGAAGAAGATCTTCGTAGAGACCATCGGCACCTATTTTCTAGCCAACCCGAATCTCGAGGGCGAGATTCATCTTAAGGTGGGTAGGTTTGTAACATCCCAAAATTTCATTTTGGAATGTTATGAAATATAGCTATGCATCATCATCATCATCATCATTGCTTGAATGTATGGAATTGTTGAAATGCTTCTTCTGACTTTCTGAAAGCCTCTTCCTATTTCCCCTATGTTGCTTTCACCTATTTGAAAACATTGGTAAAATGTTCAAAATAAGAGGGGAGTAACATGACACTCCACACCAGGGTCATCTTGGTGATATATTTGAACAATAAGAACCAGGGGGTCTTTTGAAAAATATTTGCAAAAGGTTTTAAAACCAAATAGGCAATTTCTGAAAATAATATTTTTTTCAAAGTGTTCAACCGACAGAATAAAAATGTTCAATAAATGGCATTTATTATTCTGTTAATTTTGATATATAATACTCCTATATTTGAAAATTTTGAATGCTTTTAAAGACGTTTTACTGCTCTGGTTATTAAAAAGAGTAACGGATTTGCATTTAAACGGGCCGGCCCACGGGCATTTATCCGCGAATTGATTAGGAGCCGGTCGACTGACGCGCCTCCGCCGCTTCTCTCTCTGACATCTGGACCCACCCGACCGACCGTTCGCACCGCGCGGTCGCCCTCTTCCTCCCGCGCGCGCCACCGTCGCCGAGATTCCATCTCCTCGGATCTCCCTCCTCTCTCCTCCCCGCACCCACCCGAGCACCCTATAAGTAGCCCCTGCCCCTCCTCTCCCCATTCCCCCCCGAATCCACTCTCTCCCTCGCCGAGACGCTGCCTAAACACCTCGCCGGAGCTGCTCCGACCACCGAAGCTCTCTCGACTCGTGCCCATCGCCTCGGACGTCCCCTCGCCCCTTCGACCCCACCATTCGACGCCGGACGTCAACCGCAGCCGCCCGGACCCCTTCAACGCCTCCCTCGACCACCGGAGCAACCTCCGACGACCTTTTCGACCACCGGTCGCCGCCATCCTCACCGGAGACTTCCTCCCTCCCCTTTGTAAGTCACCGGACTTCTCTGGACCGTCGGATCCGTAGCCAACGTATAGGATTAGATCGCTCTATTTCCCGAACCGTTATGTGCTAAGCTTCGATCGCCCGCCCGCAATCACCCAGCGCACACTCTCTTAGCCAACCACCGCTTGCCACGTAGCACTGAACGTCCGGTAGATTTTTTTCCTTTTTCTGTTTTGTTTTAGTTAACAGAAACTATTCTGAATTTGTTTTAGCTATATCTTTTAAATTATTTAATGTTTTGAGTTGATTCTTTTTGCATAAGATCACATTTGTCATGTGGTTTCACCCTATAGTCTTAGATTTTAAATTTGAACTATAAAATTTGAATTTAATCAAATTTGCTCAAATCATTCAAATCTGAATAACTAGAGTTTAAAAATAGATTTTGATATGAATCTTTTTGCTACTGCTTGGTATTAGCTAGGACTATCAGATTGCTTAGTTTGAGGATTTTTAGGATATATTTGTTTAGTGTTTTAGCTATAGACAGATTCTGCCTATTAGTTAGTATAGTTTTATTTATTTAGTTTTAGTTAGTTTCAATTGGATTTAGTTTTATTTTGTTTAGTAGGTGCTGTTGCTTGAACATTTAGTGTTTTACTTACTGTTAATAAAAAAAATGTAAATTGTTTAGTTTATTTCTTTGTTAATATAGGAATCACAACTTCTTTTCAAATAGGTTTAATTTGTTATAAAACAAACTAGTTTAGTAATAAATTCTTTTCAACAAAGTTTTAAATAATTTAATTCTGTTTTCTAAGACAAGTTTATTTTTACATTATTTTCTGTTAAGAACATGTTTTGTTAATAAATAATAAGTTTAGTTTCATTCTTTTGTTAGTAAAACTATAGTTGGTTCATATAGTGTTTATCAAAACTTTAAAAAAAACTTTACTAAAGTTTTTCCCAACAAACTTTAATGAATTCAATTCTGTTATTAATAAAATATTTTATTGTTTCCTTGCTGTCAACTATTGTTTTGTTATTACAAAATAGTTTTGTTAGGCTAGTAGTGGTTTACCCATCACCTTTTTGAAAACAAAACTTTGTGTGTTGTCTTGCTTGTGATTTAGTGCATTGTTTGCCTTGATTGTTTACTATTTCCTTGCTGAATGTTGTGAGTTATTATTTTGTTGTATGCTTATTGAGTGCTCTTGTTTGCTTCGTTAGATTATCCGGAGTGCGAAGCTTGTTACTTAGAGTCACTCACGTACGAAGATCATCAATCAGGCAAGTCACTTTGATCATGTTTACCCATGTTTTATTGCATTAGTTCTACCATACCCCCCAATTGCATAAAAAGTAGGTAATTGGAAACTTGGTTACGGTTGTAGTATCATGTGGTAGGTACCCCTCTCAACCTTTGACACATTGGCCCCGGGAAACGTTGTTTTACTTTTTGCTATGCTATTAGTAGACGGGGTTGGTTGTGTGATTCATGAGAGTTGAGAGTGTTAAAAATTTCAAGACCTACATAATGATCAAGACTTCAAGACTCCGAGTTTTCAACATACCTCTGGGTGGATGATGGTTGAACGACACCCTGGAGAAAACCAGTGGATTTGCCTAGGTGTTGCTGGAGATGGCCAGTATTAACGCGAAAAGATCCACCCAGGCACAAAGAGATGGATGGATGCTTCAAGACCCAAGGCTTACCTGCACAGCCACAAGTCATTATGGGCTCTGGCTTGGTTGGATATCGTGGTGACCCTGGACAGGCGGTGCTACGAGATGTAGAAGAACGGTAGGAAAGGATGGGCACCGACAGAGTCGCAGGGAAACCCTTTGGAAGACCATGTTTTGGTCATCCGTTTCTCAAAGACCCTGAAGTGCGAGAAATCAAACGGAGGTGACCAAATCTTGTGGGGAACGTGTGCAAAGCTCTGCAGAGTACTCAACCTAATCGATTAGCCATGTCCACGGTCATGGACGACTTGAGCCAAAGGAACTGAAATTTCCGGAACCCTCAACACAATTAATTTGATGATGTGGGTATTAATAACTTGGGTATGAGAATTGGTTGGTGGAACCATCTCATTAAACAACCAACTTAGTAATAATTTTGCTTAGCCCTCTCTTGTTGTAGGAAAATTGGCTTTACGCAAAACTTACTACTCCACCTGCCATAATTGCATATAGATTAGAGGATTATCTTTTCACCCCTCTCTTGTGACTTTGCCGGCATATTCAATATGCTGACCTATATGGCTGCAACGTATCATGTTGCAGAGTACTTTTCTGACCAGGAGTGAGGATACGCTCTACGCTCGGTGAGATGCCCTTGGAGTCAGATGGACTCATCTACCCTCGATGCTTCCGCAAGATTTAGATATTCTCATGAGTTGGCCTTACGCCACTTTATTGTAATCTTTATTGTAATAAAGGACTCGACATGAGATTTCGAATTAATATAATGCTGTGTGATTTCCCTTTGATATATACATTGATGTACCTTGTGTGTACCAGCATGATCTTGGGATGGTATGGAAACACCGGAGATTCGACCTTTCAGATCGGGTCGCTACATAAATACCACTACAAATAGCACCTTAGATATGTTAGTATGCAGACGGCATGGAATGATAGCTCCCGAACTAGAACTCCTATTATCGAAAAGTGCACAACGCAAAATAGAAATATTAGGAGAACTAAGCATCCCACTCTCCCTATAGCAGTCAAATATCTCCCAGTAAATAAAGCAAAGTAGCCTAAGATGGGAAACAACAAACTAACTGCTCTAGCTTTGGAAACCCCTCTATTTTCTCTCGCCGTTATGGTCTGCATGAATCCCTCAAACTCATTAGGATGTTTTTCTAACAAATTGCCCTCAGCAAGAATCTTATAAATACGACAGAAAATTTTAACATGAAGCTTTTATCATAGAGATGAAATTATACGGTGGACACATCCTGTCTAGGCATGATCCAAAAATTTGCATGAAGGTATTAGTGAGGAGTTTGTATTGATCATACCCATCTGCGAGGAAGGAAGTCAGTCCAGCATTCTCCATAAATAGTACAAAGTCTTGTTGGAACCCAGATTCACTCATGGAAGTGTTGTACGAACATTCGCATGGCTGCACATTGGTGTAAAGACGAAGGTTGTATCTAGGTGCCTCTTGGGGAGCTTCCTCAAAACTCCGAGTTGAGGAACCCCTTAGGAATCCTCAAAACATCTTTCTTTTTATGAAAACGTTAGGCCACAAATTATAGGTAAATTAAACTTAATAAAATTGAGAGAAACAACTCCCGCAAGTATCGAGAGGCTATATCATGCTTCAAAACTACCTAGAACCAAGGAAATCAAACATGCAAGCTCATTTTTATGGTCACCAATAGTAGTTAAATAAAAAAACCACTAGAGCAAAAACTAATTGGAGCAATGGACGAGTCACATACCAAGGAGCAATTCCTTCAAACAGTTTCAAAAATGGGGCCCCGAACAAAGAGTTTGAAAATCCAGTGAAAATGAGCAAGAACTTGGGCAAGAGAGCAAGACTGATTTTTTTTGGAGGTGGAAGAAGATTGTGGGCATGGTGAAAGCACAACTTAGCCCTTGGTGGTTTGGTAAGTAATTTCAACATATACCTCATTGGACTAATGATCAAACAAGTATGTTTCAGGAAATGTTCAATGATTGGTATGGCTAGGATATGTGATGAGGAACCCATATGATGCAAATGAACATATTGGCAAAAGCTTCAAGTGTCTACATTTTGCTTCAAGTGATCTTGATCACATTGATTCCATAGGAAAGCCAATACTATTAAAAGGGGATGAGATACTGATGATGATCTGGTTGCTCAAGTGCATAGAGATTTGCCACAAAAAACCTTCAAACATTTTCTCATACCAATTCTTTCCAAAACCCTAAGAGAGAAATCAGTCCCACCAAAGTGTTTTGTTTTGGTGCCACTGAGTCACCCATGACAGAGCTAAGACAAAACCCTAGCATCTCGGTGCAACTGAGATTAGGTCCGGTGCAACAAAAAAGCAGTGACCAACTTTCGGGATCGATGCTTTTCTTTTTGGAATCTCGAAGATGAAATCGAAAGTGTTGTATCTACCTAGGTAAGACGAATCGGTATCACTGAGTTGTTACTTTTGGTCTCGCCAAAAAGCTAAATGTTGGAACCTTTTGCACTAATCAGTACCACCGAGATTTATCTTCGGTGTCAGCGAGTTGGGTAATAATGTTGTAACAGTTGAATTTTTTATGAAGGCTACATATACCCCTCCACCACTCCTTTCTCTCAAAGAGAGCCCTCAGAACGAAACTACACTTACACCATTCATTTTCCGAGAGAGAACCACCTACCCATGTGTTGAGATAAAGGCATTTAGCTCCAACCAATAGACTATTGATTTCTAGCCTCCTCAAGTTTCCACCCAATCATCCTATTCTACCAAGCCAAATTTAAGTAAGAGAGAGATTGAGTACTGATGAGACTATCTTTTGAATCACAAGAGCAAGGAGTTCATAATTTATACAACATCTATTACCTTTTAGAGAGTGGTGTCTCCTATATTGGTTAGTTGTTGCTTGGGAACCTCCAATTCGTGTGGAGTTGAACCAATAAGTTTGTAAGGGCAAGGAGATCGCCTACTTCATGAAGACCTACCCCGAGTGAGGCTAATCCTTAGTGTAAGTAAGCCATGATGGCATATAAAAGGTTGCATCTTCGTGGACCCTTCGTGGGTGGAGCCCTCCATGGACTCGTGCAGCCGTTACCCTCTATGGGTTGAAGTCTCCATCAACGTGGATGTATGGTAGCACCACCTATTAGAACCACTCCAAAGATCTACATGGCTTCATTGCATTTGATCTCTCCAATCCCTCCTTTATATTCACTTTCAATGTCTTTACTTTCTGCCGAACAACTAATAAACTTGCATGTGTAGGGTGTGCTAGACTTGGTAAAATTGCTAAAACTTGCCTACCAATAAAATTGGGAAAAGGTTAAGTTTTTAATTTGCTCAAGTAGTCTAATTCACCTCACCATCTAGACATACTTTCGATCCTACAAGTGGTATCAGAGCTTTGGTCTCCATTGCATTGGTTCCACAACCTAGGAGAGTATGACGTCTAGTGAGGGAAATTATTACCATAGAGGTCCATATTTCGATGGTACAAACTTTGCTAGTTGGAAGCATAAAATGAAAATGCATATTCTTGGACACAATCCCATCGTTTGGGCTTTTGTTCGTGTTGTATTGCAAGGTGATTTCTTTGGAGATGGAAAAGAACCAGACCGTGAAGTGACCGCAGTAGAATTGAAGATGTTGTGATGCAATGCTCAAGCATGTGACATTCTATTCCACCTACTGCTCATGTTGTGACTGGAACCACAATTAGTTGCCCCTCAACCTACTGCACCTACTGAAAAGATTGGTTATGAAATTCCTTGGGGTATGGTAGAACAACTTCTTGCTAAACCTTATGCAGGAGATGGAACTAAACATCCTGATATGCACCTCTTATATGTTAACGAAATATGTGGATTATTTAAGCTTGCAGGTTTACCCGGAGAAGAAGTAAGAATAAGGTTTTCCCTTTATATTTGAAGGGAAAATCATTGCCATGGTATAGGCTATGTGATGATCTTGGATCGTGGAACCGAAATCGTTTACAATTGGAATTTTACCAAAAGTTTTATCCCACGCATCTAGTTCATCGTGATCGGAGTTATATATATAATTTTTGGCCTCGTGAGGGAGAAAGCATCGCTCTAGCTTGGGGGAGGCTTAAGTCAATGTTATATTCATGCCCAAATCATGAGATCCCGAGAGAAGTTATTATTCAGAATTTTTATGCTCGGCTTTCTCATAATGATCAATCCATGCTTGATGCTTCTTGTGCTATTTATTTTGTGAAGAAGACTATTGAATTCAAGTGGGTTCTCTTAGAAAGAATTAAACGCAACTCCTAAGATTGGGAATGCGACAAAGGTAATGAGTCAGGTATAAAGCTTGAGTTTGATTGTGTTAAATATTTAATGAATACCAATACTTTTTGCAAGTATAGCACTAAATATGGACTTGACTCTAAGATAGTAGCCTCTTTTTGTTAAGCATTTGCTACTCATGTTGATCTCCCTAAAGAGAAGTGGTTTAAATATCATCCCCCTATTAAATAAAAAATTTAAAGAACCGTTCATAGCTAAAGATGAAATCATCATTTACAATGTTGATACAGTTCTACCTACCGCTTACATTGAAAAAACACCTTTCCTTGTTAGGATAAAGGAACATGCTAAGGTACCAACTATGGTTAACAAGAGTAATATTAGAGCACCTAAGCCCCCTGAACAAATTAAATTAGAACCTAGTGTTCCTATGGTTAAAGATCTCTTGGTAGAAAATATTGATGGGCATGTTATCTACTTCTATGATGAAGCTGCTAGAATTGCCAAACCTGATGAAAAAGATAAACATAGACCCAAAAAGGGCATGCATGTTGTCTTAGTCAAAATAGGAGATCATTTCTATCATGGTTTATGTGATTTGGGTGCTAGTGTGAGTGATATTCCTTTTACCTTATTGACGAGGGGATTACCCCGGGGTAGACTCAAGCAGGACATTGCCTTCATTTTTTCAAAACAATTACGGGGTGAGCCGCCTCCCCCGTAGTCCGACTCTGCCAGGCCGCCTCCCCCAGCCCGGCTAGCCTGGGCGTGGCCACTAGGCTATCCGGCTATCGGGCGACCCGCCCACTACTAGGAAAAAGCCTTGTAGTAGCACGGGTTTTAGGTGCATCAGTAGCGCGGGGACCTGCGCTATTGATGTCATGCCCAAGATGCAGTCCTATCCTTATTTTGGCACGAGGGCATTGAAAGGGATAGAAGCGCATCTCGTCGTGTTGCAAGAATGGATATCATTACAAGTACATGTACAGAAGAGATGAGTATATGGAATTGTCTTACACTCACCACAAGCGACATCAATATCACATCAATACAACAACATACTCAAACATCATACATAAGAGCAGGGTCCGACTACGGATGAAAACAAATGACAAAAGACATCCATCCTTGCTATCCCAGGCTGCCGCCTGGAACCCATCCTAGATTCATGAAGAAGAAGAACACCAAATCAATCAAGCAACAGGCTCATGTCAAATCATCGCATTACCTATACCTGCAACTGTTGTTGTAGTAATCTGTGAGCCACGGGGACTCAACAATCTCATTTCCAAGGGTATCAAGACTATTAAAGCTTACGGGTGAGGTATGGTTAAGTGGTGAGGCTGCAGCAAGCAACTAAGCATTTGTTTGAGTGGCTAACTTACGAATACAGAAAGTAAAGTATGGTGGTCTACGCACAGCGGATGTGAACTAGTAATGATCACTAACTGATCTTGAACACCTACTTATGTCAAACATAACACCATCGTGTTCTCTCTTGGATAAGGACTCACGAGAAGAGACAATCATGGTTACGCACATAGTTGATGTATTTTATTAGAGTTTACTTTGAGTTTACTATGACCGGTTCTAAAACAAAGTTTCCAAGTTTGCCACATAGCCGCGGGCACGACTTTTCGAAAGGTTTAACCCTGCATAGGTGCTCCAACTCATCCATCACAAATTAACCACACGTAGTGGGAATAACCTGAACCACAGATCTCGTTATCTTCCTAGGCAATTCCACAGGAAATCCGCCACCTCGAGATAGCCCGAAGAATAATCGGAAATCCTCACTCAAGACATTCGAGAAAGGTAAAACAATTCCGGCAAGGCCACCCGACGTGTCGATGAACCCGATAAGAGCTGCATATCTCGTTCTCAGGACACGACCGGATGGGACTAGCTACAGGGAAAACCAATCCCCGAGTTTCCTCGAGGCGGCCCCGCAGGCAGCCCCTTTTGGACCAACACTCATGAGGAGCACTGGACCGGGTTGTTGATTAGGATCCTCGGGTTAATTACTCCCTATGTAGGTTTATTAGTTATTAGGCAAATGTAGTACCAATGTTGGGCCTTGCCAGACAAGCTTTATCCTAAAACGAAAATCAAGGGGGTCCCCATAACAACCCCGAGCATGTTAGGAGCGCTCAATTATGGAACATAACACCGGTTCACAAGTAACTAGGGCGGCAATAGTGGAACAAAACATCGAGTAAAAGGCCAAGCCTTCCACCCTTTACCAATTGTATAAGTGCATTAAATTAAATGGCAATAATATAGTGATAACAAAAGAATGTCCATGTTGTCACATGGAAGCAATTGCACCTGCAACTAGAAACGCTATAAGAAGGGCTGAGCAAGCGGTAACATAGCCAAACAAAGGTTTGCTAGGAAGATGGAGGGTTAGAGGCTTTTCATAGCAATGTTGGGAGGCTTGTCAAACAAGTGGTAGGTAGCGTGATATAGCGATAGAAAACAAGACATCTAGCATGGCAATGATAGTAATGGTATCTAGGGAAATGGGTAATCTTGCTTGAGATCCCGCTTGGAAGAAGAATGAGTCCATGAAGAAGACGAGCCAACGTAGTTGAACGAATCCCCACACTCCGAACTCTTTCAGAACTCTATCGAGAAGGAACAATCCGAAACAACAATCAACACACGAGAAACACCACAACATATTCATGGCATGATACGCAACCAAGTATGATGCATGTCCAGTTTAGATATGCAAGGCATGACATGGCAAGAACAACAAACAACTACTACTCATTAAGTGAAGTTCAATTTGCAGCGAGTTGCATATTGACGAAAATCCACGTTTGATTATTTAATTCAATACCATTTAGGTACTCATCAATATAAATGTTGTTAAACATGGCAAGAGGTGAATCATGAATAACTATATCATCTAGGCATTTTAAATGAGGCCAGAAGCACATCTAGCATTTCCGAAACATCCCCATAAGCATAATATGAATTTGGTCCAGATCTGCCCTAACACAATTTTAGAGTTATTAAACAGCAAAATAAATGTCACCATGAGATTCTATGCATTTTTCTATCCAAGTTACATACGTGGGACATGTTTTTACGGAGCTACGGTTTAGTAGTTATGAAATAAATCAATTTAGCAAGGCATCTACACAAATTACAGGAAAACAACAAGTTAAACATTTTAAACATATGTGAGAGTTGGAAATTCCTAATCTACATGAAATTCTAGTCAAGTTTCATATATAATTTTTTTAATCCTATGCACGGATATGAAGTTATTAAACACATGATCATCATGGTCTTTTCTGCAAACCAAGCTAAATATCTAAATTCGCAACGCAGGAAAAAACATACACGGGACAAATCACTGGGCGCAGGATAGCTATGCATGCACTAGGTGAAGGATAGCACGGGGGTGGATTACCTTGGGCCTGGTGGGCCGGCTCGGAGCAGCGGCTGGCTGGGCCAAGCCCACGCGAGGGCGCTGGAGCGGGCGAACGACTCGTCCCTGATCTCCTGCCCGATGCAGGGAGGCAGGGCGGGGGCGCAACAAGGTCAATGACGGCAAGGGTGGCACGGGGAGACGGGCTTTAGCGAGGGGGAGGCTGGGGAAGGACGGATCCGGCGAGGCCAGAGCCATTCCCGACGGCAGCGACGAGAACCGGAGGCGAGGCGGAGCAGATCGGGCGGCTGCCATGGAGGATCCTGCGAGAAGGGAGAGAGAGCGGGGTGAGACGCAAGGGAAGAGAGGAAGGAAGAGAGAGGAAGGAGAGGGGCGGTGAGGGTTGAGAAGGCTCGGGCGCTGGGGGAGCGCTAGCGGCAGCGCTCCTGGCTTCGGGGCGAGCAGGGGGGGAGGGGCGCTCGGGTGCTGGCGATGGCGGTTTGGGCCCGGCGGTGGGTCTGGATGGGCTTCACGAGCCCGTGCGAGGAGGAGGCTGCTGGCGGTTGCGGGGTGGTGGGAGGCTGGTAGCGACAAGTGGAAGAGCTAGGGTTGGGCAACACGGAATTTGAGGTGGACGTAGGGGAAGGCTATTTTTGGATGTGGGGTGTCCATATATAGCAATTTTGTCTAGAGTTAGGGTCTAGGGATGGTTTTTTGACCCTCCGATCGCGATCGGGCGGTCGGGTAGGAGGGGTAGGTGTAAGGTGGGCTAGTGGGCTGTGTAGATGGGCTATGAGGAGAAGAGAGGGAGGTTTGCGGCCCGTGGCACGAAGTTTTAAAACACCGAAAAACGTCCGACGAATAACCGATGACCGCACTCGGAATGTGACGAAATTTGGCAGGCGGCCTACCTACACTATAATAAGACCGCACACCAAGTTTTGACCCAATTCGAGAATATTTTTCTTGCACTTTAAAAAAATATATTTTAACGATGCCGCGGGCATGTGCATGTGTGGTTGGTCTCGAAACGAGAACGACAAGAACGGAGAGAACCGGCAACTACGAACGGATGCAAGTTTTCGAAAACGGGTGATGATGCTATGCAGATGATGCGAATGATGCGATGATGAATGCGACAACCGCACGAATCATAGTCGAGAACAAAAATAAAAGGGGAATCATCTAGAGTGTCAGTCCCGGGTTGTTACAACTCTCCTCCACTACACGAGGATCTCGTCCTGAGATCTAGAATGAGAAGGGGAAGAGAAAGAGCAACAATCAAACTTAGTTGCTTCTCTGACAACGAGTGAAACCCATGAAACATGAAGGTTGGAAAGAGATGAAGAACAACATGAGGAACAAGCAAGAATTCAAAAGAAATTTCGGCAGCACTTTGGTAGGATAGAGGCAAAATTTGATATGAAGGAAAGAAATTGAAAGAGAGACACCAAACTTTGATTGGATTAGAAACAAAACTTCATAAGACAGAAGGATCATGAAAAGATTTCATAGCACTCCGGTAAATGACAAGCAAGGGAAGAACATGATCTTAATCAAACTAGACGTGAGTTGAAAAGAGCAACACCACAATGCCTCCGGAACAAAAGAATAGAAGCTAGAACATTGGAAGGAAAAGAACGGAGAAGAAAATAAAAACTTCTACCACCATTGAACTTGAGAAGCATAGGTTGAACGGAGTTGATGGAGAATCAACAACGAAAAAAATAGCTTGTTATGGGATTATGGAAAACATCTCAAAATTATGAGGTGACAACCTGCCACAACAAAAAAATTGATTGCTTGAGAACAACAAGATATGCAAAACTTCTTTCACCAACAGGATCCTCGGGTTAATTACTCCCTATGCATGTTTATTAGTTATTAGGCAAATGTAGTACCAATGTTGGGCCTTGCCAAACAAGCTTTATCCTAAAAAGAAAATCAAGGGGGTCCCCATAACAACCCCAAGCATGTTAGGAGCGCTCAATTATGGAATATAAGACCGGCTCACACGTAACTAGGGCAGCAAGAGTGGAATAAAACACCGAGCAAAAGGCCAAGCCTTCCACCCTTTACCAATTGTATAAGTGCATTAAATTAAGTGGAAATAATATAGTGATAAAAAAGAATGTCCATGTTGTCAAATGGAAGCAATTGCACCTGCAACTAGAAACGCTATAAGAAGGGCTGAGCAAGCGGTAACATAGCCAAACAAAGGTTTTCTAGGAAGATGGAGGGTTAGAGGCTTTTCATGGCAATGTTGGGAAGCTTGTCAAACAAGTGGTAGGTAGCGTGACATAGCGATAGAAAACAAGACATCTAGCATGGCAATGATAGTAATGGTATCCAGGGAAATGGGTCATCTTGCCTGAGATCCCGCTTGGAAGAAGAACGAGTCCATGAAGAAGACGAGCCAACGTAGTCAAACAAATCCTCACACTCCGAACGCTTTCGGAACTCTATCAAGAAGGAACAATCTGAAACAACAATCAACACACGAGAAACACCACAACATATTCATGGCATGATGCACAACCAAGTATGATGCATGTCCGGTGTAGATATGCAAGGCATGGCATGGCATGGCAAGAACAACAAACAACTACTACTCATTAAGTGAAGTTCAATTTGCAACGAGTTGCATATTGACAAAACTCCACGTTTGAATTATTTAGTTCACTCCCATTTAGGTACTCATCAATATCAAATGTTTTTAAACATGGCAATAGGTGAAGCATGAACAACTATATCATCTAGGCATTTTAAATGAGGCCGGAAGCGTATCTAGCATTTCCGAAACATCCCCATAAGCATAATATGAGTTTGGTCCAGATCTGTCCTAAAATAATTTTAGAGTTGTTAAACATCAAAATAAATGCCACCATGAGATTCTACGCATTTTTGTAGCCAAGTTACATATGTGGAACATTTTTATCGGAGCTATGGTTTAGTAGTTATGAAATAAATCATTTTAGCAAGGCATCTATGCAAATTACATGAAAACAGCAAGTTAAATTTTTTAAACATATGTGAGAGTTGGAAATTGCGAATCTACATGAAATTCTAGTCAAGTTTCGTATATAATTTGTTTTAATTCGATGCACGAATGTGAAGTTATTAAATGCATGATCGTTAGGGTCTTTTCTGCAAATCTGTAAACCCCCCAGCTAAATTGCTAAATTCGCAACGCAGGAAAAAACACACACTGGTCGAATCACTGGGCACAGGATAGCTATGCACGCACTGGGCGAAGGATAGCGCGGGGGGCGGCTCACCTTGGGCGTGGTGGGCCGGCTCGGAGCAGCGCCTGGCTGGGCTGAGCCCACGCGAGGGCGCTGGAGCGGGCGACTGGGCGAGCGGCTCATCCCTGACCTCCTGCCCGACGCAGGGAGGCAGGGCGGCAGCGCAGCAAGGTTGACGACGGCAAGGGCGGTCGGGGACATGGGCTCCGGCAAGGGGGACGCCAGGGAAGGCCGGATCCGGTGAGGTCGGAGCCATTCCTGGTAGCGGCGACGAGAATCGGAGGCGGGGCGGAGCAGATCGGGCGGCGGCCATGGAGGATCCTGCGAGGAGGGAGAGAGAGTGGGGTGAGGCACAGGGGAAGAGAGGAAGGATAGGGGCGGTGAGGGTCAGGAAGGCTCGGGCACTGGGGGAATGCTAGTGTCATCGCTCCTTGCTTCGGGGCAAGCGGGGGGGGGGGGGGGGGGGGGGCTCGGGCGCTAGCGATGGTGGTTCGGGCCTGCGGCGGGCCTGGATGGTCTTTGTGGGCCCGTGCGAGGAGGTGCTGCTGGCGGCTGCGGGGTGGTGGGAGGCTGGCGGCGACAAGTGGCGGAGCTAGGGTTGGGCAGCATGGAATTTGAGGTGGGAGGTAGGGGAAGGCTATTTTTGGATGTGGGGTGTCCATATATAGCAATTTTGTCTAGGGTTTGGGTCTAGGGATGGTTTTTCGACCCTCCGATCGCGATCGGGCGGTCGGGTAGGAGGGGTAGGTGTAAGGTGGGCTAGTGGGCTGTGTAGATGGGCTATGAGGAGAAGAGAGGGAGGTTTGCGGCCCATGACACGAGGTTTTAAAACACCAAAAAACTTCCGACGAATAACAGACGACCGCACTCAGAATGTGACGAAATTTGGCAGGCGGCCTACCTACACTATAATAAGACTGCACGCCAAGTTTCGACCCAATCCAAGAATATTTTTCTCGCACTATAAAAACAATATTTTAACGATGCCATGGGCACGTGCATGTGTGGTTGGTCTCGAAACGGACAACGGCAAGAACGGGGAGAACCGGCGACTACGAAAGGATGCAAGTTTTCGAAAATGGGTGACGATGCTAGGAAGATGATGCGAATGATGCGATGATGAATGCGACAACCATATGAATCACAGTTGAGAATGGAAATAAAAGGGGAATCTTCTGGAGCACCGGTCCTGGGCTATTACAACTCTCCTCCACTACACGAGGATCTCGTCCCGAGATCTAGAATGAGAAGGGGAAGAGAAATAGCAAGAGGCAAACTTAGTTGCTTCTCTAACAACGAGTGAAACCCATGAAACATGAAGGTTGGAAAGAGATGAAGAACAACATGAGGAACAAGCAAGAGTTCAAAAGAAATTTCGCCAGCACTTCGGTAGGATAGAGGCAAAATTTGATATGAAGGAAAGAAATTGAAAGAGAGACACCAAACTTTAATTGGATTAGAATAAAAACTTCATAAGACAGAAGGATCATGAAAAGATTTCATAGCAACAATCCTAAGGAAATTCTTTAGGTGAAATCCAACCCAAGATAACTCCGAGAAGACATGATGGGTCTACTTATCTCATTCTTGATAATTTTCCTTCGAGACTCCTCATAATCAAGAATTTAATAACACCATCTCAAAAGACAATGGAGAAGGAATTGAACTTATAATTCCAAGATGAAGAACACTTGAGCACCTCCAACAAGAATCTTGAAGAACACTTCAAGAAAAATTACATCCTTGACGAACCACCATGAGGAACCTCCGGAAATGAGAGGATGGTAGAAAAGAATTGAAGGTTGAAAAGAACAAGATTGGGGCCTTGCTATGATATAGATGAAGCTTCGAAAAGAGATACTTGAGCAACTAAACTCCGGAAAAGAAAAGAATAACCACTCCGGAAGAAGGATTGAAATCACCCCAAGGAACAAAAATAAGAATTATGTTATGCTTATCCTTCATCAAGTTGAATTGATGAAAAACAAAAAATTTCGCACACCACTTATTCTTCTTGAAAAGATTGAAGAGAAAGAGAGAGATAGATCACAAACATGAAGAAGTCTTGGACGAGAACACCGGTAAGAATTAGAAACTAAAGAGGATAATACAAATGAGTGATATAACATGATAATAAAGAGAGCATGGTCCACCTAATAAAAAACTTCACAAGGCACCGGAATAATTAAGATACGAACGTAGGAACAACAATTGAGAAGAATTTGAGAACGAAAGCTGAAAGCTGAGAAGGAAGAAATCATTTGAAATGACGGCCTTCGGGAGGATCGAGAAATGAAAACAATTATGAAATGCACCGGATAGATATGAGAGGAATAATTCATGATCAAAACTATTTGAGAGGATACAACAAAGCTAAGACCATGAATCTTCAAGAGAATGAGCAAATATTTAAGAGAACCACTCCTTCGGTCTTCAATGCAGAGAATGATGACGAGAAGCAACACCAGGAATTATTGAGACACTCCGGAACAATGAATAAGGAAAGGTTGAGCCAACGATGAAAATGATATAGAAGCGATCTTGGATATGGAATACGACTGATGAAACTCATTCTTACGTCATTTTTAAAAAGAACTTGAGGACATCTCCGGAAACATTAGAAGAGCCCGGTAAGATCCTAGGGAAAACCTGTGGGTTATGGGCCCACTCAAAAGAAACCACCGTTGAAACAATTGTTTAGAAAGAGAGATTGCACCGGTACAAATTAAGAACTTGATGAGGTGAGAACCTTGACTTAATTTGGAAGGAATGAAAGAAAACATGAATCTCTAAGATATCTTCAGCCTCCGGATAGAACAGAGAGAGACGAATAAACAAGAGAGGCTTGGAAAGAAATTCCAACATGGAAACCATTGAACGGATGAGAAAGGATAAGATGAGCACCGAAGCTTGAATTGAATCCACCGGAGAAGAATAAGAACAAGAACAAAGATTACGAGGATAGACCTTGAAATTGAAACTCTTGAGAATCTCCACAAGAAATCACCAGATACAATATGAATAAATGATAGCGGAAGCATTGATGAAGAGAAAGGCACTTGGAAGAGAATTTAATCATTGAAGAAAAAGGGCGGGAGGGTGGGAAAAACAAAGACAACTTGGGACAGATGAGCCGAACTCCAGAAAGAAATATGATGATTGATCTTGCAAACATTGAGGATGATAGAATTATCTTGAAGAGAAGCACGCCGGATAAAAAGAATTGATATGAAAACTTGATTGAGCAAAAGAATTAGCAATCCCACAGATATCTGAGAACACTTAGGAAAGATATGAGATCCCCACTTGGCATCTAAGCAACTCGGATTACCATATATATATATAGGGAAAATACATCCTATGACCGGCTGTAGTTACTCTCATGTCTCATATACTCTCATGTGGTAGTATATATACTACTGTATTATTTTTACTATGTTCATATACTATATCTAAGATACTCCAAAGTGAATTCTATGAAAAAAATTGCAAGTTGACTCATATTTTTATTATATTTATAAAATACGTACATATTTGTACGTAAAAAAGTATATGCTCAAAATATGAGACATACTACCAAATGTTTTGTATATATATTACCTAAATATTCTTATGTACTACATACTACGTGTACATACACTTCAGAATGATAGATACTACCTATAGCATACGAAACAAAAGCGAGAGTAACTACACCCGGTCGTACCAAACATTTGTCCTATATATATATATATATATATATATATATATATATATATATATATATATATATATATATATATATATATAAGGATGAGGCTTACGAAACAAGCCGGAAACAAATGCATAACAGAGATTTCGCTCGATATTTTCATGGTAAGGTTCGCACGGGCTTGATCGTACATTGGATTGTCATATTGAAATGACGCTCGAATATGCTCCCTAGGCGTAGCGAACTACAAGGCTTTATGAAGCATAAATTGAGACTCTCCTCTGTAAGAAAGACCGTGAACAAATGAATCCACTAGATGTCGAACCCCAACCTCACATCCTGCTCTGTTGGAAGATAACCTAGGTAACTACTTGAATTCCCACCTAAGAACTTCTGAAAACTTTCTTGGTTATGCAATTCGGTGTTGGGGATACAAGGAGGAAATATCTCACACAACTAAGAAACCTACACCCCAACTGTATCCATCCTTCAACACATAACCAGAGGCTTCCGGAAATCCATCTAACTCGGATCATCGAAAGCACAACGATACTAACCATGGTGGTACCTCGGACGGCTCCTCAGTACTGGGTGACTCCGACCTTATCTCACCACGACAAGTATTGAAGAAATTTCGAACACCCTCCATCCTTAGATACTAAGGAAGCTAAATGATAACGATGTGCCAAGAATTCTCTGGAGCTCAACTCCCAGGAAGAAATCAAGTCAGATAGGAGGCACCAAGACAGAACTCCGTCACATTGGTATCATATAGTTTCCAAAATACCCGTGTGATCCTAACAAAATTTGGAGTGAGAAGAGGGAAGAATCAAAATTCCTAAGTGGAATACCTCACCAGAGCATAGAAGAGGAGTAAAAAGAATCCTACTCTCAGATATAACTAGATTGAAAATAATTTTTCACTAGACTCGACTCGGCCAAGTTCGATCAAACAAGGGGCTCCTAGGTCGGTACAGGCTCTGATACCAACTTGTCACGCCCAAGACGCGGTCCTATCCTTATTTTGGCACGAGGGCCGCGACAGGGATAGAAGCGCATCTCGTTGTGTTGCAAGAATGGATATCATTACAAGTACATGTACAGAAGAGATGAGTATATGGAATTGTCTTACACTCGCCACAAGCGACATCAATATCACATCAATACAACAACACACACAAACATCATACATAAGAGCAGGGTCCGACTACGGACGAAAACAAACGACAAAAGACATCCATCCTTGCTATCCCTGGCTGCCGCCTGGAACACATCCTAGATTGATGATGCAGAAGAACTCCAAATCAAACAAGCAACACGCTTACATCAAATCATCGCATTACCTGTACCTGCATCTGTTGTTGTAGTAATTTGTGAGCCACGGGGACTCAATAATCTCATTTCCAAGGGTATCAAGACTATTAAAACTTATGGGTGAGGTATGGTTAAGTGGTGAGGCCGCAACAAGCGACTAAGCATTTGTTTGAGTGGCCAACTTATGAATACAGAAAGTAAAGTATGGTGGTCTACGCATAACGGACGTGAACTAGTAATGATCACTTACTGATCCCGAACACCTACTTACGTCATATGTAACCCCACCGTGTTCTCTCTCGGGTAAGGACTCACGAGAAGAGACAGTCACGGTTACACACACAATTGGTGTATTTTATTAGAGTTTACTTCAAGTTTACTATGACCCGGTGTTAAACAAAGTTTCCAAGTTTGCCACATAACCGTGGGCACGATTTTCCAAAAGATTTAACCCTGCAGGGGTGCTCCAACTCATCCATCACAAATTAACCACACACAGCGAGAATAACCTCAACCTCGGATCTCGTGATCTTCCTAGGCAATTCCACAGGAAATCCGCCACCTCGAGATAGCCCGAAGAATAATCGGAATTCCTCACTCAAGACATTCGAGAAAGGTAAAACAAATCCAGCAAGGCCACCAGACGTGTCGGCGAACCCGCTAAGAGCCACATATCTCGTTCTCAGGACACGAACGGATGGCACTAGCTACAGGGAAAACCAACCCTCGAGTTTCCTCGAGGCGGCCACGCAGGCAGCCTGTTTTGAACCAACACTCGTGAGGAGCACTGGCCCTGGTTGTTGATTAAGATCCTCGGGATAATTAGTCCCTATGCATGTTTATTAGTTATTAGGCAAATGTAGTACCAATGTTGGGCCTTGCCAAACAAGCTTTATCCTAAAACGAAAATCAAGGGGGTTCCCATAACAACCCCGAACATGTTAGGAGCGCTCAATGATGGAATATAACATAGGTTCACAAGTAACTAGGACGACAAGAGTGGAACAAAACACCAAGCAAAAGTCCAAGCCTTCCACCCTTTACCAATTGTATAAGTGCATTAAATTAAATGGCAATAATATTGTGATAACAAAAGAATGTCCATGTTGTCACATGGAAGCAATTGCACCTGCAACAAGAAATGCTATAAGAAGGGCTGAGCAAGCGGTAACATAGCCAAACAAAGGTTTCTAGGAAGGTGGAGGGTTAGAGGCTTTTCATGGCAATGTTGGGAGGCTTGTCAAACAAGTGGTAGGTAGCGTGACATAGCGATAGAAAATAGGACATCTAGCATGGCAATGATAGTAATGGTATCCAGGGAAATGGGTCATCTTGTCGGATATCCCGCTTGGAAGAAGAACGAGTCCATGAAGAAGACGAGCCAACATAGTCGAATGAATCCTCACACTCCGAACGCTTTCGGAACTCTATCGAGAAGGAAAAATCTGAACAACAATCAACACACGAGAAACACCACAACATATTCATGGCATGATGCGCAACCAAGTATGATGCATGTCCGGTTTAGATATGCAAGGCATGTCATGGCAAGAACAACAAGCAACTACTACTCATTAAGTGAAGTTCAATTTGCAATGAGTTGCATATTGATGAAACTCCACGTTTGAATTATTTAGTTCAGTCCCGTTTAGGTACTCATCAATATTAAATGTTGTTAAACATGGCAAGAGGTTAAGCATGAACAACTATATCATCCAGGCATTTTAAATGAGTCCGGAAGCACATCTAGCATTTCCGAAACATCCCCATAAGCATAATACGAATTTGGTCCAGATCTGTCCTAACAAAATTTTAGAGTTGTTAAACAGCAAAATAAATGTCACCATGAGATTCTATGCATTTTTCTAGCCAAGTTACATATGTGGAATTTTTTTATCGGAGCTACGGTTTAGTAGTTATGAAATAAATCATTTTAGCAAGGCTTCTACGCAAATTACATGAAAACAGCAAGTTAAACATTTTAAACATATGTGAGAGTTGGAAATTGCGAATCTACATGAAATTCTAGTCAAGTTTCATATATAATTTGTTTTAATCCGATGCATGGATGTGAATTATTAAATGCATGATCATTTGGATCTTTTCTGCAAATCTGTAAAAAACCCTAGCTAAATTGCTAAATTTGCAATGCAGGAAAAAACACACACACGGGCAAATCACCGGCGCAGGATAGCTATGCATGCACTGGGCGAAGGACAGCGTGCGCGAGGGGGGATCACCTTGGGCCCGGTGGGCCAGCTCGGAGGAGCGGCTGGCTGGGCCGAGCCCAAGCGAGGGTGTTGGAGCGGGCGAGCGGCTCGTCCCTGACCTCCTGCCCGACACAAGTAGGCAGGGCGACAGCGCAGAAAGGTCAACGACGGCAAGGGCGACATGAGGAGCCGGGCTCCGGCAAGGGGGGGGGGGCGGGGAAGGCCAGATCTGGCGAGGCCGGAGCCATTCCCGGCGGCGGCGACGAGAATCGGAGGCGGGGCAGAGTAGATCGGGCGGCGGCCATGGAGGATCTTGCGAGGATGGAGAGAGAGCGGGGTGAGGTGCAGGGAAGATAGGAAGGAAGAGAGAGGAACGTGAGGGGCGGCAATGGTCGGGATGGCTCGGGCACTTGGGGAGTGCTAGCGGCAGCGCTCCTGGCTTCGGGGGGGGGGGAGGGGGGCGCTCGGGCACTAGCAATGACGGATCGGGCTTGGCGGTGGGCCTGGATGGGCTTCGCGCGCCGGTGCGAGGAGGAGGCTGCTGGTAGCTGCGGGGTGGTGGGAGGCTGGCGGTGACAAGTGGCGGAGCTAGGGTTGGGCATCACGGAATTTGACGTGGGAGGTAGGGGAAGGCTATTTTTGGATGTGGGGTGTCCATATATAGCAATTTTGTCTAGGGTTTGGGTCTAGGGATGGTTTTTCGACCCTCCGATCGCGATCGGGCGGTCGGGTAGGAGGGGTAGGTGTAAGGTGGGCTAGTGGGCTGTGTAGATGGGCTATGAGGAGAAGAGAGGGAGTTTTGTGGCCCGTGACACGAGGTTTTAAAACACCGAAAAACGTCCGACGAATAATCGATGACCGCACTCGGAATGTGACGAAATTTGGTAGGCGGCCTTCCTACACTATAATAAGACCGCACGCCAAGTTTCGACCCAATCCATGAATATTTTTCTCGCACTTTAAAAATAATATTTTAACAATGCCGCGGGCGTGTGCATGTGTGGTTGGTCTTGAAACGGGCAACAACAAGAACAAAGAGAACCGGCGACTACGAACGGATGCAAGTTTTCGAAAACGGGTAACGATGTTATGCATATGATGCGAATGATGCGATGATGAATGCGACAACCACACGAATCACAGTCGAGAACGGAAATAACAGGGGAATCTTCTGGAGCATGGGTCCTGGGCTGTTACAATTGATACGACGCTACAACTAATGTTTAGTAGCAGCGCGTTTTGACACACGCTACTGCTATATGTACTTAGTAGTAGCGCTTTCCATCCAACGCTAAAGAGAGCTACTACTATATTTTCTCATGTTTTTTTGCTATGTATTTGTGATGTTTCTGTACATGTTTCATACAGTATTCTAATCATATCGTAAACATTCAATATGCCAATCATATCATACACATAATAGTCTCATCATATCACCCAACACAAATCATGTTGTCACATCATATTCACGATATAGCTATACAAGTTACATGCCATCTCTCATCATACATAATGTAGTACTTCTTGAGGCGTCGGTTCGTATCCCTCTCTCGCACTAGCGTGAACCTAAACTAACTACTAGCTGTCGCTCGGAAACTGGAAACCGGTACACGTGTGCCTAACACTCCGACCACTCGTCGTATACTCCTAGCGTAGCACTTCTTCGCCATCGATGATCTATGCACCTGCATTGTCACATGAGTTGATGATATGCAACATATATAGTTGAGCAACAGAAAGAGACAGACTTGGCAAATATAGAAGCGACATATCATAAGCATAAATAACAAAGTTCATCGTACCCAAAATGCCCTAACTAGAGTGGTCTTCGCTAGATGAGGAGGATGGTTTAGTTACATCACAAATAAAGTTTTGTCATGCATAACTCAAAGTTTCGTCATAGAGAAAGTATGGACTAAACAAACACATTGTCATATATCGTCAATCACTCCAACATGTCATGCCATCCATCCAAGTCAGGGAGATAGTACCCGGGCATAGTGAAAGGCTTCAGGTCGATACGCTGAGCGGCTTCACGTGTTCGGACGTCTTCCCGCGACATTTGCCCTTCTTTGTAGAACATCCCTGTTTTTCCGAGGACCTCCTTCATGATGATTTGGGCAAGTTCACGCTGGATGTGATAGAACTCAGCTCAGAGTCGATGATCCGAGATATCTCCTAGGTTCTTTGCCCATTGCAGAATATGGGCATCACCAGATCCATGTGACATGCGAAGGTTCTGCTGATCCCGTCTGTACTCCAGAATGTGGTGGAGGACATAGAATCCATTGCTGATAGTACCACTCGGTTTCCATCAATCATCCAATGTCATAGGCGCTAGTATTGAGATACTGTAGAGTGTCATCGTCATCCTCATCGATGGCATCCATATCATGCATTGGTTCTTCGACGACAGCGACGTCATCAGCGACTAATGGAGCCTCTTCCTCACCCTGTTCGCTATCACCTGACACAACATGCGACGCTAATTGGGTAGGTGGGGTGTTGATGTTCATACCTTGCTGAGGCTGCATGGTCGTGGGTGTGCTCTCGGCCACCTCCAAACGAAGCATACTATTTGGCCACAACATGACCCACCTCTTGCAATCGCCGAGCTGCCGCGGGGTCTCGTCATCATCTCCCCCTAGTACCGTAGGAGCCAAATTCTCGTGGCCTGGTTTGACACTGGCCATGGAAACCTTGAAGACGCCAGGGGATCGGCCGATTGTGGAACAATTGTTGCTTCGGATTCACTATCATCGCCATCCCCACGTCCACCTTCTGGCCACTGATGGTGTA
This sequence comes from Hordeum marinum, assembly GCA_022496015.1. NCBI lineage: Eukaryota > Viridiplantae > Streptophyta > Magnoliopsida > Poales > Poaceae > Hordeum > Hordeum marinum. Next base: position 394,142,802 of record CM039672.1, read on the forward strand.
CAATATGGTGCACGGGGTTACGTCGGTATGCAAAGACATGTCTGCGATGTGAGACATACGAAAGGCAACGGAAACGGGAGATTATACATTTATTGAAGAGGTCCGGTGTGACAGGTACCGTGAGGGTGTTGATCTCAACCAAAGACGAAGCACTGCCGAGCACGTCCGAGACGGAGGACGGGCTGCTATGAGCTGGTGCGGGAGCCGATGCAGGAGCAGGTGGGGGAGCCGGTGCAGGAGCAGGTGCTGGTGCAACGCTAGTCGAGCTTCTCCCGAAGAAGTTGGGAAGGGGAAAATCTGCTACCTCTTTATTTGGAAATTGCCCGCTCCAGCTGACGACAGTCGGAACCAAGACACCATTCGAAGTTGCAATCTCCGATTTTGCGATAGCTACCGCAATCGCAACCTTCTTATCTACCGCAATTGCAACCTTCTTGTTGATGTTTTCTTCATTTAACCTCTGTCTTTCCTTTCTCTCCTCTATATAAATATGCTCAAGGGGGTTTGCTTGCCTGACAGTTCTAAAGATGGTAAAGGTCTTCATCGGTGACACTGATTTCATCGTCGGAACAACGTCTACCGAGAGGGAACAACACTGGCAAACAGAGAAATGAACACATTCAACGTGATGCAAGAAACATGATGCATGAAATGGCATGTTAAGGTACTGAATTAACCTAGTGCTATAGGTAGCCATATTAAGTGAAGTGGAATTCAAATATACACTAAATTCCAACTCCAACACTATTTATTAAATTATCCTAATCATGAAATGTCCTACTTTGGGATGTTAACTTTCTCAAACATGCATGACCATGGCATAAACAGATTCATTGGATTTTTCTGATCATTTTTCATATATAAATTATTTTTCATATATTAATTGATTTGTTTTAATTCCAGAAATTCTTTACTGTATTAGCATGATTTCATAGAGACATCAGCAGGTCAACAGGGCTGGTCCAAGTCAAACCAGACCAGTGGGACCCCCATGTCAGTGGCTCTGGGTTAACCAAAGGGTTAATTAGTTTTAAATAGGTTTAGTTAGTAGCTGGGCCCACTGTTAGTGACACATGAGCTTAATTAGATTTAATTAATCCTAACAATTTCCCTAAGGGCCTGGGCCCACTAGTCAGTCACCCATTAGGTTAATTAATTAACTTAGTTAAGTTAACACTTAACCTAAACTTAACCAGAGCTAGGTCCCACCTGTCGCTGACTCTAGGAGGTCAAACCTCCAGTCAGCAGGGCCAAACCCGCCGGCGTTCAGCCGCCGATGATGGCAGACACGGCAGAGGGCTCGGGTTTTGCCCCAGAGCACCATTCGGAGCGGGGTTTGCTCCTACGTGATCCTCGGAGCGAGCCGCATCCATTGGAGGCCTCGGTTGGAGCTGGGGTCACCGAAGCTGACGGTGACAAGCTATATTGCAGTGACCGGAGCTCAGCTGAGGAGAAAAACGCGGCTAGGGTCGAGCAGGACAGCGGGAATACGGGGAGGAGCGAAGGGGGCTCATAGGGATGCCGATGAGCTGGCCAGCGGGCTCGGGGACAACCGGGACGACGCAAATCGATGGCGAGGATCCACGACGGCCGAGGGTGAAGATGGAGGAACTGGCGATGACTGCGGCCTCCCGACGATGCTCCGCTCGGAGGAGAGGACAAGGCGATGCGGTGGAGCTCGTGGGCACTAGGGCAGGGCGAAGCATGGCCGGAGGGTGCGGCAGCAGCGAAAGGCAGCGAGCGGCGCTCTCGGTTCCGGCCAGGAGGGGAAAAGCAGAGGAGAGCGAGGGGAGAGAGATGGAGAGGGGGGATGGATCCGGACGGCTCCGGGTTCTCAGCCCCTCCTCTAGCCAGGCTAGTAGGCCGGGGGAGGTGGCCACAGCGCAGGCATGCCCGGCACGCAGGTGCTTCTCCTCCTGGCAAGAGGAAGAAGACACTGATGCCCTTGGTGGGCTGGGCTGGCTACAGAGCTGGGCCAACAGGTACTCCCTCTCTCTTTTTCTATTTTCCTCTCTCATTTATTTCTGACATTTGTTTCATTTTCGTTTGGGCCACAAGGACGTAGCACAAAAATACCAACACATTTTCTGGAGTGTAGTTTGAATATTTCAAACCTCCCAAAAATGTTTCAGAATTTTTGGATGACTAAAATAATTGAAATGCTTTATTAGTGATTTTCAGAAACTTTTCCTATTTTATTTAATTTAACAAAATAGTTGTTAAAATATAATTCACCCTTGATATGTTGTTGCCAACATTTATCAAAGAGGGGGAACATTTTTGAAGAGCATTTTGGATTCACTCAAATAACTTAATAGTTTAACCTATTTGAATTTTATCTGTGCTAGGGTTTGATCACCCCCATTTCAAATTAATTTGAATTTAAACATGATGACATGATGCACATGCTGATGTTGATGCAAACAATTCAAGCAAATTCTAGGGCTGTGACAACTCACCCCCACTAAACAAGAATCTCGTCCCGAGATTCAAGCATAGGGTAAGAAGTCAAAGGGACACAAACTACCACAATCTTCATGATCCTAGTGCCCTCCTCACAGTTGTTCATTCATTGCCTCATGCTAGTCTTGAAATCTTTGCCTTTGGGATCTTCATCCAATAGAAAGACAACAGAGATAGAAAGCTCTACAAGAATCGATCTTTACGAAGATCGAGCAACTCATGACCAACTCATGGAATGAGACGTAATAACATCTCTTGAGCTAGAACACAAAACACACATCGAGAACAATGAATTAAGTAGATGATGGAGGTCCAATTGGTAGGCAACAATTCCACGCTAAAGCAGATGGTGAAGAGGTTTGAAAGTAGCGAGGAGTTAGTTGCCCTTCATACCATAACGGGCACCTTAGGGAAGGTGACTCGTAGGATTACCCCTTAAGAGGAAAAAGAATTACTTTTGATACAAAGATCATTGAAACTCTTCATACCAACCTAAGGCAATTCACAAGTGATTGTTGGAAGGAATTCAATGAATGGCATACTCAGATCGGAGGGAAACTAGAGTTATAAAACAACTCGGCAACGAAAGGCACATTCCAATTAATACCGAGAGTATAACCCCATGTCTGAGCGTGCTCTCAAGAACTTGAGCATTTCCATATCCATCAAAGTTTTTACCAACATCCGTACCAAGGATCCTGGCAACACCTCATACTACCATGATGAATATTGATGGAGGATGCAGATGCAAAGGAAGACAACACTTTCTCAGATTTCACGTTAGCTATGCCAAGGGAGCGAAATCTGGGTGATCGACCGAGAGACATTTAGCACTCCGCTTCTAATGTTCTCCTTGGTGTACTAGCATATCCTGATTATAGATAATGCTTGATATCCAACACATCAAGTAAAAGGTCGGACTTTGGGGATTCCAAGGGTCCATGAGGAATAACTTCTGAATAAGTCATACGAAAACCTCATGGGGAAATGGCTAAGGTTGCTGATATAAGATATTATAGTAATAGGTTTTCCAGCAGGTGTGTTAGCTAGAACATCACTTTCCGGTTACAGAGAGACCAATATTATAATTCTTGGGAAATGTCCCAACCATTATATATGCCCGAGATTCAGATATGGTTGGTGTCAAGATAGTCCAGACTCAGCATGTCTGAAAGTGAAAGGTTGCAACACAAATCAAAGGGATGACATTGCAAGATTCTCGGGAAATGAACTGTGGAAGCGAACTCCAAAACATAAGCTGGATTGCAAGACCCACATGAACACGGTGTCCAAGATAAGTGTGGTCATATGGAGAGCTTACAACAAAACACTACCGAGTTCTGGATGGAAGCATCATTGGGGAAACAAAGTCCTTGCATAAGTCATACGATTAGCTCTTATGAAGGAACTCTTTTCCTTAAACAAATCAATCGGTGGCTTGGTGTGCTAGGAGATACATATGGAATGGAGGTTGCAAGTCTACCAAACCAGAGAATACTTCGCACATGCATGATTGACTTGAGATAATCCCAAAGGAAGAAAGATAACTTTCCTCGAATTCATGGTGGCAACTTGCATCTAATGCACGTGAACTAAGAGGGAGTCACTTCTTACACCTAACATATACTTCACACATGGAACATGAAGATATGCCTACAAAAGTTTCCAATACTAGCTTCATGTCCGTCATGAGTCATGGGATATACGAGAATGTTGCGGATGGGCTCAACAACAATTCATTGAGGTATCCAAATGGATGCAATTCCACAACTATGAGAACAAAGTGATAGCATTGGTGAGACCAAAAGATATAATGGTGTATGCTCGAGGATACATCCACGAGTAAAACAACATTAGGAAGAACTTGGGTTCTGATTTTGATTTGACGATAGCCCATACTCAAATCAAAGGTTGAACAAGATAATAGGTGTAACAATTGATCACATGGATTAATTGATGAAGATATCATCTTTCTTCGACACCCACACAAGACATCCCTTTGGAAATAACTAAGTCAGGCAAAGATTTTATCTTTCAACTCTCCAAGTTGTTGTTTAGCTTAACCAACTAGTTCAGGGGTATCCAATATAGATTCTTGGAGAAAGGTGGTTTATAGAAAAACCATCTTGATCACAAATTGAACATAACAGTCAAGGAACACCTTGGTAATACTTTTGAGAAGATATTCGGAAAATCATGATCCTCTGATATGTTATCAATCTCGAGAACAATGTTGCTTTTCAAGGCAAGACGATATGATCAACAGAGCGAAGGATTGATACAATCCTAACTCATTGATCGAAAAGTGCACCATGGAAAATGGACTAGGTAGCACAATCAATCTTAGTATGAAAATTCAGTGACCATCACACCAAGAGTGAGATTATTGTCCATTAACTAACAAACAACAAAGTTGCTAGGAGTATTGATTTCACACATCACAATTCTCTTGTCGGTTTTCTGGTTACAGATAACACAAAGACCGGGGAATGAATGATGATGACGTGAAGTATCAGTACATCAAGATTTCATAAAAGGGAGTGCAGTTCTCATGACGATCTTGACATGAAGAGGGTAATACCTCAAGGTAGAACAGAGCAAAAGCTGAATTGGCATTTTGATCTACGGAATACAACTGCTTTGACCCAATCCAAGAATGGACGAGGTATGGGAGTTTGCTTCGCCTAGTCATTCTGAAATAGAATGGCTTGACAGACCACAAGAGTATTCGACATCGATAAGACAATGCATGACATACCCTTGACTATCCACTGATAGCTAAAGGTCAGAATACAATTGAAGAAGGGCAACTCAAGAGCACATGATTTTTTTTGAGTTGTAGATGCATGTATTGAATATGTCAAACAGAGTTCAACATGTTTCTTCTAGACAATCCATGCAAAAATGTAGGATTGACAGAGTCTCAGTTATGGAATGGAGAATTCATCAAGAGCACTCATGTTGTGATCTTTTGTTCACAAAGAACTTCTGCCATAACTGATTCATGGTATTGGAAGAATGATATACCACAAACCTTGAAGACTATAACAATGTTACTAATATCCTAAAGGAACGAGCAAATACTATCAACGGAAGTGAGAAGAATGATTCTTGGGTTCAAGAACCCAGATACAGAATACCTATTGACTAAGTAGCATCACAACATGTTTTTGATAATGGTGGCCAGAATTATCACAGTGGAAGCAAAAGACACAACTAGACTATTGGGTGGTCCACTAAAACAACATGGTTTCCTAAACACCTTCATAAACAATGTCGAGGTAATAAAGTACCTCAACTCAACAATTAATGTGCTTTGTCTGGCCTGAAAGACATTGACTCGAGATTAAAAAGTTTTGCAATTGCATCAGATAATTTAGAAACTTGGATAACTCGGACGACATAACGGCTGTACGGGCATGAAATATGGGGCAACCTACACAAGAAAACTAACAACATGACCATGAATTCTTATAGAGACATTGATCCAGAAATACAACATCTTTCCTATAGGTCTCCAGCTTAGTAACTCGTCATCCTAATAGATAGATGAGAAGGCCTAGTTCTTAATCCCCGTAGTAAAGAAGAGGGTGACTCAGAATTAGAATTACACAAGTAAAGGAGTAAAAAGAGCCTTACGTTCCCTTCCACAATCAATTCCCTTATATAACTAAAGCAGTTCTAGACTCAACATCGACCAGTTTGGCTTGGTAGTCCTACAGGCAGTCAAGCTCTGATACCAAAGCTGTCGGAACCCTGATCCTAAGCCATAAGAATCCAGCCTTTAACACATCACATCACTTTACGGTCTCATGCATGGTTATCTCCACGGCTACCACCTTACCTGGGACGGGACCGTTTGCGTCTTTTGACTCACGTATGTGAATGTGTCGCTAGCATTCAAATGTCAAAGAACCCAGGCCAACATGACTAGTCATAGAACCCAAGTGGCACATCCGTACAGGGACATGCATACGTAACCCAACAATGCAGGTGTCGATCTCTAGCGTGTGTAGACGAGTCATAGCAAGCTACAAGGACTCCATTACGTCGTGGGACAAAAATGTCATCACTGCACGTAGACGAGTCGTAGCAAGCTACAGGGACTCCATTACACTGCGAAACATTCCCTGAAGAGACAACCGCAACAGCAAAGAAGGATACATGCCGGTCAATCAATGTGTCTGGAGCAGTAGAAAGCTACCAAGGCTCGGTGGAAGCACAAAGAGGCATTTCCCCGTAAAGAGTACTACTAAAGGCACACAACTAGGTGTCGAATCCCATACATACCGTTGCACGTCACACATACGCACGACGTGCCCGATATGCATAGATACAACTATGGCATCACAACATAACCATACAACATTACAATATTTACTTAGAAGGCTCGGAAGAGCCAACACAATAAGATGTTACAAGCATGTGTCACAAGACCCAACATTCAGAGCATTCAAACAAACAAGCGAAAGTTTAAATATGTCTAGGTACAGACATTTATAAAAGTGGTTGGAGGAGCCTGTAAGGCTACAAAGACCCTACCAAAGGAATCAGACCTCTGTCTGAGATTCCCAAGCTAATCCGGTCAACATCGAACTTCACGTCATAAATACCACTAATGAGACCGCCGTCTCCTCTGCAAAAACATAAATTAAGCAAACGTGAGTACATGGGTACCCAGCAAGACTTACATCAGAACTAACTACATATGCATCAGTATGAATGAAGGGGGTTGTGGAGTTTATTGTAGCAAGCCAGCTTTGACTCTTGGCTAACCTGTACTACGACTACAAGTGCTTTCTTTAAGGTGGGATAGCGCACACGAGTCCACATATTCACCAAATCAATACACCACTATGGATCCACTTCCGTCTCCCTATGAGAAGGCCATCCATAACACTCACACTTATCTTGCGTGTTTTAGAGTATCCACTTCAAGTTGTCTATGAACCACATAAGTTCTCCAAGTAGTGCATATCCGAGGACGCGGCTATTCGAATAGATTCATAACCTTGCAGGGGTGTACTTCTTCACACATGCTCCCGCCACTTATCGCCATGTGCACATAAAAGGCACCTCGGTAACCTTCAAGCGGAAGCCCAATGAGGGAGTCGGCCATGACCGTCAATCACACAAGACCCTAGTCCAGGTTTATCACCTATTTGAGACTGAACCCGCATGGAAGTCCGGCCGAAGTTTCCGCTACGGCCTCAAACGATGTGCGCAGGGTTCCCAAGCCCACCGTTCGGGTGCCACTTGGTACACCGTGCCACTGTGCATCTACCGTATCACAGTCCACCCCGTTAGGCAGCACTATGCATGGCCGCCAACACTTTTCCTACAAACACCTGAAAATAGTTGCAACTCCTAGACAGAGGTCTAGGCGATTAATGGGTCGAGAGGGTCAATTAAGTATCCCAATGTGCGGTAGTATCTTATCTTGGATAACATACACAGAACTCAGTTCTTAAGGACGGTCCCAATGAGACAACCTACCATGTACTCCTACATGGCCTCTCATCGCTACCTTTACCAAATCATGTTCACACACTTAACTCTCACAAAGTAGGACATGTACACTGCCATTCCGATTCATTGCCTAGATGGATCAGAGCTGACACGACACGACTCTAAGCATAGCAGGCATAGCAATTAAGCAAGAATGGATGAGTAAGCAAAACAAGGCTCAATTAGTTGCTAATCATGCTAAGTGGTTTCAACTATTTATTGTGGCAAAGACATGTCATGCAAAGGAATGGGTTCAACTACCGAGGACATGTAACAATTGAATCGTTGTTGTCCTAATGCAGTAAAAGAGAGGAGGAGCGAGAGAGTGGGTTCATATCAATATGCTCAAGGGGGTTTGCTTGCCTGACACTTCTAAAGATGGTAAAGGTCTTCATCAGTGACATCGATTTCATCGTTGGAACAACGTCTACCGAGAGGGAACAACACCGGCAAACAGAGAAATGAACACATTCAATGTGATGCAACAAACATGATGCATGAAATGACATGTTAAGGTACTGAATTGACCTAGTGCTATAGGTAGCCATATTAAGTGAAGTGGAATTCAAATATATACTAAATTCCAACTCCAACACTATTTATTAAATTATCCTAATCATGAAATGTCCTACTTGCGGATGTTAACTTTCTCAAACATGCATGACCATGGCATAAGCAGATTCATTGGATTTTTCTGATCATTTTTCATATATAAATTATTTTCATGTGACTTACAGATTAATTTCTATGATTTTTAGAAGTTTTAAACATTTTCTGAAAATATTAAATCATTTATTGATTTGTTTTAATTCGAGAAATTCTTTACTGCATCAGCATGATGTCATAGTGACATCAGCAGGTCAACAGGGCTGGTCCAGGTCAAACCTGACCAGTGGGACCCCCATGTCAGTGGCTCTGGGTTAATCCTAACAATTTCACTAAGGGCCTGGACCCACTAGTTAGTCACCCATTAGGCTAATTAATTAACTTAATTAAGTTAACACTTAACCTAAACTTAACCAGAGCTAGGTCCCACCTGTCACTGACTCTAGGAGGTCAAACCTCCGGTCAGCGGGGTCAAACCCGTCGGCGTTCAGCCGCCGGTGACGACAGACATGGCAGAGGGCTCGGGTTTTGCCCCCAGAGCACCATTCGGAGCGGGGTTTGCTCCTACGCGATCCTGGGAGCAAGCCGCGTCCATTGGAGGCCTCAGTTGGAGCTGGGGTCACCAAAGCTGACAACGGCAAGCTATATTGCGGTGGCTGGAGCTCGGCTAAGGAGAAAACGTGGCTAGGGTCGAGCAGGGCAGCGGGGATACAGGGAGGAGCGAAGGGGGCTCACAGGGATGCCGATGAGCTGGCCAGCGGGCTCGGGGACGACCGGGACGGTGCGAATCGACAACGAGGATCCACGGCGGCCGGCAGAAAAGATGGAGGAACTGGCAACGACTACGGCCTCCCAACGATGCTCCACTCAGAGGAGAGGACAAGGCGACATGGTGGAGCTCATGGGCACTAGGGCAGGGCGAGGCATGGCCGGAGGGTGCGGCAGCAGCGAACGGCAGCGAGCGATGCTCTCGGTTCCGGTCAGGAGGGGAAAAGCAGAGGAGAGCGAGGGGAGAGAGATGGAGAGGAGGGATGGATCTGGATGGCTCCAGGTCCTCATCCCCTCCTCTAGCCAGGCTAGCAGGCAGGGAGGAGGTGGCCGCGACGTAGGCATGCCCGACACGCAGGTGCTTCTCCTCCTTGCAAGATGAAGAAGACACTAATGCCCTTGGTGGGCTGGGCTGGCTACAGAGCTAGGCCAATAGGTACTCCCTCTCTCTTTTTCTATTTTTCCTCTCTTATTTATTTCTGACATTTGTTTCATTTTCGTTTGGGCCACAAGGACATAGCACAAAAATACCAACACATTTTCTGGAGTGTAGTTTGAATATTTCAAACCTCCTAAAAATGTTTCAGAATTTTTGGATGACTAAAATAATTGAAATGCTTTATTAGTGATTTCAGAAACATGTCCTATTTTATTTAATCTACCAAAATAGTTGTTAAAATATAATTCACCCTTGATATGTTGTTGCCAATATTTATCAAAGAGGGGGAACATTTTTGAAGAGCATTCTGGATTCACTCAAATAACTTAATAGTTTAACCTATTTGAATTTTATCTGTGCAAGGGTTTGATCACCCCCATTTCAAATTAATTTGAATTTAAACATGATGACATGATGCACATGCTGATGTTGATGCAAACAATTCAAGCAAATTCTAGGGCTGTGACACGCATCATTAGAGGGGCGATGGAGTTGATGTAGATGCCCTACGTGATTGAACCCCCCTCTGGCAGATTACCAGAAAAAGCTCCAAGATTGGATCTCTCGGGAATGGAGGCTTTTGGCGACGGAGAAGTGTTTTTGTGGCTTGGTGTTATAATGATGGAATATTTGCGAATTTATAGGCTAAAGATTAGGGTTAGGGGAGGTGTCGTGGGTCCACAAGCCTGCCCGATGCGCCCTACCCCCCTGGGCGCGGTCCTAGGGCTTGTGGCCTCACGTTAGGTCCTCTGCCTTGGTTCTCAAGTCTCGTAGTTTCCTTTCGTTCCAGAAAAAATCATTCCGAAGGTTTTATTCCGTTTGGACTCCGTTTAATATTCCTTATCTTCAATTCTCAAAAACAAGGAAAAAACAAAAACTGGCACTAGGCTCTAGATTAATAGGTTAGTCCCCAAAATAATATAAAATAGCATATTAATGCATATAAAACATCGAAAACAGATAATATAATAGCATGGAACAATCAAAAATTATAGATACGTTGGAGACGTATCATCATCCCCAAGTTTAATTCCTGCTCGTCCTCGAGTAGGGAAATGATAAAAACAGTATTTTTTATGTGGAATGCTACCTAACATATTTATCCATGTAATATTCTTTATTGTGGCATGAATATTTATCCATGTAATATTCCTGCTCGTCAAGGGGTGGCATCGGACGTTCTTCTACGTGAAGAATGCCAACCCGCAATTGGAGTACATCCGGCGGCTGCCGTTCGTTAACAAGCAGTCCTCCGGAGCGAACTGGTCGGGGGCTGCCCTGCGCGGAGTGGCTCTGGAGGAGCTCGGCTGGCTTGCGCAACTAAGGAGCAGGGAGGGGCTGGTCGCCTTTGATCTGGTGGCGGACTTCATTGCTCGCCGGGTGTTGCCTCTCCAGATGAGGACGCACCGGATCTGCGATATGTCCGGCCGCCACGACCCCTGCCGGCTGACGACCGTTGACCTGTCGTCGACTCAGGTGGCACAGTGGGTAAAGGCCATCACGACGTTCAAGCTGGTGCCGGTGTCATGGACTTCCGGAAAGGAGTCGTACTGCCGGCTCAATCGACCTCCTCTGGTACGTTCTGTTGAGGCGGATCTTTTTTGTTTGAATCTCCCGAGCCGGTCAGCCGACATCCGTCCTTACTCCTTCGTGCTGACCACAACTGTTCGTGTGACAGAATACGCCGAACAGCCCGCACCCCCAGGTCTTCGAGGCGGAGCGCGACCAATCTGACTCTAAAGACTACGAGTAGGGAGGCCCGCCTGAAGAGGGGGTCAACTTCTTAGGGGAGGTCGAGGAGGCGGCCAACCCGGGAGCCGGAGGGCCCAGCAGAGTCGGGGGGTCTGGAGCAGCCGAGCATCCCCGCGGAGCCGGTGAGTATCCTATCGGTCCCACGATCAGGGACTGGACTGACAATGATGATGACGATGATGATGATGATGATGATGCTGATGATCCTGAATGCGCCTCATCTTCACTTCAGCAGGGCCAGAGCGGGCGGAGCGAGGAGTAGCCGGCTCATGCCCCGACAGCCGGAGCCAACAACCGGTCGAAGAGGCCGGCTCAGGGGGATCCGGTGGCCCTTCCACTTGCCCCTAAGCGGGTGAACGTGGCTGCACGGAAGCCACCAGCACGCGTTAGGCGGGCTCTGCCCGTCGTTATTGGGTAAGTGTCTTCTTTCTTGTGTAGGTTCCTCTCCTAGCTGCAGATTGGCGGGTGCCTGACCCTTGCGTGCCTTAGGGACCCCATTGAACTCCATGATGGGGAGTCAGCGGCCGACCCGACGGACGCCGCTAGCCGGCTGGACCGCAAGCACGCGGCCACCCAGTATGAGGAGAAGAGGAGGCTCGCGGAGCTGCGAGCCTCAAAGTCCGGAGCCCAAGGCGGGGCCTCGCGCTCCGGGACTTCGAACAGCGGGAGGCAGAGGAGGTCCGCAGACCCTGGGCGGGCGTCCGACTCGGCGGCAGAATCGACCCGCCTGTCGAGGCCTCCGTCGAGCGAGCCGCGAGGGGCGGTTGTGGAGCCGGCCATGCCCCCGTCTGCGGAGGAGGCGACCCAACTGAGGGACACGGCTATGGAGTCGGCCCCCACGGAGACCCAACCGACGGTCCCGGAGGTGACGCCACGTGCGGCCAAACCGACCCGGGTCGACGTGCCGGAGGCTCCGGCGGCCCTAGAGGCGGTGCCGGAGGCGGCAACAGAGGCTGCACCGGAGGCGCCGGCCAAGGAGATGTAGTGTCACATCCGTAGCTAGCTTACATAAGAAAACATGTGTGTGCATCATGTTTCACTTTTTACATCAATTTGAAATGGGGATTAAAAGAAACCAGAAACACTCCATTTGAATCAAACCAACTTAATGATTGTGAAAAACCAACAAATCCAAAATGCCCATCTAAAATGTCCCCTATGTGTGATAAATGTCGACATGAATATACCAGGGGTCATTCTAAATATCTGAATATTTATAGCTTTTCAAAAATAAATATAAAAGCTTCTGAAAATGCCAAATAAAGCATTATAAATATTTTAGTTTTCAAAATATTCTAAAACTTTTTATAGAAGTTTGAAATATTCAAACTAGGTTCTATAAAATATTTGGGATATTTTATACCTAGCATTTGTACCTAAATAAATAAATAAAACAAATGTCAGAAAAATAAAACAAAAACTGGAATTCAAAAAAAGGAAAGGAGGCAGCACCTGGGCCGGCCCAGCTGGCCCAACACCGTCGTCGTCCTCCAGGCGGCCAGGAGGACGAGCGCGTGCCCGTCGCGCGTGCGCAGAAGCTGCCACGCAACTCCCTGCGCGCCTGCATCCCCCACCGCGCTGGCGAGAGGATGAGGATGCGACTGCCGTCCCCATCTCTCTCTCTCTCTCGCATTCACCCTTGCCTCTTCCCTCTCCTCTCCCCGCCATGGCCGCCGTCTTCTCGCCGCCGTAGCCACCGCTCCAGCCGCTCCCCCTCGCTCCCGAGCCCCTATGTAGCTTCGATGTGACGTGCCGGTCCTCTGCGCTGAAAGAATCGATCCCGGAGGCCCCCAGCATCTACCTCGATGCCTTCTTATTCCTCGGTCACTGGAGAACGTTGCCGCCTGTTCGTCGCAAGCAGGGCCTCCCCGAGCCTGCTCTCATCATTGTTATGTCCTTTGTGAGCTCCTGCTCCCTTTCCCCCTCTTTCCCCCTTCGATAGTGCGTTCTAGCGCCGGATCCCTTCGGGTCCGAGAGCTTCTCGCCATCGGCGAGGACGTGGACGTTGCTGTAGCGGCCCAAGCTTGCACCTGAGCACGTAGTCGTGCTCAGGAGGAACCTAGCAGCCCTAGGAGCCCTTGGTTGGGCCATTCGAGCTCCGGCTCGATGAGCCCGTGCTTGCCCGAGCTCCGACAGCCGCCGTGCTCATTTCCGGCACCGTTTCCAGCCCCCCAGCCCCTGGGAGGTGTCGGGCTCGATGTGCGCGAGCACGCTGAGCCGATCGGTGCCCTCCGCCAGCCATTTGGTTGCTGGAGGAGGAAAGCCGATCCCCTCCGCCGTCCCTAACGTTGCCGGTGGCTCAACACCGGTGAGTCAACCAGTTTGACCACCAGGGGTTAGTCCGCTAGGTCACTGGCAGGTGGGCCCGGGCCCCGTTAATTAGGATTATGTTAAAAAATTAATTTATTTATTTAATTAAGTTAATGACCCACTGATAGTGGGCCCTGCCCTAATCTAATTAGTAATTAATTAATTAGTTAGCCCTCTTAGTAGCTGGGTCACTGACCAGTGGGCCCCACTGGTCAAGTTCGACCTGTCAACGGTCTGTTGACCAGCTAATGTCATGATGATGTAAGCTGATGCAATAATGAATTTTCTGAATTAAATTAATTCCAGAAACTATGTAAAAATTAGAAAATTGATAGAAATTAATCTATAACTCAGATTGAAATAATTTATATATGAAAATTTATCAGAAAAAATCAATGAATCCAATGGTTCTATTATCATGCATATTAGAGAAACCTAAGTAGATGAACATTGACATTTACTAATAGGTTAACATATGGAATATGTAAAGGAGAATGATTTTGAACCTATATTCAAAATCACTTCATTTAATTTGGACAGTAGTTGCATTAGCTCATCCATACTTGGTGCCATGTCATGATCATGCATCATATTGTTGCACTTTTCGTGCATTGATTGTTATTTATCTGCATTGCGGTAGGCCCTGCTTCTGAGGATACCTCCGAGTATTCCAACGAAGGAGAAAACCTTCCCGTTTCCCAGCAAGGCAAGCACCCCCATTGATCATTCCGATAACATCCCATTCTCTCGCTCCTGCTCTTGTTTACTGCATTAGGACAAACGTTCACTTGTCAGTCATAGACGGTAGATGAACCCATTCTTTTGCATGACCTGTCATTGTCATAGTAAATAGCTAAACCTTGCAACCTAGCATACCTGGTAGATGCTTGTGCCATGACGTGCTTTGCTTACTCTGCCTGCTATGCTTGCTATGCTTAGAGTTGTGTCAGGTCTGATTCATCTGGGTGATGAACTGGAGTGAAACAATGTTGTGCTGATGTGATAAGCTTATGATGAACCCGATTTGGTAAAGGTAGCGATGAGAGGCTATGTAGGAGTACATAGCGGGTTGTCTCATTGGGACCGTTCTTAGGAATCGTGTTCCGTTCTTGTGATCCAAGACTAGTTACTACCACATGCTGGGCCCTGAAATATGATCCCGCTCGACTTATAAATCGCTTAGTCCTTGGTCCAAGAGTTGCAAGTAGTTTTTGGTGTTTATAGCATGCTGGAGGCCGTGCGTAGCGCTGACCCTAGGGGTGGGTTATGACGCGGTAGGCAGTGGCATGGTGTACCAAGGGTCACCCGAATGGTGGGCTTGGGAACCCTGCGCACATCATTTGGGGCCGTAGCGGAAACTTCGGCCGGACTTCCATGCGGGTTCAGTCTCAAATAGCCGATAGCCTGGACTAGAGGTCTTATATGATTGACGATCGTGTCCGACTCCCTCGCTGGGCTTCCGCTTGATGGTTGCCGAGGTGCATGGTTTTATAAGAACACCACAATAAGTGGCGAGAGCGTGTGTGAAGAAGTACACCCCTTCAGGGTATGAAACTACTTGAATAGCCGCGTCCTCAGATATTGTCTACTTGGAGAACTTATGCTATTCATAGATGATTTAATGGATACTCATAAAAATAACAAGACAAATGTGAGTACCGTGGATGGCACTCTCCTAGGAGATTGAAGTGAATCCATGGTGGTGTATTGATGTGGAGTTAGTGGACTCATGTGCAATATCTAAAATCTAATCAAAGAGTTAAAATTGTGTAGTATAGGTTAGCCATGAGTCAAAGCTAGCATTGCTGCATAAAATCCACCACTGCCCTTGTTGATACTTGAGCATGATTAGTCTAGGTATGTTTTAAATACTTGATGTGTACGTTTGTACTCACGTTTGCTTAATAAATGTTGCAGATGAGACTCAAGACCCATCAGGTGGGTTCTATCTTGATGTCGATGATGCCGAATAGCTGGTGTCCCAGCTATGACCTTATGCCCTATGGCGGGCTATATATAGTCAGGCCATGTGCCTTTTTACCCTTTTCAACTATCTATACTCAGACAACTTTATACTTCCGCTTGGTTTGTATGACTTGAGTGTTGGGTCATGTGACCCCTACCTGTAAGAACATACTATGCAAGGCTCTTCCGAGCCTCTTAAATAAAAGTTGTGTTGATGTATGGTTATGTTGTGATGCCATAGTTGTATCTATGCATATCAGGCATGTCATGCATACGTGTGACGTGCAACGGTATGTATGGCATCCGACACCTAGTCATGTGCCTCTAGTAGTACTCTTTACGAGAAACTGCCTCTTTGTGCTTCCACCGAGCCTTGGTAGCTTGCTACTGCTCCGGACACATTGATTGGCCGGCATGTATCCTTCTTTGCTGCTGTGTCTATCCCTTCGGGGAAATGTCTCGCAGTGTAATGGAGTCCCTGTAGCCTGCTATGACTCGTCTACGTGCAGTGATGACATTTATGTCCCACGACGTAATGGAGTCCTTGTAGCTTGCTATGACTCATGTACACGCGCTTGAGGCTGACACCTGCATTGCTGGGTTGCGTATGTTTGTTTCCGTATGTATGTGCCACTTGGGTTCTATGGCTAGTCATGTCGGCCCGGGTTCTCTGTCATTTGATTGCCAGCGACATGTTCACATACGTGAGCCAAAAGACGCAAATTGTCCCGGCTAAGGTAAGGCTGCAGCCGTGGAGTTTAGCGTGCGTGAGGCCGCAAAGTGATGTGATATGTTACAATGTGGATTCATATGACTTAGGATAGGGGTCCCGACAGCATTCGTATCAGAGCCTAACTGACTGTAGGACTACCAAGCCAAACCGGTCAAAGTTGAGTCTAGAAACACTATAGAAAAGTAGGGGAATTGATTGTGGAAGGTAACATAAGGCTCTTTTTACTCCTCTTCCCAAGTTATTCCATTCTGAGTCATTCTCATTTTTTCTATGGGGTTAAGAACTAGGCTTCTCATCTATTGCTTAGGATGACGAGTTACTAACCATGGACTATTAGCTAGCTTGTTTGCAAGTGAACTTCGTACTCGAGTATTGTTGGTGTGGCAAACAGTTGGAGAAGAGATTTAAGTCTAGATAGTCGAGTGGTTATGCTATCCAATCTTTTGTAATTGTCTCAAAATCGTTTTTGAGCAATTACAGCCGTTATGCTGTCCAATTTCTGCTAGGATCTCTAATGTCTTTGCATCATTCTCTGTTTCAGATGCCCCCTCGTCCTCCCCGCCAGGTAGTCCGTCTGACCAGGTGCATCGATGTACCGGGTCACATGGCCATGTTGGTTAGAGTTATGATGGAGGCTGGTTACCGTTGGTACCCAGAGTACACAGTGGAGGAGCAGTATCGTGATTTCAACCAGAGCCATTATCTGTGTAGTGTTAAGATATATCCATCATATCCTGGAGCTGCAGAGCCGCTTCATTGGACTTATGGGTTAGGTGTCACCATAGACATGGCAGTTCAGGAGGCCGCCTACACCATGCTGACTATCATGAGGTTTCACCATGGTCTGCTTCAGAACATAGAGTTCTGTTATGTTCATGCTTCTCTGGGAGGAGAGGATAGTTATCTTAGTGCAGCCTACTATGATCATTCTCATGAGGACCCTAGGCTATAGGTGACTGCTCAGATGTTGGAGAACAAGGATCGTGATGCACATGCCCTTCGCATGGAACTTTATGCTACCCATGCACATCTTTGGACAGCCCTTACACAGCTAGCACCTGTCGTGCAGACAGGCTACGGAGATTTGGAGATGCTGAACCCATCGCAGACTCATCTGCCAACACGGGTAGACTGGCCCGATGTTGGAGGCACCACTCCTCTTCGAGGACCGCTGTTGCCACCAACATGGGGACCGAGGCCACATCCGTGTCCTTACGGTTTCTAGGGATCATAGGCTAGAGTGTTTCCAGATCCTCAGGTTCAGCTCCCGGGTCACGGGGGTAACCTATATGAGGCATTCTACGGCGATGCTTGAGTACGTGGATGTTAGTACTAGTATGGTAGTAGTCGTATTGCCACAGTCCTGCGTGTCTTGTGGGATATGACTGGGGTTGAGAGCTGAGTTCCAAAGGTGTAGATAGATAATGTATAGGAAGCTTGTAATGCCTTCGATGAGTTGTGTCATCTCTCTGTAGTTTGTATTTCAGCTTGGGTTTGTACTGAACTATGTCATGGTGTGTATGAATCATGGTGTTCATATGGCAGTTGTTATTACCATGTTGATCGGGTGTTCACCCCTACATGCCATACTGTCCAGTACATTCCTTATCTCATTCTTTAGAGTTGGTGTCTTCCTTGTCTAAGCTGTGGGTTTGTTTTCCCAGGATGGTGGCAACTAGGAATAACCCACTACCTGCCCCCAAGTAGGACGAGGGAAGTCATCCAAGGCAAGAGAATCTGCCCGAGGCGCCCTCCTTGGCAGAAGTGATGCTCGAAGCTGAACGGAACAAAAGGGAGACCAACAGGCTGTTGGAACGTATTGAGAAGAACATAGCACGTCCTTCCCGCAATGATCGCAATGATGGTGTGTCTCTCAATGACTTCTTCAAGCTATGCCCACCTAAGTTTCATCATTCGGTCGACCCGCTCGACGCGGATGACTGGCTGACCAGCATATCCAGCAAAATCCGAGCTGCCAATGTATTGGAGGCCAACAAGGTGACCTTTGCTGCATACTTTCTAGAAAGACCCGCCAATCTGTGGTGGGAAAATTATGAAGCTATGCGTCCCGCAGGCCCCGCATCAACTTGGGCAGATTTTAGTGAGGCATTCCGTACCCATCACATCCCGGAAGGGCTGATGGATCACAAGAGAGAGGAGTTCTGTGCTTTCACCCAGGGCAGAATGATAGTGGATGCCTATAGCCATGAGTTCGTCAATCTTGCTCGTTATGCTCCAGAGGAAGTGTCAACTAATGCCAAGAAACAGGCTAGGTTCCACAAGGGACTTAGTCCTGACCTCCGTCGAGATCTGCGCCTGCATGAGTGCACAACCTTCCAGGCTCTCGTCAACAAGGCTATCAATGTCGAAACTGGACAAATGACTATGAGGAAACTAGGAAGCACACCCATGACTTCAGCCCCGCATCTGGCTTAGGCTCCAACAAATGCCGGGTGTGGGTGCTCAACGCAGCTCTGCCACCAAGGTACACCGCGAGGCCATCCTTCTAGGCGCCTCGCCAGCTCAGCCCAACCCTCCAGCCCGGACATTCGGAGGTCCTCCTGCCGATGCTACTCCCCGCGTCACCGTTGTCTGCTACAAATGTGGAGAACCAAGCAACTAGTCCTGTGAGTGTCCTCAGAACAGTGATAAGACGGATGGAAGTGGGAAGCCGGGAAAAGCCTTCTATGTGAAGCCAGCTCCTGCTCGTGGTCGAGTGAACTATGTTTCAGCTGAAGAAGCCCTTGAGGATCCTGATGTTATCCTAGGTACGATCCTTGTCAATAGTCATCCACCATCTGTTCTATTTGATACTGGGGCATCTCATTCATTCATCTCAGAAAGTTATGCACAGTTGCATAACATGTCATTTTGTGATATGCCTTTTCCTTTAGTAGTTCAGACCCCTGGATAAAAATGGCAAACTTCTAGAGTGAGCCATGACAATGAAATTCTTGTGGATAGACTAGTCTTCCTAGCAACTTAGATAGCCCTCAAGTTTTCGGACATCAATATCATCTTAGGCATGGACTGGATGAAAGCCCACTATGCTAAGATTGATACTCATACGAGGAATGTTCAACTTACACATCCCTCAAGTGAGACAGTTAATGTCTCCACTCGAGCAGCCAAGCGCAAACTCTATTCTCTCAATGCTAGCCCTCTTCCAGAATTAGAAGATATTCCGGTAGTCCGTGACTTTCCGGATGTCTTTCTAGAAGAACTGCCAGGAATTCCACCTGTCAGAGATGTAGAGTTTGTGATAGAGCTCATCCCAGGGACTGTCCCAATAGCCAGAAGACCCTATAGGATGGCACCCTTAGAACTAGCCGAACTTAAGATACAACTCGATGAGGCTTTGAAGAAAGGTTTCATCTGTCCTAGTTCTTCTCCTTGGGCTTGCCCCGTCCTCTTCGTTAAGAAGAAGGATGGATCAGATCGGATGGTTGTGGATTATCGGCCAGTAAATCTGGTCACCATATAGAACAAGTATCCGCACCCCAGGATCAACGATTTGTATGATCAACTCGCTGGATCCTCTATCTTTTCCAAAATGGATTTGAGGTTGGGGTACCATCAAATCAGAATTAGAAACAGGGACATTCCAAAAACGGCTTGGGCTACTCGTTATGGCCAATATGAGTACACCGTCATGTCCTTCGGTTTAACCAATGCCCCAGCCACCTTCTCTCGCTTGATGAATTCGTTCTTCATGGAGTATTTGGATAAATTCGTTGTGGTTTACCTCGACGATATACTCATCTACTCGAAGAACGAACATGAACATGCCGAGCATCTAAGGCTGGCATTGATGAAACTTCGAGAGCACCAACTGTATGCGAAATTCTCCAAGTCTGAATTTTGGTTGCCAGAAGTGACCTACCTAGGCCACGTAATCTCTGGTAAAGGTATTGCTATCAATCCCGAGAGAGTTTAGGCCGTCCTTGATTAGACTCAACCTGAATCGGTTAAGCAAGTTCGGACTTTCATTGGCTTAGCGAGCTATTGTCGCCGCTTTGTTGAGAATTTCTCCAAGGTTGCAAAACCTATGACTTAACTCCTCAAGAAATAATTTTTTTTCAAGTGGAGTCCACAATGCGAGCACAGTTTTCAGGAGTTGAAAAGACACCTGACCTCTGCTCCCGTTCTGGTGCCTCCAGACTTCTCTAAGGACTTTGTTATCTATTGCGACGCCTCGCGACAAGGATTAGGTTGCATTCTTATGCAAGATCATCGTGTGATTGCATACGCATCTCGACAGTTGCGTTCATCTGAGGATAATTATCCAACACATGATCTTGAGCTTGCAGCTATGGTCCATACACTACTTGGCGACATTACCTTCCGGGTAATCGTTGCAAAATTTACACTGATTACCAAAGTCTGAAATATATTTTCACCCAGCCGGATTTGAATCTCAGGCAAAGACAATGGGTTGAGTTGATTACAGATTACGACTTATGGATAACTTACAGCCCGGGGAAAGCCAATGTCATGGCTGATGCACTAAGTCGTAAGTCTTATTTAACAACCTGATGTTACAACAAGGTCAACCACTTCTCTATGAGGAATTTCAGAAGTTGAACCTCCACATTGTTCCTCAAGGATTCCTTTCCAACCTATTGGCGAAACCTACTCTTAAGGATCAAATTATAGCTGGCCAAAAGCGTGATAAGGGTATTTCTCAAAGCAAAGAGAACCTCCTTAACGGTATCGCTAAGGATTTCTCTATTGATGATCAAGGTGTGGTGTTCTTCCAGAACCGTTTGGTTGTTCCTAGGAACCAACATCTTCGACAACTGATTCTTAAGGAGGCTCATGATTCTCGTCTCTCAATTCATCCGGGTAGTACCAAGATGTATCAGGACCTACACCAGAGGTTCTGGTGGACTAGGATGAAGAGAGAAATTGCTCAGTTCCTTGCTAACTGTGACGTTTGTCGTCGCGTTAAGGCAGAACATCAAAGGCCTGCTGGCACCCTTCAACCTTTAGCTATTCCTAAATGGAAATGGGATAAGTTCGGTATGGATTTCATTACCAGATTTCCCAAGACTAAGAGAGGGAATAATGCTAGCTTTGTGGTCATAGACTACCTTTCCAAGGTGGCTCATTTTCTTCCTGTTCGGGAGAGTATAACTGCTAGCCAGCTAGCGGAGTTATATGTTGCTCGAAGAGTTTCTCTTCATGGTGTTCCATTGGAGATTAACTCAGGCCGCGGAAGTATCTTTACTTCCCGATTTTGGGAAAGTTTCCAAACTGCTATGGGGACTCATCTATCCTTTAGCACTGCTTTCCACCCACAATCAGGTGGTCAAGTTCAGAGAGTCAATCAAATGCTCGAAGACATGCTCTGAGCTTGTGTTATATCCTTCGGTATGAATTGGGAGAAATGTCTTCCATTTGCCGAATTTGCTTATAACAATAGTTATCAATCAAGCTTGGGCAAAGCCCCTTTTGAAGTTCTCTATGGACGAAGGTGTCGAACACATCTTAACTGGTCAGAAACCGGAGAGAGGTAACTCTTTGGCCCAGATATGATCCAGGATGCAGAGGAGCAAGTTCGCATTATTCGTGAAAAGTTGAAAACAGCCCAAACTCGTCAAAAGAGCCAATATGATCGTCACCATAAGGCTGTGACCTATGAAATTGATGAGAAGGCTTATCTTCGGGTTACACCTCCAAAGGGTACCCACCGTTTTGGTATCAAGGGCAAGTTGGCTCCTTGTTACACTGGACCTTTTCGCATTCTTGCTAAACGAGGAGAGGTTGCTTACCAATTGGAACTTCTGCCGCATCTTTCCAAGGTTCATGATGTCTTCCACGTCTCGCAACTCAGGCGTTGCTTCTCGGACCCTGTCCACGAAGTAGACCACGAAGCACTTGATCTCCAAGATAACCTTACATATCGAGAATACCTAGTTCGTATTCTTGATCAAGCTGAGCGTACAACTCGGTGTCACAACATCAAGTTTCTCAAGGTTTAGTGGTCACACCATTCTGAGAAGGAGGCCACATGGGAAAGAGAGGATCGTCTTTGACTAGAGTACCCGCACTCTTTCCGACGACTTCCAAATCTCGGGACGAGATTCTTTTGAGTGGGGGTGAGTTGTCACATCCCTAGCTATCTTACTTAGGACAACATGTGTGTGCATCATGTGTCACTTTTTGCATCAATTTGAAATGGGGATTAAAAGAAACCCGAAACACTCCATTTGAATCAAACCAACTTAATGATTGTGAAAAACCAACAAATCCAAAATGCCCTTCTAAAATGTCCCCTATGTTTGATAAATATGGACATGAATATACCTGGGGTCATTCTAAATATCTGAATATTTATAGCATTTCAAAAATAAATATTAAAGCTTCTGAAAATGCCAAATAAAGCATTATAAATATTTTAGTTTTCAAAATATTCTAAAACTTTTTATAGAAGTTTGAAGTATTCAAACTAGGTTCTATAAAATTGTTGGGATATTTTATACCTAGCATTTGTACCTAAAAAAATAAATAAAACAAATGTCAGAAAAATAAAATAGAAACTGGAATTAAAAAAAGGAAAGGAGGCAGCACCTGGGCCGGTCCAGCTGGCCCAGCACCGTCGTCGTCCACCTGGCGGCCAACAGGATGAGCGCGTGCCCGTCACGCATGCTGGAGCTGCCACGCAGCTCCCTGCGCGCTTACATCCCTTGCCGCACTGGCGAGAGGATGAGGACTCCGCTGCCGTCCCCATCTCTCTCTCTCTCACATTCTCCCCTGCCTCTTCCCTCTCCTTTGCCAGCCATGGCTGCCATTTTCTCGCCACCGTAGCCGCCGCTCCAGCTGCTCCCCCTCCCTCCCGAGCCCCTTTGTAGCTTCGCCGTGACGTGTCGGTCCTCTCTGCCGAAAGAATCGAGCCCGGAGGCCCCCAACATCGACCTCGACGCCTTCTTCTTCCTCGGTCACCAGAGACCACCGCCACTCGTTCGTCGCAAGCAAGGCCTCCTGAGCCTGCTCTCGTCGCCGTTGCTTCCACTGTGAGCTCCTGCTTCCTTTCCCCTCTTCCCCCCTTCGATAACGCGTTCTCGCGCTGGATCCCTTCGGGTCCGAGAGCTCCTCGCCGTCGGCGAGGACGAGGCCGTTGCTGCAGTGGCCCAAGCTCGCACCTGAGCATGTAGTCGTGCTCAGGAGGAACCTAGGCAGCCCTAGGAGCCCTCGGTTGGGCCATTCGAGCTCTGGCTCGACGAGCCCGTGCTCTCTCGAGCTTCGGCAGCCGCCCTGCTCACCGCCGGCGCCGTTTCCGGCCACCCCAGCCCTTGGGAGGTGTCAGGCTTGATGCGTGCGAGCATGCTGAGCCGATCGGTGCCCTCCGCCGGCCATTTGGTCACCGGAGGAGGAAACCCGATCCCCTCCGCTGTCCCTGACGTCGCCTTCGGCTCAACGCCAGCAAGTCAACCAGTTTGACCTCCAGGGGTTAGTCCCCTGGGTCACTGGCAGGTGCGGGCAGGCCCTGTTAATTAGGATTAGGTTAATAATTTAATTAATTAATGACCCACTAACAGTGGGCCCTGCCCTAATCTAATTAGTAATTAATTAATTAGTTAGCCCTATTAGTAGCTGGGTCACTGACCAGTGGGCCCCACCGGTCAGGTTTGACCTGTCAACGGTCTGTTGACCAGCTGACGTCATGATGATGTCATGCATGCTGATGCAATAATGAATTTTTTGAATTAAATTAATTCCAAAAAACTATTTAAAACTTAGAAAATTCATAGAAATTAATCTATAACTCAGATTGAAATAATTTATATTTGAAAATTTATCAAAAAATTCAATGAATCCAATGGTGCTATTATCATGCATGTTAGAGCAACCTAAGTAGATGAACATTGCGATTTACTAATAGGTTAACATATGGAATATGTAAAGGAGAATGATTTTGAACCTATATTCAAAATCACTTCATTTAATTTGGACAGTAGTTGCATTAGCTTCTCCATACATGCTGCCATGTCATGATCATGCATCATATTGTTGCACTTGCGGTGTATTGATTGTTATTTATCTGCATTGCGGTAGGCCCTACTTGTGAGGATACCTCCGAGTATTCCAACGAAGGAGAAAACCTTCCCGTTTCCCAGAAAGGCAAGCACCCCCATTGATCATTCCGATAACATCCCATTCTCTCGCTCCTGCTCTTGTTTACTCCATTAGGACAAACGTTCACTTGTCTGTCATACACGGTAGATGAACCCATTCTTTTGCATGACCTGTCATTGTCATAGTAAATAGCTAAATCTTGCAACCTAGCATACCTGGTAGATGCTTGTGCCATGATGTGCTTTGCTTACTCTGCTTGCTATGCTTGCTATGCTTAGAGTTGTGTGAGGTCTGATTCATCTGGGTGATGAACTAGAGTGAAACAATGTTGTGCTGATGTGATAAGCTTATGATGTACCCGATTTGGTAAAGGTAGCAATGAGCGGGTATGCAGGAGTACATAGCAGGTTGTCTCATTGGGACCATTCTTAGGAACTGAGTTCTGTGTTTGTGATCCATGACTAGTTACTACCACATGCTGGGCCCTAAAATATGACCCCGCTCGACTTATCAACCTCTTAGTCGTTGGTCCAGGAATTGCAAGTAGTTTCTAGTGTTCATAGCATGCTGGAGGCCGTGTGTAGCGCTGACCCTAGGGGTAGGTTACGACGCGGTAGGCAATGGCATGGTGTACCAAGGGTCACCTGAATGGTGGGCTTAGGAACCCTACGCACATTGTTTGGGGCCGTAGCGGAAACTTTGGTCGGACTTCCGTGCAGGTTCAGTCTCAAATAGGCGATAGCCTGGACTAGAGGTCTTATGTGATTGACGGTCGTGGCCGACTCCCTCGCTGGGGTTCCTTTTGAAGGTTGCCGAGGTGCATGGTTTTATAAGCACACAGTGATAAGTGGCGAGAGGGTGTATGAAGAAGTACACCCCTGCAGGGTATGAAACTATTCGAATAGACGCGTCCTCGGATATGGACTACTTGGAGAACTTATGCTATTCATAGATAATTTAATGGATACTCATATATCAAGACAAGTGTGAGTACCATGGATGGCACTCTCGTAGGAGACAGAAGTGAATCCATGGTGGTGTATTGATGTGGAGTTAGTGGACTCGTGTGCAATATCTAAAATCTAATCAAAGAGTTAAAATTGTGTAGTATAGGTTAGCCATGAGTCAAAGCTGGCATTGCTGCATAAACTCCACCTCTCCCCTTGTTGATACTTGAGCATGATTAGTCTAGGTCTGTTTTAAAGACTTGTTGAGTACGTTTGTACTCATGTTTCCTTAATAAATGTTTCAGATGAGACTCAGCACCCATCAGGTGGGTTCTATCTAGATGGCGACGATGCCGAATAGCTAGTGTCCTAGCTACGGCCTAATGCCCTATGGACGGCTGTAGATAGTCAGGCCATGTGCCTTTTTACCCTTTTCAACTGTCTGTACTTAGACAGCTTTCTGCTTCCGCTTGGTTTGTATGAACTTGCTTGTATGACTTGAGTGTCGGGTCATGTGACCCCTACCTGTAAGAACATACTATGCAAGGCTCTTCTGAGCCTCTTAAATAAAAGTTGTGTTGATGTATGGTTATGTTGTGATGCCATAGTTGTATCTATGCATATCAGGCATGTCGTGCATACGTGTGATGTGCAACGGTATGTATGGGTTCCGACACCTAGTCATGTGCCTCTAGTAGTACTCTTTACGGGAAACTGCCTCTTTGTGCTTCCACCGAGCTTTGGTAGCTTGCTACTACTCCACACACATTGATTGACCTACATGTATCCTTCTTTGCTGCTATGTCTGTCCCTTCGGGGAAATGTCTCTCAGTGTAATGGAGTCCCTGTAGCATGCTACGACTCGTCTACATGCTGTGATGACATTTATGTCCCACGGTGTAATGGAGTCCTTGTAGCTTGCTATGACTCATCTACACACGCTTGAGGCCGAAACCTGCATTGCTGGGTTACGTATGCCTATTTCCGTACAGAAGTGCCACTTGGGTTCTATGGCTAGTCATATCGGCCCGGGTTCCCTATCATTTGATTGCCAGCGACATGTTCACATACGTGAGCCAAAAGGCGCAAACGGTCCCGGCTAAGGTAAGGCTGCAGCCGTGGAGTTTAACGTGCGTGAGGCCGCAAAGTGATGTGATATGTGTTGGGAATGTTGCATGGGAAACAAAAATTTTCCTTCGTTCATGCAAGACCTATCCATGGTGATGAGCATCTACGAGAGGGAGAGTGGATCTATGTACCCTTATAGATCGCTAAGCGGGAAGCATTAAGAAATGCGGTTGTTGTAGTCGAACGCCTTCGCAATCCAAATCACCGACCGTCCCGCGATCCAATCACGATCCGTCCCGCGATCCAATCACGATCCGTCCTGCGAACTCGATCATGATCCGTCCCGCAAACTCGATCATGGTCCTTCCGATATAGCGCCGAACGGACGACACCTCCGCGTTCAGCACACGTATGGCTTGATGACGATCTCTGTCGTCTTGATCCAGCAAGAGGGAGCAGAGAGGAAGAAGAGTTCTCCGGCAGCGTGACAGCGCTCCGGCGATGGTAGTGGAGCTATTCCGGCAGGGCTTCGCCTAAGCACTGCAGAAATCCGATCTAGAGGAGAAACTATGCACTGGAGGAATGGGTAGCACGTGGCTGAAAAAACTATGCAAAACCCCTAAAACCTCCAGTATATATGAGAGGGAGGGAGGAGAGGACTTGGCGTAAGGGCCAAGCCTCCATGGTTTGGCCGAAGTGGGGAGGAGAGGAGGACTCCTCCTCCAATCCTAGTAGGACTAGGATTCCTCCTTTTTGGCCTTTTTTCCACCTTTTCCCTTTGGGCTTTTCTTCCCTAGCCGCATGGGCCTTATGTGGGACTTCCACCAGCCCACAAAAGGCTGGTATTTATTATCTCACAGCCAATGAAGTCTCTTGGGTCGAAATACCCCTCCTGATGGTCTCCCGGTACACTACCGACACTCCCGGTACACTATTGATTAGCCCGAAACTTTACTGGCGACCAAATAGGACTTCCTATATATGAATCTTTACCTCCGGACCATTCCGGAGCTCCTCGTGACGTTCGGGATCTCATCCGGGACTCCGAACAACCTTCGGTCACCACCATACATAACTCTATACTACCGAAATGTCACCAAACCTTAAGTGTGCAGACCCTGCGGGTTCGAGAACTATGTAGACATGACCGACACACCTCTACGGTCAATAACCAATAGCGGGACCTGGATGCCCATATTGGTTCCTACATATTCTACGAAGATCTTTATCGGTCGAACCTCTATGCCAAGGATTCAGTTAATCCCGTATGATGTTCCCTTTGTTCTTCGGTATGTTACTTGCCCGAGATTAGATCGTCGGTATCTCCTTACCTAGTTCAATCTCGTTACCACGAAGTCTCTTTACTCATTCCGTAATACAAAATCCCGTGACTAACACTTAGTCACATTGCATGCAAGGCTTATTGTGATGTTCTAGTGGGCCCTGAGATACCTCTACGTAACACGGAGTAACAAATCCCAGTCTTGATCCATGCCAACTCAATAGACACCCTCGGAGATACCTGTAGAGCACCTTTATAGTCATCTAGTTATGTTGCGACGTTTGATACACACAAGGCACTCCTCCGATGTCCGTGAGTTGCATGATCTCATGGTCATAGGAACACATACTTGACATGCAGAAAACAGTAGAAATAAATTGACATGATCATATGCTACGTTTGTAGTTTGGGTCTTGTCCATCACATCATTCTACTAATGATGTGATCCCGTTATCAAATGACATCACATGTCAATGGCTACGAAACCTTGACCATCTTTGATCAACGAGCTAGTTCACTAGAGGCATACTAGGGACATAGTGTTGTCTATTTACCCACACATGTAATGTGTTTCCAATAAATACAATTATAGCATGGATAATAAACGATTATCATGAACAAGGAAATATAATAATAAACACTTTATTTATTGCCTCTAGGGCATATTTCCAACAGTCTCCCACTTGCACTAGAGTCAATAATCTAGTTCACATCACTATGTGATTTTACATTGTAATGAATCGAACAGCCATGCAGTTCTAGTGTTGATCACGTTTAGACCTTGGAAGAGGTTTAGTCAACGGGTCTGCAACATTCAGATCCGTGTGCACTTTTCAAATATTTATGTCCTTCTCCTCGATGTAATCGTGGATGGAGTTGAAGCGTCGCTTTATGTGTCTGGTCCTCTTGTGAAACCTTGGTTCCTTGACCAAAGCAATGGCACCAGTGTTGTCATAGAACATGTTCATTGGATTCAGTGCACTGGGCACTACTCCAAGATCTGTCATGAACTACTTCATCCAGACACCTTCCTTCGCTGCCTCCGAGGCTGCGATGTACTCCGCTTCGCACGTAGAATCGACTACCACGCTTTGCTTGGAACTGCACCTGCTTATCGCTCCCCTGTTGAGAATAAATACGTATCCGGTTTGTGACTTAGAGTCATCCGGATCAGTGTCAAAGCTTGCATCGACGGAACCCTTTACGATGAGCTCTTCATCACCTCCATAAATGAGAAACATTTCCTTAGTCCTTTTCAGGTACTTAAGGATATTCTTGACCGCTGCCCAGTGTTCCATTCCAGGATCACTTTGAAACCTTTAGGCCATACTTATGGCAAGGCTGACATCCGGTCTTGTGCACAGCATTGCATACATGATAGAGCCTATGGCTGAAGCATAGGGGATGACACTCATCTTTTCTCTATCTTCTGTAGTCACTGGGCATTGAATTTTACTCAACTTCACACCTTGTAACATGGGCAATAACCCCTTCTTGGACTGATCCATTTTGAACTTCTTAAAAACTTTATCAAGGTATGTGCTATGTGAAAGTGCTATTAAGCGTCTCGATCTATCTCTATAGATCTTAATGCCTAATATGAAAGCAGCTTCTCCTAGGTCATTCATTGAAAAACTCTTGTTCAAATATTCCTTCACGCTTTCCAGCATTTCTATACTGTTTCCAATCAGCAATATGTCATCCACATATAATATTAAAAACGCTATAGAGCTCCCACTCACTTTCTTGTAAATACAAGCTTCTCCATAAACTTGTATAAACTCAAACGCATTGATCACCTCATCAAAGCGCTTATTCTAACTCCGAGATGCTTGCACCACCCATAAATGGATTGCTGGAGTTTGCAAACTTTGTCAGCATTCTCTGGATTGACAAAACCTTC
The DNA here is from genome assembly GCA_022496015.1 of Hordeum marinum. NCBI lineage: Eukaryota > Viridiplantae > Streptophyta > Magnoliopsida > Poales > Poaceae > Hordeum > Hordeum marinum. The sequence continues at coordinate 394,172,625 of CM039672.1, forward strand.
TGGTTGCATCATATACAACTCTTCCTCAAGGAAACCGTTGAGGAACGCCATTTTGACATCCATCTGCCAAATTTCATAATCGAAATAAGCAGTTATTGCCAACATGATTCTGACAGACTTAAGCATCGCTACGGGTGAGAATGTCTCATCGTAGTCAACTCCTTGAACTTGTGAAAAACCCTTTGCCACAAGTCGACCTTTATAGACGGTGACATTACCGTCTGCGTCTGTCTTCTTCTTAAAGATCTATTTGTTCTGAATGGCCTTGCACCCTTCAGGTAATACTTCCAAAGTCCATACTTTGTTTTCATACATGGATCCCATCTCGGATTTCATGGCCTCTAACCATTTCTCGGAATCCGGGCCCATCACTGCTCCTTCATAGCTCGTAGGTTCATTGTTGTCCAACAACATGACCTCCAAGATAGGGTTGCCGTACCACTCAGGAGTAGTACGTGCCCTTGTCGACCGACGAGGTTCAATAGTAGCTTGATCCGAAGCTTCATGATCATCATCATTAACTTCCTCTTCTACCATCATAGGTTCCACAAAAACATCTTTCTGCGCTGCACTACTTTCTGGTCGAAGTAAAGGTTTAGTAACCTCATCAAGCTCTACTTTCCTCCCACTCAATTCTTTCGAGAGAAACTCTTTCTCAAGAAATGTTCCGTTCTTAGCAACAAATACTTTGCCTTCGGATCTGAGAAAGAAGGTATACCCAACTGTCGCTTTTGGATATCCTATGAAGACGCATTTCTCTGCTTTGGGTTCCAGCTTTTCAGGCTGAAGCTTTTTGACATAAGCATCACATCCCCAAACTTTAAGAAATGACAACTTTGGCCTCTTGCCAAACCATAGTTCATATGGCGTCGTCTCAATGGATTTCGATGCTGCCCTACTTAAAGTAAATGCATCTGTCTCTAATGCATAACCCCAAAACGATGGTGGCAAATCAGCAAGAGACATCATAGGACGCACCATATCTAATAAGGTTCGATTACGACGTTCGGACACACCATTACACTATGGTGTTCCACGCGGTGTCAACTGTGAAACAATTCCACACTGTCTTAAGTGACTACCAAAATCATAACTTAGATATTCACCTCCTTGATCACATCGCAGGAATTTAATCTTCTTGTTACGATTATTCTCAACTTCACTCTGAAATTGCTTGAACTTTTCAAACGTTTCAGACTTGTGTTTCATCAAGTAGATATACCCATATCTACCTAATTCATCAGTGAAGGTGAGAAAATAACGATATCCACCACGCACTATAACATTCATTGGACCGCACACATCAGTATGTATGATTTCCAATAAGTCACTCGCCCGTTCCATTGTTCTAAAGAACGGCGTTTTAGTCATCTTGCCCATGAGGCATGGTTCACATGTGTCAAGTGATTCAAAATCAAGTGACTCGAGAAGTCCATCAGCATGAAGCTTCCTCATGCGTTTTACACCAATATGACCTAAACGGCAGTGCCACAAGAAAGTGGTACTATCATTATCAACTCTACATCTTTTGGCATCAATGTTATGAACAAGTGTGTCATCACTATCAAGATTCAATAGTAATAAACCCCTCACATTGGGTGCATGACCATAAAAGATATTACTCATATAAATAGAACAAATTTAATTCTCTGATTTAAATGAGTAACCGCCTCTCAATAAACAAGATCCAGATATAATGTTCATGCTTAACGCAGGCACTAAATAACAATTATTCAGGTTCATCACTAACCCCGATGGTAATCGAAGAGAGAGCGTGCCGACGGCGATCACATCAACCTTGGAACCATTTCCCACGCGCATCGTCACTTCATCCTTTGCCAGCCTTCGTCTATTCTGTAGTTCCTGTTTTGAGTTGCAAATGTGAGCAACCGAACCGGTATCAAATACCCAGGCACTACAACGAGAGCTAGTAAGGTACACATCAATACCATGTATATCATATATACCTTGTTTGTAATTGGCCTCCTTCTTGTCAGCCAGGTACTTAGGGCAGTTCCGCTTCCAGTGACCAGTTCCCTTGCAATGAAAGCACTCAGTTTCTGGCTTAGGTCGATGCTTGGGCTTCTTTACAGGAGTAGCAACCGCTTTGCCATCCTTCTTGGTTTTACCCTTCTTGCCCTTGCCCTTGCCATTCTTCTTGAAACTAGTGTTTTTATTGACCATCAACACTTGATGTTCTTTCTGGATTTCAGACTCAGCGACTTTTAGCATCGCAAACAGCTCGGCGACTGACTTGTTCATCCCGTGCATGTTATAGTTCATCACAAAGCTCTTGTAACTAGGTGGCAGTGATTGAAGAACTATGTCAGTGATCGCCTCTGGCAGAAGGGCAATTCCCAACTCCGCTAGACGAGTTGAATACCAGACATTCTGAGTATATGTTCACTGATACACCCGTTCTCCTCCATCTTGTAAGCATAGAACTTATCGGAGGTCTCATACCTCTCTATCCGGGCATTCTTCTGAAAGATAAACTTCAAATCCTGGAACATCTCATATGCTCCATGACATTCAAAACGTCTTTGAAGTCCCGGTTCTAAGCCATACAATATTGCACACTGAACTATTGAGTAATCTCTAGTACGTCCCTTCGAAGCGTTCTTAACGTCTTCGGAGGTCATGTCTTCTAGTTGGTCACCAAGCGGTGCATCAAGGACGTATGATTTCTGGGAAGCCGTGAGGATAATCCTCAGATTACGGGCCCAGTCAACAAAGTTACTTCCATCATCTTTCATCTTAGCTTTCTCTAGGAACGCATTAAAATTCAGGGGTGCTACTTCGCAAGCCATTGATCTACAACATAAATATGCCAAGGTTTACTTAGACTATTGTTCAAGATAATGAGTTTAGTTAATCAAATTACTAAAGCTCCCACTCAAATTGACATCCCTCAGGTCATCTGAGTGTCACATGATCCAAATTCACCAACTCAAGTCCGATCATCACGTGAGTTGAGGTTGCTTCAATGGTGAACATCATCATGTTGATCATATCTACTATATGACTCATGTTCGACCTTTCGGTCTCTTGTGTTCCGAGGCCATGTCTGTACATGCTAGGCTCATCAAGTTTAACCCGAGTGTTCTGCATGTGCAACACTGGCTTGCACCTGTTGTATGTGAACGTAGAGTCTATCACACCCAATCATCACGTGGTGTCTCGACACGACAAACTTTCGCAACGGTGCACACTCAGGAAGAACACAATTCATATGGAAATTTAAGTGAGGGATCACCTTGTAATGCTACGGTTGTCCTAAGCAAAACAAGGTGCTTAAAAGGATTAACATCACATGCAAATCATAAGTGACATGATATGGCCATGAACTTGTGCTTTTGATCTCCATCTTGAAAGCACCGGCATGATCTCCATCGTCACTGGCACGACACCATGATCTCCGTCATCTTGATCTCCATCAACGTGTCGCCTTCGGGGTTGTCGCGCCCACCATGCTTCTACTACTATTGCTACCGTTTAGCGATAAAGTAAAGCATTACATAGCGCTTAATGATTGACACGCAGGTCATACAATAATTAAAGGCAAACCTATGGCTCCTGCCGGTTGCCATACTCATCGCCGTGCAAGTCGTGATAATCTATACATCACATGATCATATCATACATCACATATATCACATCATGTAATTGGCCGTATCACATCACAACATACCCTGCAAAAATAAGTTAGACGTCCTCTAATTGTTGTTGCATGTTTTACGTGTGTGCTATGGGTATCTAGCAAGAACAATTCTCATCTACGCAAAAACCACAACGGTGATACACTAGTTGCTTTTCAACCTTCTAAAGGACCGCCTTTGTCGAATCTGATCCAACTAAAGTGAGAGAAACTGGCACCCGCGAGCCATCTATGCAACAAGTTGCGGTTGGGGGAACCGGTCTCTCGTAATCATACGAGTAATGTTGGTCCGGGACGCTTCATCTCACAATACCGCTGAACCAAAACATGACCAAGGGAGGAAGCAATCTAAGCATCAATGCCCACAAACTCTTTGTTTTATACTCGAGATATCATCTACACATAGACCTAGCTCATGATGCCACTGTTGGGAACATTGCATTGGAAACAAATTTTTTCCTACGTTCACGCAAGTCCTATCCATGGTGATGAGCATCTATGAGAGGGAGAGTGGATCTATGTACCCTTGTAGATCGCTAAGCGGGAAGCGTTAAGAAATGCGGTTGGTGTAGTCGAACGTCTTCGCGATCCAAATCACCGAGCGTCCCATGATCCAATCACGATCCGTCCCTTGATCTAATCACGATCCGTCCCACGAACTTGATCATGATCCATCATGCGAACTCGATCACGGTCCTTCCGATCTAGCGCCGAACAAACGACACCTCCGTGTTCAGCACACGTACGGCTTGATGACGATCTCCACTGTCTTGATCCAGCAAGAGGGAGCGGAGAGGAAGAAGAGTTCTTCGGCAGTGTGACGGCTCTCCAGCGATGGTAGTGGAGCTATTCCGGCAGGGCTTCGCCTAAGCACTGCAGAAATCTGATCTAGAGGAGATACTATGCACTGGAGGAACGGGTAGCACGTGGCTGAAAAAACTATGCAAAACCCCTAAAACCTCCAGTATATATAAGAGGGAGGGAGGAGAGGACTTGGCGCATGGGCCAAGCCTCCTTGGTTCGGCCGAAGTGGGGAGGAGAGGAGGACTCCTCCTCCATCCTAGTAGGACCAGGGTTCCTCCTTTTTTGGCCTTTTTCCACCTTTTCCCTTTGGGATTTTCTTCCCCAGCCACATGGGCTTTATGTGGGACTTCCACCAGCCCACAAAAGGCTGGTATTTATTATCCCACAGCCCATGAAGCCTCTTGGGTCGAAATACCTCTCCCGACGGTCTCCCGGCACACTACCGGCACTCCCGGTACACTACCGATTAGCCTGAAACTTTTCCGGTGACAAAAACAGGACTTCCTATATATGAATCTCTACCTCCATACCATTCCGGAGCTCCTCGTGACGTCTGGATCTCATCCGGGACTCCGAACAACCTTCAGTCACCACCATACATAACTCTATACTACCGAAACGTCACCAAACCTTAAGTGTGCAGACCCTGCGGGTTCGAGAACTATGTAGACATGACCGACACACCTCTACGGTCAATAACCAATAGCGGGACCTAGATGCCCATATTGGTTCCTACATATTCTACACAGATCTTTATCGGTCGAAACTCTATCTCAAGGATTCAGTTAATCCCGTATGATGTTCCCTTTGTTCTTTGGTATGTTACTTGCCCGAGATTCGATCGTCGGTATCTCCATACCTAGTTCAACCTTGTTATCGGCAAGTCTCTTTAGTTGTCCCGTAATACAAAATCCCGTGACTAACACTTAGTCACATTGTTTGCAAGGCTGATTGTGATGTTGTATTACCGAGTGGGCCCTGAGATACCTCTCCGTCACACGGATTAACAAATCCCAGTCCTTATCCATGCCAAGTCAACAGACACCCTTGGAGATACCTCTAGAGCACCTTTATAGTCACCCAGTTACGTTGCAATGTTTGATACACACAAGGCACTCCTCCGATGTCTGTGAGTTGCATGATCTCATGGTCATAGGAACACATACTTGACATGCAGAAAACAGTCTCAATAAACTGACACGATCATATGCTACATTTGTAGTTTGGGTCTTGTCCATCACGTCATTCTATTAATGGTGTGATCTCGTTATCAAATGACATCACATGTCAATGGCTAGGAAACCTTGACCATCTTTGATAAACGAGCTAGTTCACTAAAGGCATACTAGGGACATAGTGTTGTCTATTTACCCACACATGTAATGTGTTTCCAATCAATACAATTATAGCATGGATAATAAACGATTATCATGAACAAGGAAATATAATAATAAACACTTTATTTATTGCCTGTAGGGCATATTTCCAACAATATGTTACAGTATGGATTCATATGACTTAGGATCGCGGTCCCGACATGGAGGCACCGTCCGTCGCGGCCGTCGCGTCGGGCCGGGCGGAGGAGGAGGTAGTGTTGGCACCGGGCGAGGGGCAACTGGGGTCCGATTCCTGTCCCCTCACCATCCTCAACCTTCCCCCGGCGACGACACCATGGCGAACATCGGGGCGGGCGGTGGCGACAGCCGGGACCGAAGGTCCATGATTGACGTGATCAAGGACTGGGAGGTGCTGGCATGCGTCCCTACGCTTCCGGCTCCCCCAGCAGGCGGCCCGGTCCCCACGTTCGGGGTATTGGGGAGCGTCCTGGAGCGGTGTCGCCAGGAGCTGGCCCAGTTCGCGGAGGCGGCTGACGCTACCTTGCGGCGCGCGGAGGTAAGTTCATTTCCTTGTAGAAATTTTCAGTGGGGGCGCGCGAGCACACCCACTGTGTGTAGCCCCCGAGATGTGGGGCAGCCGGGCCGAATCTCCTGATGCATCTTCTTATTTTGTCTTCCTGCGGCAGACGGGGAATGCCCGGCGGTAGGAGCTATTTGACGAGGTGGTCTCCATCCACAACCGCAGCAAGCATGGCTTCTACCGGCCGGAGGAGGAGCTGACGCGGGTGCGAGGTATGTTAAGTATTGGGGGGGCATAGCCCCCGGGAGCCGACAATCGGCTGCTTGGCAGCCATAAACGGTCTGCAACGCCCGACTGACGCCAATCTTTACTTCGGAGGGGAGCTGACCACCCTCCGGGCGGAGAAGGTCGCAGTAGTCTCCGAGCGGGACCAACTGACGTAGAGTGTCCAGGTGGTCACCCAAGAGAAGGACCGGCTGGCCACCCAGCTAGTGGACGGGTAGGCGGCCCAGGACCGCCTGAAGGCCAACGTGGCACGGGAGGTGGCAACCAAGGAGAAGGCCGTCAAGGAGGCGGCTGATGCTGCCCTCCAAGGCAAGGTGACCCGCCTCGATAGGATGCTCGAGGAGCCCAAGGGTTCCCTCGGCAAGGTGGAAGTGGCGTTGGCATTGGAGAAAGACTCGTTGCTCCACTTTGCCATCGAGGTGGACGACTCCCTTGAGCGTTAGTGCCCGCTTTTCTCTTTTCAGCCGACTGTCTTTTTCTTGCCAGTTCTTGTCCTTGATTTTCCTTCTTCTCCTTCCTCCCTTTCTTCTTCGGGGCGCTTCCTAGAGACCCAGCATGGCGCTGAGCGTGCCGTCGAGGAGCACCGAGAGTGTCTCTGGTCGCGCGGGCACTTCATCGAGGAGGACTCTGCGTGGGATATGGCGGAGCTTGGGCTCGCCATAGAAAACGGGATGATCCACCTCGAGCGGAGCATGGAGTGGCTGAAGATGGCTGGCAAGGAGGTCATCACCGCCCTATGTCCGAGCCGCGGAGGAGCTCCGGAGAACCGCGTGGCCTTGTGGCTGGAGCATACCGTGGCCCGGCTCGAGGTCTAGAAGCCATCGGCGACTCGAGCGAGCGCGTAGATGGCGCTCCAGTTCGTCACCTCGTGGTACTAAGGTGTTGACCTTGACCTGCTAGCTACCATGTGGGATGAGCCGGTCCTCATCCGTCGGGCCAACGAGATCTTGTCGTACGTTGACCCGGACGAGCTCCTGCCGACCCTTGGCGAGGACGGCAAGCCGGTGGCCGAGGACTCCTTCGGCAAAGCCCAAGGTCCGGAGGACGAGGAGGTCGCCGATGAGAGCACCGACTCCAGCGCCGAGACGGATGGGACCTTAGAGGTTGCCCCGAAGGCCGACCCGAAGGCCGCGACAACCTTCGAGTCGAGCCGCCCAGCGATGCGCCAACTGGCGACGCGCTAGTGGCCTAAGGCCCCTGGCGTGTTTTTCTTTTCTTTTGTTGTCTTTCCTGCATGTTAGACTCAAGTCCACCCACTAGGGGTGTAATGTAATGAACCGTCATGGCCGTGGGCCTCTTTTGTTTTAACACTGTGCTTTGAATGCTTAGTGTGTTTGCCTATTATGCGTGCCTGCTCTTCCTTAGTCCTTTTTTGCCCCTTTGGTTCCGTCTGCTCAGCCCCCATCCCCCTTTGGTTTCGGCCCTGCCAGCCCGACAGCTGGGAGCCACTCTGTAGCTGGGTCGGGGCATCCACCTCGAGGGAGCCAGTTCCAAACTTAGGAAATGCAAGGGTTTTTGGGCAAGTTGAGTGGCAGAGGCGAGGCGGTGGTCCGGCTGGACCAAGCCGGCAACCCCTTGTGATCGATTTTTTGTGTGTGCTAAGTTTCGCCGCCCCGAGGCCCCTTCAGCCGGACAACTAGGAGCCGGTCTGTAACTGGGAGGGGTGGGAGGGCTTGCTCGGCTCACACTACTTGGTTGATTTTGGGAGATGCGACGTAGGACCAGCCGGAGAGTCCCCGGGCCCAGGAGCCAGGTCGGCGAGCCGGTGAGTGAGAAAATCTTCGAGGGAAACGAAAAGGGCGTGCCCCAAGATCCGGCCTGGGGCACCCATTGCATTCATAAGCCCAAAAGGGGAGGGATACATACATACACTAGTTCTTTCAGCAGTAAAATGGGCGGAGGAGCGCCGGGTTCCATGGGCGCTTGGTCTCCTCGTCGGAGGCGTTTCTCTTGCGCTTCCGCGCCTTCTGGGCGTCTATTAGGTAGTATGCATTGTTGTGTAGCGCCTTGCTGACGATGAACGGGCCCTCCCATGGGTAGGATAGCTTGTGCTGGCCGGCTGTTCGCTGGATCCGCCTGAGCACCAGGTCCTCTTAGTGTAAGGAGAGCGGCCGGATCCGCTTGCTGTGGTAGTACTAGAGTTTCCGCTGATAGATGGTTGTCCGGCTCAGGGCCAGTTCGTGGGCTTTTTTGAGTAGGTCGACGTCGTCTTCTCTTGCCTCCTTTCCATCCTTCTTCGTGTATAGGGCGACCCGAGGCGAGTCGAACTCGATATTGGTGGGAATGATCGCCTCAGACCTGTATACAAGGAAGAAGGGCGTGTAGCCGGTTGATCGGTTGGGAGTGGTCCTGAGGCTCCAAAGGACAGTCGGCAACTCATCGACCCAATAGCCGTATGACCTCACCAGCGGCGTTACAAGCCAGGGCTTGATGCCGGATATGATTAGGCCATTTTCCCTCTCGACCTGGCCATTTGACTGTAGATGAGCGATGGAGGCCAGGTCGAGCCGGATGCCCTGCTTGGAGCAGAAACGCGCGAGCACGCCCTTGGCGAAGTTTATGTTGTTGTCGGTGATAATGCTGTGGGGGAACACCGTAGCGAACCGCGATGTCGTCGATGAGCCAGACGGCCATGAGGCCGTCTAGCTTCTTGATTGGCCAGGCCTCAATCCACTTGGTGAATTTGTTGACATCCACAAGCAGGTGAGTCATGCTGCCTCATGCGGTCTTGAAGGGACCCACCATGTCCAGCCCCCAGACGGCAAAAGGCCATGAGAGGGGATGGTCTGGAGGGCCAAGCCCAGTAGGTGGCTCTACGTGCTGACACGCCGGCAGCCCTCGCATTCGTCGACCAACTTTTTGGCCGCCTCCAAGGCGGTTGGCCAGTAAAATCCGTGGCGGAAGGCCTTGGCCACCAGGGTTCTGGAGGCGGGATGGTGCCCGCATTCGCCTTGGTGGATGTCGAGGAGGATCTCCTGACCCTTTTCCGGCTCGACACACCGTTGGAAGACGCCGGTGGTGCTGTGGTGGTCGAGCTCATGGTTGATGATGCTATAAGCCGAGGCCCGGTGCTAGATTTGTCTTTCCATGGCCTTGTTTGGGGGAGCTCGCCACGCAGGAGGAACGCCAGGATGGGCTGGGCCCATGAGGGAGCCGATACGGGAGCCGGTTTGGGAGCTCTCGGGTGTGGGTGATCAGTCCCCGGGACCAGCTCGTCAGACCCTGGGACCGGCTTGCCAGCCCTCGGGTCGAGGGCAGCCGGAGGGGCGTCAACTGCCATCATGATAGCCGCGGCGTTGGAGCCGGCCGCCTCGAATGTGGCTGGCTGATCCGGTGCCGGCGGGGCATCCGGAGCCGACGGAGCCGGTGGTGAGGTCACCGGGGGAGCAGCCGGAGCCACTAACGGGCCTGCCGCATCAGCAGACACAAAGATGGACTCTGATTCCCAGGAAGGCTTGATCGATGGCTTGAGCAGCCGCTCGAGGGAGACGTCGGCTGGGATGGCCTGTCGGGTGGAGCCGATTTTCGCTAGCGCGTCGGCTGCCTCGTTGTCCGCCCGTGGGATGTGGTGGAACTCACAACCCTCAAAGGAGCCGGTGAGTTGCTGCATGAGGAAGCGGTAGCTAGCCATGTAGGCGTCCCTGGCGTCCCATTCGCCAGAGACCTGCTGCACCACGAGGTCGGAGTCGTCGAAGCATAGGATATGCCTGATGCCGATCTCCTTGGCGAGCCGGAGGCCATGGACGATGGCCTCGTACTCGGCTATGATGTTGGAGGCGGTGAAGTGGATCTGGAGGGCATACTTGAGCTGGTCACATTTTGGAGAGGAGAGGACTATGCCGGCACCTAGGCCGGTCCCCATTTTTGAGCTGTCGAAATGCATCCACCAATGCGTGGAATCTGGGGGAGACGACACGAACTTGGTCTCCGCCCAGTCGACGAGGAAGTCGGCCAACGCTTGTGACTTGATGGCGCTACGTGGCTCATACCGGATCTCGTGATTGGCAAGAGCGATGACCCACTTGGCGATCCGACCGGTGGAGTCCCGACCGCTCATGATCTCGCCGAGTGGGGCCGTGCGCACCACGGTGATGGTGTGCTCTTGGAAGTACTGCTTGACCTTCTTGGTGGCGAAGTATATGCCGTAACTCATCTTCTGGTAGTGGGGGTAGTTTTGCTTGGAGGCGGAGAGGACCTCGCTGAGGTAGTAGACGGGGGGCTGGATTGGCAGGGATTTTCCCTCCTTCGGACGCTCGACCACCAAGACGACGCTGATGACGCGGGTGGTTGCCGTGATGTAGGTGAGCAAGGGCTCCTTCTCAGCCAGCGCGACTAAGATGGGCACGCGGGTGAGACTCCGCTTGAGGCTGCAAAAGGTGCCGTGATGTAGGTGAGCAAGGCCTCGTTGCCTCGTTGGGCCAGTAGAGGGGTAGGGCCAGAGTCGTCTTGCGCAGGTGCCCGTAGAGGGACAGGGGCTTCTCCCCCAGTCGGCTGATGAACTGGCTAAGTGAGGCGAGGCAGTCGGTGATCTTCTAGACGTCGCGGAGCCGGGTCGGCTTAGGCATGCGCTCGATAGCGCTGATATTCTCTGGGTTAGCTTCGATGCCGCGGGCGGACACGAAGAAACCCAGGAGCTGGCCGACTGGGATGCCGAAAACGCACTTCTCCGAGTTGAGCTTGATCTTGTACTCACGCAGGTTCGCGAAGGTTTCCCGGAGGTCGCCGAGGAGGCTGAAGTGCTTTTTGGTTTTGATGATGATGTCGTCGACATAGACGTGGGCGTTCCTGCCTATCTGAGGCAGGAGGCACTTCTGCATGCACCGCTGGAAGGTAGCGCCCATGTTCTTTAAGACAAAGGACATGGTGATGTACAGGAAGCTCCGAAAGGCGTGATGAAGGAGGTCTTGAGCCGGTCCTCCGGGTCTAGCTTGATCTGATGGTAGCCGGAGTAGGCATCCAGAAAGGATAGCAAGTCACAGCCGACCATGGAGTCAATGACTTGATCAATCCGCAGTAAGGCAAATGGATCCTTGGGGCATGCCTTGTTCAGGCTGGTGTAGTCGATGCACATGCGCCAAGTCTTGTTCTTCTTCAGCACCAGGACTAGGTTGTCCAGCTTGTCCGGGTGAAAAACTTCCATGATGAAGCCGGCTGCGAGGAGCCGCGCGATCTCTTATCCTATAGTGTGCCGCTTCTCCTCAAAGAAACAGCATAGGGGTTGCTTGACCGGCTTAACGTCCAGCCGAATGAGTAGTTTGTGCTTGGCGAACTTCCTCGCAACACCTGACATGTCCTTGGGGGACCATGCAAAGATGTCCCGGTTCTCATGAAGGAAGTCGACGAGCTTGCCTTCCTATTTGTTGTCGAGGCGGGAGCCGATGGTGATGCACTAAGCGGGGTTGGCCGGGTCGAGCGGGATCTGCTGGTGTCCTTGGATGGCTGGAAGGAGGCCTCGCCGACCGACTGTGAGGGGGAGCCGGTATGGTTGGCTAGCTGGCAGCAAGGGCCACGAGCCAGTCGAGCTGTTGCTTCTCCTCAGCTATCTCCAGGGCCTCGGCCGGCCGGGTGCCGTCTCGAGCACACTCGAGCGATATTTTGTAGTCTCCCGTGGTGGTGTTGATCCCCTTGGGGCCCGACATCTTGAGCTTGAGGTAGGCGTAATGGGGGATTGCCATGAACTTGACGAGAGCTGGCCGTCCCAGCAGTGCGTGGTAGGGGATTGCAAGGTCCACCACCTCGAACAGCACCAGCTCATGGCAGAAGTGGCCAGGGCCGCCGAAAAGGACGTCGAGCATGATCTTGCCGACAGGGGAGCAGGACTTTCTAGGCACGATGCCGTGGAAAACCGTCCGGCTCGCCTGCATGTCTTCTATCTTTAGCCCCAGCTTGCGCATCGTGCCGAGGTAAAGGTTGTTGATGCTGCTGCCACCATCGATCAGCACCTGCAAGAAGCGGCAGGTGTGCTTCTCGACGGCGATGGTGGGGTCGAGGACCAGGGCGTAGCTTCCGGGACTCGGCATCATAGCTGGGTGGTCTGCCCGGCTCCATGTGACCGGCTTCTCCGACCAGTGCATGAACTGGGGAGTTGCCGGCATGGTGGCATTCACCTCATGGTGGAGCCGGCACTGAGCATGCTTGCTCGTCTCTTCACTGGTGAAGACGATGTAGCAACCGTTTTGGTTGGGGAACTAGTCATGCAGGCGACCATCGTTTTGGGCCGGAGCCGGAGCCGGCGCCGGGGCGGCAGCTGGGGCCGGGGCCGGCATGCGGGCAGGCAGTGCGAGAGGAGCCGGAAGGCCGTCCCCCCGGGCCAGTCGCTACGAGAAGCTACACTACAGGAGCGTGTGTGTGGAGGGCTTGGCCCCAGAGTGGTTCTTGCAGGGGAGGTCGAGCATCTACTCGAAGGTGAGCTTGGGCTGCCAGGTAGCCTTGCCAGTGCGCTGGCGCCGGATGGAAGACTGGGCAGTCGTCTCCTGCTCCTCGATGGTGGCGACTTGCCGGCTCCCGTAGCGGGAGTCGGGCTGGTCGTTCTTGTGTTTGTTGTTCTGTGGCTGCCGGTTGTCGACAGCCGGTCGAGATGTCGCCGGCGTTGGCATTGCCTTGGGGGGCGGGGACGTCTTGACCCGGATGGCGGAGTCGGCCATGGCGTACTTGTCCGCCTTAGTCATGAGCTCGACAAGTGTAGCCGACTCGGAGCACAAAAGCTTGTGCTTGAGGGGGGGGCTCATCGCGACAACCTTCAATGAGTTACTGTATGGCTTGCACCTCGTGTACCCCCTCGCAAGAGATGCGAAGCTCAGTCCACCGGGTCAGGTAGTCACGGAGGGACTCATCCGGCCTCTAAACGCCCATGGCTAGTTCATGGGGGCAGCCAGGCTGCTTGTAGGTGCTGGTGAAGTTGCGGACAAAGGCCTCCTCAAAATTCGTCCAGGTGTTGATGCTGCCGGCCTCCAAGCTGTTGAGCCAAGTGTGAGCCGAGCCTATCAGCATGAGGGGTGCATAGCGGACGGCTATGCGCTTGTTACCCTTGGCGATGCCGACTGCAGTGGTGTAGTCGATCAGCCAGTCTTCGGGCTTGGCAGCCCCATTGTACTTCGGGGTGTCTCGGGGGAGCGTGAAGATGGTCGGGAACGGCTCATTGCGGATTCGAGGGCCAAAACATGTCGGGCCAATCGAGCCCTCCTCCTTGGGGAGGCCGACTGCGCGAGCTGGTCGATGCGGAGACGGGCATCGTTTTCACTGCGGGGGACACACGGCTTGAGCCGGACCGAGAGCTCAGGGCGGATGACTGTTGGAACGGATTGTTCCGGCTCGCGCCACGGGGATGGAGTGTGCGCGCGGCTGCGTCGGCTGTTGGCAGCCGGCGCCTCATGATGGTGTCCACTGCGAGGTGGATCGTTGGTGCGCCGACTGTTTAGAGCCGGCTGCTCGCTCCCCGGCAGCTGGGAGCGCTGGGGGTTGCTCGTCTCGACCCGGCAGCCGGAGGCGCGAGGGGGGCAGGAGTGTTGAGCCGACTGATGGCCAGCAGTCCCCGTGCCCTCGCATTCGAGCCGGGGGCCTAGAGAGGCAACTCCACCCCCCGCAAGCAGTTGCTGCTACGCGTCGGCGGCATCGATGAGGTCCTTGATGTGACGCTCGCGAGCGGCATGTTCTTCGCCTTCCAAGGTAGCCAAATCCTCGTAGGCTACCTTGGTGGCTCGCAGGTTGGCCGCGGGGGTGTCGTAGACGGGCATCTTGCCGCCCAAGATTTTGGCGACCACGCGGACGCGGTCGCGCACAACCCCATGCCGACTGGGCTCGGTGCCAGCTGGGGTGAGAATATAAGTAGAGGCGTACTCCCGCTGAGCAGCCTCCATACGGCGCCGCGTGGCCATGAGGGATCTGGCATCCTCGAATAGGAGGCGGCAAGGTTTGCCGCCGGAGCAATGGGAGTTCTCAAGCCCCAGAGGGCTGCCCCGAGCAGGTCGGAGGTACCAACGTGGGTCGTGGCGGTGTCGGCCTCGGCCCGCGCATAGCCGAAGGAGGTGGAGGAGATGTTATCCATTGCTCCCACGTGATTGTGGGAGCTGTCGGGCTGGGACGCAGCAAGTGCGCCCACAACCATGGGCGGATCAGTGCAGACGAGTACCTAGATAGGGTACTCGTTGGCGACCGGCGCTTCGGCAAGGCTTAGCCTGCCGAAGCGCTCGGTGAGCGTGTTGATGTCGAGTGTGAGGTCGACGAAGCTGCCCGCAGGGCCTGCCGGAGCAAGCCCCACGAGCCCGCGGTTTCGCCTAGACGTGCGGCGGTGGCGGGGAATGGCGAGGGGTCCTGCCCGGAGCATGAATTCGGCCGGTGCCACGTACGGCCCCACGGTGGGCACCAAATGTTGTCATCTTCTCACGATAGATGCCACGGGTAGGCTTATAGTAGGTGGTTGGGGCCGGAGGACGCCAACGGGCTCCATTTTGCGGGATTCGGTACAAGCGGTGGTGACACACGATGTACCCCGGTTCAAGGCCCTCCGTGGGAGGTAACACCCCTAGTCCTGCTTGGTCTAGTTGGGTGGATAGGTATGTTTACAAGGTTGCTCCTGGAGCTGTGTCTAGAGGAGGAAGAAGAGCAGCCGGCTTGCCCTCCTCCATTACTAAGCATGAACACGAGGGAAGTATCCCTTGGGTGTGTGTTTGTGAGAGCGGTCGTCCCCGCCGCATGGGGGGGGGGTTGGGGGGGTTTTGTAGGCCAACCCCCCGACTTTATAATACTTCTAAGGTACATAGATGAGGGACCCGATTGGTAGCCTCTCCGACTGAGTAGGGGGTCCCATCTCTCCAGTCGTCTCATCGCCCGTAGAGTCCACCGGCTGCGCGGTCCCATCGCCCGCTAGGGCCCGCTAGCCGGCTCTGCGATTGGCCCCCGCCCACCTGCTATGGCCTGAGTCGCCCGGGTGGCGTCGTCTAGTGCCAGCTGACCGAAGTCTCCGGTACGACCGGCTACTCTATAGCCACACCGGAGCAGGTAATCGAGTGGGCGGGGGCATGCCGGCACTGTTCCTCCACCCGGTCGCGGTCGCCAAGGTCAGCGGCCCGGACGGCCGGACTGTAGCCACGCGCGCCCGAGCGTCATCGGTCACTATGGCTACATTGGCATCCGTCATGGTGGTCACGTCATGTCGTTGTATCCGTGCATAGAAGGACAGGACATTGCTTGTCCGCCCAGGGGTCAATGGAGGAGGCGGCTCATAGGCAGCCGATCGCGTCCAGCCGGCCAGGGGCCGAGCCGACACCTTGACTAGCTGTCCCCGAGCCAGCCGACAATCGCTCCTGCCGGCTGCGCACCAGCCGACAAGGAGGCAGCTAGCCGTGTGCTTTTTCTTTGAAGCGGGGGAAGAACCCCGTTGCTTTGGGCTACCCAGGGGTAATAACCCCGTCACGGGGGCCGAAGCATGCTGGGCCGATCGAGTCCTCCTCAAGGAGTGTTGACTGTGCCAGCCAGTCGATGCGGGCCCGGGCATCATTCTCGCTCCGGGAAATGCGCGGGCCAAGGCAAGCCATGAGCTCTGGGCGGACCGTCGAGGCAGGCGAAGGCACGCGCTCCCGCCGTGGAGGTGGGGTGTGGGCGTGCGAGCGCCGACCGTCTTCTTCCAGCCTATAGGTGCGCCAGCTGGTGATAGCCGGCAACTCGTTTCCATGTTGAGAGCGCGTGCCATGAGAGCCTTCGCCACGCCTGGCGGAGCCACGGGGGGAATAGGCCTACTGGACGGGCCGATGCGGGCCGACAGCCGGCGCTACGGCTCCTTCAGGAGGTGGTACCTCGGAGCCGAGGTTGATGCGGTCGAGTCAGGCCTACTGTGCATTGGCAGTGTTTATGAGGGCCTGGATGTGCTGGTCCTACCGGACGCGCTCCTCGCCCTTCAAGCTGGCCAGGTCGGCGTAATCCACCTGGGCAACCCTCATGTTGGCCGCCGGGGTGTCGTAGGTGGGCAGCCTTCCATCGAGGACTTCCGCGATCACATGGCCGCAGCCGCGGACGTCGTTTCGCCAGCTAGGCTCGGTGCCAGCCGGCGTGAGGCCGTAGGTAGAGTTGGCAGTAGCGAGGGAGTTGGCCTCCATGAACAACAGCTGGCGTGCCGCCTCCAATTCATTCGTGGCTGTGCCCGGGTCAGTCGTTGGCGTGATGGGGGTGCTCAGGCCCCAAAGGGCGGAGCTGATGGGGTTGGAGATGTCTGCGTCGGCGGCCGCGACTGGCGCCAGGGCGGCCACCCCGGCGCGACCGGAGGACATGGAGGAGCTGGTGGTCATCACCTCTGCGGTGACGTGGAGGTCGCGCGTGCTACCCGCGGGTGTTCTGTCTATGCACGGGGGCAGGTCACATTAGTTGAGTACCATGCTCGGGTACTCGTCCTGTGTTGGTGCGTCGTCGAGACGTAGCCCGACAAACAGTGCGCAGAGGCCGTCGATGTTGAGTGGAGCGTCGCCGTGGCTCCGCTCGATGGAGGGGACGGTGGTGCGACCAGGAGATGCGGGAGCTTCCGCGAGGGAGGACCCGATGACCAAGTTGATCAGCCAGACGTGAGGCGCCCGACAGAGTCGGCGAAGGGTCCCGCCTGGAGTATCACTCCGGCCGGCGCCGCGGACGGCCCTATGGTGGGCGCCCACTATCGTCGTTTTCTCACAATAGATGCCATGGGTAGGCTTATCGAGAGTGGTTGGGGACGATGGACGTCTATGGACTTCGGGAGCTGGATTTGTAACCAGTGGTGCGAGACACACATTGTACCCAGGTTCGGGGCCCTCGTGAGAGGTAATACCCCTAGTCTTGCTTGTCTAGTTAATATAGTAAGAGGGCTACAATGGTGCTCCTGGATCTATTGGTTGGAGGAGGAAGAAGGGCGTAGCCGGCTCTTCCTGCCTCTCTATGTGCGTGGAGAGGTGTGTGGGTTGTGAGTTGTGAGAGTCCTCGCCCCTACGCGGGGGGTGTTGAGGGTGTTTATAGGTGAACCCCCTGGCTTACAATATGCATGGATAGTACTAGGGTGTGGGGCCTGGTCGGTAGCCTTTCTAGCTGGCCGGGGGTCCCGCCTTCTTGTGCCGTTCCGACACTGGTAGGGCCCGCTGATAGCGGGGCCCTACCGGGGCCCGCTGATGGGCTCCTGCTATTGGCCCACAATTACCTGCCCTAGCACGGGTAGCATGGGGCGTCGTCGTCTTGTGGCAGCCGACCGTGGTCAGCGGTACGACCAGCCGCCCTGTAGCCATGCAGCAGGTAATGGAGTGTACGGGGGGCATGCTGGCATTGTTGCCTTGCCCGGGCATGGTCAGCCGCGGTCGACGGTACGACAGTGCGCGCTATAGCCATGCGGCCGCTCCATCAGCGGTCTTTGTTACACTATGGAGATCCGTCACGAGGGTCATGTACAATCATCTTATGCGGATATGGTGGGAGGGGACGGGAGCTGGTCCGTCCGTGAGTCAGCGGGGGAGCTGGTTGTTGCCAGCTGGCTGGGTGCCAACCGGCCGTGAGCTAGCCGACCAAGGGGACATCCGGCCCCTCACCAGCCGACCATGGGCCAGCCGTCCGTGCGTCGATCGGCCGGGCACCGGCTAGGCATATTGTTTTTTGACAGGAGACCTAAACACCTAGTCTTGGCATACCTTGGAGTCATCCCCCTGTCAGGGATCTAGTATTACGGGACGAGTAAAGAGACTTGCCGGTAACGAGATTAAACGTGGTATAGAGATACCGATGACCGAATCTCGGGCAAGTAACATATTGATATGTCTCCAACGTATCTATAATTTATGAAGTATTCATGCCATCTTTAGAACAATATTATATGATTTTGCTACGATTTTTTTAGAACTAATCCGGACTGACACTGTTTTTAGCAGGACTACAGTGGTGTCGTTCTTTGTGCAAAAATAGAAGTTCTCATAATGGGCTGAAAATTACGGAGAATATTTTTGGAATATAAAAAAAAATACTGAAGCAAAAAGATACTGGAGAGGAATCTCGAGGAGGAGACAAGCCTCGAGGGCGTGGGCCCCCTAGGGCACACCCCCTGGCTTGTGGGCCCCTCGGGAGGCCCCTTGACGTGATTCCAACGCCAAGTACTCCTGTAAATCTAGAAACCTCCAGAAATAAACCTAGATCAGAAGTTCCGCCGCCGCAAGTCTCTGTAGCCACGAAAAATCAATCTTGGCCCTCTCCTGCACCCTGCCGGAGGGGATCGCCATCACCGGAGACCATGAAGGAGGAAGACGGAGGGGCCATCATCACCATGGAGGCCAAGGACCAGAGGGAGAACCTCTCCCCACCTAGGGGGAGGCTATGGAGTAGAAATAACAAAGGGGAAACCCTCTCCCTCTATCTCTTGGTGACGTCGGAGTGCCATCGGGGAACCATCGCCGCGGTTATCGTCTTCATAAACATCAACTTCTTCAACACCATCCTCATATATTTTCAGCGGCCCACTTGTGACAGCCCAAATGTTGTCCCTACCTTTATTGGCATGTAATCTCTTGTATGAACCTTGGGTCATGAGCTTAATGAATGAATTGCAGCTTGTCATCCATCTGTTGTTTTGCATTCATGCATCATGCATCATTTCATTCATCTTGCCATGTTTTGTTTTTCATGTGTCCTTGAATGATGTGGTGGTTGTGGGTGTGACTTGTGTGGTGAAGTGATAGGATCATGGGTGCAACCTCTACTTCTCTCCCCTTTCTTTTGCTTTTCAACCAAAACCCCAACCTAATGCCTTTATTCCCATGTTATTTTATAAACAAATTTAACTTGCAAATTAAATTGCTTAAAAATGTTCAAGTGCTAACCTATATTGTTTTGAGCATGTGAGTGTTGGCCTTTTATTGTTTTGGGCTTTTATGTAATTGGGGTGTTTAAATAACAGGAGTTGTTATTTTAAAAACAATTAAAATTACTTGGCCTAAAAATCATTTTAACATTTTATTAAATAGTGCAATTTATTTTCTTTCCAAAAGTAACTTTGTTCTGCACAAAAACCTTTTATTTTTCTCTGGGGTTTTTCCCTTGTTTTGTGGTGTTTTGAAAAGGAAAAGGATTTCGGTTTTTGTTGGAATTGAGAGAGTAGGTGCGTGTGGGCCTGCATCCCCAGCGCGGCCCAGCAGTTCCTACAGCCAGCCCGGCCACGTCTGAGGGAGCCCTGTCGGCGATCCCCTCCCTCCGTCAGAGTAGCAGAGAGAGTGAGTGAGTGCCGAGCACACGGACGTCGAGGATGCTGTCTGCGCCCCCCTTTTAAAAGTCCTTGGCGTGCGTGCCTTCCCCTAGGGTTCCTCCTCGCCGTCGCATCGTCTTTCTCCTCCTCCCACTTCCTTCTCCTCCAGATCACCCCTCTGTCAGGTAAGTTCAGAGGAGCAGAGAGATTCAGAGAAAGAGAGGGCCGATCATCGTCGTCGCCATCGTTGCGTTCCACGAGGTCTCCGCCGCTCCCAGCATGCCGTGGTGGTCGCGGGCCGTCCCCGGAGCCCGTTCCCGTCGCTAGGAGAGGCCGGCTGCCCGGCCTCGACGGTCTCTTCCTCGTTAGAGCCGCGGACAGAGTCTTCACGCGCGTCTTCTTCCCCTTCGTCGCTGCCGCGTCTTCGAGCCTCTCCTCCCTCTTCGCGCGTCCGAATCGTCGTCGTTTCCCCTCGGTGAGCTACCACGTCCTTCCCTCCGGTTGCCGTTGCCACCGCTGTCGCTGTAGCTGCTCGTCGCTGCCGTCTGCAAGGCAGGGCCTTGAGGGCTGCCTCCGTCCTCCTCGTCGCAAGGCGAGCAGGGGAATGGAACCCCGTAGCTTCCCGTAGGCCCCGCCGTAGTTTGCCCTCACCGGAGACCCCCCTAAGTCGCAGGAATTGCCGTCGTCGTAGCGCTGTTTCAGGTGTTCTTTTTGTTCAGTTTCGTCAGTAAGTTGCGGTGCATGTGTGTATTAGAGGTCAGCGCCCCTCCTCTGTTCAGATGCCTTAGCATAGCAGAGTGGTGTGCGCTCGGGGGAATGACCCTAAGGTCAGGGGTTCGAGCCCGATCCCTCCCCCTTTTTGATTTATTTTCTCTTTTTTTTCTTCCTTGCTATATGTATGCTTGTGTATATGTGTATGTGTAGGGGTTATTTTTTTCTGTTGTATAGAGTGTGGTGTGTCTGTGTGCTTAGTGCATACATACACATGTGCTTGTGTATGTGAGTTTGCTTGTATGTGTATGTGCATGTGAGTATGCACATATGCATGTGCTTGTGAGTGTGTGTGCTTCATGCATACACACTTATGGGTAGTGTGTGTGGTGGTTCATATTTGGATGTGTGTAGGAGAGCATGTGGTTTGTGGTAGCATGTGTGTGAGTGGTAGTCCTACGCATATGCATAGGCATATATGCACTTGTGCATATGTGTGTGCATATGTGCGTGGATGCACACCCACACACACATGAGCATGAGTGTAGTGAGTGTATGTGCCTAGTGCACTTGTGGGAGTGAGTGTGTGTGTGCCTATATGCTTTATTCATATATGAGCATGTGAGTGTGTGTGTGGATGAACACCCCCTCATGGGTGGTATGCTCATGGTTGTATGGTGCTCATATATCCTTGGGCATATAAAGAGCATGTGTGTGCTTGCTTTGTAGTGTGTGTGAGAGTGGACATTTGCTTGCTAGTAATTGTGCCATGTTGTTTCACATGAACATATGAGTATGACACAAGCTATTGGGGTAGAAAGAGCCAATGAATCCATTGGTGCTTTAAGATTTCACTTGTGAGCAAGTTTATAAAACTGTCATTTTCAGCTGTGATGCTACATTGTCATTTTTGCATGATTTATTCCATGCTTGCTTTGGGGCATGTGCCAACTAGGAAGTGCTAGTGTTTTATATATATTATGCCATGGTATTTTTTTTACCATGAGAATCACCCATATAAGTGGGAAACATGCTGCTAAGTAGCTAACTTGATGTTTCTGTTTTCAACATGCTAAATATTTCCAAGTCTAAGAATCTGCTGTTATATTTATGCCATGTAGAGTGGTTGACAACTTGTAATCTGTTGAGTATTTGCTCATGCTCAGTGCTAGTATTTTGGAGTAGATGTTGTCTACTACCATCCTGTTAATTTTCATGCCAATAGGTGCTCTGTAACACGTTTAACTTCTGCTGTCAACTTGCTACTTTATTAACTCAGATTCCAGAAAACTGTTATTTTCTCCAAGTCCCAGAAAAATTGTTTCATCATGTGAACTTGGTAGCTTCATGCTTATTTATGTGTGCCTCCTTTGCAGATTGTTTAGTTGGATAATTTTATAAGCATACTATGTAGTTTCTGTCAATACCTTGGTTGTGGCTGTAGGATTCCTGTAGCTCAAGTTGTGGGCTGTATAAGTTGTTATGTTGCTATTTTGTGGCAGATTGTTTGTTTTATTGTTTTGTGACTTGTGGGAGCTATACTCATGGAATTGATTGATCTTTGAGTCTATTGTGGTTGGTTTTTCATTGCCTAACCAGTGGCTACCTTGGAATGCCAAAAATTAGCCCATAGTATTGGTTGTCTTGTGTTTTGCCTTCGTACCTTGTCGTGAGCGTATCGTGAGAACCGTAACTTTGTTTCTTGCTTTCTTAATATGCATTTCTGTCGATTTTGCATGATGCATCCATATTTTCCTTGTTCATGCATGTTTAAATAACTTAACATGAGGTGTTGTCCAGATTCATTAATAAACAAATTTTGCATGTGAAACATGACTAGTTTTGGATTGCCATGTTAATTCTTCATAAATGAATCATGCATCATCTTGGTTGTGCATTGCACCTTGATTGGATGTTTATTGTTGTTGTTTCTCTTGGGTAGACGCGAGTGTTGATAGTGAGTACGAGGACCCAAGAGAGTACCACTACGAGGATCCCGCTACTTGTTCCACCGAAGAACCAACAGGCAAGATGACCGTACCCGGATCCCGATACTATTTTTGCTATCTAGTTTCTCGCTCTTATCATTATAATTGCGCTACCTACCACTTGAATGTCAGACTCCTAATTGCCATGCAAGCCTCTAACCCTCCACATCCTAGAAAACCTTTGATTGGCTAAGTTACCGCTGCTCAACCCCTCTTATAACATTCTTAGTTGCAGGTGCAGGTTGTTCCATGTGATAACATGGATTTGGATATCACAATATTTATTTGTTATTTAATTTAATGCACATATATATCTTGTTATTGGTGGAAGGCTTGGCCTTTGGCTAGGTGTTTTGTTTCGCTGTTACCGCCATAGTTCTTGTTACCCGGTGTTATGTTTCCATATTTTGCGCTCCTAACGTGCTCGGGGTTGTGATGGGGACCCCCTTGTTTATTCGGTTGAGATTAAATTTCGTCTGGCAAGACCCAACATTGGTACTACATTTTCTTAATAACTTAATAAATTTGCATAGGGCTTTGCAACCCCGTGGATAATTAATCAACCCCCGGGCCAGTGCTCCTCATGAGTGTTGGTCCAAACTAGAGCACTGTGCGGGGCCAACCCAGGGAAACTTGGGAGATTTCTATCAGGCCACCATACACTAGCTTATCCGTCATGTCCTAAGAATGAGATAAGAGGCTCTTATCTGGTTCGTCGACATGTCGGGTGGTCTTGCTGGATGTGTTTTACCTTTGTCAAGTGTCTTGCGTGTGGAGTCTGACTTTCTTCGGGTTATCTCGAGGTGTTGGAAATCCTTTGGAGTTACCTAGGATGATCATGAGATCTGTGGTCGAGGCTATTCCCGCGGAGTGTGGTTAATTGTGATGGAATAGTTGGAGCACCCTTACAGGGTTAAATATTTTCGAGAAGCCGTGCCCGTAGTTATGTGGCAACTTGGATATTTGTTTAACACCCGGTTATAGTAAACTTGAAGTAAACTCTAATTTAAATACACCAACTGTGTGAGTAACCATGATCGTCTCTGCTCATGAACATGATTCGAGAGAGAACACGGTGGGGTTATGATTGACGTAGGTAAGTGTTCAGGATCTCATAGAGGTCATACTAGATTCGATCGATCATCGTAGGCCACTCATAATTATTTTCATGTTACGTAAGTTTAGCCACCATATTTTCTTAGTGCTGCTGCAAACTAAACACATACCCCATCCCAACCTTTAAGCTTGAATATTCTCGGTACCCGGGCGCTTGATTGCTAAGCCCTTGTGGCTCATAGATTACTACAACCCTCCAGGTACAGGTACAGATGAGTACGTGCAAGATGATCTTACCCAACTCTAGTGGGAATATGATGAGGAAAGAGGCAGGATGTACATGACTTACCCGGACGAGTAGAGGACCATGGTAATGATCTTTGGGATAGCGAGATAGTTTCATTTGCATCTGTTTTATCATTTGATTTCGTCCGTAGTCGAACCCTGTCTTCATCTTGATGATTTGAACTCTGTGGGGAATTGTAAGTTAGTATGTGGCGAGTGTAAGCCAAGATTATATACTCATCTCTTCTATAATGTATGATGCAATGATACTATACTTGCTAATGGCAAGATGCACATCTATCCCTTGCAAGGCCCTCGTGCCTTAATATGGATAGGCGCGCATCTTGGGCATGACAAGTTGGTATTCAGATCCACACGACCATAGGAGCCTTTGCTTGTTCGAACTTGGCCGAGTCGACTCTAGTAAAAACTATTTTGAGTCTAGTTATATCGGAGAGTAGGATTCTTTTTACTCCTCTTCTATGCTCTGGTGAGGTATCCGACTTAGGAATTTTTATTCTACTCCTCTTCCGGCTTAATTTTTTTAGGATCACGTGGGTATTTTGGAGTCTATATGATACCGATGTGAAAGGGTTCTGTCTTGGTGCCTCCTGTCTGACTTGATTTCTTTCGGGGAGTCGAGCTCCAGGGAATGTTTGCACATCGTTATCATTTAGCTTCCTTGATATCTCAGGACGGAGAGTTTTCGGAATTGCTTCAATACTTATCATGGTGAGATAAGGTCAGAGTCACCCAGTACTGGGGAGGCGTCCGGGGTACCATCATGGTTTACTATCATTGTGAGTTCGAGGATTCGAGTTAGATGAAGTTGCGAGAGCCTCTTGTTATGTGTTGAAGGATGGATACAGTTGGGGTGTAGGATTGCTAGTTGTGTGAGATATTTCCTCCTTGTATCCCCCACACCCGGTTGCATAACCAGAAAGTTTTCAGAAGTTCATAGGTGGGAAATCTTGTAGTTATCTAGGATCATCTTCTTCAGATGTATGTGGGCATATACATTATTCCGAGCGCCGAGCTCAATACTTTTGTGTTATTGCAAGTGGCTTCCAATATCTGATGATGTTATCATAAACCGAAGAAGAATTCTTACTAATTTTTCAGTAGGAAGGCCGTGTTTTTCTTGTTCAATTTCTTTGAGGCATTTGATTCAGCTTTGAATTCATCTTATCAATGAGGTGCTGATGCGTTTTGTCCATCTTCAGGATGGCTCCACCAACTCGCAACAATCCGGGTCGTGGTGAGGAGTAGACTGATGTTCCACCACCACCCCCGCCGCCGCCATCTTTGCCTCCTCCTCCAGAAGCTTGGCAAGCTGTGGTGGCCGCAACCAATGCAAACACTCAGATGTTGCTTAGGTTGTTGCAAGAAAGGGAGCAGGGTCAGCAAGGTTTTCAAGGGAATTTTTGGAATCAGCCTCAGTTTGTGACACTCAATCAGTTCCTTGCCAACCAGCCCAAGTCTTTCACCTATTGTGAGCAGCCTCTTGATGCTGATGATTGGCTTTGTGAGATGAGTACGCATTTTGAGTGCAGCAATGTCAGGCCAGAGGACTTTGTCAGATTTGCATCGTTCTAGCTCAAGGGTCAAGCAGCTGATTGGTGGCAGCAGTACAAGGATTCCAGGGGCGATCGTGTTGTTACTTGGGACGATTTCCATCGTGACTTTAGGGCTCATTACATTCCAACAAGCTTTGTCGAGGAGATGCATGAGAAGTTCAGGCACCTGAAGCAGGGAAGCAAGTATGTCTATCAGTACAACGTCGAGTTCCAGAATCTAGCCCGCTATGCTAAGCAAGATGTTCCAGATGACAAGGCTAATCTATCAGTTCAGAGGTGGTCTCAACGACAAGCTTCTACCAGGCCTAGTTCTTCAAGAGCCTCGTGAGTTTGATCAGTTCTATAACATGGCTTTGAAGGTCGAGGCAACTCAGCTAAAGTTGGAGCACTCAAAGAAGCGTTCAAGGGATTCATATTCGTCTTCTTCCAGCTCTCAGATGGTTCCCAAGTAGTAGAAGTATTGGGTGCCAAATCCTCCTCCATTTCATCCTCCTTAGCAGCAGAAGCAGTTCGGTGGTCGTGGTTCTTCCCACCCACCCAACCCAGGATTCCAGCAGAGACCCCAGGCGTCCAAGGCAGTTCTTGTTCCTCCTCCAGGCAGTGTTCGTCCGCTTTCTGAGATGCCTTGTCACAAGTGTGGCCAGAAGGGCCACTATGCAAACAAGAGCAACCAGCAGCGTCTTCCACCTCCTCCTCCTGTCAAGCCTCCAGGCAATGCTATGGTGAAGCATAACCCCAAGACTGCAAGAGTGAATATGGTAAATCCAGCAGAGGCAGAGGATTCTTCTCAAGTGATCATGGTTAATCTCTCAGTTAATTCTATTCCTGCAAAAGTGTTATTTGATTCTGGAGCATCGCATTCATTCATGTCTACACCTTTTGCTATGAAGAATGATTTCTATTCCGAGATGTTGAGTAGACCTTTGGGTGTCATTTCTCCGGGTGTGGCCATGAAAACCACCTCCATTGTTCCGGATGTTTCTATCAAGCTGGGCAATTATTCTTTCTTGGCTTCTCCTTATGTTCTTGGTAATTCCGACATTGATCTCATTTTGGGCATGGACTTCCTGGCTATGAATAAAGCTCATATTGATTGTAAAGCAAAAGAAGTCAAGCTGACTCATCCTTCAGAAGACGTGATTATTTTCGTGGCTCGCGATGACACAATCTGTCTCTTTGCTCTTAATGAGAAGGGTGAA
Organism: Hordeum marinum; assembly: GCA_022496015.1. NCBI lineage: Eukaryota > Viridiplantae > Streptophyta > Magnoliopsida > Poales > Poaceae > Hordeum > Hordeum marinum. The sequence goes on from CM039672.1 coordinate 394,199,219, forward strand.
GTCTCGACGATTTCTCAAATTCTGGTGGTGAATGAGTATGAACATGTGTTTCCAGAAGAATTGCCAGGAATGCCTCCGCACCAACTAGTAGAGTTCGTGATTGATCTCGAGCCCGGAACTGAACCGGTCTGCAAGTGCCCGTATAAACTTGGCCCCGAAGAACTGAAGGAGTTGAAGAAGTAGCTACATGAGCAAGAATGTCTGGGTCTGATCAGACCAAGTTCTTCTCCATGGGGTTGTGCTGTTTTGTTTGTCAAGAAGAAAGCTGGCACGGATCCTCTTTGTATTGACTACCGGCCATTGAACAAAAAGACAATCAGAAACAAGTACCCACTTCCCAAAATCAACGAGTTGTTTGAGCAATTGAAAGGTGCCAAGGTTTTCTCGAAGCTTGATCTTCGCATGGGTTATCATCAGATTCACATTCGGGAAGAAGAAATTCCTAAGACCGCTTTCAGGACGAGTTTTGGCTCTGATGAGTACACCGTCGTGTCGTTTGGTCTTGCTAATGCTCCTCCAACCTTCTCAAGAATGATGAATTTCATTTTCTCTCCTTTCAAGAATGAATTCATCTTGGTCTATCTGGATGATATCCTTGTGTTCTCGGATACAGAAGAAGAGCATGCAGCGCATCTCCGCCTTGTGCTTGACAAGTTAAGAGAGCATCGATTCTATGCCAAGTTTTCCAAGTGTGAATTTTGGCTCAATGAAGTGGTATACCTTGGGCATGTGATCTCTGCCGAGGGAATTAAAGTGCACCCTAAGAAAGTTGAGGCAATCTTGAAGTGGGAACCTCCTCAGAATGTGAAGCAGCTTCGGAGTTTCCTCGGGCTTGCTAGTTATTACAGAAGATTCGTGGAGAACTTCTCTCAAATTGCTAAGCCTGTGTCCAATCTCCTCTAGAAGAGTGTCAAGTATGTTTGGTCTCCTGAGTGTGATGTAGTGTTCAATATGTTGGAAATATGCCCTAGAGGCAATAATGAATTAGTTATTATCATATTTCCTTGTTCATCATAATCGTTTATTATCCATGCTATAAATTGTATTGATCGAAGACTTAGATGCATGTGTGGATACATAGACAAAACCATGTCCCTGTATGCCTCTAATGGACTAGCTCGTTGATCAAAGACGGTTAAGGTTTCCTAGCCATGGACATGAGATGTCATTTGATAACGGGATCACATCATTAGGAGAATGATGTGATGGACAAGACCCAAACTACAAATGTAGCATATGATCGTGTCAGTTTGTTGCTACTGTTTTCTGCATGTCAAGTATATGTTCCTATGACCATGAGATCATGCAACTCACGGACATCGGAGGAGTGCCTTGTGTGTATCAAACATCGCAACGTAACTGGGTGACTATAAAGGTGCTCTACAGGTATCTCTGAGGGTGTTTGTTGAGTTGGCATGGATCAAGACTGGGATTTGTTACTCCGTGTGACGGAGAGGATTCTCAGGGCCCACTCGGTAATACAACATCACAATGAGCCTTGCAAGAAATGTGACTAATTGTTAGTTGCGGGATCTTGTATTACGGAATGAGTAAAGAGACTTGCCGGTAACGAGGTTGAACTAGGTATGGAGATACCGACGATCGAATCTCGGGCAAGTAACATACCGAAGAACAAAGGGAACATCATACGGGATTAACTGAATCCTTGACATAGAGGTTCGACTGATAAGGATCTTCATAGAATATGTAGGAACCAGTGTGGACATCCAGGTCCCACCATTGGTTATTGACCGTAGAGGTGTCTTGGTCATGTCTACATAGTTCTCGAACCCGCAGGGTCTGCACACTTAAGGTTTGGTGACATTTCGGTAGTATAGAGTTATGTATGGTGGTGACCGAAGGTTGTTCAGAGTCCTGGATGAGATCTCAGGCGTCACGAGGAGCTCCGGAATGGTCCGGAGGTAAAGATTCATATATAGGAAGTCCCAGTTTGGTCACCAGAAAAGTTTCGGGCTCATCGGTAGTGTACCGGGAGTGCCGGTAGTGTACCGGGAGACCACCGGGAGGGGTATTTCGACCCAAGAGGCTTCAGCGGCTGTGGGAGAGTAAATACCAGCCTTTTGTGGGCTGGTGGAAGTCCCACACAAGGCCCATGCGGCTGGGAGAAAAAGCCCACAGGGAAAAAAGCCAAAAAAGGAGGAATCCTAGTCCTACTAGGATTGGAGGAGTCCTCCTCTCCTCCCCACTTTGGTCGACCCAAGGGTTGGTTTTTTGGAATCCAAGACTCCTCCTCCTCTCCTCCTATATATACTAGAGGATTTTAGGGTTTTGGCACAGAATTTTCAGCCACGTGCTACCCGTTCCTCTAGTGCATAGTTTCTCCTCTAGATCGGTTTTTTGCAGTGCTTAGGCGAAGCCCTGCCGGAATTGCTCCACCACCATCGCCGGAGCGCCATCACGCTGCCGGTGAACTATTATTCCTCTCCACTTCCTCTTGCTGGATTAATATGGTGGAGATCGTCATCAAGCTACACGTGTGCTGAACGCGGAGGTGTCGTCCGTTCGGCGCTAGATCGGAAGGACCGTGATCAAGATCGCGAGACGGTTCGTGACGAGTTCGCAGGACGGACCGTGATCAAGATCACGAAACGGATCGTGATGAGTTCGCGGGACGGATCGTGATGAGTTCACGGGACGGATCGTGATGAGATCGCGGGACGCTCGGCGATTTGGATCGCGAAGACGTTCGACTACACCAACCGCGTTTCTTAACGCTTCCCGCTTAGCGATCTACAAGGGTATGTAGATCCAATCTCCCTCTTGTAGATGCTCATCACCATGGATAGATCTTGCATGTGCGTAGGAAATTTTTTGTTTTCCATGCAACGTTCCCCAACACAATACGCTCAAGCAGAGACTGACTTCAGCTCCAGTTCTTGTTCCTCCTGAGCAGTCATAGCCTTTCCAAGTTTTTTGTGATGCTTCTATCCAAGGTCTTGGTGGTGTTCTCATGCAAGACAAGAAGATTGTTGGTTATACCTCGCGCCAATTGAAGCCTGTCGAGAAGAAATACCCCAGTCATGATCTTGAGTTGGCGGCAGTTGTGCATGCTCTAATGACTTTGAGGCATTTGTTGGTGGGTAGACCAGTTGAGGTGTACACCAATCACAAGAGCTTGAAGTACATTTTCACTCAACCCAATCTTAATCTTCGGCAGTCTTGTTGGGTGGAAATGCTTGAGGACTTCAATCCAAGCATTGAGTATACTCCTAGGAAAGCAAATGTTATTGTAGACACGCTCAGCCGTAAGGCGTACTGCAATAGTCTCATCTTAAAGCCTCTTTAGCCTGAGCTTTGTGAAGCCTTCCGCAAGCTCAACCTTCAGAAGACTCCGCAAGGATTTCTTGCAAATCTTCAAGTTTCTTCGACTTTGGAAGATCAGGTTCACCAAGCGCAGCTTCTTGAAGCTATGGTGAAGAAAGTGAAGAAAGGTGTGGCCAAGAGAATTCTCAAGTATAAGTGCTTTCGCGTTGATGACAAAGATACCTTATTCTTTGAGGTCTGTCTTGTGGTTCCAAAGGGTGATCTCAGAAAGGTTATCATGGACGAATCACAATTCTCTTCTATCCATTCATCCAAGCAATTCAAAGATGTATCAGGATCTCAAGCAAACCTTCTGGTGGACTCACATGAAACCTGAAATTGCTCAGTTCGTGAACGAATGTGATGTTTGTCGCAGAGTGAAGGCAGAGCATCAACGTCTAGCAGGTCTTCTTCAGCCTTTGCCTATACCATAGTGGAAATTCGATCATGTGGAGATGGATTTCGTCACTGGGTTTCCCAAGTCCAAGAGAGACAACGATGCCATCTTTGTGGTTGTCGACAAGATGTCAAAAGTTGCTCATTTCCTGCTAGTCAAAGAATCTATCTTGGTAGCTCATCTTGCAGAGTTGTATACGTCAAGGATAGTGTCTTTGCATGGTATTCCTCAGCTCATCTCTTCTGACCGTGGAAGCCTCTTTACTTCCAAGTTTTGAGAGTCCTTCCAGACTGCAATGGGTACCAAGATCCGTTTCAGCACTGTGTTCCATCTGCAGACAAATGGTCAAGTTGAGAGAGTCAGTCAGATCCTTGAAGATATGCTCCGAGCATGTGTGATTTCGTTCGGCATGAAGTGGGAAACTACCTTCCATATGCTGAATTATCATACAACAATAGATTTCAAGCTAGCTCAGGCAAGGCCCCTTTCGAGATTCTCTACGGCAGAAAGTGTCCTACCCCGCTTAACTGGTCTGAAACCGGTGAGCGTCAGACTTTGGGCAATGACATGATCACTGAAGCAGAGGAGATGTGCCGTGTCATTCGTGAGAACCTCAAAGCAGCTCAGTCCCGACAGAATAGCTATTATGCTAACAAACATCAGGATGTTTCCTTTCAAGTAGATGATCTAGTTTATCTCAGAGTCTCTCCCATGAAGGGCACTCAGCGGTTTGGAATTAAAGGGAAGCTAGCACCTTGTTTTGTTGGTCCTTTCAAAGTTGTGGGCAAGAGAGGTGGTCTTGCATATCAACTAGAGCTTCCTCCAAATTTCGCGAACATGCACGATGTCTTCCATGTTTCTCAGCTCCGGAGATGCTTCAAGACTCCTGAGCGAACCATTGACCTCCAAGACATCGATCTCCAAGAAGATCTCTCTTATCGTGAGCATCCAGTTGCTATTCTTGAAGAAACTGAGCATAAGACTCGCAAAAAGTCTATCAAATTCCTCAAGGTGAAGTGGTCTCATCATTCCGACAAAGAAGCTACTTGGGAACACGAGGACCTTCTCTGTTCCGAATTTCTAGACTTCTTTCGTTCTTAGATCTTGGGTCGAGATCCTCTTGTAGTGTGGGAGAGTTGTGATAGCCCAAGTACCGTCCCTACCTTTATTGGCATGTAATCTCTTGTATGAACCTTGGGTCATGAGCTTAATGAATGAATTGCACCTTGTCATCCATGTGTTATTTTGCATTCATGCATCATGCATCATTTCATTCATCTTGCCATGTTTGGTTTTTCATGTGTCCTTGAATGATGTGGTGGTTGTGGGTGTGACTTGTGTGGTGAGGTGATAGGATCATGGGTGCAACCTCTACTTCTCTCCCCTCTCTTTTGCTTTTCAACAAAACCCCCAACCTAATGCCTTTATTCCCATGTTATTTTATAAACAAATTTAACTTGCAAATTAAATTGCTTAAAAATATTCAAGTGCTAACCTATATTGTTTTGAGCATGTGAGTGTTGGCCTTTTATTGTTTTTGGCTTTTATGTAATTGGGGTGTTTAAATAACAGGAGTTGTTATTTTAAAAAGAATTAAAATAACTTGGCCTAAAAATCATTTTAACATTTCATTAAATAGTGCAATTTATTTTGTTTCCAAAAGTAATTTTGTTCTGCACAAAAACCTTTTATTTTTCTCTGGGTTTTCCCCTTGTTTTGTGGTGTTTAAAAAAGGAAAAGGATTTCGGTTTTTCTTGGAATTGAGAGAGTGGGTGCATGTGGGCTTGCATCCCCAGTGCGGCCCAGCAGTTCCCACAGCCAGCCTAGCCGCATCTGACGGAGCCCTGTCGGTGTTCCCCTCCCTCCGTCAAAGTAGCAGAGAGAGTGAGTGCGCGCCGAGCTCACGGACATCGAGGACACCGTCTACGCCCCCCTTTTAAAAGGCATTGGCATGCGTGCCTTCCTCTAGGGTTATTTCTTGCCACCGCATCGTATTTCTCCTTCCCCTCTTCCTTCTCCTCCAGATCACCCCTCTGTCAGGTAAGTTCATGGGAGCAGAGAGATTTAGAGAAAGAGAGGGCTGATCGTCGTCGTCGCCGTCGTCACGTTCCAGGAGGTCTCCGCTGCTCCCAGGGCCATGGTGGTCGCCGTGGTGGTCGCGGGCCATCCCGGAGCCCTTTCCTGTCGCTAGGAGAGGCCGGGCTACACCGCCTCGACGACCTCTTCCTCGCCGGAGCCGCGGACGGAGTCTTCGCATGCGTCTTCTTCCCCTTCATCGCCGCCGCGTCTTCGAGCCTCTCCTCCCTCTTCACGCGTCCGAATCGTCGTCGTTTCCCCTCGGTGAGCTGCCGCGTCCTTCCCTCCTATTGCCATTGCCGCCGTTGTCATCGTAGCTACTCGCCGCCGCTGTCCGCAAGGCAGGGCCTTGAGGGCTGCCTCCGTCCTCCTTGTCGCAAGGTGAGCAGGGGAATGGAACCCCGTAGCTTCCCGTAGGCCCCGCCGTAGTTTCCCCTTCCCGGAGACCTCCCTGTGTCCCCCGAATTGCCGCCGTCGTAGCGCTGTCGCAGGTGTTCTTTTTGTTCAGTTTCGTTAGTAAGTTGCGGTGTGTGTGTGTGTTTTAGAGGTCAGTGCCCCTCCTCTGTTCAGATGTCGTAGCGTAGCAGAGTGGTGTGCGCTCGGGGGAATGACCCTGAGGTCAGGCGTTCGAGCCCGACCCCTCCCCCTTTATTTATTTATTTTCTCTTTTGTTTCTCTTTTGTTTTTTTTCTTGCTTGCTATATGTATGCTTGTGTATATGTGTATGCGTTGGGGTAGTTTTTTTTTCTGTTGTATAGAGTGTGGTATGTGTGTGCTTAGTGCATACATACACATGTGCTTGTGTATGTGAGTTTGCTTGTATGTGTATGTGCATGTGAGTATGCACATATGCATGTGCTTGTGAGTGTATGTGCTTCATGCATACACACTTATGGGTAGTGTGTGTGGTGGTTCATATTTGGATGTGTGTAGTAGAGCATGTTGTTTGTGGTATTGTGTGTGTGTGAGTGGTAGTCCTATGCATATGCATAGGCATATATGCACGTGTGCATATGTGTGTGTGCATATGTGTGTGGATGCACACCCACACCCACATGAGCATGAGTGTAGTGAGTGTATGTGCCTAGTGCACTTGTGAGAGTGAGTGTGCGTGCCTATATGATTTATGCATATATGAGCATGTGAGTGTGTGTGTGTATGAACACCCCATAATGGGTGGTATGCTCATGGTTGTATTGTGCTCATATGTCCTTGGGCATACAAAGAGCATGTCTGTGCTTGCTTTGTAGTGTGCGTGAGAGTGGACATTTGCTTGCTAGTAATTGTGCCATGTTGTTTCACATGAACATATAAGTATGACACAAGCTATTGGGGTAGAAAGAGCCAATAAATCCATTGGTGCTTTAAGATTTCACTTTTGAGCAAGTTTATAAAACTGTCATTTTCAGCTGTGATGCTACGTTGTCATTTTTGCATGATTTATTCCATCCTTGCTTCGGGGCATGTGCCAACTAGGAAGTGCTAGTGTTTCATATCTATTATGCCATGGTATTTTTGCTTAACATGAGAATCACCCATATAAGTGGGAAACATGCTGCTAAGTAGCTAACTTGATGTTTCTGTATTCAACATGCTAAATATTTCCAAGTCAGAGAATCTGCTGTTATTTTTATGCCATGTAGAGTGGTTGACAACTTGTAATCTGTTGAGTATTTGCTGATGCTCAGTGCTAGTATTTTGGAGTAGATATTGTCTACTACCATCCTGTTAATTTTCATGTCAAGAGGTGCTCTGTAACATGTTTAACTTCTGCTGTCAATTTGCTACTTTATTAACTCAGATTCCAGAAAACTGTTATTTTCAAGTCCTAGAAAAACTGTTTCATCATGTCAACTTGGTAGCTTCATGCTTATTTATGTGTGCCCCCTTTGCAGATTGTTTAGTTGGATAATTTGATAAGAATATTATGTAGTTTCTGTCAATACCTTGTGTGTGGTTGTAGGATTCCTGTAGCTCAAGTTGCGGGCTATGTAAGTTGCTATGTTGCTGTTTTGTGGCAGATTGTTTGTTTTATTTTTTTTGTGACTTGTGGGAGCTATACTCCATGGAATTGATTGACCTTTGAGTCTATTGTGGTTGTTTTTTCATTGCATAACCAGTGGCTACCTTGGAATGCCAACAATTAGCCCATGGTATTGGTTGTCTTGTGTTTTGCCTTCGTACCTTGTCATGAGCGTATCGTGAGAACCGTAACTCCGTTTCTTGCGTTCTTTATATGCATTTATGTCGATTTTGCATGATGCATACATATTTGCCATGTTCATGAATGTTTAAATAACTTAAAATGAGGTTTTGTCCAGATTCATTAATAAACAAACTTTGCATGTGAAACATGACTAGTTTTGGATTGCCATGTTAATTCTTCATAAATGAATCATGCATCATCTTGGTTGTGCATTGCACCTTGGTTGGATGTTTATTATTGTTGTTTCTCTTGGGTAGACGCGAGTGTTGATAGTGAGTACGAGGACACAGGAGAGTACCACTACGAGGATCCCGCTACTTGTTCCATCGAAGAACCAACAGGCAAGATGATCGTACCCGGATCCCGATACTATTTTCGCTTGCTAGTTTCTCGCTCTTATCGTTACAATTGCGCTACCTAATACTTGAATGTCAGCCTCCTAATTTCCATGAAAGCCTCTAACCCTCCACATCATTGCAAACCTTTGATTGGCTAAGTTACCACTGCTCAGCCCCTCTTATAGCATTCTTAGTTGCAGGTGCAGGTTGTTCCATGTGATAACATGGATTTCGATATCACAATATTTATTTGTTATTTAATTTAATGCACGTATATATCTTGGTATTGGTGGAAGGCTTGGCCTTTTCTAGGTGTTTCGTTCCCCTGTTACCGCCATAGTTCTTGTTACCGGTGTTATGTTTCCATATTTTGCGCTCCTAACACGCTCAGGGGTTGTTATGGGGACCCCCTTGTTTATTCGGTTGAGATTAAAACTCGTCTGGCAAGACCCAACATTGGTACTACATTTTCTTAATAACTTCATAAATTTGCATAGGGCTTTGCAACCCCGTGGATAATTAATCAACCCTCGGGCCAGTGCTCCTCATGAGTGTTGGTCCAAACTAGAGCACTATGCGGGGCCAACCCAGGGCAACTTGGGAGATTTCTATCAGGCCACCGTACACTAGCATATCCATCGTGTCCTGAGAACAAGATACGCGGCTCTTATCGGGTTTGTCGACACGTCGGGTGGTCTTGCTAGATGTGTTTTACCTTTGTCGAGTGTCTTGCGTGTGGAGTCTGACTTTCTTTGGGTTATCTCGAGGTGTTGGAAATTCTTTGGAGTTACCTAGGATGATCACGAGATCCGTGGTCGAGGCTATTCCCGTGGAGTGTGGTTATTTGGGATGGACTAGTTGGAGCTCCCCTGCAGGGTTAAATCTTTTCAAGAAGCCGTGCCCGCGGTTATGTGGCAACTTGGATATTTGTTTAACACACGATTATAGTAAACTTGAAGTAAACTCTAATTAAAATACACCAACTGTGTGAGTAACCGTGAGCGTCTCTGCTCATGAACATGATCCGAGAGAGAACACGGTGGGGTTATGATTGACGTAGGTAAGTGTTCAGGATCTCATAGAGTTCATACTAGATTCGATCGATTATCGTAGGCCACTCATAATTATTTTCATGTTACGTAAGTTTAGCCACCATATTTGCTTAGTGCTACTCCAAATTAAACAATACCCCATCCCAACCTTTAAGCTTGAATAGTCTTGGTACCCGGGTGCTTGATTGTTGAGGCCTTGTGGCTCACAGATTACTACAACCCTCCAGGTACAGGTATAGATGAGTACGTGCAAGATGATCTTACCCAACTCCAGTGGAAATATGATGAGGAAAGAGGTAGGATGTTTGTGACTTACCCGGACAAGTCGAGGACCATGGTCGCGATCTTTGGGATAGTTAGATAGTTTCATTTGCATCTGTTTTATCGTTTGATTTCATCCATAGTCGGACTCTGTCTTCATCTTGATGATTTGAACTCTGTGGGGAATTGTAAGTTAGTATGTGGTGAGTGTAAGCCAAACTTCTATACTCATCTCTTCTGTAATGTATGATGCAATGATACTATACGTGCTAATGGCAAGATGAGCATTTATCCCTTACGAGGCCCTCGTGCCTTAATATGGATAGGCACGCATCTTGGGCGTGACACCACTCTCCCACATCCCGCTGTAATCACTTAGTTTAACATGGTGCTTTATGCCACATATTATGATCCAATGATGTGTTGCGATCCTATGATGTTTTGAGTATATTTCTTTTGTCTTATGGGTTGATTGATGATTTAGATTGCTTTGAGTTGTATGTTTATTTTGGTGATGTCCTATGGTGCCTTCCACGCCGCGCACACATGAAGGATTCCCGCTGTAGGGTGTTGCAATACGTTCATGATTCGCCTATAGTGGGTTGCTAGAGTGACAGAAGCTTAAACCCAAGTAAGGGGGTTGTTGTGTATGGGATAAAGGGGACTTGATGCTTAATGCTATGGTTGGGTTTTACCTTAATGATCTTTAGTAGTTGCGGATGCTTGCTAGAGTTCCAATAATAAGTGCATATGATCCAAGTAGATAAATTATGTTAGCTTATGCCTCTCCCTCATATAAATTTGCAATAATGATTTCCGATCTTGTTAACAATTGCCTTGACAATTCCGCACACCGACCCATCATTATTCCACACTCGCTTTTTGTAATATATTGTAATACATTCTAACTTTATGATAACATAACCTATTTTTATATTTTAGTTCTACGATTTCATGCAAATCTATTCTCTTCATACCCACAACATAGTTTTATTTCTCGTTCCTAGTTGGAAGCAAATGTTCGGCGTACGTAGAGTCGTATTAGTGGCATATAGGACTTCAGAGAATATTGATCTTACCTTTAGATCCTTGTGGGTTTGACACTCCATACTTATCACTTCCACCTTTGGAAATTTCTACGATGATTCCTTGCACTTGGGGATTATCACATACCAAAGAACAAAGGAAACAACACACAAGATTAACTAGATCCTTGACATAGAGGTTCAACCGATAAAGATATTCGTAGTATATGTAGGAACCTATATGGGCATCAAGGTACCAATATTTTTTATTGACCATAGAGGTGTCTCGGTCATGTCTACATAGTTCTCGAACCCACAGGGTCTACACACTTAATGTTCGGTGATGTTTTGGTAGTATTGAGTTATGTATGGTAGTGACCAAAGGTTATTGAGAGTCCCAGATGAGATCCCGGACGGGACGAGGAGCTCCGTAATGGTATGGAGGTAAAGATTGTTATATAGGAAGTCCCGCTTTGGTCACCGGAAAGGTTTTGGGTACTTCGGTAGTGTACCTAGGGTGCCGGGAGGGTTTCGTGGGACCACCGGGAGGGGCCACCCACGCAAGGAGGCCACATGGGCCTTAGGAGTGGCTCACCAGCCCTTAGTGGTCTGGGCAAGCCAGCCCCTGAGGCCCATGTGGCTAGGTGGTGGTAGAAGGAAAAAAAAACCAAGAGGGGGAAGGATTCCAAGTGGAATCCTACTAGGAGTAGGATTGGAGGTGGACTCTCCCACCTCCACCACTTTGGCCGACTCCTAGGGGGAAACCTAGGGGCAACGACCCCCTCCCCTCCCTCCTATATATATTGGAGGGGAGAGAGGGCAGCCTCACCAAACCCTAAGGCCATGGTGCAGCCCTCTGTCCCCGATAGATCAAATCCTCTAGTTTTTGGCAGCGCTTAGGCGAAGCCCTGTCGGAATAGTTCCACCACCTCCGCCGTTGCACCATCGTGCTGCCGGAGAACTCATCTACCTTTCTGCTCCCTCTTTCTGGATCAAGAAGGTGGAGATCGTCATCGAGCTGTACATGGGCTGAACGCAGAGGTGTCGTCCATTCAGCGCTAGATTGTGATTGGATCGCGGGACGACTAGCGATTTGGATCGCAAAGACGTTCGACTACATCAACCGCGTTTCTTAACGCTTACCGCTGAGTAATCTACAACGACATGTAGATCCACTCTTCCTCTCGTAGATGTTCATCACCATGGATAGATCTTGTGTGTGTCTAGGAATTTTCTTGTTTCCCACGCATCGTTCCCCAATAGTGGTATCATGAGCTAAGTCTATGTGTAGATGAGATCACGAGTAGAACATAAAGGAGTTTGTGGGTGTTGATGCTCAGCTTGCTTCCTCCCTTGGTCTTTTCTTGATTCAGCGGTATTGTGGTATGAAGCGGACCCGACAAACCTTACTCGTATGATTACGAGAGACCAGTTACCTCGACAGACATGTGACTTGGTTGCATAAAGATGGCTGGCAGGTGTCTTTCTGTCCTACTCTAATTGGATCATATTAGACAAAGGCGGTCCTTGAGAAGGTTGAATAGCAATTTTTGTATCACTATTGTGGTTTTTGTGTAGGTGAGAATTGTTCTTGATAGATACCCGTGACAGCCACGTAAAACATGGAACAACAATTAGAGAACGTCTAACTTGTTTTTGCAAGGTATGTTGTGATGTGATATGGCCAATTACATGATGATATATATGTGATGTATGAGATGATCATGTTTTGTATAGAATATCACGAGTTGCATGTCGATGAGTACGACAACCAGCAGGAGGCATAGGGTTGTCTTTAATTATTTTTGCCATTTTTGCTTTACTTTATCGCTATGAGTTAGCAATAGTTGTAGAAGCAATAGTTGGCGTGACAACTTCATGGCGACAAGTTGATGGAGATCAAGATGATGGAGATCATGGTGTCATGCCAGTGACGATGGGGATCATGCCGATGCTTTGGAGATGGAGATCCAAAGCACAAGTTCATGGCAATATCATGTCACTCAGGATTTGCATGTGATATTAATCCTTTTATGCACCTTGTTTTGGTTAGGACGACAGTATCATTATAAGGTGATCCCTCAATAAAATTTCAAGATAAAATTTGTGTTCTCCTCGAGTGTGCACTATTGGGAAAGTTCGTCGTTTCGAGACACCACGTGATCGGGTGTGATAGACTCTACATTCACATACAATGGGTGCAAGCCAGTGTTGCACGTGCAGAACACTCGGGTTCAACTTGTCGAGACTAGCATGTACAGACATGGCCTCGAAACACAAGAGACCGAAAGGTCGAACATGAGTCATATAGTAGATATGATCAACATGATGATGTTCACCATTGAAACCACCACAACTCATGTGATGATTGGACTTGAGTTGGTGTATATGGATCATGTATCACTCGGATGAACGGAGGGATGTTAATTTGAGTGGGAGTTTTTAAGTAATTTGATTAACTAAACTCATTATCTTGAACAATAGTCTTAGTAACCTTTCATATTTATGTTGTAGATCAATGGTTGGTGCAGTAGCTCCCTGGATTTTAATGCGTTCCTAGAGAAAGCCAAGTTGAAAGATGATGGTAGTAACGTTGTAGACTGGGCCTGTAATATGAGGATTATCCTCATAGCTTCCCAGAAGGATTATGACCTTGATGCACCTCTTGGTGATCCACCCACTCCCGTGTCGTCCCAAGACGTTAAGAACGTTTGGGAGGCACGTTCCGGAGATTACTCAATAGTTCAATGTGCCATGTTGTATGGCTTAGAACCGGGACTTCAAATACAATTTGAACGTCATGGAACTTATGAGATGTTCCAGGAGTTGAAGTTTATCTTTGAGAAGAATGCCTGGATCGAGAGGTATGAGACCTTCGATAAGTTCTATGCTTGCAAGATGGAGGAAAATGGGTCTGTCGGTGAACATATACTCAGAATGTCTGGGTATTCGAACCGTCTGGCTGAGTTCGGGATGCCCCTTCCACCGTAGGCGATTATTGACAGGGTTCTTCAATCATTGCCACCTAGCTACAAGAGCTTTGTGACGAACTATAACATGCAAGGGATGAACAAGTCAGTCGCCGAGCTATTTGCGATGCCGAAAGTCGCTGAGTCTGAAATCCAGAAGGAGCATCATGTGTTGATGGTCAATAAAACCACTAGTTTCAAGAAGAATGGCAAGGGCAAGAAGGGTAACTCCAAGACGAGTGGAAAAACAGTTGACCCTCCCATGAAGAAACCCAAGGCTGGACCCAAGTCAAAAACTGAGTGCTTTCATTAAAAGGGAACTGGTCAGTGGAAGCAGAACTGCCCCAAGTATTTGGCTGACAAGAAGGCGGCCAACACCAAACAAGCTATATGTGATATACATGTTATTGATGTTTACCTTACTAGCTCTCGTTCTAGTGCCTGAGTATTTGATACCGGTTCGGTTGCTCACATTTGCAACTCAAAGCATGACCTACGGAATAAACAGAGGCTGGCTAAGGACGAAGTGACGATGCGCGTGGGAAATGGTTCCAAGGTTGATGTGATCACCGTTGGCACGCAAGCTCTTCGATTACCATCGAGATTAGTGATGAACCTGAATTATTGTTATTTAGTGCCCCCGTTAAGCATCAACATTATATCTGGATCTTGTTTATTATGAGATGGTTACTCGTTTAAATCACAGAATAATGGTTGTTCTATTTATATGAGTAATATCTTTTATGGTCATGAACCCAATGTGAGGGGTTCATTCTTATCGAATCTTTGATATTGATGACACACATGTTCATAAAATTGATGCCAAAAGATGTAGAGTTGATAATCATAGTACCCCTTTCTTCTGGCACTGCCGCTTAGGTCATATTGTTGTAAAACGCATGAAGATGCCCCATGCCTATGGACTTTTGGAGTCACTTGATTTCGAATCACTTGACACATGTGAACCATGCCTCATGGGAAAGATGACTAAGACCTCGTTCTTTGGAACAATGGAACGGCAACTTACTTGTTGGAAATTATACATACTGATGTGTGTGGTTCAATGAGCATTGAGGCGCACGGTGGATACCGTTACTTTCTCACCTTCACTAATGACTTAAGTAGATATGGGTATATTTACTTAATGAAACACAAGTCTGAAACGTTTGTAAAGTTCAAGCAATTTCAGAGTGAAGTTGAGAATCATCATAAGAAGAAGATTAAATTCCTACGATCTGATCAAGGAGGGGAATATCTGAGTTATGAGTTTGGCAACCACTTAAGATAGTGTGGAATTATTTCACAATTGACACCACCTAGAACACCACAACGTAATGCTTTGTCCGAACGTTGTAATCGAACCTTATTGTTTTGCCACTATCATTTGGAGTTATGCATTAGAGACAGCTGCATTCACTTTAAATAGGGCACCATCAAAATCCATTGAGACGACACCATATGAACAGTGGTTTGGCAAGAAACCAAAGTTTTCATTTCTTAAGGTTTGGGGATGTGATGCTTATGTCAAAAAGCTTCAGCCTAAAAAGGTGGAACCCAAAGCGGAGAAATGTATCTTCATAGGACATCCAAAAGATATAGTTGGGTATACCTTCTATCTCAGATCCGAAGGCAAAGTGTTTATCGCTACAAACGTAACATTTCTTGAGAAAGAATCTCTCTCGAAAGAATTGAGTGGGAGGAAGATAGAACTTGATGAGGTTGTTGAACCTTTGTTTCAACCAGAGAGTAGCGCAACACAAAAAGATGTTTCTGTGGATCCTACATCAGTTGAAGAGGAAGTTAATGATGATGACCATGAAACTTCAGATCAAGTTACTATCAAACCTCATAGGTCGACAAGGACACGTACTGCTTCTGAGTGATAATATGACCT
Organism: Hordeum marinum; assembly: GCA_022496015.1. Lineage (NCBI taxonomy): Eukaryota > Viridiplantae > Streptophyta > Magnoliopsida > Poales > Poaceae > Hordeum > Hordeum marinum. The sequence goes on from CM039672.1 coordinate 394,214,761, forward strand.
AATTTTGCACATGCCTCCATCTTGTGATGGCAAACAAAGTTGCCGAAGATAGGTTCCAACTTGTTTCACAAAAAAACCATTTTTTATTTTTTGAATGCCAAAAACACGTGTTTTTCATGAAGCGGCTACAAAGAGAGACATTCCTAATGGTTCCATTCCATGTCTATCCGAAAGTAGACCCTATTTTACGGACGGTCACCCAAAATCATGCATTTCCGACCCTCGTAGCCAATCCCGGCCATTCAGACAACCATCGACTGATTCAGTTGGAACCGACTGGAAATTGGACTCCAGGTCCTCCATAGCTTGCCTGTTATTTTTGCTAAAAATCATTTTTAGCTTCACAGGTAGGCATTTCATCATAGAATCACCAATAGATATGCATGATCAAACCCCTGGCCACGGACGACCGACACGACAAGTTCGACTGGTTTTAGAAAACACCATAAAAAATTCAAAAACATTCAAAAAATGGGAGAACTCTGCGTCACATCATCAAATGTGGCCTACCAACTAGTAAAAATATTAAACTTGGAATACCGATATTTTTTTGAAAAAGTGTTCTCAAAAACGAGCTACCATGAACGAAGATTCATGGCTTTCAAGCCAAACGAGCAATGACATGGCCACATTCGTTGAATAGTTTGTGATAATATGCCCAAATTTGGCACATGCATCCATCTTTTGATGGAAAACAATGTTCCGAAGAGAGGTTCCAACTTGTTTCACAAAAAAAACATTTTTCATTTTTTGAATGCCAAAAACACGTGTTTTTCGTGAAGTGGCTACAAAGATAGACATTCCAAATGGCGCCATTGCATGTCTATCTCAAATTAGACCCTATTTTATGGGTGGTCGCCAAAATTCATGCATTTCCGTTGCTATGAAAGCATAAGTTTGCCTGCATTAGGGAAAACAACTTGATGTAGTGAAGATATTAAGAGATACTTCATATCTTTCTAGTGTATATGCATGCTTGTTTAGTGCACTTACATGTTTGCTTAATTAATAACACTACATCACTATATTGTTGATACGTCAAGTTTGCTTCACATGTATTCCATGTATGTGCATGGTGGTCCAAATGCTTTCCTTTATTGATACAAGTGCATCATTTTACTTTATCCCTGTTGTATCCAATTTTTGATTATTCTTTTTTGCAAGCACCGCCTCAAGATCATCCATGGCAAGGATGACAAGGTCAAAGATTCGGCCAACCATTGGTAGGCAACTTGCTCCTTGTGGTTATACTACCAGTTTTATAGTATCAATATGATGAGTGAAATGTATTGCTGCAATCTGAATAAGCTGTCTTAATTGTGCCTGTTTGCTATTAGTCTTTCGTACCCAACTAACTAGGATTAAATGATAATAAAATCTCATAAGATATGTTTGGTTATCTGTCCATGCATTCCAACCATTCACCTAATAGTTATGTTTCCTTTATCATGCAAAGAAGAGCCTCTCATCGAGTACGAGTAGGTTAGGGATAGAAATATGATGAGGAACAATCGGATATTCCAGTCCCTTGGCATCGGTGCAATAGCATCGATGATTAGGAAAACAAATGGTGTACAAGAAGGTAGATCTGATGAGGTTCAAGAAGGTAGTGGAGTTATCATTGATGATGCAGAGTACAATCCAAAGGAGGATGAATTTATTGATGGAGAGGAAGTGGATGATGTTGTAGTGCAAAGGACTATTAAGGTGCAAACTCTGTCTTGCTTGGAGGGTTGGGGTTCTTGTATGCTCTGTGTTTCCTTGTGCTCACATATTTGTCTTGTGATCTAGTGATTTTTTTCGTGCTATTTGTACGAGGCACTGAAGGAATCTAGGAAGAAGAGGCCTGGTGTTAAGAAGACAGCCAACAAGAAGAGGAAGAGCTCAGAAACATCTGCTGCAATGCCTATAAGAAGGGTGATGGCCCCACCTCCAGGACAAACAAAGAGGATCCTGGAACCTGATGAACCATCCCCTGCTGGAGTCATGAGGCAGAAAGCAAAGATGCCTGTTGCGACGGACCATCAGGAATGTCCGTTGCGCATGGACTCTAAGAGCTCGGTGCAAATGGGTGATGAGTTTCCGCCCATGGATGATGAAACCACTCTCTGCATGGATGAAATAGGCAATGTCTGCCTAGATGAAGGAGGAGCTATCTGCATAGATGAAGCAGACACTGTCCACACAGACCTCAGCCCTGTTGCACCTTCTATTGATAGGAATGTTGTCATCAGTGAAGAAGAAAAGCAGCTTGTGCTTCAATTAGGAAAGTTCTCCTTTGCAATGCTCTCTTTTACTAGTGCATTTTCCCAAATGGAAGTGATCATGTATGGTTACCTGTTTAGCAGAACCATTCCTGCATTTGTCGATTTCTCTTCTAATTTATGAGTTTAATTTCATTTTCAGATGCAATGACTACCAAGCTTAGAAAGAGAAAGGGCAAAGGGCTAGAGAGAATCACCAAGGTAGCAAGGTGCCTATCCAAATTGCTGGAGGGATGAAGTGTCCAGAGAAGCCTGTAGGCAGCAAAGCTTGCTTCTGAGTGTGGACTCATTGCAAGAACCCATCTGCCGGTTCTTCCTCACTTCAAGGAATAAAAAACGCTAAACTATTGGCGAACTACATTGGGAAAGTTGCTTTAAGATACTTGTTTCGTAGTTAATGTGCTATCTATTTTCTGTTACACCTATGTACGATCACTAATATTGTTCCTACGTTGTTTGCTGTCTTGGTAGGCAAATTTTGAGATGAATACGGACTCGGAGACTATCAAGACTGTGTGCAAAGATATCAAAGGAAAAATTCAAAGAACAGAGGCCATAAGATCAAGAAGAAGTATTTTGATACCGTAGCAGCAAACAAAGTCAGCATCAAGTCTCCGGTGCCGGTCGGACGGTGAATGGCAAGCTCTGGTGGAGATGTGGTCTAACCCAAGACACAAGGTTTGTCTCTGATTTGCTTGTTGCTTTATGTTCTTCACATGATATGCTAGTGCTAGGTCATGCCGACAGTATGCTTTTTTTGTAGGAAACCTGTTTGTCGAACAAGATGAATCGAGAAAAAGTTGTGTACGCACAGAAAACTGGTTCTAGGCACTACACATCACACATTTTTGCCACTGTGAGAACTTTTGTCTAGAGACCTTACCGTTCGATTCTCATTGAATAACATTTTTGGTTCTTGTTGTATAACATTTTGATTTTTGTTGAAAATCATTTCAAAAAGAAGAGCGGAAGGGTGAGGAGCTGTCTGCGATTGACTTGTCCAAGGCCACCCACAACAGCAAGAAGCACGGTGTGATGCCCAAGATGCGACCCTATCCTCATTTTGGCACGAGGGCCTCGATAGGTATAGAAGCGCATCTCATCATGTTGTAAGAATGGATATCATTACAAGTACATGTATAGAAGAGATGAGTATATGGAATTGGCTTACACTCACCACAAGCTACATCAATATCACATCAATACAACAACATATTCAAACATCATACAAAAGAGCAGGGTCCGACTAAAGACGAAATCAAAGGATAAAATGACATCCATCCTTGCTATCCTAGGCTGCCACCTGGAACCCATCCTAGATTGATGAGGAATAAGAAGAACTCCAAACAAACAAGCATCAAACTCACGTTCAATCATCTCATTACCTGTACCTGCAACTATTGTTGTAGTAATCTGTGAGCCACAGGGACTCAGCAATCTAATTACCAAGGGTATCAAGACTATTCAAGCTTAATGGGTGAGGTATGGTTAAGTGGTGGGGCTGCAGCAAGCGACTAAGCATTTATTTGAGTGGCTAATTTACGAATACGGAATGTAAAGTATGGTGGTTTACGCATAACGGACGTGAACTAGTAATGATCACTAACTGATCCTGAACACCTAGTTACGTCAAACGTAACCTCACCGTGTTCTCTCTCGGATAAGGACTCACGAGAAGAGACAGTCACAGTTACGCACACAGTTGGTGTATTTTATTTGAGTTTACTTCAAGTTTACTATGATCGGGTGTTAAACAAAGTTTCCAAGTTTGCCACATAACTGCGGGCAGGACTTTCCGAAAAGATTTAACCCTGCAGGGGTGCTCCAACTCGTCCATCACAAATTAACCACACGCCATGGGAATAACCTTGACCATGGATCTCGTGATCATCCTAGGCAATTCCAAAGGAAGTCCGACACCTCGAGATAGCCCGAAGAAGATTAGAGTTCCTCACGCAAGACATCCGAGAAAGGTAAAGCAAATCAAACAAGGTCGCCCGGCGTGTCGACCATCTTGATAGGAGCCACGTATCTCGTTGTGAGGACACAACGGATGAGTGATGGTTACCACGCCAATCACCGAGTTGCCCCGGGTAGCGTTAATAAGCTGCTCTGGGTTGGAGCAACACTCATGAGGAGCACTCGCCCGGGTTGTTGATTAATTATCCGCGGGTGCCGGCGGGTCCCTATGCAATTTTAGTTATTAGGCAAATGTAGTACCAATGTTGGGCCTTGCCAGACAAGCTTTATCCTAAAACGAAAATCAAGGGGGTCCCCATAACAACCCCGAGCATGTTAGGAGTGCTCAATTATGGAACATAACACCGGCTCACAAGTAACTAGGGCGGCAAGAGTGGAACAAAACACCGAGCAAAAGGCCAAGCCTTCCACGCTTTACCAAGTGTATAAGTGCATTAAATTAAATAGTAATAATATTGTGATGAAAAAAGAATGTCCATGTTAACACATGGAAGCAATTGCACCTGCATCTAGAAACACTATAAGAAGGGCTGAGCAAGCGGTAACATAGCCACACAATGGTTTGCTGGGAGGTGGAGGTTAGAGGCTTATCATGGCAATGTTGGGAGGCTTGACAAACAAGTAGTAAGTACCGAGACATAACGATAGAAGAGGGACAACTAGCATAGCAATGATAGTAGTGATATCCAGGGAAATGTGTCATCTCGCCTGAGATCCTGCTTGGAAGAATAACAAGAAGACGACCCAACGTAGTCGAACGAATCCTTGCACTCCGAATGCTTTCAGAACTCTATCGAGAAGAAGCAAACCGGAAACAAATAATCAACACACGAGAAACACCATAACATATGCATGATATGATGCGCAAACAAATATGATGCATGTCCGGTTTAATTATACAAGTAATGGCAAGCACATCAAACAACTCCTACACATCAAGTGAAGCTCAATATGCAATGAGTTGCATATTGGTGAAACTCCACATTTGAATTAGCTAGTTCACTCTCGTTTAGGTACACATCAATGTTAAATGTTACAAAACATGGCAAGAGGTGAAGTATAAGCAACTACAACATGTAGGCATCTTAAATGAGGTCGGAAAGAACTTATAGTATTTCCGAAACGAACCCATATGATAATTTCGAAATTGGTCCAGATCTGAACTAACCATATTTTATATTTGTTAAACAATAGAATAGAGTATACCATGCAATTCTACACATCATTCTAATTGATTTACATATGTGAAACATCTCAAACGGAGCTACGGTCTAAAAGTTATGACAATCCCAAGATTTTATGCCATGAATGCAAAATGCATGGAAAGACAACCACGAACATTTCAAATCATGAATACAGTAATATATCATGATGCTACATGAAATTCTAAGAAAGTTTCATATAAGGCATGCCTAAAACGGAGCTATGGTTCAACCACAAACACCCATACAAGGTTTAGTGCAAATCTGTCCAAAACAGCAACATAGCATTTTGCATACATGAAAACAACATGCTACAAGATCCTAAAATGCACAAACTAAGCATGGGACAGTAGCATATAACACACACTTTATTTCATCTACACATATCATACTCAAAAGAGGCATGGATCACATGATGGGAAGCTCACAACATGCCTAATTGGAAACAATTTCAGACTTATTGACAATAGCAGTTTTTGGCAGTGCAGTTTTTATCACGAAGGCATATTGACAGCATTAAAACTATAAGCTACATTGCATATTATGTCATGAAAATTAACAGCATGCTAGAGGACATTATAAGCTACAAATAACTCCAGTAAACCAACCCCAAAGGACCTATCTATCACTAGCAAAACACATGGCAAGACAACAACAAAATGTTACAGATTCCAGACTTGGAGATATTTAGACATCTGAAAATAGAAACATTGGTTAAGCATGTACTCATGAAGAAATCTACATCTAAACAGAAGATCCATGGCATGGCAAACCTATCAACAACAAGTAGACATGGCATACTACAACACACTCCAAAGACTCAACTATAAGGAGGCATGGATTGCTTAAAACGAGTACCGCAAAATGGAACTCTTCGGTAATAGATTTCAGTTTTAACATGATAGAAACTTGAGAGCAATAAATAAACATGCTAATGATATTCTACCAAGCAACCAGAGGTATGGCATCAAAGTAGACATATCCTAGACGAATACTCATGAAGACACCATATGCAAAAGATCCGCGGTTGAGATGCAATTATCCACACAACATCAAATAAAATAACATATTTCACAACTACGATGGAATGCACTTTTACAACAAGGACATGGGCATGCACATGAACACTAATGCACAAACAAATACCATCGTGATGAAGAGCACATTGAGTAGACAATCTTCCATATAATATGCATTTCCATCTGAGGCACACACACAAAGTTACAGTCTCCACAAGCTGCATAGGTGCTGAAAAACGTAGACAGAAAAGGACTTAGTAAAAAATTGACTTGTCACATCCCTATCTAGCTTACATAGGACAGCATGTGTGTGCATCATGTTTCACTTTTTGCATCAACTTGAAATGGGGATTAAAAGAAACCCCAAACACTCCATTTGAATCAAATCAACTTAATGATTGTGAAAAACCAACAAATCCAAAATGCCCATCTAAAATGTCCCCTATGTCTGATAAATGTGGACATGAATATACCAGGGGTCATTCTAAATATTTGAACATTTATAGCATTTCAAAAATAAATATTAAAGCTTCTGAAAATGCCAAATAAAGCATTATAAATATTTCAGTTTTCAAAATATTCTGATACTTTTTATACAAGTTTGAAATATTCAAACTAAGTTCTATAAAATATTTGGGATATTTTATACCCAGCATTTGTGCCTAAAAATAAAAAAACAAATGTCAGAAAAATAAAACAGAAACTGGAATTAAAAAAAAGGAGGAAGCACCTGGGTCGGCACAGCTGGCCCAGCACCATCGTCGTCCTCCTGGTGTCCAGGACGACAAGCGTGTGCTTGCCGTGTGCTCGCGCCGGTGCTGCCACGCAGCCTCCTGCGTGCCTGCTTCCCCCGCCGCGCTGGCGAGAGGATGAGGACATAGCTGCCGTCCCCATCTCTCTCTCTGCCTCGCCTATTTTGCCCCTTGCTTCTTCCTTTCCTCTGCTCCGCCATGGCCGACGGCTTAGGGAGGCGCGGGAGCGGCTGCAGCTACGGTGGCGAGCTAGCGGGGCCGTCGGCCATGGCGGAGCAGATGAGAGGAAGAAGTAGGGGGTGAAATGGGCGAGAGAGAGAGATGGGGACGGCAGCGGTGTCCTCATCCTCTCGCCAGCGTAGCGCGGGAAGCAGGCACACAGGAGGCTGCATGGCAGCACCGGCGCGGGCGCACAACGAGCACACGCTCGTCCTCCTGGCCGCGAGGAGGACGACAATGGTGCTAGGCCAGATGCGCCGACCCAAGTGCTTCCTCCTTTTTTTATAATTCCAATTTTTGTTTTATTTTTTTGACATTTGTTTTATTTATTTTTAGGCACAAATGCTAGGTATAAAATATCCCAAATATTGTATAGAACTTAGTTTGAATATTTCAAACTTCTATAAAAAGTTTTAGAATATTTTGAAAACTGAAATATTTATAATGCTTTATTTGGCATTTTCAGAAGCTTTAATATTTATTTTTGAAATTCTATAAATATTCAAATATTTAGAATGACCCCTGGTATATTCATGTCCACATTTATTAGACATAGGGGACATTTTAGATGGGCATTTTGGATTTGTTGGTTTTTCACAATCATTAAGTTGGTTTGATTCAAATGTAGTGTTTGGGGTTTCTTTTAATCCCCATTTCAAGTTGATGCAAAAAGGTAAACATGATGCACACACATGCTATCCTAAGTAAGCTAGCTAGGGATGTGACAACTCACCGCACTCAAAAGAATCTCGTCCCGAGATTTGTAAGTCGTTGGGAAGAGCGTGGGGTACTCTAGTCGAAGACGATCTTCACTTTCCCATGTGGCCTCCTTCTTAGAATGGTGTGATCACTAAACCTTGAGAAACTTGATGTTGTTACGCCGAGTGGTACGCTCATCTTGATCAAGAATACGGACAGGGTATTCTCGATATGTAAGGTTATCTTGGAGATTAAGCGCTTCGTGGTCTACTTCACGGACAGGGTCCGAGAAGCAACGCCTGAGTTGCGAGACGTGGAAGACATCATGAACCTTGGAAATATGTGGCATAAGTTCCAATTTGTAGGCAACTTCTCCTCGTTTAGGAATAATGTGAAAAGGTCCAATATAACGAGGAGCCAACTTGCCCTTGATACCGAATCGGTGGGTACCCTTCAGAGGTGTAACCCGAGGATAAGACTTCTCATCAACTTCATAGGTCACATCCTTATGATGATGATCATATTGGCTCTTTTGACGAGATTGGGCTGTTTTCAACTTTTCACGAATAATGCGAACTTGCTATTGTGCATCCTGGATCATATCCATGCCAAAGAGTTGCCTCTCTCTGGTTTCTGACCAGTTAAGAGGTGTTCAACACCTTCGTCCATAGAGAACTTCAAAAGGGGCTTTGCCCAAGCTTGATTGATAACTATCATTATAAGCAAATTCGGCAAATGGAAGACATTTCTCCTAGTTCATACCGCAGGATATAACACAAGATCGGAGCAAATCTTCGAGGATTTGATTGACTCGCTCAACTTGACCACTTGATTGCAAGTGGAAAGCAGTGCTAAAGGATAGATGAGTCCCCATAGCGGTTTGGAAACTTTCCCAAAATCAGGAAGGAAAGATACTTCCATGGTCTGAATTAATCTCCAATGGAACACCATGAAGCGAAACTATTTGAGAAACATATAACTCCGCTAGCTGGCTAGAAGTTATACTCTCCCGAATAGGAAGAAAATGAGCCACCTTGGAAAGGCGGTCTATGACCACAAGGATAGCATTCTTCCCTAACATAGTCGTGGGAAATCCAGTAATGAAATCCATAACGACTTTATCCCATTTTCATTCAGTAATAGCTAAGGGTTGAAGGGTGCTAGCAGGCTTTTGATGTTCAGCCTTAACGCAACGACAAGCGTCACAGTTAGCAACAATTTCTCTCTTCATCCTAGTCCACCAGAACCTCTGGCGTAGGTCCTGATACATCTTGGTACTACCCGGATGAATTTTGAGAGGAGAATCACGAGCCTCCTTAAGAATCAACTGCCGAAGATATTGGTTCTTAGGAACCACCAAACGGTTCTAGAAGAACACCACACCTTGATCATCAATGGAGAAATCCTTAGCGATACCGCTAACGAGGTTCTCTTTGATTCGGGAAATACCCTTATCATGCTTTTGGCCAGCTATAATTTGATCCTTAAGAGTAGGTTTCTCCACCAGGTTGGAAAGGAATCCTTGAGGAAAAATGTGGAGGTTCAACTTCCGAAATTCCTCATAGAGAAGTGGTTGACATTATTGTAGCATCAGGTTGTTACAATAAGACTTAGGACTTAGTGCATCAGCCAGGACATTGGCTTTCCCCGGGGTGTAAGTTATCCCTAAGTCGTAATCTGTAATCAACTCAACCCACCTTATTTGCCTGAGATTCAAATCCGGCTGGGTGAAAATATATTTCAGACTTTGGTGATCAGTGTAAATTTCGCAACGATTACCCAGAAGGTAATGTCGCCAAGTTTTTAGTGCATGGACCACAGCTGCAAGCTCAAGGTCATGTGTTGGATAATTATCCTCATGTGGATGCAACTGTCAAGATGAGTATGCAATCACATGACGATTTTGCATGAGAATGCAACCTAATCCTTGTCGCGAGGCGTCGCAATAGATAACAAAGTCCTTAGAGAAGTCTGGTGGCACCAGAACGGGAGCAGAGGTTAGGCCTCTTTTCAACTCCTGAAAACTGTGCTCGCATTGTGGAGTCCACTCGAACTTTTTTATCTTTCTTGAGGAGTTCAGTCAGAGGTTTCGCAACCTTGGAGAAATTCTCGACAAAGTGGCGACAATAGCTCGCTAATCCAAGGAAACTCCGAACTTGCTTTACCGATTCAGGTTGAGTCCAATCAAGGATGACCTGAAGTCCCTTGGGATTGATAGCGATACCTTTACCAGAGATTACGTGGCCTAGGTAGGTCACTTATGGCTACCAAAATTCACACTTAGAGAATTTGGCGTACAGACGATGCTCTCGAAGTTTCGTCGATACCAGCCTTAGATGCTCGACATGTTCTTGTTCGTTTTTCAAGTAGATAAGTATATTGTCGAGCTAAACCACGACGAATTTATCCAAATACTCCATGAAGATTGAATTCATCAAGCGAGAGAAGGTGGCTGGGGCATTGGTTAAACTGAAGGACATGACGGTGTACTCGTATTGGCCATAACGTGTAACAAAAGCCGGTTTTAGAATGTCACCATTTCTAATTCTGATTTGATGGTATCCCAACCTTGAATCCCTTTTAGAAAAGATAGAGGATCCGGTGAGTTGATCATACAAGTCATTGATGCTGGGGAGCGGATACTTGTTCTTTATGGTGACCAGATTTACAACCATCTGATCCAATCCATCCTTCTTCTTGACGAAGAGGACGGGGCAAGCCCAAGGAGAAGAACTAGGACGGATGAAACCTTTCTTCAAAGCCTCATCGAGTTGTTTCTTAAGTTCGGCTAGTTCTAAGGGTGCCATCTTATAGGGTCTTCTGGCTATTGGGACAGTCCCTGGGATGAGCTCTATCACAAACTCAACATCCCTGACAGGTGGAATTCCTAGCAATTCTTCTGGAAAGACATCCGGAAAGTCTCGGACTACCGGAACATCTTCTAATTCTGGAAGAGGGCTAGCATTGAGAGAATAGAGTTGGCGCTTGTCTGCTCGAGTGGAGACATTAACTATCTCACCCGAGGGATGTGTAAGTTAAACATTCCTAGTATGAGTATCAATCCTAGCATAGTGGGCTTTCATCCAGTCCATGCCTAAGATGATATTGATGTTCGAAGGCTTGAGGGCTACTAAAGATGCTAGGAAGACTAGCCTATCCACAAGAATTCATTGTCATGGCTTACTCTAGAAGTTTGCCATTTTGAACCAGGAGTCTGAACTACTAAAGGAGTAGGCATATCACAAAAAGACATGTTATGCAACTATGCGTAACTTTCTGAGATGAATGAATGAGATTCTCCAGTATCAAATAGAACAGATGCTGGATGACTATTGGCAAGGACCGTACCTAGGATAACATCAGGATCCTTAAGGGCTTCTTCAGCAGAAACATAGTTTACTCGACCACGAGTTGGAGCTGGCTTCACATAGAAGACTTTTCCCGGCTTGCCATGTCCAACCGACTTAGCATTGTTCTGAGGACACTCACGGGAGTAGTGTCCTAGTTCTCTACATTTGTAGCAAACAACGATGGCACAGGGAGTAGCATTGGCAGGAGGACCTCCAAATGTCCTGGCTGGAGGGTTGGACTGAGCTGGGCGAGGCGCCTGGAAGGATGGCCTCGCGGTGTACTTTGACAGTAGGGCTGCGTTGGGCACCCACACCCGGTGTTTGTTGGAGCCCGAGCCAGATGCGGGGCTGAAGTCACGAGTGTGCTTCCTAGTTTCCTCGTAGTCAGTCTGTCCAGTTTCAGCATTGATAGCCTTGTTTGACGAGAGCCTGGAAGGTTGTGCACTCATGCAGGCGCAGATCTCGACGGAGCTCATGACTAAGTCCCTTGCGGAACCTAGCCTGTTTCTTGGCATAAGTTGACACTTCCTCCGGAGCATAACGAGCAAGATTGCCGAACTCATGGCTATTGGCATCCACTGTCATTCTGCCCTGGGTGAAAGCATAGAACTCCTCTGTCTTGCGATCCATCAGCCCATCCGGGATGTGATGGGTACGGAATGCCTCACTGAAATCTTCCCAAGTTGGTGCGGGGCCTGCGGGACGCATAGCTTCATAATTTTCCCACCACAGATTGGCGGGTCCCTCCAGAAAGTATGCAAAAAATGTCACCTCGTTGGCCTCAGATACACCTTGTTAGCCAGTCATCCGCGTCGAGCGGGTCGACCAAATGATGAAACTTAGGTCGGCACAGCTTGACGAAGTCATTGAGAGACACACCATCATTGCGATCATTGCGGGGAGGACACGCTGTGTTCTTCTTAATACGTTCCAATAGCCTGTTGGTCTCCCTTTTGTTCCATTCAGCTTCGAGCATCACTTCTACCAAGGAGGGCGCCTGGGGCAGATTCTCTTTCCTTGGCTCTTTCCCTCTCCTTGCTCAGGGGCAGGCACGGGGTTATTCCTAGTTGCCACCATCCTGGGAAAACAAACCCACAACTTAGACAAGGAAGACACCAACTCTAAAGAATGAGATAAGGAATGTACTGGACAACATGGCATGCAGGTGTAAACACCCGATCGACATGGTAATAACAACTGCTATATGAACACCATGATTCATACACACCATGACATAGTTTAGTACAAGCCCAAGCTAAAATACAAACTACAGAGAGATGACACAACTCATCGGAGGCATTACAAGCTTCCTATACATTATCTATCTACACCTCTGGAACTCAGCTTTCAACCTCAGTCATATCCCACAAGACACGTAGGACTGTGGCAATACGACTACTACCATACTAGTACTAACATCCATGTACTCAAGTGTCGCCGTAGAATGCCTCATATAGGTTACCCCCGTGTCCTAGCAGCTGAACCTGAGGATCTAGAAATACCCTAGCCTGTGATCCCTGGAAACCATAAGGACACGGATGTGGCCTCGATCCCCTTGTTGGTGGCAACAACGGTCCTCGAAGAGGAGTGATGCCTCCAAGATCGGGCCAGTCTACATGTGCTGGCAGATGAGTCCGTGATGGGTTTAGCATCTCCAAATCTCCATAGCCTGCATGCACGACAGGTGCTAGCTGCATCAGGGTTGTCTAAAGACATGCACGAGTAGCATATAGCTCCATGCGAAGGGCACGTGCATCACGATCCCTGTTCTCCAACATTTGAGCGGTCACCTGCAGCCTAGGGTCCTCATGAGAATGATCATAGTAGGTTGCGCTAAGATAACTATCCTCTCCTCCCAGAGAAGCAGGAACATAACAAAACTCTGTGTTCTGAAGCAGACCATGGTGAAACCTCATGATAGTCAGCATGGTGTAGGCGGCCTCCTGAACTGCCATGTCTATGGTGACACCTAACCCATAAGTCCAATGAAGCGGCTCTGCAGCTCCAGGATATGATGGATATATCTTAACAGTACACAGATACTGGCTCTAGTTGAAATCTTGATGCTGCTCCTCCACTGTGTACCCTGGGTACCAACGGTATCCAGCCTCCATCATAACTCTAACCAAGATGGCCGTGTGACCCGGTACATCGATGCACCTGCTCAGACGGACCACCTGACGGGAAGGACAAGGAGGCATCTGAAACAGAGAATGATGCAAAGACATTAGAGACTCTAGCAGAAATTGGACAGCAGAACGGTTGTAATTGCTCAAAAGGGATTTTGAGACAACTTCAAAGGATTGGAAAGCATAACCACTCGACTATCTAGACTCAAATCTCTTCTCCAACTGTTTGTCACACCAACAATACTCGAGTATTGGAATTCACTTGCGAACAAGCTAGCTAATAGTCAATGGTTAGTAACTTGTCATCCTAAGCAATAGGTGAGAAGCCTAGTTCTTATCCCCATAGAAAAGATGAGAAAGACTCAGAATAAAATAACTTGGGAAGAGGAGTAAAAATACCCTTACGTTCCCTTCCACGATCAATTCCCCTAATTTTCTATAGTGTTTCTAGACTCAACTTCGACCGGTTTAGCTTGGTAGTCCTACAGTCAGTCAGGCTCTAATACCAACGCTGTCGGGAACTCGATCCTAAGTCATATGAATCCATACAGTAACATATCACATCACTTTGCAGCCTCACGCACGGTAAACTCCACGGCTGCAGCCTTACCTTAGCCCGGACCGTTTGCGTCTTTTGGCTCACGTATGTGAACATGTCGCTGGCAATCAAACGACAGAGAACCCGGGCCGACATAACTAGTCATAGAACCCAAGTGGCACATCTATACGGAAACAGGCATACGTAACCCAGCAATGCAGGTGTCGGCCTCAAGCGTGTATAGACGAGTCATACCAAGCTACAGGGACTCCATTACGCCGTGGGACATAAATGTCATCACTACACGTGACGAGTCGTAGCAGGCTACAGGGACTCCATTACACTGCGAGACATTTCCCCGAAGGGAGAGACACAACAACAAACAAGGATACATGCCGGTCAATCAATGTGTCCGGAGCAGTAGCAAGCTACCAAGGCTCGGTGGAAGCACAAAGAGGCAGTTTCCCATAAAGAGTAGGACTAGAGGCACATGACTAGGTGTCGGATCCCATACATACCGTTGCACGTCACATGTATGCATGACATGCCTGATATGCATAGATTCAACTATGGCATCACAACATAATCATACATCAACACAACTTTTATTTAAGAGGCTCAGAAGAGCCTTGCATAATATGTTCTTATAGGTAGGGGTCACATGACCCGACACTCAAGTCATACAAGCAAGTTCATACAAACCAAGCAGAAGCATAAAGCTGTCTGAGTACAGACAGTTGAAAGGGTAAAAAGGCACATGGCCTGACTATCCACAGCCCGCCACAGGGCATAGGCCGTAGCTGGGACACCAGCTATTCGGTGTTGGGGAACGTTGCATGGGAAACAAAAATTTTCCTACGCACATGTAGATCTATCCATGGTGATGAACATATACGAGAGGGAGAGTGGATCTACATACCCTTGCAGATTGCTAAGCGCGAAGCGTTAAGAAATGCGGTTAGTGTAGTCGAACGTCTTCGCGATCCAAATCGCCGAGCGTCCCGCAATCTCATCGAGATTTGTCCCGCGATCCAATCACGATCCGTCCCGCGAACTCATCACGATCCATCCCGCGATCCAATCACGATCAGTCCTGCAAACTCATCCCGATCCGTCCCGCGAACACATCACGATCCGTCTCGCGATCTTGATCACGGTCCTTCCGATCTAGCGCCGAACGGACGGCACCTCCGTGTTCAGCACACGTACAACTTAATGACGATCTCCGCCTTCTTGATCCAGAAAGAGGGAGCGGAGAGGTAGAAGAGTTTTCCGGCAGCGTGACAGCGCTCCGGAGATGGTGGTGGAGCTATTCCGGTAGGGCTTCGCCGAAGCACTACAGAAATTCGATCTAGAGGAGAAACTATGCACTAGAGGAACGGGCAGCACGTGGCTGAAAATCTGGTGCCAAAAACCCTAAAACCTCCAGCATATATAAGAGGAAGAGAGGAGGAGGCTTGGCTCCCAAGGATCCAGCCCTTGGGTCGGCCAAACCAAGGAGGAGAGGAGGATTCCTCCTCCAATCCTAGTAGGACTAGGATTCCTCCTTATTTTTGCCTTTTTTGCCTTTTCCCACCTTTTTCTCTTTGGGCTTTTCTTCCCAGCCGCATGGGCCTTGTGTGGGACTTCCACAAGCCCACTAAGGGCTGATATTTACTCTCCCACTTCCCATGTAGCCTCTTGGGTCGAAATACCCCTCCCGATGGTCTCCCGGTACACTACCGGCACTCCCGGTACATTACCGATGAGCCCGAAACTTTTCCGGCGACCAAAATAGGACTTCCTGTATATCAATCTTTACCTCCGAACATTTCCGGAGCTCCTCGTGACGTCCGGGATCTCATCTAGGACTCCGAACAACCTTCGGTCACCACCATGCATAACTCTATACTACCGAAACGTTACCGAACCTTAAGTGTGCAGACCCTGCTGGTTTGAGAACTATGTAGACATGACCGAGACACCTCTACATTCAATAACCAATAGCGGGACCTGGATGCCCATATTGGTTCCTACATATTATACGAAGATCTTTATTGGTCGAACCTCTATGTCAAGGATTCAGTTAATCCCGTATGATGTTCCCTTTGTTCTTGGGTATGTTACTTGCCCGAGATTCGATTGTCGGTATCTCCATACCTAGTTCAACCTCGTTACCGGCAAGTCTCTTTACTCATTCTGTAATACAAGGTCCCGTGACTAACACTTAGTCACATTGCTTGCAAGGCTTATTGTGATGTTGTATTACCGAGTGGGCCCTGAGATACCTCTTCGTCACACGAAGTAACAAATCCCAGTCTTGATCCATGCCAACTCAACAAACACCCTCGGAGATACCTGTAGAGTACCTTTATAGCCACCCAGTTATGTTGAGACGTTTGATACACACAAGGCACTCCTCCGGTATCAGTGAGTTGCATGATCTCATGGTCATAGGAACACATACTTGACATGCAGAAAACAGTAGCAATAAACTGACACGATCATATGCTACGTTTGTAGTTTGGGTCTTGTCCATCACACCACTCTCCTAATGATGTGATACCGTTATCAAATGACATCTCATGTCCATGGCTGTGAAACCTTAGCCATCTTTGATTAACGAGCTAGTCTATTAGAGGCATACTAGGGACATGGTTTTGTCTATGTATCCACACATGCATCTAAGTGTCCGATCAATACAATTATAGCATGGATAATAAACGATTATCATGAACAAGGAAATATTATAATAACTAATTTATTATTGCCTCTAGGGCATATTTCCAACATTCGACATCGTCGAAATCTAGATAGACCCCACCTGATGGGTCCTGAGTCTCATCTACAACATTTATTAAGCAAACGTGAGTACAAACTACTCAGCAAGTCTTTAAAATAGACCTAGACTATTCATGCTCATGTACCAATAAGGGGAGTGGTGGCGTTTATGCAGCAATGCCAGCTCTGACTCATGGCTAACCTATACTACAAAATTTTAACTCTTTGATTAGATTTTAGATATTTCACACGAGTCCACTAACTCCACATCAATACACCACCTTGGATTCACCTCCCTCTCCTAGGAGAGTGCCATCCACGGTACTCACACTTGTCTTGATATTTTTACGGGTATCCATCAAATATCTATGAGCAACATAAGTTCTCCAAGTAGTCCATATCCAAGGACGCGGCTATTCGAATAGTTTCGTACCCTTCAGGGGTGTACTTCTTCACACATGCTCTCACCACTTATCGCTCTGTGCTCATAAAACCATGCACCCCAGCAACCTTCAAGCGGAAGCCCAGCGAGGGAGTCGGCCACGACCGTCAATCACATAAGACCTCTAGTCCAAGTTATCACCTATTTGAGATTATCCCGCACGGAAGTCCGGCCGAAGTTTCCGCTATGGCCTCAAACAATCTACACAGGGTTCGCAAGCCCACCATTCGGGTGACCCTTGGTACACCATGCCACTGCCTACCACGTCATAACCCACCCCTAGGGTCAGCACTACGCACGGCCTCCAGCATGCTATAAACACCAGAAACTACTTGCAAGTCTTGGACCAAGGACTAAACGGTTGATAAGTTGACCGGGGTCATATTTCAGGGCCCAGCATGTGGTAGTAACTAGTCTTGGATCACAAACACGGAACTCAGTTCCTAAGAACGGTCTCGATGAGACAACCCGCTATGTACTCCTACATAGCCTTTCATCGCTACCTTTACCAAATCGGCTTCATCAAAACTTATCACATCAAAACAACATTGTTTCACTCTAGTTCATCACCCAGATGAATCAAACCTGACACAACTGTAAGCATAGCAAGCATAGCAGGCAGAGTAAGCAAATCACATCATGGCACAAGCATCTACCAGGTATGCTAGGTTGCAAGGTTTAGCTATTTACTGTGACAATGACAGGTCATGCAAAAGAATGGGTTCATCTACCATGTATGACAGACAAGTGAACGTTAGTCCTAATGGAATAATCAAGAGCAGGAGCGGGAGAATGGGATGTTATCGGAATGATCAAAGGGGTTTCTTGCCTTGCTGGGAAGCGGGAAGGTTTTCTCCTTCGTTGGAATACTCGGAGGTATCCTCAGAAGCAGGGCCTACCGCAATGCAGATAAATAGCAATCAATACACAGCAAGTGCAACAATATGATGCATGATCATAACATGGCAGCATGTATGGATGAGCTAATGCAACTACTGTCCAAGTTAAATGAAGTGATTTTGAATGTAGGTTCAAAATCATTCTCCATTTCATATTTCATATGTTAACCTATTAGTAAATGTCAATGTTCATCTACATAGGTTGCTCTAACATGCATGATAACAACACCATTGGATTCATTGGATTTTTTTGATAAATTTTCATATATAAATTATTTCAATCTGAGTTATGGATTAATTTCTATGAATTTTCTAAGTTTTAAATAGTTTCTAGAATTAATTTAATTCAGAAAATTCATTATTGCATCAACATGACATCATCATGACGTCAGCTGGTCAACACATCGTTGACAGCTCAAACCTGACTAGTGGGGTCCACTAGTCAGTGACCCAGCTACTAACAATGTTAAATAATTAACTAATTACTAATTAGATTAGGGTAGGGCCCACTGTCAGTGGGTCATTAACTTCATTAATTAAATATTTAAGCTAATCTTAATTAGCAGGGCCTGGCCCCACTTGCCAGTGACCCAGGGGTCAAACCCCCGTGGTCAACTCCGGCAAGACCTACCGGCGTTGAGCCGCCGGTGGCTCCAGAGATGGCGGAGGGGTCGGGTTCCCTCCTTCGACGACCAAAAGGATGGCGGAGGGCACCAGGCGAGCCTATGCTCATGCGCGTGTCCACCCCAACACCTCTCAGAGGCTGAGACGACCGGAATCAACGCCGGCGACGAGCTCGACGAACCAGGGCACCACATGGCCAGGGCTTAGCACCTACGGGATCTACACGACCCATGAGCTCGATAGTAGCAACGGATGGACCAGCTGGTCACCGGAGCAACGCCGGTGACGAGCTCATGTGGTGGGGCATTCAGGAGCCGATGTAACCGGGGCCTACATGACTATGTCGGGATCGGGACGGTTGTGTATCGGGATCTCACGGTGCAGGGGTACCAGGGTCGTTTGGATGTGGGGCCGATGGGGTCCGAGGGCAGGGCCATCCCAGCTCGAGACAGAGGCCACGCCCCCCCAATGAGGATCTGGCCGGCGGCAAGGCCGGGGCCACCGACGACGTCCATCGCGCGACGGGGGCTGGCTCGTCTCTATCTAGATCAGGATCGCGCCGGGGGCGACCGGCTTCCGGCGGACGGGGCGACGTTGGGCCGGTGCTATGAACGGCGACGCAAGTGCAGGGCGGCGGCGGCGAGCGCTCCAGCGTGGCGGGCGGCGGTGCTCCGGCCGACGTGGTGGGGTTGGAGGTGTGAGGCGGCGGGATGCTCCGGTGGCGTCGCATGGCAACGGACGCGAGCTCCCGGGCGGCGCTCGGGCAGAGGGAGGTGCGGCTCGGACGGCGGCGGTGTGCAGGCTTCTTGGGCCTCGATGGGCTCGGGCGGGCCTGCCCGGGGTTCGGGCGGGCCACAGCTTGCTGGCCGGCCCGATGGCAACGTGGGGTGCGACGTGGCGGCCCCCGGTTGGTCGGGTGCGGCAGCTACCCCGTGGCTTGCTGCCACTTGGCGGCTGCGGGTTGGGGAGGGCCAAATCTCGCAGGGGAGGTGGCGGTAGCTGCTTGGGAAGCGCAGAAAATGAGGGAGAGGAGGACGAAGGTCAAAATTGGAAGGGGGTGTTTAAATAGGGAAGGGGCTAGGGTTTGGAGGGTTTGGGGCCGTTTTCGGACCTTCGGATCCCGATCCGATGGTCCGGAAGTGAAGGGGGGTTAGTTAGGCTATGTTGGGACATGTAGAGGGGGTCTGGACAAGAAGAGAGGGAAGTTTGTGGCCTGGCAACGAAGTTTTATAAACCGAAATCGTGAGTCAAATAAACCGATGACTGCACTACTACGGTTGATCGTTCGGATATCAAACGACCTCTGATTGCGACGAAATTTGGAGGCGGACTATCGACGATAAAACAGGACTACACGCCATGTTTCGACCCAATCCGAGAATATTTTCAATGCACTTTTAAAAACAATATTTTATCGGTGCCATGGGCGCGTGCGTGTGTGGTTGGTCTCGGAACGGCAAACGACACGAACGGAGAGAACCGACAACTATGAACGAATGCAAGTTGAAAACCCATGTCGATAAAATGTCGATGCTATGCAGATGATGTGAATGATGCGATGATGAATGCAACAACCAAACAAAACACAAGACGGTGATGTAATAAAAGGGGAATCTTCTGGAGCGTCGGTCTCGGGCTGTTACACACGGGTTTTTTGAGCCAGTAAAAAAAGCTATAGTAAGTCACTCCATGCTTTGTCCAGCCAGTTCAAAATTTTGTCTAGAGCCAAAGATAGGTTTGGTACACTTTCTTGCTATTTGCTAGAGACTAAGATAGGTTTGATGTGTTTGATTCACACTTCTGTCATGCCCTGTTTGATTCACAGCTAGTTCAAACTTCTATCGTGCCCTGTTTGATGTTGTTTGACTGGTTTGTCCAGCCAGTTCAAACTTCTGGAGCCTAAGATAGGTTTGATGCTGTTTGACTAGTTTGTCTAGCCAGTTCAAACTTTTGTCATGCCCTGTTTGATTCACAGTCAGCAAGAACACAAACTATGTTCCATGCTTTGATGCCATTTGCTAGAGCCTAAGATAGGTTTGGTATCTCAACAAAGATATCAGAATTTGTTTTATAGTTCTCAACAAAGATACCAGAATGTTAGTTTGATGATCGGCTCACTCCGGAATCCATCTTATACAGAACCACCATTCTAGGCTTAATCAAGCCATCATATTGTTCCAATTGCATGTCTCCAGATCACATAAGTGTGTACACTTGCTATAATGAATCTGTTATTGATAATATCTATGTGCAGATTGAAATACTGCTTTCAGGGTACTAGTCATCATCTTCTTCTGTTTGCATTTGAGTAAAATATCTACATATAGATTTTGTGTGCTGGTTTGGTGGCATTCTTGTTTGGTTTCTCTTGCTTGGTCTGGTTTGCAAAATGTGAAATAGATCTCCCACTAATGTCTTATCATTTTCCTCCACATGCTAGCTTGAGATGGAAAAAAGGAAGGACACGGCGGTACCAGAAGGTGAAGATCCAAAGTCGGCTTCTGAAATTGTTCACGAAGTGCTCAAGACCAAAGTAAAGCATAGCACATTCCTCAGGAATGTTGGGCTCCAGTCATCTACGAATAACTCGGGCAAAGCAACTACAGCTGTGGCTGCTCATGTTCATGATCTTGAGAATAAGCTAGAGAGGTTGGAGCTTCAAGCTGAATTGACGCAAGAAGAAGTGGTGGCAATCAAGATGAAGGTGGAAGAAGCTGAAGACGCATGCGACAAGGAACTTGAGCTGCTGCGCAAAAAGTCTCAAGAACAAGATGAGAATTTAGCCCACTTGATGGATCTCTTTGGAGCTAAAGAACTTTGATGGCTGTGAAGTTCTTTGGTTTTATGCAGTTTGTCTTTGAACTGGTTTGTCTTTGAACATCCGATGGAAAAACAGGTTGTGAATTGGTTTGTCTTTGAACCTGTGAACCTGGGAGAACTTGTGAACATGGGAGCACTTGTGAACCTGGGAGCACTTGTGAAATATGAACCTGGGAGCATTTTGCAGTATGTAGGATCTTGCTGTTATGTGGAACTAGGACCATTTTGTGAACCTGGGAGCTGTTATGTGAACCTAGGAGCAGTTTTGCCCTTGTTTATAGTTATGTGAACCTGTTATGTGGATCTTTCTATTATAAGCACATGTTTATAGTTATGGGAGCACTTGTTTATAGTTATGTGGAGCACTTGCTGTTTGAAGTTATGCATTTTCTAAAATTATGCAAAATATGAACCTGGGCTCTGAAAAGGCTGAGGCCCAAACAAGAGTTATGCTAAAAAGGCCTGGGCCTAAAAGAAGAGCTGACTTAAAAAAAACTAGTCTCAATAAGATGGCCAGGCCAAGGCCAAACAAGAACTAGAATAAAAAGGCTGTAAAAGGCCAAATTAGTGACTAGGAAAAAAATAGTTGACTAGGAAAAAAACTGGTCTATAAAAGGCTCAATCCTAGAAAAGAAAAGGCCAAATTATTGGGCTAGGCCCATGCAGCTAAGCAAAATAAAGAGGAAAAAACATCAAATGGGCTGAATTATTGGGCTTGGTCCATGTAGACGGGCAAAATGGACCCGACTGATTCTAATTTATGATCTTCTCATTTGGTCGTAATCTTGCCACGTCAGCTTGCCACGGTGGATCTCGTGTGGCGTGGGCAGATTGCTAGTGACCAAAATATTTGGTCGTTGATTCTATGACCTTTTTTTGGTCGTAAAAGTCCACGACCTTTCCAAAAGAAAGGTCAAGGTCGTTAATTTTCATTAACAACGGTCATCTTTTGACCATCAGTTTTTAGTCACAGAAAGGTCACAAATGGAAAGCAGTGACCATTTAGTGTCCAATAGTGATGGTTTCAAGTTGACATATTTCTTGTAGTGTTCAAGGTCATGTTGTTGGACAACGAAGAACCTACGAGCTATGGAAAATTGATGATGGGACTGTATTCTGAGAAATGGTTAGAGGCCATGAAATCTGAGATCGAATCGATATATGAAAACAAAGTATGGACTTTGGAAGTATTACTTGAAGGGCGAAAGGCCATTTAGAAAAAATGGATATGTAAGAAGAAGACGGACGCGGACGGTAATGTCACCGTCTATAAATCTCGACTTGTGGCAAAGGGTTTTTCACTAGTTCAAGTAGTATACTATGATGAGACCTTCTCACCCGTAACGATGCTTAAGTCTATCAAAATCATGTTAGCAATAGCTGCATTTTTCGATTATGAAATTTGGCAAATGGATGTCAAAACAGCATTCATTAACGGTTTCCTTAAGGAAGAGTTGTATATGATACAACCAGAAGGTTTTGTCGATCCAAAGAATGCTAACAAGGTTTCCAAACTCTAGCCATCCATTTATGGACTTGCGCAAGCATCTCGGAGTTGGAATCTTCGCTTTGATGTGGTGATCAAAATGTTCGGGTTTATACAAGTTTATGGAGAAGCTTGTATTTACATGAAAGTGAGTGGGAGCTCTATAGTGCTTCTAGTGTTATATGTGGATGACATATTGCTGATTGGAAACAATATAGAAATGTTGGAAAGCATGAAGGAATATTTGAACAAGAGTTTTTCAATGAAGGACCTAGGAGAATCTGCTTCATATTAGGCATCTAGATCCATCGAGATAGATCGAGGTGCTTAATAGGACTTTCACAGAGCACATACCTTGACAAAGTTTTGGAGAAGTTCAAAATGGATAAGTCCAAGAAGGTGTTCTTGCCTATATTGCAAGGTGTGAAGTTGAGTAAGACTCAATGCCCAGTGACTACAGAAGATAGAGAGAAGATGAGTATCATCCCCTATGCTTTAGCCATAGGCTCTATCTTGTCTGCAATGTTGTGCACAAGACCCGATGTCAGCTTTGACGTAAGTATGGCTAGAAGGTTTCAAAGTGATCCAGGAGTGGAGCACTAGATCGCGGACAAGAATATCCTTAAGTACCTGAAAAGGACTAAGGAAATGTTTCTCGTTTATGGAGGTGATCAATAGCTCATCGTAAAGGGTTACATCGATGCAAGCTTTAACACTAATCCGGATGACTTTAAGTCTCAAACCAGATACATATTTATTCTTAATGGGGGGGCAGTAAGATGGTGCAGTACCAAGCAGGGCATGGTAGCTGATTCTAAATGTAAAGCGGAGTATATCGCTGCCTCGGAGGCGGCGAAGGAAGGTGTATGGATGAAAGAGTTCATGACATTTCTTGGAGTAGTGCCTAGTGCACTGAACCCAATGACTCTATTCTTTGACAACTTTGGTGCCATTGCACTGGCTAAGGAACCAAGGTTTCACAAGAGGACCGGACACATAACATGACGCTTCAATTCCATCCGCGATTACATCAAGGAGGAGGACATAAATATTTGCAAAGTGCACACGGATCTGAAAGTCGCAGACCTATTGACTAAACCTCTTCCAAGGGCTAAACATAATCAACACTAGAACTCTATGGGTGTTAGATTCATTACAATGTAAATCACATAGTGATGTGAACTAGATTATTGACTCTAGTGCAAGTGGGACACTATTGGAAATATGCCCTAGAGGAAATAATATATTGGTTATTATTATATTTCCTTGTTCATGAAAATCGTTTATTATCCATGCTATAATTGTATTGATTGGAAACACAAATATATGTGTGGATACATAGACAACACTCTGTCGCTAGTATGCCTCTAGTAGACTAGCTCGTTGATCACAAATGGTCAAGGTTTCCTAGCCATAGACATGTTCTATTATTTGATAATGGAATCACATCATTAGGATAATGATGTGATGAACAAGACCCAAACTATGAACGTAGCATATGATCGTGTCAGCTTATTGCTATAGTTTTCTGCATGTCAACTATCTGTTCCCATGACCATGATATCATGCAACTCACTAACACCGGAGGAATACCTTGTGTGTATCAAATGGTGCAACGTAATTAGGTGACTATAAAAATGCTCTATATTTATCTCCAAGGATGTCTGTTGAGTGGGCATGGATCAAGACCGGGATTTGTTACTCCGTGTGACGGAGGGGTATCTCAGGGCCCACCCGGTAATACAACATCACTATGAGCCTTTCAAGCAATGTGACTAAAGTGTTAGCTACGGGATCTTGTATTATGGAACAAGTAAAGAGACTTCCTGGTAACGAGATTGATCTAGGTATAGAGATACCGACGATCGAATCTCGAACAAGTAACATTCCGAAGAACAAAGGGAACACATACGGGATTAACTAAATCCTTGACATAGAGGTTCAATTGATAAATGTCTTCGTAGAATATGTAGGAACCAATATGGGCATCCAGGTCCTACTATTGGTTATTGACCATAGAGGTGTCTTGGTCATGTCTAAATAGTTCTCGAACCCTTAGGGTCAGCGCACTTAACGTTCAGTGACATTTCAGTACTATTGAGTTACGTATGGTGGCGACGAAAGGTTCTTCGGAGTCCCAGATGAGATCCCGAATGTCATGAGGAGCTCCGGAATGGTCCGGAGGTAAAGATTGATATATAGGAAGTCCTGTTTTGGTCACCAGAAAGGTTTTGGTTACTTTGATAGTGTATTGGGGGTGCCAGGAGGGTTTCGTGGGACCATCGGGAGGGGCCACCCATGCCGGGAGGCGACATGGGCCTTAGGAGTGGCTCACCATCCCTTAGTGGGCTGGGCAAGCCAAGACCTAAGGGCCCATGCGGCTAGGAGGTGGGAGAAGGAAAAAAACCCAAGAGGGGGAAGGATTCCAAGTGGAATACTACTAGGAGTAGGATTGGAGGTGGACTCTCTCACCTCCACCACTTCGGCGACTCCTAGGGGAAACCCTAGGGGCACCGGCCCTTCCCCTCGTTCCTATATATGTTGGAGGGGAGAGAGGGCAGCCGCACCAAACCCTAAGGCCACTTAGGTGCAGCTCTCTCTCCCCGATAGATCAAATCCTCTAGTTTTCGGCGGCGCTTAGGCAAAGCCTTGCCAGAATAGTTCCAGCACCACCGTAGCCCTGTTTGTCACGCTGCCGGAGAACTCATCTACCTCTCTACTCCCCCTTGCTGGATCAAGATGGCGGAGATCGTCATCGAGCTGTACGTGTGCTGAATGCGGAGGTGTCGTCCGTTCGGCGCTAGATCGTGATTGGATCACGGGACGGCTAGCGATTTGGATCGCGCAGACGTTCGACTACATCAACCGTGTTTCTTAATGCTTCCCTCTGAGCAATCTACAAGGGTATGTAGATCCACTCTTCCTCTTGTAGATGCTCATCACCATTGATAGATCTTGTGTGTGCGTAGGAAATTTTTTGTTTCCCATGCAACGTTCCCCAACACCCCACCCCACCTCCGCGACGAGGCGAGCGCATTCGCTCGCCCCGATGATGCTACATCTACAAGGGATTACGGGGAGAGGGGTTTCAGGATGATGAGGCATTCTTTCATTGGTCAGTTTTGGGGGCACGGGCCCACCCCCGAAAATCAGGGAGTGGACGTTTGATTAGAAAAGAAGAGAGGTCCATAACTCTCCGTTAATTGCCCGTAGGTGTAGGATTATTGGGCTCAGGCTGCGCGTCCCCCCGAGCGAGAGTGATTGTCGGGCCTGCATCGACCGGCTAGCGCAATCGGCCCTCCTGGAGGAGGAGAGCCCGATCGGCCCAACATGTTTCGGCCCCTGAATCGGCTACGAGCCGTTTCTGACCTGTTTCTCGCTCCCCCGCGACACCCCTAAGTACAACGGAACCACCAAGCCAGAAGACTGGCTGATCGATTACACGACTGCCATCAGCATCGCCAGGTGGAACAAGCGCGTCGCGGTGTGCTACATGCCCCTCATGCTGACCGGTTCTGCCCGGACCAAGCTCAACAACCCAGCAGCCGACAACATTAATGCCTGGACGAACTCCAAAGAAGACTTCGTCTACAACTTCACCGGCACCTACAAGCGCCCCGGCCACCCATGTGCGCTGGCTGTGTGCTTCAAGGGGCCAGACGAATCCCTTCACGACTACCTCACGCATTGGACCGAGCTCCGCAACTCCTACGAGGGGGTGCTCGAGGTACAAGCCATCCATTACTTCTCCGAATGGTGCCGGGACATCACCCTTCTCAAGCACAAGCTTGTGTGCTCCGAGACGGCTACCCCGGCAGACCTCATGGCCAAGGCAGATAAGTACGCAATGGCCAATTTCGCGATGCGCATCAAGGTTAGCGCGTTTGGCAAGGCGATACCGCCGGCTGCCACGCCATGGCCAGCTGTCGACAACCGGCAACAGCAAAACAACAAGCGAAAGCCCGACCAGCCGGATCCCCGATATGGGAGCCAGCAGGTCGCCACGGTCAAAGAAGAGCAGCCAGTTGCCCAGGCCGCCAACCAACGTCAGCGGACCGGCAAGGCCGCTTGGCAGCCCAAGCTCACCTTCGAGCAGATTCTCGATGCACCCTGCAAGATGCACTCCGGAGCCAAGCCAGCAATGCACACGCTTGGACAATGCATCTTTTCGTAGCGGCTAGCCCAGGGCGAAGGCCTCTCAGTTCCTCCACCGCCTCCTCAAGCTCCGGCCCTCGCACCGGCAGCGACGCAGGCTCCGGTACCCTGTGATTGCCATCCGCACGACCAGTTCACTGACCAGGATGGGCCCTATGTTGTCTTCACTAGCGAGGCGACAGAGAAGCACGCATACCGCCGTCTATGGCATGAGGTGAATGCCACCATACCCTCGGTTCCCCAGTTCATGCACTGGTCCGAAATGCCGGTCCCTAGTTCATCCTCTACCACGACACCCAGCTCAAGCTAGGGCTCAAAGAGGAGAACCTGCACCTTAGTCAAACGTTCTTCCACGACATCGTGCCCGGGCAGTCTTGCTCCCCCATCGATAAGATCCGGCTCAACGTCCTCTTCGGCGACAAGAGACACTTCCACCACGAGCCGGTGTGGTTGGAAGAGGTGGACCTCGACAGTCCCTACCACGCGTTATTGGGGTGGCCGACGCTCGTCAAATTCATGGTGGTGCCCCACTACGCCTACCTCAAGCTCAAGATGTCGGGTCCGAAGAGCATCGTCACCATCAACGGTGACTACAAGATGTCGATGGAGTGCGGGTGCAATGGTAGCCGTCTGGCCAAGGCTCTAGTGATCGCGAAGGAGAAGCGACAGCTCGACCGGCTCGTGGCTCTTTCCACCAAGCAGCCGGCCGTGTCGAATCCCCTGTCCTAGTCGGCAAGTGAGGTGGCGTTCCAGCCGTCCAAGGACACCAAGAAGGTTGCGCTCGACCCGTACAACCCCAAGCAGTGCGTCATAATTGGCGCCAAGCTCAGCACCAAATAGGAAGGTGAGCTCGTCGACTTCCTCCATGAGAATCGGGACATCTTCACATGGTCTCCCAAAGACATGCCGGGTGTTCTAAGGAAATACCCGAGCAAAAACTTCATGTGTGGCCGAATGCGAAGCCGGTCAAGCAACCCTGCGCTGTTTCTCCGAGGAGAAGCGATGTACTACAGGAGAAGAGATCGCCCAGTTGCTCGCAGCCGGTTTCACCATGGAAGTTTTCCACCCGGACTGGCCTACCTAGTCCTAGCGCTGAAGAAGAACAAGACTTGGCACATGTGTATTGACTACACTAGCCTAAACAAGGCCTGTCCCAAGGATCCTTTCGCCCTGCCCCGTATCGATCAGGTGATCGATTCCATGGCTGGCTGCGACCTGGTGTCCTTCCTAGATGCCTACTCTGGCTACGACCAGATCAAGCTCGACCCGGCCTACCGGCTGAAGACCTCCTTCATCACCCCCTTCGGGGCCTATTGCTACATCACCACATCGTTCAGCTTGAAGAATGCATGTGCTACCTTCTAGCACCTCATGCAAAAGTGTATCATGTCCCAGATCGGCAGGGATATCCACATCTATGTGGACGACATCGTCGTCAAATCCAAGAAGCACTTTAGTCTCCTCGACGACCTCCGGGAGGCCTTCTCCAACCTGCGCGGGGTTACAAGGTTTGGCTCAACCAAGAAAAATGTGTCTTCGGCGTACCAGCCGGCCAACTCCTGGGTTTCTTTGTGTCCGCCCGCGGTACCGAAGCCAACCTGGAGAAGATCAAGTCCAACGAGCGCATGCCCAAGCCAACCCGGCTCCACGACGTGTAGAAGTTAACCGACTGCCTTGCTTCGCTCAGCCGGTTCGTTAGCTGGCTAGGCGAGAAGGCCCTGCACATCTACTAGCTCATGAAGAAGACAACCAAGTTTGAGTGGACCGACCAGGCGGACAAGGCGCTCCGCGACCTCAAATGCGCCCTCTCCAGCGCGTCTATCTTAGCCACATCGGTTGAGAAGGAGCCCTTGCCCGCGTACTTCGTGGTGACCACCCGTGTCATCAGCATCGTCCTGGTGGTGGAACGGCTGCAGGAAGGCAAGGCGCTTCCGGTCCAGTGCCCCGTATACTACTCAACGAGGTCCTCTCCGCCTCCAAGCAAAACTACCCCCACTACCAGACGATGTGCTACGGCGTATAATTCGCGGCCAAGAAGGTCAAGCCGTACTTCTAGGAGCACACCTTCACCATGGTGAGCAGGACACCGCTTGGTGAGATCATGGGCGACCAGTAAGCCACCGGCCAGATCACCAAATGGGCCATCGCCATGGCCGACTACGAGATCCGACACGAGCCACGCACTGCCATCAAGTCGCAGACGATGACCGACTTCCTCGTCGACTTGGCTGAGACCCAGTTTGTGTGGCCACCTCCGGACTCCACGCACTGGCTTATGCACTTCCAGAGCTCGAAGATGTGGACTGGCTTGGGAGATGGCATCATCTTGTTGTCCCTGAAAGGGAACCAGCTCAAGTATGCACTCCAAATCCACTTCACCGCCTCCAACAACATGGCCGAGTACGAGACACTCGTCCACGACCTCCAGCTTGCCAAAGAGATCGACATCCGACACATCTTGTGCTTTGGCAACTCGGAACTCATGGTGCAGCAAGTCTCTGGCGAATGGGATGTTAGGGACGCCAACATGGCCAGCTACCAGTCCCTCGTTCAGCAGCTCACTAGCTTCTTATAGGGTTGTGAGTTCCACCATGTCCCCTGATACGTCTCCTACGTACCTATAATTTATGAAGTATTCATGCCATGTTTACAATAATTCCGTATGATTTGGTATGATTTTATGAGAACTAACCCGGATTGACGCTGTTTTCAACAAAACTACCATGGTGTCTTTTTTTGTGCAGAAATAAAAGTTCTCGGAATGGGCTGAAAATTTACGGAGAATATTTTTGGAAAATATAAAAATACTGGAGCAAAAAATAATTCGGACAAGAGTCCTGAGGCAACCACAAGCCACCAGGGCACGCCCCTGGCTTGTGGCCCCCTCGGGAGTCCCTTGACGTGATTCCTATGCCAAGTACTCCTATAAATCCAGTAAACACCAGAAAGAGAGCTAGATCATAAGTTCCACCGCTGCAAGTCTCTGTAGCCACGAAAAATCAATCTTGGCCCTCTTCAGCACCCTGGCGAAGGGGCTCACCTTCACCGGAGACCATGGAGGAGGAATACGGAGGGGCAATCATCACCATGGAGGCCAAGGACCAGAGGGAGAATCTCTCCCCATCTATGGGGAGGCCATGGAGGAGGAAGGACAAGGGGCATATCCTCTCCCTCCCTCTGTCGGTGGCGCCGGAGTGCCATCGGGGGAACCATCGCCGCGGTGATCGTCTTCATCAACACCACCTTCTTCATCACTGTCCTCATATCTTTTCAGTGGTCCAGTCTCCCGCATACCACTGTAATTCCCTACTTGAACGTGGTGCTTTATGCCACATATTATGATCCAATGATGTGTTGCCATCCTATGACGTTTTGAGTAGATTTCTTTTGTCTTATGGGTTGATTGATGATCTAGATTGGTTTGAGTTGTATGTTTGTTTTGGTGTTGTCCTATGGTTCCTTCCGTGCCGCACACACGTGAAGGATTCCCGCTGTAGGGTGTTGCAATGTGTAAATGATTCGCTTATAGTGGGTTGCTAGAGTGATAGAAGCTTAAACCCGAGTAAGGTGGTTGTTGCATATGGGATAAAGGGGACTTGATGCTTTAATGCTATGGTTGGGTTTTACCTTAAGGATCTTTAGTAGTTGCGGATGCTTGCTAGAGTTCCAATCATAAGTGCATATGATCCAAGTAGAGAAAGTATGTTAGCTTATGCCTCTCCCTCATACAAAATTTCAATAATGATTACCGATCTTGTTTACAATTGCCTAGGATAATTCTGCACACCGATCCATCGTTATTCCACACTCGTTATTTATAATATATAGTAATATATTCTAAATTTATGTTAACAACACGTATTTTTATATTTTAGTTCTCTGATACCCTGCAAAGCTATCCTCTTCATACCAACAACGTAGTTTTACTTCTCGTTTCTAGATGGAAGCAAACGTTCGGTGTACGCAGAGTCGTATCAGTTGCAGATAGGACTTGAGAGAATATTGATCGTACCTTTAGCTCCTTGTGGGTTCGACACTCCATACTTATCACTTCCACCTTTGGAAATTGCTACGATGATTCCTTGCACTTGGGGATTATCAAGCTCTTTTCTGGCGCCATTGTCGGGGCGCAATAACATGGGGTTGATATTCTCGTGTGTGCTTGTTTGCTTTCTTCACTAAGTAGATTTTGTTTTCCTTTTTTGCTTTCTTTAGTTGTGGGTAAAACAAAAAATAATTAATTAATTAAAAATACAAAAATAATTACTTTCCTCTTATGCCTAAGAAGTTTTTCAAAAAGAGAAGTGATTGGAAGGTTGTGCATTGGAGAAGTGAGGGTTGACCTTGAACACTTGTGTTCATGCTCATGGAAACCATGTAGAATTTTTTGTGGAAGCTTCTGAAAAATAATTACCCCCTTGTATATATCCAATATTGTGCCAATATTTTCTTTTAGGATGATTAGATTGCTTGTTTTCTATGTGCGGTGCAAAAACAGAGACTGTAGTGCATGAATTTACATTTCCTACTGAAATGTCAAAAGTTTCTGAAATTTTAACAAAGTACTTATATATATATTTTTAAATTTTTCCTAATTGTTCATAATATTTTGAGTTACATAAGTATATGAAGTTTCCACATTGCTACAGTCTGTTCTGTTTTTGACAGATTCTGTTTTGTATGTGTTGTTCACTTATTTTGATGAATCTATGGGTTGTATCGGGGGGTATGAACCATGGTTAAGTTGTAATACATTAGATATAATGGAAATATGAAATTGGAATGAGTTTACAACAGTTCATAAAGTTAGTCATTTGCTTTGTTATACTAACGGATCTCACGAGGGTTTAAGTTTTGTGTGGATGAAGTGTTCGAAGATCAAGAAGGTATCAATATAAGAAGAATATGGAGAGATAATAATTAAATCTTGGGTATTCCCAAGGCACTCCAAGTAAATATTTCAAGAATATTCAAGCATCTAAGCTTGGGGATGCCACGAAAGGCATCCCATGTTTATTCTTCAACAATTATCGGTATATCTAGGTTTTTGTGTTGTTCACATGATATGCGTCTTTAGTGTTTTTATTTTCCTTTTATGCACCCTTCTAGTATTATATAGTATTTCATTGATTAGTAGAATGCTCCATGCGCTTCACTTAAATCTTTTGAGTATGTCTTTGTAGAATGCTTCATGCGCTTCACTTAAATCTTTTGAGTATGGCTTTATAGAATGCTTCGTGTGCTTCACTTATATATTTTGAGCTTGGATATTTGTTAATATATATTAATTGTAGAATTATATATGAACTTCACTTATGTATTTTAGAGTATGAATAAAATTATCATCGGAATTAGGCTTGGAAGAGTATCATTAAAATGTCATGCCTAGCTAAAAAGGCATTAAAGAACAACACTTGTTGGGAGACAACCCAACAGTTTTACTTTCTATATTTGTGTGTTCACATGAATAAGCTACTGCATTAATAATGTTTTGTGCCTTTTATTTCAATAAAGTGCCAAGTACAACCTTTGGGATGACTCACAAGATGACTAGAATTGATGCTGAACCAAAACAGAAACTTTTGCCTCCAGTAAAGGAGTATTCATTTTTTACTGGAGCATGATAATCATCTGAAACTTTTACACGGTCTTTATATACATATTATTAAGGATTTCCTTATTTTTCAGAATTTTTAGAGATAGGAAAGTTTGGCTATACTACAGATCTTCACAGACTGTTCTGTTTTTAACAGATTCTGTTTTGCATGCATAGTTTGCTTGTTTTAGTGTTCTCATAGCTTATATTTAGTGATATAAGTTATGTTAATGGTATAATACAGTAGTATTATTTGATAAAAATTATGAATCTTGTATTGACAGTACCTAACTCAATGATTTATCTTTATTACACTAACCCTTCTCATGAAGTTCCGTTAAGTTTTGTGTGATTGAAGTTTTCAAGTTTTGGGTGGGACACCTCTATGAGGAGAATAAGGAGTGACAAGAACCTAAGCTTGGGGATTCACAAGTCACCCCAAGGTAATATTCAAGGAATACGCAAGCGTCTAAGCTTGGGGATGCCCTGGAAGGCGTCCCCTCTTTCATCTTCAACACTATCGGTATATCTTACTTGGAGCTATATTTTTATTCGTCACATAATATAAGTTTTGCTTGGAGCATCATTTTAATTTATTGTTCTCTGTTAGGTGTTATTTATAATCTTGTTTTTCAATAAAAATGTCCAAGAATTGTCTTAGGATGCTTGCATTGCATGTTTTGATGTGTGTTGTGTAAAAATAGAAACTTTTGTTGTAGTGTTTGAATTTTAACATTTTACTAGAACGTGGAAAATTTCTGAATTTTTACACTATGTTGTAATATAAATTATTTAGAATGTCCTAAATTTTCATAATTTCATGATTTATGGAAGTACACTATTTTCATAAATTGCTACAGACTATTCTGTTTGGACAGATTGCTGTCATAGTTTTGTTATGTGCTTATCCTATAGTTTCCATAGCCTATATTGGTAGATATAAATTGTGGAAATGATAGTAAAATAGTAGATGATGTTGAAAATTATTGTGGAACTAATCATGGCAGTACATGAGGAGTTGATTTATTCTTATGTGTACTAACCTATCTCACGAGTTCTTCTCGAGTTTTGTGTGGATGAGGTTTTTGAGAATAGGTGAAACCATGATATGGGAGGATTGAAAGAGATACAAAAGCTCAAGCTTGGGGATGCACAAGGCACCCCAAGTAACTATTTCAAGAAGTCTCAAACATCTAAGCTTGGGGATGCTACGCATCCTACCTCTCTTCACCAACAATTATCAGTTAGCCTATGTTGAGCCTAAATTTTTATTCGTTCACATGATGCGTCCTATTCTTGGAGTGCTATTTTTATTTTGCTTGCTGTTTAAATAAAATACTTAGATATGAAAATATTTATTGAGGTATAGAGAGAAAGTACTCACATAGCTACTTAATTGTTTGACTACTAATTGATCTTCACTTATATGTTTTGGAGTAGTTTTGTCATTTACTCTCGTGCTTCACTTATATCCTATGAGTAAATGGTTGAATGAATTGAATATCATAAATGTGAAATTATATATTTTTTATATGCTTATCCCATGGGGAGTAATGACTTCACATATAAGAAGTATAGGTGGTTAAATTTATTAAAAGTTAGCAAACACCGCATTGGTCACTTGAACAATTCATGAAACAATATTGAAGGAAGAGAGATTTCACATATAAATATAGTATTTTGTACATCTTCTATGATTGCGAATACCCATTAATTATTTTCAAACTTGAGAAAATTAGTTGAAGTTGGACAAGGAAGACAACATAATGAGTTATGCTTGGGTATATTTGTATAGAAGTTATATTGTGATGGATCGTCCAACATGTGGTGCTTGCTTAGGATCTTTTTCTAGCCAAAATTTTTTCCTAAGTAGAGATACTACTAGTGCATCCAAAACCCTTAAACCCAGTTTCTTGACATGAGTTTCCACCATATCTACCTATGGATTGAATAAGATCCTCCAAGTAAGTTGTCATCGGTGGAAAAGGCAATAAAAATTGCTCCTAAATATGTATGATCTTTTATTGTAAGAGAAAATAAGCATTGTACGAACTTGTGATGGTAAAGAAATAAAAGCGAAGGACTGGATAATAAAGGTTGCTATCACAAAGGGCAATACAACGTGATGTTCCTTTACATTAAGGGTTTGCACATCCAAAATTAAAAAGCACATGACAACCCATGCTTCCCTCTGTGAAGGACCTATCTTTTACTTTCATGTATTTACTTTTATGCAAGAGTTAATAGTATTCCTTCTTAGTTCAACCTCAATTATTCCTTAGTTGGCAAGCATCATGTGGTGGGGAAAGATCCAAGTATATATGGCCATTCAAATATATTTGATCATGAATTATTATTGTTGAAAATTATCTATATGATAAATAAGTTGGGAGGCAAAACTTTAAGCCCCTATCTATCTCTATTTTCGACGGATGCCATTTGCTCTAAAAATATGCTTTGAGTGTTAGAAATCATGGAGGACTATATGATAGTTGAGTATGTGGAATTTGCTAAATCAAACCTCTTACATAGACGCTTCCTAAAAATAAGATGAATTGTAATTGTTTGGTGACTAGAAGCATAGTTTGTTAGTTTTCAAGAAACTTTATGGTCTGTACTTTACCATGTGAATAGCTTGTTACTTCATCATGAGAAGTTTTATGAGATGAGCTACTGTTTATGATATATAATGATGCTAGAAAAAGTGTTTGGAACTATCATTGATCAAATTTATGCACTATGCTAGCATTCACACTTCATAAATTATTTCTTTTATCATTTACCTACTCGTGGACGAGCAGGAATTCAGCTTGGGGATGCTGATACGTCTCCAACATTTCTATAATTTATGAAGTATTGATGCCATGTTTACAATAATTCTATGTGATTTTGGTATGATTTTATTAGAACTAACCCGGATTGACGCTGTTTTCAGCAGAACTACCATGGTGTTGTTTTTTGTGCAGAAATAAAAGTTCTTGGAATGGGATGAAAATTTACGAAGAATAGCTTTGGAAAATATAAAAAATACTACAGCAAAAGATACCGGAGAGGAGACCCGAGGTAGCCACAAGCCACGAGGGCACGCCCCCCTAGGATGCGCCCATCGCTTGTGGTCCCCTTGGGAGTCCCCTTGACGTGATTCCAACGCCAAGTACTCCTATAAATCTAGTAACCCCTAGAAAGAAACCTAGTTTAGAAGTTCTGCCGCCGCAATTCCCTATAGCCACGAAAAATCAATCTTGGTCCTCTCTGGCAACCTGCAGAAGGGGGTCACCATCAGCGGAGACCATGGAGGAGGAAGACGGAAGGGACATCATCACCATGTAGGCCAAGGACCATAGGGAGAACCTCTCCCCACCTAGGGGGACGCCATGGAGGAGGAAGCACAAGGGGGAGACCCTCTCCCTCTCTCTCTTGGTGGCGCCGGAGTGCCATCGGTTGAACCATCGCCACGGTGATCATCTTCATCAACATCACCTTGTTCATCACCATCCTCATAACTTTTCAGCGGTCCACTCTCCAGCATCTCGCTGTAATCCCCTACTTGAACATGGTGCTTTATGAAACATATTATGATCCAATGATTTGTTTCCATCCTATGATGTTTTGAGTAGATTTGTTTTGTCATATGGGTTGATTAATGATCTAGACTAGTTTGAGTTGTATGTTTATTCTCGTGCTGTCCTATGGTGCCTTCCGTGTCGTGCCCATGTGAAGGATTCCTGCTGTAGGGCGTTGCAATACGTTCATGATTTTCTTATAGTCGGTTGCTAGAGTGACATAAGCTTAAACCCGAGTAAGGGGTTATTGCGTATGGGATAAACGGGACTTGATGCTTTAATACTATGGTTGGGTTTTACCTTAATGATCTTTAGTAGTTGCAGATGTTTGCTAGAGCTCCAATCATAAGTGCATATGATCCAAGTAGAGAAAGTATGTTAGATTATGCCTCCCCCTCATATAAAATTGCAATAATGATTACCGATCTTGTTAACAATTGCGTAGGATAAATCTGCACACCGATCCATAGTTATTCCACACTCGCTATTTATAATATATAGTAATATATTCTAACTTTATGTTAACAACACCTATTTTATATTTTAGTTATCCGATATCATGCAAAGCTATCCTCTTAATACCCACAATGTAGTGTTATTTCTTGTTTCTAGATGGAAACAAACGTTCCGTGTACGTAGAGTCGTATCAGTGGCAGATAGGACTTCGGAGAATATTGATCTTACCTTTAGCTCCTTATGGCTTCGATACTCCATACTTATCACTTCCACCTTTCTAAATTGCTACGATGATTCCTAGGACTTGGAATTATCATCCCCTGAGCGGACAATGAGGCGACGGACGCCTTGGCGAAATCGGCTCCATGCGCTAGGCCATCCCGGCAGGCGTCTCCCTCAGATAGCTGTGCAAGACATCCTTCAAGCTTTCCACCAAATCAGAATCTATCTTCGTGTCCGTAGATCCCGCTGGCTCACCAGCCAGCACAAGGGCCCTGCTGATCCCTCTCACGCTGTCGCCTCTGGTGAGTCCCGCATCCGCGGCGGCCGGCTCCACCACCGCCATCTTAGTGACACTCGCCTTACCATCCGCATGTTGGGAGACGTAGTAGTAAATCAAAAAATTTCCTACGATCACCAAGGTCTATCCATGGAGAAACCAGCAACGAGTGGGGAGAGATTGCATCTTCATACCTTTGAAGATCACTAAGCGGAAGCGTTACAAGAACGAGGTTGATGGAGTCATACTCGCAGCGATTCAGATCGCGGTGGATTCCGATCTAAGCGCCAAACAACGGCGCCTCCGCGTTCAACACATGTGCAGCCCGATGACGTCTCCTACGCCTTGATCCAGCAAGGAGGAAGGAGAGGTTAGGGAAGGGATCCAACAGCAGCACAACGGCGTGGTGGTGGTGGAGTAGCAAGGTGTTCCGGCAAGGCTTCGCCTAAGCGCTGAGGACGAGGAAGAGGAGAGGTAGGGCTTTGCCGTGAGAGAGAGAGTTCAGAACTGTTCTCAAAAGGCCAAAACCTCAAGTATATATAGGAGGAGGGAGAGGGACGGCTGGCTTGGACTCTCCTCCAAGGAGGAGAGCTTCGGCCGAATCAAAGGGAGAGTCCACCTCCCACAAGGGAGGTGGATCTCCTCCTTTTCAAACTCCTTTGCCCTTATCTCTAGATCTCCAGCCGCATGGGACTTTCTAGAAGGTCTTGGCCAGCCCAATAAGGGCTGGAACACCTCCTCTAAGGGCCCACAAAGTCCTATGTTCGTCACACCCTTCCCGGGGGTCCTCCGGCACCCTCCCGGCACTCCCGGTACAATACCGATGAGCCCGAAAACTTTCCGGTGACCAAAACTGGACTTCCTATATATCAATCTTTACCTCCGGACCATTCTAGAGCTCCTCGTGACGTCCAGGATCTCATCCGGGACTCCGAAAAACTTTCGGTAATCATGTATACCATTTCCCTATAACCCTAGCTTCATCGAACCTTAAGTGTGTAGACCCTACGGGTTCGGGAGACACGTGTACATGACCGAGACACTTCTCCGGCCAATAACCAACAGCGGGATATGGATACCCATGTTGCCTCCCACATGCTCCACGATGATCTCATCGGATGAACCACGATGTCGGGGATTCAATCAATCCTGTATACAATTCCCTTTGTCTATCGGTATGATACTTGCCCGAGATTCGATCATCGGTATCTCTATACCTTGTTCAATCTTGTTACCGGCAAGTCTCTTTACTCATTACGTAACACATCATCCCGTGACTAACTCCTTGGTCACATTGATCTCATTATGATGATGTCTTACCGAGTGGGCCTAGAGATACCTCTCCGTGACACGGAGTGACAAATCCCAGTCTCGATTCGTGCCGACCCAACAGACACTTTCGGAGATACCCATAGTGCACCTTTATAGCCACACAGTTACGTTGTGACGTTTGGCACACCCAAAGCATTCCTACGGTATCCGGGAGTTGCACAATCTCATGGTCTAAGGAAACGATACTTGACATTGAAAAGCTTTAGCAAACGAACTACACGATCTAGTGCTATGCTTAGGATTGGGTCTTGTCCATCACATCATTCTCCTAATGATGTGATCCCATTAACAACGACATCCAATGTCCATGGTCATGAAACCGTGACCATCTATTGATCAACGAGCTAGTCAACTAGAGGCTCACTAGGGACATGTTGTGGTCTATGTATTCACACATGTATTATGGTTTCCGGTTAACACAATTATAGCATGAACAATAGACAATTATCATGAACAAGGAAATACAATAATAACCATTTTATTATTGCCCCTAGGGCATATTTCCAACAGTCTCCCACTTGCACTAGAGTCAATAATCTAGTTACATTGTGATGAATCGTACACCCGTAGCATTCTGGTGTTGATCATGTTTTGCTCGTGAGAGAGGTTTAGTCAACGGATCTGCGACATTTAGATCCGTATGCACTTTACAAATATCTATATCTCCCTCCTAAATGTAATCACGAATGGAGTTCAAGAGGCGCTTGATGTGTCTTGTCTTCTTGTGAAACCTGGGCTCCTTCCTAAGGGCAATAGCTCCAGTGTTGTCACAGAATAGAGTCATCGGGCCCGACGCACTTGGAATTACTCCTAGTTCGGTGATGAAGTCCTTCATCCAGACTCCTTCCTTTGCTGCTTCCGAAGCAGCTATGTACTCCGCTTCACATGTAGATGCCACCATGATGCTTTGCTTGCTACTGCACCAGCTGACTGCCCCTCCGTTCAAAATATACACGTATCCGGTTTGCGACTTGGAGTTGTCCGGATCTGTGTCGAAGCTAGCATTGACGTAACCCTTTACGACGAGCTCTTCGACACCTCCATATACGAGAAACATGTCCTTTGTCCTTTTCAGGTACTTCAGGATGTTCTTGACCGCTGTCCAGTGTTCCGCTCCAGGATCACTTTGGTACCTCCCTACCAAACTTATGGCAAGGTTCACATCAGGTCTGGTACACAGCATGGCATACATAATAGAGCCTATGGCTGAAGCATAGGGGATGACTCTCATCTCTTCTCTATCCTTTGCCGTGGTCGGGCATTGAGTCGTACTCAATCTCACACCCTGTAACACAGGCAAGAACCCCTTCTTGGACTGATCCATATTGAACTCCTTCAATATCTTTTCAAGTTATGTGCTTTGTGAAAGACCTATGAGGCGTCTCGATCTATCTCTATAGATCTTAATACCTAATATGTAAGCAGCTTCTCCAAGGTCCTTCATTGAAAAACACTTATTCAAGTAGGCCTTTACACTTTCCAAGAGTTCTATATCATTTCCCATTATCAGTATGTCATCCGCATATAATATGAGAAATGTTATAGATCTCCCACTCACTTTCTTGTAAATACAGGGTTCTCCATAAACCTATACAAACCCAAACGCTTTAATCACCTCATTAAAGCGAATGTTCCAACTCTGAGATGGTTGCACCAGCCCATAGATGGAGCGCTGGAGCTTGCATACTTTGTTAGCATCTTTAGGATCGACAAAACCTTCCGGCTGCATCATATACAGTTCTTCATAAGGAAGCCATTAAGGAATGTCGTTTTGACGTCCATTTGCCAGATCTCATAAATCATAAAATGCGGCAATTGCTAACATGATTCGGACAGACTTGAGCATCGCTATGGGTGAGGAAGTCTCATCGTAGTCAACTCCTTGAACTTGTCGATAACCCTTAGTGACAAGCCGAGCCTTATAGATGGTCACATTACCATCCGCGTCAGTCTTCTTCTTAAAGATCCATTTATTTTCAATGGCTTGCTTATCATCAGGCAAGTCCACCGAAGTCCACACTTTGTTCTCATACATGGATCCTATCTCGGATTTCATGGCTTCAAGCCATTTGTTGGAATCCGGGCCCGCCATCACTTCTTCATAGTTCGAAGGTTCACCGTTGTCTAACAACATGATCTGTAGGACAGGGTTGTCGTACCACTCTAGTGTGGAACGTGTCCTAGTGGACCTTCGACGTTCAATAGTAACTTGATCTGAAGTTTCATGATCATCATCATTAACTTCCTCTCCAGCCGGTGTAGGCTCCACAGAAACAACTTCCTGTGCTGCGCTACTCTCCGGTTCGAGCGGAGGTACAATTACCTCATCAAGTTCTGTTTTCCTCCCACTTACTTCTTTCGAGAGAAATTCTTTCTCGAGAAAGGATCCATTCTTGGCAACAAAGACTTTGCCCTCGGATCGTAGGTAGAAGGTATACCCAATAGTCTCTTTGGGATATCCTATGAAGGCGCACCTTTCCGCTTTGGGTTGGAGCTTCTCAGGTTGAAGTTTCTTCACATAAGCATCGCATCCCCAAACTTTTAGAAACGACAGCTTAGGTTTCTTTCCAAACCATAATTCATACGGTATCGTCTCAACGGATTTTGACGGTGCCCTATTTAAAGTGAATGCGGCAGTCTCTAATGCATATCCCCAAAATGATAGTGGTAAGTCGGTAAGAGACATCATAGATCGTACCATATGTAATAGAGTGCGATTACGACGTTTAGACACACCATTTCGCTAAGGTGTGCCAGGTGGCGTGAGTTGTGAAACAATTCCACATTTCCTTAGGTGCATGCCAAACTCGTGACTTAAATATTCTCCGCCACGATCAGATCGTAGGCACTTTATTTTCCTGTCACGTTGATTCTCTACCTCACTCTGAAATTCCTTGAACCTTTCAAAAGTTTCAGAATTATGTTTCATTAAGTAGACATACCCATATCTACTCAAGTCATCAATGAGGGTGAGAACACAATGGTAGCCACCACGAGCCTCGACACTCATTGGACCGCATACATCGGTATGTATTATTTCCAACAAGTCAGTTGCTCGCTCCATTGTTCCGGAGAACGGAGTCTTAGTCATCTTGCCCATGAGGCATGGTTCGCACGTGTCAAATGATTCGAAATCAAGAGAATCCAAAAGTCCATCAGTATGGAGCTTCTTCATACGTTTGACGCCAATATGACCAAGGCGGCAGTGCCACATGTAAGTTGGATTATCGTTATCAACCTTACACTTTTTGGTACTCACACTATGGACATGTGTAACATCACGTTCGAGATTCATCAAAAATAAACCATTGACCAGCGGGGCATGACCATAAAACATTTCTCTCATATAAACAGAACAACCATTATTCTCAGATTTAAATGAGTAGCCATCTCGCATCAAGCGAGATCCAGGTACAATGGTCATGCTCAAAGCTGGTCCTAACTAATAATTATTAAGGTTTAACAATAATCTCGGAGGTAGATGTAGAGGTAGCGTGCCGACGGCGATGACATCGACCTTGGAACCATTCCCGACGCGCATCGTCACCTCGTCCTTTGCCAGCCTCCGCTTATTCCGCAGCTCCTGCTTGGAGTTACAAATGTGAGCAACTGCACCGGTATCAAATACCCATGAGCTACTACGAGTGATGGTTAGGTACACATCAATAACAAGTATATCACATATACCTTTAATGTTGTCGTCCTTCTTATCCGCTAAGTACTTGGGGCAGTTCCGCTTCCAGTGACCGGTACCCTTGCAGTAAAAGCACTCAGTCTCAGGCTTGGGTCCATGCTTGTTCTTCTTCTTCCCGGCAACTTGCTTACCGGGCGCGGCAACAGCTTTGCCGTCCTTCTTGAAGTTCTTCTTACCCTTGCCTTTCTTGAAACTAGTGGTCTTATTCACCATCAACACTTGATGCTCCTTTTTGATCTCGACCTCCGCTGATTTCAGCATCGAGTACAACTCAGGAATGGACTTCTCCATTGTAGCGACCCGACCTGAAAGGTCAAGTCTCCGGTGTTTCCGTACCATCCCAAGATCATGCTGGTACACACACGGTACATCAATGTATATATCAAAGGGAAATCACACAGCATTATATTAATCGAAATCTCATATCGAGTCCTTTATTACAATAAAGATTTCAATAAAGTGGCTGAAGGCCAACTCATGAGAATAACTAAGTCTTGCGGAAGCGTCGAAGGTAGGTGAGTCCATCTGACTCCAAGGGCATCTCACTGAGCATAGAACGCGTCCTCACTCCTGGTCGGAACAATACTCTGCAACATGATACGTTGCAGCCGTGTAGGTCAGCATATGGAATATGCCGGCAAAGTCACAAGAGAGGGGTGAAAATAATCAGCTAGTCTATATGCTTATATGGCAGGTGGTGGTGTAAGTTTTGCGTAAAGCCAAGTTTTTCCTACATCGAAGGGGGTTAAGCAAAATATTACTAAGTTGGTTGATTAATGAGATGGTTCCGCCAACCAATACCCAAAATTATTAAATACCCACATCATCATATTATTTGTGTTGAGAGTTCCGGAAGTTCCAATTCCTTTGGCTCAAGTCGTCCATAACCGTGGACACGGCTAATCGATTAGGTTTAAGTACTCTGCAGAGTTTTGCACACGTTCCCCACAAGATTTGGTCGCCTCCGTTTGATTTCTCGCACTTCAGGGTGTTTGAGAAACGGATGACCAAAACATGGTCTTCCAAAGGGTTTCCCTGCGACTACTGACGGTGCCCATCCTTTCCTACCGTTCTTCTACCTCTCGTAGCACCGCCTGTCCAGGGTCCCCACGATGTCCAACCAAGCCAGAGCCCATAATGACTTGTGGCTGTGCAGGTAAGCCTTGGGTCTTGAAGCACCCATCCATCCCTTTGTGCCTGGGTGGACCTTTCCGCATGAATACTGGCCATCTCCAGCATCACCTAGGCTAACCACTGGTTTCTCCAGGGCGCCGTTCAACCATCATCCACCCAGAGGTATGTTGAAAACTTGGAGTCTTGAAATCTTGATCATTATGCAGGTCTTGAAATTATTAACTCTCTCAACTCTCATGATTCACACAACCAACCCCGTCTACTAGTAGCATAGCAAAAGTAAAACAACGTTTCCCGGGGCAAATGTTGTCAAAGGGGTTGAGAGGGATACCTACCACATGATACTACTACAAGGTAACCAAGTTTCCAACTAACCTATCTTGCATGCAACTGGGGAAGATGGTAGAACTAATGCATATAAAACATGGGTAAGGTTATGATCAAAGTGACTTGCCTGATTGATGATCTTCGTACGTGCGTGACTCTAAGTAACAAGCTTCGCACTCCGGATAATCTAACGAAACAAACAATGCACTCAAAATAAGCATACAACCAAAATAAGTACTCATAACATTCAGCAAAGAAGTACTAAACAAACAAGGCAACCAATGCACAGAAGCCTCTAGCAAGAAAAACACACAAAGTTTTGTTTTCCAAAAGGTGAGGGATGAAAACACTATTGACATAATAAAACTATTTTGAAATGACAAGACAATTGTTGTCAGCAAAGAAACAATAGCATATTTTATTAATAAACAGAATATAATCAATTTAAGTTTGTTGGGAAAACTTTAGTAGAGTTTATACTAGTTTGTGATAAACACTATATGAATCAACTATAGTTATATTAACAAAAAGAATGAAAACTAAACTTATTATTTATTAGCAAAACATGTTCTTACAGAAAATAACTTACACATAAATTTGTCTTAGAAAACAGAATTATACAAAACTTTGTTTGAAAACAAACTATTACTAGTTAGTTGTTTTAGTCAAATTA
Source organism: Hordeum marinum (assembly GCA_022496015.1). Taxonomy (NCBI): domain Eukaryota; kingdom Viridiplantae; phylum Streptophyta; class Magnoliopsida; order Poales; family Poaceae; genus Hordeum; species Hordeum marinum. The sequence continues at coordinate 394,259,373 of CM039672.1, forward strand.
AGCCTAATTGAAAAGAAATTGTGATTCCTATGTTAAATGAAATTAAACTAGGCAAATTTATATTTTTATTAGCAGTAAGTGAAAACACTAAATGTTTACTAATAGAACCTAATAAACAAATAAAACCAAATTCTAAATCAAACTAATCAAAATTAAGTTTATAAAACTATATTATAATAATAAGCAGATTCTGTTTTTGGTTAAAACAGTAATTAAATAGATCATGAAAAATCCTCAAACTATACATGAAGATAGTCCTAACTAATACCAAACAGTAGCAAAAAGAATCATGTCAAAATCTATTTTCAAACTCTAGTTATTCAGATTTGAAGATTTTGAGCAAATTTGATTACATTCAAATTTTATAGTTCAAATTTGAAATTTAAAAGTACAGGGTGAAACTACATGAAAAATGTGAGCTATTGCAAAAAGAATCAACTCAAAACACTAAATAGATTAAAAGATATAAGCAAAACAAAATTTGGAATACATTCTGTTAATTAAAACAAAACAGAAAATGAAAAAAAAGTTTGCGTCGGTCAGGGGGCTACGTGGCGCGATCCGATTGGCTAAGGGGGCGTGCGGTAGGTGATTCCGAGCGGACGACCGATCGATAGAAGATAACGGTTCGGACTTAAGTCCGTTCTAATCTGGACCGTGGGATTTGGATCGGATGGTCGAGGGGGCTTACAGAGAGGTGGTTGCCGGCGTCGGGGTACTCCGGCGAGTCCGGTAGCGGCGACGGCGACGGCGAGGTGCTCCGGTGGTCGGGGAGGACGGGGGAGTGGTCCGGGCGACGGGGATGGTCCTCCGGAGGCGATTGGTGGCGACGGCGAGGCGAATGGTGGTCGGAGGTGGTGGCTACGGTCGACGGCGAGCTTCGGCTTGGGGTAGCTCCGGCGAGCAATTACCGGCGTCTCGGCGAGAGAGAGAAGGGGCTCGGGGGGGGAAAATGGACGCGTGGTTGGTCCGGTTTATATAGGGGCGCTCGGGGTGCGAGGGAGTAAAGGGAGAGAGAGATCCGGCGAGGGGGAAAACTGCCGGCGACGGATCCGGCGAGCGCGGGGGAGGGAAGGTGATGACCGTTACGCGCAACGGTCGGACGGGGTGGGGTCCGCCTGTCGGTGAGAGAGAGACGTGTCCGTTACGCACGGTCGGCCGATCGGTAGTAAATGCGCGTTTTAACTGTCGTGGGCCGGCCCGGTTTAAATGCAAAATCCGTTACCGTTTTTCTTTAATATTTTTACAGAGACATTCAAAAGCTTTTAAAGCATTCAAATCGTCTCCAAAAATAGGGGTATTATATATCAAAATTAACAGAATAATAAATGCTATTTAATGAACATTTTTATTCTGTCATTTGAAGACTTTAAAAAAATATTATTTTCAGAAATTGCCTAATTGTTTTTAAATCCTTTTTGCAAATATTTTCAAAATAACCCCTGGTTATTTTTGTTCAAATAATTCACCAATTTGACCCTGGTGTGGAGTGTCATGTTACTCCTCTCTTATTTTGAACATTTAACCAAAATTTCAAATAGGGAAAGCAACATAGGGAAAAAGTAGAAGGGGACTTTCTGAAAACCAGAAAAGGCATTTCAACTATTTCATACAATCAAGCAATGATGATAATAGATGCATAGCTATATTCATAACATTCCAAAATGGAAATTTTGGGATGTTACATCCATCCCCTGCATGTTGTAGTTCATCACAAAGCTTTTGTAGCTAGGTGGAAGCGACTGGAGGATTCTGTCAATGACTGAGTCATCCAGGAGATTAACTCTCAGCTGAGTCAAGCGGTTGTGTAGCCCAGACATCTTGAGGATGTGCTCACCGATAGAACTATTCTCCTCCATCTTACAGTTGAAGAACTTGTCGGAGACGTCATATCTCTCGACCCGGGCATGAGCTTGGAAAACCAGTTTCAGCTCTTGGAACATCTCATATGCTCTGTGTTGCTCAAAACGCTTTTGGAGCCCCGGTTCTAAACTGTAAAGCATGCCGCACTGAACAAGCGAGTAATCATCGCAGCGAGAAAGCCAAGCGTTCGCAACGTCTTGCTCTGCTGGGAGAAGGGGTGGGTCACCTAGTGGTGCATCAAGGACATACAATTTCTTAGAAGCTATGAGGATGATCCTCAAGCCATGGACCCAGTCCGCATAGTTGCTTCCATCATCTTTCAGCTTGGTTTTCTCTAGGAACGCGTTGAAATTGAGGGTGACATTCGCGTTGGCCATCGGATCTACAATATAGATTGTAAAGATAATTTTAGACTAAGTTCATGATAATTAGGTTCACATAATCAAATTATTTAATGAACTCCCAATTAGATAGACATCTCTCTAGTCATCCAAGTGACACATGATCCATGTCAACTAGCCCATGTCCGATCATCACGTGAGACGGACTAGTCATCCATGGTGAACATCTCCATGTTGATCGTATCTTCCATACGAATCATGTTCGACCTTTCGGTCTTCCGTGTTCCGAGGCCATGTCTATACATGCTAGGCTCGTCAAGTCAACCTAAGTGTTTAGCGTGTGTAAATCTGGCTTACACCCATTGTATGCGAACGTTAGAACCTATCACACGCGATCATCACATGGTGCTTCGGAACAACGATCCTTAGCAACGGTGCACAATTAGGGTGAACACTTTTCTTGAAATTTTAGTGAGAGATCATCTTATTTACTATCGTCGTTCTAGGAAAATAAGATGTAAACATGATAAACATCACATGCAATCAATATAGTGACATGATATGGCCATTATCATCTTGCTCCTTTGATCTCCATCTTCGGGGCACCATGATCATCACTGTCACCAGCACAACACCATGATCTCCATCATCATGATCTCCATCACTGTGTCTTCATGAAGTTGTCTCGCCACCTATTACTTCTACTACTATGGCTAACGTTTAGCAATAAAGTAAAGTAATTACATGGCGTTTATGATTGACACGCAGGTCATACAATAAAATAAGACAACTCCTATGGCTCTTGTCGGTTGTCGTACTCATCGACATGCAAGTCGTGAATCCTATTACAAGAACATGATCAATCTCATACATCACAATGCATCACATCATATCCTTTGGCCATATCACATCACAAGGCATATGCTGCAAACAAGTTAGACGTCCTCTAATTTGTAGTTGCAAGTTTTTACGTGGCTGCTATAGGTTACTAGCAAGAACGTTTCTTACCTACGTCAAAACCACAACGTGATATGCCAATTGCTATTTACCCTTCATAAGGACCCTTTTCATCGAATCCAATCTGACTAAGGTGAGAGAGACAGACACCCGCTAGCCACCTTATGCAACAAGTGCATGTCAGGCGGTGGAACCAGTCTCACGTAAGCGTACGTGTAAAGTCGGTCCGGGCCGCTTCATCCTACAATACCACCGAATCAAGATAAGAATAGTATTGGTAAGCAAATTAACAAAATCGACGCCCACAACTGCTTTGTGTTCTACTCGTGCATAGATTCTACGCATAGACCTAGCTCATGATGCCACTGTTGGGAGACGTAGTAGTAAATCAAAAAATTTCCTACGATCACCAAGATCTATCCATGGAGAAACCAGCAATGAGTGGGGAGAGATTGAATCTTCATACCTTTGAAGATCGCTAAGCGGAAGCATTACAAGAACGTGGTTGATGGAGTCGTACTCGCAGCAATTCAGATCGCGGTGGATTCCGATCTAAGCATCGAACAACGGCGCCTCCGCGTTCAACACACGTGCAGCCCGGTGATGTATCCTATGCCTTGATCCAGAAAGGAAGAAGGAGTGGTTAGGGAAGGGCTCCAACAGCAGCACAACAGCGTGGTGTTGGTGGAGTAGCAAGGTATTCCGGCAAGGCTTCGCCTAAGCGCTGCGGAGGAGGAAGAAGAGAGGTAGGGCTTTGTCGTGAGAGAGAGAGAGAGAGTTCAGAACTTTTCTCAAAAGGCCAAAACCTCAAGTATATATAGGAGGAGGGAGAGGGAGGGCTGGCTTGGACTCTCCTCCAAGGAGGAGAGCTTCGGCCGAATCAAAGGGAGAGTCCACCTCCCACAAGGGAGGTGGATCTCCTCCTTTTGAAACTCCTTTGCCCTTATCTCTAGATCTCCAGCCGCATGGGCCTTTCTAGAAGGTCCTGGTTATTGGGCTGGCACACCTCCTCTAAGGACCCACAAAGTCCTATGGTCATCACACCCCTCCCGGGGGTCCTTTGGCACCCTCCCGCCACTCCCGGTACAATACCGATGAGCCCGAAAACTTTCCGGTGACCAAAACTGGACTTCCTACATGTCAATCTTTACCTCCGGACCATTCCGGAGCTCCTCGTGACGTCCAGATGTCATCCGAGACTCCAAAAAAATTTCGGTAATCACGTATACCATTTCCCTATAACCCTAGCGTAATCGAACCTTAAGTGTGTAGATCCTACGGGTTCAGGAGACACGTGGACATGACCGAGACACTTCTCCGGCCAATAACCAACAGCAGGATCTGGATACCCATGTTGGCTCCCACATGCTCCACGATGATCTCATCGGATGAACCACGATGTTGGGGATTCAATGAATCCCGTATACAATTCCCTTTGTCTATCGGTATGATACTTGCCCGAGATTTGATCGTCGGTATCTCTATACCTTGTTCAATCTCGTTACTGGTAAGTCTCTTTACTCGTTCCGTAATACATCATCCCATGACTAACTCCTTGGTCACATTGAGCTCATTATGATGATGTCTTACCGAGTGGGCCCAGAGATACCTCTTCATCACACGGAGTGACAAATCCCTGTCTCGATTCGTGCCAACCCAACAGACACTTTCGGAGATACCCGTAGTGCACCTTTATAGCCACCCAGTTACGTTGTCACGTTTGGCACACCCAAAGCATTCCTACGGTATCCAGGAGTTGCACAATCTCATGGTCTAAGGAAACGATACTTGACATTGAAAAGCTTTAGCAAACGAACTACACGATCTAGTGCTATGCTTAGGAATGGGTCTTGTCCATCACATCATTCTCCTAATGATGTGATCCCGTTATCAACGACATCCAATGTCCATGGTCATGAAACCGTGACCATCTATTGATCAATGAGCTAGTCAACTAGAGGCTCACTAGGGACATGTTGTGGTCTATGTATTCACACATGTATTATGGTTTTTGGTTAACACAATTATAGCATGAACAATAGACAATTATCATGAACAAGGAAATACAATAATAACCATTTTATTATTGCCTCAACGGCATATTTCCAACACCGCGGCCCTAGTCCCGGGGACTGATGGCTCGGACCCGGGGGCTAGTGGCTCGCCCCCGGGGGCTGACGACTCAGTCCCGAGGGTTCCGACTATAGGCTCAAGGGCTCCTACCGCTCACGGTCCCCATCCCCGAGCCAGAACCAGCGTTCGTCTCGGCATCCACATGGCCCCAGCCCATCCTGGCTTTCCTCCTTTGTGGTGAGCTTCCTCCCAATGAGGCCATGACCCGACAAATCCAGCGCCGGGCCCCCTCCAATGCTATTATCAACCACGCACTAGTTAGGCACAGCGCGGCCGACGTTTTCCACCGCTGCGTCAAACCGGAAAGGGGACATGAGATCCTATACGACATTCACCAGGGAGTGCGGGGCACCATGCCGCCTCAAGAACCCTGGTGGCCAAGGCCTAGTGCCACGACTTCTACTGGCTGACTGCACTGGAAGAGGCGACACAGCTCGACGACAGGTGTGAGGGCTACCAACGCTTCAGCATGCAAAGCCAACTACCGGCCTCAGCCCTCAAGACCATCCCCCTATCATGGCCCTTCGCCGTATGGGGGCTCAACATGGTGGGGCCTTTCAAGACCGCTCGAGGCAGCATGACGCACCTACTGGTAGCCGTCGACAAGTTCACCAAGTGGATCGAGGCCAGACCCATCAAGAAGCTGGATGGCCCCACGGCCTTCTGGTTCATCAACAACATCACGGTCCACTACAGTGTCCCACATAGCATCATCACTGACAATGACACCAATTTCGCCAAAGGCGCGATGGCGCGCTTCTGCGCCAAACAAGGCTTCCGGCTCGATCTCGCGTCGGTGGACCACCCGCAGTCGAATGACCAAGTAGAGAGAAAAAACAGCTTAATCCTAGTCGGCAGCAAGCCCCGGCTAGTGGATCTGCTCGTCAGACCACCCGGCTGCTGGATCGAAGTGTTGCTGTCTGTGTTGTGGAGCCTCAAAACCACACCCAACAGCTCGATCGGCTTCACACCCTTCTTCCTTGTGTACAGGTCCAAGGCGGTCATCCCCATAGACATTGAGTTCAACTCGCCTCGTGTCTCCTTATACATGGAGACGGATGCAAGATAGGCAAGGGAAGATGGCGTCGACCTGCTCGAGGAGGTGCGTGAAATAGCCCTAAGCCGGTCGGCCATCTGCCAGCAGAAGCTCTAGCACTACCACAGCAAGCGGATCTGGCCCCTCTCCTTCCGCGAGGGGGACATGATGCTCAGACGGATCCAGCGAACTACCGGCCAGCACAAGCTGTCCTCCCCATGGGAGGGCCCGTTTATCATTAGCAAGGCACTGTATAACAATGCGTACTATCTTATAGACGCCCAGAAGCCGCAGAAGCACAAGAGAGACACCTCTGGCGAGGAGACAGAGCGCCCATGGATTGCGGCGCTCCTTCGTCCATTTTACTACTAAGAAGAACCAATGTATGTATGTATCCTCCCTTTGGGCTTGACGAACGCAACGGGTGCCCCAAGCCAGCTCTTGAGGCACACCTCTTTCGATTCCTTCCAAAGCAGTTTGCCTCGCACACCGGCCTCCGGATCCGGTACCCTAGTCCCGGGGGCTCGCCGGCTAGCCCAGCATTGCCCTCTGGGTCATAGATGGCAAGCCCATAGTGGTCCTCCGGGATCACATGCCGTCTGCCGCCTGGTCTGGGACGTATTCATCCCACGAGGTGAAGAACGCAAGGTCACTAGCCCACATGGCTAGTGCGTTGGCGGCCGCCTCCAGCTCCGCGTCCGTGCCGGCATGCTGGGTCGCAAACAACCCCAAGTCTAGATTGGAGTACCAAGACTTGGCGACGCGGAGCGCTATGGCCACTCCAGCCCATGTTGTAGAGGTCCTCCAGGAGTTCACCCGCGCAGTCCCTACCTCCAACCACCGCGACAGCCGGCTCACAATAGCCGGCTCCACCGCACCCGGCAGAGGGTACGGACCAGCGCCATGCCGGCCTTCTGGAGCCTCTCCATGTCTCAGACAGCCTCGTTCAGGTGCACCTTGGCAGCAATCCCCACCTCGTCCATGGTCCAGGCAGCAAGCTGCTCGATGTGGACTCCTGATGCATGTTGCTCCTCGCGATGAGCCTCCACGGCCGCCTCCACGTCCTCTTGCGTGTCCGAAAAGAGTCCTGAGAAGGGGAAGAGGGGCATGTGCTGTGAGACAAGAAGAAGATCGATTCCAAAACCGAAGCGCCCAGAAAAAGCAATGACAAAGACTAACTGGCCAGAAGGCGATCCACCGCTTGTGCCTGCTCCTGCAGCGCCGCATCCTTCGCTGACCACTCCTAGATTCGGCGGTCATGCTCAGCCTACATAACCTATGCATCCTTGTCCACCTTTGCTAGCGAGGCATCCTTAGCCTCCAGCTCCTGACGATGGGACGCCTCCCGCTCCTCCAACTCTCGGCGATGGGCCTCTCCCGCACATCCTTCTTCGCCTATGCCCGGTCTGCCGCCTAGCGGAACCGGTCGCACTCCATGGACTAGAGGTCCCACTACTCGCCAAGCTGCACACCTGGCGGCAAAGGCAGATTGTCTTGACATGGGTGGCTTTCCGACACAAGGATACTTCTGTCAGAAAGAAAGCAAGAAAGGGGATTCAACTCGCCTACAGAGTAGCCGGCCTGAATCCTGGGGGCTACACCCAGTGGGTGCGCTCGCACGCCCCCACTAAAAATTCACAAGATGTACCTTTTAGATCCACACACTTTCGATACAGGCCTAGGAGCGTGTTGTACGCAGTCACCAGACGGTCGTGGACGTCCTACGGGGTTCAAAAGTGTCGTGGTTAGACTCAACCCGGTTGATCGCCAACCGGATCGAGTCTCGGGGGCTACACCCAGTGAGTGCGCTAAGCGCGCCCCCACTTGAAGAAGTGCAGGCGAGAACGGCGTCGCGAGAAGAAAGAAAATCAAAAGATGGATGCCGAGCCCTTACCGCGACGGACTACTCAAGGTGTGTCAGCCGGCTCCTCGCCGTCTGGGCCTCCAGCGCCGCCTAGGCACGGAAGTTGGCGAACTTGGTGACCTAGGCGGCCAACGTGGCCCCAAGGATAGTTGGCGCACCCCCCCCCCCGGGCGCACCGCCGGCCACAACCCAGGACTCTTGCGGCTGGTCCCCGCTGGAGGAACCAGACGGTCCATAGACCGTGGTGACCAAGGGACCCGCACCTCCCAGAGACGTGGCTCCAGGCGCTCCGACGGACGAACCACATGCCCCTTCTATCAAGCCAGCGGCGGTGGCACCCTCTAGCGTCACGATAGGGGCTCCTGAATAGTCCCTTCCGGCGACACCATCTCTGTCTGTCTCCGGAGCCGGAGCCTCGAGCGCTGCAACGTCGACCTTCGACGACGCGTTGTTGGCCTCTGGCTGTGCATCGTTAGCCTTCAGTGGGGTGCTGCTGCGATCCGGGGTCTCCTCCGTGGCCCTCTTCTTGGTCAACGCGTCGGCCTCTACCCGCCGCGCGGGGTCGTGCACGCTCTTGGACCTCCTCTCTTTGGCGGGGGGAACGGGTCCCGGGATTGGTCCCCCGCCTCCGTGTGGGCCCTCTTCGGCGCCTGCTTCCATGCCGCCTGCTTCTATGGGTGGCACTCCTCCTTGAGCCGCTCCTGCTCGGCCGCCTCCCGGTCGTGCCATGCCTCGCGCTCCCTCTCCCCCGTGGAAGCCTTGCGGGCCACCTCCACGGCCTCATCACTGGTGGCTCCTCCCAAAGGGACCATCTTCCCCAACGTGTGCGGCTGCCTATAAAGCAGAATGAGAAGAAGAATACAAGGAAAAGTTCAAGACAAACCTAAAAGAAACTTACCCAACGCTGGTAGGGACCGCTCGCCTGACCGGACCTGCCGGGGCAACCTGCGGTCTCTTTCCCCCGTCTTCGTAGCCGCCACTGGGCTACCCGCCGGCTGCTCGGTTTCGAGTCGGCCGGGTGCCGACCGTCTGTTTCCCTTGACCGACTACGCCCATGTCCTCCCGCCTAGGATCGCGGTCGGCTCGGCGGACACGTTTCCTTGGTGCGCTAACGTTGCCTCCCGAGGTCTCGGGGTCCTCTGGGGCCACTGCATCGCACACCTCTCCTAGCTTAGCATCGTCATCAAACCAATTTCGTAATAATGACTGGGGAAGGAACTCACTGGCCAGGTCGGTCCTGTCAGTCTCCGCTCCGCTGGCTCCCGATGTGTCGGCTCGCTCTGAGCGGCCGGCTCAACGTCATCGGCGTCTTTAACCTTTTCGGGATCCGAGTCTGTGACGTTGGCCATGGGTTCGCCGTACTCCTGCAAAGCAGGGAAAACCTACATGCAGTAGGGCCCTCATGCCACCAGGCTTGGGGAAACACGTCAACAACAAAAGAAAAAGGGAAGGGCACGCCCGGCCCGTCACGTACCGGGGGAGCCGGCCGGTCCCGGTTGTATGGGGCTTTACCCTATTGCCACCCGTCTTCGCTCATCTTAGCGGCAAAGATGGAGTTCACCCGCCTCGCCACCTACACCGCCTTCAGCTCCTTCGTGGAGAGCCGACATGGGTCGTGCCATCCGCCCAGCTGGCAGATGAGGTGCGACCAGCGCTGCAGGGGCTGCACCCGGCCATCCACCATCACGGCAAGCAGATCCACGGCAGTGAGGCCTTTCGACCCGGTCATCACGTCTAGCAGGGTGCATAGCCGGTCCACCGTCTCGGCTGGCTGGGGCGAAGGCGTCCTCCAGTTCAGCATCGCGTTCGATGGCTCATTGGCAAATGCGGGCAGGTGGATGTAATCCTCGTTCTCCTTCATGTTCTTCATGTAGAAGAACCCCTTCTGCCAGCTCTTGACGGAGTCCTGCAGCAGGAGCTATTGGAAGCCGCCTCCCCGACGGTGGTGAACGAGCGCGGCTATATACGTCCCCAACGTATCTATAATTTTTGATGATGGCATGCTATTATATTATCTATTTTGGATGTTTTATATGCATTAATATGCTATTTTATATTATTTTTGGGACTAACCTATTAATCTAGAGCCAACTGCCAGTTTCTGATTTTTCCTTGTTTTTGAGTTTTGCAGATATGGGATATTAAACGGAGTCCAAACGGAATAAAACCTTCGGAAGGAATTTTTCTGGAAGGAAATAAATCGATCAAGCTTGGAGTGCATGTTAGGGGAGGTGCCACGGTGCCACAAGCCTACTAGGCGCGGCCCCCCTGGTCGCGCCTAGCAGGCTTGTCGCCTCCTGGCAGGTCTCCTAACCCTAATTCTTGGCCTATAAATAAATATTCCGCCAACATCGAAAAGAGCCACGAAAATACTTTTCCGCCGCCGGAAGCCTCTGTTCCCGAGAGATCCAATCTTGGAGCCTTTTCCGGTAATCTACCGGAGGGGGTTTCAATCATGGAGGGCATCTACATCAACTCCATTGCCCCTTCGATGATGCGTGAGTAGTCCACCAAAGACCTATGGGTCCATAGCTAGTAGCTAGATGGATTCTTCTCTCTCTTTGATGTTTAATACCACGTTCTTCACGATCTTCATGGAGATATATCCGATGTAATCCTCTTTTGTAGTGTGTTTCTCAAGATCCGAAGAACTGTGAGTTTATGTGAATCTTATTTGAATATCCTCTGAATTATTATTTGCATGATTTCATATCCTTGCAAGTCTCTTCGAGTTATTGGTTTCGTTTGGCTAACAAGATTGGTAATTTTTGCAATGGGAGAAGTGCTTGGTTTTGGGTTCAATCTTGCGGTGTCCTCACCCAGTGACAAAGTAGGGTTAGCGAGGCACATATTGTATTGTTTCCATCAAGGTTAACAAGATGGGGTTTTCATCATATTGCTTGAGTTTATCCCTCTACATCATGTCATCGTTCTTAATGCGTTACTCTGTTCTTCAGGAACTTAATACTCTAGATGCAGGCAGGAGTCGGTCGATGTGTGGAGTAAAAGTAGTAGATGCAGAATCGTTTCGGTCTACTTGTCACGGACATGATGCCTATATGCATGATCATTGCCTTGGATATTTACATGATTATTCTCTTTTCTATTAATTTCTTGACGGTCATTTGTTTACCCACCATGATATTTTCCTTCAAGAGAGAAGCCTCTAGTGAAATCTATGGCCCCCGGGTCTACTTTCCATCATATACTTTCAGATCTATAAATCAAAAATACCAAAAATACCTTGCGGCAATTTATTTATCTTTTACTTTCCGCACTCGTTTACATCTATCTCTTTCTGATCTAATCCTTGCAAATAACCATTAAGGGATTGGCAACCCCTTTATAGCGTTGGGTGCAAGAGTTTGATTGTTTGTGTAGGTGCATCCATTGGTGACTTTCTTGTTCCTCCTACTTGATTAATACCTTGGTTTTCAACAACTGAGGGAAATACTTATCTACTTTGCTGCATCACCCTTTCCTCCTCAAGGGAAAACCAACGCAAGCTCAAGAGGTAGAAAGAAGGATTTCTGGTGTCGTTGCCGGGGTGGATACATAGAACGTCAAGAGCCTACCAAGTACCCATCAAAAACTCATCTCTTGCATTTACATTATTTTCCATTTGCCTCTCGTTTTCCTATCCCCCACTTCACCAATTTGCCGTTTTATTCGCCCTCTGTTTCTCGTTTGCCTTTTTCTCGTCTGATCTTTTGTTTGCTTGTGTGGCCATGTGCCTTCTATTTTCTTGCATGTTTGCTTGCTAAAAATCTATTGATATGGATCCTCATCCAATTTCTAATATTTTCAAAAGACCAAATTATGATGAACCAATTGCTAGTAAGTTGAGTGCACTTGATTATCTCTATGAAGTTTTGCTTGAAAATCATGAAAATTTTGATGAAGTGTCGAAAGAAGAAAATTATAAAGTGATTCATGATATATCCTGAATGAAAAGCATGATTTCCATATTTTTAGTATGAATTATCCAAATATCCATGACACAAATGATATGCAAAACCACAAGCTTGGGGATGCCATGCTTTTTTCCCATGTTTTGATAATAACATGTATGCTATAATTGATGATGGAAATAATGATTTATTTGATAGTTATATTGTGAAATTACTTCATGATTCTACTGAAAAAATATTATGAGGGAGTAACATTTGCTTGTAGGAATTTGAATAATATCAAGTTTCCTCTCTATGTGTTCAAAGTTTTGAACTTATGCTTGTTTGGCCTTCCTATTCTAGTTGATTCTTGCTCCCATAAATTGTTTGCTCACAAAATCCCTATGCATAGGAAGTGGGTTAGACTTAAATGCTCTTTTCATGAGATTCATGATGCTCTCTTGCAAGTTTAAATTACTTCTTTTTATGTGAGCATCATTGTAATCATTATGCCTAGCTAGGGGCATTAAACAATAGCGCTTGTTGGGAGGCAACCCAATTTTATTTTTGTGTTCTGTTTTTGCTTCTGTTTTTGAGTGTTCCGCACATTATTACTTCTGTGGTAATTGTATTTTGGTATTTAAATTAGTGTTTTATCCAAGTAAAACCTTTGGGGTGATCTATGGTAGTTGTTGATTTGATCTTGCCGACAGACAGAAACCTTTGCGCTCAGTCCAGGAATTTTCTTAATTCACCAGAGCGTCGACTGAGTCTGAATTTTATACAAAAGATTGATATATAAATTTCCCAGGGTGTCCTAATTTTTCAGAATTTCGAGTTACATAAGTATACAAAGTTTCTAGTTTGCTACAAACTATTCTCGTTTTGATAGATTCTGTTTTCTTTGAGTTGTTTGCCTATTTTGATGAATCTATGGGTTGTATCATGTGGTATGAGCCATGGAGAAGTTATATTACAGTAGGTATAACACCAATATAAATAAATAATGAGTTCACAACAGTACCTAAAGGGAAATAATGATTTATTTGATAGTTATATTGTGAAATTCCTTCATGATTCTACTAAAAAATATTATGAGGGAGGAACATTTGCATGTAGGAATTTCAATCATATCAAGTTTCCTCTCTATGTGTTCAAGGTTTTGATGTTATGCTTGTTTGGCCTTCCTATTCTAGTTGATTCTGGCTCCCATAAATTGTTTGCTCACAAAATCCCTATGCATAGGAAGTGGGTTAGACTTAAATGCTCTTTTCATGAGATTCATGATGCTCTCTTGCAAGTTTAAATTACTGCTTTTTATGTGAGCATCATTGAAATCATTATGCCTAGCTAGGGGCATTAAACAATAGCGCTTGTTGGGAGACAACCCAATTTTATTTTTATGTTCTGTTTTTGCTTCTGTTTTTGAGTGTTCCCCACATTATTACTTCTGTGGTAATTGTGTTTTGGTATTTAACTTAGTGCTTTATCCAAGTAAAACCTTTGGGGTGATCTATGGTAGTTGTTGATTTGATCTTGCTGATAAACAGAAACTTTTGCGCTCAGTCCAGGAATTTTCTAAATTCACCAGAGCGTCGAATGAGTCTGATTTTTATACAAAAGATTAATATATACATTTCCAAGGGTCTCCTAATTTGTCGGAATTTTTGGAGTTACATAAGTATACGAAGTTTTCAGTTTGCTACAGACTGTTCTGTTTTTTGATAGATTCTGTTTTCTTTGAGTTGTTTGCCTATTTTGATGAATCTATGGGTTGTATCATGTGGTATGAGCCATGTAGAAGTTATATTACAGTAGGTATAACACCAATATAAATAAATAATGAGTTCACAACAGTACCTAAAGTGGTGATTTACTCTCTTATACTAACGGATCTCACGAGTTTTCTCTTAAGTTTTGTGTTGTGAAGTTTTCAAGTTTTGGGTAAAGATTTGATGGACTATGGAATAAGGAGTGGAAAGAGCCTAATATTGGGGATGCCCAAGTCACACCAAGTAATATTCAAGGAAGCAAAATAGCCTAAGCTTGGGGATGCCCCGGAAGGCATCCCCTCTTTCGTCTTCAATCCATCGGTAAATTTACTTGAGGCTACATTTTTATTCACCACATGATATGTGTTTTGCTTGGAGCGTCTTGTATGATATGAGTATTTTTGTTATTATTTTTCCACAATAATACTTTATGAAAACATGTTTTGAGAGACACACTGAATTGTGAATTTATTAGAATACTCTAAGTGCTTCACTTATATCTTTTGAGTTGGGAAATTTTGCTCTATGTGCTTCACTTATATTTTTTAGAGCATGGTGGTGTTTGCGTTTTATAGAAATACTTGAACTCTCATACATCACTTATATTATTTTGAGAGTTTCTAAAAAACAGCATGGTAATTGGTATAGGTTATGAATTTAGTCCTCATATGATAGGTATCCAAAAGGGATATAGTAAAAACTTCCATATTAAGTGCATTGAGTATTTATGAGAAGTTTGATTCCTTGCATAAAGTTTTGAGATATACAGATGGTAATGTTAAGAGACATGTTAGGGAATAAATTGTGATTTGGTAAAAATACTTGTGTAACGGTTTGTGATTCCAGTTGCATGCACGTATGGTGAACCGTTATGTCAGGAAGTCAGAGCATGACTTGTTTATAGATTGTCGGACTTTGTGTGAGGGTCGAGGGCGCGCGATGGTTAACTCCTACCAACCTCCCCCCTATGAGCATCGTTTAATGCTTTGCTTCAATGACTAATAGAATTTTGCAATAAGTATGTGAGTTCTTTATGACTAATGTTGAGTCCATGGATTATACACACTCTCACCCTTTGACTTTTGCTAGCCTCTCTATTACCACGCAACTTTCACCGTTATATCATATACCTTCCTCAAAACAGCCACCATATACCTTCCTCAAAACAGACACCATATATCTTTCCTCAAAACAGCCACCATACTTACCTATTATGGCATTTCCATAGCCATTCCTAGATATATTGCCATGCAACTTCCACCGTTCCCATTTATGACATGCACCATCACTTCCATATTGCATATAGAGTCATATTTTGTCATAGGTAACGAGTTGTAATTTTCTTTTTGTGTTGTAAGTAAATAAAAGTGTGATGATCATCATTAATAGAGCATGTACCTTGTCAGGAAATGATGATGGAAGCTATGATTCCCTCACAAGTGGGGATGAGATTCTGGACTTTATGAAAAAAAAGAGGCCAGCGAATCCTAAATTAAAAATGAATAAAAGAGGCCTTAGATGACCACATAAAAAAGGAGAGAAAAGAGAGAAGGGACATTGCTACTACCTTTTTCCACACTTGTGCTTCAAAGTAGCACCATGGTCTTCATGATATAGAGTCTCCTATCTTGTCACTTTCATATAGCTAAGTGGAATTTTTTTCTTCATGATGCACATCCACTTAGTTCCTTTTTGAGCTTTCATACACTTATAGCTCTAGTGCATCCGTTGCATGGCAATACGTACTTACTCACATTGATATCTATTGATGGGCATCTCCATACCCATTGATACGCCTAGTCGATGTGAGACTATCTTCTCCCTTTCCTTGACAACCTCCACCATATTCTATTCCACCTACAGTGATATATCCATGGCTCACGCTCATATATCCATGGCTTTGCTAGTATGCTTGAAATGTTATCGTTTTTATATCAATATTAAGCTTTTATTTTGAGTCTTATGGATTTGAATACTCATGCCACAGTAAAGAACATTACATGAATAAATATGTTAGGTAGGACTCCACATCAAAGATTATGTTTTTATCACTTACCTACTCTAGGACGAGCAGGAGTTAAGCTTGGGGATGCTGATACGTCTCCAACGTATCTATAATTTTTGATGATGGCATGCTATTATATTATCTGTTTTGGACGTTTTCTATGCATTAATATGCTATTTTATATTATTTTTGGGACTAACCTATTAATCTAGAGCCAAGTGTTTGTTTTTCCTTGTTTTTGAGTTTTGCAGATATGGGATATTAAACGGAGTCCAAATGGAATAAAACCTCCAGAAGGAATTTTTCTGGAAGGATACAAATTGATCAAGCTTGGAGTGCACGTCAGGGGAGGTGCTAGGGAGCCACAAGCCTGCTAGGCGCGGGCCCCCTGGTCGTGCCTAGAAGGCTTGTCGCCTCCTGGCAGGTCTCCTAACCCTAATTCTTGGCCTATAAATACCCAAATATTTCGCCAACATTGAAAAGAGCCACGAAAATACTTTTCCGCCGTTGGAAGCCTCCGTTCCCGAGAGATCCAATCTTGTGACTTTTCCAGTAATCTGGAGGAGGGGGTTTCTATCACGGAGGGCCTCTACATCAACTCCATTGCCCCTCCGATGATGCGTTAGTAGTCCACCATAGACCTACGGGGGCATAGCTAGTAGCTAGATGGATTATGCTCTCTCTTTGATCATCAATACCATGTTCTTCATGATCTTCATGGAGGTATATCCGATGTAATCCTCTTTTGTGTTGTGTTTCTCAAGATCTGATGAATTGTGAGTTTATGTTTAGATTATCCATGAATCTTATTTGAATCTCCTCTGAATTGTTATTTGCATGATTTCATATCCTTGCAAATCTCTTTGAGTTATTGGTTTGGTTTGGCCAACAAGATTGGTAATTCTTGCAATAGGAGAAGTGCTTGGTTTTGTGTTCAATCTTGCGGTGTCCTCACTCGATGACATAGTAGGGGTAGTGTCGTGGTTTTGTCATGGAAGATGTCCAAGGACTTAGATTCGAGGCCATCGCTAAGGTGATGGACTCAAAGGGGTTGGTTGGGAAGAAGGACACGAGTTTACCCAAGTTTAGCCCCTCAAGAAGAGGTAAAAGCCTATGTCCCGGTTGTGTTGTATTGATTGGAGTATCGATTACAAGGGAGAGGATTCGCTTGACCTAGTTCTCGATTAGTTGGTTTCTATCTAAGTCGCCCCGGGTCTCGCCCTTATATAGGAGGTCAAGACCACGGGTTACACAAGTCTCGTACCGACTCTTACAATGTGTCTGAGTCTATCTCTACGTTGTCTTGCTTTCCTAAGCAAGCCGTCTCTCTGTGGCTTATCCACCCAGGTCTTCATGCCTTGTTTGTCTCGGCCTCACCTTGACCCATCTTGGTAAGCCGCCAAACATCATGGGCTTGAGTCTCCTAGGCCCACCCTTGGTCAGGCCTATGAGCCGCCAGGTATGACCCTACCCTTCCTGGGTGGGTCTCACCACGGGGTTATATCCCCAACAGGTAGCAAGGCACGTATTGTATTGTTTCCATCAAGGGTAACAAGATGGGGTTTTCATCATATTGCTTGAGTTTATTACTCTACATCATGTCATCTTTCTTAATGCGTTACTCTGTTCTTCATGAACTTAATACTCTAGATGCAGGCAAGAGTTGGTCGATGTGTGGAGTAATAGTAGTAGATGCAGAATCGTTTCGGTCTACTTGTCACAGACGTGATGCCTATATGCATGATCTTTGCCTTGGATATCTACATGATTATTCGCTTTTCTATCAATTGCTTGATAGTAATTTGTTTATCCACCATGATATTTGCCTTCAAGAGAGAAGCCTCTAGTGAAATATATGGCCCCCGGGTCTACTTTCCATCATATACTTTCAGATCTATAAATTTAAAATACCAAAAATACCTTGCTACAATTTATTTATCTTTTACTTTACGCACTTGTTTACATCTATTTCTTTCAGATCTAATCCTTGCAAATAACCGTGAATCGATTGACAACCCCTTTATAGCGTTGGGTGCAAGAGTTTGAGGGCGAGCAAGACGAGGGGTAGGGCGAGGGAGTGAATCACCCCTGTTCGCTCCTCTCCGCTCCCATGTAAACCACGCGTGGGGTAGTGGGGAGAGGATCCGCCGCACAAGATCCCCACTGCCTCCGCACCACGTGGGGAGGCGTTATGACGCAGGGGGGACCCCAACCGTCTCCCTTGGCCATAGAAGATTCGCGCATGCGGGCCGAGGCCGCGGCCGAGCGGGCCCCACCCCACGGCCCGGTCTCGTCCCTCGCGTGGCCTGTAAGGTCGTGGCCCATGGAGCCTCATGTTTGGTAGGCTCTTTCTGTCCCTCAAAGAGATCGAGGCGCCTCGCGAGACGTCAGCTGAATACGGTCCCGGCCGCCCTGGCTACGCGGTGCCCAGCTTCGAGCGCGCCATCGGCTTGAGACACGAAATTCAAGCCGGAGAGGTCCGCTGCATCGGGCAAGCGGGCCTCCCCTGCTTCGGGGACTACTGACGGGGGGATTACCCCGTGGTAGCCTCAAGCAGGCCATTGCCTTCGTTTTTCAAAAACAACTATGGGGCGAGCCGTCTCCCCCCATAGTCTGACTCTGCCAGGCCGGCTGGCTCGGGCGTGGCCACCGGGCCATCCAGCTCGCGGGAGACCTGCTAGCCGGCAGGTTAGTGCCCGTCACTTCACCACGCATCACAAGACACAGACGGGACGAGACGACGTGCCAGCAATGCCCCTGGTACCGCATGCCAGGGCACGCATGGCTACATGGCCCCCCGCCATACAAACGGTCATCATCCGCATGACCACAGTGAAGGCAGCAGTGCCGCTGACCCGCCCGATGGCGTCAGGGCGGAGGACATAGCGCCAGCACGCCTCCAACCACTCCACTACTTGCCCCCGCATGGTTATAGTGCGGCCGGCCGTATAGCTCACTACGGCCGGCTGCCGCAAGATGATGCCCTGCAAGTTGACCCTTGCCGCGGCATGACAAGCACGCACCAATAGCGGAGACCATCCGTCGGGCTCCTCTCCGGCTCCTGATGGGACCCTGCTGCCGGCAGGCACCACCAGTGACAAGACTCCTCGACCGAGGGCCCTGGGCCGGCCAGAGAGATTGCCATCCAGGTCCCCCTAACGCCCTGTATCCATATTGTAATCCAGGGGGTTGGCCTATAAACCCTCCTAGAGCCACCCCATGCAGGGGGTTGGCCTCTTCCACTCACACCCACATTCACGAAGAGAGGCAAGGAGAGCTAGCAAGCCCCTCCTCCCCCCTCTAGCCAACAGCTCCAGGAGCATCATTGTATCTCTCTTGTTCCCTCAACCAGACAAGTAGTTCTAGGGTTATTACCTCCCGCGGAGGGCCCGAACCTGGGTACATCGTGTGTCATGCACCGCTTGTCCCCGATCCCGCTACTGGAGCCCGCTGGCATCCTTCGGTGCCAACCACTCTCGATAAGCCACCCCATGTCACCTGTCGTGAGAAAATGACGACAGTTGGCGCCCACCGTGGTGCCATATGCGGAGCCCGCCGGAGTCACGCTCCAGGCTGGACCCCTCGCGCACTCCTCTAGGCGATCCGTGTCCGGACGCATTAGCTCGCCCATGGGGTCTGCCTCCGTGGCATCTCACCCATGACAAGCTCTTTCTGTCCCTTGGAGAGATCGAGGCGCCTAGCGATACTCCGGCCGAATACGGTCCCGACCGCCCCGGCTGCGCGGTGCCCGGCTACGGGCGCGCGGTCGGCTTGAGGACGCAGAATTCAAGCTGGAGAGGTCCGTTGCATTGGGCTAGAGGGCCTCCCTTGCTTTGGGGACTATTGATAGGGGGATTACCCGGGATGGCCTCAAGTAGACCATTGCCTTCGTTTTTCAAAAACAACTACGGGGCGAGCCGCCTCCCCTCGTAGTCCGACTCTGCTAGGCTGGCTACGCAGGATCGACTAGCCTGGGCGTGGCCACTAGGCCATCCGGCTCGCGGGCGACCCCCAAGCCGGCAGGTCAGCGCCTATCACTTCTACATGCCTCACAGGACGCAGATGGGACAAGGCAACGTGCCAGCAGTGCCCCTGGTACCGCATGTCAGGGCACACGTGGCTACACAGCCCCCTGTCGTACCAACGGTCATCATCCGCATGGCCATAGTGAAGGAAGCAGTGTCGCTGTCTCTGCCCGATGGTGACCAGGCGGATGACAGAGTGTCAGCACGCCTCCAACCACTCTACTACCTGCCCCCGTGTGGCTGTAGCACGACCAACCGTACCGCTGACCGCGGCCGTCTACCGCAAGACGACGACCTACAAGGCGACGCGTGTCGCGGCATGACAAGAATGCACCAATAGCAGAGACCTGTCAGCGGGCCCCTCTCCGGCTCCCGACGGGACCCTGCAGGCGGCGGCCCCCGCCAGCGACAAGACTTCTCGATAGGGGGCCTCGGGACGGCCAGAGAGAATGCCAGCCGGGTCCCCCCAACGCCCTATATCCATATTGTAATCCAGGGGGTTGGCCTATAAACCCCCTGGAGCCACCCCATGCAAGGGTCGACCATTCTTCCACTCACACCCACATTCACGAAGAGAGGCAAGGAGAGATAGCAAGCCCCTCCTTACTCCTCTAGCCAACAGCTCCATGAGCATCATTGTAGCCCTCTTGTTCCCTCAACTAGACAAGCTGGACTAGGGGTATTACCTCCCATGGAGGGCCCCGAACCGGGGTACATCATGTGTCGCGCACCACTTGTCCCCGATCCCGATACTAGAGCCTGTCAGCACCCTTCGGCCCCAACCACTCTCGATAAGCCATCCCATGGAATTTGTCGTGAGAAAACGACGACACTTATACCAAGAAATTATGAATGAAATAACACCTCCTCAAATAGAAGATATTGATGTTACTATTAAACTTGCTAATAGAGACACCGTCACGCCACTAGGGATTGTTAGAGATGTTGAGGTCTTGTGTGGGAAAGTAAAATATCCTACCGATTTCCTAGTTCTTGGTTCCCCACAAGATGAATTTTGTCCCATTATATTTGGTAGACCTTTCTTGAACACCATTAAGGCTCAGATAGATTGCAAAAATCAAACTGTCGGTGTCTGTTTTGGTGGTGTGTCTCATGAGTTTAATTTTTCCAAGCTTACTAGACAACCTCGTGATATAGCATCATCTAGTGAGTATCAAATAATTGGTCTTACTTCCATTGCCATGCCTCCTACTAATCCATTAGAACAATATTTGCTTGACCATGAAAATGATATGCACTTACGTGAATGAAATGAAATAGATAAAAATTTCTTTGAACAACAACCTCTCGTGAAACACAATTTTCCTATTGAAATTCTTGGAGGTCCTCCTCCACCTAAAGGTGATCCTGTGTTTGAATTAAAACAATTGCCAGACACTTTGAAGTATGCTTATCTTGATAAGAAAAATATATATCCTATTATTATTAGTGCTAACCTTTCAAAGCATGAAGAAGAAAGATTATTAAAAGTTCTAAGGAAGCACCAGGCTGCTATTGGATATACTCTTGATGATCTTAAGGGCATTAGTCCCACTCTATTTCAACACAAGATTAATATGGAATCTGATGCTAAACCCGTTGTTGATCACCAAAAACAATTAAATCCTAAGATGATGATAGGGGTAAGAACTGAAATATTAAAGCTTATGGAAGCAGGTATAATCTATCCCATTGCTAATAGTAGATGGGCAAGTCATGTTCATTGTATCCCTAAGAAAGTAGGTATTACCGTTGTTCCTAATGATAAAAATGAACTCATTCCACAAAGAACTATTACTCACTATAGAATGGAAATTGATTTCAGGGAAATAAATAAAGATACTAGAAAAGATCACTACCCCTTGTCTTTCATGGATCAAATGCTAGAGAGATTATCTAAGCACACACACTTTTGTTTTCTGGATGGATATTCTGGTTTCTCTCAAATACCCATGTCACAATCTGATCAAGAGAAAACCACCTTTACTTGCCCTTTTGGAACTTATGCTTATAGACGTATGCCTTTTGGTTTATGCAATGAACCTGCTACATTTCAAAGATGTATGACTGCTATATTCTATGATTTTTGTGAAAAGATTGTGGATGTTTTCATGGATGATTTTTCCGTTTACAGGACTTCTTTTGATGATTCCTTAAGCAACCTTTTTCAAGTTTTGTAAAGATGTGACCACACTAATATTGTCTTGAATTGGGAGAAGTACCAATTTCTGGTTAATGAAGGTATTGTCTTGGGGCATAAAATATCCGAACGAGGTATTGAGGTGGATAAAGCTAAAGTTGATGTGATCAAGAAAATGTCATGCCCTAAAGATAATAAAGGTATTCAAAGTTTCCTTGGTCATGTTGGTTTCTATAGGAGGTTCATTAAAGACTTCTCTAAAATTTCCAGGCCTCTTACTAATATTTTGCAAAAGGATATCCCTTTTGTTTTTGATGATGATTGTGTAGAAGCCTTTGAAATGCTCAAGAAAGCCTTAACCTCTGCACCTATCGTTCAACCACCTTATTGGAACTAGCCTTTTGAAATTTTTTGTGATGCTAGTGATTATGTTGTTGGTGTTGTTCTAGGACAAAGAGTTGATAAGAAATTGAATGTTATCCATTATGCTAGTAAAACTCTAGACAATGCTCAACGAAATTATGCTACTACTGAAAAAGAATTTTTAGCAGTTGTGTTTGCTTGTGATAAATTTAGATCCTATATTGTTGACTCCAAAGTTATTGTTCACACTGATCATGTTGCTATAAAGTACCTCATGGAAAATAAAGATGCTAAACCTAGACTCGTTAGGTGGGTTCTCTTGCTTCAAGAATTTGACTTACATATCGCTGATAGAAAGGGAGCTGAGAACCCCGTAGCTGATAACTTGTATAGGTTAGAAAATATTCTTGATGACCCACTACATATTAATGATAGTTTCCCTGACGAATAGTTAGCTGCAATAAGTGTTTCTCAAAACACCACTGGTAATGTTTATTATGCTAATTACATTGTCGCTAAATATATACCACCGAGCTCCACATACCAACAATAGAAAAAAATTCTTCTATGATTTATGACATTACTTTTGGGATGATCTACATCTTTATAAAGAAGGAGTGGATGGTATTATTAGACGTTGTGTACCTAAGCACGAATAGGAACAAATCCTATGGAAGTGTCATTCTGAAGCTTATGGATGACATCATGCGGGAGATAGAACTGCTCACAAGGTATTGCAATCTGGTTTTTATTTGCATGCTCTCTTCAAGGATGCCCATAAGTTTGTCTTGTATTGTGATGAATGTCAAAGAATTGCTAATATCGGTAAGCGTCAGGAAATGCCTATGGATTATTCACTTGTTGTTGAACCATTTGGTGTTTGGGGTTTTGATTATATGAGACCTTTTGCTTCCTCTAATGGGTACACTCATATTTTGGTCATTGTTGATTATGTCACTAAGTGGGTAGAAGCTATTCCAACTAGTAGTGCTGATCACCACACCTCCATTAAAAATGCTTAAAGAGGTTAGCTTCCCTAGGTTTGGAGTCCCTAGATATTTAATGACTACCGGTGGTTCACACTTCATTCATGGTGCTTTCCGTAAGATGCTTGCTAAAGATGATGTTAACCATAGAATTGCATCACCCTATCATCCTCAATCTAGTGGGCAAGTTGAACTTAGCAATAGGGAAATAAAATTGATAATAGAAACAATTGTCAGTAGGTATCGATATAATTGGTCTAGGAAACTAGATGATGCACTTTGGGCCTATAAAACGCCTTATAAAAGATCCTATTGGTATGTCTCCATAAAAAATTCTATATGGAAAAGCTTGTCATTTGCCTCTAAAATTAGAACATAAAGTGTCATGCCCAAGATGCAATCCTATCCTTATTTTTGGCATGAGGGCCTCGACAGGGATAGAAGCGCATCTCATCGTGTTGCAAGAATGGATATCATTACAAGTACATTTAAAGAAGAGATGAGTATATGGAATTTGCTTACACTCGCCACAAGCTACAATAAGATCACATCAATACAATAACATATTCAAGCATCATACATACGAGCAGGGTCCGACATAAGAGCCTGGAACCCATCCTAGATCGATGAAGAAGAGGAAGAAGAACTACAAATCAAACAAACATCACGCTCACGTCAAAGCATCGCAATACCTATACATGCAACTATTGTTGTACTAATCTCTGAGCCACAGGGACTCAACAATCTCATTTCCAAGGGTATCAAGACTATTAAAGCTTAATTGGTGAGGTATGGTTAAGTGGCGAGGCTACAGCAAGCGACTAAACATTTATTCGAGTGGCTAACTTATGAATACAGAAAGTAAAGTATGGTGGTCTACTCATAACATACATGAACTAGTAATGATCACTAAGTGATCCTGAACACCTACTTATGTCAAACATAACCCCATTGTGTTATCTCTCGGACAAGGACTCACGAGAAGAGACAGTCATGGTTACGCACACGATTGGTGTATTTTATTTGAGTTTATTTCAAGTTTGCTATAAACGGGTGTTAAACAAAATTTTCCAAGTTGCCACATAAACGCGGGCACGACTTTCCGAAAGGTTTAACCCTGCAGGGTTGCTCCAACTCATCCATCACAAATTAACCACACATATCGGGAATAGCCTCGACCATGAATCCCGTGATTTCTTAGGCAATTCCATTGGAAAACCTCATCCTCGAGATAGCCCGAACTATTTTCGGAATTCCTTGCTCAAGACGTTCGAGAAAGGTAACAAAAATACAGCAAGGCCGCCCGACGTGTTGACGAAGCCGATAGGAGCCGCGTATCTCGTTCTCAGGACACAACGGATAAGCTAGTGTACGGTGTCCTGATAGACATCACCCGAGTTGCCCAGGGGTGGCCCCACATAGTGCTCTATTTTAGACCAACACTCATGAGGACCACTGGCCTGAGTTGTTGATTAAAGATCCGTGGGTGCCGGCTGGTCCCTATGCAATTTTATTAGTTATTAGGCAAATATATTACCAATGTTGGGCCTTGCCAGACAAGCTTTATCCTAAAACGAAAATCAAGAGGGTCCCCATAACAACCCCGAGCATGTTAGGAGCGCTCGATATGGAACATAACACCGGTGCACAAGTAACTAGGGGCGGCAAAAGTGGAACAAAACACTGAGAAAAAGGCAAAGCCTTCCATCTTTTACTAAGTATATATGTGCATTAAATTAAATAGCAATAATATTGTGATAACAAAAGAATGTACAAGTTGTCATATGGAAGCAATTGCACCTGCAGCTAGAAACGCTATAAGAAGGCTGAGCAAGCGGTAACATAGCCAAACAAAGGTTTGCTGTGATGTGGATGGTTTAGAGGCTTATCATGGCAATGTTGGGAGGCTTGTCAAACAAGTGGTAGGTAGCGTGACATAGCGATAGAAAAATGAGACATCGAGCATGACAATGATAGTAGTGGTATCCAGGGAAATGTGTCATCTTGCCTAGGATCCCGCTTGGAAGAAGAATGAATCCATGAAGAAGACGAGACAACGTATTCGAACGAATCCTCACACTCCTAATGCTTTTGGAACTCTATCAAGAAGAAGCAAACCGAAAACAAACAATCAACATCCGAGAAACAACACAACATATTCATGTCATGATGCGCAACCAAATATGATGCATGTCTGGTTTAATATGCAATGCATGTCATGGCATGGCAAGAACAACGAACAACTTCTACATATTAAGTGAAGATCAGTATGCAACGAGTTGCATATTGACAAAACTTCACGATCGATTTATTTAGTTCACTCCCGTTTAGGTACTCATCAATATTAAATGTTGTATAACATGCAAGAGCTGAAGCACAAACTAGTACATCATCTAGGAATATTAAATGAGTCTGGAATCAACACATATCATTTCCAACATGACCTCATGAGCAAATTAAGGTTTTGATATTGTTCTTCCCTAACCACCATTTTAGAGTTTTTAAAGATAAAAATAAATTTTACCATGAGATTCTACAGATTTTTCTAGCCAAGTTACATATATAAAACATTTGCATCAGAGCTACGGTTAATTAGTTATGAAATAAATCATTTACATGACATTGACGCAAATTAATGCAAACAGCAAGTTTAAGTATTATTATCATGTGTGAAAGTTGGATATTATAAATCTACACAAAATTCTGAACATCTTTCATATATAAAACATGTTGATACGATGCACGGTTTATTAAATATGAGCATTTTAAAATCGCGCACTTACTATAATTAGAAAAAAGCTAATGGGCCGAAATCCAGAATCTGCCTAGGGTGACCGAGCGCAACGTAGCAATGTGCGCCCATGGGCGAGGAATAACGCAAAGGGGAGCTCACCTAGCGGCCTTGGGACGAGTCGGTGGAGCGGCTGGCTGGGCCTTGGCCCATGCGCGGGGGTGAGGCGATGGTCGGGCTTGGCTCATCGCTGGGCCTGGCACTGGCTGAGGCAAGCTGGGCCTTGGGGCAAGGCTGGCCCACGCGGGCGGCAGTGCTCGGGCGAGCGAGCGGTACGGGCGGGAGCGTCGCCTCCCCCGACCTGAGGCCATGGCGGTGATTCCGGAGGGCGGCAGCGCTGTCCGGGTGCATAGGCCGGCAGGAGACTCCAGCGGCGGCCAGATCAGGCCGAGGGCCGTAGATCCGGTCCTTGGCGAGGTCTTGTGGCACGGGTGCTGGGTTGGCGAGTTGCGGGCTAGCCATGGCGCCATGGAAGTGGGTTAGGGAGAGATGCAGGGGAGAGGAAGGCGAGAGAGCTCGGGGTTCGAGTGGACCGGCCTGGGCAAGCTTCGGCGGCTGGCGAGGAAGGGGCTCCCGTCGGCAGAGCTATGGCGCGAGGCTGTCATGGCGACGAGCAGCAGGAGGAGGTCGGGCGCCTCGGGCGCTAGGTGGCGGTGCGGAGCGGGCTTTGGGGGCGAGCGACAGCGGGTGGGCTCGGGCCCGGGTGGGCCCGGTAGGAGGAGGAGGCGGGCGATGGCTGAGTGGTGGGAGGTGGCTGGCGGTGCGGATTTCAAGGAGGGATTATGTTTTTCCCAATTAGGCAGGGTAGGGGGATTATATAGGGAAGGAGGGTTAGGTTAAGGGGATTCAGCCCATTTTCGGACCCTCCGATCGTGATTGGACGGCTCGGGTCGCGGGATTAGGCTAGGATGGGCTAGTGGGCTGTGTAGAGAGGTGTGAGCTGAAGAGAGAGGGAGATGTGAGCCCATGACACAAGTTTTATAAACCCAAAAACATCCGATAATAAACCAATGACTGCACTGCCACGAGTGATCGTTGGGGTATCAAACGAGCTCTGATCGATACGAAATTTGGCTGGCAGTCCACCTACAATATAAAAAGACCGCATGCCAACTTCCGACCCAATTCGAGAAAGTTTTATACACTTAAAAAATAATATATTTTTTATTGATGCTGCGGGCGTGTGCATGTGTGGTTGGTCTCGAAACAGTCGACGACACGAACGAGAGAGAACCAGCAACTACGAATGGATGCAAGTTTTCGAAAACGAGTGACGATGCCATGCAGATGATGTTATCTATTCAACTTCCTTCCTTCTTATCAAATTTTGCCTCTCTTTCCAACCGTAGTTCTCCAAAATTTCTTTTGAATAATTCCATCCGTTCGTAGTTGTCGGTTCTCTCCGTTCTTGCCGTTGACCGTTTCAAGACCAACCACACATGCACGCGCCCATGTCATTGCAAAATATTGTTTCTAAACGTGCCTTTAAAATATTCTCGGATTGGGTTGAAACTTGGCGTGCGGTATTATTATATTGTAGGTAGGCCGCCTTCCAAATTTCGTCGCATTCCGAGTTTGTTTGATACCCGGTCGGTCAGTCGTTGTAGTGTGGTCATCGGTTTATTATCAGACGTGTTCGGTGTCTTAAAACCTCGTGTCACGGGCCGCAAACCGCTGTCTCATCTCCACCTTGCCCACTCCACACACATCCCGCCACCCTTGCCCCGATCCTGCCATCCGATTGCGATCGGACGGTCGAAATCGGCTCCAAAAACCATCAACCCTAGCCACTAATGTTATAAATAGACCCCTCCCCTTCCTAATTTGGACCTAAACCCTAATCATCCTCGAATTCCGTGCCGCCACCGCCAGCCTCCACAGCCCCACAGCCGCCTCCTCCCTCCTCCTCGGTGGGCCCGTGAAGCCCATCCAGGCCCGCCACCGAAGCCGCCGCTATCGCTAGGGACCACCGGGTCAAGCCCCGTGCCGCCCCTCTCCTCCTTCTCCCTTCTCCCTTCTCTCCCTAATCTCTCCTTCTCTCTGCTCCCCCTCTCTCCTACAGGATCTCCCATCGTGGTGCCGCCCTAGAAGCTCTGCCGCCGACCGCCGGCGTACGACGCCGGGAATGGATGGATCCACGGTCCTCCGCCCGGCTTCGTCCTGCCTTGTTAGTGCCCCGCCGCTCACCGTTGACCCGCCGCCGTCTCCGCCTTCCCGCTCGGCCCCGAGAGCGAGGAGGAGATGAGCGCTCGCTCGACTGTCCCCATCGCCGCGTGGGCCACGCCCACGTCCCAGCCGCCTCCGCCGGCCCAACTCCCTTCCAGACCCAGCCCGCTGTGAGCACCGATACCCTATTCCCCACCTGAGCGATATTTTGCTATCCAGCGCCCATGTCCTGTTCAAGCCCTTTTGTAGATTCGTCCCATAGTATGTTTTTTCCCTGCGTCCGATTTTGTCTATTATTCCAATGATTTTCAGAATTTCAGAAAAACCCATGTTTTTAATTTGTTACTAACTTTTTAACCATGCATCACATGTAAAACTTTATATATGTA
Source organism: Hordeum marinum (assembly GCA_022496015.1). NCBI lineage: Eukaryota > Viridiplantae > Streptophyta > Magnoliopsida > Poales > Poaceae > Hordeum > Hordeum marinum. The sequence goes on from CM039672.1 coordinate 394,288,094, forward strand.
AGATGACCTGAATTTTATGTAGTCTCACAATAACCAACTCTCACATGTGTTTAAAATACATAAACTTGTTGTTTGCATTCATTTGCGTCAATGCCATGTTAAAATGGTTTATTGCATAACTAAATGACCGTAGCTCCGTTTAAAATGTGTTATATATGTAACTTGACTAGAAAAACATGTAGGATCACATGGTGACATTTATTTTACTTTTTAGCAACCCTAAAATTGGTTAGAAAAGATCTGGACCGAAATCTTAAATTGCATATGAGGTTGTTTCGGAAGTGCTAGATTTTTCTTTCGTCATCATTTAATATGCCTAGTTGATGTTGCACCTCTTGCTAAGTTTAACAACATTAAAAATTGATGAGTACCTAAACGAGAGTGAACTAAATATTTTGTATGTGGAATTTCGTCAATATGCAACTCGTTGCATATTGAGCTTCACTTTAATGGGTAGTAGTTGTTTGACGTGAATTGCCATGCCTTGCATATTATACCGGACATGCATCATATTTGTTTGCGCATCATGTCATGCATATGTTGTGGTGTATCTTGTGTTGATTGTTGTTTTCGGATTGTTCCTTCTTGATAGAGTTCCAAAAATGTTCCGAGTGTGAGGATTCGTTCGACTACGTTGGCCCATCTTCTTCATGGACTTGATCTTCTTCCGAGCAGGATCTCACGCAAGATGACACATTTCCCTGGATACCACTACTATCATTGCCATGCTAGTTGTCCTGTTTTTATCGTTATGTCTTTCTACCTACCACTTGTTTGTCAAGCCTCCCAACATTGCCATGAAAGCCTCTAACCCTCCACCTTCCCAGCAAACCGTTGTTTGGCTATGTTACCGCTTGCTCAGCCCTTCTTATAGCGTTTCTAGCTACAGGTGCAATTGCTTCCATGTGACAACATGGACATTCTTTTGTTATCATAATATCATTGCTATTTAATTTAATGCACCTATACAGTTGGTAAAGGGTGGAAGGCTTGGACTTTTGCTCGGTGTTTTTTTCCACTCTTGCCGCCCCTAGTTACTTGTGAACCGGTGTTATGTTCCATAATTGAGCGCTCCTAACATGCTCGGGGTTGTTATGGGGAACCCCTTGATCTTTGTTTTAGGATAAAGCTTGTCTAGCAAGGCCCAACATTGGTACTATTTGCTTAATAACAAATAAAATTTGCATAGGGCATGATCACCCCGTGGATAATTAATCAACAACCCGGGCCAGTGCTCCTCATGAGTGTTGGTCCAAAACGGGCTGCCTACGGGGCCGCCTCAAGGAAACTCAGGGATTGGTTTTTCCCTGTAGCTAGACCCATCTGTCGTGTCCTGAGAACGAGATATGTGGCTCTTATCAGGGTTGTCGACACGTCGAGTGGGCTTGCTGGATTTGTTTTACCTTTCTCGAATGTCTTGCGTGAGGAATTCCGATCTTCTTCGGGCTATCTCGAGGCGTCGGAATTCCTTTAGAATTGCCTAGGTTGATCATGAGATCTGTGGTCGAGGTTATTCTCGCGGTGTGTGGTTAATTTGTGATGGATGAGTTGGAGCACCCCTACAGGGTTAAATCTTTCGAAAAGCCGTGCCCGCGGTAATGTGGCAAACTTGGATACTTTGTTTAACACCCGGTTATAGCAAACTTGAAGTAAACTCGAATAAAATACACCAACTGTGTGCGTAACCGTGAGGGTCTCTTCTCGTGAGTTCTTATCCGAAAGAAAACACGGTGGGATTACGATTGACGTAAGTAGGTGTTCAGGATCATTTAGAGATCATTACTAGTTCACGTCTGTTATGCGTGGACCACCATACTTTATTTTCTGTCATTGTAAGATAGCCACTCAAATAATGCTTAGTCGCTTGCTGCAACCTCACCACTTAACCATACCTCGCCTATTAAGCTTTAATAGTCTTGATACCCTTGGAAATGAGATTGCCGAGTCCCGATGGCTCACAGATTACTACAACAACAGTTGCAGGTACAGGTAATGTGATGATTGAACGTGAGCGCGATGTTTTTTTGGTGTTCTTCTTCTTCTTCATTGATCTAGGATGGGTTCCAAGCGGCAACCTGGGATAGCAAGGATGGATGTCATTTTGTCGTTTGTTTTTGTCTGTAGTCGGACCCTGTTCTGATGTATGATGTTTGAGTATGATGTTGTATTGAAGTGATCTTGTTATAGCTTGTGGCGGTTGTAAGCTAATTCAATATACTCATCTCTTCTGTACATGTACTTGTAATGATATCCATTTTTGCAACACGACAAGATGCGCTTCTATCCCTGTCAAGGCCCTCGTGCCAAAATAAGGATAGGACCGCATCTTGGGCATGACACGTGATTTCTTAGGCAATTCCATTGGAAAACCTCATCCTCGAGATAGCCCGAAGTATTTGCGGAATTTCTTGCTCAAGACGTTCGAGAAAGGGAAAACAAATATGGCAAAACTGCCTATCGTGTTGACAAAACCAATAGGAGCCGCGTATCTCGTTCTCAGGATATGATGGATAAGCTAGTGTACGGTGACCTGATAGACATCACCCGAGTTGCCCCGGGGTGGCCTCGCACAGTGCTCTATTTTGGACCAACACGCATGAGGAGCACTGGCTCAGGTTGTGGATTAAAGATCCGTGGGTGCCGGCAGGTCCCTATGCAATTTTATTAGTTATTAGGCAAATATAGTACCAATGTTGGGCCTTGCCAGGCAAGCTTTATCCTAAAACGAAAATCAAGGGGGTCTCCATAACAACCCCAAGCATGTTAGGAGTGATCAATATGGAACATAACATCGGTGCACAAGTAACTAGGGGTAGTAAAAGTGGAACAATACACCGAGCACAAGGCCAAAACCTTCCACCTTTTACCAAGTATATATGTGCATCAAATTAAATAGCAATAATATTGTGATAACAAAAGAATGACCATGTTTTCACATGGAAGAAATTGCACCTGCAGCTAGAAACGCTATAAGAAGGCTGAGCAAGCGGTAACATAGCCAAACAAAGGTTTGCTGGGATGTGGAGGGGTTAGAGACTTATCATGGCTATGTTGGGAGGCTTGTCAAAAAAGTGATAGGTAGCGTGACATAGCGATAGAAAAACGAGACATCGAGCATGGCAATGATAGTAGTGGTATCCAGGGAAATGTGTCATCTTGCCTGAGATCCCGCTTGGAAGAAGAATGAATCCATGAAAAAGACGAGCCAATGTAGTCGAACGAATCCTCACACTCCAAATGCCTTCGAAACTCTATCGAGAATAAGCAAACCAAAAACAAACAATCAACACTCGGGAAACTCCACAGCATATTCATGGCATGATGCGCAACCAAATATGATTCATGTCCGGTTTAATATGCAATGCATGGCATGACATAGCAAGAACAACAAACAACTTCTACCTATTAAGTGAATATCAATATGCAACGAGTTGCATATTGACGAAACTCCATGATCTATATATTTAGTCCACTCCCGTTTAGGTATTCATCAATATTAAATGTTGTTTAACATGCAAGAGGTGAATTACAAACAACTACATCATCTAGGCATATTAAATGAGGTCGGAAGCAACACATATAATTTCCAACATGATCTCATGAGCAAATTAAGGTTTCGGTACTGTTCTAATCTAAGCACCATTTTAGAGTTGTTAACTAGCAAAATAAATGTCACCATGAGATTCTATACATTTTTCTAGTCAAGTTAGATATATGAAACATTTGCATCGGAGCTACGCTTAATTAGTTATGAAATAAATCATTTACATGGCATTGATGCAAATTAATGCAAACAGCAAATTTAAGTATTTTTATCATGTGTGAAAGTTGGATATTATGAATCTACACAAAATTATGAACATCTTTCATATATAAAACATGTTGATACGATGCACGGTTTATTAAATATCGGCATTTTAAAATCACGCACTTACTGCAATTAAAAAAACGTCAATGGGCCGATTTCCAGAATCTGGCTAGGGTGACTGAGCGCAACATAGCAACGTGCGCCCACACGCGAGGAATAACGCAAAGGGGAGCTCACCTAGCGGGCTTGGCCCGAGTCAGTGGAGCGGCTGGCTGGGCTTTGGCCACGCACGGGGGCGAGGCGATTGTCGGGCTTGGCTCGGTGCTGGGCCTGGTTCTGGCTGAGGCGAGCTGGACCTTGGAGCAAGGTCAGCCCACACGGGCGGCAGCTCTCGAGTGAGAGAGCGGTTCGGGCGGGAGCGTCGTCCCCCATGACCTGAGACCATGGAGGCGGTTTCGGAGGGCGGTAGCGCTATCCGGGTGCGTAGGCCGGCAGGAGACTCCGGCGACGGTCGGATCTGGCCAAGGGCCGCCGGATCCGGTGCTTGGCGAGGTCCTATGGCGCGGGTATGGGGTCGGTGAGCTGCGGGCTAGCCATGGCACCATGGAAGTGGGTTAGGGAGAGATGCAGGGGAGAGGAAGGAGAGAGCTCGGGGCGCGAGGGGACATGCCTGGGCATGTTTCGGCCGCCGGCGAGGAAGGGGCTCCGGTCGGCAGAGCTCTGGCGCGAGGCTGTCATGGCGACGAGCAACAATAGGAGGGCGGACGCCTAGGGACCTAGGCGGCGGCATGGAGCGGGCCTCGGCGACGAACAACGGCGGGTGGCTCGGGCCTGGGCGGGCCCTAGATGGGCTTCACGGCCCGGCGTGGTGGGAGGAGGAGGTTGGCGGTGGCTGAGTGGTGGGAGGCGGCTGGCAGCACAAATTTCGAGGAGGGATTAGGTTTTGCCCAATTAGACAGGGTAAGGGATTAGATAGTGAAGGAGGGCTAGGTTATGGGATTCAACCCATTTTCGGACCCTCCGATCGCGATCGGACGACTCCGGTCGTGGGGTTGGGCTAGGATGAGCTAGTGGGCTATGTAGAGGGGTGTGGGCTGAGAAGATAGGGAGATGTGAGCCCCTGACATGAGTTTTATAAACCCAAAAATGTTCGATAATAAACCGATGACCACACTGCCACGACTGACCGTTGGGGTATCAAACGAACTCTGATTGCGACGAAATTTGGCAGGTGGTCCACCTAGAATATACAAGACCGCATGCCAACTATCGACCCAATTCGAGAAAGTTTTAGACACACTTTAAAAAACAATATTTTTTATCGATGCCACGGGCGCGTGCATGTGTGGTTGGTCTCGAAACCGTCGGCGACACGAACGAGAGAACCGGCAATTACGAACGGATGCAAGTTTTCGAAAACTAGTGACGATGCCATGCAGATGATGCAATGATGAATGCAACAAACAAACAAAACACACACGATAATGGAAATAAAAGGGGAATCTTCTGGAGCGTTGGTCCCGGGGTGTTATACAAAGCAGTTTGGGCAATTAAAGAACTCAACTATGATTTCAAACTTGCGACTAAGAAGAGGCTATTTGACATTAGCTCACTAGATGAACGGAGAACCCAAGCCTATGAAAATGCCAAACTATTCATAGAAAAAGTAAAAAAGATGGCATGACAAAAGAATCCAAAAGCGGGAATTCAAAATAGGAGACTATGTTCTTTTGTTCAACTCTCGTTTAAGATTTTTTGCAGGTAAGCTTCTCTCCAAATGGGAAGGACCATATATTATCAAAGAAGTTTATCGTACTGGAGCTATCAAGATTAATAATGCCAAAGGTCCTAACCTGAAGGTGGTCAATGGACAAACAATTAAGCACTATATCTCAGGTATGCCTATTAACATTGAAAGCAATGTTATCCAAACCATGATACCGGAGGAACACATAAAAGAAACCTTCCGGAACACTCTAGAATTCTGAAAAATAGGAGGTACGTGATACGGTAAGTAAACGAACTCCAAAATATCCGCAAAAATAGTTTTTGTCAGATTTGAAATATATGAAAATTTTGGAAACCAAGAAATAAACCGGAAGGTGATCGAGGTGGGCACGATACACTAGGGCGCGTGAGTCCCCCTGAGCGCGCCCTGGTGGGTTGTGCCCACCACGGACACCTTCCCGACTCTGTTTTCCTTCCATATGCTTGTTTCCCAAGAAGAAAAATTCTCTATATATACCCCGACTGTTTTGATGACCACATCACAGAAAAATCCTCTGTTCTTGTTTCGTGTTGTTTCCCTAACAGATCTGAAAATATGCCATCTCAAGATTCGGAGGGGGAGAGCTATGTTGCTGACTATGTTGCAAACCCCAAGATCTATGGAGAAGTGGAGCATTATGGATGGACCTCGGATGAGGAGGAATACGTTGCCATGAAGTAAACAAAGGATGATAACTCCAAGGAAGAGGATGACCCGCTACCTCAACCCGGAGACTTGCATTTCAACTTCAAGAACTCAATCCTCCCTAAAATATATGAACCTAAGGTTCAAATTATCCCATCTCATTTTCTGCAGGAGAGCAAGAAGTGATTGTGCAAAAAGATATTAAAGCTCTACTTGGATAATGATGATCTGAGGGAGGAAAATTTTATGCTCAAATATAAGTTGAAGAAGAAGGCTGCTTCAATCATCACCACCCCCAAAGGAGACTTGAGCACACGGGTATGGGCACTCCCCTTGGCTTGATCCAAGCTTCGGGGAGATGCCTCGGTATCCTATCACCATCACATTTATTCACCTTTACCTATCCTAGTTCGATCTTTAGTTTTCCTTTGATTTAGTTGGAAAAAAATTTAGCATGATTTATTTTAGTGTGTTAGTTTCGTGGTCTATCTATCTATGTATTCGAGAGTTATACAATAAAGTTTAGTTTGAGTTTTGCCTCTCTACTTTCTTGTTGCAATCAAAATAAAGGAAAAAGAAATAAATGAAAATAATGATATGCTAATCTTATGGGGAGTAATGACATCACATAAGGAAAAGTATAAGTAGTAAAATTTATTGGAGATTGATAAACATAACATTGTTCAATGATGCAATTAATGAAAGAATTAATAAGGGGAGAGAATATTCACATGCAAATACACTATCTTGGACATCTTTTATGATTGTGATCCCCCATTAAATATTATATGTCAAAATGACGTTATGTTGGCAAAGTAATAAAAGCGACAGACTGGATCATAAAGCTTTCTATCATAGGGGACAATTTAGCATGACGTTGTTTAACATTATGGGATTGGTAATATAAACCAAAAAGTGCATGACAACCTCTGCTTCCCTCTACGAAGGGACTAACTTTTACTTTAATGTATTTACTTTTTTGTAAGAGTCAAGTATTCTTCCCTATTCCCCTTTTACTTTTTCTTTTGCAAGCATCATGTGGCGAGGAAAGATCTAGGCACATATATCTTGTTCAATGTGAGTAGGCATGAGTTATTATTGTTGACATCACCCTTGAGGTGAATACGTTGGGAGGCGAAACTATAAGCCCCTATCTTTCTATGTGTCCGGTTGAAATCTTTTACTCATGGGTATGCTATGAGTGTTAGTAATCATACAAGACTAAATGATGGTTTAGTATGTGGACTTGCCAAAAGGCTCCGACATGAGACCATTCCTAAAAATATGATGAATTGTAGTTGCAAAGTTGATCGAGAACATAGTTTGTTGGTTTTCAATAAGGTTTATGCTTTATACTTCTATGTTGTGATGAATTATTACTTATTCATGAGAAGCCATATGACGAAAGTGTAGGAATATGTTTTATGATAAGAGTTTGGTGCTGTTATGTAATAAGCATGATGCTACTATGTTTGTATTTTGTTTTATCGACACCTGTCTCTCAAACCATGTGGACATACCTTTTAATATCGGCTTTCGCTTGAGGACAAGAGAGATCTAAGCTTGGGGGGATTGATACGTTAATTTTGCATCATGATTTCCTACTATTATTTATTAGGTTTTGTTGAAGAATAATGCTTTTAGGAGTGATTCTAATGCCTTTTCTCTCATAATATGCAAGGTTTACACAAAGAGGGAGAATACCGGCAGCTGGAATTTTGTACCTAAAAGAGCACATCAGAGATACCTATTCGGCACAACTCCTATGAAGCTGAAACTTTACGGAGACTATTTTTGGAATTAATAAAAAATACTGGAGCAAAGAACGACCTGAGGGAGCCACCCTGGTGGGCACAAGACACCATGGCGTGCCAGGCCCCCTGGTGGGTTGTGCCCTCCTTGGCCCACCTCTAGTACCCATCTTCTGGTATATATACTGTTTTAACATAGAAAAAATAAGGAGAGTACTTTCAGGGAGCACCGTCGTCTCGAGGCGGAACTTGGGCAAGAGCACTTTTGCCCTCCGGCGGAGCGATTTCGCCGGGGGGGAAGTTCCCTCTCGGAGGGGGAAATCGAAGCCATCGTCATTACCAACACCCCTCTCTTCATTGGGAGGCCAATCTTTATAAACATTTTCAACTACACCATCTCCTCTCAAACCCTATTTCATCTCTTGTGTTCAATCTTTTCACCGAAACCTCAGATTGGTACCTATGGGTGACTAGTAGTGTTGATTACCTTGTGTAGTTGATTACTATAGGGTTTATTTGGTGGAAGGTTATATGTTTAGATCCATCATGCTATTCAATACACCTCTGATCTTGATCATGCTTATTATTTGTGAGTAGTTACCTTTGTTCTTGAGGTCACGGAAGAAGTCATGTCGCAAGTAATCATGTGAATTTGATATGTGTTCTATATTTTGATGATATGTATGTTGTGATTCCCTTAGTGGTGTCATTTGAATGTCGACTACATGACACTTCACCATTATTGGGCCTAAGGGAATGCATTATGGAGTAGTTATTAGATGATGGGTTGATAGAGTGACAGAATCTTAAACCCTAGTTTATGCGCTACTTCGTAAGGGTTTGATTTGGATCCAAACGTTTAATTCTATGGTTAGATTTTATCTTAATACTTTTCTCGTAGTGGGGGATGCTTGCAAGGGTGTTAATCATAAGTGGGAGCTTGTTCAAGTAAGAACATCACCCAAGCACCGGTCCACCCACATATCAAATTATCAAAGTAGCGAGCACGAATCATACCAACATGATAAAAGTGACTAGATGAAATTTCCGTGTACCCTCAAGAACACTTTGCTTATTACTAGAGATTGTTCTGGCCTGTACTTTGCCACAAAAGGATTGGGCTACCTTGCTGCACTTTACTTACCATTGTCGTTACTTTCTCATTACCAATTATCTTTCTATCAAAATATCCGTTACCTACAATTTTAGTGCTTGCAAAAATTACCTTGCTGAAAGCCGCTTGTCATTTCCTTCTGCTCCTCGTTGGGTTCGACCCTCTTACTTATCAAAAGGACTCGATTGATCCCCTATACTTGTGGGTCATGAGTGCATCACATTCATTCATGTCTAGGCCATTTGCTCTCAAGCATGATTTCAATTCCGATATGTTGAGTAGACCTTTGGGTGTCGTTTCTCTGGGTTTGGCAATGAAAACCACCTGAGTGATTCCAGATGTCTCTATCAAGATGGGAAATTATTCTTTTCTTGCTTCTGCTTATGTCCTTGGCAATTCGGATATTGATCTAATTCTTGGCATGGAGTTTATGGCGATGAACAAGGCTTATGTTGATTGTGAAGCTAAAGAAGTCAAATTGACTCATCCTTCCAAAGACGTGATAATTTTCGCTGCTCGCGATGACACGATCTGTCTCTTTTCTCTGAATGAGAAGGGTGAAATTTCTGCCATTTCTCACATTCCCTTTGTCTTTGAGCTTGAACTTGTCTTTCTGGAAGAATTGCCAAGAATGCCTCCTCACCGACCAGTAGAGTTTGTGATCGAACTCGAGCCTGGAACTGAACCGGTATGCAAGCATCCTTAAGCTTGGTCCCGAAGAGTTCAAAGAGTTGAAGAAGCATTTAGATGAACAAGAGTGTCTAGGTTTGATCATACCAAGTTCTTCACCATGGGGTTCTGGTGTTTTGTTTGTCAAGAAGAAGGATGTCACGGACCGGCTATGCCTCAATTACCGTCCATTGAATAAGAAGATAATCAGGAACAAGTGTCCACTTCCCAACATCAATGAGTTGTTTGAGAAATTGAAAGGGGCCAAGATTTTCTCGAAGCTAGATCTTCGAATGGGCTATGATCAGATCTGCATTGGTGAAGAAGATATTCCAAAGACTGCTTTTAGGACGAGCTTTGGCTCGTATGAGTATACCGTCATGTCCTTTGGTCTCGCAAATGCACCTCTAACTTCCTCAAGAATGATGAACTTTGTCTTGTCTCCCTATCAAAATGTGTTTGTGTTGGTGTATTTGGATGATATTTTTGTCTTCTCTGAAACCGAAGGAGAGCATGCGGAGCATCTCCGGCTTGTGCTTGGCAAGTTAAGAGAGCATCAGCTCTATGCTAAGTTCTTGAAGTGTGAGTTTGGGCTCAATGAAGTGGTTTACCTTGGGAACATCATCTCTACCGAAGGCATCAAAGTGCATCATGAGAAAGTTGAGGCCATCTTGAAGTGGGAGCCTCCTCAGAATGTCAAGCAGCTTTGTAGCTTCCTCGGGTTTGTAAGTTACTATAGAAGATTCGTGGAAAACTTCTCAAAATTTCTAAGCCGTTGTCCAACCTCCTTCACAAGAGTGTGAAGTATGTATGGACTCCTGAGTGTGATGTGGTGCTCAATACACTCAAGGAAAATCTAACTTCAGCTCCAGCTCTCACTCCTCCCAGTGAATCCAAGCCTTTCCAAGTGTTCCGTGATGCTTCCCTTCAAGGTATTTGTGGCTTTCTCATGCAAGATAAGAGGGTTGTGGCTTATACCTCACGTCAGCTAAAGCCAAGCGAGAAGAAATACTCCACTCATGATCTTGAGTTGGCGGCAGTTGTTGATGCTCTGATGACATGGAGACATCTATTGTTGGGAAGACCAGTTGAGGTGTTCACTGACCACAAGAGCTTGAAGTACATTTTAACTGAATTGAATATCAATCTTCGGCAGACACGCTGGGTGGAAACTATTGAGGAGTACAATCCAAGCATTTAGTATACTCCGGGTAAAGCAAATGTCATTGCAGACACACTGAGCAGAAAGACATACTGCAACAGTCTTATCCTCAAGCCTCTCCAACTTGAGCTTTGTGAATCTTTCCAAGCTCAATCTCCAAGTTATTCCTCAAGGGTTTCTTGCCAATCTTCAAGTCTCTCCGGCTTTGGAAAATCAGGTTCACCAAGCTCAGCTTCTCGATGCTATGGTGAATAAAGTGACGAAAGGTGTGGCCAAGAGCATTCCAAAGTATAAGTGCTTCCGTGTTGATGACAAGGACACCTTGTTTCTCGAGGATCGTCTAATGATTCCTAAGGGAGAACTCAGGAAAGTTATCATGGATGAAGCACATAATTATCTCCTCTCCATTCATCCAGACAGCTCCAAAATGTATCAGGATCTCAAGCAAACCTTCTGGTGGACTCTCATGAAACGTGAGATTGCTCAGTTCGTGAACGAGTGTGATGTTTGTCACAGAGTGAAGGCGGAACATCAATGTCCATCAGGTCTCCTTCAGCCTTTACCTATCCTAGAGTGGAAACTCAATCATGTTGAAATGGATTTCATCACTGAGTTTCCTAAGTCCAAGAGAGGTAATGATGCCATCTTTGTGGTCATCGACAAGCTCACCAAGGTTTCCCACTTCCTTCCGGTCAAAGAATATATTCCGGCAGCTCAGCTGGCAGAGATGTACACATCAAGGATAGTTTCTTTGCATGGTATTCCTCAGCTCATATCTTCTGGTCGTGGGAGCATCTTCACTTCCAAGTTCTGGCATTCCTTCCAAACTACAATGGGGACCAAGCTCCGCTTCAATACAACTTTCCATCCTTAGACTGGTGGTCAAGTTGAGAGAGTCAACCAAATCCTCGAAGATATGCTCAGAGCTATGTGATTTCTTTCGGCATGAAGTGGGAAGACTGCCTCCCATTTGCTGAGTTCCCATACAACAACAGTTTCAAGCAAGTTCAGGCAAGCCTCCATTCGAGATACTCTACGGCAGGAAATGCCGCACCCCGCTCAATTGGTCTGAAACAAGTGAGCGTCAAATCCTTGGTAATGACATGATCACTAAAGCAGAAGAGATGTGTTGTCTCATTTGTGAAAATCTCAAAGCAGCTCAAATTGACGCACCCTGCTCAATTGGTCTGAAACCGGTGAGCGTCAAATCCTTGGTAATGACATGATCATTGAAGCAGAAGAGATGTGTCGTGTCATTCGTGAAAATCTCAAAGCAGCTTAATCCCGTCAGAAGTGCTATTATGATAGCAAGCATCATGACATGACCTTTCAGAGTGATGATTTTGTCTATCTTCGAGTGTCTCCCATGAAGGGCACTCAGCGCTTTGGCATCAAAGGAAAGCTATCTCTGCGCTTTGTGATGCCTTTCAAGATTTGTGGCAAGAGGGGAGACCTTGCCTACCAACACGAGCTTCCTCCCAATTTCTCAAATGTGCATGATGTGTTTCAAGTCTCTCAACTCCAGAAGTGTTTCAAGTCTCCCGAGCGCACCGCTGATCTCCAAGCAGACATATCCTATCATGAGCATCCAGTTGCTATCCTTGAAGAGACTGAGCGTAAGACATGCAACAAGTCATTCAAGTTTCTCAAGGTGAAGTGGTCTCATCACTCCGACAAAGAAGCCACTTGGGAATGCGAGGACCTTCTCCGTTTCGAATTTCCCGAATTCTTCCGTTCTTAGATCTCGGGGCGAGATCCTCATGTAGTGGAGGATAGTTGAAACAGCCCAAGTGCACTCCCTTGCCATTTTTGTAATATTTCCATATGCGAACCTTCAATGAATGCCATCATGTGGTTTGAGTAATAATATTTTGCTTCATGTCATTTTGCATCATGGCATCATATCATCATTCCATTAGTTGCATCATGCTTTGTTTGAAGTGTTATGTTGAGTGTGAGAGTGTGTTGTGGAGTCTTGTGTGTTTGGTAGCAAGCTTATTGCCTTGGTGAACCTCTCCCAAATGTTTTTATCATAGTATGCCTAAAACCTTTTTAATAGAAATAATATATGTGGTGTTTTTACTTGCTTATTCACCTTAACTAAAATGTTTCTCTACCACCTAATATTCTGTTATGCATGTAAAATTAGCTCTCAACCATATGTTAATATGTATTCCTCTTAAATCTTTTCAAAACGGATTCCTATATTAAATATATGTAATTAATTTGTTTGCTCCATAAATGCCAAAACCATTTTTGTTAATTAGGGCATAATTTTGTGAGTGCAAAACTATTTTTCTTTTTCAAAGACTCTCTTTCAAACTCCCTCACTTTGTTTAGTTTCTTGCTCTTTTATTAAAAAGGAAAAGGCTTTTGTTTTGGGGAGAGAGAGAGAAAGAGAGGGTCCAGCAGCTGGGCATCTGCCTGCCCGTGCGGCCCACCTAGCGCAACAGCAGGCTCTGTAGGATCGATAGAAGAGTGTCAGGAGGGGGGTGAATAGACTACTAGCATGAATTTAAAACCTAACCTTTTCCCAAGTTAATTGGTTGGCAGATTTTAATAGATTTTAGCACGTCTAGTAAGTCTAACAGCCCTACACATGCATGTCTATAAGTATGGCAGCGGAAAGTAAAGACATTGCACATGTAAGTAAAGAGATGGGATAGGAAGATCAAACACAATAGGAGACACAAAGATTTTTCCCGTGGTTCCGATAGGTGGTGCTATCGTACTTCCACGTTTATGGAGTCTTCAACCCATGGAGGGTAACGGTCGCGAGAGTTCACGGGGCGCTCCACCCATAAGGGTCCACGAAGTAGCAACCTTGACTATTCCATACGGCTTTCGTCCATGATGGACTAGCCTCACTATGGGTAGATCTTCACGAAGTAGGCAATCTCCTTGCCCATACAAACTTCTGGGTTCACTCCATAACACAAAGTAGGAGACTCCCAAGCGACACCTAACCAATCTAGGAGGCACCACCCTCCAAAAGGTAATAGGCTCAGTAACGACGATGAACTCCTTGCTCTTGTGCTTCAAGATGATAGACTCCTCAACACACAATCACTCTCTCACAGATTTGGCTTGGTAGAAGAGATGGAATTGGTGGAAAGCAACTTGGGGAGGCTAGAAACCAAGATCCATATGGTTGGAGTGGAAGATCTTGATCTCAACACAAGGGTAGGTGGTTCTCTCTTAGAAAACTGAGTAGGATAGGTATGGAATAGTTCTGAGTGCTTCTCTTTTGAGTGGGTGGTGGTGAAGGGGTATACATAGGCATCCCAAAAAATCCAACCGTTACACACAAAATGACCAACTCGGTGACACCGATGTGTTAATCTTGGTGGTACTGAAGTGATCAAAAGGTGGCAACTTTTGAATCTCGGTGAGACCGATATAGGAATCTCGATTGCACCGACAAGGTGACCAACGGTCAGAAATGCCAAACTCGGTGACACCGATTCAACATTCTCGGACGGACCGATAGTGTGCACTTGCATAACAGAAAGTTGGCAACCCAACTCGATGGCACCGAAAGCAGTGTCGGCTGCACCGGAGTGTTAGGGTTTGGCCGAGTCTGTCTAGGGTTTGGAATCGGTGGCACCGGTATAGGAATGTTGGTTGCACCGATTTTGAATGTTTGGCTAGAGACAGATTTTGGTGGGAGAGCTTGTGGATGTTTTTGGTGACTATCACTTGTGCACGTATGACCATTTTGTTCACGAGTCAAAACATTAGCCCCTTTTAATAGTATTGGCTTTCCTATGGAATCAAAGTGATTTCTCACAAATGTAAAGTGTAGAGTACTCTTGTTTGAAGCTTGGCCATCCTATTTCCTTGCATCTTGGGGGTAATTCCACAATCTCCATAGTCCTTTTTGTCAACTCAACTCTCCATGGACTATTTTCTGAAATACACTAGGTAGAGGTGTTGGTCCAAGAGACAATGTATGTTGTCATGAATTATCAAAACCACCAAGGGAGCATGTTGTGCTTTCAGCATTCCACAGCCCAGCCAGCCCACGTACGTGGTCGTGCCGTCCTTTATCTGTACGACAGAGCATCAATCGGTGCCACAGCGTCGTCCTTGGCGATTTGACGGACGACGGGAGCCCGAGCCACCATTAAAATGTGCTGTCGGTGCCCTAGGATCAGTCCTCGACCCATTCCCTCCTTCCCCTTGCCTCGCGGTCGCAGGTAAGGTTCCTCCAAAGCCATGCCGTCACCGCACCCATCGTGATGTGGCCGAGCAATAGCTCGAGCCCGGAGTTGATCTCACTCACGCCTTCATCCTGTGGTGTGCGGGAAGGGATCCTCCCCGTGCTCCTCTCCTTCCTAGATGGCTCGCAGGACGCCAAGGGGTCGTCTCGCCGTCGTCTTCTTCCGCTACTACCGGATCGGAGCTTGCCGGAATTCGCAGCAATCGCTGTCAACGCCTCGCTCCTTCCCCAACGTCTCCGACATGCCATAGGTAAAGGAGGTACTCCCCGCTCTCGAGCCAAGCCTTCCTCGTTGCCGTTCGACATCCATAGACCGCGTAGTGATCATGCCAAAGTCGTGCACGTCACGCTTCGGCGCCAACTCTGAAGAATTCTTTGGAGAAGGAGAAGCTTGAGACACCGCTCCGTTTTCTCTTATGCTCTCCTGCCCAGCGTGCTCATGCTCACGCGTTGATGTAGCCGCCTTGCACCACAGCGCTTGCCGCCAGCCCCGCACTGTCCTTCGCCTCGCCTGCATCACCATGGGCATGCCGAGCTTCTTCTCGTGCTCGAGGACCTCGCCATTGTGCCTCGCGAACATCACTTTCCCCGAGAATGGAACCATAGATGGTTCCCGCGCCCCCGTCGCCGGTCGCCGGCTCCCGTGTTAGCCGGAGAGCTTGTCGGCAATGTCGTCGTCTTCTTCTCTGAAGGAAGAAGGACATCATGCCCCTGTGCCTATTCAAAATGAGCTGAGCCCCTTCTTTGTCAATTGACGCTTCGTAGCACAGTGGTTGTGTGCCTGTGGGGATCAAGTGGTCTCGGGTTCGACCCCCCCCCCCCCCCCCGAGCCCAGTTTTTCCTTTGCGGGTGATTATCCCCATTACCGCTGACATTTGAAAGCACATTTGCTCCCTTGGTGGTTTTGGTAATTATTAACAACATATATCTCATTGAACTAATGTTTCCACTAAGCATGTTTCAGGAAAAGTTCAATGATGGGTTGGCAAAAGGAGTGTGGAGAAACCCCTAGATGCAAGGAATTGGATTGGCAAAGCTTCAAGCAATAGGACTCTACATTTTACTTTGTGAGAAATCACCTTGAGTCCATAGGAAATCCAATACTATTAAAAGGGGGTAAGGTACTGTTCGTGAACAAAATGCTCCACGTGCACAAGTGATAGTCTCCAAAAACACCAAGAAACTTTTCCAAAAAAGTCTGTCCAAGCCTATCATGAAAATCTGCGCAACCAACAATTCCCACTCGGTCCCATTGATTTCTTACTTAGACAGAACCCTTCCAAACCCTAGATCATCGGTGCAACCGATTCTGCTTTGGTGCCACCGAGTTCAGCTTGCCAACATTATGTTACCTCGATTCTCAAAATCAGAATTTCCGAGATTTTGGATCACCATCACCAAGTTGAGGATTCTGACCGTTGGTCACCTTACCGGTACTGTCGAGATCTTTGTATCAGTCTCACCGAGATTCAAAAGTTGCTACCTTTGGAGCAACTCGGTACCACCGAGATTTACACTTTGGTGTCACCTAGTTGGTCACTTTAGGTGTAACGGTTGGATTTTTGGAGATGCCTATATATACCCCTCCACCACTGCTCACTCGAAGAAGAAGCACTCAGAACAGATCCCCACTTATCCCATCAGTTTTTCTGAGAGAGAGCCACCTACTCATGTGTTTTGATCAAGCCATTCTATTCCATCCATATGAATCTTGATCTCTAGTATCCTCAACTTGCATTCCACCCAATCAATCTCTTCCACCAAAGCCAAATCTGTGAGAGAGTGATTGAGTGTTGAGGAGTCTATCATCTTGAAGCACAAGAGCAAGGAGGTCATCGACATTATCGAGCCTATTATCTTTTGGAGGGTGGTGCCTCCTAGATTGGTTAGGTGTCGCTTGGGAGCCTCCTACTTCGTGTTGTGGAGTGAACCAAGAAGTTTGTAAGGGCAAGGAGATCGCCTACTTCGTGAAGATCTACCCGAGTTAGGCTAGTCCTCCGTGGACGTTGGCCATCATGTTATAGACAAGGTTGCTTCTTCGTGGGACCCTCCGTTGGTAGAGCCCTTTGTTGACACTCGTGACCGTTACCATCTGTGGGTTGAAGTCTCCATAAACATGGACGTACGATAGCACCACCTAACGGAACCACGAAAATATCTCCGTGTCTCCAAATTGAGTTTGATCTTCCTACCCATCCTCTACTACATTTGCTTGTCTTTACTTTCCACACCTACACTATTAGGCATTCATGTGTAGGGTGGTGCTTGACATGCTATCATTGTTAAAATCTGCCAACACTTAAAATTGGGAAAAGGTAGAATTTTTATTTGGTCAAGTAGTCTAATCACCCCCTCTAGGCATACTTTCGATCCTACAAGTGGTATCAGAGATTTGGTCTCCATTGCATTGGTTTCACTATCTAGCAGAGTATGGCGTCTAGCGAGGGAAATTATCACCTTAGAGGTCCGTACTTTGATGGCACAAATTTTGCTAGTTGGAAGCACACAATGAAAGTGCATATTCTTGGTCATAACCCCGCTGTTTGGGCTGTTGTTCGTGTTGGATTGCAAGGTGATTTCTTCGCCGATGGAAGGGGACCAGATCGTGAAGCGACCGCAGATGAGTTGAAGATGTTGTAATACAATTCTCAAGCATGTGACATTCTCTTCAACTGCCTATGCCCCGAAGAATTCAACAAAATCAGACATCTTGAGAATGCCAAGGAATTTTGGGACACTTTGGTTGATATGCATGAAGGTACCGAATCAATGAGATAATCCAAGTTGGATGTTCTTTAGAGTCAGCTTGACAAGTTCCATGTGAAGGATGGTGAAGGAGTCGCAGAGATGTACTCTAGGCTAGCTCTCATCACCAATGAGATTTTCGGCTTAGGAAGCGAAGAAGACGAAGCTCAAGATATGAGTTACCTCAAACAAAGAGAAGGAGTAGAGATGATCATTATGAACGAAGACCCTCAAGGAGAAGTAAGGACTCGCGGAAGGACAAGTACACCAAGATCTACTCAAGAAGAAGACATCAAGCTCATGTTTTGTGAATGGGTTTCCGGCTCCGGATTCGACAACCACTCCGAGAGAAGCTATCACTCCAACTCCGACTATAGTCAACATGAAGGTGTTGCCGGACTTGCACTAGTGACTACCAACTCCTTTGACATATATGATTCACCAAATGAAGGTAGTGGAAGTTGCTTCATGGCTAAAGGCCACAAGGTATCACACCCCAAGTATCTTGATTTCAGTAGTGATGAGGATGACTTACTAGGAGATGATGACTTGCTATTTGACAAATCTAGTGATATTAGTCAAAATGAACTTGATAGTAATCACTCTAGCCAAGATAAGTCGTGTGATGATGATAAGTTGGAAATAGAACGACTAACTCAAAAACTGAACACTCTTAAGTTAGCCCACGAGTCTACTCTACAAGATCATAGAGAGCTTGAAAGGACACATGAGAAGCTCCGCTTCGAGAAGCTCAATTTGGAGCAAGAGCATGAATTCCTTAAAGCTATCAATGACGATCTTCGAAATAAGACTTCCTCTTATCTAGCCAAACTACTTATCTTGTCTACATTCATTCACCAAGTTAAGGCTAAGCAAACTAGTAACTAAGGCAAGAAAGGTTCTTCAACTAGTATCAATAAAAATGATAAATCCAATGATATTGTTTCTAGTAGTTCTATTGATCCCACTAACACTTCTCTTAGTCAAGTTACACTTGAGCTAGAAAATAAACTTTTGGAAGGGATTATAGAGAAAGGTATCTACAAGAGTCTTGCCGAGTGTAAGTAATTTTAGGAAATTGTACTCAAGCACGGAGGATACTGGAAGAACCATGGCATTGGCTATTTCAAGGCTAATGGAGTTGAATGGGAAGAAGGTCAATACCCCAAGCCCAAGTTTGTTCCTCAAAGGGAGAATTATGAACATACTCTTCCTAAGGGAACAAAATCTCAAGATGACCTTCCACCACAAGACCACAAGATCAAGGACAAGGACAAGCTTCAAGAGGACATAAACTCATATGAAGATGAATCCCAAGCTTTAGTGAAGTGGGTTACCAAGGCTACATCAAGCTCAACTTCTGCAAGTGCCACTTCAACACCAAGGATTTCCATCAACTTGATGTGGGTCCCCAAAAAGAAGAACTAGAGAAGTTCTTGAGGGGTGGCTCCGCCAATGAAATTCACTCACATTCATTATTGGCAAGAACTAGTTGCAATCAACATCAACACCATGCAATAGTTAAAGGAGTCACACATTCCCTCAAAGGTAAGCAAGGGACAAGATAATCAACAAATCCATGGAAATCATCATGTATGCTTTGCACTCCTTGTCCATAGATATACTTGTGTCTATCTCTTGTGTGTTGGGACTAACCCACGTAGGTGAGAAGAGTAAGAAACAACAAGGATGCTCCCAACTCATAGTGATCTTCGTCAACTCTGAGCATACACCACTACTTCACCTACATGAAGTCTTCATCGAAAAAACCCAAGGTTAGTTTATTCCTCTCAAGGGGGGATGTCACATCAAGGGTGAGATTTACTATAAGACTTGAGTCAAAACATCTCATAGCATGTGACAACATTAACAAACTTTATGTAAAAGTGGTAACCCCACTAGTGCTTAAACGATGAGTATCACCTATGATCAAGTATTCTTACTTGGCTCCTAAGTTAATATACTCATATATAGATGACTATATCATCGCCAAAATGCTTGATAGATGCTAGAATGCATGTGCATGTTTTCCATGCTTTCAGTTGACATCTTATTGTGTGAGCATGCTTGTCTGCATTTATTTATCCATTCGAGGACATCCAATTGTTACTATTTGGACTTTAATTTTCTTTTTGCCAATTGGATGGACAAGAATGCCTAGGACCCCTCTTTGGCTATCTATGCTTTCCTGTCTCATATTCCATTCTTGCTGCATCACAAAATTTGAGCAAGTACTTTTCGATCTCTGTGTGTGACGAGCACTCGGAGTCCTATCAACAAGGACTGACCATTAAAACATCCCAAGTTCATCTCGGTGCAACCAACTCAAAAATCTCAGTCTCACCGATGCCTAGGGTTGATCTGGTTTTCAAACTCGGTAACACCGATTCCATCTTCTCAGCTTCACTGAGTTTCCCTGTTAGCTGACAGTTGAGGAACACGGTGGCATCGATAAGTTTGAACCGGTGTCACCGACAGCGATGGGTTCTTTTGGATGCAGACCCAACTTTTGAAATTATTCCTGCAAACATCCTCCCCTCCACAACCATAGTTGCTGTTCGTGGACCCCTGGTCATCGCCTTAGTCTTCCTGAGTGCCTCCGCCATTGGAAGTAACCATCGTAGACGGAATCCTCATCGCCATCGTCACCGTAGCAGAATCGTCACCGAACTAGGGTTTGACCCCTCGTGCGCTCCTCCCTCCAACTCATGCGCATTAGGGCTTTTCCATTGATAAGCCACGATTTGAGATTGATCTATCCACAAAAATTCTCCGTTAGAATAGCGAACGATGAGTTTTTAGGGTTTTGTCGTCCGCACTTCGAATCTCGATGGAACCAAATCAAAAGAATCGACAGCACCGATTCTGTTTTAGGTCAACTGAGAATAGACTCGGTGAAATCGGGTGTCCATTTTTGGTGTCACTGAAATGGGTGTCAAGTTTCTATGAAGCAGGTTGTGTGTCTCGATGGATCCAAATTGTTTGCCTCGGTTGTATCGATATCCCTTTTGCATAATGCAAATCTTGAGAATTCTGAGTTCAAACTTTGATAAAATTTCTGAATTTTGTGATGACTCAACCTATCTACTCTTATATACTCTATTCACAGGGTCAGAGATGTCAGTTTCAGGATATAGCCAGAATGACCTCAGAGATCTCAGTGTGGACACAGATCCCGGCACTAGTCCTGATAGGAGCTCATCCTCCTATGATGATGTTCGTAGCTCTCTAGACCTACCCAAGGCAGCAACCAGAGCAAGGATTAATCTCAGATTAGAGGATGAAGACTCCGATTTTGTGCCTGGGGGGATTCCTACCAAGGCTAATCAGGACAAGGCTGAGAAACTGCCAAGAAGCCTACCACTGAGGCTACCTCATCTAGGAAGGTAGTCAGAAAGGAGTATGCCAGCTCAGGGGCAGTGAAAGCACATGAGAGTGCTAGGGCTGCTATGTCTGTTGAGCCCCCAAAGAAGTCCATGCCCAAGAATGTTGGAGAGAAGAAAAGCTGAAAGAGGATCATACATGTTGTGGGCAGACCTACCTCTATGTTTGAGGACCCAGCAGAGGCTGCTGAGGAGGAGGAGAAGGAAGAGCCATCTCCCAAGGCTCCTCCCAAGAATAAGAAGAACCTGCTTTCAGATGCTATGCCAAGCCAAGCTCCATCCAAGAGCAAGCCAGCTGCACCCAAGAAACCCTTTTCTACTAAAACCAAGAGGTTCTCCAGATATATTCCAGCTGCTGAGAAGAACAAGGGATCTTCTTCCAGAGATGGTGAGGAGGATGCTATGTCAGTATTGATGAAGCTCAGGCCACACCTTCCAGAGCACAACACCAGCCATTTGCTTGCTAAGGACATGAAGAAGAGGAAGGACCAAGGATTGAGAGATTGGAGAGCCATTGATCCATATTATTAGAGGAAAGAAGACTGATATAGACTACAAGTTCTACACAAAGGAACATCAAGACTTGTATGAAATAGTTCTGCTTGACAAGAGCCCTGAAGTGAGTGACATGAGGTATGTGGACTGGAAGTACATCAAGGAGAATGAAGACTACTTCCCTAGTGTGCAAGATAACTTCCACTACATTGGTCTTGATGAGTTTGTTGGTAAGGAGTTCATTGCTTGGAACGATGAGATGATCATGCAATTCTGCTCCATTGCTCATTTCTATGGAGATGGTAGAATTGTGTGGATGGCAGAAGGTGCCAGGTATGAATCCATAGTTGAGGAGTGGGATGCCATCTTAGGGGTCCTAGAGGTGGAAGAAGGCCATCTCGATGTGTACTCTAAGCCCAAGGCAAGCCACAATCCATGAAGAACATGTACACGGAGATCCCTGCTGCAAATCTACAATCTCACAAGTTAGGATCCATTTACTTCCTCCAGGTTGGTCTATGCACCATCAACACCATCTTGAGGCACACCTTGTTGCCTATGTCTGGAGATGAGAAAATGGTCAGAGGCTATTCTATCAACATGCTGCTCCATCTTGATCAACACACTAGATTCAGAGTGATGGACTTGATAGTTGAGACACTGAAGATGATTGCTGCAGATCATAAGCGATCATGTGGTTATGCACCCTATATCCAGATGCTTATCGACTCTCAGTTGGAGAAGCACATTTTTGCACTTGATCGACCACATTTGCCACTCTTGCCAGAGCTAGAAGACAATGTCGTTGTGATGGACCCATATCATCCCACCTCAGCTGCAGCACAGGCATAGGCAGAGGCAGTCAGAGACATAAGTGCTCAGGCACCAAAGACTGGGAGTGAGCAGATGGATCTTCTCCTTAGATTTGTGATCAGCATGAAGAAGGACATTAGGAACATTTTGAAGAACCAGGATAGCCTTGCGAGGAGTGTTGACAACAAATTTCATATTCTCAACAACAAGTTGGATGGGCTCACAATGACAGTGAATGAGCTCAAGAAGGAAGTTGATGTTGTGCTCAGTCCCCACACTACAGATTATGATGGGGATAGTGCACCTCTTAGGATAGATACTCAGTTCAAGACTCAAGCCAGGACTCCTACAGTGACAACTCCAGAGTTGAGGCCTTCTTCATCAGCACCTGCTACAGCTCCTTCAGCTCCATCAGCTCCACCAGCACCTCCAGTGGGTACTCCAACTCTGTCCATGGCGTCTGCAGAAGTCTTCGCTGATGCCGTTCTCTCGACTCCTACATCAGCTACCTAAGGAGATCAGCCCCAGAAGAGCATTTAGTTCTATACCTTTGAACTTTTTGGTAACTTGTTGCCAAAGGGGAGAAGTTATATAGATCATTAGAGCTTAGAGAGAGAGAGAGAACGTTGCTTTTTTATTGCTCTTCAAAACTTTGATATATTTTGGTTTTGCTGTGTTATACTTTGTTGGTATTTGATCATACACTTCATGTGTGTTGCTACTATTTCCTATCTTTATGATGCTTATGAGATGATAATTCACTTTGCTTGATTGTGTTGTGCAATGGTATTCATTCATATTATTCTCGTACACCACCAAGTTGTATGTGACATGGAAGGAGTGCCCGATGTACCTAATTGATTGTGCATTTAAATTCAAATGCAAATTCAAAATAATGCACAAATTTGGGGGGGGGGGGGGGTCTTGCTTATCACATACTTATAAAAGCGACGATTATATTCATTTATGATATCATATGTTGAAGCTTTGATCTATATATTGTCATCAATTACCAAAAAGGGGGGGATTGAAAGCACATTTGCTCCCTTGGTGGTCTAATTATTAATAACATATATCTCACTAAACTAATGTTTCTACTAAGCATATTTCAAGAAAAAATCAATGATGGGTTGGCAAAAGGATTGTGGAGAAACCCCTAGATGCAAGGAATTGGATTAGCAAACCTTCAAGCAAGAGGTCTCTACATTTTACTTTGTGAGAAATCACCTTGAATCCATAGGAAAACCAATACTATTAAAAGGGGGTAAGGTACTGTTGGTGAACAAAATGCTCCACGTGCACAACTGATAGTCACCAAAAACACCCACAAACTCTTCCACAAAAGTTTGTCCAAGCCTATCATTAAAATCGATGCAACCAACAATTCCCACTCGGCCCCACCGATTTCCCACTCACACATAACCCTGCCAAACCCTAGATCATTGGTGCAACCGATTCTGCTTTGGTGCCACCGAGTTCAGCTTGCCAACATTTTGTTACCTTGATTCTCAAAATCGGAATTTCTGAGATTTTGGATCGGCGTCACCGAGTTGTTGATTCTGACCGTTGGTCACCTTATCGGTACTGCCGAGATCTTTGTATCAGTCTCACCGAGATTCAAAAGTTGCTACCTTTGGAGCAACTCGATACCATCAAGATTTACACTTTGGTGTCATTGAGTTGGTAACTTTAGGTGTAATGGTTGAATTTTTGGAGATGCCTATATATACCCCTCCACCACCACTCACTCAAAGAAGAAGCACTCAGAACAGATCCCCCCTATCCCATCAGTTTTTCTGAGAGAGAGCCACCTACTCATGTGTTGAGATCAAGCCATTCCATTCCATCCATATGAATCTGGATCTCTAGCCTCCCCAAGTTGCTTTCCACCCAATAAATTTCTTCCACCAAAGCGAAATCTGCGAAAGAGGTGATTGAGTGTTGAGGAGTCTATCATCATGAAGCACAAGAGCAAGGAGTTCATCGACAATATCGATCCTATTACCTTTTGGAGGATGGTGCCTCCTAGATTGGTTAGGTGTTGCTTGGGAGCCTCCTACTTCGTGTTGTGGTGAACTAAGAAGTTTGTAAGGGCAAGGATATCGCCTACTTCCTATAGATCAACCCGAGTTAGGCTAGTCCTCCGTGGACATAGGCCATCATGGTATAGACAAGGTTGGTTCTTCGTGGAACCCTCCATGGGTAGAGCCCTCAGTGGACTCTAGCGACCGTTACCCTTCGTGGGTTGAAGTTTCCATAAACATGGACGTACTACAACAACACCTATCGGAACCACGGAAAAATCTTCGTGTCTCCAAATTGCGTTTGATCATCCTACCCATCCTCTACTACATTTGCTTGTCTTTACTTTCCACTGCTATACTCTTAGACATGCATGTGTCGGGTGTGCTTGGCTTGCTATCATTTTTAAAATCTGCCAACACCTAAAATTGGGAAAAGGTAGAATTTTTATTTTGTTAAGTAGACTAATCACCCCCTTCTAGACATACTTTCGATCCTACAATAGTGGACCCGGGGCCCACGTGTCATTCCCCTGAGGCCCCTGGCGACTATGCCAGTTGGGGCCTAGTGTTTTTTATTTTATTTTGTGTTTTATTTGAGTGATTCTGAGATTATTTCCTTTTAAGGAAATTTGCCAAAATTAGACATTTCCTGATCTCTCAATGTCACTTTGGGACATGCCAAATTTGGCATGTACTAAGTTTTAAGAGATTATGGAGATTTTCGAATTGGATTTTTGGGAGTTTTGTCCACAGGACCATAGGCTTATTATAGATGATTTTGTGGTAGAAAAACTCCGTGAATCCAATGGTGGCATTAGTTTTGTCATTTTGACATTTTGCAATAATGTTGTTTTGTGATAAGGTGGCATTTTGTCTTTTTGACATGATTTAGTTCTTGCATCAGATTATAAACTTGTCAACATGAAATATGTTCATTGATGTGAGTGCTAGCCCCTGGCATTTTTGCATGCCATGATAGATCATGATATGAGTGGTATTCTTGCTGTCAACATGACACCAAAATGTTGCTTCACATGCTCAAATATTTGTAAGTGTTGAAATTTGTTATTTTGTCGCCATGTTGTCTTGATGATTCCCATGAATCCATAGATCCTTTGAGGTTGGCACAATGTTATGAATTGATGAGCATATTGTCCTTTGTGAGTTTGTGCCAAGTGCTTGTAGGTAAAACTACTACATCTTATTTAAAATTGCTGTCAAACATGTCATTCTGTTAAAACTGCCATGTTTGCCCCTTGTTGAATTTCACTAAGTCTATGATTATGCTATTCTCAATATGTCATGTTGTGTCGATGATAGCCATTGACATATGCATATTTGGATGTTGCCATAATGTAGTTATTTGCAGTACATGTTACCCTCTATCACCCTGTTAATTTTCATGCCATGAAATTCCCTATAGCATATGTAATTGTTGTTGTCAAGATACCGTCATCTTATCTTAGATTTTGTAAAACTGGAATTTCCACTAAGTCCCTAAAAACTATTTCAACATGCCATCTTGTGAGCTCAATTGCCATTGATCCATGATTCCTTTCATGTTTCTGTAGAAAGATGAATTGTTGAGCATATTGTATACTTCATGTCCATTCTTTGGTTGTGAACTGAAACCTATTGTAGCTCTAGTTGTGTGTGTTGCAAGATCACATGTTGATGTTTGTGGACAGATTGTGTTTTTGAATATTTTGTGACTTGTGGGAGCTATACCCACTGATTTTTCATGATCTTTAGGTATATTCTTGCTAGATTATCATTTGCAATCCAGTGGCATTCCAGGAATACCAAGTAATAACACATGGCCTTCTTCATCTTTGTAGTTGTGTCTGTTAAATGTTTGTACCTTGCCGTGAGTGTTCCGTGAGTTCCGTTACTCCGTTTGCAACGTTCTACATATGCATTTGCATCGATTTTACGAGGAGCATTCAAAATTTCCGTGTGCATGCAAGTTCAAATAACTAATATTGAGGTTCTGTCCAGAATACTAAAGAACTTAATAATTGCATGAGAAACATTACTAGCATAGGCTTGCCATGTTAAATACTTCAATTTGGTCATGCATCATATTGTTTGCGCATTGCACTTTGTTTGTATGTTTATTTGGTGTTGTTTCTCTTTGGGTAGACCCGAGTGTCGAGCCCGAGTACGAGGATCCCAGAGAGAACGCCTACGAGGACCCAACTCTTTGTCCCTTTGAAGACCCAACATGCAAGATGATCGTACCCGGATCCCGACACTATTTTTTCTATGCTAGATGTCTCGCTTCTACCATTATGTTTTATTACCTACCACTTAAATTGTCAGCCTCCTAAATTGCCATGAAAACCTCCAACCCCTCCACTTCCTAGCAAAACATTGATTAGTTACGTTACCACTGGTCAACCCTTATCTTATAGCGTTGCTAGTTGCAGGTGTAGTTGTTTCCATGTACCAACATGGATATTCTGAGATTCACAATATTTAACACACCTATATACTTGGTTAAGATGGAAGGCTTGCCCTTTTGCTCGGTGTTTTGTTCCACTTTTACCGCCCTAGTTACTTGTTACCAGTGTTATGTTCCATATTTTGTGCTCCTAACATGCTCGGGGTTGTTATGGGGACCCCTTGACTATTCATTTTAGAATAAAGCTTGTCTGTAAAGACCCAACATTGGTACTATTTGCTTAATAACCTAATTAAAAATGTATAGGGCTTAGATACCCCACGGATAATTAATCAACCCCCCGGGGCCAGTGCTCCTCATGAGTGTTGGTCCAAAATAGAGCATTGTGTTGGGCCAACCCGGGGCAACTCGGGAGATGTCTATCAGGACCTGTACACTAGCTTATCTGGTCGTGTCCTCGGAACGACATGCGCGGCTCCTACCTGGTTCATCGACATGTCAGACGGTCTTCCTGGAATTGTTTTACCTTTCTTGAATGTCTTGTGCGAGGTATTCCGAGGATACTTTGGGCTATCTCGAGGTTGAGGTTTTCCAACGGAATTTCCAAGGAGATCACTAGTTTAATGGTCGAGGTTATTCCCGGGGCGTGTGGTCATCATCTTCAAAGTCCTCATCGCACAAGAAGAATGGTTCTAGAAAGGCTCAGGCTTTCATTGGCACGGAAATGGATTCTGAAGAAGAATCTGAAGAATATGAAGAAGAGGAAGAATCTGGGGTGGAATCAGAATCTGGTGTTGCTAGCCTTCCTCTCGCCACTGCTTTTGTCAGCAAGTTCATCTTCAACAATCAAGAAAATGACTACTCCAATGACTCTGACGTCAGCAATGATGATTATGCTCCCACCTATTTCTTCATGGCTAACGGTTACAAGGTACACAAGCATCACTCCTCCTCTAAATCAAGTGATGGTGAATCTGATGAATATGTGAAAGCTAGCTATTCCAAACTTGCTAATATTGCCACTAAACAACAAAGTGCACTTGAGAAGCTTTAGAAACTGCTAGACAAAAGCAATGATCTGTTCAATGAGGAAGTGGATCGGACTCAAACTCTGTCTCATGATCTCAAATGTCTTCAGACAAAGTATGATAACCTTGAAAGTCATCATAATGCTCTCTTAGCCGATCATGAGAAGCTTTCTTATGAATTTATTCAAAGAAAGCGAGATCTTGAGAAGCTAAGAGTGTCTCGTGAGGACCTTTAAAGGGAAAATGATTCCTTACTTGCTCAATAGATCAGTATCGCTCGGGAAGAATTTGTTCCACCTTGTTTGAAATGCAACGAACGTGAAACTGCTAATTCTTCACCTGAATGTTCAAATGCTTCTATTGTTGCAAATTCTTTAACTATTCCCGTGGTCACAAATTCCTCATCTGAGGATACCACACGTGTCACTGAAGAAAATGCAGGGTTGAAGGAATTGTATGTGATAGGCATGTACAAAAGTCTCAAAGGGCATCAAACCCTTTGCGATGTGCTTAAAAAGCAGATTCTGAACAGGAACCCTAGGAAAGAGGGTATTGCATTTGAGAGGAAACTCAATGCTGATGGATCCTACTGGACACCTAAGCATTACCCCAAAACCTCATGGGTTTGTTGCAAGAAGACCTCATGTAGATCCATCCACTTTATCTGGCTTTACTTGTGAAACTTCATATTCCTCTGATGAGTCACTTAACTCCAACTACAAATTCTTCAAAAGTCAGAAAGGTGAAGTATTTGCCAGATTTGTTGGAACTAACTACAGGAATGGTTCACCTATGAGGAAAATTTGGGTTCCCAAGAGCTATCTGAAAAATATTCAAGTGAATGTCCTCACGACACCACCTGTGAAGAAAAGGAACCCCACACCAAATTCCTCATATGGACCAAAGTCTTCACTTGGACCAAATTCCTCAAATGGTCAAAAGTGTCATTCTCATGCTAATTCATCTGTTTCACAGGGAAAATCTAAGAGTTCTAAATATGTGCATTATTCTTCAAACCATTATGTTCACAAGTCCTCGAAGAATTTCTCTGCTTATTCAATGAGTACTCTAACCTTCGTCCTGTGAAACGAAGTGCACTAGCTTCAATGCCTCCTTTCTCATATGGAGCTCGCAGAATGATGAACTCTTTGCCACCCCTCCAGATGTGGGTGGTGAAGAAATTTAACTAATTTCTTATGCAGGTTCAAGTCTCTAGACGAACTTGAATGTCTAATGAATTTGCTGGAGACCTAAGGAAATTCTTGAAAGGACGCAAGCTAATCATGTAGAAATGAATTCCTCATTTGTCACGTCCTCACACTGCTTAATTTACGATGTTGTGTGAGGAAATCATGTCTAATGAAATTGATGTCATATTCTTCACTCTGAACCATATGAGTTCGTAAATTGTACTAATTCATCTGCAGGATGAAACTCCAAAAGCTACTGAGTGGGTCCTCGACAGTGGATGCACCAACCACATGACTGGTGACAAGAATCTACAGATGAATATACCAGTTGCCCCATCTCATCTGAAGCATATCACCTATGTTGACAAAGGAAAAAAAGTAAGGTATTGGGTCTAGGTAAGGTTGCAATCTCAAAGGACCGACACATGGATAAGGCGATGCTTGTCGAATCCCTCGGGTTCAACCTGATGTCTGTCTAATGCTTTGTGATCTTGATATGGTTGTCATCTTTGGAAAATATCATTGTGTAGTCATCATGGAAGCTGACAATTCCAAAGTCTTCGAAGGCTTTAGGAGAGGAGACTTGTATATTGTTGATTTCTCTACAAGTCCTCAGCCTGCCCCGTACCTACTTGCAATGTCCTCAGAAGGCTGGCTATGGCATCAATGACTTGGACACGCTGGTATGAGGAACTTGCACACACTAGTGAAGAAAAAGCACATCATTGGCATTGAAGGTGTCAAATTCCTCAAGGACCACCTTTGCGGTGCTTGTGAGTCTGGGAAAATGACCAGATCCAAGCATCCCTCGAAGAAAATCATGACTACTACTCGACCTTTTGAATTGCTTCACATGGACCTCTTTGGCCCCACTCATTATTCCACACTAACAAATTCTTCAAGTTTGGATGGTTTTGTCATTGTTGATGATTAATCTCGTTACACTTGGGTGAATATTATTATGTACAAAACTGAAGTGTAGGATGTCTTCAGACAATTTGCTTCAAGGGCCTCAACAAACTTCGGCGTCAAGATCAAGCATATCAAGAGTGATAATGGGACTGAGTTCAAGAATGCCAATCTTGATGAATATCTTGATGAACTTGGCATTACTCATGAGCTATCTGCCCCATATACTCCTCAGTAGAATGGCGTCGTGGAGCGTAAGAACATGACTCTTGTTGAGATGGCTTGCACCATGCTTGATGAATACAAGACTTCTCGTCACTTCTTGCCCGAGGCAATTGATACTGCTTGCCACATCATCAACAGGGTATATCTTCACAAATTCTTCAAGAAGACCTCATATGAACTCATGACCAGCCAGAAACCCAATGTAAGTTATCTCAAAGTCTTCGGTGCAAAATGGTGGATTAGAGATCCTCACCACAGTTCTAAGTTTGCACCAAAAGCACATGAAGGTTTTTTGCTTGGTTACGGAAAGGACTCGCACACCTACTGAGTCTTCAACACCTACCATCACAAGGTTGTTGAAACTATAGATGTGCGGTTCGATGAAACTAACGGCTCACAAAGAGAGCACCTGCCTCTTGTGCTCGATGAGGAATCCATTAAGTTGAAGGCTACTGAAGATTTCATACCCACTCAAGAACCTCAATCTAATGAGGAAGTCATTCCAACCAATGAAGACATTCATGCTGATACACCTGAAGAAAATGATGCTGAAGAAAATCCTCAGCCACGTCAACCTGCTCATCCAAGAGTTGTAAATGAAGTGCAGATTGACAAAATAATCAATGACATCAATGTAGCAGGTCCCCTCTCTCGCTCAAGAGCTTCACATTTGACTAACTTTTGTTGGCATTTTGCTTTTGTCTCTATCATAGAGCCCACCAAAGTTGATGAAGCATTGAAGGAGCCTGAGTAGATTCAAGCTATGCAGGAGGAATTGCATCAATTCAAGCTCAACAACGTGTGAGAACTTGTCAAGCCTCCAGATCCTCGCAAGCACAACATCATAGGTACCAAGTGAATCTACCGCAACAAGAAAGATGAAAATGGCCTTGTGGTAAGAAATAAGGCTCGTCTTGTAGCTCAAGGCTGCACACAGGTTGAGGGAATTGACTTCGATGAAACTTTTGCACCTGTTGCTAGACTTGAAGCTATTCGCATATTGCTTGCCTATGCTAACCATCATGATATCATATTATATCAAATGGATGTGAAAAGTGCATTCCTCAATGGTAAGCTTGAGGAAGACGTATATGTTGCTCAATCCCCAGGTTTTGAAGATCCTAAGCATCTTGACAAAGTCTTCAGACTGAACAATGCCCTCTATGGCCTCAAGCAGGCACCTCGGGCGTGGTATGACACTTTGAAGGAATTCCTCATTAAGAAAGGCTTCAAACCCGGTTCACTCGACCCAACTCTTTTCACTAAATCTTATGACAATGAACAGTTCATATGCCAAATATATGTACATGATATCATCTTTGGCTGTACTGACAAACGTTACAGTGATTAATTTGCCTATATGATGAGTGAAGAATATCAAATGTCTATGATGGGGTAGTTGAAATTTTCTTAGGTCTTCAAATTCATCAGCAACACAATGGCATCTTCATCTCTCAAGAGAAACATCTCAAGGATGTTCTGAGGAAATTCAACATGCAAGACTGCAAAGGCGTCAAAACACCAATGCCCTCAAAAGGTCACCTCTGCACTGATGAAAATGGTAAAGATTTCAATCAGAAGGTATATCGCTCCATGATTGGCAGTTTATTATATATATGTGCATCAAGGCCAAATATTATGCTGAGTGTCTGCATGTGTGCCCGATTCCAAGCAACACCGAAGGAATCACACCATAAGGTTGTGAACAATATTCTTTGATAATTAGCTCACACACCAACGCTTGGATTATGGTATCCCAAGGGCTCAAATCTTCACCTCGCCGGATACTTAGATGCTGACTATGCTAGAGATCGTGTGGATCGCAAGTCAACCTCATGCACATGTCATTTCCTCGACGATCCTTAGTTTGTTGGTCCTCAAAGAAGCAAAATGGCGTGTCACTATCAACTTCTGAAGTTGAGTACATTGCTGCTGGTTCATGTTGCGCTCAGTTGCTATGGATGAAGCAAGCCCTCAAGGACTATGGCATCAAGGTGAACAATGTGCCTCTCTATTGCGACAACGAGAGTGCAATCAAGATTTCTTACAACCTAGTTCAGCACTCCAAGACCAAGCACATCCAGATTCGTCATCATTTTCTTCGAGATCATGTACTCATGGGCGACATCTCCATCGATCACATCCCCACTGAAGAACAGTTGGCTGATATCTTCACTAAGCCCTAGGACGAAAAGAGATTTTGCAAGTTGTGGTGTGAGCTAAATATCTTAGAATCTTGGAATGTTCTTTTAAATGACACACATCGTAACACTTATGCAAAATCGATGAGTTAGATGTGCAACACACGAAGTAACGTTTTTCTTCAATCAATGAAGAATAACTCTCTAAGTATGAAAAAATTAATGAAGAATTTGATTCTCAAAACCCTATGACAATTGTATGCGGTGTCTGAAATCATCCTTCTTATACGGTGGGTCATGCCACCTACCCTAGTTGAAATTCTTCAAACTTGAGTTTTTTGCCATTTTGCAAATTCTTCAGATTTTCAAATTCCTGAAGTTTGCAAATTCCTCAAATTTTCAAATTATGCAAACTATGAAACTGATGTTCTTCATTGAATATATACATATGTATTTGAGTTTTTAATGTCCTCAATAGCATTCACTTATTGCTAATTCTTCAAGTTGATTTTCATCTAAGTGAATGTGATCGGACCCGTTCCCCCTCTATGTTAAACTCAACACAGTCTGTTCAAAATTTTTTCATATGCGTTCTACTTTGAAACTCGTTCAAAGTCCTCACTGCGTTCTTGACTGCTGAAGAATTTGCGAACGGAAACTTTAAAATTTTCACAATCAAAATTTACGGTGCTTCCCGCTCAAACCGTTTCGATTCCAACGACTAGATAACCCACGATCTCCCACAATCTCCATTACTCCGATCGTGGGTGACACATGTCAGGTGGAGAGCAAGGATCAGGGGCACTCTGGTCCAAATTCTTTCGGACCTGTTGTTTTTACTGCCACTATAAATACCCCCTTCCCTTCACTGTGATCGAATTACTCCTCACTCCAATCTCTCCCGAGCTCAGAACTAGCACCACCGCTAACTTCATCATCGCCAAAGAGGAAGAGCTTCACTATCTCGACCTCAACGTCGTCGTACTCGCATCGGCCGCGGAAGTCTTCACCTCGCCGCCACTATAGTTGTCTCCCTCTGCCAAGCTAGGGCGTGGGAGATCGAGACGGATGAACTCCTCATATTTCATCTCTCTATTAGTCGAGTTCTTCATCGGGGTAAATAAAATCTTATTTTACTACCCTTGTTTGATCTTCATGATTTTCATAAAATCCTGAAAGGTGTTTATTCTTCAAGAATCATCTTCTTAAGCACGACACATGTTTCATTCCCTTGATGTTTTTCCTAAGTTGTGATTTTCTTCAAGATTCCTCAATTGTGTCGATCCTTAAATTCGCACAACTTTGGAACCTAAGACAAGAACACTTAGTGAAATTCCTCAAGACACCTATTGTCAAAATCCTCAACTTGATGCATTTTGAAAGATTTCTGAGAACGCATATGACCTGTTCAAATTCCTCGCACCTGTACTCTATTCACAGGTACAAAATGGCTGCTGATGAATCACTAGGTTCTCATCAACTTAACTCATTTGCAGCATTCCTTGAGGAAAAACTGTATACATCTTCAGAATCATCAAAAGTTTAAAGTCATCAAGTGAAGAAAATGGCAGATCGTAAAAGACGTCAGAAGGGTGGAAATAAGGCTGAACAGAACACTGCCTTTGAAATTCCTGAGGATTTGTATGCCAGTTACTATACTCCTGATGAAGCCATTCATGGGAAAGAAACAAAGGAGCAGAGGAAAATCAGAATTCAGAGGATTGAATGGAGGTGGATGAAGGAGTGGACAGAATATCGCTATGTCACTCCTAAGTGCATGAAGAAATTCGTCCTCAAATCTCCTTGCAGAAGGGCTCCTCCTGCTGATGATAAAGAAGTTGATCCCACTAGTGTTGCTTGTGCTGAAGACTTTCCAGCTGATTGGGCAAATCATCAAAGAAAACTTCAGAGAACTGCCAAAGCAGCAATGAAGCAATTGAATGAAGATTTTGTTGTTGCTGCCTTGGCCGGAGCCTCTGCTTGTGCTCCCAAGATAGTGAAGAAGTCTGCTTTGAAACCAAAGTGCTCAACTTCCAAGTCCTCACTGCAAAACCCTAGGGCAAGTTCTTCAAAGGCCACTACAATGCCTTTAGTAGCTGCACAATCGTCAGTTGTTGCCACAAAGTCCTCAACACCTATGCAACTTGCATCTTGTCAGAGAACAACAGGCTTTGCTATTCCTTCAGGGGCCTTTGCAAGTTCATCCGCCCAGGCACACTCCCCAACTAGTCCTTCTCTGTTGAAGATGAAAGTTATTGCTCGGCAAGGCTCTCGACCAAGTCCTCACCCAAAGAAAGTTATGTTCCAAGTACCATCAGATTCTTTAGATGATGAAGCTGATGACGAGGAACTTGAGGCAATCATCAGAAATAAGCAAGAAAGAGTGGTTCAAGCAAAGGGCACTCAAATTCCTCTCCGGCTGGATCCAAATGGTGCTGACCTTCATTGATATTTGACACAAGGATCCCAAAACTCCAATAGATGATTTGAACCTGCCTCCCGGACCAGATCATGTCCTCACTGCTTTCATTGCCAAAGAAAAGTTGAAGTATGAGAGGGCTTAACAAACCAACAAAGCTCAGTATAGAAGGAGCATTTTTTGAAGAGTAATGTGCTGAAGCTTTCCCCAGAACAACTTGTGGCCATGCAATCTGAGATCAAAGGCCTCAGTGATGAATTCAATTGATACTATGCTGATTGATAAGGTGCCAAAGTATGGTTCGTCGAGGTGGGTAACAAAGGCATAAATGAACACAGCAAGAGGGTTGCAGCTCAATTGCAACCACAAATTCCTCAGGCTAAATCCTCTGCCAAGCCTGCTGAAGAAAATGCTCGAGCAACTGAAGAAATTCAAGCTGCTGAAGAACATGTCACGACAACCTCCACTATTGCGCCTGAAGAAATTGCCAGGCCAGTTGAAGTTTTTGCTGCGGCTGAAGAAATTGCTTCTCCTTCACCCTCTGCTAAAACTGCAAAATCTTCAAGGGTGAAGAATATCAACCTTCCTTCTGCATCAGAAGCAAAGAAAACAAAGGATGCGGAGAAAAAGGCTGCACTAAAGAGAAAAGCATCAACTTCACATTCCTCAACTATGGAGAAGTTGAAGACTCTGCCAAGTTGTTCAACTGATCCAATTGATGCAACTCCGCTTTCTTCCATGCCTGCCTATGCAATAGTTCCATTTGGTGTTGACTATGTCATCCCAAATGTTAAAAATTAAAAGGGTCACTCTGCTCCTTCCTCGGAGCAGATTGATGAAGAAATTGAAGTACAAGCAAATGCTTGAACTCCTCCGGTATCATCACCTCAGCCTTAGTTGACTGCTCAAGAGGTTGGCGTTGAAGAAATTGAAGAGGACATGGACATTGGAAACACAACTCCTCTTATCAATGATGAATATTGGGAAGCTGCACACCCAAATTCCCCAATGACCACTCCCCTCATCCAAATTCCTCGATCTCCAGCCCAGACTAAAAAAAATCATACAGGATCTGATGACTTGGCCGCACCTGTCACTTCAATCCTAGAGGATATTCCAGCTGCATCAGCTGAAAAAATTGCTTCTCCTACTGCTACTGAGGAAATCACTATTCAAATTCCTCAGTGTGAAGAAGTTCCTCCCATACCCAAGGAAATTGTGAGCCACTTCAAGCCAAACCTTCAGCCGAAGCCTAAGATGCCATTCAAAGGCTCCAAGCGTTCCAAGTTCCTGAAAGCCGATTTCTTCAACGAGCACATATTCTTCACTAGACCGAATCCATATGACTCAGCAAGGGTCGGTCGCACCAGTTTCTGGACCCCATCACAGATGAATTACTATGCATCAGTGTTGTTTGCCAAAGAGAAAGTCTTCGAGCATCAACAAATTCCTCATGTGGATATGGAAACTATCCCATGCTTCACACCGGTGCTCGCAGTCCTTCACGATGCTATAATTCTTCCATTCTGCGTGGACATATGTGATTGGAAGGAAAAACTCATTCTTCAATTCTATGCAACCTTGCACATCGGAGGTGATGCTTCTGATGTCAATTCTTGGGTTTTGGACTGGATGTATGGATCCACTCACTTCGCTGCTCCAGCCTTTGAATTGCTTCGAGCTGTGCCAATACCAATTCCCTCGGAAGGTGCAAGATGCTTGTTTGATGAACCTGAATTGCCAAATCACATGATGCAAGTGCTGATGAAGCCTTTGGCTCCTGGAAAACCTCAAAGGACCACCTTCCTTGTGAAGGATTTGCTCTATGTACCCAGGACCGTCTATCGCATTCCGACCAAAACCCTCAGTCCTCTCAAGGGTCACAACTCTGAAGAATAAGAAGTGGAGGGAATCATGAAGAATATGCTATTCAACATAATTCATTGGATTCCCATCAATTACCATGATTTCTCCATGAGGTCTTTGGCCAAAGCTGCTTCTGCCCCATTTAAACTGAGGCCTTATGCTCCCTAGATCATGAAATTCATCAGATCAAGGTCTTCAATTCCCTTCAAGGTTGGATTTTAGAATCACTTCGGCTTCCTGCTTCTGATCGAAGTCCTCAAGAACACATTTTCTTCAATTGAGGGAAAAGGCAAAGCTCTCATTGATGAAGGTAGTCATCCATTGGATGGCCAGTTTCGCAAAGCTGCATCTTATTCCACCAATGATGACTCTGCTACCCAAGGTTTTGCTGCAAAAGCCACAACACAAAAGCCTCAAGAAGCTACCCCTCGTGTGATGACCAATTGAGAGCTTCTCGTAAGTCTTCATTAGAAGGTTGATCACAATCACAAGTGGGTAAAGCGCTAGTTTGCTTCAATTCTTCAGAACATGACTGTGGTGCAGAACTCAGTGAGGAAAAATCACTACTATGCGCATGAAATCTTCGATCGCACATGGGCCATCTTAGCACATCTAAAGACTCCTGAGGAACTCAACGAGATGGACTTTCAACAGAACTTTGACTGGTCTCATCGTCATTGGAAGAAATTCAGAAAAGTCCAAGTTCCTCAGCTAGTTACAAGCTCATATTCTTCATCGCGCGAGGCAGATGAAACTGAGGATATTGACGACACTACAGCAGGCCCTGCATCGACACACGACCCTGACAACGCTGGCGCTCCTCCATCACCTTCCAAATGAAATTCTTCAGGGGTGTTAGTCCTCATTTTTCGTCCCTTTTGGTATTCGATGACAAAGGGGGGATTTGAGTTAGTCTTCAAGCGGGTCTATATATATGGGTTGTTTTTTTAAGTTACAACTCTTGCTCTTCTAAAGCTTTTGTTGGTTGAGTTGTAAACTTAATTCCGATGGTGGTCTGATGCTTTTGAACTGCTTTCCACATGCTTATTTCCTCAAGTACCTTAATGCGTGCATGCTGAATTTCGTTAGACACCATTTTCATCATGCATTTCAAATTCTTCATATCATATGTTAAATGCATGTATGAATTACAAGATATAGGGGGAGTTCTCCATGATTTTAACCTACCATGTGCATTTGCAGTCCAAAGAAAATTCCTCAAATATGCACATCTTCAAGGGGAGTTCCTCTATATCTTGCAATCAAATTCCTCAAACTCAGTACTTACACTTCATACTTTTATCCCCGTTGAAAACTTAACCTATTTGTCATCAATCACCAAAAAGGGGGAGATTGTAAGTGCATATAGTGCCTCTTAGTGATTTTGGTGTGTTGACAACTTATAGGTTAAGAGACTGATGCGTTTGTAAGTGTACACATGCTCTGTAAGTCGATGAGGAGTTTGATATATTCGGAGGTTATCAACCCCTAAAAATGAATGCCTTCAACTGAAGACTTTGATATTCCCTGGAGACTTTGAAAATGAAGAAGTTGGTGTGACCTTGAAGATATGAGCGAGGACGATGAAGCGTGAAGACTTTTGTTTTCGTAGTTTCATTGCCTTTGTTTGAGTCATAGGAAACACCGTACTGTTAAAGGGGGGCGAGCTAATACTAAGGAAAATTTCCAACTGATGCTCAACTCCAAAATCCTCAACCAATCCAATCCTTCGAGTGAAGCCTTTGGAAATCTCTTGCATTTCAGTTAAGTTCTTGAGTGATAGAGACGATGATCTTCTGGTCTCTGAGGAAATTGGTCTGACTGAGGAATTAGGATTTCGCTAGTGTGAACTACCTAAAAGTGAGGAACATGATAAGTCTTGAGGACTTTCATAGTTCAAAATTCCGACGGTTGATGTGCTTAGCGCCAGTTGTCCCTAATCATCCTATCCACATAACTGTCATATCTTTGGGGGCATTTATGTCTTATCATGTCAGGTTGCACCCTGGTTATAAATAGACACTCCCCATAATCACTAGTTGGTTGGTTGCTCCGAGAGAGAGCTGACACTTGTCATTTGAGAGCAACCCATCCTCGAGGACTTTCAGAGAAAATCATAAGTGAGGAAAAAACCCAAAACCAAACCTCCAAACCCAAATTGATTGAGCTTCACTGAAGATATTTCTCTTGTGTGGAACCGATGCTTTTTTACTTTTGAACACTGTGCATCTTCCAAACGGTTAGCGCATCGTGTTCTAGAGCATCCAGCAGTAAAGCGTGGATCGTCTAGTGACTAGTTTGTGAAGGTTTTGGAGGTCTACCCTAAAAGACTTACCACGAGTGTTGGGCAAGGACTGTGTGACCTTAGCTCAAGCAGAATACGGTAAGGACTGTGTGTCTTGGGACTGGGTGTCCTATGGTTTAAATACCAGGCGGCTCCAAACCAGACGTACGAGTGTCATAACAGTTGGAACTAGGTCAACAAATCATTGTCTTCATCGAGCTACCTGGTTCCATTTCCTCAACCTCTTCTATTTCCTCGCATACTTGTTGCTAAACCTGATCGTTATTGTTTGAAGAATTTGACTAAAAACTTTCTCAATTTCCTCATCTCAAATTCTTCAGTCACCTTGTTCTTCACCTGCTTATCCTGTATCACCCTACTTGTAATCTATGCATGCCTTATTTCTTCATGATGACTATGCTACTACTATGTTTCTCATGCACTTGAGTACTTATTCCACTGCTAGTTGCTCATCGCATTTCAAATTCCTCAAGTTGAAATTCCTTAGAGATGAATTTGTAAAAATCGCCTATTCACCCCCTCTAATCGATATAACGCACTTTCAATGAGACCATCACATTTTTAGTTTTTGAAATGAGTTTCTAAAAGTCCCTTCTCGTCATGATAGCACTCAAGACATAGTTTGTGAAATGAAATTTTGAAAATCCTTATATCATCCTATCATTTGTTTCAGACTTTTTTACCTTTACCACTTCTGCATAATCTGACTGTTTTTCTCCCGTTGCAACGCACGTGCACTTTTGCTAGTATATCTACATATGCTAGCCTATCCCGAAAAGGATATCACAATGTACTCAACTAAGCCAGAGATCATGGTAGCTTGTGGTTGCACACATAAGCTTTAGTTATGAAAAAAATGTTTGATCCCTTTGAACCTGGGTGGCATTCCAAGTAAGAGCGAACCATTGGATACCCCAGGACACACCCGAGCAATTCACATTGGTACCCCAAGTTGTCCTCTCCTTCAAATCAATCCACCCAGATGATTCATTAGCATTTAGTTGGTCCTATCTATTACATTGCTACTCATAACTCATAATGAATGACTACCCAATCCACGTCTACTTTAGCATAGCAATTATTACTACAACTTTGGCAGCAATGGAGTAAGGTTCAAACCTATCTCACTGATCTACTGGGTTTATATAGCATAGCCATCTTATATAATCCTACTCATGCAATCCTACATCAAAAGGACTAAATGCATAGAAAACATAGGTATAAAAGGCGTATGATCATGATGTAACTTGCCTTGGTTTTCATTTGAGCTAACATATAAAATCTGATACTAATCTGCTTCGCTCTCCGGTCAATCTATCGTAAACAAATAAAATCCAAATAAACAACCATGCCATATAGAAGAATTCAAATAAACACAAGAATAAAGTATGTCATAGTGCAAAAGTAACCACAAGCTACTAAGTATTATTTCTAACATAGTCTCTTATCTCGTCTTAGGATGATAGGGAAAAGAATTAACTCAAAAGAGTTAATCAGATTAAAGTTATGGCTAGAAGAAGGTTCAGTTTGAAATGCAAATTTGAACAAGGATAGAATGTCTTGAATACATGAATCTAGATTTCACAATAGTTGAGGTCTGGTTAGTGATTCCATATGCAAAAAAGAATCACTCAAAAAAGAAGTACGATTCGAAAGTTATGGTCAAAAAAGATTTGAAGAAGATTTGAAAATTTGGATAAATTTGTCATGGTCAAATTCTGAAATTTAATTGTTATTGGATAGATAGTCTCACAGGGAGCACTTTCGAAAAAGATTCACTTAAATCGGAGTTACGGATAAAAGGTTATAAGGTTTTGAACTTCAGGGACTGTTCTGAAAAATTCAGGGATTGGTCGGTAAATATTTTATTCGCAACACGTTCCTTGGACACATGGCGCACCGCTACGTGGCTTAAACGACGGATGGCCAAATACTAAAGCATACCGTTTCGGAGATAGAAAAAAGATACAAAAACGATGTAATCTAGATTATTGAAAAGAGATCGAATGGCTCAGGGGTGCTCACCAGGCGGATGACGGTGGACGGGAGTGAAGAAGACGGTGGCGCGGCATTGGGAGGTGGTCGCAGCACGCATTCCGGTAATCCCTGGACTCCAGTGAGTAGCGGACGTGAAGGTAGCGAGGAGGTGTTCTCGGGGTTCTCTTCAATGGCGTCGAGCGCGTCCCTGGCGTTGGTGACGGGGGTCTCTTCCAGTGTTGATCTATGCAAGGAAAGAGGTCAGGGGATGCGAATAGGTAGAAAGAAATGGGGTTACAGAGGGGCTCGGGGGTGCTTACGGTCGCCGGAATCGGCCGGAGAAATGAACGACGGCGACGGAGCGAGATGAGCTCGTAGAGCTCAATTTTCGAGATTGTTTTCTAGGGGCCTGTGGTGGAATTGAACGAGGGTAGGGTGGAGGTACTTATAGGAGGTCCGGAGGAGGTCCGGAGGAGGTCAGGAGCGGCGGGATAAGCGCTAACCCGGCAAAGTCAGAGGGGGTTGGGCGCGGCGGCGAGAGTTTGACGAGCGCGGCCTTATCCTGAGCGGGAGGAAAGAGATGACGAGGGGGCCCCACACGTCAGTGTCATAAGAGAGAAAGAGAGGTGGAGCGAACGACGACCGTCAGATCATCATAAAATCGGATGGCTCGCAGCGTTCGGTACCCCTTCACGTTTTTAAAAGGCCACGGGCCAAAAGAGTTCGCGGGCTGGCTAGTAGAGTAGTAGTTAATGGACTGGGCACTGTTTCAGTCCAGATTAGATAGGAAATAGGCTTCTCTCTTTTATTTAAATCTAGAAGTCTCATCTAGGCTCAAACCAGATCAAATCAGTTTATATAATGACCAAAAAAATTCAAAACAAAATATAGTTACATAGAGCGTAGTAGACATCTATTACAGCTCAAATATTTTTGTTAAAATCATTTTAAATTTTATAAAGAAATTTGGCCATAATAATAATTCCATAAATTAAATATTAGGATTTAGTAAATGTCCAAAATGTTTTTTATCTAATTTATAGCTCCAAAATAATATTAAAAACATTCTCCAACTCTTTTATTATTGATGAAGGAGTCAGATTACCTTCTTCTCATTTAAGTTTATTTTTGAGTTGGCATTGTTTTAAATATTGAAAATCCAAATGGAAGAATATTCAGTAATTCACCAATATTATTATTTGAGGAAGTCATGTCATCCTCTCTCATATTTGAATTGGAAAATGTTTGAATATTTGAAAATCCAGCCAGAATTTCAAAATAAACCAATATTCAAATGGGTATTTTGGAAAGGTCATTTTATCCCCTCTCTATTTAAAATTCAATAACTTTTCAAAAGTTTAAAACTCCACTCAAATTCAAACAATATCACAACAAAACAACCAATAATATTTAATTCGTGTTACATTCCGAAATAAAGAATTTTGGGATGATACATAGGCCCATCTTTGATGTGAAGCATACCAAAGTAAATCTTTATCCAAAGTCGTCACTGCCCACAAAAGGCAAGAACGCTAGGAGACCCATTCCTCAAGGCGTAATTCTCCGGGAAGAAGAATTTCTTCATTGGAGTATCACCGTGTGACTCAACCAAGATAAGGCGTCATCACTTCTGAACTCCAATACATATGAATTCCTATTCTTCTATTTTGTTTGACAAGAACAAAGTCTCCCCGCATCGCCATAATCCTCACGTGGATATGGAATCTATCTCATGCTTCACTTCGGTGTTAGCTATTCATCATGATGTCGGGCGACTAGAATGAAGAGATAATTCTTGAATTTATGCAACATTGCATCTATCTGGTAAGGATGATTACATTCACTCTTGGGCTTTGGATTGGATGACAGAGAATACACACTACAAGGCCCCTGCCAGTGAATTTCTTCGAGCCCTCCCAGTTGATCCCCCTCAAGATACAACGAAGCATGTCCATGAAGAACGTGGGCTTTCGAATCATTTGATGCAAATGTTGATGGAGCCTCAAGCTGAAGGATATGAATCTAAAATAGTTGGTGCACATCTCACTATTATGGTGTCGTTTCCTGGAAGTGTGGATCTATTTATTAAGTTTACTTGGGAGTTGATTATCTGCTGCAATTTATATACATTATGAAGGATTTGAAAGACGATAAAACCAAGATCATATCCTCTAAGATGAGGAAGGTAAGGAACTAC
The DNA here is from genome assembly GCA_022496015.1 of Hordeum marinum. Lineage (NCBI taxonomy): Eukaryota > Viridiplantae > Streptophyta > Magnoliopsida > Poales > Poaceae > Hordeum > Hordeum marinum. Next base: position 394,331,354 of record CM039672.1, read on the forward strand.
CAACTAGATCCACTTTTGATTCCACGTCTAATTTAGATCAACTTGTGACACCACCACCTGCTATTAAATATGATATGTCACAAGTAATAGATACTTCTTCTACTATTGATGATACTCATGATGATGTTTCTACTTTTTTTGATAATACTACTATACCACTAAAGCTAAAGAAACTGAAATTGAACTTGATGACAATTATGATTCTCATGTTACTCCTCATACTCCCACTAGAACTGAGATGCTTGATGTACCTAAAGGTTTCACTTTTCCTGAGGAGTTTACTAGAGAACTTATGCCTTATGATACTCGCAATGGCATAGAAGGTTTTATGGCTATAATGAAAGCAAATCCATGAACCTAATGATGACATATGATGCTAAGTTTGCAACTTCCCCCTTTTTACTCATAAGAATTTTGAATTCTCTGCTGATCCTAAACTTATTACTTTAGTAGAATCATATCCTTTTCGTGGTTATGAATCCAAAACAGTTGTTGCACATCTCACTAAATTGAATGACATTGCCACCTTGTTTGATCCACAAGTATAGGGGATCACAACAGTCTTCGAGGATAGTATTTCACCCAAATTAATTGATTCGACACAAGGGGAGCCAAAGAATATTTATAAGCTTTAGCAGTTGAGTTGTCAATTCCACCACACCTGAGAAGGAAACTCTTGGAAAACCTTTATTAGTAGCAAAGTGAGATTATAGTTTTGATATCAGTAGTACCAGTACCAGTGATTGTAATGGTAACAATAGTAACAATTTTGTAGCAAGCGTAATAGTAACAATAGTAGTAACTTGAGCAAAGATAATATTATAAAGTGAAGGAATCAAGTATCGCGGAATATTTGGATGAAATTCATAATGTAGCAGTCACAACCTGGAGTGACACAGAACTAGCTTCATTTCATCAATCATATGTAGGCATATACTCCGTATATAGTCATACATACTTGCAATAAGAACTTGCATGTCATCTTTCGTCTTGCCCTCCTGCTGGGGATATAACCCCACGGTGAGACCTGCCCTCCAGGATCCGGGTCACACTAGGCGGCTCGTACGTTAATCCAAGAGTGGGCTGCGAAGAATGAAGCCCAAGACATTTGGCGGCTTGACGGGATGGGCGGGAGCATGGCCCGGATAGAGAAGACCCGGGCGAGTAAGCCGCCCGGAGACAACTTGGTCAGGAAGGCAAGATAAGGTAGAGATAGACTCGGACATGTAATGAGAGTCGTCTACAACTTGTATGACCCGTGGTCTTCACCTCCGGTATAAAGGTGAGACCCGGGGCGACTTAGAGATCGGGCTATCAAGAACTAGGTCAAGAAATAGCTCCCTTGTAATCGATACATCAAGCAATACAAACATAAGCAGGACGTAGGTTGTTACCTCGACTTGAGGGGCCAAACCTGGGTAAACTCGTATCCTTCGTCCTAATCAACCCTTTTGAGTCCATCACTTTAGCAATGGCCTCGAATCCAAGTTCGTTCACCCGGACATCTGCCGTGATAAAACCACGACAGTTGGCACCCACCGTGGGGCCTGCGCTCGGTGGTGTTGAGTTCTCGAAGGGTTCTCTCCTAGGGCTCGAGGGATACGTGGTTGGAAGGATGAACAAGAGTTGCCGCGGCCGGCTCTACATCGACGGCGCCGGCTGGGGGCTTGATGCCGGTTCTGTGGAATATGGATTCCGGGTTCCTTTCGGCGGGATCCATGTCTTCATTGGCAGGATTGACGGATCTACGCCTGGGCCGGACGTCTGCACCGACATCGTCGAGCCAGCTCAGCGCGTGCAACCCACCCGTGTTGTGCAACCCACCCGTGTTAACCCAGGACGGAAGCACGTCTTTGTGGGCTTCACTCAAGGTATGGATCTTGAAGCTTCTACATCGCAGGAGACTCTTGTCTATTCAAAGGACGAATCTTCGAGCGGGGAAACAGAGTCGATCTACCAGCTTCACAACGGTGGGCTTGGGGACTACGATGAGCTTTACCCTGAGTCGGATCGCTCTGAGCCAGACGATCTTGGGCCGTTGGTTCATGTGGCAGTGTTCATGACAAGGTCGGCCCCGGGTGCGAGCAGCACAGCCGCTGGAACAACAACCTCAGGGGCTGACCCGCCGCCACTAGCTCAAGTTCTTCTAGATCTAATGAACGAGCTCGCAGCCCTGATGGCCACTAAAGTTACACCAGGTAACCAAGCCGCTCGAAACTTAGAGATTGTGAGGCTCAAGGACCGAATGGCGGAGGAGCAACAGAGGATAGCTGAGCTAAAGGTTCAGATGGAGGAAGAGGCAGAACGTATTAAGACGGATGCCTTCTGCCTTGGGTTGGAACAATAATCGGCGGCTGTGGTGCATCGGATGAGGCATCAATCCCGCTTCCCAGAACATTATGAGGCTAGGAATCTCTACAACACGCCAGGAACGGGACGGGCAGCGGATGCACCTGGAACCCGGGCGGCGGTTTGACCGATGCCACACCCGGCCCGACAAAACCAGGCCTCACCAGTGGTCTTTCCAACACCGGTGGGTCATTATTCTAACCCGGCTAAGAACATGTTGGTCGCGGCCACCCGGCTTGAAATGATCCCTATTCCGGATGAAGCGCCATTTGCAGAAGAGGTACGAAATGCCATTGGATACCTTCAGATGGCGATGGCCCAGCAGGAGAAGTATGCTCACAGCCGAAGCCGTGTTCATTCAACCACCCTCCCCAGCTGCAGTTTTAGCCGGCGCTATGAGTCGTCGGCGGTTCCAGTAGTGATCGACACAGAGGGCCTCCGGGGACGATCAGGCGGCTCTCCATGCACAAGCTCTCGTAAACTGGGTGAGAAACCTGTAAGAGGCGGCAGCTTTGGCCACGGTGACTCACCAAGAGCCCACACCCTCTGTATCAGTAGGAGCGGGAGTAACCACCAGGGCCGTGCGAGTGCCATGCTTATCATCGGCTCTACGAAGTGAATGGTTGCCGAAGGATTTCAATGGACCTCGCAAGGTTCCGAATTACACTGCTGATTTACCTCCGGAGGCCTGGGTCGAAAGTTATGAGCTGGCTATGGAGATGCTGGATGTCAGGGAGGCGGTGTGTGCTAAGTACTTCATCATGATGCTTGAAGGTCCGGCTCGCACATGGTTAAAAGGGTTGCCACCCAATACCATCAATTCGTGGGCTGAGTTAAGGGCAAGGTTCATCAAAAACTTTCAAGGGACTAGCAAAAAACCTATGACCATCATAGATCTCGATCATTGCGTCCAACAGGAGAGTGAGTCGGCTCATCATTGGGTCCGACGGGTGTTGACCATCATCCACTCATCTGAACAGATCATGGCGGCTCAAGCAGTGCTGATCTTAGAGAAGAACTGTCACTTCATCCCTCTGAAACAGAAGCTTGGCCGGATCAAGCGTACGTGTCAGGACATGGGAGAACTCATGACGGCTCTTACAAAGTACGTTGACTCTGATAACACGAAGGATCCGGGCTCTGATGAGGAGAAGGCCGGCCAAGGTAAGAGGAACAACCCGGGCAAGGGTGCGACGAACAATGGTAACCAGAGTAAGCGGAAAAACTCGGATGGCGGGTCCGAACTGGTGGCCAATGCAAGCACCGGTCAGAATCCTCCTAAAGGAAATGGGAAGTTTAGGCCGCCTTTTAATAAAAATAGGAATCCTTTCAATTTGGAGGAAATGCTCAAAAAGCCCTGTCCGGAACACAGCCAACCCGGTAAGCCTTCAGCGCACACGTGGGGTGATTGCCATATCATGCAGAAGTTCAAGAATTACCACATGCAGCAACACAACAACCATGGCGGTGGCCCGCCCGACGGCTGAGGACCAGGCGGGTCAGGAGCCGGATTTGGATCCGGCGGCTCAAGATCCGGTCATCATGGTCAGGGCAATCAAGGAGGACATCCTCAGAACCCTGGTAACAGCAATCAACAGCAGCATAACCAGTCTGGGTATCAGAGTAATCCGAAGCAACTTAGCTTGGGACAGTATCATGTTTTCATAACTAGCCTTAACAAGCGGGATTAGAAATTGCGTAAGCGGGCGATTAATGCAGTTGTGCCGGCTCTGCCATAGTACTTGAAGTGGTCTGAATATGACATAACATGGAGCCGGGAGGATCACCCGCCGCGTGTTGATGACCCGGGGCGGCTGGCCTTGGTTATTCCCCCCCCCAAGTGGGAGGATATATGGTGAATAAGGTACTTATGGATGGAGGCAGCAGTATCAACATCCTCTATTATGATACCTTCCGGCGGATGAAGCTGCTTGACAAGGATCTTAAGCCCTCATCCACCATTTTTCATGGTGTCGTGCCAGGCAAGTCGGCTTATCCGGTGGGCAGGATTTCGTTGGAAGTTGCCTTTGGTGATGAATATAACTACAGGGTGGAGTCCTTGTGGTTTGAGGTGGTCAAGATCAAGAGCCCTTACCATGCGTTGTTTGGGTGTCCGGCTTATGCTAAGTTCATGGCTAGGCCCTGTTATGTCTACTTATAGCTCAAGATGCCCGGGTTAAAAGGTACGATTACCGTTCATGGTGATCGGAATACGGCTATTGAGTGCGAGGAAGGAGACGCGGCTTATGCAGAATCCAGTTGTGCTCAGGCGGAGCTTACGTTTTATAAGGAGAACGTTGACCCGGAGGATATGGTCCCACTAAAAAAGCCCACAACGGAGGTTTAACCGCCCCTCAAGTTTTCGGCGGATGATACCAAGGCAATAGATTTCACTCCGGGCGATTCATCCAAACAGTTCATCATTGGGGCTAACATGGATCCCAAATAGGAAAGCGTGCTCATCGAATTCATCCGTGAGAATCGGGACATCTTTGCATGGAAACCTTCTGAGATGCCGGTTGTACCGAGAGAGTTTGCTGAGCACAACCTTAATGTAGATCCTAAGTTTAAACCTGCCAAGCAGTTTCTACGGCGGTTCAATGAGGAGAGACGCAAGGCCATTGGAGAAGAGGCTGCCCGGCTCTTAGCGGCGGGTTTCATTGTCGAGGTCTTTCACCCGGAGTGGCTTGCTAACCCAGTGCTGGTGATCAAGAAGAACGGCATGTGGCGTATGTGTGTGGACTATACGGACCTTAACACAGCTTGTCCGGCTGATCCTTTTGCTCTCCCTTGTATTGATCAGATCATTGATGCTACGGCGGGTTGTGAAAGCCTATGCTTCCTAGATGCTTATTCAGGATATCATCAGATCAAGATGGCAGTTAAGGACCAAGAGAAGACGGCTTTCATTACACCTTTTGGAGCCTTCTGTTATGTGTCTATGCCTTTCGGGCTCAAGAGTACCTAGGCCACTTATCAGCGCTATGTGCAGAATTGCCTTCACAGTCATATTGGGTGCAATGTTCACGCTTACGTGGATGATATTGTGATCAAATCAAGGAAGAAGGATACCCTTTTGGACGACTTAAGGGAAACCTTTGACAATCTCCAGATCTATAAGATGATGCTTAACCCGGCAAAGTGCGTCTTTGGTGTTCCGGCTGGCAAGCTCTTGGGATTTCTGGTTTCCGAGCGTGGCATTGAAGCTAACCCGGATAAGATGAAAGCTATCAGCTCCCTGGTAGAGCCGGCTTGTATTAACGATGTCCAACACCTGGCAGGGTGGATCGCCGCATTGAGCCGGTTCATAAGCTGCCTTGGTGAGAAAGCTATCCCACTATATAGGATGATGAAAAAGACAGAAAATTTTGTCTGGAGTACGGCCGTGGGTGAGGCATTTGAGGCGCTCAAGAAGCAGCTCACTGAGCCGCCGGTATTGGCTGCTCCGGCTGAGAAAGAACCTTTGCTCCTATATGTGGCAGCTAACAACCGGGCTGTGAGCACTGCAATTGTGGTCGAGCGCAAGGAAGCAGGGAAGGAGTATCCGGTTCAGAGGCTGGTTTATTACATTAGTGAGGTCCTGACAGAGTCTAAGCAAAGATATCCACACTGGCAGAAGCTAGTGTATGGGGTGTTCATGGCCAACCGCAAGTTAAAGCATTATTTCTTAGGGCACCAGATCACAGTGGTCAACTCTGCTCCATTGGGGGACATAATTCAAAACAAAGAAGCCACTTGTAGGATCGCTAAGTGGGCACTGAAGTTGGGACCTCTCAATCTGAAATACGTCCCTCATACGGCTGTCAAGTCCCAAGTCCTTGTGGATTTTATAAACGATTGGACGAAGTGTCAAGCTCCCGAGGAAAAGCCGGATAACACGTACTGGACTATACACTTTGATGGATCCAAGTAGTTGGAAGGATCAGGGGTAGGAATTGTTCTGACATCTCCCAAAGGTGATAAGTTCTGTTATGGGATCCGACTGATGTTCCCTTGCACCAATAGCACGGCTGAATATGAAGCCCTGCTTCATGGCCTCAGAGTGGCTATGGAGATGAATTTAAGCCAGGTAAGGTGTTTTGGCGACTCAGATCTTGTGGCTCAGCAAGTTTCAGGCACTTGGGACTCCAAGAACCCACGGATGGCGGCTTATCGTTAGGCGGTGGATGTCATTGCTGGCCACTTCAAAGGTTATCAGGTGGATCACATTGATCGTCGCAGTAATGAGGCGGCTGATGCCTTGTCAAGGTTAGGCTCTCAGCGAAAGCCGGTGCCGCCCAATGTCTTTCTAGACGTCTTACATCACCCGACTGTCAAGTTACCTTCAGAAGAAGATTTGGTTGTTCCTGATCCGGAGGGGCAATTGGTGGCTGCTCTACATGCTATTCCGGATTGGACTGTGCCCTACTTGACATATTTGACTCGGGGCGAGTTACCTGAGGATGAAAATTTAGCCAGACAGATCACCCAGCGGTCTAAGTCCATGACAATAGTTAATGGTGAGTTGCATAAGTGCAGCGTTACTGGGGTGTTCCAACGTTGCGTCTCACCAGAGGAGGGTAAGGAAATTTTGAATGAAATTCACACTAGAGATTGCGGACACCATGCCGCCTCAAAGTCTCTAGTGGCCGAGGCTTTTCAGGATGGCTTCTTTTGGTTGACGGCTCATAAGGATGTAGAGGATCTGGTCCTCAAGTGTGACGACTGTCAAAAATTCGGCCGACGTGCTCATATTCCGGCTCAAGAATTGCGCATCATACCAATTACTTGGCCGTTTGCAGTCTAGGGGCTTGATATGGTTAGGCCTTTCAAGAGATCCAACGATAAGAAAACGCACCTATTGGTGGCAGTTGATAAGTTCACCAAGTGGATAGAGGCTGAGCCGGTCAGCAAGTGTGATGCGGCTACAACAGTTCAGTTTATTAAAAAGATGATCTACCATTTTGGTTACCCTCACAGCATCATCACGGACAATGGCACAAACTTGTCCAAGGGGGCTATGTAAAAATTCTGTGATGAGGAGCACATCCGGCTTGATGTTTCGGCGGTTGCTCATCCACAGTCCAACGGTCAGGCGGAACGGGCTAATCAAGAAATCTTGAGAGGTATCAAGCCACGGCTTATGGTCCCTTTACAGCAGAAACCGGGTTGTTGGGTGGAAGAGTTGCCGTCCGTCTTATGGAGCATCAGAACTACCCCCAACAGATCCACAGTGTATACACCTTTCTTCATGGTTTACGATGCAGATGCCGTGTTACCAAGTGACATCCGTCATGACTCGCCACGAGTGGCAGATTACGTTGAGACGGACAATGAGACGACACGACAAGACGCATTGGTTGCTTTGGAGGAGGAACGAGAGCTGGCGGCTGCCCGTTCGGCGATCTATCAGCAAGACTTGCGCTTCTATCATAGCCGCAGGGTCAAGACCCGGACGTTTCAAGAGGGCGATTTAGTACTGCGGCTAATTCAAGACCAGACAAATATGCATAAGTTATCTCCACCATGGGAAGGACCTTTCGTGGTCAGCAGAAATCTCAACAACGGGTCGCATTACCTCATTGACATCCGGGACGACTCAGATACTTCGGGTCAGGAGACCCGCCGACCGTGGAACATAGCGCATCTACGGCCTTATTACACATGAGATTGTTGAGAATCACCACTGTACACTATCATTATACATATCATATTTATATATGAATAAAGTAGCATCCCTGCAAGCCGGGGCCTCTGCCATTTCATGTATATTCATCGATGCAAGGAAAATCCAAAACATTGGCTATCAAAGGGGGCTTCCTACCTTCGGGTATAGCTTATCTAACCCTAACAACCGGCTTTATGCCAAAAAAGTTGACAAGTCAACTTTGGTTGTCGAAGGGGCTTCCCACCTCTGGGTGTAGCTTATCTATCCCTAACAACCGACTTTCACGCCAAAAATGTTGACAAGTCAACATTGGCTGTCGAACGGGGCTTCCTACCTTCGGGTATAGCTTATCTAACCCTAACAGCCGGCTTTATGCCAAAAAAGTTGACAAGTCAACTTTGGTTGTTGAAGGGGGCTTCCCACCTTCGGGTGTAGCTTATCTATCCCTAACAACCGGCTTTCACACCAAAAATGTTGACAAGTCAACATTGGCTGTCGAAGGGGGCTTCCTACCTTCGGGTATAGCTTATCTAACCCTAACAACCGGCTTTATGCCAAAAAAGTTGACAAGTCGACTTTGGTTGTCGAAGGGGGCTTCTCACCTTCGGGTGTAGCTTATTTATCCCTAACAACCGGCTTTCAGGCCAAAAATGTTGACAAGTCAACATTGGTTGTCGAAGGGGGCTTCCTACCTTCGGGTATAGCTTATCTAACCCTAACAGCCGGCTTTATGCCAAAAAAGTTGACAAGTCAACTTTGGTTGTCAAAGGGGGCTTCCCACCTCCGGGTGTAGCTCATCTATCCCTAACAACCGGCTTTCATGCCAAAAATGTTGACAAGTCAACATTGGCTGTCGAAGGGGGCTTCCTACCTTCGGGTATAGCTTATCTAACCCTAACAGCCATCTTTATGCCAAAAAAGTTGACAAGTCAACTTTGGTTGTCGAAGGGGGCTTCCCACCTCCGGGTGTAGCTTATCTATACCTAACAACCGGCTTTCATGCCAAAAATGTTAACAAGTCAACATTGGCTGTCGAAGGGAGCTTCCTACCTTCGGGTATAGCTTATCTAACCCTAACAACCGGCTTTATGCCAAAAAAGTTGACAAGTCAACTTTGGTTGTCGAAGGGGGCTTCCCACCTCCAGTTTTAGCTTATCTATCCCTAACAACCGGCTTTCACGCCAAAAATGTTGACAAGTCAACATTGGCTGTCGAAGGGGGCTTCCTACCTTCGGGTATAGCTTATCTAACCCTAACAGCCAGCTTTATGCCAAAAAAGTTGACAAGTCAACTTTGGTTGTCGAAGGGGGCTTCCCACGTCCGGGTGTAGCTTATCTAACCCTAACAACTGGCTCTGACGCAAAAAATGTTGACAAGTCAACATAGCCGTACAGGGGCTTCCTATCCTATGGGTGTAGCTCATCAAACCCTATCGGCCGGCTCTTAAGCCAAGCAATTGACTCTGTCAAACGCGTTAGGAAGACCCAGCATCTTAGGGTTATGCTTTGAAGCCGCCCTCCTAACGGTACATCTATTCTTGTAGGAAATTAAGCTGCTAAGAGCCGGTAAGGCATACAATGAGAAGAACAAAGAGGATGACATGTATATATATATGTTAAGCCGGACTTTTCATATGTGCGCGATGGCACAATTCAAAGAAAGGCAAAAGTTACTACTAGTCTATTACAGACGCTCTTTGTGGAGCCCACAAAATATCATCAAATTTTGTACACCGCTCATGGCGGGTCGTAGAGAGCCGGCTATTAACAGGTATCTACTACGCGATCAGCTGGCTCATGGGTCACCCTACTCTAGGTCTTCGGCTGCTTTGATCTGGAGATTTTCCAAGTCCCAGTTGCAGTTGGTTAAAGCCGCAAAGGTTCCTCCTTCAAAGAAGGGGGACGATCAAGTTCAGAGGCAAAAAGATTCTTACTGCAGGAGGGTGTCAGATCCTTGCACTCAAAGAGAGGGCCATGGATCCTTTTCTGATCTGCACTGTAAGCCGCCTGATAAGTCGCCAGATTGACCTCTTCTAAAGAACATCCCTGAGCAACTGGAAATTGCAGATGTTGGAGAGACCAACAGATGGCTCGACTTGCAGATAAACTTTGTTGAGCACTTGGAAATTGCAGATGTTGGAGACAGAATTGGGGGCGAGGTCTTGAGGGTGCAACTTGTAAAAGTGAAGAACATCCCGGATGAATTTTGAGACGGGGGTACAAACCCACGCTTGATGTGATATGAAAACACCACTACTTCGCCCTCCCAAGGAATGGGCTTCAGTTCATCACCCGGAACCCGCCAATGGATTACATCCTAGGCAGGAAGGGTGCCCGCGTGCCCAAAATCCATAAGGAACTCTTCGGTGATGCAAGAGCCGACCCAGTTGCAGGAGTTGGATGCGCGAGACATGGCAGCGGCTTAAAACTGCACAAAGTAACCATATATGGCGAGTCAAGGATTGGCAGATATCTACTGGCGGCTAAAAGCTTAAGACCTTAAGGTTGAGCCACCAGAGCCCAGTTGGTGAGAGCCAGAATACATGGTGGGTCAAGGTTATGAAAAGACAAGGCAAAAATACGGCTAAGTCGGGAAAACAGGTTTCGCAAGGTATCGCTAATATTGCGGATCTACAAAACAAAGAAAATGTTCCTATTAAGAACTGATGAAAGCGGAGAAAGTTTAAAAATGGCAGGTGCAGCTTTTGCAAATCTGCGCAGTAGTACTATAGATCTCCTACATAACGCCGCCTCGGAGACAAGCTATCGGCAAGTGTTTATGGGCTAAGCATGGCCGACATTGAAAGAGGCTCGTGTTCTACGCGGCGGGAGGAGCTCCATGAAACCCTATCGAGATAGCTATGGATCTAGGGGAAGAAGGACTCACCGGAGATGGCGCGGCGGATGCGGAGAGAGCTCTGGAACGAAACAAGTTGATGCAGCGGCCTTTGTTGATGACGATGAGGAAACGGCGCCGGAGCGAGATGCGTTGGAGCGGAGGTGTCAGAAGGAAGGAGACGAAGAGTGAGCGGGAGGAAGGCAAATGCTGCCCCTCGTGGTCCTATTTAATAGGAAAAGCCGGAAATAGGCGCGAAAATCCAGGCATCGGTTGTCATTTAACCGAGGCGGACGCCTCGATTCCTAGACTATCCATTTAATAAGGGAAGATCTGTTGCGTGCGTCAGAGAATCTTTTTGTCAGATCTGACATGACGTCACGGTGGGTCATTATTTTCAGGGTAACTCGCCGATGATTAAGAAGGAGACTAAAGTGAGCAAGCTCAAATCAACCTGGGGCCTAATGTTGGGGAAATAACCCCACTGTGATACCCGCCCTCCAGGCTCCGGGTCACACTAGGCGGCTCATACGTTAATCCAAGAGTGGGCTGCAAAGACTAAAGTCCAAGACGTTTGGTGGCTTAACTGGATGGGCCGGAGCATGGCCCGGATAGAGAAGACCCGGGCGAGTAAGCCGCCCGAACACAACTTGGTCAGGAAGGCAAGATAAGGTAGAGATAGACTCGGTCATGTAATGAGAGTCGGCTACAACTTGTATGACACGTGGTCTTGACCTCCGGTATAAAGGTGAGACCCGGGGCGACTTAGAGATTGGGCTATCGAGAACTAGGTCAAGCAATAGCTCCCTTGTAATCGATACATCAAGCAATACAAACACAAGCAGGACGTAGGCTGTTACCTCGACTTGAGGGGCCGAACCTGGGTAAACTCGTATCCTTCGTCCCAATCAACCCCTTTGAGTCAATCACTTTAGCAATGGCCTCAAATCCAAGTCCGTTCACCCGGACATCTGTCGTGATAAAACCACAACACCTCACGTGGCAGCAAGGTCCTCATGGAAACTAAGGGTAATTAAGGTACTTCCTTTAATAGAGAACCATAAGAAAGCATTAACAAATAGTGAATACACAAACTTCCTCAAATTACCATCATCCTTGAGAGTATCCTAATTATTGTCACCTAGGGGTCTATGGTTCAGAAGTTAGAACAATACCGTGTGCATAACCCTTAAAAGATAGGATCTTAAACTCACATATCACTACTAGGGAAAACCCTAGTAGTAGCGCTCGAAATATGCATAGCAGTAGCGCAGGGTCTGGCAAGCGCTACTACTATGTGCTGTTAACAGTAGCGCTTGCCAGGCGAGCGCTACTGCTAACTATCTGTAGCGCTTGGACGAACAAAGCGCTGCTGCTAATCCAGCGCTGCTATTAGATAATTTCAAGCGCTACTACTAGTATTCCTGCTTTCGCAGATTTACACCCTCTATGTATTTGTGATGTATTTATACAGGATCTATACAGTAGTTTCATTAGATCATCATAGTACATCACTGTCATATAAGAACTCCTCCTCATCATCATTTTTGTCAATGAGACATCATATAACAAGTTGGTCACTAGTTATAATTACAAGTCCTCCTCCTCCTCCTCATCAACTCTAACACATTGTAGCACATAATAACACATTGTACCTCGGACCTAGTCCTCTCTCATAGGACCTAGTCTACCCTCTCTTATGTACAATATCATAAAACAAGATAGGCCCTGACTCTCCATTATGGAGAACAGAGATCATCATGTCTCCCATTCTTGGCCTACGCACAATGTTGCTTCCAAGTAGTTCTCTACGATTGACCATACATTTTTTCCAATCTTTGATTGTCATGACTCCATCAGTTTTAGAAATCTGGTATGGACAGGAGTGATGCGTAGGCTGACCTGGCCGTGGTGGCCCTAAGCTCGTAACAACAACGCGACCTCTCAGAAACATAAGATGAGGCACACAATCCTTTGGGATTTTCTGTTGAAAAACATAGTAATAACTTTGTAGTTAGCAATGTAGTTTAGTTTTAGAAGAATTTATGCAAAAGATGCACGGATGTCGTAATAGTAGAATTAAAATCTTTCCGTGCAATCTCCATGGATGTCACTAGTGGCACGTATTGACCATAATGTACAGGAGTTTGATAATAGCTATTGTAATTCTCAAGATGACTAAGAAATGCGATAAGATGATCTTTCTCCTTATAAGTTAATTCTGCTTCATCACTGTAGTAGTAGGTTCTGTCTACCATCTTCCGTACATTTTTTGAATAATTAAAATAAGATGTCAATGCAAATAAGTTGTCAACTATTTTTAAATAAACAATATAAATTACTTAATAAATATGGTTGAGAAACTCACATAATGGTAGAACTGGAGGCGTCTGCACATCGACCCAGATGTCGATATTACCTTCAATTTCATCTTCCGGACGAATATCAAAGGTGATAAGCATATTATGCTCAAATGCATAAGCCTTGCATAGTGCTTGCCAAGTTTTGCATTCAAAATAGCAGTAGGTGTCTGCATGGTACAATTTTACCGCAAAAGTAAAACCATGCTCGGTCCTCAAGTGAACTATCTTTACCTCCATATCTTTTTTAGTATTGAAACCAATGTTGTCCAAGACAACAATTCTTGCATGCCAGGGGATACGCTAGTAGAATAGTAAAAAATTAAAATTATAAGTTGAAGCAAAAGAAGCAGAAGTCATGCTTAATTACGAAAAAATACTTGTCATTGTGACTTACTGTATCCACTTCGAAGGTCTCATCCAGCATGATGCTGAAGCGCCTACCGTCAACTAGGAAAGGCTTATCACACAGGCCACACTCGTCTTCGCAATATTTGCACATAGCGAATTCCCTTTCATCCTCAGACATTTCCTATGTTCATAGTTGAAACATTTAAAATCGATTGAAGGAAACTACGAGAAAACTGATCAACACACAAATCACTATTACTCAATATGCAACGGGTTGACTTTAGGTCTGTCGAGTCTTTCCTTCCTAAACTCTCATCTCACGTATATGGTGAGCACTCCCTTTGATATTGCAAAAGTTGGTGATGGTGGCTCCTCCATTCGTCCCAGAGTGCTTTACACCAAAATGTCTAGCACACTGGAACGAAGGAGAAGCGACCCCCACAACAACAGTCGGGATTCTTCCTCTCATATATATATATATATATATATATATATATATATATATATGGTGGACACTCTTCATCACTGAAAGAAACATAAGGAGCCGAAACAGACCTAAATTCAACCCGTTCCATATATCAAACATACATGCATTCAATAAGCAAAACTAAATCATAAAAATTTTATTATTCAAAGCATACATTTAATAAGCAAAACTAAATCATCTCTTGCGTCCGTACATCGTCGAATCGTATCACTAATACATCTCGAATAGTATCATACATATAACATCACTAATACAATTAGAACCATAGCAAACGACTGGCATCGGCGCGGGCGGTGGACACCCAAAGAGAAGGAACCATCGCATGATCATAGCTAGGGTGAGATCCCTGAAGCACCTGCCAGGTATTGGAGAACCTGGCGTCCAACGCAGCCATATAGTGTCGGATGTGCTCGTCCTCCTCCCTAACACTGTGACGTATCACCTCCGCGGGGCCCGGCTCCCTCTGCACCGATAATGGCCCACGCGACCGCCACCAAATAACCTCCGGGTCAATGACGGGCTGCGTCCTCACCAAGTTGCGTGCCCCGGAAGGTAGGACCTCGCAGTACCAACCCGGCGGAGCCGAGCCCCGGACATGACCCCTATAATCAAGCAGGCCTCCTCCGCCGAATCGACGACGAGGATGCGGGCCAAGCATCATCGACGTCGAGAACAAATGCTTAATTATGAAAACAAAATTAATAAACTTCTAAACTTAAATATATGTACTACAAAAACTGAATTAGATCATTATTATTCATCATGGGTTGACTATCGGTCTGTCGGGATTCGCTATGTCGTTAAATTCTCTTTCTAGCAAATCTGGGTCACTCGATATTTCCTACATATTCTAGCACAAGTCATGCTAACATTCATGAAAAAATCCGGCATGACCTTTGCTAAAATAGGACATATCGAACACCTGAAATTTACCGGAACGGAAATGAATCAACACTCCGGCAAAACATAGGCCACCGTGAGGTGTTCCCTGCAAACATAGGCCAGTTGGGCAAGCATAGTACTACAGAACACTACATATCACATATTCCATGAAAATTGTCACAAATACTCATGTAGCTACTACTCTACTACAACTATCAAAACATCTACATCGTCATCACATGGGGATTTGGCTGGTCTCACCTCGAGGTCAGAGGTGGTCGGTGACGGGGACGACAGCGGGGATGATGCAGGGGCTCCTTGATTTCTGCAAAAACAAAATATAAAAAAAACATTATTATCCTCATCTTAGGACTTAGTGAAACCCTATGTTTAAAACATCCTGGTTCTAGACCTAACATTTACTAAAAATACCTTGTTCTAACCCTGAAAATTGAAAAGACCTATACATTTACTAAAAATACCATAGTTCTAGCCCTTACATCTGTCCGTCCATCCATCTATCTATATATCCGCATAAACCCTAGTTCTAATCATCGACATGGGAATTTTCATATTTTATTTGATACCGACATCGAACGAAATCTATTGTATTCAAAAACCTACATTTACTAAAAATATCATATAGCATAATACATTTCTGTACCTAAAAATTTCTATTACTAATTTTTTTAACTAAAATTTTTATTACTTAATTCTATTACTAAAAAACTTTGTATTATAGAAAGGAGGAGGAGGAGGTGGGAGGAGGAGGGAGGAGAAGGGAGGAGGAGGAGAGAGCAGGAGGAGGGAGGGGGAAGAGGAGGGAGGAGGAGGGGGCGGGAGGAGGAGTGGGAGGGCGGAGGAGGGAGGAGGAGGGGGCCGCCAGAGGAAGGAGGAGGAGGGAGGAGGAGGGAGGAGGAGGGGGCCGCCGAAGGGAGGAGGAGGAGGAGGGAGGAGGAGGGGGAGGAGGAGGGAGGGAGGGACCTTGGGGGCACTGGTGGCCGACGGTGGGCAACGGCGGCGACAGCGCGCAGCGGAGTGAGTGAGAGTGTGAGGGAGAAAGTGAGGACGCACACGAGCCGTACGTGTGGATAAGGTGCCCCGTAGTAGCAGTGTTGGTTCTTAACCACCGCTACTGCTAAGTACAATAGCAGTAGCACTTTAGGTGAAGAAGCACTACAACTATTCTATTCGCGGAGCGAGGTGGGACTAAACTTTGATCTTAGGAGGGGACTGAATTTAGTAGTAGCACTGGTTAGAGGAAAGCGCTATTGCTAAATTCAATAGCAGTAGCGCTTTCAACCTAAGAGCGCTACTAGTATACCTAGTCTACCTGCAACGGTCTGACAATTGTAGTAGTAACGTGTTTTATATCTACAGCGCTACTGCTATAGGCATAGTAGTAGTGCTCTTTCTGCCCAAGCGCTACTGCTATTTATCAGCAACGGTTCTTTTTTAAAAGCTCTACCGGTGAGCTCATGTGTATAAGCATTTCCCTAGTAGTGTATATTCATGAAAAGATAATTGGATCAGATCTGAAATCATGGCACTTGGGCCCTAGTGACAAGCATTAATCATAGCAAAGTCATAACAAGATTAATCTAATAACACAGTGGATACTGGGGATCAATCCCTAATAAATTGACTTGATTACATGACGATTTTCATCCATCTCCATCTACCTCTAGTATGCATACAATTAGATTAATCACTCCTAGTTGTGAACATGATGCGGTTGTTGATGAAGATGGATTATTGATGATCACAACAATGCTTTGCCCTCTCTGAAGCCCTAAAAGGACTCAAGACCAAGATCCCAACAAATAATAGAGGTAGTGGTGGCTCCGTATCGTAAAACGTGACGAAACTTTCGCCTCAATTTTTTTCTCAGGAAGACGGTATATGTAGACCTGGAATTAGGGCATACGGAGGTTCAAGGGTCCCTAAAGCTCAGACGGCTCCCCTACGGGGCGCCCCTGAGCTTGTGGCTCTCCAGTGGCCCCCTCGGGTAGTTCTTTGCACACATATTTTATATATATTCCAAAACAATTCTCTGGTAAAATTTATCCGATTCTTAGAACTTTTACTTTTGCACACGAAAACAACACCAAGGTAGTTCCGCTGAAAACATCGTTAGTCCGGGTTAGTTTCATTAAATCATGCAAATTAGAGGCCAAAACAAGAACAAAAGTATTTGAAAAAGTAGATACGTTTAGGACGTATCAATGGGTTCTGTGTATATTTTTTCACGGTTATGCATATGCTCAGGGTGGTTGTATTGTGATTATTCATAGTCATATAGGGAAACATAATCATTCATAAAATATGTTTTTCATAAGTTCCTTAGTTTCTCTGTTGCAATTGGCCTTTGCACCAAGGGCACAACGGGTCATCTAGAATACATGGATAGATAGAAACATAGATAGATTACTATATTGTCGTAGTCTAGGATATGCATCCTAGAACTTCTTCAAGAACAAGGTTCGAACATTGGGGTGCTTGGCTTGGTGACCTATAACATGACAGCTAACATAGTTAGATCAACGGCGAGCTCACTCCTCCTCGTTGGAAACAAAGGGGACACTCGACTGGCATGGCTTGAGACTGCGTCAGTATTTCATGAAAGAGGAAGGGATGATGCAACACAGCTACAATAAGTATTTCCCTCGGTTATGAAACCAAGGTTATCGAACCAGTAGGAGAACCAAGAAACACTATGTAAACGGTACCTGCACACAAAGAACAAATACTTGCAACCAGATGCGTAAGAGAGGTTGTCAATCTCTCTACGGTAAAAGATAGATTGATTTGTATGAGATTGGATAAGTAGATCCGCAAGAACACAAAATAAAATATGCAAGTAAAAAGTGCAGAAAGGTATTTTTGGGTTTTTAGAATAATAGATCCAAAAACAAAAGCGGAAAAAGATAGATCGGAAAGCAATATATTAAAAGGATAGACCCAGGGGCATAGATTTGACTAGTGGCTACTCTCATGAGTATAGCGCACGGTGGGTACACAAATTACTGTTGGGCAATTGATAGAAGATCAAATAATCATGAAGATATCCAAGGCAACGATCAATATATAGTCATCACGTCTAAGATTAGTAGACCAAAATGATTCTACATCTACTACTATTACTCCACACAGCGACCGCTATTCATGGATAGAAACTGATCATGAACTCAAACTTCATCGGATCCCAACAAACACATCGCAAAAAGTCATTACTTCAAATAGATCTCCAATAGACTATTGTATTGAGAATCAAAATAGAGAGAGAGAGAGATAGAAAGCCATCTAGCTATTGCCTACGGACCCATAGGTCTATGGTGGACTACTCACGCATCATTGGAGAGGCACCTATGAGGATGATGAACCCCTCCGTGATGGTGTTAAATTGGATCTCGTGGTTCTAGAATTTGCGGCGGCTAGAATTGTTTTTCCATCTCCTCTTCCAGGGTTTCTGGAATATTTGGGTATTTCTTGAGATAAGAGGCGGTGGAGGAGACCCCCGTGGTACCCACAACCCATCAGGGTGCGCTAGGGGTCTTTGGTGCACCCTAGTATCTTGTGGGCCCCATGGACCTCCTCCCAGGTGCTTCCTTGGCTCCCAAGTTATCTTCTGGTCCAAAAAAATCTCTGAAAAGTTTCGTGGCAATTGAACTCCGTTTTGTACTGATATTCGTCGAAGTAAAAGACAAGCAAAAAACAACAACTCGCACTGGGCACTATGTCAATAGGTTAGTCCCAAAAAATGATATAAAGTTGTTATAAATAATTATAAAACATCCAAGAATGATAATATAACAGAACGGAACAATCCAAAATTATAGATACATTGGAGACGTATCAGCATCCCCAAGCAACTCCTGCTTGTCCTCGAGTAGGTAAATGGTAAAAACAGGATTTTTGATGTGGAATGCTGCCTAACATGTTCATCACATATTCTTTCCTTTTTAGTATGGACATTTGGACTTTTAGATGGTTCAAAGCAATAGTATAATTTTGACATGAAAACTTTAATACTCAAGCATACAAACAAGCAACCATGTCTTTCAAAATATCAACACTAAAGAAAGTTGTCCCTAGCCCATGACGCTCAATATATGATCCATTCATGAAACATACTCGAATATTAGCTACACCCAATGCACAAGTATGGTCATAGTGCCCCCTAGTTGGTGCTTTATAAGAGAAGATGGAGACTCGAATAAAAGTAAAAATTGCATAAAGTAAATGGATAGGCCCTTCGTAGAGGGAAGTAGGGATTTGTAGAGGTGCGAGAGCTCAATGCTTAAATTGAGAGAGACAAATATTTTTGGTGGCATGCCTTTCCTGTCAATGAAACCGACCGAGTAGTTTTCAATACTTTCCATGCTAGAATATCATAGGTGGTTCCCAAACAGAAAATACAGTTTATTCCTTTTTCTACCATTCTTTCACAATCCATGGCTAGTCGTATCCATGGGTACCATCCATACCAACACTTCCCAAGGTATTTATTATTTCACAACTTAAAGTAAATTTATTTTTCATTTCGGGACTGGGCATCCCTATTACTATCGTACTCTCGTGCAATGACAAGTGAATAAAGACTCATCTTAAGAATAACACATCTAGCATGGAAAAAAATCGGTCACCCCTGCCGCTTCATGAGAAGTACTAGCACACAATGGAAATTCATTTTGAAAATTAGAGATGGCACATACAAATTTGCTTGGAACGACACGGAAATACCGCACATAGGTAGGTATAGTGGACTCATATGGAAAAATTGGGTTTAAGAATTTTGGATGCACAAGTAGTATTTCTACTTAGTACAAGTGGAGGCTAGCAAATATATTGAGAATCAACCAACCAAGAAACAAAAATGCTCATAAACATGAATTAACCATAACTAACACCAAATAATGCACTACAAGTAGGATGTAATTTCATTGCATAACTATTGACTTTCGTGTTTGCATAGGGAATCACAAACCTTAACACCAATATTCTTACTAAAGCATAATTACTCACCAACATGACTCACATATTACTATCATAATGTCTCAAAACTATTACAAGGAATCAAGTTTAATTTGTCCAATGATATTCATGAATTTTTCTATTATATACTTCTTGAATATCTATCACTTTGGTACTAGTTTCAGATATTGCCATTGCTTTTGACAAGCTCAAATAAATTTAAGTGAAGAACATGAGCATACAAATTTCTTCTCTTAAAATAATATAAGTGAAGCGTGTGAGAATTTATTCAAAATTTACTAACTCTCAAATTAATCTAAGTGAAGCATGAGAGTATTTCTTCAAAAACTTAAATCTAGCTGTGCTCAAAAAGATATAAGTGAAGCACTAGATCAATTCCATAGCTCAAAAAATTTAAGTGAAGCATATAGAGAAATTCTAACAAATCATAGCATAATTTTGGTTCTCTCAAATAGGTGTGTCAAGCAAGGATACTTGTGACAAACTAAAAATAAAATCAAGCAAAGACTCATATCATACAAGAAGCTCCAAGAGAAACTCATGATATGTGACGAATAAAAATATAGTTCCAAGTAAAATACCGATGGTCGTTAGAAGAAAGAGGGGATGCCACTTGGGGCATCCCCAAGCATAGTTGCTCGTTTATCCTTGGATACTATCTTGGGGTGCCCTAGAATCCCCAATATTAGGATCTTTTCACTCCTTATTCCTTCATCCATCGTGATCTCACCCAAAACATGAAAACTTCAATCACACAAAACTTAAGAAAACCTTCGTGACATCCGTTAGTATAATAAAGTAAATCACCACTCTAAGAAGTGTTGCAAACCCATTCATATTTTGTTATTGCATTATATCTACTGTATTCAAATTTACCATGGCTTATACCCCCCAATAGAAACCATAGATTCATCAAAATAAGCACACGATGCAACGAAAACAAAATATGTCAAAACAGAACAATCTGTAGTAACTTATACTCTAACAATACTGATGTAACTCAAACAATTCTGAAAAATTAGGAAAACATAAAGAATTTGTATAGAAATACTGTTTATAATTTCAGATCATTATCACGCTCCAGTAAGAAAATGAAAATTCCTGCGCTGGAGTCAAAGTTTCTATTTCAGATTCAACACCGTTTCTACTCATCTTGTGAGTCATACCAAAGGCTTTACTTGGAACAAACACTAATTAAAACTTAAAAAACACAATCATAACAGTAGGATAATTGTGTAAACACTCAAGAACATAAATAAAAAGGCAAAAATAAATTTTATTCATTGGGTTGCCTCCCAACAAGCGCCATCGTTTTATGCCCATTAAGATAGGCTTGAGATTTGAATGATGTCCTCATGAAAGATAATAATAGCAACAGAAAGATAGCATCATGAAGCATATGGAAAATATACTTAAGTATAACATAATTCCTATGCATATGCATTTATAAGCAAACAAATTATCAAGGCAAGCAAAAATAAGCATATGGATGGAAGAAGAATTGACAATAGCAATCTCAACATGAAGAGAGGTAATTTAGTATCATGAAAATTTCTATAACTATAATTTACTCTCTCATAATAATTACATGTAGGATCATAATCAAATTAAACAATATATCTATCATAAACAATACTCTCTTTAACATGCATAAAGTTTTTATCATCTTCAAAAATAGTGGGATTATCATCAACTAAAGTTATGACCTCTCCAAACCCACTTTTATAAAAAAATTATAAGATTGAACACTCTCCAAATATGTGGGATTCTTTTTACCTAAAGTTCACGCTCTTCCAAACCCACTTTTGATACTATTGCAAACATTATTGTCAATAACATATTCAACATGAGGCTTAAATAATTATTCAAGATCATAAGAAGCATTATCGGCCAAATCATGATCATTGCAATAAGAAGTAGACATGACAAAATTATCATCCCCAAGCTTGTAGTTTTGCATATCATTAACATAATTGAAATTAATAGAATTTGTAGTAACATCATTGCAATCATGATTTTCAATAAAGGAGCTATCGTGAATCATCTTATAAATTTCTTCTTTCAATACTACATCAAAATTTCCAGATTCATGATTTTAAACAAAACTTCATAGAGATAATCAAGTGCACTCAACTCACTATCAATTTGTTCATCATAATTTGGACTTCTAAAAATATTAGCAAGTGGATGAGGATCCATATCAATAGAATTTTAGCAAGCAAAGATAAGGCACATGTCAACAAAAGCAAAGATAGCAAACACGAAAAAATGCAAGCAGGAAATAGGAGGGGAAATAAAACGGAAAATTATTGTGAAGTGGGGGAGATGAAAACGAAAGGAAAATGGAAAGTAGTGTAAATTGCAAGGAGATGAGATTTGTCATTAGGAACCTGATAGATGTTGATGATGTCTCCTCGGCAACTGTGCCAGAAATTCCTTAGACGTGGCTTTAGACTCCGTCGGTATTTCCCCAAAGAGGAAGGGATGATGCAGCACAACTATGGTAAGTATTTCACTCAGTTATGAAACCAAGGTTATCGAACCAGTAGGGAAACCAAGCAACACTATGTAAGCGGTACCTGCACACAAAGAACAAATACTTGCAACCCGACGCGTAAGAAAGGTTGTCATATTTCCACGATAAAAGAATTGATTTGTATGAGATTGGATAAATAGATCGCGTAAGAACACATAATAAATGATGCAAATAAAAAGTGCAACAAGGTATTTTTGGGTTTTTAGAATAAAATATCTGAGAACAAAAGCGGAAAAGATAGATCGGAAAACAATATATTAAAAGGATAGACCCGGGGGTTGTAGATTTCACTAGTGGTTTATCTCATGGGTATAGCACATGGTGGGTAAAAAAATTACTGTTGGGCAATTGATAGAAGATCAAATAATCATGACGATATCCAAGGCAATGATCAATATATAGGCATCATGTCCAAGATTAGTAGACCAAAATTATTCTGCATCTATTACTATTACTCTACACATCGACCTCTATCCAGCATGCGTCTAGTGTATTAAGTTCATGGAGAAACAGAGTAATGCAATAAGAACGATGACATGCCGTAGACAAGATCGATTCATGTAGGAATAGACCCCATCTTGTTGTCCTTAATAGCGACGATACATGCGTGCCTCGTTGCCCCTTCTGTCACTAGGAGAGGACACCGCAAGATCGAACCCATCACAAAGCACCTCTTCCCATGTCAAGAAAAATCGATCTAGTTGGCCTAACTACACCAAAGATTTGAAGAATAAATACGAGGCTATAAATAATCATCCATATAAGATATCAAGGAAGACCCAACGAAAATTTATCATGAACTCAAACTTCGTCGGATCCCAACAAACACACCGCAAAAAGTCATTACATCGAATAGATCTCCAAGAGACCACTGTATTGAGAATCAAAAGAGAGACAGAAAGCCATCTTCCTATTGCCTACGGACCCATAGGTCTATGGTGGTGTTGGGGAACGTCGCATGGGAAACAAAAATTTTCCTACGCACACGCAAACCTATCCATGGTGATGAGAATCTACGAGAGGGAGAGTGGATCTACATACCCTTGTAGATCTCTAAGCGGGAAGCGTTAAGAAACGCGGTTGGTGTAGTCGAACATCTTCGCGATCCAAATCGCCGAGCGTCCCGCGATCTCATCACGATCCGTCCCGCGATCCAATCACGATCTGTCCCATGAACTCATCACGATCCGTCCCGCGATCTCATCGCGATCCGTCTCACGATCTTGATCACGATCTGTCCCGCGAACTCATCACGATCCGTTCCGCGATCTCATCACGAACTGTCTCGCGATCTCGATCACGGTCCTTCCGATCTAGCGCCGAACGGACGGCACCTCCGCGTTCAGCACACGTGCAGCTTGATGACGATCTCCACCGTCTCGATCCAGCGAGAGGAGGTGGGGAGGAGAGAGAGTTCACCGGCAGCGTGACGGCGCTCCGCTGATGGTGGTGGAGCAATTCCAGCAGGGCTTCGCCTAAGCGCTGCGGAAAACCGATCTAGAGGAGAAACTGTGCACCGGTGAAACGGGTAGCACGTGGCCAGAAATTCTGTCCAAAAACCACCCAATCCACTAGTATATATAGGAGGAGAGGAGAGGAGAGGCAGCCAAGGCCTTTGGGTCGGCCGAAATAGGAGGTGGGAGCAATCCTACTTCACCTCCAATCCTAGTTGGAGTAGGATTGCCTCCTATTGGTTGATTTTCCACTTTTTTGCTTTAGGACTTTCTCTCCTGTGCCATGGGCCTTTGTGGCTGTTTTACCAGCCCACTAAGGGCTGGTTATTATTCTCCCACAGCCCATGGACCTCTTGGGGTCGAAATACCCCTCCCGGAGGTCCTCCGGTACATTACCGACACTCCCGGTACAATACCGATACTCCCGGTACAATACCGATACTCCCGGTACACTACCGATGAGCCCGAAACTTTTCCGGAAACCAAACTGGGACTTCCTATATATGAATCTTTACCTCTGGACCATTCCGGATCTCCTCGTGACGTCCGGGATCTCATCCGGGACTCTGAACAACCTTCGGTCACCACCATACATAACTCTACACTACCGAAACGTCACCGAACCTTAAGTGTGCAGACCCTGCGGGTTCGAGGACTATGTAGACATGACCGAGACACCTCTACGGTCAATAACCAATGGCGGGACCTGGACGTCCACATTGGTTCCTACATATTCTATGAAGATCTTTATCGGTCGAACCTCTATGTCAAGGATTCAGTTAATCCCGTATATCGTTCCCTTTGTTCTTCGGTATGTTACTTGCCCGAGATTCGATCGTCGGTATCTCCATACCTAGTTCAACCTCGTTACCGGCAAGTCTCTTTACTCGTTCTGTAATACAAGATCCCGCAACTAACAATTAGTCACATTGCTTGCAAGGCTTATTGTGATGTTGCATTACCGAGTGGGCCCCGAGATACCTCTCCGTTACACGGAGTAATAAATCCCAGTCTCGATCCATGCCAACTCAACAGACACCATCGGAGATACCTGTAGAGCACCTTTATAGTCACCCAGTTATGTTGCGACGTTTGATACACACAAGGCACTCCTCCGATATCCGTGAGTTGCATGATCTCATGGTCATAGGAACATATACTTGACATGCAGAAAACAGTAGCAATAAACTGACACGATCATATGCTATGTTTGTAGTTTGGGTCTTATCCATCACATCATTCTCCTAATGATGTGATCCCGTTATCAATTGACATCTCATGTCCATGGCTAGGAAACCTTAACCATCCTTTGATCAACGAGCTAGTCCATTAGAGGCATACTAGGGACATGGTTTTCTCTATGTATCCACACATGCATTTAAGTCTCCGATCAATACAATTATAGCATGGATAATAAACGATTATCATGAACAAGGAAATATGATAATAACTAATTTATTATTGCCTCTAGGGCATATTTCCAACAGTCTCCCACTTGCACTAGAGTCAATAATCTAGTTCACATCACCATGTGATTCGCATTGTTATGAATCTAACACCCAATGAGTTCTGGGGCTCGATCATGCTTTGCATGTGGGAGAGGTCTTATAGTGAACGGGTCTGCGATATTCAGATCCGTGTGTACTTTGCATATCTCTATGTCAAACCGTAAACACTGCTACCACACTCCACTTGGTACTATTTCCAAATGGCTGCTCCACTATACGTATCCAGATTGCTACTACCAGTCATCCGGATAGGTGTTAAAGCTTGCATCGACGTAACTCTTTACGACGAACTCTTTATCACCTCCATAATCAAGAAACATTTCCTTAGTCCTCTGGTTACTAAGGATAATTTCGACCGCTGTCCAGTGATCCACTCCTGGACCACTCTTGTACCCCTTGACAGACTCATGGCAAGGCACACATAGGTGCGGTACACAGCATGGCATAATATAGAGCCTATGGCTAAGGCATAGGGGACGACGTTCGTCCTTTCTCTTTCTTCTGCCGTTGTCGAGCTTTGAGTCTTACTCAACTTCACACCTTACAAATCAGACGAGAACTATTTCTCTGGCTGATCCATTTTGAACTCTTTCAAAATCTTGTGAAGGTATACTCATTGAAAGTCTCATCAAGCATCTTGATCTATCTCTATAGATTTTGATGCTCAACAATTAGGTAGCTTTATCCAGGTCTTCCTTTGAAAATCACTTTCCAAATAACCGTTTTATGCTTTCCAGAAACTCTACATTATTTCTGATCAACAATATGTCATCCACATATACTTATCAGAAATTCTATAGTGCTCCCACTCATTTTATTGCAAATACAAGTTTCTCGTAAACTTTGTATAAACATCAAAACTTTGATCAGCTCATCAAAGCGTATATTCCAACTCCGAGATGCTTGCTTCAGTCCATGGAAGGATCACCGAAGCTTGCACACCTTTTAGCATCCTTAGGCCTGACAAAACCTTCTGGTTGTATCACATACAACCTTTCCTCAAGTAAACCATTAAGGAAACGATGTTTTGACATCCATCTGCCAGATTTCGTACTTGAAAACACAGCAACTGCTAACATAATTCCAACAGACTTTTAGCATCGCTACGAGTGAGAAAGTCTCATTGTAGTCAACTCCTTGAACTTGTCACAAACATCTTTGCAACAAGTCGAGCTTTACAAATAGTGACATTCACCATTAGTGTCTGTCTTCATTTTAAAGATCCATTTGTACTCAACGACCTGCCGTCCAACGAGCAAGTCTACCAAAGTCTACACTTGGTTTTAATACATGGATCCTATCTCGGATTTCATGGCCTCCAACCATTTGTCGGAATCCGGGCCCATCATCGCTTCTTCATAGCTCGTAGGTTCATCGTTGTCCAACAACATGACCTCCAAGAGAGGGTTGTCATACCGCTTAGGAGCAGTACACATCCTTGTCGACCTACGAAGTTCGATAGTAACTTGATCCTGAAGTTTCATGATCATGATCATTAACTTCCTCTTCAACTAACGTAGGCTTCACAGAAACATCTTTCTGCGCTGCGCTACTCTCTGGTTGAACAAAGGTTTAACAACCTCATCAAGTTCTATCTTCCTCCCACTCAATTCTTTCGAGAGAAAATTTTTCTCGAGAAAGGACCCAGTGCTAGCAACAAACACTTTGCACTCGGATCTGAGATAGAAGGCATACCCATCTGTTCTTAGGGTATTCTATGAAGATACATTTGTCCGCTTTGGGTTCTAGCTTATTATGTGAAAACATTTTCGACACAAGCATTGCAGCCCCAAACATTAAGAAATGACAGCTTAGGTTTCTATCAAACCATAATTCACACGGTGTCATCTCAACGGATTTAGATGATGCCCTATTTAAAGTGAATGTAGTTGTCTCTAATGCATAACCCCAAAAATTATAGTAGTAAAACGATAAGAGACATCACAGTATGCACTATATCAATAGAGCATGACTATGATGTTCGGACACACCATCACACCATGGTGTTCCAGGTGGCGTTAGTTGTGAAACAAATGTCACGTTGTCTTAAGTTGTATGCCAAACTCGTAACTCAGATATTCACCTCCACGATCATATCGCGGTCATTTTTATCTTCTTGTCATGATGATCTTTAAACTTCACTCTGAATTTGCTTGAACCTTTCAAACGATTCAGACTTGTGTTTCATTAAGTAAATATACACTATATCTACTCAAATCATCAGTGAAGGTAAGAAAATAACGATATCCACTGCACGCTACAAGACTCACTAGATTGCATACATCAACATGTATCATTTCCAATGAATCACTTGCCCGCTCCATCCAACGGGGTCCTTTAGTCATCTTGCCCAAGAGGCATGGTTCACATGTCTCAACCGATTCGAAATCGATGAGTCCAAATATCCATCAGCATGGAGTTTCTACATGCGCTTTATACCAATATGACATTTAGCGGCAGTGCCACAAGTATGTGGTACTATCATTATTAACTTTGTATCTTTTGACATCAATGTTATGAACATGTGTACTACTACGATCAAGATTTCAACAAACCATTCTCACTGGGTGCATGACCGTTGAAGGTATTATTCATGTAAACAGAATAACCATTATTCTCTGACTTAAATGAATAATCGTATTGCAACAAACATGATCTCATCATGTTCATTCTCAACGCAAAACACAGAATAACATTTATTTAGGTTCGTCACTAATCCTGAAGGTAGAGAGAGCGTGCGATGTTGATCACATCAACCTTGGAAACACTTCCAACACATATCGTCACCTCACCCTTAGCTAGTTCTCCGTTTATTTCGTAGCTTTTATTTCGAGTTACTAACATTTAGCAACCGAACCGGTATCCAATACCCAGGTGCTACTAAGAGTACTAGCAAGGTACACATTAGTAACTCGTATATCAAATATACTTCTATCAATGTTGCCAGCCTTCTTATCTACCAAGTATCTAGGGTTGTTCCGCTTCAGCGACCTCTCACCTCATAATAGAAGCACTTAGTCTCGGGTTTGAGTTCAACTTTGGGTTGCTTCACTAGAGCACCAACTGACTTGCTATCCATGAAGTTTCCCTCCTTGCTCTTGCCCTTCTCGAAACTAGTGGTTTGATTAACCATCAACACTTGACGCTCCTTCTTGATTTCTACCTTCGCGGTGTCAAACATCGCGAACAGCTCAGGGATCAATACTTCTATCCCTGGTGTATTATAGTTCATCACTAAGTTCTAGTAGCTTTAGTGATAGTGACTTGGAGAACTATATCAATCACTATCTTATCTGGAAGATCAACTCCCACTTGATTCAAGCGATTGTAGTACCCAGACAATCTGAGTACATGCTCAACGATTGAGCTATTCTCCTTCATCTTACAGGCAAAGAATCTTGTTGGAGATCTCATATCTCGCAACACAGGCACGAGCCTGAGATCACAATCTCTGCTCCTAGAACATCTCATATGTTCCGTGACGTTCAAAATGTTTCCGAGCCTCAATTCTAAGCCGTAATGCATGACGCACTAAACTATCGAGTAGTCATCGAAACGTGCCTGTCAGATGTTCACAACATCTATAGATGACGCTAGAGGGGGTGGCGCACCGAGCGGTGCATTAAGGACATAAGCCTTCTGTGCAGCAATGAGGACAATCCTCAGATCACGGACCCAGTCCGCAATATTGCTACCAACATCTTTCAACTCTATTTCTCTAGGAACATATAAAAATACAAGGGAGCTACATCGTGAGCTAGTAATCTACAACATAATTTGCAAAGACACTTTGACTATGTTCATGATAATGAGTTCAATTAATAATATTACTTAAGAACTCCCACTCAAATTGACATCCCTCGGGTCATTCGAGTGATACATGATCCAAATTCACCAACTCAAGTCCAATCATCACGTGAGTTAAGGTGGCTTCAATGGTGAACATCATTATGTTGATCATATCCACTATATGACTCATGCTCGACCTTTCGGTCTCTTGTGTTCCGAGGCCATGTCTGTACATGCTAGGCTCGTCAAGTTCAACCCGAGTGTTCTGCGCGTGCAAATCTGGCTTGCACCCATTGTATGTGAACGTAGAGTCTATCACACCCGATCATCACGTGGTGTCTCAACACGACGAACTTTCGCAACGGTGCACACTCGGGGAGAACACAATTTATCTTGAAATTAAGTGAGGGATCACCTTATAATGCTACCGTCGTCCTAAGCAAAACAAGGTGCATAAAAAGGATTAACATCACATGCAAATCATAAGTGACATGATATGGCCATGAACTTGTGCTTTTGATCTCCATCTAGAAAGCACCGGCATGATCTCCATCGTCACCGGCATGACACCATGATCTCCATCAACGTGTCGCCATCGGGGTTGTCACGGCCGGCATGCTTCTACTACTATTGCTACCGTAGCGATAAAGTAAAGCATTACATAGCGCTTAATGATTGACACGCAGGTCATACAATAATTAAAGACAACCCTATGGCTCCTGCCGGTTGCCGTACTCATCGACATGCAAGTCGTGATAACCTATACATCACATGATCATATCATACATCACATATATCACATCATGTAATCGGCCATATCATATCACAACATACCCTGCAAAAACAAGTTAGACGTCCTCTAATTGTTGTTGCAAGTTTTACGTGGCTGCTACGGGTATCTAGCAAGAATGATTCTCACCTACGCATAAACAACAACGGTGATACATAGATTGCTTTTCAACCTTCTCAAGGACCGCCTTTGTCGGATCCGATCCAACTAAAGTGAGAGAAACTGTCACCCGCAAGCCATCTAAGCAACAAGTTGCATCGAGGGAACCGGTCTCTCGTAAGCGTACGAGTAATGTTGGTCCGGGCCGCTTCATCTCACAATCCCGCTGAACCAAAATCCGACCAAGGGAGGAAGCAATCTAAGCATCAACGCCCACAAACCTTTTGTGTTCTACTCGAGATCTCATCGAACCATCAACCTAGCTCATGATGCCACTGTTGGGGAACGTCGCATGGGAAACAAAAATTTTCCTACGCACACGCAAACCTATCCATGGTGATGAGAATCTACGAGAGGGAGAGTGGATCTACATACCCTTGTAGATTGCTAAGCGGGAAGCGTTAAGAAACGCGGTTGGTGTAGTCGAACATCTTCGCGATCCAAATCGCCGAGCGTCCCACGATCTCATCACGATCCGTCCCGCGATCCAATCACGATCCGTCCCGTGAACTCATCACGATCCGTCCCGCGATCTCATCACGATCCGTCTCACGATCTTGATCACGATCTGTCCCGCGAACTCATCACGATCCGTTCCGCGATCTCATCACGAACTGTCTCGCGATCTCGATCACGGTCCTTCCGATCTAGCGGCGAACGGACGGCACCTCCGCGTTCAGCACACGTGCAGCTTGATGAAGATCTCCACCGTCTCGATCCAGCGAGAGGAGGTGGAGAGGAGAGAGAGTTCACCGGCAGCATGACGGCGCTCCGGTGATGGTGGTGGAGCAATTCCAGCAGGGCTTCGCCTAAGTGCTGCGGAAAACCGATCTAGAGGAGAAACTGTGCACCGGTGAAACGGGTAGCACGTGGCCGGAAATTCTGTCCAAAAACCACCCAATCCACTAGTATATATAGGAGGAGAGGAGAGGAGAGGCAGCCAAGGCCTTTGGGTCGTCCGAAATAGGAGGTGGGAGCAATCCTACTTCACCTCCAATCCTAGTTGGAGTAGGATTGCCTCCTATTGGCTGATTTTCCACTTTTTTGTTTTAGGACTTTCTCTCCTGCGCCATGGGCCTTTGTGGATGTTTTACCAGCCCACTAAGGGCTGGTTATTATTCTCCCACAGCCCATGGACCTCTTGGGGTCGAAATACCCCTCCCGGAGGTCCTCCGGTACATTACCGGCACTCCCGGTACAATACCGATACTCCCGGTACACTACCGATGAGCCCGAAACTTTTTCGGAAACCAAACTGGGACTTCCTATATATGAATCTTTACCTCCGGACCATTCCGGATCTCCTCGTGACGTCCGGGATCTCATCCGGGACTCCGAACAACCTTCGGTCACCACCATACATAACTCTACACTACCGAAACGTCACCGAACCTTAAGTGTGCAGACCCTGCGGGTTCGAGAACTATGTAGACATGACCGAGACACCTCTACGGTCAATAACCAATGGCGGGACCTGGACGTCCACATTGGTTCCTACATATTCTACGAAGATCTTTATCGGTCGAACCTCTATGTCAAGGATTCAGTTAATCCCGTATATCGTTCCCTTTGTTCTTCGGTATGTTACTTGCCCGAGATTCGATCGTCGGTATCTCCATACCTAGTTCAACCTCGTTACCGGCAAGTCTCTTTACTCGTTCCGTAATACAAGATCCCGCAACTAACAATTAGTCACATTGCTTGCAAGGCTTATTGTGATGTTGCATTACCGAGTGGGCCCCGAGATACCTCTCCGTTACACGGAGTAACAAATCCCAGTCTCGATCCATGCCAACTCAACAGACACCATCGGAGATACCTGTAGAGCACCTTTATAGTCACCCAGTTACGTTGCGACGTTTGATACACACAAGGCACTCCTCCGATATCCGTGAGTTGCATGATCTCATGGTCATAGGAACATATACTTGACATGCAGAAAACAGTAGCAATAAACTGACACGATCATATGCTATGTTTGTAGTTTGGGTCTTATCCATCACATCATTCTCCTAATGATGTGATCCTGTTATCAAATGACATCTCATGTCGATGGCTAGGAAACCTTAACCATCCTTTGATCAACGAGCTAGTCCATTAGAGGCATACTAGGCACATGGTTTTGTCTATGTATCCACACATGCATTTAAGTCTCCGATCAATACAATTATAGCATGGATAATAAAAGATTATCATGAACAAGGAAATATGATAATAACTAATTTATTATTGCCTCTAGGGCATATTCCCAACAGGTGGACTACTCACGCATCATCGAAGAGGCACCCATGAGGATGATGAACCCCTCTATGATGGTGTTAGATTAGATCTCATGGTTCTGGAACTTCCGGCGTCTAGAATAGTTTTTCCGTCTCCTCTTCTAGGGTTTCTGGAGCATTTGGGTATTTATAGAGCTGAGAGGCGGTGGAGGAGACCCCTGTGGGCCCCACAACCCATCAGGGTGTGCCATGGGCCTTTCACGTGCCCTGGTGTCTTCTATGCCCCACGGGCCTCCCACCAGGTACTTCCTTGACTCCCAAGTTGTCTTGTGGTCCAAAAAAATCTCTAAAAGTTTCGTGGCAATTGGACGCTGTTTGGTACTGATATTCTGCAAACTAAAAAACAAGCAAAAAACAACAAGTGGCACTTGGCACTATGTTAATAGGTTAGTCCCAAAAAATGATATAAAGTTGCTATAAAATGATTATAAAACATCAAAGAATGGTAATATAACAACATGGAACAATAATTTTTTTAGATATGTTGGAGGCATATCATTGACCTGGAGCATGAAGGAGGTCCAGGCCATGACTCCCCGCGAGCTGAAGGGGCTCCAAGTACAGGTGGGAGCTGTCGGCAACAAGGGGCAGTGGACCCGTGCTTAGGTTGCCCAAATACGTGGGGAGCTGCACGTGTGCTCCATAATGTTCCGAGGGCTCACTGAGTGATGTCTACTATGCAACTTTATCTTGTAGACTTTGTTGGGCCTCTAAGCGTAGAGTTTTGTAGCACAATAGCAATTTCCCCTCAAGTCAATGACCTAAGGTTTATCAATCCATAGGAGGTGTGGGATGAAGATGGTCTCTCTCAAACAATCTTGCAATCAAATACAGGAAATCTCTTGTGTCCCCAACACACCCCATATAATGGCAAATTGTATAGGTGCATTAGTTCGGTGAAGAGATTGTGGTACAAGTGCAATATGGATCGTAGATATAGGTTTTTGTAATCTGAAAATATAAAAACATCAAGGTAGCAAGTGTAAAACAGCAAGGAAACGATAATTAATGCTTGGAACAAGGCCTATGGTTCATATTTTCACTAGCGCAATCTCCCAACAATGCTAACATAGTTGAATCATATGATCATCCCTCAATGTGCAACAAAGAATCACTCCAAAGTTCGTATCTAGTGGAGAACAAGAAGATGAAATTGGTGTAGGTAGTAGAACCACCTCAAATTTATTCTTTCCGATCAATCTTTTGGGTATTCCTATAAGAGTCAAAAACAGCCCTAGAGTTTGTACTAGAACAATACCAATGATACATATCAATTAACCCTAATGCCACCTAGATACTCCAATGTCACCTCAAATATATGTGGGTAAATTATGCGACATGCATCAAAGAATTTTAGGTCTATCATATTCAATCCAACACAAAGAACTTCAAGGAGCACCCCAAGATTTCTATCGGAGAAGCATAGATCCCGAAGGTCACCGGAATCCGCAAGTTGATGCCTCAACATATATCAAGTGAATCAATAGAGTACCCCAATGTCACTACTGGTACCCCACGGAAGACAAATATCAAGTGTTCTCAAACCAAAATATTCAATCCAACATAATGATATATCAAAGGGAAAGATTCAATTCATCACAACATGATAGCAAGGGAATAACAACATATGATCCGACTATACTAACAAAGCCCGTCATACATCAAGATCATGGCATCTCAAGAACACAAGAGAGAGGGAGATTAAACACATAGCTAATGGTACATACCCTCAGCCCCGAGGGTGAACTACTCCCTTGTTGTCATGGCCTCCACTTGGATGATGAAGATGGCCACCAATGATGGTTTCCCCTCTCCGGCAGGGTACTGGAACGTCTTCCGATGGTGTTTTCATTGATACATATAGTTTCGATGGTCAAACGAAGAGTCTCTCTCTATTTCTAGGATTTCTGGGATTTATAGGAGTTTTCAGCGTTGGAATCACGCGCAATGAAGCCAAGTGGGACCCACAAGCTATGAGGGCATGACCTAGGGGGTGCCCTGATGGCTTGTGCCCCATGGGTGCCTTCCCTCCGGTGGTTCTTCACTCCAATATTGGTTATTTCCTACATAAAAAATCATAAAAAAGTTTCGGATGATTCCGAGAAATTTCATTTTCTCCACAAAAAACAACACCATGATAATTCTGCTGAAAAGAACGTTAGTTCGGGTTAGTTCTAAATAAATCATATAAAGTGCATCAAACCATATAAAAGTATTGTAAACATAGGCAATCATGGCATGAATACTTCATAAATTATCGATACGTTGGAGACATATCAACATCCACAAGCTTAATTCATGCTCGTCCTCGAGTAGGTAAATGATAAAAGAAATAATTTATGAAGTGTGAATGCTGGCATAGTATATAAGTTTGATGAATGATAATTCCAATCCCTTTTTCTAGCATCATAACCAACAACCTTTTCTCATAGAACTTCTCATAACCAAGTAGCAAGTTATTCACATGTTAAAGTATAGACTATAAACTCTCTTGAGAACTAGCAAACTATGTTTTAAGTCATCAAAAAATTACAATTCATCTTATTTTTTGGAAGGGTCTATGTAAGAGCTTTGGTTTAGCAAATTCCACATACTCAACCATTATTTAGTTTCCATGGTTTGTAACACTCAAGGCATATTTTTAGAATAAACAGTTTCAATCAAACACATAGGAATATATGGGCTTAATGTTTCGCCTCCCTACTTATTTATCTGGGGGATAATGTCAACAAATAATGAATCATGATCACCTATATTCAACTGGATATATGTGTCTGGATCTTTCCTAACCACATGATGCTTGCCAACTAAGGAATTAATTGGAATAGGGATGAAAATTATTGACTCTTGCATAAAACTAAAAGATAGGCCCTTCGTGGAGGGAAACAGAGGTTGTGATGTGTTTTTTATTTTAGGATGTGCAATCTCTTAATGAAAAGGAACATCACTTTATATTGACCTTTGTGATAGCAAACTTTATTATACATTCCGTCGCTTTTATTTCTTTGTCATCACAAGATTGTACAAAGCTTATTTTCCCTTAAAATAAAATATCATACATGTTTAGGAGCAATTTTTATTGCTTTGTGCACCAATCAAAACTTACTTGAAGGACCTTATGCAATACATAGTTAGGTATGGTGGACTCTCATGGAAGAAATATTTCTCCAGGATTTGAAAGCACAAGTAGTATTTCTACTTAGTACGAAGTTTTGGCTAGCAAAAGGTTCTAAACAAGCACTAGCCGTTAGAGGATCCATGACAATATAACTCCTTCGTGAATATACTTAACATAACCATTGTGTTGTCTTCCTTGTCCAAAATCAAATACTTGATCAAGTTTGAAAATAATTAATGGGGGTTCACAATCATAGAAGATGTCGAAGATAGTGTATTTATATGTCAAAGTTCTTTTTCTTATACTAATCATTCATGAATTGCTCATATGACCAATACGATGATTGTTAAGCTTCAATATATTTTAATTTCTAAACCAAATTTGAACTTGCTAATAATAATATAGCACATTCATAATTTCAGATTTATGATATTTCATTCATTCACAATTTACTCTTAGCATATAAGTGAAGCACAAGAGTAAACATCAAATTACTCTCAAAAGATATAAGTGAAGATCAATGAGTAGTCAAACAATTAAGTAGATATGTGAGGACTCTCTCTCAATAGATATTTTGTATTCTATTAAAATATCAAACTAAAAAAATCATTCCAAGAATAGCACATATCATGTGCACAAATTAAAAGTTAGGCTCAACACAGGCTAACCGATAGTTGGCGAAGAGAGGTGGGATGCGTAGCATCCCCAAGTTTAGATGCTTGAGACTTATTGAAATATTTATGTGGGGTTTATTTTGCATCCTCAAGCTTGATCTTTTGTATCTCATTCAATCCTCTCATATCCCGATTTCACCTATTCTCAAAAACTTCATCCACACAAAACTTGAAAAGAACTCATGAGAAAGGTTAGCGCACATAAGAATAAATAAAATCTTTAGGTACTTCCAAGACAAGTTGAATAATAATTTACAAACATTGTATAATGTTTACTATAATTTACAAAACTTATATCTACCAATATAGGCTATGCAAACTATAGGATAAGTAGATAACAAAACTATTACAACAATCTGTCCAAGCAGAATAGTCTGTAGCAATCTATTAAACCATTATAATTATGTAACTCTAAAAATTATGAAAACTTTTTAAATGGTAAATAATTAATATGAAAATAATGTGTAAAAATTTCGGAAACTTTCCACGTTCCAGTAAAATATGGAGATTCAAACACTACAACAAAAGTTTCGGTTTTTACATAGCACACGTCAAACATGCAATTCAAGCATCCTAAAGGCTATTATTGGAAATTTTTATTTAAAAACAAGATTACAAATAATGTATAACAAATAAAAAAAGGATCCTCCAAGAAAAACACATATTATGTGACGAATAATATTTTTGCTCTAAGTAAGATATACCGATAGTATTGAAGACGAAAGACGGGATGCCTCTCAAAGCATCCCCAAGCTTAGGCTCTTGAGTATTCCTTGGATATTACCTTGGGGGTGACTTGTGCATCCCCAATCTTAGTTTCTTGTCACTTCTTATTCTCCTCATATCGATATCCCACCCAAAACTTGAAAACTTCAATCACACAAAACTTAACGAAACTTCATGAGATGGGTTAGTATAATAAATAAAGATCATTCACTTAGGTACTGTCAAGGCAAGATTCATAATAGTTCTCACATAATACCAAATATATTCTACCCTCGACACAATTTATATGAGTGAATATAAGCTATGGGAAGACTAAAAAACAGAATCTGTCATAAACAGAACAGTCTACGAAGATCTGTAGTGTAACCGTACTTCCATGTCTCTAAAACTTATGAAAACTTAGGGAAACCTGAAGAATTTATATAAACACTGTGTAAAAAATTCATATCATTATAACGTAGGAGTAAACAACGAAAATTCCTGTACTGCAGATGAAAGTTTCTGTTTTGGTTCAACATCAATTCTACTCATCTTGCGAGTCATCCCAATGGATTTACTTGGCACATTATTGAAATAAAAGACACAAAACATGATTATTATGGTAGTTTAATCATGTGAACACTCAAAAACATAAAGTAAAAGTGTTGGGTTGTCTCCCAACAAGCGATTTTCTTTAATGCCTTTTAGCTAGGAATGGTGATTTCAATGATGCCCATGTAAGAATAGTAATTGAAATATGCAAAAGAGCATCATGAATAACATGGCAAGAACATTTAAGTCTAACCCTCTTCCTATTCGTAGGGATTTTGTGAGCAAACAATTTATGGGAGCAAGAATCAACTAGCATAGGAAGGCAAAACAATCATATCTTCAAATCTTAGAACACGTAGGGAGGAAACTTGATATTATTGAAATTCCTACAAGCATATGTTCCTCCCTCATAATAATTTTCAGTAGCATCACGAAGGAATTCAACAATATAACTATCACACAAAGAATTCTTTTCATGATGCACAAGCATAGAATTTTCATTACTCTCCACATAAGCAAATTCCTTTTCACACATGGTAGTAGGAGCAAACTTATCAAAATAGCTATCATGAGACACTTGATTGTCATAATCCAAATGAAATTTAAAATCATGATGACAAGTTTCATGGTTACTATCACTCTTTATAGCATATATGTCATCATCATAATCATCATAGATAGCACGCGCCCTCATCATAATCAATTTGCTCATCAAAACTTGGGGTACTAAAAATATCATGTTCATCAAACATAGCATCCCCAAGCTTGTGGCTTTGCATATCCTTAGCATCATGGATATTCAGAGAATTCATACTAACAATATTTATATCATGCTCATCATTCAAGTAATCCTCATTAAGTATTTTCATAAATTCTTCCTCTACCAACTAAGCACAATTTTCGAAACCATCATTTTCACGAAAGACATTAAAAAGACGAAGCAATTGAGGCAATCTAAAATACTTTTTTTATATAAAACCAAACTAGTGAAAATAAGAAAATAAAAGATTTAATTGCAAAAT
The DNA here is from genome assembly GCA_022496015.1 of Hordeum marinum. Taxonomy (NCBI): domain Eukaryota; kingdom Viridiplantae; phylum Streptophyta; class Magnoliopsida; order Poales; family Poaceae; genus Hordeum; species Hordeum marinum. The sequence continues at coordinate 394,369,846 of CM039672.1, forward strand.
CTAAATATATACCTTCAAGCACTCACCTCCCTAGCAACGGTGCCAGAAAACGGCTTGATGTCTACTAAGGAACTTTATCTTGTAGACTTTCTTGGGCCTCCAAGCGTAGAGTTTTGTAGGACAGTAGCAATTTTCCCTCAAGTGAATGAACTATGGTATATCAATCTGTGGGAGGTGTAGGATGAAGATGGTATCTCTCAAACAACCCTAGAGTCAAATACAAGAAATCTCTTGTGTCCCCAACACACCCAATACAATGGAAAATTGTATGGGTGCATTAGTTCGGCGAAGAGATCGTGATACAAGTGCAATATGGATGGTAGATATAGGTTTTTTGTAATCTGAAAATATAAAAACATCAAGGTAAAAAGTGTAAAACAGCAAGGAAACACTACTTAATGCTTGGAAACAAGGCCTAGGGTTCATATTTTCACTAGCGCAATCTCCCAACAATGCTAACATAGTTGAATCATATAATCATCCCTCAGTGTGCAACAAACAATCACTCCAAAGTTCCTATCTAGTGGAGAAAAAGAAGATGAAATTGGTGTAGATAGTAGAACCACCTCAAAGTTATTCTTTCCGATCAATCTTTTGGGCTATTCCTATAAGTGTCACAAACATCCCTAGAGTTCGTACTAGAACAACACCAATGATACATATCAATCAACCCTAATGTCGCCTAGATACTCCAATGTCACCTCAAGTATCCATCGGTAAATTATGCTACATGCATCAAACAATTTCAGGTCTATCATATTCAATCCAACACAAAGAACTTCAAGGAGCACCCCAAGATTTCTATCGTAGAACATGGTATGAAAACATGCAATCAACCCCTATGCATAGATCCCCAAGGTCACAAGAATCCGCAAGTTGATGCCTCAACATATATCAAGTGAATCAATAGAATACCCCAATGTCACTACGCGTATCCCACGCAAGACATACATCAAGTGTTCTCAAACCAAAATATTCAATCCCACATAACGATATCTCAAAGGGAAAGATTCAATTCATCACAACAAGATAGCAAGGGAATAACATCATATGATCTGACTATATTAACAAATCTCGTGATACATCCAGATCATGGAATATCAAGAACATGAGAGAAAGAGAGAGATTGAACACATAGCTATTTGTACATACCCTCAGCCCCGAGGGTGAACTACTCCCTCCTTGTCATGGCCTCCACTAGGAAGATGAAGATGGCCACCCATGATGGTTTACCCTCTCCGGTAGGGTACTCGAATGTCTCCAGATAGGTTTTTGGTCGATACAAAGAGTTGCGGGTGGCAAAACAGAGAGTCTTTGTTTATTTCTGTTTTTTTGTATTTATACGATTTTTTAGCGCTGGAATCACGACAACGGAGCCAGGTGGGCCCCACAGGCTATCCGGGTGTGGCCTAGGGGTCGCCCTGATGGCTTGTCCCTCACGGGTGGCTCCCCTCTGGTGGTTCTTTGCTCTAATATTGCTTATTTAATCCAGAAAAAATCCTAAAAAAGTTCGAGGCGATTCCGAGAATTTTCATTTTCTGCACAGAAAACAACACCATGGTAATTCTGTAGAAAGTAGCATCAGACCGGGTTAGTTCTAAATAAATCATATAAAGTGCATCAAAACTATATAAAAGTATTGTAAACATAGGCAATCATGGCATGAATACTTCATAAATTATGGATACGTTGGAGAGGTATCACGGAGCGCGCCCGCCGCACCATGGATGCCTTTACGTCAAAAGGGTGGAGGATCCTTGGGAAATCAATGACGCCAACTACCTGGCCTCTTCACGAGGCTCATGGGGCAGCTAGAGGCAGGATTCGCCCGGTGGAACGAGATTAGTGATGCCGAAAGCCGCGACCTCCTGAGCCAGATGTCGACCCGTGTCTTCGGCAACCTGCTGTGCATCAACAATAATGTCTACTTAAACTAGGTGCTACTTACGGTCCCTGCGGTGCTTCTAGACACACTTGCGAGCGCGGTGGAAGACGACATGGGAAGCCTGCTGGAGTGGTTTGTTCCCAATGGAGAGCGATCCGGCAAAGACATATATGCCACCGTTGTTGATGCCGACAGCGACTCCGTTCCCTGAGCCCTTCTTGCTCTCCCGGCTCCATGAGGGCGTGATGATATTTGTATGGCACTTTTGCGTTAAGTATTTGATGTTTTAGGTGTTTCCATTTTCCTCCCGAGGCTTTTCTTTCCATTTTACATTGCCTTTGTGCCCTGCGTCACTAGGACCCAACCCCCGAGGTGGGCTAGACCATCGCTAGTATGCCTGGAGCGAGGGCTCAACAAGGCTATAGGATGCATGCCTCTTAGGGCTAGTAGGAGATCCCAAGGGGTGATGCTTAGGGTCCTCCCTTGACACGCAGGTGGCTAGCGCCGAGGAAGTTACAGTGCCTCGAGAGGGAAATGAGGGCGAGAAAACCAAAGGGTGGTGAGCGGCTTGAAGCGAGTCCTTCGAAGGTTGCAGCTCGCAAGGCACAGTGTCTTGAAAAGCCTTCTACCCATGGGATGTAGCTCCCGAGGCCTCGCAAGGGGGGCTCTCCATGCCTTCAATATCCTGCACCAGGGAAAGTGCAAAGTTTATCACGAGTTGTGGAGTAGGGCACGCTCGCTAGGTCGCCTGCGGCTATTACACGAGGAGACAAGAGGACCTTGTGAGGTGATGTATATGGAAGCAGGCCCGCGAGCCATAGATCAGTCACTTGGGTTTTGCATGGCTACATGGACTATCACGAGCACAGACACCGTAACCATCCCCCCTCGTGTGATAGACACCGGGGAGATCGTGATCGCGTGTCACTCTTGAGGTATACTCAGCTGCAAGCACACAAAAATTCTATAGAAAATGAGCTTTACTGATGCATGAAGCAGGTTCATTACATAAGAAAAAGATACATGCTGTCGTGTTTGACACGGGTTGGCTTGAGATTGATGTACGTGAAAAGCACCCTCAAAGGATGACAGAAACACTGTCGTGACGGACATGGATCATCCTGAGGTTGATGCAGCTAAAAAGCGCCCTCAGATCAAAAAGTACGCCATGTACGAGCATTGGTTATCCGCCAACACTCAGCATGGTGCTTCCACGAGAGTGGGAAGGAATTCTAACATGCGAAGGGCGGCATGGGTAGATAGAGCCCCGAAACATGTACAACTACGTCTCGATCGTATCCATGGAGCACCAATAGAAATTACGGTGATGGAGGGCGGTCCATGTGTTTTGTACCGGAACACCCTCCCCTGTCATGCGTGGGGCCGTGATGGGCCAAGCGGTGGTCATTAACCACATCCGTGAAGCAGGACTCCAGGCTCATGCGCATCAGCCTCGTGAAGGTGGTTGCAACATTCTCCAGGACGAGAGGCACATGCATGAGCGGAGATGGAGGAGGGGAGGGGCTCGTGAAGCGACCCTGGTTAAGGGAGACTAAGATTATAGACATGCGCCTGATGCTGCGCAGCCTGGAGATGGGGTGGGGTCGATGATCCACCTGGGGTGAGGAGCTTCACAGGCGATTCCTGCATCTAGGAGCTTGCTGATGGGCTGCATGCTTTGGAGCACGGCTGAGTGGTGCTCGATCACCTCATTCGGCTGGATGGGCATGCCAGATGCTATCCAAGCCAACACATCAGATCTTGCTCGGAGGGAGGCGACGAGCACACCTTCCTATTTGGGGGAGAGTCTGCCGCTCATGGTACGGGAGGGGCCCGCGTTGCCCTTGTCTGGCGATGTCTTCTTGGACTCGGACCACTCCTGAAGGAGCAGGGTCTTGTTCTTCGCAGACGCCTCCTCGGCAGGCCCAGGGACATCCGTGTCGGCTGGGTACGCGGTGGCGGCGGCCTTGTAGGCATCCTGGAGGATGTGCATCTTATTCTTCTTGTCGCAGCAGATAGTGATGGTGCCACCTCACGCGGGCATCTTGACAAGGCCGTACGCGTGGTGGGTCATGAATTTGGAGAGCGTCGGGTAGCCCAGGATGGCATTGTAGGGCAGAACGATGTGCCGAAGGTGACGGGAATGCGTACCTGACCCAAGGGCATAGTGGATCCGTTAGTGATGCTCGAGAAGGGCCTAGTGGGCATCAGTAGCTCGTAAGGCACTTGAAGCATCTCGAAGGTTGAGAATCCACAAGTATAGGAGATCACAACCGTTTTCGAGGGTAGAGTGTTCAACCCAAATTTATAGATTCGACACAAGGGGAGCCAAAGAATATTTACAGGTATTAGCAGTTGAGTTGTCAATTCAACAAAACCTTGAGATTAAATACCTACAAAAGAGTGATTGGTAGCACAGTAATATGATAGTTTTGATAGCAGTAGTAACATCAACAGTAACAATAACAGCGATAGCAATAGTTTTGTAGCAAGCATAGCAGTGATAGCATTAGTAGTAACTTAGCAAGAACAATATGTGGAAAACTCATAGACATTGGATCGGGGAATTCATTGGATGATATTCATCATACAACACTCATAATCTAGGGCAACACAGAACTACATCCAGTTCATAAATATAATGTAGGCATGTATCTCCATAAATAGTCATACATGCTTATCGAAAAGAACTTGCATGGCATTTTTTCCTACACTCCCTTGGTAGCAGGGTCCATAAGGAAACTAAGGGATATTAAGCTCTCCTTTTAATATAGAACCGGAACAACACATTAACACGTAGTTAATACATGAACTCCTCAAACTACGGATATCACCGGAAAGTATCCCAAATATTGTCACTTTGGGGTTTACGGATCATAACACGTAATAGGTGTGTATGAATGATGACCCACAAGTATAGGGGTTCAATCGTAGTCCTTTTGATAAGTAAGAGTGTCAAACCCAACGAGGAGCAGAAGGAAATGACAACCAGGTTTTAGTAAGGTAATATCTGCAAGCACTGAAATTGTAGGTAACAGATAGTTTGATAGCAAGATAATTGGTAACGAGCAAGTAATGGTAACGGTAAGTAATATGCACCAAGGTAGACCAATCCTTTTGTGGAAAAGGACAGGCCACAACAATCTCTAGTAATAGGCAAAGTGTTCTTGAGGGTACACGGGAATTTCATCTAGTCACTTTTATCATGTTGGTTTGATTCGTGTTCGCTACTTTGATAATTTGATATGTGGGTGGACCGGTGCTTGGGTGTTGTTCTTAATTGAACAACCTCCCACTTATGATTAACCCCCTTGCAAGCATCCACAACTAGGAGAAAAGTATTAACATAAAATCTAACCATATCATTAAATGTTTGGATCCAAATCAGACCCTTACGAAGTAGCGCATAAACTTGGGTTTAAGCTTCTGTCACTCTAGCAACCCATTATCTAATAACTACTCCACAATGCATTTGCTTAGGCCCATGACTGGTTAAGTGTCATATAGTCGATGTTCACATGACACCACTAAGGGAATCACAACATAGATATCATCAAAATATCGAACACATATTAAATTCACATGATTACTTGCAACATGACTTCTGCCGTGACCTCAAGAACAAAGGTAACTACTCACAAATAATAAACGTGCTCAAGATCAGAGAGGTATTGAATAGCATAACGGATCTGAACATATAATCTTCCACCAAATAAACCATATAGTAATCAACTACTCAACGTAATCAATACTACTAGTCACCCACAAGTACCAATCTGAGGTTCCGGTACAAAGATTGAACACAAGAGATGAACTAGGGTTTGAGAGGAGATGGTGTTGTTGAAGATGTTGATGAATATTGGCCTCCCAAAGATGAGAGGGGTGTTTGTGATGACGATGGCTTCAATTTTTTCTAGGTCAAAAGTGATTTTATACTAGAATATGGGCACCAGAGGTGGGCTGAGTAGGGCACAATCCACCAGGACATGCTGGTAGTTCTTTACTCTCATCTTTTTTTATTTATTCCAAAAATAATCTCCATAAATTAAAGCTTGATTGGAGATGTGCAACATAGATATCTCTGATGTGCTTTTTTCAGGTCCAGAATTCTAGCTGCTGGTATTCTCCCTTTTTGTGTAAACCTTGAATATTATGAGAGAAAAGGCATTACAATCACTCCCTAAAGCATTATTATTCAACAAAACATAATAAATAAAAATAGGAAATCATGATGCAAAATGTACGTATCAACTCCCCCAAGCTTAGACCTCGCTTGTCCTCAAGCGAAATCCAATATTGAAAAGCATTTCCACATGGTTTGAGAGAGAGGTGTCGATAAAAACAAAATACGTACATATTAGCATCATGTTTATTATCATAACAACAACAAACTCTAATCATAAAACTTATTCAATACATTTTCATCATATAACTTCTCATGAACAAGTAACAATTCATCACAACATAGAAGTATCAGGCAGAAACATTATTGAAAACCAACAAACTATGTTCTCAGTCAACTTTGCAACTACAATTCATCATATTTTCAGGAAGGGTCTCATGTCGGAGCCTTTTGGCAAGTCCACATACTCAACCATCATTTAGTCTTGTGTGATTGCTAACACTCACGACATACCCATGAATTTTTTTTTCAACCGGACACATAGGAAGATAGGGGCTTATAGTTTCGCCTCCCAACGTATTCATCTCAAGGGTGATGTCAAAAATAATAACTCATGCCCACTCATATCCAACTAGATATATGTGCCTAGATCTTTCCTCACCACATGATAATGGCAAAGGGAAAAGTAAAAAAGGAATAGGGAAGAATACTTTGACTCTTGCATAAAAGTAAATACATAAAAGTAATAGATAGTCCCTTCTCAGAGGGAAGAAGAGGTTGTCATGCGCTTTTTGGTTTGTACGCCCAATCCCTTAATGTAAAAGATCATCAGGCTATATTGCTCCCTATGATAGAAACCTTCATTATGCAGCCATCACTTTTGTTAATTTGCCATCATAAGTTTGTATAGCGCTCAATTTTCTCTTACACTAATTGATCGAAACACTTTTAGAAGCAATTTTTATTGCCTTATTGCACTGATGACAACTTACTTGAAGTATCTTACTTGATCCGTAGGTAGGTATAGTGGACACTCAAAAAATGAATTTGGGTTTGGGTTTTTGGATGCACAAGTAGTATCTCTACTTAGTGCGGAATTTTTTGGTTATCAAAGATATTGAGCAAGCACCACATGTTGAAGGATCTATGACAATATAACTTCTATGTGGATATGAACAAACATAAATCTATACGTTGTCTTCCTTGTCCAACGTCAACAATTTTGACATATAATATTTGATGGGGGCTCACAATCACAAAATATGTCCAAGATAGTGTATTTGCATGTGAATCTTCTCTTCCCTTATTAATTCTTATATGAATTGCATCATTGACCAATGCTATGTTTGTCAAGCTCCAATAAATTTTACTACTTATACTTTTCCTTATGTGATTTCATTACTCATCATAAGATTATAATTTGATTCTTTTCATATATTTATCTTTCATTTATTTTGATTGCAACAAGAAAGTAGAGAGGAAAAAACTCAAACTAATCTTTATTATATAACCCTCAGTCGATTACATAGATGGATAAGCCATGAAACTAAGACACGAAAATAGATCATGCTAAACTTTTATTCAACTAAATAAAATTGAAACTAAAGATCGAACTAAAATAGGTAAAGGTGAGTAAAAGTGGTGGTGATACGATACCGAGGCACCTCCCCCATGCTTGGTTCAAGCCAAGGGGAGTGCCCATACCCGTGTGTTCAAGTCTCCTTCGGTGGTGATGAAGAAGGTGGTGACGATGATGTAGCCTTCTTCTACAACTTATATTTAATCATACAATCCTCCCCTAGATCATCGTTATCCAACTTGAGATTTAGTATCTTTTTGCATGATGCCGCCTTGCTCTCCTGCGGAAAACGAGATGGGATATATTGGACCTCGGGTTTGTATCTTGTAGGGAGGCTTGACTTCTTGAATTCCACATGCATGTCTCCGGGTTGAGGTAATGTATCATCCTCTTCCTCAGAGTTGTCATCCTTTGTTTCCCTCCTAGTAGCGTCTTCCTCCTCATCTAAGGTCCATAGATAGGGATAAATTTCCCTAAAGATATTTGGGTCTGCAACATAGTAATCACCATAGCTCCGCCCCTCCGAATGTTGAGATGACATATTTTCAGATCTGCCAAGAAAACAACACGAGACAAGAACAAATGATTTTTCTATGATGCGGTCGTCAAAATAGTCGGGGTATATATAGAGAATTTTTATTCATGGGAAGCAAGCATATGGAAGGGAACAAGAGTCAGGAAGGTGTCCGAGGTGGGCACAACCCACCAGGGTGCGCCCAGGGGTGCCTGGCGCGCCCTCGATCAACTTTTGGTTTATTTCTTTATTTCCAAAATTTTCTAATATTCCAAAACTGACAAAAAAATTGCGGATTTTTCGTAGTCTATGTACTTACCGTATCATGTATCTCCTATTTTTGTAGAACTCTGGAGTGTTCCGAAAGGTTTCTTTTATGTGTTCCTCCAATGTCATGATTTCGATAACATTGCTTTTAACATTAATATGCGTACCTGAGATGTAATGCTTATGTCTTTGTCCATTAACCACCTTCGGGTTAGTACCTTCGGCGATATTAATCTTGATAGCTCTAGAACGATAAACCTCTTTGATACTATAAGGTCCTTCCCATTTGGAGAGAAGCTTACCTACAAAAAATCTTAAACAAGAGTTGAACAAAAGAACATAGTCTCCTATTTTGAATTCCCTCTTTTTGATTCTTTTGTCATGCCATATTTTTACTTTTTCTTTGAATAGTTTGGCATTTTCATAGGCTTGGGTTCTCCATTAATCTAATGAGCTGATATCAAATAGCCTTTTCTCATCGGCAAGTTTGAAATCATAGTTAAGTTCTTTAATTGCCCAAAATGCCTTATGTTCTAAGTCTAGAGGCAAATGACAAGCTTTCGCATATACCATTTTGTACGGAGACATACCCATAGGGTTTTTATAAGCTGTTCTATAGGCCCAAAGTGCATCATCTAATTTCTTAGACCAATTCTTACGAGACCTATTGACATTTTTTTTGTAATATCAATTTTATTTCTCTATTGCTAAGTTCAACTTGACCACTAGATTGAGGATGATAGGGTGATGCAATTCTATGGTTAACATCATATTTAGCAAGCATCTTACGGAAAGCACCATGAATAAAGTATGAACCAACATCAGTCATTAAATATCTTGGGCCTCCAAACCTCACGAAGATAACCTCTTTAAGCATTTTAATGGAGGTATGGTGATCATCACTACTAGTTGGAATAGCTTCCACCCACTTAGTGACATAATCAATGACAACCAAAATATGAGTGTACCCGTTAGAGGAAGGAAAAGGCCCCATATAATCAAAACCCCAAACGTCAAATGGTTCGACATCAAGTGAATAATTCATAGGAATTTCTTTACGCTTATCGATATTACCAATTCTTTGACATTCATCACAAGACAAGACGAACTTACGGGCATCCTTGAAGATAGTAGGCCAATAAAACCTAGATTGCAATACCTTGTGAGAAGTTCTATATCTCGCATGATGTCCTCCATAAGATTCGGAATGACATTTCTGTAGGATTTGTTCCTGTTCATGCTCGGGTACACAACATCTAATAATACCATCTACTCCTTCTTTATAAAGATGTGGGCCATCCCAAAAGTAATGTCTCAAGTCATATAATAATATTTTTCTTTTGTTTGTATGTGAAGCTAGGTTGTATATATTTAGCAACAATGTAATTAGCATAATCAGCATACCAAGCGGTGTTTTGAGAAACACTTATTGTAGCTAACTGTTTGTCAGGGAAACTATCATCAATAATCAGTGGGTCATCAAGAATATTTTCTAACCTAGACAAGTTGTCAACTACGGGGTTCTCAACACCCTTCCTATCAACGATGGGTAAATCAAATTCTTGAAGCAAGAGAACCCACCTAAGAGTCTAGGTTTAGCATATTTCTTTTCCATAAGATATTTTATAGCATCATGATCGGTGTGAACAATAATTTTTGAGTCAACAATGTTGGATCTAAATTTATCACAAGCAAACACAACTGCTAAAAATTCTTTTTCAGTAGTAGCATAATTTCGTTGAGCATTGTCTAGAGTTTTACTAGCATAATGGATAAAATTCAATTTCTTATCAACTCTTTGTCCTAGAACAACACCAACAACATAATCACTAGCATCACACATAATTTCAAAAGGCAAGTTCCCGTCAGGTGGTAGAACGATAGGTGCAGGGGTTAAAGCTTTCTTGAGTGTTTCAAAGGCTTCCAAACAATCATCATAAAAAACAAAACGAATATGCTTTTGCAAAACATTAGTAAAAGGACTAGAAATTTTAGAGAAGTCTTTATTGAACCTCCTTTAAAAACCAGCATGACCATGGAAACTTCGAATTCCTTAATATCTTTAGGACATGTCATTTTCTCAATTGCATCAACTTTAGCTTTATCCACCTCAATACCTCGTTCAAATATTTTATGCCCCAAGACAATGCCTACATTAACCATAAAGTGGCACTTCTCCCAATTCAAGACGTGATTAGTTTGTTCACATCGCTGCAAAACTCAATCAAGGTTGCTTAAGAAATCATCAAAAGAAGTTCCATAAATGAAAAAATCATCCATGAAAACCTCCACAATAGTTTCACAAAAAGCATAGAATATAGTAGTCATACATATTTGAAAGGTAGGAGGTGCATTCCATAATACGTCTATAACAATAGGTTCAAAAAGGGCAAGTAAAGGTGGTTTTCTTGTGATCAGATTGTGCCACATGTATTTGAGAGAAACCAGAATATTCGTCTAGAAAACAAAAGTGTGTAGTTTTAGATTATCTTTCTAGCATTGGATCAATAAAAGGCAGAGGGTAATGATTTTTTCTAGTAGCTTTATTTAAATTTCTAAAATCAATTACCATTCTATAGCCAGTGACAATTCTTTGTGGAATGAGTATATTTTTATCATTGGGAACAACATTAATACCTCCTTTCTTAGGGACACAATGAATGGTACTTACCCATCTACTATCAGCAATGGTATAGACATACCTGCTTCCATTTTAATATTTCAGTTCTTACCACTTCCTTCATCTTAGGATTCAATCGTCGTTGGTGATCAACAACGAGTTTAGCACCAGGTTCCATATTAATCTTGTGCTAACATAGAGTGGGACTAATGCCATTAAGATCATCAAGAGTATATCCAATAGAAGTCTAGTGCTTCCTTAGAACCTTTAATAATCTTTCTTCTTCATGTTCTGAAAGGTTAACACTAATAATAACATGATATATCTTTTTCTCATCAAGATAAACATACTTCAAAGTGTCAGGTAATTGCTTTAATTCGAACACAGGATCGCCTCTAGGTGGAGGAGGACCTCCAAGAGTTTAAATAGGCAAATTGTATTTCAGGAGAGGTTGTTGTTCAAAGAAAATTTGATCTATTTCGTTTCTTTCACGCAAATGCATATCATTTTCATGGTCAAGCAAATATTTTTCTAATGGATCAGTATGTCACACCCTGTGTTTGTATCACCTTCATATGTTTGGGTTTATAAAATTTTGAACCAATTAAAACTTTTTCAAGTGCTTGTGCTCATTGCAATGATGTTTGCTTGCTTGATGATTGAGGTTGTGACACTCCTAGATTCTATTCCACTTCATATTCATCTTCCTTGACCCAAACCTCTTGCCCAATGATCATGCCATGTGAATAGTGCCCAAAACTATTTTTATCAAATTTTGTTTTAACCAAAAATGATTTATTCAAATTAGGTTTCCAGAAAACCTTTGAAATGTGGTTTGCACTGCAAGTCCTCAAATTGGGTGGATTCTTCTTACCCAAAAGCTTTATTTCAAACCTACTATATATAAGACTTTTCAAAACCACCAAATATTAATTTTAAAGATTATCTTTATATTTTATTTAAAGGCTTTTTCTTAAGACCAGAAATGGTTTTTCATAGGTAAAAATATTTAAATGCTTTGAAAATGTTTGAGAAAAATTAGGGAAACTCAGTGGCCATATATTTTCCATATGTATTAGTTTCAAGACAAGGGCATGTTAAAATCATGGGGAAAACCCCTCCAAACCCTTTCTGTTCAAAACAAACTTTTGTAATATTTATATAAGAAATATTCTCAAAAAATTACAGGAAAATTCTAGCAAGTCAACACTATCATAGGTGATGATCTTGCAAAGTTTCACCTCAATCTAAGTTGATTTGGTTCATCAAACCATCCCAAAACCCTTCTTGTCCAGATTTGAATTTGAGCAACTTTACATTGTGTAGTTTCTCCCCTTTTCCCCAAATTTTGTGGGCATTCACTAATGACCAAATAGTGGTGCTACACTAAGTGGTGCACCAAGGGTAAATATTAGCATCACTGGATCTACATAAACCTAATTCTGTTAATTTCTAGGGTTTGCCAAGTCTACATTGTCAACTTTTTTCACTTGGGATGAAACTTGGCGAATCCTCTCATTTTTACCTAGACCTTGACCCTGTTGAATATCTTAGTGATTTGGTAAATATTTCTTTCCCAAAACCCTATCAAACAGATTCTGGTCCATTCTTGAAACCACCATTTCCACCCCTTACTCTTTTACCCTTTCCCCCAAAATTTTACCACGCCTCCTGGCAATGCCCAAGCACCCTCAATAAGAATCCCAAGTCATCAAGCCACTGGTAGGTGGGGTAAAACCCCCCATTTACCCCTTGGATATCACCATTTATTTCCCACTCACCCTTTTCTTCTACCCTAAGGCATCTCCAGAGCCCTCCCCTAGCCTCTCCTAGCTCTTGGGCATCTCCAGTAGCCCCAAGACGCAAGAAGACATGCGGGTGGGGTTAAAATATACCAGGGAACGCCATATGGGCGCTCTGGAGCGTGCTACACTATGCTCCCGCACTGTAGCCCCCCCGGCGCCGCCCGACAGCTTTGGGCCTCCCCTGCATGTCCCCCTGGTCGGCCTCGATGTTCGCACCATGGCAGGCGGTCGGCCCCCTCTCTCTCCTCTCTCTGCCGACCCCCCTCGCATGTGCCCGACGCCGCCCGAGCCAGCCAACGTGCGAGCTCGCACGCACGGGCACCAGACCCCTTCCTCGCTCTCTCTCTCTCCCTTACCCTGGACCTGGACCGCGTCCAGGAACTCCCTAGACTCAAACCGGAGCCCCTCGTGGCCTGTGTCGACGGCTTTGCCCTCGCCGGCACACCACAGTGTGGTGAACGGGTTCCCCCTATAAAAAGGGCCTCCCCCAAGCTCTCTCCCCTTCTCTAGCCCCCTCTCCTCCTCTATCGTCCACCCATAGAGCCCCAGCTGCTCCCCGTGATCGAAGCGCTCGGGATCGACCGAAGATCGCCGCGGCGTCGCCATCGTCGATCTCCCGCTAGCGGCCTCCTCCGGCTCTCCTTCTTCTCCAGCTGGTCCTCCCTCGCCATGCTGACGCATTTCCCCCTTCTCCCTGTCCCTTTTGTAGCAAGGGATGACCACACCGACCCCCTCCCGAAGCTTCTCCACTGCGGGACCTCATCGCCAGCGATCTGCGCCTCCCCGACGGCCATCTCCGGCACCCCCCAAATGGCGGCAACCTCTTGAGTCCATCTCCGCCCTCCGCTTCCCTCGTAGTGCCCTTCCTTAGCGCCGGTGAGCGCCCTCCCCCTCCTGTCAAGAGGAAGGAGATGACAGGTGGCCTCCACCTGTCATCCCCACGCCCATTTCCCTCTCCCTCTCTCTCGCTGACGCTAGGGCCCACACGTCAGGTTCAAACTTGGCCGCGTATGCGCCTGTTGCTCAGCTAGGCCGGCCTGTCCGGTTGGCCCAGTGCGGCTGGGCACTTAGCCCAGGGCACAGTGCCCTGTTTCTTTTTCTTTTTTTCTGTTTTCCTTCCAAAGAGTCCACAGGGCACAAATTATATATAATTCCAATTATTTTTCCACTTAAATTCTTATAATATTCCATAGAATTTATTAGTGCCATTGGTAAAAATGTTTGAAAACATTTTATGTATTGTTTTAATTTAAAACCCTTATTTGGCATTATAAGATCCTATTTTAAATAGTTTTAAAAACCTTTTTGAGGTCAAAAACCTAGACAAATATTTTTAGTATAGCATGTGGTATTTATCAGAATCGGGTGACATTTTTTATAGTAGTTTGTGTGCTTTGTTTTGGTATGTTGCTTATTTTTATCGCCATTTTATCGTGACGATAGATTGCGTGGTTGACGAAGAAGTTGGACCCGAAGTCTTCGAAGACCTCGGAGACTTTGTTGAGCCAGGCAAGCATCCCTTTGACCATGTTAAGAAATTTTTTCATGCATGACATATAGCACTTGTTGTTTTGATGTTTGACCATGATGTGGTATTCCCCCTTCAGTGGGATGCCTCCGATACTTTTCCGTTGGCACTTGCATCGTGCATGACCTTACCACCTTATGAGGGTTGTGCGGGTGGGTGTAGATAGGATACTAGTAGAGGCTACGCAAGAGGGATGGGATTTATGCATAGTGATGGGAAGGAAGAAATGATTTCAAAGGCATTTTGAAAACCCCGTCGGATGCCACTAATGCTTGAGGGAGATATTGATGAGATGGGTGACCACTTGAGAAAGAAATGGTGTACCGTAGCAAGTGAGTATGTGTTTTCTAAAACGGATTAGATTTAAGGTCTGCTGACCATCCCAACCTTACATGCGCAACCATGATACCCCTTATGGTATGGGGCTTTGTTGATTACCATGCTGGGTACTGGCAAGGAGCCTGCATTACTAGTGCCGGGAGTGGCATGGTCACTATCGATACGGGGTCGTACCAGAATGGACGATCATGCGCTGTCTTTACAGGCACCGGGCACACCGTTGGTGCCCTCATGGATGGTACGATTAGAGCGAGGCTTGTGTGATGTACATCGTGAGGGCTGGGTACCAATCGAGTGGACTCTTTGATTAGTACTGCTAGGGGAAAGGCATTGCTCGAGTGCTTACCTCGGGTATGTTCTATACCGCGAGTCATGGATGACACCGAAGTACCTCGAGTCTTGTGGGTAAAGTGTGCAACCTCTGCAGAGTGTAAAACTATTAGAATAGCCGCGTCCGTGGTCATGTACAGTTGGAGGTACTTCTTAAACTATGTCCAGATGTTTTCGCAAACTTGATGTGTGTGTGGATACACGAAGATGGTACTTGAGCTATGTCCGATGACTTAGCGTGGCAATTGAACTAAGCCAGATGACTTAGCGTGGCAATTGAACTAAGTCCGGTGACTTAGCATGATTAATGAACATGTGATATTCAACCCCTGCTTACGATGACATATGTAACTTGATTATATGGGTATCTACCAAAATTTGATGCATGTTCACCTCATTACTTGATCATGTCATTGCACTAAAAATTAGCTTTCCGCAAATTACCTACTTAGTGCTATATCATGCATCATTGTTACCTTGTTCCATAACTTGGGATGCTTGCGAGTATATTCAAAGTACTCATTGGCTTGCCAATGGTTATTTGATTGGCCATGCATGGAAGAACAAGAGTATGTTGAAGAGTTCGTTGGTGACGAACAAGCAAACTAGGACGCTTCCCAGTCGGAATGCCTGTAGGTTGAGGCATATGGCATGGGTTCACGCTTTCAATCATGATTTCCGCTGCTTGTTCTATTTAAGTGTTTGGCCCTTGTGGCCCTATCTATGTAATACTAGACCTTGATGGTCTTTATTTGTGTAAGATGCTAAATGTGGATGTAAGGCTCTCGTTATTCAGCTTCTGTGTGTTCAGTGAGCATTGATCTCTGGGATCACTATACACGTGCATTCGGTGATCTCGACGTATGAGTTGGGGTCTCCATAGAGCTGGTATCAGAGCCATCCTGACTGTAGGAAGCCCTTAGTTAGCATGGAAGTTAGTCAGGATAAAACCTTTTTCAAAACTACACCTAGCACCTATACTTAGGAATTCTGCACTATTTACCCCTTATATTCTTCACACAACACTCTGCTGACTATCCTCCTTTCAAACCTTTGTAGATTGCCGTCGTACCCGAAGCCTTCCTCACATCCGGCTTTCCCTTACTCCTTGGGGATAGCCTAGAGAAGTGCCAGTTTTGCCAGCCACCCATCTTCTCTACCACGAGCACTGGGTCGATGCCGTCACGAAGGAGTACCACGTGGATGTGGTCGTGAAGGCAAATGACTCCCCGACTAGTTGGTTCTTTGAAGTACCACGGATGGAGACCATGATACTTGCGGTCAAGACAGCTGCACGCAAGGCACTCCTACACCTTCGAGACATCATTCCAGAGATGGCTGACGAGCTGGCTACTCGCTACCTTCCCTTCAGGAAGGATAACCTTGGCCAGAGTTGGACGCTGATTGCGACCAAGGAAGATGGCACACCACTCAGGTTCCAGACCTACTTCAGCCTCTCCACCGACAGCCTGGTTCATAACCTGATGAAGGAGTTCGTAAAGCTCCGCGAGGAACTTCACCACACCCGAGAGCTACTTCGGCAAGCCAAGACGAAGCCAAACAAGATCAAGAAGGATGGAGACCCCGAAGGACGACCAACTGTCGCTTATCGAGGAGGAGTACCCTCAGCTAGTGATGCACCGACACGTCCTCATCGCATGAGTGCGAAGGTGTACCGTGAGCTATTCACCGACCCACCTGCAAAGCATTGTCGGGATGGACCTCCTCGCTCCCCGACCCCTTCGATCGGGAATGATGCCCGTTCAGATGATGAACAGGAGGAGGACCCAGAGGAGCGTGACTACGAGACCGAGCACTCCACCACCTGAGTCCGAGAACCCCTATGGTAGGATCAGTCATGTACCCCTCATGCGAAGTCGAGTCTGTGTTATGGTTCATATGAAACAATGTGTGCTTGTTGTTTGTTTTGTTCTTTGTGTTTCGATGCAAGTCACGCTTTTGCCTTAGGCAACATGTAAGCGACTCCATCGTCTATCTTAATATATTTGTTGGTCTTTCAACCCTTGTTTTACCACACTTGCATGTGACCAACCCCCTTAGGCACGCTTTTCCATTGTTGCTTTTCCTATCGTCTATCCCAGTTGTTTGACTTGGCTGCTCCAAACAGGATGGTGACTGCTACCCGCAACATCTCCTTCACCAACCCTGAAGCCGGCAACTCAAGTCAGCAACAGGGAGCTGCTGGAGCTGCTCATGCTGGAGGATACCAGGAGCAGCCACAGGGCGACATTCCCCTGCCACCACCTCCACTGGAGAACATGACCATAACTTAGTTTCTCCAAGTTCTCCAGGAGGAATGCCAAGACAACAATGCTGATATCCAGCAGATGGCTCAGGCCCTTGTGAACAACCAGTAGCAAGGCAGGAACGACAATGGTCACTCCACTCTGTCTGAGTTCCTGAGGAATTCGCCCCCAACCTTCACTAAGACTGATGAACCTTTGGATGTTGATGACTAGATCTACACCATCCAGGACCTCCTTGCATTGGTCAATTGCAATGAGGACTGTGAGAAGGTGTTGTATGCCTCTCACTGCCTCGGAGGTACCACCTGAGCTTGGTGGGATGGATTCAAGGTCATGCAAGGCAAGCGTGTGATCACCTGGAAGGACTTTAAGGAAGGATTCCGCACTTCCCATATTCCTTCTGGGATCATGGCTATCAAGAAAAGAGAATTCCGAGTGATGAAGCAAGGAAGTGGCTCTGTCAAGGAGTACCTACAGAAGTTCAACCTGCTGTCTAGGTACGCACCTGAAGATGTCAACATGCAGGCTGCCAAGAAGGAGCGCTTCATGGAAGGACTTCAACAGACCCTGCAGTATCAGCTCATCGTCTGCGACTGTCGTACCTTCTTCGACCTGGTGAACAGGGTCCTCATGCTGGAAGACAAGCATCATGCCATAGACGACACTCGCAAGCGCAAGATGATCAGCAAGGGTAGCTCAAGCAACCAGAAGCCTCGCCCCTGGCAGCCAGCCTCAGCCAAGCCGACCTATCAGCCACCGCGGGCTAGACCTCCTACGCCTCGTCTGAGCTACCAGCCTTGGCAGTATGCCAATCCCAGGCCCTCTAACAACAACAACCCCAATAACAACAACGGTTACAGAAGCTTCAACAACAACCCTGGACAAGTCGCTTGCTTTGGATGTGGTCAACTCGGACACATCTCTAGGCTGTGTCCCAACGAGAAGCCAGATGCATCGCGCCCCAATGCGCTAGCTCAAGGTCAAGCCCGTGGAGCACCACCAAGGAACCCCACTCCCCGTAACCAGCCCAATAATGGCAAGGGTCGTGTGAATCACGTCACCACTGAGGAAGCCCAGGAAGACCCCGGACATCATACTGGGTACGTTCCTCGTCAACTCAACCCCAGCAACAGTATTGTTTGATTGTGGAGCTTCACATTCTTTTGTCACCCAAAAGTTTGCACTAGAAAGTGGCATGAAACCTACACCCCCTGGGTAGTCGTATGTTGATACAAACCCCGGGTTCAGTTATGAAGTCCGAGATAGGGTGTAAAGGAGTGAAGATTGATATCAACAGGGTAGACTTCCTAGCAGACCTTATATTTCTGGATTCACCAGGCTTGGATGTCATCCTTGGCATGAACTGGTTGACCAAGCACCAAGGCATGTTAGACTGTGCCAAGAGGATTGTCACCATTACCAATAACCAAGGAGTGGAAGTCAAGTATGTTCCCAACCCTGCCTCCACTCAAGCCCCTCAGGCTAACTGTCTATCGGGAGTTGAGTTGGATCAAGTGCTAGTAGTATGTGAATACCCGGATGTGTTTCCTAATGAGCTGCCCGGAATGCCTCCTGACCGCGACATTGAGTTCACCATTGATCTTATGCCCGGATCAAGGCCCATTTATAAGAAGGCCTACATGATGGGATCTGAAGAGTTGGCTGAATTGAAGAAGCAACTAGCAGAGCAGCTCAGAAAAGGATTTATTCGCCCTAGTGCCTCTCCTCGAGGATCGCCTGTTCTATTTGTGTCGAAGAGGTACGGAACTATCAGATTTTGTGTTGGTTTCCGTTCTCTCAATGAAGTCACGACAAAGAACAAGTACCCACTCCCCAAGATCGAAGATCTGTTTGATCAGTTGAATGGAGACAAGGTGTTCTCTAAGATCGACCTCAGGTCCGGGTACTATCAGCTGAAGATCAGACCCCAAGACATTCCGAAGACGGTGTTTGTAACCTGTTATGACCTGTATGAATACACGGCCATGCCATTTAGGTTAACTAATGCCCCTTCCTACTTCATGTACCTCATGACTAAGGTCTTCATGGAGTACTTGGACAAGTTCGTTGTCGTCTTCATTCATGACATTCTTGTCTTCTCCAAGTCTGAAGAAGAACTTGAGGAACACTTAAGATTGGTCCTAGAGAGGCTTCGAGAGCACCAGCTTTATGCCAAGTTCATCAAGTGTGAATTCTGGGTGCATGAAGTTGGATTCTTGGGTCATGTGTTGACTGCAGAAGGATTACCAGTGGAACCTTCCAAGATTGAAGTCGTGACTGAATGGCAAACCCCAACCACCGTCAAGGAAGTCAGGAGCTTCCTCAGACTCACGGGCTATTACCGCAAGTTTGTGGAAGGGTTCTCAAGAATTGCCCGACCCATGACCCAGTTTTTGAAGGACAAGAAGTTCGAGTGGACAACTAAGTGCGAGGAAAGATTCTAGGATCTCAAGAAGAGATTGACCACAGCCCCTATTTTGGCCACCCCTGGTATTCACAAGGAGTTTGTGATATATTGTGATGCATCAAGAACCGGGCTTGGAGGTGTTCTGATGCAAGAAGGCAGAGTTGTAGCATATCTATCCAGACAGCTACGACCTCATGAAGAGAACTACACAACTCATGATCTCGAGTTGGCAGCCGTGGTTCATGCCTTGAAGACATGGCGACATTACCTTCTGGGGAAGCAATGTGAGATATTCACAAACCACAAGAGTTTGAAGTATACCTTCACTCAATGGGAATTGAACATGAGGCAACAAAGATGGTTGGAGTTGATCAAGGATTATGACCACAGTGTTCACTACCACCTCGGAAAGGCCAACGTGGTAGTAGACGCCTTAAGCAGAAAGGCTTGTTCCTTGAATGCTATGATTAAGGAAAGGCTACTCGCCCTGTATGAAGAGCTTGAAAGCTTCGGCTTGGAACTGGTTGCACCCGGATTCCTCGCCAACCTCGAAGCAAAGCCTACCTTGATGGATGATATTAAGGAAGCTGAGAAGGGACACGAGAGCATTCAAGGCATCAAGAGGAAGACCAAGGCAGGCAAGGCCCCAGGATTCTCGGTGCATGAACAAGGAGTTGCATGGTTCGGGAATCGCATGTGCGTACCCCAACAAAGAGGAGCTCAAGAACCTGATCTTGCAAGAAGCTTGTGACACTCCATACTCCATCCATCCTGGAGGAACCAAGATGTATCAATACCTCAAGACAAGATTTTGGTGGCATGGCATGAAATGGGAGATAGGCACCTTTGTCGCCAAGTGTGACATATGCCAGAGAGTCAAAGCTGAGCACTAGCGGACCGCTGGGCTATTGCATCCTCTCAAAGTGCCTGAATGTAAGTGGGACAAAGTCGGGATGGATTTCATCACCGGTTTACCAAGGTCAAGCAAAGGACATGATTCCATTTGGGTCATTGTCGACCACCTGAACAAGGTAGCCCATTTCATTCCAGTCAAGACCACCTATGATGGTAACAAGTTAGCCAGCCTCTACATCGAGGGTATCGTGAGCCTTCATGGAGTTCCAAAGGAGTTTGTGTCAGATCGAGGCACCCATTTCACCTCATGATTCTGGAAGATGTTGCAAGAAGCTATGGGAACCAACCTCTCCTTCAGCACTGCTTTTCACCCTCAGACCGGTGGTCAAACAGAACGAGTGAATCAGATACTCGAAGATATGCTCTGCACTTGTGTTTTTGCATATGGAGCCAAGTGGGAAGATTGCCTACCGTTCGCCAAGTTCTCCTACAACAACAGCTATCAGTCGGGTCTTCAAATGGTACCATTTGAGGTGTTGTATGGACGCATGTGCCGTACTCCCCTCAACTAGTCAGAGACCGGAGAAGGACTAATTTTTGGATCGGACATCCTACGCGAAGTTGAAGAGCAAGTTCAACTTGTTCGAGAGCACCTTGAGACCGCCAAGTCAAGACAGAAGAGCCACGCCGACTCTCACCACCGAGAACTGAACCTCAACGTCGAAGATTATGTTTACCTTCGAGTCACGCCTCTCAAGGGGACCAAGCGTTTCCACGTCAAGGGAAAGCTCGCACCCAGGTTCATCGGCCCCTTCAAGGTCATCGCAAGACGTGGAGAAGTTGCCTACCAGCTAGAGCTACCTTCCGAGTTGTCAGATGTGCACAACATCTTTCATGTGTCACAACTCTGGAAGTGTCTACAAGTTCCCAACCGCCCCGACCTCTATAAGGACATCGACCATCAAGCCATCGATATTCAGCCAGACCTCACTTATCGTGAGAGGCTGGTTTGCATTTTGGATGAAGCCGAGCGCTGCACCCGAAGCCGAACCATCAAGTACTTCAAGGTCTAGTGGAGAAACCACACTAAAGCTGAAGAAACTTGGGAGCGTGAAGACTATCTTAGATCTGAGTTCCCTTAACTTTTTAGCACTTAGCTTAGGAATCTCGGGGCTGAGATTCTTGTAAGGGGGAAGGTCTGTCACACCCTGTGTTTGTATCACCTTGATATGTTTGGGTTTATAAAATTTGGAACCAATTAAAACTTTTTGAAGTGCTTGTGCTTGTTGCAATGATGTTTGCTTGCTTGATGATTATGGTTGTGGCACTCCTAGATTCTATTCCACTTCATATTCGTCTTCCTTGACCCAAACCTCTTGCCCAATGATCATGCCATGTGAATAGTGCCCAAAACTATTTTTATCAAATTTTGTTTTAACCAAAAATGATTTATTCAAATTAGGTTTCCAGAAAATCCCTGAAATGTGGGTTGCACTGCAAGTCCTCAAATTGGGTGGATTCTTCTTCCCCCAAGGCCTTATTTCAAACCTACTATATATAAGACTTTTCAAAACCACCAAATATTAATTTTAAATATTATATTTATATTTTATTTAAAGGCTTTTTCTTAAGACTAGAAATGGTTTTTCATAGGGAACTTTTTTATTTAAATGCTTTGAAAATATTTGAGAAAATTTAGGGAAACACAGTGGACATATATTTTCCATATGTAGGTGGGGCAAAAACCCCCATTTACACATAGATAGCACCATTTCTTTCCCTCTCACCCTTTTCTTATACCCTAAAGCATCTCCAGTGCCCTCCCCTAGCCTCTCCTAGCCCTTGGGCATCTCCAGTAGCCCCAAGACACAAGAAGACATGCGGGTGGGCATAAAATATGCCAGGGCACGCCATATGGGCGCTCTAGAGCGCGCTACAGTGCGCTTCCGCACTATAGCCGCCCCTTCCCGACACCGCCCAATAGCCTTGGGCCTCCCCCGCGTGTCCCCCTGGCCGGCCTCGATGTCCGCAGGTCGGCAGGCGGTCGGCCCCCTCTCTCTCCTCTCTCCTCCGACCCCTTCCCCACTCTCCCGGCCAACGCGTGAGCTTGCACACGCGGGCACCAGACCCCTTCTCCGCTCTCTCTCTCTCCCTCTCCCTGGACCTGGACCGCGTCCAGGAACTCCCTGGACTCAAACTGGAGCCCCCCATGGCCTGTGGCGTCATCCTTGCCCTCACCGGCACACCATAGTGCAGTTAACCGGTTCCTCCCTATAAAAAGGGCCTCCCCAAGCTCTCTCCCCTTCTCTGGCCCCCTCTTCTCCTCTATCGTCCACACACCCATAGAGCCCCAGCTCCTCCATGTGCTCGAAGCGCTTGGGATCGACTGGAGATCGCCGCGGCATCACCACCGTCGTTCTCCCGGTAGCGGCCTCCTCCGGCTCTCCTTCTTCTCCAACTGGTCCTTCCTCGCCACGTTGACACATTTCCCCCTTCTCCCCATCCCTTTTGCAGCAAGGGACGACCACACTGACCCCCTCCCGAAGCTCCTCCACTGCGGGACCTCGTCGCCGGCGATCTGTGCCTCCCCGACAGCCATCTCCAGCACCCCCCGAACGGCGGCAACCTCCTGAGTCCATCCCTGCCCTCCGCTTCCCTCACCGTGCCCTTCCTCGCCGCCGATGAGCGCCCTACCCCTAAACCCTAAACCCCCACCTGTCATCCCAACGCCCCTCTCCCTCTCCCTCTCTCTCGCTGACGCTGGGGCCCACATGTCAGGTTCAAACCTGGCCGCGCGCGCGCCTGCAGCTCAGCTGGGCCGGCCTGGCCGGTTGGCCTAGTGCGGCTGGGCACTTAGCCCAGGGCACAGTGCCATGTTTCTTTTTCTGTTTTCCTGTTTTCCTTCCAAAAATTCCACAAGGCACAAATTAAATCTAATTCCAATTATTTCTCCACCTAAATTCTTATAATATTCCATAGAATTTATTAGTTCCATTGGTAAAAATGTTTGAAAACATTTTATGTATTGTTTTAATTTAAAACCCTTATTTATCATTATAAGCTCCTGTTTTAAATAGTTTTAAAAACCTTTTTGAGTTCAAAAACCTAGACAAATATTTTTAGTATAGCATGTGGTATTTATCAGAATAGGGTGACATTTTTTTATAGTAGTTTGTGTGCTTTGTTTTGGTATGTTTCTTCTTTTTATCGCCATTTTATTGTGACGATAGGTTGTGTGGTTGACGAAGAAGACCCCGGAGACTTTGTTGACCTAGGCAAGCAGCCCCTTGACCATGTTAAGAAACTTTTCATGCATGACATAGAGCACTTGTTGTTTTGATGTTTGACCATGATCTGGTATTCCCACTTTGGTGGGATGCCTCTAATACTTTTTCGTTGCACTTGCATCGTGCATGACCCTACCACCTTATGGGGGTTGTGCGGGTGGGTGTAGTTAGGATGCAAATAGATGCTATGCAAGAGGGATGGGATTTATGCATAGTGATGGGAAGGAAGAAATGATTTCAGAGGCTTTTCGAAAACCTAGTCGGGTGCCACTAATGCCCGAGGGAGATATTGATGAGATGGGTGACCACTTGAGAAAGAAGTGGTGTACCAGAGCAAGTGAATATGTGTTTTCGAAAATGGATTAGATTTAAGGTCTGCTGACCATCCCAACCTTACATGCGCAACCACAATACCCCTTATGGGACGAGGCTTTGTTGATTACCTTGGTGGGTACTGGCAAGGATCCTGCATTACTAGTGGCAGGACTGATGTGGTCACTCTCGATACGGAGTGATACCGGAATGGACGATCATGCGCTGTCTTTACAGGCACCGGGCACACTATTGGTCCCCTCATGGATGGTAGGATCAAAGCGAGGCTCGTGCGATGTACATCGTGAGGGCTGGGTACCAATCGAGTGGACACTTTGTTTAGTACAGCTAGGGTAAAGGCATTGTTCAGGTGCTTACCTCGGGTATGTTCTATACAGCGAGTCGTGGATGACTCGGAAGTTCCCCGAGTCTTGTGGGTAAAGCGTGCAACCTCTGCAAAGTGTAAAACTATTTGAATCGCCGCGTGTGTGGTCATGGACAGTTGGAGGTCCTTCTTAAACTACATCCGGATGTTTTCACAAACTTGGGGTGTGTGTGTGTGGATACATGAAGATGGTACTTGAGCTAAGTCTGATGACTTAGCGTGGCAATTGAACTAAGTCCGATGACTTAGTGTGGCAATTGAACTAAGTCCGATGACTTAGCGTGATGAATGAACATGAGATGTTTAACCCCTGCTTACGATGACATCTGTAACTTGATTATATGGGTATCTACCAAAAGTTGATGCATGTTCACCTCATTACTTTATCATGTCATTGCACTAAAAATTAGCTTTCCGCAAATTACCTACTTAGTGCTATATCATGCATCATTATTACCTTGTTCCACAACTTGGGATGCTTGCGAGTACATTCAAAGTACTCATTGGCGTGCCACTGGTTATTTAATTGGCCAGGCATGGAAGGATAGGAGTATGTTGAAGACTTCGTTGGTGACGAACATGCTAACTAGGAAGCTTCCCAGTCAGAATGCCTGTAGGTTGAGGTAGATGGCATGGGTTCACGCTTTCGATCAAGATTTCCACTGCTTGTTCTATTTAAGTGTTTGGCCCTTGTGTCCCTATCTATGTAAGACTAGACCTTCATGGTCTTTATTTGTGTAAGACGCTAAATGTGGATGTAAGGCTCTTGTTATTCAGCTTCTGTGTGTTCAGTGAGCATTGATCTCTGGGATCACTGTACATGTGCATTCGGTGATCTTGACTTATGAGTCGGAGTCCCCACACAGTAGGAGGCACAACAATAGAAGCAAGACCAATTATTTCATCCTTACTAAATAATGCTTTATCACGAGGTTGTCTACTAAACTTGGAAAAGTTAAACTTGTGAGACACACCACCAAAACTAACATCGACAATTTGTTTTTCACATTCTATTGTAGAGTCAACAGTGCTCAAGAAAGGTCTACCAAAGATAATGGGAACAAAGTCATCTTGTGGGAACCAAGGACTATAAAATCAGTAGGGTATTTTACTTTCCCACACAAGACTTCAACATCTCTATCCTTCCCAAGTGGTGTGATGGTGTCTCTATTAGCAAGTTTAATAGTAAAATCAATGTCTTCTATTTCAACAAGTGCTATTTCATCCATAATTTCTTGGTATAAGCTAAAAGGGATAACACTCACACTAGCACCCAAATCAAATAAACCATGATAGCAATGATCTCCTATTTTAATTGAAACAATAGGCATGCCTTCTATGGGTCTATGTTTATCTTTTTCATCGGGTTTAGCAATTATAGCAGCTTCCTCACAGAAGTAGATAACATGCCCATCAATATTTTCTACCAAGATATCTTTAACTATATAAACACTAGGTTCTACCTTAATTTGCTCAGGGGGTTTATGTGCTCTTATATTACTCTTACGAACCACCTTGATACCTTAGCATGTTCCTTTATCCTAATAGGGAAAGCTGGTTTTTCAATATAAGTGGTAGGCACAACTGGATCAACATTGTAAATCATGGTTTCTTCTTTAGCTATGACCGGTTCTTTAAGTTCTTCTTTAATAGGGGGATGATATTTAAACCACTTTTCCTTAGGGATATCAACGTGAGTGGCAAATGCTTCACACAAAGATGCTACTATCTCAGAGTCAAGTCTATGTTTAGTGCTCAACTTGTGAAAAGTATCAGTATTCATAAAAGATTTAACACAATCAAACTCAAGCTTTATACCTGACTCATTACCTTTATCGAGTTCCCAATCTGTAGAGTTGCGTTTAATTCTTTCTAAGAGATCCCACTTGAATTCAATAGTCTTCTTCATATAAGAACCAACACAAGAAGTATCAAGCATGGATTGATCATTATGAGAAAGCCGAGCATAAAAATTCTGAATTAACTTCTCTCGGGATGTCATGATTGGGGCATGAATATAACATTGACTTAAGCCTCCCCCAAGCTAGAGTAACACTTTCTCCATCACAGGACCAAAAATTATATATATAATTCCGATCACGATGAACTAGATGGATGGGATAAAACTTTTGGTGGAATTCCAATTGCAAACGATTCCACTTCCACAATCCAAGATCATCACATAGCATATACCATGTCAATGCTTTCCCTTCAAAGATAAAGGGAAGACCTTCTTCATAGTTTCATCTCCGGGTAAACCTGCAAGCTTAAATAATCCACAAATTTGGTTTACATATAATAGGTGCATATCAGGATGTTCAATTCCATCTCCTGCATAAGGTTTAGCAAGCAGTTGTTCTACCACTTCCGAAGGAATTTCATAACCAATATTTTCAGTAGGTGCAGTAGGTTGATACATCTCCAACGTATCTATAATTTTTTCTTGTTCCATGTTGTTATATTATCAATCTTGGATGTTTTACAATCATTTTATAGCAACTTTATCTCATTTTTTTGGGACTAAACTATTGACATAGTGCCAAAGTGCCAGTTGCTATTTTTGGTTGTTTTTTACTTCATAGAAAATCAGTACCAAACGGGGCCCAATAGCTACGGGAATTTTTGGAGAATTTTTATGGAGCAGAAGAGCCAGGATGGGCCAAAGAGCATCAGGAGAGGGGGCCAGGATGGCCATCCTCCACCAGGGTGCGCCAGAGGCCCCTGGCGAGACCGGGTAGAGGGTGCCCACCTCGGGCACCCCCTCAACCGAATGTTTGGCCTATAAATTCCCAAACAGTTGGAAAACCATAGAAGATTCGACGAAACGCAATTCCATCTGCCGCAAGTTCCAGAACCTCGAGGTCTAATCTAAAACCATCACAAAGGGGTTCATCTTCATCATAGGTGCCTCTTCGACGATGCGTGAGTAGTCCACCATAGAACTACGGGTCCGTAGGGAGTAGCTAGATGAATTCCTCTCTCTCTATGATTCTCAATACAATGGTCTCTTGGAGATCTATTTGATGTAATGACTTTTGCGTTGTGTTTGTTGGGATCTGATGAATTTTGAGTTCATGATCAGTTTCTATCCATGAATATGATTTGAGTCTTCTTTGATATCTTATTTCATGATTACTTATAGCCTCATATTTCTTGTTCGAATCTTTGATTTAGTTAGGCCAACTAGATCGACTTTTCTTACCATGGGAAGAGGTGCTTTGTGATGGGTTCGATCTTGCAGTGTTCTTTCCGAGTGACAGAAGGGGCAGCAAGACACACACGTATCATTGCCATTAAGGGTAATAAGATGGGTTCTATTTCTACATGAATAGATCTTGTCTACATCATGTCACCATTTTATTGCATTACTCCATTTCTCTATGAACTTAATACACTAGATGCATGCTGGATAGCGGTCGATATGTGGAAATAGAAGTAGATGCAGAATCGTTTTGGTCTACTCGTCTTGGACGTGATGCCTATATAATGATCATTGCCTGGATATCGTCATGATTATTTGATCTTCTATCAATTGCCCAACAGTAATTTGTTCACCAACTGTGTGCTATACTCATGAGAGAAGCCACTAGTGAAACCTACGCCCCCCGAGTCTACTTTTCCAACATATTGCTTTCCGATCTACTCTTTTCCCGCTTTGTTTTCAGATCTATATACCCAAAAAAATCCAAAAATACCTTGCTGCACTTTTTGTTTACTTCTTTTATTTTGTGTTCTTGCGAGATATATTTGCCAAAACTATTATTACCTAATCTTTCTTATTACCGTAGAGATCTTGACAACCTCTCTTTCACGTCGGGTTGGAAGTATTTGTTATTTGTTTGCAGGTGCTATTTACGTGGGTGCGTGATCTTCCTCAACGGATTGATACCATGGTTTCATAACTGAGGGAAATACTTACCGTTGTTGTGCTGCATCATCTCTTCCTCTTTGGGGAAATGCCGATGTAGTCTCAAGCCATGTAATAGGTTGAGGGGAAAATAATTGTGATTCCTGTCGAGGTGAAGATACTCCGAACAAAGCCCTCAAAGGATTGTTTTTCATAGTAGCAAGTAGCAATAAATTCCAGCATGTAGTATAAGTTTTTTCTTTACCGATTTCCACTTACCAAGAGTGCTTCACTCCCTGGCAACGGCGCGAGAAAAGAGTCTTGATGACCCACAAGTATAGGGGATTGATTTTAGTCCTTTCGATAAGTAAGAGTATCGAACCCAATGAGGAGCAAAAGGAAATGACAAGCGGTTTTCAGCAAGGTAATTTCTACAAGCACTGAAATTGTAGGTAACAAATAGTTTGATAGCAAGATAATAGGTATTGAGCAAGTAATGGTAACGGTATGTGAGGTGAAGCAAGGTAGCCCAATCCTTTTGTGGCAAAGAACAGGCCAGAACAATCTCTAGTAATAGGCAAAGTGTTCTTGAGGGTACACGGGGATTTCATCTAGTCACTTTTATCATGTTGGTTTGATTTGTGTTCCCTACTTTGATAATTTGATATGTGGGTGGACCGGTGCTTGGGCGTTTTTCTTACTTGAACAACCTCCCACTTATGATTAACCCCCTCACAAGCATCCGCAACTACGAGAAAAGTATTAATATAAAATCTAACCATAGCATTAAACGTTTGGATCCAAATCAGGCCCTTACGAAGTAGGGCATAAACTAGGGTTTAAGCATTTGTGACTCTAGCAACCCATCATCTAATAAATACTCCACAATGCATTACCTTAGGCGAATGAATGGTGAAGTGTCATGTAGTCAACGTTCACATGACAGCACTAAGGGAATCACAACATACATATCTTCAAAATATCGAACATATATCAAATTCACCTCATTACTTGCAACATGACTTATCCCATGATCTCAAGAACAAACGTAACTACTCACAAATAATAAACATGCTCAAGATCAGAAGGGTATTGAATAGCATAAAGGATCTTAACATATAATCATCCACCAAATAAACCATATAGTAATCAACTACTCAAGGTAATCAACACTACTAGTCACCCACAGGTATCAATCTGAGGTTCCGGTACAAAGATTGAACACAAGAGATGTACTAGGGGTGTTGTTGTCTTGTGCCCACCAGGGTGGCCTCCTTTGGTAGTTCTTTGCTCCAGTATTTTTTATTTATTCCAAAAATAATCTCTATAAAATTCCATCTTCATTGGAGATGTACAGAATAGTATCTCTCATGTGCTTTTTTCACGTCCACAATTCCAGCTGCTGGTATTCTCCCTCTTTGTGTAAGCCTTGCATATTATGAGAGAAAATTTATTAGAATCACTCCCTAAAGCATTATTATTCAACAAAACATAATAAATAAGGGTAGGAAATCATGATGGAAAATGGACGCATCAATGACTAGCTAGATCGGATCAAGAACATAGATATAATGGTGAAAACATAAACGGTTCAGATCTGAAATCATGGCACTCCGGCCCTAGTGACAAGCATTATGTATGGCAAAGTCATAGCAACATCAATCTCAGAACATAGTGGATACTAGGGATTAATCTCTAACAAAACTAACTCGATTACATGATGAATCTCATCCAACCTTCACTGGCCAGCGAGCCTAAGAAGGAATTACTCACTCTCGGTGGGGAGCATCATGGAATTGGCAATGAAGGAGGGTTGGTGATGATGAAGCTCGAAGATTCCCCTCTCCGGAGCCACAAACAGGCTCCAGATCTAGCCTCCCAATGAAGAACAGGAGGTGACGGCGGCTCCATTTCATGAAACGCGATAAAACTTCCACTCCTATTTTTATTCTCCAAAAATAGGAATTTATAGTGCTGGAATTAGGATTAACGGAGCCCCGAGGGCCTCACAACCCACCAGGGCGCGCCTAGAGGGGGTGGCATGCCCTCGTGTCTTGTGGGCGCACAGGCCCCCTCTCTAGTGGTTCTTGGATCCAGTAATCTTTATTTATTGTAAAATAATTCTCCAAAAAGTTTCGTCCAATTCCAAGAACTTTTATTTCTGCACAAAAACAACACCATGGTAGTTCTATTCAAAACAATGTCAGTCTGTGTTAGTTTCATTCAATTCATGCAAATTAGAGTCCAAAACAAGAGTAAAATCGTTAGGAAAAGTATATACAACGGCGACGTATCAAAGGTCTCCATCGAGAGAACGTTATGGTCCGACGCACCATCGATGAGCATCTTGGTGACTGCCACATTGCTGATAATGCGAGTGCACAACAGGGGGTTAACCCCCATGACCTTAGGGTGGGAGCTGGCGTCGAAGGCGATGGGGAGTTCAGACAACTTGAGGTGGCTGTCAGGCTCAAGCGCCAGGAGGGCAGCGTTCACCTCATGAGAGAACTGGTTGAAGTGGCAGTTGGACGGAGGGGACTGGGCCCTACCAAGGATTCGGGTCACCCTGTGGGGCTCTTGGTAGCCCCATAGCATTCTCAATTGGAGGGAGGTCGTTGGGACATGGCAAGGCAGCATTTGCCTAAGGGTCAGCTTGCCATGGCTGGTTCTGTCAACCCTGACGGTTGTTACCGCCGGTGCCGTTGTCATTCATGTCGCCCGAGCGGCCGCCTCCGCTGCCACCGCCGCGGCTCTTGTCGTGCTCCTTGCAGCTACCGTGTCGATTAGTGCAGCCCTCATGAAGTTGCCTAAGCTCGTAATAGTCTTCGGTGCTATGGGATTCACGTTGTGGTAGCCAAAGACAAGGTGATTGTCCTTCTTGACCTCATTGCGGTCGCGACCACAGCCACGCTTGTAGTCCGGTTTTGTCATGAGTATGGCAGGGCCCTTGCGCTTGGGGTCTTTATCCTTGGACTTTGTTGTGCCAGGCTTAGCGTCAGGGTCATTGTGGAGGAACTGGCATCCTTCTCCAGCCTTGGCGCAGCGGTTAGCAGGCATGAACAGTTCTACCGTGGAGTCAAGCTCGTCCTTGGCAGAGATCTTCTCGCGCAACTTCACATCGGTTACGCCGCTAGTGAAGGCGGAGACGATCATGGCGTTGGAGGCATTCAAGATCGGGTTGCGCACCTGGCCGAAGCATCAGATGAACTTGTGAAGGGGTTCGTCGGGGCGCTGGCGCATGACACACATGTCACTGAGCATGAGGGGACAGTCACTCGTGCCCATAAAGTTGGTGATAAACTGCTTGCCCGGGTCCTCCCACGAGGAGATGGACAACTCGGGGAGGTTCATGAACCATGCGCGCATCGTCCTTGAGGGCCATGGGGAACCAGTGCGTCATGACCCGGTCGTCCCCCCTTATAACCCACAAGTATAGGGGATCACAATAGTTTTCGAGGGTAGAGTATTCAACCCAAATTTATTGATTCGACACAAGGGGAGCCAAAGAATATTCTCGAGTATTAGCATCTGAGTTGTCAATTCAACCACACCTGAAAGAGTTAATATCTGCAACAAAGTATTCAGTAGCAAAGTAGTATCGAAGTAACGGTGACGATGGCAAAAGTGACAGGAGCAGTTTTGTAGTGATTGTAACAGTAGCAACAGAGAAGTAACTTAGCAGAAATCAATATATGAAAAGCTCATAGGCAATGGATCAGTGATGGATAATTATGTCGGATGGCATTCATCATGGAACAGTTATAACATAAGATGACACAGAACTAGCTCCAATTCATCAATCTAATGTAGGCATGTATTCCATATATAGTCATACGTGGTTACGGAAAAGAACTTGCATAACATCTTTTGTCCTACCTTCCCATGGCAGTGGGGTCCTAATGGAAACTAAGGGATATTAAGTCCTCCTTTTAATAGAGAATCGGACAAAAGCATTAGCACTTAGTGAATACATGAACTCCTCAAACTACGGCAATCACTGGAAAGAATCCCAGTTATTGTCACCCTGGGGGATGCGGATCATAACTCATAATAGGTGTCTACAACTTGCAAGATAGGATCAACAACACATACATATTCATGAAAACATAATAGGTTCAGATTCATGGCACTCGGGTCCTAGTGACAAGCATTAAGCATAGCAAAGTCATAGCAACATCAATCTCAGAACATAGTGGATACTAGGGATCAAACCCTGTCAAAACTAACTCGATTACATGATAAATATCATCCAACGCATCATCGTCCAGCAAACCTACGATGGAATTACTCATGAACCGTGGAGAGCATAATGGAATTGCTGATGATGATGGCGTCGATTTCCCTTCCTAGGAGCCCAAAACGGAGTCCAGATCTGGCCTCCCGAGGAAGAACAGGAGGTGGCGGCGGCTCCGTATCGTGAAACACGATGAACTCTTCTTCTTTATTTTTTTCTCTGTGAATAGGAATAAATAGGAGTGGAATTGAGGTCGGTGGAGCAGCAGGGACCCCACAAGCCTACTAGGCGCGACCAGGGAGCGGTGGTCACGCCCTGGAGGCTTGTGACCTATGGGTGGTCCCCCTCCGGTTGATTATTTCGCCTGTATTTTTATTAATTCCAAAAATATTCTCCGTAAATTTCAGACCAATCCGAGAACTTTTATTTCTGCACAAAAATAACACCAAGGCAATTCTGCTGTAAACAGCGTCAGTTCGGGTTAGTTCCATTCAAATAATGCAAATTAGAGTCCAAAACAAGGGCAAAAGGGTTTGGAAAAGTAGATATGATGGAGACGTATCAACTCCCCCAAGCTTAACCCATTGCTTGTCCTCAAGCAATTCAGTTGATAAATTGAAAGTGATAAGGAAAATCTTTTACAAACTTTGTTTGATCTTGTTGTTGTAAATACGCCTAACTCATGTTCAGATTTTCAGCAAAGATCATGGACTAACCACGTTCACAATAACATTTAGGTCTCATATTTACTCATATCAATGACATAATCAACTAGCGCGCAATAATTATAACTCTCGGATGACAACACTTTTGTCAAAACAATCATGATACAATATGATGAAATGATATCTCGCTAGCCCTTTTTGAGACCGCAAAACATAAATGCAGAGCACCTCTAAAGAACAAGGACTGACTAGACATTGTCATTCACGGTGAAAGAGATCCAGTCATGCTCATACTCAATATCAATTAACAAAAAAGCATACAAATGACGGTGGTGCTCTCTAACTGGTCCCTTTTATGAGAATGGAATGACTCAACAATAAAGTAAATGGAATGGCCCTTCGCAGAGGGAAGCATTGATTTGCAGAGGTGCCAGAACTCGAATTTTTAAACAAAGATGAGTAATAATTTTTGAGAGGTATGCTTTCATTACTCACATAACGACCAAGAGGTTTTCAACTTCTTCCATGCTAGATACATTATAGGCGGTTCCCAAACAGAATGATAAGGTTTTTACTCCCCCTCCACCAATCAATCACACTCCACGGTGAGCCGAATCCACGGGTACCGTCCATACAAACACGATCCTGGTTTTTTTGTTTAATTATATTTTTCTTTTATTTCGAGCATGGAACTGGGCATCCCGATTACCATCCACTTTCTCGTGAATGATAGTGAATAAACACATATCGTGAGAATAACCCACCTAGCATGGAAAATACTGACAGCCCCCAGTCGCCACATGAGCGATTTGGGCATACAAAACAGAATGTTTATTTGAAGGTTTAGAGTTTGGCACAAGCAAATTTACTTGGAACGGCAGGTAAATACCGCATATAGGCAGGTATGGTGGACTCATATGGAACGACTTTGGGTTTGAGGAATTGGATGCACAAGCAGTATTCCCGCTTAGTACAAGTGAATGCTAGCAAAAGACTTGGGAGCGACCAACTAGAGAGCAACACAGTCATCAACATGTTTTGAGATTAACCAACATTGAATGCAAGCATGAGTAGGATATAAATCACTATGAACATAAATATCATAGAGTCCATGTTGATTTTGTTTCAACTACATGCATGAACATGTGCCAAGTCGAGCCACTTGAATCATTCGGAGGAGGATACCATCCCATCATACTACATCACAACCATTTTTGTATGCATGTTGGCACCCAAGACAAACCATTATTCACTCTTAGCTAATTAAGCATCGCATGAGTAACTATAATCTCTAATTGTCATTGCAAATATGTTTCATCCATAATGAACAGAATTCAGAATGATGACCTAATCATATTTACAAAAGCAAGATAGGTCGAGTTCATACCAGCTTTTCTTCATCTCAATATTTTCATCAAATATCGTCATTATTGTCTTTCACTTGCACAACCGAACGGTGTGAATCATAATAAGAGTGCATGTGCATTGGACTAAGATGGAATCTGCAGACAATAACTCAAAGGAGAAGACAAATAATATGGGCTCTCTAGTAGATAAACAATAATGCATATGAGAGCCACTTAGCATTTTCATTGTGGTCTTCTCTTACGACTCAAAGAAATAAAATTCAAAACCAGAACGAGAAAAACTACTTACACGAGAAAGGTCCCAACAAACAAAAGAAGAACAAAAAATATTTTTGGCTTTTCTTTCAATGCGACAACTAAGCAACTAAAAGATAAAGCTAGAACTAATTTTTTTGTATTTTTCCCAAAGTTAAAGAAGAAAATGAAACAAAGAAATAAACTACCATGGATGGTACAATGAAAGAGTATGAACACCGACTGCTAAGATGAATGTGTGGACATGAATATAAAGTCGGTGAGAAATACGTACTCCCCCCAAGCTTAGGCTTTAGGCCTAAGTTGGTCTAGGGCCATGGCTATAAACAACTCTCTCCCGGATGCTCCAGAGCATTCTCAGAGTTCCATTGGTTGGCAAACTCCTAGGGATCCCATTGAAAAAATTGGCTTCGGGTACGGATCAAGGGTTGGTGCCGTCTGGAGTTGGGGGTTGTGTCATACCCCAATATTTGTAAATGTCTTCGGGAATAATGGTGTACCTGCCTGAGTGAATATCAAACAAAGAAGAAGCAGGGAGAGTAATAATCTCACAAGTACCCCGGCTAAAAACTGAGTTATAAAGTAGCCTCCTATCATCATTTTTCTTAATAACATCATGTGCTACCATACGGTCATAATCTAAGAACTTTGAGGGTAGCAGCCTCTCATCCTCCGCGTTAAGCCTAATGGGTATCTCAAAGTGTTTGTCCAGACGAGATGCATAGATACCTCCGAATATCCGCCCCTTCGAACGGTTGGTGTTCAACCGTTGGGCCACCATAGCGCCCAGACTAAAGGTTCTATCAGCAAACAAAGCATGGCATGGAATGTCGAGGCCAGGGGCACTAAGACCTCCACTCTCCCAGCAACCAACTAAACATCTTCCCACACATAATGAATAATAGAGTAGCACAAGGAAATGTAAACTAGCTGCTCTTGCTTTTGACACACCTCTCTCTTCCCCTACATTGACTACGGCAACAAAATCTTCCATGTCTCTAGGACGTGGTTCCCTGATGCTGCTCTCATAGGGTATTTTGCAAACTTTGCAAAAATCATAAAGGTTCATTTTCTTAGTCACATCATATAAGTGAAATTCTATTGTAGGAGGGTCTTCCCTAACATGAAAATAAAATTTTTGCACAAAGGTATTCATGAGCAAGAGGTACTGGTCACACTTATCGTTGAGGAAATCGGTGAGGCCTGCATACTCAGCGAAATAATAAAAATCTTCATAAATGTCGGTTGCCTTCAAGAAAGTGTCACATGGCCATTCGCATGGTCGAACTTCTATGATGCGATGAAGATTATACTTAGGTTTCTCCCTCATCTCATTTTCACCTTCCTTAGAACTCCGGCTTTAAGAGCCTCTTAAAAATCTCCCCAACATTACTTTCTCTAAAGAAATTCTGAAATTTTTAGTGACTCAAAATGAAGGTGAACAAAACTCATAGCAACTACTCCCACAAGTGCCTAGAGGCTATATCATGCATCAAAAGTACTTGGGACCATACAAATTTGACATGCAAGCACAAGAACATGGTCACCACAACAGCAAAAATTTGCAATATATGAAGCACTAGAACAAAAACTAGTTGGACCATTGGAGGATTCACATACCAAAGAACAATCTCCCAAAATAGTTTTGCGAATGAAGCTTTGCATAAGGAGATGAAAAACGGTAGCAAAATGAGCTAGAACACGGGTTTGAGCAATGGTGGGATTTTTTCTGGAGGAAGATGAAGTGGATGGGTGCTCGAACAAGTGGAGGGGGCCACATGGGACCCATAGGCCTACTACGCATGGCCAAGGGGTGGCCACGCCTTGGGGGCTTGTGACCCACTGGTGCAGCCCCCTGCAGTGTGCTTAGTGCCAGATATTTTTAAATATTCCAAAAAAAATCATACTACATTTTCAAGGCATTTAAAGAACTTTTATTTCCAGGTCTTTTTTCTCTTGGACGGAAAACTCAAAAAATGGAAAAATAATAATAATTTTACTTAATTTAATCTAACTAACAAAAAATAAAGGTTGGGTACAGAAAAGTTGTGCTTTCTAAATTCAACCATCTCATGCTCATCCAAAGGAATCCATCAATAAGGTTGATCAAGTCTTACTAACAAACTTATTTTGAATAACATGAAACCGGAGAATTTTCGAATAACACTAAGTTACCTCAATGGGGATATGCATGTCCCCAACAATAAGTATATCATATTTCTTCTTGACAGTGGGAAGTGGGAATTAAAAGTCTCCAATGATAATCTTTGGAGTTTCTTCAATGGAGTTGATACTATGAACTTGAGGTTGTTTCTTCGGAAAGTGTACCGTATGCTCATTACCATTAATATGAAAAGTGACATTGCCCTTGTTGCAATCAATAACAGCCCCTGCAGTATTCAAAAAGGGTCTACCAAGGATGATCGACATATTGTCGTCCTTGGGAATATCAAGAATAACAAAGTCTGTTAGGATAGTAGCATTTGCAACCATGACAGGTACATCTTCACAAGTACCGATAGGTAGAGCAGTTGATTTATCAGCCATTTTAAAAGAGATTTCAGTAGGTGTCAACATATTCAAATCAAGTCTACAATACAAAGACAAAGGCATAACACTAACACCAGCTCCCAAATCACATAAAGCAGTTTTAACATAATTCCCTTTAATAGAGCATGGTATAGTTTGTATTCCTAGATCTCCTAATTTCTTTGGTACTCCACCCTTAAAATTATAATTAGCAAGCATGGTGGAAATTTCAGCTTCTGGTATCTTCCTTTTATTATTCACGATATCTTTCATATACTTAGCATAAGGAGACATTTTCAGAATATCGGTCAAGCGCATACGCAAAAAGACAGGTCTAAGCATTTCAACAAAGCGCTCAAAATCCTCAGCGTCCTTTTTCTTGGATGATTTAGGAGGAAAGGGCATGGGTTTCTGAACCCATGGTTCTCTTTCTTTACCATGCTTCCTAGCAATAAAATCTCTTTTGTCATATCTTTTATTCTTAGGTTGTGGGTTATCAAGATCAACAACAGGTTCGATCTCCACATCATTATCATTACTAGGTTGAGCATCAACATGAACATCATTAATATTATCACTAGGCTCATGTTCATCATCTGATTGGGTCTCAACATCAGAAACAGAAATATCATTTGGGTTTTCAGGTGTATCTATTAGAGGTTCACTAGCAACATGCAAATTTGTGTTGCAAATTTCTATCATCATCCTGGTTCCTCTTATTACTCGAGCGACTAAGTGCATCAATATTACTCCTTTGAGAATCTTTCTCAATTCTCTTAGGGTGGCCATCAGGATACAAAGGTTCCTGAGTCATTCTTCCACCTCTATTCACAACTTTAATAGAATGATCATTGTTCTTACGATTCATCTCATTAAGGAAATCATTCTGAGCTTTGACTACTTGTTCTACTTGAGTAGTTACCATGGAAGCATGTTTACTAATCAGTTTAAGATCTTTGATAGTTCTACTCATATAATCACCTAAGTGATCAAGCATGAAAGCATTATGTTTCAATTGTCTACTACCATAAGCATTAAAAATTTCTTGCTTAACAACAAAATTGTCAAACTCATCCAAGCATTGGTGAGCAGACTTATTACAAGGGATATCGCTTTAATCAAATCTACGAAGAGAATTTACCTCTAATACCTGTGTCGAGTTATCAATACCATGTATTTCTTCAATAGGTGGTAGATTCTTAACATCTTTAGCTTTAATACCTTTTTCCTTCATAGATTTCTTTGCCTCTTGCATATCTTCAGGACTAAAAAATAGAATACCTCTTTTCT
Source organism: Hordeum marinum (assembly GCA_022496015.1). Classification (NCBI taxonomy): domain Eukaryota; kingdom Viridiplantae; phylum Streptophyta; class Magnoliopsida; order Poales; family Poaceae; genus Hordeum; species Hordeum marinum. Next base: position 394,408,536 of record CM039672.1, read on the forward strand.
TGGGAGTTGGCTTCAGAGCTGGTTCGGGAATAGTCCAATCATGATCATTGCTCAATATATTATTCAATAGTATTTCAGCTTGTTCAAGAGTTCGTTCGCAGAAAACACAACCAGCACAACTATCTAGGTGGTCCCTAGAAGCATTGGTTAGTCCATTATAAAAGATATCAAGCATTTCATTTTCCTTCAGAGGATGATCAGGCACAGCATTGAGTAATTGGAGAAGCCTCCTCAAGCCTGTGGGAGACTCTCTTCTTCAATTTGCACAAAGTTAAATATTTCCTGCAAGGCAGCTTGTTTCTTATGGGCAGGAAAATATTTTTCATTAAAGTGATATATCATATCCTGGGGGCTATGCACACAACGAGGAGCAAGAGAATTAAACCATATGTTAGCATCACCCTTTAACGAGAAAGGAAACAACTTAAGGATATAGTAATAACAAAAAATTTCCTCATGAGTAAATAGGGTGGCTATATCATTCAATTTAGTGAGATGTGCCACAACCGTTTTAGATTCATAACCATGGAAAGGATTAGATTCAACCAAAGTAATTAACTTAGGATCGACAGAGTATTCATAATCCTTATCAGTAACAAAGATAGGTTAAGTAGCAAACTTAGGATCATATTTCATTCTAGCATTCAAAGATTTTTCTTTCCACTTGCATAGCAATTTCTTAAGATCATCTCTATCCTTACAAGCAAGAAAGTCCCTAGCTACCTCTCCTTCCATAACAGAACCCTCAGGAATATCAAGCAATTCATATCTAGGAGAGCTAGGTCTAGCAGGTGTCTCATAGTGTTCAGTTTCAATAATTTCATCAGTTTCATAAGTATCATAATTTTTAGCATTGTCTCTAGCAATTTGTTCATCAAGAAATTCACCCAGTGGCACAATATTATCTAGCAAGGTATCATCATAACCATCATGCATAGCAAAAGTGGCATCATCAATTACTTGCGACATATTAGAATTACTAACAGGTGGTGGTGTCGCAAACTTACTCATAACAGAAGGTGAATCAAGTGCAGAGCTAGATGGCAGTTCCTTACCTACCCTTGTAGTAGAGGGATAGGTCTTGGTTTTTGGATCTTTCAGATTCTTCATAGCGATCAACAAATATAAATCCCAAGTGACTCGGAGAATAGAGTTATCCTTCCCGGCAACGGTGCTAGAAAAAGGTCTTTATAACCCACAAGTATAGAGGATCACACTAGTTTTTGAGGGTAGAGTATTCAACCCAAATTTATTGATTTGACATAGGGGGAGCCAAAGAATATTCTCGAGTATTAGTAGCTGTGTTGTCAATTCAACCACACCTAAAAGACTTAATATCGGCAGCAAAGTATTCAATAGAAAAGTAGTATGGAAGTAACGGTAACGATGGAAAAAGTGATAGTAGCAGTTTTGTAGTGATTGTAACAGTAGCAATGGAGAAGTAACTTAGCAGGGATCATTATATGAAAATCTCGTAGGCAATGGACCACTGATGGATAATTATGTCGGATGGCATTCATCATGCAATAGTTATAACATAAGGTGACACAGAACTAGCTCCAATTCATCAATGTAATGTAGGCATGTATTCCATATATAGTCATACGTGCTTATGGAAAAGAACTTGCATGACATCTTTTGTCCTATCCTCCCATCGCAGCGGGGTCCTAATGGAAACTAAGGGATATTAAGGCCTCCTTTTAATAGATAACCAGACCAAAGCATCGGCACTTAGTGAATACATGAACTCCTCCAACTATGGTAATCAGCGAAAAGAATCCGAGTTATTGTCACCCTGGGGGATGCGGATCATAACTCGTAATAGGTGTCTACAACTTGCAAGATAGGATCAACAACACATATATATATTCATGAAAACATCATAGGTTCAGATCTGAAATCATGCACTCGGGCCCTAGTGACAAGCATTAAGCATAGCAAAGTCATAGCAACATCAATCTGAAAACATAGTGGATACTAGGGATCAAACCCTATCAAAACTAACTCGATTACATGATAAATCTCATCCAACCCATCACCGTCCAGCAAGCCTACGATGGAATTACTCACGAACGGCGCAGAGCATCATGGAATTGGTGATGAAGGATGGTTGGTGATGATGATGGCGTCGATTTCCCTTCTCCGGAGCCCAAAACGGACTCCAGATTTGGCCTCCCAAGGAAGAACAGGAGGTGGCGGCGGCTCCGTATCGTGAAACGCGATGAACTCTTCTTCTTGATTTTTTCTCTATGAATAGGAATAAATAGGAGTGGAATTGAGGTCGGTGGAGCAGCAGGGGCCCCACAAGCTAGCTAGGCGCGACCTAGGGGTGGTCGTGCCCTACAGGCTTGTGACCCATGGGTGGCCCCCCCTCTAGTTGATTCTTTTGCCAGTATTTTTTATTAATTCCAAAACTATTCTCCATAAATTTTCAGATCAATCTGAGAACTTTTATTTTTGCACAAAAATAACACCAAGGCAATTCTGCTGAAAACAACATCAGTCCGGGTTAGTTCCATTCTAATCATGCAAATTAGAGTCCAAAACAAGGGCACAAGGGTTTAGAAAAGTAGATACGATGGAGACGTATCACCCCCTCATGGCCTGGATGTTGATGGTGTAGAGCAGGAGGAACTCCATGAGGTTGGCACTACTGTCGTAGCTCTGGCTTGAACCTGTCGGGCCATGCAACCTCTTGAGCTTGCGTTGGTTTTCCGTTGAAGAGGAAAGGGTGATGCAGCAAAGTAGATAAGTATTCCCTAAGTTGATGAGAACCAAGGTATCAATTCAGTAGGAGGAACAAGCAAGTTACCAATGGATGCACCTACACAAACAATCAAACTTTTGCACCCAATGTTATAAAGGGGTTGTCAATCCCTTCACGGTTATTTGCAAGGATTAGATCTGATAGAGATAGATGTAAATGAGAACGGAAAGTAAAAGTTAAATAAATTTTAGAGAAGTATTTTTGTATTTTTGGTTTATAGATCTAAAAATATATTATGGAAAGTAGACCCCGGGGCCATAGATTTCACTAGAGGCTTCTCTCTTGAAGGCAATATCATGGTGGCTAAACAAATTGCTGTCAAGCAATTGATAGAAAAGCAAATAATCATGTAGATATCCAAGGAAATGATCATGCATATAGGCATCACGTCTGTATCAAGTAGACCAAAACGATTCTGCATCTACTACTATTACTACACACATTGACCGACTCTTGCCTGCATCTAGAGTATTAAGTTCATGAAGAATAGAGTAACACATTAAGAAAGATGATATGATGTAGAGGGATAAGCTCAAGCGATATGATGAAAACCCCATCTTGTTACCCTTGATGGCAACCATACAATATGTGCCTCGCTACCCCTACTATGTCACTCGGTGAGGACACTGCAAGATTGAACCCAAAACCAAGCACTTCTCCGATTGCAAGAATTACCAATCTGGTTGGTCAAACCAAACCAATAACTCAAAGAGACTTGCAAGTATATGAAATCATGCATATAAGAATTCAGAGAAGATTCAAAAAATATACATGGATAATTTGAACATAAACTCACAATTCATCAGATCTTGACAAACACACCACAAAAGAGGATTGCATCGGATAGATCGCCATGAAGATCATGGAGAACATGGTATTGAAGATCAAAGAGAGAGAAGAAGCCATCTAGCTACTAGCTATGGACCCGTAGGTCTGTGGCGGCCTACTCATGCATCATCTGAGGGGCAATGGAGTTGATGTAGATGCCCTCTGTCGTGAATTTGTCACGGCAGATGTCCGGGTGAACGGACTTAGGTTCGGGGCGAGACGCAACTACGTGGCGGCTTGAAGGGGTTGATCGGAATCAAGAAGACACGGTGTTTACCCAGGTTCGGCCCCTCCGATGGAGGTAAAAGCCTACGTCCTTCTTGTCTGGTATTGATGATGAAGAAGATCTCTCGGTTACAAGGGTGCTAATTGCTACCTCTAATCGCTTGTGCCTCTAATCTCTTGTGTTGTCTAAACTTGTAGACTTGTGTCTCTTGAGAACTTCTCCCTGTAGGGGTGCTCTACCCCTCCTTATATAAGTGGAGAGGGTAGGCTTTACAAATAGAGTCCTACTAGGAGTAGGATTAGGACTAGTCTCTCACGAATCCTACTCCGGGTCTTATTTCCTTTAAGGGAATCCTTCTCTCTTGTGGGCCTTCTCCTGTGGGCCTTCTCTTGTGAGCCGCCTGGCGCCGGCTCACCCGCCGGGTCTTGGGCTTGGTCATCCTGTGAATCGCCTGCCGGGTCTTTTAATAAGAATGACATGTCTTCGGCCGGGTCTCCTGTGAGTCGCCAGGCCGGGTCATACCATGGGGTATATCCCCGTCAGTAGCCCCCAGGTTAGCTTGAATTTATTCATGGTAAGCTCCTGAAATTAAAGTAACAAACATGTTAAGTGGTCGGCTTGCTCCTTTGGCCGGTTTAAAAAATGACTCCTCAGAAATCCGGGTCTTTTCTGCATATGAATGAGTCGTCTTGATAATCATCTTGCTTGTCAATGTCCTTTGAAAAATATTGAGAATAGAACACCCATATGTCATTGAGTAGGCTTCCAATACTCTTGGGGGGTCATTTCCGCCGGGTTATAATTATTGATGATGTCGGGTCATTATCATTGGTGACTCCAGGTCAAGTAATTAGAATCCAACTGACTTGATAAAAATATTGAGATGAAAATCCATCTGATGTAAAGTCGGACTTCCATTGTTGTGAAGCAGGGCGGCTTATATAAAATCTGGCGGGTTATGATCTTTTGATAACACCGGGTCATAAGTGTTGGTGACGCTGGGTCTAACAACTGAACTCCATATTTAATATCTTGAAAATTCTCCTCAATGTTTTTGATATGTCCATATTACCTGTAGCCCCAAGGGTCGGGTCACACGCCTACTGTGACTTGGGACTTTAGAAAAATATAGAAGGGTCGTCTCATCTCCTTGAGATAATATGGTCTTGCTGACAATGTAATGGTTTGAAAACCGGCTTGCATTAGCCCCCAAGTGTCATGGTGCATGCTTGCAGCGATATGGGACTTGCATAATTGAAATAAACTTGGACTTGGATAATGTAGCCCCCAAGTGTCGGGTCGTCTGCCTACGGCGACTCGGGACTATGTGAGAATAATACGTCTCACCATAATTTGTTGAATGAATCTTTTGACCGTGGTCGTAATATAACCCGGAATGAATATCTTGGAATAATTCCTTTGTTTTTGACATGAAATTCCTTCTCGTGTTTGCAGTGCAACCCGGCAAATATAAGTTTGACAAATCCATGAGTGTTGTAGATTACTACAGAGCACAATTAAAGGAATCCGAGAACCGGCCAATTAGATGACATGGCATTATATCTGATAGGGCGGCTCTTGAAAGATAATAATTTCTCCAAGCTGGTTTGAAAAAATCCCAATAATTTATTACTGGTTATGATAGACCATGAAGATCCAGCCATGTTGGCTATTAAAAAATCCATTTGCTTTCGCAGAATACTTTAACGGCGGCTCATCTTAAGATATAAAACATGCAAAAATGAACAAGACAGAATATATTCTGCATTGTTGTAAGGGCGTCTTGAAGAAGCTCAACTCGGAGATATTTATACCTTTCATAACATTGCTCCTTTTCTCATAATCTTGCTCTAACCTAGCTTGATAGGCCGACATGTTATCTGGAGGTGGGAAACCCCCTTGATAATCCACGGCTCCACCTTTTTGCTCCCATTTGAGAGCACCTTTGTAATAGCTTTAAGGATAATTCTGCCTGTCTTGAATGCAGCTTCGGATGTATATATTTCCTTCTCTCCGTGTTTTTGTTTGACCGGCTCTTTATTGAGCACTTTGAAACTTGTCAACCGGAGTAGTATGACTCCGGCTCTTGTAAGATGAACTTTGTCGAGAACCGGTTGTCATAGGGTAATGTAAGCTGTACCTAAAGGTAAGAATCCTCCATCGACAACCGCGGCTAATAATGAGCTAGAAGCGGCGTAAAGCCGGCTGTTTGTAAGTTGTACCCAAAGGTAAGAAGCCTCTTTCAACAGCTACAGTTGAATGCGCGGACGCCGGCTGTCGATGGGTAATGTAAGCATACCCGAAGGCAAGAAGCCTCCATCGTCAACCACGGCTTACTGATAAAGCCGGCTGTTTGAAAGGAGATGTAAGCTATACCCAAAGGCAAGAAGCCTCTTTCAACAACCGCGGTTAATAAGTAACCGGAAGTGGCATAAAGCCAGCCATTAGGGTGAGATAAGCGAACCCGTCGGTAAGAAGCCCCCTTCGATGGCCCTAGTTGACAAGCAACTGGAATTTGGTGTACACGTTGTTATCTTAGGGTCATGTAAGCTATACCAAAGGTAAGAAGCCTCCATCAACAACAGCGCTTAATGTAACCAAACTAGGCATAAAGCCAACTGTGCAAGGGAGATGTAAGCTATACCCGAAGGCAAGAAGCATCCTTGCAACAGCTACAGTTGATAAGCAACTGAGTTTTGGCGTCAAACGCCGGTTGTTAGGGTGAGATAAGCGAACCCGTCGGTAAGAAGCCCCCTTCGACAACCACGGTTAATAAGTAACCGGAATTTGGTGTACACGTTGTTGTCTTAGGGTCATGTAAGCTGTACCAAAGATAAGAAGCCTCCATCAACAACAGCACTTAATGTAACCAAACTAGGCATAAAGCCAACTGTGCAAGGGAGATGTAAGCTATACCCGAAGGCAAGAAGCCTCCTTGCAACAGTTTAATAACAGCTGGCTGTGCAAAGGAGATGTAAGCTATACACGAAGGCAAGAAGCCTCTTTGCAACAGTGCTTAATTGGGCATAAGGCCGGCTGTGCAAGGGAGATGTGAGCTATACCTAAAGGCAAGAATCCTCCCTGCAACAGCGCTTGATAGGGCATAAAGCTGGATGATAGATCAGCCGTTTTGACTTTAACCGGTTCAGGGTCTCTTAACGAGATTGACCGTCAACTCCTTTGAGTGGTTTAGGGTCTCTAGGTGAGATTAACCGGTAAGGCAGGCGGGTCACATAGCGGAGCAGCATCAATCTTTGTAAGCCACCATCTTGTATCAAGAAACGACAGAAGCTCCAAGTGTGTTTATGATGATCCAATGATCCGGGCACCCATGTTTGAATGGTGCATCACGGCGGTCCGTCCTCTTAGGCAACTTTTAATCATCCACCAATAATGTAGTAGCCCCCAGGATTGGGTTTTCTCTTGCAAAGACCCAGGGTTCTCGTTAAAAATGACCAAATGTGTCTCGCCATGTCTGCAGCCCCCGAGTCTTAAGTTGACTCGAAGAGACGGCCATGGCGCTGTAAGCCGATGCGATCGGTGAGTCACCTTGATGTAGATCTGATTGTATGACCGGCGGGTTGTATGCATCCGTCCGGTAGCTCGTCCTGGCACATATGCAGACGTGGCCCCTGAAGAAGGCGTGCGAGGGCCGGATCATACTCTGGCCATGAGTTTGACTAACCTGCCCATATAATAGCATAGCTCGAAGTCAAACTGTTTGGTGATATTTAATGAAATAATAATTAGAAGAATACCACCTAATGACTTTTGCAGAAACTGCCGACAATCTGTGCGCGGATGGACGTAAACTGACGAAACGGATGTCCTTGTCCAAACAAGCCCCACCTCTGGTTGATTTTTTCAAGGAGGCAGCATCGAGTGGAGCCTGGCGAGGTGGCTCAATAGTGCAGTGAGGAGCCGGCCGTACGCGCACGAGGCCCGGAGGCTGCAGAGGGAGCCAGAGGCCATGGGAGAGCCGGCGGCGCGGAGGCTAGACTCCACTAAGGCGGACGCGGGCAAGGTAGAGGCAGAGGCCTGGTGAGGCACAGCCATGGCATAGGCGAAGCAGCAGTGAGGCGGCCGATGGAAGGTCAAACCAAGCCAGGGCGACTCAGTGTAGACACACGCGGCGACTCAGAGTTGCTTGTAGGGCTGCTCGATGGAGGGGAAATGAACCCTGGCGGTGGCTCAAGGTGAACCAGCACGACGGCTTGACGGGCCCGCAGAGGTGGTGACTCGCCAATGGTGGCGGAGGCGGCTCGGAGACGAGTCCCTCATGCAGTAGAGGTGGAAGCATGCTACGGCGGCGGCTCAGTGCAGTTGCAGGGGTGATGGTTTGAGGCCGGCTCTGCGGCTGCGAAGGAGCGACGGCGGCTCGGATTAGCAACTCGAGGCCGCAAGGGTGAGACGGCGGCGGAGGCACAAGGCACCGAGCGGCTCGGACAGGCGGCTTGATACGGCGGCTTGCGGCGTGACCAACGGTGGAAATCCGACAGCGACTTGAGGCAGGCCATGGCGGGTTGATGAGCAGGAAAAAAAGCCGGCGAGTCACGACTTGACCCAGCTATGGTTGAAGCGAAAGCGAGCCCACAGGTGATGGCAGGCCGGCGACGGCCCGAAGCAGCTCGGAATCGGATGCGACGTCGGGGCAGCGGCTCAGAGAGTCCGCTCGCAGCATGGCGGCTCCGCAGCAAGAGGCGAAGGCGCCGGCAGAACTAGCCGTCTCGAAGCGAGATCGTGGGCACAAACGGTGGAGGAATCCGAGTCTTGGTCGGCCCTGTTCCGTGTCATGGAAGCATACTGATCCAAACTAACACCAATCAAAACCAAGCCGAGGCAAACTCTTGGATAAAATAAACAAGACTCCACCGTGCGTTTGAGACGGCCGTAGCAATGAAGCTGGGCAGCGGCTAACTTGGCCCTGGTGGCTCGGTATGATCAATCCGGGTCAGCGAACAAACTGCAACCCTAATTTCTCTTGAACCTTGGACGGATATTAGATCTGACTGCTTGTCTTCTAGATGATGTAACTCCTTCCGTAATGACTCCTGTTCATCCGGAAAATTACGAACTTCTCGATCCCTGGGAGGGATCCCTCCAAGAACTCAACACCGCCATACGCAAGCCCCACGGTGGGCGCCAACTGTCGTGGATTTGTCACGACAGATGTCCGGGTGAACGGACTTAGGTTCGGGGCGAGACGCAACTACGTGGCGGCTTGAAGGGGTTGATCGGAATCGAGAAGACACGGAGTTTACCCAGGTTCGGCCCCTCCAATGGAGGTAAAAGCCTACGTCCTGCTTGTCTGGTATTGATGATGATGAAGATCTCTTGGTTACAAGGGTGCTAATTGCTACCTCTAATCTCTTGTGCCTCTAATCTCTTGTGTTGTCTAAACTTGTAGACTTGTATCTCTTGAGAACTTGTCCCTCTAGGAGTGCTCTACCCCTCCTTATATAAGTGGAGAGGGTAGGCTTTACAAATAGAGTCCTACTAGGAGTAGGATTAGGACTAGTCTCTCACGAATCCTACTCCGGGTCTTATTTCCTTTAAGGGAATCATTCTCTCTTGTGGGCCTTCTCCTGTGGGCCTTCTCTTGTGAGCCGCCTGGCGTCAGCTCAACCGCCGGGTCTTGGGCTTGGTCATCCTGTGACTCGCCTGTCGGGTCTTTTAATAAGAATGTCATGTCTTTGGCCGGGTCTCCTGTGAGTCGCCAGGCCGGGTCATACCATGGGGTATATCCCCGTCACCCTCTGTGATCGAAACCACCTCTGATAGATTATCGGAAAAGGTTCCAAGATTGGATCTCTCGGGGACGGAGGCTTCTCGCGGCGGAAAAGTATTTGCCTGTCTTTTTTTGATGTTGGGGGAATATTTGGAAATTTATAGGCCAAACATTAGGGTTAGGAGACCTATCGGGAGATGACAAGCCTGCTAGGCGCGGTTAGGGGGGGCCATGCCTACCAGGCTTGTGGCTCCATGGCAGGTGCCCTGGCATGCACTCCAAACCCGGTTAACTTGTTTCCTTCCAGAAAAATTCACTTCGAAGGTTTTATTCCGTTTGGACTCCGTTTAATATCCCATATCTGCAAAACTCCAAAACAAGGAAAAAACAAAAACTGGCACTAGGCTCTAGATTAATAGGTTAGTCCCAAAAAAATATAAAATAGCATATTAATGCATATAAAATATCAAAAACAGATAATATAATAGCATGACATCATCAAAAATTATAGATGCTTTGGAGACGTATCATCCTCCCCAAGCTTAACTCCTACTCGTCCTCGAATAGGTAAGTGATAAAAACAGAATTTTTGATGTGGAGTGCTACCTAACATACTTATCCATGTAATATTCTTTATTGTGGCATGAATATTCAGATCCATAAGACTCAAAACAAAAGCTTAATATTGATATAATAAAAATAACGTTTCAAGCATACTAGCAAAGCAATTGTATCTCTTCAAAATATAATGGCAAAATAAAGTTATCCCTACAATATCATATGGTTTGGCTATGCTCCATATTCCCCACCCAAAGTATTTATATCATGCCCAACCCCGATGAAAAGTCAAGCAATTGTTTTCACACCTTTATTTTCTCAAACGTTTTCAAATCTCACGCAATAGATGAGCGTGAGCCATGGATATAGCAGTATAGGTGGAATAGAATATGGTGGAGGTTGTCAAGGAAAGGGACAAGATAGTCTCACATCAACTAGGCATATCAACGGGCTATGGAGATGCCAATTACTAGATATCAATGTGAGTGAGTAGAGATTGCCATGCAACGTATGCACTAGAGCTATAAGTGTATGAAAGCTCAAAAAAAGGAACTAAGTGGACGTGTATCATGAAGAAAAATTCCACTAGTTATATGAAAGTGACAAAAATAGGAGACTCTCTATCATGAAGATCATGGAGCTACTTTGAAGCACAAGTGTGGAAAAAGGTAGTAGCAATGTCCCTTCTCTCTTTTCTCTCATTGTTTTATTGGTGGGCATCTAAGGCCTCTTTTATTATTATTTTTATTTGAGCTTGTTGGCCTCTTTTTTTCCATAAAGTCCGGAATCTCATCCCCACTTGTGAGGGAATCATAGCTTCCATCATCCTTTCCTCACATGGGACATGCTCTAATAATGATAATAATCACACTTTTATTTACTTACAACTCAAAAGGAAATTACAACTCGATACCTATGACAAAATATGACTCTATATGCAATATAGAAGTGATGGCACATGTCATAAAAGGAAACGGTGGAAGTTGCATGGAAATATATCTCGGAATAGCTATGGAAATGCCATAATAGGTAGGTATGGTGGCTGTTTTGAGGAAGGTATATGGTGGTTGTTTTGAGGAAGGTATATGGTGGCTGTTTTGAAGAAGGTATATGTTGGAAATATGCCCTAGAGGCAATAAATAAAGTGTTTATTATTATATTTCCTTGTTCATGATAATCGTTTATTATCCATGCTATAATTGTATTGATTGGAAACACATTACATGTGTGGGTAAGTAGACAACACTCTGTCCCTAGTATGCCTCTAGTGAACTAGCTCGTTGGTCAAAGATAGTCAAGGTTTCCCAATCATAGACATGTGATGTCATTTGATAACGGGATCACATCATTAGGAGAATGATGTGATGGACAAGACCCAAACTACAAACGTAGCATATGATCGTGTCAGTTTATTGCTACTGTTTTCCGCATGTCAAGTATGTGTTCCTATGACCATGAGATCATGCAACTCACGGACATCGGAAGAGTGCCTTGTGTATATCAAATGTTGCAACGTAACTGGGCGACTATAAAGGTGCTCTACAGGTATCTCCGAAGGTGTCTGTTGAGTTGGCATGGATCAAGACTGGGATTTGTTACTCCGTGTGACGGAGAGGTATCTCATGGCCCACTCGGTAATACAACATCACAAGAAGCCTTGCAATCAATGTAACTAAGTGTTAGTTGCGGGATCTTGTATTACGGAACGAGTAAAGAGACTTGTCGGTAACGAGGTTGAACTAGGTATGCAGATACCGACGATCGAATCTCGGGCAAGTAACATACTAAAGAACAAAGGGAACATCATACGGGATTAACTGAATCCTTGATTAAAAGGTTCGACTGATAAAGATCTTCGTAGAATATGTAGGAACCAATATGGGGATCCAGGCCCCGTTATCGGTTATTGACCGTAGAGGTGTCTCGGTCATGTCTACATAGTTCTCGAACCCGCAGGGTCTGCACACTTAAGGTTTGGTGATGTTTCGGTAGTATAGAGTTATCTATGGTGGTGACCGAAGGTTGTCGGAGTCCTGGATGAGATCTAGGAAGTAATGAGGAGCTCCGGAATGGTCTGGAGGTAAAGATTCATATATAGGAAGTCATGTTTTGGTCACCGGAAAAGTTTCGGGCTCATCGGTAGTGTACCGGGAGTGCCGGTAGTGTACCGGGAGACCTCTGGGAGGGGTATTTAGACCCAAGAGGCTTCATGGGCTGTGGGAGAGTGAATATCAGCCCTTAGTGGGCTGGTGGAAACTCCCACACAAGGCCCATGTGGCTGGAGAAGAAAACCCAATAGGAAAAGGTGGAAAAAAGGGGGAAAAAGGACGAATCCTAGTCCTACTAGGATTGGAGGAGAGTCCTCCAATCCTAGTTGGTTTGGCCGACTTCTATTGGAGCCTTGGCCCTTGCGCCAGACTCTCCTCCTCTCCTCCTATATATACTGGTGGATTTTAGGGTTTTGCACTAGTTTTTACAGCCGTGTGCTACCCGTTCCTCAAGTACATAGTTTCTCCTCTAGATCGGATTTCTGCAGTGCTTAGGCGAAGCCCTGCCGGAATTGCTCCACCACCATCGCCGGAGCGCCATCATGCTGCCGGTGCACTCTTCCTCCTCTCCACTGCCTCTTGCTGGATCAAGACGGTGGAGATCGTCATCAAGCTGCACGTGTGCTGAACGCGGAGGTGTCGTCCATTCGGCACTAGATCGGAAGGATCGTGATCAATTTCGTGGGACGAATCGTGATCAAGTTCGCGGGACGGATCGTGATTAGATCGCCGGAAGGATCGTGATTGGATCACGAGACGGATCGTGATTGGATCGCGGGACGCACGGCTATTTGGACCGTGAGGACGTTCGACTACACCAACCGCGTTTCTTAACGCTTCCTGCTTAGCGATCTATAAGGGTACATAGATCCACTCTCCCTCTCGTAGATGCTCATCACCATGGATAGATCTGCGTGTGCGTAGGAAATTTTTTGTTTCCCATGCAACGTTCCCCAACAGTGGTATTAGAGCTAGGTCTATGTGTAGATGAGATCTCGAGTAGAACACAAAAGGTTTGTGGGCGTTGATACTTAGATTGCTTCCTCCCTTGGTCGGATTTTGGTTCTGCAGTATTGTGAAATGAAGCGGCCCGGACCAACATTACTCGTACGCTTACGAGACACTGGTTCCCCCGATGCAACTTGTTGCCTAGATGGCTTGCGGGTGACAGTTTCTCTCACTTTAGTTGGATTGGATTCGACAAAGGCGGTCCTTGAGAAGGTTGAAAAGCAAATTATGTATCACCGTTGTGGTTTATGCGTAGGTGAGAATCGTTCTTGCTAGAAACCCGTAGCAGCCACGTAAAATATGCAACAACAATTAGAGGACGTCTAACTTGTTTTTGCAGGGTATGTTGTGATGTGATATGGCCAATTACATGATGTGATATATGTGATGTATGAGATGATCATGTGATGTGTAGATTATCGCGACTTGCATGTCGATGAGTACGGCAACCTGCAGGAGCCATAGGGTTGTCTTTAATTATTGTATGACCTGCGTGTCAATCATAAAGCGCTATGTAATGCTTTACTTTATCTCTAAACGGTAGCAATAGTAGTAGAAGCATGTTGGGCGCGACAACCCCGATGGCGACACGTTGATGGAGATCAGGGTGTCTTGCCGGTGATGATGGAGATCATGCCCGTGCTTTCAAGATGGAGATCAAAAGCACAAGTTCATGGCCATATCATGTCACTTATGATTTGCATGTGATGTTAATCCTTTTATGCACCTTGTTTTGCTTAGGATGACGGTAGCATTATAAGGTGATCCCTCACTTAATTTGTGCACCGTTGTGAAAGTTCGTCGTGTTGAGACACCACGTGATGATCGGGTGTGATAGACTCTACGTTCACATACAATGGGTGCAAGCCAGTGTTGCACGTGCAGAACACTCGGGTTAAACGTGACGAGCCTAGCATGTACAGACATGGCCTCCAAACACAAGAGACCGAAAGGTCGAACATGAGTAATATAGTAGATATGATCAACATAATGATGTTCACCATTGAAGCCACCTCAACTCACGTGATGATCGGACTTGAGTTGGTGGATTTGGATCATGTGACACTCAGATGACCTGAGGGATGTCAATTTGAGTGAGAGCTTTAGTAATTTGATTAACTAAACTCATTATCTTGAACAATAGTCTAAGTAAACTTTGCATATTTATGTTGTAGATCAATGGCTCGTGCAGTAGCACCCCTGAATTTTAATGCGTTCCTAGAGAAATCTAAGTTGAAAGATGATGGAAGTAACTTTGTTGACTGGGCCCGTAATCTGAGGATTATTCTCACAGCTTCCCAGAAATCATATGTCCTTGATGTACCGCTTGGTGACCAACCAGAAGACATGACCTCCGAAGACGTTAAGAACGCTTGGGAGGCACGTACTGGAGATTACTCAATAGTTCAGTGTGCAACATTGTATGGCTTAGAACCGGGACTTCAAAGACGTTTTGAACGTCATGGAGCATATGAGATGTTCCAGGAGTTGAAGTTTATCTTTCAGAAGAACGCCCGGATCGAGAGATACGAAACCTCTGATAAGTTCTATGCTTGCAAGATGGAGGAGAACGGGTCTATCAGTGAACATATACTCAGAATGTCTGGGTATTTAACTCATCTAGCGGAGTTGGGAATTGCCCTTCCGCCAGAGGCGATCATCGACAAAGTTCTTCAATCACTACCACCTAGTTACAAGAGATTTGTGATGAACTATAACATGCACGGGATGAACAAGTCAGTCGCCGAGCTGTTTGCGATGCTAAAAGTCGCTGAGTCTGAAATTTACAAAGAACATCAAGTGTTGATGGTCAATAAAACCACTAGTTTCAAGAAAAATGGCAAGGTCAAGGGCAAGGGAAGAAGGGTAAAACCAAGAAGGATGGCAAAGCAGTTGCTACTCCTGTAAAGAAGCCCAAGCGTGGACCCAAGCCAGAAACTGAGTGCTTTCATTGCAAGGGAACTGGTCACTGGAAGCGGAACTGCCCCAAGTACCTGGCTGACAAGAAGGCAGCCAACGACAAACAAGGTATATATGATATACATGTTATTGATGTGTGCGGTCCAATGAATGTTACAGCGCATGGTGGATACCGTTATTTTCTCACCTTCACTGATGACTTAAGTAGATATGGGTATATTTACTTAATGAAACACAAGTCTGAAATGTTTGAGAAGTTCAAGCAATTTCAGAGTGAAGTTGAGAAGCATCATAACAAGAAGATTAAGTTCTTGTGATTTGATCGAGGAGGTGAATATCTCAGTTATGAGTTTGGCAGTCACTTAAGACAATGTGGAATTGTTTCACAGTTGACACCGCCCGGAACACCGCAGCGTAATGGTGTGTCCGAACGTCGTAATCGAACCTTATTAGATATGGTGCATTCTATGATGTCTCTTGCTGATTTGCCACTATCGTTTTGGGGTTATGCATTAGAGACAGCTGCATTCACTTTAAATAGGGCACCATCAAAATCCGTTAAGACAATGCCATATGAACTATGGTTTGGCAAGAAGCCAAAGTTGTCGTTTCTTAAAGTTTGGGGATGTGATGCTTATGTCAAAAAGCTTCACCCTGAAAAGCTGGAACCCAAAGCAGAGAAATGTGTCTTCATAGGATACCCGAAAGAGACAGTCGGGTATACCTTCTATCTCAGATCTGAAGGCAAAGTGTTTGTCGCTAAGAACGGAACATTTCTTGAGAAAGAGTTTCTCTCGAAAGAATTGAGTGGGAGGAAAATAGAGCTTGATGAGGTTATTGAACCTTTACTTCAACCAGAAAGTAGCACATCACCGAAAGATGTTTCTGTGGAAGCTACGATGGTAGAAGAGGAAGTTAATGATGATGATCATGAAGCTTTGGATCAAGCTACTATTGAACCTCGTAGGTCGACAAGGCCGCGTACTACTCCTGAGTGGTACGGCAACCCTGTCTTGGAGGTCATGTTGTTGGACAACAATGAACCTACGAGCTATGGAGGAGCAGTGATGGGCCCGGATTCTGAGAAATGCTTAGAGGCCATGAAATCCGAGATGGGATCCATGTATGAAAACAAAGTATGGATCAAGACTGGGATTTGTTACTCCGTGTGACGGAGAGGTATCTTAGGGCCCACTCGGTAATACAACATGACAATAAGTCTTGCAAGCAATGTGACTAAATGTTAGTCACGGGATCTTGTATTATGGAATGAGTAAAGAGACTTGCCGGTAACGAGGTTGAACTAGGTATGGGGATACCGATGATCGAATCTCAAGCAAGTAACATACCGAAGAACAAAGCGAACATCATACGGGATTGACTGAATCCTTGACATAGAGGTTCGACCGATAAAGATCTTCGTAGAATATGTACGAACCAATATGGGCATCTAGGTCCCACTATTGGTTATTGACCATAGAGGTGTCTCGGTCATGTCTACATAGTTCTCGAACCCGCAGGGTCTGCACACTTAAGGTTTGGTGACGTTTCGGTAGTATAAAGTTATGCATGGTGGTGACCGAAGGTTGTTCGGAGTCCTGAATGAGGTCCTGGACGTCACGAGGAGCTTCGGAATGGTCCGTAGGTAAATATTGATATATAGGAATTCCTATTTTGTTCGCCGAAAAAGTTTCGGGCTCATCGGTAGTGTACCGGGAGTGCCGGTTGTGTACCGGGAGACCATCGGGAGGGGTATTTCGACCCAAGAGGCTACATGGGATGTGGGAGAGTGAATACCAGCCCTTAGAGTGCTGGTGGAAGTCCCACACAAGGCCCATGCGACTGGGAAGAAAAGCCCAAAGAGAAAAAGGTGGAAAAAGGCAAAAAGGCAAAAATAAGGAGGAGTCCTAGTCCTACTAGGATTGGAGGAGGAATCCTCCTCTCCTCTTGGTTTGGCCGAAGCCTAGGTGGCTTGGCCCTTGGAACAATCCTCATCCTCTCTTCCTCTTATATATACTAGAGGTTTTAGGGTTTTTGCACTAGTTTTTCAGCCACGTGCTACCCGTTCCTCTAGTGCATAGTTTCTCCTCTAGATCGGTTTTCTGCAGTGCTTAGGCGAAGCCCTACCGGAATTGCTCCACCACCATCGCCGCGGCGCCGTCACGCTGCCGGAGAACTCGTCTACCTCTCTACTCCCTCTTGCTGGATCAAGAAGGCGGAGATCGTCATCAAGCTGTACGTGTGCTAAACGAGGAGGTGCCGTCCGTTCGGTGCTTGATCAGGACGGAACGTGATTGGATCGCGCGATGCTCGGCGATTTGGATCGCGAAGACGTTCGACTACACCAACCACGTTTGTTAACGCTTCCTGCTTAGCGATCTACAAGGGTATGTAGATCCACTCTCCCTCTCATAGATGCTCATCACCATGGATAGGACTTGCATGAGCGTAGGAATTTTTTTGTTTCCCATGCGACATTCCCCAACACACGTGTCAGTAGTTAGGAACGGCGGCGCGCGGCAGACCGCAAGAGGTGCACGACTGCCACGTCCCCACAATGGAATGGGAATGGCTGGGTCGGTGAGACAAATCGGCATCCGCGGCCCCTCGGTAACTCCAACCGGCAGGAGCAGTGCATTTCTTCCCCAAATAGGGTAGAAAACCCTGGTCCTCTCCCACTCCAGCCACACCACCTCGTCCTCTCCTGAACCCTCCTCCCTTCCTCACCACCCTCCTCCCTTCCTACACCTCCCTCCTCTTGTCGTCACCAGCCGATGAAGCGCAGACGTGAAGATGCGGCGGACAAGCCGGAGGCAACCATTGGAGCAGAGCAGACTGCTGTCGTGGCTATAGCCGCAATTGGAGCGGCTGAGTCTGCCATAGCGGCAATGGCTAGCGGTGCAGCAACTGCTGTGCCTGCTCCCGCTGCCATCGCAGTCGGCGAGCTACCCGTCGGCGAGCCTATGCAGGGTAAGGTCGGGGAAGATCTGGACAAGGATAAGGCAAGGCTTAAGCACGAGCTGCATGACCAAGTCGAGGAGGACTTTGCGGCGAACGCAATCAAGGAGTTTGACGAAGATTTCAGGAAGGGCAAGTGTCGTGGTTTTGTCACGGCAGAT
This sequence comes from Hordeum marinum, assembly GCA_022496015.1. Taxonomy (NCBI): domain Eukaryota; kingdom Viridiplantae; phylum Streptophyta; class Magnoliopsida; order Poales; family Poaceae; genus Hordeum; species Hordeum marinum. Next base: position 394,426,738 of record CM039672.1, read on the forward strand.
GTCCAGGTAAACGGACTTCGGTTCGAGGCCATTGCTAACGTGATGGACTCAAAGGGGTTGATGGGGATGAAAGACACGGATTTACCCAGGTTCAGCCCCTCAACTCGAGGTAATAGCCTACGTCCTGCTTGTGTTTGTATTGCTTGATGTATCGATTACAAGGGAGCTGAAGCTTGACCTAGTATTCGATAACCTGCCCTCTAAGTCGCCCCGGATCTGCCTTTATATAGGAGGTCTAGACCACGGGTCATACAATTGGTAACCGACTCTCATTGTCTATCCAAGTCTTCCTCTATCTTCTTGTCCAAGTTGTCCCCGGGCGGCTTACACACCCGGGTCTTCTAGGCCACTGTCCAGCCCACCTAATGAGCCGCCAAGCTTCCTGGGCTTTAGGACCACCAGCTCACCTTGGGCCAGTGTACGAGCTGCCAAGCATAACCTGGAGCCCTTAGGGCGGGTCATACAGCGGGGTTATATCCCCAACAGCTGTGACTTCGACGAGGATGCCATCGATGAGCTATCTGAGGTAGTACTCTATTTTTGCTTTGTTTTTTCATGGCATTGGGGTTTTTCTTGGTAAGTAGATGAGCATCTCATATGGTCGTGCTAGTTGTGCGTATGTAGGATTCTAGGGATGTAGCATATATTTTCTTGTTGGATGTAGAACAAAAACAACCTAGTATTGCTAAAACAGAGATTCATTATCTGATTCCATCATGGCATGCTTTATTGATTCACTAAGCAAACTTACATCGGTAAGCAACTCAAATACAAGAAAATGTTCATGGCCGGGATACATTAATGAAAGATGTGGGGTAAACAAGGGATATATGGCAGGATTCTCATAGCTTTTTCTAGCGATTGAATTTGCACACATGTTCATAGATGATCAATTTGCACACATGTTCATAGATGATCCATTTGAAAATTCTATACAAATTTCCAGTTTGCAAAGGAAGTGCTTGCTCGCTTAATATTTTTGGGCTGAAACTTTTCAGGGTTGTTAACCATGATACATAACCACTAGATACCAAAAAAATCAAAACATTTCATCTAGCCAATTTTCCCGACTATATTATCTAAGTGTCATTGATTCATTTGAGCACAATATCAAGATTCGGTTTTTGGACCAGATTTGGCATTCCAAGGGAAGTGCATGCAAAACATGTCCAAATGCCTCCAGATTTGGCACTCCAAGGGAATTACACCTGTAACGAGTATCAAGTATCATTAAACAAAGCCACATCATGAATTATTTCATGTGTTAATTATGTACTACTTGCGCACTAATCTATCAATGCAACTATTCCACCGTTCATATTTATGCATATCAATTTCTTTGGCTCAAATATGTATGTGCATATGCGCCTTATTTTCAGCAAATAGATAGTTGACATGTTACACATGTGTACTTTCCAAACATTGTAATTAAGAGCAATGTAGCGGAATAGATTAGCCGAGTTCTTCTGTGTGTACTAATTCACAGGAGGATGACGACGACGTGGGCGACATGGACAACAGGCACAACAAGAGCCGCTACACCATGAGGCATCTGATTGATGGCAAGATCAAGTACCGTTTCTTTGGCAAGATTGGGTGCCCTTTCTGTTCCAAGGTGATCGGTGGCGGCATAGATGGCATGATCCAGCATGCCATCAACACTGCCAATGGACATGGTACGAAGCATAAGGCCAGTACTCTGGCTAAACATGCATCCTACGGACACTTCCTCCAGATTGTCAAAGTCAATGAGACCTACTACATGCCGTCGCGCCGGTGAAGAAGGGAGAGAAGTGATGTGCTGCTAGAGTGGTGCTGCTGCCCCAGGACCGTCGTGTCCTTTTATGTTATGTATGTTTCTTAGTTGTTTGACTCTAAAACTTACGTCCTATGGTGTGTCTGAACTTATGTTGTGCGGTGTTTAATCTCCTATTTATCTTAAGTGTTTCCTGCTACTCTGGTTTAGTGGTCTAAGTTGTTAATACTATTTTGCTGATGCATGTTAAGCATTGTACAATGCTAGATGCTTAGGGTGGTGCTTAGAAAAATAAACAGGGTTTTTCTGAAGCACCGGTGCCTATTTTTACTATCGTACGGTGATGCATGCTAGGAACTCTACTACTATGACTATGGTAGTTATAGCTTGGCATGATTCTGTTCAGTGTATAATTCAGATGTTCCTGCCATATCTATGACCAGTTACAACTGAACTATGCATTAGTTTTTGCCAAAATTAAAGCATGCAAATGATTGCCAATTGAAGCTTTATACCGAGGAAGCATTAGTTATTGCAATAAGTAGATGATGCCCATGATTGCCAAAAGTACGTATTTCCACTTTCTGATAAGAACTGAACATGTATCAAATGATGCTAAAAGTAGAGCATGAGCATGAACATGTATGAATTGATGCTACCTATTTGTGTTGGAATGGGTCAACATGACTGGTGCTGGTTTAGGGTCTCTGTGTGACCGTGATGATAACGAAGACACTTGCTTGGCTATGGTCTTGCTGACAAATTTACGTTTCAGTTTTTTAAGACTATTTGTTTTTTATGCTTCCTCGGGATCGACATTCTTTCTCAGGCGTCCACGTGATCTCTTCCTTTTGCGGGAGTTGGGATTAGCGGCATCCTTCTGGGAGGTGGATGTGTTGAGTTCGTTGGAACCATCAGGATTGTTGACTACTTGTACGTCGTCTTCTGAACCATTAGGTTGAACTGCTTGCTGGGCATCATACACCTCCTTCTGTAGAAGAGAGAGTGGTGCGTTAGTTCAAATCATGAGACTTATGAAATAAATGTAATATTATTGATGTAGCGCTAACCGTTATGGGGAAGTTATATGATCCGAGGCGAAGCGTGTTGCAATTTGAATGCAGTAAGGTTGTACATATTTTCCACCTGAAAATATCTATCCTTGCCTATATTCGATAATCGACACTTACGTCAGCATAGCTTTCAAGCCAAACAAAGTACAAATTTAATTTAGGCATTCAATTACCTGGTTCAAAATATCGGTCATTTCATCCCCGTTTCATGACAACATGTACTGTAGTGTCCAAACCGCACAGGAAGTCCTGCGATGTTTAGTTAAAGATCAGTAATCTTATTCGTATAGGAAAATAATAATTTAGGAGGCCGTGCGTAGTAATCGGTCTGTTGTGGTATGTTCTCATAGCGTTGTTTTGTCCATTAAGCAAAATTGATGTTCTTAGCTGGTGATATCAACCCATTCTTGACAGCTTCGTCGGTGCACAACTAAATCGACTCCACCTAGTGTACGACGAGTTATACATAGGGTTATGGTACTTTGGGAGCTCATGTGCCATGTGGATCAAAAGAGGCAGCAAGAGAACACTTACAAGAGAATCTTCCTTGGTCTTGTCACAATGATAATTCAAGGGGTTCAGAGTGTGGATCTCTTCTTTGTCAAAATTAAACATCATTAGCATCCAGTGGTTTTGGTGTACATTCAGTGGGACATGCACCTGCTGTAAAATTTGGGTTGGGGTGAGAACCAAAAAATTTCGTGTACAATGCGTATAGAAACTATGAAAGTGAGGAAAACGTGTACCTTTCGGCGCCTACAAATTTTTCTGCTACACGAGCAACCCATGAGGCTGCACGTCCAACAGGAACCACCCCTTCATTCTTAACAGCTTTTCGGTTTCTTGAGGGGATATAATTGAGATGGTATGATTCTCAATTTGGGTAATGCTAGCATATGCCATAATAACCTGCCAAATTTACAATCACACAATAATAATAAATTAGTAGCGGTAATGATGTAGACTAGAGTATAAGGAGCTTACATCATCATAAATGTATTGGTTGTCCAAATTTCACTTCAGTTTTTCTGCTGTGAGGGCAATATCTCCGATTCTAGCTATTTCAACAGGGTCGTATGTTCCGCGGATGTAAATGATGTCCTCTTTTGTGAACTTGTAATCATTATCAAAGACAGGCTTCATGGGAGTTAATCGTGGTTCCTCATTGTTTTGCGTTACATGACTTGCACTTGGTGTAGTCGAAGTCCCTCTTGTGAATTCGCTAGACCTAGGAGTTGCTGTCAAGGATGAATTGCACACATTAAATTGATCCTACATTGAAAAAGGTCATTCATCATTAGTTTGTTACTTTTAGATATTAACGTGTTGGGCCATAATGATCACGTGCACGCTTGCTTTCTGTGACACTGATTGTCGGTTGCTTGTAAATTGGTATTTTAATTCCTATAACAATGCAAACAATAATGAACATGAAGTAAAATATTCATACAAAATATAAAATGCACAGTATGACATACATGGACTTCCCTCCTTAAGTCTTTAATTTCGTCCTCAGCCTTCGACAACCTATGATTACTGCCAGTTTTAGTCTTCATGTCGATCAAGTCTTCACTCAACGTCTGGTATTTGGCATCAAATATGTGCTCAATTTCCATTAACTTCCTTCCTACCTTCTTTTCATGATGAGCAAAGCATGCATGCATGGCTTCAAGTATCATGTCAATCTGTGTAAACAAAATAAAAGCCAGTTGATAACAATAGCTAAATGAATGAGGTTCGATGACACCTATTTGTGATATTGCAAAAACAAATCGTCTTTGGAGTACATACTTGTTGGCTACTAAATTGTTGTCCTTGTGATGGTGCTCAATACGAATAATGTTCATGCACATGTTCATCATTTCTTCTTGGAGGATTATTTGAATTCTCGGACTGTCATTGAGGAGCACAAATTTCCATGACAACCTTTTTTTATAAAATATAATGAATCATTAGTAGCAACTAAAAAATCAGATATATAAAGTTCAATTGTAGATAGGTACCAGCCCGTTATGAAGACATCGCTTCTTAAAGTAGCCATGCTTTCATCCCATTGTGCGATCAATGGAGGGGGTCTACAAGGACACATCAATTGGCCACTACGCACGCGCTCCTAGTACGAAGACTACACAATAAATTAGTTCATGACCATACAAATATGCAACAAAACAATAATTATAGGACATTAAGTAGTGATCTAGCACTAACCTGGAGCAGAATTAGATTGCTCTCCGCATTGCAACGTCCCCGTCTGTGATCACAGATATTGTATGCTTCTATGCCATGCATTCAGAAAAGGTCCGCAACATCCACTCGTATGCGTGGCTTGTTTAATGAGAAATTATACCGCAGCCAAAAATAACAGTGCTGCAATGGTGATTCAACCCGACAAACGACACGAATGGCACATTGTACTTATTGGTTCTGTATGTGCTATCAAAAACAATGACGTCTCCGAAAGCCTCATAGTCAAGTCGTGATTTACTATCAGCCCAGAACAGTCCCTTTAGATGGCCAAGGTCGTCTACCAAGTACCTAAAGAAAAAATCCACATATCGCTCACGCCTCGCCATCATGTGCATGATCACCGTTTTAGCATCACCGACAATGATTGTCTCCTGCTTATTAGCATGGCAGAAATTATAAATGTCCCTCTTTATGCATCCAACCTTATCAAATCCACTATATTGACTGTATAAAATATCCATAATATAGTATTTGCGCATCCCAGATTTTTCCATGTCCGCAATGTCCGCTTTCTGCTCATCGCTAATTCGTCTGTGCGAACACAGTAGACAAGAAAGATCTCGTGGGGCTAGAGAATGACTGTGCTCATCGATGAAATCCTTGAAAACCATCGACCTGTTTCCTCCTGTCTTGCAATGACCAATTTAGCGTTACACCCAACACGAGTTAAACTTCATGGTATCCTCTTTCTATCTCCCATCTTTCTTTTCATGTGCGTCTCTTCGCGAAACCCTTGATGACTACACACAATTTTCCTTAAAATTATGTAATTGTTGGATCCATCCCACTCAACGTAGCTTCTCCTCACACTAAAACCTTTTTCAAAAGCATATTTGTTATAGAATTCATAGCCTTCAGCCTCACTATCAAACATCTTGCTGATAACATTTTGATACTCGAGCATACACCCATCACTTACATCCGCAATGTCTTCCTGCATATGACATATGAAATACACAGTTTGTGTTTATCAATATTGCAGGTGTAAAATAGCTCATAGGCAAAGACAAGTGCATGGAAAAGACTTTTGGTCATTTGAAATGTGAGGAAAACCAATCATCAACGTCCAAGAAGTACTATCCTAGCATGAATGATGACACGAATAAACTATATTGTATGCACTATGGAAACCTCGAGTGATGATGACTATAATAAACTATAGTAAGTGAACTATGGAACCTGTATCTCATCTTCCTTTAGTATCTCATCTCAAACATCAAGTAAGTTACTTTTTTTCTTCAGTACTAAAGGAAGTAAGAAATGGCCTCAGCATCTTAAACAAACATGATGCGATTAGCTCAAGAGAAACTATGCCACGATGAAGCTTTCCATTCGTTGTTCTTGTCGGCACAAAAATCTCACATGTTAAATACTGTTAAATTACAACGATCATGTAGGGTTGAGGTGGTACTGCATGCACGGTGGATGGGCGTAGGGGCCAGGAGAACGAGCAAAATGCCAAGCCGGATTCATACCTTAAGGATGGTACATGGGAAGAGATGGGATCGCCCACCGCCATCGCCGCCGATTCAGCCGGCATAGATCCAGCCGTATTCTTCTTCGGTGACGGCGTGAGGTGGGGGGCTGGGGTTGATTGGGTGGAGGACGAGGACGATGAATTTTTTCCTCTCACCGGACACGTCGAGGACGGAGAAGGTCAGGAGCACGACGGTGACGAATAGATCGGACGAGGATTTGAACTGGATTGAGAAGACGTGCATCTGGCCCTCAGATGATCGGTTGAAGAAAAGATATTTCCCCATGGACCATTATGCCCTTATCGAAATTAACATAATAAATTTAATCAATTTTAATTCCCCACAAGATCGGATGGCTAATAAAAATCAGACGCGTAAGTACTACTTAGTACTCCAAGTACTAACCCAATCATCATAAAAAAGATGCACACCTCCTAGTCCATCAACTTGTAGCCTTTGAAAAAAATCTGGAAATCACCGTTGCGGAGTGGGAAACCAGCACTTTCACCAACCGTGGCATGGTCGTGGACGTGGCATATCTCCGCATCAGCGATGCTTCGAGAAGCCTGAGACTCCACAGGAGCAGCAATGGCTACATGATGCATTTTTTTCCAACAGGAAGTGCATCCAACGCCGCCCCCCTGCAGATCCAAAATTTCAGTTGAAGGAGACATGCCGGTGTATGGAAACCACACGAGCTGTGAATCAAATTAAAGAGACGATGAACCGGTTTACCTTCACGGCCCGATGGCTGGATGTGGGAAGAATGAGTCCATGTCGAAATCCACGGCAAGGAGCTGCTACGGGGGCGGGTTGTTGAGGACGACGACACCCCCTGCATAGACTGAAATCTGGTTATTGCAGCACCACACCAACACCACGCACCGGTGATGTATCACGTATGGGCGCCACGTGGGTGGGCCACAGGGAATCACAGCGGACTGGACCAGCCATGCTTCAAAATTGAAGCACGTTGAGCTATGAAGTTGCATGTGTGCCAACGATGTACTCCTACAAGAACTAGCACCTGTACCAATTAAGCAATAGAATGACTGTTGGAAACGTTGCATGGGAAACAAAAAATTTCCTACGCACACACAGATCTATCCATGGTGATGAGCATCTACGAGAGGAAGAGTGGATCTATGTACCCTTGTAGATCGCTAACCGGGAAGCGTTAAGAAACGCGATTGGTGTAGTCGAACGTCTTCGCGATCCAAATCACGATCCGTCCCATGATCCAATCACGATCCGTCCCATGATCCAATCACGATCCGGCCCACGATCCAATCACGATCCGTCCTGCGATCCAAACACGATCCACCCCTCGAACTTGATCACGATCCGCCCCACGAACTTGATCACGATCCTTCCGATCTAGCGCCGAATGGATGGCACCTCCGCGTTCAGCACACGTGCAACTTGATGACGATCTCCACCGTCTTGATCCAGCAAGAGGAAGTGGAGAGGAGGAAGAGTTCACCGGCAGCGTGACGGCGCTCCGGCGATGGTGGTGGAGCAATTCTGGCAGGGCTTCGCCTAAGCACTGCATAAATCCGATCTAGACGAGAAACTATGCACTGGAGGAACGGGTAGCATGTGGCTGTAAAAACTAGTGAAAAACCCTAAAATCCACCAGTATATATAGGAGGAGAAGAGGAGAGGCTGGCGCAAGGGCCAAGGCTCCTATAGGAGTCGGCCGAACCAACTAGGATTGGAGGACTCACCTCCAATCCAAGTAGGACTAGGATTCGTCCTTTTTCCCCCTTTTTTCCACCTTTTCCTATTGGGTTTTCTTCTCCAGTCACATGGGCCTTGTGTGGGAGTTTCCACCAGCCCACTAAGGGATGATATTCACTGTCCCACAGCCCATGAAGCTTCTTGGGTCGAAATACCGCTCCCGGAGGTCTCCCGGTACACTATCGGCATTCCCGGTACACTACCGATGAGCCCGAAACTTTTCCAATGACCAAAACAGGACTTCCTATATATGAATCTTTACCTCCGGACCATTCCAAAGCTCCTCGTGACGCCCGGGATCTCATCTGGAACTCCGAACAACCTTCGGTCACCACCATACATAACTCTATACTACCAAAACGTCACCAAACCTTAAGTGTGCAGACCCTGCGGGTTCGAGAACTATGTAGACATGACCGAGACACCTCTATGGTCAATAACCAATAGCGGGACCTGGATGCACATATTGGTTCCTACATATTCTACGAAGATCTTTATCGGTCGAACCTCTATGTCAAGGATTCAGTTAATCCCGTATGATGTTCCCTTTGTTCTTCGGTATGTTACTTCCCGAGATTCGATCGTCGGTATCTCCATACCTAATCCAACCTCGTTACTAGCAAGTCTCTTTACTCGTTCTGTAATACAAGATCCCGCAACTAACACTTAGTTACATTGCTTGCAAGGCTTATTGTGATGTTGTATTAGCGAGTGGGCCCTGAGATACCTCTCCGTCACACGGAGTAACAAATCCCAGTCTTGATCCATGCCAACTCAACAGACACCTTTGGAGATACCTGTAGAGCACCTTTATAGTCACCCAATTACGTTGCGACGTTTGGTACACACAAGGCACTCTTCCGATGTCCGTGAGTTGCAATTTCTCATGGTCATAGGAACACATACTTGACATGCAGAAAACAGTAGCAATAAACTGACACGATCATATGCTACGTTTGTAGTTTGGGTCTTATCCATCACATCATTCTCCCAATGATGTGATCCCGTTATCAAATGACATCACATGTAAATGTCTAGGAAACCTTGACCATCTTTGACCAACGAGCTAGTTCACTAGAGGCATACTAGGGACAGAGTGTTGTCTATTTACCCACACATGTAATTTGTTTCCAATCAATACAATTATAGCATGGATAATAAACGATTATCATGAAGAAGGAAATATAACAATAAACATTTTATTTATTGCCTCTAGGGCATATTTCCAACAGTCTCCCACTTGCACTAGAGTCAATAATCTAGTTCACATCACTATGTGATTTACATTGTAATGAATCGAACACCCATGCAGTTCTGGTGTTGATCATGTTTAGCCATTGGAAGAGGTTTAGTCAACGCGTCTGCAATATTCAGATCCGTGTGCACTTTGCAAATATTTATGTCCTTCTCCTCGATGTAATCGCGAATGGAGTTGAAGCATCGCTTTATGTGTCTGGTCCTCTTGTGAAACCTTGGTTCCTTGGCTAGAGCAATGGCACCAGTGTTGTCACAGAACAGGTTCATTGGATTTAGTGCACTGGGCACTACTCCAAGATCTATCATGCACTGCTTCATCCAGACACCTTCCTTCGCCGCCTCCGAGGCTACGATGTACTCCGCTTCGCACATAGAATCAGCTACCACACTTTGCTTGGAACTACACCAGCTTACTACTCCCCCGTTAAGAATAAATACGTATCTTGTTTGCGACTTAGAGTCGTCCGGATCAGTGTCAAAGCCTGCATTGACGTAACCCTTTACGACGGGATCTTCATCACCTTCATAAACGAGAAACATTTCCTTAGTCCTTTTCAGGTACTTAAGGATATTCTTAACCGCTGCCCAGTGCTCCATTCCAGGATCACTTTGAAACCTTCCGGCCACACTTATGGCAAGGCTGACATCGGGTCTTGTGCACAGCATTGCATACATGATAGAGCCTATGGCTGATACATAGGGGATGACACTAATCTTTTCTCTATCTTCTGCAGTTACTGGGCATTGAGTCTTACTCAACTTCACACCTTGTAACACAGGCAAGAACCCCTTCTTGGACTGATCCATTTTGAACTTCTTCAAAACTTTATCAAGGTATGTGCTCTGTGAAAGTGCTATTAAGCGTCTAGATCTATCTCTATAGATCTTAATGCCTAATATGAAAGCAGCTTATCCTAGGTCCTTTATTGAAAAACTCTTGTTCAAATATTCCTTCACGCTTTCCAGCGTTTCTATATTGTTTCCAATCAGCAATATGTCATCTACATATAATACTAGAAACGCTATAGAGCTCCCACTCACTTTCTTGTAAATACAAGCTTCTCCATAAACTTGTATAAACTCAAACGCTTTGATCACCTCATCAAAGCGCTTATTCCAACTCCGAGATCCTTGCACCAGTCCATAAATGAATCGCTGGAGTTTGCAAACTTTGTCAGCATTCTCTGGATCGACAAAACCTTCGGGTTGCGTCATATACAACTCTTCCTCAAGGAAACCGTTGAGGAACGCTATTTTGACATCCATCTGCCAAATTTCGTAGTCGAAATAAGCAGCTATTGCCAACATGATTCTGACAGACTTAAGCATCGCTACGGGTGAGAAAGTCTCATCGTAGTCAACTCCTTGAACTTGTGAAAAACCCTTTGCCACAAGTCGAGCTTTATAGACGGTGACATTACCGTCCGCGTCTGTCTTCTTCTTAAAGATCCATTTGTTCTGAATGGACTTTCACCCTTCAGGTAATACTTCCAAAGTCCATACTTTGTTTTCATACATGGATCCCTCTCGGATTTCATGGCCTCTAACCATTTCTCGAAATCCGGGCCCATCACTGCTCCTTCATAGCTCGTAGGTTCATTGTTGTCCAACAACATGACCTCCAAGACAGGGTTGCCGTACCACTCAGGAGTAGTACGCGGCCTTGTCGACCTATGAGGTTCAATAGTAGCTTGATCCGAAGCTTCATGATCATCATCATTAACTTCCTATTCTACTGTCGTATTTTCCACAGAAACATCTTTCTGCGCTGCGCTACTTTCTGGTTGAAGTAAAGGTTCAATAACCTCATCAAGCTCTATTTTTCTCCCACTCAATTCTTTCGAGAGAAACTCTTTCTCAAGAAATGTTCCGTTCTTAGTGACAAACACTCTGCCTTCGGATCTGAGATAGAAGGTATATCGGACTGTCTCTTTCGGGTATCCTATGAAGACGCATTTCTCCGCTTTGGGTTCTAGTTTTTTATGCTGAAGATTTTTGACATAAGCATCACATCCCCAAACTTTAAGAAACGACAACTTTGGCTTCTTGGCAAACCATAGTTCATATGGCGTCATCTCAATAGATTTTGATGGTGTCCTATTTAAAGTGAATGCAGTTGTCTCTAATGCATAACCCCAAAACAATAGTGGTAAATCAGCAAGAGACATCATAGAATGCACCATATCTAATAAGGTTCGATTACGACGTTCGGACACACCATTACGCTGCGGTGTTCTGGGCGGTGTCAACTGTGAAACAATTCCACATTGTCTTAAGTGACTGCCAAACTCATAACTCAGATATTCACCTCGTCGATCAGATCGTAGGAACTTAATCTTCTTGTTACGATGATTCTCAACTTCACTCTGAAATTGCTTGAACTTTTCAAACGTTTCAGACTTGTGTTTCATTAAGTAAATATACCCATATCTACTTAAGTCATCAGTGAAGGTGAGAAAATAACGATATCCACCACGCATTGTAACATTCATTGGACCGCACACATCAGTATGTATGATTTCCAATAAGTCACTTGCCCGTTCCATTGTTCTAGAGAACGGCGTTTTAGTCATCTTGCCCATGAGGCATGGTTCACATGTGTCAAGTGGTTCAAAATCAAGTGACTCCAAAAGTCCATCAGCATGGAGCTTCCTCATGCATTTCATACCAATATGACCTAAATGGTAGTGCCACAAGAAAGTGGTACTATCATTATGAACTCTACATCTTTTGGCATCAATGTTATGAACATGTGTATCATCAATATCAAGATTCAATATGAATAAAGCCCTCAAATTGGGTGCATGACCATAAAAGATATTACTCATATAAATAGAACAACTTTCATTCTATGATTTAAATTAGTAACTGTCTCGCAATAAACAAGATCCAGATATAATGTTCATGCTTAACGTAGGCACTAAATAAGAATTATTTAGGTTCATCACTAATCCCGATGGTAATCGAAGAGAGAGCGTGCCGACGGTGATCACATCAACCTTGGAACCATTTCCCACGCGCATTGTCACTTCGTCCTTTGCCAGCCTTCGTTTATTCCATAGTTCTTGCTTTGAGTTGCAAATGTGAGCAACCGAACCGGTATCAAATACCCAGGCACTACTACGAGAGCTAGTAAGATACACATCAATAACATGTATATCATATATACCTTGTTTGTCGTGGGCCGTCTTCTTGTCAGCCAGGTACTTGGGGCAGTTCTGCTTCTAGTGACCAGTTCCCTTGCAATGAAAGCACTCAATTTCTGGCTTGGGTCCATGCTTGGGCTTCTTTAAAGGAGTAGCAACTGCTTTGCCATCCTTCTTGGTTTTACCCTTCTTGCCCTTTCCCTTGACCTTGCCATTTTTCTTGAAACTAGTGGTTTTATTGACCATCAACACTTGATGTTCTTTCTGGATTTCAGACTCAGCGACTTTTAGCATCGCAAACAGCTCGGCGACTGACTTGTTCATCCCATGCATGTTATAGTTCATCACAAAGCTCTTGTAACTAGGTGACAGTGATTGAAGAACTCTGTTAGTGATCGCCTCTGGCGGAAGGGCAATTCCCAACTCCGCTAGACGAGTTGAATACCCAGACATTCTGAGTATATGTTCACTAATAGACTCGTTCTCCTCCATCTTGCAAGAATAGAACTTCTCGGAGGTTTCATACCTCTCGATCCGGGCGTTCTTCTGAAAGATAAAATTCAACTCTTGGAATATCTCATATGCTCCATGACGTTCAAAACGTCTTTGAAGTCCCGGTCCCAAGCCATACAATATTGCACACTGAACTATTGAGTAATCTCCAGTACGTGCCTCCCAAGCGTTCTTAACGTCTTCGGAGGTCATGTCTTCTGGTTGGTCACCAAGCGGTGCATCAAGGACATATGATTTCTAGGAATCCATGAGGATAATCCTCAGATTATGGGCCCAGTCAACAAAGTTACTTCCATCATCTTTCAACTTAGCTTTCTCTAGGAACGCATTAAAATTCAGGGGTGCTACTACGCGAGCCATTGATCTACAACATAAATATGCAAAGTTTACTTAGACTATTGTTCAAGATAATGAGTTTAGTTAATCAAATTACTAAAGCTCCCCCTCAAATTGACATCCCTCAGGTCATCTGAGTGTCACATGATCCAAATTCACCAACTCAAGTTCGATCATCACGCGAGTTGAGGTGGCTTCAATGGTGAACATCATTATGTTGATCATATCTACTATATGACTCATGTTCGACCTTTCGGTCTCTTGTGTTTCGTGGCCATGTCTGCACATGCTAGGCTCGTCAAGTTTAACCCGAGTGTTCTGCACGTGCAACACTGGCTTGCACCCGTTGTATGTGAATGTAGAGTCTATCACACCCGATCATCACGTGGTGTCTCAACACGACGAACTTTTGCAATGGTGCACACTCGAGGAGAACACAATTTATCTTGAAATTAAGTGAGGGGTCACCTTATAATGCTACCATCGTCCTAAGCAAAACAAGGTGCATAAAAGGATTAACATCACATTCAAATCATAAGTGACATGATATGGCCATGAACTTGTGCTTTTGATCTCCATGTTGAAAGCACTGGCATGATCTCCATCGTCACCAGCAAGACACCATGATCTCCATCATCTTAATCTCCATCAACCTGTCGCCATCGGGGTTGTCGCGCCCAACATGCTTCTACTACTATTGCTACCGTTTAGCGATAAAGTAAATCATTACATAGTGCTTAATGATTGTCACGCAGGTCATACAATAATTAAAGACAACCCTATGGCTCCTTCCTATTGTCATACTCATCGACATGCAAGTCGTGATAATCTATACATCACATGATCATCTCATACATCACATATATCACATCATGTAATTGGCCATATCACATCACAACATACCCTACAAAAACAAGTTAGACGTCCTCTAATTGTTGTTGCATGTTTTACGTGGTTGCTACGGGTTTCTAGCAAGAACGATTCTCACTTATGCATAAACCACAATGGTGATAAATAATTTTCTTTTCAACCTTCTCAAGGACCGCCTTTGTCGAATCCGATCCAACTAAAGTGAGAGAAACTGTCACCCGCAAGCCATCTAGGCAACACGTTGCGTCGAGGGAACCGGTCTCTCGTAAGCGTACGAGTAATGTTGGTCCGGGCCGCTTCATCTCACAATACCACTGAACCAAAATACGACCAAGGGAGGAAGCAATCTAAGCATCAACGCCCACAAACCTTTTGTGTTCTACTCGAGATCTCATCAACACATAGACCTCGCTCATGATGCCACTGTTGGGGAACGTTGCATGGGAAACAAAAATTTTCCTATGCACATGCATATCTATCCATGGTGATGAGCATATACGAGAGAGAGAGTAGATCTATGTACCCTTGTAGATCGCTAAGCGGGAAGCGTTAAGAAACGCGGTTGGTGTAGTCCAACGTCTTCACGATCCAAATCGTCGTGCGTCCCGCGATCCAATCATGATCCGTCCCGCAATCCAATCACGATCCCTCCCGCGATTCAATCACGATCCGTCCCGCGAATTTGATCACGATCCATCCCACTAACTTGATCATGATCCTTCCGATCTAGCGCCGAACGGACGGCACCTCCGCGTTCAGCACACGTGCAGCTTGATGACGATCTCCACCGTCTTGATCCAGCTAGAGGAAGTGTAGAGGAGGAAGAGTTCACTGGCAGCGTGATGGCGCTCCGGCGATGGTGGTGGAGCAATTCCGGCAGGGTTTCGCCTAAGCACTGCAGAAATCCGATCTAGAGGAGAAACTATGCACTGGAGGAACGGGTAGCACATGGCT
Source organism: Hordeum marinum (assembly GCA_022496015.1). Taxonomy (NCBI): domain Eukaryota; kingdom Viridiplantae; phylum Streptophyta; class Magnoliopsida; order Poales; family Poaceae; genus Hordeum; species Hordeum marinum. Next base: position 394,442,108 of record CM039672.1, read on the forward strand.
GTAAAAACTAGTGCAAAACCCTGAAATCCACCAGTATATATAGGAGGAGAGGAGAAGAAGCTGGCGCAAGGGCCAAGGCTCCTATAGGAGTTGGCCGAAGCAACTAGGATTGGAGGACTCTCCTCCAATCCTAGTAGGACTAGGATTCGTCCTTTTTTCCCCTTTTTCCACCTTTTCCTAGTGGGTTTTCTTCTCCAGTCACATGGGCCTTGTGTGGGAGTTTCCACCAGCCCACTAAGGGCTGATATTCACTCTCCCACAGCCCATGAAGCCTCTTGGGTCGAAATACCCCTCCCGGAGGTCTCCCGGTACACTACCGACACTCCCGGTACACTACCGATGAGCCCAAAACTTTTCCGGTGACCAAAACAGGACTTCCTATATATGAATCTTTACCTCCAGACCATTCTAGAGCTCCTTGTGATGTATGGGATCTCATCCGGGACTCCGAACAACCTTCGTTCACCACCATAGATAACTCTATACTACCGAAACGTCACCAAACCTTAAGTGTGCAGACCCTGCGGGTTCGAGAACTATGTAGAGATGACCAAGACACCTCTATGGTCAATAACCAATAGCGGTACCTGGATGCCCATATTGGTTCCTACATATTCTACGAAGATCTTTATCGGTCGAACCTCTATGTCAAGGATTCAGTTAATCCCGTACGATGTTCCCTTTGTTCTTCGGTATGTTACTTGCCCGAGATTCGATCGTCGGTATCTTCATACCTAATTCAACCTCGTTACCAGAAAGTCTCTTTACTCGTTCCATAATACAAGATCCCGTAATTAACACTTAGTTACATTGCTTGCAAGGCTTATTGTGATGTTGTATTACCGAGTGGACCCTGAGATACCTCGCCGTCACACGGAGTAACAAATCCCAGTCTTGATCCATGCCAACTCAACAGACACCTTCGGAGATACCTGTAGAGCACCTTTATAGTCACCCAGTTACGTTGCGACGTTTGATACACACAAGGCACTCTTTCGTTGTCCGTGAGTTGCATGATCTCATGGTCATAGGAACACATACTTGACCTGCAGAAAACAGTAGCAATATACTGACACGATCATATGCTACGTTTGTAGTTTGGGTCTTGTCCATCACATCATTCTCCTAATGATGTGATCCCATTATCAAAGGACATCACATGTCAATGACTAGGAAACCTTGACCATCTTTGACCAACAAGCTAGTTCACTAGAGGCATACTAGGGACAGAGTGTTGTCTATTTACCCACACATGTAATATGTTGCCAATCAATACAATTATAGCATGGATAATAAACGATTATCATGAACAAGGAAATATAATAATAAACACTTTATTTATTGCCTCTAGGGCATATTTCCATCAATGACATGGAGATAAACTGTGCTCGAGGTGCCAAGTCAGCTACGTTGCACAGAAGAGGTGATCGTTCAGGCGGATAGGGTTTGCTGGCCCAACACCGTCCGCCCCCGACGGCGATGCTGTTGCCGACGTCTTTCTCCCAGGGCGGCGACTCTACATTGTCGCGGCTGGTTCTTCAATCTCTACTGCAGGTTTCCTTGATGGTTGTCCACCCGGGTCCTAGGAGTAGATTTGTTTTCTGCTTGTTCGTCTTCGGCCGCTGAAGCATGCTTTGCAGTAGTTTTGCTGAATTATGAAGGTGTGATCTGGAATATAGTCCAGGTTTGTTGCTGTGAGGGTATCTGGTGATCTTGTAAATGATTTTGCGGCGTTGGAAAATCTGTCATGTGGTGATCAAGAGTAATGAAACTCATCAGCTGGAACTGTAGGGGTCTTCTTGGCGCCCCGACAGTTCGCTCGCTTCTAGATGTTTAGAGGCGGCACAGACCGGATGCGTTTTTTCTATCTGAAACACATTTGGACGACGAGAAGGCAGAAGCACTAATGAGAAAGCTAGGCATGGATGAGAGGATTGTTGCACCAAGTCCTGATGGGAGAAAGGGTGGTTTGCTTTTGGTCTGGAAGAAGGAGGTGAGGATCTACTCCCGGACAACCACTCCTGATGGTATCGATGTCTCTGTTCATGAGGCTAATGGTGATATTTGGAGATTGACTGGAATTTATGGGGAGCCAAGTTGGGAAAATAAAGATCGTACGTATCGTTATATACGGGATTTACATGCTCAGTCAAGGCTGCCTTGGGTCATCATTGGAGATTTTAATGAAATATTGATGTCTTCGGAAAAGGAGGGAGGTGCACCCCGAAACCGGTCATGCTTGCAAGCGTTTTAAAATGCTTTGGCTGACTGTTCTTTGGAGGATATGGGATATGTTGGTGACAAGTTCACCTGGTTCCGGGGAGGGTTAAAGGAGAGGCTGGATTGTGCAGTAACTAATGCAGGTTGGTTCGACATGCACCCTCAAGCCGGTCTATGCAATTTAGAGATGGGCAAATCTGACCATCGCCCTATCCTACTAGACACCTAATATCTTAGAGGTGTGGTAGAAGAGAGACCCAAGTATGAACGTCGATTTGAAGCTCGGTGTCTAGAAGAGGAAACAGTTGAGGAAATAGTTAAAACAGCTTGGCAAAAGGCGGTGCACCGAGGCATTTGTCCGTCGGTAAAGGAGAAGATTGACTCTGTCCATCGTGATCTTCATGTATGGGACCATCGGGTCCTAAAGGGACCTCGCTGTAGGCTAAATAAGCCCTAGAAGGAGCTTGAAGCGTTGATGCAAGCTTCATATACCGATGAGATTTTGGCAAAGCAGAAAGAGCTCTCGGTGCTTATTGAAAATTTGCTCGATCAGGAAGAAATTTATTGTGCCCAACGTGGTAGAGTTAGATGGCTACGTAAGGGATATCGTAATACTCAGTACTTTAATCAATTTGCTTCGGCAAGGAAGAGATGGAATCTGATAAAAAATTTGCGTAATAATACTAATGGGTGGGTTGAGGGTAATGATAACCTCAACCCACTGATTTTTGATTATTTTGGAGGCCTATTCACATCGGATGTTGCTGAGTGTGACCAGAACTTGCTGCAGGAAGTTAAGCCCCGTGTGACGTCGGAGATGAACAGATTGCTGGTTGCACCATACTCTCGTGAGGAAGTCCGCAAGGCTCGTTTCCAGATCGGGGACATGAAGGCACCATGCCCTGATGGCTTGCATGCAGACTTTTTTAAGCGTTTTTGGCCTATTCTTGGAGATGAACTCACTGATGAAGTTTTGTAGGCAATCCATAGAAGGAAAATACCTGAGGGGTGGAACCAAACTAATATTGTGTTGATCCCAAAAGTTGATAGTCGAGAGGTAATCACTCAGTACAGGCCCATTAGTTTGTGTAACGTGATCTATAAAATTATATCAAAAATGCTAGCAAACAGGCTTAAGAATTTTTTGCCTGAAGTCATCTCCCCAACGCAAAGTGCCTTTGTTCCAGGAAGGCTCATAACAGATAATGTGCTAGTGGCATATGTGTGCTTTCATGCAATCAAGAAAAAGACCCATGGCTCTAATGGGTACTGTGCAGTGAAATTAGATATGATGAAAGCATATGATCGTGTTGAATGGGGTTTTCTCAAGCAAATAATGTTGAAACTAGGCTTTCATGTGCAATGGGTGGAGATGATTATGGAGTGTGTTTCTTCTGTAAGCTATAGAGTAACATTCAATGGCACAGAGATGGATGATATTTCACCCACCAGGGGGCTACGGCAGGGAGACCCTTTGTCTCCTTATTTGTTTCTATTATGCTCAGAGGGACTCTCTAGCCTTTTGGCTCATGAGGAAGAGGTTGGTGGGTTGGAAGGTATACGTGTTTGTAGAAATGCACCGTCTATCTCTCACCTTCTTTTTGCAGATGATTCATTGATCCTTATGAAAGCCAATGTCCAGAATGCAAGTACACTGAAAAGAGTTTTGGACATTTATTGTGGAAGCTCTGGACAACTTGTGAGTACGACAAAATCTAGTGTTTTTTCCAGTCCTAACACAAGTGTCAGTGTTAGGGAAGATGTCTGTAGAAATCTTGAAATCCTAACGGAAGCACTCTTAGATAAATATCTTGGTCTACCCACAATGGTGGGGGTGGATAGGAGTGACTGCTTCCAGCACCTCATTGATAGAATTTGTCAAAGAACTAAAGGTTGGAAGGAAAAGGTATTATTCATGCAAGGAAAAGCACCTCATTGATAGAATTTTTCAAAGAATTAAAGGTTGGAAGGAAAAGGTATTATTCATACAAGGAACAGAAATCTTATTGTAAGCGGTTGCTCAAGCAATTCCCTTGTATGCGATGTCTGTTTCAAACTGCCCAAAGGGATTTGTAAATCAATCATAGATGAGATTGCAGGATTTTGGTGGGGAGATAATGAGGAAGAAAAGAAGATGCAATTGTTTGCATGGTGGAAGATGTGCATCCCGAAGAGGAAAGGTGGCTTGGGGTTCAGAGACCTACACAGTTTTAATCTTGCTTTATTAGCAAAACAGTGTTGGCGACTACTCCAGAATCCAGAATCTTTGTGTGCATGGATTCTAAGTGCAAAATACTATCCGGATGGGAATATCCTTAATGCTGGACCCAAAAAAAGGATCTTCTTTTACATGGCAAAGCATTGTTGCAGGAATACAAACGTTCAAATGAGGGTGTATTTGGCGTGTGGGCTCAGGTGCGCAAATCAATATTTGGGATGATCCCTGGGTTCCATTGAGTGAATCTCGGAAAGTCATTACACCAAGGGGAACAATGATGTTAACAAAAGTTGAAGAGCTGATTGATTTGCACACTGGCCAATGGGATGAGGACCTGTTACGGTCTGTTTTCTCTCCTGTAGATGTCCATAGAATCCTCCAAATTCCATTGCAAGTGCAAGTGGTCGAAGACTTCATAGCATGGCATTATAACCGTTCAGGCACATTCTTGGTAAGGTTATCATATCATGTGTAATTTAAACATCAATTTGGGTATCACTGGAACCGAACCAATGGGCAGGGAAGTCAAGTACAGGACAGTTGGAAGTATGTTTGGGCTTTGCGCACTCCGGGAAAAGTAAAACACTTTATATGGAAAGTTCTGAGGGGAGTTCTGCCATGCTTTGGTATTTTAGCTGGAAGGCACATTCCAGTGTCGGGCCAATGCCCGATCTGCCACATAGGGTTTGAAGATATCCAACATTGCCTATTTACCTGTAGTCGAGCATTGGAGGTTTGGGCTGAACTTGGTCTGAAAGAAGAGATCCAAAAAGCAGTGGTAGAAGACCGTTCGGGTTCAGTCACAATGGACGCTCTTATGAGACGGCAAAACTGTATAAGTGAGCTACCAATGGCTGAACTTATTGCAGTTGGTAGCTGGTTTATCTGGTGGCAGCGACGACAATTTGTCAAAGGTGAAACAATCCGTCAACCGGATCGAACGGCAGTGTCCATCAAAGTTCTTGCAACAAACTTTGTCCGTGCTGCAACTCCTAACCGACCAGTGATGAAATGTGATCACATGTGGCAAAAACCAAAGAGAGGAATTGTTAAAATCAATGTGGTTGCATCCTTTTGTGAGGAAAATATGACGGGAGGTACACATTGCAGAGCTCGCGATGACCATGGCGAGTTTGTCGCGGCAGCCTCATGGTTTATACCGCATGTCCCTTATGTGGATATGGCGGAAATAATGGCTATTTGCAATGGCTACTACCTGGCAGCTAAGATTGGATGCAGCTCACGAATCATCGAATCTGATAGTTTGGTCGCCGTTGAGGCACTAAATCACGAAGAGTATTTAGGAGCGGAAGTGGCTGTGGTTTTGGAATGCAAAGAATTGGCGCTCGACTTGTCCCTGTCGGAAGTTATAAAGTGTTCTCGTGAAGCTAATGGGGTAGCGGATAGCATTGCAAAATTTTCCCATAGTAGTAGATCTTCTGAAGTTTGGGATAGTTCAATCCCGGATTTTATTTCTCACCTTATTGTAAATGACCTTTCTATTGTTTGAAAAATAAAGTCCTTTTCCTGTCAAAAAAAAGAACTAGCACCTATACCTATCGACCGAACCAGGGGGCAAGCGCCCGACAGGAACGTATCCCGATGCAATCCTCAACGTTCAGGATAAACTTACCCGAGAGCCCGGCCTCTGAAAATTCGCTCCCTGTGCCTTGGTAATTTGGTATCTAGTAGCTCGACATGCTAATTAACCAAAACGACGATGGAATCAAACTACTGCTGACATTACACATGCTGACAGCATGCACCTACCGATCTACAGTAGTCAACTTGCTGCTACCACGCCGGTGACCAGCGCGACGGACTCGTGCGACCAGCGCCACAGACACAACGACGGTGACGATGGCGCCGGATACTATCCAGACGCTGACCAGTCCTTGCGACCTCGACGCAGCGTCCGGGTCCACGCCGGGTCCCGCCGCCACGGCGCGGGTAGCACCACCCCACCAGTTGTACGTGTACGTCGACCCACCTTCTTCCTCGTCGCCACTCCGTGATCCACCTGCACCACCGCCCTCCTCCCCTTCGACGACGCCGGTGCCGGTGCCACCATCGCCTTCCGCCTCTCCACCCCCTTCGCCGACACCGCCGCCACCACCCCGACCTCCGGGGGGGGGGGGGGGGGGGGGGGGGGGCAGACGATGCACTGAAAGCGCGCGGCCACGCAAAGCACCGTCAGCAGCAGCGCGAAGAGCCGTTTCGTCGACGTCCTCCTGCCCCTCATGGTCGCCGTCTTGCTGGTGGTCAGATGGATAAGGTCGATCGCCTTCCCGGTCAAGGCTGGGCGGGCCGCAGGTTGTTGCGCTTTATGTGGAAGCGGGGAACGAGGGAGCCGACGTCGGTTTGTATTCGGCAGCAGTCGTTGTTATCTTGCTCAGGCGGTGTGCAATGTATATAGAAAACGTCCAGCTCGTATGCCTGCCTCCAACGGCAGGGACATGATCTTCTACACATACGAGCTTCTGCTCTCACTTTTTTGTTGCGAAAAGGGCGTCTCCTCCTCCTTCTGCTCCTAGCGCATCTCCCCCTGGCCGTCGCCGGCTCCTTGATGAGCCAATGCGCCTTCCAACGCTCAAGGTCGGCCTCCTCCTCCTCCGACGTCACGTCACAGTGGATCGAAGGCATGCTCACCCACTCGCGGACCACGCCGGTCCACATGTAGGTCTCCTCCAGCCAAGTGGGCGGAGGCGACGAGCGCTTTCGTGTCGGTGTGGGCTCCAGCTCCGCCTTGAGCTCGATGGTGAGCAGTGGCGGTGGTGGCGAAGGTGGGACCCCGCAGCCGACAAGGCGAGGGTGTGCTGTAGCCCATCCCAATGGATGTCCTCCTCGACCTACTCGCCTCCAGCGCGTGCTGCACAGCTAGCTCGAGGGCGGCTTCGTTCGTCGTCTCTTCATCCTCCTCCTCCAGCAGAACCTCAGGCGGTGACGAAGAACGCCCCGGTGGCGCTCCTCCTCGTGCTCTAGCGCGAACCAGCACTCCCAGTTGGGGGAGTCTGGCGCGTAGGCATGCATCGCCCGCTGTGCCCCGGAGTGAGGTCCTTGTGACGCTGACGAACCTCCTCGGTGTGTGCCCGCATGGAGCGCGACACTATCGAAATGGAGATCCGATACGGATCCTGAAAGTGCTAGTTATCGACTAGATTGGGTGAATAGACGATTTTTATGAAAGTCTTCGCAACAATCACTGTATTCGTATAATGCGAAAAACGTAACCAGGATTAGGTAGGGAATCAAGGATCTAGTCTAGGTATGCAACACAGTGAAGACACACAGAACAATCAAGCATCATCATCATGCACACTAAGATGAGTCGGAGACAAACTTAGACAATATGAAGATAAACACTATATATGAATGTCTTCGGAGAAAGTCTTCAGTCAAGGTTCAAGCAATGACTTCACTATTCAGAATAGGAATGCAAAAGAATGAAGGATAGAACCAGTTGCTTGACGAAGACTCGGCATTTGTTGGACCAGTTCCAGTTGTTGTGACAACTGTACGTCTGGTTAGGGAGGCTGAGATTGAACTCAGAAGACCTCGTCTGCACCTTATTCCCCTTGAGCCGAAGTCACTTAGACAGTGCCCAATCACTCAGGTAAGTCTCCAGGGGAGACTTACGAAACCCGTACAAACTTGGTCACCCGACAGTCCATAATGACTCTTGGACGTTCTAGACCCAGACGCCTAACCGTCTGGAAGATCATAGTCCAGTAGTAGAAAACAGGGCATCGGTTCGGGCCGGCCAGCCCATTAGTCCCGGTTCAGTCATGAACCGGGACTAATGGGAGCAACAGTCCTGGTTCGGGAGGCCAAGGGGCCGGACGGGCCACGTGGGGCATTTGTCCCGGTTCGTAGGACACCTTTGGTCCCGGTTACATACACGAACCGGGACCAATGTGCCTCGCTCCTGGCCCACAATCATTGGTCCCGGTTCGTGGCTAGAACCGAGACCAAGGGGGTAACCGTTCGCCTTGTGCGAGCCTCTTTAGTCCCGATTGGTGGCTCAAACCGGGACTAAAGGTTCGAACGGTTCACTTTCCATGATGTTTCGCGCTTCGAGAAAGAGGCAACTTCCGCGACGAGGGCTACAGTAATTCGCCCATTTCTCTTCTTCTCCTATCTTCTTCTCATCCATTCTCCTCTCTTCTTCTCCTCCATTCTCCTCTCTTCTTCCCCACATCTTCTACCATGAATTCAATCACTCGCTACGGGGAGGTGCTCGCACATGGCACGACCAATCTCGATGTCGTCTACACGAACGACAGCGCCATGGTGCCGTGTTTTCTTTCCCTTTTGCAGAAATGGCTTGAAGTGGCGGATGAGAAAGACAAGTTCATAGGGCTTGATCTCGAGTACACGGCCAAGCAAGAAGATGTTGCCGTCATCCAGCTATGTTTCAAGAAACATGTGATGATCTTCAAATGGGCAAGGTGAGTTTTGAGGGTTTTCTTTGATTAATTAATAATTTATAGATTATTATGAAAATTGCATAGGATAGAAATATGTTGCATTTTGAATCCTATTGGAAAGATCAATATTTCTTTTAAGTTTGTAGTGAATAACAATTTTCCTTGTTGCAAAACGTGGGAGAACATATATGTCATATAGTTAATTTAGGGTTTCTTCATCAATTCATAGGATATGAAAATTGCATATATATAGGATATAGCAATATATATGTTCTATTTTGAATCCTATGGCAAAGATCAATTTATCTTAAGTTGTAGTGAAATAATTTTTGATTTCCTTTATGATATTAATTACTGTTTACCGGGCTCAAATGAGCTCGGGAGCAAAAACTCTGCGTCTTCCTCTTTTGTTGCAGCGAAATAATTTTCCTTTATATAGTTGCATATTATAATTCTGCCGAATATACTTGTTGCAGCAGTATTTAACATTTGTTCCATTTTAATTTGTTGATGTTGCAGTAGTGACAAGCACTGCCCAGCACTCATGGACTTCCTACGTAGCGGCATACATTTTGCTAGCGTTGATGTAAGGAATGACAAGCTGAAGATGAGGCGCAACTTCGGTATTGAGATACCAGCTGGCTGCCTTATTAATATCCAAGACATATTCATGGTGCGGTATCAGAGGACTTCGATGGTTTCTATGGCAGTCGCCTTGATCGATGACTATTACGGAGATATGAAGACCATATTTCCCCCGGTGCAGCACAAAGACTGGGAGAGGAACCCACTTCAGCCTATGAACATTGAGTATGCAGCAAAAGATGCATACGTTGCATATGAGTTGTATCGCAACATTCGAACTGTGAACTATGGACAACGTCACCTCGCACCATCACCACCATGGGGCGGATATTCTTTTGATTCAGACTAGATAGTAGTGTTCGCTTGGACGAGTACTTTCTGTAATGGATACCTGAACTATTATATATTAGATATCTCTCTAGCTATTATATATTTGTAGTGTTTTTTAATTCAGATTTTTCTTAAATTCCGATTGTGGGCCAGAACAATATGTAACAAAAAATTGGGTTGTCATCGTTGGCAACAAGCACGCACACACCATGCCAACTTTCAACCTTTTCAGACTTCATTTGAAGTGTTTTTCAATTTCAGGGTCATTTAGCTCAAAAAACCCAGTAAATGCATGAAAAATATCAAATGAAGTCAAAAAGGGTTGAAAATTGATGATGTGGCTTTGAATGGTGCATTTTGAACACACGAAAAGCCTGGAGTTCAAATAAGTTCGAGAAAATGAAATGTCTTTTGTAACCAATGAGTTTCCGTCCGAAACCCCGATACTTCGAAAGAGACTGTCCGTTTTGTACACGAAGTGCATCCAGATTTTGCTGTAACCCTCTCAACTTTTTAGCACATGATATGTGGGTGAAATGATGATACCATGCCAACTTTCAACCTTTTCAGAGTTCATTTGTAGTGCTTTTCAATTTCAGGGTCATTTAGCTCAAAAAAATCAATAACTGCATGAAAAATAACAAATGAAGACAGAAAGGGTTGAAAATTGATGATGTGGCTTTGAATGGTGCATTTTGAACACACAAAAAGCCTGGAGTTCAAATAAGTTCAAGAAAATGAAATGCCTTTTTATAACCAATGAGTTTCCGTCCGAAATCCCGATACTTTGAAAGAGACTGTCCGTTTTGTATGCGAACTACATCCTGCTTTTGTCGTAACCCTGCCAACTTTTGAGCACATGCTATGTGGGTGAAATGTTGATACCATGCCAACTTTCAACCTTTTAAGACTTCATTTGAAGTGTTTTTTAATTTCAGGGTCATTTAGCTCAAAACAATCAGTAAATGCATGAAAAATATCAAATGAAGTCCGGAACGGTTGAAAATTGATAATGTGGATTTGAATGGTTCATTTTGAACACACAAAAAGCCTGGAATTCAAATAAGTTAAAGAAAATGAAATGCCTTTTCTAACCAATGAGTTTCCGTCCGAAACCCCAATACTTCGAAAGAATCTGTCTGTTTTGTACGCGAAGTGCATCCTACTTTTGTCGTAACCCTCTCAACTTTTTAGCACATGCTATATGGGTGAAATGATGATACCATGCCAACTTTCAACCTTTTCCGAGTTCATTTGAATTGCTTTTCAATTTCAGGGTCATTTAGCTCAGAAAAAACAGTAAATGCATGAAAAATATCAAATGAAGTCAGAAAGGGTTGAAAAATTGATGATGTGGCTTAGAAAGGTACATTTTGAACACACGAAAATCCTGGAGTTTAAATAACTTCAAGAAAATGAAATGCCTTTTGTAATCGATGAGTTTCCGTCCGAAACCCCAATACTTCGATAGAGACTGACCGTTTTGTACACGATACTTCGAAAGAAACTTGATATTATATACAATTCATGCAACTAAAATTATCAAAGTATTTCTGTTAAAAAATTTAATAGCAAAAAATATATTCATAAAGTATATTTTGATAACAACTTTTAATATGCAAAGAAATAACATAAAAAATAGCAAAAGTGAAAATAGATACGCTTACACTGAAATTCAACCTAAATTCAAGGTGCTAGTTAGGCACCTAACTATCATTTTGAATTTAGGCCGAATTTCAGTATAAACGCATCTATTATCACTATCAGACGAGCTTAACGTAACAACCATGGCGGGGTTTATAAGCAGGTTCGGGCAACCTTCGCTTGGCGAGGTGGGACTAAACTCCCACCACACCGCTGTGCAAGGCCATTGGTCTCGGTTGGGGCCACCAACCAGGACCAATGCCACCCTTTTGTCCTGGTTTGTGCCACCAACTGGGACCAAAGGGCCTGTTTCCCGCCATTTGGGCTGCTGAAAATAGGGCTTTGGTCCCGGTTTCCCGCCCTTTGGGCGGCGGAAAATAGGGCATTGGTCCCGATTGGTGCAACAAACCGGGACTAAAGGGGGCGTTTGTCCTGGTTGGAGCCACCAACCGGGACCAATGCTCCTTCTATATGACAAGCACTTAGCAAAATTCGTAGTTTTCATTCCACTTCGCCCTCGTCGCCGCGCCGAGCCCGCCGTCGCCGTTCCCGTCCCCATCACCGCCCCCGTCGCCGCCCCGTCGCCTCCTCCGCTGCCCCCGTCGCCGCCCCGTTGCCTCCCCCGCCGCCTCCGTCGCCTCCCCCGACGCCCCCGTCGCCTCCCCTGCCGTCCCCGTCACCGTCCCCGTCGCCTCCCCCACCACCCCCGTCGCCTTCCCCGTCGCCGCCCCGCTCCCGTCGCCGCCCCTCCTCCGTCGCCTCCCCTGTCGTCCCCGTCGTCGCCCCGTCGCCATCGCCGCCCTGCCACCGTCATCGCCCCGTCGCCGCCCCCGTTGTGAGCCGCTGTCGCGGCTCGCTGCAATTTTTTTAAATATATGTTGATTTTTATGCTTTTTATTATGTGTATGCATGTTAGATTAGTATGTTTATGTTAGCTAGATTAGTATGTGTATGTTAGATTAGTATGTTTATTCTTTTTTTAGTATGTTTATATTAGCTAGATTAGTATGTGTATGTTAGATTAGTATGTTTATGCTTTTGTTTGAAAGTAGATTAGTATGTTTATTAGATTAGTATGTGTATGTTGATTTTGGGTTTTATGAAAAATTAGTCGACGATGCCCGGCCCGCATCCTCGTCGTCGAGTAGTCCACAAGAGCCTACTTGATAGGCGCCATGTCCGGGACTGGGCTCCGCCGGGCTAGCACTGGGAGGTGCTACCTTCCCGGGCTCGGAGGTTGGTGAGGAATGCAGGTATCGTCGTCGACCCGGACCTTCTGTGGTGGCGGTCACGCGGGCCACTTTCGGTGCGGAGGGAGCCGGCACCCACGGAGGTAGTACGTCGCCGTGTCAAGGAGGAGGACGAGCACGTCCGTTGCTACATGGCGGCATTGGACGCACGGTTTGACAATACCTAGAAGATTCTTCAGGGATCTCACTTGAGTTATGATCCCGTGATGGTTCCTTATCTTTGGGTGTCCACCACCGGCGACTCAGAGACCGCTAGTGAACCAACTTCACCGTCCTACATTTTGAATTCTAGGATATTCGATCTGTATTAGTGATATTATATTCGATGTCATTATAAATATTAATGTATTAGTGATATTTTATCGGTATAATGCGTATGTGACTTTCCATCTATTGTTGCTCCTTGTGTGACTTTCATGTGTGTTCTTGGTGGAGGAAGGAATCCTCACTGTTGTCGTGGGGGGCGCTTCCTCTTTCTTCTCTTCCTCATGATATACTCGTCGATATATTGCGCAAGAAGAGAAGAGGGGAGGCGTCCATCATGGACGGTCGAACTATTACTGTGAGAGTGTGTCCACCAACATATATACACCACCGTATCAATGTGAGAGAGTGCGCACCAACACACCATGAGATATGAGAGTTATTTAAGGAAAGCCTCGATGGACCGAAAGTCACACATGCATTAATTAAGATCCAAAGCGTGTCGTAATTCTTGAACTGGATTATTCGGGATGATGTATTAGTGATATTTTATTCAAGTTCATTATAAATGTATTTGTGATTTGCAAGTCATTTCAGTATTTTTTCTATGTCATTGCTCGATATATGAAACAGGTTGACTTTAGGTCTGTTTCGGCTCATTGTGTGTGTTTCAGTGAGGGAGAGTGTCCACCATATGTATATATATGTGAGAGAGGAAGAATCCCGACTGTTGTCGTGGGGGTCGCTTCTCCTTCGTTCTCGTGTGCTAGACATTTTGGTGTAATGCACTCGGGGACGAATGGAGGAGCCACCATCACCGACGGTCGCAATATCAGAGGGAGTGTCCACCATATACATGAGATGAGAGTTTAGGAAGGAAAGACTCGACAGACCTAAAGTCAACCCGTTGCATATTGAGTAATAGTGATCTGTGTGTTGATCAGTTTTCTCGTAGTTTCCTTCGATCGATTTTAAATGTTTCAACTATGAGCCCGTGCCGTAATTCTTGAATCATGAACACAGGAAATGTCGTCGTCATCAGACGATGATGGGATCCAAGCGTGTGAATTTTGCGGTGAAGATAAAGGTCTTTGTGACCAGCCTGGGCTGCGAGACGGTAGGTTCTTCACCACGAAGCTTTATGAGACTTTGATATTTCTACGGTACGCAATGATGACAACTGTTTTTTCGTAAATAAGCATGACTTCTGTTTCTTTCCTTCAACGCATAATTTCTGTTTTATACAATTCGACTAGTTCGTCCCCTGTCATGCAAGACGGTATTTCTTGGAGAGGCTCGGTTTCGAAGAGCATGAGAGTTTTGAGACGATGACAGCCAACCTAAGGACTAAACATGGTCACACATTTCTTGTGAAAGTAGTGAATGCACCTAATACCACATAAATAGGGTTCTTAAATTGGGAAGCTCTTTGCAAGGCATATAGATTTCAAGAAGATATGGAAATAACCTTCGATCTTCGTCCCGAAGATCATATTGAAGGAAACATCGACATTCGGGTGGATGTCGATATGTTTCCTGTTTTACCTCCATGTGAGTTTGTCAACCATGCATATTTGTCAAGTAATTTGCATTATATATAAAAATATTAGGTGTTCATGCGTACTAAATTTGTTAATTTTTAATTTACAGCTTATTTCGTTTCTTCGAATGAAATACAAAACATAATCGACACGACACACTACACTTATGGATCACATCTAACTTGGGAGGAGAAGGATGATCTTATCTACTTTGTTATTGGTGTCATAGCTGGTAGAGACATCTTCCCGTATAATTTGGGAACCGGCCCAAATTATACATTGTACAGGACACTAGTGCATAGGTTGAGGGCGGATAACATTCGCCGAAATATCTTGATAAGAGTTGCTAATTAAGTACACTAGTACTGTTGCGTAAATGGTATTGATTACATTGCTAAGTAGGCTACTATTATGTTCTTCAACAGAAATTGCCAAATGAAGTTGTGCCACCGTTGATGCAACCCGAAGGTAATATGAAAATAAAAAGCCCCTTCCATCCCGAGTTATCTTTTGCATACTCGACTGAGCGCAAACCACCAAGAAGGCTCCAAATTGAAGCATAGGGACAAATAAAGAAGGATCGCAAGCCACAAGTTGGAGACCGTTGGATGTCTTTGCTTCGTCAGGGAGACATTGGTGTGTTCTTTTTTATGCCATTTTACCTAAGAGGGAGGAATAGGTACTATGAGATAGGACTATGTCATTTTATCTTTTTTGTTTTGTTTTATGAGACTTTAACTTTGTATGCTTAAGATGATGATGAGCTGTTAGATCTTGTGTAATTAATGGTTTTCCGTCATTTGCTTACTAGCTAGCGTCGAGTTCTCTATGTGTATAGTAGCTAGCGTCGACCAAGCACAGAAAAAGAGAGATCACCTCTCTCTATTAGCTAGCTAACACAATATGAAACCCCTAAATTAACCTTTCAAAAACCCCTAAACCCCCGCTTTAAAAAAAAACCAGCTCCTGCCACATGCTGACGCGTGGATGCCATTTGGTCCCGGTTGGTGTTACAAACCGGGACTAAAGGTCCTCCTGCCTGGGCTCCCGTAGCGGCCACGTGGAGCCCTTTTGGTCCCGGTTCGTAAGAGAAATGGGACTAAAGGTTTAGGGCTTTAGTCCCAACCCTTTAGTCCCGGTTCCAGAACCGGGACAAATGGGCCTCTGGAACCGGGACAAATGGGCCGTTTTCTACTAGTGGTCTTCAAGTGTAATAAGTCTTCAGTTCTCTTAGAACCAAAAGTCTTCGGTGATGCTCAAACACACTAGCTCTAGGTGTTTAGGTGTATCCTCACAGGATGTGTCTCTCTCAATGTATTCGAGGTGGGTTGCTCCAAAACGACAACATCTATATCTCTCTCTGAGCAGCCACCTTCTCATGATGGAGGGGGTGGGCTATTTATAGCGAGCAGGAAACCCAACCTGATATGACCGAAATGAACCTGGGTCAATGGCCAACCAACACGTGTCACAATGGTTGGATTTGGAATGCACGCGGCAACTTTACTTGGGCTACAAGTAAAGCTAACTCAACTAGCTCTAGAAGAGTTTTCCTCTCATTGTCTTCACTCGAAGACATATGTATGGGTTGAGCATCATGTCAGCATCTGACTTCAATCACTTCGACCCCACTTAACAGTACGATGGTTCCTATGACATAGGAAAGAAGAAACGAAACAACCAAAAGACTTCGTCACGTCACCACACATGGAGGAGAGAGATCGAGATGATGGCAGGCTCAGTCCCTCCACCATTGACTATTTCGACACCTCGCTCCTCAGACCTGAGAGCTTGCTCCACCCTGCAAAGAGCCATGGCACTTTGGTAGCAGCGATTGGAAGCATGGATGCGAGAAATCACATAGTGGGATGAGGGAAAGATGGATCAGATGAAGAGATCTTCTCTTGGTTCGCAGTGGAAAAGGACCTGAAGGCGGTGGCAGCCTCTCGTTCAGGAAGCTCACGAAGGTCGAGGACCTCCACCTCACCCTGTCGGGCGAGCCAAAGGGGGCCATGAAGATGTTGTGGCGATGGAGGCGCCGGCAAACGACCCCGGTAGGCTATAAAGTGTGTGTGGGGGGGATATATCCTGTTGTTGACTACATGGGCTCCTTCTTCTGGTTCGGGTGTGGGCTTTCTCATATATTAAGGCCTGGATACCATCAGGTATGATTTGTTCTCAATCAGCCTATTTTTTCAGATGTTTGAATTGTGGTTGCGAACCCGTGTTAGCATGCTGCACGTTGATTTATCAACTTTTTATGGTGGTGCCATGGCAAACTACTGTATTTTGTTTTTTTGAAAAAATAGGGGGGCGTGATGTGATAGATGATGATTTTGACAAGGCAGTGTCATAGATTCCATAAAGTGCTCCATTGCGATGTCCACGAAAGGTCAAATTCACTGTTTTGATCCTTTAATCAAAGTTTAACATGATTTGACCCTTGTTTGATTATTTTTCTGAATCTGACCTCTTTCCTACCGTCATAGACTGTGACGATAGGTTATAACGGGCTACCACCGCAATGAATGGCGGTAGTATATGTTCGCGCTGACCTGTACAATCTGATGTGGCAGCAGTCTACCGCCAAAGGAGATGGTGGTAGCCTGAATTTTTATGCTACGCTAATGCAATGCTAATCACCTATAGGCTAGTTCAGGTACACGAATAGCCAGATGCTAGCTATGCAAGTGCTTGTGTGGAACGTCTGCATCCTTAACATGCATGCACGTAAATATATTTTCGTCCGTAGCCTTAATTTTTTTAGTAACTACGAAAAAATTCAAAACAATGTCAATTTTTTTGAAATAAACTATACCTTCTTTTGTATTTGTATAAAAAGTTTTGCAAGGGAAAAACTCCCTTGTAGTATGGAGAAATAGAAAAATAAATTTCCAGTACAAACGCTTCTTAAATAGATATTGAAGCTCCACCATTTACTATCATGTCCATTACAAATGATCACATAATTTTGCAATATTTATATTTATAAAGAGTACTATGTCCATTACAAAAAATATTTTAAATACATAAATACGCTATGCAAAAAGTTGTTCAGTTTATCTATCATCATGGTTATAGATTAGGAACAAACGCACGGGATGTCATCTAGTTAAGGAAAATGTGTGCAGTGTTTAATGGGTAATTGGTATTGATGGACCAGATTAACTATGTCCAGTAAGTAGAGCTAGAACCAGTTGCAGATGCCGAAAGCCTGCAACGCAGGTTGAGTGTGTAAGACGCTTGGGTAGTTGGCAGCGTGTAGGCTTGTTCAATGCGATGGAGGGGCCCATTAAATATAGGATGCTATACACAAAAAAATACGAGAATACATATAGCAAGAAGGCAGATCATGTCGCAATGAATGGTGAGATTCCGGGGACAGATGTCCCCAGGAACCATTGAGCATTTCTCGTAGTACACCATCCTATCCACCACCTCCTAAAGTGCTTGTACTATGGTTGGTTAGATGCAGACCAATACATTTAATAATGATGCTATACATATGCGCGGCAGACGGCGAATACCAGCAACACTTCTCCTCCACACACGAAAACACTTAGGAAAATATGGCAACAGTTGAACCAGCTCTCAAGTGCTCATGCGGCAGGCCATGCGCCAAGAAACCTGCTCTGCCATTGCGAGGCAACACAAGTTCTACTACAGCTGGCAGAGCTATGGGGTAAGAAAATCTTGAAAAGAAAAAAATAATGCATAATCCTATCGTGTAATACACTGACTACAGCCTGCTTTGCTTCTTTTGTTGCTGTTTGAAATACAGGTTAACAAGAGAGCATGCGAGGTCTACATATGGGAGGATGAACTGGAGGAATACGTATAGAAGAGGGTCCACGCTGAACGGGTGAAGCTGCAAGCTGTTAGGAAGACAGAGATGAGTTCATAGAAGAACTTCCTGACCAAAACAGGGAGATAAGGAACCTAAAGAAGACCAACAAGCTGCTGCAGCTTGCACTCGCGTCAACCGCTTCAGTGGCTTTAATGATTGCAGTCACGGCCGCCTGGATTGGGAAGTGACGGTACTTTAGTTAGAGTTCTCCTGAGAGGTATGCATGGTCCTTTAGCTAGCACTGCATCACGGTGCATAGTAGGACGCGATAGCGACTCTCGATCTATCTTACTCTCATGTTTTTATCTCGGTGGCTAGTTATTAGTTCGTTGGCTAGTTGGTGCTAAGTTCTTGGAAGGGTCGTTCTATCGTGTAAGCCATGCGCACTTCAATCGTATGTGTTATGTATCGATCAATGATGGTACTAGACTAGACAAGAGTTTACGTGCGTGCCGTCATGAGAGCGTACGCTTTTGTATTGAGATGCAGTATACCGTGTTTTGCGTTGGGGGTTAAAAGTTGATGCACAACAGCAGGAGTCACACGTAAACCATGTACTCGCTAATGCTAATTACTCCGTGACCATGACGTGATTGTATGCTAATGAATCTGCTCAACAAGGATGAGGGGTTTGTTGAGAAATAAAACATGTGATCAATTATATGAAAATGATGCCTTCAGGTGTTTGTTGGGGAAGAGATGTCTCCCAACACATCCGTTCATCTTGTATACAAGTGAGTCTCCCACATAACAATGAAACTAGTGAATCATTTGAACTATTTACTTGTCTCTTTGCTTTTGCTCTATAATACATTATCAGCACGAGACATTAGGCCGCTGCTTCGTTTCGCACGGAAGTGTAACCGTTGTTTTCTTGGACGGATTGCTCTGGTGGTAGAGGCTACGTGCTGACAACGTATGATTATGATTGCACTGAGAATCGCCATGATTATGATTATGCTTAGCCATAGCATTTTCATTGTACTTAATTCACTAAAGGTAAATTAATGCATGAGCATTTCATGCAATATATGGCTAACCTTATTCAAAAGGAAATGCAATATGATGACACAAGGTGGAAATCATTATTGAAATGGGCCATGGATATTAATGATTTTGTTGACCCATCTCCTTGTCGCTACTGAAACTCCACCTATAGAGTATGTCGTGGCTATTTATAAATAGCTGAAAAGTGCAAATTTGCATTTATGTGACATCCCAATGTCTCAGTTCTCAAACTGAGTATTTAAATGGATGATGAATATCCATTTACCCATTTGGGACCACCTTAAGGAGAGATATGTTATCATAAGCATTATACGAAAGAGTATTCATTTGTATTAAGGACTTCAAGTCCGTTAATGCTTATAATTATGTTGTCTATAAATCAACATTAAGTTGAGATTATTGATAAGGAAGTCTCAAATCTTGATATTATTGTATGTCCTTACCACACTTTATATTCTCCTATGATGGTGAAAGAAATACCATCTGTATTTCAGGTTGAAAATATGATGAACTTCTCGTGAAGAATAATCGTATACACCCCAACGGATGCTATACCACTACCTGAAATTTTGTGCTAGTGCTTTCAGTACTAAACAATTTCGTGGTTAGAGAACCACGAGGAGTTGAACGCAAAGTGATAAAAAGGATTTTTTGTCCAAAAGGACCACCTATCCAACGGAATTGCCAAAAAAGACCCACTCCGGATGAAATTGTCAAGAAAGACCCACCGGGCCGTGGCGGCAGGTGCGCTAGCCGACACGTGGCACCTGCCGCCACGCCCGGAGGCGGCAATACTGTTCATTGTACTGTTCACGCGTGAACCGCGAAAAACGGCAACGAGGCGAGTAAACAGTACCTGTCACCTCATGGAGTGGCGGCAGCACTATTCACGTGTGAGTGAACAGTAATTTCAAAAAAAATCAAAAAAAATATCAGAAAAATTCAAAAAAATCTGAAATTTTTTGGCAGCAAAGAGAATCGAGTGTTCTAAGTGCGTGCAAAATTTCAGATTTTTTTAATTTTCTGCTATTTTTTTGAAATTACTGTTCACCCCCCATGAATAGTGCTACCGCCACTACATGAGGCGGCAAGTATTGTTCGCTCGTTTTTCTCATCTCCAGGGTGAATAGTACATGAACAGAGTTGCCGCCTCCGGGCATGGTGGCAGGTGCTACGTGTCGGCTGGCGCGCTACCACCACGGCTAGGGGGGTCTTTTTTGTCAATTTTATCCGGAGGGGGTCTTTTCTGGCAATTTCGCTGGGATGTGGTCCTTTTGGACAAAAAATCGATAAAAAGATGACAGAAAGAAATGGAGTGTATATCTCGCAAAAGAATGGGTCATTTAAATAAATGATCACAATAACAACTCCCATGTTTGTCAAATGGGTGGTTGTACGAAATATCGTACTAATGATTACCAAACTATCAAGTTTTTGGTTGAATCATGTCACCAACTCATTGGAGAAGGCAAATGAGTTAAATGGGATAAGTTTGAAGTTCTACTTCAAATGGACAACCAGTAAATATTCTGGCACAGTAGAAGGAGAATGCAGTCCTCTACGTTAATGATATGCTTGTGAAATGACATTTCCAAGACATTTTGGAGATCTTATGTAGTCTCCTAGTTATTCCTATATCATTAGCCTATAATTGTACTACTACAGGTGGTATAATTTGCAACATCATGTCCATGGGACATGATAGTTATGAGAAATTGAGTGTATGAATTAATTCATACTCAATATTCTTGCGTACACAATAATTTTTCCTCCTTTTATCAATCTGGTATGAGGACGATTAGAAAAATTATCGATAATTCTGTAGGCCACAACAAAGTTGCGATATTCCTGACAATCGAAAGATTTTATGTGTACTACATGTGCCATATGGGAATTAGTTTTAAGGCACTCTCACCTTAAAATTTGAATGAGCCACTCATTATTCTTGAACGGATTCAAGAATGATGCGAAATATTCAACCATTGGCTGGGTTATTTTGGTACTTCATGGTATTCATAGACACATCTAGAAGGTGGTCTTAGGTGTGTATCATCCACACAAAACCATGCATTTACTGAATTGAGTGCCCAAATTGACGAATTTGGAGCAAATGATCATATGACTGGGATAATTCCATTGGAATAGAAATGTCGTTGAATTTGATTCACGAGAAATCAATGGTCATATTCAGTATGCCGTGTACCTACCTAGAATGGTGTGGCTAGATCTCTTGTCGAGTCAAATTGCATGACCATTGCTACAGAATTGTGATTAGCCAACATTTTGTTGGTGGTAACATGCAGTCTCACACACCGCATATTTGGTCCAAATGAGACCAAATGCATATAATACTGCATCCCCTTGCAGTCTGTACGTGGAAATCAGTGAAGTATTTCCCATCTGCGATCGGTTGCATACCGATATCACCACCCCAACGCACATCAAGGGCCTTCACATATATTCGGGATCTATGTGAGGAATAATTGTGGTAGGTTGGTAATCCGTCAAATACCTTAACCCTAGAGAGGGAGTTATTTGCAGCCCGTGCACTGATTGATTTTGCAATAAGGACATTTTCTGGCATTAGGGGGAGAAATGTACCATATAGAATGCCGGGAAGTGCATATGAAATGTCGTAGATATTTTTCCACGTACTTCAGAATCTGAACTACAGGTTCAGGTTATGAGAAATTTGCAACATATTGCAAATAGTCTACCATATAAATTTACTGATGACAAATGTGTCACTGAATTCTAGGACCAGAACGAGTGGAGGTACCTAATAACCACTCGTATCCCAAATGAGAGCAAGAGGGGGAGAATTGTGGTCATATGAGATTAAGTTTTCATATGCTTCCGCGGAAATAGAGGAAATAGTCTCCTCAATTAGTAAATGTGATTAAACCTCGCGTTGAATGACACCTAATGGATGCGCGTCATCCAGAGCCCAGCACATATCTGCACACACTTTTATGGTGCTGGGACATCGAAACACCTTGACACTAGTGGAAAAAGGCTCATTTGTCCCGGTTCGTAAGGCCCATTTGTCCCGGTTCTGGAACCGCGACTAATGTGTCAGGACTAAAGCCCACGACCTTTAGTCCCGGTTCGCTTATGAACCGGGACAGATGGGGCTACACGTGGCCGCTCCGCCGAGCCTAGGCAGGAGGGCCTTTGGTCCCGGTTGGTAACACCAACCGGGACCAAAGAGCGTCCACGCATTAGCAGCTGAGGAGCTGTTTTTTTAAAGGGGGGGGGGTTGAGGGTTTTGGAGGGTTAATTTAGGGGTTTCATATATTTTGTTAGCTAGCTAATAGAGAGAAGTGATCTCTCTTATCTCCGTGCTTGGTTACGACGCTACGTACTATATGTATAGATAGAACATATAACACTATTTAATCATTATTTTCATCAATGAGACATCATATAACAAGTTGGTCACTAGTGATAATCACAACTCCTCCTCCTCATCATCAACTTGACTACAACATGACCCCCCATCTAGCAACGCATTTTTCCCTATCTAAAAGTCCATATATGCGTTGCTAATGTATTTACCTACGGTTTGAGATGTGTTGCCTTATCCAGTGTAGCTAGCACATAATGCAACGCTTATATTACCGTTGGTAAAAGGGACCGTTGCAAGAGTACAACAGATAAAATGGACTTTTACAACACTTTTATATGTTGGTGATTAATGTGCAAGAATCAAAATCCCATTGCTTGGCAACAGAGAATTTCAACGCTCCAAGTGTTGGTACATATATAGTGTTCTTATTATTATTATTATTATTACTGCTAGCAATTAAAGTAATGCTCCATATAAAGGTGATAATCAAGTGAAGAAAAAACATGAGAATATATTGACGAGACAAAGAAATGATATATTAGATAAAATTGTTGGATTACAATAGTGTCTATTACAGGAGAACATCATCCAAATGTGATGCATAATCTAACTATTTTCTTGACACTGAAACTTAAATGAAAGCATCAATCAAAATCCCTAAAACTTAACTAAAACTTAAACAAGGAACAACATCCAACAGGAACGTCATCCCTACAACTTAACTAAAACTGATTGCATCCATCGATCATCATCATCATCATCATCATCATGAAATGGACCATCAAAATCTTTCGTTGCAGTTGAGTTGCCACGCACCCATATACTCATCCATTTATCTTTTGAATCTACAAACAAGAAAATAAAATGAATTGTTAACACACAATGCATTGACGTGATGCAAGTACTAACAGAGGCAAGATTAGTCACGTAAAAAGGTTGAAGGCCATGCAATCTTTGTTTTTTCAGCATTACCAAGAGTATTGCAGTTTTTGCAACTCCGTACCAAATTTTCAGTTTTCTCAAGAGCCATATCGACATGCACCGCCCAAAATTCATTACCGATTTCAGCACCATCAAGTTTAAATTTAGAATCACAACTTACAATTGTAGCAAGAGCTACGTCCCTAATATGTTTTTTCAGGCTTTTCAAGAGTACTTTAGTTCCTACCTGTTAGAGAAAACCAAAGTTACCATATTACCATATAGAAAAAAGGGGAACATATGAAATGAATGAGTAGTCTTATAGGTAGTTCATTGGCACCCAACCAACTCAGCGAAGCACTTTGAGCACTCTTACTGCTTGCATTAGCACCTTTTGTTGTTTTTTTGGCCGGACAACAGTCTAGTAGTGGTTATTACAGGAGGAACATCATCCAAAGAAGTAGTAATAAACAGCTAACTCCATAGCTTGAACACAAATTTGTATGCAATTGTGAAAAGATACCGGCTTGTTTGAAGTAGAAGTTTTTTCTCCCTGGCGAGCACTAACATCCATAAGCAAAGTTTCTTTGTTCTGAACAACATTCTGATAGCAAGACGACCAGTAGATACATAACCATCCGAACAATATTTTTTGAACATATCGTATATGGTAAAGAAACATACCTCTTGTGCAGCAGAATTTATTTCCCCTTGCCATGCACTAAAATTATGATCAGAAGTTTCTTGATTCTGGACAACATTCTGATAGCAACAAGTAACCACATAAACATGGGAGTAATATAGTTTGATCGTTATTTTGGATATGAGACTATGATGATACCTTGGGTGCAGCAAAACATTTTTCTAGTTGTCGTGCACTGCCACCATTATGAACCATAGTTTCTTTGTTCTAGGATAAAATGATACACAACAACTTTTGGGTATTGTACATGCAATTGCAAAAAGCGCAAGCGTAACAACTTAAAACTCAGCAATGACAGGTTCCAAAGAGTATATAAGTAGACAAACTTTATCTGAAACAGAATTATTGTTTGATGTTTGCAATTCTGCACCATTTGAACCACTTCACTCGTTCTGTAAATTACTTGGTCGTGTTCTAACAAGTCGGAGTCCATCAACGAGAGGAGCAAGCACCCTCTACATATAGCATAACATAAATATTAGCCGAGACATAATTTCTGGAGTGAAATTTTAGGATTTTATTGTGTACTTTGACAAGATACAAACTTTTCTATTTGAATTGTGTCCATCAACCAAAAGTTCAAGCCCAATTGTAGCCACTGGATCTGAAATTTCCTATGATAGAAATACAGAAAGGTTAGTCCACAAAATAAATGAAGGTTACAGTTCATAGAAATTTACCTAATTTGGTTGCCTTTCCATTCTTCTCATCTTCTCCTGTAGTTCCATAATTTTAGCATCTTGATTTTTCTTATCTTGCTGTAACTTTTCCAGTTCAACTCTAAATGCTAGCATATCTTCATTTGGTGTGTCCTTCGCCGAAGTAAAATGTGAATTCTGGAATATACGTGAAGTAGAAACATCAAAAAGTTTTTTCGGGTATGGAACCAGTCCCAAACCATGTACTTGACCAGGCTTGTCATCCCCTAATACTTTGTTCAATGCATCTCCTTTCCATGCAGTCTTTCCATCACTGTTATGTGCTAATTCAGTGTTCTTGTCCATAACATACTTCAAATCTTCCTAAATACAGGAACAATGTAAATAAGAAGAATATATATAATATCAAATTCCAATACGAATGGTTGAGAGTTGTAAATGTACCACATGAGCATTAATGATTTTGTTCTTGCAAGTTTTCGGCTTGTGTGTATGCATGTACAAGTGAGCCCTATGAGGGTACTTCTTTTCAGGATCTGCATCTTTCTGTTGATATGTAATATAAACTTGAATTACATTACAAAACATGAACGGAGGAGAGATGCATGAAGTTAGTATAATTTACCATTTCTTCCCTCTGATGAGGGAAACTTTTTGTCCAACTAGTATGTGTGGACTTCCTCATTGAACAATTATTTATATTTGTAGCACTAATTCCCTCCCAAAGAATGAATCGAAGCAATTATGTGCATATCTTTCGATGTATCTACACAGCAATATATAAAGTCTGACAAGGAAAGTTGAAAATGAAATTCTTTTAAGTACCTTCACTTTTTGGGTTGTCCAATGATTAACTAGAGATCTCCACTCATCCGGAGTCACCGATTTTGGTTTATTGTTGTAATTGGCTTCAGTGTTTTTTTTTCTCATCAAAATACATTGCTTTTAGATCGGACTTATGTTGCCTCCATCTGTCTCCAATTGTCTTCAATATATATTTTTCCATGCGAGGAGGGTAAAGGAACCTCATCTATAAAACAATTACAACATAAATAGGGGAGTGCAATGTAAGTCAACATAGAACAAGCTAGTAAAGGATATACAATCCATTAACTTTTACCTTCACTTGGTCTAGTATAGCCTTCACAATTGTTTTAGTTTTGAGCAATCTCCAATCCTTGTAGCTCAAACAACACAATGACCCATTCCTTTCAACTGAGCCAAGAAGGTCCCCAAGATGTTTAGCCTCTTTTCCAATTGGCTGATCTATCTCATTGCAGCAAACCATTATCCTTTTCCCTTTTGGAAGGTTCCGAATATATTTCAGCTTCCTCTTCTTGCGTTCTTTTGTTTCTGCATTTTCAGCTGAATATATAGAACCATGAATTATATGTTATGATGATGGAAAATCATATATTGAAAACAGTAAGTAATGAGCAACAAACATACCATCTTCATTTTCATCCGCATCAGCATCATCACAATTTGTGAAGCCTTCTTCATCATTAGTAGTTCTTTCATGGACATCGGATGATTCGACATCTTTTTCTGCAGAATTATGATGTTCGATCAGGTCTTCCATCATATATTCTACATTGGATTCAACAACATTAATTCTTGTGCATGACATATCTGCTGCAACATTAAAATGACCAGAAGTTTAAATAATTATAACCCCAGGCATTCAGAGACAGGGAAAGAACTATATTGCAAAAATCTGGACATAAGTAATTATAACTCCAGGCATTCAGAGACAGGGAAAGAACTATATTGTAAAAATCTGGACATAAGTAACTATATTGTAAAAAGTTTAAATAATTATAACCCCAGAACATATCTGATGCGGACAAAAGTAAAAATATAGACATAAGTAACTATATTGTAAAAAGTTTAAATAATTATAACCCCAGGCATTTAGAGACAGGGAAAGAACTATATTGTAAAAAGTTTAAATTATTATAACCCCATAACATATCTGCTGCGGACAAAAGTAAAAATCTGGAGGGAAAGAACTATAACCCCAGGCATTCAGAGAGAGGGGAGGAGTTTCCGGCGGTGCGGCAGGGCCATGGATTTTTCAGTCCATCCGGTGGACAAGTAACTCTCCAGGATCAGATGCTTTCTTTTGAATGACAGCTACGTCGATTCTGAAGCTCAACTGCCTTGCATTCAGGTTTCCGATCTTATTAGATGAGGCCAAAAGTGTAGACAACGGGTATGTCATGGAGGAAGATGCAAGTCAATGAGCTGTGGCTGCAGACCAGCTTGTTGTAATTCAAGAGCGTGCCGATAGAGTATCCGTGCAGTCGACGAGGAAATTGATTCGCAAGCAGTGGGAAAAAAGGTAATAGTCAATACAGATATTTTGCTTAATATCCAATATTGGGTGCTCAAATTAAAGCGGTTGGACATCTAAAGAATTTGTGGATTGAAGTAGATTGTAATTGTACTGAAATTATTATGTACACGATGTCTATGAAGTGTCCAATTTTGTTGCTGAAGTCATGTTAGATAATTAATCAGTGTTTACAATTTTGACAAAAAAATGGGTGTGACGCATTTAGGATATACCGCAGCTGCAAGAGTTGTTTGCAGGAGGATTATGGATTACTACTTGCATAGATGTATGATTTGTTGCTGGTGGAATTGGTATGTCAACTGGTATCTGAAATTATCAATTGCAGGCAATGAAATTGGGAGCTTTGAGCTCCTTAAGTCAAAAAATAAAAAATGAACATATTGAAATCACCAAGGTAGTAATGGTGTAGAACTAGGTTGAAATACTACACACATCCGCAACAGAGACCGCAACAATTACCAGATGCAACGCACTCTATCTGAAGGCTCCCCAAGATTCTAAACCAATAACAGAGGACAACTATCAAACACTTGGTGTGCACCATCAAATCACACAAGAGAAGAGTAATTAGAATCATAGAAGGGATAGATCTGAACCAAGAAGGGTGGAGGAGGCAAAATCATCAAGTCATTGTAATATTTACCTTCAGTTTCTATGAATCGGGTGTGGGGATTGATCTACTTGCCGCCCCTGTTGCTGAACAAGACTTGTGGACTCAACCTCAATAGGGGAATCGGCGGGGCAAGCTATGAGACTCAGGAGGGAGGGCAGGACATGATCGATCTGCTCAAGAAGGGTCCTTCGTACAAGATGAGGAAGGGAACTGTGTTGATATGGGGGAGGGTGGAGGAGGTTTCTGATTTTTGTGGCGTAGTTACCTCCTCGCGAGAGCAAGTGCGCATACTTTTATTTTCTTTTGACTAGAACTAGTGGGTATTGGCAGGAGAGATATAGAGGGAAGAGAAAAATTGACGTGGAATCAAAAAAACGAGCGACTACAAATTTGAAGCGAAACAAATTATAATATTTTTTATTATCATCTGGCGCACGCGGTGTAGCTGCTCAGCTTCCTCCCTCGTCGCACACAGGCCATCGTCGGCCACGGACGTCGCCCCGTTCCGCCCGCCCCTCCCCTAAAGCGGCGCATAGGCCTTTGCCAGCGCGGCGTTTGCGAGGACCTACTCCGGTGAGATGTTCGACATCCCAAACATGGCACGGTGTTGCGCGTTGCGTCAGTCCACTGACTCTGCCACCGTTAGGGCACTGTGGCAACATTCTCCTGCCGCCGCGTCCGAGGTAATGCACGAGGTGCTAACGTTCGCTCATGAGCGCCAGGTATGGCTCCTGCGTCACGGCGAGCGGGCACCGACAGGGCAGCGATGGCAGTGGTGAGGCGACGAGGGCGATGCCAAACCGCGATCACATATAGTGGTCAAACTGCCGCCAAACTCCTCGTCCGGTGCGGCAGCCTCGTCGACCAGGGGCGGCTAATGAAGCTCTTTGTCATGCGAGGAGAGCAAGACACTCCTCCTTCAACGGCGCAGAGGAGGACGATCGGCCAAAATACCACGCGCGACGGCGCCACGATCCGGAGGAAGATCTCTCAGTTGGCATCGAGAACCCTCTTGGAGAGCTTGGCTTGCCCATCTTGCCAGTACAGGAGAGGATTGCATCGGATCATATCCTACGGCTGTGCATAGAGGAGATGTGATGGGGTTGGCGGACACTGGAGCCCTGCTTAATTAGCTCGGGGAGGCGGACCAACACTGCTTCATTGTGGGCGTGGCGATCAAGAAGTCTACTCCGGCCGCTACGCCGCATTGAAGCGGAACCGCCCTCCAATCCTGTCCTGCTATTTTACATTCACTTGTTAAGTGGACAACTAAGTGCACCATAATAGTGAAACAACCAGGAGGAAATATCATCTCCATTTTGCAGAGTGTAAGTTTCATTATTTCTTCCAAACGGTCAAGCTCATCAACATGAAGAACTTTTGAACATATGCCTCAAAAATATGATGACAGTTCAAATAGTATTGCTGTAACATCATCTGGAAAAATACCTCTCGCAACAATTGGCAGAAATTGATGCAATAGGACATGACAATCATGTCTTTTGAGCCCATGAACTTTTCCTTCAGTAAAATTCACACACTTCAATATATTTTCACAATATCCATCGAGAACTTTAATACCATGAATAACTTTGTAGAATAATTGCATTTCTTTCTTAGACATGGTGAAAATAGTTGGTGGCAAGTAATACTTGCCTGAAGGTTTTTTATGTGGATGGAGCTCCCCTCTAATGTGCATATCTTCAAGATCTTGACGAGCCTGTACATTATCTTTTGACTTACCATCCAAATTGGGAAGCATGCCAAGAATATTATCACACACATTCTTCTCTATATGCATCACATGCAGATTATGTCGAAGGAGGTTACTGTCCCAATATGGTAATGTGAATAGACTACTTTTTCCTTTGTAAATTTTTGAGGTACTAAAATCTCCACATGCAGCTATGTCATCTAATACGGAACGACCATAATAGGTTATAGGCTCTGTTCTATTCTCAGTTGTTCCATCAAAAGCAGAAGCATCATTTCAAAATACATGATCAGGTGGCATAAATCGCCGGTGACCCATAAAACAAGCTTTTTTTTACCATATTTCAAGCGCTTGGTCCATACATTTGCACCGCAAGGTGGACATGCATAATCTCCATGCACCTTATATGAAGCAAGCATTCCTAATGCTGGTAAGTCATTTATGGTCCACAAGACAGCCGCTCTGAGTTTAAATGTTCTCTATTCGGATGCATCATAGGTTGTCATCCCATTCACAAATAGTTCTCTCAAATCTTCCAAAAGAGGCTGCATAAAGACATGTATCTTATCTCCAGGGCTCTTCATACATAGCCATGGAGGCAGGTTATACATGACTAGCACAACTGGCCAACAACTATATTTATTGCTCAGCATCCCATAAGGATTAAATCCATCTGATCCTATGCCAAACCGAATATTCCGACAATCATCTGCAAATCCATGGTTCTCATCAAATTTCTTCCATGCCTCAGAATCTGCTAGATGCCGTATCACTCTATGCTGCTTGGTGTGCTCTTCACCATGCCATCGAGCTAGAGTTGTTGTTTCTTTGCACATGAATATCCTTTTTAGCCACTCTTTGATTGGAAAGTATCTCAAAACTTTCATTGGTGTAGCTCTATTTCTTTCCTTTTTAGTTAACTTGGTATTAGGCATTTTATCTTTCCACCTAGAAGCCTTGCATTTAGAGAAAAAAAATCATCATTTTCTGTCTCTTTCCAGAACAACTGGCAGTTATTTGGGCAGGCATGAATTTTTTGATATTCTAATCCAAAAATCAATATGATCTTTATGGCCTCATAATTTTTTTGGGGCAGATCTTTTCCATTTGGAATAGCCATGTGCAGAATATTAAGTAGATCTCCAAATGAATCATCAGACCATTTGTTCATGGATTTTGTATTGAACAAAAGTGCAAGTAAGGAAAGTTGAGACAATTCACATCCTGGCCACAGAGGCTTCTCTGAATCTTGAATTAATTTGTACAATGCTTCTGCTTCTTTAGTTGCTCCATCTGGAAGTGGATTTGAAAAATCTATACTATCACTCATAGGCACATCACCATCATATATTTTCCTAATTGAATCCATAATCATTTCATTTATATTAGCATTTCCTTCAGTTTCAAGTTGTGGTTGTTGATCATCGTTGTGATCGGATGAAGACTCACCATGAAAACCCCATTTATCATAGCTCTGAAGCATTCCATTCCACATCAAATGGTCACGGACATCATCCCTTGAAAGTACTTTCATGTGAACACAATGGACATCGGATCATTGTATCTACTGGTATATCTTTATATGCAAACTCTAGAAATTCATCTACACTAGTTGAGTACTGTGTACTTTCTCTTGGAAATCGCAATAGTAATTTGGTGGATTCTAAATCCATTGCACACTGCATAAAAATAATAAATATTAGTCCCCGTTTGGATACAAAGTATTATCAGAATACTACGGTTTCTACAATAACTGTAATTTTAAATACTGTGAGGTGTTTGGCTAAACCAACAACAGTAGTTTCATAAAGAGTTGTATTTCTGATACAGTGGTCTTTTTGAAGTTCAAATAAAAGAGGTACAGACCTCTTTTTTCTCGAACTGATAGCATGGTTTGTAATAACTTGAAAGCACAATTAACAACATGGTAGTATCTCTTTCGTACTAGTGATCCATTCCTCTGCACAGCATGCTCCACACTAGTTAGACATGATGCCGATGTTTTGGAATGTATTTCAAGACTTGGAAATTAAGTATTGAAGATGTTGACTTATGGACTAGTCAACGTGGTTCAATTACACACATGGTCTTACTACAATAAATTGAAGTTTACACTCAGGTTCACTAGTTCCATAGTCACAATCTGTGGTGGACCAGTGGTTATTCAGATTAGAATGAAATACTGTGCAATTCAAGACACAAATGGAATACCTCTGCTTATATAGGTGGAAAGATGATAGCTGAAATCAGTTGGTACTATTATTCCAGGACATTTTGGTATATTTCCCACACTAGTAGGTTTATCATAGTGGGGGGCTGTTCTAAGGCCTTTTTTCCTGAAAGTTTCCTGATGAGCAGCACATGTTGTTGTCTTTTCTATTTTTCTGACATAGTTAGTTACTACGGAACTATATTTCTGCATGACTCATAGGTTGAGAGCCAAACTGATTATTGGCATAACTGTGGTATTTTACAAACTACAATGCAAAACTAGGCCTTACTGCATATAAGTTTCATATAATGCAATTTCATCCAAAGCATAGAGATTCAGAGAACAAGAGACGCCGGGATGAGTTACCTCTCTGAGCTGAGCAGGGGATTGGGATTGTGGAGGACCGGAGGATCAGCGGCTGAGGAGGCGACCGTTGAGCGCACTGGAAGTGGGAGGCTCCGGCAGTCCGGTGTGGCGCATTCGCGGACAGAAACCGCTGGGGCGCCTGCGTGGACAACAACCGCCGATGCGCCAAGCTGGGCAGCAACCGCTAGGGCGCCTGCGCAGACAGCAGCCGTCGGGGCGCCAAGCTGGGCAGGCAGCGGTGGTCTCTAGGCTGGCTCCAGGCGGCAGATCGAGAATTCCTGAGATTTGGGAAACAGGGTTGACCGATCGTGCGTGGCTTCTTTTGCTTCAGCACGACGGGACGAGCAGGGTAGGCTTAAAACAAGCTACGTGTATAATAGGCTTTTCTCTAGGCATATCCTACGCGCACATATGCTTGGTCTGCTTGATAGCACGTGCTTCCCTAGCGCAAAGGTTGTGGGATCGAGGGGTTGTTTGGATTGTGACTAGCCACATATTGCCACAATATTTTTGCCATAATTGCCACACTTTCCTTAGTTGAGTTGTTCAAATTGTTAGACACTCTTTGGCTTGCCTAAGGGAATCTTGCCATACTTTTTGTGTCTATGACATGTGGGGTTTACTACTTATTAAAATATTCTTGCCTTAGGTGTGGCTAGAACCAAACACCCACCTAACTTGGTCAAACTTGCCTAAGGTGAGGTGTGGCAAAGTGTGGCAAGACGTGGCTAGAAACCAAACAACCCCCGATACTCTGCTCGCATTAGTTTTTCTTTTTGTTTCTCATATGTCCCATTGATGTGCTTTATTTCTTTTATTTCTCATACTTCCCATTGACATATGGGTCCATTCTGACGAGTAGGGCCAGGCTGGCGTGGCATACGGCGAATACACAGTATGTATGCAGCGTGTAGAGTTAGGACTGGCATTTCAACCTCAGGGACCGTATTGATCATGTACTTTTATGTACCGGGACCGTATTGAAGCACTTTGCAACCTCCAGGCCAAGTTGAACGTCACCCGCGAATACGATTGAGCATACATTTTTTCCAATCTTTGATTGTCATGACTCCATCAGTTTTAGAAATCCGGTATGGACATGAGTGATGCGTAGGCCGACCTGGCCGTGGTGGCCCTAAGCTCGTAACAACAACGCGACCTCTCGGAAACATCAGATGAGGCACACAATACTTCAGGATTTTCTGTTGAAAAACATAGTAATAACTTTGTAGTTAGCAATGTAGTTTAATTTTAAAAGAATTTATGCAAAAGATGCATGGATGTCGTAATAGTAGAACTAAAATCTTACCATGCAATCTCCATGGATGTTACCGTAGTTCACCACGTGCACTAGTGGCACGTATTGACCATAATGTGCAGGAGTTTGATAATAGCTACTGTAATTCTTAAGATGACTAAGAAATGCGGTAATATGATCTTTCTCCTTATAAGTTAATTCTGCTTCATCACTGTAGTAGTAGGTTCTGTCTACCATCTTCGATACATTTTTTGAAGAATGAAAATAAGTTGTCAATGCAAATAAGTTGTCAACTATTTTTAAATAAATAATATAAATTACTTAATAAATATGGTTGAGAAACTCACATAATGGTAGAACTAGAGGCGTCTGCACATCAACCCAGATGTCGATATTACCTTCAATTTAATCTTTCAAACGAATATCGAAGGTGATAAGCATATTAGGCTCAAATGCATAAGCCTTGCATAGTGCTTGCCAACTTTTGCATTCAAAATAGCAATACGTGTCTGCATGATACAATTTTACCGCAAAAGTAAAAAAAAATGCTCGGTCCTCAAGTGAACTATCTTTACCTCCATATCTTTTTTAGTATTGAAACCAATCTTATCCAAGACAGCAATTCTTGCATGGTAGGGGATATGCTAGTAGAACAGTAAAAAATTAAAATTAATTATAAGTTGAAGTAAAAGAGGCAGAAGTCATGCTTAATTACGAAAAAAAGACTTGTCATTGTGACTTACTGTATCCACTTCGAAGGTCTCATTCAGCATGATGCTGAAACGCCTACCATCAACTAGGAAAGTCTTGTCACACAGGCCGCGCTCGTCTTCGCAGTATTCGCACATAACGAATTCCCTTTCATCGTCAAACATTTCCTATGTTCATAGTTGAAACATTTAAAATCGATCGAAGGAACCTACGAGAAAACTGATCAACACAGAGATCACTATTACTCAATATGCAACCGGTTGACTTTAGGTCTGTCGAGTCTTTCCTTCCTAAACTCTCATCTCACGTATATGTTGGGCACTCCCTCTGATATTGCGACCGTCGGTGATGGTGGCTCCTACATTCGTCCCAGAGTGCATTACACCAAAATGTCTAGCACACTGGAACGAAGGAGAAGCGACCCCCACGACAACAGTCGGGATTCTTCCTCTCTCTCTCTCTCTCATATATATATATATATATATATATATATATATATATATATATATATATATATATATATATATATATATATATATGGTGGACACTCTCCCTCACAGAAAGACACACAAGGAGCTGAAATAGACCTAAAGTCAACCCATTTCATATATCGAGCAATGGCATAGAAAAAATTCCCTATGTTTTACCGGAATGACTTGCAAATCACAAATACATTTCTAATGAACTCGAATATAATTTCACTAATACATCATCCCGAATAAGCCAGTTCAAAAATTACGACACGCTTTGGATCCTAATGCGTGTGTGACTTTCGGTCCATCGAGGCTTTCCTTATGTAACTCTCATATCTCATGGTGTGTTGGTGCGCTCTCTCTCACACTGATATGGTGGTGTATATATGTTGGTGGGCACTCTCTCACAGTAATAGTTCGACCGCCGGTGATGGACACCCCCCTCTTCTCTTCTTGCGCAATATATCGACGAGTATATTGCAAAGAAGAGAAAAAAGAGGAGGCGCCCCCCACGAATACAGTCGGGATTCCTCCATAAAGAACACACATGAAAGTCACACAAGGAGCAACAATAGACCGAAAGTCACACACGCATTATACCGATAAAATATCACAAATACACTAATATTTATAATGACCTCGGATATAATATTACTAATACATCATCCCGAATAATCCAGTTAATGCATCATCAAATATTAACTAATACATCTCGAATATTATCATATAAGATCACTAATACAGATCGAATATCCTAGAATCCAAAGTGGAGGACGGTGAACTCGGTTCACTAGCAGTCTTTGAGTCGCCGGCGGTGGACACCCAAAGATAAGAAACCATCACGGGATCATAACTCAAGTGAGATCCCTGAAGGATCTGCCATGTATTATCGAACCGGGCGTCCAACACCGCCATGTAGCGACGGACGTGCTCGTCCTCCTCCCCGACACGGCGACGTACCACCTCCGCGGGTGCCCGCTCCCTCCGCACCGAAAGTGGCCCGCGTGACCGCCACCAAAGAAGTCCGGATCGACAACGATACCTCGATTCCTCACCAACCTCCGAGCCCGGAAAGGTAGCACCTCCCAGTGCCAGCCCAGCGGAGCCCAATCCCGGACATGGCGCCTATCAAGCAGGCTTTCGCGGAGCACATGACAACTAGGATGCGGGCCGGGCATCGTCGACAAATTCCTATGAGAACGTTTTCTTATTGTTTAATCACTAATTTTTCATAAAATCCAAAAAAAATCTGTAATCTATGTTGGAAATATGCCCTAGAGGCAATAATAAATTAGTTATTATCATATTTCCTTGTTCATGATAAACGTTTATTATCCATGCTATAATTGTGTTGATCGGAAACTCAGATACATGTGTGGATACATAGACAACACCATGTCCCTAGTATGCATCTAATAGACTAGCTCGTTGATCAAAGATGGCTATGGTTTCCTAGTCATGGACATGAGATGTCATTTGGTAATGGGATCACATCATTAGGACAATATGTGATGGACAAGATCCAAACTACAAATGTAGCATATGATCGTGTCAGTTTATTGCTACTGTTTTCTGCATGTCAAGTATATGTTCCTATGACCATGAGATCATGCAACTCACTGACACCAGAGGAATACCTTGTGTGTATCAAATGTCACAACGTAACTGGGTGACTATAAAGGTGCTCTACAGGTATCTTCGAGGGTGTCTGTTGGGTTGGCATGGATCAATACTGGGATTTGTTATTCCGTGTGACGGAGAGGTATCTCAGGGCCCACTCGGTAATACAACATCACAATAAGCCTTGCAAGCAATGTGACTAAGTGTTAGTCACGGGATCTTGTATTACGGAACGAGTAAAGAGACTTGCCAGTAATGAGGTTGAACTAGGTATGGAGATACCGACGATCGAATCTTGGGCAAGTAACATACCGAAGAACAAAGGGAACATCATACGGATTAACTGAATCCTTGACATAAAGGTTCGACCGATAAAGATATTCGTAGAATATGTAGGAACCAATATGGGCATCCAGGTCTCGCTATTGGTTATTGACCATAGAGGTGTCTCGGTCATGTCTACATAGTTCTAGAACCCGCAGAGTCTGCACACTTAAGGTTCGGTGATGTTTCGGTAGTATAGAGTTATGTATGATGGTGACCGAAGGTTGTTTGGAGTCCCGGATGAGATCCCAGACGTCACGAGGATCTCGGGAATGGTCCGGAGGTAAAGATTGATATATAAGAAGTCCTGTTTTGGTCGCCGGAAAGGTTTCACGCTCATCGGTAGTGTACCGAGAGTGCCGATAGTGTACCAGGAGACCATCAGGAGGGGTATTTCGACCCAAGAGGCTACATGGTCTGTGGGAGAGTAAATACCAGCCCTTTGTGGGCTGGTGGAATTCCCACACAAGGACCATGTGGCTGGGAAGAAAAGCCCAAAGAGAAAAAGGTGGAAAAAGGCAAAAAAGGCAAAAATAAGGAGGAGTCCTAGTCCTACTAGGATTGGAGGAGGAATCCTCCAATCCTCCAATCCTCCTTGGTTCGGCTGACCCAAGGGCTGTCTCCTTAGGAGACAAGCCTCCTCCTCTGTTCCTCCTATATATACTAGAGGTTTTAGGGTTTTTGGCACTAGATTTTCAGCCACGTGCTACCCGTTCCTCCAGTGCATAGTTTCTCCTCTAGATCGGTTTTCTGCAGTGCTTTGGCGAAGGCCTACCGGAATTGCTCCACCACCATTGCCGCGGTGCTGTCATGCTGCCAGAGAACTAGTCTACCTCTCCGCTCCCTCTTGCTGGATCAAGAAGGTGAAGATCGTCATCGAGCTGTACGTGTGCTGAACGTGGAGGTGTCGTCCGTTCGGCGCTAGAACAGAAGGACCGTGATCAAGATTGCGAGACGGATCATGATGAGATCGCGGGACGTTTTGTGATGAGTTTGCGGGACAGATCGTGATTGGATCGCGGGACGGATCGTGATGAGATCGCGGGACGCTCGGCGATTTGGATCGCGAAGACGTTCGACTACACCAACCGCGTTTCTTAACGCTTCTCGCTTAGCGATCTACAAGGGTATGTAGATCCACTCTCCCTCTCGTAGATGCTCATCACCATGGATAGGTCTTGCGTAAGCGTAGGAATTTTTTTGTTTCCCAAGCGAAGTTTCCCAACAGTGGGATTATGAGCTAGGTCTATGTGTAGATGAGATCTCGAGTAGAACACAAAGGGTTTGTGGGCGTTGATGCTTAGATTGCTTCCTCCCTTGGTCGTGTTTTGGTTCAGCGGTATTGTGAGATGAAGCGGCCCGGACCAACATTACTCATACACTTATGAGAGACCGGTTCCCTCAACTTCAACTTGTTGCATAGATGGCTTGCGGGTGCCAGTTTCTCTCACTTTAGTTGGATCGGATTCGACAAAGGCAGTCCTTGAGAAGGTTGAAAAGCAACTAGTGCATCACCGTTGTGGTTTTTGTGTAGATGAGAATTGTTCTTGCTAGATACCCGTAGTAGCCACGTAAAACATGCAACAACAATTAGAGGACGTCTAACTTGTTTTTGCAGAGTATGTTGTGATGTGATATGGCCAATTACATGATGTGATATATGTGATGTATGAGATGATCATGTGTTGTATAGAATATCACGACTTGCATGTCGATGAGTACGGCAACCGGCAGGAGCCATAGTGTTGTCTTTAATTATTGTATGACCTGCGTGTCAATCATTAAGTGCTATGTAATGCTTTACTTTATCACTAAACGGTAGCAATAGTAGTACAAGCATGATGGGGATGACAACCCCGATGGCAACACGTTGATGGATATCATGGTGTCGTGCTGGTGACGATGGAGATCATGCTGGTGCTTTCAAGATGGAGATCAAAAGCACAAGTTTATGGCCATATCATGTCACTTATGATTTGCATGTGATGTTAATCCTTTTATGCACCTTGTTTTGCTTAGGACGACGGTAGCATTATAAGGTGATCCCTCATATAAATTTGAAGATGAATTGTGTTCTCCCCGAGTGTGCACCGTTGCGAAAGTTCATCATGTTGAGACACCATGTGATGATCGGGTATGATAGACTCTACGTTCACATACAACGGGTGCAAGCCAGTCTTGCACATGCAGAACACTCGGGTTAAACTTGACGAGCCTAGCATGTACAGACATGGCCTCAGAACACAAGAGACTGAAAGGTCGAACATGAGTCATATAGTAGATATGATCAACATGATGATGTTCACCATTGAAACCACCTCAACTCATGTGATGATCAGACTTGAGTTGGTGAATTTGGATCCTGTATCACTCGAATGACCAGAGGGATGTCAATTTGAGTGGGAGTTCTTAAGTAATATGATTAATTGAACTCATTATCATGAACATAGTCAGTAGTGTCTTTGCAAACTGTGTTGTAGATTACTAGCTCACGCTGTAGCTCCCTTGAATTTTTATATGTGCCTAGAGAAATAGAGTTGAAAGATGATGGTAGCAATATTGCGGACTGGCTCCATGGTCTGAGGATTGTCCTCGTTGCTGCATAGAAGGCTTATGTACTTAATGCACCGCTCGGTGCGCCAACCCCTCTAGCGTCGTGTGTAGATGTTGTGAACATCTGACAGGCACCTTCTGATGACTACTTGATAGTTTTGTGCGTCATGCATTACGGCCTAGAATTGAGGCTCCAAAACATTTCGAACATCATGGAACATATGAGATGTTCTAAGGGCTGAAATTAGGATCTCAGGCTCGTGCCCGTGTTGCGAGATATGAGATTGCGAGATATGAGATCTCCAACAAGATTTTTTGCCTGCAAGATGAAAGAGAATAGCTCAATCGTTGAGCATGTGCTCAGATTGTCTGGGTGCTACAATCGCTTGAATCAAGTGGGAGTTGATCTTCCAAATAAGATAGTGATTGATATAGTTCTCCAAGTCACTGTCACTAAAGCTACTAGAACTTGGTGATGAACTATAAAATGCTAGGGATAGAAATAATGATCCCTGAGCTATTTGTGATGTTTGACACCACGAAGGTAGAAATCAAGAAGGAGCATCAAGTCTTGATGGTTAGTCAAACCACTAGTTTTGAGAAGGGCAAGGGCAAGGAGGGAAACTTCATGGATGGCAAGTCAGTTGCTGCTCCAGTGAAGCAACCCAAAGTTGAACCCAAACCCGAGACTAAGTGCTTCGGTTATGAAGAGAGCGGTCACTGAAGCGGAACAACCCTAGATACTTGGTAGATAAGAAGGTTGGCAATGTCGACAGAAGTATATTTGATATACGTGTTATTGATGTGTACCTTGCTAGTACTCCTAGTAGCACCTGGGTATTGGATACCGGTTCGGTTGCTAAATGTTTGTAACTCGAAATAAAAGCTATGTAATAAACGGAGAACTAGCTAAGGGTGAGGTGACAATGTGTGTTGGAAATGTTTCCAAGGTTGATGTGATCAACATCGCACGCTCCATCTACCTTCGAGATTAGTGACTAACCTAAATAAATGTTATTTGGTGTTTTGTGTTGAGCATGAACGTGATTAGATCGTGTTTATTGCAACATGGTTATTCATTTAAGTTAGAGAACAATGGTTATTCTGTTTACATCAATAATACCTTCAATGGTCATGCACCCAGTGAGAATGGTTTGTTGAATCTTGATCGTAGTAATACACATGTTCATAACATTGATGCCAAAAGATACAAAGTCAATAATGATAGTGCCACATACTTGTGGCACTGCCGCTAAATGTCATATTAGTATAAAGCGCATGAGGAAACTCCATGCTGATGGATCTTTGGACTCATTAGATTTCGAATCGGTTGAGACATGCGAACCATGCCTCTTAGGCAAGATGACTAAGGACCCCGTTTTCCGGATTGATAGAGCGGGCAAGTGATTTATTGGAAATGATACGTGTTGATGTATGCAATCCAATGAGTCTTATAGTGTGCGATGGATATCGTTATTTTCTTACCTTCACTGATGATTTGAGTCGATATAGTGTATATTTACTTAATGAAACACAAGTCTAAATCGTTTGAAAGGTTCAAGAAAATTCAGAGTGAAGTTTAAGATCATCGTGACAAGAAGAAATGTCTGCGATATGATCGTGGAGGTGAATATCTGAGTTATGAGTTTGGCATACAACTTTCGACAATGTGAAAGTTGTTTCACAACACACGCCACCTGGAACACCATAGCGTGATGGTGTGTCTGAACATCATAGTCGTTCTCTATTGGATATGGTGTGTGCTATGATGTCTCTTATCGTTTTGCTACTATAATTTTGGGGTTATGCATTAGAGACAGCTACATTCACTTTCAATAGGGCACCATCTAAATCCGTTGAGATGACACCATGTGAATTATGGTTTGATAGAAAACTAAGCTGTCATTTCTTAATGCTTGGAGCTGCGACGCTTGTGTGGAAAAATGTTTTCACCTAATGAGCTCAAACCCAAAGTGGACAAATGCATCTTCATAGATTACCCTAAGAACAGTTGGGTGAACCTTCTATCTCAGATCCGAGCATAAAGTGTTTGTTCCTAAAAACGGGTCCTTTCCCGAGAAAAGGTTTCTCTCGAAAGAATTGAGTGGGAGGAAGATAGAACTTGATGAGGTTGTTGAACCTTTGTTTCAACCTGAGATTAGCGCAGCGCAGAAAAATGTTTCTATGGAACCTACGTCAGTTGAAGAGGAAGTAAATGATGTTGATCATGAAGCTTCGAATCAAGTTACTATCGAACCTCGTAGGTCGACAAGGATGTGTACTGCTCCTGAGCGGTATGACAACCCTGTCTTGGAGGTCATGTTGTTGGACAACAATGAACCTACAAGTTGTGGAGAAGCGATGATGGGCCCGGATTCCGAAAAATGGTTAGAGGCCATGAAATCTGAGAAAGGATCCATGTATGAAAACCAAGTATAGACTTTGGTATACTTCCTCGTTGGACGGCAGGTTGTTGAGTACAAATGGACCTTTAAGATGAAGACAGACGCTGATAGTGAATGTCACCATTTATGAAGCTCGACTTGTCGCAAAGAAGTTTTCGCCAAGTTCAAGGAGTTGACTCCGATGAGACTTTCTCAATCGTAGTGATGCTAAAGTCTATTGGAATTATGTTAGCAGTTGCTGCATATTTCAATTATGAAATCCGGTAGATGGATGCCAAAACATCGTTTCCTTCCTTAAGGAAAGGTTGTATGAGATACAACCAGAAGGTTTTGTCAGTTCTAAGGATGCTAAAAGGTGTGCAAGCTTCAGTGATCGTTCTATGGACTGAAGCAAGCATCTTGGAGTTGGAATATACACTTTGATGAGGTGATCAAAGTTTTTGAGTCTATACAAAGTTCATGAGAAACTTGTTTTTACAATAAAGTGAGTGGGAGCACTATAGAGTTTCTCGTAAGCATATGTGGTTGACATATTGTTGATTGGAAATGATGTAGAATTTCTGGAAAGCATAAATGGTTGTTTGAAAAGAGTTTTTTAAAGGAAGACCTGGATAAAGCTACCTAATTGTTGAGCATCAAGATCTATAGAGATAGATCAAGATGCTTGATGAAACTTTCAATGAGTACATACCTTGACAAGATTTTGAAAGAGTTCAAAATGGATCAGCCAAAGAAAGAGTTCTTGCCTGATTTGTGAGATGTGAAGTTGAGTGAGACTCAAAGCTCGACAACGGTACAAGAAAGAGAAAGGACGAATGTCGTCCCCTATGCCTTAGCCATAGGCTCTGTATAGTATGCCATGCTGTGTACCGCACCTGTGTGTGCCTTGCCATGAGTCCGTCAAGGGGTACAAGAGTGATCCAGGAGTGGATCACTGGACAACAGTCAATATTATCCTTAGTGACTAAAGACTAAGGAAACGTTTCTTGATTATGGAGGTGATAAAGGGTTCTTCGTAAAGAGTTATGTCGATGCAAGCTTTAACACTAATTCGGATGACTCTTAGTAGCAATCCGGATACGTATAGTGGAGCAGCCATTTGGAATAGTACCAAGTGGAGTGTGGTAGCAGTGTTTACAGTTTGACATAGAGATTTGCAAAGTACATACGGATCTTAATGTCGCAGACCCGTTGACTATAAGACCTCTCTCACATGCAAAGCATGATCGAGCCCCAGAACTCGGTGGGTGTTAGATTCATAACAATGCTAATCACATGGTGATGTGAACTAGATTATTGATTCTAGTGCAAGTGGGAGACTGTTGGAAATATGCCCTAGAGGCAATAATAAATTAGTTATTATCATATTTCCTTGTTCATGATAATCGTTTATTATCCATGCTATAATTGTGTTGATCGGAAACTCAGATACATGTGTGGATACATAGACAACACCATGTCCCTAGTATGTCTCTAATAGACTAGCTCGTTGATAAAAGATGGCTATAGTTTCCTAGTCATGGACATGAGATGTCATTTGGTAACGGGATCACATCATTAGGAGAATAATGTGATGGACAAGACCCAAACTACAAACGTAGCATATGATCGTGTTAGTTTATTGCTACTGTTTTCTGCATGTCAAGTATATGTTCCTATGACCATGAGATCATGAAACTCACTGACACCGGAGGAGTACCTTGTGTGTATCAAATGTCGCAACGTAACTAGGTGACTATAAAGGTGCTCTACAGGTATCTCCGAGGGTGTCTGTTGGGTTGGCATGGATCAAGACTGGGATTTGTTACTCCGTGTGACGGAGAGGTATCTCAGGGCCCACTCGGTAATACAACATCACAATAAGCCTTGCAAGCAATGTGACTAAGTTTTAGTCATGGGATCTTGTATTACGAAACAAGTAAAGTGACTTGCCAGTAACGAGGTTGAACTAGGTATGGAGATACCGACGATCGAATCTCGGGCAAGTAACATAACGAAGAACAAAGGGAACATCATACGGGATTAACTGAATCCTTGACATAAAGGTTCGACTGATAAAGATCTTCGTAGAATATGTAGGAACCAATATGGGCATCTAGGTCCCGCTATTGGTTATTGACCGTAGAGGTGTCTCGGTCATGTGTACATAGTTCTCAAACCCGCAGGGTCTGCACACTTAAGGTTCGGTGACGTTTCGGTAGTAAAGAGTTATGTATGGTGGTGACCTAAGGTTGTTCGGAGTCCCGGATGATATCCTGGACATGACGAGGATCTCCGGAATGGTCCGAAGGTAAAGATTGATATATAGGAAGTCCTGTTTGGTCATCAGAAAAGTTTCGGGCTCATCGGTAGTGTACCGGGAGACCATCGGGAGGGGTATTTCGACCCAAGAGGCTACATGGGATGTGGTAGAGTAAATACCAGCCCTTTGTGGGCTGGTTTAAGTCCCACACAAGGACCATGCTGATGGGAAGAAAATCCCAAAGAGAAAAAGGTGGAAAAAGGCAAAAAAGACAAAAAAAAGGAGGAGTCCTAGTCCTACTAGGATCTGACGAGGAATCCTCCAATCCTCCTTGGTTCGGCCGACCCAAGGGCTGGCTCTTTAAGAGCCAATCCTCCTCCTCTCTTCCTCCTATATGTACTAGAGGTTTTAGGGTTTTTTTCACTAGATCTTTAGCCACGTGCTACCCCTTCCTCTAGTGCATAGTTTCTCCTTT
Source organism: Hordeum marinum (assembly GCA_022496015.1). Lineage (NCBI taxonomy): Eukaryota > Viridiplantae > Streptophyta > Magnoliopsida > Poales > Poaceae > Hordeum > Hordeum marinum. The sequence continues at coordinate 394,486,339 of CM039672.1, forward strand.
AGATCGGTTTTCTGCAGTGCTTAGGCGAAGCCCTGCCGGAATTGCTCCACCACCATCACCGCGGTGCTGTCATGCTGCCGGAGAAATCGTCTACCTCTTCGCTCCCTCTTGCTGGATCAAGAAGGCAGAAATCGTCATCGAGCTGTTCGTGTGCTGAACGCGGAGGTGTCGTCTGATCGGAAGGACCGTGATCAAGATTGCGAGACGGATCATGATGGGATCACGGTATGGAACATGATGAGTTCACGGGACGGATCGTGATTGGACCGCGGGACGGATCATGATGAGATCACGGGATGCTCAGCGATTTGGATCGCGAAGACGTTCGACTACACCAACCGCGTTTCTTAACGCTTCCTGCTTAGCGATCTAGAAGGGTATGTAGATCCACTCTCCCTCTCGTAGATGCTCATCACCATGGATATGTCTTGCATGAGCATAGGAATTTTTTTGTTTCCCATGCGATGTTTCCCAACAATCTAACATACACATACTAATTTTTCCAAGGACTCCTAATAATTATATAAAACATAAAACAACTAAAACATAAACATTCATCATAAAGAAAATCAACTAATCTGGCAGAACATATAGCCACATAGATATATACATTATATATTATATAGACACATACATATATACATTATATATGAACAAAAACATTCATCATATAAAAAAATCAACATATATTTTAAAAATAAATAGCACAGAGCCGGGGCGGCGGCGGCTCACAACGGGGGCGGCGACGTGGGCAGGGCGGCGACAGGGGCGGTGAGGGAGGCGACGGGGGAGGGGTGGCGATAGGAGCGGGGCGGCGACGGGGACGAGGTGGCGACGGGGGCGGTAGGGGAGGTGACGGGGGCGGCGGGGGCGGCGAGGAGGGCGGGGTGGCAACGAGGGTGATAGCGGAGGCGACGGGGATGGGGCCGCGACGAGGAGGGGGATGACAATGACGGTGGCGGCGACGGGGAGGCGACGGGGGCGGCGACGGGGATGGGGACGGCGATGGCGGGCTTGGGGCGGCAAGCGACGACGGGGACAAGGACGGTGGGCTCGGCGAAGTGGCGATGAAACCTACGAAATTTCCTGAGTGCTACTTATATCGAAGAAGCATTGGTCCCGGTTGGTGGCACCAACCGGGACCAATGCCCCCTTTAGTCCCGGTTTCGTGCCACCAACCGGGACCAAAGCCCTGTTTTCAGCAGCCCAACCGGGAAATAGGGACCTTTGGTCCCGGTTGGTGGCACCAACCGGGACTAAAGGGGGGCATTGGTCCCGGTTGGTGCTACGGACCGGGACCACTGGTCCCTTTTCATCGGCCGACGGGGAAACAAGGACCTTTGGTCCCGGTTGCTGCCACCAACCGGGACCAAAGGCCTAACGCAACAAATGTTTAGTCCCACCTCGCTAGTCGAGGGGAGACAACACATTTTTGTAAGCCCCGATGCGCTTGACCTGTCAAGCTCCTCTCCTGGTGAAAATAGATGCCCTTATACATGAAATTCGACCTAAATTGAAAATGCTAGTTAGGTGCCTAACAAGAATTTAGGTTGAATTTCAGCGTAAGCGCATCTATTTTCACTTTGGCTATTTTTATGTTATTTTTTTGCTATTTTTCCTGCTATTTAATATTACTTTGTTTTAACATTATATTCAGTTTGCCAATTTTTAGGTTTTATATAATTTTAGTTTCAACAATACTAGAGGTTTATAATTTTAGTTCTTGATTTTTTAAGCTAAATGACCCTGAAATTGAAAAACACTACAAATGAACTCTACAAAGGTTGAAAGTTAGCATGGTATCATCATTTCACCCACATAGCATGTGCAAAAAAGTTGAGAGGGTTCCGGCAAAAGCTGGATGCACTTCGTGTACAAAACAGACAGTCTCTTTCGAAGTATCAGGGTTTCGGACGGAAACTCATCGGTTACAAAAGGCATTTCATTTTCTAGAACTTATTTGAACTCCAGGCTATTTGTGTGTTCAATATGCACCATTCAAAGACACATCATCAATTTTCAACCCTTTCTGACTTCATTTGTTATTTTTCATGCAGTTATTGATTTTTTAAGCTAAATGACCCTGAAATTGAAAAGCACTACAAATAAACTCTGAAAAGGTAGAAAGTTGGCATGGTATCATCATTTCACCCACATAGCATGTTCGAAAAAGTTGAGAGGGTTACGGCAAAAGCTGGATGCATTTCGTGTACAAAACAGACAATCTCTTTCGAAGTATCAGGGTTTTAGACGGAAACTCATCTATTACAAAAGGCATTTCATTTTCTTGAAATTATTTGAACTCCAGGCTTTTTGTGTGTTCAAAATAAAGCATTCAAAGACACATCATCAATTTTCAACCCTTTCTGACTTCATTTGTTATTTTTCATGCAGTTATTGATTTTTTTGAGCTGAATGACCCTGAAATTGAAAAGCACCACGAATTAACTCTGAAAAGGTTGAAAGTTGGCATGGTATCATCATTTTACCCACATAGCATGTGCTAAAAAGTTGAGAGTGTTACGGCAAAAGTTGGATGCACTTCGTGTACAAAACGAACAGTCTTTTTCGAAGTATCAAGGTTTCGGACGGAAACTCATCGGTTACAAAAGGCATTTCATTTTCTTGAACTTATTTGAACTCCAGGCTTTTTGTGTGTTCAAAATGCACCATTGAAAGCCACATCATCAATTTTCAACCCTTTTTGACTTCATTTCTTATTTTTCATGCAGTTGTTGATATTTTTTGAGGTAAATGACCCTGAAATTGCAAAGCACTACAAATGAACTCTGAAAAGGTTGAAAGTTGGCATGGTATCAGAATTTCAGCCACATAGCATGTGCTAAAAAGTTGAGAGGGTTACGAAAAAAGCTGGATGCACTTCGTGTACAAAACGGACAGTCTCTTTCGAAGTATTAGGGTTTCGGACGGAAACTCATCTGTTAGAAAAGGCATTTCATTTTCTTGAACATATTTGAACTCCAGGCTTTTTGTGTGTTCAAAATGCACCATTCAAAGACACATCATCAATTTTCAACCCTTTCTGACTTCATTTGTTATTTTTCATGAAGTTGTTGACTTTTTGAGCTAAGTGAACTTGAAATAGAAAAGCACTACAAATGAACTCTGAAAAGGTTGAAAGTCGGCATGGTATCATCATTTCACCCACATATCATGTGCTAAAAAGTTGAGAGGGTTACGGCAAAAGCTGGATGCACTATGTATACAAAACTGACAGTCTCTTTCGAAGTATCAAGGTTTCGGACGAAAACTTGTCGGTTACAAAAGGCATTTCATTTTCTTGAAATTATTTGAACTCTAGGCTTTTTATGTGTTCAAAATGCACCATTCAAAGCCATATCATCAATTTTCAACCCTTTCTGACTTCATTTGTTATTTTTCATGCAGTTATTAAGTTTTTTGAGCTAAATGACCCTGAAATTGAAAAGCACAATAAATGAACTCTGAAAAGGTTGAAAGTTGGCATGGTATCATAATTTCACCCAAATAGCATGTGCTAAAAAGTTGAGAGGTTATGGCAAAAGCTGGATGCACTTCGTGTACAAAACGAATAGTGTCTTTCGAAGTATCAGGGTTTCAGACAGAAACTCATCGGTTACAAAAGGCATTTCATTTTCTTGAACTTATTTGAACTCCAGGCTCTTTTGTGTTCAAAATGCACCATTCAAAGCCACATCATCAATTTTCAACCCTTTCCGACTTCATTTGTTATTTTTCATGTAGTTATTGATTTTTTTCCAGCTAAATGACCCTGAAATTGAAAAGCACTACAAATGAACTCTGAAAAGGTTGAAAGTTGTCATGGAATCATCCCTTCACCCACATAGCATGTTATAAAAAGTTGAGACAGTTATGTAAAAAGCTGGATTCACTTCGTGTACGAAACGGACAGTCTCTTTCGAAGTATCAGGGTTTCGGACGAAAACTCATCTGTTACAAAAGGCATTTCATTTTCTTGAACTTATCTGAACTCAATGCTTTTTGTGTGTTCAAAATGCACCATTCAAAGCCACATCATCAATTTTCAACCCTTTCTAACTTCATTTGTTATTTTTCATGCAGTTATTGATTTTTTGAGCGAAATGACCCTGAAATTGAAAAGCACTACAAATTAACTCTGAAAAGGTTGAAAGTTGGCATGGTATCATCATTTCACCCACAGGCATGTGCTAAAAAGTTGAGAGTGTTACGACAAAAGCTGGATGCACTTCGTGTACAAAACGAACAGTCTCTTTCAAAGTATCAGGGTTTCGGACGGAAACTCATCGGTTACAAAAGGCATTTCATATTCTTGAACTTATTTGAACTCCAGGCTTTTTGTTTGTTCAAAATGCACCATTCAAAGCCAAATCATCAATTTTTAACCCTTTTTGACTTCATTTCTTATTTTTCATGCAGTTGTTGATTTTTTTGAGATAAATGACCCTGAAGTTGCAAAGCACTACAAATGAACTCTCAAAAGGTTGAAAGTTGGCATGGTATCAGAATTTCAGCCACATAGCATGTGCTAAAAAGTTGAGAGGGTTACGAAAAAAGCTGGATGCACCTCGTGTACAAAACGTACAGTCTCTTTCGAAGTATTAGCGTTTCGGACGGAAACTCATCTGTTACAAAAGGCATTTCATTTTCTTGAACTTATTTGAACTCCAGTCTTTTTGTGTGTTAAAAATGGACAATTCAAAGACACATCATCAATTTTCAACCCTTTCTGACTTCATTTGTTATTTTTCATGAAGTTGTTGACTTTTTGAGCCAAATGAACTTGAAATTGAAAAGCACTACAAATGAACTCTGAAAAGGTTGAAAGTCGGCATGGTATCATAATTTGACCGACATATCATGTGCTAAAAAGTTGAGAGGGTTACGGCCAAAGATGGATGCACTTTGTGTACAAAACTGACATTCTCTTTCGAAGTATCAGCGTTTCGGACGGAAACTCACCGGTTACAAAAGGCATTTCATTTTCTAGAACTTATTTGAACTCCAGGCTTTTTGTGTGTTCAATATGCACCATTCAAAGCCACATCATCGATTTTTAACACTTTCTGACTTCATTTGTTATTTTTCATGTAGTTATTGATTTTTTTGAGCTAAATGACCCTGAAATTTAAAAGCACTATAAAAAACTCTGAAAATCTAGAAAGTTGGCATGGTATCATCATTTCACCCAGATAGCATGTTCTAAAATGTTGAGAGGGTTACAGGAAAAGCTGGATGCACTTCGTGTACAAAACAGACAGTCTCTTTCGAATTATCAGGGTTTTAGACGGAAACTCATGTATTAAAAAAGACATTTCATTTTCTTGAACTTATTTGAACTCCAGGCTTTTTGTGTGTTCAAAATGCACCATTCAAAGCCACATCACCAATTTTCAACCCTTTCTGTCTTCATTTGTTATTTTTCATGCAGTTATTGATTTTTTTGAGCTAAATGACCCTGAAATTGAAAAGCACTACAAATTAACTCTGAAAAGGTTGAAAGTTGGCATGGTATCATCATTTTACCCACATATCATGTGCTAAAAAGTTGAGAGTGTTACGGCAAAATCTGGATGCACTTCGTTTACAAAACGAACAGTCTCTTTCGAAGTATCAGGGTTTCGGACGGAAACTCATCGAATACAAAAGGCATTTCATTTTCTTGAACTTATTTGAACTCCAGGCTTTTTGTGTTTTCAAAATGCACCATTGAAAGCCACATCATCAATTTTCAACCCTTTTTGACTTCATTTCTTATTTTTCATGCAGTTGTTGATTTTTTTGAGGTAAATGACCCTGAAATTGCAAATCACTACAAATGAAGTCTGAAAAGGTTGAAAGTTCGCATGGTATCAGAATTTCAGCCACATAGCATGTGCTAAAAAGTTGAGAGGGTTACGAAAAAAGCTGGATGTAGTTCGTGTACAAAACAGATAGTCTCTTTCGAAGTATCATGGTTTCAGACGGAAACTCATCCGTTACAAAAGGCATTCCATTTTCTTGAACTTATTTGAACTCCAGGCTTTTTTTGTTTTCAAAATGCACCATTCAAAGACAGATCATCAATTTTCAACCCTTTCTGACTTCATTTGTTATTTTTCATGCAGTTGTTGAGTTTTTAGGCTAAATGAACTTGAAATTGAAAAGCACTACAAATGAACTCTGAAAAGGTTGAAAGACGGCATGGTATCATCATTTGACCCACATATCATGTGCTAAAAAGTTGTGAGGGTTACGGCAAAAGATGGATGCACTTCGTGTACAAAACTGACATTCTCTTTCGAAGTATCAGCGTTTCGGACGGAAACTCACCGGTTACAAAAGGCATTTCATTTTCTAGAGCTTATTTGAACTCCAGGCTTTTTGTGTGTTCAATATGCACCATTCAAAGCCACATCATAAATTTTTAACCCTTTCTGACTTCATTTGTTATTTTTCATGTAGTTATTGATTTTTTTGAGCTAAATGACCCTGAAATTGAAAAGCACTACAAATAAACTCTGAAAATGTAGAAAGTTGGCATGGTATCATCATTTCACCCAGATAGCATGTTCTAAAAAGTTGAGAGGGTTACGGGAAAAGCTGGATGCACTTCGTGTACAAAACAGACAGTCTCTTTCGAATTATCAGGGTTTTAGACGGAAACTCATCTATTAAAAAAGACATTTCATTTTCTTGAACTTATTTGAACTCCAGGCTTTTTGTGTGTTCAAAATGCACCATTGAAAGCCACATCATCAATTTTCAACCCTTTCTGTCTTCATTTGTTATTTTTCATGCAGTTATTGTTTTTTTAGCTAAATGACCCTGAAATTGAAAAGCACTACAAATTAACTCTGAAAAGGTTGAAAGTTGGCATGGTATCATCATTTCACCCACAGGCATGTGCTAAAAAGTTGAGAGTGTTACGGCAAAAGCTGGATGCACTTCGTGTACAAAACGAACAGTCTATTTCAAAGTATCAGGGTTTCGGACAGAAACTCATCGGTTACAAAAAGGCATTTCATTTTCTTGAACTTATTTGAACTCCAGACTTTTTGTGTTTTCAAAATGCACCATTGAAAGCCATATCATCAATTTTCAACCCTTTTTGACTTCATTTCTTATTTTTAATGCAGTTGTTAATTTTTTTGAGGTAAATGACCCTGAAATTGCAAAGCACTACAAATGAAGTCTGAAAAGGTTGAAAGTTGGCATGGTATCAGAATTTCAGCCACATAGCATGTGCTAAAAAGTTGAGAGGGTTACGAAAAAAGTTGGATGTACTTCGTGTACAAAACGGATAGTCTCTTTCGAAGTATCATGGTTTCAGACGGAAACTCATCCGTTACAAAAGGCATTCCATTTTCTTGAACTTATTTGAACTCCAGGCTTTTTGTGTGTTCAAAATGCACCATTCAAAGACAGATCATCAATTTTCAACCCTTTTTGACTTCATTTGTTATTTTTCATGCAGTTGTTGACTTTTTAGGCTAAATGAACTTGAAATTGAAAAGCACTACCAATGAACTCTGAAAAGGTTGAAAGTCGGCATGGTATCATCATTTCACCCACATATAATGTGCTAAAAAGTTGAGAGGGTTACGGCAAAAGACGGATGCACTTCGTGTACAAAACTGACAGTCTCTTTCGAAGTATTAGTGTTTCGGACGGAAACTCGTCGGTTACAAAAGGCATTTCGTTTTTTTGAAATTATTTGAACTCCAGGCTTTTTGTGTGTTCAAATTGCACCATTCAAAGCCATATCATCAATTTTCAACCCTTTCTGACTTCATTTGTTATTTTTCATGCAGTTATTGAGTTTTTTGAGCTAAATGACCCTGAAATTGAAAAGCACTATAAATGAACTCTGAAATGGTTGAAAGTTGGCATGGTATCATAATTTCAACCACATAGCATGTGCTAAAAAGTTGAGAGGGTTATGGCAAAAGCTGGATGCACTTTGTGTACAAAACGAATAGTCTCTTTCGAAGTATCACGGTTTCAGATAGAAACTGATCTATTAGAAAAGGCATTTCATTTTCTTGAACTTATTTGAACTCCAGGATTTTTGTGTGTTCAAAATGCACCATTCAAAGCCACATCATCAATTTTCAACCCTTTCTGACTTCATTTGTTATTTTTCATGCAGTTGTTGATATTTTTTGAGCTAAATGAACTTGAAATAGAAAAGCACTACAAATGAACTCTGAAAAGGTTGAAAGTCGGCATGGTATCATCATTTCACCCACATATCATGTGCTAAAAAGTTGAGAGGGTTATGGCAAAAGCTGGATGCACTTCGTGTACAAAACGAATAGTGTCTTTCGAAGTATTAGGATTTCAGACAGAAACTCATCGGTTACAAAAGGCATTTCATTTTCTTGAACTTATTTGAACTCTAGGCTCTTTGTGTGTTCAAAATGCACCATTAAAAGCCACATCATATATTTTCAACCCTTTCTGACTTCATTTGTTATTTTTCATGCAGTTATTGATTTTTTTGAGCTAAATGACCCTGAAATTAAAAAGCACTACAAACAAACTCTGAAAAGGTAGAAAGTCGGCATGGTATCATCATTTCACCCACATATCATGTGCTAAAAAGTTGAGCGGGTTACGGCAAAAGCTGGATGCACATCGTGTACAAAACTGACAGTCTCTTTCGAAGTATTAGGGTTCCGGACGGAAACTCGTCGGTTACAAAAGGCATTTCATTTTCTTGAAATTATTTGAATTCCAGGCTTTTTGTGTTTTCAAAATGCACCATTGAAAGCCATATCATCAATTTTCAACCCTTTCTGACTTCATTTGTTATTTTTCATGCAGTTATTGAGTTTTTTGAGCTAAATGAGCCTCAAATTGAAAATCACTATAAATGAACTCTGAAAAGCTTGAAAGTTGGCATGGTATCATCATTTCACCCACATAGCATGTGCTAAAAAGTTGAGAGGGTTATGGCAAAAGCTGGATGCACTTCGTGTACAAAACGAATAGTCTCTTTCGAAGTATCAGGGTTTTAGACAGAAACTCATCGGTTACAAAAGGCATTTCATTTTCTTGAACTTATTTGAACTCCAGGCTCTTTGTGTGTTCAAAATGCACCATTAAAAGCCACATCATCAATTTTCAACCCTTTCTGACTTCATTTGTTATCTTTCATGCAGTTGTTGATATTTTTTGAGGTAAATGACCTTGAAATTTCAAAGCACTACAAATGAACTTTGAAAAGGTTGAAAGTTGTCATGGTATCATCATTTTAGCCACATAGCATGTTCTAAAAAGTTGAGAGGGTTATGTAAAAAGCTGGATGCACTTCGTGTATAAAACGTACAATCTCTTTCGAAGTATCAGGGTTTCGGACGGAAACTCATCTGTTAGAAAAGGCATTTCATTTTCTTGAACTTATTTGAACTTCAGGATTTTTGTGTGTTCAAAATTCACCATTCAAAGACACATCATCAGTTTTCAACCCTTTCTGACTTCATTTGTTATTTTTCATGCAGTTGTTGACTTTTTGAGCTAAATGAACTTGAAATAGAAAAGCACTACAAATGAACTCTGAAAAGGTTGAAAGTCCGCATGGTATCATCATTTCACCCACATATCATGTGCTAAAAAGTTGAGCGGGTTACGGCAAAAGCGGGATGCACTTCGTGTACAAAACTGACAGTCTCTTTCGAAGTATCAGGGTTTCGGACGGAAACTTTTCGGTTACAAAAGGCATTTCATTTTCTTGAAATTATTTGAACTCTAGGCTTTTTGGGTGTTCAAAATGCACCATTCAAAACCATATCATCAATTTTCAACCCTTTCTGGCTTCATTTGTTATTTTTCCTGCAGTTATTGAGTTTTCTGAGCTAAATGATCCTGATATTGAAAAGCACTATAAATGAACTCTAAAAAGGTTGAAAGTTGGCATGGTATCATCATTTCACCCACATAGCATGTGATAAAAAGTTGAGAGTGTTACGGCAAAAGCTGGATGCACTTCGTGTACAAAACAGACAGTCTCTTCCGAAGTATTAGGGTTTCGGACGGAAGCTCGTCGGTTACAAAAGGCATTTCATTTTCTTGAACTTATATGAACTCAATGCTTTTTGTGTGTTCAAAATGCACCATTCAAAGCCACATCATCAATTTTCAACCCTTTCTAACTTCATTTGTTATTTTTCATGCAGTTATATTTTTTTTGAGCTAAATGACCCTGAAATTGAAAAGCACTACAAATTAACTCTGAAAAGGTTGAAAGTTGGCATGGTATCGTCATTTCACCCACATGCATGTGCTAAAAAGTTGAGAGTGTTACGGCAAAAGCTGGATGCACTTCGTGTACAAAACGAACAGTCTATTTCAAAGTATCAGGGTTTCAGACAGAAATTCATCGGTTACAAAAGGCATTTCATTTTCTTGAACTTATTTGAACTCTAGGCTCTTTGTGTGTTCAAAATGCACCATTAAAAGCCACATCATATATTTTCAACCCTTTCCGACTTCATTTGTTATTTTTCATGCAGTTATTGATTTTTTTGAGCTAAATGACCCTGAAGTTGAAAAGCACTACAAATAAACTCTGAAAAGGTAGAAAGTCGGCATGGTATCATCATTTCACGCACATATCATGTGCTAAAAAGTTGAGAGGGTTACGGCAAAAGATGGATGCACTTCGTGTACAAAACTGACAGTCTCTTTCGAAGTATTAGGGTTTCGGACGGAAACTCGTCGGTTACAAAAGGCATTTCATTTTCTTGAACTTATATGAACTCAATGCTTTTTGTGTGCTCAAAATGCACCATTCAAAGCCACATCATCAATTTTGAACCCTTTCTAACTTCATTTGTTATTTTTCATGCAGTTATTGTTTTTTTAGCTAAATGACCCTGAAATTGAAAAGCGCTACAAATTAACTCTGAAAAGGTTGAAAGTTGGCATGGTATCATCATTTCACCCACTGGCATGTGCTAAAAAGTTGAGAGTGTTACGGCAAAAGCTGGATTCACTTAGTGTACAAAACGAAAAGTCTATTTCAAAGTATTAGGGTTTCGGACAGAAACTCATCAGTTACAAAAAGGCATTTCATTTTCTTGAACTTATTTGAACTCCAGGCTTTTTGTGTGTTCAAAATGCACCATTCAAAGCCACATCATCAATTTTCAACCCTTTTTGACTTCATTTCTTATTTTCCATGCAGTTGTTGATTTTTTTGAGGTAAATAACCCTAAAGTTGCAAAGCACTACAAATGAACTCTGAAAAGGTTGAAAATTGGCATGGTATCAGAATTTCAGCCACATAGCATGTGCTAAAAAGTTGAGAGGGTTACGAAAAAAGCTGGATGCACTTCGTGTACAAAAGAGACAGTCTCTTTCGAAGTATTAGGGTTTCGGACGGAAACTCATCTGTTACAAAAGGCATTTCATTTTCTTGAACTTATTCGAACTCCAGTCTTTTTGTGTGTTAAAAATGCACCATTCAAAGACACATCATCAATTTTCAACCCTATCTGACTTCATTTTTTATTTTTCATGAAGTTGTCGACTTTTTGAGCTAAATGAACTTGAAATTAAAAAGCACTACAAATGAACTCTGAAAAGGTTGAAAGTCGGCATGGTATCATCATTTCACCCACATATCATGTGCTAAAAAGTTGAGAGGGTTACGGCAAAAGATAGATGCACTTCGTGTACAAAACTGACATTCTCTTTCGAAGTATCAGCGTTTCGGACGGAAACTCATCGGTTACAAAAGGCATTTCATTTTCTAGAACTTATTTGAACTCCAGGCTTTTTGTGTGTTCAATATGCACCATTCAAAGCCACATCATCAATTTTTAACCCTTTCTAACTTCATTTGTTATTTTTCATGCAGTTATTGATTTTTTTGAGCTAAATGACCCTGAAATTGAAAAGCACTACAAATTAACTCTGTAAAGGTTGAAAGTTGGCATGGTATCATAATTTCACTCACATATCATGTACTAAAAAGTTGAGAGTGTTGCGGCAAAAGTTGGATGCACTTCGTGTACAAAACGAACAGTCTCTTTCGAAGTATCAGGGTTTCGGACGGAAACTCATCGAATACAAAATGCATTTCATTTTCTTGAACTTATTTGAACTCCAGGCTTTTTGTGTGTTCAAAATGCACCATTCAAAGCCACATCATCAATTTTCAACCCTTTTTGACTTCATTTCTTATTTTTCATGTAGTTGTTGATTTTTTTGAGGTAAATGACCTTGAAATTGCAAAACACTACAAATGAACTCTGAAAAGATTGAAAGTTGGCATGGTACCAGAATTTCAGCCACATAGCATGTGCTAAAAAGTTGAGAGGGTTGCGAAAATAGCTGGTTGCACTTCGTGTACAAAATGGATAGTCTCTTCCGAAGTATCGGGGTTTCGGACGGAAACTCATCTGTTACAAAAGGCATTTCATTTTCTTGAACTTATTTGAACTCCAGGATTTTTGTGTGTTCAAAATGCACCATTCAAAGACACATCATCAATTTTCAACCCTTTCTGACTTCATTTGTTATTTTTCATGCAGTTGTTGACTTTTTAGGCTAAATGAACTTGAAATTGAAAAGCACTACAAATGAACTCTGAAAAGCTTGAAAGTCGGCATGGTATCATCGTTTCACCCACATATCATGTGCTAAAAAGTTGAGAGGGTTACGGAAAAAGCTGGATGCACTTCATGTACAAAACTGACAGTCTCTTTCGAAGTATTAGGGTTTCGGACGGAAACTCGTCGGTTACAAAAGGCATTTCATTTTATTGAAATTATTTGTACTCCAGGCTTTTTGTGTGTTCAAAATGCACCATTCAAAGCCATATCATCAATTTTCAACCCTTTCTGACTTCAGTTGTTATTTTTCGTGCAGTTATTGAGTTTTTGAGCTAAATGACCCTGAAATTGAAAAGCACTATAAATGAACTCTGAAAAGGTTGAAAGTTGGTATGGTATTATCATTTCACCCACATAGCATGTGCTAAAAAGTTGAGAGGGTTATGGCAAAAGCTGGATGCGCTTCGTGTACAAAATGTATAGTCTCTTTCGCAGTATCAGGGTTCAGACAAAAACTTATCGGTTACAAAAGGCATTTCATTTTCTTGAACTTATTTGAACTCCAGGCTCTTTGTGTGTTCAAAGTGCACCATTAAAAGCCACATCATCAATTTTCAACCCTTTCTGACTTCATTTGTTATTTTTCATGTAGTTATTGATTTGTTTGAGCTAAATGAACCTGGAATTGAAAAGCACTACAAATGAACTCTGAAAAGGTTGAAAGTTGTCATGGTATGATCATTTCACCCACATAGCATGTTCTAAAAAGTTGAGAGGGTTATGTAAAAAGCTGGATGCACTTCGTGTACAAAACAGACAGTCTCTTTCGAAGTATCAGGGTTTCGGACGGAAACTCATTTGTTACAAAAGGCATTTCATTTTCTTGAACTTATTTGAACTCCGTGCTTTTTGTGTGTTCAAAATGCACCATTCAAAGCCACATCATCAATTTTCAACCCTTTCTAACTTTATTTGTTATTTTTCATGCAGTTATTGATTTTTTGAGCTAAATGACCCTGAAATTGAAAAGCACTACAAATTAACTCTGAAATGGTTAAAAGTTGGCATGGTATCATCATTTGACCCACATAGCATGTGGTAAAAAGTTGAGAGGGTTATGGAAAAAGCTGGATGCACTTCGTGTCCAAAACGAATAGTCTCTTTCGAAGTATCAGGGTTTCAGACAGAAACTCATCGGTTACAAAAGGCATTTCATTTTCTTGAACTTATTTGAACTCCAGGCTCTTTGTGTGTTCAAAATGCACCGTTAAAAGCCACATCATCAATTTTCAACCCTTTCTGACTTCATTTCTTATTTTTCATGCACTTGTTGATTTTTTTGTGGTAAATGACCCCGAAGTTGCAAAGCACTACAAATGAACTCTGAAAAGGTTGAAAGTTGGCATGGTATCAGAATTTCAGCCACATAGCATGTGCTAAAAAATAGTGTGTCAAAAACCATTACTGAACATCAGGAAAACAGAAGTGACCAAATTAATAAAATTCATCATCTTATTAAAACCAATGTAGATACATAGTTCTCGTTGACCAACATATAGCTCTCCAGAGCATCTAATTAAACCATATATTGAAACTATTTAAAACATTTCAATGCAACAACAATTGCGATCATAATCAAAACTAAGGTAACAATTGATCCAATGACATAATGATACCAAGCTTCTTTATCAATGGCATATTTTCTAATATTTCTAAGCTTCAAGCGCATTGCATCCATATTGGTCCTGTGATCATCGACGATATCGGCGACATGCAACTCCAATCCTATCTGCTCATCTTCAGTTATTTTCAATTTTTCTTTCAAAGATCGGTTTCTTTTTCGGCTTTAGTTAACTTGTCGAGCAGAATTGCATAGTCGGTATCCATTTCTGGTTCAACTACTACCTATAGATAAAAACATCTACGTCAAGTTGGTGGCATAATTAATTGTCATAGACATTAGATGTGTGAAATAGTTATATAAAAGATAATATACCACATCTGAATCATAGACTAGACGAGGGCCGACGTGGGCGGATACGTTAACCATGGCACTATGTAATAACAAACAATAATAAAAGTAAGAAAATCATACGAGTAAGTATATTTTATTTTAGCAAGAAGATAAGATCAAGAGGCTCACCACGTGCGGGCGATCGACGACGGTTTTAGGACGGGGACGGGATAGGACGAACTGCCAAACCTAGACAAATCTTGACGAAAATGGAGTTTGTACAAGGAGCTTCGAGAGGAGAAAGCTTAAGTTTGGCTTGGGCATTTCATCAAACATCTCATGTGCATAGGAGGTCAGCTAGAGCACCACAAAGCTCTCCCCTCGCTGGCCTGAAAAATAGAGCAATGTGGAGTGCTCTGCTCGCTGGCGAGGGGTTATATATAGGCATCTCATTGGTCCCGGTTCGTGGCTGGAAGTGGGACTAAAGGACCCCCTTTGGTCCCGGATCCAGCCACGAACCGGGACCAATGGTTGTGGGCCAGGAGCAAGGCACATTGGTCCCGGTTCGTGTCTGGAACCGGGACCAAAGGTTCCAGACAAACTAGGACCATTGCCCCACGTGGCCCGCCCAGCCCCCTGGCCTCACAAACTGGGACCATTCACTAGTAGAATGTCGATCAGTAGTCCCGGTCGGGATGTTCCTTTAGTATCGGTTCCCCAACCGGTACTAAAGGGTCGGGACTAAAGGTCCAGACCTTTAGTACCGGTTGGACCATGGACCGGTACTAAAGGCCCACCACGTGGCTGCCTGCGTGGGCTGGTGGTGGAGGACCTTTAGTACCGGTTGGTGATACCAACCGGTACAAAGTGTTCTGTTTTTTTGTTTGTTTTCGCTTTTCATTAGGTTTTAGTTTTCCTCTCTATTTATTATGTTTTCCATTCATTTCAAATTTATTATACGGTGCTACATACTGTAAACATTAATTACACAAGTTGATGCATACATATATATGTAATATAATATACAATATCTCATACACAGTATATATACAAATGGAATACACATCCATCTATATTCTCGGACTTATAACTTAAGGCCCAAAACCCGGCCGGGACTTATAACTTAAGTATACTGATTTGCTGGCATTATTGATGCGGTAGTAAGTACTAGTGCTCTTTGTTTACGTCAATGACATGTTGAAGAAAAAATGCCGCAAATTCCTCTTGAAGTGCTACAAAGCGTTTCTCAGGTGAGAGATTCGACATCATCTGCCAAACCTGGAGTTGTCTTTCACGTGCTCCTCTGCGACATATACGGCCTTCGGTCTGGATGCGAATGTTCTCGTAGAGGAAGTATCCACATAAATTTGTCCCCCGTGGCTGCTTTGCACACTTTGCAAAAGAATAGAATTCAATAAGATAATTAATAATCAAGCATGTGATAATGGTATTGAAACTAGAATTAAAGAGATGTGCGGACCTAGTAGTACTACTTAATTACCTGCATATTTGTCCACTTCAGCTTCGGTTTCCATTGACGACTGTGATGGTTTTTTTCTATCATCTTTTTCCAAACACTACGCGGCAAAGAAAAAGAACGAAAGAGTTATTATAATTACTTTTTATATCAGGAAATAATGAAAGAAAGCGAGGTCGATAAAGATTGAAATTACCGTCCTATCATAAAATACAAGTCCACGTATGATTGTTCTAATGTATCTAGTGAGTCGTACACTTGAACAAGTCCATTCGCGAGGATAATATTTAGGAGGATATAGTGGTCTCTACGCAGAAGTTTATATAATTAAGCAGGCATGCATATAACTCATCAACTACACTTGACAGCGAGCTAGTAGGCAAAAATAGAATGAGTAATATATAAGAGAGTAAACACTCACCCCATGTTGTAAGGAAATATTATAGTAGATTTGGTATTCACAAGTGCCTCTAGAAATTTTTCCAAGAGATCTTCTGTGTCCTTGGCATAATGTTTTACCACATGACCATTAACGGTACTTGGGTCGATGAACCCAATGTCATCGATTCCCTCTTGTTTCAATTCCCATATTTTCAATCTGCATAATAGTGTAGAAAACAACATATATAGTGAGGATAAGCCAATGAACGACATCTTAGCTAGAGACTTAAATTATTAAAGATATAAATCACTTACATACAATAACAACTAATGAGAGTTTTGTCGATAGAGTCCATGTGGTATAACTGGAAAAGTTCTGAGAATTCAAGACATATGTCACATGCATTGACGTAATGCTCTTTTCTTACTTTGACCATGACCGCCGTTGCCCCTTGCTTTGCTTCATGCAGGTACCAATCATGCAACCGTCGCATCGCAGTTGGTAGTTCCTTGTACTGCTCGGGTGTGACAAGTGGTTTTCCGACGGCATATTGCATTGCGTACTCAGTTGCACCGTACCCGTGGATTTCCTCGGTGCCAAGGATTTGGCCAAGAGTGAGAGCTGCAACCTCTGCTTCTTCGAGGTCAATTGGGTTGCTTTGCACGTCAACTGGTTGGATCGATTTCTTGCTTGGATTGGTACTCACCTTGAGCGGAGAGATCGATTACTTGGATTGTTCTCCGAGCTGGGGAACTATTTTCCCGCTAGTAGTACCACCTGTCGTTGATGTCGTACTTCCCGACTTCTTCCTTGGGCTGGGCCGACTTCTCTGCTCACTTGCCTTCTGAATTTGTTGCTCATAGTCTGTCGGCATACACTCGACATATGCCGGGGGTCAATCAATAAAGTGTTCCATAAAGTGCTCTTGGACTTCCTTGGGTATTACCTCCTTTGGCGGCACGGTCTTCTTCGCAAAAAGGACTTTCACTTGGCGATCGCTTTCAATTTTGTTTTCCTCTGGTGTCATGTCGTAAGGCAGCTTCCTTTTGGCCGGAGGCTCGGGATTCTTCTTTGCTTTCTTCTGAAGAGGACTGCTGCTGGCCTTCCTCTTTTGGGAGCCCTGCTGGCGGGACCGCTACCGGGGTGGAGTTGGCTCACGCGGCGGAGATCGATATCGACGATATGGACTCGTGTCATGCTCCGTCCCGAGGTTGGGAGGACTGCTGGCAAGGTGGGGAAGACTGCTAGCGAGGTGGGACGCCTCTTGAGGTGGGGAGGACTGCTGGGGAGGTAGGGAGGACTGCTGGCGAGGTGGGGAGGACTGCTGGCGAGGTGGGGAGGACTGCTGGCGTTGTGATGCCTCTGGCTAGGATCCCTCGCGCTGGACATCGATACTCAGAGGAGCCGGTGGCCTTAGCGCTGAGTGTGGAATGACGATGCAGTCCTTACTCCATAGAATGAGACCACAGCCGGCTTCTGCCAGTGTGGACTCCCCCTCATCTCCAGGGATGTCAAGCAATAGTTCATCATATCCTGGCTCTATTGCATCCACCGCGACACGAGCATACCTAGCTAGAACTGGATTGCAATGCTAGAGAACATCATGTGTATTGGGTAAAGCATAGCCCGTCGCGACCCGCACAGGTATGTTCTTCATTTTCAGGATTAGCTCACAAGATGTCTTCTCGGTGATATCATCCATGGGGGTGTGACCCAGCGGTGCCCTCGTGGAACCCACGCTGCTTTTCGGCAGCGTAGATCGGACGGGTGCCGATGCCTCCTGCCACGGAGTTGCCCTTTGCTGGGTCAGTACCTGTATCTACAGCTGCTGCTGCTCGTACTTCTGTTCCAACTTTGAAAGTTGGTCTGCTTCCACCATCTTTTTTCTCGAACGGCTTTTATAACAGTCCTTCCATCTCTCAAAGCCCTCATACCACGGAACAACGCCCATACCTCGTGTTCGTCCTACGTGTTCGGGATTCCCGAGGGCGCGTGTAAGCTTGTCGTTCTCTCTATCGGGGTGAAACCGTCCTTCTTGGGCAGCTTTGATTGCTTCAATCAACTCATCTGATGCATGCTTCAGACTGGCCAGTGCAATGATCTTCCCTGTTGCTGGGTCCAACTTTCCCTCATGCGCAAAAAACCAATTCCTGCACCTTCGGGGCCAGTGGAAGGTTACTACAGTGATCCCTTCAGCATGCATCTTATTCTCTAATGCATCCCACTTAGGAATGGCTGACTTGTATCCACCTGTCCCTAGTTTATGGTGATACTTTTTTCTCCGCATTTATCTTATTCTTTGCCGACTTCTCCATAGCAGCTTCCGATGTCTTGTACTCGATAAATGCGTCCCAGTGATTCCTTACCTTCTCGTATATTCCTATGAATTCGGGCGCCTTCTGGCCTCTAGCGTTGTACTCGGTCGATAATCTTTTCTTCCAAGTCTGGAACGCACTGTCCATCTTATGCAGAGCAAACTCCTTGACTTTGTCCCTTTGGCGCTCCGAGAGAGAATCTACTAGGATGAAGTGCTCCATGTGAGATCTTGCCAAAGGGTATCTTTAATTCTTGTATCGATATAATTCACTCCTGGTTTTGGGTTGTTTGGTTGAATCCGTTCTTGCATTGTGATCGGGATTCCATCCCAAACAACCACTCCGCATTGACGCACAAATGTATTGGCATTGGCTTCAGGGTGAATCGGTGCGCCATCATGTTTGAAAGCATCGAGATTGAGCTTTACGTTGTTGTCCAATATTTTAGCACCGCCTCGTACCTTTCTACTAGATTGGCTCGATCCGGAGGGCTGATAATTAAAAGAAAAAAGATTTGTTAATATATATATATACAAATCAATTAATACACATGTAATGATCACTAGAGGCTAATATGTGTATATACCTCGCCGGACATTGTTAGTTGTTCCGGATTCTGGAACATAAGTTGTTCTTCCTCGGCCTCACACCCATCACCGTAATCGTTCGGATATTGTGAGCCATCATCATCATGTGATTCACCGAGAAGGTCTGCTGGGTTTTCGGAGGAGCGTATCATGTCGAAGATGTCCTCTTCATGAGCTCTACCGGTATTGTCCATAGCTTAATAACTAATCCATAATAATATAGATAAAACAAATTAGTATTCAAATTAGCATGCATTCAAGAAGCAAAATAACTGATAGTTAATTAATAATGCATCATTGAATACATATATAGTAGTTCTTAGAAAAGATCTCATCTTATAATCTCGGATAATTGTTAATACATTGGCTAATCCATCGATCTAGCTAATACATCATAATAATACATATATAGTAGCTAATATATCGATCTAGCTAGAACCCTAGCGCCCGGCGGATATCGGGGCGGGTGGTGGACACCCAAAGATAAGGAACCATCATAGGAACATAGTTGCAGTGAGATCCCTGAAGAATCTGCCAGGTATTGTCGGACCTGGCCTCCAAAGCTGCCATGTAGCAACGGACGTGCTCGTTATCCTTACTGACATGGTACTGTACCACCTCCACGGGGGACTCAAGCCTCTAAACACTCTGTGGCCCATGCGGCCGCCACCACAGAACCTCCGGGTCGATGACGGGCTGGCTCCTCACCAAGCTGCGCCGCCCGGAAGGCAGCACCTCCTAGTACCAGCCCGGCGGAGCCCAATCCCTGACAAGGCTCCTTGGCTCAAGCAAGTGACCTCCTCCGGTGACTCGACGACGAGGATGCGGGATTGGCATCGTCGACGTCGAGAAGAAACACTTAATTATGAAAACAAATTAAATGAATCTTAGAAAAATTTACACGTAGCATCTAACAAATTAAATAACACTTAGCATCTAACAAAATTAACACATACCCTCATAACCTAAGGACGACCAACCTAACTAACTAACTAACTAAACTAACCTAACTAACTAAACTAACTAAACTAACCTGATAACCTAACTAACTAACTAACTAAATAGGGGTGATGTGTCGTGGTCGGGGTCAGGGTGTCGGGGGTGTCGTGTCGGGGTGTCGGGGGTGTCATGTCTAGGTAGGGGTTTTGTGTCGTGGTCAGGGGTGCTGTGTCAGGGTGTCATGTCGGGGTCGGGGTGTCGGGGTTGTCGTGTCGGAGTCGGGGTGCTATGTCGTGGTCGGGGGTGCCATGTCGGGGTGTCGGGGTGTCGTGTCGGGGTGAGGGTGTCGGGGGGTGTCGTGTCGGGGTTGGGGGGCCTAAACTAAACCTAAACTAAACCTAAAACTAAATTAAACCTAAACTAAATTAAACCTAAACTAAACTAAACCTAAACTAAATGAAACCAAAACTAAACCTAAACTAACTAAATTAAACTAACTTGAACCTAAACTAACTAAATTAAACCTAACCTAACTAAATTAAATGTAAGCTAAAGTAAACCTAAATTAAACCTAAACTAACTAACCAATTAACTAACCTAATAACCTAATACTACCCTAATAAGCTAAGAAACTAACTAAATTAACAGAAAAAACAGGAAAAATGGAGGGGGCGGTCGGGCACTCACCGGAGCCGGAGTTGGGTGGGGGCTGCCGGGGTGGCGTCGGGGCGGCGGGGTCGGGGCGGCAGGCTCGAGGAGGCGCGCGGCGTCGGGACGACGAGCGGCGGCGACGGCAATTTCCGGCAGCCTGGCGGCGCGCGAATGACCTTCTCCCGGTGTGTGACTCGCACTGGGACGAGGTAGATACTATTTATACTGCAGGACCTTTAGTACCGGTGCGTGGCTCGCACCGGTACTGACGTGGCACTAAAGGTCCTCCCCAAAACCGCGCGGGGCGGTGGACCTTTAGTACTGGTGCGTGGCTCGCGCCGGTACTAAAGGTTTTTTTAATTCATTATTAGTTATTATTTTCAGAAAAAACCCCTAAACTTTAAAAATCATAGAAAAAAGTATGACTTCAATGGAAATAAATAATATATTAAAAAATATCAGAAACATATAAAGAATCTGTTTACGGCGTTTCCATGCATGTTTGAACAACTTAAACTGCTGTATAAGAGAATTTGATTAAATGGCATTTGAAATGTCATATCTCGAGTTTTAAAAGCAGTACAAATGAACTCTGAAAAGGTTGTAACTTGGCATGACATCATAATTTCACCCACATAGCAACTTCTAAAGAGTTGAGAGGGTTACGGCAAAAACTGGATGCACTTCGTGTACAAATTGGACAATCTCTTTCGAAGTGTGAGGGTTTCGCACGAAAACTCATCTATTACAAAGGGACTTCATTTTTTATAACTTCTTTTAACTCCATACTTTTTGTGTGTTCTATATGCACCATTCGAAGGCACATCATCAATTTTCAACCCTTTCTGACTTCATTTTATATTTTCCATGCATTTAATGATTTATTTTGAGCTAAATGACCCTGAATATGAAAAGTAGTACAAATGAACTCTAAAAGGTTGTAACTTGGCTTGACATCATAATTTCACCCACATAGCAACTTATAAAGAGTTGAGAGGGTTATGGCAAAAACTAGATGCACTTCATGTACAAATTGGACAATCTCTTTCGAAGTATGAGGGTTTTGGACGAAAACTCATCTATTACAAAAGGATTTCATTTTTAATAACTTATTTTAACTCCATACTTTTTGTGTGTTCAATATGCACCATTCAAAGGCACATCATTAATTTTCAACCCTTTTTGACTTCATTTGATATTTCCATGCATTTAATGATTTATTTTGAGCTAAATGGCCCTGAATTTGAAAAACAGTCCAAATGAACTCTGAAAAGGTTGTAACTTGGCATGACATCATAATTTCACCCACATAGAAACTTCTAAAGAGTTGAGAGGGTTACGGCAAACACTTCGTGTACAAACTGGATGCACTTCGTGTACAAACTGTTACAAAGATACCATGCTAGAAAATGCATGCATGTCCTTCACATAGAAAGTGATGATGGTGAAGCCGGTCACATTCTAGAGTGGGATCTCATGGTGTAAGACTTTTTCTGCATGTTTGCCCCTTGCTTATGATTGCACCGTAACCATGGAGAATCTTCGTCATTTAACAGGACGCTTGGGTTAGTCTTCACTCTGAAGGGAGGGATTTCATGAAACTTTTCATAATCTTCTGACTTGTCTGTCTTGTCCTCCACTTCCACAATGTTTCTTTTCCCTGAAAGAACTATGTGGCGCTTTGTCTCATCGTATGATGTATTCGCTTCCTTATCTTTTTTTCTCCTCGGTTTGCTAGACATGTCCTTCACATAGAAAACCTGAGCCACATCATTGGCTAGGACGAATGAGTCGTCTGTGTATCCAAGATTGTTGAGATCCACTATTGTCATTCCGTACTACGGGTCTACCTGTACCCCGCCTCCAGTATATTTGACACATTTGCACCGAAACAAAGGGACCTTAAGACGAGGTCCATAGTCAAGTTCCCATATCTCCTCTATGTAACCATAATATGTGTCTTGAAAGTTAGTTGCATCATAGCGGAGATCACTATTTTGGTTGGTGCTCTTTTTATCTTGGGCGATCGTCTAAAATGCATTCCCATTTATCCCGTACCCTTTGAAAGTTGTTACAGTCCAACTTGGTGTCTTGGCCAACCAGTACAAATCATCTGGAACATCATTGTCATTGATGAGCTTTGTTTGTAACTAACCGGCAAAAATCTTCATGTGTTTACGTTCAATCCAGGGGCCAGACTGCTCCGGGTTCTTGGACCATACAATATCCTTGTGTTCCTCCATATATGGAGTCACCAAGCTGGAATTTTGTAGAACCGTGTAGTGTGATTGAGTGAAAGAATGCCTGTCCATATTTATTGCTTCTTTCTTTCCTAATATGCCTTTTTCACCCAGTCTCCCCTCATGCCGCGCTTCAGGAAGACCAATCGGCTTAATGGCAGGAACAAAGTCAACACAAAACTCAATAACTTCCTCTGTTCCATATCCCTTGGCGATGCTTCCTTCTGGCCTAGCACGGTTATGAACATATTTTTTTAAGACTCCCATGAACCTCTCGAAGGGGAACATATTGTGTAGAAATAAAGGACCCAAAATGTTAATCTCTTTGACTAGGTGAACTAGAACGTGCGTCATAATATTGAAGAAGGATGGAGGGAGCACCAACTCGAAACTGACAAGACATTGGACCAGGTCATTCTGTAACCTTGGTAGGATTTCTGGATCGATTACCTTCTGAGAAATTGCATTAACGAATGCGCATAGCTTCACAATGGCTAATCGAACATTTTCCGGTAGAAGCCCCCTAAGTGCAACTCGAAGTAATTGCGTCATAATCACGTGGCAGTCATGAGACTTTAGATTTAATTTTTTTTTCTCTGCCATATTTATTATTCCCTTTATATTCGACGAGAAGCTAGACGGGACCTTGATACTAAGTAGGCAATCAAAAAAGATTTCCTTCTCTTCTTTCGTAAGAGCGTAGCTGGCAGGACCTTGATACTACTTTGGAGTCATGCCGTCTTTTTTGTTAATTCTTTGCTTGTCCTCTCGTGCCTCCGGTGTATCTTTTGTCTTTCCATACATGCCCAAGAAGCCTAGCAGGTTCACACAAATATTCTTCATTACCTGCATCATGTAGATTGCATTGCGAACCTCTAGGTCTTTCCAATATTCATGTTCCCAAAATATAGATTTCTTCTTCCATATGGGTGCGTGTCCGTTGGCGTCATTCAAAACAGATTGTCCGCCAGGACCCTTTCCAAAGATTACCTATAAATCCTTGACCATATCAAATATATATTCACCAGTATGGAGGCCATGCTTCTTCCGGTTATCTGGCTCACCTTTGAAATGGTTGCCTGGCTTTCTTAAGATATGCTTGATCGGTAGAAATCAACGATGTCCCAGGTACACATTCTTCTTACATTTATCCAAATATATACTTTTAGTATCATCTAAACAGTGCGTGCATGCATTGTAACCCTTGTTTGTATGTCCTGAAAGGTTACTAAGAGCAGGCCAATCATTGATGGTTACAAACAGCAACGCTCGTAGGTCAATTTCCTTCTGTGTGTGCGCATCCCACACACGTACACATGGTTTTTTCCACAACTGTAGAAGTTCATCAACTAGTGGCCTTAGGTAGACATCAATGTCATTGCCGGATTTCTTAGGGCCTTGGATTAGCGCTAGCATCATAATGAACTTCCGCTTCATGCACAACCAAGGAGGAAGGTTGTAGATACATAGAGTCACGGGCCAGGTGCTGTGACTGGAGCTCTGCTCCCCAAAAGGATTCATGCCGTCTATACTAAGACCAAACCATAAGTTTGTTGCATCAGCCGCAAAGTCCTCGAACTCCCTCTCAATTTTTCTCCACTGTGACCCATCAGCGGGTGCTCTCAACATCCCGTCTTTCTACGTTCTTCTTTGTGCCATTGCAACAACTTGGCATGCTCTTTGTTTTGGAACAAACGTTTCAACCGTGGTATTATACAAGCATACCACATCACCTTGGCAGGAACGCTCTTCCTGTGGCGTTCGCCCTCCACATCACCAGGGTCATCACGGGGGATCTTATAGCGCAGTGCACCATATACCGGGCATGCATCCAAATAGTCGTACTCCTCACTGCGGTAGAGGATGCAGTCATTAGGGCATGCATGTATCTTCTGCACCTCTAATCCTAGAGTATAGACAACCTTCTTTGCTTCGTACGTACTTTCAGGAAAATCGTTATCCTTTGGAAGCATCTTCTTTATCATTATCAACAATTCTTAAAATCCCTTGTCAGTTATGCCATTCTTCGCCATCCATTGTAGCAATTCCAGCATGGTACCCAGCTTTTTCTTGTCATATTCACAATTTGGATACAATAATTTCTTGTGATCCTCTAACATGCGTTTCAACTTCAACCTCTCCTTATCATTTTCGCAGTTTCTCTTTGCGTCAGCAATGACGCGACCCAAATCATCAGCGGGCTCATCTGATGCCTCTTCTTCAGCTTCCCCCATTGATGCCTCTTCTTCAGCTTCCCCCATTGTTGTATCGGCGAAAGGATAGTTGTCATCATCCTCTTCTTCTTCATTGTCTTCCATTATAACCCCTCTTTCTCCGTGCTTTGTCCAACAGCTATAGCCGGACATGAAACCGGGCTTCAGTAGGTGGTAGTGAAGGGTTTTTGAGGTAGAGTAATTCCTATCATTCTTATAGTCACGACATGGACAACACATGAAACCATTCTGCTTGTTTGCCTCAGACACACGAATAAAATCATGCAGGCCATTAGGAAACCATGGACTTAGTCGGTCATCGTACATCCATTGCTGGCTCATGTTCACTACACAACATCGAAGTGACCAAATTAATACAACTTCATCATCACATTACAACCCAAAGTAGAACTACCAGTGACCAAATGTTATTACTGCAAATAATAGATACTTATAGTTCATACATACATCTCATAAAACAACATACAACTATCTAAAACATGTAAATGCAACAACAGATGCGATCATAATCGCAACAAAAGTAACAATTGAGCCAACGGCATAATGATACCAAGTCTCCATGTGTTTATGTTCAATCCAGGGGTCAGACTGCTCCTGGATCTTGGACCGTACAATATCCTTGTGTTCCTCCATATATGGAGTCACCAAGGTGGAATTTTGTAGAACCGTGTAGTGTGCTTGAGTGAAAGAATGCCCGTCCATATTTATTGCTTCTTTCTTTCCTAATGTGCCTTTTCCACCCAGACTCCCCTCATGCCGCGATTCAGGCAGACCAATCGGCTTAATGTTTAGAACAAAGTCAACACAAAACTCGATAACCTCCTATGTTCCATATCCCTTGGCGATGCTTCCTTCTGGCCTAGCACGGTTATGAACATATTTCTTTAAGACTCCCATGAACCTCTCGAAGGGGAACATATTGTGTAGAAATACAGGACCCAGAATGTTAATCTCTTCGACTAGGTGAACTAGAACGTGTGTCATAATATTGAAGAAGGATGGAGGGAACACCAACTCGAAACTGACAAGACATTGGACCAGGTCATTCTGTAACCTTGGTAGGATTTCTGGATCGATTACCTTCTGAGAAATTGCATTGAGGAATGTGCATAGCTTCACAATGGCTAATCGAACATTTTCCGGTAGAAGCCCCCTAAGTGCAACCGGAAGTAGTTGCGTCATAATCACGTGGCAGGCATGCCGTCTTTTTTGTTAATTCTTTGCTTGTCCTCCCGTGCCTCCGGTGTATATTTTGTCTTTCCATACACGCCCAAGAAGCCTAGCAGGTTCACACAAAGATTCTTCGTCACGTGCATCACGTCGATTGCATTGCGGACCTCTAGGGCTTTCCAATATTCAAGTTCCCAAAATATAGATTTCTTCTTCCACATGGGTGCGTGTCCGTTGGCATCATTCGGAACAGATTGTCCGCCTGGACCCTTTCCAAAGATTACCTATAAATCCTTGACCATATCAAATATATACTCACCAGTACGGAGGCCAGGCTTCTTCCGGTTATCTGGCTCGCCTTTGTAATGGTTGCCTGGCTTTCTTAAGATATGCTTGATCGGTAGAAATCGAAGATGTCTCAGGTACACATTCTTCTTACATTTATCCAAATATATACTTTCAGTATCATCTAAACAGTGCGTGCATGCATTGTATCCCTTGTTTGTATTTCCTGAAAGGTTACTAAGAGCAGGCCAATCATTGATGGTTACAAACAGCAATGCTCGTAGGTCACTTTCCTTCTGTGTGTGCGCATCCCACACACATACACCTAGTTTTTTCCACAACTGTAGAAGTTCATCAAATAGTGGCCTTAGGTAGACATCAATGTTGTTGCCGGGTTTGTTAGGGCCTTGGATGATCACTGGCATCATAATGAACTTCCGCTTCATGCACAACCAAGGAGGAAGGTTGTAGATACATAGAGTCACGGGCCAGGTGCTGTGACTGGAGCTCTGCTCCCCAAAAGGATTCATGCCGTCTGTACTAAGACCAAACCATAAGTTCGTTGCATCAGCTGCAAAGTCCTCGAACCCCCTCTCAATTTTTCTCCACTGTGACCCATCAGCGGGTGCTCTCAACATCCCGTCTTTCTTACGTTCTTCTTTGTGCCATCGCAACAACTTGGCATGCTCTTTGTTTTCGAACAAACGTTTCAACCGTGGTATTATAGGAGCATACCACATCACCTTGGCAGGAACCCTCTTCCTGTGGCGTTCACCCTCCACATCACCAGGGTCATCGCGGGGGATGTTATAGCACAGTGCACCGCATACCGGGCATGCATCCAAATTCTCATACTCGTCACCGCGGTAGAGGATGCAGTCATTAGGGCATGCATGTATCTTCTGCACCTCTAATCCTAGAGGGCAGACAACCATCTTTTCTTCGTACGTACTTTCAGGCAATTCGATATCCTTTGGAAGCATCTTCTTTATCATTATCAGCAATTCTTAAAATCCCTTGTCAGTTACACCATTCTTCGCCTTCCATTGCAGCAATTCCAGCGTGGTACCCAGCTTTTTCTTGTCATCTTCACAATTTGTATACAATAATTTCTTGTGATCTTCTAACATGCGTTTCAACTTCAACCTCTCCTTATCATTTTCGCAGTTTCTCTTTGCATCAGCAATGACGCGACCAAATCATCAGCGGGCTCATCTGATGCCTCTTCTTCAGCTTCCCCCATTGATGCCTCTTCTTCAGCTTCCCCCATTGTTGTATCAGCGAAAGGATAGTTGTCATCATCCTCTTCTTCTTCATTGTCTTCCATTATAACCCCTCTTTCTCCGTGCTTGGTCCAACAGCTATAGCCGGACATGAAACCTGGCTTCAGCAGGTGGTAGTAAAGGGTTTTTGAGGTAGAGTAATTCCTATCATTCTTACAGTCACGACATGGACAACACATGAAACCATTCTGCTTGTTTGCCTTAGCCACACGAATAAAATCATGCAGGCCATTAAGAAACCATGGACTTAGTCGGTCATCGTACATCCATTGCCGGCTCATGTTCACTACACAACATCGAAGTGACCAAATTAATATAACTTCATCATCACATTACAACCCAAAGTAGAACTACCAGTGACCAAATGTTATTACTACAAATAATAGATACTTATAGTTCATACATACATCTCATAAAACAACATACAACTATCTAAAACATGTAAATGCAACAACAAATGCGATCATAATCACAGCTAAAGTAACAATTGAGCCAACGGGATAATGATACGAAGCCTCTTTATCAATGGGATATTTTCTAATCTTTCTAAGCTTCAAGCGCATTCCAGCCATCTTGTTCTTGTGGTCATCGACAATATCGGCAACATGCAACTCCAATCCCATCTTATGATCTTCAGTTCTTTTCAATTTTTCTTTCAAATGATCAATTTCTTTTTCAGCTTGTGTTAATTTCTCGAGCAGAATTGCATAGTCCGTTGGAATTTCAGGTTCAACTACTTCCTATAGATAAAAACATCTACGTCAATTTGGTGTCATAATTAATTGTGATGGCATTAGATGATGTGTAAAATAGTTATAAAAGATAACGACATACCACATCTGAATCATAGACTGGACGAGGGCCGACATGGGCGGATACCATAACCATGACACTATAGAATAACTAACAATAATACAAGTAAGTAAATCATACATGCAGCCATCTAAATCATACAAGTAAATTTTTAAAAAAGGTTTTAAGAAGAACAAGAGGCTCACCAAGGTGGCTAGTGCCGCGACGAGACGGTGCGGACGATTGACGGTGGTTAGGACAGCCGGGCATGGGAAGGCACCAAATAAACGACACCTACACATATGCAACCTAACAAGTTAATTTGAGCTCAAATTGCATATAAATGAAATAAACTCCCACATAATGATCACTCCTCCAAAATGTAGCTAAAACCCACAAATCACATATCTTTTAGCATACCACAAGCTAATCTAGCAATGAGAGATGGAGGAGCAAAGTTGCTAACCTTTATGAACACTTGGATAGATGGGGTGCCTTTAAATCTTGACAAATCCTTGGCAAAATGGAGGATGAGCTTCGAGCAAGAAGAAGAACTGGGGAGAAAACAGAGAAATGATCGAGCCCCTTCGATCGGCTGCGGACGAAGCGTATATGTAGGAAGTCTTTAGTACCGGCTGGTGACACTAGCCGATACTAAAGGTTGCACTTTAGTACTGGTTGGTGTCACCAGCCGGTACTAAAGGTGCATGCGGGGCCCAAGTCTGACCAAAAGCCTGCCACGCCCTCTTTAGTACCGGCTTGTGACACGAACCGGTACTAAAGATCGCTCATGAGCCGGTACTAAAGGTTGCCCTGCTCCTAGCCGTTGGAGCCGGCACGAACCGGGACTAATACCGTCTTTAGTACTGGCTCTTAACCAGACCGGGACTAATGCTTGGGACGAAAGGTCTATTTTCTACTAGTGGTTGCCCCCATTGGTCCCGGTTCGTGACTGAACCGGGACTAATGGGCTGACCCGGACTGGACCAAAGCCCTGTTTTTACTAGTGTGACTCCGTTGTTGTGGGAAATCACAAGGAGTTAAGAGGCATAACAAGAATTCCACAAATGATATTGATTCATGAGAATCGTATATTAGAAGTCTACATATGTCGACATAAATTTTCTTCTTGAGAATTGTTGAATCCTTTGGGCCCTAAACCAAAATCCATGGAGAGTGTTGTTAAAACTTATATTGGTTCGAATGAAAGGAAGCAATTAAGAAGAGTAGCACTCGCTCATCAAAATAGAGGTGTTTACTATAGTAAAACCTACTCCTCATAGGTACCTTGTGTGGGGGAAGAGAAGTGATTTTTCGTTCAGAAACGAAAACAAATGAGGGGTGAGAAAGCGGGGCTTGTAGCGTAAGGGTATCTACAGAGACCCAACATCAGTTATGATGTAGCATACCTCCTCGGTATGAGTGGAATTATGTTTCGATACAGAATTGGAAATACAAATCCATGCATTTGACTCGTTAAGTTTGGATATATATATTGAAGTCATTGAAAGGGCTTAATATCCCTAATCCAATGATAAATTGCAACGTGTGTGTATAAAGCTTCAGAAGTCATTCTTAGACTCTCAAAGAGGTCGGAGAGTTGTGTGGTACAACCGACCAAGTGACTAACACCTTGATAAGGCTTACTCTAATACTAATGATTGTTGATGTGTATTTATGAAGATGTCCTGAAGTGGATTTACATCATGATATTGATGTGGATGGGTTATATTTATCCTCGCGAATTACATAAATGTAAGAGGATAAAATATGCAAAAAAATTATTGTGAGATTCACAATGTCTCTACCAACATTTATATTCTAGAATGAATTGGTATGAGAAAACATTGATGTTTGCAAAGTTCAGGGGGAGTAAAATCCCAAGTTATAACCTTTTCATCTTAAGATCATTCATATTGTACTCTTTTTCCCTTAATGAGTTGTCCATGATGGTTACTCATATAAGATTTTTAACGAGACAATATAAATACAAGTGCGGATGTATGCCATATTGGTTTCTCCTTATATTTTTTTCCACTGGGTTTTAAAGGAGTTTTTGATGACATATTATTATAAGGTTTCTCCTCAATTTTCCCATAGGGTTTTTGATCAAGGGGGAGTGTTGAGAAATAAAACATGTGATCAATTATATGAAAGGGATGCCTTCCAGGAGGTGTCTGTTGGGGAAGAGATGTCTCCCAACACACCCATTCATCTTGTATATAAGTGAGTCTCCCACATAGCAATGGAAATAGTGGATCATTTGGACTATTTACTTGTCTCTTTGCTTTTGCTCTATAATAGGGTTAGTTTGACTTGACGCGGAACAAGACACTACTAGAAAAACGGCTATAGCTAATATGGACGTTAATGGCGCACCATGTATGTTGTGCGCCACTGCTATATAGCAGTGGCGCACCAGATATAGGTGCGCCATTAGTGGCCATATTACTAATGTTACACCCGGTGTGTGGTGCGCCATTATTAGTTTTGTCCTGGCCCCACACCCTTCCTAGACTTAGAAGTGGCGCACCAGGGGAAAGTGCGCCATTACTAGTTTTAACTAGTAATGGCGCACCACACCCACGGTGCGCCACTACTAACAGAAAAATTCAATTTTTTTTCAAAACTAGTAATGGCACACCACACACCAGGTGCGCCATTAGTAACCCTAGTTACCAATGGCGCATTCTTAGGAGGTGCGCCATTGGTAACCTGAGAGCAGCTAGATATTTTTGACAGCCACCTACCACACTCACTTTCCCCACTTCATTCTCTCCACCTCTACCAAGCCTGGTCTCGGCTACCTCCTCCTCCTCACCTCATTTGCACCATAGATTCACCCAAATTAAGTGGTTAAATTTCCTTTTTTTGATACGTAAGTAAGGGGAAAGCTTTCTTTATTTTTGAGATCTAATTTTTTCTCCCTCCAACGTACACACTTTTTATGGCCTAGATCTACGTATGTTTGTGGTGTTGCATATGTTTGTGTTTGCAGGTACCGGTATTTGAAATGTGATAGTTGCCAATATTTTGCCGGAATGTTGATTCATTTCCGTTTCGGCAAGAATTTGGCACTATGCATTCTTTTTGGTCCTATTTTTAGGCAAAGTCATGCCAATTTTTTTTGGATCTAAAATATCGTTTTGCTCTACCCCGCAGGCGACAATGGTCCGCACGATGACCGAAGGCATCGTGAATAGTTTTTTGAGCTCCGTGAAGGCCGAGATGCTTCAAAAGAACGAGACAGAGATAAGATGTTCATGTCGAAGATGCAAGCTGAAGAGCCTTATGGACCCAGATTCCAGACAAGTGCGGGACCACCTGCTCGTGCGTGGTTTCATGGATGGCTATCGGTGGCAAGGTGATGAAGATGATTATGAAGTCGTCCATGAGGGCCGGGCAAGAAATAAGGAAGGGCAGCAAGACAATAGCGGCGAGGGCGGGCGAGAAGATGAAGAATCTCCAGGCCATGATCACGAAGTAGATGCAGGACACAGTCATCATGTAGAAGATGCCGGACATGATGATGAGGAAGATCAAGACGAAGGGCACGATCATGAAGATGAAGATGCCGGAGCATACAACAATGGACCATCGATGGACTGGGTGCAGGACCCTCATATTCAAGAGCTGCTTCTCAAGCAGACGGGTAACGCAAGACCTGCCGCCCGAGAGAAAGCCAAGCTGGATCAACTAGAGATAGACATGGTTACTCCATTGTATGAAGGATGCAGGCCCGAGGATACCCTCCTGAAAGTAACGATGTCGCCAAGGCAAAAATCGTTGAACCGGGCAACCGCGTGTTCCACGGTTATCCAATGCCACCCATCGTGTATAGGGTTCAACTGGTTCGGGTGCTGCGGGGCTGCGATGACTTGTTGCCTCTGTATCGACCCCTTGGGGCCGACGAAGATGATGTGATGACCCTCAGCGCCTGCTTAAACTAGTCCATGCTTTGGCCGAAGATCCAAATTCGTTTGGGGGCGGGGGACACCACCCCACATACAACACCGCCAGTCATGCCAGCGCCAAGCCATGGCAAGGCCGCCGCAACGCTACCACCGTCAGCTGATCCGGACATGCATATGGCACAGGATCTGGACGATGATGACGGTACGTTTTCCAACATCAATAAGTACATAAACGAACATGGGTACGGTGACGAATTCTTGGGGCCTCCTTCTCAAGAACCCAACCTACAAAAGACGATCGCGATCTAGCTGGTACCGCAGAGAAACCCAATTGCAATAGGCGTCATCTGTTCAGTTCTCATGAGACGCCTCCAGCTGCCACCTTCACCGAGACTCAAATAGCCGAGGTGCGAAATATTATCAGCCCCAACACACTCAAGAAGGTGGTCTCTGAGCAGAACTCGATCCCATTATAGCAGAAGAAGCAGAAGGGACAGAAAATAAAAAATAACAAGGGTGCGAGCCAGCCGGCACCGAGTACGATCCGCGCTCAGGACGGGCCACCAATACCTAAGGATATCTCGAGGAGGGTGCAAGTGGGGGGTAGGCCAATGCTACCGACTAATCTGCTCAATGCTGCAACCGGTCCTATGCGGAGTCTGCATGACGATGTTCTTTCTATGGAGAAGCGGCGTCTCTTTGAGAATGATTTGGCATACCCGGTTTTCGTGGCCAAGGTGCCAGAGGGCAAGGGCTTTGTCGATAGCACCATCGGGCGTATGATCGTCCTGCGGTTTGATGACATCTTCGCTATGTTTAACCTTTATCCGCTACACTACACCTTCATTCGGCTATTTTTGCTCAGTATGGAGATGCGGATCATTAGAGACAAGACCCCGAACATCGTGATAGTCGACCCCTTCTACATGCGTGCCAAGATCATGGGCAGCGCTGGGGACCGGCAAGTCACGAGTTCATACCTCGAAGGCGTCATTCTGGCGAACCCAGATAAGGATAACTTCCTCGTGCCTTACTTTTCCGAGTAAGTCATCCCCTCACCGCTCCGTAACATATTATTTCTTAGATTTTGATCGTTATTTTTTTCTAACATTCCGTCTTTTGTGCAGTGACACACATTGCACACTCATCCTCTTAAGCCCGAAATATTCCATGGCCACGTATTTCGACTCGGACCGTCAGTCGAAGAAAGACTACACAAATATCAAGAAAGTTCTTGATGATGCTCTCCATGGCTACGCCAAATCTGGAGGCACCTTCAGGAGGCCAATTTGTAGGTACGGCAAGCACGTGTGCACCCATGTAACGACGTTCCCCTGCATCAAGCAGCCGCCTGACAGTCAGAAGGATGCCTACTACGCCCTCCATCACATGCGGGCGATCGTACGGAACCAACATCACCTTATGCTACCAAATAATCTCAAAGAATGGGCCGCACGCTTGTCGGCAATCCAGGACAAGGACATCAGACAAGAATTCTTTCGCATCTAGTCAGAGTGTGCGGAAATCATCTATCAAGATGTCCTTCGTACCTCGGGGCAGTTCTACCTCAACTGTCAACCGTCCAACAGTGAAATAGAAACAACGCTACAAATGCAGGCTGATAATGACCACACATTCATGACCATCACGAAAGACGGCGGCTTCATCCACGCTCCGGTCCCTGAGTCGAGTCGAAAGTATTGATGCTATGTAATTCTGAAATATCGACTGGCTCATGTTGTACTTAAACTTTAATGAATTTGTATGTCTCTTTAGTTTGGATAGTCGTTCAACTTATATGTAATCGATGCTATTTATTAGTAGGACCATGAATCGTGCTATTAATGTGTTATTTTTCTCTTTCGATCTTTTTGTTGCATACTTATATATTGCTTATATATTATGTGTGAATTGCTACTAACGTTTCATTTGTCTAGTGCATAGAGATGCCGTCGTATGTCGTGTACAAGGGTGAGGTTCCCGGAGTCTACGACGACTAGGAGGAGTGTCGGAGACAGGTTCACCGTTTCAACGGTAACAGTTACAAAGGGTACACCACTAGGGCGGAGGCGGAAGCTAGATACGCGCGCTATCTAGCGGGAGAGAGGAGGGAGCGAAGGAGGAACCGGATGAAGATCAGTTTCATCGCGATGATGCTCATCGTGACCACAACTCTCTTCTATGTGATGGTAGTTTAGATATCGACTTGTAATGTGAAGACAAACTCGCTACTCGCGGTTTCGAGACTTGTAATGTTCTAACTTTGTTCGGTATTTTGAATTCGGAGACTAATATGATAAATTGTATTCGGAGACTAATTTTCTATTGTATTCGATAAATCTGTTGTTTATATGTTGTGTTGTTTATATTCTGTGATGTAATGTATTTTGTAACTTGTGCAAATATCAAAAAAAAAATCCTAATATTCATAGTACTGGCACACCATATTGCACTTTAGTGGCGCACATAGATAAACATACCAGTGGCGCATTATCTAAAAGTGCGTCATTAGTAACCCAGAGCACAAGGTACACATGGCCCCTTGGAGTAACAACAGTGACGCACTTTTGGGCCTAGTAATGGCGCACTCTAGGTGCGTCATTAATGTCTGGGATAGTAATGGCGCATCAGGTGATGCACCACTGTTATGTAGATTAACAGTGGCGTACCGGGCGTGCGTCATTACTATTTATTAGTAGTGGCGAGATAATAGTGGCGCACCTATAGTGCGCCATTAATAGCTAAAATAGGTGCGCCACTAACAGCTTTTTTCTAGTAGTGAGAAGACAAAGAATAAATCACATAGTTGGATTACATCCGCATCATAGGATATATTTTAGACAAATAATCATTTTTAAGAATAACTTCGATATTTATTTTTTATCACAAAAGACAATTTAGTATTTAGCCATGTATTACTACAACACTTCTTCTCCAGACCGCCATATAGTTTACAAATTTACAATATGTCTCGTTTCTTTGGCCAACTCCAGCGCACGACCCCATCCGGTCCGGCCCTGTCCGTTTGGGGCAAAACGGACAAACCCCACGGCCCAGCGCACGTTGGCCCGAACGCATCTTGTTCGTTTTGTGTCCATCCCGCCTCATTTCCGGTGCAAACATGTGCCCGGTTTGGGTCCTGGCGGACAGCGAGCGGACGCGTTTGAGCCTTCCTCTCGTCCGCGTCGGAGACGCGTGGCAGGCGGCCACCTACCTCCCACCGCCCAAATTAACTACGCACGCACGGTAGGCCCCATCTGTCATCCACATGGGCGGGCGATTGCCGTCCTTGTTAAATGGGGAAGCTATGGACCGGCACAGACCACGCGCCCACTCCACTCTTTCTGGCTCCTCCGGACCGACAACTAAACCCTAGCCCCTCCCTCCCTCGAGCTCTCCGGCCGTCGGCAGCAATGGGGTGGTGGAGCACCGGCGGCAAGGGGAAGGGGGCGCATGACCACGAGGCTGGGTCGTCGTCAGGCCGCCGCGCCGCAAGCGAGCCGCGCCGTCCTTCTCCTCCGCCACGGCCTGCTCCACCCCCTTCATCATTACCCCTAAGGGCGTTCCGGCGCGCTCCCGGCAATACTTCCATGCTGATGTCTGCCGCCGCTATTGGGAGGAAGGACGCCGCTCCCCTGGAGCGACGTGCACTTGCCGAACAACTGGCACTTGTCCGCGGATTGGGTGTCGATCCTGCCGGTGCCGTTGAGCGGCCGTGCCTGCCGCGACGAGATCCAGCGCCGCCGATGCCGCCTCCCCGACGACCTCTACTACGACCCGAGGTATGCCGTCGATTCGCCCCTATGGGACACATGGTTCCGCGACGAGCATGACGTGCGGCGGGCGTCGTATTTTGCCGGGGATACCAATAGCCCGCGACGGGAGCGTGCAGAGCGCCATGCGCGCCCTCCGAGCCCTCCCTAGGTGCGCGGCCTGACACCGACCCCGTCGCCGTCGCCCTCTCCGTCACCACCACCACCTCCTCGCAAGACCGAAGAGGAGGAGGCCCACCTCATCCAGCATGTCATGGAAGATTCCTGTAACACGCACGATGAGCGCCAATGGGAGGGGCTGGAGGAGATGATGGCCCTCTCCGCGGCCGGCGATGTGGTCATCCCGGAGCTGGAGATGGCCGACGTCGTGGAGGAGCAGCCCGTGGTGGTAAAGGAGGAGGTGCATGAGGAGCCACTGGCCGCGTTCCACCCAAACCTGGTGGGCCAACACTGGACATGGTCGTGC
The DNA here is from genome assembly GCA_022496015.1 of Hordeum marinum. Taxonomy (NCBI): domain Eukaryota; kingdom Viridiplantae; phylum Streptophyta; class Magnoliopsida; order Poales; family Poaceae; genus Hordeum; species Hordeum marinum. Next base: position 394,523,343 of record CM039672.1, read on the forward strand.
ACGGCCATGGAGATGGCCCAGGGAGTGGGGGCCGGGCCTTGGTACCCCACGCCACCATAGTCACCGGAGCGCGAGCCATCGCTGTGGGAGGAGATGGTGCAGGCGTCACCAGCGCCGCCAACCTTTCAGGGGCCGCCGGCCCATCTGTGGACGGTGCCGCCGTACGTCGACTTCATTGGCAGCAACGCGCGGCAGCATATTTTTTCTGTTTCTTTTATTATGTTAATTAAGGACTATGGGCCGTGGGACCGTTGAACAATATTTATTAATGTATAATTATTATTTTTTGTGTTTTATTTATATTTTTCTGGATTTTTTATTTTTTTAAATGTCTTGTCAGCCCCGGACTGATTTGGGGTGTGGCCGCGCGTTGGACGCACCGACCCGGTCACGGACCCTATCCGGACATGAGGCAGCCCTATTATTGCTCCAAACAGACAGAATCCGGTCCAAACGGACGTTGGATGGGGTCACGCCTCTTATGATGTCAACCCATGTCCATCTATGGATGTTGCACTTGTACATGTAGGAGGCCAGCAAAGCACACGTGGTATGCAGGATCCCAGCAAAGCACAAGTGGAAGCATGCATGCCAGACGAACCATCCATGCAAGCCCCTTGTAATGCTCTCGAAACCGACCTACTCTATCGCACATTGCAAGCTATTTACCCAGCTATAAATAGGACGCCATCCCTTCACTGCGAACTTTTCTACCGCACACACACCACCCACGCACAGCGTTCCCTGGAGCAGCCCACCTTCTCACGTCTACATTGTTCTTCCTTCGTTTGCATGCTGAGCAGCCATCAGGTACTATTCAAGTACCTTGCCTTTGCAGCTCTGATTGCTTGATGTCTTGATCTGCCTTCGCCTTTGTCAAAATTAGAAGATGGGCATCTGTTTATCTCGAACTCAAGTTACTCTGCTGTAAAAAGGACAATGCTTAGTGAGAGAAAGCACATAGCTTGGATTGAGGGAAGTAGGCACATTGCTAATTTGTGATGCATGTATAGCTGCATGAGTTTATGTGAATGGCATATTTGGCATGTACAAGATCTGACATGCTAAGAATCAAATCCTAAGTACTAACTTGCTAAGACAAGCATTTGTGTAGCTAAAATAACGACCCTTCTGGGTATGGTACTTGATCCCTACCAATGTCTAGTAAACATTGATTGCTTTGAGACTAAAAAAGATAAACATTGTAGTATGGCTGTATGGCTGGGTGTAGTGCATAGGCCAGCGATAAAACGAACGGTTTGGATAAATATGCACACCCATATCCACAACTAGCAATCACTGGTCATGGGAATGAGAACACTGCAGAGAGAGAAGCTTACCAATAGTTGCAGTAGACAGTAGCCACTGGAGGCGTGGGTTGGCGGCGACCATGGCGCCAGCGCGCGTGTAGGCCAATCCGTCACGCCCTGTTCGCGTAGCTGGGTAGGGGGAGGTAATACAGGGGAGAGCGCCGTGGCTGTTGGGGCCGGCGGCGAGCCAACCGGTCCCGAGTCAGGCGGCGCTAGTAGTTGATGGTGGCGACGATTTTGACGGCTGCGGAACATGAATGGGAGGGGACGAGAGGACTCCGTGGATGTCCGCGGCGGCACCGGAGATGGGAATCGAGGCGGTGGCAGCTGGCGCTGTATTGGGGGTGTTTCAACAGCTCCTGTACGACATTTTTTGATGCAATGCAACGGGTACGACCTAGTTGAAGAAAATTGCTCTCGTCCGATATCTTTGAAACAAACTATAGCTGCAATGTGACATGACTCTTATTTAATCATGAAATGCAAAATTAAAGGGTTACCGATTTGAGTTATGACACGCGAGACCCACTAGTTATCCACATTAACATGGGACCCACCACTTACTCGCATGAGTACGGGGCCCACAACTTATCCACATAAGCATGATCGTGCTCATACCCTAGCGTGCCCCGACCCAAGCCAGCCACGAGCCCGAGCCAGCCCATCCCCCATTGCTTGCCCTTCCCCTTTCATTTCCTCACCTTCTTCTTCCTCTTCTCCGGCAACTCAGCGCGCCGCCGGTGAGTGATGTCTAGCTCCCCCCTCAGCCCTCCCGGGGGCTGCCACTTGCTGGCCTGGTGACACCAGCTCCGGTCTGACGTCTCGGCATCGTTTTCCTTCTGGAATGCGCTATCTTGCGAGCTCGTTGTGTCCTCGATTCTGGCCCGATGGATGTTGGAATTCTTGTGTTGGTTCGACATTGCCGCTTGGTTAGGGGTTGGTAGGTCTAGTTGTGATGTATCCTTCGTTCGGGCCGAGCATCCCCTTCTCTTTGCTCCAGGCACTATGTTCATGTGTTGTATCCTTCTTTTGCATTGATTCTACTTTTTCTAGCAATGAAAAGATATGCAAGTTTTGCGCATTCGCAAAAAAGATTAGATTATTAAGAATCGATCTCGAAACCCGTAGGTCCCACGACGGTAGTTCCAAGTTGGTTGGAGCGCCATCTCCTTTGATCATGTCCTGATAAATGTTTCCTGGGCTATGGATCATTTTCAAAATTCTGCATGAGAACTAAAAAAGAATTGGAATTTGTATCAGACAAATCCACCGATTTGACAATTGTACCAGATCGGTTGAAGAATTAATACGTCGTAAACGTCTGGTGATGATCATAGCGAAAGTGTGATCACCAGTTCACCACTTAAAAAATGCAAGCACACCCAACACTCGAGAAGCATGAGCGGCCTCGTGTTGCGGTGATAACATGTGTGGCATGCAGTGGCGGAGCTAGCAACCAATGGGTTGGGGCAGAGCAGGAAATATGATTTATTGAGAGGGGGAGGGGGGCATTACTATTTTTTCTTCAATCTTAGCCTCTGGAAAAGAATTCTTCAATGTTTTTCTAATCTTTGGGAGGCCCTAGTCCCCAGAAGTGCACGTAGCTCCGTCATTGGTGGCATGCACGTATACAACAATAATTCAAGTATTAAAAAAAGAGTGCAGTCAGCCAGTCACCATTAGATATTCTAAATTAGCCATCACCTACCACTTCGTTTCTAAAAATTTGTTTTTTAGAGATTTCATTACGAACTACATACGGATGTATATAAACATAATTTAAAATATAGATTCATTCATTTTGCTTTGTATGTTCATAGTTATATCTTTAAAAAGATAAATATTTAATAACGGAGGAAGTATTAATTAGGAAGCCTAATAAGTGTTATATGTGTGCCACAAACAGATATCAACTGTGAACATTTGTGTCACATGTGTGCCACAAACAGATATCAACTGCGAACGTTTTCTATGGCTAGTTTAGTGGCGCGGGAAGTTGGCACAATTTCTTTTTCAGATGACAAGTTTCAATTTTGCTTCGTGGCACACGTGTAACATCATTTGGGTTAATTAGGGCTTCAAATCGATCAGAACGTGCATGCAGATCTGCTGGTGCATTGTTGGTGTTCGATATCGAAAGCCATGGGCATGCAGTGGTCCTAGGTATTTCCAGAATGAACGTGCCCTGCGGGCTGGCTGCATGTAGGAGGCGAACAAAAAGGCATTAATCATGAGAGTTAATCAAGGAAATTAATCGGGTGAATAACTCCACGTCGTGGTTGCTGCGTAATTAGCCCCTCAACGTACTACTCCATCACATGTCCGAGTTAGTGTAGGAGTTTATGACTTCCATCTGAGTATGTCTATCAGTTGTATATATATACACGCGCAGTGTAATCGTGAACTCCGGCGAGTTGTAACTTGCGTCAACATCCATCGCAGATTCTCAGCGGCACACGTACGTGCGATCTGGGGAAGCAACCATGACGCGCCGTACCCAGCAGGTGCGCGTCGCCGGCCGCACCACGCTCGCCACCGTGACCTTGCACCCCGGCGTCGTGCGCCGGTGGGTGCACACGGCGCGGTGGCGCAAGGTCGGCCACATCCGCTCCAAAACCGGGCTCATCGTCGGCATGGGCGTGCAGTGGACACCGCCCCTCCGCCACCTGTCCGACGGCGCCGAGCCGCGGCCGGCCACGCTGCAGCTCTGCTGCGGGCGCCGGTGCCTCGTGTTCCAGATCGGGCGGGCTGGCGCGGGCCGGGTCCCTCTGGTCCTCCGGCGCTTCCTGGAGGACTCGCGCGTGGACTTCGTCGGGTACAACATCCTGTCCGACTGCAGCAAGCTGAGCGCCCACTACGGCTTGCGGGTGGCGTGCCCTCAGGAGCTGCGCAAGGTGACCGGCATGGGAAATGCATCGATGGAGGGCATGGCGGAGCAGGTCCTGGGGTGGCGCGGGGTGAAGAAAGCCGAGCGGGTGGGCACTGGCAACTGGGACGTCAGCACGCTGTCGAAGAAGCAGGTGAATTCGCGGCCACCGACGCCTTCGTCTCGTATTACCTGGGGGTCGAGTGTTTGAAATAATCGGAGGAACTTTGTCCGGTTCAGCTTTGTTAAGAGCGGGATCAGCTGTTATGGATCACCAAGCTACTTAATTAAACTACTTGCTTATTAGTTAGCTGCTCGTTAATCAAGCGATCGTGTTGATCAATGGTTAAGCAACTATGTATTTCCGTCCAGGTATCACGTACCCCATCTATTATCAGTATGAAGATTATGGATCCATTTATTTCTCTATTATTTATCTCTTTACGTTTTCATGTTTGCTATTAGTCGAGCGACTCGAAGATGTTAGTTTTGTCAATCGCTTCATTGCAAGAGGTTCCAATTGAGTTGTTGACGGCGACGACTTGGCCACCCGTGGCGTCTATTGAACGGGCAGAAAGGGCATCTTTAATGGCAAACGGTAAATTTCTTTTCGTATTCGTTGAGGAAGTCGTGACATGGATGCAGGAAGATGACATCCAATCGTAATCGTATACATTTTAACAATAATTAAAACATGCCAGGCGAAAATCGTGCAAATATAACCAGATTTCATGCAAACATGACCACAGATTTTATATAAACACAATATATTTCATTACATTTACATCATAGTCCAACTCTGAACGTATAATTAATACCTATCTAAATGGTCGCCAACACCTATTCTCCGTGTCCGGCCATGAACCTCGAGAACTGAAGCTTCGTCTACTCCACCTCCGCATCGGCGCTCTTAAACTCCGCTTGTGTAACACTAGTAGAAAACAGACCTTTCATTCCAAGCATTAGTCCCGGTCTGGTTAAGAGCCAGTACTAAAAACGGTATTAGTCCCGGTTCGTGCTGGCTCCAACGGCTAGGAGCAGGGCAACCTTTAGTACCGGCTCATGAGCGATCTTTAGTACCGGTTCGTGTCACAAGCCGGTACTAAAGAGGGTGTGGCAGGCTTTTGGTCAGACTTGGGCCCCGCATGCACCTTTAGTACCGGCTGGTGACACCAACCGATACTAAATGGCAACCTTTAGTACCGGGTGGTGTCACCAGCCGGTACTAAAGAGTTCCTACATATACCCTTCGTCCTCAGCCGATCGAAGGGGCTCGATCATTTCTCTGTTTTCTTCCCTGTTCTTCTTCTTGCTCGAAGCTCATCCTTCATTTTGCCAAAGATTTGGCAAGATTTAAAGGCACCACATCTATCCAAGTGTTCTTCTTAAAACCTTTTTTAAAAATTTACTTGTATGATTTAGATAGCTGCGTGTATGATTTACTTACTTGTATTATTGTTAGTTATTCTATAGTGTCATGGTTATGGTATCCGCCCACGTCGGCCCTCGTCCAGTCTATGATTCAGATGTGGTATGTCGTTATCTTTTATAACTATTTTACACATCATCTAATGTCTATGACAATTAATTATGCCACCAAATTGACGTAGATGTTTTTATCTATAGGAAGTAGTTGAACCTGAAATTCCAACCGACTATGCAATTCTGCTCGAGAAATTAACACAAGCTGAAAAAGAAATTGATCATTTGAAAGAAAAATTGAAAAGAACCGAAGATCAGAAGATGGGATTGGAGTTGCATGTTGCCGATATTGTCGATGACCACAAGAACAAGATGGCTGGAATGCGCTTGAAGCTTAGAAAGATTAGAAAATATGCCATTGATAAAGAGGCTTGGTATCATTATGTTGTTGGCTCAATTGTTACTTTAGTTGCGATTATGATCGCATTTGTTGTTGCATTTACATGTTTTAGATAGTTGTATGTTGTTTTATGAGATGTATGTATGAACTATAAGTATCTATTATTTGTAGTAATAACATTTGGTCACTGGTAGTTCTACTTTGGGTTGTAATGTGATGATGAAGTTGTATTAATTTGGTCACTTCGATGTTGTGTAGTGAACATGAGCCGGCAATGGATGTACGATGACCGACTAAGTCCATGGTTTCTTAATGGCCTGCAGGATTTTATTCGTGTGGCTGAGGCAAACAAGCAGAATGGTTTCTTAATGACTCTATGTATCTACAACCTTCCTCCTTGGTTGTGCATGAAGCGGAAGTTCATTATGATGCCAGTGATCATCCAAGGCCCTAAGCAACCCGGCAACGACATTGATGTCTACCTAAGGCCACTAGTTGATGAACTTCTACAGTTGTGGAAAAAACTAGGTGTATGTGTGTGGGATGCGCACACACAGAAGGAAATTGGCCTACGAGCATTGCTGTTTGTAACCATTAATGATTGGCCTACTCTTAGTAACCTTTCAGGACATACAAACAAGGGATACAATGCATGCACGCACTGTTTAGATGATACTAAAAGTATATATTTGGATAAATGTAAGAAGAATGTGTACCTGAGACATCTTCGATTTCTACCGATCAAGCATATCTTAAGAAAGCCAGGCAACCATTACAAAGGTGAGCCACATAACTGGAAGAATCCTGGCCTCCGTACTGGTGAGTATATATTTGATATCGTCAAGGATTTATAGGTAATCTTTGGAAAGGGACCTGGCGGACAATCTGTTCTGAATGATGCCAACGGACACGCACCCATGTGGAAGAAGAAATCTATATTTTGGGAACTTGAATATTGGAAAGCCCTAGAGGTCCGCAATGCAATCGACGTGATGCACGTGACAAAGAATCTTTGTGTGAACCTGCTAGGCTTCTTGGGCGTGTATGGAAAGACAAAAGATACACCAGAGGCACGGGAGGACAAGCAAAGAATTAACAGAAAAGACGGCATGCCTCCAAAGCAGTATCAAGGTCCTGCCAGCTATGCTCTTACGAAAGAAGAGAAGGAAATCTTTTTTGAATGCCTGCTCAGTATCAAGGTCCCGTCTGGCTTCTTGTCGAATATAACAGGAATAATAAATATGGCAGAGAAAAAATTTCAAAATCTAAAGTCTCATGACTGCCACGTGATTATGACGCAACTACTTCCGGTTGCACTTAGGGGGCTTCTACCGGAAAATGTTCGATTAGCCATTGTGAAGCTATGCGCATTCGTCAATGCAATTTCTCAGAAGGTAATCGATCCAGAAATCCTACCAAGGTTACAGAATGACCTGGTCCAATGTCTTGTCAGTTTCGAGTTGGTGTTCCCTCCATCCTTCTTCAATATTGTGACACACGTTCTAGTTCACCTAGTCGAAGAGATTAACATTCTGGGTCCTGTATTTCTACACAATATGTTCCCCTTCGAGAGGTTCATGGGAGTCTTAAAGAAATATGTTCATAACCATGCTAGGCCAGAAGGAAGCATCGCCAAGGGATATGGAACATAGGAGGTTATTGAGTTTTGTGTTGACTTTGTTGTAAACATTAAGCCGATTGGTCTTCATGAATCGCGGCATGAGGGGAGACTGGATGGAAAAGGCACATTAGGAAAGAAAGAAGCAATAAATATGGACAGGCATTCTTTCACTCAAGCACACTACACGGTTCTACAAAATTCCACCTTGGTGACTCCATATATGGAGGAACACAAGGATATTGTACGGTCCAAGAACCAGGAGCAGTCTGACCCCTGGATTGAACACAAACACATGGAGACTTTTGCCGGTTGGTTGCAAACAAAGCTCATCAATGACAATGATGTTCCAGATGAACTGTACTGGTTGGCCAAGACACCAAGTTCGACTATAATGACTTTCAAAGGGTACGAGATAAATGGGAATACATTTTACATGATCGCCCAAGATAAAAAGAGAACCAACCAAAACAGTGGTGTCCGCTATGGTGCAACTAACTTTCAAGACACATATTATGGTTACATAGAGGAGATATGGGAACTTGACTATGGACCTGATCTTAAGGTCCCTTTGTTTTGGTGCAAATGGGTCAAATATACTGGAGGCGGGGTACAGGTAGACCCACAACACGAAATGACAAGAGTGGATCTCAACAATCTTGGATACACAGACGACTCATTCGTCCTAGCCAATGATGTGGCTCAGGTTTTCTATGTGAAGGACATGTCTAGCAAACCGAGGAGAAAAAAAGATAAGAAAGCAAATACATCATACGATGAGCCAAAGCGCCACATAGTTTTTTCAGGGAAAAGAAACATTGTGGGAGTGGAGGAAAAGACAGACATGTTAGAAGATTATGAAAAGTTTCATGAAATCCCTCCCTTCAGAGTGAAGACTGACCCAAGCATCCTGTTAAATGATGAAGATTCTCCATGGTTACGGTGCAATCATAAGCAAGGGACAAACACGCTGAAAAAGTCTTACACCGTGAGATCCCACTCTGGGATGTGACCGGTTTCACCATCATCACTTTCTATGTGAAGGACATGCATGGATTTTCAAGCATGGTAGCTTTGTAACAGTTTGTACACGAAGTGCATCCAGTTTGTAAACGAAGTTTTTGCCGTAACCCTCTCAACTCCTTAGAAGTTGCTATGTGGGTGAAATTATGATGTCATGCCAAGTTACAACCTTTTCAGAGTTCATTTGTACTGCTTTTCAAATTCAGGGTCATTTAGCTCAAAATAAATCATTAAATGCATGGAAAATATCAAATGAAGTCAGAAAGGGTTGAAAATTGATGATGTGCCTTTGAATGGTGCATATTGAACACACACAAAATATGGAGTTAAAATAAGTTATTAAAAATGAAATGCCTTTGTAATAGATGAGTTTTCGTTCGAAACCCTCATACTTCGAAAGAGATTGTCCAATTTGTACACGAAGTGTATCCAGTTTTTGCCGTAACCCTCTCAACTCTTTAGAAGTTGCTACGTGGGTGAAATTATGATGTTATGCCAAGTTACAACCTTTTCAGAGTTCATTTGTACTGCTTTTCAAATTCAGGGTCATTTAGCTCAAAATAAATCATTAAATGGATGGAAAATATCAAATGAAGTCAGAAAGGGTTGAAAATTGATGATGTGCCTTTGAATGGTGCATATTGAACACACAAAAAGTATGGAGTTAAAATCAGTTATTAAAAATGAAATCCCTCTGTAATAGATGAGTTTTCGTGCGAAACCCTCATACTTCGAATGAGATTATCCAATTTGTACACGAAGTGCATCCAGTTTTTGCTGTAACCCTCTCAACTCTTTAGAAGTTTCTATGTGGGTGAAATTATGATGTCATGACAAGTTATAACCTTTTCAGAGTTCATTTGTACTGCTTTTCAAATTCAGGGTCATTTAGCTCAAAATAAATCATTATATGCATGGAAAATATCAAATCAAGTCAGAAAGGGTTGAAAATTGATGATGTGCCTTTGAATGGTGCATATTGAACACACAAAAAGTATGGAGTTAAAATAAGTTATTAAAAATGAAATCCCTTTGTAATAGATGAGTTTTCGTCCGAAACCCTCATACTTCAAAAGAGATTGTCCAATTTGTACACGAAGTGCATCCAGTTTTTGCCGTAACCCTCTCAACTCTTTAGAAGTTGCTATGTGGGTGAAATTATGATGTTATGCCAAGTTACAACCTTTTCAGAGTTCATTTGTACTCTTTTCGAATTCAGGGTCATTTAGCTCAAAATAAATCATTAAATGCATGGAAAATATCAAATGAAGTCAGAAAAGGTTGAAAATTGATGATGTGCCTTTGAATGGTGCATATTGAACACACGAAAAGTATGGAGTTAAAATCAGTTATTAAAAATGAAATCCCTTTGTAATAGATGAGTTTTCGTGCGAAACCCTCACACTTCGAATGAGATTATCCAATTTGTACACGAAGTGCATTCAGTTTTTACTGTAACCCTCTCAACTCTTTAGAACTTTCTATGTGGGTGAAATTATGATGTCATGCCAAGTTATAACCTTTTTAGAGTTCATTTGTACTGCTTTTCAAATTCAGGGTCATTTAGCTCAAAATAAATCATTAAATGCATGGAAAATATCAAATCAAGTCAGAAAGGGTTGAAAATTGATGATGTGCCTTTCAATGGTGCATATTGAACACACAAAAAGTATGGAGTTAAAATAAGTTATTAAAAATGAAATCCCTTTGTAATAGATGAGTTTTCGTCCGACACCCTCATACTTCAAAAGAGATTGTCCAATTTGTACACGAAGTGCATCCAGTTTTTGCCGTAACCCTCTCAACTCTTTAGAAGTTGCTATGTGGTTGAAATTATGATGTCATGCCAAGTTACAACCTTTTCAGAGTTCATTTGTATTGTTTTTCAAACTCGAGATATAACATTTCAAATGCCATTTAATCAAATTGTCTAACATAGCAGTTTAAGTTGTTCAGACATGCATGGAAACGTCGTAAACATATTCTTTACATTTTTGTGATATTTTTTCATATATTATTTATTTCCATTGAAGTCATAGTTTTTTTCTATGATTTCTTAAAGTTTAGAGTTTTTTCTGAAAATAATAACTAATAATGAATTAAAAAAACCTTTAGTACTGGCGCGAGCCACGCACCGGTACTAAAGGTCCATCGCCCCACGCGGTTTTGGGGAGGACCTTTAGTACCGGTGTGTGGCTCGCACCGGTACTAAAGGGTCTTTAGTACTGGTGCGAGCCATGCACCGGTACTAAAGGGCCTCCACATATAAATAGTGGAGGCCTCGTCCCGGTGCGAGCCACGCACCGAGAGAAGCTTATTTTCGCCGCCAGGCTGCCAGAATTCCTCGTCGCCGCACCTCCTCGCCCTCCTCCCCGAGCCAGCTCCTCGTCGCCATCCCCGAGCCCTGCCCGACGCCATCGCCTCTGAACCGTCCCCGAGCCCTGTCTGCCGATGCATTCGTCGGACTTCGCCTCTCCCTCCTCCCCGAGCCGCCGGCCAGCTCCTCGTCGCCGCCCCTGATCGACACCGTCGTCAAGCCCTCCCCAACGCATCGTGCCGCTGGCCCGCCCCGACGATCCATCCTGCTGGTGAGCCCTGACGATCGAGCCCTGCCAAAATATAGATTTTAATATGTATGAGATGTTAGATGATTTTAATTTTTGGAAATAGAGTTCGTTGTTTTAAATATGTATGAGATGTTAGATGATTTTAATATGAAAGTGATATGATGATTTTATATAGAAAATGTTGATGGATGTATATATATATAGAAAATGTTGATATGATGATTTTTGGATGTTAATTATTTTTTATGGATGTTAATTATTTTTGAAAATTATAGTTTATGGAATTGACTGATTTTTTAATAATTGGAATCAGTTTTTGGCAAAGGGTGTAAACAATTTCAAAATGAGTGAAAGCGGTCTTTTTGACCGCGAGAAATGAATTAGTTTAGTTTTAGGTTTAGTTTAGGTTTAGTGTAGGCCTCCCGACGCCGACACGACACCCCCAACACCCTGATCCCGACACGATACCCTGACACACCGACACAGCACCCCCGACCACGACACAGCACCCCGACCCCGACACGACACCCCCGACATCCCGACCCCGACACGACACCCTGACATGGCACCCCCAACCACGACACAACACCCGACCCCGACACGACACCCCCGACATCCCGACCCCGACACGACACCCTGACACGGCACCCCCAACCACGACACAACACCCCTACCCCAACACGACACCCCCGACACCTCGACACGACAGCCCCGACACCCTGACCCCGACCACGACACATCACCCATATTTATTTATTTATTTAGTTAGGTTATCAGGTTAGTTTAGTTAGTTTAGTTAGTTTAGTTAGTTAGGTTAGTTTAGTAAGGCAAGTCGTCCTTAGGTTATTAGGGTATGTGTTAATTTTGTTAGATGCTAAGTGTTATTTAATTTGTTAGATGCTAAGTGTTAATTTTGCTAAGTTTTATTTAATTTGTTTTCATAATTAAGTGTTTTTCTCGACGTCGACGATGTCGATCCCGCATCCTCGTCGTCGAGTCGCCGAAGGAGGTCACTTGCTTGAGCCGAGGGGCCCTGTTAGGGATTGGTCTCTCCCAGGCTGGTACTGGGAGGTGCTGCCTTCCGAGCGGCGCAATTTGGTGAGAAGCCAGCCCGTCGTCGACCCGGAGGTTCTATGGTGGCGGCCGCATGGGCCACGGAGTTTTCAGAGGCTTGAGTCCCCCGCGGAGGTGGTACAGTACCATGTCAGCAAGGAGAACGAGCACATCCATCGCTAAATGGCATCTTTGGAGGCCAGGTCCGACAATACCTGGCAGATTCTTCAGGGATCTCACTGCAGCTATGTTCCTATGATGGTTCCTTCTCTTTGGCTGTCCACCACCTGCCCCGGTATCCGCCAGGCACTAGGGTTCTAGCTAGATCGATATATTAGCTACTATATATGTATTATTATGATGTATTAGCTAGATCGATGGATTAGCCGATGTATTAACAATTATCCGAGATTATGAGATGAGATCTTTTCTAAGAACTACTATATATGTATTCGATGATGCATTATTAATTAACTATCAGTTATTTGGCTTCTTGAATGCATGCTAATTTGAATACTAATTTGTTTTATCTATATTATTATGGATTAGTTATTAAGCTATGGACAATACCGGTAGAGATCATGAAGAGGACATCTTCGACGTGATACGCTCCTCCGAAAACCCAGTGGACCTTCTGGGTGAATCACATGATGATAATGGCTCACAATATCTGAACGATTACGGTGATGGATGTGAGGCCGCGGAAGAACAACTTATGTTCAAAAATCCGGAACAACTAATAATGTCCGGCGAGGTATATACACATATTAGCCTCTGGTGATCATTACATGTGTATTAATTGATTTGTATATATATATATATATATATATATATTAACAAATCTTTTTTCTTTTAATTATCAGCCCTTCGGATCGAGCCAATCTAGTAGAAAGGTATGAGATGGTGCCAAAATATTGAAAACCAACGTAAAGCTCAATCTTAATGCTTTCAAACATGATGGCGCACCGGCTCACCCTGAACCCAATGCCAAGAAATTTGTGCATCAATGCGGAGTGGTTGTTAGGGATGGAGTCCCGATCACAATGCAAGAATGGATTCAACCAAACAGCCCAAAACCATGAGTGAATTATGTCGATACAAGAATTAAGGATACCCTTTGGCAAGATCTCATGGAGCATTTTATCCTCCCAGATTCTCTCTCGCAGCGCCAAAGGGACAAAGTCAAGGAGTTAGCTCTCCATAAGATGGCCGACACGTTCCAGACTTGGAAGAAAAGATCATGGACCAAGTACAACGCTAGAGGCCAGAAGGCGCCCGAATTCATAGGAATATACGAGAAGGTAAGGAATCACTAGGACGCATTTATGGAGTACAAGACATCGGAAGCTGCTATGGAGAAGTCGGCAAAGAATAAGATAAATGCGGAGAAAAAAAGTATCACCATAAACTAGGGACAGGTGGATACAAGTCAGCCATTCCTAAGTGGGATGCATTAGAGAATAAGATGCATGCTGAAGGGATCACTCCAGTAACCTTCCACTGGCCTCGGAGGTGCAGGAATTGGTTTTTTGCGCATGGGGAAAGTTGGACCCAACAACAGGGAGGATTATTGCACTGACCAGTCTGAAGCATGCATCAGATGAGTTGATTGAAGCAATAGAAGATGCCCAAGAAGGACGGTTTCACCCCGATAGAGAGAATGACGAGCTTACACGCGCCCTCGGGAATCTCGAACACGGAGGAAGAACACGAGGGATGGGCGTTGTTCCATGGTATGAGGGGTTTGCGGGATGGAACGATAGTTATAAAAGCCGTTCGAGAAAAAAGAAGGTGGAAGCAGACCGACTTTCAATGTTGGAACAAAAGTACGAGCAGTAGCAGCTGCAGATACAGGTACTGACCCAGCAAAGGGCAACTCCGCGGCAGGAGGCATCGGAACCCGTCCCATCTACACTGCCGAAAAGCAGCATGGGTTCCACGGGGGCACCGCTGGGTCACACCCCGTGGATGATATCACCGAGAAGAGATCTTGTGAGCTAATCCAGAAAATGAAGAACATACCCGTGCGGGTCGCGACGGGCTATGCTTTACAAAATACACCTGATGTTCTCTGGCATTGCTATCCGGTTCCATCTGGGTATGCTCGTGTCGCGATGGATGCAATAGAGCCAGGATATGATGAACTATTGCTTGACATCCGTGGAGGTGAGGGGGAGTCCACACTGGCAGAAGCCGGCCGTGGTCTCATTCTATGGAGTAAGGACCACATCGTCTTTCCACACTCGGTGCTAAGGCCACCGGCTCCTCTGAGTATCGATGTCGAGCGCAAGGGATCCCATCCAGAGGCATCGCAGCGCCAGCAGTCCTCCCCACATCCCTAGCAGTCCTCCCTACCTCCCCAGCAGTCCTCCCCACCTCGAGAGGCATCCCACCTCGCCAGCAGTCCTCCCCACCTCGCCAGCAGTCCTCCCAACCTCCGGACGGAGCACGACACGAGTTCATATAGTCGATATCAATCTCCGCCGCGTGAGCAGACTCCACCCCGGCAGCGGTCCCGCTGGCAGGGCTCCCAAAAGAGGAAGGCCAGCAGCAGTCCTCTTCGGAAGAAAGCAAAGAAGAAACCTGAGCCTCCAGCCAAAAGGAAGCTGCCTTACGACATGGCACCAGAGGAAAACAAAATTGAAAGCGATCGCCAAGTGAAAGACTTTTTTGCGAAGAAGACCGTGCCGCCAAAGGAGGTAATACCCAAGGAAGTCCAAGAGCACTTTATGGAACACTTTATTGATTGACCCCCAGCATATGTCGAGCATATGCCGACAGACTATGAGCGACAGATTCGGAAGGCATGTGAGCAGAGAAGTCGGCCCAGCCCAAGGAAGAAGTCGGGAAGTACGACATCAACGACAGGTGGTACTACTAGCGGGAAAACAGTTCCCCAGCTCGCAGAATAATCCAAGCCATCGATCTCTCCGCTCAAGGTGAGTACCAATCCAAGCAAGAAATCGATCCAACCAGTCGACGTGCAAGGCAACCCAATCGACCTCGAAGAAGTAGAGGCTACAGGTCTCACTCTTGGCCAAATCCATGGCACCGAGGAAATCCGCGGGTATGGTGCAACTGAGTACGCAATGCAATATGTTGTCGGAAAACCACTTGTCACACCCGAGTAGTACAAGGAACTACCAACTGCGATGTGACGGTTGCATGATTGGTACCTGCGTGAAGCAAAGAGAGGGGAGACGGCGGTCATGGTCAAAGTAAGGAAAGAGCATTACGTCAATGGATGCGACATATGTCTTGAATTCTCAGAACTTTTCCAGTTATACCACATGGACTCTATCGACAAAACTCTCATCAGTTGCTATTGTCTGTAAGTGATTTATATCTTTAATAATTTAAGTATCTAGCTAAGATATCATTCATTGGCTTATCCTCACTATATATGTTCTTTTCTACGCTATTATGCAGACTGAAGATGTGGGAATTGAAACAAGAGGGAATCGATGACATTGGATTCATCGACCCAAGTATCGTTAATGGTCATGTGGTAAAACATTATGCCAATGACACAGAAGATATCTTGGAAAATTTTCTAGAGGCACTAATGAATACCAAATCTACTATAATATTTCCTTACAACATGGGGTGAGTGTTTACTCTCTTGTATACTAGTCATTCTATTTTTTTCATACTAGCTCGCTGTCAAGTATAGTTGATGAGTTATATGCATGCCTTCTTAATTATATAAACTTTTGCGCAGAGACCACTATATCCTCCTAAATATTATCCTCGCTGAGGGACTTGTTCAAGTGTACGACTCACTAGATACACTAGAACAATCATACGTGGACTTGTATTTTATGATAGAACGGTAATTTTAATCTTTATCGACCTTGCTTTCTTTCATTATTTCCTGATATCAAAAGGAATTATAATAACTCTTTCGTAGTGTTTGGAAAAATATGATAGAAAAAAACCATGACGGTCGTCAATGGAAACCGAAGCTGAAGTGGAAAAATATGCAGGTAATTAAGTAGTACTACTAGGTCCACGCATCTCTTTAATTCTAGTTTCAATACCATTATCACACGCTTGATTATTAATTATCTTATTAAATTCTATTCTTTTGCAAAGTGTGCGAAGCAGCCACAGGGGACAAATTTATGTGGATACTTCCTCTGCGAGAACATTCGCATCCAGACCGAAGGCCGTATACGTCGCAGAGGAGCACGTGAAAGGCAACTCCAGGTTTGGCAGATGATGTCGAAGCTCTCACCTGAGAAACGCTTTGTAGCACTTCAAGAGGAATTTGCGGCATTTCTTCTTCAACATGTCATTGATGTAAATGGAGAGCACTATTACTTACCGCCGCCTCAATAATGCCAGCAAATCAGTAGTAGAAAACTGAGATTTCATCCAGAGCACTAGCTAGCTAGTCCCGGCCGGGTTTTGGGCCTTAAGTTATAAGTCCCAGAATATATATGGATGTGTAATTCCATTTGTATATATACTGTGTATGAGATATTGTATATTATATTACATATATATATGCATCAACTTGTGTAATGTTTACAGTATGTAGCACCGTAAAATAAATTTGAAATGAATGGAAAACTAAAACCTAATTAAAAGCTAAAACAAAAAAACTGAACACTTAGTACCGGTTGGTATCACCAACCGGTACTAAAGGTTCTCCACCACCAGCCCACGCAGGCAGCCACGTGGTGGGCCTTTAGTACCGGTTGGTATCACCAACTGGTACTAAAGGTCCTCCACCACCAGCCCACGCACGCAGCCACATGGTGGGCCTTCAGTACCGGTCCATGGGCCAGCCGGTACTAAAGGTCTGGACCTTTAGTCCCGACCCTTTAGTACCGGTTGGGGAACCGGTACTAAAGGAACATCCCGATCGGGACTACTGATTGGCATTCTACTACTGTAACCTCCTTCTTAGGAGATCTGGCAAGTGCAGATGTGCACCTTCACGTTGCCGCCAAGCGATTAATCGGCCGACGTTGTTCAGCCCACCAATCTTGACATCGACGGGACACTACTAGGAAAAACCTGATAGGTGGACCCTAAACAGTAGCACCACACCTCAAAGCAACATGCTACTGGTACTTTACAGTAGCGTGGGTCAACAAAACGCGTTACTGCTACACACTTAGGAGTAGCGCGTGGGAAAATATCACGATGCTGCTATGGTGTCCCTACCATACCCATTTGACAATATATATAGTAGCAGCGCGGGGGTCCTATCCAAGAGCTACTGCTAGTGCAATTACCAGTAGCACGAATCCATGCCCCGCGGTACTGCTATGCCACCTTATCCTCTCCTACGGCCCCGTCCCCCACTCTCCCTCTCCTCACTGTCTCTTTTGTCCTCCTATCATCGTCGTCGTCGCATTGCCGCCATCATTTTTGCTCCACCTCTCGTTGTCTCCCTTCGTAAGATAAACTCATCATCCCGCCCCTTCCTCCTCTCTCCTCCCTCCTTCCTCCTCCCGCCTTCATCCTTTCTCCTCCTCCTCTCACCTCCCTCTTTCCTCCTCCCGCCGCCCTCATCCCTCCTTCCTCCTCCTTCCCTCCTTCCTCCTTCTCCTCTCTTGTCCTTCCTCCTCCCGCCCTTCCTCCTCATCCTCTCCCCTCTTTCCTTCCTCCCGCCCTCCTATTAGTTAAAAAAATTTCTAGTCTCTAGTTTACAGTTTATAGTTTATCGAATTAGTTTATAGTTTCTAGTTTACTGAATTAGTTAAAAAATTAGTTGGTAGAAAAATGTATTGGAAACTTTGATTTAACTAGTGACGGAATAGAAAATGTAGTAATAGAATAGGAAATAAATTATAAAAACAAGTAATAGAATAGAATATAAAAACTAGTAATAGAACAGAAAATTTGCGGTAAAAATAGTAATAGAATAGAAATTTTAAGTAAAAAAGTTAGTAGGACAATAGAAATACCTTTAAATATTTTAGGTATAAAATAGGTTTTTTCAATATAAAAATGTTTTAGGTATCGAATAGGTTTTTTCAATATAGAAATCTATTGGATATGTCTTTATGATTTTGTAGGGAACACCTCCTAGTGGTCTATGTATTGTTTAAATGTGGATTCATTTCCGTTCCGACAAATATCATGCGCTCGATGTGTCTTGTTTTTAACAAAGGTCGTGCCAAAAATTTCGCACGACTTTTGCCATAAACTAGGAAATATGGATTGCCCGTGATATGCCGGAACATGTATTAAACGACATTCCTACAAAATATAGGCCATTTTTATATCATTACACCATAAATGTAATGTTAATTGAGTGATGCTTATAGGGTAGACTTTCAGTTCGTCAGAGCTTTTTGTGTGACTTTCAGTATGTTCTTGACGTAGGAATTCTAACTGTTGTAATTAGGGTCGCTTCCTCTTCTTATTCTCGCGATACATAACTTGGTATAATGCGCGAGAGAGGGAAAGGAACCTACCACCACCGACGGTCAAAATATCATAGGTGAAGAATCCCGACTATTGTCTTGGGGATTGCTTCCTCTGTCTTTCGCGTGTACTAGACATTTTGGTAATGCATGCGGGAACGAAGGGAGGAGAAACCAGCACCAACGATCTAAATATTAGTGTGAGGGAGTGTCCAGCACATACACCACCATATCAGTGTGAGGGAGTGCGCACCATATACACCATGAGATATGAGAGTTTTTCAAAGAAGTCTCGACACACTGAAAGTCAACCCATGTTGAATAGTTCCTGGTATAATTGTCATCGATTTTTAATCTTTGAATTATGAATACGAGAAATGTCTGACGATAAGAGGAGCAGTGAGTGCGATTGGTGCACCGACGATAGGGGTATATGTGACCTTTAGCCTCACGTAGACAACATTATGTCCTTCACCGTCGAGCATGACATGTGCTTTTTTATTTAATTAACCTGTAAGCTTATTTTTTATGATTCGAATAGTGCATTGCCTGGCATGCAAGACTTCATGTCTTGGACAAGTTCCATTTCCAAGATAAGGAGAGTACAGAGACTAAGAGAGCTTACCTAAAGACGAACCTTTTCATTTTTGAAGTTAAACTAAAAAATGTAGTAGATGACACATATCTTCATTGTTCCACTTGGAAAGCATTATTCACGGCGTACGAGTTTCAGGAGGACATGCAAATAACCTTCAATACTGGTCATGACGATGATCATGAAATTAATATTAAAATTTGGGTGCATGTGGATCACTTGATTCCAGCTCTACCTCCAAGTGAATTTGTCAACAAATTTGTTACATAATTTATATTGTTTATTAAAAATATTTGGTACTCATCCCGACTAAACTTGTTTATTTTTAATTGTCAGCTTTTTTATCTTCTCCAAAAAATACACGGCAGATAGTAGACCGGACCTACTACAGTTATGGCTCCGAACTTACTTGGTTGGAGAAAATCATATGATCTCATTTATTCACCATGTTGAGCATTTTAAGAACAATCACATGATTAGCGATAGTTATACTGGATACGTGCCAGTAGTGCACGAGTTGAACCATTTTAGCATCACTTCAGACATCTTTGTAAGAATTTTTGTACTATTGTATCACTAGTTCATATTTTGCATACATTATTCTTAAGCAAAACTAGTTTGTTCACTATGTTCTTATTGATTATGTTCTCCAACAGGTACTCTTGCCAAAGACCGTGCCTAACATGATATTTACCAAACATTATTTGCATATCGTTAGCTTACGACCAATGTCGATGAGTTACCCAGGTAGATACACGATATCTTGAAGGGAGGAAACCTTGAAAATCAAAGGATGAAGCAACATAGTAAAAGCATGCAGACAACCACTTGGCGGAGACTATAAGATTTTGCGCAACGCACAAGTTGAAGATATGTTGATCTGTATTGTTCAATGGGGAAATGCATGAGTTTACTTTTTTATGCTATTTTACCTAGGAGGGAGCAGTAGGTTCTAGCTTATACTCGTCATGTGCTAAAATGATGATGAGTTATTTAAATAGTATGAGAATAATTAGTTAGTGTTAGGAACTTATGATATGCTAGATGAGGAGTTATGATAATATGATGATCAATTATGATAATGATGTTGGGACAACACACAAGTGTCCCTATCCTTCAACACTTGCAGTGGATGGATCCTGATGAGTTATTATATCATTCGACACTTATAATGAGTTATTATATCTACTACTCCACTGATATAATAACTCATCGTAATCATAATGAGATAACAATCTCTTAGTTTCTAATGTATCAAAAAATTTATAACAGTCTATAAATACAGTACAAAACAAAAAAAATGGAATGCGGAAGCATAGTAGTAGTGCGGGGCAGCAGAGAGCGCTGCTACCAATTATTAGTAGCGCGGCCTGGACCAACGCTACTGATAAGCCTATTAGTAGTTGAGGGAGTCCTGGTTTAAGGGGTCCTCGGGATGCCGACCTGTTTCTTATGTGCCGGACTGTATGGGCTGCTTGCCGAGCATTGGATCGATCAAAGGCCTTGTCTCCAGGATGGAAGCTTCGGGAATCTTGGCGTGTCTTCCATGTTTAGAGTAGTGAATAGGCATGTTTATCCCTTCGACGTGTAACCGACTATGTGTAAACCCTAGGTACCCTCGCCGTCTATATAAGACGGAGGGTTTTAGGTTGTAGAGAGAGGACAACTCATCTAGTGTTTAGCTATTTGATCTCGGGGTAGATCGACTCTGTAACCTACATACCATATTTACAATCAATCTCGAGGTAAACATTGTCTCCTTCGTCTCCTATTACCATCAATTCTAGTCTCACAGCTCGGGACCCCCTACTCGAGATCCGCCGGTTTTGACACCGACATTGATGCTTTCATTGAGAGTTCCGCTGTGATCACCGAAGGGATCGATGGATCACGTCGTCATCAAGGAAGAGGTCGACAACATGGACACCTTTGTCCCCGGACAGATCTTCACTTTCGGAACCATTGTGTTGCATGCTGACCCGACTTGAAATCAAGGCCAGGTCAGGAGCTTCGCCCCTGATCAAGAGGTCAGATTTGGGAACCTTGAGTTCTCCATAGACTCTCGGGGCGATCTTTCGCTAACCGGGCTCACAGTCTCACCCGCCATGCCCAAAGACTTCGAGGCTTTAACCTCGGATTCCTCTTTCGGTCACGTCCATGGGATTTACCCCGGCAATGACCTAACCCTCAGTTCGGATCTGGACCTAGTGCCAGATGACCGGATACCTATTCTTGCCGATCACTCTCCTAGCACGGGCATAACGGAGGTCAACTCCAAAAGCTCCGAACAGGTTGATCGTATCGAGCTCTCGATACTCAACAAGGCCCTAGATCGGATCCCGTCGATGAAGATTACCGACGACCCAACCCCAACCCCGATCGTTCGCTAACCGGGCTCGCAGTCTCGCCTGCCACGCCCAAAGACTTCGAGGCTTTAACCTCGGTTTCCTCTTTCGGTCACGTCCACGGGATTTACCCCAGCAATCACCAGACCCTCAGTCTGGATCCGGACCTAGTGCCGAATGAACGGATAACTGTTCTTGCCGATCACTCTCCTAGCATGGGCATAACGGAGGTCAACTCCGAAAGCTCCGAGCAGGTTGATCCGATCAAGCTCTCGATACTCAACGAGGCCCTAGATCGGATCTCGTCGATGAAGATTACCGACGACCCAACCCCGATCCATTCTCAGATCGGTCTTAGGGCAGGTTAGGATGAATTTTTTCACCCACCGACCACCCACTGGATAGCCGCAGTCGAAGATTTAACTAACATGTTGGACTATGCCTTTGAGGAGGCATAATACATGGATGTGGAAGATTGTGTTCCCACCCCCGTTAACACCACGCGATGGGCCGCCACCTCCACGTACGACATCTACATGGTGGACACTCCAGCCGCTAATGGCAAGAACAC
Organism: Hordeum marinum; assembly: GCA_022496015.1. Taxonomy (NCBI): domain Eukaryota; kingdom Viridiplantae; phylum Streptophyta; class Magnoliopsida; order Poales; family Poaceae; genus Hordeum; species Hordeum marinum. Next base: position 394,545,496 of record CM039672.1, read on the forward strand.
GCCTAAAAACAATGGCGATAACTCGGGTGAAGCACCGTCAAGGCACCATAAACCGCATAAATGCTCAAAAGGCAAAAAGGGAAGGAAAGCTATCATCAACATCGGGGACGGAGATACCCCGGAAGACCTCGGCGATCTCGACATCCCCGAACACCCGTTAGAGGGTCAGGAGAGGCCTGAAGACCAGCGCAACCCCGATGACCTAAATGATTCCGAGGACAATAATTACCTCCCCCTGTCGAGGAGGAGAACATCCCACAAGCCAATGACTTTGACATTCCCGATAACTATGAAGATCAGGAACTGTTCAGGCAACAAATTATAGCCACAAGAACGGCAGCTTAAAGCCGAACAAGACAACCTGAATGATCGGTGGACGAGACTCCTCGCAGCTAAGGAAGGATACGATACCGGTTTGTTGGACCAACCTAAGAGTTATCCACATAGATGGCTGCTACCGCAATTCGACGACGAGCTCACTGATATGTCGTATCCAAAACATACCCCATATGATAAGACAGACCACCCCCCTCGAGGGCGCGCCAGGACAACTGACTACACCGGTTATAGGCCGGTGATACCCTGAAGATGGGGAAAAGAGCCAATAGAGCCCGATGACAGGTTAAACCTGCAACACGACCTGGGCCATAGGGCAGGTTGCACAAGATCCATCGACGGATCCAGAGGGTACTCACCCGATCAACAGGACGGGTACCGGCCCTAGCTCGACTGCAACAATAGAGGCCGGGAAAGAAACCAGGCTAGGACAGACGCCGATCACCGGTGTGACATAGCTCGGGTCAGAGGCGCCGCCCCCCACTATGCTTCATAGACAAGGTGATGCTGTTGGGGAACGTTTCATGGGAAACAAAAAATTTCCTACGCACACGCAGATCTATCCATGGTGATGAGCATCTACGAGAGGGAGAGTGGATCTACGTACCCTTGTAGATCGCTAAGCGGGAAGCGTTAAGAAACGTGGTTGGTGTAGTCGAACATCTTCGCGATCCAAATCGTCGAGCGTCCCGTGATCACATCACGATCCGTCCCGCGATCCAATCACGATCCGTCCCGCGAACTCATCACGATCCGTCCCACGATCTCATCGCGATCCGTCCCGCGATCTCATCACGATCCGTCTCGTGAACTCATCATGAACCGTCTCGCGATCTTGTTCACGGTCCTTCCGATCTAGCGCCGAACGGACGGCACCTCCACGTTCAGCACACGTGCAGCTTGATGACGATCTCCACCGTCTTGATCCAGCAAGAGGAAGTGGAGAGGGAGAAGAGTTCACCAGCAGCATGACGGCGCTCCGGTGATGGTGGTGGAGCAATTCCGGCAGGGCTTCGCCTAAGCACTGCGGAAATCCGATCTAGAGGAGCACCGGTGGAACGGGTAGCACGTGGCTGTAAAATCTGTGCAAAACCCTTCTATTCCACCAGTATATATAGGAGGAGAGGAGGAGGAGGGCTAGCGCAGGGCTGAGCTCCTCTTGGAGTCGGCCGAAGCCAAGGGGGAGGAGTCCTACTCCTCCTCCACTCCTAGTAGGAGTAGGATTCTCCCCTTTTGCCTTTTCTCCACTCTTTTTCCTTTGGGACTCTTCCCCCAGCCGCATGGTCCTGTTCTGGCTGTTCCACCAGCCCACTAAGGACTGGTTCATACTCTCCCACATCCCATGAAGCCTCTTGGGTCGAAATACCCCTCCAGGAGGTCTCCCGATACACTCCCGGCACTCCCGGTACACTACCGATGAGCCCGAAACTTTTCCGGTGACCAAACTGGGACTTCCTATATATGAATCTTTACCTCCGAACCATTCTGGAGCTCCTCATGACGTCCGGGATCTCATCCGGTACTTCGAAAAACCTTCAGTCACCACCATACATAACTCTATACTACCGAAACATCACCAAACCTTAAGTGTGCAGACCCTGCGGGTTCGAGAACTATGTAGACATGACCGAGACACCTCTATGGTCAATAACCAATAGCGGGCCCAGGATGACCATATTGGTTCCTACATATTCTACGAAGATCTTTATCGGTCGAACCTCTATGTCAAGGATTCAGTCAATCCCGTATAACGTTCCCTTTGTTCTTCGGTATGTTACTTGCCCGAGATTCGATCGTCGGTACCTGCATACCTAGTTCAACCTCGTTACCGGCAAGTCTCTTTACTCGTTCTCTAATACAAGATCCCATGGCTAACACTTAGTCACATTGCTTGCAAGGCTTTGTTGCGATGTTGTATTACCGAGTGGGCCCTGAGATACCTCTCCGTCACACGGAGTAACAAATCCCAGTCTTGATCCATGCCAACTCAACACACACCCTCGAAGATACCTGTAGAGCACCTTTATAGTCACCCAGTTACGTTGCAACGTTTGATACACACAAGGCACTCCTCCGATGTCTGTGAGTTGCATGATCTCATGGTCATAGGAACATATACTTGACATGCAGAAAACAGTAGCAATAAACTAACACGATCATATGCTACGTTTGTAGTTTGGGTCTTGTCCATCACATCATTCTCCTAATGATGTGATCCCGGTATCAAATGACATCTCATGTCCATGGTTAGGAAACCTTAACCATCTTTGATCAACGAGCCAGTCCATTAGAGGCATACTAGGGACATAGTTTTGTCTATGTATCCACACATGCATCTAAGTCTCCGACCAATACAATTTATAGCATGGATAATAAACTAGTATCATGAACAAGGAAATATGATAATAACTAATTTATTATTCTCTCTAGGGCATATTTCCAACAGTCTCCCACTTGCACTAGGGTCAATAATCTAGTTCACATCACCATGTGATTCGCATTGTTATGAATCTAACACCCAATGAGTTCTGGGGCTCAATCATGCTTTGCATGTGAGAGAGGTCTTATAGTCAATGGGTCTGCGCCATTCAGATCCGTGTGTACTTTGCAAATTTCTATGTCAAACCGTAAACACTGCTACCACACTCCACTTGTTCCTATTCCAAATGGCTGCTCCACTATACGTATCCAGATTGCTAGTACGAGTCATCCGGATTGGTGTTAAAGCTTGCATCAACGTAACTCTTTACGACGAACTCTTTATCACCTCCATAATCGAGAAACATCTCCTTAGTCTTTTAGTTACTCAGGGTAGTCTTGATCGCTGTCCAGTGCTCCATTCCAGGATCACTTTGAAACCTTCTGGCCATACTTATGGCAAGGCTAACATCGGGTCTTGTGCACAACATTGCATACATGATAGAGCCTATGGCTGAAGCATAGGGGATGACACTCATCTTTTCTCTATCTTCTGCAGTCACTGGGGATTGAGTCTTACTCAACTTTATACCTTACAAATCAGGTGAGAACTCTTTCTCTGACTGGTCCATTTTGAACTCTTTCAAAATCTTGTCAAGGTATGTACTCATTGAAAGTCTCATCAAGTATCTTGATCTATCTCTATAGATCTTGATGCTCAACAATTAGGTAGCTTTATCCAGGTATTCCTTTGAAAAACTCTTTTCAAACACCCGTTAATGCTCTCCAGATATTCTACATCATTTCCGAATAGCAATATGTCATCCACATATACTTATCAGAAACTCTTATAGTGCTCCCACTCACTTTATTGCGAATACAAGTTTCTCGTAAACTTTGTATAGACTCAAAAACTTTGATCACCTTATCAAAGTGTATATTCCAACTCCGAGATGCTTGCTTCAGTTCACAGAAGAATCACTGAAGCTCGCACATCTTTTAGCATCCTTAGGACTGACAAAACCTTCTGGTTGTATCACATACAACCTTTCCTCAAGCAAACCGTTAAGGAAACAATGTTTTGACATCCATCTGCCATATTTCATGATTGAAGGTGCAGCAACTGCTAACATAATTCCAACAGACTTTAGCATCTCTACGAGTGAGAAAGTCTCATCGCAGTCAAATCTTTGAACTTGTCGTAAACTACTTTGCAACAAGTCGAGCTTTACAAATGGTAGCATTTACCATCAACGTCTGTCTTCATTTTAAAGATCCATTTGTACTTTAACGACCAGCGGTCCAACGAGCAAGTCCACCATAGTCTATACTTGGTTTTCATACATGGATCCTTTCTCGGATTTCATGGCCTCTAACCATTTGTTGGTTTCCGGGCCCATCATCGCTTCTGCATAGTTTGTAGGTTCATCGTTGTCCAACAACATGACCTTCAAGACAGGGTTCTCATACTGCTCAGTAGCAGTACACGTCCTTATCGACCTACGAAGTTCGATAGTAACTTGATCCGAAGCTTAATGATCATCATCATTAACTTCCTCTTCAACTGACGTAGGCTTCAGAGAAACATCTTTCTTTGCTGCGCCACTTTCTGGTTGAAGTAAAGGTTCAACAACCTCATCAAGTTCTATTTTCCTTGTAGGTCGATAGTAACCTGATCCGAAGCTTCATGATCATCATCATTAACTTCCTCTTCAACTAACGTAGGCTTCATAGAAACATCTTTCTACGCTGCGCTACTTTCTGGTTGAAGCAAAGGTTCAAATAACCTCATCAAGTTCTATCCTCCTCCCACTCAATTCTTTCAAGAGAAACCCTTTCTCTAGAAAGGACCCAGTTTTAGCAACAAACATTTTATGCTTGGATCTGAGATAGAAGGTTCCCCCAGCTGTTCTTAGGGTATTCTATGAAGATGCATTTGTCCGCTTTGGGTTTGAGCTCATTAGGCGAAAACATTTTCCACACAAGCGTCGCAGCCCCAAACATTAAGAAATGACAGCTTAGGTTTCTATCAAACCATAGTTCACATGGTGTCATCTCAACGGATTTAGATGGTGCCCTATTTAAATTGAATGTTGTTGTCTCTAATGCATAACCCCAAAATTATAGTAACAAAACGATAATAGACATCATAGCACGCACTATATCCAATAGAGCACGACTATGACGTTCGGACACACCATCACACTATGGTTTTCCAGGTGGCGTGAGTTGTGAAACAATTTTCACATTGTCTAAAGTTGTATGCCAAACTCGTAACTTAGATATTCACCTCCACTATCATATCGCAAGCATATTTATCTTCTTGTCACGATGATCTTAAACTTCACTCTGAATTTGCTTGAACCTTTCAAACGATTCAGACTTGTGTTTCATTAAGTAAATATACACTATATCTACTCAAATCATCAGTGAAGGTAAAAAAATAACGATATCCACCACACTCTACAAGACTCATTGGATTGCATACATCAACATGTATGATTTCCAATAAATCACTTGCCCGCTTCATCAAAACAGAAAACGGGGTCCTTAGTCATCTTGACCAAGAGGCATGGTTCGCATGTCTCAACCGATTTGAAATCGAATGAGTCCAAAGATCCATCAGCATGGAGTTTCTTCATGCGTTTTATACCAATATGACATTTAGCGGCAGTGCCACAAGTATGTGGTACTATTATTATCAACTTTGTATCTTTTTGGCATCAATGTTATGAACATGTGTATTACTACGATCAAGTTTCAACAAACCATTCTTACTGGGTGCATGGCCACTGAAGGTATTATTCATGTAAATAGAATAACCATTATTCTCTAACTTAAATGAATAACCGTGTTGCAATGAACATGATCTAATCACGTTCATGCTCAACGCAAAAAACACACCAAATAACATTTATTTTAGGTTTGTCACTAATCTCGAAGGTAGAGAGAGCGTGCGATGTTGATCATATCAACCTTGGAAACATTTCAAACACACATCATCACCTCACACTTAGCTAGTTCTCCGTTTATTTCGTAGCTTTTATTTCGAGTTACTAACATTTAGCAACCGAACCGGTATCCAATACCCAGGTGCTACTAGGAGTACTAGCAAGGTACACATCAATAACACATATATCAAATATACTTTTGTTGACGTTTGCCAACCTTCTTATCTACCAAGTATCTAGGGTTGTTCTGCTTCAGCGACCGCTCTCGTCATAATCGAAGCACTTAGTCTCGGATTTGAGTTCAACTTTGGGTTGCTTCACTGGAGCAGCAACTGACTTGCTATCCATGAAGTTTCCCTCCTTGCTCTTGCCCTTCTCGAAACTAGTGGTTTTAACTAACCATCAACACTTTGATGCTCCTTCTTGATTTCTACCTTCGCGGTGTCAAACATCGCGAACAGCTCAGGGATCAACATTTCTTTCCCTGGCATTTTATAGTTGATCACCAAGTTCTAGTAGCTCAGTGACAGTGACTTGGAGAACTACATCAATCACTATCTTATCTGGAAGATCAACTCCCACTCGATTCAATCGATTGTAGTACCCAGACAGTCTGAGCACATGCTCAACGATTGAGCTATTCTCTTTCACCTTGCAGGCAAAGAATCTCGTTGGAGATCCTATATCTCGCAACTCGGGCATGAGCCTGAGATCACAATCTCAGCTCTTAGAACATCTCATATGTTCCGTGACGTTCAAAACATTTCGGAGCCTCAATTCTAAGCCGTAATGCATGACGCACTAAACTATCAAGTAGTCATCGAAACGTGCCTGTCAGATGTTCACAACATCTACAGACGACGCTAGATGGGGTGGCGCACCGAGCGGTGCATTAAGGACATAAGCCTTCTGTGCAGCAATGAGGACAATCCTAAGATCATGGACCCAGTCTGCAATTTTGCTACCAACATCTTTCAATTCTAGTTCTCTAGGAACATATAAAAATACAAGGGAGCTACAACGCGAGCTAGTAATCTACAACATAATTTGCATAGACACTACTGACTATGTTCATGATAATGAGTTCAATTAATCATATTACTTAAGAACTCCCACTCAAATTGACATCCCTCCGGTCATCTAAGTGATACATGATCCAAATTCACCAACTCAAGTCCGATCATCACGTGAGTTGAGGTGGTTACAATGGTGAACATCATCATGTTAATGATATCTACTATATGACTCATGTTCGACCTTTCGGTCTCTTGTGTTCTGAGGCCATGTCTGTACATGTTAGGCTCGTCAAGTTTAACCCGAGTGTTCTGCATGTGCAACACTGTCTTGCACCCGTTGTTTGTGAACGTAGAGTCTATCACACCCGATCATCCCGTGGTGTCTCAACACGACGAACTTTCGCAACGGTGCACACTCGGGGAGAACACAATTTTATCTTGAAATTTAAGTGAGGGATCACCTTATAGTGCTACCGTCGTACTAAGCCAAACAAGGTGCATAAAAGGATTAACATCACATGCAATTCATAAGTGACATGATATGGCCATGAACTTGTGCCTTTGATCTCCATCTTGAAAGCACCGGCCTGATCTCCATCGTCACCAGCACAACACCATGATCTCCATCATCTTGATCTCCATCAACGTGTCACCATCGGGATTGTAATGCCCTGCATGCTTCTACTACTATTGCTACCGTTTAGCGATAAAGTAAAGCATTACAAAGCGCTTAATGATTGACACGCAGGTCATACAATAATTAAAGACAACCCTATGGCTCCTGCCGGTTGCCGTACTCATCGACATGCAAGTCGTGAAATTCTATACATCACATGATCGTCTCATACATCACATATATCACATCATGTAATTGGCCATATCACATCACAACATACCCTGCAAAAACAAGTTAGACGTCCTCTAATTGTTGTTGCATGTTTTACGTGGCTGCTACGGGTTTCTAGCAAGAACGATTCTCACCTACGCATAGACCACAACTGTGATACACTAGTTGCTTTTCAACCTTCTCAAGGACCGCCTTTGTCGAATCCGATCCAACTGAAGTGAGAGAAACTGGCACCCGCAAGCCATCTATGCAAGAAGTTGCGGTCGAGGGAACCGGTCTCTCGTAAGCGTACGAGTAATGTTGGTCCGGGCCGTTTCATCTCACAATACCGCTGAACCAAAATCCGACCAAGGGAGGAAGCAATCTAAGCATCAACGGCCACAAACCTTTTGTGTTCTACTCGAGATCTCATCTACACATAGACCTAACTCATGATGCCACTGTTGGGGAACGTTGCATGGGAAACAAAAAATTTCCTACGCACACGCAAATCTATCCATGGTGATGAGCATCTACGAGAGGGAGAGTGGATCTACGTACCCTTGTAGATCGCTAAGCGGGAAGCGTTAAGAAACGCGGTTGGTGTAGTCGAACATCTTCGCGATCCAAATCGCCGAGCGTCCCGCGATCACATCACGATCCGTCCCGCGATCCAATCACGATCCGTCCCGTGAACTCATCACGATCTGTCCCGCGATCTCATCACGATCCGTCCCGCGATCTCATCATGATCCGTCCCGTGAACTCATCACGAACCGTCTCGCGATCTTGTTCACGGTCCTTCCGATCTAGCGCCGAACGGATGGCACCTCCGCGTTCAGCACACGTGCAGCTTGATGACGATCTCCACCGTCTTGATCCAGCAAGAGGAAGTGGAGAGGGAGAAGAGTTCATCGGCAGCATGACGGCGCTCCGGTGATGGTGGTGGAGCAATTCCGGCAGGGCTTCGCCTAAGCACTTCGGAAATCCGATCTAGAGGAGCACCGGTGGAACGGGTAGCACGTGGTCGTAAAATCTATGCAAAACCCATCTATTCCATCAGTATATATAGGAGGAGAGGAGGAGGAGGGATGGCGCAAGGCTGAGCCCCTCTTGGAGTCGGCCGAAGCCAAGGGGGAGTCCTACTCCTCCTCCACTCCTAGTAGGAGTAGGACTCTCCCTTTTTGCGTTTTTTCCACTCCTTTTCCTTTGGGACTCTTCCCCCAGTCGCATGGGCCTGTTGTGGCTATTCCACCAGCCCACTAAGGGCTGGTTAATACTCTCCCACAGCCCATGAAGCCTCTTGGGTCGAAATACCCCTCCCGGAGGTATCTCGGTACACTACCGGCACTCCCGGTACACTACCGATGAGCCCGAAACTTTTTCGATGACCAAACTGGGACTTCCTATATATGAATCTTTACCTCTGGACCATTCCGGAGCTCCTCATGATGTCCGGGATCTCATTCGGTACTCCGAAAAACCTTCGGTCACCACCATACATAACTCTATACTACCGAAACGTCACCAAACCTTAAGTGTGCAGACCCTGCGGGTCCGAGAACTATGTAGACATGACCAAGACACCTCTACGGTGAACAACCAATAGCGGGCCCTGGATGACCATATTTATTCCTACATATTCTACGAAGATCTTTATCGGTCGAACCTCTATGTGAAGGATTCAGTCAATCCCATATAACGTTCCCTTTGTTCTTCGATATGTTACTTGCCCGAGATTCGATCTTCGGTATATCCATACCTAGTTCAACCTCGTTACCGGCAAGTCTCTTTACTCGTTCTGTAATACAAGATCCCGTGGCTAACACTTAGTCACATTGCTTGCAAGGCTTTGTTGTGATGTTGTATTACCGAGTGGGCCCTGAGTTACCTCTCCGTCACACGGAGTAACAAATCCCAGTCTTGATCCATGCCAACTCAACAGACACCCTCGAAGATACCTATAGAGCACCTTTATAGTCACCCAGTTACGTTGTGACGTTTGATACACATAAGGCACTCCTCCGATGTCTGTGAGTTGCATGATCTCATGGTCATAGGAACATATACTTGACATGCAAAAAACAGTAGCAATAAACTGACACGATCATATGCTACGTTTGTAGTTTGGGTCTTGTCCATCACATCATTCTCCTAATGATGTGATCCCGTTATCAAATGACATCTCATGTCCATGTCTAGGAAACCTTAACCATCTTTGATGAACGAGCTAGTCCATTAGAGGCATACTAGGGACATAGTTTTGTCTATGTATCCACACATGCATCTAAGTCTCTGATCAATACAATTTATGGCATGGATAATAAACGATTATGATGAACAAGGAAATATGATAATAACTAATTTATTATTGTCTCTAGGGCATATTTCCAACAGATGCAGCATCAGTTCTTGGAGGGGTTTAAACCCGTAAACATAGAGCAGTACGATGGGACAACTGACCCAACCGTATTGATTGAGGATTTTCTCCTCCACATCCACATGGCACGAGGAGATGACCTCCACGCCATCAAATATATACCTCTAAAACATAAGGGGCCAGCTCGGCACTAGTTGAACAACCTCCCCAAAAACTCTATAGGATGGTGGGAAGACCTAGAGGATGCATTCCGATCTAACTTCCAGGGCACCTATGTTTGGCCGCCGGACTCCTCCGATTTGAGCAATGTCATCCAGAAGCCATGAGAGTCCGCGTGACAATTCTGGAATCGGTTCTTGACCAAGAAAAACCAGATTGTCGTCTGCCTGGACAGCGAGGCAATAGCCTCCTTCGGGCACAATATTCGGGATGAATGATTGGCCCGCCAGCTCGGCCAGGAGAAACCTCGGACAATGTCTTCCCTTACATCCCTCATGACCCTCTTTTGCACGGGCAAGGATAACTGGCTCACAAGATGGAGCCACTACCCCAAAGACCCCGGAACCTCTGACGTTTGGGATGGAAACGGGAAACCAAAGCACAATAAGAATAAGCACCAACACACCAACATTGATGCCGATGACATGGCCATTAACGATGGCTTTCGGAATTCCTGACCCGGGCAGCGGAAGAAGCCTCCTAAAGGCAATCACGATGGACCCACCCCGCTAGACAAGATCATGTAAAGGCCCTGCCAAATCCACGACACTCAGGAGAAGCCCGCTAACCACACCAACCATGACTGTTGGGTATTCAAACAGGCCGGCAAACTCACATCCGAGGACCAAGGCAAGAGCCCACATAGCAAGGACGAGGATGAGCCTCAGGGTACGATTGGTGGTAGACAAAAGAAGTTGCCCCTAGAGGTGAAAACAGTAAATATGATATATGCCACCCATATACCCAAGAAGGAGAGGAAGTGTGCCCTTCGGGAGGTCTATAGCGTAGAGCCTGTAGCCCCGAAGTGTAACCCATGGTTGGCGTACCTGATCACCTTTGATCGTCGTGACCACCCGACCAGTATCTGTCATGGAGGTTCGGCCACCCTCTGATGTCTACTGTGCAACCTTCTTGCAGACTCGTGTTGGGCCTCCAAGCGCAGAGTTTCATAGGACAGTGGCGATTTTCCCTCAAGTGGATGACCTAAGGTTTATCAATCCACGGGAGGCGTAGGATGAACATGGTCTCTCTCGAACAACCTTGCAATCAAATACAAGAAATCTCTTGTGTCCCCAACACACCCAATACAATGGCAAATTGTATAGGTGCACTAGTTTAGCGAAGAGATGGTGATAGAAGTGTAATATGGATGGTCGATATAGGTTAGTGCAATCTGAAAATATAAAAACAGCAAGGTAACTAATGATAAAAGTGATCCCAAATGGTATTGCAATGCTTAGAAACAAGGCCTAGGGTTCATACTTTCACTAGTGCAATTTCTCTCAACAATACTAGCATAGTTGAATCATATGTAAATACCTCTCATGCGACAAAGAGTTAACTCCAAAGTTACAAATAGCGGAGAACTAACGAAGAAATTATTGTAGGGTACGAAACCACCTCAAAGTTATCTTTTCCAATCAATCTTATGAGCTATCCCTATAAGTGTCACCAACAGCCCTAGAGTTCATACTAAAATAACACCTTAAGACACACATCAACCAAAACCCTAATGTCATCTAGATACTCCAATCTCACCACGAGTACGCATGGGCTTGATTATACGATATGCATCAAACAATTTCAGATTCATCATGTTCAATCCAACACAAAGAACTTCAAAGAGTGACCCAAAGTTTCTACCGAAGATTCAAGACGAAAACATGTGCCAACCCCTATGCATAGATTCTCAAGGTCACGGAACCCACAAGTTGATCACCAAAACATACATCAAGTGGAACAATAGAGCATCCCATTGTCACCACGGATATCGCATCGCAAGACATACCAAGTGTTCTCAAATCCTTAAAGACTCATTGCGATAAGATAACTTCAAAGGGGAAAACTCAATTCATCACAAGAAGATAGAGAGGGGAAAACTCCATATGATTCATCTATATTAATAAAGCTCGCAGTACATCAAGATCGTACCATCTCAAGAACACGAGAGAGAGACATCAAACACATAGATACTGGTACATACCCTCAGCCCCGAGGGTGAACTACTCCCTCCTCGTCATGGAGACCGCCAGGATGATGAAGATGGCCTCTGGTGATGGTTTCCCCCTCCGGCAAGGTGCCGGAACAGGCTCCCGATTGGTTTTTCATGGCTCAGAGGCTTGTGGTGGCATAACTCCCGATCTAGGTTTGTTTCTAGGGTTTTAGAATTTATAGGAGCACTTGGCATTGGAATCACGTCAAGGGGACTCCTGAGGGGCCCACAAGCTTGCTACGCGCGACGAGGGGGTGGACGCGCCCTGATGGCTTGTGACCTCCTCGGGACTCTTCTCCGATTTCTTTTTGCTCTAGTATTTTTTATATTTTCTACAATATTCTTCGTAAATTTTCAGCTCATTCCGAGAACTTTTATTTGTGCAAAAAACGACACCATGGTAGTTTTGCTGAAAACAATGTCAGTCCAGGTTAGTTCTAATAAAATCATACCAAAATCATATAGAATTATTGTAAACATGGCATGAATACTTGATAAATTATAGACACATTGGAGACGTATCACCCTCGTCCTAGACCCCATTATGGATGGGTATCACCTCACTAAAGTCCTCATGGATGGACGAAGTAGCCTAAATCTGATTTACTCAGATACGGTGAAAAAGATGGGTATAGATCCGTCAAGGATCAAACCCAGCAACACTACCTTTAAAGGAGTGAGCCTAGAAGTAGTGTTCGGCTCCCCCGATAATTTTCGAAGCGAAGACTTGATCTTAGACATTGTGCCTTTCCACAGCGGCTATCACGCCCTACTCGGCCGTACAATGTTCACTTGCTTTAACGCCGTCCCACACTACGCATATCTCAAGCTCAAGATGCCCGTCCCCAAGGGGATTCATCACTATCAACGGAAACATAAAGCGCTCCCTATAAACTGAGGAACATGTGTTGGCCCTCGCGGCTGAATTGCATTACAATGATGATCAGCAAACACCGACACCTGCCATCAAGGCACTGAAGGTTGGGAGGCGAGCTCGGCTTCAACCCAAACTCTCAGAAACTTATTCTCCCCATAAATAGGGACTTTCCCCCATCGCACAACCCTAGGACCAGCAAAGTACGTTCCAAGGAGGCACAACTTCGCGCTCAAAATTCAGTGGGCTGTGGTGGAGAAAAAGGGTAAGTGTTCGGCTGGAACGAACTACTACCATCAAATGTCTTCGGACAGACTGCAAGTACCATCAAGGGCCCGCTAAAGGTGTAAAGCTCACCCACACTTTGGTGACTTCTCAAGACCTTGTTTGAAGATCCGTTCGCCGAACAGTACCACCCATTGAGGTGCACCACTCCCTAGGAGGCGCAGGTGTAGAAAAGCGACAGGGCACATCGAGGACGTAAGGTCACCAATAGAAGAACCCTAGTACAACCACTCTTGTAAGATTTCCTTTTTTCAAATACCTGTAAACAGTTGCTTCGGCAATTCGAGCAATAAGAGTCATTGAGAAAAATAAAAAATCATTATACATGGTTGTCTCGTTGCCTTTTTTGGCACATATACTATTTTCTCCCTCTTCTCGCGAAACTGTTCAGTATGTTGCGAAGCAACGGCTAATAGACCGGAGGATCGAGTAAAAACTAAAAATCGCCTTATGGAAAATTAATTATGCATTCGGCGTCTTGGAATTCGCTTTATATGCATTGGTTTCGAACTATGTCTTGGGTCAATAGTTGGGTTTCCCGGCTCCTGTGCTTGCCCCTTTACGTTCTGCTTGTTCGGTAAAAGGGAAAAGGGAGAACCTCTGCGATTGTGTTTCCAGCTCGCCTGGTCAAACACCTCAGAGGAGAAAGCAAAAAATTGACTGTCATGCTATGCGAGAACCGGTGTGTGAATCCGAGCTTAAGTGTTATACTCAAGACCTCGTAAGAGGTCATTCCGTGTCATACGATGGGTTTGGTATTCGTACAAACCATGTGATATTGGCCTTCGTCGCGGTTTATCCGAACATCACAAGTCATAGGGGGCTAGTCATCAGCCTCCGGCAGTCCTTTTCGCGCCCCTATAGCTAAGTGAAAGAAATAAAGCATTATGGTTTGATTGCCTGGTCTGCTGCACACTACCGCTGATAACCCACAAGTATAGGGGATCAATTGTAGCCTTTCTCGATAACTAAGCGTGTCAAACCCAATGATGAGCTAAAGGTAGAACAAATTTTCCCTCAAGTTCTATCAACCACCGATACAACTCTACGCACGCTTAACGTTTGCTTTACCTAGAACAAGTATGAAACTAGAAGTACTTTGTAGGTGTGATAGGATAGGTTTGCAAGAATATAAATAGCACGTAAATAAAAACTAGGGGCTGCTTAGATAAAGAAACAACTAATTTAGTTTAACAAGTGTGAAAAAGTGGTGGTAGGAGTTGCGGAATTGTCCCTAGGCAATCGTTAACTAGACCGGTAATCATTATTGCAATTTTATAAGAGGGAGAGGCATAAGCTAACATAATTTGTCCACTTGGATCATATTCACTTATGATTGGAACTCTAGCAAGCATCCGCAACTACTAAAGATCATTAAGGTAAAACCCAACCATACCATTATAATGTATCAAGTCCTCTTTACTCCCATATGCAACAACCCACCTACTCGGGTTTATGCATCTGTCACTCAAGCAACCCACCATAGGGAAATCATGAAAACATTGCAAAACCCTATAGCGAGGACCCCTTACGCTTGCGCGACTCGGAGGGCACCATAGGACAACACCGATAACAAAATATGCAACTCAAACCAATCATGATCATCAATCAACCAATAGGACAACAAAAATCTACTCAGACATCATAGGATGGCAACACATCATTGGATAATAATATGAAGCATAAAGCACCATGTTCAAGTTGAGGGTACATCGGGCTTCGGGAGAGTGGACCGCTGTAGATAGATGGGGGAAGGTGATGGAGGTGTTGGTGAAGATGGCAGAGTTGTTGGAGTAGATTGTTGTGATGATGATGGCCCCGATGGTGTTCCGGCGCCACCAAGAGAGAGGGGGAGAGATCCCCCTCCTTCTTCTTCTTCCTTGACCTCCTCCCTAGATGGGAGGAGTGTTTCCCCTCGGGTCCTTGGCCTCCATGGCGGCGGATGGGCGAGATCCCCTTCGAGATTGGATCTCTCTCTCTATTTGTTTCCTTCTATTTTTGCACTCCTAGATTCTGGCCTTTCACCATTTCTTAAATATCCGGAGATCGTTAACTCCGATTGGGGTGAAATTTGGAGGGGACTTGCTTTATAAAAATATATTTCTAACAGACAAAGGACAGCTCCAACTGACCTAAGGGGTAGCCACAAGCCCTTAGAGCATGGCCAGTGGGGTGGGCCGCGCCTAGCAGGCTTGTGATGTCCTCGGGCATCGTCTCGTGTTGATTCTTTTTCCCAAAAATCACATATATTCCAAAAAAAATCCGTAAGTTTTTATCGTGTTTGGACTTCATTTGATATGGATTTTATGCGAAACAAAAAACATGCAACAAACAGGAAATGGCACTAGGCACTGGATCAATATGTTAGTCCCAAAAAATAGTATAAAAAGTTGCCAAAAGTATATCAAAGTTGTAGAATATTGGCATGAAACAATCAAAAATTATAGATACAACGGAGACGTATCAACCGCCTTCGGGTACCGATAGCTCGGCTAAGGGTTATAATGCATAACTAGAGACACCCCACGTAGTATCTACATGAGGGCTGAAGCCGACGACTCACAACTTTTAGTTTAAACGGCCACATCGGATTATAAAGGAATGCAAAACATTAAAAACATGATAAACCATGCAGAACTGATATACAAGCGTTCAAACATCTTCAGACATATTACGACGCATTCAATCGTACATGTCCTCTTTTAAACATTGTGACTCTATTGCCTGAGCGCCTTCCATTACTCCGGAGAAGTATAGCTTGGGGTGCCTATGCTCCTTCCCAGGAGGCGGCGGGGCGGTGGCTATCTTCATCGGATCAAACCCCGGCTAGTGCACCTTGGACTTCGCAAAGTCTATCCCAGCTCCCTCAATGCAGGAGGAACGCCTTAGTGCGTTGATCTAGAGCAAGGCGTTGCTCAGCTTCTGCACCAGGCCGAAGTAGCTATCCGGCAGTGGCTCATTGGGCCATAGCCGGATACAAGGATCCTTCATGGTCAGCTCCACCATCCGATGTAGCGCCATCAGCTACTTCAGCTCCTTGGCGAGAATATGAGAGCACTTGGAGGCTTCAAATTGCGCCCAAAACAGCCGAGCTTCATCTCCCTCTCCCCGTGAAGCCTAGAACTGTTTCGCGTCTGCTGCGCTCTTCTGGAGGTCGGAGCAGGCGCCTGAGGAACGCCATACCTAGGTAAGGAGCTTGAACTTGCTATCCTTGAAGACACACTTCAATAAATACGGCTTACCATCTATCATAACCTTCTCCTGGCGGATTTACTCCTCAAAGAACTGCCTGTCCATCTGCTCCTTTTGGAGATCGGTCTTCAGGGTGGATAGTTCGGCGGCCTGCTCCTTGCATTTTTGCTCAAGGACCTTGCACTTTTTGCCGGCGTCCTCGAGTTTCTGTTGGATCTCCTTCACCCGAGCCTTGTGCTTGTCGCTGGTGGCTCCTAAGGCGGAAAGCGCGATAGCCGCTTGTTCGGCCGCCGCCCTCTCGATCGCAGCCTCCTGCTTCGTAGTCTGCAGCTCGGCCTTGAGCTTCTCAATTTCCTTCGCCGA
Organism: Hordeum marinum; assembly: GCA_022496015.1. Classification (NCBI taxonomy): domain Eukaryota; kingdom Viridiplantae; phylum Streptophyta; class Magnoliopsida; order Poales; family Poaceae; genus Hordeum; species Hordeum marinum. The sequence goes on from CM039672.1 coordinate 394,562,349, forward strand.
GGCTGTGTAAGCATCAAGAATATGAATAATCCATTGACAGTATGATGAAGAACATTTTCGGATAGTGTCGTGGTTTTGTCACGACAGATGTCCGGGTCAACGGACTTGGGTTCGGGGCCATCGCTAACGTGATGGACTCAAAGGGGTTGATTGGGTTGATGGACACGAGTTTACCCAACTTCAGACCCTCACGTCGAGGTAATAGCCTACGTCCTGCTTGTGCTTGTATTGCTTGTTGTTTCGATTACAAGGGAGCTAAAGCTTGACCTAGTTCTCGATCACCTGCCTCTTAGTCGCCCCAGGTCTACATTTATATAGGAGGTCAAGACCACGGGTCGTACAAGTTGTAACGACTCTCATTGCCTATCTGAGTCTTCCTCCATCTTCTTTGTCCAAGTTGTCCCCGGGCGGCTTACACACCCGAGTCTTCTCTGTCCGGGCCACCTTCCGGCCCATCCTATGAGCCGCCAAGCGCCCTGGGCTCTAAGCCTACGGCTTACACTTGGTCCGGTGCACGAGCCGTCTGGTATAACCCGGAGCCCTTAGGGCGGGTCATACCGTGGGGTTATATCCCCAACATTAGGCCCCAATTGGATTTGAGCTTGCTCACTTCATCCTTTCTTCTTACTTTCTCGGCGAGTCGCCTAGAAATGACCCGTCGTGATGTCATGTCAACCCTGCAAAAATATTCGCCAACATATACATCAAATCCCTTTATTAAATGGCCATCCCGAAAATCGAGGCGTCCTCCTCGGTCGGATGGCTTCTATCGCCTGGATTCTCGCGCCCGCTCCGTTTTTCTTTCTTTTAAATAGGACCACCCCGGGCGGCATTTTCTCTTCCCGCTCGCTCTATCATCTTCGTCCTCCCGACGCTGCTATTTCTATTGCCTCCTACTCCGGTGCCGTTTCCGTTTCGCCATCGACAGGGCTGCTGCATCAACCTGTTGCGAACCAGAGTGCCTTCCGTATTCATCGCGTCAATGCCGTTAAGCTCTTCTCCCCTTATATCCGCAATGGCTCCGGTAGGGTTTTTCGCGGAAGCTCCACCGCCGCCGTTTTTAAATTCGGGCTCCATCAATGCCGACCATGTCTTGTGCATGAAATTTGAACGATAGGTCGTCCTCACCGCGTCGCTATGTATTGGGCGGTCCTCAATACTGTGTAGATCCATCGTGGCTCCGTTTCGTCATTTTAGGTTTTCCTTGTTTCGCCAGTTCATTCTTAGGTATGAAAATAGAAGTATTGCCCCTATTTTGTAGATCCATGATCATAACGGCACATTGTGAAACCTGTTTTTAGGACTTAGCCGAATTTTACCCCGTCTTCTTGCTATGTTGACCGACCACGCCGTTCCGGCTCTCATCAGCCGGATCATGGCGTCTCATCTATAGAGTCTTAAGCTCGTAAGTCGCCTGTAAATACTTGCCTTTTCTTGACTCGTTGTGTTTGATTTGCATAGTCTTAAACCGCCGCAATGTCTCGCGCATCCAATTCCTTCAACTGGGTCGGGTCTTGCATTATAGAGGAGTTCCTGATGGATTTCATACACACGGGCACCCTTCCTTCCAAAGTGGTCATCTATTGGTGGGTCCCGGGTGATGAATTGAGGCCCATTCCATAGGAAAGCGAGGTGGTTGTTTTTTCTGATTATATTGAACGTGGGTTCGTGCCCCCCGGCTCAAGGTTCTTCCGCGTCGTCCTTCACTTGTACAACCTCCATCCTCAAGTTCTCGCCCCCAACTCCATATCAAACATATGCAACTTTCAAGTGCTTTGTGAGATTTATTTGCAAATCAAGCCGTCTGTGGGCTTGTTCCGAAGAGTTCTTCTACGCGAACCGGCAAACCGAGGTGAAAGCTAGCCCGAGTCTAAAGCTGGGTGGAATTTCTATCCAGAGGCGCAGGGATATTACCTTTCCAGCTATGCAGATGTCGAGTCATCTGAAAGACTGGAATAAGACCTGGTTCTATTGCAAGGATATTTCTCCAGAGGGCGAGCCTCCATTGCTAGTTATCGTCCCGGCTCAAGACAACTTCTGAACTTCCTGGCCGACTGTCAGCTTCTGAGTGCACAAGGTATGAGCCGGCTCACGCCAAGATCAGAGCCCTCATGGCCAATGGTTTAACCGGACTTGACTTGATCCGCTGTTGGGTTTCCTGGCGGTTATGCCTTTAAGCCATAGAAGTCGCCTCATGTGCGAATACCAAGGCAAGTATGATGGTTCGTTATGCTTCAGCCGGTCCACCTTAACAGAAGACGACATCACTACTATTATCCGGAGTCTTGTCCATGAGACATCCGGAACTTGCAGCACTATTGGGCTAGCGCCTTTTAGTTCCATTAATCCTGCTCTAGATGTAAGGTGACTCTTCACACCCTTTTTCTCTTGGTTCACTCATATTTTGCCAATTTCATTACCGTTAACCAGATTACTTTTCTAGGCTGACTCTAATTTCCGGAAGAAGGAGTATGTCCCTCCTTTGAACAAGACCAAGAAGAAGGCCCCAGTTAAGAAGCACAAGAAGACCGCCCCACAAGAGGAATAGTTTGAATTGCCCTAGTCGTCCGGTTCAGAGGTAAAATCTTGGCTATTTTCTGCGATCTTGTTCTTTCATTTTACTAACACCTGCTTGACTCACACGATAATGTAGAGACAAGCCGCACCAACGCCCCTAAGGTAATCTATATTTCTTCTGGCTCAGAATATTTTGTCCCTCGGAACCCACGGCGAGTTATTGGAAAAGTTCCTATTTCTCATCCTCTAGCTTATCTAGATCCCCAATTTCTTTTGACAAAGCAACAACAGGCCAAACGTTGTCAGACCCGGAGTGCCGGCTCTACCGATCTTATGTCCAGATTACCGAATTCTTCGGTTCTGAAGAAGCGCCCCGCAGAGGTATGCATCTCCGCTTGATTTAGCTTTACCTTTGCAATCTCAATGATGTCTTATCTCTTCTGAATTGTCTCTCAGAGGTCACCGTCCTCTGGCGACTCTTCGGCAACCACCCTGCCGCCTCCCAAGATTAGTCCGATGTAAGTGCTTCCTCTAATCTTGCGTTCAGTTCTCTCAGCGGATGTAATCTTTGGGCTCTGACTTTCGTGCTTTTCAGGGCTCAAGCCAAGCGCCGAAAGACCAACAAGTCCTCACCTGGCCCTGCTGCCCCAGAGCCAGAGCATGTCCAGCCGGATTAGTCGTGGCCGGACATGGATCCCCCCGCAACATCTCAGGAGCCGGCTGACGATGTCACCCCAGAGAGCCCGCCAAGGGACCCTTCCAGGACGCCGAGCCCTATCCAAGTGGCCAAGGACACCACCGCTCCGGACGTTGTGGTTACTCGCACTAGCTTTCACTCTCCCCCGGCTCACGTGCTGACCAAGCATAAAGAACCGGCTGAAGCTTCAAGGAAATTGGAGTTTGAACCCTCTTCTCTAGACAAGATGACAACCAAGGACCTTCATGCTAGCTATATGGACCGGCTATCCACAAGCCGGGATCTGGAGCTCGAGCTAGTTAACCTCATGAAGCAGAAATATGAGGTATTCCTTTCTTCTCCTTATATCCTGACGTAGCCCCCAAGGGCCGGCTTAATCTTTCCAAAGGTTGAGTCGGGACTTTTTATAATCCTCCTTAGAAAATCCAGCTTATAGCCCCCAAGGGCCGGCTTAATCTTTCCAAAGGTTGAGTCGGGACTTTTCAAGTCGAACCTCTGAAAATAGACATTAGCCCCCAAGGGTCATGCATATTGCTTGCAATATGTTTGAGACTTGCCCGTTAATTCTATGCTTTGATATGTCACACGAAACTTTAACTGAAGTCGGGTCATAATTGGCCGACTTAAAAGCCGGTTTGGCAACTCAACAAGCTGCCCGGAGCGCTACAGATGAAAAATACTGGCTCCTGTCCGAGGAGTTGGTTAAAATCAAGGCCGACTTCACGGCTTTCAAGGAGTCTGTCGGGTCTGAGAAGGCTAGTTTGACTAAGCGGGCGGATGATGCTGATCAGCGATTGATGATCGTATCTGATGAGCTTCAATCTTTGAAACGCCACATAACCAAAATGATAGCCACCCTCTTTGGTGAGTTTTCGACCACTTTCAGTCAATTGGCATTTAAACGCTTGTGCTGGCGACTTATCATGAAACCTCCGACTTACACAGGTCCCAGGAGCCGCCAACTAGCTTCTGATAGTCTACTACCTTTGAAATCCATCTATACTCTGACAGAGAAACTCTACTGTGGTCCAATGTTCACCATCAAAGCCATGCAGTACAAAGATAAGATCCCTTCAACTCTCAAAGGGCTTTTGTAACTTTTTCAACTATGCCGAAGCAAATTGCCGAACTAAAGAAATCAGCCGCCCGACAAGGGGCAATTGCAGGCATCAGCCGGGCTTTGGCTTTCGCTTTGGAACTTACTCCGGCTGACATTATGGATGGGTTTCCCTCTAAGAAGGATGACGGCTCTGAATTCATGGAATTTGATTACACCCGGTGTATGAAGGATTCCAGGACTCTGTCCTCCATCTTAGCAGAAGAGGTTGACTTGGCAACTTATCAGGCGGCTTACAGTGCCGACCAAAAGAGGATTCTGTTGGGGAACATCGCATGGGAAACAAAAAATTTCCTATGCACACGCAAACCTATCCATGGTGATGAGCATCTATGAGAGGGAGAGTGGATCTACATACCCTTGTAGATTGCTAAGCGGGAAGCGTTAAGAAACGAGGTTGGTGTACTCGAACGTCCTCGCGATCCAAATTTCCAAGCGTCTCGCGATCTAATCACGAACAGTCCCGCGATCTCGTCACGATCCGTCCCGCGATCCAATCACGAACGTCCCGTGGCCTTGATCATGATCCTTCCGATCTAGTACCGAATGGACGGCACCTCCGCGTTCAGCACACGTGCAGCTTCATGACGATCTCCACCGTCTTGATCCAACAAGAGGGGGTGGAGAGGAGGAAGTGTTCACCGGCAGTGTGATGGCGCTCCGGCGATGGTGGTGGAGTGATTCCGGTAGGGATTCGCCTAAGTACTGCGGAAAACCGGTCTAGAGGAGCACCGGTGGAACGGGTAGGACGAGGCCGTAAATTCTATGCAAAACCCTTCTATTCCACCAGTATATATAGGAGGAGAGGAGGAGGGCTGGCGCAGGGCTGAGCCCCTCTTGGAGTCGGCCGAGGCCAAGGGGGAGGAGTCCTACTCCTCCTCCACTCCTAGTAGGAGTAGGACTCTCCCTTTTTGCCTTTTTTCCACTCTTTTTCCTTTGGGACTCTTCCCCCAGCCGCATGGGCCTGTTGTGGCTATTCCACCAGCCTACTAACAATTAATCCCGTATGATGTTCCCTTTGTTCTTCGGTATGTTACTTGCCCGAGATTCGATCGTCGGTATCTCCATACCTAGTTCAACCTCGTTACCTATAGATCTTAATGCCTAATATGAAAGCAGCTTCTCCTAGGTCCTTTATTGAAAAACTCTTGTTCAAATATTCCTTCACGCTTTCCAGCATTTCTATATTGTTTCCAATCAGCAATATGTCATCCACATATAATAATAGAAATGCTATAGAACTCCCACTCACTTTCTTGTAAATACAAGCTTCTCGGTAAACTTGTATAAACTCAAACGCTTTGATCACCTCATCAAAGCGCTTATTCCAAGTCCGAGATGCTTGCACCAGCCCATAAATGGATCGCTGGAGTTTGCAAACTTTGTTAGCATTCTCTGGATCGACAAAACCTTCGGGTTGCATCATATACAACTCTTCCTCAAGGAAACCGTTGAGGAACGCTGTTTTTACATCCATCTGCCAAATTTCATAGTCGAAATAGGCAGCTATTGCTAACATGATTCTGACAGACTTAAGCATCACTAAGGGTGAGAAAGTCTCATCGTAGTCAACTCCTTGAACTTGTGAAAAACCCTTTGCCACAAGTCAAGCTTTATATACGGTGACATTACCGTCCGCGTCTGTTTTCTTCTTAAAGATCCAATTGTTCTGAATGGCCTTTCGCCCTTCAGGTAATACTTCCAAAGTCCATACTTTGTTTTCAAACGTGGATCCCATCTCGGATTTCATGGCCTCTAACCATTTCTCGGAATCTAGGCCCATCACTGCTCCTCCATAGCTCGTAGGTTCATTGTTGTCAAACAACATGACCTCCAAGACAGGGTTGCCGTACCACTCAGGGGTAGTTCGCGGCCTTGTCGACCTATGAGGTTCAATAGCTGCTTGATCCGAAGCTTCATGATCATCATCATTAACTTCCTCTTCTACCGTTGTAGGTTCCACAGAAACATCTTTCTGCGTTGCGCTACTTTCTGGTTAAAGTAAAGGTTCAATAACCTCATCAAGCTCTATTTTCCTCCCTCTCAATTCTTTCGAGAGAAACTCTTTCTCAAGAAATGTTCCGTTTTTAGCGACAAACACTTTGCCTTCGGATCTAAGATAGAAGGTATACCCGACTGTCTCTTTCGGGTATCCTATGAAGACGCATTTCTCTGCTTTGGGTTCCAGCTTTTCAGGCTGAAGCTTTTTGACATAAGCATCACATCCCCAAATTTTAAGAAACGACAACTTTGGCTTCTTGCCAAACCACAGTTCATATGGCGTCATCCCAATGGATTTTGATGGTGCCCTATTTAAAGTGAATGCAACTGTCTCTAATGCATAACCCCAAAATGATAGTGGAAAATCAGCAAGAGACATCATAGAAAGCACCATATCTAATAAGGTTCGATTACGACGTTCGGACACACCATTACACTGTGGTGTTTCGGGCGGTGTCAACTGTGAAACAATTCCACATTGTCTTAAGTGACTGCCAAACTCATAACTCAGATATTCACCTCCTCGATCAGATCGTAGGAACTTAATCTTCTTGTTACGATGATTCTCAACTTCACTCTGAAATGGCTCGAACTTTTCAAACGTTTCAGACTTGTGTTTCATTAAGTAAATATACCCATATCTACTTAAGTCATCAGTGAACGTGAGAAAATAACGATATCCACCACACGCTGTCACATTCATTGGACCGCACACATCAGTGTGTATGATTTCCAATAAGTCACTCGCCCGTTCCATTGTTCCAGAAAACGGCGTCTTAGTCATCTTGCCCATGAGGCATGGTTCACATGTGTCAAGTGATTCAAAATCAAGTGACTCCAAAAGTCCATCAGCACGGAGCTTCCTCATGCGTTTTACACCAATATGACCTAAACGGCAATGCCACAAAAAAGTGGTACTATCATTATCAATTCTACATCTTTTGGCATCAATGTTATGAACATGTGTGTCATCACTATCAAGATTCAATATGAATAAACCCCTAACATTGGGTGCATGACCATAAAAGATATTACTCATATAAATAGAACAACCTTTATTCTCTGATTTAAATGAGTAGCCGTCTCGCAATGAACAAGATCCAGATATAATGTTCATACTTAACGCAGGCACTAAATAACAATTATTCAGGTTCATCACTAATCCCGATGGTAATCGAAGAGAGAGCATGCCGACGGTGATCACATCAACCTTGGAACCATTTCCCATGCACATCGTCACTTCGTCCTTTGCCAGCCTTCGTTTATTCCGTAGTTCCTACTTTGAGTTGCAAAAGTGAGCAACCGAACCGGTATCAAATACCCAGGCAGTACTACGAGATCTAGTAAGGTACACATGAATAACATGTATATCATATATACCTTGTTTGTCGTTGGCCGCCTTCTTGTCAGCCAGGTACTTGGGGCAGTTCCGCTTCCAGTGACCAGTTCTTTTGCAATGAAAGCACTCAGGTTCTGGCTTGGGTCCATGCTTGGGCTTCTTTGCAGGAGTAGCAACTGCTTTGCCATCCTTCTTGGTTTTACCCTTCTTGCCCTTGCCCTTGACTTTGCCATTTTTCTTGAAACTAGTGGTTTTATTGACCATCAACACTTGATGTTCTTTCTGGATTTCAGACTCGGTGACTTTTAGCATCGCAAACAGCTCGGCGACTGACTTGTTCATCCTGTGCATGTTATAGTTCATCACAAAGCTCTTGTAACTAGGTGGCAGTGATTGAAGAACACTATCAGTGATCACCTCTAGCGGAAGGGCAATTCCCAACTCTGCTAGACGAGTTGAATACCCAGACATTCTGAGTATATGTTCACTTATAGACCCGTTCTCCTCCATCTTGCAAGCATAGAACTTATCGGAGGTTTCATACCTCTCGATCCGGGCGTTCTTTTGAAAGATAAACTTCAACTCCTGGAACATCTCATATGCTCCATGACGTTCAAAACGTCTTTGAAGTCCCGGTTCTAAGCCATACAATATTGCACACTGAACTATTGAGTAATCTCCAGTATGTACCTCCCAAGCGTTCTTAACGTCTTCGGAGGTCATGTCTTCTAGTTTGTCACCAGGCGGTGCATCAAGGACATATGATTTCTGGGAAGCCGTGAGGATAATCCTCAGATTACGGGCCGAGTCAATAAAGTTACTTCCATCATCTTTCAGTTTAGCTTTCTCTAGGACGCATTAAAATTCAGGGGTGCTACTTCGCGAGCCATTGATCTACAACATAGATATGCAAAGTTCACATAGACTATTGTTCAAGATAATGAGTTTAGTTAATCCAATTACTAAAGCTCCCACTCAAATTGACATCCCTCAGGTCATCCGAGTGTCACATGATCCAAGTCCACCAACTCAAGTCCGATCATCACGTGAGTTGAGGTGGCTTCAGTGGTGAACATCATTATGTTGATCATATCTACTATATGACTCATGTTCGACCTTTCGGTCTCTTGTGTTCCGAGGCCATGTCTGTACATGCTAGGCTCTTCAAGCTTAACCCGAGTGTTCTGCATGTGCAACACTGACTTGCACCCGCTGTATGTGAACGTAGAGTCTATCACACCTGATCATCACGTGGTGTCTCAACAAGACAAACTTTCGCAACGGTGCACACTCGGGGAGAACACAATTTTATCTTGAAATTTAAGTGAGGGATCACCTTATAATGCTACCGTCCTACTAAGCATAACAAGGTGCATAAAAGGATTAACATCACATGCAATTCATAAGTGACAGATATGGCCATGAACTCGTGCTTTAGATCTCCATCTTGAAAGCACCGGCATGATCTTCATCGTCACCGGCACGACACCATGATCTCCATCATCTTGATCTCCATCAACGTGTCGCCATCGAGGTTGTCACGCCCTGCATGCTTCTACTACTATTTCTACCATTTAGCGATAAAGTAAAGCATTACATAGCTCTTAATGATTGACACGCAGGTCATACAATAATTAAAGACAACCCTATGGCTCCTGCCGGTTGCCGTACTCATCGACATGCAAGTCGTGAAATTCTATACATCACATGATCATCTCATACATCACATATATCACATCATGTAATTGGCCATATCACATCACAACAAACCCTGCAAAAACAAGTTAGACATCCTCTAATTGTTGTTGCATGTTTTACGTGGCTGCTACGGGTTTCTAGCAAGAACGATTCTCACATATGCATAAACCACAACGGTGATACGTAATTTGCTTTTCACCCTTCTCAAGGACCTCCTTTGTTGAATCCGATCCAACTAAAGTGAGAGAAACGGCCACCCGCAAGCCATCTAGGCAACAAGTTGCGTCAAGGGAACCGGTCTCTCGTAAGCGTACGAGTAATGTTGGTTCGGGCTGCTTCATCTCACAATACCGCTGAACCAAAATCCGACCAAGCAAGGAAGCAATCTAAGCATCAACGCCCACAAATCTTTTGTATTCTACTCGAGATCTCATCGAACCATCAACCTAGCTCATGATGCCACTCTTGGGGAACGTCGCATGGGAAACAAAAATTTTCCTATGCACACACAAACCTATCCATGGTGATGAGCATCTACGAGAGGGAGAGTGGATCTACGTACCCTTGTAGATCGCTAAGCGGGAAGCGTTAAGAAACGCGGTTGCTGTAGTCGAACGTCTTCGCGATCCAAATCACCGAGCGTCCCGCAATCTAATCATGAACAGTCCCGCGATCTCGTCACGATCCGTCCCGTGATCCAATCACGAACGTCCCGTCGCCTTGATCACGATCCTTCCGATCTAGTACCGAACGGACGGCACCTCCGCGTTCAACACACGTGCAGCTTGATGACGATCTCCACCGTCTTGATCCAGCAAGAGGGGGTGGAGAGGACGAAGAGTTCAACGGCAGTGTGACAGCGCTCCGGTGATGGTGGTGGAGTGATTCCGGCAGGGCTTCGCCTAAGCATTGCGGAAAACCGATCTAGAGGAGCACCGGTGGAACGGGTAGGACGAGGCCGGAAATTCTATGCAAAACCCTTCTATTCCACCAGTATATATAGGAGGAGAGGAGGAGGAGGGTTGGCGCAGGGCTGATCGCCTCTTGGAGTCGGCCAAAGCCAAGGGGGAGGAGTCCTACTCCTCCTCCACTCCTAGTAGGAGTAGGACTCTCCCTTTTTGCCTTTTTTCCACTCTTTTTCCTTTGGGACTCTTCCCCCAGACGCATGGGCCTATTTTGCCTATTCCACCAGCCCACTAAGGGCTGGTTAAAACTCTCCCACAGCCCCTGAAGCCTTTTGGGTCGAAATACCCCTCCCGGTGGTCTCCCGGTACACTACCGGCACTCCCGGTACACTACCGATGAGCCCGAAACTTTTCTGGTGACCCAACTGGGACTTCCTATATATGAATCTTTACCTCCGAACCATTCCGGAGCTCCTCGTGACGTCTGAGATCTCATCCGGGACTCTGAACAACCTTCGGTCACCACCATACATAACTCTATACTACCGAAACGTCACCAAACCTTAAGTGTGCAGACCCTGCGGGTTCGAGAACTATGTAGACATGACCAAGACACCTCTACGGTCAATAACCAATGGTGGGACCTGGATGTCCACATTGGTTCCTACATATTCTACGAAGATCTTTATCGGTCGAACCTCTATGTTAAGGATTCAGTTAATCCCGTATGATGTTCCCTTTGTTCTTCGGTATGTTACTTGCCCGAGATTCGATCATCGGTATCTCCATACCTAGTTCAACCTCGTTACCGGCAAGTCTCTTTACACATTCCGTAATACAAGATCCCGCAACTAACAATTAGTCACATTTCTTGCAAGGCTCATTGTGATGTTGTATTACCGAGTGGGCCCTGAGAATCCTCTCCGTCACACGGAGTAACAAATCCCAGTCTTGATCCATGCAAACTCAACAAACACCCTCAGAGATACCTGTAGAGCACCTTTATAGTCACCCAGTTACGTTGCGACGTTTGATACACACAAGGCACTCCTCCGATGTCCGTGAGTTGCATGATCTCATGGTCATAGGAACATATACTTGACATGCAGAAAACAGTAGCAATAAACTGACACGATCATAAGCTACATTTGTAGTTTGGGTCTTGTCCATCACATCATTCTCCTAATGATGTGATCCCGTTATCAAATGACATCTCATGTCCATGGCTAGGAAACCTTAACCATCTTTCAATCAACGAGCTAGTTCACTAGAGGCATACTAGGGACATTGTGTTTGTCTATGTATCCACACATGTATCCATGTTTCCAATTAATACAATTATAGCATGGATAATAAACGATTATCATGAACAAGGAAATACAATAATAAACGCTTTATTTATTGCCTCTAGGGCATATTTCCAACAGATTCGTGGCCCGCTTTATGAGTGTAAAGACTTGACACCCGCCCGCAGTAAGAACCTCTTTGCCTCTGACCTTGACCCGTCCCCTTTCTTTGAAGAAGGAAGTTTTGGAGCTCTAACCGACTGCAACTGGGACTTGGACAATCTCCATATCAAAGCAACCAAAGAACCGGAGCAGGATGACCCGCCAGCCAGCTGATCATGTATAGAAATTTTGTAATAGCCGGCTCTTCGTGACTTGCCGTATGGTGTCGCAATACTTGATCGATATTTTGGGCTCCAGAGAGGGCATTTGTAACAGACTAGCCGTAACTTTTGCTCTTCCTGAACTTGTGCCATCGTGCTTATATGAAAAAGTCTGGCTTTAAATCTGCGATCTTCCTTGTCCTTCCCTGTTGTATGCCTTTTCTGATTCTTCGTAGCTTAAGTCCTTGTATACGTTAGCACCATTTACACCTTTGGGAGGCCGGCTTAAAAGCGCAAGATGAAAATGCCGTATCTTCCCGGCGTGTGGATAGGAAACTTTTGCTTGGATCGAGAATCGGCCAAGAGGTTTTAATAAGCCTCACTCAGAGGGCAGGAAGCCCCCTGTATAACCATGGCTAACCATGTTTGCCGGAGATGGCATAAAAGTCGGCCGATAAGGTATTAGAAGCGATACCCGTAGGTAAGAAGCCACGTTCAGCAATATGGCGCAAACGCCGATTGATAGGGTTAGATAAGCTACACCCGTAAGTGGGAAGCTTTCTTGAACAACCATGGCTAATCGTGTTAGCCGGAGATGGCATAAAGCCGGCCGATAGGGTGTTAGAAGCGATACCCATCGGTAAGAAGCCCCCTTCAGCAATATGGCGTAAACGCCGGTCAATAAGGTGTTAGAAGCGATACCCCAAGGTAGGAAGCTACCCTCAACCGCGGCTAACCGTGTTAGCCGGAGATGGCATAAATCCGGCCGATAAGGTGTTAGAAGCGAGACCCGGAGGTAAGAAGCCACCCTCAGCAGTCATAGTTGATATATCAACTGGATTGTTTGTGAACTCTTCCGTGTATGAGCGAAGATGGGTGAAACAGCACAGGCCCCGTCTTGCAGGGATGCTACTTTCTATATAAATATGATATGTACAATGATAGTGTACAATGGTGAGTCTCGATACCTTTAAGTGTAATAAGGCCAGAGATGCGCTATGTTCCATGGCCGGCGGGTCTCCTGACCCGCCATTTCTGAGTCGTCCCGGATATCAATGAGATAGTACAACCCATTGTTGAGATTTCTGCCGACTACGAAAGGTCCTTCCCAAGGGGGAGATAACTTATGCATATCTGTCTGGTCTTGAATCAGCCGGAGCACTAAGTCACCCTCCTGGAACGTCCGGGTCTTGACCCTGTGGCTATGATAGCGGCACAGGTCTTGTTGATAAATCGCCGACCGGGCAGCCGCTCGCTCTCGTGCCTCTTCCAAAGCGTCCAACGCATCTTGACGTGCCGTCTCATTATCCGTCTCAACATAATCTGTCACTCGTGGCGAGTCATGCTGGATATCACTTGGTAACACCGCCTCGGCACCATACACCATAAAGAAAGGTGTATAGCCTGTAGATCTATTGGGGTGGTTCTAATGCTCCATAAGACGGAAGGCAACTCTTCTACCCAACACCCGGGCGTTTGTTGCAAAGGAACCATAAGCCATGGCTTGATGCCCCTTAAAATTTCTTGATTGGCACGCTCCGCCTGACCATTGGACTGTGGATGCGCAACCGATGAAACATCAAGCCGGATGTGCTCCTTCTCGCAAAACTTTTTCATAGCCCCCTTCGACAAATTTGTGCCATTATTAGTGATAATGTTGTGGGGGTAAACAAAATGGTAAATCAACTTTTTAACAAATTGGACCGTCGTAGCCGCATCACACTTGCTGATCGGCTCTGCCTCTACCCATTTGGTGAACTTATCAACCGCCACCAAGAGGTGTGTTTTCTTATCCTTGGACCTCTTGAACGATCCCACCATGTCAAGCCCCCAGACCGCAAACGGCCAAGTGATTGGTATCATCCTCAATTCTTGAGCCGGAACATTAGCACTCCGGCCGAACTTTTGACAGCCGTCGCACTTGCGGACCAGGTCCTCTGCATATTTGTGAGCCGTCAACTAGAAAAAACCTTGCCGGAAGGGTTTGGCCACTAAAGATTTTGAGCCGGCGTGGTGTCCACAGTCTCTAGCATGAATTTCATTCAAGATTTGCTGACCCTCTTCTGGTGAGACACAACGTTGAAAAACTCCAATCACGCTGCATTTGTGCAACTCACCATTAACCATTGTCATGGATTTAGAACACCGAGTGATCTGTTTGGACATGTTTTCATCATCAGGTAACTCGCCCCGAGTCAAATAGGCCAGGTAGGGCATAGTCCAATCTGAGATAGCATGTAGAGCCGGCACTAAGTCCCCCTACAGGTCAGCAATAGCCAAATCATCTTCCGAAGGTATCTTAATGGTCGGATGGTGTAAGACGTCCAGCAAGACATTGGACGGCACCGGCTTTCGTTGAGAACCTAACCATGATAGCGCATGCACCGCCTCATTCCTGCGACGATCAATGTGATCCACCTGATATCCTTTGAAGTGACTAGCAATAATATCAACCGCTTGACGGTAAGCCTCCATCCGCGGGTCTTTGGAATCCCAATTGCCCGAAAATTGTTGAGCCACTAGATCTGAGTCGCCCAAACAATGTACCCGGCTTAAATTCATCTCCCTGGCAACTCTGAGACCATGAAGCAGAGCCTCGTACTCAGCTGCATTGTTAGTGCAAGGGAACATCAGCCGGAGCACATAACAAAACTTATCACCGTTGGGAGATGTCAAAACAACTCCTGCCCCTAAACCTTCTAACTGCTTGGATCCGTCAAAGTGTATAGTCCAGTATGTGTCATCCGGCCTTTCCTCGGGACCTTGATATTCCGTCCAATCCTTTATAAAATCCACAAGAGCTTGGGACTTGATAGCCGTACGAGGCACATATTTTAGATTGAGAAATCCCAACTCCAATGCCCACTTCGCAATCCTTCCAATGGCTTCTCTGTTATGGATTATGTCCCCCAATGGAGCAGAACTAACCAAGGTTATCTGGTGCCCTAAAACATAGTGCTTTAATTTGCGGCTGGCCATGAAAACCACATATACCATCTTCAGCCAATGCGAATACCTTTGCCTGGACTCCGTCAGGACCTCACTGATATAATAAACTGGCCTTTGAACCGGATCTTCCTTCCCAGATTCCTCGCGCTCGACCACAATTGCAGCGCTTACTGCCCGGTTATTAGCCGCCACATATAGAAATAACGGTTCTTTCTCAGTCGGAGCGGCCAGCACCGGCGGCTCAGTCAGCTGTTTTTTGAGCACCTCAAGTGCTTCAGCCGCCGCCTTGATCCAAACAAATTTGTCCGTCCTCTTCATCATCTGATATAAAGGAATAGCCTTCTCTCCAAGGCGGCTTATGAAATGGCTCAATGCGGCGATCCGCCCCGCCAAGCGCTGGAAATCGTTAATACAGGCCGGCTCTGCCAGAGAAGTAATAGCCTTGATTTTATCCAGGTTAGCCTCAATGCCACGTTTAGAAACCAGAAAACCCAGGAGCTTGCCAGCCGGAACACCAAAGACACATTTAGTCGGGTTAAGCATCATCTTATAGACCCGGAGATTATCAAAGGTTTCCCTTAAGTCGCCCAAAAGGGTCTCCTTCTTCTTGTATTTGATCACAATGTCATCTACGTAAGCATGGACGTTGCAGCCGATCTGACTGTGAAGGCAGTTCTGCACACATCGCTTATAAGTCGCCTGGGCGCTCTTGACCCCGAAAGGCATAGATACATAACAGAAAGCCCCGGAAGGTGTAATAAAAGCCGTGTTCTCCTGGCCTTTAACCGCCATCTTGATCTGATGATTTCCTGAGTAAGCGTCCAGGAAACACAAGCTTTCACAACTCGCCATAGCATCAATGATTTGATCAATACGAGGGAGGGCAAACGGATCAGCCGGGCAAGCCTTGTTAAGGTTCATGTAGTCCACACACATACGCCACGTGCCGTTCTTCTTGAGCACCAGCACCGGGTTAGCCAACCACTCCGGGTGAAAAACCTCAACAATGAAACCCGCTGCGAAGAGCCGGGCAACTTCTTCCCCAATGGCCTTGTGTCTCTCCTCATTATACAGTCGTAGAAACTTCTTAATTGGCTTAAACTTTGGATCCACATTAAGGCTGTGCTCAGCAAACTCTCTCGGTACACCCGGCATGTTAGAAGGTTTCCATGCGAAGATGTCCCGATTCTCACGCATGAATTCGATGAGCGCGCTTTCCTATTTGGGATCCATGTGAGCTCCAATGATGAACTGTTTGGATGAGTCGCCCAGAGTGAAATCTACCGCCTTAGTATCATCCGTTGAAAACTTGAGGGGCGGCTCAACCTCCATGGTAGGCTTTTTCAGCGGGGTCATGTCCTCCGGGTCAACATTCTCCTTATAAAATTTAAGCTCCTCCTGAGCGCAACTGGATTCTGCGTAAGCCGCATCCCCTTTTTCGCACTCAATAGCTGTATTTCGGTCACCATGAACAGTAATGGTACCATTTAAACTGGGCATCTTGAGCTGTAAGTACACATAGCAGGGCCTAGCCATGAACTTAGCATAAGGCGGTCGTCCAAACAATGCATGGTAAGGACTCTTGATCTTGACCACTTCAAACCACAAGGACTCCACCTTGTAATTATACTCGTCACCAAAAGCCACCTCTAAAGAAATCCTGCCCACCGGATGCGCTGACTTGCCTGGCACCACCCCATGAAAAACGCTGGATGAGGACTTTAAATCCTTATCAAGCAATTTCATCCGCCGAAAGGTATCGTAGTAAAGGATGTTGATACTACTGCCTCCGTCCATCAGTACCTTGTTCACCATATATCCTCCCACTTGGGGGGCCACAACCAAAGCTGGCCGCCCTGGGTCATCGACACGCGGCGGGTGATCCTCCCGGCTCCACGTTATGTCATATTCGGACCATTTTAAATATTGCGGTAGAGCCGACGCAACTGCATTGGCCGCCCGCTTGCGCAACTTCTGGTCCCGTTTGTTGAGGTTGGTCGTGAAGACATGATACTGGCCGAAATTGAGCTGTTTCGGATTACTCTGATAACCAGACTGATTACACTGTTGCTGATTGTTGTTACCAGAATGTTGTTGGT
Organism: Hordeum marinum; assembly: GCA_022496015.1. NCBI lineage: Eukaryota > Viridiplantae > Streptophyta > Magnoliopsida > Poales > Poaceae > Hordeum > Hordeum marinum. Next base: position 394,579,280 of record CM039672.1, read on the forward strand.
GTCCTCCTTGAGTACCTTGACCTGGATGAACGGACCCTGAGCCACCGGTCCCAAATCCGGCCCTTGACCCGCCGCGTCCTGAGCCGCCTGGCGGGCCACCGACCTGATCGTTGGGTTGTGTAAAGTGATTCTTGAGTTTCTGCATAAAATGGCACTCACCCCATGTATGGTTCGTCGGCTTATCGGGCTGACTGTGATCAGGACAGGGCTTCTTAAGCGCCTCTTCCAAATTGAAAGGAGGCCTGTCCTTGCCAAAAGGTGGCCTAAACCTCCTGTTACCCTTAGGGTGATTCTGACTGGTGCTTGCATTGGCCACCAGCTCTGATCCGGCATCGGGATTCTTGCGCTTACTCTGGTTACCATTATTTGCCACACCCTTGATTTGACTATTCTTCTTGCCTTGGCTGGCCTTCTCTTCGTCGGAACCCAAATCCTTTTTATTGTCAGAGTCGGCATATTTTGTGAGAACCGTCATGAGCTCTCCCATATCCTGACACGTACGCTTGAGTCGGCCGAGTTTCTGCTTCAAAGGGATAAAGTGGCAGTTCTTCTCTAAGATCAGCACTGCCTGAGCCGCCGTGATCTGCTCCGAGGAGTGGATGATTGTTGAGACCCGGCGAACCCAATGATGAGCCGACTTATTCTCCTGCAGAACACAGTGATCCAGATCCACGATGGTCATAGGCTGTTTGCATGTTCCTTGAAAGTTTTTGATGAACCTGGCTCTCAGCTCCGCCCATGAATTGATAGTATTGGATGGCAATCCCTTTAACCATGTGCGAGCTCGGCCTTCAAGCATCATGATGAAGTACTTGGCACAAACCACCTCGCTGACATCCAACATCTTCATGGCTAGCTCGTAACTTTCCACCCAAGCCTCTGGGGGTAAATCTGCGGTATAATTCGGGACCTTGTGGGGTCCTTTGAAATCCTTTGGCAACCGCTCACTCTGTAGAGCTGGGGACAAACACGGCACTCCTACCGCCCTGGTGGTCACTCCCACCCCTATTGAAATGGAGGGCGCGGGATATTGGTGAGCCGCCGCGGCTAGAGCTGCTGCCTCTTGCTGGCTTCTTTCCCGGTTTACGATTGCTTGTGCGTCTGGCTAATGACCCATCGGAATCTCTTTGTGCCAGTTACTGCTGGAACCCGCCGGTGACACGTAGTGCCGGCTGAAGCTCCGGCTGGGGAGAGGAGTTGAATGAACATGGCTCCGGCTATGAGTATACTTCTCCTCCTGGGCCATCGCCGTCTGCAGGTATCCAATGGCATTCCGCACATCCTCCGCAAAGGGCGTTTCATCCAGAATAGGAATTGTCTCAAGCCGGGTGGCTGCCACCACCATATTCTCTGTCATGTTAGAATAATGACCCGCAGCATCGGAAAAGCCGCTGGTGAGGCCGGGTTTTGTCAGGCCAGATGAGTTGCTGGTTGAGCCGTCGGGCCGCTTCCAGGCGCCTCCGTTGCTCGCCCCGTCCCTGGCTTGTTGAAGAGGTTCCTTGCCTCATAATGTTTCGGCATGCGGGATTGATGCCTCACCCGATGCACCGCAGCTGCCGAGTGTTGCTCCAGCTTGAGACGAAAAGCGTCTGTCTTGATGCGTTCCACCTCTTGCTCCATCTGGATCCTTAGCTCAGCCATCCTCTGTTGCTCTTCTGCCATCCAGTCCTTGATTCTTACGATCTCTAAGTTCCGAGCTGCTTGGTTGTCCGGTGTAACCTCAGTGACCATTAGGGCTGCGAGCTCGTTCATTTTTTCCAAAAGAACTTCGGCCGGCGGTGGCGGGTTAGCGCCTGAGGTTGCGGCTCCCGCGGCAGTACCACTCGTGCATGGGACTGATCCCCCATGAACACGGCAGCATGAACCGAACGCTCAAGATCGTAAACCGACTCTGACTCAGGGAACAGCTCGCTATTGCCCCCGAGGCTGCCGTTGTGAAGCTGGTAAACCGACTCTGTTTCTCCACTTGAAGATTCATCCTCTGAATAGACAAGAGTTTCCTGCAATCCGGAAGACTCTAGACCCATACCTTGAGTGAAGCCCACGAAGACGTGCTTCCGACCCGAGTTAACGCGGGTGGGTTACACTTTACCGGCGGTTTTCCTACGCCGAGCCGACTCGACGGTGTTGGTGGAGATATCCGTCCCGGGAGTAGATCCGTCAACCCTTCCGATGAAAACGTGGATCCCGCCGAACGGAACCCGAAATCCATATTCCACAGAATCAGCATCAAGCCCCTAGCCAGCGTCGTCGATGTAGAGCTGACCATGGCGAATCTTGCTCATCCTTCCAACTACGTATCCCTCGAGACACGGAAGAGAGCCCTTTAAAAACTCAACACCACCGAGCGCAAGCCCCACGGTGGGCGCCAACTGTCGTGGTTTTGTCACGGCAGATGTCCAGGTCAACGGACTTGGGTTCGAGTCCATCGCTAATGTGATGGATTCAAAGGGGTTGATTGGGTTGAAGGACACGAGTTTACCTAGGTTCGGCCCCTCATGTTGAGGTAATAGTGTACGTCCTGCTTGTGCTTGTATTGCTTGTTGTATCGATTACAAGGGAGCTAAAGCTTGACCTAGTTCTCGATCACCTACCTCTAAGTCGCCCTGGGTCTACCTTTATATAGGAGGTCAAAACCATGGGTTGTACAAGTCGTAACCGACTCTCATTGCCTATCCGAGTCTTCCTCCATCTTCTCTGTCCAAGTTGTCCACGGGCGGCTTACACACCTGAATCTCCTCTGTCCGGGCCACCTTCCGGCCCATCCTATGATCCGCCAAGCGCCCTAGGCTCTAAGCCTATGGCTTACACTTGGGCCGGTGCACGAGCCATCAGGTATAACCCGGAGCCCTTAGGGCCGGTCGTACCGTGGGGTTATATCCCCAACAGATAGTGAGTCTGGCTTACCTTGCGCCTCGTCGAATCTCTTGTTAAGAGTATTAAGCTCGTCTTCGGAGCTTTTGAGCTTCTGATTCAGCTCGTCTAGCTCGGCGGCATTCACAACCGCCGCTGACAATGAAGCCTATAAAAAAAATCCCTATTAGGTTACATGGGTTAAAAACTTCAGAACTGTCATCAATACGATCCAATGTCCGGTCCTCTTAAGGGCTGTTAGAACATTCCGAACATATATAGTCCAGTACATAATTCAGATGATGATCTAGGATTGATCCCCAGGAGAGTTTTTCCAAACTCACTTAGGGCTCGAGGGCTGACATGTACATAATGATAACACAAAGAAATTAATATTTCACAAATAGAGCATTACGTGGCTCACCTGAAAGCCCGTCAGGAGACTATTGAAGGCCTCCTTCAGTCCGTTGTCGATAGACTGAATGCTCTACAATACCGAACCCATAAGGGTGCGGTGCTCCTCAGAGATGGAGGCGCTCGATAGAGCCTCCCTGATAACCGGCCACCCTTCGGTCGGTGGTGCCGGTGGTGATCGGATAACCCGGTCGCCAACAGGGGATTGAACCGGTGCCTCCGGAGGCGTGGTGCACTCCAGAGATGTCCTCGGAGGAGATTGAACATCCCCTTGTCTGATCCCTTCGGTGTCTGGGCGGGGCTCTTCCCCTCGGTTTTTGGTAGCCGAGGTGTTAGCCTCGACCATGACGACGTCACCCCCGCCGTTGGTTCCCGTCTCCACAGGAGTCTATTGGGATGACACCTCCATGGCATCCTTCGTGGCGCCCGAAGGAGTGGGATGCGATGCTGTCCCACTCTCCGCTAGCTCGACGGGCGGGGTCTCCCCGTCCAAAACCTGTTCAGTGGGGAGAACGCGAGGTGGGTTGCAAAAATCAATAAGCGCTCACATGTTAATAACCTTTCAAACTCATCGTTAATAGTCAAGTAAGTCTTCGGATCCTTACCTTCGAGGTGGGGGCTTGACCCTTAGGTTCCTTTGTGGAACCCTCTTGAAGTCACCGGACTCGGTATCTGAGTCCAAACTGTCGTCGGACAAAATTACTTGTGCCCAACGCACTTTCTTCGGGGCAGGAGGGGGTACCTCCTCTTTGGCGTCCGATGACGCCGCCCTCTAACTTGCGAGGGGGAATTGCCTTCCCCCTCGTTGTCAAGCTCTTCCTCCTGATTGGAGGAGGCATGGGTTTCCACGGACATAGCGTCTCGCTGGTACCTTATACGCAGGCCTTCTCGGCCTGGTTTATTCTTCTTCTCCTTCTTTGCTGGTGCCTCGTAAGGGCCCCGACGAGCATCAACGACAACAACCTGGACCTGATGTCTTTGGGCTGGGCACCGGGCAGTCGATGCCCTTGTCCTTGCTCATCCATTTCTGCAAAAGTGGTCGGAGAGGTGCTTACATTTTCTTGAGGAAAAATAAAGCCGATCAAACAAAACTGTGTTATACCTGGGTAGGAGGCTTATCGGCGTGTAGACCCCGATCCTCCTCATCAGCTGGCCAGTCCTTCTGCACCTTGAACAATGCCTTCCATAGCTTCTCCCGAGTTGTGCGGAAGAGCTGACGAATAGTAGGCTCGTTGTCAAGCCGACAAGCCCACATGGGAGAGCTTCGGCGCTGGCTGGGGAGGATGCGCCGCCGGAGCATAATTTGGATCACATTGGCCAGCGCAATATCGTTTATGATCATGAAGGCGATGCATTTCTACCGATTGTCCACCTCCTTATCCGACCCCCAGTCGAGGCCCTTTCGGAGCCATGAGGTCAATCTGATGGTGGTACCAGATATGAATTTAGCCGGAGCAGCTCGGCCTTCCTCCCTTGGCTCGGTGATGTAAAACCACTCTTTTCTGCCATATTTTGATGGAGTTGATGAAGGTGCCGGATGGCCATCCGACATGGGGGAGTTTGCTGATGATAGCCCCACTGCAGTCTGCGTATTCGCCTGCGACACACTTTGGCTTGATATTAAATACCTTGAGCCAAAGTCCAAACTGTGGCTCGATTCGCAAGAGGGCCTCACACATGATGATGAAGGCCTATATATGCATGAAGGAGTTAGGCGGGAGGTCGTGGAAGTCAAGGATATAGAAGAACATTAGCCCCCTGACGAAGGGATGGAGTGGGAAGTTCAGTACCCGAATGAAGTGGGGGATGGAGACCACCCTCTCGCCTGGCTTGGGGGTGGGGATCACCTGGCCCTTCTCCGGTGCACGGTGGTCGATGTTGGCGGGGAGGTAGCCTGCGTCCTTGAGGTCCCGGATGTCCCGGTCGGTGACCGTGGAAGCCTCCCACTTGCCGTTGGAGCCAGAACCAGCCATGGATGAGGTCGGAGGGGGGAGTTGTGGAAAACCTAGATCCGTGCTCTAAAATCTCAGGAGATTGGGGAAGCACAGGGTGCGAACGGGAAGCATGTTTAGGCCTTGGGGTTTTCTTTCCCTTTTATGAGGCTTATCGCCATTCAGCCTCCCTTTCTTGCGCCGCATATCGCTCCGCTTACCAAGATGTGCATGCCGTTATGCGCGTATGATTAAACATATCCCGTGTGAAACGGAGAACGATCTGTGCATTGATGGATCGTGCTGATGAAAACGGCCTTGAACCGTGGTTCGAGTTTTTGCAATTTGTCCAATGGTCGTGGTGGGCCTTGAACTTTCGTCAGAAAGGTTGTCAGAAAACTCTGTTCGCTCCTTGACGCTTGGCCTTCGGGGCTAAGTTATTCACGATGTTCGGACGAGCCTCTAATTGGAAAACTACATGTCATGGGAGGCTGAACTAAACTCGGAGGGAGGACCTCGCCTCGCAAGCCGAAGACTCTGATTATACGAAGCAACTGGAGCTAAGACCCTTTGCGTTGGAGGCAAGTTCGAGGGATACTAAGGGAGTCCTGGTTTAAGGGGTCGTCGGGAGGCCGGCCTGTTTCTTATGGGCCGGATTGTATGGGCTCCTTGCCGAGCATTGGATCAATTGAAGGCCCTGTCTCCAGGAAGGAAGCTTCGGAAATCTTGGTGTGTCTTCCATGTTTCGAGTAGTGAATATATACATGTTTATCTCTTCGACGTGTAACCGACTATGTGTAAACCCTAGGTACCCTCGACATCTATATAAGCCAAAGGTTTTTAGGTTGTAGAGAGAGGATGACTCATCTAGGGTTTAGTTATTTGATCTCGAGGTAGATCGACTCTGTAACCAACATACCATCAATACAATCAAGCAGTACGTAGGGTATTACCTCTATAGGAGGGCCCGAACCTAGGTAACAATAATCTCTTTCGTCTCCTGTTACCATCGATTCTAGTCTCACAACTTGGGACCCCCTACCCAAAATCTGCCGGTTTTGACACCGACTTAGCAGTACCGTGGCTTCCCGCATTATTGCTAGGTAAAAATTACGCGCTACTCCTATGGTTTTCCTTGGTAGTGGGAGGGGAGGAGTGCTGGCCTTCCTGGGTCCTAAGCGGTAGCGACCTCCCATGCACTACTCTTCGTTGCTGCATGCAGCACATGAGGACATACCGACTTTGTTGGGCACGGCCTCAGTGTTGTCCTCCTCCTTGTCGCCGGTCTCCCCTAATGACGACATGCCCTCCACATTGTAATCGTCCTTGGCTTGGCTGCAACCGCCCCCTCTGCCACCCACTGCCGGTACCACCAACGGCTGAGGCAAATCTCGTGGGCAGAGCGGTATGACTCTAGGAGAACCTCCTGCTTCGTCATGTCCGTGTCGGGTGTGGCCTCCCTGTCGGCGCCGAGATGCTCCTCCGCCTATAGGTGCCCCTTCGCTGCCTCGCCCTTCCCTTTATGTCGGGACCCCACACATTGCAATACATATCACACGTACGCATAACATGCAAGTATGTGTTGGTACGATATGGCATCACAACATAACTCTATGAGTCATGTATTTATTGAAGACTCATAAGAGACAACAAAGTGTGATATTACAAACAAGGGTAACATGACCCAACACTCAAAGTCATACAAGCAACAAGTGGAAGCATATCATGTTTGGGTACAAACATCTACTAAAACTTACCGGAGGAGCTTGAAAATCTACAACAACCCTCCCAAAGGAGCCAGACCTCTTTCAGTGATTCCCATGCTAATCCGGTCAATGTCAAACTTCGGGTAAAAATCATTAGTGAGACTAATATCTCCTCTACAAAAACATAAATAAGCAATTGTGAGTACAAAGGTACTTATCAAGACTTACATAAGAACTATCCACATATGCATCAGTATCAAGAAGGGGGTTGTGGATCTTATTACAGCAAACCAACTTTGACTCTTGGCCGACCTGTACTATGATCATGAATGCTTTCTTTCAGGCAGAACAACGCACACGAGTCCATATATTCACCACATCAATACACTACAGTGGATCCTCTCTCGTCTTCTTACGAAAGGGCCATCCATGGCACTCACACTTATCTTGCAACTTTTAGAGTATCCATTTCAAATTGTCTATGAACAATGCAAGTCTCCAAGTAGTCCATACCTAAGGACGCGGCTATTCGAATGGAAGAATTAACCATACAATGGTATACTTCTTCGCACACGCTCCCACCACTCATCACAATACACACTTCATGCATCTCCTCAACCTTCAAGCGGAAGCACTAGCGTGGGAGTTGGCCATGACCGTTAGCCACACAAGACCCTAGTCTAGGTTTATCACCTATTTGAGGCTGAAGCCGCAAGGAAGTCCGACCGAAGTTTCCTATACTTCCACAAACGATGTGCGCAGGGTTCCATAGGCCCACCATTCGGGTGCCACTTTGTACAACGTGCGAGTGTGCATCTATCGCATCTAAGCCCACCTTGTCGGGTAACGCTAAGCACACCCCCGAGCTCTACAAACACCAGAAACTAGTTGCAACTCCTAGACAGATTACACGACGATTAATAGGCTGAGAGGTGCCGAGTTATTGGAACCCAATGTCTGGTAGTAGCTAGTATTGGATCACATACACAGAACTCAGTTCTTAAGGACAGTCCCAATGAGACAACCCCCCATGTACTCCTACACGGCCTCTCATCACTACCTTTACGAAAACGGATTCACACACTTAGCTCTCACACAACAGGACATGAACCCATCCATTCCGATTCATCGTCCAGACGGATCAGATCTGACACGACTAAAGGATAGCAGGCACAATAAGCAAGTTTGGATGAGTAGGTACAATAAGGCTCAGGCAGTTGCTACTCATGCTAAGTAGTTTGAACTATTTACTGTGATAAAGACGTCATGCAAAGGAATGGGTTCAACTACCATAAGAGGTAAAAGTTGTATTGTTGTTGTCCTAATGCAGTAAAAGAGTAGGAGCGAGAGAGTGGGTTTATATCAGTATGATCAAGGGGGGTTTGGTTACCTGGCACTTCTGTACATAGCATTGACTCTTCATCAGTGACATCGACCTCAACGTTGGAACAACGTCTACCGAGAGGGAACAACATCGGCAAACAGGAAAAGAACAACATTTACTTCATGGAAATGCAACATTGTGATGCAGTATCATGACATGGAAACATGCTGTTGATTGAGCTAATGCATATACATTACAGGAATCAGAGAATTTATCATCCGCCCAGCTGATGGCAAAGAAACTCTGCCAAAAAACAGACAACAAAGAACGAGCTGATGGCAAAGATTTTGTTTGCCATCAGTTTGTTCTTTGCCGTCCATTGGCAGACGGCAAAGATACACCAGGCAGATGACAAAGAGACCAGACGGACCCCACTACACCATGGATGGCATGGTTACCCTCAGCTGCCTCTTTGCCATCTGCTAGCAGATGGCAAAGGGGATGGGCACATAACAGAACTCCCCACTTCTCTAGAAAAACAGAACTCCCCACCGGGCCGGTACGCCTCTCTCTCCCCCAGTACTCCCCACCTCTCTCCCCCACTTCCCACCTCTATCTCTCTCTCCGGCACGCCGCCTGCACCACCACCCCGCGCCACCCGCACCACCGCCGGCCTCCTCGCCATCCGCACCACTGCGCCGCCCGCACCACCGCACCACCGCGTCGCCTCTCCCTGCTCGTGGCTCCCCCCTTCCGGTGCCCCCAACACCGCTGGCCCCCTCGCCGCCCCACCGCCGCCGCCCCCCTCGCCGCCTCACCGCGGATCCCGTCCCCTTCGCCCCCACCACGGATCTGGTCCCCTCTGCTCCCCTAGCGTTAGTCACCTGCTGCTCCACTGCCGCCGTGCAACTCCTGCTCCAGCGCCGCCAGCCACCTGCTGCTCCATTGCCGCCGGTCGGCTACTGCTCCATCACTGCCGTCCACCTGCTTCTCTAGCGCCGCCGCCGACCTGCTGCTACATCCCCACCAGCTGCTGCTCCAGTGCCGCCGGCCACCTGCTGCTCCAGTACCTGCACTACACCGACCACCTGCTGCTCCAATACCTGCACCATACCGGCCACATGCTGCTCCAGTACCTACACCACACCCCGCGGTGAGGACCCTTTCCCCCTCCTCCTCGTCTGCCCCCATCTGCCCCCCGGTGAGCACCCTTTCCCCCTCCTCCCCCTCCGCCATAGCTCAAATATGCAGACTACCAAAGTCCTTTTTTTAAACGCAAGATCAATCTTGTATTTTGGGATGTATATCTCACTAGAGCTAATGAGCATAATAGCTTTGTTCGCCCAAGATCAGTTTGTTCCAAATATGTGTTGCCTTCTTTCATGTGGCCATTGTCTGTTATCCATCTACATGTGTTGTAATCAATCAATCAATTTAATCTGATAGTGCTGGTAACCTAATGGCTTCAGGGGACTCTTAAGGGGTTTGTACTGGGCCAGCAACACCATCCTCGACGAGTCTAACGAGAGGGTCTACTAGACAAAGGTACTACTAGCTACATATTATACCTTCTCTGCTCACTGGTAGCATTGTATTTCTATGATGATCATGAGTGCCATTATATTGTATACCGAAGTTGTACAAGTGCATACCCTCTACTTGTCAATTATTATTGTTGTGTTGGATATGTGTTTTATGCTCATGTCATGATAAAGAATGGAACCCCCCTATTAACTTGATTTAATCTGACCTGCGAACATATTGGATCCTTCTATTTCTATTCAGACTGTAGTAGCTTTGTCCTCTTATTTGTTGAAAAAAAGCAAAACCCTTGCTACATTAGACTGGAAATCTATGGTTTGTTATTTTTTGTAAAAGAAACCAACTAGAAGATTTAAAAGAAATATAATGATTAATGTTCTGCCAGCCAAACCCACTGAAGATGTAAAAAAAATACCAATGTCCAGTGAGAAGCCGAACGAATACATCTAAAAGTCTAGATGTGGGCTAGCATTATTAACCAGGTTCTTCAAGTTTGTGTCAAGCATACTACTTTTGTATTTTTTTAAAGTGAACGTTTGTCAGTAATAGTAGTAGGCACTTGAAGTAATTTCTGCCAGCCAAACCCACTGAAGATGTAAAAAAATACCAATGTCCAGTGAGAAGCCGAATGAATAAAATGTTTTAGGATGATTGGAATTGTGGGTTAATTTTTGGTTATGCAGATGGAAGTGCTACTAATAGTAGTAGGCACTGGAAGTAATTTTTGCTTTGTTCATTGTTATGCTACTGTTTGAATTAGAATGCAACATATATGCTTCTTGGCCCTCCCCTGTTCCACTCTTATGGTCTCCTTGTTTTTGTTAGGCAATGAAATATTTAGTTTATGTCAAACCAGTATTACCTCCAATCGGAAATAACTGATGTGGTTTGAGTTCAAAATTCGTTTGAACTAAAACCATGTCATTTATTTCCAAATGGATGGAGTATTAGATTATATTAGTCTAACTAGTATTAGATTATGGATAATTCGCACAAACAAGTGCATGAGGAGATTGTGCTAATTTCTATTTGGCGGTTTTCATGTGCAGGGATATTCTCTTCATCTCGAGGAGCACCATCGGTCTCATTGTTGTTGCCCTCGTCGTTCGACTACCACCTCTACGATCCGGGGGTGTGCTCGACTATCATCTCCTCCCCTCCCCTATTTTCTTTGTTCCGGTCGTCGTGCCGATGCCACTAGATTTTACTTTCATGTCAAGTCTCATAACCTAAAAGAAAGACATACTTGGCTAATTATCCTGCAAAATGACATAATTAGCTTATTTACTGCATTTATGACATAATTAGCTCAGTTATGTCAAAAAAGCATAATAACCTTGGTTGGCTCATAAATGGCATATACTTAGCTTGTTTTCCTCCAGATTGACATAATAAGCTTAGTTAGCTCAAAAATGGCATATTACCTAAGTTAGCTCTAAAATGACACAAATAAGGAAGAAGAACAAGAAAAACAAAGGAAGAGGAGAAAAACAAATAATAGAAGACGAAATAATAAAATAAGAAGAATGAGAAGGAAAATGATAAAAAGATAAAAGAGAGAAGAAGAAGGAAATATATTCTTATTCTTCCTTTTTCTCTTCTTTGTTTTTCTCCATCTTCTACTCCTTCTATCTTCTTCTTCTTCTTCTAGTCTTCTACTTCTTCTTCTTCTACTTCTACTTCTTCTTAATCTTCTTCTGCTAGTCTTCTTCTTCTTCTTCTTCTTCTTCTAATTCTAATTCTTCTTTTTCTACTTCTTCTTCTTTTAATCTTCTTCTTCTTCTTCTGCTTCCTCTTCTAACTTTCTTAATTACTCTCATTTTTGCAGATTTGATTCACTTCATGGAATCTAGGATTGATGGACTACTAGTGTTATTTATTTATATTTATATTGACGAACAATGGTAAACTTATGTATGTATATATGGATGAACTATGCAAAACTATGTATTGTGCTAGCCTATGTGTTCTCTAGCTTGTTAAATATTTTCACGATGATGTTTGCAATATGTGTGCTGAAGATGTCTGAAACTATATATATGTGTGTGTGTGTTGTGAAAATGCAGGGAAATAAAAGAAACAAACAAAAAAGGGGCAATACAAAAAAAGGGGCAATACAGGCCCTTTGTCATCTGCCAGCTGATGGCAAAGCTCTTTGCCATCAGCCAACATATGGCAAAGAAGCCACGTGGTAGCATCCTGTACAACCTGGGAGCGACAGGTCTGAACCATTTGGTCACTTTGCCATCAGCTGGCAGATGGCAAAGGCTGGGGCCCGACTGATGGCAAAGGGCTTTGGGGCAAGGCTGATGGCAAAGTATGTCGTTAGCCACCTAACGGGGCTAACAGCCATAAGTTGCCATCAGCGTCCTTTGCCATCAGCCAGCTGATGGCAAAGATTCTTTGCCATGCGTTGTGTCATGGCAGATGGCAAACAGCCGCATTGCCAGCACTAGCGTTGCCGAACCTTTTGCCGTCAGCTCGCTGATGGCAAAGACCTTTGCCATCTATGAAGTGGTCCTTTGCCATCTGCCGAGGCAGATGGCAAAGAACTTGATTCCTGTAGTGATAGCAACCAGATAAAATGAAGTTGGTTTGAACCAAAGGTTCAAATTCAAACTCCATATGTGGTTGTTTAATAGTCATTTATACAATTTGTCCCAAAATTAGTACATAAGTTGTTATATCATGCATGAGAAAGTCATATGCAGATTCATTGGATTTTTCTGGTCATTTTTCATATATAAATTGATTTCATCCGAGTTATATATTATTTTCTATGATTTTTAGAAATTTTTAGAAGCTGGTACTCACATGCATCCACTTGTACCATAAGCTTCACTGGATGCAGCCTAAAAAGGCAGCGAGGTCCATTTGCACGGTGGGAAGAGCTCGGATGGTTGTGGGGTTGGCGCTGTGGCTCCCAAACAAGTATAAAATGGGGCTAGCGAGCCATACGAGCTCCGACGTCGACGGCAAGGTCGGGGACGGTCCGAATGGAGCGAATCAACGATGAAGAGGTCTAGTGGCCGAGAGTGATGGAGAGGGTGATGGCGTCACTTGGGAGCTCCATGGCTCGCGAGCATCGTCATGAGGACAAAGAGGACCTAGGAGGAGCGAGGGGACACGACTGCGGGGCTTGGCGAGGTCAGTGGCCGCGGGGTTCACCTAGGTGTAGTCATGGCCTCTTCGTCCATGAGAGGGAGAGCGAGGAAAAGGCGATGAGAAATGCGGGGGTGTTGGGGAACGTTGCATGGGAAACTAAAAATTTCGTATGCACACGCAAGATCTATCCATGGTGATGAGCATCTACAAGAGGGAGAGTGGATCTACATACCCTTGTAGATCGCTAAGTGGGAAGCATTAAGAAACGTGGTTGATGTAGTCGAACGTCTTCGCGATCCAAATCGCCGAGTGTCCCGCGATCCCATCACGATCCGTCCCGCGATCTAATCACGATCCGTCCCGCGATCCAATCACGAATCATCTCGCGATCTCGATCACGGTCCTTTCGATCTAGCGCCAAACGGATGACACCTCTGCGTTCAGCACACATACATGTCGATGATGAACTCCGCCTTCTTGATCCAGCAAGAGGGCGCAAAGAGGTAGACCAGTTCTCCAGCAGCACAACGGCTTTGCGGCGATAGTGGTGGAACTATTCCAGCAGGGCTTCTCCTAAGCACTGCTGAAACCGATCTAGAGGAGAAAATATAAATTAGAGGAGAGGCAGCACGTGGCTTAGGGTTTCTTGATGTGTTCCAAGTGCTAGCCCCGCCCCTTTATTTATATGCTAAGCCCTAGGGTCGAAACATGGAGAAAAAGCCTCCTCAAGTTCAGTTTGCCCGCAAGGCAAGAGTCCTCCTCGGACTCCAGGACTAGACGCCAAGGTCCTCGACGTCTGGCCCCATACGCCAGGGTCCCTGGCGTCTAGACCTTGGCCTCCGCAAAACATCTTTTGCACCTTGCTAAAGCCTCATGGGCTTTACCCCTTGGCCCAAATAATGTGTCCTTGTACCCCGAACATTTCGGGAAACATCTGAAACTATTTCTGGTGAATTCCGGAACCCTTCCGGAGACCAAACACTATTATCCCATATATCAATATTTACCTCCGGACCATTCTGGACATCCTCGTGCCGTCCGGGATCTCATCTGGGACTCCGAACAACCTTCGGTTACCACCATACATAAATCTATACTACCGAAACGTCACTGTACCTTAAGTGTGCAGACCCTGCGGGTTTGAGAACTATGTAGACATGACCGAGACACCTCTACGGTCAATAACCAATAGCGGGACCTGGATGCCCATATTGATTCCTACATATTCTATGAAGATCTTTATCGGTCGAACATCTATGTCAAGGATTCAGTTAATCTCGCATGCTGTTCCCTTTGTTCTTCGGTACGTTACTTGCCCGAGATTCGATCGTCAGTATCTCTATATCTAGTTCAATCTCGTTACCAGCAAGTATCTTTACTCGTTCCGTAATACAAGATCCTGTGGCTAACTCTTTAGTCAGATTGCTTGCAAGGCTTTGTTGTGATGTTGTATTACGAGTGGGCCCCGAGATACCTCTCCATCACACGGAGTAACAAATCCCAGTCTTGATCCATGCAACACAATAGACACCCTCGGAGATACCTGTAGAGCACCTTTATAGTCACCTAGTTACGTTGCGATGTTTGATACACACAAGGTACTCCTCAAGTGTTAGTGAGTTGCATGATCTCATGGTCATAGGAACACATACTTGACATGCAGGAAACTATAGCAATAAACTGACACGATCATATGCTACGTTTATAGTTTGGGTCTTGTCCGTCACATCGTTCTCCTAATGATGTGATCCCATTACGAAATGACATCTCATGTCAATGGCTAGGAGATCTTAACCATCTTTGATCAACGAGCTAGTCCATGAGAGGCATACTAGGGACATGGTGTTGTCTATGTATCGACACATGTATCTGAGTTTCCGATCAATACAATTCTAGCATGGATAATAAACGATTATCATGAACAAGGAAATATGATAAAATAATTTATTATTGCCTCTTGGGCATATTTCCAATAGTCTCCCACTTGCACTAGTGTTAATAATCTAGTTCACATCACCATGTGATTCACATTGTTACGAATCTAAGACCCAATTAGTTCTGGGGCTCGATCATGCTTTGCATGTGAGTGAGGTCTTTTAGTCAACGGGTCTATGACATTCAGATCCATGTGTACTTTGCAAATCTCTATGCCATACTATAGACACTGCTACCACACTCCACTTGGAGCTATTCCAAATGGCTGCTCAACTATACGTATCCGGATTGCTACTAAGATTCATCTGGATTGGTGTTAAAGCTTGCATCGACGTAACTCTTTACGACGAACTCTATATCACCTCCATAATCGAGAAACATTTCCTTAGTATTTTACTTACTAAGGATAATCTTGACTGTTGTCCAGTGATCCACTCCTGGATCTCTCTTGTACCCCTTGACAGACTCATGGCAAGGTACACACAGGTGCGGTACACAACATGACATACTATATAGAGCCTATGGCTAAAGCATAGGGGACGACCTTCATCCTTTCTCTTTCTTTTGCCGGGGTCAAGCTTTGAGCCTCACTAAACTTCACACCTTAAAATCAGGCAAGAACTCTTTCTTTGACTGATCCATTTTGAACTCTTTCAAAATCTTGTCGTGGTATGTACTCATTGAAAGTCTCATCAGGTGTCTTGATCTATCTCTATAGATCTTGATGCCCAACAATCAAGTAGCTTTATCCAGGTCTTCCTTTGAAATAATCTTTTCAAACATGCCTTTATGCCTTCCAGAAATTCTACATCATTTCCGATCAACAATATGTCATCCACATATGCTTATCAAAAACTCTATAGTGCTCCCACTCACTTTACTGTAAATACAAGTTTCTCATAAACTTTGTATAGACTCAAAAACTTTGATCACCTCATCAAAGCGTATATTCCAACTCCGAGATGCTTGCTCCATCCCATAGAAGGATCACTGGAGCTTGCACACTTTTTAGCATCCTTAGGACCGACAAAACCTTCTGGTTGTATCACATACAACCTTTCCTCAAGTAAACCATTAAGGAAACGGTGTTTTGACATCCATCTAATAGATTTCATAATTGAAAAATGCATCAACTGCTAACATAATTTCAACAGACTTTTAGCATCGCTAAGGGTGAGAAAGTCTCATCGTAGTCGAGCTTTATAAATGGTGACATTCACCATCAGCGTCTGCCTTCATTTTAAAAATCCATTTGTACTCAACGACCTGCCATTCAATGGGCACATCTACCAAAGTCCATAACTTGATCTGAAGCTTTATGATCACCATCATTAACTTCCTCTTCAACTGATGTAGGCTCCACAAAAACATCTTTCTACGCTGCGCTACTCTCTGGTTGAAACAAAGGTTCTACAAACTCATCAAGTTCTATCTTCCTCCCACTCAATTCTTTCGAGAGAAACTCTTTCTCGAGAACAGACCCATTTTAGCAACAAACACTTTGCACTCGGATCTGAGATAGAAGGTATACCCAACTGTTCTTAGGGTATCCTAGAAGTTGCACTTTTCCGCTTTGGGTTCGAGCTCATTAGGTGAAAACCCTTTTCAAATCAGCGTCGCAGCCCCAAACATTAAGAAATGATAGCTTAGGTTTCTATCAAAGCACAATTCATATGGTGTCATCTCAACGAATTTAGATGGTGCCCTATTTAAAGTGAATGTTGTTGTCTCTAATGCATAACCCCAAAACAATAGTGGCAAAACGATAAGAGATCATAGTACGCACCATATACAATAGAGCACGACTATGACGTTCAGACACAACATCAAACTATGGTGTTCCAGGTCGCGTGAGTTGTGAAACAACTTTAACATTGTCTTAAGTTGTATACCAAACTCGTAACTCTGATATTCGCCTCCACGGTCATATCGTAGACATTTTTATCTTCTTGTCATGATGATCTCAAACTTCACTCTGAATTTGCTTGAACTTTTCAAACGTTTCAGACTTGTGTTTCATTAAGTAAATATACTCAAATCATCACTAAAGCTAAGAAAATAATGATATCTACCGCATGCTACAACACTCACTAGATCGCATACATCAACATGTATCATTTCCAATAAGTTATTTACCCGCTCCATCATATTGAAAACGGGGTCTTAGTCATCTTACCCAAGAGGCATGGTTCGCATGTCTCAACCAATTCGAAATCGAATGAGTCCAAAGATCTATCGTCGTGGAGTTTCTTCATGCGCTTTATGCCAATATGAAATTTAGCGGCAATGTCGCAAGTATGTGGTACTATCATTATTAACTTTGTATCTTTTGGCATCAATGTTATGAACATGTGTATTACTATGATCAAGATTCAATAAACCATTCCTATATAGGTTTATCACTAATCCCGAAGTTAGAGAGAGAATGCGATGGTGATCACATCAACCTTGGAAACACTTCAAACACACATCATCGCCTCAACCTTAGATAGCCTCCGTTTATTCCATAGATTTTATTTCGAGTTACTAACATTTAGCAACCGAACCGGTATCCAATACCCAGGTGCTACTAGGAGTACTAGTGAAAGCACATTTTCTCCCTTGGTGGTTTTGGTAATTAATAAATACATATAAGTCATTGAACTAATGTTTCCACCAAGTATATTTCAGGAAATGTTCAATGATAGGATTGGGAAAAGGAGATTGTCGACATACCCCAAGATGCAAGGAAATAGGTTGGCCAAGCTTCAAGCAAGAGGACTCTACATTTTATATTTGTGAGAAATCACTTTGAGTCCATAGGAAAGCCAATACTATTAAAAGGGGGTAAGGTTTTGTTGGTGAACAATATGCTCAAACGTGCACAAGTGATAGTCACCAAAAACCATCCACAAACTCTCCCACCAAAGTCTGTTCTATACCCAACACTCAAAATCGGTGCAACCAACTTTCCCATACCGGTGCCACCGATTCTAGAACCTAGACAGACTCTGCCAAACCCTAGCCACTTCGGTGCAACCGATTCTATACCGGTGCCACCGAGTTTAGGTTGCCAACTTTCTGTTATGCAAATTCACATTTTTGGTCCCACCGCGAATGTCGGATCGGCATCACCAAGATTGGAAATCTAACCGTTGGTCACCTTATCGGTGCAACCGAGTTTCCTATATCGGTCTCACCGAGATTCAAAAGTTGCACCTGTTGGTCACTTCGGTACCACTGAGATTAACACATCGGTGTCACCGAGTTGGTCATTTTGTGTGTAACGATTGGATTTGTGGGTATGCCTCTATATGCCCCTTCACCACCACCTACTCGAGAGAGAAGCACTCAGAACTATTCCATACATATCCTATCAGATTTTCTGAGAGAGAACCACCTACCCTTGTGTTGAGGTCAAGATCTTCCACTCCAATCATATGGATCTTGATCTCTAGCCTCCCCAATAAACTTTCCACCAATCCCATCTCTTCCACCATGCCAAATCTGTGAGAGAGTGATTGGGTGCTAAGGAGTCTATCATCTTGAAGCACAAGAGCAAGGAGTTCATCGTCATTACTGAGCCTATTACCTTTTGGAGGGTGGTGCCTCCTAGATTGGTTAGGTGTCACTTGGGACCCTCCTACTTCGTGTTGTCAAGTGAACCGAGAAGTTTTTAAGGGCAAGGAGATTGCCTACTTTGTGAAGATCTACCCATAGTGAGGCTAGTCCTTCGTGGACGGAAGCCGTTATGGAATTTTCAAGGTTGCTACTTCATGGACCCTTTTGGTTGGAGCCCTCAGTGGACTCTCGCTACCGTTACCCTCCATGGGTTGAAGACTCCATAAACGTGGATGTACGATAGCGCCACCTATCGGAACCATGGGAAAAATCATCGTGTCTACATTTGTGTTTGATCTTCCTACCATATCCCTTCTATACATGCCTGTTGTTATTTTCCGCTGCTATATACTCTTAGACTTGCATGTGTAGGGTTACTTGACTTTGCATGAAATGCTAGAAACTGTCAACCCTGAAACATGGTATAGGCAAAACTTTCATTGGTCAAGTAGTCTAATAACCCCCTTTAGACATACTTCCGGTCCTACAAGTGGTATCAGTGCTTTGGTCTCCATTGCTTAGGTCTCACAACCTTGGATAGTATGGCGTCTAGTGAGGGAAGTTATCACCATAGAGGTCCGTACTTTGATGGCACTAATTTTGCTAGTTGGAAGCACAAGATCAAAATGCATCTTCTTGGTCATAACCCTACTATTTGGGCTATTGTTCGTGTTGGCTTGCAAGGTGAGTTCTTTGCGGATGGACGGGAATCGGATCGCGTAGCAACCGCGGATGAGTTGAAGATGTTGCAACTCAATGCTCAAGCATGCGACATTCTCTTCAACTGCTTATGTCCCGAAGAATTCAACAAAATCAGTCGTCTTGAGAATGCAAAAGAGATTTGGGATACTTTGGTTGATATGCACGAAGGAACCGAGTCCGTGAGAGAATCCAAGTCAGATGTTCTTCAAGGTCAGCTTGACAAGTTCAAGATGAAGGATGGTGAAGGAGTCACAGAGATGTACTCTAGGCTAGCTCTCATCGCAAATGATATTGCCGGCTTAGGAAGCAAAGAAATGACCGACGAATTTATCATCAAGAAGATACTTAGTGCTTTGGATGAGAGATACGACACCGTGTGCACATTGATCCAAATGATGCCAAACTACAAAGATCTCAAGCCTACGGAAGTCATTGGAAGGATTGTTGCTCATGAGATGACACTCAAAGATAAGGAAGAACTTCGTCACAAGTCTAGCGATGCTTACAAAGCCACAAGTGATGCTCCCGCAACTTCAAGCAACAACCTTGTCACCAATGAAGAGATAAGACTCATGGTCAAGAAATTCAACAAGTTCTACAGTAATAGAGGCAAAGAAAGAAAATTCAACTCAAGATACGAAGAAAAGCGTTTGTCAAGTCGTAACCGCAATTGCTACGATTGTGGGAAGCCCTAACACTACTCAAATGAGTGCACGACTCCCTACAAAAGAAGAGAAGAGTCACCTCGAAGACGAAGCTCAAGGAATGAATCACCACAAAGAGAGAGAAGGAGTAGAGATGATCGTTATGAATGAAGACACTCAAGGAGAAGTAGAGATTTGGAGAACAAGGACAAGTACACCAAGAGCTACACAAGAAGAAAACATCAAGCTCATGTTGGTGAATAGGTTTCCGGCTCCGACTCCGACAGCAACTCTGAGAGAAGCTATCACTCCGACTCTGACTACAGTCAAGATGATGGTGTTGCCAGAATTGCTCTAGTGACTACCAACTCCTACGATCTATTTGATTCACCAAACGAAGGGAGTGGAAGTTGCTTCATGGCTAAAGTCCCCAAGGTATCACGCCCCGAGTATCTTGATTTTGATAGTGATGAAGATGATCTACTTTGTGATGTTGACTTGCCTTGTGATAAAACTAGTGATATTGATCAAAATGAACTTGATAATTCTCATGCTAGTCAAGATAAGTCATTTGATGATGATAAGGTGAAAATAGAACAACTAACTAAAGAACTAAACACTCTTAAGTTAGCTCATGAATCTACTCTCGAAGATCATAGAGAGCTTGTGAGAACTCATGAGAAGTTACGCTTCGAGAAGCTCAACTTGGAGCAAGAGCATGAGTTTATCAAAGCTATCAATGACGATCTCCGAAAGAAGACCTCATCTTATCTAGCCAAACGACTACTTTTGCCTACTTTCATGCCTCAAGTTAAAACTAAGCAATCTAGTAACAAAGGAAAGAAAGGTTCTTCATCTAGTAGCAACAATAAAAATGCTAAACCTAATGATGTTGCTTCTAGTAGTTCTATTGATTCCACTAATGATGATTCTCTTAGCCAAGTTACACTTGAGCAAGAAAATGCTTTATTGAAAGGAATTATAGAAAAAGGTATCTACAAGAGTCTTGTTGGTTGTAAGCAATTTGAGGAAATTGTACGCGAGCACAGAGGATACCGGAAGAATCATGGTATTGGCTACTTCAACGCTAATGGAGTTGAATGGGAAGAAGGTCAATATCCCAATCCCAAGTTTGTTCCTCAAAAGGAGAAGCATGAAAATACTCTTCCCAAGGGGAAAAGCAATCAAGATGACCTTCCACTACAAGACCACAAGCTCAAGGGCAAGAACAAGCTTGAACAGGACATTGACTCATATGAAGATGAACCCCTAGCTTTGGTGGAGTGGGCTCCCAAGGCTACTTCAAGCTCAACTACTACAAAGGCTACTTCAACACCAAGGATCCCCATCAACTTGATGTGGATCCCCAAGAAGAAGAACCAGTAAGTTCTTGAGGGGTGACTCCGCCAATTAAATTCACTCACATTCATTATTGGCAAGGACTTTTTGCACTCAACATGAACTCAATGCAATAGTTCAAGGAGTCACACATTCCCTCAAAGGTAAGCAAGGGACAAGGTAATCAACTAACCAATGGACATCATAACATATGCTTTGCACTCCATGTCCATAGATATCCTTGTATTTTCTCTTGTGTGGTGGGACTAACCCATGTAGGTGAGAGGAGTAAGGAAACAACAAGGATGCTCCCAAATCTTGGTGATCTTCATTAACATTGAGCATCCACAACTACCTCACCAACATGAAGTCTTTATTGACAAAATCCAAGGTTAGTTTATCCCTCTTATGGGGGGATGTCACGTTAAGGAGGAGCTTTATTCTAAGACTTGAGTCAAAGCATCTCTTAGTATTTGACAACATTAAATGCTTTATGTAAAAGTGGTAACCCCACTTGTGCTTAAACGATGAGTATGACCTGTGATCAAGTACTCTTACTTGGCTCGTAAGTCAAATACTAATATATAGATGACTTCGTCATCGCCCAAGTGCTTGTTAGATGCTAGTGTGTTTGGGCATGTTCATCATGATTTCTTTTGACATCTTATTGTGTGAGCATGTTGGTCTGCATTTATTTTTTCATTCGAGGACATCCAATTGTTTCTATTTGGTTATTGATTTTCTCTTTTGCCAATTGGATGGACAAGAATGCTTAGGACCACTCTATATCTATCTATTCTTTCTCACCTCATATTCCATTCATGCCGCATCACAAAATTTGAATAAGTGCTTTTTGATCCCTTTGTGTGTGGAGCACTCAGAGTTCCGTATCGACAAGGACTGACCATTAAAACCTCCCAAGTGCATCTCGGTGGAACCAACCCAACAATCTCGGTCTCATCGAATGGCTAATGGTTGATCTGGTTTTGATTCTCGGTAACACTGATTTCATATTCTCGGTTACACCGAGTTTCCCTATCAGCTGACAGTTGTGGAACTCGGTGACACCAAAAACATAAAATTGGTATCACCGACAGTGAAGCATATATAGGCTATGGACCCCGACGCTTTGAAATTTCTATCTTCAAACATCATGCCTCAGAACCCTAAGCTGCCGCCTCGAGACCCCTGGTCGTCTCCCTTGTCTTCCTGCGCTCCTCCGCCGCTAGGAATCGCCGCCGTCGATGAAATCTGCTCCATCATCGCCGCCGTAGAGGATCCGTGCCAAGCTAGGGTACGGATTCGATCTCTAGTGTGCTCCCCATCCGATTCTTGCGCATTGGATACTTGTTAATCATCTATGCACCCCTTGCTCATATATCGATCCACTTAAAACTCCAAAATTTCGAGTTAGATTGATTTTCTAGGGTTTTGCCGTCCGCCCGATAAATCTCGGTGGAACCGAAACGAAAATATCAGTCTAACCGATATGCTTTTCAGTGAGGTTGAGAACTGACTCAGTGGAACCGAGTTGCTCTTTTCGGTCCGACCGGAAAGGCTGCCACCTTCCTTTTAAGGAGTTAGTTTGTCTTGGCCCCACCAAAAAATTCTTTTCGGCTGCACCGATATCTATTTGACACATTGCAATTTTTTTGAAAATTCATTGCTCAAATTTCAAAAACCAGCCTCATTTTGTGATGACTCATCTTCTTCTGCTCATCTACACTCTATTCACAAGGACAATATGTCATGCTCAAAAGATAGTCAGAATTTGCCAGAGCAGGGAGTTGATATGAGATCTGGAACAAGCCCAGAAGCCAATTCTTTCTCAAATCCAGGCACCCCAAGCTCTCATGGGTTGCCCAAGGCTGCCACCAGAACCAGGAAGAAGCTGAACTCAGATGACGAAGATTCAGACTTTGTTCCAGAAGAAATTCTTGCTAAGAAGCAAGAGAAAGCTGCTAGGAAGTCTGCTACTAAAGCCACATCCTTGAGGAGGGTTGTCAGCAAGATCTATGCACCTGCCTCAACCTTCAAGGCTCATGAGACTGCCAGAGCAACTATCTCAATTGAAGTCCCCAAGAAAGCTATGCCTAAGAAGGCAGGGGAGAAAAAGTCCTGGAAGAGGATTATTCATGTAACTGGCAGTCCTACTTCCATGTATGAAGATCCAGAGGAAGCAGCTGGTGCTGCTGCTGAGGAAGAGGAGGATGAGCCAGCTACAAAGGATCCTCCCAAGAAGAAGGCAAAGAAACTGATGTCTGATGCTATGCCAAAGACTGGCACATCCAAGAAGGCTGTTGCTGAGAAGCCTAAGAGGACAACTAGGAAGATTTCAGCTTCTGAGAAGAACAAAGGGACTGCCTCTAGAGCTGAAGCTGATGATGATTTGACAACCTTGATGAAGCTCAGACCACATCTTCCAGTACACAATGACAGCTACCCACTAGCTGAAGACATGAAGAAGAGGAAGGATTCGGGATTGAGAGCTCGGGGAGCTATAGATTCTTATGCCCAGAGGAAGAAGACATCTGTGGACCACAAATTCTATACCATAGAGCAACAAGATTTCTATGAGACTGTGCTCTTTGACAAGAGTCCAGCTATGAGTGATATGCGATATGTTGATTGGAAATTCATCAAGGAGAATGAGGACTACTTTCCAAGTGTCCAAGACAATTTCCATTGCATAGGTTTGGATGAGTTTGTTGGTAGAGAATTCACAGTTTGGAATGATGAGATGATCATGCAATTCTACTCCACTGCACACTTCTACGGAGATGGTAGAATTGTATGGATGCCTGAAGGTGCAAGGTATGAATCAATTGTTGAAGAATGGGCTGATATCTTAGGAGTTCCTGAAGCATAGGATGGTGACTTGGATGTATACTCAGAATCCAAGGCTACCCACAATGCTATGGCTAATATGTACAAGGAGATCCCTGCTGCCAATGTGAAGTCTCACAGGCTTGGATGTATCTAATTTCTTTAGGCTGGCCTCCGCACGATGAACACCATTCTGAGGCATACTTTGATGCCCAAGTCAGGAGATGATAAGATGATCCGAGGCCACTCCATCAATATGTTGATCCACCTTGACAGACATACCAGGATCAGAGTCATGGATTTGATTGTTGAGACAATCAAGAGGGTTGTTGCTGACCAGAAGCGCTCTTGATGTTATGCACCCTACATCCAGATGCTTATCAACTCAAGATTGGAGAAGCACATATTTTCCCTAGATCATCCACATTTGCCCCTACAGCGAGATCTCGAGGACAATGTTGTGGTGATGGATGCTGATCATCCCACTTCAGCTGCAACTCAGGAAGAGGCAGGGGCAGTTAGAGCCACTAGTGCTAAAGCCCCTCGATCCAGGAATGAGCAAATGGATCTGTTGATAGCATCAGTTCAGGGTATTCAGAAGGACATTAAGGGGATTCTGTACAACAAGCAGAGCCTTGCCAGGAACTTTGAGACCAGAATCAAGACCCTTACTCATAAGGTGGACAGGCTAACTAAGATAGTCATAGAGCTTCAGCATGAAGTTGACTCCGTGCACATCCCTCGGGTCTCTTCTACTTCAGATGACGATGATGATGATGATAAGGATGAATCACCTCTAAGGCTAGGCACTCAGTTCACCACTCAGGCCAGATCAGCCACTGTGCCTGCACAAGACTTGAGGCCCTCTTCATCAGCTCCTGCTACTGTTAGCGCAACTCCAACTCTATCTACTCTAGTTCCTCCAGCTGACACTCCAACTCCATCCACGACATCTGCTGAGATCTTCGCCGACGCTGTCACGTCGACTCCTTCATCAACAACCGGAGGAGATATGCCCAAGAACGTTTAGATGTATGCCTTTGAACTTTTTGGTAACTTGTTGCCAAAGGGGGAGAAGTGTATATAGATCTTTAGGCTTCGAGCGAGAGAGCGTTTTGGTGTTTACTGCTATTTAAAACATTTGGTTCTTTTGGTTTGACGTGAGATACTTTTGCGTTTATGTGTGATTATACGTTGTTATGGGTGATGCTACTATTTCCTATCATCTTAAATACTCATGTGATGATCATTCACCTTTGCTTCATTATCTTGTGTGTTGTTATTCATTCTAATTATTCTCGCACACCACCAAGTTGTATGTGACATGGAAGAAGTGCCACACATACCTAATTGATTGTGCATTTGCATTCAAACGCAAATTCAAAATAATGCACAAATTTAGGGGGTGCTCTTGCTTATCACATACTTCTCAAAGCGACGATTATATTCATTGATTTTATCATATGTCGAAGCTTTGATCTATATGTTGTCATCAATTACCAAAAAGGGGGAGATTGAAAGCACATTCGCTCCCTTGGTGGTTTTGGTAATTAATAACAACATATAAGTCATTGAACTAATGTTTCCACCAAGTATATTTCAGTAAATGTTCAATGATAGGATTGGCAAAAGGGGATTGTGCACATACCCCAAGATGCAAGGAAATAGGTTGGCCAAGCTTCAAGAAAGAGGACTCTACATTTTATATTTGTGAGAAATCACTTTGAGTCCATAGGAAAGCCAATACTATTAAAATGGTGTAAGGTTTTGTTGGTGAACAATATGCTCAAACGTACACAAGTGATAGTCACCAAAAAACATCCACAAACTCTCCCACCAAAGTCTATTCTATACCCAACACTCAAAATCGGTGCAACCAACTTTCCCATACCGGTGCCACTGATTTCAGAACCTAGACAGACTCTGCCAAACCCTAGCCACTTTGGTGCAACCGATTCTATACCGGTACCACCGAGTTTAGGTTGCCAACTTTCTGTTACGCAAATTCACATTTTTGGTCCCACCGAGAATGTTGGATCGGCGTCACCGAGATTGGAAATCTGACAGTTGGTCACCTTATCGGTGCAACCGAGTTTCCTATATCGGTCTCACCGAGATTCAAAAGTTGCCACCTTTTGGTCACTTCGGTACCACCGAGATTAACCCATCGGTGTCACCGAGTTGGTCATTTTGTGTGTACCAGTTGGATTTTTGGGGATGCCTATATATACCCCTTCACCACCACCTACTCGAGAGAGAAGCACTATGAACTATTCCATACATATCCTATCAGATTTTCTAAGAGAGAACCACCTACCCTTGTGTTGAGGTCAAGATCTTCCACTCCAATCATATGGATCTTGATCTCTAGCCTCCCCAAGTAGCTTTCCACCAATCCCATCTCTTCCACCATGCCAAATATGTGAGAGAGTGATTGGGTGCTGAGGAGTCTATCATCTTGAAGCACAAGAGCAAGGAGTTCATCATCATTACCGAGCCTATTACCTTTTGGTGGGTGGTGCCTCCTAGATTGGTTAGGTGTCGCTTGGGAGCCTCCTACTTCGTGTTGTGGAGTGAACCAAGAAGTTTGTAACGGCAAGGAGATCACCTACTTCATGAAGATCTACCCATAGTGAGGCTAGTCCTTCATGGATGGAAGCCGTTATGGAAGACTCAAGGTTCCTACTTCGTGGACCTTTTTGGGTGGAGCCCTCTATGGACTCTCGCGACCGTTACCCTCCGTGGGTTGAAGACTCTATAAACGTGGATGTACGATAGTGCCACCTATCGGAACCACGGGAAAAAATCATCGTGTCTACAATTGCGTTTGATCTTCCTACCCTATCCCTTCTATACATGCTTGTCTTTATTTTCCGCTGCTATATACTCTTAGACTTGCATGTGTAGGGTGTACTTGACTTGCCATGAAATGCTAAAAACTGTCAACCCTAAAACTTGGTATAGGCAAAACTTTTAATTGGTCAACTAGTCTAATCACCCCCCCCTCTAGACATACTTCCAGTCCTACAACTAGCAAGGTACACATCAATTACACGTATATCAAATATACTTCTATCGATGTTGCTAGCCTTCTTATCTACCAAGTATCAAGGGTTGTTCCGCTTCAGCGACCGCTCTCCTCATAATAGAAGCACTTAGTCTTGGGTTTGGGTTCAACTTTGGGTTGCTTCACTCAAGCAACAACTGTCTTGCCATCCATGAAGTTTCCCTCCTTACCCTTTCCCTTTTCGAAACTAGTGGTTTTACTAACCATCAGCACTTGATGCTCCTTCCTTATATCTACCTTTGCAGTGTCAAACATCATGAATAGCTCAAGGATCATCATTTCCATCCCTAGCATAATTATAGTTCATCACGTAGTTCTCGTAGTTTAGTGACAATGACTTGGAGAACTATATCAATCACCATCTTATCTAAAAGATCAACTCCCACTCGATTCAAGCAATTGTAGAACCCAGACAGTCTAAGAACATGCTCAATGATTAAGCTATTCTCCTTCATCTTGCAGGCAAAGAATATTGTTGGAGATCTCATATCTCACAACACGGGCACGACCCTGAGATTCGAATTTCAGCTCTTAGAACATCTCATATGTTTCGTGTGTTGGAGATATGCCCTAGAGGCACTAATAAATGTTATTGATTATCTCTCTGTTCATAATTAGGTTTATGTTCCATGCTATAAATGCTATGGTTCTCGAGTCTACAATAACCACGAGGCTTGAAGGAAGACTCATATGCACGTGTGGAATAATAAACGGTAAATTGTATTCCTTGTCTGGCCTCTAAGACTGGCTCAAGTATTGCATGATGATCCTGTTTTCCTGATCATGGGCATGGCTATGCCGGCAATTTTGAGGGCACAATGTTAGAAGAACATTTGTGTTTAATCGACCCAAATTGATGTTATGCTATGAGATACATTCGTCATAAGTTAATGGTTAATAACATAGAGAAGTTAATATTTGCATAATTCCTTAGACCATGAGAGTATCGAGTTTCTTCATGCTTGCTTCATGAACTTTGGGGTTTGCTAAACGTCATCCGTAAATGGGTGGCTATCACAGGGGCTTACGGGTTCATGGAAAAGTATGTCAAGTAACTTGATAGCTCAAGATTGGGATTTGCTCCTATGATGATGAAGACATATCTCTGGGCCCTCTCGGTTTTACTGCATCCATCATCGTCCGGCCAGACCCTTTGTGATTTGATCACGGGGATGCCTAAACATGGGAACGAGAAAAGAGAACAATACCGGTAATGAGGTAATTGGCATAGTGGATAAGTTGTTGATCCACGGGGATGCCAACATGTCTCACCTCAGGTATTTGTAACATATCGCGAAGCAACAGGAATACCACATGGCAACTGGAGGTTCACTCGAATATTCATTCGTGTGGGTATAGGGGTCAATATGGGTGTCCACGGCTCCGATGTTGATCATTGATCGGAAGAGGTTGGTCATGTCTATGCTTCACCAAACCTATAGGGTCACACGCTTAAGGGTCATCTATCTGCTGAATACTAGACAGGGAGTCTGAGAGAAAATCACCGAAAAAGTTTCGGACACCGGAAAAGTTTCGGACAGCGGAAAAGTTCCGTAGAGAGAACACCAAAACAGTTTCGGTAAAACTGAAAAGTTGTTTCACGGGATACCATTAAGTCAAATTGGTTTCGGCACATGCCTAATAATTCTTGGAGGGTGCCAGAATCATTCTGGAAACTTCTGGGAATTTTTCGGAAGAAAAACAGGAAATGTTCCAGAGCTGCCGGGACCGCTTCAGATGCTTTTCGCAGATAAAAATCACTAATCCAGAATGGTTCCGGATCGCATTGAAAATTATTTTAGTGGGTGCTGGAAATGTTCTAAGCCCACATAAGTAATTTCAGTTCGAACGGACGCTGAAAAATTCGTCATGAATAGTGAAAGTGCTTTTTGGATTACTTTATTGGAAACACTATTGCAAATAGTGGAAACAATATTTGTGAATAGTGGAAATACTATTAGGGTATGATGCAGGCATAGTGATGTAGGCATGGTGATGCAGGCAACACTATTTGGAGGCTTTCCCTTTATGCCCTTGTGGTGTGCTCACCTCATGGGCATTTTGGTAATTCCAAGTCCCATCTTACCCCTTGGTTTTCCTATAAATAGAGGTGAGTGGGCTTCCCACAAACTCATTCCTTATCACATACAAGTGCCATTGCAATGATCTGGCTTGTTCTCTCCCTCCCAGCGAAATAGTTTCATAGAGCCAAAAGGCTGTCTGGGTTCCGGCAGAACTAGTTCTGGACGGCGAAGCCCTGCCGGATAGATGACACCGTATGTGTGCAACTCTGCACAGAGATCGTAGCTTCGGTCTTAGTTCGAGAGTGCCTCCTGAAGGGCTGTCCATGTGACCGTCCAAGTTTCGAAGGTCCTCTCGAAGGGTTGTCCGAGTGACAGTCCAAGTTTTGGAGGTCCTCCCGAAGGGCTGTCCACGACAACGTCCGGGGGACTGTTTGGCCCCCTCCCGGAGGGCTGTCCGAGGGGCAGATGAGGGTATACATCCTCGCGGTTGGGAGGTTGTAAATCCTAGCTGCAGGGATCTGCACCGTCGATCGTCATCGACTCTACTTCCGCTGCGCTACGAGTCGGTAATGAAAAGATCAAACCTTGTATGCAGCCTTCATAGTGCTCCTGGGCTGGTGCGTAGGTTGGAATATTTCTGTTTTCTGCTGCATTACCCTACATCATGACATTCAAAACGTTTTGGAGCCTCAATTCTAAGCCGTAATGCATGACGCACTGAACTATCAAGTAGTCATCGGAATGTGCCTGTCAGATGTTCACAACATCTAAAGACAACGCTAGAGGGGGTGGCGCACCGAGCGGTGCATTAAGGACATAAGCCTTCTGTGCAGCAATGAGGACAATCCTCAGATCACGGAACCAGTCTGCAATATTGCTACCATCATCTTTCAACTATGTTTCTCTAGGAACATATAAAAATTCTAGGGAGCTACAGCATGAGCTAGTAATCTACAACATAATTTGCAAATACACTACTGACTAAGTTCATGATAATGAGTTCATGATAACACCATGATCTTCATCATCATGATCTTCATCATTGTGTCGCCATTGGGGTTGTCACGCCCACCATGCTCATACTACTATTTCTACCGTTTAGCGATAAAGTAAAGCATTACATAGCGCTTAATGATTGACACACAGGTCATACAATAATTAAAGACAACCCTATGGCTCCTGCCGGTTTCCATACTCAGTGACATGCAAGTCGTGATATTCTATATATCACATGATCATCTCATACATCACATATATCTCATCATGTAATTGGCCATATCACATCACAACATACCCTACAAAAACAAGTTAGACGTCCTCTAATTGTTGTTGCAAGTTTTACGTGGCTGCTATTGGTATCTAGCAAGAACAATTCTCAGCTACACAAAACCAAAACGTTGATATATAAGTTGCTTTTCAACCTTCTCAAGGACCACCTTTGTCGAATCCGATCCAACTAAAGTAGGAGAAACAGACACCCACCAGCCATGTTTGTGCAACGAAGTTACACGTCAATCGATGGAACCGGTCTCTCGTAAGCGTACGAGTAAGGTTGGTCCGGGCCGCTTCATCCCACAATACCGTTGAATCAAAACACGACCAAGGAGGAATCAATCTAAGCATCAACGCCCACAAACTCCTTTGTGTTCTACTCGTGATCTCATCTACACATAGACCTAGCTCATGATGCCACTGTTGGGGAACGTTGCATGGGAAACAAAAAATTTCCTATGCACATGCAAGATCTATCCATGGTGATGAGCATCTACGAAAGGGAGAGTGGATCTACATACCCTAGTAGATCGCTAAGCGGTAAGCATTAAGAAACGCGGTTGATGTAGTCGAACGTCTTCGCGATCCAAATTGCCAAGTGTCCCGTGATCCCATCACGATCCATCCCATGATCTAATCATGATCCGTCCTGCGATCTCATCATGATCTGTCTCACAATCCTATCACGAATCGTCTCGCCATCTTGATCATGGTCCTTTCGAACTAGCGCCGAACGTGTTGGATCTCGATGCCCAACGTCGGCCACCGCTTTTGGCTCGGCGCTGATAGTTGTGATCCGTGTTGGGTTTTCCATAAAGAGGAACGGGTTATCGCAACACAATGTTGGTAAGTATTTCCTTTATTTATGAGAACAAGGTTTATCGAACCATTAGGAATATCAATCATCAACCGTCTTTAGAGGATGCACACAAAAGAGCAAACAACTTGCACCCAACTCTGGCAAGAGGATTGTCAATCCCTTTTGTCTCGTTATTTGCAAGCAAGTCAGTTGTGTAGATAATTGTAATTTTCAAAACAAAGTAAAAGAAATAAATGGCAGCAAGGTAATAGTAGCGTTTTTAAATATATAAGTGAATAGACCTCGGGGCCGTAGTGTTCTCTAGTGGCATTTCTCATAAAAATAGCATACGGTTGGCAAACAAATTACTGTTGGGCTATTGATAGAAAAGCGGATAGTAATGCGATTTTCACAGCAATGATCATGTGTATATAGTCATCATGTCCATAAGAAAATAGGCCGACTCCTGCCTGCACCTATTACTATTACTCCACTCATTAACCGCTATCCAGCATGCATCTAGAGTATTATGTAAAATAGAGTAATGCTTGGAGAACGATGACATGATATAGACAAAAAAACTCAAGCAATATGAATAAACCCCATCATTTTATCCTTAGTAACATCAACACAAAGACATATCTTTTCCCCTACTTTGTCACCGGGATATAGAAACTCGCCAGGTTGAACCTACCATAATGCAATATTGGGGAACGTTCCATGTGAAACAAAAAATTCCTACGCACATACAAGATCTATCCATGGAGATGAGCATCTACGAGAAGAGATATCGGATCCATATACCCTTGTAGATCGCTAAGCGGCAAGCGGCAAGAAACATGGTTGATGTAGTCGAATGTCTTCACGATCCAAATTCCAAGTCGCCCCTCCATCCAATCACGATCTAGCGCGAAACGGACGGCACATCCGCGTTCAGCACACGTACAACTTGAAAGTGTGTTATATCGACTAGAGGGGGTGAATAGGCGATTTTTACAAATTCATCACTGAGGAATTTCAGCTTGAGGAATTTGAAATTGTGATGAACTACTAGCAGCGGAATAAGTACTCAAGTGCATGTGAAACAAAGAAGGAGCATAGTCATCGTGATGAAATAGAATATGCACAGATTACAAGTAGCATGATACAGGATAAGTAGGTGAAGAACAAGGTGAATGAAGAATTGGAGATGAGGAAATTGAGAAAGTCTTCAGTCAAATTCTTCAAACAGTAATGATCAATTTCATCAATAGCTGTCCAACGAAATAGAAGGGTTAAGGCAATGGAACCAGGTAACTTGGTGAAGACAATGATTTGATGACCCAGTTCCCACTGCTGTGAGAGTCGTATGTCTGGTTTGGAGCGGCTTGGTATTTAAACCAATGGACACACAGTCCTAGGACACATAGTCCTTACCGTATTCTCCTTGAGCTAAGGTAACATAGTTCTCGCCCAACACTCATGGTAAGTCTTCATGGTAGACTTCCAAAACCCTCACAAACTGGTCACCCGGCGATCCACAATTGACAGACAGATGCTCTAGACCACGACGCGCTAACCGTCTGGAAGATACATAGTCTTCAAAGGTAACAAGCATCGGTTCCACACATGAACAATCTCTTCAGTGATTCTCATGCATTTTCGGTTTGGTAGTTTGGTTTTTTGGTTTTTCCTCAGAGGTGATTTTCTCTCAAACTCCTCAGAGGATGGGTTGCTCTCCAATGACAAGTGTCAAGTTATCTCTCGGAGCAGCAACTAGTGGTTGTGTGGGGTGGCTACTTATAACTAGGGTGCAACCTGACATGATAAGATATAAATGAACCCAATGATATGAAAGTTATGTGGATAAGATGATTGGGGACAGCTGAAGCTAAGCACAACAATTGTCAGAATTTGAACTGTCAAATTCCTCAAGGCTTATCATATTCCTCACGGTAGGCAATTCGCACTGGTGAAATCCTAACTCCTTAGTCAGACCAATTTCCTCAGAGACCATAAGAACACCGTCTCTGTCACTGAAGAACTTAACTAAACCGTAAGAGATTTCCAAAGGCTTCACTCAAAGCATTGGATATCTTGAGGCTTTTGAGTTGAGCATCAATTGGAAATTTTCCCGAGTATCACCTTGGCCCCCTTTAACAGTACAATGTTTCCTATGACTCAAGAACGGAAATGAAACTACAAAAACAAAAGCCTTCACACTTCATAGTACTTGTTAATATCTTCAAGGTCACACCGAATTCTTCAGCTTCAAAGTCTTCAGGGAATACCAAAGTCTTCAGCTCCAGACATTCATTTTTAGGGGTCGATAATCTCCAAATATATCAAACTCCCCATCGACTTATAGATCTTGTATATACTCACAAACACATTAGTTCCTTAACTTATAAGTCTTCAATACACCAAAATCACTAAGGGGCACTAGATGCACTTACAATCTCCCCCCTTTTGGTGATTGATGACAAATAGGTTAAGTTTTCAACGGGGAAAAACATATGAGGTGTAGTATTGTGTTTGAGGAATTTGATTGCAAGATATAGAAGAACCCCCCCTGAATGTGTGCATATTTGATGAATTTGCTTTGGACTGCAAATGCACATGGCAGGTTTAAAACGTAGAGAACTCTGCTTATATCTTGTAATTCATACACACATTTAATATATAACAATAGGAATTTGAAATGCATGATGAAAAATGGCGTCCAACGAAATTCAGAAAGTAGTTCAAAAGCGTCAGACCACCATCGGACTTAAGTTTACAGCTCATCCAACAAAAGCTTCATAAGATTGAGAGTTGTAACTTAAACAAAAAAAGAGCCCATATATGGAGACCCGCTTGGAGACTAACTCAAATTTCTGCCCTTTGTCATCGGTGACCAAAAGGGAAGAAAAATGAGGACTAACGCCCCTGAAGAATTTCATCTTGAAGATGGTGGAGGAGCGCCAACTTTGTCGGGGTCGTTTGTCGATGCAGGGCCCGCAATAGTGTCGTCAATGTCCTCAGCTTCATCCGTCTCGCGGGATGAATAATATGAGCATGTAACCAGCTAAGGAACTTGAACCTTCTTGAATTTCTTCTGAGCAGGTCAAGCCAAATCAAGTTTATGCTCAAGGTCCATCTCCTTGCATTCTTCAGGAGTCCTGAGATGAGACAGAATGGCCCATGTGCAGTTGAAGACTTCATGAAGATAGTATTGGTTCTTCCTCACAGAATTGTGCGTGATAGTCATGTCGCGAAGAAGTGAACCAAACTGATGCTTGACCCACTTGTGATTGCGATCAACCTTCTGATGAAGACTTATAAGAAGCTCGTGATCGGTCATGACATGAGGGGTAGAGGCTTGAGGAATATGAGGTGAAGGCTTTGGAGCAGTGTCTTGGCTGGCAATTGCATCATTGGTAGAGTAAGAGGTAGGTTGGCAAATCAGACCATCCAATGGACAATTTCCTTCCTCAATGATAGGATCTTTGCCTTTTCCCTCAAATGAGGAAATCTTCCTCTTGATGACTTCAAGAGGGGGAAAATAACTGAGATGATTGATGAAGTTTGCCTCATAAGCAACTGAAGTCCTTTTTCTGATGAATTTCATAACCCAAGGAGCATAAGGCTTTAGTTCAAATGGTGACATTGCAATGTTGCCCAAAGTTCTCATGAAGAAGTCATGGTAGTTAATAGGAATACCATGGATGAGATTGAATAGCACATTCTTCATGATACCCATAACTTCTTCTTCTTCATAATTGTGGCCTTTGATAGGACAGAGAGTTTTCCTCAGAATCCTGAAGAGTGTTCTGGGCACATAAAGCAAGTCCTTCACAAGGAAGGTTGTTCGTGAAGCTTGGCCACGTTTCATAGGCTTCATCAGCACTTTCATAAGATAATTTGGTAATTCAGGTACATCATAGATCATCCTAGCATTAGGGGAAGGAGGACTGACTAGATGTTATTGGAGGAATTCAGTGGCTGGTGCTGTGAGATGAGTATTTTCAGCCATCCAGTCGAGAACCCATGTGTTGATGTCTTTAGCATTTCCTGAGATGTGCAGAGTAGCATAGAACTGAAGAATAATCTCTTCATTCCAATCACAGATTTCACAACAAAGTGGAAGAAGGCCTGCATCATGAAGAACAGCCAGCACAGGGGAAAAGCATGGAAGGGATTCCATGTCCACGTGAGGAATATGCCTGTGCTTGAAGACTTTCTCCTTATCCAATAAGGCTGATGCATAGAAGTTCATCTGAGCATGAGTCCAAAAAACCCGACGTCTGATTCTTGGCTTGTCACAAAGATTTTCTGCTTGTTGACACATCCTTGTTGAATTTGACATTCTTTGAGTAACTAGTTCTTGGCTTAGGCTAAATATGCACGGCAGTAGGTTTGAACACTTCTGTTGACACAACAATAGTTTCTTCAGCTGAGGAATGTGAGCCACAATCTCATGAGAGCATTTTTGAACTTCTTCAATATGACTTTCTTCAGCTGATGCAGCTTGAAGTTCTTCATTTTAGCCGTTCCTCAGATCCTGTCACAATTTCTTCGTTCTGGGCTGGGGACTAAGGAATCCGAGTTAAAGGTGTGGCCATTGGCGATTCTGGGTGTTGAGTTTCCCAATATTCATAATTTATTAATGGTGTTGTGTTGCCAATGTCCATATCTTCTTCAATTTCTTCAATTCCAGCCTCTTTAGCGGTGAGCTGAGGCTGGGGCGATGATATCGGAGGAGTTGAAGCAATGTCTTCAACAACAATTTCTTTGGCCATCTGCTCTGTGGAAGTAGCAGAATGGGTTTCTTCAGAATCATCATTTGGTAAGATGTAGTCCACACCAACTGGTACAACCTCATATGATGACATTGATGAACTTGGAACAACATCAATTGGCTCAGTTGAGGAACTATGCAAAGTTTTCATCTGTTTGGGTTCCGAGGACTTTGGTGGAGTTGATGCTTTTTCTTTTCTTGGCAGACTTAGTATTCTTCTCTTATGATGCCGAAGGAAGTGTGATTTTCTTCATCTTTTAGTATTTTGCATTCCTGGCTAATGAGGAAGGTGGTGCAGTTTCTTTAGGTATAACTGATGCAGTTGCCCTTTCAGGTTCTTCACGCTCAACAGATTCTTCGACAGGCCTATGTGTTTCTTCAGGTGCAACATTGGAAGTTGC
Source organism: Hordeum marinum (assembly GCA_022496015.1). NCBI lineage: Eukaryota > Viridiplantae > Streptophyta > Magnoliopsida > Poales > Poaceae > Hordeum > Hordeum marinum. The sequence continues at coordinate 394,615,522 of CM039672.1, forward strand.
CCTGGCAGAGTCTTCAGGCATATAAGTGATGCCATTAGCCCTTGCAAATTCATCAGCAGGCTGAGCAGATGATCCAACCTGAGGAATTTGAGCAACTGAACAGGGAGCAACCCTTGTGTTGTGGTGCTTGACAATAGCTTGAGCTGCCTTGACAAACCTTACTTTTGTGGCTTTCCATTCAGCATCATATCGCTCTTGTTCTTCAGTGAGGCACGTAATTTCAGATTGGACAATGATGAGCTAGTTGGGAATCAGGTTCATCACATTGTTCTTCAGGAACTTTTCTTTCCTAGTCCTGCTCCTTTTGGCTCTCTGAGCTTGTTCTCTCTTCCATTTTTCCTCATCAATGAAGTGTGTGAGGACATGACTTACACCAGGAGGTATATCTAGTGAGGAAAGTGGGGTGTTGGGATCCTCATGTTAGATGTCGATGAAGTTAAGTATCAGATTTGGATCCAGCAATAGAGGAATAGAGCTGTCCTTAGCAATTGCTACTCTTTGTTGTCTGTCCTGGAATGGATCTGCAAGTTCCTCATCATCAACTTCATCATCCTTAGATCCCGAGGGGACATTAACCAAAACTAGCCTGTTGTGAGGACTTGGTCGTTGGCCTCGTCCAGTAGTTCTTTTAATCTTCAGCATAGTTGGGATAGTTGAGGAAGTTGGTTGACCAGTGGAGGATGAAGATTTAGCTGAGGAAATTGCCAAGCCCTCAGTTCTCTGACATGTGGCGAGATGCACTAGGTTTGAGGATTTTGCAGCCGCAGCTGAGGACTGTGCATCCATAGTGGCCTTTGAAGAAGTGCATTGAGGAATTTTTACACCTAAGGAACTTGGCCTTCAGGACTTTGGCTTGTGGGAAGATTTCTTGGGCATAGATTTCTTTGCCACAGTTTCATCAACGGATGCAGCAGCTGCAGTAGCAAGAGAGTCCTCATTGAATTTCTTCACTACCTCTTTGGTAGTCCTCTGAAGCTTTCTCTGGTGTTTTGGCCATTCTTCAGGAAAGTCCTCGCCACGTGCAATGCTGGTGTGGTCAACTTGTTGATTGGCAGCAGGAGGAGCTCTTTTGCAGAGTAGTTTTATGGCAAATTTCCTCATGTACTTGTCCGTGACATAGCGATATTCCTTCCACTCACGTGCCCACCTCCTCTCAATCCACTGAATTCTGTTTTTCCTTTATTCTTTTGTTTCTTTTCCATGAATAGCATCATCAGGAGTGCAATACCCAACATAGAGTTCATTAGGGATCTCAAAAGTAGTGTGACTTTCTCTCTTCTTACCTCCTTTCTGAGGCTTTCTTTCATCAGAAATTTTCTTCTTTTAAGGAATCTTCACTCTTGAAAATTCTGAGGAGGTATGCAATTTTTATTCAAGGTACACTGCAAATGAGTTAAGTTGAGGAGAACCTAGTGATTCATTACCAGAAATTTTGTACCTATGAAAAGAGTATAGGTGCAAAGAATTTGAAGAGGTCATATGCGTTTGATACGTCTCCAACGTATCGATAATTTTTTCTTGTTTCGTGTTGTTATATTATCAATCTAGGATGTTTTACAATCATTTTATAGCAACTTTAGATCATTTTTTGGGACTAGCCTATTGAGATAGTGCCAAAGTGCCTATTGAATTTTTTGCTTTGCAGAAAATCAATACCAAATGGAGCCCAAATGCTACAAGGATTTTTGTGGATTTTTTTGGACCAGAAGATAGAAGATGGGCCAAACAACACCAAAAGAGGGGCGCTGGGTGGCCACCCTCCACCAGGGCACCAGAGGCCCCTGGCACGACCTGGTGGGGGTGGGCACCTCGGGCGCCCCCTCAACCGACTATCGAGCCTATAAATTCCCTGAAAATCCAAAAACACTAGGGGAGCCGACGAAACACAATGCCAGCCACCGCAAGTTCCAGAACCTCGAGATCCAATCTAACACCATCACGTAGGGGTTCATCTTAATCAAATGTGCCTTTCTGATGATGTGTCAGTATTCCACCATAGACCTACGGGTCCGTAGGCAGTAGCTAGATGGCTTCATCTCTCTCGGTGTTTCTCAATACAATGGTCTCTTGGAGATCTATTCGATGTAATCACTTTTGCGGTGTGTTTGTTGGGATGCGATGAATTTTGAATTCATGATCAGTTTCTAACCATGTATATGATTTGAGTCTTCTTTGATATATTATTTGCATGATTACTTATAGCCTCGTATTTCTTCTTTGAATCTTTGGTTTAGTTAGGCCAACTAGATCGATTTTTCTTGCCATGGGAAGAGGTGCTTTGTCATGGGTTCGATCTTGCGGTGTTCTTTCCGAGTGACAGAAAGGGCAGCAAAACATGCATGTATCGTTGCCATTAAGGATAACACAATGGAGTCTATTCCTAAATGATTAGATCTTGTCTACATCATGTCACCGTTCTTATTGCGTTACTCCATTTTCCATGAACTTAATACACTAGATGCATGTTGGATAGCAGTTGTTGTGTGGAGTAATATAAGTAGATCCAGAATCGTGTTGCTCTACTTATCTTGGATGTGATGCCTATATAATGATCATTTCCTGGATATCTTCATGATTTTTTGATCTTCTATTAATTGCCCAATAGTAATTTGTTCACCCACCATGTGCTATACTTATGAGAGAAGCCGCTTGTGAATCCTACGCCCCTGGGTCTACTTTTCCAACATATTGCTTTCCGATCTACTATTTGCACCTTTTGTTTTCAGATCTGTTATCCCGAAAAAACCAAAAATACCTTTCTGCACTTTTTGTTTATTTATTTTATTTCATGTTCTTGTGAGATCTATTTGCCAAAACTATCATTACCTAATCTATCTTACTACCGTATAGAGCATGACAACCTCTCTTTTGCGTCAGGTTGCAAGTTTTTGTTGTTTGTATGCAGGTGTTGTTTATGTAGGTCCGTGATATTCCTCTCTAGATTGATACCTTGGTTTCATAAAGCGAGGGAAATACTTACTGCCGCTATGCTGCATCATCCCTTCCTCTTTGGGGAAATGCCGACGCAGTCTCAAGCCACGTCAAAGGAATTTCTGGCACCGTTGTCGGGGAGGAAGCAATCTCATCTACCAGATTCCTAATCACAAATATCATTTCCTTGCAATTACATTATTTTCCATTTTCCTCTCGTTTTTCTCTCCCCGACTTCACAAATTGGCCATTTTACTCGCCCTCTCTTTTTCGTTTGACTTTTTCCCGTCAGATCTCTTGTTCGCTTCCAATCTTGTTTGCGAAGTCATGATGCCTCAACTAATATATTATGATGTTCCTTAACCCAATATTTTGCTTGAGATTGAAAAAAGTACCAAAGAATATATGACTATGCAATTTGAGCATAATAAGTATTTCACCAAGGAGCTTAAGGAACACTCTACCGCACTAGAGGCCATAACAAAACAACTTGATGGTATTAGTAGAGAAGTTGCTAATCTCCAAACTAAGTATGGTCATGCTGAAAATTTTCTCGGAAAAATATCTAATGTACAAGCCACTTTAGTGAATCAAATGGCTGCCAAACCAATCTCTCTAGAGGATAATAATGATGAGGATCTTATAATAATTGGTGTTTGATCTATTTATTCCTTGTTTAGTAATGTTAAAATTGATGATAAAGGGACTGAATAAGAGGTAACTTTAGTTAGAGGGCGTCCCAATGATTTGGAGGGCGAAAATCTTGATGAAATTTTTCATAAAAGTGGGTTTGGAGAGGTCAAAACATTAAGTAGTGACATGCCCACTATCTTTGATTACAAAGACTTTAATGATGAGAGTTTCTTCTTGGTTGATTGTATTTATTTGCTTCAATCTATGATAAATCCAGCTCATGCTTATGAATAAAATAAAGCTTTTACTAAACATATCGTTGGTGCCATGATGAAATCTTTAGAAGATAAGTTGGAATTAGAAATTTAGATTCCTAGAAAATTACATGAGGAGTGGGAACCTACCATTAAATTCAAGATCAAAAGTTATGAATGCTTTTCTTTGCGTGATTTGGGTGCTAGTGTTTCCACAATTCCAAAATCTCTATGTGATGTGCTTGGGCTTACCAATATTGAAGAATGTTCTCTTAATTTGCACTTGCCGGATTCCACTATTAAAAAGCCTTTGGGAAGAATTAATGATGTTCTTATTCTTGCAAATAGGAATTATGTGCCAATTTATTTTATTGTTCTTGATATTGATTGCAATCCGTCTTGTCCCATCATACTTGGTAGACCGTTTTTATGCATTATGGGTGTCGTGATTAATATGAAAGAAGACAATATTAAGTTTCAGTTTCCCCTTAGAAAGGGTATGTAACACTTACCTAGAACAATAATTAAGCCACCATATTAATCAATCATGAGGGCCTTCTATGGAGTGCAAACTATGGATGACAATACTTGAATCTATGATTTATGCGTAGCTAGGGCGTAAAACGATAGCGCTTGTTGGGAGGCAACCCAATGAATAAACTTTTTTTATATTTTGCTTTCTGTTTTTGAGTGTTTAGAACAATTATTATTCTGTTATTATTGTGTTTTTATGTTTTATTTAGTATTTGTGCCAAGTAATGCCTTTAGGATGATCAATAAGATGAGTAGAAACAATGCTGAATCTGAATCTGAAACTTTGTTCCAAGTGCACTAATTTACATTTTTTACTGGAAGGTGATATTGAGCTGAAATTTTAAAACGGTATTTATATACAAATTATTTAAGTTTTCCTGATGTTTCAGAATTTTTAGTGCTTCATAAGTATGCGTAGAGTACATATTACTACAGACTGTCCAGTCTGAAACAGATTTTATTTTCATTGCATTGTGTGCTTGTTCGATGAATCTATGGCTTGTATTTGGGGGTATAAGTCATGGTAAAGTTAGAATACAGTAATTATAACGAAATAATAAAATATGAATGGGTTTACAACAGTACCTAAAGTGGTAATTTTCTTTATTACACTAACGGATCTCATGAGAATTTTGTCAAGTGTTGTGTCATTGAAGTTTTCAAGTTTTGGGTGAGATCACAATGGATAAGGAATAAGGAGTTAGAATATTAAAATATTGGGGATGCTACAGAACCCCAAGGTAATATCGAAAGAATAAAAAGCAAATAACCTTGGGGATTCCCCGAGTGGCATCCCCTCTTTCTTCCAACAACCATCGGTATACTACTTGGAACTATATTTTTATTCGTCACATATCATGAGTTTTGCTTGGAGAGTCTTGTATATTTGATTTGTTTGCTTTCATCCTTGCTTCACACACCTATTTTGGAGGTCCAAAATTATTCTATGATTTGTTAAAATGGTTCTTTATGCTTCACTTAAAACTTTTGAGCAAAGCAATTGCTCTAGTGCTTCACTTATATCTTTTTGAGCACGTCATGCTTTTACATGTTTGAAGAAATGATCTCATGCTTCACTTATATTAATTTGAGAGTTAGTAATTTTGAAGAAATCCTCTCATGCTTCACTTATATTATTTTTAGATACGAAACTTGTATGCTCATGTTCTTCGCTTATATCCATGTGAGCTTATGAAAAAGCAATTGCAACATATGAAACTAGTCCCAAAGCAATAGATATTGAAGAGGAATATAACAAAAACTTTCATGAAGATAATTGGAAAAATTAAACTTGGTTCCCCATAATAGTTTTGAGACATAACAATAGTGATATGTGAGTTATGTTGGTGAGTAATTATGGTTAGTAAGAATATTGGTGTTAAGGTTTGTGATTCCCTATGCAAGCACGCAAGTGAATAGTTGTGCTACGAAATTACATCCTACTTATGGTGCATTATTCAATGTTAGTTATACGTAATGCTCGCTTATGTGATTTTTTCGTTTGTTAGTTGGATGCTTCTCAATCTCATGCTAGCCTTCACTTGTACTAAGTAGAAATACTACTTGTGCATCCAAAATCCTTAAACCAAGTTTTTCCGTTTGAGTCAACTATACGTACCTATATATGGTATTTTCATGCCATTCCAAGCAAATTTGTCTGTGCCATCTCTAAGCTTTCAAAATAAATTTTCCTTTTTGTGTGCTCATATGGCTCATGAAACGATAGGAGGCGATCGATATTTTTTCATGTTAGATGTGTTATTCTCAAGATGAGTGTTTATTCACTTGTCATTGCACGAGGGTATGGCGGTAATACGGATGCTCAATCCCAAAAAAATTACTTTATGTTGTGAAATAATAAATTCCTTGGAAAGTGTTGGTATGGAAGGCAACCATGGATTGGGCTAGCCATGGAAAGTGAAAGTATGGTGGAAAAAGGAATAAATTTTATTTTCTGTTTGGGAACCGCCTATGATGTAGCTAGTGTGGAAAGATATTGAGATCTCTCAGTCGCTTTCATTGACAGGAAAGGCATGCCACTCAAAATATTTTTCGCTATCAATTTAAACATTTGAGCTCTGGCACCTCTACAAATCCCTACTTTCCTCTGTGAAGGGCCAATCTATTTACTTTATGCAATTTTTATTTTTCAGTTTGAGTCTCCATCTTCTCTTATAAAGCACCAACTAGGAGGCACCATGATCGTACTTGAGAATTAGGTGTAGCTAATATTTGAGTGTGTATTGTGAATGGATCAATGATTGAGAATGATGGGCTAGGGATAACTTGCTTTAGCGTTGATATTTTGAAAGACATGGTTCCTTGTTGATATGCTTGAGTATTAAAAATTTCATGTCAATACTGGACTATTGCTTTGAACCATATGGAAGGTCTAAATGTCCATGCTATAAAGAAAGAATATGTGATGAACATGATAGGCAGCATTCAACTTCAAAAATCTGTTTTTATCATTTAGCTACAAGAGCACGAGTAGGAATTGAGCTTGGGGATGCTGATGCCTCAATGTATCTATAATTTTTACATGTTACATGCTATTATATGATCAATGTTGGATGTTTTACAATCATTTATAGCAACTTTATATCATTTTTTGGGACTAACCTATTGACATTGTCAGCATTCTAGGAACGGGGGTACCTAGACCTGCCAGGCCGCGGCACAGGGCGCGGCCCACTTCGACGGCCTAGTACGGACCAGTGCGGCCTCGCACAAGTACAAGGTCCTCGCGGGAGCTCTACCCTCGCGAGGAGAACGACGTGATGTCCACCGGGGGTAAGAGGCCTCCTCAGGTCGCCTCCTAAGGGGCGGAGATCTCTATGGACCACTCAGCCTCAAGAGGTCAACGAGGACGCATCACGGGCCAGGCTGGCACCAGAGCACGTAGAGAAGACAGTTTTCTATTTGGTGCAAAGGAGGCAAGTATGTATGCAGGTTCCCAAAGCACCCCCAAAGGTTTCCATTTTGGCGCAACAAGACCAAGACCATGAGCACCGCAGGACAGACATCATCGTCAAGCCCACCATTGCATCACCACCGGGAACTTTGCAGGCGAATACCACCTTTCATCAGGATAAGGATGTACTCCTTGTCCCCCTTCAAATTTGGTCATTGTGGGATCCCTTCCCGCCATTTCTATAAGGGAAGAGGACCCGGACCACTATAAATAGTGGATAGGCCACTCAATAGGGGGGATCAGATCGAACACCACTCAAGCATCCTCGCAAGGTTGTGCACCATTGTACTAGGTCATCTACAAACCTCCTCGTGAGGCAATCCACCAAAAGGCTAGAGTAGGGTTTTATGCTTCACAGCAGACCAAACCTGGGTAAATCCTCGTGTGCTAGTCTTCCTCCTGCGATTGAGTGAGCTCTCCGGGCTAGGTTGTCATGCGGTGAGCTTGAGGTCAGACCTGGTGGGGAATTTCGTACATGCCCCTGAGGTCAAACCTCGTTGGGTTTTGCGGAGAATAAAATCCGAAATTTGGCGCGCTAGGTAGGGGGCGTGTCGGAATCCTTGTAGAAGCCACACTTCGCTTTTGCTGGCTGTCCCCATGGCCAAAGGACACCGAGCCCACGTAGAATGACAGGCTGCTCGCGCTGCACAAGAGACGCCAGTGGGACTCGACATCTCGCATGGCCTTGCTTCCCCGTTGGCAGGCGCCATCGCCAGCCCGACCCATGATAGAAGCCGGGGGCTCCCGCCCTCATCGACCGCGTACCATGTTCTCGTCGCCCCGGCCCTCCCCCACATTCAGATCACGTCATCATCCTACCGAGTCAACTGTGACCTAACGCACATGCATGTCACGCTCCTTGTGGCCCGCGAACTGTAGCGTCTCCATGTTGCACGCGGTTGCTGCAACGACTGGGCACATCGGTCGCCCAGGCGCGCCACCTCCACCGGCAAAATCCAGGCGCTTCCCTATGGGATGGGCCTGGGGGCTCGCGCCCGTGTACTCACTCAACTAACCGACACCATGATAGGGGAACATGGACGTGCTTGGGAAGCGCGTTGCAACCACCACCCGCTGGAGGTGTGGCCCGGTTTGTTGTGCATTCAGGAGTTAGCCCCAGGCACAGACGAGGACCGGTTGGGGATGCTGGCCGCACGGGGTGGGCGTTTCCTTGCACAACCCAACACACCCATCAAGCCCAGGGCGGATGAAAGACTGCTCGTCTACACTAGTGCCCAGGGGCTTGAGCAACTCTACAACAACTATGTTGACGAGCGCCAGAGCTGCAGAGGGAGCAACGCCGGCCACCACGACAACAGGAGGAGCATACTCGACCTCGCGAGCGGTTCTCATTGGGGTTGGTATGCACATCCTCGTGAGGGCAGCTTGCGAGGTTGGCCTCGCAAGGGTGCCCGACACTGGCAGCCTCGTGAGGCCCACCCACTGGTAGGGAGCTGCCCTGAGTAGACACCTGGAGATGGAGGGTGGAACACACGCCCAGGTCCCCAGCCAGGCGACCCTAGCCTAGAGACGGAGGGTGGAACACATGCCCATGTCCCCAGGCCAGGTGTTCCCAACCTGGAGACGGAGAGTGGAACACACGCCCATGTCTCCAGGGCGCGCGTCGCCTGCCTGGAGACAGAGGGTGGAACACACGCCCATGTCTACGGGCCAGGCTTCGCTCGACCATCGACGGGGGATCACGCACTCGCTCGTGTCTCTGGGTCCAGCTCGGTCCGCGTGTGGACGGCGAATTGGTTACCTGTGTGAAGCCCCCGAGCACCTCAGCGAGGCGCATTGGGGCATCGCCTTGGGCACCGGCCTCACGCGTAGCGGAAGGGCCCCACCGGGCTCTACCCATAGCGTAGGGGCCTGCCCCGTAGCACAGGGGGCGCAGGGGGCTCGAGCGCCCGAGGCACTGTTCCGAGACGGGCCTTCCCTATAGAAAGCGTGGGGCTTCCCGCACACTCGAGGGCCCATATGGGGCCGGCCTCATTTCTGCATGCCAAGCTTGGGGGCGGGTAGTGGGCTTCATATCCAAGAGGCATGGAGCTCCCTGTACACCCCCAGGACCAACCTGTGACACTCTCACGTAATAATGAGTGGGTTGTATACGCCCGGAGCCCACCGAGGACACGGAGGGGTTCCTACCCATGCCCAAGTAGAAGCCCCATGCTCCGCGCTGGCAGACAACACTCTCCTCCAATAACTATGCCCACACAATGTGGATGGCCTATGCTCCGCGCTAGGGGAAGACGAAGATGATGACTAGCCTAGGAGCCAGACACGGCTGTTCTTTGCTCTTCTTGTGTTCGGATTTGCCAACTTTTCAGGAATGAAACTCGGGGCTTTTCAACCATGTTATAAGAAAAAGGGGCAGGGATTTTTCTCCTTATAGTTTTCTATCTTAAAATTTCTTTGTTCGGGTTGAGCACCCACCAGTGTCACGCCCAAGATGCGATCCTATCCTTATTTTGGCATGGGGGCCTCGAGAGGGATAGAAGCGCATCTCGTCATGTTGCAAGAATGGATATCATTACAACTAAATTTACAAAAGAGATGAGTATATGGAATTGGCTTACACTCGCCACAAGCTACCTCAAGATCACATCAATACAAGAACATACTCAAACATCATACAAAAGAGCAGGGTCCGACTACGGACAAAATCAAGCGATAAAATGACATCCATCCTTGCTATCCCAGGCTGTCGCCTAGAACCCATCCTAGATCGATGAATAAGAAGAAGAACTCCAAAAAAACAAGCATCACTCTCACGTTCAAGCATCACATTACCTATACCCGCAACTGTTGTTGTAGTAAGTTGTGATCCACAGGGACTCAGCAATCTCATTTCCAAGGGTATCAAGACTATTAAAGCTTAATGGGTGAGGTATGGTTAAGCGATGAGGCTGCAGCAAGCGAATAAGAATTTATTTGAGTGTCTAACTTACGAATAGAGAAAGTAAAGTGGGTGGTCTATGCATAATGGACGTGAACTAGTTATGATCACTAAGAGATCCTGAACACCTACTTACGTCAAACATAACCCCACCGTGTTCTCTCTCGGATAAGGACTAACGAAAAGAGACAGTCACGGTTACGCACACAGTTGGTGTATTTTATTAGAGTTTACTTCAAGTTGACTATGACCGGGTGTTAAAAAAATATCCAAGTTTGCCACATAACCATGGGCACGGCTTTCCGATAGATCTAACCCTGCACGGGTGCTCCAACTCATCCATCACAAATTAGCCACACGCCGTGTTGGAATTCCTCAACCGCGGAATCACCCATAGTATTTGCGGAATCCCAATGGAAAATCTCAACTTCGAGGTAGCCCAAAGTGTCGTCATAATCCCACGTGGAAGACGTTCGAGAAAGGTAAAAATAATCCAGCAAGATCACCCGACGTGCCGACAATCATGATAGGAGCCGCGTATCTTGTTGTCAAGGCACGACAGATGAGCTACGTGTACGGTGGCCTGATTGAAATCTCCCGAGTTGCCCCGGGTTGGCCCCGCACCGTGCTCTATCTTGGACCAACACCCATGGGGAGCACTGGCCTGGTGGTTGATTAAATTATCCATGGGTGCCGGCGGGTCCCAATGCATTTTATTATTTATTAGGCAAATGTAGTACCAATGTTGGGCCTTTCCAGATAAGTTTTATCCCAAAACAAAAATTAAGGGGGTCCCCATAATAACCCCGAGCATTTTAGGAGCACTCAATTATGGAACATAACACCGGTTCACGAGTAACTAGGGGCGTAAAAAGTGGAACAAAACACCGAGCAAAAGGCCAAGCCATCCACCTTTTACCAAGTAAATATGTGCATTAAATTAAATAGCAAATAATATTGTGATATCAAAATGCCCATGTTGCCACATGGAAGCAATTGCACCTACAGCTAGGAACACTATAAGAAGGGCTGAGCAAGCGGTGACATAGTCAAACAAAGGTTTGCTGGGAAGGTGGAGGGTTAGAGGCTTTCCATGGCAATGTTGGGAGGCTTGTCAAACAAGTGGTAGGTAGCATGACATAATGATAAAAGCGGGACAACTAGCATAGCAATGATAGTAGTGGTATCCAGGGAAATGTGTCATCTTACCTGAGATCCCACTTGGAGGAAGAACGAGTCCATGAAGAAGACGAGCCAACGTAGTCGAACGAATCCTCACACTCCGAACGCTTTCAGAACTCTATCGAGAAGGGACAATTTTAAAAAACAATCAACACATGGTAACACCACAACATATGCATGATATGATGCACAAACAAATATGATGCATGTCTGGTTTAATATCCAAGGCATGGCATGGCAAGAACAACAAACAACTACTACACGTTAAGTGAAGCTCAATATGCAATGAGTTGCATATTGACGAAACTTCACATTCGAATTATTTAGTTCACCGGCATTAGGTACATGAAAATATTAAATGTTTTTAAACATGGCAAGAGGTCAAGCATAAGCAAACTATATCACCTAGGCATTTTAAATGAGGACGGGAACAACATATAGTATTTCCGAAACAACCTCATATGCATATTATGAATTTAGTCCAGATCTGTCCTAAGCACATTTTCTATTTTTTAAACATGAAAATAAAGTGTGGCATGTGATTCTACTCGTTTTTCTAGTCAAGTTACATATGTAAAACATTTGCATCGGAGCTACGGTTAATTAGTTATGATATAAATCATTTTAGCATGGCATCTATGCAAATTACATGAAAACGGCAAGTTAAACATTTTAAACATGTGTGAAATTTGGTTATTGTGAATCTACATGAGATTCTAAGCATTTTACATTTATAAAGTTTTTACATACGATGCGCGGTTGAAAAGTTATTACATGCATGAAGAACGGGGGGTTTTGTGTAAAACTGTAATTTCCTAGTTATTAGCTAAATTCGCAGACAAGAAAAAAAGGGAAATGGGCCGAATCTACACAGAGGCTCAATAGGGGACATGGTGCAACTTAGCTAAAATGCGCATGGGCGCAAGATAGCACTGGGGGTGGCTCACCTAGTGGCCTCTTGGGTCGGTCAGGGAGGAGGCGATGTTGGGCCGGCGGTGGGGCGCTGCTGGGCAGGTCCATGAGCGGGTCAACAGGCTCATCCCTATCATTGCTCCCATGCCCGAGCATAGGCGAAGTGGTGGCGGTGCCATGGGCAGGCGAGGCTGGGGTGCCGGCGGGAGAAGGCATGGCGGGGGATGAGCGGATCCCGGCAAGGGGAACCAATTCCTAGCATCAGAGCTGTGATGACGACGGACATCGATGGCGGGTGGCAGTGGCGCTGTTGGTCCTCCTGCAAGGAGAGGAAGGAGAGACGGGTGAGGAAGAGAGAAGGCATCAGGGCAAAGAGAAGGAAGAGGGGCGCGGGGCGAGGTCCGGCCGGTGTCTGGCGAGGTCCGATGGGCCTACGGGCGACCTAGCTCGGGCGAGGGACGAGGCACTCAAGAGGAGCGGCCTCTCCACGAAAGCAATGTGATCTGGGGCTCTATGGTCGCCAGACATTATCTCATCTGACCACGGACATGTCCGGTAGGTGGGGATTTGGATTAATCTTAGCCCGAGATTTCAGATTTGAGGGCCCGATTTGGCTAGGTGGCTAGGGATGCGGGATTGGAGGGAGGTGGAGCTAGCAGGTGGGGTTTTCTAGGGCTGTGGCTACAATTTTACATGGGGGAAACCCTAGAGAGTGAAGGGGCTCTCTCCAAGGGGGTGGTTTAAATAGGGAGTGGCACTAGGGGGGTTTGACCTCGTCCATCCGAGCGCAATCCGATGAGCACGAACGGAGGGAGGGGCTAGGTTGGGCTAGTGGGTTGTGGAGAGGTGGTTGGGCCAACAAGAGAGGAAGAATTGTGGCCCATGACATGGGTTTAAAACACCGAAAAAACGTCCAATGAATAAATTGATCACCGCACTGCTACGACTGACCATTGGGGTATCAAACGACCACTGATTGCGACGAAATTTGGCAGGCGGTCTACCGACAATAAAACAAGACCGCACGCCAACTTCCGACTCAATCCGGGAATATTTTCTACCCACTTTAAAAACAATATTCTATCGATGTCGCGGGTGCGGGCATGTGTGGTTGGTCTCGAACTAGTCGATGACAAGAATGGAGAGAACCGGCGACTACGAACGGATGCAAGTTTGAAAACTCATGTAGACAAAAGGCCAATGCTATGCAGATGATGCGAATGATGTGATGATGAATGCAACAACCAAATGAAACACAAGACGACAATGGAAATAAAAGGGGGATCTTCTGGAGCATCAGTCTCGGGCTGTTACAACCAGCCTCTCCCTCTCGCACCCTGAGAGCGGGGGCTACGGGGCACGGTGCGCGCACGTCACAAGGCCTTGGTGCCCTAATCCTCGCATGGCACTCTCGAGCGAGCTAGATGGCGCATGTCGCCTCATCCTCACTCAGGGGCTCTGTTGCGGCCCGACGCACTGCCTTGGAGCCTCTGGAGACTCATGCCGCTTGAGCATCAAAGGGGACTCCTGAGAAATGTGCCTTAGGAGCCTTACTGGTCATATAGCCCCTCGCCCCTTGGACTCGTCCTGGTGATTCGGACTGTAACATCCCAAAATTCCATTTTTAGCATGTTATGATATAGCTATGCATCTATCATCATCATTGCTTGATTTTATGAAATAGTTGAAATGCCTTTTCTGACTTTCTGAAAGTCCTTTCTATTTTTTTTCCTAAGTTGTTTCACCTATTTGAAATTTTGGTTAAAAGTTCAAATAAGAGAGGAGGAACATGACACTCCACACCAGGGACTAATTGGTGATATATTTGAACAATAATAACCAGGGGATATTATGAAAATATTTGCAAAAAGGGTTTAAAAACAATTAGGCAATTTCTGAAAATATTATTTTTTTCAAATTGTTCAAATGACAGAATAGAAATGTTCATTAAATAGCATTTATTATTCTGTTAATTTTGATATATAATACCCCTATATTTAGAGAAGACTTGAATGCTTTAAAAGCTTTTGAATGTCTCTGGAATATTATTAAAAGGAAACGGTAACCGTTTCCGGTATTAAACGGGCCGGCCCACGACAGTTACTCGCGAATTGATTAGAAGCCGACCGACCGCGCGTAACGGACACCCCTCCATTCGCTGACACTGGACCCCACCTCGTTCGCTCGTAATGACCAAACGGTCATCTTCTTCCCTCCCCCCCCCCGCGCGCGCCGGACCCGACGCCGGTCGCTTCTCCCCTCGCCGGATCTCTCTCCTCTCTTAACTCCCCGCACCCCCGAGCACCTATATAAGATCCCCACAGCCCCGCCTTACATTTCTCTCCCAAACCCCTCTTCCCTCTCGCCGGAAGGCTACGCAATTCCTCGCCGGAGCTCCCACCCTCACCGGACCTCCCATCGACCGTAGCCATCGAGTCCGACCACCGTTCGCCCCACCGTTGCCACCAGTCGACTCCGGAGGCCCGTCGCCGTCGCCCGGACCACTTCCCCGTTTTCCCCGACCATCGGAGCACCTCGCCGTCGCATTCGCCGCTACCGGACTCGCCGGAGAACCCCACGCCGGCGACTTTACCTCGTGAGCATTTCCCTCCCTCCGATCCAAAACCAACGACCCAGATTAGAACGGACTTAAGTCCGAACCGGTACCCACTACCGATTGGTCGCCCGCCCGAAAGCACTCGCGCGTACACCCCCTTAGCCACTCACGTGCTGCCACGTAGCCTCCCTGGCCGTCGCAAAGTCAGGTTTCTTTTTCAGTTTTGTTTTAATTAACAGAATGTTTTCAAATTTTGTTTTGCTTATAACTTTTAATCTATTTAGTGTTTTGAGTTTATTCCTGTTGCAATAGCTCACAATTTTCATGTAGTTTCACCCTGTACTTTTAAATTTCAAATTTGAACTATAAAATTTGAATTTAATCAAATTTGCTCAAAATCTTCAAATCTGAATAACTAGAGTTTGAAAATAGATTTTGATATGATTCTTTTTGCTACTGTTTGATATTGGTTAGGACTATCTCCATGTTTAGTTTGAGGATTTTAGGATGATTTTTAATAGTCTTTTAGCTATAAACAGGATCTGCCTAGTATTATAATATAGTTTTATATACTTAGTTTTCATTAGTTTAAATTTAGATTTGGTTTCATTTTTAGGTTCTGTTAATAAACATTTAGTGTTTTCACTCACTGTTAATAAAAATATAAATTTGCTTAGTTTAGTTTTATTTAACATAGGAATCACGACTTCTTTTCAAATGGGCATAATTTGATTAGAACGACTAACTAGTAATAGTTTTGTTTTCAAACAAAGTTTTGTATATTTTAATTCTGTTTTCTAAGACAGATTTAATTGTAAATTATTTTCTGTTAAGAACATGTTTTGCTAATAAATAACAAGTTTAGTTTTTCATTCTTTTGTTAATATAACTATAGTTGATTCATATAGTGTTTATCACAAACTTGTATAAACTTTACTAAAGTTTTCCCAACAAAACTTAAATTGATTTTATTCTGTTCATAAATAAAATATTTTATTGTTTTTCTTTCTGTCAACTAATGTTTAGATAATACTAATGGTTTCATTATGTCAGTAGTGTTTTCACCTCTCACCTTTTTGAAAACAAAATCTTGTGTGTTTTTCTTGCTAGTGATTTTTGTGCATTGTTTGCCTTGATTGTTTAATACTTATTTGCTGAATGTTATGAGTTGTTATTTTGTTGTATGCTTATTGAGTGCTTGTTTGTTTCGTTAGATTATCCGGAGTGCGAAGCTTGTTACTTAGAGTCACTCACGTACGAAGATCATCAATCAGGCAAGTCACTTTGACCATGTTTACCCATGTTTTATATGGATTAGTTCTACCATCTCCCCAATTGCATGCAAGATAGGTTAGTTGGAAACTTGGTTACATTGTAGTAGTATCATGTGGTAGGTACCCCCCCTCAACCTCTTGACACATTGGCCCCAGGAAACGTTGTTTTACCTTTTGCTATGCTAATAGTAGACGGGGTTGGTGGTGTGATTCATGAGAGTTGAGAGAGTTAATAATTTCAAGACCTACATAATGATCAAGATTTAAGACTCCGAGTTTTCAACATACCTCTGGGTGGATGATGGTTGAACGGCACCCTGGAGAAACCAGTGGATTTGCCTAGGTGATGCTGGAGATGGCCAGTATTCACGCGGAAAGGTCCACCCAGGCACAAAGAGATGGATGGATGCTTTAAAACCCAAGGCTTACCTGCACAGCCACAAGTCATTATGGGCTCTGGCTTGGTTGGATATCGTGGTGACCCTGGACAGGCGGTGCTACGAGAGGTAGAAGAACGGTAGGAAAGGATGGGCACCGACAGAGTCGCAGGGAAACCCTTTGGAAGACCATGTTTTGGTCATCCGTTTCTCAAACACCCTGAAGTGCGAGAAATCAAACGGAGGCGACCAAATCTTGTGGGGAACGTGTCTGCAGAGTATTCCAAACCTAATCGATTAGACGTGTCCACGGTCATGGACGACTTGAGCCAAAGGAATTGAAACTTCCGGAACTCTCAACACAATTAATATGATGATGTGGGTATTAACAATTTTGGGTATGAGAATTGGTTGGTGGAACCATCTCATTAATCAACCAACTTAGTAATATTTTTCTTAGCCCCTCTCTTGATGTAGGAAAAACTTGGCTTTACGCAAAAACTTACACCACCACCTGCCATATAAGCATATAGACTAGCTGATTATTTTCACCCCTCTCTCGTGACTTTGCCGGCATATTCCATATGCTGACCTACACGGTTGCAACGTATCATGTTGCAGAGTATTTTTCTGACCAGGAGTGAGGACGCGTTCTATGCTCAGTGAGATGCCCTTGGAGTCGGATGGACTCATCTACCGTCGACGCTTCCGCAAGATTTAGATATTCTCATGAGTTGGCTTTTAGCCACTTTATTGTAATTTTTATTGTAATAAAGGAATCGATATGAGATTTCGATTAATATAATGCTGTGTGATTTCCCTTTGATATATACATGGATGTACCGTGTGTGTACCAGCATGATCTTGGGATGGTACGGAAACACCGGAGACTTGACCTTTCAGGTCGGGTCGCTACAGAAATGGTATCAGAGCACACGCTGACCGTAGGACGTAACCTCTAGGATTGGAAAGCCTTAGGATTGTTTCTCTTTGTCTTTAAAATTCTTAAATTTTCATCTATTCGTTTCTGACTCCTCTCCGATTATTTCAAAATTTATAGATGGCCACCTTCATCCCAGTGTTGATTACGGAGTTTTGCCAACGTGACGCAACGATGCCCTTTGGTAAGGAGCTGATGAGGATCGCCAAGGACGTAAGGATTGCTTTGCCGAGCATCACCGGGATTCCTATCATGTCATTTCCCCAAGATGGATGCTACAGGATCGAGGTGCATATCCCAGGGAAGACTTTTGGGAATCGGAAGGAACCCATCGATCTCAAGTTCGTGGCACCCAGCTGGATACTTGGAAGAGACATGGCCATTCATCGTGCCCTTGGACGTATCCAGGAGGAATACAGAGGTGGAACCATTTCACCAGGACTCAGCATGGTTTGCCGCAGAGATGCTCATGGAAACATCATAACTCCTCCCACTACAGACACCACTATTTCCTATATCCAGACCCTGGAGACTCACATCAGGACTCTGGAGCTTCGAGTTCGTGCTGATACAAAGACAATCAAGAATCTGATGAACCGTGAGCTGGATCTCGAAGCTGATCTGCGCGAGGCCAACTATGAACACGAGCATGAAGTGAAGGACTTCCTAGAGAGGATTGATGTGCAGAATGCACGCATCGCAACTCTGGAGGAGCAGCTAGACATGGGGGAAAACCTTCACCCCGAAGGAGACATGGCACCCTTCATCGCTAAAGTTCATTAAACGCCCGATGGCCCCCCCATGATTTTTTGGTTACAGTGAATGAAAGGAAGATGAAAGCGAAGGGCCCCCCTCGGGGGCTGCCACTCCTGAGGCCCTGGCTTTGGCGCGCCAGTGCTCGGTCGAATTCCTCCTCTTCCTTGATGGGCCCATGGTGGCGCGCCGGCGTAGCTGCTTCGTTGGCAGGGGAGCGGCACCATTGCGGCTAGCTACCCCCGAAGTCCAAGCGTGCCGACACAACAGTGCGTTGATACGTCTCCAACGTATCTATAATTTTTTATGATGGCATGCTATTATATTATCTGATTTGGATGTTTTATATGCATTAATATGCTATTTTATATTATTTTTGGGACTAACCTATTAATCTAGAGCCAAGTGCTAGTTTTTGGTTTTTCCTTGCTTTTGAGTTTTGCAGATATGGGATATTAAACGGAGTCCAAATGGAATAAAACCTTCGGAAGGAATTTTTCTGGAAGGATACAAGTAGATTAAGCATGGAGTGCACGTCAAGGGAGGTGCTAGGGCGCTACAAGCCTGCTAGGCATGGGCACCCTGGCCGCGCCTAGCAGGGTTGTCGCTCCCTGGAAGGTCTCCTAACCCTATTCTCGGGCCTATAAATACCCAAATATTCCCCGAACATCAGAAAGAGAGATACAAATACTTTTCTGCCACCAGAAGCCTCCATCCCGAGAGATCCAATCTTGGATTCTTTTCCGGTAATCTGTCAGAGGGGGTTTCAATCACGGAGGGCATCTACATCAACTCCATTGCCCCTCCGATGATGCGTGAGTAGTTCACCACAGACCAACGGGTCCATAGCTAGTAGATAGATGGCTTCTTCTCTCTCTTTGATCTTGAATACCATGTTCTTCATGATCTTCATGGAGATCTATCCAATGTAATCCTCTATTGTGGTGTGTTTGTCAAGATCCGATGAATTGTGAGTTTATGTTCAGATTATTCGTGAATCTTATTTGAATCTCCTCTGAATTCTTATTTGCATGATTTCATATCCTTGCAAGTCTCTTCGAGCTATTGGTTTGGTTTGACCAACTAGATTGGTAATTCTTGCAATGAGAGAAGTGCTTGTATTTGGGTTCAATCTTGTCGTGTCCTCACCTAGTGACATAGTAAGGGTAGCAAGGCACGTATTGTATTGTTGCCATCAAGGGTAACAAGATGGGGTTTTCATCATATTTCTTGAGTTTATTCCTCTACATCATATCACCTTTCTTAATGCGTTACTCTGTTCTTTATGAACTTAATACTCTAGATGCAGGCAAGAGTCGGTCGATGTGTGGAGTAATAGTAGTAGCTGCAGAATCGTTTCGGTCTACTTCTCATGGACGTGATGCCTATATGCATGATCATTGCCTTCGATAACTACATGATTATTTGCTTTTCTATCAATTGCTTGACAGTAATTTGTTTACCCGCCATGATATTTGCCTTCACGAGAGAAGCCTTTAGTGAAATCTATGGCCCCCGGGTCTATTTTCCATCATATACTTTCAGATCTATACTTTGCTGCAATTTATTTATCTTTTACTTTCCGCACTCATTTACATCTATCTCTTCCAGATCTAATCCTTGCAAATAATCGTGAAGGGATTGACAACCCGTTTATTGCGTTGGGTGCAAGAGTTTGGTTGTTTGTGTAGGTGCAACCATTGGTGACTTGCTTGTTCCTCCTACTGGATTGATACCTTGGTTCTCAATAAGTGAGGTAAATACTTATCTACTTCTCTGCATCACCCTTTCCTCTTCAAGGGAAAACCAACGCAAACTCAAGAGGTAGCAAGAAGGATTTCTGGCGCCGTTGCTGGGGAGGATACACATCAAGCCTACCAAGTACCCCTCACAAACTCATGTCTTGTATTTACATTATTTTCCATTTGCCTCTCGTTTTCCTCTCCCCCACTTCTAAAATGATTTTCAGGAAATACAAAAAATATTTGTCGTTTTATTCGCCTTTTTCTCGTTGGATCTCTTTTGTTTGCTTGTGTTGCCATGTGCCTTCTATTTTGCTTGCATCTTCGCTTGCCAAAAATCTATTGATATGAATCCTCATCCACTTGCTAATCTTTTAAAAAGACCAAATTTTCATGAACCAAATGCTAGTGAGTTGAGTGCACTTGATTATCTCTAAGAAGTTTTCTTGAAAATCATGACAATTTTGATAAAGTGTTGAAGGAAGAAAATTATAAAGTGATTCATGTTATCTCCTTGAATGAAAAACATGATTGCCATATTGTTGGTATGAATTCTCTTAATATCCATGATGATAATGATATGCAAGACCACAAGCTTGGGGATGCTATGCTTGATGAAGATGATATTTGTTGTTCCCCATGTTTTGGTGATGACACGTATGCTATAATTGATCATGAAAAGAATGCTTTGTGTGATAGTTATATTGTGAGAGTCATTCATGATGCTACTGAAAATTACTATGATAGAGGAACATATGCTTTTACATATTGCAATAATATCAAGTTTCCTCTCTATGTGTTCAAAGTTTCCTCTCTATGATAGTTGATTTTTCCCCATAATTTGTTTGCTCAAAAAATCCCTATGCATAGCAAGTGGATTAGACTTAAATATACTTGAAATGTGATTCATGATGTTCTTATTGTTGCAAATAGGAATTATGTGCCCATAGATTGTATTGTTCTTGATATAGATTGCAATCCTTCATGTCCTATTATTCTTTGTAGACCTTTCCTTAGAACTATTGGTGCAATTATTGACATGAAGGAAGGAAACATTAGATTCCAATTTCCATTAAGTAAAGGCATGGAACACTTTCCTATAAATAAAATAAGATTGCCATATGAATCTATTACGGGACCTAATTTTGGATTGCATACCAAAGATGACAATACCTAGATCTATTGCGGTTTGCCTAGCTAGGGGCGTTAAACAATAGCGCTTTTTGGGAGGCAACCCAATTTTATTTCTGTGTTCTGTTTTTGCTTATGTTTTTGAGTGTTTCCCACATTATTACTTCTTTTTTAATTGTGTTTTGGTGTTCTAATTAGTGTTTGATACAAGTAAAACCTTTGGGGTGATCTATGGTAGTTGTTGATTTGATCTTGCCGGAAAAAAGAAATTTTTGCGCTCAGTCCGGGAATTTTCTAATTTTGTCAGAGCGTCTAATGGATCTGAATTTTTGACAAAATATTTATATATAAATTTACCAGGTTTTAATAATTTTTCAGAATTGTTTTAGTTACATAAGTATACTAAGTTTTCAGTTTTCTCAGACTGTTCAGTTTTTGACAGGTTCTGTTTTCTTTGAGTTGTTTGCCTATTTTGATGAATATATGGGTTGTATCATGTGGTATGAGCCATGGAGAAGTTAGATTACAGTAGTTATAGCACAAATATAAATAAATAATGAGTTCACTACAGTACCTAAAGTGGTGATTTATTTTCTTATACTAACGGATCTCACGAGTTTTCTGTTAAGTTTTGTGTTGTGAAATTTTCAAGTTTTGGGTAAAGATTTGATGGACTATGAAATAAGGAGTGGCAAGAGATTAATCTTGGGGATGCCCAAGGCACCCCAAGTCATATTCAAGTATGCCAAATAGCCTAATCTTGGGGATGATGTGGAAGGCATCCCCTCTTTCGTCTTCAATCCACCGATAAATTTACTTGAGGCTATGTTTTTATTCACCACATGATATGTGTTTAGCTTGGAGTGTCTTTAATTATATGAGTATTTGCTGGTTAGTTTGCCACAATTATACTTGATGCACACATATTTTGAGAGATACAAGGTGGAATCGTGAATTTATTAGAATAATCAATGTGCTTCACTTATATCTTTTGAGTTGGGCAATTTTGCTTTATGTGCTTCACTTATATCTTTTAGAGCACGGTGGTATTTGCGTTTTGTAGAAATACTTGAACTCTCGTACCTCACTTATATTATTCTGAGAGTTTCTAAAATAGCATGGTAATTGGTCTAGGTTATGAATTTAGTCCTAATATGGTAGGCATCCAAAAGGGATATAATAAAAACTTCCATATTAAGTGCATTGAGTATTTATGAGAAGTTTGATTCCTTGCATAAAGTTTTGAAATATAAAGATGGTAATGTTAAGAGACATTTTAGGAAGTAAATTGTGATTTGGTAAAAATACTTGTGTAAAGGTTTGTGATTCCCGTATCATCCATGTACGGTGAACCGTTATGTAAGGAACTCGGAGCATGACTTGTTTATAGATTGTTGACCTTTGTGTGAGGGTCGGGACGCGTGATGGTTAACTCCTACCAACCTCCCCCCTAGGAGCATGTGTTTAATTCTTTGCTTCAATGAATAATATACTTTTGCAATAAGTATGTGAGTTCTTTATGACTAATGTTGAGTCCATGGATTATACGCACTCTCACCCTTCCACTTTTGCTAGACTCTTTATTAACGCGCAACTTTCGTCGGCGTACCATATACCTTCCTCAAAACAGCCACCATATACCTTCCTCGAAACAACGACCATATATGTTTCCTCAGAACAGCCATCATACCTACCTATTATGGCATTTCCATAGCCATTCCGAGATATATTGCCATGCAAGTTCCACCGTTTCCTTTTATGACATGCACCATCACTTCCATATTGCATATAGAGTCATATTTTGTCACAGGTATTGAGTTGTAATTTTATTTTGAGTTGCAAGTAAATAAAAGTGTGATGATCATCATTAATAGAGCACGTCCCATGTGAGTAAAGGATGATGGAAGCTATGATTCCCTCACTAGTGGGGATGAGATTCCGGACTTTATGAAAAAAATCGGCCAGCGAAGCCCAAATAAAAAAATTGAATAAAACAGACCTTAGATGCCCACACACACAAAAATGAGATAAAAGAGAGAAGGTAAATCTCTACTACCTTTTTCCACACTTGTGCTTCAAAGTAGCACCATGATCTTCATGATAGATAGTATCCTATTTTTTCACTTTCATATAGCTAGTGGAGTTTTTCTTCATGATGCACGTCCACTTACGGCTCTAGTGCATCCTTTGCATGGCAATCCCTACTCACTCACATTGATATGTATTGATGGGCATCTCCATAGCTTGTTGATACGCCTAGTTGATGTGAGACTATCTTCTCCCTTTCCTTGACAACCTCCACCACATTCTATTCCACCCATAGTGCTATACCCATGGCTCACACTCATGTATTGCGTGAGACCTGGAAAAGTTTGAGAAAATAAAGGTGTGAAAACAATTGAATTTTCATCGGGGTTGTGCATGATATAAATACTTTGTGTGGGGAAGATGGAGCATAGCCAGACCATATGATATTGTAGGGATAACTTTCTTTTGCCATTATATTTTCAAGAGATACAATTGCTTTGCTAGTATGCTTGAAACGTTATTGTTTTTATATAAATATTAATCTTTTGTTTTGAGTCTTACAGATCTGAATATTCATGCCACAATAAGGAATATTACATGGATAAATATGTTAGGTGGCACTCCACATCCAAAATTCTGTTTTCATCATTTACCTACTCGAGGACGAGCAGGAATTAAGCTTGGAGATGCTGATATGTCTCCAATGTATCCATAATTTTTTATGATGGCACGCTATTATATTATCTGTTTTGGATTTTTCATATGCACTAATATGCTATTTTATATTATTTTTGGGACTAACCTATTAATCTAGAGCCAAGTGCCAGTTTCTGTTTTTTCCTTGTTTTTGAGTTTTACAGATATGGGATATTAAACGGAGTCTAAACGAAATAAAACCTTTGGAAGGAATTTTCTAGAAGGAAACAAGTCAATCAAGCTTGGAGTGCACATCACGGGAGGTGCCAGGGCACCACAAGCCTGCTAGGCTTGACCCCCCTGGCCACGCCTAGCAGGCTTGTCGCTCCCAGGCATGACTAATAACTGTATTCTCTGGCCTATGAATACCCAAATATTCCCCCAACATTAGAAAGAGCGATGCAATTACTTTTCCACCGCCAGAAGCATCCGTTCCCAAGAGATCCAATCTTGGAGCCTTTTTCGGTAATCTGCCGGAGGGGGTTTCGATCACGGAGGGCATCTACATCAACTCCATTGCCCCTCCGATGATGCGTGAGTAGTTCACCACAGACCTATGGCTTCATAGCTAGTAGCTAGATGGCTTATTCTCTCTCTTTGATCTTCAATACCATATTCTTCACGATCTTCATGGTGATCTATCAGATGTAATCCTGTTTTGTGGTGTGATTGTCAAGATCCGATGAATTGTCACTTTATGTTCAGATTATCCATGAATCTTATTTGAATCTCCTCTGAATTCTTATTTGCATGATTTCATATCCTTGCAAGTCTCTTCGAGTTATTGGTCTAGTTTGGCCAACTAGATTGGTAATTCTTGCAATGGGATAAGTGCTTGGTTTTGGGTTTAATCATGCGGTGTCCTCACCCAGTGACATAGTAGGGGTAGTGAGTCACGTATTGTATTGTTGCCATCAAGAGTAACAAGATGGGGTTTTCATCATATTGCTTGAGTTTATCCCACTACATCATGTCATCTTTCTTAATGTGCTACTCTGTTCTTTATGAACTTGATACTCTAGATGCAAGAAGGAGTCGGTCGATATGTGGAGTAATAGTAGTAGACGCAGAATCATTTTGGTCTACTTGTCACGGATGTGATACCTATATACATGCTCATTGCCTTGGATAACTACATGATTATTCGCTTTTCTATCAATTGCTTGATAGTAATTTGTTTACCCAACATGATATTTGCCTTGAAGAGAGAAGCCTCAAGTGAAACCTATGGCCCCGGGGTCTATTTTCCATCATATACTTTCAGATCTATACTTTGCTGCAATTTATTTCTCTTTTACTTTCTGCACTCATTTACATCTATCTCTTTCAGATCTAATCCTTGCAAATAACCGTGAAGGGATTGACAACCCCTTTATAGCGTTGGGTGCAAGAGTTTGATTGCTTGTGTAGGTGCAACCATTGGTGACTTGCTTGTTCCTCCTACTGGATTGGTACCTTGGTTCTCAACAACTGAGGGAAATACTTATCTACTTTGATGCATCACCCTTTCCTCTTCAAGGGAAAACCAACGTAAGCTCAAGAGGTAGCATGAGTCATAGCTGCTGTCACTCGGCCTCTCCTCGGAGGAGGTGTCGTTGTTGCTGGAAGCATGATAGCCATTGCCAAGGGCAAGCACATCTCCATGGTCGCCGCTACTGTCGCCCTCCGGGCAGCACCCCAAGCTTCCGCCGTTTTCCCCAGAGATCTTGACGAAAAGCGCCGCGACATCGTCGTGCTTGAAGAGGAGCGTGAGCCACCCCACTAGGCCATGCGCGCGGGCGAAGTTCTGCCACCCGCGACTCAAGAAGGCATGGCCTACTGGGGTAACCTCGACCTCCACCCACAATGCGCTGCTACAACAACCGTCGGCCTCCAACAACAGACCTGTGGGCTCATTATCCTACAGTGCCTCCACGAAAATGTGCGGAAGCTGCAACCGGGGCACCGCTAGCCTCTCCACCAACACCAAAAACTCCTAGCCCACGTCGGCCATGTGGGCCCATGAGTGCGGTGGCCGAGAACCTATGGCGGGCCTCCCTCATCATCCACGGCTGCCACGCCTGCCGTTTTCGCAGCGCCGACGGGGGTACCAGCCAACGCGGAGGCATGACCGCACACACGGGGCGCCTCCATCAACGCCTCGGCGTATTTTTGAGGGCGGACCCGGCCCCTCTTGGGAGGCTGGTGGTCCAGCCCCACCTACTAGACCTTCCCCTTCCCGGAAGCAGAAAACATCCTCACCGCCATCATGAGTAAGGAAACAGAGGATGAAGGCGAGGGAGCGAGGAGTAAGAATGAGCTCTCGAGGCCAACCGACACTCCTCCTTATCCCAAGCAATCAAAGGCCTACGACGTGGATCAACTATTGATTAGACAGGGTGGTTGTCGAGGCGCCGCGGGAAGTGGAGGCACCGTGCACTCCTCAAGCTCTGCATCATGGACTCCGCCAGCGTGCAACCCTACTTCACGTCGCTTCATCTGCCCTCACGGGGTCACATCCCCGTGGCCTGAGGAGTAAAAACACAAGGAGACAACAACATTCAACGAAAGGCAATGATGGCTGACGCGGCATGCAGGCTTCGTGTCGGCCTAGCTTGGGGTGGTTCCCGATGACTCCAGGGAGTGGAGCCGTCGGCGTCTCGGAGAGTGCCACGTGTCATGCCTGTCTCGTAGGAAGTTGGAGCCCGCGATGCTTCAGGCCGACTTCTATGGCTTCGCCCAGAAGCTAACTCGAGGGCGCCTTGGGCCCGAAGGCTGCTATCGGTGTTCTGGGAACAAGGGTACTCAGACCTACTAGCCTGCGGCCCAGGGCACGACCCACTTTGATGGCCTAGTACGGACCAGCACGGCTGCACTCAAGAACAAGGTCCTCGCGGGAGCTCCACCCTCGCGCGGAGAACAACGCCAAGACCATCAGGGGGACAAGCGTTGGAAATATGACCTAGAGGCAATAATAAATTATTTATTATTATATTTCATTGTTCATCATAATCGTTTATTATCCATGCTATAATTGTATTGATCGGAGACTTAGATGCATGTGTGGATACATATACAAAACCATGTCCCTAGTAGGCCTCTAATGGACTAGCTCGTTGATCAAACATGGTTAAGGTTTCCTAGTCATGGACATGTGATGTTATTTGATAACGGGATCACATCATTAGGAGAATGGTGTGATGGACAAGACCCAAACAACAAACGTAGCATATGATCGTGTCAGTTTATTGCTATCGTTTTCTGCATGTCAAGTATATGTTCCTATGACCATGAGATCATGCAACTCACTGACATCGGAGGAGTGCCTTGTGTGTGTCAAACGTCACAACGTAACTGGGTGACAATAAAGGTACTCTACAGGTATCTTCGAGGGTGTCTGTTGAGTTGGCATGGATCAAGACTAGGATTTGTTACTCCGTGTGACGGAGAGGTATCTCAGGGCCCACTCGATAATACAACATCACAACAAGCCTTGCAAGCAATGTGACTAAGTGTTAGTCACGGGATCTTGTATTATAGAATGAGTAAAGAGACTTGCCGGTAATGAGGTTGAACTAGGTATGGAGATACCGACGATCGAATCTCGGGCAAGTAACATACCGAAGAACAAAGGGAACATCATACGAGATTAACTGAATCCTTGACATAGAAGTTCGACCGATAAAGATCTTCATAGAATATGTAGGAACCAATATGGGCATCCCGTTCCCGCTATTGATTATTGACCGTAGAGGTGTCTCGGTCATGTCTACATAGTTCTCGAACCCGCAGGGTCTGCACACTTAAGGTTTGGTGACGTTTCGGTAGTATAGAGTTATGCATGGTGGTGACCGAAGGTTGTTCGGAGTCCCGGATGAGATCCCGGAAGTCACTAGGAGCTCCGAATTGGTCCGGAGGTAATGACTCGTATATAGGAAATCCTATTTTGGTTGCCGGAAAAGTTTTGGGCTCATCGGTAGTGTACCGGGAGTGCCGGTAGTGTACCGAGGGACCATCGGGAGAGGTATTTCGACCCAAGAGGCTACATGGGCTGTGGGAGGGTGGAAACCAGCCCTTAGTGGGCTGGTGGAAGTTCTCTAAGAGGCTCATGCGGCTGGATTTGAAAGAGAAAGAAAAAAACGCAAGGTGGAAATATATTCCAAGTAGGAAAGGAGGAATCCTAGTCCTTCTAGGATTGGAGGAGGATTCCTCCTCTCCTCCTTGCGCAAGGGCAGCCTTGGTGCGCCAGCCTTCCTCCTCCCTCCCTCTTATATATACTGGTGGTATTGGGTGTTTTGCACTAGGTTTTACGGCCACGTGCTACCCGTTCCACCGGTGCTCCTCTAGATCGGATTTCCGTTGTGCTTAGGCGAAGCCCTGCCGGAATAGCTCCACCACCATCGCCGGAGCACCGTCACGCTGCTGGTGAACTCTTCCTCCTCTCCACTTAATCTTGCTGGATCAAGATGGTGGAGATCATCATCAAGATGCACGTGATCAAGATCGGAAGGACTGTGATCAAGATCGCGAGATGGATCATGATGAGTTCGCGGGACGGATCGTGATGAGTTTGCGAGACGGATCGTGATGAGTTCGCGGGATGGATCGTGATGAGTTTGCGGGACGGATCGTGACGAGATCGCGAGAGGATCGTGATGAGTTCGCGGGACGGATCGTGATTGGATAGCGGGACGGATTGTGATGAGATCGCGGGATGCTCGGCGATTTGGATCGCGGAGACGTTTGACTACACCAACCGTGTTTCTTAACGCTTCCCGCTTAGCGATCTACAATGGTACATAGATCCACTCTCCCTCTCATAGATGCTCATCACCATGGATAGATCGGCGTGTGCGTAGGAAATTTTTTGTTTCCCATGCAACATTCCCCAACAGTGGCATCATGAGCTAGGTCTATGTGTAGATGAGATCTTGACTAGAACACAAAAGGTTTGTGGGCGTTGATGCTTAGATTGCTTCCGCCCTTGGTTGGATTTTGGTTCAGCGGTATTGTGAGATGAAGCGGCCCAAACCAACATTACTCGTATGCTTAGGAGAGACCGGTTCCCTCGACCGCAACTTGTTGCATAGATGGCTTGCGGGTGCCAGTTTCTCTGACTTTAGTTGGATCATATTCGACAAAGGCGGTCCTTGAGAAGGTTGAGAAGCAACTAGTGTATCACCGTTGTGGTTTTTGCGTAGAGGAGAATTGTTCTTGCTAGATGCCCGT
Source organism: Hordeum marinum (assembly GCA_022496015.1). NCBI lineage: Eukaryota > Viridiplantae > Streptophyta > Magnoliopsida > Poales > Poaceae > Hordeum > Hordeum marinum. The sequence goes on from CM039672.1 coordinate 394,644,550, forward strand.
AGCAGCCACGTAAAACATGCAACAACAATTAGAGGACGTCTAACTTGTTTTTACAGGGTATGTTGTGATGTGATATGGCCAATTACATGATGTGATATATGTGATGTATGAGATGATCATGTGATGTATAGATTATCACGACTTGCATGTCGATGAGTACGGCAACCGGCAGGAGCCATAGGGTTGTCTTCAATTATTGTATGACCTGCGTGTCAACCATTAAGCGCTATGTAATGCTTTACTTTATCGCTAAACGGTAGAAATAGTAGTAGAAGCATGGTGGGCGCGACAACCCCGATGGCGACACGTTGATGGAGATCAAGATGATGGAGATCATGGTGTCATGCCGGTGACGATGGAGATCATGCCAGTGCTTTCATGATGGAGATCAAAAGCACAAGTTCATGGCCATATCATGTCACTTATGATTTGCATGTGATGTTAATCCTGTTATGCACCTTGTTTTGCTTAGGACGACGGTAGCATTATAAGGTGATCCCTCACTTAATTTCAAGATAAATTGTGTTCTCCCCGAGTGTGCACTGTTGCAAAAGTTCTTCGTGTTGAGACACCACGTGATGATCGGGTGTGATAAAATCTATGTTCACATACAACGGGTGCAACCAGTGTTGCACATGCAGAATACTCGGGTTAAACTTGACGAGCCTAGCATGGACAGACATGGCCTTGGAACACAAGAGACCGAAAGGTTGAACATGAGTCATATACTAGATATGATCAACATGATGATGTTCACCATTGTAACCACCTCAACTCACGCGATGATCGGACTTGAGTTGATGAATTTGGATCATGTATCACTCGGATGACCGGAGGGATGTCAATTTGAGTGGGTGTTCTTAAGTAATATGATTTATTGAACTCATTATCATGAACATAGTCAGTAGTGTCTTTGCAAAATTATGTTATAGATTACTAGCTCACGCTGTAGCTCCCTTGTAGCTCCCTTGAATTTTTATATGTTCCTAGAGAAATAGAGTTGAAAGTTGATGGTAGCAATATTGTGGACTGGCTCCGTGATCTGAGGATTGTCCTCATTGCTGCACAGAAGGCTTATGTCCTTAATGCACCGCTCGGTGCGCCAACCCCTTTAATGTCGTTTGTAGACGTTGTGAACATCTGACAGGCACGTTCTGATGACTACTTGATAGTTTAGTGCATCATGCATTACGGCTTAGAATTGAGGCTCCGAAACGTTTCGAACGTCACGGAACATATGAGATGTTCTAAGAGCTGAAATTAGGATCTCAGGCTCATGCCCGTGTTGCAAGATATGAGATCTCCAACAAGATTCCTTGCCTTCAAGATGCAAGAGAATAGCTCAATCGTTGAGCATGTGCTCAGATTGTCTGGGTGCTGCAATCGCTTGAATCGAGTGGGAGTTGATCTTCGAGATAAGATAGTGATTGATATTGTTCTCCAAGTCATTATCACTAAGCTACTAGAACTTGGTGATGAACTATAAACGCCAGGGATAGAAATAATGATCCCTAAGCTATTCGCGATGTTTGACACTGCGAAGGTAGAAATAAAGAAGGAGCATCAAGTGTTGATGGTTAGTAAAACCACTAGTTTTGAGAAGGGAAAGGGCAAAGAGGGAAACTTCATGGATAGCAAGTCAGTTGCTGCTCCGGTGAAGCAACCCAAAGTTGAACCCAAACCCGAGACTAAGTGCTTCGATTATGAGGAGAGCGGTCGCTGAAGCGGAACAACCCTATATACTTGGTAGATAAGAAGGTTGGCAACGTCGACAAAAGTATATTTGATATCTGTGTTATTGATGTGTATCTTGCTAGTACTCCTAGTAGCACCTGGGTATTGGATACCGGTTCGGTTGCTAAATGTTAGTAACTCGAAATAAAAGCTATGGAATAAACGGAGAACTAGCTAAGTATGAGGTGACGATGTGTGTTGGAAATGTTTCCAAGGTTGATGTGATCAACATCGCACGCTCTCTCTACCATCGAGATTAGTGACGAACCTAAATAAATGTTATTTGGTGTTTTTGTGTTGAGCATGAATGTGATTAGATCATCTTCATTGCAACACGGTTATTCATTTAAGTTAGAGAATAATGGTTGTTCTATTTACATGAATAATACCTTCAATGGTCATGCACCCCGTAAGAATGGTTTGTTGAAAATTGATCGTAGTAATACACATGTTCAAAACAATTATGCCAAAAAGATATAAAGTTAATAATAATAGTACCACATACTTGTGGCACTGCCGCTAAATGTCATATTGGTATAAAATGCATCAAGAAACTCCATGCTGATGGATCTTTGGACTCATTCGATTTCGAATTGGTTGAGACCTGCGAACCATGCCTCTTGGTCAACATGACTAAGGACCCCGTTTTTTGTTTTGATGAAGCGGGCAAGTGATTTATTGGAAATGATACATGTTGATGTATGCAATCCAATGAGTCTTGTAGCGTGCGGTGGATATCGTTATTCTCCTACCTTCACTTATGATTTGAGTAGATATAGTGTATATTTACTTGATGAAACACAAGTCTAAATCGTTAGAAAGGTTCAACAAATTCAGAATGAAGTTTAAGATCATCGTGACAAGAACATAAAAATGTTTGCGATATGATCGTGGAGGTGAATATCTGAGTTATGAGTTTGGCATACAACTTTAGACAATGTGAAAGTTGTTTCACAACTCACGCCACCAGGAACACCATAGTGTGATGGTGTGTCTGAACGTCATAGTCGTGCTCTATTGGATACGGTGCGTGCTATGATGTTTATTATCGTTTTGTTACTATAATTTTGGGGTTATGCATTAGAGACAACTATATTCACTTTAAATAGGGCACCATCTAAATCCGTTGAGATGACACCATGTGAATTATGGTTTCATAGAAACCTAAGTTGTCATTTCTTAATGTTTGGGGCTGTGACGCTTGTGTGGAAAATATTTTCACCTAATGAGCTCGAACCCAAAGCGGACAAATGCATCTTCATAGAATAACCTAAGAATAGTTGGGTGAACCTTCTATCTCATATCGAAGCATTAAATGTTTATTGCTAAAACTGGGTCGTTTCTCGAGGAAAAGTTTCTCTTGAAAGAATTGAGTGGGAGGAAGATAGAACTTGATGAGGTTATTGAACCTCTGTTTCAACCAGGGAGTAGCACAGCACAGGAAGTTGTTTCTGTGAAGCCTACGATAGTTGAAGAGGAAGTTAATGATGATGATCATGAAGTTTCAGATCAAGTTACTATCAAACTTCGTAGGTCGACAAGGACGTGTACTGCTCCTGAGCGGTACGACAACCCTGTCTTGGAGGTCATGTTGTTGGACAATGATGAACCTACGAACTATGGAGAAGCGACGATGGGCCCGGAAACCAACAAATGGTTAGAGGCCATGAAATCCGAGAAAGGATCCATGTATGAAAACCAAGTATAGACTTTGGTGGATTTGCTCGTTGGACGGCAGGTCGTTAAGTACAAATGGATCTTTAAAATGAAGACAGACGCTGATGGTAAATGTCACCATTTGTAAAGCTCGACTTGTTGCAAAGAAGTTTACGACAAGTTCAAGGAGTTGACAGCGATGAGACTTTCTCACTCGTAGCAATGCTAAAGTCTGTTGAAACTATGTTAGTAGTTGCTGCACTTTCAATTATGAAATCTGGCAGATGGATGTCAAAACATCGTTTCCTTAACGGTTTACTTGAGGAAAGGTTGTCTGTGATACAACCAAAAGGTTTTGTCAGTCCTAAAGATGCTAAAAGGTGTGCAAGCTTCAGTGATTCTTCTATGAACTGAAGCAAGCATCTCGGAGTTGGAATATACACTTTGATGAGGTGATCAAAGTTTTTTAGTCTATACAAAGTTTACGAGAAACTTGTATTTGCAATAAAGTGAGTGGGAGCACTATAGAGTTTCTGATTAGTATATGTGGATGACATATTGCTATTCAGAAATTGTTGGGGATATAACCCCACGATATGACCCGCCCTGGAAGCTCCAGGTCATGTTGTTGGCTCGTGAGCCGGCCCAAGGGTGAGCCGTAAGACTGGTGGCCCAGGAAGATAGGCGGCTCAAGGTGTGGGCCGTATGACGGCCCGAACAGAGATGACCCGGGCGTGTAAGCCATCTCAAAGACAGCTTGGACAAGAAGATAGAGAGAGACTCGGACATACATTAAGACTCGGTTAAAGCAATTGTAACGACCCGGTGGTCCTGACCTCTTATAGAAAGCCAGACCTGGGGCGACTTAGAGAGAGGTGTTCGAAAACTAGGTCAAGCTTCTAGCTCCTTGTAATCGATACATAAGCAATACAATCACAAGCAGGACGTAGGCTATTACCTCAACTTGAGGGGCCGAACCTTGGTAAATCCGTGTCTTTCGTCCTGATGAACCCCTTTGAGTCCACCCATTAGCAGTGGCCTCGAATCCAAGTCCGCTCACCCGGACATTTGCCATGATAAATCCACGACAGTTGGCGCCCACCGTGGGGCTAGCGCTTGGTGGTGTTGAGTTCTCAAAGGGCTCTCTCCCAAGGCTCGAGGGATACGTGGTTGGAAGGATGAGCAAGAGTCGCCGCGGCCGGCTCTACATCGACGATGCCGGCTGGGGGCTTGATGCTGATTCTGTGGAGTATGGATTCCGGGTTCCGTTTGGCAGGATCCAGGTTTTCATTGGAAAGGTTGATGGATCTACACCCGGGCTGGACATCTGCACCAACATTGTCGAGCTGGCTCGACGTCTCCAATCTGCGGGTGGTGTGTGGCCTGCCCGTGCCCATCTAGGTCAAAAGCATGTTTTCGTGGGCTTCACTCAAGGTATGGACCTGGAAGTGTCCGGGTCACAGGGAACTCTTTTTTGCTCAGAAGATGAGTCCTCAAGTGGGGAGACAGAATCAATGTATCGGCTCCGTAACGGTGGCCTTGGGGGCTACTATGACACCTATACTGAGGTAGAGGGCTTTGAGTCGGATGCTCCGAGACCCCCGGTTCATGCGGCGGTGTTCATGGCAGGATCGGCTCCAGCCGCCGGTGACACAGCTACGGGAGCCGCCGCAACGGATGATAGCCTGCCGCCGCTAGCTCAGGTTCTAGTGGAATTGATGGACGAACTTACAGCTCTCATGGCCGCGGAATTAACACCGGATAATCAAGTAGCCAAGAATCTAGAGGTGGCACGGATTAAGGGTCGGATGGCAGAGGAACGACAAAGGATGGCTCAGCTGAAGATCCGGATGGAGGAAGAAGTGGAGCGTATCAAGGCAGATGCTTTCCATATGGAGCTGGAACAAAGGTCAGCAGCCGTGGTGCCCCGGAGGAGGCATCAGTCCCGTCTGCCAGAACCTTACGAAGCGAGGAACCTGTTTAACACCCCTAGTGCGGGGCGGGTTACAGGCACGCAGGAAAGCCGCCCGATGGAACGCCTGGCAGCTCATTCACCCCGGCATTACCAAATCTCACCTAGAGCTTTTCCAACACCGGCGGGTCATTACTGTAACCCGGCCGAGAACATGATGGCGGCGGCCGCCCGGCTTGAGACGATTCTCATCCCGGATGAAGCACCCTTTGCGGAGGAAGTGCGAAACGCCATTGGATATTTACAGACGGCCATGGCCCAGCAAGAGAGATATGCTCACAGCCGGAGTCGAGTTCACTCTAACCCTCTCCCCAGTCAAAGTTTCAGCTGGCGCTATTAGTCGTCGATGTGTTCCAGCAGTCATCCACGTCAGGGACCGCCGGAGGATGAGCGGGCGGCTCTAGATGCACAAGCCCTCGTGGACCGGGCGAGGAACAGGCGAGAGGCGGAGATAGCGGCAACCCGTCCAGAGCTGGTGCTTTCCGTCTCAATGGGAGTATTTAGTACCAGAGCCATAGGGGTGCCATGTTTAACTCCAGCTCTGAGAATTGAATGACTACCAAAAGTTTTTAAGGGGCCACAAAAAGTTCTGAATTACAGAGCTGATCTACCCCCTGAGGCTTGGGTTGAGAGTTATGAGCTGGCCATGGAGATGCTGGACTTCAGTGAAGCGGTGTGTGCAAAGTATTTCATCATGATGCTCGAGGGTCCGGCTCGCACATGCTCGAGGGTCTGCCACCTAAGACGATAAGTTTGTGGGCGGAGCTGAGAGCGAAGTTTATTAAGAATTTTCGGGGGACCTGTAAGCAGCCTATGACCATTGTAGACTTGGACCATTGTGTTCAACAGGAGAATGAGTCGGCCCATCATTGGGTTCGGAGAGTGTCGACCATTATTCACTCTCCGGAGCAGATCACGGCGGCTCAAGCGGTGCTTATTCTGGAAAATAACTGTCATTTTGTTCCCTTGAAACAGAAGCTCGGCCGGCTCAAGCGCACATGTCAGGATGTGGGAGAGCTCATGACGACCCTGACAAAGTATGCCGACTCAGATAACACCAAGGATCTAGGCTCGGATGATGAGAAAGCCAATCAAGGGAAGAAGAACAATCAAGGAAAAGGCTTTGTGAACAATGGGAATCAGAATAAGCGGAAGAGTGCTGATGGCGGGTCAGAGCTAGTGGCAAACACCAACACAGGACAGAACCATCCCAAGGGGAATGGAAGGTTTAGGCCGTTTCACCTAAGGAACAGAGGCCCTTTCAATTTAGAAGAAGCGCTTAGGAAGCCTTGTCCGGAGCACAGCATGCCTCACAAGCCGGCGTTGCATGCATGGGGTGATTGCTTTATCATGCAGAGATTCAAAAACCAACATTCCCAACTGCGTAATAACTAGGGCGGTGGCCCGCCTGGCGGCTCAAGGCACGGCGGATCAGGGGCTGGATTCGGCACTGGTGGTTCAGGAACTGGGCATCCGGGTCAAAATAACCAAGGGGGGCACCAACCACATCCTGGCAACAACAGCAATAACTACAATCAGCAGCAGCGCAATCAGTCCGGGTTTTAGAGTAACCGAAAGCAGCTTAGTTCTGGACAGTATCACGTATTCATGACCGGTCACAATAAACGAGACGAGAAGTTGCGAAGGCGAGCGGTTAATGCGGTTGCTCCGGCTCTCCCGCGGTACTTACCGTGGTCTGAGTATGACATACTGTGGAGCCGGGAGGATCACCCGCCACGGGTAGATGACCTGCGCCGGCTGGCTTTAGTGGTGGCCCCTCAGGTGAATGGCAATATGGTGAACAAGGTGCTCATGGATGGAGGCAGCAGTATCAACATCCTTTATTATGACACTTTCCGGCGGATGAATTTGCTTGACAAAGACCTTAAACCTTCCTCCACCGTCTTTCATGATGTGGTCCCGGGTAAGTCGGCATACCTGGTGGGCCAGATTTCTTTGGAAGTGGCTTTTGGCGATGAGTATAATTACAGGGTGGAGTCCTTGTGGTTTGAGGTGGTTAAAATCAAAAGTCCCTATAATGCACTGTTCGGGAGGCCGACTTATGCCAAATTTATGGCTAGGCCTTTCTATGTTTATTTACAACTCAAAATGCCGGGTTTAAATGGTACAATTACCGTTCACGGTAATCAGAAAACGGCTCTTGAATGTGAGGAAGGAGATGCGGCGTATTGAGAGTCTAGTTGTGCCCAGGAGGAACTGAATTTCTACAACGAGAACGTTGACCTGAAAGATATGACCCCGCTGAAGAAGCCTACTAAGGAAGCTGAGCCACCACTCAAGTTTTCAGCGGATGATACCAAGGCAGTAGATTTCAATCCGGGTGACACATCCAAGTAGTTCATCATTGTGGCTCACATGGATCCCAAATAGGAAAGCGCGCTCATCGAATTCATCCGTGAGAATCGGGACATCTTTGCATGGAAGCCTTCTGACATGCCGGGTGTATCGAGAGAGTTCGCTGAGCACAACCTTAATGTGGATCCAAAGTTTAAACCGATCAAACAGTTTCTACGACAGTTCAACAAAGAGAGATGTAAAGCTATTTGGGAGGAAGTTGCCCGGCTCTTGGCTGCAGGCTTTATAGTGGAAGTTTTTCACCCGGAGTGGTTGGCTAACCCGGTGCTAGTGCTAAAAAAGAACGACACCTGGCGTATGTGTATAGATTACACGAACCTTAACAAGGCTTGCCCGGCTGACCCTTTTGCACACCCTCGCATCGATCAGATTATTGATGCTATAGCCGGGTGTGAAAGTTTATGCTTCCTGGATGCATATTCAGGCTATCATCAGATAAGATGGCAGTGAAAGATTAGGAGAAGACGACGTTTATTACACCCTTCGGGGCATTCTGCTATGTCTCCACGCCTTTCGGGCTCAAGAGTGCCTAGGCGACTTACCAACGAGGTGTGCAGAACTGCCTTCATAGTCAGATTGGCCGAAATGTTCATGCTTACGTAGACGACATCGTGGTTAAATCCAGAAAGAAAGAAACTCTCCTAAAGGATCTAAAGGAAACTTTTGACAATCTCCGAGTCTACAAGATGATGCTTAACCCGACGAAGTGTGTTTTTGGTGTTCCAGCAGGAAAGCTTTTGGGCTTCTTGGTCTCTGAGCAGGGCATCGAGGCTAACCCAGATAAAATTAAGGCTATCACTTCTTTAGGAGAGCCAACATGCGTTAATGACGTTCAGCGCCTTGCAGGACGGATTGCTGCGTTGAGCCGGTTCATAAGCTGGCTTGGGGAGAAGGCCATTCCCTTATACCAGATGATGAAGAAGACAGACAAGTTTACGTGGAGCAAGGCAGCAGCTGAAGCACTTGAAGCTCTTAAAAACAGTTGACTGAGCCGCTAGTATTAGCTGCTCCGGCTGAGAAAGAGTCGTTACTCATTTATGTGGCGGCTAACAACAGAGTGGCCAGTGTAGCAATTGTGGTTGAGCGCAAGGAGGCAGGGAAGGAATATCCTGTGCAAAGGCCGGTTTATTACATCAGTGAAGTTTTGGCAGAGTCTAAGTAGAGGTATCCGCATTGGCAGAAGCTGGTATACGGGGTTTTTATGGATAACCGCAAGTTAAAACACTACTTTTTGGGGCACCTGATAACCATGGTCAGTTCTGCCCCGTTGGGAGATATCATCCAAAATAGAGAAGCCATAGGGAGGATTGCCAAGTGGGCCTTAGAGCTGGGTCCTCTTAACATCAAATATGTTCCTCGTACCGCAATAAAGTCTCAAGATTTGGTGGATTTCATAAATGATTGGACAAAATTTCAAGCCCTCGAAGAGAAGCCAGATAACACGTATTGGACTATACACTTTGATGGGTCCAAGCAGTTAGAGAGGTCCGGTACAGGAGTTGTTCTCACCTCCCCCAAGGGTGACAAGTTTTGTTATGTGCTCCGGTTAATGTTTCCTTGTACTAATAATGCAGCTGAGTATGAGGCACTGCTCCATGGTCTCAGAGTCGCTAAAGAGATGAACTTATGCCGGGTCAGAGGTTTAGGCGACTCAGATCTTGTGGCTCAGCAAGTTTTGGGTACTTGGGACTCCGAGGATCCGCGGATGGCGGCTTATCGACAAGCGGTTGATATCATTGCCGGTCACTTCAAAGGGTACGAGGTGGATCATATTGATCATCGCAGGAATAAGGCGGCTGATGCCTTATCACGGTTAGGTTCTCAATGAAAGCCGGTACCACCTAATGTTTTTCTAGACGTATTGCATCATCCGACTGTCAAGATACCCTTTGAGGAGGAGCTGGCTATTCTTGACCCGGAGGCGGAATTGGTGGCGGCTCTGCATGCTATCCCAGACTGGACTATTCCTTATTTGGCGTATCTGACACGCGGCGAGTTGCCTCAGGAGGAGGATCTGGCCAGGAAGATCACCCGGCATTCTAAGTCTATGACGATTATCAATGGTGAGTTACATAAGTGTAGTGTCACGGGTGTCTTTCAGCGCTGCATCTCATCGGAGGAGGGCCGGCAAATCTTGGGTGAAATTCATGCTGGCGACTGTGGACATCAAGCCGGGTCAAAATCTTTAGTGGCCAAGGCTTTTTCTGGTTGACGGCTCACAAGGATGCAGAAGACTTAGTCCGTAAGTGTGACGGCTGTCAGAAGTTTGGCCGGCGTGCTGACGTTCCGGCTCAAGAATTGAGGATGATACCAATCACTTGGCCGTTTGCAGTCTGGGGGCTTGATATGGTAGGACCTTTTAAGAGATCCAAGGATAAGAAAACACACCTTCTTGTGGCAATTGATAAATTTACTAAGTGGGTAGAGGCGGAGCCGGTCAACAAATGTGATGCGGTTACAGCGGTTCAATTTATTAAGAAGGTGATCTATCGCTTTGGTTACCCGCACAGTATCATTATGGACAATGGAACAAATCTATCCAAAGGAGCTATGAAAGCGTTCTGTGAGAAGGAGCATATCTGGCTTGATGTTTCAGCTGTGGCACATCTATAGTCTAATGGTCAGGCGGAGCGAGCCAATCAGGAAATTTTAAGAGGGGTCAAACGACGGCTCATGGTTCCTTTGAAGTGGACACCCGGATGTTCGGTTGAGGAGTTGCCTTCCGTCTTATGGAGCATCAGAACTACCCCTAACAGATCTACAGGTTTCACGCCTTTCTTCATGGTGTATGCTGCTGAGGAGGTTATACCCAGTGATATCCGTCACGACTCACCAAGGGTGGCGGCTTATGTTGAGACGGACAATGAGGTAGCACGCCAAGATGCGTTGGCCGCCTTGGATGAAGCACGAGAGTTAGCAGTAGCCAGGTCGGCAATTTATCAACAAGACCTGCGACGCTATCATAGCCGCAGGGTAAAGACCCGGACGTTCCACGAATGTGACCTGGTGCTCCGGTTGATTCAAGACCAATCTATAATGCATAAGTTATCTCCACCATGGGAGGGGCCTTTTGCGATCAGCAGAAACCTTAACAATGGGTCACATTACCTCATTGATATCCGAAATGAGTCAGGAACCACGGGTCAAGAGACGTTGCAGCCATGGAATATTGCACATTTGCGACCATACTTTAGTTAGCAAGCGTTGAAAGCCGCTATCATTGTATATATCATGTTTACATGAGGAAAAGCTAGCATCCCCGCAAAGACTGGGGCCTCTGCTCTTATGTATATTTTTTGTGCAATCAAAGATGGAAATTTTTCCGGCTCAACAATTTGAGTTGAAGTGGTTTTTTTACCGTCAAAATGGCTGATCTATCATCCGGCTTTATGCCCTATCAAGCGTTGTTGCAGGGAGGCTTCTTGCCTTCGGGTATAGCTTACATCCCCCCTGCAATTTCTGCTTTTACACTGATGCAAGGAGGCTTCTTGCCTTCGGGTATAGCTTACATCTCCCTTGCACAGACGGCTTTATGCCCAATTAAGCACTGTTGCAAAGAGGCTTCTTGCCTTCGGGTATAGCTTACATCTCCTTTGTATAGCCAGCTGTTATTAAACTGTTGCAAGGAGGCTTCTTGCCTTCGGGTATAGCTTACATCCCCCCTGCAATTTCTGCTTTTACACTGATGCAAGGAGGCTTCTTGCCTTCGGGTATAGCTTACATCTCCCTTGCACAGACGGCTTTATGCCCAATTAAGCACTGTTGCAAAGAGGCTTCTTGCCTTCGGGTATAGCTTACATCTCCTTTGTATAGCCAGCTGTTATTAAACTGTTGCAAGGAGGCTTCTTGCCTTCGGGTATAGCTTACATCTCCCTTGCACAGTTGGCTTTATGCCTAGTTTGGTTACATTAAGCGTTGTTGTTGATGGAGGCTTCTTACCTTTGGTATAGCTTACATGACCCTAAGACAGCAGCGTGTACACCAAATTCCAGTTGCTTATCAACTGCGGCCATTGAAGGGGGCTTCTTATCGACGGGTATCGCTTATCTCACCCTAATGGCCGGCTTTATGCCACTTCGGGTTACTTATTAACCGCGGTTGTCGAAGGGGGTTTCTTACCGACGGGTTCGCTTATCTCACCCTAACAACCGGCGTTTACGCCAAAACTCAGTTGCTTATCAACTATAGCTGTTGAAAGAGGCTTCTTGCCTTCGGGTATAGCTTACATCTGCTTTCAAATAGCCGGCTTTCTGCCGTCTCAGGCTAATTATTAGCCGTGGCTGTCGATGGAGTCTTCTTGCCTTGGGCTATAGCTTACATCTCCCATCGACAGCCGGCGTTTGCTGTACTCTTACCAGTCAATCTCGCCTAGAGACCCTGAGCCGGTTCAAGAAATTGACGGCCAATCTCGCCTAGAGACCCTGAGCCGGTTCAAGAAATTGACGGCCAGTCTCGCCTAGAGACCCTGAGCTGGTTCAACAAATTGATGGATAATCTTGCCTAGAGACCCTGAGCCGGTTCAAGAAATTGACGACCAATCTCGATAGAGACTCTGAACTGGTATGAGTTCAAGCATTCGAATCCACGCAGAAGAACCATCATATGAGTTTTTTGAGGAAAGCAAGATCATCATCACATATTGCATCATGCCGGCTTATCAAGCCGGGTCAGAGCAAGGCAATTATAAGTCCCAGGTTGCTGTAAGCAGAACTACCCGACACTTGGGGGCTACACAGCCGCAATTCTCCTCAAAAGTTCCGGTTCATCAATAGTCGTAGTTGTCGATAGAGGCTTCTTACCATCAGGTATAGCTTCCATTATCCTAAGACAATCGGCTCCTTAATAGATTCACCGACAAGAGCCGGAGCCATGTTGCTCCGGTTGACAAAATCCAAGTTTTCAAATATATATTATCCGGCTCTAATCTTCTGGAGAAGGAAGGACGTCTTCAAAGACAAACACCCCTCATCAGAAAAGCTCAAGGTATATTTATGCAAAGGAACGAGCAATCAATGGAGAGCTGGCAGCACATCAAATTGAAACACGGAGAGAAGGAAAGTGCACACAGAGAGATGAAATATATACAACCGACAACGGCAGGGTCATGCTTACTCTGTTACAAAAACTACTCTCAAAATGAGCAAAAGGCATTGCCAAATTTCAACCGCTCATGGCGGGTCATTACATGAGTCAGTACATGAGTCTGTGCTCAGAAAGGTTAAAAGAACAAATTTCAGTTATTGGCCGGCTCATCCCGCTCCGGGTCTTCCGCTGGCTTTATCTGGAGATTTCCCAATTCCCAATTACAGTCAGCCAGAGCAGCGAAAGACCCTTCAAGTAAAGGGGACGCTTCAAGCTCACAAGGGAAGAGGTCCTTACTGCGGGCGGGTGTTAGATCCTTCCACTCGTAGAGAGGCCCGCAGATCCTCTTCTCCTCTGCGTCTAAGCCGCCTGATAAGTGCTCAAATCAGCTTCATCCGCCAGTACAGAGGCTAGATAACGCGACTCTTTGACACACCCGATGTAATCTTCTTTGGTGAATTCTGAGCCGTCATCTTTTTTGGAAAGGTAACCATCCATCATTTCGGCCGGCGTTAGCTCGGGGGCGAAGGCTAGAGCCCGGCTCAATCCAACGACTGCTCCTTGGCAGAAGGCGGACTTGTTCAGCTCCTGTATTTGCTTGGGCATTGTGGAGAAGAGTTCCAAGACACCTTTCAGAGCGGTGGGGATCTTCTCCATGTATTGAACTGTCTTAGTCGTGAAAATAGCGCCACAATAATGTTGTTCTGCAAAGGTGTAAATAGCCTTCAAGGGTAAAAGGCTATCTGAAACCAATTGCCGGCTTCTGGGGCCTGTATAGGTCAAACAAAGCAAGATGAGTCACCATCACAACAGATGAATGAGACATGCTGGAAACATGAAGTGAGTAAGAACTTACCAAAGAGAGGGACTGCCATCTTGCTTATATGACACTTTAGGCTTTGAAGCTCATCCGCCACGGCTATCAGCCGCTGGTCGGCGTCATCCGCTCGCTCAGTCAACGCAGCTTTCTCCAACTCAGTAGACTCCTTTAGAGAAGCAAGCTCCGCCTTAATATGGACCAGCTCTTCCGATCGCAGCCGACACTTTTTGTCAGAGACGCTGCAGGCCTCTTTTTGAACCGCTAAGTTTGCCTTCATATCAAACAATTGAGAGCCGGCTTCGTTTAAAGCTTCCTATAAAACATCAAAATACAGGATAAGTCGCCAAAATACAGGACGAGTGTTACAAGCAAATTTATACAAGTCTCAAACAGATTGCAAGCAATATATTTGACACTTGGGGGCTAATGCATATTTGATCTTTCAGAAGGCAGCGCAGTTCCGGCTCATCTTCTTCGAAGTTAAATCGGAACTTGGGTGCTACACTATGGCTCTTCAATTTACTGCTAATAGAAGATCCAACTCAACTTCATCAAGCTTGAGCCGGCCCTTGGGGGCTACGACTGGCGGTTTAATTTATCTAAAGAAAGATCCGACTCAATTTTGGCAAATTAAGCCGACTCTACGGGACAATGGCTATGAATTTTTTCTAAAGTTACACAAAGACCCGGTTCAACGATTGAGTACATTGAACCGGCCCTTGGGGGCTAAGCAAGGGTATGGCAACAAGAAGAGTACCTCGTATTTTGTCTTCTTTAAAGAGACCAGCCGAATTCCAGATCCCGGCTGGTGGTAACCCGATTTATATACCCGGCGTGGAGCTCCTCGGTTGTCATCTTTTCGTATGAAGAGTCAAAGTTCAGCTTCTTCGAAGCCTTGGCCGGCTCTGTATGCTTGGTCAACACATGAGCTGGAGGAGTTTGATGACCAGACCTGGTGATAACAACATTTGGTGTTTCAGGGGTCTTGGCAGGAGTCGCCGGTTTTCAAGGAGCCCTTGGAGGGCTCTCCGTGATGATAGCAACAGCAGTCGGTTCTGTGGAGGCAGCTGGTGTATTTTCTTCTGCTTTAGCCTCCTCTGGTTGTTTGGGCTCCGGCTCTTGGATAACTGGGCCGGAGGAGGGTTTGTTGGTCTTGCGAAGCTTAGCTTGAGCACTGCAAAATGGAAGGATTAGTAGTTGAAAGATGTTGCTATCATATTAAGAGCCGGATGTCCGGATATCATAGTAAGGAATGCTTACAACGGATTCATCTTGGGCGGTGGTAGAATTGACGCCGAAGAGTCGCCGGAGCAAGGTGATTTCTAAAAAGAATAAAACAGAAAGATGAAGAAAGTGTCAAGTTTAAAAAGGAATGTCAAAGGAAAAGTAGAGACATAAACCTCGGCGGGGCGTTTCTTTAGAGCCGGAGAATTTGGTAACCCGGACATGAGCTCAGTAGAGCCGGTGCTTCGAGTCTGTCGACGCTCGGCCTGCTATTACTTTTTCAAGAGAAAATCGGGAGCCAGGTAAGCAAGAGGGTGAGAAAGAGGAACTTTTCTGATAACCCGCCGTGGCTTTCGGGGGACGAAACATTCTGAGCTAGAAGAAACATAATTTACCTCAGGAGCATTGGCGCGACTGGTTTCCACTTCATCCTGCGAGTAAAACAAGCATTAAGAAAACAGGACGGTAAAAAATCAAACGAAGCAGTTAAAGTATTACCTCTGAGCTGGATGATAGTGGCGGGTCAAACAAATTCTCTTGCGCGGCATCTTTTTTAGCCCTCTTCATCACGACCTTGTTCCTGGATTTCTTTGGAGGGGCAACATATTTCTTCTTCCAGAAGTCTGAGCCGGCCTATAGGAATGACGCGGAGAATGAATAAAAAAATCAACAAAGTACAAGCAACAGCTAAGAGAAAGATGGGAAAGAGATTAACTTACATCGGGAGCCGGGTTATTGACGTAGAAAGGCGCCAGGCCGATGGCTTTGCATGCGCCAGAGGCCTCATGGACAAGGCTCTGGATGGTAGTGGTAATATCATCCTCTGTCAGTGTTGATTCTCTAAAGCACAACGAGCTGTCATATTTGCCTTCATACTCACACGTAAGCCGACCTCTGTGGCTTAAAGGCATGATCCGCCAGGAAATCTAGCAGCGGATCAAATCCAATCCTATTAAACCGTTGGCCAGGAGCGCTTTGATCTTGGCATGGAACGACTCGTATCTGGCCCGCTCCAAGGCTGAGAGCCGGTCGGGAAGCTCAGTGTCTGTCCTAAGACGGGAGGGGCGGTAACCCGCCAACGAGTGCTCTTTCTCAGGAGAGGTCTCTTGGGAGTAGAACCACGTCTTATTCCAATCCTTTGGGTGACTTGGCATTGGAGTGGCAGGAAAGATGATGTCTTGACGGCGTTGAATAGAGATGCCGCCCAGCTCCAGACTCGGACCACCCTTCATTTCCGTTTGGCGGTTGGCATAGAAGAACTCTCGAAAGAACCCCACGGACGGCTTAGTTTGCAGATAAGCCTCATAGAGAACTTGGAAGTTGCAGATGTTTGAGACGGAGTTGGGTGCCAAGTCTTGAGGATGCAACTTGTAGAAATGAAGAACATCCCAGAAAAACTTGGAGGCGGGCGGTGCGAACCCTCGCTCGATGTGATCAGTGAAGACCACTATCTCTCCTTTCTAAGGAGAAGGCCGGGTCTCGTTACCTGGAACCCGCCAATTAAGGACCTCTTTGGGAGGGAGAGTACCCGCTTCAACGTAACCTGCTAAGTAGTCCTCCGTAACGCAAGAACCAACCCAGTTGCATGAGTTGGATGCATGAGACATATTGGCGGCTAAAGTACTGTGCAAGGTAAAGGGCGCGATGAGTCAAAGTGCAAGCAAATATTTATGACGGTTTAAAGGTTTAAGGGTTCTACGGATAATGTGGAAATACCCGGATGATGAGAGCCGGAGAAGCATGGCGGCTCAACAGAGGAAATGAAGATTGAAAATCGGCTAAGTCCTAAAAAACAGATTCCGCAAACTACTACTATGGCTACGGATCTACAAAAGTGGCGAAAAAGGATTTTAATGCTGACCTAGCGATGAACAACAGAAGGAAAGAAAATGCAGTGGAGCCATCGTGGTCCATGCATTACGCACGGCCGGCCCACGCGCGGCGGTGGGTTGAGAGCGCAATCTAAAGGCGGCGGCGGCATCGAGATATACTTGCGGAGGCGGTGGCGGAGCCCAAGCAGCGGCGGCGGAGCCCCCGGTGAAAACACTACTACGGTGATGGGCGATCTAAGAAGAAGAAGAACTCACCGGAGATGTTGCGGCGGCGGCGGAGGATTTCTGGTACGTATCAGGGTGATGCAGCGGCCCGGTCGGTGTAGATGAAAAACCGGCGCCGGACGACGAGGACGCGGGAGCGGCGGCGACAGGAAGAAGAAGAAGAGGCACGAGCGGGAGGATGGAAAGCTCCGACCCGCATGGGTCGTATTTAAAAAGGGAATAAGGAAGGCGCAAAAATCCAGGCGACGACACCGTTTGACCGAGGCGGACGCCTCGATTCTCGGGATGACAGTTAATGAAAGATTCGGTGGTACGTCAGCAGATCTCATGACATCACGCCGGGTCATTCCCGGGCGTCTCGCCAAAATCAGAAGAGAAGGATGAAGTGAGCAAGCTAAATTCAACCTGGGGCCTAATGTTGGGGATATAACCCCACGATATGACCCGCCCTGGAAGCTCCGGGTCATGTTGTTGGCTCGTGAGCTGGCCCAAGGGTGAGCTGTAAGACTGGTGGCCCAGGAAGATAGGCGGCTCAAGGTGTGGGCCGTATGACGGCCCGAACAGAGAAGACCCGAGCGTGTAAGCCGTCTCAAAGACATCTTGGACAAGAAAATAGAGAGAGACATACAGTAAGACTCCGTTAAAGCAATTGTAATGACCCGATGGTCCTGACCTCTTATATAAAGGCAGACCCGGGGCGACTTAGAGAGAGGTGATCGAAAGCTAGGTCAAGCTTCTAGCTCCTTGTAATCGATACATAAGCAATAAAATCACCAGCAGGACGTAGGCTATTACCTCGACTTGAGGGGCCAAACCTGGGTAAATCCGTGTCTTTCGTCCTGATCAACCCCTTTGAGTCCACCCCATTAGCGATGGCCTCGAATCCAAGTCCATTCACCCGGACATCTGCCGTGGTAAATCCACGACAGAAATGATGTATAATTTCTGGAGAGCATAAACAGTTGTTTGAAAATAGTTTTTCAAAGTAAGACCTGGATAAAGCTTCCTAATTGTTGAGCATCAAGATCTATAAAGATAGATCAAGATTTTTGATAAGACTTTCAGTGAGTACATACCTTGACAAGATTTTGAAAGAGTTCAAAATGGATTACTCAGAGAGAAGTGTTCCTGCCTGCTTTGTAAGGTGTGAAGTTGAGTGAGACTCAAATCTCGACAACGGCAGAAGAAAGAGAAAGGACGAATGTCGTCCCCTATGACTTAACCATAGGCTCTGTATAGTATGCCATGCTGTGTACCGCACTTGTGTGTGCCTTCCCATGAGTCCGTCAAGGGGTACAAGAGTGATCCAGGGGTGGATCACTGGACATCGGTCAAGATTATCCTTAGTAACTAAAAAGATTAAGGAGATGTTTCTCGATTATGGAGGTGATAAAGAGTTCACCGTAAAGAGTTACATCGATGCAAGCTTTAATACCAATCCGGATGACCCGTAGTACCAATCTAGATACATATAGTGGAGCAGCCATTTGGAATAGTACCAAGTGGAGCGTGAAAGCAGTGTTAACAGTTTCACATAGAGATTTGCAAAGTACATACGGATCTGAATGTCGCAGACCCGTTGACTATAAGACCTCTCTCACATGCAAAGCATGATCGAGCCCCAGAACTCATTGGGTGTTAGATTCATAACAATGCGTATCACATGGTGATGTGAACTAGATTATTGACTCTAGTGCAAGTGGGAGACTATTCGAAATATGCCCTAGAGGCAATAATAAATTAGTTATTATCATATTTCATTGTTCATGATAATCGTTTATTATCCATGCTATAATTGGATTGATCAGAGACTTAGATGCATGTGTGGATACATAGACAAAACCATGTCCCTAGTATGCCTCTAATGGACTAGCTCGTTGATCAAAGATGGTTAAGGTTTCCTAGCCATGGACATGAGATGTCATCTGATAACGGGATCACATCATTAGGAGAATGGTGTGATGGACAAGACCCAAACTATAAACGTAGCATATGATCGTGTCAGTTTATTGCTACTGTTTTGTGCATGTCAAGTATATGTTCCTATAACCATGAGATCATGCAACTCACTGACACCAGAGGAGTGCCTTGTGTGTATCAAACGTCGCAACGTAACTGGGTGACTATAAAGGTACTCTACAGGTATCTCCGAGGGTGTCTGTTGAGTTGGCATGGATCAAGACTGGGATTTGTTACTCCGTGTGACGGAGAGGTTTCTCAGGGCCCACTCGATAATACAACATCACAACAAGCCTTGCAAGCAATGTGACTAAGTGTTAGTCACGGGATCTTGTATTACGGAACGAGTAAAGAGACTTGCTGGTAACAAGGTTGAACTAGGTATGGAGATACCGACGATCGAATCTCGGGCAAGTAACATACCGAAGAACAAAGGGAACTACATACGGGATTAACTGAATCCTTGACACAAAGGTTCGACCGATAAAGATCTTCGTAGAATATGTAGGAACCAATATGGGCATCCAGGTGCCGCTATTGGTTATTGACCGTAGAGGTGTCTCGGTCATGTCTACATAGTTCTCGAACCCGCAGGGTATGCACACTTAAGGTTTGGTGACGTTTCGGTAGTATAGAGTTGTGCATGGTGGTGACCGAAGGTTGTTTGGAGTCCCGGATGAGATCCCGGAAGTCGCGAGCAGCTCCGGAATGGTCCGGAGGTAAATATTCATGTATAGGAATTCCTATTTTGTTCGCCGGAAAAGTTTCGGGATCATTGGTACTGTTCCGGGAGTGTCGGTAGTGTACCGGGGGACCATCGGGAGAGGTATTTCGACCCAAGAGGCTACATGGGCTGTGGGAGGGTGGAAACCAGCCCTTAGTGGGCTGGTGGAAGTCCTCTAAGAGGCCCATGCGGCTGGAGTTGAATGAGAAAGAAAAAACGCAAGGTGGAAATAGATTCCTAGTAGGAAAGGAGGAATCCTAGTCCTACTAGGATTTGAGGAGGATTCCTCCTATCCTCCTTGCGCAAGGGCAGCCTTGGTGCTCCAGCCCTCCTCCTCCCTCCCTCTTTTATATACTGGTGGTATTGGGTGTTTTGCACTAGATTTTACAGCCACATGCAACCCGTTCCACCGGTGCTCCTCTAGATCGGATTTCCGCAGTGCTTAAGCGAAGCCCTGTCGGAATAGCTCCACCACCATCGCCGGAGCGCCGTCACGCTGCTGGTGAACTCTTCCTCCTCTCCACTTCCTCCAGCTTGATCAAGACGATGGAGATCGTCATCAAGCTGCACGTGTGCTGAACGCAGAGGTGTTGTCCGTTCGGCGCTAGATCGGAACGACCATGATCAAGATCGCGAGACGGATCGTGATGATTTCGCTGGACGGATCATGATGAGTTCGTGGGACGGATAGTGATGAGTTCGCGGGACAGATCGTGATGAGTTCGCGGGACGGATCGTGATGAGTTCGCGGGGCGGATCGTGACGAGATCGCGGGACGGATCGTGATGAGTTCGCGGGACGGATCGTGATTGGATCGCAGGACGGATCGTGATGAGATCACGGGACGCTCAGCGATTTGGATCGCGAAGACGTTCGACTACAGATCGTGATCAAGATCGTGAGACGGATCGTGATGAATTCGCGGGACGGATCATGATGTGTTCGCGGGACGGTTCGTCATTGGATCACGGGACGCTCGGCGATTTGGATCGCGAAGAAGTTCGACTACACCAACCGCGTTTCTTAACGCTTCCCGCTTAGCGATCTACAAGGGTACGTAGATCCACTCTCCCTCTCGTCGATGCTCATCACCATGGATAGATCTGCGTGTGCGTAGGAAATTTTTTGTTTACCATGTAACATTCCCCATGAGAGGGAGAGCGAGGAAAAGGCGATGAGAAATGCGGGGGTGTTGGGGAATGTTGCATGGGAAACTAAAAATTTTGTATGCACACGCAAGATCTATCCATGGTGATGAGAATCTACGAGAGGGAGAGTGGATCTACGTACCCTTGTAGATCGCTAAGCGGGAAGCGTTAAGAAACGCGGTTGGTGTAGTCGAACTTCTTCGCGATCCAAATCGCCGAGCGTCCCGTGATCCAATCACGAACCGTCCCGCGAACACATCATGATCCGTCCCGCGAACTCAATACGATCCGTCTCACGATCTTGATCACGATCTGTCCCGCGAACTCATCACGATCCATTCCGTGATCACATCACGAACCGTCTCGCGATCTCGATCACGGTCCTTCCGATCTAGCGCCGAACGGACGGCACCTCCGCGTTCAGCACACGTGCAGCTTGATGACGATCTCCACCGTCTCGATCCAGCGAGAGGAGGTGGAGAGGAGAGAGAGTTCACCAGCAGCATGACAGCGCTCTGGTGATGGTGGTGGAGCCATTCCGGCAGGGCTTCGCCTAAGCGCTGCAGAAAACCGATCTAGAGAAGAAACTACGCACCGGTGTAACGGGTAGCACGTGGCCGGAAATTCTGTCCAAAAACCACCCAATCCACTAGTATATATAGGAGGATAGGAGAGGAGAGGCATCCAAGGCCTTTGGGTCGGCCGAAATAGGAGGTGGGAAGCAATCCTACTTCACCTCCAATCCTAGTTGGAGTAGGATTGCCTCCTATTGGCTGATTTTCCACTTTTTGCTTTAGGACTTTATCTCCTGCGCCATGGGCCTTTGTGGCTGTTTTCCCAGCCCACTAAGGGCTGGTTATTATTCTCCCACAGCCCATGGACCTCTTGGGGTCGAAATACCCCTCCCAGAGGCGTCCCAGTACACTACCGGCACTCCCGGTACACTACCGATGAGCCCGAAACTTTTCGAGAAACCAAACTGGGACTTCCTATATATGAATCTTTACCTCCGGACTGTTCCGGATCTCCTCGTGACGTCTGGGATCTCATCCGGGACTCCGAACAAACTTCGGTCACCACCATACATAACTCTACACTACCGAAACGTCACCAAACCTTAAGTGTGGAGACCCTGCGGGTTCGAGAACTATGTAGACATGACCGAGACACCTCTACGGTCAATAATAAATGGCGGGACCTGGACGTCCACATTGGTTCCTACATATTCTACGAAGATCTTTATCGGTCGAACCTCTATGTCAAGGATTCAGTTAATCCCGTATAACGTTCCCTTTGTTCTTCGGTATGTTACTTGCCCGAGATTCGATCGTCGGTATCTCCATACCTTGTTCAACCTCGTTACCGGCAAGTCTCTTTACTCATTCCGTAATACAAGATCCCGCAACTAACAATTAGTCACATTTCTTGCAAGGCTTATTGTGATGTTGCATTACCGAGTGGGCCCCGAGACACCTCTCCGTCACACGGAGTAACATATCCCAGTCTCGATCCATGCCAACTCAACAGACACCATCGGAGATACCTGTAGAGCACCTTTCTAGTCACTCAGTTACGTTGTGACGTTTGATACACCCAAGGCACATGCATCAAAGTCTCCGATCAATACAATTATAGCATGGATAATAAACGATTATCATGAACAAGGAAATATGATAATAACTATTTATTATTGCCTATAGGGCATATTTCCAATAGTCTCCCACTTGCACTAGAGTCAATAATCTAGTTCACATCACCATGTGATTCGCATTGTTATGAATCTAACACCCAATGAGATCTGGGGCTCGATCATGCTTTGCATGTGAGAGAGGTCTTATAGTCAATGGGTCTGCAATATTCTGATCCATGTGTACTTTGCAAATCTCTATGTCAAACCGTAAACACTGCTACCACACTCCACTTGGTACTATTTCCAAATGGCTGCTCCACTATACGTATCCAGATTGCTACTACTAGTCATCCGGATAGGTGTTAAATCTTGCGTCAACGTAACTCTTTACGACGAACTCTTTATCACCTCCATAATCAAGGAACATTTCCTTAGTCCTCTGGTTACTAGGGATAATTCCGACCGCTGTCCAGTGATCCACTCTTGGACCACTCTTGTACCCCTTGACAGACTCATGGCAAGGCACACACAGGTGCGGTACACAACATGGCATAATATAGAGCCTATGGCTAAGGCATAGGGGACGACGTTCGTCCTTTCTATTTCTTCTGCTGTTGTCGAGCTTTGAGTCTCACTCAACTTTCACACCTTACAAATCAGGCGAGAACTCTTTCTCTGACTGATCCATTTTGAGCTCTTTCAAAATCTTGTCAAGGTATGCACTCATTGAAAGCCTCATCGAGCATCTTGATCTATCTTCATAGATTTTGATGCTCAACAATTAGGTAGCTTCATCCAGGTCTTCCTTTGAAAATCACTTTCCAAATGAATGTTTTATGCTTTCTAGAAACTCTACATTATTTCTGATCAACAATATGTCATCCACATATACTTATCAGAAATTCTATAGTGCTCCCACTCACTTTATTGCAAATACAAGTTTCTCGTAAACTTTGTATAAACATCAAAACTTTGATCACCTCATCAAAGCATATATTCCAACTCCGAGATGCTTGCTTCAATCCATGGAAGGATCACCGAAGCTTGCACACCTTTTAGCATCCTTAGGCCTGACAAAACCTTCTGGTTGTATCACATACAACCTTTCCTCAAGTAAACCATTAAGGAAACGATGTTTTGACATCCATCTGCCAGATTTCATAATTGAAAACACAACAACTGCTAACATAATTCCAACAGACTTTAGCACCACTACGAGTGAGAAAGTCTCATCGTAGTCAACTCCTTTAACTTGTCACAAACATCTTTGCAACAAGTCGAGCTTTACAAATAGTGACATTCACCATCAGTGTTTGTCTTCATTTTAAAGATCCATTTGTACTCAACGACCTGTCGTCCAACGAGCAAGTATACCAAAGTCTACACTTGGTTTTCATACAAGGATCCTATCTCGGATTTCATGGCCTGCAACCATTTGTCGGAATTCGGGCCCATCATCGCTTCTCCATAGCTCGTAGGTTCATCGTTTGTCCAACAACATGACCTCCAAGACAGGGTTGTCGTACCGCTTAGGAGCATTACACATCCTTGTGGACCTACGACGTTTGATAGTAACTTGATCTTGAAGCTTCATGATCATCATCATTAACTTCCTCTTCAACTAACGCAGGCTTCACAGAAACAACATCCTGCGCTGTGCTACTCTCTGGTTGAACAAAGTTTTAACAACCTCATCCAGTTCTATCTTCCTCCCACTTAATTCTTTCAGGAGAAACTTTTCCACGAGAAAGGATCCGTTTTAGTAACAAACACTTTGCACTTGGATATTAGATAGAAGGTTCACCCAACTAATCTTAGGGTATTCTATGAAGATGCATTTGTCCTCCTTGGGTTCGACCTCATTAGGAGAAAACATTTTCCACACAAGTGTCGCAGCCCCAAGTATTAAGAAATGACAGCTTAGGTTTCTATCAAACCATAATTCACATGGTGTCATCTCAACGGATTTAGATGGTGCCCTATTTAAAGTGAATGTAGTTGTCTCTAATGCATAACCCACAAATTATAGTAGTAAAACGACAAGAGACATCATAGCACGCACCATGTCCAATAGAGCATAACTATGATGTTCGGACACACCATCACACTATGGTGTTCCAGGTGGCGTTTAGTTGTGAAACAACTTTCACATTGTCTTAAGTTGTATGCCAAACTCGTGACTCAGATATTCACCTCCACGATCATATCGCAGTCATTTTTATCTTCTTGTCACGATGATCTTTAAACTTCACTCTGAATTTGCTTGAACCTTTCAAACGATTCAGACTTGTGTTTCATTAAGTAAATATACACTATATCTACTCAAATCATCAGTGAAGGTAAGAAAATAACGATATCCACTGCACGCTACAAGACTCACTAGATTGCATACATCAACATGTATCATTTCCAATGAATCACTTGCCCGTCCATCCAACGGGGTCCTTTAGTCATCTTGCCCAAGAGGTATGGTTCGCATGTCTCAACCGATTCGAAATCGAATGAGTCCAAATATCCATCAGAATGGAGTTTCTACATGCGCTTTATACCAATATGACATTTAGCGGCAGTGCCACAAGTATGTGGTACTATCATTGTTAACTTTGTATCTTTTGACATCAATGTTATGAACATGTGTACTACTACGATCAAGATTTCAACAAACCATTCTCACTAGGTGCATGACCATTGAAGGTATTATTCATGTAAACAGAATAACCATTATTCTCTAACTTAAATGAATAATCGTATTGCAATAAACATGATCTAATCATGTTCATGCTCAACGCAAAACACCAAATAACATTTATTTAGGTTCGTCACTAATCCTGAAGGTAGAGAGAGCATGCGATGTTGATCACATCAACCTTGGAAACACTTCCAACACATATCATCACCTCACCCTTAGCTAGTTCTCCGTTTATTCTGTAGCTTTTATTTCGAGTTACTAACATTTAGCAACCGAACCGGTATCCAATACCCAGGTGCTACTAAGAGTACTAGCAAGGTACACATTAATAACTCGTATATCAAATATACTTCTATCAATGTTGCCAGCCTTCTTATCTACCAAGTATCTAGGGTTGTTCCGCTTCAGCGACCGCTCACCTCATAACAGAAGCACTTAGTCTCGGGTTTGAGTTCAACTTCGGGTTGCTTCACTGGAGCAGCAACTGACTTGCTATCCATGAAGTTTCCCTCCTTGCTCTTGCCCTTCTCGAAACTAGTGGTTTGATTAACCATCAACACTTGACGCTCCTTCTTGATTTCTACCTTCGCGGTGTCAAACATCGCGAACAGCTCAGGGATCAACATTTCTTTCCCTGGCATTTTATAGTTCATCACCAAGTTCTAGTAGCTCAGTGACAGTGACTTGGAGAACTACATCAATCACTATCTTATCTGGAAGATCAACTCCCACTCGATTCAAGCGATTGTAGTACCCAGACAGTCTGAGCACATGCTCAACGATTGAGCTATTCTCTTTCATCTTGCAGGCAAAGAATCTCGTTGGAGATCCTATATCTCGCAACTCGGGCACGAGCCTGAGATCACAATCTTAGCTCTTCGAACATCTCATATGTTCCGTGACGTTCAAAATGTTTCGGAGCCTCAATTCTAAGCCGTAATGCATGACGCACTAAACTATCAAGTAGTCATCGAAACGTGCCTGTCAGATGTTCACAACATCTACATACGACGCTAGATGGGGTGGCGCACTGAGCGGTGCATTAAGGACATAACCCTTCTGTGCAGCAATGAGGACAATCCTCAGATCATGGACCCAGTCTGCAATTTTGCTACCAACATCTTTCAATTCTATTTCTCTAGGAACATATAAAAATACAAGGGAGCTACAGCGCGAGCTAGTAATCTACAACATAATTTGCAAAGACACTTTGACTATGTTCATGATAATGAGTTCAATTAATCATATTACTTAAGAACTCCCACTCAAATTGACATCCCTCCGATCATTCGAGTGATACATGATCCAAATTCACCAACTCAAGTCCGATCATCACGTGAGTTGAGGTGGCTGCAATGGTGAAGATCATCATGTTGATCATATCTACTATATGACTCATGTTCGACCTTTTGGTCTCTTGTGTTCCGAGGCCATGTCTGTACATGCTAGGCTCGTCAAGTTTCACCCGAGTGTTCTGCGCGTGCAAATCTGGCTTGCAGCCGTTGTATGTGAACGTAGAGTCTATCACACCCGATCATCACGTGGTGTCTCAACACGACGAACTTTCGCAACGGTGCACACTCGGGGAGAACACAGTTCATCTTGAAATTCAAGTGAGGGATCACCTTATAATCCTACCGCCGTACTAAGCAAAACAAGGTGCATACAAGGATTAACATCTCATGCAATTCATAAGTGACATGATATGGCCATGAACTTGTGTTTAAGATCTCCATCTTCGAAACACCGGCATGATCTCCATTGTCATCGGCACAACACCATGATCTCCATCATCTTGATCTCCATCAACGTGTCACCATTGGGGTTGTGGCGCCAGCCCTGCTTCTACTTCTATTGCTACCGCTTAGTGATAAAGTAAAGCATTACATAGCGCTTAATGATTGACACGTAGGTCATACAATAATTAAAGACAACCCTATGGCTCCTGCCAGTTGCCGTACTCAATGACATGCAAGTCATGAAATTCTATACATCACATGATCATCTCATACATTATATATATCTCATAATGTAATTGGCCATATCACATCACAACATACCCTGCAAAAACAAGTTAGACATCCTCTAATTGTTGTTGCATGTTTTACGTGGCTGCTACGGGTATCTAGCAAGAACGATTCTCACCTACGCATAAACTACAACGGTGATACATAGATTGCTTTTCAACCTTCTCAAGGACCGCCTTTGTCGGATCCGATCCAACTAAAGTGAGAGAAACTGTCACCCGAAAGCCATGTAAGCAACAAGTTGCGTCGAGAGAACCGGTCTCTCGTAAGCGTACGAGTAATGTTGGTCCGGGACGCTTCATCTCACAATCCCGCTGAACCAAAATCCGACCAAGGGAGGAAGCAATCTAAGCATCAACGCCCACAAACCTTTTGTGTTCTAATCGAGATCTCATCGAACCATCAACCTAGCTCATGATGCCACTGTTGGGGAACGTCGCATGGGAAACAAAAAATTTCCTACGCACACGCAAACATATCCATGGTGATGAGCATCTGCGAGAGGGAGAGTGGATCTACGTACCTTTGTAGATCTCTAAGCGGGAAGCGTTAAGAAACGCGGTTGGTGTAGTCGAACTTCTTCGCGATCCAAATCGCCGAGCGTCCCGCGATCCAATCACGAACCATCCCGCGAACACATCATGATCCGTCCCGCGAACTCATCATGATCCGTCTCACGATCTTGATCATGATCTGTCCCGCGAACTCATCATGATCCGATCCATGATCACATCACAAACCATCTCGCGATCTCGATCACGGTCCTTCCGATCTAGCGCCGAACGGACGACACCTCCGCGTTCAGCACACGTGCAGCTTGATGACGATCTCCACCGTCTCGATCCAGCGAGAGGAGGTGGAGAGGAGAGAGATTTCACCGGCAGCATGACAGCGCTCCGGTGATGGTGGTGGAGCAATTCCGGCAGGGCTTCGCCTAAGCGCTGCAGAAAACCGATCTAGAGGAGAAACTATGCACCGGTGTAATGGGTAGCACGTGGCCGGAAATTCTGTCCAAAAACCACCCAATCCAATGGTATATATAGGAGGAGAGGAGAGGAGAGGCAGCCAAGGCCTTTGGGTCGGCCGAAATAGGAGGTGGGAAGCAATCCTACTTCACCTCCAATCCTACTTGTAGTAGGATTGCCTCCTATTGGCTGATTTTCCACTTTTTGCTTTAGGACTTTATCTCCTGTGCCATGGGCCTTTGTGGCTGTTTTCCCAGCCCACTAAGGGCTGGTTATTATTCTCCCACAGCCCATGGACCTCTTGGGGTCGAAATACCCCTCCCGGAGGCCTCCCGGTACACTCCCGGCACTCCCGGTACACTACCGATGAGCCCGAAACATTTCCGGAAAACAAACTGGGACTTCCTATATATGAATCTTTACCTCCGGACCGTTCCGTAGCTCCTCGTGACGTCCGAGATCTCATCCGGGACTCCGAACAAACTTCAGTCACCACCATACATAACTCTACACTACCGAAACGTCACCGAACCTTAAGTGTGCAGACCCTGCGGGTTCGAGAACTATGTAGAAATGACCGAGACACCTCTACGGTCAATAACCAATGGCGGGACCTGGACGTCCACATTGGTTCCTACATATTCTACGAAGATCTTTATCGGTCGAACCTCTATGTCAAGGATTCAGTTAATCCCGTATAACGTTCCCTTTGTTCTTCGGTATGTTACTTGCCCGAGATTCGATCGTCGGTATCTCCATACCTAGTTCAACCTCGTTACCGGCAAGTTTCTTTACTCGTTCCGTAATACAAGATCCCGCAACTAACAATTAGTCACATTGCTTGCAAGGCTTATTGTGATGTTGCATTACCGAGTGGGCCCCGAGATACCTCTCCGTCACACGGAGTAACAAATCCCAGTCTCGATCCATGCCAACTCAACAGACACCATCGGAGATACCTGTAGAGCACCTTTATAGTCACCCAGTTACGTTGCGACGTTTGATACACACAAGGCACTCCTCCGATATCTGTGAGTTGCATGATCCCATGGTCATAGGAACACATACTTGACATGCGGAAAACAATAGCAATAAACTGACACGATCATATGCTACGTTTGCAGTTTGGGTCTTGTCCATCACATCATTCTCCTAATGATGTGACCCCATTATCAAATGACATCTCATGTCCATGGCTAGGAAACCTTAACCATCTTTTGATCAACGAGCTAGTCTATTAGAGGCATACTAGGGACATGGTTTTGTCTATGTATCCACACATGCATCTAAGTCTGCGATCAATACAATTATAGCATGGATAATAAACGATTATCATGAACAAGGAAATATGATAATAACTAATTTATTATTGCCTCTAGGGCATATTTCCAATATTGCCCCCCTTCAAATTTGGCCATTTTGGGATCCCTTCCCGCCATTGCGATAAGGGAAGAGGACCCGGGACACTATAAATAGAGGATAGGCTACTCAGTAGGGCAGATCAGATCGAACACCACTCAAGCATCCTCGTGAGGTTGCGCACCACTATACTAGTTCATCCACAAACCTCCTCATGAGGAAATCCACCAAAAGGTAGGAGTAGGGTTTTACGCTTCGCAGCGGCCCGAACTTGGGTAAATCCTCGTGTGCTAGTATTCTTCCTGTTATTGAGTGAGCTCGTCGGGCTAGGTTGTCGCGCGATGAGCTTGTGGCCGGAGCTGGTGGGGTTCTTTGTACACACCCCTGAGTTCGAACCTCGTTGAGTTTTGCTGAGCCCGAAATCCGACAGACATAGTGCCAAAGTGTTAGTTGTTGTTTTTGCTTGTTTTTTACTTCGTAGAAAATCAGTACCAAACGGAGCCCAAACACTACTGGGATTTTTGTGGATTTTTTTGGACCAGAAGAAAGAAGATGAGCCAAACAACACCAGAAGAGGGTGCCAGGGTGGGGACCCTCCAGGAGGGCACACTAGAGGTCCCTGGTGCAGCCTGGTGGGGGTGGGCACCCCGGACGCCCCCTCAACCGACTATCGAGCCTATAAATTCCCTAAAAATCAAAAAAAACTAGGGGAGTTAACGAAACACAATTCCAGATGTCGGAGGTTCCAGAACCTCGAGATCCAATCTAAGAACATCTGAAAGAGTTCATCTTCCTCATAGGTGCCTCTTTGATGATGCGTGAGGAGTCCACCATAGACCTACAGATCCGTAGGAAGTATCTAGATGGCTTTCTCTCTCTATATATATATATATATTTATCAATACAATGGTCTCTTGGAGATCTATTTGATGTAATTACTTTTGTGGTGTGTTTGTTTGGATCCAATGAATTTTGAGTTCATGATCAGTTTGTGTCCATGAATATGATTTGAGTCTTCTTTGATCTCTTCTTTGCATGATTACTTATGGCCTCGTATTTCTTCTTTAAATCTTTGGTTTGGTTAGGCCAACTAGATCAATTTTTTTGCCATGGGAATAGGTGCTTTGTGATGGGTTCGATCTTGCGGTGTTCTTTTCCAGTGATAGAAAGGGCAGCAAGACACACATGTATCGTTGCCATTAAGGATAACAAGATGGGGTCTATTCCTACATGAATAGATCTTGTCTACATCAGTTCACCGTTCTTATTTTATTACTCTGTTTTCCCACGAAGTAGATGCAGAATCATTTCCCAACAGTAATTACTTATGTTGGAAGTGATGCCTATAGAATGATCATTCCCTGCGTATTTTCATGATTATTTGATCTTCTATCAATTTCCCAACAGTAATTTGTTCACCCACCGTGTGCTATTCTCATGAGAGAAGCCACAAGTGAATCCTATGCCCCCCTCCGGGTCTATTTTCCAACATATTGCTTTCCGATCTACTATTTGCATCTTTTGTTTTCAGATCTATTATTCAAAAAAATACCTTGCTGCAATTTTTGTTTATTTATTTTATTTTCTGTTCCTGCGAGATCTATTTGCCAAAACTATCATTACCTAACGTATCTTATTCCTGATACGTCTCCAACGTATCTACTTTTCCAAACTCTTTTGCCCTTGTTTTGGACATTAATTTGCATGATTTGAATGGAACAAACCTGGACTGACGATGTTTTCAGCAGAAATGCCTTGGTGTTATTTTTGTGCCGAATGAAAAATTCTCGGATCGTCCTGGAAATTTACGAAGAATATGTTTGGAATTAATAAAAAATACTGGCGCAAGAATTAACCAGAGGGGGGCCACCTGCATGCCACAAGCCTGCTTGGTGCGGCCACCCCCTAGCCATGCCTAACAAGCTTGTGGGGCCCTCGTGACTCCTCCGACCTCCTCTCCAGCTCCATTTAACCCTATTTGTCGAGAAAAAAATCAGAGAGAAGAGTTCATCGCATTTCACGATATGGAGATGCTGCCATCACCTGTTCTTCCTTGGGAGACCGGATCTGGAGTCCGTTTTGGGCTCCAGAGAGGGGAAATCGACGCCGTCGTCATCACCAACCATCCTTCATCACCAATTCCATGATGCTCTCAGCCATTCGTGAGTAACCTCATCGTAGGCTTGCTAGACGGTGATGGGTTGGATGAGATTTATCATGTAATTCGAGTGCTTTTTGATTGAGTAACTGAAAAAATTCTGCATTTTCAATCCACAAAGCATTTTCATGGATGTAATGCTCTTTTCTCGACTTTCACCATGAGGCTAGCTTGCCCGACCTTTGCTTCTCTCATGTACCAGTCATGCAACTTGTGCATTTGCGTTGTTGGAAGCTTCTCGTCATCAGGAGTGACCAGGGGTTTCCCGGGGACATATTGCCATGCTATTTCCTTCGGATCCAACGGTGGAAATTCCTCGATCACTAGGAGTTGTTCAACTGTAATACCAAGCAATCTAGCATTCTCTCTATCAGCGTCGGTTATTACCATTTTATTGGCACTCACCTTGAGTGGGCTGATCGATTAGGCTGCCTGTTCTCCGAGCTGGGGAATAGTTTTCCCGCATTTACTGCTGCCGCTCGACTTCTGTCTTCCCAATGATTGATATGACTTGGTAATAGAATGTTCATATTCTGATACCGGCCTTTTCTCCTCCGGTTTAGCTAGATCAATAAAGTGTTGTACGACCTCGTCGGGTACTCACTACTAGAATCAGGAACTTTGTCATCTGCCAGCTCTTTGCCGTCTGCCAGCTGATGACAAAGAAGGTCTTTGCCATCAGCTTAAATAAAACTGATGGAAAACAAAGAGCTGGTGGCAAAGATATCATTGCCGCCAGCCTCCTCTTTGATGTCTGCTAGCGGATGGAAAATCCTCTTTGCCGTCCGTTAGCGCACGGCAAAGAGGAAGGGTGGCCCACAACGTGAACCAGCTAACGGCCACTCTCTTTGCCGTCTACTAGCAGACGACAAAGAGAGTGGCCATCTGACGGCTGTTTCCCCCAGCCCCACCCCACTAACTAAGGCTCCTTAGTATATGTGTCAGTGCGCCCCACCCCTCTCTCTCTCTTGCCTTCCCGCACCCCCTACTCCCACGTGCCCGAGCCGCCCCCCCCCCCGTCTCACCGGCCGCCGCCGTCGCCCCCGTGCCACCGGCCGCCACAGCCACCACCCCCGTAGCCGGCCGACGGCCGCCCCCGCACCTGCCCCCTGCCACCCCTGCCGCCGGCCGCCCCCGCCCCTGTCGCCGCAGCCCAAGGTGAGTCTGCCATCTTCTTTTAAAGGTTTAATTTAGATTTTGTTTAATTTAAATTTTGTTTCATTTAGGTTTAATTTATATTTTGTTTAATTAGGTTTAGGTTTAGTTTAGTTTTAGGTTTAGTTTAGGTTTAGTTTAGTTTTAGGTTTAGTTTAGGTTAAGAAGAAGAAGCGTAGGAGAAGAAGAAAAAGAAGAAGAAAAAGAAAAGAAGAAGAAGAAGAAGAAGAAGAAGAAGAAGAAGAAGAAGAACAAGAAGAAGAAGAAGAGGAGAGAGGACGAAAGAAAGGAAAGAAGGAAGAAGAGGAAAAAAGGAAAAGAATGAAGAAGAGGAAGAAAAAGAAGAAGAAGAAGAAGAAGAAGAAGAAGGACGCCACCGGCACCCGACCCCCGACCCCCAACCACCGACGCCATCGCCCCTGACCACCGACACCACCGACCCCCGACCACCGACACCATCGACCCCCGACCACCAACGCCATTGACCCCCTACTCCGCTGACCCCTGATCACCGACCCTCGACCCCCGACGCCACCTACCCCGACTCCCCGGACCCCCGACCCCTGGACCCCCGACTCCCAACCACCGACGCCATCGCCCCCCGACCCCCGACACCACCGACCCCCGACCACCGACACCATCGACCCATGACCACCAACCCCACCGACCCCCGACTCCACTGACCCCTGATCACCGACCCTCGACCCCCGACGCCCCCGACCCCCGACGCCCCGGACCCCCGACCCCAACCACCAATGCCATCGCCCGCCGACCACCGACACCACCGGCCTCCGACCACCGACACGATTGACCCTCGACCACCAACGCCATCGACCACCGACTCCACTGACCCCTGATGCCACTATCTCCCAATACCATTGACCCCCGACCCCCGACACCTATTTGGCCTCCTGTTGACCAAAAAGGTGCTCTTCACCCTTCGTGTGGCCGAGGAGGTCATAGTTTTGTAAATTGTGAGCTAGGTCACATATTTTGCTATTTTGTTATAAAAAACATCATATTTTGTGTTGATCGGGTGAATTTCAATGTGTAGTTGTTTGACGACCTCCCCGTGCATTTGACGAGCTCCCCTGTTGCGTTCGTTGGTGAGCACAAATGACATCTTTTCCCCCGGCACCCTTAAAAAAATTTGCTCTGTTCCGGTTTTCGTGCCGATGAAACTTGAGGCTATAGGTGTCTTCAATCATCAGTATGCGTGCCCACTATGTGTCTCCCGTTCGAAAGGGTTACATTTATAAATATGCATTCATTAGCATATTTATAACCGTGATTCTTTCGAATTGTCCAATGTTATCCATGGACAGCCCGAGTATGTGTAGATTGGGTTCGTTTTCCCATATGCTCTGCTCCGGATCCGATGCAGAATTTCATCAGTGCCTCCCTGTCACTACTACAAAATAGGCTGTTAGTGGCGCACCCGTTTTTAATATTAATGGCACACTATGGGTGCGCCACTATTAACACGCCACTAGTAACATGGCGCACCTCTGGTGCGCCATTAGTATCCCAGATAATAGTGGCGCACCACAGAGTGCGCCATTACTATGTCCAACAGTGTGCCATTAATATGCCTCCTAGGGGGGCATACTTGCGTCCACCTATGCCCCCAGGTGCGCCATTACTATGCCCCATAATGTGCCACTGGTATTTGGCCTTGGTGCGCCACTACTATGAATATTAGGAATTATTTTTTTTGCTTTTCTGGTATTTGCACAGGTTACAAAATACGTTAGAACATAGAATATAAACATCACACAATAGAATTCATCATATTAGTCTCCAAATTCGAAATAGTGACCAAAGTTCAAACATTAGCCAAGTTTAGGTCTCGAGACATTAGCAAAGTTCATCGTATTAGACGAGTTTATCATCACATTACAAAGTCGATATCGATCATCTAAACTACCATCACATAGAAGAGAGCTGCGGTCACGATGAGCACCATCGCGATGAAACTGGTCTTCATCCGGTTCCTCCTCCGCTCCCTCCTCTCTCCCGCTAGATAGCGCGCGTATCTAGCTTCCGCCTCCGCCCTAGCGCGTGTACTCTTTGTAACTATTACCGCTGAAACGGTGAACCTGTCTCCAACACTCCTCCCAGTCGTCATAGACTCCGGGAACCTTACCCTTGTACATGACATACGACGGTATCTCTATGCACTAGACAAACAAAACGTTAGTAGCAATTTACAGATAATATATAAGCAATATATAAGTATGCAACAAAAGGATCGGAAGAGAAAAGCAACACATTAATAGCACGATTCTTGGTCCTACTAATAAATAGCATCGATTACATATAACTTGAACGACTGTCCAAACTAAAGAGACATACAAGTTCATTAAAGTTTAATTACAACATGAGCTAAACTCTTCTTCCAGAACTACATAGCATCAATACTTTCGACTCAGCTCAGGGACCGGAGCGTGGATGAAGCCGACGTCTTTCGTGATGGTCACGAATGTGTGGTCGTTGTCAGCCTGCATTTGTAGTGTTGTTTCTATTTCACTGTTGGACGGTTGATATTTGAGGTAGAACTGCCCCGAGGTACGAAGGACATCTTGATAGATGATTTCCGCAATATCTGACTGGATGCGAAAGAATTCTTGTCTGTTGTCCGCGTCCTGGATTTGCGACAAGCGTGCGGCCCAATCTTTGAGATTACTTGGTAGCATAAGGTGATGAAGGTCCCGTACAATCGCCTGCATGTGATGGAGGGCGTAGTAGGCATCCTTCTGACTGCCAGGCAGCTGCTTGACGCATGGGAACGTCGTTACGTGGGTGAACACGTGCTTGTCGTACCTATAAATTGGCCTCCTGAAGGTGCCTCCGAATTTGGCGTAGCCGGGGAGAGCATCATCAAGAACTTTCTTGACATTTTTGTAGTCTTTCTTCGACTAACGGTCTGAGTCGAAATATGTGGCCATGGAATATTTCGGGCTTAAGAGGATGAGTGTGCAATGTGTGTCACTACACAAAACACGGAATGTTAGAAAAAAAGGAACGATCAAAATCTAAGAAATCATATGTTACGGGGCAGTGAGAGGATGACTTACTCGGGAAAGTAAGGCACGAGGAAGTTATCCTTATCTGGGTTCGCCAGAATGACACCTTCGAGGTATGAACTCGCGACTTGCCGGTCCCCAGCGCTGGCCAAGATCTTGGCACGGATGTTCAGGGTCTTGTCTCTAATGATCCGCATCTCCATACTGAGCAAAAATAGCCGAATGAAGGTGTAGTGGAGCAGATAAAGGTTAAACATAGCAAAGATGTCATCAAACCGCAGGACGATCATACGCCTGATGGTGCTCTCGACAAGCCCGTGCCCTCTGGCACCTTGGACACGAAAACTGGGTATGCCACATCATTCTCGGTCAGACGCCGCTTCTCCATAGTAAGAACACCGTCATGCAGACTCCGCATAGCACCGGTTGCAGCATTGAGCAGATTAGTCAGTAGCATTGGCCTACCCGCCACATGCACCCTCCTTGAGATATCCTTAGGTATTGGTGGCCCGTCCTGAGCACGGATCGTACTCGGTGCCGGCTGGCTCGCACCCTTGTTATTTTTTCTTTTCCGTGCCTTCTGCTTCTTCTGCTGTAATGGGATCGAGTTCTGCTGAGAGACCACCTTCTTGAGTGTGTTGGGGCTGATAATATTTCGCACCTCGGCTGATTGAGTCTCGGTGAAGGCGGCAGCTGGAGGCGTCTCCTGAGAACTGAACAGACGACGCCTGTTGCAATTGGGTTTCTCCGCGGTACCAGCTAGATCTCGATCGTCTTTTGCAGGGTTGGGTTCTTGAGAAGGAGGCCCCAAGAATTCATCACCGTACCCATCTTCATTGATGTACTTATCGACATTGAAAAATGTACCGTCGTCATCGTCTGGATCCTGTGCCATATGCATGTCTGGATCAGCTGACGGCGGTAGCGTTGTGGCGGTCTTGCCATGGCTTGGCGCCGGCACGACTGGCGATGTTGTCTATGGGGTGGTGTCCCCTGCCCCCAAATGAATCTGGGTCTTCAGCCAAAGCATGGACCAGTTTAAGCAGGCGCTGAGGGTCATCACAACATCTTCGTCGGCCCTAGGGGGTCGATACGGAGGTAACAAGTCATTACAGCCCCGCAGCACCCGTACCAGTTGAACCCTATACACGGTGGGTGGCATCGGATTACCATGGAACACGCGGTTGCCCGGTTCAACGATTTTGGCCTTGGAGACATCGATCAACTTGCTGTCCATGATGTGCAGGAGAGTGCGTGGAACGTTGGCGGCGCCCTGCAAAAACATGTAGGGCATTAGGGATGCCCAGTCAAAGGCAAGGAGAAGAAGTAGTCATCGGCCGAGGCTTAGTTACCGTGAGGGCGTCGAGCTCCGCTAATGTTGAGGCATCGCCAACGGCAGGCGTGCAAGTGACGGAGGGGCCTCTTGCTACCGAGGTGCCGGCCGGCTATTCTTCCCACACCCGGGTGCATTAAGGTCCAATACCGGTGCCGACGCCGGAGACACCAATGCCGCCTCCGTCGGAGACACCAATGCCGCCTCCGCCAGAGACACCATTGCCGGCGCGTTGTGCGAGTTGCTGCCCATGAAGCTGGGAATCGGGGGCGGACCCTGTTGGCCGCCCGCAATCAACCACCGCAGCCCCTCAACCAAGGAAGGCATAATGGTGGTGATCGTCGCTCCCAGTTGGTCTCGCACTTGCTCTTGGACTATCTCCAGAATCCGTGCCACTTGTGCCTTGAGTTCTTTAACCTCGCGCTCCTGGCTTTCCGAGCTGGTCTTTCTCTCCTTTTTCCCAGCCTTATAGTATTCCGACCATTTCATGGACAAGCCTTCGCCGGCCACACGACGAGCTGACGACGGCCTACTGAACTTCTCCTTTTGTTTCAGAACGTTCAGCGCCCTATTTAAAGAGGTGTCCCAAGGGGCAGCAGGCAGGGAGCTCTGAGACCCCATGCTACTGCTTTCAGTTTCCTACGGAAGGAACGTGAACCATTTAGAAATTTGGCTTCATTAATTAGAATGCAACCATACGGAGGTAATTACGCGTGGGTGTATTCCTTACCAGAACACGCTCAAGCTCCTTCACCTTCGGATCCGTGGTAAGCTCCCCTGTTACCGGGTCCACCTTGTACCGGGCCCTGACATAGTTCCTGGTCTACTTTTCATGGTATTTATCGAAGAGGGGCGGTAGGCCTTGCGCGGTACGCTCCGCGTCCTCCTTGTGCCATTTAGATTCTGCCACTCTATAACCGCCGAGACCGAGTTTGTGGACCCCTAAGTTCAAGTTCCGCATATCTTTCCCCAACTGACTTGATTCCGCAGATGTGTTGCTCTCGCACTTGATCTTGAACTCCAGGTAGTCCTCTTCACTGATCGAAGGATTTATCGCCTTGATCTTCTCATAACTATCACCACATAGAATCCTTCTCTTCACCGCGGCTCTCCAAGTAGCCAGGGCCGTGCTCATCTTCATGAGGGCAGCACTGTTCACTTTATTCCCTTGGAGGCGTGTGTTTGCGAAGTCACCAGGGAACTTGTATCGTTCGTGCAGCTTCGTGAAGAGGAGGTTGCGCAAATCCCCTCGGTCAGGATGCCTTAGGTTGTCGGTGTTGATGGAGACGGTGCTCCGAAGAATGCACCGGAGTTGTCCTGCGTACCCACGTACTAATTCTTTGGGCACTGTTGGATGCCCACTAGAGGACACTTCAGTAAATTCCTCCTTGACGGTGCCGAGCATGTTCGGGCGCTGGTCCTTCTGTTGCCTCGTCGGTTGGCTACCATCTGTGTGTTCGCTGCCATCATCAGTGGTGGCATCCCCGACGGCACCATCAGTGGTGTCATCCTCGACGCCACTAGGGGTTGTGTAGTCGGGATCGGTGTCTTCCGCGGCGTCCTCATAGCGGTGAGGTTCTTCCTCCACCTCCTGGGATAGCTCCCAGAATGGCTTGCCCGAACCGCCGGCCATATCGTTGTTGGCCATGTTCGGTCTAAATAGGAAAAAAGGTTACTAGAGTTATTGGATGAGATCAGGGTAGTATCTATTCTTCTCAGATTTAGAGGAAAACTGAGAATAAAACATGCAAAATGTTGATTAATTTTTGTTTCGGTTGAGAATCGGGCACCTTCTAGGTCAAGAAAATTGGGCATGACCTTTGCTAATTTTCTTGACCTAGGAGTGCCCCATCCTCAACCGAAACGGAAATTAATCAACATTTCAGGAGAAAGGGGTAACTATTTGTCCTTGCACAAAATATTGAACTGAAGGAGCCTCGGTTCAGTTGTGGCGCCCCTGAACAAGTGATCATCAAGCTCAGGCCAGTGACCTGTTTGGAACATCACTTGCCAGAGCCAGGGCTCCTGCCTCACGTCAATAGAGGGAAATAAGCTCCTGCCTCGACCAGTATTAAAAGTGCGGAGAAACAAGCTTCCTTACCATTTATATTGTATGTACTAGTCTTAGTTCCAACGACTAAGCAACATAATTTTGGTGAAGTTATCCCATAATTAAACAAGATTCCAGTATTAAAAAGGGTTCATCTCAGAAAGAACTTAAGAAATATGGTAAGCAGCAACCATGTGACATATGAGGTGAGCAATCCAAACAATTCAAAAAAAATGGTAAGCAGCAACGGCCAAAACAGGCTCTCAAGCCGAAATGATGGTGGAGGCACAACATGCACAATTTCCAAGGCACCTGTTTCATCATACATATTCCATGGCTCACTTGTCTTCTTTTCCTCAAGCTTTTTCTGCTTCGAACAAACCAGTGTTGTTTTTATTATCATCTTGTCCAATTGGAAGCCATGTTGGGAAGGCCTCCTCCCTCTTCTTTTGGTCCAAGGACTGAACCAAAAGCAGCTGCACACTCACAGAGAAAGCAGCTCTAA
Source organism: Hordeum marinum (assembly GCA_022496015.1). NCBI lineage: Eukaryota > Viridiplantae > Streptophyta > Magnoliopsida > Poales > Poaceae > Hordeum > Hordeum marinum. The sequence goes on from CM039672.1 coordinate 394,684,199, forward strand.
TTTCATTTCCCATTACTTCTTTGCGGGTTGGGATTAGTGCTACCAAAAGCTGTTTGTGATTAGTGGGGCCTTTTAGTTTTATGCCGGTGATGCTCAACTTTGCACCCCCACTGCCTTTTAGTTTTATGTAGAAAATTGACAATTTTTTTTTGTTTTTCATTATGAACTAAATATTAGAAAATATTTATTTGTGAATTATGAGATTGGTCCTTCAACATGGCATAGAAAGTGCACTTTTCAATACTTCTAATAATGTTTTGCTACTTTCAAAGTTGTTCGGTTTTTTATTTCAAATCTAAGAACAAGTTTATTTATTTTATAACCATTGCAACGCACGGGCATTTGTGCTAGTCATTATCAAAAACGTTATAACTCCGTTGATACAGAAGACCTGTCGGAATTTTCAAAAGCTTCTTGCTGTAGTCTGGATTAGAGGAGAAGGCAAGCCAGGCCTTGCAGACACATTTGAAGCAGCAAAAAGACTTGAAGGGCAGATGGGAGAGGATCTCCACCGCTAGATCATCACCTAGCTTAGCAGCAAAAAAAACATTCTTAGGGTCCATCTCTTTATGGTAGTTTACCGAAAGTCAAAACTGATAATGTCAGGATAGGCACGGAAGCATTTTTCTAATCATGGAACAGAGACACTGTAACATAATTCAATCATCTGAAACTATGTTTTAATGGGGACAAAGCAGTTGTTACACGGGTTAATCATTTTAGTCATTTCAAGTTCGACTTTATTTGGGGTAGGTAATCATAAAACATTAGTATAGAGCAATAGCAACAATGAAATGACGATATCGCAGAAAAAAGTTTCATTCAGTACTAAAAGCAAAACTGAACAAAAGCTTACAGATATGCAGGATTAGGCCAAGAATTTAGTCATGACAGGAAGCTCTCTGCAAAGGATCCTTGCACGGAGTCTATGTTCACACCTACAGATTTCTAGACATTTGGTTTTCTTGCAGTTTTCCATGCATTTAATAATCAATCTATTCCGACTCATTTGTTTCAAGAGTTCTGCAGGTGCGTATAACTGTATATACACTCACTCCAAACACGAATATCATAAAGAAGCAAGGAAATCATGAATTAATTAACTCGATGCATAGCTGATTAATAATCAGTCAGAAGTCATAGCAAACTAGAAGAAGGGGGCACACTTGGGAACTCGTGGATTGATTAACAATGAGTTAATCTGTCGTCGACGGTCGCGACGGCGGAGCCGTACGGGAAGAGCACGCTGGAAGGGGGGAGGGAGCAGGTAGAGAGGCGCTTACCGCAGGGGGGAGGGAGCAGGTAGGTAGGTGGCGAGGCGGGCTCCGGTGGGCGGCGGCGGGGGATCCGGCGACGGAGACGCAGTCGATGGCGGCGAGGGCGGGGGTGGGAGGCAATGGCAGAGCAGGGGTGGGAGGGCCGGCCGGTTATGAAACAGTGAGAGGAAGGGGAGGGAGGGAGGGAAAAGGCCGTAGTGGGGGGAGGGTTAGCAATGGCGCACCTTTCAAGGGTGCGCCATAAAAACAGTGATAGCAATGGCACACCTCCTCCTGGTGCGCCATTACTAACATTTTTTTATTTGTATATCAATGGCGCACCTTTTAGGGGTGCGCCATAGAAATAGTGATAGCAATGGCGCACCTTCTCCTGGTGCGCCATTACTAACTTTTTTTTATTTTTTTGGATTTTAGTTTGCATGTAATAATTTAGAATTATATGACATGGTATGATACAAAGTGTGTATGTTGGTGGTTGTTGTGTAGTTGGTTCACTATGATACAAAGTTATCTATTGCGTAGGAACCACATGTAGAATCCTTATGGTCAGGTGCTACTTAGTTAAAAAGAGTAGGGGGGTTTTCACACTTGCAAAAGCATTGTGATTCAATCTTCTCTATAGTTTCACAATCTTCTTGCCCTTCCTTCTCGCGGCTGAATAATTTAGCCCCGGAACCCCTCGAGTTCTTCTCTTGAATGGACGTCCTTTAGGTAGGGTGGTCCTGCTTCTTCTTGTCGTGTATGGTACTTCATCCTCGTAGTCATCTTCCATCTTTGGGTCGCCGTACTTGTCGAAGTCTTGCTCATTGGCGACTCCATCCATTCCCATGATGTTCCTTTTGCCTCTCCTCACGACAACACGACTGGGCTTTGACGGGTCGGTAATGAAGAAGCATTGGTCCACTTGGCAAGCCAGTACCCATGGCTCATTTTTTGTGGTGACGTTTGCGCTCGCGGTCTTGGATTTGGCTTCGGGTATAACCATGGTGGTGAAATACCGGTCTTCCTTTAGGACGCTCTTGGCCCATCTGACACGGAACATCGGGACCTTCTCTCTAGCGTAGCTCAGCTCCCAGATGTCCTCGATCCATCCGTAGTATCTGTCCTTGTCATTACCGGTGTAGGATTCCATCGTTCCCTGGAGTTTTGATAGTCACTCTTCATATCCTTTTCCTCGGTGTAGAATGTGTATCCGTTGATATCGGACGCCTCATAGGTCATGAGGTTATGCTCGGCGCCCTGTGACAAGGCGAATATGAGTTTTTCTTCCGTATAAGAATCCTCATGTAAAGGGTACGACAGAAGCCTATCCTTGAACCAATGCATGAAACATAAGTTGTGCTCTTTGATTATATCTCCGTCCATCCTTTGTTGGCCTCGGTCATTGTACGTCTTCTCAATAAAGGTTTTGTGCTCTACCACCCAAGGATCGACCACGCCTATGTGTTGTAGCGTGACTAGGTTTGCTCTTTCAAAGTCGGTGAGTCAACCCTTGAAGTTGACATGCATTTCGCGGCGACCCTCACGGTGACCCCATCCAGCGAGCCTGCCAAGGTGCCTGTTCACGGGCAGACCAACGGGGTTCTCGATGCCTACATAATTCGTGTAGAAGGAGATGCACTCTTCGGTCAGAAAGCCCTTGGCTATGCTTCCATCTGGACGTGCCCTGTTGCGAACGTATCCTTTGATGACACCATTCATCCTTTCGAATGGCATCATGCTGTGCAGGAATGTTAGCCCGAGTTGGATGATATCCTCCATGATATGGACCAGAAGATGCACCATAACGTCAAAGAATGCGGGCGGGAAGTACATCTCAAGTTCGCATAGTATCACCATGATCTCTTCCTGTAGCCTTCTGAGTTGCTTCACGCCAACCGACTTCCGAGAGATGACGTCAACAAAGTTGCATAGGCCAAATAGCGTTTCACACACGTGTACGTACATGATCCCACAGATTGCAACTGGAAGTATCTGCGTCATCAGCACGTGACAGTCGTGAGACTTCATCCCGCTGAACTTCTGCTTCACTGAGTCTAGGTATCTGCTTATCTTCCCCTCGTAACCGTAAGGAAGTTTTACAACTATGAGGCAGGTCAAAAACTTCTCGATCTCCTTCTGACTTAGAGTGAAGCACGCGGGAGGGCATTCGTATTCGATCTTCTTGGCCTTTTTGCCTTTGTTGCGATGACTTTCCATGTCCTTCGCCTCATCATCATCATCATCATCATCATTAGGGCGTTTTGCATGAAGCTCCTCCCTCATGCCCATTGATTGCAAGTCTGCCCTTGCTTTCGGCCCATCTTTGGTCCTCTTTGGCATGTGGAGCAGGGTACCAAGCAGACTCTCGCACACGTTCTTCGTGATATGCATGACATCAAGGCTGTGAGGCACACGGAGGATCTTCCACTACGGCAACTCTGAGAAAACATACCTCATTTGCTATACCTTCAGCAGCGGCTCTGGCGCCTTTTGCTTCTTTCCCAGCGGTGGGCACTTGTTCCAATTTTTCAACAGCTCGTCTATTTCCTCGCCCCTCCTCGTACATGGGGATCTTCGGGGTTCGGTTTCACCATCGAACAAATCCTTGCATTTTCTCCATGCGTCATCGTCGCGAAGCCACCTTCGATGTCCCATGAACACGGTTTTCGAAGACCCGGTATCTCTATCTAGCTGGCGATACGTTGTGTCATCCATGCACCTGATGCATGCACTAAATCCGTGGACCACCTGCCCCACGACATATCTGTAACCGAGAAAGTCGTGCACCGTCGTGAGCAGTGCGGCTCTTATAGGGAAATATTGTTTCGCTGCTGCGTCCCACGTATTGGCTGGCATTTTCCACAGCGTGTCTAGCTCCTCTTTCAGCAGCCCTAGATACAGATTGATGTCGTTCCCTGGTTGTTTCGGCCCTTCAATTAGCATACTCATGTTAATGTACTTCCTCTTCATGCACATCCAGGGGGGAGGTTGTACATCCACACAAGCACAAGCCAGGTGCTATGTGTGATTCTCTGGCTACCAAACAGATTGACTCCATCGGTGCTCGCACCCAGAACGATGTTCTTGGATCGTCCCCAAATTCTGGGTGTTCGAAGTTCAACGCTTGCCACTGGATCTCATCCGTAGGGTGACTCAGCATCTTGTCTTTTTTATTTATCTCCGAATCATTTCCGTCATCTTCTCGCTTCTTCTCTTCCCTATCCGCGTGCCAACGCAGGAGCTTTGCTAGCTTAGGGTCTGCGAAATACCGTTGCAGACGAGGAGTGATCGAAAAGTACCACACCACTTTTCGAGGTGTTTTCTTCCTCTTCTTGTATCGAGTGACGCCACACACCGAACATATGGTAGACTCCGCGTGCTCGTCCCGATAAATGATGCAATCATTCATGCACACATGGTATTGTTGGAAATATGCCCTAGAGGCAATAAATAAATTGTTTATTATTGTATTTCCTTGTTCATGATAATCGTTTATTGTCCATGCTATAATTGTATTAATTGGAAACATGAATACATGTGTGGATACATAGACAAACACAATGTCCGTAGTATACCTCTAGTGAACTAGCTCGTTCATTGAAAGATGGTTAAGGTTTCCTAGCCATGCACATGAGATGTCATTTGATAACGGGATCACATCATTAGGAGAATCATGCGATGGACAAGACCCAAACTACAAATGTAGCTTATGATCGTGTCAGTTTATTGCTACTGTTTTCTGCATGTCAAGTATATATTCCTATGACCATGAGATCATGCAACTCACAGATATCGGAGGAGTACCTTGTGTGTATCAAATGTCGCAACGTAACTGGGTGACTATAAAGGTGCTCTACAGGTGTCTCCGAGGGTGTCTGTTGAGTTGGCATGGATCAAGATTGGAATTTGTTACTCTGTGTGACGGAGAGGTATCTCAGGGCCCACTCGGTAATACAACATCACAATAAGCCTTCCAAGCAATGTGACTAAGTGTTAGTTGTGAGATCTTGTATTACGGAATGTGTAAAGAGACTTGCCGGTAACGAGGTTGAACTAGGTATGGAGATACCGGCGATCGAATCTCGGGAAAGTAACATACCAAAGAACAAAGGGAACATCATACGGGATTAACTAAATCCTGGACATAGAGGTTCGACCGATAAAGATCTTCATAGAATATGTGGGAACCAATGTGGACATCCAGGTTCCGCCATTGGTTATGGACCGTACAGGTGTCTCGGTCATGTCTACATAGTTCTCGAACCCGCAGGGTCTGCACACTTAAGGTTTGGTGACGTTTCGGTAGTATAGAGTTATGTATGGTGGTGACTGAAGTTCGTTCGAAGTCCCGGATGAGATCCCGGACATCACGAGGAGCTCCGGAATGGTCCGGAGGTAAAGTTTCATATATAGGAAGTCCTGTTTTGGTCGCCGGGAAAGTTTCGGGCTCATCGGTAGTGTACCGGGAGACCTCCGGGAGGGGTATTTCGACCCAAGAAGCTACATGGGCTGTGGTAGAGTGTAAACCATCCCTTAGTGGTCTGGTGGAACATCCACAAGAGGCCCATGCAGCTGGACGAAAAAACCCAAGAGAAAAAGGTGGAAAAAAAGGGCAAAATAGGTGAATCCTAGTCCTACTAGGATTGGAGGTGGACTCCACCTCCTCCACCTCCTTCGGCCGAAGCCCTTGGATTTGGTAGACAAGGCTGCCTCCTCTCCTCTCTTCCTCCTATATATACTGGTGGTATAGAGGGGTTTTGCACTAGAATTTCAGCCACGTGCTACCCGTTCCTCTAGTGCATAATTTCTCCTCTAGATCGGATTTCTGCAGTGCTTAGGCGAAGCCCTGCTGGAATTGCTCCACCACCATCGCCGGAGCGTCGTCAGGCTGCCGGAGAACTCTTCTTCCTCTCCACTCCTTCTTCCTGGATCAAGACGATGGAGATCGTCATCAAGCTATACGTGTGCTGAACGCGGAGGTGTCGTCCGTTCGGTACTAGATCAGAAGGATCGCGATTAAGTTCGTGGGACGGATCGTGATCAAGTTCGTGGGACGGATCGTGATCAGATCGTGGGACGGATCGTGATTGGATCGCGGGACGCACGGTGATTTGGATCGCGAAGACGTTTGACTACACCAACCGCATTTCTTAACGCTTCCCGCTTAGCGATCTACAAGGGTATGTAGATCCACTATCCCTCTCGTAGATGCTCATCACCATGGATAGATCTGCGTGTGCGTAGGAAAAATTTTGTTTCCTATGCAACGTATCCCAACAGTGGCATCATGATCTAGGTCTATGTGTAGATGAGATCTCGAGTAGAACACAAAAGTTTTGTGGGCGTTGATGCTTAGATTGCTTCCTCCCTTGGTTAGATTTTGGTTCAGCGGTATTGTGAGATGAAGCGGCCCGGACCAACATTACTAGTACGCTTACGAGAGACCGGTTCCCTCAACTCAACTTGTTGCCTAGATGGCTTGCGGGTGGCAGTTTCTCTCACTTTAGTTGGATCAGATTCGACAAAGGCGGGCCTTGAGAAGGTTGAAAAATAAATTATGTATCACCGTTGTGGTTTATGCGTAGGTGAGAATCGTTCTTGCTAGAAAACCGTAGCAGCCACGTAAAACATGCAACAACAATTAGAGGACGTCTAACTTGTTTTTGTAGAGATCATCATGTGATGTATAGAATTTCACGACTTTCATGTCGATGAGTACGGCAACCGGCAGGAACCATCGGGTTGTCTTTAATTATTGTATGACCTGCGTGTCAATCATTAAGCGCTATGTAATTCTTTACTTTATCGCTAAACGGTAGCAATAGTAGTAGAAGCATGTTGGGCGTGACAACCCCGATGGCAACATGTTGATTGAGATCAAGATGATGGAGATCATGGTGTTTTGCCGGTGACGATGGAGATCATGCCGGTGCTTTCAAGATGGAGATCTAAAGCACAAGTTCGTGGACATATCATGTCACTTATGAATTGCATGTGATGTTAATCCTTTTATGCACCTTGTTTTGCTTAGTACGACGGTAGCATTATAAGGTGATCCCTCACTTAAATTTCAAGATAAAATTTTGTTCTCCCCGAATGTGCACCGTTGCGAACGTTCGTCGTGTTGAGACACCACGTGATGATCGGGTGTGATAGACTCTACGTTCACATACAATGGGTGCAAGCCAGTGTTGCACACGCAGAACACTCGGGTTAAACTTGACGAGCCTAGCATGTACAGACATGGCCTCGGAACACAAGAGACCGAAAGGTAGAAGATGAGTCATATAGTAGATATCATCAACATAATGATGTTCACCATTGAAGCCACCTCAACTCACGTGATGATCGGACTTGAGTTGGTGGATTTGGATCATGTGACACTCTGATGACCTGAGGGATGTCAATTTGAGTGGGAGCTTTAGTAATTAGATTAACTAAACTCATTATCTTCAACAATAGTCTAAATAAACTTTGCATATTTATGTTGTAGATCAATGGCTCGCGCAGTAGCACCCCTGAATTTTAATGCATTCCTAGATAAAGCTAAACTGAAAGATGATGGAAGTAACTTTGTTGACTCGGCCCGTAATCTAAGGATTATCCTCACGGCTTCCCAGAAATCATATGTCCTTGATGCACCGCTCGGTGACCAACCAGAAGACATGACCTCTGAAGACGTTAAGAACGCTTGGGAGGCACGTACTGGAGATTACTCAATAGTTCAGTGCGCAATATTGTATGGCTTAGAACCGGGACTTCAAAGACGTTTTGAACGTCATGGAGCATATGAAAAGTTCTAGGAATTGAAGTTGATGTTTCAGAATAATGCCCGGGTCGAGAGGTATGAAACCTCCGATAAGTTCTATGCTTGCAAGATGGAGGAGAACGGGTCAATCAGTGACCATATACTCAGAATGTCTGGGTATTCAACTCGTCTAGTGGAGTTGGGAATTGCCCTTCCGCCAGAGGCGATCACTGACAGAGTTCTTCAATCACTGCCACCTAGTTACAAGAGCTTTGTGATGAACTATAACATGCACGGGATGAACAAGTCAGTCGCCGAGCTGTTTGCGATGCTAAAAGTCGCTGAGTCTGAAATCCAGAAAAAACATCAAGTGTTGATGGTCAATAAAACCACTAGTTTCAAGAAAAATGGCAAAGTCAAGGGCAAGGGCAAGAAGGGTAAAACCAAGAAGGATGGCAAAGCAGTTGCTACGCCTGTAAAGAATCCCAAGCATGGACCCAAGCCAGAAACTGAGTGCTTTCATTGCAAGGGAACTGGTCACTGGAAGCGGAACTGCCCCAAGTACCTGGCTGACAAGATGGCGGCCAACGACAAACAAGGTATATATGATAGACATGTTATTGATGTGTACCTTACTAGCTCTCGTAGTAGTGCCTCGGTATTTGATACCGGTTCGGTTGCTCACATTTGCAACTCAAAGCAGGAACTACGGAATAAACGAAGGCTGGCAAAGGACGAAGTGACGATGCGCGTGGGAAATGGTTCCAAGGTTGATGTGATCGCCGTCGGCACGCTCTCTCTTCGATTACCATCGGGATTAGTGATGAACCTGAATAATTGTTATTTAGTGCCTGCGTTAAGCATGAACATTATATCTGGATCTTGTTTATTGTGAGACAGTTACTCATTTAAATCAGAGAATAAAGGTCGTTCTATTTTTATGAGTAGTATCTTTTATGGTCTTGCACCCAATGTTAGGGGTTTATTCATATTGAATCTTGATAGTGATAACACACATGTTCATAACATTGATGCCAAAAGATGTAGAGTTGATAATGATAGTACCACTTTCTTGTGGCACTGCCATTTAGGTCATATTGGTGTAAAACGCATGAGGAAGCTCCATGCTGATGGACTTTTGGAGTCACTTGATTTTGAATCACTTGACACATGTGGACCATGCCTCATGGGCAAGATGACTAAAACGCCGTTCTCTGGAACAATGGAACGGGCGAGTGACTTATTGGAAATCATACATACTGATGTGTGCGGTCCAATGAATGTTACAGCGCGTGGTGCATATTATTTTCTCACCTTCACTCATGACTTAAGTAGATATGGGTATATTTACTTAATGAAACACAAGTCTGAAACGTTTGAAAAGTTCAAGCAATTTCAGAGTCAAGTTGAGAATCATCGTAACAAGAAGATTAAGTTCCTGCGATCTGATCGACGAGGTGAATATCTGAGTTATGAGTTTGGCAGTCACATAAGATAATGTGGAATTGTTTCACAGTTGACACCGCCCGGAACACCGCAGCGTAATGGTGTGTCCGAACGTCGTAATCGAACCTTATTAGATATGGTGCATTCTATGATGTCTCTTGCTGATTTGCCACTATCGTTTTGGGGTTATGCATTAGAGACAGCTGCATTCACTTTAAATAGGGCACCATCAAAATCCGTTAAGACGACGGCATATGAAATGTGGTTTGGCAAGAAGCCAAAGTTGTCGCTTCTTAAAGTTTGGGGATGTGATGCTTATGTCAAAAAGGTTGAGCCTGAAAAGCTGGAACCCAAAGCGGAGAAATGCGTCTTCATAGGATACCCGAAAGAGACAGTCGGGTATACCTTCTATCTCAGATCCGAAGGAAAAGTGTTTGTCGCTAAGAACGGAACATTTCTTGAGAAAGTGTTTCTCTCGAAAGAATTGAGTGGGAGGAAAATAGAGCTTGATGAGGTTATTGAACCTTTACTTCAAACAGAAAGTAGCGCAGAGCAGAAAGATGTTTCTGTGGAACCTACGATGGTAGAAGAGGAAGTTAATAATGATGATTATGAAGCTTCGGATCAAGCTTCTATTGAACCTCGTAGGTCGACAAGGCCGCGTACTACCCCTGAGTGGTACGGCAACCCTGTCTTGGAGGTTATGTTGTTGGACAACAATGAACCTACGAGCTATGGAGGAGCAGTGATGGGCCCGGATTCCGAGAAATGGTTAGAGGCCATGAAATCCGAGATGGGATCCATGGATGAAAACAAAGTATGGACTTCGGAAGTATTACCTGAAGGGCGAAAGGCCATTCAGAACAAATGGATCTTTAAGAAGAAGACAGACGCGGACGGAAATGTCACCGTCTATAAAGCTGGACTTGTGGCAAAAGGTTTTTCACAAGTTCAAGGAGTTAACTACGATGAGACTTTCTCACCCGTAGCGATGCTTAATTCTGTCAGAATCATGTTAGCAATAGCTGCTTATTTCGACTATGAAATTTGGCAAATGGATGTCAAAACAGCGTTCCTCAACGGTTTCCTTTAGGAAGAGTTGTATATGATGCAACCCGAAGGTTTTGTCGATCCAGAGAATGCTGACAAAGTTTGCAAACTCCAGCGATCCATTTATGGACTGGTGCAAGCATCTTGGAGTTGGAATAAGCGCTTTTATGAGGTGATCAAAGCATTTGAGTTTATACAAGTTTACGGAGAAGCTTGTATTTACAAGAAAGTGAGTGGGAGCTCTATAGCGTTTCTAGTATTATATGTGGATGACATATTGCTGATTGGAAACAATATAGAAATGTTGGAAAGCATGAAGGAATATTTGAACAAGAGTTTTTCAATAAAGGACCTAGGAGAAGCTGCTTTCATATTAGGCATTAAGATCTATAGAGATAGATCAAGACGCTTAATAGCACTTTCACAGAGCACATACCTTGATAAAGTTTTGAAGAAGTTCAAAATGGAACAGTCCAAGAAGGGGTTCTTGCCTGCGTTACAAGGTGTGAAGTTGAGTAAGACTCAATGCCCAGTAACTGCAGAAGATAGAGAAAAGATGTGTGTCATCCCCTATGCTTCAGCCATAGGCTCTATCATGAATGCGATGCTATGCACAAGACCCGATGTCAGCCTTGCCATAAAGTATGGCCGGACGGTTTCAAAAGTGATCCTGGAATGGAGCACTGGCAAGCGGTCAAGAATATCCTTAAGTACCTAAAAAGGATTAAGGAAATGTTTCTCGTTTATGGAGGTGATGAAGAGCTCGTCGTAAAGGGCTACGTCGATGCAAGCTTTGACACTGATCCGGACGACTCAAAGTCGCAAACCGGATACGTATTTATTCTTAACGAGGGAGCGGTAAGCTGGTGCAGTTCGAAGCAAAGCATGGTAGCTGATTCTATGGGCAAAGCGGAATACATCGCAGCCTCAGAGGCGGCGAAGGAAGGTTTCTGGATGAAGCAGTTCGTGACAGACCTTGGAGTAGTGCCCAGTGCACTGAATCCAATGAACCTGTTCTGTGACAACACTGGTGCCATTGCTCTAGCCAAGGAACCAAGGTTTCACAAGAGGACCAGACACATAAAGCGACGCTTCAACTCCATCCGCGATTACATCAAGGAGAAAGACATAAATATTTGCAAAGTGCACACATATCTGAATGTTGCACACCTTCTGAGTTGCTTTATGCCAACCGACTTCCGAGAGATGACGTCGAAAAAGTTGCATAGGCCAAATAGCGTTTCAAAGACGTGCGCATACATGATCCCACGAATTGCAACTGGAACTATCTACGTCATCAGCACGTGACAGTCGTGAGACTTCATCCCGATGAACTTCTGCTTCGCTGAGTCTAGGTATCTGCTTATCTTCCCCGCGTAACCGTAAGGAAGTTTTACTCCTATGAGGCAGGTCAAAAACTTCTCGATCTCCTTCTGACTTAGAGTGAAGCACGCGGGAGGGCATTCATATTCGATCTTCTTGGCCTTTTTGCCTTTGTTGCGACGACTTTCCGTGTCCTTCGCCTCATCATCATCATCATTAGGGCGTTTTGCGTGAAGCTCCTCCCTCATGCCCATTGATTGCAAGTCTGCCCTTGCTTTCGGCCCATCTTTGGTCCTCTCTGGCATGTGGAGCAGGGTACCAAGCAGACTCTCGCACACCTTCTTCGTGATATGCATGACATCAAGGTTGTGAGGCACACGGGGGATCTTCCAGTACGGCAACTCCGAGAAAACAGACCTCATTTTCTATACCTTCAGCAGCGGCTCTGGCGCCTTTCGCTTCTTTCCCAGCGGTGGGCACTCGTTCCAATTTTTCAATAGCTCGTCTATTTCCTCGCTGCTCCTCGTACATGGGGATCTTCGGGGTTCGGTTTCACCATCGAACAGATCCATGCATTTTCTCCATGCGTCATCGTCGCGAAGCCACCTTCGATGTCCCATGAAAACGGTTTTCGAAGACCCGGGATCTCTATCTAGCTGGCGATACGTTGTGTCATCCATGTACGCGACGCATGCACTAAATCCGTGGACCACCTGCCCCACGACATATCTGTAACCGAGAAAGTCGTGCACCGTCGTGAGCAGTGCGGCTCTAATAGGGAAATATTGTTTTGCTGCTGTGTCCCACATATTGGCTGGCATTTTCCACAGCGTGTCTAGCTCCTCTTTCAGCAGCCCTAGATACAGATTGATGTCATTCCCTGGTTGTTTTGGCCCTTCATTTAGCATACTCATGTTAATGTACTTCCTCTTCATGCACATCCAGGGGGGAGGTTGTACATCCACACAAACACAGGCCAGGTGCTATGTGTGCTTCTCTGGCTGCCAAACGGATTGACACCATCAGTGCTCGCGCCCAGCACGATGTTCCTTGGATCATCCCCAAATTCTGGGTGTTCGAAGGTCAACGCTTGCCACTGGCTCGCATCCTTAGGGTGACTCAGCATCTTGTCTTTTTATTTATCTCTGGATCATTTCCGTCATCTTCTCGCTTCTTCTCCTCCCTATCCGCGTGCCAACGTAGGAGCTTTGCTAGCTTAGGGTCCGTGAAATACCATTGCAGACGAGGAGTGATCGGAAAGTACCACACCACTTTTTGAGGAGTTTTCTTCCTCTTCTTGTATCGAGTGACGCCGCACACCGGACATATGGTAGACTCCGCGTGCTCGTCCCGATAAATGATGCAATCATTCATGCACACATGTTATTGTTGGAAATATGCCCTACAGGCAATAAATAAAGTGTTTATTATTGTATTTCCTTGTTCATGATAATTTTTTATTGTCCATGCTATAATTTTATTAATTGGAAACATGAATACATGTGTGGATACATAGACAAACACAATGTCCCTAGTATGCCTCTAGTGAACTAGCTCGTTGATCGAAAGATGGTTAAGGTTTCCAAGCCATGGACATGAGATGTCATTTGATAACGGGATCACATCATTAGGAGAATCATGTGATGGACAAGACCCAAACTACAAATGTAGCTTATGATCGTGTCAGGTTATTGCTACTGTTTTTTGCATGTCAAGTATATGTTCCTATGACCATGAGATCATGCAACTCACAGATATCGGAGGAGTACCTTGTGTGTGTCAAATGTCGCAACGTAACTGGGTGACTATAAATGTTCTCTACAGGTGTCTCCGAGGGTGTCTATTGAGTTGGCATGGATCAAGACTGGGATTTGTTACTCCATGTGACGGAGAGGTATCTTAGGGCCCACTCGGTAATACAACATCACAATAAGCCTTGCAAGCAATGTGACTAAGTGTTAGTTGTGAGATCTTGTATTACGGAACGAGTAAAGAGACTTGCTAGTAAAAAGGTTGAACTAGGTATGGAGATACCGACGATCAAATCTCGGGCAAGTCACATACCAAAGAACAAAGGGAACATCATACGGGATTAACTGAATCCTTGACATAGAGGTTCGAACGATAAAGATCTTCATAGAATATGTAGGAACCAATGTGGACATCCAGGTTCCCCCATTGGTTATTGACCGTAGAGGTGTCTCGGTCATGTCTACATAGTTCTCGAACCCGCAGGGTGTGCACACTTAAGGTTTGGTGATGTTTCTGTAGTATAGAGTTATGTATGGTGGTGACCGAAGTTTTTTCGGAGTCCCGGATGAGACCCCGGATGTCACGAGGATCTCCGAAATGGTCTGGAGGTAAGGATTCATATATAGGAAGTCCTGTTTTGGTCGCCGGAAAAGTTTTGGGCTCATCGGTAGTGTACCGGGAGTGTCGGTAGTGTACCAGGAGACCTCCGGGAGGGGTATTTCGACCCAAGAGGCTACATGGGCTGTGGGAGAGTGGAAACCAGCCCTTAGTGGCTGGTGGAACAACCACAAGAGGCACATGCGGCTGGAAGAAAGAACCCAAGAGAAAAAGGTGGAAAAAAAGGGCAAAATAGGTGAATCCTAGTCCTACTAGGATTGAAGGTGGACTCCACCTCCTCCACCTCCTTCGGCCGAAGCCCTTGGCTTAGGAAGCCAAGGCTGCATCCTCTCCTCTCTTCATCCTATATATACTGGTGGTATAGAGGGTTTTTGCACTAGAATTTCAGCCACGTGCTACCCGTTCCTCCAGTGCATAGTTTCTACTCTAGATCGGATTTCTGCAGTGCTTAGGCGAAGCCCTGCCGGAATTGCTCCACCACCATCGCCGGAGCACCGTCAGGATGCCGGAGAACACTTCTTCCTCTCCAATCCTTCTTGCTAAATCAAGATAGTGGAGATCGGCATCAAGCTGTACGTGTGCTGAACGCGGAGGTGACGTCCGTTCGGTACTAGATCGGAAGGATCGTGATCAAGTTCATGGGACGGATCATGATCAAGTTTGTGGGACGGATCATGATCGGATCGCGGGATGGATCATGATTGGATCGCGGGATGGATCGTGATTGGATCGCGGTACGCACGGCGATTTGGATCATGAAGACGTTCGACTACACCAACCGCGTTGCTTAACGCTTCCTTCTTAGTGATCTACAAGGGTATGTAGATCCACTCTACCTCTCGTACATGCTCATCACCATGGATAGATCTGCGTGTGCATAGGAAATTTTTTGTTTCCCATGCAACTTTTCCCAACAGGTATTTCACGTGCGGTAAATCTAGGGGACACACGATTTTCTTCGCTTCCTCCAAACTGGTCAGGCACTTGTTCCCCTTGGGAAGACGTTCGTGCCAGAATGACATGTTCTTGTCGAAGCATGCGTCGGTCATTTTGTGTTTTACCTTCATCTCCAGAGCCATGAGCGTTACTTTCAGGCGGGTATCCTCGGGCCTGCATCCTTCATATAATGGAGTAACCGCGTCTATCTCAAGTTGATCCATCTTGGCTTTCTCTCGGGCGGCAGCTCTTGCGTTACCCGTCTGCTTGAGAAGCAGCTCTTGAATATGAGGGTCCTGCACCCAGCCAATCGATGGTCCATCGTCGTCTACTCCAGCATCTTCATCTTCATGATCATGCCCTTCGTCTTGATCTTCCTCATCATCATGTCCGGCACCTTCTACATGATGACTGTGTCGTGCATCTACTTCGTGATCATGTCCTGGAGATTCTTCGTCTTCTCGCCCGCCCTCGCCGCTATTGTCTTGCTGCCCTTCCTTATTTCTTGCCCGGCCCCCATGGACGACTTCATAATCATCTTCATCACCTTGCCACCGATAGCCATCCATGAAACCACGCACGAGCAGGTGTTCCCGCACCTGTCTGGAATCTGGGTTCATAAGGCTCTTCAGCTTGCATCTTCGACACGGACATCTTATCTCCGTCTCGTTCTTTTGAGGCATCTCGGCCTTCGTGGATCTCAAAAACCTGTTCACGATGCCTTCGGTCATCGTGCGGACCATGGTCGCCTCAGGGTAGAGCAAAACGATATTTTAGAACCAAAAAAATTTGGCATGACTTTGCCTAAAAATAGGACCAAAAAGAATGCATAGTGCCAAATTCTCTCCGAAACGGAAATGAATCAACATTCCGGCAAAATATTGGCAACATTTAGGGGAGGGTCATCACCACAAACAATGGCGCACCACAAACATACGTAGATCTAGGCCATAAATAGTGTGTACGTTGGAGGGAGAAAAAAGTAGATCTGGAACATAAAGAAAGCCTTCCCCTTACTTACCTATCAAAAAAAGGAAATTTAACCACTTAATTTCGGTGAATCTATGGTGCAAATAAGGTGAGGAGGAGGAGGCAGACGAGACCAAGCTTGGTAGCTAGAGGTGGAGAGAATGAAGTGGGGAAAGTGAGTGTGGTAGGTGGCTGTAAAAAAATTAAATATCTAGCTGCTCTCAGGTTACCAATGGCGCACCTCCTAAGAATGCACCATTGGTAACCAGGGTTACTAATGGCGCACCTGGTGCATGGTGCGCCATTACTAGTTTTGAAAAAAAAATGAAAAAAAATTGTTAGTAGTGGCGCACCGTATGTGTGGTGCGCCATTAATAGTTAAAACAAGTAATGGCGCACTTCCACCTGGTGCGCCACTTCTAAGTCTGGGGAGGGGTGTGGGGCCAGGACACAACTAGTAATGGTGCACCACACACCAGGTGCGCCATTAGTAATATGGCCATTAATGACACACCAGTATCTGGTGCGCCACTGCTATATAGCAGTGGCACACCACATACATAGTGCACCACTAATGTCTATATTAGCTATAGCCCTTTTCCTAGTAGTTTGTTGTTCTTTTCGGTTACACATCCTCTCTGCTTATTGCCAAGACGTGTATCAGGAGAACAGCGGGGAGGATCTGCCGAAACTGTGTGTCGGATCCGGAGTGGAGCATGGGAAAACAAACCCAATCTACACATACTCGGGTGGGATTAGGACCTATCTTTACCTACTAGCGTCTAGGTTGCATCGACGTAATGAAACTGACAAACTCTATTAACTAATGAATATGGTTTGCATGTATATATGTTTTGTGTGTCCAGTAGCTAGGAAAGATGAGTGATCATGGGTGAATGTACACCGGTCACACTAGTCAGAAAGACATGACCCGTGAATGGATAACAAAAACCAAGGAGTGTGTGAGAGTCGCATTTGCAAATGGACAGAAAACAACCTGGTGCCCTTGTGTCGATTGCGACAACTTTAAGAAGAAGTTAGAGTTTGAAATGATCAAACACCTACAGAAGTGGGGTTTTACGCCTAATTATACGGTCTGGACATTTCATGCTGAGTCTTCCCAACGTGCCGGAGCTGAGGTGGTTCGTCGCTGCACCGACGAGCATGGTACCGGGATCGAAGACATGGTGCAAGACTTTGATGATGCTCGGGATTCGGACGATGAGATGGAGGAATCTGCAAAGGCCTTTTCTAAAATGTTGGAGTCTTCAAAACGTCCTCTCCACCAGCACACTGAGCTTTGTCAGCTAGATGCCATCACACAAGTAATGGCTCTGAAGGCTCAGTTCAACCTGGGCAGAGAATGCTACGATGCGATGATGATGATATTTGGATGCTTTCTACCCAAAGGCCATGTATTGCCAGCAAACCTGTACCAGTCCGACAAAATCCTACGTGCGCTTAAGATGCCCTATGAGAAGATAGATGCCTGTGAGAATGGATGTGCCTTATTTAGGCTTGAGTATGCGGGCTTGAACTATTTCCCCATTGGCAATGCTTCTAGGTATGTTCTGGTAGACAACGGTATGGGTGAGAAGATTCAGACCAAAATAGCCATTAATGTTCTTCGGTATCTGCCAATCATACCAAGACTTCAACGTCTTTTCATGGTCGAAGAGACGGACAGACAGATGACATGGCATAAATTGGGCAAAAGAACAGAACTAGGTGCAGATGGGCTAGAGGTAGGAAGGCTGCTGCGCCTTCCTCGCCGCCACCCCCAGCTGATTCTCCCGACCACAGGAGTGCTCCGTCTCAGGTGGACCCGTCTGACTTGGACCCGTCTCGGACTCCGGTCCACGAGCCTCGGGTCGATGACCCTCAGGTCACTGAGCCTTTGTCTCAGGAGACTCAGGTCCCAGAGTCTTCATCCCAGGAGACTCGGGTCCCAGATTCTTCGTCCCACATGACTCCGAAGGCTAGTGGCCATGCTGATGGTGGCGAGGACAACTTTTCTAAGGACACCTATAGCGAGGGCGAGCTGGTTGAGGAGGGCAAGAATGTCTACCAGCGTGGTTGTACAAGGCTCCCACCCATGCCGATGACCCACGAGCAGAGGTGGTTGATTGCACCTAATGTGGAGAAGTAAGTGCATTTACTCTTTTTTAACCTTTTGCCTTCATGTTTCTTCAAATTAATATCTAATGTGTTGGCCTTGTCATACTGTAGGGGTTGGAAACACGAGCATGGTGGCCGCAGTCCCAACCAGGTCCTTGGTGTGCTTCTTCGGTACCACTTCCCGAGGAAGGTCCAGTTGCCCGGTGATGGTGAGGCTCCACATGTAGCACTGACCTGGGAGCTGTACATGGCTGCCCCGGCCCCGCCGGAGGAGATGGTCGACGGTGCCTTGTGCGAGACGGTGGCTGACATTGTGATTCGTTGCTTTTGGGTAATTTCTCCTTTACAAAATTAAAAATCAACAACACCTAGTGATTGTACTAATCAGTGTTGTCTTGTTTGATTGTAGACCTTCTACAGGTGTCTTGAGGAACACGAGGCAAAAGCCGTTGTTGTTCTCAAAGCCGAGTGCAAGCGCCTACTTCAGAACTTACGGCACGAAGCTCGGGTGCAGGCTATTCGAGACTACTACGCCTCGACTAACATTAAGAGGGCCAAGAAGAAGTGCCGCAAAAATTATCTGAGTAAGGAGAAGCTAATGAAGGTAATTATCTATTGTTATGGCCTTGTACTTAGTTTCTTTGATTTGATTCATAGGCGTAGCGCTGAAATTTCTCTTGTCTAACTAAGGTGCCCCCGAGATGGTGTGCAGATAGGATGGACTGTTGGGAGGCATTGGCGGATGAGTGGTGCTCTCCCGAATGGCTAGCCAAACACAACAAGGCCAAGGAGAAGCGTGCCCAAATGAGAGGTGTGCCACACCATCAAGGGAGCTCCAACCTGTTTGAGTACGGGGATAACTGGGTATGTGGTTTGCTTCATGATTCTTGCAATTTCATTCTTCATGCTAGCTTGAGCCCTTAACTAATATTTTGTTCCTCTCTTTTAGGCGCGAGAAAACAAGGAGGTGCCACCTCTGTTCGACCTATATGCCATGGCCCATACTGCCTCATACAACAAGGCCAAGGCATTCTCTGAGGATGACCTCGATCATCTAGAGAGCTTCAGCAACATCTCCTTGCACAACAAGCTCGTGAGGTACAGAGATGAGGGGAAGGCGAGGAAAGGGGAGGACTTCAACCCAAGCCAGAGTCCTTTTGATCTGGTGGCGGGAGGCCCCATGGCTGGATAGCCATTGAGGATGGACTGATACGTTGTCCTAGAACTTTCCCGGAGATCAAGAAGCGTCAGACGAGCACTGATCCTGAGATAAGGCCTCATCCACAGCCAATGGAGCTCGCCATTGAGGCTAGGGCCCAGGAGCTTCTAGCGGAGGCAAACAGGCAGGCGGCACAGAGGGAGAGGGACATGGAGGAGAGGACGGCTATGATGTTGGAGGAGGAGAGGAACCGGAACAATGCGTCTCACTGGGCCCTATACGAGCTCCTCGTGGTAAGTTTCTCCTGCATATTAGCCAAATCATGCACGTAATGTGCAGATCGTGTGCCAGAACAATGGTCAGACCCCTCCGTCGATGCCCCATATTGCTATAGCTCCCATGGAGAGTTTCACTTGAAGGGTAATTAGTTACTAGTATTCACATTTGAGTTGCATCATGCTAAGAAGACATTGCTTGCAAATGATCTTTGGTGCAGCGTGCCTCCCGACAAGCATCGACCGATCCTTCTGCGTCTGCCGCAACCCCGACCGGTCCTTCTACGTCTCACCCTAGCGCAAACCCGACCGGTCCTTCACCTATGTGATGATGGTAAGTTTTCCCAAGTTTTTTCATTAACAAATGCATACTTAGCTTAAGAAATGACCTACTTAGCTCCAAAATGACCTACACTTAGCTTATTTTCCTCAAAAATGACATAATAACCTTACTTACCTCCAAAATGATATATTCTACCTAGGATAGCTATAAAATGACCTATACTTAGCATTTTTTCCTCCAAAATGACTTGATATGCTTAGTTAGCTAGAAAATGGCATAACTACCTAGGATAGCTCAATAATGATCTATAGCTAGCTTAGCTAGTTCATTTATGACATAATTAGCTCACTTAGGTACAAAATGGCATAACTACCTAGGATAGCTCAATAATGATCTATAATTAGCTTAGCTAGTTCATTTATGACATAATTAGCTCACTAAGGTAACAAAATGGCGTAATAACCTTGGTTTAGCTCCAAAATGACCTATACTTTGCTTATTTTCCTCAAAAATGACATAATAACCTTACTTACCTCCAAAATGATATATTCTACCTAGGATAGCTATAAAATGACCTATACTTAGCATTTTTCCTCCAAAATGACTTGATATGCTTAGTTTGCTAGAAAATGGCATAACTACCTAGGATATCTCAATAATGATCTATAGCTAGCTTAGATAGTTCATTTATGACATAATTAGCTCACTTAGGTACAAAATGGCATAACTACCTAGGATAGCTAAATAATAATCTATACTTAGCTTACCGAGTTCATTTATAACATAATTAGCTTACTTAGGTAAAAAATGTTATAATAACCTTGGTTTAGCTCCAAACTATCATATAATTAGTTTATTTTCCTCCCAAATGACAAAATAACCTTACCTAGCTCCAAAATGACCTACACTTACCATTTTGTCCTCCAATATGAATAAATATGCTTAGTTAGCTAAAAATGGCATAACTACCTAGGTTAGCTCAAAAATGACCTATTTACCTATCTTAGCTCTAAAATGACCTACACACTTAGCATTTTTACCTACCTTATCTAAAAAATGGCATTTTTACCTACCTTAGTTAGAAGAAGAAGAAGATAAAGAAGAGGACACGAGAAAAAGAAAGAGAAGATAAATTCTTCTTCTTCTTCTTTTTCTTCTTTTTCTTCTAGCTAGTCTTCTTCTTGTTCTAACTTTCATCTTTCCTAATTTGCAGATTTGCTATAGATGAGAAAGCTTGCATTGATGGAGTGTACTCTTCTACTTGTGCTTCCTTTCTTTTTATGGAAACTTGTTTTGGATATGCATGTATGTATGGATATGTTGTTGGAAACCATTGTATGTTGGATATGTTGTTGGAAACCTATTGCTAGTATGCTTGTTGAAAATTATTCTTGGTATGCTTGTTGCAAACTTGTATTGTTGATATGTTGGATATATATGTGAAATTCTATCAAATTTAATGAATTTAAGAAGAAACAAAACAAACAGGGGCTATATAGCAACTTTGTCGTCTGTTGGCCGACGACAAAGGTCTTTGCCTTTAGCCGACAGACGGCAAAGTTGCCACGTGGCAGCTACCTGTACAACCTGGGGTAGCACTAGGCTGGCCCAGGTCATTTCTTTGTCGTCCGCTGGCAGACGGCAAAGATCCTTAGGACTTTGCCGTCGGCCAGCGGACGGCAAAGAAACGACCTAGGCCGGCAAAGAAACAGGTGCTTTACCATCCACTGGCAAACGACAAAGACCTAAGTTCTTTATCGTCTGCCAGCGTATGACAAAGCACGCCGTTAACCCCTTAATGGCCGTAAGCTGCCATGTGTTCCGTCCACGGTCTTTGCCGTCCGCTGGCAGATGACAAAGACCTAAGGATCTTTGCCGTCTGCTAGCAGACGACAAAGTGCTCTTTACCGTGGCTTATTTAGCCCGACGGTTGGTCGTATGCTGGCGGACGGGAAAGCCTTTGCTATCCAGCATGCATGCCTTTGCCATCTGGGATGGCGGACGGCAAAGTACCTGATTACTGTAGTGACTTTCTCCTTTGGCGGCGGGGGTGGTTTCGGTACAAAATGGGTCGGGAATTCGCTAGCCACTTGTACATCGATTTCCTTGTTAGTCATATCATAAGCTAACTTATTTTTGGAAGGAGGCTCGGTTCTCTTCTTTTGTGCTGTCTTCTACTTTGGAGACGACTGGTGTGGTGGAGCTTGATATCGTAGACTCGCTATCCGCCCCGTTTCGGGGTGGCATGGATTCGGTTGGCGCGGCGGAGATGGATATGGCGGACTCAGCCTGCGCTCTGTCTCGGGGACGGTTGTAGTCTGCTGACGCGACGGACTTGGAGGAGGAGTCGGTGGCCTTGGCACCGAGTTTGGAAACACGATGCATTCCTTTTTCCAAATAATGATACCACATATGGCTTCTCCTAGTGTCAGCTTCCCTTGACCTCCAGTGTGATCAAACTCCAGTGTATCATATCCCGGCATGACTTGATCCACCCCGACATGAGCATAGCCAGGTGGAATCGGATTACTATGGAGGAGTGCTTCAGGTGCATTCAGTAAAGCAAAGTCGTGCACCACCTTCATGCATGTGTTCTTGGTTTTCATGTGTAGATCACAAGGTGTCGACTCTAGGATATCATCAATGGGGTAGTGAGCCAACAGTGCATCATGGGCCGGGACCCCTGTGGAACCACATTGCTTTTCGGCATAGATGATGGAATGGTACCATCCAAGAATGGATCTGGTTGTTGCTGCTGCTGAGACGTGCCTTGCTAGCTAAGTTTGTTGATTTGCTCCTACTGCATGTTATATTTGCGTTCCAAGTCCTGGATCCAATCTACTTCATGCTTCTTCTTTCTGTCACGGCATCTGTAGCTATCACTCCAATCCGCAAACCCTAGAAACCACGGAACAATGCCTTTGCCTCGTGTTCGTCCCGGGTGTTCAGGATTCTGTAGGGCGCGTGAAAGCTCATCGTTCTCTCTCTCCGTATGGTACACACCCGCTCGAGCTTCTTCTATTGCTTTAAGTATCCCGACCGTGGCATCTTTAAGACTTGCCTGTTCAAGAACCTGCCTTCTCTTTGGGTTCAACTTTCCCCCATGTTCATAAAACCAAGTCATGCACCTCTCGGGCCAAGTCTCTGTTACAGGAGTGACCCATGCAGCCTTCATGTTTCTCTCAAATTCATCCCACTTAGGCAACCCGGACTTGTAGCCGCCTGGACCCAATCGATGGTGCCAAGTTTTTTTTGTCGGCATCTTTCTTGTTTATTCTTGACCGTTTCTTAGATTCTTCTGATTCCTTGAACTTTACAAATTCGTCCAAGTCATCTGCTAACTTCACATATTCTCCTTTGAATTCTGGAGTCTTCTTTTCTCCTTCCAAGTAATTGGTCCATAATCTTTTATTCCAAAACTGGAATTGTGTGGCCATATTCTTAAGAGCATAGTTCTTGACTTTCTCCCATTGGAGATTTGTGAGATCCTCCCAAAGTAGATCTTTTGCTCTTTGGCTGACAAAAGGAACTCCGCGATGTTGCTGATTCCATTCTTGAGCGGTGATCGGGATTTGGGACCTGACGATAACTCCACATTGACGTATAAATTTGTTTGCATTCTCTTTAGGAGCAATCGGTTCATCATTTTCTTTGATTTGATAAATATTATACTTTACACCTTGTTTCAACTTTTTTGTCGAGCCACGTTTAACCCTTGTAGAAGATTTTCTCTATCGAGAGGTCTAAAAGAAATAAAGATTAGTTAATATATGGAAATCAATCAATACATCTGATAATCACCAGAGGGCAAAATAATACCTTGCCGGACTCTCTTAAATGGACAAAAATTTCATCACCATCGTCATTGTCAGCTAGTTCGCCTTCGTCTCTTGGTTATTCTTCCTCAATTCCCTCACCGGACGGGTTAAGGTATTGTGAGCCATCATCTACTTCATTCTCTTAGTTTCCGGAGCGTATCAGGTCGTACATGGTATTCTCTTGATCATGGTGTCTGTCTCTACCATCCATAGCTTAACTATTCTAGAACAAATATAAAAGAATTAGAATGTATTTGATAAGAAGAACTCGAGATATGCAAATCAATACAAGGCAATGCAACAATACGATAATATACTATCACTAATATATCATCGAATATAATATCACCAATACAGATCTAGTTGACGTCTCACAGCGCAGGCGATGGACACCCAAAGATAAGGAACCATGACAGGATCATAGCTCAGGTGTGATCCCTGAAGAACCTCCCACGTATTAGAGAACCTGGCGTCCAACATAGCCATGTAGCGTCGGACGTGCTCGTCCTCCTCCCTGACATGGCGATGTACTACCTCCGTGGGGGCAGACTCCCTCTACACTGACAGTGGTCCACGCTACCGCCACCAAATAACCTCCGGGTCGACGACTGGACCCTGATTCCTCAGCAAGCTCCGCGCCCCATAAGGCAGCAATTGCCAGTGCCAGGTCGGCGGATCCTAGTCCCAGACATGTTGGCGCCTCTCAAGCAGGTGGTCGACGGCACCGAGTCGATGCCGAGGATGCGGGCCAGGCATTGTTGACGTTGAGAAAAAAATCTACAACTATTTAAATTCCTACTATTTAATAAAATTTAATAAATATGATTGCATTTAACAACTAATTCCTACTATGAAAATAATAATCAGAACCACGAATCCCGTGTCGACGAACCCCGAGTCCCCAACGATCGCCGAGACTTGTGGTTCGATGACTCGGGACTCCAGACTAAATATTGGAATGACTGTTGGAACTTAATCAGGAACCACCAAACCATTTCTTAGTCTGAACATGTTTCAAGTTATCCTAAGTTTGAAATATAAGATTTGTGGGTCTGAAATTATCCTAAGTTTGAACATGTTTGAAATTATTCTTTGTTTGAAATTGCCCAAAGTTGGAAATTACCCTAAGTTGGAAATTATCCTAAGTTTGAACATGTTTGAAATTATCTTAAGTTTGAGCATTTCGCAATAAAAACTCATAGAAGCACAAAGCTAGTAGTCGTCCAACCCTCCATATTTTTTTCCATGTACAGTTCTAAAATGTTCATGTACAATTTTTTTGAACTTGGATTTTATGTTTGAACTTTGACTTGGATTCTAAAATGCTTGAACTTGGATTCTAAAATGTTCCTAACTTTCAACAGTTCTAAAACTCATAGAACAATTATCCTAAATTTGAACTTGGATTCTAAAATTTGAATTTGAAAAATTATACACACGGGGACGAAGGGAGAGGCTCACCTGCTGGAGACGGCGACATCGAGGGCGCAGCCTCAGGGACGGAGGAGGACACGGGAGGCAGGAACGAGCGGCACCGACGCGGGCTCGGGGACGTGGAGGTGGAGAGGCGCTCACCGGCTCGAGACGATGACGTCGAGGGGACGGGTGAGGGCACGGGGAAGGAGGAGGATGCGACAGCGATGGGTGATACGTCTCCAACGTATCCACTTTTCCAAACTCTTTTGCCCTTGTGTTGGACTCTAATTTGCATGATTTGAATGGAACTAACCCGGACTGACGCTGTTTTCAATAGGATTGCCTTGGTGTTATTTTTGTGTAGAAATAAAAGTTCTCGAATCATCTTGAAAATTGACGGACATTACTTTTGGATTTAATAAAAAATATTGGCGCAAGAATTAACCAGAGGGGGGCCACCAGCAGGCCACAAGCCTGTTAGCCACGGCCACCCCCCTGGCCGCGCCGAGAAGGCTTGTGGGGCCCCTGTGGATCCTCCAACCTCCTCTCTAGCTCCACATAACCCTATTTGTCGAGGAAAAAATCAGAGACATGAGTTCATCATGTTTCACGATATGGAGCCGCCGCCACCGCCAGTTCTTCCTCAGGAGACCAGATCTGGAGTCCATTTTGGGCTCCGGAGAGGGGAAATCGACGCCTTTGTCATCAGCAACCATCCTTCATCACCAATTCCATGATGCTCCCCACCGTTCCTGAGTAATCTCATCGTATGCTTGCTGGATGGTGATGGGTTGGATGAGATTTATCATGTTATCGAGTTAGTTTGGTTAGGGTTTGATCCCTAGTATCCACTATGTTCTAAGATTGATGTTGCTATGACTTTGCTATGCTTAATGCTTGTCACTAGGGCCCGAGTGCCATGATTTCAGATCTGAACCTATTACGTTTTCATGAATATATGTGTGTTCTTGTTCCTATCTTGCAAGTTGTAGACACCTATAACGAGTTATGATCCGCATCCCCAGGGTGACAATAACTGGGATTCTTTCCGATGATTACCGTAGTTTGAGGAGTTCATGTATTCACTAAGTGCTAATGCTTTGGTCCGGTTCTCTATTAAAAGGAGTCCTTAATATCCCTTAGTTTCCAATAGGACCCCGCTGCCACAAGAGGGTAGGACAAAATATGTCATGCAAGTTCTTTTCCATAAGCACGTATGACTATATACGAAATACATGCCAACATTACATTGATGAATTGGAGCTAGTTCTGTGTCATCCTATCTTATAACTGTTGCATGATGAATGCCATCTGACATAATTATCCATCAATGGTCCATTGCCTATGAACTTTCCATATATTGATCTTTGCCTAGTTACTTTTCTGTTGCTACTATTACAATCACTACAAACTGCTGCTATCACTTTGCCCCCGTTATCGTTACTACCATAGTACTTTGCTACTGAATTCTTTGCTGCAGATATTAAGTCTTTCAAGTGTGGTTGAATTGACAACTCAGCTGCTAATACTCGAGAATATTCTTTGCCTCCCCTTGTGTCGAATCAATAAATTTGGGTTGAATACTCTACCCTCGAATACTGTTGCGACCCCATATACTTGTGGGTTATCAAGACCTTTTTCTGGCGTCGTTGCCAGGATGCATAGCTTTATTCTCTGATCCACTTGGGATATATATCTGTTGATCACTATGAAGAATCTGAAAGATCCAAAAACCAAGATCTATCCCTCTACTACGAGGGGAGGTAAGGAACAACCATCTAGCTCTGCACTTGATTCACCTTGTGTTATGAGTAAGTTTGCGACACCACCACCTGCTAGTAATTCTAATATGTCCCAAGTAATTGATGATGCTAGTTCTACTATGCATGATGCTTATGATAATTTGCTTGATGATACTGTGCCACTAGGTGAATTTCTTGATGAAAAAATTGCTAGAGCTAATACTAAAACTGATAATATTTCTGAATCTGATGAGATTATTGAAACTGACCACTATGATTCACCTGCTAGACCTAGCTCTCCTAGATATGAATTGCTTCATATACCTGAAGGATATGTTATGGAAGGAGAGGTTTCTAGGAAATTTCTTGCTTGTCACGATAGAGATGATCTTAAGAAATTGCTTCGCAAGTGGTAGAAAAAATCTCTGAATGCTAGAATGCAATATGATCCTAAGTTTGCTACTTTACCCATCTTTGTTACTGATAAGGATTATGAATTATCTGTCGATCCTGAGTTAAATACTTTGGTTGAATCTGATCATTTCCATGGTTATGAATCTGAAACTGTTGTGGCACATCTTACCAAATTGAATGATGTAGCCACCCTATTTACCCATGAGGAAAAAATCCGCTATTACTATATTCTTAAGTTTTTTCCTTTCTCATTAAAGGGTGATGCTAAGAAATAGTTTAGTTCTCTTGCTTCTGGTTGTGTGCGTAGTCTTCAGGACATGGTTTATTACTCTTTGATAAATATTTTCCTGCCCATAAGAAACAAGCTGCCTTGCAGGAAATATTTAACTTTGTGCAAACTGAAGAAAAGAATATCCCACAAGCTTGGGGGAGGCTTCTCCAATTACTTAATGCTTTTCCTGATCATCCTCTCAAGAAAAATGAAATACTTGATATCTTTTATAATGGACTAACCGATGCTTCTAGGGACTACCTAGATAGTTGTGTTGGATGTGCTTTTAGGGAACAAAGTATTGAACAAGCTGAATTACTATTGAATAATATATTGAGCAATGATAATGATTGGACTATTCCCGAACCACCTCCAAAGCCAACTCCGAAGAAAAGAGGCATTCTATTCCTAAGTCCTGAAGATATGCAAGAGGCAAAGAAATCTATGACAGAAAAAGGTATTAAAGCTGAAGATGTTAAGAATCTACCACCTATTGAAGAAATACATGGTCTTGATAACCCGACATAGGTAGTAGAGGTAAATTCTCTCAGAAGATTTGATGAAGGAGATATCCCTTATAAGCCTGCTAGACAATGCTTGGATGAATTTGATAATTTTATTATGAAGCAAGAAAATTTCAATGCCTATGTTATTAGACAATTGAAAATAATGCTTATATGCTTGATCGCTTGGGTTATTATTTGAGTAGAACTGTCAATGATCTTTAGTTTATTAGTAAACATGCTTTTATGGTAACCACTCAAGTAGAACAAGACCTTAAGGCTCAAAATGATTTGCTTAATGAGATGAATAGTAAAGACAATGATCATTCTGTTAAAGTTGTGACTAGCGGTGGTAGAATGACTCAAGAACCTTTGTATCCTAAGGGCCATCCTAGGAGAATTAAGCAAGATTCTCAAAGAGCTAATACTGATGCACCTATTCTTTTCAGTAAGAGTAGGAAAAAGAATGATGATAGTACGTTGCATGCTGCTAATGAACCTGTTATAGATACCTCTGAGAATCCAAATGATATTTCTATTTCTAATGTTGAGACACAATCTGGGGATGAACATGAGCCTAATGAAATCATTAATAATGATGTTCATGCTGATGCTCAACCTAGTCTATACTATTATACTTATACTAATTAGGGACTCTCCAGAAATTACCACGTTAATTAGAAATTACCGGCCGTCCATCTTGTGGGAACGAATTATTACGGTCTAGATCAACTCATATAATCATGCCATGTCTCAATCTATACTTATACTAATTAGGAACTCTACAGAAATTACCACATTAATTAGAAATTACCGGCCGTCCATCTTGTGGGACCGAATTATTACGGTCTAGATCAACTCATATAATCATGCCATGTGCCAATTTAAAAAACTGCTATATAAAACAGGTTCTCATCTTTTCGTTGGAAAAAAAATCTGATCCAAACATCAATCTCTATTAGTTCCCGTGGACTCTCTCTTCCCCGTGGAAGGAAACTAATAAAAAAACTCATCGGAACATCAATCTCTATCTCTTCCCGTGGACTCTCTTTTCCCCGTGGAGACCAAATCTACTAGGTATCTTCCTTTACCCTATAATGGACGTGGATTTGATGTGTTCATGGTCTCTTACTCTGCCCTACAGTCTGTTCCCCACGAAATCTGTCGTGGGCATGGATACGGTGTGCTCAAGGTCTCTTCCCCTCCCCATTAAACAGGTCATCAATCTTCGTATAACTGGGCGTAGATCACGACCTGAGGCTTATTATTTGCATAAAAACTGTTTTCCTCATCTGCATCAGACTCATTCTCCCGTGCCATTTATTCTGAATTTATTTCTCTTGTCTTCTAGTTTAATCCACTTTATTTGTTTCCTTTTGGTTCGAAGAATTCTTTTGCTACCATGGTTGTTGATAATGTTCATGATTTTCTTTTGGTTGATCTGTACAGAAAGATACCAACTTGAGCCACCGTCCATAACGTCGATGCAATAACAAAATCTGAAGCAATTCGTGTCCTTGCCATTTGCTGCAGCCTTGAGTTCTAGCTCAGCAAGAATGCTTGCCATTGGTCGATGCTGCGAGCTCTACCTCAACTCAGGGCATGTGTTGGTGTACACCACAGAGGTGAGTTGTCACCTGCAGCGTTGTCTTTCCTCTTGGTTGAGCCATCAAATGAGTTAGGTGAATGATGCTTCTATTTGATTACAGGAAGATCAACAAAAGGATGTAACCTAGGATAAACAGCCGACTCAAGTTGATGTGCATGAAGCCAACCGGCATCTAGGTAATTAAGACTGTAAGAGGTGAAATGATCTACTACTTTATTACAGAGTTTTCTTTATCTCTATTCTTGCTTT
Source organism: Hordeum marinum (assembly GCA_022496015.1). Taxonomy (NCBI): domain Eukaryota; kingdom Viridiplantae; phylum Streptophyta; class Magnoliopsida; order Poales; family Poaceae; genus Hordeum; species Hordeum marinum. Next base: position 394,714,157 of record CM039672.1, read on the forward strand.
ATGTCTTGCTTAGATATTACATGAAGTATGCAGTTGTGGTGCATTAGTTTCACCATAAAAGCATATACAAGACACTACATATGTACATCTTTTCCTAGCAATTCTATATAACTACCAGAATCGCACCCTATGCCGACGGCCCTGGCCGTCGACATAGCCTTCATTCCCGTCGGGACATGCCTATGCCGACGGCCCCCATCGGCATAGGGCCGTCGGCAACATATACGTCGGCGTAGCCCAGGGCTCGTCGGCATAGAAAGGCCGTCGGCATAGGTCCTATACCGACGGTGTCCGTACATTTATGCCAACAGCCCGGGCCGTCGACAACGTTCCTGCCTAACGCCGGCTGCCGTCAAGTGCTGACCAACGGCTTCTCGCCACGGGGCAGGGCAATGCCGACGGCTAGGTCGTCAGTATAGCGGCCACGTGTCAGCAACTAGGGGCTCCTGGGGTAGAGTTATGCCAACGGCCGAGCTGTCGGCTCAGTTTGAAACTATGCCGACGCCTAAGCCGTCGGCATAGCTCTGCCCCAGGTGTGCCCAGTTACTGCCACGTGGCAGATATGCCGACGGCCTAGCCCTCGGCTTAGTTTCAAACTTTGCGGACGGCTAAGCCGTCGGCATATATGCCACGTGTCAGCAACTGGGTGCTCACGCCAGCCCTATGTCGACGGCTAGGCCGTCGTCATAGATTGTATTTGATTTTTTTCTTTTTCTGTTTGTTTTCAGATCAATTCAATTCAAATATATAGCAGATAGATATGATGGAAATAGACATATAGAACACATCTAAGTATCATCCGGCACCGTCACAACAATATAGGCATAAGCATCATCACAATCAACATAAACATCGAGCACACAAGTCATCTAAAGAAACATAAGTATAAGCACACAAGTAACCGAAAGTCTTAAGCGCCAGGACGTCGAGCACCGCGGAGGTCGTCACCGCCAAGACCGCTAAAACCCAGGTCGTCATTACTAGCAGCAGCGCTACCGCCAAGATCGCCTCCACCTCCGCCTCCGTGGATCGGAGTGGTCGGGCTCCGTGACTCGGGAGTGCTGCGAAGACCAGCGCCAACGGTTGATCCAACGGTTCCCTGGATGTTGAAAAGACATATTAACTGGATATATGACTGTGTTGAAAGGCATGATATGCTTTGGGTGAATAGTTGGGGGATGTACATACCGGCGAGGGGCCATCGTGCTGCTGTACCACAAACTCCTCAAAGGTAAGCAGCGTTGGTTGTGCTGGAGGAGGTGGTGCTGCTACAAATTGAGGAACCCGTCCGGCCGCCATCTCCTCAAGAGCACGCTGCATCCTGGCATTGTTCTGCTCATGGTATGCATAAAGGCTCGTGTGCCACGTCATGGTCTCCTGGCGTGTGTACTCCATGTAGGCCTACGGTATGACATGATGGAACTCATAAACATCTCAATGCTGGAAAATAAAGTGAGCAATGTAGATAAGAGGGAAAATACTTACAAATTGCCGCTCCTGAAAGAGGGACTGTGACTACACACTGGTCATGGGCGTGCTCGTGCGCTGGCTCAGGCTAGGGTCGGTAGCTCGGAGCTGCGTGTAGGAGATAGTAGGAGTGATAACAGCATCGAGAACCACCTGCCGACCGTGCTTCTTGGGCCCCATGCCCACGACCACCCTCTCGTCCAGATCCGCACTCATGGGGTCAGATGTGCCAGTATGTAACCTAAGATACTCCTGAGAGTAGGCCTGCTTCTTCTCCGCGGTGTTGCCGTAGTACTTGGGCTCACCAGGCTTGGCGCTCCTCCGCGTATAGGCGATCTCCCACGCCTCCATGTGTGAGAGCAGCCGCTTCAGTTTCTCCTCCTGCACCACCAAACAGAGGTTAGTCATACATAAGAAAGTGACGGTAAATAGAAGAACAAGAATGTTTAATGAGGTTAGTCATACATTAAGTGCCTTGTGGAGAAAGTGCTTTCGGTTTCCCTGAGCATGTACTCCCTCCGTCCCTCGGTTAGCCTTGTTTTTGATGCTCGTAGCCGCCCAAGCTCCATCCTTATCACACCAAACATCCACCAATGCCACCCAAGACTCGGTTTTTCCATAACACCAATTTGGACACACCTACATAATGAAAGCATAATGGCATGTCAACATGAAATGGTAAAATAGAACATGAGGTCCTCCCACTCTTGTCGTGGCATGTTATAAGATTTCGAGGCCCCAGCCCTGCCACCTTGCACGTTGAATAGATGGAGCTTGGGTTGATACTTGGGCTCTTCTATATTGTATCGAGGCACCTTGTTATGCAGATGGGGAATGTGGTTTGGATAGTATGATGTCCTGAGGTCTGACACCTCCTCTAGGATAACTGCCTAAGCTATGGAAGCTTCAATCTTAGATTTGTTTCCACATTTCTGTCGGAGATGCTTGTTCTGTCTCTTAGGGCCATACTGCCAACGATTCTGCACAGGCCCCCCCAACAATACCTCTTTCGCGAGGTGCAGAATGAGATGTGTCATCGGAGTGAAGAAGCCTGGCGGAAAGATCTTCTCTAGCTTGACTATCAACTCCGGTGCCTTCTTATGCAATTGTTCAATCACATCTTTACTTACTTCTTTAGCAAAGAGCATGCGGAAGAAATGGCTTAGCTCGGCAAGCACTCGCCAGACATGCTCGGGGACATAGCCTCGAACCATCACCGGCATTATCCGCTCAATCCATACATGATAGTCATGGCTCTTGAGCCCGATCACTTTGCACGTTGAAAGATTGTTGACTCCCTTACTTATATCGATGCATAACCATTAGTGAACTTCACTATGTGTTTGAGCCACTTAAGTACCTCTGTCTTTTCAGGCTTTTTAGGAAGGAAGTCAGCATCTGGCTTGAACCAGTTTATTCGACCGCCTGTGGGAGGCTTCATGGTTAGTCGTGGTCTATCACAAATTTTCTGTTGACCGGCTCTAGCTTTAACTTTATCCTTCATCTTATCAGGATTGTTGAGGATCATGTGGAAAAGAGACTCTACGACATTCTTTTCTGTGTGCATCACATCGATGTTGTAAGGAAGTTTGAGGTCCTTGAAATAGGGAAGCTGCGAGAAGGGGGTAATGTGAGTCCAGTTGTGCGTGTCACCATATCCCTCGAAGCCTTTGGCTTTGGCTTTGGCTTTGCCTTTGCCTTTAGGCTTGAGAGATTTTAGCTGAGTAATAACATCTGCCCCTAAAAATGTTGGAATCTCGGTTACTTCATGGACAACCCGGCCTTTCGTGAAGTTCTTCTTGTCTTTCTTGTCTGGATGGTCTGGAGGGAGGAACTGTCGATGCAGGTCAAAGGCTACATACTTGCCACCCTTACTCAGCCAAATCATTCGAAGAGCCTGCATGCACACTAGGCATGGCATCTTCCCACTGGTACACCATCCGCAGAATAGAGCATAGCCGGGAAAGTCATGCATGCAATAGTGGAAGCAAACTTTCATCAAGAAATTTCTCTGCAGATCCCGGTCGTATGTCAACCTCGGAAAGTACCAAGAATGGAGCAAATCATCCACCAATGGTTGCATAAACACACCCAACTGCTTCCCCGAGTATTCAGGCCCCGGAATGATGAGCGACAAGAACATGGTCTTCCGTTGCATTAGGGCACCGGGAGGGAGATTGAGTGGAATTACAAACACGGGCCAGCAGCTGTATGGGTTGGACGACATACCATATGGATTTAACACATCACCTGATATGCCAATTCTGACATTCCCAGCCTCGGCTGCTTCCTCGGGGTATTCTTCATTGAACGACTTCCATGCTTCTGCTTCCGATGGATGTACGATTTTATGCGGATGGTACCTTATACCTTGCTTGTGCCACTTCATCATTTTGGCAGTCTCCTCCATGAGGAATAGACGCTGCAGTCTTTCAATGAAATGGAGATATCGAAGCACCTTTGCGGGCATGTCTAGCTGCCTCTTCTCACCATGCTCACCGACCACCTCAAGGTACCGAGACGAACCACACTCCCTACAGTACTTGTCATCCGCATACTCGTGCCTAAACAAAAGGCAATTCTTCGGAAAAACATGTATTTTCTCATAATCCATAGAGAGTGCCTTCATGATTTTCTTTGTAGCGTACATGCTTTTCGGCAGTTCATGACCCTCAGGGAGGCTGTTAGCCCATACTCCCAGGAACGCTTCGAAGCATTTCTGGCTACAACCATACTCAGCCTTGACTGCAATCAGTTGCGAGATGGCATCCAGCTGAGATATTTTCACACCCGATAAAGAGGTTTCTTCGACGAGGCCAAGAACTCCAAGAAGGCCTTTGCGGTTGCCTCCGGCTCCTCCGATTCATTCTCTGAAGGTGTCGCATTTGCCGTTTCTACAACAATGACATCATCTAGCATGTCCCTGACTCCGTCGTCCTCATATCCATCGATGTGTTTTTGCATCACCTCCTCTCTACCACGGTCCTGCGCGGCTATGTTTATCGGCGGCATGTCAAAGTTTGGCATATACCGGTGCGTGCGAAGGTGCTGACTCATGTCCTTCGGATTTCTACGGTGACGTCTTTCACATCTCGCACAGGGGCATGGTGGGATAATTCTCATTGCACTACGGAATATCTCCTTCAAATACACATTGGTTTTCGCAATCCACTCTGATGTTACTCGATTCCGACGGATAAAACCAATGTACATCCACTGATTATCTGCCATCCTCTGCTTTTTTGCAAGCCACACACCATAATTAAGGATTTACTTAAATTAATCAGATCAAATTTTTAGTTTCTACCGTGTTGAATCCACCTACATCTCTAATAGGTAAAGATGGGTCCTAATCCCACCTGAAGATGTGTAGATTGAGTACGTTCTCCATTCTACCCCGTTCCGAGACAAAATATCGGCAGCACCTCCCCGCTGTTCTCCAAATACACGTCTCGGCAAATAGCCGAGAGAATGTGCTTCGGAGAACACGGGGAGGCGCCACCGAAATCTTGTCTCGGAACGGGGTAGGGCATGGAGAACGTACCCAATCTAAACATCCTCGGGCTGAACGTGGAAAACACTGGACAATCCAAAAGAGTTGTGGTGATAAATATGCAATTGAATGCATATTTATCGATGTAACCCTTTCGGACGGGAGACGCCTAGGTTACGGGACATGACGTGAAAACAAAATCTAGTGACATAAAAAAAAGCAGATGAGGAGGTGGTGGATTTGTAGCTCACCCTCGGCTGTAGAGGAAGTAGTCGAACAACAGAGGACGATCGGGGACCAACAGCTCCGACGTCGACGGTCACTCCAGGGAGATGCAACACCACGAAGTAAAAAAAATAGGTCATCACATCTCGTATAGCAATCTTTGATGACAAAATGATAGCATCCATACATCCAAAAAACCACTCATCAGTGACAACCGCTTCCGACGAGGGTCACTCCGGGGAGACCCGACACAATATCTATTTTTAGCAACACCATCAACATTTTTAGCATGTTAGATCATCCATCCATCTATCACAAATCCATCTAACAAAATTTCTTCCATCCATCTATCACAAATCAATCTAACAAATTCATCAATCCATCCATCTATCACAAATCTATCTAACAAAACTTACCCACATTCATCAATCCATCCATCTACCAATATTCATCAATCCATCTAACAAAATTTACCTATGCATCCATGCACATACCAAACATAAACATAAAGAAAAAAATGAAAAAAACTAACCGACGGCGTTTTGGGCGCTGGTGCAGCGCGCGTGCAGGGAGGCCGGGGGAGGAGCCGAGGAAGGGTGGACGGGGACCGGGGCCGCTGCAGCAGCAGAGGAGGGTCGGCCGGCCGAAGCAGCAGCGGAGGGCTCAGGTCGGCCGGAGCTCGGGCCGGAGCTCGGATCGGCCGGGGCGGGGCGGGTTCGACGCAGGCCGGGCCGAGGTCAAGGCGGAGCGCGGTGTGGTCGGACGGGGTGGCGAAGGCGGGCGGCGGCGGTGCGGGGCGGCGAGGCGGGGCGGGGTGGCGGGACGCGGTAGGGCGGCAGGGCGCGGCGGCGAAGCTGATGGATCTTTTCACCTGGTTGTGATAGTCCAGCCCATAGGCACACTTCCGATTAAGGTCCGGCCCTAACACACTGCAAAATTCTCTCCGTGTCTGCCAAACGTGGTCGTTTCCCTCCTTTGTGCGACGGCGGCAGTGACGTCCGTGAGCGGTGTCACACTACGGAGCCGCGTGCCTGGTGCTTGCACCTACCACCACGCTTCCAGACCTATAAGACGGCCCAGCGCAAGACCTGGTGGCGTAGCTACCCCCCCCCCCCAAGTACATCGCCCCGTCTAACCCTATCATAGTTGACCGACGGATCTACGCCTTTGACTTTCACCGGACGGGGTTTCACAGATGGACATTTTCACCTGGTTGTCATAGGCCAGCCAATAGCTATACCCCCGAACACGGTCCGGCCCCAATCCACCACAAGATTCCCTTCCGTGAGACGGCATCAGCGACGTCTCTGAGACGGCATCAGCGACGTCTGTGAGAGGGTCACACCACGGAGGCGCGTGTCGGGTGCTTGCACCTGCCACCACACTTCCAGATGTGTAAAAGGGCCTAGCGCAAGACCTGGAGTCATAGCTACCCCCCCCCCCCAAGTACACCGTCCCGTCTAACCATGCCACAGTTGACCGGCGGATCTAGGCCTTTGACTTTCGTTGCACGGGGTTTGACTAACCCTAATAGCCACGTGCTACCTCTCCTCTAGATCGTAGTTTATCCTCTAGATTGGTTTTCAGAGGTGCTTAGGCGAAGCCCTGCTGGAATAGCTCCATCACCATCGCCGCAACGCCATCGCGCTGCCAGAGAACTCATCTACCTCTCCGCTCCCTCTTGCTGGATCAAGAAGGCGGAGATCGTCATCGAGCTGTACTTGTGCTGAACGCGGAGGTGCCGTCCGTTCGGCGCTAGATCGGAAGGATCGTGATCAAGATCGCGAGACAGATCGTGATGAGATCGCATGATGGATCGTGATGAGATCGCGGATGCTCGGCGATTTTGATCACGAAGATGTTTGACTACACCAACCACATTTCTTAACGCTTCCTGCTTAGCAATCTACAAGGGTATGTAGATCCACTCTCCCTCTCGTAGATGCTCATCACCATGGATAGATCTTGCGTGTGCGTAGGAAATTTTTTGTTTCCCATGCAACGTTCCCCAACAGTGGCATCATGAGCTAGGTCTATGTGTAGATGAGATCTCGAGTAGAACACAAAGAGTTTGTGGGCGTTGATGCTTAGATTGCTTCCTCCCTTGGTCGTGTTTTGGTTTAGCGGTATTGTGGGATGAAGCGGCCCGGACCAACCTTACTCATATGCTTACGAGAGACCAGTTCCATCGACTGACGTGTAACTTCGTTGCACAAAGATGGCTGGCGGGTGTCTGTTTTTCCTACTTTAGTTGGACCGAATTCGACAAAGGCGGTCCTTGAGAAGGTTGAAAAGCAATTTATGTATCACCGTTTTGGTTTTGCGTAGGTGAGAATTGTTCTTGCTATATACCCGTAGCAGCCACGTAAAACATGCAACAACAATTAGAGGACGTCTAACTTGTTTTTGCAGGGTATGTTGTGATGTGATATGGCCAATTACACTATGGGATATATGTGATATATGAGATTATCATGTATTGTATAGAATATCACGACTTGCATGTTGATGAGTATGACAACCGACAGGAGCCATAGGGTTGCCTTTAATTATTGTATGACCTGCGTGTCAATCATTAAGCGCTATGTAATGCTTTACTTTATCGCTAAACGGTAGCAATAGTAGTAGAAGCTTGGTGGGCGCGACAACCCTGATGGCGACACGTTGATGGAGATCAAGATGGTGGAGATCATGGTGTCATGCCGGTGATGATGGAGATCATGCCGGTGCTTTCAAGATGGAGATCAAAAGCACAAGTTCATGGCCATATCATGTCACTTATGATTTGCATGTGATGTTAATCCTTTTATGCACCTTGTTTTGCTTAGGACAACGGTAGCATTATAAGGTGATCCCTCACTAATTTCAAGATAAATTGTGTTCTCCCTGAATGTGCACCGTTGCGAAAGTTCATCGTGTCGAGACACCACGTGACGATCGGGTGTGATAGACTCTATGTTCACATACAACAGGTGCAAGCCAGTGTTGCACATGGAGAACACTCGGGTTAAACTTGATGAGCCTAGCATGTACAGACATGGCCTCGGAACACAAGAGACCGAAAGGTCGAACATGAGTCATATAGTAGATATGATCAACATGATGATGTTCACCATTGAAACCACCTCAACTCACGTGATGATCGGACTTGAGTTGGTGAATTTGGATCATGTGACACTCAGATGACCCGAGGGATGTCAATTTGAGTGGGAGTTCTTCAGTAATATGATTGATTGAACTCATTGTCATGAACATAGTCAGTAGTGTCTTTGCAAATTATGTTCTAGATTACTTGCTCGTGTTGTAGCTCCCTTGAATTTTTATATGTTCCTAGAGAAATAGAGTTGAAAGATGATGGTAGCAATATTGCGGACTAGGTCCGTGAGCGGACGATTGTCCTCATTGCTGCATAGAAGGCTTATGTCCTTAATGCACCGCTCAGTGTGCCAATCCCTCTAGCGTCGTCTGTAGATGTTGTGAACATCTGACAGGCACGTTCTGATGACTACTTGATAGTTTACTGCGTTATGCATTACGACTTAGAATTGAGGCTCTGGAACGTTTTGAACGTCACGGAAATATGAGATGTTCTAAGAGCTGAAATTAGGATCTCAGCCTCATGACCATGTTGCGAGATATGAGATCTCCAACAAGATTCTTTGCCTGAAAGAAGAAAGAGAATAGCTCAATCGTTGAGCATGTGCTCAGATTGTCTGGGTGCTACAATCGCTTGAATCAAGTGGGAGTTGATCTTCCAGATAAGATAGTGATTGATATAGTTCACCAAGTCACTATCACTAAGCGACTAGAACTTGGTGATGAACTATAAAATGCCAGGGATAGAAATAATGATCCCTGAGCTGTTCGCGATGTTTGACACCGCGAAGGTAGAAATCAAGAAGGAGCGTCAAGTGTTGATGGTTAGTAAAACCACTAGTTTCGAGAAAGGCAAGAGTAAGGAGGGAGACTTCATGGATAGCAAGTCCGTTGCTGCTCTAGTGAAGCAACCCAAGTTGAACCCAAACCCGAGACTAAGTGCTTCGATTATGAGGAGAGGGGTCGCTGAAGCGGAACAACCCTAGATACTTGGTATATAAGAAGGCTGGCAACATCGACGGAAGTATATTTGATATACGTGTTAATGATGTGTACCTTGCGAGTACTCCTAGTAGCACCTGGGTATTGGATACCGGTTCGGTTGCTAAATGTTAGTAACTCGAAATAAAATCTAGTAAATAAACGGAGAACTAGCTAAGGGTGAGGTGACGATGTGTGTTGGAAATGCTTCCAAGGTTGATGTGATCAACATCACACGCTCTCCCTACCTTCGGGATTAGTGACGAAGCTAAATAAATGTTATTTGGTGTTTTGTGTTGAGCATGAACGTTATTAGATCGTGTTTATTGCAACACGGTTATTCATTTAAGTTAGAGAATAATTGTTATTCTGTTTACATGAATAATACCTTCAATGGACATGCACCTAGTGAGAATGGTTTGTTGAATCTTGATCGTAGAAATACACATGTTCATAACATTGATGCAAAAAGATACAAAGTTAATAATGATAGTACCACATACTTGTGGCACTGACGCTAAATGTCATATTGGTATAAAGCGCATGAAAAACTCCATGCGAACCATGCCTCTTGGTCAAGATGACTAAGGACCCCGTTTTCTGGTTTGATGGAGCGGCAAGTAATTTATTGGAAATGATACATGTTGATGTATGCAATCCAATGAGTCTTATAGCGTGCGGTGGATATCGTTATTTTCTTGCCTTCACTGATGATTTGAGTAGATATAGTGTATATTTACTTAATGAAACACGAGTCTAAATCGGTTGAAAGGTTCAAGAAAATTCAGAGTGAAGTTTAAGATCATCGTGACAAGAAGATAAAAATGTTTGCGATATGATCGTGGAGGTGAATATCTGAGTTACGAGTTTGGCATACAATTTTAGACAATGTGAAAGTTGTTTCACAACTCACGCCACCTAGAACACCATAGTGTGATGGTGTGTCCGAATGTCATAGTCGTACTCTATTGGATATGGTGCGTGCTATGATGTCTCTTATCGTTTTGCTATAATTTTGGGGTTATGCATTAAAGACAACTACATTCGCTTTAAATAGGGCACCATCTAAATCCGTTGATATGACACCATATGGTTTGATAGAAACCTAAGCTATCATTTCTTAATGTCTGGGAGTGCAACACTTATGTGAAAAAGGTTTTCACCTAATGAGCTCGAACCCAAAGCGGACAAATGCATCTTCATAGAATACCCTAAGAACAGTTGGGTAAACCTTCTATCTCAGATCCAAGCATAAAGTATTTGTTGTTAAAACTGGGTCCTTTCTCGAGAAAGAGTTTCTCTCGAAAGAATTGAGTGGGAGGAAGATAGAACTTGATGAGGTTGTTGAACCTTTGTTTCAACCAGAGAGTAGCACAGCATAGAAAGATATTTCTGTGAAGCCTACGTTAGTTGAAGAGGAAGTTCATGATGATGATCATGAAGCTTCGGATCAAGTTACTATCAAACCTCGTAGGTCGACAAGGATGTGTACTGCTCCTGAGCGGTACGACAACCCTGTCTTGGAGGTCATATTGTTGGACAACGATGAACCTACGAGCTGTGGAGAAGCGATGATGGGACCGGATTCTGACAAATGGTTAGAGGCCATGAAATCCGAGAAAGGATCCATGCATGAAAACTAAGTATAGACTTTGGTAGACTTGCTCGTTGGACGACAGGTCGTTGAGTACAAATGGATGTTTAAAATGAAAACAAATGCTCATGGTAATTGTCACCATTTGTAAAGCTCGACTTGTTGCAAAGAAGTTTATGACAAGTTCAAGGAGTTGACTGCAATGAGACTTTTGCACTTGTAGCGATGCTAAAGTCTGTTGGGATTATGTTAGCAGTTATTGCATTTTTCAATTATTAAATCTGTAGATGGATGTCAAAACATCGTTTCCTTAACGGTTTACTTGAGGAAAGGTTGTATGTGATACAACCAGAAGGTTTTGTCAGCCCTAAGGATGCTAAAAGGTGTGCAAGCTTTAGTGATCCTTCTATGAACTGAAGCAAGCATCTTGGAGTTGGAATATACACTTTGATGAGGTGATCAAAGTTTTTGAGTCTATACAAAGTTTATGAGAAACTTGAATTTACAATAAAGTGAGTGGGAGCACTATAGAATTTCTGATAAGTATATGTGGATGACATATTGTTGATAGGAAATGATGTAGAATTTCTGGAAGGCATAAACGGTTGTTTGAAAAGTGTTTTTAGAAGGAAGACCTGGATAAAGCTACCTAATTGTTGAGCATCAAGATCTCTAGAGATAGATGAAGATGATTGATGAGACTATCAATGAGTACATACCTTGACAAGATTTTGAAAGAGTTCAAAATGGATCAGTCAGAGGAAGAGTTCTTGCCTGATTTGTAAGGTGTGAAGTTGATTAAGACTCAAAGCTCGACAAACACAAAAAGAAAGAGAAAGGACGAACGTCGTCCCCTATGCCTTAGCCATTGTCTTTGTATAGTATGCCATGCTGTGTACCACACCTCTGTGTGCCTTGCCATGAGTCCGTCAAGGGGTACAAGAGTGATCCAGAAGTGAATCACTGGATAGCGGTTAAGATTATCCTTAGTGACTAAAATACTAAGGAAATGTTTCTCTATTATGGAGGTGATAAAGAGTTCGTTGTAAAGAGTTACATCGATGCAAGATTTAAAAACCAATCCGGATGACTCTCAGTAGCAATCCGAATATGTATAGTGGAGCAGCCATTTGGAATATCTCCAAGTGTAGTGTGGTAGCAGTATTTACAGTTTAACATACAGATTTGCAAAGTACACACGGATCTGAATGTCACAGACCCGTTGACTAAAAGACCTCTCTCACATGCAAAGCATGATCGAGCCCCAAAACTCATTGGGTGTTAGATTCATAACAATGCGGATCACAAGTTGATGGGAACTAGATTATTGACTCTAGTGCAAGTGGGAGACTGTTGGAAATATGCCCTAGAGGCAATAATAAATTGGTTATTATCATATTTCCTTTCTCATGATAATCGTTTATTATCCATGCTATAATTGTATTGATCGGAAACTCAGATACATGTGTGGATACATAAACAACACCATGTCCCTAGTATGCCTCTAATAGACTAGCTCGTTGATCAAAGATGGCTATGGTTTCCTAGTCATGGACATGAGATGTCATTTGATAACGGGTTCACATCATTAGGAGAATGATGTGATGGACAAGACCCAAACTACAAACTTAGCATATGATTGTGTCAGTTTATTGCTACTGTTTTCTGCATGTCAAGTATATGTTCCTATGACCATGAGATCATGCAACTCACTGACGCCGGAGGAGTACCTTGTGTGTATCAAACGCCGCAACGTGACTAGGTGACTATAAAGCTGCTCCACAGGTATCTCTGAGGGTGTTTGTTGGGTTGGCATGGCTCAAGACTGGGATTTGTTACTCCGTGTGACGGAGAGGTATCTCAGGGACCACTCGGTAATACAACATCACAATAAGCCTTGCAAGCAATGTGACTAAGTGTTAATCATAGGATCTTGTATTACGGATCGAGTAAAGAGACTTGCTAGTAACGAGGTTGAACTAGGTATGGAGATGCCGACGATCGAATCTTGGGCAAGTAACATACCGAAGAACAAAGGGAACAACATACGGGACTAATTGAATCCTTGACATATAGGTTCGACCGATAAAGATCTTCATAGAATATGTAGGAACCAATATGGGCATCCAGGTCCCGCTATTGGTTATTGACCGTAGAGGTGTCTCGTTCATGTCTACATAGTTCTCGAAGCCGCATGATCTGCACACTTAAGGTTCGGTGATGTTTTGGTAGTATAGAGTTATCTATGGTGGTGACTGAAGGTTGTTTGGAGTCTCGAATGAGATCCCGGACATCACGAGGAGCTCCAGAATGGTTTGTAGGTAAAGATTGATATATAGGAAGTCCTGTTTTGGTCATCGGAAAAGTTTCGGGCTCATCGATAGTGTACCGGGAGTGTCGGTAGTGTACCGGGGGACCATCGGGAGAGGTATTTCGATCCAAGAGGCTACATGGGCTGTGGGATAAGGTAAACCATCCCCTGGTGGGCTGGCCTAAGCCTCCTCTAATGGCCCATGCAGCTGGAATGGTTTGAGAAGGAAAAAATCCAAAGGTGGAGAGGTGGAAAGGGTTTCCAAGTGGAAAGGAGGAATCCTACTCCTAATAGGATTGGAGTAGGATTCCTCCACCTCCAATTTCAACCAAACCTTGAGGGTTTGAGGCTGCCTCCTCCCCTCCCTCCCTCCCATATATACTAGAGGATTTAGAGGAAAAAGCTAACCCTAATAGCCACGTGCTACCTCTCCTCTAGATCGCGGTTTCTCCTCTAGATCGGTTTTCGGTGGTGCTTAGGCAAATCCCTACTGGAATCGCTCCACCACCATCACTGCAACGCCGTTGCACTACCGGAGAACTCATCTACCTCTCCTCTCCCTCTTGCTAGATTAAGAAGGGGGAGATCATCATCGAGCTGTACGTGTGCTGAACGTGGAGGTGTCGTCCGTTCAGCGCTAGATCAGAAGGACCGCGATCAAGATCGCGAGACAGATCGTGAAGAGATCGCGGGATGGATCATGATGAGATCGTGGGATGCTCAGCGATTTGGATCGCGAAGACGTTCGACTACACCAACCTCGTTTCTTAACGCTTCCTGCTTAGCGATCTACAAGGGTATGTAGATCCACTCTCCCTCTCGTAGATGCTCATCACCATGGATAGTTCTTGCGCGTGCGTAGGAAATTTTTTGTTTCCCATGCAATGTTCCCCAACAAAATAAAGATGCTAAACCTATACTTATTTGTTGGGTTCTCTTGTTACAATAATTTGATTTCCATATCATTGATAGAAAAGGAGCTAAGAACCCCGTAGCTGATAACTTGTTTAGGCTTGAAAATGTGCTTGATGACCCACTACCTATTGATGATAGTTTTCCTGATGAGGAGTTAGCTGCAATAAATGTTGCTAATAGTACTCCTTGGTATGCTGACTATGCTAATTACATTGTTGCTAAATATTTACCACCTAGCTTTATGTACCAACAAAAGAAAAAGTTCTTCTATGATTTAAGACATTACTTTTGGTATGACCCACATCTTTATAAAGAAGGAGTAGATGGTATTATTAGACGTTGTGTACCAGAGCATGAAAAGGGACAAATATTATGCAAATGTCACTCCGAGGCTTATGGAGGGCATCATGCTGGAGATAGAACTGCTCATAAGGTATTGCAATCTGGATTTTATTGACCTACTCTCTTCAAGGATGCCCGTAAGTATGCCTCATCTTGCGATGAATGCCAAAGAATAGGTAATATCGATAAGCGTCAAGAAATGCCTATGAATTATTCACTTGTTGTTGAACCATTTTATGTTTGTGTATTGGTATACATGAGACCTTTTCCTTCCTCTAATGGGTATACACATATTTTGGTTGCTGTTGATTATGTTACTAAATGGGTAGAAGCTATTCCAACCAGTAGTGTTGGTCACAACACCTCTATTAAAATGCTTAAGGAAGTTATTTTCCCAAGGTTTGGAGTCCCTAGATATTTAATGACTGATGTTGGTTCACACTTTATTCATGGTGCTTTCCATAAAATGCTTGCCAAGTATGATGTTAACCATAGAATTGCATCACCCTATCATCCTCACTCTAGTGGTCAAGTTGAACTTAACAATAGAGAAATAAAATTAATTTTACAAAAGTTTGTCAATAGGTCCAGGAAGAATTGTTCTAAGAAATTAGATGATGCACTTTGGGCTTATAGAACAACATATAAAAATCCTATGGGTATGTCTCCTTATAAAATGGTTTATGCAAAAGTTGTCATTTGCCTCTTGAGTTAGAACATAAAGCATTTGGGTAGTTAAAGAGCTCAATTATGATTTCAAACTTGCTGGTGAGAAGAGGTTATTTGATATTAGCTCATTAGATGAATGGAGAACCCAACTGTATGAAAATGCAAAATTATTCAAAGAAAAAGTCAAAAGATGGCATGACAAAAGAATTCAACAACATGAGTTTAAAGTCGGAGAATATATTCATTTGTACAATTCTCGTTTAGATTTTTTGCAGGGAACCTCCTCTCAAAATTGGAAGGCCCATATGTCATCGCGGAGGTTTACCGGTCTGGTGCCATCAAAATAAATAATTCCGAAGGTACTAACCCGAAGGTTCTCAATGGACAATGAATAAAGCATTGTATCTCAGGTACGTCTATTAATGTTGAAAGTAATATTATCCAAACTTTGACACCGGAAGAACACATAAAAGAGTCCTTCTGGAGCACTCCAGAATTGTGAAAATAAGGAGGTACGTCATACGGTAAGTAAACGGACTCCGAAAAATCCGCAAAAATATTTTTAGTCAGTTCTGGAATATTTAAGAGTTTTGGAAATACAAAATCTCCTAGGAAGCATCCCCTGGTGGGCATAAGACACCAGGGTGCGCCAGGCTTGCCTGGCGCGCCTAGGTGGATTGTGCCCACCTAGGACACCTCCTGTACTCTGTTTTTTCCAAGTACTTGTCCTCCAAGATAAAAAATCTATATATACTTCCCGAACCTGTTAACCACCGTATCACGAAGAAATCCTCTGTTCTCTTTTCTTGTTCTCTCTGGTCAAATTTTTCAAGCCAGGCATCATGTCTTCTTGCTCCTGCAACAACATGGAACAAGATGCTTGGCTGATGAAGATCAAGACGAAGAGGGAGGAGCCCACAGACGCCATTAAGGGAGACAAGGGCAAGGAAGCTACCATAGATCCACCCCTGGTGGCAACACAAGCATAGCTGGCTGAGGAGGAGGAGGAAGATATCCTTAAACCCTACCTTACTCACCTTATTCCTGCTGAGATTGAAGCTTTTCGCGTCATTGAATTAGTCCGCATACAGAATAAGTACCTTACTCGTGAAAATATTCTGCATCAAGATTATATCTTCCGTCTCGAGGGGTGTCATCCGTCGGTTGGAGAACCTCTTGATTCTTAAGGATAGGATCGCTTCTTCACCACCAAAGGAGAACTGAGTATCGGGTATGGGCACTCCCCTTGGCTTCTGCCAAGCTTGGGGGAGGTGCCCCGGTATCATATCATCCCACTATCTTTTTTCTTTTACTTATCTTAGTTCAATCTTTTGCCTAGATAAAATAAAATTCAGTTCGATCCTTTCTTATTTGAGAGTTTGCTTAGTGATCTATCATTGTAATCATGTGCCACTTATATGATAAAGTTTAGTTTGAGTTTTTGCTTTCTACACTTTCATGTTGCAAATAAAGAAAAAGAAATAAGAAAGAAAGGAAAGAAAGGAAATAAATCAATAAGATCATATACTAATCCTATGGTAGGTGATGGCACCACATAAGGAAAAGTATAAGTAAGAAATTTTATTAGAGATTGACAAACATAGCAGTAGTCAATGATGCAACTCATGAAAGAATTAATAAGGGAAGAGAAGATTCACATATAAATATACTATCCTAGATTTATTTTGTGATTGTGAGCCCTCAACAAAATATTATACGCCAAAATTGTCGACGTTGGATGAGGAAGACAACTTAATGGTTTATGTTTGTTTGTATTCACATAGAAGTCATATTGTCATAGATCCTTTAACATCTGATGCTTGCCCCCCTACCTTTGCTAGCCAAAAATTCTGCACTAAGTAGAGATACTACTTGTGCATCCAAAAATCCTTAAACCCAAATCCTGTTTCAAGAGTCCACCATACCTACCTATGGATTGAGCAAGATCCTTCAAGTAAGTTGTCATCGGTGCAATAAGACAATAAAAATGCTTCTAAAAGTGTAAGATCATTTAGTGTAAGAGAAAATTGAGCATTGTACGAACTTGGCTGACAAAGAATAAAAGCGACAGACTGCATAATAAAGGTTTTCATCTTAAGGGGCAATACAACGTGATGTTCTCTTGCACTAAGGGATTGAGCATACAAACAAATAAGCGCATGACAACCTCTGCTTCCCTCTACGAAGGGTCTATCTTTTACTTTTATGCAAGAGTCAAAGTTTTTCTCTATTCCTTTTATTTTTCTCCTCTGGCAAGCATCATGTGGTGAGGAAAGATCTAGGCACATATGTCTAGTTGAATATAGATAGCATGAGTTATTATTGTTGACATCACCCTTGAGGTGAGGATGTTAGGAGGCGAAACTCTAAGCCCCTATCTTTCTGTGTGTCCGGTTGAAATCTTTTGATCATGGGTACGAGGCGAGTGTTAGCAATCATAGAACACTATATGATGGTTGAGTACGTGGACTTGCCTAAAGGCTCTAATACGTGACCCTTCCTGAAAACATGATGAATTTGCAAAGTTGACTGAGAACATAGTTTGTTGGTTTCTAATAGAGTTTTTGCTTTATACTTTGATTGTGTGATGAACTATTACTTATTCATGAGAAGTATATGATAAAAGGTCTATGATAAAAGTCCTATGTTTAATTTTGTTGCTGTTATAATAATCAACATGATTCTTCTATGTTCGTATTTTGTTTTTATCAACACCTCTCTCTCAAAGCATGTGGACATGTTTTTCGATTTTGGTTTTCGCTTGAGGACAAGCGAGTTCTAATCTTGGGGGAGTTGATACGTCCATTTTGCATCATGTCTTCTTGCTATTATTTATAATGTTTTTATCCATAATAATGCTTTTTGGAGTAATTCTAATGCCTTTTCTCTCATAATTTGCAAGGAACACACTGATTTCCATAAGAAGGTATATCGCTCATTATTGTATCTATGTGCATCTAGGCCTGATATTATGCTAAGTGTTTGCATGTGTGCCCGATTCCAAGAAACACCGAAGGAATCAGACCATAAGGCTATGAAACATATTCTTCGATACTTAGCTCACACACCAACGCTTGGATTATGGTATCCCAATGGCTAAAATCTTCACCTTGTCGGATACTCTGATGCTGACTATGCTGGAGATCGTGTGGATCGCAAGTCAACCTCAGGTACATGTCATTTCCTCGGACGATCCTTAGTCTGTTGGTCCTCGAAGAAGCAGAACTGCGTGTCACTATCTACTGCTGAAGCTGAGTACATTGTTGTTAGTTCATGTTGCGCTCAGTTGCTATGGATGAAGCAAACCCTCAAGGACTATGGCACCAAGTTGAAGAATGTGCCTCTCTACTGCGACAACGAGAGTGTCATAAAGATTGCTTACAACCCAGTTCAGCATTCCAAGACCGAGCACATCCAGATTCATCATCACTTTCTTCGAGATCATGTACTCAAGGGCGACATCTCCATCGACCACATCCCCACTGAAGAACAATGGGTCGACATCATCACAAAGTCCTTGGATGAAAAGAGATTTTGCAAGTTGCGGTGTGAGCTAAATATCTTAGAATCTTCGAATGTTCTTTGAAAAAGGACACACACACCCTAACACTTATTCAAAATTGATGACTTAGATGTGCAACCCATGAAGTAACATTCTTCTTCAATCAATGAAGAATAACCCTCTAAGTGTGAATAAATTAATGAAGAACTTGATTCTCAAAACCCTACGACAATTGTAAACGGTGTCTGAAGTCATCATTCTTATACGATGGGTCACGCCACCAACCATAGTTGAAATACTTCAAACTATGAAACTTATGTTCTTCATTGACTATATATATATATATATATGTATATATATATATATATATATATTTGAGTTTTCAAGTCCTCAAGAGCATTCACTTATTGTTAATTCTTCAAGTTGATTTTCATCTAAGTGAATGTGATCGGACCCTTTCCCCCTCTATGTTAAACTCAACCCAGTCTGTTCACAAATTCTTCATATGCGTTCTACTTTGAAACTCGTTCAAAGTCTTCACTTTGTCCTTGCTAGCTGAAGAATTTGCGAACGGAGACTTTAAAATTTTCACTAGCAAAATTTTCGGCGTTTCCCGCTCAAACTGTTCCAATTCCCACGACTGGATAACCCACGATCCCCCACTATCACCACTTCTCACTACGTGGGTGACACATGTCACGTGGAGAGCAAGGTTCAGGGGCAATCTTGTCCAAATTTTTCGAATATATTGGTTTTCACCTCCGATATAAATACCCCTCCCCTTACACTGTGCTTGGTTACTCCTCACTTCTTCTCTCTCCCGAGCTCAACCCTAGCGCCACCGCTTAAATCATCGTCGCCGATGTGGAAGAGCTTCACTGCCTTAACCTCGCCGTCGTCGTACTCACATCGATCGCGAAAGTCCTCACCCTGCCGCCCCTATAGATGTCTCCCTCTGCCAAGCTAGGGCGTGGGAGATTTGGACTGACGAACTTCCTTGATTTCTTCTCACAGTTCGTCGTGTTCTTTATTAGGGTAAATAAAATATATTTTTACTACCCTTGTTTGATCTTCAAGTTATTCCTCAATTATCTCAAAGGTGTTTATTCTTCAAGAATCTCATTCTAAAGCACCTTACATGTCCATACACTTGATGTTTTCTTCCCTAACTTATGATTTTCTTCAAGATTCCTCAATTGTGTGGATCCTCAAAATTTGCACAACTCTGGAACCTAAGACAAAGAACACTTAGTGCAAATCCTCAAGACATCCATGGTAAAATTCCTCACACTTGGTGTTTTTGAAAACTCCTGAAAACGCATATGACCTCTTCAAATTCCTCGCACCTATACTTTGTTCACAGGTACAAACATGTCCGCTGATGAATCACTAGGTTTTCATCAACTTAACTCATTTGCAACATTTGTTGAGGAAAAACTATGCACTTCTTCAGAATCTTCAAGAGTTCAGAATCCTCAACCGAAGAAAATGGCTAATCGGAGGAAGCCACAGAAAGGTGGAAAGAAACATGTTGTGGAGACTGCTTTTGAAAATGCCAGGGCAGCCAAACCCACTTCTGATGTCGATGCTGAAAAATTGTTGCGCCTGATGAAATTGAACCCACAAGGATGACTGCATCAGTCGTGCCTGAAGAAATTGCTACCCTTTCACCCTTGAAAAATCTTCAAGGATGGAGAATATCGATCTTCCTTCTGCATCAGAAGTGAAGAAAACTTTGCCAAGATCATGAACTGAACCCATAGATGCTACCCCAATCTCCCCAGTACCAGCCTATGAGATAGTTCCATTTGGTGTTGACTATGTCATACCAAATGATGAAGATGAAGAAGATCATTCTGCTGCTTCGACAGAGCAGATTGATGAAGAAATTGAAGTGGAAGCAAATGCTTCAACTCCACAAGTATCATCGCCCCAGCCTCAGTTTACTGCTGAAGAGGCCGGCATTGAAGAAATTGGTAAGGACATGGACATTGGCAACACAACACCTGTCATCAATGATGAATATTGGGAAACTGCTCACCCAAATGCCCCAATGACCACTCCTCTATCACAAATTTCTTAGTCCCCAGCCCAGACTGAAGAAATTCACAAAGGATCTGATGACTTGGCTGCTACAGCCACGGAAGAAATTTCAGCTGCATCAGCTGATGAAATTGCTGCTCCAACTACCACTGAGGAAACTGCTGCTCAAATTCCTTAGTCTGAAGAAATTCCTCCTATGCCTAAGGAGATTGTGGACCGTTTCAAGCCAAACCTTCAGCCGAAGCCAAGGATGCCATTCAAAGGCTCAAAGCGCCCCAAATTCCTGAAGTCAAATTTCTTCAATGAGCTCATTTTCTTCACTGGACCCAATCCATATGACTCAACAAGGGCCGGTCACACCAGATTCTGGACTCCAACACAGATGAATTATTATGCATCAGTACTGTTTGAAAAGAAGAAAGTCTTCGAGCACCATCAAATTCCTCATGCAGATATGGAAACAATTCCATCCTTCACGCCAGTGCTCTCAGTTCTTCACGATGCAGGAATTCTTTCTTTCTTGGTGGACATCTGCGATTGGAATGAAGAGATAACTCTTCAATTCTATGCCACTCTGCACATCACAGGTGATGCTTCTGACATCAACTCCTTGGTCTTGGACTGGATGACCGGATCTACTTGATACGTCCATTTTGCATCATGTTTTCTTGCTGTTATTTATAATGTATTTATCCATAATAATGCTTTTTGGAGTAATTGTAATGCCTTTTCTCTCATAATTTGCAAGGAACACACCAAGAGGGAGAATTCCGGTAGCTGGAAATCTGGACCTGGAAAATCTACGGGCTACCTATTCTGCACAACTCCAAACAAGATGAAACTTCACGGAGATTTTTTATGGATAATTAAGAATTATTGGAGCTAATAACTACCAAAGGGGGCCTACTAGGTGGGCACAACCCACCTAGGCGCACAAGGGAGCCTAGGCATGCCCTGGTGGGTTGTGCCCTCCTCGGCCCACCTCCAGTGCCCTTCTTCTGGTATATAAGTCATTCTGACCTAGAAAAAATAAGGAGGATTTCGAGATGAAGCGTCGCCGCCTCAAGGCGGAACTTGGGTAGGAGCACTTTTGCCTCCGGTGGAGCGATTCTGCCTGGGGAACTTCCCTCTCGGTGGGGGAAATAATCGTCATCATCATCACCAACAACTCTCCATCTTCGGGAGGGAAATCTTCATCAACATCTTCAACAACACCAACTCCTCTCAAACCCTAGTTCATCTCTTGAGTTCAATCTTGTTACCTGAACTATAAATTGGTGCTTGTGGGTGACTAGTAGTGTTGATTACATCTTGTAGTTGATCACTATATAGTTTATTTTGTGGAAAATTATATGTTCAGATCCATTATGCTATTTAATATCCCTCTGATCTTGAGCATGATTATTATGTGTGAGTAGTTACTTTTGTTCTTGAGGTCATGGGGGAAATCATGTTGCAAGTAATCATGTGAATTTGATATGTGTTCGATATTTTGATAGTATGTATGTTGTGATTCCCTTAGTGGTGTCATGTGAACGTCGACTACATGAAACTTCACCATATTCTGGCCTAAGGGAATGCATTGTGGAGTAGCAATTAGATGATAGGTTGCGAGAGTGACAGAAGCTTAAACCCCAGTTTATGTGCTATTCCGTAAGGGACCGATTGGATCCAAAAGTTTAATGCTATGGTTAGAATTTATTCTTAATACTTTTCTCGTAGTTACGGATGCTTGCGGGAGGGTTAATCGTAAGTAGGAGGTTTGTTCAAGTAAGAGCAGCACCTAAGCACCGGTCCACCCACATATCAAATTATCAAAGTACTGAACACGAATTAAACCAACATGATGAAAGTGACTAGATGAAATTTCCGTGTACCCTCAAGAACGATTTGCTTATCATAAGAGACCGTTTTGGCTTGTCCTTTGCCTCAAAAGGATTGGGCTACCTTGCTGCACTTTTGTTACTATATTCGTTACTTGCTCGTTACAAATTATCTTGATATCAAACTACTTCGCTACTTACAATTTCAGCACTTGCAGACATCACCTTACTGAAAACTACTTGTCATTTCCTTCTTCTCCTCGTTGGGTTCGACACTCTTACTTATCGAAAAGAGCTACAATTGATCCCCTATACTTGTGGGTCATCACTACTCACCTCACTGCTCTAGCATCTGAATTGCTTCGGTCAGTCCCATTTCCAATTCCTTTAGAAGAAGCTTGTTGCCTATTTGATGAACCTGCTCTACCCAACCAACTAATGCAAGTGTTGATGAAGCCGTTGGCTCCTGGAAAACCTCAATGGACAACCCTCCTTGTGAAGGATTTGCTCTATGTGCCCAGGACGCCCTAGCTTGGCAGAGGGAGATAGCTACAGCGGCGGCAGGGTGAGGACTTTCACGGTCGATGCAAGTACGACGACGACGAGGTTGAGGCAGTGAAGCTCTTCCACACTAGCGGCGATGATTTTAGTGGCGGCGCTAGGGTTGAGCTCGGGAGAGAGTAGAAGTGAGGAGTAATCGAGCATAGTGTAAGGGGAGGGGTATTTATATCGGAGGTGCAAACCAATCTATCCGAAGATTTTGGACAAGATTGCACCTAACCATTGCTCTCCACGCAACATGTGTCACCCATGTACTGAGAAGTGGTGATAGTGGGGGATCATGGGTTATCCAGTCGTGGGAATCGTAACAGTTTGAGCGGGAAATGCCAGAAATTTTGATAGTGAAAATTTTAGAGTCTCCGTTTGCAAATTCTTCAGCTATCAAGGACACAGTGAAGACTTTGAACGAGTTTCAAAGTAGAACGCATATGAAGAATTTGTGAACAGACTTGGTTGAGTTTACCATAGAAGGGGAAAGGGTCCGATCACATTCACTTAGATGAAAATCAACTTGAAGAATTAGCAATAAGTGTATGCTGTTGAGGACATTGAAAACTTATATATATATATATATATATATATATATAGTCAATGAAGAACATAAGTTTCATAGTTTGAAGAATTTCAACTATGGTTGGTAGCGTGACCCACCGTATAAGAATGATGACTTCAGACACCGCGTACAATTGCCGTAGCATTCTGAGAATCAAATTCTTCATTAATTTCTTCACACTTAGAGGATTATTCTTCATTGATTGAAGAAAAACGTTACTTCGTGTGTTGCACATCTAAGTCATCAATTTTGCATAAGTGTTAGGATGTGTGTCCTTTTTCAAAGAATATTCGAAGATTCTAAGATATTTAGCTCACACCGCAACTTGCAAAATCTCTTTTCATCCAAGGGCTTTGTGAAGATGTCGGCTAGTTGTTCTTCAACGGGGATGTGGTCGATGGACATGTCGCCCTTGAGTACATGATCTCGAAGAAAGTGATGATGAATCTGGATGTGCTTGGTCTTGGAATGCTGAACTGGGTTGTAAGCAATCTTGATGGCACTCTTGTTCTCGCAGTAGAGAGGCACATTCTGTTGGAAATATGCCCTAGAGGCAATAATAAAATGGTTATTATTGTATTTCCGTGTTCATGATAATTTTCTATTGTTCATGCTATAATTGTATTAACCGGAAACCAGAATGCATGTGTGAATATATAGACCACAAGGTGTCCCTAGTGATCCTCTAGTTGATTAGCTCATTGATCTATAGATGGTCACGGTTTCATGACCATGGACATTGGATGTCGTTGATAACGGGATCACATCATTAGGAGAATGATGTGATGGACAAGACCCAATCCTAAGCATAGCAGAAGATTGTGTAGTTCGTCTGCTAAAGCTTTTCCAATGTCAATTATCATTTCCTTAGACCATGAGATTGTGCAACTCCCGGATACCGTAGGAATGCTTTGGGTGTGCCAAATGTTACAACGTAACTGGGTGGCTATAAAGGTGTACTACGGGTATCTCCAAAAGTGTCTGTTGGGTTGGCACGAATCGAGACTGGGACTTGTCACTCCATATGACGGAGAGGTATCTCTGGGCCCACTCGGTAAGACATCATCATAATGAGCTCAATGTGACTAAGGAGTTAGCCAGGGGATGATGTGTTACGGAACAAGTAAAAAGACTTGCCGGTAACGAGATTGAACAAGGTATAGATATACCGACGATCGAATCTCGGGCAAGTATCATACCGGTAGACAAAGGGAATTGTATACGGGATTGATTGAATCCCCGACATCGTGGTTCATCTGATGAGATCATCGTGGAGCATGTGGGAGACAACATGGGTATCCAGATCCCGCTGTTGGTTATTGAATGGAGAGGTGTCTCGGTTATGTCTACGTGTCTCCCGAACCCGTAGGGTCTACACACTTAAGGTTCGATGATACTAGGGTTATAGGGAAATGGTATACGTGATTACCGAAGGTTGTTCAGAGTCCCAATGAGATCCCGGATGTCACGAGGAGCTCCGGAATGGTCCGGAGGAAAATATTGATATATAGGAAGTCTTGTTTTGGTCACCGGAAAGTTTTCGGGCTCATCGGTACTATACCGAGAGTGCCGGGAGGGTGCCGGAGGACCCCCGAGAGGTGTGTGACGACCAAAGGACTTCGTGGGCTGTTAGAGGAGGTGTACTAGCCCTTATTGGGCTGGCTAAGTCCTTCCAGAAAGGCCCATGCGGCTAGGGAGAAAGAGATAAGGCTAAAGGAGATTCAAAAGGAAGAGATCCACCTCCCTTGTGGGAGGTGGACTCCTCCCTAGCTCGGCCGAACCTCTCCTCTTTGGAGGAGGGGCCAAGGCAGCCCTCCCTCTCCCTCCTCCTATATATACTTGAGGTTTTGTCTGTTTTGAAAAAGATTTGATCTCTCTCCCACGGTGCAGCCCTACCTATCTTCTTCCTCCTCCGCAGTGCTTAGGCGAAGCCCTGCCGGAATACCCTGCTGCTCCACCACCACCACGCCGTCGTGCTGCTGTTGGAGCTCTTCCCCAACCTCTCCCTCCTCCTTGCTGGATCAAGGCACGGGAGACGTCACCGGGCTGTACGTGTGTTGAATGCGGAGGCGCCGTTGTTCGGTGCTAAGATCGGAGTCCACCGCAATCTGAATCGCTACGAGTACGACTCCACCAACCGCGTTCTTGTAACGCTTCCGCTTAGCGATCTTCAAAGGTATGAAGATGCAATCTCTCCCCACTCATTGCTGGTTTCTCCATAGATAGATCTTGGTGATCGTAGGAATTTTTTTGATTTACTACTACGTCTCCCAACACATTCTTCAACTTGATGCCATAGTCCTTGAGGGCTTGCTTCATCCACAGCAACTAAGCGCAACATGAACCAGCAACAATGTACTCAGCTTCAGCAGTAGATAGTGACACACAGTTCTGCTTCTTCGAGGACCAACAGAATAAGGATCGTCCGAGGAAATGACATGTGCCTAAGGTTGACTTTCTATCCACACGATCTGCAGCATAGTCAGCATCAGAGTATCCGACGAGGTCAAGATTTGAGCCCTTGGGATACAATAATCCAAGCGTTGGTGTGTGAGCTAAGCATCGAAGAATATACAGCCTTATGGTGTGATTCCTTCGGTGTTGCTTGGAATCAGGCACACATGCAAACACTCAGCATAATATCAGGCCTAGATGCACATAGATACAATAATGAGCCAATCATGGAGCGATATACCTTCTAATAGAAATATGTGTGTTCCTTGCAAATTAATTCTAATGTCCTATCACTCTAAGTCCTCAAGAGCACAATTGCCTGAGTTGAAGGAAAAGGCAAAGCTGTCATTGATGAAGGTACTCGTCCATTGGATGGTCAGTTTCGCAAAGCTACATCTTACTCCACCAATGATGACACTGCTACCCAGGACTCTGCAGCAAAAGCCTCAGAACAAAAGCCTCAAGAGTCTTCCCCTCGTGTGATGACTGATCGTGAGCTTCTCATAAATCTTTATCAGAAGGTTGATCGCAATCACAAGTGGGTGAAGTGTCAACTTGCTTCCATTGTTCAGAACATCACTGTGACGCAGAACTCTGTGAGAAAAAGTCACTACTATGTGCATCAAATCTTCAATCGCGCATGGGCCATTCCCGCACACCTCAAGACTCTTGAGGAACTCAAGGACATGGACTTTCAGCAAAACTTTTGCTGGTCTCATCCTCCTCAGAAGAAATTTAAGAAGGTTCAAGTTCCTCAGATGGTTACAAGTTCATATTCTTCATCGCGTGAGACGGATGAAGCTGAGGACGTTGGCGACACTGTGGCAGGCCCTGCAATGACAAACGACCCCGACAACGCTGGCGACCCCGACAACAATATGAAATTCTTCAGGGGGCGTTAGTCCTCTCCTCCTCCTCCTCTCCTCCTCCTCCTCCTCCTCCCCCTCCTCCCCTCCTCCTCCTCATCGTCCTCGTCCTCCTCCTCGTCCTCCACTCCTCCTTCTCCTCTCCTCCCCCCTCCTCCTCCCCTCCTCCTCCTCCTCCTCTCCTCCTCCTCCTCCTCCTCCTCCTCCTCTTCTCCTCCTCTCCTCCTCCTCCTCCTACCCCCTCCCCCTCCTCCTCCTCCTCCTCCTCTCCTCCTCTCTTATTATTATTATTATTATTATTATTATTATTATTATTCTACTTCTTCTTCTTCTACTACTACTACTACTTCTTCTTCTACTACTACTACTTCTTCTTCTTCTTCTTCTTCTTCTTCTTCGTCTTCTTCTTCTTATTCTTCTTCTTCTCCTCCTCCTCCTCCTCCTCTTCTTCTTCTTCTTCTTCTCTGTTGACAAAATAGTTTATTCATTTATAAAATGTCGATGATTCAAAAAATGACCATGCATTTCACACAATTTTGATTGAAGATTATGAATTTTTTTTCCGTTGCAACACATGCACCCCTTTGCTAGTATATCATAATAATGTGACGCTTCAACACAATAAAACATGTTGTTACATCTGTATTAGTTTAAATTAGACCTCATAATTATCAGTAAGACAATAACATTCCTACGAAATAAGATAAAAAATATTAGTAATTTTGTCAGCAGAGAACTTAGCATCACACATCAAGCAAATAAAAGAAATAAATTAATGAACCCGGATTTAAAGTTTTGACCTACATCTCTACTCCTAAAAGAGGAGTTGGTAGCCGGCATTCACGGTTTGTTTGTCTCTCCTCCCATCTTCGTCTTGTTTTTTCTTTTCTCCTCCCACCACCCCTCCCATCCTGGTCCATCGGTTTATTTTTTCTCTTCACTCATTTATTACAAACCAGCAATTTCCTAACACACAACTAATCACGGATCTAACTTTCTTAAGTTATCAAAATCAATTGATCCCTCTTGTTAGTGCAATTCTTTTCAAAAACAGATAACATATTTTCAAAAAAAACATATTTTAATCAATTTCCTAAATTATTCAAATCAACCGATCCCTCTCATTAGTATAATTTGTTGTAGGAAACAAATAACAGATTTCATGAAACAAATAACAAATTTTAAGGAAGCTAGCATCTTATTCATGACAAACAAATCTCATTATCTCTACACCTAATGAAGGAGTCCATACATCGTTTGTACGCCTCCCATCGATTGACAAGACCCCCCCCCCTCGGTTGATTTTTTCTCCTCATTTCGTTCCTCACCACTGGTGGAAGGAATCAATCCACCGACTTTTTTTCCTATACCTGTGCACGCAACGCGAGAGGAAAGCGGTGGAGAAAAACCACCCCACTAGGCACGTCCCTCTGCCCGCAATACCTAGTCGCGCTGGTCTCCTCTTCTCCCAGACCTCCCCTCCTTCCCATGGGCTCTCTTCATGCTTGATGAGGATGGCGCTTTCTGCCTGGGAGGGGACTCCAATCCTATTTCGTCGGCGCCTTACTACGTTCTCCCCGACCCTATCATAGATGCACAACATGCCACTAAGGCGAAGCCCCTCGAGGCGTAGATGACACCAAAACACGATTTGGATGACGACTACTAGAGGGTGTCCCTATTTTCTAAGACACAAACCAGCGCTAGTGGCCACCGAGGGATTCACCAAGGTACTTGATTTCCATGCATGCATGCCTCCTCATCTCGTCTAGCAGAGCTTATATATGGGACAAAAGGAAATGATTGGTGTCACATCCCACTCCCATGTCCTTTCTTTTGAGGTAGTGCCATCGTGTGCTATTGCAGTCATTCGACGGTGCTGCCATGAGAAGACAACATCGGCTTCCTCTAGTAGATTGGTCTTCATTTCCTCCTCGGGCGTACGCGATGTGTTCTTCGTTCTTGAGCCTCCCTCTCTTCCATGGGAAGCGGGAACATCAAATGAGGTCGGGAAGTGAAGGAGACAACAGGGGCCCTAACCGCCATGTGAATCCTTTTTTGACCTTTGTGCTTGATCCAATCCAAGATAGTGAAAAAAATCCATGGGAAAAAAGCATGTTCATGTCATATATCAGAATGTCTACCTAACTGTTGCCTTTAATTTTTGTTCCAGGTGAGAGCTAAGACTCCCTCGTCCGTCCCTAGGTGATGGTCGCAAGGCGCACTATCGTTTTTTTTAAACGGGCAAAAAATCTTTTTCCTTATATTGATATAGCAGAAGCAAAACAGGGGTATGGTGAGAACCAAAAAACAAAAAAAAAGAGAAAGGGGGCGAACACCGCCCCCGACAAAGGGGGAAGAGGATGAGCCTACAAATTCCACCAGATTTTTAGCACCGGCGAGGATCCAGTCCTTCCCCTCTTCCCTAATTTTATGCATGACAACCGATGGTAGGGAGGACTTATTGTTGAAAACTCGTTCGTTCCTCTCTTTCCAGATCTCCCAAGTGATGAGCCTGATAGCTTAGCACAAGCCTTTTGGGGAGGAGATGGTGGACTTCGAAACAGCCAGCCAATAGTCCATGACTTTAGGACTACCCTCCCCGATGTTGATGATGAGGTCTAGACAAGACAACCAAGAGCCCGCGACTGTCCAGATATGTCTGGAGAAGCGGCACTCTAAAAAAATGTGTCGTGCCATCTCAGGGGAGGTACGGCAGAACTGGCAAGTAGGTTGGTGCGGCCATCCGCATTTCGCCAAGCGATCAACGGTCCATAAGCGGTTCTAGACAGCGAGCCAAGTGAAGAAATGACACTTTGGAGGGGCCCAGGTCTTCCACATGATGTTCCTAAACTGGCAGGGCAAAGAGGCAAGGAACTGGACCTTGTAGGCGGAGCTGGCCGAGTAGCGCCCATTAGAGGTCAAGGAGAAGGTAATGGAGTCCTCAGTGTCAGGATGAAGCTGGATATCCGACAGGAGCTCCTAGAGGCGGATGTATTGTTCCATGTGTTCGATAGTGAACACATCCACCACAATGTCCCAGATCCAGTTGTTATCAACAAGAGCGTCCTGGACCATCCGATTCTTCCTCTTAGAAACCTTGAAAATAAGGGGAGCCAGGTCTTTTGGCGGGGCGCCATGGAGCCATGAAGACGAACAGAAGGAGTCCTTGGCGCCCTTTCCGATGGTGACACGAGTAGCCGCATTGAAGAGGTCAAGGTCCAAGGCGTCGTTGGGGGTTTTAGAGCCCACCAATGGCTTCTCAGGAGCCTTCCATTCATACCACAACCAGCGAAGCCTCAGGGCCCGGGAGAACCTCTCCAGGTCCTAAATCCCCCAAACCATCGAGCTCCTTGGGGCGGCAGACCTTTTGCCAGTTGACTTTGCATTTCCCTCCACTAACCACCTCCTTACAGGTCCAGAGCATGCCGTGACTGATCTTTGCAAAGGCCTTGAGGATGCCTTTGTCGGCCTTTAAAGCCGTCAGCAAGAAGATTGGCATGAAGGAGAGCACGGACTTAACCAGAGGAGTGCACCTGGCACGATTTAGGAACTTTCCTTTCCATGGGCTAAGACGAGCCACCGCCTTGTGATGTAGGGTTAAAGGTCCACACGCCTAAGTCTTCCGAGGGAGAGGGGCAACCCCAGGTAGTTAATGGGGAAGGGGGTCGTAGTCGCCGGGAAGTTTGCCAAAATCTCCTCCAAGTTGATGTTGGCGCATTGGATGGGGGCGATGGAGCTCTTGGTCACATTTGTCACGAGACCAGAGACTACCCCAAAACTATGTAGTATGCTAGCAAGGCCTTCCACATCATGTGTCATGGGGGATAGAAAAATGGCAGCTTCGTCTGCATAGAGGGAGACCCTGGGGCCCTGAATACCTCCAGGCATAGCAAACAGCAGGCCAGATTCCGTAGCCTTTTCCATAAGTCTCTGAAGTGGGTCGATGGCGATGTCGAACAGGAGGGGCAAGAGGGGACCTCCTTGACGAAGACCGCGTCCATGCAGGATGTCCCTCCTAGGGATTTCGTTGAGGAAAACCCTAGAGGAGCCCGTGGTGAAAAGAGTCGTCAAGAGGGCCCGCCATCTTTGAGGAAAGCCAAGGCGTTGCAAAAGATCCAACATGTAATCCCAGCGAACAGTGTCGAAGGCCTTGGCGATGTCCAATTTGATCATAAGGGACGAAGTTTTGCAGCGGTCTAACTGACGGGCGGTGTTCCTGACGTACATGAAATTGTCATGGATAGTTCTAGACTTGATGAAAGCGCTCTGACTGCGGGAAACAATGTCATTCATCTTCGGGCTGAGACGTCATGCCATAGCTTTGGCGATGATCTTCGGGACCACATGGATGAGACTGATGGGCCTGAAATCCGATATGGACTCCGCATCGTCTTTCTTAGGCAGAAGCACGACATTGGTTGTGTTGATGATGTGGAAATTGGACGCTGACAGCTCGAAGAAGGCATTGATGGAGGTCATAAGGTCATCCTTGATTATATCCCAGCAAGAGCGAAAGAAGGCAATAGTAAAACCGTCAGGGCTCAGAGCCTTGTCCACGGGCATGTCATGAATAGCCTCCTTTATCTCATCCTCATAGAAAGGCAGGCCCAGATCCTCCAGGGGGTGGGTGGTGGGGTTCAGGGAGTCCCAGTTGAATTCCAGCATATGAGGAGGAGGCTGACCTAGAGAGCGGGAGAAGTGGTCGAAGATCAGCCCAGCTTTATCATCATGAGTCACAGCCCAGCCAGTGTTATGCTTGAGTCTCAAGATGTGATTTTTGCGCTTCCTCGCATTAACTCGTAGATGGAAAAATTTGGTGTTGGCGTCGCCCTCGCAGAGGTAGCGAATTCTGGAGGCTTGACGTTTGCGGGATCTTTCCAGAATAGTGAGACCCTTAACCCGACGTTTTAGGTTAGCACGGAGCCATCTTTCTTCCTAGGAGTGTGCAGGACTCTTGAGCAACATCCAACTGCAGTATGACATCCAGGGCCATGAGGAGTTGCAGATTGCCATCAAAGAAGAGGCCTTTGCTCCAAGATTTGAGCCCATGCACCGTGGCCTTGAGCTTGTGATTGATGACATGGACCGGCTGAGAGTGCGAGGAGGGAGCAGACCAATCTTGTTGGACCACCTCCTTGAACCCCGGCATTTTGGTCCACAAGGACTCGAAGCGAAAGATAGGCGGTTTTCGCGGGCCACTCTGGTTCGAAAGGAGGAGGGGGCATTGGTCCGTGAGGGACGAGGACAGGGCATGTAGCACATGATTCTCGAACATGAGGTCCCAAGCAGCATTGCAGAAAGCCCGGTCCAGACACACAAGAGTAGGGGTCTCCCTTTCGTTGCTCCAAGTAAACCTCCGGTTCTGCAGCTTCAGCTCCTTAAGCTGACAGTTGGTGAGGGCTCTTCTAAAGAGACCCATCAGGCGAAATTCCAGGTTGTTGTTGTTCTTGTCCTCCGCTTGGTAGATAAGGTTGAAATCCCCAATGATGAGCCATTTTGAGTCGTCAGAAGGCTTGGCGGCGATAGCTTCTGAGAGAAAGGCTTCTTTCTCTTCGTGATCTGTAGGGCCATAGACTGTAGTGAGCTTGAAGGAGGTACCACATGCGCGAATGGAGACGCTAGCCGAGATCAAGTGAGTGTCGAGGTGAACGTTGGAGACCTCCACATGATCCGCGTTCCAGAGTAAGAGGATGCCACCCTGGGTGCTGATGGCCGGACGGTGAGCGAAGGAGCGAAGTCTAAGACCGCCGATAAAGGAAGCCGTTTGTTGATCGATGTGGTCGAGCTTGGTCTCTTGTATGCAAGCAATATGACAGCGGGTATCGGCGAGGAAGGCGTGGACGGTGTCTTTGCGACCTTAGTCATTTAGCCCGCGGGTGTTCCAGTTAGCGGTGGAGAGATCAGGTCAGATCATAGTGACAACAATCAAGGTGAGGTGATAACTTAAAAGACGAACACAAAGACTTGACGAAACACAATAGGAAAGCAAGGAACTAAACAGTCACGTCCTGGGCATCTGGCTCGCACCCTCCTGGACCTCCCATGGCAATGAGCGACTCGTCCGCTTCGGTCATGTTGCGGATGTTGAGCTTGAAGAGCTTGGTTAGAGCTTCAATCACCTTGGACGAAAGCGGGGTGCTGAACTTGTCAACATAAGCCTTCCTCGCGTCCAGCAGAGGGACTCCTTCAGTAGCAACACCCATCTTGGTGTTCAGGACATGGACGACCTTATCCATGGCGTGCATTTTTGGCTTGTTGATCAAACGGGCACTGCGCCTGGTATCAGAAGTGGGTTGCACCTTGGGCAGCTTAGGCATCAGCAGTGCAGGCGCGGGGCAGGACAGGAGAGGTGCTTGAGGGCGCACAAAAAGGTTGTTGTCGGGGGTTGGAGCATGTTCTTCGGCCACGGGGTCGCCAAGGACCTGCCTGGCCTCATCCTCAGCGACGTCTCCGATGGCGTCTTCCCAAGAGTCCGGCACCACAGCCGGTGAGAGCAGCGGAGATCGAGCTGCGTGTAGGAGTGGTGAGGCGGGGGGCGTTGCCGAGTCGTCCATCACGTCGTCCAGCCAAGGGCCGGGGAGGGGAGGCTCATTGTGCGCTTGTGGTGCGGGGCGAGGCGAGCCACGAGAAGCCCATGGTGAAGGCTGCCGGCAGCACTTTGATAGCGGACGTCTAGTCTGTGCAAGCTGTGTCACATGCAATGACGGAGGAGAGTTTCATCCACGCCAGGGAGTCTCCAGCCAGGCTGCTAGGAGCAGAACTGCATTGCTCGGGGATGTGGCGGCGGTGACCAACACCTAGGCGCACTATAGTTATACTACTCCAACACCTAGGTAAGAGTAACCTGATATATTACCCGTCTCTTAACTCTAGATACTTTCTAATGGTCGTTTATGTTTTAGAATTGGCTTGGTTTCCCTTTTCCAAGTTCCAACTGATGGAATGCATGTTTTTTAATAGGTAATTCTATGTTATAAGTATTCATGTACTATCATAAGTAATGTTCTTTTTTGAGAGTGGTTTTTTCAGCTGCCGGGTGCCCCTACACCCTCTATGAACAGTAAATCAAAGAAAAATAGTAAAAAAATTAAAAAAATCTAAAACTTTGCAACATCAAATATGATCAAACTTTTTATCTGCTTGCAAATTTTAATGCCAATAAACATTCGAGGAGCCCTACACAAGAAAAAGGTTTTAATACTTGAAGTTTTGAGCACTTTTAGCACTTAAATCCGAAACTCGTGATATTCGAGGAGCTCTACATGATATTTTGTTATTAAAACTTGCAAGAATATACAAAGTGTGACCATTTGATGTCGCAAAGTTTCAATATATTTTTTCAATTTATTTGAACTTACTGTTCATAGAGGATGTAGGGGCACCCGAGAGCTATCACATGTTTCTCTTTTTTTCCTGAAATTCGTCTTTATGTAAATTTGTACTATAAATGGTATGTATCGTGGTAGAAGTCAGGAGTAAATTCCACCAAATGAAATACATTAAATTTTAGATTACTCGAGTGTTTTTCGGTGGAATATAGTTGATAAGCAGTACAATTTTGATATGACGTATGTGGTGCATGTTAGTTCTTCGATCTATAAATGAATTTGTGTACTTGGCCTGATGTCTTCATGAGCTTCCTGCAAAAAGCTAGCCTTACTAGCTCCAGAATATTTTGCTTGTTCTCTATGGGGTAGAAGTAAAGCAACCGCTTGTTCCTATGCGGTCTTCTTTGTTGTACATGAAGAGTTTTAGATAGAGGGTTTTCATGTTAACAGTACCTTATTCTTCTGCTACAGGGCAACACCAAATGGGTGTAAGCATTAATCAATATTGCGAACCAATATTAGTCGGATTGCCTTATTATTGGTTGGAATTATTCTCGATAGAATATCATTTTGACCTGTGCCAAATGGGTTATAAATTAATTAACTAGTAGTTGGACATGCAAATAAAACTACATTTTTTTTTGGCGTACCCTTCATATGAAGCATTCATATATGATGACATGTACCAAGTAAGAATCCTCTCTGAGGTATATTTCTCTTTCTGATGTACTTATTTCTGACAGACATACATGCTCTATTTTCGAAGGCAAAGAGTGTACTTGCAGGATCTAAAACCTATTAGTTTAAACCAAGTGCCAATAAAATCTTAGTTGAGCACTCACGAGAATATGTCTCCACCTTTTGTAATTGGTTTCTAACAAGATGGTCCCTAACAGGATGGATCTTTCACCTTTGTGCAACATATATATTATATTTAGCTTACTTAACATGTGCATTTCATATATGGTAACATTACTCCATTATTTGTACCTAGATGCGATAGGCGGTTCTCGACTTGAACTAAGTATGGACTGGTCTTCTCGCGGCGCTCATGCGAGCGTCTCAAGGGGAACCCTACACCACCGCCTCCTACCCCCTCTCCTCAGCCCACCTTCCTTAACGCCACCCAGAGGGACCTTCTTTCCCCTCCGCCTGTGGCCCATGGCTGGCGCTGGACGACTTCTCGAGCGGGGCCACTGGCGTATGCTGGGGTCTAGTGGCGCGGAGATGCTCCGCAGGGGGGCATTGGGGGCCTCAGATGGTAGCACGGAGTCGACCTGGAGGGCGTCTATGAAACGACGGCTGCGACAAGGTCAGACCAAGCGGTGGCGGGCCGGCTTGTCTCCGGCCAGATCCTGGCGTATATCTTGGCGTCGGCGGCCGTCGCGGGTTGGCGGCAGAGATCCTCGTGGGCATAGCGTGCACGTGGCTGGCACCAACGTGGCTACTACCACATGGTTGGCCGTTCTGCTCACCAGATGGTGGGACTTGCTCCAGAGTGTGTTCATCTACGGCGCACTCAGGTGGGATTCCTCCTTCCTTTTTGGATTCAGGTATAGGTTTGACTGGCAGGGGTGGTTCCATGGCGCGGTGTTTATATGCGCAAGGGCTGGCCGGAGGTGGCGGGGGACTTCGTGAAGCGGGTAGGGTGCCCCTCCGTTGCATTTGGAAGTTGCACCGTGTGGCTGCTAGAGTTCCCCTGTCCCAGATCTAGCCGTCGAGGCTGCCAAACCTGCCAAGGTGTCCGCCTTGGGGTGGAAGGGTGTCTTCTGCCCCTTTCCCATCGGCCGTGTTGGTATGGTGTATCCATGGACGAGGTTTGGGCTCGGATGCTTGGGCGGGGACCCTAATGGTGGTACCCAGGTTGCTCGTGCGCAGAGCACGTGGCTCGGGCATTGTCCGGTCATCATGGTCGTGTTGGCGGCATGGTGGTTGGGGTGTATCGTTCAATGGCGGTGGTGTGGTAGTCCGTCCGTGACAGTGAGCATTGGCCGGGGTGAAAACCCTCTCTAACATGTCAGGACGGTGGCGACATCGTTATAGCATCATCCGCTTCTTGAAGGCATCATCGTGGTATCTCACTTGTCGTCATGGTGCTCCGAGGAAATCCTAATCCTTGGATTGGATGGTGGAGACGCTCCGGTGTCATTCCCTTCTTGAAGGCATCGTCTTGGAGCCCAGTGTTCGCCTCGCACAACTTCTCCTCATCGCGGTGGGTCATCCCTGGTTGAGGGCCCCGACGACTTCATAGTAGTGCTTAGTGTTTTAGCCGATGTTTGCTTGGAGTAGTTTCAGGTGATGTTTCTGTTTTCAGCATCCATGTATCTATTCTTGGGTGAGTGTGTTGTGTTGGTGTGGGATGTGTGTTTCTATCAGCTTGTTCGGCCATGGTTGCTTTATATATAAAGCGGAAGCAGGGGGCTTTTTCGTCTATTTGTACCAACATGTAGTTACATTTTTAGTTTATTTTATCTAGGAAGAATCATGATCTTGCCATAAATCATATTTGATGACCGTCGTATTCAATTAGTTATGCTTTTGTTGCATCCAGATATGGATATGCGCAAGAAGTCCGTCTCTAATGACCAAACTTACCCAAAGACTAGATGATGAGGGTGTCAATCATAATCTTATTCTAAATTTGCGTATGGGTTCACCATCTTCAGCTAATTCTATCAATATTTTAGGCACATGTGTACATTTTTATATATGATATCTCCTTTATGCTCCTTTGAGTTCATGATTGTCTAATAATGGTGGTCCAATAGTTTATCCTCAAATCTTCATAGTTATACCATTGTAGAGATTGCTTTCCTCTTTGTGTCGAAGGGCTTTTTGGGTTATGGGGCATCTTAGTTGTTCTGGCTAGATAAAAGATGGCAATTTTGAGTAGTAAGGAAAATTACTAGAACATAAAAGTACATTCTTTAACAGCTTACAGAGCATGCCTGAGATTTTCTGCAACAACGACCATTTGTAGAAGAACAAGTGAATACGGGTAGGTTATAGACCTCTCAGTGTCCTAATATTTCTATATGTTTTCTAGGATTGATTGCAAAGCTTGGGTGATTTATTCCCTTTCTTAGCATTGTTTGTGTTTTTACCATCACAATTGATTCCAAATTATATGGTGCACACCATGTTATTATTTTTTCTTTGATCAGGGACAACTTTTAAATCATATTCATATGAACTTCTAAGTCATAATCATATGGAAATTCTTCTAAAGCTATTCAAATTATTATTCTACTAAAATATTTTTGAATCTACAAGCTATTGAAATTTTTCCCTCTACTGAAATTTCTTAGGAAGGAGGAGCTCGACTGAAAGCAAAAAAGAGAAAGGAGATTCAAATGGAGAATTCGTGTCAATAAAGCGTCAAGAATAAGCATGTGGCTGAGAGAAAGAGTATCAAGGTAGTGCACCATGGTAGAAGAGCTAAGCAGCGAGGCACATATACTCGCTTATTTCCTCTATTTTATGGGATTAACACTTGGGACATGTCAAAATGCCACTGTTTCAAACTTCTTTGTAGCTAAAATATGTACATGGAGATGTGGTGCATGATACTTGTTGAGTACTCCTTCCATGAGACTTTTTTACTTTAAATAATGTTGATGTGGAGCATGACAACACATTGTCTAAAGCATAAGGATAGAAGCGGGTTGATGGGGTAGCCCCCACCACTAACTATATTTATATAGGCGAATGTGGTCCACAAATAATGATGGTATATGTCCTAATTTATCATACATATCAAGGTAAGATGTGTAATGTGTAAGATTGTCTTGTTACAAGAAAGGAACACAAAAAAAATTGTTATAGTAGTAGAAGGCAAAATATAATGGAAATATTCGTTAGAGTTGGAGAAGAAAAAGTAGCACATCTGGGCTATGTTGAATAAACAAGACAACCACAAACCAGACATGTGCATGCAAAGAGGTTAAGGGAGAGGAGAGAAGAAATGATGTTTGTCGTGCTTTGGATCAACATTTTTATTTATGGATACGAGTGGGGATAGAGCCTTGCGGTCCACGGGGAAGATGGGAATCTCCGGCTGCATCAAATGTTGGTGGCGGTTGGGAATCTCTAGCTGCAGGAAAGGGTGGCGGCGGGTGGGAATCTCCTTCTATGATGGTGGTCGTCTTTCATAGCTTGTGTAGAGATGGAGGGGAAACCAAAGGGTGAAGGAGTGTAGGTTGTTTCCAACGATTACAAGGCGTCCAAGGTTCGCTTATAACATACATCCAAATGGGGCATTAGCTTATTCTTATGTATGTGTGATTTTAGTCATTGGCTACAACTATCAGCTCTCATGCAATGCTAAGAAAATGAGATGACTTTGGTATTTTTGATGTGTAACATTGAAAAAAATGGCAAACTTCTGAATTTTTTTTCAAATCTTTGAGGAGGGAGTGGTTGACGAATGTTGCAAGCCATCCGAACTTGGCAAACTTGAAAACTGTGGAGGATATGGAGCGGTGTGATAACATAGCAAAGCGATGACACATTGACTGAAGAGCTATAGCCATGAGGCTCGTTGTAGATTCATTTATTGGTGTGTGGAAACACACATGCATTTCAACATCTTTGGGTTGAAAAGATAAAAATTTGGGCAACATACCCGTCATTAAATGTGTGATTTGAATACATGGTGAAGAAATGAACTGCACATTCATACAGAAGACAAGCAAGTTAACACAGGGCCCAACCGCTCACATGTTTATATACAACTCTAGAAAAGTATTTATAAAGCCCGTGACAACGAATAGGCATTGTACATGTAAAGTCTAGGAGTTGAGAGAGATTAGTATACCATAACCATAACCATTAGTGCTATCATGAAGTAGTTTTTGTGTGGGGGAAATTTGAAGTAGTTAGCCAGATCGCTAGAGAATTGATGAGGGTAGTCTACAGGATGCCCCATCGCAGCCTCGTGTTGCTTCATTTAATCCGAATATTGTCACCCCTTTCTTTCACCTCTCGCAAGGAAACCTTCCCTCAATCTCCGTCGGCTAGCCTGAGATTGTCCTCTCCTCCAAGCATCACTCTAGCGACCTGTAGGCTAGGGGTTTGATATGCCTCTAGTGTATCTATAAACTTTGATTGTTCCATGCTGATATATTATCATTCTAGGATAGTTTTTGGACATTATTTTTACCAATTTATAATATTTTTGAGCACTAACCTATTGACCCAGTGCCTAGTGTCAGTTGTTGTTTCCTGCATGTTTTTTTACTTTCTAGGTTTACAGTACCAAACAAAGTCCAATTGCCACGAAACTTTTTGATGATTTTTTTGGACCAAAAAAAGACCTGGAAGCTTCGGAAGGTGGTTGGGAGGCGCACGAGAGCTCCACCACACATCAGGTGCTCCCTAAGGGGGGCTGATATGTGGTGGCCCCCTAGTGGCTCTCCCGACATCCCTCTCTGGCATATAAATGCTCTAATATATTCCAAAAACCCTAGAGGAGGTTCCAAAACACTTTTTACGCTACTGTAAGTCTCTGTTCTGACGGGAGCCCATCTAGAGCTTCGTTCCGACACCCTGCCAAAGGGGGGATCGATCACGGAGGGCCTCTTCATCAACCTTGCTGCCCTCATGATGATGTGTGAGTAGTTCACCACAGACCTATGGGTTTGTAGGTAGTACCTAGATGGCAATCTCTCTCTCTCTTGATCTTCAATACAATGTTCATCGTATCTTTGTCTTGATCTATCTGATGCAATCCCTTTGTATGGTGCGTTTGTTGGGATCCGATGAATTGTGGGTTTATGTTCAGATTATTCATGAAAAATATTTGAGTCAAACCTGATTACTATGATTCTTATTTGCATGATCAATATAGCTTCATAATGTTCTTCGATCTATTGAGATAGTTTGTCCAACTAGATTGATATTTCTTCGGTGGGAGTGGTGCGTTGTGGTAGGTACAACCTGACGAGTTTCTATATCCCAGTCACAAAGTAGGGGACAAGATACGTCTTTGTGTTGCTGCTACTAAGGATAAAATGATGGGGTTAATTCACATTGATTGAGTTTAATTTGTCTACATCATGTCCTCGTTTTCCAAGCATTACTCTGTTTTACTTAATACTCTAGATGCATGCTAAATAGCGGTCGATGAGTGGAGTAATAGTAACAGGAGTAGGCAAGAGTCCGCCTATTTGCTTATGGATGTGATGCCGATATAAACATGATCATTGTCGTGAGAATCGCATAACTATTCGCTTTTCTATCAATTGTCCAACAGTAATTTGACTACCCATCGTATGCTATTTTTATGAGAGATACCACTAGAGGACACTATGGCCCCTGGGTCTATTTACTTATATATTTACAAACACTACTATTACCTTGTTGCCATTTATTTGATTTTGTTTTTGTCGTGGTATTTCTAT
Organism: Hordeum marinum; assembly: GCA_022496015.1. Taxonomy (NCBI): domain Eukaryota; kingdom Viridiplantae; phylum Streptophyta; class Magnoliopsida; order Poales; family Poaceae; genus Hordeum; species Hordeum marinum. The sequence goes on from CM039672.1 coordinate 394,754,784, forward strand.
GCAGATGCGAGGGGATGGCTTAGATCGTGGTTTAGGGCCGATGGGCACCGCGGCATCCGGAGGCGGGTGGTGGCGCGAGACACATGACATCAAAACTACCCAGGTTCAGGGCCCTCTAGAAGAGGTCAAACCCCTAGTCCTGCCTGAGTGACTATAGGTGATCACAATACAGGTGGTGCTCTTTGAGATGTTCATGAGGGAGAGGGAGGAGCTCTAGCTACCGACCTCTAGGACTCTATTTTGTGAGAATGTGGGTGTGTGTTCCCTCTCTGTCGACCCCCTTCTCAGGAGGGCCCGGGGCTAGCTTTATAGTGTAGCCGGGTGATTACAACGTAGGGGGAAAGAGGAGCGGGCCCTAGTCGTCAGCCTCTCTGGCTGTCCTTGGGACTTGTTGGGGATATTACCCACATTTTCACCCTACCAGGAGAATGACCTGGCCCATCATTTGGCGGCTCATACGAGCGCCGTGTTTTATCGGGTCAACCTGGACGGCAAGGCTCAAGGACCAATGTGCATCCCGAGGAAGGCGGCTCATGGAACGGGCCTGGAGGGACGGCTCACACAGAAGGTCCAAGGAAAGGAAAGATTCCCTCACAAAGGTAACATGACCCGTATTAGGGTTCAAGAGAGACTAGTCCTAATCCTATTTCTAGTAAGACTCTACATGTAAACCTACCCCTTCAAACTATATAAGGAGGGGTAAGGCATCCCAAGAGAGACAATTTCAAGTCATTAGAGATAGACAGATTAGAGGCTGTCGAGACTAGAGGTAGCGATTCCACACCCTTGTAATCGAAATCATCCTCATCATCAATAAACACAAAGCAGGACGTAGGCTTTTACCTTCATTGGAGGGGCCGAACCTGGGTAAACTTGCGTCTCTCGATTCCGACCAACCCCTCTCAAGCCGTTACCTAGTTGCGATGGCCTTACATCTAAGTTCTCTCACATAGACATGATGTCATGATAACACGACGACAATTAACGTCTACCGTGAAGCCATCAGATGATGGTGTTGTGTTTTTGAAGAAAGCCCTTCAGGGATAAAAAAACTCACAATTGACCAGATGAATAAATAACCGACACGGAGAGTCGTCCAAGAAGACACAGCATGAGACAACCTTGGACAGAGCTGACAATATGGCGTCAGATCGAGTTATAATAAATTAGGGTTGCGGTCTATTCCGCCACCGCTTTCCCGCGAAATCACCAAGTTGCTCTAATCGGCCGAATCCGTCGAAATCGGTTAGACGACTACAATAGCAGTAGGCGCCAGCACCCAAGGCCAACCAGAAGGTACAAGAAGTACTACCAGTACGCACTTGAAGATTTGATGGACTGATCGACAGATCAAGAACTACCACCGATTCATCTTCACATCAAGACAAAAAAAGAAATAATAGAAAAAGAAGGGGGAGAAGCGAAGTTCACGACCAGGAAGTGAAGACGGACTGGAGATACGAGGCAGGCCACGACCCGGACAAGGCGTGGATGCACCAAGCCGTCTCCGTGCCGGAAGCATCGAGCCTTGGGCCAGCGCACACCTGCGCTTCGGGCCGCCGCTGCGCCAGCTTACCTCGACCGGCCGCCCTCGCTGCATATCGCCCCGCTCCGGGTCACCCCCGCTGCGCCTCGCCGGCCGCCGCCTCGCCTCACCTCGACCGGCCGCCGCGGGCACGCACGTCGACCTGCAGGACCTCCTCCTCTGCCTCACCTTTGACAATATCTGCGGCCTCGCCTTCGGCAAGGACCCGGAGACACTCGCCCGTGGCCTCCCCGAGAACGCCTTCACCACCTCCTTCGAGCGCGCCCCGGAGGCCTGCAAAGTCATTTTTACCGGTTCCGGTAGCTACCGGTGGTGTTGCTATCTATGAAATACTCGCATACGTAAAGTTGTGGGACCATATGCATGTGTATATTAAAGTATAGTTTAAATTATCTTTTGTATTTCTGTTTTTAATCAAATCATAGTCAGGTCAGTGGAGCCATACCAGGTGAAAGAGAGAGTCTCACCTGACGATGCATGTGGTGGAGTGATATAAATCCTTTCATTTCATTTTCTTTGTAGCAATTTCATTCATTCGTATCTTTTAAATTATACTGTTATTTTTGAAATATTTTATATATTTGAATTCCTGACACCAAGAGCTTTAGATTAAGATCAAACTTGGATGCATTTCAACATGTTTTTATTTCAACATTTCAAATGAGTCAAATCAGATTTTGAAAATAAGTAAAATAAGTTTTTTTAATTCGGTGAAACCAATGTCATGAAATAAGTGAAATATTTTTACATGATTTTGTGTTGAAATAAGTTTATTTAATCCGATGCAACCAATGTTTTGAAAACAAGTGAAATTAGATTAAGATCAAACCTGGATGCATTTCAACATGTTTTAATTTCAACGTTTCAAATGAGTGAAATCAGATTTCGCAAATAAGTGAAATAAGTTTCTTTAATTCGGTGAAACCAATGTTCTGAAACAAGTGAAATTGAATTTTTACATGATTGTGTTGTTGAAATAAGTTTCTTTAATTCGGTGAAACCAATCTTTAGAAATAAGTGAAATTGAATTTTTGCATCTTTTTTTTTAAATAAGCGAAATAAGTTTCTTTAATTCGGTGAAACCAATGTTTTGAAGTAAGTGAAATTTAATTTTTGTTGACTGAAATATATTTTCAGAACTGAGTGAAATTATTACTTCCATATGAGTGAAATATGTTTCTTCAGGTGAGTGAAATTGGTTTTTTGGACGTACAAAATTAGTTGAAATTTTTTTGATTAGTGAAAAATATATTTCTCGAAGGAGTGCAATGTGCCTTTTAAAATTAGTGAAATACGTTTTGGAAGCAAGTGATACATTGCTTTTTGAATTATGTGAAATAGGTTTTTCGAATTGAGTGAAACCAATTTCATGAAATGAGTGAAATCATTGTCAATGAGTGAAATCGTTTCTTGAAATGAGTGAAATATAATTTTTTAAACGAGATAACTGGTTTTCTCAAATGAGTGAAATATATTTTCTCAAATGAGTGAAATATGTGTTTTAAAATCATTAAAATGAATGTTTAACGATGAGTGAAATAAGTTATGGAATAGTGAAACACTCTTATGTTTTATGAAGGTTATTTCAATTAAGATGAATTGAAATATATAAAATAAAAAGTAGTTCAAATATATCCAAGATTGATCTTGAACTGAAGGTCTTGTCGTCACGATTTCAAATATATAAAAAAATTCAAAAATGAACATTCGGCGTAAAACATATCAATCATTCAAAAAATAAGAAGGAAATAAAATGCATGACATTATGCCAGGAGACAATGCATGCATGCGTCGGTCCCTCTTCATTGATGATTAGTATGTTCTTTCTTCCAAAAAGACTGACATAGTCAGACATGTCAGACCGTATTTGCAAAGTATAGCAAGGAAATGGATTTACGGGCTTATACGCATTGCTGACGCACAAATCTTGGCCAGAAAGATGAATGGTGGATTGAACACCGGTAGCTACCGGAACGGTAGAATTACTTATTCACACGGAGGCCACACTCAACCGGTTCATCTTCCCGGAGTGCGTGTGGCGGTGCAAGAAGTGGCTGGGCCTCGGCATGGAGACCACGCTGGCGTGCAGCGTCACGCACGTCGACCGTTACCTCTCCGCCGTCATCAAGACGCGCAAGCTCGAGCCCGCCGGCAAGAGCGACAGGTCCACGCCGCATGACGACCTCCTGTAGCGCTTCATGCGCAAGGGGGCTTACTCCGACGACTCCCTGCAGCATGTGGTGCTCAACTTCGTCCTCGCCGGCCGCGACACCTCCTCGGTGGCGCTCTCCTGGTTCTTCTGGCTGGCTGGTCTCGACCCACCCCGCCGTGGAGCGCAAGATCGTGCGCGAGCTCTGCGCCGTCCTGGCCGCGTCCCGCGGCGCAGACGACCCGGCATTGTGGCTCGCCGCCCCGTTCGACTACGAGGAGCTGGACGGCCTCGTGTACCTCAAGGCGGCGCTCTCGGAAACCCTCCGGCTGTACCCGTCCGTGCTGGAGGACCCCAAGCACGTGGTCGCCGACGACTACCTCCCTGACGGCACGTTCGTGCCGGCTGGGTCGTCGGTGACGTACTCCATCTACTCGGTTGGGCGCATGAAGACGGTGTGGTGGAGGACTGCCTCCAGTTCCGGGTTCCGGCCGGAGCGTTGGCTGTCGGCCGACGGCGCCAAGTTCGAGCCGCACGACTCGTACAGGTTCGTGGCGTTCAACGCTGGGCTGCGCATATGCCTGGGCAAGGACCTGGCGTACCTGTAGATGGAGAACATCGTCGGGAGCATCCTCCTCTGTCACCACCTCGCCGTGGCGCCGGGGCATCGCGTGGACCAGAGGATGTCGCTCACGCTGTTCATGAATCACGCACTAATAGAAAATAGGGCATCGGTTCGGTTCGGGCTGGACAGCTTATTAGTCCCGATTCAGCCATTAATCGGGACTAATGAAAGCAACAGTCCCGGTTCGGGAGGCCAGGGGGCCGGGCGGGCCATGTGGGGCATTGGTCCTGGTTCGTAGGACATCTTTGATCCCGGTTCCATACATAAACCAGGACCAATGTGCCTCGTTCCTGGCCCACAACCATTGGTCCCGGTTCGTGGCTAGAACCGAGACCAAAAGGGGTGACCGTTCGTCTGGTGCGAATCCCTTTAGTCCTGGTTGGTGGCTCAAACCGGAACTAAAGGTTCGAACGGTTCGCATCCCATGACGTTTCACGGTTTGAGGAAGAGGCAACTGTTCCGAGCACTTCGCCCATTTCTCTTATTCTCCTTTCTTCTTCTCCTCCATTCTCCTCTCTTCTTCCCCATATCTTCTACCATGAATCCAATCACTCGCTACGGGGAGGTGCTCGCACATGGCACGACCAATCTTGATGTCGTCTACACGAACGACCGCGCCATGGTGCCGCGTTTTCTTTTCCTTTTGCAGAAATGGCTTGAAGTGGCGGATGAGAAAGACAAGTTCATAGGGCTTGATCTTGAGTACACGGCCAAGCAAGAAGATGTTACCGTCATCCAGCTATGTTTCAAGAAACATGTGATGATCTTTCAATGGGCAAGGTGAGTTTTGAGGGGTTTTTTGATCAATTAATAATTTATAAATTATGATAAAAATTGCATAGGATAGAAATATGTTGCATTTTGAATCCTATTGGAAAGATCAATATTTCTTTTAAGTTTGTAGTGAATAATAATTTTCCTTGTTGCAAAACGTGGGAGAACATATATGTCATATAGTTAATTTAGGGTTTCTTCATCAATTCATAAGATATGAAAATTGCATATATATAGGATATAGCAATATATATGTTCTATTTTGAATCCTACGGCAAAGATCAATTTCTCTTAAGTTGTAGTGAAATAATTTTCGATTTTTTTATGATATTAATTACTGTTCACCGGGCTCAAATGAGCCCGGGAGCAAAAACTATGCGTCTTCCTCTTTTGTTGCAGCAAAATAATTTTCCTTTATATAGTTGCATATTATAATTCTGTCGAAATATACTTGTTGCAGCAGTATTTAACATTTGTTCCATTTTAATTTGTTGATGTTGCAGTAGTGACAAGCACTGCCCAACACTCATGGACTTCCTACGCAGCGGCATACATTTTGCTAGCATTGATGTAAGGAATGACAAGCTGAAGATGAGGCACAGCTTCGGTATTGAGATACCAGCTGGCTGCCTTATTGATATCCAAGACATATTCAGGCTTCGGTATGAGAGGACTTCGATGGCTTCTATGGCAGTCGCCTTGATCGACAACTATTACAGAGATATGAAGATCAAATTTCCCCTGGGGCAGCATACAGAGTGGGAGAGGACCCCACTTCAGCCTATGAACATTGAGTATGCAACAAAAGATGCATACATTGCATATGAGTTGTTTTGCAAGATTCGAACCATGAACTATGGGCAACGTCACCTCGTACCACCACCACCATGGGACGGATATTCTTCTGATTCAGACTAGATAGTAGTGTTCGCTTGGACGAGTACTTTCTGTAATGGATATCTGAACTATTATATATTACATATCTCTCTAGCTATTATATATTTGTAGTGCTTTTCAATTCAGTTTTTTCTTAAATTCCGATTGTGGCCGAGAACAATATACAGCAAAAAAGTGGGTTGTCATCGTTGGCAACAAGCACGCACACACCATGCCAACTTTCAACCTTTTCAGACTTTATTTGAAGTGCTTTTCAATTTCAGGGTCATTTAGCTCAAAAAAAGGTAAATGCATGAAAAATATCAAATGAAGTCAGAAAGGTTGAAAATTGATGATATGGCTTTGAATGGTGCATTTTGAACACACGAAAAGCCTGGAGTTCAAATAATTTCAAGAAAATGAAATGCCTTTTGTAACCGATGAGTTTCCGTCCGAAACCCCGATACTTCGAAAGAGACTGTCCGTTTTGTACGCGAAGTGCATCCTGCTTTTACCGTAACCCTCCAAACTTTTTAGCACATTCTATGTGGGTGAAATGTTGATACCATGCCAAGTTTCAACCTTTTCAGACTTCATTTGAAGTGCTTTTCAATTTCAGGGTCATTTAGCTCAAAAAAATCAGTAAATGCATCAAAAATATCAAATGAAGTCAGAAATGGTTGAAAATTGATGATGTGGCTTTGAATGGTGCATTTTGAACACACAAAAAGCTTGGAGTTCAAATAAGTTCAAAAAAATGAAATGCCTTTTCTAACCGATGAGTTTCCGTCCGAAACCCCGATGCATCGAAAGAATCTGTCCGTTTGTACGCGAAGTGCATCCTGCTTTTGCCGTAACCCTCTCAACTTTTTAGCACATGCTATGTGGGTGAAATGATGATACCATGCCAACGTTCAACCTTTTCAGAGTTCATTTGAAGTGCTTTTCAATTTCAGGGTCATTTAGCTCAAAAACAACAGTAAATGCATGAAAAATATCAAATGAAGTCAGAAAGGGTTGAAAAATTGATGATGTGGCTTAGAATGGTACATTTTGAATACACGAAAAGCCTGGAGTTCAAATAAGTTCAAGAAAATGAAATATCTTTTGTAACCGATGAGTTTCCGTTCGAAACCCCGATACTTCGAAAGAGACTGTCCGTTTTGGACACAATACTTCGAAAGAAACTTGATATTATATACAATTCATGAAACTAAAATTATCAAAGTTATTTTTGTTAAAAAAATTAATAGCAAAAAAAATATTCATAAAGTATTTTTTGTTAACAACTTTTAATATGCAAAGAAATAACATAAAAAATAGCAAAAGTGAAAATAGATGCGGTTACACTGAAATTCAGCCTAAATTCAAAGTGCTAGTTAGGCACCTAACTAGCCTGTTGATTTAGGCCGAATTTCAGTATCAACGCATCTATTATCACAATCAGAGGAGCTCAACGTAACAGTCGCAACGGGGCTTATAAGGAGGTTCGGGCAACCTTTGCTTGGCGAGGTGGGACTAAACTCCCACCACACTGCTGTGCAAGGCCATTGGTCCCGGTTGGTGGCCCCAACCGGGACCAACGCCACCCTTTCGTCCCGGTTTGTGCCACCAACCGGGACCAAAGGGCCTGTTTCCCGCCCTTTGGGCTGCTGAAAACAGGGCTTTGGTCCCGGTTGGTGGCACCAACCGGGACCTTTACCAAAGGTCCCTGTTTTGCGCCCTTTGGGCGGCGGAAAATAGGGCATTGGTCCCGGTTGGTGCGACAAACCGGGACTAAAGGTAGCATTTATCCCGGTTGGGGCCACCAATCGGGACCAATGCTCGTTCTATATGACAAGCACTTAGCAAAATTCACAGTTTTCATTCCACTTCGCCCTCGTCGCCGCCCCGAGCCCGCCGTCGTCGTTCCCATCCCCGTCGCCGCCCGCGTAGCCGCCCCGTCGCCTCCCCCGTCGCCCCTGTCGCCTTTCCCGCCTCCTCGTCGCCTCCCCCGCCGTCCCCGTCGCCTCCCCCGTCGCCTCGCCCACCGCCCCCGTCACCTCACCCATCGCCGCCCCGCTCCCGTCGCCGCCCCCTAATCCGTCGCCTCCCCCGCCGCCCCCGTCACCGCCCCGCCCCGTCGCCGCCCCGTCGCCGTCGCCGCCCTGTCGCCGTCGCCGCCCCGCCCCCGTCATCGCCCCGTCGCCGCGCCCGCTGTGAGCCTCCGCCGCCGCAGCTCGTTGCAATGTTTTTAAATATATGTTGATTTTTATGCTTTTTTAGTATGTGTATGCATGTTAGATTAGTATGTTTATGTTAGCTAGATTAGTATGTGTATGTTAGATTAGTATGTTTATGCTTTTTTAGTATGTTTATGTTAGCTAGATTAGTATGTGTATGTTAGATTAGTACGTGTATGTTAGATTAGTATGTTTATGCTTTTTTTAGTATGTTTATGTTAGCTAGATTAGTATGTGTATGTTAGATTAGTATGTTTATGCTTTTTTAGTATGTTTATGTTAGCTAGATTAGTATGTGTATGTTAGATTAGTATGTTTATGCTTTTTTAGTATGTTTATGTTAGCTAGATTAGTATGTGTATGTTAGATTAATACGTGTATGTTAGATTAGTATGTTTATGCTTTTTTTAGTATGTTTATGTTAGCTAGATTAGTATGTGTATGTTAGATTAGTATGTTTATGCTTTTTTTTTGAAAGTATATTAGTATGTTTATGTTAGATTAGTATGTGTATGTTGATTTTGGGTTTTATGAAAAATTAGTCGACGATGCCCGGCCCGCATCCTCGTCGTCGAGTAGTCCGCGAGAGCCTGCTTGATAGGCGCCATGTCCGGGACTAGGCTCTGCCGGGCTGGCACTGGGAGGTGCTACCTTCCTGGGCTCGGAGGTTGGTGAGAAATGCAGGTAACGTCGTCGACCCGGACCTTCTGTGGTGGCGGTCACGTGGGCCACTTTCGGTGCGGAGGGAGCCGGCACCCGCGGAGGTGGTACGTCGCCGTGTCAGGGAGGAGGACGAGCACGTCCGTCGTTACATGGTGGCGTTCGACGCCCGGTTTGACAATACCTGACAGATCCTTCAGGGATCTCACTTCAGTTATGATCCCGTGATGGTTCCTTATCTTTGAGTGTCCACCGTCGGCGACTCAGAGACCGCTAGTGAATCGAGTTCACCATCCTCCATTTTGGATTCTAGGATATTCGATCTGTATTAGTGATATTATATTCGAGGTCATTATAATTATTTATGTATTAGTGATATTTTATCGGTATAATGCGTGTGTGACTTTCGGTCCGCCGAGGCTTTACTTAGATAACTTTCATGTGTGTTCTTGATGGAGGAATCCCGACTGTTGTCATGGGGGGCTGTCACGCCCAAGATGCGCGTCTATCCGTTAAGGCACGAGGGTCTCGCAAGGGATAGAGACGCATCTTGCCGTTAGCAAGAATAGTATCATCACAACATAGAATACTGAATGAGAAGAGTATACAAGTTGGCTTACACTCGCCACATGCTAACTTACAATGTCACTCAAATCATAGCATCAAGTTGAACATAGGGTCCGACTACGGACGAAATCAAACGATAAAAGAAGTTGCAAATGATACTATCAAGCTATCCCAAAGATCACGACCAGGTCCTCTACTCATCCGGGTACGTCACGTACATCCTGCCTCTTTCCTCGTCATACTCCCACTGGAGCTGGGTAAGATCATCATGCAGGAACTCATCTAAACCTGTACCTGGAGTGTTGTAGTAAACTGTGAGCCACAGAGGACTCAACTATCATGTGCCCAGGTACCAAGACTATTCAAGCTTAAAGGTTGGGATGGGGTAAGTGTTTAGTTTGCAGCAACACTAAGCATATATGGTGGCTAGCTTACGCAACATGAAATAAACATGAGTGGCCTACGAAGATCGAGCGAATCTAGTATGATCTCTACGAGATCCTGAACACTTACTTACGTCAAACATAACCCCACCGTGTTCTCTCTCGGGTCATGATCACGAGCAGAGACGATCACGGTTACTCACATAGTTGGTGTATTTTAGTTAGAGTTTACTTCAAGTTTGCTACAACCGGGTGTTAAACAAATATCCAAGTTGCTACCTAACCGCGGGCACGGCTTTTCAAAAGATTTAACCCTGCAGGTGTGCTCCAACTAATCAATTACCAAATTAACCACACTCCATGGGAATACCTCGACCGCGGATCTCACGATCATCATAGGTAATTCCAAAGTAATTCCAACACCTCGAGTAAAACCCGAAGAAAGTCAGACTCCACACGCAAGACACTCGATAAAGGTAAAACGAATCTAGCAAGACCACCCGACGTGTCGACGAACCCGATAGGAGCCGAGTATCTTAGTCTCAGGACACGACGGATAAGCTACGCGTATGGAGGCCTCATGGAAATCTCCCAATTTTCCCTGGGTTGGCCCCGCACAGTGCTCTAGTTTGGACCAACACTCATGAGGAGCACTGGCCCGGGGGTTGATTAAATTATCCACGGGTTTGCAAGACCCTATGCAATTTTGTTTAGTTGTTAAGCAAATGTTGTACCAATGTTGGGTCTTGCCAGACAAGTTTTAATCTCAACCGAATAACAAGGGGGTCCCCATAACAACCCCGAGCATGTTAGGAGCGCAAAGTATGGAAAACATAACACCGGTAACAAGGAACTAATGGCGGTAATAGCGGAACAAATCACTTAGCAAAAGGCCAAGCCTCCCACTAATACCAAGATATATATGTGCATTAAATTAACTAACAGAATTTATTATGATATCCAAATCCATGTTCTCACATGGAACTGTTGGGGAACGTCGCATGGGAAACAAAAATTTTCCTACGCACACGCAAACCTATCCATGGTGATGAGCATCTACGAGAGGGAGAGTGGATCTACGTACCCTTGTAGATCGCTAAGCGGGAAGCGTTAAGAAACGCGGTTGGTGTAGTCGAACATCTTCGCGATCCAAATCGCCGAGCGTCCCGCGATCTCATCACGATCCGTCCCGCGATCCAATCACGATCCGTCCCGTGAACTCATCACGATCCGTCCCGCGATCTCATCACGATCCGTCTCACGATGTTGATCACGATCTGTCCCGCGAACTCATCACGATCCGTTCCGCGATCTCATCACGAACCGTCTCGCGATCTCGATCACGGTCCTTCCGATCTAGCGCCGAACGGACGGCACCTCCGCGTTCAGCACACGTGCAGCTTGATGACGATCTCCACCATCTTGATCCAGCAAGAGGAGGTGGAGAGGAGAGAGTTCACCGGCAGCGTGACGGCGCTCCGGTGATGGTGGTGGAGTGATTCCGGCAGGGCTTCGCCTAAGCGCCGCGGAAAACCGATCTAGAGGAGAAACTGTGCACCGGTGAAACGGGTAGCACGTGGCCGGAAATTCTATCCAAAAACCACCCAATCCACTAGTATATATAGGAGGAGAGGAGAGGAGAGGCAGCCAAGGCCTTTGGGTCGGCCGAAATAGGAGGTGGGAAGAAATCCTACTTCACCTCCAATCCTAGTTGGAGTAGGATTGCCTCCTATTGGCTGATTTTCCACTTTTTGCTTTAGGACTTTCTCTCCTGCGCCATGGGCCTTTGTGGCTGTTTTCCCAGCCCACTAAGGGCTGGTTATTATTCTCCCACAGCCCATGGACCTCTTGGGGTCGAAATACCCCTCCCGGAGGCCTCCCGGTACACTACCGGCACTCCCGGTACACTACCGGCACTCCCGGTACACTACCGATGAGCCCGAAACTTTTCCGGAAACCAAACTGGGACTTCCTATATATGAATCTTTACCTCCGGACCATTCCGGAGCTCCTCGTGATGTCCGGGATCTCATCCGGGACTCCGAACAAACTTCGGTCACCACCATACATAACTCTACACTACCGAAACGTCACCGAACCTTAAGTGTGCAGACCCTGCGGGTTCGAGAACTATGTAGACATGACCGAGACACCTCTACGGTCAATAACCAATGGCGGGACCTGGACATCCACATTGGTTCCTACATATTCTACGAAGATCTTTATCGGTCGAACCTCTATGTCAAGGATTTAGTTAATCCCGTATAACGTCCCCTTTGTTCTTCGGTATGTTACTTGCCCGAGATTCGATCGTCGGTATCTCCATACCTAGTTCAACCTCGTTACTGGCAAGTCTCTTTACTCGTTCCGTAATACAAGATCCCGTGACTAACACTTAGCCACATTGCTTGCAAGGCTTGTTGTGATGTTGTATTACCGAGTGGGCCCTGAGATACCTCTCCGTCACACGGAGTAACAAATCCCAGTCTCGATCCATGCCAACTCAACAAACACCATCGGAGATACCTGTAGAGCACCTTTATAGTCACCCAGTTACGTTGCGATGTTTGATACACACAAGGCACTCCTCCGATATCCGTGAGTTGCATGATCTCATGGTCATAGGAACATATACTTGACATGCAGAAAACAGTAGCAATAAACTGACACGATCATATGCTATGTTTGTAGTTTGGGTCTTATCCATCACATCATTCTCCTAATGATGTGATCCCGTTATCAAATGACATCTCATGTCCATGGCTAGGAAACCTTAACCATCCTTTGATCAACGAGCTAGTCCATTAGAGGCATACTAGGGACATGGTTTTGTCTATGTATCCACACATGCATTTAAGTCTCCGATCAATACAATTATAGCATGGATAATAAACGATTATCATGAACAAGGAAATATGATAATAACTAATTTATTATTGCCTCTAGGGCATATTTCCAACAGTCTCCCACTTGCACTAGAGTCAATAATCTAGTTCACATCACCATGTGATTCGCATTGTTATGAATCTAACACCCAATGAGTTTTGGGGCTCGATCATGCTTTGCATGTGAGAGAGGTCTTATAGTCAACGGGTCTGCGATATTCAGATCCGTGTGTACTTTGCAAATCTCTATGTCAAACCGTAAACACTGCTACCACACTCCACTTGGTACTATTTCCAAATGGCTGCTCCACTATACGTATCCAGATTGCTACTACTAGTCATCTGGATAGGTGTTAAAGCTTGCATCGACGTAACTCTTTACGACGAACTCTTTATCACCTCCATAATCAAGAAACATTTCCTTAGTCCTCTGGTTACTAAGGATAATTCCGACCGCTGTCCAGTGATCCACTCCTGGACCACTCTTGTACCCCCTGACAGACTCGTGGCAAGGCACACATAGGTGCGGTACACAGCATGGCATAATATAGAGCCTATGGCTAAGGCATAGGGGACGACATTCATCCTTTCTCTTTCTTCTGCCGTTGTCGAGCTTTGAGTCTCACTCAACTTCACACCTTACAAATCAGACGAGAACTATTTCTCTGGCTGATCCATTTTGAACTCTTTCAAAATCTTGTCAAGGTATGCACTCATTGAAAGTCTCATCAAGCATCTTGATCTATCTCTATAGATTTTGATGCTCAACAATTAGGTAGCTTTATCCAGGTCTTCATTTGAAAAACACTTTTCAAACAACCTTTTATGCCTTCCAGAAATTCTACATTATTTCCGATCAACAATATGTCAACCACATATACTTATCAGAAACTCTATAGTGCTCCCATTCACTTTATTGCAAATACAAGTTTCTCGTAAACTTTGTATAAACTACAAAAACTTTGATCACCTCATCAAAGTGTATATTCCAACTCCGAGATGCTTGCTTCAGTCCATAGAAGGATCACTGAAGCTCTCTCATCTTTTAGCATCCTTAGGACTGACAAAACCTTCTGGTTGTATCACATACAACCTTTCCTTAAGTAAACCGTTAAGGAAACGACGTTTTGACATCCATCTGCCAGATTTCGTAATTGAAAATGCAGCAACTGCTAACATAATTCCAACAGACTTTTAGCATCGCTACGAGTGAGAAAGCCTCCTCGCAGTCAACTCCTTGAACTTGTCACAAACAACTTTGCAACAAGTCGAGCTTTACAAATGGTGACATTCACCATCAGTGTCTGTCTTCATTCTAAAGGTCCATTTGTACTCAACGACCTGCCGTCTAACGAGCAAGTCTACCAAAGTCTATACTTGGTTTTCATAAATGGATCCTATCTCGGATTTCATGGTCTCTAACCATTTGTCGGAATCCGGGCCCATCATCGCTTCTCCATAGCTCGTAGGTTCATCGCTGTCCAACAACATGACCTCGAAGACAGGGTTGTCGTACCGCTTAGGAGCAGTACACATCCTTGTCGACCCACGAAGTTCGATAGTAACTTGATCCTGAAGCTTCATGATCATCATCATTAACTTCCTCTTCAACTAACGTAGGCTTCACAGAAACATCTTTCTGCGCTGCGCTACTCTCTGGTTGAACAAAGGTTTAACAACCTCATCAAGTTCTATCTTCCTCCCACTCAATTCTTTCGAGAGAAACCTTTCCTCGAGAAAGGATCCGTTTTAGTAACAACCACTTTGCACTCGGATCTGAGATAGAAGGTTCACCCAACTGATCTTAGGGTATTCTATGAAGATGCATTTGTCCGCCTTGGGTTCGACCTCATTAGGTGAAAACATTTTTCACACAAGTGCCGCAGCCCCAAGTATTAAGAAACGACAGCTTAGGTTTCTATCAAACCATAATTCATATGGTGTCATCTCAACGGATTTAGATGGTGCCCTATTTAAAGTGAATGTAGTTGTCTCTAATGCATAACCCCAAAATTATAGTAGTAAAACGACAAGAGACATCATAGCACGCACCATGTCCAATAGAGCATAACTATGATGTTCGGACACACCATCACACTATGGTGTTCCAGGTGGCGTTTAGTTGTGAAACAACTTTCACATTGTCTTAAGTTGTATGCCAAACTCGTGACTCAGATATTCACCTCCACGATCATATCGCAGTCATTTTTATCTTCTTGTCACGATGATCTTTAAACTTCACTCTGAATTTGCTTGAACCTTTCAAACGATTCAGACTTGTGTTTCATTAAGTAAATATACACTATATCTACTCAAATCATCAGTGAAGGTAAGAAAATAACGATATCCACTGCACACTACAAGACTCACTAGATTGCATACATCAACATGTATCATTTCCAATGAATCACTTGCCCGCTCCATCCAACGGGGTCCTTTAGTCATCTTGCCCAAGAGGCATGGTTCGCATGTCTCAACCGATTCGAAATCGAATGAGTCCAAATATCCATCAGCATGGAGTTTCTACATGCGCTTTATACCAATATGACATTTAGCGGCAGTGCCACAAGTATGTGGTACTATCATTATTAACTTTGTATCTTTTGACATCAATGTTATGAACATGTGTAATACTACGATCAAGATTTCAACAAACCATTCTCACTGGGTGCATGACCATTGAAGGTATTATTCATGTAAACAGAATAACCATTATTCTCTAACTTAAATGAATAACCGTATTGCAATAAACATGATCTAATCATGTTCATGCTCAACGCAAAACACCAAATAACATTTATTTAGGTTCGTCACTAATCCTGAAGGTAGAGAGAGCGTGCGATGTTGATCACATCAACCTTGGAAACACTTCCAACACATATCGTCACCTCACCCTTAGCTAGTTCTCCGTTTATTCCGTAGCTTTTATTTCGAGTTACTAACATTTAGCAACCGAACCGGTATCCAATACCCAGGTGCTACTAAGAGTACTAGCAAGGTACACATTAGTAACTCGTATATCAAATATACTTCTATCAATGTTGCCAGCCTTCTTATCTACCAAGTATCTAGGGTTGTTCCGCTTCAGCGACCTCTCACCTCATAATAGAAGCACTTAGTCTCGGGTTTGAGTTCAACTTTGGGTTGCTTCACTGGAGCAGCAACTGACTTGCTATCCATGAAGTTTCCCTCCTTGATCTTGCCCTTTTCGAAACTAGTGGTTTGATTAACCATCAACACTTGACGCTCCTTCTTGATTTCTACCTTCGCGGTGTCAAACATCGCGAACAGCTCAGGGATCAATACTTCTATCCCTGGTGTATTATAGTTCATCACTTAAGTTCTAGTAGCTTTAGTGACAGTGACTTGGAGAACTATATCAATCACTATCTTATCTGGAAGATCAACTCCCACTTGATTCAAGCGATTGTAGTACCCAGACAATCTGAGTACATGCTCAACGATTGAGCTATTCTCCTTCATCTTACAGGCAAAGAATCTTGTTGGAGATCTCATATCTCGCAACACAGGCACGAGCCTGAGATCACAATCTCTGCCCCTAGAACATCTCATATGTTCCGTGACGTTCAAAACGTTTCGGAGCCTCAATTCTAAGCCGTAATGCATGACGCACAAAACTATCAAGTAGTCATCGAAACGTGCCTGTCAGATGTTCACAACATCTATAGACGACGCTAGAGGGGGTGGCGCACCGAGCGGTGCATTAAGGACATAAGCCTTCTGTGCAGCAATGAGGACAATCCTCAGATCACGGACCCAGTCCGCAATATTGCTACCAACATCTTTCAATTCTATTTCTCTAGGAACATATAAAAATACAAGGGAGCCACAACGCGAGCTAGTAATCTACAACATAATTTGCAAAGACACTTTGACTATGTTCATGATAATGAGTTCAATTAATCATATTATTTAAGAACTCCCACTCAAATTGACATCCCTCCGATCATTCGAGTGATACATGATCCAAATTCACCAACTCAAGTCCGATCATCACGTGAGTTGAGGTGGCTGCAATGGTGAACATCATTATGTTGATCATATCTACTATATGACTCATGTTCGACCTTTCGGTCTCTCGTGTTCCGAGGCCATGTCTGTACATGCTAGGCTCGTCAAGTTTAACCCGAGTGTTCTGCGCGTGCAAATCTGGCTTGCACCCGTTGTATGTGAACGTAGAGTCTATCACACCCGATCATCACGTGGTGTCTCAACACGACGAACTTTCGCAACGGTGCACACTCGGGGAGAACACAGTTCATCTTGAAATTCAAGTGAGGGATCACCTTATAATGCTACCGCCGTACTAAGCAAAACAAGGTGCATAAAAGGATTAACATCTCATGCAATTCATAAGTGACATGATATGGCCATGAACTTGTGTTTAAGATCTCCATCTTCGAAACACCGGCATGATCTCCATCGTCACCGGCACAACACCATGATCTCCATCATCTTGATCTCCATCAATGTGTTGCCATTGGGGTTGTGGCGCCAGCCCTGCTTCTACTTCTATTGCTACTGCTTAGCGATAAAGTAAAGCATTACATAGCGCTTAATGATTGACACGCAGGTCATACAATAATTAAAGACAACCCTATGGCTCCTGCCGGTTGCCGTACTCAACGACATGCAAGTCGTGAAATTCTATACATCACATGATCATCTCATACATCACATATATCTCATCATGTAATTGGCCATATCACATCACAACATACCCTGCAAAAACAAGTTAGACGTCCTCTAATTGTTGTTGCATGTTTTACGTGGCTGCTATGGGTATCTAGCAAGAACGATTCTCACCTACGCATAAACCACAACGGTGATACACTAGTTTGCTTTTCAACCTTCTCAAGGACCGCCTTTGTCGAATCCGATCCAACTAAAGTGAGAGAAACTGTCACCCGCAAGCCATCTAGGCAACAAGTTGCGTCGAGGGAACCGGTCTCTCGTAAGCGTACGAGTAATGTTGGTCCGGGCCGCTTCATCTCACAATCCCGCTGAACCAAAATACGACCAAGGGAGGAAGCAATCTAAGCATCAACGCCCACAAACCTTTTGTGTTCTACTCGAGATCTCATCGAACCATCAACCTGGCTCTGATACCACTGTTGGGGAACGTCGCATGGGAAACAAAAATTTTCCTACGCACACGCAAACCTATCCATGGTGATGAGCATCTACGAGAGGGAGAGTGGATCTACGTACCCTTGTAGATCGCTAAGCGGGAAGCGTTAAGAAACGCGGTTGGTGTAGTCGAACATCTTCGCGATCCAAATCGCCGAGCGTCCCGCGATCTCATCACGATCCGTCCCGCGATCCAATCACGATCCGTCCCGTGAACTCATCACGATCCGTCCCGCGATCTCATCACGATCCGTCTCACGATGTTGATCACGATCTGTCCCGCGAACTCATCACGATCCGTTCCGCGATCTCATCACGAACCGTCTCGCGATCTCGATCACGGTCCTTCCGATCTAGCGCCGAACGGACGGCACCTCCGCGTTCAGCACACGTGCAGCTTGATGACGATCTCCACCATCTTGATCCAGCAAGAGGAGGTGGAGAGGAGAGAGTTCACCGGCAGCGTGACGGCGCTCCGGTGATGGTGGTGGAGTGATTCCGGCAGGGCTTCGCCTAAGCGCCGCGGAAAACCGATCTAGAGGAGAAACTGTGCACCGGTGAAACGGGTAGCACGTGGCCGGAAATTCTATCCAAAAACCACCCAATCCACTAGTATATATAGGAGGAGAGGAGAGGAGAGGCAGCCAAGGCCTTTGGGTCGGCCGAAATAGGAGGTGGGAAGAAATCCTACTTCACCTCCAATCCTAGTTGGAGTAGGATTGCCTCCTATTGGCTGATTTTCCACTTTTTGCTTTAGGACTTTCTCTCCTGCGCCATGGGCCTTTGTGGCTGTTTTCCCAGCCCACTAAGGGCTGGTTATTATTCTCCCACAGCCCATGGACCTCTTGGGGTCGAAATACCCCTCCCGGAGGCCTCCCGGTACACTACCGGCACTCCCGGTACACTACCGGCACTCCCGGTACACTACCGATGAGCCCGAAACTTTTCCGGAAACCAAACTGGGACTTCCTATATATGAATCTTTACCTCCGGACCATTCCGGAGCTCCTCGTGATGTCCGGGATCTCATCCGGGACTCCGAACAAACTTCGGTCACCACCATACATAACTCTACACTACCGAAACGTCACCGAACCTTAAGTGTGCAGACCCTGCGGGTTCGAGAACTATGTAGACATGACCGAGACACCTCTACGGTCAATAACCAATGGCGGGACCTGGACATCCACATTGGTTCCTACATATTCTACGAAGATCTTTATCGGTCGAACCTCTATGTCAAGGATTTAGTTAATCCCGTATAACGTCCCCTTTGTTCTTCGGTATGTTACTTGCCCGAGATTCGATCGTCGGTATCTCCATACCTAGTTCAACCTCGTTACTGGCAAGTCTCTTTACTCGTTCCGTAATACAAGATCCCGTGACTAACACTTAGCCACATTGCTTGCAAGGCTTGTTGTGATGTTGTATTACCGAGTGGGCCCTGAGATACCTCTCCGTCACACGGAGTAACAAATCCCAGTCTCGATCCATGCCAACTCAACAAACACCATCGGAGATACCTGTAGAGCACCTTTATAGTCACCCAGTTACGTTGCGATGTTTGATACACACAAGGCACTCCTCCGATATCCGTGAGTTGCATGATCTCATGGTCATAGGAACATATACTTGACATGCAGAAAACAGTAGCAATAAACTGACACGATCATATGCTATGTTTGTAGTTTGGGTCTTATCCATCACATCATTCTCCTAATGATGTGATCCCGTTATCAAATGACATCTCATGTCCATGGCTAGGAAACCTTAACCATCCTTTGATCAACGAGCTAGTCCATTAGAGGCATACTAGGGACATGGTTTTGTCTATGTATCCACACATGCATTTAAGTCTCCGATCAATACAATTATAGCATGGATAATAAACGATTATCATGAACAAGGAAATATGATAATAACTAATTTATTATTGCCTCTAGGGCATATTTCCAACAGGAACAACCTGCACCTACAACTAAGAACGCTATAAGAGGGGTTGAGCAGCGGTAACTTAGCCAATCAAAGGTTTGCTAGGAGGTGGAGGTTAGAGGTTGTCATGGCAACATGGGGGCTGATATCAAGTGGTAGGTAGCGCAATTGTAACGATAAGAGCGAGAAACTAGGAAGCAAACATAGTATCGGGATCCGGGTATGATCATCTTGCCTATTGGTTCTTCAGTGGAACAAGTAGCGGGATCCTCATAGTGATACTCTCCTGGTTCCTCGTACTCAGTATCAACACTCGCGTCTACCCAAGAGAAAGATCAACAATAAACATCCAACCAAGGTGCAATACACAATCAAAATGATGCATGATTCATTTATGAAGAGTTCTAACATGGCAATCCAAAACTAGTCATGTTTCAGGTGCAAAGTTGTTTCTTAATGAACCTGGACAGAACCTCATGATAAGTTATTTAGACATGCATGAACATGGAAATTATGGATGTAGCATGCAAAATCGATAGAAATGCATATAAAGATCGCAAAAAACGGAGTTACGGTTCTCGAGATACGCTCACGACAAGGTACGGAGGGAAAACACAAGACCACCAATACCTGGCTAATTCTTGGCATTCCAAGGTAGCCTCTGTATAGGTGAAGAAAAATCAATCACAATAGACTCAAGAATAAATCCATTCCATGGAGTATAGCTCCCACAAGTCACAAAACAAAATAACACCCAATCTGCCACACAACACCAACATAGCCATTTGAAAAGCCCACAACTTGAGCTATAGGAACCCTACAGCCACAAACAAGACATGGACATAATTTACTCAACACCCTCATCAACTTATCCAACTATAAAATCAGCATAAGAGGCACACATCAATATCCAAGAAGCAAACAAATTGGCATGATGACTCGGTTTTTCTAGGACTTAGAGAAAATTATAGTTTTCTGGAATATGTGATTATAAAGTAGCAAGTTGACAGTACTGGTTAAATATGCTAGAGAGCTCGTATTGGCATGAGAATTAATAGGATGGTGGATGACAATATCTACTACAAATAACTAACACTGAGCATGGTCAAATTCACAACACATTACAAGATACCATCCTCTCAACATGGCAAATCAATAACAGCAGACTCTCCAGACTTAGCCATTTTTCAAGCAGGTTGGCAGAAACAGAAAGTAGCTTACTAAACAGCATGTTTCCCACTTATCTAGGGACATAAAATAAATAACAAAATTACTGGGACATTTCCAACAACTTTAACTAACAAACTCACGTTGGCAAGAACTTAAAAGAATGCATAGATTAATTCACATTAAAAAGACAAAAGGGCATCACAGCATAACAATGCAGTTTTGTCAAGTTACCCCAAAGTCAAATCTGACTTCAAAGATGCATTCATGGGTTTATTCTACCCCAAATTCATTACTCATACCCATATGCTTGGATGGAACAAGAGGGAGAAACCCTAGGTCAAAATTAAGCCTCCCAAGGGCATGGGTGGCTTATGTTACTTATGAAACTTAATGAAAATGCCCCAAAATGACATGTGCTCCATAGATACATGATGGAAGTGTTTAATTAACATATTAGGGACTTGATAACATGGCATAGCATCAATTTGTAAGGGTGAAACTAGCTAGAGATAAACTATGCTCATGCACATAAGAGAACCTACACATGCAGCTACTCTTACACATGGGGATCTACACCTCCACACATACATACCCACATGCTCTCTTGCACAAGCACATGGAGTTACTTCAACATACACATAAGCACCTACACTAAACATAGCAAACACACCTACACATCCATATGTGCATATATGCACAAGTGCATACATGCACATGCACATACACATACACTTACATAACACACACACTCCCATAAGTGTGTGTATGTATAGCATACATACACACACATGTGTGTATGCAAGAAGCACACACACATAACCTACACTACACATACACCCACAAGAACACACACATAACCTACACATGTGCATACACACATATGTACCACATCTACACACACCCAACAGGGAAAAAAACACTCAAATAATGCACACACACATGTGTGTATATATACACTAAGGTATATATATATACACACACACCACACACACAGACAACAGCCACACCAGATCCCACCACACACACACACAACACGCATAGAACACCACGCACAGCACACGGGATCCGGCCCACGCATCGGATCCGCACACCACCCAGCACACGCGCACCAATCAAAAAAAAGGAAACCCGTGGCGGGGCTGGGGATTGAACCCCCGTCTGCCTGGTCTCAGCGCGGGCCGGCTACCACTGCGCTAGTGAGTCGATCATTACCAGTATAGGGGCCTCTGCCCTACTGAACTAACCCACGCGGCTAACTGAACCTGGCGACGACACAGCTAACTGACGGAGCCGAGCCAGAGCACGACGTGCACGCACTGGACACGACCAGATCCATGCCTACACATGATAAAACTCGACGCTTTGCACGGGGACGGATCGGGCACTCGACGGACCTAGCCACGGACACCAAACGCACGCTCACACAACACAGGGATCACGAGCTCACGACAGAGGCAGAGCTCGGAGCATCGGGACCTCCAGATCCACGGGCCAAGATGAACGGGTCGCGGCGAGGGCACTGGAGGTCGACTGCTCACCCAGGGGGTCGACGAAGACAACTGGGTGAAGGGGAGGCCGACGACGCTCGCCTGAGTCGAAGCAGAGAAGAACCCTGCCGGAGCGGGACATCGTCGACGTAGAGGAAGAAGAGGTCGTCGACACAGACGCGCTCTGGGCTTCCTATTGGCAAGAATGGACCGGGGAAAGGAGCCTCGAGCTTCTGGACATGCTGGTCACCGACGTCGTCGACGAAGCAGAGGGGGGGAACGCCGGCGATCTTCTCTCACACTCTGAACCTCTCTGGCTAACCGAACCTGCTTACCTTCAGAGAAGAAAGAAGGGGAAGAAGGAGGAGAAGGTGGCGGCGGAAGAGGAGGAACCCTACACGGATGCCCAGGGAGGGGAGGGTTTTAAAAAGGAGGCGAGGGGAAGCTCCGCGAGCCACGGTGGCCATGTGCGCTTCTCCTCGGAGGAGGAACGCGCCGGAGAAAAGAGAAAAGAAGGGGAGATGGGAGGCTGACGAGCAGGCCCGGAGCTTGCCTCGCTGGAAGGGGACGGCGACGCGCGCGCTCGGGCGGGGGGGGGAAGCTGGGCCTGCGGGCTATGTAGCTGGGCTGCGATGGGGAGGAAGCCCACACGCACACTCTATCTCACACACAAAAATAAACAGAGGTTTTTTTCTATTGTAACAAAACCAGCCATACCCAAGAAAATCCCGAGGGCATTTTAAAATGAATTTGAGCAAAACAAAAATACATTTGAGAAGAGGGAAAAGAGCACTATTTGAATAAATTAACAGATTGATTTATTGGTCAAATTGTTTGAACTGTTGTTTAAATAACAGCCCCTGTTTTAAAAAGAAAACAAAACCCAAGCACCTCCAAATAACAAAAACACCAATCTCATAATTCATAAGAATAATAGGGCCACCTTTTGAACATTTTTAAACAAATAAAACAACAAGTAATTATGATCATTAAAATAATAGGGAGAGATGGGGAGAAGGAAGGTGGTGTTTGAAAGAGAGGAGAGAGGGAAGAAAGAGGTTGCACACACATGGCACCCACCACACACAAACATCACACACATCACAAACCAACACCTCATCACCATACATCATAGCAAGCACAAGAAAACCAACATGGCATATAAACATGAAATGAGAATGATGCATGATGATGCATGAATGCAAACACATGAATACCAAGTTGGAAAACATCTCATAGCTCATAACACAAGGTTCATGCATGGGGTTACATGCCAAATAAGGTAGGGACATCACTTGGGATGTCACAGGGGCGCCTCTTCTTTCTTCTCTTCCTCGCGATATACTCGTCGATATATTGCGGAAGAAGAGGAGAGGGGAGGCGTCCATCACGGACGGTCGAACTATTACTGTGAGAGAGTCTCCACCAACATATATACACCACCGTATCAATGTGAGAGAGTGCGCACCAACACACCATGAGATATGAGAGTTATTTAAGGAAAGCCTCGACATACCGAAAGTCACACACGCATTAATTAAGATCCAAAGCGTATCGTAATTCTTGAACTGGATTATTCGGGATGATGTATTAGTGATATTATATTCAAGTTCATTATAAATGTATTTGTGATTTGCTAGTCATTTCAGTATTTTTTCGTAATTACGCAACGATGGCAACTGTTTTTTCGTAATTAAGCATGACTTATGTTTCTTTCCTTCAACGCGTAATTTCTGTTTTATATAAATCGACTAGTTCGTCCCCTGTCATGCAAGACGGTATTTTTGGAGATGCTCGGTTTCGAAGAGCACGAGAGTTTTGAGACGAGGACAGCCAACCTAAGGACTAAACAGGGTCACACATTTCTTGTGAAAGTAATGAATGCACCTAATAACACAGAAATAGGGTGCTCAAATTGGGAAGCTTTTTGCAAGGCATATGGATTTCAGAAAGATATGGAAATAACCTTCGATCTTCGTCCCGAAGATCATATTGAAGGAAACATCGACATTTGGGTGGATGTCGATATGTTTCCTGTTTTATCTTCATGTGAGTTTGTCAACCATGCATATTTGTCAAGTAATTTGCATTATATATATATATATAAATAAATATTAGGCGTTCGTGCGTACTAAATTTGTTAATTTTTAATTTACAGCTTATTTCGTTTCTTCGAGTGAAATACAGAACATAATCGACACGACACACTACACTTATGGATCACATCTAACTTGGAAGAAGAAGAATGATCTTATCTACTTTGTTATTGGTGTCATAGCTGGTAGAGACATCTTCCCGTATAATTTGGGAACTGGCCCAAATTATACATTATACAGGACACTAGTGCATAGGTTGAAGACGGATGACATTCGCCGAAATATCTTGGTAAGAGTTGCTAATTAAGTATACTAGTACTGTTCCTACTCAAGTAGTATAACTTATCCGAATGGGCAAATCATGTATAACTTGGAATATTCGCAAGAACTAATCCTTAGAAAATTAAAACAGTCCATGACATACTGACGTCAATTAGGCCTGCCAGTGGACAGGTATACCTTGATTAAATCGGAAGAGTTTCATTATCAATATCACTGGGACAACTGTTGAATAACTAAACACAGAAGACCGTCAGCTCAGCCAAGCAAATTCTAATCTGAGGCGGGGCCTCACTGAGGCCGGTCCTCATACTAAAAAGGGCATATGAGGTGCATCTAAACTGCAAGTGAGTCCCTGCCTAGTTCTCGAGTGGATTTCATCAAATACACATGACATAGTCACTGGAAAGCTGAGGACTGATTTTAGTAGAGCAGACCAACAACATGTAAAAAAATATTATCATACGAAGAGCATAGTTTTTTCCATGAGCGCTTGCTTCGAGATGGTGCAAATCGGACAGATTTAACCATGCATGGATGAACGATAATACTTCTATTGCATCTTGTAGATCAAAGAATTAGAGGATCTGACGGTGAAAAGTAGATCATGCTGGTTGGACCTTTGTACCTTACCCGGTATACCTTAGATTGGTTTTAGAGCCGAGTAAAGATTGCACAGAAACCACTACGGTTGATGGCTGCTGCGTGATGTTGGCGTCTGGGATGGTGCAAACTTTAGATGTAGCCTACTTGTCGCCACGGAGAGGCAATCTGTACATGATTGGGAATGATCAGTAGGAAGCGAGTCATCATTGTGTCCGCATAACACGAACTAATATCAAGGGCGGATCATGAAGATGTTTGCCGATTCTAGATCGTCGCCGCCAGATCGGAGTTGAGCCTTGGAGGCGACGATTAGACATCACCTCCAGATATCTTTCTTTTTACATAAGTTGAGCTAGAAAGAGGCATGACCATAGGAAAATAATCACGTCTAAATCGAACATGAACCCACCAGTACAAAGAGGTTGAGAGAACTACAGTTGTTGCATGACATACATTGGAACAAATAAGCATAGGAAATGGATCACGTCTAAATCGAACATGAACCCAGCAGTACAAAGAGGTTGAGAGAACTACAGTTGTTGCATGACATACATTGGAACAAATAAGCAGAAAATCGATCAGTATGTGAGGAGAAGAACACACTACCGGATCCATGACCCAACTTGCTTGACCCGGTTTGGGAGAAACATGGATTTGTTTTACATGAGAAGGAGAGAGAGATAGAAAGAGAGACGTACGGCCAGATTGCTTCAAGGCGTTATCTTTGTGATGGAGAATAAGACGTGGAGTAGCAAGATAGATTGAGATATTAGTGTTTTTTCTTTGAAGGAAGGTTGAGTTGGGAATTATAATTATACCTATTTTAAAAGAAAACTCAATTCCATCGTATCTCTTTTGGCCTTTGTTTCATCAACTGTACGTGAAAGCATGTGGGTCTTCTAAGGATTTTTTTTCTTCCGTTAAATAATCAAAGATTGAGGACTACATGAGTTAATCTAGACCGCAAGAACTCGGTCCCACCAGATGAGCGGCTCTAATTTTCTGATTAACATGCTAATTTCTTGAGAGTGCCTAATTAGTAGCATTGCGACCACAGATATGCAGTGTAGCTACACTGGTGGATCCAAAATCTATATGCAACAAAATTTAATTTTGATTAAGCAGATCAAGTTTGTAGTAATTCCAAAAGATTCAAGTACGTGGACAAACATGGAACTAACTGAATGTGCCGTCTTTATAAAGATTGGAAGTTACACTACAGAAGGCGTATACAGAAAGACTGATTCGTTAATTATGTTATTGATGGACTCCAATATGCATCACCCTTTGTTTATAGCTGCCAACACGTAGACTCGGAGGGGTTAGGTTGCTAATTTTTATAAGGCGGGCAAACAAATGCATTCACATAATTTTTTGTGAACATATGGTACTACCTAACCATGGCAATATTTTGGAAACAGCTCCAACTTTTGTTCTAGATAAAAGCAAGACTTAAATCCACATGATTTATACATACACCAAGAGGACATGTTTCGACATAAAATTTTGTGAAACTTGTACATTTATATATTGGGTGAATGCTTGAAAGACTTTGCTCATCTCCCGATAGGAGCAGACAGTTTTTCTACATGTAAATTTGCAAAACTACAGCATTTTTATAATCTGAATAATCAAGAGTGCAGATTCTTTTATCCCAGCCCCACCGAGCAAGCAAACCAGTCCTACCACGCCACACAGCACGATGCATCGACTCGCTGTATCTTTCCACTCTGTCTTGCCACTATGACAACTATGTCATGGATTGCGCTATCAATCTATCATTCATGGCCCATCTCCCCCACAACACATGCCTGCTTAACAGTTTGTAGTGATTTTACTGTGGCATCCTCATCCCTTTTATTAATCTGTAATTTTTTATGTAAAGAATGAGACATACACTACCAGAATAACAGCTAAGGCCGACGGCCTAATCTACGCTGACGGCCCCCGTCGGCATAGAGGGAGGTATGCCGACGGCCTAGGCGAAGCCGTCGGTGCAGGAAAGCCGTCGGCGTGCCTGGAGATATGCCTACGGTGGCTGTCGGCGTATCCAGGCCGTCGGCATATCGTAATGTATGCCTACAGTGGCCGTCAGCATATAAGGGCCGTCGGCATAGATGTGGGCCCGGCGAGCCTTCGTTCGACGGGAGTCTAACGCCGTCATACCTATGCCGACGGCTCTGACGATGGCCATCGGCATAGCTATGCCGACGGCAAGGCCGTCGGCATAGGTTTGTTTCACGTCACCGATCCGCGACGCGTGCCACTCATCGATCCAAGGCCTACGGTCGATCCATGGGCAAACCTATGCCGACAGCCTTACCGTCGGCATATCTTTCTTCTATCTGTTTTTTTACTTATTTTTATATTTTATTTTTTTTCTAAATTAAAATTTGATTAACTTAAATGTGTCTTATCTAAACATAAACATACATAATAAATTATATATATATTTGTGTAGAATTTTTCATATATTATGTATATGTAGTTTGTATTTGTTTTCGAGTATGTTAGTAATGTGACCACATGTTCTTTTTCATATAGGTTCCTATACTTTATTAAAATCACAAACAATTGATAATTACAATTAGTCTGACAAATTCTATATGTTTTTTATGAGCATCTTGAAAGTGCTAGATTCGCCAGTCAACTGTGTCATGGTTAGACGGGACGATGTACTTAGGGGGTCTTGGGCTGGGCCCGGACCTTGTTCGGGAGTGTAGCTATGGGCTGGCCTATCACAAAGGGAATCTTGTGGTGGATTGGGCCCGGACCGTGTTCGGGGGTGTAGCTATTGGCTGGCCTATGACAACCAGGCGAAAAGGTCCATCGGTCAAACCCCGTCCGGTGAAAGTCAAAGGCGTAGATCCGTCGGTCAACTGTGATAGGGTTAGACGGGACGGTGTACTTGAGGGGGTAGCTACGCCACCAGGTCTTGCGCTGGGCCGTCTTATAGGTCTGGAAGCGTGGTGGCAGGTGCAAGCACCAGGCACGCGGCTCCATAGTGTGACCCCCCCTCACGGACGTCATTGCCGCCGTCGCACGGAGGAGGGAAACGACCACGTTTGGCAGACACGGAGAGAATTTTGCAGTGTTGGGGCCGGACCTTAATCGGAAGTGTGCCTATTGGCTGGACTATCACAACCAGGTGAAAAGATCCATCAGCTTTTTTCTCTAAATCCTCTAGTATATATAGGAGGGAGGGAGGAGAGGAGGCAGCCTTAAACCCTCAAGGTTTGGTCGAAATTGGAGGTGGAGGAGTCCTACTCCAATCCTATTGGGAGTAGGATTCCTCCTTTTCACTTGGAAACCCTTTCCACCTCTCCACCTTTGGATTTTTTCCTTCTCAAACCACTCCAGCCGCATGGGCCCTTAGAGGAGGCTTAGGCCATCCCACCAGGCGCTGGTTTACCTCCTCCCACAGCCCATGTAGCCTCTTGGGTCGAAATACCTCTCCCAATGGTCCCCCGGTACACTACCGACACTCCCGGTACACTACCGATGAGCCCGAAACTTTTCTGATGACCAAAACAGGACTTCCCATATATCAATCTTTACCTCTGGACCATTCCGGAGCTCCTCGTGATGAACGGGATCTCATCCGGGACTCTAAACAAATTCGGTAACCACCATACATAACTCTATACTACCGAAACGTCACCGAACCTTAACTGTGCAGACCCTATGGGTTCAAGAACTATGTAGACATGACCGAGACACCTCTACGGTCAATAACCAATAGCGGGACCTAGATGCCCATATTGGTTCCTACATATTCTACGAAGATCTTTATCGGTCAAACCTATATGTCAAGGATTCAATTAATCCCGTATGATGTTCCCTTTCTTCTTCGGTATGTTACTTGCCCGAGATTTGATCGTCGGCATCTCCATACCTAGTTCAACCTCGTTACCAGCAAGTCTCTTTACTCATACCTTAATACAAGATCATGTGACTAACACTTAGTCACATTGCTTGCAAGGCTTAATGTGATGTTGTATTACCGAGTGGGCCCTGAGATACCTCTCCGTCACACGGAGTAACAAATTCCAGTCTTGATCCATGCCAACCCAACAGACACCCTCGAAGATACCTGTAGAGCACCTTTATAGTCACCTAGTTACGTTGCGACATTTGATACACACAAGGTACTCCTCCAGCATCAGTGAGTTGCATGATCTCATGGTCATAGGAACATATACTTGACATGTAGAAAACAGTAGCAATAAACTGACACGATCATATGCCAAGTTTGTAGTTTGGGTCTTGTCCATCACATCATTCTCCTAATGATGTGAACCCGTTATCAAATGACATCTCATGTCCATGACTAGGAAACCATAGCCATCTCTGATCAACGAGCTAGTCTATTAGAGGCATACTAGGGACATGGTGTTGTTTATGTATCCACACATGTATCTGAGTTTCCGATCAATACAATTATAGCATGGATAATAAATGATTATCATGAGAAAGTAAATATGATAATAACCAATTTATTATTGCCTCTAGGGCATATTTCTAACATATTTTCCATAAGATATTTAATAGCATCATGGTCTGTGTGAACAGTTACTTTGGAATCAACAATATAAGGTCTAAATTTATCACAAGCAAACACAACTGCTAAGAATTCTTTTTCAGTAGTAGCATAATTTCTTTGAGCATTGTCTAGAGTTTCACTAGCATAATGAATAACATTCAATTTCTTATCAACTCTTTGTCCTAGAACAACACCAACATCATAGTCACTAGCATCACACATAATTTCAAAAGGCAAGTTCCAATCAGGTTGTTGAACAATAGGTGTAGTAATTAAGGCTTTGTTGAGTGTTTCAAAGGCTTCAAGAAAATCATCATCAAAAACAAAAGGGATATCCTTTTTCAAGAGATTAGTAAGAGGCCTAGAAAGTTTGGAAAAATCTTTGATAAATCTCCTATAGAAACCAGCATGACCTAAGAAACTACAAATACATTTTATATCTTTAGGACATGGCATTTTCTCAATTGCATCAAACTTAGCTTGGTCCACTTCAATACCTCTTTCAGAAATTTTATGACCCAAGACAATGCCTTCATTAACCATAAAGTGGCACTTCTCCCAATTCAAGACAAGATTTGTTTGTTCACATCTCTGCAAAACTCGCTCAAGATTGCTTAAACAATCATCAAAAGACTTCCCATAAACATAGAAGTCATCCATGAAAACCTCAACAATATTTTCAAAAGAATCAGAGAATATAGCCATCATGCATCTTTGAAAGGTAGCAGGTGTATTACATAAACCAAAAGGCATATGTCTATAAGCATAGGTTCTAAAAGGACAAGTAAAAGTGGTCTTTTCTTGATCAGGTTGTGATACAGGTATTTGTGAAAAGCCAGAATATCCATCAAGGAAGAAAAAGTGTGTGTGCTTAGATAATCTTTCAAGCATTTGATCAATAAAAGGCAAAGGGTAATGATCTTTTCTAGTTGCTTTGTTTAATTTTCTAAAATCAATTACCATTCTATAGCCTGTAATAATTCTTTGTGGAATAAGTTCATTTTTATCATTAGGAACAACAGTAATACCTCCTTTCTTAGGAATACAATGAACAAGACTTACCCATCTACTATCAGCTATAGGATAGATTATACCTACTTACATAAGTTCTAATATTCCCGTTCTTACCACCTCTTTCATCTTCGGATTTAACCGACGTTGGTGATCAACAACTGGTTTATCATCAGGTTCCATATTGATTTTTGCTGACATAGAGTGGGAGTAATGCCCTTTAAATCATCAAGAGGATATCCAATAGCTGCCCGGTGCTTCCTTAGAACTTTCAATAAACTTTCTTCTTCATGTTCTGAAAGGTTAGCACTGATAATAGCAGGATATATCTTCTTTTCGTCAAGATAAGCATATTTCAAAGTCTCTGGGAATTGTTTTAATTCAAACACAGGATCACCTTTAGGTGGAGGAGGACCTCCAAGAGTTTCAATAGGTAAATTGTGTTTAAGCAGAGGACGTTGTTCAAAGAAAACTTTATCTATTTCATTCCTTTCATGCATATGTAAATCATTTTCATGGTCTAGCAGATATTGTTCTAAAGGATTAGTAGGTGGTACAGCAATAGAAGCAAGACCAATTAATTCATCCTTACTAGGCAATTCTTTTTCATGATGATTTATACTAAACTTGGAAAAATTAAACTCATGAGACTCATCACCAAAGCTAACTCCCATAGTTTGTTTCTTATAATCTATCTTAGCATTAACTGTGTTCAAGAAAGGTCTACCAAAGATA
This sequence comes from Hordeum marinum, assembly GCA_022496015.1. Classification (NCBI taxonomy): domain Eukaryota; kingdom Viridiplantae; phylum Streptophyta; class Magnoliopsida; order Poales; family Poaceae; genus Hordeum; species Hordeum marinum. Next base: position 394,786,481 of record CM039672.1, read on the forward strand.
ACGGGACACAAGTCATCTTGTGGGGAACCAAGAACAAGAAAATCAGTAGGGTATTTTATTTTCCCACACAAGATTTCAACATCTCTAATAATCCCAATTGGTGATACAGTGTCTCTATTAGCAAGTTTAATAGTAACATCTATTTCTTCCATCTCAGCAGGTGCTATGTATTTCATAATCTCTTCATATAAAGTGTAAGGAAGAACACTCACACTAGCACCCATGTCACATAAACCATGATAACAGTGATCTCCTATTTTAACTGAAATAACAGGCATGCCCACAACAGGTCTATGGTTATCTTTTCTACCAGGTTTAGCAATTCTAGCAGCTTCTTCACAGAAGTAAATAACATGGCCATCAATATCTTCTTCCAAGAGATATTTAACCATAGCAATGCTAGTTCTACTTTAGTTTGTTCTTCAGGTTTAGGTGTTCTAATATAACTTTTGTTAACCACAGTTGAAACTTTAGCATGTTCCTTTATCCTAATAGGGACAGGTGGTTTCTCTATATAAGCAGAAGGAACAACTAGATCAACATTATAGAGTATAGTTTCTTCTTTAACTGGTGCTGGTTTTTTAATTTCTTATTTAACAGGTGGATGATATTTAAACCACTTCTCCTTAGGGAGTTCAACATGAGTAGCAAATGATTCACAAAAGGAGGCTACTATCTCAGAGTCAAGTCCATATTTAGTGCTAAACTTTTGAAAAGCATCGGTATCCATAAAAGATTTAACACAATCATACTTAAGTTTAATACCTGACTCTTTACCTTCGTCGAGTTCCCAATCTTCAGAGTTGTGTTTAATTATTTCCAAAAGATCCCACCGGAATTCAATAGTCTTCTTCATAAAAGAACCAGCACAAGAAGTATCAAGCATGGTTTGATCATTACGAGAAAGCCGAGCATAAAAATTTTGGATAATAATTTCTATTGAGAGCTCATGATTGGGGAATGAATATAACATCGAATTAATCCTCCCCCGAACTAGAGCGATACTTTCTCCTTCACGAGGTCAAAAATTATATATATAATTCCGATCGGGATGAACTAGATTCATAGGATAAAATTTCTGGTGGAACTCCAATTTCAAACGATTCCAATTCCATGATCCATTATCATCGCATAGCCTATACCATGCCAATGTTTTTCCCTTCAAAGATAATGGGAAAACCTTTTTCATAACTTGATCCCTGGGTAAACCTGCAAGCTTACACAATCCACAAATTTGTTCCACATATATCAAGTGCATATCAGGATGTTCAGTTCCATCTCCTGCATAAGGATTAGCTAGGAGTTGTTCTATCATACCCGAAGGAATTTCATATTCAATATTTTCAGTAGGTGCAGTAGGTTGAGGGGTAGCTAATTGTGGTTCTGGATGAGGTGAAGATACCCTGAACAAACTCCTCAAAGGATTGTTTTCCATAGTAACAAGTGACAATAAATTTCAGCACACTATATAAATGTTTCCTTACCAAATTCCATTTACCAAAGGCGCTTCACTCCCCGGAAACGGCGCTAGAAAATATCCTTGATGACCCACAAGTATAGGGGATCAATTGTAGCTCATTTCGATAAGTAAGAGTGTCGAACCCAACGAGGAGCAGAATGAAATGACAAGTACTTTTCAGTAAGGTAATGTCTGCAAGTGCTGAAATTGTAAGTAGCGAAGTAGTTTGATAGCAAGATAATTTGTAACGAGCAAGTAACAAATATAGTAACAAAAGTGCAGCAAGGTAGCTGTAACAGCCCGAGACTGATGCTCTAGAAGATTCCCCTCTTATTTCCATTCTCGTATGTGTTTTGTTGGTTGTTGCATTCATCATCGCATCATTCGCATCATCTGCATAGCATCGTCACTCATTTTCATAACTTGCATCCGTGAGTAGCTGCCAGTTCTCTTCGTTCGTGTAGACGACCATTTTGAGACCAACCACACACGCACGCGCCTGCGACATCGTTTCAAAAAAATGTTTTTAAAGTGTGCATAAAATATTCTCGAATTGGGTTGATAGTTGGTGTGCGATCTTGTTTTATTGTAGGTAGACCGCCTGCCAAATTTTGTCGCATTCCGAGTTCGTTTGATACCCGAATGGTCAACCGTAGTAGTACGGTCATCCGTTTATCATCGAAAAAAATTCGTTGTTTTAAAACCTCATGTCACGGGCCGCAAACCTCCCTCTCATCTCCCCATAGCCCATCTGCACAGCCACTACAGACCACCTAGCCAACCCCGCAACCGGAGTCGTTCGATCGCGATCGAAGGGTCCGAAAACGGGCAAAACACCCCCTAACCTAGCCCCAAACTGCTACTTATAGACCCTTAGAGATCCATTTAAAGAAACCCTAGCCTTCCCTCGGGATCTGCGACGCTGCCAGCCTCCAGCCACCCCTTAGCCGCCTGTCTGCCTCCTCATCGCACGGGCCCGCGAAGCCCATCCAGGCCCGTCGTCCGGGCCCAAGCCACACCGCTGCCACTCGCAACCCTCATAGCTCCCGTAGCTCGAGAGATGCCCCGAGCCCCATCATGCCCGATGGCCTCTGCTCGCTGGATTCCCCGCCGCCGTCGTGTGCCGAACGCCGGAGGTCCCCCGCCGCTCCTCCTCCCGTCGCCCTCTCTCTCCCGTTTCCCATCTTCCCTCCATGACCTCTCGTCTCTCCCTCTCTCTTCTGTAGGGCCGCCATGGCCGCTCGCCTTGCCGGTTACCAAGCTCCGCCAGTCGCTAGATCTGGTGAGCCGTGGCCAGATCCACCCGCCCCGGCCCGTTTCCGGCCACACCGCGCCTCCCCGCCGCCGGCCGGCGCCGTGGCAACCGCCCGGTGCCAAGGCCTCCTCCTATGGATCGAGAGGACGAGGGCGATCCCTAGTGCATGTTGACCGGCGCTGTCGTCGGCCGCTAGCCCAGCAGCACGGCCTCACCCGCGGCCCAGCCTCCTCACCAAGCCGGCCCAAAGCCTGCGAGGTGAGCACCGCTAGCCTTTTCCTCGCCCGAGCGCCAGACAGTTATCATGCGCCCACTGTTTGATTTAGGCACGTGGACAGATTTGGCCCGTGTCGTTTTTTTTAGAATCTGTGCTTTTGACAATTAATCCTCGACATTATAATTACAAAAAAGGCATGTTTTGAGAGGCTCATAAATAATTAACAGTCATGTAAAAACTTTATATATGAAAGATGACTAGAATTTCGTGTAGATTCACAATATCCAACTCTCACATGTGTTTAAAATGTTTAACTTGCTGTTTTCATGCAATTTTCATAATTTCCTTGCCGATATGAATTATTTAATAACTTTTGAACCGTAGCTCCGTTGAAAATGTTTTATATATGTAACTTGACTAGAAAAACGTGTAGAATCTCATGCCACACTATATTTCCATGTTTACTAAATATAAAGTTGTGTTAGGAAAGATCTGGACCAAAATCATATTATGCTTATGTGGATGTTTCGAAAATGCTATATGTTGCTTCCAGCCCCATTTAAAATGCCTAGATGATATAGTTGTTCATGCTTCACCTCTTGCTATGTTTAACAACATTTAATATTGATGAGTACCTAAACCAGAATGAACTAAATAATCAATCGTGGAGTTTCATCAATATGCAACTCGTTGCATATTGAACTTCACTTAATATGTAGTAGTTGTTTGTTGTGCTTGCCATGCCATGCCATGCGTTGCATATTAAACCGGACATGCATCATATTTGTTTGCGCATCATGTCATGCATATGTTGTGGTGTATATTGTGTTGATTGTTTGTTTCGGATTGCTTCTTCTCGATAGAGTTCCGAAAGTGTTCGATGTGTGAGGATTCGTTCGACTGCGTTGGCCCGTCTTCTTCATGGACTCATTCTTCTTCCGAGCAAGATCTCGGACAAGATGACACATTTCCTTGGATACCACTACTATCATTTCCATGCTAGATGTCTCGTTTTCATTCGCTATGTCACGCTACTGTCAAGCCTCCCAACATTGCCATGTAAAGCCTCTAACCCTCCACCTTCCTAGCAAACCTTTGTTTGGCTATGTTACCGTTTGCTCAGCCCTTCTTATAGCGTTTTTAGCTGTAGGTGCAATTGCTTCCTTGTGTCAACATGGACACTCTTTTGTCATATCACAACATTATTGCTATTTCATTTAATGCACTTATATACTTGGTAAAGGTGGAAGGCTTGGCCTTTTGCTCGGTGTTTTGTTCCACTCATGCCGCCCTAGTTACTTGTGAACCGGTGTTATGTTCCATAATTGAGCACTCCTAACATGCTCGGGGTTGTTATGGGGACCGCCTTGATTTTTGTTCTAGGATAAAGCTTGTCTGGCAAGGCCAAACATTGGTACTACATTTGCCTAATAACTACTAAGCTTGCATTGGGACTTTCCGGACCCCGTGGATAATTAATCAACAACCCGGGCCAATGCTCCTCATGAGTGTTGGTCCAAACTAAAGCACCGTGCGGGGCCAATCTGGGGCAACTCGGGAGATGTCTATCAGGCCACCATACGCTTCGCTTATCTGTCGTATCCTGAGAACAAGATACGTGGTTCCTATCGGGTTCGTCGACACGACGGGCGGCCTTGGTGGATTTGTTTTACCTTTCTCGAACGTCTTGAGTGAGGAATTCCGATTTTTCTTCGAGCTATCTCAAGGTAGCGTATTTCCTATGGAATTGCCTAGGAAGATCACGAGATCCGTGGTCGAGGTTATTCCCGTTGCGTGTGGTTAATTTGTGATGGATGAGTTGGAGCACCCTGCAGGGTTAAATCTTTCGGAAAGCCATGCCCGCGGTTATGTGGCAAACTTGGATATTTTGTTTAACACCCGGTCATAGAAACTTGAAGTAAACTCAAATAAAATACACCAACTGTGTGCGGAACCGTGACTGTCTCTTCTCATGAGTCCTTATCCGAGAGAGAACATGGTGGGGTTATGATTGACATAAGTAGGTGTTTAGGATCAGTTAGTGATCATTACTGGTTCACATCCGTTATGCGTAGACCACCATACTTTACTTTGTGTATTCGTAAGTTAGCCACTCAAATAAATGCTTAGCCACTTGCTGTAGCCTCACCACTTAACCATACCTCACCCATTAAGCTTTAGGAGTCTTGATACCCTTGGAAATGAGATTGCTGAGTCCTTGTGGCTCAGAGATTACTACTACAACAGTTGCAGGTATAGGAAATGCGATGATTTCACGTGAGGGTGATGCTTGTTTGATTTCGAGTTCTTTTTCTTCTTCATCGATCTAGGATGGGTTCCAGGCGGCAGCCTGGGATAGCAAGGATGGATGTCATTTTGTCGTTTGTTTTTGTTCGTAGTTGGACCCTCCTCTTCTGTATGATGTTTGTATATGTTGTTGTATAGATGTGATCTTGATGTAGCTTGTGGCAAGTGTAAGTCAATTCCATATACTTATCTCTTATGTACATGTACTTGTAATGATATCCATTCTTGCAACACGACGAGATGCGCTTCTTTCCCTGTCGAGGCCCTCGTGCCAAAATAAGGATAGGATCGCATCTTTGGCATTACAAATTGTTATCAGAGCCTGTACCGACCTAGGAGCCCCTTGATTGATCGAACTTGGCCGAGTCGAGTCTAATGAAAAAAAGTATTTTGAGTCTTGTTATATCAGAGAGTAGGATTCTTTTTTACTTCTCTTCTATGCTCTGGTGAGGATTTATGACTTAGGAATTTTGATTCTACCCTCTTATCACTCAAAAAAATTAAGGATCACGCGGGTATTTTGGAATCTCTATGATGCGATGTGATGGAGTTCTGTCTTGGTGCCTCCTGTCTGACTTGATTTCTTCCGGGGAGTTGAGCTCCAGGGAATTCATGGCACATCGTTATCATTCAACTTCCTTAGTATCTCAGGACGGAGGGTGTTCGGAATTGCTTCAATACTAGTAGTGGCGAGAGGATTCCGGCATCCCCAGTACTGGTGGAGAGAGTTTGGATGTACTGCCATTCTTAGTATCGTTGTGCTTTCGAGGGTCCGAGATAGTTGAGTTTTCGAAGCCTCTGGTTATGTGTTGAAGGATGGATATAGTGGGGGTGTAGGACTTGTTAGTTGTGTGAGATATTTCCTCCTTGTATCCCCAACACCCGATTGCATAACCAAGAAAGATTCAGAAGTTCTTAGGTGGGAATTCAAGTAGTTACCTTGGCTATCTTCCAACAGATCATGATGTGAGGTTGGGGTTCGACATCTAGTGGATTCATTTGTTCACAGTCTTTCTTACAGCGGTTTCGTTGTTTCTTAAAGAGTCCTTGTAGCTTGCTACGACTCAGGGACGCATCGTATGTCATGTGCACTGCCTTGCACGTGATGGCTACTATAACATCGAGCCCGTATGAACCTTACCACGAAAATATCGAGCGGAATCTCTGTCATGAATTGTTCTGGCTTGTTTCGTAATCCCCATCCTTTGTTTTGTTTTGTATATGGTATTTTGAGTTGATTCCATGTCAAGTGGTGATCTCATATATTTCCGAAGTAGTGTTCTCATATTTCTATGGGATTGCTAATTCTTGTGCTCAATCAAGTTGTCATATCAATTCTTTTCATCTGATGTGCTCTCTTTAAGGCAATTCTATCCTCTTCAATATTTGCAAGGTCAATCCTCATGTTTTATTCCCGGAGTTCATTTCATCTGTTCCATCTTGTCTTTGTTTTTCCCCATCCTCCCACCTTTTTGTTCAATGATTAAATTCTCTTCCAAGTGCCTTTATTTTCATGAAATGCTTCCGCTATCTTTCTTCTGTATCGTATCCGGTGATTCGTTGTGACAATGCTCAGTGCTCAAGTTTATCATTTATTAGTATTCATATTTGTTTTCTTTTCCGATGGATTCAATTCAAGTTCTTGGTGTTCATCATATCATTTTCATTCTCTAATTGCTCTCCCATGTTGGAATTCTTATCTAAGCCTCTCTTGCTTATTCATATCTCTATTCTTCCGGAGTGCCGAAGATATCTCAGAAGATTCATGTTTTCTTTCAATCCTTTAAATTATTTTGGGAGTCTCACCTCATCAAGTTCTTAATTTGTACCGGTGCAATCTCTCTTTGTAAGCAATTGTTTTAACGGTGGTTTCCTTTCAGTGGGCCCATAACCCACAGGTGTTTTCCCCAGAATCTTACCTCGCTCTTCTAATATTTCTGGAGATATCCTCAAGTTCTCTCAATATGACGTCAAAATGTATTTCATCAATCATATTCGTTCTCCAAGGTCGCTTCGAATTATTTTCATCATTAGCTCAACCTTTCCTTATTCATTGTTCGTGAGTCTCTTAGTAATTCATGGTGTTGCTTCTTGTCATTATTCTTAGTATTGAAGACCAAAGGAGAGTTTCTCTTAAAATTGGTCCATTCTCATTTGTCATCTCATCATGATGCTTTACTCTCAAATTGTTTCTATTCATGATTAATTCCTCCCATATCTACCCGATGCATTTAGAGTTGTTTTCATTTCTCGATCCTCCCGAAGGCCATCATTTCAGAAGATTTCTTCGTTCTCAGCTTTCAGCTTTCGTTCTCAAATTCTTCTCAATTGTTGTCCCTTCATTCGTATCTCAATTATTCTGGTGTCTTGCGAAGTTTTCCATTAGGTGGATCATGCTCTCTTCGCTCTCATGTTATATCATTCATTTGTATTATCCTCTTTCGTTTGTGAATTTTTACTGGTGTTTCGTTGAAGACTTCTTCAAGTTTGTACTCTATCTATCTTTCCTATCTTTTCCAAAAGAATAAGTAGTATGCCAAATCCATTGCTTGTCATCAATATAACTTGATGAAGGATAAGCATAACATAATTCTTATTCTTGTTAGTCAAGGTGATCTCAATCCTTATTTCGGAGTTGTTCATGATATCAAATTCTCTATTCTAGTTATTCAGCTTTTATTTTCCGGAGTTACATGTTTTTCTCAAGCATCTCTTTGCGAACTTCATCTAAATCTTTGCAACTTCATAATCTATTCTATTCAACAGCATTCTTTTGATCATCCTTCCATTCCGGAGTTCTTCCCGATGCTTCTTCATGGTGGTTTGTTAAGGATTTAATTCATTTCGAATTGTTCTTCAAGATTCTTTTTGCAGGTGCTTAAGTGTTCTTTATCTTGGATTTCTAAGTTCAATTCCTTCTCCATTGTCTTTTGAGATGGTGTTATTAAATTCTTGATTATGAGGGGCCTCGAAGGAAAATTGTCAAGAATAAGATAAGTAAACCCATCATTCCTTTATCGGAGTTATCTTGGATTGGATTTCACCTAAGGCATTTCTTAAGGATTGTTGCTATCATGGTGGTATCAATGATTAAAGTTCTCCTCCACCTCTTAGTGAAAGAAGCTTTGCATATATTGTTGTTCTCAAGCAAACAATTGTTTTCCATTGTGGCCAGTTGTCACCTCATAATTTTGAGATGTGTTTCATAAGTCCACAACAAGCTAAATATTTTTGTTGTTGATTCTCAACAACTCCATTCAACCCATGCTTTTAAATTCAATGGTGGTAGAAGTTATCATTTTCTTATCCATTCGTTTCCTTCCAATGATCTAGTGTCTATTCTTTTCTTCCGGAGGTGTTGCGATGTTGCTCTCTTTGACCCTTCATCTCGTTTGTTAAGATCATGTTTTTTCTTGCTTATTCATTCTACCGGAGTGTTGTGTTCTATGTTAAAGTTCTTTCCTTCTTATCAATTTTTTCCCTCTCTATCCTACCGAAATGTTGCCGAAATTTCTTTTGAGCTCTTGCTTGTTCCTCATGTCGTTCTTCATCTCTTTCTGTCGGGGATATACCCCGTGGTATGACCCGGCCTGGCGACTCACAGGAGACCTGGTAAAGACATGAAATTTTATTAATGACCCGGCAGGCGGGTCACAGGACGACCAGGCCCAAGACCCGGCGTGTAAGCCGGCGCCAGGCGACCCACAAGAGAAGGCTCAAAGAGAGAAAGACTCCCTGCCGAAGGAAACAAGATCCGTTATAGGATTCTAGAGAGACTAGTCCTAATCCTACTCCTAGTAGGATTCTATTTGTAAACCTACCCTCTCCACTTATATAAGGAGGGGTAGAGCACCCCTAGAAACACAAGATTCACAAGTCCACAAGTTTAGACAACACAAGAGATTAGAGATAGACAGATTAGAGGCTCTCGTGACTGCAAACAGCACCCTTGTAACCGAGAGATCTCCTTCATCATCAATACCAGTCAAGCAGGATGTAGGCTTTTACCTCCATGGAGGGGCCGAACCTGGGTAAACCTCGCATCTCTCGATTCCGACCAACCCCTTCAAGCCTCCACATCATTGTGTTTTTGCCCTGAACCTAAGTTCGTTCACCTGGACATCTACCGTGACAAATCTACGATAGTTGGCGCCCACCGTGGGGCAAGGCGCACGGTGGTGTTTTTTTTTATGGGAGATTTTCAGAAATCAAGAGGATCATGATTGGCAAATATGAAAAAGCCATCACGGATCAATCACGCAGGTTGTGGATTCAGGACAAATTAGGATTGCGTCGAGCGTCATCAGCACAAGTCGAAGATGGGTTCCTGACCGATCCAAACGCAAATTGATACTGCCAAAAAAGCTACTCTACGCTACACGATGGCATGTCATCAAGACTACCAAAGGCAGGGACATGCATCAAGTCCAATACATCACGTGGAATCAAATCAATTTTGTGGTGAAACTCCAATTGCTACGTGCAAACGATGAAGCAAACAGGCGACTGATTCAAGATTCAGAGAAGAGGAAATTCACGCCGGCTCCTCGCAAGATTCAACACACGGACGTTTGCGGCTATTTAAAAAATACACGGATTGGATACGGCGAACCGGCCACGACCTGGACATGGGCTCCACCCTCGCCTAGAGTCCGAGTCGATCTCGCCGCTACTCCTGCGCCGCCCTCGTCGGCTCTACACGCTGATCCGGCTAGTGACCGGCGGCTCTCCCTTGTCCGCCTCCACGCTCGCCGGTTCGCTGCTACTTCCGCAGTAGCCATCCCGCTCCACATCACCTCCACTTCGACATCGCCCCAGCTGGATAGCCGCTCTGCTCCACCTCGCCCCGCTTCGATTCCGAGCCATCCTTGCTCCGCCAACGTGCGTATGAGCAGCCCCCTCACCACTTCTGCTACGCTTTGCCACCTCTCTGCATGGACGAGCCACCCCTCAGATGAGTCGCCGTTCCGCCGCGTTGAGCAGTGTTGGTGCTAGAAGGAGGGCTGCTCGTCACCCCTCTGTCGTACTCCTCCGTTCCAATGCACTGCGAGCCGTCATTCCGCTGCATCAGCCTCCGTCTGCCAACGCCTCACCTCCGGTGTGGTGGCCTGCCCCGTTGTGCTTTGCCTCCGCAGCAGCAACCCCACCGAACCTGCACCACGGCCGGCTCCCACGCCGTACGAGCGCCGCCCACAGCCGGTCCGTGCATTCCTCCGTGCCGTGCACATCCGCTTCCGCAGCCGCTAGCCCCGCCGCGCCATGGCTGGCTCAGTGTGCCCGCCAGCTCATCCGTGGCCCTCTGCTCCCACCTCACACGGCCTCGCGCTGGCCCGCCCCTGAGGCCTGCTCGCCGAGCCGCCCTCGGCCTCCACTCGCTCGTGCTGAGCCGCCTCCACTGCCGGGTCAAACGACCGCGCCCAGAGCCACCGCGGCCTCCAAATCGCCCTGCCGCGTTGCAACCCGCACATGTCGTTGCCGCCGGACAGCACGGACTGCTTCGTCTCCCATGAGTATTCGTGCAACGGATTGTTCCTCACAAGCATTCTCAAAAAAACAACCCAACAGGATAATTGGTTAATAGGCATGAGAGCAAATGCATATGGGAATTTGTAGGTATCTGGTATTAAAGGTGGAGGTGAAAATTGGTCCACACAAGCAAATGGTACTTCATGGTGACTAGAATACTGGCACATACACGCTGTTGCTGGGCCTCCACATATCAGAGTTAATCTCTGGTCCACTCAAAGATCATCTATCATTCAGATGCATCAGGTGATATCCCTCCTATATATTTTATTAGTATATATTAAATCATTCGGGAGCAATTACTTTTCGTGCAATATTTGTACGCAGGGCAATTGGCGTTAAAACGCGAGGAAGGAGCGTGCACCAGTATCATTCGGCATTGGTGTTTTGTCCATGTCGCATTACTCAACGGACTCGTGCACCGGCTTCCGCCTCTCGTGACCGTGCCGGCTTACAATGTCGTGGCTGTCTCTCGCGACCGCACCGGCTTACAATGCCGCAGTCGTCTCTCATGATCGCGCCGGCTTACAATGTCATGGCCGTTTCTCGCGACCGCGCCGGCTTACAACGTCATGGCGTGTTTCACAACAGCACCGGTTTACAATGTTGCGGATGGTTTCTACGTCTACATCAACAAGCCAGTGGCGGCATACACCAGTACCAGCCAACCAACGGACAGTTCTGAATCGCCGCCCTGCGGTCCAATTTACATCAACATATCGGTGCAGTGACCGTCGATACGAGCCGCCCGACAGACACGCGCGCAAAATCTCCGCCGCTACAGTTTGGTTACCTTCAACAACCAGCCGGGACGAACCATCAACCGGGTCATGGAAACAAATCATACATGATCATCTATAACCCGTCAATATCAACATCATCCTTCAGTGGAGATTCTCAAGCCGCCTTTTCAAGTCAACTTAAGACTCAGGGGATACAGACATGGCGAGACTCATTTGGTCGTTTTCAACGAGAACCCAGGGTCTTTGCAAGAGAAAACCCAATCCTAGGGGCTATTACATTATTAGCGGAAGATTAAAAAAGTTGCCCAAGAATACGAACCGCCGTGATGCACCATTCAAACATGGGTGCCCGGATTTATTGGATCATCATAAAGTCACTTGGAGCTTCTGTCGTTTCTTCATACAAGATGACGGTTTACAAGATGGCGACTTACAAGATGGTGCACAAAGTTGACTTCGTCAACTTGGTTGTCGAAGGGGGCTTCCCACCTCCGGGTGTAGCTTATCTAACCCTAACAACCGGCTCTCAAGCCAAAAAATGTTGACAAGACAACATAGCTGTCGAAGGGGACTTCCCACCTCTGGGTGTAGCTTATCTAACCCTAACAACCAGCTCTTAAGCCAAAAAAGTTGACAAGTCAACTTGGTTGTCGAAGGAGGCTTCCCACCTCTGGGTGTAGCTTATCTAACCCTAACAACCGGCTCTCAAGCCAAAAAATATTGACAAGACAACATAGCGGTCGAAGGGGGCTTCCCACCCTCCGGGTGTAGCTTATCTAACCCTAACAGCCGGCTCTCATGCTAAAAAAGTTGACAAGTCAACTTGGTTGTCGAAGGGGGCTTCCCACCCTCCGGGTGTAGCTTATCTAACCCTAACAGCCGGCTCTTAAGGCAAAAAAGTTGACAAGTCAACTTGGTTGTCGAAGGGGGCTTCCCACCCTCCGGGTGTAGCTTATCTAACCCTAACAGCCAGCTCTTAAGCCAAAAATGTTGACAAGTCAACATTGCATCATACATTTCATCATACATAGCATCATACATTGCATCATATTCACATGTCATGCCAGATTATCAAGCTGGGTCAGAGCAAGATTATGAAAGAAGTATCAATGTTATGAAAGATTTTAACATCTCCAGGTTATGCTTTTTCAAGCCGCCGTTAAAACAATGCAGAATATATTCTGTCTTGTTCGTTTTTGCAGGTCTTATCTCTTAAGATGAGTCGCTGTTAAGTATGATGAAAAACTTCTACAAAGAGCAAATGGATCTTTAATAGCCAACTTGGCTGGATCTTCATGGTTTATGATAACCAGTACTAAATGATTGGGGTTTTCAAGCTAGCTTGGAGAATTCATTATTTTTCAAGAGCCGCCCTATCAGATATAACGTCGTGTCATCTAATTGACTGGTTCTTGGATTTATTCAATTGTGCTCTGTAGTATACTACAACACTCATGGATTTCTCAAACATATATTTGCCGGGTTGCACCGCAACCACGAGCAGGATTTTCATGTTATAGACAAAGGAATTATTCCAGGATATTCATTCCGGGTTATATTACAACCACGGTTTAGGATTCATCCAACAAATTGTGGTCAGTCATATTATTCTTACATAGTCCCAAGTTGTCGCAGGCAGACGACCCGACACTTGGGGGCTACACTATTCAAGTCCAGTTTATATCAATTATGCAAGTCCCATGTTGCTGCAAGCACGCACCACGGCACTTGGGGGCTAATGCAAGATGGTTTTCAAATCATTATATCGTCAGCAAGACCATGTTATCTAAAGGAGATAAGCCATCCTTCATATATTTTTCTAAGTCCTAGCCCAGTAATTCTTACTGACCCGACACTTGGGGGCTATGTCGCTCAGATCAAATTTTCTGAAGTCCCAAGTCGCCGCAGGCGTGCGACCCGGCCCTTGGGGGCTACAGTATTCAGCTGTTCAAACAGAGTATGAGGATCAAATTGAAGACCTGGCGCATCACATTCTGATGAGCCGGTCCTTGGGGGCTACACCAGCTGAAGTTTCATAAGGTATAAGACAGTTATAAGTCCCAGGCTGCTACAGGCAAGACAACCCATCACTTGGTGGCTACAAATTCAAACATATTATTACAAAGCACCAAGTTATCACGGATAATCTTGGAGCTTGGGGGCTACAGGTAATATGGACATATCAAAACTTTGAGCCGGCTTTTCAAAGATGTTGGTTATGGAGTTCAGTTGTTAGACCCGTCATCACCAACATTCATAACTCGGTGTTATCAAAAGATCATAACCCGCCAGATTTTATATAAGCCGCCCTGCTTCACAACAATGGAAGTCCGATTTTATATCAGATGAATTTTCATCCCAATATGTTTATCAAGTCGTATGGATTCTAGTTATTTGACCCGGCGTCACCAACGATAATGACCCGGTATCATCAATGATTATGACCCAGCGGAGATGACCCACCAAGAGTATTGGAAGCCGACTCAATGGCATATGGGTGTTCTATTCTCAATATTTTTTCAAAGGACATTGACAAGCAAGATGATTATCAAGATGACTCATTCATATGCAAAAAAGACCTGGATTTCGGAGGAGCCATTTTATAAGCCGGCCAAAGGAGCAAGCCGGCCACTTAACATATTTGTTACTCTTATTTCAGGAGCTTAGCATGAATAAATTCAAGCTAACCTGGGGGCTAATGTCGGGGATATACCCTGAGGTATGACCCGGCCTAGCGACTCACAGGAGACCCGGTAAAGACATGACATTTTATTAATGACTCGGCAGGCGGGTCGCAGGAAGACCAGGCCCAAGACCCGGTGTGTAAGCCAGCGCCAGGCGGCTCACAAGAGAAAGCTCAAAGAGAGAAAGACTCCCTGTCGAAGGAAACAAGACCCGGAATAGGATTCTAGAGAGACTAGTCCTAATCCTACTCCTAGTAGGATTCTATTTGTAAACCTACCCTCTCCACTTATATAAGGAGGGGTAGAGCACCCCTAGAAAGACAAGATTCACAAGTCCACAAGTTTAGACAACACAAGAGATTAGAGATAGACAAATTAGAGGTTCTCATGACTAGAAGTAGCAAACAGCACCCTTGTAACCAAGAGATCTCCTTCATCATCAATACCAGACAAGCAGGATGTAGGCTTTTACCTCCATCAGAGGGGCCAAACCTGGGTAAACCTCGCGTCTCTCGATTCCGACCAACCCCTTCAAGCCGCCACATCGTTGCGTTTCTGCCCTGAACCTAAGTCCGTTCACCCGGACATCTATCGTGACAAATCCACAACACTTTCCAACCTTCATGTTTCATTGGTTTCACTCGTTATCAAAGAAGCAACTAAGTTTACCTCTTGCTCTTTCTCTTCCCCTTCTCATTCTAGATCTCGGGACGAGATCCTCGTGTAGTGGAGGAGAGTTGTAACAGCCCGAGACCAACGCTCCAGAAGATTCCCCTTTTATTTCCATTCTCGTCTATGTTTCGTTGGTTGTTGCATTCATCATCGCATCATTTGCATCATCTGCCTAGCATCGTCACTCGTTTTCAATACTTGCATCCGTGAGTAGCTGCCGGTTCTCTCCATTCGTGTCATCGACCATTTTGAGACCAACCACACATGCACGCGCCCGTGACATCATTTCAAAAAAACCATTTTAAAGTGCGCATAAAATATTCTCGGATTGGGTTGAAAGTTGGCATGCGGTCTAGTTTTATTGTAGGTAGACCGCCTGCCAAATTTCATCGCATTCCAAGTTCGTTTGATACCGGAACGGTCAACCGTAGCAGTGCGGTCATTGGTTATTATCAGATGTTTTTCGTAGTTTTAAAACCTCGTGTCACGGGTCGCAAACCTCGCTCTGATCTCTCCATAGCCCATCTGCATAGCCACCGCAGCCCACCTAGCCTACCTCGCGACCGGAGCCGTCCGATCGCAGTCGGAGGGTCCGAAAACGGGCAAAACACCCCCTAACCTAGACCCAAACTGCTATTTATTGACCCCTAGATGTCCATTTAGGGAAACCCTAGCCTTCCCTCGGGATCCACGACGCCGCCAGCCTCCAGCCACCCCATAGTCGCCTATCTCCCTCCTCCTCGTGCGGGCCCGCGAAGCCCATCCAGGCCTGTCGTCCGGGCCCAAGCCGCGACGCCGGCGCTCGCAACCCCCATAGGCTCCTCAGCTCGAGAGCTGCCTCGAGCCCCGTCGTGCCCGATGGCCTCCGCTCACCGGATTCCCCACCACCGACATGTGCCGAACGCCGAAGGTCCGCCGCTCCTCCTCCCGTCGCCCTCTCTCTCCCATTTCCCATCTTCCCTCCGTGACCTCTCGTCTCTTCCTCTCTCTTCTACAGGGCCGCCATGGCCGTCGTGAAGCTCGCCTCGACGGTCACCAAGCTCCGCCAGTCGACAGATCTGGTGAGCCGTGGCCAGATCCGCCCGCCCCAGCCAGTTTTCGGCCTCGCTGCACCTCCCTGCCGCCTGTCGCCGGCCGGCATCACGGCAACCGCCCGGTGCCAAGGCCTCCTCATCTGGATCGAGAGGACAAGGGCGATCCCTAGCGCGTGTTGACCAGCACCGTCGTGGCCCGCCAGCCCAGCAGCGCGGCCTCGCCCATGGCCCTGCCTCCTCACCGAGCTGGCCCAAAGCCAGTAAGGTGAGCGCCGCTAGCCTTTTCCTCGCCCGAGCGCCAGACAGTTATCATGCGCCCACTGTTTGATTTAGGCCCGTGAACAGATTTGGTCTGTGTAGTTTTTTTTAGGATCTGTGCTTTTGACAATTAATCATGGACATTATAATTATAGAAAAAGGCATGTTTTGAGAGGCTCATAAATAATTAACCGTGCATCGCATGTAAAAACTTTATATATGAAAGATGACTAGAATTTCATGTAGATTCATAATATCGAACTCTCACATGTGTTTAAAAATGTTTAACTTGCTGTTTTCATGCAATTTGCATAATTACCATGCCGATATGAATTATTTAATAACTTTTGAACCGTAGCTCCATTGAAAATGTTTTATATATGTAACTTAACTAGAAAAACATGTAGAATATCATGCCACACTTCATTTACTTGTTTAACGAAAAATAAAATTGTGTTAGGACAGATCTGGACCAAATTCATATTATGCTTATGTGGATGTTTCGGAAATGATATATGTTGCTTCCGGCCCCATTTAAAATTCCTAGATGATATAGTTGTTCATGCTTCACTCCTTGCCATGTTTAACAACATTTAATATTGATGAGTACCTAAACAAGAGTGAACTAAATAATCAATCGTGGAGTCTCGTCAATATGCAACTCGTTGCATGCTGAACTTCACTTAATATGTAGTATTTGTTTGTTGTTCTTGCCATGCCATGGCATGCATTGCATATTAAACTAGACATGCATCATATTTGTTTGTGCATCATGTCATGCATATGTTGTGGTGTATCTTGTGTTGATTGTTAATATGTAGTAGTTGTTTGTTGTGCTTGCCATGCCATGCCATGCGATGCATATTAAACCGGACATGCATCATATTTGTTTGCGCATCATGTCATGCATATCTTGTGGTGTATATTGTGTTGACTGTTTGTTTCGGATTGCTTCTTCTCGATAGAGTTCCGAAAGCATTCGAAGTGTGAGGATTCATTCGACTGCGTTGGCTCATCTTCTTCATGGACTTATTCTTCTTCAAAGCGGGATCTCAGGCAAGATGACACATTTCCCTGGATACCACTACTATCATTGCCATGCTAGATGTCTCCTTTTCATTCGCTATGTCATGCTACCTACCACTTGTTTGTAAAGCCTCCCAACATTGTCATGTAAAGCCTCTAACCCTCCACCTTCTAGCAAACTTTTGTTTGGCTATGTTACCGTTTGCTCGGCCCTTATTATAGCTTTTCTAGCTGCAGGTGCAATTGTTTCCATGCGTCAACATGGAAATTCTTTTGTCATATCACAATATTATTGTTATTTAATTTAATGCAATTATATACTTGGTAAAGGCGGAAGGCTTGGCCTTTTGCTCGGTGTTTTGTTCCACTCTTGCTGCCCTAGTTACTTGTGGACCGGTGTTATGTTTCATAATTGAGTGCTCCTAACATGCTTGGGGTTGATATGGGGACCCCCTAGATTTTTGTTTTAGGATAAATCTTGTCTGCCAAGGCCCAACATTGGTACTACATTTTCTTAATAACTAATAAACTTGCATAGGGACTTTCCGGGCCCCGTGGATATTTAATCAATAACCCGGGCTAGTGCTCCTCATGAGTGTTGATCCAAACTAGAGCACCGTGCGGGGCCAACCCGAGGCAACTCGGGAGATGTCTTTCAGGCCACCGTACGCTTCGCTTATCTGTCATGTCCGGAGAACGAGATACACGACTCCTACCGGGTTCGTCGACACGTCGTGCGGCCTTGCTGGATTTGTTTTACCTTTCTCGAACGTCTTGAGTGAGGAATTCCAATTTTTTCTTCGGGCTATCTCGAGGTGGCGGATTTCCTATGGAATTGACTAGGAAGATCACGAGATCCGTGGTCGTGGTTATTCCCGCTGCATGTGATTAATTTTCGATTGATGAGTTGGAGCACCCTTGCAAGGTTAAATCTTTCGGAAAGCCGTGCTCGCGGTTATGTGGCAAACTTGGATACTTTGTTGAACACCCGGTCATAGCAAACTTGAAGTAAACTCAAATAAAATACACTAACCGCGTGCGTAACCGTGATTGTCTCTTCTCGTGAGTCTTTATCCGAGAGAGGACATGGTGGGGTTATGATTGACGTAAGTAGGTGTTCAGGATCAGTTAGTGATCATTACTAGTTCACGTTCGTTATTCGTAGACCACCATACTTTACTTTCTGTACTCATAAGTTAGCCACTCAAATATATGCTAGTCGCTGTTGCAGCCTCACCACTTAACCATACCTCACCCATTAAGCTTTAATAGTCTTGATACCCTTGGAAATGAGATTGTTGAGTCCCCGTGGCTCACAGATTACTAAAACAACAGTTGCAGGTACAGGAAATGCAATGATTTGATGTGAGTGTGATGCTTGTTTGATTTCGAGTTCTTCTTATTATTCATCGATCTAGGATGGGTTCCAGACAGCAGCCTGGGATAGCAAGGATGGATGTCATTTTGTCGTTTGTTTTCTTCCGTAGTCGGACCCTACTCTTCTGTATGATGTTTGTATATGTTGTTGTATAGATGTGATCTTGATGTAGCTTGTGGCGAGTATAAGCCAATTCCATATACTCATCTGTTCTGTACATGTACTTGTAATGATATCCATTCTTGCAACACGACGAGATGCGATTCTATCTCTATCGAGGCCCTCATGCCGAAATAAGGATAGGATCGTATCTTGGGCGTGACAGTAGCCCAATCCTTTTGAGGCAAAGGACAGGCCAAAATGGCCTCTTGTGATAAGCAAAGCGTTCTTGAGGGTACACAGAAATTTCATCTAGTCACTTTCATCATGTTGGTTTAATTCGTGTTCGGTACTTTGATAATTTGATATGTGGGTGGACCGGTGCTTAGGTGCTGCTCTTACTTGAACAAACCTCCTACTTATGATTAACCCCCCCCCCCCCCCCCCCCCCCGCGCGCCCAAGTATCCGCAAATATGAGAAAAGTATTAAGAATAAATTCTAACCATAGCATTAAACTTTTGGATCCAATCGGTCCCTTACGGAACAGTGCATAAACTAGGGTTTAAGCTTCTGTCACTCTCGCAACCCATCATCTAATTGCTACTCCACAATGCATTCCTTTAGGCCCAAATATGGTGAAGTTCCATGTAGCCGACGTTCACATGACACCACTAAGGGAATCACAACATACATACTAACAAAATATCGAACACATATCAAATTCACACGATTACTTGCAACATGATTTCTCCCGTGACCTCAAGAACAAAAGTAACTACTCACAAATAATAATCATGCTCAAGATTATCAGGGGTATTAAATAGCATAATGGATCTGAACATATAATCTTCCACCAAATAAACTATATAGTGATCAACTACAAGACATAATCAACACTACTAGTCACCCACAAGCACCAATTTATAGTTCCCGTAACAAGATTGAACTCAAGAGATGAACTAGGGTTTGAGAGGAGTTGGTGTTGTTGAATATGTTGATGAAGATTTCCCTCCCCAAGATGGGAGAGTTGTTTGTGATGATGATGACGATGATTTCCCTCTCCGAGAGGGAAGTTCCCCCGGCGGAATCGCTTCGTCGGAGGGCAAAAGTGCTCCTGCCCAAGTTCTGCCTCGAGGCGACGGCGCTTCGTCCCAAAAGCCTCCTTCGTATTTTTTCTAGGTCAAAATGACTTATATACCAGAAGATGGGCACCGAAGGTGGGCCGAGGAGGGCACAACCCACCAGGGCACGCCTGGGCTCCCTAGCGTGCCCAGGTGGGTTGTGCCCACCTGGTGGGCCCCCTTTGGTAGTTATTTGCTCCAACAATTCTTAAATAATCCATAAAAAATCTTTGTGAAGTTTCAGCTTGTTTGGAGTTGTGCAAAATAGGTAGCCTGACGTAGCTTTTCCAGGTCCTGATTTCCAGCTGCCGGAATTCTCCCTCTTGGTGTGTTCCTTGCAAATTATGAGAGAAAAGGCATTACAATTACTCCAAAAAGCATTATTATGGATAAAAACATTCTAAATAACAGCAAGAAAACATGATGCAAAATAGATGTATCAAGTAGATCCGATCATCCAGTCCAAGACCCAGGAGTTGATGTGAGAAGCATCACCTGTGATGTGAAGAGTGGCATAGATTGAAGAATTATCTCTTCATTCCAATCGTAGATGTCCACACAGAAAGGAAGAGTTCCTGCATCGTGAATAACTGAGAGCATCGGCGTGAAGGATGGAATTGTTTCAATATCCGCATGAGGAATTTGATGGTGCTCGAACACTTTCTTCTTGTCAAACAGTACTGATGCATAATAATTCATCTGTGTTGGAGTCCAGAATCTGGTGCGACCGGTCCTTGTTGAGTCATATGGATTGGGTCTAGTGAAGAAAATGTGCTCATTGAAGAAATTTGACTTGAGGAATTTGGGGCGCTTTGAGCCTTTAAATCGCATCCTTGGCTTCGGCTGAAGGTTTGGCTTGAAACAGCTCACAGTCTCCTTAGGCATAGGAGGAATTTCTTTAGACTGAGGAATTTGAGCAGCAGTTTCCTCAGTGGTAGTTGGAGCAGCAATGTCATCAGCTGATGCAGCTGGAATTTCTTCAGTGGCTATAGCAGCCAAGTCATCAGATCTCATGAATTTCTTCAGTCTGGGCTAGGGACTGAAGAATTTGTGACAGAGGAGTGGTCATTGGGGAATTTAGGTGAGACGCTTCCCAATATTCATCATTGGTAACAGGTGTTGTGTTGCCAATGTCCATGTCCTCATCAATTTCTTCAATGTCGGCCTCTTCAGTAGTAAACTAAGGCTGGGGCGATGATACCTGTGGAGTTGAAGCACTTGCTTCCACTTCAATTTCTTCATCAATCTGATCTGTCAAAGCAGCAGAATGATCTTCTTCATCTTCATCATTTGGTATGACATAGTCAACACCAAATGGAACTATCTCACAGGCTGGTGCTGAGGAGATTGGGGTAGCATCTATGCGTTCAGTTCAAGATCTTGGCAAAGTCTTCAACTTTTTCACGGCTGAGGAATCTGAAGTTGATGCTTTTCTCTTTAGTGCCTTCTTCTCAGCAGCCTTCGTTTTCTTCACTTCTAATGCAGAAGGAAGATTGATATTCTTCATCCTTGAAGATTTTGCAATTTCAGCAGAGGGTGAAAGGGTAGAAGTTTCTTCAGGCACAACTGATGCAGTCGTCCTTGTGGGTTCAATTTCATCAGGCGCGACTATTTCTTCAGCATCGACATCAGAAGTGGGTTTGTCTGCCCTGGCATTTTCAAAAGCAGTATGCACATCAGGTTTCTTTCCACCTTTCTATGGCTTCTTCCCATCAGCCATTTTCTTCGGTTGAGGATTCTGAACTCTTGAAGATTTTGAAGAAGTGCACAATTTTTCCTCAAGAAACGCTGCAAATGAGTTAAGTTGATGAAAACTTAGTGATTCATCAGCGAACATGTTTGTACATGTGAACAGAGTATAGGTGCAAGGAATTTGAAGAGATCATATGCGTTCTCAGAAGTTTTCAAAAACATCAAGTGTGACGAATTTGACCATGGGTGTCTTGAGGATTTTCACTAAGTGTTCTTTGTCTTAGGTTCCAGAGTTGTGCAAATTTTGAGGATCCACACAATTGAGGAATCTTGAAGAAAATCATAACTTAGGGGAAAACATCAAGTGTATGGACATGTAAGGTGCTTTAGAATGAGATTCTTGAAGAATAAACACCTTTGAGAGAACTTAGGAATAACTTGAAGATCAAACAAGGGTAGTAAAAATAGATTTTATTTACCCTGATAAAGAACACGACGAACTGTCAGAAGAAATTGAGGAAGTTCGTCAGTCCAGATCTCCCATGCCCTAGCTTGGCAGAGGAAGACAACTACAGCGGCGGCGAGCTGACGACTTTTGCGGTCGATGCGAGTACGATGACGGCGACATTGAGGCAGTGAAGCTCTTCCACACTGGCATCGATGATTTTAGCGGTGGCGCTAGAGTTGAGCTTGGGAGAGAGTAGGGTTGAGCATAGTGTAAGGGGAGGGGTATTTATATCGGATGTGAAAACCAATCTATCCGAAGATTTTGGACAAGATTGCCCCTGACCCTTGCTCTCCACGTGAGATGTGTCACCCACGTACTCAGAAGTGGAGATAGTGGGGGATCATGGGTTATCCAGTCGTGGGAATCGGAACAGTTTGAGCGGGAAACACCAAAAATTTTGATAGTGAAAATTTAAAGTCTCCGTTCGCAAATTCTTTAGCTAGCAAGGACACAGTGAAGACTTTGAACGAGTTTCAAAGTAGAACGCATATGAAGAATTTGTGAATAGACTGGGTTGATTTTAGCATAGAGGGGGAAAGGGTCCGATCACTTTCACTTAGATGAAAATCAACTTGAAGAATTAGCAACAAGTGAATGTTGTTGAGGACATTGAAAACTCAAATATATATATAGTCAATGAAGAACGTAAGTTTCATAGTTTGAAGAATTTCAACTATGGTTGGTGGCGTGACCCACCGTATAAGAATGATGACTTCAGACACCGCGTACAATTGTCGTAGGGTTCTCAGAATCAAATTCTTAATTAATTTCTTCACACTTAGAGGGTTATTCCTCATTGATTGAAGGAAAACGTTACTTCGTGTGTTGCACATCTAAGTCATCCATTTTGCATAAGTGTTAGGATGTGTGTCCTTTTTCAAAGAACATTCAAAGATTCTAATATATTGAGCTCACACCGCAACTTGAAAAATCTCTTTTCATACAAGGGCTTTGTGAAGATGTCTTCCGGTTGTTCTTTAGTGGGGATGTGGTTGATGGAGATGTCGCCCTTTTTTACATGATCTCGAAGAAAGTGATGACGAATCTGGATGTGCTTGGTCTTGGAATGCTGAACTGGGTTGTAAGCAATCTTGATGGCACTCTCGTTGTCACAGTAGAGAGGCACATTCTTCAACTTGATGCCATAGTCCTTGAGGGTTTGCGTCATCCACAGCAACTGAGTGCAACATGAACAAGCAGCAATGTACTCAGCTTTAGCAGTAGATAGTGACACGTAGTTCTGCTTCTTCGAGAACCAACAGACTAAGGATCGTCTGAGCAAATGACATGTGCCTGAGGTTGACTTGCGATCCACACGATCTCCAGCATAGTCAACATCGGAGTATCTGACGAGATGAAGATTTGAGCCCTTGGGATACCATAATCCAAGCGTTGATGTGTGAGCTAAGTATCGAAGAATATGTTTCACAACCTTATGGTGTGGGTCCTTCGGTGTTGCTTGGAATCGGACACACATGCAAACACTCGGCATAATATCAGGCCTAGATGCACATAGATACAATAATGAGACAATCATGGAGCGATATACCTTCTGATCGAAATCTTTACCATTTTCGTCAGTGCAGAGGTGGCCTTTTGAAGGCATTGGAGTTTTGACACCTTTGCAATCTTGCATGTCGAATTTCCTCAGAACATCCTTGAGGTATTTCTCTTGAGATATGAAGATTCCATTGTCTTGCTGACGAATTTGAAGACCTAAGAAGAATTTCAACTCTCCCACCATAGACATTTGATATTCTTCACTCATCATATAGGCAAATTCATCACTATAACGTTTGTCAGTACAGCCAAAGATAATATCGTCTGCGTATATTTGGCATATGAACAGTTCATTGTCATAGGAAATTATTGAAAAGATTTGCGACGAGTGAACCAGGTTTGAAGCCTTTCTTCATGAGGAACTCCTTCTGAGTGTCGTACCATGCCTGAGGGGCCTGCTTGAGGCCATAGAGGGCCTTGTTGAGTCTGAAGACTTTGTCAGGATGCTTAGGGTCTTCAAAACCTGGGGGTTGAGCAACATATACTTCTTCCTCAAGCTTGCCATTGAGGAATGCACTTTTCACATCCATTTGATATAAGATGATATCATGATGGTTAGCATAAACAAGCAATATGCGAATAGCTTCAAGTCTAGCAACAGGTGCAAAAGTTTCATCAAAGTCAATTCCTTCAACCTGTGTGTAGCCTTGAGCTACAAGACGGGCATTATTCCTTACCACAAGGCCATTTTCATCTTTCTTGTTGCGGTAGATCCACTTGGTACCTATGATGTTATGCTTGCGAGGATCTGGCCGCTTGACAAGTTCCCACACATTGTTGAGCTTGAATTGATGCAATTCCTCTTGCATAGCTTGAATCCACTCAGGCTCCTTGAATGCTTCATCAACTTTGGTGGGCTCTATGATAGAGACAAAAGCAAAGTGCCCACAAAAGTTAGTCAAATGTGAAGCTCTTGAGCGAGTGAGGGACCTGGTGCATTGATGTCGTCAATGATTTTGTCAATCTGCACTTCATTTGCAACTCTTGGATGAGTAGGTTGACGTGGTTGAGGATTTTCTTCAGCACCATTTTCTTCAGGTGTCTCAACATGAATGTCTTCATTCGTTAGAATGACTTCCTCAGTGGGTATGACCTCTTCAGTAGCCTTCAGCTTAATGGATTCGCCAGGAGACTGTCCATCTAGTATAGAAGGCAGGTGCTCTCTTTACGAGCCATCAGTTTCATCAAACCGCACATCTATAGTTTCAACAAACTTGTGGTAGTAGGTGTTGAAGACTCTGTAGGTGTGGGAGTCCTTTCTGTAACCAAGCATAAAACCTTCATGTGCTTTCGGTGCAAATTTAGAACTATGGTGAGGATCTCTAATCCAGCATTTTGCACCGAAGACTTTGAGATAACTTACATTGGGTTTCTTGTCGGTCATAAGTTGATACGAAGTATTCTTGAAGAATTTGTTAAGATATACCCTTTGATGATGTGGCATGCAGTATCAATTGCCTCAGGCCAAAAGCAATGAGGAGTCTTGTATTCATCAAGCTTGGTGCGAGCCATCTCAACAAGAGTCATGTTCCTGCGCTCCACGACGTCGTTCTATTGAGGAGTATATGGGACAGATAACTCATGAGTAATACCAAGTTCATCAAGATATTCATCAAGATTGGTGTTCTTGAACTCAGTCCCATTATCACTCCTGATATGCTTAATCTTGATGCCGAAGTTTGTGGTGGCCCTCGAAGCAAATCGTCTAAAGACATCCTGCACTTCAGACTTGTACAGAATAATATGCAACCAAGTGTAACGAGAGTAATCATCAACAATGACAAATCCATACAAACTTGAAGAATTTGTTAGTGTGGAGTAATGAGTGGGGCCAAAGAGATCCATGTGAGGCAATTCAAAGGGTCAAGTTGTGGTCATGATTGTCTTTGAGGAATGCTTGGATCTGGTCATCTTCCCAGACTCACATGCACCACAGAGGTGGTCCTTGGGGAATTTGACACCTTCAATGCCAATGACATGCTTTTTCTTCACGAGCGTGTGCAAGTTCCTCATACCAGCATGTCCAAGTCATCGATGCCACAACCAGCCTTCTAAGGACTTTGCAAGTAGGCATGTGGCAGGCTGAGGACCTGTAGAGAAATCAACAATATACAAGTATCCTCTCCTAAAGCCTTCAAAGACTTTGGAATTGTCAGGTCACAAAGCATTCACCACAACGATATTTTCCAAATATGACAACCATATCAAGATCACAAAGCATTGAGACGGACATAAGGGTGAACCCGAGGGATTCGACTAACATCACCTTATCCATGGTTCGGTCCTTTGAGATTGCAACCTTACCTAGACCCAATACCTTGCCTTTTCCTTTGTCTGCATAGGTGATATGCTTCATATGAGATGAGCAAGTGGCAAATTCATCAGTAGATTCTTGTCACCAGTCATGTGGTTTTTGCATGCACTATAGAGGACCCACTTAGTAGCTTTTGGAGGTTCATCCTGCAGATGAATTAGTACAACTTACGAACTCATATGCTTCAGAGTGAAGAATATGACATCAATTTCATCAGACAGAATTTCATCACACAAAATAGTAAGCAAGTAATGTGAGGACGTGAGAAATGGGGAATTCATTTCTACATGTTTAGCTTGCGTCCTTTCAAGCATTTCCTCAGGTCTCCAGCAAATTCATCAGATGTTCAAGTTCATCTGGAGACCTGACCCTGCATAAGAAATTAGTTCAATTTCTTTACCACACACATCTGGAGGGGTGGCAAAGAGTTCATCATTGTGCGAGCACCATATGAGAAGGGAGGCATCAAACCAAGTGCACTTCGTTTTACAGGACACGGGTTAGAGTACTCATATGAATAAGCAGAGAAATTCTTTGAGGGCTTATGAACATAATGATTTGAAGAATAATATACATATTCAGAACTCTTAGATATTCCCTACGAAATAGAGGCATTAGCACGAGAATGATATTTATGACCATTTGAGGAATTTGGTCCAAGTGAAGACTTTGGTCCATACGAGGAATTTGATCTGGGCTTCGTGTTCTTCACGAGTGGTGTCGTGAGGACATTCACTTGAATATTTTTTAGGTAGCTCTTGGGAACCCATATTTTCTTGATAGGAGAACCGTTCCTGTAGTTAGTTCCAACAAATCTGGCAAATACTTCACCTTTCTGATTTTTGAAGAATTTTTAGTTGGAGTCAAGTGACTCATCAAAGGAATGTGAAGTTTCACAAGTAAAGCCAGATAAAGTGGATGGATCTACAGGAGGTCATTTTGCATCAACCGATGAGGTTTTGGGGTGATGCTCAGGTGTCCAGTAGGATCCATCAGCGTTGAGCTTCCTCACAAAGGCAATACCCTCTTTCCTAGGGTTCCTGTTCAGAATCTGCTTTTTGAGGACATAGCAAAGGGTTTGATTCCCTTTGAGACTTTTGTACATGCCTGTCACATACAATTCCTTCAACCCTGCATTTTTGTCAGTGATACTTGTGGTATCCTCAGATGAGGAATTTGTGACCACTGGAATAGTTGAAGAATTTGCAACAATAGAAGCATTTGAACATTCAGGTGAAGAATTAGCAGTTTCACGTTTGATGCATTTCAAACAAGGTGGAACAAATTCTTCCTGGGCGGTACTGATCTGTTGAGCCAGTCAGGAATCATTTTCCCTTTGTAGATCCTTATGTGACACCCTTAGATTCTCAAGATCTTGCTTTCTTTGAAGAAAATCATAAGAAAGCTTCACATGATCGGCTAAGAGAGCATTATGATGACTCTGAAGGTTATCATACTTTGTCTGAAGACTTTTGAGATCATCAGACAGAGTTTGAGTCCGATCCACTTCCTCATTCAATAGATCATCGCTTTTGTCTAGCATTTTCTAAAGCTTTTCAAGTGCACTTTGTTGCGTAGTAGCAATATTAGCAAGTTTGGCATAGCTAGGTTTCACATATTCATCAGATTCACTATCACTTGATTCAGAGGAGTGATGCTTATGTACCTTGGAACCTTTAGCCGTGAAGCAATAGGTGGGAGCGTAATCATCGTTGCTGACGTCAGAGTCGTTGGAGTAGTCATTTTCTTCATCGTTGAAGATGGACTTGCTGACGAAAGCAGTAGTGAGAGCAAGGCTAGCGACACCAGATTCAGATTCCACCTCAGATTCTTCCTCTTCTTCATATTCTTCAGACTCTTCTTCTGAGTCCATTTCCTTGCCAATGAAAGCCCGAGCCTTTCTGAAACTATTCTTCTTGTGCATTGAGGACTTTGAAGATGAGGACTTTGAAGATTTCTTCTTTTTCTTCGAGTCATCAAACTATCGTCCTTGTACTTCTTCTTCTTCTTCTTTCATTCTTTTTCCTAGAGAGGACAGTCAGAGATGAAGTGACCATAAACAGCACTGCAAAAGTTGGGAGGAGAGGAAAACTGCACTCGAGAGAGGACGTGGAGAGCAGCCTGGATTTGGTCTCCACGGCTGGAACGGCGGACGGAGTGAGAAGATCAAAGCAACGTCGTCGGCCGCAGGCACAGGTTCGCGGGAGCCATTTTGCCGTTGCGATCAGCGTGTTCTACGCTATGAATTTGTTGTGTGGTCCGAGACCCATGATAACGTGCACATTGCCTAACCACTTAGGGAACTTAAATTTTATTTTAGAAGCCTACTAGTTAACCTTTACTTAGTAGGCTTTTAAAATAAAATTTTAGTTTGGGCTTTTAGAATAAGCTGGGCAGGGAGCAGCTTATTTCCTCAGCTCCAACGCGAGAACTTGAAAACATTTAAAGTCCCGCTATTTATTCCACTTAAATATTAGAAAATGTATTTATCTTTTGGAAAAAAGGCGAACAAATATTTTGAAACCCCATGAATCAGAAAAAAGTTCATGTATTCAAAAAAAAAGTTTACGAATTAGAAATCGTTCATCAATTTTTAAAAAAGTTCATTGATTCTGAAAATAAGTTCAGCAATTTTCAGAAAAAGTTCATAGAGTTTCAAAAACAGTTCACAAATTCGAAAAAGAACATCTAATTCGGAAATTTTCATTGAATTCACAAAAATCATTAAATTTGAAAAAAAGTTTATCAATTTTAAAAAAATCATTTAATTAAAAAAGTTCATTCATTTTGAAAGACAATTCATTCAAATGAGAAAAAGCCAAAATGAAAAGGATTTAAAAACCAAACATAACCCTT
The DNA here is from genome assembly GCA_022496015.1 of Hordeum marinum. Lineage (NCBI taxonomy): Eukaryota > Viridiplantae > Streptophyta > Magnoliopsida > Poales > Poaceae > Hordeum > Hordeum marinum. Next base: position 394,815,191 of record CM039672.1, read on the forward strand.
CCAAATAGAAAGAAAAAAAAAGAAAGAAGAAAAGAGTAAAGAATATGTATTTTGGCACATGTTTTCAGGTCGGTGGAGTGGTACTGCAGTGTTGTAACGGCCAGGAGGTCGCTGTTTTGAATACCAATGGATGCACGTACACTTTGTTTTGTTTTGCAACACAGAAAAAGAAGAGGAAAGATGGCCCACACCAACTAGACGTGGCTTCAGGCGGCCGTTTACGAACGGGTGCTGAAGCGCTAAATAGAATTTGCCCGTCCTTATAGCCTGCTTACCAAGTACGATTTGTTATTTTCTTACTTTTTAATTTTTTTTCTGTTTCAGGTATGTGTTTTTCTTCTGATTTTAATATTTTATTTAAATATATTTTAGTCTCTGAAAAAATTGTAATATATTTTCTTGATGTATGGTGAATACTTTTTAAACTAAACAACGGACATTTTTCAATATATGGTCAAATAAATACGAAACTGAATAATGTTGCAATATATTTTGAACAGTTTTTCAAATAGACAGCATACAATATATAATACGAACACTTTATATACACTGAACATTTTTTCATTTTATGGTGACCCTTTTCTAATATAGATTTTTTTTTCTAATACACAGTGATTTTTTTTAAATGCATGAGAAACATTTTTTTCAGAAAAAGATGACAGAGAAAAATAGAAAACCAGGGCAAAGAAACATAGAGAATAAATGTTTGTAAATTTAAAAATTCCCGAGTCCAGAAAAAACGTTCACAAATTTTATAAAAAAGATCCTAAATTAATAAAAGTTCATGAATTCGATATGGTTTCCAAATTAAAATTGTTCGTGATGAAAAGGGTGTTCACAAATTCAAAAAAATTCCCATGAAAAATGACCAGCAAAACACAAACAGAGGTCAAGATAAGAAAAGCAAGGGCCCTGTGAAAATGCACCTAAATCAAATGGGCCGAGAACTTGGTTAGAACGACAAACACAACCGTGCGACGCACATGACAAAGAAATCAAGTGGGATTAAGTTTGCATGAAGATTGTAACCCATGATTAGTTACGTATCTAGGGTGGACTTACGATTGGGACAAAAAAGTTGAGTCCCAAATTGCATGTCATGAGTATAGTTGGACTTGCAATTAGGACGGGTTGTGCCCCAATGGCGAACTTGCAAAAAGAAAAAGGGAAAAGGTGGGTACCCCAATTACATGTCGAGGGTGGAGCTGCAACTGAGACAAAAAAAATGGCGAGCACCCAATTACGTGTCGAGGGTGGACTTGCAACTGGGACAAGAATGGATCGGACACGAGTTGCGTAGCAAGGGTGAAAGTTACAACTGGGACAAAAAATGGTTAGACCCCTAGTTTCATGTTCTGGATGGACTTGCAACTAGAAAAAAAAGTTTATTCATTTTGAAAAACAGTTCATTCAAATGAGCAAAAGCTAAAATGAACAAGTTTTAAAAACCGAACATAACCGTTCCGAATGAAAAGAAGAAGAAAAAAGAAAAGGAAAGAAGAAAAGAGTGAAGAATTTGTATTTTGGCACATGTTGTCAGCTCGGTGGAGTGGTACTGCAGTGTTCTAACGGCCAGGAGGTTGCTGATTTGAATACCAGTGGACGCACATACACTTTTTTTAGTTTTGCAAAATAGAAAAGGGAAAGGAAAGATGGCCGACACCAACTAGACGTGCCTTTAGGCGCCCGTTTGCGGCGCTGAAGTGCTAAATAGAATTCACCCGTTCTTATAGCCTGCTTACCAAGTATGATTTGTTATTATTTTTTTCTTTTTTCTTTTTCTGTTTTAGGTATGTGTTTTTCTTCTGATTTTTGATATTTATTTAAACATTCTTTTAGTTTCTTAAAAGTTTTGTAATATGTTTTTCTTGATGTATGGTGAATACTTTTTAAATTGAACAACGATAATTTTTTAATATATGGTAAAACAAATACAAAACTGAATATTATTGCAGTATATTGTGAACAATATTTCAAATAGACAGCGTACACGGCGAACACTTCATATACACTGCACATTTTTTGAATTTATGGTGAACTTTTTTCAGGTGTCTCGTTTTTATCGTTACCTACCATTTGAATGTCAAGCCTCCTACATTGCCATGATAGTCCCTAACCCCCTCCATATCCTAGCAAACCTTGTTTGGCTAAGTTACCGATGCTCAGCCCCTCTTATAGCGTTCTTAGTTGCAGGTGCAGATTGTGTCCATGTGATAACATGGATTTGGCATATCACAATATTATCTGCTATTTAATTTAATGCACATATATATCTTGGTATGGTGGAAGGCTTGGCTTTTTCCTCCGTGTTTTATTCCACTTTTACCGCCATAATTTCTTGTTACCGGTGTTATGTTTCCATATTTTGTGCTCCTAACATGCTCGGGGTTGTTATGGGGATCCCCTTGATTATTCGGTTGAGATTAAAACTTGTCTGGCAAGACCCAACATTTGTACTATTTGCTTAAACAACTTAATAAAAATGCATAGGGATTAGCTACCCCGTGGATAATTAATCAACAACCCGGGCCAGTGCTCCTCATGAGTGTTGGTCCAGAACGGGCTGCCTGCGGGGCTGCCTCGAGGAAACTTGAGGATTGGTTTTCCCTATAGCTAGTCCCATCTGGTATTGCCCTGAGACAGAGATACGCGCGGCTCCTATTGGGATCTGGCATGCCAGGTGGTCTCGCTGGACTTGTTTTACCTTTATCGAGTGACTTGCGTGTGGGGCTCTGACTTTCTTCGGGCTATCTCGAGGTGTTGGAATTCCTTTGGAGTTGCCTATGATAATCATGAGATTCGTAGTCGTGGTTATTCCCGCGGAGTGTGGTTAATTTATGATGGACTAGTTGGAGCACCCCTGCAGGGTTAAAACTTTCGAAAAGCCGTGCCCGCGGTTATGTGGCAACTTGGATATTTGTTTCACACCCGGTTATAGTTAACTTAAAGTAAACTCTAATAAAATACACCAATTGTGTGAGTAACCGTGATTGTCTCTGCTTGTGGACATGATTCGAGAGACAACACGGTGGGGTTATGATTGACGTAAGTAGGTGATCAGGATCTCTTAGAGGTTATTCTAGTTCTCGGTCGTTTATCGTACACCACATATTTACTTTCATGTTACGTAAGATTAGCCACCATAAATGCTTAGTGCTGTTGTAAACTAAACACATACCCCATTCCAACCTATAAGCTTGAATAGTCTCGGTACCCGGTCGCGAGATTGCTGAGTCCCCGTGGCTCATAGATTACTACAACAATCCAGGTACAGGTACAGATGAGATCGTGCTAGATGATATGACGCAGCTCTAGTGGGAGTATGACGAGGAGCGTGGCAGGATGTATGTCACTTATCCAGACGAGTAGAGTGGCCGTGGTCGAGATCTTTGGTCTAGCAAGCCAGTGTCATTGCATCATTTTATCGTTTGTTTTCGTCCGTAGTCAGACCCTGCCTTTGTATTGATGAATGAAATAATTGTGTGGATATGTAATTTAGCATGTGGCGAGTGTAAGCCAACTCATATACTCTTCTCTTCCTAAATGTAAATAATGATGATGTACTTGCTAACGGCAAGATGCACCTCTATCCCTGTCGAGGCCCTCGTGTCTTAAAATGGATAGGCGCGCATCTTGGGTGTGACAAGTTGATTTCTTCGTTCTCAGCTTTCAGCTTTCGTGCTCAAATTCTTCTCAATTGTTGTCTCTTCGTTCGTCTCTCAAGTATTCCGGTGCTTTGTTCAAGTTTTCTATTAGGTGGATCATGATCTCTTAGTTCCCATATATCTTCGTAGTATCCTCATTCATTTCAATTCTTACAGGCGTTCTCATTCAAGACCTCTTCAAGTTTGTGCTCTATCTATCTTTCCTATCTTTTCCAAAAGGATAAGTTGTATGCCAAATCCGTTGTTTGTCATAAATTTAACTTAATGAAGGATAGGCATATCATAATTCTTATTCTTGTTTCATCCAAGTGATTTCAATCCTTCTTTCGGAGTTCTTCATGATATCAAATTCCTTATCCCAAGTGGTCATCTTTCTTTTCTGGAGTTCCTAGTTTTTCTCAAGTATCTTGTCGCTAAGCTTCATCTAATTCATAGCAAGGCCTCAATTTTGTTCCTTTTTGCATCCTTCAATTCTTTTTATCATCCTTTCATTTCAGAGTTCTTCCGAAGGTTCTTCATGGTGGTTCATCAAGATTTCTTTCATTTTCAAATGTTCTTCAAGATTCTTGTTGGAGGTGCTTAAGTGTTCTTTATCTTGGATTTCTGTGTTCAATTCCTTCTCCATTGTCTTTTGAGATGGTGTTATTAAATTCTTGATTATGAGTAGTCTCGAAGGTAAATTGTCAAGAATAAGATAAGTAAACCCATCTTGTTTTCTCGGAGTTATCTTGGGTTGGATTTCACCTAAAGCATTTCCTAAGGATTGTTGCTATCACGTGTCATAAACGATTCAAGTTTTCTCCTCCTCCTCTTGGTGAAAGAATTTTTGCATATCTTGTTGCTCTCAAGAAATCAATTGTTTTTGTTGTGGCAGGTTGTCACCTCATAATTTTGAGATGTTTTTCATGAGCCCATAACAAGCTAAATCTTTCCGTTGTTGATTCTCCATCAACTCCGTTCAACCATGCTTTTCAAATTCAATGGTGGCAGAAGTTGTCATGTTCTTCTCCATTCCTTCCTTTCCAATGATCTAGTTTCTATTCTTTTCTTCCGGAGGCGTTGTCATGTTGCTCTCTTTCAACTCACATCTATTTTGATCAAGATCATATTCTTTCTTGCTTATTCATTTTACCCGAGTGCTGTGAAACCTTTCTTGATCCCTCAATCTCTCCTCTCGCCGCCTCTCCGGTGTTCGATCTTTTGCCATCCCGGTGCGTGCGTGGCTTATATGCACTGCACGGAGAAGGAGAGGAAGAAGGTGGCGGGAAACTGCGGCTTGTTCGATTCACGTGTATTAGAGGGCCAAGACGTGTTTGCGTGCAGAATGCAGAGGGAAAACAGTGTGTGACCATTTCGCAAGCAGTGGCACGCAGCGGCAAGTCGGCGTTGCTTCTAGGTCTACGGCGACACTGCGGTAGCTGCGAGGTTGTAGCCGATGGTTTTTGTGATGGAAACAACGAGGATTTGTGCTACAAGCTCCATGGAGTGATTGTTTTCAAACACCGGGGGATAAGGTTGTGCGGGGTCGGCGACCGGCGGTGGCCGGTGGCGAGCCCGGATGTGCTGTGGTGCTTTCAGCTCGGTCATCTCACGGGGATTACGACAGGGATTGACGAAGCTTGCTGCAGCTTGTCCCCCTTCATGGCACTGCATTTTTTTTGAGGGAAGACGATGAAGGAGATGGACGAAGACACGCGCAGATCTGATGGCTAGCAGTTCTTCCATCATACAATCGCAAGGTGACCGGCCTAAATTTAGTCTGTTGCGCTGGCGCCTAGTACTCCCTTTCTATGTGGCCGCTTATCACGAAAGCGATTTCTTTCTGCCTAAAATAGGGCAAAGCAATTTCCTAATTTTCTACTCAAAGGATCTCTGTTGGTATCGATAGGTTCTAAGAAGTTGAAGTGAATTCATTTTCTTTTTTTGCGGGAAGACATCAATTCATTTTTTAGTTCTTATACTACGTGTTTATGTCCAAACGTAAGCATCACGTAGATCATGCACGACTCCGTTGACCGTAAGCATCGATCACGATAGTTCACCAGGCTAATCGGCCAAAACCTGTCGATGATTTTTAACTGGCGTGCAATAGGGTTGCAAGAAAAGCTCAAGACTCATGAGCAGCTCGAGATTGATTTGTATTTTGGCTCGATTCGAAAAAAATGAACTCATTATGAACATTTTATGTTGCTCGTCAAGAAATAAACTAAACTTGAGCCAATAGTGACTCAATCGATGTCATATATGTTAATTAATCTTGATACATATTAAAGAAAAACAGGATAATTTAGAGGAAAGGCACGGGCCGAGCCCGAGACCGAGAAAAGGATGGAACCTCGTCCGACTTTGAATTAGCAAAGCCATCAACCGGTCAGGATTACAACAAGGAACAACAAACATAAACAAGCAAGCAAATTGGGGGTGCAACCCCAAAGCAGGAGATACATGATGTTGAATGAAGGATAAAATGCTATTGCCAAAGAAGAAAGGCTACAACTTGGGCCCTAATAAAGGGCTTGATAGGGTCGTGCCAAAGGAAAAGATCTTGCTGATGACACACCGACGGCAAAGTGGGGCTCGCTCCCTCTAGAGCAAGCAGGAAGAAGAAGGCACTACGCGCGACCACCACACCAAGCAAGCCCAAGACACAAGCTGCAACCCATAGCAGAAAGCATGTCGAAGACACTAGCCACTGGACGAGAGCGCTCCAAGAAGACACGACAAAGAGTTGGGCACCGCAGTCACCACGAAAGCCAGACCTCACCACGGACACCATCCCTCCGCCATCATCACGTCCAAGTCGCCATAGAGGGGACAATTATCCTCTCTCCCCCAGGCTGAGGACGTCAACCCACCGGACCGACCAGACCACATGGCGAGGAGGGCATGACGTCTTGAAGAGGAAATCGGCCACCCATGGCGAAATGCCACCACTGAAGAAAGAACCGCTGCCACCAAGAACGCCTACGCTGCAGCCGACCCGCCTCCTCGCAGACCCAAAGCGGCGCCTTCAAGAAGGTGACGAAGCCGTGGCACTATCACCGCCCAGCCAAGGCTGTGGTTTTCCACCCAGGTGAAGGGGAAGTACGAGGGGGGAGCTGGATCTCGAAGTCACCTTAAAGAAGGGAACAACGCCCCAAGCGCCACTGATGTCGTGACCCCCGGAGCTGGCCAAGAGATTACTCCGATCCAGAGCTCCCAGAACCACATCCACACAGCCAGCCACCGAATCTGACTAGACCGACGAGGAGGAGGCCGCGGCACAAAGAAGTTGTCTTCAGATCTGGCAAAGAAGAGGCCGCAGGAAGCACCCCACGCGACGCCCACATCCACGCGGATGAGAGGAGGTGGCACACGGCACCGTCTAGCTAGACACGTAGACGAGAGGAGGCGGCACACGGCACCGGCGAGTGTCGCCCTTGCCACCAGAGGCCGCCGCCTCAAACCCTAGGCCCGAGCCCGGGCGACATCACGACTGGTGGCCTCGCTGCCACCCTCATCGGCAACCGCACGGGGAACCCAGCCCCCATCTCCGGCGATGGCGAGGGAAGGGGGCGAACCAGGGGAGGGAGGTGGCCGGAGAGGTTGGTCGCCCCCGAGTCGCCCTCAGGAGGGCAACACGAGGGAATGGGGAGGGGGTCAATGCAAATTCGATAATTTATCGCCATATAGGTTGGGTACTTGATTTTTTTTCTCATTTACATAGTAGCAAACATAGAAGCCTAATTAAGAACATGAAAATTTAGCCTCAATATGGTAATTGGCCAGCCGTGTGTTAACTATCTTATTATTTCGTGTCAAATTTGAAAGGGGACACACGTTCATTTTTTCATCTTTCTTCATTCATGATTCCTAGTTATAAGGTGCAAGTCATCAGTTAAGAGCGGATCAGTCAAATGGTATAGTGATTTCCTATGTTGTGTTATGATCTATCATGTTTGAAAAAATGCCCTAGATTTTATTTCATGAGGAAAATATGAATTCATTTCAATCAAGGTATTCTGTTACAATCCTCTTGGAAAAGAGTGCCAATCTCGGCTGGGCCATGGCAAAGCCAGACGGCTGTGCGAGTGGATGATATATCCCTCTGTGTTAAAGCATGAGCTACGTTATAACGGATTCTCCTATGATGTGCTATAGAGTAATCATGCTCAAACTTAAGGAGTTCACTAGTAGAAAACAGGGCATTGGTTCGGGCCAGGCCAGCACATTAGTCCCGGTTCAGTCACGAACCGGGACCAATGGGGGCAACAGTCCCGGTTCGTGAGGTCAGGGGGGCGGGCGGGCCACGTGGGGCATTGGTCCCGGTTCGTCTAGAACCATTGGTCCCAGTTCCAGACACGAATCGGGACCAATGTGCCTTGCTCCAGGCCCACAACCATTGGTCCCGGTTCGTGGCTGGATCCGAGACCAAAGGGGGTCCTTTAGTCCTGGTTCCAGCCACGAATCGGGACCAATGAGATGCCTATATATACCCCTCTCTCCAGCGAGCAGAGCACTCCACATTGCTCTATTTTTAGGCCGGCGAGGGGAGAGATTTGTGGTGCTCTAGCTCACCTCCTATGCACATGAGGTATTTCATGAAATGCCCAAGCCAAACTTAAGCTTTCTACTCTCCAAGCTCCTTGTCCAAACTCCATCTTCGTCAAGATTTGTCTAGGTTTTGCGGTCCGTCCTGTCCCGTCCCCATCCTGAAACGGTCCTCGATCGCCCGCGCGTGGTGAGCCTCTTGATCTTATCTTCTTTCTAAAAGAAAATATACTTACTCGTATGATTTTCTTACTTTTATTATTGTTTGTTATTATATAGTGCCATGGTTATGGTATCCGCCCACATCGACCCTCGTCCAGTCTATGATTCAGATGTAGTATATTATCTTTTATATAACTATTTCACATATCTAATGTGTATGACAATTAATTATGCCACCAACTTGACGTAGATGTTTTTATCTATAGGAAGTAGTTGAACTAGAAATTCCAACCGACTATGCAATTCTGCTCGAGAAGTTAACAGAAGCTCAAAAATAAATCGATCATTTGAAAGAAAAATTGAAAAGAACTGAAGATGACAAGATGGGATTGGAGTTGCACGTTGCCGATATCATCGACGATCACAAGACCAAGATGGATGCAATGCGCTTGCAGCTTAGAAAGATTAGAAAATATGCCATTCATACTGAGGATCATTGTGCCGTTGAATCAATTGGTACCTTAGTAGCGGTTATGATTACATTTGTTGTTGCATTTAAATTTTTTACGTAGTTTCGTTGTATGTTTTAATTAGATGCTTTAGAGAGCTATATGTTGTTCAATAATGACAACTATGTATGAACTGTACGTATTTATTTTGGTCATTATTGTATTTTGGCTTTAATGTGATGATGAATTTCTATTAATTTGGTCACTTATCTATTCATGATATGTTGTAATGGTTTTTAATATACTTTATTATATAACGCACGCAGATGAACTGGCAATGGATGTACGGTGACCGACGCACCTCCAAGTATATTAAGGGCCTCCATAATTTTGAACACACAAAAAATCTGGAGTTCAAATAAGTTAATGAAAATGAAATGCCTTTTGTAAACGATGAGTTTCCGTCCGGAACCTTGATACTTCGAAAGAGACTGTTCGTTTTGTACATGAAGTGCATCCAGCTTTTGCTGTAACCCTCTTAACTTTTTAGCACATGCTATGTGGGTGAAATGATGATACCATACCAACTTTCAACCTTTTCAGAGTTCATTTGTAGTGCTTTTCAATTTCAGGGTCATTTAGCTCAAAAAAATCAACAACTAAAATTATAACCTTCTAGTATTTTTGAAACTAAAATTGTATAAAACCTAAAAATTACCAAATTGAATATAATGTTAAAACAAAGTAATATTAAATATCAGGAAAAATAGCAAACAAATAACATAAAAAAATAGCAAAAGTGAAAATAGATGCGCTTACACTGAAATTCAACCTAAACTCAAGGTGCTAGTTAGGCACCTAACTAGCATTTTGAATTTAGGTCAAATTTCGTGTATAAGGGCATCTATTTTCACTATGAGAGGAGCTTGACAAGTCAAGCGCATCGAGGCTTATAAACAGGTGTTGTCTCCCCTCGACTAGCGAGGTGTTGTTTCCCCGCCGACCGACGAAAAGGGACCAGTGGTCGCGGTTGGTGGCACCAACCGGGACCAATGCCCCCTTTCGTCTCGGTTGGTGCCACCAACCAGGACCAAAGATCCCTGTTTCCTGCCCTTTGGGCTGCTGAAAACAGACCTTTGGTCCCGATTGGTGGCACCAACTGGGACTAAAGGTCTGCATTGGTCCCAGTTGGTGCCACCAACCGGGACCAAATGTCCCTTTTTCCCGCCCTTTGGGCTGCTGAAAACAGGGCTTTGGTCCCGTTTGGTGGCACCAACCGGGACTAAAGGTGGGCATTGGTCCCGGTTGGTGCCACCAACCAGGACCAATGCTTCTTCTATATAAGAAGGATTTAGGAAATTTCGCAGTTTTCATCGCCACTTCGCCGAGCCCGCCGTCCTCGTCCCCGTCGTCGCTTGCCGCCCCGAGCCTGCCGTCGTCGTCCCCGTCCCCGTCGCCCGCACCAACCGGGACCAAATGTCCCTGTTTCCCGCCCTTTGGGCTGCTGAAAACAGGGCTTTGGTCCCGTTTGGTGGCACCAACCGGGACTAAAGGTGGGCATTGGTCCCGGTTGGTGCCACCAACCAGGACTAATCCTTCTTCTATATAAGAAGCACTTAGGAAATTTCGCAGTTTTCATTGCCACTTCGCCGAGCCTGCCGTCCTCGTCCCCGTCGTCGCTTGCCGCCCCGAGCCTGCCGTCGTCGTCCCCGTCCCCGTCACCTCCCCGACGTCGTCATCCCCCTCCTCGTCGTTGACCCGTCCCCGTCGCCTCCCCGACGTCATCATCCCCCTCCTCGTCGTCGTCCCGTCCCCGTCGCCTCCCCTGTCGCCCCCGTCGTCACCTCGCCCTCGTCGCCGTCCTCGTCGTCACCCCTCCCCCGTCGCCCTCATCGCCGCCCCGCTCTCGTCGCCGCCCTCGTCGCCCCGTCGCCGCCCCTCTCCTGTCGCCCCCGTCACCGCCCCTCCCCCGTCGCCTCCCCCTCCACCCCCATCGCCACCCCCGCTATGAGCCGCCGCCGCCCTGGCTCTGTGCAATTTCTTTTTAAAATATATGTTGATTTTTTATATGATGAATGTTTATGTTAGATTAGTATGTATATGTTAGATTACAATTTTTTTTTCTGATGAATGTTTATGTTAGATTAGTATGTTTATGATGAATGTTTATGTTAGATTAGTATGTTAATGATGAAAAAATTTGGGTTTTATGAAAAAATAGTGATTAAATGATAAGAAAACGTTCTCATAGGAATTTGTCGACGATGCCCGGACCGCATCCTCGTCGTTGAGTAGTCCGCGAGAGCTTCCTTGATAGGCGCCATGTCCGGGACTGGGCTCCGCCAGGCTGGCACTCGGAGGTGCTACCTTCCCGGACTCGGAGGTTGGTGAGGAATGCAAGTATCGTCGTCGACCCGGACCTTCTGTGGTGGCAGTCATGCGGGCCACTTTCGGTGCAGAGGGAGCGGGCACCCGCGGAGGTGGTACGTCGCCGTGTCAGGGAGGAGGACGAGCACGTCCGTCGCTACATGGAGGCGTTGGACGCCCGGTTCGACAATACCTGGCAGATCCTTCAGGGATCTCACTTGTGTTATGATCCCGTGATGGTTCCTTATATTTGGGTGTCCATCGCCGGCGACTCAAAGACTGCTAGTGAACCGAGTTCACCGTCCTCCACTTTGGATTCTAGGATATTCGATCTATATTAGTGATCTTATATGATAATATTCGAGATGTATTAGTTAATATTTGATGATGCATTAACTGGATTATTCGGGATGATGTATTAGTGATATTATATTCGAGGTCATTATAAATATTAATGTATTTGTGATATTTTATCGATATAATGCATGTGTGACTTCCGGTCTGTCGTTGCTCCTTGTGTGACTTTCATGTGTGTTCTTGATAGAGGAATCCCGACTGTTGTCGTGGAGGGCGCCTCCTATTTTTTCTTTTCTTTGTGATATACTCGTCGATATATTGCGCAAGAAGAGAAAAGGGAAGGCGTCCATCACCGGCGATCGAACTATTATTGTGAGAGAGTGCCCACCAACATATATACACCACCATATCAGTGTGAGAGAGAGCGCACCAACACACCATGAGATATGAGAGTTACTTAAGGAAAGCCTCGACGGACCGAAAGTCACACACGCATTAGGATTCAAAGCGTGTCCTAATTCTTGAACTGGCTTAATCGGGATGATGTATTAGTGATATTATATTCGAGTTCATTATAAATGTATTTGTGATTTGCAAGTCATTCCGGTAAAACATAGGGAATTTTTTCTATTTCATTGCTCGATATATGAAACGGGGTGACTTTAGGTCTTTTTTGGCTCCTTGTGTGTCTTTCAGTGAGGGAGAGTGTCCACCATATATATATATGAGAGAGGAAGAATCCCGACTGTTGTCATGAGGATCGCTTCTCCTTCGTTCCAGTGTGCTAGACATTTTGGTGTAATGCACTCTTGGACGAATGGAGGAGCCACCATCACCGACGGTCGCAATACCAGAGGAAGTGCCCACCATATACGTGAGACGAGAGTTAGGAAGGAAAGACTCGACAGACCTAAAGTCAACCCGTTGCATATTGAGTAATAGTGATCTGTGTGTTGATCAGTTTTCTCGTAGTTTCCTTCGATCGATTTTAAATGTTTTAACTATGAACATAGGAAATGTCTGACGACGAAAGTGAATAAGGTATGTGCGAATATTGTAAAGACGAGCGCGACCTGTGTGACAAGACTTTCCTAGTTGATGATAGGCGCTTCAGCATCATGCTGGATGAGACCTTCGAAGTGGATACAGTAAGTCAGAATGACAAGTCTGTTTTCGTAATTAAGCATGTCTTCTGCCTCTTTTGCTTCAACTTATAATTAATTTTAATTTTTTACTGTTCTACTAGGGTATCCCCTTCCATGCAAGAATTGGTGTCTTGGATAAGATTGGTTTCAATACTAAAAAAGATATGGAGGTAAAGATAGTTCACTTGAGGACCGAGCATGGTTTTACTTTTGTGGTAAAATTATAACATGCGACACCTATTGCTATTTTGAATGTAAAAGTTGGCAAGCACTATGCAAGGCTTATGCGTTTGAGCCTAATATGCTTATCACCTTTGATTTTCATCTGAAAGATGAAATTGAAGGTAATATCAATATCTGGGTCGATGTGCAGACGCCTCCAGTTCTACCATCATGTGAGTTTCTCAACCATATTTATTAAGTAATTTATATTGTTTATTTAAAAATAGTTGACAACTTATTTTCGGTGGCAGCTTATTTTTATTCTTCAAAAAATATATGGAAGAAGGTAGACAGAACCTACTACTACAGTGATGAAGCAGAATTAACTTATAAGGAGAAAGATCATCTTACCTCATTTCTTAGTCATTTTGAGAATTACAATAGATATTATCAAACTCATGCACATTATGGTCAATACGTGCCACCAGTGCACGTGGTGAACTACGGTAACATCTATGGAGATTGCATGGTAAGATTTGAATTCTACTATTATGACAGTCGTGCATCTTTTGCATAAATTCTTCTAAAACTAAACTACATTGCTAACTACAAAGTTATTACTATGTTTTTCAATAGAAAATCTCGGAGGATTGTGTGTCTCATCTGATGTTTCCGAGAGGTCGCGTTGTTGTTACGAGCTTAGGGCCACCACGACCAGGTCAGCCTACGCATCACTCCTGTCCATATCGGATTTCTAAAACTGATGGAGTCATGACAATTAAAGATTGGAAAAAATGTATGCTCAATCGTAGAGAGCTACTTGGAAGCAACATTGTGCGTAGGCCAAGAATGGGAGACAGGATGATCTCCTTTCTCCATAATGGAGAGTCAGGGCCTATCTTGTTTTATGATATTGTACCTAAGAGAGGATAGAGTAGGTCCTACGAGATAGGAATACGTAGGTCCTAGGTATAATGTGTTATTATGTGCTACAATGTGTTAGAGTTGATGATGATGAAGAAGAAGAAGAGGAGTTGTGATTATGACTAGTAACCAACTTGTTATATGATGTCTCATTGACGAAAACGATGATTAAATTGTGTTATATGTTCTATCTATAAGTATAGTACATAGCGTCGTGACCAAGCACGGAGATAAGAGAGATCACTTCTCTCTATTAGCTATCTAACAATATGAAACCCCTAAATTAACCCTCCAAAACCCTCAAACCCCCCCCCCCCCTCTTTAAAAAAACAGCTCCTCGGTTGCTGACGCGTAGACGCTCTTTGGTCCCGGTTGGTGTTACCAACCGGAACCAAAGGCCCTCCTGCCTGGGCTCGACGGAGCGGCCACGTGTAGCCCCATCTGTCCCGGTTCGTAAGCGAGCCGGGACTAAAGGTCATGGACTTTAGTCCCGACACATTAGTCCCGGTTTCAGAACTGAGACAAATGGGCCTTTTTCCATTAGTGGTTGTTTCTTTTCCTCAACTAAAGCAGCCACTGTAGACCTATTCGGCGTGTCATATATAAGCATTTGAACAGCCACATAACAGTCTCTTTCGACGATAAAGGGCTACGTGCTTCACGGCAAGGCGAGTGCAATGTCGTCTGCACATGCCGAAATTTTTGCTTCAAGGGTGATAGAAAAATTGCCCTAGATTAATAATGAAATTATTTTATTTAGCTTTAAATTAATTTAAGATCAATACAAGCTGAGCACGAGTCACTTTGTACAGCTCAACCTTGAGCTTCCCTCACTTTGAGCTCATTCGAAATTTAGTATAATCTGATCTAAGTCTATTTTAACTCGCTCAAACTCGACCCACTTATCGCCCTAACATGCAATAGTGCATGGTCCACCGTTTGGCTAAGTAAAATATAGAATCATGCACGTGCCACTAAAAAAATATAGAATCATGCATGTTACATTCACCCAATAGACGTAGTCAATTTTGGCGGAGCGATGCAGATGAGATGAGCACGTGCGTTCTAAGTATAATTCTGGGTAACGGTGACGTGTAGATGGCTGACTTCTTGGGTGTCCTTAAGGGCATGTTTAAGGTTGACCCTCAAACCTTTCATAAATGTTTGTATGGTATTTGTTTGAACCGCGTTGCGTTGTCCGGATCGCGAAAGTCATTCAACACGGTCCCATGTCGTTCCGCGGCGCGATCCAAACACGATTTTTTCGCAAATTGGGAACAAATATGGGGGCTTCGTAGAAGTCCGGATACGAGAAACGTTACTATTTACCCCCTGACCCACCCAAAAGGAAAGCTAACCCCACGCTTTTGTAGCATCACGCACTGTTTTCGCATCAAAATCCCCCACTTCTCTTCCTCCATTTCCCATCGCTCTCCGTCCACTTTCCACTCTTTTCTCTCACCTTGTCCTTCCTTTCGCGGCAGATGCATGGAGCCGTCGAAGAACCTGTCGAAGATGGAGCCGGTGGAGGTGCTGGATGATCCGAGCATCACGCTCGTCCGAAAGATCAGCTCTATGACGTCGCAAACTCGCTGCGTCAGAGTGAAGGCCTCAAAGGTGAAGAAGCTCAATAAGAGGATGGCCGCTGGTGGGCCTACTGGTGGTGATGAGCGTGGAGGTTGTGGCGGTCAGAGCGCCCATGGCAAACGTGGCCAGATGGGCGCACGCATAGTACAAGTGACGTCGTGTCCAGAGCCTTACAAGCCTTCGTACTACTAGGCCAACAAGGAGCTCGGCACCCATCCGGTACGGTGCCTTAGACTGTCGATGTTAACGCGGCGCCACTCTTCTCTGAGTATTCTTCACCACAACTCGTCTGAGTGCGGCCGGCTGCCGGGGAGCATATGAGTGCACACATGTTGTTTGCTGCAATGCCTAGAGCAGGGTAGCCGGCGTACGACGCAGACAGGGAGATGCTCGACATCATCCACGACTGAGGCAAGGGAGGGGAGGGGCTATGTGGATAGGCAGTTGGTGGAAGACTCGGATCCCACCTAGTCCGGCAACTACCAGCAGCAGTCCTACACCTAGACAACCATGCAACTGACGTACACCCAGACTGGCAACGGTACAGAGCAACAACAACATTGGGTCGCCGGAGAACAGCAGGCCGATGTGGAGGAGGAGGAGGGTGATGACGATGACGATTATCCGGATGATACAACCGGTGATCCAAAGAAGAAGGGAGTAAGAGAAAGCTTCAACATGCGAGAGAACGAGTTGTTGTGCGATGCATGGTTGGCCACTAGGCCCGATCCTGTCGATGGCACGGATCAAAAGCGCACAACCTTTTGGAAAAACATTCATATATGGTTCCATGAATACAAGCATTTCACGCCCTACTCCGACGCGGTCACCCACAACCTTGAATGGAAGTCCCTCAACCATTGATGGTACACCATCCAAGAGGCCGTGTCCAAGTATTGTGGGCACTTGAAGCATCTCATCACATTGTGGCCTAGCGGTGCACAAATCACCGAGTAAGTAAGTTGATCACTAGCCGGATATGCTTCAGTTTTGTTGATTACTAGGCGTACATGTATTGTTTTGTTGCTCACTAGACAGATCGACATTGTTTCACTTTGTAGCCAACTCGTGCTTGTGTGGTGTACACAAAGTTTGAGAAGAACTCCTTCACCGTCATGCATTGTTGGTTGAAGTTGAATGGGCAACCAAAGTGGAACCTTTTTCATTGCCAAGACCGCTGTCCAAGCCAACGAGAAAGAAGTCGCTAACCCTACCAACCCAACCGAAGAACCGTAGAAGAAGGTTAGAAGAAATCTGAGGGGAAAGAAGTGGTAGGAGGAGAGGGAGAAGCGTGAAGGTGCAGCGGCCAAGACGACGGAGCGGTTCGAGAGGAGGACCATGATCGAAGAGAGGAAGGCTACACTCAAGGAAAAGAGGGTGAAGATCACCGCCATAGCGTAGGACATCAAGATGTTGACCTTGAATATCAACTCTTTGGATGCGAACGCAAGAATGAGCGTGCAATTCGTCCGCTTCCAGATGTTACAGCGGCAGAAAGATGTGGTTGCGGCGGCTGACTGTGAGGATGCAACCGAGGCGGACGCAGAGGCTGTCTACATGGTGGCGATTGTTAGGATTTAATTAATTGGTTTAATTAAAGGGAATCTCTGCTCGTGGAAACCTATAGGTAGTTTGGCTCCCGAATGATCACATCCGAATGCAACGGACGTGTCGTTCTGATTGTGGCTGTTGTAACCATCGCGTCTGTGCGATGCGCCTCTTCAGGTATATATATGTACATCATCACTGTCAATAATCATCGATCGTTACTGTTTATTAACACGTTATCATGCACGTCTCTCCCGCGAGAGCGATAGGCCACGCACAGAAAAACTCGTCGGAGAAGAAAAACGATGAGGATGCCGACCATCTCCTCCCTCCTCCTTGGTCTTCTCTGGGAAGAAGGGCGCCGTCACTTCCTTGCCGAGCAGCACCACCGGTTCGTCCGCCATGGATGGGGGGCACCACCAGCAGTTTTTGGCCTTGGCATTAACCGCCGCCAGAACTTCGCTGGACGACGCCGCCATGTCGGGGCCGCTGAACGACGACGCCATGCCACATAGGTGAACCGACGCCTGGCCACGCCGGTGGACAACAACCAGGGACTGGATTCAGGGCTGGTAGCCGGACCGAGTGTACCACTGCCGCTGAACTCTGACATGGGTGCGCCAGAGCCTGGACTCGCTGCTCCCTGCACTCCACGGTGGTGTCGTGTGCACGGGTATGGCCCGTGCCCCGCTCGCTCAATTGGCACACGCTTGCCGTCACCAACGCCGACAGAGGAGGAGGAGCGGGAGATCGTCGTTGACATACCTGGACGCGGCTACAGCCCGGCTCCCACGCGCATCGCCGGTGAGGGGCGCGACGACCTCATCTTCGTCCTAACTCCAGGACGCGAGATGGCCACCGCGGGGACAAACAGCGCCCCATGGGCGTTCGGTCGCTCCCCTGCTCCTCCCAGTGAGCAGCAAGTCTTCCTCTTCGGGACTGGAGGGACGCGGCCCGTCACGAACGTCGCCGGCACAAGCAGCAGCGCGGGTCCACCTGACACTAGCGTGAGCCACCGTCTCCTCTTCGGGCGCTCCGTTGCCGCCGTCGACCGTCGTCCTGGACACCGTCAGGGAGCTTGGAATCCGGCGTCGCTCGGACTCACCAATGGACTCCCGAACGGAGGCGACTACACCCCCTTGTCGGACGAGGAGGAGGGCCCCAATCCTTGACCGCCGGCGACTCGCCGGTGAGCGCGCGTGCGGCGCGGCGACTGGAGCAGAGGACAGGGCTGCACGTGGAATGGATTGGGGGCGGCGGTAGGGGAAACCCTAACCGTCGGCCTTGTCTTATCCAGCGCATAAAGCGGTGCCGGGCCA
This sequence comes from Hordeum marinum, assembly GCA_022496015.1. Taxonomy (NCBI): domain Eukaryota; kingdom Viridiplantae; phylum Streptophyta; class Magnoliopsida; order Poales; family Poaceae; genus Hordeum; species Hordeum marinum. The sequence continues at coordinate 394,833,346 of CM039672.1, forward strand.
GATGGGCCAAAAGGCGAGATGGGCTTCGGCATGTGCTCCGTTCTTAGCCAGAAAAGGAAGGAAAATTACTGTAGCAGTACTGTAGCAGTGCGCTATTTGTTGGTTTGGGCCTCCCTGTGTGTGGCCCAGAACCATTTTTTCGTTTTTGTTTTCTGTTTAGTTCTTTAACTAGCAATTTAAAGTTGTGTGTTATTGTTTAGTAGTTTGTGTAAATTACTATACTGTATTGTTCAGTAATTAATGTATATTACTGTATTGTACAAACACCATGTATGTCAACGTATATGTGTCGGCAATTTGGCAATTGCTATATGTTGATCAATTTACATGCATTGTTTTATTTACAACCAATTAATTTGCTATGAGAGTAAATTAATAAGCATGATGATTGCATGCAGGATATGGCTGACATATCGAAAAAAGAGTTTGCTGAACTTGCCGTCGATGGTTCTAACTATTTGACATGGGCAATGGATGTCAAAATAAATTTGACGGCCAAGGGACTCAATTCCGCTATAACCACACCTGCCCAAGGAACTTCATCTATAACAGAGATAACAAGGTATTCAGCGTTGCACTTCATTCGACATCATCTTCACCCTGACCTAAAAACAGAGTATCTGATGGAGGAGAACCCTTTGACACTCTGGAACTCCTTAAAGGAGAGGTATGATCAACAAAGGGCGGTGATGTTGCCTGAAGCGCAATGGGAATGGGTTCTAGTCCGATTCCAAGACTTTAAGTCTGTAGCTGCATACAATTCTGCTGTTCATAAGATCAACTCCAAGTTAAGATTCTGCGATAGTGCAGTTTCTGATGCTGATCTTATTGAAAAGACACTTTCTACTTTCCATCCTTCAATGAGGATACTTGCTGAACAATACTGTTAGCAAAAGTATAAGAAGTATTTTGAGTTGATTTACTCGCTGGTTCAGGCAGAGAAGCACAATGAGCTTCTTGAGAAGAACAATTTGGCTCGTCCAACAGGAACGATGCCTCTGCCTGAATCACACTTCAAATCTAAGAATACTCAAAAGTTCAATGGTTCCAAAAAGAACCGTAGGACATTCAATGGAAAGTGGAAGCGTAATGAGAAGCAGAATAAGAATGGAGTCCAAAAGGGCAAAGGTTCTTTCAAGAAAAACGAAAGGACTAGCAACACTGGTTGCTTTAGGTGTGGTTGTAAAGGACATATTGCAAAGAAGTGTGACACTTCGAACCATTTGGTGGAATTGTACCAACAGTCACTTGGAAAGGGCAAGAAGGCTCAGGGGAACCAGTATGAAGCACACTTCACTGGAAATGAAGATGGTACCCTACGGTTGATGGTTCTCGAAATGATTCTCTGAACATGGACAACCAGAAGCAGAATCAGCAAATGGAAGATCCAATACTAGATGTCGATGACATGCTAGTGGAATTTGGTTCTAGTGACATATTTGGAGACCAGATTTAGTCTCATTTGTCTAAGTATTGTAATAATGTTACTAGACATCTTACATGTGTTGTAAAATAAATTATGTCCTTAGACATAATGTGTTAGCTATGTCGTGTGATATAGGGCTTGTAATAAGTACAAGACATATATAGTTTGTAATGTATGCACTGATTCTATATGAGTTTGATTATATACTGAACTTTGTTCTTTTACTCTATAGAAACTTCAAGGAATAATACAATGGAGGAGGAAATCTGTTTAGTGGATAGTGGATCTACTAACACGATACTTAGGGAGATGAAGTATTTCCAGACACTCAAGAAGAGTAATGGAAGTGTCATGACAATTGCTGGTTGAGACACGGTGATTGTTGGTTCTGGTCAAGCTACAATTACACTACCTATGGGTACTAAATTGATAATTCAGGATGCTCTACTGTATCCAGATTCTACTCGTACCTTGCTGAGTTTTAAGGATATCCGCAAAAATGGTTTTCATGTGGAAACTAATGAAGAAAGTGGGGCTGAATGCCTACTCATAACTCAGCAAAAGTGATTTCGAAAGGAAATCCTTGAGAATCTGCCTTCACTATCTTCTGGGTTGTATTATACATACATTAAACCAGAGACGCATTTAGCGTACAAGATAGTTTTTCAGAATCTAGATAAGTTCAAGATTTGGCATGGTCGCCTAGGTCATCCTGCTATTGGGATAATCAGAAAAATTATTGATGGTTCTGTTGGACACAACATAATGGATAGAAAGTTCCCAAAATCATCTGATTTTGTATGCACTGCATGTGCAACTGAGAAATTGATCACAAGGCCATCTTATGTGAAATTAAAGAATGAGCCACTTGATTTCCTTGAAGCGTATTCAAGGAGATATTTGTGGTCCAATACAACCGTTATCTGGACCATTCAGATATTTCATGGTCCTAATTGATGCATCAACAAGATGGTCAAATGTGTGTCTACTGTCAACAAGGAACCATGCTTTTTTAAAGCTCATTGCTAAGATCATTAAATTGAGAGCAAATCATCCTGAGCATAGGATAAAAACCATCAGAATGGATAATGTGTTGGGGAACGTCGCATGGGAAACAAAAATTTTCCTACGCACATGCAAACCTATCCATGGTGATGAGCATCTACGAGAGGGAGAGTGGATCTACATACCCTTGTAGATCGCTAAGCGGGAAGCGTTAAGAAACGCGGTTGGTGTAGTCAAACTTCTTCGCGATCCAAATCGCCGAGCGTCCTGCGATCTAATCACGAACCATCCCACGATCTCGTCACGATCCGTCCCGCGATCCGATCACGAACGTCCCCTGGCCTTGATCACGATCCTTCCGATCTAGTACCGAACGGACGGCACCTCCGCGTTCAGCACACGTGCAGCTTGATGACGATCTCCACCGTGTTGATCTAGCAAGAGAAGGTGGAGAGGAGAGAGAGTTCACCGGCAGTGTGACGGAGCTCTAGTGATGGTGGTGGAGCAATTCCGGCAGGGCTTCGCCTAAGCACTGCGAAATACGATCTAGAGGAGAAACTATGCACCGGTGGAACGGGTAGCACGTGGCCGGAAATTCTGTCCAAAAACCACCAAATCCACTAGTATATATAGGAGGAGAGGAGAGGAGAGGCAGCCAAGGCCTTTGGATCGGCCGAAATAGGAGGTGGGAAGCAATCCTACTTCACCTCCAATCCTAGTTGGAGTAGGATTGCCTCCTATTGGCTGATTTTCCACTTTTTGCTTTAGGACTTTCTCTCCTGCGCCATGGGCCTTTGTGGATGTTTTCCCAGCCCACTAAGGGCTGGTTAATACTCTCCCACAGCCCATGGACCTCTTGGGGTCGAATTACCCCTCCCGGAGGTCTCCCGGTACACTACCGGCACTCCCGGTACACTAACGGCACTCCCGGTACACTACCGATGAGCCCGGAACTTTTCCGGAAACCAAACTGGGACTTCCTATATATGAATCTTTACCTATGGACCATTCCGGAGCTCCTCGTGATGTCTGGGATCTCATCCGGGACTCCGAACAAACTTCGGTCACCACCATACATAACTCTACACTACCGAAACGTCACCGAACCTTAAGTGTGCAGACCCTGCGGGTACGAGAACTATGTAGACATGACCAAGACACCTCTACGGTCAATAACCAATGGCGGGACCTAGACGTCCACATTGGTTCCTACATATTCTACGAAGATCTTTATCGGTCGAACCTCTATGTCAAGGATTCAGTTAATCCCGTATAACGTTCCCTTTGTTCTTCGGTATGTTACTTGCCCGAGATTCGATCGTCGGTATCTCCATACCTAGTTCAACCTCGTTACCGGCAAGTCTCTTTACTCGTTCCGTAATACAAGATCCCGCAACTAACAATTAATCACATTGCTTGCAAGGCTTATTGTGATGTTGCATTACCGAGTGGGCCCCGAGATACCTCTCCGTTACACGGAGTAACAAATCCCAGTCTCGATCCATGCCAACTCAATAGACACCATCGGAGATACCTGTAGAGCACCTTTATAGTCACCCAGTTACGTTGTGACGTTTGATACACACAAGGCACTCCTCCGATATCCGTAAGTTGCATGATCTCATGGTCATAGGAACATATACATTGACATGCAGAAAACAGTAGCAATAAACTGACACGATCATATGCTACGTTTGTAGTTTGGGTCTTGTCCATCACATCATTCTCCCAATGATGTGATCCCGTTATCAAATGACATCTCATGTCCATGGCTAGGAAACCTTAACCATCCTTTGATCAACGAGCTAGTTCACTAGAGGCATACTAGGGACATTGTGTTGTCTATTTACCCACACATGCAATGTGTTTCCATTCAATACATAGCATGGATAATAAACGATTATCGTGAACAAGGAAATATAATAATAAACACTTTATTTATTGCCTCTAGGGCATATTTCCAACAGTCTCCCACTTGCACTAGAGTCAATAATCTAGTTCACATCACTATGTGATTTACATGGTAATGAATCGAACACCCATACAGTTCTGGTGTTGATCATGTTTAGCCCTTGGAAGAGGTTTAGTCAACGGGTCTGCAACATTCAGATCCGTGTGCACTTTGCAAATATTTATGTCCTTCTCCTCGATGTAGAACCAGATGGAGTTGAAGCGTCGCTTTATGTGTCTGGTCCTCTTGTGAAACCTTGGTTCCTTGACTAGAGCAATGGCACCAGTGTTGTCACACAACAGGTTTATTGGATTCAGTGCACTTGGCACTACTCCAAGATCTGTCATGAACTGCTTCATCCAGACACCTTCCTTCGCTGCCTCCGAGGCTGCGATGTACTCTGCTTCGCACGTAGAATCAGCTACCACGCTTTGCTTGGAACTGCACCAGCTTACCGCTCCCCCGTTAAGAATAAATACGTATCCGGTTTGCGATTTAGAATCGTCCGGATCAGTGTCAAAGCTTGCATCGACGTAACCCTTTATGACGAGCTCTTCATCACCTCCATAAACGAGAAACATGTCCTTAGTCCTGTTAAGGTACTTAAGGATAATCTTGATCGCTTGCCAGTGCTCCATTCCAGGATCACTTTGAAACCTTCCGGCCATACTTATGGCAAGGCTGACATCGGGTCTTGTGCACAGCATTGCATACATGATAGAGCCTATGGTTGAAGCATAGGGGATGACGCTCATCTTTTCTTTATCTTCTGCAGTCACTGGGCATTGAGTCTTACTCAACTTCACACCTTGTAACACAGGCAAGAACCCCTTCTTGGACTGCTCCATTTTGAACTTCTTCAAAACTTTATCAAGGTATGTGCTCTGTGAAAGTGCTATTAAGCGTCTCGACCTATCTCTATAGATCTTAATGCCTAATATGAAAGCAGCTTCTCCTAGGTCCTTCATTGAAAAACTCTTATTCAAATATTCCTTCATGCTTTCCAGCATTTCTATATCGTTTCCAATCAGCAATATGTCATCCACATATAACACTAGAAACGCTACAGAGCTCCCACTCACTTTCTTGTAAATACAAGCTTCTCCATAAACTTGTATAAACCCAAACGCTTTGATCACCTCATCAAAATGCTTATTCCAACTCTGAGATGCTTGCACCAGTCCATAAATGGATTGCTAGAGTTTGCAAACTTTGTCAGCATTCTCTGGATCGACAAAACCTTCGGGTTGCATCATATACAACTCTTCCTCAAGGAAACTATTGAGGAACGTCGTTTTGATATCCATCTGCCAAATTTCATAGTTGAAATAAGCAGCTATTGCCAACATGATTCTGACAGACTTAAGCATCGCTACGGGTGAGAAAGTCTCATCGTAGTCAACTCCTTGAACTTGTGAAAAACCCTTTGCCACAAGTCGAGCTTTATAGACGGTGACATTACCGTCTGCGTCCGTCTTCTTCTTAAAAATCCATTTGTTCTAAATGGCCTTTCGCCCTTCAGGTAGTACTTCCAAAGTCCATACTTTGTTTTCATACATGGATCCCATCTCGGATTTCATGGCCTCTAACCATTTCTCAGAATCCGGGCCCATCACCGCTCCTTCGTAACTCGTAGGTTCATTGTTGTCCAACAACATGACCTCTAAGACAGGATTGCCGTACCACTCAGGAGTAGCACACGTTCTTGTCGACCTACGACGTTCATTAGTAACTTGATCCGAAGCTTCATGATCATCATCATTAACTTCTTCTTCAACCGTCGTAGGCTCCACAGAAACATCTTTCTGCGCTGCGCTACTTTCTGGTAGAAGCAAAGGTTCAACAACCTCATCAAGCTCTATTTTCCTCCCACTCGATTCTTTTGAGAGAAACTCTTTCTCAAGAAATGTGCCGTTCTTAGCGACAAACACTTTGCCCTCGGATCTGAGATAGAAGGTATACCCGACTGTCTCTTTCGGGTATCCTATGAAGACGCATTTCTCCGCTTTGGGTTCCAGCTTTTCTGGCTGAAGCTTTTTGACATAAGCATCACATCCCCAAACTTTAAGAAACGACAACTTTGGCTTTTTGCCAAACCACAGTTCATATGGCATCGTCTCAATGGATTTCGATGGTGCCCTATTTAAAGTGAATGCAGCTGTCTCTAATGCATAACCCCAAAACGATAGTGGCAAATCGGCAAGAGACATCATAGAACGCACCATATCTAATAAGGTCCGATTACAGCGTTCAGACACACCATTACGCTGTGGTGTTCCGGGCGGTGTCAACTGTGAAACAATTCCACATTGTCTTAAGTGACTGACAAACTCATAACTCAGATATTCACCTCCTCGATCAGATCGCAGAAATTTAATCTTCTTGTTACGATGATTCTCAACTTCACTCTGAAATTGCTTGAACTTTTCAAACGTTTCAGACTTGTGTTTCATCAAGTAAATATATCCATATCTACTCAAGTCATTAGTGAAGGTGAGAAAGTAACAATAACCACCACGCGCTTCGACATTCATTGGACCGCACACATCTGTATGTATGATTTCCAACAAGTCACTTGCCCGTTCCATTGTTCCAGAGAACGGCGTTTTAGTCATCTTGCCCATGAGGCATGGTTCACATGTGTCAAGTGATTCAAAATCAAGTGACTCCAAAAGTCCATCAGCATGGAGCTTCCTCATGCGTTTTACACCAATATGACCTAAACGGCAGTGCCACAAGAAAGTGGTACTATCATTATCAACTCTACATCTTTTGGCATCAATGTTATGAACATGTGTCTCATCACTATCAAGATTCAATATGAATAAACCCCTAACATTGGGTGCATGACCATAAAAGATATTACTCATATAAATAGAACAACCTTTATTCTCTGATTTAAATGAGTAACCGTCTCGCAATAAACAAGATCCAGATATAATGTTCATGCTTAACGCAGGCACTAAATAACAATTATTCAGGTTCATCACTAATCTCGATGGTAATCGAAGAGAGAGCGTGCCGACGGCGATCACATCAACCTTGGAACCATTTCCCACGCGCATCGTCACTTCGTCCTTTGCCAGTCTTCGTTTATTCCGTAGTTCCTTCTTTGATTTGCAAATGTGAGCAACTGAACCAGTATCAAATACCCAGGCACTACTACGAGAACTAGTAAGGTACACATCAATAACATGTATATCATATATACCTTGTTTGTCGTTGGCCGCCTTCTTGCCAGCCAGGTACTTGGGGCAGTTCCGCTTCCAGTAACCAGTTCCTTTGCAATGAAAGCACTCAGTTTTTGACTTAGGTCCATGCTTAGGCTTCTTTGTAGGAGTAGCAACTGCTTTGCCATCCTTCTTGGTTTTACCCTTCTTGCCTTTGCCTTTGCCGTTTTTCTTGAAACTAGTGGTTTTATTGACCATCAACACTTGATGTTCTTTCTAGATTTCAGACTCAGCGACTTTCAGCATCGCAAACAGCTCGGCGACTGACTTGTTCATCCCGTGCATGTTATAGTTCATCACAAAGCTCTTGTAACTAGGTGGCAGCGATTGAAGAACTCTATCAGTGATCGCCTCCGGCGGAAGGGTAATTCCCAACTCCGCTAGACGGTTTGGGTACCCAGACATTCTGAGTATGTGCTCACTAATAGACCCGTTCTCCTCCATCTTGCAAGCATAGAATTTATCGGAGGTCTCATACCTCTCGATCCGGGCATTCTTCTGAAAGATAAACTTCAAATCCTAGAACATCTCATATGCTCCATGACGTTCAAAACGTCTTTGAAGTCTCGGTTCCAAGCCATACAATATTGCACACTGAACTATTGAGTAGTCTCCAGCACGAGCCTCTCAAGCGTTCTTAACGTCTTCGGAGGTCATGTCTTCTGGCTGGTCACCAAGCGGTGCATCAAGGACATATGACTTCTTGGAAGCCGTGAGAATAATCCTCAGATTACGGGCCCAGTCAACAAAGTTACTTCCATCATCTTTCAATTTAACTTTCTCTAGGAACGCATTAAAATTCAGGGGTGCTACTGCGCGAGCCATTGATCTACAACATAAATATGCAAAGGTTACTTAGACTATTGTTCAAGATAATGAGTTTAGTTAATCAAATTACTAAAGCTCCCACTCAAATTGACATCCCTCAGGTCAACTGAGTGTCACATGATCCAAATTCACCAACTCAAGTCTGATCATCACGTGAGTTAAGGTGGCTTCAATGGTGAACATCATTATGTTGATCATATCTACTATATGACTCATGTTCGACCTTTCGGTCTCTTGTGTTCCGAGGCCATGTCTGTACATGCTAGGCTCGTCAAGTTTAACCCGAGTGTTCTGCGCGTGCAAATCTGGCTTGCACCCGTTGTATGTGAACATAGAATCTATCACACCTGATCATCACGTGGTGTCTCGACACGACGAACTTTCGCAACGGTGCACACTCGGGGAGAAATCAATTTATATTGAAATTTAAGTAAGGGATCACCTTATAATGCTACCGTCGTACTAAGCAAAACAAGGTGCATAAAAGGATTAACATCTCATGCAATTCATAAGTGACATGATATGGCCATGAACTTGTGTTTAAGATCTCCATCTTCAAAACATCGGCATGATCTCCATCATCACCGGCACGACACCATGATCTCCATCATCTTGATCTCCATCAACGTGTCGCCATCGGGGTTGTCATGCCCTGCAAGCTTCTACTACTATTGCTACCGTAGCGATAAAGTAAAGCATTACATAGCGCTTAATGATTGACACGCAGGACATACAATAATTAAAGACAACCCTATGGCTCCTGCCGGTTGCCGTACTCATCGACATGCAAGTCGTGAAATTCTATACATCACATGATCATCTCATACATCACATATATCTCATCATGTAATTGGCCATATCATATCACAACATACCCTGCAAAAACAAGTTAGACGTCCTCTAGTTGTTGTTGCAAGTTTTACGTGGCTGCTACAGGTATCTAGCAAGAACGATTCTCACCTACGCAAAGCCACAACGGTGATACGTAGTTTGCTTTTCAACCTTCTCAAGGACCACCTTTGTCGGATCCGATCCAACTAAAGTAAGAGAAACTGTCACCCGCAAGCCATCTAAGCAACAAGTTGCGTCGAGGGAACCGGTCTCTCGTAAGCGTACGAGTAATGTTGGTCCGGGCCGCTTCATCTCACAATCCCGCTGAAACAAAATCCGACCAAGCGAGGAAGCAATCTAAGCATCAACACCCACAAACCTTTTGTGTTCTACTCGAGATCTCATCGAACCATCAACCTAGCTCATGATGCCACTGTTGGGGAACGTCGCATGGGAAACAAAAATTTTCCTATGCACACGCAAACCTATCCATGGTGATGAGCATCTACGAGAGGGAGAGTGGATCTACATACCCTTGTAGATCGCTAAGCGGGAAGCGTTAAGAAACGCGGTTGGTGTAGTCGAACTTCTTCGCGATCCAAATCGTCGAGCGTCCCACGATCTAATCACGAACCGTCCCGCGATCTCATCACGATCCATCCCGCGATCCGATCACGAACGTCCCGTGGCCTTGATCACGACCCTTCCGATCTAGTACCGAACGGACGGCACCTCCGCGTTCAGCACACGTGCAACTTGATGACGATCTCCACCGTCTTGATCCAGCAAGAGAAGGTGGAGAGGAGAGAGAGTTCACCGGCAGTGTGACGGCGCTCCGGTGATGGTGGTGGAGCAATTCCGGCAGGGCTTCGCCTAAGCACTGCGGAACTACGATCTAGAGGAGAAACTATGCACCGGTGGAACGGGTAGCACGTGGCCGGAAATTCTGTCCAAAAAACACCCAATCCACTAGTATATATAGGAGGATAGGAGAGGAGAAGCATCCAAGGCCCTTGGGTCGGCCGAAATAGGAGGTGGGAAGCAATCCTACTTCACCTCCAATCCTAGTTGGAGTAGGATTGCCTCCTATTGGCTGATTTTCCACTTTTTGCTTTAGGACTTTCTCTCCTGCGCCATGGGCCTTTGTGGCTGTTTTCCCAGCCCACTAAGGGCTGGTTAATAATCTCCCACAGCCCATGGACCTCTTGGGGTCGAAGTACCCCTCCCGGAGGTCTCCCGGTACACTACCGACACTCCCGGTACACTACCGATGAGCCCAAAACTTTTCCGGAAACCAAACTGGGACTTCCTATATTTGAATCTTTACCTCCGGACCATTCCGGAGCTCCTCATGACGTCCGGGATCTCATCCGGGACTCCGAACAAACTTCGGTCACCACCATACATAACTCTACACTACCGAAACGTCACCGAACCTTAAGTGTGCAGACCCTGCGGGTTCGAGAACTATGTAGACATGACCGAGACACCTCTACGGTCAATAACCAATGGCGGGACCTGGACGTCCACATTGGTTCCTACATATTCTACGAAGATCTTTATCGGTCGAACCTCTATGTCAAGGATTCAGTTAATCCCGTATAACGTTCCCTTTGTTCCTCGGTATGTTACTTGCCCGAGATTCGATCGTCGGTATCTCCATACCTAGTTCAACCTCGTTACCGGCAAGTCTCTTTACTCGTTCCGTAATACAAGATCCCGCAGCTAACAATTAATCACATTGCTTGCAAGGCTTATTGTGATGTTGCATTACCGAGTGGGCCCCGAGATACCTCTCCGTTACACGGAGTAACAAATCCCAGTCTCGATCCATGCCAACTCAATAGACACCATCGGAGATACTTGTAGAGCACCTTTATAGTCACCCAGTTACGTTGTGACGTTTGATACACACAAGGCACTCCTCCGATATCCGTGAGTTGCATGATCTCATGGTCATAGGAACATTTTATACATTGACATGCAGAAAACAGTAGCAATAAACTGACACGATCATATGCTACGTTTGTAGTTTGGGTCTTGTCCATCACATCATTCTCCCAATGATGTGATCCCGTTATCAAATGACATCTCATGTCCATGGCTAGGAAACCTTAACCATCCTTTGATCAACGAGCTAGTTCACTAGAGGCATACTAGGGACATTGTGTTGTCTATTTACCCACACATGCAATGTGTTTCCATTCAATACAATTATAGCATGGATAATAAACGATTATCATGAACAAGGAAATATAATAATAAACACTTTATTTATTGCCTCTAGGGCATATTTCCAACATAATGCTGCAGAATTCAGTTCTCGAGCATTCAATGATTACTGCCTAGCTTTGGGCATTTCTGTAGAACACTCAGTACCTTATGTACATACCCAGAATGGTCTTGCGGAATCACTTATCAAGAGGATCAAGTTGATAGCAAGACCGCTCCTGCAGAATAGTAATCTTCCAGCTTCATGTTGGGGTCATGCAGTTTTACATGCTGCAGAATTGATACAAATACGACCAACTGCATATCATACGGTCTCCCCGTTGCAATTAGTACGTGGAAACCAGCCAAGTATTTCCCATCTGCGACAATTCGATTGCGCGGTATATGTACCGATCTCACCACCACGGCGTACATCAATGGGCCCTCATAGAAGAATGGGGATCTATGTGGGGTACAATTCTTCGTCAATCATTAAGTACCTGGAACCCCTAACAGGGGATTTGTTTACAGCCCGGTATGCTGATTGTATTTTTGATGAGGACAATTTCCCGGCATTAGGGGGAGAGAATAACCACAAAGAATGCCGAGAAATAGATTGGGATGTGAAAGGCATCTAGTCCTTAGATCCACGTACGAATGAGTCTGAATTGGAGGTTCAGAAGATTATAAATTTGCAAAATATTGCAAATAATCTGCCAGATGCATTTACTGATTATAAAGGTGTCACAAAATCAAATGTTCCCGCTATGAATGTGCCAGAAAGAATAGATGTGACCCATAAATCTACTCAGCCACCTAAGAGGGGGAGAAATCTGGACACAAAGGACAAGGCTTTGCAGAAGCGTCCAAAGGGAATGAGGAATCCTCAAAAGGTAAATGCAAGTCAACAAGATGTTGATATTCAACCTCGGGTTGAAGGACACCTAAAGGATGTTAGACATCCAGAACCCAGCAAGAGTGTGCACACAAATTTTGGTGTTGGGACATCGGAAGACCTTGATCCAATTATTGAGGGAAATCACGAAGGATCAAAAGGTATTGATGGGATATCCATTAACTATATTGATTCAGGAGAATCATACAACAGAAAGACTACAGTTGTCGACATTTATTTCTCCTCTAGAATTGCAGAAGGCCTTGAGTTGGATCGAGAACCTAAGTACATGCAGAGTGTATGAAGTGCTCAGACTGGTCCAAATGGAAGGCAGCAATTGAGGATGAATTGCGCTCGCTTATAAAAAGAGGGGTATTTACTGCAGTAATACCCACTCCTCAACATGTATTCCCCGTGGGAGCAAAATGGGTTTTCGTTCGTAAGAGGAACGAGAATAATGAGGTGGTGAGATACAAGGCGAGGCTTGTAGCACAGGGGTTCACGCAGAGACCCGGCATCGATTATGATGAAACATATTCTCCTATTATGAGTGGAACAACGTTCCGATATTTAATATCACTGGCAGTGAAAATGAATTTGTCTATCCAGCTAATGGATGTTGTGACTGCATATCTATATGGGTCACTGGATTCTGATATTTATATGAAAGTTCCTGAAGGAATGAAACTTCCGAATCCAAAGGCTAATCGCAATATGTATTGCGTAAAACTTCAGAAGTCATTGTATGGCTTGAAGCAGTCGGGAAGAATGTGGTATAACCGACTGAGTATATTCCTTCTTCAGAAGGGTTACTCAAATAACAATGATTGCCCATGCGTGTTTATTAAGAAATCTAAGAATGGATTTTGCATTATTTCTGTGTATGTGGATGATCTGAATATCATTGGGACTACACAAGAAATACATGAGGCAAGTAATCATCTTAGACGGAGTTTGAGATGAAAGATTTAGGTAAGACTAAATTTTCTTTGGGCTTACAACTTGAACATCTTCCTTCGGGAATACTAGTTCATCAGTCTGCTTACATCCAAAAGATTCTTGAGAAATTTAATATGAATAAAGCATATCCATCGAAAACACCAATGGTTGTTAGATCTCTTGATAGAGATAAAGACCCATTTAGACCTAAGGGTGATGATGAAGAAGTATTAGGACCTGAGTTTCCTTACCTAAGTGCTATTGGAGCGCTAATGTATCTAACAAACTGCACCAGGCCTGATATATCATTTGCAGTAAATTTATTGGCTAGATTCAGTGCATCACCAACAAAGAGGCATTGGGTTGGTGTGAAGAACATTTTCAGATATCTTCAAGGCACCAAAGATCTTGGTTTGTTCTATCAGAAAAATCAAGATAAGACCATGGTGGGATATTGTGATGCTGGATACCTATCTGATCCTCATAATGCCAGATCACAGACTGGTTTTGTCTTCTTGAGTGGAGGTACGGCCTTTTCTTGAAAGTCGACAAAACAAACTCTGGTGGCTACATCCACGAATCATTCTGAAATTATTGCTTTGTTTGAAGCATCACGTGAATGTGTATGGCTTCGTAGAATGATAAACTTTATTGAAAGTTCAAGTGGGATTGGATCATTGGAATCACCTACCATTATCTATGAAGATAATGTTGCATGTATTGCACAGATGCAAACAGGTTATATAAAGAGTAATATTACAAAGCATATTTCTCCTAAGCTATTTTATCCTCATCAGTTACAGGAAACTGGGGAGATAATATTTTGCAAACAAAGTCATGCGATAATTTTGCTGATTTGTTTACAAAGTCATTACCAAGTTCTTTATTTGATAAGTACACCAATGGGATTGGTATGAAACGACTTCGTGACTTGCAAAGTTCAGGGGGAGTGTATCCCTGAATAATAATCTGTTTGTGATCCTCGGATCTTTGATATTGCACTCTTTTCCTTTATAAGTTTTTCTTGGATGGTTTCTTATGGAAGGTTTTTAATGAGGCAATAGTAATGCAGGCATTGTGATATGTCAGTCTCTCCTTATTTTCCCACTGGGTTTTTGGAAGGAGTTCTTGATGGCATATTGTATATATCTCCTCATATTTTTCCTACAGCGTTTTTTAAGAAGACTAATCAAGTTGATTATGATGATGATGATGATGATGCTACAAGAATAATTGAAGCAGAGATTAGGGGGAGTGTTAGGATTTAATTAATTGGTTTAATTAAAGGGAATCTCTGCTCGTGGAAATCAATAGGTAGTTTGGCTCCCGAACGATCACATCCGAATGCAACGGACGCGTCGTTCTGATTGCGGCTGTTGTAATCATCGCGTTTGTGCGATGCGCCTCTTCACGAGGTATATATATGTACATCATCACTGTCAATGATCGTTACTGTTTATTAACAGCGATGACACCTCCTTGATCAGGGAGCAACTGGTTGGGATTGTCGATCTGGCAGGACAGAAATATACGGCCTATATGTTTTTTGGATTCACACATGCAAACTAAGCATAATTGCTTCTTTTTGTTGTGATCGAGCATGCAATCCGGCACGCTGTGTGAGCGGGTTAATCTCTCAACCCGACCCGCAAAGGCTAACAAATGTTCCTATATTCTAGGGATATCTACCCGTGTTGAACAGATCCTGGCCGGATGAAATGGAGATTAACGAAAACATTATTTTTCATCGCACGTTATTTGCGCCCAGCAGATTCCCTCTCTATCTTTCTTTTCTACTCTGTCTCTACAAGCATGGGTGTTTCTTCATCAGGAATTTTGGCCATGCCATTGCGATATATCGGAGGCAACTGATTGGCGGCGGCACGCCATGCGCCACCATTCATCGTTGGAGACGAACAGATTCCAGGTTTGTTCCAAGTCTATTACCAGACATCCATTGAGGACCATGTAGGCAACCATCCATGAAATCTTAGTATCTTACAACCGGTGGAGGTAATGTATTGGCACATTCGCTGATCCGCACATCTTGTTATGAATACAAGCACATTGGTTAACCTTGATCTTCAAGTTTTGCAGTATTAACTTTGATCTCTCTTGGAGCTTCTTCGTTCGGTGCGTTCTCCGCCGATCTGGACGCCGCCGACGCAACACTATCACATCTAAACTTTTTATCGAGTTTTACGACGCTATCGGCAGATGTTGTTGGCGGCCTAATCTACCGGTGCCAGCTACCAGTTATTGAGTTGGATCTGCCATTTCCATCGGCGACAGATGCACTGTAGAACCAGCCACCGGTGTTGTCCAGCCGCCCATGTTTTGCTCCAACTCTGCCACAACTCATGCATGCATCGACCTCATGCATGGAAGATCACCGCCTTCAGCACTGCCATGAATCTTAATGTAGCTGATCTCATGTTATATGGCAGTGCATGTACTTAGCATCCATCACAACCTGTCCATCAAGCTACGCGTTCTACAAATTTAATTCCCCTATATTATCTTCTTTAGGTAGTATATACAATTCCGTGAAGATACAATCTCATGCACGGATGCTTCCTTTTGCTAGCTCTGTGGATGTACGTACATGCACAAAGGGAACGAACTAACTAAAGAACATATATTTTGTTAGGAGATACTGCTTTCTTGGAATATATACATACCATTTGTATTTACAGATACTCTTTTTATGATATATAATATATTTTATATGCACTCTTCTTTCATATGGATACGACTTTTGCATTATACATATATTCTCATCTATTTCTAGATGATGTATTATAATAACATCTCCATACTCCATACTCTCGTTTCCATAAAAAGGTATATTCTACATACTGGTTCAAAAAATTAACTACGTATGTATGCAAACTTAATATTTTAATAGCAGGAAAACTATACAGGGATGATGTTAGGCGTTGGTGAAAAAAATAGAGTATATACTACCACCGTGTAGTAACATAGACATACTATTATTTCGAGATATACATGTACTCCAAATTCCAATATATTCTATACCCCCCCCCCCCCCCAAAAAAAATTATATAGTAGACAGAAGAAGCATATATACTCCATTAATTATGTGCAGACTTACATATACTCTAGACACTATAGACCATGATATACCTACATATACTCCATCCTCTGGTTTAAAATAAGTACATACTTCATACTCCATATTCCATACACTCCACCCATCAAGAAATTATTTCATACTCCAATCAAAACTAATATGTTGGCATCAAACTAGAAAACCCTTACATACTACGTACATACTACATACTACATACTCTACTTGAAAAGAAAAGAAAAACGTTATATACTCCAATCAAAACTAGTATGTATACCTCATACATATTTTTTTCTTGAAACTTACTACTGCAATCTACGTCTGTATATTATGATTGTTTTTGAAGCATGAAAAGAGAAATACTAAGAATATTTTGAAACCACGGACCATGTATGACACGACTGGTCCAAGTAATATACTCCATATGGCACGACTGGTCCAAGTAATATACTCCATGAGTATCAAGATACATGATTAGGCTTCGTAACTACCACTTATCCATGCAATGACCGGATGCACATGGCCAAGAAAATAGCAAAGCTGGTGAACCAACTGTCCGTTACTTTAGCTCATGAAAGTTGTAGCCGTGATGGATAGTTTCCTATCCACTAACCCGATAGGCCAGGGACAGATGGCATCCGTGTCCACGGACTGGTCCCTTGTCCGCCTATAGATGCGGAAGAAAATTTGTAGGTTGACGTTGAAGATGCCCTAAACAACCAAATTTTCGGATGTATTGGTTTTTGGTGATATATTTGAATAACACGCTATTGTTGACTGTCATTTAAGCACTATTGCAACTCTGGGTCTATAGAGATTTTGTCCTTCATATTTCAATAAAAAATGATACACGAAATTTTGGCAACCAAAAGCTTTAACAAAGTTTGCTCGCACGACAAACATCGTGATAGCAACAAACTTCTCTTTTGACATGTAAGGAAGATCCACTACCGATTTTCGTTAAGAGACAAAGTAAAAACGTACGGACAACTATGCTGAAAAACTTTACAATACACAATTAATCAAGGGACATTCGTGTAAAAATCCAACACATGCCAACTTTGACAAGCTGGCAACTCAAACTTCACCGTTAGCATGTCCACAAACTGAAGAAGCATGGAAAACTCTTTGGAGACGTCTTCAAGAAGCACCGTCGTCAGTATTCTTCGACCCCAATCGAACCAAGGCTTTCGCCCAGAGTCATCCACAACAACCCCGCCAGACCTCGGGAAAGTCAAGTCATACCAATAGCCTCCACGATAGACTTCGAAACCAACAATACATAGTCTAGTGAAGAGAAGAAACTCTTCCGTGATAAACTTTAAAAAGCATTGCCGTCGGTATCCTTCGATCCTATCAAACCAAGGCTTTCGCCAAAAGCCCTAAGTCCCTCCACCTATACAACCACAACCCACGAAATAGGAGCCTAGCCACTGCCAATAGGAAGAATCTCCGACACAAGCAGACCAACTACGCCGGACCCGAGAACCCGTCCATCGAGCTACACAACACTTAGGAGACGAGCTACATCGACAAATAATACAGCTCGACCACCTTCACTGCCACCATCCATCAACGAAGAGGATTTGAAAGAGTAACGCCACCCTTCACACCACCGACAGGACCACCCACACCACGCAGAGGCCACTGCCATAGGAAGACTAGCAACCCCAACCAACACGACGCCGGCCCGAGCACACCACATCATTTCGCCAGGAAACTAAAAAAAGTAACTAGAAATAAGCAACTGAACGACGTGGGGTTTCCGTGTACGCCGGCCGGTTTGACTCATCACTCGTGCACAGAAGCCAGCTGACCAAGCAGTGAGTCTTCCCTGCTGAGATGACTAGATTAAGAAGAAAAAATTGGGAAACACTTTCCTATAGAAGTCTGACAGGAGTAGTTTTTTTTATCTCGCGGCTGAGAGATGAAAGATGCGCTCAAATCATGCACTGGCCCACCCCCTATAATCTCTCCTTGATTTAATTGCCCGAACCAAATCTTCACGTCTCTCCTGCCCATCCCGTAGACTTCGCCGGGTCGCAATGCCCCATGCCGCTACTGCTCTCTCCCCGGAATCGAACTCCCGACCCTCCCATGAACCCATCTACGACCACTGTTCCACCTCGTCGATGCGTCATCTCGTCCGGCGGCAGCGCGGGGACTGACCCGTCACCTTCTGACGGACAAGCTTGCAAAATCCCTCGCCGCCGTACGTGAACTCCATCAGGATCGGGTCATGCTCCAGTCCAGCTACAGTTTTGGCCTCTCATCCACCTTGCCGGAAGCGGAGCGCTGTCTTCTTGGCAAAAAGGCCAGCGAGGATAGGCTCTGGCTACATGCAGGAGGGTGATTTAGAGTATCTACAACCGGACCTCTTAAATCCGCATCAAACGTTCGGATAGACAGCCTGGTCATTTTTTTTGATCCAGACGGACCTCTGAAACGGTCCTTAGACGCTCGGATTGACCGGCATTTTCCATATTCAGCCCAAATATGGGGCGGATATGGAGCGTCCGGGCGTGCCCGGACACGCCCGCCTCGTCGGACTGACGAACGGGGCCCAGCCAGAAATGCCCGTCACCCAGGCGGTCCGAAGGTCGTCTCCTCCACCGGACCGGTCGCGTCGCGTGTCGCAGCTCCGACGGGCCGCATAGTGCATTGCCCGGCTATTTAAGTGCACCGGCGGATCCCGAAACCCTACATCCACATCTTCCTCCTCATCCTGTCTATCGCCGCCGCCAGTTTCCACTCCACCCATCTGTAGCAATGCCCCCACGCCGCCGGATGAGGAACCAGTCGTTCCTGACGCCGGGGCGACGGCTCAAGCTCCTTGAGCAGATCCTCAATAGGCGCGAATCCCGAATCGTCGTGGGGCTACCTCAGGATGCAGTGAATCCGGAGTCAGAGGAGGAGGAGGAGGAGGAGGTGGTGGTGGTGAAGGAGGATATGGGGGACGTTGGCGACGGGGATCTCCGGGCGGAGCAGCAGGCCATCCTCGATTCCCTCCAGTCGGAGTCGGATGTGGATGCGGATGCAAGACGCCGTCGCCGGCAAAAGATGGAGGCGCAAGAAGTCGCGGAATAGGTGGAGTGCTTGGCCTACATTGATGCGATGGAGTAGGAGGAGGATGAACCGGAGCCCTCCTCCCCGTCCGTCCAGCCGGTGCCCGGCCCCATCGTCGTGAACATCATCGACGACGAAGAGTAGCTAGGGTAGTACGTAGGATTTACTTTGCATGCTTTTGTATGGATGTAGGGGATGAAATATGAGAGATGCGAATGCAAATTGAGTAATTTGAGGAGTGCCCGGTCAGTGTCCACGGACGTGTCCGAGTGCATCCACGGGCTTTGAGGGGCTGGATTTGTCATACCTGGCTATAGATGCTCTTACCAGGCGATGTAGGACCTCACTCCTCAGCATCACATGTGCACAGGCACATGTAGGTGTTTAGGGCCTGATCTGTGGGCCTCTCTCCTGCGGGTTCTTGGCGGTGCCGGCTAGGTTCTCGAGACCCTAGCCCCGGGTGAAGCTGATGGAGGAGATTCGGATTGGGGGAAACCCCTTGGTTGGCCCAGGCCCGCCATGCTGACGACGACACTCAAGGGAGTCATTTTGTTCTTGGAGACGTCGGTCTACATCTGCTCCTCTACTCCCTCCCCCTCCTTGCCTCTCGGGTGAAAAACCTAACTCCAATGGGCGGCGACGGCATCCTTGACGCCGTGACCTTCCTGAAGGCGTCGCCTTGAGGGCTGAGTGGTGGTGGGCACTGTGTGGATCCTTGATGGTTGCTGGTGGTGGGCACCTTCGGGGGAAACCCTACGATCTGGTCTTACAGATCGGACGATGGCAGTATTGCAGTGTCGTTTCTCTCTTGGGAGCATCGTTTATGGAGCAACGCTGGCAGACTGAGGCAGGAGGTGGAGCGGCTTCGTCTTGCACTGAGTTTCAGTGGAGCTGTCAAGTCATGCCTGGTCGACAGGTGCTACGCTGAGTCATGCCTGGTTGGCAGGTGCTACGCACGACAAATCTTCTAGAGTCTTCGCATCTAGACGGATGAGCGAGGGCGGTGGCGCCGTTAGCGCCGTTGTGGCTTCGACGGATGTTCGGACTAGCAAGGATGATGCGGATCTCTCTCCTAAAGATGGGCTAGTGGTCCGATGATGATGGCGGATTCTAAAACGTGTGCGTGAGGTGTGCGCTTTAAGTGTGCTGCACCGGCTGTTGTTCCCGATATGTTATGTGGATGGATGGGCGACAACACCGGTTTTAGATACGTGGAGTGAGAGCACTGCACATTATCGAGTTTGTAGGTGTGAGTGATAGCTTTGGATGGATTGATGCATTTTCTTGTTAGAACTTTGAGGAATAATTAATAAAGATGACTGCATGCATCGATTAATGCAGAGGGCCAAGGGTTTAATCTCTTTTTCCAAAAAAAAGGTAGGTGTTTAGATGAAACGTGAAACCCGAACGATGCATTAGCTTGAATCTGGAATTCAAGTATTGTTCATTCATCGCGAATGAATGAAGGAATATGGTTTGTATTTTTTTATTGGGACATTTTCATTATTTTAAGCATTATAGACTTGTTTTTCATGGCTCTTGGATTCGATGGGGGTCGAAGTAGTTGTTAGGCTACAAATTGATGGCAATTAGTGCGGAATCATGCATGCTGCATACTCCGGTCATCACACTTCTTATCCTACGACCAGTTACTAGTCTGATACAGCCCAAGAGATGTAGTTTGATCCATAGCAGCTCCCAAATTTACATGCATGCGTGTCTATTTTGTACAGTACTTAGGGCATCTCCAACTGAACATTCTAATCTCTACAAGCTTCTGTCCAAAGCACTGACATTTACATATTGAGAAAGCTATCTACGAGACGAGGTCATGGCAACACAGCTCACCAAAGAATCGCCGCGGCCACGAGGGTGGCAGCGGCGCCGGAGACCCTCCAGACTCCGTACGCACGTGGCTCGCCGGCGGCGCTGCTTCCGCGCGACCCTGTGCCCCCGCCGCCGTTCCACCCGCCGCCACCCCTTCCGCCTCCACCTCTCCCGCCGCCGCCCCCTCCGCCGCGGCAGCACGCGCCCTGGAAACACGCGGCGACGCAGAGCAGCACCAGCAGCAGCGCGCAGAGCAGCCTCGCCTTGTTGCCTCTCATGGCCGGCCGTACGTACGTCTCGCCCCTGCAGGCTGCAGCTACACGTACTGCGGCACTTCGTGCAGATAGGCCAATTCTCCTCTCCTATCGCCGGTATTCGATCTCCTGCCATCCTGGTGCGTGGCTTATATTATATGCACGGCGAGGAAGGGTCGCGCGGAAGGCGGCGGGAAACTGCGGCCTGTTCGATGGATAGGCGCGTAGTACTACAGGGCAAAGACGTGTTTGCGTACATGCGTTCAACTGCGGCGTGAGAAAAAAAAACAGAGCACAGACATTTCGTGGTACTGATGCATTCCGTGTGTCCGCGAGTCCCGAAAGCGATGGCCTTATGCGCAAAAAAAAACGATTTTCTATTTTTCTACCCTGTTGGTATTTCCCTAATAAAAAAACGGTTGGTATTGATCGGTTCTAAACAGTTGACGTGGATTCATTTTTCAAGTCTCCGCCATACAACGTAAGTGTTACGTAGATCATGACCGACTCCCTTAATCGTAAGCATCGATCATGATAGTTCACTGGCCTAACAGGCCAAAACCAATCGATGGTTTTTAACTGACGTCCAACAGGCCACCCGTTCAGCGAACTAAGACATGCACAGTCACGTTACATTGATCGAATCCAATAGACACATTCAGTTTTAGAGAAAGTCAATTACATCGATGATGCTAAAACTTTGCATAAAGGAGCACTTTGATGCTAAAACTTGTGACATACATCAAACTGGTGTAAAATTTGACTCGAGCGTGCAAATACGATGCAAATTTGGATTGTATACGCCCGGACCGCAGACTAGGCATGCCAGCATGGCCCGGGCCCGCTGACAGTGACTCAATGACGAAGGGGATGAGTGTGGCCAGTTTTTTTTTGCGAAAACCACCTTGATTTTTTATTTATCATGAAAAGCCATGTCGTTATTGTTGAGGTAACATCTCTGAAAAATTAAGACGAAAAAGAGTGTTCCGCGCCTCGAACAGCAACCAGTGACTACCACACAGTCACTCCTAGCCACTCCAATCAAAATGGATTCATGTTTTACAAAGATATTATTGCTAGTTTCGGAGATCCACGACCCCCACCTCGCCTCTCTCCAGCAACATGAGGGAATCTTTCTGGCGATGCAACCACCAACCCACCCCTCTCCTCCTCCTCACCTCGCCGACACTTGAGGAGCTCGTCGGCAAAGCCTGGGCGGGCTCCAGGGAAGGTGGTGGCATGACATCTCTCAGGGAGGCTCGCGGGCAGATTTGGCAAGCAGGGGCGAGTGAGCACATCGAGCGAGCACGGCTCCGATGTTGGCCAACACGACGACGGGCTCGTAGCAGCCACTAGCAGCGTGGACGCGGCGGGGTGGTGCGCATGCGTGGTGGAGTTCCCGTCTGGCGTGGCGGTCGCGTGCGTCGCACACGGAGGTGGCCAGGGCATGTGCGTCACACTCGGAGGTGGCCAAGGCGCGCGTAGAGGTCGCGGCGGCCAGGGCGCGGCTCTGGGCGGGTTGGCGAGGGGTGTGCGCGGTGGATGTGATGGCGCTGGATGTGGGGCCCGGGCAGTGTGGTGGCGTGCACCTGAGGGGCTGCAGTGGGAGCTCAGGTGCGCGGTAATGGCGTGAGGGGCGGCTCTGGTCCCTGCATAGAGCGGATCTAGTGAGGCACATGCGAGCAGTGCAACCTCGGGTATATGGACGCCGGGGCGACGATCCCAAACCTCTTCTTTAGCAACGACGACCATGGTGGCTGCATGGCTGGGCTGAGAGGCATTGGTCCTCGTCGGCGGTTCGTCGTCCCTCGACCGCGTCGGGACGCCTCGAGCTGGCTGGTAGTTTGGCTGCTGCTCTTTCTTATGGCTCCGGGCTTTGGTGTTAGTTCTGGCAAGCGGTGGCTTTCGTGTGCAGGTTCAGCGGGAGGGATTGCTTTGCTTGCTCAGGGTGAAGGCCTTGCTCGGGCTCTTGCCAGAGCAGACAACGACGACATTTGTGGGCATCGCACACCTTCTAGGAGGCATTGTCTTCGAAGTGCATACGCCCTTCCCTCTCACACTCCCGGGGAAACCCTTGTTCCCAGGATCCTGGAGTAGACGATGGCGGTGCTTCAATGTCATGACCCTTCTTGGAGGCATCGTTTTGGACTAGTCTGGACTGGAGAGCCATCGACTCGTGTGGTGTGCGGCCTCGGGGCCTGCGTGGAAGTCTGAGCGACGGCTCTGCATCTCGTCGTCATGGAGGTGTACCGACATTGGTCGCATGGGTCACAATGTCGTCGGCCAGCCTAGTGCGTAGCCTCGGGGTCGGCGTGGATGTCAGAGCGATGGCTCCGGATATGCTTGTTGGGTCTCACCTCCGGTTTCTTGGGTGACAAGGCTGGCGGCTCCCCTGGTGCGCGGCCTCAGGGTCGACATGTGGGGTTTCCATCTGTATGTCGAAGTAGCGGCTCCGGGGATGGTTGTTAGGCGTCAGCTTCGGTTGCTCGAGTGACAAAGCAGGCGGCTAGTTTGGTGCACGACCTTGGGGTTGGCGTGGATGCCGAATAGGGTGTTGGCTATGGCCGAATAGGGTGTTGGCTATGGGTTGCTTGGGTGATGGAGCCGGCGGCTCGCCTGGTGTGCGGCCTCGGGGTCGGTGTGTGTTGATGATGACATCTTGGGGGCGTGTTGTAGTGATTTTTGCCCGGCTTTCCGTTAATTAACTATGCAACTTTCTTCTACCTTTTTTAATTGAATCAAACCCTACAGAAAACGTTTCGAAACAAACACAAGGATAACTACGCATAATGTAGTTGAACGAAGGCGCTCTCTTATGTATTTATTAAATAACGAAGGCGTTCTTGGAGCTGAAATTGGCCGTGGTCACGATGGCCCATTTGCAACTGCTTGTTTCTTTATGAAATTTGTAAATGGTATGTAAATTCTAATCTCAGTAAGAAAATAACGGTCAAATATTCGTGATGCGTATATACTATATATGTTTGGAAAAATAACTTAATTTAAAAAAAATCATGTATTATTTTTAAAATAATAATGTATTTGATATAATATTTATGAATGATGAAAATGTTTGTATAATTTACACAATCAATATGAATATTCTTAAAATATAAAATATAAATATTTTTATAGTACAATTATGTACATAAAAATAAAAACATTCTATAATTACAAACATTTCCATTATTATACATACATTTGTATGGTTCAACATTTATATAATATTTTTTTTCTGTAATTTAAATTTTAAGACGTTCATATGAATATTCAATCATGGATAATATATAAATATTGTAATGATTTTGAATATAAGTCACGAGTTAAAATTATACACAAAGTGAATATTTAGTAATTATTTGTATTCATCATTTTTATAATTTATATATAAGCTGCAAGTGTATAGTTTTTTATTCATTAGTTATTTTTATTTAATAAATATATTTAAATATCTGTATTTACTATCAATTTTTGTATAATACATGGGTATCATTTGTATCACCATATATATCTGTTTAAATGTTTTAATTTACTAAACTTTATCTTCATGTATACCATTTGTATCACCACACAAAAATTATAATATTTATAACAGATGAATATTTGAACATTATTTTTATTACATATGTTTTACAAATATCTTTAGAAAAACCAGTGCGTGCAAAATGGGCAGCACTGTTTTGCGACCCATTTAAGTCTTACATGTATCCAATTTATATTACATCAAGACCAATTATCTATATTGTGCTGAGTGCGACCCGTGGAGGCAGCAGAGTGCGAGTGGGTGATTGGTTATTTCAGCTAGCATTCTAGCTATAGGCCGCGAGTTCGACCCGTGGAGGCAGCTGGGAGCCTGGGACCCATGTGTCGCTCAAGGGACTTCTCGGAAAAAAGGCCTTATTAAATATGAACTCCTTATTTTTTATGTTGTTTGGAAAGGTCGAATACACGATGTTCCTATTTATTTTGTTTCGTGGCGAGTCGTATGCTCGCGTTATATAAAGGGGGTTCCTAGGTCGTCTAAAGGGCATGTCAAGTTAAAAGTTCTTGAGCTACAGGGAGGAAACCAACACCCTTGTAATCGATATCTTGACATCCAATAAGAAAAACAAGCAGGAGTAGGTATTTTATCTAAGGGGCCGAACCTGGGTAAACTCGTTTCTCTCGTTCCCAACCAACCCCATCCAAGGCTTTGCCTAGCCGCCATTGCCTCACAACTAAGTTATTCTATGAGGACACTTGTCGTGACAACCCCACGACCCTCTCACGTCAGCTTAGATATATCTACCAATACCTAGGCCGCTGGAGTGGCGACTCTCCAGTCTCCAAGGCGAGGAAGAGGTGCGGTCACGTTAGAAGGTGAGGCGGGAGAGCATGTCTCCCTCTCGGTAGAGGGTGGCTGTCAGAGGTGGGTTCTTGCTCGTCAACTCACATGGAGACGTCTGACTTCCTAAGAAGTTGTGAGTGCCTCTCCACATCATCACTATCCAAGGATAACTAGGCCGACAATGGCATCCCGATCGGCGTCATCCTCGTCGACCTCAAGATCGAGGTGTTTGCTCCAGCATCAGGAGCGTTGACTCGGGTGTGACGCTTCATCTTTCTTCTTCACCTCATCTGGTCTTCTCTGAGACGCCATTCATTTGGGTTCGTCTTGCTTGCTTAGTTAGCAAGTGAAGATTTGGATTTTTATTTCACATGCCAGGGAGACAGAGAGGTTGTGAGAGGAGAGAGTTTTTTTTTTAATTTTTGGTTGTGTCCCATGTGTAAGTGAAAGAGAGGGTGAAAGAGAGGGGGCGTGAGAGAGTTCTTTTGTTTTTTTACTGGATTGGGCCCTGCACGTCAGTGGCGTATGCATAGAGAGGCAAATATGTCTAGGAAATGTTGTGAATACAGTTAAACCCCTTTGACCAGAAGGAAACGACACGAAAAGGTATTTCCAAAACGGCTTCTATTGGAAGAGGGGCAAAGTTGGGCACATAATTGTTTTTAGGGTAAACATGAGAGTGGATGCAAATTAGGGAAACAAATGAAATTGTTCCACAATTTGTAATTACTATTGTACTCTTATTATTTCCTCTGATTGGATTTTATAATTGTGGCTGACTCATCCATGGTTGAATATTAGGGTTTTGCAAGGTTATGATTCATATTAGCTTCTTGTCATTGTTGATATTTTCCTTCCTTCAATTGATGTTGATCAAACAAAGAAAAATCATATCGATATAGCAAAAAGATCTGCCATAAGATAAATGATTAAAAAAATCTAGATCTCGATATGAATATGAATATGGTAGCAAACCCTAATCCTACAACTAGGAACATTTGGACTCAAAGGAACAATTGCATCTTTAGAAACATGGAAGCAAGTATAAATTCTTGGAAGGAGCTCATAAGAAAAGATCCTTAGAAGGTTTGCATGAGGATCAAAGATAGTCGCAAGACGCCTTTAGAGTCTGGAAACCTCTAAATAATTTCTCATGTTCCCTAGTGTCAGACAAAACTACTTAGTCCACCCACGTAGGCTGACCAGGACGTGCGCTAGCACACGATCCCCACTCACGGCGCACGTCGCCCATGTACACTGCGCTCTCATGCGCCTGTAACAGATATATACTTGATGAATACAGCAGCAGCACCCAAGGTGCCTTGCTTCATTTCTTCCCCAGTTCACATGGTATCAGAGGCCACAACCATCCTGCACCTCTAGCTGCTTCCGCTGCCGCTAACCTCCCTCCGGTGGTCATGGCTACACCTCCGCCACCGCCACCTCCCCCTCCTCACGCTGGCCGCGGCCTCTCCGGTGCTCTTGACGCCGCCGCCGCCCCCTCCTCCGCGCATGTGCGCCCAAACACCTCCCTTCTCACACCCTCAACCCTCCGCCCCGGTGCCCTCATCCGTGGCGCCGCTCCACTCGAGGCCATAGTGCCACCTGTCTCTCCTCTCGCCGCGATTTACATCAACCAGCATGTCCCCATCACCCTCACTCTCAACCCCCCAACTTCTCCCAGTCGAGGACCCTGTTCGAAGTCATGTTTCAGAAGAGCACCGTCGTTGGCCACATCACCTCCTGGTTGTACACACGCATGAGCCCGGAGAGATTCCGTCTCGTTCACCAGCACGGTGCTACTGCCGCCGAGGTGTAGGGCGCGATCACCTTGCTGTTCATGGAGAATGCCGAGCACCAGGCGGTCTTCCTCGCCACGGAGTTCCGCCGCATCAAGCAGGGCGGGGTGTCCATCATCGACTACTTCGGTCACCTGAAAGAGTGCGCGGACCGTCTCGCTGACCTCGGTGAATCCGTGACGGATCGCGAGCAGGTACTCAATATGTTCCGCGGACTCCATCCTCGCCTCCGCTACACCATTCCCATCCTCACTATGCAGACGCCGTTCCCCTCCTTCCTCTGTTGCCGCGCCTTCCTCCTACTTGAACAAAGCCGCCAGTCCGCCGATGTCACCAACGAGACGGCACTGCACGTCACCCGCGCCCCGACTCCGTCGAGCCCAGCCAGCGGTGGCAACAAACGTCGCAATGGAGGTGGCTCCGGCTCCGGCTGGGGTGGACGCAACCGCGGCAAGGGCAAGGCCGTGGACCACTCCATTGGCTCGCAGCACGATGGGGCGTCTTCGTCACGCTCGCCCGCGCCGCCCCCACCCCCACCTGTCAACACCACGCCCTGGACCGGCATGGTTCATGCGTGACCGATGCCTTGGCGCCCACATGCTCATCGTGCCAGCGTGCTTGGGCCGCGCCCAGGCGCACCTTCTCCGTTCGCTGGCGCTGCTACTCACTACGGCATGCCTCAACCCATCCCGGCCAACGCCCCTCCTCTGCAGTGGCACGCTGGAGCCGCTCCTGTCCACCCACTGTACAACGCCCCGTCACACCCCGACGCAAGCTCGTCTTCGCCAACCTGGGATCAGTCTGCTCTCGTGCACGCCCTCAACAACATGCACGTATAGCAGCAGCAGCCTCCGCCACCGTCCACTGAATGGTACCTGGACACGGGCGCATCTACGCACATGGCCTCAACCTCTGGTATGCTCTCCACCTCTCGGCCCTATACTTCCTCCGGCATTTTAGTTGGTGATGGGACCTCGCTCGCAGTCACGGACACTAGCAACGCTACCGTACCCACAACAACATCTCCCCTCATGCTCAACGATGTTCTTGTGTCCCCCCACCTCATCAAAAACCTAATATATGTCAAAAAGCTTGCTCGTGATAACCTTGTTAATGTAAAGTTTGATGACCTTGGCTTTTTTGTTAAGGATCGAAGGATGAAGCGGGTGATCCTCCGATGTGATGACTCCGGTGACAATCTATATCCTGTGACCAAGCCCACGCAACACCATGCGCTCGCTGCGGTCACCACCGACATCTGGCATCAGCGGCTAGGGCACCCTGGCCACGACTCCCTCGCCCGCACGCTCCGCTCCTCGTCCATTGCTGCCCACGACGCGTCGTCACCCATCTGTCAAGCTTGCCAACTAGGAAAACATGTTAGATTTCCATTTAGTGACTCAGGTCATGTATCGTATTTCCCATTTCAGCTTGTGCATTGTGATGTTTGGATCTCCCCCGTAATCAGTGTGTCAGGCTATCAGTACTATCTCGTGCTATTAGATGATTACAACCACTTTGCTTGGACTTTTCCCCTAAGACACAAATCCTCCGTGCTTCCCAGCATCAAACAATTCCATGCGTTTGTGCGTTGCCACTTCCACCTAAACCTACTTACAATCCAAACTGATAATGGACGTGAGTTTGACAACAACGCCGTGCGCACCTTCTTCTCCTCTGAAGAAATCCAACTGCGTATGTCATGCCCTTACACATCGCCTCAGAACGGCCGAGCAGAACGTATCATACGCCCGCTCAACGACATCACGCGCTCCCTCCTCGCTCAAGCCTCCATGCCATACAACTTTTGGGTTGAGGCCCTCTACTCCCACATTCCTCCTCAACCGCCGCCCGTGCAGAGCTCGCCGCGACAACACCCCATTCTACCTCCTCTATGGTGTGCACCCTACGTACTCTGACATCCGCGTGTTCGGTTGTCTCTGCTACCCAAACCTCACTGGCACTAGCACGCACAAGCTCGCGCCGCACTCACACTCCTGTGTCTTCCTCGGATACTCGCAGGAGCACAAAGGGTATCGTTGCTTAAACCGGGACACTGACCGGGTCATCATCTCACGTCACGTGGTGTTTGACGAACACCATTTCCCTTTCTCCGACAGCGGTGCGTCCACCATCGATCCACAGGCTGACACCGACCATCCACCACCATTCCCGCTCCATGTACCATGCCGGCCTCAATCCAGTCGAACGCGCCCCACTCCTGCCAGTCCTCTTGTGGTAGCCGAACAGTCTGCCATAGCAGCAAACAACCCATCTGATTCCGCTTTCATAACAGCACAACCAGACCCCGATTCAGTTGTCATGGCAACCGAACCCAACCAGCCCACGCCTAACAACACAGATGGTGAACCAGCTGCTCCGCCCCGTCGTCCCTCTCGTAGCCTCGTCCCTACACACACCATGGTCACTCGGGGGAAGCTGGGCAAATTCCAACCAAACCCCAAATATGCCCACCTAGCTACCACCAATGTCGCCACCATCTCCCCCATTCCTAAGAGTGCATGCTGCGCTGTGGGATCCCCACTGGCTAACTGCTACGCAGGAGGAGTACATGGCCTTGATGACGAACCAGACATGGTCCCTCGTACCATGACCGCCCGACGCCAACATCGTCACCATCAAGTGGCTTTTCCGCCATAAATTCAAGGCCGGTTCTCTGGAGCAGTACAAGGCACGCTGGGTTGTGCGCGGTTTCTTGCAACGCCCCGACATCCACTTCGACTAAACGTTCTCGCCGGTGGTCAAGTCCGCCACCATCCGCACCATGCTCGCCATCGCCGTCGCGCAGGACTGGCCCGTCCATCAAATGGACGTGAACAACGCCTTTCTCCAAGGCTTCCTCACCGAGTGAGTCTACTGCCAACAGCCCGCTGGCTTCATCGACGCGCACCGGCCTGATCATGTTTGCCTCCTCGACCGGTCTTTGTACGGGTTGAGGCAGGCCCCCTGGGCATGGTTCGACCGCTTCGCCGTGTTTCTCCGATCTGTCGGCTTCACGGCGGCGCGTGCGGACCCCTCCTTGTTCGTGCTTCATCAAGGCGAACAAGTGGCGTATCTTCTTCTGTATGTGGACGATATTATCCTCACGGCCTCAACATCGGCACTTCTACAACACCTCCAGCGTCAGCTCTTCGCGGAGTTCTCGATGAAAGACCTTGGCCCTCTCCAGTATTTCCTGGGCATCCAAGACAAGCGTGACTGCACCGGCTTCTTCTTCTCGCAGAGCAAGTACGCTGACGAGTTATTGGACCACGCCAACATGTCTGGATGTAAGCCGGTGAGCATACCTGTGGACACGCGCAGCAAGCTCTCCGGCGATGCTGGGCCGCCTGTGGATGATCCCTCAGACTATCGAAGCATCGTGGGGGCGCTACAGTACCTGACCATGACCCGGCCGGATTTTGCGTACGCCGTGCAGCAGGCATGCCTCTTCATGCATGATCCGCGAGAACAACACCTGGCGTTGGTCAAGCGCATCGTCCAGTACGTCCGTGGCTCCTCGATGCATGGGCTACACATCTGTCGCTCGTCCCTCCACGACCTCGTCGTCTACTCCGACACCGACTGGACCGGCTGTCTAGACACGCGGCGCTCGACGCCAGGCTACGCTGTGTTCTTAGGCGACTCCCTCATCTCCTGGTCATCGAAGCGACAACCCATTGTCTCACGGTCTAGCGCCAAGGCTGAGTACCGCGCGGTTGCCAACACCGTCGCAGAATGCTGTTGACTTCGCCAACTCCTCGGTGAACTGTCTGTGCCGATGTCCAAGGCCACCGTGGTCTACTGCGACAACATTTTCTCGGTCTACATGGCGGCCAACCCGGTACACCATCGACGCACGAAGCATATTGAGATCGACATCCACTGTGTACGCGAGAAGATTGCTCTGGGTCACCTGTGCGTTCTCCATGTTCCAACAACACAGCAGTTCGCAGACATCATGACGAAAGGGTTGCCAACGCCGGCGTTCCAGGAGTTTCGATCTAGCTTGTGCATCCGCCCTCCGGACACTCCAGCAGCGGCGGGGTGTCAGACAAAACTACCTAGTTCACCCACGTAGGCTGACCAGGACGTGCGCTAGTACACGATCCCCACTCACGGCGCACGTCGCCCATGTACACTGCGCTCCCATGCGCCTGGAACAGATATATACTCGATGAATACAGCAGCAGCACCCAAGGTGCCTTGCTTCATTTCTTCCCCGTTCACGTCTAGAACTGGAATTGGTTGAACTGTAATTGATTTTCTGCTTTTCTTTCCATATGTTAAACCTTTCATAAAATTTGTTCTACGGTCAGTGCTTCAAAATAATCAGGTGATGCATGGTTGCTTCATTGAAAATGGGTTTAGTGTTTCATCAGTTACTCACAAGGCACATGCCATGGATATCAGTGCACTGTGTGGTACATCTAGAGGGCTCAAATCACAGGGGAAGAAAGTTACGCGGAACGCTGAATAGGACGGATGAGGCAAAAGCAAAACCATACAAGGCTTGTAATGCTCCTAAGCACCGCCCATGTTCTTTTGCTCCCATCTCAGCTTGTCGTCGCGTTTGCTTGGAATGGCAATGAAGAAAAGAGCACCATTCAGCCTCATCACTGTCGTGCCAAGGGATTGCCAAGATGCTCAACAATAATCATTCGCAGGTGGATAAATACAGCCAGATCACTCACGCTGCTAGTAGCATCAGCAGTTGGACTAGAGAGAATTAAGGTCTTACAATTATTAAGCAAACGGGCTTGCTAAAAATCAGTCAACTGAGACTTCGCGAAGTCTCAAACGACACTATAATCCGTTGATTTTGCATCGAGATTCGTGCGAACATTTTTTTTTGTTTTTTTTTCTTACGTACTATACTATTTGACTGAGAAGTTTCAGTCGACTAAGACCTAGACACTCATCTAAGCAAATCATAATAATAACACACTGAGTGGTGCAGGCCCATGGCCACGGCCACGCCGGTCAACCAGGCTGATGCATGCAACGGAGGCCCTCGCCTCAGACCAGGAAGCTGCCGTCGACCTTCCTCACGTCCACCTTGAGTAGGTGGTCCTCGCCGCCGCTGCTGGTGCTCCCTTGGCGGATCGCTCGGAAGAAGCAGGTATCTCCCTCGCCGAGGCGGTTGTCGACGCAGAAGTTGTACCACCCGGACCTAAACGACGCACGGATGCATTGTTGATTTGGGAGCCTAGCCCTCCTTTTTCCTTGTAACCACCGTTACTTTGACGGTGTTGTTTGTTACTTTTGGAGTCCTGTTCTATATCGCCTAGAACTGGTGTCTCCTTTGTATCTTTTTTTCCTTCTAATAAAGTTCGGCCGATGGCCCTTCGAGTAAACGACGCACGGGGCTTCAGGTGCACGAGCCACGACTTGCCGCGCATCCGCAGCTCCACCTTGCTACTCTCCGCATACCCGTGCGCGAGCTGGAAGTCCAACGACACGTTCTGCACGCGGCCGGCGAGCAGCGGATGGAATCAGTAATTAACAAGATAGCACCTCATGGATACATGCATGCATGCATATGAAGTTATGAACACACACTTGACTTCCTGGGACCAGGGCTTGCCGCCGTCTAGTAGCACCCTCGCAAACTTGTGCGGCAGCCTGCAGCGAGGGGCAAGCAGTGATTGAGCCGGTCAAACACTAGGCAACAGAGCGATGAAGAGACGGGTGAAACGTGCACAAAGGGAAGGGAGATCTTGTATATACCAGCTTGCTGGAGGCTTTCTCAAGTATGATCACAAAGAACTCAAAACCTTCCAACCCGTCCATCTCGATCGCTTGTCTCTGCATATATGAATCGATCGCCTACATGATGTGCATTTTGCTAGAGCGTTTTCTCATAATCGATGCACTAGCAGAGATTAGGGGAAGAAGAGAGGTGGTGGTGTTTAGTTGAAAAACAGATGGAGGATGGTAGTAGCTAGTAGCCAAGTCGCGCTCAACTCACCTTGCCTGGTGGAAGCGGCGGACCTCGGGTCGGGTTTGGTGCAGCGCAGCCGATGGTGGCGGGCTCCCCCCTTGCGAACAAGAAAGAAAGAGGTAGAGAAACCCTCTTCTTTCTTCTTCCTGCTTCCTTTGCCTCTCCTCTTCTCTCAAAGGTGCAGCAGTGATATATAAAGCTTAACCTCTATGGAATCTCCTCCTCCACCAC
Organism: Hordeum marinum; assembly: GCA_022496015.1. Lineage (NCBI taxonomy): Eukaryota > Viridiplantae > Streptophyta > Magnoliopsida > Poales > Poaceae > Hordeum > Hordeum marinum. Next base: position 394,867,201 of record CM039672.1, read on the forward strand.
CTCTTCACGGGCGTCAACAAATCATTATACCGATCTAGTTTCCTTTTCACGTAAGCATAGGGCAACCACTTTAGGCCTCGATGGACACATTCATCAACATGATGCCCCTACGTGTCTTGACCTCAAGCGGTGCGTTGTGATAGGGGCTAATAGCTCCTGTACGACGTATTTTATGGACAATGGAAGGAGTGCGATGTTGTTTGAGTGAATGACTGTGGTGCGACACATTTAAGCGTGTAAATAGCCTAGGGCCACACGGGTGTTAAATGGTGTTAAATTGATCATCAACCAAGCCCGTTTATGTTAAGACATGTGGGTCCAACTTAGTTAACACTCCATCGGGTCAAAATAGCTGACCGTGCTCAGCCGCCCGACCATGCCCCCACTCCCACTCTGCCCCCCCTTCTTCTCCGGCGGCGGCAGCAGCGGAGGAGCCCTCGTTCTCGGAAAATGGTGAGTGAATTCGAACCCTAGACTCATTTCCCTCTCTGGCCCATAGATCTCAACTCATTTCCTCTATTTTCTCTAGTTGAATCGATAGAATGTGAGGGGGGGGAGCCCGTGGGCATATTGAGATGGAGCCACTAGATTCAACTTCGACACCTCTCTCTCCGATCCAATTTTGAATGGGCCTTGTATGCTCTTTCTCACACCGACGGCCACTAACAGAGGGGATGCTGCCACTAGGACCTTTGAATTGACGGTCAATTTCTTTCCATCGAAGGCAAAATTAGTTGATGGTAGCATACAGAACATTGAGATAGACACAATTGTGAAATGGGAGGTTGAGTTTATAGAGATTGATCCACAAGTTCTACAGAACATGGGAGAGGAGGCGGTCAAGAAATGGGTGGAGAAAATTGGGGAGAGTATTGTTTGGGGTCCAGAGCAAGAAGTATAACTGTTGCGGTTTGATGATTGGAAAGGAGAGTATGTCAGAACAGAAGATGGTGAACATATTGTTGAAGAAATTGATCGGCAAAACGACTGGACAAGCAAACGTGCTAATTTTTTTGCTGAGCTCATTGATCTAGATATTTTTTCGAAGGTTGGATATGTGCCATCACCCTTGGCTGCGCGGATGGTAGATGATGATTGGGTTTCACAGAGGCCATTGATTCCCATGTTTACTGAACTCGCAGTAGTAGCAGAAGAGGGACATGTGGCTGGAACTGAAACTCCAGCTATTGTTGATTGGAATGCGGTTGAATTAGATGAGCCTACTGATTTGGTCATTGCACCAATGCCTGACATTGAGATGGCCAAACTTTTTGGCATTCCAGTCGATGGCAGAGATAAGGAGGGGGTGAATCTAGTTTGCCTGCTAATGCTGATGAAGATGTAGGTGGACAGTTGATGGAAGAAGCTACGAATGATGTAGATGATGCACATAATGATGAACTAGTGCATGTGTATGACAAGGAAACCATGTCATTGAAGTGGGGAAGTTGTGGCCAAGCATGGATGAATTTAGGATGTGTTTCAAGACTTATGCAGTGAAACATGAGTTTAATGCCAAGACTGTTTGGACTGATAGAAAAAAGTTTTATGCGAGGTGCAGAGGATTTGATGGTAGTGTCAAGCCTTGCAAGTGGTACATATCTGCTAGACTTCTACCTGATGGAAGTACTATCAGGGTTAACCGAATCCCCAATCAACATACTTGTATTACAAGTTCACACAGAGTATCAAGCATGAGATCACAACTTTGGGTTGCAGAAAAGATCACCCTAATTTTAGCCAAAACACCAAACACTACTGCCAAGAAACTCAAAGTAGACTTGGAAAAGACGTACCCCATTAAACTGAAATATACCACAGTGTGGAAGGCAAAACAAAGGGCAATGAAAAAATTATATGGTAATTGGGAAAATACATTTAGGATGCTTTACAACTTCAAAGTAGAGGTGGAGAAGAGGTCACTTGGCAGTGTTGTGGAGATAGATACTGAGTATCAGTCCAAGGTGAACTCAGGTTCTCCAAGTTTTTTATGTCTTTGAAGCCTTGCATTGATGGCTTCAAAGCAGGGTGCCGTCCATATTTGAGCATAGACTCATCTTTTTTGACAGGCAAGTGGAATGGTCAGTTGGCAGCATGCAATGCTCTAGATGGACACACGTGGATGTTCCCTGTTGTTGTTGGCTTGTTTCAGTCAGAAACCGAGGCTTCATGGACGTGGTTCATGATGCAGTTGAAAAGATGCCTAGGGCTAGTGTCACCTTTGGCTATACACAGAGATGCATGTAAGGGGATGGAAACTGCAGTGAAAAATGTTTTCCCACATGTTGAGCACAGGGCGTGCTTCAGCCATTTGTGGATGAATTTGATCAAAAGATTTAGAGGAGAATAATTTGGGCGCATGTGGCCAGCAGCAAGATCTTACACTAGAGAAACACACACATATCATCATAATAATATAATGGAAGTATGCAATGAGTTTGGTCCATGGCTGAATGCCTATCATTCTTTGTTATGGTACAAGTTAGGATTCAACACTGCCATCAAGTGTGATCACGTCAGCAACAATTTGGTAGAAAGTTTCAACAACAAGGTGAAGCAGCTAAAAGATTTGTGTGTGCATGACATGGTCGACCAAATCAGGATCATGCTCATGCGGTTGCGGGAATTAAGAAGAAGGATAGGTGATTGTCTGCAAGGTGATAAGTTTCCAGCAGTGGTACAACAGGTGGTCTCAACAGGACCAGAAGTCTTTCACATTTGTCTATTGAAAAATCTTCACTTTGGGTTGCTGAAGTTAGAGATAACAAAACTGGAAGGAGGCATGTTGTTAACACTAAATTGCATGATTGCACTTGCCTCAAGTGGCAACACACTGGTAAACCATGTGAGCATTGTTGGGAGACGTAGTAGTAAATCAAAATTTTCCTACGTTCACCAAGATCTATCTATGGAGAAACCAGCAACGAGAGGGGAGAGATTGCATCTTCATACCTTTGAAGATCGCTAAGCGGAAGCGTTACAAGAACGCGGTTGATGGAGTCATACTCGCAGCGATTCAGATCGCGGTAGATCCGATCAAGTGCCGAACGGACGGCACCTCCGCGTTCAACACACGTGCAGCCCGGTGACGTCTCCAACACCTTGATCCAGCAAGGAGGAAGGAGAGGTTGGGGAAGGGCTCCAACAGCAGCACGACGGCGTGGTGGTGGTGGAGTAGCAAGGTATTCCGACAGGGCTTCGCCTAAGCGCTGCGGAGGAGGAAGAAGAGAGGTAGGGCTTCGCCGTGAGAGAGAGAGATCAAATCCTATCTCAAAACATCCAAAACCTCAAGTATATAGGAGGAGGGACGTGGAGGGCTGACTTGGCCTCTACTCCAAAGAGGAGATGGCCGGCCGAATTAAAGGGAGAGTCCACCTCCCACAAGGGAGGTGGATCTCCTCCTTTTAAATCCTTTTTGCCTTATCTCCTTATCTCCAGCCACATGGGCCTTTAGCAAAAGTATTTCCCAGCCCAATAAGGGCTGACACACTTTATCTAACAGCCCATGAAGTCCTCTGGTCGTCACACCCCTCCCGGGGGTCCTCCGGCACCCTCCCGGCACTCCCGGTACACTACCGATGAGCCCGAAAACTTTCCGGTGACCAAAACTGGACTTCCTATATATCAATCTTTACCTCCGGACCATTCCGGAGCTCCTCGTGACGTCCGGGATCTCATCCGGGACTCTGAACAACCTTCGGTAATCACGTATACCATTTCCCTATAACCCTAGCGTCATCGAACCTTAAGTGTGTAGACCCTACGGGTTCGGGAGACACGTAGACATGACCGAGACACCTCTCCGGTCAATAACCAACAGCGGGATCTGGATACCCATGTTGGCTCCCACGTACTCCACGATGATCTCATCGGATGAACCACGATGTCAAGGATTCAATCAATCCCGTATACAATTCCCTTTGTCTATCGGTATGGTACTTGCCCGAGATTCGATCGTCGGTATCCCCATACCTTGTTCAATCTCGTTACTGGCAAGTCTCTTTACTCGTTCCGTAATACATCATCCCGTGGCTAACTCCTTAGTCACATTGAGCTCATTATGATGATGTCTTACCGAGTGGGCCCAGAGATACCTCTCCGTCACACGGAGTGACAAATCCCAGTCTTGATTCGTGTCAACCCAACAGACACTTTCGGAGATACCCGTAGCGTACCTTTATAGCCACCCAGTTACGTTGTGACATTTGGCACACCCAAAGCATTCCTACGGTATCCGGGAGTTACACAATCTCATGGTCTAAGGAAATGATACTTGACATTGAAAATCTTTAGCAAACGAACTACACGATCTTGTGCTATGCTTAGGATTGGGTCTTGTCCATCACATCATTCTCCTAATGATGTGATCCCGTTATCAACGACATCCAATGTCCATGGTCATGAAACCGTGACCATCTATTGATCAACGAGCTAGTCAACTAGAGGCTCACTAGGGACATGTTGTGGTCTATGTATTCACACATGTATTATGGTTTCCGGTTAACACAATTATAGCATGAACAATAGACAATTATCATGAACAAGGAAATACAATAATAACCATTTTATTATTGCCTCTAGGGCATATTTCCAACAGTGCCATTCTTTTCTTAGCCTCCCAACCGAAGATAAACATGCACCCATATTTGCATGAATATTATTCGGTAGCAAAATTCAAAGTTGCATAATCTACTCCAATTCCAGCACTTACAGATCAGTCTCAATGGCCTGAAGTAGAGGTTGAATTTTCCATGTGTCCTCCCCTGATGAAAAGAAAGGCTGGCAGGCCTAAACAGAGTAGATTCAAGGCATTATTTGAGAAAGGTGGGAGTAGTAAGAAGAGAAAGAAATATGGAAAGCCAAAAAGGACCCAGAAAGGTAACAAAAACAGATGCAAGTTTTGCCAGAAACTTGGGCACAGAGTGGGATCTGTCAAATGTCGTTACACTCCTGAAAAGCCAAAGTATTTTCTTGTTTATTTGTGTTTGTTTTGATTTGGTGCTTTGTTCCTATTACTGTATCTATGACATTTTTTCTAATGGCCAGGAGGAAGCATGCAAGTCAAACCCTTGTTGTTGAAGAGTGTTGGCCAACGAAAAGCAAGAGGTAATGGCTGCAGAAAGAAGAGAAGTGTGCGTGAGCTGGAGCGTATCAATGTGCAGACTGGAGAAAATCTTGCTGCAATTAACATTAAGACTCAAGAAACTGCTCTCGAGGTTGGAACTGATCCTGAGCATGTCAAGGTTCAGACTGAAGAAACTCATGTCGAGGTGCACACTGAAGAAACTCATGTCCAGGTGCACAACGAAGAAACCAGTGAAGAAAACCAAGATGATCAGTCAACTTGTGTGTGTAGTAGAACCAAAAACAAGAAGTGCTAAGGCAAACAAGGGCACACGACGTCGTAGGAAGAGGTAGAAAAGAGAACTGTTTGAAAATTTGAGTCATGTAATAATATTTGCAACTTGGTATGCACTATGTATCCTGTATTTCTATTCGAACTTGTTTGATTATTGTTTTAAATTCAAATTTGGCATCATATTTGAATTAGGGCTGGGGTATTGATGTTTGAATGCTATCTCAAGTCCTCAACTCAAATATGTTTGTTAGCTGATCAATCCGAGACATTTTGCTAAGTTAAACTCATAGTCATGAAAAGTGTGTTTCAAATGACCTCCAACGGTAGGGTAACATGCCTCATTTCTAAGCAAAAAATTTTTTGCACCTTGTCTAAATCAGCCAAATTAATTTTCTACACATCTATTCTACATATGCAGTGTAAATCTAAAGTCTCAATAATTATTGAACTAATATTATTTTATTTTATTTTATTTTGAAAAAAACATGGTTTAATATAAAAACGTATATAAAACAACTTTAAAACATGAAAAATGAGAAAGTAAGTTCAGATCTTTCTTAGTCACTCCAAAATGAAGCTTTGGTGAGGTTTAGACACTTATCATTTTCAAAAATCCACGTACTCTCGGGCGCCCCCTATTCTCTCCCTTGAAATCCATACTACATTGTTCGAGGAATGACAATTAAGTGAAGGATTTTTCGTAAAAATATATGTAAACCGTATTTATATTTTTATCTTGTTACTATACGACATAAGAAGACTATGTGTGCAAGTTTATATTTTTTTGATTTTTTTTGAATTAGTTATGCTCAACCCTAATCACATAAATCCTCTCAAAACCCCGCACACTCCTAGGTCGTCCATAGTTGTGCGTGAACGATTGAGATCAGGCGCTAGAGTTAGCTACAGTGTGGATCGATCCGCATGAGATGCGCTGATTGGCTGAATCAGTGGGGTTTGGATCGGTCTCTCTTGTTGGGGCATCAGGACCGTTCATTTAGATCCAATGTCAAGATTTGACGTGGTGTGTCGTGGGAATGAGCCTGACAGTAGATGGGAGGGGTACGAATGGAGAGGGCAGAGTCCTAGCTACGGCGAGGGTGTACACACGGATGTATGAGTTTAGGCCCCTCTCTTGGAGGTAACAGCCCTACGTCTCAGTGCTCGGGAGCTTTATGTCATGTGGAATGTTGAGATTACAATATTTGCTAACCCTTGTGCAGGAGGGGAGGGGCGGCTTATATAGAGTTCGCTTCCCCTCATAATGGCCCCGCATCAAAGGGTCTGGTCGTGGGGTTTAAAGTCTACCGTTACAGGTAACGTACGTAGTAAAAGCTATTAATGACCATTGAACCAGCATCTCCCCGTTGGGCTATTGATGATGGCTCCTGGTCTTCTGGCGTCGAGTGAAAGCGAGGTCTTCCGAGTGACACGCGACTGCCGAGTAAGAGCGGGAGTCTCCGAGTGGATTCCTGTCGAGTGACTTTGAACGTCTCCAGGGATCCACTCGGAAGTTCATGCTTGATCTTCAAGTCCTCCCATGTAGTGTCCTTAGGTAGGGTATGTGGGCCATTCCTAGGACCCTACCCTAGGTACATATCCTCGTCATTAGCCCCCGAATGGATCGGAGTTTGAGTGGTGGAAGGAGGTATCTATGTAGACCTTGAGTTAGTGCATCAGATCCTCCGAATGATATTTGGGATTTCCATGAAACTTGTGTCGATTGAACTCTGAGCATTAGCATTCATTTAGGATCAACATGCAAAATCTTTCGAATGATATTCAGGGCTTCAACGAAACTTGTGTCGATTAAATTCTTCTCCGCTCGCCCGGATCCATTCAGCCTTAAAGGTGTCCTAGTGGATGTTCAACATTCGCTTTGGTCCGAGTGAGCTGGCATTATCTTGGGAGGCGACGAGTCAGTCTGACAGACCCAGATTTTTCGGGATCCGAAAATTTGGGAAGCATGCGCGCCCGCGCGATGATTACGCCACGATCAAGGCAAGTGGAGGTGCGACGCCTCGATTTTCACGCCGGTCATATCGCCATGTACCAAGCGCCATTAGCGGTTGGCGTGCGCGGTAACCTCGCGGGTCCACTGGTCAGTGAGACACTCGGCGGCGTATAAAGTCGTCAGCGTCACGGTTTGCACAGTACCTCCGCCAGTTCTTTCTCTCTTTTCCTCTGCCTCCTCCGCTCGCAGCAACCAACTCCAATGTCCCTCGACGAGAGCCGCCGCGACGGAGATGAAGAATCCGACAGAGAAGATGGAGCACGCGAAGAGGGGGCGGCGAAGCTCAAGGGCAAGAAGCCCTCGACCACCAGATTCACCACACCGGCGGGCTGGATGTAGGGGGATTTGCTCCCCTCTGTCGTCACCCGCGAAGACATGAAGGGTCTCGTCTCTGACAGGCTCATGGCGGACGGGGCCTGGAGGCTACCGGGGGAGGAGCGCGAGCCGGAGCCGCATGACGGGGAGCGGGTTCTCCTTCTCTCCCATGTCGAGCAAGGTTTTTCTCTGCCGCCCCATCCGTTCTTTAGGGGCTTCCTGAATTTTTTTGGTGCCCAACTGCACCACCTCTCGCCCAACACCATAGCTTATCTGTCTGCATTTGTCACTCTGTGCGAATGTTTCCTGGGCTGTTCTCCCCATTGGGGACTGTTCAAACACCTCTTCACGGTCAGATCCCAGACCATGAAGAAAGCCCTCCCCGCTAATGGGAAGACCCACGTACTCCAGCTGTGCGGAGGGTTAGGAGTTCAGAAAAGAGCTCGTGGCTCCTTCCCTGCCATGACCTTCCCAATCTGTAAGGGGTTGGCAGTCGACCTGGTTTTACTGCAAGGATGCAGCATCGCCAAATATGTCGACTGGTCTTTCCCCCTATACACCCGACCGTCCAGCTGTTCCCAAGTCCCTGAAGGTGACTAAAGTGGAGCACGTCCAAGTGAGCATCTTGGTAGAAGCGGTGGTGCAACTGATCCGGGGCGGGGTGACTGGCATGGATCTATTGGAGATGTTTCTAGGTCGACGCATCCAGCCGCTCCAAGCCAGGGACCATACAATGTGGCATTATGCGGGCCCTGAGGACACGACAAGGGCGCATCCTGAGGAAGTTCGTCAGAGAACTGTCGAGCAGTGGCTCCGTAGCATCACCGGGGCCTGCGACAACCCCTTGGGAGCCAAGAGGATCCTTCTGTACTTGGCCGAAAATCCACCAAAGAACTTGGTGAGTTGGGTGATGTCGACTGATGTATTGTACTGTCGAGTGATATATCGAACTGACTTCTTTGCTTGAATCATGTAGGAATGGACGCACATGCACTCGCCCGTTCCCAACGAGAACCATGTTAAAGACGGCGTGGTGAGCAACGGCGGCAGCATGGACGGCGAAGGTTCTTCCGACTCCGAGGAAGAATACGAGGACTCCAGCAAGGAGGAAGAAGTCGAGTCACCTCCCCACCGCGAAAGCCGCACCAATTCCCGCCAAGACCCATCAATTGTTGAGGAGAGGCCTCCGGGCCCCAGTGAGAGGAATCCGAAGCGCAACCGCCTCTCGACCGCCGAGCCGAGCGAGAAACTGGCCAAGCAGCCCAAGTCAGCTGTCACCAAGCCTCGCAAGGCACTGCCTCGCATGAGGGTGGCCGTGCATGTCGTCTCCACGTAAGTATTTATTTCCGTACTTGTTCTGTCGACTGAAGTCCGGAGTTGTATTTTACTGAATGCCACTCAATTCGTCAGAGCTGCTACATTTGTGTCTTCGCCTCATCGAGATGGAGAGCATGCAATGGACATCGACACTGCTGATGCGACCACTTCTCATAGAGGTTAGATAGTTGTTGGTTCGTCCGAATGGGACTCGACATATGCAGATGTTAACACCATCGGTTATCGATGCAGAGGTTATTCAGGTGGAGGACGATGAGGGGCGACTGGACACTTTGCACCCTCGCATCCAAAGAGCGTCGTCAGCGTAAGCACTTCAGCGGTCGACTACAGAGTCTTCCCAGGGGGGAGGTGGCTCGACATAGCCTAGGGCTGAACCTGTAGTACCTTTGTCACGTGCTCCCTCAACCGTCTCAACCGTTGTGGCATCGACTCCAATTGGGCCCCCTCAGACTGCCTCAGCTGCTCCTGCGACCATGCCGACCCCACCTGTGACGGCCTTCCCTCTGCATCGTACCCCGAAAGATCAAACCGGGGCTACGAAGGAAGCCATGATCCAGGCGGAGCAGCTCATGCTGAGGACCAAGGAGGTGTACGAGGCCAGGAAATTGGCTTTTGACGTCAGCGCAGGCCTCCGCACCAATGTCCGAGTAAGTTTGATTGTAAGTCCATTATTGATTGAATTCTTGTCTTTTCTTGGCTGATGTACACCCACTGGGTGATTACCATAGAATGTTTGAATTTTTACCACTCGAGTAGATCGGATCGTAGTCGAGTAGGATAGGGATTGATAGTACGCATGGTACTTGTGTCACTCAACATGTTGAGTGTGTTTTCTAACGAGTTACTCAACGGATCGAGAATTAACCGTCTCAGTGGGGGCGCTCTTAGCACACCCATTGGGTGTAGTCCCCGAGACCACTATCGAATGCTTGCATCGGCAGGGGTCTTTAGAGTTTATTGTATACGGGATACATTTTGTCTTTGGATCACACCACTCCGTAGATACATTGTAGGTTTCATGGATATTATTAGCAAACCATGATATGATGCTGCATAAGGATCGACGACACTTCATAGAGTAGAGGGGGTGCATCACTCGACGGGTCGAGTGTCACGACAGGGCTGACCTTGTCGAATATTTGAATAACCAGTGAGGACACCCTAAGTGCACCCACTGGGTGTAGTCCCCGAGGCTACTGTTCATCGCAGAAAATAAACAGTAGGCTTGAAAACTTGTCGTACGCGTGGTACTAGTGTCACTCGACATGTCGAGTGTATTTTCTGACGAGTTACTCGACGGGTCGAGAGTTAACCGTCTCAGTGGGGGCGCTCTTAGCACTCCCACTAGGTGTAGTCCCCGAGACCGCTATCGAGTGCTTGCACCGGTAGGGGTCTTTATAGAGACAACTTTAAATTTGTTTACGGCGCGCGTAGTGCCGTGGCCACTCGACATGTCGAGTGGAATTTTTGCTTGAATTCTTCCAAGATGGTCATTCGCCGGTTTTAATAACTCAGTTGATTGTCCAAGAACCACTTGCTGATTGAACTCCTGTCTTTTGTTGGTTCCAGACGGCTTGCGAACTTGGGACGCAGTACAAGGAGATGGAGGAGGAGAGGAACCAGTTGCAGGTAGACCTGGCGGTTGCAAACAACGCCCTGGAGCGAGCACGTGCTGAGTTGAAGTCTTTGGGAGGTAATTACTGTCGACTGTCAGCATTCCCATCTTCATTTTTCATGTTTTGAACCGAGTGCTCTCACTCGAACAGACGTGCGCAATGAAAACCGTCGACTCCAAGCGCGACTCAACAATGTTGTTTCTTTATATTCCATGGAGAAGGCACTGGAGGAGAAGGACAAAGCACTCGCTGACGCCCAACAAGTGGCCAGGGACAAAACTGAAGCTGCAGATCAGAGGCTGGCGGCTGCCCAGAAGCTGGAAGAGGAGAACACCAAACTCAAGTAGGACCGCGCGGACCTCATCAAAAAGGCTGACCAGCTGAACAAGAGGAGCAATGGCCTGGAGAAGCATTTGGGCGAGTTCTCGAGGAAGATGTATATTCTGTTCGACGGTAAGTATTTTTGTCGACTGAGCTTTGTAAAATCTTTGAGGGTCGCAGTTCACCGATTCTCCTCCCATTCCCAATTCTTCAACAGAATTCTGCCAACACTTTGAGAAGGATACAGAGGAGGTTGAGCCCAATCTGGATCCCACCAAATCTCCTGTCGCAGACGCGGTGGCCATGAACATGCTCCGACTCAATTTCTGGCTCCAGGGCATCCAGGCATATCTTGTCCGACTGAAGTCTGCAATGGAGAGGATCGACAAAGAGCTATGGCCTAAGGACACCCTCAAGCTCGACCTCAATGCTATGATGGCTCGCCTGGACGAACTTCCAAGTCGAGTGCTGGCCTGGAAGAAATTTGCCGCTCGTTGTGGGGCTGACGTGGCGTTGTCACTCGTCAGGGTCCATTGCAGGGACGTGAAGGAGGAGAGGCTGAAGGAGCTTCAGGTGGTCAACACGAAGAAACTCCAGTTTGAGGACTTCATGGAGACCTTCGTCGAAGCAGCCACCAGAATCGCCGACGGTATCGACCCGGACATGTTCGTCGAGCCCGCCAGTCCATCACCTGCTTGAAAAAGTTGTATTTGAAAGAAACAGTTAAATTTGCCTCGGTATGCCGAGTGGATATGTATCCTTAAAAACTTCGTTCAAGCCTTGTGCCTGAGCACATTTTCTTCCATACGAAACATTTATCCGTGGTTTACCCTTTGGATTTTATTCGTATTTGGCTTTCAATCGTCTGTTCGACTAAGTTTGTTTTTAACTTGGGCGAAGCATGTTCGTGGCTAAGCCCCCGAGTGTGAGGATTGCTCATCACTCGGAGTATTTTTGAACTTAGGCGAATGTCGATTCGTAGCTAAGCTGTTGAGTGGATGGATTACTATCCACCCGATGAGGTTTTTAACTTAGGCGATACGTGTTTCGCAGCTAGGCCGTCGAGTGTGAGGATTGCTCATCACTCGAATTATTTTTGAACTTAGGAGAATGTCGATTCACAGCTAAGTTGTCGAATGGATGTATTACTATCCACCCGACGAGGTTTTTAACTTAGGCGAAACGTGTTTTGTAGCTAAGCTGTCGAGTGTGAGGATTGCTCATCACTCGAAGTATTTTGAACTTCGGCGAATGTCGATTCGCAGCGAAGTTGTCGAGTGACTGGATTATTATCCACTCGACGAGGTTTTTAACTTAGGCGAACGTGTTCGCAGCTAAGCCCCCGAGTGTGAGGATCGCTCATCACTCGGAGTATATTTGAACTTAGGCGAATGTCGATTCACATCTAAGTTGTCGAGTGAATGGATTACCATCTACTCGACGAGGTTTTTAACTTAGGCGAAACGTGTTTCACAGATAAGCCCCCGAGTGTGAGGATTACTCATCACTCGGAGTATATTTGAACTGAGGCGAATGTTGATTCGCATCTAAGTTGTCGAGCGAATGGATTACCATCTACTCGACGAGGTTTTTAACTTAGACGAAACATGTTTCGCAGCTAAGCCCCCGAGTGTGAGGATCGCTCATCACTCAGAGTATTTTTGAACTTAGGCGAATGTCGATTCACATCTAAGTTGTCGAGTGAATGGATTACCATCGCCTCGACGAGTTTTTTTAACCCAAGCGAAGACGGATTCACAAATAGGTCGTCGAGTGGATGGACTGCTATCCACCCGACAGGGTTTTTAACTTAGGCGAAACATGTTTCGCAGCTAAGCCCCCGAGTGTGAGGATTGCTCTACACTCGGAGTATTTTTGAACTTAAGCGAATGTCGATTCGCAGCTAAGTTGTCGAATGAACGGATTACCATCCACCCGATGAGGTTTTTAACCCAAGCAAAGACGGAATTCACAAATAGGCCGTCGAGTGAATGGACTGCTATCCACCCGACATGGTTTTTAACTTAGGCGAAACATGTTTCGAAGCTAAGCCCCCCGAGTATGAGGATTGCTTATCACTCAGAGTATCCCCAAGAATGTAACTGCGCGGTTGGAATCGACGAAGTATTAATCGCAGAAACGTGAATTGCATTGATGAAGTACTCTTATTACATCAAAAACTCTTGTCTCAAGTGTAAAAACGTCTAAGCAGGTCTGCATTCCAGGCTCGTGGTTCATCCATCTGCTTCATGAGATTATACAAGTGATAGGCTCCATTGTTTAGCACCTTAGTAACAACAAAAGGGCCTTCTCATGCAGGAGCAAGCTTGTGAGTTCAGTGGTGATTCACTCGGAGCACCAAATCTCCCTCGTGGAACGCTCGGCTTCTGACATTCCTTGCATGGAAACGCCGTAGGTCTTGTTGATAGGCTGTGGTCTGGATCAGAGCCATCTCACGCTCTTCTTCCAGAAGATCTACCCCATCCTGTCTGGCCTGTTCAGCTACAGCCTCAGAATATAGCTCCACTCGAGGAGAATTGTGGGCCAAGTCACTCGGCAGTACAGCTTCAGCACCATAGACAAGGAAGAAATGGGTCCGTCCAGTTGACCGATTAGGCGTTGTCCTCAACCCACACAAAATAGACGGCAACTCAGTTACCCACGCACCAGCAGCATGATCCAAATCGCGCATGAGACGAGGCTTCAGACCTTGCAGAATGAGACCATTAGCTCGCTCAACTTGCCCATTGGTTTGAGGATGTGCAACGGAAGCTTAATCCACTTGGGTGCCTTGGGAGTTACGGAATCTCCTGAATTCTTTCGAGTCAAAATTAGTGTCGTTATCTGTGATGATGTTATGCGGGGTGCCGTATTGGATAATGATCTCCCTCATGAACGTGACGGCCGTGCGGGAATTCAGCTTCTTGATGGGCTTGGCTTCAATCCACTTGGTGAATTTGTCGACTGCTACCAACATGGATGAATCCTCCTTTTCCGGGTCGGAAGGGACCAACCATGTCGAGTGCCCAAACCGCAAACGGCCAGGTGAGTGGAATTGTCTTTAGAGCAGACACTGTCTTGTGTGATAGATTTGCATAGAACTGGCAGCCCTCGCAGTGATCAACAATGTCCTTAGCCATCTCATTAGCTCATGGCCAGTAAAAACCAGCTCATTATGCTTTAGCGACAATCGCCCTTGAAGACGCATGGTGCCCGCAAGTTCCGGAGTGGATTTCGTCTAGAATCATTCGACCTTCTTTAGGGGAAATGCAGCGTTGGTGACACCAGTCACACTCTCTCTGAATAGCTGATCTCCCATCACAGTGAAAGCCTTGGACCTGCGCACAATCTGTCGAGCCTCTGCTTCATCTTCAGGGAGCTCTTATCTAAGGATATAGACAATGTATGGCACAGTCCAGTCGGGAATGATAACTAGCACCTCCATGACCAGGTCAATCACAGCTGGAACATCAACTTCAGTCGAGACAGAGGAGCTTAAAGCTTGTGGGGGCTCTTTAGTGAAGGGATCCTCTTGAATCGAAGGAGTGTGCAAATGCTCCAGGAACACTCCGCTGGGGGCAGGCCGTCAAGTGGAGCCAATCTTGGACAGCTCATCAGCCGCTTGATTTTTCAGTCGAGGAACATGGTGAAGTTTCAGACCTTCAAATTTCTTCTCCAGCTTCCGGACTGCATTTCGGTATCCAATCATAGCAGGGTTTCTAACATCCCACTCTTTCATCACTTGATTCACCACCAAATCCAAGTCGCCATAAACCATCAGGCGCTTGACGCCGAGTGAGATAGCCATGCGCAACCCATACAAAAGTGCTTCGTACTCTGCCTCATTGTTGGAGGAATTAAAGTGAATTTGCAAGACATAGCTGAGCTTGTCGCCTCTGGGGATATCAAAACAACACTAGCACTGGACCCATTCAACATTTTGGAGCCGGCAAAGAACATTGTCCAATGCGCTGAGTGAACTTGGATGGGCTGTTGCTGTTTAGTCCATTCGGCCATGAAATATGCTAATGCTTGGGACTTGATTGCCTTCTTGGCCTCGAATCTGATGTCGAAGTGTCCAAGCTCAATTGCCCATTTAGCCACTCGACCTGATGTGTCGTGATTATTGAAAATCTCGGATAAAGAAGCATCACTGACGACTGAGATCGAATGGTCTTGGAAATAATGTGCCACCTTCTTTGCTGATAGGTAAATACCATACACCAGCTTCTGATAGTGTGGATATCTTTGCTTTGAGGGGGACAATACTTCCGAGACATAATAAACTGGGCTATGGACTTTATAGGCTTTACCTTCCACTTCTCGTTCGACAGTCAGCATTGTATTGACGACCTGATTTGTGGCCGCGATGTACAGGAGCAAGGGCTCTTTGCTGGCAAGAGCGGCAAGCACTGGCTGGGTGGAGAGGAGGGCTTTGAGCTTAACAAACGCTGCTTCGGCTTCAGGAGTCCAGTCGAATGTGTCGGACTTCTTCATCAACTGATACAAGGGCAGAACCTTCTCACCAAGACGAGAAATTGAATCGACTCAATGCTGCCAAGCAACCTGTGAGCTTCTGAACGTCATGCACTCGCATGGGAATCTTCATACGGGTAATGGCGCTGATCTTCTCGGGATTAACATCAATTCCTTGCTCGGAAACGAGAAAACCGAGTAACTTGCCGCCAGGGACACCGAAGGTACATTTGGCCGGATTCAACTTTATGTCGAATCGCCTCAGATTGGTGAATGTTTCGGCCAAGTCAGCCAGCAGGTCGGAACCTTTGCGGGACTTGACCACTATATCGTCCATGTACGCCTCGACATTCCGAGGGATCTGGTCGAGTAAACATTTCTGAATCATGCGCATAAAAGTAGCGATGACATTCTTAAGACCAAAAGGCATGGTGATGTAGCAAAAGCACCCAAACGGGGTGATGAAGGCTGTCTTTATTTCATCTGGGCCAAACAGACGGATCTGATGGTACCGAAAATAAGCATCTAAAAATGATAACCGCTCACACCCCGCTGTCTAGTCAACAATTTGATCTATACGGAGGAGCGGAAAATGGTCTTTTGGACACACCTTATTGAGATGTTTGAAGTCAATGCACATGCGCAATGACTTATCTTTCTTGGGCACCATCACAACATTCGAGAACCACTCGGAGCGGTAAATCTCCCGAATGAACTTGGCTTGCAAGAGACGGGCCACTTCTTCTCCGATTGCCTTGCGCTTCTCTACCGTGGATCGACGCAAATGCTCCCTGACGGGCTTGGCTTTCGGATCCACTTGCAGATGGTGCTCAACCAGCTCCCTCGGAATCCCCGACATGTCAGCAGGCTTCCATGCAAAGATATCCTAGTTCTCACGGAGGAACTGGATGAGCTCGACTTCTTATTTACTGTCGAGTGTTGTTGAGATATTCGTCGGGGCAGCAGTTGGATCCGTCGGGTGGATGTGCACCTTCTTCACTTCCCCTGTCGACTGAAATGCCGACTCGGAAGCCGGCTTTTTTGCGCGGAGCAAATCAGCAGGGTCAGCGGTTTTCTTGTACTCTTCCAGCTCGACCATGGCCATTTGTTGATCGGCAATATTGGATCCTTGCTGGAGACACTCTTCGGCCCGCTGTCGATTGCCAGTGACCATGATCACGCCCTTAGGGCCTGGCATTTTCAACTTGAGATACACGTAACATGGTCGGGCCATGAAACGTGCATAAGCGGGTCGACCCAAGATGGCGTGGTAAGCACTCTTGAAATCCACGACTTCAAATGTCAACTTTTCTTTTCATAAATTTTTGTTATCTCCGAATGCCACATCCAATGCTATCTGGCTGAGTGACTTGGCCTTCTTTCTTGGGATGACCCCGTGAAACTGCATGCTGCTCTCGCTCAGACGGGACATCGGAATGCCCATCCCTTTCAGGGTATCCGCATACAAAATGTTAAGGCCGCTGCCGCCGTCCATGAGGACCTTTTTGACTCGAGTCCCCTGCACCACCGGATCGACTACCAGAGCCTGTCGACCGGGAGTGGCCACACGAGCAGGATGGTCTGTTTGGTCGAATGTGACAACATATTGAGACAATTTGAGGTTGGTGGGGGTGTCTGGCACAACCATGTTGATTTCTCTATTGATGACTTTTAGATGACTCTTGCTCTCGACATCAGCAAAGATCACTAATGTTGCAGTGACATGTGGGAATGTTTCCTTTTCCTCATCTTCATCTTCTTTTTCAGGAGACTTCACACTCTATTGGTCTCCCTTGAATTGCTGGATAAGGGTTCGACACTGTCGAGTGGTGTGCTTGGGGAAAATCAGGTTGCCCTCTGCATCTTTCCTCGTGTGAATTACACACGGCTGATCCAAGATATCAGTTCCTGACTGACCTTTCCCTTATTGGGGCATACTGAGCTTTGGCTTTGCCCTTGTTCTTCAACTGAGTCGCCAGTGCTGCTGCCTCTGCCGGAGCCGGGTCTTCAGCCTTTCGCTTCTGTTTCCGATTGTTGCCGCCGCCAGACTTGTTGGCGACTGCTTTTCCTTTACCGCTACGAAGGCGGTCTTCTTCCTCGCCATTGGCGTAGCGAGTGGTAATTTCCATCATCTTGCCGAGTGAAATGTCACCAGTGCGCCCAAATTTCAGGTATAGCTTCCTGTATCTCACACCGGCCTTGAAAGCACAAACAGCCTGGTGTTCCGACACATTCCCCACCATATGATGCAGGGTGGACCATCGCTGAATATAGTCTCTTAAAGTTTCATTGGGCTTCTGGATGCAGTGTTGTAAGTCGACCAGACCTGCGGGGCACTTGCAAGTTCCCTCAAAGATCCGGACAAACACTCGGGCAAGATCTTCCCAACAATCTATGCTGGAAGGAGCCAAACGATTCAACCAAGCTCGAGCTGAACCATCCAACATGAGGGGCATGTGCTTCATTGCGACATTGTCATTTCTGCCGCCAATCTGCACAGCCACTCGGTAATCATCTAACCAAGTCTCTGGTTTTGTTTCACCATAAAACTTTCCGATCCCCGCCGCCATTCTGAAGTTGGGGGGAATCTCTGCAGAACGTATGGCTCTGCTAAAACACTTTGGACCAGACACCACAGCTGAGCTTCCACTCGGAACATCCCTGTCGAGTCCCTCTCTGTAGGCTCTGCTCTTGTCGATCCGCTTCTAAACAAGATAGGTGCGGGCATCAAAGTCCGCGTCCCGTTCATCACCGATGGTGTGCCTGTCGCCCTGGCGCCGGGGCACGTACGGGCCACTCCGCGGAGGAGTGGGCACTCGACGGTGGTCATCGAGGTGATGCTGATCTCTGTCTTGCCCTTCACGAAAACCGCCGCCTCGATGACGCAAGGGCGATCCAGGGCTGTGTGCCGACTGAACAGTCTCTGCCCTGGGTGAATTGCTATATATCTTGTGACGGGACTGAGAAACTGCTAAATTCTGACGTTGTGCTGCATCCAACAGCGCTCTGATCTACAACAGCCCTCTACCAGCCTCTAACCGGGACAGCTGAATGGAACCCGCTATCCTAGCAGCAGCAACAACATTAAGCATAGGAGTTCGGTATACCTCAACGCCATCATGAGATCCAGTTGGAAACAGGTGTTGATGACTTCGACTAGGGCGCGGCGGGCGCTGGCGGGCGCGCTCGTCGATCTCTGCCTGGAGCTCTTCCAGACGAACGCGTGTGGCCTCTAAAGCTTGGGCCTCGGTAGTCGCACCGACGATGGGGGTATGAAGGACCTCCTCATCATAATGCAGCTGCACATTCGATGGGCCTCTAGCCTGGCGCTTACCACGACCGAAGCCAGGCGGTGAACTCTGATGAGAGCTCGCCATCAAGACCTCCGCTGCGGGATCGCAGCTTTCGCACTCGGAAGGCACGTCGAACGGATCGGAATCCGACTCGAACATGCCATGAAGCGACTCGGCAGGCTCGAGCGCTGCAACCTGCGAAGAAGCTTGACGCGCCGCTGCGTGTTCGACCCACCGCTGGAGTCGTGAGTGGCCGGACCGCTTGCGACCGCGAATGGCGAGAGGAGCTGACGCGTAGGGGGTCGATGGCTGACGCAACAACATGCCGCAGGGACTCGCATGGAAGTGTGCGGCCCCGCGGACCGGGAGCGCCTCGACATCGAGAGCCTCCTGGAGCCACGCCGAATCATCGGCGATGAAGGTGAGCACTCCGAAACGAATCTCGTGTCCCAAAGCAAAAACACCGCTAGAAGACATGTCGAAGGATGAAAATCGTAACCTCGCCGAAAGTCGCTTAGACGCCTGCCCCACGGTGGGCGCCAACTGTCGTGGGAACGAGCCTGACATTAGATGGTAGGGGTACGAATGGAGAGGGCAGAGTCCTAGCTACGGCGAGGGTGTACACACGGATGTATGAGTTTAGGACCCTGTCGTGGAGGTAACAACCCTACGTCTCAGTGCTCGGGAGCTTTATGTCGTGTGGAATGTTGAGATTACAATAGTTGCTAACCCTTGTGCAGGAGGGGAGGGGCGGCTTATATAGAGTTTGCTGCCCCTCATAATGGCCCCGCATCAAAGGGTCTGGTTGTGGGGTTCAAACTCTGCCGTTACAGGTAACGTACATAGTAAAAGCTATTAATGACCATTGAACCAGCGTCTACCCGTTAGGCTCTTGATGATGGCTCCTGGTCTTCTGGTGTCAAGTGAAAGCAAGGTCTTCCGAGTGACGCGATTGCCGAGTGAGAGCGGGAGTCTCTGAGTGGATTACTGTCGAGTGACTTTGAACGTCTCCAGGGATCCACTCGGAAGTTCATGCTTGATCTTCAAGTCCTCCCATGTAGTGTCCTTAGGTAGGGTATGTGGGCCGTGCCTAGGACCCTACCCTAGGTACATAGCCTCGTCATGGTGCATGGACCAAGATTACACATCCCCCTTTCCATCGTTACATGCATGCCCACCCATAGCGGCCGCGCTCATTACAGCATGCATGCCCACTCGCAGCGCCCGTGCCCACCCTGCATGCATGCCCCCCCCCCACGCACACCGCCACGCTTCAGCGCATCCTCAATGTAGCCCTGCTCCGCCACCATCTCAATGCAGTAAAGTGTCACGTGCGTACCATTAATACCGATACATCATCGCATCAAGGCATGCAGACCAGGATGCAGCGGGCAGGGGCGATCACGATGCAGAGACACACACCAAAAACCAACGGGCAACCCCCTCTTCACATCGATGTAGTAAGTCGTGCATGGCATGCTCCTCTTTCGACGACACAATACTGGTATCGATGCAGCTCAAAGGATGCTCAAACGGCGTGCTGCGCGTTACACGAAGGGCAAATTAATGCGTCCATTATTGTCACGTTTCCCCAGCCCTTTCCCACCACGATGAGGGCGGGCAACACGTTTCACACATTTTCCCACCATGATGAAGGGGAAATGGCGCCATGGATACCCCTATTTAACCCCACCTCTCCTACCTCTAACCATCACACCTCTCTCCCTTCTCAATCCCAAAACTCCACACTCGCATCCCCTCGCATCTCAGATCCAAGCCACGCCCCCACCGGCACCATCCAGTACGGCATGCCAACTTTCCTCGTGCCGGAGATGGAGTACCCCACCGGGGTCATGATCGAGAACGAGCTCCGGGTGTGGGCAATCCCGAGGTGGAGGGGTCCAATGGAGTTTGCGACCGTGTTCATTAGGGCTGGTTACCGTCACTTACCTCCCGGCTCTCCGCTCATGTTCAACATTAGGGAGGCTCAAATTGGAGGAAGTGGCCTCATCGTCCATGTCACCAATCCCTTTGAGGCCTACCATCGCCTCGGTCGGTCCTTCTTCTGTGGGTGTGAGTTCATCGCGTTCTCAATATACAACATCTTCAGCCAGCTCGACTACATCTTCCCCACCCCAGGCCACATGCACTCTCTCGTCCGCCCCGCCCTCCCCAACCCACCAGAAGATGAGGAGTGAAGACGTCTCCATGTCTCCCCCTCCATGGTTGAGTGCAAGTTATGGCTATGTTGTAAGAGTGTGTTATCGTGAGCTATCATGTATCCATCTAGTGAAACCCCAAGTTATAAGGGCTGATAATTATTAGTAATGGGTTGTAAGGGGGGCTACTATATATCTATGGGGGACCATATCTATGTTATCTATGTTATGTACGTGCTAATATATGTATGTTTCGCTCAAGTAATACTGTGCCTTTTCTCCTTGCATTTTTTGATATGTTTCATATGTTGTTAAGATCTAGTTTTTATTTATGAGTCATGCAAGTAACCACATGAACAAAACTTATTTATTTACCCCAGCCCTAATTCAATGTTGAACCATTCATGAAAATCAATACCCCAGCCCATGTTTGGGTATTGATGTTCCTAGCCCATGAGCCATGCAAGCCCCATTTTGGTAGTAGTAACAAATATTTTCAAAGGTTAAAAGAAGAAGAGGTTCTGTTTGAGTTAAGACAAGTGAAACAAGTATTTTGAGAAAAGTTTCGGTTTGATGTTCCTAGCCCATGCGTGCTAACTCTTTGCATTTTGCCGCACTTTCATTTACCTTTTTTGAGAAATCTTGCTCATTTTGTTGATTCAAAAGAATGTCCAGAGGTACGATGCCAAGTAAACCAGCCAAGTAAACCGGCCAGGCCAAGTAAACGGGCCCAAGTAAACCGGCCAACATGGGTGCCTCTATGGCCGTTGCCCCTAGGCGTGTGGGCTGGTTTCTCTTTCGGCTCGGTTATTTGGGCTTTTCTCACGGCCCAACATCTATTCGGAAACCCACATTTATTTTTACTAAAAACTAAATTTGGGTGTGCACTCTGTTAACTGAAGAACAAAAACAGGGGCATGAACACGGGCTTCAATTCACTTACATGAACTTGGCATGGCGCACAATCACCTCCTCTGCCCTAAAAGGCCTAAATGCCCATTCTAATGACGGATTAATAATAAGTAAAAGCAAAACATCACAATGATACAACAATAGAACCCCCTGCCATGATATTTGCTTGCTTCTGCAAATCGATCAGTTCGTCATTCAGTTCGGACTCCGCGTGCAGTTCAGCATACGTCGCCATCGGTAGGACTCTGCCCGCCCCTCTTTCCGGGCTCCCCAAATTCTCCACAGTAATTGGCTACACCCTGCTCAAATTGAGCTCCTAGGTTGCGGCCCCTCTCAAAACAATATAGCCCTCAAACTGAATCCTCTCAATATAATCATCCATCCACTCGAAATGGGTACATTTCTTCAGGATCTGAAAACAACAACATGAACCCTAAATCACAAATTCGACGAGACAAAAATGAAATATGGAGAAATCAGAGCAAACAACGGCGAAAGAACCGGCTAAAAACTTAGATCTAACCTTGCCATCCCTTCCTGCCATTGTTTTGCTCAAGCATTTGACAAATCCACGCCCAAGATTTCCATTGTCATCAGTCTTACTGACCCACCGTTTAAGGGGCTCTAGGCATGGGCAGTCAGGGCACATTGTGAGTGGCACTGGACCCTATTGCTGCCATTTTGAGTGCATGGCGGAGGAGGTAGACATTTGTGCTAGTATGCCAGAGAAGAGAAAGATTGGGGAAAGGGGAAGCAATGGGCGGCGGCGGGCGGACGGGTAGAGGTGGGTCTTGCATTTACATGGACTAGTGGTGGGTACCGCGCTTATGTGGACAAGTGGTGGGTCCCGCGCTTACGTGGATAAGTGGTGGATCCAACACCTAACAGCTAACGAGGGCATCGGTCGAGTTTAAGGGCCATGTCATGTTTGGGCTATTTACACGCTCAAATGTGTCGCGCGACAGCAATTCTCCCGAACAACGTCGTGCTTGAAATACGTCGCACATGAGCTATTAGCCCCTGTGAAAGAACTCTAGAAGCAAGACAGCTCGAACACGTTGCAACCTCTCCTTTTTTGGCTCAAAGATAGCGGTGGGATGCCAGTGTGATGGCAGGGTTGCGTCCGACTGCCTTCGTACAACATCATAAATTAGGATCCACAAAGCCTACAAACTAAGAGTAAATTTAAGACCTATAATCCACACCAAAACTCATGCATATGATCCAAAAAATAAAGTAACTAAAATGGTGTAACCTGGTCTTAATTTATTATATCTCAGTCGATTGGCACCAAGTGATCCACAAAGGAGAAGCTCAAAGATGCGGTCATGGTTGAACCCCGTGGATGACGCCCGGGGACAAGACATGGCAGGGTCTTGTTTAAGAGCACTTATATGGACATCACTTGCTCTAAGAAGGTCCTTCCCGCACAAAATTAGCCAGGGATAAATTATGAATGGTTATTTCGGCTTGCATTAAAAGGGTGAAAATGTAAATTACTAGATATCACAACACAACCTACAAGCAAAAATATGCATTCAACTAAGATGTATTCTTGTCTAACAAAACCTCATCACACTGCATTGCCACATGACAACATATCAGTCATGCTAATTGAGTAAAAAGAAGACTGAGACTCGTGTATAAATAAACACACGTGTAAGAAATCTGTATTGCTTCCAATATAGCCATAGCTTCTTTCTCATAAATGGATTTCCCCAAAGAGTTAGAGATGATGGCTTTGCTGAGATATGCAATTGTCTACCAGTTTGCATCACTACATGATCTAGTCCACTTCCACAAGCATCAGAATCAAACGGCTTTGTGAAGTCAAGTAAAAATAGGACAGGGCACGAGGTCATAATTCTTGTGAGGTTTGTAAATTCCTATTCTTGAAGAGGGTCCCCTTGGAATTTGTCCTCTTTCAAAACAACATATAATGGTCTGTATATATTACCATAATCTCTCACAGACCTCATATAGTACATCCATACAAAGAAACTTGATGGGGTTATCTTCAAGGTGGATTTCAAGAATACATATGATAAGGCCAAATGGCCATTCCTCCAAAAAGCTTTGAGAATGAAGGGGGTTTAACGAATCCTGAAGGGAGCAGGTAGATGCCTTCATTTAGAAAGGTGGTGTTGGAATCAAAGTTAATGATGACATAGGTCATTATTTCCAGACACGTAAAGTACTGAGACAAGGTGATTCCATGTCTCCCATTTTGTTCAACATAGTTGCGGATATGTTGGCGGTCCTTATTTGTCGTGCTAAAGAGAATGGCCAAGTAGGAGGGGTAGTCACACACCTGGTAGAGGGAGGAGTATCCATACTAGAATATGCAGATGACACAATTATATTCATGGAGCATGATATAGAAAAAGATAGAAATATGAAGCTCGTGTTTTGCCTATTTGATGTCTGGACTAAAGATAAATTTTAACAAAAGCAAATTGTTCTGCTTTGGAATAGCAAAGGAAGAACAAGACGCATACAAGCAACTTTTCGGTTGTGAAATGGGATCACTACCATTTAGTTACCTGTGGATTCCTATTCATCATAGACAATTAACGAATAGGGAATGGAAATGCATTGAGGATAGATTCGAAAAAATACTAGCATGCTGCAAGGGCAAGCTTATGTCTTATGAAGGTCGACTTGTATTGATAAACTCTTTGTTAAAAAGTCTGCCGATGTTCCTTTTATCTTTCTTTGAAGTACCTACAGGAGTACGGAAAAGACTAGATTTTTATCGTTCTAGATTATTCTGGCAAAGTGATGAGACTAACAAGAAATATAAGTTAACATGGTGGGATATAATATGCAGACCTAAAGACCAAGGGGGTTTAGGTCTTGAGAATTTAGAGGTGAAAAATAGATGCCTACTTAGCAAATGGCTTTACAGGTTATCTATGGAGTCCGATGGAATGTGGATACAAATTTTGAGAAATAAGTATTTACATGTAAGGGCATATTTCTCCCTAAGTGGTTTTTGTGATTGATGACAATGCCTTTGTGGACTAATCGTGTGCATTGAGCATTTCAGATATCTTAGGTCTAGGCACAAGATGATTCACTGCCCCTCGGAACCTCTCGAAGGCGGTTGTTCTCTATGTTTCCTTTTGGTGGATTTGAGTCGTAGGAAAGTTGTACTATTAAGAGGGGGTTCGCTTTGGAAAGGTCTGGGTGGAATCAACACGTACACATCTATTCCTTTGCACCCCTTTCCCTCTCTTCAATGGAGCCCCAACTCATTTTCCTTCAGTGTGCAAAAGGAAAGCCTGCTAGGTATTTTTTGTCAGTGGTCTGCGGTAGTACCGCTCGGTGGAGTGGTAGTACCGTTGTCTCCTGCCTTGGCCCCTACACTTGCAGTAGTAGGCGTGGATGTAATGTTTTACATCCGCCCTACTACGGTAGTACCGTGATTCATGTCTGGTACTACCGTGCTGGACTTTTTCGCAGAGTTTCCCTCTGCGGAGGTAGGCAAGGAAGTAATTTTTTACATCTGTGCACCTCCTGTGCCTACCTCTGCCAACCGTGCGGTAGTACCGCTCCGGCGGTTCTACCGCTTGTTGTCCTGTGCAAACGGCCAGAGCCAGTTACTCCCGCGCGAGCGGTAGTACCGCATGAGGCTGCGGTAGTACCGCAAGCCGTCACAGTAGTACCGCGACGAGCGGGGCTGAGGGAGTGGATAACGGTTGGATCTTGTCCCCCACTATAAAAGGGAGGTCTTCTTCCCCAAGAAGTTTACCTCTTCCTTCCAAAAACTCCATTGTTGCTCTAAGCTCCATTTTAGCCCGATCTCTCTCCCATCCAATCAAACTTGTTGATTCTCTAGGGATTGGTTGAGAAGGCCCTGATCTACACTTCCACCAAGAGAAATTTGGTCCCCCCCATTAATCCATTGCGGATCTTGTTACTCTTGGGTGTTTGAGCACCCTAGATGGTTGAGGTCCCCTTGGAGACACATTCCATTGTGGTGAAGCTTTGTGTTGTCGTTGGGAGCCTCCAATTCAGTTGTGGAGATTGCCTCAACCTTGATTGTAAAGTTTCGGTCGCCGCCTTCAAGGGCACCAATAGTGGAATCACGACATCTCGCATTGTGTGAGGACGTGAGGAGAATACGGTGGCCGTAGTGGCTTCTTGGGGAGCATTGTGCCTCCACACCGCTCCAACGGAGACGTACTTTCCACAAGGGAAGGAACTCCGGTAACACATCCTCGTCTCCACCGGCTCCACTTTTGGTTATCTCGCATATTTACTTCTTGCAAGCTTTTATTATGTTATATCCCTTGCTTGCTTGTGTACTTGTTGTGGTTAGCATCATATAGGTTATTCACCTAGTTGCACATCTAGCTAACTTATTTGATGCTAAGCCTAAATTGTTAAGGAAAAGTTAAAAAGTGTTAGTTTCCTATTCACCCCCTCTAGTCAACCATATCGATCCTTTCAATTGGTATCAGAGCCACGTCTCCTTATTAAGGGTTTCAACACCCGAAGAGTATGGCTGGCGAAGAAGTGCGTGTGGGAGAACTTCCCGAGGCCATGAGTGTGAACATGGTCTCACTCGAGGATTTGAACGAGGCTTTGTCCTTACTCAAATCCTCCATGGCGATCGAGGTTCAATCCATGTTTAAAGATATCCGTAATACTCTTAAAATGTCTATCAATGCGGGGCAAGTGGTCAAACCCATTAACTTGACATCGTATGTCAACTCTGGTAAGGAGGGGGCTAGTGCCGACAAAGATAATCATTCTCAAAGAGTTAAAGGGTCGGGAAGCTTTGCCTCTGTTCCCCCTCCCGAGGTCTATGGAGGACCGGTGCACTCACCTCATATAGTTAATCTCGGTCCTCCTCCTAAACTTGTTAAGAATGATTTTGCTAACTAGGTTTTTAGTATCAAGTCTCATTTAGATCACAGCTCAATTCATCTCATGAGAGTCATCGAATAAGGATACTATCCTCATGATCCACGCAATCTTACTCCAAGAGAACAAGCGGATAAACAACTAAATTCTTCCAGCTTGTTAATACTCCAAGCCGCTATTCCTCCTGAAAATCTACCTCACCCATGGCCCTTCATTGTTGCTAAATAGTGTTGGGAACACACCATCTCCATGTACAAGGGCATCTCAAGCATTCAACGGTCAAACTATGAAGTTGTTCTTGATTAGTCAGATGAGTTTGTGATGATAGAGGATGAGGAACCGCGTGAGCTCTATAGAAGGGTGACAGCTCTCGCTGTTTCCCTCAAGGATCATGGCAGCAAGGATGTGGATGATACTTGGATCAAGCGTAAGTTCCTGAAGGCCATCATGCCCTACAACAAGGCCATGTCTACTGTCATCCGTTAAAGGCCAGACTTTCACACCTTATCCTCTAGTGATGTGTTGGATGAATTCATTGCAATGAACATCCTTAACACGACAGCCGACAATGCTCTCGCTCGTGTTCAACTGTCAAGGAAGTCCTCTCCCAATCTTGCATTGAAGGCCAAGGTCAGTCAAGAGGAAGAAGAAGAAGAAGAAGAGGTTTGCCCCGAGGACACCAAATATGCTTATCATGAGCACATGGCTCTTGCGTCCAGACAATTTTGGGGCAACAAGACAAACACAAGGCCCAACTTCTCCAAGAACAACTCAAATGGGTCAAAGGGAAAGCAACGTGTGAGAACTTGCTACAACTGTGGTAATGTAAGTCACTTTGTGGTGGATTCTCCATATGAGAAGAGGGAAGACGATGGTGTCAAGCTCATTCGCAAAGATAAAGCCAAGCCATTCCCCAACAAAACCAACTTTATCAAGAAGGCTCCTCACAAAGTATTGGTGGCTCAAGAAGAGTATGACTCAGATGATGATGTTGATGACGAAGATACAAGCGGTGAAGAAATGGTAATGGCATCCATGGAAATTGCCTCTTCTACCCCGACAAAGGTGTCACTCTTCGACGCCCCCAATGAGAACATCATCGCAAGGTGCCTCATGGCTAAAGGTATCACTAAGGTAACCTCCAACGTCAAAACCTCAAACATTAAGACTTCCATTCTTCCACTTCATCCTTAGTTTGTGTGGATGAACTTGAGGAGGCGAAGGAGGATAAAAATGAGTTTGACAAATTCATGTCTAAACTCAAGGGAGAGTCCAAGAAGCACTCCGTTACTATCTTGGAACAACTTGGTGAGGCCCATGATACTATTGATTCTCAAGAAGAGTTTCTTGAGGAACTAAGAGGTCATAGTCGTGATTATGCCGACGAGATAGCAGATCTATCTATTTCTCTTGAGGAAGAGCAAGGTCTTCGTATGGCTCTTGAGGAGTCACAAAATGATGACCTTGCTAAATTACGCAAAGATTATGATCATGCTATTGTTCTTAACCGTGTTCTCAAGTCTGGGAAGGTTGCACTTGGGATGGACCATGATCGTCTCAAAGTTGAGCTTGACACACTTGAAAATTCTCACAAGGCATTGCCGTGTGCTCATGCCTCTCTTAAGGAGTCACATGATCAACTCCAAGTGAAACTCACTAAGGAAATTGCCACATGTCCTCCTTTTGTTCTAATTGATAATGCATCTGCTACTAACCTATGTTGTGAGCATGCACACCTCGTGGAGGAAAATACCAATCTAAAAGAGAAGCTTAAAAAGGGTTTGGTGACGTGCATCCAAGGTGAGAAGACACTCAATGACCTTATGAGTACTCAGAAGGAAGTTGTGGCAAAATAAGGAGTGGGGTTTGTACCCAAAACTAATGAGAAGAAGAAGGTGAACAACAAGGAAGATCCATCGCTCAAGCGAACCTTTGTAAGAGCTAGAGAAGGTCCTCATGAGAAGAGGAAAGACAAAGTTATGTTGGAGAATGCTAAGAAGGGCAAGGACAAGAACATCCAACCCAACAAGATCGGCGACTTTAACCCCTCTTATGTTTTATGCCGTACTAGTGATGGGCATGTTTATTTCAAATATGTTGGTTCTTCTTATGAGTACATTGAATGGTGTATTTGGGTTCCTAAAACCATTATTGCTAACATGAAAGGACCCATTAAAGAATGGGTACCCAAAGCCAAACATTGATCTCTTGTAGGGGTTTGCTTCCGGAGGAACATCATGGTTGTTCGATAGTGGAGCGACAAATCATATGACCAGAAGCAAGGACTTGGTGGTGGACATTCATCCTGACACATCTATGCCCATCCCAGTCTCATTTAGTGATGATGCAATTTCAAAGTTATTGGGTCTTGGCAAGGTGGTAATCTCTCCGGAACTCATCATAGAGAAGGTCATGCTTGTTGAGACCCTCGCATACAATTTACTTTCAGTTCATTAACTTGCAACCATGGGTTTTAGCACCTTCTTTGGTATTGACTCTGTGACCCTTTTGTGGAGCAAGACTCTTAAAGTAGATTTTTTGGGCATGTCAAGAACGGTCTCTATGTGGTGAACTTCTCGGAGCAACCCACTAAGACCGCGACTTGCTTAATGGCTAAAGTTGATGTGGGATGGCTCTGGCATCGCCAGCTAGCCCATGTTAATATGAGATCTTTGCAAAGTCTCCTCAAAGGGGCTCACATCCTTGGACTAACAAATGTGAGTTTTGCCAAAGATCGTGCTTGAGTGCTTGTATCAAAGGAAAGCTACATGAGAAGGCTCATCGTCCAACCACTACAATATTCTCTAAGAGGACCTTAGAGCTCTTTCACATGGATCTCTTTGGCCGTCCATCTTTTGACAGTCTTGGTGGAAGAAAATATTGCTTGGTGACTGTGGATGATTATTTGAGATATACTTGGGTTTATTTCTTCAAGAAGAAGAGTGAGACCCAAAAGACCATCATCGACTTTGCAAATGAAGTCCAACATCAACATGATGCAAATATTTTCATGTTTAGAAGTGACAACGACACTGAGTTCAAGAATTACACCCTAAATGAGTTTCTCGGTGATGAAGGGATTAAGCACCAATATTCCACACCTTACACCCCTCAACAAAACGATATTGCTGAGAGGAAGAACCGGACATTGATTGATGCGGAAAGAACCATGATGGTGGAGTTTAAATCTCCGTACAACTTTTGGGCCGAAGCCATCAACACAGCGTGTCATGCATCTAATCGGCTCTATCTACACAAAGGTTTGAACAAGACTCCTTATGAGATTCTTACCAGGAACAAGCCCAACCTCACATACTTCCGGGTGTTTAGTTGTAAGTGTTTCATTATCAAGAAAGGTGCTCGTTTGTCTAAATTTGAATCTAGATCCCATGAGGGCATATTTTTGGTTATGCTGCAAACTCTCATGCTTACCGTGTCCTCAACAAGTCCACGGGACTCATTGAGGAGACGAGTAATGTAGAGTTTGATGAAAATAATGGCTCCCAAGTGGAGAAAAGTGGTCTTTGTGATGTAGGTGATGAAATTCCTCCCCAAGCCATAAGAATAATGGGTGTGGGATACTTCCTACCCACTGAGGAACCCCTTGTGGCCGAAGGAGAAGGACAATGTTCCACTCAAGTGGAACCATCACCGATGCAAGACCCACACGCTTCCGAAGAACAAGCTGAAGGTCCTCTACCACATGAACAAGATCAAGGGCAAGATCAATCCACTGATGATGGTGTCTCACCAAGTGATGCCCAAGATCAAGTTCCTGTCTCCGAGCAATATCAATCTCAAGATCTTCTTCAAGATCAAGAGCAAGCTCAAGAATGCGCTCAAGATCATCAAGATGATGACTCACAGAATGTTGTCTCTCAACCTTCCATGGAAGAAATCTTAGAGAGACAAGCTGCCAAGAAAGACGCCAAGAATGCCGCCAAGCTCAAAGTTAGACAACATCTGTTGGAGAACGTCTATGGTGACTTGCAAAAAGGGGTAACCACTCATAAACAATTAACAAATTTTTTTGAACATCACGCGTTTGTTTCTTGCATTGAGCCAATTAAGGTTCAAGATGCGCTCGAGGATATGGAGTGGGTTGAAGCTATGCACGATGAACTCAACAACTTCGAGCGCAACAAAGTGTGGCGACTGGTGCCAAGACCTAAGGAGAATCACAATGTTATTGGAACGAAATGGATCTTCAAAAACAAGCAAGATGCAAACGGTATTGTCATTCGCAACAAGGCAAGATTGGTGGCACAAGGATACTCCCAAGTCAAGGGTATCCACTACAGTGAAACTTTTGCTCCTGCTGCTCGCCTTGAATCTATTTGCATGTTTCTTGCATATGCCTCTCATCATACTTTTAAATTATATCAAATGGATGTCAAGAGTGCTTTTCTTAATGGCCCTCTTAAGGAGTTGGTATATGTCAAGCAACCCCCGGGGTTCGAGGATCCCAAGTCCCCCAATCATGTATACGTTCTTGATAAGGCTCTCTATGGCCTTAAAGAAGCCCCACGCGCATGGTATGAGCACCTTACAGAGATGTTGCAAGACCGTGGGTTTGAAATTGGGAAAATCGACCCCACTCTTTTTACAAAGAGGGTCAACGGGAACTTGTTCTTATGCCAACTATATGTTGAGGATATTATTTTTGGTTCTCCTAACAAAGCTTTCAATGAAGAGTTTGCCACTTTGATGACATACAAGTTTGAGATGTCCATGATGGGAGAGTTGAAGTTCTTCCTTGGTTTCGAACTCAAGCAACGAAGTCAAGGTACCTTCATCAATCAAGCCAAATACACTCAAGACATGCTCAAGAGGTTCAAGATGGATGAGCTCAATCCTCCCAAGGCCAACACTCCCATGCCACTCAAATGCCATCTTGACAGCGATCCCAATGGTAAAGCAGTGGATCAAAAGGTATATCGCTCCATGATTGGATCCTTGCTTTACCTTTGTGCATCTAGACCGGATATCATGTTAAGTGTGGGTATTTGTGCATGATTTCAATCCGCACATAAGGAGAGTCACCATGTGGCTGTCAAGCAAATCTTTCGATATTTGGCTCATACCCCAAACTTTGGCTTATGGTATCCCAAGGGGGCTTCGTTTGATCTCGTTGGATATACTGACTCGAATTGGGCGGGAGACCGTGTGGATAGAAAGTCCACTTCCGGAGGCTGCCAATTCCTTGGTCGGTCTTTGGTAAGTTGGTCTTCAAAGAAACAAAATTGTGTTTCTCTCTCGTCCACCGAGGCCAAGTATGTAGCTGCTACCAGTTGTTGTGCCCAGATTCTATGGATGAGGCAAACTTTAAAGGATTACGGTGTCAATTGTGACAAAGTGCCTCTTTACTGTGATAATGAAAGTGCCATTATGATCTCCAGCAACCCAGTTCAACATTGCAAGACGAAGCATATTGATATTCGTCATCACTTTCTTCGGGAACACGTCAAGCGTGGATACATCAATCTTATTAATCTGAGCACTAACGAACAACTTGCGGGTTTTTTTACGAAGCCATTAGATGAAGCAAGATTTCGCGAGTGAAGGCATGATCTAAATATCATTAATTCGAGCAATGTGGATTGACTTAGTGCACACCTCCCCACACTCATCGTTATGTCTTGTCTAGGTGTAGGCATGGATTTAGGGGGAGTCTAGTTCTCTCAATGAACTATCCCTCCTCCTATTATGCATAAACTAATCAAAGTCTTTCACACTTGCCATTTTTTGATGGTTATTGTGCTTCAAAAGACGAGTCTTGGTCATGGGCACAAGGATAATTCTTTGCGGTGCCATACCATATGACTCAAACATAGGTGGCTCTAGGGCCACCACCCTCTCTTCATGTGAAGTAGAGACTCACTGTTTGGTCCTATTCTATTCTCTCTACTCCGGTGGACCATGCTCGTGTTTTTGTCTTGCATCGTAGTTTATCTTGCCTCTTGTTTTTGTGCGGCAATCTCTCTCTCTCTCTCTCTCTCTCTCTCTCGCTCTCTCGTTTTTATCGAAAATTTGCACTGAGAGGGCAGCACGGTACTACCATGGAGGACAACGGTACTACCGCTTGGAGCGATACTACTGCTTACCGCGCGGAAGTAAAAAATTACTTCCGCCCGTTGAGCGGTACTACCGTAAACTCGAGTGGGCGTGGGGGTTAAGAGCCGGCAGGGGGGTTCCAATCTTCCCCATACCCCATTTTTTCTCTTCCCCTCATGTCTCTCTCTCCTCCTCTCAACCGGCGCCAGAGCACCTCGCCGGATCTCCATCTACGGCCACCCTCTTCCTATTTCCTCTGGTGGGATCGTTCCCCACCTCGTCCTCTTGCGATGGACCCCGCTATTTCCCTGATCCCTTCTTGTTTTGCTTCTCTATTTTTGAATCTAGGTTTTGGGGATATATGAGATGGTCTAGATTTGTTTGATCCAATCTGTGCATGAGGACATGTTTTGAGGGTGTTATTGTAGTAGAAGTGTGTATTGATAGGATAAAACGGGATAATTTTCGATCTATGATAGTACCAATATGAATAGTAGGGCGGAAGTATAATTTTACTTCCGCTGACGCCACGGTACTACCGCGTCGTGGGCGGTAGTAACTTTTACTTCCGCAAGAATTGCTGGTACTACCGCTCGATCCACAACTACCTCGTTTTGTCCTGTCTATTCTCCCTTCTACATGGTTTTCGTGTCTGCTTTCGTCGTTGCCTTACTTTTTCCATTTGTCCATTATGTTTGCGTTGTGTGACATAGGTGGTGGCTCTGGTTCCAGTTCTGCTCCAAGATGCTCCAATCCCTCTCGTGACACAAGCTCCAAGCGTCTCCGCAATCCCTGTGCTCCTGAGGGATCCAATGATCCACCCCGCAATTTCAAGAGAACCGCATCCAAGATCAAGCCACCAGTTGAGAACTATGAGGACATGCCCCAATTTGAGTTTCTGACTCGACGGTTGATCTATCCCTACATCAAGCCAAGGGAAGTTTCTAGGGCCAATGAGTTGTTCTGGACCAAGCAGCAGTATCTTATAGACATTGATGTGATCAAGGGCAAGAAAAATCTCTATGTTCCTGTCCAATACATTGATCTGGAACACATGATGAAGCATCCGACATACTTCGGTGAGGCTATGGAGTTGGTGCAGTAGTTTGCTATCGCAGACATCATCTCATTCCACCTTGACTTTGATCCCGAGATAGTGGGTCAGTTCTATGCCTCTGTCCACTTTCACTCTGATGAGCAGCGGACCATGACGTGGATGACCCATGGCGAGTGACTGTCTGCCACCTGGAAGGACTTCATGGATTTGCTGCATGTTCCTGATTCCGGGCTTGATGTGTCAATTGGACTGCACCCTCATGGCAACCCTCAGCTAGCACGTAAGGAGCAGCTCGTGCCTTTCTACACTCTGAAGACTTTATGATCCAGTGAGCAAATTTCTGTGCTCAACCCATTCCTTGATGTCATGCACCGGATCTTCCGCAACTCTCTGTTTCCTCGCATGGGAGACAAGGACAAGGTACACTCCTATCTGGTGGATATGTTGCTGCTATGTGAGAAAGGAAGAAATGAAGAACTTGGCATCCTAGATGTGTCTCACATTATGTGAGCTGAGCTTTGCAGTGCTGTGTTTCATCGTAAGGTCCCCATTTATGGGCCCTACTTGTTCCACCTGATTCGTGCTACTTGGGACAAGACCTTTCCGGGTCAGGACATGCCAGGGCACTTGTTTCTTCGTGAGCCCATTCGTTTGCGTATGAAGGACAAGTGGGCCAACACCGCCACTAAGCCAACTTCTTCTCCTATGGAGGTTGATGATAATGAGATCAAAGAGGAGGAAGATAACAATTCTGAGTCCTATGTTCCACCGTCTTCTGAGCCATCTTGGGCCAAGAAGCTCCCTCACAAGATGAGGACATTGTTTTGCATGCAGGCCAAGGGTCAGTATCAGGCTCACGTTGCTCAGAAGGAGAGTCGCTAGCGTGAGAAGCATATTCAAAGGAAGCCTAGCGAGACCATCTCCAGTGGGTCTGAGAAGGACATCACTCCTGAGGCCACTTGGATGGTGAAGCAGTAGTTCCAGTGGGATGATTCAGATGCGGAGTCCATCCCCGACGCTTTAGAGGAGGAGTCAGATGACTGATCTTTCTGCATGGGAGCTACCACCTATGTGTTAGGTGTCCTCTATCCTTTTTTGGCGTCTCGATGCCAAAGAGGGAGAGAGTGTAGGATTTGCGAGTAGTTGCGTTTTATTTGCGTTTCGTCATCTCTTTCGTCGTCTCTTTGGTTTTGTTGAACTTTGGGTTATATCGTGTGTGTGTGTGACTTGGAGACTTCCTCTATCATATGGTGTGATACATATGCTATCTCTACTACCTTATTATTGTCTAGTATTATTCGTAGCTTGTGATTCTGTCTATTATGTACCCTTATCTTAATGCTCACATGCTATGCCTAGTTTCCATACTTAGTTCTGTTCATTTTGTTGCAAAGATTGCATTGCCTGTAAAATATAGGGGGAGTGTTGATCCTAGTGTGTGTGCCTTGCAGTCCAAAGCATATCTAGAGTATGCACACATCTAGGGGGATCTCATCTATAATTTGTAGGTCTTGGGTTTGCATATGCTCATTTTATCCTTATGTGCAAATCTTGTATTGTCATCAATCCACCAAAAGGGGGGAGATTGTAAGGGCATATTTCTCCCTAAGTGGTTTTGGTGATTGATGACAATGCCTTTGCGGACTAATCGTGTGTGTTGAGCATTTCAGATATCTCAGGTCTAGGTACAAGACGATTTAGTGCCCCATGGAACCTCTCAAAGACAGTTGTTCTCTACATTTCCTTTCAGTGGATTTCAGTCGTAGGAAAGCCCCACTATTAAGAGGGGGTCCGCTTCGAAAAGGTCTGGGTGGAATCAACACGTACACATCTATTCCTTTGCACCACCTTTCCCTCTCTTCAATGGAGCCCCAACTCGTTTTCCTTCACTGTGCAAAAGGAAAGCCTGCTTGGTGTTTGTGTTCAGTGGTCTGTGGTAGTACCGCTCAAAGGAGCGGTAGTACCGCAGGTGCGAGCGGTAGTACCGCTCGGTGGAGCGGTAGTACCGATGTCTCCTGCCCTGGCCCCTACACCTGCGGTAGTAGGCGCGGATGTAATTTTTTACATCCGCCCTACTACAATAGTACCGTGATTCATGTCCGGTACTACCGTGCCAGACTTTTTCGTAGAGTTTCCCTCTGTGGAGGTAGGCAAGGAAGTAATTCTTTACTTCCATGCACCTCCAGTGCCTACCTCTGCCGACCGTGCGGTACTACCGCACGGGCTCACGGTAGTACCGCTCCGGCTATTCTAACGCTTGTTGTCCTGTGCAAACAGCCAGAGCCAATTACTCCCACGCGAGCGGTAGTACCGCATGAGGCTGCGGTAGTACCGCAAGCCGTCACGGTAGTACCATGGCTGTTGCGGTAGTACCGCGACGAGCGGGGCTGAGGGAGTGGATAATGGTTGGATCTCCCCCACTATAAAAGGGAGGTCTTCTTCCCCAAGAAGTTTACCTCTTCCTTCCCAAAACTCCATTGTTGCTCTAAGCTCCATTTTAGCCTGATCTCTCTCCTTAGCCAATCAAACTTGTTGATTCTCTAGGGATTGGTTGAGAAGGCCCCGATCTACACTTCCATCAAGAGAAATTTAATTCCCCCCACTAATCCCTTGCGGATCTTATTACTCTTGGGTGTTTGAGCACCCTAGATGATTGAGGTCACCTCGGAGCCACATTCCATTGTGGTGAAGCTTCGTGGTGTCGTTGGGAGCCTCCAATTCAGTTGTGGAGATTGCCCCAACCTTGTTTGTAAAGGTTCAGTCGCTGCCTTCAAGGGCACCAATAGTGGAATCACGGCATCTCGCATTGTGTGAGGGCGTGAGGAGAATACGGTGGCCCTAGTGGCTTCTTGGGGAGTATTGTGCCTCCACACCGCTCCAACAGAGACGTACTTCCCACAAGGGAAGGAACTCCGGTAACACATCCTCGTCTCCACCGGCTCCACTTTTGGTTATCTCGCATCTTTACTTCTTGCAAGCTTTTATTGTGTTATATCCCTTGCTTGCTTGTGTACTTGTTGTGGTTAGCATCATATAGGTTATTCACCTAGTTGCACATCTAGCTAACTTATTTGATGCTAAGCCTAAATTGTTAAGGAAAAGTTAAAAAGTGTTAGTTGCCTATTCACCCCCCCTCTAGTCAACCATAACGATCCTTTGAAAGGTCGACTTGTATTGGTAAACTCTCTGTTAAAAAGTTTGCCGATGTTCCTTTTATCTTTCTTTGAAGTACCTACAGGAGTACGGAAAAGACTAGATTTTTATCGTTCTCAATTCTTCTGGCAAAGTGATGAGACTAAGAAGAAATATAAGTTAACACGATGGGATATAATATGCAGACCTAAAGACCAAGGGGGTTTAGGTCTTGAGAATTTAGAGGTGAAAAATAGATGCCTACTTAGCAAATGGCTTTACAGGTTATCTATGGAGTCCGATGGAATGTGGATACAAATTTTGAGAAATAAGTATTTACAATCCAAGACGCTATCTCAGGTTACAGAAAGACATAATGACTCACCTTTCTGGAAAGGGTTAATGAAGATCAAAGTAACCTTCTTCCAGCAGGTAAAGTTCTTAGTTGGTAATGGGGCCACAACAAGATTCTAGGAGGACACATGGCTGGGGGAAACACTGTTAGCTTTACAATACCCTACCTTGTATAATATTGCATAGCGTAAGGAAGATTATGTTGCAACAGTATTACAGTCGGTCCCTCTCAGTGTCCAGTTCAGGCGAGCTCTAGTGGGAGAACTCTAGAATTCCTGGCTACACTTGGTCAGACGGTTGATGGATGTTCAACTCTCTGATCAGCCATATCAAATTTACTAGAAATGACCCACGAATGGTTCTTTCTTAGTGAAGTCCATGTACATGGACTTAATTAATTATGGACCCCTGCCGAGGTCTTTGCATATCTGTAAAATTAAAGTTCCTCTTAGAATTAAAAAAATATGTTGTTTGTACACAAGGGACTGGTACTAACCAAGGATAATCTGATCAAACGAAGCTAGGTTGGTTGTACCAAATGTTGCTATCGTAATCAAAATGAATCAATTAGTCGCCTCTTTCTAGAATGTCCACTAGAAAAAATATTATGGCGCACTATTCATATAGCTTTCAATATTAATCCATCAACGAACATTAATATGCTCTTTAGGACGTGACTCAACGGAGTAGACATCACACTAGCGAATTATATAATCAGGATTGGAATAAGTGCTCTATTTTGGGTATATGGAACACTAGAAATGATATGATTTTTAATTGCAAGAAATTTAACCATTTTTGCAGGTCATATACAAAGCCATTGCTTGGATCTATACGTGGTTAATACTCAGTCATGCGGACTCCAGGGAGCTTATGCATATTGGGTGCAACCGGTAGGAGACGGTCGTATGGGCTATCTTCGGCCGGTTTGGATAACGAGCTACTAATAGGCTAGGTGTATAGGCATCGTAGCCTTTTGGTGTCGCCGGATGTGGCAGCCATTTATTTTCTTTGAACTTGTTTTATTATGTCTCAGTTTGTGAGACCATTGCGGACCTAAGACTTTGTTCTGTTACTTTTTCAATAATATAGATGTATGCATCGATTGATGCAGAGGCCGGGGGCGTTGTTCCTCCTTTTCCAAAAAAATTTAAACCTAAAAACCCTCTAAGTTTGGTCACATTTTCAGGAGAAGGCCAAATCATAATATCTTGGACCTTGCTTGGGTCAGTAGCTATCCCCTCGGCAGAAATAATGTGGCCCAGGTAATTGACTTGTAATTGAACTTTGCAACAACGAATTCATAATTTCTCTGCTTGAAAGTATGCGGTTTACTGTGAGAAGATCCAGGGAAATTTGGAGGTGTTGGAAATGATCTTCAAGTGTGTCACTAAAGACCAATACATCATCACCTTGATGCAAATGATTGTTGCCCAGACCAACTGTCCAACCAAAAAGGGTATTCATCTCCGAACCACAGTAATGTAGGAGCATATTCGAAGAACTAGGAGTAGCTGGATGATGGATTGGTAAAATTGAGATCCTCCCGAGAATTGAGCGAAAGCAAGTGGCTAGCAATCATTTTTTTAAAAGGGGAATATATTAGTATCAAGCAGATACTAATTACACCTAGCCTCTATACCAACAAGATGTCTAAAAACATCTAGGATGCACACAGCTAAAAAAAGAAAAAAAAGAAAACAAAGACCTTGCCACGGCGATCAGTCACTCGAAGTAGAAACATTCTAACCTTGCAGAGCCTACTACTACAAGTCACATACCACCATGCTCACAAAAACTTGTACCCGGTCTGGACGCGAACATATCACTCAAGCCAAGTCCGAACAACTGCTTGTGAAGCAAAGTCTTCATCGCATCCAAGACCCTGCCTCCAGCACGTGCAGGTTCTTTAATCACGCCATGGCATTCTACACATGTGTTTATCCCTTGGAAATCTGGATACAGACATGTTCCAAGGTGTCCACAAAATCATAGCTTCGCGATACCCCGATGAATCTGGTTATGTTGATGTAGCGGGTATGGACGACCGGCGCCTCTCCAATCAAGGTGTCCAAAGAGCGTCATATATGCGAGTCTCTGTTTTCCTTCGAAGGAGAAGGTTGGAACTCGCCGATGGATAGATCAAAGAGATTTGAAGAATCATGGTCGGACATAATTATTGTCGCCCGTTCTCAATGCCATCACTGCTTCACAACCTTCACCACGCCTTAGATCTCCGCATACACATCACCTCATGTAGCAGACGGGATGCATCCCGCAGCAACAGATTTACTCACCTGAGATCGAGACCACACATCTTTAACCTGCCATGGATCTAGAGCTGGCAATCATATCACGTGAAATAACTTTACAACCCTTGATGTAATATTTGAAGTTTAGGACATGCTCCTTTGCCTTGTCAAAGTCCTCTTGGATGCTCATCGTCGTCATCATCGTTTCAGCATCCTCATCGTCCAGATTCGATGACACAATGAACTTGTTGAATATGAATTCGTCAAGATCATAGTTCTCATTCCATCATTCCATGACGAATCAATTGATGACCTAGAAGTAATGACCAAAAATATAAAAAACATGTTTGGACATTTCTTTGAACACGTAGGGTGTGAGGTGAAAATATGGGGGAGTTTGAAGTAGCACG
The DNA here is from genome assembly GCA_022496015.1 of Hordeum marinum. Lineage (NCBI taxonomy): Eukaryota > Viridiplantae > Streptophyta > Magnoliopsida > Poales > Poaceae > Hordeum > Hordeum marinum. The sequence continues at coordinate 394,907,135 of CM039672.1, forward strand.
GCAGCAACCTTATCCGGTGGCAGCCTCGTCGATAGCGGTGTGCTTTGAGGCGTTTGGTGGCGAAGCCTTGAGTTGGGGATGGTGGCAGAGCACCGATATTAGAAGAAGCCAGTAGAGACAATGCAAAGGAGGGCCAACAAAGAAGGGAAGAGGGCTGCTCGGGCAAGGAGGGGAGATATGAGCGAATTGGTGCGGGCCTAGCAGTCAGTCCGACGAGGTGTGCATTTCTAAGCGCTCCTAAGAGTCCCCATATCCACCCAAACATGGGCCGGGTGAGAGGAGTTTCGGTTAGTATATACGTTTGTGCCAGATATCGGGGGCCTGGTGGGTGGTGTTTTTTCATCCGGGCAGTGACTGGGCAGCCCGTCTTGAAGTTTGGAAGGGGTATGAGGGGTCCAGTTTTATTATTATGTTTAGAAAAGGGGAATATATTAATACCACGAAGATACAAATTACACCTAGTCTCTGCACCAACAAAATATCTCAAAGACATCTAGGATACACATAGCCCGAAAACAAAACAAAAAAGAGGAAAAAATAAAGGCATCGCCATAGTGATCAATTCCTCTTAGCAGTAGCACATAAACGACCACCAAAGGTAACACCCGAGAAACATAAAAGGCCCCAAAAATGATGCCTTCAAGAAGAAAACAGTAAAGAAGCACCATTATCGCCAGATCGAAGATCTTAGGTTTTCACCTTGGAGAAAGTCCGAGCTCTCAAAACTATACCTTCATCCAGGCAATTGCTAGGCACAACCAATGAAGATCAAACCTCAGCTTTTCATCCTCAAAGTCACGACTCGGCACTCGAGGAGCACCACCCAAAAAGAATCCCTACAGTGTTATCGTCCCTACTTGGCACTGCTGCTTCTGAAAGTTATCAAACACCTGACTTACTTCATTGCCTCCAAGACCCCCCCCCCTCGCCTAACTAATCCACCGATCTCAGCCACCATGACTTTCTCCCCCGCTTTTTATGGCATGGAAATCGAGATACCGACGTGTCCCATGGTGTCAGCAAACAAACAGAGCTTCGCGTCGCTACCTCGTTGAGTCGTGTAGGCTGATATGGACGCGCACATCTATCTGATCCACATCTCCTTGGGCAAGATCTTCGGCAGCAGTTTCGGAACACATTGGCGACCAGATTGAGGAGGAACGACCTTGCAGATTACTGTCGTGATGCGACAAGAGTACTAGAACCTCAACCACGCCGAAGTCATCGCCACCACAACGGAGCACAATGGCTCGTGCTGCCCACAGCCCGTGCCGTTGGCTGAAGACGGGCACCTGGCCGGGGTGGATCCCGATCCGCCATCATCCCCTCGCCTGCACGATCCACTACCTCGAAGCCCGCGGTGCGCCGTCGACCCTGAACGGTGCCATTGTGGGGACGGTTATAGATGTCCGTCAATGGTTGTTTATCTCACACCCACCCCTTTGTACGCTTCCTTATAATTACTAGGGTCCTAGGATTCACTAGAACCGATTCAAGCATGCAATGGAGTTTCTGAAGTTTGGAGCCCCTCCACAACGATACTTGCACATTGTTTCCAACGAGTAACAAGATTAGGTGCAGTGAGCTTCACACCCTGTTCTAGAGATGCTAAAGGGGTTGCACATAATTTGGCTAGGCATGTTTTTGATTCAAAGTCTGTAATTAATTGGGACGGTGATACGTCTAGTTTTATTATCCCGGAATCATCATTGATGTAACTAGATGATGCCCCACGCGTTGCTGCAAAAATCTTGTTAAATAATAGCTAATACAAATGCATGAAAATTGCTAAAAACATCTAAAACTAATGGGAAGCAAAAGTGAGCTTAAAATAAAAATAAAAACTGTATAAAAAGAGAAAAATGATAATTAAATTACGGTTAAAGGAAGGACATTTCTATGAAAATGTGAAGGATGAATTACATTGATATGCTACAATCTCTCAATGTATATACCACCAGTAAAAAACCTAATGCAAAAAATAACTTATGAGTAACATGCATGAATTGATGATGTGGCATGCTGCATGCATAGAGAGTAATGCAAGCAACAATGTAATTTACAACATGCATGGCTTTGCTTACGTGGCATGGTTGCATGTCTAAAAAAATAAGTAGTAGGTTGTAGCTATTTAGGAATAGAAGATAGTATTTTGAAGTTAATAAAGTGCGCCCTAGGGCATTTCCTCAAAAGAAAAATGAAACTCCTAGGAATAGAGACCTAGGAGAACATCAATGTTTTTTTCTGGGTTTGGTCGCGTCATGGGACCCACATAGCAGTATCTGAACTAACACTGTACATATTGATGTACATATTACGCTGGTGATTTTGTTCTTAGCCGGTTTGTCAACTTAATTTATATTTTAGTTCTATTTGAAAAGATGATTGCTAACAAACGTGCAGGCCCGCGGCCATGCGTACTGCGTTGGCGACTTCTTTTACGATTTGTTCTGTCAGCCAATTTTTTTTCATGCAGCTTTTCTAGTAAAGAGACATTGAAACTTTTTTTTAAATATTTAGGAATTTATTTTTATTAATTCTGATTTTTTTATAAATTTTACAAAACAATCATGAATTTCAAAATGATTGACGAATATGAAAAATATTTCATGAATTCCATTAAATGTTCATGAATTTTTAAATCATGATTTTTTTATAAAAGGTCAAGAACATTTGACTTTATTATTCATTAATTTAATATATTTTCTTCAAGATGTTTACAAACTAGAAAAAGATCATGAATTTAAAGTATGTTCTCGAATTTTAAAAATATTCATACATTTTGCACATATTCAAAAATTAAAAAATGTAAACCTATTTATAAGAAACAATGAAATTGATAAGAAAAAAGACAGAGAAATGAAAAAAACATAGGAAAAGAAAAAACCGAACGCTCCCAAAATATAAAGGATCTTCCTACATGACCGGGCCAATAACGCCCTTGGTGTTCCGCGTTTGCTAGACCTCCTCCATGGTATGCGCAAAATATGAATTGACATAATAACCATTTGGAGAAAAAATAGAATTGATTTCAGAAGTAAAAGACCAACATGACAAAACGCACCTTACCAAACTCGCAATGATAACTATGTTGTTTAGTCTGTTTTCCATGTAGGCCTCCAAGGAAGTGCAGATCTAGAAAAACCTTATCCATGAAGCAAAACCCCGCTTTGATACAATCTCCCTTACTAAATGTAGAAAGGGCAATACGGTCCTTTGGCAATTCGTACTCACTTTCATCTCTACTCGCAATTGGAGACTTGATAGCTTTCGTTCCGGATTTATTTTTGTTCGGGTCTTTTTCGTTCGGTTTTTTGTTCCTCCTTACATCAAATATATTTACTAATGTATTTATGTGAAAGAATCAATCAAGATTAATTTCTAATGAATATTTAAAGATTAAATCTGAATTAATTAACCTTACTATATGTTGCTCAATCACATTTATTAATATTTTCATACATTACTAAATTACATTAATTAACATTTTGTTTGAATTTTTTTTGTCTACCCTTCCATCTTCGTCTGTTTTTTTTCCTCATTCAATCATCATATATTTAGTAATGTATTCATGTAAAATAATCTAGTGAATCTTTAAAGATCAAATCGAAATTAATTAATCTTACCATAAATTGTTCAATCGCATCTTCTCTACTCCTAATGGAGCAGTTGGTACGTAGTCTCGTCCCTTCTTACCCCCTCCACACCTGATCGAAGGCCCCTCTACCCCCAATTTTTATCTAGCGAACCGGCCCACATCGTTCCTTAGTTTTTTGTTCTTACCGAAAACAAATCGCTCCACCCAATTCCTTGGTCCTCTCTCCTCTACAGCGCGTTAGGCAATATTTGGGAAGAGGAATGGGAGTTTAGTGTAGGGAATTGTATTGAGATTAGACATGGGATGAGTCGTTTTATTCCCAATCCTCTGTTCGGCACATGATAGGGATTATGCGTGAGAATTTTAGGAGAATTTGTATTCCCTTGTTTGGTTCATGGGAATTGATGAGGGACTAAACCAGGGAAGTAAACATAAGTTATGATGAAGGGTTAAGATTGCCTCATTAAAACAATTCCCTCCCTACTCCCACCCCTCCCCTGTTAATAAAATGGTGGGAATTGGAGCCTCAAGTCTCATACATATTCCTTTATAAATTCTCAATCCCCCTAAAAACAATAGATTTAAAATCCCGTACCCCTTTAATTCCCATTCCCTGACTCTATTTACCCCCAACCAAAGACGCTGCTAGGGTTCCAACTCGGCCGTAGTGCGCCACCCCCATGACTCATGGGTGCCTACACCATTGCTCCATCCCCTAAGACTTTCTCCCACATAATCGTCATCTCCCCCGACGACCTTGCAAAGAGAAGACGACCAAGGTGGCAGTGGTAGTAGCCGCAAGTAGCCTAGATGCAGAGAGTGGAGCTGCCTGCAATTGATGACCTTCCCTAAGGGCATGCAGTAGGGCGGCAAGCCAACCGTGCTGCGGGCGATGCTCCAGCCGTCCAACACTTTGGTGTGGATGCAGGGGAGCGGCATCAGGTTTATCTGTTATGGATATTGTTCCTCGTCGCATGGGCTGACTGCCTTATCTCGCCGGCCTCCTCCACGTCCAAATAGCTACAACGGGCTTAGTCGACCCTGATGACCCTGCCTCCGATCTTGCTCGCCCAGGCATTCAGCTTTTGTGGTCGCCTCAGTCACAGTCGCTCCCAAGCCGAGAGTCCTGGCCTGGGCAAATCATTTTTTGTGAACATGTCAAAATGCTAAATCGGAGATGTTCAACACCCAATCCCCACATAATTCCTCCTTATATTACTCTCGTTTGAATTTTGACGTGTTCACTGTTGGGGAACATTGCATGGGAAACAAAAAAATTTCTACGCACACGCAAGATCTATCCATGGTGATGAGCATCTACGAGAGGGAGAGTGGATCTACATACCCTTGTAGATCGCTAAGCGAGAAGCGTTAAGAAACGCGGTTGGTGTAGTCGAACGTCTTCGCGATTCAAATCGCCGAGCATCCCGCGATCTCATCACGATCCGTCCCGCGATCCAATCACGATCCGTCCTGCGAACTCATCATGATCCATCCCATGATCTCATCACGATCCGTCTCGCGATCTTCATCACGGTCCTTCCAATCTAGCGCCAAACGGACGACACCTCTGCGTTCAGCACACATACAGCTCGATGACGATCTCCACCTTCTTGATCCAGCAAGAGGGAGCGGAGAGGTAGATGAATTCTCCGGCAGCGCGACGGCGTTGTGGCGATGGTGGTGGAGCTATTCCAGCAGGGCTTCGCCTAAGCACCGTTGAAAACCGATCGAGAGGAGAAACTGTGATCTAGAGGAGAGGTAGCACATGGCTATTAGGGTAAGCTTTTTCCTCTAAATCCTCTAGTATATATAGGAGGGAGGGAGGGGAGGAGGCAGCCTCAAACCCTCAAGGTTTGGTCGAAATTGAAGGTGGAGGAGTCCTACTCCAATCCTATTAGGAGTAGGATTCCTCCTTTCCACTTGGAAACTCTTTCCACCTCTCCACCTTTGGATTTTTTCCTTCTCAAACCACTCCATCCGCATGGGCCCTTAGAGGAGGCTTCGGCCAGCCTACCAGGGGCTGGTTTACCTCCTCCCACAGCCCATGTAGCCTCTTGGGTCGAAATACCTCTCCCGATGGTCCCCCGGTACACTACCCGCACTCCCGGTACACTACCGATGAGCCCGATACTTTTCCGGCGACCAAAACAGGACTTCCTACATATCAATCTTTACCTCCGGACCATTCCGGAGATCCTCGTGACGTCCGGGATCTCAACCGGGACTCCGAACAACCTTCGGTTAATTCTATACTACCGAAACATCACCGAACCTTAAGTGTGCAGACCCTGCGGGTTCGAGAACTATGTAGACATGACCGACACACCTCTATGGTCAATAACCAATAGCGGGACCTGGATGCCCATATTGGTTCCTACATATTCTACGAAGATCTTTATCGGTCGAACCTCTATGTCAAGGATTCAGTTAATCCCGTATGATGTTCCCTTTGTTCTTCGGTATGTTACTTGCCCGGGATTCGATCGTCGGTATCTCCATACCTAGTTCAACCTCATTACCAGCAATTCTCTTTACTCGTTCCGTAATACAAGATCCCGTGACTAACACTTATTCACATTGCTTGCAAGGCTTATTGTGATGTTGTATTACCAAGTGGGCCCTGAGATACCTCTCCGTCACACGGAGTAACAAATCCCAGTCTTGATCCATGCCAACCCAACAGACACCCTCGGGGATACCTGTAGAGCACCTTTATAGTCACCCAGTTACGTTGCGATGTTTGATACACACAAGGTACTCCTCCGGTGTCAGTGAGTTGCATGATCTCATGGTCATAGGAACAAATACTTGACATGCAGAAAACAGTAGCAATAAACTGACACGATCATATGCTACGTTTGTAGTTTGGGTCTTGTCCATCACATCATTCTCCTAATGACGTGATCCCGTTACCAAATGACATCTCATGTCCATGACTAGGAAACCATAGCCATCTTTGATCAACGAGCTAGTCTATTAGAGGCATACTAGGGACATGGTGTTGTCTATGTATCCACACATGTATCTGAGTTTTCGATCAACACAATTATAGCATGAATAATAAATGATTATCATGAACAAGGAAATATGATAATAACCAATTTATTATTGCCTCTAGGGCATATTTCCAACAGTCTCCCACTTGCACTAGAGTCAATAATCTAGTTCACATCATCATGTGATTCGCATTGTTATGAATCTAACACCCAATGAGTTCTGGGGCTCGATCATGCTTTGCCTGTGAGAGAGGTCTTATAGTTAACGGGTCTGCGACATTTGGATCCATATGTACTTTGCAAATATCTATGTCAAACTGTAAACACTGCTACCACACTCCACTTGGAGCTATTCCAAATTGCTGCTCTACTATACGTATCCGGATTGCTACTAAGAGTCATCCGGATTGGTGTCAAAGCTTGCATCGACGTAACTCTTTACGACGAACTCTTTCTTACCTCCATAACCGAGAAACATTTCCTTGGTCTTTTAGTTACTAAGGATGATCTTGTCTGATGTCCAGTGTGTTGGAAATATGCCTAGAGGCAATAAATAAAGTGTTTATTATTATATTTCCTTGTTCATGATAATCGTTTATTATCCATGCTATAATTGTATTAATTGGAAACACATTACATGTTTGGGTAAATAGACAACACTTTGTCCCTAGTATGCCTCTAGTGAACTAGCTCGTTGATCAAAGATGGTCAAGGTTTCCTAGCCATTGACATGTGATGTCATTTGATAACGGGATCACATCATTAGGAGAATGATGTGATGGACAAGACCCAAACTACAAACGTAGCATATGATCGTGTCAGTTTATTGCTACTGTTTTCTGCATGTCAAGTATATGTTCCTATGACCATGAGATCATGCAAATCACGGATACCCGAGGAGTGCCTTGTGTGTATCAAACGTCGCAACGTAACTGGATGACTATAAAGGTGCTCTACAGGTATCTCCTAGGGAGTCTGTTGAGTTGGCATGGATCAACACTGGGATTTGTTACTCCGTGTGACGGAGAGGTATCTCAGGGCCCACTCAGTAATACAACATCACAATAAGCCTTGCAAGCAATGTGACTAAGTGTTAGTTGCGGGATCTTGTATTACGGAACGAGTAAAGAGACTTGCCGGTAATGAGATTGAACTAGGTATGGAGATACCGACGATCGAATCTCGGGCAAGTAACATACCGAAGAACAAAGGGAACATTATACGGGATTAACTGAATCCTTGACAGAGAGGTTCAACAGATAAAGATCTTCGTAGAATATGTAGGAACCAATATGGACATCCAGGTCCCGCTATTGGTTATTGACCGTAGAGGTGTCTCGGTCATGTCTACATAGTTCTCAAACCCACAGGGTCTGCACACTTAAGGTTTGGTGACGTTTCGGTTGTATAGAGTTATGTATGGTGGTGACCGAAGGTTGTTCAGATTCCCGGATGAGATCCCGGACGTCACGAGGAGCTACGGAATGGTCCGGAGGTAAAGATTCATATATAGGAAGTCCTGTTTTGGTCCCCGGAAAAGTTTCGGGCTCATCGGTAGTGTATCGGGAGCGTCGGTAGTGTACCGGGAGACTATCGGGAGGGGTATTTCGACCCAAGAGGCTCCATGGCTGTGGGAGAGTGTTTACCAGCCCTTAGTGGTCTGGTGGAAGTCCCACACAAGGCCCATGCGGTTTGGGGAAAAAGGCCTAAAGAGAAAAGGTGGAAAAAGGCAAAAATATGGTGAATCCTAGTCCTACTAGGATTGGAGGCGGAGTCCACCTCCTCCACCTGGTTCGGCCGACTCCTTTGAGGCTTGGCCCTTGTGCCAAGCCTCCTCCTCTCTTCCTCTTATATATACTGGAGGTCTTAGGGTTTTTGCATAGAATTTTCAGCCACGTGCTGCCCGTTCCTCTAGTGCATAGTTTCTCCTCTAGATCGATTTTCTGAAGCGCTTAGGCGAAGCCCTCTCGGAATAGCTCCACCACCATCGCCGGAGCACCGTCGCGCTGCCGGATAAATCTTCCTCCTCTCTGCTCCCTCTTGCTGGATCAAGACGGCGGAGATCGTCATCAAGATGTACGTGTGCTGAACGCGGAGGTGCCGTTCGTTCGGCGCTAGATCGGAAGGATCATGATCAAGTTCGTGGGACGGATCGTGATCAAGTTCGTGGGACAGATCGTGATTGGATCGCGGGACGGATCGTGATTGGATCACGGGACGCACGGCGATTTGGATCGCGAAGACGTTCGACTACACCAACCGCGTTTCTTAACGCTTCCCGCTTAGCGATCTACAAGGGTACGTAGATGATCATCACCATGGATAGATATGCGTGTGCGTAGGAATTTTTTTGTTTCCCATGCAACGTTCCCCAACACAGTGATCCACTCCTGGATCACTCTTGTACCCCTTGACGGACTCATGTCAAGGCACACACAAGTGCGGTACACGGCATGGCATACTATACACAGCCTATGGCTAAGGCATAGGGGACAACATTCGTCCTTTCTCTTTCTTCTACCGTGGTCGAGCTTTGAGTCTCACTCAACTTCACACCTTACAAAGCAGGCGAGAACACTTCTCTCTGACTAATCCATTTTGAACTCTTTCAAAATCTTGTCAAGGTATGTACTCATTCAAAGTCTCATCAAGCATCTTGATCTATCTCTATAGATCTTGATGCTCAACAATTAGGTAGCTTTATCCAGGTCTTCTTTTGAAAAACTCCTTTCAAACAACCCTTTATACTTTCCAGAAATTCTACATCATTTCCGATCAACAATATGTCAACCACATATGCTTATCAGAAACTCTATAGTGCTCCCACTCACTTTATTGTAAATACAAGTTTCTCATAAACTTTGTATAGACTCCAAAACTTTGATCACCTCATCAAAGTGTATATTCCAACTCCGAGATGCTTGCTTCAGTCCATAGAAGGATCACTGAAGCTTGCTCACCTTTTAGCATCCTTAGGATTGATAAAACCTTCTGGTTGTATCACATACAACTTTTCCTCAAGTAAACTGTTAAGGAAACGATGTTTTGTCATCCATCTGCCAGATTTCATAATTGAAAAATGCAGCAACTGCTAACATAATTCCAACAGACTTTAGCATCGCTACGAGCGAGAAAGTCTCATCGCAATCAACTCTTTGAACTTGTCAGGAACTTCTTTGTGACAAGTCGAGCTTTATAAATGGTGACATTTACCATCAGCGTCTGTCTTTATCTCAAAGGTCCATTTGTACTTGACGACCTGCCGTCCAACGAGCAAGTCTACCAAAGTCTATACTTGGTTTTCATACATGGATCCTTTCTCGAATTTCATGGCCTCTAACCATTTGTCAGAATCCGGGCCCTTCATCGCTTCTCCATATCTTGTAGGTTCATCGTTGTTCAACAACATGACCTCCAGGACAGGGTTGTCGTACCACTCAGGAGCAGTACGCATCCTTGTCGACCTACGAGGTTTGATAGTAACTTGATCTGAAGCTTCATCATCATCATCATTTACTTCCTCTTCAACTGACGTAGGTTCCACAGAAACATCTTTCTCCGCTGTGCTACCCTCTGGTTGAAACAAAGGTTCAACAACCTCATCAAGTTCTATCTTCCTCCCACTCAATTCTTTCGAGAGAAAATTTTCTCGGGAAAGGACCTGTTTTAGCAACAAACACTTTATGCTTGGATCTGAGATAGAAGGTTCACCCAGTTGTTCTTAGGGTAATCTATGAAGATGCATTTGTCTGCTTTGGGTTCAAGCTCATTAGGTGAAAACATTTTTCCACACAAGCGTCGCAGCCCCAAACATTAAGAAATGACAGCTTAGGTTTCTATCAAACCATAATTCACACGGTGTCATCTCAATGGATTTAGATGGTGCCCTATTTAAAGTGAATGTAATTGTCTCTAATGCATAACCCCAAAACTATAGTAGCAAAACGATAAGAGACATCATAGCCCGCACCATATCCAATAGAGCACGACTATGACGTTCGGACACACCATCACACTATGGTGTTCCAGGTGGCGTGAGTTGTGAAACGACTTTCACATTGTCTACAGTTGTATGCCAAGCTCGTAACTCAGATATTCACCTCCACAAACATATCGCGGAAATTTTTATCTTCTTGTCACGATGATCTTAAACTTCACTCTAAATTTTCTTGAACTTTTCAAACGATTCAGACTTGTGTTTCATTAAGTAAACATACACTATATCTACTCAAATCATCAGTGAAGGTAAGAAAATAACGATATCCACCGCACGCTACAAGACTCATTGGATTGCATACATCAACATGTATCATTCCCAATAAATCACTTGCCTACTCCATCAATCCGGAAAATGGGGTCCTTAGTCATGTTGCCCAAGAGGCATGGTTCGCATGTCTCAACCGATTCGAAATCGAATGAGTCCAAAGATCCATCAACATGGATTTTCTTCATGCGCTTTATACCAATATGACATTTAGCGGTAGTGCCACAAGTATGTGGTACTATCATTATTAACTTTGTATCTTTTGGCATCAATGTTATGAACATGTGTATTACTATGATCAAGATTCAACAAACCATTCTCACTGGGTGCATGACCATTGAAGGTATTATTCATGTAAACAGAATAACAATTATTCTCTAACTTAAATGAATAACCGTGTTGCAATAAACATGATCTAATCACGTTCATGCTCAACGCAAAACACCAAATAGCATTTATTTAGGTTTGTCACTAATCCCGATGGTAGAGAGAGCGTGCGATGTTGATCACATCAACCTTGGAAACATTTCCAACACACATTGTCACCTCACCCTTAGCTAGTCTCCGTTTATTCCGTAGCTTTTACTTCGAGTTACTAACATTTAGCAACTGAACCGGTATCCAATACCCAGGTGCTATTAGGAGTACTAGTAAGGTACACATCAATAACACGTATATCAAATACACTTGTGTTGACGTTGCTAGCCTTCTTATCTACCAAGTATCTAGGGTTGTCCTGCTTCAACGATCGCTCACCTCATAATAGAAGCACCTAGTCTCGGGTTTGGATTCAACTTTGGCTTGCTTCACTGGAGCAGCAACTGACTTGCCATCCATGAAGTTTCCCTCCTTGCCCTTGCCCTTCTTGAAACTAGTGGTTTTACTAACCATCAACACTTGATGATCCTTCTTGATTTCTACCTTCGCGGTGTCAAACATCGCGAACAGCTCAGGGATCATTATTTCTATCCCTGGCATTTTATAGTTCATCACCAAGTTCTAGTAGCTTTGTGACAGTGACTTGGAGAACTATATCAATCACTATCTTATCTGAAAGATCAACTCCCACTCGATTCAAGCAATTGTAGCACCCAGACAATCTGAGCACATGTTTAATGATTGAGCTATTCTCCTTCATCTTGCAGGCAAAGAATCTTGTTGGAGATCTCATATCTCACAACCTGGGCATGAGCCTGAGATCCCAATTTCAGCTCTAAGAACATCTCATATGTTCCGTGACGTTCAAAACATTTTGGAGCCTCAATTCTAAGCCGTAATGCATGATGCACTAAACTATCAAGTAGTCATCGGAACATGCCTGTCAGATGTTCACAACATCTATAGACGACGCTAGAGGGGGTGGCGCACCGAGCGGTGCATTAAGGACATAAGCCTTCTGTGCAGCAATGAGGACAATCCTCAGATGACGGACCCAGTCCGCAATATTGCTACCATCATATTTCCACTCTATTTCTCTAGGAACATATAGAAATTCAAGAGAGCTATAGCGTGAGATAGTAATCTACAACATAATTTTGCAAAGACACTACTTACTATGTTCATGATAATGAGTTCAATTAATCATATTACTTAAGAACTCCCACTCAAATTGACATCCCTCCGATCATTCGAGTGATACATGATCCAAATTCACCAACTCAAGTCCGATCATCACGTGAGTTGAGGTGGTTTTAATGGTGAACATCATCATGTTGATCATATCTACTATATGACTCATGTTCGACCTTTCGGTCTCTTGTGTTCCAAGGCCATGTATGTACATGCTAGGCTCGTCAAGTTTAACCCGAGTGTTCTGCATGTGCAACACTGGCTTGCACCCGTTGTATGTGAACGTAGAGTCTATCACACCCGATCATCACGTGGTGTCTCGACATGACAAACTTTCGCAACGGTGCACACTTGGGGAGAACACAAATTATCTTGAAATTAAGTGAGGGATCACCTTATAATGCTACCATCGTCCTAAGCAAAACAAGGTTCATAAAAGGATTAGCATCACATGCAAATCATAAGTGACATGATATGTCCATGAACTTGTGCTTTTGATCTCCATCTTGAAAGCACCGGCATGATCTCCATCGTCACTGGCATGACACCATGATCTCCATCATCTTGATCTCCATCAACGTGTCTACATCGGGGTTGTCGTGCCCACCATGCTTCTACTACTATTGCTACCGTTTAGCAATAAAGTAAAGCATTACATAGCGCTTAATGATTGACATGCAGGTCATACAATAATTAAATACAACCCTATGGCTCCTGCCGGTTGTCGTACTCATCGACATGCAAGTCGTGATATTATATACAACACATGATCATATCATACATCACATATATCTCATCATGTAATTGGCCATATCACATCACAACACACCCTGCAAAAACAAGTTAGACGTCCTCTAATTGTTGTTGCATGTTTTACGTGGATGCTACGGGTATCTAGCAAGAACAATTCTCACCTACGCATAAACGACAACGGTGATACATAAGTTGCCTTTCAACCTTCTCAATGACCGCCTTAGTCGGATCCGATCCAACTAAAGTAGGAGAAACAGACACCCGGCAGCCATCTTTGTGCAACGAAGTTACATGTCAGTCGATGGACCCGGTCTCTCGTAAGCGTACGAGTAAGGTTGGTCCGGGCCGCTTCATCCCACAATACCGCTGAACCAAAACACGACCAAGGGAGGAAGCAATCTAAGCATCAACGCCCACAAATTCTTTGTGTTCTACTCGAGATCTTATCTACACATAGACCTAGCTCATGATGCCACTGTTGGGGAACGTTGCATGGGAAACAAAAAAATTCCTACGCACACGCAAGATCTATCCATGGTGATGAGCATCTACGATAGGGAGAGTGGATCTACATACCCTTGTAGATCGCTAAGCGGGAAGCGTTAAGAAACGCGGTTGGTGTAGTCGAACGTCTTCGCGATTCAAATCGCCGAGCATCCCGCGATCTCATCACGATCCGTCCAACGATCCAGTCAAGATCCGTCCCACGAACTCATCATGATCCGTCCCGTGATCTCATCACGATCCGTCTCGCGGTCTTGATAACGGTCCTTCCGATCTAGCGCCAAATGGACGGCACCTCCGCGTTCAGCACACGTACAGCTCCATGACGATCTCCACCTTCTTGATCCAGCAAGAGGGAGCGGAGAGGTAGATGAGTTCTCTGGCAGCGCGATGGTGTTGCGGCGATGGTGGTGGAGCTATTCCAGCAGGGCTTCGCCTAAGCACCGCTGAAAATTGATCTAGAGGAGAAACTGTGAACTAGAGGATAGGTAGCACGTGGCTATTAGGGTAAGCTTTTTCCTCTAAATCCTCTAGTATATACAGGAGGGAGGGAGGGGAGGAGGCAGCCTCAATCCCTCAAGGTTTGGTCAAAATTAGAGGTGGAGGAGTCCTACTCCAGTCCTATTAGGAGTAGGATTCCTCCTTTCCACTTGGAAACTCTTTCCACCTCTCCACCTTTGGATTTTTTTCCTTCTCAAACCACTCCAGCCGCATGGGCCCTTAGAGGAGGCTTCGGCCAGACCACTAGGGGCTGGTTTACCTCCTCCCACAGCCCATGTATCCTCTGTTGGGGAACGTCGCATGGGAAACAAAAATTTTCCTACGCACACGCAAACCTATCCAGGGTGATGAGCATCTACGAGAGGGAGAGTAGATCTACGTACCCTTGTAGATCGCTAAGCGGGAAGCGTTAAGAAACACGGTTGGTGTAGTCGAACTTCTTTATAGTCTCCGAGATACCTCTCCGTCACACGGAGTAACAAATCCCAGTCTCGATCCATGCCAACTCAACAGACACCATTGGAGATACCTGTAGAGCACCTTTATAGTCACCCAGTTACGTTGTGACGTTTGATACACACAAGGCACTCCTCCGATATCCGTGAGTTGCATGATCTCATGGTCATAGGAACATAGACATTGACATGCAGAAAACAGTAGCAATAAACTGACATGATCATATGCTAGGTTTGTAGTTTGGGTCTTGTCCATCACATCATTCTCATAATGATGTGATCCCGTTATCAAATGACATCACATGTCAATGGTTAGGAAACCATGACCATCTTTGATCAACGAGCTAGTTCACTAGAGGCATACTAGGGACACAGTGTTGTCTATTTACCCACGCATGCAATGTGTTTCCAATCAATGCAATTCTAGCATGGATAATAAACGATTATCATGAACAAGGAAATATAATAATAAACACTTTATATATTGCCTCTAGGGCATATTTCCAACAGTCTCCCACTTGCACTAGAGTCAATAATCTAGTTCACATCACTATGTGATTTACATGGTAATGAATCGAACACCCATATAGTTCTGGTGTTGATCATGTTTAGCCCTTGGAAGAGGTTTAGTCAATGGGTCTGCAACATTCAGATCCGTGTGCCCTTTGAAAATATTTATGTCCTTCTACTTGATGTAGAACCGGATGGAGTTGAAGCGTCGCTTTATGTGTCTGGTCCTCTTGTGAAACCTTGGTTCCTTGGCTAGAGCAATGGCACCAGTGTTGTCACAGAACAGATTTATTGGATTCAGTGCACTGGGCACTACTCCAAGATCTGTCATGAATTGCTTCATCCAGACACCTTCCTTCGCTGCCTCCGAGGCTGCAATATACTCCGCTTCGCACGCAGAATCAGCTACCACGCTTTGCTTGGAACTGCACCAGCTTACCGCTCCCCGGTTAAGAATAAATACGTATCCGGTTTGCGACTTAGAGTCGTCCGGATCAGTGTCAAAGCTTGCATCGACGTAACCCTTTACGACGAGCTCTTCATCACCTCCATAAACGAGAAACATGTCCTTAGTCATGTTAAGGTACTTAAGGATATTCTTGACCGCTTGCCAGTGCTCCATTCCGGGACCACTTTGAAACCTTCCAACCATACTTATGGCAAGGCTGACATCGGGTCTTGTGCACAGCATTGCATACATGATAGAGCCTATGGCTGAAGCATAGGGGATGACGCACATCTTTTCTTTATCTTCTGCAGTCACTGGGCATTGAGTCTTACTCAACTTCACACCTTGTAACACAGGCAAGAACCCCTTCTTGGCCTGTTCCATTTTGAACTTCTTCAAAACTTTATCAAGGTATGTGCTCTGTGAAAGTGCTATTAAGCATCTCGACCTATCTCTATAGATCTTAATGCCTAATATGAAAGCAGCTTCTCCTAGGTCCTTCATTGAAAAACTCTTATTCAAATATTCCTTCACGCTTTCCAGCATTTCTATATCGTTTCCGATCAGCAATATGCCATCCACATATAACACTAGAAACGCTATAGAGCTCCCACTCACTTTCTTGTAAATACAAGCTTCTCCATAAACTTGTATAAACCCAAACGCTTTGATCACTTCATCAAAGTGCTTATTCCAACTCCGAGATGCTTGCACCAGTCCATAAATGGATCGCTGGAGTTTGCAAACTTTGTCAGCATTCTCTGGATCGACAAAACCTTCGGGTTGCATCATATACAACTCTTCCTCAAGGAAACCGTTGAGGAACGCCATTTTGACATCCATCTGCCAAATTTCATAGTCGAAATAAGCACCTATTGCCAACATGATTCTGACAGACTTAAGCATCGCTACGGGTGAGAAAGTCTCATCGTAGTCAACTCCTTGAACTTGTGAAAAACCGTTTGCCACAAGTCGAGCTTTATAGACGGTGACATTACCGTCCGCGTCCGTCTTCTTCTTATAGATCCATTTGTTCTGAATGACCTTTCACCCTTCAGATAGTACTTCCAAAGTCCATACTTTGTTTTCATACATGGATCCCATCTCAGATTTCATGGCCTCTAACCATTTCTCAGAAACCGGGCCCATCACTGCTCCTTCATAGCTCGTAGGTTCATTGTTGTCCAACAACATGACCTCTAAGACAGGGTTGCCGTACCACTCGGGAGTAGTACGCGTCCTTGTCGACCTACGAGGTTCAATAGCAGCTTGATCCGAAGCTTCATGATCATCATCATTAACTTCCTCTTCTACCGTCGTAGGTTCCACAGAAACATCTTTCTGCGCAGCGCTACTCTCTGGTTGAAGTAAAGGTTCAATAACCTCATCTAGCTCTATTTTCCTCCCACTCAATTCTTTTGAGAGAAACTCTTTCTCAAGAAATGTTCCGTTTTTAGCGACAAACACTTTGCCTTCGGATCTGAGATAGAAGGTATACCCGACTGTCTCTTTCGGGTATCCTATGAAGACGCATTTTTCCGCTTTGGGTTCCAGCTTTTCAAGATGAAGCTTTTTGACATAAGCATCACATCCCCAAACTTTAAGAAACGACAACTTCGGCCTTTTGCCGAACCACAGTTCATATGGTGTCGTCTCAACGGATTTCGATGGTGCCCTAGTTAAAGTGAATGCAGCTGTCTCTAATGCATAACCCCAAAACGATAGTGGCAAATCGGCAAGAGACATCATAGATCGCACCATATCTAATAAGGTTCGATTACGACGTTCAGACACACCATTACGCTGTGGTGTTCCGGGCGGTGTCAACTGTGAAACAATTACACATTGTCTTAAGTGACTGCCAAACTCATAACTCAGATATTCACCTCCTCGATCAGATCGCAGAAATTTAATCTTCTTGTTACGATGATTCTCAACTTCACTCTGAAATTGCTTGAACTTTTCAAACGTTTCAGACTTATGTTTCATCAAGTAAATATACCCATATCTACTCAAGTCATCAGTGAAGGTGAGAAAGTAACGATATCCACCGCGCGCTGAACATTCATTGGACAGCACACATCAGTGTGTATGATTTCCAATAAGTCACTTGCCCGTTCCATTGTTCCTGAGAACGGCGTTTTAGTCATCTTGCCCATCAGGCATGGTTCACATGTGTCAAGTGATTCAAAATCAAGTGACTCTAAAAGTCCATCAGCATGGAGCTTCCTCATGCGCTTTACACCAATATGACCTAAACGGCAGTGCCACAAGAAAGTGGTACTATCATCAACTACTCTACATCTTTTGGCATCAATGTTATGAACATGTGTGTCATCACTGTCAAGATTCAATATGAATAAACCCCTAACATTGGGTGCATGACCATAAAAGATATTACTCATATAAATAGAACAACCTTTATTCTCTGATTTAAATGAGTAACCGTCTCGCAATAAACAAGATCCAGATATAATGTTCATGCTTAATGCAGGCACTAAATAACAATTATTCAGGTTCATCACTAATCCCTATGGTAATCGAAGAGAGAGCGTGCCGACGGTGATCACATCAACCTTGGAACCATTTCCCACGCGCATCGTCACTTCGTCCTTTGCCAGTCTTCGTTTATTCCGTAGTTCCTGCTTTGAGTTGCAAATGTGAGCAACCGAACCGGTATCAAATACCCAGGCACTACTACGAGAACTAGTAAGGTACACATCAATAACATGTATATCATATATACCTTGTTTGTTGTTGGCCGCCTTCTTGTCAGCCAGGTACTTGGGGCAGTTCCGCTTCCAGTGACTAGTTCCCTTGCAATGAAAGCACTCAGTTTCTGGCTTAGGTCCATGCTTAGGCTTCTTTGTAGGAGTAGCAACTGCTTTGCCATCCTTCTTGGTTTTACCCTTTTTGCCTTTGCACTTGCCATTTTTCTTGAAACTAGTGGTTTTATTGACCATCAACACTTGATGTTCTTTCTGGATTTCAGACTCAGCGACTTTCAGCATCGCAAACAGCTCGGATGATGACTTGTTCATCCCATGCATGTTATAGTTCATCACAAAACTTTTGTAACTAGGTGGAAGTGATTGAAGAACTCTATCAATGATCGCCTCTTGCGGAAGGGCAATTCCCAACTCAGCTAGACGGTTTGAGTACCCAGACATTCTGAGTATATGCTCACTGATAGACCCGTTCTCCTCCATCTTGCAAGCATAGAATTTATCTGAGGTCTCATACCTCTCGATCCGGGCATTCTTCTGAAAGATAAACATCAACTCCTAGAACATCTCATATGCTCCATGACGTTCAAAACGTCTTTGAAGTCCCGGTTCTAAGCCATACAATATTGCACACTGAACTATTGAGTAGTCTCCAGCACGAGCCTCCCAAGCGTTCTTAACGTCTTCGGAGGTCATGTCTTCTGGTTGGTCACCAAGCGGTGCATCAAGGACATATTGTTTCTGGGAAGCCGTAAGGATAATCCTCAGATTACGGGCCCAATCAACAAAGTTACTTCCTTCATCTTTCAACTTAGCTTTCTCTAGGAACGCATTAAAATTCAGGGGTGCTACTACGCGAGCCATTGATCTACAACATAAATATGCAAAGGTTACTTAGACTATTGTTCATGATAATGAGTTTTAGTTAATCAAATTACTAAAGCTCCCACTCAAATTGACATCCCTCAGGTCATCTGAGTGTCACATGATCCAAATTCACCAACTCAAGTCCGATCATCACGTGAGTTAAGTTGGCTTCAATGGTGAACATCACTATGTTGATCATATCTACTATATGACTCATGTTCGACCTTTCGGTCTCTTGTGTTCCGAGGCCATGTCTGTACATGCTAGGCTCGTCAAGTTTAACCTGAGTGTTCTGCGTGTGCAACACTGGCTTGCACCCGTTGTATGTGAACGTAGAGTCTATCACACCCGATCATCACGTGGTGTCTCGACACGACGAACTTTCGCAACGGTGCACACTCGGGGAGAACACAGTTCATCTTGAAATTTAAGTGAGGGATCACCTTATAATGCTACTGCCGTACTAAGCAAAACAAGGTGCATAAAAGGATTAACATCTCATGCAATTCATAAGTGACATGATATGGCCATGAACTTGTGTTTAAGATCTCCATCTTCAAAACACCGGCATGATCTCCATCGTCACCGGCACACCACCATGATCTCCATCATATTGATCTCCATCAACGTGTCGCCATCGGGGTTGTCACGCCCTGCATGCTTCTACTACTATTGCTACCATAGCGATAAAGTAAAGCATTACATACCGCTTAATGATTGACACGCAGGTCATACAATAATTAAAGACAACCCTATGGCTCCTACTGGTTGCCGTACTCATCGACATGCAAGTCGTGAAATTCTATACATCACATGATCATCTCATACATCACATATATCTCATCATGTAATTGGCCATATCATATCACTACATATCCTGCAAAAACAAGTTAGACGTTCTCTAATTGTTGTTGCAAGTTTTACGTGGCTGTTACGGGTATCTAGCAAGAACGATTCTCACCTACGCATAAACCACAACGGTGATACATAGATTTCTTTTCAACCTTCTCAAGGACCGCCTTTGTCGGATCCGATCCAACTAAAGTAAGAGAAACTGTCACCCGCAAGCCATCTAAGCAACAAGTTGCGTCGAGGGAACCGGTCTCTCGTAAGCGTACGAGTAATGTTGGTCTGGGCCGCTTCATCTTACAATCCCGCTGAACCAAAATCCGACCAAGGGAGGAAGCAATCTAAGCATCAACGCCCACAAACCTTTTGTGTTCTACTTGAGATCTCATCGAACCATCAACCTAGCTCATGATGCCACTGTTGGGGAACGTCGCATGGGAAACAAAAATTTTCCTACGCACACGCAAACCTATCCATGGTGATGAGCATCTACGAGCGGTAGAGTAGATCTACGTACCCTTGTAGATCGCTAAGCGGGAAGCGTTAAGAAACGCGGTTGGTGTAGTCGAACTTCTTTGCGATCCAAATCACCGAGCGTCCCGCGATCCAATCACGAACCGTCCCGCGAACCAATCACGAACCGTCCCGCGATCCAATCACGAACCGTCCCGCGATCTCGTCACGATCCGTCCCGCGATCCAATCACGAACGTCTCGTGGCCTTGATCACGATCCTTCCGATCTAGTACCGAACGGACGGCACCTCCGCGTTCAGCACGCGTGCAGCTTGATGACGATCTCCACCGTCTTGATCCAGCAAGAGGAGGTGGAGAGGAGAGAGAGTTCACCGGCAGCGTGGCGGCGCTCCGGTGATGGTGGTGGTGGAGCAATTCTGGCAGGGCTTCGCCTAAGCGCTGCAGAAATCCGATCTAGAGGAGCACCGGTGAAACGGGTCGCACGTGGCCGTAAGTTGTATCCCGTGTGCTAGCCCTGCCCCTCTATTTATATGTTGAGCCCTAGGGTCTAAACTTGGAGCAAAAACCTCTACAAGGTCGATTTTGTCCGCACAAGGTCGGTTCGGCCCGCAAGAAAAGAGTCCAACTCGGATCCCTGCAGTCCCGCGCACAAGCGGTAGTACCGCTTCACGAGCGGTAGTACCGCTTGAGCGGTAGTACCGCTTCACAAGGGGTAGTACCGCTTGAGCGGTAGTACCGCTTCACAAGCGGTAGTACTGCCCTACTGCTTAAGGAAGAAGCAAAACTTCCTTTTGCCCTTTCCAATACCTCGTGGGTTTTACCCCATTGGTCCATATAAAGTGTTGTTGTACCTGAACACTTCGGTAAACATCCGGAACCCCTCCCGGTTAATTCCGGAACTCTTCCAGAGATCAAAACACTATTATCACATATATCAATCTTTATCTCCAGACTCTTTCGGAGATCCTCGTCATGTCCGGGATCGTATCCGAGACTCCGAACATCCTTCGGTCACCACCATACATAACTCTATACTACCGAAACGTCACCAAACCTTAAGTGTGCAGACCCTGCGGGTTCGAGAACTATGTAGACATGACCGAGACATCTCTACGGCCAATAACCAATGGCGAGACCTGGACGTCCACATTGGTTCCTACATATTCTACGAAGATCTATCGGTCGAACCTCTATGTCAAGGATTCAGTTAATCCCGTATAACGTTCCCTTTGTTCTTCGGTATGTTACTTGCTCGAGATTCGATCGTCGGTATCTCCATACCTAGTTCAATCTCGTTATCGGCAAGTCTCTTTACTCGTTCCGTAATACAAGATCCCGCAACTAACAATTAGTCACATTGCTTGCAAGGCTTATTGTGATGTTGCATTACCGAGTGGGCCCCGAGATACCTCTCCGTCACACGGAGTAACAAATCCCAGTCTCGATCCATGCCAACTCAACAGACACCATTGGAGATACCTGTAGAGCACCTTTATAGTCACCCAATTACGTTGTGACGTTTGATACACACAAGGCACTCCTCCGATATCCGTGAGTTGCATGATCTCATGGTCATAGGAACATAGACATTGACATGCAGAAAACAGTAGCAATAAACTAACACGATCATATGCTACGTTTGTAGTTTGGGTCTTGTCCATCACATCATTCTCCTAATGATGTGATCCCGTTATCAAATGACATCACATGTCAATGGTTAGGAAACCATGACCATCTTTGATCAACGAGCTAGTTCAATAGAGGCATACTAGGGACACAGTGTTGTCTATTTACCCACACATGCAATGTGTTTCCAATCAATGCAATTCTAGCATGGATAATAAACGATTATCATGAACAAGGAAATATAATAATAAACACTTTATATATTGCCTCTAGGGCATATTTCCAACATCCTCTTGGGTCGAAATACCTCTCCCAATGGTCCCCCGGTACACTACCGGCACTCCCGGTACACTACCGATGAGCCTGAAACTTTTCCGGCGACCAAAATAGGACTTCTTATATATCAATCTTTACCTCCGGACCATTCCGGAGCTCCCCATGATGTCCTGGATCTCATCCGGGACTCCTAACAACCTTCGGTCACCACCATACATAACTCTATACTACCGAAACGTCACCGAACCTTAAGTGTGCAGACCCTGCGGGTTCGAGAACTATGTAGACATGACCGGGACACCTCTACGGTCAATAACCAATAACAGGACCTGGATGCCCATATTGGTTGCTACATATTCTACGAAGATCTTTATCGGCCGAACCTCTATGTCAAGGATTCAGTTAATCCCGTATGATGTTCCCTTTGTTCTTCGGTATGTTACTTGCCCGAGATTCGATCGTCGGTATCTCCATACCTAGTTCAACCTCGTTACCGGCAAGTCTCTTTACTCGTTCTGTAATACAAGATCCCGTGACTAACACTTAGTCACATTGCTTGCAAGGCTTATTGTGATGTTGTATTACCGAGTGGGCCCTAAGATTCCTCTCCGTCACACGAAGTAACAAATCCCAGTCTTGATCCATGCCAACCCAACAAACACCCTCGGGGATACCTGTAGAGCACCTTTATAGTCACCCAGTTATGTTGCGATGTTTGATACACACAAGGTACTCCTCCGGTGTCAGTGAGTTGTATGATCTCATGGTCATAGGAACAAATACTTGACATGCAGAAAACAGTAGCAATAAACTGATACGATCATATGCTACGTTTGTAGTTTGAGTCTTGTCCATCACATCATTCTCCTAATGACGTGATTCCGTTATCAAATGACATCTCATGTCCATGACTAGGAAACCATAGTCATCTTTGATCAACGAGTTAGTCTATTAGAGGCATACTAGGGACATGGTGTTGTCTATGTATCCACACATGTATCTGAGTTTCCGATCAACATAATTATAGCATGGATAATAAACGATTATCATGAACAAGGAAATATGATAATAACCAATTTATTATTGCCTCTAGGGCATATTTGCAACATTCACTCACTTTGATCATGACATGCAGGAGTCCGCCGCCTCGCCCAGCTTGGCGAGCATCTACGCATGTACTGAAACGCACTGCATGCAGAAGAACAACGGCCACATGCCTTTGCTCTGTCACGATGCACACATATTAGTGGAGTGCCTAGCTAGGAAGATATTTTGATTCTTCAGGTTCATGTTCATGATATGTTTATTTTTGGAATACAAATTTTTCTGCGAATGTTCATACGAATTATACAATGACTATATAAGTTAATGCAAAATTAATAGGGGACATTGGTAATACAAATCCCCTCCACTACCTCTGTTCTTAGTCACTTTGGCCATGATATTTACGTGATACAAAATAAAATGCAGTATACCCACCATCTATCTAAATCCATGTATTTGTTGTCGTTCTTTTGGGATATCCACGATTCTAACTACAAGACACATAAATGAGTATTCTGATTCTGGTTTAAGAACATTGGTTCTTATATGTGTCTCGGATGTGAAAGAGTATTTGAACTTTGATGAATACTTCTGCACATTCAAACCATCTTTTTTGAGTTGGACTTTCAAACCATCTGAAAAATGCGGACATAGATGAAAAGTATTTAGGAGGCTGCTGACAGTATTGAGGATGACTTGTTTTTGGTGCTACTAGACAAGCTCTAGAAATTGCTATGATTTTTACAAGGTTATGTTTTTTTGGTCTACTTCATTTTATTCAAATGCAGGCTAATAAATATTAAATATTTATATTTCAATTGTGGGCATGTGCATGCATTTATATTCAGGTATCAGAACGTACAGAAAAGCTTATACAAGAAGGAATTCAGATATGTGCGCTGATGGTGACAATTCTGATGGACTCAGATCTCTGATGCGGGCGACCAAAGGATTCAATGTTGTCGTCCATATCTACTTCATCCTCGGCGTCGAGGGTATGGGCCAGACCTCCTAGCCTCGCAGCGCCACCACTGTTGGGCTTGTATCGTCAGGAAGACCTGCCACCGATAAGGCAGTCGTCCTCTCGCCGATCCTCCCCTCTCATTTCATGCTCCTCTATATCGTATTAACCTACTTTTGTGTTGTAGATCCTTGATGTCGGGTACGGGCGTGCGACGTCGCTGGCGACGTCATCACCTGTAGTTGTCGCCGGTCCTTGAGGTCGACCTCTCGCTAGTCATCGTCCAAAACATGTGCGACCAACTATACAATTTATTTTCTCCTACGACCATGTGCTCCGGAGGTCCGTTGAGTTTCTAAGAAAAGTCTCAGCCTCCAGGTTTGTCTATGCAGATCACTATCCACGTAACAAGTCAACTATGTCTGTGTAAAAATTGTCAACCATGTTTAGAAGGGAATACACAGGATCAACTTATTTGGGTATCAAGCATGGTTGAGAAGAAGAGAATACACGGGATAAATTTATTTTCGTGGGTTGGAAAGTAATAATAAACCCGTCACAAAAAATTGAAGTAATAATCAACACTTCAGCCATCCTGGTTTGCCGGATGTTTTCAAAGTACATATGAATCGGTAGATTTTCCATTAATACACAAAAAAATGTTTTATGTGTTGTTTTGTTTTAGTTTAGAAATTTTCACTCCCATGTACTTCTCTGAAATAAAGGAGTAAAGAAGAAATCTTACTGCTAGTATATGATCAATAATTCACATGTTGGTTTGATTTTCCGTGGTGGATGTGTTTGTACCTTCTTTAATGCCTAATTGATTTTCGTTCAGCCATCATCGCAAGTATGCCCATTAGTAGACCTCGATGGCTCCAACCGTATGGACCAGCATGTATTTGATAATTTGCTCCACCAATTTATGCCTTCAAGAATAGTTGTGTAAGGCTAAGCACGAACCTTCCATCGGTTCTTGAATATTTTTCTGTATGTCGCAGGGTGAGCTTACCACTAGCATAACCATAATGGGAGCTTGCTTTTTGGTTGCATTCTCACTTCTAGGCATTTCATACCCATATAATCAATTAGAATTATTATGCTAAATACTCCAAGTTGTGTTCCTTGGTAATGCACCACATTCTGTAGCCGTAAAAGGTCTTTAAACACCCGAGTGTAGTAGATTGGAGTGCTAGGGATTTTGTTTTTATATTTATGGTGCTCATAATAGACTTTCTTTATTTGCATTTGTATGCATCACATGTGGTAAAAAAATTACTCTGTATGCATATGTGATACATTCGATTGTCAAATAAAAGAATATTCGAGGGATTGTTTTGTCCTGTTTAGGGCATGAGTTTAAGTTCCGGACCCGGTTGCAAAATTTTAAGTACAATCTTGTCATTGTAGTCGGCACGTCCCGCCCACCGCATTTGCTGAAATTTTGGTGATGCAATTTTTCATCATGGTCCAATAAATATATGTAGAATTCGTTTTTGTAGTTTCATGACCATGCAGGAGTGGTGCCCTCTATGTGTGTGTTCGGGGTTGGTCGGCAGGATTGTGAAGCGGATACGTCATTGACTACATATAATATATTAGATATGATTAATGTTGAACCATTAGAATATGTATGCCCTTATTGCAACGCCCTGCCCAGTCTTGCAAGTGATCATCGTGTACCAGGTCAAGGAATCTTCAGTTTGATGTTGGCATGCGTTGTTGTTGCACTTTCTCAACCATAGATCTACACACCAAATGTACGTGAACAATATTCATTGGCGTTCCTCTATTTTTTCCATATTTTTTCTGTTTTTTTCATGCAAGACCAGTCTCTGATCCATCTCACTTGCATGCATGCAGGCTGGAGCATAAACCTCGGCTGGAGTATTATCCTTGTCTTACTTAAAATGATATATGTTTGCTATGTGTAGAATAGGATTTATTTTCCTTGAAGAATCTACTAGCTGGAGTGGTCATTCACGATATACTTGTGCAAGTTGGCATGATCTTAGCATGAACCAACTCACAATGCTATCTTGAGCAGTGCTTTATTCATTTAAGTATCTTTTCTCATGAAAGCAGCAGGTTAAAAGCCTACTACAATAAAATTGGATGCAAAATTTACAAGGGTTACATATGCAACTTAAATGGGGATATAAAATGTTAGAGCTACACGCCTCTAATTATTTTTCTAGCTCTATGGATACCAGGAGCATTAGTTATTTTGAAGTACTCCATTTATAAACTTTACTATTCAGAAACTGTATATGAAAATATGAAGTAATTATAAATGCTATTTATGATCATGAACAATCCTACCGGATGACTGTTTTCATGGCCTTCAAAGAAAGGATATCCTAGAAGTTGAGCGCATATGGAGGGGATTCAGTACTTTTGAGACAAGAAAAGTAGATGGGGCTGTCCAAGCTATGAATACTAGGTCGGAAAGTGTTAAAATATTTTGTGTTGCCATGGTTCCTAAATTCTAGGAGGTGTGTTTAGTAATATGTATGGTTTCAATTGACTAATTTCATGTGTATCAGTTTGTCAGGAAATGCAATCAAGTGTCTGGTTGTAGAATCTTGGAATAAGGGAACAAAATACTACATGTGTTTTCTTTAATTAACGGATAATAACAATAGACATGCTTTCATGAGATGATTGGTCTTAAGCAAAAAAATACATCCATGTGCACACCAAACAGTTATATGTTTTTGTACCACTTTCTTTATTTGTAATGCACACCAAACAGTTATTTGTAATGCACACCAAACGGTTATATGTTTTTGTACCATTTTTTTTATTTTGTATATTAGATTTTATAGTATATGTGATCAAATTATATTTTCTATTGAAATACATTGCAAGTGACGTGGATTTCAATTATTTTTTGCATGTTACTGGCTACCTTTTCTATACATGTGAAATTTGATATGCAATCAGTAACAACCTACCTGTAAGGCATAGTAATGCTATGAATAACCGAGTATCAACTATTGATAATAATATCAACAAAAGATTTGTCTCAATTTTTTTAAGGCCCGTAACAACGCACGGACACTCTACTAGTATGTATGGTGAGTCACCCGGAATGTATACGCAGTACGCCCCCTTTGACCTGGGCTCGGACCATTTCCTTTTACCTGTCTTTTTAGCAACCTTCAAAATATAAACTAGCACGGAAAAGCACGGCGGCACGCCATGCCCGTAGAAGTGCCCGCCATCAAATTAGCTGCTGATTTGTTTAGATTTGTGAGGTTTTATTGTTATATATATGTTTAGGAACACTAATGTTATGGTAAGATGAAGCCAACCAAATCTTAAAGACTAATTTCGTAAAGTTTCATTCAATTCAGAATTGATAGACTTAATTGGATTGCACTCGTATGGAACATAAATGGATCCGCCGTTATATTCAAACGTGCATGCTGCATTTATGTTATAATTTGATCAATAATACAATAGCACGCCATGGGAGAGAGATTACACAATCCATATCTGGGTATGTAGCTTGAACATTCTCCAGAAGTTATACTGAACTGTCAATCGAGAAAGTTACTTTTGAGCTGCACGAGTTGTTGTGACAACCAAAAAACCATTTTACAATATTTGGTCACTTTCCAGTGGATCTCTATGCAAGAGAAAATGCCTCTTGAATTGTAGAATTGGTACCAACTTACTATAGAATAGTGCTGCTGCACACCATAGAGTAGAGGATAGTCCATAGATCTGTGCCTCGATCTTGCATAGTATATATTGCAATCTTCGACTGTATAGATGCTTCCTTCATTAAACTGATTTTTTGAATTGACCTACTCTTTCTTCGGTACCAGACCTTCCATTGCACCATTCTGAAATCATCATAGACAAAGCAAATTCTGAATAAATAGGTACTACTCTAGAATAGGAACGCACAAAAAATTCCAATAATATTACTTGTCTCTAGTGTAAGAATTCCTGACTTCCCAAACCCTTGCAAATCGAGAAATTATTTTCCACCAGCACTCCTGTTTGTTTACATCTTTTAAGAGTGGTAGTTCCATGATCGTAAACTGGTTGGAACATAAGGAAAAATTTAGCACTCTGTTGGTTGGCAACCAAACATCTGTAATATCTGTCAACGGCATACCTAAGTACAGTAGAATCTAATTCAACCAAGCACACAGCAGCATGAATTGCACCTTTCGATGTCGAAATGGAAGAACTATAGAACTTACCTTCTTAAGTACTACCTATATTTATTGGAACATGTACTCGTCAGAGAAGAGGACAAAGCGGTCGTAGTTAGGAATCACGGTATAATGATAACCACAATACCAGATATAGTTTCATAATAAGAAGTGCTTGTAAATACAATTCCTCCGGAATCAGTTTTGAGTAACATAACAATACACTATCGGATCAGCAAACATATGGTGCAGCTATTAAGTTCAGTTAATCCATTACTCAGGATCACACAAGTACTTTTAGCTTGAATTGAACCAACGTGCATTTGGTCGTTATTTCCACTATGAACACACTCGAGTACCGTGCTGAACCACAATTTACTGTTATAGGTGAATGGCTAGACATCAGTTATGATGTACTGAGCATGGTGCATGCAAATTTTGAACCGCGCACATCCCAACCCGCTGCAGGGGAACAAAATGTGAAATCCAGACAATCCAAAAGTTTGGAAGGCATTGTACTTTCATTATTTTATCAGGAAGCGACCTGAACCTCCAACCTCCAATCAAAAATGCATATAGCAGTAATGTTCTTAAAAGTAATCCATGACATGATAAATAAGCTTAATGTACAACCAGATGTGTTCAGGAGGTGAAAGATAATTAGAAAGCTAGTTCGAATACCTTTTGTTTGCCGCCACCATGGCATCGATGCAGAAGACACTCGAAGTTGCTGTGGTATATCAATAAGTTTCTTAAAACCTGTTTATAGTGAAGAAAGAAATCAAGCTTGAAAATATCAACACACAATTTTAAACGAAGAATTAAGCACTATGTTGCACTATTATACTTAGCATGTGTCAAAAAGTCCGCATACATATATTCGTATATTCCTTCTTGCATGCATTACCCATTTGCTATGATGAGAACAATGGGAAACATATATTTGGGGACAAATAGCAAGCATTCATAATGGTGATGCAGCTGCCTCTTTGCCATTGGGGTCGAAGCAGTCCTACATTTCAAACTGGCAACAATAGTTTATATATACCTTGTAGTACGTAGGTAACATCTTTTTATCTTTTTATCTCCATCTTGTCATTAAAAATGAAATGAGAAAGATGCCCAAAACATTGGGAGCAATGAGGCAAGTAGATAGCTGATGTCCAGAACTTAGAAAGAAGACCATCTGCCATTTGTTCTGAAGAGGTAGTCTATAAGCTGAAGCTACCTTGATCTAAATGGAATAAATTAAATAGCTTATATAAAAGGAGTAAGAAATAGTGAAATGTATATTTTCATCTAGCGCGCACCTTCTCGATCTAATATTTACTGAACAATCTGCCAAAGTGGCAACCATGCCATATTTGATACACTCCAGCAACTTAGTTATATGGCTCATCCGTTCTTCAAGATAAGCACGACACATAGAATGGGTGAACCATCGTTGGGGTTGTCCTGCACACACAAAAGTCCTAACTGAATCAAGATATAGAACCATAAAAGAAGATGCTTAATTCTTGTAGACATACTAACAAACAGTTAGAGGGCATGAAAGAGCAAGATCAAAGACCACAAT
Source organism: Hordeum marinum (assembly GCA_022496015.1). NCBI lineage: Eukaryota > Viridiplantae > Streptophyta > Magnoliopsida > Poales > Poaceae > Hordeum > Hordeum marinum. The sequence continues at coordinate 394,937,308 of CM039672.1, forward strand.
ACGTGTGTGTTTTTGTCAAGATTTCTCCACACTAAACCTGACTCCACACGGACATTTTTGTCAAGCAACCAACCAATCAATGAAAAGGAAAAAACCAAATTTGTAGCATGACACAAATCCATCCCTATTGCAGCCACAAAAGGGGGGATGGGATCAGGCATACCTAAACGCGGAGAGAAGGCCACGTTGGGTGGATGGCTCCTAGCGGGAGGTAGGAGAAAGCTGAGGGGAAACCGCGATCGATCCCGCCGTCGCAGGGATCGTTGCCGCATCTCCGCGGTTGGCCGTTATCTGTTCTCCATGTAAGAGAAAGAGAGGAGGCGCGAGGAGCAGGAGCGGAGGAGGGGCAGGAGGAGGGGAGATGGCGGAGGGGGAGTGGGAGGGGAACTCGGTAGCGGCATGGGCCGCCAGCTGCGGCAACGGAGCAGCAGAACTCCCCTTTCCCCTGTCCCTCTCTCGTGCTCCCTCTCTGTTTCTGGAAGAAAGAAGAAGGAAGCGGTGGGCTCTATGGTGAATCAGCAGAGCTGCAAAAAAAGAATAAGAGGTGTCCAGCCACGTAATTGTCAACAGGACGTGGGTAAAAAAGTCAAAAAAAAGGAAAAATCAAAGCTCTGCCGCTTTAGTATTGTTACTTATGTATTATGCCAGACTCGAACTGGGAACGTCACGGTTCAACACTGCGCCCGTTAACAGGCTGGCAGACCTCACCTGTCGTGTTTGAGTTCTAATTTTATAGTATGTCAAATATAATGGTCAAAACAAGATTCTGGTTTTTCCTTTTCTTTCGGGCCATTTCAGCCGGTCTTTTCTTCTGTTTTTACTCAGGATTTTCTCCTTCTTTTCCCTGTATATTTTGTCGTTTTCCTTTTTTCTAAAAAAAATCAAATGTGTGTTTTTTTGAAAACAAAAAAATGAATTCGCGAAATTTCTCAGATTTGTGAATTTTTCAATAGATTATTTTTTTCAAATTTCATGAAGAAATTTCTTTCTTCTGTTTTTTGATAAACTATAGTGAACTTTTTTTCAAATCAATGAACTTTCTTATTGTTTGCTCGCAACTTTTTCTAAACCATGGACTTTTTCCAGTCCCATCAACTTTTATTCAAAATAATTAATATTTTTGGGATTATCTTTTCTCGAAAAACTTCGTGTTTTTCTCAATTTTTATACAAAAAAACAAAAAAGATTTTTTCATAAATTGTGATTAAATTCCAAAAAATGTCTACATCGTTGGAAATCTCTCAGACTGTCAATACACTAACATTTTGAAAAAGATGGAAAAAATTTGGACTGAAAAGAAGGAAAATACGAACAAGAGTTTGAAACCAATTTATCTTGAACTTCCCCATATATTGTTCGTATTTGTGTAAACGTAATTTTAAAACAAGAACATTTTTGGAATTCCGATTTTTTTGAAAGCATGAACATTATATGAAAACTCCCTGAACGGTTTTTGAATTTGTGAATAATTTTGGAAAAGCGCAACATTTTGTGATTTTATGAAAATAATTTGTAATCTGGGTCAACTTTTGAATTGATGAACTTTTTACAAATCTGAGAGCGCTTGACCGGCCCAAATGGAGTTACCTCGTCGCCTAGTTGGGGCAAACCTAAGCGTTTTTTCTTTCTATATAATTTTCTCTTCTTTTCTTGTTAATTCATTTTTCTCCTTTCTGAACTTCATTATTCTTTTTGAAACATATTCAAAAGTTAATTGTTTTGAATACCAAAATAACAATTTTATGTAAGTGTTTTGAATTAGGATTTTTATTTTATTTATTAAATGCTTTAGAAAAATATTTATGCTTTTAAATACTTTTTTATTCAAACTTGTGATGGATGCCTACCATGGGCTTGCCCACCTGGTTGCAAAAGTTAGGGTCATATGAAGGATGTCTTAAAATAGACCATGTTCAAAGGAGGCTGTGCGGATAGGCCAGAAGGTTCTGTCTAAGAGCATGTTGTTCCTCATCTCCTTGATATGGCTCTAGTTTTTCCCATGGGCTTGTGTGACCGATTCAAGTCACCTTGCTAGTTGTTTTCATTTTCAACAAAGTTTGCATTTTTTTTGAAGTTTTATCGGTCCAAAAAGGTAGATAAATGGTCGGACGAGTCGCACCTTGCATGCAGTGTAGAAAGCGTACACACCTGACATGGATGCCTACCATGGACATGCTCACCCTTGCAAAAGTTGGGGTCATTTGATGGATGTCTAAAAATAGGCCATGTTCGATTGAGGGTGTTCGGTTAGGTCTGAAGGCCCCGTTTTATACCATGTTGCTTTTCGACATCTTGAAATGATCCAATTTTTGTCCATGGCATGACCAATTAAAGTCACCATGCCAAGTTGTTTTAGTTTCCGGTAAATTTTGCATTTTCTAAACTTTTCTCACTCAAAAATGGTCGATAAATAACTGAACAAGCCACAGGTTGCATACAGTGTCGGAAATCGTTCAAAACTGAACATGGATTCCTACTTCTTACAAAAGCTGGGGTCATTTGAAGGATGTCAAAAAATAGATCATGTTGAAACGAAGGGTGTTCGGATAGGGCAGAAGGCTCTGTCTGAAAGCACGTTGTTTCTTGAGATCCTTCAAATGGCCTCGAATTTTTTAATTCCTTTGTATGACCAATTCAAGTCACCATGCGAAGTTGTTTTTGTTTTTGATAAATTTTGCATTATCTAGAGTTTTGTTTTGTGTCAACTTGCATACGATGTCAGAAACCGTCAGAACCTGACATGGATTCCTATCATGGGCATGCTCACCTACTTGCAGAAGTTGGGGTTATTTGAAGGAAAACCAAAAATATTTCATGTTAAACGAAGGATGTTCGAGTAGGCTAGAAGGCTCTGTATAAGAGCAACTTGTATTTTGACATATTTGAAATAACCAGAATTTTTTTGAAAAACTTTAGAATTCCAAATTGGAAAAAATGTTCAGTAATTAAAAAATAATCTTGTTTTTAAAAGTTGTTCACAAATTCCAAAATGTTCCTGTTTGCAAAATTTCTTGCAAATCCAAAAACCACTTGGGAAGTTTTGGCATTTAAAAAGTTATTCATAAATTTGAAAATGTTCAAGTTTTCAATTTTGTTCCTATTTTTCAAGAAATATTTGTGTGTTTTACAAATTGCTTGTAATTTTGAAACATGTTCCCGTTTTCAGTTTGGTTCCTGTTTTGTCAAAATGTTTTGAGATTCCAAAAAAAACGCGTTGTCAAAAATTTAACAACTTTTCAGAATTTCAAAAATAATTCATAATTATTTTAAAAATCAGATCTGTCAATCGTTCTTATAATTGCGCACGGCTCATTATTCACTCGAACTTGCTGGCTACAGTGGCTTTGAACTCCCTTTAACGTTTGGCACATCTCTTTTCTGGTTTCATACTTTGTAACAACGAGGTGTCCTTGCCCAGCGTGGTCAATGGGCTATACGCCGGGTTGAGTACGGATAGTACATACACATGGTGTGTTCAACAAAGATGATCCTGATATTCATCACACACAGAAACCCTAAAAAAACCTGCGGCGACTAGGGCTCGGCGATTTTCACGGCGCCCGCAGATCTCATCGGCGGTGCGTGATCGAACCCCGGCGTCCATGGCAACATCGAGCGCGGGCACGGGGACGCGGGGTGACGGCGCTGTCTCACCGTGCCCGGCTCGGGCGCAGCTGAAGGAAAAGCTCGGCAAGCTCGATATCTCTGAAGAGTAGGCGACGCCTCTGATCATCAACGACACGGATGAAGGTGCAACACCAAAGTGGCTCCTGGCGGGCAAGGTCTTGCACCGGAATCTGCTGCACATCCAGACAATTACCAATGCCCTCCGCCCAGCATGGGGTAACCCTAAGGGCTTGGCTTTTCGTCCCTTGGGGGAAAACATGTTCGTTGTTGAATTTGCATCCAACAGAGATAGGGATCGCGTCTGGGACGGAGCCCCATGGCATATCAGCAAACATGCAGTCATCCTCGAGGAATTTGAATCGCATATCCTGCCATCAGAACTCAAGTTCGATCGGTTGCGCCGTTGTGGGCTAGGGTTGTGAATCTCCCTTACAACCTGAAAACAACCACCAGGGGCCTAGCTATTGCACAACAAATTGATGCCAAGGCCTCTATGGTGGAGATTGAACCTGGGGGGGGGTGTTCTCAAAGCACGAGTCACGATTGCAATGGAAAAAACCCTACGAAGATGGATCCTGATTGAGTCGACAAAGAGGAACAGAACAGACTGCTATGATATTCAGTACGAGAACATCCCACACTTCTATTTCTCATGTGGCCAGCTGGGACACTCAGACTTGTTCTGCTTAATGCCGGGGACTCCTGATGAGAATGGGGCTCTACCCTCCAAACCGAGCCTCAGGGCGCCGGAGGATAAGAAGAAGACAAACTCTGGTGAGTATTCTGCGAAGGAGAGTCAAGGCCCACCTCACAGTACTCGGGAATCTCGTTTGTCTAGTACTAAGCAATCAAAGGGATCGAAGGCCACCTCTCGTGCAAAACACACGCACCAAAACAAGCGCAAAGGGGGACCTCAGAACTCGCAAGTTTATCATCCGGTGGTCTCCAGAATACTAGCTTTCACAGAGAAGGGGGAGGCACCTATGGACCAAGACACCGGGGCAGATGCAGCCCTGGTTACTGAGCATGGAACGGGTGACCTGGAGGAAAACTTCTCGGAGAGGATCCCAAAGAAGAACAGGCGCATCCCACTGTCCTCAGAGTCCTCGGCAGCGGCTGCTAGTCAACCCTACTCGAGCCAATGAGCATCATGTCTTGGAACTGCTGAGAACTTGGGAACCCTTGGACAGTTCGAGAGCTTCACAAGCTGGTCAAGCGAGAAGGGCACGACCTGCTTTTTGTCATGGAGACAAAGATCAGGGGAAGGAGAGTGGAGGAACTAAAGACCACATTGGGGTTTGCAGGGTGCTTTGCCATCGACAGTGAGGGGCTAAGTGGTGTCATCGGCCTTTACTGGTCCAAAGATGTCACCGTGACTTTGCAAAATTATAGTGCTTCCCATATTGATGTTATTGTGAGACAAGGCAATAAAAAATTGGCATTTCACGGGCTTCTATGGGGAGCCTCCGGTGGAAAACGGATACCATAGCTGGCACTTTCTGCGCACACTGTTTTCTGTCCTCATGGCGCATGGATTTGCATGGGAGACTTCAATGCAATTCTGCAGGGGGGTGCGCAGTTTGGAGTTAACCCACGACCGGAAGGGCAGATGCAAGCTTTTCGAGATGTGGTGGCTGACTGTGGACTCCAGGATTTGGGGTGGTAAGGCGTACCATTCACATGGGATAATAAGCAACAGGGAACCAGAAACGTTAAGGCGAGGTTGGATCGCACCCTCGTCAATTAGCAATTTCTTGATCTATTCGAGTTCTCTAGGGTCAAACACTTCATAGCATAGAATCTGATCATTGCTTATTACTAGCCGAACTAAAGGATACTATGTCGCCTGGCTGGACGCACGCACCACAGATGTTCCGTTATGAAAATGTGTGGCAAACGCACCCTGACTATGATGATATAATGAAGTGCATATGGCGGTCAGGGTCGGGCCAGCAAGGCCTGAGAGGACAAGCTGACGCTCTATCAGTAGTTCAGACAGAATTGGGCTCCTGGGGACAACGGGATTTCGGTAACTTGGCGAGGAAAGTTTGCACGCTTCAACAGCGACTTGATCGCCTGAGACATGCCTCGTTGTGCCGAGGACCAACAGCGGTAGCATCACAGTTGCGCGAAGCCTTACGCTAAGAGGAAATCTGGCTCAAGCAGTGTTCCCGTGTTACTTGGCTGAAAGAGGGCGATAGGAATACTGGTTATTTCCAGGCCGAGGCAGCCCATCGCAAGCGCATTAACCGCATTACATCGCTACAGCGAGCCAATGGAAAAGTTTGCAGTGAACCCACTGAACTCAAGCAAGAAATAACAAGCTTCTATCAGGAGTTGTATCAGTCGCAAGGGCACCACCCGATGGACGAGCTGCTAAATTGTGTTCAACCCCGTGTCACCACGGCCATGAAAACGTTCATTGAGAAGGAGTTTGTGGCAGAAGAGGTGCGGAAGGCCCTCTTTGAGATGGCGCCATCCAAAGCCCTGGGGGTGGATGGCTTCACAGTAGGTTTCTATCAACGACATTGGGACATTGTTGGTGAGGATGTGACTGCAGCAGTGTTGGGTTTTCTTAACGGTGGCTTGCTACCTCTATTGGAAATATGCCCTAGAGGCAATGAATAAAGTGTTTATTATAATATTTCCTTGTTCATGATAATCGTTTATTATCCATGCTACAATTGTATTGATTGGAAACACATTACATGTGTGGGTAAATAGACAACACATTGTCCCTAGTATGCCTCTGGTGAACTAGCTCGTTGATCAAAGATGGCAAGGTTTCCTAGCCATTGACATGATATGTCATTTGATAACGGGATCACATCATTAGGAGAATGATGTGATGGACAAGACCCAAACTACAAACGTAGCATATGATCGTGTCAGTTTATTGCTACTGTTTTCTGCATGTCAAGTATATGTTCCTATGACCATGAGATCATGCAACTCACGGATATCGGAGGAGTGCCTTGTGTGTATCAAACGTCGCAATGTAACTGGGTGACTATAAAGGTGCTCTACAGGTATCTCCGAGGGTGTCTGTTGAGTTGGGATGGATCAAGACTGGGATTTGTTACTCCATGTGACGGAGAGGTATCTCAGGGCCCACTCGGTAATACAACATCACAATGAGCCTTGCAAGCAATGTGTCTAACTGTTAGTCATGGGATCTTTTATTACGGAACGAGTAAAGAGACTTGCCGATAACAAGGTTGAACTAGGTATGGAGATACCGATGATCGAATCTCGGCCAAGTAACATACCGAAGAACAAAGGGAACATCATACGGGATTAACTGAATCCTTGACATACAGGTTCAACCGATAAAGATCTTCGTAGAATATGTAGGAACCAATATGGGCATCCAGGTCCCGCTATTGGTTATCGATCATGTCTACATAGTTCTCGAACCCGGAGGGTCCGCACACTTAAGGTTTGGTGACATTTCGGTAGTATAGAGTTATGTATGGTGGTGACCGAAGGTTGTTCAGAGTCCCGGATGAGATCCGGGACGTCACGAGGAGCTCTGGAATGGTCCGGAGGTAAAGATTGATACATAGGAAGTCCTATTTTGGTCGTCGGAAAAGTTTCGGGCTCATTGGTAGTGTACCGGGAGTGCCGGTAGTGTACCGGGAGACCATCGGGAGGGGTATTTCGACCCAAGAGACAACATGGGCTATGGGAGAGTGAATACCAGCCCTTAGTGGGCTGGTGGAAGTCCCACACAAAGCCCATGCGGCTAGGGAGAAAAAACCCACAGAGAAAAAGTGGAAAAAGGCAAAAATAGGGTGAATCCTAGTCCTACTAGGATTGGAGGTGGATTCCACCTCTCCCACCTGGTTCAGCCGACTCCTAGAGGCTTGTCCCACCTCTCTTCCTCTTATATATAATGGAGTTTTTAGGGTTTTTGCACAGAATTTTCAGGCACGTGCTGCCCGTTCCTCCAGTGCATATATTCTCCTCTAGATCGGTTTTCTGCAGCGCTTAGGCGAAGCCCTGCCGGAATAGCTCCACCACCATCGCTGGAGCGCCGTCACGCTGCTGGAGAACTCTTATTCCTCTCCGCTCCTTCTTGCTAGATCAAGACGGTGGAGATCGTCATCAAGCTATACGTGTGCTGAACGTGGAGGTGTCGTCCGTTCGGCGCTAGATCGGAAGGACCGTGATCAAGTTCGTGGGACGGATCGTGATTGGATCGCGGGACGGATCGTGATTGGATCACGGGGCGCACGACGATTTGGATCGCAAAGATGTTCGACTACACCAACCGCGTTTCTTAACGCTTCCCGCTTAGCGATCTATAAGGGTACGTAGATCCACTCTCCCTCTCGTAGATGCTCATCACCATGGATAGATCTGCGTGTGCATAGGAATTTTTTTGTTTCCCATGCAACATTTCTCAACAATGGCATCATGAGCTAGGTCTATGTGTAGATAAGATCTCGAGTAGAACACAAAAGGTTTGTGGGTGTTGATTCTTAGATTGCTTCCTCCCTTGGTCGGATTTTGGTTCAGCGGTATTGTGAGATGAAGTGGCCCGGACCAACATTACTCGTCCGCTTACGAGAGACCGGTTCCCTCGACTGCAACTTGTTGCATAGATGGCTTGTGGGTGCCAGTTTCTCTCACTTTAGATGGAGCAGATTCGACAAAGGCGGTCCTTGAGAACGTTGAAAAGCAACTAGTGTATCACCGTTGTGGTTTTTGCATAGATGAGAATTGTTTTTGCTAGATACCCGTAGCAGCCACGTAAAACATGCAACAACAATTAGAGGATGTCTAACTTGTTTTTGCAGGGTATGTTGTGATGTGATATGGCCAATTGCATGATGTGATATATGTGATGTATGAGAAAATCATGCGATGTATACATTATCACGACTTGCATGTCGATGAGTACGGTAACCGACAGGAGCCATAGGGTTTTCTTTTATTATTGTATGACCTGCGTGTCAATCATTAAGCGCTATGTAATGCTTTACTTTATCGCTAAACGGTAGCAATAGTAGTAGAAGCATGTTGGGCGCGACAACCCCGATGGCGATATGTTGATGGAGATCAAGATGATGAAGATCATGTTGTCATGCCGGTGACAATGGAGATCATGCCGGTGCTTTCTAGATGGAGATCAAAAGCACAAGTTCATGGCCATATCATGTCACTTATGAATTGCATGTGATGTTAATCCTTTTATGCACCTTTTTTTGCTCAGGACGACGGTAGCATTATAAGGTGATCCCTCACTTAAATTTCAAGATGAATTGTGTTCTCCCTGAGTGTGCACCGTTGCGAAAGTTCGTAGTGTAGAGACACCACGTGATGATCGGGTGTGATAGACTCTACATTCACATACAACGGGTGCAAGCCAGTGTTGCACACACAGAACACTCGGGTTAAACTTGACGAGCCTAGCATGTACAGACATGGCCTCAGAACACAAGAGACCGAAAGGTCAAACATGAGTCATATAGTAGATAAGATCAACATGAGATGTCCACCATTGAAGCCACCTCAACTCACGTGATGATCGGACTTGAGTTGGTGAATTTGGATCATGTGACACTCAGATGACCTGAGGGATGTCGATTTGAGTGGGAGCTTTAGTAATTTGATTAACTAAACTCATTATCTTGAATAATAGTCTAAGTAAACTTTGGATATTTATGTTGTAGATCAATGGCTCGCGCAGTAGCACCCCTGAATTTTAATGCATTCCTAGAGAAAGCTAAGTTGAAAGATGATGTAAGTAAATTTGTTGACTGGGCCCGTAATCTGAGGATTATCCTCACGGCTTCCCAGAAATCATATGTCCTTGATGCACCGCTTGGTGACCAACCAGAACACATGACTTCCAATGACGTTAAGAATGCTTGGGAGGCACGTACTGGAGATTACTCAATAGTTCAGTGTGCAATATTGTATGTCTTAGAACCGGGACTTCAAAGACGTTTTGAACGTCATGGAGCATATGAGATGTTCCAGGAGTTGAAGTTTATCTTTCAGAAGAACGCCCGGATCGAGAGGTATGAAACCTTCGATAAGTTCTATGCTTGCAAGATGGAGGAGAACGGGTCTATCAGTGAACATATACTCAGAATGTCTGGGTATTCAACTCGTCTAGCAGAGTTGGGAATTGCCCTTCCGCCAGAGGCTATCACTGACAGAGTTCTTCAATCACTGTCACCTAGTTACAAGAGTTTTGTGATGAATTATAACATGCACGGGATGAACAAGACAGTCGCCGAGCTGTTTGCGATGCTAAAAGTCGCTGAGTTTGAAATCCAGAAAGAACATCAAGTGCTGATGGTCAATAAAACCACTAATTTCAAGAAAAATGGCAAGGTCAAGGTCAAGGACAAGAAGGGTAAAACCAAGAAGGATGGCAAAGCAGTTGCTACTCCTGTAAAGAAGCCAAAGCATGGACCCAAGCCAGAAACTGAGTGCTTTCATTGAAGCGGAACTACCCCAAGTACCTGGCTGACAAGAAGGCGGCCAACGACAAACAAGGTATATATGATATACATGTTATTGATGTGTACCTTACTAGCTCTCGTAGTAGTGTCTGGGTATTTGATACCGGTTCGGTTGCTCACATTTGCAACTCAAAGCAGGAACTACGGAATAAACAAAGGCTAGCAAAGGACAAAGTGACAATGCGCATGGGAAATGGTTCCAAGGTTGATGTGATCGCCGTCGGCACGCTCTCTCTTCGATTACCATCAGGATTAATGATGAACCTGAATAATTGTTATTTAGTGCCTGCGTTAAGCATGAACATTATATCTGGATCTTGTTTATTGCGAGACGGTTACTCATTTCAATCAGAGAATAAAGGTTGTTCTATTTATATGAGTAATATCTTTTATGGTCATGCACCCAATGTTAGGGGTTTATTCATATTGAATCTTGATAGTGATGACACACATGTTCATAACATTGATGCCAAAAGATGTAGAGTTGATAATGATAGTACCACTTTCTTGTGGCACTGCCGTTTAGGTCATATTGGTGTAAAACGCATGAGGAAGCTCCATGCTGATGGACTTTTGGAGTTACTTGATTTTTAATCACTTGACACATGTGATCCATGCCTCATGGGCAAGATGACTAAAACGTCGTTCTCTGGAACAATGGAACGGGCGAGTGACTTATTGGAAATCATACATACTGATGTGTGCGGTCTAATGAATGTTACAGCGCGTGGTGGATATCGTTATTTTCTCACCTTCACTGATGACTTAAGTAGATATGGGTATATTTACTTAATGAAACACAAGTCTAAAATGTTTGAAAAGTTCAAGCCATTTTAGAGTAAAGTTGAGAATCATCGTAACAAGAAGATTAAGTTCCTGCGATCTGATCGAGGAGGTGAATATCCGAGTTATGAGTTTGGCAGTCACTTAAGACGGTGTGGAATTGTTTCACAGTTGACACCGCCCGGAACACCACAGCGTAATGGTGTGTGTGAACGTCGTAATCGAACCTTATTAGATATGGTGCGTTCTATGATGTCTCTTGCTGATTTGCCACTATCGTTTTGGGGTTATGCATTAGAGACAACTGCATTCACTTTAAATAGGGCACCATCGAAATCTGTTGAGACGACGCCATATGAACTGTGGTTTGGCAAGAGGCCAAAGTTGTCGTTTCTTAAAGTTTGGGGATGTGATGCTTATGTCAAAAAGCTTCAGCCTGAAAAGCTGGAACCCAAAGCGGAGAAATGCGTCTTCATAGGATACCCGAAAGAGACAGTCGGGTATACCTTTTATCTCAGATCCGAAGGCAAAGTTTTTGTCTCTAAGAACATGACATTTCTTGAGAAAGAGTTTCTCTCGAAAGAATTGAGTGGGAGGAAAATAGAGCTTGATGAGGTTATTGAACCTTTACTTCAACCAGAAAGTAGCGCAGCACAGTAAGATGTTTCTGTGGAACCTACGACGGTAGAAGAGGAAGTTAATGATGATGATCATGAAGCTTCGGATCAAGCTACTATTGAACCTTGTAGGTCGACAAGGTCGTGTACTACTCCTGAGTGGTACGGCAACCCTGTCTTGGAGGTCATGTTGTTGGACAACAATGAACCTACGAGCTATGGAGGAGGAGTGATGGGCCCAGATTCCGAGAAATGGTTAGAGGCCATGAAATCCGAGATGGGATCCATGTATGAAAACAAAGTATGGACTTTGGAAGTATTACCTGAAGGGCGAAAGGCCATTCAGAACAAATGGATTTTTAAGAAGAAGACAGACGCGGACGGTAATGTCACCGTCTATAAAGCTCGACTTGTGGCAAAGGGTTTTTCACAAGTTCAAGGAGTTGACTACGATGAGACCTTCTCACCCGTATCAATGCTTAAGTCTGTCAGAATCATGTTGGCAATAGCTGCTTATTTTGACTATGAAATTTGGCAGATGGATGTCAAAATAGCGTTCCTCAACGGTTTCCTTGAGGAAGAGTTGCGATCCATTTATGGGCTGGTGCAAGCATCTTGGAGTTGGAATAAGCGTTTTGCTGAGGTGATCAAAGCGTTTGATTTTATACAAGTTTATGGAGAAGCTTGTATTTACAAGAAAGTGAATGGGAGCTCTATAGCGTTTCTAATATTATATGTGGATGACATATTGCTGATTGGAAACAATATAGAAATGCTGGAAAGCGTGAAGGAATATTTGAACAAGAGTTTTTCAATGAAGGACCTAGGAGAAGCTGCTTTCATATTAGGCATTAAGATCTATAGAGATAGATCGAGACGCTTAATAGCACTTTCACAGAGCACATACCTTGATAAAGTTTTGAAGAAGTTCAAAATGGATCAGTCCAAGAAGGGGTTCTTGCCTGTGTTACAAGGTGTGAAGTTGAGTAATACATGCCCAGTGACTGCAGAAGATAGAGAAAAGATGAGTGTCATCCCCTATGATTCAGCCATAGGCTCTATCATGTATGCAATGCTGTGCACAAGACCCGATGTCAGCCTTGCCATAAGTATGGCCGGAAGGTTTCAAAGTGATCCTAGAATGGAACACTGGGCAGCGGTCAAGAATATCCTTAAGTACCTGAAAAGGACTAAGGAAATGTTTCTCATTTATGGAGGTGATGAAGAGCTCGTCGTAAAGGGTTACGTCGATGCAAGCTTTGACACTGATCCGAATGACTCTAAGTCGCAAACCGGATACACATTTATTCTCAATGGGGGAGCGGTAAGCTGGTGCAATTCCAAGCAAAGCGTGGTAGCTGATTCTACATGTGAAGCGGAGTACATCGCAGCCTCGGAGGCGGTGAAGGAAGGTGTCTGGATGAAGCAGTTCATGATAGATCTTGGAGCAGTACCCAGTGCACTGAATCCAATGAACTTGTTCTGTGACAACACTGGTGCCATTGCTCTGGCCAAGGAACCAAGGTTTCACAAGAGGACCAGGCACATAAAGTGACGCTTCAACTCCATCCACGATTACATCGAGGAGAAGGACATAAATATTTGCAAAGTGCACACGGATCTGAATGTTGCAGACCCGTTGACTAAACCTCTTCCAAGGGCTAAACATGATCAACACCAGAACTGCATGGGTGTTCGATTAATTACCATGTAAATCACATAGTGATGTGAACTAGATTATTGGCTCTAGTGCAAGTGGGAGACTGTTGGAAATATGCCCAAGAGGCAATGAATAAAGTGTCTATTATAATATTTCCTTGTTCATGATAATCGTTTATTATCCATGCTACAATTGTATTGATTGGAAACACATTACATGTGTGGGTAAATAGACAACACACTGTCCCTAGTATGCCCCTAGTGAACTAGCTCGTTGATCAAAGATGGTCAAGGTTTCCTAGCCATTGACATGAGATGTCATTTGATAATGGGATCACATCATTAGGAGAATGATGTGATGGACAAGACCCAAACTACAAACGTAGCATATGATCGTGTCAGTTTATTGCTACTGTTTTCTGCATGTCAAGTATATGTTCCTATGACCATGAGATCGTGCAACTCACGGATACCGGAGGAGTGCCTTGTGTGTATCAAACGTCGCAACGTAACTGGGTGACTATAAAGGTGCTCTACAGGTATCTCCGAGGGTGTCTGTTGAGTTGGCATGGATCAAGACTTGGATTTGTTACTCCGTATGACGGAGAGGTATCTCAGGGCCCACTTGGTAATAGAACATCACAATGAGCCTTGCAAGCAATGTGTCTAAGTGTTAGTCATGGGATCTTGTATTACAGAATGAGTAAAGAGACTTGCCGATAATGAGGTTGAACTAGGTATGGAGATACCGATGATCGAATCTCGGGCAAGTAACATACCGAAGAACAAAGGGAACATCATACGGGATTAACTGAATCCTTGACATAGAGGTTCGATCGATAAAGATCTTCGTAGAATATGTAGGAACCAATATGGGCATCCAGGTCCCGCTATTTTTTATTGACCGTAGAGGTGTCTCGGTCATGTCTACATAGTTCTCGAACCCACAGGGTCTGCACACTTAAGGTTTGGTGACGTTTTGGTAGTATAGAGTTATGTATGGTGGTGACCGAAGGTTGTTCAGAGTCCCGGATGAGATCTCGTACATCACGAGGAGCTCCGGAATGGTCTGGAGGTAAAGATTGATATATAGGAAGTCCTATTTTGGTCGCCGAAAAAGTTTCGGGCTCATTGGTAGTGTACCGGGAGTGCCGATAGTGTACCGGGAGACCATCGGGAGGGGTATTTCGACCCAAGAGGCAACATGGTCTGTGGGAGAGTGAATACCAGCCCTTAGTGGGCTGGTGGAAGTCCCACACAAAGCCCATGCGGCTAGGGAGAAAAAACCCAAAGAGAAAAAGTGGAAAAAGGCAAAAATAGGGTGAATCCTAGTCCTACCAGGATTGGAGGTGGATTCCACCTCTCCCACCTAGTTCGGATGACTCCTAGAGGCTTGGCCCTTGGGCCAAGCCTCCTCCTCTCTTCCTCTTATATATACTGGAGGTTTTAGGGTTTTTGCACAGGATTTTCAGCCACATGCTGCCCGTTCCTCCAGTGCATAGATTCTCCTCTAGATCGGTTTTCTGCAGCGCTTAGGCGAAGCCCTGCCTGAATAGCTCCACCACCATCGCCGGAGCACCGTCACGCTGCGGGAGAACTCTTCTTCCTCTCCGCTCCTTCTTGCTGGATCAAGACGGTGGAGATCGTCATCAAAATTTTGTTTCCCATGCAACGTTCCCCAACAACCTCTTGGTCTGAATGACACAACGATTACTTTAGTTCCAAAGGTGTCCCACCCTCAAAAGATCTCCCAATATAGGCCCATTGCGCTATGCCCGGTGCTCTACAAGATTGTAGTCAAAGTTTTAGCCAATAGAGTTTGGGAGATTCTTGATGAGGTGATCGGAGAAGAACAAAGCGTGTTTGTCCCGGGACGCCTGATCACGGATAATGTTCTTTTTGCATACGAGACTATCCATGCGATTAAGAGAAGTAAGAGAGGCAACAATGCGTGTTGCGCCATCAAGCTTGACATGCTTAATGCTTATGATCGATTCGAATGGCATTATCTCAAGACAATGCTACTAAGGCTAGGCTTCGGTGATTGCTTTATCAGCCAGATTATGAAGTGTGTGACCTCTGTGCGCTTCACGATCAAGGTCAATGGTGAGCTCCTCCCGTATTTTAGTCCTATGAGGGGGCTGCATCAGGGATGCCCGGTTTCACCGTACCTGTTCCTTATTTGTGCTCAAGGGCTAACATTGCTGTTGAATCACTACAATGGAGCACATGTGAACAGAGGCATTCAGGTGAGCATACATGCACCTTGGGTTAATCATTTGCTATTTGTTGACGACAATCTTATCTTCATGAGTGTGAAAACCCAGAGTACTATTAGGCTCAATGAGATTCTCCATGTCTATGCTGAGTGCTCTGGGCAAGCGGTAAACAAGGAGAAGAGCTTGATATATTTTAGTGCAAATGCGAATGTGCCGCTCTGGGAGACACTGAAGCTTGCGCTGGGGATTTCTGTGGAAGCTTTCTCAGAGCGGTATTTGGGCCTACCTACTGCTATTGGAAAAATCACGAGTGGAACGTTCATGCATCTCAATGAGCGTATCCGTAGCAAGGTCCGAGGCTGGTCCGAACAGAACCTAGCCTGCGCTAGACGTGAGGTATGCTACCTCTTGAGCTTGCGTTGGTTTTCCCTTGAAGAGGAAAGGGTGATGCAGCAAAGTAGATAAGTATTTCCCTCAGTTGATGAGAACCAAGGTATCAATCTAGTAGGAGGAACACGCAAGTCACCAATGGATGCACCTACACAAACAATCAAACTCTTGCACCCAACGCTATAAAGGGGTTGTCAATCCCTTCACGGTTATTTGCAAGGATTAGATCTGACGGAAAGTAAAAAAGTAAATAAATTGCAGCAAAGAATTTTTGGTATTTTTGGCTTATAGATCTGAAAATATATTATGGAAAGTAGACCCGGGGGCCATAGGTTTCACTAGAGGTTTCTCTCTTGGAGGAAAGTATCACGGTGGGTGAACAAATTACTGTCGAGCAATGATAGAAAAAAGAATAATTATGAAGATATCCAAGGCAATGATTATGCATATAGGCATCACGTCCGTGTCAAGTAGACCGAAACGATTCTGCATCTACTACTATTACTCCACACATCGACCGACTCCTGCCTGCATCTAGAGTATTAAGTTCATGAAGAACAGAGTAACGCAGTAGATAAGATGACATGATGTAGAGGGATAAACTCAAGCAATATGATGAAAACCCCATCTTGTTACCCTTGATGGCAACAATACAATACGTGCCTCGCCCCCTACTTTGTCACTGGGTGAGGACAACGCAAGATTGAACCTAAAATTAAGCATTTCTCCCATTGCAAGAATTACCAATCTAGTTGGCCAAACCAAACCAATAACTCAAAAAGACTTGCAAAGATATGAAATCATGCATATAAGAATTCAGAAAAGACTCAAATAATATTCATGGATAATCTGAACATAAACCCACAATTCATCGGATCTCGACAAATACACCGCAAAAGAGTATTACATCGGATAGATCTCCATGAAGATAATGAAGAACATGGTATTGAAGCACAAAGAGAGAGAAGAAGCCATCTAGCTACTTGCTATGGACCCGTAGGTCTGTGGTGGACTACACACGCATCATCGGAGGGGCAATGGAGTTCATGTAGATGCCCTCCGTGATTGAATCCCCCTTCGGTAGATTATCGAAAAGGCTCCAAGATTGGATCTCTCGGGAATGGAGGCTTCTGACGGCAGAAAAGTATTTGCGTGGATCTATTTGGTATTGGGGGAATATTTGGGTATTTATAGGACGAAGATTAGGGCTAGGAGACCTGACAGGAGGTGGCAAGCCTGCCAGGCGCGGCCTGGGGGGTGGCCACGCCCCCTGGCTTGTGACCTCCTGGCAGAGTCCCTGCCTTGCACTCCAAGTCTGGTAGATCTCTTTCATTCCAAAAAAAAAATCATTCCGAAGATTTTTATTCCATTTGGACTCCGTTCAATATTCCATATTTGCAATACTCAAAAACAAGGTAAAAACAGAAACTGACACTAGGCTCGAGATTAATAGGTTGGTCCAAAAATAATATAAAATAGCATATCAATGCATATAAAACATCCAAGATAGATAATATAATAGCATGACACAGTCAAAAATTATAGATACGCTGGAGACATATCAAGGTACTGCTGGAATCAATTGTCCAATCAATCCCTACATTTAGCATGAGTTGTTTTCAGGTGACTAAGCAGTTGTGCACAGGAATCTCCTCATGCATGGCCAAGTATTGGTGGGCGAGCTCCATCGAAAACGCTCTCTCCACTGGCTCTCTTGGGACAAACTAACGTCTCCGAAAATCAAAGGAGGCATGGGCTTCAAGGATCTTCCTCTGTTCAACCTTGCCATGCTAGGTAAACAAGGGTGGAGGCTCCTTACGCATCTGACATCCCTCTGCGCGAGAGTTCTGAAAGGGAAATACTTCCCTAACACGGATTTTCTCCATGCAACGGTGCCTGCAAGAGCTTCTGTGACTTGGAAAGCAATTGTGGCTGGCCGAGAAGCATTAGAGATGGGACTGACCCATAGTATTGGATATGGAACTATCACATCAATATGGAATGATCCATGGATTCCCAATACCATATCTCTGAAACCAATTGGCGGGCTGGGATCTACACCACTTACGCATGTTTCAGAGCTGATAGATCCATACACCGGCTCCTAGGACATTGAGTTGGTTCGTCACAATTTTCTTCACCACGAGGCTGAACCATACTCAACATTCCATTGCAACAAAATGATGGGGAGGATAGCCTAGCTTGGGCTCTTGAAAAATCAGGCATCAACACTGTCAAATCAGCGTATCGATCTCTCGTGACCCGCAACGAGCTCCTCACTCTAGAGGAAGGGACGATTACGGAAACTTCAACGGAAAATAAAGAGGTGTGGACTGCCTTATGGAAATTACATGCGGTGCCCAAAGTGAGAGTTTTTGGTGGAGAGTTCTTCGCAGGATTCTTTCGGACTCAAAGACGTTGCAGCACCGACATATCAAACCACATGACATATGTGAGGTATGTCATACGACGGAGTAAACTTTGATGCATGCATTGATTGAATGTGTTCATGCAAAGGCGTTTTGGATGGCAATGAAGGATAGGTTTGATCTTCACCTTCCGAGACTTCATCCACATACTTGGGCACGAGACATCTTGCTCAACCCATCGTTCACATATGATACTAAATGCATGATCATTTCCATAAGGCATGCAATATGGTCTTTGCGGAATAGATGGACCCATGACAGGGATGGCTATGAACCGGTGCAGGCCATCCAATGGGTACATGAAACTCTCGCTATCCTCTTGTTACCGAAGAAGCGCAAGACAACGGGCGCTCAAGGCTGGCGGCCACCTGAGCCGGACTGGATCACCATCAATATAGATGGCTCAATCTTCCCTGACTCCCCAACTGGGGCAACAGGTCGTGTGGCTCGATCTCACCTAGCTTTCCTTGGAGCATGGAGTAAGCCTTCGCCGGGTACTTCAGATCCTTTCGTCGCTGAGCTACTTGCTCTCCAGGAAGGGGTGATCTTTGCACAGTTGCGTGGCTACTCACATGTGCTAATGGAGGTTGATTGCTTGGAGCTGGTCAACCTATGAAATTTACGCCGCAATTCACGTTCGATTACAACGCCTATCTTGAATGAAGTGGAGGATATCACTCTTAGCTTTTCGTCATTTGTGGTTCGCCATATTAGCAGGGAGGTTAATCTACCAGCTCATCTTTGTGCTCAGCGTGCATGTACTCTTGAGGGCACTGATAGTTGGGTTTCTCTTTGCCCAGATTTCTTAGTTAGCAACCTGAGAGCTGACTGTAAAAAAATCCCCCTTTGATGCAAAAAAATGATATAGATCACACATGTGTTATAATGGATGGACACTCGATCATATGATTCGTCTGGTCGTATCCAACATGATCATGTGTGGATGCATTAAAACTGGTCACATGTTCGGACGTAGCTACGATGACCCGCACCTCAAACCAACAAAAACAACTCACATCCATCCCATGAGCGTGTGTGTAATTAACTTTAGTTGCCATATGTAATTAATTATAGATATCATGTCTAATTAACAATAATTGTCATGTGTGATTAACTTTGGTTGTCATGTATCATTAAATATAGTTGCCATGTGAAACTAATTGGAGTGGGAACGTATGGTCAAACCATACTTGCCATGTACGGTCAACCACATGTGCTATGTGTGATTAACTAGTTGCCACATATGTAAAACTGCAGTTACCAGCTATCACTCTGCAAGCGTCGTGCGGGCGAAGAGTAGTTTCACGCACGGTGACGCGAGCAACCCTACGCTAATGGACTGAATGATGTTCGTTTGGACGAGGAGCGGTTCACCCACACTATGTTGGGTGCTTAAGTTGCTCTCGACCCAGATGACAACTGCTGCAATATTTGTGCAAACGAATCGAATGATATCGACTATGTTTGAGCCATGTCAATGAATGACACACGTGTAGACGTTATCATTTAGGATCTTTTTGTTATGAAGAAATATAGAGATCTTTTTCATTGTTATGTTTTGAGGTTATACCGAAGCAAAAGTGATCCACAAAACAACTTTGGTTTTGGCACGTTACGAATCCACGTAGTAAGATTTGCACTATCCTTTACAGTAGCGCCGTTGCACACGAGCTAAACAATCTACGTTAGCTACCCGAATGACATTTCACAAAAAGAAAAAACTACCCTAATGACAGATTGACAATCTCAACAAATATTACTGGCAGAAACAGAAGAGATAAGTCTGACGATATCCAGCACCTGGCTCTATTGTCGTACGTGTGGATTTTTCTGTGGTAGTAGATAGATAATGTGGAACAAGTTTTACTCTCTCTATATATATAAAGTTTATTCATCATCCAGGTCTAGAATAAGTTATTCTTCACCCGAGATAATATTACGATCGTTTTCATAAATAAATTACATTTCAAATGCAAATAGTTACATTTATATTGATTTACTACATAAAGTTTGACATAAAAAAATAAAAATATAAGTCATAACACCCGAAAAATCACATTTTATGTATATTTTGCACTATGTTTTTATATTTGTAAATTTACATGACATAAATATTTTTTACGGTGACTATATATTTTCTTACGGTTTCTTTTTACGTATGAAATACGATAAAATTTACGGAACGTAAAATTACGATGCATTGATGTGAAAATAGAGGGGGTGAAGAATAACTATTCCTCACTCAGGGTGACGAATAGTCAATCCCAATATATATACTATTGTTTTCATCGGGTTTACTGTTGCTTTTTTTTATGAAAAAGTCCTTGTGTTCTTTATTTATTGAACCCGCAATCTTTTTTTTTTCACGTACAAACGTATGTGTCTCGTGCGTCTGACCCTCTGCATGGGGCAGCGTGGGCCTTTTGATGGAAGCATCAGCAAATAAAAGCTGGGTGGAATAGTTTGCTTTCTAAAGGGATCGAACCCATAACCTTTCATCCCGTATAAGAAGACACCAACCATTAAGCTGACATGTTCCACGTTTATTTGTCCCACCTTGGTACTATAAGACGGTTTTCACCTGTTTATATACGGTCACAGGTTATCAACAATATCAACCAGCTGCCACGCGATCAACTAGGAGACGTGAGGATGGAAAGGACATGAGCTAATTACCCGGGATGGTTAGACTTGCCGTGTGACAATTGTGTGGGCTTCGGCCTACGAGAGAGAGAAAATTAGTTAACCGGATTTAAGTAAATCAGTAAATTCAGAAATTTTTGTACTAATAGAAAAACTAAAAGCTAAGCATTATGTACATACACCCGAGTATACCTATGCATGCGTCTATATGTGTTGCAGATAGAAAGTATCCATGAATCGTCATTTAGTGCCGAGAAGCTATCCATGTACTAAACATTATTTCAAAAAGTTGTTTTCATGGGATGTTGTTGTTCCATGTCAACACATGTTTACGGGTCTTGGTAAAGACTAAATATGAGACGAGTTGTGAATGCGTTTTGCACATACAATTCTAACTAAACTTAAATATATTTACTCATACTACTTATTATTTCTAGTATGTTCATATACTATATAGGACATATTTTTGATACTACCAGGTGTAGTTACCCCCTATCTATTAGTCTGCCACGTGTCCTACCATTGGATAAAACTAACCGGGTTAGTTGATTGTGAGACCCAAGAACTTGCAACAAACTGCCTACTTTAATTAATTAATTAATTAATTAAGTGTGTAGATAACAGAATCTGTTGTTTCAACACACCCTATTTTATTGGCCCCAGTCCAGCATGTAGAAGGGAACCGTTCTTCTCCAAAAAAAATGATACACATGCATGCGCATTCCATCAACATGTGCAGCTACTTATACATTTTTATATATATGGAGGCGGGAGTATATTATATACTTCCAGTGGTATGGAGTATGTACAACAAAAGATATGAGTCTGCTGTATGGAATACATCAATTTAAACAGAATAGTATGTGGATTTTCAGAAGTAAAATATGAAGTTAGTTTTTGAACATGAAGTATGGAGTATTGTGTACATATACTTTTATTTGATGATGGCATTTCTGGATTATGTTGTAGGGTAGTATGAAATCGGGAGTATTTTTTTGAAATGGAGAAATGGGGAGTATGTAGTATGTGGTATCGTCCAAAAGGAGTATGAAGTATGGAGCATGTCCGAATGTTGAGTATATAGTCCAAAATAAGGAGTATATCTCAAATAAAAGGAGATATACTCACCAGAAAATAAAAAGATATACTACAAAATAAGAGAAGTATCTCCAATGCATATTTTTTTTCTATTATCTCTTCACGTACAAGTGCAAAATATGACGAGTTTTCATGTTAATTTAACAAAAAAAATATGTACATTACTTAACATAATGAATAGTCTGTCTATCTTAAAAGAAAGAAAAATTGTCAAAATTGTACATTCTGGCTAGAAGGTGATGATCTAGAGGAAACATTACGGAATAGAACTTTAACAAGTACTCCCCCGTAAACTAATATAAGAACGTTTAGATCACTAAAGTAATGATCTAAATGCTCTTATATTAGTTTACAAAGGAAGTAGCTTTTTGGACTAGCGGTGATGCACGTGCATGCATATACGTATATACTGATCTGCAACTTTAGAAGCAAATTGTCATTTAGGACGATGCTGGAGGCAGTGATAGGTTGGGCATGTTCAAGAGCATGGGGTCCATGCACAAGTGGTGAGCCCATCGACAGCGGCAACGGCAGCGCAAATCGACGGCGGCCGTGCCCGTGCCTTCATGCATATTTAATTATGAAGAAACTAATATGCCACAATAATCTTCCTTGGTTGTGCACTTGGTTGACTTGCTGGCTTCCTTCCCCGTCATCAAATATGGATCTTGAGAATCACCCTTTCGCTCACATGTAGAGTCGATGCATGCAAAGGAAATGGATCGGCCCATTGCTGTAGATTGGTGGTGAGTTCAGATCAACAATAAACCAATCAAAAATATTATGAAAAGATTTTGTCCGATTGAAATATACCTTGCGACATGCAACGACGCTCATAATCTCAATAGGCAACAATTACCGGCGACGGCCGTACCCAAAAATAATTCAGTCGAGAATGGAATCCCTTAATCTCTTAGTGGTGAGCTGCCATGCAACGTGATGAATGCCGCCGGCAAGGTTCATGGATTAGCTATGTTATTGGATGTGAGGTAGTTATATAATATCCATGCATGAGAATCAGAACAGCCTGGTCGATTACTTTATCAAACCCATGTATCGGATGGAATCGGACGGCCCGGGGGGCAGGGGTAACTACCCTGGTAGTAGTGTGCATTTTCCCGTAGGAAGACCGTTTAGGACACCTAGGTGCCCAGGCACCTTGTCTAGATGTCGTTCGTTTGCATCGCGATTTTGTTCTGATGATGGATATATGGGTTATTTGATTTGATCCGTTAACAAAGAAAAAAACTTTCCATACTTGTTTGCATGGCTCTGATGCGTGTTAATTTTATCAATGACTTATCTTCCATAGATGTTGGCATGGCGTGTCTTATATGGAAACAGCCGCTGATTATTTAATGTCCATTAATGAGATTAAGTAATAAAGAGCTTCCAAACTATTGCTGTGTAAAATATAATAAGAAATTTTAGCATTGCGTACGTAGAGATTTTTTAACTGAGTATATACTCATAAGATTTTTGTCTCGATATTTCTCTACAACTACATACCTCAGCGTGAAATATACGAGTACACACCTCAATAATTCGTAGGTATTATACCTAATTGTTTTTACATATTTCCCTACATCTACATACCCTGGCATGAAATATATGAATATATACCCCAATAATACATAGGTATTATACCTAATTGTTTTTTGAGGTACATGGTCCAAAAATAAGTGGGTATGTGAGATTGAAATATATGTGTAAATACCCCAATATTACTCTATAGCTACATACCCAAGCAAAAAACATGACTACATACCCAAATAAAACATAGGTATTATACTTATTTTTCGCATATTTTGCTATAGCTACATACCCCGGCGTGAAATGTATTAGTATATGCCAATAATATGCAGGTATATATATACCTAATTTTTTTTGCAAGGTTATACCTAATTATTTTTAGAAGTATATAGTCACAAAAAAGTGGGTATGATACCCAAATGTTTTATGGACATACGTCCATGTAAATGCGTGGGCACCATACATATTGTTTTTTGGTATATACTTGCAAATACGTGATCTAAAACTTTTATGTGGAAAGGTATGAGAGGGAAAATCAATAAAAGAAAATGCTTGATGTTGTTTCATAGATGGAATGTCTTGCATGCAAATAGATTAGGAAAGAAACCAAAAAATATACTAACGTGTTGGGTGCCCAGGCACCTAGGTGCCCCAACTAATTTACATATATATACATACACACACACATATATATAATAATATATATAAAATAATAATAATAATAATACTAATAATAATAAAGTGACTATTGCTTTCGACTATTGCTTTTGTCAGGTTTACCGTCGTCTGTTCACCGTATCATATTAGTCCGTCTTAACGCTTCGTACGTCTTCCTGTTCAACGTGCTTTTAAAAAACTGGTACTCCAAACCGCCAGTGGCCCAGCCCATCTATGGTAACAAGCAAGGACGAGGCAAAATCGAACCCGCAGCCAACTGCGGCTAGGTGATGTTGTTGCGTGCTAAAGTTAAGTCAATTTGCTTTTTAAATAATACGATATCGTCTCCTTACATACAATAGTCCAATTTATATACATCTTTGACTTTTCTGGATGTTAAGAAGCTGTCTTCGAATAAGGGAAGGAAACGAAGAGAGGCTATTACGAAGACACATGCATGCATGCTTGAGGCATAGAGCGGAGGATGAGAAAAATTGGGGCTCACCCATGTCCGCTACCATCCTAGCCGCCGCCCAAGCCTTGCGCTCCACGGGCATCTGCACTGCACGCGCCCACCGGCTAGAGCTGGGCCCGAAGCACCGCAGCAAGGCACCGCCGGATGGTGGGTTGGACCGCAACAAGGAGCCTCGGCGCAGATCCAGGCGCTGCGCCAGACCGCATTCAGCCAGCGCCTCGCACACTCAGGCCGGCCGCCATGAGCCGATACGCAGCCGCGCCGCAACCGGTCCGACGCGAAGCAGGGGACACCGCGCCAGCCCGCGTGCGCCGACGACAAGCAGGCCGCTGCAGCACACGTCCGCGGCGCCAGAACCGCCCACGCCAGCGGCAGCGGCGGCGAGGTGGCTTGCGTAGGGGGAAGTGGGGTCGGCGGAGCTGGCTGGGTTCGCCCCCGGTGTCGCCCTCGGTACGACGCGGGCAAAAAATGTCTACACGTGAGGAAGGGGAAGAGAGATGGGGCAATGCAATTGTAGCCCACATAGTGAGCTTTCAACCGTGTCCTCCGGGTGAGGCTTACACGTCATGCAAAATAGATGTAAAAGTTTCATTTTTTATTGTTGATGGGCAACAGCAAGTATGTCTACGTGAAATACTTGTGTTTGGGCAAAGTTTAAATAATGCAAAAGAAAAGGAACATAAAAACATAATATAATCTTGCAAATCAAACAAACAACCAACATTTTCTAAAGAAAATAACAACATTCAAGAAATTTGTTTGCTTTTGAATATTAACAAATACATTTTATGTAAGCAATCCCACTTCAATGTACCACAAACTCTTTCATTTGATAATAGTGTGATGCTGAAGGAGGCGCCGTGAAAGACATGGCCGAGACTTCAACAGATTTTTTTGAACTAGGGACACTAAAACATCTACCATCTTTGATGGTGGCGATGAAGATGAAAATTGGTAACATGAATGAAAAGTGACAAATGTAGATGATCACAAACATATACATACACTCATCCCTAGATAGATTGAGCCGATGATTTTTCTGATGAAGTCACCACAAGCATCTCGCTATCACGCAAACGTCACCTTCCGCTCAACGAAGAGTCCGTCTCTTTATGTGACATCAAACCGTGAAACCTGATTTTTAATTCTTGATGGTATTGGTGTACCATGGTCCTACTAACTCTCTAAGCAAATGTCGGTTCTCAGGATTAAAGCAAAATTGATCAATCCATGTATGGCCATAAACTTTTGAAAATTCTAATAAAACTTTGGACAACTTATTAAACCCTTAAATAGTATACAATAGTTCCGCCCTCTATATATCCCACTAAAAATGTGTTAAAAATGTTCGTCTTCAAAACATATTTCAGTTCTAAAATAATTCAAAAAACCAAAATTGTTCAATTTTTTTGAAATAAATAAATATTCGTTTTTTTCGAAAAGCAAAAATAAAACCGATTGACAGAATATTTCATGCTCACACTTCTTGCTCCAAAAAGTGATAATAGTATAATCTTATTAACAATATTTATCAAAACTATATATATGAAATTGTGCGTACACCAAGTAGATTTTACGATTTTTTTCGCCCCGGGCATTTCTACTAGTCAACATATATGGATAGATCTTAACTTGCCAGAAAAGAAGGAACGGACTACCACGAACGAACAGACCATGGGAGCCGGAGCGAAGCTGCTTGACGCGCTGATGCTGGTGCTGCTCTGCGCGGCCACGCGGTTCCAGGCCGCCGGCAGCGCCGGTAGCTCCTTCGGCGGCTTTGGCGGAGGAGGCGGTGGGAGGGGAGGCGGGGGCGGAGGTTATGCCGCTGGACGGCTGGAGGTGCCGTGGGCGCAGGCAGTGGTGCGAGGGCAGGAGGCGGGGGCTTTGCAGGGGGCGGCGCGAGGAGCGCCGGCGGGTCTGGAAGTGGAAGCGGCGGGAGGAGCTCCGGAGGGTACGGAAGCGGCTCTAGAGGTGGAGGGTACGGTCTGCCGGTTGCGACGGGTGTGGCTGCCGGTGGTGCGGCCGCCGTCGTTGGTGCCAATACTGCGGCTAACACCGGATCGCAAGGATACAGCGCTGCGGGTGACCCGCGTGCCCGTGGCGTTTGGAGGGCGTCCGGTGCCGCGGCTGGCCTTGCGGCCGCCGCGCTCGTGTGGCGCTGACCGCGCCCTGCGAGGATGTTTAATGGATCGGTGGATGTTTTGTACTATATACAAATCCGATCTTCCTTTGCTCTTTGTGTACTCCTTCAGCGAAAAAATGGCCTAAACTTTTCTAAACATATGCGTGCCGAAGTGATTTTCTAGTCATCTTATCGAGGATGGAAGCACTTTTCCTCGACTACTTCTAATTATCCACTGACTATAATATGGAAGTTGGACTATCGACAAGGACGATGATGTAACTTTGCAAGCTCAAAGTTGTCGATGTAGGAATCAGTGTAAACACCAAAAACTAGCGATCAAGCCACGGATGAACAAAGTGCGACGTGTGTGTTTCAGAAAATGCCCAATTCAAACTCACTAGGCTATATATCCTCTTCTTTTACAACATTTGGATATGCAGAGGCTAGGACGCAAAAAGCTCGTTCGTTATCTAAAAATATTTTCTCTCCCTATGACCTACTTGGGATTCTTTTCAAACAAACCATATGGGACAAAATCATAGTTGTCACATAAAGTCCAGTGTTGTCATGAAAATAGAGTTTCTTTCCTATTATAAATCCACACATGACTAGTCCCCACCTAGCAACAACTATAAGAATCCATCGTGCAATTTTGACTCCCACAGCAGGTTGGCTAGGTGGTTGTTGGAATGGTTCGCACAGGCGCCGGAGTTTGAGAAGTCTGTAATGGTACAAGCTGTGTACTCTCTATGGCTAGCTCGAAATGAGGCGAGAGATGGACGGAAGATAGCTGAGCCACATGAAATATCACTATCTGTGGCTGCGTATGTGAAAGAGTGGGATGAGATACACAAGAAGGAGGTGATCCTGAGGGTACCGAGGGGAAGAGAGGCGTGGGAGCCGCCGGAGCCGGGTTGGCTCAAAGCCAACGCGGATGGATCGGTTTCCAAACAACAGGAGAAGGGGGGGGGGGGCGCTGGTGTGGTTCTGCGAGATCACCCAGGCGCGTTCCGAGCGGCTTCGTGCCACTTCCTGGGAGATGTAGCCGACCTGGACAAGGTGGAGCTTCTGGCATGTAAGAAAGCCATCGAGTGTTGGAAATATGCCCTAGAGGCAATAATAAATTAGTTATTATCATATTTCCTTGTTCATGGTAATCGTTTATTATCCATGCTATAATTGTATTGATCGGAGACTTAAATGCATGTGTGGATACATAGACAAAACCATGTCCCTAGTATGCCTCCAATGGACTAGCTCGTTGATCAAAGGATGGTTAAGGTTTCCTAGCCATGGACATGAGATGTCATTTGATAACGGGATCACATCATTAGGGGAATGATGTGATGGACAAGACCCAAACTACAAACATAGCATATGATCGTGTCAGTTTATTGCTACTGTTTTCTGCATGTCAAGTATATGTTCCTATGACCATGAGATCATGCAACTCACGGATATCGGAGGAGTGCCTTGTGTGTATCAAACGTCGCAACGTAACTGGGTGACTATAAAGGTGCTCTATAGGTATCTTCGAGGGTGTCTGTTGAGTTGGCATGGATCGAGACTGGGATTTGTTACTCCGTGTGACGGAGAGGTATCTCAGGGCCCACTCGGTAATACAACATCACAACAAGCCTTGCAAGTAATGTGGCTAAGTGTTAGTCACGGGATCTTGTATTACGGAACGAGTAAATAGACTTGCGGTAACGAGGTTGAACTAGGTATGGAGATACCGACGATCAAATCTCGGGCAAGTAACATACCGAAGAACAAAGGGAACGTTATACGAGATTAACTGAATCCTTGACATAGAGGTTCGACCGATAAAGATCTTCGTAGAATATGTAGGAACCAATGTGGACGTCCAGGTCCCGCCATTGGTTATTGACCGTAGAGGTGTCTCGGTCATGTCTACATAGTTCCCGAACCCGCAGGGTCTGCACACTTAAGGTTCGGTGACGTTTCGGTAGTGTAGAGTTATGTATGGTGGTTACCGAAGGTTGTTCGGAGTCCCGGATGAGATCCCGGACGTCACGAGGAGATCCGGAATGGTCCGGAGGTAAAGATTCATATATAGGAAGTCCCAGTTTGGTTTTCGGAAAGGTTTCGGGCTCATCGGTAGTGTACCGGGAGTGCCGGTAGTGTACCGGGAGACCTCCGGGAGGGGGTTTTCGACCCTAGAGGGACCATGGGCTGTGGGAGAGTATTAACCAGCCCTTAGTGGGATGGTAAATCAGCCACAAAAGGCCCATGGCGCAGGGAGAGAAAAAGGCTAAGGAAAAGGTGAAAAATCAGCCAATAGGAGGCAATCCTACTCCAACTAGGATTGGAGGTGAAGTAGGATTGCTTCCCACCTCCTATTTCGGCTGAACCAAAGGCCTTGGCTGCCTCTCCTCTCCTATCCTCCTATATATACTAGTGGAATAGCTAGGGTTTGGCTAACAATTGCAGCCACGTGCTACCCGTTCCACCGGTGCTCCTCTAGATTGGTTTTTCGCTGTGCTTAGGCGAAGCCCTGCCGGAATTGCTCCACCACCACCATCACCGGAGCACCGTCACGTTGCCGGTGAACTCTCTCTCCTCTCCACCTCCTCTTGCTGGATCAAGACGGCGGAGATCGTCATCAAGCTGCACGTGTGCTGAACGCGGAGGTGCCGTCCGTTCGGCGCTAGATCGGAAGGACCGTGATCGAGATCGTGAGACAGTTCGTGATGAGATCGTGGAACAGATCGTGATGAGTTCGCGGGACAGATCGTGATCAAGATCGTGAGACGGATCGTGATGAGTTCACAGAACGGATCATGATTGGATCGCGGGACGGATCGTGATGAGATCGCGGGACACTCGGCGATTTGGATCGCGAAGAAGTTCGACTACACCAACCGCGTTTCTTAACCCTTCCCGCTTAGCGATCTACAAGGGTACGTAGATCCACTCTCCCTCTCATAGATGCTCATCACCATGGATATGTTTGCGTGTGCGTAGGAAATTTTTTGTTTCCAATGCGACGTTCCCCAATAGTGGCATCATGAGCTAGGTTGATGGTTCGATGAGATCTCGAGTAGAACACAAAAGGTTTGTGGGCGTTGATGCCTAGATTGCTTCCTCCCTTGGTCGTATTTTGGTTCAGCCGGATTGTGAGATGAAGCGGCCCGGACCAACATTACTCGTACGCTTACGAGAGACCGGTTCCCTCGACGCAACTTGTTGCCTAGATGGCTTGCGGGTGACCGTTTCTCTCACTTTCGTTGGATCGGGTTCGACAAAGGTGGTCCTTGAGAAGGTTGAAAAGCAACTAGTGTACCACCGTTGTGGTTTTTGCGTAGGTGAGAATTGTTCTTGCTAGATACCCGTAGCAGACACGTAAAACAAGCAACAACAATTAGAGGACGTCTAACTTGTTTTTGCAGGGTATGTTGTGATGTGATATGGCCAATTACATGATGTGATATATGTGATGTATGAGATGATCATGTGATGTATAGATTATCACGACTTGCATGTCGGTGAATACGGAAACCGGCAGGAGCCATAGGGTTGTCTTTAATTATTGTATGACCTGCGTGTCAATCATTAAGCTATATGTAATGCTTTACTTTATCGCTAAACAGTAGCAATAGTAGTAGAAGCATGCAGGGCGTGACAACCCCGATGGCGACACGTTGATGGAGATCAAGATGATGGAGATCATGGTGTCATGCCGGTGACGATGGAGATCATGCCGGTGCTTTCTAGATGGAGATCAAAAGCACAAGTTCATGGCCATATCATGTCTTATGATTTGCATGTGATGTTAATCCTTTTTACGCACCTTGTTTTGCTTAGGACGACGGTAGCATTATAAGGTGATCCCTCACTTAATTTCAAGATAAATTGTGTTCTCCCCGAGTGTGCACCATTGCGAAAGTTCGTCGTGTTGAGACACCACGTGATGATCGGGTGTGATAGACTCTACGTTCACATACAACGGGTGCAAGCCAGATTTGCATGTGCAGAACACTCGGGTTAAACTTGAAGAGCCTAGCATGTACAGACATGGCCTCGGAACACAAGAGACCGAAAGGTCGAACATGAGTCATATGGTAGATATGATCAACATAATGATGTTCACCATTGCAGCCACCTCAACTCACGTGATGATCGGACTTGAGTTGGTGAATTTGGATCATGTATCACTCGAATGATCGGAGGGATGTCAATTTGAGTGGGAGTTCTTAAGTAATATGATTAATTGAACTCATTATCATGAACATAGTCAAAGTGTCTTTGCAAATTATATTGTAGATTACTAGCCCACGCTGTAGCTCCCTTGTAAATTTTATATGTTCCTAGAGAAATAGAATTGAAAGATGATGGTAGCAATATTACGGACTGGGTCCGTGATCTGAGGATTGTCCTCATTGCTGCACAGAAGGCTTATGTCCTTATTGCACCGCTCGGTGCGCCACCCCATCGAGCGTCGTCTGTGGATGTTGTGAACATCTGACAGGCACGTTTCGATGACTACTTGATAGTTTAGTGCGTCATGCATTACGGTTTAGAATTGAGGCTCCGAAACATTTTGAACGTCACGGAACATATGAGATGTTCTAAGAGCTGAGATTGTGATCTCAGGCTCGTGCCCGTGTTGCGAGATATGAGATCTCCAACAAGATTCTTTGCTTGTAAGATGAAGGAGAATAGCTCAATCGTTGAGCATGTACTCAGATTGTCTGGGTACTACAATCGCTTAAATCAAGTGGGAGTTGATCTTCCAGATAAGATAGTGATTGATATAGTTCTTCAAGTCACTGTCACTAAGCTACTAGAACTTGGTGATGGACTATAAATTGTTAGGGATTGAAATAATGATTCCTGAGCTGTTCGCGATGTTTGACACCGCGAAGGTAGAAATCAAGAAGGAGCGTCAAGTGTTGATGGTTAATCAAAACCACTAGTTTCGAGAAGGGCAAGAGCAAGGAGGGAAACTTCATGGATAGAAAGTCAGTTGTTGCTCCAGTGAAGCAACCCAAAGTTGAACTCAAACCCGAGACTAAGTGCTTCTGTTATGAGGTGAGCGGTCGCTGAAGCGGAACAACCCTAGATACTTGGTAGATAAGAAGGCTGGCAACATCGATAGAAGTATATTTGATATACGAGTTATTAATGTGTACCTTGCTAGTACTCTTAGTAGCACCTGGGTATTGGATACCAGTTTGGTTGCTAAATGTTAGTAACTCGAAATAAAAGCTACGGAATAAACGGAGAACTAGCTAAGGGTGAGGTGACGATATGTGTTGGAAATGTTTCCAAGGTTGATGTGATCAACATCGCACGCTCTCTCTACCTTCAGGATTAGTGACAAACCTAAATAAATGTTATTTGGTGTTTTGCGTTGAGCATGGACATGATTATATCATGTTTATTGCAAATACGGTTATTCATTTAAGTTAGAGAATAATGGTTATTCTGTTTACATGAATAATACCTTCAATGGTCATGCACCCAGTGAGAATGGTTTGTTGAAATCTTGGTCGTAGTAATACACATGTTCATAACATTGATGTCAAAAGATACAAAGTTAATAAAGATAGTACCACATACTTGTGGCATGCCGCTAAATGTCATATTGGTATAAAGCGCATGAAGAAACTCCATGCTGATGGATCTTTGGACTCATTCGATTTCGAATCGGTTGAGACATGCGAACCATGCCTCTTGGGCAAGATGACTAAAAACCCCGTTGGATGGAGCGGGCAAGTGATTCATTGGAAATGATACATGTTGATGTATGCAATCTAGTGAGTGTTGTAGTGTGCAGTGGATATCGTTATTTTCTTACCTTCACTGATGATTTGTGTAGATATAGTGTATATTTACTTAATGAAACACAAGTCTGAATCGTTTGAAGGGTTCAAGAAAATTCAGAGTGAAATTTAAGATCATCGTGACAAGAAGATAAAAATGACTGCGATATGATCGTGGAGGTAAATATCTGAGTTACGAGTTTGGCATACAACTTAAGACAATATGAAATTTGTTTCACAACTAAAACGCCACCTGGAACACCATAGTGTGATGGTGTGTCCGAACATCATGGTCATGCTCTATTGGACATGGTGCGTGCTATGATGTCTCTTATCGTTTTACTACTATAATTTTGGGGTTATGCATTAGAGACAACTACATTCACTTTAAATAGGGCACCATCTAAATCTGTTGAGATGACACCGTGAGAATTATGGTTTGATAGAAACCTAAGCTGTCATTTCTTAATATTTGGGGCTGCGACACTTGTGTGGAAAATGTTTTCACCTAATGAGGTCGAACCCAAGGGGGACAAATGCATCTTCATAGAATACCCTAAGATCAGTTGGGTGAACCTTCTATCTCAGATCCAAGTACAAAGTGTTTGTTGCTTAAACGAATCCTTTCTCGAGGAAATGTTTCTCTCGAAGAATTGAGTGGGAGGAAGATAGAACTTGATGAGGTTGTTAAACCTTTGTTTAACCAGAGAGTAGCGCAGCGCAGAAAGATGTTTCTGTGAAGCCTACGTTAGTTGAAAAGGAAGTTAATGATGATGATCATGAAGCTTCAGGATCAACTTACTATCGAACATCGTAGGTCGACAAGGATGTGTACTGCTGCTAAGTGGTACGACAACCCTATCTTGGAGGTCATGTTGTTGGACAACGATGAACCTACGAGCTATGGAGAAGCGATGATGGGCCCGGATTCTGACAAATGGTTGGAGGCCATGAAATCCGAGATAGGATCCATGTATGAAAACCCAAGTGTAGACTTTGGTAGACTTGCTCGTTGGACGGCAGGTCGTTGAGTACAAATGGATCTTTAAAATGAAGACAGACGCTGATGGTAATTGTCACCATTTGTAAAGCTCGACTTGTTGCAAAGTTGTTTGTGACAAGGTCAAGGAGTTGACTGCGATGAGACTTTCTCACTCGTAGCGATGCTAAAGTCTGTTGGAATTGTGTTAGCAGTTGCTGCGTTTTCAATTATGAAATCTGGCATATGGATGTCAAAACATTGTTTCCTTAACGGTTTACTTGAGGAAAGGTTGTATGTGATACAACCAGAAGGTTTTGTCGGTCCTAAGGATGCTAAAAGGTGTGCAAGCTTTAGTGATCCTTCTATGGACTGAAGCAAGCATCTCGGAGTTGGAATATACGCTTTGATGAGGTGATCAAAGTTTTGATGTTTATACAAAGTTTACAAGAAACTTGTATTTGCAATAAAGTGAGTGGGAGCACTATAGAATTTCTGACAAGTATATGTGGATGACATATTGTTGATCAGAAGTAATGTAGAATTTCTGGAAAGCATAAATGGTTGTTTGAAAAGTGATTCTCAAAGGAAGACCTGGATAAAACTACCTAATTGTTGAGCATCAAGATCTATAGAGATAGATCAAGATGCTTGATGAGACTTTCAATGAGTACATACCTTGACAAGATTTTGAAGGAGTTCATAATGGATCAGTCAGAGAAAGAGTTCTCGTCTGATTTGTAAGGTGTGAAGTTGAGTGAGACTCAAAGCTCGACAACGGCAGAAGAAAGAGAAAGGACGAATGTCGTCCCCTATGCCTTAGCCATAGGCTCTGTAAAGTATGCCATGCTGTGTACCGCACATGTGTGTGCCTTGGCATGAGTTTGTCAGGGGGTACAAGAGTGAACCAGGAGTGGATCACTGGACAACGGTCAAGATTATCCTTAGTAACTGAAAGACTGGGGAGATGTTTCTCTATTATGAAGGTGATAAAGAGTTCGTCGTAAAGAGTTACGTCGATGCAGGCCTTAACACCAATCCGGATGACTAGTAGTAGCAATCTGGATACATATAGTGGAGCAGCCATTTGGAAGTAGTACCAAGTGAAGTGTGGTACCAGTGTTTACGGTTTGACATAGAGATTTGCAAAGTACACACGGATCTGAATATCGCAGACCCGTTGACTATAAAAGACCTCTCTCACATGCAAAGCATGATCGAGCCCCAGAACTCATTGGGTGTTAGATTCATAACAATGCAAATCACATAGTGATGTGAACTAGATTATTGACTCTAGTGCAAGTGGGAGACTGTTGGAAATATGCCCTAGAGGCAATAATAAATTAGTTATTATCATATTTCCTTGTTCATGGTAATCGTTTATTATCCATGCTATAATTGTATTGATCGGAGACTTAAATGCATGTGTGGATACATAGACAAAAACATGTCCCTAGTATGCCTCCAATGGACTAGCTCGTTGTTCAAAGGATGGTTAAGGTTTCCTAGCCATGGACATGAGATGTCATTTGATAACGGGATCACATCATTAGGGGAATGATGTGATGGACAAGACCCAAACTACAAACATAGCATATGATCGTGTCAGTTTATTGCTACTGTTTTCTGCATGTCAAGTATATGTTCCTATGACCATGAGATCATGCAACTCACGGATATCGGAGGAGTGCCTTGTGTGTATCAAACGTCACAACGTAACTGGTTGACTATAAAGGTGCTCTACAGGTATCTCCGAGGGTGTCTGTTGAGTTGGCATGGATCGAGACTGGGATTTGTTGCTCCGTGTGACGGAGAGGTATCTCGGGGCCCACTCGGTAATACAACATCACAACAAGCCTTGCAAGCAATGTGGCTAAGTGTTAGTCACGGGATCTTGTATTACGGAACGAGTAAAGAGACTTGCTGGTAACGAGGTTGAACTAGGTATGGAGATACCGACGATCGAATCTCAGGCAAGTAACATACCGAAGAACAAAGGGAACGTTATACGAGATTAACTGAATCCTTGACATAGAGGTTCGACCGATAAAGATCTTCGTAGAATATGTAGGAAAAAATGTGGACGTCCAGGTCCCGCCATTGGTTATTGACCGTAGAGGTGTCTCAGTCATGTCTACATAGTTCTCGAACCCGCAGGGTCTGCACACTTAAGGTTCGGTGACGTTTCGGTAGTGTAGAGTTATGTATGGTGGTGACCGAAGGTTGTTCGGAGTCCCGGATGAGATCCCGGATGTCACGAGGAGCTCCGGAATGGTCCGGGGGTAAAGATTCATATATAGGAAGTCCCAGTTTGGTTTCCGGAAAGGTTTCGGGCTCATCGGTAGTGTACCGGGAGTGCCGGTAGTGTACCGGGAGGCCTCCGGGAGGGTTTTTGCGACCCTAGAGGGACCATGGGCTGTGGGAGAGTATTAACCAGCCCTTAGTGGGCTGGTAAATCAGCCACAAAAGGCACATGGCGCAGGGAGAGAAAAAGGCTAAGGAAAAGGTGAAAAATCAGCCAATAGGAGGCAGTCCTACTTCAACTAGGATTGGAGGTGAAGTAGGATTGCTTCCCACCTCCTATTTCGGCTGAACCAAAGGCCTTGGCTGCCTCTCCTCTCCTATCCTCCTATATATACTAGTGGAATATCTAGGGTTTGGCTAACAATTGCAGCCACGTGCTACCCGTTCCACCGGTGCTCCTCTAGATTGGTTTTTCGAAGTGCTTAGGCAAAGCCCTGCCGGAATTGCTCCACCACCCCCATCACCGGAGCACCGTCACGCTGCCGGTGAACTCTCTCTCCTCTCCACCTCCTCTTGTTGGATCAAGATGGCGGAGAACGTCATCAAGTTGCACGTGTGCTGAACACGGAGGTGCCGCCCGTTCGGCGCTAGATCGGAAGGACCGTGATCGAGATCGTGAGACAGTTCGTGATGAGATCGCGGAACAGATCGTGATGAGTTCGCAGGACAGATCGTGATCAAGATCGTGAGACGGATCGTGATGAGTTCACGGGACGGATCATGATTGGATCGCGGGACGGATCGTGATGAGATCGCGGGACGCTCGGCGATTTGGATCGCGAAGAAGTTCGACTACACCAACCGCGTTTCTTAACGCTTCCCGCTTAGTGATCTACAAGGGTACGTAGATCCACTCTCCCTCTCTTAGATGCTCATCACCATGGATAGGTTTGCGTGTGCGTAGGAAATTTTTTGTTTCCAATGCAACGTTCCCCAACATCGAGCTGGTGAGTAAAACTGGCGTGTCAAGGCTTCATCTCGAGAGCGACTCCGCAAGGGTGGTTTCGATGCTTAATAGACCGGACATGAACCTCTCCTCCCTGGGGCCGATCGTGGAAGAAGTCAAGGTGAAGCTGAGGCATTTTGATTCTGTAAGAGTCTGGTGTGTTCGCCGTTGTGCAAATGCCGCCGCTGATAGGTTAGCTAAGGTGGGAATGGGTGATGAGCTCTCGCAAGAGTGGCTATCATCTCCACCAGACTGCATTCTTGACATTGTATCGGATGAGATCCCCGATTTCATTTAATAAATAAAGCGGTGACCGTTTAATTTAAAAAAACAACAACTATAAGAATCCAACTAAACTCACCCGCCGAAAAGAAAGAAGGCGAGCTGATGAGGTGTAAAATTAACAAACATACCACACAACTTGACTATTTGACTATTACTAACATTTGAAAGATAAATTCAGATCAAGTGAGGTAGTGATTTCGAAGGCTACCTTTGCTAGCTTGTGCATCAATTTACTAGCTAGATATGTTTCCATATGTGCTCTTTGGTAGGTTTTGTTGGGGCAATGCTCATAAGTATAGCAATTGTTCATATGATAGGTCTATATATGCTTCCAATTTCAGTTTTCTTTTTTCCTTTTTAAATTTTCGATTGCATAATCAAAAGTACTGTTTCTCTATCGAAATAAATCATGTCCTAATACTTTCCGAGTTCTATCAGTACATTGCCGCTTGCTCTGGCTAGCTCGCAGAGTGATGCGGGTGAATTTTGGGGCCTTGGCGTGGTCCCGCTGGTGTACTAAGAATAAACTTGTCATTGAGCATGTTTACTCAGTCAGGCCACTAATGCTATTTACAAATTGTGTGGGGTTTTGCAGCTATGGAAATCCCTATGCAGGTGGTGAGATAGATCGACAATTGACAAGCAGACCAAGAAATACAAGGAGTTGACGTCGCGTCTCCTCATGGTCACTTATCCTCCTTGAGGATTGTATCTCTTATTTCGGGCTTGTTTTCTTGATTCCCACAACTCGAACCTCTCTCTCCCCTTTGTGTACCCCCGTAACATTTTCTAGACTTTCATTTATGGTTGGACTTGTATCGTGGTTAATGTTTTATCTATAAACCAGGGCAAGGTGCCCTTTTTGCATCCATAAATCAACCTAAAAACAATATTCATCAATCCTATATGAACACGGTTTGACGAGGCGTAGGCCATTTTATCTCGTTTGCCTCATAGTCATACATGCAGATGTCGGGGAGGCAACAAAGCTTTTTCTTTATCTAAGAATGTATTCTCTTTCCCTCCTTGACAGACTTGTGAACCTTTTTTAAAAGGGGGACTATCTATGGCCTTTGCATCTAAATTTGCCCACAACTATTTATTAAAATGAATAGAGTATCAAAATGCGAACAAAGGTCTGAAGTAGCTGATCAAGAATAAGAAAGTAAACAAATAGTCACAACCAGGAAAAATAGAAATCATGCTTAAATACCTATCCTATTGTTGGACCGTCATCCAAACTAACAGACTTGTAAACTAAGAGAGGCTTTTAAAAGCATCCAGGGGTAGCGTGAGAGAAAACACACGAGAGGCTGCTATGTACAGAGGAGTCTCGTCATAGCAAGGAGATTCGTATTCTTCGCTACAAAATTCACACGGGAACGTACGCCAAATAGTCAAGGAATTTTGATGATTTGTCTCTAGCGGATCTCATAAGATTGTGGCACCTTGGCTCAGAGGAACCAGAACACCACTATTCCAGCCCAGAGATCAAGTTCCCCAGAATACGACACTGCTTGTCATAGAACAAAATAGCTCTTTATTACAAACAATACGGTAGCTCTATGCTAGCAGTGGAATAACTTCTAGAAGCGAAACAAGGACAACGGTGATGGACTTCACTTTACAAGGACAATGGTTGTGACTCATCCTATCTTGCAAACTCAGGATCCTTGACAATTAATCAATCACGGCATCACCTGAAATCTGGCATGACACACCAGGTGAGTACTTTGAATGTACTCGCAAGCTCACAACAACCAAAAGCATCAAGGCAAGAAAATAACATAGCATTACAGGTTAAGTTAAGAACAACTACTACAGAGGTGGAGGTAAATTGTCAATCCGATATGATAAACTAGAAGTAAAGGGGGTAACCATCGTTTAAGGTCACATGGACCATCTCACTCTCGACCATCCAACCAAGCAATGTACCCTCATGATCACCGCGTGAGCTCATAAGCGATACACCCTCGTGATCAACTGGCGATCTCATAGCCACCCAATGATCATCCTCAACCTCATCCTAATATCATTAAGTTCCTAACAACATGTTATCATACTCACCTAATGATATACGGCATTCCATCATCATAATGTTGATTGAACATTGTGACCTATTACGAACTGACTGATACCATGGACACGACGGTCCAGATAGTTTCTTACACTCTGCAGAGGTTGCACATTTTACCCAATCGATGAAATGATTGGCCTCATACATTAGTACATGTTCCCATTCAGATGGACCGGTACTGCTTCAATTGACTAGCCTATCGATTGCCTCTGTTACGGTACCACCGACATACCTCGAAGGTCATGCCCGGGGTGACCTAGTGTCACCGCGTGACACCCTGCCATCGTGTGACCAACCAAAATTATCCCCGTCGGGACCAGATCTCAAATACCAAAACTGGGTGCACAATTTTATAATCGCCTACCTAATCAGGATAGCACGCGAATACAATCGTCCATATTTGGAAATACCGATAAAAGAGCACATTGATAGAGCCAGGCCTCCCCATAGAGACAAATGTAGCTGCACTAGTAGTTCGGTTCAATGGTACTTGACCAACGAATGACGGAAATTATCCCCGAAATATATCTCTATAATAGTCGTTACCCCAATATCAATTATTAACTTATGATCCAAGTCATAGCAGTGTGCAACAAATAATCCAAATAAATAATATAGCCATATCATTATCATCAACTCGAGGGGTAAGATATTAAATATGATCAGAATGATTTCTAGCAAAAGATTCTACTAATCCAATTGAAATATCAAGATTGTAACATACTCTACATATCTAATTCGTCCATCAATGTGGTAGTAGCAAATCCAATATCATTCCAATAAACATAAAATATCCAATATGATCATAATGAAAACATAACTATTAACCCCAATAATCCAATGGTAACCTTTCATCCTAAAACTTGCAAGATATTAGTCATATAAAATACAAGAATTATCAAGGCAGTAGCAAGATCAAATATTCCCCCCAAAAAATTGCATGAATAAATCATCACTAAATACTTCAAATTAAATTAAATTCTATCATATTAAACAATGGCATTGCATTGCAATCACGCAAATGGAAGTTGTGGCTTGCCTTGCTCCAAGGGAGTGAGGATAATACTCATGGTCTTCACACACAACAAAATCACTCTAGAAAACATTATTCATAAGCAAAGTAAATACCACATAAAGAATTTCTCTCTGTCCATAAAATCTAGGCAGCAGAGAAAACTATCAACCTTTACCCTAAAATAAGGAGCTCAAAATAAAAATAATGCAAATTTTTTTTACTGAGTTGAACTTAGGGACTGGGAGATATTGCTAGTCAAAGTTATGGTCAAACTGAAATTAAAATTGAATTAAAATCAATCTCTAAAAATCTCTGGGGGCTGACGTCAAAAGCGGAAAGTGGCTTTACGCCTCACTTAGAAAACGGTTCAGAGGGCATTGAGAGGCTGGCTGGTGAGGTCGAGCGGTCAGTTTTAAACAAAGAGAGTAGGAGGTAGAGCACAACGAGATAAGCGGTGGTAGTTCATTGGCGTAGAGACGACGGCAGAGCTGGGAGAGGCGCGGAGTGGATCGGGCGCACCATGGAGGAGTTACCCATACCCGTGGCTCCCTGAACGGAGGCCAGTCGACATCACGCGCTTCGACTCCAACGACATCGGGCATCAGGCCTCGACGGGTTCAATGATTCCGGCAATAATACAAACAATGGAAGGGTGGGGAAGAACCAGAGAAGTACCAGGAGATATATGATTCTCTTTGGAGGTTATGGGGTAGACGGGACGGAGCTTGCGGAGGTGGGGGCCGAGCGGAGGATCATAATGGGCCGAGAACGACTTAAATTGCCGAAGGGAGATGCGGGGCTCGAGTGCCACCATGGAGATGCGACCGGAGCTCTGGCGAGCGAAAATGTTGTTCGGAATTTCTTTAGCAATTATGAAGTAATACAAAATATAGTTGCTTCACAAGTTGAAAATGTGACCAAAAAAAGAAGAATTGGATGGTCTGCTCACCATGAGCATGGAATCTTGAATATTTCTACATAGCCAAGGCTTAAATATTCCAAAGGATCTATGAGAATTTTTTGGAAATTTGGGGAAATACAAAAATATAGGTTGCTTCACAACCTAGGACAAAAAGGACTATTCCTTTAATAGAAAAAGGGATATTTAGATGAGATGAAAATTAGGGTTGGGCTAATATGGGCATGACATAATCTTGGGAAGGTTTGAGAGATGATAAACCACTTACAAGAAGAAAAAGATGATCGTCCAACTTTTAAGTTCATAGAGCTGATAAAAAAGAAATCAAAGAAATTTTGAAAGAAATCAAAAAGAAAAGAAAAGTGCCAAAAAATTAGGGTGTCACAAAGATTTAGTGGGTGTTTGCCTCGATGAATCTATGTCAATCATGTCTTTGTTCGTCAGTGTTCTTGTATCTACAGATTTGATATTTTGATCTACTGCTCTCTTCATCGACGACGGTTGCAGTTTTGGTCAGCTAGTCTTTTGGGGCCTTATCATGACAACTTCCTGACTGTCTACTTCAACAAGTTTTGCCCAGCTCCTGTGACGGAAGGACGATGACGGCGGCGCGGCTCGCTCTAGTGCTTGTAGTCATCATTAGGTCTTCTACGGACATGTATGTGCTTTTTTATTGCTGATATTCTTCGTAGTGTCATGATTTTTAATGAATAGATCTTGCAAGAAATAAAATAAAACAATTGGCCGATTGATGATTTGCTACAATTTACGTAGGCTATTAGATGGTTTGCCCCATAGATACAAAACTACAAGAGTAGTTGTAATTAGCCACGAACATGACTCTGCTCGCCCACCAAAGAGTGAACTTGGAGTACAAATTTCTGGGCTATCTACAAGCAACTATTACCTTCGTTTGGAATATGATTTCCTGCAAAATCTAGGTACGCTCCTCTGAACTTTGAAGTGCTGAGGACAGTATCCTATCTTATTTTATTTTAGGATGTCAATATCTTCCCAACGTTCGGTCTGGGATGCCCACGGACCGAACAACTCGTATGGTACTCTAGGGGAGATTGATCGAACGAATTCGTTCGACCAGAGAACACCAATCCCCCCCCCCCCCCCCCCCCCCCGCGGCCGAACACCCCAGGTAGTTTACACGCCTTTTGCTATAATGAAAAACTAAAAATAAAGAACGTTTTCAAAAGCCTTTTTTGCTTGTGACTAATAAAGCCCAATGTTATGCCATGGAATGAAAATGCCATGGCCCAAAAATAAAGGGAAAAGTAAAATTGACATGTACAGAATGAATAAATCCCAGATTTTATTTTATTTTTTCCATGACAAATAAAAAATGCCATCAACTTTGACAGCAAAAAATGCCATGGAAAATTTCAAAATAAATTGCCGTTCGAGTTTGACCAAACTATTTCATAATTCGCTATGAATAAATTTACAGTAGCAATGTTTACAACATATTTGATTCCTAAGAAAGCATGGGAAAGCTTCGATGGCAAAACTTCAAAAATGCCATGGCAAAAAATGATTTTCATGATGCATAGACTATATTTGCCATGGTCCCGTACAAAAT
Organism: Hordeum marinum; assembly: GCA_022496015.1. Lineage (NCBI taxonomy): Eukaryota > Viridiplantae > Streptophyta > Magnoliopsida > Poales > Poaceae > Hordeum > Hordeum marinum. The sequence continues at coordinate 394,979,947 of CM039672.1, forward strand.
AAATTGCCATGTTGAAACAAAGGGAAGAAAATTGCCATTGTACTTACAACAAAATTGCCATGCTCCATGGAAACAAATTGCCATGGTCCAAAATAAAAAATAATATTTGCCATGTTGAAAAGAAAAAAAGGAAATTGCCGTGACCCATAAACTACATTTGCGATGATTGAACAACTTAATTTTCCATGGTCCAATAAAAAATTCCATGGTATTAAACAAGAAAACATGACGAGTAAAAATAATTTTCCATGAGCCATGGCAACTTTGTTGTAAATGTTTCTGTATATCATGATTCATACACTAAAATGACAACAATTAATTTTACCATGATGCATACACTAAATTTTCCATGGTCTCATTTAAAATAAATTCTCCATGTTGCAAAAAAGAGAAGAATTTTACATGGTACTTATAGTAAAATTATCATGATCCATACACTACATTTTCCATGCTCCATGAAAGTAAATTGCCAATTTCGAAAATAAAATTATTATTTTTTCATGTTTAAAAGAAAAATAAAATTGTCGTGATCCATAAACTACATTTGCCATGCTCGAACAACTTGATTTTCCATGGTCCAATAATAAATTCCATGTTATTTAAATTATCATCTTTTGTGTGAGGAAAAATTGTCATCGATGTATGCATGTTGTAAGAAAATGTCATGACCCATAGCCTACATTTGCCATTCTCCATTAGCTGAAGTTCTCATGCTCATAGTAAAAAGTATTTTAATGCCTTACTTGCACAACAAAAAGAATTTGTCATGATCCATGAATTCAAGTTGCCATGCCCATTAGCTTACATCAATGTTGTCATGACCTACAAATTTTGCCATGAGAGATTCATAGTAAAAATTGCCATGGTATTTAATTAAAATTTCCATGGTTGTATGAGAAATTTGTCATGCACGTAAAAAAATAAAAAATATGAAAAAATAATTTGCCATGGCAAAAAAATAATTTTATCGTAATAAGTCCAGTAAAATTGCCATGGTTAATTGAGAAAAAGGTCTGGTTTGTTGCCATGTAAGAACTTAGAAGAGAATGATGCCCATCCTTAAGATCTAGATAAAATAAAATGAATAGAATGAGAGGTTACCATGGTAACTGTGGGGTTGAAATTGCCATGACATATGTGCCATTGTAAGATGATTGAACCAAAAAAGAATTCCTATGTAGTGATGGCAAAACCTATGAATTTGCCATGGAACAAAATAGTTCTACCTAAGCAGACAAAATGGGAAAAATGCAGTGGGATGAAAGTAAAATTTCCATTCACAGCATATTGGAAAATGCCCCTAGAATATCCCTGCCAGTTCAAGAGCAGATGGTGTGGTACGCGGGCACAAGGGTCCACCACGTTTCGACACTCTGAGGCGATAGCTGGCGATCGCGAGGCGACCACGTGGCTATGCTAGGGTTAGGGTTTCAAAGACGGGGGTGGTGAGATTCCGGCGGAGATCTAGGGTAGCGACGACGCTCCTCTAGGCACGGGTCGGCGAGACTGCAAGCCTGCCTTGCAGCGGCGGTGATGGCGGGAAGTGCAAATGGGAAGACGCCGATGACAACTCTGATGAACTCAAGGACGACCCCCGCTAAGTCGTTGGCGCCGCCGCCGGCAAGAAGGGAGGACGGATCTGCTAGTCAGGGAGAGTCAAAATCTCCTGTGGAGAGCAAAACGCCGGACCCGTCGGCGAGCCTTTCGGCAAGACTTGGTGGTATGGTTCTTATGGATAAGGAAGCGGAAGGTCTTGTGTTTGATGATCCAATGCCGGTCGGGCAGAAACGCCATAGATGGGTAGCGGTCGGCAAGGTTTGTTCGCCTCGTCCGCTCAAGGTGTCCGCTCTTGAGAAGACTATGCCTCAGGCCTGGGGTCTGCACCGTGAAGCAAAGTTCAGAGAGATTGGACCAAAAATCTTCTCGTGCAGTTTGGCAGCGAGGGTGACTGGAGACATGTCCTTAACAATGGTACGTGGCAATATGATTTTGCGGTTCTCATGATGAAGGACTATGAAGGAGATACGAGGCCCTCTGAGATGATTTTCGATAAAATAGATGTCTGGGTAAGGGTAACTGACCTACCGCCTGATAAGAGGACTGAAGGTTTTGGTAGGGCGCTCAGGAACTGGCTTGGGGAAATTGTGAAAGTTGATGTTGACAGAGAAGGTGTGGCACGTGGGAACCAACTCAGGGTCCGTGCTAAAATTTTTGTTCTTGAGCCACTTGTTAGAGGTTTCTTTATGAAGAAAACATGTGATGATGAGGACAGGACTTGGTTTGATTTTTTCCTATGATAATATCCCTCACTTTTGTTTTGACTGCGGTTGGCTGGTTCATGTCAATGGTGTGTGTAACCCTCCTGTCGAACCGACGGCACAATGGGGCAGCTCGCTGAGGTCGGATCCTGGTCAAAACGCTACAAGCAAGGAAGGTTCAGCAAGTGGAGCAGCTAGCAGTGGCAATAGCATGGGCAGCTCCAGAATTGGTGATGCACATGGTAGGAGACAGGAGTACTCAAGGGTGAGGGATATGCCCACCAAGAGGAGCCTGGGTGAGGACTTCTCCCATTCTGCTGAGAATCGCAATGGCGATATGCATGGGACGCGAGGTGAAGAGTGTTGGAAATATGCCCCAGAGGCAATAATAAATTAGTTATTATCATATTTCCTTGTTCATGATAATCGTTTATTATCCATGCTATAATTGTGTTGATCGGAAACTCAGATACATCTGTGGATACATAGACAACACCATGTCCCTAGTATGCCTCTAATAGACTAGCTCGTTGATCAAAGATGGCTATGGTTTCCTAGTCATGGACATGAGATGTCATTTGGTAACGGTATCACATCATTAGGAGAATGATGTGATGGACAAGACCCAAACTACAAATGTAGCATATGATCGTGTCAGTTTATTGCTACTGTTTTCTGCATGTCAAGTATATGTTCCTATGACCATGAGATCATGCAACTCACTGACCCCGGAGGAGTGCCTTGTGTGTATCAAATGTCGCAATGTAACTGGGTGACTACAAAGGTACTCTAGAGGTATCTTCGAGGGTGTCTGTTGGGTTGGCATGGATCAAGATTGGGATTTGTTACTCCGTGTGACAGAGAGGTATCTCAGGCCCACTCGGTAATACAATATCACAATAAGCCTTGCAAGCAATGTGACTAAGTGTTAGTTGCGAGATCTTGTACTACGGAACGAGTAAAGAGATTTGCCCGTAACGAGGTTGAACTAGGTATGGAGATACCAACGATCGAATCTTGGGCAAGTAACATACCGAAGAACAAAGGGAACATCATACGAGATTAACTGAATTCTTGACACAGAGGTTCGACCGATAAAGATCTTCGTAGAATATGTAGGAACCAATATGGGCATCCAGGTCCCTCTATTGGTTATTGACCATAGAGGTGTCGCGGTTATGTCTATATAGTTCTCGAACCCGCAGGGTCTGCACACTTAAGGTTCGGTGACGTTTCGGTAGTATAGAGTTATGTATGGTGGTGACCGAAGGTTGTTCGGAGTCCCGTATGAGATCTCGGATGTCACGAGGAGATTCGGAATGGTCTGGAGGTAAAGATTGATATATAGGAAGTCCTGTTTTGGTCACCGAAAAAGTTTCAGGCTCATCGGTAGTGTACCGGGAGTGCCGGTAGTGTACCGGGGGATCATCGGGAGAGGTATTTCGACCGAAGAGGCGGCATGGGCTGTGGGAGGAGTTAAACAAGACCCTAGTGGGATGGCCGAAGCCCCCTCTAAGGGACCATGCGGCTGGAGTGATTTGAGAAGGAAAAAATCCAAAGGTGGAGAGGTGGAAAGAGTTTCCAAGTGGAAAGGAGGAATCCTACTCCTAATAGGATTGGAGTAGGACTCCTCCACGTCCAATTTCGACCAAACCTTGAGGGTTTGAGGATGCCTCCTCCCCTCCCTCCCTCCTATATATACGAGAAGATTTAGAGGAAAAAGCTAACCCTAATAGCCACGTGCTACCTCTCCTCTAGATCGCAGGTTCTCCTCTAGATCGATTTTCAGCGGTGCTTAGGCGAAGCCCTGCTGGAATAGCTCCACCACCATTGCCGCAACGCCGTCTCTCTGCCGAAGAACTCATCTACCTCTCCGCTCCCTCTTGCTAGATTAAGAAGGCGGAGATCGTCATCGAGTTGTACGTGTGCTGAACGCGGAGGTGCCGTCCGTTCGGCGCTAGATCGGAAGGACCGTGATCAAGATCGCGAGACAGATCGTGATGAGATCACGGTACAAATCGTGATGAGTTCGCGGGACGGATCGTGATTGGATCGCGGTACGGATCGTGATGAGATCGCGGGACGCTCGGTGATTTGGATTGCGAAGACGTTCGACTACACCAACCACGTTTCTTAACGCTTCCCGCTTAGCGATCTATAAGGGTATGTAGATCCACTCTCCCTCTCGTAGATGCTCATCACCATGGATAGATCTTGTGTGCGCGTAGGAAATTTTTTGTTTCCCATGCAACGTTCACCAATAGTGGTATCAGAGCTAGGTCTATGTGTAGATGAGATCTCGAGTAGACCACAAAGAGTTTGTGGACGTTGATGCTAAGATTGCTTCCTCCCTTGGTCATGTTTTGGTTTACAGGTATTGTGGGATGAAGCAGCCCGGACCAACCTTACTCGTATGCTTACGAGAGACCAGTTCCATCGACTGACGTGTATCCTCGTTGCACAAAGATGGCTGGCGGGTGTCTGTTTCTCCTACTTTAGTTGGATCGGATTCGATAAAGGCAGTCCTTGATAAGATTGAAAAGCAACTTATGTATCACCGTTATGGTTTTTGCGTAGGTGAGAATTGTTCTTGCTAGATACCTGTAGCAGCCACATAAAACATGCAACAACAATTAGCGGACGTCTAACTTGTTCTTGCAGGGTATGTTGTGATCTGATATGGCCAATTACATGATGATATATATGTGATGTATGATATGATCAAGTTTTGTATAGAATATCACGACTTGCATGTCGTTGAGTACGACAACCGGCAGGAGCCATAGGGTTGTCTTTAATTATTGTATGACCTGCGTGTCAATCATTAAGCGCTATGTAATGCTTTACTTTATCGCTAAATGGTAGCAATAGAAGTACAAGCATGGTGGGCGCGACAACCCCGATGGCGACACGTTGATGGAGATCATGGTGTCATGCCGGTGACGATGGAGATCATGCCGATGCTTTCTAGATGGAGATCAAAACACAAGTTCATGGCCATATCATGTCACTTATGATTTGCATGTGATCTTAATCCTTTTATGCACCTTGTTTTGCTTAGGACGACGGTAGCATTATAAGGTGATCCCTCACTTAAATTTAAAGATGAATTATGTTCTTGCCGAGTGTGCACCGTTGCGAAAGTTCGTCGTGTCGAGACACCACGTGATGATCGGGTGTGATAGACTCTACATTCACATACAACGGGTGCAAGCCAGTGTTGCACATGCAGAACACTCGGGTTAAACTTGACAAGCCTAGCATGTACATACATGGCCTCGGAACACAAGAGACCGAAAGGTCAAACATGAGTCATATAGTAGATATGATCAACATGATGATTTAGACCATTGAAACCACCTCAACTCACGTGATGATCGGACTTGAGTTGGTGAATTTGGATCATGTATCACTCGAATGACCGGAGGGATGTCAATTTGAGTGGGAGTTCTTCAGTAATATAATTAATTGAACTCATTATCATGAACATAGTCAGTAGTGTCTTTGCAAATTATGTTGTAGATTACTTGCTCGCGTTGTAGCTCCCTTGAGATTTTTATATGTTCCTAGAGAAATAGAGTTGAAAGAGGATGGTAGCAATATTGCGGACTGGGCCCGTGATCTGAGGATTGTCCTCATTGCTGCACAGAAGGCTTATGTCCTTAATGCACCGCTCGGTGCGCCACCCCCTCTAGCGTCGTCTGTAAATGTTGTGAACATCTGACAGGCACACTCCGATGACTACTTGATAGTTTAGTGCGTCATGCATTACGGCTTAGAATTGAGGCTCCAAAATGTTTTGAACGTCACGGAACATATGAGATGTTCTAAGAGCTGAAATTGGGATCTCAGGCTCGTGCCCATGTGTGAGATATGAGATCTCGAACAAGATTATTTGCCTGCAAGATGAAGGAGAATAGCTCAATCTTTAAGCATTTGCTCAGATTGTCTAGGTGCTACAATCGCTTGAATCGAGTGAGAGTTGATCTTCTAGATAAGATAGTGATTGATATAGTTCTCCAAGTCACTGTCACTAAGCTACTAGAACTTGGTGATGAACTATAAAATGCCAGGGATAGAAATAATGATCCCTGAGCTGTTCGAGATGTTTGACACTGCGAAGGTAGAAATCCAGAAGGAGCGTCAAGTGCTGATGGTTAGTAAAAACCACTAGTTTCGAGAAGGGCAAGGGCAAAGAGGGAAACTTCATGGATGGCAAGTTAGTTGCTGCTCCAGTGAAGCAACCCAAAGTTGAACCCAAACTCGAGACTAAGTGCTTCGATTATGAGGAGAGCGGTCACTGAAGCGGAACAACCCTAGATACTTGGTAGATATGAAGGTTGGCAATGTCGACAGGAGTATATTTGATATACGTGTTATTGATGTGTACCTTGCTAGTACTCCTAGTAGCACCTAGGTATTGGATACCGGTTCGGTTGCTAAATGTTAGTAACTTGAAATAAAAGCTACGGAATAAACGGGGAACTAGCTAAGGGTGAGGTGACAATGTGTGTTAGAAATGTTTCCAAGGTTGATTTGACCAACATCGCACGCTCTCTCTACCTTCGAGATTAGTGACGAACCTAAATAAATGTTATTTGGTGTTTTGCGTTGAGCATGAACGTGATTAGATCGTGTTTATTGCAAAACAATTATTCATTTAAGTTAGAGAATAATGGTTATTTTGTTTACATGAATAATACCTTCAATGGTCATGCATCCAGTGAGAATGGTTTGTTGAATCTTGATCGTAGTAATACACATGTTCATAACATTGATGCCAAAAGATACAAAGTTAATAATGATAGTAACACATACTTGTGGCACTGCCGCTAAATGTCATATTAGTATAAAGCGCATGAAGAAACTTCATGCTGATGGATCTTTCGACGCATTCGATTTCGAATCGGTTGAGACATGCGAACCATGCCTCTTAGGTAAGATGACTGAGGACCCCGTTTTCCAGATTGATGGAGCGGGCAAGTGATTTATTGGAAATGATACATGTTGATGTATGCAATCCAATGAGTCTTGTAGCGTGCGATGGATATCGATATTTACTTACCTTCACTGATGATTTGAGTAGATATAGTGTATGTTTACTTAATGAAACACAAGTCTGAATTGTTTGAAAAGTTCAAGAAAATTCAGAGTGAAGTTTAAGATCATCGTGACAAGAAAATAAAGATGTCTGCGATATGATCGTGGAGGTGAATATCTGAGTTACAAGTTTGGCATACAACTGTAGACAATGTGAAAGTCGTTTCACAACTCACGCCACCTAGAACACCATAGTGTGATGGTGTGTCCGAACGTCATAGTCGTGCTCTATTGGATATGGTGCGGGCTATGATGTCTCTTATCGTTTTGCTACTATAGTTTTGGGGTTATGCATTAGAGACAACTAGATTCACTTTAAATAGGGCACCATCTAAATCTGTTGAGATGACACCGTGTGAATTATGGTTTGATAGAAACCTAAGCTGTCATTTCTTAATATTTGGGGCTGCGACGCTTGTGTGGAAAAATATTTTCACCTAATGAGCTCGAACCCAAAGCGGACAAATGCATCTTCAGAGATTACCCTAAACACTGATGAGTGAAATACATGATGGAGATTCCACACACTCTTGTGTTTGGATTAATCATGTATTCCATGGTATGTAAAACCACCATATATGTCTGATACTCCAAAGTTGTTGCAAGTATGGATAACCAAAGTGATCAAAGTACTTATCATAGGACAACAGTGAAAGATGTCATTGAGTACTAGAGTAGTAGTGATGACATGTTTTCTCGCAAGCAGAAATCATGAAGAGTTCGGTGTAATATGGTACATCGATACAATCTCCACCATTTCTCCATGTGATTTTCGATTTAATTGAGGTTTTTGTGTGATACACAATATGATGCCACGGTAGTTGGAAATTGTTCCAAACAAGATACTGTGGCGAATTCTATAACAAAGGCTAAGTATGTTGACGCTTTGGAAGCGACAAAGAAGTTGTTGAATCATATAGTTCATTCATGAATTAGTATGGTTCCAAGATGGCTTTGGTCTATGAGACACTATTGCAGATAGTTGCTCCATAGCTCAGCCTGAGGAATCAGGTTTCGACCAATGATTCACACATATGCAAAGCCAAGTCACACAAAATACGAATTTTGTGATAGCGTGAAAACACGAGGATATGCAATGTTCCACACGGAGCCGAAGTTGTCAGATCCATTGGACATCAGGCTATACCACAAGCGAAGCATATTTTACACCAGTATGCCATAGGTGTAAAGTGCATTAGCATTGACTAGATTATTGACTCTAGTGCAAGTGGGAGTCTGTAGGAGATATGCCCTAGAGGCAATAATAAATGTTTTTGATTATCTCCCTGTTCATAATTATGTTTATGTTCCATGCTATAACTGCAATGATTCTCGAGTCTACAAATAAAACGAGGCTTGGAGGGAAACTCATGTGCACGTGTGGGATAATAAACGGTAAAATGTATTCCTAGTCTGGCCTCTAAGACTGGCTCAAGTATTGCATGATGATCCTGTTTTCCTGATCATGGGCATGGCTATGCCGGCAATTTTGAGGGCATAATGTTAGAAGAACATTTGTGTTGAATCGACCCGAATTGATGTTATGCTATGAGATACATTCGTCATAAGTTAATGGTTAATAACACAGAGAAGTTAATGTTTGCATAATTCCTTAGACCATGAGAGTATCGAGTTTCTTCATGCTTGCTTCATGAACTTTGGGGTTTGTTAAACGTCATCTGTAAATGGGTGGCTATTACGGCGGCTTATGGGTTCATGGAAAAGTATGTGAAGTAACTTGATAGCTCAAGATTGGGATTTGCTCCTCCGACGATGGAGAGATATCTCTGGGCCCTCTCGGTGTTACGGTATCCATCATCGTCTGGCCAGACACTTTGTGATTTGATCACGGGGATGTCGGAACACGGGAACGAGAAAAGAGAACAATACCGTTAACGAGGTAACTGGCATAGTGGACAAGTTGTTGATCCATGAGGATGCCAACACGTCTCACCTCGGGTATTTGTAACATATACCGAAGCAACAGGAATAGCACACAACAACTGGAGGTTCACTCCAATATTTATTCGTGTGGGTATAGGGATCGATATGGGTGTCCACGGCTCCGATGTTGATCATTGATCGGAAGGTTTTCCGGGTCATGTCTATGCTTCACCGAACCTATAGGGTCACATGCTTAAGGGTCATCTATCTGTTGAATACTAGACAGGGAGTCTGAGAGAAAATCACCGAAAAGTTTCGGACATCGGAAAAGTTTCGGACAGTGGAAAAGTTCCGTAGACAGGTCACCGGAACAGTTTCGGTGAAACTGAAAAGTTGTTTCAAGGGATACCATTAAGTCAAATTGGTTTCGGCACATGCCTGATAATTCTTGGAGGGTGCCAGAATCATTCTGGAAACTTCTGGGCATTTTCCGGAAGAATAACCGGAAATGTTCCGGAGCTGCCGGAACTGCTTCAGATGCTTTTCGCAGATGAAAATCACTATTCCGGAATTGTTCCAGATCGCATTGAAAATTATTTTAGTGGGGTACTAGAATTGTTCTAAGCCCACATAAATATTTTTAGTTTGAGCGGACGCTGAAAAATGTCGTCGTGAATAGTGAAAGTGCTTTTTGGACTACTTTATGGAAAGCCACCTTTTGGGCCTTTGCTCCAAAAGATCTTGGGGATGACATGGATGGATTGGAGCCATGTTTTGGGCCCCACATGAGGGTGTGGCCGGCCACATGGTGGACTCCTTCATGGAGTCCCTCTTGTTCCTTGGTTTCACTTTTATGCCCTTGTGGAAGGACTTCATTCATGTGCATTTTGGGTTTTATTGTAAAACCACCCTACCCCTTGGTTTTCCTATAAATAGAGGAGATGTGGGCTGCCATTTCTTCATCCTTGTGCTCTCATACACATGCTTTGCTTTGCAAGCTCTCTCTCTCTCCCTCCCAGCGAAATAGTTTCGTAGAGCCGAAAGGCTGTCTGGGTTCTGGCAGGAACTAGTTCTGGACGGCGAAGCCGTGCCGGATAGATGACACCGTATGTGTGCAACTCTGTAGAGAGATTGTAGTTTCGGTCCTAGTTCGAGAGTGCCTCCCAAAGGGCTGTCAATGTGACCATCCGAGTTTTGGAGGTCCTCCCAAAGGGTTGTCCGAGTGACAGTCTGAGCTTCGGAGGTCCTCCCGAAGGGCTGTCCGCGACACCGTCCGGGGGACTGTCCGACCGCCTCCCGGAGGGCTGTCCGCGGGGCAGATGAGGGTATACATCCTCGCGGTTGGGAGGTTGTAAATCCTAGCTGCAGGGATCTGCATCGCCGATCATCATCAACTCTACTTCCGTTGTGCTACGAGTCGGAAACGAAAAGATCAAACCTTGTATGCAGTCTTCATAGTGGTCCTGAGCTAGTGCGTAGGTCGGAAATTTTTGTTTTCTACTGCGTTACCCTACAGTGGCATCAAGAGCCGTGTTATGCGTAGATACAGGTTGCGATCTAGAATACATGGAGATGTATGGGTGTTTCATAATATAATTAGGTAGTAGATGAGATCTATTACTGAAAATTATTTGTGCGGGTAGCAGATGAAATATGTAACCCGATGTTCTTGTTGCTTCCCTGGAATTTGCGTAGTCCTGATCTTAACGGAATGGTGGAATCTCACAAAGTTTTGGCAATCCGTGATCCTTTCATGCTGCTCCTGAGTATGCTGATTGACAGATGAATGAAGTGCTAACAGTTCTTTGGGTTCCACCATAGTTGAGAAAGATGGATGTTTCGCAGATGAAAGGGCAATGCAGATGTGATCTGCACGGGGGTCACGCGTATGACGAAGTTTAGTATGGGGCTCGAGATTTTATTATCTCGTGTTTCATACACCCTGGATTGTTAATCTAGCAACTTGAATTATCATACTTGATGATGGACGTTGGTAGCTTCGGTTTGTTTCGAAACCTTAGAAGCCACGAAAAACAAGTTTTTGCATGGACCGATTAGAGGCGTCTAACTTGGTTTTGCAGGATGGTTTGCATGTGCATGTGATGTGGTATAGCAGTGTTCATAATAATTTGATTATGTATGAGATGACTATATGATGTAAATTGATTAACATGACCTGCGTGTCATGATTCGACATGATGGTTGGAGCCATATGATTGCACTTTAATGACCTGCGTGTCAACCTTATGTAATGCACTTATTTTATTAAGCTATAGAGATAGCAATATTATTTGGTGCATCAAAAAGGTGGTGGCAATCTTCGCAAAGGTGAACACCGATGCGAATGCCGAAGACGAAGAAATACTTGACTTCTCTGTCAGAAGGGGCTATACCATGTCATGCTAATTATGAATTGCTTGAGATGTTTATCCCTCTTGATGCACCCTTCTTGATTGCGTGGTAGTCGCTTTTTATTAGGGTGATCTCTCACTTAGAATATCAAGTAGTTAGTGTTCTCCCAAGTGTAGCACCGTCACGGCACCTATCTCTTCGGGGTATCACATGGTTACATGGGTACGAACGATTAGAGAAGTGTGAGGCGGGTGAGTTGAGACCTCGCAGCGAGATCACTTGGTTGTCTTGACGTTCAGGCATGAAAGTCATGAGCTCGGAACACACGCATCGAAAGATGAACAAGAGTCACATAGAGATGTGATTGGCAAGTTGGCCTACCGATTGCAATTCTCGTCACTTGAGATGGATACATCCTTGGCGTTGAATTGTAATTTGGATCTTGAATCACTCACAATCAATTATGAGAGATATTGATTTGAGTGGGAGCGCACTGTAGAATTAACTTGTTTTAATTCTCAGTGCAATTTATTTTGAACACTGTCTAAGTGTGGTTTGCAAAATAGTTGTAGAATAATGGCTCACGTTTCCACCTTCCCTATTAAAATTGAATAACTGTTAAATATCTGGTTAAAACTTTACGGTTGGTAACGTAATGTGAGGATTGTCCTCAAGAGTGCCGAGAAGGACTTGTCCTATCGCATGTTTTCGGTATTCTCCCGCTAATGCTATGGATGATATGACTCTCGTCCTTCGATCCAAAAAGCTAAAATTCCGTTACGGTCAAGTCAAATATGTTTGCTTCCATGAGACCGAAACTTCAAAAGTTCGGATAGTTATGTGATATTCATGGAATCTGAAAGTCATTTTCAGAGACAAACAAAAGCTAAAAGATATGAGATATCCAAAGCAATGTTTATTTGCAAACTATTAGTAAAGGAGTTTACTATGCATTAGACTGATAAGAGAGGGATCCAGGAGAACGCCTGTCATATGATGAAAGGTGAATAAAACAACAACTTAAAGAGAAAGGAAGTGTCCGAAGGGTGTTTGTAAGACTTTCACGCCTAGGAAGTCCGGGGCTAATGCCACTCTTAAGTTGGGTGCTTCTTCTAAGAGTAGGAGAAATACTGAAAAGTTAAACTGTTAGAAATATAATGGCAAAAGGAAAGAAGACTGGAATATCCAGCTCATGTATGAATGTCATACAAGTTTTTGATGTATAGAAGGCTGGTCAAAGATATAGTTCTTGGGAATTATGGTTAAACATGTTAATCACTAATTCTTGGGTATTGTGAGTTGGTCACAAAGATACCCGCTCGATTGCATTCTGTTGCAACTCGATGTAAGAACTACTATGGCCTGAAAGACTAGCCAGGAATGAGGTTTAGATACACGTAGGGAACATAGTAAATGTTACTATGCCTTCCATCGGTGTATTCCCTATGTATTAAGTTTCATAATTCATTTTAGAGTTTCATACACTCTAGCCCTTTGCATAAGGTATCTTGCAAGAAGGTTGTTCATAAGAGAACTTTTCATGTTCGGTGTTATGAATAACATAAGGGCCATACTTTCATCATGACTGAGACGTATGTTATGAATATTGATGGAAATATGATACATCCATAACACTGATGCTAAATGTCGCAAGACTAAAAGAATACCACATATGTCTGGCACTGCATTTGGTCACATTGGAGAAACCCGCATGGAAAATTCCATTATGATGGATTTTGAAGTCGTTTGATTTTGAATCATCTAACACTTGCGACTTTCCTCCAAAAGGTGAACTAACTAAAATACCGTTCATAGGCCATAAGGAACGAGCAAAGAACTTATTGGTAATCATACATTATGATGTGTAGTCAAATAAATGTTGTTGCAAACAGTGGATTTGTCTACCTTCAAAAATGACTCAAGTAGATATATGGATATTTACTTGATGAGACGTAAGTCTGGATCTTTTGAAATCATTCGAAAGGTTTTCAAAAATGAAGTAGAAGTTATTGTACCAAGAAAATTATGTTTCTGCAATTTGATTGCGGAAAGGAATATTTGAGTTACAAGTTTAGCGATTGTCTGATGAGTTGTGAAAAGAGTTTCATAACTTGCACCTCCCGGAACACCACTGCAAGTGGAAAGTCCGTGAAGATGTAATCGAACCATTTATGACATGGTAAGATCAAAGATGACATAAATAGATTTGCCATTATCCCTTTTATAGAGTGATGCTTTAGAGACTGCGACTTTTACACTAAAAAGAGATCCATCAGGCCTATTGAAATGACGCTACGGTATGGTACGCCCAACCATGTTATATCTTTTCTTAACATTTGGAATATGGGGCTTGTGTAAAAGGTTGCAAATCCATTCCAAATCAGACAAGTGCTATTTTGTATGGTTATCCCAAGTCATTGGGTATTCCCCCACCACTATACCGAGGCAAAGGGTTTTGCCACAAAACGGTATGCTTTTAAAGAGAATAGTTCTTACAAAAGGTGAGTGGGAGGACAGTGCAACTCGACGAGATAACCAGTATCTTCGTCATCAGTTCAAAGGAAAGAAACCTTGGAAGTGAATCTGTTGTTTCCTACTATGACTGATACGTAAGTCTCTACAATAAAATGTATGGACTTCAGTTGAACGTGTAGCTGAACCACGTAGGCAAAGCTCATGCAAACCTATCAGGTGCGCAAACGAGATATTGTTGTTGGACAACAGTATACCTACAATACACAAGGAAGCGTTGATGGGCCCTGACTCCGGGATCGGCTAAATGCCAATACAATCCGAGATAGTTTCCATATAAGTGATTCAAGATTAAAACCTTGATACACCTTCAGAGGACTTAGAGTCCAACGAATATTTATGGAACTGAAAACTGGTACGGATAAAAATGTTTTATCCATAAAGCTCGACTTGTTGAAATAACAAGTTCAAGGAGTTGACTACGATGAGGTTGTTTCACCGTAGCGATGCTTAAGGTCGGTTCGGGTTGAACTAGCAATTAATACATATATCAATCATGAGATATGAAACATGGATGACAAAAGGATTTCCATCTGATGGAAATGAAACCTAGGACTTGTATGTGATACAGTCCAAAGTAATTTGTTGATCCAGAGGATGCTAGTAAGTATGCAAACTTCAGAGTTCCAGCGATGGACAGAAGAGAGCAAAGCGGAAGTTGCAATCTTCGTTTTTGATGGAATGGTCAAAGGAGTTTGACTTCATCAAATGGGTATCGAAGATGCTTGTGATTCAAGAAAGTAAGTGGGAGCATAATACTATTTCTAAAAACCTTGTGTACTTGACACATTGTTAATTGGAAATAAATTTCTTGACACGAATTAGGACTTCATTTGAAAATAGTTTTTTAGATGAAGTTCTTAGGCTAAATAGCCTCAATATTAGGCATGATGATCTATGGAGATAGATTTACCTAATGGGGCTAAGAAATGAATACATATTGACAAGGTGCTAAAACCTTTTAGCATTTAAAACGCCAAGGAGTGATTCTTGCCGAAGTCACATGGAAAGAGTTTTTGCAAGACTTAGTGTCCCAAAACACTGATGAGTGAAATACATGATGGAGATTCCACACACTCTTGTGTTTGGATTAATCATGTATTCCATGGTATGTAAAACCACAATATATGTCTGATACTCCAAAGTTGTTGCAAGTATGGATAACCAAAGTGATCAAAGTACTTATCATAGGATAACAGTGAAAGATGTCATTGAGTACTAGAGTAGTAGTGATGACATGTTTTCTCGCAAGCAGAAATCATGAAGAGTTCGGTGTAATATGGTACATCGATACAATCTCCACCATTTCTCCATGTGATTTTCGATTTAATTGAGGTTTTTGTGTGATACACAATATGATGCCACGGTAGTTGGAAATTGTTCCAAACAAGATACTGTGGCGAATTCTATAACAAAGGCTAAGTATGTTGACGCTTTGGAAGCGACAAAGAAGTTGTTGAATCATATAGTTCATTCATGAATTAGTATGGTTCCAAGATGGCTTTGGTCTATGAGACACTATTGCAGATAGTTGCTCCATAGCTCAGCCTGAGGAATCAGGTTTCAACCAATGATTCACACATATGCAAAGCCAAGTCACACAAAATACGAATTTTGTGATAGCGTGAAAACACGAGGATATGCAATGTTCCACACGGAGCCGAAGTTGTCAGATCCATTAGACATCAGGCTATACCACAAGCGAAGCATATTTTACACCAGTATGCCATAGGTGTAAAGTGCATTAGCATTGACTAGATTATTGACTCTAGTGCAAGTGGGAGTCTGTAGGAGATATGCCCTAGAGGCAATAATAAATGTTTTTGATTATCTCCCTGTTCATAATTATGTTTATGTTCCATGCTATAACTGCAATGATTCTCGAGTCTACAAATAAAACGAGGCTTGGAGGGAAACTCATGTGCACGTGTGGGATAATAAACGGTAAAATGTATTCCTAGTCTGGCCTCTAAGACTGGCTCAAGTATTGCATGATGATCCTGTTTTCCTGATCATGGGCATGGCTATGCCGGCAATTTTGAGGGCATAATGTTAGAAGAACATTTGTGTTGAATCGACCCGAATTGATGTTATGCTATGAGATACATTCGTCATAAGTTAATGGTTAATAACACAGAGAAGTTAATGTTTGCATAATTCCTTAGACCATGAGAGTATCGAGTTTCTTCATGCTTGCTTCATGAACTTTGGGGTTTGTTAAACGTCATCCGTAAATGGGTGGCTATTACGGCGGCTTATGGGTTCATGGAAAAGTATGTGAAGTAACTTGATAGCTCAAGATTGGGATTTGCTCCTCCGACGATGGAGAGATATCTCTGGGCCCTCTCGGTGTTACGGTATCCATCATCGTCTGGCCAGACACTTTGTGATTTGATCACGGGGATGTCGGAACACGGGAACGAGAAAAGAGAACAATACCGTTAACGAGGTAACTGGCATAGTGAACAAGTTGTTGATCCATGAGGATGCCAACATGTCTCACCTCGGGTATTTGTAACATATACCGAAGCAACAGGAATAGCACACAACAACTGGAGGTTCACTCCAATATTTATTCGTGTGGGTATAGGGATCGATATGGGTGTCCACGGCTCCGATGTTGATCATTGATCGGAAGGGTTTCCGGGTCATGTCTATGCTTCACCGAACCTATAGGGTCACATGCTTAAGGGTCATCTATCTGTTGAATACTAGACAGGGAGTCTGAGAGAAAATCACCGAAAAGTTTCGGACACCGGAAAAGTTTCGGACAGTGGAAAAGTTCCGTAGACAGGTCACCGGAACAGTTTCGGTGAAACTGAAAAGTTGTTTCAAGGGATACCATTAAGTCAAATTGGTTTCGGCACATGCCTGATAATTCTTGGAGGGTGCCAGAATCATTCTAGAAACTTCTGGGCATTTTCCGGAAGAATAACCGGAAATGTTCCAGAGCTGCCGGAACTGCTTCAGATGCTTTTCGCAGATGAAAATCACTATTCCGGAATTGTTCCAGATCGCAGTGAAAATTATTTTAGTGGGGTACTAGAATTGTTCTAAGCCCACATAAATATTTTTAGTTTGAGCGGACGCTGAAAAATGTCGTCGTGAATAGTGAAAGTGCTTTTTGGACTACTTTATGGAAAGCCACCTTTTGGGGCTTTGCTCCAAAAGATCTTGGGGATGACATGGATGGATTGGAGCCATGTTTTGGGCCCCACATGAGGGTGTGGCCGGCCACGTGGTGGACTCCTTCATGGAGTCCCTCTTGTTCCTTGGTTTCACTTTTATGCCCTTGTGGAAGGACTTCATTTATGTGCATTTTGGGTTTTATTGTACAACCACCCTACCCCTTGGTTTTCCTATAAATAGAGGAGATGTGGGCTGCCATTTCTTCATACTTGTGCTCTCATACACATGCTTTGCTGTGCAATCTCTCTCTCTCCCTCCCAGCGAAATAGTTTCGTAGAGCCGAAAGGCTGTCTGGGTTCCGGCAGGAACTAGTTCTGGACGGCGAAGCCCTGCCGGATAGATGACACCGTATGTGTGCAACTCTGTAGAGAGATTGTAGTTTCGGTCTTAGTTCGAGAGTGCCTCCCGAAGGGCTGTCAATGTGACCATCGGAGTTTTGGAGGTCCTCCCGAAGGGCTGTCCGAGTGACAGTCCGAGCTTCGGAGGTCCTCCCGAAGGGCTGTCCGCGACACCGTCTGGGGGACTGTCCGACCGCCTCCCGGAGGGCTGTCCGCGGGGCAGATGAGGGTATACATCCTCGCGGTTGGGAGGTTGTAAATCCTAGCTGCAGGGATCTGCACCGCCGATCGTCATCAACTCTACTTCCGCTGTGCTACGAGTCGGTAACGAAAAGATCAAACCTTGTATGCAGTCTTCATAGTGGTCCTGAGCTAGTGCGTAGGTCGGAAATTTTTGTTTTCTGCTGCGTTACCCTACACTACGAGCTATGGAGAAGCGATGATGGGCCCAGATTCCCACAAATGGTTAGAGGCCATGAAATCCGACAAAGGATCCATGTATGAAAACCAATTATAGACTTTGGTAGACTTGCTCGTTGGACAGCAGATCGTCGAGTACAAATGGACCTTTAAAATGAAGACAGACGCTGATGGTAAATGTTACCATTTATAAATCTCGACTTGTTGCAAAGAAGTTTACGACAAGTTAAATGAGTTGACTGCAATGAGACTTTCTCACTCGTAGCGATGCTAAAGTCTGTTGGAATTATGTTAGTAGTTGCTGCATTTTTCAATTATGAAATCTGGCAGATGGATGTCAAACCATCATTTCCTTAACGGTTTACTTGAGGAAAGGTTATATGTGATACAACAAGAAGGTTTTGTCAATCCTAAGGATGCTAAAAGGTGAGCAAGCTTTAGTGATCCTTCTATGGACTGAAGCAAGCATCTCGGAGTTTGAATATACACTTGGATGAGGTGATCAAAGTTTTTGAGTCTATACAAAGTTTATGAGAAACTTGTATTTGCAATAAAGTGAGTGGGAGCACTATAGAGTTTCTGATAAGTATATGTGGATGACATATTGTTGATCGGAAATAATGTAGAATTTCTGAAAAGCATGAATGGTTGTTTGAAAAGTGATTTTCGAAGGAAGACCTGGATAAAGCTACCTAATTGTTGAGCATCAAGATCTATAGAGATAGATCAAGATGTTTGATGAGACTTTCAAGGAGTACATTGTTGGGGAACGTTGCATGGGAAACAAAAAATTTCCTACGCACACACAAGATCTATCCATGGTGATGAGCATCTATGAGAGGGAGAGTGGATCTACATACCCTTGTAGATCGCTAAGCGGGAAGCGTTAAGAAAAGCGGTTGGTGTAGTCGAACGTCTTCGCGATCCAAATCGCCGAGCATCCCGCGATCTCATCACGATCCATCCCACAATCCAATCACGACCCATCCCACGAACTCATCACGATCCATCCCGCGAACTCATCATGATCTGTTCCGCGATCTCATCACGATCCGTCTCGCGATCTTGATCACGGTCCTTCCGATCTAGCGCCGAACGGACGACACCTCTGCGTTCAGCACGCGTACAGCTTCATGACGATCTCCACCTTCTTTATCTAGCAAGAGGGAGCGGAGAGTTAGAAGAGTTCTCCGGCAGCATGACGATGCTCCCGCGATGGTGGTGGAGCTATTCCGGCAGGGCTTCGCCTAAGCACTGCAGAAAACCGATCTAGAGGAGAAACTATGCACTGGAGGAACGGGTAGCACGTGGCTGAAAATCTAATGCCAAAAACCCTAAAACCTCTAGTATATATAGGAGGAAGAGAGGAGGAGGCTGGGATCCCAAGGATCCAGCCCTTGGGTCGGCCGAACCAAGGAGGATTGGACGATTCCTCCTCCAATCCTAGTAGGACTAGGACTCCTGCTTATTTTTGCCTTTTCTGCCTTTTTCCACCTTTTTCTCTTTGGGATTTTCTTCCCAGCCGCATGGGCCTTGTGTGGGACTTACACCAGCCCACTAAGGGCTGATGTTCACTCTCCCATAGACCATGTAGCCTCTTGGGTCTAAATACCCCTCCCGATGGTCTCCCGGTACACTATCGGCACTCCCGGTACACTACCGATGAGCCCGAAACCTTTCCGGCGACCAAAACATGACTTCTTATATATCAATCTTTACCTTCGGACCATTCCGGAGCTCCTCGTGATATCTGGGATCTCATCCGGGACTCCGAACAACATACGGTCACCACCATACATAACTCTATACTACCGAAACGTCACTGAACCTTAAGTGTGCAGACCCTGCGGGTTCGAGAACTATGTAGACATGACCGAGACACCTCTACGGTCAATAACCAATAGCGGGACCTAGATGACCATATTGGTTCCTACATATTCTACAAAGATCTTTATCGGTCGAACCTCTATGTCAAGGATTCAGTTAATCCCGTATGATGTTCCCTTTGTTCTTCGATATGTTACTTGCCCGAGATTCGATCGTCGGTATCTCCATACCTAGTTCAACCTCGTTACCGGCAAGTCTTTTTACTCATTACATAATACAAGATCCCATGACTAACACTGAGTCACATTGCTTGCAAGGCTTATTGTGATGTTGTATTACCGAATGGGCCCTGAGATACCTCTCCGTCACACGAAGTAACAAATCCCAGTCTTGATCCATGCCAACCCAATAGACACCCTCGGAGATACCTGTAGAGCACCTTTATAGTCATCCAATTACGTTGTGACGTTTGATACACACAAGGTACTCCTCCGGTGTCAGTGAGTTGCATGATCTCATGGTCATAGGAACATATACTTGACATGCAGAAAACAGTAGCAATAAACTGACATGATCATAGGCTACGTTTGTAGTTTGGGTCTTGTCCATCACATCATTCTCCTAATTATGTGATCCCGTTACCAAATGACATCTCGTGTCCATGACTAGGAAACCATAGCCATCTTTGATCAACGAGCTAGTCTATTAGAAGCATACTAGGGACATGGTGTTGTCTATGTATCCACACATGTATCTGAGTTTCCGATCAACACAATTATAGCATGGATAATAAACGATTATCATGAATAAGGAAATATGATAATAACTAATTTATTATTGCCTCTAGGGCATATTTCCAACATACATACCTTGACAAGATTTTGAAAGAGTTCAAAATGGATCAGTCAGAGAAAGAGTTCTCGACTGATTTGTAAGGTGTGAATTGAGTGAGACTCAAAGCTCGACCACGGAAGAAGAAACAGAAAGGACGAATGTCGTCCCCTATGCCTTAGCCATAGGCTCTGTATAGTATGCCATGCTGTGTACCGCACCTGTGTGTGCCTTGCCATGAGTCCATCAAGGGGTACAAGAGTGATCCAGGAGTGGATCACTGGACAGCGGTCAAGATTATCCTTAGTAACTAAAATACTAAGGAGATGTTTCTCAATTATGGAGGTGATAAATAGTTCGTCGTAAAGAGTTACGTCGATGCAAGCTTTAACACCAATCCGGATGACTCGTAGTAGCAATCTGGATACATATAGTGGAGCAGCCATTTGGAATAGTACAAAGTGGAGTGTGGTAGCAGTGTTTACAGTTTGACATACATATTTGCAAAGTACACACGGATCTGAATGTCACAGACCCGTTGACTATAAGACCTCTCTCACGTGCAAAGCATGATCGAGCCCCAGAACTAATTGGGTGTTAGATTCATAACAATGCGAATCACATGGTGATGTGAACTAGATTATTGACTCTAGTGCAAGTGGGAGACTGTTGGAAATATGCCCTAGAGGCAATAATAAATTAGTTATTATCATATTTCCTTGTTCATGATAATCGTTTATTATCCATGCTATAATTGTGTTGATCGGAAACTCAGATACATGTGTGGATACATAGACAACACCATGTCAATAGTATGCCTCTAATAGACTAGCTCGTTGATCAGAGATGGCTATGGTTTCCTAGTCATGGACATGAGATGTCATTTGGTAATGGGATCACATCATTAGGAGAATGATGTGATGGACAAGACCCAAACTACAAATGTAGCATATGATCGTGTCAGTTTATTGCTACTATTTTCTGCATGTCAAGTATATGTTCCTATGACCATGAGATCATGCAACTCACTGACACCGAAGGAGTGCCTTGTGTGTATCAAATGTCACAACGTAACTGTGTGACTATAAAGGTACTCTACAGGTATATCCGAGGGTGTCTGTTGGGTTGGCATGGATCAAGACTGGGATTTGTTACTCCGTGTGATGGAGAGGTATCTCAAGGCCCACTCGGTAATACAACATCACAACAAAGCCTTGCAAGCAATGTGACTAAGTGTTAATCACGGGATCTTGTATTACGGAATGAGTAAAGAGACTTGCCAGTAACAAGGTAGAACTCGGTATGGAGATACCAACGATCGAATCTCAGGCAAGTAACATACCGAAGAACAAAGGGAACATCATACGGGATTAACTGAATCCTTGACATAGAGGTTCAACCGATAAAGATCTTCGTAGAATATGTAGGAACCAATATGGGCATCCAGGTCCTGCTATTGTTTATTGACCGTAGAGGTGTCTCGGTCATGTCTACATAGTTCTCGAACCCGTAAGGTCTAAACACTTAAGGTTCAGTGACGTTTCGGTAGTATAGAGTTATTTATGGTGGTGACCGAAGGTTATTCGGAGTCCCGGATGAGATCCCGGACGTCATGAGGAGCTCCGGAATGGTCCAGAGGTAAATATTGATATATAGGAAGTCCTGTTTTGGTCGCCGGAAAAGTTTCGGACTCATCGGTAGTGTATCGGGAGTACCGGTAGTGTACCGGGGGACCATCGGGAGAGGTATTTCGACCCAAGAGGCTACATGGGCTGTGAGAGGAGGTAAGACATCCCCTGGTGGGCTGGCCGAAGCCTCCTCTAAGGGCCCATGTGGCTAGAGTAGTTTGAGAAGGAAAAAATCCAAAGGTGGAGAGGTGGAAAGAGTTTCCAAGTGGAAAGGAGGAATCCTACTCCTAATAGGATTGGAGTAGGACTACTACACCTCCAATTTCGACCAAAGCTTGAGGGTTTGAGGCTGCCTCCTCCCCTCCCTCCCTCCTATATATACTATAGGATTTATAGGAAAAAAAATCTAACCCTAATAGCCACGTGCTACCTCTCCTCTAGATCGCAGTTTCTCCTCTAGATCGGTTTGCAGCGGTGCTTAGGCGAAGCCCTGTTGGAATAGCTCCACCACCATCGCCGCAACACCGTCGCGCTGCCGGAGAACTCATCTACCTCTACGCTCCCTCTTGCTGGATCAAGAAGGCGGAGATCGTCATCGAGTTGTACGTGTGTTGAACACGGAGGTACCGTCCGTTTGGCGCTAGATCGGAAGGACCGTGATCAAGATCTCGAGACAGATCGTGATGAGATCGCAGGACAGATCATGATGAGTTTGCGGGACGGATCGTGATTGGATCACGGGACGGATCATGATGAGATCGTGGGACGCTCGGCGACTTGGATCGCGAAGATGTTCGACTACACCAATCGCATTTCTTAACGCTTCCCGCTTAGCGATCTACAAGGGTATGTAGATCCACTCTCCCTCTCGTAGATGCTCATCACCATGGATAGATCTTGTGTGCGCGTAGGAAATTTTTTGTTTCCCATGCAACGTTCACCAACAAAGAGGTTGACAACCCGGGTAAGGACAGGAATAGGCGTGACTCGGCAAGGGGCCACGATCTCCGGGAGGACTTGGAATCACGGCGTGAGCATGACCTCAGGGCGAAGCTGATGGACCAGCAGTCTCGACAGCATCTGGATGACAGCTGGGAGGCAGAAAGAAGGAGGAAAGGGAAAGATAAATCACCGGGTCATGGGCAGCGTGAGGAGAATGTGTGTCGGGTTAGGCCATCGGGCCAACCCGATATGCATGGCTTGCATGGGAGATCTCGTGGACGCTACGTCAGGAAGCCCAGGGTGGATTCTAATCAAAACCAGAGAGAGGCTGTTAGGGACAGGTATGAACATGCGGGGAGGAAGAGGAGGCCAAAGCAAGCCTGGGTGCCTAAGGGTGACCTGGGCAAGAGGGGCAATACATATGTTTTCATTCGCGATACGAGGCAAAAAACATCCTTGATGTTTGAGCGCATCTCTGATAACAAACGTAGATCGGCAGACCCCGATGGCCGGGGCCGCCGGGAGCAATGAATATGCTGGCCTGGAACTGTCGAGGCTTGGGGTTGGACTCGATAGTCGATGAACCCCGTGACCTGGTTAGGTCCCATAACCCAACGGTGGTGTTTTTGTGTGAAACAAAAAAGAGTGCAAGGGCTATGGAGAAGCTGAAATGGAGTTTGGGTTTTAGGAGTGGGGTGGCAGTGAGTTGTGTAGGGCAAAGTGGTGGTCTTGCCCTATGGTGGAGGGAGCATGTGCAGGTGACGATTCGGCAGTGGTGCCAGTATTTTCTTGATGCTGAATTGGTACTGGAAAGTAAAACCTTTAGAATCACTGGATTCTACGGGGATCCAGACACTGAGAAAAGAAATAAATCATGGGACGCATTAAGATACTTGCGGACACAGGACAGCCTCCCTTGGCTGTGTGTGGGAGACTTTAATGAGGCCATGTTCCAATATGACCAGCAAGGCGGCAATTTGAGAAGTTTCTCACACATGGAAGATTTCAGAGACTGTTTAGCGGATTGTGGCCTGGCTGACCTAGGGTTCTCCGGATACTGATATACATGGGATAACAGGAGAGATGGTGATGCAAATGTGCAGGTCCGGCTTGACCGTGCAACATGTAATGATGCTTTTTTGGAGATGCTTCCAGAGACCCATGTTGAACACTTAATCACAGAGGAGTCAGATCACTTAGCGCTTCTTGTGCGCGTGTTGGAGACTGCTCCAACACAGAGACAGAGAGGGGCGAGCTCTTTCCGCTTCGAGGAGGCATGGACAAAGCATGATGATTATGAACGTATGGTTACGGAGGCTTGGGCGGCGGCGAACTCGGGATCCTCGGAAATAGCTGCGGTCTGGGACAAAATCCACCGGGTGTCAGGCGATATGCAGAGATGGAGCCATGTTGTGTTCAGATCCATTAGAAAACAAATCTCCCAACCAAAAGGTCATCTTGAAGAGGCGAAGACGAGAGCTCTGGAATCGGGCTCCTCATTGGAGGTGCGCGGTGTAGAGGGACAGCTCAGAGAGATATATGCGAGGGAGGAGATTGCCTACATGCAAAGATCTCGCGTGGATTGGCTTAAGGAGGGCGACCAGAACACAAAGTATTTTCAGGGTCAGGTCTCCCATAGGAAGAGAAAAAACACGGTACGTGTGCTGCGGCGTGATGATGGAACGAGATGCATGGTGGACGCAGAGATGAGGGAGTTGGCCGCGGCTTTCTATGAGCTGTTGTTCACGTCGGAGGGCTCGGCTGGCGCACAAGAACTCCTTGACAACATCACCCCGGCTGTCTCGGAGGATATGAATGCGCAGCTTATGGCGAGGGTGACCGATGAGGAGATTGAGGGTGCTTTATTTCAGATGGGTCCGACAAAGGCCCCGGGCCCGGACAGACTGCCCACGCTATTCTACCAACCACACTGGCTGATGGTGAGAGGAGATGTCTATCGTGCGTTCCGGGATTTCCTGGAAGGTGTGGCTGCGCCGAACTCGTTCAATGCCACCGTGATTGTGATGATTCCGAAAGTGAACTCACCAGAGTTGATTTCGCAGTTTCGACCCATCAGTTTGTGTAATGTCCTGTACAAAATCGCTGCAAAGGTGCTTGCGAACAGATTAAAGGTAATTCTTCCGGTGCTTGTCTCTGAGGAACAGAGTGCATTTGTACCGGGAAGACTTATCACGGATGATGTCCTTGTGGCATATGAGTGTGTACATGCGATCAGAACACGTAAACGGAAGTAACCTTTGTGTGCTGTAAAGTTGGACATGACTAAGGCGTATGACAGAGGCGAGTGGGTTTTCCTCGAACAGATGTTGGCCAAATTTGGTTTTGCGGCGGGGTGGATCACTATGGTGATGAGGTGTGTGACCTCAGCCAGATTTACGGTGAAACTGAATGGTGGTCTCTCCAGAGGTTTTGTTCCTTCGAGGGGCCTTAGACAAGGTGACCCGCTATCCCTGTATTTATTCTTGTTCTGTGTTGAGGGATTTTCAGCCATGTTGAAGAAAGCTCAGGAAGAGGGCAGTATTAAAGGGGTGGGTTTTGGGAGCACTGGCCCCCAAGTCACACACCTCTTGTTTGCAGATGATAGTATTATGTTTATGCAGAGCACTCCGGATAATGTTCAAGTGCTGAAGAGCATCCTGGTCAGGTATGAGGCAGCATCAGGGCAGAAAGTGAACCTTCAAAAGTCGTCTATTTTCTTTTGGAAAAGGTTGTGGGCAGCAGCAAAAAGATGTCCTGAAGCAGGCTATTTGCATTGAACAAGAAGCTCTCAGTGAGAGATATTTGGGACTCCGAACGGTGGTGGGGAGATCCAAAGATGGCACTTTCAGATATGTCACGGAGTGCTCCAAGGGTAAGGTAACTGGATGGAAGGGACAAGGTCTTTCCAAGAAGGCAAGAGAAGTTCTTGTGAAATCTGTCTTACAGGCGACTCCTACTTTTACCATGAGTTGTTTCCACCTCCCAAAGAAGATGTGCCAGAACCTGACTTCAATCTCCTCAAAATTCTGGTGGGGTGCAATGAATGGTGAAAGGAAAGTACATTGGATCGCGTGGGATAAGATGTGCCAATCTAAACGAACAGGTGGTATGGGCTTCCATGACCCTGAGGCGTTTAACCAGGCGTTATTAGCAAAGCAGGCATGGAAGATTCTGCAAGTCCCGGACTCCGTTTGTGCCAGGGTTCTTCATGCGCGCTATTTCAGTGACACTTCTATTATGAGTGCCACTTGCCCGTCGGGTGGATCATACACATTCCGGAGCATTCTTCATGGGAGAGATCTGCTATGGGAGGGAATTATATGGCGCATCGAAGATGATTCAACAGTGAACATTCATCATGACCCATGGATCCCGCGCCAAGGATCGCTGTTGCCACTGAGCGCAGTTTATACCCAAGGCGTGGTGAAGGTGGCTCATCTTCTGGACCATACGGGCACTACATGGGATGACGCCAAGCTATAGGAGATGTTTTCGATGGACGATGCTGCTGACATAAAACAGATCGTTGTAGGAGGCCCGGGTGTGCAGGATTATATGACATGGAACTTCACAAAAGATGGCGTTTTTATGGTGAGATCGGCATACCATCTGAGTATGACGCTGAATGCTGCAAAGCAAAGCCGGTCGGGTCCCTCTTCTTCTATTGCAACTCATAGGGGATGGCTTTCCCTTTGGGATACATCGGTGTCGGGCAAAGCAAAAATCCACATGTGGCGGCTCATGAAGAATGGCCTGGCCACGGGAGCTGAACTACTTTGACGTAGAATCAAGGTCGGTGTGTTCTGTGCTGCGTGTGGACGTGAAGAAACTGGCTACCATAGATTTTGGGGGTGTCCTCACTCCATGTGCTTCTGGAAGCGATTTTGCTCGGTATTGGGAGTCTCGGTGGCGATCCCATCGTGCAATTTTGACTCCCAGAGTAGGTTGGCTAGGTGGTTGCTAGAATGGTTCGCACAGGCGCCGGAGTTTGAGAAGTCTGCAATGGTACAAGATGTGTACTCTCTATGGCTAGCTCGAAACGAGGCGAGAGATGGACGGAAGATAGCTGAGCCACATGAAATATCACTATCTGTGGCTGCGTATGTGAAAGAGTGGGATGAGATACACAAGAAGGAGGTGATCCTGAGGGTACCGAGGGGAAGAGAGGCGTGGGAGCCGCCGGAGCCGGGTTGGCTCAAAGCCAACACAGATGGATTGGTTTCCAAACAACGGGAGAAGGGGGGCGCTGGTGTGGTTCTGCGAGATCACGCAGGCGCGTTCCGAGCGGCTTCGTGCCACTTCCTGGGAGATGTACCGACCCGGACAAGGTGGAGCTTCTGGCATGTAAGAAAGCCATCGAGCTGGCGAGTAAAACTGGCGTGTCAAGGCTTCATCTCGAGAGCGACTCCGCAACGGTGGTTTCGATGCTTAACAGACCGGACATGAACCTCTCCGCCCTGGGGCCGATCGTGGAAAAAGTCAAGGTGAAGCTGAGGCATTTTGATTGGGTTCGCCGTTGTGCAAATGCCGCCACTGATAGGTTAGCTAAGGTGGGAATGGGTGATGAGCTCTCGCAGGAGTGGCTATCATCTCCACTAGACTGCATTCTTGACATTGTATCGGATGAGATCCCCGATTTCGTTTAATAAATAAAACGGCAACAGTTTAATTTCAAAAAAAAAAAGTTCTGGAGCATATGAAAAACTACTGATTACAAAACTACCATGTTCAAAAATGAGGGTGAAATTGCCATGACATCTCTACTAGTGTATTGGGGCATCATGGCATGCAAATTGGGGTGAGAAACTAAGACAAAATTCGGATGTGACTCCCTTGGGTCAGGGCATGCCAATTTGCAGATGATCAAACCGACAAAAATTCAAAGAACGGGGGTTGAGGATGATGCTACCTGCACTCCTGCAGGGGAAAGGGATCCAATGCCTTTTGCAGTGCACCGCCGTGGTGGTCGAGCTCGAACTGCGGCTGCGGTATCACCTGGGCGGACGACCGAAAAGAACAGGGACTCCCAGCGGCCTTGCAGCACGATGAAGCGGAGAACCGCCGCACCGATCATCGAGCCGTCGCACCTCCTCAATCCTGCAGCCGTAGTGTGCATTGTCCCCAAGGCTGTGGCGGCGGCCATGGAACATGTGGAGGACGCCCAGCCGCATCGGAGGTGAGAAGCCACGTCCAGGGATTGGAGGAGCCCACAACATCTGCCCCGAATGTCGGCAAGGTCGAGCAGTTCGGCGGCGGCGAGGATCGCACAGATGGAAGCGACCTCGACGGTCGCCGCAGCGGTGCGGGCAAGCAAGCGTCCCCTCGGTCTACGCCCACGACGCCCCTTGAGCCGGTCGGCGCGAACCCGGAGCGCGTCGGCCTAGAGCGTCGCGCCGCCGAGCAGTGCGGCGAGCCGGTCTCCGCCAACGACACCCCGTCGTCCCCTTGGGCCGGTCACCGCGGACCCGAAGGGCGCCGGCCTGAAGCTTCGCGCCAGCTAGTACAACGGCGAGTAGCGTGGTGAACCTGCGGCGCTCGTCCTCCTCCTCACTCCCGGGCCGACAAAAAAATCAAGTGGTGTTGGTGTGGCTGTGCTGTGGGTGAAGGTGTGGGAGAGAGCGGATAAAAGAGAGGAGAGAGGCGGCGGTGAGGAGGAAGAAACGTACGCGTTGGGAAAAGAACATCCGAACGAATTTCCGTTGTTGATGTGTCAAGCTCTACAACTTTAAGATCCATACATCGCGGCGAGCGGTGATGAGAGCATTCGGGACGAGATAGGTAAACTGGAACGATCGGGATTATAGATTTCGCTAGTTTATTGCGTGTGCATGACACAACCAAATCGATAAGATACTTCCAAACTAGTGCTATACTAGAAGGACTAGGCTCGTTTTGTTGCGTTATTAGAATGTAAAAAAACATAACCGTTCTGTTTATAAATACAATGCACATTATACTTTTTCTAAATGTCAAACTTTTAATTTTGATTAATTTCTAGATAAATATATAAAAATTCGTAATATTATAATTGTTGTGATTAGATTCGTCGATAAATGACCTTTCATATTTTTTATTTAAATTGTGGATGACAATATTGTTTTTTCAACTTAGTCAAAGTTGAAAATTTTGACTTTCCAAAAAACCAATACCCCTTATATTCTGAAACTAATGAAATATTCCGTTTGACGTGTGGGGGCGATGACATATATGTGTGTTTTATTTTATTTATAATTCACTTATTTGATGGGCCTTTCGTGGTGTGATTCTATATTATATGCTAATTAACCTTATATATGTGGGAAAATTTGTATGTCGACAGCTGCATGGAAGTGATTGATATGTTTTTATAAGCCGGCTGCTGTTGATTCAAAAAACTAGTGGTTCAATCAAAATCATAAACCAAACCCATTAAAAAACATAGTGTGTTTGTCTAAAAAATTGAACGAATGATTTTTGAAAAATTATTGACCCAATCAAAATCACGTAATATAATTTTAATTGTAGTCTTGAAGACCTCAATTGAACGTGGATTCTTTAAAACAAAAAGTATAATGTTAGAAAATTATAAATAAAATAATTAAATGATATTGACCGGATTAAAATCGGTGTCCTAATGTCAATTGAAGACCTCAAATGAATGTCAATCCTTCAATTCTAAAAAGATTAGTGTTACACAGTAATATATTGCTACGTATTACTGCTAGTATACCAGAGATCACTCCTAATAATTGGATTACATCCACCGATCTATTCTACTGCCAGACTAATAAATTTGACTGTAGCGGAGCCACCAGATACGAGAATTTCGGCAAGTCACTCGTCTCCCCGGATTAGCTTGCGGAAGTAGGAACTTTCAGTTCAGAGCCACCATCCGAACGCCGCGGCCGCGAGGGTGGCGGCGCCAGAAACCCTCCAGCCGACGCGCCGTTCAGCCGCTGCGCTGTGTCGGTGAGACCACCGCCACATGGCCCCGCCGCCGCCACTCCATCCGGATCCACCTCTTCTACCATAGCCTCCTCCACCTCTTGCACCGCCGCCACCACCTCCATGGCCTCCACCACCTCCGTGGCCTCCGCCACCGCCGCCTCCGCGGCAGTACGCGCCCTGGAAGTGCACGGCCACGCAAAGCAGCACCAGCAGCAGCCCGCAGAGCCGCCTGGCCTCGTTGCCTCTCATGGATGTCTCCTGTCTCTTAGCTACACGTACGTACGTAGGGTCGATCCCTCGCTGTCGTTGTGCAGATGTGGATCGGAGTCCCTCCTCTCGCTGTCGATCTCTGCGCTTCCGGCCGGCACGGTGGCCGCGCCTTATATGAACGAGATGAGACCGTGAGAGTGGCGGGAAACTACGACCCCTACTTGTTCGCGGATTGGGGCTAGGGCCGGACTCGATCGACGCGTACAGCGACAATAGGCGGTGCTTGATTTACCAATTTTATGGTGATGAGTCCGAGTTCACGCCCGCGGTGCTCGCTCGCAACAGATCAAGGTGCGCGGGCCCATTTAGGACACGTTCATAGAAAAAACAGGTATCTAGGACCACGAACAGGACACTATCCCATCTAACATACAAATGTGGCTGGACTCTATAGCGCTATGAACAGTACTCGTGCCGCCGCCTGTAAATTGCGCGCACCGTCGGGGGCATTTTCGTCATTTCGTCTACAGGCATATAAATAAAAAAAATTCCAGCGAGACAAGAAGGGGGCAAAGCGAGCGGGCAGCAAAAGAAACCTAGCCCGCGTCTCCCCCCGCGTCCCTCGTTCCTCTTGTCACCGCCGCTGACGTCCCCGCCCGGGATGGAGAAAGAGGAAAGGGAGGTGCGGCAGTAGGCGGGAGAGGGGCACCGGCGGGGAAGGTGTAGAGGAGCGGGCGCGGGAGGCGATGGGCAGGGGAGGCGGCATGGTCGAGGATCTGGAGGTTAAGGTGTTGCTGGTGAGTTCTCCTTCTCTCCTTTTCTCTCTTCCTCACTTCTCCCCCTCTTCGTACCGAGGCCCAGCAGGGGCTCGCTGTGATGAAGCGGCCAGAGAAGGAGGCCTTGGACGATGACTGCTAGGCCAGGAGCCTTAAAAAATTCCGCGAACTCCCCTGTGCTTCCGCCTCCTCTTGATTCAGTTAAGTTTTGATGTTGTTAGCATGGCTAATCCCATACAAGGGCTTTTATGTTAATTTTGTGATACAGAAATCTGCAAGGGGATGTCTTTTACCAGTGGGATTCCTTACTCGATACCTCATTTTTCTGATCTGGAGACATTGTAAGAACCTCTTTCATATTACTGTCCTTGATTATTAATATTCTTCGCATGATTTTTTCCTTGAATTAATCACTAGAAATGTTGTAATAATCACTGAGTAGACAGTTGACAGACATGTCCTATCACCTTCTAAAGTTCTTAAAACTGTAGCTTGAAAATATCAACTTCAGAGTTCATTGTAGTATCTCTTAACAAATTTATCACAGTTTCACGGTAACAGAGATTTAGCTTGTCATATACTTGATGTGGCCAGAGCTATATTTTCTTCTCATAGTAAAAGTCTATTTGTGTCACCAGGGGTCTCTCTATCAACCAATCTTAGGTAACCTACGCTAGAGTTTCCAATACCTCACAGGCATCGAGACACTGCGAGGCAATTAAATTTTATGAAAATCTACTAGCTTTTCCTTGATGTTCTCTTTGGATCAACAAATGACCCGACCTGTCCTTCAGGGTAAAATTAGAGTTGTTTCTCCTGAGTGTAACCTACATGCTGATCCTTAGAGTTATTTGCTCCTGTGTGTGATCGTAAGATTAAATAATGGTCTCTTGCACACCAATTTGGTTTCTTACAATGGTTGTTAATTAGTTAATGTTTATTGCATCATCACTCACAACTTTTCCACCTCCTTTTTGTAAAGAAGAATTAAATCAATCATGAGCCTGCACTATATATTTATTTTAGGACCACAAATATTGTATGGAACTGATATTAGTTTAAAAGTTATTGTGTTCTCCATCTCTTCTTCTACTTGATTTGTGCTACATTTTTGTGCCGCCATAAAAAAGTTTCTCTGCTATTTAATTAGGCTCAGTTAGTGATTTCTCTCGGGCATTTTCAACAAGCAGGAGCACTTGTGAGCGGCTACCACGAGGTGACCAGTACACGAGCAGCTGCATACCACAAGAGGAGATGCACACAGATGACGTAATATTCAGGTTGGCCCGTCCATCTCAACCATTTGCAAGGTCTGATTCTTATGCGGACTTCTCTTGCAATGTGCAGCAGCCTAGCCAATTCATTACTGCTGATCAATTTAGTATGTAGCATTAGCTGGAAATAGTTGCTTGTGTGATGATAAAGAAATTGTTGTAGCATATTTAACATATTCTCTTTAGCCACTTCAAATTTCTATTGGATCAGATGGAGAATTCGGGTGCATCTCCTGCTGTAGGTAATTCGGAACACCCGCCATGGGGACGCAAATCCGCGTCCCTGCCTCCTTTGTGGTCCAGATGGGGCAACGACATAGCGGAGAGTACAAAAGAGTGCTAGCTCGTGTTGCTCGTGTCCTAGATGGATGAGCCGGTGGCTCATGCGCGGGCACAACGGTGGTCCAGTGCCAACTTCAACCTCTGTGTCTGGATACGCATCCTCCTCGCGGAGCCCCAAGTTCAACCTCTGTCTGGGTACACATCCTCCTTGTTGATCTCAATCTCAAGAAATACGTCTGGTTGCTCTACAACACCAACATCAATGCGTTGGCTTGTCTGTGATCTTCTGGTCAGTACAATTATTATTGTCGATGATATCAATACCTATTTGGTCAAACTGACTTTAGTCATTTACCATGGTTCAGTTTGTTCTTTTTATGGACAAATATATATAACAAAGTGAGGATGATATTTCTTTGACATGTAAATCTCACAGAATATAGCAAGCATGCTTGCATACTATTATAGCCTACAAATGATATGATAGATGATGCTGGTTCTGTTGTGTTATCTCACTTGTGATGGTTCATAACATTAATGCTTTGATTCTTCTATGGACCAGGTCATATTATCCATTGACTGGTTGTACCCTTTTGGATATCTTCATACAAGAAACAAAAGCCAAGCAAAACATTAAGACTGGTATGTAAATCGCCTTATGCTAACATTAGTGCACACAAACTCCAAAATAGTTTATTGATGGTTTGTTCCGTGCTGATACATGAGATGATATAAAATATTATCAAAGCTTAGTTACGATCAGTGTAGAGTGAATCATATATTTACTAATTTAGTTCATTACCTTGCTTCTTAGATGTGTAGATGCAAAACTAATTTTTTCCTTGTGTTCAATGTTTGCCGCTAATTTTTCATTTCTGCTCATTCGATCTGACCAAACTGAACCCTTGGATTTGAGGTTGTCATGCCTATCAGGTCTGGACATGTCCTTATACCAAATCACTAAACTAAACTGTATAAATAAAATAGACCCCCTCCTTTCCAGCAACTTATTTATTATTATGAGATCAATGCTTGAAACTCTCAGCAGGAACAACACCCCAAGACCATGATTTGAATCAATTTTGTCACAGATCAAATATGTTTCTGATTGTCTTAATGATGGAATTTTACAATAAGAAGAAGTTATCCAGAAGACAAACAAGTATTATTGAAGCCTCGGCAATGATATCAAAGGAATTTCTGCTTTAGGCAATGACAATGTGCCGAGATGCTTAGGCAACGAAGTCAATTTCGATGCCTATGGTACCTACAGCGATGGCTCTCCTTGATGACCATCACCTCATAATCACAATCATCTACATGATGACTAC
This sequence comes from Hordeum marinum, assembly GCA_022496015.1. Taxonomy (NCBI): domain Eukaryota; kingdom Viridiplantae; phylum Streptophyta; class Magnoliopsida; order Poales; family Poaceae; genus Hordeum; species Hordeum marinum. The sequence goes on from CM039672.1 coordinate 395,014,048, forward strand.
TGGCTATATACTATGCTCATTGTAAATAATCTATTATCAACTTACAACAATATATACCAGCGCTAAATTTCTATCTGTTTATGCTCATTGTAAACTTCTTAGAATGTTGTGTATTAGTACTGGGTTCTCTTAGAACACTATGTCAGCACTAAAATTATATTTGCTTATGGTATGCAGTTACCAAGTAATGCCATTATTTTCTTTTGATGAATCATGATGCCATGTAATTAGATAAAAGTATATCTATTAGACTGTCACATACACATGCTTACAATGCTCGGCTCGCCAATGCTTTTTGTGTCATTGACGCAACGGGTCATCTAGTCTATATAAGAAACAAGACTCTCCCATACAAGACTCGGATATAGATGTGTACCAGCAAATATGCCCGTGCATTGCACACCGGAAGAAGAAAACACACTTCCCTAGCCCAATAACGCAAGACAATATTCAGCCGCATCAATGAGTTATTCTCTATCTCTTCCTCTGTCAATGGGTCATTCCTCGGAGCATCAGCCATGTATATATTGCCAAGTCTTAAAAATTAAAGGTGCATGTATGAGGTGCTACACCTCAATCATGAAAGAATGGAACAACAGACCTTGAATCGTTGGATATGTGTTGATGTCGATTGCAGTCTTTTTTTTTCCACATAGACATGTGCATCCCTTCAGAAGGAAGAGGAAAAGAGCTATATATTCACATAGCATTGCTAACAAATGTCATGTTCATTATCTTTGTAAAAAATTGGTTAATTTAAATATATAAAATACCTTCCTAGCTAATATGCAGTATAATGAGTCATTACCTTCATCATCTGATGTATCATTAGAGACTAAATCATGAGGATTGTACATGTATGTACATATAGCAAAACAGCCCGTGCGTTGTAACGGGAAAAAAATCATAATCTCGAATAACAATGACCACATTTTACTACATAATTGAGATACATTATCACTCTCATTTTTGTGAAACCATGAACAATTTTCAAAAATCATGAACATTGTTTTAACCTTATGATCATATTAAAAATTGTTAAAAAATAAATTCTCAAATATATTCTAAAATCAAGAACATTCTTTGAAGTCATGAACATATTATACTATTTGCAAACATTTTTTAAAACTTTTTTCTTTAATCGTCAAAACATTTCTTCAATCGACTAACAATTTTCTGGGATTGGAAGGAACAATTGTCGAAATCAATGAATATTTTTTAAGCTGCATGATATTTTTTGAATCAACGAATAATTTAGGAATCAACCAATTATATATTTTATTTTCTGAACAGTTTTTCAAATTTTCTGATATTTTTCAATACATGCATATTTTTTGAACTGGTGAAATTTTGTGAAATTTCATAACATTTTTTAGTATACGAAAATTTTGTGAATTTCCCTAAAATGTATTATAAAATTTTATAAAAATCTCAAATATTTCTGAAAGCCACAAAAATTTATGAATTATTAAGCATTTATATCAAAATTCTTATTTTCTTTATTATAAATTCTTTGAAATTCTCAAATTATTTAAAGTAGAAAAAAATAAAGACGGCAAAGAAAAACAAAATCAAAAATTGGTGGCTTATACATGGACCGGCCCAATGACGAGATGTGTCTTTTTCTAGCAGGCAGAGCGCAGTATAGTAGGTTGGAAAATCCAATTTACCGCTTACTGCTTCAAAATATCGTCCTTTGGCACAGACGGCCAGCCCCCGACAGAGCAAATTGGGCCAGCCCACTCCCCACTTTTGGGAACGTTCTGTACATTCCAGCCGGTTTTTTCCGGTTTTGGAAAGTTCTAGAAGGTTTCCTGAACCGGTCTTTCTTTTTTCCGTTTCCTGTTTTTTTTTCTGTTATAAAAAATGTTCTAGATTTTCAAAAAATGTTCTAGTTTTTCAAAACAAATTCTGGATTTTCGAAAATTGTTCTATAAATTCTAAAAAGGTTATTGCTTTTTAGAAATAGGTTTTGGATTTACAGAAAATGTTCTGTTTTTTAAAAAATTTTGCTTCAAATTCGGAAAATATTTATGCTTTTTTAGAAAAATGTTCTAGCATTTCAAAACATGTTAGATTTTGGAAAATAATTCTTCAAATACGAAAAAAATTATAGATTTTCGAAAAAATGTTCAAGATTTAAAAAAAAAATTCGAAACATGTTAGATTTTCGGAAAATGTTTTTGATTGTTCGAAAAAATGTTCTGGATTTTCAGAAAAAGCTCGGTTCCAAAAAATTCCCCAAATTGGAATATTGATTTTGCTTTTCTGAAAAATGTTCTGGATTTTCAAACAATGTTCTGGATTTTTCAAAATGGTTTTACAAAAATGTTCTTGTTTTTCCAAATTTGTTCTCAAGATTTCAAAAATGTTCATGTTTTCAAAAATTGTTCACGTTTATGAATTTGTTAAGGATTTTTCAAAATTGTTTTGATTTTCAAAATTTGTTCTCAAAGTTCAAAAAATGTTCGTGCTTTTGAAAAATTGTTCACACTTCCAAATTTGGTCGGGGTTTTCAAAAATTGTTCTTAATATAAAAATGTTGTTCTCAAAATTCAAAAAATGTTCGTTCTTTAAAAAATTGTTCTCGGTCCCAAATTTGTTCAGGAATTTTCATAATTGTTCTTGGTTTAAAAATTTGTTCTCAAGTTTCAAAAAAATTTCATCCTTTAAGAAATTGTTCGCGTTTTCAAATTTCATCTCTGTTTTAAAAAACATTCATGTTTTCCAAAAATGATTGAGAAATCCAATGTTTGTTCGTTTTGATAATAAGAAAAAGTAAAAGAAAAAATGGAAAGAAAAACGACCCAAAAAAACAAAAAACTTAAAAGTAAAAAAGAAACATAAAAAAAGAGACAATTATCGCGCGCGTGCTTGGTTGGCCCAGTCAGGGGTCGCCCTGTGCGAAGCCCTGACTGCTGCCGCATTGAGCGGCGTATCGGAGGACGTCCCTAGTAGGTTCCTACATGGGCCGGCCCTGTCTGAGATGTTTTGTGTGAATCGTTTTTTATAACTTATAGGTGGCACTGGTGGGTAATATTTTACAACTTCATCGAAAACGGGTAGAAGCACTTCGTACTTTAACAGTAGGTATATATATATACTCTCTACTTTTATTTTTAATAATAAAGGACGCTCCGCTTTTTTTCGTTCATCACATGTGTTTCGTCCGTTCTCTTTTTATTCAGTCGTTTTTGTGACGTACGAAAAAAAATTATGTTACGACGGACACGAACTCTGCCTGCATGGTTTAAGACGACGCGGATAAACCAACCCACCTAAGAAACATATTGTGTGAGAAGGGAAAGAAGACCTTATTTTTATATTGGTTATAAATGAGTTGTGTAAAAAATAACCCTTAGAAGCCAGCCCGACCTTTACATCGCTCTGCCTATCTGCTCGCTCATTGCTGCAGCCTACACTTCCCTCCTCCAATAGCGACCGACGGCCCTGCGCCTTGAACCGGAGCCTGCCGATCCGTTCGCTCACCGCTCCGTCGTTGTCTGTCTCTTAGCCTCATCCACCTCAATCCAATTTAGATGGAGTCCTTGTGTCATGTCCATGGGGAAAGCGAAATCAGGTCAAGCACACAATCATAGGATGGATGGAACCCATGGGGTAGTACCCGACTCGGATTTCATGCGGACGACTCTCTGCCACAAAAAGGTCTCGACCCCTAACCCCGTGGAATCGCAAGTTATGGTGCTCGACCTCTAGCGTCTGAAGCTTCCAATCTCGCCTACTTCGCGGAATGGAGTCCGCTCGAGTTACCGGTCGAGATTCCAATCTCGCCTACTTCGGCGAAACGCCATCCACTCAAACTTCAGCCGAGGTATCAATTTTCAATCATTGATTTAGTGAACAAGGGCCTTCACCTTTTCTGTGATATTTCAGCTGCTTTCATAATTAATTAGTCCCCTATAGTATTATGCATATATGTTCAGTTTTGTGAACAAAAGATATAGAGGATTAGTACAAAGTGACACTGACTATGCTAGGCATCTTTATATTGGTTTTTTACTGGGATTATGTTATAGATGGAACGGTGATTTGTGATAGTCTAGCGATTTTTAGACAGCTAACTGTAGAATTATGTGTTTTGCAACTCTTGTCATAATTAATTAGTCCCCTATAGTATTATGCATATATGTTCAGTTTTGTGAACAAAAGATACAGAGGATTAGTACAAAGTGACACTGACTATGCTAGGCATCTTTATATTGGTTTTTTACTGGGATTATGTTATAGATGGAACGGTGATTTGTGATAGTCTAGCGATTTTTAGACAGCTAACTGTAGAATTATGTGTTTTGCAACTCTTGTCATAATCACGTACATATGATTACTTCAGTTTAAATAGCGGGGATTCAGATTGCTCTACTGTGGCACGCATTGTCAATTAGATGAAGGGACATCCTAATGGAGATAAGGAGGGCAAGGAAGGTGAGTGAATTGTTTTCTGCTGACAATAGGGGGTGGAATTAGGACACTCTTCAAGAGAACTTCTAACTCCGGACATCTTGGTGATAAAGAAAACCCCTCTTGAAAAATCGAACCTGATATGTGGGTGTGATCCGGAATTTTATGCCTGTCATGGCTAATTTGCACGTCCATCCCTACGCCCCTTTGATTACATTTTTATTTCAATGTGCAAATAAGCTGGATGCTTGGATGCCCATGGTGAGTGAACTATAATAGCTTGAGTTAACTAAAATGCAACAAATAATGGTTTCACTCTGTCCGTTAAGCTGGCTAACAGTTTCAAAATCCCGAACTATTTTTTGTTACACCTGAACTGAAGATGATCAGGCTAACAGAACCTTCAACTTATAAGAGCAGAAATTATAACAACAGTCTAGGTTATTGTTCTGTGAAGTCATTATTGTTGTACCAGAAAATTTTGTTCACGTGCGTTCAATTATAATTTGTATGAGCCTGCTTGCACTTGCAACTGATCAACGCGGATTCAGTTGTTCTGATAGGTAAAAATTAGGTCATGTTCATTATAGAGGGGTTCATTATAGAGGGCATCCAACATAAAATAAGTTTTTAAAACAAAACATCTTTATTGTACAATTCAGTCTGGAAGATAAGAACTAACTTATCTGTCACTATACACTACTAGAAAACGGCTTATTTGTCCCGGTTCCAGAGGCCCATTAGCCCCGGTTCTGGAACCGAGACTAAAAGGTCGGGACTAAAGCCCCAAACCTTTGGTCCCGGTTCGCTTACGAACCGGGACAGAAGGGGCTCCATGTGGCCTCTGCGGGGAGCCCAGGCAGGAGGACCTTTAATCCCGGCTGGTAACACCAACCGGGACAAAAAGGCGTCCACGCGTCAGCATCTGGTAGGAGCTGGGGTTTTTGTTTCTCTTTGAAGGGGGAGGGGGTTAGGGGGTTTTGGAGAGTTAATTTAGGGGTTTCATACTGTGTTAGCCAGCTAATAGGGAGAAGTGTCATTTCTTTCTCCGTGCTTGGTCGACGCTAGCTAGCTACGATAGAGAGAAATCGACACGCTAGCTAGTAAGCAACTGAAGTAACCATTAAGTACATAAGATCGTCATGAACATATACAGAGGGAAGTGATCAACCTCTCTTTCTTCGAGAGATTGGTCGAACAACAAGTTTTCATATATCTATCCGACGCTACTAGCTACATATATACAATATAAGATCTCTTACAATCCCTAAGATCCAATCACAAATCCACATAGTATTCTCCGTCTTTAGGTATGACGTGGTCAAGAAAGAATCCCATCAATTCCTCTTGAATTGCTCGTATGCTATCATGTGCTAGGAGTTCATCCCGCATCTGTCAGATCTAATTTAAAGAAGGGGGTCAATACATGCATATATATGAATAAAACTCAACACAATTGATGGTAACATAATATATAAAATAAAATTGTGAATATTATTTATGTACTTCAAATTGTTTGCTAGAGAAGCCCCGCTCACAGGTCGAGTGGCGAATGAACTCGCATACGTAGTATCCACATAAAATAGTACCTTCTTCCGTCACTAGTAGAAAAAGGCTCATTTGTCTCGGTTCGTAAGGTCCATTTGTTCCGGTTCTAGAACCGGGACTAAAGGGCTGGGACTAAAGCCCAAAACCTTTAGTCCCGGTTTGCTTACCAACCGGGACAGAAGGGGCTCCACGTGGCCGGTGCTGGAGCCCAGGCAGGAGGACCTTTAGTCCCGGTTGGTAACACCAACCGGGACCAAAAGGCATCCACGCATCAGCATCTAGCAGTTGCTAGTTTTTTTAAAAGGGAGGGGGGTTTAGGGGGTTTTGGAAGGTTAATTTAGGGGTTTTATATTGTTTTAGCTAGCTACATGCTTGGTAGACGCTAGCTACTATAGAGAGAACTCGACACACTAGCTAGTAAGCAAATGAAGGAACCATTAAGTACAGAAGATCATCATGAACATATAGAGATAGAAGTGATCGACCTCTCTTTCTCCGAGAGATTGGTCGCGTATATATATCCGACGCTACTAGCTACATATATACAATATAAGATCTCTTACAATCCCTAACATCTAATGTTCAATTCCAGATGGTATTCTCCGGCTTTATTTATGACGTGGTCAAGAAAGAATCCCGCCAATTCTTCTTGAATTGCTCGTATGCGATCATGTGGTAAGAGTTCATCCCGCGTCTACCACATCTAATTTGAAGAAGGGGGTCAATACATATATATGGTAATAAAATAAAATTGTGAATATTATTGCTTACGCACTTGAAATTGTTTTTCAGAGTAGCCCTGTTTAGGGGTCGTTGCGTTGTAGATGAACTCGCAAACGTAGTATCCACAAAAATCCTTCCCGGTTTCCTGCCACAAGCACTTTACGAGAAATAGAGTTCAATCAAACTGATAATCAAGCATGATAAATGGTATTGATGAAACTAGAATCAATGAGAGATGCGCGGAACTAGCTAGTAGTACTTACTTTCTCGCGTGTGTAAATCGCAGCTCCCCGGCAGTGCCGGAACAATTGCTGTGAACTCTTTCCAAACCTTGACAGACAAAGAAAATAATTACTTGATATCAGGAAATGAACAAAGTTGCCGATATGATGCGATAATGATCGATTGAACTTACTTCTGGAGCATTTCAGTCATGCCCGCATATTCCTGGGGATCTTTTCATTTCGAGTCTAAGAAGATTACTACTCCCCGCTCAAGCTTGATGTCTAGCAGAATAAAGTAGAAACTGCGCACGCATGGATAACTCATCAATTACATTACTATAAACCTCGAGTAATAAGGGAAACCAAATATGCACAAGACAGTAACACTCACTTGAAGTTGTAAGGAAAGAGTATTGCCCCTTTGTTTTGATTTTTAAGCAATGATTGTAGCAAGTTGTTCTCGGTTTGTGTGACATTCTTTTTAACAGTATACTCATGTATGATATTTGGGTTAATGAACCCAATGTCATAGATTTGTGATTTTCTGCATTCGACGATCTTCAATCTGCACAATATAGTGAGGATAATTATATGTACATGCAATGAAAGAGATGAGCTATATACATAGAGAGACTTAATTACAGAAATAGTATTTACAGACAGTAGCAAGTCACGATTGTTTTGTCGAGGGCCTTTTGATTGGATAACTGGAATATCTCCTCAAATTCAACATTCAACAGATCCATTCCAATGAGGTCGTGCTCCTCTTTAACTAACATCATCAAAGAATCCTTCCCAAACTCGCGGCAGGTTTTCATGTACCATTCATGGAATTTTCGCACCATCGTTGTTAGAGGAGGAGGATCAGGTTTGACGAGAGGCCGCCCGTTCCGGTAACGGAACTCGTCCACCTCCAATGTCTTAAACTGTACATCATCGCTCAGGTAATCACCAGGTTTGGTACCGGGCACCATCCCCGGATGATTAGCGACGATATCGCTAGACACCTTGAGCGGGGGGCACGATTGGTTTGCCTGTTCGCCGAGCTGGGGAATTTTTTCCCACTTCTTCGTTTTGCTAACCTTGCATCACTGGAAGTACTTCCCGACCGCCGCGCATCTTGATATGTCTTTTTAATACAGCGGTCAAATTTGGAATCCGGCGGAGGCGGTGGTGGTCGCTTCAGGGCATCGATAGTGCGCATCACTTTCACCGGATCTATCTTCTCCTTCGGAGGTGGAGTTTTCTTTGCAAAATGGGCCCTCAATTCGGCCTGACATATCTCCTCGTTTTCAGACTCGGTCCTCTCATATGGTAACTTTTCCAGAGACTTGAGAGATGGACCGTATATGTATCCACTCCTGCCTATGCTTGTACTGCTAGTCGTCGGAGCGGCGGTGGCTCCCTTCCGTCGTTGCTTACTAGGCGCCGGAGGAGCCGGAGCGGCGGCGGCTGTCTTCAGCCGTTGACGACGAGGCTGAGGAGGAGGCGTACTTCTCCGACGTGCCGGAGTAGGCGAAGGAGGAGGCGGAGTGCCCCCACGCGCCGGAGGAGCCAGAGAAGGAGGCGGTGTGCCCTGATCACTAGTCGGAGGAGGAGGAGGAGGAGGAGGCGGAGTGCCCTGATTCGCGTGAGGAGAAGGAGGAGGTGGAGGCGTCTAGTTTGGAAGCTTGATGTACTCCTTCTGCCATAGACATGTACTCCTCAGGGCATGAAGCATCTTATTCTCTCCTTCACCTGTAGAGTGGTCAAGCTCGAGCTCCTCAAATTCCTTCATTACTTCATCCACCATCACAACAGCATAGCCATGTGGAATCGGATGGCAGTGAAAAGTTCCGTTGGGTTGAGGAGGTGCAACAGAGCCGACAACCGCCTTGAAAGTGAGGTTCCGGCATTTCGTCATAAGCTCGCAATGTTGAGCCTCCGTGATAGTATCCACGGGGTAGCTAGGAGACGTGAAGTCAGGCTGAACTGGCTCCGTGGAAGCGATGTTGCTTCTCCGTTGAGATGGCACGGTAGCTTCTGGGGTATCTTCGTGCCATTGAGATGGTTGGCCGGCAGCTCGCTGGCTCTCAGCTTCCTCTAGCTTTTGTAGTCTTGCATTGAGCTTCTGAATTTCGCTCAGCTCCGCTTTCCTCTTTCTCTCCCGGCTTCTGTAACCACGAGCATCGGGAAACCCAACCTTCCACGGAACGGATCCCGGTGTGCCTCGTGTTCGTCCATGGTGCTCAGCATTTCCTAGGGCCTCAGTTAGCTTGTCCTTCTCTCTATCGGGAATGAAAGTCCCTTCCTGCGCTGCGGTGATATACTTCTAAAGCTTGATCATGGGTATTGCAAGTTGCTCGTCCGTCCAACGGCACTTCCCTGTTTCAGGGTCCAAAGTTCCCCCAACCCCGAAGAACCAAGTCCTTAAACGGTCTGGCCAGTTCAATGTCTGTGGTACGAAGTTTTTAGCAATCAGGTCATTCTCAGCTTTGTCCCACAACGGCTGGGCTTTGAGGTAGCCACCTGACCCCGTGTGATGGTGATACTGCTTCTTTGCGGCATTGACCTTGTTTGTCTCTGACATTTTCTTACTCTTGTCCGATGTCTTGTAGTCCACAAATGCGGGCTAGTAATCTCTTATCTTCTCAAATCGGCCGGTGAATTTTGGAGTCTTCCCTTTGTCGACAAACTTTGATTTCAACTCATTCTTCCACCTCCTGAATAGATCTGCCATCTTCTTAAGAGCACACGCCTTGACCAGTGGCTCTATAACTGGCTTATTCGGATCCTCGTCCAGCGGTAGGGTGAAGTTTGCCTTCAGCGTGGTCCAAAGATCATCTTTCTGTCTATCAGTGACATAATCACCTTCAGGGGCGCCGTCCTTAGTCTTATTCCATTGGTTGATTTTGATCGGGATGTTGTCCCTAACAATAGCTCCGCACTGAGCAGAAAATGCGTTCTTGATCTGTTTGGGTTCAATCGGATGGCCATAGTTCGCGAGTGCTGTGATCGTGAACCTTTCATCCTTGCGCAACCTCTTCTTCGGGCCTCGTCTCGTTACCGAAGTTTGGCTCGATCTGGAGGGCTATAAAAGAAGAAATAAGAGTTAATTAATATATGTACATACCAAAACAATTAATGCATCAATTAGCTAGTCAGCACAGGCTTACTTAATATATATACCTTGCCGGACTTTGCAACAGCTCCCTCCTCCGATCGTTCACCGGAGTCGTCATCATGGTGTCCTTCTTCCTCCGGCATTAGGTCACCGGAGCCATCATGATCATGTCCTTCCTCCTCCATTGTTCGATCACCAGAGCCATCATAATCCTCTCCTTCCAGACCATTGGTGTCGTTGAGAAACGACAAGATATCACGTCCACTGTGGATTATGTCCCCCAACAACTGCTCTTGTTCTTCGTCTCTTGGATCCATTGTTTCTGCAAATATTACAACATGGCAATTAATATACAAACATGAATGTCCGACGTCCGGACCGCCTCTCTCATGAATGCCCGACGTCCGGACCGCCTCTCTCATGAATGTCAAACAAGGGATTCTGTTAACCTTTAAGGGATTTAATTAACAAAATGGCACCATTCTGAATGTGCAGAAAATGATCCATATTTTTCCTGATCTCATCTACCCTTCTATATGTCATGTTGTCTAGTGTCAAAGGATTCAGGAAAACCAAGGCTTCGTCATTAGCCGGAAGTAACAGGTGCATAATGGTATGAAGCTCTCCAAAATTGTTTTGTAACGAAGTCCCGGATAGGATAATTAGTTAGCTTTTTGGTACGAAGTTCAGCAAGAGCCTTCTGAATATCGCTATTTGGAAGGCCTTTGCTGAAATTCATACCAAAAAGCGAATTATTCTATCCAGGACTCCGTTTCAAAACAACTTTGAAGAGCTTCGTAGCATCATACGCACGTTACTTCCGGCTAATGATGAAGCCATGGATTTCTTCAATACTTTGACAGACAACATGACATATAGAAGAATATATATATATAGATGAGATCAGAAAAAAATTGGATCAATTTGTGCACATCCATAATGGGGGCATTCTTGATAAATCTATGTTACCAGAGTTTTCTTCATTTAACTTGGTAAATTTGGGTGGCCTCGACAACGCTTCTAGGGTTTGGGGTGGCCTCGACAACACTCTAGGGTTTGGGGTGGCCTCGACAACGCTTTTTCAGTCCTGGTTTGGGTGGCCTCGAGAGTTTATCGGGTAGGGATGGGGTAGATCAACAATGACGCTGTTTCTTCTAGGGTTGGGTGGCCTCGATAGTTGGTCAGGTGTGCGGACCGCCTCTCTCTCTCTCATGCATGTCCGACGTCCCCTCTCATGTCAAAGTTATCGAGGAGGGGGTAGATCGACAACGATGCTCTTTATTCTAGGGTTTGGGTGGCCTCGATAGTTGGTCGGGCGAGCGGACCGCCTCCCTCGGGGAGCCGATGCCAACGTGATGATAGGGGGCCGGGGTGCTCCCGTGTCCTTGTTGATAGATAGAGTCGATGCCAACGTGATGATAGAGACGATGCCAACATTTTTATTTAACAAAAAAAACTACCTTCAAAAAAAGACTTGCTTCGCCGCGGGTGCTCGGTGCGACGTGGACTCGGTGGAAAAACTGTATGAAAATGCGGTGGTGGCCGGGCCGGGCGGTTTTCTTTTCCTTCTTCATTATTTCCTTTGTTTTTCTTATATGTTTGTTTTCGTTTTCACTCTACATTTTCATACATATGAATAACGAAGACTTTTTACATGAACATATAGACTCATATACATGAACATATATACATATACATGAAAAAATACATGAACATATACACACACATACATGAACATATACACACACATACATGAACATATATACATATACATGGAAAAAAACATATACATGAACATATACACACATATACATGAACATATATACATAAATGAAAAAAACATATACATGAAAATATACACATATACATGCCCAAAAAACATATACATGGACATATACACACATATACACGGTGACGGGGAGTAGGGGGGCTCACTGGGGGGGCGGCGATGGCTGGAGGCCGGTGACGGGGACGAGGACGGCGGCGACGGGGACGAGGACGGCAACTCGGGGAGGTGACGGGGACGGGGACGAGGACGGCGGCTCGGGGAGGCGATGGGGACGTGGAAGGCGGCGACGGGGACGAGGACGGCGGCTCGGGGAGGCGACGAGGACGACAGCGACGGGGAGGCGACAGGGACGAGGATGGCGGCGATGGGGAGGCGACGACGACGGCGGCGACGGGGAGGCGACGGGGACAAGGACAGCGGCGACGGGGACGAGGACGGTGGCTCGGGGTGGCGACGGGGCCGGCGATGAGGACGGCAGCTCGGGGAGGCGACGGGGAGGTGACGGGGACGAGGACGGTGGCTCGGGGCAACTGGTAGATGAAAAATAAAATTTTCTAAGGGTTTTCTTATATACAAGAAGCATTGGTCCTAGTTGGTGGCACCAACCGGGACCAATGCCGACCTTTAGTCCCGGTTGGTGCCACCAACCGGGACCAAAGGTTTTTTTTCGGCAGCCCGATGGGCGAGAAGCAGTGCGAACGGTTTCGGACGAAAACTCATCTGTTACAAAGGGATTTCATTTTTTTGAACTCATTTGAACTCCAGACTATTTGTGTGTTCAAAATGCACCATTCAAAGCCACATCATCAATTTTCAACCCTTTCTGACTTCATTTGGTATTGTTCATGCACATAGTGATTTTTTTGAGCTAAATAACCCTGAAATTGAAAAGCACTTCAAATGAACTCTGAAAAGGTTGAAAGTTGGCATGGTATCATCATTTCACCCACATAGCATGTCAGAAAAAGTTGAGAGGGTTACGGCAAAAACTGGATGCACTTCGTGTACAAAACGGAAAATCTCTTTCGAAGTATTAGGGTTTCGAACGAAAACTCATGTGTTACAAAAGGAATTTCATTTCTTCACATGTCACTGCAATGATATAGTTGTGGAGATAAAGTCTTCACTTTTTCTTCGCTTGTGTCCTTTGCATATTGTGCCGTAACCATGGATAATCTTCATCATTTAACAGGGTGCTTGGGTCAGCCTTGACTTTGAAGGGAGGAATTTCATGAAACTTTTCATAATCTTCAGACATGTCTGTCTTGCCCTCCAATCCCACGATGTCTCTTTTTCCTGAAAGAACTATGTGGAACTTTGGCTCATCGTATGATGTATTCGCTTCCTTATCTTTTCTTTGTCTCGGTATGGTAGACATGTCCTTCACATAGAAAACCTGCGCCACATCATTGGCTAGGACGAATGGTTCGTCTGTGTACCCAAGATTGTTCAGATCCACTATTGTCATTCTATACTATGGGTCTTCCTGTACCCTGCCTCTTGACAGATTGACCCATTTGCACTGAAACAAAGGGACCTTGAAATCATCTCCATAGTCAAGTTCTCATATGTCCACTATGTAACCATAATACGTGTCCTTTCTCCTCTTGGTTGCTGCATCAAAGTGGACACGACTGTTTTAGTTGGTTCTCTTTTCATCTTGGGCGATCGTGTAAAATGTATTCCCATTTATCTTGTACCCTTTGTAAGTCAATATAGTCAAAGATGGTCCCCTGGCCAACGAGTACATCTCATCAGAAACAGTGTTGTCACCCATGAGACGTGTTTGCAACCAACTGCCGAAAGTCCTGATGTGTTCATATGTAATCCATGTTGGAAATATGCCCTAGAGCCAATAATAAATTGGTTATTATCATATTTCCTTTTTCATGATAATCGTTTATTATCCATACTATAATTGTGTTGATCGGAAACTCAGATACATGTGTGGATACATAGACAACACCATGTCCCTAGTATGCCTCTAATAGACTAGCTCGTTGATCAAAGATGGCTATGGTTTCCTAGTCATGGACATGAGATGTCATTTGATAACGGGATCACGTCATTAGGTGAATGATGTGATGGACAAGACCCAAACTACAAATGTAGCATATGATCGTGTCAGTTTATTGCTACTGTTTTCTACATGTCAAGTATTTGTTCCTATGACCATGAGATCATGCAACTCGTTGACACCGAAGGAGTACCTTGTGTGTATCAAACGCCGCAACGTAACTGGGTGACTATAAAGGTGCTCTACAGGTATCTCCGAGGGTGTCTGTTGGGTTGGCATGGATCAAGACTGGGATTTGTTACTCCATGTGACGGAGAGGTATCTCAGGGCCCACTCGGTAATACAACATCACAATAAGCCTTGCAAGCAATGTGACTAAGTGTTAGTCACAAGATCTTGTATTACGGAACGAGTAAAGAGACTTGCCGGTAACGAGGTTGAACTAGGTATGGAGATACCGACGATCGAATCTCGGGCAAGTAACATACCGAAGAACAAAGGGAACATCATACGGGATTAACTGAATCCTTGACATAGAGGTTCGACCGATAAAGATCTTCGTAGAATATGTATGAACCAATATGGGCATCCCGGTCCCGCTATTGGTTATTGACCATAGAGGTGTCTCGGTCATGTCTACATAGTTCTCGAACCCGCAGGGACTGCACACTTAAGGTTCGGTGATGTTTTGGTAGTATAGAGTTATGTATGGTGGTGACCGAAGGTTGTTCGGAGTCCTGGATGAGATCTAGGACATCACGAGGAGCTCCGGAATGGTCCGGAGGTAAAGATTGATATATAGTAAGTCTTGTTTTGGTCGCCGGAAAAGTTTCGGGCTCATCAGTAGTGTACCGGGAGTGCCGGTAGTGTACCGGGGAACCATCGGGAGAGATATTTCGACCCAAGAGGCTACATGGGCTGTGGGAGGAGGTAAACCAGCCCTTGGTGGTCTGGCCGAAGCCTCCTCTAAGGTCCCATGCAGCTGGAGTGGTTTGAGAAGTAAAAAATCCAAAGGTGGAGAGCTGGAACGAGTTTCCAAGTGGAAAGGAGGAATCCTACTCCTAATAGGATTGGAGTAGGACTCCTCCACCTCCAATTTCGACCAAACCTTGAGGGTTTGAGGCTTCCTCCTCCCCTCCCTCCCTCCTATATATACTAGAGGATTTAGAGGAAAAAGCTAACCATAATAGCCACGTGCTACCTCTCCTCTAGATCGCAGTTTCTCCTCTAGATCGGTTTTCAGCGGTGCTTAGGCGAAGCCCTGCTGAATAGCTCCACCACCATCGTCGTAATGCCGTCGCACTTCCGGAGAACTCATCTACCTCTCCACTCCCTCTTGCTGGATCAAGAAGGCGGAGATCATCATCGAGCTGTACGTGTGCTGAACGCGGAGGTGCCGTCCGTTCGGCGCTAGATCGAAAGGACCATGACCAAGATGGCGAGACGGATCGTGATGAGATCGCGGGACGGACCGTGATCAAGATCGCGAGACGGATCGTGATGAGATCGCGGGACGGACCGTGATAAGTTCGCGGGACGGATCGTGATTGGATTGCGGGATGAATCGTGATGAGATCGCGGGATGCTCGGTGATTTGGATCGCGAAGACGTTCGACTACACCAACCATGTTTCTTAATGCTTCCCGCTTAGCGATCTACAAGGGTATGTAGATCCACTCCCCCTCTCGTAGATGCTCATCACCATGGATAGATCTTGCGTGTGCGTAGGAAATTTTTTGTTTCCCATGCAACATTCCCCAAAGTGGCATCATGAGCTAGGTCTATGTGTAGATGAGATCTCGAGTAGAACACAAAGAGTTTGTGGGCGTTGATGCTTAGATTGCTTTCTCCCTTGGTTGTGTTTTCAGCGGTATTGTGGGATGAAGCGGCCTAGACCAACTTTACTCGTACGCTTACGAGAGACCGGTTCCGTCGACTGACGTGTAACCTCGTTGCACAAACATGGCTGGCGGGTGTCTGTTTCTCCTACTTTAGTTGGATCGGATTCGACAAAGGCGGTCCTTGAGAAGGTTGAAAAGCAACTTATGTATCACCATTGTGGTTTTTTCATAGGTGAGAATTGTTCTTGCTAGATACCCGTAGCAGCCACGTAAAACATGCAACAACAATTAGAAGACGTCTAACTTGTTTTTGCAGGGTATGTTGTGATGTGATATGGCCAATTACATGATTAGATATATGTGATATATGAGATGATCATGTATTGTATAGAATATCATGACTTGCATGTCGATGAGTACGGCAACCGGCAGGAGCCATAGGGTTGTCTTTAATTATTATATGACCTGTGTGTCAATCATTAAGCGCTATGTAATGCTTTACTTTATCGCTAAACGATAGCAATAGTAGTAGAAGCATGGTGGGAGCGACAACCCCGATGGCGACATGTTGATGGAGATCATGGTGTCATGTCGGTGACGATGGAGATCATGCCGGTGCTTTCAAGATGGAGATCAAAAGCACAAGTTCATGGCAATATCATGTCACTTATGATTTGCATGTGATGTTAATCCTTTTATGCACCTTGTTTTGCTTAGGACGACGGTAGCATTATAAGGTGATCCCTCACTTAATTTCAAGATAAATTGTGTTATGCCCGAGTGTGCACCGTTGCGAAAGTTCGTTGTGTCGAGTCACGACATGATGATCGAGTGTGATAGACTCTACGTTCACATAAAACGGGTGCAAGCCAGTGTTGCACATGCGGAACACTCGGGTTAAACTTGATGAGCCTAGCATGTACAGACATGGCCTCGGAACACAAGAGACCGAAAGGTCGAACATGGGTCATATAGAAGATATGATGAACATGATGATGTTCACCATTGAAACCACCTCAACTCACGTGATGATCGGACTTGAGTTGGTGAATTTTGATCATGTATCACTCGAATGACCGGAGGGATGTCAATTTGAGTGGGAGTTCTTAAGTAATATGATTAATTGAACTCATTATCATGAACATAGTCAGTCGTGTCTTTGCAAATTATGTTGTAGATTACTAGCTCACGATGTTGGTCCCTTATATTTTATATGCTCCTAGAGAAATAGAGTTGAAATATGATGGTAGCAATATTGCGGACTGGGTCCGTGGTCTGAGGATTGTCCTCATTGCTGCACAAAAGGCTTATGTCCTTAATGCACCGCTCGGTGCACCACCCCCTCTGGCGTCGTCTGTAGATGTTGTGAACATCTGACAGGTACATTCCAATGACTACTTGATAGTTCTGTGTGTCATGCATTACGACTTAGAATTGAGGCTCCAAAATGTTTTGAACGTCATGGAACATATGAGATGTTCTAAGAGCTGAAATTGGGATCTCAGGCTCGTGCCTGTGTTGTGAGATATGAGATCTCCAACAAGATTCTTTGCCTACAAGATAAAGGAGAATATCTCAATCGTTGAGCATGTACTTAGATTGTCTAGGTGCTACAATCACTTGAATCAGTGGGAGTTGATCTTCCAGATAAGAAAGTGGTTGATATAGTTTTCCAAGTCTTTGTCACTAAGATACTAGAACTTGGTGATGAACTATAAAATGCCAGGGATAGAAATAATGATCCCTGAGCTGTTCGCGATGTTTGACACCGCGAAGGTAGAAATCAAGAAGGAGCGTCAAGTGTTGATGGTTAGTAAAACCACTAGTTTCGAGAAGGCTAAGGCAAGGAGGGAAACTTCATGGATGGCAAGTCAGTTGCTGCTCAAGTGAAGCAACCCAAAGTTGAACCCAATCCCGAGACTAAGTCCTTCGATTATGAGGAGAGCGGTCGCTGAAGCGGAACAACCCTATATACTTGGTAGATAAGAAGGCTGGCAACGTCGAGAGAAGTATATTTGATATACGTGTTATTAATGTGTACCTTGCTAGTACTCCTAGTAGCACCTGGGTATTGGATACCGGTTCGGTTGCTAAATGTTAGTAACTTGAAATAAAATCTGCGGAATAAAAGGAGAACTAGCTAAGGGTGAGGTGACGATGTGTGTTGGAAATGTTTCCAAGGTTGATGTGATCAACATCGCACGCTCTCTCTACCTTCGGGATTAGTGACGAACCTAAATAAATTTTATTTGGTGTTTTGCGTTGAGCATGAACGTGATTAGATCGTGTTTATTGCAACACGGTTATTCATTTAAGTTAGAGAATATTTGCTATTCTGTTTACATGAATAATACCTTCAATGGTCATGCACCCAGTGAGAATGGTTTGTTGAATCTTGATCATAGTAATACACATGTTCATAACATTGATGCCAAAAGATACAAAGTTAATAATGATAGTACCACATACTTGTGGCACTGCCGCTAAATGTCATATTGGTATAAAGCGCATGAAGAAACTCCATGTTGATGGATCTTTGGACTCATTCGATTTCGAATCAGTTGAGACATGCGCTCCATGCCTCTTGGGCAAGATGACTAAGGACCCCGTTTTCTGGATTGATGGAGCGGGCAAGTGATTTATTGGAAATGATGCATGTTGATGTATGCAATCCAATGAGTCTTGTAGCGTGCGGTGGATATTGTTATTTTCTTACCTTCACTGATGATTTGAGTAGATATAGTGTATGTTTACTTAATGAAACACAAGTCTGAATCGTTCGAAAAGTTCAAGAAAATTCAGAGTGAAGTCTGAGATCATCGTGACAAGAAGATAAAAATGTCTGCGATACGATCGTGGAGGTGAATATCTGAGTTACGAGTTTGGCATACAACTTTAGACAATGTGAAAGTCGTTTCACAACTCACGCCACCTGGAACACCATAGTGTGATGGTGTGTCCAAACATCATAGTCGTGCTCTATTGGATATGGTGCAGGCTATGATGTCTCTTATCGTTTTGCTACTATAGTTTTGGGGTTATGCATTAGAGACAACTACATTCACTTTAAATAGGGCACCATCTAAATCCGTTGAGATGACACCGTGTGAATTATGGTTTGATAGTAACCTAAGCTGTCATTTCTTAATGTTTGGAGCTGTGACGCTTGTGTGGAAAAATGTTTTCACCTAATGAGCTCAAACCCAAAGCGGACAAATACATCTTCATAGACTACCCTAAGAACAGTTGGGTGAACCTTCTATCTCAGATCCAAGCATAAAGTGTTTGTTACTAAAATAGGTCCTTTCCCAAGAAAAAGTTTCTCTCGAAAGAATTGAGTGGGAGGAAGATAGAACATGATGAGGTTTTTGAACCTTTGTTTCAACCAGAGAGTAGCGCAGCGCAGAAAGATGTTTATGTGGAACCTACGTCAGTTGAAGAGGAAGTAAATGATGATCATGAAGCTTTAGATCAAGTTACTATCGAACCTCATAGGTCGACAAGGATGTGTACTACTCCTGAGTGGTACGACAACTGTGTCTTGGAGGTCATGTTGTTGGACAACGATGAACCTATGAGATATGGAGAAGCGATGATGGGCCCGGATTCCGATAAATGGTTAGAGGCCATGAAATCCGAGAAAGGATCCATGTATGAAAACCAAGTATAGACTTTGGTAGACTTGCTCGTTGGACGGCAGGTCGTCGAGTACAAATGGACCTTTGAGATGAGGACAAACGCTGATGGTAAATGTCACCATTTATAAAGCTCGACTTGTCACAAAGAAGTTTCCGACAAGTTTAAAGAGTTGAGTGCGATGAGACTTTCTCACTCGTAGCGATGCTAATGTTTGTTCGAATTATGTTAGCAGTTGCTACATTTTTCAATTATGAAATCTGGCAGATGGATGACAAATACTCGTTTCCTTAATAGTTTACTTGAGGAAAAGTTGTATGTGATACAACCAAAAGGTTTTGTCAGTCCTAAGGATGCTAAAAGGTGAGCAAGCTTCAGTGATCCTTTTATGGACTGAAGCAAGCATCTCGGAGTTGGAATATACACTTTGATGAGGTGATCAAAGTTTTTGAGTCTATAAAAAGTTTATGAGAAACTTTTATTTACAATAAAGTGGGTGGGAGCACTATATAGTTTCTGATAAGCATATGTGGTTGACATATTGTTGATCAGAAATGATGTAGAATTTCTGGAAAGCATAAAGGGTTGTTTGAAAGGAGTTTTTCAAAGGAAGACCTGCATAAAGCTACCTAATTGTTGAGCATCAAGATCTATAGAGATAGATCAAGATGCTTGATGAGACTTCGAATGAGTACATACCTTGACAAGATTTTGAAAGAGTTCAAAATGGATTAGTCAGAGAGAAGTGTTCTCGCCTGCTTTGTAAGGTGTGAAGTTGAGTGAGACTCAAAGCTCGACCACGGAAGAAGAAACAGAAAGGACGAATGTCGTCCCCTATGCCTTAGCCATAGGCTCTGTATAGTATGACATGCTGTGTACAGCACATGTGTGTGCCTTGCCATGAGTCCGTCAAGGGGTACAAGAGTCATCCAGGAGTGGATCACTGGACAGCGGTCAAGATCATCCTTAGTAACTAAAATACTAAGGAAATGTTTCTCGGTTATGGAGGAAAGAAAGAGTTCGTTATAAAGAGTTACGTCGATGCAAGCTTTGACACCAATCCGGATGACTCTTAGTAGCAATCCGGATACGTATAGTAGAGCGGCCATTTGGAATAGCTCCAAGTGGACTGTGGTAGCAGTGCTTACAGTTTGGCATAGAGATTTGCAAAGTACACACGGATCTAAATGTCGCAGACCCGTTGACTATAAGACCTCTCTCACATGCAAAACATGATCGAGCCCCAGGACTCATTGGGTCTTAGATTCATAACAATGCGAATCACCTGGTGATGTGAACTAGATTATTGACTCTAGTGCAAGTGGGAGACTATTGGAAATATGCCCTAGAGGCAATAATAAATTGGTTATTATCATATTTCCTTGTTCATGATAATCGTATATTATCCATGGTATAATTGTGTTGATTGGAAACTCAGATACATGTGTGGATACATAGACAACACCATGTCCCTAGTATGCCTCTAATAGACTAGCTCGTTGATCAAAGATGGCTATGGTTTCCTAGTCATGGACATGAGATGTCATTTGATAACGGGATCACGTCATTAGGAGAATGATGTGATGGACAAGACCCAAACTACAAACGTAGCATATGATCGTGTCAGTTTATTGCTACTGTTTTCTGCATGTCAAGTATTTGTTCCTATGACCATGAGATCATGCAACTCACTGACACCGGAGGAGTACCTTGTGTGTATAAAACGTTGCAACGTAACTGGGTGACTATAAAGGTGCTCTACAGGTATCTCCGAGGATGTCTGTTGGGTTGGCATGGATCAAGACTGGGATTTGTTACTCCATGTGACGGAGAGGTATCTCAGGGCCCACTCGGTAATACAACATCACAATAAGCCTTGCAAGCAATGTGACTAAGTGTTAGTCACGGGATCTTGTATTATGGAATGAGTAAAGAGACTTGCCGGTAACAAGTTTGAACTAGGTATGGAGATACCGACGATCGAATCTCGGTCATGTCTACGTAGTTCTCGAACCCGTAGGGTCTGCACACTTAAGGTTCGGTGACATTTCGGTAGCATAGAGTTATGTATGGTGGTGACCGAAGGTTGTTCGGAGTCCCGGACAAGATCCTGTACATCACGAGGAGCTCCGGAATGGTCCGGAGGTAAAGATTGGTATTTAGGAAGTCCTGTTTTGGTCGCCGGAAAAGTTTCGGGCTCATCGGTAGTGTATCGGGAGTGCCGATAGTGTACCGAGGTTTCATCAAGAGAGGTATTTCGACCCAAGAGTCTACATGGGCTGTGGGAGAAGGTAAACCAGCCCTTGGTGGGCTGGCCGAATCCTCCTCTAAGGGCCCATGTGGCTGGAGTGGTTTGAGAAGGAAAAAAATCCAAAGGTGGAGAGGTGGAAAGAGTTTCCAAGTGGAAAGGAGGAATCCTACTCCTAATAGGATTGGAGTAGGACTCCTCCACCTCCAATTTCGACCAAACCTTGAGGGTTTGAGGATGCCTCCTCCCCTCCCTCCCTCCTATATATACTATAGGATTTAGATGAAAAAGCTAACCCTAATATTCACATGATACCTCTCCTCTAGATCGTAGTTTCTCCTCTAGATCGGTTTTCATCGGTGCTAAGGCGAAACCCTGCTGAATAGCTCCACCACCATCGCCGCAACGCTGTCGCGCTGCCAGAGAACTCATCTACCTCTCTGCTCCCTCTTGCTGGATCAAGAAGGCAGAGATCGTCATCGAGCTGTACGTGTGCTGAACGTGGAGGTGCCGTCCGTTCGGCGCTAGATGGAAAGGACCGTGATCAAGATTGCAAGAAGGATCGTGATGAGATCGCGGGATGGATCGTGATGAGTTCGCGGGATGGATCATGATTTGATCGCGGGACGGATTGTGATGAGATCGCGGGATGCTCAACAATTTGGATCGCGTAGACGTTCGACTACACCAACCGCGTTTCTTAACGCTTCCCGCTTAGCGATCTACAAGGGTATGTAGATCCACGCCCCCTCTCGTAGATGCTCATCACCATGGATAGATCTTGCATGTGTGTAGGAATTATTTTGTTTCCCATGCAATGTTCCCCAACAATTCAGTCATCACACTGCTCTGGGTGTTTGGAGCGCAGAATATTCTTGTGTTCATCGACATACGGGGTCACCAAGGTGGAATTCTGTAGAACTGTGTATTGTGCTTGAGACCAAGAATGCCCATCCCTACATATTATTGAGTCCGCTCGTAGCGTGCCTTTTCCAGTCAGTCTCCCCTCATACCGCGATTGAGGGAGACCAATATTCTTAAGGTCAGGAATGAAGTCAACACAAAACCCAATGACATCCTCTGTTTGATGGCCCATGGAGATGCTTGCTTCTGGCCTAGCGCAGTTACAAACATATTTCTTTAACAATCCCATGAACCTCTCAAAGTGGAACATATTGTGTAGAAATACAGGGCCCAGAACGACAATCTCGTCGACTAGATGAACTAGGACGTGCGTCATGATATTGAAGAAGGATGATGGGAACACCAGCTCGAAACTAACAAGACATTGCACCAAATCACTCCTTAACCTTGGCAGGATTGTTGGATCGATCACCTTCTGAGAGATTGCATTGAGGAATGCACATAGCTTCACAATGGCTTATCGAACGTTTTCCGGTAGAAGTCCCCTCAATGCAATCGGTAGCAGTTGTGTCATAATCACGTGGCAGTCATGAGACTTTAGGTTCTGGAACTTTTTCTCTGCCATATTTGTTATTCCCTTTATATTCGACGAGAAGCCAGATGGGACTTTCATACTGAGCAGGCATTCAAAGAAGATTTCCTTCTCTTCTTTGGTAAGAGCGTAGCTGGCAGAACCTTCATACTGCATTGGATGCATGCCGTCTTTTTCATGCACATGTTGTTGTTCCTCCCGTGCCTCTGGTGTATCTTTTGTCTTCCCATACACTCCCAAGAAGCCTAGCAGGTTCACGCAAAGATTCTTCGTCACGTGCATCATGTCGATCGCAGAGCGGACCTCTAGGTCTTTCCAATAGGGTAGGTCCCAAAATATAGATTTGTTCTTCCACATGGGTGTGCGTTCCACATCGTCAGTCGGAACAGATAGTCCGCCATGACCCTTTTCAAATATTACTTGTAAATCATTGACCATATCAAGTATGTGATCACCAGTACGAAGGGCGGGCTTGTTCCGGTGATCTGCCTCACCTTTGAAATGTTTTCCTTTCTTTCGACATTGATGGTTGGTCGGAAGAAATCGACGATGCCCCAGGTACACATTCTTCCTGCATTTGTCCAAATATATACCGTCGGTGTCATATAAACAGTGTGTGCATGTGTGGTATCCCTTGTTTGTCTATCTTGAAAGGTTACTGAGAGCAGGCCAATCATTGATGGTTACAAACAGCAACGCATGTAGGTCAAATTGCTCATGTTCGTTCTCATCCCACACACGTACACCTCTTCCATTCCATAGCTGTAAAAGTTCATCAACTAATGGCCTTAGGTACACATCAATGTCATTGCCGGGTTGCTTAGGGCCTTGGATGAGCACTAGCATCATAATAAACTTACGCTTCATGCACAACCAAGGAGGAAGGTTATACATACATAGAGTCATGGGCCATGTGCTATGCTTGCTGCTCTGCTCCCCAAAAGGATTAACGCCATCTGCACTTAAACCAAACCATACGTTCCTTGGGTCACCTGTAAAGTCGCTCCACTTTCTCTCGATCTTTCTCCACTGCGACCCGTCAGCGGGTGCTCTCAACTTCCCGTCTTTCTTACGGTCTTTTTTGTGCCATTGCATCAACTCGGCCTGCGTTTTGTTTCTGAATAGACATTTCAACCGTGGTATTATAGGAGCATACCACATCACCTTGGCAGGAACCCTCTTCACGGTGCGTTGGCCCTCAACATCACCAGGGTCATCTCTTCTGATCTTATACCGCAATGCACCGCATACCGAGCATGCGTTCAAATCCTCGTACGCACTACGGTAGAGGATGCAGTCATTAGGGCATGCATGTATCTTCTACACCTCCAATCCTAGAGGGCATAGAACCTTCTTTGCTTCATACATACTGTCGGGCAATTCGTTATCCTTTGGAAGCTTCTTTCATTATTTTCAATAGCGAACTATATCCCTTGTCAGGTACACCATTCTCTGCCTTCCACTACAGCAATTCCAGTGTGGTATCGAGCTTTGTGTTGCCATATTCGCAATTGGGGTAGAACCCTTTTTTTGATCCTCTAGCATGCGATCGAACTTCAACTTCTCCTTTTAACTTTCGCATTGTCTCTTTGCATCAACAATGACCCGGCGAAGATCATCATCGGGCACATCGTCTGGTTCCTCTTGATCTTCATCTTCCCCCGTTGCAGCATCACCGTATTCAGGAGGCACATAGTTGTCATCATCCTCTTCTTCTTCATTGTCTTCTATCATAACCCCTCTTTCTCCGTGCTTGGTCCAAACATTATAGTGTGGCATAAAACCCTTCTCAAGCAGGTGGAAGTGAAGGGTTTTAGAGTTGGAGAAAGCGTTCGTATTCTCACAAACAGTACATGGACAATGAATAAAACCATTCTGCTTGCTTGCCTTGGCCGCTTCGAGAAAATTATGCAGGCCCTTAATATACTCGGAGGTGCGTCGATCACCGTACATCCATTGCCGGTTCATCTGTGTGTGTTATATAATAAAGTGTATTAAAAACCATTACAACATATCATGAATAGAGAATTGACCAAATTAATAGAAATTCATCATCACATTAAAGCCAAAGTACAATAATGACCAGAATAAATACGTACATTTCATAAATAGTTGTCATTATTGAACAACATATAGCTCTCTAGAGAATCTAATTAAAACATACAGCGAAACTATGTAAAAAATTTAAATGCAACAACAAATGCAATCATAACCGCTACTAAGGTACCAATTGATCCAACTGCATAATGATACCAAGCCTCGGTATGAACGACATATTTTCTAATATTTCTAAGCTTCAAGCGCATTGCATCCTTCTTGGTCTTCTGATCGTCGACAATATCGGCAACATGCAAATCCAATCCCATCTTGTCATCTTCAGTTATTTTCAATTTTTCTTTTCAAATGATCGATTTCTTTTTCAGCTTTAGTTAACTTGTCGAGCAGAATTGCATAGTCGGTATCCATTTCTGGTTCAACTACTTCCTATAGATAAAAACATCTACGTCAAGTTGGTGGCATAATTAATTGTCATAGACATTAGATGTGTGAAATAGTTATATAAAAGATAATATACCACATCTGAATCATAGACTAGACGAGGGCCGACGTGGGCGGATACCATAACCATGGCACTATATAATAACAAACAATAATAAAAGTAATAAAATAAGATCAAGAGGCTCACCACGCGCGGGCGATCGACGGCGGTTTCAGGACGGGGACAGGATAGGAAGGACCGCCAAACCTAGACAAATCTCGACGAAAATGGAGTTTGGACAAGGAGCTTCGAGAGGAGAAAGCTTAAGTTTGGTTGGGCATTTCATCAAACACCTCATGTGCATAGGAGGTGAGCTAGAGCTCCACAAAGCTCTCCCCTCTCCGGCCTGAAAAACAGAGCAATGTGGAGTGCTCTGCTCGCTGGCGAGGGGGTATATATAGGCATCTCATTGGTCCTGGTTCGTGGCTGGAACCGGGACTAAAGGACCCCCTTTGGTCCTGGATCCAGCAACGAACCGGGACCAATGGTTGTGGGCCAGGAGCGAGGCACAATGGTCCTGATTCATGTCTGGAACCGGGACCAAAGGTTCCAGACGAACCGGGACCAAAGGTTCCAGACGAACCGGGACCAATGCCCCACGTGGCCCGCCCGGCCCCCTGGCCTCAGGAACCGGGACCGTTGCCCCATTGGTCTCAGTTCGTGACTGAACCGGGACTAATGCGCTGGCCCGGCCTGGACCAAAGCCCTATTTTCTACTAGTGCTTGTACAAGCACTTTACGAGAATAGAGTTTAATCAAACTGATAAGCAAGCATGGTAATGATATATTGAAGAAATTTTGAATCAATTAGAGATGCGCGGAACTAGCTAGTACTACTTACTTTGGGGTGCATAAATCGCAACTCTTCATTTAGACAGGGAACCTTTCGGGTGAACTTCTTCCAAACCATGCCAGGCAAAGAAAATGATTACTTGATATCTAGAAATTAACGAAAGTTGCATGCTGATATGGTCTCAGTATTGACTGAACTTACTTCTTGAGCATTGCAGTCATGTCCGCATAATTCTCGAGATCTTTATGTCTCGAGTCTAAGGCAGTTACTAATGCCCCGTCAAGCTTAATAGATAGCAGAATATAGTGGAAACTGCACACGCATATATGACTCATCAATTACATTACTTAACCTCGAGTAAGCGAAACCAAGTATACAGAGAAGACAACAACACTCACTTGAAGTTGTAAGGAAAGAGTATTTCCCTTTTGTTTTGATGCATAAAGAATGACTTTAGCAAGTTCTTCTCGGTCACTTTGGTTTCATTTCATATCGACCATTCATTTACGACATCTAGGCTAATGAACCCAACGTCGAAGATTCCTTTTTTTGCATTCGACGATCTTCAATCTACATAATATAGTGATGATAATTATATATACATGCAATGAACGAGCTGAGCTAGAGACTTAACTATAGAAGTAATACTTACAGACAGTAGGCAGTCATGGGTTGTTTGTCGAGGGCCTGTTGATTGAATAACTGAAATAAATCCACAAATTCAATAGGCATCACGCTGAGTCCAATGAATTCGTGCTCTAGTTTCACTGCCACATACATAGTGTCTCTCCCAGACTCCCTGCAGGTTTTCATGTACTACTCATACAAATTGTTCATCATCGTTGTTAGAGGAGGAGGATCAGGTTTGAGGAGAGGCTTCTCGTGCACGTATTCGTGTTCTTCTTTGGTTACCTCAGCTGGTTCAAAATGGACATTATCCTCCAAGTAATCACCAAGTTTGATACCGGGTAGTAGCACCGCATGATCAATATCGCTAGACACCTTGAGCGGGGGGCACGATTGCTGCTCCTATTTGCCGAGCTGGGGAATTGTTTTCCCACTTCTTCGTTCTTTGACTCGGGCAGCACTATAAGTACTTCTTGACCGTTGCGCTTCATTATATCTCTTTATAATACAGTGGTCATAGTTTGATGGCAGCGGAGGCGGTGATGGTCTCTTCAGGGCATCCAGAGTGCGCTTCGCTTTCACTTGATCTACCGTTTCCTTTGGAGGTGGTTGTTTCCGTGCAAAATGGGCCTTCACTTCGGCTTTATTGATGTCAGAGATTTCTTCATCAGTCCTCTCGTATGGTAACTTTGTAACAGGCTTGAGGCTTGGACCAAATTTGAATTTTTTTCTTGCCTATTGTATTGCTAGCCGCCGGAGCGGCGGCGGCGTCTCTCTTATGTCGTGGCTGACGCGTCGGAGGAAGCGTAGTGTCCTGACACGCCGGGGGAGGAGGAGGAGGAGGAGGCTGAGTGGCCTGACGCGTCGGAGTAGGCGAAGAAGGAGGTGGAGTGGCCTCACGTGCCGGAAGAGGCGGACTGCTCGGACGCGCCGGAGTAGGCAAAGTGCCCTCACGCGTTGGATGAGCTGTAGAAGGAGGCGGAGTGCCTGATCACTCGCCAGAGGAGGAGGAGGAGGAGGAGGAGGGCCCTGACGTGCCGGCGGCGGAGGAGGAGACGGAGGCGTCTAGTTTGGAAGCTTGATGTACTCCTTCCGCCATAGACATGTACCCCTCAGAGCATGAACCAGCTTCTTCTCCCCTTCACCTGTATGGTGGTCAAGCTCCAGCTCATCAAATCCATCCATTACTTCATCCACCATCACAACAACATAGCCATGTGGAATCGGAAGGCAGTGAAAAGTTCCGTTGGGTTAAGGAGGTGCAACAGAGCCGAGAGCCGCCTTGAAAGTGAGGTTCCAGAATTTCGTCCAAAGCTCGCAATGTTGAACCTTCATGATAGTATCCATGGGGTAGCTAGGAGCCGTGAAGTTAGGATGAACGAGCTCCGTGGAAGCCACGCTGCTTCTTCGTTAAGATGGCGGGGTAGCTTCGTGCTGCTGAGATGGTTGGTCGGCAGTTCGCTGGCTCTCAAGTTCCTCTAGCTTTTCTAGTCTTGCATTAAGCTTTTGCATGTCGCTCAGCTCCACTTTCCTCTTTCTCTCCTGGCTTCTGTAACCGCCTGTGTCGGGAAACCCAACCTTCCACGAAACGGAGCCTGGTGTGCCTTGTGTTCGTCCAGGGTGCTGAGGATTCCCGTGGGCCTCAGTCAGCTCGTCCTTCTCTCTGTCGGGAATGAACATCCCTTCCTTCGTTGCGGTGATATACTTCTAAAGCCTCTTGAAGGGTATTGCAAGTTGCTCGTTCGTCCAACGGCACTTCCCTGTTTCAGGGTCCAAAGTTCCCCCAACCTTGAGGAACCAAGTCCTTGAACGGTCTGGCCAATTCAATATCTCTGGCTCGACCCCTTTAGCAATCAGGTCATTCTCAGCTTTGTCCCACAATGGCCGGGCTTTGAGGTAGCCACCTGACCCCGTGTGATGGTGATACTGCTTCTTTGCAGCATTGTTCTTGTTTGTCTCAGACATTTTCTTACTCTTGTACGATGTCTTGTAGGCCACAAATTCGGGCCAGTAATCTCTTTCTTCTCAAATTGGCCGATGAATTCTGGAGTCTTCCCTTTGTCGACAAACTTTGATTTCAACTCATTCTTCCACCTCCTGAATATATCTGCCATCTTCTTAAGAGCACACGCCTTGACCAGTGGCTCT
The DNA here is from genome assembly GCA_022496015.1 of Hordeum marinum. Classification (NCBI taxonomy): domain Eukaryota; kingdom Viridiplantae; phylum Streptophyta; class Magnoliopsida; order Poales; family Poaceae; genus Hordeum; species Hordeum marinum. Next base: position 395,043,159 of record CM039672.1, read on the forward strand.
ATAACTGGGTTATTCAGATCCTCCTCTGGCGGTAGGGTGAAATTTGCCTTCAGCTAGGTCCAAAGATCATCTTTCTGTCTATCGGTGACATAAGAAATTTCAGGGTTGTTGTCCTTAGTCTTATTCCATTGGTTGATTTTGATCGGGATGTTGTCCCTAACAATAGCTCCACACTGAGCAGCAAATGTGTCCTTGGTCTGCTTTGGTTCAATCGGTAGGCCATCGTCCACGAGTGCTGCGATCGTGAACCTTTCTTCCTTGCCCAACCTTTTCTTCAGGCCTCGTCTCGCTACCGAAGTTTGGCTCGATCCAGAGGGCTATAAAAGAAGAAAAAAGAGTTAATATATATACGTACCAAAATAATTAATGCATCAATTAGCTAGTCAGCACATGATTAATTAATACATATACCTTGCCGGACTTTGCAACATCTCCCTCCTTCATTCGGTCATCGGAGCCGTCACCATGGTCTCCTTCTTCCTCCAGCAGTCAGTGACCGGAGCCATCATGATCATGTCCTTCCTCCTCCATTGTTTGATCACTGGAGCAGTAATCCTCTCCTTCAAGACCACCGGTGTCATTGAGAAATGACAAGACAACATCAGGACCGCCTCGGATTATGTCCCCCAACAACTGTTCTTGTTCCAAGTATGTTTGATCCATAGTTTGTGCAAATATTAAAACATGGCAATTAATATACTTTCGTACGATTTGGGGTGGGCTCGACAACATTTCTAGGGTTAGGGGTAGCCCTCGACGCTTCTAGGGTTTGGTCAGGCGAGAGGGGATTCTCTTAAGCTTTTAGGGATTTAACAAAATGGCGCCATTCTGGATGTGCAGAAAATGGTCCATATTTTTCCTCATCTCATCTACCCTTCTATATGTCCCGTTGTCTAGTGTCAAAGGATTCAAGAAAACCACGACTTCATCATTAGCCGAAAGTAACAGGTGCATAATGGTATGAAGCTCTCCAAAATTGTTTTGGAACGGAGTCTCGGATAGGATAATTAGCTTTTTGGTAGGAAGTTCAGCAAGAGCCTTCCGAATATCACTATCTGGAAGGCCGTTGCTAAAATTCGAACCAAAAGTGAATTATTCTATCCGAAACTCCATTCCAAAACAAATTTCAAGAGCTTCGTAGCATCATACACCGGTTACTTCTGGCTAATGATGAAGCCATGGATTTATTCAATACTTTGACACACAACATGACATATATAAGAATATATATAGATGGGATCAGAAAAAAATTGGATCCACTTGTGCACATCCATAATGGGGGCATTCTTGATAAATCTATGTTACCGGAGTTTTCTATATGAACAAAAAAATTCACATGACAACGACGCTCACCCCTCATGTCCGGCGTCCGACGTCCCCCCCTCATGTCGAAGTTATCGGGGAGGGGGGTAGATGACAACGATGCTCACCCCTCATGTCCGACGTCCGACGTCCCCCCTCATGTCGAAGTTATCGGGGAGGGGGCAGATGACAACGACGCTCATCCCTCATGTCATGTCCGACGTCCCCCCTCATGTTGAAGTTATCGGGGAGGGGGTAGACGACAACGACGCTCACCCCTCATGTCCGACGTCCGACGTCCACCCTCATGTCATGTCCGACGTCTAGGGTTTGGGGTGGCCTTGACAACGCTCTTTTAACTCATTTAACAAAAAAAATACTACCTATCACATCTCAGTTCCGGTTTGGGTGGACTCGAGAGGTTTCTATGAACAGAAAAAAATTCTTTGCATATTCTTTGCATATAAAAAACATATATTTTCTTTTTTTCTTAAATGTAACTTGCATATATATATATATATATGAACATACATACACAATTTCTTTTCTAAAAATGCACATATGACCATATACAGAGAACATACATACATAAAACTTTTCTAAAAATGTAACTTTTGCACATATGAACATATACAGACAACATACATGCATACATTTTTTATAAAAATGCAAAAAAAAATCATCATATGAACAAAAAAATATACGAACAAAAAAAGCATACATCATCTATCATCCACATCATCATATCTATCATCAACATCATCTTGCTAACAATCATCAACGTCATCATATCTAACAATCATATGAACAAAAAAATGTATATGAGCAGGGGAGGAGGACAAGGAGGAAAGGGGTCCGGCTGGACCATAGCGCGGGGCGGCGCGGACCGTCGGCGAGGGCTCGGGGCACGGTGATGGCGTCGGGGCAGGGGCGCGGCGACGACGTCAGGGGCGTCGGGCGCGGCGACGACGTCGTGTGCGTCGGGGGCAATGACGGCGTCGGGGACAGCAACAGCGAGGGCTTGGGGCAGGGGCGCGGCGACGGTGACGGCGGGGCAGGGGCAGCCTGGCGGCGTCGTCAGAGAGATCAAAAAACTGAATGGAATTTTTCACAAGTGTTGCTTTTATACATGAAGCATTGCTCCCGGTTTGTGGCACAAACCGGGACCAAAGGGGTGCATTGGTCCCGGTTGGTGCCACAAACCAGGACCAATGGGTGGTGCTGCCCGGGGCCAAATTTTTAGTCCCACCTCGCTAGCCGAGAGAGCTCGAGAGTGGTTTATATGCGCTGCTGCGCACACCCTCTGGAGCTCCTCACAACTACAGGCTTCCGGACCTAATCTGTCACTGCCTGTGGGCCTATTGGGCCTTGCGCGGGCCTGAATCCTGGCCCAACAAGCTGGTTGGGTTTCTAGTCGTATTCAGGCCGTGGTGGCCATGTAGGTGCATTTTTTTAAATCCAGTGTTTTTGTTTTGTTTTTTCTTTCTTTATTTTATTTTGTTCCTATTTACTGTTTTTCAGTGATTCTTTTTGGCTTTTAGGTCATAAAAATTATAAACTTTCTATTAGTGCCATTAGTTTTCAAATTTGAATAGTTTTAATTTGAATTTTTGAAATTTGTGTGAATCACTAGGTTGTGAATAACTTTACCTGAAAAAATGGCTTTTAGTGATTCCTTTTCCTGCTATTTAATATTACTGTGGTTTATCATTATATTCAACTTGGTAAGTTTTAGGTTATTTTAAATGTCTGTTTTAATCGGAAACATATTTTGTTATTTTAGTTTGCTATTAAAGTTTCTAACAAAAACTTTCTTTATGAAATTTCTTTTTGCTATTAATGTTTCGAACAAAAAATACTTTGATAATTTTAGTTGCATAAATTAGAGTTTCATAAAAGTTTTCTAGTTCATTCTTTTTGCTATTACTTCATTCTTTGAGCTAAATGACCCTGAAATGAACTCTACAAATGAACTCTGAACTTTGAAAAGGTTGAAAGTAGGCATGGTATCATCATTTCACCCACATAGCATGTGTTAAAAAGTTGAGAGGGTTACGGAGAAAATTGGATGCACTTCGTGTACAAAATGGACAATCTCTTTCGAAGTGTCACGCTTTCGGACGAAAACTCATCTGTTACAAAAGGGATTTCATTTTTCGAACTTATTTGAACTCCATACTTTTTGTGTGTTCAAAATGCACCATTCAAAACCACATCATCAATTTTCAACCCTTTCTGACTTCATTTGGTTTTTTCATGCATTTACTGATTTTTTGAGCTAAATGATCCTGAATTGAAAAGCACTACAAATGAACTCTCAAAAGGTTGAAATTTGGCATGGTATCATCATTTCATCCAAATAGCATGTTATAAAAAATTGAGAGGGTTACGACAAAAACTGGATGCACTTCGTGTACAAAATGGACAATCTCTTTCGAAGTATCAGGGTTTCGGATGAAAACTCATGTGTTACAAAGGGATTTCACATTTTTGAACATTTTTGAACTCCAGACTTTTTGTGTGTTGAAAATGAACCATTCAAAGCCACATCATAAATTTTCAACTCTTTGTGACTTCATCTAGTATTTTTCATGCATTTACTGATTTTTTTGAGCTAAATGACCCGAAAATTGAAAAGCACTACAAGTGAACTCTAAAAAGGTTGAAAGTTTGCATGGTATCATTATTTCACCCACATAGCATGTTATAAAAAGTTGAGATGGTTACAGCAAAAACTGGATGCACTTCGTGTACAAAATGGACAATATCTTTCGAAGTAACAGAGTTTTGGAGGAAAACTCACCTGTTACAAAGGAATTACATTTTTTTGAACATATTTGAACTCCAGACTTTTTGCGTGTTCAAAATGAACCATTTAAAGCCACATCATCAATTTTCAACCCTTTGTGACTTCATCTGGTATTTTTCATGCATTTACTGATTTTTTGAAGTAAATGACCGAGAAATTGAAAATCACTACAAATGAACTTTGAAAAGGTTGACAGTTTGGCATGATATCATCATTTCACCCACATAGCATTTCATCATTTCAAGAAAGTAAGTGGGAGCATAATAATATTTCTAAAAACGTTGTGTGCTTGACACATTGTTAATTGGAAATAAATTTCTTGACAAGAATTAGGACTTCATTTGAAAATAGTTTTGCGATGAAGTGCTTAGGCTAAATAGCCTCAATATTAGGCATGATGATCTATGGAGATAGATTTACCTAATGGGGCTAAGCAATGAATACATATTGACAAGGTGCTAAAACCTTTTAGCATTTAAAAAACGCCAAGGAGTGATTCTTGCCGAAGTCACATGGAAAGAGTTTTTGCAAGACTCAGTGTCCCAAAACACTGACGAGTAAAATACATGATGGAGATTCCACACACTCTAGTGTTTGGATTAAATCATGTATTCCATGGTATGTAAAAACAACCAGATATGTCCGATACTCCCAAGTTGTTGCGAGTATAGATACCGAAGTGATCAAAGCACTGATCATGGGACAACAGTGAAAGATGTCATTAAGTACTAGAGTAGTGCTGATGACATGTTTTCTCGCAAGCAGAAATCATGAAGAGTTCGTTGTAATATGTTACATCGATACAGTCTTCACCATTTCTCCATGCGATTTTCGATTTAATTGAGGGTTTTGTGTGATACACAATATGGTGGCACGGTAGTTGGAAATTGTTCCAAACAAGATACTGTGGTGAATTCTATAACAAAGGCTAAGTATGCTAACGCTTTAGAAGCGACAAAGAAGTTGTTGAATCATATAGTTCATTCATGAACTTAGTATGGTTCCAAGATGGCTTTGATCTATAGGACACTATTGGAGATAGTTGCTCCATAGCTCAGTCTGAGGAATCAGGTTTTGACCAATGATTCACACATATGCAAAGCCAAGTCCACACAAAATATGAATTTTGTAGAAGCGTGAAAACACAAGGATATGCAAAGTTACACACGAAGCTGAAGTTGTCAGATCCGTTGGACATCAGGCTATACCACAAGCGAAGCATATTTTACAGCAGTATGCCATAGGTGTAAAGTGCATTAGCATTGACTAGATTATTGACTCTAGTGCAAGTGGGAGTCTGTTGGAGATATTCCCTAAAGGCAATAATAACTGTTATTGATCATCTCCCTGTTCATAATTAGGTTTATGTTCCATGCTATAACTGTTATGGTTCTCGAGTCTGCAATAACCACGAGGCTTGAAGGAAGACTCATATGCACATGTGGAATAATAAACGGTAAAATGTATTCCTAGTCTGGCCTCTAAGACTGGCTCAAGTATTGCATGATGATCCTATTTTCCTGATCATGGGCATGGCTATGCCGACAATTTTGAGGGCACAATGTTAGAAGAACATTTGTGTTGAATCGACCCGAATTGATGTTATGCTATGAGATACATTCGTCATAAGTTAATGGTTAATAACATAGAGAAGTTAATGTTTGCATAATTCCTTAGACCATGAGAGTATCGAGTTTCTTCATGCTTGCTTCATGAACTTTGGGGTTTGTTAAACGTCATCCATAAATGGGTGGCTATTACGGCGGCTTACGGGTTCATGGAAAAGTATGTCAAGTAACTTGATAGCTCAAGATTGGGATTTGCTCCTCCGACGATGGAGAGATATCTTTGGGCCCTCTCGGTGTTACGGTATCCATCATCGTCTGGCCAGACACTTTGTGATTTGATCACGGGGATGCCGGAACACGGGAACGAGAAAAGAGAACAATACTGGTAACGAGATAACTGGCATAGTGGACAAGTTGTTGATCCACAGGGATGCCAACATGTCTCACCTCGGGTATTTGTAACATATCGCGAAGCAACACGAATAGCACACGGCAACTGGAGGTTCACTCGAATATTCATTCGTGTGGGTATAGGGGTCAATATGGGTGTCCACGGCTCCTATGTTGATCATTGATCGGAAGGGGTTCCGTGTCATGTCTATGCTTCACCGAACCTATAGGGTCACACGCTTAAGGGTCATCTATCTGCTGAATACTAGATAGGGAGTCTGAGAGAAAATCACCGAAAAAGTTTCGGACAGCGGAAAAGTTCTGCACAGAGAACACCGGAACAGTTCTGGTGAAACTAAAAAGTTGTTTCAGGGGATACCATAAAGTCAAATTGGTTTCAGCACATGCCTCATAATTCTTGGAGGGTGCCAGAATCATTCTGGAAACTTTCTGGAATTTTTCGGGATGAAAACCGGAAATGTTCCGGAGCTGCCGGAACCGCTTCAGATGCTTTTCGCAGATGAAAATCACTAAACCGGAATTGTTTGGGAAAGTGTTGAAAATTATTTTAGTGGGTACTGGAAATGTTCTAAGCCCACATAAATATTTTCAGTTCGATCAGACGCTGAAAAATGTCGTCGTGAATAGTGAAATCAGCTTTATGGTTACTTTTTGGAAAGCCACCTTTTTGGGCTTTTGCTCCAAAATATCTTGGAGATGACATGCATGGATGTGGCTGAAATTTCAGCCCCTCCACCCCTCCTTGTCCTATAAATAGAGGTGGAGGGGGCAGCCCAAAACTCACTCGTTCTCACATACAAGTGCCATTGCAATGATCTGGCTTCTTCTCTCCCTCCCAGCGAAATAGTTTCGTAGAGCCGAAAGGCTGTCTGGGTTCCGGCAGGAACTAGTTCTGGACGGCGAAGCCCTGTCGGATAGATGACACCATATGTGTGCAACTGTGTAGAGAGATCGTAGTTTCGGTCTTAGTTTGAGAGTTCCTCCCGAAGGGCTGTCCGTGTGACCGTCCGAGTTTCGAAGGTCCTCCCGAAGGGTTGTCCGAGTGACAATCCAAGTTTTGGAGGTCCTCCCGAAGAGCTGTCCGCGACACCGTCCGGGAGACTGTCTGACCGCCTCCCGGAGGGCTGTCCGAGGGGCAGATGAGGGTATACATCCTCGCGGTTGGGAGGTTGTAAATCCTAGCTGCGGGGATCTGCACTGCCGATCGTCATCGACTCTACTTCCGCTGCGCTATGAGTCAGTAACGAAAAAGATCAAACCTTGTATGCAGTCTCCATAGTGGTCCTGGGCTGGTGCGTAGGTCGGGAAATTTTTGTTTTCTGCTGCGTTACCCTACAGTGCCATCAAGAGCCGTGCTATGCGTAGATGCAGGTTGCGATCTAGAATACATAGAGATGTATGGGTGTTGCACAACATAATTAGGTAGTAGATGAGATCTATTGCTGAAAATTATTTGTGTGGGTAGAAGATGAAATCTGTTACCCGATGTTCCTGTTGCTTCCCCTGAATTTGCGTAGTCCTGATCTTGACGGCATGGTGGAATCTCACAAAGTTCTGGCAATCCGCGATCCTTTCATGCTGCTCATGAGTATGTTGATTGACAGATCAACGAAGTGCTAATAGTTCTTTGGGTTCCACCATAGTTGAGAAAGATGGATGTTTCGCAGACGAAAGGGCAATGCAGATGTGATCTGCACGGGGGTCACGCGTATGACGAAGTTTAGTATGGGGCTCGAGATTTTATTATCTCGTGTTTCATACACCCAGGAAGGTTAATCTAGCGACTTGGATTATCATGCTTGATGATGGATGTTGGAAGCTTCGGTTTGTTTCGAAACCTTAGAAGCCACGTAAAATAAACTTTTGCATGAACCGATTAGAGGCGTCTAACTTGGTTTTACAGGATAGTTTGCATGTGCATGTGATGTGGTATAGCAGTGTTCATAATAATTTGATTATGTATGAGATGACTATATGATGTAAATTAACATGACCCGCGTGTCATGATTCGACATGATGGCTGGAGCCATATGATTGCACTTTAATGACCTGCGTGTCAACCTTATGTAATGCACTCATTTTATTAGCTATAGAGATAGCAATATTATCTGGTGCATCGACAAGGTGGTGGCAATCTTTGTGAAGGTAAACACCGACGCGAATGCCGAAGACGAAGAAATACAAGACTTCTCCGTCGGAAAGGGCTATACCATATCATGCTATTATGAATTGCCTGAGATGTCTATCCCTTATGTTGCACCCTTCTTGATTGCACGGTAGTCGCTTTTATTAGGGTGATCTCTCACAAAAATATCAAGTAGATAGTGTTCTCCCAAGTGTAGCACCGTCACGACACCAAACTTTTTGGGGGTGCGCCATGGATGCATGGGTACGAACGGTTAGGGATGTGTGAGGCGGGTGAGTAAAGACCTCGCAGCGAGATCACTTGGTTGTCTTGACGTTCAGGCATGAAAGTCATGAGCTTGGAACACACGCATCGAATGATGAACAAGAGTCACATGGAGATGTGATCGGCAAGTTGGCCTACTGATTAAAATTCCCGTCATGAGATGATGATTCTATGGCGATGAATTGAAGTATGGATCTTGTATCACTCAATATCAATTATGAGAGATGTTGATTTGAGTGGGAGCGCACTATAGAATTAACTTGTTTAATTCTCAGTGCAATTAATTTTGAACACTACCAAAGTGTGGTTTACATAATAGTTGTAGAATAATGGCTTGCGTTTCCACCTTCCCTATTAAAATTGAATAGCTGTTAAATATCTGGTTAAAACTTTACGGTTGGTAACGTAATTGTGAGGATTGTCCTCAAGAGTGCCGAGAAGGACTTGTCCTATCGCATGCTTTCGGTATTCTCCCGCTAATGCTATGGATCATGTGACTCTCGTCCTTCGATCCAAAAGCCAGAATTCTGTTTCAGTCAAATGCAATACGTTTGCTTCCATGAGACCCGAACTTCGAAAGTTTGGATAGTTATGTGATATTCATGGAATCTGAAAATCATTTTCAGAGACAGACAAAGGCTAAAAGATATGAGATATCCAAAGTAATGTTTGTTTGCAAACTATTAGTAAAGGAGTTTACTATGCATTAGACTGATAAGAGAGGGATCCATAAGAACGACTGTCATATGATGATGGTGAATAAAATAACAACTTAAAGAGAAAGGAAGTGTCCGAAGGGTGTTAGTGAAACTTTCATGCCTAGGAAGTCCGGGGCTATCGCCACTCTTAAGTTGGGTGATTCTTCTGTGAGTAGGAGAAATACTGAAAGTTAAACTGTTAGAAGTATAATGGCAATAGAAAAGAAGACTGGAATATCCAGCTCATGTATGAATGTCATACAGGTTTTTGATGTATAGAAGGCTGGTCAAAGATATAGTTCTTGGGAATTATGGTTAAACATGTTAATCACTAATTCTTGGGTATTGTGAGTTAATCACAAAGATACCCGCTCGATTGCATTCTATTGCAACTCGATGTAAGAACTACTATGGCCTAAAAGACTAGCCAGGAATGAGGTTTAGATACATGCTGGGAACGTAGTAAATGTTACTATGCCTTCCATCGATGTATTCCCTATGTATTTACTTTCATAATTCATTTTTAGAGTTTCACACTCTAGCCCTTTGCATAAGGTATCTTGCAAGAAGGTTGTTCATAAGAGAACTTTTGATGTTCGGTGTTATGAATAACATAAGGGCCATACTTTCATTATGAATGAGACGTATGTTATGAATATTGATAAATAATACATTACCTCTATATTTACTTTCATAATTCATTTTAGAGTTTCACACTCTAGCCCTTTCCATAAGGTATCTTGCAAGAAGGTTGTTCATAAGAGAACTTTTGATGTTCGGTGTTATGAATAACATAAGGGCCATACTTTCATTATGAATGAGACGTATGTTATGAATATTGATAAATAATACATTACCTCTATATTTACTTTTATAATTCATTTAGAGTTTCATATACTCTAGCCCTTTGCATAAGGTATCTTGCAAGAAGGTTGTTCATAAGAGAACTTTTGATGTTCGGTGTTATGAATAACATGAAGGGACATGCTTCCATCAAGGATGGGATGTATGTTGTGAATATTGATGGTAATATGATACATCCATAACACTGACGCTAAATGTCGCAAGACTAAAAGAATTCCACATATGTGTGGCACTGCATTTGGTCACATTGGAGAAACCCGCATGGAAAATTCCATTCTGATGGATTTTGAAGTCGTTTGATTTTGAATCATCTGACACTTGCAACTTTCCTCTGAAAAGTGAAGTGACTAAAATACCGTTCACAGGCCATAAGGAACGAGCAAAGAACTTATTGGTGATCATACATTTTGATGTATGTAGTCCAATAAATGTTGTTGCAAACAGTGGATTTGTCTACTTTCAAAAATGAAGTAGAAGTTGTTGTAGCAAGAAAATTATGTTTCTACAATTCAATTGCAGAAAGGAATATTTGAGTTACAAGTTTAGCAAATGTCTGATGAGTTGTGAAAAGAGTTTCATAACTTGCACCTCCCGGAACACCACTGCAAGTGGAAAGTCTGTGAAGATGTAGTCGAACCATTTATGACATGGTAAGATCAAAGATGACATAAATAAATTTGCCATTATCCCTTTTAAAGTGGTGCATGCAGTGGCGGAGCTATGTGAGGGCCAACCTGGGCCACCGTCCCCCAGCCCACACGATTTTCTTTGAGTATCTCTTAGTATATAGCCCATACTATCAGTGAAAATCGACCCAAAACGTGTTCTGGCCGCCCCCCCCCCCCCAGCCCATCGCCCCTCCACGATTCAGGCCCAAGCTGTGCCACTGGGTGGATGTTTGTGGAATTTCATTGCAGTTCAGTTATTATCATTTATTTTATTGTTATTATTTTGCAGAAAATGGATCACAATGTTGAATTGACCGTCACTGATGATATTAATGACCAACCTTCAAAAAAAGAAAAATGTGTTGAATCGAGTGTTTTGGAATCGAATGAACAAATCAATGGTGATCCATTGACATCACTTACACTGCCAATCATGTTAGACATTATCTCCGTTTTCTGAAAGTTCTGAAATGAGTGGTTTGAAATCTGATGAACAGATAAATGATAATCTATTGCCATCACTTCCATCATCAATGATGTCAACATTATCTTTGGTTTTTGGATTTATGAATGAATAGAAAGTTTCATTAGAGGATGATAAGCAATCAGATGAACATAAATAGATTGAGTTGATGAAAGATATGATTATCTCCCCCAAGGTAATCATGTTTGTCGTGAACAGGTGGACAACATGACCACCATCGACGACGGTGCCAAGAGAAGTGAAAACACAGAGCATGTGATGATTTGTTTCTCCCGTTACAACGCACGGGCATGTTTGCTAGTATAGATGTAATATTTTTTTCGTTCGCTCCCGCTGCTCTCTTTTTTCCAGGCATTTTTTCTTGCTTTTATGGTTCTTTCGTTTTACAGCTTTTATTTTGTTTTCCTTTTTACAACACAATGTGCAGATTTTTTTAACACACAGTGAATAGTTCTTTAATATACCGTGTATATATTTTTAATACACACTAAACATTTTTATATAATATACGTTGAAAATTTACTTATATTTGTGATTTTCGTTATATTGTGAATTTTTTTCAGTAGACGGTGAACTTCAAATACACCTACCAAACATTTTCAAATACACACACTGAACATCTTAACATATGGTGAAATTTTATTAATAGAAACCAATATATTTTTAAACACACTGAACAATTTTTAAGTCTCCTTTTTCCTTTTTAATATTTTCCTAATTTTTTAGATTTCTAAAGAAACAACATCCTTTTTTTGGAGAAAAGCCGGCTAGAAATTCGAATAGGAAAACAGAAAACTGCTCACGCCAAGTGTGCCGGACCATTTGCCCTTGGTTTTCAGGCGTGGCCTCCCCTAGTTGACACCCTTTAGATATCCAATTTCCCAAGAAACAGTGCGACCGCCGAGTTATTCATGTGTTGGGCGAACATTGATCGTGACATTGTTCGTCGTTCCGACCTATGTTCCACACACTTGGCCCCAACTTGGCTTAGGAGCACTATTCAGCGCATTTAGGCGCGAGACCTATGTCTTGCCTACTATGAGAGTGAGTACCGTATCGCAGTAGCTGATCACTAGGATGAGTCAGCCCAGCTAATATTACATAGAAACTCTCCAATTAAAAAAAATGAAAATATAGCCAGCCCCTCACCCATCCCAGATCCCTCCCTTTCCTGGTGACAGGATCCATCGTCGCCTTCGTCAGACAGTTGCTAGGGTCATGCCCGTCGAGATGCCTAAGGTGTTGTCGCTACACTCAACGAGGTCCTGGAATGCGACTCTGTGCAGGTCACCAGAGTTGGTGCTACCATGGTCCAGTTGGGGAAGGCTAATTGAGGGGTCGTATGCCTCGATGTTGTGGAGGTAGTTCAACCACGTGCAAGTAGCACTCACGAGCGTTGACATCAACGTTGATCAGTGCTTGGAGCTTGGAGGAGGAGATGACGCCCCTAAGATCGTACATCTGCCATGAGCTGGAATGCGTGACACACTGCTTCCGAGATTGTTGGGCCGCGCCACATTTGGCATGGTGTTCAAAGGGGCTGCACAATGGCGAGAAGATCATCGCCGTGAAGCGGCTGAAGAAGGTTGTGGAGGACGGCGAGCGGGAGTTCTAGAGAGATCTGCGTACCATCCGGCGGACAAGCCACCGTAACCTGGTCCGCCTCCTTGGCTTCTGCCACGAGGGTGCAAATCGCCTCCTCGTCTACGAGTTCATGAGCAAACATCATGTGGCAGACCTGCTTTTCAAGGGCAGGACCTCCCGCGAACGACCGTGGCCCAACTGCCTATTCCTCGCGCTTGACGTCGTGTGGTGCCTGCACTATCTCCGCGACAGTGAAAAGTGTGTGGCAAGCGGTGGTTGGTGTAGGTGTCAGTGGTGTCGCAGCGAGGGTACTCGACAACATGTGCTTCAACGCAGGCACGGAATAGAGTTGTGGCAGCTCCCGAAGTAGGTATTCACGTGCGACCAGCCCGTCGGGGCCACCTAAGTTCTCTGTTCTCTACCCCTTCTTTCGCAAGGATTTCGTCGGAAACGGCTAGGCTTGCCTTTTTTCGGTTTTTGCACCTCATATTACACTATCTCATCGAAACGTTGCACCATGTCATCAAAAAACGGAACCTGCCTATTAGAAAGTCATCAAAATGCCCTAAACCATCGACTAGTGTTTTCTGCAAAACGTTTACCTTAGGCAGGGTGTTTTTTTGACACGAAATCGTAGAAATGGAATTTCTACAAAGCTACCATTCAATGTGATGGTTTTGTGCAATTAACTCCTGTCAACTTCAAAAATGACAAGTTTCAATCTCAAGAAGTCATCTTTCACCCCTTCCCTTTTGGCAACATATAACTATTGGTCAAACCTGACTGAAAACCTTTCAAACACTTCATGAACCTTTGAAATCGATTTTCAAACAGAACTACCAGTCCTTAACTTTTTGAGGAATCCTGGATCCATGGTTATGAATGACTTTTTCGACCCCTTCAGACAAATTCATAATTGTTTGAATTGGGCAATCCCCATTATGGAGATTGGTAATCGATTTGAAGCAATTTGATTATAATTCAGTTCATGACCATCATATAAAATGTATTCGCTTATGCATAGGTTTGGTTCTATTTGCTCATGTGTTTATTGTGTGTACATTGATGTTGGTTGTGTGCATTCACTATGCAGGCTCCAAGTGTGTGCTCATTGTATTTGTATCTTTCTGATACTTAATTTTTGAACCAATCAAATCCATTCAATTTATAAGCAACTTGTTGGACTTCTATGCGTGCTTTCAATAATTTTGTATTCTTCACTCATGGGTTGTATGTAGGCACGTAATTATTGAGAAGCATGGAACCACTCACCACGAAGCTCCGTCCAACCAAGCTTGCCACAAATGCCAAAAATCTCAAAGAAACAAAGTCGAAACTCTTCTCCGGGAAGACTATGTTACAATTTTTCACTAGACTGCACTCAAATCGATTCACTACAAGAAAAGGTAACGAAGGGAGGAAGAGAGCCCGTGAACTATTTACAAGCGTGTGTATTCAAAAACTAAAATATGGACATGAATCCAGCCACGATCTAAATTGCTATACAAAATTACAAACTCCGTATGTCACTCGTCGCCAGCGATCGATCATGCTTGCCTACGTACGCTCAGGGACACCGAACGAGCGCTACGGCCACGAGCGCGGCGGCGGCAGCGGGAGCCCAGACAACGCGGCCACCCGGCTCGCCCGCGGCACGGTGTCCGTCTGACTGGTCCGACCCCGTCGTACTCGTGTTCCGGCTGCCGTAGCCCCTTGTTGGCACGTAACCACCGCCGGCCCCTCGCATGTAACTGCCTCCCCCGCCGGCGCCGGCCCCCGGCACGGCACTGCCTCCCCCACCTGTGCTTCCTCCATCGCTGCTGCCTCGGCCTCCTATCCTCGCGCCACGGCCTCCACCTCCGCCTCGGGACGCCCCTCCTTGGAACTGCGAAGCCACGCAGAGCAGCACCAGCAGCAGTCCGCAGACCAGCCTCGCGTTGCCTCTCAGTCTCATGGTCATGGCCTCTCTCATCAGTTGTCTTATCTGTTGATTCTCTACCGTTTGGTGTGGTGCGGTAAGGTATCGCGTCGTGGATCTTATATACTATAATGGAGGACAAGGAAGAAAGCAGGAAAGCGTCTGCAGCAGATTGTATTGGACCTTGGATGCATGGGCATGGAGATGGAGGCCAAGGAAGGAGGCGGGAAAGCGTCAACGGCAGATTGGGGTGGGGACGTGGGGGCCTGCTCGCCATAGACGCACATGTCGATCGGCGGCTACAGCGGCCCCACCACACAGTCAAAGACGTGTTATTATATGTCATTATCATCTGCATGTGTGTGACCAACTGAACATAATTTTTTATTTTTTATTTTGCGAATGAAACTGCACAGATAATGCAAAAGGCGATCATATTGCAGAGGCATTGCAGATGAGCTGCATAGGCTCCAAGCTGGATTATTATACGAGCACGTGCGGTGCTGCCAGCCCAGGCTGTCGCACTGTTGCTCGCGCCCGCGCGGCGGCGAACGGTCCATGAGCTCTGACGGCGTCCGGCTTGCACTAGCGATTGATTAAGATTGATCAAGAACAGTACATTTTCAACGCAGGGATCAGAGACACTTGATCCGATCGAACAGGTGCTAGCTGTGTATATAGTATACTAAACTCTAAAGCACGTTCTGGGCTCCAGCGAAAACGTGTAGGACGTGTTCTGAACTGAAATGTGAACACGCTATTCGAATTTCCCTGCAGATTCGTCCCCAGTCATTCTGTGCAACTTGAGTAAAATTTAATCGGAATACTAGTAGGAGGGAGAAACAAATTGCAATTATCCTGTCCAGAGTTGCACTAGAACACCGTGGCTCGTGGATGGTGGATGCATATAAAAGAAACAGTACTTTAGCCATATGTAAGTTGTCCGATTTTTAAATTTTGGTCAGTTGATTATTTTGTCCATTGATTGTTGCTTCAAGATTAATGCTCTTTGTTGTTTCTCTGATTCTTTATAGAGACAAACTGTGAAGCTTTTTACTCAACTGGAATAATGTTTACATTGACGAATGGAAGTTCGTCCGGCTGGCCAAGCCACAAATGCCGGTCAGGCGGAAGGGATAAAGCATGCTTCGCGAGTTTATGAGCCTCGATATTCGAGCTCCTAGATTCGTAACTTATATTACAAGAGATAAAAGCTTCTAGATTCGTAACTTATATTACAAGAGATAAAAGATCTCGTCCTAGCTATGATTTCATGAATGATTGCACTGTAGGGTGTTGCATTTCTGCCCCGGACGTCTTCCACCACCACTTTACAGTCTGATGAAATTTGGATTCAGCGCTCGTACATATCATCCGCTAATGCCAGGGCCTCCCTTATTGCAATGCACTCAAGTGTGGGTGGGTCAGCAACACCCCCGATCACCAAAGCTGAAGCTACTAGAAAGTGCCCCGATTGGTCACGACAAATTGCACTCACAGCTCCATGCCTTCCATCCCTTCATACTGCTGCATCGACGTTGCACTTGACAGTCCCAACAGGAGGGGCGATCCACTGGGTAGAGCCAGGCTGTCCTACCCAGCGAGGAGAGGTCTTTGGTTTGCATATTGTATCCAACTCCCTCGGGTATGATTGCACAAAGCCGTTAATGGAATGTGGACTTTGGAAAATCTGTTCATAAACTGCAATGTACTCGAGTTTGTTTCTCTGATGATGTACGTAGTGTCTGGTTTTGGGCCGAAAGATTTTGACTGATCACTATTTTTGGGTAAGTTGATTTCTTATTGGGCTGATTGTGGTTACGCGTTTTTTTCTATTGGGTTGTTTGTGTGTGTTTTTGCTTCTGCCTTTTAATTTTTCGTAGTCGGTTCTTATGGGTATATTTGGGATGTCAGGTGATTATAAAATGCATACATGCAACTGCTATATAATATGTGTAAATATTCTACTAGGGTGTGAAAATATGCTTACTTCTTATACATATTGAAAACAAAGACTTTCAGTGCAAATTTGTGCAAGTTTTTTAAGTTTTTTTTTCATTTTCTTTCTTGTAAAGGTTCATACCAATGCCACTAATACATTATCCTTTAGAAAACTTTGTTTTTTTATTTAGTCTTTGAGGGTAATACAAATGCCACAGAGTCATTCTTTCTGTGGAAAGTTCTTTTCTTTTTGCGAAATTCCACTATTATATACTTACTCTTGCATATTCTTAAAAATGTGCAGTTTTTTTGTATATTGTGTCCAAATTTTTTCATTGTTGTTTTATAGTTCGTTTCATTTTATTCTAATGAAAGGGTAATTTGAATGCCACTAATTCATTGTTCCTTAGAAAATTCATCATTTTGGTTTTGCTTTATTTTATTTATTTTGAAAGGGTAATAAAAAATTCACAACTCATTTTTCTTGGAAAACACCATTCTTTTGATTCTTCTAGTTTTCGTTTCATTTCTTTCATGACTGACGGGTCATGGAGAGCCGACCTGGAGGTTGTTTAAAAAGCACACACCACTAATGACGAAATTATTTCCATGCCAGTATCTCGCATGTCTACCCATGGCCGTCACAGAACCGGCCCGAATTGTACCGAGTTATAATTCTGCTCATGAAATATGTTTTTCGACCGACAGTTCGACATCTTCCCCGCCGAGCTACATCTCGGGTATGACGAAACACATGCGTCGATTGAACTAGTTCCTGAAGAGATACAATCCTAGGGTCGGACCTGTTACCCAACCCAAGTCTCGTGGGCTAATGCATTGACGATCCAATCCAGAAAATTTGAAGTGTGGCTGTTTCCGAGAAGATTACGATCCTCGGGTCGGTCAGATGCACCCAACCTAAGTCTTGGGGGCTACGACACACCACACTTTATCTAAAATATGCTTCCAAGCAAAGAATTGATCCTTATGGTTATTTTACGAATGTACCTTAGTCGCAGGAGCTATTGGGATCAACGGTTTTATTTCCCCTTCCAACGCATCCCGAACCTTAGGCCGGCGCACATCCCGAAGCTCAACTAGACTCTTTCAACTTTTTCAACGAGGTGGTCTATGTCACCTTGGACACAATTCGGCATTGGAGCTGGGCTGCAATAAGACACGATTGCATAGGAGAAAAAATAACCCGAGGTGTGGCGTGAAAATAACAAGACGTTTGATGAAGGCTAAGGGATGCCCGACATGTGAAATCTTCGGATACACCTCGTCGATCCTCTAGATCAGATAAGGGAAGATTTGTTGAACCAACTTTCAAGACCGACAACCGTAGACAGATAATAGTTTGGAAGAACCGAGAAGTGCCCCCAATTTGAAAACCGGTTCAGGGGTTATTGATGGTGTGATGGGGTCCTGCATTAGGGAGTGCTCAAAATGTCTGTTTCCTGTCCTTTGGGTTTGGTCAAGGACCCCGCCCCCTAAGTGTTCGAAATATGCCCTAGAGGCAATAAATAAAGTGTTTATTATTGTATTTCCTTGTTCATGATAATCGTTTATTATCCATGCTATAATTGTATTAATTAGAAACATGGATACATGTGTGGATACATAGACAAACACAATGTCCCTAGTATGCCTCTAGTGAACTAGCTCGTTGATCGAAAGATGGTTAAGGTTTCCTAGCCATGGACATGAGATGTCATTTGATAACGGGATCACATAATTAGGAGAATGATGTGATGGACAAGACTCAAACTACAAACGTAGCTTATGATCGTGTCAGTTTATTGCTACTGTTTTCTGCATCTCAAGTATATGTTCCTATGACCATGAGATCATGCAACTCATAGATATCGAAGGAGTACCTTGTGTGTATCAAACGTCGCAACGTAACTGGGTGACTATAAAGGTGCTCTACAGGTATCTCTGAGGGTGTCTGTTGAGTTGGCATGGATCAAGACTGGGATTTGTTACTCCGTGTGACGGAGAGGTATCGCAGAACCCACTCAGTAATACAACATCACAATAAGCCTTGCAAGCAATGTGACTAAGTGTTAGTTACGGGATCTTGTATTACGGAACGAGTAAAGAGACTTGCTAGTAACGAGGTTGAACTAGGTATGGAGATACCGACGATCGAATCTCGGGCAAGTAACATACCGAAGAACAAAGGGAACATCATACGGGATTAACTGAATCCTTGACATAGAGGTTCGACCGATAAAGATCTTCGTAGAATATGTAGGAACCAATGTGGACATCCAGGTCCCTCCATTGGTTATTGACCATAGAGGTGTCTCGGTCATGTCTACATAGTTCTCGAACCCACAGGGTCTGCACACTTAAGGTTTGGTGACGTTTCGGTAGTATAAAGTTATGTATGATGGTGACCGAAGTTTGTTCGGAGTCCCGGATGAGATCCTGGACGTCACAAGGAGCTCCGGAATGGTCCGGAGGTAAAGATTCATATATAGGAAGTCCTATTTTGGTCGCCGGAAAAGTTTCGGGCTCATCAGTAGTGTACCGGGAGTGCCAGTAGTGTACCGGGAGACCTCCGGGAGGGGTATTTCGACCCAAGAGGCTTCATGGGATGTGGGAGAGTGAATATCATCCCTTAGTGGGCTGGTGGAAACTCCCACACAAGGCCCATGTAGCTGGAGAAGAAATCCCAATACGAAAAGGTGGAAAAAAGGCAAAATTGGGTGAATCCTAGTCCTACTAGGAGTGGAGGTGGACTCCACCTCCACCACCTGGTTCGGCCGAAGCCTCCAAGGCTTGGAGGCCAAGCTGCCTCTCCTCCTCCCTCCCTCCTATATATACTAGTGGATTTCTAGGGTTTTGCACTTGATTTTTCAGCCATGTGCAAACCCTAATATCTAGTGCATAGTTTCTCCTCTAGATCGGTTTTCTGCAGTGCTTAGGCAAAGCCCTGCCAGAATTGCTCCACCACCATCGCCGGAGCACCGTCAGGCTGCCGGAGAACTCTTCTTCCTCTCCACTCCTTCTTGCTGGATCAAGATGGTGGAGATCGTCATCAAGCCGTACGTGTGCTGAACGCGGAGGTGTCGTCCGTTCGGTGCTAGATCGGAAGGATCGTGATCAAGTTTGTGAGACGGATCGTGATCAAGTTCGTGGGACGGATCATGATCGGATCTCGGGACGGATCATGATTGGATCACGGGATGGATCATGATTGGATCGCGGGACACGCGGCGATTTGGATCGCGAAGACGTTCGACTACACCAACCACGTTTCTTAACGCTTCCCGCTTAGAGATCTACAAGGGTATGTAGATCCACTCTCCCTCTCGTAGATGCTCATCACCATGGATAGATCTGCGTGTGCGTAGGAAATTTTTTGTTTCCCATGCAACGTTCCCCAACAGTGGCATCATGAGCTAGGTCTATGTGTTGATGAGATCTCGAGTAGAACACAAAAGGTTTGTGGGCATTGATGCTTAGATTGCTTCCTCCCTTGGTCAGATTTTGGTTCAACGGTATTGTGAGATGAAGCGGCCCGGGCGAACATTACTCGTACGCTTACGAGAGACCGGTTCCCTCGACGCAACTTGTTTCCTAGATGGCTTGCGGGTGGCAGTTTTCCTCACTTTAGTTGGATCGGATTCGACAAAGGCGGTCCTTGAGAAGGTTGAAAAGAAAATTATGTATCACCGTTGTGGTTTATGCGTAGGTGAGAATCGTTCTTGCTAGAAACCCGTAGCATCCACTTACAACATGCAACAACAATTAGAGGACGTCTAACTTGTTTTTGCAGGGTATGTTGTGATGTGATATGGCCAATTACATGATGTGATATATGTGATGTATGAGATGATCATGTGATGTATAGAATTTCACGACATGCATGTCGATGAGTACGGCAACCGGCAGGAGCCATAGGGTTGTCTTTAATTATTGTATGACCTGCGTGTCAATCATTAAGCACTATGTAATGCTTTACTTTATCGCTAAACGGTAGCAATAGTAGTAGAAGCATGCAGGGCGTGACAACCCCGATGGCGACACGTTGATGGAGATCAAGATGATGGAGATCATGGTGTCGTGCCGGTGACGATGAAGATCATGCCGATGCTTTCAAGATGGAGATCTAAAGCACAAGTTCATGGCCATATCATGTCACTTATGAATTGCATGTGATGTTAATCCTTTTATGCACCTTGTTTTGCTTAGTACGACGGTAGCATTATAAGGTGATCCCTCACTTAAATTTCAAGATAAAATTGTGTTCTCCCCGAGTGTGCACCGTTGCGAAAGTTCGTTGTGTTGAGACACCACGTGATGATCGGGTGTGATAGACTCTACGTTCACATACAACGGGTGCAAGCCAGTGTTGCACGCACAGAACACTCGGATTAAACCTGACGAGCCTAGCATGTACAAACATGGCCTCGGAACACAAGAGACCGAAAGGTTGAACATGAGTCATATAGTAGATAGGATCAACATAATGATGTTCACCATTTAAGCCACCTCAACTCACGTGATGATCGGACTTGAGTTGGTGGATTTGGATCATGTGACACTCAGATGACCTGAGAGATGTCAATTTGAGTGGGAGCTTTAGTAATCTGATTGACTAAACTCATTATCTTGAACAATAGTCTAAGTGAACTTTGCATATTTATGTTGTAGATCAATGGCTCGCGCAGTAGCACCCCTGAATTTTAATGCGTTCCTAGAGAAAGCTTAACTGAAAGATGGTGGAAGTAACTTTGTTGACTGGGCCCGTAATCTAAGGATTATCCTCACGGCTTCCCAGAAATCATATGTCCTTGATGCACCGCTTGGTGACCAACCAGAAGACATGACCTCCGAAGACGTTAAGAACGCTTGGGAGGCACGTACGAGAGATTACTCAATAGTTCAGTGTGCAATATTGTATGGCTTAGAACCGGGACTTCAAAGACATTTTGAACGTCATGGAGCATATGAGATGTTCCAGGAGTTGAAGTTTATCTTTCAAAAGAACGCCCGGATCGAGAGGTATGAAACCTCCGATAAGTTCTATGCTTGCAAGATGGAGGAGAACGGGTCTATAAGTGAACATATACTCAGAATGTCTGGGTATTCAACTCGTCTAGCAGAGTTGGGAATTGCCCTTCCGCCAGAGGCGATCACTGACAGAGTTCTTCAATCACTGCCACCTAGTTACAAGAGCTTTGTGATGAACTATAACATGCACGGGATGAACAAGTCAGTCGCCGAGTTGTTTGCGATGCTAAAAGTCGCTGAGTCTGAAATCCAGAAAGAACATCAAGTGTTGATGGTCAATAAAACCACTAGTTTCAAGAAAAATGGCAAAGTCATGGGTAAGGGCAAGAAGGGTAAAACCAAGAAGGATGGCAAAGCAGTTGCTACTCCTGCAAAGAAGCCCAAGCATGGACCCAAGCCAGAAACTAGGTGCTTTCATTGCAAGGGAACTGGTCACTGGAAGCGGAACTGCCCCAAGTACCTGGCTGACAACAAGGTGGCCAACGACAAACAAGGTATATATGATATACATGTTATTGATGTGTACCTTACTAGCTCTCGTAGTAGTGCCTGGGTATTTGATACCGGTTTGGTTGCTCACATTTGCAACTCAAAGCAGGAACTACGGAATAAATGAAGGCTGGCAAAGGACAAAGTGATGATGTGCGTGGGAAATGGTTCCAAGGTTGATGTGATCGCCGTCGGCACGCTCTCTCTTCTATTACCATCGGGATTAGTGATGAACCTGAATAATTGTTATTTAGTGCCTGCGTTAAGCATGAACATTATATCAGGATCTTGTTTATTGCGAGACAGTTACTCATTTAAATCAGAGAATAAAGGTTGTTCTATTTATATGAGTAATATCTTTTATGGTCATGCACCCAATGTGAGGGGTTTATTCATATTGAATCTTGATAGTGATGATACACATGTTCATAACATTGATGCCAAAAGATGTAGAGTTGATAATGATAGTAACACTTTCTTGTGGCACTGCCGTTTAGGTCATATTGGTGTAAAACGCATGAGGAAGCTCCATGCTGATGGACTTTTGGAGTCACTTGATTTTGAATCACTTGACACATGTGAACCATGCCTCATGGGCAAGATGACTAAAACGCCGTTCTGTGGAACAATGGAACGGGCAAGTGCCTTATTGGAAATCATACATGCTGATGTGTGTGGTCCAATGAATGTTACAACGCGTGGTGGATATCGTTATTTTCTCACCTTTACTGATGACTTAAGTAGATATGGGTATATTTACTTGATGAAACACAAGTCTGAAACGTTTGAAAAGTTCAAGCAATTTTAGAGTGAAGTTGAGAATCATCGTAACAAGAAGATTAAGTTCCTGCGATCTGATCGAGGAGGTGAATATCTGAGTTATGAGTTTGGCAGTCACTTAAGACAATGTGGAATTGTTTCACAGTTGACACCGCACGGAACACCACAGCGTAATGGTGTATCCGAACGTCGTAATCGAACCTTATTAGATATGGTGCGTTCTATGATGTCTCTTGTTGATTTGCCACTATCGTTTTGGGGTTATGCATTAGAGACGGCTGCATTCACTTTAAATAGGGCACCATCAAAATCCGTTGAGACGACGCCATATGAACTATGGTTTGGCAAGAAGCCAGAGTTGCCGTTTCTTAAAGTTTGGGGATGTGATGCTTATGTCAAAAAGCTTCAGCCTGAAAAGCCGGAACCCAAAGCGGAGAATTGCGTCTTCATAGGATACCCGAAAGAGACAGTCGGGTATACCTTCTATCTCAGATCCGAAGGCAAAGTGTTTGTCGCTAAGAACTGAACATTTCTTGAGAAAGAGTTTCTCTCGAAAGAATTGAGTGGGAGGAAAATAGAGCTTGATGAGGTTATTGAATCTTTACTTCAACCAGAAAGCAGCGCAACACAGAAAGATGTTTCTATGGAACCTACGACGGTAGAAGAGGAAGTTAATGATGATGATCATGAAGCTTCGGATCAAGCTGCTATTGAACCTCGTAGGTCGACAAGGCCGTGTACTACCCCTGAGTGGTACGGCAACCCTGTCTTGGAGGTTATGTTGTTGGACAACAATGAACCTTTGAGCTATGGAGGAGCAGTGATGGGCCCAGATTCCGAGAAAGGGTTAGAGGCCATGAAATCCGAGATGGGATCCATGTATGAAAACAAAGTATGGACTTTGGAAGTATTACCTGAAGGGCGAAAGGCCATTCAGAACAAATGGATCTTTAAGAAGAAGACAGACGCGGACGGTAATGTCACCGTCTATCAAGCTCGACTTGTGGCAAAGGGTTTTTCACAAGTTCAAGGAGTTGACTACGATGAGACTTTCTCACCCGTAGCGATGCTTAAGTCTGTCAGAATCATGTTAGCAATAGCTGCTTATTTCAACTATGAAATTTGGCAGATGGATGTCAAAACAACGTTCCTCAACGGTTTCCTTGAAGAAGAGTTGTATATGATGCAACCCGAAGGTTTTGTCGATACAGAGAATGCTGACAAAGTTTGCAAACTCCAGCGATCCATTTATGGACTGGTGCAAGCATCTCGGAGTTGGAATAAGCGCGTTGATGAGGTGATCAAAGCGTTTGAGTTTATACAAGTTTACGGAGAGGCTTGTATTTACAAGAAAGTGAGTGGGAGCTCTATAGCGTTTCTAGTATTATATGTGGATGACATATTGCTGATTGGAAACAATATAGAAATGCTGGAAAGCGTGAAGGAATATTTGAACAAGAGTTTTTCAATGAAGGACCTAGGAGAAGCTGCTTTCATATTAGGCATTAAGATCTATAGAGATAGATCGAGACGCTTAATAGCACTTTCACAGAGCACATACCTCGATAAAGTTTTGAAGAAGTTCAAAATGGAACAGTCCAAGAAGGGGTTCTTTCCTGTGTTACAAGGTGTGAAGTTGAGTAAGACTCAATGCCCAGTAACTGCAGAAGATAGAGAAAAGATGAGTGTCATCCCCTATGCTTCAGCCATAGGCTTTATCATGTATGCAATGCTATGCACAAGACCTGATGTCAGCCTTGTCATAAGTATGGCCGGAAGGTTTCAAAGTGATCCTGAAATGGAGCACTGGCAAGCGGTCAAGAATATCCTTAAGTACCTAAAAAGGACTAAGGAAATGTTTCTCGTTTATGGAGGTGATGAAGAGCTCGTCGTAAAGGGTTACGTCGATGCAAGCTTTGACACTGATCCGGACGACTCTAATTCGCAAACCGGATACGTATTTATTCTTAACGGGGGAGCGGTAAGCTGGTGCAGTTCCAAGCAAAGCGTGGTAGCTGATTCTACGTGCAAAAGCGGAATACATCGCAGCCTCGGAGGCGGCGAAGGAAGATGTCTGGATGAAGCAGTTCATGACAAATCTTGGAGTAGTGCCCAGTGCACTGAATCCAATGAACCTGTTCTTTGACAACACTGGTGCCATTGCTCTGGCCAAGGAACCAAGGTTTCACAAGAGGACCAGACACATAAAGCGACGCTTCAACTCCATCCGCGATTACATCATGAAGAAAGACATAAATATTTGCAAAGTGCACACGGATCTGAATGTTGCAGACCCATTGACTAAACCTCTTCCAAGGGCTAAACATGATCAACACCAGAACTACATGGGTGCTCGATTCATTACAATGTAAATCACATAGTGATGTGAACTAGATTATTGACTCTAGTGCAAGTGGGAGACTGTTGGAAATATGCCCTAGAGGCAATAAATAAATTGTTTATTATTGTAATTCCTTGTTCATGATAATCGTTTATTATCCATGCTATAATTGTATTAATTGGAAACATGGATACATGTGTGGATACATAGACAAACACAATGTCCCTAGTATGCCTCTAGTGAACTAGCTCGTTGATCGAAAGATGGTTAAGGTTTCCTAGCCATGGACATGAGATGGCAT
Organism: Hordeum marinum; assembly: GCA_022496015.1. Classification (NCBI taxonomy): domain Eukaryota; kingdom Viridiplantae; phylum Streptophyta; class Magnoliopsida; order Poales; family Poaceae; genus Hordeum; species Hordeum marinum. The sequence continues at coordinate 395,068,755 of CM039672.1, forward strand.
TTGATAACGGGATCACATCATTAGGAGAATGATGTGATGGACAAGACCCAAACTACAAACGTAGCTTATGATCGTGTCAGTTTATTGCTACAGTTTTCTGCATGTCAAGTATATGTTCCTATGACCATGAGATCCTGCAACTCACAGATATCGGAGGAGTACCTTGTGTGTATCAAACGTCGCAACATAACTGGGTGACTATAAAGGTGCTCTACAGGTTTCTCCGAGGGTGTCTGTTGAGTTGGCATGGATCAAGACTGGGATTTGTTACTCCGTGTGACGAAGAGGTATCTCAGGGCCCACTCAGTAATACAACATCACAATAAGCCTTGCAAGCAATGTGACTAAGTGTTAGTTACGGGATCTTGTATTACGGAACGAGAAAAGAGACTTTCCAGTAACGAGGTTGAACTAGGTATGGAGATACCGACGATCCAATCTCGGGCAAGTAACATACCGAAGAACAAAGGGAACATCATACGGGATTAACTGAATCCTTGACATAGAGGTTCGACCGATAAAGATCTTCGTAGAATATGAAGGAACCAATGTGGACATCCAGTTCCCGCCATTGGTTATTGACCGTAGAGGTGTCTCGGTCATGTCTACATAGTTCTCGAACCCGCAGGATCTGCACACTTAAGGTTTGGTGATGTTTCGGTAGTATAGAGTTATCTATGGTGGTGACCGAAGTTTTTTCGAAGTCCCGGATGAGATCCCGGACGTCACGAGGATCTCCGGAATGGTCCTAAGGTAAAGATTCATATATAGGAAGTCCTATTTTGGTCGCCGGAAAAGTTTCGGGCTCATCGATAGTGTACCGGGAGTGGCGGTAGTGTACCGGGAGACCTCCGGGAGGGGTATTTCGACCCAAGAGGCTTCATGGGCTGTAGGAGAGTGAATATCAGCCCTTAGTGGGCTGTCGGAAACTCCCACACAAGGCCCATGTAGCTAGAGAAGAAATCCCAATAGGAAACGGTGGAAAAAAGGCAAAATTGGGTGAATCCTTGTCCTACTAGGAGTGGAGGTGGACTCCACCTCCACCACCTGGTTCGGCCGAAGCCTCCAAGGCTTGGAGGCCAAGCTGCCTCTCCTCCTCCCTCCCTCCTATATATACTAGTGGATTTCTAGGGCTTTGCACTTGATTTTTCAGCCACGTGCAAACCCTAATCTCTAGTGCATAGTTTCTCCTCTAGATCGGTTTTCTGCAGTGCTTAGGCGAAGCCGTGCCAGAATTGCTCCACCACCATCGCCGGAGCACCGTCAGGCTGCCGAAGAACTCTTATTCCTCTCCACTCCTTCTTTCTGGATCAAGATGGTGGATATCGTCATCAAGCCGTACGTGTGCTGAACGCGGAGGTGCCGTCCGTTCGGTGCTAGATCGGAAGGATTGTGATCAAGTTCGTGAGACGGATCATGATCAAGATCGTGGGACGGATCGTGATCGGATCTCGGGACGGATCGTGATTGGATCACGGGACACGCGGCGATTTGGATCGCGAAGACGTTCGACTACACCAACCGCGTTTCTTAACGCTTCCCGCTTAGCGATCTACAAGGGTATGTAGATCCACTCTCCCTCTCGTAGATGCTCATCACCATGGATAGATCTGCGTGTGCGTAGGAAATTTTTGTTTCCCATGCAACGTTCCCCAACACTAAGCATATCAATGGTGGGCCTCAATGTCTGGGCCAGGGGGATGAAAAAGGAATGCCACAAAGACGTGGCGTATACCTCAAGGCATAGAGGTAGTCCTTGGCACGTTTGCCCTTCAGATACAACCGACATTGTGTAAACCCTAGGTATCCCTTGTATCTTGGTTGTCTATATAAGCCGATGTCTTAGGGTTGTAGAAGGGAGCTTCATACACATCCAATCTCATTGTAGATCACCTATACTTTACAACCCATCCACAGTCAATACAACAAAGCAGGACATTACGTCTTCAAGAGGACCTGAACCTAGGAAACATCGTGCCCCACTACTTCCTTGTTACCATCTAGCCAAGACTACCAAATCGGGATCCCCTACCAGAGATTCGTCAGAATTAGCTACGACACAGAGTCCTGGACTAGGGGGTACTCACCATGTTGTCTCCCAAACAGGAGGGCCAGGTCGAGAACCCCCATGGCAGTTCATTAGCGAGCCACTTCACGCGGCCCATGACGCATACAAGGGAGATTCAACAAGACTTGTCATACAAGATAAGGACTCCTCTCCACCGATGTAGCCGTCTATGACTCTTGTTATCACAGGCCCCCGGTACTCTTATATAAACTAAGGCTAGACTAGACCATAGATCATCTGAGATTGGAGAACTCATTCATGCATGATCTCGTGGTATATCAATGTGTATTGTGTACCCCATCCATCAATACAATCAAAACATGATATAAGGTGTTATCTCCTAGAGAGAGCCCAAACCTGGGTAAAATCATGTGTCCCTAATACCATCGTGCCAAGGCTACCATCTCGGGACCCCCTATTTTAGATCTACCAGATTCGACTTTGTCACCCTTATTTTTCTAGTTACAAGGTTAAAAGCAAAAAGATAGATAGTGTATGGGAAATGTAAAATAAAATATGAAAGAGCAATTGTGTAAGAGTTTGTATTGATGTAAGAATAGACCACGAGCATAGGTTCACTAGAGATATCTCTCTCCAAAAGAAGGCAAATGGCATGGTAACAAATTACATTTGGGCAATTGGCAAGAATATCATCGAGTAGGACTATGATCACTAATGGCATAATCTCATATAAGCATTACGTTCTTGACTAGTACACAGTTAGTCCAACTGCATCTACTTCTATTACTCCACCCCAAGTTTAAAGAAATAGAGTGACGCTTTTAAAAAAATGACATAATGTAGACAAGAAGAAACCTAGCAATAAGACAAATGTCTTTTTTATCCCCATTCAGTCACTGGGATATAGAAATCACCGAAATATTGAACCAACTACTATCAACCACTCCCTTTAAAGATCTACCAATCAAGCTTGGCCCCCAAAGACAAATAGATCATAATGCATACATAGCTACTTAATTATTGGTATACCTCCAACATATCTATATTTTGTGATTGTTTTATGTTATTAGATTGTCAATCTTGGATACTTTATATGCATTTATAGTCTATTTTATATCATTTTTTGGGACTAACCTAGCAACCGAGTGCCTACTGTCAGTTCCTGTTTTTTGCGTGTTTTTGACTTTTCAGAAAATCAATAGCAAACAAAGTCCAAACACGATGAAACTTTACGGTCATTTTTTGGGACCAAAAGGGACTCTAGAAGGTTCGGGAGGAGGCCATAAGACGTACGGGAGAGCCACGAGCTCACAGGGCGCACCCTTGGGTAGGGGATGCCCCCTGAACTCGTGATCCCCCCACAAATCCGTTTGACCTAATTCCACCTCTATATATTCTCAAATATTCCCAAACCAACAGAGCGATACCCGAAACACTTTTAAACTGTAGCAAGCCTCTGTTCTTCCTTGATCCCATCTAGAAGTCATCAACATTGACCTTGTCGCCTCCATAATGATGTGTGAGTAGTTCATCACAGACCTACGGGTCCATAGCTAGTAGCTAGATATCCATAGCTTGTAGAGAGAGAGAGAGAACCATCTAGCTACTACTATGGACCCGTAGGTCCTAAAGGAACTACCCACACATGGTCATGGAGGCAACAAGGTTGATGGAGAGCCTCCCGAGAATGGTTTCCCCATCCAGCAAGACCCCGGAAAAGGGCTCCTTTTGGGATCTTCGAAATAGAGGCTTGTGGCAACGATATTTCTCTTCTGGAGGAATGATGAATGGTTTCAATATCTATATGAATTTATGGGGTGGAATTAGGTCAAAATGTTGCACATGGGGCCCACAAGCTCAGGTGGTGCGACCGCCCCCCGGCCGCCTCACTTGGCCTTATGGGCCTCTCGGTCCTCCTCTCGACATCTCCCGAAACTTCAAGTGTTTCTTTTGGTACATAAAAATTTGTCAAAAATTGGCATCGTGTTTGGACCATCATAGATATTTGGTGTCCTATGAAACCAGAAACAAGGAGAAACTAAAAACTGACACTAGGCATAGACTAATAGGTTAGTCCAGAAAGTAATATAAAATGCTACAGAAGATATATAAAAGTGATCACATAATATTATTAACAATTAAAAATTATAGCTGCAATTGAGACATATCACCAACACATCATGTACATGTAAAGGAGGGGGCGCGAAGGAGCCACCGCACCCTGTTGTGCGGCTGTTGTAGGACGGCCCGTTGAACACGTCGGTGGTGTCAATTGTTTTGGAGAGATAGAGTACAATGGATAGGGTGTGCAACCGAAGATGACATGGATACAGTGTCGGAGCAGTGATGGCTGGGGCGCGGGGGGGGGGGGGGGTCGCTCCATGATCGACAGAGAAGGCCCAAGGAGTCACTTTCTTCATGCAACTGCAGGATGGTCTCTAGCTCATGGCGTTGCCGTCCTCTCGATTTTCATGCCGCCCTTTGCCAGCAGGGCCTACAACACTGTTGAGGTCCTCCCAATCACAACGCCCACCACCCCTTCATTGGAACTGCCAATGGAGACACAAACTATAATCGCGTCGACGGAGGAGAAAGGTGTACTAGCGGCGGCCACAATTTTTGGGAGAGAGAAGCGATAGTGAGCGACGTACACAGAGATGTTGTGAGAGAGAAAGAATGTGCGTTGATATAAAGAGGTAATATCACAGTTGGTGCTTAAATTTATCACTGATGTTCACTTTAGTGCATGAACATAAAAAATACGCCAAACTGATTCTAGTACTTGGCATGGGCATGCAAATACGATGATAATCTCATTTGTAGACGTATAATGCGCTAACATGACATCGTATATTGATTAGCATGATCATGTGGCTATATGTCTCTATGACTAGTGGACCCCACACGTTAGCATAAAGGGTAAGTAAACAGTAAAAATTGCAGTTGCTGGAACTTGAACTTGCTCCGTCGCGCTAGCAGAAAGAATGCCCTAGACACTAGGCTTCTCACTTTCCACTGTTCGATAACGATAACGACCCGCATTATATCTCTAGCAGGAAGACATTCGTTGGTTTTAGATGGGCTGCAGTCAGTGCAGCCCAATTAGTACGTTTAGTTTTTTTAGATTTTTTTTGAAAGTTTGTAAAAGAACTTATTTAAGAAAATGTTCATATAATTTTAAAAAATATTCACTCATCTACCTGTGGATTATATATACAAAGTTATTATTATTTTGTAAATGTAAAAAATATGGGTGACACTACGCGTCGGTTGGTGGATATTTTTAAAAGATCCGTCTTCTCCATATTCATTTGATCTGGCGACATCCATCCATCCGACCTTTTTCTCACCATTGCAACAAATGTATTGTTGTGGAACCCTTTGCAATAAACGTCGTATTGCAGAAACATTTGTAATAGAGGATTTTGTTGCAGAAAAAAAACAACTTAACTTTTTGGAAACATGACTGTTGTTGCAGAAGGACTTCTTCAACACAAGGGATTTTGCAGAAATTTTTCCAATCTTAACTTTTTTTGCAATATGCGTAGTTTGAGGAAGGATTTTGGCAACACGGATGATGTTGCCGAAAATTGTCAAATGATGGAGGCACGCCTGGTGAAGGTCTGGCCGGCTGAGTAGAAGTTATGTGTTGTCCGATTGTATTCAGATCTGATGGCTGTGCGGGCAGCGGAAATCTACGGGTAATCAGCCGGCTGATAATAATCATTTTCCAAAAAAAATACCTCACAGCTAAAATTATTATTAAAATTTCTGTATACCTAAAATAATAATGTTCAACTATAATTACGAAAAAAATTATCATTCTAAATTACGCAAACATTTTTTATCATTATAATTTACATAGTATTTTCAAAATTCTTAAGTAAATAAAAGAAAGCTAACATGTGCAACCAGGGCCACACAGAGTGTAATCCATATAAACGACACGGGTGTTTTCCTTTCAGTATATAGGGTCATTATCTTTACTGGACATGTAAACATGAGCGGTGTAGTTGTAAGCAGTGGATGTTTACTTGCCTAGCATCACATGTTAGAGACCCGATGGATGCAATTTTATTGTTGATTCCCTTTATATTGACATGCAGGGCCATTGATCATAGAGACATATATAATGCAAGCCATCTGTTGGAAGTGAGTTTTCATACCACATGTGCATGCTAGTCAAATACAATGCCACATCAGCGTCTAAGAATGAGGTTATGACCATATTTACACGCTCCTGTCAAGTTTTAGAACCAGTTTGATATATTTTTTAAATCTAGATATTAAAGTAAACATCAGTGATAAATTTAAATACCATCGGTGATATTACCTCTTATATATACACTAGTAAACGTGCACGTGCAAAGGACGTGTCTTCGTTTTTGATTCGCAACATCTATTAAGAAAACATTACACTAGTAGAAAACAGGGCTTTCGTCACAGCTCGATCTACACATTAGTCTCGGTTGCCTTACGAACCGGGACTAATGCTCACATTAGTCCCGGTTCAAGTGGCTAGGGCGTCGGTCGGGCATTAGTCTCGGTTCGAGCGGGACCTTAGTTCTGGTTGAAGACACCAACCGGGACTAAAGGGGCCGATACCCTTTAGTCCTAGTTCGTGTCTTCAACCGGGACTAAAGGTGAAGCCTTTAGTCCCGGTTGGAGACACGAACCGGGACTAAAGGGGTTGGGGCTTTAGTCCCAGTTCGTATCTCCAACCGGGACTAAAGGTACTAAAGGGTTTTGAAAGTTTTTTTTGTTTTTTTATTTGTTTTCTGTTTTTAGTTTTTGTTTTAAATTGCTTATATCTTTTAGGATATTTGATGTTTTTGAGTGATTCTTTTTGCATTAGATTCAAAATTTTGTCTAGTTTGTGTTTGTCCAATTAGTTTTCAAATTTGAATGGTTAAATTTGAATTTATTCAAATTTGCTTCAAACCCTAGATTGTGAATAACTTGAGTTTAAAAATAGTTTTTAATTTAATTTTGTTTGCTCCTAGGCACATGTTAGATGGTGCATGTTGAACGCATAAAAAGTATGGAGTTGAAATAAGTGAAAAAATGAAATGCCTTTTTAACAGATGATTTTTCGTCCAAAACCCTGATACTTGAAAGGGATTGTCTAGTTTGTACACGAAGTGCATCTAATTTTTACCGTAATCCTCTCAACTTTTTAGCACACGCTATGTGGGTGAAATAATGATACCATGCCAAGTTTCAACCTTTTCAGAGTTCATTTGTAGTGCTTTTCAATTTCAAGGTCATTTAGCTTAAAAATTAATAAATGCATGAAAAATAGCGAATGAAGTGGGAAATGGCTGAAATTTAATGATGTGGCTTTGAATGGTGCATGTTGAACGCACAAAAACTCTGGAGTTTAAATAAGTTTTAAAAAACGAAATGCCTTTGTAACAAACGAATTTTCATCCAAAACCTTGATACTTCGAAAGGGATTGTCCACTTTGTACACGAAGTGCATCTAGTTTTTACCGTAAGCCTCTCAACTTTTTAGCACATGCTATGTGGGTGAAGTAATGATACCATGCCAAGTTTCAACCTTTTCAGAGTTCATTTGTAGTGCTTTTCAATTTCAGGGTCATTTAGCTTAAAAAGATTAATAAATGCATGAAAAATAGCGAATGAAGTGGGAAATGGTTGAAAATTGATGATGTGGCTTTGAATGGTGCATGTTAAACGCACAAAAACTCTGAAGTTTAAATAAGTTTTAAAAAACGAAATGCCTTTGTAACAGATGAGTTTTTGTCCAAAACCCTGATACTTCGGAAGGGATTGTCCAGTTTGTACACGAAGTGCATCTAGTTTTTACCGTAAGCCTCTCAACTTTTTAGCACATGCTATGTGGGTGAAATGATGATACCATGCCAAGTTTTAACCTTTTCAGAGTTAATTTGTAGTGCTTTTCAATTTCAGGGTCATTTAGCTCAAAAAATTAATAAATGTAAGAAAAATAACGAATGAAGTGAGAAAGTTTTGAAAATTGGTAATGTGGCTTTGGATGGTGCATGTTGAACGCACAAAAAGTCTGGAGTTGAAACAAGATTGAAAAAAGTGTTATAAAAAGTAAAACGTCTATAACTTTTGCATACGATGTCGAAAAAAAGTGTTATGAAAAATATATTTTTTAAATAAATGATGTCATATTTGGATTCCTCATGTTTTTTTGATAATAATGGATATATTATTTGTTGAATTTTGATTTACAGATTTAAAGATATTAATTATGCCATATTAAATGAATAAATTGCAAAAAATGAATAAAATAATATTATTACTTATTTTATTTTCGTTGAAATTTAATATTATTATTAATCTTTTATTGTTGTTTATTTTAATAACTGTTTGGAATTCAAAAAATTAAACCATGTTACATCAAGACCCAAGGGTTAATAGGATTGATAGCTTACTAGTGTTAGGAAAACAACAAGTGCAGACTTGAAAACTAGGGGTGATAGAACTCGAAAGTTAAGCATGCTCGGGTTGGAGAAGTGAGAGGTTGGGTGACCGGTCGGGAAGTTAGACGATTTGGAATGAGGGGTGATTAGAGATTAAATTGTCAAATAAATCCAGAGCAGTGAGGAGGGGTGATTAGAGATTAAATTGTCAAATAATTTAAAGATTTAAAAATCATAAAAAATTAAAAAAAATATTGTAAAAAATACCTCTAGTACCGGTTGGTAACACCAACCGGGACTAAAGGTCCCGCTCTAGAAAGCTGCCACGCGGAGCCCCTTTAGTCCCAGTTCGTAGTCCAACCGGGACTAAAAGTGGATGCCTTTAGTCCCGACCCTTTAGTTCCGGTTCTAAAACCGGAACAAAAGGCCCGTTTTCTACTAGTGTTATCCACTATTGGAGTAAATCTAAGAAAGGCCTATTTCTCTGCAATCAATAAAGCCTAGTTTCATGGCTGGAATGTTGTCTATAGTTTCGCTCTCATCAAAGTTCAATGTGTATCAAAAATTGCTTCTGCAGATCCATACCACAATGGATACACATTATACAACATTTTCATAAATAGTTCACTTGCAAAGTGTGTACAAATAACCATAGTGGAAAATTGCTTAACATGACTATAGAAAAATCTCTTATTATTCCAATTGCATTATAAGCTACATTTATATTAGTGATATTTATTTAGTGTCGTGATACTTCCTCCGTTTCTAAATATAAATCTTTATAGAAATTTCAATAGGGAACAACATACGAGTGTATATAGACATATTTTAAAGTGTAAATTTACTCATTTTGTTCCGTATAAAGTTAAAAGACTTATATATAGAAATGGAGGGAGTACATCAAATGCCAAGTCACTTGATACGTGAAAAAACCTGTTGTAACTGCAAATAAAAAAAACGGTTGACATGCCAATAGGAGAATGGTAGGAGATTGTCATACTTGAATGTGGTCATGCCTGCTCCTGGCCTGAGGCACCACCATGTCGCCTTGATTGTATAACTGAGCGAAACTGCCCATAGTTGCTCCTTAAGTTCACGTGTTACTTAATGCAGCATGGGTCTACTTGCAATTGAAAAAAAATGCAAAGTTATGTGAGCCAAGGGGACTTCGGGAAGAACTTGAGATTAGAGATCAGAGGTCTTGCATGCACCTTGTCAAGCTCCTCCTAGAGGAAAACCCCTCCTAGATTGGAGAAATTTCTAAGCAATTCACATGGAGGAAAACAAATTCAGTTTGGCAAGTCTCCGTTATGCCAGCAGTACATTCTCTAAGTTTAACCAAAAAAACATCCATGGCAAACTCAGGTAAAATTAATGGATTCATGTAGCTGTGAAGTGGGCTTTTCTGAAAAGAAAATCATAATTAAAATAAAACACTATATATACAAAACTAAATAACTGGGAGAGAGATGTGACAGAATTACTGAAAAATTCAGAATATTTGTACTCTGAACAATAGAAGGAGAACTGAAGATCTCAGTAACAGTAATTGGAAGGATAAAGCCACATGTGCTTCAAAGAAAATTAGCTAGGTGAGGCACACAACAACATATGGGACTGACATGGCTCTGACAACAACCACGGGAAATTTCATGCAAGCAAAACTCAGCAGTTGTAAATCACTTACTCGCTAATGATGGAATAGATACCGTCGCAATGCATGCCTGCAGTCTTGTGCCATTGGCTATATGTCTATTTCCCCTTTGGTTGGACTGCCATCTTCTCGCCGGCACCTTTGCCATTATCTGCTGCTCCAACCATGATAAAAGTTAGCAATATATCCTTGTTTGAGCATCTCAAGGGGTGGTCTAATTCTTATGGAATCAATTGAAAAATATTTGAGCTAGCATCAGGTCGAGTCGCACCAACAGCTGAGGCAGACCCTCAGAGAGGGATAACCGCTTTCTGGCGGCGATAGAGAGGCGACCCTGGCGGCAATCCTGGCGGCATCTCGCTGCCCGGCTGACGGGCACCATGGCCGGGTTGGCAGCCGGTTCTGGGCGCTCCTGGAGGATTTTGATGGTGAAGAGGTGGAGGCAGAGCCCGGAGACGGCGAACCGCAGGAATTGGCGTCACCAACACCGTCGGACATGATCCGCGAGGCATTCACGAACGGCGACGGAGAAGACACGATTAATCGCATGGTGGACAGGCTAGTTCCTCAGGACGATCCGGCTAGGGAGGGGCTCTCGGCGTCAGACAAACACGAGGTGGTACGGCGGCTCGTTCATCGGCGGACCTCCACGACGGCTGTTCGTCCATGGCGAGGTCCACTACCTAAGGTGCGTTTGCCTAAACCCACTCTCGCAGACTTTTTAGTACATTCATCATGGAAAATGGTGCAAAAGAAGGATCGGAGGCGCTGCCCGTCGGCATCGCTGCCGGCGGCGGCCGTGCCGTCGAGCGAAGGAGCCTTGATCCGCAGGTTCAGGAAAGAACGCTTGACTGCATTGTTGGGCTCTGATGGGCCGGTGGAGGCAGATTCGATCGTGGGCTGCTCGACAAACGGGTATGTGGCCCAGTCGGCAGCCCAGATTACTAACGATGGGGCAACAGATGGTTCGCCTAATTCGTTTACAACACGAGAAAACCTAGGACCGGCCGACGCTAGGGTATATTGTGGCTGGCGGCCAGGTTTCCCTCGACTGGGAGCGGGCAGGGCGGCCAGAATACGGACTCCTCGCACGGTCGCACCCACTGCGCCGCCGGCGAAGATGGCGGGTCGTGGGAACCAGCAGGGACGACCTACGGCGCCGCCCGCAAGGACGGAGCAAACGTCCCAGCCCAGGCAGCAGCAGCTACATGCGCGGCTTGATCAGCAGCACCAGCCACCCCGAGGGCCAAGACCTGCAGGTGTGGGAAACCACGACGACAACTGGGCCGGCTGGGGACGGGGTCCTAACAACGCCGGACGCGGGACTATCGTGTTTTCTGATAACCGAAACGGTACAGGGTACTGGGTAGATGATGGATATGATGCTTATGGCGAAGGCCTTCATCGGGGCTCGTCGTCGACTGGCGGCGGTTGGGTACATGGCGGAGGCAGAGGCTTCGACGGCCAAACCGGGCCCTTTGTACATGGTGCGTCCGGTTCTTCCAACCAGAATAGGAACTGGTTTCGTCATTATAGGGGGGGTCGAGGATAAGGACGGTGGCCTCCTCCCCCTCCTCCGCCATTAGAGGCTGCTTCCTAGAACAATGAGACGGGTCAAAGAGAGGTGCCCGCATCATCAAACGCAGCAACAGACGCTGCGAGGCCGGCCCTCGCGGAGGTGGCAATGGAGGTGGTTGGCGCGTTGGCAACGGTAAAGGTTCCAACTCCTAAGATTGTGACTGCTAAAGATGCGACCTCTGAAAAGTCTGAAAAATCTGAAGGTGAGAAAATTTCCAAATGGGCGCGAAAGAAAGAAAAGATGTCGTGTTACCGGTGTGGACAACCGGGGCACTTCGCAGCAGAGTGTAAAGTTGAGTTATGTGACTTGTGCCAGAAACCAAAACATGATACGGGAGAGTGCCCGTTTCTCTTGGGACCAAAGCCCACTGTCATGATTTATGGGGTCTGCTGCTCGGAGTTAATGTTTTTGGAGTCTCCCCGCTCGTCTTCCATCATACCTATTTCAGAGAGCTCCAGGACTGGGGTGGTGCGGATGACTCATGGGAGGATGACCACAGAGCAGGTCTTGTTGCGACTCCGTGAGCTCGTTCTAGAGGATCAGGTCTTTAGAGTGGATTTTCCAACCAGGGAGGATCTAGATAGACTATTGACTTTCGGGATGAGCAAGGTACCGAATACTGCATGCATGCTTGAATTTGAACCTTGGGCAAGGCAAGAACCCTAAGGTATACCTCTACCTCAGCTTTGGATACAGATTAGTGGTGCCCCCGGTCTGCTCTTGATGATGTCAGAGTGACATGGAGTCTCGGGTCGCTCATTGGCAAGACAGAGAAGGTTGATATGCCCTTCCCCCGTGCTAATGGAGTTGCACGTCTGTTTGTCAGTGTTAGTAGCGTTGAGCACATACCTGACTCAGTTAGATGGACGTATGACGACAAGAGTTATCTGCTGGAAATTGAGATAGAGGAGAATGTTGACTTCCAAGAGTTGGCAAAAGTGGCTGATATAGACACGGACGAGAGTAAGGATAGAGATGGGCAACCTGAACCAGATGTACCTGAGCGCCCACCGACTGAGAGTGGAGCGGACCCTACAGCCAAGACTAATGCGACAATTTCTGTTGGCAATAAGGTAGTGCTTTCTTCACTATCACAGCAGCTAAAGTTTGGATCGTTCGGGTCCTCTTCAGCACCGAGCAAGCTATGGGGTGATAGAGCGGAAGGTCAGGACCCGGATGAGCTTCTATTACCTCCGTTGTCCCCGCCGGCGTCACCCAAGCTCACTCAAACACCTACACGGACGGTGAGGGTGGATGGTGGCTCCTCGTTCGGTGTTTCCGACGCGGTGCCGGCTGCAGAAAGGCACGATGAAGGGTCTAAGGAGGCGGTGCGTGGATCTCCTGTTGCCGCTCAACCTGGCGTGATGGTCGCGCCGGGTACGGCTGGGGGCCTGGGTCTCACAAGCCCACGCCCTGATGCTAGCGGGTCGGGCCAGCAGGCCATGTCGCCCGCGCATGGCGACTCCCAAGGTCGCCTGAGTTGCCCCGCCAGGACCTGGGAAGCTGGAGGTGTGTCATGTAGTCCGGGGAGGAGAGGGCACTCATCATGCAGCCCGCCTTCGCCGGTGCCAGGGCGTCATTCGGACAGCTCGGGAGGTGCCTCTTCGCCGACTATGATGGCCACACCAGAGACTGGAGGTCCCCGGTCAACAGTTAGCTCGCCAAGTCGGGTGGCCAACCGGGCTGTCGGCAACAGTCCGGCAACACCGGCTGTGCAGGTGGACTTGATGGGTCGAGGGGCAGGTGGCCCTTCTATGATGCTGCCATCCACAGAGGACGTCGTTGCGTTTGGTGGTATTCCTGACCCGGCGACCGTGGAGAGACGGACGAGCCGGAGGCTGCAGGAGCAGCCAGACATGGACGACTTGATGATGGGCCGTGCGATGAGGGCGGCCAAGCTACGGGACATTCAGACTTCCACAGGTATGGCCGTAAATACGAAACATTCTATTTTGCATTTTATAGAGGAGGAAATTATTTTCAATGCAAACATGTTGGGTGTGTCTATGGGTAGCAATGCTAGGGAGGTTTCCACATCCGTCAATGATATTCTAGATTTAGAGGCCGAGAGAGCAATAAATTTGTTGCATAGTATTGCTGCAACTAAACCCATGAATGATGATGAGATAAACGAACTAGGGATGGGGGCTATTGAACGCCTATGCGAGGATCTCGCACCATCATCCCTTGTCAATGAGGAAGAGGAGGCACGTGATAGTATGGATCACGCGAACCCGATGCAACCGATAGAAAGTTCGAATCTCGAAGACGGTTATGTGGACCGTGTTGTCGAGGAGGAGATACCAAAGAGACCCTGGAAAAGGAAGGTATATCCGGTGTCGGCGGTACGTCGGAGTGCCCATTTTAAGAATGCAAATTTTTTTATGATGACCGATGAAAGGAATCTTCTGGAATAGCAGAGGTCTTGGTGACTTGGCTAAAAGGAGATTTCTAGCGGAAGCGACTATTGAGCACAGGCTCGATTTCATTGCTTTAATGGAAACTGGTAGAGATAACTTTACCTCGCAGTTCCTAAACACCATATCTGGGGGCATCGATTTCGACTGGCACTGTTTACCTCCGAGAGGAAGATCTGGTGGGATCTTACTTGGGGTGAGGTGCGAGACTCTCGAGGTGGCGTTGGGAGATTTCGCCGTCAAATTTAGAGTTTTCTCAAAGGAAGATGGATTCCAATGGGCACTTGTCGCGGTTTATGGGGTAGCCCAGCCAGAATTAAAGATGGATTTTCTGGCAGACCTCGTCAGGGTATGTGGCAATGAGAGGTTACCCATCTTAGTGGGAGGGGACTTCAACATAATTAGGCGTAGAGATGAAAAGAATAACGACAACTTTGATGGCAGATGGTCATTTATGTTTAATACAATTATCGAAAGCCTAGACTTACGAGAGCTTGAGTTCACTGGGAGAAAGTTTACTTGGGCTAACACGCTACCAAATCCAATGTATGAGAAGTTGGATAGGGTACTAACAACCATGGAATGGGAGCAGAAATTTCCACGGGTGACGGTAAGAGCGATGCCGAGGATTATATCAGACCATACTCCATTATTCGTGGACTCGGGGGAGGCGACCCATGTGGGCAATACAAATGCCTTCTCCTTTGAGCTGGCCTGGTTTGAGAGAGAGGGATTTACCGACCTTGTAGCCAGAGAATGGAATAGGGATACAGGGGGTCGAACCAATGTTGATAGATGGCAAAATAAGATTAGGCACTTGCGACAGTTTCTTCGGGGGTGGGCGAAGCATGAGAGCGGTGCATACAAGCTTAAAAAACAAAATCTTATTACCCTCATCAACGAACTCGATATTAAGGCCGAATCCGTGTTGTTGGATGTTCATGAGAGGGCATCCACAGCGGAGGCGGAACATAGTCTCAAACAACTCCTTAGAGAGGAGGAACTGAAGTGGGCACTTAGAGCAAAAGTGCGCCAGGTAATTGAAGGAGATGATAATACGCAATTCTTTCACTTGATTGCTAATGGTAAACAAAGAAAGAAGAAAATTTACCAACTTGAGCAAGATGAGGGCACGATCGTTGGGCATGAGAACCTGAAGTTGTACATCTCAGAGTATTATAAGAAGCTGTTTGGGGCTCCTGATGATACGTATGTGAATCTGGATGAGCACTTGGTCAATGATATTCCTCAACTTAGAAGGGACGAGAATGAGATATTAACTAAACCATTCACATAGAAAGAGGTGTTTGATGCAATATCGCAAATGAAAAACAATAAGGCACCAGGGCCGGATGGGTCCCCGACTGAATTCTACAAGCGATGTTGGCATATCATCAAGAGTGACTTACTACCAATGTTTCAGGACTTGTTTGACGGGCATTTGCAGTTATACCAACTGAACTTTGGGACAATAACGTTGTTGCCAAAGAAGGAAGGGGCAATGCGCATCGAACAGTTCAGACCGATATGTCTGCTCAATGTGTCATTTAAAATCTTTACTAAGGTGGGGACGAATAGATTGACGCAAATTGCGCATACAGTGGTGCAACCTAGTCAATCTGCCTTTATGCCTGGGAGAAACATTTTAGAGGGTGTGGTAGTACTCCATGAGACCCTGCACGAAATTCATTCGGAGAAACTAGATGGGGTTATCTTTAAAGTGGATTTCGAGGAAGCATACGACAAAGTTAAATGGCCCTTCTTACAACAGGCTCTGCGCATGAAAGGTTTTGACGAGCTATGGCGGAAGTAAGTTGAATCCTTTGTACAGCAGGGGAGTGTTGGAATAAAAGTGAATGACGACATTGGTCATTTTTTCCAAACTCATAAGGTCTCAGGCAGGGTGACCCAATGTCTCCAATCTTATTCAATATCGTGGCACATATGCTCGCCATATTGATAGGAAGGGCAAAACAAGAGGGCCTTGTGGGTGGGCTAGTGCCGCATCTAGTCGATGACGGTGTGTCCATCCTGCAGTATGCTGATGACACTATCCTTTTCGTGGAGCACGACATGGCGAAAGCGAGAAATATGAAACTTATCCTATGCCTGTTTGAACAACTATCAAGGTTGAAAATCAACTTCCACAAAAGCGAACTGTTCTGCTTTGGGAGAGCCAAAGAAGCACAGGAGGAGTAAAACAGTTGTTCGGTTGTGAGTTGGGCAGCTTGCCATTTAGTTATTTGGGCATACCAATTCACCATCGAAAGCTTACGAACCAAGAGTGGAAGCGGATTGAGGATTGATTTGAGAAGAAGCTAAGCTGCTAGAAAGGAAAGCTTCTGTCTTATGGAGGAAGGCTTATTCTGATAAACTCGGTGCTAACGAGTATGCTAATGTTCCTCCTGTCTTTCTTTGAGATACCGGTAGGGGTATGCCAAAGACTAGATTTTTATCGATCGAGGTTCTTCTGGAAGAGTGATGAGGTTAAGAAAAAGCATAGACTTACTAAATGGGACATTATTTGCAGACCCAGAGACCAGGGAGGTTTGGGGATAGAAAACCTAGAGGTTAAGAACAAATGTCTCCTTAGTAAATGGCTATACAGGATATCTATCGAGACTGAAGGAATGTGGGTACAGATTTTACATAATAAATATCTCCAATCCAAAACGTTAGCCCAAGTTACTGCTAGACCGACGGACTCTCCTTTCTGCAAGGGCTTGATGAAGGTCAAAACTGCTTTGTTTTAGAGGACGCGGTTCATAATTTGGAATTGAGGCACTACAAGATTTTTGGAGGACAGGTGGCTGGGGGAGACGCCTCTAGCTGTACAATATCCTACCCTGTATAATATTGTGCAACGGAAGGAGATGTACGTTGCCACAATATTTCAATCCATCCCATTAAATATACAGTTCAGACGATCTCTGATAGGAAATCGTTGGACTGAATGGGTACACTTAGTAAGACGCCTTATGGAGATACAGTTATCGGATGAGCCCGACATGATTACGTGGAAACTCACAACGACAGAGGTCTTTTCAGTCAAATCCATGTACCTAGATCTAATACATACAACGGAGATATCAAAGTCCAAACATGTTTGGAAGGTTAAGGTGCCTTTGAGAATCAAAGTGTTCATGTGGTTTGTCCACAAGAAGGTGATTCTTACCAAGGACAATTTAGCTAAGCGCAACTGGACAGGTAATACTAGATGTTGCTTTTGTAGTAGTCAGGAAACCATCAAACATCTTTTTCTCCAATGCCCGCTAGCAAAACTATTATGGCAAACTGTTAGAGTTACATTCCAAATTGACCCTCCGGATAGTATTGATGTATTGTTTGGTACATGGCTAAACGGAATGGATATTAACATGGCTAAACACATTCGCATAAGGGTCTGTGCATTATTACGGGCTATATGGAATTGCAGAAATGATTTGGTTTTTAACCGGACAACACATATACAATTTTGCAGGTACTACACAGGGCGTCGGCATTGATCCGTACGTGGTCGTTATTCACTCCTGCGGAGACCAGAGAGCCTTTGGTTACTGGGTGTGTCCGATGGGAGATGGTAGCGCAGGATATATTCAACCGGTTTGGATGGTGGTCCACTAATAGATTAGATGGTTAGGCATCTAGGTCTATTCTAGCCGGTTGTGGCATGTCTATTTTTATTGTAATTTGCATCTTCGTTCCTTTCGAACGTGACTTGGACATACAGACTTCTGCTTTTAATTCGTTTAATAAAATAACTGTATGCATCACGCTGATGCAGAGGCCGGAGGTAACACTCCTTTTCTAAAAAAAATGAAAAATATTTCAGGACAGGGTCCTCTGCATCTTCTTTTTACAACTTTTATCATCTGCATCCTTATCATTGATTGGTGAACTCATCCATAACTTTCTGGGTTGTTCTTTATGATGATTAAATTTAACTTTCATGTTAAGCTATGTGATGGTACATAGAAATCATGATAAATTTGATATGATGTACTCCCTCCGTTCCTAAATATAAGACCCTTTGGAGATTCCAATACGGACTACATACGGTGCGAAATGAGTGTATGTACACTCTAAAGTATGTGTATATACATCCGTATGTAGTTCATATTGGAATCTCTAAAAGGTCGTATATTTAGAAACGAAGCGAGTACATAATAGATGCACATTATAAGGAAAGAAAATTGTAATTCGGTACATCTGGTTGCAAACGATGACAACATGGATAAACTTGATATTAACTACAGGTCCTATTGGATATTTTTCAAAGAAAACAGCCAAAACACTTGCTGCCAATTGCAGGTTTCCACCTATGCAAATTCAAGCATACCCCAAAACATACACAAAATTAAAATCCATGCGGGCGAGGGTGTAATTTGAAAATATTTAAGTTTCAGGAATGAAATTTTGTAGATGAATTGTCAAATCATAATTTCAAGGCAAATTATAAGAACATAAGACTGTTAACTTAACTCCCAAGGAACTACGAAAAAGTAACACTTTTTATGTGTGCGCATTTTCTAATGCATAGTTCATAGACAACTTGTAAAATAATATCAGTTCACACAAAGCAGCATGTGTTAGACCTTCAGGGTGAGTTTTCAGTTTAGGTCCGACCTGTTTGTTTGGTGACTTAAGACAAGGCAGCAATATCCGACTGTCACACACTTAAAAGAACAGTCTTCCAACTTCTCTATGTTTCTTAGATTTACTCCTCACCTAGGATATCTTCTTGCTTGAAGCCATCAGATCAACACACCACATTCACATTACTCGACTTTTGAGCAACCAACCATAGAGTCACTAACTACAAGAGATAGAAAGGGTAAACAAATTGATGGTGAGAATAAATGAAGTAATAGTTGGACGTACTATTTTTTTCTTTTTGCGGCATGGTCCGATTTAGATGTTAGAAGTGCATCTGCCTCTGCAAGCTCAATATATATGAAATGAAGTACCGGGAGAGCCTGAAATCCACAGAAGTGAAGCCACTGCTACATTGTAGATGTGGTATACCGGGTCATTTTGTCATGGATTGCACCACGGTCTTATGCGACATCTGTCAGAAATCAGGACATGATGAAGGTGCATGTCCGCTTATGTTAGCACCTAAGCCAGTGATCAATATCTATGGGATTTGCCAAAATAGACTCATGTTCTTCGAGACGACACGCTCTACATCAGCCATCGCACCTTCACATCTTGAGAGTTCAAGGACGGGATTGGTGAAGGTTACCAATGGTACGCTGACAGTCGATCAGGTTTCTCAACAGCTGAGGAGGCTTGTGTCCGAGGCCTACCAATGGACTCCGGTTAGAGTAGACGAGCAGGTTTATCGAGTGGAATTTTCGAGAAAAGAGGACCTCCAACGTCTGCTGACCTTCGGGGTTAGTAAGGTAAATGGAAGTAAACGTTTGTTAGAGTTCGAGGAATGTAAGAAAAAGGAACCCTTAGGTTCAAGGTTGAAGAAAGTTTGGATCAGATTTTCAGGTACTCCGGAGATCATTCAGGATGATTTTTTACTGTCTGGAGCCTTGGTTCACTGGTGGGCAAGACAAAAAAAAGTCGATATGCCCTTCACACGCAAAAGCGGGATTGCCCTGTTACTCGTGAGCGTATTGGACGTTGAGTACATCCCTGATTACACACCATGGTACTATGATGGGCTGCGCTATGACCTCGACACTGAGGTTGAGGAGGATACTATACCACAGATTCAGGATGGTGATGTCGACATGGTGGATGGCGGTGATCGAGATCGTGATGGGAACCAAGGGGAGGATAACCCCGATGAGTACACGGACAGGTCCAAGGAGGACCATACTCACTCGTCCACGACGGAGACAGATATACCACGTATTACCGGGGGTGCATCTTCAGTTACACCTATGACGACTCTGCGGTTTGGTTCATTTAAGGCGATGTTAGTGCCGAGTCGTCTAAGGGATTTAGGCATGCACGTTCCAGATATCGAGAAACCTTCTGTCGTAGCACATGGACAGACCGACGGGAACGAGTGCCCGCTTACACATCTCTTGCAGGATCAACGCCAAGTGGGCAGGGACTCGATGGGAGGCTCTCCATGTGCCACTGTCAGCTCTAGGGATGGGCTGCCGGGATTGGCGCCGCCGACGATGCCAGCTGCGAGGGTTATGGAGCGCTCGGTGAAGGCCGACTCGGCTAGACGGGTGGCTCCACTACAGGAGTCTCCACGGTCTTCTATGGATCCAGGTGCTCATGGCGTACGGATGGGGGTCCAGGTGCCTCCCCCGCGCCCGGCAACGGCGGACTCGGCGGGACGGGTGGTTCCACGACAGGATTCTCCGCGGTCTTCTACGAGTGCGGGTTCTCACGGCGTACGGATGGAGGTCCAGGTGATTCCCCTGCGTCAGGTGACGGCGGACTCGGCGGGACGGGTGGCTCCATGACAGGGTTCTCCACGGTCTTCTAAGGGCGCGGGCTCTCTCGGCGCACTTATGGCCACAAAGGGGTTGCCACCCCAGGACGACCATGTGGTTCCGGGTGGGGCTGCTACTTTGCCCCCTATTAGTACACCGGTTACCAATTCTTCTACTGTTGAGACTGTGGCAGGAGGCCATAGTCATACAGTGATATCTACGGAGGACGTGATCTCGTATGGCGGGATACCAGACTCGACATGAGGAAACCGATGATTTAGTCAACGCATCCAGGAGCAGCCGGATGTCGACGACATGATGCTCGGACGGGCACAAAGGGCCGCCAAGCTTCGAGACGTCGAGGAAACTACAGGTATGCCGGTTAATATTAATGCATCAATTCTGCACTTTTCGGATTCTGAGATTATGGAAAATGCTAGCAACATAGGTATCTCAATTGGGACCGATGGTAAACAAATGGCTCGAATGATAAATGATATTCTAGACTTAGAAGCAGAAAGAGCCATAGATTTCATCCAAAATCTAGCTGCAATAAAACCGATGAATGAGTCAGACATTAATGGGTTAGGTGGTACAAAATTACAAAGTTTATGTGAAGAAATGCTAAACATAGGGGGAGACCAGGAGGATGAGGATGACATAGAGTCGGAGGGGTATATGGCCCCTCCGACTGACGGTTGTCATTCTCATGAAATACCTTCTCATAGTGCCATAGAAGTGGCACATGATAAGCAAAAAAGGCCTTGGAAAAGAAAGGTATATCCCGTGTCAGCGGTACGGAGAAGTGCAAGAGTGAAACATAAGAAAAAATTCCATGATGACATATGAAAGGAATTTTTGGAATAGGAGAGGTCTAGCGGACTTGGCTAAAAGAAGATTTCTTAGAGAAGCATCACTAGAACATAAGCTTGATCTCATGGCGTTACAAGAAACGGGTAGGGATAACTTCACATCATCATTTCTTAATAGTCTATCAGGAGGTGTGGATTTTGATTGGCACTGTTTGCCACCCAGGGGTAGATCTGGAGGAATCTTACTTGGGGTGAAGTGAGAAACATTAGAGGTGATGAATGTGGCATATGGAGAGTTTTCTGTCAAATTTCGAGTGAAGTCAAAAGTTGATGGATTTCAGTGGGCTCTAGTGGCCGTATATGGGGCGGCGCAACCAGAGCTAAAACCAGATTTTCTCGCAGATTTATTCAGAATTTGTGGAGATGAGAGATTACTCATTATGGTTGGGGGGGGTTCAATATCATTCGTTGACAAAATGAAAAAAATAATGACAACTTCGAGGGAAGATGGTCAACAATGTTTAACATGGTAATTGAGAGCCTTGATTTGAGAGAAATCGATCTTACCGGTAGGCAGTTCACATGGGCAAACTGACTGCCAGTTCCAACATATGAGAAGTTGGATAGGGTACTGGGCAGCGTTCAGTGGGAACATAAGTACCCGCTCGTTACAGTTCATGCTCTACAACATGCCATCTCTGACCACACACCTCTATTGGTTGACTCAGGGGGGCCAATCATACGGGGAATAGAAATAATTTCTCTTTTGAACTAGGTTGGTTTGAGAGAGAAGGATTCATGGATCTTATAGCCACTGAATGGGCTAGGGACTCTGGTGGATCATCCAGTACTGAATGATGGCAAAATAAAATCTGACACTTGCGCCAGTTCTTGAGAGGATGGGCGAAGAATCAGAGCGGGTTATACAAAGTGGAAAAAGAGAGGCTTATTCGACTAATTGAGGAGTTAGATGTGAAGGCTGGAACTAATCTCCTCAGCTGGTTGGATAGAAATATGAAAACTGAGGCGGAGAAGAAATTGCAACAGCTTTTGAGAGAGGAAGAGATGAAATGGGCACTTCGAGCTAAGGTGGCGAAGGTAGTCCAGGGAGATGACAACACACAATTCTTCCACATGATTTCGAATGACAAGCATCGAAAGAAAAAAATAATTCAACTAGAGCAAGATGAAGGGACAATAATAGGTCACAAGAATCTAAAAACTTATATTTCAGAATACTATAAGAAGTTATTCGGGGCGCCAGAGGAGAATTTTGTTTCTCTGAATGAAAACACAATGCATGATATTCCTCAGATTAGTTCTGATGAAAATGATGTGCTATCAGCTCCATTCACAGAGAAGGAGGTGTTTGATGCTATATCTCAAATGAAACAAAACAAGGCACCGAGACCGGATGGGTTTCTGGCAGAATTTTATAAAAAATGCTGACATATCATTAAGGGCGACCTTTTTCCTATGTTCCATGACTTATTTATTGGCCATCTACAGCTTTTCCATCTAAACTTTGGAACAATTACGTTGTTGCCAAAGAAGGTGGAGGCTGTACGCATTGAGCAATTTAGACCGATATGCTTGCTCAATGTTAGTTTCAAAATATTCACAAAGGTGGGCATGAATAGACTGTCAAGGATAGCTCATTCGGTAGTCAAACCAACACAAACAACGTTTATGCCTGGACGACACATCGATGGGGTTGTCTTGCATGAAACATTGCACGAAATACATACGAAGAAACTCAATGGGGTTGTCTTTAAGGTGGATTTCGAAAAGGCATATGATAAAGTTAAATGGTCATTCCTACAACATGCATTACGAATGAAAGGGTTCAATGATAAATGGCGGGATCAAGTGGACGCTTTCATTAAGAAAGGCAGCATGGGGATCACATTTAATGATGACACATGTCACTTCTTCCAAACACACAAGGGATTGAGGCAGGGTGACTCTATGTCTCCGATATTGTTCAACATTGTAGCAGACATGTTGGCAATACTCATTGGTAGAGCTAAAGAACAGGGGCATGTAGGAGGACTCGTACCTCACTTAGTGGAGGGGGGGTGTCCATACTGCAATATGCGGATGACACGATAATTTTCATGGAACATGATATGGCAAAGGCAAGGAATATGAAACTAGTCCTGTGCTTATTTGAACAACTTTCAGGGCTAAAAATAAATTTTAACAAAAGCGAAATATTTTGCTTTGGAAAGGCAAAGGATGAGCAAGACGCTTACAGGCAGCTATTTGGATGTGAGGTGGGATCACTACCATTTAGTTACCTAGGGATTCCTATTCATCATAGAAGATTAACGAATAAGGAATGGAAATGTGTTGAGGAAATATTTGAAAAGAAACTAGGTTGCTGGAACGGTAATCTCATGTCATATGGAGGGAGGCTAATATTAATAAACTCAGTATTAACACGCCTTTCGATGTTTCTGCTGTCTTTCTTTGAAGTGCCTGTAGGGGTACGCAAAAGATTAGACTTTTTTAGATCTCGTTTCTTCTGGCAAAGTGACGAGTCTAAGAAGAAATATAGACTAGCGTGATGGGATATCATATGCAGGCCAAAAGACCAAGGAGGTCTTGGAATCGAAAATTTAGAAGTGAAGAACAAATGTCTGCTTAGCAAATGGCTATATAGGTTATCCACGGAGACTGATGGGATGTGGGTACAATTGTTGAAGAACAAATATCTGCATTCCAAAACACTAGCTCAGGTGACAGCTAGACCAACTGACTCACCTTTCTGGAAGGGGCTAATGAAGATAAAAGCAACCTTTTTTAGAAGGGTGAAGTTCTAGTGGGTAATGGCACCTCAACAAGATTTTGGGAAGGCTTGGGCGCCATTAGCAACTCAATACCCTTCGTTATATACCATCGCGCAACGTAAAGAAGAGTTAGTGTCCACTGTGTTACAATCGGTACCCCTGAATATGCAATTCAGACGAGCTTTAGTGGGAGCACGCTGGACTGCATGGTTACATCTAGTTAGGAGATTGATGCAAGTGCAACTTGCGGGTCAGCCAGACAGTATTCGTTGGACTTTATTGGGGAATGGTGTATTTTCTGTAAAGTCTTTTTACAACAAATTGATAAACACCGGACCACTATCAAGATCTCTCCACATTTGGAAAATTAAGGTTCCCCTTAGAATTAAAATTTTTATGTGGTTCATACACAAAGGAGTGGTATTAACCAAAGACAATTTGGCAAAACGAAGATGGGAAGGCAGAATTAATTGCTGTTTTTGTGATCAGAATGAGACTATACAACACCTCTTTCTTGAGTGTCCTCTGGCCAAGCTATTATGGCGAACAATTCATATATCGTTTAATATAAACCCACCCACATGTATAAACTCGCTATTTACAACGTGGCTCAATGGAGTAGACGTTACAATAGTGCAACATATCAGAATTGGGATTTGTGCTTTATTTTGGGCTATATGGAACACCAGGAATGATATGATTTTTAATGGAAAGAATTTTAATAACTTTTTGTAGGTTATCTTCAGAGCAACTACTTGGATCCGTATGTGGTCATTACTTAGTCATGTGGACTTCAGGAAGCATATGGTTATTGGGTGCAATCGGTGGGAGATGGTCGCACGGGTTATCTTCAACCGGTTTGGATGGCGTGCTAATAATAGGCTAGGTGTGTAGGCATCGTAGTCTATTGTTACATAGCACCGAGTGTGGCAGCTCGATTTTTATTCCATTTTTACTTTACTCTGTAATACAGGCTGGACGCATTGTGGATCTGGCACTTTGGTTTGGAACTTTTTAATAAGATGGCTGCATGCATCGATTGATGTAGAGGCCGGGGGCTTCGATCCTCCTTTTCAAAAAAAAACTGATGCAAGCATTGTGAAAAAATCCATGCAACCGGTGGCTTCTTGCAGAGTGAAAAGATGTTGCATGTCTACTTCAACTCATCAATCTTGACTTTTTTTCCTGCAGCCTCTTCATCTTACCAGTGTGTCTCTCTTCCCTTCTTCTGGCAAGCCTTCTTTTTTGTATCCACAATGCCTTTCTCCTCCTCTCCCTACCAGCATAGTACCACAAGACTTTCAAAACCTAGATATCATTCAAAATCTAGCTGCGGTAAAACCTTTAAATGACACGGAAATTGATGAGTTGGGTATCACCTCTCTAGAAAGTTTATGTGAGGACTTAATTCCCAAAGATGGGGTAGACAAGGACAAGAAGGAGGAGGAATCCGGGGGGTATATGGCTCCTTTGATTGCCAACATCCTTCCTCAGGAAACACGTAAGTCTGACAACTCCGACGTGGTGCTGGAGATGTCTAAAAGACCCTGGAAAAGAAAGATATATCCTACCTCTGCGGTAAGGAGGAGTGTGAGAGTGAAACATAAGAAAAAATAATTCCATGATCAAATATGAAAGGAATCTTTTGGAATAGGAGAGGTCTTGCGGACTTGGCTAAAATAAGGTTCCTAAGAGAAACTTCACTAGAGCAGAAACTTGATTTTATGGCTTTACAAGAAACGGGCTGAGATAACTTTACGCCATAATTTCTAAATACCATTTCGCGAGCGGTGGATTTTGATTGGCATTGCTTACTCCCGAGGGAAGGTCTAGAGGGATCTTGTTAGGGGTTAAGTGTGAATCTCTAGAGGTCCTCAGTGTGGCCTATGGTGAGTTTATTGTCAAATTTCAGGTGAGGTCGAAAGTTGACGGTTTTAGATGGGTGTTGGTCGCTGTGTATGGGGCGGCACAACCGGACTTCAAGTTTGACTTCCTCATGGATTTTGTGATAATTTGTAGGGAGGAGACACTGCACATTTTAATTGGAGGCGATTTCAATATAATTAGGAGACGAGAAGAAAAAAACAATGACAACTTCGATGGAAGGTGGTCAATCACGTTCAATGCGATTATTGAGAGTCTAGATTTAAAAGAAATCGAACTCATCGGGAGACAATTCACTTGGGCAAATTCGTTACCGACTCCAACATATGAGAAGTTGGATCGGGTTCTCACCAATGTTGAGTGGGAACAGAAATTCCCGATGGTCACGGTACATGCTTTCCAAAGAGTCGTCTCCGATCACACACCACTATTGGTTGATTCTGGCAAACCGAACCATGTGGGTAATCGAAATACCTTCTCTTTCGAATTGAGTTGGTTCAAGAGAGAGGGCTTTATGGATCTCATTGCTACTTGGTGGGCATGAGAAACTGGGGGAATACAAATATGGATAGGTGGCAGAATAAGATTACACACCTACGTCAGATTTTAAGAGGCTAGGCCAATAATCAAGCTGGAATTTATAAAGCGGAAAAAAAGAGGCTGCTTCAACTCATTAATGATTTGGATGTCAAAGCCGAATCCTCAGCCCTACACATAACGGAGAGAAATACTAAGATTGAAGCTGGAAAAAAGCTACAACCCCTCCTCAGAGAGAAAGAGATGAAGTGGGCACTTCGGGCAAAAGTGACGAAGGTGGTTCACGGAGATGATAATACTAAATTCTTTCACATGATTGCAAATGGCAAATATAGAAAGAAGAAAATATTTCAGCTTGAACAAGATGAGGGCACAATTGTTGGGCATGAAAATTTGAAACTTTATATCACGGAGTATTACAAAAACTATTTGGGGGCACCCCAAGAGAATTATGTTTCTCTTGATGAAGACATTGCATCTGATATCCCTCAACTTACACATGAGGATAATGATGTTCTAGCTGCTATGTTTACTGAAAAATAGGTGTATGACGCTATAACACAAATGAAACACAACAAGGCTCCGGGACCAGATGAGTTCCCCGTAGAGTTCTATAAGAAATGCTGGCACATAATTAAAGGAGACTTGTTGCCCTAGTTTCATGACATATTCAATGGACAATCACAACTCTTTCACCTCAATTTTGGAACAATAACGTTGTTTCCAAAGAAGGGGGATGCAATTCACATTGAGCAATTTAGAACAATATGCTTACTTAATGTCAGCTTCAATTTTTTTACAAAGGTGGCTACAAATAGATTGACACAGATCGCTCATTCTGTAGTTCAACCATCTCAAACAACATTTATGCCAGGAAGACACATCCTTGAAGGGGTAGTAGTCTTACATGAAACAATTCACGAAATTCACAAAAAGAAACTTCATGGGGTTATCTTTAAGGTGGATTTCGAAAAGGCATATGAAAAGATCAAATGGCCTTTCTTACAGCAAGCTTTGCGAATGAAGGGATTTACCGAGTCTTGGAGGAAGCAAGTAGATACCTTCACGCAAAAGGGTAGTGTGGGAATTAAAGTTAATCATGACTTGGGTCATTACTTCTAGACACATAAATGATTAAGACAAGGGAATTCCATGTCTCCTATCTTGTTCAACATAGTTGCGAATATGTTGACGGCCCTCATTGGTCGGGCTAAGGAGAACGGCCAGGTAGGTGGATTAGTCCCCCACTTGGTGAAGGGGGGAGTATCCATTTTACAATATGCGGACGACACCATCTTATTCATGGAACACGGCTTGGCAAAAGCTAGAAACATGAAGCTAGTTCTTTGCCTATTCGAGCAACTGTCTGGACTAAAGATTAATTTTAATAAGAGTGAATTGTTCTGCTTTGGAAGAGTCAAGGAAGAACAGGACACATATAGGCAACTTTTCGGCTGTGAAATGGGTCCATTGACTTTTAGTTACCTTGGGATTCCGATACATCATAGACGACTGACGAACAAGGAGTGGAAATGCATAGAAGATAGATTCGAAAAAGACTGGCTTGCTGGAAGGGTAAGCTTATGTCTTATGGAGGCCGACTAGTCTTGATAAACTCGGTATTAACTAGTTTACTAATGTTTCTTCTATCATTCTTCCAAGTGCCTATAGGTGTACGAAAGAGATTAGATTTTTATCGATCACGCTTCTTCTGGCAAAGTGATGAGTCCCGAAGGAAATATAGATTAACAAAATGGGATATTATATGCAGGCCTAAAGATCAAGGGGGATTAGGAGTTGAAAACTTAGAAGTTAAGAATTGATGCCTACTTAGCAAGTGGCTATACAGGTTATCTACGGAGACAGATGCAATGTGGATACAAATTTTGAGAAATAAGTATCTACAATCCAACACACTAGCACAGGCTTCAGCTAGATCCAATGACTCGCCATTCTGGAAAGGGCTAATGAAGGTGAAAGTATCCTTTTTTCATCGAGTTAAATTTCTGGTTCGTAATGGTACCAAGACCATATTTTGGGAGGACACGTGGCTGGGGAGGCGCCGCTAGCTATACAATATCCTACATTATATAATATTGCAACACATAAGGCAGATTATGTTGCCACGGTACTACCGCCCATACCCCTTAAAGTTCAATTCAGACGAGCTCTAGTGGGAGAATACTGGAACTCATGGTTACATCTGGTCAGATGGTTGATGGATGTGCAACTCTCTGATCAGCAAGATCGAATTCACTGGAAATTAACCACGAGTGGTTCTTTCTCGGTGAAGTCGATGTATATGGACTTAATTAACTATGGACCCCTATCAAGGTCTTTGCATATATGGAAGATCAAAGTTCCGTTACGTATTAAAATTTTCATGTGGTTTGTACACAAAGGTGTCATATTAACAAAGGATAACCTGATAAAACGTAACTGGAACGGGAATGCTACTTGTTGCTATTGCGGTCATAATGAAACAATTCAACACCTCTTTTTAGATTATCCACTAGCAAAACTACTTTGGCGTACGGTTCAGGTAGCCTTTAATATTCAAACACCATTGAACATCAACATGCTTTTTGGGGCGTGGCTCGACGGAGTCGACGCAACACTAGCTAATCACATACGCATTGGCATAAGTGCTTTATTTTGGGCTATCTGAAACACTAGAAATGATATAATTTTCCAATGCAAGAAACTTAACCATTTTTTGCAGGTCATATACAGAGCAACGTCATGAATCCGTACGTGGTCATTACTTAATCATGTGGACAACAGGGAGCTTATGGATATTGGGTGCAACCGATGGGAGATGGTCGCACGGGCTATCTTCAACCGGTTTGGATAGCGATTAATAGGCTAGGTGTGTAGGCATCGTAGTCTAATGGTGACGCCGGATGTGGCTTTTTTTACGTTCTTTTCCTTTTTATGGCTCAAAGCGTGAGTCCTAGACCAACTTGAGACTTTCCTTACTGTTTAATAAAATGGTTGTATGCATCATTCTCGATGCAGAGGCTGGGGGCGTCGTTCCTCCTTCTCCAAAAAAAAACCACAAGACTTTCAATTAAAATTTTATTTGATTTGGCAGAAAACTGATTTGTTGTTACATATAGCCAAAAAATCCTCAATACTCTAAGCAAGCAGTTAAATCATATCATAAGAGTCCACACGACATTACAGGACTTGAAGGACGGGATCTTACTTATGATGTGGATATTTAAGGCACGCTTGCCACTATAACCTGCCATGCAACTATACAGTACAGTCATGGACCAAATGCTTCAGAAACAGGTTCATCGAAGCTCGAAGTTCAGAAACACAGATTTAAATTCCTCAAATAACAGCTTGAAAATCCTGAGGTTGATCATGCATAAAGAAAACAGCTTAAAAAATTGCTAGAATGGCAATGCTTAATCTGCACTCTACCGCAAACTTGTGAACAGGCTTCCTAAGATGTAAACTTTCATAATGTGTACGGATATGCCACATGTCGAAATAAACGTATCCATGTTTGGAATGTGGCTCAATGGAATGGACGTTACAATGGCAAAGCTAATCAGAGTTGGAATATGTGCTCTATTGTGGGCTATATGGAACACCAGGAATGACATGATCTTTAATGGGAAGAATTTCAATAACTTTTTGCAGGTTATCTTCAGAGCAACGTCTTGGATCCGTACGTGGTCGTCACTCAGTCATGCGGACTTCAGGGAGCATATGGATATTGGGTGCAACCGGTGAGAAATGGTCGTACCGGTTATCTTCAACCGGTTTGGATGGCGTGTTAATAATAGGCTAGGTGTATAGTCATCGTAGTCTATTATTCCAGAGCGCCGAATGTGGCAGCTAAATTTATACGTCTTGTGGTTTGTACTTAAACGCTTGGACGCGGTCTGGACTATGCTATTTTGCTTGAAACTTATCTAATAAGATGACTGTATGCATCGATTGATGCAGAGGCCGGGGGTAGCGTTCCTCCTTTTCAAAAAATAAAAAATAAAATAAGGAGCCAATCTAGACTACAGAAAACATCGAATAAATTTTTATGCTACGGAAGAACAATGAACAGTTTCACGTGGCAAGTTTAAGAATGAAACTACAAGAATTATTCCCTGAAGTTCTTGTAGGATTGGTCCAGAAGCTGCATGAAACAATAATTGGACAATGAAGATTTGCATTACCTGAATCATGTGTGCCTCCGAGACACAGCGGCAGTGGCGAATTTTTTTCAAAACTAGCGGTAATATTTTATTAATTTTGAAAATCGGTGGCTAAGTTAAAAAAAATCAAAACTGCAACCCTGTCGGCTGCCACTGGGCCGAGCAGCAGTCCGTCGGCCGCCAGATGGCCGAGCCCCCACCCGTCAGTCGCCACCTGGCCGACAGCCCACCCGTCGGTTGCCACTAGGCCGACAGGCCCTGGGATAAGGCCGACGCGGCCGAATCCGTTCTTCCTCCTCCAGCTCCTCCCTTGCTCTTATTTCGCCCGAAATTCCCCCCCTCTTGATCTCCCATTCCCTCCGGCCATTTCACGTTTCAATCCGATGAAACGGTAGATCGGGTTGTTCTCCCCCACCCTACGGTTTTGTTTTTTTGAACGGGGTATTGGTTTGTTCGTTTGGAGGAGAAAACGATGTCGTGGTGGAGTCATCAATGGTGAGAGGGTGGAGTTGTTGATAGGAAGAAGAAGGTGGAGAGGAAGAAGAAGTGCATTCACACGTCGAAGGTATATTTTTTTGCTGTTAGTTTAGATTTTTTTTTTCCGGTTAGTTTTTTTAATAATCATAAAATTAGTTTATGTTTTTCGATTAGCGTAGTGATTTTAGTTTTAGTTAGTCGGTTTATTTAGTGGAGTTATATTACTATCGTTTTAGTTAGTGGAGGTATATTAGTCGGAGTGTAGGTCTAGTTAGTCGGA
This sequence comes from Hordeum marinum, assembly GCA_022496015.1. NCBI lineage: Eukaryota > Viridiplantae > Streptophyta > Magnoliopsida > Poales > Poaceae > Hordeum > Hordeum marinum. The sequence goes on from CM039672.1 coordinate 395,100,205, forward strand.
GTGTATCTTTAGTTAGTGGAGGTATATTAGTGTCGTTTTAGTTATTCGATTTAGTTAGTCGTAGTGTAGGTTTAGGTAGTTGGAGTGTAGGTTTAGTTAGTCGGAGTGTACCTTTAGTTAGTCGGAGTGTAAATAGGGTTAGTTATTGGAGGTAAATTTTAGTGTATTTTTTTAGAATCTGCAGGTGCATTTTAGTGTATATTTTTATTTTAGTGTCGATTTATTCGTTGCGAATACTGAGAAGCTGACAATGTGGTGACAGGTTAAAATGTCTGAATCCGTAAATTTGACTGTGTATTACGGCCCTGGCAATGTTCGATATAACGAGTTGGAGGTTGATCTTAGCGAGTTTAAAATAGGGAAGATGACACTTTCAGACCCGGACAGACTGGACATTAGGCAGTTGAAACATTGGTTGACAACTAGTTTTGGCCTGGATCCTGAAGTTTGTTCCGTCAGTATTCATGCCTTGTGGACCAAATCCTGTAAAAATGTCAAGTGGGATTTGATTCCGATAGATAGGAGCCAACATTGGTTGTCTCTGTTAAGTCGTTGCAAAGACCGAAGAATCCATCCGTATGCCCTAGTGCAAGCAATGGCGAAGGAGGAGAATATCGTACCACCCACCGTGGGGTATGAACCAGGCCAGAACAGTCAAGTGGGTAACGAGATTTATGTGTCCGGGTCAGAGCCAGCGAATGTGAATGCTACCCAAGCTGACAATGAGTCAGATTATGTTAGTGGTCATGCTGCGGGTTAGAGTATTCAATTGGTAGTATTAGCTGCCTCTGGTGTTGCTGATGGGGACGAGGAAGGCGAGGAAATGTAGAGGGTGATGGAGGAAGAGGACGAGGATGGGATTGCAGAGGAACTTGATTCTGAAAGTTCCGAGGATGAGGAGGAGGTACCAATTCCTGCTGCATGGGAGCAAGACATATCCGCCGGCTTTACTGTCTACGATGGCCATGAGACTCCATGGCAATATAATCTGAACCAAGTCCAGATCGGGGCTATCTTTGACACAAAGAAGAAAATGAAGTACGCGATGATAAAGTGGGGTATGTCTACCCAGAGGGTTTTCCGGACACACATATCTGGTCCAACGAAATATACCGTCAAGTGTGTTGAATCAGGTTGTCCTGCGAAGGTGCACGCCCACGTGCCAAAGTATAACATCCACTGGGTTGTGACAAATGTTGTCCCGCATAATTGTGTTAGGAAAAACATGTTGGTTCGTCATCCAAACATTACTTCAACTCTCATAGCGCACCTCATGTATACTGAGATAGTGAAGAAGAAAGATATGAAAGCAAAACACATCCAGACAGCAGTGAAGGTTAGGTGGAAGTATGACATTCCATATGGGAAGGCTTGGAGGGCTAAGCAGAAGGCTATGGAGGAGAGGTTTGGAACGTTTTTTGACTCATATGATAATGTTGTCCGTCTCCTTGACGTACTGAAGGAGAGAAATCCCGACACTTATGTTAACATTTAGCACACGAGGTTGGATAGTATATAAGATTACAAGGTGTTGAAACGAGTATTCTTCTCTTTCGGTATGTGCATCGAAGCTTTCAGGCATTGTCCTCCTGTGATGTTTGTGGATGGTACATTCCTGACTGGACAGTACAAAGGGCAAATCCTGACTGCTATTGGTGTGGACAGGAATAACCAAATCATCCCGCTAGCCATGGCATTTGTGGAGGGTGAGAACTTTCCGAGCTGGGTATGGTTCTTCCGGCAAGTTAAAATTGCGACCATGAAGGACCGACCAAATGTGTGTCTTATTCATGATAGACATCTCGGTATATTGAAGGCCATGAAGACACTGAGTAATTCAACTGTTGACGAGCCAACACCTTGGAAGGACTTGCAAAGTCGGTGGTGCATGCACCATCTGGGTGCTAATTTTTTCTCACAGTTCAAGAACAAACGGTTGATGAACTTGTTCAAGAAGTTATGCAAGCAGAACCAGCGGCGCAAATACGATTTTATTTGGTCAAAACTTGATGAGTTCACTAAGAAGCAGGTGGTTGCTAGGAAGAAAATGGAGAAAGACCAGGTTAAATTGACAGCACTCATTGCGGAGATGGAGGGGCCAGTTGGTCTTTGTGACTCGCCAGCAATTGACCCTCCTAATACGAAGAGAAAGAAGGGCAGGGCAATAAATAATTTTTCTGAGTGGATAGAGAAAGAGCCTCCAGTGAATTGGTCTTTGCTGCATGACACCCATGGAGCTAGGTATGGCCACATGACAACCAATCTTGCAGAGATCTATAACTTTGTTCTCAGAGGGAATAGAGCATTGCCATTGACAACTATTGTGGAGGGTGTATTCCATGGCACTGTGAGGTATTTCAGAGAAAGGCATGAGTTAGCAAGGAAGCATATTGAAGATAATCAGAACACTCCTTACTGCAGCCGTGTCATGGAGTATATGGTTGAGAAGATAAAGAAAGCAAATGGACCTAGGTAACTTCCTGGCTTCAGCAAATGGACCTAGGTAACTTAACTTTGTACATTCTTTTACAAAATTTAGTCTCGTAAGTCATTCCTTACATGTTTTAATTCACCAGCAGGCGGCAGCCAGTCGCAACCGTTTATGACTTCAGTTCAGTCACCTTTATTTACTGGTCCTGGTTCGTACATACCTGGTGACGGCTCGGACGATGATCGTGTTGCATGCACCTATGGTATCTCGGAGACAGTTCTTGCCACTCCACCACCACCATCGACGCAGGAGACACAGACACCGACGGACGAGGTGTTCTATGGTCGTGGTCATCGTGACACTCATCCACCGCCTCAACACTTATCGCCTTCCGGTCCACGTCCGAGGAAGCCAAAGATTCGTCGCAAGGCCCAACAGTGATATGGTCATCTACGTACGAGACATGACTGTCTATTTATGTATGAGACATATGTAGCCTTTATGTATCGGACATATTCATGTGTTTGACATATTTAGCTTCTATGTATTTGACATATTTATGTTTGAGACTTATTTGGTTTGGAGAGAGAACAACAGTCCGTTGACATGAATTACACGTTACAACTGAATTAAACGTTACAACTTAATTAAACTGCACTACATAGAACAACACTACAGAACATAGTACTACATGAAAGACGTATCACATGAATGCATCATCGTCATCCTCCGTCGATGCAGATCTCTTCCCCTTTTTGCTGCAGAACTATTGCCCTTCGACGATGCGGTGGTCTTCACCTTGGTACTCGGCATGAAGATGTCGTCTTTGTCCTCCGTCGATGCAGAACTCTTCCCCTTCGTTGATGCAGAACTCTTGACCTTCGATGCAGAACTCTTCACATTGCTGCTCGGCATGAAGAGGTCGTCCTTGTCCTCACTTTCTGCTGACCATAATCCTGAATTATTCACAGCAATCCTGAGATAAGCATCACCCTTGTGCAGTTGCTTCTGCCATTTGGCGTGCAACCTCAGTAGTTCTTGCCGTATCTCCTCAAAAGTCCTGGGAGGCCACCCACTCCTAGCTAATTGGTGAGCCAACTCATTCATTATGAAGTCACTACTAATGAGTTCCTCCCATGGAACTACTCTATCATTCATCTTGAAATTGGCAGCTAGACGAAGAAGACGGTCGGACATACCCTTGTGAAAACTACGATCAAAAGGATAGTTAGGATGAGGAGGATGAGACATCTCCACGAAAGGATGGCGAGAGCGGAAGGATGGTGGAGGCGACAGGGAAAGGAAGGGCCTGCTCACCCTCCTTACTGTGAATGTGGTTTTATAGGCGGGAAAGACTATGGCGGGAACGACTGGCGGGAGAGAAAGTGGCAGGAGAGAAAGAAAGTGGTGGGAGAGAAAGTGGCGACAGAAAAACTGGCGGGAGAGAAATTGGCGGGAGGCAAGTCTCACGCTTCTCACTGAAATTAAGATACAATTTGCTGAAATTAAGATACATCTTGCTGAAATTAAGATAGATCTAGATGAAATTAAGATACAACTTGCTAGAATTAAGTTACTTGAAATTAAATCTACTGAGTCCAACATGGATATTTTCCTTTTCCATCTACAGATTCTTCTGCTGCCTGGGCTGCACGAGCCCTTTCTTTCTTTCTCTGCCTCTCAGCTTCACGGGCATCCTCTCGCTGACGGCGCTCCTCCGCATGTCGAATTTGGTTTTTTTGGTTGTTCTTCATCATCTCAGCAAGAAAAGCCCTCTGCTCGACACAGTACTCTTGACAAGCTCTCTCTTGCTTTGCTTTCTCCTCTGCTGCCGCCTTCTCGCTGCGCTCCTCCGAGTCCAAACTAGCCCATGCTCAACGACTTCTTTCATGAATCTCAGTCACTGCCCAGTCCGGCATTTTCGTGTCTATCCAACGATAGTACTGGCACAGGGGCGGAGGAGACTACAAAGGAAACAGAAATATAACAAATGAAATAAACAACAATATCAACAACGTGTTTATTCTGTGTGACTCAAACTTACCGGAGGCGTGATGTACGGTGAAGGACCAACGGGTGGATCTTCCTCATAATTAGCGCACATGAAAAACTTCATGCCCAACCAATCTGAAAAATCCGTCACCTCCTTCACCTTGCAGACATCCCCGCAACAACAACGAAATGCTTCCACCCCCTGAGGCAACTTCACACTCTTGCATTTGCTAGGCCTAATGTTTTGATCAGAACAAGGCAAACTCATAATGACTACCGCGCTGGTTTTTTCGAGTACTGGATGCCGATGGAGGAAGGCACATACAATGCCTCCTTTTATAGGCAGATGACAACCGCAATGGCGGGAAATCGGCCGGGAGAGAATGGCGGGAGAGATTGCCGGGAGAGAATGGCGGGAGAGAATGGCGGGAAAGATAATGGCGGGAGAGAATGGTGGGAGAAAATGGCGGGAAAGATAATGGCGGAAGAGAATGGTGGGATACAGGTGGCGGCATAGTATTGCGACAAATAAAAACTGGAATTGTCCGGCTAGTTAAAATTAAGATACATCTTGCCGAAATTAAGATACAACTTGCAGAAATGAAGATAGAACTTGCTGAAATTTGAGTTACAAGAAGATAAATCTACTTAGTACAACGTGGATATTTTACTTTTTCATCTCCGGCTTCTTCTGGTACCTGTGATTCACGGGCCCTGTCTTTCTTTCTCACTGTGGCAGATAGCTAAAAACAACAACTAGCTCTTGTTCACATTGTTTGAATGTTACGAGCACCAAATTGTTGACTTCCATAGACGATGCCAGTAGAAAATTACCGAAAACTTCCTTCTTCAACACCATTCGATCACCCAAGCCAATGAAGTACGAACAAGGAATGCTCACAAATATATCATCATCTTCTGAATCCAAAGTAATTTCTAGAAGTAAAGAACCAATCCTAGGAATAGTCATAAATTCCATCAAACTCCTCACAACCATGGTAGGAATAACCTGACAAAAACAAGCAAGTTATATGATCCATCTTATGAACCAGCAAAGAACAAACAAATAATAAAAATCACAAACCAAAGCTTACCATATGTTGGGAAATAACGTTCATGCAATCCATCCTATGAACAAAAGGAGTACACAGTATGTAGTTGTCATCAAAGAGCTGTCGCGACATTACATACATTTGATGATAATTTAGAGTGACACCACGACTATAAAAACAGCTGTCAACAAGTTCACTCTGAGTTTCACTCAGATCCTCAAGAGCTACGAAAAAATGATTTCACTAACTGAGATGAACCGCAAAAAGTATAAGCTCAAACAAATCTGAAAATCAGTCAAACAAATATCTTACCAACATGGGGTAAAGGAAATAATATAACACCATCCCGATGAAATTCGACACTAATATAAGTTTCACAGTGCTCAAGCATAACAGTCATCATGTCACTGTGGCGGAGACCATAATCATTCACGAGTTCCTCCCACGAAGGACCATGGAATTTACTGCTCATCCTACCATGTGTAAATATAACATGGTATAAGTTACCCTCAGTGTTGTGCAGAGCAAGATCATAATCTATGTCACCTCTCCGAATAGCTAAAGCTCTGCACTCATCAATGTACCGAGCAAGATGTGATCTAACACTGCACGGAACATACTACAAACAAGAATGGAAGCAATGATCATAAACTTATAAACAAAGACATTCGAATATGCCACAATTAGATAATCAAGACATAGAATCTTACAACACGTCTTGCACATCGACGATCCAGCACCACAGTAAATACAGACGCACCGGAATTAATGACAGCACAAGGGCCATCTGGAGCTCGGCAAAATGGGCAAGCCATTACCTGCAAGCGGACGGTAACAAATATGAACTAAATCCACTACCGACTTGACAGTTCTCATTCGATTGAGTTGGAAGCAAAAAAATATACCGTAGGCCGGTGAAGAACGTCCTGATCTATTGTTTACACGGGTAGGATAACAAAATGGGTGGTCCAGCGAGGAGATCGGCGAGGCGGTGGAACCACCGGAGAGCAACTGGAGTGAGAGGGGAAGAGGGGAAGGCTAGTAGACGGGGGGGGGGGGGGGGTTGAAACGAGTTGTCAGAGGAGGAAGAAAAGAGGGCCGGGCCTTATCCAGGTGCCTTTCGGCCTACCCCTGGCCGATAGGCCTCTTCCCTAGCCTCTGATTGGCCGACAGGGGCTATTCGGCCTACAAGTGGCCGACTAGCCACTGGTCGGCCTGGTGGTGGCCGACAGGTCCCTGTTCGGCCTGCTACTGACCGACAGCGTACCTTTTTTGAAAATTTTTGAACTCCCAACACATTTTTCAAATTTCTTATAAATTTTGTACTAGTTCTGAAAAAAAATTGGCAGTGGCAGCGTAGTCCATGCCATGGCACTTCCACTGCAACGATAACGGAGGCCTCATCCAGACAGAGTAGTCCGCTGGAAGCATCGGGCGACGGCAGTGCAGTCCAGGACGTCCAGATCGGCGGCTTTGGTCAGAGGGAAGGCATATGACGTAGATGCAGTTTGCGGAGGAGTGGACGCCGAGTGCGCCTGGTGGTACCGGGGCGACTACTTGAGGCTCGTGACGCAAGGGCAGCGTACGTACGTCACTGTGTGCAGTGGTGAGCGAAACAGCGTTGGAGCAACAGCAGGGATGGGGAGAGGCGCGGTGGCGATTTGAGGGCGGTGTTGGCCGAGCGGTGGACGGACTGAATATGTGAGGCGGAGGAGCCTAGCGGCGGCGGCGGCGAAAGAGATGCACATGCAGAGGATAAGCGAGGGAGATGGCGGCGACGCGAAACACTCGTGGTCTCGTGGGCAGAGAAGGCTGGCCATGGTGACTATAACATAGATATATCATGCATTTAAAAATAGCAAACAAGTTGATGTGCAAAGAATTAAGGGTTTTGCTAATTCACATCTAAATGTGAATTCGTTATCTCACATCTAACTCCTTAACCATTGGATATAACATGCCAAGATTCGTGTCTTTTGAATTGTTTTGTTTTTTGTTTGTTGTGGTCAAGCAACGAGTTGTCAGTTTCTCTTTCGTGGGGCTGCTTCATGTTGCTGGAGAAATAATGGGCCTCTTTTTTATCCCCACCGATTTGTGTGTATTGAACATTGAGCCGTATGTCTTTGCATTTTTTTAAGAGGTTCGTGTGACAGTGACTAGTGGTGGGAAAAAGACTATTTGCGTTTCGTGTTTTCTGCTGACTTTGAATGTGTCTTTTCCTCTCTTTTCTCTACCACTTTGTAAATATGTTTTTTCCTCATGTTTTTCTCGTTTTCTTTTTTCTTTTTCCTTTTTGAAATTCATGAGTTATTATTTATGTTTTTGTTTATTATTTTCTATTTCGTCCTTTTCCATACACTTTTTCTTGTTCTTGTTTGTTTATTTTTTTATTTGTGCTAAATTCATGAACATATGTTAAACATATTTAGCAATGTCTTGTCTAAGTTCTTGATCATACGACATGCTCGCTATAAATATTGCGCAAATCTTGATTGTGTGCTGTTTTGTCAGGCGCGTTCCGTGTCTCATCGTGCATCCGGTCTTCACTTGCTAGCTCGTTCGCGTGTGCATATTTTGTTGGGATGTTTTCGTGCACAATCTCAAGGGTCATTTTCTTTAAAATTCATGATTTTTATGTATGTTTTTGTTTATTATTTTTCTATTTTCTCCTTTCCATACCCTTTTCCTTATTCTAGTTTTGTCCATGTTTTTCCTTCTTTATTTATTTGTTTTAAATTCATGAACTTGCATTAACGGATTTAACAATGTCTCATTTATGTTCTTGATCGTTCAACTGTCCGCTTTATGTTGTGCAAATCTTGATTGCATGTTATTTTGTCACGCATGTCCCATGTCTTGTCGTGTGTCTGGTTTCCACTTGCTAGCTCGTTCGCGTGTGTGTTTTTTGTTGGGACATTTTTGTCCACAATCTCAACGGTCATGTTCATGAGTTTTTATTTATGTTTTTGTTTAGAATTGTTTTATTTTTCTCCTTTTCCACACCCTTTGTTATTGTTTGTTTATTTTTTTATTTTTTATATATTTGTTTTAGATACATGAAGTTGCGTTAAATAGATTTAGTAATGTTTCATCTAAGTTCTTGATCGTTCAACCTGTTCGCTTTAAATGTTGTAAATCTTGATTGTGTGTTGTTTTGTCACGCGTGTCCCATGTATCGTGGTGCGTCCGGTCTCCACTTGCTAGCTTGTCCACATGTGCATTTTTGATTGGGACGTTTTTGTGCACAATCTGAAGGTCCATTTTCTTTTCCGCACGCATTGTATAAGTTGAATATACAAGTTAGCCATTGCCTACTTGGTTTCATTCGCCAATGTCTATCTCCCATTCCCCTTTGTTTTGGAGTAGAGCTAACGTGAGGAAGAAGGATGGAGTGGATAGGCTTTTTGATCTTTGTACTCGCAACGAAGAACATGACAGTCAATGATGATGCGATGAGTCACCTCGGATCCATGTCATCCTTTTTGCCCTATTTTTTCACCCAGGATTACTTTTGGCAAGTAGCATCTTTTCACCCTATGTTTTCCTCTCTTTTCTCCACCACTTTGTAAATACGTCTTTTCCTCATGTTTTTCTCGTTTTCTTTTTTCTTTTTCCTTTTTGAAATTCATGAGTTATTATTTATGTTTTTGTTTATTATTTTCTATTTCGTCCTTTTCCATACACTTTTTCTTGTTCTTGTTTGTTTATTTTTTTATTTGTGCTAAATTCATGAACATATGTTAAACATATTTAGCAATGTCTTGTCTAAGTTCTTGATCATATGACCTGTTCGCTATAAATATTGCGCAAATCTTGATTGTGTGCTGTTTTGTCAGGCGCGTTCCGTGTCTCAGCGTGCGTCCGGTCTTCACTTGCTAGCTCGTTCGCGTGTGCATTTTTTGTTGGGATGTTTTCGTGCACAATCTCAAGGCTCATTTTCTTTAAAATTCATGATTTTTATGTATGTTTTTGTTTATTATTTTTCTATTTTCTCCTTTCCATACCCTTTTCCTTATTCTAGTTTTGTCCATGTTTTTCCTTCTTTATTTATTTGTTTTAAATTCATGAACTTGCATTAACAGATTTAGCAATGTCTCATCTAAGTTCTTGATCATTCAACCTGTCCGCTTTATGTTGTGCAAATCTTGATTGCATGTTATTTTGTCACGCATGTCCCATGTCTCGTCGTGCGTCCGGTTTCCACTTGCTAGCTCGTTCACATGTGTGTTTTTTGTTGGGACATTTTTGTGGACAATCTCAACGACCATGTTCATGAGTTTTTATTTATGTTTTTGTTTAATTTTTTTTATTATTCTCCTTTTCCACACCCTTTGTTATTGTTCGTTTATTTTTTTTATTTTTTATGTATTTGTTTTAGATACATGAAGTTGTGTTAAATAGATTTAGTAATGTTTCATCTAAGTTCTTGATCGTTCAACCTGTTCGCTTTAAATGTTGTGCAAATCTTGATTGTGTGTTGTTTTGTCACGCGTGTCCCATGTATCGTTGTGCGTCCGGTCTCCACTTGCTAGCTTGTCCACATGTGCATTTTTGATTGGGACGTTTTTGTGCACAATCTGAAGGTCCATTTTCTTTTCCGCACGCATTGTATAAGTTGAATATACGAGTTAGCCATTGCCTACTTGGTTTCATTCGCCAATGTCTATCTCCCATTCCCCTTTGTTTTGGAGTAGAGCTAACGTGAGCAAGAAGGATGGAGTGGACTGGGGTTTTTGATCTTTGCACTCGCAACGGAGAACATAACCGTCAATGATGATGCGATGAGTGACCTCGGATCCATGTCGTCCCTTCTGCCCTATTTTTTCACCCAGGGATTACTTTTGGCAAGTAGCATTTTTTCACCCTATCTTTTCCTCTCTTTTTTCTACCACTTTGTAAATATGTCTTTTACTCATGTTTTTCTCATTTTCTTTTTTATTTTTCCATTATGAAATTCATGAGTTATTATTTATGTTTTTTTATTATTTTCTATTTCGTCCTTTTCCATACACTTTTTCTTGTTCTTGTTTGTTTATTTTTTTTATTTGTGCTAAATTCATGAACATATGTTAAACATATTTAGCAATGTCTTGTCTAAGTTCTTGATCATATGACCTGTTCGCTATAAATATTGCGCAAATCTTGATTTTGTGCTGTTTTGTCAGGCGTGTTCCATGTCTCATCGTGCGTCCGGTCTTCACTTGCTAGCTCGTTCGCGCGTGCATTTTTTGTTGGGATGTTTTCGTGCACAATCTCAAGGCTCATTTTCTTTGAAATTCGTGATTTTTATGTATGTTTTTGTTTATTATTTTTCTATTTTCTCCTTTCCATACCCTTTTCCTTATTCTAGTTTTGTCCTTGTTTTTCCATCTTTATTTATTTGTTTTAAATTCATGAACTTGCATTAACGGATTTAGCAATATCTCATCTAAGTTCCTGATCGTTCAACCTGTACGCTTTATGTTGTGCAAATCTTGATTGCATGTTATTTTGTCACGCATGTCCAATGTCTCGTCGTGCGTCCGGTTTCCACTTGCTAGCTCGTTCGTGTGTGTGTTTTTTGTTGGGACATTTTAGTGCACAATCTCAACGGTCATGTTCATGAGTTTTAGTTATGTTTTTTTTTTGTTATTCTCCTTTTCCACACCCTTTGTTATTGTTTGTTTATTTTTTATTTTTTATGTATTTGTTTTAGATACATGAAGTTGTGTTAAATAGAATTAGTAATGTTTCATCTAAGTTCTTGATCGTTCAACCTGTTCGCTTTAAATGTTGTGCAAATCTTGATTGTGTGTTGTTTTGTCACGCGTGTCCCATGTATCGTTGTGCATCCGGTCTCCACTTGCTAGCTTGTCCACATGTGCATTTTTGATTGGGACGTTTTTCTGCACAATCTGAAGGTCCATTTTCTTTTCCGCACGCATTGTATAAGTTGAATATACGAGTTAGCCATTGCCTACTTGGTTTCATTCGCCAATGTCTATCTCCCATTCCCCTTTGTTTTGGAGTAGAGCTAACGTGAGCAAGAAGGATGGAGTGGACTGGGGGTTTTGATCTTTGTACTCGCAACGGAGAACATGAAAGTTAATGATGATGCGATGAGTCACCTCGGATCCATGTCGTCCCTTTTGCGCTATTTTTTCACCCAGGGATTACTTTTGGCAAGTAGCATTTTTTCATCCCATCTTTTCCTGTCTCTTCTCTACCACTTTGTAAATATGTCTTTTCCTCATGTTTTTCTCGTTTTCTTTTTTATTTTTCCTTTTTGAAATTCATGAGTTATTATTTATGTTTTTTTTATTATTTTCTATTTCGTTCTTTTCCATACACCTTTTCTTGTTCTTGTTTGTTTATTTTTTTATTTGTGCTAAATTCATGAACATATGTTAAACATATTTAGCAATGTCTTGTCTAAGTTCTTGATCATATGACCTGTTCGCTATAAATATTGCGCAAATCTTGATTGTGTGCTGTTTTGTCAGGCGCGTTCCGTGTCTCATCGTGCGTCCGGTCTTCACTTGCTAGCTCGTTCGCGTATGCATTTTTTTGTTGGAATGTTTTCGTGCACAATCTCAAGGGTCATTTTCTTTAAAATTCATGATTTTTATGTATGTTTTTGTTTATTATTTTTCTATTTTCTCCTTTCCATACCCTTTTCCTTATTCTAGTTTTGTCCATGTTTTTCCTTCTTTATTTATTTGTTTTAAATTCATGAACTTGCATTGATGGATTTAGCAATGTCTCATCTAAGTTCTTGATCGTTCAACCTGTCCGCTTTATGTTGTGCAAATCTTGATTGCATGTTATTTCGTGACGCATGTCCCATGTCTCGTCGTGCGTCCGGTTTCCACTTGTTAGCTCGTTCACGTGTGTGTTTTTTGTTGGGACATTTTTGTGGACAATCTCAACGACCATGTTCATGAGTTTTTATTTATGTTTTTGTTTAAATTTTTTTTATTATTCTCCTTTTCCACACCCTTTGTTATTGTTCGTTTATTTTTTTATGTATTTGTTTTAGATACATGAAGTTGCGTTAAATATATTTAGTAATGTTTCATCTAAGTTCTTGATCGTTCAACCTGTTCGTTTTAAATGTTGTGCAAATCTTGATTGTATGTTGTTTTGTCATGCGTGTCCCATGTATCGTTGTGCGTACGGTCTCCACTTGCTAGCGTGTACATATGTGCATTTTTGATTGGCACGTTTTTGTGCACAATCTGAAGGTCCAATTTCTTTTTCGCACGCATTGTATAAGTTGAATATACGAGTTAGCCATTGCCTACTTGGTTTCATTCGCCAATGTCTATCTCCTATTCTCCTTGTTTTGCAGTAGAGCAAACTTGAGCAAGAAGGATGGAGTGGACTGGGGGTTTTGAGCTTTGTACTCGCAACGGAGAACATGACAGTCAATGATGATGCGATGAGTGACCTCGGATCCATGTCGTCCCTTTTGCCCTATTTTTTCACCCAGGGATTACTTTTGGCAAGTAGCATTTTTTCACCCTATCTTTTCCTCTCTTTTCTCTACCACTTTGTAAATATGTCTTTTCCTCATGTTTTTCTCGTTTTCTTTTTTCTTTTTCCTTTTTGAAATTCATGAGTTATTATTTATGTTTTTGTTTATTATTTTCTATTTCGTCCTTTTCCATACACTTTTTCTTGTTCTTGTTTGTTTATTTTTTTATTTGTGCTAAATTCATGAACATATGTTAAACATATTTAACAATGTCTTGTCTAAGTTCTTGATCATATGACCTGTTCGCTATAAATATTGCGCAAATCTTGATTGTGTGCTGTTTTGTCAGGCGCGTTCCGTGTCTCATCGTGCGTCCAGTCTTCACTTGCTAGCTCGTTTGCGTGTGCATATTTTGTTGGGATGTTTTCGTGCACAATCTCAAGGGTCATTTTCTTTGAAATTCATGATTTTTATGTATGTTTTTGTTTATTATTTTTCTATTTTCTCCTTTCCATACCCTTTTCCTTATTCTACTTTTGTCCTTGTTTTTCCGTCTTTATTTATTTGTTTTAAATTCATGAACTTGCATTAACGGATTTAGCAATGTCTCATCTAAGTTCTTGACCATTCAACCTGTACGCTTTATGTTGTGCAAATCTTGATTGCATGTTATTTTGTCACGCATGTCCCATGTCTCGTCGTGCGTCCGGTTTCCACTTGCTAGCTCGTTCGTGTGTGTGTTTTTTGTTGGGACATTTTAGTGCACAATCTCAACGGTCATGTTCATGAGTTTTATTTATGTTTTTGTTTATTATTTTTTCGTTTTTCTCCTTTTCCACACCCTTTGTTATTGGTTGTTTATTTTTTTATTTTTTATGTATTTGTTTTAGATACAAGAAGTTGCGTTAAATAGATTTAGTAATGTTTCATCTAAGTTCTTGATCGTTCAACCTGTTCGCTTTAAATGTTGTGCAAATCTTGATTGTGTGTTGTTTTGTCACGCGTGTCCCATGTATCGTCCGGTCTCCACTTGCTAGCTTGTCCACATGTGCATTTTTGATTGGGACGTTTTTGTGCACAATCTGAAGGTCCATTTTGTTTTCCGCACGCATTGTATATGTTGAATATACGAGTTAGCCATTGCCTACTTGGTTTCATTCGCCAATGTCTATCTCCCATTCCCCTTTGTTTTGAAGTAGAGCTAACGTGAGCAAGTAGGATGGAGTGGACTGGGGGGTTTTGATCTTTGTACTCGCAACGGAGAACATGAAAGTTAATGCTGATGCGATGAGTCACCTCGGATCCATGTCGTCCCTTTTGCCCTACTTTTTCACCCCGGGATTACTTTTGGCAAGTAGCATTTTTCACCCTATCTTTTCCTCTCTCTTCTCTACCTCTTTGTAAATATGTCTTTTCCTCATGTTTTTCTCGTTTTCTTTTTTCTTTTTCCTTTTTGAAATTCATGAGTTATTATTTATGTTTATGTTTATTATTTTCTATTTCGTCCTTTTCCATACAGTTTTTCTTGTTCTTGTTTGTTTATTTTTTTATTTGTGCTAAATTCATGAACATATTTTAAACATATTTAGCAATGTCTTGTCTAAGTTCTTGATCATATGACCTGTTCGCTATAAATATTGCGCAAATCTTGATTGTGTGCTGTTTTGTCAGGCGCGTTTTGTGTCTCATCGTGCGTCCGGTCTTCACTTGCTAGCTCGTTCGCGTGTGCATTTTTTTGTTGGGATGTTTTCGTGCACAATCTCAAGGGTTATTTTCCTTAAAATTCACGATTTCTATGTATGTTTTTGTTTATTATTTTTCTATTTTCTCCTTTCCATACCCTTTTCCTTATTCTAGTTTTGTCCTTGTTTTTCCTTCTTTATTTATTTGTTTTAAATTCATGAACTTGCATTAACGGAGTTAGCAATGTCTCATCTAAGTCCTTGATCGTTCAACCTGTCCGCTTTATGTTGTGGAAATCTTCATTGCATGTTATTTTGTCACGCATGTCCCATGTCTCGTCATGCGTGCGGTTTCCACTTGCTAGCTCGTTCACGTGTGTGTGTGTTTTGTTGGGACATTTTTGTGCACAATCTCAATGGCTATGTTCATGAGTTTTTATTTATGTTTTTGTTTATATTTTTTTTATTTTTCTCCTTGTCCACACCCTTTGTTATTGTTTGTTTATTTTTTATGTATTTGTTTTAGATACATGAAGTTGCGTTAAATAGATTTAGTAATGTTTCATCTAAGTTCTTGATTGTTCAACCTGTTCGCTTTAAATGTTGTGCAAATCTTGATTGTGTGTTGTTTTGTCACGCGTGTCCGATGTATTGTGGTGCGTCCGGTCTCCACTTGCTAGCTTGTACACATGTGCATTTTTGATTGGGACGTTTTTGTGCACAATCTGAAGGTCCATTTTCTTTTCCGCACGCATTGTATAAGTTGAATATACGAGTTAGCCATTGCCTACTTGGTTTCATTCGCCAATGTCTATCTCCCATTCCCCTTTGTTTTGGAGTAGAGCTAACGTGAGCAAGAAGGATGGAGTGGACTGGGGTTTTTGATCTTTGTACTCGCAACGGAGAACATGAAAGTCAATGATGATGCGATGAGTGACCTCGGATCCATGTCGTCCCTTTTGCCCCATTTTTTCACCCAGGGATTTTTGTTATTTTCTTCCGGGGATCTTTTATGTCCATTCCACCTCTCACATGAAACTAGACCGTAATTTTAGTATCAATTGCAAGTCGGGACAGGCAACTAAGTCTGATCCACTTTTTGCCCAAGTTGCAAGTGCAGCGTTTCGACATGCAACTAGGGCTTCGGCCAGTTTTGTCCCAGTCGAAACTCCATCTTGACATGCAATTGCGGGCCCACGTTTTTTTTGTCCAAGTTGGAAGTCTACCCTTGACATGAAACCTTTTTGGCTGGGGGGGGGGGGTCAACCACTAGTAGAAAACAGACCTTTCGTCCCAAGCATTAGTCCTGGTCTGGTTACGAGCCGGTACTAAAGACGGTATTAGTCTCGGTTCATGCCGTCTCCAACGGCTAGGAGCAGGGCAACCTTTTATACCGGCTCGTGAGCAATCTTTAGTACTGGTTCGTGCCACGAGCCGGTACTAAAGGGGCGTGGCAGGCTTTTGGTCAGACTTGGGCCCCGCGTGCTCCTTTAGTACCGGCTAGTGACACCAACCGGTACTAAAGGGCATCCTTTAGTACCGGCTGGTGTCACCAACCGGTACTAAAGACTTCCACGCGGCAGGTCAAATGTTTAGTCCCACCTCGCTAGTCGAGGTGAGACCGCACCTATTTATAAGCCCCGATGTGCTTGACATGTCGAGCTCCGCTCATAGTGAAAATAGATACCCTTACACTCAAAGTCAACCTAAATTCAAAGTGTTAGTTAGGTGCGTAACTAGCACTTTGAATTTAGGTTAAATTTCATGTATGAGGGCATCTATATTCACTTTAGCTATTTTTTATGTTATTTCTTTACTATTTTTTCTGCTATTTAATATTACTTCGTTTTAACATTATATTCAATTTGGTAATTTTTAGGTTACTTTAAGTGGTTGTTTAAATGAAAAACAGATTTTGTTATTTTAGTTTGCTATTAAAGTTTCACACAAAAAATTCTTTTTGCTAATATCAAATGAAGTCAGAAATGGTTGAAACTTGATGATGTGCCTTTGAATGGTGCATATTGAACACACAAAACTTATGGAGTTAAAATAAGTTATTAAAAATGAAATCCCTTTGTCATAGATGAGTTTTCGTCCGAAACCCTCATACTTCGAAAGAGATTGTCCAATTTGTACACGAAGTGCATCCAGTTTTTGCCGTAACCCGCTCAACTCTTCAGAAGTTGCTATGTGGGTGAAATTATGATGTCATGCCAAGTTACAATATTTTCATAGTTCATTTGTACTAATTTTCAAATTCAGAGTCATTAGGTCAAAATAAATCATTAAATGCATGAAAAATATCAAATGAAGTCAGAAATGGTTGAAAATTGATGATGTGCCTTTGAATGGTGCATATTGAACACACACAAAAGTATGGAGTTAAAATTAGTTATTATAAATGAAATCTCCTTGTAATAGATGAATTTTCGTCTGAAACCCTCATACTTCGAAAAAGATTGTCCAATTTGTACACGAAGTGCATCCAGTTTTTGCCTCCCTCTCAACTCTTTACAAGTTGCTATGTGGGTGAAATTATGATGTCATGCCAAGTTACAACCTTTTCAGAGTTTATTTGTACTGCTTTTCAAATTTAGGGTCATTTAGCTCAAAATAAATCATTAAATGCATGAAAAAATATCAAATGAAGTTAGAAATGGTTGAAAATTGATGATGTGCCTTTGAATGGTGCATATTGTACACACAAAAAGTATGGAGTTAAAATAAGTTATTAAAAATGAAATCCCTTTGCAATAGATGAGTTTTTGTCCGAAACCATCATACTTCGAAAGAGATTGTCCAATTTGTACACAAAGTGCATCCAGTTTTTGCCGTAACCCTCTCAAATCTTTACAAGTTGCTATGTGGGTGAAACTATGATGTCATGCCAAGTTACAACCGTTTTAGGAGTTCATTTGTACTGCTTTTCAAATTCAGGGTCATTTAGCTCAAAATAAATCATTAAATGCATGAAAAATATCAAATGAAGTCAGAAATGGTTAAAAATTGATGATGTGCCTTTGAATGGTGCATATTGAACACACAAAAAGTATGGAGTTAAAATAAGTTATTAAAAATGAAATCCCTTTGTAATAGATGAGTTTTCGTCCGAAACCTTCATACTTCGAAAGAGATTGTCCAATTTGTACACGAAGTGCATTCATTTTTTGCCGTAACCCTCTCAACTCTTTAGAAATTTCTATGTGGGTGAAATTATGATGTCATGCCAAGTTACAACCTTTTCAGAGTTCATTTGTACTGCTTTTCAAATTTAGGGTCATTTAGCTCAAAATAAATCATTAAATGCATGAAAAATATCAAATGAAGTGAAAAAATGGTTGAAAATTGATGATGTGCCTTTGAATGGTGCATATTTAACACACAAAAAGTATGGAGTTAAAATAAGTTATTAAAAATGAAATCCCTTTGTAATAGATGAGTCTTCGTCCGAAACCCTCATATACTTCGAAAGAGATTGTCCAATTTGTACACGAAGTGCATTCAATTTTTGCCGTAACCCTCTCAACTCTTTCGAAGTTGCTATGTGGGTGAAATTATGATGTCATGCCAAGTTACAACCTTTTCAGAGTTCATTTGTACTGATTTTCAAATTCAGGGTCATTTAGCTCAAAATAAATCATTAAATGCATGAAAAATATCAAATGAAGTCAGAAATGGTTGAAAATTGATGATGTGCCTTTGAATGGTGCATATTGAACACACAAAAAGTATGGAGTTAAAATAAGTTATTAAAAATGAAATCCCTTTGTAATAGATGAGTTTTCATCCAAAACCCTCATACTTCGAAAGAGATTGTCCAATTTGTACATGAAGTGCATCCAGTTTTTGTCGTAACCCTCTCAACTCTTTACAAGTTGCTATATGGGTGAAATTATGATGTCATGCCAAGTTACAACTTTTTCAGAGTTCATTTGTACTACTTTTCAAATTTAGGGTCATTTAGCTTAAAATAAATCATTAAATGCATGAAAAATATCATATGAAGTCAGAAATGGTTGAAAATTGATGATGTGCCTTTGAATGGTGCATATTGAACACACAAAAAGTATGGAGTTAAAATTAGTTATTATAAATGAAATCCCTTTGTAATAGATGAGTTTTTGTCCGAAACCCTCATACTTCGAAAGAGATTGTCCAATTTGTACACGAAGTTTATCCAGTTTTTGCCGTAACCCTCTCAACTCTTTACAAGTTGCTATGTGGGTGAAATTATGATTTCATGCCAAGTTACAACCTTTTCAGAGTTCATTTGTACTGCTTTTCAAATTTAGGGTCATTTAGCTCAAAATAAATCATTAAATGCATGAAAAATATCAAATGAAGTTAGAAATGGTTGAAAAATGATGATGTGCCTTTTAATGGTGCATATTGAACACACAAAATGTATGGAGTTAAAATAAGTTATTAAAAATGAAATCCCTTTGCAATAGATGAGTTTTTGTCCGGAACCCTCGTACTTCGAAAGAGATTGTCCAATTTGTATACAAAGTGCATCCAGTTATTGCCGTAACCCTCTCAAATCTTTACAAGTTTCTATGTGGGTGAAATTATGATGTCATGCCAAGTTACAACGGTTTTGTGAGTTCATTTGTACTGCTTTTCAAATTCAGGGTCATTTAGCTCAAAATAAATCATTAAATGCATGAAAAATATCAAATGAAGTCAGAAATGGTTAAAAATTGATGATATGCCTTTGAATGGTGCATATTGAACAAACAAAAAGTATGGAGTTAACATAAGTTATTAAAAATGAAATCCCTTTGTAATAGATGAGTCTTCGTCCGAAACCCTCATTTACTTCGAAAGAGATTGTCCAATTTGTACACGAAGTGCATTCAATTTTTGCCGTAACCCTCTCAACTCTTTCGAAGTTGCTATGTGGGTGAAATTATGATGTCATGCCAAGTTACAACCTTTTGAGAGTTCATTTGTACTGATTTTCAAATTCAGGGTCATTTAGCTCAAAATAAATCATTAAATGCATGAAAAATATCAAATGAAGTCAGAAATGGTTGAAAATTGATGATGTGCCTTTGAATGGTGCATATTGAACACACAAAAAGTATGGAGTTAAAATAAGTTATTAAAAATGAAATCCCTTTGTAATAGATGAGTTTTCGTCCGAAACCTTCATACTTCGAAAGAGATTGTCCAATTTGTACACGAAGTGCATTCAATTTTTGCCGTAACCCTCTCAACTCTTTCGAAGTTGCTATGTGGGTGAAATTATGATGTCATGCCAAGTTACAACCTTTTCAGAGTTCATTTGTACTGATTTTCAAATTCAGGGTCATTTAGCTCAAAATAAATCATTAAATGCATGAAAAATATCAAATGAAGTCAGAAATGGTTGAAAATTGATGATGTGCCTTTGAATGGTGCATATTTAACACACAAAAAGTATGGAGTTAAAATAAGTTATTAAAAATGAAATCCCTTTGTAATAGATGAGTTTTCATCCAAAACCCTCATACTTCGGAAGAGATTGTCCAATTTGTACATGAAGTGCATCCAGTTTTTATTGTAACCCTCTCAACTCTTTACAAGTTGCTATATGGGTGAAATTATGATGTCATGCCAAGTTACAACTTCTTCAGAGTTCATTTGTACTACTTTTCAAATTTAGGGTCATTTAGCTCAAAATAAATCATTAAATGCATGAAAAATATCATATGAAGTCAGAAATGGTTGAAAAATGATGATGTGCCTTTGAATGGTGCATATTGAACACACAAAAAATATGGAGTTAAAATAAGTTATTAAAAATGAAATCCCTTTGTAATAGATGAGTTTTTGTCCGAAACCCTCATACTTCGAAAGAGATTGTCCAATTTGTACACGAAGTTTATCCAGTTTTTTCCATAACCCTCTCAACTCTTTACAAGTTGCTATGTGGGTGAAATTATGATTTCGTGCCAAGTTACAACCTTTTCAGTGTTCATTTGTACTGCTTTTCAAATTTAGGGTCATTTAGCTCAAAATAAATCATTAAATGCATGAAAAATATCAAATGAAGTTAGAAATGGTTGAAAAATGATGATGTGCCTTTGAATGGTGCATATTGAACACACAAAAAGTATGGAGTTAAAATAATTTATTAAAAATGAAATCCTTTTTGTAATAGATAAGTTTTCGTCCGATTTATGAATTTAAAGATATTAATTATGCCATATTAAATGAATAAATGGCAAAAAATGAATAAAATAATATTATTACTTATTTTATTTTTATTGAAATTAAATATTATTATTAATCATTTTTTTATTTTAATAATTGTTTGGAGTTCAAAAAATTAAATCGTGTGACGTCAAGACCTAAGGATTAATAGGATTGATAGCTTATTATTGTCAGGAAAACAACAAGTGTAGACTTGGAAACTAGGATGATAGAACCTGAAAGTTAAGTGTGCAGGGGCTGGAGTAGTGAGGGGATGGGTGACCGGCCGGGAAGTTAGATGATTTGGAATGAGTGCTGATTAGAGATTAGAGATTAGATTCTGAAGCAGTGAGGATCAAGAATGTTTACAGTATGTAGCACCATAAAATAATTTTGAAATGAATGGAAAACACAATAAATAGAGAGGAAAACTAAAACCTAATTAAAATCTAAAACAAAAAAACAGAACATTTAGTATCGGTCCTCCACCATCAGCCCACGCAGGCAGCCACGTGGTGGACCTTTAGTACCGGTCCGTGGTCCAATCGGTACTAAAGGTGTGGACCTTTAGTCCCGACCCTTTAGTATCAGTTGGGGAACCGGTACTAAAGGCACATACCGACCGGGACTACTGATCGACATTCTACTAGTGAACCATTTTTCTACCAATTTCAACACCACCTCTAACATGCAATTGGGGGCCGCCTTCTTTTTCTAGTTGCAAGTCCAGCCTCAATGTGCAACTAGAAGATTTTTGTCAGAGTTGCAACTCCATCCTCGATACACAACTCGTCCCGATCCATTTTTGTCCCAAATTGCAACTGAATCCTTTATACGCAACTAGGACCCGACCCATTTTTTGGGTCTCAATTGCAAGTCCAAATCTCGACATGCATACCTTTTTCCTAATTGCAATTCCACCCCAGACATGTAGTTGGGCCGTGCCTTTTTTGTCCTAGTTACAACTCCAGCCTTGACAATAAACTGGGTGCCTAATAAATTTTTTCCCAGTTGCAACTCCACCCTCGATATGTAAGTTGAGGGGGTTTCCATTTTATCTTAGTTGAAACTCCATACTTGATACGCAACTAGGGCCCAACCCATTTTTCATAGTTGTAAGTCCACCGTCGGCATGCAAATTGGGGCCAACCCATTTTTTGTCATACCTGAAGTCCATCCTTGATAACAACTACGGCGCAACCCATGTTTTTGTCCTGGTTGCAAGTCCACACCTCTACACGCAACAAGGGTCGGCCCGACCCTTCTTTGTCTCAATTGCAGCTCCACCCCCGACATGCAATTGAGGACCACGACATTTTTTCCTAGTTGCAACTCGATCCTCGAGACAAACTAGAGGACTGACCAATTTTGTCCCATTTGCAACTCCATCCTTGACACACAACAGGGGCCCAATCCATTTTTGAAGTAGTTGCAACTCCACCCACGGTATGCAAGGGGGCCCGACCCAGTTTTTGTCCCACATGCAACTCCCCACTCGATATGGGATTGGGAGCACAACTCCACACTCCAATTGCATGTTCTCCCGTGATAGCTACCCATAGCCCGACCTAGTTGCATGTCTATCATCAACACACAACTCGCCCGAGTTGGCTCCATGTCCACTCTTGACACACAACTTGCTCCATCCCTACCCACTTGCAATATTGCATGTCTACACCCAACGTGCAACTCGGCCCAACCCATTTTATCATTTCAGTTGCAAGTACACCCTTGACAAGCAATCGGGGAAGGGAGCGATCTATTTTTTTGTCCCAGTTACAAGTCCACCACCAAGATGCAACTATGTGGGTCTCTTTTTATAGTTGCGAGTCCACCCTTCGTGCACAATTTGTCCTGGACTATTATTTTCCTAGTTGCAAGTCCACCCTCGACATGCAACTAGGAGCCTGACCTCTTTTATCCTAGTTGCAAGTCTACCACCCACATGCAACAAGGTCTTGGCCCGTTTTTGTCCCAATTTCAAGTCCATTGTCGACACCCAATTGGTGTGCTGACCTGTTTTTTCCCCTAGTTGCAAATCCACCCCGACATGAA
This sequence comes from Hordeum marinum, assembly GCA_022496015.1. NCBI lineage: Eukaryota > Viridiplantae > Streptophyta > Magnoliopsida > Poales > Poaceae > Hordeum > Hordeum marinum. The sequence goes on from CM039672.1 coordinate 395,123,053, forward strand.
AGTAGGGGGGGCAACGTTTACCCAATTGCAAATCCACCTGTGACATGCAATTGCAAGGCCTGCCTTTTTGTGTTCGAGTTGAAAGTCCAACCTCATTATGCAACCGGGGTCCACCCTAATTTTTTGCTAGTTATAAGTCCACCCTTGACACGCAACGGGGGGCTCCACTCTTTTTGTCCTGGTTGTAGCTCCACCCTCAACATGCAACTAGGTGGGGCTTTATTTCGTCCTATTTGCAAGTCCATCCTCGATACGCAACTAGAGTCTACCCATTTTATGTATGAATTTCAAGTTCACCCACAACAAGCAACTCGGAGGGGGAGTGTGACCCATTTTTGTTCACAACTGCAACTCCACCCCGATATGGTATTCGGGGGTGCCCTTTCTTTATCCTAGTTAAGTCCACATTCGATATGCAACACTTCTCAAGCCTTTTTTGTCTCATTTGCATGTCAACCCTCAACACACATTGGGGGCCCGTCCTTTTCGTTCATGCGCAACTCCACCCCCGACATGTAAATGGGGGGGGCGTCATTTCTTCTTTTCTCACTTGCAAGTACATCCTCAACATGCAGCCAGGACCCAACCCGTTTTTGTCCTGGTTGCAAGTCCAACTACATCCTTGACATGCAGCTGGGATCCTGTCTTTTTTGTCGCAGTTATAAGTCCACCCTCGATATGAAACTAGGGTCACGACTAATTTTATCCCAGCTACAAGTCCATTCTCAATACGCAAGTGGGCCCACCCATTCATTGTCCCATTTAGAAGTCACTCACAACACAAAACTAAGGGGCCGACCCTTTTGTACTAGTTGCAATTCAAACCCCTATATGCAATTGGGGGTGCAGGTCGTTTTTCTTGTCTCAATTGCAAGTCCACCATTAACACGCAACTCGGGCCCAAAAATCATTTTTCCTTTGCAACTCCAACTACACCCATGACATTCCGGGGGGTGTTCTTGTCCCAGTTGCAAGTCCAGCATCGACACGCAACCGGAGGCAAATCCATTCTTTGTCCTAGTCTAGTTACAAGTCCAACTACACCCATGACATGCAACTGTGGGGGAGGGGGTTGTTTGAGTTACATGCTTGATACACAACTAGGGATCCAACCAATTTGTCCCATTTGCAACTCCACTCTCGATACGCAAGATGGTCCCGACCCATTTTTTGTCTCAGTTGCAAGTCCATCCTCGATATGTAACCTGGTGTGATTCAGTTTTTTCTCAATTGCATGTTCGCCTTGAACACACAACTACATGCCCACAACAAGACTACAATTAGGGGTGGAAGGAGAGTTGTTGGCCAATTGCATCTCCACATTTTTAAGATTTTCATGTTTTTTTTCTGTTTCATCTTTCTTATAAGAGTTCATAAAAATTTGCTTAAACTTTGAACTTTTCTAAAAATTATGAACTTTTAAAGTATAACTTTTTTATACTTTACAAAAAACTTTTCTTTTACCAAATAAAAATTCATGAACTTTATTATATTTTTGCTTTATAAAATTCATGAACTTTATTTTTCTGAAAATATTCTTTTATTTTCAGAAACTTTTTCTGTTTACTTTTCTATTTTCTAAACACATTTTTCGTTGGAAAAAATAATGCATAGACATAGAAATCTAAAATTCTTTAAATCTGCCCAAAAAAACTGGACAAAAAAAAGCTAAAAAACAAAAACTTAGTGGCCAGGGCACTTGGGCCAAAAATGGCGCAGCCACCTAGCACCCCAAGTTGGGGCACCGACTGCTGCGATCGGACGGCTATCCGGGAGCATCACTGGGTCAAAACCAGCTGCCAGCTACACCCGAGGGGAAACCCTCGCTCATTTCTCCCCCCGGCCCGCCGCTCTCCCGTGGCGCACCAGCAGATCTCGTTGGCCGCCGGCGACGAAGTCGAGCGCCACTGCACCGCGTCCGGCTGTCGGTTCTTTCTCCTTCCCCCTTCCTTTCTCTTTCCATCCACCATCGAGTTCTGGCAAGATAGATAGAGGCGCAGCAGCGTCCCCTCTGCCCCCTGCTCACGGCCCCACTTGGGCACACGAGAGAGGACGGTGGCGGTGCCCCCTTGGCCCCCTTGCCGGCGACGCGCAAGCACCGTATGGTGAATGCGCCTCCGTCAAGTGGCTCAGGTGGTGGTGCCCTTCCCCTACTTGCAACAGAGAGAGAGACAAACTGGAGAGCCACCTCTGCTCCTCCGCGCGTCCGACGGCGCCGTTGCCTCCCCTTTCGCCGGTGACGCGTTTCCCTTAGCGGAAGCCCGCCGCCATCGAATGGCGTGGCTGCAGTGCCCACTTTTCCCTCTCCAGGGTGATGTTCTTCTTCCCCTCACCTTGGCTTGTCGATGCGTGTGGGGATCGAGAGGAACGACGCGGCTGGAGTGGTGGTGCACTTTGCCGGTGGCCCGAGGCCCACTCCGGTGATTGCTTTTACCCTAGCTCTTTTAGGGTTCTTTGGGGGGTCTTTTGTTCTTTCTTCTCTTACCGAAAGTCCTGTGCCTACTAGCTCTGATACCATTGATAGACGTCGTCGGATCGTGTAGGCTAGGAGATTCCGATAGTGGAGAGAAGGGATTGGAGTTTTACCTTCTCCCTCACCTGTGGAGTTGCCGCCGGTGGCCATGGTGGAACAGCAACGGTGACGGTGACAGAGATGTGTGGAGGTGGTGGCGGCATGCGTGCAGCGGCGGTGGTGCTTCCCGTGAGGACCGTGCTAACCCTAGATCGGAAGGGAGTGTCGGTGAGGGTTTGTGGCAGCGGTGAACTTCATTAGTCGTGCCCCGCCCTTCCCCACCTCTGTTTATATAGCGCGGGTCATAGGGGCCCACCAACCATAATGGGTTGGGTGCCCCCGATCAGGGCGCGTGAATCAGGTGTCCGGTGGGCCGTTGGGCCCACACGGGCGAGATCAACCTAACATCTATCTCTATGCTTGGATTTAATTGATGGGTCAGACCGTGAGGTGGTAATTGGTCTATGTTGTTCTGTGTACATTTAGTGGGGTGGATGTAGGAAATAATACATTTAGTGGAGTAGTAGTAGATGAGGTCATGGCCATGATCCTTCTAGAATCCACATAAAAGCGATGACTGACTTGTCAAGATCTCTCTTTAGAAGTTGCTTCTAAAAGCGGCGGCCAATCCCGGCGTGGTGGCCGGGATGTTGGCCATCGGCGCGTGGAGCGCCCATGAAGGCTTGATGCGGCGACCTTGCTCGCGATGATGAAGCGTCAAGGTTTGGTTGCGGTGGTGGCTGTTACGGGCTGGCCAGATCCGTGCTCGTTCGGTCCGGAGGAGGATGCGCAGGTTGTAACGCGTAGTGGTGGAGGTTGGAGGCGATGCTCCTCTATCGCGCCTCCGGTGTGTGTGTGCTGCGGCAGCTATGGGCATGGCCGGCCAGATCTGGGCCCTTCCTCGCCTGTGGCTTGTGCGAGCGGTGGTGCGGATGTTGATGCTTCGCCGTGCTCTAGCATGGACGTGAGGAGGGGCAGCTCCAAATCAGCTAGTGGGTAGCTCCCCGACGTAGGTATGCAATTTCTCCGGACGAAAGTCCTGCTCTTGGCCAGTGTTGGCAACGCCCGCGGGTGTTGTTTCCTTGATGAAGGCCTCACCAAGGAGACCTTGCACCTCTCTCGTCTTCGAGTTCAGTCTCCGGGTGAAAACCAAGATATGCATTGTCATATCGGCGAGGACGGCGTCCTTCACGTTGTTTCTTTGTAGGAAGCATCTCTATGGAGATTTGACCTCTTGATGGGAGCACATGATTTGTGGTAAGGTGCCTAGTCCGGAGTTGGCAGTGGCGGTGTGGTGATAGGGTCTACGGTGGCGTGTTGGGGGCTGGCTGTCGACAGGCGGTGTTCGGGCATTGGAGCACTCTTGGCATGCAGACAGCGCCAAACAAGCCATGTTGGCTGTCCTCTTGCTACCGGAGCGGCACATGTCTGCTCCTCTATGGATATGTCTTCTCTTTCCGGTGTCGATGAAGCTGTTTAACATGCTTGAGGCCGCCATGATCGATGCGACAGCTTGGTGCACTTGTGTGATGTTGCTACAAAGTCGAAGTCGTCGGGCCGTGAGCACGGTTGGTGATGTATGATGACGCCTCTTGTATGATGGATGTTCCTTCTGTTTGTTTGGTTTCTTGGCGCTTTTGTATAACATGTAGTGCTTTAGACCTAGTTTAGCTAGGTATGATGTGTCCTTTGTACAGGTTTTTGCCAGATTCTACTTCAAAAAACCGGGCAGTTTTAGCCATCAGCTTCTTCTTCCGCAATGGAATCTGAGCAGCTCTCCTGCTAACTTTCAAAAAAATCCCCCTATAAGTACATGCATCTTATGCATGCGTAGAAATAGCTAATCCTACTGCCAGACAGACCATCTACTCACGTTGACCCAATCTCACCGCTGGACAGACCGTTTACTCTTGTTGACCCAGGAGCAAAATCTTCCTGAAACCGCAAGATACACACACGCATATTGTACCCAGCCGAATCTCGAACAAATACCTGGGTCCAACCCTGATTGGCCGATTAATGTTGCGATAAAAGTGATCATTAATACACAACATTGCATGGGATATTTCCGCATCAGACTACAGATACTTTGCTTATATCAGACTAGTAGCCAGCCGTCCGATCAGGTGCACATGGGACGTCGGATCTGGGTCAAGCCCACGTGAGATTGCTGCTTAATTTGGCTAATTGAATGCTTCCTCGTTTGCTGGTTTGCTTCCTTAATTCACTCCTACACTATAATTGCTCCTGCGTAACACGGACGCTACCTTTACTTATCACATCTTTCAGGGATTTCATTCTCCTCGAACAAAGCTCTTGGGAAAGAAACTGTGCTTCCAACATGGTACAGCCGCATTTCTGTCAAAGTAAATTGTGCCTCCAACATATTATAATCGTGTTTCTGTAGAAAAAAAGTGCTTCCAACGTATTATAATCGTGTTTCTGTCAATAGATTCTTTTGTTTTAAAACATATGACAATCATGTTGCTATCGAAAAGAAAATTTGTTTGCAGCATATCAATTGTGTTTCTGCCTTTATGGTGGAAATTAAAAGTTGCTTCCACTGGATTGAGATTTGCTTCCATCTAACAAAGCGTGACATCCACTATTAGTGTACATTTTGTTATAATGAAGCAAATTTTGTTCCCATACACAGGATTCAAACAGAAGTTTGGGGAAAACTTAAAAATCTAGAGAAATTGAAACTACAATTCATTGTGTGCCTAAACCAGTTCAAGCAACAACATCTGCCCCAACTTCTGTTTGTTTGTCATTGCCATCTCTATTATATGCCCGATGATGTTCAAAATGCCACGTAACGCCAAACATAGCCTCCATCGAGCATAACAAGGAGTGCACATCTACACGAGCCAAAAAAAACAGTTGCATATATAAGCTCACCAAAACAGGAACCAAATCACCTCAAATGGCTTGAGGCAGAAACATGAATCTGGTTGAAGGAATAACAGGTTTGTTTGATGAATAGAAGCAAAGGTGTGGTTAGTGAATTACCAAGGAAAACATGTGTATAACCGAAGCATGAAAACAGGCATTTAGAAGCAATAATAAAATTGTATAGAAGCATAGAATTTAAGCAAATGTCTGGAGAATCTTGCCATAATAATTTTGTTAGTGAGCATGAAAGTATATAATGGTAGTAGCATAAGAGCATATAGAATGAGGGTAGGAGGGAGCAACCTGACAGGGCTATTGCAAAAACAATATTAACATGGGTGAGGACATGTATCTTTGCAGCATTAATGACAATTATAGAAATCATGCTAAGTTAATTTTAAAAGGCTGTCTATGAACTGGAAACAAAAAGTACATAAGAAGCACTATAGGAGACCTAGAAATCATGGACACTCGTAAGCAATTATTTGTTGGTATAACACCATGTATGATACTTAGTGGATGCATATAAATTTCAAAACTCAAAATAGCATGATTGCACCAATGATCTTGGTGCAAAATTTCGTAAAACACAAACCAGTTTCATCAAACCTAACCGGGAGTTATCAGATCTTATGTCAAACAAAAGTGTGCAAAGACCAACATAGTTTCAGTTTAAATAACAATACACAGAAACATGACGAGATTTTAACTTCAATACTATATGATCATTTCTATCTTTCTGGATACGTACTACAAGATTGCAGAGGAATCAAAGCATAAAACAAGTTGAGGATGCACCATGGGTTTGGTGGAGTCACACATGCCTACCTCCAATGAGGCTATGAACACTAGTAGAAAACAGACCTTTTGTCTGCCTCATTAGTCGCGGTTGGCTTTTGAACCGGCACTAATGTGATCATTAGTGCCAGTTGGTGACGGGGATCATTAGTGACGGTTCGTTACAGACCTTTAGTCCCGGTTCGTGCCACGAACCGGCACTAAAGGTGTGGTGGCAGGCTGGCGTCAGCCTAGGGCCCCACGGGAACCTTTAGTCCTGGTTGGTGGCTCCAACCGCGACTATTGGCTAACCTTTAGTCGTGGTTGGAGCCATAGACTGGGATTAAAGGTTGGTCATGGCTGTGGTGGGAGTTTAGTCCCACCTCGCCAAGCGAGGGGCGCTTGCACTTGTTTATAAGCCCACCCCTCTCTACCTTGTTGAGTTCCTCTCAAATTGAAAATAGATGCCCTTATATGGGAAATTTGACCTCAAATCAAACTGAAGTTCAAACTGAATTTCAGTCTGATTTCAGGTCGAATTTTCCCTATATAAGCGCATCTATGTTCATTTTTGCTATCTTTATGTTATTTCAATTTTTTCAACATATTTGAACTCCATACTTTTTCTGCATTCAAAATGCACCATTCAAAGCCACGTTATCACTTTTCAACCCTTTGTGACTTCATTTGCTATTTTTCATGCACTTACTGATTTTTTTTCCAGCAAAATAACCCTGAAATTGAAAAGCACTTCAAATGAACTCTGAAAACGTTGAAAGTTGGCATGGTATCATCATTTCACCCACATAGCATGTTATAAAAACTTGAGTGGGTTACAGCAAAAACTAGATGCACTTCGTGTACAAAATGGACAATCTCTTTCGAAGTATGAGGGTTTCGGACAAAAACTCGCCTGTTACAAAGGCATTTCATTTTTTTAACTCATTTGAACTCCATACATTTTGTGTGTTCAAAGTGCACCATTCAAAGCCACATCATCAATTTTCAACCCTTTCTGACTTCATTTGCTATTTTTCATGCACTTACTGATTTTTTCGGCTAAATAACCCTGTTGAAAAGCACTTCAAATGAACTCTGAAAAGGTTGAAAGTTGGCATGGTATCATCATTTCACTCACATAGCATGTTATAAAAACTTGAGAGGGTTACGGCAAAAACTGGACGCACTTCGTGTACAAAATGGACAATCTCTTTCGAAGTATCAGGGTTTCGGACGAAAACTCACCTGTTACAAAGGCATTTCATTTTTTAACTTATTGGAATTCCGTACTTTTTGTGTATTCAAAATGCGCCATTCAAAGCCACATCATCAATTTTTCAACCCTTTCTGACTTCATTTGCTATTTTTCATGCACTTACTGATTTTTTCACCTAAATAACCCTGAAATTGAAAAGCACTTCAAATGAACTTTGAAAAGGTTGAAAAGTTGGAATGGTATCATCATTTCACCCACATAGCATGTTATAAAAATTTGAGAGGGTTACGACAAAAACTGGATGCACTGCGTGTACAAAATGGATAATCTCTTTCGAAGTTTCAGGGTTTCAAACGAAAACTCGCCTGTTACAAAGGCATTTCATTTTTTTAACTTATTTGAACTCCATACTTTTTGTGTGTTCAAAATGCACCATTCAAAGCCACATCATCAATTTTCAACCCTTTCTGACTTCATTTGCTATTTTTCATGCACTTACTGATTTTTTCAGCAAAATAACCCTGAAATTGAAAAGCACTTCAAATGAACTCTGGAAAGGTTGAAAATTGGTATGGTATCATCATTTCACCCACATAGCATGTGCTAAAAGTTGAGAGGGTTACGGCGAAAACTGGATGCACTTCCTGTACAAAATGGACACTTTCTTTCGAAGTATGAGGGTTTGAGACGAAAACTCGCCTGTTACAAAGACATTTCATTTTTTAACTTATCTAAGAATTACCAAATTGTATATAATGATAAAACACGATAATATTAAACAGTAGAAAATAGAATAACTGGAAAATCTATTTTTAAAGTAAAGTTATTCACAAACTAGTGATTTACGCAAATTTCACATGATTCAAATTTAAACTATTCGAATTTGAAAACTAGTGACTAAAGGGGGGTCTCTAGTCACGGTTGGAGCCACCAACCGTGACTAAAGGCCTCCTTATATATACTACACTTCAAAAAAAATTCAGTTACTCTGCTCTTCGACCTCTTCGCGACATCGCTGCTATCGCCGTCTCGCCTCCCCGACGCCGCTCGTGTCGTCGCCGTCTCGCTGCGTCATCGCCGTCTCGCCTCCTCGCGCCGATCTCTGATGCCGCCCGCGCCCGTTCCTCCCCGAGCCCGGCCTGAGCTCCCCTTGCCTCGCCATCGCCTCGTCGTCGCCTCGCCTCACCGAGCCCGGCCTGACCTCGCGTCGCCTCGCCGTCGCCCTGTCGCACCGCTGTGAGCTGCCCCCTCTCCCTCTCTCCCTCGCCCCCTGTGCTGCCATGGCGGCCGCCGGCCCCTCCCCGGTCCGAACGCCCCCATCCCCCAATTTTGATGAACACACACACAATTTTGATAATTAGATGATTAATTAGATGTATAGATGATTAGATGCAAGAATTTTGACATTTTTTAGAAGAATTTCGACAATTTTGACACTTGAGGAATTAATTAGTATAATGTATGTATAGAAATATTGAGGAATTTTGACATTTTGATACAATATAGAAATTTAGGGTTTAGGCTTTATACAATGTAGAAATTTTGACATTTAGGGTTTAGGAATTTGACATTTGATCCAATATATGTATAGCAATTAGTATATGTATGTATAATGTATAGAAAACATTTGAGGAATTTTGACAAAGCATAGAAAAAAGTTTGTTATGTATTTGCAAAATCAAGTTAAAAAGAATTACAAAAATCACGATCAAGCATTATTTTTTTAAAATTTTCATAGAATTTCTTCTCGGAGTCAATGATGCCTGGCTCCAATCCTCATCGTCGACTCGTTCGCGACGACGTCCTTCTTCAGAGGGGCAACATTCGGGACTAGGCCCCACCTGGCTGGCACTGTGAGGTGCTACCTTGAGGGCACGCAACTTGGTGAGGAACCCGGGTCCCGTCGACGACCCGGATCTTCTTTGCTGGCGTTCGCGTGGGCCACTCTCGGTGTGGAGGCAGCTGGCCCCGCTAGAGGTGGTATGTCACCGTGTCAGGGAGGAGGACGAGCACGTCCGTCGGTATATGGATGGGTTGGACGTCAGGTTCTCCAATACCTAGTAGGTTCTTTAGGGATCTCACCCGAGCTATAATCCTGTCATACTTCCTTCTCTTTGGGTGTCCACCGCCTACCGCGCGAGACGTCAACTGGATCTGTAGTAGTGATATTATATAATTAATAATATTCGAGATGTATTAGTGATAATATTCGAGATGTATTCGAGATTATATTCGATAATATTCGAGACGATTTATTCGACATTATATTCGATGATGCATATTATGTACTATGATTCAGTTTTCCTTATTGATTGCATGCATTCTAATTTGAATACTAAATTGTTTTATCTTTCTTCTGGGTTAGTTAAATATAAGCTATAGACAATACTGGCAGAGAAGGAGAAGAGGCTCTGTTCGACATCATACGCTCCACGAGCCCAGAGCATGAACTTGAAGATGATGACGGCTCGCAATATCTGAACAATTTCGGTGAGGGTTGTATGTTTGATGAAGACGAAAGATTTGAATTCGACAATGATGTTGACGAAGAAAATGTTCTTCAAATAACAAAGACCGGCGAGGTATATTTATTATATAAGCCATCCGATGATCATTACATGTCTAAATTGAGTTGTATATCTATCAACGAATCAATCTTTCTTATTTTAGGCCTCCGGATTGAGCAAATCTTCTACAAGCGATAGGGTAAAGTGAGGCCCAGCCAAAAAGTTGGACGCTGGCGTAAAGTTCAGCATCCACTACTAGTGAACATCCTAGTAGTAGCGCTCGAAATATGCATAGTAGTAGCGCTGGGTCCAGCGCTACTGCTATCGTGCTACAGCTAAGTTTTATCAGTAGCGCTGGCCTGGCAAGCGCTACTACTATGTGTTGTTAATAGTAGCGCTTGCCTGGAAAGCGCTACTGCTAACTATCTGTAGTGCTTGGACGAGCGAAGGGCTGCTGCTAATCCAACACTGCTATTAGATGATTTCCAGCGGTACTGCTTGTATTCCTGCTTTCACAGATTTATACCCTCTATGTATTTGTGATGTATTTATACAGGAGCTATACAGTAGTTTCATCAGATCATCATAATACATCATTGTCATATAAGAACTCCTCATCATCATCATTTTCGTCAATGAGACATCATATAACAAGTTGGTCACTAGTCATAATTACAACTCCTCCTCCTCCTCCTCATCAACTCTAACACATTGTAGCACATAATAACATATTGTACCTAGGACCTAGTCCTCTCTCATAGAACCTACTCTACCCTCTCTTAGGTACAATATCATAAAACAAGATAGGCCCTGACTCTCCATTAAGGAGAACGGAGATCATCCTGTCTCCCATTTTTGGCCTACGCACAATGTTGCTTCCAAGTAGCTCTCTACGATTGACCATACATTTTCCCAATCTTTGATTGTCATGTCCTCATCGGTTTTAGAAATCCGATATGGACAGGAGTGATGCGTAGGCTTACCTGGCCATGGTGGCCCTAAGCTCATAACAACAACGCGACCTCTCGGAAACATCAGATGAGGCACACAATCCTTCGGGATTTTCTGTTGAAAAACATAGTAATAACTTTGTAGTTAGCAATGCCGTTTAGTTTTAGAAGAATTTATGCAAAAGATGCACAGATGTCGTAATAGTAGAAAATCTTACCATGCAATCTCCGTGGATGTTACCGTAGTTCACCACGTGCACTAGTGGCACGTATTGACCATAATGTGGAGGAGTTTGAGAATAGCTATTTTAATTCTCAAGATGACTAAGAAATGCGATAAGATGATCTTTCTCCTTATAAGTTAATTCTGCTTCATCACTGTAGTAGTAGGTTCTGTCTACCATCTTCCGTACATTTTTTGAAGAATGAAAATAAGCCGTCAATGCAAATAAGTTGTCAACTATTTTTAAATAAACAATATAAATTACTTAATAAATATGGTTGAGAAACTCACATAATGATAGAACAGGAGGCGTCTGCACATGGACCCAGATGTCGATATTACCTTCAATTTCATCTTCCGGACGAATATCAAAGGTGATAAGCATATTAGGCTAAAATGGATAAGCCTTGCATAGTGCTCTTCAAGTTTTGCATTCAAAATAGGAGTAGGTGTCTGCATGGTACAATTTTACTGCAAAAGTAAAACCATGCTCGGTCCTCAAGTGAACTGTCTTTACCTCTATATCTTTTTTAGTATTGAAACCAATCTTATCCAAGACAGCAATTCTTGCATGGTAGGGGATACGCTAGTAGAATAGTAAAAAATTAAAATTATAAGTTGAAGCAAAATAAGCAGAACACATGCTTAATTACGAAAAAGACTTGTCGTTGTGACTTACTGTATCCACTTCAAAGGTCTCATCCAGCATGAGGCTGAAGCGCCTACCATCAACTAGGAAATGCTTGTCAGACAGGCTGCGCTCATCTTCGACGTATTCGAACTTAGCGAATTCCCTTTCGTCGTCAGACATTTCCTATGTTCATAGTTGAAACATTTAAAATCGATCAAAGGAAACCACAAGAAAACTGATCAACACACAGGTCACTATTACTCAATATGCAACGGGTTGACTTTAGGTCTTTCGAGTCTTTCCTTCCTAAACTCTCATCTCACGTATATGGTGGGCACTCCCTATAATATTGTGACAGTCGGTGATGGTGGCTCCTCCATTCGTCCCAGAGTGCATTACACCAAAATGTCTAGCACACTAAAACGAAGGAGAAGCGACCCCCACGACAACTGTCGGGATTCTTCCTCTCTCTCTCTCTCATATATATATATATATATATATGTATATATGGTGTCTCTCTCACTGAAAGAAACACAAGGAGCCGAAACAGACCTAAAGTCAACCCGTTCCATATAACATGAGCAAAATTACATCGTAAAACAAATTAGTATTCAAATTAGCATGCATTCAATAAGCAAAACTAAATCATCTCTTGCGTCCATACATCGTCGAATAGTATCACTAATACATCTCAAATAGTATCATACATATAACATCACTAATACAATTAGAACCATAGAGAACGACGGGTATCGGAGCGGGCGGTGGACACCCAAAGAGAAGGAACCATCACAGGATCATAGCTCGGGTGAGATCCCTGAAGAACCTGCCAGGTATTGGAGAACCTGGCGTCCAACGCAGCCATATAGCATTGGAGATGCTCGTCCTCCTCCCTAACACGATGACATATCAACTCCGTGGGGGTCGGCTCCCTCTACACCAACAGTGGCCCACGCGATCGCCACCAAATAACCTTCAGGTCGACGACGGGTTGCGTCCTCACCAAGTTGCGCGCCCCGAAAGGTAGGACCTCGCAGTACTAGCCCGACGGAGCCTAGTCCCGGACATGGCCCCTATAATCAAGCAGGCCTCCTCCGCTGAATCGACGACGAGGATGTGGGCCAGGCATCGTCGACATTGAGAACAAATGCTTAATTATGAAAACAAAATTAATAAACTTCTAAACTTAAATATATGTACTACAAAAACTAAATTAGATCATTATTATTCATCACGGGTTGACTATCGGTCTGTCGGGATTCTCCTTCCTCTCTCATATATTGTGGACACTCAAAATGTCGTTTAATTCTCTTTCTAGCAAATCTGGGACACTCGATATTTCCTACATATTCTAGCACAAGTCATGCTAAAATTCATGAAAAAATCCGGCATGACCTTTGCTAAAATAGGACATATCGAGCACCTAAAATTTACCGGAACAGAAATGAATCAACACTCCAGCAAAACATAGGCCACTGTGAGATGTTCCCTGCAAACATAGGCCACTTGGGCAAGCACTAGTACTACATAACACTACATATCACGTATTCCATGAAAATTGTCACAACTACTCATGTAGCTACTACTCTACTACAACTATCAAAACATCTACATCGTCATCGACATGGGGATTTGGCTGGTCTCACCTCGACGTCAGAGGTGGTCGATGACGGGGACGATGATGGGGATGATGCAGGGGCTCCTTTATTTCTGCAAAAACAAAATATAAACAAAAACATTATTATCCTCATCTTAGGACTTAGTGAAACCCTATGTCTAAAACATCCTAGTTCTAGCCCTAACATTTACTAAAAATACCTTGGTCTAACCCTAAAAATTGAAAAGAACTATACATTTACTAAAATTCTAGCCCTAATATCTGTTCATCCATCCATCTATCTATATATCCTCATAAACCCTAGTTCTAATCATCGACACGGGAATTTTCATATTTTATTTGATACCGACATCGAACGAAATCTATTGTATTAAAAAACCTACATTTACTAAAAAAATATCATATAGCATAATACATTTCTGTACCTAAAAATTTCTATTACTAATTTCTTTAACTAAAAATTTTATTACTAAATTTTATTACTAAAAAACTTTGTATTATAGAAAGGAGGAGGAGGAGGAGGTGGGAGGAGGAGGTAGGAGGAGGAGGGAGGAGGAGAGAGCAGGAGGAGGGAGGGGGAGGAGGAGGGAGGAGGAGGGGCAGGAGGACGAGGGTGAGGGAGGACGAGCGGGCCGCCGGAGGGAGGAGGAGGAGGGAGGAGGAGGGAGGAGGAGGGGGCCATCGAAGGGAGGAGGAGGAGGAGGAGCGAGGAGGAGGGAGGAGGAGGAGGAGGAGGGAGGAGGAGGGGAGGAGGAGGGAGGGAGGTGTTGGGGAACGTTGCATGGGAAACAAAAAATTTCCGATACACAAACAGATCTATCCATGGTGATGAGCATCTACGAGAGGGAGAGTGGATCTACGTACCCTTGTAGATCGCTAAGCTGAAAGCGTTAAGAAACGCGGTTGGTGTAGTCAAACGTCTTTGCGATCCAAATCGCCGTGCATCCCACGATCCAATCACGATCCGTCCCGCGATCCAATCATGATCCGTCCCACGAACTTGGTCACGATCCTTCCGATCTAGCGTCGAACGGACGGCACCTCCGCGTTCAGCACACGTACAGCTTGACGATCTCCACCGTCTTGATCCAGCAAGAAGGAGTGAAGAGGAAGAAGAGTTCTCTGGCAGCGTGACGGCGCTCCGGCGATGGTGGTGGAGCTATTCCGGCAGGGCTTCGCCTAAGCACTGCAGAAATCCGATCTAGAAGAGAAACTATGCGCTGGAGGAACGGGTAGCACGTGGCTGTAAAAACTAGTGCAAAAACCCAAAAACCCTCTAGTATATATAGGATGAGAGAAGGAGAGGAGGCAGCCTTGGCTTCCAAGCCAAGCTGGTTCGGCCGAACCTACTAGGAGAGGAGGACTCCTCCTCCAATCCTAGTAGGACTTGGATTGCTCCTTTTTGCCTTTTTTCCACCTTTTCCTATTGGGTTTTTCCTCCAGCCACATGGGCCTTGTGTGGGAGTTTCCACCAGCCCACTAAGGGCTGATATTCACTTCCCACAGCCCATGAAGCCTCTTGGGTCGAAATACCCCTCCCGGAGGCCTCCCGATACACTACCGGCACTCCCGATACACTACCGATGAGCCCCAAACTTTTCCGGCGACCAAAACAGGACTTCCTATATATTAATCTTTACCTTCGGACCATTCTGGAGCTCCTCGTGATCTCCGGGATCTCATCCGGGACTCCAAACAACCTTGGGTCACCACCATGCATAACTCTATACTACCGAAACCTCACCAAACCTTAAGTGTGCAGACCCTACGGGTTCGAGAACTATGTAGACATGACCGAGACACCTCTATGGTCAATAACCAATAGCGGGACCTGGATGTCCATATTGGTTCCTACATATTCTACGAAGATCTTTTATCGGTCGAACCTCTATGTCAAGGATTCAATTAATCCCGTATGTTCTTCGGTATGTTACATGCCCGAGATTCAATCGTCGGTATCTCCATACCTAGTTCAACCTCGTTACTGGCAAGTCTCTTTACTCGTTCCGTAATACAAAATCTCGCAGCTAACACTTAGTCACATTGCTTGCAAGGCTTATTGTGATGTTGTATTATCGAGTGGGCCCTGAGATACCTCTCCATCACACGGAGTAACAAATCCCAGTCTTGATCCATGCCAACTCAACAGACACCCTCGGAGACACCTGTAGAGCACCTTTATAGTCACCCAGTTACGTTGCAACGTTTGATACACACAAGGTACTCCTCCGATATCTGTGAGTTGCATGATCTCATGTTCATAGGAACATATACTTGACATGCTGAAAACAGTAGCAATAAACTGACATGATCATAAGCTACGTTTGTAGTTTGGGTCTTATCCATCACATCATTCTCCTAATGATGTGATCCCGTTATCAAATGACATCACATGTCAATGGCTAGGAAACCTTGACCATCCTTGATCAACGAGCTAGTTCACTAGAGGCATACTAGGGACAGAGTGTTGTTTATTTACCCACACATGTAATATGTTTCCAATCAATACAACTATAGCATGGATAATAAACGATTATCATGAACAAGGAAATATAATTATAAACACTTTATTTATTGCCTCTAGGGCATATTTCCAATAGGAGGGACCTTGGGGGCACTCGTGCACAATGGTGGGCAACAGCGGCGACGGCGCGCGGCGGAGTGAGTGAGAGTGTGAGGGGGAAAGTGAGGAGCACGCGGGCCGTACGTGTGGATAAGGTGCCCCGTAGTAGTAGCGCTGCTAAGTACAATAGCAGTAGCGCTTTAGGTGAAGAAGCGCTACATCTATTCTGTTCGCGGAGCGAGGTGGGACTAAACTTTGGTCTTAGGAGGGGACTGGATTTAGCAGTAGCGCTGGTTAGAGGAAAGCGCTATTTCTAAATTCAATAGCAGTAGTGCTTTTAACCTATGAGCGCTAGTAGTATACCTAGTCTGCTTGCAACGGTCTGCCAATTGTAGTAGTAGTGTGTTTTATATCTACAGAGCTACTGCTATGTGCATAGTAGCAGCGCTCTTTCTGCCCAAGCGCTACTGCTATTTATCAGCAGCGCTTCTTTTTTAAAAGCGCTACTGGTGAGCTCCTGTGTATAAGCATTTCCCTAGTAGTGAAAAATTCCATCAAGACATCAACTGGTGAACTGCTTGAACCTAAGAAAAATGCGACCAAGTTCAAGAATCAATGCGGAGTTATTGTCGGGGACCAAATCCCGATCTCCACACAAGAATGGAAAAAGCCAGCAAAGGGAGATCGACAAGGAGTTACTTTTGTCGATGAAAGAGCAAAAGATGTGCTTTGGACCAAGCTGATGTCACATTTCACATTACCAGATAACTTGACAGATGCAGATATGAATAAAGTCAGAAACTATGCTCTTAAAAAGATGGCGATCGCATTCAATACCTTCAAGAAAAATGCATGGGTTGCGTACGTCAAAACAAACAAGACGACTCCAAAATTCGATGGAGCACTTGGACGATTTCGTGAAGTTCAAGGAATCGAAACTAGCTAAGGAACTGTCGAGAAAGAACAAGATTAATGCTGCGAAAAAGGAGTGGCACCATACTCTGGGGCCAGGTGGCTACCAGACGGCCCTGCCTAAGTGGGATCAATCCAAAAAAGATATGATTAGTCCAGGGCTCACTCCAGTTACAGTGACCTGGTCCCCGAGGTGCAGGACATGGTTTTACGCACATGGGGGGAAGTTGGACCCAAAGACATGGGCTATTATTGTGAAGGAAAGTCTTAAAAAAGTGACAGATGAAATTCTGATGAAAATAGAAGAAGCTCGAACAGGGGTGTTCACGCCCAACAGAGAGGACGATGAGCTTACGCGCACCCTGAAGAATCCTGAACGCCCGGGAAGAACACAAGGGAAAGGCGTTGTTCCGTGGTTTGAGGGGTTTGCTGGTTGGAACGACGACTACAGAAGCCGTGCGAGAAAGAAGATGCAGGTGGAGTGGAAGAAGAAGGAGGAAGCACTCCGCCTTGAAGGCTTCGAATCAAAGCACCTGGAGTTGACATCCAGAGTCAGGCGGCAGCAGGAGCAGATCGACTCACTCAGCTAGGAAAGGGCGTCCCAGCGGCAGCATGAGCAGATCGATCCAGCATTGGATACCACCATCCCATCTATGCCGAGAAGTAGCGTGGGTTCCGCCCCGGCCGATATCGATGACGATGCACTGCTAGCTAGCAACCCTGTGGATGATATCAAAGATAGGACTAATTGTGAGCTAAACATGAAAGTGAAGAACTTATCCATGAAGGTGGCGGACGGCTATGCTTTAGCAAATCCCCCAGAAGCAACCTTCCATTGCAATCCCATTCTAGCTGGCTATGCTTGTGTCGGGGTTGATGAAGTGATGTCAGCATATCACGAGCTACAACTTGACATCCCTGGAGGTGACGAGGAGAGAACATTGGGAGAGGCCATACATCGTATCATTCTATGGAAAAAGGATTGCATCGTCTTTCCAAGGCCACCGATTCCTCCTCCTCTAAGTCCGCCGCCGCGTCAGTCGACTCCGACTCCTCCTCCAAGTCCGGCACCGCCTGAGCCGACTCCTCCTCCAAGTCCGGCACCGCCTCAACCGAGTCGTCCTCCAAGTCCAGCACGGCGTCAGCCAACTCCTCCTTCAAGTCCGGCACCGCATTAGCCGACTCCTCCTCTAGGTCCGGCATGGCGTGAGTGTGCTCCGTCGACTCAGCATGCTCCGTTGCCTAAGCAACAACAGAAGAGAGAGGCCACAGCTACGACGACTAGCGGTACAACAGGCAAGAAATTCAGATATGGTCCAAGCCTCAAGGCTCTTCCGAAGTTGCCTTACCACCTGACCGACAAGGAACTCGACAACGCAGTGGATGTCAATTTGAAGGCCCATTTTGGACCTAAACCGCCCCAGCCGCCAAAGGAGAAAGTACCCGAGCATGTATCACAACACTTCATTGATATGGCTCGAGTATCGGCTTAGAAGGACAGCGACTATGTGCGGTCTATCAAGAAGTCATATCTTGCAGGACAAAAGGAGTCGAGCTCGAGCTCGAGCCAAGGAGTTGGCAAAAAAGCGGGAAAACTATCCCCCAGCTGGGAGAACATGCAGTGCAATCGATCCCCTGCTCATTATACAAACACCTATGAGTACCATCGGTCGGCCAGAAGTAACCGAAGAACATATTAGGATGGCTAAAGAGGCTGAGGTCACTCACTACTAGAAATCCCCATATTTCTGACGGTCAAATCTAATTGTCGACAGGCCGTCAGTTATTACAGTAATAGCCGGCGGTAGTTATAATGGCCGACAGTAAGTGTCAACTCACAAGTATCACCACTAATACCCGACGGTATACTAGAATGCCCGACGGTGAAAATTCACCCCTCGAGTATCCAAGATAATACCCGACGGTTCATTGTAAAGCCCGATGGTTTTTTCTACACCCACGGGGATTACATGTAATGCCCAACGGGTTTTCCTACACCCACGGGGATTACATATAATGGCTGACGGTTTTTGCCACACCCATGGGGATTACATGTAATGCCCGACGGTGAAATTTAATAGCCGAAGGTGAAAACAACACTCTCACATATGAGTGGAAATGGCCGACGGTACATGTGTGCCTCTCGGTTATTTGAGAAAAATATCCGACGATGTATAGTAATAACCGACGGTTAACTTATCCTCTCGATGATATGTTTCAATGTACAAAATCAATAAATGTATACTAATGTTATATTCTAGATAATTCCATATAAGAAGATCCCAAGAACTAAGATCTAGCATTGCTATTGTAAGCGAGCACATCATGTTTTTTTCACAATTAATATATAGGATGCTTAAAATATGGTACATGACAATGCAAATATGATGGTTAAAAAAAAGTGCACTTAAAAAAGTACTAGTTTGCTAATTTCTTATTTATAGACTTATGTAACTTGCCTTGTACAGACCACTAATTTTTTCTTAATAAATGCAACTTCCTTGTCTAGAAGGACCCCGCCCTTCATGTATTTTATTAAATGCAAATGTGCTGTGAAGTATTAATTAATATCTTGAAATGTAAAGAGGTTGAGTGTTGTATTTTAGAACTAAGAAAGTGTCATGCTATGCATACAATCCTATACGTACATATGATCCTTTTTGTCCGAAGCAGTGTAGCCATTCTTTTTCCTCCTAACCAAGGAAGTAAAGGGGAGGCGCATCACCATTTCCACAAAGAGTCTGCCACATGGAGCCACACGAGCCTTAACATTTCAAAGTGTTGTCGTCCCTGGGACGGTGAGGCTATGCTCGTAAAATAGGAACGAGTTCGTATTTTCCATCGCCATTTTAGAGTCCTTAGTAAGCACCTACGGATGGACATGAAGTACTAGTAGTATCGTGACTTATAACAAGCTCGAGTTCCGTATTTCAAAATTAGAAAAGAGTCCTTATATACATACAATTCTTTGCATACAATCCCTGCCCGACACCACAAACACAACAAATCAACCGTTAAGCGGTGGAAAGCAGATATATCGGGTCGTTCTTTCTTCCTCTGGAATAAAAGGGAGATCTCGCTAGCGTCTCTCCCAAGGAGAGTTCTTCCTCCGTCGTCCTCCGGCGGCTCCCGTTTGCCGACGACCTCAGTCATCGGTGCTGAGGGGGGGGGGGGGGGTCGCTGGATCATCGTGTGTGTGTGGATAGTTTTAGGTTAAAGTAGTTTCATTTTTAGGTTGTTCATCATCTTGCATTCGACAGCGACAATGGCAACGCTGAATGAATATTCTCATATCCTTCCCCAACAAGGCATGAGCCCTATCTTTGGGGATGTTTTTGGAAACCAGCCTATTCAAGTAAGGATGGTGTGGTGGCGGCGGCATCCTCGTGGTGGACATGTGTTCTCGGGCTCTGCTGTTGTGATGGCGTCTGCTCCAATGTCGGCGTGGAGCTAGGGAGGTAGTCCAGGAATAGATGCAAATTGTGTTCTGTATCGACTGCATTCGGAAGACGGAATGTGTGCTTTGTTCATGGTTGATGGATGACACGTGTGGTTTCTCCTTCGGCGTCTTAGTCATTGTGGGTGCCAGATCTAGAGTTTGATGATGTGTCCGAGGTGTTGTCCCGATTTGATCCATTCAACGACAATGACTTTATTTTAGGTGAGCCACCTTAGAGGTTTGCAAAGCTGCATATCAACAAGGGAGCCGCACCCAGCTCGGGTGAGGTGGTGATCTGTCATTTTTTTCTTCAATGGCTGTTGCGTAGCTGGAGGCACATGGCTAGGCGAGGCGTTGTTGTGCTGATGGATCATCAATGTATTATTATCATACCAAGAATCGTGTATGTGGCCAAAAAAACCGTGAGAAATCTAATAATAAATATAGGTTTAGAAAAACAAATGGCCCAAAAAATAAAAGTACTCCCTTCGTCTCGGTGTATAGGTCATCTTACGAAAATCAAATAATCCCAAAACACTAAGACACGGTTCATTAACTTTCGTCTCGTTTTTGTAATCAACCAATAAGAGACGTGGGGTGTTTGTGTTTTTAATAACTTGACATTAAGTAGCACGACATTCAGTGATCAATTAATTAGCAAATTAACATTAGTTTCTCTTATTTTTCTCTTTGTTTTAGTCACGGTACACAACCTAAGATAATTTATACGTCGAGATGGAGGAAATACAAAATTTATATACTCCTGTATAATTTCATACGTACTACTAATAATTAATTAATGATGCTTGCGTAAAAATTTAAACGCACTGGATGGTTCAAACCCAAGACCAAACAGGTTAATTGGGAATGCTATACCAGGTGAACACGAGACAACTTGTAACATAGTGCTTCTCAAAAGTTATGTATACTAAACCTTTTTAAAGCACCGTTGACCAGCCCCGCCGCTTACATCCCCTGTCCTGCGGCTTATCCATCTGCTCACATTCACCTCTCTCTCAACGACGGTCGCCGCCTAGATGTGTCACCTGACTTGCCTCTGTCCTCCTCCACTCATCTCAGATTTGACCCTAAGGCCAAGCGGCAGGCAGCAGCAGCAGGTTCCCGTGCCGCCATAAGCTGGATGGGGAAGCGGGGGTTGGGTAGGGAGAGCCCACGCTGGCGGAGAAGACGGAGGAGGACTGGCCGCACTGGAGCTACCTCCACTACCTCGCCGTCGTGTCCACTCCGTCCCTGCCTCCTACAAGCACGGTGACTTCTTCGACACCGTCTGGGCGGGCCACCTAACCACGCCTAATCTCTTCAGATCAGTACTGTACAGTAGGCAATTTGGGATTTATTTTTTGAAACTGAAATTGAGGAAATTTTGACACAAATAAAGGTGGAGACTGAGTTATTTGGTCAATTGGTTAATCAGCGCGTACAACAGAGACAATTTGTTGCAACATTGACATGAGTATGTGATGTACCGTGGTTTGCGTGGGTATAATCGAGTTTGTTGTCCACGGCCAAACATTCTCATGATTCTGCTGAATACGTTAAGGAGGCCTCGTGGTTATCTATTTTTTCACGTTTCTCGCGTAGTGGATATTGCCCACCTCGCAGCCGTGGACTCCTGTTACCGAATTATTTGGCGAGCCAACGCTGATTCCTTGGCACGTCCACCAAAAAATTCTTGCGCGTCGGCACACCTCGCACCAAATCAGGTCCTAAACTAACCGCCTTGGTCTCCTGATCCTCTTTGAAAACAAACGCGTCCTCGTTCTCGAAACCAATCTAGCTCGAGGGGTGTCCGGCGTCCCTCTGCTTCCGCTCTGATGGGTGGTGAGGTGTTCCTCTGCTTCCTCTGCGATGGCCGATCAATCGGCACGCAACGATCACACTGGGGCACCACGGTATTCTTCTTTTCTCCCTCCCCATTCCCCTCTCTCCTCGTCTCTATCACACCCCTCTTCCTTTCTGTCTTGCGTGATTGTCCATTATTTCTACATTAGAATTTCTTTTCTGTACGATCCATCAGTATTGGTTTGTTGGTGGTTCATAATTTTAGTTTGGCAAGTTATCTTATTGTGCCAGTTGATCTTGTTTTCCTTCTTTTCTTTCTAAACTATGTTAGCCGTGAACTAATTTTGTAAGAAACAGAGATAATATTGGTAGAACCTTGAATCTAGGATTTAGCTTGTATGCTCACAAAAAGGCTATGTTTTATGTGTTTAATATAGTAGCAAATTTAAGGTGGTTTCCCCTGTTTTTGGTACAACTCGCTTGATGTTGCAGTAGGTAATTTATGTTTCAGTTAATTAAACTATGAATCTATCATATGATTCCACTTTCTTTGTGATTCACATCACAATTAGATAGTATGCTACATGAATAAGTAACTTAATAGTTGTTTGTGATCAAATAATGACTATTGCGTATGCCATTATCCAGCTTTTGCAAATTGAAATCAGTTTGAGTGTCCCATGTGTTGCCTGCCCTTATATGCCATGTGTTTTCTGCCCTTATATGCCCATAACCAGCCATATCCAAACTGCTTTCTCTATAAACCCAAACCAAACCAAACTTTAAAAGCCAAAACCCAATAAAACCTAAACCAGTCAAAGTCCACTACAAAACCAAACCATTTAAACCAGTTTTTCTAAAACCATTCTCAGATTTATTGTGCATATGCTGACTTCCACAGATGCACACGTAACTAACAAATATATTTTGGGATGATTTTGGCAGTGGCGTTTGAAATGTGACCAATCAGAGCAAGAGAAGGCAGATGGGGTTCTAGAGGAGAACTTGGCTAGGAAAGTGAAGCAGATGCTACATGAGGAAAAGGCGGCCGCCATCAAAAGGTTACAGAAGAAGGGACAATTGCCTACAGAACTAACAGAAGTGGATGAGGAGGGTAACTGCTAGACAACTAAGGAAGCTTTAATTTCTGCAAAGAGAGTTGACTTTGGTACCGATGCTGGTTGGCGTCTACCATGTGAGCATTGGAGTAGTGCTGAAGTTAGAGGGTTATCATTAACCAACAAGAGGACCAAACTTGCTAATGGGGATACGGTCTTCCATTGTAGTGGTGCGAGAAATGCTGTTGCCACACGTCAATTTCTGGTACTCTATTTCCTCAAGCATCTTTGTTCTTACCATTCAATAAGAAAGTACCATTTACACTGGATTATGTCACACTCTTGAAATGCAGAAACTCAAAACCGGGAAAGACCCTGGAATCTCTGGTGCTTGGCTTCACACGCACAAATCACATCGTGGGACTGATCAAGAGCAGATATGCAGTAAAAGAACTGATGATCGTTGGTTAGTAAAATCTTACGACTTGGTTCATTATATTCATCATGAAACTATATACATAATATTGCAGTTTACCATTAATTTTTTATTTAAAAAGGAGGATTTTGATAACGCAATGACAAGTGCCCATGGAGAAAATTGGGAAGAGGAGCACCTAGATTTAGATGGACAAATCATCTATGAAGCAGCAGGTAGAATGCCACATGGCAGGCTGGGAATTGCTAATGAGTTATTTAGCAAAGCAGAGAAGGAGAAATTTAAGTATAAAAGGGTGATGGCCTCACAACTGGGGCAGTCTGCTAAGGAGGATCGTGTAGAAAGGGAGAACAAAAATTTGTAGCAGGAAATCAAGAGACTTCGAGGCATTGAGCTTGTTGTTCAGGTAATCTTGTCTTCTCTTATAAATTGGAGTCTAGGTGAATAGGTTTGTACTGACATGATGATCTTTACAGTCTTTGTCTGAGAAAGGGGGAGTCGACTTTCATGGCATAATGGAATCTGCAACATGTGATTTGGTAAGTTCAACCCATCTCGATGGAATGCTTCCAGCAATGGAACCATTAATTAATGTTTCTTTTGTCTATGATACATAGTCGACTTCATGTTCTGAAGGCGGATTTCAGAGGGAATGAGGTGATGTGACTCAACATCAAAACGAAAAGGTTAGCTCATTGTCATTATGCCTACAAGTCTGGCAATGACCCCTCCTCGTTCCTCCATTTTTGTATTTCTCTTTGCTTTTTTCTATGCCATCTACTTCGATTCTGAAGACACCCTTAAACTAAAAGCTGAAGAGAAATTCTGTTAGGCACTTGACTGACTACAAGTGGAGTTTGGTTCGCTTATGTTACTGAAATATCATATCGTGTCAATGCAGTAAAGGGCTTGGTCCATTATTTACATTTTAAATGCTTCGCTTTGACGAATTTGTACCTAGCAAAAAGGAATCTAAAACCTTCACATACTTCTACCCCTTCACTGTGATGGATATATCTTGCTGCAGTGGTGTGCTAAGCAATCACATAATGTTGCATGATTTCTGTAGAGTTGACGCAACCTGTAATCTTGTACTCATTTTTTCATGTATGCATGAATTATCTCAAATTTCACCTGGAATATCAGTCTCAGGTGGTGTAGGTGTCACTATTTAATTCAAATTGGATGATCTATTTGTGTTATACACATCAATTATATGATTTTGACCTTCTGGCCCGTTGAAGGGTCAAGGTTGTATGTCAGTGTTAGACTATCATGCATGAATAGTGAAACAAACTTGAATACCTTTCTTTTATCTTAGTGTCTTCGGCAAGTCGAATTGTGCAACAAATATAGTAGTTCATAGTTGACTAGCTCATTTTTCTTTGACTATGGTCATGATCTCTTGAAATAGTAGGAATTTGTCAGAAGAAAAGGTTTTCAACGGAGTGACCATAAGTTTCCTAATGCTTACATGTGGTCGTGTTGAAATACATTGTATAATTTGGGAAATATATGTATCGCGGTGCAGAAGTAAATAGTGTTGCCCGGGCATGGAACTCATGTTTGCACTTTAACTGTTTCCATAGTTAACTGTTTACCTTCCATCACTTGATATTTAATACTTACAAAGCATGCAGAAGCATCTCATTAGTCCCTTGACGAGTGCTTAAGAAAAAAAGAGAGTTCATATGGCTGTTTGTTCTGCTTCTCGGTTTCCCTAAGAATTAATGTGTTTGATTCCTCAAAGAGTGATTTAAAGACCATGCATATTTAATAAAACTTGAGACCGTGTTAATATTTTGTAGTTTGTCATCATTATGTAGATGTGGCATTCCCACTATTGTCCGTGCGTATCCAATTGTACTTTAGACACTAACTTGTAAAGTTAGATAGCAGCTAGCAGCTAACCCGTCGATTAGCTCACTTAAATGTTAGCTACTTTATATCTTTTTTTGTCTCACTTACATCTATTATTATCATTTCTTACGGAATGGGAAGCAGGACAGGAGGCAGTCCAAGTCATGGAAATGATGATGATGATGATGATGATGATGATGATGATGATGATGATGTCGATGATGGCAAGGACCGAGAAGATAACTATGGTGCGGGTGATCTGTATGGTGATGATGATTACTATGGTGATGATCCGTATGGTAACTATGGTGATGAGCCATATGGTAACTACTATGGTGATGATGGTGATGATTACTGGTGAGCAATATGGTTACTATGGCGATGATCGGAATATAAATTTGATGATGTTCAAGTCATGCCAAACTGATGTTCAGCTAGATATTTTAAACACTTTAGTTTATGATTATTTTATTTTAGTGGACAATTTAGCTTATGCAAAAAGTGACCCTTCTATGTTCTGTATTTGATATTTCCTATATGGATGATTCTGGTTAATGTGATTTCGATGCAACTCAACACTTTGTGGGGATATTCTAAATATGACATATGAACAATGCCCGTGTATGAGATTTATTTGATATATGCTAGTATTATGAAATAATGGCCATTGTACTTCTGATATAGCACAACACCCCTTGGTGAAAGTAATGTATGAGAGGTGAGTAATGCCCACGGGTATACGGTCAGCCAAAGGGGACTTCAGATTGTTGGTAAATATATAAACTGAAGGTGTTCACTTGCCCCTCAACTAAATGGATCCCCGAAGGGATGTGTTCATTGTCGATCATTGTACTAACTGACGGTTTGGTTATCCTCATAGTCATGACTAACTCTGATGGTTCAAATACACCGTCGACTATTATGAAAACCAACATGAAGTAATAACCGTGGGACAATAAATACCTAATGGGAAACCGTCAGCTATATGCGTCGCCTGGATAATGCAAGCCAGCTGGTGGACTTAACATGTTTGACGGCTCATCGTCGGCTTATAACCGCGGGCAAAGCTATTACCCGTCCGTATCGTCGGCCATTGGTGTAATGGCCGTCGAAGCATAGCCGACGGTAGATTGCTGACGGTGTACCGTCGGTTTTAGTGTTATTTGACGGGGAAGGAAAATAACCGGCGGTGATCTCACCGTCGAAAATAAGGGGATTTCTAGTAGTGACTATTGAACAACTCCTAGGCCTAGAGGAAATGCCCGTGCTTAAAGAGTCAGAAGTAAAATATCAATATGCTCGCGGCAAACCTCTGGTCAAGCCTGAAGATGTCAAGCTTCTACCAACGAGAATGTATGAATTGCATACGTGGTACATGCAAATAACAACAAATAGCAATGAAGAGTCCCTCACGGTGGGAGTCCAAGAGACGCATTACTTCCATAAAAACGATGTGTGGATTCATTATGCAGAGTTGTTTCAGTTATTCAATCAAGACGCACTTGAGAAATCTTTAGTCGGTTGCTATTGTTTGTAAGTGATTTTTTTCTGTAATTTAAAGTCTCTAGCTAGTTGTGCTCTCGTTCATTACCAGGAATTATCCTCACTATATTTGTTTATGTGGTATTGTGCAGAATGAAGATGTATGAAATGAAACAAGTTGGACGCTATGGCATTGGGTTCATTGATCCAAATACAATTAATCAAAAGATTTGTTAAACTTCATATTTTAGAAAAGACACGGAGAAAAAAATTAAAGAATTTTTGATCCATCTAAACACCCAACCAGAAATACTACTTCCTTACAACTTTGGGTTAGTGTTACTATATACTCCCTCCGTCCCAAAATAAGTGACTCAAATATGACTCCACTTTGCACTAACTTTAGTGCAAAATGGAGTTATTTTTGAGTCACTTATTTTGGGACGGAGGGAGTATATATCTTGTACTACAAATTCTATTTTTTGCTTACTAGATGTTAATAAGTGTTATTGATGAGTTATGCAGTTACCACTGGATCTTGTTAATCGTTGAAGTTGAAAAGGAAAAAGTTGAAGTACTCGACTCGCTATTAAAGGATCCATTCGAATACACAATCGTGAGGGGGCTGCTTGACAGGTAATTTCAATCATTATCGCACTATGGCGGCCGCTTTAATTACTTCATTTCCTGATATCAACTAGTTAATAACTTATTTATCCATTTTCTTTGCCGGCGGGTAGGGCTTGGTCCAAGTTCATCAAACAGGTCTCAGGCGACTGGGCACAACAACTGAAATGGGTGCGACCCAAGGTAATTAAGTATCACTAGCTAGCTAGCTACATCCGTGCATCTCTTTAATTCTAGTTTCAATACCATTATCATGCTTGATTAATTATTACCTGATTGAATTTTATTTTCGTAAAGTGCATGGTGCAGGAGTAGGGGAATAGTTTATGCGGATACTACGTTTGCGAGTACATTCGCATGATCACGTCTGAAAGGAGCATAAACGAAAGAAATTTTTGGGTACGTTTGCCAAAACACTATCCATAATTTTTTTATCATGATCTAGCTAATATATATACACAACTAATATATTCATTTTAATCTCCATCTTGTAGCTGATGGAGATGCGGGGCCAGCTCCTACCAGAGGCTCGGGTATAAGCAATTTAAGAGGAATTAGCTGGATTTCTGCTCGACCAGGTCATAGATCCCAAAGGAGAATATCACTACAAGATCTCCAGAAATTAGCTGCATTTCTGCGGAGCCTGCATATATATATATAATGATGCTCAAATTGTAGGAGAACTTGTATATATATATATATATATATATATATATAATCGCGGTTCTACAAGAAATCCTATTTATATTTATATATATGCACATGCACAACGTGTGTACAGTATGTACGTAGTAGCGTAATATATGTTTAAAATAAAAATTAATCTAATGGAAAACATAAAATTAAAAGGAAAATTAAACCAAAACTAAAAAAATAAATACATTTAGTCCCGGTTGGTGCTACCAACAAGGACTAAAGGTCCCCCAGCCCACGACGTCGTTGGATGCCACGTGGAGGGCCTTTGGTGTCGGGCCGTGTTGAACCGGCACTAAAGGGGGTAGGCTTTGGTTCCCACCCTTTATTGCCGGTTTGAGAACCGACACTAAAGGCCCTTACGACCCGTGACTATAGGCTGGTTCTGCACTAGTGGAAGCAAGCCAATGGTCTGGCGACGGGATGCACACACACATCATGTGGTCCAGTTTAAATTCAGAAGGTTGTCTATGAACTGAAACCAAAAGTCGAATTAAGAAGCACAAATTTAGTGCGGCATCGATCAATAAGCACACATAACAGACCTAGAAAGCATGGATTCTCTAAAGCAACATCATGTTAGCATTGAAGTGAAAGCTCGGAACATTGAAGATGGAAACAAACTAAGACTACGACCAGCCGCCCATCATGGGGATGTGTGTGGTTGTGTCACCTGCGTGCACAATTCACAGCGGTTATTTTTGTTTCCCAATGGAAGCAAACTCGCTAAACCACATAAGCATATATATTACAATTAAGAAGCAAGGGGATTAGGAAGCAAGGGGAGTCGGAAACGTACATGCCAATTTCACAAGAATTGAACGACAGACTTAGTGATCCAAGAAATAATGTACGACACTGACAAATAGGGAATACACAAAAATATTGACATAGAGGACATATCACATGAATCTCAGAACGAAATTATGTTAGATATCAACTAGCAATGAATGACTTAAAAAGCATCAAACGAAGCTTATGCAAGCCTGAAAGTGCGTTATATCGACTAGATGGGGGGATGAATAGGCGATTTTTACAAATTCATCACTTGAGGAATTTCAACTTGAGGAATTTGAAATGTGATGAATAACTAGCAACGGATTAAGTACTCAAGTGCATGAAAAACATAGAAACAACATAGTCATCATGATGAAATGAAACATGCGCAGATTACAAGTAGCGTGATATAGGATAGGCAGGTGACGAACAAGGTAACTTGAAGAATTTGAGGTGAGGAAATTGTGAAAGTCTTCAGTCAAATGCTTCAAACAGTAACGATCAATTTCATCAACACATATGCAAGGAATAGAGGGGTTGAGGAAATAGAACCAGGTAGCTCGATGAAGACAATGTTTTGATGACCCAGTTCCAACTGCTATGACAGTCGTACGTCTGGTTTGGAGCGTCCTGGTATATAAACTAGAGGACACACAGTCCCAGGACACACAGTCCTTACCGTATTCTCCTTGAGCTAAGGTCACAAAGTCCTTGCCCAACACTCATGTTAAGTCTTTAGGGTAGACTTCCAAAACCCTCACAAACTAGTCACCCGGCGATCCACAATTGACTGCTGGATGATCTAGACCAAGGTCACTTCGTGATCCCCAATTGACTCCAGGATGCACTAGACCATGATGCCTAACCGTCTAGAGGATACACAGTCCTCAAAGGTAACAAGCGTCGGTTCCACACATGAATTTCTTCAGTGATGCTTAATCACTTTGGGTTTGGTGGTTTGGTTGTGGGTTTTTCCTCACTGATGATTTTCTCTCAAAGCCCTCGAGGATGGGTTGCTCTCAAATGACAAGTGTCAGTTCTCTCTCGGAGCAGCCAACCAACTAGTGGTTGTGGGCGGTGGCTAATTATAGCCAGGGTGCAACCTAACATGATAAGATATAAATGCCCCCAATGATATGACTGTTATGTGGATATTATGATTGGGGACAGCAGGCGCTAATCACAACAACGGTCGGAATTTCGAACTATGAAAGTCCTCAGTCTTATCATGTTCCTCACTTGTAGGCAATTCGCACTGGCGAAATCCTAACTCCTCAGTCAGATCAATTTCATCAGAGACGAGAAGAACTTTGTCTCTGTCACTGAAGAACTTGACTGAGCTGCAAGAGATTTCCAAAGGCTTCACTCGAAGGGTTGGATAGGTTGAGGATTTTGGAGTTGAGCATCAGTTGGAAATTTTCCTTAGTATTCCCTCGGCCCCCCTTTAACGGTACGGTGTTTCCTATGACTCAATAAAGGAAATGAAACTACGAAAACAAAAGTCTTCATGCTTCATAGTCCTCGTTCATATCTTCAAGGTCACACCAACTTCTTCATTTTCAAAGTCTTCAAGGAATACCAAAGTCTTCAGCAAAGTCTTCACCAAAGTCTTCAGTTGAAGACATGCATTTTTAGGGGTCGGTAATCTCTGAATATATCAAACTCCTCATCGACTTATAGAGCATGTGTACACTCACAAACACATTAGTTCCTTAAACTATAAGTCTTCAATACACCAAAATCACTAAGGGGCACTAGATGCACTTACAATCTCTCCCTTTTTGGTGATTGATGACATATATGTTAACTTTTCAACGGGGATAAACATATGAAGTGAAAATACTGAGTTTGAGGAATTTGATTGCAAGATATAGAAGAACTCCCCCTGAAGATGTGCATTTTTGGAATTTGTTTTGGACTGCAAATGCACATGGCAGGTTAACAACATGGAGAACTCCCCCTATATCTTGTAATTCATACACACATTTAACATATGATATGAAGAATTTCAAATGCATGATGAAAATGGTGTCTGACGAAATTTAGCATGCATGCATTAAGGTACTTGAAGAAATAAGCATGCGGAAAGCAGTTCAAAAGATTCAGACCACCATCGGACTAAAGTTTACAACTCAAACAACAAAAGCTTCAGAAGAGCGAGAGTTGTAACTTAAACAAAAATAGCCCATATGTAGAGACCTGCTTGAAGACTAACTCAAATCCCCCTTGTCATCGAAGACCAAAAGGGATGAAAAAGTGAGGAGTAACACCCTTGAAGAATTTCATCTTGTTGGTGAAGAAGGATCGCCAGTGGTGTTGGGGTCGTTTGTCAATCCAGGGCCTGCCTCAGTGTCGTCAATGTCCTCAGCTTCATCTGTCTCACGTGATGAAAAATATGAACTTGTAACCATCAGAGGAACTTGAACCTTGTGGAATTTCTTCTGAGGAGGATGAGACCTGTCAAAGTTTTGCTGAAAGTCCATGTCCTTGAGTTCCTCAGGAGTCTTGAGATGTGCGAGAATAGCCCATGCGCGATCGAAGATTTCATGCACATAGTAGTGATTTTTCCTCACAAAGTTCTGTGTCACAGTCATGTTCTGAACAATGGAGGCCAACTGACGCATTACCCACTTGTGATTGCGATCGACCTTCTGATGAAGACTTATGAGAAGCTCACGATCAGTCGTCACACGAGGGGAAGACTCTTGAGGATTTTGTGCTGAGGCCTTTGTAGCAGAATCCTGGGTTGTAGTGTCATCATTGGCGGAATAAGATGCAGCTTTGCAGAACTGACCATCCAATGGACGAGTACCTTCATCAAGGATAGCCTTGCCTTTTCCTTCAACTGAGGCAATTGTGCTCTTGAGGACTTCAATCGGGGGCAAGAAGCCAAAGTGATTCTGGAAGTCCGCCTTGAAGGGAACCGAAGACCTTGATCTGATGAACTTCATGATCCAGGGAGCATAAGGCTTCAGTTCAAATGGGGCTAGTGCTGCATTCGCCAATGTCCTCATGAAGAAATCATGGAAGTTGATGGGAATCCCATGAATAATGTTGAATAGCATGTTCTTCATGACTCCCTCCACTTCTTCTTCTTCAGAGTTGTGGCCCTTCTGAGGACATAGGGTGTTGGTGAGAATGCGGTAGACCGTCCTGGGCACATAGAGCAAATCCTTCACAAGGAAGGTTGTCTATTGAGGTTTTCCAAGAGCCAATGGCTTCAGCAGCACTTGCATCAGTTGGTGGGGTAGAGCTGGTTCATCAAACAGGCAACATGCTTCTTCTGAAGGAATTGGGACATGGATTGATCGAAGTAATTTAGATGCTGGAGCAGTGAGGTGAGTAGATCCAGTCATCCAGTCCCAAGACCCAGGAGTTGATGTCAGAGGCATCACCTATGATGTGGAGAGTAGCATAGAATTGAAGAATTATCTCTTCATTCCAATCGTAGATGTCCACACAGAAGGGAAGAAGTCTTGCATCATGAAGAACCACGAGCACCGGCGTGAAGGATGGAATTGTTTCCATATCAGCATGAGGAATTTGATGGTGCTCGAAGACTTTCTTCTTGTCAAACAGAACTGATGCAGAATAATTCCTCTGAGTTGGAGTCTAGAATCTGGTGCGACCGGCCCTTGTTGAGTCATATGGATTAGGGCCAGTGAAGAAAATGTGCTCATCGAAGAAATTAGACTTGAGGAATTTGGGGTGCTTTGAGCCTTTGAATGGCATCCTTGGCTTCGGCTGAAGGTTTGGCTTGAAGTGGCCCTTAATCTCCTTAGGCATAGGAGGAATTTCTTCAGGCTGTGGAATGTGCTGAGCAGTTTCCTTAGTGGCAGTTGGAGCAGTGATGTGATCAGCTGATGCAGCTAGAATTTCTTCAGTGGCTGGAGCGGCCATGTCATCAGATCCTTCGTGAATTTCTTTAGTCTGGGATGGGGACTTAGGAATCTGAGACAGAGGACTGGTCATTGGGGAATTGGGGTGAGCAGCTTCCCAATATTCATCATTGATGACAGGAGTTGTACTGCCAATGTCCACATCCTCATCAATTTCTTCAATGCCGGCCTCTTCAGCAGTTAACTAAGGCTAGGGCGATGATACCTGTGGAGTTGAAGCTTTTGCTTCCACTTAAATTTCTTCATCAATCCACTCTGAGGTAGCAGCAGATTGATTCTTTTCTTCTTGATCATCATTCGAGATGATGTAGTCAACACCAAATGGCACAATTTAATAGGCTGGTGTTGAGGAGATTGGGGTAGCATCAACTGGTTCTTTTGAAGACTTTGGCTGTGTCTTCAATTTCTTCGCAGTTGAGGAATCCGAAGTTGATGATTTCCGTTTTAGCACCTTGTTCTCAGCAGCCTTGGTCTTCTTTGCTTCAGGTACATCTAATGCAGTCATCCTTGAGGGTTCAGTTTCATCAGGGACAACAGTGGAGATTGCCCTGGCAGGTTCTTCAGCGGTCTGACTTTCTTCAGCAGCACTGGCAGTTTCTTCAGTAGGCTGAGCAGATTCTTCGGCCTGAGGAATTTGTGGTTGGGAACGAGATGCAACCCTTGAGTTGTGATCATTGATGACTTTATCAGCTATGTTGACGAAGTGAACCTTGGTGCCTTGCCAATCAGCATAGTATGAATTGAATTACTCACTGAGGTCTTTGATCTCAGACCGCATCTTCACAAGTTCCTCAGAAGACAGATTCAGAACATTTTTCTTCAAGAAATGCTCTTTCTTGTACTGAGCCGTCTTGGTTTGTCTGGCCTTCCCGTACGTCCATTTTTCTTTAGCTATGAAAGCTGTGATGATGGTCATGACCAGGAGGCAGCTTCAAGTCATCAATGGGCGTTTTGGGATCCTTGTGCCACATGTCAACGAAGTTCAGCACAATTTTTGGATCAAGAAAAAGAGGAATTTGAGTGCCCTTTGCTTGAGCCACTTGTTGTTGCTGGTTTCTGATGATTTCAACCAGTTCCTCATCATCAGCTTCATCTGAGGAATCTGATGGTATTGTGAATGCCACCTTCTTGGGTTGGGGACTAGGTCAAATGCCTCGTCCAGCAGTTGCTTTCATTTTCCTCAGTGAAGGACCGCTTGAGGAATGTGCTTGGGTTGAAGAACTTGCTGATGCCCCATAAGAAATTAAGAATCCCTCAGTCCTTTGGCATGATGCAAGATGCATAGGAATTGAGGACTTAGCAGCAGCAGAGGACTGAGCATTTACTGATCCAGTGGCTAAGGCCTTTGAGGGCTGATCTTGAGGATTCTGCTGAGATGATTTTGAAGTTCAAGAAGTTGACTTCACATCAGATTTCTTCATCATCATTTTCTTTGGAGCACTTGCAGAGGCTCCGGCAGTGGTAGCAACAACAGAGTCTTCATTGAATTTCTTCATAGCCTCTTTTGCTCTCTTCGCCAGCTTGGCTTGTTGTTTGTCTCATACATGAGGAAAGTCATTACCAGTCTTGAGACTAGTGGGATCAGCAATTTGATTTTGAGCCAAGGGAGGCCTGCTGCAAGGAGGTTTCATAGCGAATTTCATCATATATTTAGGAGTGACATAATGATATTCCTTCCACTCCTTTGCCCATCTTCTCTCAATTTTCTGTAGACGAATCTTTCTCTGCTTAGTTGTCTCTTTGCCATAAGTTGCTTCATCGGGCGTGCAATATTCCTCATACAAGTCCTTAGGAATTTCAAAGGCAGTCTGCACAACTGGTTTCTTTCCACCTTTCTGTGGCTCCTTTCCATCAGCCATTTTCTTTGGTTGAGGAATCTGAACTCTTGAAGATTCTGAAGAGGTGCACAGTTTTTCTTCAAGATGAGAACCTAGTGATTCATCAGCGGACATGTTTGTACCTGTGAACAGAGTATAGGTGCGAGGAATTTGAAGAGGTCCTATGCGTTCTCAGAAGTTTTTCAATAAAATCAAGTGTGAGGAATTTGACCATGGGTGTCTTGAGGAATTTCACTAAGTGTTCTTTGTCTTAGGT
Source organism: Hordeum marinum (assembly GCA_022496015.1). Taxonomy (NCBI): domain Eukaryota; kingdom Viridiplantae; phylum Streptophyta; class Magnoliopsida; order Poales; family Poaceae; genus Hordeum; species Hordeum marinum. Next base: position 395,158,025 of record CM039672.1, read on the forward strand.
TCCAGAGTGTGCAAATTTTTGAGGATTCACACAATTGAGGAATCTTGAAGAAAATCATAACTTAGGGAAAAACATCAAGTGTATGAACATGTAAGGTGCTTTAGAATGAGATTCTTGAAGAATAAACACCTTTGAGAAAATTGAGGAATAACCGAAGATCAAACAAGGGTAGTAAAATAGATTTTATTTACCTTGATGAAGAACACAACGAACTGTGAGAAGAAATCTAGGAAGTTCGTCAGTCCATACCTCCCACGCCCTAGCTTGGCAGAGGGAGACAACTACAATGGCAGTGGGGTGAAGACTTCCGCGACTGTTGCGAGTATGACGACGGAGAGGTTGAGGCAGTGAAGCTCTTCCACACCGTCGGTGATGAGTTTAGTAGCGGCGCTAGTTTTGAGCTCGGGAGAGAGGAGGAGTGAGGAGTAACCGAGCACAATACGATGAGGGAAGGGGTATTTATAGCGGAGGTGAAAACCAATCTGTCCGAAGATTTTGAACCAGATTGCCCCTGACGCTTGCTCTCCACGCGACATGTGTCACCCATGTACTGAGAAGTGGCGATAGTGGGGAATCGTGGGTTATCCAGTCGTGGGAATCGGAACAGTTTGAGCAGGAAACGCCGAAAATTTTGATGGTGAAAATTTTAAAGTTTCCGTTTGCAAATTCTTCAGCTATCAAGGACAAAGTGAAGACTTTGAACGAGTTTCAAAGTAGAACGTGTATGAAGAATTTGTGAACGGACTGGGTTGATTTTAGCATAGAGGGGAAAAGGGTCCGATCACATTCACTTAGATAAAAATCAACTTGAAGAATGAGCAATAAGTGGATGCTATTGAGGACATTGAAAACTCATATATATATATATATATATATATATATATATATATAGTCAATGAAGAACATCAGTTTCATAGTTTGAAGAATTTTAAAATTTGAAGAATTTGCAAAGTTGAGGAATTTGCAAATTTTGAGGAATTTGAAAATTTGAAGAATTTGCAAAATGACGAAAAAGCTCAACTTTGAAGAATTTCAACTATGGTTGGTGGCGTGACCCACCGTATAAGAATGATGACTTCAGACACCGCTTACAATTGTCGTAGGGTTCTAAGAATCAAATTCTTCATTAATTTCTTCACACTTAGAGGGTTATTCTTCATTGATTGAAGAAAAACTTTACTTCGTGTGTTGCACATCTAGGTCATCAATTTTGCATAAGTGTTAGGATGTGTGTCCTTTTTCAAAAAAGACTTTAAGATTTTAAGATATTTAGCTCACACTGCAACTTGCAAAATCTCTTTTCATCCAAGGGCTTTGTGAAGATATCGACTAGTTGTTCTTCACTGGGAATGTGGTCGATGGAGATGTCACCCTTGAGTACGTGATCTCGAAGAAAGTGATGACGAATCTAGATGTGCTTGTTCTTGGTATGTTGAACTGGGTTGTAAGCAATCTTGATGGCACTCTCATTGTTGCAGTAGAGAGGCACATTCTTCAACTTGATGCCATAGTCCTTGAGGGTTTCCTTCATCCCCAGCAACTGAGCGCAACATGAACTAGCAACAATGTACTCAGCTTCAGCAGTAGATAGTGACATGCAGTTCTGCTTCTTCGAGGACCAACAGACTAAGGATCGTCCGAGGAAATGACATGTGCCTGAGGTTGACTTACGATCCACGCAATCTCCAGCATAGTCAGCATCAGAGTATCCGACGAGGTGAAGATTTGAGCCCTTGGATACCATAATCCAAGCGTTGGTGTGCGATCTAAGTATCGAAGACTATGTTTCACAGCCTTATGGTGCGATTCCTTTGGTGTTGCTTGGAATCGGGCACACATGCAAACACTCAGCATAATATCAGGCCTAGATGCACATAGATACAATAATGAGCCAATCCTGGAGCGATATACCTTTTGATCGAAAATCTTTACCATTTTCGTCACTGTAGAGGTGACCTTTTGAAGGCATTGGAGTTTTGACGCCTTTGCAATCTTGCATGTCGAATTTCCTTAGAACATCCTTGAGGTATTTTTCTTCAGATATGAAGATGTCATTGTCTTAGTGACGAATTTGAAGACCTAAGAAGAATTTCAACTGTCCCATCATAGACATTTGATATTCTTCACTCATCATATAGCCAAATTCATCACTGTAACGTTTGTCAGTACAACCAAAGATAATATCGTCTACCTATATTTGGCATACGAGCAATTCATTGGCATAGGATTTAATGAAATGAGTTGGGTCGAGTGAACCGGGTTTGAAGCCTTTCTTCATGAGGAATTCCTTCAGAGTGTCGTACCACGCCCGAGGGGCCTGCTTGAGGCCATAGAGGGCCTTGTTGAGTCTCAAGACTTTGTCAGGATGCTTAGGGTTGAGCAACATATACTTATTCCTCAAGCTTACCATTGAGGAATGCACTTTTCATGTCCAGTTGATATAAGATGATATCATGATGGTTAGCATAAGCGAGCAATATGCGAATAGCTTCAAGTCTAGCAACAGGTGCAAAAGTTTCATCAAAGTCAATTCCTTCAACCTGTGTGTAGCCTTGTGCTACAAGACGAGCCTTATTCCTTACCACAAGGCCCTTTTCATCTTGCTTGTTGTGGTAGATCCACTTGGTACCTATGATGTTATGCTTGCGAGGATCTGGCCGCTTGACAAGTACCCACATGTTGTTGAGCTTGAATTGATGCAATTCCTCTTGCATAGCTTGAATCCACTCAGGCTCCTTGAATGCTTCATCAACTTTGGTGGGATCTATGATAGAGAAAAAAGCAAAGTGCCCACAAAAGTTAGTCAAATGTGAAGCTCTTGAGCAAGTGAGGGGACCTAGTGCATTGATGTCATCGATGATTTTTTCAATCTGCACTTCATTTGCAACTCTTGGGTGAGCAGGTTGACGTGGCTGGGGATTTTCTTCAGCACCATTTTCTTCAGGTGTATCAGCATGAATATCTTCATTCGTTGGAATGACTTCCTCAGTGGGTATGATGTCTTTAGTATCCTTCATCTTAATGGATTCCTCGGGAGACTATTCATCTAACACAGAAGGCAGGTGCTCTCTTTGCGAGCCGTCAGTTTCATCGAACTGCACATCTATAGTTTAAACAACCTTGTGGTGGTAGGTGTTGAAGACTCTCTAGGTGTGCGAGTCCTTTCCGTAACCAAGCATAAAACCTTCATGTGCTTTCGGTGCAAATTTAGAACTATGGTGAGGATCTCTAATCCAGCATTTTGCACCGAAGACTTTGAGATAACTTACATTGGGTTTCTTGCCAGTCATAAGTTCATACGAAGTCTTCTTGAAGAATTTGTGAAGATATACCCTGTTGATGATGTGGCCTAAAGTATCAATTGCCTTGGTCCAGAAGCGACGAGGAGTCTTGTATTCATCAAGCATGGTGCGAGCCATCTCAACAAGAGTCCTGTTCTTGCGCTCCACGATGCCGTTCTGCTGAGGAGTATATGGGGCAGATAACTCATGAGTAATACCAAGTTCATCAAGATATTCATCAAGATTGGTGTTCTTGAACTTAGACCCATTATCACTCCTGATATGATTGATCTTGACGCCGAAGTTCGTCGAGGCCCTTGAAGCAAATCGTCTGAACACATCCTACACTTTAGACTTGTACAAAGTAATATGCACCCAAGTGTAACGAGAGTAATCATCAACAATGACAAAGCCATACAAACTTGAAGAATTTGTTACTTTGGAGTAATGAGTGGGGCCAAAGAGATCCATGTGAAGCAATTCAAAGGGTCGAGTTGTGGTCATGATTGTCTTCGAGGGATAATTGGATATGGTCATCTTCCTAGACTCACATGCACCACAAAGGTGGTCCTTGAGGAATTTGACACGTTCAATGCCAATGACGTGCTTTTTCTTCTTGAGCGTGTGCAAGTTCCTCATACCAGCATGTCCAAGTCATCGATGCCACAACCAGCCTTCTGAGGACTTTGCAAGTAGGCATGTGGCAGGCTGAGGACCTGTAGAGAAATCAACAATATACAAGTATCCTCTCCTAAAGCCTTCGAAGAATTTGTAATTGTCAGATTCCATGATGACAACACAACGATATTTTCCAAATACGACAATCATATCAAGATCACAAAGCAATGAGACAGACATAAGGTTGAACCTGAGGGATTCGACAAGCATCACCTTATCCATGGTTCGGTCCTTTGAGATTGCAACCTTACCTAGACCCAATACCTTGATTTTTTCCCCTGTCTCCATAGGTGATATGCTTCCGATGAGATGGAGCAAGTGGTAAATTCATCAGAAGACTCTTGTCACCAGTCATGTGATTTGTGCATCGACTATCGAGGACCCACTCAGTAGCATTTGGAGGTTCATCCTGTAGATGAATTAGTACAACTTACAAACTCATATGCTTTAGAGTGAAGAATATGACATCAATTTCATTAGACATAATTTCATCACAAGGTAGTAAGCAAGTAGTGTGAGGACGTGAGAAATGACGAATTCATTTCAACATGGTTAGCTTGCGTCCTTTCAAGCATTTCCTCAGGTCTCCAGCAAATTTATCAGAAATTCAAGTTCATTTGGAGACCTGACCCTGCATAAGAAATTAGTTCAATTTTTTCACCACCCACATCTGGAGGGGTGGCAAAGAGTTCATCATTCTGCGAGCACCATATGAGAAGGGAGGCATTGAAGCAAGTGCGCTTCGTTTCACAGGGCGAGGGTTAGAGTAATCATATGAATAAGCAGAGAAATTCTTCGAGGACTTATGAACATAATGATTTTGAGAATAATGCACATATTCAGAACTCTTAGATTTTTCCTACGAAACAGACGCATTAGCACAAGAATGATGTTTTTGACCATTTGAGGAATTTGGTCCAAGTGAAGACTTTGGTCTATATGAGGAATTTGATCTGGGGTTCCTATTCTTCATGAGTGGTGTCGTGAGGACATTCACTTGAAGATTTTGTAGGTAGCTCTTGGGAACCCAGATTTTCTTCATAGGAGGACCGTTCCTGCAGTTAGTTCCAACAAATCTAGCAAATACTTCACCTTTCTGATTTTTGAAGAATTTGTAGTTGGAGTCAAGTGACTCATCAGAGGAATATGAAGTTTCACAAGTAAAGCCAGATAAAGAGGATGGATCTACAGGAGGTCCTTTTGCACCAACCCATGAGGTTTTGGGGTACTAGTCAGGTGTCAAGTAGGATCCATCGGTGTTGAGTTTCCTCACAAAGGCAACACCCTCTTTCCTAGGGTTCCTGATCAGGATATGCTTTTTGAGGACATCGCAAAGGGTTTGATGCCCTTTGAGACTTTTGTACATGCCTGTCACATACAATTCCTTCAACCCTGCATTTTCGTCAGTGATACTTATGGTATCCTCAGATGAGGAATTTGGGACCACTGGAATAGTTGAAGAATTTCCAGCAATAGAAGCATTTGAACATTCAGGTGAAGAATTAGCAGTTTCACGTTCGATGCATTTCAAACAAGGTGGGACAAATTCTTCCTGAGCGGTACTGATCTATTGAGCCAGTAAGGAATCATTTTCCCTTTGGAGATCCTCATGTGACACCCTTAGTTTCTCAAGATCTTGCTTTCTTTGAAGAAATTCATAAGAAAGCTTCTCATGATCGGCTAAGAGAGCATTATGATGACTCTGAAGGTTATCATACTTTGTCTGAAGACTTTTGAGATCGTCAGACAGAGTTTGAGTCCGATCCACTTCCTCATTCAATAGATCATCACTTTTGTCTAGCATTTTTTGAAGCTTTTCAAGTGCACTTTGTTGCTTAGTGGCAATATTAGCAAGTTTGGCATAGCTAGGTTTCACTTATTGATCAGCTTCACAATCAGTTGATTCAGAGGAGTGATGCTTATTATGTACCTTGGAACCTTTTGCCATAAGACAAAGTGAGGAAGATGAATCAGGACCTAATTCCTGGGATTTGAGGATTTTCTTGAGTTCAATGAACATGGGGTCTTGACGAGTGCGATAGCCTTCATTGATGTCCATGATCCTATCCCAGATGAGCTTGGCATTTTGAAGATGACAGATGCCCTTGAACATGACGCTTGATAGGCTTCAGCAGATGATGTTCCTCGCCTGAGCATCAAGTTGAGTGTACTTATGAATTTCCTTAGCATTTGCCATCTTGCAAAGTTCAGTCAGTCCAAGTTCTGTAACAGTCCATAGCTCACTATTCATAGACATCAGATGCTTCTTCATCAGAACCTTCCACTTAGGATATTCAATGTCATCAAGATTGGGACATTCTGTGACTGACTTGATGCCTTTTGCCATGAAATAGTAAGTAGGAGCATAGTCATCATTGACTCCGTCAAAGTCATTGGAGTAGTCAATTTCTTCATTGTTGAAGATGGACTTGCTAACAAAGGCAGTATCGAGAGCAAGGCTAGCGACACCAGATTCAGATTCCACCTCAGATTCTTCCTCTTCTTGAGATTCTTCTTCTGAGTCCATTTCCTTGTCAATGAAAGCCCGAGCCTTTCTGGAACCATTCTTCTTGTGCATTGAGGACTTTGAAGATGAGGACTTCGCAGATGAGGACTTTGAAGATTTCTTCTTTTTCTTTGAGTCATCAAAACTGTCATCCTTGTACTTCTTCTTCTTCTTCTTCTTCTTTGCTTCTTTTTCCTAGAGAGGACAGTCAGAGATGAACTGACCAGATTTCTTGCATTTGTGTTAAGTTCTTTTCTTGTAGTCATCTGAGGAATCTGATTTCCTCAAACCACTTTTTGATGACTTTCCAAATCCACCTCTCCTTGAGAACTTCTGAAATTTCCTCGCGAGCATTGCTATCTCCTGACTCAGTTCTTCAGGATCACCAAGGCTACTATCAGAATCTTCGCCTTCGGATGAGGAAATTGCTTTTGCCTTGAGAGCATGAGATCTTCCATAGCTTGGCCCGTAGAGGTCTCTCTTCTCAACTTGTTGGAATTCATGAGTATTAAGTCTCTCAAGGAGGATCAATTTACTTGTAGTCTCCACGCTCTTGAATCATCAAAGCCAGAGTATCGAATGAGGAATCAAGAGATCTTAGCAGTTTCTTCACCACTTCATGGTCAGTGATATCAGTGGCACCCAATGCTCATTGGAGATATCAGTGAGACGATCGAAAGTTTGCTGGACATTTTCATTGTCAAGTCTCTTGAAGCAGTTGAAGAGATTGCGAAGAACATCAACACGAGAGTCACGTTGAGTGGAAACACCTTCGTTGACTTTGGATAGCCTATCCCAGATAAGCTTAGCAGTCTCCAAAGCACTCACTCTATCATACCGACCTTTGCTCAGATGGCCACAGATGATATTCTTTGCTTAAGAATCGAGTTGCTTGAATCTCTTCATATCAGCAGCAGTAACAGTCGAAGAAATGCGGGGAACACCATTTTCCACAACGTACCAAAGATCATTGTCAATTGCCTCAAGATGCATGCACATCTTGTTGTTCCAGTAGGGATAGTCCATCCCATCGAAGGTAGGACATCCTACGGAAACCTTGACCATACCAGCAGTCGACATAACTAGAACTCAAAGTGGTTAAACCAAAATCACACAGAACAACGGAGTACCTTGCTCTGATACCAATTGAAAGTGCGTTATATCGACTAGCGGGGGGGGGGGTGAATAGACGATTTTATAAATTCATCGCTTGAGGAATTTCAACTTGAGGGATTTGAAATGTGATGAATAACTAGCAGCGGATTAAGTACTCAAGTGGATGAGAAACATAGCAACAGCATAGTCATCATGATGAAATGAAACATGCACATATTACAAGTAGCGTGATACAGGATAGACATGTGAGGAACAAGGTAACTTGAAGAATTTGAGGTGAGAAAATTGTGTAAGTCTTCAGTCAAATTCTTCAAACAGTAACGATCAATTTCATCAACACGTATGCAAGGAATAGAGGGGTTGTGGAAATAGAACCAGGTTGCTCGATGAAGACAATGGTTTGATGACCCAGTTCCAACTCTTGTGACAGTTGTACGTCTGGTTTGGAGCGGCCAGGTATTTAAACTAGAAGACACACGGTCCTTACCATATTCTCCTTGAGCTAAGGTCACAAAGTCCTCGCCCAACACTCACGGTATGTCTTCAGGGTAGACTTCCAAAACCCTCACAAACTGGTCACCCGGCGATCCACAATTGACTGCTGGATGCTTTAGACCAAGGTCACTCCGTGATCCCCAATGGACTGCAGGATGCACTAGACCATGACACCTAACCGTCTGGAGGAAACACAATCCTCAAAGGTAACACGCGTCGGTTCCACACAAGAATTTCTTTAATGATGCTCAATCACTTTGGATTTGGTGGTTTGGTTGTGGGTTTTTTCCTCACTGATGATTTTCGCTCAAAGTCCTCGAGGATGGGTTGCTGTAAAATGACAAGTGTCAGTTCTCTCTCGGAACAGCCAATCAACTAGTGGTTGTGGGGGGTGTCTATTTATAGCCAGGGTGCAACCTGACATGATAAGACATAAATGCCCCCAATGATATGACCGTTATGTGAATATTATGATTGGGGACAGCAGGCACTAAGCACAGCAACGGTCGGAATTTTGAACTATGAAAGTCCTCAGGCTTATCATGTTCCTCACTTGTAGGCAATTCGCACTGGCGAAATCCTAACTCCTCAGTCAGATCAATTTCATCAGAGACCAGAAGAACTTCGTCTCTGTCACTGAAGAACTTGACTGAACTGCAAGAGATTTCCAAAGGCTTCACTCGAAGGGTTGGATAGGTTGAGGATTTTGGAGTTGAGCATTAGTTAGAAATTTTTCTTAGTATTACCTTGGCCCCCTTTAGCAGTACGGTGTTTCCTATGACTCAAAGAAAGAAAATGAAACTACGAAAATAAAAGTCTTCACGCTTCATAGTCCTCGTTCATATCTTTAAGGTCACACCAACTTCTTCATTTTCAAAGTCTTCAGGGAATACCAAAGGCTTCAGCAAAATCTTCACCAAAGTCTTCAGTTGAAGACATACATTTTTAGGGGTCAGTAATCTCCGAATATATCAAACTCCTCATCGATTTATAAAGCCTATGTACACTTACAAACACATTAGTTCCTTAACCTATAAGTCTTCAATACACCAAAAATCACTAAGGAGCCATAGATACACTTACAAAACCTAGATCTGACGATGATAGGATGGGGAATCCTGCATTAATCCACTAGTCCTGGTCTCTTTCTCCAACCGAGACAGCGCTCCAGCAAGGTTATCGGAGGCCAAATCTGCAGGTGTAGCAGGGCCCGATCCTAGATTTAGACACGACGGTGACGAAGGCTACGATCTCGTCAGTGAGCAATTCTCCGCGCAGCTGCCGGATGGGATGGAGCACCAGAGTGCAACGGAGGCCAAGCCATACATGGGTGGGTCAGGCACCCATGTTGGGAAAGATAGCAGAGGCGGCGAGGATCATCGCAAGCTCGACGCTGAGCACGAGCTGAGCAGGAGAGACGAGGGAGAGTTAGTTCCGGCGATTAATTGGGGAAGAAATTATGCGATGTGAGCCTGAACATCGGATGGAGATAGAGCATCTTTCAACCCGTGAGATTAAAATACAAATCGACGACGTCCGCGGGGTCTAGCGAATAGACGTCTGTACCCAAGCGTTTCTCACGTAGCCTGACAGGGTGACACATCGTAAAAATAAAAAAGAACACGAGGCAAAAAAATATCAAATAAGTAGAGTAATTGAAGGGAGTGGTACTGACTGGACACATGCAGATGCATCTACCGATGGCGCCACGGTCTACGGATCTCCTTAGACTTGGCGCACAGGCATGGAGACACGATCAGCGCCATACAAGCACGGCAGCCGCCACAGCAGCGCGACGCCGCACACTCTCCATACCCCGCGGCCATGCGGGTCGCCTCCGGTGCTCCGTCCTTGCGATCCTGCCGCGTAGTATCCCTGTGATCCTGCCGCGACACCCGCAGTGCCGCCCAGAACACCGGTAGCCCCGCTGGCACCGATTCCCGTGCCCGGCCCCGGCCGGCCGGAGCCGCTGGCGCTCCTCCCACCGCCGACGCTGCCTGAACCTTTCCCGCCGCTCGACGATCCTCCGACGCTCCTCCCGCCCCCTGCGCCTCCTCCCCCTCCTCCCCTCCCACCACTGGCACCTCCACCACCTCCGCCTCCGCCTCCGCCACCGCCGGCGCAGCAGGCGCCCTGGAAGCGCGCGGCCACACAGATCAGCACTAGCAGCAGCGCTCCGAGTAGCTTCGCTTGGCCTCGCATGGTCGTCCCGCCTGGGACTGCGAATCTCCTTCGCCGTCGTCTTCGCTGGTCAGATGAACAAACCTCACTCCACCTCTGGTTGTTGCGCGTTGTGTGGAAGGTCACTCCCGTGTCTGTGTCTCCCGCACGTTGGGGCCAGCCTGCTTGTGATAGGCTGATGGAGATACGTCGGTGCGGAGAAGTCAGACTGATGACGCGTCCAGCAGCCGGTGCCCGCGTGAAGACGACACCTGGCGCAGCACGATGATCTTCAATCGGCCACGCGAGATTTCGTCTGCGCAGGGAGAAAGCCAACCGCATCACGTTTGTGGCTGTACAGACTACAGAGAACGATGAGAGAACCTTATCTCTTTGTCTACTTGACATTTTAGCACTTCTCGTTACACTTAATTAATGGCATATAAGTCTATAACTAGCATATATATAGGTCCATGAGTTCTCTATTTTTACGCAGTTATACTCTCAATCCTATGCTATTTTCTATTGCAGGCTGTCAGGCTTGATACTACTTCCACACAAGCCTTCAGGCTTATTGTTATCTTAGATTTTGGTTAATAACTTGTAGTATCATATTGGTTGAGTCCCAAGGCATTGACCCAATGTTATTGGGTGCGTCGATCATTTCATCCGGAATGGATCCCAAGATACTAAGCGCAACAACTATATTCTGCAATTGCAAATCTTGACATAAATTCAAAATAATATTACAAAGTGTCATACTTAATATGACTACATCAAATTTTATTTATCAATCACAAGGTAATGATGGCATATATACTCCCTCCGTTCCTTTATATAAGGTGTATTTGTTTTTAAAAAAGTACAACGAGGCCATTCTTGACCAAGTTTTAGGAAAAATATATCAATATGCACAATACAAAATTTATACCATTTGATCCATCACGAAAAGTGGTTTCATATTTTATTTATTTGGTATTGTAGATGGTGTTACACTAGTAGAAAACAGGGCTTTGGTCTAGGCCTGAAATGCCATTAATATCGGTTCACTCACGAACCGGGACCCATGATGGCATTGGTCCTGGTTCGTGAGGCTATGGCGCCGGCCGGGCCTCGTGGGCCATAGGTCCCGGTTCGTCTGACCCCATTGGTCCCGGTTCCAGACACGAACGGGGACCAATGGGCATCGCTGCTGGCCCACAATCATTGGTCCCGATTTGTGGCTGGAACCGGGACCAAATGAGGTCCTTTAGTCCCGGTTCCAGCCACAAACCGGGACCAATGGTTGGCCTATATATACGCCCTGCCCGCGAGCAGAGCAATGCCCTGCTCTGTTTTTTTGCCCGGCCGTGGGAGAGCTTTGTGGTGCTCTAGCTCACCTCCTATGCACATGAGGTGTTTGATGAAATGCCCGAGCCACACTTTAGCTTTCTCCTCTTGATGCTCCTTGTCCAAGCTTCATTTTCCTCAAGATTTGTCTAGGTTTGGTGGTCCGTCCTGTCCCATCCCTGTCCTCACCGCCGTCTATCGCCCGCGCCCATCTCGGCGACGGCACCATCGTGGTTAGCCTCTTCTTCTTATCTTCTTTCTTAAAGAAAAAAGTTCTTACTTGTATGATTTAGATAGATACTTGTGTAATTTTCTTATTTTGTTATTGTTTGTTATTATCTAGTGCGATGGTTTTGGTATCCGCCTCCGTTGGCCCTCGTCCTGTCTATGATTCGGATGTGGTATATATTATATTTTATAACTATTTCTTTTATTTAGTGTTTATGACAATTATGCCGACCAACGTGACATAGATTTTTTAATCTAGGAGGTATGTGAACCGGAAATTCCAACCGACATATAAATTATTATCGAGAAGTTAAATTTGGTTGAAAAGGAAAACAATTACTTGAAAGAAAAATTACAAAGAGTTGAAGAGGAGAACATGAAGTTGGAGTTCCATATTGCTGATATCGTCGACGATCACAAGATTAAGATGGATGCAATGCGCTTGAAGATTAGAAAGATTAAAAAATATGCCATTCATACTGAGGCTTGGTATCATTATGCCGTTGGATCAATTGGTACATTAGTTGCGGTTATGATCGCATTTGTTGTTCTATTGAAGTCTTTTACATATTTTCAATGTATGTTTTAATTAGATGCTCTAGAGAGCATTATGTTGTTGAATCATGAGAACTATGTATGAACCTTATGTATTTATTTTGATCACTACTGTACTTTGGCTTAATGTGATGATGAATTTCTAGTAATTTGGTCACTTCTCTATTCATGATATGTTGTAATGGTTTTTAATATACTTTATTGTATAACGCACGTAGATGAACCGACATTGGATGTACGGTGGCGACGCACCTCCGAGTATATTAAGGGTCTGCATAATTTTCTCGAAGCATCTGAGGCAAACAAGCAGAATGGTTTTATGCATTGTCCAAGTACTATGTGTGAGAATATGAAGGCTTTCTCCTACTTGAGAAGGGTTTTATGCCACACTATAATGTTTGCACTAAGCACGGAGAAATAGGGGTTTATGATGGAAGACAACGAAGAAGAAGAGGATGATGAAACCTATGTGCCTCCTGAATACAGTGATGCTGCAACGGGGGAAGCTGAAGATCAAGAGGAACCAGACGATGTGCCCGATGATGATCTTCGTCGGGTCATTTTTGATGCAAAGAGACAATGCGAAAGTGAAAAGGAGAAGTTGAAGTTCGATCGCATGTTAGAGGATCACAAAAAAGGGTTGCACCCCAATTGCGAAGATGGAAACGCAAAGCTCGGTACCACACTAGAATTGTTGGAGTGGAAGGCAGAGAATGGTGTACCTGATAAAGGATTTGAGAAGCTACTGAAAATATTGAAGGAGAAGCTTCCAAAGGATAACGAATCGCCCGACAGTACGTACGCATCAAACAAGGTTGTATGCCCTCTAGGATTGGAAGTGCAGAAGATACATGCATGGCCTAATGACTGCATTCTCTACCGTGATGCATATGAGGATTTGAACGCATGCCCGGTATGCGGTGTACTGCGGTATAAGATCAGACGAGATGACCCTGGTGATGTTGACGGCGAACGCCCCAGGAAGAGGGTTCTTGCCATGGTGATATGGTATGCTCCTATAATACCATGGTTGAAACGTCTGTTCGAAACAAAGTAATGTCAAGTTGATGCGATGGTACAAAGAGGACCGTAAGAAAGACGGGAAGTTGAGAGCACCCGCTGACGGGTCGCAATGGAGAAAGATCGAGAGAAAGTGGAGCGACTTTACATGTGACCCAAGCAACGTATGGTTTGGTTTAAGTGCAGATGGCGTTAATCCTTTTGGGGAGCAGAGCAGCAAGCATAGCACATGGCCTGTGACTCTATGTATGGGTAACCTTCCTCCTTGGTTGCACATGAAGCGGAAGTTCCTATGATGCCAGTGCTCATCCAAGGCCCTAAGCAACCCGACAATGACATTGATGTGTACCTAAGGCCATTAGTTGATGAAATTTTACAACTATGGAATGGAAGAGGTGTACGTGTGTGGGATGAGAAAGAACAGGAGGAATTTGACCTACATGTGTTGCTGTTTGTAACCATCAACGATTGGCCTGCTCTTAGTAACCTTTCAGGACACACAAACAAGGGATACCACGCATGCACACACTGTTTAGATGAATCCGACAGTATATATTTGTACAAATGCAGGAAGGATGTGTACCTGGGGCATCGTCGATTTCTTCCAACCAACCATCAATGTCGAAAGAAAGGAAAGCATTTCAAAGGTGAGGCAGATCACCGGAAGAAGCCCTCTTCTCCGTACTGGTGATCACATACTTGATATGGTTAATGATTTACAAGTAATCTTTGGAAAGGGTCATGGCGGACTATTTGTCCCGACTAACGATGTGGGATGCACACCCATGTGGAAGAAGAAATCTATATTTTGGGACCTACCCTATTGGAAAGACCTAGAGGTCCGCTCTGCAATAGACGTGATGCTCGTGACGAAGAATCTTTGCGTAAACCTGCTAGGCTTCTTGGGAATGTATGGGAAGACAAAATATACATCGAAGGCACGGGAGGAACAACAACATATGCACGGAGAAGACGGCATGGATCCAAAGCAGTTTCAGGGCCATGCCAGCTACGCTCTTACCAAAGAAGAGAAGGAAATCTTCTTCGAATGCCTGCTCAGTATGAAGGTCCCAACTGGCTTCTCGTCGAATATAATGGGAATAATAAATATGGCAGAGAAAAAGTTTCAGAACCTAAAGTCTCATGACTGTCACGTGATTATGACGCAACTGCTTCTGGTTGCATTGAGGAGGCTTCTACCGGAAAACGTTCGATTAGCCATTGTGAAACTATGTGCATTCCTCAATGCAATCTCTCAGAAGGTGATTGATCCAAAAATCCTACCAAGGTTAAGGAGTGATTTGGTGCAATGTCTTGTTAGTTTCAAGCTAGTGTTCCCACCACTAGTAGAAAACAGGGCTTTCGTCACAGCTCGATCTACACATTAGTCCCGGTTGCCTTACGATCCGGGACTAATGTGAGCATTAGTCCCGGTACGAGCGGCTATGGCGCCGGTTGGGCATTAGTCCCGTCTCGAGCGGGACCTTTAGTCCCGGTTGGAGACACCAACCGGGACTAAAGGGACACCCTTTAGTCCCGGTTCGTGTCTCCAACCGGGACTAAAGGTTTGGGGCTTTAGTCCCGGTTTGTATCTCCAACCGGGACTAAAGGTCTACCTTTAGTCCTGGTTAGAGATACCAACCGGTACTAAAGGGTTTTGAATTTTTTTTTGTTTTTTCTGTTTGTTTTCTGTTTTTAGTTTCTGTTTTAAATTGCTTATATCTTTTAGGATATTTGATGTTTTTGAGTGATTCTTTCTGCATTAGATTCAAAATTTTGTCTAGTTTGTGTTTGTGCAATTATTTTTCAAATTTGAATGGTTTAAATTTGAATTCATTCAAATTTTCTTCAAACCCTAGATTGTGAATAACTTGAGTTTAAAAATAGTTTTTAATTTAATTAATTTTGCTCCTAGGCACATGTTAGATGGTGCATGTTGAGCGCACAAAAATTATGGAGTTGAAATAAGTTTAAAAAATGAAATGCCTTTGTAACAGATGATTTTTTGTCCAAAACCCTGATACTTCGAAAGGGATTGTCCAGTTTGTACATGAAGTGCATCTAGTTTTTATCGTAACCCTCTCAACTTTTTAGCACATGCTATGTGGGTGAAATGATGATACCATGCCAAGTTTCAACCTTTTCAGAGTTCAATTGTAGTGCTCTTCAATTTCATGGTCATTTAGCTTAAAAAATTAATAAATGCATGAAAAATAGCGAATAAAGTGGGAAATGGCTGAGAATTGATGATGTGGCTTTGAATGGTGCATGTTGAACGCACAAAAACTCTGGAAATTAAATAAGTTTTAAAAAACGAAATGCCTTTGTAACAGATGAGTTTTCGTCCGAAACCCTCATACTTCGAAAGGGATTGTCTAGTTTGTACTCGAAGTGCATCTAGTTTTTACCGTAAGCCTCTCAACTTTTTAGCACATGCTATATGGTGAAATAATGATACCATGCCAAGTTTCAACCTTGCAGAGTTCATTTGTAGTGCTTTTCAATTTCAGGGTCATTTTGCTCAAAAAAAATAATAAATGCATGAAAAATAGCGAATGAAGTGGGAAATGGTTGAAAATTGATGATGTGGCTTTGAATGGTGCATGTTGAACGCACAAAAACTCTGGAGTTTAAATAAGTTTTAAAAAACGAAATGCCTTTATAACAGATGAGTTTTCGTCCAAAACCCTCATACTTCGAAAGAGATTGTCCAGTTTGTACACAAAGTGCAGCTAGTTTTTACCATAAGCCTCTCAACTTTTTAGTACATGCTATGTGGGTGAAATGATGATACCATGCCAAGTTTCAACCTTTTCAGAGTTCATTTGTAGTGCTTTTCACTTTCAGGGTCATTTAGCTCAAAAAATTAATAAATGTATGAAAAATAGCGAATGAAGTGAGAAAGGTTTGAAAATTGATAATGTGGCTTTGGAAGGTGCATTTTGAATGCACAAAAAGTCTAGAGTTGAAACAAGATTAAAAAAAGTGTTATGAAAAAGTAATACGGCTATAACTTTTGCATACGATGTCAAAAAAAGTGTTATGATTTTTTTAAATAAATGATGTCATATTTGGATTCCTCACGTTTTTCTGATAATAATGGATATATTATTTGTTGAATTTCGATTTACATATTTAAAGATATTAATTATGCCATATTAAATGAATAAATTGCAAAAAATGAATAAAATAATATTATTACTTATTTTATTTTCATTGAAATTCAATATTATTATTAATAATTTATTGTTTTTTATTTTAATAATTGTTTGGAATTCAAAAAATTAAATCATGTTACATCAAGACCCAAGGGTTAATAGGATTGATAGCCTACTATTGTCAAGAAAACAACAAGTGCAGACTTGGAAACTAGGGGTGATAGAACTCGAAATTTAAGCGTGCTCGGGTAGGAGCAGTGATAGGACGGGTGACCGGCCGGGAAGTTAGATGATTTGGAATGAGGGGTGATTAGAGATTGAATTGTCAAATAAATCCAGAGCAGTGAGGAGGATGAAGGATTAAATTGTCAAATAATTCAAAGTTTTGAAAATGAGAAAAATAAAAAATAAAAAAATTATTTAAAAAATACCTTTAGTACCGGTTGCTAACGCCAACCGGGACTAAAGTTCCCGCTCTAGAAAGCTGCCATGCGGAGCCCCTTTAGTCTCGGTTCGTAGTCCAACCGGGACTAAAAGTGGAGGCCTTTAGTCCCGACCCTTTAGTCCCGGTTCTAGAACCGGGACTAAAGGCCCTTACGAACCGGGACAAAAGGCCCATTCTCTACTAGTGCACCATCCTTCTTCAATATCATGACGCGCATCCTAGTTCATCTAGTCGATGAGATTGCATTCTGGGCCCTATATTTCTACACAATATGTTCCCCTTTGAGAGGTCCATGGGAGTCTTAAAGAAATATGTTTGTAACCACGCTAGTCCAGAAGGAAGCATCTCAATGCGACATCAAACAGAGGATGCCATTGGGTTTTGTGTTGACTTCATTCCTGACCTTACGAAGATTGGTCTCCCTCAGTCGCGGTATGAGGGGACACTGACTAGAAAAGGCACACTAGGAGCAGACTCAATAATATGTAGGGACGGGCATTCTTGGTCTCAAGCACACTACATATTTCTACATAATTCTACCTTGGTGACCCCGTATGTCGATGAACACGGGAATATTCTGCGCTCCAAACACCCAGAGCAGTGTGACAACTGGATTACATGTGAACACAACAGGACTTTCGGCAGTCAGTTGCAAATACGTCTCATGTGTGACAACATTGTTTCTGATGAGAATTACTCGTTGGCCATAGGACCATCTTCGACTATATTGATTTACAAAGGGTACGAGATAAATGGGATACATTTTACACGATCTCCCAAGATCAAAAGAGCACCAACCAAAACAGCAGTGTCCGCTTTGATGCAACAACCAAGAGGGGAAAGGACACATATTATGGGTACATAGTGGACATATGGGAACTTGACTATGGACATGATTTTAAGGTCTCTTTGTTTTAGTGCAAATGGGCCAATCTCTCAAGAGGTGGGGTACAGATAGACCCACAGTACGAAATGACAACAGTGGATCTAAACAATCTTGGGTACACAGACGAACCATTTGTCCTAGCCAATGATGTAGCGCATGTTTTCTATGTGAAGTATATGTCTACCAAACCGAGAAAAAGAAACTATAAGGAAGTGAATACATTATACGATGAGACAAAACGCCACATAGCTCTTTAACGAAAAAGAGACATCGTGGGATTGGAGGGCAAGACAGACATGTCTGGAGATTATGAAAAGTTTCATGAAGTTCCTCCCTTCAAAGTCAAGGCTGATCCAAGCACCCTATTAAATGATGAATATTATCCATGGTTACAGCGCAATAAGCAAAGGACACAAGCAAAGAAAAAGTGAAGACTTTCTCTCTACAACTATTATGATGATGCCTTTAATATAGAATATCACTATAGTTACATGTGAAAATGGTTGAAAATTGATGATGTGGCTTTGAATGGTTCATTTTGAACACACAAAAAGTCTGGAGTTCAAATAAGTTCAAAAAAATGAAATACCTTTGTAACAGATGAGTTTTCGTCCGAAACCTTGATACTTCGAAAGAGATTGTATGTTTTATACACGAAGTGCATCTAGGTTTTGCCGTGACTCTCTCAACTTTTTATAACCTGCTATGTGGGTGAAATGATGATGCCATGCCAACTTTCGACCTTTTCAGAGTTCATTTGTAGTGCTTTTCAATTTCAGGGTCATTTAGCTGAAAAAATATCAGTAAATGCATGAAAAATACCAAATGAAGTCAGAAAGGGTTGAAAATTGATCATGTGGCCTTGAATGGTTCATTTTGAACACACAAAAAGTCTAGAGTTCAAATAAGTTCAAAAAAATGAAATACCTTTGTAACAAATAAGTTTTCGTCCGAAACCCTGATACTTTGAAAGAGACTGTCTGTTTTGTACACAAAGTGCATCCAATTTTGGCCGTAACCCTCTCAACTTTTTATGACATGCTATGTGGGTGAAGTGATGATATCATGCCAACTTTCGACCTTTTCAGAGTTCATTTGTAGTGCTTTTCAATTTCAGGGTCATTTAGCTCAAAAAAAATCAGTAAATGCATGAAAAATACCAAATGAAGTTAGAAAGGGTTGAAAATTGATTATGTGGCTTTGAATGGTGCATTTTTAACACACAAAAATTCTGGAGTTCAAATAAGTTAAAAAAAATGAAATCCCTTTGTAACAGATGAGTTTTCGTCCAAAACCCTAATACTTCGAAAGAGATTGTCCATTTTGTACATGAAGTGCATCCAGTTTTTGCCGTAACCCTCTCAAGTTGTTAGCACATGCACTAGTGGAAAAACCACCATTTGTCCCGGTTCGTAAGGCCCATTTATCCCGGTTCTGGAACCGGGACTAAAGGGTCGGGACTAAAGCCCACGACCTTTAGTCCCGGTTCGTTTACGAACCGAGACAAATGGGGCTACACGTGGCCGCTTCGCCGAGCCCAGGCAGGAGGGCCTTTGGTTGGGGAACGTCGCATGGGAAAGAAAAAATTTCCTACGCACACGCAAGATCTATCCAAGGTGATGAGCATCTACGAGAGGGAGAGTGGATCTACGTACCCTTGTAGATCGCTAAGAGGGAGGCGTTAAGAAACGCGGTTGGTGTAGTCGAACATCTTCGCGATCCAAATCGCTGAGCGTCCCGCGATCTCATCACGATCCGTCCCGTGATCCAATCACGATCCGTCCCGTGAACTCATCAGGATCCGTCTCACGAACTCATCACGATCCGTCCCGCGATCTCATCATGATCCGTCTCGCGAACTCATCATGAGTCGTCTCGCGAACTCATCACGATCCGTCCCGCGAACTCATCATGATCTGTCCCACGAACTCATCATGATCTGTCTCGCGGTCTTGATCACGGTCCATCCGATCTAGCGCCGAACGGACGGCACCTCCGCATTCAGCACACGTACAGCTTGATGACGATCTCCGCCATCTTGATCCAGCAAGAGGGAGAGGAGAGGAAGAAGAGTTCTCCGGCAGCATGACGACGCTCCGGCGATGGTGGTGGAGCTATTCCGGCAGGGCTTCGCCTAAGAACTGTAGAAAACCGATCTAGAGGAGAAACTATGCACTAGAGAAATGGGTAGCACGTGGCTGAAAATTCTGTGGCAAACCCCTAAAATCCTCTAGTATATATACGAGGAGAGGAGGAGGAGGCTTGGCTGCCAAAGAGGCAGCCCTTGGGTCGGCCGAACCTAGTGGGATTGGAGGATTCCTCCTCCAATCCTAGTAGGATTAGGACTCCTTATTTTTGTCTTTTTTGCCTTTTTCCACCTTTTTCTCTTTGGGATTTTCTTCCCAGCCGCATGGGCCTGTGTGGGACTTCCACCAGCCCACAAAGGGCTGGTATTCACTCTCCCACAGCCCATGTAGCCTCTTCGGTCGAAATACCCCTCCCGATGGTGTCCCGGTACACTACCGGCACTCCCGGTACACTATCGATGAGCCCGAAACTTTTTTGGCGACCAAAATAGGACTTCCTATATGTCAATATTTACCTACGGACCATTCCGGAGCTCCTCGTGATGTCCGGGATTTCATCCGGGACTCCGATCAACCTTCGGTCACCACCATACATAAATCTATACTATCGAAACGTCACCAAACCTTAAGTGTGCAGACCCTGCGGGTTCGAGAACTATGTAGACATGACCGAGACACCTCTACGGTCAATAACCAATAGTGGGACTAGGATGCCCATATTGGTTCCTACATTTTCTATGAAGATCTTTATCGGTCGAACCTCTATGTCAAGGATTTAGTTAATCCCGTATGATGTTCCCTTTGTTCTTCGGTATGTTACTTGCCCGAGATTCGATCGTCGGTATCTATATACCTAGTTCAACCTCGTTATCGGAAAGTCTCTTTACTCGTTCTGTAATACAAGATCCCGTGACCAACACTTAGTCACATTGCTTGCAAGGCTTATTGTGATGTTGTATTACTGAGTGGGCCCTGAGATGCCTCTCCGTCACACGGAGTTACAAATGCCAGTCTTGATCCATGCCAACCCAGCAGACACCCTCGGAGATACCTGTAGAGCACCTTTATAGTCAACCAGTTACATTGCGACGTTTGATACACATAAGGCACTCCTCCGGTGTCAGTGAGTTGCATGATCTCATGGTCATAGGAACAGATGCATGACATGAAGAAAACATTAGCAATAAACTGACACAATCATATGCTACGTTGGTAGTTTGGGTCTTGTCCATCACACCATTCTCCTAATGATGTGATCTCATTATCAAATGACATCTCACGTCCATGGCTAGGAAACCTTAACCATCTTTGATCAATGAGCTAGTCCATTAGAGGCATACTAGGGACATGGTTTTGTCTATGTATCCACACATGCATCTAAGTCTTCGATCAATACAATTATAGCATGGATAATAAACGATTATCATGAACAAGGAAATATGATAATAACTAATTTATTATTGCCTCTAGGGTATATTTCCAACACTTTGATCCTGGTTGGTAACACCAACCGGGACCAAAGAGCGTCCACGCATCAGCAGCTGAGGGGCTGTTTTTTTTGAAAGAGAGGGGGTTTCGAGGGTTTTGGAGGGTTAATTTAGGGGTTGGTCACGACGCTAATAGAGAGAAGTGATCTCTCTTATCTCCGTGATTGGTCACGACGCTACGTACTATACTTATAGATAGAACATATGACACAATTTAATCATCATTTTCGTCAATGAGACATCATATCACAAGTTGGTCATTGGTCGTAATCACAACTCCTCCTCCTCATGATCATCATCAACTCTAAAACATTGTAGCACATAATAACAGATTGTACCTAGGACCTATGTACTCCTATCTCGTAGGACCTATTCTACCCTCTCTTAGGTACAATATCATAAAACAAGATAGGCCCTGACTCTTCATTATGGAGAACGGATATCATCCTGTCACCCAGTATTTCCCTACATACAATGTTGCTTCCAAGTAGCTCTCTACGATTGAGCATACATTTTTTCCAATCTTTGATTGTCATGACTCCATCGGGAATAGAAATCCGGTATGGACAGGAGTTATGCGTAGGCTGACCTGGCCGTGGTGGCCCTAAGCTCGTAACAACAACGCGACCTCTCGAGAACATCAGATGAGGCACACAATCCTCCGGGATTTTCTGTTGAAAAACATAGTAATAATTTTGTAGTTAGCAATGTAGTTTAGTTTTAGAAGAATTTATGCAAAAGATGCACGGATGTCTTAATAGTAGAATTAAAATCTTACCATGCAATCTCCATGGATGTTACCGTAGTTCACCACCTGCACTAGTGGCACGTATTGACCATAATGTGCAGGAGTTTGATAATAGCTATTGTAATTCTCAAGATGACTAAGAAATGCAGTAAGATGATCTTTCTCCTTATAAGTTAATTCTTCTTCATCATTGTAGTAGTAGGTTCAGTCTACCATCTTCCGTACATTTTTTGAAGAATGAAAATAAGCTGTCAATGAAAATAAGTTGTCAATTTTTTTTACTTAAACAATATAAATTACTTAATAAATATGGTTGAGAAACTCACATAATGGTAGAACTGGAGGCGTCTGCACATCGACCCAGATGTCGATATTACCTTCTATTTCATCTTCCGGACGAATATCAAAGGTGGGAAGCATATTAGGCTCAAATGCATAAGCCTTGCATAGTGCTTGCCAATTTTTGCATTCAAAATAGAAATAGGTGTCTACATGGTATAATTTTACCACAAAAGAAAAACCATGCTCTGTCCTCAAGTGAACTATCTTTACCTCCATATCTTTTTTAGTATTGAAACCAATCTTATCCAAGACAACAATTCTTGCATGGAAGGGGATACGCTAGTAGAACAGTAAAAAATTAAAATTAAATATAAGTTGAAGCAAAAGAGGCAGAAGTCATGCTTAATCACGAAAAAAGACTTGTCATTGTGACTTACTGTATCCACTTCGAAGTTCTCATCCAGCATGATGCTGAAGCGCCTACCATCAATAAGGAAAGTCTTGTCACATAGGCCGCGCTCGTCTTCGCAGTATTCGCACATACGAAATTCACTTTCGTCGTCAGACATTTCCTATGTTCATAGTTGAAACTACGAGAAAACCGATCAACACATAGATCACTATTACTCAATATGCAACAGGTGGACTTTAGGTCTGTCGAGTCTTTCCTTCCTAAACTCTCATCTCACGTATATGGTGGGCACTCCTTCTGATATTGCGACAGTCGGTGATGGTGGCTCCTCCATTCGACCCCAAGTGCATTACAGCAAAATGTCTAGCACACGGGAACGAAGGAGAAGCGACCCCCACGACAACAGTCGGGATTCTTCCTCTCTCATATTTATATATGGTGGACACTCTCCCTCAGTGAAAGACACACAAGTAGCCGAAACAGATCTAAAGTCAACCCATTCCATATATCGAGCAATGACATAGAAAAAATTCCCTATGTTTTCCCGGAATGACTTGCAAATCACAAATACATTTATAATGAACTCGAATATAATATCACTAATACATCATCCCGAATAATCCAGTTCAAGAATTACGGCACACTTTGGATCTTAATTAATGCGTGTGTGGCTTTCGGTTCGTCGAGGCTTTCCTTAAATAACTCTCATATCTCATGGTGTGTTGGTGCGCACTCTCTCACATTGATACGGTGGTGTATATATGTTGGTGGACACTCTCTCATAGTAATAGTTCAACCGGCGGTGATGGATGCCCCACCTCTTCTCTTCTTGCGCATTATACCAACGAATATATCGCAAAGAAGAGAAGAAAGATGAGGCGCCCCCACGACAACAGTCGGGATTCCTCCATCAAGAACACACATGAAAGTCACACAAAGAGCAATGACAGACCGAAAGTTACACACGCATTATACCGATAAAATATCACTAATACATTAATATTTACAATGACCTCGAATATAATATCACTAATACATCATCCCGAATAATCCAGTTAATGCATCATCAAATATTAACTAATACTGATCGAATATCCTAGAATCCAAAATGGAGAACGGTGAACTCGGTTCACTAGCGGTCTCTGAGTCGCTGGTGGTGGACACCCAAAGAGAAGGAACCATCACGGGATCATAACACAAGTGAGATCCCTGAAGAATCTGCCAGGTATTATCAAACCGGGCGTCCAATGCCACCATGTAGCGACGGACGTGCTCGTCCTCCTCCCTGACACGGCGACGTACCACCTCTGCGGGTGCCGGCTTCCTCCGCACCGAAAGTGGCTCGTGTAACCACCACCACAGAAGGTCCGGGTCGACGACGATACCTGCAATCCTCACCAACCTCCGAGCCTGGGAAGGTAGCACCTCCCAGTGCCAGCCCGGCAGAGCCTAGTCCCGGACATGGCGCCTATCAAGCAGGCTCTCGCGGACTACTCGACGACGAGGATGCGGGCCAGGCATCGTCGACTAATTTTTCATAAAACCCAAAATCAACATACACATACTAATCTAACATAAACATACAAATCTACTTTTAAAAAAAGCATAAACATACTAATCTAACATACACATACTAATCTAGCTAACATAAACATACTAAAAAAGCATAAACATAATAATGTAACATACACATACTAATCTAGCTAACATAAACATACAAATCTAACATGCATACACATACTAAAAAAGCATAAAAATCAACATATATTTTAAAAAAATTGCAACGAGCTGTGGCGGCGGCGGCTCATAACGGGGGTGGCGACGGGGCGGTGATGGGGGCAGGACGGCGATGGCGACGGGGCGGCGACGGGGGCGGCGGGGGAGGCGATGGAGGAAGGGTGACGACGGGAGTGGGGCGGCGACGGGGGAGGCGATGGGGGTAGCGGGGGAGGCGACGGGGACGGTGGGGGAGGCGACGAGGGCGGCGGGGGAGGCGATGGGGCGGCGACGGGGCGGCGATAGGAACGGGAACGGTGACGGCGGGCTCGGGGCGGCGACGAGGGCGAAGTGGAATGAAAACTGCGAATTTTGCTAAGTGCTTGTCATATAGAAGGAGCATTGGTCCCGGTTGGTGGCCCCAACCGGGACAACTACTCCCCTTTAGTCCCGGTTTGTCGCATCAACCGGGACCAAAGCCCTATTTTGCGCCGCCCAAAGGGCGGGAAACAGGGACCTTTGGTCCCGGTTGGTGCCACCAACCGGGACCAAAGCCCTATTTTCAGCAGCCCAAAGGGCGGGAAACAGGCCCTTTGGTCCCGGTTGGTGGCACAAACTGGGATGAAACGATGAAAATGGTCTCGGTTGGGTCCACCAACCGGGACCAATGGCCTTGCACAACAGTGTGGTGGGAGTTTAGTCCCATCTCGCCAAGCGAAGGTTGCCCGAACCTGCTTATAAGCCCCGCCCTGGCTGTTACGTTTTGCTCCTTTGATAGTGATAATAGATGCGTTTATACTGAAATTCGGCCTAAATTCAAAATGGTAGTTAGGCACCTAACTAGCACTTTGAATTTAGGTTGAATTTCAGTGTAAGCGCATCTATTTTCACTTTTATTATTTTTATGTTATTTCTTTGCATATTAAAAGTTGTTAACAAAAAATACTTTATGATTTTTTTCTATTAATTTTTTTAACAAAAATAACTTTGATAATTTTAGTTGCATGAATTGTATATAATATCAAGTTTCTTTCGAAGTATCGTGTACAAAACGGACAGACTCTTTCGAAGTATCGGGGTTTCGGACGGAAACTCATCGGTTACAAAAGGCATTTCATTTTCTTGAACTTATTTGAACTCCAATCTTTTCGTGTGTTCAAAATTTACCATTCTAAGCCACATCATCAATTTTCAAACCTTTTTGACTTCATTTGATATTTTTCATGCATTTACTGATTTTTTGAGCTAAATGACATTGAAATTCAAAAACACTTCAAATGAAGTCTAAAAAGGTTGAAAGTTGGCATGGTATCATCATTTCGCCCACATAGCATGTGCTAAAAAGTTGAGAGGGTTACGGCAAAAGCAGGATGCACTTCGCGTACAAAACGGACAGTCTCTTTCGAAGTATCGGGGTTTCGGACACAAACTCATCGGTTACAAAAGGCATTTCATTTTCTTGAACTTATTTGAACTCCAGGCTTTTTTTGTATTCAAAATGCACCATTCAAAGCCACATCATCAATTTTCAACCCTTTCTAACTTCATTTGGTATTTTTCATGCATTTAATGATTTTTTTGAGCTAAATGACCCTGAAATTGAAAAGTACTACAAATGAACTCTGAAAAGGTTGAAAGTGGGCATGGTATCAAAATTTCACCCACACAGCATGTGCTAAAAAGTTGAGAGGGTTACGGCAAAAGCAGAATACACTTCGCGTACAAAACGGATAGTCTATTTCGAAGTATCGGGGTTTTGGACAGAAACTCATCGGTTACAAAAGGCATTTCATTTTCTTGAATATTTGAACTCCAGGCTTTTGGTATGTTCAAAATGCACCATTCAACGCCACATCATCCATTTTCAACCCTTTCTGACTTCACTTGGTATTTTTCATGCATTTAATGATTTTTTTGAGCTAAATGACCCAGAAATTGAAAAGCACTACAAATGAACTCTGAAAAGGTTGAAAGTTGGTATGGTATCAACATTTCACCCACATAGCATGTGCTAAAAAGTTGAGAGGGTTACGGCAAAAGCAGGATGCACTTCGTGTACAAAACAGACAGTCTCTTTCGAAGTATCGGGGTTTTGGATAGAAACTCATCGGTTACAAAAGGCATTTTATTTTCTTGAACTTATTTGAACTCCAGGATTTTTGTGTGTTCAAAATGCACCATTCAAAGCCACATCATCAATTTTCAACCCTTTCTGACTTCATTTGATATTTTTCATGCATTTACTGATTGTTTTGACCTAAATGACCCTGAAATTGAAAAGCACTTCATATGATGTCTGAAAAGGTTGAAAGTTGGCATGGTATCACCATTTCACCCAGATAGCATGTGCTAAAAAGTTGAGAGGGTTACGGAAAAATATGGATGCACTTGATGTGCAAAAATGGACGATCTCTTTCGAAGTATCAGGGTTTCTAATGAAAACTCATCTGTTACAAAGCGATTTCATTTTGTGAACTTATTTGAAATCCAGACTTTTTGGGTGTTCAAAATGGACCATTCAAAGCCACATCATCAATTTTCAACCCTTTGTGACTTCATTTGATATGTTTAATACATTTACTGATTTTTTTTTGAGCTAAATGACCATGAAATTGAAAAGCACTTCAAATGAAGTCTGAAAAGGTTGAAAGTTGGCATGGTATCATCATTTCACCCACATATCATGTGCTAAAAAGTTGAGAGGGCTACGGCAAAAGCAGGATGCACTTCGCGTACAAAACGGACCGTCTCTTTCGAAGTATCGGTGTTTCGGACGGGAACTCATCGGTTACAAAAGGCATTTCATTTTCTTGAACTTATTTGAACTCCAGGCTTTTTGTGTATTCAAAATGCACCATTCAAAGCCACATCATCAATTTTCAGCCCTTTCCGACTTCATTTGATATATTTCATGCATTTACTGATTTTTTGAGCTAAATGACCCTGAAATTGAAAAGCACTTAAAATGAATTCTGAAAAGGTTGAAACTTGGCATGGTATCATCATTTCACCCACATAGCATGTGCTAAAAAGTTGAGAAGGTTACGGGAAAAGCAGGATGCACTTCACGGACAAAACGGACAGTCTCTTTCGAAGTATCGTGGTTTCGGACGGAAACTCATCGGTTACAAAAGGCATTTCATTTTCTTGAACTTATTTGAACTCCGGGCTTTTTTTGTGTTCAAAATGCACCATTCAAAGCCACATCATCAATTTTCAACCCTTTCTGACTTCATTTGATATTTTTCATGCATTTACTGTTTTTTTTGAGCTAAATGACCCTGAAATTGAAAAGCACTTCAAATGAAGTCTGAAAAGGTTGAAAGTTAGCATGGTATCATCATTTCACCCAAAGCATGTGCTAAAAAGTTGAGAGGGTTACGGCAAAAGGAGGATGCACTTCGTGTACAAAACGAACAATCTCTTTCGAAGTATTGGGGTTTCGGACGGAAACTCATCGGTTACAAAAGGCATTTTATTTTCTTGAACTTATTTGAACTTCAGGCTTTTTGTGTGTTCAAAATGCACCATTCAAAGCCACATCATCAATTTTCAACCCTATCTGACTTCATTTGATATTTTTCATGCATTTACTGATTTTTTTGATCTAAATGACCCTGGAATTGAAAAGCACTTCAAATGAAGTCTGAAAAGGTTGAAATTTGGCATGGTGTGTGCGTGCGTGTTGCCAACGATGACAACCACTTTTTTGTTGCATATTGTTCTTGGCCACAATCGGAATTTAACAAAAACCTGAATTGAAAAGCACTACAAATATATAATAGCTAGAGAGATATGTAATATATGATAGTTTAGATATCCATTACAGAAAGTACTCGTCCAAGCGAACACTACTAGCTAGTCTGAATCATAAGAATATCCGCCCCATGGTGGTGGTGGTGCGAGGTAATGTTGCCCATAGTTCACGGTTCAAATCTTACGGTACAACTCATATGCAACGTATGCATCTTTTGCTGCATACTCAATGTTGATAGGCTAAAGTGGGGTCCTCTCCCACTCTTTGTGCTGCGCCCAGGGGAATTTGGTCTTCATATCTCCGTAATAGTCGTCGATCAAGGCGACTGCATAGAAGCCATCGAAGTCCTCTTATACTGAAGCCTGAATATGTCTTGGATATCAATAAGGCAGCTAGCTGGTATCTCAATACCAAATCTACGCCTCATCTTCAGCTTGTCATTACTTACATCAACGCTAGCAAAATGTATACCGCTGTGTAGAAAGTCCATGAGTATTGGGCAGTGCTTGTCACTACTGCAACATCAACAAACTAAAATGGAACAAATGTTAAATACTGCTACAACTAGTATATTTCGGTAGAATTATAACATGCAACTATATAAAGGAAAATTATTTCGCCGCAACAAAAGAGGAAGACGCAGAGTTTTTTCTCCCGGGCTCATTTGAGCTCGGAGAACAGTAATATCATAAAAAAATCAAAAATTATTTCACTACAACTTAAGAGAAATTGATCTTTGCCATAGGATTCATAATAAAACATATGTATTGCTATATCCTATATATATATATATGCAATTTTCATATCCTATGAATTGATGAAGAAAGCCTAAATTAACTATATGACATATATGTTCTCCCACGTTTTGCAACAAGGAAAATTGTTTCACTACAAAATTAAAAGAAATATTGATCATTCCCATAGGATTCAAAATGGAACATATTTCTATCCTATGCAATTTTCATAATAATCTATAAATTATTAATTGATCAAAGAAAACCCTCAAAACTCACCTTGCCCATTGGAAGATCATGACATGTTTCTTGAAACATAGCTGGATGATGGCAACATCTTCTTGCTTGGCCATGCACTCGAGATCAAGCCCTATGAACTTGTCTTTCTCATCCGCCACTTGAAGCCATTTCTGCAAAAGGGAAAGAAAACGTGGCACCATGGTGCTGTCGTTCATGTAGACGACATCGAGATTGGTCATGCCATGTGCGAGCACCTCCCCGTAGCGAGTGATTGGATTCATGGTAGAAAAGATGGTGAAGAAGAGAGGAGAATGGAGGAGAATAAGAGAGGATAATGGAGGAGAAAAAGAGAAATGGGCAAAGTTACTGTAGCCCTCGCCGCGGAACAGTTGCTTTATCCTGCCTGTTTCTCGGAGCGCGAGACGTCGTGGGATGTGAAACGTTCGAACCTTTAGTCCCGGTTTGAGCCACCAACCGGGACGAAAGGGGCTCGCACCAGGCGAACGGTTGCCCCCTTTGGTCCTGGTTCCATCCACGAACCGGGACCAATGGTTGTGGGCCAGGAGAGAGGCACATTGGTCCCGGTTCGTGTCTGGAACCGGGACCAAAGGTGTCCTACGAACCGGGACCAATGCCCCACGTAGCCCGCCCGGGCCCCTAGCCTCACGAACCGGGACTATTGCACCCTTTGGTCCCGGTTCGTGACTAAATCGGGACTAATGGGCTGGCCCTGCCCGAACTGATGCCCTGTTTTCTACTAGTGATGGTATGTGCGTGAAATGATGATACCATGCCAACTGTCAACCTTTTCAGAGTTCATTTGTAGAGCTTTTCAATTTCAGGGTCAATTAGCTCAAAGAAAATCAGTAAATGCATGAAAATACCAAATGAAGTCAGAAAGGGTTGAAAATTGATGATGTGGCTTTGAATGGTCCATTTTGAACACCCAAAAAGTCTGGATTTCAAATAAGTTGAAAAAATGAAATCCCTTTGTAACAGATGAGTTTTCGTCCGAAACCGTGATACTTCGAAAGAGATTGTCAATTTTTGCACACAAAGTGCATCCATATTTTGCCGTAACCGTCTCAATTTTCTAGCACATGCTATGTGGGTGAAATGATGATACCATGCCAACTTTCAAGATTTTCAGAGTTCATTTAGAGTATTTTTCAATTTCAGGGTCATTTAGCTCAAAGAATGAACTAATAGCAAAAAGAGTGAACTAGAATTTTTTTATGAAACTCTAATAGCAAAAAGAATGAACTAAAAATAATCAATTGAATATTCTATTATGATCAACTAAAACAAAACTATAATATTCTTCAATAGCAAAAAGAATCAACTAAAAAGCTTTTATAAAACTCTAATAGCAAAAGGAATCAACTAAAAAGCTTTTATAACCTCTAGTATCTTTGAAACTAAAATTATATAAAATTTATGCAACTAAAACTGTCGAAGTATTTTTTTGTTCAAAACATTAATAGAAAAAAGAATTTCCATAAAGTATTTTTTTACAAGCTTTAATAGAAACTAAAAAAGCTTTTATAAAACTCTAATAGCAAAAGGAATCAACTAAAAAGAATCAATACAAAATAAAACTTATGCAACTAAAATTATATAAAATTTATGCAACTAAAATTATATCACTAAAATAACATATGCAAAAAATAAATAATTTTTTTAAAACATAATATATGTGGAAAAGTAAAAAAACAAAGACCCGGCTAGTAGGCACCACGGCTTGCATACGACTAGAAACCCTAGAAATGGGCCAGGATGCAGGCCCGTAGTGTTAGCAGGCCCAACAGGGCATCAGATAGGCATGTACTGTCATCATTAGAGAGGAGCTTGAGAGTGCAGTGGCAGCTGCGCTTATAACTACGAGCCCCTCTCGACTACGGAGGTGGGACTAAAGTTGTGGCTGCAGGAAGGAGAGACCTATAGTCCCGGTTGGTGGCTCCAACCGGGACCAATCAATACCTTTAGTCCCGGTTGGTGCCACCAATCGGTACCATAGGTCCCTGTATCCCGCCGTTTGGGCTGCTGAAAACTGACCATTGGTACCGGTTGGTGGCACCAACCGAGACGAAAGGGGGACACTAGTGCCGGTTGGTGCCAGCAACCGGGACTAAATCATGGGGTATATAACCTCTCACGGCCCTCCCCCACCAATCTTCCTCTCCACTCCCGTGACGCCTAACCCACGCACGATGCCGCCAGGCCACCGGAGGACATCGACATCGTCTCCACTCCACCCCCCTCCCCGAACCCAACGCCGCTCCTATCGTCTCCGACCCCAACACCGCCGTCGCTGCTCCTCACCCCACCCCCTCCTGGACCCCGCCACTCCTACAGTGAGCCATCACAAATCCTCCTCACCCCCTCCTCACCGTCGCTGACCCCAACGCCGTCGTTGGTGCCTCTCTATTTTCCCCTCACCGTGCCCGTGGATGCCCGAGCGCGGCGGCGCCATGGCCCACGGTCACAATTTTGTGGTTTGCTAGGGTTACCATGGCCGTGGCCATGGTCGCCGGTAACCATTAGATGAATAGACAGATGGATTTTTGTTGCATAATGAGATGAGATGAGATGTATGAGATGTGCTATGTTTTTTAGATGTGCTTTGTTGTTTAGATGAGATGAGATGAGATGTATGAGATGTTTTGTGGAGATGAGAAGTATTAGATGTTTTTTAGATGTATGAGATGTTTTTTTGGATGTGCTATGTTTTTTAGATGAATAGATAGATGGATGAAATGTAATAACTCAATGTGATAGATAGATGTTTTGTGGAGATGAGATAAGATGGAAGAGATTTTTTTAGGTTTTTAGATAAGCGGTCCGGATGTCGGACATTAATGGGAGAGGAGGTACGAACATCGGACATGAGGGGGGACTTCGAAAATGACATGAGGGGTGAGCGTCGTTGTCTTCTACCCCCTCCTCGATAAGTTCGACATGAGGGGGGACGTCGGACATGTCATGTGGAAGTTTTTTTGTTCATATAGAAAACTCCGATAACATCTACTTATAAAGAATGCCCCCATTATGGATGTGCACAAGTTGATCCAATTTTTTTCTGACCTCATATATATATATATATATATATATATATATATATATATATTCTTCTGTATGTCACGTTGTCTGTCAAAGTATTGAAGAAATCCATGGCTTCATCATCAGCCGGAAGTAACAGGCGTATGATGCTACCAAGCTCTTCAAAGTTGTTTTGGAACGGAGTTCTAGATAGAATAATTTTATTTTTGGTTTGAATTTCAGCAAAGGCCTTCCAAATAGAGATATTAGGAAGGCTCTTACTGAACTTCGTACCAAAAAGCTAATTATCCTATTTGGGACTCCGTTCCAAAACAATTTTGGAGAGCTTCGTAGCATTATGTGTCTGTTACTTCCGGCTAATGATGAAGCCATGGTTTTCTTGAATCCTTTGACACTAGACAACGCGACATATAGAAGGGTAGATGAGACCAGGAAAAATATGGACCATTTTCTACACATCCAGAATGGCACCATTTTGTTAAATCCCTTGTTTGACATTCATGAGATAGGCGGTCCAGACGTCAGACATTCATGAGAGAGGCAGTCTGGTCCGGTCGCCGGACATGTCATGTGATAGGTAGTATTTTTTTGTTCATAAAAAGCTCCGGTAACTCTTCAATATGAGGGGGGACGTTGATCAACCCCCGCTCGGCCGACCAAAACCTAGAAGCGTCGAGGCCACCCCAAACCCTAGAAGCGTTGTTGAGGCCACCCCAAACCGTAGAAGCATCAAGATCAGTAATATGATTCCTTGTTGTGATTAGCTAGCTAGGTCTATGTTTTCCACTAATATATCCATCTCTCATGTTTGTATATTAATTGCCATGTTTTAATATTTGCAGAAACTATGGATCAAAGAGCCTTCGAACAAGAATAGTTGTTGGGGGACATAATCCGAGGCGGGCGTGATGTCTTGTCGTTTCTCAACGACACCGATGGTCTTGAAGGAGAGGATTACCGCTCCGATGATCGAACAATGGAGGAGGAAGGACATGATCATGATGGCTCCAGTCACCGAATGCCGGAGGAAGAAGGAGACCATGGTGACGGCTCCAGTGACCGAACGGAGGAGGGAGCTATTGCAAAGTCCGGCAAGGTATATATATTAATTAAGCCTGTGCTAACTAGCTAATTGATGCATTAATTATGTTGGTATGTACATATATTAACTCTTCTTTCTTCTTTTATAGCCCTCCAGATCAAACCAAACTTCGGTAACGAGACGAGGACCGAAGAGAAGGTTGGGCAAGGATGAAAGGTTCACGATCACAACACTCGCGGATGATGGCCTATCGATTGAATGAAAGTGGACAAAGGACGCATTTGCTGCTCAGTGCGGAGCTATTGTTAGGGACAGCATCCCAATCGGCATCAACCAATGGAATAAGCCCATGGACAACGATCCTGAAATTTCTTATGTCACCAATAGACAAAAAGATGATCTTTGGACCTCGCTGAAGGCAAATTTCACCCTACCGCCAGAGGAGGATCCGAATAAGCCAGTTATAGAGTCACTGGTCAAGGCGTGTGCTCTTAAGAAGATGGCAGATCTATTCAGGAGGTGGAATAATGAGTTGAAACCAAAGTTTGTCAACAAAGGGAAGACTCCAGAATTCATCGGCCGATTTGAGAAGATAAGAGATCACTGGCCCGCATTTGTGGCCCACAAGAGATCGGACAAGAGTAAGAAAAACAAGAACAATGTAGCAAAGAAGCAGTATCACCATCACACGGGGTCAGGTGGCTACCTCAAAGCCCGGCCGTTGTGGGACAAAGCTGAGAATGACCTGATTGCTAAAGGGGTCGAACCACAGACATTGAACTGGCCAGACCGTTCAAGGACTTGGTTCTTCGGGGTTGGGGGAACTTTGGACCCTGAAATAGGGAAGTGCCATTGGACGAATGAGCAACTTGCAATAACCGTCAAGAGGCTTCAGAAGTATATCACCATAGTGCAGGAACGGACATTCATTCCCGACAGAGAGAAGGACGAGCTAACTGAGGCCTTCGGTAATCCTGAGCACCCTGGACGAACACGAGGCACACCAGGCTCCGTTCCATGGAAGGTTGGGTTTGCCGAAGTAGGCGGTTACAGAAGCCGGCAGATAAAGAGGAAAGCAGAGCTGAGCGACATGCAGAAGCTTAATGCAAGACTAGAAAACCTAGAGGAACTTGAGAGCCAACGAGCTGCTGGCCAACCATCTCAGCGGCACGAAGCTACCCCAGAAGCTACCTTGCCATCTCAGCGAAGAAGCAGCATGGCTTCCATGGAGCTCGTTCAGCTTGACTTCACGACTCCTAGCTACCCCATGGATACTATCACGGAGGTTCAACATTGCGAGCTTTGGACGAAATTCCGAAACCTCACTTTCAAGGTGGCTCTCGACTCTGTTGCACCTCCTAAACCCAAAGGAACTTTTTAGTGCCTTCTGATTCCACATGGCTATGTTGTTGTGACGGTGGATGAAGTAATGGAGGGATTTGAGGAGCTCGAGCTTGACCACCCTACATGTAAAGGGGGGAATCAGCTGGTTCATGCTTTGAGGAGTACATGTCTATGGCAGAAGGAGTACATCAAGCTTCCAAACTAGATGCCTCCACCTCCTCCTCCTCCTCCGGCAAGTCAGTGCACTCCGCCTCCTCCTCCTCCGGCGAGTGATCAGGGCACTCCACCTCCTTCTACGGCTCCTCCGACGTGTGAGGGCACTCTGCCTACTCTGGCGCGTCATAGCAGTCTCCCTCCTCCGACGCATGAGGCCACCCCGCCTCCTTCGGCACGTCAGGCCACTCAGCCTCCTCCTCCGATGCGTCAGGTCACTCCGCCTCCTCCACGACGAAACAGAGATGCCACCGCCGCTCCGGCGGCTAACAGTACAATAGGCGGGAATAAATTCAAATTTGGTCCAAGCCTCAAGCCTGTTTCAAAGTTACCATACGAGAGGACTGACGAACAGAATGATGAAATCAGTAAAGCCGAAGTGAAGGCCCATTTTGCACGGAAACATCCACCTCCGAAGGAAACGGTAGATCTGATGAAAGCGAAGCGCACTCTGGATGCCTTAAAGCGACCATCACCGCCTCCGCTGCCATCAAACTATGACCGCTGTATTATAAAGAAATATAATGAAGCACAACGGTCGGAAAGTACTTCTAGCGTTGCAAGAGTCCAAGAACGAAGAATTAGGAAAAAATTCCGTAGCTCGGTGAACAGGAGCAGCAATCGTGCCCCCCGCTCAAGGTGTCTAGCGATATTGCTAATCATCCGGTGCTACTGCCCGGTACCAAACTTGGTGATTACTTGGGGGATGATGTATTTTTTGAAACGACTGGGGTAAAAAAATAAGAATATAAATACGTGCACGGGAAGCCTCTCGTCAAACCTAATCATCCTCCTCTAACAACAATGATGTACAAATTGCATGAGTGGTGTAGGAAAACCTGTAGGGAGTCTGGGAGAGACACTATGTATATTAGAGTGAAACCAGAGCACGAATTCATTGGACTCAACATGACGCCTATTGAATTTCTAGAGTTATTTCATTTATACAATCAACTGGCCCTCGACAAACAACTCATTACTTCGTACTGTCTGTAAGTATTATTTCTATAGTTAAGTCTCTAGCTCACCTTGTCTATTGCATGTATATATGATTATCCCCACTATACTATACAGATTGAAGATCGTCGAATGCAAAAAATAGGAATCTTCGACTTTGGGTTCATTAACCCAAATGCCGTAAATGAATGGACGGTACAAAATGAAATCAAAAAGACCAAGGAGAACTTGCTAAAGTCGTTCCTTATACATCAAAACAAAAGGAAATACTCTTTACTTACAACTTGAAGTGAGTGTTATTGTCTTCTATGTATACTCAGTTTCGCTTACTCGAGGTTAAGTAATGTAATTGATGAGTTATATATGCGTGCGCAGTTACCATTTTATTCTGCTATTCATTACGCTTGACGGAGCATTAGTATCTGTCTTAGACTCGAGACATAAAGATCCCGAGAATTATGCGGACATGACTACAATGCTCAAGAAGTAAGTTCAGTCAATACCGGGACCATATCGGCATGCAACTTTCATTAATTTCCTAATATCAAGTAATCATTTTCTTTGTCTGGCAGGGTTTGTAAGAAGTTCACCCGAAAGATTTCCGGTCTAAACAAAGAGTTGCGATTTACGCACCCCAAAGTAAGTAGTACTAGCTAGTTCCGCGCATCTATAATTGATTCAAATTTTCATCAATATATCATTACCATGCTTGCTTATCAGTTTGATTAAACTCTATTCTCGTAAAGTGCTTGTACCACAAAGAAGGAATTGCTTTATGTGGATACTACGTATGCAAGTTCATTCGCCACTCGACCTCTGAGCGAGGCTTCTCTGACAAACAATTTGAAGTACGTAAATAATAGTCACAAATTTATTTTATATATTATGATCAATTGTGTTGAGTTTTATTCATATATATGCATGTATTGACCCCCCCCCCTCTTTAAATTAGACCTGGAAGCTGCGGGATGAACTCCTACCACATGATCGCATACAAGCAATTTAAGAGGATTTGGCGGGATTATTTCTTGACCACGTCATACCTGAAGACGGATAATACTATGTGGATTTGTGATTAGATCTTAGGGATTGTAAGAGATCTTATATTGTATATATTAGCGTTAGATAGATATACGAAAACTTGTTGTTCGACCAATCTCTTGGAAAAAGAGAGGTCGATCACTTCACTCTTATATATATGTTCATGACGATCTTGTGTACTTAATGGTTCCTTCATTTGCTTACTAGCTAGCGTGTCGAGTTCTCTTTATAGTAGCTAGCGTTGACCAAGCATGGAGAAAGAGAGGACACTTCTCTCTATTCGCTAGCTAACACAATATGAAACCCCTTAATTAACCCTCCAAAAAACCCCAACCCCCCCCCCTTCAAAAAAAACCCAGTTCCTGCCAGATGCTGATGCGTGGATGCCTTTTGGTCCTGGTTGGCTTTACCAACCGGGACTAAAGGTCCTTCCGCGTGGGATACCCGTAGCGTCCACGTGAAGCCCCTTCTGTCCCGGTTCGTAAGCGAATCGGGACCAAAGGTTTTGGGATTTAGTCCCGACCCTTTAGTCCCGGTTCCAGAACTGGGACAAATGGGCTATTTTCTACTAGTGTTAGTTTATTCTATAATCTTGATCAAACATTCAGATGGTTGACTTGCACATGAAAACAATACACCTTATAATCTCGAACGGAGGGAGTATTGTAGAATTTGCAGATTATTCATCGGTACTATGATATCAACGTCTTGTCATTTTGGCATGATGACTATCTTTATCATGCTCTTCCAAATATTAATGTGATTAGCCCAAATTTTATTTGTGAACCACAATGTATTGGTGGCATCTAATGCATCATTTGCAGATTATCCACCACTACTGTGAGGTATGCATCTTGTCATTTTAACAAGATGACTACCTTCGAAGTGTTCTTCCAAATATTAATATAGATGTCACTATCACAAGATAGCATAAGGTAATATTGGCATCTACTACAAAATTTTGCAGACTATCTAATATTACTACAAGGTCTACATCATGCACCCTGACAGATGATTACCTTCAAAGTGATTTCATACATTCAGCATAACATAAGGTAATAGAATTATATACAAGACATAAACATACAAAAAATCACCTCAGTGTATATCAGTGTCATTTCAGTGTCATTTTAACAATCATGTTATTTTTTATGTGTTAATAAAGGAATCCCAAATTTTGATTTCCTTACATCACCTCAATGCATATCGTTGATTTCGTCATCAATGTTTCTACAAGACATAAACATACACAAAATCACCTCAAGATGGAAAATTTGGATTTGACCAAATTTAGCTTAAGTTTATAACTTGAGCATTCTATAAAGAATACATATCAGTCTACATATATCCAAAACATATACGAGAAGTTCAGTTTGGATATATCCTAACAATAAAAAAATGTATGGTCATACAACCTTTGATAAGGTATAAATCCATTCATACCTAGGGGTGATGATGAAGTGATACCAGGACGTGAAGTTCTATATCTCACTAATGTCAAAGTACTCATATAATTGCAAAATACGTCAGGCCTACCACTATATTTGCAATCTTTATTCAGAGTGCAACCCCCAACAAAAGGTATACTGTTGATATAAAGAATATCATTTATATCTGAAGCTTTCAACAAATCTTGGATATTTCCATCAGGAAATGCAAGACATGACCATGATATGATGTAATTATATTGGCTCTTTATTTGAACCCAACGACGCCATATCAGTGACAGAATTTGCTGGAATAGCCTTCTTATGGAAGTCGTCTAAATTAACTTTAATTGTTATTTCCACTGATCATTCTGACATAACTGCTTTATCTAGCATTGCAAAATAGGAATGGCTTAGCAGAATGATTAAACACACTCAAAATCGTGTGGTTGAGATTCATCAGAATCACATAAGTTGATTTATCAAGATGCTTCCACTTGTGTTACTCAATACCTACAAGTTATATGAAGAGCGATATCAAAAAACACATTGCTCGAAAATTACTTATCCTCATGGTTTATAGAAAATCGAGGAAATAATTTGCAAACAAAATAAAGTGAAAATCCAACAGATTATTCACAATGGCATGTTCATGTCAATCGAATTGGTATGAGACATCCTGTATATTTGCAAACTTCAAGGGGAGTAATCTCCCAAATTATAACATGTAACAATCATCATATTGCATATATTGTACTCTTTTTCCCTTCATGAGTTTTCCCCTAGTGGTTTCTCATAGAAGGTTTTTAACGGGACAATATAAACACAAGTTTCCATATATTCCATATCATTTTCTCCTTAGATTTTCCCATTGGGTTTTTCAAGGAGTTTTCAATGGCATATCAGATCGCACTCTTTTCCTTATGAGTTTTCTCTGAAAGTTTCTCATAACGGTTTAATGGGGCAGTATCTTCTCAAAGATCATATGTCATACTTTCTATTTTCCCCACATGTGTTTTTAAGGGAGTACTCAAGACATAACTATTGTTTCTAAACTCAACAATAAGTTTTCTCCTTCTTCAAAGGTTTTCTCATTTGAGTTATCAATGAGAGAATAATCATTATATGTTGTACTTTTATCCTTATTCTTTTTCCCATTGGGTTTAAAGGAGTTTTAGCAACATATCTACTCTATTCTACTCATAACTTTCCCACTGGGTTTTGGGGGAGACTCTCAAGATTATATGGAAGAATTCTCAAGATGGAAGATCTATATACAAGAAGCTTTCAACGATGAAACATTCAAGGAGCGGTGTTGTACAAGGGGGGTGTTAGAAATTAGTTAGCACATGTCTATTGTTAATTAGCACATGCTAATTAACGAACTGTCATTAGCAAAGGGTGTGTCCAACCCCGAACAATCATGTCTCTTTTCTCTCTCTATTGCCAACATGCGCTTGTTCTGGAGGGACGCCTCCGAACACACAGCTCTTCTCTCTCTCTCTCTCTCTCTCTCTCTAATGCTAACAGACACCTGTTCTGGAGGGATGCCTCCGAACAGGCACCTCTTCCAGATGTATATATACTTGAGAATCAACAGAAACATGACTAATCATCCATTCACTTTCATTCAATCTCGTTTTACTCTAACACAGTAATCACATTATTTATTTTTCGATCCCAGCTAGAGCCAGGTACTCATGAGTCATGACTCGTCAGCTTATCTTCCTTTGCCCTTTTCGTGCTCGTTCAACGAACAATAGCCCAAATTTTCAAAATTATGCATGCCTAAGTGATTTTCTATTCATCTTTTTGACGATTGAAACAATTTCCCTCATCTATTTCTTATTATCCAGACTAATGTTTGGCTTGCGATGCACTTTAAGTAAAGTTGGTTTATGGACAAGGAGGAGGATGTAAATTTGCAAGTTCAAAGTTGCCTATGTAGGAATCAGTGTAAACATCAACCATCAATCGAGCCACGTATGAACTAAGTGAAATGCGTGTGTTTCACTGAATGCACAATGCTTTATCACTAGACTATATATCCTCTTCTTTTATGTCATTTGGATGCAGTTGGGCTAGGATAAAACAAAGCTTGTTCGTTATTTAAATATATATTCTCTTCCTACGACCCACTTGAGATTCTTGTCAAACAAACCATATGAAACAAAATCACAATTGTCATATAAAGTAGAGTCTCGTCATAAAATACAAGTTATTTTCCCAATATATAACCGAACACTTGTTACCCCCACCTACGAACAACGATCAAGAATCCAACTCGACTCACCTACTAAAAAGGTAGGTGGGCAGGTGTTGAGTTTTACAATTAACAAACATTCCACATCCCTTTACTATTTTGACTATTACTATCATTTAGAAAATTAATTATGAGTCGAGTGAGTTAGTGATGTCAAAGGCCAGCTTTGCTAGCTTGGGCATCAACACACCACTTAGATATGTTCTCGTATGTGATCTTTGGTAGGTTTAGTTGGGGGAATGCTCATAAGTATTTCATTTTGCAATTTTGATCTTAAACTCAAAGCTAGTGTTTCTCTATGGAAATCAATCATGTAGTAACACTTTCCGAGATCAAATATACAAGTACACGGGTTGTGGGTGTAAAATGCACATAGCGAATCTTAAACACAAAGTTGACGGTGGACTAAGCCTATGACACTCAGGTACATGTGGAAAATATTTTGCACAAATTGGCAATTTCGACCCAACCATGATATAAATCAACTGAACATCATAACCATCATCGCATATGAACACATTTAGATGAGACGTGTGTAGACCATATTTTCTCTTTTGCATTATTTTGATGGTTGCAGAGTCCGGGAGGCAATAAGATTTATCTTTACCTAAAAGACATTCTCTCATGTGCACACTTTCCAACTATGGATTCAAAGCTACCGTGGGAATGAGAGAGAGAGAGAAGTACGAGAGGCTGCCTTGTAAATTGTTGTCTTATCATAGAGAAGCAACTGATGAAGCGGAGAGGTGTTTTGGTTCCCGGGTGTATTTACACCCGGTTGAACAATAACATGAAAAATAACAGTAAATTCTTTAAAATAAATCTAAATTTTTTTGTAGATATTCGTGTTACTGTCTCAAGCATGTGTGATAATTTTCATTCGAAACGGAGCAGTGGTGTTTCGTCAGTGAAAAAAACAAATTTGAATGTGACATTTTGGGGTAGCAATTGATATTCAATTTGTTTTTGTTTTTTTGCACAGGTCAAAATGCTTAAGCTTTTTGCCTAAAAAATTTCAGGTAGCATTTTGATGTGACAAAGAACACATAATATTTTTCTTGGAATTTTTTTTGACATATCAAAATTTATTTTTCATGGGTAGGAGCACATGCTCTTGGGAGCCGAATTGCATTTCCGCTGAAGAAACATGTGTTATATATCATCAAAAGCATATTGTTGCATTCACATTCAAACGAACTTTCTAAACATTTTAATGGCATATAATACATGCTTGGTCAAATTAAGAACAAAGGAACGCACATACACCCTATGCACACAACATGAGGGAGCTTTACTTTTATGTAAGTTTTATCTTGGGATGGTCTAAATTCATTGTTTACTACTCCTTTTGTTAGATTATTCTTAAGTAGTACTATAACTTAAGCAATAAATCTTTTAAGTCAGTCCCCTTAGACCATCTCCAACGGATTTGACATATTAACCTACAATGCAAAGGTATAACTCCTGCCAGTTATTGTTGGTCTTTATTTATTTATAATTGGTTTTAGGTATAGGAGAGAGAAGAAGATGTAACCTCTTTGCCTTTCCTTCATCACCTTAAATACCTATGACATAAGACTTGTTTTCATACACACTGTCATGTGGCCCGGTTCATCGGTCACATAATGTTTTCACCCTCACCACTACACTCCCTCACTCATGTACATGTGTCGTTGGCCTCCCGCTTCTTCCCCGCATCAATTCTTCGCCCTTGTTCCATTGGCAGCTTCGACGCCCCGTTTATCCTTGCTACCTCCTACAACACACGAAGGGCCCTTTTCCTCTCCTCCACTCTTTCTTGTAGGTTGCTGGCATAGACATTTCGACGGGCTACAAATATACAATCAGTGACCATGCTGCGGTGAAGGTGGAAATGAAGAGAGGCGGGCCGGCATGGGAGACATGTGGATGCTGGAGAAGGTACGGAGGGCTGTGAGAGGTCGTGTGGGCGGCAGAGATGTCTGCAGGGTAAGGGATGTTCAAAACTTTGTCAGTCGGTGGTCAGAACCGCGGTTGAAAATGTTCGCGTACATGCAGTTCTGTGCTCCCACACGTGGGTCTGATTTTAGGGTCATGTGGTTTGTGGTATTTATTTGGAGGTATAACTATATAAGAGAGAAATTTAGGTAATAATGACCTAAAGATACGTTATCTTGTCAATACGGCTATTTTTGGGGGCATCTATAACCAATCTATCGGATTTTTCTAGATATACATAAATATAACCAATATATGCTCATATGATATACTCTCTTTGTCCGGAATTACTTGTCGCGAAAATAAATAAAAATAGATGTATCTTGAACTAAAACACATCTAAGTATATCCATTCCAATGACAAGTATTTCCGACGGAGGGAGTAGTATATTTGCTACTATTTTTTTCTATTTTTTTGAAACGCGGTCCCTTAGGACCCGATTCATTAAAAAGGTAGAAGAGAGTTTTTCGGTTAATTAACGGAAAACCAGACGAGAACCTTTACAACACGTCCGCAACAGGGCACTATCAACACACGCCGACCCCGAGGTCGCGAACCAGGCGAGCCGCCGGCTCTGTCACCCAGGCAACCCGAAGCTGACACCCTACAACCTAAACCGAAGTCGCCGCTCCGGCATCCACGCCGACCCCGAGGCCGCGCACTAGCCGAGCCGCCTGCTCTGCCGCCCGAGCAACCAGAGCCGACACCCAACAAACATACAGACGGTAACCACACATGCCGACCCCGAGGCCGCGCACCAGGCTAGCTGCCAGCTTCATCACCCAAGCAATCGAATCTCACACCACACAACCATATCCGGAGCCGCCGCTCTGACATCCACGTCGACCCCAAGGCCACGCACCAGGCTGGCCAACGACACTGTAACCCACATGACCAGTGCCGACACCCCTCCATGACGACGAGTTCCGGAGCCGCCGCTCCGACTTCCACGCCGGCCCCAAGAATGCGCACCACCCAAGTCGATGGCTCGCCGAGGCCAAACCACTCTAGAACGATGCCTCCAAGAAGGAACGAGACATTGGAATTCCGCCATCATCCGCTCCAGGAACCTGGAACAATGGTTTCCCCCGGAGTGCAAGAAAAGAGGTAATAGGTCCTCAAACAACGACGCCTTCAAGAAGGTGTGCCGCGCCCACAAG
This sequence comes from Hordeum marinum, assembly GCA_022496015.1. Lineage (NCBI taxonomy): Eukaryota > Viridiplantae > Streptophyta > Magnoliopsida > Poales > Poaceae > Hordeum > Hordeum marinum. The sequence continues at coordinate 395,201,830 of CM039672.1, forward strand.
TGTCGCCGTCGTCGGCCCCGGCCAAGGCCAGGATAAGGCATTCGCCCCGAGAAGCCAACGGAAGTCCTCCCCTCGAAATGGCACACGGGATCCACCGCCCGCCTAAACCACCACCCACCTCAGAGCCCGGAGATACCGATGAGAGCAACCCTGCGTCACCACATGCACCACGCAGAGCCGCCGACAAGACTACTTCAACTCCACCGTAGGAGTCAAAACATGCCATGTCTGGACAGGTCCAAACCCCCGCGCAACAGCAACAACCAACCCAACAGCCAACACCAAGCGTCCCTGATGCGACCGAGGGCCGACGCACTGCCGTAGAGCACCCACACCCCCGAGCTCCAGCCATGCCGCTGCCCACGCAACCACCACAGCCGCCACTGCCGACGAAGAGGTCCGGGGCCGCCGCCCCGACGTCCGAGCATGCCATCACACCACCCTTAGATCCTTCACCACTAGTAGAATGTCTGTCTGTAGTCCCGGTCGGGATGGGCCTTTAGTACCGGTTCCCCGACCGGTACTAAATGGTCGGGACTAAAGGTCCAGACCTTTAGTACTGGTTGGCCCACGGACCGGTACTAAAGGCCCACCGCGTGGCTGCCTGCGTGGGATAGTGGTGGAGGACCTTTAGTACCGGTTGGTGATACCAACCGGTACTAAGTGTTCTATTTTTTTTTTTAACTTTTAATTAGGTTTTAATTTCCTCTCTATTTTTTGTGTTTTCCATTCATTTCAAATTTATTTTACGGTGCTACATACTGTAAACATTACACAAGTTGATGCATATATATATATATAATATAATATACAATATCTCGTACACAGTATATATACAAATGAAATTACACATCCATATATATTCTAGACTTATAAATTAAGGCTCAAAATCCGGCCGGGACTAGCTAGCTAGTGCTCCGGATGAAATCTCAGTTTTCTACTACTGATTTGCTGGCATTATTGAGGCGGCGGTAAGGAATAGTGCTCTTCATTTACATCAATGACATGTCCAAGAAGAAATGCCGCAAATTCCTCTTGAAGTGCTACAAAGCGTTTCTCAAGTGAGAGCTTCGACATCATCTGCCAAACCTGGAGTTGTCTTTCACGTGCTCCTCTGCGACGTATACGGCCTTCGGTCTAGATGCGAATGTTCTCGCAGAGGAAGTATCCACATAAATTTGTCCCCTATGGCTGCTTCGCGCACTTTGCAAAAAAATAGAATTCAATAAGATAATTAATAATCAAGCATGATAATGGTATTGAAACTAGAATTAAAGAGATGCGCGGACCTAATAGTACTACTTAATTACTTGCATCTTTTTTCACTTCAGCTTCGGTTTCCATTGACGACCGTGATAGGTTTTTTATATCATTTTTTTCCAAACACTATGTGGCAAAGAAAAAGAACGAAAGAGTTATTATAATTAGCTTTGATATCAGGAAATAATGAAAGAAAGTAAGGTCGATAAAGATTAAAATTACCGTTCTATTATAAAATACAAGTCCACATATGATTGTTCTAGTGTATCTAGTGAGTCGTACACTTGAACAAGTCCATCCGCGAGGATAATATTTAGGAGGATATAGTGGTCTCTGCGTAGAAGTTTATATAATTAAGCAGGCATGCATATAACTCATCAACTACACTTGACAGCGAGCTATTAAGCAAAAATAGAATTTATAGTATACAAGAGAGTAAACACTCACCCCATGTTGTAAGGAAATATTATAGTAGATTTGGTATTCATTAGTGCCTCTAGAAAATTTTCCAAGATATCTTCTGTGTCCTTGGCATAATGTTTTACCACATGACCTTGAACAGTATTTGGGTCGATGAAACCAATGTCATCGATTCCCTCTTGTTTCAATTCCCACATCTTCAATCTGCATAATAGCGTAGAAAAGAACATATATAGTGAGGATAAGCCACACTAGTGGGAAAAAGCCCATTTGTCCCGGTTCTGGAACCAGGACTAATGTGTCGGGACTAAAGCCCATGACCTTTAGTCCCGGTTTGCTTATGAACCGAGACAGATGGGGCTACACGTGGATGCTCCGTCGACCCTAGGCAGGAGGGCCTTTGGTCCCGTTGGTAACACTAACCGGGACCAAAGAGCGTCCACGCGTCAGCAGCTGAGGAGCTGTTTTTTTTTAAAGAGGGAGGGTTTTGGAGGGTTAATTTAGGGGTTTCATATATTTTGTTAGCTAGCTAATAGATAGAAGTGATCTTTCTTTTCTCCGTGCTTGGTCACGACGCTACGTACTATACATATAGATAGAACATACAACACTATTTAATCATCATTTTTGTCAATGCGACATCATATAACAAGTTGGTCACTAGTCATAATCACAATTCCTCCTCCTCCTCATCATCATCAACTGTAACACATTGTAGCACATAATAACACATTGTACCTAGGACCTACATACTCCTATCTCGTAGGACCTACTCTACCCTCTCTGAGGTACAATATCATAAAACAAGATAGGCCCTGACTCTCCATTATGTACAACGGAGATCATCTTATCTCCCATTCTTGGCCTACGCACAATGTTGCTTCCAAGTAGCTCTCTACGATTGAGCATACATTTTTTCCAATCTTTGATTGTCATGACTACATCGGTTTTAGAAATCCGGTATGGCCAGGAGTGATGCGTACGCGGACCTGGCCGTGGTGGCCCTAAGCTCGTAACAACAACGTGACCTCTTGGAAACATCAGATGAGGCACACAATCCACCGGGATTTTCTGTTGAAACACATAGTAATAACTTTGTAGTTAGCAATGTAGTTAAATTTTAGAAGAATTTATGCAAAACATGCATGGATGTCGTAATAGTAGAATTAAAATCTTACCATGCAATCTCCATGGATGTTACCGTGGTTCACCACGTGCACTAGTGGAAAGTATTGACCATAATGTGCAGGAGTTTGATAACAGCTATTGCAATTCTCAAGATGACTAAGAAATACGGTAAGATGATCTTTCTCCTTATAAGTTAATTCTGCTTTATCACTGTAGTAGTAGGTTCTGTCTACCATCTTCCATACATTTTTTGAAGAATAAAAATAAGTTGTCAATGCAAATAAGTTGTCAACTATTTTTAAATAAATAATATAAATTACTTAATAAATATGGTTGAGAAACTCACATAATGGTAGAACTGGAGGCGTCTGCATATCAATCCAGATGTCGATATTACCTTCAATTTCATATTCCGGACCAATATCAAAGGTGATAAGCATATTAGGCTCAAATGCATAAGCCTTGCATAGTGCTTGCCAACTTTTGCATTCAAAATAGCAATAGGTGTCTGCATGGTACAATTTTACCGCAAAAGTAAAACCATGCTCGGTCCTCAAGTGAACTATCTTTACCTCCATATTTTTTTTAGTATTGAAACCAATCTTATCCAAGACAGCAATTCTTGCATGGTAGGGGATACACTAGTAGAACAGTAAAAAGTTAAATTAACTATAAGTTGAAGCAAAAGAGGTAGAAGGCATGCTTAATTATGAAAAAAGACTTGTCATTGTGACTTACTGTATCCACTTTGAAGGTCTCATCTAGCATGATGCTGAAGCGCCTACCATCAACTAGGAAAGTCTTGTCACACAGGCCACGCTCGCCTTCATAGTATTCACACATAGAGAATTCCCTTTCGTCGTCAGACATTTTGTATGTTCATAGTTGAAACATTTAAAATCGATTGAAGGAAACTACGAGAAAACTGATCAACACACAGATCACTATTACTAAATATGCAACGGGTTGACTTTAGGTCTGTCAAGTCTTTCCTTCCTAAAATCTCGTCTCACGTATATGGTGGGCACTCCCTCTGATATTGCGACCGTCGGTGATGGTGGCTCCTCCATTCGTCCTAGAGTGCATTACACCAAAATGTCTAGCACAATAGAACGAAGGAGAAGCGACCCCCACGACAACACAGTCAGGATTCTTCCTCTCTCTCTCTCATATATATGGTGGACACTCTCCCTCACTGAAAGACACACAAGGAGCCGAAACAGACCTAAAGTCAACCCGTTTCCTATATTGAGCAATGACATAGAAAAAATTCCCTATGTTTTACCGGAATGACTTAAAAATCACAATAGATTTATAATGAACTTGAATATAATATAACTAATACATCATCCCGAATAAGCCAGTTCAAGAATTACGGCACGCTTTGGATCCTAATGCGTATGTGACTTTCGGTCCGTCGAGGCTTTCCTTAAGTAACTCTCATATCTCATGGTGTGTTGGTGCGCTCTCTCTCACACTGCTATGGTGGTGTATATATGTGGGTGGACACTCTCTCACAGTAATAGTTTGACCGCCGGTGATGGACGCCTCCCCTCTTCTCTTCTTGCGCAATATATCGACGAGTATATTGCAAAGAAGAGAAAAAAGAGGAGGCTCCCCCCATAACAACAGTCGGGATTCCTCCATCAAGAACACACATGAAAGTCACACAAGGAGAAACGACAGACCGAAAGTCACACACGCATTATACCGATAAAATATCACAAATACATTAATATTTATAATAACCTCGAATATAATATCACTAATACATCATCCCGAATAATCCAGTTAATGCATCATCAAATATTAACTAATACATCTCGAATATTATCATATAAGATCACTAATACGGATCGAATATCCTAGAATCCAAAGTGGAGGACGGTGAACTCGGTTCACTAGCGGTCTCCGAGTCACCGACGGTGGACACCCAAAGATAAGGAACCATCACGGGATCATAACACAAGTGAGATCCCTGAAGGATCTGCCAGGTATTGTCAAACCAGGCGTCCAACGCCGCCATGTAGCGACGGATGTGCTCGTCCTCCTCCCTCACACGGCGACGTACCACCTCCGCGGGTGCCCGCTCCCTCCGCACCGTAAGTGGCCCGCGTGACCGCCACCATAGAAGGTCCGGGTCGATGACAATACCTGGATTCCTCACCAACCTCCGAGCCCGGGAAGGTAGCACCTCCCAGTGTCAGCCCGCGGAGCCCAGCCCCGGACATGGCGCCTATCAAGCATGCTCTCGCGGATTACTCGACAATGAGGATGCGGGCCGGGCATCGTCGACAAATTCCTATGAGAACGTTTTCTTATCATTTAATCACTAATTTTTCATAAAACCCAAAAAATTTCTGTACTCTAATATACACATACTAATTTTTCTTAGGACTCCTAATAATTAAATAAAACATAAAACAACTAAAATCGTAAACATTCATCATAAACAAAATCAACTAATCTGACAGAACATATGTATATTATATATTATATAGCCACATACATATATACTGGAGTACATTATAAATAAAATCAACTAATCTGGAGTACATTATATATGAACAAAAACATAAACATTCATCATAAGCAAAATCAAATAATCTGGAGTACATTATATATGAACAAAAACATTCATCATATAAAAAATCAACATATATTTTAAAAAGAAATTGCACAGAGCCATGGCGGCGGGGGCTCACATCGGGGGCGACGACGGGGCGGCGATGGGGGCGGGGCAGCGATGGGGACGGGGCGGCGACGGGGGCGGCGGGGGAGGCGACGGGGGAGGGGAGATGACGGGAGCGTGGCGGTGACGGGGTAGGCGATGGGGACGGGGCGGCGACGGGGGCGGCGGGGGAGACGATGGGGGCGACAAGGGAGGCGATAGGGACAGGGTGGCAACGAGGAGGGGGATTACGACGGCAGGGGCAGCGACAGGGAGGCGAGGGGGGCGGCGATGGGGACGGGGACGGCAACGGCAGGCTCGGGGTGGCAAGCGAAGACGGGGACGAGGACGATGGGCTCGGCGAAGTGGCGATGAAACCTACGAAATTTCCTAAGTGCTACTTATATAGAAGAAGCATTTGTCCCGGTTGGTGCCACCAACCGGGACCAATTCGCCCCTTTAGTCCCTGTTCGTGCCACCAATCGGGACCTAAGCCCTGTTTTCAGCAGCCCAAAGGGCGGGAAACAAGGACCTTTGGTCCCGGTTGGTGGCACCAACCGGGACGAAAGGGGGGCATTGGTCCCGGTTGGTGCCACCAACCGAGACCACTGGTCCCTTTTCGTCGGCTGGCGGGGAAACAGGGACCATTGGTCCCGGTTGCTGCCACCAACCGAGACCAAAGGCGTGGCGCAGCAAATGCTTAGTCCCACCTCGCTAGTCGAGGGGAGACATCACCTCTTTATAAGCCCCGATGCGCTTGACCTGTCAAGCTCCTCTCATGGTGAAAATAGATGCCCTTATACATGAAATTCGACCTAAATTCAAAATGCTAGTTAGGTGCCTAACTAGCACTTTGAATTTAGGTTGAATTTCAGTGTAAGCGCATCTATTTTCACTTTTGCTATTTTTTATGTTATTTCTTTGCTATTTTTCCTACTATTTAATAGTACTTTGTTTTAACATTGTATTCAATTTGGTATTTTTTAGGTTTTATATAATTTTAGTTAAAAAAATACTAGAGGTTTATAATTTTAGTTATTGATTTTTTTGAGCTAAATGACCCTGAAATTAAAAAGCACTACAAATGAACTCTGAAAAGGTTGAAAGTTGGCATGGTATCATCATTTCACCCATATAGCATGTGCTAAAAAGTTGAGAGGGTTACGGCAAAAGCTGGATGCACTTCGTGTACAAAACGGACAGTCTCTTTCGAAGTATCAGGGTTTCGAACAAAAACTCATCGGTTACAAAAGGCATTTCATTTTCTTGAACTTATTTGAACTCCAGGCTTTATGTGTGTTCAAAATGCACCATTCAAAACCACATCATCAATTTTCAACCCTTTCTAACTTCATTTGTTATTTTTCATGCAGTTATTGATTTTTTAGCTAAATGACCATGAAATTGAAGAGCACTACAATTGAACTCTGAAAAGGTTGAAAGTTGGCATGGTATCATCATTTCACCCACATAGCATGTGCTAAAAAGTTGACAGGGTTACGGCAAAAGGTGTATGCACTTCGTGTACAAAACGGACAGTCTCTTTCTAAGTATGAGGGTTCCGGACGAAAACTCATCGGTTACAAAAGGCATTTCATTTTCTTGAACTTATTTGAACTCCAGGTTTTTTGTGTGTTCAAAATACACCATTCAAAGCCACATCATCAATTTGCAACCCTTTCTGACTTCATTTGTTATTTTTCATGCAGTTATTGATTTTTTTGACCTAAATGACCCTAAAATTGAAAAGTACTACAAATGAACTCTGAAAAGGTTGTAAGTTGGCATGGTATGATCATTTCACCCACATAGCATGTGCTAAAAAGTTGAGAGGGTTACGGCAAAAGCTGGATGCACTTCGTGTACAAAACGGATAGTCTCTTTCGAAGTATCAGGGTTTCGGACGAAAACTCATCGGTTACAAAAGGCATTTCATTTTCTTGAACTTATTTGAACTCCGGGCTTTTTGTGTGTTGAAAATACACCATTCAAAGCCACATCATCAATTTTCAACCCTTTCTGACTTTATTTGTTATTTTTCATGCAGTCATTGATTTTTGTGAGCTAAATGACCCTGAAATTGAAAAGCACTACAAATGAACTCTGAAAAGGTTGAAAGTTGGCATGGTATCATCATTTCACCCACATAGCATGTGCTAAAAAATAGTGTGTCAAAAACCATTACAGAACATCAGGAATACAGAAGTGACCAAATTAATAGAAGTTCATCATCACATTAAAACCAAAGTAGATACATAGTTGTCATTATTGAACAACATATTGCTCTCTAGAGCATCTAATTAAAGCATACAGGGAAACTACATAAAAAATTTAAATGCAACAACAAATGCAAGCATAACTGGTACTAAGGTACCAATTGATCCAATGGCATAATGATACCAAGCCTTAGTATGAATGGCATATTTTCTAATCTTTTTAAGCTTCAAGCGCATTGCATACATCTTGGTCTTGTGACCATCGATGATATCGGCAACATGCAACTCCAATCGCATCTTGTCATCTTCAGTTCTTTTCAATTTTTCTTTCAAATGATCGGTTTGTTTTTCAGCTTGTGTTAACTTCTCGAGCAGAATTGCATAGTCGGTAGGAATTTCTGGTTCAACTACTTCCTATAGATAAAAACATCTATGTCAAGTTAGTGGCATAATTAATTGTCATAGACATTAGATGTGTGAAATAGTTAAATAAAATATAATATACCACATCTGAATCATAGACTGGACGAGGGCCGACGTGGGCGGATACCATAACCATGGACTATATAATAACAAACAATAATAAAAGTAAGAAAATCATACGAGTAAGTATATTTTCTTTTAGCAAGAAGATAAGATCAAGAGGCTCACCACGCGCGGGCGATCGATGGTGGTTTTAGGACGGGGACGGGACAGGACGGACCGCCAAACCTAGACAAATCTTAACAAAAATGGAGTTTGGACAAGGAGCTTCGGGAGGAGAAAGCTTAAGTTTGGCTTGGGCATTTCATCAAACACCTCATGTGCATAGGAGGTGAGCTAGTGCACCACAAAGCTCTCCCCTCGCCGGCCTGAAAAACAGAGGAAAGTGGAGTGCTCTGCTTGCTGGCGAGGGGGTATATATAGGAATCTCATTGGTCCCGGTTCGTGGCTGGAACTGGGACTAAAGGACCCCCTTTGGTCCTGGATCCAGCCACGAACTGGGACCAATGGTTGTGGGCCAGGTGCGAGGCACATTGGTCCCGGTTCGTGTCTAGAACCGGGACCAAAGGTTCCAGATGAACCGGTACCAATGCCCCATGTGGCCCGCCCGCCCCCCTGGCCTCACGAACCGGGACCGTTGCCCCCATTGGTCCCGGTTCGTGACTGAACCTAGACTAATGGGCTAGCCCGGCCTGGACCAAAGCCATGATTTCTACTAGTGCCAATGAACGATATCTTAGCTAGAGACTTAAATTATTAAAGATATAAATTACTTACAGACAATAGCAACTGATGAGAGTTTTGTCGATAGAGTCCATGTGGTATATGTGGAAAAGTTCTGAGAATTCAAGACATATATCACACCTATTGACGTAATGCTCTTTCCTTACATTGACCATGACCGCCGTCTCCCCTCGCTTTGGTTCACGCAGGTACCAATCATGCAACCGTCGCATCGCAGTTGGTAGTTCCTTGTACTGCTCGGGTGTGACAAGTGGTTTTCCGATGGCATATTGCATTGCGTACTCAGTTGCATCGTACCCGTGGATTTCCTCGGTGCCAAGGATTTTGCCAAGAGTGAGACCTGCAGCCTCTACTTCTTCTAGGTTGATTGGGTTGCCTTGCACGTCAACTGCTTGGATTAATTGCTTGCTTGGATTGGTACTCACCTTGAGCGGAGAGATCAATTGCTTGGATTGTTCTCCGAGCTGGGGAACTGTTTTCCCGCTAGTAGTACCACCTATCATTGATGTCGTACTTCCCGAGTTCTTCCTTGGGCTCGGCCGACTTCTCTGCTCACTTGCCTTCTGAATCTGTCAGCGTACACTCCACATATGCCGGGGGTCGATCAGTAAAGTGTTCCATAAAGTGCTCTTGGACTTCCTTGGGTATTACCTCCTTTGGCGGTAGGGTCTTCTTCGCAAAAAAGGCTTTCACTTGGCGATCGCTTTCAATTTTGGTTTCCTCTGGTGTCATGTCATAAGGCAGCTTCCTTTTGGCTGGAGGCTCGGGTTTCTTCTTTGCTTTCTTCCGAAGAGGATTGCTGATGACCTTCCTCTTTTGGGAGCCCTGCTGGCGGGACCACTGCTGGGGTGGAGTCGGCTCACGCGGCGGAGATCGATATCGACGATATGGACTCGTGTCATGATCCGTCCGAAGGTTGGGTGGACTCGCGCTGGGATCCATATCGAAGTGGGACGCCTCTCAAGGTGGGGAGGACTATTGGTGAGGTGGGGAGGACTGCTGGCGCTGCGATGCCTCTGGCAGGGATTCCTCGTGCTGGACATCAATACTCGGAGGAGCCGGTGGCCTTAGCGCCGAGTGTGGAAAGATGATGCAGTCCTTACACCATAGAATGAGACCACGGCCGGCTTCTGCCAGTGTGGACTCCCCCTCACCTCCACGGATGTCAAGGTGTAGTTCATCATATCATGGCTCTATTGCGTCCACCGCGACACGAGCACACCCAGCTGGAACCGGATTGAAATGCCAGAGAACATCAGGTGTATTTGGTAAAGCATAGCCCATCGTGACCCGCACGGGTATGTTCTTCATTTTCTGGATTAGCTCACAAGATGTCTTCTCGGTGATATCATCCACGGGGGTGTTGGGGAACGTTGCATGGGGAACAAAAAAAATTCTACACACACGCAAGATCTATCCATGGTGATGAGCATCTACGAGAGGGTGAGTGGATCTACATACCCTTGTAGATCGCTAAGCGGGAAGCGTTAAAAAACGCGGTTGGTGTAGTCGATCGTCTTCGCGATCCAAATCGTCGAGCGTCCCGCGATCTCATCACGATCCGTCCCGCGATCCAATCATGATCCGACCCGTGAAATCATCACGATCCGTCCCGCGAACTCATCATGATCCGTCTCGCGATCTTGATCAGGGTCCTTCCGATCTAGCGCCGAACGGACGACACCTCCGCGTTTAGCACACGTACAGCTCGATGACGATCTCCTCCTTGTTGATCTAGCAAGAGGGTGCGGAGAGGTAGACGAGTTCTCTAGTAGTGTGACGACGCCGCGGCAATGGTGGTGGAGCAATTCCGGTAGGGCTTCGCCTAAGCACTGTAGAAAACCGATGTAGAGGAGAAACTATGCACTAGAGGAACGGGTAGCACGTGGCTGAGAATCTAGTGCCAAAAACCATAAAACCTCCAGTATATATAGGAGGAAGAGAGGAGGAGGCTTGGCCCTCAAGGGTCCAGCCCTTGGTTCGGTCGAAGCAAGGAGGAGAGGAGGCTCCTCCTCCAATCCTAGTACGACTAGGATTCCTCCTTATTTTGCCTTTTTCCACCTTTTCTCTTTGGGTTTTCTCCCCTAGCCGCATGGGCCTTTTGTGGAACTTCAAGCAGCCCACTAAAGGTTGGTATTCACTCTCCCGCATCCCATGTAGCCTCTTGGGTCGAAATACCCCTCCCGATGGTCTCCCGGTACACTACCGGCACTCCCGGTACACTACCGATGAGTCCGAAACTTTTCCGGTGACCAAAATAGGACTTCCTATATATCAATCTTTACCTCTGGACCATTCCATAGATCCTCGTGACGTTCGGGATCTCATCCAGGACTCCGAACAACCTTCAATACCAACCATGCATAACTCTATACTACCGAAACGTCACCAAACCTTAAGTGTGCAGACCCTGCGGGTTCGAGAACTATGTAGACGTGACCGAGACACCTCTATGGTCAATAACCAATAGCGGGACCTGGATGCCCATATTGGTTCCTACATATTCTATGAAGGTATTTATCGGTCGAACCTCTATGTCAAGGAGTCAGTTAATCTCGTATGATGTTCCCTTTGTTCTTCAGTATGTTACTTGCCCGAGATTCGATCGTCGGTATCTCCATACCTAGTTCAACCTCGTTACTGGCAAGTCTCTTAACTCGTTCCGTAATACAAGATCCCGTGACTAACACTTAGTCACATTGCTTGCAAGGCTTATTGTGATGTTGTATTACCGAGTGGGCCCTGAGATACCTCTCCATCACACGGAGTAACAAATCTCAGTCTTGATCCATGCCAACCCAACACACACCCTCGAAGATACCTGTAGAGCACCTTTATAGTCACCCAGTTATGTTGCGACGTTTGATACACACAAGGCACTCATCCAGTGTCAGTGAGTTGCATGATCTCATGGTCATAGGAACAGATACTTGACATGCAGAAAACAGTAGCAATAAACGGACACAATCGTATGCTACGTTTGTAGTTTGGGTCTTGTCCATCGCACCATTCTCCTAATGGTGTGATCCCGTTATAAAATGACATCTCATGTCCATGGCTAGGAAACCTTAACCATCTTTGATCAACGAGCTAGTCTATTAGAGGCATACTAGGGACATGGTGTTGTCTATGTATCCACACATGTACCTGAGTTTCCGATCAACACAATTATAGCGTGGATAATAAACAATTATCATGAACAAGGAAATATGATAATAACCAATTTATTATTGCCTCTAGGGCATATTTGCAACAGGGGGTGTGACCCAGCGGTGCCCTCGTGGAACCCACACTGCTTTTCGGCAGTGTAGATGGGACGGGTTCCGATGCCTCCTGCCGTGGAGTTGCCCTTTGTTGGGTCAGTACCTGTATGTGCAGCTGCTTCTGCTCGTACTTCTGTTCCAACTTTGAAAGTTGGTCTGCTTCCACCTTCTTTGTTCTCGAACGGCTTTTATAACTATCCTTCCATCCCGCAAACCCCTCATACCATGGAACGACGCCCACGCCTCGTGTTCGTCCTCCATGTTCGGGATTCCCTAGGGCACGTGTAAGCTCGTCGTTCTCTCTATCAGGGTGAAACCGTCCTTGGGCAGCTTTAATTGCTTCAATCAACTCATCTGATGCATGCTTCAGACTAGCTAGTGCAATAATCTTCCCTGTTGTTGGGTCCAACTTTCCCCCATGCGCAAAAAACCAATTCTTGCACCTCCGGGGCCAGTGGAAGGTTACTGGAGTAATCCCTTCAGGATACATCTTATTCTCTAATGCATCCCACTTAGGAATGGCATACTTGTATCCACCTGTCCCTAATTTATGGTGATACTTTTTTCTCCGCATTTATCTTATTCTTTGCCGACTTCTCCATAGCAGCTTCCAATGTCTTGTACTCAATAAATGCGTCCCAGTGATTCCTTACCTTCTCATATATTCCTCTGAATTCGGGCGCCTTCTTGCCTCTAGCGTTGTACTCAGTCCATAATCTTTTCTTCCAAGTCTGGAACGCGTTGGCCATCTTATGGAGAGCAAACTCCTTGACTTTGTCCCTTTGGCGCTCCAAGAGAGAATCTGGTAGGATGAAATGCTCCATGACATCTTGCCAAAGGGCATCTTTAATTCTTTTATCGACATAATTCACTCCTGGTTTTGGTTTGTTTGGCTGAATCCATTCTTGAATTGAATCGTGACTCCGTCCCTAACAACCACTCTGCATCGACGCACAAATGTCTTGGCATTGGCTTGAGGGTGAGTCGGTGCGCCATCATGTTTGAAAGCATCAAGATTGAGCTTTACGTTGTCGTCCAATATTTTGGCACCGCCTCGTACCTTTCTACATGATTGGATCGATCCGGAGGGCTGATAATTAAAAGAAGAAAGATTTGTTAATATATATATATATAAATATATATATACAAATCAATTAATACACATGTAATGATCACCAGAGGCTAATATGTGTATATACCTCGCCGAACATTGTTAGTTGTTCTGGATTTTGGAACATAAGTTGTTCTTCCTTGGCCTCACATCCATCACCGTAATCGTTCAGATATTGTGAGCCGTCATCATCATGTGATTCACCTAGAAGGTCCGCTGGGTTTTCGGATGAGCATATCATGTCGAAGATGTCCTCTTCATGAGCTCTACCGTTATTGTCCATAGCTTAATAACTAATCCATAATAATATAGATAAAACAAATTAGTATTCAAATTAGCATGCATTCAAGAAGCAAAATAACTGATAGTTAATTAATAATGCATCATCGAATACATATATAGTAGTTCTTAGAACATATTTCACCTCATAATCTTGGATAATAGTTAATACATCGGCTAATCCATCGATCTAGCTAATACATCATAATAATACATATATAGTAGCTAATATATCGATCTAGCTAGAACCCTAGCGCCCGACGGATATCGGGGCGGGCGGTGGACACCCAAAGAGAAGGAACCATCATAGGAACATAGCTCTAGTGAAATCCCTGAAGAATCTGTCAAGTATTGTCGGACATGGCCTCCAAAGCTGCCATGTAGCAATGGACATGCTCGTTCTCCTTGCTGACATGGTACTGTACCACCTCCACGGGGGACTCAAGCCTCCGAATCGTCTGTGGTCCAAGCGGCCGCCACCACAGAACCTCCGGGTCGACAACGGGCTGGCTCCTCACCAAGCTGCGCCGCTCGGAAGGCAGCACCTCCCAGTACCAGCCCGGCGGAGCCCAGTCCCGGACAAGGCACCTCGGCTCAAGCAAGTGACCTCCTCCGCCGACTCGACGACGAGGTTGCGGGATCAATATCGTCGACGTCGAGAAGAAACACTTAATTATGAAAACAAATTAAATAAAACTTAGCAAAATTAACACTTAGAATCTAACAAATGAAACAAATGAAATGATTTTCATATATAAATTATTTTCATCATATCAACATTTTCTATATATACACATCCATCCATCCATCGATCTTGAGCAGAGTAAATGATCTCCATTGATCTATAGTTCTAATGTAGACACTTCATATAAGTGTTTTACTCTACATATGAACATTTTCTGTATACATCAATCCATCCCTCTATACATACATACATACACACATGGAGAAAAATAATCTATGTACAAAAAAAATCATCATATCAACATTTTCTATATATATATACATCCATCCACGATCTTGAGCAGAGTAGAGTATATGCCACAATATTCCTGAAGTTTGCCACAACTTTGCGAGATAATTAAGGTCAAAAGCTCTAAATTTCATAACTTTGCCACAACAAAAAATTCTTCAATGAACATCAAAATGAACTCTAAGTAAACACTAAAGACAAAATGATCATCCATCCATCCAAACATATCTATCTATCCATCTAACATCTCATACATATTTGATTTGCAAAAAAATGAACTCTAATGCAAAAAAAATCTTTGATTTGCAAAGGAGATATATTCTCCCCAATTCTTTTGCACCCACAAAAATTACTCCATCTATTTGATAGTACCCACAACCCATTTCAGCAAAATCATTTGGTTCCATAGTTAAAAAAAATTCAAATTTCATTCAGTTCAAATTTGGACCAGATTCGAACTCCATGGTCAAAGCCCAATTTAAATTGCTCCAAAAATTCTGAAACTTTGCCAGACTCTCCTTTGTGCAACAACACATCACCACAAAATACGCAAAAATTCCTAAAATTTCTAGAGCCCTCTAGTATTTCATACACTTGAAGTACACTATTTACCACTGTCAAAGAAATCAGCTTGTGCATCATACATTTTGGCCGGGCTCGTCGGGGCTCACCGGCGGGATGGATCGTCGGGGCTCGTCGGGGTGGGCTGGCGGGACGACGTGTTGGGGGAGGGCTCGGCGACGGTATCGGGGGCGGTGATGAGGAGCGGGATCAGGGAGGAGGGAGAGGAAGTCCGGACGGGGACGAGGACGGTGGGGAGGTCCGCCGATGAAGAGCAGGCTTGGGGACGGCTCGGTGGCGACGGCATCGGGCAGGGCTCGTGGACGGCGTCGGGGGGCGGCGACGAGGAGCTGGCTCGGGGAGGAGGGCGAGGAGGTCCGGTGACGAGGACAACGGATTCTGGCACCCAGGTAGTGGCGCAAATAAGCTTCTCCCGATGTGGCTTGGCCCAGGACGAGGCCTCCACTATTTATACGTGGAGGACCTTTAGTACCAGTGCGTGGCTCGCACCGGTACTAAAGAACCTTTAGCACCGGTGCGAGCCACGCACCGGTACTAAAGGTCCTCCCCAAAAAATGCGCGGGGCGATGGACCTTTAGTACCGATGCGTGGCCGCACCGGTACTAAAGGTTTTTCAATTCATTATTAATTATTATTTTCAGAAAAACCCCTAAACTTTAGAAAATCATAGAAAAAATCTATGACTCCAATGGAAATAAATAATATATGAAGAAATATAAGAAAAATATAAAGAATCTGTTGATGGCAATTCCATGCTTGTTTGAACAACTTAAACTACTGTATAAGACAATTTGATTAAATGGCATTTGAAATGTCATATCTCGAGTTTGAAAAGTAGTACAAATGAACTCTGAAAAGGTTCTAACTTGGCATGACATAATAATTTCACCCACGTAGCACTTCTAAAGAGTTGAGAGGGTTACGGCAAAAACTGGATGCACTTCGTGTACAAATTGGACAATCTCTTTTGAAGTATGAGGGTTTCGGACGAAAACTCATCTATTACAAAGGGATTTCATTTTTAATAACTTATTTTTACTCCATACTTTTTGCGTATTCAATATGCACCATTCAAAGGCACGTCATCAATTTTCAACCCTTTCTGACTTCATTTGATATTTTTCATGCATTTAATGATTTATTTCGACCTAAATGACCCTGAATTTGAAAAGCAGTAAAAATGAACTCTGAAAAGGTTGTAACTTCGCATGACATATAATTTCACCCACATAGCAACTTGTAAAGAGTTGAGAGGGTTACGACAAAAACTGGATGCATTTCGTGTACAAATTGGACAATCTCTTTCGAAGTATGAGGGTTTCGGACGAAAACTCATCTATTACAAGGGATTTCATTTTTAATAACTTATTTTTACTCCATACTTTGTGTGTGTTCAATATGCACCATTCAAAGGCACATCATCAATTTTCAACCCTTTCTGACTTCATTTGATATTTTTCATGCATTTAATGATTTATTTTGAGCTAAATGACCCTAAATTTGAAAAGCAGTACAAATGAACTCTGAAAAGGTTGTAACTTGGCATGACATCATAATTTCACCCACATAGCAAGTTCTAAAGACCTGAGAGGGTTACGGGAAAAACTGGATGCACTTCGTGTACAAACTATTACAAAGATACCATGCTAGAAAATGCATGCATGTCCTTTACATAGAAAGTGATGACGGTGAAGCCGGTCACATCCCAGAGTGGGATCTCGCGATGTAAGACTTTTTCTGCGTGTTTCTCCCTTGCTTATGATTGCGTCGTAACCATGGAGAATCTTCATCATTTAACAGGATGCTTGGGTCAGTCTTCACTCTGAAGGGAGGGATTTCATGAAACTTTTCATAATCTTCTGACATGTCTGTCTTGTCCTCCACTCCCACAATGTTTCTTTTCCCTGAAAGAACTATGTGGCGCTTTGGCTCATCGTATGATGTATTTGCTTCCTTATCTTTTTTTCTCCTTGGTTTGCTAGACATGTCCTTCACATAGAAAACCTAAGCCACATCATTGGCTAGGAAGAATGAGTCGTCTGTGTACCCAAGATTGTTGAGATCCATTGTTGTCATTCCGTACTGTGGGTCTACCTGTACCCCGCCTCCAGTATATTTGACCCATTTGCACCGAAACAAAGGGACCTTAAGATTAGGTCCATAGTCAAGTTCCCATATCTCCTCTATGTAACCATAATATGTGTCTTGAAAGTTGGTTGCATCATAGCAGACACCACTGTTTTGGTTGGTGCTCTTTTTATCTTGGGCGATCGTGTAAAATTTATTCTCATTTATCTCGTACCCTTTGAAAGTCGTTATAGTCGAACTTGGTGTCTTGGCCAACCAATACAATTCATCTGGAACACTGTTGTCATTGATGAGCTTTGTTTGCAACTAACCGACGAAAGTCTCCATGTGCTTACGTTCAATCTAGGGGTCAGACTGCTCCGGGTTCTTGGAACGTACAATATCCTTGTGTTCCTCGATATATGGAGTCACCAAGGTGGAATTTTGTAGAACCGTGTAGTGTGCTTGAGTGAAAGAATGCTTGTCCATATTTATTGCTTCTTTCTTTCCTAGTGTGCCTTTTCCACCCAGTCTCAACTCATGCCGAGATTCAGGAAGACCAATCGGCTTAATGTCAGGAACAAAGTCAACACAAAACTCAATAACCTCCTCTGTTCCATATCCCTTGGCGATGCTTCCTTCTGGCCTAGCATGGTTATAAACATATTTCTTTAAGACTCCCATGAACCTCTCGAAGGGCAACATATTGTGTAGAAATACAGAACCTAGAATGTTAATCTCTTCGACTAGGTGAACTAGACTGACAAGACATTGGACCAGGTCATTCTGTAACGTTGGTATGATTTTTGGATCGATTACCTTCTGATAAATTGCATTGAGGAATGTGCATAGCTTCACAATGGCTAATCGAACATTTTCTGGTAGAAGCCCCCTAAGCACAACCGGAAGTAATTGCGTCATAATCACGTGGCAGTCATGAGACTTTAGATTTTAAATTTTTTTCTCTACCATATTTATTATTCCCTTTATATTCAACGAGAAGCCAGATGGGACCTTGATACTGAGCAGGCAATCAAAAAATATTTCCTTCTCTTCTTTCTTAAGAGCGTAGCTCGCGGGACCTTGATACTGCTTTGGAGGCATGCCGTCTTTTTCGTTAATTCTTTGCTTGTCCTCCCATGCCTCTAGTGTTGGAAATATGCCCTAGAGGCAATAATAAATTGGTTATTATCATATTTCCTGGTTCATGATAATCGTTTATTATCCATGTTATAATTGTATTAATCGGAAACTCAGATACATGTGTGGATACATAGACAACACCATGTCCCTAGTATGCCTCTAATAGACTAGCTCGTTGATCAAAGATGGTTATGGTTTCCTAGTCATGGACATGAGATGCCATTTCATAGTGGAATCACATCATTAGGAGAATGATGTGATGGACAAGACCCAAACTACAAACATAGCATATGATCGTGTCAGTTTATTGCTACTGTTTTCTACATTTCAAGTATATGTTCCTATGACCATGAGATCATGCAACTCACTGACACCGGAGGAGTACCTTGTGTGTATCAAATGTCGCAACGTAACTGGGTGTCTATAAAGGTGCTCTACATGTATCTCTAAAGGTGTCTGTTGGGTTGGCATGGATCAAGACTGGGATTTGTTACTCCGTGTGACGGAGAGGTATCTCAGGGCCCACTCAGTAATACAACTTCACAATAAGGCCTTGCAAGCAATGTGACAAAGTGTTAGTCACGGGATCTTGTATTACAGAATGAGTAAAGAGACTTGCCGGTAATGAGGTTGAACTAGGTATGGAGATACCGACGATCGAATCTAGGGCAAGTAACATACCGAAGAACAAAGGGAACATCATACGGGATTAACTGAATCCTTGACATAGAGGTTCGACCGATAAAGATCTTCATAGAATATGTAGGAACCAATATGGGCATCCAAGTCCCGTTATTGGTTATTGACCGTAGAGGTGTCTCGGTCATGTCTACATAGTTCTCGAACCTGCAGGGTCTGCACACTTAAGGTTCGGTGACGTTTCGGTAGTATAGAGTTATGTATGGTGGTGACTGAAGGTTGTTCAGAGTACCGGATGAGATCCCGGATGTTGTGAGGAGCTCCGGAATGGTCCGGAGGTAAAGATTGATATATAGGAAGTCCTATTTTGGTCGCCGGAAAAGTTCCGGGCTCATCGGTGGTGTAAAGGGAGTGCCGGTAGTGTACCGGGAGACCATCGGGAGAGGTATTTCGACCCAAGAGGCTACATGGGCTATGGGAGAGTAAATACCAGCCTTTAGTAGGCTGGTGGAAGTCCCACACAAGGCCCATGCGGCTAGGGAGAAAAGTCCCAAAGAGAAAAGGTGGAAAAAGGCAAAAATAGGGCGAATCCTAGTCCTACTAGGATTGGAGGTGGATTCCACCTCCTCCCCTTGGTTCGGCCAACTCCTAGAGGATTGGCCCTTGGGACAAGCCTCCTCCTCTCTTCCTCTTATATATACTGGAGGGTTTAGGGTTTTTGGACAGATTTTTCTGCCATGTGCTGCCCGTTCCTCCAGTGCATAGTTTCTCCTCTAGATCGGTTTTCTGCAGTGCTTAGGCGAAGCCCTGCCGGAATTATTCCACCACCATTGCCGCAGTGCCGTCACACTGCGGGAGAACTTGTCTACCTCTCTGCTCCCTCTTGCTGGATCAAGAAGGCGGAGATCGTCATCGAGCTGTACGTGTGCTGAACACGGAGGTGTCGTCCGTTCAGTGCTAGATCAGAAGGACCGTGATTGGATCGCGGGACGGATCATGATGAGTTCGCGGGACGGATCGTGATTGGATCGCAGGACGGATCGTGATGAGTTCGCGGGACGGATCATGATTGGATCGCGGGACGGATCGTGATGAGATCGCGGGACACTTGGTGATTTGGATCGCGAAGACGTTCGACTACACCAACCGTGTTTCTTAACGCTTCCCGCTTAGCGATCTACAAGGGTATGTAGATCCACTCTCCCTCTCGTAGATGCTCATCAACATGGATAGATCTTGCGTGTGCGTAGGAACTTTTTTGTTTCCCATGCAACGTTCCCCAACAGTGGTATCAGAGCTAGGTCTATGTGTAGATGAGATCTCGAATAGAACACAAAGAGTTTGTGGGCGTTGATGCTTAGATTGCTTCCTCCTTTGGTCGTGTTTTGGTTCAGCGGTATTGTGAGATGAAGCGTCCTAGACAAACATTACTCGTACGCTTACGAGAGACTGGTTCCCTCAACCACAACTTGTTACATAGATGGTTTGCGGGTGCCAGTTTCTGTCACTTTAGTTGGATCAGATTCGATAAAGGCAGTCCTTGAGAAGGTTGAAAAGCAACTAGTGTATCACCGTTGTGGTTTTTGCGTACATGAGAATTGTTCTTGCTAGATACCCATAGCAGCCACGTAAAACATGCAACAACAATTAGAGGACGTCTAACTTGTTTTTGCAGGGTGTGTTGTGATGTGATATGGCTAATTACATGATGTGATATGTGTGATGTATGAGATGATCATGTGATGTATAGATTATCACGACTTGCATGTCGATGAGTACGGCAACCGGCAGGAGCCATAGGGTTGTCTTTAATTATTGTATGGCCTACATGTCAATCATTAAGCGCTATGTAATGATTTACTTTATCGCTAAACGGTAGCAATAGTAGTAGAAGCATGTTGGGCACAACAACCCCGATGGCAACACATTGATGGAGATCAAGATGATAGAGATTATGGTGTCATGCCGGTGGTGACGGAGATCATGCCGATGCTTTCATGATGGATATCAAAAGCACAAGTTCATGGCCATATCATGTCACTTCTGATTTGCATGTGATGTTAATCCTTTTATGCACCTTGTTTTGCTTAGGACGACGGTAGCATTATAAGGTGATCCCTCACTTAATTTCAAGATAAATTATGTTCTCCCCGAGTGTGCACCGTTGGGAATGTTCGTCGTGTCGAGACACCACATGATGATCGGATGTGATAGACTCTACGTTCACATACAACGGGTGCAAGCCAGTGTTGCACATGCAGAACACTCGGGTTAAACTTGACGAGCCTAGCATGTACAGACATGGCCTCGGAACACAAGAGACGAAAAGGTTGAACATGAGTCATATAGTAGATATGATCAACATAATGATGTTCACCATTGAAACCACCTCAACTCACGTGATGATCGGACTTGAGTTGGTAAATTTGGATCATGTATCACTCGAATGACCGGAGGGATGTCAATTTGAGTGGGAGTTCTTAAGTAATATGATTAATAGAACTCATTATCATGAACATAGTCAGTAGTGTCTTTGCAAATTATGTTGTAGATTACTTGCTCGTGCTGTAGCTCCCTTGAATTTTTATATGTTCCTAGAGAAATAGAGTTGAAAGATGATGGTAGCAATATTGCGGACTGGCTCCATGATCTGAGGATTGTCCTTGTTGCTGCACAGAAGGCTTATGTCCTTAATGCACCGCTCGGTGCGCCAACCCCTCTAGCATCATCTATAGATGTTGTGAACATCTGGCAGGCACGTTCTGATGACTACTTGATAGTTTAGTGTGTCATGCATTACGGCTTAGAATTGAGGCTCTGAAACGTTTTGAACGTCATGGAACATATGAGATGTTCTAAAAGCTGAAATTAGGATCTCAGGCTCGTGCCCGTGTTGCAAGATATGAGACCTCAAACAAGATTCTTTGCTTGTTAGATGAAGGAGAATAGCTCAATGGTTGAGCATGTGCTCAGATTGTCTGGGTTCTACAATCGCTTGAATCGAGTGGGAGTTGATCTTCCAGATAAGATAGTGATTGATATTGTTCTCCAAGTCACTGTCACTAAGCTACTAGAACTTGGTGATGAACTATAAACGCCAGGGGTAGAAATAATGATCCCTGAGCTGTTCGCGATGTTTGACACCACGAAGGTAGAAATCAAGAAGGAGCATCAAGTGTTGATGGTTAGGAAAACCACTAGTTTCGAGAAGGGTAATGTCAAGGAGGGAAAATTCATGGATAGCAAGTCAGTTGCTGCTCCAGTGAAGCAACCCAAAGTTGAACCCAAACCCGAGACTAAGTGCTTCGATTATGAGGAGAGCGGTCCCTGAAGCAGAACAACCCTAGATACTTGGTAGATAAGAAGGCTGGCAACATTGATAGAAGTATATTTGATATACGTGTTATTGATGTGTACCTTGCTAGTACTCCTAGTAGCACCTGGGTATTGGATAACGGTTCGGTTGCTAAATGTTAGAAACTCGAAATAAAAGCTACGGAATAAACGGAGAACTAGCTAAGGGTGAGGTGACGATGTGTGTTGGAAATGTTTAGGTTGATGTGATCAACATCGCACGCTCTCTCTAGCTTCGGGATTAGTGACGAACCTAAATAAATATTATTTGGTGTTTTGCGTTGAGCATGAACGTGATTAGATTGTGTTTATTGCAACACGGTTATTCATTTAAGTTAGAGAATAATGGTTATTCTGTTTACAAGAATAATACCTTCACTGGTCATGCACCTAGTGAGAATGGTTTGTTGAATCTTGATCATAGTAATACACATGTTCATAACATTCATGCCAAAAGATACAAAGTTAATGATGATAGTACCACATACTTGTGGCATTGCCGCTCAATGTCATGTTGGTATAAAACGCATGAAGAAACTCCATGCTGATGGATCTTTGGAATCATTTGATTTTGAATCGGTTGAGACATGCGAACCATGCCTCTTGGGCAAGATGACTAAGGACCCCGTTTTCCGGTTTGATGGAGCGGGCAAGTGATTTGTTGGAAATGATACATGTTGATGTATGCAATCCAATGAGTCTTGTAGCGTGTGGTGGATATTGTTATTTTCTTACCTTCACTGATGATTTGAGTAGATATAGTGCATATTTACTTAATGAAACACAAGTCTGAATCGTTTGAAAAGTTCAAGCAAATTTAAAGTGAAGTTTAAGATCATCGTGACAAGAAGATAAAAATGTATGTGATATGATCGTGGAGGTGAATACCGGAGTTACGAGTTTGGCATACAACTTTAGACAATGTGAAAGTTGTTTCATATCTCATGCCACCTGGAACACCGTAGTGTGATGGTGTGTCCGAACGTCATAGTCATGCTCTATTGGATATGGTGCGTGCTATGATGTCTCTTATCATTTTGCTACTATAGTTTTGGGGTTATGCATTAGAGACAACTACATTCACTTTAGATAGGGCACCATCTAAATCTGCTGAGATGACACCATGTGAATTATGGTTTGATAGAAACTTTAGCTGTCATTTCTTAATGTTTGGGGCTGCAATGCTTGTGTGAAAAATGTTTTCACCTAATGAGCTCGAACCCAAAGCGAACAAATGCATCTTCATAGAATACCCTAACAACAGTTGGGTAAACCTTCTATCTCAGATCCAAGCATAAAGTGTTTGTTGCTAAAACTGGGTCCTTTCTCGAGAAAGAGTTTCTCTCGAAAGAATTGAGTGGGAGGAAGATATAACTTGATGAGGTTGTTGAACCTTTGTTGAACCAGAGAGTAGCACAGCGCAGGAACATGTTTCTGTGAAGCCTACGTTAGTTGAAGAGGAAGTTAATGATGATGATCACGAAGCTTCAGATCAAGTTCCTATGGAACCTTGTAGGTCGACAAGGATGTGTACTGCTCCTGAGTGGTACGACAACCCTGTCTTATAGGTCATGTTGTTGGACAACGATGAAGCTACGAGTTGTGGAGAAGCGATGATGGGCCCGGATTCCGACAAATGGTTAGAGGCCATGAAATCCGAGAAAGGATCCAAGTATAGACTTTGGTAGACTTGCTCGTTGGACGGCAGGTCGTTGAGTAAAAATGGATGTCTAAAATGAAGACAGACGCTCATGGTAATGTCACCATTTGTAAAGCTCGACTTGTTGCAAAGAAGTTTACGACAAGTTCAAGGAGTTGACTACGGTGAGACTTTCTCACTCATAGCGATGCTAAAGTCTGTTGGAATTATGTTAGAAGTTGCTGCATTTTTCAATTATGAAATCTGGCAGATGGATATCAAAACATCGTTTCCTTAAAAGTTTACTTGAGGAAAGGTTGTATGTGATACAACCAGAAGGTTTTGTCAGTCCTAAGGATGCTAAAAGGTGTGCAAGCTTCAGTGATTCTTCTATGAACTGAAGCAAGCATCTCAGAGTTGGAATATACACTTTGATGTGGTGATCAAAGTTTTTGAGTCTATACAAAGTTTACGAGAAACTTGTATTTACAATAAAGTGAGTGTGAGCACTATAGAATTTCTGATAAGTATATGTGGATGACATATTGTTGATCGGAAATGATGTAGAATTTCTGGAAAGCATAAACGGTTGTTTGAAAAGATTTTTTCAAAGTAAGACCTAGATAAAGCTACCTAATTGTTGAGCATCAAGATCTATAGAGATAGATCAAGATGCTTGATGAGACTTTCAATGAGTACATACCTTGACAAGATTTTGAAAGAGTTCAAAATGGATCAGTCAGAGAAAGAGTTCTCGCCTGATTTGCAAGGTGTGAAGTTGAGTGAGACTCAAAGCTCGACAACGGCAGAAGAAAGAGAAAGGACGAATGTTGTCCCCTATGCCTTAGCCATAGGCTCTCTATAGTATGTCATGTTATGTACCACACCTATGTGTGCCTTGCCATGAGTCCGTCAAGGGGTACAAGAGTGATCCAGGAGTGGATCACTGGACAGCGGTCAATATTATCCTTAGTGACTAAAAGACTAAGGAAACGTTTCTCGATCAAAGGAGGTGATAAAGGGTTCATCGTAAAGAGTTACATCGATGCAAGCTTTAACACTAATCCAGATGACTCTTAGTAGCAATCCGGATACGTATAGTGGAGCAGCCATTTGGATTAGTACCAAGTGGAGTGTGGTAGAAATGTTTATAGTTTGACATAGAGATTTGCAAAGTACATACGGATCTGAATGTCGTATACTCGTTGACTATAATACCTCTCTCACATGCAAAGCATGATCGAGCCCCAGAACTCAGTGGGTGTTAGATTCATAACAATGCGAATCACATGGTGATGTGAACTAGATTATTGACTCTAGTGCAAGTGGGAGACTGTTGGAAATATGCCCTAGAGGCAATAATAAATTGGTTATTATCATATTTCCTTGTTCATGATAATCGTTTATTATCCATGCTATAATTGTATTAATCGGAAACTCAGATACATGTGTGGATACATAGACAACACCATGTCCCTAGTATGCCTCTAATAGACTAGCTCGTTGATCAAAGATGGCTATGGTTTCCTAGTCATGGACATGAGATGTCATTTGATAGAGAGATCACATCATTAGGAGAATGATGTGATGGACAAGACCCAAACTACAAACGTAGCATATGATCGTGTCAGTTTATTGCTACTGTTTTCTGCATGTCAAGTATATGTTCCTATGACCATGATATCATGCAACTCACTGACACCGGAGGAGTACCTTCTGTGTATCAAATGTCGCAATGTAACTGGGTGACTATAAAGGTGCTCTACAGGTATCTCCGAGGGTGTCTGTTGGGTTGGCATGGATCAAGACTGGGATTTGTTACTCCGTGTGACGGAGAGGTATCTCAGGGCCCACTCGGTAATACAACATCACAATAAAGCCTTGAAATCAATGTGACTAAGTGTTAGTCATGGGATCTTGTATTACAGAACGAGTAAAGAGACTTGTCGGTAATGAGGTTGAACTAGGTATGGAGATACCGACGATCAAATCTAGGGCAAGTAACATACCGAAGAACAAAGGGAACATCATACGGGATTAACTGAATCCTTGACATAGAGGTTCGACCGATAAAGATCTTCATAGAATATGTAGGAACCAATATGGGCATCTAGGTCCCACTATTGGTTATTGACCGTAGAGGTGTCTCGATCATGTCTACATAGTTCTCGAACCCGTAGGGTCTGCACACTTAAGGTTCGGTGACGTTTCGGTAGTATAGAGTTATGTATGGTGGTGACCAAAGGTTGTTCGGAGTCCCGGATGAAATCTCGGATGTCATGAGGAGCTCCGGAATAGTCCGGAGGTAAAGATTGATATATAGGAATTCCTATTTTGGTCGCCGGAAAAGTTCCGGGCTCATCGGTAGTGTAACGGGAGTGCCGGTAGTGTACCGGGAGACCATCGGGAGGGGTATTTCGACCCAAGAGGCTACATGGGCTGTGGGAGAGTAAATACCAGCCTTTAGTAGGCTGGTGGAAGTCTCACACAAGGCCCATGCGGCTAGGGAGAAAAGGCCCAAAGAGAAAAGGTGGAAAAAGGCAAAAATAGGGTGAATCCTAGTCCTACTAGGATTGGAGGTGGATTCCACCTCCTCCCCTTGGTTCTGCCGACTCCTAGAGGGTTGGCCCTTGGGCCAAGCCTCCTCCTCTCTTCATCTTATATATACTGGAGGTTTTAGGGTTTTTGGACAGATTTTTCTGCCACGTGCTGCCCGTTCCTCCAGTGCATAGTTTCTCCTCTAGATCGGTTTTCTGCAACGCTTAGGCAAAGCCCTGCCGGAATTACTCCACCACCATCGCCGTAGCACCGTCACGCTGCCGGAGAACTCGTCTACCTCTCTGCTCCCTCTTGCTGGATCAAGAAGGCGGAGATCGTCATCGAGCTGTACGTCTGCTGAACGCGGAGGTGCCGTCCGTTCAGCGCTAGATCGGGAGGACCGTGATTGGATCGCAGGACGGATCGTGATGAGTTCGCGGGACAGATCGTGATTGGATCGCGGGACGGATCGTGATGAGTTCGCGGGACGGATCGTTATTGGATCACGGGACGGATCATGATGAGATCGCGGGACACTCAGCGATTTGGATCGCAAAGACATTCGACTACACCAACCGCGTTTCTTAACGATTCCCGCTTAGCGATCTACAAGGGTATGTAGATCCACTCTCCCTCTCATAGATGCTCATCACCATGGATAGATCTTGCATGTGCGTAGGAAATTTTTTGTTTCCCATGCAACGTTCCCCAACATCCGGTGTATCTTTTGTCTTTCCATACACGCCCAAGAAGCCTAGCAGGTTCACACAAAGAATCTTCATCACGTGCATCACGTCGATTGCATTGCGGACCTCTAGGGCTTTCCAATATTCAAGTTCCCAAAATATAGATTTCTTCTTCCACATGGGTGTGTGTCCATTGGCGTCATTCGGAACAGATTGTTCGCTAGGACCCTTTCCAAAGATTACTTGTAAATCCTTGACCATATCAAATATATATTCACCAGTACGGAGGCCAGGCTTCTTCCGGTTATCTGGCTCACCTTTGAAATGGTTGCGTGCCTTTCTTAAGATATGCTTGATTGGTAGAAATCGACGATGTACCAGGTACACATTCTTCTTACATTTATCCAAATATATACTTTCAGTATCATCTAAACGGTGTGTGCATGCATTGTATCCCTTGTTTGTATGTCCTGAAAGGTTACTAAGAGCAGGTCAATCATTGATGGTTACAAACAGCAACGCTCGTAGGTCAATTTTCTTCTGTGTGTGAGCATCCCACACACGTACACCTAGTTTTTTTTACAACTTTAGAAGTTCATCAACTAGTGGCCTTAGGTATACATCAATGTCATTGTCGGGTTTCTTAGGACCTTGTATGAGCACTGGCATCATAATGAACTTCCGCTTCATGCACAACCAAGGAGGAAGGTTGTAGATACATAGAGTCACGGGCCAAGTGCTATGACTGGAGCTCTGCTCCCCAAAAGGATTCATGTCGTTTGTACTAAGACCAAACCATAAGTTCGTTGCGTCAGCTGCAAAGTCCTCGAACTCCCTCTCGATTTTTCTCCACTACGACCCATCAGCGGGTGCTCTCAACATCCCGTCTTTCTTACGTTCTTCTTTGTGCCATCGCAACAACTTGGCATGCTCTTTGTGTCATTAGGGCATGCATGTATCTTCTGCACCTCTAATCCTAGAGGGCAGACAACCTTCTTTGCTTTGTATGTACTTTTAGGCAATTCGTTATCCTTTGGAAGCATCTTCTTTATCATTATCAGCAATTCTTGAAATCCCTTGTCAGTTACACCATTCTTCGCCTTCCATTGCAGCAATTCCAGCATGGTACCCAGCTTTTTCTGGTCATCTTCACAATTTGAATACAATAATTTTTTGTGATCCTCTAACATGCGCTTCAACTTCAACCTCTCCTTGTCACTTTCGCAGTTTCTCTTTGCATCAGCAATGACCCGACCCAAATCATCAGCGGGCTCATCTGATGCCTCTTCTTCAGCTTCCCCCATTGATGCCTCTTCTTTAGCTTCGCCCATTATTGTATCGGCGAAAGGATAGTTGTCATCGTCCTCTTCTTCTTCATTGTCTTCCATTATAACCCCTCTTTCTTCGTGCTTGGTCCAAAAGCTATAGTCGGACATGAAACCAGACTTCAGCGGGTGGTAGTGAAGGGTTTTTGAGGTAGATTAATTCCTATCATTCTTATAGTCACGACATGGACAACACATGAAACCATTCTTCTTGTTTGCCTCAGCCACACGAATAAAATCATGCAGGCCATTAAGGAACCCTAGACTTAGTCGGTCATCGTACATCCATTGTCGGCTCATGTTCACTACACAACATCAAAGTGACCAAATTAATACAACTTCATCATCACATTACAACCAATGTAGAGCTAGCAGTGACCAAATGTTATTACTGCAAATAATAGATACTTATAGTTCATACATACGTCTCATAAAACAACATACAACTATCTAAAACATGTAAATGCGACAACAAATACGATCATAATCGCAACTAAGGTAACAATTGAGCCAACGGCATAATGATACCAAGCCTCTCTATCAATGGCATATTTTCTAAGCTTTCTAAGCTTCAAGCGCATTCCAGCCATCTTGTTCTTGTGATCATCGACGATATCGGCAACATGCAACTCCAATCCCATCTTCTCATCTTCAGTTCTTTTCAATTTTTCTTTCAAATGATCAATTTCTTTTTTAGCTTGTGTTAATTTCTCGAGCAGAATTGCATAGTCGGTTGGAATTTCTGGTTCAACTACTTCCTATAGATAAAACATCTACGTCAATTTGGTGGCATAATTAATTGTCATAGACATTAGATGATGTGTGAAATAGTTATAAAAGATAACGACATACCACATCTAAACCATAGACTGGACGAGGGCTGACGTGGGCGGATACCATAACCATGACACTATAGAATAACTAACAATAATACAAGTAAGTAAATCGTACACGCAGCTATCTAAATCATACAAGTAATTTTTTTTAACAAAAAACTTTAAGAAGAACAAGAGGCTCACCAAGGTGGCCGGTGCCGCGATGAGACGGTGCAGACGATCGACGGTGGTTAGGACGGGGATAGGAAGACACCAAATAAACCACACCTACACATATGCAACCTAACAAGTTAATTTGAGCTCAAATTGCATATAAATCAAATAAACTCCCACATAACGATCACTCCTCCAAAACCTAGCTAAAACACACAAATCACATATCTTTGAGCATACCACAAGCTAATGTAGCAATGAGAGATGAAGGGGAAAAGTTGCTAACCTTTGTGAACACTTGGATAGATGGGGTGCCTTCAAATCTTGACAAATCCTTGGCAAAATGGAGGATGAGCTTCGAGCAAGAAGAAGAACAGGGGAAAAACAGAGAAATGAGAGCCCCTTCGATCGGCTACAGACGAAGCATATATATATAGGAAGTCTTTAGTACCGGTTGGTGTCACTAACCGGTACTAAAGAGACACGTGGGACCCAAGTCTGACCAAAAGCCTGCCATGCCCCCTTTAGTACCGGTTCGTGACACGAACCGGTACTAAATATCCCTTACGAGCTGGTACTAAAGGTCGCCCTGCTCCTAGCCGTTGGAGCCGGCACGAACCGGGACTAATAGCATCTTTAATACCGGCTCGTAGCCAGACCGGGACTAATGCTTGGGACGAAAGGTCTGTTTTCTACTAGTGCACGTTGCACCAGCAGCACATCCTAGCAGCACAGCCGGCCTCAAGAGCGCCCGCGCCGCACCTCCCTCGCAACCGACCGCGAGCAGAACCCGCCCTCCCACGCCACAGCTGTGCGCCCGAGCTGCCCATCGCTGATGCAGCCCCGTCAAAGCACGCGCCGACGCCACCACGCGGCCAGAGCCGTGCCTCCACCACGCCCTGGCCACCTCCACTCGCGCCCCCGCGTACCGGAGCTGCCAGATCTAGCACCCTCGCGCGCCTAGAGCCACGCGCCCGCCATGCCCAGGCCATCGCCGCCCGCGCCCTCTACGCATAGGCCACCTTTGCGAGTGCCTATCGCGCTTGGCCGACGCGAACCCGCCGTGGCTCGCCAGCCAGCTCCCGCCGTGACCCGATGCATCGCCGCGTCAGATCCGCCCGCGCACCTCCGAGAAGGACGCCCCACCTCCACCCTCCCTGGAGCCTGACCGGGCTTCACTGGCAGACTCCTCAGGCGGCGGCGAGGTGAAAGGGACGGAGGGGTGGGGGGCGGTGGCGGCGCCGGAGGGGACCCCCCGTGTCGTCAGAGAGAGGCGACGTGGGGGTCACACGTGCAACCTCCCAAGACCGGAGACTTTGCGGCATATTTGCTACTATAGGTAAACATACTTGAGACAACAAAACCATGGATCGAGTCACATATATATGAACAAAGTGAGACCTATGTGGTTCAAGGACTGGACAATTCAAACGCTAAGATACCAACCTTTATGTCATAATCGATGCATAGGCTGGGAGACCATAAAGCTCTTTCTTAGTCAAAAAATTGTAGTCTCTCCCACAACCTACTTAGAATTCTTTACAATCGGATTGTACAATACAAAAATATAGTTATCATATAAAGTTGGATATTGTCATGAAAAAAGAGTTATTTTCCCATTTATAAATGAGTCAATTACACCGCTGGTGCTTGAACTTGACACAAACGGTTACTTTAGTGCTAGAACTTGTGGTATACATTGAAGTGGCATAAAAACTTGGCCTTGGTGTGCAATATGGTGCATTTATCATCCGTACACGTTAGGTGTGCTGACGTGACATCGTATTTCCATTTAATCAACGTACATCATATGGGTCCCACCGGTTGGTGGAACAACACAAACAAGATTTAATAAAAAATTGTGTTCGTGTTGTAGCTTGAACAAAAGACCTGCAACAAACAAGCACGGGAGGCTAAACAACCAACTGATAGAATCTAATGCAGTATATTGGTACACAATATTAAAGTCTTTTAAGCCACTATATACATTAAGAATTTAATCGGTAGAAAACAGAAGTAGTAGCACTAGTGGAAAAAAAACCATTTGTCCCGGCTCGCAAGGCCCATTTATCTCGGTTCTGGAACCAGGACTAAAGCCCACGACCTTTAGTCCCGGTTCGCTTATAAACCGGGACAGATGGGACTACACGTGGCCGCTTTGCCGAGCCCAGGCAGGAGGGCCTTCGGTCCCGGTTGGTAACACCAACCGGGACCAAAGAGCGTCCACGCGTCAGCAGCTGAGGGGCTGTTTTTTTTTAAAGAGAGGGGGTTTCGAGGGTTTTGGAGGGTTAATTTAGGGGTTTCATATATTTTGTTAGATAGCTAATAGAGAGAAGTGATCTCTATTATCTCCGTGCTTGGTCACGACGCTACGTACTATACTTATAGATAGAACATATGACACAATTTAATCATCATTTTCGTCAATGAGACATCATATCACAAGTTGGTCACTGGTCATAATCACAACTCCTCCTCCTCATCATCATCATCAACTCTAACACATTGTAGCACATAATAACACATTGTACCTAGGACCTACGTACTCCTATCTCGTAGGACCTATTCTACCCGCTCTTAGGTACGATAACATAAAACAAGATAGGCCCTGACTCTCCATTATGGAGAACGGAGATCATCCTGTCTCCCAGTATTGGCCTACATACAATGTTGCTTACAAGTAGCTCTCTATGATTGATCATACATTTTTTCCAATCTTCGATTGTCATGACTCCATCGGTTTTAGAAATCCGTATGGACAGGAGTGATGCGTAGGCTGACCTGGTCGTGGCGGCCCTAAGTTCGTAACAACAACGCGACCTCTCAAAAACATCAGATGAGGCACACAATCCTCCGGGATTTTCTGTTGAAAAACATAGTAATAATTTTGTAGTTAGCAATGTAGTTTAGTTTTAGAAGAATTTATGCAAAAGATGCACGGATGTCATAATAGTAGAATTAAAATCTTACCACGCAATCTCCATGGATGTTACCATAGTTCACCACGTGCACTAGTGGCACGTATTGACCATAATTTGTAGGAGTTTGATAATAGCTATTGTAATTCTCAAGATGACTAAGAAATGCGGTAAGATGATCTTTCTCCTTATAAATTAATTCTGCTTCATCATTGTAGTAGTAGGTTCTGTCTACCATCTTCCGTACATTTTTTGAAGAATGAAAATAAGTTGTCAATGCAAATAAGTTGTCAAATATTTTTAAATAAAAAATATAAATTACTTAATAAATATGGTTGACTAACTCACATAATGGTAAAACTGGAGGCATCTACACATCGACCCAGATGTCGATATTACCTTCTATTTCATCTTCCAGACTAATATCAAAGGTGAGAAGCATATTAGGCTCAAATGCATAAGCCTTGCATAGTGCTTGCCAATTTTTGCATTCAAAATAGCAATAGGTGTCTGCATGATACAATTTTACCGCAAAAGTAAAACCATGCTCGGTCCTAAGGTGAACTATCTTTACCTCCATATCTTTTTTAGTATTGAAACCAATCTTATCCAAGACAGCAATTCTTGCATGGCAGGGGATACGCTAGTAGAACAGTAAAAGACAGCAATTCTTGCATGGCAGGGGATACGCTAGTAGAATAGTAAAAAATTCAAATTAATTATAAGTTGAAGCAAAAGAGTCAGAAGTCATGCTTAATCACGAAAAAAGACTTGTCATTGTGACTTACTGTATCCACTTCGAAGTTCTCATCCAGCATGATGCTGAAGCGCCTACCATCTACTAGGAAAGTCTTGTAACACAGGCCGCGCTCGTCTTCGCAGTATTCGCACATATCGAATTAACTTTCATCGTCAAACATTTCCTATGTTCATAGTTGAAACATTTAAAATTGATCGAAGGAAACTACGAGAAAACTGATCAACACACAGATCACTATTACTCAATATGCAACAGGTTGACTTTAGGTCTGTCGAGTTTTTCCTTCCTAAACTCTCATCTCACGTATATGGTGGACACTCCTTCTTATATTGCGACAGTCGGTGATGGTGGCTCCTCCATTCATCCCCGAGTGCATTACACCAAAATGTCTAGCACACGGGAACGAAGGAGAAGAGACCCCCACGACAACAGTCGGGATTCTTCCTCTATCATATTTATATATGGTGGACACTCTCTCTCAGTGAAAGACACACAAGTAGCCGAAACACATCTAAAGTCAACCCATTCCATATATCGAGCAATGACATAGAAAAAATTCCCTATGTTTTGCCGGAATGACTTGCAAATCACAAATACATTTATAATGAACTCGAATATAATATCACTAATACATCATCCCGAATAATCCAGTTCAAGAATTACGACATGCTTTGGATCTTAATTAATGCGTGTGTGTGACTTTCGGTCCGTCGAGGCTTTCCTTAAATAACTCTCATATCTCATGGTGTGTTGGTGCGCACTCTCTCATATTGATACGGTGGTGTATATATGTTGGTGGACACTCTCTCACAGTAATAGTTCGACCGCCGGTGATGGACGCCTCCCCTCTTCTCTTCTTGTGCAATATAGCGACAAGTATATCGCAAAGAAGAGAAGAAAGAGGAAGCGCCCCCCCACGACAATAGTCGGGATTCCTCCATCAAGAACACACATGAAAGTCACACAAGGAGCAACGACAGACCGAAAGTCACACATGCATTATACCGATAAAATATCACTAATACATTAATATTTATAATGACCTCGCATATAATATCACTAATACATCATCTCGAATAATCCAGTTCAAGAATTACGGCACACTTTGGATCTTAATTAATGCGTGTGTGACTTTCGGTCCGTCGAGACTTTCCTTAAATAACTCTCATATCTCATGGTGTGTTGGTGTGCACTCTCTCACATTGATACGGTGGTGTATATATGCTGGTGGACACTCTCTCACAATAATAGTTCGACCGCTGGTGATGGACGCTCCGCCTCTTCTCTTCTTGTGCATTATACCAACGAATATATCGCAAAGAAGAGAAGAAAGAAGAGGCGCCCCCCATGACAACAGTCGGGATTCATCCATCAAGAACACACATGAAAGTTATTTAAGGAAGCCTCGAAAGTCACACACTCATTATACCGATAAAATATCACTAATACATTAATATTTATAATGACCTCGAATATAATATCACTAATACATCATCCCGAATAATCCAGTTAATGCATCATCAAATATTAAGTAATACTAATCGAATATCCTAGAATCCAAAATGGAGAACGGTCAACTCGGTTCACTAGCGGTCTCTGAGTCGCCGGCAGTGGACACCCAAAGATAAGGAACCATCATGGGATCATAACTCAAGTGAGATCCCTGAAGGATCTGCCAGGTATTATCAAACCAGGCATCCAACACCGCCATGTAGCGACGGACGTGCTCGTCCTCCTCCCTGACACGGCGACGTACCACCTCCACGGGTGCCGGTTCCCTCCGCACCGAAAGTGGCCCGCATGACCGCCACCACATAAGGTCCGGGTCAACGATGATACCTGCATTCCTCACCAACCTCCGATCCCGGGAAGGTAGCACCTCCCAGTGCCAGCTCGACGGAGCCCAGTCCCGGACATGGCACCTATCAAGCAGGCTCTCGCGGACTACTCGACGACAAGGATGCGGGCCGGGCATCGTCGACTAATTTTTCATAAAACCCAAAATCAACATACACATACTAATCTAACATAAACATACTAATCTACTTTCAAAAAAAGCATAAACATACTAATCTAACATACACATACTAATCTAGCTAACATAAACATACTAAAAAAAGCATGAAACATACTAATCTAACATACACATACTAATCTAGCTAACATAAACATACTAATCTAACATGCATACACATACTAAAAAAGCATAAAAATAAACATATATTTAAAAAATTCCAACGAGCCGCGACGGCGGTGGCTCACAGCGGGGGCGGCGACAAAGGCGGGGCGGCGATGGCGACGGGGCAGGGCCGCGACGGGGGCGGCAGGGGAGGCGATGGAGGAGGGGCGATGACGGGAGCGGGGCGGCAACGGGGGAGGCGACAGGGGCGGCGACTGGGACGGGAACGGCAACGGCGGGCTCGGGGCGATGACGAGGGCGAAGTGGAATGAAAAGTGCGAATTTTGATAAGTGCTTGTCATATAGAAGAAGCATTGGTCCCGGTTGGTGGCCCCAACCGGGACAAATGCTCCCCTTTAGTCCCGGTTTGTCGCACCAACCGGGACCAAAGCCCTATTTTCAGCAGCCCAAAGGGCGGGAAACAGGCCCTTCGGTCCCGGTTGGTGACACAAACCGGGATGAAAGGGTGGAATTGGTCCCGGTTGGGGCCACCAGCTAGGACCAATGGCCTTGCACAGCGGTGTGGTGGGAGTTTAGTCCCACCTCGCCAAGCGAAGGTTGCCCGAACCTGCTTATAAGCCCCGCCGCGGCTATTACGTTGAGCTCCTCTGATAGTGATAATAGATGCGTTTATACTGAAATTCGGCCTAAATTCAAAATGGTAGTTAGGCGCCTAACTAGCACTTTGAATTTAGGTTGATTTTCAATGTAAGCGCATCTATTTTCACTTTTGCTATTTTTTATGTTATTTCTTTGCATATTAAAAGTCGTTAACAAAAAATACTTTATGAATATATTTTTTGCTATTAATTTTTTTAACAAAAATAACTTTGATAATTTTAATTGCATGAGTTATATATAATATCAAGTTTCTTTCGAAGTATCGTGTACAAAACGGACAGTCTCTTTCGAAGTATCGGGGTTTCGGATGGAAACTCGTCGGTTACAAAAGGCATTTCATTTTCTTGAACTTATTTGAACTCCAGGTTTTTTGTGTGTTCAAAATGTATCATACTAAGCCACATCATCAGTTTTTTAACCCTTTTTGACTTCATTTGCTATTTTTCATGCATTTAATGATTTTTTTGAGCCAAATGACCCCGAAATTGAAAAGCACTAAAAATGAACTCTGAAAAGGTTGAAAGTTGGCATGGTATCATCATTTCACCTACATAGTATGTGCTAAAAAGTTGAGAGGGTTACGGCAAAAGCAGGATGCACTTCGCGTACAAAACGGACACACTCTTTCGAAGTATCGGGGTTTCGGACGGAAACACATCAGTTACAAAAGGCATTTCATTTTCTTGAACTTATTTGAACTTCAGGCTTTTCGTGTGTTCAAAATGTACCATTCTAAGCCACATCATTAATTTTTCAACCCTTTCTGACTTCATTTGGTATTTTTCATGCATTTAATGATTTTTTGAGCTAAATGATCCTGAAATTGAAAAGCCTTACAAATGAACTCTGAAAAGGTTGAAAGTTGGCATGGTATCAACATTTCACCCACATGGTATGTGCTAAAAAGTTGAGAGGGTTACGGCAAAAGCAGGATGCACTTCGCGTATAAAACGGACAGTCTCTTTCGAAGTATCGGGGATTCGGACGGAAACTCATAGGTTACAAAAGGCATTTCATTTTCATGAACTTATTTGAACTCCAGGCTTTTCGTATGTTCAAAATGTACCATTCTAAGCCACATCATTAATTTTTCAATCCTTTCTGACTTCATTTGGTATTTTTCATGCATTTAATGATTTTTTGAGCTAAATGATCCTGAAATTGAAAAGCCCTACAAATGAACTCTGAAAAGGTTGAAAGTTGGCATGGTATCAACATTTCACCCACATAGCATGTGCTAAAAAGTTGAGAGGGTTACGGCAAAAGCAGGATGCACTTCGCGTATAAAACGGACAGTCTCTTTCGAAGTATCGGGGATTCGGACGGAAACTCATAGGTTACAAAAGGCATTTCATTTTCACGAACTTATTTGAACTCCAGGCTTTTTGTGTGTTCAAAATGCACCATTCAAAGCCACATCATCAATTTTCAACCCTTTCTAACTTCATTTGATATTTTTCATGCATTTACTGATTTTTTGAGTGAAATGACCCTGAAATTGAAAATCACTTCAAATGAAGTCTGAAAAGGTTGAAAGTTGGCATCGTATCATCATTTCATCCACATAGCATGTGATAAAAAGTTGAGAAGGTTACGGCAAAAGCAGGTTGCACTTCGCGTACAAAATGGACAGTCTCTTTCGAAGTATCGAGGTTTTGGACGGAAACTCATCGGTTACAAAAGGCATTTCATTTTCTTGAACTTATTTGAAATCCAGGCTTTTTGTGTGTTAAAAATGCACCATTCAAAGCCACATCTTCAATTTTCAACCCTTTCTGACTTCATTTGATATTTTTCATGCATTTACTGTTATTTTTGAGCTAAATGACCCTGAAATTGAAAAGCATTTCAAATGAAGTCTAAAAAGGTTGAAAGTTGGCATGGTATCATCATTTCACCTACATAGCATGTGCTAAAAAGTTGAGAGGGTTATGGCAAAAGTAGGATGCACTTCGCGTACAAAAGGGACACACTCTTTCGAAGTATCGGGGTTTCGGACGGAACTCATCGATTAGAAAAGGCATTTCATTTTCTTGAACTTATTTGAACTCCAGGCTTTTTGTGTGTTCAAAATGCACCATTCAAAGCCACATCCTCAATTTTCAACCTTTCTGACTTCATTTGATATTTTTCATGCATTTACAGTTTTTTTGACCTAAATGACCCTGAAATTGAAAAGCACTTCAAATGAAGTCTGAAAAGGTTGAAAGTTGGCATGGTATCACCATTTCACCCACATAGCATCTGCTAAAAAGTTGAGAGGGTTATGGCAAAAGCAGGATGCACTTCGCATACAAAACGGATAGTCTCTTTCGAAGTATCGGGGTTTCAAACGGAAACTCGTCAGTTACAAAAGGCATTTCATTTTCTTGAACTTATTTGAACTCCAGGTTTTTGTGTGTTTAAAATGCACCATTCAAAGCCACATCATCAATTTTCAACCCTTTCTGACTTCATTTGATATGTTTCATGCATTTACTGTTTTTTTGAGCTAAATGACCCTAAAATTGAAAAGCACTTCAAATGAAGTCTGAAAAGGTTGAAAGTTGGCATGGTATCATCATTTCACCCACATAGCATGTGCTAAAAATTTGAGAGGGCTACGGCAAAAGCAGGATGCACTTCGCGTACAAAACGGACAGACTCTTTCGAAGTATCGGGGTTTCGGACGGAAACTCATCAGTTAGAAAAGGCATTTCATTTTCTTGAACTTATTTGAACTCCAGGATTTTCGTGTGTCCAAAATGCACCATTCAAAGCCACATCATCAATATTCAACCCTTTTTGACTTCATTTGATATTTTTCATCCATTTAATGTTTTTTTACCTAAATGACCCTGAAATTTAAAAGCACTTCAAATGAAGTCTGAAAAGTTTGAAAGTTGGCATGGTATCATCATTTCACCCACATAGAATGTGCTAAAAAGTTGAGACGGTTACGGCAAAAGCAGGATACACTTCGTGTACAAAACGAACAGTCTCTTTCGAAGTATCGGGGATTCGGACGGAAACTCATCGGTTACAAAAGGCATTTCTTTTTCTTGAATTATTTGAACTCCAGGCTTTTTGTGTGCTCAAAATGCACCATTCAAAGCCACATCATCAATTTTCAACCCTATCTGACTTCATTTGATATTTTTCATGCATTTACTGATTTTTTTGACCTAAATGACCCTGAAATTGAAAAGCACTTCAAATGAAGTCTGAAAAGGTTGAAAGTTGGTATGGTGTGTGCATGCTTGTTACCAACGATGACAACCCACTTTTTTGTTGCATATTGTTCTCGGCCACAATCGGAATTTAAGAAAAACCTGAATTGAAAAGCACTACAAATATATAATAGCTACAGAGATATGTAATATATAATAGTTCAGATATCCATTACAGAAAGTACTCGTCCAAGCAAACACTACTAGCTAGTCTGAATCAGAACAATATCCGCCCCATGGTGGTGGTGGTGTGAGGTGACGCTGCCCATAGTTCATGGTTCGAATCTTGCGGTACAACTCATATGCAACGTATGCATGTTTTGCTGCACACTCAATGTTGATAGGCTGGAGCGGGGTCCTCTCCCACTCTTTGTGTTGCGCCCGGGGGAATTTGGTCTTCATATCTCCGTAATAGTCGTCGATCAAGGCGACTGCCATAGAAGCCATCGAAGGCCTCTCATACTGAAGCCTGAATATGTCTTGGATATCAATAAGGCAGCCAGCTGGTATATCAATACCGAAGCTGCGCCTCATCTTCAGCTTGTCATTACTTACATCAACGCTAGCAAAATGTATGCCGCTGCGTAGGAAGTCCATGACTGCTGGGCAGTGCTTGTCACTACTGCAACATTAACAAATTAAAATGGAATAAATTTTAAATACTGCTGCAACAAGTATATTTCGATGGAATTATAATATGCAACTATATAAAGGAAAATTATTTCGCTGCAATAAAAGAGGAAGACGCAGAGTTTCACTACAACTTAAGAGAAATTGATCTTTGTCATAGGATTCAAAATAGAACATATATATTGTTATATCCTATATATATATATATATATATATATGCAATTTTCATATCATATGAATTGATGAAGAAACCCTAAATTAACTATATGACATATATGTTCTCCCATGTTTTGCAACAAGGAAAATTGTTATTCACTACAAACTTAAAAGAAATATTGATCTTTCCCATATGATTCAAAATGGAACATATTTCTATCCTATGCAATTTTCATAATAATCTATAAATTATTAATTGATCAAAGAAAACCCTCAAAACTCACCTTGCCCATTGGAAGATCATGACATGTTTCTTGAAACATAGCTGGATGATGGCAACATCTTCTTGCTTGGCCGTATACTCGAGATCAAGCCCTATGAACTTGTCTTTCTCATCCGTCACTTCAAGCCATTTCTGTAAAAGGGAAAGAAAACGCGGCGCCATGGCGCTGTCGTTCATGTAGACGACATCGAGATTGCTCGTGCCATGTGCGAGCACCTCCCCGTAGCGAGTAATTGGATTCATGGTAGAAGATATGGGGAAGAAGAGATGAGAATGGAGAAGAAGAAGAGAGGTGAATGGAGGAGAAGAAGAGAGGAGAAGAAGATAAATGGGCGAAGTTACTGTAGCCCTCACCGAGGAACAGTTGCCTCTTTCTCGGAGCGCGAAACGTCGGGGATGCGAACCGTTTGAACATTTAGTCCCGGTTTGGGCCACCAACCGGGACTAAAGGGGCTCGCACAAAGGTGTCCTACGAACCGAGACCAATACCCCACGTGACCCGTCCGGCCCCCTAGCCTCACGAACCAAGACTGTTGCTCCCGTTAGTCCCGGTTCGTGACTGAACCGGGACTAATGGCATGGCCCGGCCCGAACCAACCCTATTTTCTACTAGTGTAGTGGTCCAACCAGCTACCATTTTTTAGTGGTCCAACCAGCTACCATTTTTTAGGGGTCAAACCAGCCTAACGTAATTAGTCGGCCTTGCCTACCAATCCAACGAAAAGCATTTCATATAACTTCTAAAAGATAAACTACATTTTATCTCTATAATCAGAAGACTGCCATGCCTAAAAAAGATAATTACTTTTCATAGCAATAAAATTAAATTAGATATTCTTATTGTTACAAAATAACATACATATAAATAAAGTAAACTCAAAAACTATTATTGTTATTTTAAAAGAACCATGTATTAAAGTTTCAATTTTTTAGAGATACACACAAACTATACTAAAACACATGAACACTTTTTAAAACAACATAAAAATAATTAAGCTTGAACACTTTTAAACACTGCATTTATATTTTTCTTTTAATTAAAACTTTGAACTTTTTTTAAAATTATATTATAATTTTTTTTAAATATATGTGTATAATAATTTTATATTGACTATTGTATTTTATGTAATATGCAAATTGTGATATGAATGATGTTTTAATTCGTAATTTAATTATATGTATGTTTATAAAATTTATACTTGAATATTTATATAATAATTTATTTTATTTGTATTATTATTCATAACGCGTAATTATAATTTACCTTTTTTAGGCATATTGTAGTTTACGTGCCAGCATTGAATTTTCTATAAAAAAAAACTAACAGTGCAAAATGGACCACATTTTAAGCAGTCATTTAAGCCTCAAAGAATATAAGCTTTTGTATCCATCTAGGACATTATACGGAAGCTCATAAAAAATCTAAGACATTATAGGTTGTCTGGTGTAGTGGTCAGCGTTGTGCTCGTGTTCATGGCAGGTCGAGCTTTCGAATGCATGTCAGCACGTGCACAGTATTTGCAAGTCAAAGCCAAGTGTAATGTATATCACAAGTTTTAACACTAAAATAATCGTTTGTGTCAAGTTCAAGCATTACCAGTGTAATTGACTCTTTATAAATCACGCATGAGTAACCCCCACCTAGCAACAACTTTCAAGAATCCAACTCGACTCACCCCACAAAGGCATAGGTGGCCAGGTGTTGAGTTGTGAAATTAACAAGCATACCACTCCACTTGACTATTTGACTATTACTACCATTTGGAAAATAAATTCTGAGTCGAGTGACGTAGTGATTTGGAAGGCTACTTTAATTGGCCACCTTGTGCATCAATCCACTAGGTAGATATGCTAATCTTTGGTTGGTTTAGTTGGGAGAATTTTCATACATATTGCAGTTGTCCGCATGCTAGGTATATCAGTAATTCAGTATACATATGCTTTCAATTATTATTTTTCGCAAACTCAGAGCTAGTGTTTCTCCGTGGGAAAGAAACCACACAACAAAAATGGCACAGATCAAATTTACAAGTACAAGTCCTGTGGGTGTAAAATGCACGTCACAAATCTGAAATACAAAGTTGACGGCGGAGTAAGCTCATGACACCATGTACACGTGGAAAACATGGTCTGCATAAATTTGTAATTTCAAACGCAGCGACGATGTAGGAATCAGCTAAACACCGTAATCATGAGTCGCATATGAACATGGTTAGAGAGGCATATGTAGGCTATATTATCCCCTTTGTGTCATTTTGATGGATGCAGATACAGCCGGAAGCAATAAAACTCTTTCTTTATCAAAAAAAGATATTCTCTCCTACGCAAACTTCTAAACAATGAATGACTTTTCAAGGCAACACTGTGGGAAACGAGGGAGCAAGTATGAAAAGATACCTTGTAAAGTGAAGTCTTATCATAGAAAAAAGATGTTTTTTCTTCCCTTAAGCTTGTACTAAGCTCGCATGGGTACATAAATAATTTTCTTGCGAGTAAAACTTTTAATCTATTCATCGACTATTATGACTGTATAAAGAACACTAGAAATAACAGAAATTACACAGGTATATATTACCTTCGTTTGGACGACAGCTTAAGTTCCCTGTAGTCCTATTAGTGAGATACTGGACAAAAGCACGCTCCTTTGAACTTTCAATCACTCCGGACAGTACGGCACGTACGACCGTACCGTGTACAAGTAAAAGCTTCACCAAGCTAGCTACAGTGACACATGACACAACCAAAGAGACAAGATACTCGGAAAATGCATTCGATTCGCCGATACTTGATTACCTTTCCACGAAATAAACGGGATTTTAGTGTTCAAGTTAATTATACAAGAAAATTCAAATCAAAAAAGTTAATTATACACGGATATACAGCCGGTACTGCTCTACATACTTAATTATTACACATGCATGCATATATCTAGTCCAGTGATATGTACTAGTACAAGAAATCACTCGTAAAACATGGGTACATCCAGCGATCCACTAGCTAGTACGTACTGTATAATTCAGTAAGTCACTTGGCTCCCCAGTTTAGCTTGTAAGCGGAAGAAGTAGCTCAGAGCCACCAGACGAGCGCCGCGGCCGCGAGGGTGGCGACGCCGGGAACCCTCCAGCCGATGCCGCGGCCTGCATGAGAACCAGCCGGGCGGCTGTGTCCGTCCGTCCCCGGCATAGTCGGAGCGCCGCCGTCGTCTCCCCTCCGTCTGCCACCAACGCCGCGGTTGCCTCCCCTCCGGCCGCCGCCAACGCCGCCTCCGCGCTCTCCGCCGCCTACTCCGCCTCCGCCGCCCACTCCGCCTAGACAGCAGGTGACCTGGAAGTGAGCCGCCATGCAGAGCAGCACGAGCAGCAGAGCGCAGGTCCTCCTTGCCTTCCGTCTCATGGCCGTAGGTCTCCTGTTCCTGGCTACACGCACGTAAGGCGTTGTGCGGCTGTGCAGAGTCTCTCCTCTCTCTGACCGCCTGTGCCTTGTGTTCGATCGTTGCGCATCCCCGCCGGTGCCGGTGGCCGCGCTTTATATGAACGACCAACGTGAGAGGGACGGCGGGAAGGTGGCGGGAAATTGCGCACCCCTACTTTTTCGCGGATGAGGGCTAGGCTTGTTCGTGCTATACGATGCTACCCTAGTCCCAGACGTGTCGAGCGACGCGTACGAGATAGATAGGCATGAGTGCGTAACAGCAAGTGCATGCGATTCTTTCCCCAAGTACTGCGGCATAATGTGAGATCTTCAGTCTCTGCATCCCGCGTATCTGAAAAATTCTTGGGATTCGGCTGATCTAAATTCATTTTTAAGCATTCATATGTTTTTTGCGCCATTTTGAAGTACTCGTAAAAGGTTCGTTAGCATGGTCTGATTTCACAGATGATCATATGGGTTACCCCCATGAACCACGAACACAAAGTTGACGGTGGAGATAATCCCATAGCACTACACACTTGTGGATAATTGCTTTGCATGAATTTACACATTCAATGTAGGAATCAACCTAAAAACCATAATCATCAATCTTATATATATGAACACAGTTTGGCGATTGAGCGTAGGCCATATTCTCTCATTTGCATCATTGTCATAGTTGTAGAGGCTGGAAAGGCAATAATGCTCTTTCTTTATCTATAAATATATTCTGTTCTGTCCTCCGCGGATTTGTAGACTATGATAGCATCCGCATGAGTGAGAGAAAACGTACGAGCGAGGTTGCCATGTAAAGAAGAGTCTCGTCATAGTAAAGAGATTTT
Source organism: Hordeum marinum (assembly GCA_022496015.1). Taxonomy (NCBI): domain Eukaryota; kingdom Viridiplantae; phylum Streptophyta; class Magnoliopsida; order Poales; family Poaceae; genus Hordeum; species Hordeum marinum. Next base: position 395,246,349 of record CM039672.1, read on the forward strand.
ATATTTCTTCACAAGAAAATTCACATTGGTAACGTAGGCCAAATAGTCGGGGTATTTGGATGATTTGCAACAATTTAATCGGGCACTTGATGATCTTCTACAGTCTACGTATGCTTTAGATGTGTTGTCCCATGTATATATACAGACCTACTCCTATGTGAGTACTCGTAATCAACCACGAACATGATTCTTCTTGCCCAACGAAGGGTCAAGTAGGAGCACCACACATTTCTGAACTTGTAGAACATGAATTGCGAGCTTAAGATTTATGTACTCCTACAAAATCTAGGTGCGCTCCTCTGAATTCTGAAGCGCTCAGGACAGCATCTCATCTTATTTTAGTTTCTTGCGTGCATGACACAACCAAATCGATAAGATACTTTGAAACTAGTATTCGGATCGCCAACGGTTTGTTGATTAACTTCACAAGAAATAAACGGGACATACTCTGCTATTCCTTAAACTTGCATATCTGGAGATATACTACTACTAGAAATCACTCGTGATAACTGGATTACATCCACCGATCTATATACTACTGCTAAACTAGGGACGGGAAGGAGGCGGGAAACTGCGGTTTCTACTTCTTCACGGATTGGGGCTAGGCCAGTAGACCTGTTCGTGCTACCCTAGCCTAGCCTAGCTGCTGGGTCGATCGACGCGCCTGGCGTATATAGGATAGTAAAACCCTATTTGACTCATTTTGGGTCAAACAGTTGACGAATCGCACAACAAAGATGACCTAGCGAGCGATTTAGGCCGGCCCATCTATAGTGTAGGTTATACTCGAATGTTTTGATTTTGGGAACCTTCTAAAGGATCCCCAGCCGGGTTTTACTGGTTTTGGGAACGTTCAAGAAGTTTCTGAACCGTTTTTATTTTCTTTTCTTTTTATGTTTTTTCCTGTCCTTTTTGTTTTTCTATTCTTTCTGTTTCTTTTTTCATTTTCCTTTCTTTTCTTTTTTCATTTTCTTTAATTTTTTGCTTTTCATATTTTTTTCAGAAAAATGGAATTTAAAAACATTCTTATTCATAAATTTATTCATTTTTGCAGATTTCGTTCCTGTTTTCAAATTTCTTTTTCCTTTTATTTCTTTTGTTTTCTGTTTCTTTTTTGCTTTTTTTATTTCAAGGTTATTTTACACTTCCTTAGTTCCAAAATAACTGTTGTTGCTTTAGTACAAATTTTGTGTTAATTTATTGTTAAATGTGCGACACTTAGTTTGGGACGAAGGGAGTGTTTTTTAAACTAAGTTCATGTTCGAAAATTGTTCTTAAATTTTGAAACATATCCTTGCCTTCAAAAATGTTGTAAATCTCGACAAATAGTTGTCTTCCAAAAATTGTTCACAACTTCAAAAAATCTTCACGATTTTCAAAACAAATTCATGTTTATTCATTATTTTTCTTATTTTTCGGAAAATGTTTTTTTTCTTTTCATTTTTCGATTCCTTTTTCTGTTTTTCTATTTCCTATTTATTTTGTTTGAAATTTTCATTTTATTAGAAATTCAAAAAAAATTATGTTGTTCAAAATTTGGTTCACAAATTTTATTTAAATGTTTGTGCTTAATAAAATAATCAGGAATTGCAAAAAATGATTTTTCCTTTCAAAATGAGTTCATATTTTCAAAAATGTTCGCTGCACGAATTTTTGAAAATGTCCGTGTTTTTAAAACAATTCAGGGATTTAAAAAAACTTTCTTGATTTCACAAAATATTACTTTTTCAAAATTTGTTCTCCTTTTCAAAATTTGTTCGCTATTTACATAAAATATTCGAGTTTAAAAAATAGTCTCATTCCCAAAATTTGTTCGCAATTTACATAAAATATCCGTGTTTAAAAAATAGTCTCATTCCCAAAATTTGTTCATGATTTTCAGAAAAATGTTGATGATTTAAAAAGTGTTCAGGAATTTTGTAAAAATATATATTTGTAGAAATTTGTTCACAAGTTAGGAGAATGTTCGTGTTTCAAAAAATGTTTATGAATTTCAAAAAATGTTCGCTTTTTCAACATTTTTTTCGAAATTTCAAAAAGTTGTCCCATGCATCAAATTTTGTGTTCTTTTACGAACAATGTTTAGAAAATTTCTGAATTAGATGAAAACATAAATCTCAAAATATGAGTTTCCCCACTAATATATATGATTTGAAAAATAATTATTTTTGCAAAAGTCATATTTGAATTTTTTATAAAAGTTTAAATCTGTCACATAGTGAAAGGACCGGACCAGGCGTGTCGCCCCCTGTGCAAAGCCATGGGTTGCGGAACCACAACGAATGGATCGACCCAAGCGAGGCGCCCCTTGTGCGAAGCCACGACCCTTGCCGCTATAAGCGGCATATAGGAGGTCCCCAGATAATAGGCATGTCTTCGTAGGAAGTCCACATAAACCCCTTTAATGTTAATGCATAATGTGAGGTTGGGCCAATCCAAATTCATGGTAGTATTCCTATATAAAACGTAAGCATCAAGTAAATCATGTGCACGACTCCCCTAGCTAGTCCCGAAAGCATCACCACAAATCTTTACCTACTAATAAAGTACGGATTCTTCTGCTCGTACGTCATTATATTGACCTTAAAGTTGCTACAAATTACCCACTATGCCATGCATAAGTGAAGAAAAATGATTCGTTTTGTTTTTCAAAAGTCGGGGCAGTGGTCTTCGTTATTTAAAAGCGATCTCCCAAAATAGCAAAAGTACTTGCGCAGTGCACTCGCTAGAGCCTGAACCTGCTATTGCAGAGACGCTGGTTCGAGGCTTGGTGGTCTCAATTTTTCATATGTCGTTTGAGATTTTTTATTCTGGCCGTTTGGTGAAGGCAAAAATAGTGCTCGTTGGAGGAGTTGAACTCACAACAAGAAATTTAACTACTTAGCATTTAAGCCAACCGAGCTAGCTCACCTTTTGTATTGAAAAATGATCGCTAGGTCTACTGAACTCAATACCTCTGGATGAGCATAGGATACCACAGCCAAACAAGCTGGCACGGGCTTGTGCTATGACACAGGGTTGCTCACGTAATAATCCCACCTTGATTCTCTATACCAAAACCTATCAATTTATATAGATTTGCATGTTACCGCAAATATCAGCAAGCCATCTAAACAGAGGAAACAAACACGGGGATAAGAATCCATAAATGTGGGGACAGGCAACAACGCATGCATGCTAGATTTGCTCTCTAATTAATAAGATTTGTGGGCTGATGGGGTCTAATTAAATGAGAGGAGGACGTAATAAAAGGAGGGGTGTTGGCATGGCTGATTTGACTAAAGCAGGGGGATGAACCATTATAAGCTCATACACAGAGCTTCAATTAAGGGTGGAGTTTATTTAAATTGAAGTTGTTTCCTCTCATGAGAGACGAAGGCGGACGATGTGGAGCAGAGAGAAGAGTGCAAAAGGAAAGAGTCCAAGATTAGTCTGAAGTCCCATAATCGTGAGCTGAATTTTTTGCAAAATTGCAAATTATGTGCTATCTGAAACCATTGTCAAGCACACCAGAACACGGTTCTCCTTTGATAACTGGACAAGGAAAGAAATATCTCATCATGTATCTAGCTTGATATTGGCTTTTTCTCATGAGTATGGTGTGTTTCCTTAGTATGTATATGTCTTCATATTGCCTTTTTCATGAGCATATTTGGTCTGTTACCAATCATAATTGCTTTTGCGATTTTCATTATTTCTAGGAGCAAAGCATGTCTTTAGGATATTGGTAGTCCATTAGCATAAATGGTCCATATGCATCACCGTGGATAAGATAACGCCCCCTGTCTTTTTACTCTACATATTAGATTTGTCATAAGTCAAACTTTTCATAATTTGACCAAGTTTATAGAAAAAATATCAACACTGAGAATACCAAATCAATGTCATTATATTCATGGGTGAATGGACGTGTGCGTCAATGTAATGGAGCACATATTGGCGGGCGAATGGACGTGTGCGTCAATGTAATGGCACCGCAGGCAGTCAATGCTGGTGTGGTACATGCCGTCTTCCTATGAAAAATTGCTGCCATACTAGCTTGGTACTCCCTCCGTTCCAAAATAAGTGACTCAAAAATGACTCAACTTTGTACTAAGTTAATACAAACTTGAGTCATTTTTGAGTCACTTAATTTGGGACGGAGGAAGTACTACACTGGTTGTGGTACCTCCCTGATTTTCAGAATAAATTATTAAGAAAAGCAATCTTTAAGATACAAGAAAATAACTATTTCAGGTTTACAATAAAACATCCTAACTTCATGAGAAGATGGTTCAAAGTCCATGAGAAAAATCTCCTAGATTTAGGAAAAAGCAATTATTGCTGATTTAGGTTATTGGTTAATTAATCCGTCGCAAGATTTAATCTGATAAATTTGCTTTTATTCCATCTCTTCCGCTACGCATGCCTTGCATTAACCACAAGCAACTAGTGCATAGTTATTGATGAATAGCACCTGAAACAGTAGAGGTTCGAGTCAAACTAGGAAACTGGAAACCAAATAGTGCATATATTTCTTAGTCGCTTTGCAAGGATGGTCATGTGGAAGCACATAATTCTTATGCCCGTCAAAAAGAAAAAAACTTTTATTTAGGGGATTTCGGCTATGGAGTTTGCCTTATATCATCATAAGAGAAAAGCCAAAACCAAAAGCACCTTTTTAGGAGATTTTTTGGCTTTTAAGGCAAACCGGAAAATATGAAGCATAAACCCGATACGAGCAGACTTATTTATGTTAGGACGAATTGATTTGGATCATAAACCAACTACCGTCATTGTTGCACGTTAACGTCGTAAGTGAGAAAGCATCAATGAGCAAAACAAATCGGGTCGTGTTAAATTGGGCCACTGTAGTTTTGATTATATAGTTTTGTTAACAAATAATATGTAAGCTGATAATATAGTTCTGTTAAAAGTTCTCTTTGGGCGATTAAGTCAACTAAATACATGAACGAACTATACTAGCCTTTTCTTCATACTGAGAACTCAATTTTCTCCCCCGTTAAAACGCATGGGCATTTCTGCTAGTTAATGACCTAAGCGGCTAAAACTCTATAACACTAAGCTTCGTAGGTTTAAAGAGTATATATTTAATTGAGGTCTCCAACCAGATTTGAATCATCTGATTTTGACCAGGTCAAGAATTTCTATAAACTTTCTCATTCAATTATTTTATACTATACACTTCCATTGAGGTATTCAATTTAAAATAGGGCTATCGATTTTGACCGGATCAATAATTTCTCAAATTTTGACCGGATCAACAATTTCTCAAATTTTGACCGGATCACTATGCTTTCCCTAATTTTGAAGCTCTTTCGTGGAATTGGGGTATTCAAATTTTAATTTACTTTACAGTTTTGACTATGCCAATGGTTTTTCAAATCAATCAGCAATAACATGCCTATAAAAATATATCAATCCCGAGCATCCTCTCATCACCTAGAAAAAAACACCACCATGTGATATTATAACACCAATATAATACATGCAGCCACCAACGTAGAAATTTCCCTAAATGAATATAAGTTGGTTAACGCATAACACAGTATCACACCACGAAATACCCACGAAATCACCACATTACAAATAAGAATAAAACACACTATATCATCTCCCCCACCATGAACTAAATATTGCATCATTTACAAAATATAAGGGTATAGTTTTTTTTGGAAACTTAAATTTATTTAACTTTGAGAAAGTTCAGAGCAAAAATGTTGACATCCATAGTACTAACAAAAGTATGGAAATTACTTTCAAGATGAATCTAATCATACCAATTTGATGTTATGAATTTTTGTATATTTCTCTATTTGATCAAACTTACAAAGTTTGACTTTTTCAAAAAGTAATACACCTTATATTTTGAAACAGTGTGATTTTTTAAGAAACTCAACAACACCAACGACGCAGCAAAGCGCGTCCAAACCTTATAGTCTTGTACTATGTAGGAGATAAGAATATCCAACGAAGTTTATTACGTGTGTTGTTTTGTCAATCCAATAAACACGGTCTTGACATGGTGCTTGCTACCTGAGTGCCCCTAGTTATGAAATGCAACCAGAAAGATCTATGGCAAAAAATTGATCTAGCAATTTCTCACCAAAAAAAGCCATGGGTTGTGGATACATTGGGCATACATAGAATTTGGCGAAGTGTATGTTCCTGGATGAGGTAAGTGGAAAGAGAAACATGGATAGGGAGCTCGTCTCTTTTTTTGTAATCACCAAAATTGTACGAAGACCCTTCTTGTTCTAAGCACACGACCCTGTGACGTGACGTTGTCATTTTTGGCCTGATAAAGTGACAGTTATATAAATAAAAATAAGAAAGATAAGTGTGATGTGAGGATGTTAGCCTTGATGGGCAAGTGGTGCCTCAGAAGGACACCTTTCGATATTTCGGGTCAATGTTGCAGAAGGATGGGGATATCGATGAAGATGTGAACCATCGAATTAAAGCCGGATGGATGAAGTGGCGCCAAGCTTCTGGCATTCTTTGTGACAAGAGGGTGCCACAAAAGCTAAAAGGCAAGTTCTATAGGACGGCAGTTCGACCCGCAATGTTGTATGGAGCTGAGTGTTGGCCGACTAAAAGGCGACATGTGCAACAGTTAGGTGTGGCGGAGATGCGCATGTTGAGATGGATGTGTGGTCACACAAGGAAGGACTGCATCCGGAATGATGATATACGGGATAAAGTTGGGGTAGCGCCAATTGAAGAGAAGCTTGTCCAACATCGTTTGAGATGGTTTGGGCATATTCAGCGCAGGCCTCCAGAAGCCCCAGTGCACAGCGGACGGCTTAAGCATGCTGATAATGTCAAAAGAGGCCGGGGTAGACCGAACTTGACATGGGAAGAGTCTGTAAAGAGAGATCTGAAGGACTGGAGCATCACCAAAGAACTAGCCATGGATAGGGGTGCGTGGAAGCTTGCTATCCATGTGCCAGAACCATGAGTTGGTCGCGGGATCTTATGGGTTTCACCTCTAGCCTACCCCAACTTGTTTGGGACTAAAGGCTTTGTTGTTGTTGTTGTTGTTGTATAAGTGTGATGTCAGCAACCAGATTATTCATAAATAGATAGCACCATGTTCATTGCGTTAAGCTTGTAACTAACTTGATTCATCTCATTCTATATCAGAGTCGGGCATGTCTATGCGTTGAGATGGGTTAACCGATTAAACTTCTTTTGCGAGTTATTCGCCCATTAGCCCAAGCAACAGCCATTCGCCTCAACGACTCATGCGCCAGGATTTGCCGCTTCTTAAATTATGTCTACAGATTGAAAGACTATGGGGAAAGTGCACCTGCAAACAAACTCTTGGCTAAAATCTGTAATATGTCACCTAAGCTTTAATGGATTCGAAATATCTCATCTACCCTTCATTTCATATGTTTTTATCAACAAAAAGGCAATGATAGATCATCTGGGGCTAGCTCCCTTTTTTTAGGAGGGTGTATCCCTAGGAGGGGGGGGGGGGGGGGGGCGAACGAGGGGTCAAAAGAGACAGACTGTAAATCTCTCAAAAGGACCGTCCACTTTCTCAATAAGTTAGTTGATCAAACTCACGAAATCACAGACATCGCCACATGGTTTCTTGAGTGGCTCATACTAGAAAGAAAATGGACTATTAACTGTTTCCACACAACAAGTACAGTGAATGCCTTTCATTTTTTCTTTTTGGCCTTGTCTAGTTAAGATTTTCCAAACAAAAAAGAAAATTTAATGGAAACTCCACTAGAACCCTTGGCATGTTATTCCTAAGCTAAATATAGATGGTCGTTGAGCTCCTAGTTTGACTATTGGCACCAGATTAAAATGGAACAATACCATATATAGTACTGAAATGAAGAACCTCACTAAGAGCATCTTCAACAGCAGCCCTATAACAATGCATAAAAAAGTGCTTAGAGTAAAATTTGGGGCACCAAAAATGGTTTTTAGGGCACTAGAAAATGTTCATCCCCAACACCTGCCCCAAAATTGATGCCCTAAAATGCATTAAAAATGATTGAGTTTTTCAATGCCTTCAGATAAATTTCTAATTGTTTGAATTGTGTAATCCCCCATTATGGAGATTGGTAACCAAATGAAAGAATTTAATTGTGATTCATTTTCATCATGATCATAGGTTGAAAGTATTCGCTTATGCATAGCTTTGTTCTTATATGCTGGCGTGATTTTTGTGCGTGTGCGTTAGTGTTGGTTGTATGCATTTTATCTACACAAAGGCCGATTATGTGGTTATTGTGTTTGTATCCTTTTGTTGTGTCATTTCGAGTCAATAAAATTCAATGCTTTGTCCAAAAATGTATTTTGCAGTTACTGATAAACAATTTGTTGGATTTCTGTACTTGCTCAAAACAATATTGTCTTGTTCAGTCATGGGGTGTATGTAAACACTCTCGGAGCTTGATTGTTTGTTTTATGAGCAGCTTCCTGCTTGCTGCTGCATCTGCACGGGATGCTTGCTTGCAGCTTCATTAGATCGTCTGCTACTTGCTGCATCTGGTGGCATTAGATCTATTCGTCGGCTGCATGCTGCTAAATATCAAATATGCGTGCTATGTCTCGTGCTGGTGTGGCTTTTTTTTTTCCTTATCATATTTTCAGCTCGGTGCGAGCTTGTTTTGGATTTCATACCTTTATTAATGATTTATTTACTTAATAAAAGGGTCACATGCATGCATTATCATGATGATGTCGGAAGTATTCCTCTTTCTTTTTTAAACAAAAATAAAAAATGTCTCATGCTGTTGAGCGCAACTGTCAAGATGACGAATCAAAAATGCTTGTCACGCTCCACTGTATGTAACCACGACTTTTTGAGAAGCACATGGAACCACTCACCGTCGTCTAACCAAAGTAGTCAGCAATTCCACAAATGTTAAAAATTCTGCTCCAGGAAGACCATGTTACGATTTTCCACTACACTGCACTGAAATCGATTTACAAGAAAAAGAAGAGAGTCCGTGAACCGTTTACAAGTGCGTATTGAAACATAGAAATATGGGCATGAATTCAGCCAGGTTCTAAATTTGCTATCCAAAATTACAAACTCCGTATTTCATTCGTCGCCAACGATCGAGCATGCTTTGCGTAAGTATGCTTAGGGCCATCACACGAGCGCTAAGGCTGCGAGCGCGGCGGCGGCGGCGGCGGAGAACCAGACGACGCGGCCACGCGGCTCGCCCGCGGCGCGGCGTCCATCCGACCCCGTCGCACTCGTGTTGCGGTTGCCGTAGCCCCTTGTTGGCACGTAACCACCGCCGGCCCCTCGCATGTAACTGCCTCCACCGCCGCCGCCGGCCCCCGGCACGGCACTGCCTCCCCCGCCTGTGCTTCCTCCGCCGTCGCTGCCGCCTCCTATCCTCGCACCACGGCCTCCACCTCCGCCTCGGGACGCCCCTCCTTGGAATTGCGAGGTGACGCAGAGCAGCACCAGCAGCAGTGCGCAGAGCAGCCTCGCGTTGCCTCCCAGTCTCATGGTCATGGCCTCTCTCGTCTAGTTGTCTTGTCTTTCTCTTTCGTTTTGTGTGGCGCGGTAAGGTATCGTGCACTTTGACCTTATATACGTGGAGGGTAAGGAAGAAGGCAGGAAAGCGTCTGCAGCAGATTGTATTGGACCTTGAGGATAAGGAAGGAGGCGGGAAACTGTCAACGGCAGATTGGGGTGGGGGTCTGCTCGCCATAGACACACATGTCGATCGGCAGCTACAGCGGCTCCACCACAGTCAAAGACGTGTTATTACATGTCATTATCTGCGTGTGTGACCAACCGAGCAGATAATGCAAAAGGCGACCATAAAAAAATGTGCCGCCCCAGGGTGTCCCTGGCGCCCCGGTGGCGAACGATCCACAAGTTCTGACAGCGTGAAGCGAACTGTTCAGCCCTATGGATAATATGGTTTGACCCAAAAAGAAACAACCTCACTGAATTTATCTTGATTTTGTTGTTGCTATGTTTCTTAATCGGCTTTTATAGGAATTGAGAACAGTAGTTACAAAATTGCCCTGAAGATTGGGGGAAAATGAAGAAGAACGGGTATGTTTCTACGCAGACTTGATCCTCAAACTGGTATTGTGTAGTACTAAATTAAAGAACGCTCTGGGCTCCTGCGAAAACATGTAGTACGTTTTCTTAGCTGAAATGTCAACACCCTATTCAAAGTTCTCTGCAGATTTCCCGATCAAAAAGAAAAGGTTCTCTGCAAATTTCCCCTCAATCATATTTTGCTTTTATTTAGCTAAATTTGTGTCACAAATTGCCCCATTTTATTTTATTTCCGTTTCTCTGTTGACCATGCATATCACATAGGTGGTTTAGTTCTGTTCGTTTGCCAAACCTGCTCTCTCTCTCTCTCTACTCACTTCTTCCCATTAGATATAAAAGCAACATCACGTTTTGCCAAATTGGAAAAAAGATGAAAGACGTTCATTTGTGGCACAAGTTTTGCCAAATTAAGTAAAGAAAAAAATAAGAATATCTGCTAAATAGCGTAAAACTCGTCACAAATATGAATTTAGGGGGTTAAAAACATGGAATACACTCTAAAAGAAATGGTGTAAGTTTATCCGTGTTCGTAGTTTGTGGTTACGAATCAGGTGACGGAGAGTTTAGTAAAAAAAATGGCGACAAAAAAAACCACACCGGCCTGATTTACCAAATGCATGCATTGTTTAGAACTCGGTAAATCAGAGCATATAGTTGTTCTCATATGTGCACTGATCGTGAAAGATGCACTTCAGACAATAACAATCTACTTCATCTAATGTGTGTTGGGCAGTTTGGACATGCCTCCCACACGCCTTCCTCCCGCGACCGGCCCCGCGACGGCGGTGGTGGCCGTGGCTCCCGGCGCTGAACATGGATTCACATCCTGGTTCATGCCCCCGCCTCCGCCTCCGGTTGGCCTCCCTGTCGGGGTGGTCGCGCTGCTCCCGCGGCCTCTCTCGACCCTGTGCTCCTCCCCCTCAAGTGTGTCAGATCCAGATCGGCTGCGGGAGGATTTCCTCGCCGCCGTGGATTTCGTCCCGGATTCACAGCCTGCCGCGGCGCCTTCGGACTGGGGCGTGTCCGGCCTGGCGTCAATGCCCCCTGCTGCCCCTGTGCTGCATCTTCAAGTGTTGGCGGATGCAGGCATTAAGGCAGCTGGCTCCCTCCATCCCTGCTGTTGGAGTCCTTGCGCCTTCAATGCCGGCGGAGCAGTCCGACGCTGGGCGCGAGGCGGAGGTGACCGGCGCCTGGCAGCTCGTTGCGTCGCGTAAAGGCCTGCGCGCCTGGTGCTGCTCATTCCCGCATTCAAGCCTGCGCCCATCCCCCACTGGCTCCTAGGCCGCTGTTGTAGGTGTCTTCACCGCGGGTATCGGGCCGAGTCCTACCGCGACCCGTTGAGGTGCTCTCGTTGCCTTCAAAATGGACACAGGTCACGTTGTTGTAGGAACAAGTGGAAACCTCTGAGCCTGCTCGACTCATGCGGCGTTCCCCCACCTCCTCTCCCTCGACCTGCTGCTGCCTCTCAGGTAGCGCCTCCTCGTCACGGTCGTGGCTGGGAGGCTCCCCTGCGCGTGATGCCGCCGCTTGTTGCTCTTGCTTCAAGGGGGGCCCCGCCTGGGGGACCCGTCGCTTCGTCATGCGGAGGATTTCGTCGTCGTCCCTGCATCTCCTGACATGCAAGCTGAATCAGCCTTGCTCTCCACCAACGATGCGGTGGCCTGGCTCGATGGTGCACGGCAGGACGTCTCCCGTCGGCAGGTGGCCGATGAGCTGGCGATGGCCCTAGGTGCTTTGAAAGCTGGCGTCGAGGTGGTCAGGCACTACCCCGAGCGGTTTTTCGTCCGCTTCATGCACCAGCACCACTGCGCCCTGGCGGTGTCCCATGGGCATCTCCTCGGCGCCGGCCACACCATCTACGTCAGAGAATGGCGGCTCGAGGCACACGCCGACTACGTTTGACCCATAAGGAAACAACCTCACTGAATTTATCTTGATTTTGTTGTTGCTATGTGACTTAATTGGCTTTTATAGGAATTGAGTGTTGGGGAACGTTGCATGGGAAACAAAAAAAATCCTACACACGCACAAGATCTATCCATGGTGATGAGCATCTACGAGAGGGAGAGTGGATCTACATACCCTTGTAGATCGCTAAGCGGGAAGCGTTAAGAAGCACGGTTGGTGTAGTCGAACGTCTTCGCGATCCAAATCGCCGAGCGTCCCGCGATCTCATCACGATCCGTCCCGCGATCCAATCATGATCCGTCCCGCAAACTCATCACGATCCGTCCCGCTAACTCATCATGATCCGTCTCGCGATCTTGATCACGGTCCTTCTGATCTAGTGCCGAACGGAGGACACCTCAACGTTCAGCACATGTACAGCTCGATGACGATCTCCGCCTTTTTGATCCAGCAAGAGGGAGCGGAGAGGTAGACAAGTTCTCCGGCAGCGCGACGGCATTGCGGTGATGGTGGTGGAGCTATTCCGGCAGGGCTTTGCCTAAGCACTACAGAAAACCGATCTAGAGGAGAAACTATGCACTAGAGGAACGGGAAGCACGTGGCTGAAAAATCTAGTGCAAAAACCCTAAAACCTCTAGTATATATAAGAGGAAGAGAGGAGGAGGCTTGTCCAAAGGGACAGCCCTAGGAGGATTCGGCCGAAGTGGACAGGAGAGGAGGAATCCTCCTCCAATCCTACTAGGACTAGGACTCCTTCCTTTTTGCCTTTTTTGCCTTTTTCCACCTTTTCTCTTTGGGCTTTTCTTTCCCAGCCGCATGGGCCTTGTGTGGGACTTCCACCAGCCCACTAACGGCTGGTCATCACTCTCCCACAGCCCGTGTAGCCTCTTGGGTCGAAATACCCCTCCCGATGGTCTCCCGGTACACTACCGGCACTCCTGATACACTACCGATGAGCCCAAAACTTTTCCGACGACCAAAACAGGACTTCCTATATATCAATCTTTACCTCCGGACAATTCTGGAGCTCCTCGTGACATCCGGGATCTCATCTGGGACTCCGAACAACCTTCGGTCACCTCCATGCATAACTCTATATTTACCAAAACGTCACCAAACCTTAAGTGTGCAGACCCTGCGGGTTCGAGAACTATGTAGACATGACCGAGACACCTCTATGGTCAATAACCAATAGCGGGACCTGGATGCCCATATTGGTTCCTACATATTCTACGAAGATCTTTATCGGTCGAACCTCTATGTCAAGGATTCAGTTAATCACGTATGATGTTCCCTTTGTTCTTCGGTATGTTACTTGCCCGAGATTCGATCGTCGGTATCTCCATACCTAGTTCAACCTCATTACCGGCAAGTCTCTTTACTCGTTCCGTGATACAATATCCCATGACTAACACTTAGTCACATTGCTTGCAAGGCTTGTTGTGATGTTGTATTACCGAGTGGGCCCTGAGATACCTCTCCGTCACACGGAGTAACAAATCCCAGTCTTGATCCATGCCAACCCAACAGACACCCTCGGAGATACCTGTAGAGTATGTTATAGTCACCCAGTTACGTTGCGACGTTTGATACACACAAGGCACTCCTCCGGTGTCAGTGAGTTGCGTGATCTCATGGTCATAGGAACAGATACTTGACATGCAGAAAACAGTAGCATTAAACTCACACGATCATATGCTACGTTTGTAGTTTGGGTCTTGTCCATCACACCATTCTCCTAATGATGTGATCCCGTTATCAAATGACATCTCATGTCCATGTCTAGGAAACCTTAACCATCTTTGATCAACGAGCTAGTCTATTAGAGGCATACTAGGGACATGGTTTTGTCTATGTATCCACACATGCATCTAAGTCTCCGATCAATACAATTATAGCATGGATAATAAACGATTATCATGAACAAGGAAATATGATAATAACTAATTCATTATTGCCTCTAGGGCATATTTCCAACAGTCTCCCACTTGCACTAGAGTCAATAATCTAGTTCACATCACCATGTGATTCACATTGTTATGAATCTAACACCCAATGAGTTCTGGGGCTCGATCATGATTTGCATGTGAGAGAGGTCTTATAGTCAACGGGTCTGTGACATTCAGATCCGTGTGTACTTTACAAATCTCTCTGTCAAACTGTAAACACTGCTACCACACTCCACTTGGTACTATTCCAAATGGCTGCTCCACTATACGTATCCAGATTGCTACTACGAGTCATCCGGATTGGTGTTAAAGCTTGCATCGATGTAACTCTTTACGACGAACTCTTTATCACCTCCATAATCGAGAAACATCTCCTTAGTCTTTTCGTTACTAAGGATAATCTTAACCGCTGTCTAGTGATCCACTCCTCGATCACTCTTGTACCCCTTGAGAGACTCATGGCAAGGCACACATAGGTGCGGTACACAACATGGCATACCATACAGAGCCTATGGCTAAGGCATAGGGGACGACGTTTGTCCTTTCTCTTTCTTCGTCCGTTGTCGAGCTTTGAGTCTCACTCAACTTCACACCTTACAAATCAGGCGAGAACTCTTTCTCTGACTGATCCATTTTGAACTCTTTCAAAATCTTGTCAAGGTATGTACTCATTGAAAGTTTCATCAAGCATCTTGATCTATCTCTATAGATCTTGATGCTCAACAATTAGGTAGCTTTATCCAGGTCTTCCTTTGAAAAACTCCTTTCAAACAACCCTTTATGCTTTCTAGAAATTCTACATCATTTCCGATCAACAATATGTCAACCACATATGCTTATCAGAAACTCTATAGTACTCCCACTCACTTTATTGTAAATACAATTTTCTCATAAATTTTGTATAGACTCAAAAACTTTGGTCACCTCATCAAAGTGTATATTCCAACTCCGAGATGCTTGCTTCAGTCCATAGAAGGGTCACTGAAGCTTGCTCACCTTTTAGCATCCTTAGGACAGACAAAACCTTCTGGTTATATCACATACAACCTTTCCTCAAGTAAACCATTAAGGAAACGATGTTTTGACATCCATCCGCCGGATTTCATAATTGAAAAATGCAGCAACTGCTAACATAATTCCAACAGACTTTAGCATCGCTACGAGTGAGAGAGTCTCATCATAGTCAACTCCTTGAACTTGCTGGAAACTTCTTTGCGACAAGTCGAGCTTTATAAATGGTGACATTCACCATCAGCGTTTGTCTTATTTTAAAGATTCATTTGTACCCAACGACCTGCCGTCCAACGAGCAAGTCCACCAAAGTCTATGCTTGGTTTTCATACATGGATCCTTTCTCGGATTTCATGGCCTCTAACCCTTTGTCGGATTCCGGGCCCATCATCGCTTCTCCATAGCTCGTAGCTTCATCGTTGTCCAACAACATGACCTATAAGACAGGGTTGTCGTACCACTCAGGAGTAGTACACATCCTTGTCGACCTACAAGGTTCGATAGGAACTTGATCTGAAGCTTCATGATCATCATCATTAACTTCCTCTTCAACTAACGTAGGCTTCACAGAAACATGTTCCTGCGCTGTGCTACTCTCTCGTTGAAACAAAGGTTCAACAACATCATAAAGTTCTATCTTCCTCCCACTCAATTCTTCCAAGAGAAACTTTTTCTCGAGAAAGGACCCCGTTTTAGCAACAAACATTTTATGCTTGGATCTGAGATAGAAGGTTCACCCAAATGTTCTTAGGGTATTCTATAAAGATGCATTTGTCCGCTTTGGGTTCGAGCTCATTAGGTGAAAACATTTTCCACACAAGCGTTGCAGCCCCAAACATTAAGAAATGACAGCTTAGGTTTCTATCAAACCATAATTCACATGGTGTCATCTCAACGGATTTAGATGGTGCCCTATTTAAAGTGAATGTAGTTGTCTCTAATGCATAACCCCAGAATTATAGTAACAAAACGATAAGAGACATCATAGCACGCACCGTATCCAATAGAGCATGACTATGACGTTCGGACACACCATCACACTATGGTGTTCAAGGTGGTGTGAGTTGTGAAACAACTTTCACAATATCTAAAGTTGTATGCCAAACTCGTAACTCAGATATTCACCTCCACGATCATATCGCAGACATTTTTATCTTCTTGTCACGATGATATTAAACTTCACTCTGAATTTGCTTAAATCTTTCAAACGATTCAGACTTGTGTTTCATTAAGTAAATATACACTATATCTACTCAAATCATCAATGAAGGTAAGAAAATAACGATATCCACCGCACGCTACAAGACTCATTGGATTGCATACATCAACATGTATCATTTCCAATAAATCACTTGCCCGCTCCATCCATCTGAAAAACGGGGTCCTTAGTCATCTTGCCCAGGAGGCATGGTTCGCATGTCTCAACTGATTCAAAATCGAATGAGTCCAAAGATCCATCAGCATGGAGTTTCTTCATGGGCTTTATACCAATATGACATTTAGCGGCAGTGCCACAAGTATATGGTACTATCATTATTAACTTTGTATCTTTTGGCATCAATGTTATGAACATGTGTATTACTACAATCAAGATTCAACAAACCATTCTCACTGGGTGCATGACCATTGAAGGTATTATTCATGTAAATAGAATAACCATTATTCTCTAACTTAAATGAATAATTGTGTTGCAATAAACACGATCTAATCACGTTCATGCTCAATGCAAAACACCAAATAACATTTATTTAGGTTCGTCACTAATCCCGAAGGTAGAGAGAGCGTGCGATATTGATCACATCAACCTTGGAAACATTTCCAGCACACATTGTCACCTCACCTTTAGCTAGTTCTCCGTTTATTATGTAGCTTTTATTTTGAGTTACTAACATTTAGCAACCGAACCGGTATCCAATACCCAGGTGCTACTAGGAGTACTAGCAAGGTACACATCAATAACACGTATATCAAATATACTTCTGTCGACGTTGCCAGCCTTCTTATCTACCAAGTATCTAGGGTTGTTCCGCTTCAGCGACCGCTCTCCTCATAATCGAAGCACTTAGTCTCGGGTTTGGGTTCAACTTTGGGTTGCTTCACTGGAGCAGCAACTGACTTGCCATCCATAAACTTTCCCTCCTTGCCCTTGCCATTCTCGAAACTAGTGGTTTTTACTAACCATCAACACTTGACGCTCCTTCTTGGTTTCTACCTTCGCGGTGTCAAACATCGCGAACAGCTCAGGGATCATTATTTCTATCCCTGGCATTTTATAGTTCATCACCAAGTTCTAGTAGCTTAGTGATAGTGACTTGGAGAACTATATCAATCACTATCTTATCTGGAAGTTCAACTCCCACTCGATTCAAGCGATTGTAGCACCCAAACAATCTGAGCATATGCTCAATGATTGAGCTATTCTCTTTCATCTTGCAGGCAAAGAATCTTATTGGATATCTCATATCTCGCAACACGAGCACGAGCATGAGATCCTAATGTGAGCTCTTAGAATATCTCATATGTTCCGTGACATTCAAAACGTTTCGGAGCCTCAATTCTAAGCTGTAATGCATGACGCACTAAACTATCAAGGAGTCATCAGAACGTGCCTGTCGGATGTTCACAACATCTACATACAACGCTAGAGGGGTTGGCGCACCGAGCGGTGCATTAAGGACATAAGCCTTCTGTGCAGCAATGAGGACAATCCTCAGATCACGGACCCAGTCCGCAATATTACTACCATCATATTTCAACTCTATTTCTCTAGGAACATATAAAAAATCAAGGGAGCTACAGCGCGAGCAAGTAATCTACAACATAATTTGCAAAGACAAAAGTGACTATGTTCATGATAATGAGTTCAATTAATCATATTACTGAAGAACTCCCACTCAAATTGACATCCCTCCGCTCATTCGAGTGATACATGATCCAAATTCACCAACTCAAGTCCGATCATCGCGTGAGTTGAGGTGGTTTCAATGGTGAACATCGTCATGTTGATCATATCTACTATATGACTCATGTTCGACCTTTTCGTCTCTTGTGTTCTAAGGCCATGTCTATACATGCTAGGCTCGTCAAGTTTAACCCGAGTGTTCTGCATGTGCAACACTGGCTTGCACCCGTTGTATGTGAACGTAGAGTCTATCACAACGGTGCACACTCGGGAAGAACACAATTTATCTTGAAATTAAGTGCGGGATCACCTTATAATGCTACCGTCGTCCTAAGCAAAACGAGGTGCATAAAAGGATTAACATCACATTCAAATCATAAGTGACATGATATGGCCATGAACTTGTGCTTTTGATCTCCATCTTGAAAGCACCAGCATGATCTCCATCATCACCGGCATGACACCATGATCTCCATCAACGTGTCGTCATCGGGGTTGTCGCGCACACCATGCTTCTACTACTATTGCTACCGTTTAGCGATAAAGTAAAGCATTACATAACGCTTAATGATTGACACGCAGGTCAAACAATAATTAAAGACAACCCTATGGCTCCTGTCGGTTGACGTACTCATCGAAATGCAAGTCGTGATATTTTATACAATACATGATCATCTCATACATCACATATATCTCATCATGTAATTGGCCATATCACATCACAACATACCCTGCAAAAATAAGTTAGACGTCCTCTAATTGTTGTTGCATGTTTTACGTGGCTGCGACGGGTATCTAGCAAGAACAATTCTTACCTATACATAAACCACAACGGTGATACATAAGTTGCTTTTCAACCTTCTCAAGGACTGCCTTAGCCGAATCCGATCCAACTAAAGTAGGAGAAATAGACACCCGCCAGCCATCTTTGTGCAACGAAGTTACACGTCAGTCGATGGAACCGATCTCTCGTAAGCGTACGAGTAAGGTTGGTCCGGGCCACTTTATCCCACAATACCGCTGAACCAAAACACGACCAAGGGAGGAAGCAATGTAAGCATCAACGCCCACAAACTCTTTGTGTTCTACTCGAGATCTCATCTACACATAGAACTAGCTCTGATACCACTGTTGGGGAACGTTGCATGGGAAACAAAAAATTTCCTATGCACACGAAGGATCTATCCATGGTGATGAGCATCTATGAGAGGGAGAGTGGATCTACATACCCTTGTAGATCACTAAGTGGGAAGCGTTAAGAAACGCAGTTGGTGTAGTCGAACGTCTTCGCGATCCAAATCGCCGAGCGTCCCGCGATCTCATCACGATCGGTCCCGCGATCCAATCATGATCCGTCCCGCGAACTCATCATGATCCGTCTCGCGATCTTGATCACGGTCCTTCCGATCTAGCGCTGAACGGACAGCACCTCCGCGTTCAGCACACGTACAGCTCGATGACGATCTCCGCCTTCTTGAACCAGCAAGAGGGAGCGAAGAGGTAGACGAGTTCTCCGGCAGCACGACAGCGTTGCGGCGATGGTGGTGGAGCTATCCTAGCAGGGCTTCGCCTAAGCCCTGCAGAAAACTAATCTAGAGGAGAAACTATGCACTAGAGGAACGGGTAGCACGTGGCCGAAAAATCTAGTGCAAAAACCCTAAAACCTCTAGTATATATAAGAGGAAGAGAGGAGGAGGGTTATCCAAAGGGCCAGCCCTAGGAGGATTTGGCCGAAGTGGATAGGAGAGGAGGAATCCTCCTCCAATCCTAGTAGGACTAGGACTCCTTCCTTTTTTGGCCTTTTTTGGCCTTTTTCCACCTTTTCTCTTTGGGCTTTTCTTTCCCAGCTGCATGGGCCTTGTGTGGGACTTCCACTAGCCCACTAAGGGCTGGTATTCACTCTCCCACAGCCCATGTACCCTCTTGGGTCGAAATACCCCTCCCGATGGTCTCCCGGTACACTACCGATGAGCCCGAAACTTTTCCGGCGACCAAAACAGGACTTCCTATATATCGGTCTTTACCTCCAGACCATTCCGGAGCTCCTCATGACGTCCGAGATCTTATCCGGGACTTTGAACAACCTTTGGTCACCACCATGCATAACTCTATACTACCAAAACGTCACCGAACCTTAAGTGTGTAGACCCTGCGGGTTCGAGGACTATGTAGACATGACCGAGACACCTCTACGGTCAATAACCAATAGCGGGACCTGGATGCCCATATTGGTTCCTACATATTCTACGAAGATCTTTATCGGTCGAACCTCTATGTCAAGGATTCAGTTAATCCCGTATGATGTTCCCTTTGTTCTTCGGTATGTTACTTGCCCGAGATTCGATCGTCGGTATCTCCATACCTAGTTCAACCTCGTTACCGGGTGGGCCCTGAGATACCTCTCCATCACACGGAGTAATAAATCCCAGTCTTGATCCATGCCAACCAACAGATACCCTCGGAGATACCTGTAGAATACCTTTATAGTTACCCAGTTACGTTACGACGTTTGATACACACAAGGCACTCCTTCGGTGTCAGTGAGTTGCATGAGCTCATGATCATAGGAACAGATACTTGACATGCAGAAAACAGTAGCATTAAACTCACACGATCATATGCTACATTTGTAGTTTGGGTCTTGTCCATCACACCATTCTCCTAATGATGTGATCCCGTTATCAAATGACATCTCATGTCCATGTCTAGGAAACCTTAACCATCTTTGATCAACGAGCTAGTCTATTAGAGGCATACTAGGGACATGGTTTTGTCTATGTATCCACACATGCATCTAAGTCTCCGATCAATACAATTATAGCATGGATAATAAATGATTATCATGAACAAGGAAGTATGATAATAACTAATTCATTATTGCCTCTAGGACATATTTCCAACATTGAGAACAGTAGTTACAAAATTGCACTGAAGATTGGGGGAAAATGAAGAAGAACGGGTATGTTTCTACGCAGACTTGATCCTCGAACAGGTGTTGTGTGGTACTCCCTCCATCCCAAAATAACTGTCTCAATTTTATACTAACTTTAGTACAAATTGTACTAAGCTTAAAACACTTATTTTAAGACGGAGGGAGCACTAAATTAAAGCACGCTCTGGGCTCCTGCGAAAACGTGTAAGTACGTTTTCAGAGCTGAAATGTCAACACCCTATTCAAAGTTCTCTGCAGATTCCCCGCTCAAAAAGAAAAGGTTCTCTACAAATTTCCCCTCAATCATATTTTTGCCTCTATTTAGCGAAATTTGTGTCACAAATTGCCTCATTTTATTTTATTTCCGTTTCTCTGTTGACCGTGCATATCACATAGGTGGTTTAGTTCTGTTAGTTTGCCAAACTTGCTCTCTCTGTCTCTACTCACTTCTTCCCATTCGATATAAAATCAACATCACGTTTTGCCAAATTGGAAAAAAGATGAAAGGCGTTCATTTGTGGCACAAGTATTGCAAAATTAAGTAAAGAAAAAAATTAAGAATTTCCGCTAAATGGAGTAAAACTTGTCACAAATGTGAAATTAGAGGGTTAAAAACATGGAATACACTCTAAAATAAATGTTGTAAGTTTGTCCGGGTAGGTAGTTTGTGGTTACGAATCAGGTGGCAAAGAGTTTAGTAAAAAAATGCGACAAAAAGAACCACACCGGCCTGATTTACCATATACATGGATTGTTTAGAACTCAGTAAATCAAAGCACATAGTTGTTGTCATATGTGCACTGGTCATGAGAGATGCACTTCAGACAATAACAATCTACTTCATCTAATGTGGACTAAACACGACACGGGCCGCGACTCTAAACCCAGCCTGAGCGGCCGTCCCCTCCCCTCGTCCCTTCCTCCTCGCCGCCACAAGTGGCCTTCGCCGGGCAAAGCCCGTGCGGAGACGGTGGCGGCAGGCCCTGTTTCTTCCGGCGGCAGGCTAGCGCGCGTGCATGGGAGCTCATGAAAGCAGGCATCGGGGCATCGGCTAGCTTCGCTGCGGAAGGGGCGTTGGGGGCCGGAGCTAGCCGGCCCTGGCTGGATCCGGCGCGAAGGCGGCTATGCGCGTCGTCCCGCGCGTCTGGCCAGCGGCCAACTAGGGCGGCTAGGGCTTGCTCGCCGGCGATGGAACGCTGGGGCGGCGGCCCCAGGACGCGGCGGTGTCGACGTGATCTTCCCTTGCGGAGGTCGTCCGGCGGCTGCGAGGTGGCGGATCTGGGCCCCGCGTGCTCGGATCTGGTGGTGAGGCAGGCCGTCGGCCTAGGGCGGTGGTCCGATAGAGTCGTGCCTGCTCAGGTCCACGGGGGTGGCGGGGAGGTGCGTGGGGTCAGGGCAGGATGGTGCTGCCCTGCGTGCCCGCGCGGCTTGGCGAGTTGCTGTGCGGTTGGCCCAGATCCAACAGGATCTGACCTGTGCAGTCTCGTCGGCGCCATTGTGGAGCGAGGTGGGCTATAGTGGTTTCTGCAGCCGGTGGTGGTTGGCGGCGGCGTGCTGCCTTGCGTGCTTGGTCATGTGGCTTGGGCGTGGACGGTCAATATGTTGCCAGAGACGGATTGCTAGGCAGGCTGCGGCGGGGATGGATTTGGTGAGCTCCGGGCGAAAGCCTTGCTCGACCTCGGTCGTTGCTGGCATCGACGGCGTCCTAGGACGTCGTTTCCCTCCTTGGAGGCGTCGTCGTGGAGCCCCTTCACCACCATTGTTGCCTCGGTCTCGGGCTCTCCGGGAGAAAACCCAAGTTTCGACCTTGGTCGGAGCGGGCGTCTATGGTGTAGTTGTCGCTTCCCTCTTGGGGGCGACGCCTTGGAGGTCTGGTCCTTCGTCAGTCCACGGTGGCTCGGGTGGCTTTGCGGGTTCGTCGTCAGCCAGGCATGTGCACAGCCTCGGGGCCGGTGAGGGAATCGGAGCGGCGGCTCCGGAGAGCAATGTTGTGGAGTTTCGGATCTAGTCATGTGGGCGGCAGCGTTGACAGCTCAGATGGAGTGCGGCCTCGGGGTCGGCGGGGAGGTCGGAGCGGCGGCTCCGAAAAGCACCTCTGTGTTGTGGAGTGTCGGTTCTGGCCGCGTGGGCGACAGAGTCATCGGCTCGTGTGGAGTGCGGCCTTGGGACCGACGTGTGTGCGTTTCTGTGGTTTGTAAGCCGGAGCGGCGGCTCCGGGTCGTGTGGTGGAGGGGTAACTCTGGTTGTTTGGGCGACAGGGTAGTCGGCTCGTTAGGTACGCAGCCCCAGGGCTGGTGTGTGTCGATGTATCGGTTTTCGGCTAGTTTTCCTGATAAACTTTCCAATTCTATTCTTCTTAATGCAAAGGCAAAGCTCCCGCTGGTTCCTCGAAAAAAAATGCGGACTAAACAAACACACATTAATTATAGTCAAAATACAAATATCATACAAATATGTCAATCCCAGGACATGGTGTTGGCAAGTATGCCTCACCATGTGATGAATCACTCATCCTGCATATTAGAATTGTGGGTACAAAATTGACCCCTATTGGCATGGTTATAGAGATCAACTTTCAGACAGCCAGCTATCTACTCAACTAAGAACCGACTCTACACCTTCCGGGATTTTAACTCCTTGTACTACCCCCATGAACCCAATAAGTGGTTATTGAGTCTCTCCGACTAAATCTATTGGGGATGTCAGTGGAGGTGCTGCACAAAGTCACTGAAATATTCACCCCCAACATGTAGTTGACACGGGGCCTACATGTCACTGTGTCAGTTTTTCTTCTTCAATTATCTCTCTCAAGACCATGATGAAAATTCATGGCAACGTCGATGCGGTGCACGTTGGCTGCAGTGAGAGGCGACAGGGGTGGCAACACAATGGACGACGGCATAAGCGATAGTGGTGATGGTATGGATCCTCATGATATTTGGGGAGAGGTAACCCCCTTTTATGGGGGAGTTGGTTTTTGGTTATTACCAAAAAATAGTATTGAAGAAATGGGAGATGTTGGAGCACACTTTTTGGCCCAACTTCCCTGATGACATAATTTTTGGGGGGACACGGGTTCTAAAAATAGCACCTAATGATTCCTCACATATTACTGCCAAAAGCTAAATTTTGCACATCATTTGCCATTCGAATATAAATTCAAAGACTATTTGAGAAAAACCGAACATAGGATAAATATTAAACATCTCATTGCATGGTTGAAGTTAACACTGCATACTTAACTAGAATAAGGACTTAATTAACATAAGCTAGGCCTCAACTAACATAAAGTAGCTACTCCTCTCGTCGGAGGAGAAGATGACGACCAGTTCCTTTCCCTTGTCGGAGACCAACACCTATGCATCTTCCATGCGGGCATCATCATCGGAGGAGTCCAAGCCGCTGTCGTGTAGCCAAACCTTGAACTTCGCCCAATTCCGCTTCGCATTGACTGCATAGTGGCATTAGCATGTGTACCTTCGTAGAATGACTCTACAATGAGGTGCTCTCTATTGGGGAACGTTGCATGGAAAACAAAAAAAATTCTACACTTCACCAAGATCAATCTAGGAGATTAGCATCTATGAGAGGAGGGATTGGATCCACATATCCTTGTAGATCGCTAAGCGGAAGCGTTAAAGAACGCAGTTGATGTAGTCGTACGTCTCCGCGATCCAAATTGCAAGCCATCCTTGGAACTCCCGATCAAGTGCCAAACGGACGACACCTCCGCGTTTAGCACACGTGCATCTCGATGACGATCCCCGCCTTCCTGATCTAGCAAGAGGGAGCGGAGAGGTAGATGGGTTCTTCGGTAGCACGACGGCGTGACGGCGGTGGTGGTGGAGTTGATCCGGCAGAACTTCGCTAAGCGTCACCGAATCAATCTACTAGAGGAGAGGCTATCGGAGATGGAGGTAGGGCTGCGTCGTGGCTTGAGGTGCGGCTGCCCTCCTCCCTCTCTCATATATATAGGGGGAGGGGAGAGGTTCCCAACCCCTAGGGTTTCCCCCTTGGGGCGGCGGCCAAGGGTGGAGGCGCCCTAGGGTGGCTTGCCACCCAAGGCAAGGTGGCGCCAACCCTAGGGTTGGCCCTCCCACCAACTCCCAGCCACATGGACCTAGGTGGGAGATGCGCCCAGCCCACCATGGGCTGGTGCGCACCCCTCTCAGCCCATGTGGCCCCTCCGTGGCTGGAGGCCACTTCTGGTGGACCCCCAGAACACTTCCGACACCCTCGGTACGCTACCGGTGACGCCCGGACTTTTCCGGTGACCATCACGGAACTTCCTATATATGAATCTTTACCTCCAGACCATTCCGGAGCCTCCCGTCACGTCCAAGATTTCATCTGGGACTCCAAACAACCTTCAGTCACTAGCACACATAACTCATCTATACCAAAATGTCACCGAACCTTAAGTGTGCAGACCCTTTGGGTTCGAGAACCATGTAGACATGACCGAAACACCTCTACGGTCAATAACCAATAGCGGGACCTGGATGCCCATATTGGTTCCTACATATTCTACGAAGATCTTTATCGGTCGAACCTCTATGTCAAGGATTCAGGCAATCCCGTATGTTGTTCCCTTTGTTCTTCGGTATGTTACTTACCCGAGACTCGATCGTCGGTATCTTCATACCTAGTTCAGGCTCGTTATCGTCAAGTCTATTTTACCCGTTCCGTAATACAAGATCTCATGGCTAACACTTAGTCACATTGCTTGCGAGGCTCATTGTGATGTTGTATTACGGAATGGGGCCCGAGATACCTCTCCATCACACGGAGCAACAAATCTCAGTGTTGATCCATGCCAACTCAACAGACACCCTCGGAGATACCTGTAGAGCATCTTTATAGTCACCCAGTTACGTTGCGACGTTTGATACACACAAGGTACTCCTCCGGTGTTAGTGAGTTGCATGATCTCATGGTCATAGGAATAGATACTTGACATGCAGAAAAACCATAACAATAAACTGACACGAGCATATGCTACGTTTGTAGTTTGGGTCTTCTCCATCACATCATTCTCCTAATATTGTGATCCCGTTATCAAATGACACCCCATGTCCATGGCTAGGAAACCTTAACCATCTTTGATCAACGAGCTAGTCTGCTAGAGGCATACTAGGGACACAGTGTTGTCCATATGCCCACACATGCATTTAGTTTCCAATCAACACAATTATAGCATGGACAATAAACGATTATCATGAACAAGAAAATATAATAATAAACACTTTATTTATTGCCTCTAGGGCATATTTCCAACACTCTCTGGGAGCATGATGTCCATGTGCTCCTCATACTCCTCCACCTTTCCCATCTCGAGCACTGCTCGTCCTCTTCCCATGACACGGGCTCTCGAGATTGGCATCCCCACATTCATCTTGTCAGGGCTCCGGGTCATAGTCCTCCAACGCCTCCAACTCCGGACTAGAGTCCTCGGCCATCTCGTCATCGAAGGAGAAGGAATGAGGGGGTCAACATGTATCCTAACTCAGTTCATGTGAAGTGGGATATGAAAAAATTCACACCTATTAGCTTGAGTAACCGTGGGGTTAAGATTTTGTCTAAAGCTATGAATAATAGATGTTCTCCTATTGGGGATAGGTTAATTTCTCCTAATCAAACTGCGTTTATTAAAGGTAGGTTTATTCTGGAGAGTGTTGTTATGGCACATGAAGTTATTCATGAGGTCAAGAAGTCTGATACAGAGGGATTGATTCTTAAGGTTGATTATGAAAAAGCCTATGACAGAGTCAGCTGGGAATTTCTATTTGAAATGCTGGCTTCTCGAGGTTTTGGTTTTAAATGGATTAGATGGATAAAAACTACTCTACTCCAAGGGTCTTCTTGTGTCAAGATCAATGATACTAATGGACCATATTTCATTAGCAAGAAAGGTCTGAAACAGGGGGACCCTTCCTCTCCTTTGCTTTTCAATTTAGTGGCACATGTTTTCACTAAGATGTTAATCAAAGCAGAGAGATGCAACCTGATATCTGGGCTTTTACCTAATGTGATACAAGGTGGTGTGGTCAGCCTGTAATATGCAGATGACACACTCCTCTTTTTGGAAAATTCTGTTGAAAAGGCTAGGAATTTTAAATGGATTCTATCATGTTTTGAAAATCTATCTGGGATGAGAATTAACTTCCACAAGAGTGACCTCATGACCATCAATATGGGATACGACATTACTAGGGTGTTTTCCCAAATCTTTTCCTGCCAAGTAGGGTCTTTTCCTATTAAATACCTAGGAGTGCCTCTGCACTTTGACAAGCTTAGCAGGGAAGACTTACAGCCTGTCATAGATAGGATTATTAGAAGTATTGCTGGTTGGCTTGGTAGAAACCTGTCCTATAAAGGGAAACTAATCCTTCTATGTGCTTGTATTGTTAGTATTCCTGCCTACCTGATGGCTATTATTAAGTTTCCTAAGTGGGCTATTGATGCCATTAACTCCCAGATGGCTCACTTCTTCTAGGGTAATATGGGGGAAGATCATAAGTATCATTTGGCTAATTGGGGTCTGGTATCTAGGACCAAGATCTCTGGGGGGCTTGGGATTCCCAACTTAAGGGATTTTAACATGGCCTTGCTTGCTTCTTGGGGTAAAAGATTTTTTGAAGCAGAAAATAGAGACTGGAAGAAAATGCTGGAGTACAAATATAATACTAGCAATCCAAAAGTGTTGTGGTCTAGAAATAATGTGGGTTCCCCTTTTTGGAAGGGAGTTACTTGGGCCTTGTCGACTGCTAAAGTGTTTTATAAATGGAGGCTTGGGGATGGTCGTAATATTAGCTTTTGGCATGACATTTGGATAGGGGATTGTTCCCTCAAAGTGCAATTCTGGAAACTTTTCTCCATTTTCTATCAGCAGGAGTGCACTGTTGCCCAGGTGTGGGATAGTGAGGAGTTAAAACTCTCCTTTAGGAGAAATGTAGATCATGTGGGCTTGGAGATGTGGCAAAACCTGATACTCTGCCTTAAACAATACCAATTGTCTGATGAACCTGACTGCCCTATTTGGACATTGGAAGCTAATGAGAAATACTCTGTTAAATCCTTTTATAAGGCTATAAGTTTTGGTGGTGTTGTGAGCAAGGTTGGTGATAGGTTTTGGAAAATCCTTTGCCCACAAAGAATTCATATCTTTCCATGGCTGTTGGCCTATAATAAGATTCTCACTCGGGATAACTTGAATAAAAGAAGAAAATTGGATGATTTATCCTATATTTTCTGTTCATACAATGAATCAGTGCAGCATTTGTTTATAGATTTATTGTGGCTAAAAATGTCTGGAAATTTATTGCTGGAAGTTTTGATATACTTGTTCCTAACCATATAGATGATGTTGTTGCTATTTGGCAAATGAACAAATCCAAAAAAGTGTTAAATTTAGTTGTGGTTGCCTCCTTGTGGAGTATTTGGACGCTAAGGAATGACTTTTGTTTTCAGGGAAGGACCTGGAGGGGCTTGGGCTGCGTGTTTGCTCGTCTAAGAGACTTTCTTCTGCAATGGAGTGTGCTTTGCGACGACACACAATCGGTGCTCCTTCGACGGTGTGTTCTTCTCCTGGACAAACATAGGGGAGAACTTCTCAGGATCGCGTGGAGATGACTGATGATGATGCAAGGAATAGAGCTGTAGTCTTTCGCTTAGTTTCTGTTGGCTCCCAGTTTGAGCTTTTGGGCGGTAATTTCTTAAAAACATTTAGATCTGGTTGTTTGTCCGTTTGGTAGCTCTAATCTTCAGTGAACCTTTGATGATTCATTAAATAAAATGGAGCGGGGGGGGGGGCAACCCCTTTCATTCAAAAAAAAAGTTCATGTGAAGCGGTATTAGGGACATAGTTGGTTGCATGTGGGCACCCGTGTATTTTTTCTGACTTCCTAGACCTATCCCAAGGTTGGGAAGTAGGCGGAGGATCAAGGTGGCTTGGCTTCACTCCTCTTTGATGGGCTCGGTCGCATATTCAAAACAAGGCCCCTAGTTAGTGCATTTTTACTAAGAAACACACTATTAATTTTTAAAAAGTGGTTATATTCTTGTTACCATGAAGGCCCTTGAGCAGGCACTAGGACTCGCCATTCCTTGAGGACTGGATAGACCCTCTTTGCGGATATATTGGTCGGCGATTCAAGCTGACATCACCAACTAGTGGAATTGTTTGGGTCGGCATCGGGGATCTGTTGTGAACCCTGACTTGTTCTAGACTTGGTCTTGTGCCTTTTCGATCATGTGTCGTTTGTATTATCAAACCAATCAGTAAAGCCAGGTGTGCACCTTCAGATTAAGAAAACCTCCTGGGGAAAGATCAAGAATCCAAGTCTCCTCGCCCGCTAAGGAAGCCACACAACTTCACTATGTGACCATTTACTGCTTAGGATAGAGCAAATTTCCCTTTGCACCGCGTAAGTGTCAAAAATTAAACAAAAGTACCCTGTTTACAAGTTCTGGCCACTTTGTGCCACATTTGTCAGCAGATCGATTTTTACCTTTATACCCCATTTGCTAATTTGTGGAAAATCTGACAGGCAGGACCCACTTGTCTAACTGATGTAGGAGTTAGGTACGAGTAGTTTTTATTTCTCCAGCAATCTCCTCTTGAACGATTCCACTACCGGCCTCCTCTGAAACAATCCACGCTTCAGGTTCAAGTACAAGGTGCAGTGCGGGCTTCAGGTCACTAGCAGCACATCTAGTTGCCACCATGCATAGTGCTAGCAAGTTGGTTCAAGTTAACCAGCTGGAGGCGCCTTGAGAAATATGTGCTCGTGGGGCGCCCGGTCAACAACCATATCAGCGTGACAAGGACCTAGTACACTTTAGTTTTGACACAAATTGTTGAATAGGTACAAAGTGGAGAACACAGTGCTAAATGAGGTACAAAGTGGAGAAAAGCAAAGTTAAATAAGTATAGTAGGACAGAAAGTGAAATTTACTCTTTGGAAAACGCATTCCGCATCAAAGTTCTTTTGCTAGTGGAATACTGACAAAAAGAAGTTTGCTGCATCAATTAACCACTACTAGATACATATCCCGCAATCTGATCTTTGCCCAGGTTTAGTTTAGCTGCAAAGAATGCTCGTACCTGTTGCAATTGCCTACAAGATAGGTTACATATGCTCGTTGTGATGGATGGAGAGGCCCAAGGAGATACAAGCAAGCACCTGTTGCATCAAAGTGGTATTTTCTCTATTGCCAACTTTTAAACACGAGGAGGCTTTTGAAACCAACCCTCGGTTGAAACCAGAAGTTGAAAGTGGAGTCTTGTCATGGAAATTAAAGAGCTATTCTTTTTCTTGCACTACAAATTTTCATATGGTACTTTCTAAATAAGTAAAACAAAATCATAAGGAAACGCCATCTACACCTAGCAACCATGCATAGGCCCGTAATCAAGCATCTACTCTGATTTACGAGTTTAAGTTTTGCGTACTATTACTGATGATTATACTAAACAAAAACGAAAGGTCACTGCAAAAATTAGCCTGGGACGGTGATTGGGAAGGCAACTTTTGCTAGCTCTTCTCGTTTATGCCTCTATCCACACCAATCTGATCTTTGGAAGGTTTGGTTAGGAGAATATATGGCCGTGCCTTGCAATTGCCTACAAGTTCACTCGTCAAGCCCGGATACTACTACTGCTTCCTTCATTTGCTAGTAAATTTCAGTAAGTCGCTTGTCTCCGGAGATTAGCTTGCCGAAGTAAAGTAGGTACGCTCAGATCAGAGCCACCTCACGAGCGCCGCCGCGAGGGTGGCGCAGCCGGAAACCCTCCAGTCGACGACGACGCCTGCACGCGGTTCAGCGGCCGCGCTGTGCGACCACGGCATACTAACGCCGCCGCCCCTCCATCGGCCGCCGTCCTCACCCCTCCCACCGTGCCCACCGAATCCATGGCCTCCGCCGCCGCGGCAGGACGCGCCCTGGAAGTGCGCTGCCACGCAGAGCAGCACCAGCAGCTGCGCGCAGAGCCAGCTCGCCTTGTTGCCTCTCATGGCAGTCTCCTGTCTCTGTCTACACTTAGGTCGTTGTGCAGACGTGGAGTTACTCGTCTCGCTGTCGATCTCTGAGCTTCACGGTGCGGTGGCTCGCCTTATATGCACGGTGAAAGGGGGCATGAATGAGGCGGGAAATTGCGAGCCCTGCCTTTTCGCGGATGGCATGTTCGTGCTACTCTAGACTCTAGTCCTAGACGCGCGTGTCGTTCGACGCGTACAGCACGCATCCGAAGGAATTTCTGTGTGTTGGGATCATAGTTTTAAATAGCCCGCTATAGCTTTGCTATAGCCTTTTCATTAGGGTGCCGCTAAATGGTCTCATGTACAAAATGTCTGTTATAGCCTGCTATAGCCCGCTATAGCTTCGCTATAGCCTTTTTAAAAGCCCGTCGCTATTTGTCATAGCCCGCTATTTAAAACATTGCTTGGGATTCATTTTACGGGTTGGGCTGATATAAATTCTTAATATGAGTGCTCAAATATATTTTCAGCCTCTCTTCATCAGTTCTTTTTTTCTCTTCATCGGTTCGAACGAGAAAAAGGCCAAAAGAGCAGTGGGATTCGATCTCCTTTGGTTTTACTAGTGTTGGGTGGCATTATTCTTCTTCCATTTTATGGTGAGAGGCGACGGGTGCTCCTTTGACTCGGTTTTTGTCACTTTTATGGGGAGGCCAAATTACAATGGACATATGATGCATTGTTTCGGTAGCACTTTAAAACCTGCGTTTCTTATTCCCTGCCCAACCCCTTCTCATGGGACTTCAGTAAGTATACTACTCCATATTAAAATTACATTTTCGGAATTATGTTTCAGTTTGTATGATAAGTCATTATCAGGTCACGCTTCATCAATCCCTACAGATCGATCTATTTACAAGCATGTATTGAAAACATCCGCGGATGCCGCATGCCCACTTAAAGCCAATTTCAATTCTAGTCAATGATGCCTTCCGCATGCTCACACCAACTAGGGTACATACCCGCATCGCTATGCTACATGCATGCATCCACTACAACATGTTTCGGCTGATGTCATGGACAAGTTTTCAATCACATAAAACTAATTCTTCATCACAAACACAACATTAACTTGAGCGGGCTTGCTAAAACTCAGTCGACTGAGATTTAACGAAGTCTCAATAGCCTTGCAACATTCTATCCCATTGTTTGCAACATTTCTTCCTTCCGATTGTAACATGCCGTCCCTCATCGATTGTAGCACATCATCTCATTGGTTGCAACATTGTCCTTTGATGGTTGTAACATTTTAGTCAGAACAGTTTTAGCATATGTTGCCATTGCTTGTAGTAGTGTTGCAACATTTTTTCATTGCCGTTTGCAACATTCAGCCATGCCACTTGCAGCACCACAACTACGCTGACGTCACTCGACTGAGACTTCGTTAGGTCTCAGTCCACTGAGTTCTAGACAGGCCCTAACATGAGATATGGAAGATGTTGCTCAATCTATAAGTTGTCGTTGAATATGTTGAGATAGAAAATAAGGCTCGCGATCATATCTTAACGAGCATGTGAGATTTCTACTTTCATTTCAGAAAGCAAGTTCACACCTCAAATGTATTATTCTCACAACAATAAAAACAAATAATAGTATTGCATACTAAACATCGACGCTACAATATATATATATTGTATATGATTTTCTCTGATTCTAGTAACCACACAATCATATGAAGGCCTTAAAGGAGTGAGGATGTGCTAAACCCATGAGCATATGAACCCGCTTTTCAAAAATGGATTTTAAACATGTTTTAAATTATCAAAAAAATTGAAACAAAATTTCACACACACTCTTCACAACATCTGCGTGTGGCACAAAGTTTTGTGAGAAAATCTCTTTTTGTTTTGCCTCCGTGAAAAAGACAAATTACAGTGTTTCTAAATAGCATTCGAAGATACTTTTTTGTCTTTTTTGCACGGTTAATGAAAACATTGTTTATCCGTGATATTTTTTGCGAGCGCATAGAATGTATAGATGTGTCCATGAAACTTTTTTAGAAATGATTTTTTCAAAGTTGCTTCATATGCCCATAGGTTCATCCATATCCTTTCCGGCCTTGTTACCCTTCTTATATAAACGGAGAGGGAGAGAAGGAAGTAGGAAGGATGAAGAACTGACATGGCCCATTTGAGCACTAACCCTTTGTGGCCCATTTGCAGCCTACGTCAGCTGAATCAAGTTTATTTTTAAGAAGGGGAGAAATCAAAAAGGCCCAACCGTTGGCATGCATATATTGTAACAATAATGTTACAACACTACAAAAAGAACCCTGGAATAAAAAAAATACATACATGTCCTTTATTTTTTGCAAACTAGACCTTGAAAAAACTCTAGATTGGCTGAGCAACCTCATTTGAGGTATATGGCCACCAGCTCAGGCAACAACCACCATTGTCGAGCAAGGGGTACAAGGCCTCACCATGGAGGCTGAAGAAGGCGCACCAATATGATTTCCTTGTATGATCCGCAATCCCAGCGACAAAGATTGATGTAGCGATTAAAGAAGGGTGAAGAACTTCCATGTCACCTTCCAAGTCCGAGGAGCGTCAGATCTAGAGGAGTCAAAGGCGAGACCGTCCCTATCACCCACTCCATCACCTGAACAACGATAATGAAAGAACAAAAAGACTCGTGCCACCACAAGATATGTTATCCACATGAGTTTACAAAGGATCCTTCGTTAGATCCGCCCCAAGCAGCCAACGTTAGCCATAGAAGGCAGTTGGGAGGAGGACATGGGGGTCATTTGCTGCTGCAAGGATGCACCAACATAGAGCTCCAAAGAGGGGAAAGAGACTACATGACGCTAGTCATCGTTGAGGCGAAATCTAGATCCCTGCTACCAGTATATACAAGAGGCCTCCCCTCTCCTACCACCTCGGGATGGCACCACTGGAGGAAGAGAAGAGGACAGGAGCCGGGGAAACCCTAACGACTATCAACAAGGAGGGAAAGGAGGAGAGAGAAAGCCAGATGGGGAAATGAGTTGCGACGGAGTCGAGGTTGATGTAGTAGTCATCGTCAGTGGATCCTAGTCGGTGTGTATTGCACACGATGCAGGGCAATCATGCACCCCCAAGAGCTCGTTCACCTTTATGGACCAATCCATTTTGCAGTTTTTCCTGTGTGTGTTTCCCAACTGCTTTGGAAATATTCTAGAACCTTTGTTTGTTCATTTTATTTTCTTTTTTGTGTTTCTTTTGTTGGCTTTATTTGTCCTTTATTTTTGGAAATTTAAGTAAAATTTGAAATTGTGATTATTTTGAAATTGAGGAACATATTTAAAATTCATGAATATTTACCAAAATTCGAGAACATTTTTATAAATTCGAGAACATTTTCTTAATTCATTAAAATATTCAAAATTCATGAGTCTTTTTAAATTATCCAACATTACATTTCGTGAACATTTTTGAATTTCGTAGATATTTTCTGAAAATGGGACACACTTTGTAAAATTGTTGAATATTTTTTAAAAAGTATTATAAATATAAAACCATCCGAGGAAACCATTCCCAGAAAAACAAAGTTACCGCAGATCTTGCAGTGGGCTAGCCCATTTAGCTCGCACAGTGGGAAGGGATGCGCCTTTGCCTGTTGTCACCCTGCAACGCGCTTCCCTCAAAACAAAAACAATAAAACCTGTGACGCACGCTATAGATTGTCCCGGTCATTGACGAAGCTGTAGTGTTGGTTTGTGCCCCAGGTTGCCCCACCAAAGCATTGGCTAGCCAAAATTTTGGTTAAGGTTTTGGTTGCCCATGATTTGACCAACATTGACAAGAAAAATGTAATAGAGTTGACTAAAGTTTATTGGCATGCCAAAAAATTGACCATCATCCAAACAAAGACCAATCTTTGAGTCATGAAAAAAAAAATATTGATAGGATGCACTTTGGCCACAATCCAAACACACCCTACGCCGCCGAGGTAGCACTAGCACCGGCGGCACCGGGAGTACAGCGAGGTCCAACGGACGCAGCGCCGCGTGAGCAGATTCGGAGACTGTTCGGCTGTCCGCCATGGGCCCATAGACGTATGCGCATGGTCGCTCAATCACGGTCAAGACCGGCGGGAAAATTTTCCATGCGATGCGTGTGTGTGCTATCTCAGGCCTCAGCCACACATAAGAAATAGAGCATTTACAGTCGAATCTTTTATATCTGTCTCATATGTTTGGACAGACCATTCGGTCAGTGTCCGGTCACAAAAAATCCATCTAAACGCACTTTCTAAACGGGTCTCAAACGCCCGACCGGCATCCCTCATATTCAGCCTAAATATGAGGCGGATATGGGGAGTCCTGACACGCCCGGCACACCGTCGACCCCACGGCTATTCCACAAAAAGGTGTGTCTGTCTCATCGCTTTGAAACCCTAGCTCATTCACTCTCCTCTCTCGCTTTGTCCTCTCTTCTTCCCGCACCGATTTCAATCGAATCCGGCGGAATGTGGAGCTCCGGCAGCCGCTCCGACGACAGCCTGGATCCGGAGTATGAGCTTGCCCTCCGCATCGCCTTGGAGCGGTCCAAGGTGGAGACCGAGGCAGCTCCGGATCTGCAGCCTCGTCGCTTCCCCTTCGTCGCGGATCGGATGCTGACGCTGGCTCCTCCCGGCCCGTGCGTAGCTCCGGCAGGCGGCCTGCACAATCCGTGCCTCCCCTGCGCCGTCCCCTGACCCCGTCGGCTACTCCCCCAAGTGGGCAGCAGTGGGTGCTTATGCCTGCCGCGCCGGCCCGGACGCGGACACCAGAATCAAAGGCGCGCGCCGCCCGCCGCGAGCGTCAATGGCAAAGGGAGAGGTTGGAGGCGGATCAATCCGTGCGCCGTCGCTGTCGGATGGAGGGGGAGCCCGACGAGGACGCACAGCTCCAGGAAGGGTCTACCGCCGGTCGCTTACGACCGCGGAGACGGACGCGCGGCGGCTCCGGCGGAAGAATGCGAAGGCACTCCGGATAGCCATTGAGCAGTCCGAGCGTGAGGCGACGAAGGCAACGACGGACGTGGCTCGGCTCGTCAAGCTCAAGCGGCAGCAGGACAGGGAGGTTCGACGGCTACAAGGGCTCGTCATCCTCTCCGACGACGACGATGACGACCATGGCTCCTCGTCGGATGACTCCGATGATTTCCCACAGCCGCCGACTCCTACAGCTGCGCCGCGACCGGAAGGGCAAAGGGCCGGCGAGGAAGTGGTAACTGTCTCTTGTCTCCGTTTGTGTTTTAATTATGTTTAGCTAGTTTGTAGTTGGGATTTGCCGATATGAACTCCGATGAACTATGATCCTTTTGTTCGGCATTTGCAATCCGATCCGACCAACTTGTGTCACCAGAAATTCGGGGCCTGGGACGAAGAACAAAACTAGGCCCAAAACTTCGAAAACAGTTATATAACAGAACAACCAATATAGCTTAGGCATACTCTCACTTTATTACACAATTCCAGTCTGATTTATTTTGCATAATATTTAGACATATATCAAATACTAATTCTAAAAAGTAGTAAAGGGATACTAAAGCAATAAGCTAACCTCATGTTCTGCCGAAAGTCAGCATTCGTATAGTATTTCTTAAAATGAAATCTTCAAGTATATCTTCATACTTAATCTTCTTAGGACATCATTTTGCTTCTAGCTTTTGCATCTTCTTACGCTTTTTACAACCAGAATCATATGTTCTGGAAGACATGTTAGTTGAGAAATAAATGCCTCCTGTTTTATAAACCAAAGTAATTTAATGATTCATTATTCAAACATGAAATTTTCTAATTAGTGCGAATAAAAATATAAGGACACGTACAATTGATCAAGATTCAAGATGGCGGAACTGCGGATCGTCCGGGCGAGCACGGAAGGCAGCAGCGGGCGACGTTCCGGCCGAGCGAGTGGCGGAACCTCCGAGGGCAGCAGCAGACGGCGTCTTGGGCGACTGGCTGAATCAATCTGTCCGGCCGTCCGGAGCATGAGACGAGAAGACAACTGCTGGTTTTTTAGCGGAAGGCAGGCAAACCGGCGGCGTGTTACCGACCGATGGGAACGCTCGATAGATTAAGCAGGCCTCCTGCGCTTGCTTTTTGCTCATGCGTTCGTTGCTTAGGCCTTCCGCTGGATTAAATGCCAAAGTTTGATTATATATATACTTATACTACTAATACCTAGTAATTTGGGGGGCCCAAATTTTGGAGGGGCCTGTCCGGTTGCCCACGTTGGCCCCCTCCAACAACAGGCCTGTCTATTTAATTTTACGTTGAGTTGTATGGTTTTAAGGGTTTGAATATGAGGGACGCGGATGTGGAAGCCAATAAATAAGACGTGCCCGGTCAGTTTCTGCGGATGTGTCCGGTCATTGTCACGGACGCGTGCGGTCGTGTCCGCGGACGTTTGATGGACCGGATTTGTAAGGTCCGACTGCAGATGCTCTTACTGACGAAAAAATCTTATATTCCGCGTAATCAACTGAAGTCATTTGTTATTTCACGAAGGAAAGCGAACATATTTACAAGCTTGTCGTTACCTTTGGCTCCAAGCAATTGACGTAATAAGCCACTGTTCAAGTACCACCTTTAGATGCCGGTAAGCATTAAATCATGTACTCCTGTAGAGCTTAATCGTCTTCATTCAATTTTTACTTTTAAATTTCTTGATCCATTGAACATGTTACTTGCGAGCTCGATAGCTAAGCTACATGCCCCTTAGCATAAGGTGCACACTAGAAGAAGCCTTGTCAATCACTGATCTAAAAATTGCCGTGTCTATTCCGTGCATTTGGCTAGGATTTATCAAAAGAGCAGGTTTGTTATTTTTTGGTCCCTCAACTTTACAAGTGTTTAATTTGGTCCACTAACTCAAGTACAAGAAATTATTGGTCCAAAAGTGAAAAGGCATGTCATCTTGTTTTGGTTTCTTGCTACAACATAGACAATTCTTTAAGAATGATGCAGAAAATTTTAATGTTGCCATGGCAGAGTATATCTCACACATTCCAAACTTGAACTCTTTATTGTTGTCTTAAGTACCTCTAGCCGGGTTCTTATTTTTTGTCAATTTGACTAGTGAAACCATCGGGCCCGATGACTTGTCCCGGGAAAGAACTTTAGTGACTCACCAACATTTCCTCTTACGAGAACTATGATTCTAGTGCTGTGTGACCCACAATGTAGCGCAAAGGAGATGTCTATCCAAGCAATTCTTTAATGAGCTCACCCTGTTGGAGAGATGCGCATCATAGTTTAACCACCAAATGTTTGGACACACCAATAAACACTCGATTAAGACACCAAGGCATCTAAGATGGCCTTTTCAATTTAGAAGCTTTGTGATCGAATGTACTCTTCTTCTCCCGAGCTCAAATGCATCTACTATGAACAGTAAATAAAAGAACATCTGAAACTATTTGGCAGCAAACATTATTAAATGTTGTACATCCACGCAAAATTCCTTGAAGAAGAAACATGCACAATGCCTTGGACCCAAAAATACAAAATCAATGCTCTAAAATTGCTTAAAAAATGCAGTAGTCTTTTCGTTGCATTTTTTTTTGCCCAGGTCATTAGGAATGTTTTGCCCCTTCACGAAAATTTGCACGCATGTAAAACATTGAACAATGTTTGTTGCCAAAAAAACAGATTTTTTGTATTTGTTTATTATTATTTTTATTTTACTATTCATATGGATGCATTTGAGCTCGAGGTTAGAAGCAGTATGTCCCCCTGTGATTCCAATTGTTTGTATGATCGTGTGTGTCTACATTTGTACTAGACGGGTTAAAACACTTGATTATGAGCGCAACACGTGTTTAGCCCACTGTGCGTTCACTACAAAGCACGTCGGTACATCGTTAAAGCGTCGTATCACGTAAGATTATTTGTTCTACTCCCTCCTTATCGGTTTATAAGGCTCATTTCATAATCTTCAGATTTCCGTAATATAAGGATCAATTCGTGATCCGCTCGGTTGAAACGATGTGGTCGTTTCGATCTCTACGCACGCAATTAATTCTCTGGCTGCTGTTTCGTACAAAGAGAAATGGCCGTTACTCCTTTCCTCTCCCTCGCTGCATGCGTGCATGCATGCATCACACACTTCTTTAAAACGACTCGAAGCACTCATGTTCTTTCACCCACCCTCCTCTACTCTTTTCATCCACATACGAAACGAGAGCAGCAAAGCGATGGCAGATTGGATTCCGGATGTGGAGAAGGAGCTCCAGCCATGGGTGATGGGCACGGAGAACTCCGGCGTCGGCGTAGCCATGGGCGCTGCTGACGCAGCTGTCAACGGCATCGTCGATGCGGTGGCTGCGGCCCGTGCCACCACAGACGAGATCCTCGTTGCCGACCGCAGGCGGGCACAGATGTGGTGTGTGATCCAGACGCCGAGACGCAGTCCGCCCCTGATGCTGTCTGTGATCCAGAGGCAGAGACGCGGTCTGCACAGTCCGCCGCTGATGATGAGTCTGATGCAGACGCAGAGACCCAACTTTTCGGCGGTGACAAGGGCTGTTGAAAATATGTCCTATAGGTAATAAATAAAGTGTTTATTATTATATTTTCTTATTTATGATAATCGTTTATTATTCATGCTATAATTGTATTGATTGGAAAACATATTATGTGTGGGTAAATAGACAATACTTTGTCCCTATTATGCCTCTAGTGAACTAGCTCGTTGGTTAAAGATGGTCAATATTTCCTAGCCATTGACATGTGATGTCATTTGATAATGGGATCACATCATTAGGAGAATGATGTGATGGACAGGATCCAGACTATAAACGTAGCATATGATCATATCA
Source organism: Hordeum marinum (assembly GCA_022496015.1). Classification (NCBI taxonomy): domain Eukaryota; kingdom Viridiplantae; phylum Streptophyta; class Magnoliopsida; order Poales; family Poaceae; genus Hordeum; species Hordeum marinum. Next base: position 395,285,940 of record CM039672.1, read on the forward strand.
GTTTATTGTTGCTGTTTTTTGCATGTCAAGTATATATTTCTATGACCATAAGATCATATAATTCACGGACACCGAAAGAGTGTCTTGTGTCTATCAAATGTCGCAACGTAACTGGGTGACTATAAAGGTGCTCTACAGGTATCTTCAAGGGTGTCTGTTGGGTTGCCATGGATCAAAACTGGGATTTATTACTTTGTGTGACGGAGAGGTATCTCAGGGCCCACTCGGTAATACAACATCACAATAAGCCTTGCAAGCAATGTGACTAAGTGTTAGTCACGAGATATTGTATTACGGAATGAGTAAAGAGACTTGTCGATAATGAGGTTGAACTAGGTATGGAGATACCGACGATCGAATGTCAGGCAAATAACATACCCAAGAACAAAGGGAACATCATACGGGGATTAACTGAATCCTTGACATAGAGGTTCGACCGATAAAGATCTTCATAGAATATGTAGGAACCAATATGGGCATCTAGGTCCCGCTATTGGTTATTGACCGTAGAGGTGTCTCGGACATGTCTACATAGTTTTCGAACCCGCAGGGTCTGCACACTTAAGGTTTGGTGACGTTTCGGTAGTATAGAGTTATGGATGGTGGTGACCGAAGGTTGTTCGGAGTCCCGGATGAGACCCGGGACGTCACGAGGAGCTCCGGAATGGTCCGGAGGTAAATATTGATATATATATATATATATATATATATATATATATATATGTATATATAGGAAGTCCTATTTTGGTCGCCGGAAAGGTTTGGGGCTCATCGGTAGTGTACCGGGAGTGTCGGTAGTGTACCGGGAGACCATCGGGAGGGGTATTTCGACCCAAGAGGCTACATGGGCTGTGGGAGAGTGAATACCAGCCCTTAGTGGGCTGGTGGAAGTCCCACACAAGGCCCATGCGGCTGGGAAGAAAAGCCCAAAGAAAAAAAGGTGGAAAAAGGCAAAAAGTCAAAAATAAGGAGGAGTCCTAGTCCTACTAGGATTGGAGGAGGAATCCTTCAATCCTCCTTGGTTCGGCTGAAAACTACATGGCTTGGCCCTTGGGCCAAGCCTCCTCCTCTCTTCCTCTTATATATACTAGAGGTTTTAGGGTTTTTGCACTAGATTTTCAGCCACGTGCTACATGTTCCTCTAGTGCATAGTTTCTCCTCTAGATCGGTTTTCTGCAGTGCTTAGGCAAAACCTTGCCGGAATTGCTTCACCACCATCGCCACGGCGCCGTCACGCTGCCGGAGAACTCGTCTACCTCTCCATTCCTTCTTGCTAGATCAAGAAGGCGGAGATCGTCATCAAGCTGTACGTGTGCTAAACACGGAGGTGTCGTCCGTTCGGTGCTTGATCGGGACGGATCGTGATTGGATCGCAGGACGCTCGCCGATTTGGATCGCAAAGACGTTCGACTACACCAACCGCGTTTATTAACGCTTCCCGCTTAGCGATCTACAATGGTATGTAGATTCACTCTCCCTCTCGTAGATGCTCATCGCCATGGATAGGTCTTGCGTGAACGTAGGAATTTTTTTTGTTTCCCATGCGACGTTCCCCAACAGTGGCATCATGAGCTAGGTCTATGTATAGATGAGATCTCGAGTAGAACACAAAGAGTTTGTGGGCGTTGATGCTTAAATTGCTTCCTCCCTTGGTCGTGTTTTGGTTCAGCGGTATTGTGGGATGAAGCAGGCCCGGACCAACATTACTCGTACGCTTACAAAAGACCGGTTCCCTCAACTGCAACTTGTTGCATAGATGGCTAGCGGGTGCCACTTTATGCTACTTTAGTTGGATCGAATTCAACAAAGGCGGTCCTTGAGAAGGTTGAAAAGCAACTAATGTATCACCGTTGTGGTTTATGCGTAGGTGAGAATTGTTCTTGCTATATACCCGTAGCAGCCATGTAAAACCTGCAACAACAATTAGAGGACGACTAACTTGTTTTTGCAGGGTATGTTGTGATGTGATATGGCCAATTACATCATGTGATATATGTGATGTATGAGATGGTCATGTGTTGTATAGAATATCACGACTTGCATGTCGATGAGTACGGCAACCGGCAGGAGCCATAGGGTTGTCTTTAATTATTATATGACCTGCGTGTCAATCATTAAGCGCTATGTAATGCTTTACTTTATCGCTAAACGGTAGCAATAGTAGTACAAGCATGATGGGCACGACAACCCCGATGGCGACACGTTGATGGAGATCATGGTGTCATGCCGGTGACGATGGAGACCATGACGGTGCTTTCAAGAGGAAGATCAAAAGCACAAGTTCATGGCCATATCATGTCACTTATGATTTGCATGTGATGTTAATCCTTTTATGCACCTTGTTTTGCTTAGGACGACAGTAGCATTATAAGGTGATCCCTCACTTAAATTTCAAGATGAATTGTGTTCTCCCTGAGTGTGAACCGTTGCGAAAGTTCGTCGTGTCGAGACACCACGTGATGATCGGGTGTGATAGACTCTACGTTCACATACAACGGGTGCAAGCTAGTGTTGCACATGCCGAACACTTGGGTTAATCTTGACAAGCCTAGCATGTACAGACATGGCCTCGGAACATAAGAGACCGAAAGGTCGAACATGAGTCATATAGTAGATATGATCAACATGATGATGTTCACCATTGAAACCACCTCAACTCACGTGACGATCGGACTTGAGTTGGTGAATTTGGATCATGTGACACTCAGATGACCTGAGGGATGTCAATTTGAGTGGGAGCTTTAGTAATTTGATTAACTAAACTCATTATCTTGAACAATAGTCTAAGTAACCTTTGCATATTTATGTTGTAGATCAATGGCTCACGCAGTAGCACCCCTGAATTTTAATGCGTTCCTAGAGAAAGCTAAGTTGAAAGATGATGGAAGTAACTTTGTTGACTGGGCCCATAATCTGAGGATTATCCTCACGGCTTTCCAGAAATCATATGTCCTTGATGCACCGCTTGGTGACCAACCAGAAGACATGTCATCCGAAGACATTAAGAACGCTTGGGAGGCACGTTCTGGAGATTACTCAATAGTTAAGTGTGCAATATTGTATGGCTTAGATCCGGGACTTTAAAGACGTTTTGAACGTCATGGAGCATATGAGATGTTCCAGGAGTTGAAATTTATCTTTCAGAAGAATGCCCGGATCGAGAGGTATGAGACCTCTGATAAGTTCTATGCTTGCAAAATGGAGGAGAACGGGTCTATCAGTGAGCATATACTCAGAATGTCTGGGTATTCGAATCGTCTAGCAGAGTTGGGAATTGCCCTTCCGCTAGAGGCGATCACTGACAGAGTTCTTCAATCACTGCCACCTAGTTACAAAAGCTTTGTGATGAACTATAAGATGCACGAGATGAACAAGTCAGTCGCCGAGCTGTTTGTGATGCTAAAAGTCGCTGAATCTGAAATTCAAAAAGAACATCAAGTGCTGATGGTCAATAATACCACTAGTTTCAGGAAGAATGGCAAGGGCAAGGGCAAGAAGGGTAAAACCAAGAAGGATGGCAAAGCAGTTGCTACTCCTGTAAAGAAGCCCAAGCATGGACCCAAGCCAGAAATTGAGTGCTTTCATTGCAAGGGAACTGGTGACTAGAAGCGGAACGGCCCCAAGTACCTGGTTGACAAGAAGGCGGCCAACGACAAACAAGGTATATATGATATACATGTTATTGATGTGTACCTTACTAGCTCTCGTTGTAGTGCCTGGGTATTTGATACCGGTTCGGTTGCTCACATTTGCAACTCAAAACAGGAACTACGGAATAGACGAAGGCTGGCAAAGGATGAAGTGACGATGCGCGTGGGAAATGGTTCCAAGGTTAATGTGATCGCCGTTGGCACGCTCTCTCTTCGATTACCATCGGGTTTAGTGATGAACCTGAATAACTATTATTTAGTGCCTGCGTTAAGCATGAACATTATATCTGGATCTTGTTTATTGCGACACGGTTACCCATTTAAATCAGAGAATAAAGGTTGTTCTATTTATATGAGTAATATTTTTTATGGTCATGCACCCAATGTGTGTTGGAAATATGCCCTAGAGGCAATAAATAAAGTGTTTATTATTGTATTTCCTTGTTCATGATAATCGTTTATTATCCATGCTATAATTGTATTAATTGGAAACATGGATACATGTGTGGATACATAGACAAACACAATGTCCCTAGTATACCTCTAGTGAACTAGCTCGTTGATTAAAAGATGGTTAAGGTTTCCTAGCCATGGACATGAGATGTCATTTGATAACGAGATCACATCATTAGGAGAATGATGTGATGGACAAGACCCAAACTACAAACGTAGCTTATGATCGTGTCAGTTTATTGCTATTGTTTTCTGCATGTCAAGTATATGTTCCTATGACCATGAGATCATGCAACTCACAGATATCGAAGGAGTACCTTGTGTGTATCAAACGTCGCAACGTAACTGGGTGACTATAAAGGTGCTCTACAGGTGTCTCCGAGGGTGTCTGTTGAGTTGACATGGATCGAGCCTGGATTTGTTACTCCGTGTGACGGAGAGGTATCTCAGGGCCCACTTGGTAATACAACATCACAATGAGCCTTGCAAGCAATGTGACTAATTGTTAGTTGAGGGATCTTGTATTACGGAACGAGTAAAGAGACTTGTCGGTAACGAGATTGAACTAGGTATGGAGATACCGACTATCGAATCTCGGGCAAGTAACATACCGAAGAACAAAGGGAACATCATACGGGTTAACTGAATCCTTGACATAAAGGTTAGACCGATAAAGATCTTCGTAGAATATGTAGGAACCAATGTGGACATCCAGGTCCCGCCATTGTTTATTGACCGTAGAGGTGTCTTGGTCATGTCTACATAGTTCTCGAACTCGCAGGGTCTACACACTTAAGGTTTGGTGACGTTCCGGTAGTATAGAGTTATGTATGATGGTGACCGAAGTTTGTTCGGAGTCCCGGATGAGATCCTGGATCTCACGAGGATCTCCGAAATGGTCCGGAGGTAAAGATTCATATATAAGAAGTCCCAGTTTGGTTGCCGGAAAAGTTTTGGACTCATCGGTAGTGTACCGGGAGTGCCGGTAGTGTACCGGGAGACCTCCGGGAGGGGTGTTTCGACCCTAGAGGGTCCATGGGCTGTGGGAGAATAATAACCAGCTCTTTGTGGGCTGGTGGAACAGCCACAAAAGGCCCATGGCGCCAGGAGGAAAAAGGCCTAAAGAAAAAGGTGGAAAAAGGGCCAATAGGGAGCAATCCTAGTCCAACTAGGATTGGAGGAGGAGTAGGATTCCTCCTCCTTTGCTTCGGCCGAAGCCTCCTTGGCTTGGAGGCAAGGTTGCCTCTCCTCCTCCCTCCCTCCTATATATACTAGTGGATTGCTAGGGTTTTACACTAGTTTTTTCGGCCACGTGCTACCCGTTCCACCGGTGCATAGTTTCTCCTCTAGATCGTATTTCCGCAGTGCTTAGGCGAAGCCCTGCCGGAATTGCTCCACCACCATCGCCAGAGCGCCGTCACGCTACCGGCAAACTCTTCCTCCTCTCCACCTCCTCTTGCTGGATCAAGATGGTGGAGATCGTCATCAAGCTGCACGTGTGCTGAACGCGGAGGTGCCGTCCGTTCGGTACTAGATCGGAAGGATCGTGATCAAGGCCACGGGACGTTCGTGATTGGATCGCGGGACGGATCGTGACGAGATCGCGGGACTGTTCGTGATTAGATCGCGGGATGCTCGGCGATTTGGATCGCGAAGACGTTCGACTACACCAACCGCGTTTCTTAACGCTTCCCGCTTTGCGATCTACAAGGGTACGTAGATCCACTCTCCCTCTCGTAGGTGCTCATCACCATGGATAGGTTTGCGTGTGCGTAGGAAATTTTTTGTTTCCCATGCGACGTTCCCCAACAGTGGTATCAGAGCCAGGTTGATGGTTCGATGAGATCTCGAGTAGAACACAAAAGGTGTGTGGGCGTTGATGCTTAGATTGCTTCCTTCCTACGTCGGATTTTGGTTCAGCAGTATTATGAGATGAAGCGGTCCGGACCAACATTACTCGTACACTTACGAGAGACCGGTTCCCTCGACGCAACTTGTTGCCTAGATGACTTGCGGGTGGCAGTTTCTCTCACTTTAGTTGGATCGGATTCGACAAAGGCGGTCCTTGAGAAGGTTGAAAAGCAAATTATGTATCACCGTTGTGGTTAATGCGTAGGTGAGAATCGTTCTTGCTAGAAACCCGTAGCAGCCACGTAAAACATGCAACAACAATTAGAGGACGTCTAACTTGTTTTTGCAGGGTATGTTGTGATGTGATATGGCCAATTACATGATGTGATATATGTGATGTATGAGATGATCATGTGATGTATAGAACTTCATGACTTGCATGTCGATGAGTACGGCAACCGAAAGGAGCCATAGGGTTGTCTTTAATTATTGTATGACCTCCGTGTCAATCATTAAGCGTTGTGTAATGATTTACTTTATCGCTAAACGGTAGCAATAGTAGTAGAAGCATGAAGGGCGTGACAACCTCGATGGCGACACATTGATGGAGATCAAGATGATGGAGATCATGGTGTCGTGCCGGTGACGATGAAGATCATGCCGGTGCTTTCAAGATGGAGATCTAAAGCACAAGTTCATGGTCATATCATGTCACTTATGAATTGCATGTGATGTTAATCCTTTTATGCACCTTGTTATGCTTAGTACGGCGGTAGCATTATAAGGTGATCCCGCACTTAAATTTCAAGATAAAATTGTGTTCTCCCCGAGTGTGCACCGTTGCGAAAGTTCGTCGTGTTGAGACACCACGTGATGATCGGGTGTGATAGACTCTACGTTCACATACAACGGGTGCAAGCCAGTGTTGCACGCGCAGAACACTTGGGTTAAACTTGACGAGCCTAGCATGTACAGACATGGCCTCGGAACACAAGAGACCGAAAGGTCGAACATGAGTCATATAGTAGATATGATCAACATAATGATGTTCACCATTGAAGCCACCTCAACTCACGTGATGATCGTACTTGAGTTGGTGGATTTGGATCATGTGACACTCAGATGACCTGAGGGATGTCAATTTGAGTGGGAGCTTTAGTAATTTGATTAACTAAACTCATTATCTTGAACAATAGTCTAAATGAACTTTGCATATTTATGTTGTAGATCAATGGCTCGCGCAGTAGCACCCCTGAATTTTAATGCGTTCGTAGAGAAAGCTAAACTGAAAGATGATGGAAGTAACTTTGTTGACTCGGCCCGTAATCTGAGGATTATCCTCACAGCTTCCTAGAAATCATATGTCCTTAATGCACCGCTTGGTGACCAACCAGAAGACATGACCTCCAAAGACGTTAAGAACGCTTGGGAGGCACGTACTGGAGATTACTCAATAGTTCAGTGTGCAATATTTTATGGCTTAGAACCAGGACTTCAAAGACATTTTGAACGTCATGGAGCATATGAGATGTTCCAGGAGTTGAAGTTTGTATTTCATAAGAACGCCCGGATCGAGAGGTATGAAACCTCCGATAAGTTCTATGCTTGCAAGATGGAGGAGAACGGGTCTATCAGTGAACATATACTTAGAATGTCTGGGTATTCAACTCGTCTAGCGGAGTTGGGAATTGCCCTTCCGCTAGAGGCGATCACTGACAGAGTTCTTCAATCACCGCCACCTAGTTACAAGAGCTTTGTGATGAACTATAACATGCACGGGATGAACAAGTCAGTCGCCGAGCTGTTTGCGATGTTAAAAGTCGCTGAGTCTGAAATCTAGAAAGAACATCAAGTGTTGATGGTCAATAAAACCACTAGTTTCAAGAAAAATGGCAAAGTCAAAAGAAAGGGCAAGAAGGGTAAAACCAAGAAGGATGGCAAAGCAGTTGCTACTCCTACAAAGAAGCCCAAGCATGGACCCAAGCCAGAAACTGAGTGCTTTCATTGCAAAGGAACTGGTCACTGGAAGCGGAATTGCCCCAAGTACCTGGCTGACAAGAAGGCGGCCAACGACAAACAAGGTATATATGATATACATGTTATTGATGTGTACCTTACTAGCTCTCGTAGTAGTGCCTGGGTATTTGATACCGGTTCGGTTGCTCACATTTGCAACTCAAAGCAGGAACTACGGAATAAACGAAGGCTGGCAAAGGACGAAGTGACGATGCGCGTGGGAAATGGTTCCAAGGTTGATGTGATCGCCGTCGGCACGCTCTCTCTTCTATTACCATCGGGATTAGTGATGAACCTGAATAATTGTTATTTAGTGTCTGCGTTACGCATGAACATTATATCTGAATCTTGTTTATTGCGAGACGGTTACTCATTTAAATGAGAGAATAAAGGTTGTTCTATTTATATGAGTAATATCTTTTATGGTCATGCACCCAATGTTAGAGGTTTATTCATATTGAATCTTGATACTGATGACACACATGTTCATAACATTGATGCCAAAAGATGTAGAATTAATAATGATAGTACCACTTTCTTGTGGCACTGCCATTTAGGTCATATTGGTGTAAAACGCATGAGGAAGCTCCATGCTGATGGACTTTTGGAGTCACTTGATTTTGAATCACTTGACACATGTGAACCATGCCTCATGGGGAACATGACTAAAACTCCGTTCTCTGGAACAATGGAACGGGCGAGTGACTTATTGGAAATCATACACACTGATCTGTGCGGTCCAATGAATGTTACAGCGCGTGGTGGATATCGTTATTTTCTCACCTTCACTGATGACTTAAGTAGATATGGGTATATTTACTTAATGAAACACAAGTCTGAAACGTTTGAAAAGTTCAAGCAATTCCAGAGTGAAGTTGAGAATCATCGTAACAAGAAGATTAAGTTCCTACGATCTGATCGAGGAGGTGAATATCTGAGTTATGAGTTTGGCAGTCACTTAAGACAATGTGGAATTGTTTCACAGTTGACACCGCCCGGAACACCACAGCGTAATGGTGTGTCCGAACGTCGTAATCAAACCTTATTAGATATGGTGCGTTCTATGATGTCTCTTGCTGATTTGCCACTAGCGTTTGGGGGTTATTCATAAGAGACAGCTGCATTCACTTTAAATAGGGAACCATCAAAATCCGTTGAGACGACGCCATATGAATTGTGGTTTGGCAAGAAGCCAAAGTTGTCGTTTCTTAAAGTTTGGGGATGTGATGCTTATGTCAAAAAGCTTCAGCCTGAAAAGCTGGAACCCAAAGCGGAGAAATGCGTCTTCATAGGATACCCGAAAGAGACAGTCGGGTATACCTTCTATCTCAGATCCGAAGGCAAAGTGTTGTCGCTAAAAACGGAACATTTCTTGAGAAAGAGTTTCTTTCGAAAGAATTGAGTGGGAGGAAAATAGAGCTTGATGAGGTTATTGAACCTTTACTTCGACCAGAAAGTAGCGCAGCGCAGAAAGATGTTTCTGTGGAACCTACGACGGTATAAGAGAAAGTTAGTGATGATGATCATGAAGCTTCGGATCAAGCATCTATTTAACCTCGTAGGTCGACAAGGCCGCGTAATACCCCTGAGTGGTACGGCAACCCTGTCTTGGAGGTCATGTTGTTGGACAACAATGAACCTACGAGCTATGGAGGAGCAGTGATGGGCCCGGATTCCGAGAAATGGTTAGAGGCCATGAAATCCGAGATGGGATCCATGTATGAAAACAAAGTATGGACTTTGGAAGTATTACCTGAAGGGCGAAAGGCCATTCAGAACAAATGGATCTTTAAGAAGAAGACAGACGCGGACGGCAATGTCACCGTCTATAAAGCTCGACTTGTGGCAAAGGGTTTTTCACAAGTTCAAGGAGTTGACTACGATGAGACTTTCTCACCCGTAGCGATGCTTAAGTCTGTCAGAATCATGTTAGCAATAGCTGCCTATTTTGACTATGAAATTTGGCAGATGGATGTAAAAACAGCGTTCCTCAATGCTTTCCTTGAGGAAGAGTTGTATATGATGCAACCCGAAGGTTTTGTCGATCCAGAGAATGCTGACAAAGTTTGCAAACTCCAGCGATCCATTTATAGACTATTGCAAGCATCTCAGAGTTGGAATAAGCACTTTGATGAGGTGATCAAAACGTTTGAGTTTATACAAGTTTACGGAGAAGCTTGTATTTACAAGAAAGTGAGTGGGAGCTCTATAGTGTTTCTAGTATTATATGTGAATGACATATTGCTGATTGGAAACAATAGAAATGCTGGAAAGCGTGAAGGAATATTTGAACAAGAGTTTTTCAATGAAGGACCTAGGAGAAACTGCTTTCATATTAGGCATTAAGATCTATAGAGATAGATCGAGACGCTTAATAGCACTTTCACAAAGCACATACCTTTATAAAGTTTTGAAGAAGTTCAAAATGGAACAGTCCAAGAAGGGGTTCTTGCCTGTATTACAAGGTGTGAAGTTGAGTAAGACTCAATGCCCACTAACTGCAGAAGATAGAGAAAAGATGAGTGTCATCCCCTACGCTTCAGCCATAGGCTCTATCATGTATGCAATGTTGTGCACAAGACCCGATGTCAGCCTTGCCATAAGTATGGCCGGAAGGTTTCAAAGTGATCCTGGAATGGAGCACTGGCAAGCGGTCAAGAATATCCTTAAGTACATGTTTCTCGTTTATGGAGGTGATGAAGAGCTCGTCGTAAAGGGTTACGTCAATGCAAGCTTTGACACTGATCTGGACGACTCTAAGTCGCAAACCGGATACGTATTTATTCTTAACGGGGGAGCGGTATGCTGGTGCAGTTCCAAGCAAAGCGTGGTAGCTGATTCTACGTGCGAAGCAGAATACATCGCAGCCTCAGAGGCGGCGAAGGAAGGTCTCTGGATGAAGCAGTTCATGACGGATCTTGGAGTAGTGCCCAGTGCACTGAATCCAATGAACCTGTTCTGTGACAACACTAGTGCCATTGCTCTGGCCAAGGAACCAAGGTTTCACAAGAGGACTAGACACATAAAGCGACGCTTCAACTCCATCCGCGATTACATCTTGGAGAAAGACATAAATATTTGCAAAGTGCACATGGATCTGAATGTAGCAGACCCGTTGACTAAACCTCTTCCGAGGGCTAAACATGATCAACACCAGAACTGCATGGGTGTTCGATTCATTACAATGTAAATCACATAGTGATGTGAACTAGATTATTGACTCTAGTGCAAGTGGGAGACTGTTGGAAATATGCCCTAGAGGCAATAAATAAAGTGTTTATTATTGTATTTCCTTGTTCATGATAATCGTTTATTATCCATGCTATAATTGTATTAATTGGAAACATGGATACATGTGTGGATACATAGACAAACACAATGTCCCTAGTATACCTCTAGTGAACTAGCTCGTTGATTAAAAGATGGTTAAGGTTTCCTAGCCATGGACATGAGATGTCATTTGATAACGGGATCACATCATTAGGAGAATGATGTGATGGACAAGACCCAAACTACAAACGTAGCTTATGATCGTGTCAGTTTATTGCTACTGTTTTCTGCATGTCAAGTATATGTTCCTATGACCATGAGATCATGCAACTCACAGATATTGGAGGAGTACCTTGTGTGTAACTGGGTGACTATAAAGGTGCTCTACAGGTGTCTCCGAGGGTGTGTGTTGAGTTGACATGGATCGAGACTGGGATTTGTTACTCCGTGCGACGGAGAGGTATCTCAGGGCCCACTCGGTAATACAACATCACAATGAGACTTGCAAGCAATGTGACTAATTGTTAGTTGTGGGATCTTGTATTACGGAACGAGTAAAGAGACTTGTCGGTAACGAGATTGAACTAGGTATGGAGATACCGACGATCGAATCTCGGGCAAGTAACATACCGAAGAACAAAGGGAACATCATACGGGATTAACTGAATCCTTGACATAGAGGTTCGACCGATAAAGATCTTCGTAGAATATGTAGGAACCAATGTGGATATCCAGGTCCCGCCATTGGTTATTGACCGTAGAGGTGTCTCGGTCATGTCTACATAGTTCTTGAACCCGCAGGGTCTACACACTTAAGGTTTGGTGACGTTTCGGTAGTATAGAGTTATGTATGGTGGTGACCGAAGTTTGTTTGGAGTCCCGGATGAGATCCTGGACATCACGAAGAGCTCCGGAATGGTCCGGAGGTAAAGATTCATATATAGGAAGTCCCAGTTTGGTCGCCGGAAAAGTTTCGGGCCCATCGGTAGTGTATTGGGAGTGCCGGTAGTGTACCGGGAGACCTCCGGGAGGGGTGTTTAGACCCTAGAGGGTCCATGGGCTGTGGGAGAATAATAACCATCCCTTAGTGGGCTGGTGGAACAGCCACAAAGGGCCCATGGCACCAGGAGGAAGAAGGCCTAAAGAAAAAGGTGGAAAAAGGGCCAATAGGGAGCAATCCTAGTCCAACTAGGATTGGAGGAGGAGTAGGATTCCTCCTCCTTTGCTTCGGCCGAAGCCTCCTTGGCTTGGAGGCATGGCTGCCTCTCCTCCTCCCTCCCTCCTATATATACTAGTGGATTTCTAGGGTTTTACACTAGTTTTTCCGGCCACGTGCTACCCGTTCCACCGGTGCATAGTTTCTCCTCTAGATCGTATTTCCGCAGTGCTTAGGCGAAGCCCTGCCGGAATTGCTCCACCACCATCGCCAGAGAGCCGTCACGCTGCCGGAGAACTCTTCCTCCTCTCCACCTCCTCTTGCTGGATCAAGACGGTGGAGATCGTCATCAAGCTGCACGTGTGCTGAATGCGGAGGTGTCATCCGTTCGGTATTAGATCGGAAGGATCGTGATCAAGGCCACGGGACGTTCGTGATTGGATCACGGGACGGATCGTGACGAGATCGCGGGACGCTCGGCGATTTGGATCGCGAAGACGTTCGACTACACCAATGCTTCCCGCTTTGCGATCTACAAGGGTACGTAGATCCACTCTCCCTCTCGTAGATGCTCATCACCATGGATAGGTTTGCGTGTGCGTAGGAAATTTTTTGTTTCCCATGCGACGTTCCCCAACAATGAGAGGGGTTTATTCATATTGAATCTTGATGGTGATGATACACATGTTCATAACATTGATGCCAAAAGATGTAGAGTTGATAAGGACAGTACCACTTTCTTGTGGCACTGTCGTTTAGGTCATATTGGTGTAAAACACATGAGGAAGCTCCATGCTGGTGGACTTTTGGAGTCACTTGATTTTGAATCGCTTGACACATGTGAACCATGCCTCATGGGCAAGATGACTAAAACACCGTTCTCTGGAACAATGGAACGGGCAAGTGACTTATTGGAAATCATACATACTGATGTATGCGGTCTAACGAATGTTATAGCGCGTGGTGGATATCGTTATTTTCTCACCTTCACTGATGACTTAAGTAGATATGGGTATATTTACTTGATGAAACACAAGTCTGAAACATTTGAAAAGTTCAAGCAATTTCAGAGTGAAGTTGAGAATCATCACAACAAGAAGATTAAATTCCTGCGATATGATCGAGGAGGTGAATATATGAGTTATGAGTTTGGCAGTCACTTAAGACAGTGTGGAATTGTTTCATAGTTGGCGTTGCCCGGAACACCACAGCGTAATGGTGTGTCCGAACGTCGTAATCAAACCTTATTAGATATGGTGCGTTCTATGATGTCTCTTGTTGATTTGCCACTATCCTTTTGGGGTTATGCATTAGAGACAACTGCATTCACTTTAAATAGGGCACCATCGAAATCCGTTGAGACGACGCCATATGAACTATGGTTTGGCAAGAGGCCAAAGTTGTCATTTCTTAAAGTTTGGGGATGTGATGCTTATGTCAAAAAGCTTCAGCTTGAAAAGCTGGAACTCAAAGCGGAGAAATGCATCTTCATAGGATACCCGAAAGAGACAGTCGGGTATACCTTCTATCTCAGATCCGAAGGCAAAGTGTTTTTCGCTAAGAACGGAACATTTCTTGAGAAAGAGTTTCTCTCGAAAGAATTGAATGGGAGGAAAATAGATCTTGATGAGGTTATTGAACCTTTACTTCAACCAGAAAGTAGCCTAGCGGAGAAAGATGTTTTTGTGGAACCTACGATGGTTGAAGGGGAAGTTAATGATGATGATCATGAAGCTTCAGATCAAGCTGCTATTGAACCTTGTAGGTCGACAAGGGCACGTACTACTCCTGAGTGGTAAGGCAACCATGTCTTGGAGGTCATGTTGTTGGACAGCAATGAACCTACGAGCTATGAAGGAGCGTTGATGGGCCCGAATTCCGAGAAATGGTTAGAGGCCATGAAATCCGAGATGAGATCCATGTATGAAAATAAAGTATGGACTTTGGAAGTATTACCTAAAGGGCGAAAGGCCATTCAGAACAAATGGATCTTTAAGAAGAAGACAGACACGAATAGTAATGTCACCATCTAGTGCACGTGAACGCTGGAGTTATTGCGTCGGGAGTCGAACGGTTGAGAGTTAATACTACGACGCGTACGGTTTTCATGAAAAAAAGGAGAAGGCTTATTAGGCACTTTCTAAACCAACTCAATTCATCCCAGCCAATAGACGTTTTCCTTGGTTGGTGAGATTTCAGATATAAGCCTTATAAACTGATAAGGAGGGAGTACTATCTAATCGGTTGGCCTTGTCCACTGCAAATTGTAAATTTTTGGTTTAGTAGTTTTGGTCCATTAGAGCATCTATAGCCGGACCTAGCAAATCTAACCCCTTAAACGACCGCGGACACGCCCGGTTAGTGATCGGGCGTGTCTCTTTTGAACCCCTATAATTTGGTCCGCGCAGCCACACTTCTCATTTTTCTTCTCATATATGCGGTTACTTACACGTGATTGGTGGAGAAGAAGAAACAGAAAGAAAATAATAAATAAGAAAAGAGAAAAGGTGGTCCGGAGTGAGGTCGTGTCCTACGTGGCGAACTGACCAGCCGTGCCTGGGCGCGTCTGCGATCCCTCGTATCGTCCTTATATTTAAGATGGATATGAGGGGTGCCGATCAGTCCGGGCGTTTGAGACGGATATGAGGGGTCCGGTTGGGTCGCATTTTTGTGACCGGTTAGTGACCAGAAGGGCGTTCTAGGCGTTTGATGAGCATATAGGGGGGCCGGCTGTGGATGCTCTTAGAGCATCTACAGCCGAATATGACAAATCCTACCCCTCAAACGCACATGGACGCGCCCTGACGCGTCCGCAAGCACTGACAGGGCACGCCTCAAATCTGCTCGTCCACATCCGTCTCCCTCATATCTGAACCCCTATTTCCATATTACCCATGCAAGGTGGATCAAAGTACGTCGATCAAACTACACTAAACATCACATTGCAACAGAAGTTCATACATACGACGGACAATTTTAAAATTACACTAATCTAACTAATACTTGCGGGCTGGACCTTTCCTCTTGCGGTCGTCGGCGTAGCTGTAGCCGTCGGCGGCACGGGGCTGGTCGTCGGAGGAGTCCGAGGAGGAGGAGGAGGAGCCATCATTGTCGGAGGAGGAGGAGTCAGAGACGATCACGAGGCCCGTCGTCGTCGGAGGAGGAGGAGAAGTCAGAGACGATCATGAGCCCCTTGAACCGCTCCGCCGCCCGGTCCTGTCGGCGCTTGAGCTTGGTCAGCTTGGCCCGCTCCTGCGCCGCAACCGCCGTGAGCCGCTCGGACTCCACGATGGCGATGCAGAGGCCGTTGGAGTTCTTGCGGCAGAGCCTCCTTGCTTCCATCTCCGCCGTCGTGAGCGACCGGCGGCAGACCCATGCGAGGAGTTGGTCCTCATCTAGATCCGGAGCCTCCGCGGCCTCCCTCTCCCTCGGTCATTCCCTCTCGCTGTGGGTGGCAAGCGCCTCCGACTCTGGTGTGCGCGTACAGGCCCGAGAGGTGGGCACAAGCACCCATCGCTTCCCCACAGGGGGAGCAGCGGCTGGCGGAGGGAGAGCACGGCGGGAGGGAGCCCACCCCACCGGCATGGACTGGGCTAGCCGTCGGTCGCCGCTTCACATCACATGGGACGAGCCAGCGTCGGCGTCCGAAATGCGACGACGAGGAGCGGGTGTGTTGGGGATATGACCCGCCCCGAAGGCTCCGGGTCATGTTGTTGGCTCGTGAGCTGGCCCAAAGGTAAGCCGTAAGACTAGTGGCCTAGGGAGATAGGCGGCTCAAAGTGTGGGCCGTACAACGGCCCGGACGGAGAAGACCCGGGAGTGCAAGCCGACTCGCAGACGGCTTGGACAAGAAGATAGAGAGAGACTCGATTAGCAATTGTAACGACCCGGTTGTCCTGACCTCTTATATAAAGGCAGACCCGGGGCAACTTAGAGGACGGGTGATCGAGAACTAGGTCAAGCTTTAACTCCCTTGTAATCGATACACAAGCAATACAAACACAAGCAGGACGTAGGCTATTACCTCGATTAGAGGGGCCGAACCTGGGTAACTCCGTGTCTTTCGTCCTGACTAAACCCCTTTGAGTCCACCCCGTTAGCGATGGCCTCGAATCCAAGTCCGTTCATCCGGACATCTGCCGTGATAAAACCACGACAGTTGGCGCCCACCGTGGGGCTAACGCTTGGTGGTGTTGAGTTCTCAAAGGGCTCTCTCCCAGGGCTCGAAGGATACGTGGTTGGAAGGATGAGCAAGAGTCGCCGTGGCCGGCTCTACATCGACGACGCCGGCTGGGGGCTTGATGCTCGCTCTGTGGAGTATGGATTCCGGGTTCCGTTCGGCAGGATCCAAGTTTTCATCGGAAAGGTTGATGGATCTACACCCGGGCCAGACATCTGCACCAACATCGTCGAGCCGGCTCGGCGTCTCCAATCTACGGGTGTTGTGCGGCCTGCCCATGCCCACCCAGGTCAAAAGCATGTTCTCGTGGGCTTCACTCAAGGCATGGACCTGGAAGCGTCCGGGTCACAGGGAACTCTCGTTTGCTCGGAAGATGAGTCCTCTAGTGGGGAGACAGAATCGGTGTATCGGCTCACTAACGATGGCCTTGGGGGCTGCTACGACACCTATTCTGAGGTAGAGGGCTTTGAGTCGGATGATCTGAGACCCCCGGTTCATGCGGCGGTGTTCATGGCAGGATTGGCTACAGCCGCCGGTGACACAGCGGCGGGAGCCGCCGCAACGGATGATAGCCCGCCGTCGGTGGCTCAGGTTCTAGTGGAATTGATGGATGAGCTTACAGCTCTCATGGCCACAGAAGTAACTCCAGATAATCAAGCAGCCAGGAATTTAGAGGTGGCACGGATCAAGGGCCGGATGGCAGAGGAACGGCAAAGGATGGCCGAGCTGAAGGCCCGGATGGAAGAGGAAGCGGAGTGTATCAAGGCTGATGCTTTCCGTCTAGAGCTGGAGCAAAGGTCAGCGGCCGCGGTGCACCGGAGGAGGCATCAATCCCGTCTGCCAGAACATTATGAAGAAAGGAACCTTTTTAACACCCCCGGTGCGGGGCGAGTTACGGGCATGCCGGAAAGCCGCCCCATGGAACGCTCCGCGATTCATCCACCCCGGCATAACCAGATCTCACCTAGGGCTTTTCCAACACCGGCGGGTCACTACTCTAACCCGGCCGAAAACATGGTGGCAGCGGCCGCCCGGCTTGAGACTATTCCCATCCCAGATGAAGAACCCTTTGCGGAGGATGTGCGAAACGCCATTGGATATTTACAGACGGCCATGGCCTAGCAAGAGAAGTATGATCACAGCCGGAGCCGGGTTCACTCCACCCCCCTCCCCAGTCGAAGTTTCAGCTGGCGCTACGAGTCGCCGGCGTGTTCCAGCAGTCATCCACGTCGTGGACCACCTGAGGTTGAGCGGGCGGCTCCTGATGCACAAGCCCACGCAGACCAGGCGAGAGACAGGCAAGAGGCGGAGATAGCGGCAACCCGTCCAGAGCCGGCGCTTTCCGTCTCAATGGGAGTAGTTAGTACCAGAGCCGTAGGAGTGCCATGTTTAACTCCGGCTCTGAGAAGCGAACGACTACCGAAAGATTTCAAGGGGCCTCGAAAGGTTCCGAATTACACAGCTGATCTACCCCCTGAGGCGTGGGTTGAAAGTTATGAGCTGGCCATGGAGATGCTGGATGTCAGTGAGGCGGTATGCACAAAATATTTCATCATGATGCTTGAGGGTCCGGCTCGTACATGGCTGAAAGGTTTGCCGCCTAACACGATAAGCTCATGGGCAGAGCTGAGAGCGAAGTTTATTAAGAATTTCCAGGGGACCTGTAAGCAGCCTATGACCATTGTTGATTTGGACCACTGTGTTCAATAGGAGAATGAGTCGGCCCATCATTGGGTCTGGCGAGTGTCGACCATTATTCACTCTTCAGAGCAGATCACGGCGGCTCAAGCGGTGCTTATTTTAGAGAAGAACTGCCATTTTGTTCCATTGAAGCAGAAGCTCGGCCGGCTCAAGCGCATGTGTCAGGATATGGGAGAGCTCATGACAGCCTTGACGAAGTATGCCGACTCAGATAATACCAAGGATCCAGGCTCGGATGATGAGAAAGCCAATCAAGGGAAGAAAAACAATCAAGGAAAAGGTTTTGTGAACAATGGGAATCAGAATAAGCAGAAGAGCGCTGATAGCGGGTCAGAGCTACTCGCAAATACCAACAGAGGATAGAATCATCCCAAGGGGGTGGAAAGTTCAGGCCAAGGAACAGAGGCCCTTTTAATTTAGAGGAAGCTCTTAGGAAGCCTTGTCCGGAGCACAGCACGCCTGGCAAGCCGGCATTACATGCGTGGGGTGATTGCTTTATCATGCAGAGATTCAAAAACCAGCATTCCCAACTGCGTAATAACCAAGGCGGTGGCCCACTTGGCGGCTCAGGGCACGGCGGGTCAGGGGCTGGATTCGGCGCCGGCGGTTCTAGAAACGGGCATCCGGGTCAGAATAACCAAGGGGGGCACCAATAGCATCCTGGCAACAACACCAATAACAACAATCAGCAGCAGCACAATCAGTCCGGGTTTCAGAGTAATCCGAAGCAGCTCAGTTCTGGACAGTATCATGTATTCACGACCGGTCACAATAAACGAGACGAGAAGTTGCGGAGGCGAGAAGTTAATGCGGTTGCTCCGGCTCTCCCGCGATATTTACCGAGGTCTGAGTATGACATAATGTGGAGCCGGGAGGATCACCCGCCGCGGGTAGATGACTCGGGCCGGCTGGCTCTAGTTATGGCCCCTCAGGTGAATGGCTATATGGTGAAAAAAGTGCTTATGGACGGAGGTACCAGCATCAACATCCTTTACTATGACACTTTCCGGCGGATGAAGTTGCTTGACAAAGATCTTAAACCTTCCTCCACCGTCTTTCATGGTGTGGTTCCGGGTAAATCAGCATACCGAGTGGGCCAGATTTCATTGGAAGTAGCTTTTGGCGATGAGCATAATTACAGGGTGGAGTCCTTGTGGTTCGAGGTGGTCAAAATCAAAAGTCCCTATAATGCACTATTTGGGAGTCCGGCTTATGCCAAATTTATGTCTAGGCCTTGCTATGTTTATCTGCAACTCAAAATGCCCGGCTTAAATGGTACAATTACCATTCATGGTAATAGGAAAACAGCTCTCGAGTGCGAGGAAGGAGATGCGGCGTATCCAGAGTCTAGTTGTGCTCAGGAGGAGCTGAAATTCTACAAGGAGAACGTTGACCTGGAGGATATGACCCCGCTGAAAAAGCCTACGACAGAAGCTGAGCCACCACTCAAGTTTTCAGCGGATGATACCAAGGTAGTAGATTTCAATCCGGGCGACTCATCCAAGCAGTTCATCATTGGGGTTCACATGGATCCCAAATAGGAAAGCGCGCTCATCGAATTCATCGGTGAGAATCGGGACATCTTTGCATGGAAGTCTTCGGACATGCCGGGTGTACCGAGAGAGTTTGCTGAGCACAATCTTAATGTGGATCCAAAGTTTAAGCCGATCAAACAGTTTGTATGACGGTTCAATGAAGAGAGACGTAAAGCTATTGGGGAGGAAGTTGCCCGGCTCTTGGCCGCAGGCTTTATAGTGGAAGTTTTTCACCCGGAGTGGTTGGCTAACCCGGTGCTAGTGCTAAAGAAGAACGACACTTGGCGTATGTGTATAGATTACACGGACCTTAACAAGGCTTGCCCGGCTGACCCTTTTGCACTCCCTCGTATCGATCAAATTATTGATGCTACAGCCGGATGTGGAAGTTTATGCTTCCTGGATGCATATTCAGGATATCATCAGATTAAGATGGCAACGAAAGATCAGGAGAAGACGACATTTATTACACCTTTTGGGGCGTTCTGTTACGTCTCCATGCCGTTCGGGCTCAAGAGTGCCTAGGCGACTTACCAACGATGTGTGCAGAACTACCTCCACAGTCAGATTAGCCAAAATATTCATGCTTATGTAGACGACATCATGGTTAAATCCAGAAAGAAGGAAACTCTCCTAGAGGATTTGAAAGAAACCTTTGACAATCTCCGGGTCTACAAGATGATGCTTAACCCGACGAAGTGTGTCTTTGGTGTTCCAACAGGAAAGCTTTTGGGTTTCTTGGTTTCTGAGCGGGGCATCGAGGCTAACCCGGATAAGATTAAGGCTATCACTTCTTTAGGGGAGCCGACGTGCATTAATGATGTTCAGTGCCTTGCAGGACGGATTGCTGCATTGAGCCGTTTCATAAGCCGGCTTGGGGAGAAAGCCATTCCCTTATACCAGATGATGAAAAAGACAGACAAGTTTAAGTGGAGCAAAGCAGCGGCCGAAGCACTTGAAGCTCTGAAAAAACAGTTGACTGAGCCGCCAGTGTTAGATGCTCCGGCTGAGAAAGAGCCATTACTCCTTTATGTGGCGGCTAACAATAGAGTGGTCAGTGTAGCAATTGTGGTTGAGCGCAAGGAGGCAGGGAAGGAGTATCCTGTGCAAAGGCCAGTTTATTACATTAGTGAAGTTTTGGCAGAGTCTAAGCAGAGGTATCCGCATTGGCAGAAGTTAGTGTATGGAGTTTTCATGGCCAACTGCAAGTTAAAACATTACTTTTTGGGGCACCAGATAACAATGGTCAGTTCCGCCCCGTTGGGAGATATCATTCAAAATACAGAAGCTACAGGGAGGATTGCCAAGTGGGCATTAGAGCTGGGTCCTCTTAACATCAAGTATGTTCCTCGTACAACAATTATGTCTCAAGCTTTGGTGGATTTCATAAATGATTGGACCAAATGTCAAGCCCCCGAAGAGAAGCCGGATAACACGTATTGGACTATACACTTTGATGGGTCCAAGCAGCTAGAGGGGTCCAGTGCAGGAGTTGTTCTCACCTCCCCCAAGGGTGACAAGTTTTGTTATGTGCTCCGGTTAATGTTCCCTTGTACTAATAATGCAGCTGAGTATGAAGCACTGCTCCATGGTCTCAGAGTCGCTAAAGAAATGAGTTTAAGCCGGGTCAGGTGTTTAGGCGACTCAGATCTGGTGGCTCAGCAAGTTTCAGGTACTTGGGACTCCAAGTATCCGCGGATGGCGGCTTATCGACAGGCGGTTGATATCATTGCCGATCACTTCAAGGGGTACCAGGTGGATCACATTGATCGTCGCAGGAATGAGGCGGCTGATGCTTTGTCACGGTTAGGCTCTCAACGAAAGCCGGTACCACCTAATGTTTTTCTGGATGTATTGCATCATCCGACTGTCAAGATACCCTCTGAGGAGGATCTGGCTATTCCTGACCCGGAAGCGGAATTGGTGGCGGCTCTGCATGCTACCCCAGACTGGACTATTCCTTATTTGGCATACCTAACACGCGCCGAGTCATGATTACTCTATTATAAAAACTACTCTCAGAAGGAGCAAAAGCATTGTCAACCGCCCACGGCGGGTCATTACATGAGTCTGTGCTTAGAAAGGATAAAAGAATAAAGTTCAGTTATATGTCGGCTCATCCTGCTCCGAGTCTTCTGCTGGCTTTATCTGGAGATTTCCCAATTCCCAATTACAGTCAACCAGAGCAGTGAAAGACCCTTCAAGGAAAGGGGACACGTCAAGCTCACAAGGGAAGAGATCCTTACTGCGGGCGGGTGTCAGATCCTTCCACTCGTAGAGAGGCCCGCGGATCCTCTTCTCCTCTGCGTCATAAGCCGCCTGATAAGTGTTCAAGTCAGCTTCATCCGCCAGTATAGAGGCCAAATACCGCGACTCTTTGACACACCGGATGTAATCTTGTTTGGTGAATTCTGAGCCGTCATCTCTTTTAGACGGGTAACCATCCATCATTTCAGCCGGCGTTAGCTCGGGGGCGAAGGCCAGAGACCGGCTCAATCAAGCGACGGCTCCTTGGCGGAAGGTGGACTTCTTTAGCTCTTCTATCTGCTTGGGCATTGTTGAGAAGAGTTCCAAGACCCCTTTCAGAGCAGTGGGGATCTTCTCCTTATATTGAACGCTCTTGATCGTGAAGATGGCGTCGCAGTATAGTTGTTCTGCAAAGGTGTAGATGGCCTTCAGTGGCAGAAGGCTATCCGAAGCCAACTGCCGGCTCCTGGGACCAGGATAAGCCGGATAAAGTTAAATGAGTCGCCAGTTTTTCAGTAGCAATGTTAAAATACAAAGTAAAGCAGAAAATTTACCAAACAGGGCGGCTGACATCTTCACTATGTGCTGCTTCAGGCCTTGGAGTTCTTCTGCCACAGTTGTAAGCCGCTGCTCGGCGTCGTCCGCCCGTTTGGTCAGAGCAACCTTTTCAGCTTCTGTCGTCTCTTTCAAAGAGGTAAGCTCAGCAGTGACATTGGCCAGCTCGTCAGACAGAAGCCGTCACTTTTCGTCAGCAATGCTTCGGGCTTCTTGTTGAGCCGCCAGATTGGACTTCAGATCCGTCGACTGAGAACCGGCGTCATTTAAAGCTTCCTATAATACATCAAAATATAGGATAAGTCATCAAAATCCATGGAAGTGTTAAAAGCAAATTTATGCAAGTCTCAAACAGATTGCAAGCAATATATTTGACACTTGGGGGCTAATGTATATTTGATCTCTCAAGGAGTATGCAATGCAGTTCCGGTTCATCTCCTTCGAAGCTAATCCGGAACTTGGGGGCTACACTATGGCTCTTCAATGTACTAATAATGGAAGCACCGACTCAACTTGATCAAGTTTGAGCCGGCCCTTGGGGGCTACGATTAGATCTTCAAGCTGTCTACATTAAAGACCCGACTCAAATATAATCTGAGACGGCCCTTGGGGGCTACGATTGGCGGTTCACTTTATCTACAGTACCAAGCTAAAGCAATTTTAACGGAATTTGGCATGACAATATCTACAAAGGTGACAGGAAGACCCGGCTCAACGATTGAGTACGTTAAACCGGCTCTTGGGGGATAAGTAAGGATATGGTAAGAAGGAAAGGTACCTCATATTTTGTCTTCATTGAAGAGACCAACCGAAGTTCCAGATCCCGGATGGTGGTAACCCGGTTTATATACCCGGCGTGGAGCTCTTCGGCTGTCATCTTCTCATACGAAGAGTCAAAGTTCAGCTTCTTTGAGGCTTCAGCCGGCTCTGTATGTTTGGTTAACACGTGAGCCGGAGGCGTTTGATGACCAGACCCGGTGATAACAACATCAGGAGTTTCAGGGGTCACCGTCTTTGAAGGAGCCCTTGGAGGGCTCTCCATGATGACATCTTCAGCGGCCGGCTCAGTGGAGGCAGCCGGCGGGTTTTCTTCTGGTTGAGTCTCCTCCGGTTGTTCAGGCTCCGGCTCTTCGACAACTAGGCCGGAGGAGGGCTTGTTGGTTTTGCGACGTTTAGCTTGAGCACTGCAAATAGAAGGATCAGCAGTTGAAAATGTTGCTATCATATTAACAGCCGGAGATCCAGATATCATGGTAAGGAATGCTTACAGCGGATTGATCTTGGGCGGTGGTAGAATTGACGCCGAAGAGTCGCCAGAGGGAGGGGATTTCTAGAACAGTAAAACAGGAAAGATGAGAAAGTGTCAAGATTACAAAGGAAAGTCAAAAGAAAAGTAGAGACTTAAACCTCGGCAGGGCGTTTCTTTGCAACCGGAGAGTTTGGTAGCCCGGACATGAGCTCACTAGAGCCGGTGCTTCGAGTGTGTCGACGCTCGACTTGTTGTTGCTTTTTTAAGAGAAAATCGGGAGCCAGATAAGCAAGAGGGTGAGAAAGAGGAACTTTTCTAATAACCCGCCGTGGTTTTCGGGGGACGAAACATTCTGAGCCGGAAGAAATGTAATTTACCTCAGGAGCATTGGCACGTCTGGTTTCCACTTCATCCTGCGAGTAGAACAAGCATTAATAAAGCAGGAAGGTAAAAACATCAAACAAAGCAGTTAAAATTTTACCTCTGATCTGGATGATGGTGGCGGGTCAAGCAAATTATCTTGCGGGGCATCTTTTTTAGCCCTCTTAGTCGCGACCTTCTTCTTGGATTTCTTCGGAGGGGCAACATATTCCTTCTTCCAGAAGTCTAAGTCGGCCTACAGGAGTGACCCGGGGAAGGAGTAATAAATCAGCAAAGTACAAGCAACATCCAAGAGACGGATGGGAAGAGATTAACTTACGTCCGGAGCCGGATGATTGACGCAGAAAGGCGCCAGCCCGATGGCGCTGCAAGAGCCGGAGACTTCGTGGACAAGGCTCCGGATGGTCATAGTGATGTCATCTTCGGTCAAAATTGACTTACTGAAGCACAAGGAACTGTCATACTTGCCTTCGTATTCACACATAAGCCGGCCCATGTGGCTTAAGGGCATGACCCGCCAAGAAACCCAGCAGCGGATCAAGTCTATTCATGTTAGTCCATTGGCCATGAGCGCCTTGAGCTTGGTATGAGCCGGTTCAAATCTGGCACGCTTCGAGGCTGTGAGCCGGCCCAGAAGCTTTGAATCTGTCTTGAGTCGGGAAGGACGATAGCCCGGCAAGGGACGTTCACCCTCAGGAGAGGTATCCTTGTAGTAGAACCAGGTTTTATTCCAGTCCTTTGGGTGACTCGGCATTTGCGTAGCTGAAAAAATGATGTCTCTACGACGCTGAATAGAGATCCCTCCAAGCTCCAGACTTTGACCGCCCTTCATCTCGGTTTGACGGTTGGCATAAAAGAACTCCCGAAAGAACCCCATAGATGGCCTGGACTGCAGATAAGCCTCGCAGAGCACTTGGAAGTTGCATATATTCGAAACAGAGTTGGGGGCCAAGTCTTGAGGGTGCATCTTATACAAATGAAGAATGTCCCGGAAAAATTTAGAGCCGGGCGGCATGAACCCTCGCTCAATGTGGTCGGTGAAAACGACTACTTCTCCTTTTTTGGGTGAAGGCCGGGTCTCATTACCTGGAACCCGCCAGTGAAGAACCTCTTTGGGATGGAGAGTGCCCGCTTCGACACGATCTGCTAAATATTCTTCCGTGACGCAGGAGCCAACCCAGTTGCATGATTTGGACGCACGAGACATGACGGCGGCTTAACTACTGTACAAAGGAGATAAAGACGGCAAATCAAGAACAAGCAGGAATCTGCGGCGGCTTACAATTTTAAGGACTCTATGATATCATGCTTCTGTCCGGGTGACAAGAGCCAGACGAGGCTTAGAGACTCATATAGGGGAAGGAAGATTGAAAATTGGCCAAGTCCTAAAAAACAGATTCCGCAAAATATTGCTGTTGGAAATATGCCCTAGAGGCAATAATAAATTAGGTATTATCATATTTCCTTGTTCATGATAATCGTTTATTATCCATGCTATAATTGTATTGATCGGAGACTTAGATGCATGTGTGGATACACAGACAAAACCATGTCCCTAGTATGCCTCTAATAGACTAGCTCATTGATCAAAGATGGTTAAGGTTTCCTAGCCATGGACATGAGATGTCATTTGATAACGGGATCACATCATTAGGAGAATGGTGTGATGGACAAGACCCAAACTACAAACGTAGCATATGATCGTGTCAGTTTATTGCTACTATTTTTTGCATGTCAAGTATATGTTCCTATGACCATGAGATCATGCAACTCACGAACACCGGAGGAGTGCCTTGTGTGTATCAAACATCGCAACGTAATTGGGTGACTATAAAGGTGCATTACAGGTATCTCCGAGGGTATCTGTTGAGTTGGCATGGATCAAGACTGGGATTTGTTACTCCGTGTGACCGAGAGGTATCTCAGGGCCCACTCGGTAATACAACATCACAATAAAGCCTTGTAAGCAATGTGGCTAAGTGTTAGCCATGGGATCTTGTATTACGGAACGAGTAAAGAGACTTGCTGATAAAGAGGTTGAACTAGGTATACAGATACTAATGATCGAATCTCGGGCAAGTAACATACCGAAGAACAAAGGGAACATCATACGGGATTAACTGAATCCTTGACATAGATGTTTGACCGATAAAGATCTTCGTAGAATATGTAGGAACCAATATGGACATCTAGATCCCACTATTGGTTATTGACCGTAGAGGTGTCTCGGTCATGTCTACATAGTTCTCGAACCCGCAGGGTTTGCACACTTAAGGTTTTGGTGACGTTTTGGTAGTATAGAGTTATGCATGGTGGTGACCGAAGGTTGTTCGGAGTCCCGGATGAGATCCCTGACGTTACGAGGAGCTCCGGAATGGTCCAGAGGTAAAGATTGATATATAGGAAGTCCTATTTTGGTCACCGGAAAAGTTTCGGGCTCATCGGTAGTGTACCGGGAGTGCCGGTAGTGTACCGAGCGACCATCGGGAGGGGTATTTTGACCCAAGAGGTTACATGGGTTGTGGGAAGGTGAATACCAGCCCTTTGTGGGCTGGTGGAAGTCCCACACAAGGCCCATGCGGCTGGGAAGAAAATCCCAAAAGGAAAAAGGTGGGAAAAGGCAAAAAAGGGCCAAATAAGGAAGGAGTCCTAATCGTACTAGGAGTGGAGGAGGAGGACTCCTCCCTCCTTGGTTTGGCCGACCCAAGGGATGCCTTTTGGGCAGCCAAGCCTCCTCCTCCTCTCCTCCTATATATACTAGAGGATTTTAGGGTTTTGGCACAAGATTTTCAGCCACGTGCCACCCGTTCTTCTAGTGCATAGCTTCTCCTCTAGATCAGTTTTCTGCAGTGCTTAGACGAAGCCCTGCCGGAATAGCTCCACCACCATTGCCGCAGCGCCGTCACGCTGCCGGAGAACTCTTCTACCTCTCTGCTCCCTCTTGCTGGATCAAGAAGGCGGAGATCGTCATCAAGCTGTACGTGTGCTGAACGCGGAGGTGCCGTCCGTTCGGCGCTAGATCGGAAGGACCGTGATCAAGATCGCGAGACAGATCGTGATGAGTTCGCGGGACGGATCATGATGAGTTCACGGGACGGATCGTGATGAGATCGCGAGACGGATCGTGATGCGTTCGCGGGACGGATCGTGATTGGATCGCGGGACGGATCGTGATAAGATCGCGGGACACTCGGCGATTTGGATCGCGAAGACGTTCGACTACACCAACCGCGTTTCTTAATGCTTCCCGCTTAGCGATCTACAAGGGTATGTAGATCCACTCTCCCTCTCGTAGATGCTCATCACCATGGATAGATCTTGCATGTGCGTAGGAAATTTTTTGTTTCCTATGCAACGTTTCCCAACAGTGGTATCAGAGCTAGGTCTATGTGTAGATGAGATTTCAAGTAGAACACAAAGATTTTGTGGGCGTTGATGCTTAGATTGCTTCCTCCCTTGGTCGTGCTTTGATTCAGCGGTATTGTGAGATGAAGCGGCCCGGACCAACATTACTCGTACGCTTACGAGAGACCGGTTCCCTCAAACACAACTTGTTGCATAGATGGCTTGCGGGTGCCAGTTTCTCTCACTTTAGTTGGATCGGATTCGACAAAGGCGGTCCTTGAGAAGGTTGAAAAGCAACTAGTGTATCACCGTTATGGTTTACGCGTAGGTGAGAATTGTTCTTGCTAGATACCCGCAGCAGCCACGTAAAACATGCAACAACAATTAGAGGACGTCTAACTTGTTTTTGCAAGGTAGGTTGTGATGTGATATGGCCAATTACATGATGTGATGTATGAGATGATCATGTGTTGTGTAGAATATCACGACTTGCATGTCGATGAGTACAGAAACCGGCAGGAGCCATAGGGTTGTCTTTAATTATTGTATGACCTGCATGTCAATCATTAAGCGCAATGTAATGCTTTACTTTATCGCTAAACGGTAGCAATAGTAGTAGAAGCATGGTGGGCGTGACAACCCCGATGGTGACACGTTGATGGAGATCAAGATGATGGAGATCATGGTGTCATGCCGGTGATGATGGAGATCATGCCGGTGCTTTCATGATGGAGATCAAAAGCACAAGTTCATGGCCATATCATGTCGCTTATGATTTGCATGTGATGTTAATCCTTTTATGCACCTTGTTTTGCTTAGGATGATGGTAGCATTATAAGGTGATCCCTCACTTAATTTCAAGATAAATTGTGTTCTCCCCGAGTGTGCACCGTTGCGAAAGTTCTTCGTGTCGAGACACCACGTGATGATCGGGTGTGATAGACTCTACGTTCACATACAACGGGTGCAAGCCAGTGTTGCACATGCAGAACACTCGGGTTAAACTTGATGAGCCTAGCATGTACAGACATGGCCTCGCAACACAAGAGACCGAAAGGTCACACATGAGTCATATAGTAGATATGATCAACATGATGATGTTCACCATTGAAACCACCTCAACTCATGTGATGATCAGACTTGAGTTGGTGAATTTGGATCATGTATCACTCGAATGACTGGAGGGATGTCAATTTGAGTGGGAGTTCTTAAGTAATATGATTAATTTAACTCATTATCATGAACATAGTCAATAGTTTCTATTGAAATTATGTTGTAGATCACTTGCTCGCGCTGTAGCTCCCTTGAATTTTTATATGTTCCTAGAGAAATAGATTTGAAAGATGATGGTAGCAATATTGAGGACTGGCTCCATGATCTGAGGATTGTCCTCATTGCTGCACAGAAGGCTTATGTCCTTAATGCACCGCTCGGTGCGCCAACCCCTCTAGCATTGTTTGTAGATGTTGTGAACATCTGACAAGCACGTTCTGATAAATACTTGATAGTTTAGTGCGTCATGCATTACAGCTTAGAATTGAGGCTCCGAAACGTTTTGAACGTCATGGAACATATGGGATGTTCTAAGAGCTGAAATTAGGATCTCAGGCTCGTGCCCGTGTTGCGAGATATGAGATCTCCAACAAGATTCTTTGCTTGTAAGATGAAGGAGAATAGCTCAATCGTTGAGCATGTGCTTAGATGTCTGGGTGCTACAATCGCTTGAATCGAGTGGGAGTTGATCTTCCAGATAAGATAGTGATTGATATTGTTCTCCAAGTCATTGTCACTAAGCTACTAGAACTTGGTGATGAACTATAAACGCCCGGGATAGAAATAATGATCCCTGAGCTGTTCGCGATGTCTGACGCCGTGAAGGTAGAAATCAAGAAGGAGCATCAAGTGTTGATGGTTAGTAAAACCACTAGTTTCGAGAAGGGCAAGGGCAAGGAGGGAAACTTCATGGATAGCAAGTCAGTTGCTGCTCCGGTGAAGCAACCCAAAGTTGAACCCAAACCGGAGACTAAGTGCTTCGATTATGAGGAGAGTGGTCGCTGAAGCGGAATAACCCTAGATACTTGGTAGATAAGAAGGCTGGCAACATCGACAGAATTATATTTGATATACGTGTTATTGATGTGTACTTTGCTAGTACTCCTAGTAGCACCTGGGTATTGGATACCGGTTCGGTTGCTAAATGTTAGTAACTCGAAATAAAAGCTACGGAATAAACGGAGAACTAGCTAATGGTGAGGTGACGATGTGTGTTGGAAATGTTTCCAAGGTTGATGTGATCAAGATCGCACACACTCTCTACCTTCGGGATTAGTGACAAACCTAAATAAATGTTATTTGGTGTTTTGCGTTGAGCATGAACGTGATTGGATCGTGTTTATTGCAACACGGTTATTCATTAAAGTTAGAGAATAACGGTTATCCTGTTTACATGAATAATACCTTCAATGGTCAAGCATCCAGTGAGAATGGTTTGTTGAATGTTGATCGTAGTAATACACATGTTCATAACATTGATGCCAAAAGATACAAAGTTAATAATAATAGTACCACATACTTGTGGCACTGCCGCTAAATGTCATATTGGTATAAAACGCATGAAGAAACTCCATGTTGATGGATCTTTGGACTCATTCGATTTTGAATTGGTTGAGACATGCGAACCATGCCTCTTGGTCAAGATGACTAAGGACCCCGTTTTCTGGTTTGCTGGAGCGGGCAAGTGACTTATTGGAAATGATACATGTTGATGTATGCAATCCAATGAGTCTTATAGCGTGCGGTGGATATCGTTATTTTCTTACCTTCACTGATGATTTGAGTAGATATAGTGTATATTTGCTTAATGAAACACAAGTCTGAATCGTTTGAAAGGTTCAAGCAAATTCAGAGTGAAGTTTAAGATCATCGTGACAACAAGATAAAAATGTCTACGATATGATCGTCGAGATGAATATCCGAGTTGCGAGTTTGGCATACAACTTTAGACAATGTGAAAATTGTTTCACAACTCACGCCACCTAGAACACCATTGTGTGATGGTGTGTCCGAATGTCATAGTCGTGCTCTATTGAATATGGTGCATGCTATGATGTCTCTTATCGTTTTGTTACTATAATTTTGGGGTTATGCATTAGAGACAACTACATTCACTTTAAATAGGGCACCATCTAAATCCGTTGAGATGACACCATGTGAATTATGGTTTGTTAGAAACCTAAGCTGTCATTTCTTAATGTTTGGGGCTGCGACGCTTAAGTGGAAAATGTTTTCACCTAATGAGCTCGAACCCAAAGTGGAAAAATGCATCTTCATAGAATACCCTAAGAACAGTTGGGTGAACCTTCTATCTCAGATCCAAGCATAAAATGTTTGTTGCTAAATCTGGGTCCTTTCTCGAGAAAAAGTTTTTCTTGAAAGAATTGAGTGGTAGGAAGATAGAACTTGATGAGGTTATTGAACCTCTGTTTCAACCAGAGAGTGGCGCAGCGCAGGAAGTTGTTTCTGTGAAGCCTACGTTAGTTGAAGAGGAAATTAATGATGATGATCATGAAGCTTCGAATCAAGTTACTATCAAACCTCGTAGGTCGAGAAGGACGTGTACTGCTCCTGAGTGGTGCGGCAACCTTGTCTTAGAGGTCAAGTTGTTGGACAACAATGAACGTACGAACTATGGAGAAGCGATGATGGGCCCGGATTCTGACAAATGGTTAGAGGCAATAAAATCCGAGAAAGGATCCATGTATAAAACCAAGTATAGACTTTGGTAGACTTGCTGGTTGGACGGCAGGTCGTCGAGTACAAATGGACCTTTAAGATGAAGACAGACACTGATGGTGAATGTCACCATTTATAAAGGTCGACTTGTCGTAAAGAAGTTTCGGCAAGTTCAAGGATTTGACTACAATGAGACTTTCTCATTCGTAGCGATGCTAAAGTCGGTTGGAATTATGTTAGCAGTTGCTGCATTTTTCAATTATGAAATCTGGCAGATGGATGTCAAAACATCGTTTCCTTCCTTAAGGAAAGGTTGTATGAGATACAACCAAAAGGTTTTTGTCAGTCCTAAGGATGCTAAAAGGTGTGTAGGCTTCATTGATCCTTCTATGAACTGAAGCAAGCATCTCGGAGTTGGAATATACACTTTGATGAGGTGATCAAAGTTTTTGAGCCTATACAAAGTTTATGAGAAACTTGTATTTACAATAAAGTGAGTGGAGCACTATAGAGTTTTTGGTAAGCATATGTGCTTGACATATTGTTGATCGGAAATGATGTAGAATTTCTGAAAAGCATGAACGGTTGTCTGAAACGAGTTTTTCAAATGAAGACCTGGATAAAGCTACCTAATTGTTGAGCATCAAGATCTATAGAGATAGATCAAGAAGCTTGATGAGACTTTTCAATAAGTACATACCTTGACAAAGTTTTTGAAAGAATTCAAAATGGATCAGTCAGAGAAAGAGTTCTCGCCTGATTTGTAAGGTGTGAAGTTGAGTAAGACTCAATGCCCAGTGACTGCAGAAGATAGAGAAAGGATGAGTGTCATCCCCTATGCTTCAGCCATAGACTCTATCATGTATGCAATGCTGTGCACAAGACCCGATGTTAGCCTTGCCATAAGTATGGCCAGAAGGTTTCAAAGTGATCCTAGAATGGAGCGCTGGACAGTGGTCAAGATTATCCTTAGTAACTAAAAGACTAAGGAGATGTATCTCGATTATGGAGGTGATAAAAGAGATCGCCGTAAAGAGTTACGTCGATGCAAGCTTTAAACACCAATCTGGATGACTCGTAGTAGCAATCTGGATACATATAGTGGAGCAGCCATTTGAATAGTACCAAGTGGAGTGTGGTAGCAGTGTTTACGGTTTGACATAGGAATTTGCAAAGTACACACGGATCTGAATGTCAAAGACCCGTTGACTACAGGACCTCTCTCACATGCAAAGCATGATCAAGCCCCAGAACTCATTGGGTGTTAGATTCATTACAATGCGAATCACATGGTGATGTGAACTAGATTATTGACTCTAGTGCAAGTGGGAGACTGTTGGAATATGCCCTAGAGGAAATAATAAATTAGTTATTATCATATTTCCTTGTTCATGATAATCATTTATTATCCATGC
Source organism: Hordeum marinum (assembly GCA_022496015.1). Classification (NCBI taxonomy): domain Eukaryota; kingdom Viridiplantae; phylum Streptophyta; class Magnoliopsida; order Poales; family Poaceae; genus Hordeum; species Hordeum marinum. The sequence goes on from CM039672.1 coordinate 395,318,676, forward strand.
TATAATTGTATTGATCGGAGACTTAGATGCATGTGTGGATATATAGACAAAACCATGTCCCTAGTATGCCTCTAATAGACTAGCTCATTGATCAAAGATGGTTAAGGTTTCCTAGCCATGGACATGAGATGTCATTTGATAACGGGATCACATCATTAGGAGAATGGTGTGATGGACAAGACCCAAACTAGAAACGTAGCATATGATCGTGTCAGTTTATTGCTACTGTTTTCTGCATGTCAAGTATATGTTCCTATGACCATGAGATCATGCAACTCACGGACACCGGAGGAGTGCCTTGTGTGTATCAAACGTCGCAACGTAACTGGGTGACTATAAAGGTGCATTACAGGTATCTCCGAGGGTATCTGTTGAGTTGGCATGGATCAAGACTGGAATTTGTTACTCCGTGTGACCGAGAGGTATCTCAGGGCCCACTCAGTAATACAACATCACAATAAAGCCTTGCAAGCAATGTGGCTAAGTGTTAACCATGGGATCTTGTATTACGGAACGGGTAAACAGACTTGCTGATAAAGAGGTTGAACTAGGTATACAGATACCAACGATCGAATCTCGGGCAAGTAACATACCGAAGAACAAAGGGAACATCATACGGGATTAACTGAATCCTTGACATAGAGGTTCGACCGATAAAGATCTTCGTAGAATATGTAGGAACCAATATGGACATCTAGGTCCCGCTATTGGTTATTGACCGTAGAGGTGTCTCGGTCATGTCTACATAGTTCTCGAACCCGCAGGGTCTGCACACTTAAGGTTTGGTGACATTTCGGTAGTATAGAGTTATGCATGGTGGTGACCGAAGGTTGTTCGGAGTCCCGAATGAGATCCCTGACGTTACGAGGAGCTCCGGAATGGTCCGGAGGTAAATATTGATATATAGGAATTCCTATTTTGGTCACTGGAAAAGTTTCGGACTCATCGGTAGTGTACCGGGAGTGTCGGTAGTGTACCGAGGGACCATCGGGAGGGGTATTTTGACCCAAGAGGCTACATGGGTTGTGGGAAGGTGAATACCAGCCCTTTGTGGGCTGGTGGAAGTCCCACACAAGGCCCATGCGGCTGGGAAGAAAAGCCCAAAAGGAAAAAGGTGGGAAAAGGCAAAAAAGGGCCAAATAAGGAAGGAGTCCTAATCCTACTAGGAGTGGACGAGGAGGACTCCTCCCTCCTTGGTTTGGCCGACACAAGGGCTGCCTTTTGGGCAGCCAAGCCTCCTCCTCCTCTCCTCCTATATATACTAGAGTATTTTAGGGTTTTGGCACAAGATTTTCAGCCACGTGCCACCCGTTCCTCTAGTGCATAGCTTCTCCTCTAGATCGGTTTTCTGCAGTGCTTAGACGAAGCCCTGCCGGAATAGCTCCACCACCATTGCCGCAGCGCCGTCACGCTGCCGGAGAACTCTTCTACCTCTCTGCTCCCTCTTGCTGGATCAAGAAGGCGGAGATCGTCATCAAGCTGTACGTGTGCTGAACGCGGAGGTGCCGTCCTTTCGGCGCTAGATCGGAACGACCGTGATCAAGATCGCGAGACGGATCATGATGAGTTCGCGGGACGGATCGTGATGAGTTCACGGGACGGATCGTGATGAGATCGCGGGACGGATCGTGATGCATTCGCGGGACGGATCGTGATTGGATCGCGGGACGGATCGTATTGAGATCGCAGGACACTCGGCGATTTGGATCGCGAAGACGTTCGACTACACCAACCGCGTTTCTTAACGCTTCCCGCTTAGCGAACTACAAGGGTATGTAGATCCACTCTCCCTCTCGTAGATGCTCATCACCATGGATAGATCTTGCGTGTGCATAGGATTTTTTTGTTTCCCATGCAACGTTCCCCAACAATTACTATGTCTACGGATCTACAAAAGCAGAGAAAATAAATTTTATCCTGACCTAGCGATGAACAGCGGAATAAAAAGAAATGGACTGGATCCATCGTGGTCCGCGCATTACGCATGGCCGGCCCGCGCGTGGCGGCGAAGCAAGAGCGCATTCTAAAGGCGTTAGCGGCGTCGAGATACACTCGCGATGGCGGTGCCGGAGCCCGAGCGGCGGCGGCGGAGCCCCCGATGAAAACCCTACTACGGCAGCGGCAATCTAAGGAGCAGGAGAACTCACCGGAGATGGCGCAGCAGAGGCGGACGAATCTCTGGTACGTTCAGGGTGATGCAGCGGCCAAGTTGGGGACGACGTACAGACGGCGCCGGAGCGAAGCTCGAAGACGCTGGGGCGGTGACAGGAAGAGGACGAAGAAGAAGAGGCACGAGCGGGAGGATGGGAAACTCCGACCCGCACGGGTCATATTTAAAAGGGGGTTAAGGAAGGCGCGAAAATCCAGGCGATGACACCGTTTGACCGAGGCGGACGCCTCGATTCTCGAGATGACAGTTAATGAAAGATTCGGTGATACGTCAGCAGATCTCATGACGTCATGCCGGGTCATTTTCGGGTGACTCGCCAAAAGTGGAAGAGAAGGATCAAGTGAGCAAGCTCAATTCAACCTGGGGCCTAATGTTGGGGATATGACCCGCCCCGGAGGCTCCGGGTCATGTTGCTGGCTCGTGAGCCTGCCCAAAGGTGAGCCGTAAGACTAGGCCCAGGGAGATAGGCGGCTCAAAGTGTGGGCCGTACAACGGCCCGGACGGAGAAGACCCGGGCATGCAAGCCGACTCGCAGACGGTTTGGACAAGAAGATAGAGAGAGACTCGGTTAGCAATTGTAACGACCCGGTGGTCCCGACCTCTTATATAAAGGCAGGCCCGGGGCGACTTAGAGGACGGGTGATCGAGAACTAGGTCAAGCTTTAGCTCCCTTGTAATCGATACACAAGCAATACAAACACAAGCAGGACGTAGGCTATTACCTCGATTAGAGGGGCCGAACCTGGGTAACTCCGTGTCTTTCGTCCCGACTAAACCCCTTTGAGTCCACCCCGTTAGCGATGGCCTCGAATCCAAGTCCGTTCATCCGGACATCTGCCGTGATAAAACCATGACAGGATGGCTGCGAGAACGCTCCAGATCCGAAGCTGCCTCCGGTCTCCACCTTTGACCGCTCCAAGGCGATGCGGAGAGCCAGCTTGTACTCCGAATCGGAGTCGCCGGAACTCGACATGCTCGTTGGCGGGGGGAGAGGGGAGAGGAGCGGACGGAGAGGAGCGGATGGAGAGGGGAGAGGAGCGGACGGAGCGAGAGTGAGTGAGCTCGGATTTCGCCGGAAAAGGGTTTTTTGTGAGAAAGGGTAAGATCAGGGTGGGCCGGGCTTATCAGACGGACGTGCCCGGATGTGTCCGGACGTCCTCGTATTCGTCTAATATTTAGGCTGGATATGAGGGTACCGGTCAGTCCGGACGTTTGAGACCCGTTTGAGAGATCCGACTGAATCAATCTTTTTTAACCGGAGACAGACGTATTTGAGAGGTTTGATTGTAGATGCTATTAGTAGACTTGGGCAGGACGCCTCCGGAGACATGCGCATCGAATTTATGATCATCGGCTGCGGGCTGCCTTCATCGGCTAGAATACAGAGCCGTCTCAACGGGGCCGGGCGGTCAGCGGGAACGCTGGACACGAGGACGACGGGGCAGCGGAAGCGGCAGCGGCAGCGGCACCAACCGGTGGCAAGTCGAGTCGTTGTCAAGGAGTGGGGTCCAATGGCTGCAGAAGTGGATAAGCTGCGCGGGATTTTTCTCCAGCACCACTACTCGTAACAGGGGTCCAGTTACCCGCGTCGACTCGATCGATTTCCATGCAAGTGCCTGTCAATTCTAACATGATGCTCTCGCAAGAACAGCTAAAATTCTCTGCACAGAAAGCGTAGCGCTAGCATTGGGTATACAGCGCACGAAGGCATACTGATTCCTGACATATACAGCACACGAAGCCATCTTGATTCTTGACGGCGTGATGATCAGAGGCTGGCATGGCATCATGGCACCAACACAATCGCCGGCCGCGGCCGAAAGGAAAACCCATGGAGTCCACAAGACAGAAAGGGACAAAGCACCGCCTGTATTTTACTGGTAACAGACAATGACTAATCAAATACATCACCTAACACAGCGCACCAGAACAGAAATCCAACAGAAACAATCATCGTACGATTTTCGCAATCATGTTATGCTAGCAGTAAAAAGACTCGCAAAGCTCGAACCGTATATTCGCCGTCATAATTACACATGCATCCAGCCATCTGTTGCTACCGCGAGCACAGCACTGATACCAAACCACTAATTCACGCTCGATCGTCAGCCTGGATTACACCCAGCAATCTACCACAGCTAGTTGCTAGTACTACTTACTAGTAATTCAGTAAATTCACCCGTGTAGATCGAGATTTACGCCGCTCAGAGCCACCGAACGAGCGCGGCGGCCGCGAGGGTGGCGGCGGCGCCGGAGGCCCTCCAGGCGACGCCTCGGCCGTGCGGCCCGCCCGCGGCGCCGTGGCCGTGCGACCCCGACGCGGCCCTGCCGGCGAGCGCGCCCGCGCCAGCCCCTGCGAGGGCGCCCGCGCCCGCGCCGGCGATGATCGGACGGGCCCTGCCACCCGAGCCCCCTCTCCCGGAGCCTCCGCCTCCGCGACCTCCGCCCCCGCCGTGGCCTCCACCTCCGCCGTGTCCCCCGCCGCTGCCGCCGCGGCAGCGCGCGCCTTGGAGCTGCGCCGCCACGCAGAGCAGCACCAGGCCCAGCGCGCACAGCATCCTTCCCTCGCACCTCATGGCCGGCCGCCTGGCTACGCGTCGTCGATGGTAAGGTGCGCAAGCAAGCAATCTCTCCCCTCGCCTCCTCCGTGGATTCGGTTGCCGGTGCGGTGTTTGCGCGCCGGGCTATATGAAAGGGTCGGGGACTAGCTCCGTGCTCCGGCCTCCTTTTGGCAGGCTCCAGACCTGGCTGGGACAGGCAAGATTTTTCCTTCTTTTTTTTTCGGTGGGAAGGGGCAAGACTTATTTTTTGTTTTTCGAGTTGGAAGAGGCGGGGCTCGTGGACGTGTGTCGGACTAGAGCTCTACAGGGACATGTGCGTGCACGCCAGTCAGCCATGTGACCAGCCTGGGGTATATATTTGGTTGGTGCCTTCACGATTTCGAATTTCCATACGGAACACGAGCTTCGTATCGCTCGTGGGTACGATTTGCTTTCCTTTCTGATTTGATCGACGGTTTCTGCGTGGGAAAGTCACCTTGGCCACGAGGCGGCAACGTGTGCGTCTGCTCTCCGCTCCGGTGGAAGGAAGAATCGGGATGGACAGACCACCTGGGGGAGGCAATGGCGATCACGTGAAGCCGTGAGCCGCCGCCACGTCCCGTGATCCGTCGAACCAGGTCACCCAAGGGACATATTCTGTTCTTGTGGTCCTGTGTGCTCGTCGCTGACAAATCGGGTTGGCCACGACGCGCCGAATGTCCCTGGCCGTGAAAACTGAAGTATACAAGTAAAATTTGTCTAAGAAGCAAAGAAATCTACGCGTGTTGTGCAAACACCGGATCTTCTGACACGCGCGCACACAAAAAGGCTTCTACGGCGTGCCGAATGTCGCTAGCCATGAAATAAGTAAGTAGAGATAATAGCACCACGGGTTCTAAAAACTTGCACCGAATGTAATACCTTGATTCTACAAGTTGCAAAATGATCGTATCCAGTCCCTAAGCTTGCGCCTGATGTGCATACTCAGTTCACAATCAATAGGAGCTCGCCAACTGGCGCCAGCTGGACCAGGCGGGTAGGCTCATGTCAATTTGCATATAGCTCCTGTAGTTTGGCCAAATTATCCCTAATCGTCGACAGGAACACCTGAATTTGTTATCTGTGTTATTAAGTTGCTCCCTATTCATCAGACAGCTTCCTTCTTCACCCCTTTCTCTTTCCCTACTCCCTGTGCTCCCCTTCCTCCTCGTCTCAGTTTCCCCCTTTTCGCCGTCGCCGTAGCTCACCACCGCAACCCAGCATGGTCTCACGGAGTGAAGGATCTAGCTCCGAATCGTCGGACAACGAGTCCAGCTCCAGGGTTAGCTCCTCTCCCACACCCCCTCCTGCTCTAGCATTTAGGGTTAAGAAAAATGGGAAATGTTTTATCTTTCTTTCTTGCAGGCCCTGCCACCATTTTTTGCTCCGAATGGAGAGGGTTTGCTGCAGATCTGATAGTTAGATGTGAGCACAGAGCCATATGTGAGCGGTTTGTGTCATTTGAGTCAGTGGATAGTGGAAGAAGATTCCTGGACTGTGCACAAAAGGTCAGTGGACTTTTCAGATGAACACATTTTCAGATTTGTAGGCATTTGTTATGTTCTAATTTATACTACACTTGTTTATGTGGTCATTAAATTTAGAAAAGTTATTCAGATAACTAAACTTGAAGTTTATTATTCAGAAAACTCAATCTTTCAGAGTTGTTTCAATTTATATTATTCAGATAACTCACTGTTTCTGCTAAGTGAGGGTTAACTATACAGTAACTGAATAATTCTGATAAGTTAGTATTTATTATTCAGTTAAGTATGTACTTATTATTCACTTAACTTAATTATTCAGATAAGTATGTGCTTATTACTCAGTTAACTGAAATATTCAGATAAGTGCGTGCTTATAAGTGAGTTGACTGAATAATAAGTACATATAGTATAGCGTGAAGCTTTCCGTTTTCCTCTAGTTTTGACTTTTTTCCACTTTCTACTGTTCATTTAAGGGCCCACCAGTGAATTATAACGGTGAATACTAATCATGTGTGGACATTAACCAATAGTGAGCAGTGTTTTAGAAGAAAAAAAATGTCCTTGCTTGCGTACATAAAACATCATAGAGTTCCACATTTTTAAAAGGTTTTTTTAATAAAAAAAATTATTTATGAATGGTACCATTTATGAACAATATCCGGAAAAAAATAACTTATTTTTTAGTGTTGTATACCATCATAGGTTTTACATTTCCAAAAGAAGATCGTCATGTATGCTTTATTGCCTCTTACACGTACAAGTACTGTGATATTATTACTATTATTCCTGATTTGTAAACTGTTTACAGGTTTCCTCTAATACAATTATGTCATGCTATCTTTTAGATTTACTTATAGATAATTACCTAAAGTGGAAAACGCACAGACCTAAGGGGTTACTTAAAACACAAAGATAAAAAGGTGAATAAATACCAATTTGATTTGATCTGATCTACCCCCTCTGTTCCTAAATATTTGTCTTTTTAGAGATTTTATTATGAATTACATGCGGATGTATATAGACACGACTTAGAGTGTAGATTCATTCATTTTTCTTCGTATGTAGTCCATAATTGAATTTCTAAAAAGACAAATATTTAGGAACGGAGAGAGTATATTCATATTATTGATAATTAATTGTACATATTTGTTGGAAATATGCCCTAGAGGCAATAATAAATTAGTTATTATCATATTTTCTTGTTCATGATAATCGTTTATTATCCATGCTATAATTGTATTGATCGGAGACTTAGATGCATGTGTGGATACATAGACAAAATCATGTCCCTAATATGCCTCTAATAGACTAGCTCGTTGATTAAAGATGGTTAAGGTTTCCTAGGCATGGACATGAGATGTCATTTGATAACGGGATAACATCATTGGGAGAATGGTGTGATGAACAAGACCCAATACAAACGTAGCATATGATCGTGTCAGTTTAATGCTACTGTTTTCTGCATGTTAAGTATATGTTCCTATGACCATGAGATCATGCAACTCACTGACACCGGAGGAGTGCCTTGTGTGTATCAAACGTCGCAACGTAACTGGGTGACTATAAAGGTACTCTACAGGTATCTTCGAGGGTGTCTGTTGGGTTGGCATGGATCAACACTGGGATTTGTTACTCCGTGTGACGGAGAGGTATCTCAGGGCCCACTCGGTAATACAACATCACAACAAGCCTTGCAAGCAATGTGACTAAGTGTTAGTCACGGGATCTTGTATTATGGAACGAGTAAAGAGACTTGCCGGTAACGAGGTTGAACTAGGTATGAAGATACCGACCATCGAATCTCGGGCAAGTAACATACCGAAGAACAAAGGGAACATCATACGGGATTAACTGAATCCTTGACATAGAGGTTCGACCGATAAAGATCTTCGTAGAATATGTAGGAACCAATATGGGCATCCATGTCCCGCTGTTGGTTATTGACCGTAGAGGTGTCTCGGTCATGTCTATATAGTTCTCGAACCCGTAGGGTCTGTACACTTAAGGTTCGGTGACGTTTCGATAGTATAGAGTTATGTATGGTGGTGACCGAAGGTTGTTCGGAGTCCCGAAATGGTCCGGAGGTAAAGATTAATATATAGGAAGTCCTATTTTGGTCGCCGAAAAAGTTTCGGGCTCATCAGTAGTGTACCGGGAGTGCCGATAGTGTACCGGAAGACCATCGGGAGGGGTATTTCGACTCAAGAGGCTACATGGGCTGTGGGAGAGTGAATACCATCCCTTAGTGGGCTGGTGGAAGTCTCACACAAGGCCCATGCAGCTGGGAGAAAAAACCCAAAGAGATAAGGTGGAAAAAAGGTAAAATAGGGATGAATCCTAGTCCTACTAGGATTGGAGGAGGAGTCCTCCTCTCCTCCTTGATTCGGCCAAACCAAGGGCTGGTTCCTTGAGGGCCAGGCCTCCTCCTCTCTTCCTCCTATATATACTGGAGGTTTTAGGGTTTTTCGGACAAGTTTTTCAGCCGCGTGCTACCCGTTCCTCCAGTGCATAGTTTCTCCTCTAGATCGGATTTCTGCAGTGCTTAGGGAAGCCCCGCCGGAATAGCTCCACCACCATCGCCGGAGCGCCGTCATGCTGCCGGAGAACTCTTCTACCTCCCCGCTCCCTCTTGCTGGACCAAGAAGGCGGAGATCGTCATCGAGCTGTACGTGTGCTGAACGCGGAGGTGCCGTCCGTTCGGCGCTAGATCGGAAGGACCGTGATCAAGATTACGAGACGGATCGTGATGAGATTGCGGGACGGATCGTGATGAGTTTGCGGGACGGATCGTGATTGGATCGCGAGACGGATTGTGATGAGATCGTGGGTCGCTCGGCGATTTGGATCGCGAAGACGTTTGACTACACCAACCGCGTTTCTTAACGCTTCCCGCTTAGCGATCTACAAGAGTATGTAGATTCATTCTCCCAGATGGTTGGAATGGTGGCTCCGTTGCCGTGCCATATTCCAAACGGTTGGAATGGGGTTTGACAGTTTGGTTATCTGTACGGCCAGGGGAAGGGGGAGGGGAGTGAACGTTTCAGTGAGGCTCGATTGTCACTCTCCTACACCCTGGCGAGCTAGGGTAACCCTTCCAAAGTCCATAGGTACAACATTATGAAATGGATGATTGCTGTATTATCAATCACAGTGCATGCCCAAAGCCTTGCACAATAAAATCTTGCCATGTTGATTGACATCCAAACTCGTAAACTAGGATTCACTCTGGTGACGTAAGTATGCGCTACTTGAGGTTGTGGTAACGAAGCTGATGTAGCAGAAAATTGGTCAGCAGTCAGCACCTATTCCATGATTCGCGTCTCATTTACATCGACGGTCTGAACTAATAATAATACAATCCATGCATGTAAATCGAGCTCGACAGTGACATTTGACAAAGCTTTGAAGACGGTACTTTGGCCATCCGATGCACACGCTGGGTAACAAAGCTTACCTTTCGCTTCTAAAAGAGAACAGATTCATAATCTTTACAAACTCTACTGAGGTTATCACATTTATTTTCCCTCGTAGTATAACTTATAAGGATTGCTTTCTGGCCCTAGCAGAAGATACAAGAATTTATTTATTTTTTAAAACGAAAGTAAAAAAATTTGCCTCATCAATTAAATAAGAAATTTTTTAGAGTTTTAGAGCGTTACAAAAAGCCCCTCCTATGCGGCATGACAACTGCTCACGCAAAATAATATTTCCTAGTTTCTTAGCACCTGTGGTGACCCAAAGCTTGGCTTCCTCTAAGATGTTGCGAAGGAGGATGGACGGTGATGCACATTTTTGACGAAAAACCCTAGTGTTTCTTTCGTTTCATATTGTCCAGAAAACGAGCATGTTAAGAAAGGCCATAGCACGACGGTTGGAGTTTTGGTTGTTGGTTCTCTGGTCCCACCACTTGTTGACGGGTCCGCAAGATGCCAATCGATTGTGTCCATGTGAGTAAGACCAAGCTTCTCGATGATTAAACGCCATAGCCTGAAACGACACTTGAAAAGGAAAGACTGTGCCTGATTCTTGCACCTTGCTCTCTTTTGCAAAGCTGGGAAAGGCCATAATTTGACCAACCACGTCCTGCCCGTCCTGAGCTGGTCCGTGCGAGGCAGCACTGCGGCATCGCTACGGTATCACGTGCGTGAGCTGGCCGTCCGTGATCTCCTACAAATACGTGTACATAAGTCGATTGTCGATTGGCCTTTTCCACTGCCAGATAGCGAACCTCTGTCCATCGACGGCAACGGAGAAGTTCAGATCGGGAGTCATCGGCAGAAGTACGGCGCCGTCGAAGCGAGGACGGTCCCAGACGGGTGACGCAGCCTCCCGGAGAGGCCGGCCGGCGTGACCGCTGGAGACGGCGATCGCCAGGGCGACAAGGAGCAGCAGCAGCGAGCGGGCGCGGCGAGTCCACCACCCGGAGAGCGGCATGTCGCTGCCGCCGTGGACTGAATTTCTCGATCTCCAAAACTCCAACCCAATGGCCAGCCGCAGAGCTGAATAATGAGATTTGTAGGGTGCAACCATCTATTTATCGTGGGGGCTCCGAAAGGTTTGGGATTCGGCACGTGTACGTACGGTCGCGGTGTTGGGCTCCCATGCCGACTCGGACCGGACGAGGTCGAGACGGGCAGGATGAGGATAAAGTGCTTCCATGCCGACTCGGACCGGACAAAGTGCCTCGTCGCAGTTCGCACACGCTCGCACGGCGGCATTCATCCAACATATCGTGGCCGGCCGTGCCCACACCTCCACATCACATTTTGGCCGTCACGCGAACGGGGCTGACTATATTTCCGTCAAATGCATCTCACATGAAGAATTAACATTTTTTTTGCGGGAATGAAGAATTAATATTAACACAAGCAATACATGTTCTCCATCAGATAATTCGCTCGGGGAGTAATGCGCGCTCACAGATCAGCATCGAGTTAATGACACTTAGACATGCATCCTCAGACCAACCACTCCTGAACTAGTAGCACGACTACATCACCGATGCACTCTGCAGGCTATATTTGTTGCATCACTACGCACATCCAGCAATCTAGGACTAGTTATAGTGAAATACCACTAGCTATACTGAACTAGCAGATCAACCACTGCCAAAGTAGCAAGACTAAATCAGCCATGCACTCGTCAGCCAGTATCTGCATCACTGCACATCCAGCAATTTACGACTGTACTAATAACCGAGAGCAGTACTACGATCTACTACCAGACTACCACTGGCCACTACTGAAAGGGCAGTACTCCAAGCCTCCAACTACTTACTTGAATATCTACTCCAGCTTGTAGGATCAGTAGGGTCGTCGATCAGCGCCACCACACGAGCGCGGCGGCAGAAAGGGCGGCGGCGGCACCGGAGACCCTCGAGACGCCGCGGCCACGCGGCTCAGCTGCAGCGCCGCAGTGTTTGTGCGAGTGGTCGTCATGGTGGTGGTGGTGGCACCTCGCCTGGCCGATGAACGGGTAGCCGGAGCCACTTCTCGTCCCGCCGCCCCGCCGGCCACCCTTCCCGCCACCTTTTCCGCCAGTTCCACTGCCCCCTCCGCGCGAGCCTCCTCCTCCGAAGCTTCCACTACCCCCTCCGCGCGAGCCTCCTCCTCCGAAGCTTCCACTACCCCCTCCGCGCGAGCCTCTTCCTCCGAAACCTCCACGCCCACCTCCGCGCAAGCCTCCTCCGGCGAGGCAGCACGCGCCCTGCACCTGTGCGGCCAGGCAGAGCAGAACCAGCAGCAGCGCGCAGAGCGGCCTCCCCTCGCCTCTCATGGCCGCCTCCCTCCCCGGCTCCCCATAGCTAGCTTTAGCCGGCTTCCTCCGCGAGCGCTTTGTCGCCTAGCCTAGCCTAGCTCCTCGATCGTCGCCTCTTCCCGGCCGGTGCGGTGGCGGAGGGCGCGTTTTATGGTGAACTGAACGTCTGAGCGTGGGCTGGGTGGAGAGGAGGCCACCGAAGGAGCGAGGAAAGGCGTGCTAGGCGTCATTGATGCCATTTCCTTGTTCATGGTAGGCGTCAGTAACCACGCGTCCACCGCTGCCATAGCCGGAAGAAGCAAAGGTTCTGTGTGGCGTGGCCGAGCCGGGTGACGCTGATATTTTCCCAGTCGTCCCATGACGATCCCACATCCATACGTACCGTAGTATACGAATGTAGGACGGTGACGCCGAAGCAAGAGCAATTCCAACCACGCGTCCTAAACGGACCCGTCATTTGTTGGCTTTTTATCCGTTTGGTGGCTCGTTAAATTGTCTGTCTCCGTTTTTTAAAATAGGCCAACCGATGCAGCCAATGAAAAGTAAGTAGACGAAAGCGCACAGTGATAATAAAATAATAGGAGAGAGGTGGATGGGGATGTGTTAATGAATGAAATAAGTAGAAAGAGATGGGTATATAGATGGATGACAAGTCGGACACATGCAAACCACGCAAATATAGAGAACATCCACTTTATGTCCGTCTGCGATTCAAATGTGATCCAAATTTGGACCGAAATGGGTTCATGAGAACACAAAGCAGACGCAAAATAAAAATAAGTGTTTGTGTTTGGCCATCATTTTTGTTCGCGCGAAGCCAAATGGATATGAACGAACGAAATGAGTCCTCTTCATTGAAGTTGCTCTAATGAAATACTTTCGCGAAATGTGCAAATTTTATAGTTTGTACATATATACGAGAAAAACGAACAACCGTCGACATGCTCTTATGAGGGCTCGTTTTAGGGCACTGTAGGCAACAAACAATATGGAGCTGTTTTCTTCTTATCCGGTTTGAGTGTTTGACGGCAAGAGCGTGCTCGCAAAGTTTGCTCCATTCATCACGACCTGGCCTACTAAGAGCAACTCTAGCAGACCTCGTAAAATCTCGACCCGCAAAATGCGTTTGTAGTTCAATGAAGATGTTTGCGGGGCGAGAACGAGCACGGCCGAACAAAAATCGTGATAAAATTGCATAATTTAAAAAAAACAGTTTTGCGGGAGAGATTGCGTACTACATAACAAGGATATGTATCTAGGGTAGGGTCCTAGGCCTGACCTACATACCCTACCTAAGGACAATGCATCCGAGGACTTAAAATCACAGGAAAGATTCCGACTGGATTCTCCATGGAGCTCAAGTCACTCGACAAACAATCCACTCGGAGGCTTCTTCCTCCACTCGACAGTCACTTGTCACTCGAAAGACCTCACTTCCAGTCGACGTCAGAAGACCAGAAGCCACCCCCGGAAGGCCAACAGGCAGGCGTTAGGCCAGTCGTCATTAGTAGCAATTATTAAGTACGTTACCAGTAACGCTAGCCTTTATACCCACAATCGGACCCTTGGGCACCTGACGATTATGAGGGGCAGAGAACTCTATATAAGCCGCCCCTCCCCTCTGGTACAAGGGTTCGCAACCATTGTAATCACTATTCTCCACACGATGAAGCTCCAAAGCACTGAGACGTAGGGCTCTTACCTCCACGCGAGGGGCCTGAACACATACATCCGTGTGTATATCCTCGCCGTAGCTAGGACTCTGCCCTCTCCTTTCGTACCCCTACCTTCTACTGTCAGGCTTTGTTCCCACAACAGTTGGCGCCCACCGTGGGGCAGGTGTCTAAGCGAGTTCCGGCGAGGTTGCGTTTTTCACCCTTCGACATGTCTTCCGGCGGTGTTTTCGCTCTGGGCCACGAGATCCGTTTTGGAGCACTCACCTTCATCGCCGACGATTCGGCATGGCTTCAGGAGGCGGCTCTCGACGTCGAGACGCTACTAGTCCGCGAGGCAGCGCACTTCCGCGCGAGCTCCTGCGGCGTGTTGCTGCGGCAGCCGTCGACTCCGTATTCGTCGACCTTGCCCGCTGTTCGTCGTTGAAAGCGATCCGGTCGCTCACGACTCCAGCGTTGGTTCAAGCATGTAGCGGCTCGCCAGATTTCTTCTCCGCAGATTGCGGCGATCGAGCCCGCCGAATCCCTTCACGGTGTATTCGAGTCGGACTCCGATCAGTCTCACATCCCTTCCGAGTGCGAGAGATGCGATCCCGCTGTGGAGGTCCTGATGGCTGGTTCTCACCAAAGCCCGCCGCCGGGCTTTGGCCATGGCATGCATGAAGTTGGCGAACCGTCGAGTGAACATCCGCGTCGCGATGGGGAAGTCCTTCATACTCCCATCGTCGGTACGACCGCCGAGGCCCAGGCCTTGGAGGCCACGCGCATACAGCTTGAAGAGCTTCCGAGAGAACTCGACGAGTGCGCTCGTTAGCGTCCACCAGTTTCCAGTCGACGTCACGGACAGTTGTTTCCGACTGGATCTTACAACAATGTTGAGGTATACCGTACTCCTGTGTTAAACGTTTCAGCTGCTGCTAGGATAGCAGATTCTATTCAGCCATCACAGTCAGAGGCTGGTGGAGGGTTGATGCAAATTAGAGCTCTGCTAGATGCAGTGCAGCGTCAGAATTCTGTCGTTTCGTAGTCGCGCAATAGGATTCACAATAACTCGCCCAGGGCTGAAACAGTTCAATCGACACATAGCCCTGGATCGCCCTTGTGCCGCAGGGGCGGAGGTTTTCGTGAAGATCAGGCCAGAGATTAGTTTCACCGTGATGACCACCGTCGAGTGCCCACTCCTCCGTAGGGTGGTCCGCATGTGCTCCGGCACCAGGACGAAAGGCGCTCGTTCGGGGTGATGAGCGGAATGCGGGGTTTGACACTCGTGATCTCCTCACTCAGAGGCGGATCGACAGAGGCAGAGCCCATAGAGATGGTCTGGACAGAGATTTTCTGAGTGGCAGCGCATCTGTTATTTCTGGCCCTGAGTGCTTCAGCAGGGCCATACGTTCTGTAGAGATTCCCCCCAACTTTAGGCTGGCGGCTGGGATCGGAAAGTTTTCTAGCGAGTCAAAGCCGGAGACTTGGTTGGATGATTACCGAGTGGCTGTCCAGATTGATGGTGGCAATGATAATGTCGCAATGAAACACTTGTCCTTGATGTTGGATGGTTCGACTCGTGCATGGCTAAATCGCTTGGCTCCATCCAGTATATATTGCTGGGAAGATCTCGCCCGAGCGTTCGTCAGAACTTTCGAGGGCACTTGCAAGCGTCCTGCCGGGCTAGTTGATTTACAACATTGTGTTCAGAATCCCAATGAGACCTTGAGGGATTAAATTCGCTAGTCCACTCTGCATCATACAGTGGAAAATGTTTTCGAACATCAGGCTGTTTGTGCTTTCAAGGCTGGTGTGAAATACAGGGAGCTTTACTTGGAGTTCGGCCGAACAAGCGATATATCGTTGAGCAAGATGATGGAGATCGCCACTCGGTACGCCAATGGCAAAGAAGAAGACCGCCTCCGCAGTGGCAAAGCAAAGGCAGTCGACAATGAGGCCGGCGGCAATTCCAGTCGGAAGCAGAAGCGGAAGGCTGAAGGCCCTGCTCAGGCAGAGCCGGCCGCTCTGGCGGCCCAAGGAAAGAATCAGGGGAAGGCCAAAGGTCAGTTTGTCCCCAAGAAAGGAAAGAATCAGTCGGGGACCGATGTCCTGGATTTACCGTGTGCAATTCACACGAGGAAAGATGACGAGGGCAACTTAATATTGCCCAAGCATACCACTCGACAGTGTCGACTGCTCATTCAGAAGTTCAAAGAGACTCTATCGAGTGACAAGACTCCTGATAAAGATGATGAAGACAAAGAAGCGTTCCCGGATGTCACGGAAAGAAGGCCAAGTCACTCGGCCAGATCGCATTGGATGTGACATTCGGAACGGATAGATTTTTTCAAAAGGAAAAGTTGACGTTTGAAGTCGTGGATTTCCAGAGCGCTTATCACGCCATTCTGGGTTAGCCCACGTATGCTCGTGTCATGGCCCGTCCATGTTACATGTATCTCAAGTTGAAGATGCCAGGTCCTAAGAGGGTGATTACGGTCATTGGCAATCGACAGTAGGCTGAAGAGTGCCTCCAGCAAGGTTCCAAGATCGCTGATCACCAGATGGCCATGGTTGAGCTGGAGGAATATAAGAAGAGCACTGTGTCACGCTCAAAATGCGCGCCTATCCATTTTAAGACAGGAGGGCCTCGCAAGGGATAGAGGCGCATCTTGCCGTTAGCAAGTATAGCAACATTGCATCATACATTACAGAAGAGATGAGTATACAAGTTGGCTTACACTCACCACATGCTAAATTACAATTCCACTCAGAGTTCAATCATCAAGATGAAAACAGGGTCCGTCTACGGACGAAATCAAACGATAAAATAGATGCAAATGAAACTATCTCATTGTCCCAAAGATCACGACCAGGTCCTCTACTCATCCGGATACGTCACGTACATCCTGCCTCTTTCCTCATCGTACTCCCACTGGAGCTGGGTAAGATCATCCTGCACGTACTCATCTGAACCTGTACCTGGAGTGTTGTAGTAAACTATGAGCTACAGAGGACTCAACTATCATGTGCCCGGGTACCGAGATTATTCAAGCTTAAAGGTTGGGATGGAGTAAGTGTTTAGTTTGCAGCAGCACTAAGCATATATGGTGGCTAGCTTACACAACAAGAATTAAGTATGAGTGGCCTACGAAGAACGATCGAATCTAGTATAATCTCTATGAGATCCTGAACACTTACTTACGTCAAACATAACCCCACCGTGTTCTCTCTCGGATCATATTCACGAGCAGAGACGGTCACGGTTACTCACTCAGTTGGTGTATTTTAATAGAGTTAACTTCAAGTTTACTATAACTGGGTGTTAAACAGATATCGAAGTTGCCACATAACCGGGAATGCCTCGACCGCGGATCTCGCGATCATCATAGGTAATTCCAAAGGAATTCCAACACCTCGAGTAAACCCGAAGAAAATCAGACTCCACACGCAAGACACTCGATAAAGGTAAAACAAATCCGGCAAGACCTCCCGACATGTCAATGAACCCGATAAGAGCCGCATATCTCGTTCACAGGACACGACCGGATGAGCGCAACGTACAGTGGCCTGAAAGAAATCTCCCGAGTTGCCCCGGGTTGGCCCCGCACACGACTCTAGTTTGGACCAACACTCATGAGGAGCACTGGCCCGGGGTTTGATTAAATTATCCACGGGTTTGCAAGACCCTATGGAATTTTATTAAGTTGTTAAGCAAATGTAGTACCAATGTTGGGTCTTGCCAGACAAGTTTTAATCTCAACCGAATGAACGAGGGGGTCCCCATAACAACCCCGAGCATGTTAGGAGCGCAAAGTGTGGAAAACATAACACCAGTAACAAGGAACTAATGGCGGTAACAGCGGAACAAAACACTTAGCAAAAGTCCAAGCCTTCCACCAATACCAAGATATATATGTGCATTAAATTAAATAACAGAATATTGTGATATCCAAATCCATGTTATCACATGGAACAACCTGCACCTGCAACTAAGAACGCTATAAGAGGGGCTGAGCAGCGGTAACTTAGCCAATCAAAGGTTTGCTAGGATGTGGAGGTTAGAGGCTGTCATGGCAACATGGGGGATGATATCAAGTGGTAGGTAGCGCAATTGTAACGATAAGAGCGAGAAACTAGTAAGCAAAAATAGTATCGGGATCCGGGTACGATCATCTTGCCTGTTGGTTCTTCAGCGAAACAAGTAGCGGGATCCTCGTAGTGCTACTCTCCTGGGTCCTCGTACTCAGTATCAACACTCGTGTCTACCCAAGAGAAACAGCAACAATAAACATCCAGCCAAGGTGCAATGCACAACCAAGATGATGCATGATTCATTTATGAGAATTTAACATGACAATCCAAAACTAGTCATGTTTCACGTGCAAAGTTGTTTATTAATGAATCTGGACAGAACCTAATGTTAAGTTATTTAGACATACATGAACATGGAAAATATGGATGCATCATGCAAAATCGATAGAAATGCATATAAAGAACGCAAGAAACGGAGTTACGGTTCTCACGATATGCTCACGACACGGTACGGAGGCAAAACCACAAGACCACCAAGCCATGGGCTAATTCTTGGCATTCCAAGGCAGCCACTGGATAGGTGATGAAAAATCATTCACAATATCCTCAATAATCAATCAATTCCATGGAGCATAGCTCCCACAAGTCACAAAACAATAAAACACCAAATCTGCTACTAAACAGCAACATAGCAACTTTTACAGCTCACAACTTGAGCTACAGGAACCCTACAGCCACAAATAAGGTATGGACAAAATCTACTCAACATATACCTCAATTCATCCAACTACACAACCAGCAAAGGAGCCACACACCAATAAGCAAGAAGCAGTCAATTTGACATGATGAAACAGTTTTCTGGGACTTGGTGAAAATTCCAGTTTTCTGGAATCTGAGAACATAAAGTAGCAAGTTGACAACATTGGTTAAATAAGCTAGAGAGCTCCTATTGGCATGCAAATTAACAGGATGGTAGAAGGCAATATCTACTACAAATATCTAACACCGAGCATGCTCAAATTCACAACACGTTACAAGATACCATCCACTCTAAATGACAAAACAATAACAGCAGATTCTCAGACTTAGCAGTGTTTTTTAGCATGCTGAAGCAGAAACATTAAGTAGGCAACTTAACAGCATGGTTCCCACTTATATGGGTGATTAACATGTAAAACAAAAATACCATGGCATACTAGATACAAAACACTAGCACTTACTAGTTGTCACAACTTCCAAAGCAAGCATGGATTCAATCATGCAAAAATGACAAAATGCCATCTCAGCTAAAATGACAGGTTTATGAACTTGCTCAAAAGTGAAATCTGAGAGTTCCAATGGCTTCATTGTCTCTTTCTACCCCAAAACCATGGGTCATACCCATATGTTCATGTGAAAAAACAAGGCACAAGCAAGATAGCAACACTACCAACTATTCACATAAGGGGATCATACTCTAATTTAAACATGAGCAAAAATGCTCCAAGTAGATTGGAACCTCATCTAGATATGGAAATGATCTTAAAAAAAACCACATGCACATAATCATCAAGGGGTGAGTCAAGTGGGAAAACCACTAGTCACCCACACACACATCCACTCCACACACACACTCAACAAGGCACACACACACATGCTTCATATGCCTAAGGGCATATAAGCACAAGCTCACTCATGACCATACCACCCAAGAGGGGGTGTCATCCACTCACTTACTCACAAGCACCAATATGCACAATCCATAAGGCACTCACACCACTCACATGCACAAGTGCACATGGCACATACACTCACATACACACAAGCTCATGTGTGTGTGGGTGTTCATACACACATATGCACACATATATGCACAAGGCATATATGCATAGGCATATGCATATGATACACACACACATCCTCACCCACTTGCACATAATTACACTAGCCCACATGCATGTGTATGCTCCACCTAGGTGGCACATACACACACAAACATACATACATCTCCAAATAGGTGTATGCATCACCATGTGACACATACATACACACACACACACTACCACACTCACATGTAAACACATGCATACATACTCTTAAGTATGTACACATACACACACTCAACACCCGTACACCTACACATACACCACCACACACATAACACTACATATATATGCATACATGTGTATATATACCACTAGGTGCATACACACACAACACATACATGTGCAAATGCACCACACACACATACATGCTGTAAATACATACACACACATGCTGTAATTACACACACACATATACATAGCAGGTTAAACAAGAGAAAAACAAAAGAAAAGAAAAAAAGAAAAACAAATAAAAAGGGGGGTTGCTGGGCTCGAACCCGCAACCTCCAGGGTCGGCTCCCGCTGTGCTACCACTCTGCTATGGCTCGAGTTGTTAACAGAGGAGGGGGCTCGGCCTATTTATACACACACACGAGCACAATTTCTGACGAAACTGAAGAAAGGCGGGGCGCCGACGACAGAGAATGGCGGCAACAACTCCGGCCACTACTGGGGTTCTCCGGCGGCGCGAACAGGCGGAATCGAAACGTGTATCTACAGGGAACCCATCCCTCATCTCATCTTGCGAGGAGGGGGATCGGAGGCGAGCTCAAGCTCGATCCTTTCTAACGGTGGCGATGAGCATTACGACGACAGCGCTGCGAGCTACGGCGAGGAGAGGGGACAGCGGGGACGGGCTGCTCACCGAGGGCTTCTCGGAGACGCGGGGGCGCGAGCGATGGCAACAAAGGGGAAGGAGAGGCGGAGACGACATCGACGACGGAGGGGAAGCAGACCGACGACAAGCCGCGTGAGGAGGAAGAAGATGCTGCCCGTGGAGCCTCCCACGGCGCTCTATCGCCAGGAACGGAACGCGGGGGCTATCCGCGTTCGCCACGCCATCCTGGACGTGGAGGAGAACCACCGGAAACGAGCTGCAATGGCGAGGACGAACGACGGCTCTCTGCTCTCTTTACTGAACTTACCTGCGCACTCTCTGACAGAGAAGGGGAGGAAGGAGGAAGAAGGAGAGGGAAGCGGCGGCGGCGAGGAGAAACCCTAGAGGGGGCACGGACGTCCACATATAAATAGGAGGGGGGGGGGTCGCCTCGACGTCTATGAGCACCTAACGGCGACGGCGACAACGCCCGCACTCACCTCTGCACTCTGCTCTCTCCAGCGCCTGACGGAGAATGAAGGGAGCAGGTAGCCGTCGGCTACCTGCTGGGCTGGGCCGTAGGAGGGACAGGCTCGGCTGCTCTCTCACTCTCTCTCTCAACAAAATAGAAAACAGAAGGTTTTGTTTAGTTTTAAAACCAGCCACAAAAAAATCCCCACGACATTTAAAAAGGTTTTGGAGCAAACACAAAAAAAATTCTGAGGAGAAAATAATATGCAATAATTGATAAAATTATCAAGTTGAATTTATAGAGCAAGTTATTTCAATATTGATAAAAGGGCAGCCCCTGTTATTTTAAAACACAAGGCAAACAAACTACAAACATCAAAACTAACATACTCACAATTCATAAAACATATGGGGCCACCTCTTGAACATTTTTAACCAATTAAAATAGCAAGTTAAATCTGATGAGAAAAAGAAAAGAAAAGAAAGGCATTAAGGTGAGGGTTAAGTGATGAAAGAAAAGAGAGGGAAGAAGGAGGAGTGCACACATGGACCCAACACACTCAACCCTCACACACAACACATACAAACACACTCACCACCATCACATCATAGCAAGACACATGAAAACCAACAAGCATGCAAAATGAATGGTATGATGGATGAGATGATGCATGAATGCAAACACACAAGAATGACAAGGTGCAATCATACATCTCATAAGCTCATGACACAAGGTTCATACATGGGGTTACATGCCAAATAAGGTAGGGACAACACTTGGGCTGTCACAACTGTCCCACACTACAAGAGGATCTCGACCCGAGATCTAGGAACGAAAGAAGTCTTGAAATTCGGAGCGAAGAAGGTCCTCGCGTTCCCAAGTAGCTTCTTTGTCGGAATGATGCGACCACTTCACCTTGAGGAACTTGATAGACTTATTGCGAGTCTTACGCTTAGTTTCTTCAAGAATAGCAACTGAATGCTCATGATAAGGGAGATCTTCTTGGAGATCGATGTCTTGGAGGTCAATGGTTTGCTCAGGAGTCTTGATACATCTCCGGAGCTGAGAAACATGGAAGACATCGTGCACATTTGTGAAATTTGGAGGAAGCTCTAGTTGATATGCAAGACCACCTCTCTTGCCAACAACTTTGAAAGGACCAACAAAACGAGGAGCTAGCTTCCCTTTAATTCCAAACCGTTGAGTGCCTTTCATGGGAGAGACTGTGAGATAGCCTAGATCATCCACTTGAAAGGAAACATCTCGATGTTTGTTATTATAATAACTCTTCTGTCGGGACTGAGCTGCTTTGAGGTTCTCACGAATGACATGGCACGTTTCTTCTGCTTCAGTGATCATGTCATTGCCCAATAACTGACGCTCACCGGTTTCAGACCAGTTAAGCGGGGTACGACACTTTCTGCCGTAGAGAATCTCGAAAGGGGCCTTGCGTGAGCTAGCTTGAAAGCTATTGTTGTATGAGAATTCAGCATATGGAAGGCAGTCTTCCCACTTCATGCCGAACGAAATCACACAGGCTCTAAGCATATCTTCAAGGATCTGATTGACTCTCTCAATTTGACCACTTGTCTGTGGATGGAACGCGATGCTGAAACGGATCTTGGTACCCATAGCAGTCTGGAAGGACTCCCAAAACTTGGAAGTACAGAGACTTCCACGGTCAGAAGAGATGAGCCGAGGAATACCATGAAAAGACACTATCCTTGACGTATACACCTCTGCAAGCTGAGCTGCCGAGATAGATTCTTTGACTGGCAGGAAATGAGCAACTTCTGATAGCTTGTCGATAACCACAAAGATGGCATCGTTGCCTATCTTGGACTTGGAAACCTAGTCACGAAATCCATCTCAACATGCTCGAATTTCCACTCTAGGATAGGCAAAGGCTGAAGAAGACCTGCTGGACGTTGATGTTCTGCCTTTACTCTGCGACAAACATCACACTCGTTCACGAATTGAGCAATTTCACGTTTCATGCGAGTCCACCAGAAGGTTTGCTTGAGATCCTGATACATCTTTGAACTGCCTGGATGAATGGATAGAAGAGAATTATGTGCTTCGTCCATGATAACCTTTCTGAGATCACCTTTTGGAACCGCAAGACGGTCCTCAAAGAACAAGGTATCTTTGTCATCAATACGAAAGCACTTATACTTCGGAATGCTCTTGGCCACACCTTTCTTCAATTTCTTCACCATAGCGTCAAGAAGCTGCGCTTGGCGAACCTGATCTTCCAGAGTCGTAGATACTTGAAGATTGGCAAGAAATCCCTACAGAATCATCTGAAGGTTGAGCTTGCGGAATGCTTCACAAAGCTCGGGCTGAAGAGGCTTCAAGATGAGACTATTGCAGTACGCCTTACGACTGAGCACGTCTGCAATGACATTTGCTTTCCCAGGAGTATACTCAATGCTTGGGTTGAAGTCTTCAAGCATTTCCACCCAACGAGATTGCCGAAGATTGAGATTGGGTTGAGTGAAAATGTACTTCAAGCTCTTGTGATCGGTGTACACCTCAACTGGTCTACCCAACAACAAATGCCTCCAAGTCATTAGAGCATGCACAACTGCCGCCAACTCATGATCATGAGTGGGGTAGTTCTTCTAGGCAGGCTTCAACTGACGCGAGGTATAAGCAACAATCTTCTTGTCTTGAATGAGAACACCGCCAAGACCTTGGAGAGAAGGATCACAGAAAACTTGGAAAGGCTTGGACTGCTCAGGAGGCACAAGAACTAGAGCTGAAGTCAGTCTCTGCTTGAGTGTATTGAACGCCACATCACACTCAGGAGACCAAACATACTTGACACTCTTCTGGAGAAGATTGGACAGAGGCTTAGCAATTTGAGAGAAGTTCTCCACAAATCTTCTGCAATTTGAGAGGAATACCATGCAAAGACACTATCCTTGACGTATACACCTCTGCAAGCTGAGCTGCCGAGATAGATTCTTTGACTGGCAGGAAATGAGCAACTTTTGACAGCTTGTCGATAACCACAAAGATGGCATCGTTGCCTATCTTGGACTTGGGAAACCCAGTCACGAAATCCATCTGAACATGCTCGAATTTCCACTGTGGGATAGGCAAAAGCTGAAGAAGACCTGCTGGACGTTGATGTTCTACCTTTACTCTGCGACAAACATCACACTCGTTCACGAACTGAGCAATTTCACGTTTCATGCAAGTCCACCAGAAGGTTTGCTTGAGATCCTGATACATCTTTGAACTGCCTGGATGAATGGATAGAAGAGAATTATGTGCTTCGTCCATGATAACCTTTCTGAGATCACCTTTTGGAACCACAAGACGGTCCTCAAAGAACAAGGTATCTTTGTCATCAATACGAAAGCACTTATACTTCGGAATGCTCTTGGCCACACCTTTCTTCACTTTTTTCACCATAGCGTCAAGAAGCTACGCTTGGCGAACCTGATCTTTTAGAGTCGGAGAGACTTGAAGATTGGCAAGAAATCCCTGTGGAATCATCTGAAGGTTGAGCTTGCGGAATGCTTCACAAAGCTCGGGCTGAAGAGGCTTCAAGATGAGACTATTGCAGTACGCCTTACGGCCGAGCATGTCTTCAATGGCATTTGCTTTCCCAGGAGTATACTCAATGCTTGGGTTGAAGTCTTCAAGCATTTCAACCCAACGAGATTGCCGAAGATTGAGATTAGGTTGAGTGAAAATGTACTTCAAGCTCTTGTGATCGGTGTACACCTCAACTGGTCTACCCAACAACAAATGCCTCCAAGTCATTAGAGCATGCACAACTGCCGCCAACTCAAGATCATGAGTGGGGTAGTTCTTCTAGGCAGGCTTCAACTGACGCGAGGTATAAGCAACAATCTTCTTGTCTTGCATGAGAACACCACCAAGACCTTGGAGAGAAGCATCACAGAAAACTTGGAAAGGCTTGGACTACTCAGGAGGCACAAGACCTGGAGCTGAAGTTAGTCTTTGCTTGAGTGTATTGAACACCACATCACACTCACGAGATCAAACATACTTGACACTCTTCTGGAGGAGATTACCATCTGTTTTATGGGGCCTGAGAACAACTCCTAATCGGTCGACTGGGTGGACCCCTTTTTTCCTAGTTTATGGAGCCAAAGCTGTACTACCGAGTGATTTGTTTCACAACTCTCCCCGAGTGGAACTCTATTCCGAAGCCGAAGCTGAACAAGCCAGAACGGATGGCGTCGACCTCCTAGAGGAAGAGCGAGAGATGGTTCTGATTCGAACCACGACCTATCAGCAAGATCTACGACGTTTCCATGCGAAGAATGTCAAGAGTCGATCGTTCCACGAGGGTGATTTGGTGATCCGAGTGGATCAACAATGACCCCAAAAGCTCACTCCGGCATGGGAGGGTCCCTTCGTCGTCACCAAGTTGTTGAATAATGGAGCTTATCACTTGTACAACCTTAAGAAGCAGATGGATGAACCGCGAGCCTGGAACGTAGATCTGCTCTGACGTTTCTATACTTAGGAACCGAGTGGTTTTGATGTAATAAAGATGTTTGAGAACATGTTATGTATGCAAGTTTGGCCTCTAAAGCCTTTTCCTCGACTCCGGTCAAATGATTTCTCGTTTGGGGTCACTCCGAGTGATGAGCAATCCTCACACCCGGGGGCTTAGCTACGAACATGTTTTCGCCTAAGTTAAAAACCTTGCCAAGTGGATAGCAGTCCATTCGCTCGGCGACTTAGTTGCAAACCAGTCTTCGCCTAAGTTCAAAACTGCTCCAAGTGTTGAGCAATCCTCACACCCAGGGGCTTAGCTGCGAACATGTCTATGCCTAAGTTAAAAAATTGCCGAGTGGATAGCAGTCCATGCACTCGGCGACTTAGTTGCGAACCAGTCTTCGCCTAAGTTGAAAACTACTCCGAGTGATGAGCAATCCTCACACCCGGGGGCTTAGCTGCGAACATATCTTCGCCTAAGTTAAAAACCTGGCCGAGTGGACAGTAGTCCATCCACTCGACATCCTAGCTGCGAGTCAGTCTTCGCCTAGGTTCAAAAATATTCCGAGTGTTGAGCAATCCTCACACCCGGGGGCTGTTGGGGAACGTTGCATGGGAAACAAAATTTTTCCTACATTCACGCAAGACCTATCCATGGTGATGAGCATCTACGAGACGGAGAGTGGATCTACATACCCTTGTAGATCGCTAAGCGGGAAGCATTAAGAAACGCGGTTGGTGTAGTCGAACGTCTTCGCGATCCAAATTGCCAAGCGTCCCACAATCCAATCGCGATCTGTCCCGCAATCCAATCACGATCCGTCCCGTGAACTTGATCACGATCCGTCCCGTGAACATGATCACGATCCTTCCGATCTAGCGCCGAACGAACGGCACCTCCGCGTTCAACACACGTATAGCTTGATGACGATCTCCGCCGTCTTGATCCAGCAAGAGGGAGCATAGAGGAAGAAGAGCTATCCGGCAGCGTGACGGCGCTCCGGCGATGGTGGTGGAGCTATTCCGGCAGGGCTTCGCCTAAGCACTTCAGAAATCCGATCAAGAGGAGAAACTATGCACTGGAGGAACGGGTAGCACGTGGCTGAAAAATCTGTGCAAAAACCCTAAAACCTCCAATATATATAAGATGGAGGGAGGAGAGGACTTGGCGCAAGGGCCAAGCCTCCCTGGTTCGGCCGAAGTGGGGAGGACACGAGGACTCCTCCTCCAATCCTAGTAGGACTAGGATTCCTCCTTTTTGGCCTTTTTCCACCTTTTTCCATTTGGGATTTTCTTCCCTAGCAGCATGGGTCTTGTGTGGGACTTCCACCAGCCCACAAAAGGCTGGTATTTATTATCCCACAGCCCATGAAGCCTCTTGGGTCGAAATACCCCTCCCGGTGGTCTCCCGGTACACTACCGGAACTCCCGGTACACTACCGATTAGCCCAAAACTTTTTCGGCGACCAAAACAGGACTTCCTATATATGAATCTTTACTTACGGACCATTCCGGATCTCCTCATGACGTCCGGGATCTCATCCGGGACTCCGAACAACCTTCAGTCACCACCATACATAACTCTATACTACCGAAACGTCACCAAACCTTAAGTGTGCAGACCCTGCGATTTTGAGAACCATGTAGACATGACCGAGACACCTCTACGGTCAATAACCAATAGCGGGACCTGTATCCCCATATTGGTTCCTACATATTCTACGAAGATCTTTATCGGTCGAACCTCTATGTCAAGGATTCAGTTAATCCCCTATGATGTTCCCTTTGTTCTTCGGTATGTTACTTGCCCGAGATTCGATCGTCGGTATCTCCATACCTAGTTCAACCTCGTTACGGGCAAGTCTCTTTACTCGTTCGGTAATACAAGATCCCATGACTAACACTTAGTCACATTGCTTGCAAGGCTTATTGTGATGTTGTATTACCGAGTGGGCCCTGAGATACCTCTCTGTCACACGGAGTAACAAATCCCAGTCTTGATCCATGCCAACCCAACAGACACCCTCGGAGATACCTGCAGAGTACCTTTATAGTCACCCAGTTACGTTGCGATGTTTGATACACACAAGGCACTCCTCCGGTGTCAGTGAGTTGCATGATCTCATGGTCATAGGAACATATACTTGACATGCAGAAAACAGTAGCAATAAACTGACACGATCATATTCTACGTTTGTTGTTTGACTCTTGTCCATCACATCATTCTTCCAGTGATGTGGTCCCGTTATCAAATGACATCACATGTCAATGGCTAGGAAACCTTTACCATCTTTGATTAACGAGCTAGTTCACTAGAGCATACTAGGGACCAAGTGTTGTCTATTTACCCACACATGTCATGTGTTTCCAATCAATACAATTATAGCATGGATAATAAACGATTATCATGAACAAGGAAATATAATAATAAATACTTTATTTATTGCCTCTAGGGCATATTTCCAACAGTCTCCCACTTGCACTAGAGTCAATAATCTAGTTCACATCACTATGTGATTTACATTGTAATGAATCAAACACCCATGCAGTTCTGGTGTTGATCATGTTTAGCCCTTGGAAGAGGTTTAGTCAACGGTCTGCAACATTCAGATCCGTGTGCACTTTGCAAATATTTATGTCCTTCTCCTCGATGTAATCGTGGATGGAGTTGAAGCGTCGCTTTATGTGTCTGGTCCTCTTGTGAAACCTTGGTTCCTTGGCGAGATCAATGGCACCAGTGTTGTCACAGAACAGGTTCATTGGATTCAGTGCACTGGGCACTACTCCAAGATCTGTCATGAACTGCTTCATCGAGACACCTTCCTTCGCCGCCTCCGAGGCTGCGATGTACTCCGCTTCACATGTAGAATCGGCAACCACGCTTTGCTTGGAACTGCACCAGCTTACCGCTCCCCCATTGAGAATAAATACGTATCCGGTTTGTGACTTAGAATCATCTAGATCAGTGTCAAAGCTTGCATCGATGTAACCCTTTACGACGAGCTCTTCATCACCTCCATAAACGAGAAACATTTCCTTAGTCCTTTTCAGGTACTTAAGGATATTCTTGACCGCTGCCCAGTGCTCCATTCCAGGCTCACTTTGAAACCTTCCGGCCATACTTATGGCAAGGCTGACATCCGGTCTTGTGCACTGCATTGCATACATGATAGAGCCTATGGCTGAAGCATAGGGTATGACACTCATCTTTTCTCTATCTTCTGCAGTCACTGGGCATTGAGTCTTACTCAACTTAACACCTTGTAACACAGGCAAGAACCCCATCTTGGACTGATCCATTTTGAACTTCTTGAAAACTTTATCAAGGTATGTGCTTTGTGAAAGTGCTATTAAGCGTCTCGATCTATCTCTATAGATCTTAATGCCTAATATGAAAGCAGCTTCTCCTAGGTCCTTCATTGAAAAACTCTTGTTCAAATATTCCTTCACACTTTCCAGCATTTCTATATTGTTTGCAATCAGCAATATGTCATCCACATATAATATTAGAAATGCTATAGAGCTCCCACTCACTTTCTTGTAAATACAAGCTTCTCCATAAACTTGTATAAACTCAAATGCTTTGATCATCTCATCAAAATGCTTATTCCAACTCCGAGATGCTTGCACCAGCCCATAATTGGATCGCTGGAGTTTGCAAACTTTGTCAGCATTCTCTGGATCGACAAAACCTTCTGGTTGCATCATATACAACTCGTCCACAAGGAAACCGTTGAGGAACGCTGTTTTGACATCCATCTGCCAAATTTCATAGTCGAAATAAGCAGCTATTGCCAACATGATTCTAACAGACTTAAGCATCGCTACAGGTGAGAAGGTCTCATCGTAGTCAACTCCTTGAACTTGTGAAAAACCCTTTGCCACAAGTCGAGATTTATAAACGGTGACATTACCGTCCGCGTCTGTCTTCTTCATAAAGATCCATTTGTTCTGAATGGCCTTTCGCCCTTCAGTTAGTACTTCCAAAGTCCATACATTGTTTTCATACATGGATCCCATATCGGATTTCATGGATCTAACCATTTCTCGGAATCCGGGCCCATCACTGCTCCTCCATAGCTCGTAGGTTCATTGTTGTCCAACAACATGACCTCCAAGACAGGGTTGACGTACCACTTTGCATTAGTATGCGCCCTTGTCGACCTACGAGGTTCAATAGTAGCTTGATCCGAAGCTTCATGATCATCATCATTAACTTCCTCTTCTACCGTCGTAGGTTCCACAGAAACATCTTTCTGCGCTGCGCTACTTTCTAGTTGAAGTAAAGGTTCAATAACCTCATCAAGCTCTATTTTCCTCCCACTCAATTCTTTCGAGAGAAACTCTTTCTCAAGAAATGTTCTGTTCTTTGCGACAAACACTTTGCCTTCGGATCTGAGATAGAAGGTATACCCGACTGTCTCTTTCGGGTATCGTATGAAGACGCATTTCTCTGCTTTGGGTTCCAGCTTTTCAGGCTGAAGGTTTTTTGACATAAGCATCACATCCCCAAACTTTAAGAAACGACAACTTTGGCCTCTTACCAAACCATAGTTCATATGGCGTCGTCTCAATGGATTTTGATGGTGCCCTATTTAAAGTGAATGCAGGTGTCTCTAATGCATAACCCCAAAAAGATAGTGGCAAATCAGCAAGAGACATCATAGATCTCATCCTATCTAATAAGGTTCGATTATAACGTTCGGACACACCATTACGCTCTGGTGTTCTAGGCGGTGTCAATTGTGAAACAATTCCACATTGTCTTAAGTGACTGCCAAACTCATAACTCAGATATTCACCTCCTCGATGAGATTGCAGGAATTTAATCTTCTGGTTACGATGATTCTCAACTTCACTCTAAAATTGCTTGAACTTTTCAAACGTTTCAGACTTGTGTTTCGTTAAGTAAATATACCCATATCTACTTAAGTCATCAGTGAAGGTGAGAAAATAACGATATCCACCACGTGCTGTAACATTCATCGGACCGCACACATCAGTATGTATTATTTCCAATAAGTCACTTGCCCGTTCCATTGTTCCAGAGAACGGCGTTTTAGTCATCTTGTCCATGAGGCATGGTTCACATGTGTCAAGTGATTCAAAATCAAGTGACTCCAAAAGTCCATCAACATGGAGCTTCCTCATGCGTTTTACACCAATATGACCTAAACGGCAGTGCTACAAGAAAGTGGTACTATCATTATCAACTCTACATCTTTTGGCATCAATGTTATGAACATGTGTCTCATCACTATCAAGATTCAATATGAATAAACCCCTCACATTGGGTGCATGACCATAAAAGATATCACTCATATAAATAGAACAACCTTTATTCTCTGATTTAAATGAGTAACCGTCTCGCAATAAACAAGATCCAGATATAATGTTCATGCTTAACGCAGGCACTAAATAACAATTATTTAGGTTCATCACTAATCCCGATGGTAATCAAAGAGAGAGCATGCCGACGGCGATCACATCAACCTTGGAACCATTTCCCACGTGCATCGTCACTTCATCCTTTGCTAGCCTTCGTCTATTCCATAGTTCCTGTTTTGAGTTGCAAATGTGAGCAACCGAACCGGTATCAAATACCTAGGCACTACAACGAGAGCTAGTAAGGTACACATCAATAACATGTATATCATATATACCTTGTTTGTCATTGGCCGCCTTCTTGTCAGCCAGGTACTTGGGGCAGTTCCGCTTCCGGTGACCAGTTCCCTTGCAATGAAAGCACTCAGTTTCTGGCTTGGGTCCATGCTTGGGCTTCTTTACAGGAGTAGCAACTGCTTTGCCATCCTTCTTGGTTTTACCCTTCTCGCCCTTTCCCTTGCCATTCTTCTTGAAACTAGTGGTTTTATTGACCATCAACACTTGATGTTCTTTTTGGATTTCAGACTCAGTGACTTTTAGCATCGCAAAAAGCTTGGCGACTGACTTGTTCATCCCGTGCATGTTATAGTTCATCACAAAGCTCTTGTAACTAGGTGGCAGTGATTGAAGAACTCTATCAGTGATCGCTTCTGGCGGAAGGGCAATTCCCAACTCCGCTAGACGAGTCGAATACCCAGACATTCTGAGTATATGTTCACTGATACACCCGTTCTCCTCCATCTTGCAAGCATAGAACTTATCGGAGGTCTCGTGCCTCTCGATTCGGGCATTCTTCTGGAAGATAAACTTCAATTCCTGGAACATCTCATATGCTCCATGACATTCAAAACATCTTTGAAGTCCTGGTTCTAAGCCATACAGTATTGCACACTGAACTATTGAGTATCTCCAGAACGTGCCTCCCAGGCGTTCTTAACGTCTTCGGAGGTCATGTCTTCTGGTTGGTCACCAAGCAGTGCATCAAGGACATATGATTTCTAGGAAGCCGTGAGGATAATCCTCAGATTAAGGGCCCGGTCAACAAAGTTACTTCCATCATCTTTCAACTTAGCTTTCTCTAGGAACGCATTAAAATTCAGTTGTGCTACTACGCAAGCCATTGATCTACAACATAAATATGCAAAGCTTGCTTAGACTATTGTTCAAGATAATGAGTATAGTTAATCAAATTACTAAAGCTCCCACTCAAACTGACATCCCTCAGGTCATCTGACTGTCACATGATCCAAATTCACCAACTCAAGTCCGATCATCACGTGAGTTGAGGTGGCTGCAATTGTGAACATCATCATGTTGATCATATCTACTATATGACTCATGTTCGACCTTTCGGTCTCTTGTGTTCCGAGGCCATGTATGTACATGCTAGGCTCGTCAAGATTAACCCGAGTGTTCTGCATGTGCAACACTAGCTTGCACCCGTTGTATGTGAACGTAGAGTCTATCACACCCGATCATCACGTGCTGTCTCAACACGACGGACTTTCGCAACGGTGCACACTTGGGGAGAACACAATTCATCTTGAAATTTAAGTGAGGGATCACCTTATAATGCTACCGTCGTCCTAAGCAAAACAAGGTGCATAAAAGGATTAACATCACATGCAAATCATAAGTGACATGATATGGCCATGAACTTGTGCTTTTGAGCTCCATCTTGAAAGCACCGGCATGATCTCCATCGTCACCAGCATGACACCATGATCTCCATCATCTTGATTTCCATCAACGTGTCGCCATCGGGATTGTCGCGCCCAACATGCTTCTATTACTATTGCTACAGTTTAGCGATAAAGTAAAGCATTACATAGCGCTTAATGATTGACACACAGGTCATA
Organism: Hordeum marinum; assembly: GCA_022496015.1. Lineage (NCBI taxonomy): Eukaryota > Viridiplantae > Streptophyta > Magnoliopsida > Poales > Poaceae > Hordeum > Hordeum marinum. Next base: position 395,351,236 of record CM039672.1, read on the forward strand.
CAATAATTAAAGACAACCCTATGGCTCCTGCCGGTTGCCGTACTTATCGACATGCAAGTCGTGATAATCTATACATCACATGATCATCTCATACATTACATATATCACATCATGTAATTGGCCATATCACATCACAACATACCCGCAAAAACAAGTTAGACGTCCTCTAATTGTTGTTGCATGTTTTACGTGGCTTCTATGGGTATCTAGCAAGAACAATTGTCATCTATGCAAAAACCACAACGGTGATACACTAGTTGCTTTTGAACCTTCTCAAGGACCGCCTTTGTCGAATCCGATCCAACTAAAGTGAGAGAAACTGGCACCCGCAAGCCATCTATGCAACAAGTTGCGTTTGAGGGAACCGGTGTCTCGTAAGCGTACGAGTAATGTTGGTCTGGGCCGCTTTATCTCACAATACCGCTGAACCAAAACACGACCAAGGGAGGAAGCAATCTAAGCATCAACGCCCACAAACTCTTTGTGTTGTACTCGAGATCTCATCTACACATAGACCAAAGCTCATGATGCCACTGTTGGGGAACGTTGCATGGGAAAAAAATTCCTACGTTCACGCAAGACATATCCATGGTGATGAGCATCTATGAGAGGGAGAGTGGATCTACATACCCTTGTAGATCGCTAAGCGGGAAGCGTTAAGAAACGCGGTTGGTGTAGTCGAACGTCTTCGCGATCCAAATCGCCGAGAGTCCTGCGATCCAATCACAATCTGTCCCACGATCCAATCACGATCCGTCCGTGAACTTGATCACGATCCGTCTTGCAAACTCGATCATGATCCTTCTGATCTAGCACCGAACTGACGACACCTCCGTGTTCAGCACACGTACAGTTTGATGACGATCTCCGCCGTCTTGATCCAGCAAGAGGCAGCGGAGAGGAAGAAGAGTTCTCCGGCAGCGTGACGGCGCTCCGGCGATGGTGGTGGAGCTATTCCGGCAGGGCTTCGCCCAAGCACTGCAGAAATCCGATCTAGAGGAGAAACGATGCACTGGAGGAACGGGTAGCACGTGGCTGAAAAATCTATGCAAAAACCCTGAAACCTCCAGTATATATAAGAGGGAGGGAGGAGAGGACTTGGCGCAAGGGCCAAGCCTCCTTGGTTCGGCCGAAGTGGGGAGGAGAGGAGGACTCCTCCTCCAATCCTAGTAGGACTAGGATTCCTCCTTTTTGGCCTTTTTCCACGTTTTTCCCTTTGGGCTTTTCTTCCCTAGCCGCATGGGCCTTGTGTGGGACTTCCACCAGCCCACAAAAGGCTGGTATTTATTATCCCACAGCCCATGAAGCCTCTTGGGTCGAAATACCCCTCCCGGTGGTCTCCCGGTACACTACCGGAACTCCCGGTACACTACTGATTAGCCCAAAACTTTTCTGGCGACCAAAACAGGACTTCCTATATAGGAATCTTTACCTCCGGACCATTCCGGAGCTCCTCATGACGTCCGGGATCTCATCTGGGACTCTAAACAACCTTCGTACACCACCATACATAACTCTATACTACCGAAACATCACCAAACCTTAAGTGTGCAGACCCTGTGGGTTCGAGAACCATGTAGACATGACCGAGACACCTCTATGGTCAATAACCAATAGCGGGACCTGGATGCCCATATTGGTTCCTACATATTCTACGGATCTTTATCGGTCGAACCTCTATGTCAAGGATTCAGTTAATCCCGTATGATGTTCCCTTTGTTCTTCGGTATGTTACTTGCCCGAGATTCGATCGTCGATATCTCCATACCTAGTTCAACCTCGTTACCGGCAAGTCTCTTTAATCATTCCATAATACAAGATCCCGTGACTAACACTTAGTCACATTGCTTGCAAGGCTTATTGTGATGTTGTATTACCGAGTGGGCCCTGAGATACCTCTCTATCACACGGAGTAACAAATCCCAGTCTTGATCCATGCCAACCCAACAGACACCCTCGGAGATACCTGTAGAGTACCTTTATAGTCACCCAGTAACGTTGCGACGTTTGATACACACAAGGCACTCCTCCGGTGTCAGTGAGTTGCATGATCTCATGGTCATAGGAACATATACTTGACATGCAGAAAACAGTAGCAATAAACTGACACGATCATATGCTACGTTTGTAGTTTGGGTCTTGTCCATCACATCATTCTTCTAATGATGTGATCCCGTTATCAAATGACATCACATGTCAATGGCTAGGAAACCTTGACCATCTTTGATTAACGAGCTAGTTCACTAGAGGCATACTAGGGACCAAGTGTTATCTATTTACCCACACATGTAATGTGTTTCCAATCAATACAATTATATCATGGATAATAAAAGATTATCATGAACAAGGAAATATAATAATATACCCTTTATTTATTTCCTCTAGGGAATATTTCCAAAAGGGGCTTAGCTGCGAACATGCTTTCGCTTAAGGTAAAAACCCTACCGAGTGGATAGTAATCCATCCACTCGATATCATAGCTGCGAATCAGTCTTCACCTAGGTTTGAAAATATTCCGAGTGTTGAGCAACCCTCACACTCGGACGCTTGGCTGCGAACCAGTTTTCTCTTAAGTCAAAAAACAAATTCAGTTGAAGAATTGATTGAAAGCCAAATGCAGATAAATTCAAAAGTTCCATCGTGGGTAAATGTTTCGCGAGCGAACAAACATGCTCAGGCTTAAGGCTAGAATAAAGTTTTAAAGATGATACAATTCCACTCGGCATACCGGGGCAATTAAAGTTTTTCTCAAAGACCAAGTTTCTCAAGCACCCGATGGGCTGGCAGGCTCGACGAACGTGTCCAAGTCGATTCCATCTGTGATCCTTGTGGCTATGTCGATGAATGTCTCCATGAAATCTTCAAACTGAAGTTTCTTCGTGTTCATCACTCGGAGCTCCTTCAATTTTTCCTTCCTTGCCTACTTGCAATGGAGCCTTACAAGGGAGAGCGCCACGTCAGCTCCGCAGCGGGCGACAGATTTCTTCCAGGCCTGCCCTCGACTGGGAAGGTCGTTAAGGCATGCCATCATGGACATAAGGTCAAGCTAAAGAGTGTCTTCGGGCCATAGTTCCTTGTTTATTCTATCCATCACAGTTTTCATTCGGAGGACATATGCTTGGATACCTTGGAGCCTGACGTTGAGTTAGAACATGTTCATGGTCACTGTGTCTCCAACCGGTGACTTGGTGGGATCCAAGTTGGGCTCAATCTCTTCAGTTTCTTTTTCAAAATCCTAGCAGAATTCTGTTGGAGAGAAGGAGTGGGAGGAGGATTAATGAGATGCAATCGTCAAAGATTTTATGGAAGTTCAGTCGACAGAGATACTCACCATCGAGCATGATGTACATCTTCCTCGCGAACTCCCCCAAGTGCTTCTCCAAGCCATTGCTCCTCTTGGTTAGCTATTCAGTTTTCTTGATGAGCTCCACCCGCTCCTGTTTCAGCTTAGAGTTCTCCGCCTCCGTCTTCTTGGCGACGACCAGCTTCAGTGTTTTCCCTCGCCACCCGTTGGGCATTAGCAAGCGCCTTGTCCTTGTCCTCTAGCGCTTTCTTCATGGTATCTAAAGAAACAACATTGTTGAGTCGCGCTTGGAGTCGACGATTTTCATCGCCTACGTCTGTTCGAGTGAAAACACTCGGTTCAAAGCATGGACAGTGAGGACAAGAATGCATTGGGTCGACAGAAGTTACCTCCCAGAGTTTTCAGTTCAGTCCGAACTCGCTCCAAACTGCTGTTAGAGACCTCCAAGTCCACTCACAGCCGGTTCCTTTCATATTCAAGGTCCTTGTACTACATGGCAAGTTCGCAAGCTCTCTGATATCAACAAAGAAAGAAATTCAATCGACAAGAAATACCTATACCCCCGGGTGCAGAAGGTCAAAAACAGTCGACTATGTGGTGCGCCTCACCGCGCCCCACTACCCTGAAGTAGCGTCATATCATGGTTGATGAAATGATGTCCATGAAACCCGCGTTCAGGGGAAGAGGAATTCAAGAAAAGTCCACCCGACATGTCGAGTGGCACGTGTACTCCGTTTACCATAAACAACCCAGAGTTCAAAATGGTCTCTATCAGACCCCCGCTAGTGCAAGCACTCGACGGCGGTCTCGGGGACTATACCCAGTGGGTGCACTCGGAGTGCCCCCACTGGAAATGCTAAAACTCGATTAGTCGAGTGACCCGTCAACCCCATGTTGCTCCTTTGTAGCATCATATCATGGTTGATGAAATGATACCCATGAAACCTACAAGGTAGCCTCGGTGTGGGAACGGTTAAGACAAATAAAGTACGCTCGACATGTCGAGTGAGAGTCGCACTCTGCGTACGACAGATTCTTAAGACTACTGCTCATCGTCTACGTTCAATAGTAGCCTTGAGGACTAAACCTAGTGGGTGCACTCGGAGTGCCCCCGCTGGAACTGCTAACTCTCGATCCATCGAGTGGCAGAGAAATAAAAAAACGTGTGCAAGCATATGAATATCATCTCTTTACAGACCCCTGCCATTGCAAGCACTTATAGCGGTCTCGGGGACTACACCCAGTGGGTGCACTCAGAGTGCCCCCACTAGACACGCTAATGCTCGATCCATTGAGTGATCCCCGCCCCACTACCTTGAAGTAGCATCATATCATGGTTAATGAATGATGTCCATGAAACCTGCAAGGTAGCTTTCGTATGGGACGGTCAGGACAAAACTTTATTCGACATGTCGAGCAACGAACGTATTCCGCATACGTCGAACTCTAAGACCCTTGCCAGTGCAAGCACTCGACATCGGTCTCGGGGACTACACCCAATGGATGCACTGCGTGCCCCCACTGGACCAAAACCTACTTGACTAAGACCTGATCTATTCGAGTGGAGAACTTTCAATTATTCTACAAGCAAAAAGCAAACACCCAGTGGGTGTACAATCAAAGAACACAGGAATTCAATCGGAAATGTACTTCCAATCGAACTTACTCGGACATTGGTGCGAAGTGCTGTGCTGGCATCGTAAGCCAACTTACTGGCCTCGTACGCCTCCTTGGTGCGCAACATCATCTACTCCGCCTGGATCATAGCTTCCTTTGCAGCCCCGGTCTGGTCTTCTGGGACGCGGTGTAGAGGAAAAGCAGATACCGGTAGGATTGGTATAGTGGCTGGGGCAGTTGAGGTAGTCTGAGCTGGTTCGGTTGGAGTCGATGTCACGATGGTTAAAGTAGCTGGTGGAGCACTCGACAGAGGCACCGAAGGATCGGCTCTGAGCCGTGTCGAGTCTCTTATCCCCTAGGAGGATCCAACGGTCGACCGCTGAGGCGTCTGTGCTGACGGACTCCTTCGGGTGCGTATGTGCGGGGTGCCTAAGGTCTCACCTTCACCTCCCGTACCCCGAGGCTGTTCCTCCTCATCTTCTAGTTGAATGATTTCTCCAAATGTCAATCGCCAACGTTAACTCTTGCAATCAACGAATCCCATTCGAGATGCAGAACTAAGTAAAGATTTGGTTACCTCTATGGGAAGTGTCCGCGTCAGCGGTATCTACATCCATTGCTTCTCCTCCGTCCCGTGGAGGCGACGTCACTAAGGTAGCGGCTCTGGTAGACCAAACGACACTCGGTCGACAAGAATTAAAAGTCACAATTGACAGCGAGAGTTGAAAGTAAACACTTACGTGGAGACGACAGGCACAACCACCTTCATGCGGGGTAGAGCTTTGCGAGGTTTTGCCACGTTGGGCTTGGGTTGCTTCGCTGATCGTTCACTTGACTCGATGTCCGAGGGTTGGCTCCGCTTCAGGTTCTTTTCACTCAGAACTGGGGCCTTGTCCGCAGCAGTTGCATGGTTTTGACGAGACTTGGATGAACACTCGATGCATGGTGGGGACTCAACTTCCTCCTTGTTCTCACCCGAGTCTTCATATTCTTCCTCACTGTCATAAGAACCATCGACGTCCATGCTACCGCCCTTGCTCTCCCCTCCATCTTCAGGCTGGTTCCTGTTGGGCACAGGCGAGTACATGTGCGTCCACTCCTGCATAGTTCAAACAATGAAGTCAGTCAACAAGATTAATCAATCACTCGATAGTATAGTAAGTCAGTCGACAAGGTGTAATTTACCAGATTCCTCGACGGATTTTCGTCTGAGTAAGGTCGAATCCTCTTGGGTCCCAATGGATTGTCACAAGCTCCGGTGATGCTGCGAAGCCACTGCTCGATAGTTGCCTGCGAGACCTCTTCTGGATGCATCCGTGTTGAGTCTTCGGGGCCTGCATAATGCCACGTAGTGTGGTCCCTGGCCTGGAGTGGTTGGATCCATCGACTGAGGAATGTTTCTAGGAGGTCCATGCTGGTCACTCCACCACGGACAAGTTTCACTAAGGCGTCCACCAAGATTCCCACTTGGATTTTTCTCCTTCTGACACCTTTAAGGACTTGGGGATGGCAGGGCGATCAAATGTGAAGGGGGGAAGACCAGTCGGCATATTTGGAGAAGCTACATATTTGCAATAAAACCATGTTGACTGCCAACCTCTAACGGATTCAGGAAAGGTCATCGAAGGAAAGGAGCTAAGAAATCTCTTTTGGATTCCTATACCCCCACACAGCTGCATTACATGAGTCTTTCCATCCTCAGGGAGGGCCTTTTTTACAGTCTCAGACCTAACAGTGAAAACATGCTTGAACATTCCCTAGTGAGGAGCACAACCCAGGAAGCACTCGCACAAGGTGATGAAAGCATACAAGTAGGAGATGGCATTCGGCGGAAAGTGGTGGAGCTAAGCTCTGAAGAAGTTCAAAAACCCTCTAAATAAAGGATGGGGTGTCATGGAAAAACCTATTTCGATGTGGGAGAGGAGAAGAACCCGCTCCTCTTCGTGCGGCTCCAGCTCGCGCTCTCCCTCCGACAGCCTCTAGGCGATGTCCGCCATGAGCCCGTCGGCGACAAGATTCTCAACGTCCACTTAGGTGACCACCGAGGGGAGAAAGTCCCCCTGGATCCACCCCGGCGACACGGTGAACCGGGCGGTCGAGGGTTTCTTGCCCTTGCCCTTCGTGGCTCCCTTCTTGGCGCGCTCCAATTTCTCTGTCCTCCCCTTTGTCATGGCGGCGGCAGAGCTCGTCGGAGCAGAGCGGAGCGGAGCTCTGGAGACAAGAGAGGTGGAGGAAGAGAGGAAATTGGGGGAAGGTACTGTACAACCCGCGGCGCTTCAGGATTTAAACCCCGCCGAGTGTCCCACTGATAGGTGGACCCGCGAGATCCTCACATATCCCAACCACAGACGATGCCCTGTACGTGGCGAAAGGAGCGGCGCATAAATCGAGGTATCATGCCCACTCCGATCGTGGCATCATCGTCACAGATGCACGCGCTTCCCAAATTTTCATGTCCCGCAAGATCCGGGCCTGATAGACCAACCCGTCACCTCCAAAGATTCCTTCAGTTCACTCGGAAAAAGATTGACGTTGAAACATTCACTCGAGCACTTTCAAGGCTGAATCGATCCAGGAGAATGACAAAGAGTTCAGTCGACGCAAGTTTTGTTGGAGCCCCTAGTATCATTCGGAAGATTTGGTGCCTTGTTCTGAACTAGCATCGATGCCCTCCTTTTTCACCACTCGAACCCTGATCCATTCGTGGGCTAATGACGAGGATATGTACCTAGGCTAGGGTCCTAGGCCTGACCTACATATCCTAGCTAAGGACACTGCATCGGAGGACTTAAAATCACAGGAAAGATTCCGACTGGATTATCCACTCAGAGGCTTCTTCCTCCACACGACAGTCACCTATCACTCGGAAGACCTCACTTCCAGTCGACGCCAGAAGACCAGAAGCTACCCCCCAGGAGGCCAACAGGCAGGCGTTAGGCCAGTTGTCATTAGTAGCAATTATTATGTACGTTACCAGTAACCCTAGCCTTTATACCCACGATCGGACCCTTGGATGCCTGACGATTATAAGGGGCAGCGAACTCTATATAAGCCGCCCCTCCCCTTTGACACAAGGGTTCTCAACCATTGTAATCACTATTCTCCACACGACGAAGCTCCAGAGCACTGAGACGTAGGACTGTTACCTCCACAAGAGGGGCCTGAACTCATACATTTGTGTGTACATCCTCGCCGTAGCTAGGACTCTGCCCTCTCCTTTCATACCCCTACCTTCTACTGTCAGGCTTGTTCTCACGACACTACATACTACATATATTTTACATGATCAAACACTACAAACACTAGGTCATACTACACACTACATCAGTACTAGTACTAGAGGGGTGGGGATCTCACGGCGGCGAGCTCACGGCCATGGAGGACGCCGTGGAGGAGCTCAATCCTCCGCGCCGGAGCTACCGAGGTTGATGTACTTCTGCCTCTTCTCCTTGCAGATGCGCCACCACTCGTCGTCCTTCTCCTTGGCAGCGAGGTTGGCTGCGACCGCCTACCAGAACTCGAGGTCTGCGAGCTCCTCATGGTGGCGCTGGTGCTCCACCTCCTCACGCATGCTCCGCTCGGCAATGGCGGCCGCAACAGTGTCGACATCGGCGACGAAGTCCTCCGAACCGATGACTCCGCAGCAGCCGAGTCCCTCGGGCTCCCCGGGCTCCTCCTTGACGGGGACGAACTCGACATCCTCCGGATCCTCGGGCTCCTCCGACCACTCCCTGTTTACGGGGAGAAGGCCCGCACCGGAAGAGGAGGAGCTCCCAGCGTAGGAAGATCTCGCCGGGGAGGAGAAGGACGCGGTAGAGGACGGGGTACGGTCGTCCCAACGGTCGTACTCATCCGTATCGCGGACACGGAAGCTCGACGGCAGCGAGAGGCCGCGATTGGTCCACTTCCTCGCCCCACACTTCCTCGCGCCGTCCGACCAGACGCGCCGCTCGTGCTCGGGGTCGCTGCCGCCACCGGATCTGCTGTCGGAGCCGCGTATGGAGCTCCACATGCGGCCCCACATGGCGGTTGGAGGCGGAAGGGAGTCGCCGGCGGCGAGAAATGTGAAGAGGGGGGATTGTGTAGCTCGGCGGCGGCGGGGGATAGGGTTTCGACCCGCAAATTGGCCGCGAACCCGCAGATATAGTGGTCGGGATGTGCGGTTTGCGGGCCGCGGCAAAAACAATTACGGTCTGGGCAAGTATGTGGGCTCTGTTCTGGCCGGAAAATTGGGCCGAGCCCGGATACTCGCCGGAATTTTGCGGGTTCACAGCTTTTGCGGGGTCTGCTAGAGTTGCTCTAACTAGGATGATGGTGCCCTGCAACACCCATGGGAGGCATGTTCTTTTCATAGACTCGAATGGAGAGTCTGGGAGGCATGTGTATACGTATACCCAAACCACTATATTTCCAACCAAATATAAGGTGTTACTCCTTTCGTCCTGGTGTATAGGTTATGCACGAAGTTTTAGATTATCAATTTGACTAACTATATTTGTGTTATGTGTCATCAAAAGTATATCATTAGATTGATACGCGGATATAGTTTCTAAAAACTATTTTTTTGTCACTAGTAGAAAACAGAACTTTCGTCCGCATCATCAGTCCCGGTCCGGTTTCGAACCGGCACTAATGTGTTCATTAGTCCCTGTTTGTGACGGGCATCATTAGTGCCGGTTCATTCCGGACCTTTAGTCCCGATTCGTGCCACGAACTGGCACTAAAGGTGTGGTGGCAGGCTGGCGTCAGCCTGGGGCCCCATGGAAACCTTTAGTCCCGATTGGTGGCTCCAACCGGGACTAAAGGTCCCCTATATGAAACCCTTCGGCCAGCCCGAGCTCTGTGTTCTTCCCCTTTCCTCTCCTCTCTATTCTTCCTCTCTTCCCTGAGCTCATCCTCCATTTTTGCCAAAATTTGTCAAGATTTGGAGGCACCCCATCCATCCAAGTGTTCACAAAGGTTAACAACTTTGTCCTTTCATCTCTCATTGCTATATTAGCTCTTGTAATGCTCTATAAGTATAGTGATTTGTGGGTTTTAGTTTGTATGTGGTAGTTTATTTGATTTATGCAATTTGAGCTCAAATTAACTTCTTACTTTGCATTTGTAGGTGTGGTTTACTTAGTGCCTTCTCGTCCCCGTCCTAACCACCGTCGATCGCCCAGACCGTCCCGTCGCCGGCATCACTGGAAGAAGCCTCGCCATCGTACGGGTGATGATATACTTGATATTGTCAAGGATTTAAAAGTAATCTTTGGCAAGGGTCCTAGCGCACAATCTGTTCCGAATGATGCTAACAAATGTGCACCCATGTGGAAGAAGAAATCTATATTTTGGGACCTACCCTATTGGAAAGGCCTCGAGGTCCGCTCTGCAATCGATGTGATGCACGTGACGAATAATCTTTGCGTGAACTTGCTAGGCTTCTTGGGCGTGTATGGGAACACCAAAGATATGCCGGAGGCAAGGGAGGACCAGGAACGTATGCACGGAGAAGACGACACGGATCCAAAGCAGTTTCAGGGTCATGCCAGCTATGCTCTTACCAAAGAAGAGAAGGAAATCTTCGTTGAATGTCTGCTCAGTATGAAGGTACCGTCTGGCTTCTCGTCGAATATAAAGGGAATAATAAATATGGTAGAGAAAAAGCTCCAGAACCTAAAGTCTCATGACTACCACGTGCTTATGACGCAACTGCTTCCGGTTGCATTGAGGGGGTTTCTACCGGAAAACGTTCGATTAGCCATTCTGAAGCTATGTGCATTCCTGAATGCAATCTCTCAGAAGGTAATAGATTCATAAATCCTACCAAGGTTAGAGAATGATTTGGTGCAATGTCTTGTCAGTTTCGAGTTGGTGTTCCCACCATCCTTCTTCAATATCATGACGCACGTCCTAGTTCACCTAGTCGATGAGATTCCCATTGTGGGTCATGTATTTCTACACAGTATGTTCCCCTTTGAGAGGTTCATGGGAGTCTTAAAGAAATATGTTCATAATCATGCTAGGCCAGAAGGAAGCATCTCCAAGGGCCATGAAACAGAGGAGGTCATTGAGTTTTGTGTTGAATTTATTCCTGACATTAAGCCAATTGGTGTTCCTGAATCGCGGCATGAGGGCAGACTAGGTGGAAAAGGCACGCTAGGAAAGAATTCACTAATATGCCGGGACGGGCATTCTTTGGCACAAGCACACTACACAGTTCAACAAAGTTCCGCCTTGGTGGCTCCGTATATCGAGCAACACAAGAATATTCTATGCTCCAAACACCCGGAGAAGTCTGACGACTGGATTACACATGAACAAACGGTGACTTTTGCCGGTTGGTTGCAGACACGTCTCATGCATGACGACACTGTTGAAGATGACATGTGCTTGCTGTCCAAGTTACCATCTTCGACTATATTGACTTTCAAAGGGTACGAGATAAATGGGAATACATTTTACACGATCGCCCAAGATAAAAAGAGCGCCAACAAAAATAGTGGTGTTCGCTTTGATGCGGCAAACACCAATGGGCCAAAGGACACATATTATGGTTACATAGAGGAGATATGTGAACTTGACTATGGACTTGGTTTGAAGGTCCCCTTGTTTAGGTGCAAATGGGTCAATCTGACAGGAGGCAGGGTAAAGGAAGACCCACAGTACGGAATGACAACAATGGATCTCAATAATCTTGGGTACGCAAACGAACAATTCGTCCTAGCCATTAATGTGGCGCAGGTTTTCTATGTGAAGGACATGTCTACCAAACCGAGAAAAAGAAAAGATAAGGAAGCGAATACATCATACGATGAGCCAAAGCGCCATATAGTTCTTTCAGGGAAAAGAAACATCATGGGAGTGGAGGACACACTAGTAGAAAGCAGACCTTTCATCCGCATCATTAGTCCCGGTTGGGTTTTGAACTGGCACTAATGTGCCCATTAGTCCCGGTTCGTGACGGGCATCATTAATGCCAGTTCGTTCCGGACCTTTAGTCCCGGTTCGTGCCACGAACCGACACTAAAGGTGTGGTGGCAGGCTGGCGTCAGCCTGGGGCCCCATGGAACCTTTAGTCCCGGCTGGTGGCTCCAACCGCGACTATAGGCTAACCTTTAGTCGCGGTTGGAGCCACCAACCAGGACTAAAGGTCCCCCTATATGAAACCCTTCGGCACCAACCTGAGCACACTCCTCCTTATTCTTCTCCTTTCCTCTCCTCTCTATTATTCCTCTCTTCCTCAAGCTCATCCTCCATTTTTGCCAAAATTTGTCACGATTTGTAGGCATCCCTTCCATCCAAGTGTTCACAAAGGTTAGCAACTTTGTCCTTTCATCACTCAATGCTAGATTAGCTCTTGCAATGCTCTATAAGTATAGTAATTTGTGGGTTTTAGTTTTTATGTGGTAGTTTATTGGATTTATGCAATTTGAGCTCAAATTAACTTCTCACTTTGCATTTGTAGGTGTGGTTTACTTAGTGCCTTCCCGTCCCCGTCCTAACCATCGTCGATTGCCCGCACCGTCCTGTCACCAATACCACCTTGGTGAGCCTCTTGTTCTTATCCTTTTTTAATAAAAAAACCATGTTTGTAAGATTTAGTTAGTTACTTGTATAGTTTTCTTACCTATATGGGCGTTTGTTATACATAGTGGCATGTTTTTGAAATCCGTCCCCGTCGGCCCTCGTCCGGTTTATGATGCGGATGTGGTATATACTCTCTTTTATAACTCTTTGTTGCATTTCGTGTTCATGACAATTATGCCAATCAAGTTGACATTTTTATCTAGGAGGTATGTGAACCGGAGATTCCAACCGACATAGATATTCTTGTCAAGAAGTTAAATTTAGTTGAAAAACAAAACGAGTATGTGAAAGAAAAAATGAAAAGAGTTGAAGAAGAGAAGATGAAACTGGAGTTGTATGTTGCCGATGTCGTCGATGATCACAAGATCAAGATGGGTGCAATGCGCTTGAAGATTAGAAAAATTAAAAGATATGCCATTGATAGTGAGGCTTGGTATCACTATGTTGTTGGATCAATTGTTACCTTAGTTGCGATGTTGATCACATTTGTTGTTTCATTTATATGCTTTAGCTAGAGCGTTTGTATGTTGTTTTATGAGAACAAGTGTGTATGAACTTTATGTACGAACTTGTATTAATTTGGTCTTTTCGGTGTTGTGTAATGAAGATGAGCCGGCAATGGATGTACAACGACCGATGCTCCCCCAGTTCATTAATGGCGTGCATACTTTTCTGGTTGCGGCTGAGGCAAACAAGCAACCAGATGGTTTTATGTATTGTCCATGTGCTAGCTGTAAGAATGATCGAAATTACTCTAACTCAAGAACGATTCACGTCCACCTGTTTGAGTCTGGTTTCATGTCCGGCTATAACTGTTGGACCAAGTACGTAGAAATAGGGGTCCTAATGGAAGAGAATTAAGAAGAACAGGATGACAATAGCTATCTTGGCCATGGGTTCCATGAATATGACGGTACAACAATGGGGGGAGAAGCTGAGCCGACAATGCGGGAAGGAGCTGAAGAAGAGGCATCAGATGAGCCCGCTGATGATCTTGGTCGGGCCATTGCCGATGCAAAGAGAAACTGCGCAAGTGAAAAGGAGAAGCTAAAGTTGCAGCGCATGTTAGAGGATCACAGAGAAGGGTTGTACCCAAATTGCGAAGATGACAATAAAAAGCTTGGTACCACACTAAAATTGCTGCAATTGAAGGCAGAGAATGGTGTATCTGACAAGGCATTTCAAAAGTTGTTGATAATGTTAAATAAGAAGCTACCAAAGAGAAACGAATTGCCAGAGAGTACGTACGAAGCATAGAAGGTTGTCTGCCCTCTAGGATTAGAGGTCGAGAAGATACATGCATGCCCTAATGACTGCATCCTCTACTGCAGTGAGTACGAGGATTTGAATGTATGCCTGGTATGCTATGCATTTCGCTATAAGATCGGCCATGATGACCCTGGTGATGTTGAGGGCGAGCCCCCCTGGAAGAAGATTCCTTCCAAGGTGATGTGGTATGCTCCTATAATACCACGGTTGAAATGTTTGTTCCAAAACAAAGAGCATGCCAAGTTGATGAGATGACACAACGAAGACCGTAAGAAAGACGGGAAGTTGAGAGTGCTCGTTGACGGGTCGCAGTGGAGAAAAATCGAGAGAAAGTGGAAGGACTTTGCAAAGGATGCAAGGAACATATGGTTTGGTTTAAGTGCAGATGGCATTAATCCTTTTGGGGAGCAGAACAACAATCATAGCACATGGCCTGTGACTCTATGTATCTATAACCTTCCTCCTTGGATGTGCGTGAAGTGAAAGTTCATTATGATGCCAGTGCTCATACAAGGCCCCAAGCAACCCGGCAAGGACATTGATGTGTACCCAAGGCCATTGGTTGAAGAACATTTACAGCTGTGGAATGGAAAAGGTGTACGTGTGTGGGATGTGAAAGATCAGGAGGAATTTGACCTACACGCGTTGCTGTTTGTAACCATGAATGATTGGCCCACTCTGAGTAACCTTTCAGGGCAGACAAACAAGGGATAACATGCATGCACGCACTGTTTAGATGATACCGACAGTATATATTTGGATAAATGTAAGAAGAATGTGTATCTAGGGCATCGTCGATTTCTTCAAAGCAGGCATGCCGTAATAAAGAAAGGCAAGCATTTCAAAGGTGAGGCACATTACCGGAAGAAGCATTGCCACCGTACGGGTGATGACATACTTGATATGGTCATGGATTTAAAATTAATCTTTGGCAAGGGTCCTGGTGCACAATCTGTTCCGAATGACACTAACAAACGCGCACCCATGTGGAAGAAGAAATCTATATTTTGGGACCTACCATTAGCAAGACCTCAAGGTCCGCTCTGCAATCGATGTGATGCACATGACGAAGAATCTTTGCGTGAACCTGCTAGGCCTCTTGGGCATGTATCGGAAGACAAAAGATACGACGGAGGCACGGGACGACCAGCAACGTATGCACGGAGAAGACGGCATGGATCCAAAGCAGTTTTAGGGTCATGCCAGCTACACTCTTACCAAAGAAGATAAGGAAATCTTCTTTGAATGCCTGCTCGGTATGAAGGTCCCGTTTGGCTTCTCATCGAATATAAAGGGAATAATAAATATGGCAGAGAAAAAGTTCCAGAACCTAAAGTCTCATGACTACCACGTGATTATGACGCAACTGCTTCTGGTTGCATTGAGGGGGCTTCTATCGGAAAACGTTCGATTAGCCATTGTGAAGCTATGTGCATTCCTGAATGCAATCTCTCAGAAGGTAATCGATCCAGAAATCCTACCAAGGTTAGAGAATGATTTGGTGCAATGTCTTGTCAGTTTCGAGTTGGTGTTCCCACCATCCTTCTTGATTATCATGACGCATGTCCTAGTTCACCTAGTCGAGGAGATTGCCATTCTGGGTCCTGTATTTCTACACAATATGATCCCCTTTGAGAGGTTCATGGGAGTCTTAAAAAAATATGTTCATAATCATGCTAGGCCAGAAGGAAGCATCTCCAAGGGCCATGAAACAGAGGAGGTCATTGAGTTTTGTGTTGACTTTATTCCTGGCATTAAGCCAATAGGTGTTCCTGAATCGCGGCACGAGGGCAAACTGGGTGGAAAAGGCACGCTAGGAAAGAATTCACTAATATGCCGGGATGGGCATTCTTTGGCGCAAGCACACTACACAGTTCTACAAAGTTCCGCCTTGGTGGCTCCGTATATCTAGCAACACAAGAATATTCTACGCTCCAAACACCCGGAGACGACTGGATTACACATGAACAAACAGTGACTTTCGCCGGTTGGTTGCAGACACGTCTCATGCATGACGACACTGTTGAAGATGACCAGTACTTGCTGTCCAAGTTACCATGTTCAACTATATTGACTTTCAAAGGATACAAGATAAATGGGAATATATTTTACACGATCGCCCAAGATAAAAAGAGCGCCAACCAAAACAGTGGTGTCCGCTTTGATGCAACAAACAACAATGGGCCAAAGGACACATACTATGGTTACATAGAGGAGATATGGGAACTTGACTATGGACTTGATTTTAAGGTCCCTTTGTTTAGGTGTAAATGGGTCAATCTGACAAGAGGCGGGGTAAAGGAAGACCCGCAGTACGGAATGACAACGGTGGATCTAAACAATCTTGGGTACGCACATGAACCATTCGTCCTAGCCAATGATGTGGCGTAGGTTTTCTATCTGAAGGACATGTCTACCACGCCAAGAAAAAGAAAAGATAAGGAAGCAAATACATCATGTGATGAGCCAAAGCGCCACATAGTTCTTTCAGGGAAAAGAAACATTGTGGGAGTGGAGGAAAAGACAGACATGTCAGAAGATTATGAAAAGTTTCATGAAATTGCTCCCTTCACAGTGAATGTTGACCCGAGCATCAAGTTAAACAATGAAGATTGTCCATGGTTACGACGCAAAGGGACACACGCGAAGAAATAGTTTTACACCCAAAGATCCCACTATGGATGTGACCGGCTTCTCTAGTTAGTTTCCGGACTTATATATCTAGAAAGTCCCACTTCGGACAAACCGAAGGGAATCTTTGTAACAGTACCGTACTTATGTGTTTTGTGCATTCAATATGCACCATTCGAAGGGAGGACATCAATTTTCTACCCTTTCTGACTTCATTTGCTATTTTTCATGCATTTACCAATTTTTTTGAGCTAAATGACCCTGAAATTGATAAGCACTACAAATGAACTCTGAAAAGGTTGAAAGTTGGCATGGTATAATCATTTCACCCACATAGCATGTGATAAAAAGTTCAGAGGGTTACGGCAAATACTGGATGCACTTCGTGTACAAAATGGACAATCTCTTTCAAAGTATCATGGGTTCAGACGAAAACTCGCCTGTTACACAGGCATTTCATTTTTTAACTTATTTCAACTCTAGTCTTTTTGTGCGTTTAGTATGCACCATTCGAAGGGAGGACATCAATTTTCTATCCTTTCTGACTTCATTTGCTATTTTTCATGCATTTACTTATTTTTTTTGACATAAATGACCCTGTAATTAATAAGCACTACAAATGAACTCTGAAAAGGTTGAAAGTTGGCATGGTATCATCATTTCACCCACATAGCATTTGCTAAAAAGTTGAGAGGGTTATTACAAAAACTGGATGCACTTCGTGTACAAAATGGACAATCTCTTTCGAAGTATCAGGGTTTCAGACGAAAACTCGCCTGTTACAAAGGCATTTCATTTTTTTTAACTTATTTCAACTCCAGACTTTTTGTGCTTTCAGTATGCACTATTCGAAGGGAGGCCGTCAATTTTCAACCCTTTCTGACTTCATTTGCTATTTTTCATGCATTTACTGATCTTTTTGAGCTAAATGACCCTGAAATTGATAAGCATTACAAATGAACTCTGAAAGGGTTGAAAGTTGCATGGTATCATCATTTCACCCACATAGCATGTGCAAAAAAATTGAGAGGGTTACAGCAAAAACTAGATGCACTTCGTGTAAAAAATGGACAATCTCTTTCGAAGTATCAGGGTTTCGGATGAAAACTCATCTGTTACACAGGGATTTCATATTTTTGAACTTATTTGAACACCAGACTTTTTGACTTATGCACCACCCAAAATCACATCATCAATTTTCAACTCTTTCTGACTTCATTTGGTATTTTTCATGCATTTACTCATTTTTTTTAGCTAAATGACCTTGAAATTTAAAAGCACTACAAATGAACTTTGAAAAGGTTGAAAGTTGGCATGGTATCATCATTTCACCCACATAGCTTGTGCTGAAAAGTTGAGAGGGTTACAGCAAAAACTGGATGCACTTCGTGTCCAAAATGGACAATATCTTTCGAAGTATCAAGGTTTCGGACGAAAACTCGTCTGTTAGAAAGGAATTTCATTTTTTAAATAACCTAAGAATTACCAAATTGTATATAATGATAAAACACGATAATATTAAATAGTGGAAAAAGAATCACTAGAAAATCTATTTTTAAAGTAAAGTTATTCACAAACTAGTGATTCACACAAATTTCAAATAATTCAAAATTAAACTATTCGGATTTGAAAACTACTGCCACTAACTGAAAGTTTTTAAAAATTTTGAGCTAACGCAAAAAGATTCACTCGTTAACTCTCAATAAAGCACAAAAAATGGAAAATAAATAAAAAAATAGGCCGCCTACTGGGCCGCCACGGCCTGCATACGACTAGAAACCCAACCTTTAGTTGGGCCAGGATGCAGGCCCGCAAGACCCAGTAGGCCCAACGGGGACGCACAGGTTCATTATGCCCACACAGGCCTGCTTAGAGAGGAGCTCGAGAGGGAAGCCGCGACGAGGCTTATAAGCTGGTGCGGGCGCCCCTCGCTTGGCGAGGTGGGACTAAACTTGCCCCGCACCATGCCTGCGCGAGGACCACCCTTTAGTCGTAGTTGGTGGATCCAACCGTGACTAAAGACCCCCCCCCCTAGTCGCAGTTGGAGCCACCAACCGTGACTAAAGGGTTTCGCTTCCCGCCGCTTCGGCTGGTGAAATTCACCTTTAGTCGCGGTTGGTGGCTCCAACCGCGACTAAAGGGGGGGGGGTCTTTAGTCGCGGTTGGAGCCACCAACCTTGACTAAAGGTCTCCTTATATATACAACACTTCGAAAAATTTCAGTTACTCTGCTCTTCGACCTCTTCGCGACATCGCCGCGCCGTCGCTGTCTCGCCTTCCAACGCCGAAGCACGTCGCCGCCCCCGACGCTGGCCGCCCACGCCTCCTCGCGCCGATCTTCGACAACGCATGCGCCCGTTCCTCCCCGAGCCCGGCCTGACGCCACCCGGGACGTCGCCCGCGCCCGCTCCTCTGCCCCGGGCTCCTCACCGTTGCCACCCCGACTCGCCTCGTCTCGCCGTCTCCCTGCTGTGAGCTTCCCCCTCTCCCTCGGCCCCTGTGTTGCCATGGCGGCCGCCGGCCCCTCCCCGACCCCCCCCCCAATTTTGAAGAACACACACACACACAAAATTTTGAGATTAGTATATATATGTATAGAAATTAGTGTATATATATAGAGAAATTATTATAGAAATATATGACATTAGTATATATATAAATTAATATATGGAATTTTTACATTTTGATCCAATATATGTATAGAAATTAGTATATCTATGTATGAATACAATGTATAGAAAAAAGTTGATGAATTTGACATTTGATCCAATGAATAGCAATTAGTATTTGCAGAAGTTGCATATTTTAATGTTGTATTTGCAAAAGTTTGTTATGTATTAATTTGCAATTAGTATTTGTTATGTATTTGCAAAAGTCGTGGGTCGTAAAGTTAAGAGATTTCGTTAGGATTCTAAAGGTTCCTCGTATATAATAAATCACAATCAAGCATTTAAAAAATGTTTAATTTGCATAGAATTTCTCCTTTGAGTCAACGATGCCTGGCCCCCATCCTCGTTGTCGACTCGTTTGCGATGACGTCCTACTTCAGAGGAGCCATGTCCGGGACTGGGCTCCCCTGGGCTGGCACTGGGAGGTGCTACCTTCAGGGGGCGCAGCTTGGTGCGGAACCCGGGTCCCGTCGTCGACCCGGAGCTTCTTTGGTGGCATTCGCGTGGGCCACTTTCAGTGCGGAGGCAGCCGGCCCCGCCGGAGGTGGTACTTCGTCGTGTTAGGGAGGAGGACGAGCATGTCCATTGCTACATGGATGCGTTGGACGTCAGGTTCTCCAATACCTGGCAGGTTCTTCATTGATCTCAGCTGAGCTATGATCCTGTCATAGTTCCTTCTCTTTGGGTGTCCACCGCCTGCCGCGCGAGACGTCAACTAGATCTGTAGTAGTGATATTATATAATCAATAATATTTGAGATGTATTAGTAATAAAATTCGAGATGTATTCGAGATTATATCCGATAATATTTCGAGATGATTTATTCGAGATTATATTCGATGATGCATACTATGTACTATGATTTAGTTTTCCTTATTGATTGCATATATTCCAATTTGAATACTAAATTGTTTTATCTTTCTTCTGGGTTAGTTAATAAAAGATATGGACAATACCATCAGAGAAGGAGAAGAGGCTCTGTTCAACATCAGACGCTCCACGAGCCGAGAGCATGAACATGAAGATGATGACGGCTCACAATATCTGAACATTTCCGATGAGGGTTGTATGTTTGATGAAGACAAAAGAATAGATGAATTCTACAACGATGTGAAAGAAGAAAATGTTCTTCAAATAACAAAGACCGGTGAGGTATATTTATTATATAAGCCATCGGGTGATCATTACATGTCTTAATTGAGTTGTATATGTATTAACGAATCGATCTTTCTTCTTTTAGGCCTCCGGATCGAGCAAATATACTACAAGCGACAGGGTAGTTCGAAGCCCAGCCAAAAATTTGGACCTTGGTGTATAGTTCGACATCGATTCCATCAATACATCAAGTAGTGAACCGCTTGAACCTAAGAAAAATGCGACCAAGTTCAAGAATCAATGCGGAGTTATTGTCAGGGACCAAATCCCGATGTCCACACAAGAATGGAAAAAGCTAGCAAAGGGAGATCGAGAAGGAGTTACTTTTGTCGATGAAATAGGAAAAGATGTGCTTTGGACCGAGCTGATGTCACATTTCACACTACCAGATAACTTGACAGATGCAAATCTAAAGAAAGTCAGAAACTATGCTCTTAAAAAGATGGCGATCGCATTCAACACCTTCAAGAAAACTGCACGGGCTGCGTACGTCAAAGCAAACAAGACGAATCCAAAATTTGAGGGAGCACTGGTGAAGGCAAAAGATCACTGGGACGATTTCGTGAAGTTCAAGGAATCGGAACTAGCTAAGGAACGGTCGAGAAAGAACAAGATTAATGCTGCGAAAAAGCAGTGGCACCATACTCTGGGGCCAGGTGGCTACCAGACGGTCCTGTCTAAGTGGGATCAATCCGAAAAAGATATGATTAGTGCAGGGGTCACTCTAGTTACAGTGACCTGGCCCCCGAGGTGCAGGATATGGTTTTATGTGCATGGGGGGAAGTTGGACCCAAAGATACGAGTTATTATGGTGAAGGCAAGTCTTAAAAAAGTGACAGACAAAATTCCGATGAGAATAGAAGAAGCTTGAACAGGGGTGTTCATGCCCAACACAGAGGACGACGAGCTTACGCATGCCCTGAAGAATCCGGAAGACCCAGGAAGAACACGAGGGAAAGACGTTGTTCCGTGGTTTGAGGGGTTTGCTGGTTGGAACGACGACTACAGAAGATGTGCGAGAAAGAAGATGCAGGAGGAGCGGAAGAAGAAGGAGGAAGCACTCCACCTTGAAGGCTTAGAATCAAAGCACCTGGAGTTGGAATCCAGAGTCAGGCGGCAGCAGGAGCGGATCAACTCACTCAGCCAGGAAAGGGCGTCTCAGCGGCAGCATGAGTAGATCGATCCAGCATTGGATACCACCGTCTCATCTATGCCGAGAAGCAACATGGTTTCTGCCCTGACCGATATCAATGACGATGTGCTGCTAGCTAGCTACCCTATGGATGATATCAAATACATGACTAAGTGTGAGCTACACATGAAAGTGAAGAACTTATCCATGAAGGTGGCGGACGGCTATGCTTTAGCAAATCCCCCAGAAGCAACCTTCTATTGCAATCCCATTCCAGCTGGCTATGCTTGTGTTGGGGTTGATGAAGTGATGTTAGGATATCATGAGCTACAACTTGAAATTCCTGGAGGTGACGAGGAGAGAACACTGGGAGAGGCCATACATCGTATCATTCTATGGAAAAAGGATTACATCGTCTTTCCAAGGCCACTGACTCCTCCTCCTCCTCCAAGTCTGCTGTCGCGACAGTCGACTCCTCCTCCTCCTCCAAGTCTGGCACCGTGTCAGCCGACTCCTCCTCCAAGTCTGGTACGACGTCAGCCAACTCCTCCTCATCATAGTCCGGCACCGCGTCAGTTGACTCCTCCTCCATGTCCGGCACGATGTCAGCGTGCTCCGTCGACTCAGCATGCTCTGTTGACTCAGCGGGCTCTGTCGCCTAAGCAACAACGGAAGAGAGAGGCCGAAGCTACGACGACTAGCAGTACAACAGGCAAGAAATTCAAATATGGTCCAAGCCTCAAGCCTCTTCCGAAGTTGCCTTACCACCTGACCAAGGAGGAACTCGACAGCGCAGTGGATGCCAAAGTGAAGGCCCATTTTGGACCGAAACCGCCCCAGCCGCCAAAGGAGAAAGTACCTAAGCTTATCTCACAACACTTCATTGATATGGCTCGACTGGCTGTCAATCAGAAGGACAACGACTATGTGCGGTCTATCAAGAAGTCATATCTTGCAGGATAAAAGGAGTCGAGCTCGAACTCGAGCCAAGGTGTTGGGAAAAAAGCAGGAAAACTATCCCCCAGCTGGGAGAACAGGCAGTGCAATCGATCCCCCTACTCATTGTAGAAACACCGGTGAGTACCGCCGGTCGGCCAGGAGTAACCGAAGAACATATTAGGATGGCTAAAGCTGCCGGTGTGAGTGTTGAACAACTCCTAGGCCTTTAGGAAATCCCTGGGCTTAAATAGTCAGAAGTAAAATATCAATATGCCCGCGGCAAACCTCTAGTCAAGCCAGAAGATGTCAAGCTTCTACCAACGAGAATGCACGATTTGCATATGTGGTACATGCAAATAACAGCAAATACCAATGAAGAGTCCCTCATGGTGAGAGTCAAAGGGAGGCATTACTTCCATAAAAAAGATCTGTGGATTCATTATGCAGAGTTGTTTCAGTTATTCAATCAAGACACACTCGACAAATCTTTAGTCAGTTGCTATTATCTGTAAGTGATTTCTTTCTATAATTTAAGTCTCTAGCTAGCTGTGCTCTCGTTCATTACGTGTAATTATCCTCACTATATCCGTTTCTGTGGTATTATGCAGAATGAAGATGTATGAAATGAAGCAAGCTGGACGCCATGGCATTGGGTTCATTGACCCAAGTATGATTAATCAAAAGACATGGGAAACTTCATATTCGAGAAAAGACACAAAGAAAGCCATGCTAGATTTTTTGAAGCATCTAAACACCCAACCAGAAATATTACTTCCTTACAACTTCGGTTGAGTGTTACTATATATATATATATCTTGTACTACAAATTCTATTTTTTGCTTACTAGATGTTAATAAGTGTTGTTGATGAGTTATGTAGTTACCACTCGATCTTGTTAATCATTGAAGTTGACAAGGGAAAAGTTGAAGTACTCGACTCGCTATTTAAGGATCCATCCGAATACGCAATCGTGAGGGGGGTGCTTGACAGGTAATTTCAATCATTATCGCACTATGCCAGCCTCTTTAATTACTTCATTTCCTGATATCAACTAGTTAATCACTCACGTATTCATTTTCTT
Organism: Hordeum marinum; assembly: GCA_022496015.1. Classification (NCBI taxonomy): domain Eukaryota; kingdom Viridiplantae; phylum Streptophyta; class Magnoliopsida; order Poales; family Poaceae; genus Hordeum; species Hordeum marinum. Next base: position 395,374,605 of record CM039672.1, read on the forward strand.
TGCCGGGGGGCAGGGCTTGGGCCAAGTTCATCAAACAGGTCCCAGGCGACTAGCCACAACAAATGAAATGGGTGCGACCCAAGGTAATTAAGTACTACTAGCTAGCTAGCTACATCCGTGCATCTCTTTAATTCTAGTTTCAATACCATTATCATGCTTGATTAATTATTGCCTGATTGAATTTTATTCTCGTAAAGTGCATGATGCAGGAGCAGGGGGGTAGTTTATGCGCATACTATGTTTGCGAGAACATTCGCATGATCATGTCTGAAAGGAGCATAGATAAAAGAAATCTTTGGGTATGTTTGCCAAAACATTATCCATATTTTTTACCATGATCTAGATAATATATACACACAACTAATATATTTATCTTGATCTCCATCTTGTAGCTGACGGAGATGCAGGACCAGCTCATACTAGAGGGTCAGGTACGAGCAATTCAAGACGAATTAGCTGGATTTTTTGTCGAGCAGGTCATAGATCCCAAAGGAGAATATCACTACAAGATCAAGAGCAAGCAGTAGTAATGCGTGCATATATATGTAATGATCCTCAAATTGTAGGAGAAATTATATATATATATATATATTTATACATATATATGTATATATGTATGTATATGTATGTATGTATGTGAATGGTCGTCGTACGAGAAATTCGATGATATATATATATATATGATCGGTTCTATGAGAAATTCTATTTATATTTATATATATGCACATGCACAATGTGTGTACAGTTTGTAGTGGCGTAATATATGTTTGAAACAAAAATTAATTAAATGGAAAACACAAAATTAAAAATAAAATTAATTCATAAACCCCTAAAGAATTAAAAGCAAAAATAAAACAACTTAAAAAAACTAAATACTTTTAGTCCCGGTTGGTGTTACCAACCGGGACTAAAGGTCCCCCAGCCCATGGCGCCGGGGGATGCCACGTGGTGGGCCTTTGGTGTCGGGCCGTGTTGAACTGCGACTAAAGGGGGGTAGGTTTCAGTCCCCACCCTTTGGTGTCGGTTCGAGAATCGGCACTAAAGGCCCTTACGACCCGTGACTATAGGCCGATTCTGCACTAGTGACAAGACACACATGTCAGAAGATTACGAAAAGTTTCATGAAATTGCTCCCTTCACAGTGAATGTTGACCCGAGCATCAAGTTAAACGATGAAGATTGTCCATGGTTACGACACAAAGGGACACACGCAAAGAAGAAGTTTTATACCCAAAGATCCCACTATGGGATGTGATTGGCTTCTCTAGTTAGTTTCCGGACTTGTATATCTAGAAAGTCCCACTTTGGACAAACCGAAGGGAATCCTTGTAATATTAGTGTACTTATGTGTTTTGTGCGTTCATTATGCACCATTTGAATCCACACCATCAATTTTCAACCCTTTCTGACTTCATTTGCTATTTTTCATGCATTTACTAACTTTTTTGAGCTAAATGACCCTGAAATTGATAAGCACTACAAATGAACTCTAAAAAGGTTGAGGCATGGTATCATCCTTTCCCCCACATAACATGTGATAAAAAGTTGAGAGGGTTACGGCAAAAACTGGACGCACTTCGTATACAAAATGGACAATCTCTTTCAAAGTATCATGGTTTCAAACGAAAACTCGTGTGTTAGAAAGGTATTTCATTTTTTCAAACTTATTTCAACTCCAGACTTTTTTTGCATTCAGTATGCACCATTTGAAGCCACGCCATAAATTTTCAACCCTTTCTGACTTCATTTGCTATTTTTCATGTATTTATTGATTTTTTGAGCTAAATGACCCTGAAATCGATAAGCACTACAAATGAACTTTGAAAAGGTTGAAAGTTGGCATGGTATCATCATTTCACCCACATAGCATGTGCTCAAAAGTTGAGAGGGTTACGACAAAAATTGGACGCACTTCGTGTACAAAATGAACAATCTCTTTCGAAGTCTGAGGCTTTTAGACAAAAACTCGTGTGTTACAAAGGCACTTCATTTTTTAAAACTTATTTCAACTCAAGACTTTGTGTGAATTCAGTATGCACCATTTGAAGCCACACCATCAATTTTCAACCCTTTCTTACTTCATTTGCTATTTTTCACGCATTTACTAATTTTTTGAGCTAAATGACCCTGAAATTGATAAGCACTACAAATGAACTCTGAAAAGGTTGAAAGTTGGCATGGTATCATCATTTCACCCACATTGCCTATGCTAAAAATTGAGAGGGTTACGACAAAAACTGCACGCACTTCGTGTACAAAATGGACAATCTCATTCAAAGTATTAGGCATTCGACAAAAAATCATCTATTACAAAGGCATTTCATTTTTCAAATAACCTAAGAATTAAAAAATTGAATATAATAATAAAACACACTAATATAAACAGCAGAAAAAAGAATCATGGAAAAATCTATTTTTGAAGTAAAGTTATTCACAAACTCGTGATTCACACAAATTTCAAATAATTCCAATTTAAAGTATTCAAATTTGAAAACTATTAGCACTAACAGAAAGTTTATAATTTTTTTACCTAAAGCAAGAAGATTCACAAAGAAAATATTTAAATAAAGAAAAGGATTCACTGAGAAACAAAATAACATAAATAAAGCACAAAACAAAAAAAATTAAAAAAGCTCGCCTACTCGGCCGCCACAGTGTGCATACGACTAGAAACCCAACCTCTAGGTGGGACAGGATGCAGGCCTCTACGTCCCAGTAGGCCCACGGGGCGACAGAGGTGCGGTAGGCCCAGAAGGCCTACATATTAGAGAGGAGCTCGACACGGTAGCCATGGCGGGGCTTATAAACCGGTCCGAGCTCCTCTCGACTAGCGAGTTGGGACTAAACATTCACCCTGCCCTGCTCCTGGCACACAACCCTTTAGTTGCGGTTGGTGGCTCCAACCGCGACTAAAGGGGGTCTTTAGTCGCGGTTGGAGCCACCAACCGCGACTAAAGGTAAATTTAATCCAGCCCAAGCAGCGGGAAGCCAGACCTTTAGTCGCGGTTAGTGGCTCCAACCGCGACTAAAGGGGGTCTTTAGTCCCGGTTGGACCCACCAACCGCGAATAAAGGGTCCTCTACATATACTGCACATATGGAAATTTCCCCAAATCCAGCCTTTCGTCCTTCTACGCGCACCCTTGCCCCTCGTCGTCACCGTCCGTGCCCTGCGGCACCTCGACGCCGACGTCCGTCCACGCCGCCGCACCTCGACACCGCCATCCATCCGTGTCGTCGCCTCTCCTGCTGTCGCCGTCCATCCGCGCACCTCGACGCCGCCGTTGACGTCCGTCCACGCACCTCGACACCGACGTCGCCGTCGCCGTCACCGCCCCTACACCTTGTCGTCACCGTCGCCGCCCCTCATCGACCTTGCGTGCCGTTGCCCCCTTGTGAGCCCTGCCGCCATGGGCGCCGCCCCCTCCCGTCGATCCCGCACACACACAAATGTATGAATACACACACACATAATGAATGTTTTTTTAATAATATCATGTTTTTTCTATAATTAGTATAGATTTTTAATTAGTATAGATTTTTTTTATATAATGTTGTTTTTCTGTTTTTTAATGGATGTATAGAAATATATATGCTTAATTAGTGTTTAATTAGTATAGATTTTTTATATAATGTTTTTTCTGTTTTTAATGGATGTATAGAAGTATATATATATATGCTTAATTAGTGTTTATTTTTCTGTTTTTTAATTTTATATAATGTTGTATATCATATTATAGAAAAAAAATTGCATACTAAAATGTTGCATAGGAAATTATAATTGAGAAATTTTTCAGAATTTTTTATTGAGAAAAGAATATTATTAGGGTAGTTATAACCTAGGAATGGGACATTATAATTGAAAACATGATACTTTGCTCCAAATTTCCTAATAAAATGACATTGCATATATAAGAATTTCTTTTCATAAGAATTTTTTCTCACAGTCAACGATGCCCGGTTCGCATCCTCGTCGTCGACTCATTCGCGACGATGTCATGCTTCAGATAGGCAACGTTTGGGACTGGGCTAGCACTGGGAGGTGCTACCTTCACAGGCACGCAGCTTGGTGAGGAACCCGGGCTCGGGTCCCGTCGTCGACCCGAATCTTCTTTGGTGGCATTCGCGTGGGCCACTTTCGGTGCGGAGGCAGCCGGCCCCGTAGGAGGTGGTACGTCGCCGTGTCAGGTAGGAGGACAAGCACGTCTGTTAATACATGGATCCGTTGGACGTCAGGTTCTCTAATACCTCGCAGGTTCTTCTGGGATCTCGCCCGAGCTATGGTCCTGTCATAAGTCCTTCTCTTTGGGTGTCTACCGCCTGCCGTGCGAGACGTCAACTGGATCTGTAGTAGTGATATTATATAATTAATAATATTTAAGATGTATTAGTGATAATATTCGAGATGTATTCGATAATATCTAAGACAACTATCGAGATTATATTCGATCATGCATATTATGTACTATGATTCAGTTTTCCTTATTGATTGCACGCATTCTAATTTCAATACTATATTGTTTTATCTTTCTTCTGGGTTAGTTAAATAAAAGCTATGGACAATACCGGCAAAGAAGGAGAAGAGGCTCAGTTCGACATCATACGCTCCACGAGCCCAGAGCATGAACCAAAAGATGATGATGGCTCGCAATATCTGAACAATTCCGGTGAGGATTGTATGTTTGATGAAGACGAAGGAATAGATGAATTCGACAACGATGTTGACGAAGAAAATGTTCTTCAAATAACAAAGACCGGCAAGGTATATTTCTTATATAAGCCATCCGGTGATCATACATGTCGTAATTGAGTTGTATATGTATTAACGAATCGATCTTTCTTATTTTAGCCCCTCGGATCGAGCAAATCTTCTACAAGTGACAGGGTAGTTCGAGGCCCGGCCAGAAAGTTGGACCCTAGCATAAAGTTCAACATCGATTCCATCAATGCATCAATTGGCAAACCGCTTGAACCTAAGAAAAATGTGACCAAGTTCAAGAATCAATGCGGAGTTATTGTCAGGGACCAAATCCCGATCTCCACACAAGAATGGAAAAAGCCAACAAAGGGAGATCGAGAAGGAGTTACTTTTGTCGACGAAAGAGCAAAAGATGTGCTTTGGACCGAGCTGATGTCACATTTCACACTACCAGATAACTTGACAGATGCAGATCTAAAGAAAGTCAGAAACTATGCTCTTAAAAAGATGGCGATCGCATTCAACACCTTCAAGAAAAATGCATGGGCTCCGTACGTCAAAGCAAACAAGAAGACTCCAAAATTCGAGGCAGCACTGGTGAAGGCAAAATATCACTGGGATGATTTCGTGATGTTCAAGGAATCGGAACTAGCTAAGGATCGGTCGAGAAAAAACAAGATTAATGCTGCGAAAAAGAAGTGGCACCATACACTGGGGCCACGTGGCTACCAGGCCTTGCCTAAGTGGGATCAATCCGAACAAGAGATGGTTAGTGCAGGGGTCACTCCAGTTACACCGACTTGTCCCCCAGGTGCAGGACATGGTTTTATGCGCATGGGGGGAGTTGGACCCAGAGACAGGGAATATTATGGTGAAGGCAAGTCTTAAAGGAGTGACAGACGAAATTCTAATGAACATAGAAGAAGATCGAACGGGGGTGTTCACGCCCAACAGAGAGGATGACGAGCTTACGCGCGCCCTGAAGAATCCTGAACACCCGGGAAGAACAAGAGGGAAAGGCGTTGTTTCGTGGTTTGAGGGGTTTGTGGGTTGGAACGACGACTACAGGAGCCTTGTGATACGCCTCCAACCTATCTATAATTTTTTATTGTTCCATGCTATTATATTATCTATTTTGGATGTTTTATATGCATTAATATGCTATTTTATATGATTTTTTGGACTAACCTATTAATCTAGAGCGTAGTGCCAGTTTCTGTTTTTTCCTTGTTTTAGAGAATTGTAGATAAGGAATATTAAACGGAGTCCAAACGGAATAAAACCTTCGAAATGATTTTTCTGGACCGGAAGGAAACCACCAATCTTGGAGACCAAGGCAGGAGAGACACCGTGGGGCCACAAGCCCTAGGGGCGCGCCCAGGGGGTAGGCCATGCCGTGCAGGCTTGTGGGCCCACTGCAGCCCTCCTAACCCTAATCTTCGGCCTATAAATTCCCAAATATTCCCTGTATATCAGAATGAGCCACGAAAACACTTTTCCGCCGCCAGAAGCCTCCATTCCCAAGAGATCCAATCTTGGAGCCTTGTCCAGTAATCTGCGGAGGGGGATTCGATCAGAGAGGGCATCTACATCAACTCCATTGAACCTCCGATGACGCGTGAGTATTTCACCACAGACCTTCGAGTCCATAGCTAGTAGCTAGATGACTTCTTCTCTCTGTTTTCTCTTCAATACCATGTTCTTCATGATCTTCATGGAGATCTATCCGATGTAATACTCTTTTGCGGTGTGTTTGTCGAGATCCGATGAATTGTGGGTTTTTATTGAGATTATCCATGAATATTATTTGAGTCTTTTCTGAATTCTTATATGCATGATTTCATATCTTTGCAAGTCTCTTCGAGTTATTGGTTTGGTTTGGCCAACTAGATTGGTAATTCTTGCAATGGGAGAAGTGCTTAGTTTTGGGTTCAATCTGGCGGTGTCCTCACCCAGTGACAAAGTAGGGGTAGCAAGGCACGTGTTGTATTGTTGCCATCAAGGATAATAAGATGGGGTTTTCATCATACTGCTTGAGTTTGTCCCTCTACATCATGTCATCTTACCTAATGTGTTACTCTGTTCTTCATGAACTTAATACTCTAGATGCAGGCTGGAGTCGGTCGATGTGTGGAGTAATAGTAGTAGATGCAGAATCATTTCGGTCTACTTGACACGAATGTGATGCCTATATGCATAATCATTGCCTTGGATATCTTCATAATTATTCGCTTTTCTATCAATTGCTCGATAGTAATTTGTTCACCCATCGTAATACATGCCATCATGAGAGAAGCCTCTAGTGAAACCTATGGCCTCCGGGTCTATTTTCCATCTTATACTTTCATATCTAAAACCCAAAATACATTGCTGCATTACTTTTACCTTTTGTTTTACTTTCCGTTCAAGCAATCTATCTCTATCAGATCTCATCCTTGCAAGTAACCGTGAAGCGATTGACAACCTGTTTATAGCGTTGGGTGCAAGAGTTTGATTCTTTGTGCAGGAACACCTATTGGGGACTTTCTTGTATCTCCTACTGGATTTATACCTTGGTTCTGAACAACTGAGAGAAATACTTATCTACTTTGTTGCATCATCCATTCCTCTTCACGGAAACCAACGCATGCTCGAGAAGTAGCAAGAAGGATTTATGGCGCCGTTGTCGGGGAGATCTACATAAGGCCTACCAAGTACCTATGACAAACTCATCTCTTTCATTTACATTATTTTCAATTTTCCTCTTGTTTTCCTCTTCCCCACTTCTAAAATGATTTTCAGAAAATACCAAAAAGATTTGCCTTTTTATTCGCCCTTTTTCTTTCGTCTTTTCGTTTGCTTTTTGCTTGCTTGTGTGCTAGATTTCTTGCTTTGTCACGATGACTCAAGAGAATACCAAGTTGTGTGATTTTTCCAATAATAATACTAATGATTTTATTAGTAATCCGCTGCTCCCGCCACTAGTGCGGAATCTTATGAAATTAATGCTGCTTTGCTCAATCTTGTTATGAAAGAACAATTTTCCGGCCTTGCTAATGAAGATGTCGCATCCCATCTAAATACTTTCGTTGAGTTGTGGGATGTGCAAAAGAAGAAAGATGTGGCCAATGATATTGTTAAATTGAAGCTATTCCCGCTCTCACTATGAGATCATGCTAAAACTTGGTTTTCATCTTTGCCTAAGAATAGTATTGATTCATGGAATAAGTGTAAAGATGCTTTTATTTCCAAGTACTTTCCGCTCGCTAAAATCATCTCCCTTAGGAATGATATAATGAAATTTAAGCAACTTGATCATGAGAATGTTGCACAATCTTGGGAAAGGATGAAACTTATGATTAGGAATTTCCCCGCGCATGGTTTGAGTTTATGGATGATTATACAAATTTTCTATGCTGGATTGAATTTTGCTTCTAGGAATCTCATAGATTCCACCACGGGTGGTACTTTTATGGAAATCACATTAGGAGAAGCTACCAAACTCCTAGATAATATTATGGCAATATAATCTCAATGGCACACCGAAATATCGGCTACTAGTAAAAAAGTGTTTGCTATTGAAGAGATTAATACTTTTAGTGAAAAGATGGATGAATTGATGAAATTGTTTGCTAGTAAGAGTGATCCTCTTGATCCTAATGATATGCCTTTGTCTTCTTTGATTGGAAATAATAATAAATCTATGGATGTGAATTTTGTTGGTTGGAACAATTTTGGTAATAATGCTTATAGAGGTAATTTAAATGCTAGGCCGTTTCCTAGTAATCACTCTAATAATTATGGTAACTCCTATAACAATTCTTATCGAAATTATAATAAGATGCCCTATGATCTTCAGAATAATATTAAATAATTCATTAGTACGCAAAATGGTTTAAATGATGTGATTGAAGAAAAATTTCTCAAGATTGATGATTTGGCTAGGAATGTTGATAGAATTCCTTTTGAGATTGATTCTTTAAAACATAGATCTATTCCACCCAAGCATGATATTAATGATTCTTTAAAAGCTATGAGAATTTCTATTGATGAGTGTAAGGAAAGAACTGCTAGAATGCATACTAAGCGTGAATGGCTTGAAAAACCGTGTTCTTGTGGTAATATTGATGAAGATCTTAAAGTGATTGATGTGACTCCTATTGAATATTTGTTTTCCAATGTTAATCTTGATAAATATGGGACTGGAGATGAGTCAACTTTAGTTAAAAGGCCTCCCGATGATTCGGAGTTTATAGATCTTGCTGATAAAAGTGGGATTGAAGAAGTCAAAACTTTAAATAGCAATGAACCCACTCTTTTGGATTTAAAGGACTTTAATCATGATAGGTGACCTTTTATTGATTGTATTTCCTTGTTGCAATCCATGTTGAATTCTCCTCATGCTTATAATCAAAACAAAGCTTTTACTAAACATATAGTTGATGCTATGATGAAAGCTTTTGAAGAATGAGTTGGAAGTTTTTATACCTAGAAAGCTATATGATGAGTGGGTACCTACTATTAATATTAAGATTAAATATTATGAGTGCCATGCTTTGTGTGATTTGCGTGCTAGCATTTCCACGATTCCAAAAACTTTATGTGATGTGTTAGGTTTCTGTGAATTTGATGATTGCTCCTTAAATTTGCATCTTGCGGATTCCACTATAAAGAAACCTATGGGAAGAATTAATGATGTTCTTATTTTTTCAAATAGGAATTATGTGCCGTTAGATTTCATTGTTCTTGATATAGATTGCAATCCTACATGTCCTATTATTCTTGGTAGACCTTTCCTTAGAACGATTGGTGCAATTATTGATATGAAGGAAGGGAATATTAGATTCCAATTTCCATTAAGGAAAGGGATGGAACACTTTCCTAGAAAGAAAATAAAATTACCTTATGAATCTATCATGAGAGCTACTTATGGATTGCATACCAAAGATGACAATACCTAGATCTATTGTGTTTTGCCTAGCTAGGGGCGTTAAACAATAGCGCTTGTTGGGAGGCAACCCAATTTTATTTTGCTTTATGTTTTTTTGCTTCTGTATTGGTGTGTTTTGCACATTATTACTCCTGTAATAATTGTGTTTTTATTTTTTAATTAGTGGTTGAACCATATAAAACCTTTGGGTGATCTATGGTAGTTGTTGATTTGATCTTGCTGAAAAACAGAAACTTTTGTGCTCAGTCCAGGAATTTTATAAAATTTTCAGGGAGTCTAATTGATCTGAAATGTTTAAAAAATATTTATATACAAATTTAACTGATTTTCCTAATTTTTGAGAATTTTTAGAGTTTCAAAAGTATTCTAAGTCTACAGATTCCTACAGACTGTTCTGTTTTTGACAGATTCTGTTTTCTTTGTGTTGTTTGCTTATTTTGATGTGTCTATGGGTCGTATCGGGGGGTATGAGACATGGAAAAGTTATAATACATTAGGTATTACACAAATATATATAAATAATGAGTTCAAAACAGTACCTCAAGTGGTAATTTATTTTTCTTATACTAACGGATCTCATGAGTTTTCTGTTGAGTTTTGTGTTGTGAAGTTTTCAAGTTTTGGGTGAAGATTTGATGGACTATGGAATAAAGAGTGGAAGATGCTAAGCTTGGTGATGACCAAGGAACCCCAAGCCATATTAAAGGATACCAAAAAGCCTAAGCTTGGGGATGCCCCGGAAGGCATCCCCTCTTTCGTCTTCAATCCATCGGTAAATTTACTTGAGGCTATATTTTTATTCACCACATGATATGTGTTTTGCTTGGAGCGTCCTGTACGATATGAGTCTTTGCTTTTTAGTTTGACACAATCATCATTGTTGCACACATATTTTGAGAGATACACGCTGAATCATGAATTTATTAGAATACTCTATGTGCTTCACTTATATCTTTTTAGTTAGGCAAGTTGCCCTAGTGCTTCAAACATATCTTTATAGAGCATGGTGGTGTTATACTTTATAGAAATTATTGAACTCTAGTTCCTCACTTATATTATTTTGAGATTTTCTTAAAATAGCATGGTAATTTGTTTAGGTTATGGATTTAGTCCTAATATAATGGTCATCCAAGAGGGATATACTAAAAACTTTCATATTACGTGCATTGAATACTATGAGAAGTTTGATTCCTTGCATATAGTTTTGAGACAATAGAGATGGTAATATGAGAGTCATGCTAGTGAGTAGTTGTGAATTGGAAGAGATACTTGTGTTAATGTTTGTGATTCCCGTAGCATGCACGTATGGTGAACTGTTATGTAACGAAGTCGGAGCATGATTTGTTTAACGATTGTCAACCTTTGTGTGAGGGTTAGGAGCGCGCGATGGTGAACTCCTACCAACCTCTCCCCTAGGAGCATGCATCTAATGCTTTGTTTGATAACTAATAGACTTTTGCAATAAGTATGTGAGTTCTTTATGACTAATGTTGAGTCCATGGATTATACGCACTCTCACCCTTCCACCTTTGCTAGCCTCTCTAGTACCGCGCAACTTTCGTCGGTACACCCGACCTTCCTTCCTCAAAACAGCCACCATATATTCCTCAAAACAGCCACCATACCTACCTATTATGGCATTTCCATAGCCATTCCAAGATATATTGCCATGCAACTTCCACAATGTAGTTTTTTTCATGACATGCACCACCACTTCATCTTGCATATAGTCATACTTTGTCATAGGTATCAAGTTGTAATTTTCTTTTTGAGTTATAAGTAAATAAAGGTGTGATGATTTTAATTAATAGAGCATTGTCCTGTGAGAGAAAAGGATGATGGAAGCCATGACTCCCTCACAAGTTGGGATGAGTATCCGGACTTTACGAAAAAATAAAAGAGGCTAGGAAAGCCCAAACAAAAATAAATAAAAGAGGCCAAAGATGCCCATCAAAATAAAAAATATAAAAAAATGAGAGAAAGAGAGAAGGGACAATTGCTACTATATTTTTCCACACATGTGCTTCAAAATAGCACCATGATCTTCACGATAGAGAGTCTCCTATTTCGTCACTTTCATATAACTAGTGGATATTCATCTTGCACGACCACTTAATTTTATTTTTGAGCTTTCATACACTTATAGCTCTAAGTGCATTTGTGGCACGGCAATACCTACTCACTCACATTGATATCTATTGATGGGCATCTCCATAGCCCGTTGATACACCTAGTTGATGTGAGACTATCTTCTCCCTTTTTCCTTGCACCTCCTCCAAATTCTATTCCACCTATAGTGCTATATCCATGTCTCACGCTCATGTATTGTGTGAGAGTTGAAAAGGTTTGAGAACACCAAAAGTGTGAAACAATTGCTTGACTTGTTCATCGAGGTTGTGCATGATTTAGATACTTTGTGTGGGGAAGATGGAGCTTAGCCAAACCATATGATTTTGTAGGGATAACTTTCTAAGGCCATGTTATTTCGAAAGGACACGACTGCCTTGTTGAAGTGCTCGAAGTATTGTTGTTTTCATGTCAATATTAGACTATAGTTTTGAATCTTACAGATCTGAATATTCATGCCGCAATAAAGTATATTAAAAGGATAAATATTTTAGGTAGCATACCACATCAAAAATTCTGTTTTCATAATTTACCTACTTGAGGACGAGCAGGAATTAAGCTTGGGGATGATGATACGTCTCCAAGGTATCTATAATTTTCGATTGTTCCATACTATTATATTATCTGTTTTCGATGTTTTATATGCATTAATATGCTATTTTATATTATTTTTGGGACTAACCGATTAATCTAGAGCCTAGTGCCAGTTTCTATTTTTTCCTTGTTTTTGAGAATTGCAGGTAAGGAATATTAAACGGAGTCCAAACGAAATAAAACATGTGGAATGATTTTTTCTGGACCGGAAGGAAACCACCAAGCTTGGAGACCAAGGCAAGAGAGCCATCGTGGGGCCACAAGCCCTAGGGGCGCGCCCTGCAGGCTTGTGGGCCCATGGCAGCCTTCCTAACCCTAATATTCATCCTATAAATTCCCAAATATTCCTTGTATATCAGAACGAGCCACGAAAACACTTTTCTGCCGCAAGAAGCCTCCGTTCCCGAGAGATCCAATCGTGGAGCCTTTTCTGGTAATCTGCCAGAGGGGGATTCGATCACGGAGAGCATCTACATCAACTCCATTGCCCCTCTGATGATGCGTGCGTAGTTCACCACAGACCTTCGGGTCCATAGCTAGTAGCTAGATGACTTCTTCTCTCTCTTTTCTCTTCAATACCATGTTCTTCATGATCTTCATGGAGATCTATCCGATGTAATACTCTTTTGCGGTGTGTTTGTCGAGATCCGATGAATTGTGGGTTTATGTTCAGATTATCCATGGATATTATTTGAGTATTTTCTGAATGCTTATATGCATGATTTCATATCTTTGCAAGTCTCTTCGAGTTATTGGTTTGGTTTGGCCAACTAGATTGGTAATTCTTGCAATGGGAGAGGTGCTTAGTTTTGGGTTCAATCTTGCGGTGTCCTCACCCAGTGACAAAGTAGGGGTAGCAAGGCATGTATTGTATTGTTGCCATTAAGGATAACAAGATGGGGTTTTCATCATATTTCTTGAGTTTATCCCTCTACATCATGTCATCTTACCTAATGCGTTACTCTGTTCTTCACAGGAGTCGGTAGATGTGTGGAGTAATAGTAATAGATGCAGAATCGCTTCTATCTAGTTGACACGGACGTGATGCCTATATGCATAATCATTGCCTTGGATATCTTCATAATTATTCGCTTTTCTATCAATTGTTCGACATTAATTTGTTCACCCACCGTAATACTTGCCATCATGAGAGAAGCCTCTAGTGAAACCTATGGCCCTCGGGTCTATTTTCCATCTTATACTTTCATATCTAAAACCAAAAATAACAAAAATACTTTGTTGCATTACTTTTACCTTTTGTTTTACTTTCCGTTCAAGCAATCTATCTCTATCAGATCTCATCCTTGCAAGTAACCGTGAAGGGATTGACAACCCATTTATAGCATTGGGTGCAAGAGTTTGATTCTTTCTGTAGGTACACCTATTGGGGTCTTGCTTGTATCTTCTACTGGATTGATACCTTGGTTCTCAACAACTGAGGGATATACTTATCTACTTTACAGCATCACCTGTTCCTCTTCACGGAAACCAACGCATGCTCGAGAAGTAGCACCGTGCAAGAAAGAAGATGTAGGAGGAGTGGAAGAGGAAGGAGGAAGCACTCCGCCATGAAGGCCTAGAATCAAAGCACCTGGAGTTGGAATCCAGAGTCAGGCGGCAACAGGAGCAGATCGACTCACTCAGCCAGGAAAGGGCATCTCAGCGGCAGCATGAGCAGATCGATCCAGCATTAGATATCACCGTCCCATCAATGGCAAGAAGCAGCGTGGGTTCTGCCCCAGGCGATATCGATGATGATGCACTGCTAGCTAGCTACCCTGTGGATGATATCAAAGACAGGACTAACTGTGAGCTACACATGAAAGTAAATAACTTATCCATGAAGGTGGCGGACGGCTATGCTTTAGAAAATCCCCGAGAAGCAACCTTCCATTGCAATCCCATTCCAGCTGGCTATGCTTGTGTCGGGGTTGATGAAGTGATGTCAGGATATCACGAGCTACAACTTGACATTCTTGGAGGTGACAAGGAGAGAACACTAGGAGAGGCTATACATCATATCATTCTATGGAAAAAGGATTGCATTGTCTTTCCAAGGCCACCGACTCCTCCTCCTCCAAGTCCGCCACCGCGTCAGTCGACTCCTACTCCTCCTCCAAGTCCGGCACCGCATAATCCGAATCCTCATCCAAGTCTGGAACGGTGTCAGCCAACTCCTCCTCCTCCAAGTCCGGCACTGCGTCATCCGACTCCTCCTCCAAGTCCGGCACGGCGTCAGCGTGCTCCGTCGACTCAGCGTGCTCCATCGCCTAAGCAATAGAGGAAGAGAGAGGCCGCAGCTACGACGACTAGTGGTACAACAGGCAAGAAATTCAAATATGGTCCAAGCCTCAAGCCTCTTCCGAAGTTGCCTTACCACCTGACTGAGGAGTAACTCGAGAGCGCAGTCGATGCCAAAGTGAAGGCCCATTTTGGACCGAAACCGCCGCAGACGCCAAAGGAGAAAGCACCTAAGCATGTCTCACAACACCTTATTGATATGGCTCGACCGACTGTTAGTCAGAAGGACTCCGACTATGTGTGGTCTATCAATAAGTCATATCTTGCAGGACAAAGGAGTCGAGCTCGAGCTCGAGCCAAGGAGTTGGCAAAAAAGCGGGAAAATTGTTCCTCGGATAAAAGGAGTGCAATCGACCCCCCCCCCCCGCTCATTGTACAAACACCTGTGATTACCGCCGGTCGGCTAGGAGTAACTGACGATCATATAAGCCAGGCTAAAGAGGCCGGTGTCACTGTTGAACAACTCCTAGGCCTTGAGGAAATCCCCGGTCTTAAAGAGGAGGAAGTAAAATATCAATATGCTCGTGGCAAACCTCTGGTCAAGCCTGAAGATTTCAAGCTTCTACCAACAAGATTGTACAATTAGCATACATGGTACATGCAAATAACAGCAAATACCAATACAGAGTCCTTCATGGTGAGAGTCAAGCAGAGGCATTACTTCCATAAAAAAGATCCGTGGATTCATTATTCAGAGTTGTTTCAATTATTCAATCAAGACGCACTTGACAAATCTTTAGTCAGTTCCTATTGTCTGTAAGTAATTTCTTTCTAGAATTTAAGTCTCTAGCTAGCTGTGCTCTCGTTCATTACCAGTAATTATCCTCACTATATTCGTTTCTTTGGTATTATGTAGAATGAAGATGTATGAAATGAAACAAGCTGGACGCTATGGCATTGGGTTCATTGACCCAAATACGATTAATCAAAAGATATGGGAAACTGCATATTCGAGAAAAGACACAGAGAAAGTCATGCTAGATTTTTTGAAGCATCTAAACACCCAACCAGAAATACTACTTCCTTACAACTTCAGGTGAGTGTTACTATACACATCTTGTACTACAAATTCTATTTTTTGCTTACTAGATGTTAATAAGTGTAGTTGATGAGTTATGCACATGCCCGCTTAATTATACAAAACGTGTGCGCATGCAGTTACCACTCGATCTTGTTAATCATTGAAGTTGACAAGGGAAAAGTTGAAGTACTGGACTCACTATATAAGGATCCATCTGAATACGCAATCGTGAGGGGGATGGTTGACAGGTAATTTCAATCATTATCGCACTATGTCGGCCTCCTTAATTACTTCATTTCCTAATATCAACTAGTTAATGACTCATTTATTCATTTTCTTTGCTGGCGGGCAGTGCTTGGCCCAAGTTCATCAAACAGGTCCCAGGCGACTGGGCACAACAGCTGAAATGGGTGCGACCCAAGGTAATTAAGTAGTACTAGCTAGCTACGTCCATGTATCTTTTTAATTCTAGTTTCAATACCATTATCATGCTTGATTAATTATTACCTGATTGAATTTTATTCTCGTAAAGTGCATGAGGCAGGAGCAGGAGAATAGTTTATGCGCATACTACGTTTGCAAGAACATTCGCATGATGACGTCTGAAAGGAGCAGATATGAAATAAATCTTTGAGTATGTTTACCAGAACACTATCCATAATTTATTTATCATGGTCTAGCTAATATATACACACACAACTAATATATCCATCTTGATCTCCATCTTGTCGCTGATGGAGATGCAGGGCCAGCTCCTACCAGAGGCTCGGGTACGAGCAATTCAAAAGGAAATAGCTGGATTTCTGGTCGATCAGGTCATAGATCGCAAAGGAGAATACCATTACAAGATCAAGAACAAGTAATGCCTGCATATATAATTAATGATACTGAAATTGTAGGAGAAATTATATATATGTGTGTGTGTGTGCGTGAATGGTCGTCGTACGAGCAATTCGATGATATAATATATATATATATATTCGGTTCTACGAGAAATTCTATTTCTATATATATATATATGCACAACGTGTGTACAATATGTAGTAGCGTAATATATGTTTGAAATGAAAATTAATTAAATGGAAAACACATAATTAAAAGGAAAATTAAACCATAATTAATTCATAAACCCCTAAAGGATTAAAAGGAAAAATAAAATAAAATTAAAAAAACTAAATACTTTTAGTCCCGATTGGTGTTACCAACCGGGACTAAAGGTCCCCCAGCCCATGGGGCCGGCAGATGCCACGTGGTGGGCCTTTGGTGCCGGGCCGTGTTGAACCAGGACTAAAGGGGGTGGGCTTTAGTCCCCAACCTTTAGTGTCGGTTCAAGAACCGTCACTAAAGGCCCTTCCGAACTGCGACAAATAGGCCGATTATGCACTAGTGTGTCACATACAATACATATTCACTAGTAGAAAACGGCCCATTTGTCTCGGTTCAAGAGGCCCATTAGCCTCGGTTCTGGAACCAGGACTAAAAGGTCGGGACTAAAGCCCCAAACCTTTAGTCCCGGTTCGCTTACGAACCAGGACAGAAGGGGCTCCACGTGGCCTCTGCGGGGAGCCCAGGCAGGAGGACCTTTAGTCCCGGTTGGTAACACCAACCAGGAGCAAAAGATGTCCACGCGTCAGCATCTGGCAGGAGTTGGGGTTTTTTTTAAAAGGGGGGGCGGTTAGTGGGTTTTGGAGGCTTAATTTAGGGGTTTCATATTGTGTTAGCCAACTAATAGAGAGAAGTGTCCTTTCTTTCTCCGTGCTTGGTCGACGGTACCTAGCTACAATAGAGAGAACTCGACATGCTAGCTAGTAAGAAAATGAAGGAACCATTAAGTACACAAGATCGTCATGAACATATACGGAGAGAAGTGATCAACCTCTCTTTCTCCGAGAGATTGGTCAAACAACAAGTTTTCGTATATCTATCCAACGCTACTAGCTACATATATACAATATAATATCTCTTACAATCCCTAAGACCCAGTCACAAATCAACATAGTATTCTCCATCTTTAGGTATGATGTGGTCAAGAAAGAATCCCTCCAATTCCTTTTGAATTGCTCGTATGCGATCATGTGGTAGGAGTTCATCCCGCATCTTCCAGATCTAATTTAAAGAAGGGGGTCAGCACATGCATATATATGAATAAAACTAAACACAATTGATGGTAACGTAATATATAAAATAAAATTGTGAATATTATTTACGTACTTCAAATTGTTTGTCAGAGAAGCCCCGCTCATACGTCGAGTGGCGAATGAACTCGCATACGTAGTATCCACATAAAATAGTCCCTTCTTCCTGGTACAAGCACTTTACGAGAATAGAGTTCAATCAAACTGATAAGCAAGCATGATAATGATATATTGAAGAAATTTTTAATCAATTAGAGATGCGCGGAACTAGCTAGTACTACTTACTTTGGGGTGTGTAAATCGCAACTCTTAGTTTAGACCGAGAACCTTTCGGGTGAACTTCCTCCAAACCCTACCAGGCAAAGAAAATGATTACTTGATATAAGGAAATTAATGAAAGTTGCATGCCTATATGGTCCCGGTATTGACTGAACTTACTTCTCGAGCATTGCAGTCATGTCCGCATAATTCTCGGGATCTTTACGTCTCGAGTCTAAGACAGTTACTAATGTCCCGTCAAGCTTAATGGATAGCAGAATATAGTGGAAACTGCGCACACATATATAACTCCTCAATTACATTACTTAACCTCGAGTAAGCGAAACCGAGTATACAGAGAAGACAGCAACACTCACTTGAAGTTGTAAGGAAAGAGTATTTCCCTTTTGTTTTGATGTGTAAAGAACGACTTTAGCAAGTTCTTCTCGGTCGCTTTGGTTTCATTTTGTATTGACCATTCATTTATGGCATCTGGGCTAATGAAACAAACATCGAAGATTCCTTTTTTTGCGACGATCTTCAATCTGCATAATATAGTGATGATAATTATATATACATGCAATGAACGAGCTGGGCTAGAGACATAACTATAGAAGTAATACTTAAAGACAGTAGGCAGTCATGAGTTGTTTGTCGAGGGCCCGTAGATTGAATAACTGAAATAACTCCACAAATTCAATAGGCATCACGCCGGGTCCAATGAATTCGTGCTCTGGTTTCACTGCCACATGCATAGTGTCTCTCCCAGACTCCATGCAGGTTTTCATGTACCACTCATGCAAATTGTTCATCATCATTGTTAGAGGAGGATGATCAGGTTTGACGAGAGGCTTCCCATGCACGTATTCATGTTTTTCTTTGGTTATCTCAGCCGTTTCAAAATGTACATCATCCCCCAAGTAATCACCAAGTTTGGTACCGAGCAGTAGCACCGGATGATCAATATCTCTAGACACCTTGAGCGGGGGGCACGATTGCTGCTCCTGTTTGCCGAGCTGGGGAATTATTTTCCCACTTCTTTGTTGTTTGACTCGGGCAGCACTAGAAGTACTTCCCAATGGCTGCGCTTCATTATATGTCTTTATAAGACTGCATTCATAGTTTGATGGCACCGGAGGCGGTGATGGTCGCTTAAGGGCATCCAGAATGCGCTTTGCTTTCACCAGATCTACGGTTTCCTTCGCAGGTGGTTGTTTCCATGCAAAATGGGCCTTCACTTCGGCTTTACTGATGTTAGCGCTTTCTTCATCAGTCCTCTCGTATGGTAACTTTGTAAAAAGCTTGAGGCTTGGACCAAATTTGTATTTTTTCCCGCCTATTGTACTGCTTGCCACCGGAGCGGCAGCGGCGTCTCTCTTCTGTCATGGCTAACGTGTCTGAGGAGGCATAGTGTCCTGACGCACCGGAACAGGAGGCTGAGTGGCCTGACACGCCGGAGTAGGCAAAGGAGGAGGCGAAGTGGTATCACACGCCGAAAGAGGCAGACTGCTTGGAAGCGCCGGAGTAGGCAAAGCAGGAGTAGGAGTGCCCTCACGCGCCGAATGAGCCGTAGAAGGAGGCGGAGTGCCCTGATCACTCGCCGGAGGATAAGGAGGAGGCGGAGTGCCCTGACGCGCCGGAGGAGGAGGAGGAGATGGAGGCGTCCAGTTTGTAAGCTTGATGTACTCCTTTGGCCATAGACATGTACTCCTCAAAGCAGGAACCAGCTTCTTCTC
The DNA here is from genome assembly GCA_022496015.1 of Hordeum marinum. Classification (NCBI taxonomy): domain Eukaryota; kingdom Viridiplantae; phylum Streptophyta; class Magnoliopsida; order Poales; family Poaceae; genus Hordeum; species Hordeum marinum. Next base: position 395,394,405 of record CM039672.1, read on the forward strand.
CCCTTCACCTGTATGGTAGTCAAGCTCGAGCTCATCAAATCCCTCCATTACTTCATCCACCATCACAACAGCATAGCCATGTGGAATCGGAAGGTAGTGAAAAGTTCCGTTGGGTTTAGGAGGTGCAACAGAGCCGAGAGGCGCCTTGAAAGTGAGGTTTCATAATTTTGTCCAAAGCTCGCAATGTTGAACCTCCGTGATAGTATCCATGGGGTATCTAGGAGCCGTGAAGTCAGGCTGAATGAGCTCTGTGGAAGCCATGCTGCTTCTTCGCTGAGATGTCGGGGTAGCTTTTGGGGTAGCTTCGTGCCGCTGAGATGGTTGGCCGGCAGCTCGCCTGCTCTCAAGTTCCTCTAGCTTTTCTAGTCTTGCATTAAGCTTATGCATGTCGCTCAGCTCCGCTTTCCTCTTTCTCTGTCGGCTTTTGTAACCGCCTACTTCAGCAAACCCAACCTTCCATGGAACGGGGCCTGGTGTGCCTCGTGTTTGTCCAGGGTGCTTAGGATTCCCGAGGGCCTTAGTCAGCTCATCCTTCTCTCTGTCGGGAATGAACGTCCCTTCCTGCACTGCGGTGATATACTTCTGAAGCCTCTTGACGGGTATTGCAAGTTGCTCATTCGTCCAACGGCACTTCCCTGTTTCAGGGTCCAAACTTCCCCCAACCCCGAAGAACCAAGTCCTTGAACGGCCTGGCCAGTTCCATGTCTCTGGTCCGACCCCTTTAGCAAGCAGGTAATTCTCAGCTTTGTCCCACAACGGCCGGGCTTTGAGGTAGCCACCTGACCCCGTGTGATGATGATACTGCTTCTTTGCAGCATTGTTCTTGTTTCTCTCAGACATTTTCTTACTCTTCTCCGATGTCTTGTAGGCCACAAATTCGGGCCAGTAATCTCTTATCTTCTCAAATCGGCCGATGAATTCTGGAGTCTTCCCTTTGTCGACAAACTTTGATTTCAACTCATTCTTCCACCTCTTCAATAGATCTGCCATCTTCTTAAGAGCACACGCCTTGACTAGTGGCTCTATAACTGGGTTATTCGGATCCTCCTCTAGCGGTAGGGTGAAATTTGCCTTCACCGAGGTCCAAAGATCATCTTTCTGTATATCGGTGACATAAGAAATTTTAGGGTTGTTGTCCTTAGGCTTATTCCATTGGTTGATTTTGATCGGGATGTTGTCCCTAACAATAGCTCCGCACTGAGCAGCAAATGCGTCCTTGGTCCGCTTTGGTTCAATCGATAGGACATCGTCCGTGGGTGCTGTGATCGTGAACCTTTCTTCCTTTCCCAACCTTCTCTTCGGGCTCTCGTCTCGTTACTGAAGTTTGCTCGATTCGGAGGTCTATATAAAAGAAGAAATAAGAGTTAATATATGTACATACCAAAACAATTAATGCATCAATTAGCTAGTCAACACATGCTTAATTAATATATATACCTCGTTAGACTTTGCAACAGCTCCCTCCTTCATTCGGTCACTAGAGTCGTCACTATGGCCTCCTTCTTCCTCTGGCATTCGGTGACCGGAGCCATCATGATCATGTCCTTCCTCCTCCATTGTTCGATCACCGGAGCAGTAATCCTCTCCTTCAAGACCAACGGTGTTGTTGAGAAACGACAAGACATCATCAAGACCGCCTCGGATTATGTCCACCAACAATTGTTCTGGTTCCAAGTCTCTTTGTCCATAGTTTCTGCAAATATTAAAACATGGCAATTAATATACTTCTCTACGATTTGGGGTGGCCTCGACAATGCTTCCAGGGTTAGGGGTGTCCCTCGACGCTTCTAGGGTTTGGTCGGGCGAGAGGGGATTCTCTTAAACTTTTAGGCATTTAACAAAATGGCGCCATTCTGGATGTGCAAAAACTGGTCCATATTTTTCCTGATCTCATCTACCCTTCTATATGTCACGTTGTCTAGTGTCAAAGGATTCAAGAAAACCACGGCTTCATCATTAGCCGAAAGTAACAGACGCATAATGGTACGAATCTCTCCAAAATTGTTTTGGAACGGAGTCCCGGATAGGATAATTAGCTTTTTGGTACGAAGTTTAGAAAGAGCCTTCCGAATATCGCTATTTGGAAGGCCGTTGCTGAAATTCGTACCGAAATGTGAATTATTAGGGTGGCCTTGATAGTTGGTCAGGCAAGCGTACCGCCTCTCTCTCATGCATGTCCAACATCCCCCCCTCATGTCGAAGTTATCGGGAAGTAAATGCATCCATCCATACACACATACATATATACATCCATCGGAGTATATTAACAGTAAATGCATACATATATACAAAAAATGCTATGAACAAAAAAATCATATTAACAGTAAATGCATACATATATACACACATACATATATACATCCATTGGAGTATATTAACAGTAAATGCATACATATATATATAAAATGCTATGAACAAAAAAATCTATGAACAAAAAAATGGCAGCGGCCGCGGCAACGCAGCGGCTGCGGCGGCGGCAGAACAGGGGCGGTGGCGGCGGCAGCGCGGTGGTAGAGCAGGGGAAGGGGAGCTCACTGTGGGTCGATGCATCGGGGCAGGGAGCGGCGGAGCAGCTGGCGGCGTCGGGAGCGGCAGACGGCGACGGGGAGCGGCAGACGGTGACGGGGAGCAGCGGACAGCGACGGGGAGCTCGGGCAGCCTGGCGGCGTCGATGTGCTCGACGTCGTCGAGGGCAACTCGTGGATGAAACTGAAAAATTTACAAGTGTTTGCTTATATACAGAGAGCATTGGTCCCGGTTCGTGGCACCAACCGGGACCAATGCCCACCTTTCATCCCGGTTGGTGCCACCAACCGGGACTAAAGGTCTATTTTCAGCAGCCCAAAGGGCGGGAATCCCACACCTTTGGTCCCGGTTGGTGCCACCAACCGGGACCAAAGGTCTCTTTTCGTCAGCCCAAAGGGCGGGAAGCAGAGACCTTTGGTCCCGGTTGGTTGCACGAACCGGGACCAATGCCCACCTTTGGTCCCGGTTGGTGGCACAAATCGGGACCAAAGGCCTGTGCCTGGCACAGCCGCGGTGCGGTGGATGTTTAGTCCCACTTCGCTAGCTGAAAGGCTTTGCAACTAGTTTATAAGCACGGATGCGCCTCCCACTTCGAGCTCCCCTCTAATGCAGGCCTACGAGGCTATACACACTGAATCTGCCTGTGGGCCTAGCGGGCCTTCTACGGGCCTGCATCCTGGCCCAACTAGCTGGTTGGGCTTCCAGTCGTATGCAGGCCATGGTGGCCCAGTAGGTGGCATTTTTTTCCATTTTTTTGCTTTATTTATTATTGTTTTGTTTTGTTGCTTTATTTATTATTGTTTTTTTGCTTTATTTATTTCGAGTGTGTTTTATCATTATATTATGTTTGCTATTAATGTTTTGAACAAAAAATACTTTCATATTTTAGATGCATAATTTCCATTATTTTTTTCTTGATTTATTATTGTTTTGTTTTTTTCTTTCTCTATTTCCAGTGTGTTTTATCATTATATTTTTTTCCTATTAATGTTTTGAACAAAAAATACTTTGGTAATTTTATTTGCATAATTTCCATTATTTTTGTTTTGTTTTTTGCTTTATTTATTTTTGTTTTATTTTTTTCTTTATTTATTTCCATTTTGTTTTATCATTATATTCTTTTTGCTATTAATGTGTTGAAGAAAAAATACTTTGATAATTTTAGTTGCATAGTTTTGTAAAAGCTTCTCGGTTCATTCTTTTTGCTATTAGTTCATTCTTTGAGCTAAATGACCCTCGGATTGAAAAGCACTTCAAATGAACTCTGAAAAGGTTGAAAGTTGTCATGGTACCACCATTTCACCCACTTAGCATGTTCTAAAAAGTTGAGAGGGTTATGGCAAAAACAGGATGCACTTCATGTACAAAATGGACAATCTCTTTCGAAGTTTCATGGTTTCAGACGAAAACTCATCTATTACAAAGGGATTTCATATTTTTTGAAATTACTTGAACTCCAGGATTTTTGTGTGTTCGGAATGAACCGTTCAAAGCCACATCATCAATTTTCAACCCTTTCTGACTTCATTTGGTATTTTTTTTCATGCATTTACTGATTTTTTTTGAGCTAAATGACCTGGAAATTGAAAAGCACTACAAATGAAATTTGAAGAGGTTGAAAGTTGGCATGGTATCATCATTTCACCCACATAGCATGTTATAAAAAGTTGAGAGGGTTACGGCAAAAACTGGATGCACTTTGTGTACAAAATGGACAATCTCTTTCGAAGTATCAGGGTTTCAGACAAAAACTCATGTGTTACAAAAGGCATTGCATTTATTCACATGTAACTGCAATGATATAGTTGTGGAGAGAAAGTCTTCACTTTTTCTTTGCTTGTGTCCTTTGCTTATTGCGCCATAACCATGGATAATCTTCATCGCTTAACAGGGTGCTTGGGTCAGCCTTGACTTTGAAGGGAGGAATTTCATGAAACTTTTCATAATCTTCAGACATGTCTGTCTTGCCCTCCAATCCTACAATGTCTCTTTTTCCTGAAAGAACTATGTGGCGCTTTGGCTCATCGTATGATGTATTCGCTTCCTTATCTTTTCTTTTTCTTGGTTTGGTAGACATGTCCTTCACATAGAAAACATGTGCCACGTCATTGGCTAGGATGACTGGTTCGTCTATGTACCCAAGATTGTTCAGATCCACTGTTGTCATTCCGTACTGTGGATATTCCTGTACCCCGCCTCTTGACAGATTGACCCCTTTGCACTGAAACAAAGGGACCTTGAAATCATGTCCATAGTCAAGTTCCCATATGTCCACTATGTAACCATAATATTGTTGGAAATATGCCCTAGAGGCAATAAATAAAGTGTTTATTATTATATTTCCTCGTTCATGATAATTGTTTATTATGCGTGCTATAATTGTATTGATTGGAAACACATTGCATGTGTGGATAAATAGACAACACTTTGTCCCTAGTATGCCTCTAGTGAACTAGCTTGTTGATCAAAGATGGTCAAGGTTTCCTAGCCATTGACATGTGATGTAATTTGATAACGGGATCACATCATTAGGAGAACGATGGGATGGACAGGACCCAAACTATAAATGTAGCATATGATCGTGTCAGTTTATTGCTACAGTTTTCTGCATGTCAAGTATATGTTCCTATGACCATGAGATCATGCAACTCACGGACACCGAAGGAGTGCCTTGTGTGTATCAAACGTCACAACATAACTGGGTGACTATAAAGATGCTCAACAGGTATCTCCGAGGGTGTCTGTTGGGTTGGCATGGATCAAGACTGGGATTTGTTACTCCATGTGACGGAGAGGTATCTCAGGGCCCACTCGGTAATACAACATCACAATAAGCCTTCCAAGCAATGTGATTAAGTGTTAGTCACGAGATCTTGTATTACGGAATGAGTAAAGATACTTGCCGGTAATGAGGTTGAACTAGGTATGGAGATACCGACGATCGAATCTCGGGCAAGTAACATATCGAAGAACAAAGGGAACATCATACGTGATTAACTGAATCCTTGACATAGAGGTTTGACCGATAAAGATCTTCGTAGAATATGTAGGAACCAATATGGGCATCCAGGTCCCACTATTTTTTATTGACCATAGACGTGTCTCGGTCATGTCTACATAGTTCTCGAACCCGCATGGTCTACACACTTAAGGTTCGGTGATGTTTCGGTAGTATAGAGTTATGCATGGTGGTGACCGAAGGTTGTTCAGAGTCCCGGATGAGATCCTGGACATCATGAGGAGCTCTGGAATGGTCCAGAGGTAAAGATTGATATATAGTAAGTCCTATTTTGGTCGCCAGAAAAGTTTCGGGCTCATCGGTAGTGTATCGGGAGTGCCGGTAGTGTACCGGGGGACCATCGGGAGAGATATTTCGTCCCAAGAGGCAACATGGGCTGTGGGAGGACTAATACCAGCCCTTAGTGAGCTGGCCAAAGTCCCACACAAGGCCCATCCGGCTGGGAAGAGATTCCTAAGTGGAAAAGGTGGGAAAAGGCAAAAAGGGTGGAAATAAGGAAGGAGTCCTAATCCTACTAGGAGTGGAGGAGGAGGACTCCTCCTCTCCACTTCGGCCGAAGCCTAGAGGGTCTGGCCCTTGCGCCAAGCCTCCTCCTCCTCTCCTCCTATATATACTAGAGGGTTTTAGGGTTTTGGTACAAGATTTTCAGCCACGTGCAACCCTACCATCTAGTTCGTAGTTTCTCCTCTAGATCGGTTTCAGCTGTGCTTAGGCCAAGCCCTGCTGAGATTACTCCACCACCATCGTTGCAGCACCGTCACACTGCCGGAGAACACGTCTACCTCCCCGCTCCCTCTTGCTGGATCAAGAAGGTAGAGATCATCATCAAGTTGTACGTGTGCTGAACGTGGAGGTGCCGTTCGTTCGGTGCTTGATCGGGACGATCGTGATTGGATCGCGGGACGCTCGGCGATTTGGATCGCGAAGATGTTCGACTACATCAACGGCGTTTCTTAACGCTTCCCGCTTAGCGATCTACAAGGGTACGTAGATCCACTCTCCCTCTCGTAGATGCTCGTCATCATGGATAGATCTTGCGTGTGCGTAGGAATTTTTTTGTTTCCTATGCAACGTTCCCCAACAAATATGTGTCCTTTCCCCTCTTGGTTGCTGCGTCAAAACGAACACCGCTGTTTTGGTTAGTGCTCTTTTGATCCTGGGCGATCGTGTAAAATGTATTCCCATTTATCTCGTACCCTTTGTAAGTCAATACAGTCGAAGATGGTCCCCTCGCCAACGAGTACAGCTCATCAGAAACAGTGTTGTCACCCATGAGACATGTTTGTAACCAACTGCCCAAAGTCCTGATGTGTTCATATGTAATCCAGTCGTCACACTACTCCGGGTGTTTGGAGCGCAGAATATTCTTGTGTTCATCGACATACGAGGTCACCAAGGTAGAATTCTGTAGAACTGTGTAGTGTACTTGAGACCAAGAATGCCCGTCCCTACATATTATTGAGGCCGCTCCTAGCGTGCCTTTTCCAGTGAGTCTCCCCTCATACCGCGATTGAGGGAGACCAATCTTATTAAGGTCAGGAATGAAGTCAACACAAAACCCAATGACATCCTCTGTTTGATGGCCCATGGAGATGCTTCCTTCTGGCCTAGCGCGGTTACGAACATATTTCTTTAAGACTCGCATGAACCACTCAAAGGGGAACATATTGTGTAGAAATACAGGGCCTAGAACGACAATCTCGTCGACTAGATGAACTAGGACGTGCGTCATGATATTGAAGAAGGACGATGAGAACACCAGCTCGAAACTAACAAGACATTGCACCAAATCACTCCTTAACCTTGGCAGAGTTTCTGGATCGATCACCTTCTGAGATATTGCATTGAGGAATGCACATAGCTTCACAATGGCTAATCGAACGTTTACCGGTAGAAGCCTCCTCAATGCAACCAGAAGCAGTTGCGTCATAATCACATGGCAGTCATGAGACTTTAGGTTCTGGAACTTTTTCTCTACCATATTTATTATTCCCTTTATATTCGACGAGAAGCCAGACAGGACCTTCATACTGAGCAGGCATTCAAACAAGATTTCCTTCTCTTCTTTGGTAAGAGCATAGCTGGCAGGACCTTCATACTGCTCTAGATGCATGTCGTCTTTTTCATGCACATGTTGTTGTTCCTCGCGTGCCTCTGGTGTATCTTTTGTCTTCTCATACACTCCCAAGAAGCCTAGCAGGTTCACGCAAAGATTCTTCGTCACGTGCATCACGTCGATTGCAGAGCGGACCTCTAGGTCTTTCCAATAGGGTAGGTCCCAAAATATAGATGTCTTCTTCCACATGGGTGCGCGCCCCGCATCGTCAGTCGGAAGAGATAGTCTGCCATGACCCTTTCCAAAGATTACTTGTAAATCATTGACCATATCAAGTATGTGATCACTAGTACGGAGTGCGGGCTTGTTCCGGTGATCTGCCTCGCCTTTGAAGTGCTTTCCTTTCTTTCGACATTGATGGTTGGTCGGAAGAAATCGACGATGCCCCAGGTACACATTCTTCCTGCATTTGTCCAAATATATACTATCGGTGTCATCTAAACAATGTGTGCATGCGTGGTATCCCTTGTTTGTCTGTCCTGAAAGGTTACTGAGAGCAGGCCAATCGTTGATGGTTACAAACAGCAACGCATGTAGGTCAAATTCCTCCTGTTCGTTCTCATCCAATACACGTACACCTCTTCCATTCCATAGCTGTAAATGTTCATCAACTAATGGCCTTAGGTACACATCAATGTCATTACCGGGTTGCTTAGGGCCTTGGATGAGCACTGACATCATAATGAACTTCCACTTCATGCACAACCAAGGAGGAAGGTTACACATACATAGAGTCACAGGCCATGTGCTATGCTTGCTGCTCTACTCCCTAAAAGGATTAACGCCATCTACACTTAAACCAAACCATACGTTCCTTGGGTCACCTGTAAAGTCGCTCCACTTTCTTTCGATCTTTCTCCACTGCAACCCGTCAGCGGGTGCTCTCAACTTCCCGTCTTTCTTACGGTCTTTTATGTGCCATTGCATCAACTCGACATGCTTTTTGTTTCTGAACAGACGTTTCAACCGTGGTATTATAGGAGCATACCACATCACCTTGGCAGGAACCCTCTTCCCAGTGCGCTGGCCCTCAACATTACCAGGGTCATCTCTTCTGATCGTATACCGCAATGCATCGCATACCGAGCATGCGTTCAAATCCTCGTACGCACCGCGGTAGAGGATGCAGACATTAGGGCATGCATGTATCTTCTGCACCTACAATCCTAGAGGGCATAGAACCTTTTTTTGCTTCGTACGTACTACCGGGCAATTCGTCATCCTTTGTAAGCTTCTTCTTCATTATTTTCAGTAGCAAACTAAATCCCTTGTCAGATACACCATTGTCTGCCTTCCATTGCAGCAATTCCAGTCTGGTACCGAGCTTTTTGTTGTCATCTTCGCAATTTGGGTACAACCCTTTTTTGTGATCCTCTAACATGCGATCGAACTTCAACTTCTCCCTTTCACATTCACATTCTCTGTGTGCATCAACAATGACCCGGCGAAGATCATCATCGGGCACATCGTCTGATTTCTCTTGATCTTCAGCTTCCCCCATTGCAGCATCACCGTATTCAGGGGGCACGTAGTTGTCATCATCCTCTTCTTCTTCGTTGTCTTCCATCATAACCCCTCTTTCTCCGTGCTTGGTCGAAACATTATAGTGTGGCATAAAACCTTTCTGAAGCAGGTGGAAGTGAAGGGTTTTAGAGTTGGATAAAGCCTTCGTATTCTCACAGACATTACATGGACAATGCATAAAACCATTCCGGTTGTTTGCCTCAGCAGCTTCGAGAAAATTATGCAGGCTCTTAATATACTCGGAGGTGCATCGATCACCGTACATCCATTGCAGGTTCATCTGCGTGCATTATATAATAAAGTGTATTAAAAACCATTACACCATATCATGAATAGAAGTGACCAAATTAATAGAAATTCACCATCACATTAAAGCAAAAGTACAATAGTGACCAAAATAAATACATATAGTTCATACATAGTTCTCATTATTGAACAACATATAGCTCTCTAGAGCATCTAATTAAAACATACATTGAAACAATGTAAAAAAATTAAATGCAACAACAAATGCGATCATAACCGCTACTAAGGTACCAATTGATCCAATGGCATAATGATACCAAGCCTCAGTATGAATGACATATTTTCTAATCTTTCTAATCTTCAAGCGCATTGCATCCATCTTGATCTTGTGATCGTCGACGACATCGGCAACATGCAACTCCAACTTCATCTTCTCCTCTTCAACTCTTTGTAATTTTTATTTCAAGTCATTGTTTTCTTTTTCAACCAAATTGAACTTCTCGACAAGAATTTCTATGTGGGTTGGAATTTCCGGTTCACATACCTCCTAGATTAAAAAATCTATGTCACGTTGGTCGGCATAATTGTCATAAACACTAAATAAAACAAACAGTTATAAAATATAATATATACCACATCCGAATCATAGACAGGACGAGGACCGACGGAGGCGGATACCAAAACCATCGCACTATATAATAACAAACAATAATAAAAGTAAGAAAATTACACAAGTATCTATCTAAATCATACAAGTAAGAATTTTTTTTTAGAAAGAAGATAAGAAGAAGAGGCTAACCACGGTGGTGCCGGCGCCGAGATGGGCGTGGACAATTGACGACGGTGAGGACGGGGACGGGACAGGACTGATCGCCAAACCTAGACAATCATGAGGAAAATGGAGCTTGGACAAGGAGCTTCTAGAGGAGAAAGCTTAAGTGTGGCTCGGGCATTTCATCGAACACCTCATGTGCATAGGAGGTGAGCTAGAGCACCACAAAGCTCTCCCACGGCTGGCCAAAAAAACAGAGCAGTGCACTGCTCTGCTCGCGGGCAGGGGGTATATATAGGCCAAACCATTGGTCTCGGTTTGTGGTTGGAACCAGGACTAAAGGACAACATTTGGTCCCAATTCCAGCCACAAACTGGGACCAATGATTGTGGGCCAGGAGCGAGGCCCATTGGTCCCGGTTCGTGTCTGGAACCGGGACCAATGGGGTCAGACGAACCGGGACCAATGGCCCACGAGGCCAGGCCGGCGCCCTAGCCTTACGAACTGGGACCGATGCCCCCATGGGTCCCGGTTCGTGAGTGAACTGGGATTAATGGGCTTTTCAGGCTGGAGCAAAACCCTGTTTTCTACTAGTGATTTGACTAGTTAAATTGTTGATCTAGAACTACACACATGCCATATATATACAACTGAACGGTGGTAGTACTAGATTTCATCGGTTGGTTGGGTGAAGATTAAGGACCTATCAATGAATGACATGTGCACTAATTTTGGGACCCGGTGGGGTTGGATCGCATGTGGAGTTAGCGTATTGCTGAGAATTTTCTTAACTGGTTGTTCTCGTTTCCGTGTGGCCCTAGCGTTTACATATGCTGATTTTAAAGATTTTCTTGTTGGTCACACGTTCCATCACCGCTGTGTCTTCGTGCAGATATTCTCTTTGCGTGTCCCCGGCTCTCTCGAACCTCTCATCTCTTCTAGATTTAGTGTTTAGGGTTCTAAATTTTTCTCTCTCGAAGAAGAAGAATCCCGCCCAATCCCGTGTTGCTGGCCGCCGCCACCGCTCACCGCTCAGCGCCCACCACTTATGACCTCTCCACTCCGTGCGCCTATAAAAAGTTGTCCAATCCGCATCTTGCCTATCCACCAGTTCCCAAATCCCAGCAATGCACCACCCAACCACTTCGACCATGCTGGAGTTCCACTATGGGGTCGCAATCTTCCCGACCGGCGTTGACTCCTCTTGCTGAGGTGGTGTCGTGCGTAGAAGACTGAGCAAGGGAGGCTCGAGGCGAAGGCGAGTCCGACCTTCATCAAACCCTTTCAAAAAGATGAGTCAGTTGGCCTAGCAAGTCTTGCGATAATATTTTGGAATAAAGTGTGATGTTCATTGTGTCATAGACCGTTTCACATCAATTTATTCATTGTTTCTATGTTTTGGGGGATGAGGATTTGTGGCACACACGGGTGGGACACGTGGATTTTGGTCGTACGATTGCATCAAAATTCAGAAATTAATTTGGTCTTTACATTTCCTTTAACCCTTAATTACCTAGATGGGTCCATGTGTGCAGTTTTTGGCAGCCCCACCTATCCCATCTCACATGCTTTTTATTCTAATTTTCAAATTTGAATGTATTATATCATTAAAACTAAAAATCCAATTTATATTTCGTTTGCATATTTGTGTTCCTTACTTCCTTGTGACGTGGGCTTTGAACAAGACAACTCTTGAATATGTTTTGACAAGTTTTGTAAGCTTCACCAAATTTCAACTACTAAAAGTTGATATTAAGTTTTAGAAACTGAACTTAAACCCTAAACCCCTAAGTCCCAAGCCCTAAATCCTAAAAGCATATGAAACTTGAAGACTAAGCCCGCAATTTCCATTGTCTTTTGAGCTAAGAAAAAAGCTCATATTCTGGCGCATTTGCTATTTGGCTGAAAACCTGAGCATTGTAAATGTTTTATGCCTCGTTCTTAGTTGAGGATGGGAACCCCGGCCCGGCAAAAAGAGAAAAATTAGGGCTAAGGAAACCACTTTCATTAAAAAATCATTCTATGATTGTGACTCGGTTAGATTTAGGACCCGAATATCCCGCGAATTCGATGAGGATGATAATTTTAGTTGACGAACATTTTAAATCCATCTCAGATTATCTTTTACTAGAAAATTATAATGCTTGCAAACTAGATTTCCCATCGTCACGCCAATATAAATTGCCGTAAAATACATTTGATTTGTCATGGCTAAAAAATTAACGTTAATTTTTTTGCATTTTCGTATATCTAACTATCTAAGGTCTGAATTGATGCTCGAAATCATGCATGCAATTAGACGAAACGTAGTTTGATAGTTAGAGCAGGGCTGAAAACCCGAGCACACTTCACTCGACAGGCCACATTTGACCAATCTTTGCATACAATATTTTCGCCATCGGATACAGACGCTCGGCAACAACAAGCTTCCATTTCCTAAAAATAGATTCACATTTACAAACCCTACCGAGGGTTATTTCTTCTTGTATAAGGATTGCTTTCTGCCCTAGCAAAAATAAGAGAAAATGAAGTACGTACAAGCGCGTCGGGTGCTACAGCTACAACATTGCTACCGCAATCAGGTAAGCTGGTCCCTCCTCCAATACGAAATCCGAGGTTCGCGTAATGGAGTAAGCGGCGGCGGCGGGTTGCCAATCGTCCTTTGCCACTGCCAGTTTAGCGAACCTCTGTCCGCCGACGGCAGCGGAGAAGTTGAAGCTGGGATTCGTCCGCAGACGTACGCCACCGTCGAAGCACGGCCGGGCCGCGTGTGCGCTGAAGACGGCGATCGACAGGGCGACGAGGAGCAGCAGCGGCAGCGCAATGGCTGACCGCGGGGTTGAGTAAGAATTGCGGGGTGCGAGACTATTTATCGAGGGCTCGATCGATCTCCGAACGGTTTGGGATTCTGTGCGTACGTTACGCTCCCTCGCCGACTCGGGTCCGGCGAGACCGAGACGGGCTCGGGACTTGAGGTTCGCCCACCTTGTCGCAGTTCCTGCACACAAGCTCGCACGGCGGCATGCATCCAACTTTTGTTTTTGCGACACCCCGACACGTCCTGACCATGCCAACACCCCACAGCGCATTTTAGCCGTCACCGACTATATTTCCGTCGAATGCACCACACATGATTCATGAAGACAAATGTTCTTCTCCATCAATTAATTTGCTCGACATCACTGGGCACTAATGCGCGGTCAGAGATTAGCACCGAGTTCCTCGCACTTGCACAAGCATCCACACCACACCGCACGACGGATCAGCGACTACTAAACTAGCACAACAGAAGCACCGACTCCCTCGTCAACCTAGATTTGCATCACTGCACATCAGAGATGAGCGACCAAGGTTTTGGATTCCGGATGAACAAATTTTCTCGTGGGGGCGGGGGGGGGGGGCGAGATTTCCGGTTACCACGGTTACCGAAAAATACCGAACAAATTTCGGACTAAATTTATAACTGAATTTGAATTCAAAATATTTTCAAGTTGAAATACATAAGACTTTAGCATGATTAGACAAGGAAAAGTATTAGTACTCAGTGGTATGTCCTGTACGCGCTAGCTGGTTGATGAGATCACGAGTTCGACTCTTGTTTGCATCCTTCAGCAACCTTTTCAGGCGGGTTAAAAGCATAGTTTTAAATAGCCCGTTATAACTTCACTATAGCCTTGCTATAGCCTTTTCAGCAAGGACCGTTAAATGAAGGTCCGCCGCTATTTGTCATGGTCCACTATTTAAAACATTGATTAAAAGACAGTTACCACCACGACACACCTCCACAGTTAACATTGTTAAATAAAAAAAATCGAATTTTTTTGCTCGGCATACATCTTTCTCGTGGAGTAGCGAGAAACGCGGTAACCGGTAACCGTTTTTATCGGGCAGTACCCAAAAGCTTGTGAGCGACTACTAAAGTAGCACCACAGATGGCTTACAGGACAGGACCACGGTCGTCGATCAGAGCCACCAAACGATCGCGCGGCAGCAAGGGCGGCGGCGGTGGCGGCACCGGAGACCCTGGAAACGCCGCTGCGCTGCAGTTGTGGTGGTCGTCGTCGTGGTGGTGGTGGTGGCGGCGTCGGTGGTGGCGGCGGTGGTCGTCGTCGTCGTCCTGGCATCCCGGGCTCGCTGGAGCCACCGCGGCCGCCACCTTTCCCGAAACCTCCACTGCCCCTCCGACTCCGAGCGAGCCTCCTCCTCCTCCGAAACCTCCACTGCCCACTTCGGCGAGGCAGCACGCGGCCTGGAGCTGCGCGGCCAGAGGAGAACCAGCAGCAGTCCATAGAGCGGCCTCCCCTCGCCTCTCATGGTCGCCTCCCCGGCCCCTCCTAGCTAGCTTTAGCCGGCTTCTTCCGCGCGTGGTTTGCTTGCCTAGCCTAGCTCCTCGCTCCCGCAGTATCGCTCGTCCTCTCCTCCCGGCCGGTGTGCTGGCGAAGGGCACGTTTTATGGTGATCTGGGGGTAGAGGGGGTGCAGAGCAGAGGAGGACGGGAAGGAGCGAGGAAGCTACGGTTTGGCAGAGTGGTGTGATGTGCATGTGGTGTGGTGTGGGGTTTTCTCGACATTGATGTCATTTCCGTGTTCATGGTAGGCGTCAGTACCGACGCGTCCACCGCTGCTATGGCCGGAAGAGACCGCTGCTATGCTTGCGCCCATCGTCTCCTCCGTCCTCTCGTGTCATGTTCTTTGCTACTTGAGCTTGCGGCCGGTCAAAGAAGCCCACGTGCTAACTGCTCGGGGTTCTTGATTCATACACACAGTAGTACAGTAGTGCACTTGGATTAAAAGTGAAGTGCTGGTATATCGTTGAACCTCATTGGCTAATGATAGCGTAGTGCTTAAAGATATGTACAAATCATGACCGAGGATTCACGGCCGAGTGCACTTACAGTATCTTTCCTCAGTTCAAATTCTCACGAAAACGAATTTAGATTTCTATTTATTCTTGAGGACCAACTTTGCTGATACTCATGCAATTTATCTAAAGAACCAGGCTTGGTTATTAACCAACATAAAAATCCCGATACTCATACATAATGATTGTATGCATTTTTAGTTGATGTAGAGACCGAAAAAATGAAATTTCTCCCATTTAAAGGGATCCTAAAAAAAAGGATCGGTCCCGCGTTGTCTCCATACCACTCGGGCGGCAGTCATCCCTCTTTCCTCCGCCGGCCGGCTCAAAGTCTGATTCTCTCGCCGTTCGGAGGACGTCGCCGGATAAAGCCCATGCAGCGACGGCGAGGACTTATCTTTGTGCAGCTGCGGCGGTGTAGTGGCATGCGGGCGTTTGTGGCAGATGTGTTGCGCGGTTGCGCGGCTGCGCCGCCGGCGATTTGAGCTGCACGGCGACCTGTGGTCTTGTCGGGGTCTTCCCTCCAGATCAAGTGGTCAATCAGTGGCTACACGTCGCAGCTTCTCTGTGCGGGGTTTCCTTTGACAGTCGACGTACAAGGGACTCCAGATCGTGGCTTGACAGGCATCACTTCGCATGCGTCAAGCACGTACAAATGTACGAGATTCATGCTTACACGGATGCACGGTGGCTCACCAGGCATCTCTTGGATCTTGGTGCATGGAACCGTCTGATGGCCCTTGTGGGCTCTTGGCGGCGCGCTTGATCCTGAAGTGCGGCGACTCCTTGCTACGGTTGGCGGCTTGGCGTCATGGTCCGAGTACGAATGCGTAGTCATCTACGACGACATCTTACCCAGGCATCGTTACTGTGCTTCGTGGATCCAATCAAGGTTTGCGGCCGGCAACCATGGATCTGGTGGTGAATGCCGGGACGCTATGATCCACGGCTTGGTGGTGGTGATTCACATTCGGTCGGCCAAGTGAGGTTACTGCACACTATTCTGCACTGACCTCCTACGGCTCCACGACGGGGATGGTCATTGCAAGATGTTCAACAATATTAATCTCAAGATTCAATGGTTGACTTCGGCAGTGCAATGCAAATTATAGGCGACGACTTGACGCAGAGGAATGGTTGTGCAGTTGCGATGATCACACCATATGTAGCTGCTGGGATCGTAAAAAAGTGGTGACGACAACACTTGCATGATTTCGATGGTGGTCGAAAGTGCGATATATCGACAAGAGGGGAGGTGAATATGCGACTTTTACAAATTCATCACTTAAGGAATTTCAACTTGGAGAATTTGAAATGTGATAAATAACTAGTAGCGGAATAAGTACTCAAGTGGATGAGGAACATAGCCACAACATAGTCATCATGATGAAATGAAACATGCACAGATTACAAGTAGCGTGATACATGATAAGCAGGTGAGGAATAAGGTAACTTCAAGAATTTGAGGTGAGAAAATTGTGAAAGTCTTCAGTCAAATTCTTCAAACAGTAATGATTAATTTTATCAACAAGTATACGAGAAATAGAGGTGTTGAGGAAATAAAACCAGGTAGCTCGATGTAGACAATGGTTTGATGACCCAGTTCCAACTGCTGTGACAGTCGTACGTCTGGTTTGGAGCGGCCTGGTATTTAAATCAGAGGACACACAGTCCCAGGACACGCAGTCCTTACCGTATTCTCCTTGAGCTAAGGTCACACAGTCCTCGCCCAACACTCGTGGTAAGTCTTCAGGGTAGACTTCCAAAACGCTCACAAACTGATCACCCGGCAATCCACAATTGACTGCTGGATGCTCTAGACCAAGGTCACTCCGTGATCCCCAATTGACTGCATGATGCACTAGACCATGACGCCTAACCGTCTGGAGGATACACAACCCTTGAAGGTAACAAGCGTCGGTTCCACACAGGAATTTCTTCAGTGATGCCCAATCACTTTGGGTTTGGTGGTTTGGATTTGGGTTTTCTCTCACTGATTATTTTCTCTTAAAGTCCTCGGATGATGGGTTGCTCTCAAATGACAAGTGCCAGTTCTCTCTCAGAGGAGCCAACCAACTAGTGGTTGTGGGGGGTGGCTATTTATAGCCAGGGTGCAACCTGACATGATAAGACATAAGTGCCCCCAATGATATGACCGTTATGTGGATATTATGATTGGGGACAGCTGGCGCTAAGCACAGCAACGGTCAGAATTTCGAACTATGAAAGTCCTCGGTCATATCATGTTTCTCACTTGTAGGCAATTCGCACTGGTGAAATCCTAACTTCTTAGTCAGATCAATTTCATCAGAGAGCAGAAGAACATCGTCTTTGTCACTGGAAAGCTTGACTGAACTGCAAGAGATTTCCAAAGGCTTCACTCGAAGGATTGGATAGGTTGAGGCTTTTGGAGTTGAGCATTAGTTGGAAAATTTCCTTAGTATTACCTCGGCCCCCTTTAACAGTACGGTGTTTCCTATGACTCAAAGAAAGGAAATGAAACTACGAAAGCAAAAGTCTTCACGCTTCATAGTTCTCGTTCATATCTTCAAGGTCACACCAACTTCTTCATTTTCAAAGTCTTCAGGGAATACCAAAGTCTTCAGCAAAGTCTTCAGTTGAAGACATACATTTTTAGGGGTCGGTAATCTCTGAATATATCAAACTCCTCATCGACTTATAGAGCCTATGTACACTCACAAACACATTAGTTCCTTAACCTATAAGTCTTCAATACACCAAAATCACTAAGGGGCACTAGATGCACTAACAATCTCCCCCTTTTTGGTGATTGATGACAAATAGGTTAAGTTTTCAACGGGGATAATACTATGAAGTGTAAATACTGAGTTTGAGGAATTTGATTGCAAGATATAGAAGAACTCCTCCTGAAGATGTGCATATTTGAGGAATTTGCTTTGGACTGCAAATGCATATGGTAGGTTAAAAACATGGAGAACTTCCTCTATATCTTGTAATTCATACACGCATTTAACATATGATATGAAGAATTTGAAATGCATGAAGAAAATGGTGTCTGACGAAATTCAGCATGCATGCATTAAGGTACTTGAGGAAATAAGCATGTTAAAAGCAGTTCAAAAGAGTCAGACCACCATCGGACTTAAGTTTACAACTCAAACATCAAAAGCTTCAGAAGAGTGAGAGTTGTAACTTAAACAAAAATAAGCCCATATATAGAGACCCGCTTGAAGACTAACTTAAATTTTCTCCCTCTTTGTCATTGAAGACCAAAAGGGACGAAAAAGTGAGGACTGGCGCTCCTTGAATAATTTCATCTTATTGGTGAAGAAGGAGCGCCAGTGTTGTCAGGGTGGTTTGTCGATGCAGGGCCCACCACAGTGTCGTCAATGTCCTCAGCTTCATCCGTCTCACGTGATGAAGAATATGAACTTGTGACCATCAGAAGAACTTTAACCTTCTTGAATTTCTTCTGAGGAGGATGAGACCAGTCAAAGTTTTGCTGAAAGTCCATGTCTTTGAGTTCCTCAGGAGTCTTGAGGTGTGCGAGAATGGCCCATGCGTGATTGAAGATTTCATGCACATAGTAGTGGTTTTTCCTCTTAGAGTTCTGTGTCACTGTTATGTTCTGAACAATGGAAGCCAACTGACGCTTGACCCACTTATGATTGCGATCGACTTTTTGATGAAGACTTATGAGAAGCTCATGATCAGTCATCACATGAGGGGTAGACTCTTGAGGTTTTTGCGCTGAGGCCTTTGCTTCAGAGTCCTGGGTTGTAGTGCCATCATTGGTGGAGAAGGATGCAGCTTTGCGAAACTAACCATTCAATGGATGAGTGCCTTCATCAATGACAGCCTTGCCTTTTCCTTCAACTGAGGCAATTGTGTTGTTGAGGACTTAAATCGGGGGAAAGAAGCCAAAGTGATTCTGGAAGTCCATCTTGAAGGGAACTGAAGACTTTTATCTGATGAACTTCATGATCCAAGGTGCATAAGGCTTTAGTTCAAATGGGGCTAGTGATGCATTCGCCAATGTCCTCATAAAGAAATCATGGAAGTTGATGGGAATCCCATGAATGATGTTGAAAAGGATATTCTTCATGACTCCCTCCACTTCTTCTTCTTCAGAGTTGTGGCCCTTCTGAGGACATAGGTATTGGTGAGAATGCGGTAGACCGTCCTGGGCACATAGAGCAAATCCTTCACAAGGAAGGTTGTTCGTTGAGGTTTTCCAGGAGCCAAAGGCTTCATCGGCACTTGAATCAGTTGATTGGGTAGTGCAGGTTCATCAAACATGCGGCGTGCATCTTCTGAAGGAATTGGGACAGGGACTGACCGAAGCAATTCAGATGTTGAACCTGTGAGGTGAGTAGATCCGGTCATCCAGTCCAAGACCCAGGAGTTGATGTCAGTGGCATCACCTGTGATGTGCAGTGTGACATAGAATTGAAGAATTAGCTCTTCATTTCAATCGCAGATGTCCATACAGAATGGAAGGATTCCTGCATCGTGAAGAACTAAAAGCACCGGTGTGAAGGATGGAACTGTTTCCATCTCAGCATGATGAATTTGGTGGTGCTTGAAGACTTTCTTCTTGTCGAACAAAACTGATGCATAGTAATTTATCTGAGTTGGAATCCAGAATCTGGTTCGACCGGCCCTTGCTGAGTCATATGGATTGGGACCACTGAAGAATATGTGCTCATTGAAGAAATTTGACTTGAGGAATTTGGGACGCTTTGAGACTTTGAATGACATCCTTGGCTTCGGCTGGAGGTTTGGCTTGAAGCGTCCCTTGATCTCTTTAGGCATAGCTGGAATTTTTTCAGACTGAGGAATTTGCGGAGCATTTTCCTCAGTAGCAGTTGGAGCATCAGAGTCATCAGCTGATGCAGCTTGATTTTCTTCAGTGACTGGAGCCGCCATGTCATCAGATCCTTCATGAATTTTTTTCAGTCTGGGCAGGGGACTGGGGAATCTGTGACAGAGGAGTGGTCATTGGGGAATTTGGGTTAGCAGTTTCCCAATATTCGTCATTTATGACAGGAGTTGTCTTGCTAATGTCCACATCCTCATCAATTTCTTCAACGTCGGCCTCTTCAGCAGTAAACTGAGGCTAGGGCGAGGATACTTGTGGAGTTGAAGCATTTGCTTCAACATCAATGTCTTCATCAATCTGCTCTGTCGAAGCAGTGGAATGATCTTCTTCATCTTCATCATCTGAGATGACATAGTCAACGCCAAATGGAATTATCTCACAGGCTGGTGCTGAGGAGAATTGAGTGGCATCTAATGGTTCTGTTGAAGATTTTGGGACAGTCTTCAACTTCTTCACAGGTGAGGAATCTGAGTTGAAGCTTTTCTCTTTAAGGCCTTCTTCTCAGCAGCCTTAGTTTTCTTCACTTCTGATGCAGAAGGAAGGTTGACTGTCTTCATCTTTGAAGATTTGGGGGTGTCAGTGGAGGGTTAAGGGGCAGCAGTTTCTTCAGGCACGACTGATGCAGTCGTCGTTGTCTGTTCAGTTTCATCAGGCGCACCAGTGGAGGGTGTCCTAGCAGGTTCTTCAGCGGTCTAACTTTCTTCAGCAGCGCTGGCAGTTTCCTCAGTAGGGTGAGTAGTTTCCTCAGCCTGAGGAATTTGTGGCTAGGAGCGAGATGCAACCCTTGAGTTGTGATCATTGATGACTTTATCAGCAATGTTAACGAAGCGAGCCTTGGCGCCTTGCCAATCAGCATAGTATGAATTGAATTCCTCACTGAGGCCTTTGATTTCAGACCGCACCTTCACAAGTTCCTCAGGAGACAGGTTCAGAACATTTTTCTTCAAGTAATGCTCTTTCTTGTACTGAGCCTTCTTGGTTTGTCCGGACTTCTCATACTTCCATTTTTCTTCAGTGATGAAGGCAGTGAGGACATGATCTGGACCAGGAGGCAGCTTCAAGTCATCAATAGGCGTTTTGGGATCCTTGTGCCAGATGTCAATGAAGTTCAGCACAATTTTAGGATCAAGCAAAAGAGGAATTTGGGATCCCTTTGCTTCAGCCGCTCGTTGTTTCTTGTTTCTGATGATTGCTTCCAGTTCCTCATCATTAGCTTCATCTGAGGAATCTGATGGTATTATGAATGCCACCTTCTTGGGTTGAGGTCTTAGTCGAATGCCTCATCCAGCTGTTGCTTTCATTTTCCTCAGAGAAGGACCGCTTGAGGAATGTGCTTGGGCTGAAGAACTTGCTGATGCCCCAGAAGCAATTGAGAATCCCTCGGTCCTTTGGCATGATGCAAGATGCACACGAGTTGAGGACTTAGCTGCAGCAGCCGAGGACTGAGTAGCTATCGATCCAGCGGTTGAGGCTTTGAGGGCTGAGCTTGAGGAATCTGCTGTGATGACTTTGATGATGAAGGATTTGGCTTCACAGCAGATTTCTTCATCATCCTTTTCTTCGGAGCACTTGCAGAGGCTCCGGTAGTGGCAGCAGCAGCAGCAGAGTCTTCATTGAATTTCTTCGTGCAGCTTCGGCAGTCCTCTGAATTTTGAGTTGACGCTTTGCCCACTCAGCGGGAAAGTCTTCACCGCGAGCAACACTTGTGGGATCAACTTCTTGATCATCAGCAGGAGGAGCCCTATTGCAAGGGGGTTTGAGAGCGAATTTGTTCATATATTTGGGAGTGACATGGTTATATTCTTTCCACTCCCTCACCCACCTCCGTTCAATCCTCTGAATTTTGATTTTCCTCTGTTCTTTTGTTTCTTTGCCATGTATGGATTCATTTGGTGTACAGTAACCAGCATACAAATGTTCAGGTATCTCAAAAGCAGTGTTCTATTCAGCTTTCTTTCCACCTGTCTGTGGCTTCTTCCCATTAGTCATTTTCTTCAGCTAAGGATTTTGAACTCTTAAGGATTCTGAAGAACTGCACAGTTTTTCCTCAACAAACGCTGCAAATGAGTTAAGTTGATGAGAACCTAGTGATTCATCAGCGGACATGTTTGTACCTGTGAACAGAGTATAGGTGCGAGGAATTTGAAGAGGTCATATGCGTTCTCAGAAATTTTTCAATAAAATCAGGTGTGAGGAATTTGACCATGCACTAGTGCAGAACCGGCCTATAGTCGCGGTTCGTAAGGGCCTTCAGTGCCGGTTCTAGAACCGGCACTAAAGGGTGGGGACTAAAGCCTACCCCCCTTTAGTGCCGGTTCAACACGGTCCGTCACCAAAGGCCCTCCACGTGGCATCCGACAACGTTGTGGGCTGGGGGACCTTTAGTCCCGGTTGGTAACACCAACCGGGACTAAAAGTATTGAGTTTTTTTAGTTTTGTTTTATTTTTCCTTTTAATTCTTTAGGGGTTTATGAATTAATTATGGTTATACAAATTTTGATACAGTACCAATTAAGTGGTTGTTATATCATTATGTTCATGATAAATTATTATATCATTGTGAGGAAGAAACATGGATTTTATTCATCCAAATGAATAAAAAGTGATCAAAAGTTGAATTAGTAGGACGACGATCCTACTAATTCAACTTTTGGTCACTTTTGATCCATCCACATGAATCTAATCTGCTTTCCTTCCCCCAATGATATAACAAATCATCATGATAATCATGATCAACATCATCATCATATTAATATAAAAACTCTTGCATCATATCATCACCAACAACACTATAGCTAATAATCATCATAGTCATTACCACCAACTCCTCGTCATCATCATCATCAACTCTAACACATTGTAGCACATAATAACACATTGTACCTAAGACCTATTCCTCTCTCATAGGACCTACTCTACCCTCTCTTAGGTACAATATCATAAAACAAGATAGGCCCTGACTCTCCATTATGGAGAACGGAGATCATCCTGTCTCCAATTCTTGGCCTACACACAATGTTGCTTCCAAGTAGCTCTCTACGATTGACCATACATTTTTTCCAATCTTTGATTGTCATGTCTTCGTCGGTTTTAGAAATCCGATATGGACAGCAGTGATGCGTAGGCTGACCTGGCCATGGTGGCCCTAAGCTCATAACAACAACGCGACCTCTCGGAAACATCAGATGACGCACACAATCCTTCAGGATTTTCTGTTGAAAACATAGTAATAACTTTGTAGTTAGCAATGTAGTTTAGTTTTAGAAGAATTTATGCAAAAGATGCACGGATGTCGTAATAGTAGAAAATCTTACCATGCAATCTCCATGGGTGTTACCGTAGTTCACCACGTGCACTAGTGGCACGTATTGACCATAATGTGGAGGAGTTTGATAATAGCTATTGTAATTCTCAAGATGATTAATAAATGCGGTAAGATGATCTTTCTCCTTACAAGTTAATTCTGCTTCATCATTGTAGTAGTACGTTCTGTCTACCATCTTCCGTACATTTTTTGAAGAATGAAAATAAGCTGACAATGAAAATAAGTTATCAACTATTTTTAAATAAACAATATAAGTTACTTAATAAATATGGTTGAGAAACTCACATAGTGGTAGAACTGGAGGCGTCTGCACATCGACCCAGATGTCGATATTACCTTTAGTTTCATCTTCTGGACGGATATCATAGGTGATAAGCATATTAGGCTCAAATGCATAAGCCTTGCATAGTGCTCTCCAACTTTTGCATTCAAAATAGCAGTAGGTGTCTGCATGGTACAATTTTACGGCAAAAGTATAACTATGCTCGGTCCTCAAGTGAACTATCTTTACCGCCATATTTTTTAGGATTGAAACCAATCTTATCCAAGACAGCAATTCTTGCATGGTAGGGATACGCTAGTAGAATAGTAAAAAAATAAAATTATAAGTTGAAGCAAAAGAAGCAGAAGTCATGCTTAATTACGAAAAAAGACTTGTCGTTGTGACTTACTGTATCCACTTTGAAGGTCTCATCCAGCATGATGTTGAAGCGCCTACCATCAACTAGGAAATGCTTGTCACACAGGTCGCGCTCGTCTTCGCAATATTCGCACATAGCGAATTCCCTTTCGTCGTCGGACATTTCCTATGTTCATAGTTGAACATTGAAAATCGATCCAAGGAAACTACAAGAAAACTGATCAACACACAAATCAATATTATTCAATATGCAATAGGTTGACTTTAGGTCTGTCGAGTCTTTCCTTCCTAAACTTTCATCTCACGTATATGGTGGGCGCACTCCTTTTCTTATTGCGACCGTCGGTGATGGTGGCTCCTCCATTCGTCCCAGGGTGCATTACACCAAAATGTCTAGCACACTGGAATGAAGGAGAAGCCACCCCCACGACAACAGTCGGGATTCTTCCTCTCTCATATATATATATATATATATGGTGGACACTCTCCCTCACTGAAAGATACACAAGGAGCCGAAATAGACGTAAAGTCAACCTGTTCCATATATTGAGCAATGACAGAGAAAAATGCAACATTAAAATATGCAACTTTTGCAAATACTAATTGCTATACATTGGATCAAATGTCAAAATTCATCAACTTTTTTCTATACATGTATTGGATCAAAATGTAAAAAAAAATCTAGGTTATAACTACCCTAATAATATTCCATTCTCAATAAAAATCCAATTAAGCAATATTATATACTTCTAAGCAACATTTTAATAGGTTAGGGACATTATATACTTTCAATTAAGCAAAAAAAATCTAATTAAGCATATATACTAATTAAACATATATATTAATTAAACACTAATTATAGAAAAACAATATTATATAAAAAATTCAAAATTCATCTAATTAACATTTATATATCTAAAATGTTGGGGAACGTTGCATGGTAAATAAAAAAAATTCTACGCACACGCAGATCAATCCATAGTGATGAGCATCTACGAGAGGGAAAGTGGATCTACATACCCTTGTAGATCGCTAAGCGGGAAGCGTTAAGAAACGCGGTTGGTGTAGTCGAACGTCTTCGCGATCCAAATTGCCATGCGTCCCGCGATCCAATCACGATCCGTCTCGCGATCTAATCATGACCCATCCTACGAACTTGATCACGATCCGTCCCACGAACTTGATCACGATTTGTCCCATGAACTTGATCACGATCCGTCCCACGAACTTGATCACGATCCTTCCGACCTAGCGTCGAACGGACGGCACCTCCGCGTTCAGCACACGTACAACTTGATGACGATCTCTACCATCTTGATCTAGCAAGAGAGAAATTCTGGCAGCATTACGACACTCCGGCGATGGTGGTGGAGCAATTCCGGTAGGGCTTCGCCTAAGCACTGCAGAAATCCGATCTAGAGGAGAAACTATGCACTGGAGGAACGGTTAGCATGTGGCTGTATAAAACTAGTGCAAAAACTCTAAAACCTCCAGTATATATAAGAGGAGAGAAGGAGAGGCCTTGGCACAAGGGACAAGGACTCCTTGCTTCGGCCGAAGGAGAGAGTGAGAGGTGGAGTCCACCTCCAATCCTAGTAGGACTAGGATTCACCCTATTTTGCCTTTTTTCCACTTTTTCGCTTAGGCTTTTTTCCTCCAGCCGCATGGGCCTCTTGTGGATGTTCCACCAGCCCACTAAGGGCTGGTTTACACCCTCTTACAGCCCATGTAGCCTCTTGGGTCGAAATACCCCTCCCGGTGGCCTCCCGGTACACTACCGGCACTCCGGTACACTACCGATGAGCCCAAAACTTTTCCGGCGACCAAACCAGGACTTCCTATATATGAATCTTTACCTCCGGACCATTACGGAGCTCCTCGTGACGTACGGGATCTCATCCGGAACTCCTAACAACCTTCGGTTACCACCATACATAACTCTATACTACTAAAATGTTACCGAACCTTAAGTGTGCAGACCCTGCGGGTTCGAGAACTATGTAGACATGACCGAGACACCTCTACGGTCAATAACCAATTGCGGGACCTAGATGTCCACATTGGTTCCTACATATTCTACGAAGATATTTATCGGTCGAACCTCTATGTCAAGGATTCAGTTAATCCCGTATGATGTTCCCTTTGTTCTTTGGTATGTTACTTGCCCGAGATTCGATCGTCGGTATCTCCATACCTAGTTCAACCTCGTTACTGACAAGTCTCTTTACTCGTTCCGTAATACAAGATCTCGTAACTAACACTTAGTCACATTACTTGCAAGGCTTATTGTGATGTTGTATTACCGAGTGGGCCCTGAGATACCTCTCCGTCACACGGAGTAACAAATCCCAGTATTGATCCATGCCAACTCAATAGACACCCTTGGAGACACCTGTAGAGCACCTTTATAGTCACCCAGTTACGTTGCGACGTTTTATACACACAAGTCACTCCTCCGATGTCCGTGAGTTGCATGATCTCATGGTCATAGGAACATATACTTGACATGCAGAAAACAGTAGCAATAAACTGACACGATCATAAGCTACGTTTGTAGTTTGGGTCTTGTCCATCACATCATTCTCCTAATGATGTGATCCCGTTATCAAATGACATCTCATGTCCATGGCTAGGAAACCTTAACCATCTTTGGATCAACGAGCTAGTTCAGTAGAGGCTACTAGGGACATTGTGTTTGTCTATGTATCCACACATGTATGCATGTTTCCAATTAATACAATTCTAGCATGGAAAATAAACAGTTATCATGAACAAGGAAATATAATAATAAACACTTTATTTATTGCCTCTAGGGCATATTTCCAACAGTCTCCCACTTGCACTAGGGTCAATAATCTAGCTCACATCACTATGTGATTTACATTGTAATGAATCAAACACGCATGCAGTTCTGGTGTTGATCATGTTTAGCTCTTGGAAGAGGTTTAGTCAACGGGTCTGCAACATTCAGATCCGTGTGCACTTTGAGAATATTTATGTCCTTCTCCTCGATGTAATATCGGATGGAGTTGAAGCGTCGCTTTATATGTCTGGTCCTCTTGTGAAACCTTGGTTCCTTGGCTAGAGCAATGGCACCAGTGTTGTCACAGAACAGGCTTATTGGATTCAGTGCACTGGGCACTACTCCAAGATCTGTCATGAACTGCTTCATCCAGACACCTTCCTTCGCCGCCTCCGAGGTTGCGATGTATTCCGCTTCGCACGTAGAATCAGCTACCACGCTTTGCTTGGAACTACACCAGCTTACCGCTCCCCCGTTAAGAATAAATATGTATCCGGTTTGTGATGTAGAGTCGTCCGGATCAGTGTCAAAGCTTGCATCGACGTAACCCTTTACGATGAGCTCTTCATCACCTCCATAAACGAGAAACATTTCCTTAGTCCTTTTCAGGTACTTCCAAAGTCCATACTTTGTTTTCATACATGGATCCCATCTCGGATTTCATGGCCTCTAACCATTTCTCGGAATCCGGGCCCATCACTGCTCCTCCATAGCTCGTAGGTTCATTGTTGTCCAACAACATGACCTCCAAGATAGGGTTGCCGTACCACTCAGGGGTAGTACGTGGCCTTGTCGACCTACGAGGTTCAATATAAGCTTGATCCGAAGCTTCATGATCATCATCATTAACTTCCTCTTCTACCGTCGTAGTTTCCACAGAAACATCTTTCTGTGCTTCGCTACTTTCTGGTTGAAGTAAAGGTTCAATAACCTCATCAAGCTCTATTTTCCTCCCACTCAATTCTTTCGAGAGAAACTCTTTCTCAAGAAATGTTCCGTTCTTAGCGACAAACACTTTGCCTTCAGATCTGAGATAGAAGGTATACCCGACTGTCTCTTTCGGGTATCCTATGAAAACGCATTTCTCCGCTTTGGGTTCCAGCTTTTCAGGCTGAAGCTTTTTGACATAAGCATCACATCCCCAAACTTTAAGAAACAACAACTTTGGCTTCTTGCCAAACCACAGTTCATATGGCGTCGTCTCAACGGATTTTGATGGTGCCCTATTTAAAGTGAATGCAGCTGTCTCTAATGCATAACCCCAAAACGATAGTGGCAAATCAGCAAGAGACATCATAGAACGCACCATATCTAATAAGGTTCGATTACGACGTTCGCGCACACCATTACGCTGTGGTGTTCCGGGCGGTGTCAACTGTGAAACAATTCCACACTGTCTTAAGTGACTGCCAAACTCATAACTCAGATATTCACCTCCTCAATAAGATCGCAGGAACTTAATCTTCTTGTTACGATGATTCTCAACTTCACTCTGAAATTTCTTGAACTTTTCAAACATTTCAGACTTGTGTTTCATTAAGTAAATATACCCATATCTACTTAAGTTATCAGTGAAGGTGAGAAAATAACGATATCCACCACTCGCTGTAACATTCATTGGACCGCACACATCAGTATGTATGATTTCCAATAAGTCACTTGCCCGTTCCATTGTTCCAGAGAACGGCGTTTTAGTCATCTTGCCCATGAGGCATGGTTCACATGTATCAAGTGATTCAAAATCAAGTGACTCCAAAAGTCCATCAGCATGGAGCTTCCTCATGCATTTTACACCAATAAGACCTAAACGGCAGTGCCACAAGAAAGTGGTACTATCATTATCAACTCTACATCTTTTGGCATCAATGTTATGAACATGTGTGTTATCACTATCAAGATTCAGTATGAATAAACCCCTAACATTGGGTGCATGACCATAAAAGATATTACTCATATAAATAGAACAACCTTTATTCTCTGATTTAAACGAGTAACCGTCTCGCAATAAGCAAGATCCAGATATAATGTTCATGCTTAACGTAGGCACTAAATAACAATTATTCAGGTTCATCACTAATCCCGATGGTAATCGAAGAGAGAGCGTGCCGACGGTGATCATATCAACCTTGGAACCATTTCCCACGCGCATCGTCACTTCGTCCTTTGCCAGCCTTCGTTTATTCCGTAGTTCCTGCTTTGAGTTGCAAATGTGAGCAACCGAACCGGTATCAAATACCCAGGCACTACTACGAGAGCTAGTAAGGTACAGATCAATAACATGTATATCATATATACCTTGTTTGTCGTTGGCCGCCTTCTTGTTAGCCAGGAACTTGGGGCAGTTCTGCTTCCAGTGACCAGTTCCCTTGCAATGAAAGCACTCAGTTTCTGGCTTGGGTCCATGCTTGGGCTTCTTTACAGGAGTAGCAACTGCTTTGTCATCCTTCTTGGTTTTACCCTTCTTGCCCTTGCCCTTGACTTTGCCATTTTTCTTGAAACTAGTGGTTTTATTGACCATCAACATTTGATGTTCTTTCTGGATTTCAGACTCAACGACTTTTAGCATCGCAAACAACTCGGTGACTAACTTGTTCATCCCGTGCATGTTATAGTTCATCACAAAGCTCTTGTAACTAGGTGGCAGTGATTGAAGAACTCTGTCAGTGATCGCCTCTGGCGGAAGGGCAATTCCCAACTCCGCTAGACGAGTGGAATACCCAAACATTCTGAGTATATGTTCACTGATAGACCCGTTCTCTTCCATCTTGCAAGCATAGAACTTATCGGAGGTTTCATACCTCTCGATCCGGGCATTCTTCTGAAAGATAAACTTCAACTCCTGGAACATCTCATATGCTCCATGACGTTCAAAACGTCTTTGAAGTCCCGGTTCTAAGCCATACAATATCGCACACTGAACTATTGAGTAATCTCAAGTACCTGCCTCCCAAGCGTTCTTAACGTCTTCGGAGGTCATGTCTTCTGGTTGGTCACCAAGCGGTGCATCAAGGACATATGATTTCTGGGAAGCCATGAGGATAATCCTCAGATTATGGGCCCAGTCAACAAAGTTACTTCCATCATCTTTCAACTTAGCTTTCTCTAGGAACGCATTAAAACTCAGGGGTGCTACTGCATGAGCCATTGATCTACAACATAAAAATGCAAAGTTCACTTTAGACTATTGTTCAAGATAATGAGTTTAGTTAATCAAATTACTAAAGCTCCCACTCAAACTGACATCCCTCGGGTCATCTGAGTGTCACATGATCCAAATCCACCAACTCAAGTCCGATCATCACGTGAGTTGAGGTGGCTTAAATGGTGAACATCATTATGTTGATCATATCTACTATATGACTCATGTTCCACCTTTCGGTCTCTTGTGTTCCGAGGCTATGTTTGTACATGCTAAGCTTGTCAAGTTTAACCCGAGTGTTCTGCGCGTGCAACAGTGGCTTGCACCCGTTGTATGTGAACGTAGAGTCTATCACACCCGATCATCACGTGGTGTCTCAACACGACGAACTTTCGCAACGGTGCACATTCGGGGAGAACGCAATTTATCTTGAAATTTAAGTGAGGGATCACCTTATCATGCTACCGTCGTACTAAGCAAAACAAGGTGCATAAAAAGGATTAACATCACATGCAATTCATAAGTGACATGATATGGCCATGAACTTGTGCTTTAGATCTCCATCTTGAAAGCACCGGCATGATCTCCATCCTCACCGGCACGACACCATGATCTCCATCATCTTGATCTCCATCAACGTGTCGCCATCGGGGTTGTCACGCCATGCATGCTTCTACTACTATTGCTACCATTTAGCGATAAAGTAAAGCATTACATAGCACTTAATGATCGACACGCAGGTCATACAATAATTAAAGACAACCCTATGGCTCCTACTTGTTGCCATACTCATCGACATGCAAGTCGTGAAATTCTATACATCACATGATCATCTCATACATCACATATATCACATCATGTAATTGGCCATATCACATCACAACATACCCTGCAAAAACAAGTTAAACGTCCTCTAATTGTTGTTGCATGTTTTACGTGGCTGCTATGGGTTTCTAGCAAGAACGATTCTCACCTACGCATAAACCACAACGGTGATACATAATTTGCTTTCCAACCTTCTCAAGGACCGCCTTTGTCGAATCCGATCCAACTAAAGTGAGAGAAACTGGCACCCACAAGCCATCTATGCAACAAGTTGCGGTCAAGGGAACCGGTCTCTCGTAAGCGTACGAGTAATGTTGGTTCGGGCCGCTTCATCTCACAATACCGCTGAACCAAAATCCGACCAAGGGAGGAAGCAATCTAAGCATCAACGCCCACAAACCTTTTGTGTTCTACTCGAGATCTCATCAACACATAGACCTAGCTCTGATATCACTGTTGGGAAACATTGCATGGGAAACAAAAAAAATCCTATGCACACGCAGATCTATCCATGGTGATGAGCATCTATGAGAGGGAGAGTGGATCTACTTAACCTTGTAGATCGCTAAGCGGGAAGCGTTAAGAAACGCGATTGATGTAATCGAACGTCTTCGCGATCCAAATCGACGTGCGTCCCGCGATCCAATCACGATCCGTCCCACGAACTTGATCACGATCCGTACCATGAACTTGATCATGATCCGTCCCACGAACTTGATCACGATCCTTCCGATCTAGCGCCAAACGGACGGCACCTTCGCGTTCAGCACACGTACAGCTTGATGACGATCTCCACCGTCTTAATCCAGCAAGAGAGAGTGGAGAGGTAGAAGAGTTCGCTGGCAGCATGACGGCGCTCCGGCGATGGTGGTGGAGTAATTCCGGCAGGGCTTCGCCTAAGCACTGCAGAAATCCGATCTAGAGGAGAAACTATGCACTGGAGGAACGGGTAGCACGTGGCTGTAAAAAACTAGTGAAAAAACCGTAAAACCTCCAGTATATATAAGAGGAGAGGAGGAGAGGCCTTGGCATAAGGGCCAAGGCCTCCTTTCTTCGGCCAAAGGAGAGAGGGAGAGGTGGAGTCCACCTCCAATCCTAGTAGGACTAGGATTCACTCTATTTTGCCTTTTTCCACTTTTTCTCTTAGGCCTTTTTCCTCCAGTCACATGGGCCTCTTGTGGATGTTCCACCAGCCCACTAAGGTCTGGTTTACACCCACCTACAGCCCATGTAGCCTCTTGGGTCGAAATACCCCTCCCGGTGGCCTCCCGGTACACTATCGATGAGCCCGAAACTTTTCCGGCGACCAAAACAGGACTTCCTATATATGAGTATTTACCTCCGGACCATTCTGGAGCTCCTCGTGACGTCTGGTATCTCATCCGGGACTCCGAACAAACTTCGGTCACCACTATACATAACTCTATACTACCGAAACGTCACCAAACCTCAAGTGTGCAGACCCTGCGGGTTCGAGAACTATATAGACATGACCGAGACACCTCTACGGTCAATAACCAATGGTGGGACCTAGATGTTCACATTGGTTCCTACATATTCTAGTATGATACCTCTCCGTCACACGGAGTAACAATCCTAGTATTGATCCATGCCAACTCAACAGACACCCTCGGAGACACCTGTAGAGCACCTTTATAGTCACTCAGTTATGTTGCGACGTTTGATACACACAAGGCACTTCTCTGATGTCCGTGATTTGCATGATCTCATGGTCATACGAACATATACTTGACATGCAGAAAACAGTAGCAATAAACTGACATGATCATAAGCTACGTTTGTAGTTTGGGTCTTGTCCATCACATCATTCTCCTAATGTTGTGATCCCGTTATCAAATGACATCTCATGTCCATGGCTAGGAAACCTTAACCATCTTTCGATCAACAAGCTAGTTCACTAGAGGCATACTAGGGACATTGTTTTTGTCTATGTATCCACACATGTATCCATGTTTCCAATCAATACAATTCTAGCATGGATAAAAAACAGTTATCATGAACAAGGAAATATAATAATAAACACTTTATTTATTGCCTCTAGGGCATATTTCCAACATAAAATTCATCTAACATTTCTATAACTTAAAGTATAAAAAACTAAAAAAACATTCATCTAAAATTTATATATCTAATTCATCTAACATTTATATAATTAAAAGTATAAAAACTAAAAAACTAAAAAAAACAAAAAATAAGAAAATGTGCGTGTGTGCGTGTGTGTGTTCATGCATGTGTGTGTGTGTGTGTGGGCTCGATCGATGGGAGGGCAACCATGGCGGCAGGGGCTCACAGCGGGGCGACGGGCGGCGAGGCGAGGCGACGGTGACAGCAACAACGACGGCGACGACGACGGAGCACGAGCTCAAGGAGGGGGTGGCACGCGACGGTGGCGGCGAAGGCATCGGGGCGGCGACGACGTGGGCGGCGACGGCGTGAGCGGCGACGGCGTGAGCGGCGCGGCGTCGGGGGCGCGCAGGCGGCGATCTCTTGTGGTCTAAGAGACGAAGAAAGCAGAGGGAAACTGAAAAAATTTCAACTCTTGCTTATATAGGAGTATCTTTAGTCGCGGTTGGTGGATCGAACCGCGACTAAAGGGTGCTCTTTAGTCGCGGTTGGAGCCACCAACCGTGACTAATGGTGAACTTCACCAGCCGAAGCGGCGGGAAGCGAAACCCTTTAGTCGTAGTTGGAGCCTCCAACCGCGACTAAAGGGTGTTGTGCCAGGCGAGTAGTTGTAGGAGATATGCACTAGAGGCAGTAATAACAGTTATTTTGTATCTCCAAGTTTGTAATGAAAGTTTATGTTCCATACTATAACTGCAATGATTCTCGAGTCTACAATAACCACGAGGCTTGGAGGGAAACTCATGTGCACGTGTGGTATAATAAACGGTAAATTGAATTCCTAGTCTAGCCTCTAAGACTGGCTCAAGTATTGCATGATGATCATGTTTTCCTGATCATGGGCATGGCTATGCCAGCAATTTTGAGGGCACGATGTTGGTAGAACACTTGTGTTGAATCGATCCGAATTGATGTTATGTTATGAGATACATTCGTCACAAGTTAATGGTTAATAACACAGAGATGTTTAACGTTTGCATAATTCCTTAGACCATGAGAGTATCGAGTTTCTTCATGCTTGCTTCATGAACTTTGGGGTTTGTTAAACGTCATCCGTAATTGGGTGGCTATTACGGCGGCTTACGGGTTCATGGAAAAGTATGTCAAGTAACTTGATAGCTCAAGATTGGGATTTGCTCCTCCGACGATGGAGAGATATCTCTGGGGCCCCTCGGTGTTACTGTATCCATCATCGTCTGGCCAGACAATTTGTGATTTGATCATGGGGATGCCGGAACACAGGAATGAGAAAAGAGAACAATACCGGCAACGAGGTAACTAGCATAGTGGACAAGTTGTTGATCCACGGGGATGCCAACATGTCTCACCTCGGGTAATTGTAACATATCGCAAGGCGACAGGAATAGCACACGACAACTGGAGGTTCACTCAAATATTCATTCGTGTGGGTATAGGGGTCAATATGGGTGTCCACGGCTCCGATGTTGATCATTGATCGGAAGGGGTTCCGGGTCATGTCTATACTTCACCGAACCTATAGGGTCACACGCTTAAGGGTCATCTATCTGCTGAATTCTAGAGGGGGGGTTTGAGAGAAAGTCACCGAAAAAGTTTCGGTGACGACGGAAGAGTTTCGGAGAGAGAACACCGAAAGAGTTTCGGTAAAACCGAAAAGTTGTTTCGGAATATAAGATTAGGCCAAAATGGTTTCGGCACTCACCTGGAAATTCGTATAGGGTCTCGGAATTGGTCTGGGAACTTCTGGGATTTTTCTGGAGAAAAAACCCGGAAATGTTCCGGAGCCGCTGAAACTGCTGTTGTTGTTTTTCGTTGATGAAAACCACCATACCGGAAATGTTTCGGCATGAGCCTAGAATAATTCTAGAGGGTACCGGAAATGTTCTGGGACTGTCGGGATTTTTTCAGAAGAAACGATCGCGGAAAAACATCTTGTCTCAGCACGAGGGGACAAGATCCCATGAATCGGGGGTTGCATGTTTGGTGGCTTTTTGTCTAGGGAACACCCATGTTTCTAGGAGACATGTTGGTGTCTTGTTGCCCCTCCCCCATGGGGGGGGCAAGGGTGTGGCCGGCCATGAAGGTCTCCTCCATGGGGCCCCACTTGCCTTACCTTTTTGCCTTACATGTGGGACATGTTGCTAGGGCAATTTTGGTATTTCCTCCTCCACCCCACCCCTTTCCTTGGCCTATAAAAGGAGGAGAGATGGCTGACATTTGAGATCATTCTTGTGATCTCATACACATTTTTTGCTTTGCAAGCTCTCTCTCTCCCTCCCACAAAAAGAGTCTTTCGTAGAGCCGAAAGGCTGTCTGGGTTCCGGCAGGAACTAGTACTGGACGGCGAATCCCTGCCGGATAGATGACACCGTATGTGTGCAACCCCGTAGAGAGGTTGTAGTTTTGATCGTTTGCCCGAGGGGCTGTTCGTGTGTCCTCCCGTAGGGCTGTCCGAGTCTCCGTTCAAGTTTCGAGGGTCCTCCCAAAGGGCTATCCGCGACATCGTCCGAGGGACTGTCCGACCGCTTCCCGAAGGACTGTCCGATGAGGGAGTACATTCTCGCGGTTGGGAGGTTGTAAAGTCCTAGCTGCGGGGATCTGCACCAAAGATCTCCATCGACTCTTCTTCCGCTGTGCTTCGAGCCGGTACGGATCAAATCAAACCTTGTATGCAGTCTCCATAGTGGTCCTGGGCATGCTCGCTATACCAGAAATTTTTGTTTTCTGTCGCGTTCCCCAACAGTGGCATCAAGAGCCAGGTTATGAGTAGATGCATGTTATGAGCTAGAATACATGAGATGTATGCGTATTGCATAGTATAATTTTGTAGTAGATGAGATCTATTGATGAAAATTATTTTTGCGGGTAGCAGATGAAATCTGTTACCCGATGTTCCTGTTGCTTCCCATGAATTTGCGTAGTCCTGATCTTGACGGCATGGTGGAATCTTACAAAGTTCTGGCAATCCGCGATCCTTTCATGCTGATCCTGAGTATGCTGATTGATAGATCAACGAAGTGCTAACAGTTCTTTGGGTTCCACCATAGTCAAAGAAAGATGGATGTCTCGCAGACGAAAGGGCAATGCAGATATGATCTGCACGGGGGGTCATGCGTATGACGAAGTTTAGTATGGGGCTCGAGATTTTATTATCTCGTGTTTCATACACCCTGGAAAGTTAATCTAGCAACTTGAATTATCATACTTGATGATAAACGTAGGTAGCTGCGGTTTGAGTCAAAACCTTAGAAGCCACGTAAAATAAAATTTTGTATAAACCGATTAGAGGCGTCTAACTTGGTTTTGCAGGATGGTTTGCATGTGATGTGGTATAGAAATGCTCATATTCAATTTGATTATGTATGAGATGGCTATATGATGTAATTAACATGACATGCGTGTCATGATTCGGCATGATGGCTGGAGCCATGTGATTGCACTTTAATGACCTGCGTGTCAACCTTATGCAATGCACTTATTTTATTAGCTATAGAGATAGCAATATTATCTGGTGCATCAGCAAGGTGGTGGCAATCTTCGCAAAGCTGAACACCGACGCGAATGTCGAAGACGAAGAAATACTTGACTTCTCCGTTAGAAGGGGCTATACCATATCATGCTAATTATGAATTCCCACAGATGTTTATCCCTTATGTTGCACCCTTCTTGATTGCGTGGTAGTCGCTTTTTATTAGGGTGATCTCTCACAAAAATATCAAGTAGTTAGTGTTCTTCCAAGTGTAGCACCGTCACGTCACCTATCTTTTTGGGGTGCGTCATGTCACACGGGTACGAACAATTAGAGAAGTGTGAGGCGGGTGAGTTGAGACCTCACAGCAAGATCACTTGGTTGTCTTGACGTTCAAGCATGACCGTCATGAGCTTGGAACACATGCATCGAAAGATGAACAAGAGTCACATAGAGATGTGATTGGCAAGTTGGCCTACCGGTTAAGATTTTTGTCATCAGTGGTGTTACACCAATGGCAA
Source organism: Hordeum marinum (assembly GCA_022496015.1). NCBI lineage: Eukaryota > Viridiplantae > Streptophyta > Magnoliopsida > Poales > Poaceae > Hordeum > Hordeum marinum. The sequence continues at coordinate 395,431,178 of CM039672.1, forward strand.
ACAATCAAGACACGGGTCTTGAATCACTTACAATCAATTCTGAGAGATATTGATTTGAGTGGGAGCGCACTTTAGAATAAAAATTGTTTATTCACCAGTGCAAAAAATCATTATGAACAAAGTCTAAGTAAACTTGTGTTTTCCGTTGTAGATCAAATGGCTCGCAACACCGCGTTCAACTTAGGCCCTATGTTAGAGAAAGAAAAGTTAGCTACGAATGGAAACAACTATGCGGACTGGATCCCTACCCTGAGGATTGTCCTCCGGGGTGCTAAGAAAGTGTACGTGCTTGACAGACCTCTTCCTCCTAAACCGGCGGCAACAGCCGCGGCAGACATACAAAATGTTTGGGCCACTAAGGATGATGATTACAACTTAGTGCAGTGCCTCATGCTGTCTTGCATGAGTTCAGATCTTCAAAAAAGTTTTGAATTCCATAACTCCTTTGATATGATCAAGGATTTGGATGCTCTTTACAAGTTTAATGCACGGTCTGAACGTTTTGACATCATGAAAATGATGGCGGAGACCAAGATGGCTGAGGGCAGTTCAGTTGGCGAGCACGTAGTCAATATGATTGGCTACGCTGAAAGGCTTAAAATCCTGGAATTCCCACTTCCAGAAGAGCATGTTATGGACTTGTTGCTAGGTTCACTCCCCCCATCTTATGGCGGTTTTATCATGAACTACAACATGAATGGGATGGACAAAATAGCAAATGAGGTGCTTGCCATGCTGAAAACTACTGAAGGAGGACTATAGAAAAATCGCAAGCAAGTGTTGCTTGTGAATAAAACTGCCAGTTCCAAAAAGAAAGGCAAGCCAAAGAAGGGCAATGGTGCCGGTAAGACCGGTTTCCAATGCAAATCTAAGGGCGGAGCCAAGAATGAAACTGAGTGCTTCTACTACAACGGCACATGTCACTGGAAGAGAAACTGCAAGAAGTATCTGGAAGATAAGAAGTCCGGGAAAACCAGAAAAGGTATAATTGTTATACAAGTTAATGTCATTGATGTTTTGCTTGCTAGCGAAAATTCTAAGTCTTGGTTATTTGATACCAGATCGGTTGCTCACATTTGCAACTCGATACAAGGGCTTCAGAAGGTGCGCAAGCTGGCAAAGAATGAAGTCGTGATGCGTGTCAAGAACGGTGCTGAGATCACCGCTCAAGCCGTCAGCATTATGCCTCTACATCTCCCTTCAGGATTTATTTTGGAACTTAGTAACTGTTATTTTGTTCCGTTGTTGTGTAGAAACATTATCTCTGGATCATGTTTAGTACACGATGGGTACTCCTACAAGTCTGAGAACAATGGTTGTTCACTTTATTGTAAGGATATGTTTTATGGATTTGCACCCATTGTTGGGGGCCTTTTCATACTGAATCTTGAATATGAAAATTATGTCTTTAACGTGAATGCTAAACGCCTTAGGAAGGTTGATACCACCACCACTTTCATGTGGCACTGTCAACTTGGCCACATCGGAAAGAAACACATGCAAAGACTCCATAAAGATGGAATTTTACCGTCCCTTGATTTTGAATCATTTGACACATGTGAAGCTTGCTTGATGGAAAAAATGACCAAGACGCCGTTCACGGGTCATCCTGAACGGGCGAGTGAATTATTGGAAATAATACATAGTGATGTATGTGGTCCAATGAGCACAATCGCACGGGGTGTGTATTTCTACTTCGTACCTTTTACTGATGATTTAAGTAGGTATGGATATATCTACTTGATGAAGCATAAGTCGGAAACCTTTGAAAAGTTCAAAGAATTTCAGAATGAGATAGAAAATCATCGTAACAAAAGGATTAAGTTTCTGTGGTCTGATCGCAGAGGCGAATATCTTAGTCACGAGTTTGGCCAACATCTGAGTGACTGTGGAATCGTTTCACAGCTTATGCCTCTCGGAACTCCACAGACAAATGGAGTATCGTAGAGACGTAACCGAACCCTGTTGGACATGGTAAGTTCAATGATGTCCTTTTCAGATCTACCGATATCTTTTTGGGTCACGCACTACTCACTGCCGCTCATACACTTAACAGAGCACCGTCTAAGTCTGTTGAGACGACGCCATATGAGATAAGGCACGGGAAGATACCCGACCTATCATTTCTCAAAATTTGGGGTTGTGAGGCATACGTAAAGCGTTTACAGCCAAGCAAACTTGATCCCAGATCAGACAAATGTTACTTTGTAGTATCCCACGGAGACAGTTGGGTATTCTTTCTATCACATCTTCGAGAGCAAAGTGTTTGTTGCAAAACATGGAGTCTTTCTTGAGAAAGAGTTTCTCGCTAAAGAAGTGAGTAGGAGGACAGTACAACTTAATGAGATTAGTGAATCTTTGGCAACCATTGATATGGCTAATGAACCGGATGTAATTCCGCAAATTATCATATGATGCGGAAACTTTAGACAATGTTGTAACTGAACCGCGCAGATCAGGTAGGGCTATGGTGGGGCCTAGCTCAAGGGAATGGCACAAAGCCATGAGGTCCGAAATGGAATCCATGTACGAAAACCAAGTTTGGAACTTGGAAGAACTTCCAGATGGCATAAAACCCATTGGTTGTAAATAGATTTTCAAAAGAAAGACGGACGCGGATGGTAACATTACTATGCACAAAGCTAGACTTGTCGCAAAAGGGTTCACACAAGTTCGAGTAGTGGACTACAACGAGACTTTCTCGCCCGTAGCTATGCTTAGGTCTGTTCGAATATTACTAGCAATTGCTGCTTATTTCGATTATGAAATATGGTAGATGGATGTCAAAACGGCTTTCCTAAATGGAAACCTTGAATAGGATGTATACATGATACAGCCAGAAGGTTTTGTCGATCCTAAGAATGCTAGAAAAGTATGTAAGCTTCAGAAAGCCATTTATGGTCTGAAGCAAGCATCAAGGAGCTGGAACATTCGTTTTTATGAAGTGGTCAAAGAGTTTGGTTTCATCAGGAATGATGAAGAATCTTGTGTTTACAAGAAGTTTAGTGGGAGCACAAAAGCATTTCTAATCTTGTATGTGGATGACATATTGTTGATTGGAAATGATATGAATTTTCTTAGCGAAATAAAAGACTCATTGAAAATGAGTTTTTCAATGAAAGACTTAGGTGAAGCGACATATGTATTGGGCATCAGGATCTATAGAGATAGATCAAGACGCCTAATAGCACTTAGCCAAAGCATGTACATTGACAAGGTGTTGAAAAGGTTCAACATGGAGAACTCCAAGAAAGGCCTACTCCCCATGTCACCTGGCACAGTGCTTTGCAAGAATCAGAGTCCTCGGACCCTCGATGAGCAAGTACAAATGAATGATATTCCATATGCTTCGGCAGTTGGTTCTATTACGTATGCCATGCTATGTACAAGACCGGATGTTTCCTATGCGCTAAGTGTTAGCAGCCGATACCAAGGTGATCTAGGATTGGAACACTGGGCCGTAGTCAAGGGTATTCTTAAGCACCTCAGAAGGACCAAGGATTTACTCCTTGTGTACGGAGGTGATGAAGAGCTCATTGTAAGTTGTTACACTGATGTAGGCTTCATGACTGACCCAGATGACTTCAAATCTCAATCTGGCTATGTTTTCATATTAAACGGCGGCGCAGTTGATTGGAAAAGTTCCAAACAAAAGACTATGGCGGATTCCACGATGGAGGCGGAATATGTTGCTGCTTCTGAAGCCTCCAAGCAAGCTGTCGGTATCAAGCAATTTCTTGAAGACCTTGGTGTGGTTCCAAGTGCTCTGGACCCGGTGGAGATCTATTGTGATAATAGTGGCACCATGGCTCAGGCAAGGGAGCCATGTTCGCACCATAAGACAATGCATATTCAACGCAAATATAAACTCATTTGACATCATGTCGAAGAAGGTTTAGTGAAAGTACGCAAAGTTCACACGGATCTGAATGTGTCAGACCCGATGACAAAGCCTCTACCACAAGCAAAGCATGAGCAACACTGGATAGCCATTGGTGTTAGGGAAGCCATGTAACTAGATTATGACTCTACTGCAAGTGGGAGTCTGTAGGAGATATGCCCTAGAGGCAGTAATAACAGTTATTTTGTATCTCCAAGTTTGTAATGAAAGTTTATGTTCCATGATATAACTACAATGATTCTCGAGTCTACAATAACCACGAGGCTTGGAGGGAAACTCATGTGCATGTGTGGTATAATAAATGGTAAATTGAATTCCTAGTCTAGCATCTAAGACTAGCTCAAGTATTGCATGATGATCCTGTTTTCCTGATCATGGGCATGGCTATGCCAGCAATTTTGAGGGCACGATGTTGGTAGAACACTTGTGTTGAATCGATCCGAATTGATGTTATGCTATGAGATACATTCATCACAAGTTAATGGTTAATAACACAGAGATGGTTAACGTTTGCATAATTCCTTAGACCATGAGAGTATCGAGTTTCTTCATGCTTGCTTCATGAACTTTGGGGTTTGTTAAACGTCATCCATAATTGGGTGGCTATTACGGCGGCTTACGGGTTCATGGAAAAGTATGTCAAGTAACTTGATAGCTCAAGATTGGGATTTGCTCCTCCGACGATGGAGAGATATCTCTGGGGGGCCTCAGTGTTACGGTATCCATCATCATCTGCCCAGACAATTTGTGATTTGATCACGGGGATGCCGGAACACGGGAACAAGAAAAGAGAACAATACCCGCAACGAGGTAACTGGCATAGTGGACAAGTTGTTGATCCACGAGGATGCCAACATGTCTCACCTCGGGTAATTGTAACATATCGCGAGGCAACAGGAATAGCACACGGCAACTTGAGGTTCACTCGAATATTCATTCGTGTGGGTATAGGGGTCAATATGGGTGTCCACGGCTCCGATGTTGATCATTGATTGGAAGGGGTACCGGGTCATGTCTATACTTCACCGAACCTATATGGTCACACGCTTAAGGGTCATCTATCTGCTGAATTCTAGATGGAGGTGTGAGAGAAAGTCACCGAAAAAGTTCCGGTGACGACGGAAGAGTTCCGGAGAGAGAACACCGAAAGAGTTTCGGTAAAACCAAAAAGTTGTTTCGGAATATATGATTAGGCCAAATGGTTTCGGCACTCACCTGGAAATTCTTAGAGGGTCTCAGAATTGGTTTGGGAACTTCTGGGATTTTTCTGGAGAAAAAACCCGGAAATGTTTCGGAGCCGCCGAAATTGTTGTTGTTGTTTTTCACTGATGAAAACCACCATACCAGAAATGTTTCGGCATGAGCCCAGAACAATTCTAGAGGGTACCGGAAATGTTTTGGGACCGTCCGAGATTTTTTCAGAAGAAATGATCGCGGAAAAACATATTGTCTCAGCACAAGGGGACAAGATCCCATGAATCGGGGGTTGCATGTTTGGTGGCTTTTTGTCTAGGGAACACCCATGTTTCTAGGAGACATGTTGGTGGCTTGTTGCCCCCCCCCATGGGGGGGAAAGGGTGTGTCCGGCCATGGAGGTCTCCTCCATGGGGCCCCACTTGCCTTACCTTTTTGCCTTACATGTGGGACATGTTGCTAGGGCAATTTTGGTATTTACTCCTCCACCCCACCCCTTGCCTTGGCCTATAAAAGGAGGAGAGATGGCTGCCATTTGAGATCATCCTTGTGCTCTCATACACATGCTTTGCTTTGCAAGCTCTCTCTCTCCCTCCCACGAAAAGAGTCTTTCGTAGAGCCGAAAGGCTGTCTCGGTTCCGGCAGGAACTAGTTCTGGACGGCAAAGCCCTGCCGGACAGATGACACCGTATGTGTGAAACCCCATAGAGAGGTCGTAGTTTCGATCTTTTGCCCGAGGGGTTGTTCGTGTGTCCTCCCGTAGGGCTGTCCGACTCTCTGTTCGAGTTTCAAGGGTCCTCCCGAAGGGCTATCCGCGACATCATCCGGGGGACTGTCCAACCGCCTCCCGAAGGACTGTCCGACGAGGGAGTACATCGTCGTGGTTGGGAGGTTGTAAAATCCTAGCTGCGGGGATCTGCACCAACGATCTCCACCCACTCTTCTTCCGCTGCTCTTCGAGTCGGTACGGATCAGATCAAACCTTGTATGCAGTCTCCATAGTGGTCCTGGGCATGCTCGCTATACCGGAAATTTTTGTTTTCTGTCGCGTTCCCCAACAGTAGCGGGGAGGAAGTTTAGTCCCACCTCGCTTGTCGAGAGGAGCTCGCATCGGTTTATAAACCCCGTCGCGGCTACCGTGTCGAGCTCCTCTCTTAAGCATGCCTTCTAGGCCTACCTCACCTTTGCGCCTGTGGGGCCTACTGGGCCGTGCGGTCCTGTGTCTTGGCCCAACAAGAGGTTAGGTTTCTAGTCGTATGCAGGCCATGGCGGCACAGTAGGCAGGCTTTTCTTAATATAGTTTTTTGTTTTTTTGTTTTCTGCTTTATTTATTTTGTTTTGTTTTTGAGTTGTTTTTTGCTTTATTTAGAGTTTCTTTGTGAATCCTTTTTCTTTAGGTAAAAAAGTTATAAACTTTCTCTTGGTGCTAGTAGTTTTCAAATTTGAATAGTTTAAATTTGAATTATTTGAAATTTGTGTGAATCACTAGTTTGTGAATAACTTTAATTCAAAAATAGATTTTTCAGTGATTCTTTTTTCTACTGTTTAATATTATCATGTTTTATCATTATATCCAATTTGGTAATTCTTAGGTTATTTAAAAAATGAAATGCCTTTGTAACAGGCGAGTTTTCGTCTGAAACCCTGATACTTCGAAAGAGATTGTCCATTTTGTACACGAAGTGCATCCAGTTTTTGTCGTAACCTTCTCAACTTTTTAGCACATTCTATGTGGGTGAAATGATGATACCATGCCATCTTTCAACCTTTTCAGAGTTCATTTGTAGTGCTTATCAATTTCAGGGTCATTTAGCTCAAAAAATCAGTAAATGCATGGAAAATAGCAAATGAAGTCGGAAAGGGTTGAAAATTGATGGCCTCCATTCGAATGATCCATACTAAACGCACAAAACACATAATTACACCACTATTACAAAGATCCCCTTCGGTTTGTCCGAAGTGGGACTTTCTAGAGATATCTATATATATATATAAGTCCGGAAACTAACTAGAGAAGCCGGTCACATCCTAGAGTGGGATCTTTGAGTGTAAAACTTTTTCTTCGCGTGTCCCTATGCGTCATAACCATGGGCAACCTTCATCATTTAACTTGATGCTCGGGTCAACATTCACTGTGAAGGGAGCAATTTCATGAAACTTTTCATAATCTTTTGACATGTCTGTCTTATCCTCCGCTCCCACGATGTTTCTTTTCCCTGAAAGAACTATGTGGCGCTTTGGCTCATCGCATGATGTATTTGCTTCCTTATCTTTTCTTTTTCTCGGCTTGGTAGACATGTCCTTCACATAGAAAACCTGCGCCAAATCATTGGCTAGGACGAAAGGTTCATCTGCGTACCCAAGACTGTTGAGATCCATTATTGTCATTCCGTACTGCGGGTCTTCCTTTACCCCACCTCCTGTCAGATTGACCCATTTGCACCTAAACAAAGGGACCTTCAAATCAAGTCCATAGTCAAGTTCCCATATCCCCTCTATGTAACCATAGTATGTGTCCTTTGGCCCATTGCTGTTTGCTGCATCAAAGCGGACACCACTGTTTTGGTTGGCGCTCTTTTTATCTTGGGAGATCGTGTAAAATGTATTCCAATTTATCTTGCACCCTTTGAAAGTCAATATATTTGGAGATGGTAACTTGGACAGCAAGTACAGTTCATCTTCAACAGTGTCATCATGCACGAGACGTGTCTGCAACCAACCAGCGAAAGTCACCGTTTGTTCATGTGTAATCTAGTTGTCAGACTTCTCCGGGTGTTTGGAGCGTAGAATATTCTTGTGTTGCTCGATATACGGAACCACCAAGGCGGAACTTTGTAGAACAGTGTAGTGTGCTTGTGCCAAAGAATGTCTGTCCCGGCATATTAGTGATTTCTTTCCTAGCGTGTCTTTTCCACCCAGTCTGCGCTCATGCCGCGATTCAGGAACACCTATCAGCTTAATGTCACGAATAAATTCAACACAAAACTCAAGTACCTCCTCTATTTCATGTCCCTTGGAGATGCTTCCTTCTGGCCTAGCACGATTATGAACATATTTCTTTAAGACTCCCATGAATCTCTCAAAGGGGAACATATTGTGTAGAAATACAGGACCCAGAATGGCAATCTCCTCGACTAGGTGAACTAGGACATGCGTCATGATATTGAAGAAGGATGGTGGGAACACCAACTCGAAACAGACAAGACATTGCACCAAATCATTCTCCAACCTTAGTAGGATTTCTGGATCGATTACCTTCTGAGAGATTGCATTCAGGGCACATAGCTTCACAATGGCTAATCGAACGTTTTCCGGTAGAAGCCCCCTCAATGCAACCAGAAGCAGTTGCATCATAATCACATGGCAGACATGAGACTTTAGGTTCTGGAACTTTTTCTCTGTCATATTTATTATTCCCTTTATATTCGATGAGAAGCCAGACGGGACCTTCATACTGAGAAGGCATTCGAAGAAAATTTCCTTCTCTTCTTTGGTAAGAGCATAGCTGGCATGACCGTGAAACTGCTTTGGATCCATGCCTTCTTTTCTGTGCATACATTGCTGGTCCTCCCATGCCTCCGACATATCTTTGGTCTTCCCATACATGCCCAAGAAGCCTAGAAGGTTCACGCAAAGATTCTTCGTCATGTGCATCACATCGATTGCAGAGCGGACCTCGAGGTCTTTCCAATACGGTAGGTACCAAAATATAGATTTATTCTTCCACATGGGTGCGCGTTTGTCAGTGTCATTCGGAACAGATTGTGCACCAGGACCCTTGCCAAAGATTACTTTTAAATCCTTGACCATATCAAGTATTTCATCACCCGTACGGTGGCGAGGCTTCTTCCGGTGATCTGCCTCACCTTTGAAATGCTTGCCTTTCTTTCTTACGGCATGCCTGCTCTAAAGAAATCAATGATGCCCCAGATACACATTATTCTTACATTTATCCAAATATATAATGTCTGTATCATCTAAACAGTGCGTGCATGCATGGTATCCCTTGTTTGTCTGTCCTGAAAGGTTACTGAGAGCAGGCCAATCATTGATGGTTACAAACAACAACGCATGTAGGTCAAATTCCTCCTGATCTTTCGCATCCCACGTAGGTACACCTTTTCCATTCCACAGTTGTAAAAGTTCTTCAACCAATGGGATTAGGTACACATCAATGTCGTTGCCGAGTTGCTTGGGGCCTTGTATGAGCACTGGCATCATAATGAACTTCCGCTTCATGCACAACCAAGGATGAAGGTTATAGATACATAGAGTCACAGGCCATGTGCTATGATTGTTGTTCTGCTCCCTAAAATGATTAATGCCATCTGCATTAAAACGAAACCATACGTTCCCTGCATTCTTTGCAAAGTCCTTCCACTTTCTCTCGATTTTTCTCCATTGCAACCCGTCAGCGGGCACTCTCAACTTCTAGTCTTTCTTACGGTTTTTGTTGTGCCGTCGCATCAACTTGGCATGCTCTTTGTTTTGGAACAAACGTTTCAACCGTGGTATTATAGGAGCATACCACATCACCTTGGCAGGAATCTTCTTCCTGAGGCGCTCGCCCTCAACATCACCAGGGTCATCATGGCGGATCTTATAGCGCAATGCACAACATACCGGGCATGCATTCAAATCCTCGTACTCACCGCGGTAGAGGATGCAGTCATTAGGGCATGCATGTATCTTCTCGACCGTTAATCCTAGAGGGCAAACAGCCTTCTTTGCTTCGTACGTACTCTCTGGCAATTCGTTGTCCTTTGGTAGCTTCTTCTTTAACATTATCAGCAACTTTTGAAATGCCTTGTTAGATACACCATTCTCTGCCTTCCATTGCAGCAATTCCAGTGTGGTACCCAGCTTTTTATTGTCATCTTCGCAATTTGGGTACAACCCTTTTTTGTGATCCTCTAACATGCGCTGCAACTTCAGCTTCTCCTTTTCACTTGCGCAGTTTCTCTCTGCATCGGCAATGGCCCGACCAAGATCATCATCGGGCTCATCTGATGCCTCTTCTTCAGCTCCTTCCCTCATTGTCATCTCAGCTTCTTCCCCCATTGTTGTACCATCGTATTCATGGAACAAAGTGCCATGATAGCTGTTGTCATCCTCTTCTTCTTCATTCTCTTCCATTAGGCCCCCTCTTTCTCCGTGCTTGGTCCAACAGTTATAGCTGGACATGAAACCGGACTCAAACAAGTGGACATGAATGGTTCTTGAGTTAGAGTAATTTCGATCATTCTTACAGCCAGCACATGGACAATACATAAAACCATCCGGCCGCTTGTTTGCCTCAGCCGCAACCAGAAAAGTATGCACGCCATTAATGAACTGGGGAGAGCATCGGTCGTCGTACATCCATTGCCGGCTCATCTTCATTACACAACACCGAAAATACCAAATTAATACAAGTTCATACATAAAGTTCATACACACTTGTTCTCATAAAACAACATACAAACTCTCTAGCTAAAGCATTTAAATGCAACAACAAATGCGATCAACATCGCAACTAAGGTAAGAATTGATCCAACAGCATAGTGATACCAAGTCTCACTATCAATGGCATATCTTTTAAATTTTCTAATCTTCAAGCGCATTGCACCCATCTTGATCTTGTGATCATCGACGACATCAGCAACATACAACTCCAGTTTCATCTTCTCTTCTTCTAATCTTTTCATTTTTTCTTTCAAATACTTGTTTTCTTTTTCAACTAAATTTAACTTCTTGACAAGAATATCTATGTCGGTTGGAATCTCCGGTTCACATACCTCCTAGATAAAAATATCTATGTCAACTTAATTGGCATAATTGTCATAAACACGAAATGCAACAAAGAGTTACAAAAGAGAGTATATACCACATCCGCATCATAAACCGGACAAGGGCCGATGGGGACGGATTTCAACACCATGCCACTATGTATAACAAACAACTATATAGGTAAGAAAACTATACAAGTAACTAACTAAATCTTACAAACATGTTTTTTTATAAAAAGGATAAGAACAAGAAGCTCACCAAGGTGGTGCCGGCAACGGGACGGTGGTTAGCACGGGGACAGGAAGGCACTAAGTAAACCACACCTACAAATGCAAAGTAAGAAGTTAATTTGAGCTCAAATTGCATAAATCAAATAAACTACCAGATACAAACTAAAACCCACAAATTACTATACTTATAGAGCATTGCAAGAGCTAATCTAGCAATGAGAGATGAAAGGACAAAGTTGCTAACCTTTGTGAACACTTGGAAGGATTGGCTGCCTCCAAATCTTGACAAATTTTGGCAAAAATGGAGGATGAGCTCAAGGAAGAGAGGAAGAACAGAGAGGAGAGGAATGGGGAGAAGAACAGAGGACTCTGCTCGGGCTGGTGCCGAAGGGTTTCCCATATAGGGGGACCTTTAGTCCCGGTTGGTGGCTCCAACCGCGACTAAAGGTTAGCCTATGGTCACGGTTGGAGCCACCAACCGGGACTAAAGGTTCCCGTGGGGCCCTAGGCAGACGCCGGCCTGCCACCAGGCCTTTAGTACCGGTTCGTGGCACAAACTGGTACTACAGGTTCGTAACGAATCGGCACTAATGATCCCCGTCATGAACTGGCACTAATGATCACATTAGTGCCGGTTCAAAAGCCAACCGGGACTAATGATGCGGACAAAAGGTCTGTTTCTACTAGTGATGGGTGTCTTGAGGAATTTCACTAAGTGTTCTTTATCTTAGGTTCCAGAGTTGTGAAATTTTTTGAGGATTCACACAATTGAGGAATCTTGAAGAAAATCATAACTTAGGGAAAGTCATCAAGTGTATGAACATGTAAGGTGCTTTAGAATGAGATTCTTGAATAAACACCTTTGTGAAGATTTAGAAAACTTGAAGATCAAACAAGGGTAGTAAAAATAGATTTTATTTACCCTAGTGAAGAACACGATGAACTGAGAGATGAGATTGAGGAAGTTTGTCAGTCCAGATCTCCCACGCCCTAGCTCGGCAGAGGGAGACACCTACAACGGCAGTAGGATGAAGACTTCCACGGACGATGCGAGTATGGCGATGGCGAGGTCGAGGCAATGAAGATCTTCCACACCGGTGGTGATTATTTTAGCGGCAGCGCTAGGTCGGAGCTCGGGAGAGAGTAGGAGTGAGGAGTAACCGAGCACAGTGAAAGGGGAGGGGTATTTATAGTGGAGGTGAAAACCAATCCGTCCGAAGATTTTGCACCAGATTGCCCCTGGCCCTTGCTATCCATGCGACATGTGTCACCCATGTTCTGAGTAGTGGCAATAGTGGGGGATTGTGGGTTATCCAGTCATGGGAATCGGAACCGTTTGAGCGGGAAATGCCGAAAATTTTGATAGTGAAAATTTTAAAGTTTCCGTTCGCAAATTCTTTAGCTGTCAAGGACACAGTGAAGACTTTGAACGAGTTTCAAAGTAGAATGCATATGAAGAATTTGTGGACAGACTGGGTTGAGTTTAGCATAGAGGGGGAAGGGGTCCGATCACATTCACTTAGATGAAAATCAACTTGAAGAATTAGCAATAAGTGAATGTTGTTGAGGACATTGTAAACTCAAATATATATGTATATAGTCAATGAAGATCATGAGTTTCAAAGTTTGAAGAATTTGAAAACTTGAGGAATTTGAAAACTTGAGGAATTTGAAAACTTGAGGAATTTGAAAATTTGAAGAATTTGCAAAATGACAAAAAAACTCAACTTTGAAGAATTTCAACTTTGGTTGGTGGCGTGACCCACCGTATAAGAATGATGATTTCAGACACCGCGTACAATTGTCGTAGGGTTCTAAGAATCAAATTCTTCATTAATTTCTTCACACTTAGAGGGTTATTCTTCATTGATTGAAGAAAAATGTTATTTTGTGTGTTGCACATCTAAGTCATCAATTTTGCATAAGTGTTAGGATGTGTGTCCTTTTTCAAAGAACATTCAAAGATTCTAAGATATTTAGCTCACATCGCAACTTGCAAAATCTCTTTTTATCTAGGGGCTTTGTGAAGATATCGGCTAGTTGTTCTTCAGTAGGGATGTGGTCAATGGCGATGTCGCCCTTGAGTACATGATCTCGAAGAAGGTGATGACGAATCTGGATGTGCTTGGTCTTGGAATGCTGAACTGGGTTGTAAGCAATCTTGATGGCACTCTTGTTGTCGCAGTAGAGAGGCACATTCTTCAACTTGATGCCATAGTCCTTGAGGGTTTGCTTCATCCACAACAACTGAGCGCAACATGAACCAGCAGCAATGTACTCAGCTTCAGTAGTAGATAGTGACACGCAGTTCTGCTTCTTCGAGGACCAATAGACTAAGGATCGTCCGAGGAAATGACATGTGCCTGAGGTTGACTTGTGATCCACATGATTTCCAGCATAGTCAGCATCAGAGTATCCGATGAGGTGAATATTTGAGCCCTTGGGATACCATAATCCAAGCGTTGGTGTGTGAGCTAAGTATCGAAGAATATGTTTCACAGCCTTATGGTGTGATTCCTTCGGTGTTGCTTGGAATCGGGCACACATGCAACACTCAGCATAATATTAGGCCTAGATGCACATAGATACAGTAATGAGCCAATCATGAAGCAATATACCTTCTGATCGAAATCTTTACCATTTTCGTCCGTGCAGAGGTGGCCTTTTGAAGGCATTGGAGTTTTGACGCCTTTGCAATCTTGCATATCGAATTTCTTCAAAACATCCTTAAGGTATTTCTCTTGAGATATGAAGATGTCATTGTCTTGCTAACGAATTTGAAGACCTAAGAAGAATTTCAACTCTCCCATCATAGACATTTGATATTCTTCACTCTCATATAGGCAAATTCATCACTGTAACGTTTGTCAGTGCAGCCAAAGATAATGTCATCTACGTATATTTGGCATATGAATAGTTCATTGTCATAGGACTTTGTGAAAAGAGTTGGGTCGAGTGAACTGGGTTTGAAGCCTGTATTCATGAGGAACTCCTTCGAAGTGTCGTACCATGCCTGAGGGGCCTGCTTGAGGCCATAGAGAGCCTTGTTGAGTCTGAAGACTTTGTTAGGATGCTTAGGGTCTTCAAAACCTGGGGGTTGAGCAACATATGCTTCTTCCTCAAGCTTACCATTGAGGAATGCACTTTTCACATCCATTTGATATAAGATGATATCATGATGGTTAGCATAAGCAAGCAATATGCGAATAGCTTCAAGTCTAGCAAGAGGTGCAAAAGTTTCATCAAAGTCAATTCCTTCAACCTGTGTGTAGCCTTGAGCTACAAGAAGAGCCTTATTCCTTACCACAAGGCCATTTTCATCTTGCTTGTTGCAGTAGATCCACTTGGTACCTATGATGTTATGCTTGCGAGGATCTGGCCTCTTGACAAGTTCCCACACATTGTTGAGCTTGAATTGATGCAATTCCTCTTGCATAGCTTGAATCCACACAGGCTCCTTGAATGCTTCATCAACTTTGGTGGGCTCTATGATAGAGACAAAAGCAAAGTGCCCACAAAAGTTAGTAAAATGTGAAGCTCTTGAGAGAGTGAGGGGACCTGGTGCATTGATGTCATCGATGATTTTGTCAATCTGCACTTCATTTGCAACTCTTGGGTGAGCAGGTTGACGTGGCTGAGGATTTTCTTCAGCACCATTTTCTTTAGGTGTATCAGCATGAATGTCTTCATTCGTTAGAATGACTTCCTTAGTGGGTATGACGTCTTCAGTAGCCTTCAGCTTAATGGATTCCTCGGGAGACTGTTCATCTAGCACAAAAGGTAGGTGCTCTCTTTGCGAGCCATCAGTTTCATCGAACCACATATCTAAAGTTTCAACAACCTTGTGGTGGTAGGTGTTGAAGACTCTGTAGGTGTGCGAGTCCTTTCCGTAACCAAGCATAAAACCTTCATGTGCTTTTGGTGCAAATTTAGAACTGTGGTGAGGATCTCTAATCTAGCATTTTGCACCGAAGACTTTGAGATAACTTACATTGGGTTTCTTGCCAGTCATAAGTTCATATGAAGTCTTCTTGAAGAATTTGTGAAGATATACCCTATTGATGATGTGGCATGCGGTATCAATTGCTTAGGCCAGAAGCGACGAGGAGTCTTGTATTAATCAAGCATGATGCGACCCATCTCAACAAGAGTCCTGTTCTTGCGCTCCACGACGCCGTTCTACTGAGGAGTATAAGGGGCAGATAACTCAGGAGTAATACCAAGTTCATCAAGATATTCATCAAGATTGGTGTTCTTGAACTCAGTCCCATTATCACTCCTGATATGCTTGATGCCGAAGTTCGTGGAGGCCCTTGAAGCAAATCGTCTGAAGACATCCTGCACTTGAGACTTGTACAGAATAATATGCACCCAAGTGTAACGAGAGTAATCATCAACAATGACAAAGCCATACAGACTTGAAGAATTTGTTAGTGTGGAGTAATGAGTGGGGCCGAAGAGATCCATGTGAAGCAATTCAAAGGGTCGAGTCGTGGTCATGATTGTCTTCAAGGGATGCTTGGATCTGGTCATCTTCTCAGACTCACACGCACCACAAAGGTGGTCCTTGAGGAATTTGACACCTTCAATGCCAATGACGTGCTTTTTCTTCACGAGCGTGTGCAAGTTCCTCATACCAGCATGTCTGAGTCGTCGATGCCACAGCCAGCCTTCTGAGGACTTTGCAAGTAGGCATGTGGCAACCTAAGGACCTGTAGAGAAATCAACAATGTACAAGTCTCCTCTCCTAAAGCCTTCGAAGACTTTGGAATTGTCAGATTCCATGATGACAACACAGCGATATTTTCCAAATACGACAACCATATCAAGATCACAAAGCATTGAGACAGACATAAGGTTGAACCCAAGGGATTCAACAAGCATCACCTTATCCATTGTTCGGTCCTTTGAGATTGCAACCTTACCAAGACCTCATACCTTGATTTTTCCTTTGTCAGCGTAGGTGATATGCTTCATATGAGATGGAGCAAGTGGCAAATTCATCAGCAGACTCTTGTAACCAGTCATGTGGTTGTGCATCCACTATCGAGGACCCACTCAGTAGCTTTTCGAGAATCATCCTGTAGATGAATTAGTACAACTTACGAACTCATATGCTTCAGAGTGAAGAATATGACATCAATTTCATTAGACAGAATTTCATCACACAAGATAGTAAGAAAGTAGTGTGAGGACGTGAGAAATGAGGAATTCATTTCTACATGGTTAGCTTGCGTCCTTTCAAGAATTTCCTCAGGTCTCCAACAAATTCATCAGACGTTCAAGTTCATCTGGAGACCTGACCCTCCATAAGAAATTAGTTCAATTTCTTCACCACTCACATCTAGAGGGGTGGAAAAGAGTTCATCATTTTGCGAGCACCATAAGAGAAGACAGGCATTGAAGCAAGTGTGCTTCGTTTCACAGGGCGAGGGTTAGAGTACTCATATGAATAAGCAGATAAATTCTTCGAGGACTTATGAACATAATGATTTGAAGAATAATGCACATATTCAGAACTCTTAGATTTTCCCTACGAAATAGATGCATTAGCACGAGAATGATATTTTTGACCATTTGAGGAATTTGGTCCAGGTAAAGACTTTGGTCCATATGAGGAATTTGATCTGGGGTTCCTGTTCTTCATGAGTGGTGTCGTGAGGACATTCACTTGAAGATTTTGTAGGTAGCTCTTGGGAACCCAAATTTTCTTCATAGGAGAACCGTTCCTGTAGTTAGTTCCAACAAATCTTGCAAATACTTCACCTTTCTGATTTTTGAAGAATTTGTGGTTGGAGTCAAGTGACTCATTAGAGGAATATGAAGTTTCACAAGTAAATCCAGATAAAGTGGATGGATCTACAGGAGGTCCTTTCGCAGCAACCCATGAGGTTTTGGGGTACTGCTCAGGTGTTAAGTAGGATCCATCAGCGTTGAGTTTCCTCACAAAGGCAATACCCTCTTTCCTACGGTTCTTGTTCAGAATCTTCTTTTTGAGGATATCACAAAGGGTTTGATTCCCTTTGAGACTTTTGTACATGCCTGTCACATACAATTCCTTCAACCTTGCATTTTCGTCAGTGATACTTGTGGTATCCTCAGATGAGAAATTTGAGACCACTGGAATATTTGAAGAATTTGCAGCAATAGAAGCATTTGAACATTCAGGTGAAGAATTAGCAGTTTCACATTCAATGCATTTCAAACAAGGTGGAACAAATTCTTCCTGAGCGGTACTGATCTGTTGAGCCAGTAAGGAATCGTTTTCCCTTTGGAGATCCTCATGTGACACCCTTAGTTTCTCAAGACCTTGCTTTCTTTGAAGAATTTCATAAAAAAGCTTCTCATGATCGACTAAGAGAGCATTATGACGACTCTGAAGGTTATCATACTTTGTCTGAAGACTTTTGAGATCGTCAGACAGAGTTTGAGTCCGATCCACTTCATCGTTCAACAGATCATCGCTTTTGTCTAGCATTTTTTGAAGCTTTTCAAGTGCACTTTGTTTCTTAGTGGCAACTTTAACAAGTTTAGAATAGCTAGGTTTCACATATTCATCAGATTCACCTTCACTTGATTCAGATGAGGAATGATGTTTGTGTACCTTCGAGCCTTTTGCCATGAAGCAATAGGTGGGAGCATAATCATCATTGCTGACATCAGAGTCATTGGAATAGTCATTTTCTTCATCGTTGAAGATGGACTTGTTGACGAAGGCAGTGGCGAGAGCAAGACTTACAACACCAGATTCTAATTCCACCTCAGATTCTTCATCTTCTTCATATTCTTCAGAATCCATTTCCTTGCCAATGAACGCTCGAGCCTTTCTGGAACGATTCTTCTTGTGCTTTGAGGACTTTGAAGATGAGGACTTTGCAAATGAGGACTTTGAAGATTCCTTCTTTTTCTTCGAGTCATCAGAACTATCATCCTTGTATTTCTTCTTCTTCTTTGAATCTTTTTCCCAGAGAGGACAATCAGAGATGAAGTGACCAGGTTTCTTGCAACGGTGACAGGTTCTTTTCTTGTAGTTATCTGAGGAATCTGATTTCCTCAAACCACTCTTTGATGACTTTCCAAATCCACCTCTCCTTGAGAACTTCTGGAATTTCCTCACGAGCATTGCTAGCTCCTGACTTAGTTCTTCAGGATCACCAAGGCTACTGTCAGAATCTTCGTCTTTGGATGAGGAAATTGATTTTGCCTTCATAGCACGAGATCTTCCATAGCTTGGCCCATAGAGGTCTCTCTTCTCAGCTTGTTGAAATTCATGAGTATTGAGTCTCTCAAGAATATCAACAGTATCAAGTGACTTGTAGTCTCCATGTTCTTGAATCATCAAAGCCAGAGTATCGAATGAGGAATCAAGAGATCTTAGCAGTTTCTTCACCACTTCATGGTCGGTGATATCAGTGGCACCCAGTGCTTGAAGCTCATCGGAGATATCAGTGAGACGATCAAAAGTTTGTTGAACATTTTCATTGTCAACTCTCTTGAAGCGGTTGAAGAGATTGCGAAGAACATCAACACGAGAGTCACGTTGAGTGGAAACACCTTCGCTGACTTTGGACAACCTATCCCAAATAAGCTTAACAGACTCCAAAGCACTCACTCTGCCATACTGACCTTTGCTCAGATGACCACAGATGATATTCTTTGCTTGAGAATCGAGTTTCTTAAATCTCTTCGTATCAACAGCAGTAACAGTCGGAGAAATGCGGGGAACACCATTTTGCACAACGTACCAGAGATCGTTGTCAATTGCCTCAAGATGCATGCGCATCTTGTTCTTCCAGTAGGGATAGTTCGTCACATCGAAAGTAGGACATCCGACAGAAACCTTGATCATA
This sequence comes from Hordeum marinum, assembly GCA_022496015.1. Classification (NCBI taxonomy): domain Eukaryota; kingdom Viridiplantae; phylum Streptophyta; class Magnoliopsida; order Poales; family Poaceae; genus Hordeum; species Hordeum marinum. Next base: position 395,450,122 of record CM039672.1, read on the forward strand.
CCTGCAGTCGACATAACTAAAACTTCAGATGGTTAAACTAAAATCACATAGAACAAGGGAGTACCTTGCTCTGATACCAATTGAAAGTGCGTTATATCGACTAGAGGGGGGTGAATAGGCGATTTTTACAAATTCATCACTTGAGGAATTTCAACTTGAGGAATTTGAAATGTGATGAATAACTAGCAGCGGAATAAGTACTCAAGTGCATGAGGAACATAGCGACAACATAGTCATCATGATGAAATGAAACATGCACTAATTACAAGTAGCGTCATACAAGATAAGCAGGCGAGGAACAAGGTAACTTGAAGATTTGAGGTGAGGAAATTGTGAAAGTCTTCAGTCAAATTCTTCAAACAGTAATGATCAATTTCATCAAAAAGTACAAGGAATAGAGGGGTTGAGAAAATAGAACCAGGTAGCTTGATGAAGACAATGGTTTGATGACCCAATTCCAACTGTTGTGACAGTCGTACATCTGGTTTGGAGCGGCCTGGTATTCAAACCAGAGGACACACAGTCCTTACCGTATTCTCCTTGAGCTAAGGTCACACAGTCCTCGCCCAACACTCATGGTAAGTCTTCAAGGTAGACTTCCAAAACCCTCACAAACTGGTCACCCGGCGATCCACAATTGACTGCTGGATGCTCTAGACCAAGGTCACTCCGTGATCCCCAATTGACTGCATGATGCACTAGACCATGACGCCTAGCCGTCTGGAGGATACACAACCCTCAAAGGTAATAAGCGTCGGTTCCACACAGGAATTTCTTCAGTGATGCTCAATCACTTTGGGTTTGGTGGTTTGGATTTGGGTTTTTCCTCACTGATGATTTTCTCTTAAAATTCTCAGAGGATGGGTTGCTCTCAAATGACAAGTGTCAGTTCTCTTTCAGAGCAGCCAACCAACTAGTGATTGTGAGGGGTGGCTATTTATAGCCAGGGTGCAACCTGACATGATAAGGCATAAGTGCCCCAATGATATGACCGTTATGTGGATATTATGATTGAGGACAGTTGGTGCTAAGCACAGCAACGGTCGGAATTTCGAACTATGAAAGTCCTCAGACATATCATGTTCCTCACTTGTAGGCAATTCGCACTGGCGAAATCCTAACTCCTTAGTCAGATCAATTTCATCAGAGACCAGAAGAACATTGTCTTTGTCACTGAAGAGCTTGAATGAACTGCAAGAGATTTCCAAAGGCTTCACTTGAAGGATTGGATAGGTTGAGGCTTTTGGAGTTGAGCATTAGTTGGAATTTTTCCTTAGTATTACCTCGGCCCCCTTTAACAGTACGGTGTTTCCTATGACTCAAAGAAAGGAAAGGAAACTACGAAAGCAAAAGTCTTCACGCTTCATAGTCCTCGTTCATCTCTTCAAGGTCACACCAACTTCTTCATTTTCAAAGTCTTCAGCAAAGTCTTCACCAAAGTCTTCAGTTGAAGACATACATTTTTAGGGGTCGATAATCTTCGAATATATCAAACTCCTCATCGACTTATAGAGCCTGTGTACACTCATAAACACATTAGTTCCTTAACCTATAAGTCTTCAATACACCAAAATCACTAAGGGGCACTAGATGCACTAACAGTGGTGCTACTCAGCATCCGGTCGGGAGATCCGGGGTGAAAGCCTAGGTCTAACCCGAGCTGGTTATACCTAGCAATGTCGATGTGTTTTTCACATCGTTACCTTGTTCAAGGCATTGTTCGGATATGCTTCGATTGATTTTTAGGGTGAAATCCTAGATTTTGGCCTTGGTGGTTGGATCCGGTGATGGCGACACTTAAGTGTGCTACCTTCTTCAAGGCGTTGCTGTTGAAGAACCTCGTCGTTTTTGTGGTGTCATTAGATGATTGGTGTGAATATGGTGTTTACTACGGTTTGCCCGATCGTGGATCAGATCACTTTGGGTTTTTCTTTTTTCCTCGGCTATGCATGGCTTTGGTCTTATATGACTTACTATTTTTTGTCGTGTTTTTGTGTGCGTGTGTTGTGTTGGTTGTGTACATCCTATCTATGTAGAGGTCAGGTGTTTATTCTTTGGGTTTGTATCCTCTTGATGCTCCTCTTTAAGCCAATAAAATCCACCCTTTGTCGAAAAAAGTTCCTCCATCGGTCTGGACGACTACCCGAGGAGCCGTTGCTCGTCCTTCTCTTCACATTCCCTGTTTTGAGTGAAAATGATATTTTCTGAAACTTTAATACAAAATGAACTCAACAAAAAAATGAGTCATCATACAAATAGGCCCTAGCATGGCACCCCGGGCCAGGGTGTCACCCTATCTAGCATGACGGCCGGCGTTATGAAAAAGTGGGCCAGTTTGTGAAATGCTTTTGGATTCGGGTCATTTTTAGAAAATGATCAGATTTGTTTCTTTCACCCTTTCTGATGCATAGATGCTCATGCCGTCAGTATCGACTGGTCTGTCCGTGGCCATGAGATTGCACCTAAACTATCCGAATATTCACAGTGTTGCCTTCTGCAGCCTCTAAGACTGCCTCTAAGGCCATAGAGGCAGCCTCCATACACTGTAAACCATCGCTTCTAAACATTTTTTTTTGACATCACCTCTAGGCTTGGAGGCAGCCTCCAAGCAACAAAACTCAAGTGGGGACATCCTGTCAGTCTCAAGGCACATCAAGGTAAAAGTATTAAAAATGATGCATGGTCATAGCTTTTTACTATCCCATGGGTCCACAACATGGGCTGGAACGATCACTATACATTATGTGGTTTTGGGCAAAAGTTAGAGGCTGATTATGGGGCCCAGCTTAGAGGCAAGCCAGCCTCTAAACACCGTTGATGCCCTAAGAGCCTTCTCAATCACAGTTGGTCAAGGTGAGATTGCGCCTAAAGTTACTCAAGTCTCTCACAGGTAGTGCCCTTGTACAATTATGCACTAGCTTGAGCATGCACGTGCATGCACGCAAAGCTTGATTTTAGATCTTTTCACTAACACTAATTTAGCTATGGTATCCTATTCAATTTTGTTATCAGGAACTTTAGCCAGGCCATAGTACATAAAAACTTGAGCAAAATATTGTGAGACTTCTGCGACCACGGAATCTACAATAAAATTTGTAAGCAGTTTAACCTCACGTGACCAGCTTGGCTGGTTTTTATGGACATCTTCAAGGCGAGTGGTCGAAACGCATTGTGTCATCCAATACGGTCATGTATCTGTTCGATCGATGGCCTAGACGTTTTTTTTTTCCGTAAACCAAAAGCAAATTTAGGACTTTGCTGGTGTCCGCAGCTCTGCATCGGACAACCCTGGCTCATCCAAAACCCTCTCCCTTGCCCGCGTGTTATCCTGCCCCAAGCAATCAACGCCGCTTCAGATCATGCGCGCCGCATTCATGTTTGCCCAGAGCAGATGCTACCTCTCATTGGAGATGCATTGAAGCGGCGTGCCGACCGAGCGCGCCGCTTCCTGTTGCATGTGCCATCTCTCCGTTGTACGTCTCGTCTCTCCGCATTCACACGACAACCGTCCGTTCGCTTCCCTCCATTAAACATGTGTGGTTGCCGAGGAACCTACTCCAGGGCATGCGTGCGGATGCCACCCGTCTATCTATCTGCCGATCCCCATTAAATACCTCATCGCTTGGCTTGACGTCCGCTCGCTATTTAAACGCCGGACCCGGCAACAGCTGCGTCCAACCTTCTCCACTCCCCATCTCCTCTTTGCAGTTTGCACCACTCGCACCATGTCCCTCGAGCTCCAAAGCCCTATGGGATAGCATCTTCAACGAACAGAAGGAGATCAATAGCATTGTCGCCGGCTAGCAGGCCGATAGACGGACAAGCTCTCCGAAGGCAAGCGCTCCAGACAAGCCAATGGAAGAGGCCGCCCAAAATGAGTCGGCGTCACCGTTCTCGCCGACACATGCTGGCATCACCATGGGCGAGGCACGTGCACACTACATCAACATGGTGTTGGAAGAGCGGGAGATCACATTCCGGCAGGCGAAGACTGACCAGGCATACAACCTCCGCATCCTCCACGAGCACCGACGCGTTGAGGAGCAACTCACCGGCACGGGCATCGTGGCGGACGTGGACGAACATGAGGCCCTACTCCTGTCATACACCGTCGCTCTGACATCTGCCGTGAGCGTTGGCTGCGACGCGTCCTGTAGGCGAAGAAAGAAGCCGTCTTTGGTCTTTGCGAAGATCGATGAGGTGGGCGTGGACAAGGTTCGCAGCTCTGCGTCGGCCACATCCTGATGTCACGATGGTGAAGCCCAGCACGTCTGCAGGGGACGTCGAGAGTGAGGAATAGTAGAATATGAGAGGCCGCCGATGCCTGCGTCCCAAGAAGTCTACTAGTCTTCGCCTTGCTTTGAAACTAAGCTTGACATGGATGTTCACACTTTCGATTTAATTCCGGATTTATTTGATTTTTAATGGTAAGCGATGTGCTAATTAACGGCGACCCGCCTATAATGACTTTTTCAATCTCCAGACTTTCGGCCTCCGTCTCTCGGAAAGTAATCATAGGGTGAGTGAGTCCGAAGGTATTATGTGCTCCGCAAAAAAAAAACTTGACGACATAAAGAATAAGATAAAATACACATTTTCCGAAACGAGATTCATATTCTTTAAACTCTAGGAAAGTGATGGCATTTAACTGCTTTTCTTGGAAGGATTGCTTTCCTGCCCACTAGTATAGTAGCAAAACTAAAGGAAAACGAAGTCCAAGCGCGGCAGGCGGCACTACAACATTGCCACGGTAGCAATCACGTGGGCTGGTCCGTCCCTCTCCAACACGAAGTCTGAGATCTGCGTAAGCAGGTGTCGATCGCCAGTCCTCCTCCTCCATTGCCAGTTAGCCAACCTCTGGCCATGGTCGACTACAACGCCGCCGTCAAGGCCAAGACGCGGCCAGACGGGTGCATCGTCGTGAAGGGGCTGGGCCGCATTAGCGCCGGAGAAGGTGATCGACAGGGTGACCAGCAGGAGCAGCAACAGAAGAGTGCGGCTAGTCCACCGCCGGGAGAGCAGCATGTCGAGTTGTCGATGTCGACGTCGCCGTGGACTGCCAATGTCGCAGCACTCGTGGGGTGCGGCTATTTATTTATCGAGCTACTAGGGGGATTCGGTACGTACGGTCGGTCGCGGTCCGACTCCGGACCAACCGAGACCACGCCGACTCGGGTTAGGCGATGCGCACACGACGGCTTGGAACGGCCGGCCAACAGTACCCGCCGTGCCCACAACACATCCTGGCCGTCTCCTCGGTTAAGGTGCTAGCTGATTGTGTTTCCCGGCGAATGCATACTCCACATGAAGAATTAGCTCAAGCAATATATATTTTTACAGCTCCCTTTGTTAACTGCTCAGCATTGGGCACTAGTGGCACTGCTAGCTGAGCGCTACCAGATCAGCATTGAGTTCCTAACGTACGGATGCTTACACATCATCTACAGATATACAGACCGCACCTAAACTAGTAGCACGACTAAATCAGCAGTCCACTCTTCACGCCTAAACTAGTAGCACGACTAATTTTGCACTGCGATCGATCAGGCATACTACCAGCTCGAGCAGTACTAGATTGCCAATCCAACCAGCAGCTCGATCCTGTACCTACGTTACGCGTGCAGAAGTAGATCAGCGCCACCAGACGAGCGCCGCGGCAGCTAAGGCGGCGGCGGCGGCACCGGAGACCCTCCGGACGCCACGGCCACGCGGAACAGCCGCGGCGCTGTGACCGTGCGGGTGGTCGGCATGGTGGTGGTGGTGGTGCGCCCCCGCCCCGTCGATGATGAACGGGGAGCCGGAGCCTCCGCTCCTCCCGCGCGAGCCTCCTCCCCTCCCGCCACCGCTCCTCCCGCGGGAGCCTCCTCGGCCCCTTCCGCCGCGGCAGCACACGCCCTGGAACTGCGCGGCAGGACGAGCAGCAGCAGCAGCAGCGCTCAGAGCCGCCTCGCCATGATCGCCCCCCCTGGCCTGGCTAAGCCGGCCGGCTTCTCCCGCTCGCTGTGGGTTCGATGGGGTGGCAATGCCTAGCCTAGCTACCGCTCGTCGCTTTCGTTCGTGTTCTCTTCCCGGCCGGTACGGTGGCGGAGGGCGGAGGGCGGAGGGCGCGTTTATATGCTGATGACGAACTGAACGGAGAGGGATGCCGAGGAGGCCGCCGGGAAGGTGCGAGGAAACTCGATCGGCGTGGAGAGTGGGGCATGGGGGTATTTCTCACCATTGGCGCCATTGCCTTGTTCGAGCTAGGCGTGCCAGGGCATCAACGCGTCCACCACTGCATGCCTTGGCTGGAAGAGGCAAAGTGTATGTTGTGGCATGGTCGAGCGGGTCACACTGATATTTCGCAGTCATCCCATCCGTATGTGGCAGTAGGAGTGATGTTTCGACGCGTATCGTGAACATTCATAGTTGCTGCGTGCCCGAAAAACATGATCGCAGGGCACTCTAATCGATCCTCAAAATTGAATTCCCAAAAAATATCAGAATTTTAGGAGGCTAGTTTCTGATCAATCTCTAAACTTAATCCCAATATCGTTTTCGGTAAGGGCCCGTTTGATAGCGAAGTATTAGAAAAAACAAAGTATCCATAAACTAGAGTAATTTTGTCTGTAGGTGCAATATACTGCGGTTTTAACGTAACAGGGTATTTTAGAGTATTGACAACACAGAGCACCTGTTTGGTAATGCCGGGCGCAGCGTTGCAAGTTTTCATGGCTAGCTGTTAGCGTTGCAAACACATGCCTCGCACAACACCTAGCTAGCCGTTGCATTCAACTAATTGGCCATGAACATGGAGCTAAACACGCATAGCTGGTTTCCTTACAATTTCTAGTGCGTTATTCTCGACAGCTAGCTGGGCGGCCCTTACCTTACCATACGAGTCAATAAAAACATGAGCATGCAAAAACTGAATGGCAAGATACATACCAACCATCCACCACAAGGTACGTATCCAACCTAGCTATCTCGTACCCATGAGGGAGGCAGTGACTGATGGCCTGCATGGAGAGGCAGGAGAAGAGGAAGAGGGAGGATGAAGGATGGAGAGGCAGGAGAAGAGGAAGAGGGAGGATGAAGGATACGGAGTGACCTTTGTCCTCATTGTCGTCTCTTCATTTCTCCATGGCCGATGGAGAATCTACAAGAGACAGCCGGAGCAGCGGCGACAGATGCGATTGCGTGAGAGCGAGATGACCTTGTTGTGAATATCTAGCAACCGGCTCGTTTCTTCCCCTTGCTCTATTTTAAAAAAAGGTTCGGGGTTCTTTTTTTATGTAGAGAAATTACTACAGTTTTGAGAATACTCTAGTTTTAACAACACAGTATTTAGTGCTAGCCAAACAGGTCACAATAAATAAAACTATGATATGTAAAAAAACTATAGTATTATTAGAATACTTAGAAAATACTTTGCTATCAAACAGGTCCTAAGTTGCTTGTAAATCGAATTTCATGTGAAGGAAGGAACAACTGGAGGGAGGGAAGAAAGGAGCGATCGATGGCTCGCCGGGGAAGCTCTCGGGGTACGGTCTATCTTGGGATGGCAAGCGACTTTGATATCTGTTTTAAAGTGGCAAGTGGCCCCGTTAAATATCTTAGGGGTGTGGGAGGTGGTGCAGATTCATCGGAAAAAAAGCTCAACCCCTGAGGTTAGAGAGATGGTCGGGTGCGGCGGCAGTACGACGGTGGACAGCGGTCGAGGGGAGCACAGGGCGGCGAGGCGATAGCGGGAGTGCCATTAGTTGCTAGCGGCGGAGGCGGGCAGCTAGGCTTGGGTAGGATCGGCGGGGGTGAGAGGAAGAAAAGTGACAGTACATTTCAATTTGAAGTTGAAGATGAAGCGTTGTTCGTTGCATCATTATCCAAAGGTTGAGACAGGAGGGGGAAAGTCGACCGACCATTTTTCATTTTTTAGGCTACTGGCGCCTAGCCGTTGGCATATAGTATTTCTTTGGCAATTCGTCTCATAGTTGGACATGTAAACCTCACTACAATAACATTTTAATAATAATTCTTTAAATTTCGAATGCATACACTTCAATAACATTTTAAATGTCAATGCACGGAATGAAATTCAAATCACACATGTCCACGAATGGTAATAAAGTCCACAACATAGATCAACCGGTAGCAAAAAAGAAAAAAAAGTTCATCAAGAAGAAATGAGAGGTAACATTGAGCATATATCAAGCAAACTACTTTCTTCGTCCGAAAATACTTGTCATAGAAATAAATAAAATAAATGTATTCTAAAACTAAAATATGTCTGAATACATCCATTTTTTAATAAGTATTTCCGGACGGAAGGAATACATTATGACTCCCACTTAGCCAGTACCTCGGTCTTGGCAACATGGAGACGTATAGTCAAGGCGGAGACAAGAAAGACACGACAGGCAGTGGCATCCTCGTGAGATTGAACCTGGAACGACCTGGCATACAGTGAACCATTATCTATAAAGAGCATATTATGCAAACTCTCATAGACTGGATTGTGTTGCTAACTCCGACACCCAAAGTGCAAGTGCAACAAGCCAATGCAATCACACAATTTAGAACTATCGCCATTGAAAACTATACAAGTTTGAAAACACTCTGTAATATGGTTACTTCACAAGTTATTTGAAAAGATGTACCCCACTTTCAAATTTGTTTGCAAATTCAAAAAATGTCATGTCTTCCAAATTTGTTCTCAAAATAAAAAATGTTCCGGGGATCTCAACAAATCTCTGCCTTTGAAATTTTGTTCACAAATTTAAAAATTTTAAAGTAATTTCACTTTCCAAATATGTCCACGAATAAATAAAGCAATGTTTTCAATTTTTTCTCGCCAATTTAAAAGAATTTCATGAATTTTCAAAACATTGTTCGCATGTTGATAAATTTGATCGTTATTTCAAAAAAAGATAGATTATTTTTTCCTTGTTTTATCAGAAAATGTTTGAATTTCCAATTTTTTTCACCCTTTGAAATTTGTTCACAAGTTCACAAAATGTTCATGTTTCAAATTTTGTTCCTAAAATAAAAAAATGTTCGCCCTTTGAAATTTGCTCGTCAATTCACAAAATGTTCATGTTTTCAAACTTTGTTCTCAAAATAAAAAAATGTTCTCCCTTTGAAATTTATTCACAAATTCACAAAATGATCATGTTTTCAAAAAAATTCCTAGAATAAAAAATGTTCCAGGGATCTCAATAAACGTTCTCCTTTGAATTTTTGCTCACAAACTAAAAAAAATGTTCTGGAATTTTACTTTCCGAATATGTTCACGTATAAAAAAAGCCATGTTTTCAAAATGTTTTGACCAATTTAAAAGAATTTCAAGATTTTTGCATAAAAATTCGCAATTTGACAAATTTGTTCGTGATTTCAAAAAAATATAGATTATTTTTTTTCTGTTTTTTTTGAAATTTGAAAAATTGATTAATAGTTTTAAAAAATGTTTCCCCTTAGAAATTTGTTCGCAAACTCACAAAATGTTCATGTTTGGGACATATTAAAAATTGTGTCCGGGTTTCAAAAAAGTCTAGTGTTTCAAATTTTGTTCCTGTTTATAAAAATTGTTCGGAATATATAATTTTGTTTTTGTTTTTGAAAAAAACTGGAGTTTTAGATTTTGTTTTTGTTTTCAAAATTGGTTCAGTATTTTAATTTTGTGTTATCAAAATTTGTTCTCACGTTTTGTTTGAGACATACTACAATTTTCTAGAAGCAACACTTTGTAACAAACGGCAACTCTCAGAAATTTCATTTAATTTTACAGTTCAAAAACTATTGAATCAGTAAAAACAGCAGAAATAGTATAGTCAATAGTATAACAACAGGAACAGTAGAACAGCCCAGTAACCAGTACAACAACCCAGCAGCAGAAACAGTGCAACAGCCCAGCGACGCAGCCCAGTAACGTGTTTCCCTGTACGAAACCGCACCTATTTGGAGAGCAACTAATTAGCGAGTACTTCCTGAAAAGGCTCCCAACGATTATTTTCACGCGCTGTCACTTGACGCGTTCTCAATCACTGTCAAGTGTCGCGCTCTGAGCGTTTTATTTGGATTTTATTTTTTTATTTTTTTGGTCACATTTTTGGCTTTTTAGAGTGGTTTTTTCGGCGTTTCAGTTTCCCATCGGTCTTCCTTAGCTTTTGGAGGAAACAATTTTTTTAAAAATTCCCGTGAAAATCTGTATTATTTTTGCGAGAGGTACGGTTTTATTTCTGCTAGAGACACGGTTTTGCTATCGCGAGAGGCAGACCGTGCCTTTCGGAAATGGAAAAAAGTACACGTTTTCTGTTTTTTCGCCAGAGGCACGGTTTTTGTTCTTATTTTTTTTCACGAGTTATACGGATTTGCTTCCACGAGAAGCACGGTTTTGCTATCGCGAGTGACACGACCGTGCCTCTCGAAAAGGAAAAAAACGCGTTTTTTTCTTTTTTCCCGCGAGGGGCACGGTTTTGCTTCCGCTAGAGGTATGGTTTTGCGTGAGGGGCACGTGTTTTCTATTTTTTTTATCACGTGAGCCACGATTTTTTTTGTAAAAAATTTCATTAAAATCTATCAACATGTGATCTAGTTTTAAAGATCTCGACGCGAGAAACCAACAATGAAAACGGTTCGAGAATTGGATACACGATTTAGGAGATAAAATGTTTTGAAAATATGAATATACGAAAAAAGAGAAAACTTGCAGGTTGCGACAAGTGACACGTATGCAATGCGTCACTTATTGCAAACTGGAAAGATAAAAGTGATCGTTAAAAGATGTAATTACTAACTGGTGATCTCGACTGACACGCGTCAAATAGGACGTCCTCGGTTTTGGATCGGATCGGCTACGGCTGCGTAGCGGACAGGCCTGCCTTGCCCATTTTTCTTCTTGGTTGGGCCTAGGCTTTAGGTCGACGCTGCTTGAGTGACTGGCAAGCCTAAAAAGAAAGGAAAAAAGACCGAGGGGCCGGCCCGTGGATCAAGGCGTCGGGTGTCAGAGCAGCGCAGCCGCAGCGGGTTTTCGGCGTTGCCGCCGACGCCTCAATCCGCCTCGCCCACTCCCCCGCCCGTCGGCGGCGACACGACTCCGTCGTCGTTCCCGTGTTCGTCCCGCGACATCGCGTCCCCGCTGGCCGCTGTCCCCACCCCGTCCGCCATCCTTGGCCTCTGGGGTTTGAGGAGTGAGGTTGCTTGCATCCAGTCATTAGCTCAATCCCGCCGACCTTCGCAGTTTCTGGGCGCGCCGGTCCGCCCCCGCGGGGAGGATCCGCCGTGTAGAGGAACGGGGGAGGCGAGCGAGCGTTGATGGACGACGACGAGGAGGAGCAGCTGGAGGAGGAGGAGGTGGCCGAGACGGGGATCGACTCCCAGGTGCGTATCGACTCAACCATCCGAGTTCCTCGCCCCGACCGCCGCATTATACTCAGTATTTCGTTCTGGATCAAACGCCACCAGTTATCGCTGCGCCCGTTCGAATCGTGTTGTGGCATTGTGGGAAGTGGAAACCCCCAATTTCGCGCGAAATGCCGTGCCCCCGATCTGGAATGTAGCCGGAGTTATTGTTTATGGCGCTTGCCACGCTCGTGTGCTTGTTGTGGCGTTGCATGACTGCTTTTGACCTGATGCACATGCCATGCCATTTCCCTGATTCGGTTCCATGATTATTTTAGTGCTGCTTTTGCTTCGGTTGCTCTCTAGCCTTTGAGCAACCGGTCCTAGAAAATGCGTTTAGAAGAGCGCTTCATGCCACTTGAATCCATGTATCCTAGCGTCACACACTTCTTCCTGTTAATTTAATGAGCACCCCTCTTAGCTTATGAATAGTTTTCAGGACTCGAGGTACGGAGCATATTGATCTTTGAGATGGTTGTCGCTTTGCAGCCTTGAGATTTGGCTTGTTTCAGTATTGCCTGTCCCTTACACATTTGATGAGCCTTTCAGTATAGCGGCAGATTAAGACCCTGTTTGGCAACCCTCCAATCCTCCACAACGGAGCGGAGCGCTGTTCTAGCCGCTCCCCATATTATAACTGCATGCCACTCTGCTCTGGAGCGGAGTTGCAGAGTGGAGGGAGGCCGAACAGGCCTTAAGTATTGATGGAACCCTTGTTGGGTGAATCGTGATGAAGTTTGCTGCACAACTGTTTCGAGTCAAAAACTGTTTAAATTTTTTCTGCATATTGTGGACTAAAAAGGAAAGCTATTCTGCTGCAAGGTTGCCTATCTTTTTAGCCCAAATGTGTAGGCAGTGTATGCCAAGGTTGAGGCATTTTTCTTGTGATAGGATGAAGTGTTTATGCTGCTTCCTTCGTTGCTGGGAATTCTTGTTCTGCATTCGATTCAGTTTGACGCTGTGTTTGTATTAGTCCGGATAAACTTTTTATGGCCTAAAATCTAAATGTGCCTCTAGGATTTGCAAGTATTACCTTAAACTGCAAATTCTGTTGTTTCTTCTGTCACCAGTCACCACACTCCCACAAACCGGAGCCTGATTTGAGAAATTTTCTAATATGCCTGACTTGATTGGATCAGTCCGTCAAACCGGTGGAGTTGTGCATTCGTCTAATAGAAAATCTCTTATTTTACATATTATTTGGCAATGTTTCTTCTTGATGTTGAGGTGCTTCTACACATCCCATCACTGAAGAAAAAGCTAAGCACAGAAGAAAAAAGACAACAAATGATTGCTGCATTATACCATTTATATGTACATATATGGAGGAGAGGCTAAGCATTTTTTTATCAGAATGTGGAGCAAGGTTATATGCTTATTCATGGCCATGAATAATTCTGAATGGGTATCTTGGTTTACTGGAGAGTTAAACAGTGCTACTGGCTGAATCATATTTCTGAAATGTAAATCAATTCAGAGGAGTGTGGTTTGTCTACCTCTGGAGTTCTTAATAGTGCCTTCTTTAAGCTTCCTTCGCATTTTCCAAGGATAAGGCCGCAAGATTTTAGTACAAGTAATGATGCTATATTAAAACACTGTTTTTCTGAAGAGAAGGGCACACTTCTAAACATGCCAGGGACCTTCCTTTTGTTTTGACATTCATGCATTGCAAAGCATGAAAGGCCTTGGATGGCTCACTTTGGAGTTTCTGTGACTTCGTTCTTCATTTATCAGACTGTTTTATGACTTCGTGTTTAGGCCGAAATGTAGTTTCTGTTTCGCACTCAATAATCTTGCATATGTGATTCTATATGCACGTGATACTTGGCAACTTCAGAATATCTTATTCACACATTCGTGCTATGCAATGTACTGACTGAGTTTTATCTGATTGTGTTGCAGGTCCATATGGCTTGTGTAATGCAAGGGCGTAGGTAAATTTGAGATATATATTTAGTTATTGGGATTTTTTCCAAGATAAGCTTCTTTACGTGTATTTGTATCCTGCACAATATGCTTTCCGAAGGACATGAATCATGAATGCTAGTATTCAGTAAAACGCGATGTCCCCCACTGATTTGCAGCATAGTTTGTGTTCTAGTCTACAATTACACTGAGATTTCAAAGCTAAAAGTTTCTTCTGTCGATTACTGGCACATCAATGTATTTGTTGGATCAGTGGAAGATACAGTCTGACTTAACTGGTTATAATCCCTGCCACTTTCATTTGATATCAGGGTTGGAGTGTCATACTATGATTCAAATACGCGCCAGCTTTTTGTGTTGGAAATCTGGGAAGATAGCGCCGGGGGATTCCCTCTGATTGATCTTGGTATGTTGTTGAGTTAATACTACAGAAATCCAAATTTCAGGTTGCGTTCTATGGATTTTTTAAAATGAAAAAAGTGTTTTGGTAGCAAAATACTTATGACAATTTTCCAGTGTGAAGTAATTTCTACATTTACAACAGTAAAAACTGCATAGCTGATTCTCTGTGTTGCTTGATTTTGGATCAGTGAAATGTCAAGCAAAACCAAGCACCATATATGCAAGTACAAAGACGGAAGAAGAACTTCTATCTGCTTTACAGAGAAATGGTTTGGATTGCAGCTAGTTCTTCAACTGATATCTTAAGTTCTCTTCTGATTGTTTTGTATGGAATCACACAGATAGTAATGATGACCCCCCTGTTGTGAAGCTCGTGAAAAGCTCAACGTTCACCTATGAGCAAGCCTGGCACAGGTTAGCAGTTTTGTGTACTCTTTACCTGATCACTAGACCAGGCACGTCCTTGAGTGAATTGAGAACTATGGTTTCTGCACCTTACTATATGCTTTACATGAATATATTAAGGATTAATCAGATTTGGGTAGTACTAATCTGCTTAATTATTGGATATGTTGTTTCAGTTGCTGTTTTGTACGTTAAATTGACTAATTTTACCAAGTGTCAGTCCGAGCTTGATTTTTGCAATAATATACGAGGATGTTTTTTTTTCAATATCATTGTTCTGTCAGTGAAAAACAAATTAGCCTAACAACTGCAATTGAATGTTTTCGGTTTTAACTTTGGAGAAGGCTGAGAAACTCATCCATGTAGGTGTTTGATTACTTATGAAGTTATGATATGCATGGCAGTGTTGTATATCTGTATTGATCCTGCTATGTGAGGAAGGAAAACAGTTGTTATTAACTAGAAAGTTCACTGCAATTAATGCATTTTGGGCTACTGTATCTCCATCTCGTGCATCTGCTAATTCTTCAACCTGATTGATGATGAATAGTGTATTGCTTGTCCAAATTGCAGATTAATATACTTGAAAGTTGCAGCAATGGATGATGGATTAAGTGTAAAAGAGAGGATTTGCTTTGTAAGTGATCTAAATGAGAATCTTACTTCTACCTATATGTTTCAGTTCTCCATAGGTTCCAAAAAGACCATCTCCAGCCATGATAAAATCTTATTTAGCATGGCCTTGAAGACATTTATTCTATCATTGTTTCGTTCAGTTTATAATTATATTTTCTTGATTTCTTCCACCCTATACTTGCTCCAGTTGCCAAGAAAATTGAGATTTTGACCTCCTAAGAAATCACATATCTGAACTTTGAGGCCATACGATTAGCGAGTAGTCCCTCTTTTGTTTATGTGTTCTTGTTCTCCTCCATTTAATACAAATGCACAGGGCCACATGTAATATTGTTTCTGTTTCTCTACATGGTAATGTGGCAGTGTTCCTGCCCAGTTACATTCTTTTAAGAATTTTGGTAAAATTTATATGCTTAGGAATCTGAAGGTAATTGTCAAAAGTAAACAATCTATTTTTGTATCTTGTTTTGCGATTGTAGAACCGATTTTCTGTACTGAACATTACTGCCTACTGGTCGAAACAGTTACTTTACTTCATTTGCTTAGGGACTTCATATCATAGATCACATGAACTTCACTTATTATGCATATAATTGCAAATGCAGTTGTATAGTTATACCTCTTCATTATCTTTATGTGAATCTACATCCTACTATCTGGATCTTAGAAAACAGCGGTGTAACTCCTTTTTTATCTCTATTTGTAATAAAATCTCATGTTTCTCTTTCTTTTGAGGGCGTTGTGGCATTTTAGTGCCCTCAAAGTGGGCAGGTGCCTTGGATCTCGCAGATCATTTATATATATAGAGTCAACTTTTGATACTATCACATTTGTTATTTGAAAGCTCATGTCTATTACACATCTTTAGAAAATGTTCAGTGTAACATTTTGTTTTTATTAAGCTCTTCCATTGCATTTCTTGGTGGAAAGGTGTTACACTTCTGCTGGATGTACTTGTATACTATTTCTAGTCATTCTATGGAACTTGCAATCATGACATGTTCATTTTCTCACTAAACCTGTAATATATGATTAAGACTATGATCAGGATACTTGTACAATTATTTTTTATCCCCTTTAAAAGTGATTCCTAGAAGTATATCATCGAAGTTAGGATATATCCTATATTTGTCTCACATGAATTGCTGATAAACTCTTCTAGTTGATGTTTGACCATTCATCTCGTTTCTCGAATGTTGTTAACCATTCTGTTCTTACACAGTGAAATCATTTTGTGTGTACTCGCAGCTTAATTCCATGATGGATCTTGGAAGTGATGTTCAAGTTCGTGCTGCTGGAGGTCTTCTTGCTATATTAGATAGCGAGAGGCTACTTGATACCCTTGAGCAAATGGAAGGAGGAGCATCCATTGCGATTGATTCTGTGGCACAGATCTCATTTTATCCTTTGGTGTATGATTGTATTATATTAACACAACCCGCTGATGTGGTCAATTTTAAATTACATCTTCCACCATGATACTTTATTTCAGATGCAACATATCTTTCGTTCATACTTTGGAACCAACTCAAGAAATTTATGTAGCTCCACTACCACGTTGGAAGCAACCTAACAATTTATGTAGCTGCACTGCAGCGTAATGCTATGTCATACTCCCTCCATCCCAAAATAAGTGTCTTTGATTTAGTACAACTTTAGTACTAAATCAAAGACACTTATTTTGGGACGGAGGGAGTATATATTAGCAATTCGTTATTGTTAGTTTAGCACTGTATGCCTTGACATGCATCACAGAGACAGATTTTTGAAACTTGATGCAGCTGCTCATGAGGCACTACAGATTTTTCAAGTAGATAAGCACCCCAGTTACATGGGAATAGGAAGAGCTAAAGAAGGGTATGAACTAAGAATCTCTTGGATCTATGTCTTGTACTCTTACTCTGGTCCGAGTTTGTAATAGTAACATTAAATTGCAGGTTTTCAGTCTTTGGTATCCTCAATAAGGTAACAAGCCTTTTGCTTTCCTTCGTTTATTTTCTAGTAAGTTCACAGTTTGTCCTAATTGTAGTGTGTGACACCTATGGGAAGACGTCTCTTGAGGTTAGTTTTCTATCTCTGCTAGTTAGTATCATTGAAATAGGAACAAAAAACATTTTCTTAAGTCTTAACTATATCTATGCTTCATTTTAGAGCATGGTTCTTACGCCCCATAATTGATATCGAGGTCATAAATAATCGCCTCAACACAGTATCCTTATCTTGAACAGTACAAATCTTTCATCCCCTCTGACTTTTGATGCCAAAATGCCATTAGTTTGTGGCCTGTGTTTCCTAGCATTCTAGATATCTTTCTTCCTTTGCTGTGAGGAAGTAATGTCTGCACTGCGCGAGACTTTGAAGTCTGTGAGAGATGTTCCTCACATGCTCAAGGTTCTATTTAGTTTACTCTGTTCATGTACATTTTAAGGCATTTTATTTGTACCCTTTACTTTGTCATGACAAGGCGGGTTTGTCTAAACTGAAGTGAAAAAAAATGGTACCTCTTTGATAATGTTCTCTGAGTAAAAAGATGGAGGTTAGACTTGCCGGAAGTGCCAGTTAGTTGGGTTACATTAAGTTTTAACCTTCATGTAACTCCCTATAGTTCTTTTGGATCATGGGTATTGTTTGCCCGCCCCGCTTCATCTTGCTACAAAGAGTGTGAATTCGTTAAAACATACTGTAGTTTATATGCTATCTTTTATACATTCGATCAATAGTTATTTATTGTAACTCTTAATGAATGAAATTGAGAGCTTGAGACGTTCTACTTTGGCCTGAAGTAATAAGGAAACTCAAAAGTAGTGTAAAACAGTTGAATCCATAGTTATCTGCTGATTAAGAATATCATGGTTATTCCTAATTTCTTCGAGCATGCTGTATTCAGCTTCAGAGTTTTCAGATATGCCGAACTAACATTTTCCTTTTTCTGAAGAAATTCAACTCTCCAAGTTCCATCTGTACAAGCAGTGATTGGCACACATTTCTGAAGGTACCAAAAAGCTTTATTTCCAAGTTCAAATACATGTTATCCTGGAACAGTATTTCTCATGCCTGCCATTCTGGTTAATTAGTTCATTTATGCCTTTCATGCTAGTATCAATACATTCCATTCCATCCTCAACGGATGAAGCTTCCCTTTCTAAGTAGTAAAACGGTAAATGGAAAGTGTCATTGCGTACAGGGAAAAATCTTGTCCATCCCGAGCGAAAAACATTCTGGAACAAATTTCTGATCAGGTCACACTATTGCCGGTTGACAGAAGTTATTTTGCACTGCTTTCAAGTAAAGAACACTTTGTGCTCATGCTGTGGCATGCTTTCCTCCACACACAAAGATCACTCTCTTATAAAGTTAGCTTCCCACCACATCTTGCTCCTTGCCGATGCGGTATCAAGCACTGGGATCAGACAGGTCTAGCTGGACGTGAGCACCAATGTCTATGCCAGCCCACAAGCAACATCTATCCCCTTTTTTCCCTTTTATCCTTTTTATGATGTGCGTCTTATGCATATATATCCATTTTATATGAAAGCACAGAACGAAACACCGGAACTCTCTGGTACCATAGCGTTCCATTCCAAACACCAAACTGGGAGGCTCGCCGGAATGGAATTAATAAGTATGTCTAGTACCGTACTTGTGGAGAACTCGAATTTGGAACATGCCTCTGCTGTTTCCTAATTGAACTAAGTAAATGCTCAGACCAATCGACCACTTAAGATTTTGGGCAGGAAATAACTGAACAATTATTACTGCGCATGTTTTGATTATTGCTTTGTACCGTCCTGTAATGAATCTGATATCCAGCATTGGACACTGAAGGTTACTGATCATAAATGGTGCACAAACGTGGTGTGTAGGTTATTTATCTCCTTTTGTTTCTCTTGGTAATTTTCTTTGCCCACTTCTCTTGTTTCAGTGCATTTGCTCTTTGCTTCATATAAACAAGATTTTCGAGGTAGGAATATCAGAGCATCTGGCAAATAAGTTGCAACATATGAGCATTGACTTGGTTGAAAAGGTACTAGTCACCAAGCTGGTGCTATCACTTCCACAACTAACTAACGGAAGTTTGAACTAGTTTCATGATATTGCAATAAGAGTTTCCTTTATTCTTGGATGCTTATGTTTCCAGGCAAATTCTTCAATTACAGCAGAGCTGGATTATGTATCGAATCTGGTTAGTACCCTTACCATTGTCCCTCACTTTAAATGCAGAAGAAAGTTTGTGCGTGCGTTTTACCCTTTTCTTTGACTTACACTGATATGCCGCGATGTTTTAGATCATTACGTACAACAATATGAACATCTCAAATTTTTGAAATAGTACGAGTTATGCTATACCGTATAGCTTTGTACAAGTCTGCTTACTGGTATCTCTAACTAGGCAATTGATATTAGTGAATTATATGAATTGGTGTGGTCAGCACTCGGGCTTCTGACATCATGTAGCATAAATTTGCATGAAATGATTTATGGATACTCTTGTATGAAAAGTTATTTGTGAAATTTGGTGCTTCAGACATGGGCAAACATGTTAGCCTTGCACAAACAAATGTACAATCATTGCTCAATACTTTTTTCCTTCCTGTGAAGTTATTCACATTTCTGCTGAATCTGTGGCTCTGTGCAGTGAATGAGTGGTTGTGTTACAATTTTATCCAAATAATATGTTAGTATCTTATCGAGTAAATGCATATTTGTTTTCTTTTGGGGGGCTGTTGAGGCATGCTGTTTCTGTTTCACATTTCATAAATTGATGACCTCTATCTATTATTGATAGGTGATTGGTGTCATTGACGTACAACGGAGTAAGGAAAAAGGCTATGAAACATTGGTGAAAGAAAATTTATGTGATGAGGTCAGGCCTTGGGGTGCTTATCCTGGAGCTGTATTCTATTGTCCTATAAATTCTACCCCCTCCGTCCGGAAATACTTGTCGAAGAAATAGATAAATATGGATGTATCTAGAACTAAAATACGTCTAGATACATCCATTTCTCCGATAAGTATTTCCGGACGGGGGTAGTACTTTTTAATGATCTCATACTTTTGGTAGGACTCGGGGCCCTACCAGGACGTCCTCTCAGATTGTAGGGGTGGAAGGAGGGCGGATGTGGAGGATGCCGGCGCTGGGGCGCCGTCGTTGCGGAAGAGAGAGAGAGAGAGATGGCTCAGGTGGTGCGGCTAGGGTTAGGTCTCCCGGCTCCCTTGGGGAAGCCGAGCAAATATGATTGCTTCTGCTTAATTCCAAAACGGATCCTTACATGAGTTTATATAATCATCGGAATAAGATAATTGGGCTAAGCCCCTAATGTGCTAAGATAACTTGGGCCGAAACCCCTAACTAGGCCCTCCTCCGGGTATAATGAATACCGGTCATAACAACTTTACTTTATATTCAATAATAATTTAGTTGCAATGTATCACTATAAGCCAATGGTCAAACTCCCATCTCTTTGTGCAATAGTTGAAGCAGGCTTATTGCTTTGCCTTGAGCGTAACCAGTACTTGTGGTATTCGTCCTGTTCAGTTGTTGCAGTTGGTGATTGCCATATAACACATAAATTTATTTATTTTCTCATTTTCTCAAACTCAAAACATAGTCACTACAACCAATATGGCAATATATCGGTTGTAATAACATCTTATATTATGGGACGGGGGTTGGGTAATAAGAACAGTTCGTTGTGTTGTCTGGACCTTGTGTGGTTGAATTGGGTAATAAGAACAGACCCTTGTGTTGTGTGGACCTTGTCTGCACATTTGGGTGGGTGTGCACATGTGTGGGTACCATTTAAAGTTTGAACACCATTCTTTAACGTGATAATAATTCATCATAACATCAAATTTTCTTGGCAACTTCTGTGGTTCTTCAAAATATCTTGATTTTACTTTTAAGTTTGGTATCTAGTATTGTATGTTTGTTTTTTCTCAACGATATGGCCTCGTTCTTCTAATCAAATGAACCTCCTTGTGAAATATAGTTGGATGAACTGAGGATGGTGTATGAAGGATTACCTGACTTTCTGGAGCAGGTGATGGATCTTCCAAACTGAAATTAATTTGAAGCGTCAATTTTTTATGCCTTTATTTGATAGATCGTAACAGTTTAGCTGCTTCTAGGTTTCAGCTAATGAAAATGCCTCCTTCCCTTTCTCGCTCGAATGCAGAAAAGCTCCGCTAATTGTCTATGTACACCAAATAGGTATTTTTGTTGCTGATCCCCAGATAGAATTTTATTCTTGTTATCCTGTTGAATTTGGTACTATCGAGCCCTCCATATGATATACATTGCTATTGCATGCTCAAGCTTTGTCCTCTTTCTTTTGTTTCTGCTATGGAAGATCTCCTTTTCTACTATACTAACATGAAATATACATAGCAGGGGTTCTTACTAATGTGCTTTAGTTTTTGGAAACCAACGTATATTTTTCGGTCATCAAGCATTTTTTGGGGTCCAAAGTTAATCTTACATGAGAACATGTTAGTTAAATTCCTTTTTACCCTTGGTTAGATTGACCCAACTTTGTGTGTTAGTGCAGCTGGGTACTTTGGTTACACTTTGATGTAGTTGCATGAGAAACAGTAGGAACTTATAAGATAATTTCATAGCCTATTTTAGGGTCAATTTACGTAATTAATCTTTGAACCTTAAAATGGCTGTTGCATAATGTATGAATGATTTTCCCTCCATCCCTGCAAACGAGGCGTGAAACTTTTCTCTCAGAATTTCACTTATCAGGGCGCACCCTTGTTTGTTCCTCTAACATGCTGAATATGCCCTTCCACAATGCACCCTGCTCTTCTAAAGATGTAGCCTTAATTGTGTTGTGAACAGTTCACCTCCTCTCGCCATAATTCCCGGATGCATGCATCGAGACTAATGACTAGTGCCAATCCGTGTAGAGCTAGCTGCCTCTGATTGGCCCTGTGCAGCGTGGCTGGCAAGAATAATAGCCCTCGTGGTGTGCTAATAACTGCTCAGCGTGCGATTTATCAGGGATAAAATAGCCCAAAACTTCTAAGCACGCAACTGCCTTGGTCTTTGTGATTAAAAACACATGCCTTGTTCATAGGAATGGAGGGAGTATGTGACCACCGACTAAGTAATTAGGTTCATGGTTCAAATATTTATTTTAACTCCTTGTTTGACGATTATAAATTAAAATTTGAGGCAATATCTGCAAGAACATAAGGGTTTGAGTCTGGTCTGCATATGGATTGGAAATATTAGCTATTTGTTTGTAAACTTCTTTCTGGCTGTGATTTACTAGTTTCTCTGCCTAGTTTACTATAGTTGGTACTGGATTCTTACAGGTTGCTAGGTAGTGCTTGTAAAATACAATATGCAATCTGTCATAGGAACTCAAAGTTATTAATGAGAACACTCATGTGTTTACTATTTATGGTGCTAACAGGATACTTGATGTGTTTTTTTGATGAGAAGATAAGTGATGCCTTGTTAATAGGACTTCAAGATTTTGAATTTGCGGTAAGTTGTGTGTTACTTTATTTCGTTTGATTGTTAATGTGTAATAAGTTCTATGCTCATCAGTTTTCAGAGGATGGGGAGGAGAGAAGGTTCTACTACCATACTCAAAAGACAAGAGAGCTGGACAACCTTCTGGGAGATATTTATCATAAAATTCTTGGTAGCTTATCTACTTATTTAATTCTACTCCCAATGCCGTGGTTTCTTATCAAATTTGTATACTGTTGGCGCAATAATCATATTTTCCCTGATGATGAAGATAGAGCTACACTTACAAATACGTTTATTTTGAACTTGATGTTCAATGGTACTTTACCTTTGAAGTTACAGTCCATGAATAAGCAAACAGTGAGCATTTCACCTTGACAAGTTTATCTTGCCATCATCTCCAGATATTACATGCCTGCAGATTTCGGAATGCAATTTTATATTTATGTACCAAGTTCTTGCTATTTTATATTTAGTTCCAGAAATTTCTATAGTTCAAGTTTACATGTAACTATTTTTTATGAGTACAGGTCTAAAAGTGTGTCTTATTGAAGTTTGCATGTAACGGATACCCTTTTTTATTTCCAAAATTAAGTCGATTATCTATTTGATCTCTCTGGACTGTTTATACCAGTTTTGGGACTTTTTGTGAAAAAAATGCATATTTAGGATAAGCAAATCTGCAAATGGATAATGACTTTGGCGTTGTTGCGCTCACAGACATGGAAAGAGCAATCATAAGGGATCTAATATGCCGTGTTCTTCAGTTTCTACCTCAACTGACAAAAGCAGTGAATTTTGCAGCAGAACTTGATTGGTATGCACACATTTGTTACACGCATTCAACTTACTGACAATATGACAATCTAATGAGTTCTTCTTATTGCTGTTACATTAGTACTTTATCATTGGCAATTGTTGCGCGCCAAAACAATTATGTGAGGCCCATCTTAACTGAGGATTCCATACTTGAGATACAGAATGGAAGGTTGGTATTTATTACCTTTTTATTATCATGGTACATGTTAGTTGGGTATTACTAACAATCTTATGGTTGAAGGCATTGAACTTACTCCAACAACAATTTAGACATGCTTTGCAGGAAATGACTGTTGACACATTTGTTCCAAATGATACTAAAATCCGCAGTGCAGGTGACTAGTTCCCAAGATATGTGAAATTCTGAACTTACTAGTACTACTCTTATTGTCAACGATCTGATTTATGGCTATTTCTTATCCCAGGAAGAATAAACATAATAACTGGACCTAACTATTCAGGGAAAAGCATTTACATTAAGCAGGTAATGTTACCTGAGAAGTACTTCATGCCCCCAAACTAAATTGCGCAAATGTTGAGGCTGTATCAATTAGTTCTGGATTAAAAAGTGGCTGCAGATCAGATCTTAATATAGTTCAAATTTTGTGGTTTTTTTTCCACTTCTTGGGCGAGCATGTACAGACTTCCTACTTTCGTAAACTCAAAGTAGCAAAATGAACTTCATGTTGTGTTGGATATTTGCTTTCAGGTTGCATTGGTGGTTTTTCTTGCTCATATTGGAAGCTTTGTTCCTGCCGATTCTGCTGTTGTTGGATTGACAGATAGGTTTGTGTTTGTATGACATGTCTCAGTATGAAGAATTGTGGAAAAATTATTATAATAATGTATTGTGAAAAAATTAGCGCGCTATAGCGCCGCTAATAGCACGCTATAGCGTGTAGAGAATTGGCTCGCTAAATTAATCAGTGTACAAAGCCCGCTAATAGCACGCTATAGCATGCTAATAGCATATTTTCAGGGTTCACGCTATTTGTATAGCGCGCTATTTTTTTACACACAGTTATCGTACTAATACTAGATTAAAGTTTTATATATCTGACATGTTTTATAATGTTTTCTAGGATATTCTGTGCAATGGGAAGCAAGTCAATGACAACTGAGCAGTCAACATTTATGATTGATTTACATCAAGTTGGAATAATGCTCAGGTATCATAGTTGTATCCACCCTTATGTTGTCTTGTGATCTTGAACATACAACCAAATAAATTTTGCAGGCATGCAACATCGAGATCACTGTGCTTATTGGATGAATTCGGTAAGGGTACTCTAACAGAAGGTGAGACCACAAATTCTTCCTCCCATCTTCAACACGACTCAAGAGTAGATGGCTAATTTTCTTTCACGATTCCCTGTAGATGGTATTGGTTTGCTTGGAGGGACCATCAGCCATTTTGCAAATTATGATTATCCTCCAAAGGTTAGGTAGCCAGCTTGGGTAAATGTTACTGTTGATTATGAATTTGATACCATTGCCTGCCTGCTCTTCCTTACAGCCACACTTGAAGTTAATACCATTATCGCAATTTTACTAGCTCAGATTTTATGCATTGCTACTATCTTCATTTTTTTTCCTTTTCACTTCAAATTAGGCATTTTAATGCCATCGATTACTGGACATTAGAGTTGTGAATACCGGTACCAGAATGGTTACCCTTGTTTGGCAGAAGATTTATGCATTTTTAAAACTGAATCATTTGATTCACGATATACAATAGATATACTACATTTTCTAATTCGAAAAGATATGCAGAAAACTCCAGTATTGCTCGAACTCCGTACTTGTGTGAAAACGGGACTGTAGAATAGGACACTGAGTGCAAACATGGGATGGAAGGAAGGCATATCATTGCGTTTCTTGAATCATACTGTTTATTTTTTGATGCTTTCAAGCATGCGTAACATATTATTGTCAATCTATGGCTCTATACCTCAAACAGGTTCCATGTATGGCTCTATATTTTGTCGAAGGGAAAACCTGGTCCGTTATTCATCCTGCATCCTATAACATATTCCCTCCGTAAACAAATATAAGACGTTCCAATTCTTTTCCGATTCAGATGTATAGACGCATTTTATCGTATTTGTTCACTCATTTCAGTCCGTATGTACTCCCTATTGAAATATCTAAAGCGTCTTATATTTGTTTACAGTGGGAGTATTTCCTATATAAGAGTTCCTTTCGTAATGGCATATTTTTTCTGAATGGCATGAGTATCGCGACACATTAGTTTATCTGATTGATTTGTATATCTTTTAAACAACTTGATTGGATGAGGGAATGCTATAAATTTACTATATGGATAAATGAGGGAATTCTTATTGTAGTAATGTTTACCACCGTAATGTGTTGGGATATGATCTAACTGTTGCAACCTTGCAGGTCCTTTTGTCAACACATCTGACGGAGATCTTCACCGAAAACTACTTACCACAGGTTAAGAAAATAGCTAGTTTGCTGGTGTATAGAGATTTAGTATGTCCTTTTACATTTGGGATTTCCTGACCCTGGTTATATCATATAAAATGTGAGAAATTCTGCAGTCTGAACATATAAAATGCTGTACCATGAGTGTTCTGAATCCTGATGGACAGACAAGCAATGAAGATATCATATTCCTTTACAGGTAAGTACTACCTCTGCACACTTCTATAAGACGTTTAGATTACTAAATTAGTGATCTAGAACGTCTTACAAAAGTTTACGGAGGGAGTATATATGAAAGCTTAGCTGTTATGTGTTTTTCTTGTTCCGAATAATTTCCTTTTGGGACTAATTTCTTATGTAACTTATGATACCCATGGTGAAGACTTGTACCTGGACAGGCACTCTTGAGCTTTGGTAAGCTTATGTATACTGCATTTATACAATGGTAGATATGTATCCTTTTGAGTCAGATAACAAGTAACACATCTTTTCTTGTAGGACTTCATTGTGCACAGCTTGCTGGTATGTACATGGAGTAAACTTCTATTCAGCTGGCAAATTACGATAACATGATAAACTAATCTGCTTTTATTTTGATGAAAAGCTAAATTTGTTTATTTATTTGACACTGTTAGTGGCTACTGTATTCAGAAATTCATATCTAAAGTGGGATTGCTATTTTACTTAATCTACATCATGACATGTGTGGCTCCATGAGACTCTGTGAAAAGAAAGAAATAAGACAACATGACTGCCCATAGAAAAATGATAGTCGTGTTCGGCTGTTCACAGGTGTCCCTGTTGATGTTATTCAAAGAGTTGCTAGTGTTCTGGAGGACATCCATTCCAAGAGACCTGTAAGGCGCATGATCTGCGACAATTTGGCGGCAAAGGACAATCAATACCAGGTTATGACTTGCATGCATGTTTGTTCTGCCGTTAGCTAGGCTATTACATGCAGAGTGGTCATAGTTATTTAAGTGAATATATGATGTGTATTTGTTCAAAATTTCAGGATGCAATGGCAAAATTGTTGGCCTTCGATCCGCACAAAGGTGATCTGAACCACTTCTTTGAGGACGTATTTCCCCCTGAGGCGTAGATTGGGCTGCGTTGGAGTTACAAGAGTGGCTGAATTTCAGAACCAGCAGAGCGTTGTACATAATCCGTGAAGGAAAATTGGAATGCTGTTGGCCTCGAGTACTTCACTCCACGTATTGCATCGTCAGTTGTACATATGTTTTTGCTTCCCCAGCATATTCAAATGAGCAATCGGTTTTGACCATCCAGTCATTAGTTTTGCTGAGCCGATTCGGCCTGATTAGTGTTACCACATATGGGAAGTGCTCGTCTGCACATTGTGGCAGCTGCACTACACTATCCACGGATTTGCCTGCTTGAAGATTCGTCCGATTCTGCTGAAAATAGTACTCACACTTCTCACTGCCTCGCCTGCATTTCTCGGCACGATTTCCTTTCGCCCCCCTCCCTTGGTAGCCATGGGTCAGACCAAATGTTAGTTTCCTCCCCATTGCCAATACGCTTAATCACCCCTTCCTTCAGAACCTCAATGCCTCTCAAAATACTTCAACAATCATAAGAGATCCCTGATCGTAGGCTCGCCTTTAGCACATGAGAATCAGGAAAGTATTTCGCTTTCAGTACTTCTGCACACAATGACTCCGGAGCAGTAAGCAGTCGCCATCCTTGTTTTGCAAGCATCGCAACTGTTGTTCTTTTAGAGTGAAAGATGACTGTGGTCCTTTTTTTCCTTGGCCGTCTGTAGCATGTGTGTTAAATTCAATTCTTCTTTACATTCATTATAATTGGATTCATATCTTCTTGCAAAATGCCAAATAATAACCAAGCTTGTAACCATGAAATAATTTTATCAAATATGTGTTGAGTGCAATGACATTCAAGCAAAGCTAAATTAGTCTAGATAAATAGCATGATTTTCAAGGCGAAACAGTTGGGTAAACACCCAGTGCACCTTTTTATATCATCAGGAAGTGTATGTACCCACTAGTTTGAGATAAGCCAAAAAAGAAGACTAATGAAAGAAAACAAACTGAGCCAAAAAAGAAGAAATATAAATTACAATAGTTCAGCTCGCCAAGCTTTGAAAGCATTGTCATATTTTGTGTGCATCTTGTGTCCTAAAAGAACTAGCGAAGGTATTGAGAACCTTTAGTAGTCCCGATAGGACGGTGCGTAGGATCTGAAGTACAAGAGGGGATTCACCCGTTGTGAATTTACCTAGGTTCGGGTCCTCACATGGAGATAAGACACTACTCCTGCTTTGGATTTGATCCATGGGGGAAAGTGTCCCGTCTTGTCTGAGAGGATTAAAATGTTTGTGGTGATAAGAATATGGAGATGATGATGCTATAGCAGATGCCTCGAACTACCCCTGGTCCGGTCTTATAAAGGGGTTTGAGACTCAAGGTTACACCTTTTGCTAACCGACCTAGGTTCCAGATCGGACGAGGTTACTTGCACGCCAAGATGAGATCCATACGGAGGAAGGGCTTCCTGCAGGGCAACGATCCCATGCCACACCTAGGCCTATCGGTCAGCCTATTGAACGCTTCCTAGCCGATGGGACACCCCGGTATAGTACACCATGTATTCCAGCTTCTCTCGAGTTTTGGCCATGCTTCTATAGGAATCTCTCAGGACGAGATCGTGATGGGATCCTTCCATGTCAAATAAATCCACACCGAGCTCAGTTTTCCTGGCGTCTTCATTAACTATCTGGACCATACCTCGATAGTGCCATACAACCTGGCTTCAGAACTTCTCGGGGAATCTTCTCACTCGTCTGTTCCGGCTTCTTGACCACCCGTTATGAAGGCCTATAGAAGACCGACATATATCTTTACATGCACAATGACGTCATGCTTGACCACCAAACCATTGAGGCATTGCATGTCTATTTGAATCGAATCATCATTGGCCCAAGCAGGGATGTTAATATGATTGGATGATACCCCATTGTGTTCCGCTTGATTTGATTAATCCAATGAGATTTGATTGTATTTAACATGAGTATTTGGGTTAACACTAGGTTAAATGAAAATAAGAACATGTATGAAATTGATCATAAGTACGTAGAGTATTTATATTTAATGTCTAAGTAGGATGACTAGATGAAATTCTTAGGCAAGGTTGCATGTTGAGGTGGACTTTTTTCATGCATGATGGCATGTTAAGACGGCATATTTGCATGTTAACAATAATTTATTGGTGATGATCACCTATTTAGGTTTATAGGATATGACAACTAATTGGCTAATGACCTGATAACTAAGTGATGATAAGCTGGTAAGTATTGCCTTTTTGTGAAAACATGTCGACATAACATCTAATATCGTAGATCTCACCACGACGAAGCTAAAAGTGGAAATGGATCGTCAATCGGGTTAACGTGTTGAGTTATGAATTGGTTACAAATTCAAATTTGAGGGAAACCCTCGATGATAACACCCACACCCACACACTTGTGTGTTGTGGCGCATGCATGCGTGAATGCTTAGGGGGGGGGGGGGGGACACATGGGTCCCTAGTCCGCTCGTTGTGTTGCTAAATTAATCTTTGTTTTCCTTTTTCACTTGTCTTTTAGTAAAACTAGGCATTTTAATCCCAGAGGTCACCCTGCATTATCCTCTATAGTACTAAGTTTCTTAGTTTTAAAAAGCTCACGTTCAATTAAGATCTTTAATTATAATTGGGACACCCAATTTTGACCGGATCAACAATTTATCAAAACTCTCTCAATCGGTTCTTCATACTATACACTATACTTTCCACTTCCTCCGTTTCAGAATATAAGGTGTATTGATTTTCATGCAAGTCAACCATTTAAATATTTGACCAAGATTATAGTATAAACTAACAACATCTACAATACCAAATTGGTAAAATATGAAAGTACTTTTCATGATGAATTAAATGGTATAAATTTTGTATTATGGATATTGATATATTTTTCTAAAAACTTGGTCAAACATGACCTCGTTTGACTTTTATAAAAACAAATACACCTTATATAAAGGAACGGAGGGAGTAATTTTTAAGTCCTCTCAATATTTAATTTAGAATTGAGTCATCCGATTTTGACCGGGCCAATGATTTCTCATGTTCTCCCATTCAATTATTTAAATTCACTATGTTCCTTATTTTTGAAACTCTTTCATTCAATTAAGTTATTTAATTTTGGATTTGGTTTACGATTTTGACTGAGTCAACAATTTTTTCAATCAATAAGCATCATCCGGCCTATAAATACATATCAACCCCGCGCACCCTCCCACCATCTAAAAAATAAGCACCACCATTTGGTATTGTAGCAAAAATATATTACATGCAATCACCTAAGCAAAACTTTGAGAACACAAATATATCTTGGTTAGTGGATAACAGAATCACATCGCGAAAGGCCCACGAAATCATTGCATTATAAACAAAAATAAAACACATTCCATCATCTCACCCACATGCCGGACTATATATTCTGTCAGTTCCAAAATATAAGGGACATTAGATTTTTGAAAAGTCAATTTTGTTTAACTTTGATCAAGTTCACAACAAAAATATCGATATCCACAATATTAAAAAAATGTATGCAAATTCATTTCATGATGAATCTAATCATACCGATTTAATATTATGGGTTTTGATATATTCCGCTACAAATATGATCAAACTTAAAAAGGTTTGATTTTCAAAAAAATAATGCACCTTATATTTTGTAATAGAGTATTAAAAAAACCCCGACAACATACACCTTATATTTTGAAACAAAGTATTTTTTTGAAGAAACCCAACCATATCAATGACGCAGTAAAGCGCGCTCACCCCTTCTAGTAGTTGCGAATTGCAATTTACGTATTTTGATAGTGACATATATCTTGATTATGACAACAGGAATATGAATCCCCTTTAAGAAACTATGGTTTCAACTATATTATAATGGTTTTTTTTAACACGGGAAGGGGCATGAAGGTCCCAAATGCTTTATATAGTCAAAGCGGTGGCATACAACATCTTACAATCCAAGTCTCTACAGAAACTGGAAATAATAAATAGGCCCCTGAATGTAGCAAAGTAGACCCTGAACAGAAATATAAAACTAGATTGGGTCCAAAGCAGCTCCTTGACAACTCTAATCTCGCCGGCGTCGGGGATGGGACCACTTGGTCCAACGAGACCTCTACAGCTACATGCCGTAGACACCGTCTTGAAGCAGCACTACCTCCCATACGACATCATGGCTGGGAGGAAAGAAGACGGCCGCCCTTCGGCCTTAAGATACGCGGATCGGCGAAGGAAGTCCGCCAGCCATCATGGGTGCCATGACTCCTCCATATCCACCATTGGTGGTGCACTGGATCCCTATCATATTGTTGACAGCAAAATCGTTTGCACAGCAACACACAAAATTCCTGAACAGATTAGCAATCTAGCCCGGTCTTCTCTTTTGATGTAAGAGGAACAGAACAGCCTTCTTCTCGCTTGATCTCAAGAAAACTTGGTTCTTCAGTGAACTTTAACAGATCAATGGCAAAAAAAAACCTAAGCGACGTCTAGGTCCCGTTTTCCGGATGCAGCGGCGTAGGATTGACCTACTGCTGCGGTGATCTCTAAACTTGCAGGTAAGAACAGAGGTAGGCGATAGGAAAAACGAACAAAGGAAAAACAGAACGTGAAAATAAAAGTAGATTTGTTTTGTCCATGTTGGGTGTCCCCTCTACCGGCCTCAGCCCCACAATTATATAGGGCGATCTGGACTTCGATCCTTTAAGCGACCAGGATACAATTCCTTTTTATGTGATTCGGTCTTTATCTGTACACTCAAAGCCTGAACGGAAACCTCCTGGTTTCCTTGACAGAAAAGAAAACTGTGTAAAACTGGCAACGTCCGCTACTGTCCTTGCTCCAAAACAATCAGGCATATCACATACCAATCATAACTGCATCTTCATCATAGTTACCTGATGGTTGTTGTACGTGAACAAAACTGGAGCCTGAATCTACAACTTCCTGTACTAAAATACTGCCAAACTCCATAGGCGTGTGGACATCTTCAGTTGAAAAATAATCTGCAGCTTAGTACACACATTAGCAGCTTAGTACACACATTAGCAGATCAACGTCATTGAAGCTAAGACTTTGATTCACAATCTATATTTTTTAATCTGCCAAATTTGACTATCAACACATGCCCCCTGTTTTTTTATAAAGCTTGCTTGCCAAAAATCATCTGTACCTTTCATCATATAATCATTAAACAACACATTATTCATTTAGCTCTGTCTTTGGGCGATGACTAGCACCGGCCATTTGTATCCATTTTTCTCAGGACGATGGTTGTCAAGCACCGGCTATTCGTATTCTATTTTCTCAGGGCGATGATAATCAAGCATCGGCCGCATAATACTATCATTCAGGCGTCTTGCCAAACGCTTGGATAATACTGTTTCAAGTACTTCCCATTAAGAGCTCTGGGCACATTTTCTCCTTGCAAACTTTGCACTAAATAGGAATTTCCAGGGACAACCTCTAAAACTTTACATGGCCCTTCCCAATTTGGTGACCACTTTCCAAACTTATTATCCTTGGATCCAACAGGCAAAATCGTTTTCCAAACCAAGTCCCCAACCTGGAACGATTTTTCTCTTACTTTCTTATTATAAGCCTTGGCTACTCTCAATTTATCCCTCTCAATTTCTCTTAAAGCTTTCATCCTCTCATCTGTCACTTCATCTATTCTATCCATCATGAGGTTATGATAATCTACGGCCGACAAATCATTTTGTTTGGCCAGCCTAAGTGCGTCCAGATTTACCTCAATAGGCAAAACAGCCTCTTGCCCATATACTAATTCAAATGGTGTCACTTTCGTAGCACCATGTTGAGATATTCGGTGAGCCCATAATGCTTCATGCAATACCTCATGCCACTTTTTTGGATGTTCCTCTATTTTCTTTTTGATAAGCTTAATCAAAATCTTGTTACTGGACTCGGCCTGACCATTGTCCTGAGCATAATATGGTGATGAATTCAAGAGCTTGATCTTAAGTGATTCGGCAAACTCACGTACTTGATGCGATATAAAAGATGAACCTTGATCTGTGGTTAAAGTTTGTGGTATGCCGAATCGATAAACAATATGTTCTACAAAATTTTAATCACCTCCTTATGAGTCATATTTTTAAGAGGAACAACTTCTGTCCACTTTGTAAAATAGTCGGTAGCTACCAAAACAAAACAGTGACCTTTGGATGACTTAGGGTGTATTTGGCCGATAAAATCCAAACCCCATCCACGAAACGGACATGGCTTAATTATAGGATGCAACATAGAAGCAAGTGCTAACTATATATCCCCAAATTTTTGGCATGAATCACACCCTTTATAGTATCTAAAACTATCTTCTAAAATAGTCGGCCAATAAAACCCAGTTCTTCTTAATAACCACTTCATCTTATGAGCCGACTGATGTGTACCACACATCCCCTCATGTACTTCACCCATAGCAACTTTGGATTGGTCTAATAATGTATATGAGCCGACTGATGTGTCAGGCGATATAATTCACCATCTAATAATGTATATTTCAATGCTTGGCATCGAACCTTTCTATCTACTGATTGGCTAGGATCTTCTAAATATCTAATTATGGGTCTTCTCCAATCATTAGGTTCGGCCATAGAAATTTCAGCACACTGTAGCACCGGCTGTCACAGGACATATAATTCTCCTCTACTAACTTGATAACCTGATGCTTGCTGTGCTAGATCATTAGCTTTAATATTCTCTTCTCTAGATATATGGCTAATGGCAAAATCATCCAGGGCTGCTATGATTTCCAAACACTTCTCCAAATAGTTATTTAGTGACCCATCAAAACATTGATAATTCCCACGAATTTGTTGTACGACTAATAGTGAATCACCAAAAGCTCGTACATTCCTCACACCCATGGATTCTAAAATTTGCAAACCCAGCAAAAGAGCTTCATACTCGGCCTGGTTATTGGTACACAAATACTCTAATCGTACTGATGTTTCAAAAACAGCACCCCTTGGTGAGACTAAAACAACACCAACACCTTGTCCTTCTCTACAAGCTGAGCCATCAAAATATAATTCCCATGGACATATCTCAATATAGCTGACCTCTATATCATTTTCATCACTAACCCGATGATCAACAATAAAGTTAGCTACAATTTGGCCTTTCATGGATTTTAAAGATTTATAAGCCAAATCATATTCTATCAATGCATAAGCCCACTTACCGATTCTGCCACTCAAAATTGGTTTTTGTAGCATATATTTGATAATATCGGTCTGGCACGCTATTTCACAAGTACTAGATATCAAATAGTGTCTCAATCTTGTGCAAGCATGATATAAGGATAAACATAACTTCTCAATAAATACATACCTTTGTTCTGTTTCCAATAGACGTCGGCTCAAATATGTGATCACATACTCTTTTTCATCAATTTCTTGTGTTAGGACAGCACCAATAACATTATCTTCCGCAGCAACATACATCCGAAACGGTGTTCCGGCTTTAGGTGCCCTCAACACAGGAGGCGTAGACAAATATTTTTTGATCTCATCAAATGCATGTTGTTGCTCTGCCCCCAAGTGAATTCATTTTCCTCTTCAACCGAAGTATAGGTTTAAATGCACTAACCTTTCCAGACAAGTTAGATATGAACCTTCTCAAATAATTAACTTTGCCTAGAAATTTCTGCACATCCCTCTTACATTGTGGCGCCTCTACTCTCTTAATAGCTTCTATTTTACTAGGATCTATCTCAATGCCTCTCTCATGTACTATGAATCCTAGGAACTTACCAGCCGACACACCAAAAGCGCATTTGAGTGGGTTCATTTTTAAACCGTACCGACGCATTCTTTCAAAGGCTAAGCGTAAATCGGCTAAATGATGATCCAAGCCATCCGATTTGACAACTATATCATCGATATATATTTCTAATACTATACCAAGCAAATCATGAAAGATTAGGTTCATAGCTCTCTGATAAGTCGCGCCGGCATTCTTTAGACCAAATGTCATAACAACCCACTCGAATAAACCAACAAAACCAGGACACCTAAAGGCCGTTTTAGAAGTATCCTCTTCGGCCATAAAAATTTGATTGTAACCAGCATTACCATCTAAGAAGCTAACAACGTTATGTCCTGAAGCATCATTAATCAACATGTCGGCTATAGGCATAGGATATTCATATTTAGGTGTAGCCCTATTTAAATCCCTGAAGTCGATACATATTCTTAACTTACCAGTATTTTTCTTCTCAACTGGAACAATATTAGAAACCCATTCAGCATACCTACATGGCCTTATGAAACCGGCTTTCAATAATCTCCCTATTTCTTCTTTAATCCCATCATACATATTAGGATTAAACCTTCTAGGCGGTTGTTTGTGAGGCCTAAATCCAGATTTAATAGGCAGCCGATGCTCTACTAGCTCTCGGCCAAGACCTGGCATTTCATGATACTCCCATGCGAAACAATCGACATATTGTTTAAGTAACCCGATCACCTTCACTTTGTAATCGGATATCATATTCTTATTAATAAAAGTCGGCCTAGGAGTAGTACCATCACCTATATCAATCTCTTCCAATGGATCAGCCGACGAGAAACCCTGTCCTAATTTTTGCACTTCACCAAAGTCATCAATAGCCTCACAAATATCGTTCTTATCTGACCGATATTGTTCCACACGTTTTTGTAGCCAATCTAAATTATCTTCTTTATTCATTTATAACATCATATTCTCAAGCCGAGCTGCAACAGCCGGCTTTACAACTACATGCACAAACCCATCTTTAGTTACACTAAGAAAATCAAAATCAGTGAGATCTAACCCAGACAAACACTGGACCTCACCATGCTGCCAATCAGCTGAAGCATCAACCATTGCAATATAAGCCGATGTATCCGCACGAACAATCTCCACTTCATCATCGACCCATTGTATCAAAAACCGGTGCAAAGTAGAAGGAACACAACGGTTTGCGTGTATCCAATCATGACCCAATAAGACACTATAATTACCTTGCTTATCAGCGACGAAGAAAGCCGTAGGTATGGTTTTGCTTCCAATAGTAAGTTCCATAGAAATGACTCCTTTTACTTCTGTAGGCTCTCCCCCAAATCTATTGAGTGTCAAATTGGTCTTCACAAGCTCGCTGTCTTCTCGCCCCAATCTCTTAAATAGCGAGTATGGCACAAAGTTTACAGCAGCTCCACCATCAACTAACATTCTAGATATTGGTTTCCCATTAATATGCCCCTTAACATACAGTGGCCTCAAATGACGACTTGATTCATCTGGATTCTCAAAAATAGCTTCCTTAGGACCAAGACACAACTGTGCCGCTTCATTTTCCTCCTCAACCCCGAATTCTGAAGGCAATACAAATACCATATTAATATCCATACCGTCGCAAGTTGGAGAGCCATTTTTAATCATCGGAGATCCTTCATCATCTAGCAGATCATCTTCATCATCACTAGGCATTGGAACGGGTACATTAACTTGTTTTACTCTCCACTCCTTTCGGACAGGAACCATAGGCTTCCACCCATTGAACCACTCATCCCTTAATTTTTCGGCTTCATCCTCCCTCAACTTCTCCATGCGTAGCCTCTGTAACCGTTGTCTTTGTGAATGGGAAAGACCCTTTGGGCACCAACGGGGTTGCGGCTTTGTCCCAGGCAGCAAAGGTACATTCCTATCAACTTTCTGTATTTCTGAACCATTGCTCAAATTGACACAATCTGACTTTTTTGGTGCCCCAAAATCAGTACAGCGAGTAACTAAAACAGATTTTCCTGTAGCAGAATCACTGTTCACGGACGACACTGTATCTTTCAGACTATTTGTTGTTCCTGTAGCCTCATCCTTCTCACGTGTTGCCGTTGTGCCCTGTACTCCATTGTTGGCATCTGCAGGCATGCAACCTGGTTGTTCCTCACTTGTAATTGAGCCTGGTTCCTCATTCATATCCTTAGTCCCCTTCACACGGTATACTTTTTTTAATTACGATCACCCCTACCATAAGACCGATCCCTTTGATCGAAACGGTCATGTTTTGATGTGACAATCTATCAAACACCGGCCTCCTGTGGGGTGTCCAACCTGGATGAAACTGTCCAAAAGGCATTACCGGAGGAGGCGACATCCATGGTCCGCACCAACCCCATGGCGGACAAGAAGCAAAATCGAATGCCCATGGCATAGGCATTGGTGGCCTGTTAAATTGATATGGGGCTGCTGCTGCATGAAAACCTCCACGCCGATATTCTGGACCATTAAATCCCTGTTCTGGTGATCTCAGCCGCTTAAAGTTTCTTGGCCGATCAAAATATTTTTGACCAGCCTTGCCATGTTCATACTTAGTCAAAAGCTTATCAAAAGTGACCTTCGGCTTTTCTATCTTTTTTATTGCCTTACTCTTCCCCTCATTAATTTTCCAACGGTCAACTTCGGGGCTTTTTGATTTGATCATTCTTGGCCTGACACTTTGCATAGTGCCAGAACCTAATGCTGGTGTTGTGATTTTTATAGATTCACCACCCCTAGAATCTTTCTCAATCTGCACTATTCTGGCCACTTGTCTAGTCTCCTCCAGAGACTTTGAGCTACTCTCAGCCACCACCATACTTTTCTCTTTTACCGATTCAGCCTGAGATGGCTGAACAAGAACTTTCTTATTCTCAAAGTCAATCGTGTTGACAGGAAAAGGATTAGCATCTAATTGCATTCGCTCATCAAACTTCAACCGTCCTTCGTTAATGGCCGATTAAACCTGTTGACGAAAAACATTACAGTCATTAGCAGCGTGAGAATAAGAATTATGCCATTTGCAATAAGCACAACTTTTTAATTCTTCTGGTGATTGTATAACATGGCCATTATTCAGTTTAATTTGCTTCCATTGTAACAAATAATCAAAGATTTTATCACACTTAGAAACATCAAATGTATATTTTATCTCTTTCTTCTTATGCGAAATCAGCTTTAGTGCAGAGGAAACAAATGGTTTAGACTTAGAAGCCCAATCCCATTCAGCCACACACATATCTGTACCTTCATCATCTGATGACTAGAATCGTACCCCACCATGTTCATACCAGGCCGATCATTTTCACTAGTTCTATCACTAGACCTCTGGAAATTTCTAGATTCTTTTGCCCGGCTTTCTTGAGCCAGAGCTTTTTGCAAAACTTGATTAACATCCACAAAATCATGTCCTTCTAGCTTTTCTTTAAGATGCACAAGCAAACCTGAATAAGCTAGATCAACGAGGTCCCGATCGGAAATTACCAAATTAAAACATCGGTTTCGTGTATCTCTAAACCTTTTAATATACTTAACAACAGATTCAGTATGCTTCTGTCTAACCGATGTTAAATGTGACAATCCGAGTTCATTATCTCCAGTGTAAAAATATTCATGAAACTTCTGTTCCAACTGAGACCATGTATGAATAGAATTGGGTGCAAGCGAAGAAAACCAAGAAAAAGCTGTGCCTGATAAGGATAACGAAAATAATCTCAGTTTTAACACTTCACTAGAACTAGCCTCACCGCACTGTACAATAAATTGAGCAATATGCTCCAGTGTTGTTCTACCATCTTCTCCCGTGAATTTAACAAACTCCGGCAACCTGAACCCCCTAGGATACTGAAAAGTATCATAATAATCAGGGTACGACTTTCTATAAGCTCGTGCATTACCCTTTGGTTCTAGCCCAAATGAATCTTTCAAGACAGTAGCCAACTGTTCTTTAAGATTGTCAGCCCCTGTGTGAGGCTCGGCCATAGGCCGATCTCGTGCCATCGGCTGTTGTTGCCCAACAGTACTAGGTTGTGGAATATTATGGTCATGCTGCAGTGCTTGGCTCGGCTGTGTGGATGGCAAATGTCTGAAAGAACTATTAAAATTACTAGATGGTAATTGACCATATGTACTGGTTAAATTCGGAGGTGACATGGTAGGCATATAATGTATCATGGATTGGTATGAAGACAAAGGAATGCTTGCTGGAATAACATCTACTTGGCTTTGATTATTGATCATAGATGGAACCGAGGTGTGTGGGCCAGCTGTAGGACCTGACAAAGAAAATGCAGGAGGTGCATATGCATGCCCTGGACTAGCAACACTTGGTAGAACGCTAACAGTTGGACCACTATTATTGTGGTTAGCATACAAATTCATCGGCATACCATATTGTGGCACTCCAGGGGGTGTGAAGAGCGCCGATGAATTGAGAGGTATAGCCCTGTGTTGCATATTAGTAGCACTATTATTAGAAGCTGAAGCATCAGTTGCTAAGGGCTGCCTATCTCTTTCTCTGTCAGAATATGGCAGTGATGGCTGCACAGAGTTACTAACTTGCATCTTTTCAAACAGATTTTTAACATGACCAGCGACCATGCTATCCTGATTTCTAACATAATTTTCATGTGTATTATGAACAGATGCACTTACTGATTGATCAATCATAATAGCCATCTCTTCCTTGAGACCGTGTAATTTCGCTTACCGGTCCTACCTTTGATGCTTCCGTGATGGATGGCAGATCAGGTCCCTTCATAATGACACCTTGGCGAGTCTTCTGGAAGCAGGAAAGCATTGTATCTTCAAACTCTTGCTTGCGCTGGCGTTGAGCTTCTTCAAATTCTTGCAAACGCTGCTCATACTTCTGACGATATTCTTCTGACAACTCATCTAATGTAGGTTTGATGATGTTGCCGGAGTTGAGTTCAGCCTTGTCGTCAGACATGATAGCCGATTGACTCGATTCCCTAGCGGAGTCGCCAAATTGTGTTGACAGCAAAATCGTTTGCGCAGCAACACACAAAATTCCTGAACAGATTAGCAATCTAGCCGGTCTTCTCTTTTGATGTAAGAGGAACAGAACGGCCTTCTTCTCGCTTGATCTCAAGAAAACTTGATTCTTCAGTGAACTTCAATGGATCAATGGCAAAAACAGAACCTAAGCGACGTCTAGGTCCCGTTTTCTGGGTGCAGCGGCGTAGGATTGACCTACTGCTGCGGTGATCTCTGAACTTGCAGGCAAGAACAGAGATAGGCGATAGGAAAAACGAACAAAGGAAAAACAGAACGTGTAAATAAAAGTAGATTTGTTTTGTCGATGTTGGGTGTCCCCTCTACCGGCCTCAGCCCCACAATTATATAGGGTGATCTGGACTTTGATCCTTTAAGCGATCAGGAGACCGATCTGAATACAATTCCTTTTTATGTGATTCGGTCTTTATCTGTACACTCAAAGCCTGAACGGAAACCTCCTGGTTTTCCTTGACAGAAAAGAAAATTGTGTAAAACTGGTAACGTCCGCTACTGTCCTTGCTCCAAAACAATCAGGCGTATCCCATACCAATCATAACCGCATCTTCATCTTAGTTACCTGATGGTTGTTGTACGTGAACAAAACTGGAGCCTGAATCTACAACTTCCTGTACTAAAGTACTGCCCAACTCCATAGGTGCGTGGACATCTTCAGTTGAAAAACAATCTGCAGCTTAGTACACACATTAGCAGATCAACGTCATTGAAGCTAAGACTTTGATTCACAATCTATATTTTTTAATCTGCCAAATTTGACTATCAACACATATGCCTCTAGCTTGACGCCAAGGGATCTTTTCCAGGTCCAGGAACGACACCGCCGTCACCGGAAGCTTGGATCCGGCGAGGCAAGACTCCAACGGAGAAGACGGTGACATGATCTTTCATCGCCACCCCTTTCGCCTCCATGACAACGAGGGAAGAATGGGAAGAATCCCACCACATATTCTCCAGGAGCCCCATCGAGCCTATTTAGAGGGGAATCGTCAGATCTGCCACTCTCTGCTCCTCTCCACCATGGAGACAACTCAATAAGTGATGGCGGCGAGCCGGCGACCCATAGGAGTTGCTCACGAACTCCCATGGTGGCTCTTCCCCTAGCATGATGCCAGACGACGACAAGAAGCCAAACCAAAGCACTAGGCTGACAACGGCCACTAGGGCCCAAACTAATCTACTCCTAGTATTTACAGGAAGAGCCCAACCTCCCCTCTCTTCTCCACCCCGAACGGCAATGCCACCGGAAGAAGAAGAGAGGGGAGCCAAGAAAGAAGGAGGCGGACGCAAGGAGGGAGGAGGAGGAGAGGAGAAGGGGAAAGTGCGTGCTCACTCTTGTGAGGCACGATTACGTTTTAGACTATGCGACTTTACAATTTGGTCAACACATCATTCATCTTAACTAGTTTTAACCGATGACATGTTTTTCTCCTGCAAATTTTGATAACGACATACTTCCTCCATCTCAAAATAAATGATTTAACTTTATAATTACTTTAACTAAGTTAGTATAAAGTTAAATCATTTATTTTAGGACCAAGGGAGTACATCTTACTTTTTCTAAGGGGTAAGTGTACTTCTTACTTAATTATATAATTTACAATTAATGGACAGAATATGTATGCATTAACACGTTCCGAAGAATTAATTAGTGATTATGTTTGATTAATGGACCCTACTACAGAGCGGCGCTGCTCCTGCACGTTCCGGTTCGGCGGTTCTATGCGGCTTTACCAGCGCGTAGAGGCTACTTAACAGTAAAGGTAGGCCATCACTATTCGCATACCCTTTCCTCGACCGTGCAGGGGTTAGATGGTGGTCGGAGTGCACTTGGTCGTGCGAAGGGTCTGTGTCCGTGTCCCGCGGCGGTTTGGTCACGATGGCAAGGTGCTGCGACAGCGGCGGTGTAACTAGGGGTGGAAGGTACGCGACGGTTTGTATGAAAATCCTGCTCGTTTTTTGATTGGAGCTGACGGCAACGGTGTTGGTGGGTGTCGTTTTCCTTTTTGGAGGCATCGTCGAGGTGTGTCGGCATCTTTCCTTTTTGATCGGATCGTGGTCTCCAGGCGAAAGCCGTTGTAGGACCGACGATGGCGGCGGCGTGGTGTCGTTATTCTGTTGAAAGCATAGCAGGTGAATACTTGGCTTGGAGGTTCAGTGGTTCTTCGGTGTTTGCCGCGGTCCAAGTTGAACTTTGTGGACGCTATGTACACAGCCGTCGGTGATTTCAAGATGATGACTTTTTCGGGACCAACCGAGTCTCGCTATTCACTTACCGTCTCTTCTAAGGCATCCAAGAGTGGGTAGTGCGTTGGCAAGGGAATTCGGTTGAAGTTGTTGCTCTTCCAGGCAACCGAATTTTGTTGTGACACAGCTAGATGATTGGTTTATGGCAGGCTCTTATGAGTTGTGTTTGTAATTGTCGTGGCGGATGTGGGTTCCAACTGCATTGTTATTCGCAGCAAGTTGTAGTTTCTTGTATTTGATTCTTATTTTTTATAAAAATATGATACGCCTAGACGTATTCTCAAATTATTTTTTATTCGCATACCCCAGTACTAGTAGTACCTTTTTTGCCACATATAAGAAGTATTTAGTT
This sequence comes from Hordeum marinum, assembly GCA_022496015.1. Taxonomy (NCBI): domain Eukaryota; kingdom Viridiplantae; phylum Streptophyta; class Magnoliopsida; order Poales; family Poaceae; genus Hordeum; species Hordeum marinum. Next base: position 395,492,151 of record CM039672.1, read on the forward strand.
GCCAATTTTTAACATGCTTAGTTGCCGGATTACGAAAAACTTTGTTATCAATTTAAAAAATACATAGTTACCAAATTAAATTTAGTACTTATTTCTAAATTACAAAAATACTTTTAGTTGCCAGATATTTTTTAGTTACCAAATACTTAGGGTATCTAGTTACCGGATTTAAAAATACGTAGTTGCCAGATATTCTTTAGTTACCAGATACTTAGGTATTTAGTTACCGGATTTAGAAATAGGTGCCAAATATTTTTTAGTTACCAGATACTTAAGGTATTTAGTTACCGGATTTAAAAATATTTAGTTGCCAGATATTTTTTAGTTACCAGATACTTAGGGCATTTAGTTACCGGAATTAAACACACTTAGTTGCCAAACTATAAAATGGGTAGTTTCTAGAAAAATTTACCATGCATAGTTTCGAGAAAAGTTTAGTATGATTAGTTGTCACACACTTAGGATATTCAGTTACTAGGTTTAAGCATGATTAGTTGCCAGACTATAAAAATAAGTTTAGAGTGCTTAGCACCCTATTGCCAATTAAAATAAAACTTAGCTGCCAAATTATTGGCACTGATTGCCAAAATTAAAAATAAGACTCAGTTTGTCAGTTCCAAATCCTTGTTTTTTTAGCAGAGTACAATAAGAGTCGCTCACATACATGAGCATACAAGTTGACGCCTTCGTTGTCGACAAGAACATTTCCTCCCACTGAAAGCACATCGTCGGAAGACCTGGAATAAATCCAAAAAAATGCAAGCATCAACGTCAAGTCTGGGACTTGAACTCTGATGGGCAGGGGATACCATAGTCCTCCTGACCATCCAACAACGGGCTTATTGTTGGAAATATGCCCTAGAGGCAATAAATAAAGTATTTATTATTGTATTTCCTTGTTCATGATAATCGTTTATTATCCATGCTATAATTGTATTAATTGGAAACATGGATACATGTGTGGATACATAGACAAACACAATGTCCCTAGTATGCCTCTAGTGAACTAGCTCGTTGATCGAAAGATGGTTAAGGTTTCCTAGCCATTGACATGAGATGTCATTTGATAACGGGATCACATCATTAGGAGAATGATGTGATGGACAAGACCCAAACTACAAACGTAGCTTATGATCATGTCAGTTTATTGCTACTATTTTCTGCATGTCAAGTATATGTTCCTATGACCATGAGATCATGCAACTCACAGATATCGGAGGAGTGCCTTGTGTGTATCAAACGTCGCAATGTAACTGAGTGACTATAAAGGTGTTCTACAGGTGTCTCCGATGGTGTCTGTTGAGTTGGCATGGATCAAGACTGGGATTTGTTACTCCGTGTGACGGAGAGGTATCTCAGGGCCCACTCGGTAATACAAACATCACAATAAGCCTTGCAAGCAATGTGACTAAGTGTTAGTTACGGGATCTTGTATTACGGAACAAGTAAAGAGACTTGCCAGTAACGAGGTTGAACTAGGTATGGAGATACCGATGATCGAATCTCGGGCAAGTAACATACCGAAGAACAAAGGGAACATCATACGGGATTAACTGAATCCTTGACTTAGAGGTTCGACCGATAAAGATCTTCATAGAATATGTAGGAACCAATGTAGACATCCAGGTCCCGCCATTGGTTATTGACCGTAGAGGTGTCTCGGTCATGTCTACATAGTTCTCGAACCCGCAGGGTCTGCACACTTAAGGTTTGGTGACGTTTCGGTAGTATAGAGTTATGTGTGATGGTGAACAAAGTTTGTTCGGAGTCCCGGATGAGATCCCGTACGTCACGAGGAGCTCCGGAATGGTCCGGAGGTAAAGATTCATATATAGGAAGTCCTGTTTTGCTCACCAGAAAAGTTTCGGGCTCATCGGTAGTGTACCGGGAGTGCCGGTAGTGTACCGGGAGACCTCCGGGAGGGGTATTTCGACCCAAGAGGCTACATGGGCTGTGGGATAGTGGAAACCATCCCTTTTTGAGCTGGTGGAACAACCACAAGAGGCCCATGCGACTGGAAGAAAAAATCCCAAGAGGAAAGGTCGAAAAAAGGCAAAATAGATGAATCCTCATCCTACTAGGATTGGAGGTGGACTCCACCTCCTCCACCTCCTTTGGGACGAAGCCCTTGTCTTGGGAAGCCAAGGCTGCCTCCTCTCCTATCTTCCTCCTATATATACTGGTGGTATAGAGGGTTTTTGCACTAGAATTTCAGCCACGTGCTACCCGTTCCTCCAGTGCATAGTTTCTCCTCTAGATCGGATTTCTGAAGTGCTTAGGCGAAGCCCTGCCGGAATTGCTCCACCACCATCGCCGGAGCACCGTCAGGATACCGGAGAACTCTTCTTCCTCTCCACTCCTTCTTGCTGGATCAAGACGGTGGAGATCGTCATCAAGCTGTACGTGTGCTGAACGCGGAGGTGTCGGCCGTTCGGTGCTAGATCAGAAGGATCGTGATCAAGTTCGTGGGACGGATTGTGATCGGATCGCGGGACGGCTCGTGATTGGATCGTGAGACGGATCGTGATTGGATCGCGGGACGCACGACGATTTGGATCGCGAAAACGTTCGACTACACCAACCGCGTTTCTTAACGCTTCCCGCTTAGCGATCTACAAGGGTATGCAGATCCACTCTCCCTCTCGTTGATGCTCATCACTATGGATAGATCTGCGTGTGCGTAGGAAATTTTTTGTTTCCCATGCAACGTTCCCCAATAGTGGTATCAGAGCTAAGTCGATGTGTAGATGAGATCTCGAGTAGAACACAAAAGGTTTGTGGGCGTTGATGCTTAGATTGCTTCTTCCCTTGGTCGGATTTTGGTTCAGCGGTATTGTGAGATGAAGCGGCCCGGACCAACATTACTCGCATGGTTATGAGAGACCGGTTCCCTCGACGCAACTTGTTGCTTAGATGGCTTCCGGGTGGCAGTTTCTCTCACTTTAGTTGGATCGGATTCGACAAAGGCGGTCCTTGAGAAGGTTGAAAAGAAAATTATGTATCACCGTTATGGTTTATGCGTAGGTGAGAATCGTTATTGCTAGAAACCCGTAGCAGCCACGTAAAACATGCAACAACAATTAGAGGACGTCTAACTTGTTTTTGTAGGGTATGTTGTGATGTGATATGGCCAATTACATGATGTGATATATGTGATGTATGAGATGATCATGTGATGTATAGAATTTCACGACTTGCATGTCGATGAGTACGGCAACCGGCAGGAGCCATAGGGTTGTCATTAATTATTGTATGACCTGCGTGTCAATCATTAAGCGCTATGTAATGCTTTACTTTATAGCTAAACGGTAGCAATAGTAGTAGAAGCATGTTGGGCGCGACAACCTCGATGGCGACACGTTGATGGAGATCAAAATGATGGAGATCATGGTGTCTTGCCGGTGACGATGGAGATCATGCCGGTGCTTTCAAGATGGAGATCTAAAGCACAAGTTCATGGACATATCATGTCACTTATGAATTGCATGTGATGTTAATTCCTGTTATGCACCTTGTTTTATTTAGTACGACGATAGCATTATAAGGTGATCCCTCACTTAAATTTCAAGATAAATTGTGTTCTCCGTGAGTGTGCACTGTTGCGAAAGTTCGTCGTGTTGAGACACCACGTGATGATCAGGTGTGATAGACTCTACGTTCACATACAACGGGTGCAAGCTAGTGTTCACGCGCAGAACACTCGAGTTAAACTTGATGAGCCTAGCATGTACAGACATGGCCTCGGAACACAAGAGACCGAAAGGTCGAACATAAGTCATATAGTAGATATGATCAACATAATGATGTTCACCATTGAAGCCACCTCAACTTACGCGATGATCGGACTTGAGTTGGTGAATTTGGATCATGTGACACTCAGATGACCTGAGGGATGTCAATTTCAGTGGGAGCTTTAGTAATTTGATTAACTAAACTCATTATCTTGAACAATAGTCTAAGTAAACTTTGCATATTTATGTTGTAGATCAATGGCTCGCGCAGTAGCACCCCTGAATTTTAATGTGTTCCTAGAGAAAGCTAAACTAAAAGATGATGGAAGTAACTTTGTTGACTGGGCCCGTAATCTGAGGATTATCCTCACGGCTTCCCAGAAATCATATGTCCTTGATGCACCGCTTACTGACCAACCAGAAGACATGACCTCCGAAGATGTTAAGAACGCTTGGGAGACACGTACTGGAGATTACTCAATAGTTCAGTGTGCAATATTTTATGGCTTAGAACTAGGACTTCAAAGACGTTTTGAACGTCATGGAGCATATGAGATGTTCCAGGAGTTGAAGTTTATCTTTGAGAAGAACGCCCGGATCGAGAGGTATGAAACCTTCGATAAGTTCTATGCTTGCAAGATGGAGGAGAACGGGTCTATTAGTGAACATATACTCAGAATGTCTGGGTAATCAACTCGTCTAGCGGAGTTGGGAATTGCCCTTCCGCCAGAGGTGATCACTGACAGAGTTCTTCAATCACTACCACCTAGTTACAAGAGCTTTGTGATGAACTATAACATGCACGGGATGAACAAGTCAGTCGCCGAGCTATTTGCGATGCTAAAAGTCGCTGAGTCTGAAATCCAGAAAGAACAGCAAGTGTTGATGGTCAATAAAACCACTAGTTTCAAGAAAAATGACAAAGTCAAGGGCAAGGGCAAGAAGGGTAAAACCAAGAAGGATGGCATAGCAGTTGCTACTCCTGTAAAGAAGCCCAAGCATGGACCCAAGCCAGAAACTGAGTGCATTCATTGCAAGGGAACTGGTCACTGGAAGCGGAACTGCCCCAAGTACCTGGCTGACAAGAAGGCGGCCAACGACAAACAAGGTATATATGATATACATGTTATTGATGTGTACCTTACTAGCTCTCGTAGTAGTTCCTGGGTATTTGATACCAGTTCGGTTGCTCACATTTGCAACTCAAAGCAGGAACTACGGAATAAACGAAGGATGGCAAAGGACGAAGTGATGATGCGCGTGGGAAATGGTTCCAAGGTTGATGTGATCGCCGTCGGCACGCTCTCTCTTCGATTACCATCAGGATTAATGATGAACCTAAATAATTGTTATTTAGTGCCTGCGTTAAGCATGAACATTATATCTGGATCTTGTTTACTGCGAGACGGTTACTCATTTAAATCAGAGAATAAAGGTTGTTCTATTTATATGAGTAATATCTTTTATGGCCATGCACCCAATGTTAGGGATTTATTCATATTGAATCTTGATAGTGATGACACACATGTTCATAACATTAATGCCAAAAGATGTAGATTTGATAATGATAGTACCACTTTCTTGTGGCACTGCCGTTTAGGTCATATTGGTGTAAAACGCATGAGGAAGCTCCATGCTGATGGACTTCTGGAGTCACTTGATTTGAATCACTTGACACATGTGAACCATGCCTCATGGGCAAGATGACTAAAACGCCATTCTTTGGAACAATGGAACGGGCGAGTAAGTTATTGGAAATCATACATACTGATGTGTGCGGTCCAATGAATGTTACAGCGCGTGGTGGATATCGTTATTTTCTCACCTTCACCGATGACTTAAGTAGATATGGGTATATTTACTTAATGAAACACAAGTCTGAAACGTTTGAAAAGTTCAAGCAATTTCAGGGTGAAGTTGAGAATCATCGTAACAAGAAGATTAAGTTCCTGCGATCTGATCGAGGAGGTGAATATCTGAGTTATGAGTTTGGCAGTCACTTAAGACAGTGTGGAATTGTTTCATAGTTGACACCGCCCGGAACACCACAGCCTAATGGTGTGTCCGAACGTCGTAATCGAATCTTATTAGATATGGTGCGTTCTATGATGTCTCTTGCTGATTTGCCGCTATCGTTTTGGGGTTATGCATTAGAGATAGCAGCATTCACTTTAAATAGGGCACCATCAAAATCCGTTGAGACGACGCCATATGAACTGTGGTTTGGCAAGAAGCCAAAGTTGTCGTTTCTTAAAGTTTGGGGGTGTGATGCTTATGTCAAAAAGCTTCAGCCTGAAAAGCTGGAATCCAAAGCGGAGAAATGCGTCTTCATAGGATACCCGAAAGAGACAGTCGGGTATACCTTCTATCTCAGATCCGAAGGAAAAGTGTTTGTCGCTAAAAACGGAACATTTCTTGAGAAAGAGTTTCTCTCGTAAGAATTGAGTGGGAGGAAAATAGAGCTTGATGAGGTTATTGAACCTTTACTTCAACCAGAAAGTAGCACAGCGCAGAAGGATGTTTCTGTGGAACCTACGACGGTAGAAGAGGAAGTTAATGATGATGATCATGAAGCTTCAGATCAAGCTGTTGTTGAACCTCGTAGGTCGACAAGGCCGCGTACTACCCCTGAGTGGTATGGCAACTCTGTCTTGGAGGTCATGTTGTTGGACAACAATGAACCTACGAGCTATGGAGGAGCAGTGATGGGCCTGGATTCCGAGAAATGGTTAGAGGCCATGAAATCCGAGATGGGATCCATGTATGAAAACAAAGTATAGACTTTGGAAGTATTACCTGAAGGGCGAAAGGCCATTCAGAACAAATGGATCTTTAAGAAGAAGACAGACGCGGACGGTAGTGTCACCGTCTATAAAGCTTGACTTGTGGCAAAGGGGTTTTCACAAGTTCAAGGAGTTGACTACGATGAGACTTTCTCACTCGTAGCGATGCTAAGTCTATCAGAATCATGTTAGCAATAGCTGCTTATTTCGACTATGAGATTTGGCAGATGGATGTCAAAAGAGCGTTCCTCAACGGTTTCCTTGAGGAAGAGTTGTATATGATGCAACCCGAAGGTTTTTTCGATCCAGAGAATGCTGACAAAGTTTGCAAACTCTAGTGATCCATTTATGGACTGGTGCAAGCATCTCGGAGTTGGAATAAGCTCTTTGATGAGGTGATCAAAGTGTTTGAGTTTACACAAGTTTACGGAGAAGCTTGTATTTACAAGAAAGTGAGTGGGAGCTCTATAGCGTTTCTAGTATTATATGTGGATGACATATTGTTGATCGGAAACAATATAGAAATGCTGGAAAGCGTGAAGGAATATTTGAACAAGAGTTTTTCAATGAAGGACCTAGGAGAAGCTGCTTTCATATTAGGCATTAAGATCTATAGAGATAGATCGAGACGCTTAATAGCACTTTCACAGAGCACATACCTTGATAAAGTTTTGAAGAAGTTCAAAATGGAACAGTCCAAGAAGGGGTTCTTGCCTGTGTTACAAGGTGTGAAGTTGAGTAAGACTCAATGTCCAGTAACTGCAGAAGATAGAGAAAAGATGAGTGTCATCCCCTATGCTTCAGCCATAGGCTCTATCATGTATGCAATGCTGTGCACAAGACCCGATGTCAGCCTTGCCATAAGTATGTCCGGAAGGTTTCAAAGTGATCCTAGAATGGAGCACTGGCAAGCGGTCAAGAATATCCTTAAGTACCTGAAAAGGACTAAGGAAATGTTTCTAGTTTATGGAGGTGATGAAGAGCTCGTCGTAAAGGGTTACATCGATGCAAGCTTTGACACTGATCCGGACAACTCTAAGTCGCAAACCGGATACGTATTTATTCTTAACGGGGGAGCGGTAAGCTGGTGCAGTTCCAAGCAAAGCATGGTAGCTGATTCTACGTGTGAAGCGGAATACATCGCAGCCTCGGAGGCGGCGAAGGAAGGTGTCTGGATGAAGCAGTTCATGACAGATCTTGGAGTAGTGCCCGGTGCACTGAATCCTATGAACCTATTCTGTGACAACACTGGTGCCATTGCTCTGGCCAAGGAACCAAGGTTTCACAAGAGGACCAGACACATAAAGAGACGTTTCAACTCCATCCGCGATTACATCGTGGAGAAAGACATAAATATTTGCAAAGGGCACACAGATCTGAATGTTGCAGACCCGTTGACTAAACTCTTCCAAGGGCTAAACATGATCAACACCAGAACTGCATGGGTGTTTGATTCATTACAATGTAAATCATATAGTGATGTGAACTAGATTATTGACTCTAGTGCAAGTGGGAGACTGTTGGAAATATTCCCTAGAGGCAATAAATAAAGTGTTTATTATTGTATTTCCTTGTTCATGATAATTGTTTATTATCCATGCTATAATTGTACTAATTGGAAACATGGATACATGTGTGGATACATAGACAAACACAATGTCCCTAGTATGCCTCTAGTGAACTAGCTCGTTGATCGAAATATGGTTAAGGTTTCCTAGCCATGGACATGAGATGTTATTTGATAACGGGATCACATCATTAGGAGAATGATGTGATGGACAAGACCCAAACTACAAACGTAGCTTATGATCGTGTCAGTTTATTGCGACTGTTTTCTGCATGTCAAGTATATGTTCCTATGACCATGAGATCATGCAACTCACAGATATCGGAGGAGTGCCTTGTGTGTATCAAACGTCACAATGTAACTGGGTGACTATAAAGGTGTTCTACAGGTGTCTCCGAGGGTGTCTGTTGAGTTGGCATGGGTCAAGACTGGGATTTGTTACTCCGTGTGACGGAGAGGTATCTCAGGGCCCACTCGGTAATACAAACATCACAATAAGCCTTGAAAGCAATGTTACTAAGTGTTAGTTACGGGATCTTGTATTACGGAACAAGTAAAGAGACTTGCCAGTAACGAGGTTGAACTAGGTATGAAGATACCGACGATCGAATCTCGGGCAAGTAACATACCGAAGAACAAAGGGAACATCATACAGGATTAACTGAATCCTTGACACAGAGGTTCGACCGATAAAGATCTTTGTAGAATATGTAGGAACCAATGTGGACATCTAGGTCCCTCCATTGGTTATTGACCGTAGATGTGTCTCGGTCATGTCTACATTGTTCTCGAACCCACGGGGTCTGCACACTTAAGGTTTGGTGACGTTTCGGTAGTATAGAGTTATGTATGGTGGTGACTGAAGTTTGTTCGCAGTCCCGGATGAGATCCCGGACATCACGAGGAGCTCCGGAATGGTCCGGAGGTAAAGATTCATATATAGGAAGTCCTTTTTTGGTCACCGGAAAAGTTTCGGGCTCTTCGGTAGTTTATCGGGAGTGCCGGTAGTGTACCAGGAGACCTCTGGGAGGGGTATTTCGACCGAAGAGGCTACATAGGCTGTGGTAGAGTGGAAACCAGCCCTTTGTGGGCTGGTGGAACAACCACAGGAGGCCCATGTGGCTGGAAGAAAAAATCCCAAGAGGAAAGGTGGAAAAAAGGCAACATAGGTGAATCCTAGTCCTACTAGGATTGGAGGTGGACTCCACCTCCTCCACCTCCTTTCGGCTAAAGCCCTTGGCTTGGGAAGCCAAGGCTGCCTCCTCTCCTCTATTCCTCCTATATATACTGGTGGTATAGAGGGTTTTTGCACTAGAATTTCAGCCACGTGCTACCCGTTCCTCCACTGCATAGTTTCTCCTCTAGATCAGATTTCTGAAGTGCTTAGGCGAAGCCCTACCGGAATTGCTCCACCACCATCGCCGGAGCGCCGTCAGGCTGCCGGAGAACTCTTCTTCCTCTCCACTCCTTCTTGCTAGATCAAGACGGTGGAGATCGTCATCAAGCTGTACGTGTGCTGAACGCGGAGGTGCCGTCCGTTCGGTGCTAGATCGGAAGGATCGTGATCAAGTTTGTGGGACGGATCGTGATCAAGTTCGTGGGACGGATCATGATAAAGTTCGTGGGACGGATCATGCTCGGATTGCGGGAAGGATCGTGATTGGATCGCGGGACGGATCGTGATCGGATCGCGGGACGCACGACGATTTGGATCGCGAAAACGTTCGACTACACCAACCGCGTTTCTTAACGCTTCTCGCTTAGCGATCTACAAGGGTATGTAGATCCTTTCTCCCTCTCATCGATGCTCATCACCATGGATAGATCTGCGTGTGCGTAGGAATTTTTTTGTTTCCCTTGCAACGTTCCCCAACACTTATAGCTCCTGTGAGACACATTTCAAGTGAATTGGAAGGAGTGTGATGTCGTTGACAAAAATAGCTATAGTGCAACGCTTCAGAAGCCCAAATAGCCAAGGCCCACTCGACCGATTAAACTGGTCATCAACGGGAGTGAGATTATGTTTAAGACATGTGGGTCCCACTTGACAGAGCATCTAGTTACGGACCCACTTGGCAGTGCATCAGGTGATATGTGGCCCATTGCTCCCTCCTCCCTCCTCTTCGTTCTCGGCGGTGAGCCGGCAATAGCGCCGGAGCTTTTTATCTCGTTGACAGCAGCGACGGAGCTGTCGTTCTCGATGACGGCGGCGGCTGTGGTGAGTAAATCCTGAACCCTTGTCCTGTTCCCCTCCTTGTCGAGTTATATCTCACCGCATCGAGCCCCCTTTGTTTCCTCTGTTTTTGGTCGATTTGATCCAGATTTGGGTGCGGGGGAGGGGGGAGGGGGGCTGACCGCGATGGAGCCTTCAAAGACAACAACGTCGACTAGGTATGTGCATCCTTTCCAACCTATGCGATTTGTGCGTCGTCTGCTTCCGCTAGCTCACACTGCCCGCCATTGACAAACAGGGGTAGGACATTCGAATTCACTGTCGAATTCTTTCCTTCTAAGGTGAATCTAGGGGATGGTAGCATGCGAGACATAGAGAGAGATACAATTGTGTAATGGGATGTTGAATGTGCAGAGATTGATCCTTAGGAATGCAGAGCATGGAAGAGAGGGCCGTGAGAAATGTCATGGAGAAAATTGGGGAGAGCATTTTTTGGGGTCCAGAGCAGGAGGTAGCATTGTTACGGTTTGATAATTGGAAGGGTGAGTATGTGAGAATTGACAATGGTGAAGAGATGGTTGATGAAATCGATCGGCAAGACGGCTAGGCAAGCAAACAGACTACCTTTCATGCAGAGCTCGTTGATCTGAAATCAGATTCTAAGGTTGGATATGTGCCCTCAAAGTTGGCTTCACAAATGGTAGATGATGATTGGGCTTCACAGAGACAGATAACACCCATGTTTATGGGTGAAGTGACAGTAATAGGGGGGGTTGATGAAGATGTAGAAGAGGGTTGTGATGGTGCTGAAAGGGTTGTTTGTGTTGATTGGAATTCAGTACAATTAGAAGACACTACTGATTTGGTCATTGCACCAATGACTGACACTGAGATGGCCAATTTTTTTGGCATTCCAGTAGATCCAGTAGATGATCAATATGAGGAAGAGAGGGATGAATCTAGTTTGCCTAATGATGCTAACAGAGATGCTTGTGAAGATGTGGATGGACAGCTGATGAAAGATGCTGCAGATGATGTAGATGATGCACATGATGATGAGCTTGTAAGTGTGTATGACAAAGAAAATCCTGTTATTGAAGTAGGCAAGTTGTTCCCAAGTATGCAGGAGTTTAGGATGTGTTTCAAGACTTATGCAGTGAAACATGAGTTTGATGCCAAGACTATGTGGACTGACAGAAAGAAATTTTATGCAAGGTGCACAGGTTTTGATGGAAGCGTCAGGCCTTGCAAGTGGTACATATCTGCTAGAATTCAACCTGATGGAAGTACCATCAGGGTTAATCAAATCCCAAATGCACATACTTGTATTACAAGTTCACAGAGAGTATCAACCATGACATCACAGCTTTGGATTGCAGAAAAGATCACTCCAATTTTAGCCAAAAAACCAAACACTACAGCAAAGAAACTTAAAGTGGACTTGGAAAAGACATCCCCATTAAGGTGAAGTATACCACAGTGTGGAAAGCAAAACAGAGGGCAATGAAAGCATTATATGGTGATTGGGCAAATACTTTTAGGATGCTTTATAACTTCAAAGCAGAGGTGGAAAAGAGGTCACCTGGTAGTGTTGTGGAGATAGATGCTGAGGTAACAGAGGATGGTAGAGTTCTTTTCTCCAAGTTCTTTATGGCTTTAAAGCCTTTCATAGATGGCTTCAAAGCAGGGTGTCATCCATATTTGAGTATAGACTCATCTTTTTTTACTGGCAAATGGAATGGTCAATTCACAGCATGCAATGCTTTAGATGGACACAACTGGATGTTCCCTGTTGCTATTGGCTTGTTTCAGTCAGAGATAGAGGTTTCATGGACATGGTTCATGATGCAGTTGAAAAGATGCATAGGGCCAGTGTCACCTTTGGCAGTACACACAGATGCATGTAAAGGGCTAGAAAATGCAGTGAAGATTGTTTTTCCTCATTGTGAGCAGAGGGAGTGCTTCGGCCATTGTGGATGAATTTGATCAAAAAATTCAGAGGGGAAGAATTTGGGAGAATGTGGCCAGCAGCAAGATCTTACACCAAACAAACACATTCATATCATCTTGATAAGATAAAAGTAGCATGTAGTGAGTTTGGTCCATGGTTGAACACCTATCATTCTCTATTATGGTACAGGTCAGGATTTAACAGTGCCATCAAGTGTGATCATATCAACAATAACTTGGCAGAAAGTTTTAACAACAAGATAAGGCAGTTAAAGAACTTGCCTGTGCATGACATGGTTGACCAGATCAGGATCATGATCATGCGCATGTGGGAATTGAGAAGAATGATTGGTGATTTTCTGCAAGAGGATAAGCTTCCTGCAGTGGTACAACAGGTGGTGAACAGGAGCAGGAATCTTACACATTTATCTGTTGAAAAATCTTCATTGTGGGGTGCTGAAGTTAGAGATACCAAGACTGGAAGGAGGCACGTTGTTAACACTGAGTTGCATGACTGCACTTGCCTCGAGTGGCAACGCACCGGGAAACCATGTGACCATGCCATACTTTTCTTGGCCTCCCAACCCAAGATAAACATGCACCCATATTTGCATGAATATTACTCAGTGGCAAGATTCAAGGCTACATATGCAACTCCAATTCCAGCACTTATAGATCAGTCTCGGTGGCCTGAAGTGGAAATTGAATTTTCCATGTGTCCTCCCCTAACAAAAAGAAAAGCTGGCATGCCTAAAGAGAGTAGATTCAAGGCATGGTTTGAGAAAGGTAGGAGTAGTAAAAAGGGAAAGGGGAAGGAGGATGCAAAGCCAAAAAGGTCCCAAAAAGGTAACAAAAATAGATGCAAGCTGTGCCAGGAACTTGGGCACCGAAAAGGATCTCCAAAATGTCATTACACTCCTGAAAGGCCAAAGTATGTTTACGTTTGTCTTTTTTTAATTTGGGTGTTGTATTTAATTACTAGCTAAATTGCAAGCTTTTTTTTCCAGGAGGAAGTGTGGAGGTCAACCCCTTGTTGTTGAAGATTGCTGGGCAATCAAAAAGGCAAGAATCAATGGCTGTAGAAAGAAGAGAAGTTTTGGTGATGAACCAGAGTTGGATGATGTTGCGGTGCAAAATGAGCAAGCGTTGGATGATGTTGTGATGCAAAATGATCAAGATTTGGATGGTGTTGTGGTGCAAAATGAGGCAGTCATTGATCTTGTGATGCATCATGACCAACATTTGGATGATGATGTGGTGCAGAATGTGGTGCAAACTGAAGCTGTTGCGGCAGATGTTCTGCAAATTAAAACTGAAGATGTTCTGCAAACTGAAACTGAAACTGAAGAAGTTCTGCAAACTGAAGCTATTGCGGCAGAGATGCAAACTGAGCCTATATTGCAAGTTGTATTACCAATTGAAGCTACTGGAGTTGTTGTTGTGCAAACTGAGCCTCATGTAGATGTTGTGGTGCCAAGTCCAGCTGTCCTAGCTAGTCTAGTTATGAAAATCAAGAGTTTGAATGAACTAGGTGTCGTACGATCAAAAACTGGTAAGAAGAAGAAGAAATCGAGTGCTAAGAAGAAGTGAAAACTTCATTTGTCAAACTTGTGTAATGGTGATGTATGTTGTAGAATAACAAACTTGCCTCAATTTGTGTAAACTGGTATTTGTGTAATGCTATTTAAATTTTGGCCGAATTTCAAATTTGACCCAAAATTAAAATTAAAATTTGTTTAATATGTGATATTAATGTTACAGTGCTTTAATATTAGTCATATGCATGTTAAGAGATCAATCCGAGCACTTATTGTTGATGTGAAAAACTAGTCATGACAAATGTGCTCCAAATGAGCTCCAAAGCTAGGCTAAACACCCCATTCCTAAGCAATTTTTTTGACCTTTTCTAAATAGGCCAAAAATCAAAACTTGACATCTAATCTGCAAATATAGGGTCCGTACCCAATATGAGATCATTTGGATAAACTATGACAAGCTTAGCCCTAAACCCTAGCTTGAATCACATGCAACCTGGTTCATGATACCTATGTTTTGTGAAGGTTTTTTCATGAAAATACCCATAGACCAAGTTTGTTCTTTTTCCCAGCAACTCACTCACATAATATGATGATGGGTGCAAGTTTCATATTTTTTTGATTTTTTTTTGAATCAGTTATGCTCAACCCTAGCTTGAATCCCATGTAACCTCGTTCATGATAGCTATGTTTTGTGAAGGGTTTTTCATGAAAATACCCATAGACCAAGTTTCTTATTTTTCCCAGCAACTCACTCACATAATATGATGATGGGTGCAAGTTTCATATTTTTTTGATTTTTTGAATTAGTTATGCTCAACCCTAGCCCTCAAAACCCTCTCAAAACCCCTCAAAACCCCTCATAACCCCATCTGAAACCCCGCATCCTTCCGAGCCTCTAGATCTCTGTTAGTGAACGACCTGGATCATGCGCTAGGGCCACGTCAATGATCCGCGTGATGCTCTGTGATTGGCTGCATTCGACAACGCTGGATAGTGTTTTTTAGAGGATGCAGTGCCATGCAGTAGCCGTTTGTTTTTTACGCTACGGCAAGTGGGCTAGCCGTTGGGCTCTGGTAAAATAAGCCCACCCGTTAGGCCTTTGGACCGAACGTTGCCTCCTCTGCCCCCTCTAGCCAGGCCCTAGCCAGCAGGCTACATTGCCATGCATCCATGCACGGGCGGCACACACAGAGAAAATGGGGCAGGCGTGTCCCCTTGACCCACGACGGCACAGACGCGTGCGGGACGTCGCAACATGGCAATTGATGCATGGGATAGAAGAACGGGTAGGCGTGACCCCTTGACCCACGACCGATGGAACAAACGCATCGTAGCCTGGCTATTGATCCAATGCTTGATGGCAACCTTGGTTTCTCATGCTCATGTACACACTTCGATGGGGCGCCACCAAACGCCGCCCGCTCATTACTTCCACCCGGTGAAACCACTTAAAGAAATCAAAAACCACGTCGCACTTGGGCTATTTAAGCCACACCTATCGTCTTCCTCTCCCTCCTTAACCATACCCCCTACCCCATCCTCTCCCATCTGCCCTCCTTCTTCCTTCTTCACAAATCAAACCCGATCGAGCCACCATGCAGTACAACGGCCCCACCTACCACTTCCCCCCAACTGTGCCGGAAAGGCTCTACCCGGCCGAAGTCTATGTAGAGAGAACCCTTAGGGTGTGGGAGATCTCAAGGTGAAGGGGCGTAAGGGAGTTAACAGAGTTCTTCCTTGCGGCCGTCTTCCGCCACCTCCCCTAGCTCTCCAAAGATGTTCCATGTTGAGGAGGTCAATCACAATGGCGTTGTGGTTGCGCTCCTCGCTACGTTCACCAACCCCTTCGACACCTTCCACCTTCTCGGGCGAGTGTTTTGGTGTGGGTGTGAGTTTATAGCTTTCACCACCCATAACATCTTCACCGACTTCAACGGCATCTTCCCCAACAACGGCGTTATGCACACGCTCCCGTACCCCCATCGACAATGGGGAGGAGTACTAAAGGGCGCCCGGAGGAGCGAGGTGGCGTTCACCCGGAGGAGGAGAAGGAGAAGAACCCGCGTTTGGTGCCCCTCGATCTATCTATCTAGCTATATATCTCGTATTAGTATTTTAAATTGTAATCGTTATGCTACTATTATTAAGTTGTATTAGTATTTTAAGTTGTAAGGCTATCATGGAACTATGGGTTGTAATCGTTATGCTACTATATAATCGTTATGCTACTATATATATTGTTGTTTTGTACTATTATTTGTAGATTGCTATGGGTTGTTTTTGCTATTATTTGTGTATTTCTATGGGTTGCTACGGGCCCGGGTTGCTACACCCCAATCACCACACACACCATCTTCACAATAATGGCCAAATCATGGGTCATGACCCAAACCATGGACATGCAACTAGGAGCCCCATGCAAACCCACCATGGACATGTAACTAGGACATGCAAACCCACCATGGACATGCAACTAATTTACTTCATGCAAGCATGCAACTCATTTGGTTCATGGAACCGTAGACATGCATAAAAACAATCATAAAACAATAGTGGACAAGCAACAAATATGTAAAGCAAAAAAAGTTACAACACATACATGTGTTCATGCATCCATGCACGAATGGATCTATCTATCCTCCTTAAAATTGATTCAAAAAATTAATTGAATCATTTTTTAAGGTGGATACATACATTAAATTTAGTGCATGAAGTTTAGTGCATAAAAAAATGATCCATCACAAAATTTAGTGCAAGAAAAAGGCCAAAGTAAAAACAAGTAACATTTTATTTGCCGAAGTTAGAGGTTTATTTGCCAAAGCAACATTTTATTTTGAGGTTTAATCGAAGCATTTTTCTCTAAACATGGATGTCTCTATGCTATAAAAAAGGGCTGGTGCCCCTACGCGGGTGGGCTGGTCTTTATTTGGGCATGGTTATTTTCTCACGGCCCAACATCATTCGGCAGTCCAGTTTTGTTTTTTTACTAGAAACTGAATTTGGGTGTGTACTCTGTTAACTGAAGAACAAAAACGGAGGAAACAAAACATGAACACTGAATAATTTGTGTTCCAAATTGCTGCTTCAATTAAGATACATGAACTTGGCATGGCGCACAAATCACATCCTCTACCCTGACAGACCTAAATGCCCCCTCTAATGACGGATGAATAGCAAGTAAAACATAAATAGAGCAATGGCACAACAATAAAAAAAACCTGCCATGATATTTGCTTGCTTCTGCAAATCGATCATCTCCCTTTGATTTTTCTTGATCTTCTTCAGTTCCTTGGTTAGTCAGACTCCAAGTGCGGTTCGGCATTGCGCGCATACCTCGCCATCGGCACGACTCTGCCCGCCCCTCTGTCCGAGCTCCCCCAATTCTCCATCTGCGGCACCCCGCCTAAATTGAGCTCCTAGGTTGTGTCCACGCTCGAATCAATGTAGCCCTCAGACTGAATCCTCTGAACATATTCATCAATCCACTCGAAATGTGTGCATTTCTTCAGGATCTGAAAACCACAACATGAACCCTAAATCCCAAATTCGAGGAGAAAAAACAAAATATGGAGAAATCAGAGCAAACAACAGCGAAAGAACGGGCTTAGAACTGAGATCTAACCTTGCCATCCCTTCCTGCCATTGGTTTGCTCAAGCATTTCACAAATTCCCGCCCAAGATTGCCATTGTCATCCATCTTAGTGACCAACCGTTTGAGAGGCTCGGGGCGTGGGCAGTCAGGGCACCTTGTGAGCAGCACTGGACCATATTGACGCCAGTTTGATTGCGTGGCGGAGGAGGTGGACATCTGCACTAGATCGTCGGAGAAGAGGAAGAATGGGGAAATGGGAAAAGCAATGGGCGGCGGCAGGCGGACAGGCACGGGCGGAATCTCTTCTAGCCGCGAAGAGGTGGGTCCTGCGCTTACTAGACAAGTGGTGGGTCCCACGCTTACGTGGATAAGTTGTGGGTCCAACCCATAACAACTAATGAGGGTTTCAGTTCAGCTTAAGGGCTATGTCGCACAGGGGCTATTTACTCGCTCAAAAGTGTCGCCCCCAAGCCATTCTGTCGAATAACGTCTCACTCCATCCAATTCCCAGGAAAGATGTCGCACATGAGCTATAAGTCCTCCAACCACAGGTTGGTTTGCAGTTCCAAGTACAGTACTTGTTGACAGATTTGATCATTTGTGATTTCTAAACCACAAGCGATGTAACAATCTCATTGCCTGCTAAAAAAATCGGACCACAACCGTGCAACACCCCATATTAGCACATCAATCTGAAACATACTGTAGCACTGCACACTGCGTCAACTGCTGTATTTGAAAAAAGTGTTGCCTGAACAGCTAATGAGGGTTTCAGTTCAGCTTAAGGGCCATGTCGCACAGGGGCTATTTACTCGCTCAAAAGTGTCGCCCCCAAGCCATTCTGTCGAACAACGTCTCACTCCATCCAATTCCCAGGAAAGATGTTGCACATGAGCTATAAGTCCTCCAACCACAGGTTGGTTTGCAGTTCCAAGTACAGTACTTGTTGACAGATTTGATCATTTGTGATTTCTAAACCACAAGCGATGTAACAATATCATTGCCTGCTAAAAAAATCGGACCACATCAATCTGAAACATACTGTAGCACTGCACACTGCGTCAGCTGCTGTATTTGAAAAAAGTGTTGGCACTCAGAGAGGCATGGAGCTTGGCCATGGCTGGCTCATGGCGTCCTTGCAGTTCCTATTTTCTTTCTTTCTTCAGGCTCATTATGTCGTGTAGGTTGGCTTCTAAGCTCATTATGTCCAGCTTCGGAGGATGTAACTTGTTGGCGAATATAAATTGATGAGATTTCATGGACAGCAGCGTGGTGGGACTAAATCGTTACCAACCTTTATGCACTATATACGATGCTAAATGGGCTGCCAGCCTGGTAGTTTGGCTTGCTTCGGAAGCCCAATCAAATACGAAGCCCAGACTTGCAATAATAAGATATTTCGTTTCCTTTTCGGCAACAAACTTGTGCTTTTGTCCCAGGGAGACTAATCACTGATAATATGCTAATAGCTTATGAAAGTTTGCATGCAATCAAACAAAAGAAAATTGGGAAAGAAGGCTGGTGTGCTGTAAAGCTTGATATGCACAAAGCCTATGACAGGGAGGAGTGGATATTCCTAGAAGCAATTTTGTTGAAGCTTGGTTTTCATGTTGAGTGGGTTAAGATGATTATGTTGTGTGTGTCGTCGGTGGAATACAGAGTAAGATATAATTCAGTGGAGACGGACACATTTAAACCTTCTAGAGGCTTGCGGCAAGGGGACCCACTTTCCCCATATCTTTTCCTTTTATGCACGGAGGGATTAACAACTCTATTATCACATGCTGAGCAAAGTAGAGATCCAGTGGGTGTAAATGTTTGTCGAGATGCACCGGCAGTCACTAATTTGCTATTTGCTGATGATTCACTAATTTTGATGAAAGCTAATGTTCATAATGCTGCTTGTTTGAATTCTCTCCTAAATATGTATTGTGATGCTTTTGGACAACCAGTTAGCATGGACAAATCAAGCATTTTCTTCAGCCCAAGTGCTGATGTGAATATGAAAGCTGAGGTCTGCTCTTGCCTCAACATCATGACCGAGGCTCTGAATGACAAGTACTTGGGTCTCTCTGCCACACTTGGACTTGATAAGAGTGATAGCTTCCAATATTTGATTGATCGGTTAATTTTGAAATTCACAGGGTGGAAGGAGAAGTGTCTATCGTCAGGAGGTACAGAGGTCCTCATTAAATCTGTTGCACAAGCAATATCAACTTATGCGATGTCGGTCTTTAAAATTCTTAAAAAAATTTGCAAAGCAATCACAGATGCGATATCTCCATTTTGGTGGGGTGATGATGCAACACATAGGAGGATGCACTGGTTTGCTAGGTAGAAGATGTGTATTCCAAAGAAGAAAGGTGGTATGGGATTCAGGGATATTCACTGCTTTAACCTTGCACTCTTGGCCAAACAAGCATGTCGTCTTATTGATAACCCTACTCTTTGTGTGCACTAATTCTGAAAGCTAAATACATCCCGGATGGAGACCCTATTAATGCAGTTCTTAAAAAGAAAGCCTCTTATACTTGGCAGAGTATCATGGCGGGAGTGGACACATTGAAACGTGGACACATTTGGAGAGTTGGAGATGGAGCTCAAGTCAAGATTTGGGAGGATTCTTGGATTCCGCAGTCCCCATCAAGAATGGTAATTACACCCAAGGGAAATAATCTTCTCTCACGTGCCAGTGACCTTATTGACCCTGCATGAGGCCATTGGGACGAACAGCTGGTTATGCAAACATTCTGGCATATGGATGTTCAAAGGATACTTGCAATCCCCTTGCTTTGAAAGAAATGAGAGAACACAATCGGCCCGCTCACCTTGGTCGCTCCCGCGGGCGACCAGGGAGCGAAACCTAGCCCGTTGCCAGCACCTCTCACCGGCATCCCCCTCCCCTCGCCGCCGCTGGCAGGAGTCGCCGGGCGAAGCCCGCGCGGCTCGACGGTGGTAGGGCCCTCTTCTTCCTCCCCCTGGTCGTGCGGCGCGGGTCGTCCAATCGGTGGGAGCTCGAGCCTGTGGTCGCTCGGGGCGGCACGGCGAGGCGGCAGGGCGCGGGCTGGCGCGGTCGAATTTGGCATCGCGCGGCGTGGGGCGCTGGCCCAGGGGCGGCCGGATGTTGCGGCGAGTGGGCACGGATCTGGCGTCTCTGGCGCGGTGATCGGTGCGTGGTGGGAGGTGCTGTGGAAGGGCACGCGGGCGAGCTTGCTGAGAGGTCGGGCTCGGATCTGGCGCTCCGGCAGGTGCGTCGGCAAGCGGGGGCTGCTGCTTGCTGTTGCAGCTCGGTGTTGGTGCGAGGCGACAGGCGTGGCCACACAGGGTGGCGCGATGAGCGCGCACAGGGTGCGTCCTGGTCGCAGATCGGATCCTGGCAGTCTGGATCCGGCGATTGGGCGCGGCTCGGAGGCTCGGGCAGGCGTAGGTGGAGCCGGTGGACGTCGACCATGGGGATTGTGTGCTGCGCAGTGCTTCGGATCTGCTCGGATTCGGAGGTGTGAAGGATCTCCGGGCGAATGTCCAGCACTGACCTTGGGTTGGTGCCGGCAACAGCGGTGCCATGGCCATGGTGTCGTTCCCCTTCTTGAAGGTGTTGCCATGAAGCTCCATTACACGACTCTCCGAGAGAAATCCCTAGCTTCAGATGGTCGAAGCGGGTGATGACGACGGCTACGTCGTTTCCTTCTTTGAGGCATCGCCTTGGAGAGTCAGCATGTTGCAGTTTGCACGGATCTCTTCGTCGTTCGGGACAGTGGATGTCGGGGCGGCGGCTCCGGATGGTTTCTGATTGTGCGTCGAGACGGCGATCTTGGGAACAATGTGAGTGGCAGCTCTATGAGGTGGGGCTCTATCTCGACTTTGGTTGGGTGGCATCCTTGTCCCGCTTGAGCGGTAGGGGTGTCGGCTCGGTCGATGCGCCCCAGAAGGGTCGGTCTGACTTTACGTCGGGTCGGCGGCCCCGGATTTGGTGCGGCGTTCGTGGTCTGCGAGCGGTTGCCCTGAGCAGCGCGGACTGCAGGCAGTTGGGTTGTGCGGCGTTGCTGCTCGAGGGGAGCGGTGGTATGTCGGGGCGGCGGCCCCGGAAGGCGGTCCCGAGAGAATCATGGTGGGCGCGACGCGACGATGGATGTCGGGGCGGCGACGGAACGATGGATTTTGGGGCGGCGATGGATGTCGGGGCGACGACGATTGATTGCGCTGGGCGCGACAGAACAATGGATGTCGGGGCGGCGGCCCCGAGAGAATCATGGTGGGAGCGATGTCGGCGAAGCGACAATGGTTGCGGTAGTCGGCTCTTCTCCGGCGTGTCCACGATTTTGCCTCGGTTTGCTTGTTGCTATGGAGTCGAAGCTGCGGCGACGAGGCCCTACGGTGTACGATGACTGGCTGCAGGTGGCCCGTTCCGCGATCTTTCGTGGGGCCAGCCGTGCCTGGTTTCGTTCTTCTGAGTTCTCCAGGAGAGTCGGAGCTGCGTTGTCTCGCTGCAGGTCGACTTGTTGTCGATAAGGGTGGGATTTGCCCTGTGTGTTTCAGTCTATGAAAGTGGGCTTGGTCCTTATTGTTCTCGTTTTTGCCCGGTTTTCCGTAATTAGCTGGACAATTTTCTTCTACTTAATTAATAGATAAGACAATCTTTGCCTCCGTTTCAAAAAAAAAAAAGAAAAAAAGAAAAAAAAAAGAAATGAGAGACTTTGTCGCTTGGAACCCAACAAAAACAGGAGTCTTTTCAGTGAGGTCGGCCTATCAGTTGGAGTGGGAGTTCAAATTTGGTAATAAATTGCAAACCTCTTCTGGACTGTCGAGGCCAAATGATATTTGGGATTCGGTCTGGAGACTTCTGTGTCCATCAAAGATTAAAAAATTTATTTGGAGGGCACTCCATGGCGCTATTCCATGTCGCACTATTCTGGCTAATAAACATATGAAAATCAACCCGAGTTGTCCCACGTGTAACTCTGGCCCTGATGATATAAAACATATGTTGTTTCAATGTACGTCCGCCGTGAAAGTGTGGAAGTTGCTGGGTATCTACGATGTCATTGAAAAAGCAGTTTTGGTTGACAAGGCGGGCGAAGCTATTCTAGAATACCTTTTGTGTCTACCTGAGCAAGATTTCCTAGTTCCCGGGCTGCCCAAACTGAAGAAAACATTGGCAACAGCTGCATGGTATTTGTGGCATGAACATCGTAAGTTGACTCATGGAGAAGAGACTCAAAATGCAGCCCAAATCAGCATGGCAGTGCGGGGTTTAGCGGCAAATTACATCATTTCATGTAGCCCTAAGGCTAGTGTGAGGTCGGATACTTGGATGAAACCAAGGTATGGCTATGTCAAGTTGAATGTGGATGCGGGGTACGATAGTGATACGCTCGAGGGAACTGTTGAAACAGTCCTACGGGACCATCACGGAAAGTTCATCGCTGCGGCAAATGAGAAAATTGATATATGTTTTGACTCTTTTACCGCCGAGGCCATAGTAGTGAGATTTGGGATGAATCTTGCGCGTACTGTTGGGTGCAGTAAAATCGAAATTAACTCAGATAGGGCGGAGGTGGTCGCAACATTAATTGATGGATTTTCTTCCCTGTTAGCTTCTGCTGTCTTTGAAGACTGTTATTTTATATCTCTTGATTTTACCCATGTGATCTATGAATACTGTAATAGAGAGAGAAATATGGTCTCTCATGAACTAGCTAGGGTTGCTTGGTTCTCTATTCCGAATTTCTGGTTAGAATCCGCACCTGAGGCGGTAATTCCTTTTATTGTAACCGATGCCACTATTGCCATGAATGAATAAATCTGGAGACGCTTGTCAAAAAAAAAAAAAGCTGGCTAGTTGGTTCCACTTAGGCCTTGGTCTTCGCTGGGATCTAGAGTTCGAATCAAGTCGGTAATATGCGTGGACGGATTAAAAATATAATTTAATCATTGAAACGGGATAAACCAAAAGTACCATCTCGCTTTATTAGTTGGTATAAAAATGGACCCACGCTACATAGATTTTCTCTTGATTAATTTATGTTCAACACGCTCGTGCGGGCGATGATGTCTTGATTAATTGTTCCGACAAAGTCTACTTCTTTTTTGGTCAGACCCGGTCTACTGGTGGCAATATATATTGCACACGTTCATATTCATGTATATTAGATGACCTATTCTACGTCACCTGGTCAACGCGCTTAAGCTTACACCCGATGATCCTTGCAACAAATCCATCGCCTATATATGTCAGACACACTAGTATCAATGATCTCACAACACCATCCATCCTGCAACCATTTTCTCTCTAGCTTTCTTGAAGCTTCGATTTGTTACTTGATCGGACAAGACAAACTTCTTTCTCTCCAGGCTAACTTTCATCTCCCTTCATATTGTTGGCTACAATTAATTAGCTAGCTAGTCCATCCACATTTATTCCATGAGGACCAAAGCTCTTCTCCTGATCACCGTGGCCGTGACCATGCTTGGGACGGCGCTCAGCGCCAGCCACACCGTGGGTGCGCCGGATGGGTCGTGGGACCTTCACACGAACAACACGCAATGGGCATCGAGAATCAGGTTCACCACCGGTGATGAGCTCAAGTTCCAGTACTCCGCCACCGTCCACAACGTGGTGGAGGTGAGTAAGACGGGGTATGACTCTTGCAACGGCTCCAACCCCATAGTGACTTTTCGGACCGGTAATGATGTTGTTCCACTTGTCGCCACTGGGACACGTTATTTCATCTGTGGCGTCCCTGGGCACTGCAACGCCGGCATGAAGGTTGAGGTCAACGTCAAGGCGAAAGGAGTGCGGATTGTGCAGCGGTGTCGACGGACAGGGAACCGGCGTCGCTGCCGGTCCGAGACAGTATTAAGCTCAGCTGCGGTGGTTGGAGTTGACCAGTCTGCGGTGGCCCGGCTCGGTCTGGCAATTGTTGTGGCTGGTCTTACGTTTTTCTTGTAGAGTGAACGATGAATGTGGTCCTTTTTTCCTTGATCGGCTGTAGCATGGCCCCTTAGTGTATAATTGTTTTGTTAAATATAATTAAGTTCATTATAATTGGATTCATATATTCTTGCGAAATCCCAAATAATAATCAAGCTTGTAACCATGAAATAAATTTATCAGATACGTGTTGAGTCCAATGACATTACATCCATCCATTATTTACAACAGAAATTCAAACAGAGCTAAATTCGTCTAGAAAAATATCATGGTTTTCAAGGCGAAACAGTGAGGTAAACATCCACCGTAACTTTTTATATCACTTGGAAGTCTTTGTACACACTAGTTTGAGATACGGCTGAAAAGAAGATAAATAAAAGAAAAGAAACTCTAACAAAAGGAGTCAAAAATGAGGAGAAACAAAAATTACAAGAGTTCAGCTCGCCAAGGTTTGAAAGCATTGTCATATTTCGTTTTCATCGTTTGTCCCAAAAGAATCAGTGAAGGTACCGAAACCGTTAGTAGTCCCAATAGGATGGTGCGTAGGATCCGAACTACAAGATGGGATTCACACGGTGCGAGTTACCGAGGTTCAGGCCTTCATCATGGAGATAAGACCCTACTCCTGCTTTGGATTCAATTGATTGAGAAAAGCGTCTCGTATGAGGGGGTTAAAATGTATGTGGTGATAATGTTATCGAGACGATGATGCTATCCTCAGATGGCTCGAACTACCCCTGGTGTCGTCTTCTAAGGAGGTTTGAGACTTGAGGTTACACCTCTTGCTAACCGACCTAAGTTTCAGATCAGACGAGGTCTTGTTGACTTGTATGCCAAGATGGGATCCTTGTGGAGAGATGGTTTCCTGCAGGGAAAGCATCCCAAGCCAAACCTTTGCTTATCGGCTAGCCCATTGAACGCTTTCTAGCCGATGGCCATCTTGGTACGGTACACATGAGTATCGCTTGAGCTTGTCTCGTGTTTTGGCCATACTTCTCTCGAAATGTCCCTGGACAAAATCATGATGGGATCCTCTTGTGCCAGATAAATCCATACTGACCTCTGTTTTCCCGATGTGTCCATTAACTAACGTTCTAGACCAGACCTTGATAGTGTCATGCAACCTGACTTTAGAACTACTTAGGAAATCTTCTGCCCGTCCGTATTCCGGCTTGTTAACCATGCGTAATGAAGGCCTATAAAAGATCGACGTATATCCTTACATGCACAATGACATCATTCTTGACCACCAAATCACTGAGGCATTGCATATCTATTTGAATCGAACAATAACAGACCCAGCCAGGGATCAAAGCTTCATTAATATAACTAGAGGATACCCATTGCATTCCCGCTTGATTTGATTAAGCCAAAGAGATTTATCAAATCAAGCCAAAGAGATTTAATTGTATTTACATGAGTATTCGGGTTAACACTATGATAAATGGAAACAAGAACACATATGAAATTGATTATAAGTACGTGGAATAATTATATTTAATGTATAAGTAGGATGAATGGATGAAATTCTTAAGCAAGGGTGCATGTTGAGCTGTACTTTTTTCATGCATGATTGGATGTTAAGATGGCCTATTAGCATGTTATAAGAATAATTTATTGGTGAAGATCACCGATTTAATTATATAGGATATGACAACTAATTGGCTATTGACCTGATAACTAAGTGACGATAAGCTGGTAAGTATTGTCTTTTTGTCTGAACATGTCGACATGAGATTTAATATCGAAGATCTCAGCACGACGAAGCTAAAGATGGAAATGGATCGTCAATCAGGTTACCGCGCTGAGATATGATATTGGTTACAAATTCAAATGCGAGTGGATCTCTAGTGATATCAAGACACACGCTTGTGTGTCGTGGCGCATGCATGCGTGAAAGCATGAGAGGGGTGGGCCGGGGGGGGGGGGGGGTGATGACACATGGGTCCCTGGTCCGCTCGCTGATATTATGAATGCTTAGGTTTTTCTATTGCTAATCTTATCTTCGTTTTTCCCTTTTCACTTGTATTTTTAGTAAAAGTAGCCAGTTTAATGCTAGAGGTCAGTGTTCATTATAGTTGTGAATAGCAACTTAAATATCTTGATAGTGACATATATCTAGACTACGACAACATTGATTTCAGTAATATGAACCCTCTTTAAGAAAATATGATCTCAGCTATATTATAATGGTGGGGCGCGGTTCCCCTATAGACTATGCAGCAGTACAATTTGGTCAGCACAACATTCATCTTAACTAGTTGGGACAAATGCATGTTTGCCCTTAGTCGGAACTACACCATGGGTTTTATCCTTACTTTTCGATTGTACTGTTTTTCCTTTAGATTCGTCCTGTTTGACCGCTTGACCAATACTTTAAGAACTCACATATTTATATGAATCCATGCAATTATAAATAAGATATCAAAATGTTTAGAAAGACATTACGTTTGTGTGCATGCCATTTGTATTAAGAAAAAAAAGTAATGTTTAAACTAACCAAGGTTATTAATTTTATTAACATTATTAGAAATAAAAATGTATAAACAATACTTTTTTCATGAATAAAAATTACATTCAAATGTAGGTGATGTTTTCTGAACATCCTGATATTTTATTTTCATATTTCTGAGTTTATATAGCCTTGTTACTAATTTTCATACGACTTTGACCATTATTTAGAAACTTCATAACAAGTTGATATGAACTCAAAAAACTGTAGATAAGATATTAGAATGTTTAGAAACTATCACCTATATTTGCCTGCAATCTTTTTTTCTTAAAAAGTATGGTTTATACCTTTTTATTTTAATAGTGTTAATTACATTAATAACGTCGGGTTGTCTAAAAAAATATTTTTTTCATGAATGCGAATGACATGCACATAAGGGTATAATTTTTCTTAAATTTTTGTTATATTATTTTCATTATTGTTAGCTCATATGAATTAGTTATGAATTTTCAAAGAGTTGGTCAAACTGTCAAAAGAACATCCCGACGGCCTTAGGGACAAATCTAAGAGAAAAATTGGGCAGAGCCAAAAAATAAGGGTAAAACCCACGGCTGGCACAACTAAGGGCGAAATTGTAAGTGTCCCAAACTAGTTTTAAGAAATGACATGTGTTTCTCCCCCAAATTTTGCTAGTGACATAGATCTTAATTAATTCTATAATTTCTAGCATACTCACGTAATGTGCACGCATTAAGGGCATCTACAACCACGATGGGTTAATTTGGCCCTTCAAACGCTCGGGAACGTGGCACTGACCAGTCACGCTTCAAATTTCCTTCTACACATCTGCCTATCTCATATCTAACACCTTATATCCGTACTACACATGTATCATGATCCACTCTATGTGATCAAACAACGGACAACAAAATCAATTGCAAACGGGCATAACTTTATGTCATCCAAAATATCGTCTGCGTTCGTCACCGGACAGGTTCTTAAACTTCAAAAACTGAAAAGGATATAAACATATATGAGGAGGAGCGGGATCACCACTCCCGCGTCGGGCCTCTGCCCTTTCAGTCGCCGGTGTAGTTGTAGGCGTCTGTGGCTGGTGGAGGGTCATAGTCATCGGAGGAGGAGGTGTGGTCGTCTCCATGGACGGATTCGGAGTCTGAGTGGACGATCAACCCCTAAATTCAGCGGACGGCCTTATCCTACCACCTTGCGACCCGAGCCGCGTCCTCTGTTACCTCCTTTGCCTCGTGCTCCAACTGCTCAATAGCAAGTTGGAGGGCCTTCGCGTTCTTTCACTGTAGGAGGCGAGTGTTTGTCTCCGCCATCGTGAGCGCCCGACGGTAGACCCATGCGAGGAGCCTCTCGTCCTTGTCGGGCTCCGCCTAGATCCCATGGTGGTAGCGCGTGAAATGCTCTGCTACGTGTCGCTCCCTTGCACGCTGCCTCTCGCGACGGGTGGTGCGCGCCTTCGTTTTCGGAGTGCACATGCGGGCCGGCGACGCAAGCACTAGCACCCATCACTACTCGCACGGAGGAGCGGTCAGCAGGAAGGAGACGGCGCGGGGGCGGTACGGACTCCGTCGTCCTGGTGAAGCTGCGCGCGGGCCGGGAGGGTCCAACTCCCAATTCCGCCCTGCGGTGATGCTGGAGATCTGGAGCTGCCCCCGGTGTCTACCTTTGACTGCTCCAAGGCAATGCGGACAACTAGTTCCTCCTTGTATCCGAGGTCGGAGTCGGAGTGGCTACCGAAACTCGACATTGCGCTGGATTGAATCGAAATCCGAGAGGGGAGAGAAGAGGACAAGGCGTTAGAGACGAGTGACTGAGTTAGGGTTCAGAGCGATGCGTCAGATTGAAGATTTTATGAGACAACGATGGGGTCGGTGGTGGACAGAACCTGTCAGCTTTGACGTGGCGGACGCACCTGGGCGTGCCCAGGCCTTCTCTTATCCGAGCTAGATTTGAATTGCATATAAGGGGTGTCGGACAACACGGTCCCTTGAGGCGTCTGGGTGGGTTAATTCTTTTTGTGACAGGTCAGTGATCGGTCCGCGGCACGGACGTTCGGGACTCGTTAGGGGAGCCCGTCTATAGATGTTCTAACACGTTGAAAATGTTTGATTAGATATTTTGTTTGATTAATTTATGTTCAAAACGCTCCTGTGGGCATCCGGATGATTGTTTGGACCAGGTCTACTGATGGCACCTGACGATGTCTTAATTAGTTGTTCGGACAAAGTCTGCTGTGGATTTCGTAATTAATTGTTTTTTGGTCAGACCCGGTCCACTGGTGGCAATATATATTGCACACGTTTATATTCATGTATATTTGATGACCTATTCTACGTCACGTGGTCAACGCGCTTAAGCTTACACCCGATGATCCTTGGAACACATCCATCGCCTATATATGCCAGGCACACTAGTATCAATGATCTCACAACACCATCCATCCTGCAACCATTTTTCTCTCTAGCTTTCTTGGAACTTCGATTCGTTTGTTGGTCGGACAATACAATCATTTTTCTCTCTGGCGCTAACTCCCATCTCCCATCATATTTTGAATTACTACTTCTTCTGTCTCGATGTATAAGTCATCTTACGAAAACCAAATAGTCACAAAACACTTAGGCGCGATGCATTAACTTTTACCTCGTTTTTGGAATCAACCAATAAAAAACATGGGGCGTGTATGTTTTTAATGACTTGAGACTAACTAGCACGACATGCATCGGTCAATTTATTGCATGCAATGTTATTAATTAGAAAATTAACATTATTTTTTTTGTCTTCCTTCTCGTCTTGGTTACAATGCATAACTTAGGATGACTTATACGTCGAGCCGGAGTGAGTACTTGTTAGCTAGTCGATCCACATTTATTCCATGGGACCAAAGCTCTTCTCCTGATCACGGTGGCTGTGGCCATGCTTGGGTCGGCGCCAGCCACACCGTGGGTGCGCCGGATGGGTCGTGGGACCTTCAGACAAACTACTCGCAGTGGGCTTCGAGAATCAGGTTCACCACCGGCGATGAGCTCAAGTTCCAGTACTCCGCCACCGTCCATAACGTGGTGGAGGTGAGCAAGACGGGGTATGACTCTTGCAACGGCTCCACCCCATAGTGACTTTCCGGACCGGTAATGATGTTGTTCCACTTGTTGCCGTCGGGACACGTTATTTCATCTGTGGCGTCCCTGGGCACTGTAACGCCGGCATGAAGGTCGAGGTCAACATCAAGGCGAAAGAAGTGCGGACTGTGCAGCGGTGACGGACAGGGAACCGGCGTCGCTGCCGGTCCGAGACAGTATTAAGCTCAGCTGCGGTGGTTGGTGTTGATCAGTCTGCGGTGGTCCGGCTCGGTCTGGCAATTGTTGTGGCTGGTCTTATGTTGTTTTTTTAGACTGAACGATGACTGTGGTCCTTTTTTCCTTGATCGGCTGTAGTATGGCCTTTTTATGTATAATTGTTTTGTTAAATGTAATTACATTCATTATAATTGAAGTCATATCTTCTTGCGAAATCCCAAATAATAACCAAGCTTGTACACATGAAATAAATTTATCAGATATGTATTCAGTGCAATGACACTACATCCATCCATAATATACAACAGAAATTCAAACACTACATCCGTCGTCTTCTAAAGAGGTTCGAGACTCGAGGTTACACCTCTTGCTAACAGACCTAAGTTCCAGATCAGACGAGGTCTTGTTGACTTGTATGCCAAGATGGGATCCTTGTGGAGAGACGGTTTCCTGCAGGGAAAGCATCCCAAGCCAAACCTTTGCCTATCGGCTAGCCCATTGAACGCTTTCTAGCCGATGGGCCATCCTGGTATGGTACACATGTGTATCGCTTGAGCTTGTCTGGTGTTTTGGCCATGCTTCTCCCGAAATCTCCCTGGATAAAGGCCTATAAAAGATCGACGTATATCCTTACATGCACAATGACATCATGCTTGACCACCAAATCACCGAGGCATTGCATATCTATTTGAATCGAACAATAACAGACCCAGCCAGGGATCAAAGCTTCATTAATATAACTAGACGATGCCCATTGCATTCCGGCTTGTTTTGATTAAGCCAAAGAGATTTAATTGTATTTACATGAGTATTTGGGTTAACACTAGGATAAATGGAAATAAGAACACATAGGAAATTGATTATAAGTACGTAGAATAATTATATTTAATGTATAAGTAGGATGAATGGATGAAATTCTTATGCAAGGGTGCATGTTGAGGTGTACTTTTTTTCAAGCATGATTGGCTGTTAAGATGACATATTAGCATGTCATAAGACTAATTAATTGGTGAAGATCACCTATTTAGTTATATAGGATATGACAACTAATTGGCTAATGACCTGATAACTAAGTGACGATAAGCTGGTAAGTATTGTCTTTTTGTCAAAACATGTCGACATGAGATCTAATATCGATGATCTTACCACGACGAAGCTAAAGATGGAAATGGATCGTCAATCAGGTTACTGCGTTGAGATATGATATTGGTTACAAATTCAAATATGAGCGAATCTCTAGTGATATCAAGACACAGACACACTTGTGTGTTGTGGCGCATGCATGCGTGAATGCATGAGAGGGGTGAGGGTGAATGACACACGGGTCCCTAGTCCGATGGCTGATATTATGAGTGCTTAGGTTTTTCTGTTGCTAAACTTATCTTTGTGTTTCCCTTTTCACTTGTCTTTTTAGTACAACTAGCCATTGTAATGCTAGAGGCTAGTGTTCATTATAGTTGTTAATAGCAGCTCAAGTATCTTGATAGTGACATATATCTAGACTATGACAACATCGATTTCAATAATACGAACCCTCTTTAAGAAAATATGATCTCAGCTATATTATAATAGTGAGGAGCAGTTACGCTATAGACTATGCAGCTTTACAATTTGTTCAACACAACATTCATCTTAACTAGTTGGGACAAATGCATGTTTGTCCTTAGTCGGAACCATCCCATGGGTTTTGTCCTTACTTTTCGGTTGTACTCAATTTTTCCTTTAGATTTGTCACAGAGGTCGTCCGAGTGCCCTTTGACCATTTAACAAATACTTTAAAAATTCACAAATTCGTATGAACCCATGAAAACAGAAATAAGATATCAAATTTTTTACAAAGACATTACGTTTGTGTGCATGCCATTTGCATTAAGAAAAAGAGTAATGTTTAAACTAACCAATATTATTGATTCTATTAAAATTATTAAAAAATAAAAATGTATAAAAAATACTTTTTTCATGAATCAAAATTAAATGCAAATGTGGGTGATGTTTTATGAACATCCTTATATCTTATTTTCATTTTTCTTAGTTTATAAAACCTTGTTACTAATTTTCAAACTACTTTGATCATTATTTTGAAACTTCATAAGAAGTTGATATGAACTCAAAAAACTGCAAATAAGATACTAGAATATTTAGAAAACATCACCTATATTTGCCCGCAATTTTTATTTATGAAAAATTATTGTTTATACCTTTTTATTTTAATAGTGTTAATTACATTAATAACCTCAGGTTGTCTAAACCATATTTTTTTCATGAATGCGAATGACATGCACATAAGGGTATCATCTTTCTTAATAGTTTTTATATTATTTGCATCATTATTAGTTCATACGAATTTGTTATGAATTTTTAAATAATTGGTCAGACGATCAAAAGAACATCCAGACGATAGTAGAGACAAACCTAAGTCAAAAATTGAGCATAATAGAAAAGTAAGGATAAAACCCACAGCTTGCACAACTAAGAACGGAAGTGTAAGTGTCCCAAACTTGTTTTAAGAAATGACATGTGTTTCTTCGACAAATTTTGCTAGTGACATATGACGACCCACAAGTATAGGGGATCTATCATAGTCCTTTCGATAAGTAAGACTGTCGAACCCAACGAGGAGCAGAAGGAAATGACAAGCGGTTTCCAGTAAGGTATTCGCTGCAAGCACTCGAATGATTGGTAACAGATAGTTTTGTGATAAGATAATTCGTAACGAGTGACAAGTAACAAGTGTAGCAAAGGTACATCAAGGTAGCCTAATCCTTTTTATAGCAAAGGACAAGCCTGGACAAACTCTTATATAAAGCAAAGCGCTTCCGAGGGCACATGGGAATTTCTATCAAGCTAGGTTTCATCATGCTCATTTGATTCGCGTTGGTTATTTCGATAATTTGATATGTGGGTGGACCGGTGCTTGGGTGCTACCCTTACTTGGACAAACCTCCCACTTATGATTAACCCCCTCGCAAGCATCCGTAACTATGAAAGAATAATTAAGGGAAACCTAACCATAGCATGAAACATATGGATCCAAATCAGCTCCTTACGAAGCAACACATAAACTAGGGTTTAAGCTTCTGTCACTTTAGCAACCCATCATCTACTTATTACTTCCCAATTCCTTCCCCTAGGCCCAAATAATGGTGAAGTGTTATGTAGTCGACTTTATGCTTCAGCCATAGGCTCTATCATGTATGCAATGCTGTGCACAAGACCCGATGTCAGCCTTGTCATAAGTATGGCCGGAAGGTTTCAAAGTGATCCTGAAATGGAGCACTAGGCAGTGGTCAAGAATATCCTTAAGTACCTGAAAAGGACTAAGGAAATGTTTCTCGTTTATGGAGGTGATGAAGAGCTCGACGTAAAGGGTTCTCAATGGGGGAGCGGTAAGCTGGTGCAGTTCCAAGCAAAGCGTGGTAGCCAATTCTACGTGCGAAGCGGAGTACATCGCAGCCTCGGAGGCAGCGAAGGAAGGTGTCTGGATGAAGCAGTTCATGACAGATCTTGGAGTAGTGCCCAGTGCACTGAATCCAATGAACCTGTTCTGTGACAACACTGGTGCCATTGCTCTGGCCAAGGAACCAAGGTTTCACAAGAGGACCAGACACATAAAGCGACGCTTCAACTCCATCCGTGATTACATCCGCAAAGTGCACACGGATCTGAATGTTGCAAACCCGTTGACTAAACCTCTTTCAAGGACTAAACATGATCAACACCAGAACTGCATGGGTGTTCGATTCATTACAATGTAAATCACATAGTGATGTGAACTAGGTTATTGACTCTAGTGCAAGTGGGAGACTGTTGGAAATATGCCCTAGAGGCAATAAATAAAGTGTTTATTATTGTATTTCCTTGTTCATGATAATCATTTATTATCCATGCTATAATTGTATTGATTGGAAACACATTACATGTGTGAGTAAACAGACAACACTTTCTCCCTAGTATGCCTCTAGTGAACTAGCTCGTTGATCAAAGATGGTCAAGGTTTCCTAGTCATTGACATGTGATGTAATTTTATAAATGGGATCACATCATTAGGAGAATGATGTGATGGACAAGACCCAAACTACAAACGTAGCATATGATTGTGTCAGTTTATTGCTACTATTTTCTGCATGTCAAGTATATGTTTGTATGACCATGAGATCATGCAACTCACGGACACCGGAAGAGTGACTTGTGTTTATCAAACATCGCAATGTAACTGGATGACTATAAAGATGCTCTACAGGTATCTCCGAGGGTGTTTGATGGGTTGGCATGGATCAAGACTGGCATTTGTTACTCCGTGTGACAGAGAGGTATCTTAGGGCCCACTCGGTAATACAACATCACAATAAGCCTTGCAAGCAATGTGACTAAGTGTTAGTCACGGGATCTTGTATTACGGAACGAGTAAAGAGACTTGCCAGTAACGAGGTTGAACTAGGTATGGTGATACCGACGATCGAATCTCAGGCAAGTAAGATAACGAAGAACAAAGGGAACATCATACGGGATTAACTGAATCCTTGACATAGAGGTTCGACCAATAAAGATCTTCGTAGAATATGTAGGAACCAATATAGACATCCAGGTCCCGCTATTAGTTATTGACCATAGAGGTGTCTCGGTCATGTCTACATAGTTCTCGAACCCGCAGGGTCTGCACACTTAAGGTTTGGCGACGTTTCGGTAGTATAGAGTTATGTATGGTGGTGGCCGAAGGTTGTTTGGAGTCCTGGATGAGATCCTGGATGTCACGAGGAGCTCCGGAATGGTCTGGAGGTAAAGATTGATATATAGGAAGTCCTATTTTGGTCGCCGAAAAAGTTTCGGGCTCATCGGTAGTGTACCGGGAGTGCCGGTAGTGTACCGGGAGACCATCGGGAGGGGTATTTCGACCCAAGAGGCTACATGGGCTGTGGGAGGATGAATACCAGCCTTTTGTGGGCTGGAGTAAGTCCCACAAAGCGCCCATGCAGCTGGGAAGAAAAAGCCCAAAAGGAAAAAGGTGGAAAAAGGCAAAAAGGGCTAAATTAGGAAGGAGTCCTAATTCTACTAGGAGTGGAGGAGGAGGACTCCTCCCTCCTGGTTCGGCCGACCCAAGGGCTGGCTCCTTGGGAGCCAAGCCTTCTCCTCCTCTCCTCCTATATATACTAGAGGGCTTTAGGGTTTTGGTACAAGATTTTCAGCCACGTGCTACCCATTCCTCTAGTGTATAGTTTCTCCTCTAGATCGGATTTCTGTAGTGCTTAGGCGAAGCCCTGCCGGAATAGTTCCACCACCATCGCCAGAGCGCCATCACGCTGCCGGAGAACTCTTCTACCTCTCCGCTCCCTCTTGCTGGATCAAGAAGGTGGAGATCGTCATCAAGCTATACGTGTGCTGAACGCGGAGGTGCCGTCCGTTCGGTGCTTGATCGGGGAGGATCGTGATTGGATTGCGGGACGCTCGGCGATTTGGATCGCGAAGACATTCAACTACACCAACCGCATTTCTCAACGCTTCCCGCTTAGCGATCTACAAGGGGACGTAGATCCACTCTCCCTCTCGTAGATACTCATCACCATGGATAGATCTTGCATGTGCATAGGAAATTTTTTGTTTCCCATGCAGCGTTCCCCAATAGTGGTATCAGAGCTAGGTCTATGTGTAGATGAGATCTCGAGTAGAACACAATGAGTTTGTGGGCGTTGATTCTTAGATTGCTTCCTCCCTTGTTCGTGTTTTGGTTCAGCGGTACTGTGGGATGAAGTGGCCCGGACCAACCTTACTCGTACGCTTACGAGAGACCGGTTCCATCGACTGACGTGTAACTTCATTGCACAAAGATGGCGGGCGGGTGTCTGTTTCTCCTACTTTAGTTGGGTCGGATTCGACAAAGGCGGTCCTTGACAAGGTTGAAAAGCAACTTATGTATCACTGTTGTGGTTTTTGCATAGGTGAGAATTGTTCTTGCTAGATACCCATAGCATCCACGTAAAACATGCAACAACAATTAGAGGACGTCTAACTTGTTTTTGCAGGGTATGTTGTGATGTGATATGGCCAATTACATGATGTGATATATGTGATGTATGATATGATCATGTGTTGTATAGAATATCACGACTTGCATGTCGATGAGTACGGCAACCAGCAGGAGCCATAGGGTTGTCTTTAATTATTGTATGACCTGCGTGTCAATCATTAAGTGTTGTGTAATGCTTTACTTTATCGCTAAACGGTAGCAATAGTAGTACAAGCATGATGGGCGCGACAACCCCGATGGCAACATGTTGATGGAGATCAAGATGATGGAGATCATGGTGTCGTGCCGGTGACGATGGAGATCATGCCGGTGCTTTCAAGATGGAGATCAAAAGCACAAGTTCATGGCCATATCATGTCACTTATAATTTGCATGTGATGTTAATCCTTTTATCCACCTTGTTTTTTTAGGACGACAGTAGCATTATAAGGTGATCCCTCACTTAAATTCCAAGATGAATTGTGTTCTCCCCGATTATGCACCGTTGCAAAAGTTCGTCGTGTTGAGACACCACGTGATGATCGGGTGTGATAGACTCTACGTTCACATACAACGGGTGCAAGCCAGTGTTGCACATGCAGAACACTCGGGTTAAACTTGACGAGCCTAGCATGTACAGACATGGCCTCGGAACACAAGAGACCGAAAGGTCGAACATGAGTCATATAGTAGATATGATCAACATGATGATGTTCACCATTGAAACCACCTCAACTCACGTGATGATCGGACTTGAGTTGGTGAATTTGAATCATGTGACACTCAGATGACCTGAGGGATGTCAATTTGAGTGGGAGCTTTAGTAATTTGATTAACTAAACTCATTATCTTGAACAATAGTCTAAGTAACCTTTGCATATTTATGTTGTAGATCAATGGCTCGCGTAGTAGCACCCCTGAATTTTAATGCATTTCTAGAGAAAGCTAAGTTGAAAGATGATGGAAGCAACTTTGTTGACTGGGCCCGTAATCTGAGGATTATCCTCACGGCTTCTTAGAAATCATATGTCCTTGATGCACCGCTTGGAGAGCAACCAGAAGACATGACCTCCGAAGACGTTAAGAACGCTTGGGAGACACGTACTGGAGATTACTCAATAGTTCAGTGTGCAATATTTTATGGCTTAGAACCGGGACTTCAAAGACGTTTTGAACGTCATGGAGCATATGAGATGTTCCAGGAGTTGAAGTTTATCTTTCAGAAGAATGCCCGAATCGACAGGTATGAGACCTCCGATAAGTTCTATGCTTGCAAGATGGAGGAGAACGGGTCTATCAGTGAACATATACTCAGAATTTCTGGTTATTCGCTCGTCTAGCGGAGTTGGGAATTGCCCTTCCGCTAGAGGCGATCACTGACAGAGTTCTTCAATCACTGCCACCTAGTTACAAGAGCTTTGTGATGAATTATAACATGCACGGGATGAACAAGTCAATCGCCGAGCTGTTTGCGATGCTAAAAGTCGCTGAGTCTGAAATCCAGAAAGAACATCAAGTGTTGATGGTCAATAAAACCACTAGTTTCAAGAAGAATGGCAAGGGCAAGGGCAAGAAGGGTAAAACCAAGAAGTATGGCAAAGCGGTTGCTACTCCTGTAAAGAAGCCCAAGCGTGGACCCAAGCCAGAAACTGAGTGCTTTCATTGCAAGGGAACTGGTCACTGGAAGCGGAACTGCCCGAAGTACCTGGCTGACAAGAAGGCTGCCAACGACAAACAAGGTATATATGATATACATGTTATTGATGTGTACCTTACTAGCTCTCGTTGTAGTGCTTGGGTATTTGATACCGGTTCGGTTGCTCGCATTTGCAACTCAAAACAGGAACTACGGAATAGACGAAGGCTGGCAAAGGATGAAGTGACGACGCGTGTGGGAAATGGTTCCAAAGTTGATGTGATCGCCGTTGGCACGCTCTCTCTTTGATTCCCATTGGGATTAGTGATGAACCTGAATAATTGTTATTTAGTGCCTGCGTTAAGCATGAACATTATATCTGGATCTTGTTAATTGCGAGACGGTTACTCATTTAAATCAGATAATAAATGTTGTTCTATTTATATGAGTAATATCTTTTATGGTCATGCACCCAATGTGAGGGATTTATTCATATTGAATCTTGATAGTGATGACACACATGTTCATAACATTTATGCCAAAATATGTAGAGTTGATAATGATAGTACCACTTTCTTGTGGCACTGCCGTTTAGGTCATATTGGTGTAAAACGCATGAGGAAGCTCCATGTTGATGGACTTTTGGAGTCACTTGATTTTGAATCACTTGACACATGTGAACCATGCCTCATGGGCAAGATGACTAAAACGCCGTTCTCTGGAACAATGGAACGGGCAAGTGACTTATTGGAAATCATACATACTAATGTGTGCGGTCCAATAAATGTTGCAGCGCGTGGTGGATATCCTTATTTTCTCACCTTCACTGATGACTTAAGTAGATATGGGTATATTTACTTAATGAAACACAAGTCTGAAACGTTTGAAAAGTTCAAGCAATTTCAGAGTGAAGTTGAGAATCATCATAACAAGAAGATTAAATTCCTGCGATCTGATCGAGGAGGTGAATATCTGAGTTATGAGTTTGGTAGTCACTTAAGACAGTGTGGAATTGTTTCACACTTGACACCGCCTGGAACACCACAGCGTAATGGTATGTCCGAACGTCGTAATCGAACCTTATTACATATGGTGCGTTCTATGATGTCTCTTGCTGATTTGCCATTATCGTTTTGGGGTTATGCATTAGAGACAGCTGCATTCACTTTAAATAGGGCACTATCAAAATCCGTTGAGACGACGTCATATGAGCTATGGTTTGGCAAGAGGCCAAAGTTGTCGTTTCTTAAAGTTTGGGGATGTGATGCTTATGTAAAGCTTCAGCCTGAAAAGCAACCGAAAGCGGAGAAATGCGTCTTCATAGGATACGCGAAAGAGACAGTCGGGTATACCTTCTATCTCAGACCCGAAGGAAAAGTGTTTGTCGCTAAGAACGGAACATTTCTTGAGAAAGAGTTTCTCTCGAAAGAATTGAGTGGGAGGAAAATAGAGCTTGATGAGGTTATTGAACCTTTACTTCAACCAAAAAGTAGCGCAGCGCATAAAGATGTTTCTGTGGAACCTACAACGGTTGAAGAGGAAGTTAATGATGATGATCATGAAGCTTCAGATCAAGCTGCTATTGAACCTCATAGGTCGACAAGGCTGCATACTACTCCTGAGTGGTACGACAACCCTGTCTTGGAGGTCATGTTGTTGGACAACAATGAACCTATGAGCTATGGAGGAGCGGTGATTGGCCCGGATTCCGAGAAATGGTTAGAGGCCATGAAATCCGAGATGGGATCCATGTATGAAAACAAAGTATGGACTTTGGAAGTATAACCTGAAGGGCGAAAGGCCATTTAGAACAAATGGATCTTTAAGAAGAAGACAAACGCGGACGGTAATGCCACCGTTTGTAAAGCTCGACTTGTGGCAAAGGGTTTTTCACAAGTTCAAGGAGTTGACTACGATGAGACCTTCTCACCCGTAGCGATGGTTATTTCTGTCAGAATCATGTTGGCAATAGCTGCTTATTTTGACTATGAAATTTGGCAGATGGATGTCAAAACAGTGTTCCTCAACGGTTTCCTTGATGAAGAGTTGTATCTGATGCAGAGAATGCTGACAAAGTTTGCAAACTCCAACGATCCATTTATGGGCTGGTGCAAGCATCTCGGAGTTGGAATAAGCGTTTTGATGAGGTGATCAAAGCGTTTGAGTTTATACAAGTTTATGGAGAAGCTTGTATTTACAAGAAAATGAGTGGGATCTCTATAGCATTTCTAATATTATATGTGGTTGACATATTGCTGATTGGAAACAATATAGAAAAACTAGAAAGCATGAAGGAATATTTGAACAAGAGTTTTTCAATGAAGGACCTAGGAGAAGCTGCTTTCATATTAGGCATTAAGATCTATAGAGATAGATCGAGACGCTTAATAGCACTTTCACCAAGCACATACCTTGATAAAGTTTTTAGAAGTTGAAAATAGATCAGTCCAAGAAGGGGTTCTTGCCTGTGTTACAAGGTGTGAAGTTGAGTAAGACTCAATGCCCAGTGACTGCAGAAGATAGAGAAAAGATGAGTGTCATCCCCTATGCATCAGCCATAGGCTCTATCATGTATGCAATGCTGTGCACAAGACCCGATGTCAGCCTTGTCATAAGTATGGCCTGAAGGTTTCAAAGTGATCTTGGAATGGAGCACTGGGCAGCGGTCAAGAATATCCTTAAGTACCTGAAAAGGACTAAGGAAATGTTTCTCATTTATGAAGGTGATGAAAAGATCGTCGTAAAGGGTTACGTCGATACAAGCTTTGACACTGATCCGGATGACTCTAAGTCACAAACCGGATACATATTTATTCTCAACGGGGGAGCGGTAAGGTGGTGCAGTTCCAAGCAAAGCGTGGTAGCCGATTCTACGTGCAAAGCGGAGTATATCGCAGCCTCGGAGGCAGCGAAGGATGGTGTCTGGATGAAGCAGTTCATGACAGATCTTGGAGTAGTGCCCAGTGCACTGAATCCAATGAACCAGTTCTGTGACAACACTGGTGCCATTGCTCTGGCCAAGGAACCAAGGTTTCACAAGAGGACCAGACACATAAAGCGACGCTTCAACTCCATCCGCGATTACATCGAGGAAAAGGACATAAATATTTGCAAGGTGCACATGGATCTGAATGTTGCAGGCCCGTTGACTAAACCTCTTCCAAGGGCTAAACATGATCAACACCAGAACTGCATGGGTGTTCGATTCATTACAATGTAAATCACATAGTGATGTGAACTAGGTTATTGACTCTAGTGCAAGTGGGAGACTGCTGGAAATATGCCCTAGAGGCAATAAATAAAGTATTTATTATTATATTTCTTTGTTCATGATAATCGTTTATTATCCATGCTATAATTGTACTGATTGGAAACACATCACATGTGTGGGTAAATAGACAACACTTTGTCCCTAGTATGCCTCTAGTGAACTAGCTCGTTGAACAAAGATGGTCAAGGTTTCCTAGCCATTGACATGTGATGTCATTTGATAAATGGGATCACATCATTAGGAGAATGATGTGATGGACAAGACCCAAACTACAAACGTAGCATATGATTGTGTCAGTTTATTGCTACTATTTTCTACATGTCAAGTATATGTTTCTATGACCATGAGATCATGCAACTCACGGACACCGGAAGAGTGACTTGTGTGTATCAAACGTTGCAACGTAACTGGATGACTATAAAGATGCTCTACAGGTATCTTCGAGGGTGTTTGATGGGTTGGCATGGATCAAGACTGGCATTTGTTACTCCGTGTGACGGAGAGGTATCTCAGGGCCTACTCGGTAATATCACATCACAATAAGCCTTGCAAGCAATGTGACTAAGTGTTAGTCACGGGATCTTGTATTACGGAACGAGTAAAGAGACTTGCCAGTAACGAGGTTGAACTAGGTATGGAGATATCGACGATCGAATCTCGGGCACGTAAGATACTGAAGAACAAAGGGAACATCATATGGGATTAACTGAATCCTTGACATAGAGGTTTGACTGATAAAGATCTTCGTAGAATATGTAGGAACCAATATGGACATCCAGGTCCCGCTATTGGTTATTGACCGTAGAGGTGTCTCGGTCATGTCTACACAGTTCTCGAACCCGTAGGGTCTGCACACTTAAGGTTTGGTGACGTTTCGGTAGTATAGAGTTATGTATGGTGGTGACCGAAGGTTGTTTGGAGTCCCTGATGATATCCCGGACGTCACAAGGAGCTCCGGAATGGTCCGGAGGTAAAGATTGATGTATAGGAAGTCCTATTTTGGTCGCCAGAAAAGTTTCGGGCTCATCGATAGTGTACCGGGAGTGCCGGTAGTGTACCGGGAGACCATCGGGAGGGGTATTTTGACCCAAGAGGCTACATGGGCTGTGGGAGGATGAATACCAGCCCTTTGTGGGCTGGATTAAGTCCCACAATGGTCCCATGCAACTGGGAAGAAAAAGCCCAAAAGGAAAAAGGTGGAAAAAGGTAAAAAAGGGCTAAATTAGGAAGGAGTCCTAATTCTACTAGGAGTGGAGGAGGAGGACTCCTCCCTCCTTGTTCGTCTGACCCAAGGGATGGCTCCTTGGGATCCAAGCCTCCTCCTCCTCTCCTCCTATATATACTAGAGGGATTTAGGGTTTTGGCACAAGATTTTCAGCCACGTGCTACCCATTCCT
Organism: Hordeum marinum; assembly: GCA_022496015.1. Lineage (NCBI taxonomy): Eukaryota > Viridiplantae > Streptophyta > Magnoliopsida > Poales > Poaceae > Hordeum > Hordeum marinum. The sequence continues at coordinate 395,534,496 of CM039672.1, forward strand.
CTAGTGTATAGTTTCTCCTCTAGATCGGATTTCTGCAGTGTTTAGGCGAAGCCATGCCGGAATAGTTCCACCACCATTGCCAAAGCACCATCACGCTGTCGGAGAACTCTTCTACCTCTCCGCTCCCTCTTGCTGGATCAAGAAGGCGGAGATCGTCATCAAGATGTACGCGTGCTGAACGTGGAGGTGCCGTCCGTTCGGTGCTTGATCGAGGCGGATCGTGATTGGATCGCGGGACGCTCGGCGATTTGGATCGCGAAGATTTTCGACTACACCAACCGTGTTTCTTAACGCTTCCCACTTAGCGATCTACAAGGGTATGTAGATCCACTCTCCCTCTTGTAGATGCTCATCACCATGGATAGATCTTGCGTGTGCGTAGGAATTTTTTGTTTCCCATGCAACGTTCCCCAATAGTAATAACAGCCCATAATGCAATAAATATCAATATAAAATCATGATGCAAAATGGATGTATCAACTCCCCCAATCTTAGACCTCGCTTTCCCTCAAGCAAAAATCAAGATCGATCAATATGTCCACATGTTTAGAGATAGAGGTGTCGATAAAATAAAATACGGACATGAGGGCATCATGATCATCATTAGAACAACAATACTTATTGTAATCATATTTCTTATTCTATAGTAACAATTCATTCACAAGATAAAGTATGAACCAAGAATTCTATTGACAACCAACAAACTATGATCTTAGTCATTGAAGCAATTGACAATTTATCATAACATCGGAAAGAGTCAATATAAGAGCTTTGTAAAGTGAATCCACATACTCAGTCATCTTTTAGTCTTTCACAATTGCTAACACTCACGCGGTACCCACGAGATCAAAGCTTCAATCAGACATAAAGAAAGATAGGGGCTTATAGTTTCGCCTCCCAACTATTCACCTCAAGGGTGATGTCAACAGTAATAAGTCATGGTCACCCACATCCGAGCAGATATATAAGTCTAGATCATTCCCCAACACATAATTCTTGCCGATAGAGAGGCGAAATATAGGAAGTGGTGAGGAATACCATGTCTCTTGCATAAAGGTAAGTACTTAAAAAGTAAAAGTAACAGATAGGACCTTCGTAGAGGGAAGCAGAAGTTGTCATGCGCTTTTTGTTTTTGGATGCACAAACTCTTAGCGCAAAGGAACGTCGCGTTGTATTGCCCTTTGCGATAGCAACCTTTATTATGTAGTCAGTTGCTTTTATTTCTTCACTATCACAAGTTTGTACAACGCTTATTTCCCTTACAATAAAAGATCACACATATTTAGGAGCAATTTTTTTTGCCTTTTTGCACCGATGACAACTTACTTGCAGGATCTTATTCAATCCATAGGTAGGTATGGTGGACTCACATGGCAAAACTGGGTTGAGGTGTTGGGATACACAAGTAGTATCTCTACTTGGTGCGGAAGTTTTGGCTAATATGAGGTGGAAGCAAGCACGACATGTTGGAGGATCTAAAACCATATAACTTCTATTCGGAGGCAAGCAAACATCACCTATTATGTTGTCTTCCTTGTCCAACATCAACTTCTTGGCATGTAATATTTAAATGAGTGGTCACAATCATAAAAGATGTCCAAGATAATATATTTATATGTGAATCTCTCTTTCTTTAACACTTCCTTTCAATTGCACCAATGACCAATTACTATGTTTGTTAACTCCCAAAATTTTCAGTAACCATACTATTTATATGTGACTTCATCACTCCCCATAAGATAATTATGTATACTCTTTGCTTTTATTCTATCATTCTTTTATGTATTACCCTCATGAGCATAGTAATCTAGCAAAGCCCTCTCATCAAAATTACTTCTTATTATATAACTCTCGGTCTTGCTTAAATAAGGGGAGCAAAAAGAAAAAACTCAAAGCTAGATCATACTAAAAATTTATTCTACTAGATCAAAATAAAATAAAAAATTATCAAACTAAGAAAAGTAAAATAAAGGAAAAAGGAAAAAGGTGTGATGGTGATACGATACCGGGGCACCTCTCCCAAGCTTGGCACAAGCCAGGGGGAGTGCCCATGCCCATGTGCTCAGATGTCCTTCTTCAGGGGTGATGGTGGTGGAGTTGTTGATGAGGTTGGAGGATTTTCCTCCGTCTTCCAAGGCATAGGCTCACCATCATAAAAATATGAACGAGTCTCCGAAATCCTCAAATCTGCAGCCAAACTCATTCTCTTAAATATGTATCCATACTCACAATTTTGGTTTTGCAGATCATAGATCTGGGTTTGGAGATGCTCAATTTTCTCGTAAAGCTTGAAGATGTGCTCCCCGATGTCCTTGGTGTCTAGCTTGTGTTTATGGGTAAACTCCGAGATCATCATATGATTGGCATTGAGTCCACATTCCACCATCGCCTGACACTTGAAGACTTGCTGCTCCATGGCCTCGAGCCTTATTTCCACACTTCCGATCTTCTTCGGCCCCTCAGCGTCACAGATGTGCATCACCCACTGACGCATCTCAATGGTTTGAGGGTGTTGCAGCACCTCCGCAAGATAAGGGTTGATGACCTTCTCGAAAAACATGTCCTTTGGAGCACTTGGGGACGCCATGACGATCTAAATCTGCGGCACAAACAACTCAAAACGAAAACAAGAGGTATTCTCGTGATACGAGAGTCGAAACCCTCGGGAGTTTATATAATGAATTTTTGGCGACCGAAGGAGTATTCCACAAGAAAACGGAGCCCGGAAGGCGTACGATTTGGTGACAAGCCCCCTAGGCGCGGCCGGGGGGGGGCTTAGGGTGGCCACGCCTAGCAGGCTTGTCGCCTCCCCGTGCGTCCTTCAGACTACTTTTTCTTTTTCTTTTTCTAAATATTCCAAAACTGAATAAAATTGCTATTGGAAAACTTTTGGAGTCGGTTTACTTACCGTACCACGCACCTATTCCTTTTCGGAGTCTGAAACGTTCCAGTACGTCTCCCTAATATGCTCTTCGGGAGTTATGGTATTGATAACATTGGTTTCAACACTAATGGGAGTACCTGAAATATGGTGTTTGATTCTTTGCCCATTTACCACCTTCGGATTTGTGCCTTCGGCGTTGTTGATCTTGATGGCACCGGAACGATATACTTCCTCAACAATGTATGGTCCTTCCCATTTAGAGAGAAGTTTTCCTGCAAAAAATCTTAACTGAGAGTTGTATAGCAAGACATGATCGCCTACATATTCATGCTTTTGTATCCTTTTATCATGCCATCTCTTAACTTTTTCTTTAAACAGCTTGGCATTCTCATAGGCCTGGGTTCTCCATTCATCAAGTGAGCTAATATCAAATAACCTCCTCTCACCAGCAAGTTTGAAATCATAGTTGATCTCTTTGATTGCCCAGTAAGATTTATGCTCTAGCTCTAGAGGTAAGTGACATGCTTTACCATAAACCATTTTATACGAAGACATACTCATAGGGTTCTTGTAAGCAGTTCTATAAGCCCGCAATGCATCGTCACATTTCTTAGACCAATTCTTCCTAGATCTATTAACCGTCTTTTGCAAGATCAATTTAATTTCTATATTACTTAATTCTACTTGACCACTAGACTGAGGATGATAAGGAGATGCAATTCTATGATTAACATCATACTTAACAAGCAATTTACGGAAAGCACCATGAAAAAAATGTGAACCACCATCAGTCATTAAATATCTGGGGACTCCAAATCTAGGGAAAATAACTTCTTTAAGCATCTTATAGAGGTGTTATGATCAGCACTACTAGTTGGAATAGCTTCTACCCACTTAGTAACACAATCAACAACAACTACAATATGAGTATACCCGTTGGACGTTGGAAAAGGTCCCGTATAATCAAAACCCCAAACATCAAATGGTTCAATAACAAGAGAGTAATTCATAGGCATTTCCTGAAGTCTACTAATATTTCCAATTCTTTGACATTCATCACATGACCAGACAAACTTATGAGCATCCTTGAAGAGAGTAGGCCAATAAAAACTAGATTGTAATACCTTATGTGCAGTTCTATCTCTAGCGTGGTGTCCTCCGTAGACCTCAGAATGACACTTCTGTAGGATTTGTTCATGTTCATGCTCAGGTACACAACGTCTAATTACACCATCTACTCCTTCTTTATAAAGGTGTGAGTCATCCCAGAAGTAATGTCTTAAATCATAGAAGAACCTTTTCTTTTGTTGCTATGTGAAACTAGGCGGTATAAACTTAGCGACAATATAATGGGCATAATCAGCATACCAAGGAGCACTATGAGAAGCATTTACGACATCTAATTGTTCATCAGGAAAGCTATCATCAATAGGTAGTGGGTCATCAAGAACATTATCTAACCTAGATAAGTTATCTGCTACGGGGTTATTAGCACCCTTTCTATCAACAATATGCAAATCAAATTCTTGTAGCAGAAGAGCCCACCTGATAAGTCTAGTTTTATCATCTTTATTTTCCATGATATATTTGATAGCAGCATGATCAATGTGAACAGTTACTTTAGAATCAACAATATAGGGTCTAAACTTATCACAAGCAAACACAACTGCTAACAATTTCCATTCAGTGGTAGCATAGTTTCTTTGAGCACTGTCTAGAGTTTTGCTAGCATAATGAATAACATTTAATTTCTTATCAACTCTTTGTCCTAGAACAACACCTATGACATAATCACCAGCATCACACATAATTTCAAAGGGTTGGTTCCAATCTAATGGTTGAACAACAGGTGCAGATATCAAAGCATTCTTGAGAATTTCAAAAGCTTCTACACAATCATCATAAAAAACAAATGGAACATCTTTTTGCAAGAGGTTAGTGAGCGGCCTAGAAATCTTAGAGAAGTCTTTAATAAATCTTCTATAGAAACCAGCATGACCAAGGAAACTTCTTATACCTCTGATATCCGTAGGACACAACATTTTTTCAATAGCATCAACTTTAGCATTGTCAACTTCAATACCTCTTTCGGAAATTTTATGTCCCAGGACAATGCCTTCATTCACCATAAAGTGGCACTTCTCCCAGTTCAAGAAAAGATTAGTTTCTTCACATCTTTGGAAAACTCGATCAAGATTGCTCAAACAATCATCAAAAGAAGTTCCGTAAACGAAAAAATCATCCATGAAAACCTCAACAATCCTTTCACAAAAATCAGAGAATATAGTAGTCATACATCTTTGAAACATAGCAGGTGCATTGCATAAACCAAAAGGCAAACGTCTATAAGCAAAGGTACCGAAAGGGCAGGTAAAGGTGGTCTTCTCTTGGTCCTCTTTTGACACAGGTATTTGAGAGAAACCAGAATAACCATCTAGAAAGCAAAAATGTGTGTGTTTGTTGGTTAATCTTTCTAGTATTTGATCAATAAAAGGTAAAGGGCAATGATCTTTCCTAGTAGCTTTATTTAATTTCCTAAAATCAATTACCATTCTATAAACTATAACAATTCTCTGTGGGATCAATTCATTTTCATCATTACGAACCATTGTAATACCTCCTTTCTTAGGGACACAATGAACGGGACTAACCCATCTACTATCAGCAACAGAGTAAATGATACCTACCTCTAGAAGCTTTAATATTTCATTTCTTACCACTTTCTTCATCTTAGGAGTCAACCATCGTTGGTGATCAACAACTGGTTTAGCATCAGGCTCCATTTTAATTTTGTGCTGACATAGAGTGAGACTAATGCCCTTAAGATCATCAAGAGTATATCCAATAGCAGCGCGGTGCTTCCTCAGAGATTTCAATAATCTTTGTTCTTCATGCTCTGAAAGGTTAGCACTAATAATAACATGATATATCTTCTTTTCATCAAGATAAGCATATTTCAAAGTATGTGGCAATTGTTTAAGCTGGAACACAGGATCACCTTTGGGTGGAGGAGGATCCCCAAGTATTTCAACAGGCAAGTTGTGTTTCAGAATAGGATGCTGATCAAAGAAAATCCTGTCTATTTCATTGCTTTCATTCATATGCATATCATTTTCATGGTCTAGAAAATATTGCTCTAAAGGATTAGTAGGAGACACAACAATAGAAGCAAGACCAATAATTTCATCCTTACTAGGAAATTCTTTATCATGGGGTTGTCTACGAAAATTAGAGAAACTAAACTCATGAGACATATCCCCAGAACTTATGGTAACTGTTTCCTTCTCACAATCTATCTTGGCATTAGTGGTATTCAAGAAGGGTTTAGCAAATATAATGGGACAAAATCATCTTGTGGGGAACCAAGAACAAGAAGATCAGTAGGATATTTTATTTTCTCACACAAGACTTCAACATCTCTAATAATCCCAACTAGTGATATAGTGTCTCTATTAGCAAGCTTAATTGTAACATCAATTTCCACTAACTCAACTGGTGCAATATCAGTCATAATCTCTTTATACAAGGAATAGGGAATTGCACTCACACTAGCACCCATATCACATAAGCCATGATAACAATGATCTCCTATTTTAACAAAAACAACACGCGTGCCAACAATGGGTCTATGTTTATCTTTAGCATCAGGTTTAGAAATTCTAGCAGCTTCATCACAAAATTGAATAACATGCCCATCAATATTATCAACCAAGAGATCTTTAACCATAACAATAATAGGCTCAACTTTAATTTGATCAGGGGGTGTAGGTGTTCTAGCACAGATCTTACGAATTACAGTTGAAGCTTTAGCATGATCCTTTATTCTAACAGGGAAAGGTGGTTTCTCAATATAAGCGGTAGGAATAACAGGATCAACATTATAAGTAATAGTTTTCTCTTCAACTTTAATAGGCTCAACTACTTTCACTTTAATGGGAGGATGATATTTAAACCACTTCTCCTTAGGGAGATCAACATGAGTAGCAAAAGATTCACAAAAAGAAGCTACTATCTTAGAGTCAAGACCATATTTAGTACTAAATTCACAAAAAAGCATTGGTGTCTACGAAAGATTTAACACAATCAAACTTAAGGTTCACACCAGACTCCTTACCTTCGTCGAGTTCCCAATCTTCAGAGTTGTGTTTAATTCTTTCCAATAAATTCCAATTGAAATCAATATCTTCTTCATGTAGGAACCATCACAAGAAGTATCGAGCATGGATTGATCATTACGAGAAAGCCAAGCATAAAAATTCTAAATAATAATTTTGCTCGAGAGCTCATGTTTGGGGCATGAATATAACATTGACTTAAGCTTCCCCCAAGCTTGAGCGATTCTTTCTCCTTCACGAGGCCAAAAGTTATAAATATAATTCCGATCACGATGAATTAGATGCATTTGGTAGAACTTCTGATGAAATTCCATTTACAATCGGTTGTAGCTCCATGATCCAATATCATCACATAGCCTATACCATGTCAATGCCTTCTCCTTCAAAGATAAAGGAAAGACCTTCTTCTTGACGTGATCCTCGAGTAGACATGCAAGTTCAAATAATCCCCAAACTTTATCCACATAGATTAGATACAAATCAAGATGTAGTATTCCATCTCCTGCATAAGGATTAGCCAGCAGTTTCTCTATCATACCCGAAGGAATTTCATAAAAAATATTTCCAGTAGGTTCAGTGGGTTGAGGAGCAACTCTTTGTGCTTTCGGCCGAGGTGAAGATACCCCGAACAAGCCCCTCGAAGGATTACTTTCCATAGTGACAAGTGACAGTAAATTTCAGCATACTATATAAATTTTCCTTACCAGATTCCACTTACCAAAGGCGCTTCACTCCCCAGCAATGGCGCCATAAAAGAGTCTTGATGACCCACAAGTATATGGGATCTAATGTAGTCCTTTAGGTAAGTAAGAGTGTCGAACCCAACGAGGAGTAGAAGGAAATGACAAGCGGTTTCCAGTAAGCACTGAAATTATTGGTAACACATAGTTTTGTGATAAGATAATTCGTAACGAGTGACAAGTAACAAGTGTAGAAAAGGTGCAACAAGGTATCCCAATCCTTTTTATAGCAAAGGACAGGCCTAGACAAACTCTTATATAAAGCAAAGCGCTCCCGAGGGCACATGGGAATTTCTGTCAAGCTAGTTTTCATCATGCTCATTTGATTCGCGTTCATTACTTTGATAATCTGATATGTGGGTGGACCGGTGCTTGGGTGCTGCCCTTACTTGGACAAACCTCCCACTTATGATTAGACCTCCTCACAAGCATCCACAACGAAGAAAGAAGAATTAAGGTAAACCTAACCATAGCATGAAACATATGGATCCAAATCAACCCCTTACGAAGCAACACATAAACTAGGGTTTAAGCTTCTGTCACTCTGGCAACCCGTCATCTACTTATTACTCCCAATGCCTTCCCCTAGGACCAAATAATGGTGAAGTGTTATGTAGTCGACGTTCACATAACACTACTAGAGGATAGACAACATACATCTCATCAAAATATCAAACGAATACCAAATTCACATGATTACTTATAACAAGACTTATCTCATGTCCTCAGGAACAAACGTAACTACTCACAAAGCATTTCATGTTGAAGATCAGAGGGGTATTAATTATCATACATGATCTGAACATATGACCTTCCACCAAGTAAACCAACTAGTATCAACTACTAAGAGTAATCAACACTACTAGCAACCCACATGTACCAATCTTAGGTGTTGAGATAAAGATCGGATACAAGAGATGAACTAGGGTTTAGAGAGGAGATGGTGCTGGTGAAGATGTTGATGGAGATTGACCCCCTCTCGATGAGAGGATCGCTGGTGATGACGATGGCTTCGATTTCCCACTTCGGGAGGTTAGTTTCCCTGGCAGAATAGCCCTATCGGAGCTCTAGATTGGTTCTGCCCAAGTTCCGCCTCGAGACGGTGACGTTTCGTCCCGAAAGGTCTCCTCTGATTTTTTCCAGGTCAAAACACTTCATATAGGAGAAGATGGGCGTCGTAGGAGCCACAAGGCCCCGCAAGCCTGCTAGGCGCGACCAGGGGGGTGGCCGCGCCTATCAGGCTTGTGGCCTGCAGGTGGCCCCCATCTGGTTGATTCTTGTGCCAATATTTTTTATTAAATCCCAAAATATTCTCCGTAAATTTTCAAGACTTTTAAAGTTGTGCAAAATAGGTATCTCAGATTTGCTTCTTTTCCAGTCCAGAATTCCAGCTACCGGTATTCTCACTCTTCATGTAAACCTTGTAAAATAAGAGGGAAAATGTATAAGTATTGTACTATAACGTGTAATAACTGCCCATAATACAATAAATATCAATATAAAATTATGATGCAAAATGGACGTATCAACATATATCTTAATTAATTCTATAATTTTTAACATACTGATGAAATATGTATGCATTGAAAGCATCTAGAACTGCGATGGGTTAATTCGGTCCCTCAAACGCCCGCATAGGCGACACTGGCTAGGCATGCCTAAGATTTCCTTTTACACATCTACATATCTCATATCTTACACATTTTATCCATACTACACATGCAACGTGAGCAGCTCTACGTGATCAGACAATGGACAACAAAATCAGCTGCTAACGGACACAACTTTATGTCATCCAAAATATCATCTGCGTTTGTCGCCGGACAGGTTCTGAAACTTGAAAAAACAAAAAGGATATAAACATATATGAGGAGGAGCGGGATCACCACTCCCGCATCAGGCCTTTGCCCTTTCGGTCGCCGGCGCAGCTGGAGGCGTCCGAGGCTGGTGGAGGTCTTAGTCGTCGGAGGAGGAGGTGGAGTTATGGTCGTCGTCGTGGTTGGAGTCAGAGTGGACGATCAACCCCTTCATCCGGCAGACGGCCTTGTCTCGCCGCCGCTTCAACTCCGCAAGCTGGGATGCCTTCTCCATTGCCTCCTTCGCCTCACGCTCCAACTGCTCAATAGCAAGTCGGAGCGCCTTCGCGTTCTACCACCGTAGGAGGCGAGTGTTTGTCTCTGCCATCGTGAGCGATCGGCAATAGACCCATGCAAGGAGCCGCTCGTCCTTGTCGGGCTCTGCCTACATCACGTTGGAAATATTTAATTAGATATTATGTTGGATTAATTTATGTTCAAAATGCTCGTGTGGGCATACGGATGATTGTTTGAACAAGGTCTATGCTCGTGTGGGCAGGCGACGGAGGGCGACGTCGGCATCGGAGGAGAGGGGTCGGTCGAATGGGGAATGCATGGAGGAAAGAAGTGAAGGAGGAAGCCCGAGCGGGGGTTATGTCAAGATAGCAATAGCGCGTTTTAGTAAAGAGCGCTACTGCTACCTGACATAGCTATAGCACGCTTCGGGGGGAGGCGCTACTACTAAGTGGGGCCTATCATGTGGCTAGGTTCAAACTTAGTCATAGCGCCCTACCCAAAAACCGCGCTACTAACTAAGTAGTTAGTAGTAGCGTTGTTTCTTGACGTGCGCTACTGCTATGTAGTAGTAGCGTCTCTTTTCATCCAGCGCTATTAATAAGGTTCTGTGTATAAGGTTTTCCTAGTAGTGCATACTGATGGCACCTGACGATGTCTTAATTAATTGCTCGGACAAAGTCTACTGTGAATTTCGTCATTAATTGTTTTTTTTTGTAAGACCCGGTCCACTTGCGGCAATATATATTGCACACGTTCGTATTCATGTACTATATTAGATGACCTATTCTACGTCACCTGGTCAACGCGCTTAAACTTACACCCGATGATCCTTGGAACACATCCATCGCCTATATATGTCAGACACTAGTATCGATGATCTCACAACACCATCCATCCTGCAGCCATTTTTCTCTCTAGCTTTCTTGGAGGTTCAATTCGATTCGTTAGTTGATCGGACAATACAATCAATTTTCTCTCTAGCGCTAACTCCCATCTCCCATCATATTGTGAGTTACTACTTGTTAGCTAGCTAGTCGATCCACATTTATTCCATGGGGACCAAAGCTCTTCTCCTGATCACCGTGGCTGTGACCATGCTTGGGACGGCGCTCGGCACCAGACACACCGTGGGTGCACCCGATGGGTCGTGGGACCTTCGGACCAACTACTCGCAGTGGGCTTCGAGAATCAGGTTCACCACCGGCGATGAGCTCAAGTTCCAGTACTCCGCCAGCGTTCACAACGTGGTGGAGGTGAGTAAGACGGGGTATGATTCTTGTAACGGCTCCAACCCCATAGCGACTTTCCGGACCGGTAATGATGTTGTTCCACTTGCCTCCGTCGGGACACGTTATTTCATCTGTGGCATCCCTGGGCACTGCAACGCCAGCATGAAGGTCGAGGTCAACATCAAGGCGAAAGAAATGCGGACTGTGCAGCGGTGTCGACGGACAGGGAACCGGCGTCGCTGCCGGTCCGAGACAGTATTAAGCTCAGCTGCCGTGGTTGGTGTTGATCAGTCTGTGGTGGTCCGGCTCGGTCTGGCAATTGTTGTGGCTGGTCTTATGTTGTTCTTTTAGACCGAACGATGACTGTGGTCCTTTTTACCTTGATCGGCTGTAGTATGGCCTCTTTATGTATAATTGTTTTGTTAAATGTAATTACATTCATTATAGTTGGAGTCATATCTTCTTGCGAAATCCCAAATAATAACCAAGCTTGTAACCATGAAATAAATTTATCAGATATGTGTTGAGTGCAACGACATTACATCCATCCATTATATACAACAAAAATTCAAACAGAGCTAAACTCGTCTAGAAAAATATCATGATTTTCAAGGCGAAATAGTGAGGTAAACACCCACCGTAACTTTTTATATCACTTATAAATGTATGTACATACAAGTTTGAGATACAACTGAAAAGAAGACAAATAAAAGAAAATAAGCCCTAACAAACTGAGCCAATAAAAAGCAGAAACATAAATTACAGGAGTTCAGCTCGCCAAGCTTTGAAAGCATTGTCATATTTCGTCTTCATCTTTTTTCCCAAAACATTAGTGAAGGTATTGAAAATTCGTTAGTAGTCCCTATAGGATGGGTGCGTACGATCCGAGGTACAAGATGGGATTCGCACGGTGCGAGTGTATCGAGGTTCAGGCCTTCATCATGGAGATAAGGCCCTACTCTTGATTTGGATTTAATTCATGGGGAAAAAAGTTGCTTATGAGGGGGTTAAAATGTATATGGTGACAATGCTATCAAGATGATGATGCTATACTCAGATGTCTCGAACTACCCCTAGTATCGTCTTCTAAGGTGGTTTGCGGCTCAAGGTTACAGCTAACTGATCTAGGTTTCAGATCGGACGAGGTCTTCTTGACTTGTACGCCAAGATGAGATCCTTGCGGAGGGAGGGCTTCTTGTAGGGCAAGCATCCTGGTACTTTGGCTATCGGATTGAACGCTTTCTAGCCGATGGGCCATCCTGTACCGTACAGTACACGTGAGTATTACTTGAGCTTGTCTCAGTGCTTTGGCCATGCTTCTCTCGGAATCTTCCTGGACGAAATCATGATGGGATCCTCCCGTGTCAAATAAATCTATACCGACCTCGGGTTTTTTCGATGTCTCCATTAACTAACATTCTAGACCAGACCTTGATGGTGTCATACAACCTGGCTTCAGAACTTCTGAGGGCATCTTCTGCCCCGTCCATATTCTAGCTTGTTGACCACTCGTAATGAAGGCCTATAAAAGATCGATGTATATCCTTACATGCACAATGACATCATGGTTGACCACCCAATCCCTGAGGCATTGCATATCTATTTGAATCGAACAATAACTGACCTAGCTAGGGATCAAAGCTTCATTAATATAACTGGACGATACCCATTGCGTTCCTGCTTGATTTGATTAATCCAATGAGATTTTATTGTATTTAACATGAGTATTTGGGTTCACTCTAGGTTAAATGAAAATAAGAACACATATGAAATTGATTATAAGTATGTGGAATAATGATATTTAATGTATAAGTAGGATCAATGTATGAAATTCTCATGCAAGGTGCATGTTGAGGTGTACTTTTTTCATGCATGATTGGATGTTAAGATGGCATATTAGCATGTTATAACTATAATTTATTGGTGAAGATCACCGATTTAATTATATAGGATATGACAACTAATTGGGTACTGACCTGATAACTAAGTGACGATAAGCTGGTAAGTATTGTCTTTTTTTCTAAACATGTCGACATGAGATTTAATATCAAAGATCTCACAAGGACGAAGCTAAATATGAAAATGGATTGCCAATAATGTTAACGCGTTGAGATATGATATTAGTTATATATTCAAATGCGAGTTAGTCTCTAGTGATATCCAGACACACACACACACTAGTGTGTTGTGGCGCATGCATGCGTGAATGCATGAGAGGGGTGGGGGTGATGAAAGATGGTTCCCTAGTCAGCTCGTTGACGTTGATATTATGAATGCGTAGATTTTTCTGTTGCTAAACTTATCTTCGTTTTTCCTTCTTTGACTTGTCTTTTAGTAAAACTTGCCATTTTACTGCCAGAGGTCAATGTGCATTATAGTTATGGATAGCAGCTTAAATATTTCGATGGTGACATATATCAGCAATATGATCCCTCTTTAACAAAATATGACCTCAGGGACATAAAGTTTCTTCTCCCGAGCTCAAATGAGCTCGGTGAATAGTAAAATATTAAAAAAAACTGAAAAATGTTCAAAAATTTCTGATTTTTTTTATGAACAACATTGACAAAATATCTAAGTGCATGCAAACATTTGGCCTGAAATAACATTCGCATAAGGCGTGTGGCAAAAAAACAAAATCGATACTCTGAAAATGCGCAGGAAAGTACCATTCTGCTCCCGAGCTCATCTTAACAATTTGTTCACGAATTTTGTTAGAATTTTTTGAAAAAAATTTGATTTTTTTTCGATTTCACTATTCACCGAGCTCATTTGAGCTCTGGAGCAGAATGGTACTTTCCTTGACCTCAGCTATATTATAATGATGAGGCATGCTTACGTTCTAGACTATACAACTTTACAATTTGGTCAACACAACGTTCATCTTAACAAGTTGGGACAAATGCATTTGTGCCCTTAGTCGAAACCATGCCATGGGTTTGTCCTTACTTTTCGGATGTACTCGGTTTTTCCTTTACATTTGTCCATGCAGTCGTCAGAGTGCCCTTTGACCGTTTGACCAATATTTTAAGAATTCACAGATTCACATGAACACATAAACATAAAAAATAAGATATATTAAAATGTTTAGAAAGACATTACCTTTGTGTGCACGCCATTTGCATAAAGAAAGAAAAAAGTAATGTTTAAACTACCCAAGGTTATTACTTTTATTAACATTATAAAATATATAATGTATAAATAAAAATTACATTCAAATGTAGGTGATGTTTTCTGAACATCCTGATATTTTATTTTCATATTTGTGTGTTTATATAACCTTGTTACTAATTTTTATACGACTTTGACCATTATTTAGAAACTTCATAACAAGTTGATATGAACTCAAAAAGCTGCAGATAAGATATTAGAATGTTTAGAAAATATCACCTATATCTGCCTGCAATCTTTTTTTCTTAAAAAGTATGGTTTATACCTTTTTATTTTAATAATGTTAATCACAGTAATAATGTCGGATTGTCTAAACAATGTTTTTTTTCCTGAATGCGAATGCCATGCACATAAGGGTATTATTTTTCTTATTTTTTGTTATATTATTTTCATTATTGTTAGCTCATATGAATTAGTTATGACTTTTCAAAGAGTTGGTCAAACTGTCAAAAGAACATCCCGACGAACTTAGGGACAAATCTAAGGGAAAAATTGGGCAGAGCCCAAAAGTCAGGGTAAAACCCATGGCTGGCATAACTAAGGGCGGAATTGTAAGTGTCCCAAACTTGTTTTAAGAAATTACATATGTTTCTCCCCAAATTTTGCTAGTGACATATATCTTAATTAATTCTATAATTCTATCATACTCACGTAATATGTACGCATTAAGAGCTAGCATCTACGACCATGATGGGTTAATTCGGCCCTTAAAATGCCCGTGAACATGGCACTGACCAGCCACGTCTCAAATTTCCTTCTACACATCTGCGTATCTCATATCTAACACCTTATATCCGTACTATACATGTATCACGATCCACTCTATGTGATCAAACAACAGACAACAAAATCAATTGCAAACGGGCATAACTTTATTATGTCATCCAAAATATCGTCTGCGTTCATCACCGGATAGGTTCTTAAACATCAAAAACCGAAAAGGATATAAACATATATGAGGAGGAGCGGGATCACCACTCCCGCGCCGGGCCTCTGCCCTTTTAGTCGCCAATGTAGTTGTAGGCGTCTGTGGAGGTGGAGGGTCATAGTCATCGGAGGAGGTGGTGGAGTTATGGTCATCGCCGTGGTCGGATTCGAGTCTGACTGGACGATCAACCCCTTCATTCGGCGGATGGCCTTGTCCTGCCACCTTGCGACCCGAGCCGCCTCCTTCGGTACCTCCTTCGCCTCGCGCTCCAACTTCTCAAGAGCAAGTTGGAGGGCCTTCGCGTTCTTCCGCTGTAGGAGGCGAGTATCTGTCTCCATCATCGTGAGTGACCGGTGGTAGACCCATGCGAGGAGCCTCTCGTCCTCGTCGGGTTCCGCCTAGATCCCATGGTGGTAGCGTGTGAAATGCTCCACCACGTGTTGCTCCCTTGTACGCTGCCTCTCGTGACGGGTGGTGCGCACCTTCGTTTCCGGAGTGCACATGCAGGCCGGCGGCGCGGGCACTAGCACCCATCACTACTCGCACGGAGGAGCGGCCAACAGGGGAAGGAGACGGGGCGGGCGGTACTGACTCTGTCGTCCTGGTGAAGTTGTGCGCGGGCCGGGAGGGTCCAGCTCCCACGTCCGGCCTACGGTGATGCTGGAGATCCGGAGCTGCCCCCAGTGTCTACCTTGGACTGCTCCAATGCAATGAGGACAGCTAGCTCCTCCTTGTATCCGAGGTCGGAGTGGGAGTAGCTGTCGAAACTCGACATTGCGCTGGATTGAATCGAAATCCAAGAAGGGAGAGCAGAGGACGGGGTGTTAGAGGTGAGTGAGTGAGTTAGGGTTCGGAGCAATGCGTCAGATTGGAGATTTTATGAGACAATGATTGGGTCGGTGGTGGACCGGACCTGTCAGCTTTGACGTGGCATATCCGCGCTAGATTTGAGCTGGATATAAGGGGTGTAGGACAACACGGTCCTTTGAGGCGTCTGGATGGGTTAAATTTTTTTGTGACAGGTCAGTGACCGGTCCGCCCGCACGGACGTTTGGGACTCGTTAGGGGAGCCCGTCTATAGATGGTCTAACACGTTGAAAATGTTTAATTAGATATTTTGTTTGATTCATTTATGTTGAAAACGCTCCTGGGCATCCGGATGATTGTTTGGACAAGGTCTCACTATTAGGGAAAAACCTAGCAGTAGCGCGGGTTTAGTGCCTACTAGTAGCGCGAGTTTAGTGCCTATTAGTAGTGCGGGTTATCGCGTTACTAGTAAGGCGCTACAGCTATTACTTACCAACAACGCGTGTAATAAGCGCTACTGCTAAGACGTATAGTTGTAGCTAGGTCTGTAAGAAAAGCTCGTGGCTCGTGAGCCGTTCGAGATCGACTCGTTTTTCAGCTCGACTCGAGATCGACTCGAAAATAAACGAGTTGAGTTTGAACACTTTGTGCAACTCTACAGATAAACGAGCCAACCGTGAGCCAATACTAGCTCGCTCGATTTTAACTCGAGAGCTCGAAATAATATCATTATTTTCAACGATCATGCCATATATTAAATGCAAATATTATAATTTATTACCATATATGGTGTCCAGAATTTTCTTCATTCTATTTACTAGCAAACATGGAAGCTTAATTAAATGCATTGAAGAATTAGGCCTTGTTTTCCAATAATTTGCTTTCCTAATTATATTTTTTTCATGAATCGTTATCTTATTTTGATACTAAGCTTTTGGTTGTGAGAGAATGAGTCAAACTACTTTGAATAAATTTATACTATCATCGTCTTGGTTGAAATAATATTTTTTAGTGTTTTCTTATATCGTATTGAGCCTTATCTAGTTGGAATAAATCACCATAGATTTATAAATTTTTTACCATCTCATTTAACTCGAAACTAGCTCGAGATCGACTCGAAATCGTTACGAGCTGAGCACGAGTGATGTTCTACAGCTCGACGTTGAGCTTCACTCAGTCTCAGCTCGCTCGACTTTTAATATGAGTTGAGTTGAGCCAACTTCAACTCGGTCAAGCTCGACTTGTTTGTAGCGTCTATCATACAAGCGCTACTGATAAGACAACTATTAGTAACGTTCTTGCAAACCCGCGCTACTAGTAATTTTTTTTCATTATTTTTATTTTTAGTGTATTTATATGTCGTTATACAAATTTTGATACAGTACCAATTAAGAGGTTGTTATATCATTATGTTCATGATGAATTATTGTATCATTGTGAGAAATAAACATGGATTTTATTCATCCAAATGAATCAGAAGTGATCAAAAGTTGAATTAGTAGGATGACGATCCTACTAATTAAACTTTTGATCATCCTACTAATTCAACTTTTGATCACTTTTGATCCATCCACGTGAATGTAATCCGTTTTCCTTCCCCCAATGATATAACAAATCATCATGATAATCATGATCAACATCATCATCATATTAATATAAAAACTTTTGCATCATATCATCACCAACAACACTATAGCTAATAATCATCATAGTCATTACCACCAACACTATTTAATCATCATTTTCGTCAGTGAGACATCGTCGTATAACAAGTTGGTCACTAGTCATAATCACAACTCATCCTCCTTCTCATCATCAACTCTGACACATTGTAGCACATAATAACACATTGTACCTAGGACTTACTCCTCTCTCATAGGACCTACTCTACCCTCTCTTACGTACAGTATCATAAAACAAGATAGACCCTCACTCTCCATTATGGAGAATGGAGATCATCCTATCTCCAATTCTTGGCCTACGCACAATGTTGCTTCCAAGTAGCTCTCTACGATTGACCATACATTTTTTCAATCTTTGATTGTTATGTCTTCATCGGTTTTAGAAATCCGGTATGGACAGGAGTGATGCGTAGGCTGACCTAGCCGTGTTGGCCGTAAGCTCATAAAATAAACGTGATCTTTCAGAAACATCAGATAAGTCACACAATCCTTTGAAATTTTCTGTTGAAAAAGATAGTAATAACTTTGTAGTTAGCAATGTAGTTTAATTTTAGAATAATTTATGCAAAAGATGCATGGATGTCGTAATAGTACAAAAGTTTACCATGCAATCTCCATGGATGTTATCGTAGTTCACCACGTGCACTAGTGGCACGTATTGACCATAATGTGAAGGAGTTTGATAATAGCTATTGTAATTCTCAACATCATTAAGAAATGCGATAAGATGATCTTTGTTCTTATAAGTTAATTCTGCTTCATCATTGTAGTAGTAGGTTCTGTCTACCATCTTCCGTACATTTTTTAATGAATGAAAATAAGTTGTCAATGGAAATAAGTTGTCAACTATTTTTAAATAAACAATATAAATTACTTAATAAATATGGGTGAGAAACTCACATAATGGTAGAACTGGACGCGTCTGCACATCGACCCAGATGTCGATATTACCTTCAATTTCATCTTCCGGATGAATATCAAAGGTGATAAGCATATTAGGCTCAAATGAATAAGCCTTGCATAGTGTTTTTCAACTTTTGCATTCGAAATAGGAGTACGTGTCTGCATTGTACAATTTGACAGCAAAAGTATAATCATGCTCGGTCATCAAGTGAACTTTTTTTACCTCCATACTGTTTTTAGTGTTGAAACTAATCTTATCCAAGACATAAATTCTTGCATGCCAGGGGATATGCTAATAGAATAGTAAAAAATTAAAATTATAAATTGAAGCAAAAAAAAGCAGAAGTCATGCTTAATTACGAAAAAAGACTTGTCGTTATGACTTACTGTATCCACTTTGAAGGTCTCATCCAGCATGATGCTGAAGCGCCTACCATCAACTAGGTAAGGCTTGTCACACAGGCCACGCTCGTATTCGCACATAGCGAATTCCCTTTCGTCGTCAGATATTTCCTATGTTCATAGTTAAAACATTTAAAATCGATCGAAGGAAACTACGAGGAAACTTTAGGTCTGTCGAGTCTTCCTTCCTAAATAAACTATTTCTCTTAAACACTTACTAAAAAACAGTAAAAGAACTAAATTATCTCTTACGTGTGTACATCGTGGAATATTATCACTAATACATCTCGAATAGTATCATACATATAACATCACTAATACGGTTAGAATCGTAGCGAACGACGGGTATCGGCGCGGGCGATGGACACCCAAAGAGAAGGAACCATCACAAAATCATAACTCGGCTGAGTTTCCTGAAGAACCGGCCACGTATCGGAGAACCTGGCGTCCAACGCAGCCATATACCATCGGACGTGCTCGTCCTCCTCCCTAACACGGTGACTTATCACCTCTGCGGGGGCCGGCTCCCTCTGCACCGACAATGGCCCACACGACCGCCACCAAACAACCTTCGGGTCAACGACAGGCTGCCTCCTCACCAAGCTGCGCGTCCTGGAAGGTACCACCTCCCAGTACCAGCCCGACGGAGCCCAGTCCCGG
Organism: Hordeum marinum; assembly: GCA_022496015.1. Lineage (NCBI taxonomy): Eukaryota > Viridiplantae > Streptophyta > Magnoliopsida > Poales > Poaceae > Hordeum > Hordeum marinum. The sequence goes on from CM039672.1 coordinate 395,554,110, forward strand.
ACATGGCCCCTATAAGCAAGAAGGCCTCCTCCGCCGAGTTGACGACGAGGATGCGGTCCAGGCATCGTTGACGTCGAGAACAAATGCTTAATTATGAAAACAAAATCAATAAACACTTAGCAGACCTAAAGTCAACCCGTTCCATATATCGAGCAATGACATAGAAAAAATGTCCTATGTTTTGCCGGAATATCATTGAACTCCCGGTGTGGCAAATCACAAGCACTCGATATGTCCTACATTGTAGCACAAGTCATGCTAAAATTCATAAAAAAAATTGGCATGGCCTTTATTTAAAATAGGACATATTAAGCGTCTGAAATTCACCGGAACAGAAATGAATCAACATTCCGGCAAAACATAGGCCACTCAGATCATTTGCATATAACAACTAGAAAAATATAGAACTTGAAGAAAATGCAATAAGTCCTTTTTCTTCACAATATTTGAAACTAAATTCAGCCTACCTAAATTTATGTACTAATATGAACGTAGCTAAATTTCTGTCCTAATTCAAAAACATAGTTAATTTCATACTAATTAACTAGGTTCATACTACCTAATCTATCCTAGGGTTCATACTAATTCATCCTAATCTATCCTAATCTGTCCTAGAGAGACAGAGAGAGAGAGAAGGAGGGACAAAGGACTTACAAGGGGCTAGGGGAGACGTCGACGGCGAGGTGGAGCTCGGGCGAGATGTCAGCGGCGAGGTGGATCTCAGGGGAGATGTCGGCGGCGAGGTGGATCTCAGGGGAGACGGAGGGCGCGCGGGTGGCGATGGAGGGTGCGAGGGACAACGGCGTGGGCAGGCGACGGAGGGCGACGTCGGCGTCGGAGGAGAGGGATCGGTCGAATGGGGAATGCATGGAGGAAAGAAGTGAAGGAGGAAGCCCGAGCGGGGGTTATGTCAAGATAGCAGTAACGCGTTTTAGTAAAGAACGCTACTGCTACCAGACATAGCTATAGCGCGCTCCTGGGGGAGGCGCTACTGCTAAGTGGGGCCTATCATGTGGCTGGGTTCAAACTTAATCGTAGCGCCTACCCAAAAACCGCGCTACTAAGTAGTTAGTAGTAGCGCTGTTTCTTGACGTGCGCTTCTACTATGTAGCATTAGCGCCTCTTTTCATCCAGCGCTATTAATAAGGTTGTGTGTATAAGGTTTTTCTTAATAGTTTCTACTGATGGCACCTGACCGATGTCTTAATTAATTGTTCGGACAAAGTTTACAGTGGGTTCCGTAATTAATTGTTTTTTGGCCAGACCCGGTCCACTCGCGGCAATATATATTGCACACGTTCATATTCATGTATATTTGATGACCTATTCTACGTCATGTGGTCAACGCGCTTAAGCTTACATCCGATGATCCTTGGAACACATCCATCGCCTATATATGTCAGACACACCAGTATCGATGATCTCACAACACCATCCATCCTGCAACCATTTTTCTCTCTAGCTTTCTTGGAACTTCGATTCGTTAGTTGATCGGACAATACAATCATCTTTCTCTCTAGCGCTAACTCCCATCTCCCATCATATTGTGAGTTACTACTTGTTAGCTAGCTAGTCGATCCACATTTATTCCATGGAGACCAAAGCTCTTCTCATGATCACCGTGGCTGTGACCATGCTTGGGACGGCGCTCGGCGCCAGCCACACCGTGGGTGCGCCGGATGGGTTGTGGGACCTTCAGACCAACTACTCGCAGTGGGCTTCGAGAATCAGGTTCACCACCGGCGATGAGCTCAAGTTCCAGTAATCCGCCACCGTCCACAACGTGGTGGAGGTGAGTAGGATGGGGTATGACTCTTGCAACGGCTCCAACCCCATAGCGACTTTCCGGACCGGTAATGATGTTGTTCCACTTGTCGCCCTCGGGACACGTTATTTCATCTGTGGCGTCTCTGGGGCACTGCAACGCCGGCATGAAGGTTGATGTCAACGTCAAGTCGAAAGAAGTGCGGACTGCGCAACGGTGTCGACGGACAGGGACGTTGCCGGTCCGAGACAGTATTAAGCTCAGCTGCGGTGGTTGACGTTGATCAGTCTATGGTGGCCCGGCTCCTGCTAATTGTTGTGGCTGGTCTTACATTGTTCTTTTAGAGTGAACGATCATTGTGGTCCTTTTTTCCTTGATCGGCTGTAGCATGGGCCCTTTGTGTATAATTGTTTTGTTAAATGTAATTACAAGTCAAGAAGATCACATGGAAATGTATGTGCACACTAGTTTGAGATACGGTTGAAAGGGAGATAAATAAAGAAAACAAACCCTAACAAACTGAGCCAAAAAAAAACTAGAAACAAAAATTACAAGAGTTCAGCTCGCCAAGCTTTGAAAGCATTGTCATATTTCATTTTCATCTTTTGTCCCAAAAGAATTAGTGATTGTACTGAAAACCGTTAGTAGTCTCGATAGGATGGTGCGTAAGATCGGAAGTATAAGATGTGATTCACACGGTGTGAGTTTACTGAGGTTCAGGCATTCATCATGGAGATGAGACCCTACACCTGCTTTGGATTTAATTGATGGAGAAAAGCATTGTATGAGGGGGTTAAAATGTTTGTGGTGATAATGCTATCGAGACGATGATGCTATACTCAGATGCCTCGAACTACCCCTGGTATCGTGTTCTAAGGAGGTTTGAGACTCGAGGTTACACCTCTTGCTAACCAACCTAGGTTCCAGATCGTACGCGGTCTTCTTGACTTGTACGGCAAGATGAGATCCTTACGGAGGGAGGGCTTCCTACACGGCAAGCATCCCAGGCCACACCTTTGCCTATAGGCTAGCTCATTGAACTCTTTCTAGCCGATGGGGCATCCTAGTATAGTACACGTGAGTATCGCTTGAGCTTGTTTGTCGCTTTTTGCCATGCTTCTCTCAAAATTTCCCTGGACGAAATCGTGATTCTCCATGTCAAATAAATCCATACCGACCTCAGTTTTTCCGATGTCTCCATTAACTAACATTCTAGACTACACCTTGATAGTGTCATCCAACCTGGCTTCAGAACTTCTTAGGGAATCTTCTGCCCGTCTGTATTCTGGCTTGTTGACCACCCGTAATGAAGGCCTATAAAAGACCGACGTATATCCTTATATGCACAATGACGTCATGCTTGACCACCAAATCACTGATGCATTGCATATTTATTTGAATCGAACCATAACTGACCTAGGTAGGGATCAAATATTCATTAATATAACTAGACGATACCCAGTGCATTCACGCCTGGTTTGGTTAAGCCAGAGAGATTTTATTGTAGGCAACATGAATATTTGGGTTAACAATAGGATAAATCAAAATAAGAAAAATTATGAAATTGATTATAAGTATGTGGAATATTTATATTTAATGTATAAAATTAGGATGACCGGATGAAATTCTCATGCAAGGGTGGATATTGAGGTGTACTTTTTTCATGCATAATTGGATGTTAAGATGGCATATTAGCATGTTATAATAATAATTTATTGGTGAAGATCACCGATCTAGTTATATAGGGTATGACAACTAATTGGCTAATGACCTGATAACTAAGTGACGATAAGCTGGTAAGTATTGTCTTTTTGTCTAAACATGTCGACATGACATTTAATATCGAAAATCTCACCACGACGAAGCTAAATCTTGAAATGGATCGTCAATCAGGTTCACGCGTTGAGATATGATATTAGTTACAAATTCAAACGCGAGTGAATCTCTAGTGATATCAAGACACACACACACTTGTGTTTTGTGGCGCATGCATGCGTGAATGCATGACAGGGGTGGGGTTTGATGACACATGGGTCCCTAGTCTGCTCGTCAATATTATGAATGGTTAGGTTTTTCTGTTGTTAAGCTTATCTTTTCACTTGTCTTTTAGTAAAATTAGCCATTTTAATGCTAGAGGGTCAGTGTGCATTATAGTTGTGAATAGCAGCTTAAATATTTTGATAGTGACATATATCTAGACTATGACAACATTAATTTCAGCAATATGAATCCTTTTTAAGAAAATATGATCTCAGCTATATTATAATGGTGAGGCACGCTTACACTCTAGACTATGCAACTTTACAATTTGGTCAACACAGATTTCTCTTTTCGTGCCCCTCGTTGCTTTGGCCTACTCAGTTTTGGCCGCGACAACTAACGCTGCTCTCTTTTGCCCTCCCTAGTCCACCAGCTTCTCACAAAAGCCCAAACGGAGCTCTTCCATCTGGTTGAAGCCTTTGACCATTAGCTCTTGACTAGTAGGGCCGCGTGACATCCTGAGATGTGGGATTGCTCCACTCTCTCTCACCACAGCGCTGACGCAGTAGAATCCTGGCATGTGGGGTCGAGGAAACATATGACATGTGGGTCCGCTTGAAATCCTGGTGGGTGGGGTCTGGCCACTATGTCCCCATATATAGTGCTGACAAGTTAAGATCCTGACTTGTATGGCCGTGCAACTAATGACATGTTGGGCCGAGGCAGCTTATGACAGGTGAGGCCTATGAAGCTTATGACAGGTGGGGCCTAGGCAGATTATGATAAGTGGGGCCTAGGTAGATTATGATAGGTGGAGCCTAGGTAGATTATGACAGGTGGAGCCTAGGCAGCTTATGACAAGTGAGTGGGCCTTGCATATGACAGGTGGGGTATATTCTATCCGTCATTTTCCAATGACCGACCGCGCATAGCCCCGAGAACCTTCCCCACAGAGCAGTCATAGCCATGGCCGAAGGTTGCCCACATCGCCAGATCTGATTTTGGCGCCGACCAGCGGCCTACGGAGGTGCACACCCGCCACGACACCAACATCATTTCTCTTCCCGCATCATCTAAAAATCACCATCTATCATCATCATCATCATCATCATCATCATCTAACAATCACATCATCATCGTCGATCATCATCATCATCTATCATCATTATCATCTAACAATCATCATCATCATCTATCATCATCATCGTCATCTAACAATCATCATCATATATCTAAAAATCATCAGCATCATCAGCATCAGCATCTAACAATCATCATCTATGACCATCATCATCTAAAAATCATCATCATCTAAAAATCAACATCTAACAATCATCATCTAGAAAAGCAGGAAAAAATGAGAAGTGGTGGCCGGGTCTCATAGGCGGGCGGCACGAGGCAATGTCGTGGCAGAGGACGCCCGCAAGCGGCGTCGGGGCTCGTGGAGGATGTGCGGGCGGCGACCGACGTCTGGGGCAGCGACAACGTCGATGAGGACGGGCAGAGGGAGGCGTGGCTGGGTGGCATCAGGGGCGGCGACGACGTTGATGAGGATGGACAAAGGAGGCGCGTCGGCGGCCGGCGTCAGGGGCGGCGACAACGAGGACGGGCTCGAGGGCGGCAGCAAGTTTCGGTAGCCTGGCGGCGTCGGGGCAAAGCGTCGACGTTGGGGGAGATTGGGAGGTTGGGGGAAGAATTTGCTAAGTCCTGCTTATATACACAGACCTTTAGTTCCGGTTGGTGGCTCCAACCGGGACTAACTAAAGGTCTCCTTTTCGGCGGCCCAAATTCCGCGCGGGAAGGGATCTTTAGTCTCGATTGGTGGATCCAACCGGGACTAAAGGTGTATTTTCTTTTCTTTTCTTTTTCTTTTTCTAATTTCTGTTTTTAGATTTGGAATAACTGTTAGAATATTTATAGATTTTTAATGAATATTTTTTGCTTTAGGTCAAAAAATACAAATTCTCTGCTAGTGCTAGTAGTTTTCAAATTTAAACAGATTAAATTTGAATTCTTTTGAAATTTATGTGAATCACTAGTTTGTGAATAACTTTAGTTCAAAAATAGATTTTTGAGTGATTGTTTTTCATGTTATTTAATATTAGTATGTTTTATCATTATGTTAAATTTGGGAATTTATAGGATAATTTAAATAGTTGTTTTAATCAAAACTAGATTATGTTTAACTCTTTTAGTTTTATACCTTCATTTGTTTTAATCAAAAAGCAATACAAATGAAATTTGAAAAGGTTGAAACTTGGCATGGTATCATCATTTCAACCACATAGCATGTGCTAAAAAGTTGAGAGGGTGACGGCAAAAACTGGATGCACTTCGTATACAAACTGGACCATCTCCTTCCAAGTATGAGGGTTTCAGAGGAAAACTCATCTGTTACAAAGGAATTTCATTTTTTAAACTTATTTCAACTCTAGACTTTTTATGCATTCAATATGCACCATTATAAGCCACATATTCAAATTTCAACCCTTTATAACTTCATTTGCTATTTTTCATGCATTTAATGATTTGTTTTGAGCTAAATGACCCTAAAATTAAAAAGCAATACAAATGAACTCTAAAAAGGTTGAAACTTGGCATGGTATCATCATTTCAACCACATAGCATGTCCTAAAAAGTTGAGAGGGTTATAGCAAAAACTGGATGCACTTCATGTACAAACTGGACCATCTCGGTTACTCACTAGAGAACAAAAGTGATGACGGGGAAGCCAATCACATCCTAGAGTGGGATCTTGGGGTATAATTTTTTTCTTCGCGTTTGTCCCTTGCTTATTGCACCATAACCATGGACAATCTTCATCATTTAAGAGGATGCTTGGGTCAGTCTTCACTGTGAAGGGAGGAATTTCATCAAGCTTTTCATAATCTTTTGACATGTTTGTCTTGTTCTCCACTCCCACGATGTTTCTTTTCCCTCAAAGAAATATGTGGCGCTTTGTCTCATCGTATGATGTATCTACTTTCTTATCTTTTTTCTTTCTCAGTTTCGTAGACATGTCCTTCACATAGAAAACCTACGCCATATCATTGACAAGGACGAATGGTTCCTATGTGTACCCAAGATTGTTGAGATCCAGTGTTGTCGTTCCGTATCGCGAGTCTACCATTACCCCTCCTCCAGTCAGATTGACCCATTTGCATAGGAACAAAGGGACCTTCAAATCACCTCCATAGTCAAGCTCCCATATCTCCTCTATGTAACCATAATATGTGTCATTTTCCCTATTGGTGTTTGCTACATCGTAAAAGAGGACACCGCTGTTTTGGTTAGTGCTCTTCTTATCTTGGGTGATGGTGTAAAATGTATTTCCATTTATCTCGTACCCTTGGAAAGTCAATACAGTCGAAGATGGTCTCTTGGCCAACAAGTAGAACTCATCTTCAACAATGTCATCATTCATGAGATGTGCTTGCATCCAACCATCGAAAGCCGGAATGTGTGTACGTTTAATCTAGCGGTCAGACTGCTCCGGGTTCTTGGAGCATATAATATCCATGTGTTTCTCGATATATGGGGTCACCAAGGTAGAATTTTGTAGAACTGCGTAGTATGCTAGCGCCCAAGAATGCCCATCCCTTCATATTATTGATTTTGGTCCAAGCATGCCTTTTCCACGCAGTCTCCCCTCATGTCGCGACTGAGGAACACCAATCGGCTTAAGGTCAGGTATAAAGTTAACACAAAACTCAATAACCTCCTTTGTTTCATGGCCCTTGGAGATGCTTCCTTTTGGCCTAGCACGACTACGAGCATATTTCTTTAAGACTCCCATGAACCTCTCAAAGGAGAACATATTGTGTAGAAATACACGACCCGAAATGGCAATCTCTTCGACTAGGTGAACTAGGACGTGCGTCATAGTATTGAAGAAGGATGGTGGGAACACGAACTCTAAAGTGACAAGACATTGGGCCAAATCATTCTCTAACCTTGGTAGGATTTCCAGATCGATTACCTTTTGAGAAATTGCATTGAGGAATGAACATAGCTTCACAATGGCTAATCGAACATTTTCTGGTAGAAGCCCCCTCAACACAACCGGAAGCAATTGTGTCATGATCACGTGGCAGTCATGAGACTTTAGGTTCTGGAATTTTTTCTCTGTCATATTTATTATTCCCTTTATACTCGATTAGAAGCCAAATGGGACCTTCATACTCAGCAGGCATTCAAAAAATATTTCCTTCTCTGCTTTGGTAAGACATAGCTGGCAGGACCTTCATACTGCTTTGGATGCATACCGTCTTTTTCGTTCATACGTTGCTGGTCATGTCGTGCCTCTGATGTATCTTTTGTCTTCCCATACATGCCTAGGAAGCCTAGCAGTTTCAAGCAAAGATTCTTCGTGATGTGCATCATGTTGATTGCAGAGCGGACCTCTAAGACCTTCCAATATTCTAGCTCCCAAAATATAGATTTCTTATTCCACATGGGGGCATGTCCGTCAACGTTCATCGAAACAAATTGTCCGTCAAGACCCTTTCCAAAGATTACGTGTAAATCCTTGACCTTATCAAGTATATCATCACCAGTACAGTGGACATGCTTCTATCGGTGATTTGCCTCACCGTTGAAATGCTTGCCTTTCTTTCTTAAGGCCTGCTTGCTCGGAAGAAATCCCAGGTACATATTTTTCTTGCATTTGTCAAAATATATACTTTGAGTCTCATCTAAACAGTGCATGCATGCATGGTATCCCTTGTTTGTCTGTCCTAAAAGGTCACTAAGAACAGGCCAATCCTTGATGGTTACAAACATCAACACTCACAGGTCAAATTCTGCTGTTTGTGCTCATCCCACACACGTACACCCTTTTTATTCCATAGCTGTAAAAGTTCATCAACTAATGGCCTTAGGTACACATAAATGTCATTGCCGGGTTGCTTAGGGCCTTGGATGAGCACTGGTATCATAATGAACTTCTGCTTCATGCATAACCAAGGAGGAAGGTTATAGATACATAGAGTCATAGGCCATGTGCTATGCTTACTGCTCTACTCCCCAAAAGGATTAATGCCATATGCACTTAAACCAAACCATAAGTTCCTTGGGTCATTTGCAAAGTCCGGCCACTTTCTCTCGATTTTGTCCACTGTGACCCATTAGCAGGTACTCTCAACTTCTTGTCTTTCTTACGGTCTTCTTTGTGCCATCGCATTGACTTGACATGCTCTTGGTTTTGGAACAAACATTTCAACCGTGGCATTATAGGAGCATACCACATCACCTTGACAGGAATCCTCTTCCTGGGACGCTCGCCCTCAACATCATCACCAGGGTCATCGCGACTAATCTAATATCGCAATGCACTGCATACTGGGCATGCATTCAAATTCTTGTACTCCTCACCGCGGTAAAGGATGTAGTCATTAGGGCATGCATGTATCTTCTGCACTTCTAATCCTAGAGGGCTATAGCGACCCAACTCAAAACGAGTCAAGCCTCTGTGTGTTCTGTGCCATCCCTGGATCAGTATGCTGGCACACACAGTACATCAATGTATATATCAAAGTGCAATCACATGTAATTAATGTAAAACTGATATATACCTTAAAACCTCAGCGGAAACAGTCAACGGGAGTGGAGTCCCAATAACATCAACGGCAGGTTGAGTGCAGACCGTAACCCTGAATCGTACTCTTACTCTTCGAAGAAAAGTATCTGCAACATGAGACGTTGCAGCCGTGTAGGTCAGTACATTGAATGTACCGGCAAGATCAGCATAGTAGAACAGAAGATAAAAACTTATTCTATATGCAGTAAGGCTTTGTGGCTCTATGTCTGAGTTTTTGCGAAAAAGCTGATTTTATTTCTTTTCCTACAACAAGGGAATATCAGGAATTTTCACTACAGAGTTACCTAGCATGACATGGTTCCTCCAACCGATGTCTTAATGCCCACAAGTATCATAAGTTGCCCACAATTAATTATCAGTCCAGGGTTGAGAGTTCAGAGATAGATCCAAGTCTAGAGGCTCAAATTGTCCGTAACCGGGGACACGGCTAATCGATTAGGTTTAACTCTGCAGAGTGTTGTGTACTTTACCCACAAGATTCGTTCCCTCCTCGTAAGTCCTCGCACTGCCGGGTGTTTGAGAACAGGATGAACGAAACATGGTCTTTCAGAGTGTTTCCCTGACTACTGTCAGTGCCCATCCATTCCTAACGTCGACTACATCTCGTAGCACTGCCCAGCCAGAGTCACAATAAAGATCAACCAAGCCAGAGCCCATAATGACTTGTGGCTACACAGGTAAGCTTCCGGGCATGAAGTGTTCACCCGTCTCTTTGAGTCTGGGTGAAGCTTTCCGCAAGATGTCATGGCGCTTCTCCATGCATCCCGGCCATCCACTGGTTACTCCAGGGATGCCCAATCAACCATCCTTCACCCAGTAGTGTGTATTGAAAACTTGTTTCTCGAGTCTCGAAGTCTTGAGGTCTTGAATATGCAAGACTTTAAGATGCCTTCATGAAGTTGTCGTCTTGACATAGAGTCCTCCTTCTCACACCACTCACGAACACTCATACCAAACCCCGTCTACTTTAGCATAGCATAAAAATAACTAACGTTCCCGGGGCTTTAGTAACAAGTGGTGGGTTCCTACCTCATGCATTATACTCCACTACAATAATTTCAATAACACTACTGGAGGGATTTGTTGAAAGATATCACTACATGCAATAAAACATAGGTATGAACAAAATGGTCAAACTGAACTTGCCTGTACTCTTGATGAAGAATAATACCGCTCTCAGAAATAACTTGATAAACTATTCGTCACTCTCCGAGGAAAATCTATATAATCAAACATTGCATTCATATAAGCAATCATTCTAGCAATAAATTCTAACACACAACAATAACACAAGAGTAAACACCAAACCAAAAGCAACAAGGTTGTGATGAAGGAAATACTTAAGTCAAAAACTCAAAACAACAAAGTTTCAGCAACACAACTAAGGTTGGTTTTCTCTATAAGTAAATCCTATTTTCAAAAGTAACAAAACAAAAACGAAGCAAATATAACAAAGTATTTTAGTAAATATTTTACTTAGCAAAAAGAATTACTTTTGAAGAACAACAAAAATTATGAAAACAACACTCTAAAAAGCATAGGTTTTTGCCTAATAAACTTAACAACAAGAAAGCAAAAATAAAATATTAAAATAACAGAAACAAGATATGTAACAACTAAATTAACAGAAAGTATATTTTATTAAATAATTTTATTTAAAGGTAGTTTCCAAAAGCAAATCAAACTAGCAAATGGAAGTCAATTACAAGTTATAATTAATTAGAATTGATTTTAATGCAATCAACTAATAAAATAATATTTGTTTGAAGGGCTACTGTTATCTAACAGAAAACTTTATAAAATCTATCAACTAATATAAAAGAAAATAAATTAAAACAATTTAAAACAAAAGAAATATAAATAAACCTAAAAAGATCTAAACAGAATCTGTTTTGCTTGAAAATACTATTTTAAAATATTCTAAAAATTCTCAAATTCTACCCACTGATAGCTAAGATAACTAATGACCAGTAGAAAAAAGAATAAACTAAAAATAAATTTTTAAACTCAAGATATTCAGAAAATAAAATTTAAATGAAATCTGTTTGAAATTCAAATTTAAATTCTTCAAATATGGTCAAACTTTATATCTACAGAAACTACATAAACTTTGTGACACAATGCAAAAAGAATCAAATTAAAAAAATAAAAGTTATAAAGAAAACAAAAACAGAACTATTCTGTTTTTAAAACAGAAACAGAAAATAGAAAAATCTAACTAACAGATAGGGGTGCTACGTAGCGTTCTCTGATTGGCTGAAGTGCGTGCGAGATCTAATGATTCGAGCGGACGGCCGATATTTAAAGAAAACGGTTCGGTTAATGATAATTTAACTGAAAATCGGCTGGTTATTCTAAAATAAACCGAAGGGGTACGCGACCTCTAATCCTAACCGTTCAACAGAGATTAGACGGAGGAGAGAGCTCACCGAGGTGGAGGTCAACTCTAGTGAGTTCGACGGCGGCCAGCGGCTCGGGCGTGGACGGGGGGCATCGGTTCGCGGGGTATCCGGCGTTCGCGAGGGCACCGGTCGACGCAGGGGAAGATGGCGATTCGTCTGGTGGCGCTGAAACGGCTCGGGGACGACGGTGTCGACGGCGGCGAGCTCGTAGGCGGCGGCGGCGCTCGGGTGTCGACGGATGGGCGTCTCCGGTGGGTGCGGTGCTCGGGCGAGTGGTTAGGGAGGTGCGCATGAGAGTGAGGAAATGGTTTGTGGGCTCGGGAGGGCTCAGGGTGGTCGGGGTGGAGCGGCACGAGCTCGAGGAGCTTCGGTGGTGGCCGAACTCCGGCGAGGTTGGGACCGGTGTTTTGGCGAGGGAGCTCGGGTTTCGGGGGGAAACAGGGTTTGGCGAGGCAGGGCTTTATATAGGGGCGGCTCGGGGTCAAAATAGGCAAGAGGAGAGGAGATCACGGCGGTGATTTTGCTCCGACGAAGTAATGGGAGGAGGGAGGAAAGGAAGGGGACGACCGCGGCCGCGTTTTTGGTTGGTCGGTGGGACCGACGCGTCAGAGAGAGAGAGAGCGAGAGAGGGTGGCGTCGGTGGCCGGTTCGGAGCGATTTCGGGGAGTTAAGGCGGGTGGGCCGGACGGTTTTAAAACATTAATTCGTTTCTTTTTTCTAATTTCCAGATAATTTAAATCTCATTAAGGCATTCAAAACATTTCCAACAATTGAAGATATATATATCAAATTGACCGGGGGAATAAATGCTATTTAATGAACATTTTTCCACGGCCAAAATAAGTACTTTAAAAAAAATTCATAAAAATGCCTAAATGGCTTTATTTCTTTTTGCAAATATTTTTCAAATAACCCCCTGGGTTTTATGGTTCAAATGCTTCACAAAAATAACCCTGGTGTGGGGTGCCATGTTACTCCTCTCAAAAACTTGTCAAGGGTATTTGAATTCTTTCAAAATTTAAAATGGAACCAAATATGAAATGAATTCCATATCAGAAAATTTCAAATGCTTTCAAATTCACTCTTCAAATATTTTTATATTGAAGAAGTCATGTCATCTTCTCTCACTGATTTGAAATGTAGGAATTTGAATTCCAAAAGCATATGGGAAAGTCATGTCATTCCCTGTCATTCAAAAGTTTTCAAAAAGTTTCAAATTTTCACTCAAATTTCAATCACTCAATCAAACAAACAATCATTCTAATATTTATTATAACATTCCAAAATTTGGGATGTTACAAACCTACCACACTTAAAATGAATCTCGTCCTCGAGATTCGAAAGGGCTAGAAAGAAAAGGTTAGGGTTTGGGGTCTTCTAACAAATCCATTGTCCTGGAAGGTGCGGGGCCTACCACACTTAAAATGAGAGTTACTGGTCCTTCAATATTTTGGCAGTCCTCTGGGTGCATCTGTCTCTTCACATACTTCACGATAGCTCCTTCGGTGATGCTCTTCCGTTTAATCAAAATCTTGGTATCTCATAACAAATTGTATTTCCTCCGATACTGGGTCTTCTTAACTGACAGGTCTCGTGATCATTCTAAATAACCTATCGAAGATCTCATGGTGGTCTACCATTTGTGGTTATCCTGCAGTGAAATGGGTCTTGGCTTCATTCCTCACCGTAAAATTCCTACGTGTGATAGCAACTGTCCTGTACAAGGGGTTTTTCTTCATACCATTCTAAGGCTTAAACAAAAGCTTCAAGGAACGTCGTCTCTTTACTATGGGTTAGTCACTCAGATTTACCATTTTGAATAGCAAGAGAAATGATAAGAGTACGTCGTCATGGTGATCAATCCATGCCGCACTGAAATCATTTCCTTGTATATGGTTCAGTGAATCTCGTATTCTAACACTTGGGCTTCCTTACAAGCGTTGCAGAAATTTCTCTTGTCAACGAACGAAGTTTGGATAAATCCATTGATTCTGCAAGTTGAGCAAAAACATCTATAGTTTCTTCACATCTCTCAGGCTTTCGGATACTCCTAAGGAAACGTTTGCTGATCCAATCACAACTTCTTGCTTCATGATCTTTGGGCAACCTTCATGAAACTGTGAGATCCATCCTTGATACACGTTCTATTCCTTGAATATGTTTTTCCTTTCCATTGGTCTGTTTACCAATAATAGTTTTGGTTCATCATATTCAAATCCAAGGTATATCATTTCAGGTGTTGCCATCCACATAGCTGGATATGGTTCTACATTCTCTTCACCTGTATTCACTTATCCAAACTCCTTAACAGGAATGGTACTTTCTTTATTCATTCGTCGATGTGGTTACTACCACACTTAAAATGAAATGTACACATGCCTGCATAGACCATATTTTCTCATATCCTCGAAAATGGTCAGTGATCTTTGTTCATAGAGTAACAGTTCTTATAATTCAACATTCGAGAATCATGACACCATAACTCCATTGACTCATGAATTTATTACAAACTCTGCGACTTCCATTACATAACTTCAAAATGATAAGAGGGCTACCTATTACATTTATTACTTCCAAAATCCAAAACTCAAACTACACATGTTTAGCCTTCTTCTCCAGGCAGGTATAGGAGTAGTGTCCTATCATGTTACACCGATGACAAGTGATGTGACTCAGATCCTTCCGTTAGAAAACCATGGAGTCTTCTTCTTCTTCTTGGGTTGGGTTCCTTTCCTGATGCTTGGCTCATACCTCTTGCAAAAATAGTGTGGCCTCTCCAAGCTACAATGCAAACATCTGATGCCTCCGCTTACTTGGCCTTTCTTCTTGTCCAAGATGATCATTTCTTCTATCTCCTTAGGATCATATTGCACTTCTTGTGTCGGGAAGTCTCCCAGATACTCGTTCGAACAATCCTGAGAGATATGTCCTTCTTCTCCACATGAATAACATGACCTGGTATCTATGCTTGGGTCTGGTATATCTCCCATCATCATGGTTTCTTCTAACTCATTCCCGAGGGCTTCTTTCATTGCTTCCTTCTGGTGCTTCAAGACTTCTTGTACCCTGGGGTATACTTGACATTGTGTCGGATAGTGAGTGGTTCCTTCACACAAGAAACATGTCACCTACCCAGTTGGGCATTCCTCAGCAGGGTGATTTTCTTCACAATGAGGGCATCCTTCCTTGTGTTCTTCCTGGGTGTGTCCTATCTCTCCACATATCTTGCATGCACAAATCTTCTTCACATCTTTGCAACGGGGCTTCTGGGTGTTGGTGACAACATGAGACTTTTGCAGAGTCATCTTGAATTCTTCCCAAGTGATTGATGCTTGCCTATCATAGATAGCTTCATGCATCTTCCACCAATGTGTAGCACCTTCTGCAAAGTATCGAAGAGCATACTGGACCATCTCGATCCTTGCAACATGGTTACTCCTTAGGTGATCCTCCATGTTCTGAATCCATTCTTCTGTCTCTAAACGAGTTATCGATCCAGAATACACGAGTCCAGATTCATTCATCGTCTATGGGTTTCAAAGTTTTGGGATGAGATACGAGAGAGAGAATGGAGGGGATACACACAATACAAACAATGGTTTTAAAATAGATTTTTTTTGTGGCTGTCAAAACAAAATACACACAAATGACAGCTCACAAATCATCGTATCTAACGTGAGTATGCAACAGGGGTTTGGTCTTCTAGGGGGCATAAAATCTTTGAAACTCTTCATGGTCTTCAATTTCTTGACGTCCTTATAGTCTTCAATCTTTTGTAGCTCTTTCCATAATGGTCAAGGGACAAGGGTATTATCTAACTAGTTGAGGTAAGAGAGATCATTTGATAAATCTCAAATAAGATGAGAAGTAAAGGGTCCATTCAAAACGAAGTTTTTTGAGAAATTGTTTCCTAAGGGCTTTCCAGTTTCTAGGGTCACGTCCTACAGTCAACATGTGCTCTGATACCATTTCTGTAGCGACCCAACTCAAAACGAGTCATGCCTCTGTGTGTTTTGTGCCATCCCTGGATCAGTATGCTGGAACACATAGTACATCAATGTATATATCAAAGTGCAATCACATGTAATTAACGTAAAACTGATATATACCTTAAAATCTCAGTGGAAACAGTCAACGGGAGTGGAGTCCCAATAACACCAACGACAGGTTGAGTGCAGACCGTAACCCTGAATCGTACTCTTACTCGTCGAAGAAGAGTATCTGCAACATGAGACGTTGCAGCCGTGTAGGTCAGTACATTGAATGTACCGACAAGATCACCATAGTAGAACAGAAGATAAAAACTTATTCTATATGCAGTAAGGCTTTGTGGCTCTATGTCTGAGTTTTTGCGAAAAAGCTGATTTTATTTCTTTTCCTACAACAAAGGAATATCATGAATTTTCACTACAGAGTTACCTAACATGACATGGTTCCGCCACAAGATGTCTTAATGCCCACAAGTATCATAAGTTGCCCATGATTAATTATCAGTCCAGTGTTGAGAGTTCAGAGATAGATCCAAGTCTAGAGGATCAAATTGTCCGTAACCGGGGACACGGCTAATCGATTAGGTTTAACTCTGTAGAGTGTTATGTACTTTACCCACAATATTCGTTCCCTCCTGGCAAGTCCTCGCACTACCGGGTGTTTGAGAACAGGATGAACGAAACATGGTCTTTCAGAGTGTTTCCCTGACTACTGTCAGTGCCCATCCATTCCTAACGTCGACTACATCTCGTAGCACTGCCCAGCCAGAGTCACAACAAAGATCAACCAAGCCAGAGCCCATAATGACTTGTGGCTACACAGGTAAGCTTCCGAGCATGAAGTGTTCACCCGTCTCTTTGAGTCTGGGTGAAGCTTTCCGCAAGATGTCATGGCGCTTCTCCATGCATCCCGGCCATCCAATGGTTACTCCAGGGATGCCCAATCAACCATCCTTCACCCAGTAGTGTGTATTGAAAACTTGTTTCTCGAGTCTCGAAGTCTTGAGGTCTTGAAGATGCAGCACTTGAAGATGCCTTCATGAAGTTGTCATCTTGATGTAGAGTCCTCCTTCTCACACCACTCACCAACACTCATACCAAACCCCATCTACTTTAGCATAGCATAGAAATAACTAACGTTCCCGAGGCTTTAGTAACAAGTGGTGGGCTCCTACCTCATGCATTCTACTCCACTACAAGAATTTCAATAACTCTATTGGAGGGATTTGTTGAAAGATATCACTACATGCAATAAAACATAGGTATGAACAAAATGGTCAAAGTGAAATTGCATGTACTCTTGATGAAGAATAATATCGCTCTCAGAAATAACTTGATAAACTATTCGTCACTCTCCGAGGAAAATCTATATAATCAAACATTGCATTCATATAAGCAATCATTCTAGCAATCAATTCTAACAGACAAGAATAACACAAGAGTAAACACCAAACCAAAAGCAACAAGGTTGGGATGAAGGAAATACTTAAGTCAAAAACTCAAAACAACAAAGTTTCAGCAACACAACTAAGGTTAGTTTTATCTATAAGTAAATCCTATTTTCAAAAGTAACAAAACAAAAACAAAGCAAATATAAAAAAGTATTTTAGTAAATATTTTACTTAGCAAAAGAATTACTTTTGAAGAACAACTAAAAATTATGAAAACAACACTCTAAACAACATAGGTTTTTGCCTAATAAACTTAACAACAAGAAAGCAAAAAAAATTATTAAAATAAACGAAACAAGATATGTAACAACTAAATTAATAGAAAGTATATTTTATTAAATAATTTTATTTAAAGGTAGTTTCCAAAAGCAAATCGAACTAGCAAATGGAAGTCAATTACAAGTTATAATTAATTAGAATTGATTTTCATGCAATCAACTAATAAAATAATATTTGTTTGAAGGGCTACTGTTATCTAACAGAAAACTTTATAAAATCTATAAACTAATATAAAAGAAAGTAAATTAAAACAATTTAAAACAAAAGAAATATAAATAAACCTAAAAAGATCTAAACAGAATCTGTTTTGCTTGAAAATACTATTTTAAGATATTCTAAAAATTCTCAAATTCTACCAACTGATAGCTCAGATCACTAACGACCAGTAGCAAAAAGAATCAACTAAAAATAAATTTTTAAACTCAAGATACTCAGAAAATAAGATTTAAATCAAATCTGTTTGAAATTCAAATTTAAATTACCCAAATGTGGTCGAACTTTATATCTCCAGAAACTACATAAATTTTTTGACACAATGCAAAAAGAATCAAATTAAAATAATTAAAAACATAAAAGTTATAAACAAAACAAAAACAGAACTATTCTGTTTTAAAAACACAAACAGAAAAATAGAAAAATCTAACTAACGGACAGGGGTGCTACGTGGCGTTCTCTGATTGGCTGAAGTGTGTGCGAGATCTAACGATTCGAGCGGACGGACGGTATTTAAAGAAAACAGTTCGGTTAATAATAACTTAACTGAAAATCCGCCAGTTATTCTAAAATAAACCGAAGGGGTACGCGACCTCTAATCCTAACCATTCAACAGAGATCGGACGGAGGAGAGAGCTCACCGAGGTGGAGTTCAACTCCGGCGAGTTCGACGGCGGCCGACGGCTCGGGTGTGGACAGGGGCGTCGCTTTGCGGGGTCTCTGGCGTTGGCGAGGGCACCGGTTGAGGCAGGCGAAGATGGCGATTCGTCTGGTGGCGCTGAAACGGCTTGGGGACGACGGTGTCGACGGCGGCAAGCTCGGAGACGGTGGCAGCGCTCGGGTGTCGACGATGGGCGTCTCCGGTGGGTGCGGGGCTTGGGCGAGTGGTTGGGGAGGTGCGCACGAGCATGGGGAAACGGTTGGTGGGCTCGGGAGGGCTCGGGGTGGTCGGGGTGGAGCGGCACGAGCTCGAGGAGCTTCGGTGGTGGCCAAACTCCGGCGAGGTTGGGACCGGCGTTCTGGCGAGGGAGCTCGTGTTTCGGGGGGGAAATGAGGTGCGGCGAGGCAGAGCTTTATATAGGGGCGGCTCGGAGTCGAAAAAGGCAAGAGGAGAGGAGATCATGGCGGTGATTTTGCTCCGGCGAAGTAATGGGAGGAGGGAGGAAAGGAAGGGGACGATCGCGGTGGCGTTTTTGGTCGATTGGTGAGACCAGCGCGTCAGAGAGAGAGAGAGGGAGAGAGGGTGGCGTCGGTGGCCGGTTCGGAGCGATTTCGAGGAGTTAAGGCAGGTGGGCCGGCCGGTTTTAAAACGTTAATTCGTTTCTTTTTTCTAATTTCCAGAGAATTGAAATCTCATTAAGGCATTCAAAACATTTCCAACAATTGTAGATATATATATCAAATTTACCAGGGGAATTAATTCTATTTAATGAACATTTTTCCACGGCCAAAATAAGTACTTTTAAAAAAATATTTTCAGAAAATGCCTAAATGGCTTTATTTCTTTTTGCAAATATTTTTCAAATAACCCCCTGGGTTTTATGGTTCAAATGCTTCACAAAAATAACCCTGGTGTGGAGTGTCATGTTACTCCTCTCAAAAACTTGTTAAGGGTATTTGAATTCTTTCAAAATTTAAAATGGAACCAAATATGAAATAAATTCCATATCAAAAAAATTCAAATGCTTTCAAATTCACTCTTCAAATCTTTTTATATTGAAGAAGTCATGTCATCTTCTCTCACTGATTTGAAATGTAGGAATTTGAATTCCAAAAGCATATGGGAAAGTCATGTCATTCCCTGTCATTCAAAAGTTTTCAAAAAGTTTTAAATTTTCACTCAAATTTCAATCACTCAATCAGACAAACAATCATTCTAATATTTATTATAACATTCCAAAATTTGGGATGTTACAAGGGCAAACAACCTTCTTTGCTTCATATGTACTGTCGGGCAATTCATTGTCCTTTGGAAGCTTCTTCTTCATTATTTTTAGCAACTTTTAAAATCCCTTGTGAGATACACCATTCTCTGCGTTCGATTGCAGCAATTCCAGTGTGGTGCCGAGCTTTGGGTTGTCATCTTCGCAACTTGGGTACAACCTTTTTTTGTTATCCTCTAACACGCGCTGCAACTTTAACTTCTCCTTTTCACTTTCGTAGTTTCTCTTTGCATCACCAATGGCCCGACCAAGATCATCAGCGGGATCATCTGATGCCTCAGCTTCTTCTTCTTCATTCTGTTCCCCCATTGTAGTACCATCATATTCAGAGAATCCAGGATAGTTGTCATCATCCTTTTCTTCTTCATTCTCTTCCATTAGAACCCCTCTTTCTCCGTGCTTGGTCCAACAATTATAGCCGGACAAGAAACCGGACGTAAACAGGTGGACGTGAATGTGTTTTGAGCTAGATAAGTCTTATCATTCTTACACACACCATATGGACAACACATAAAATCATTCCGCTTGTTTGCCTCAGCCACACGCAAAAAACTATACACGCCATTAATGAACTAAGGAGAGCGTCGGTCATCGTACATCCATTGTCGATTCATCTTCATTACGCAACACTGAAAAGACGAAATTAATACAAGTTCATTCAAAAAGTTCATACACACTTATTCTCATAAAACAACATACAACTATCTAGCCAAAACATTTAAATGCAACAACAAATGTGATCAAAATTGCAACTAAGGTAACAATCGATTCAACAACATAATGATACCAAGCCTCTTTATTAATGGCATATTTTCTAATCTTTCTAATCTTCAAGCACGTTGCATCCATCTTGATCTTGTGATCATCGACGATATCGACAACGTACAACTCCAATTTCATCTTCTCTTCTTCAACTCTTTTGAATTTTCCTTTCAAATAATCATTTCCTTTTTCAACTAAATTTAACTTCTCGACAATAGGGTCGGTTGGAATTTTTAGTTCACATACCTCCTAGGTAAAACTATCTATGTCAACTTGATGGGAATAATTGTCATTAGCACGAAATGCATCAAATGGTTATAAAATAGAATATACCACATCCGTATCGTAAACCGGACGATGGCCGACGGGCACAAATATCAAAACCATGACACTATATATAACAAACAATCATACAAGTTAGAAAATTATGCAAGTAACTATCTAAATCATACAAATAAGATTTTTTTATAAAGAGGATAAGAACTAGAAGAGGCTCACCAAGGTGGTGCCGGCGACGGGACGGTGCGGGCGATCGATGGTGGTTAGGACGGGGACGGGAAGGCACTACGTAAACCACACCTACACATATGCAAACTAAGAAGTTAATTTGAGCTCAAATTGCATATAAATCGAATAAACTCCCACATAATTACACCCAAACTAATACCCCACAAATCACTATACTTATAAAGCATTGCGCGAGTTGATCTAGCAATGAGAAATGAAAGGACAAAGTTGTTAACCTTTGTGAACACTTGGATGGATTGGGGTGCCTCAAATCTTCACAAATCTTGGAAAAAATGAAGGGACGAGCTCGAAATGAGGAAGAGAAAACAGAGAATGGAGAGGATGAGCTTGGGCTGGAAGAAGCATCTATATATAGGGATACATTTAGTCTCGATTGGTTATCAACCGGGACTAGAGGCCCATCTTAGTCTCGGTTGGTGTTACAAACCGGGACTAAAGGGGCTCGCAGAGCCTGACGCAAACCCTGCCACCACCCCTTTAGTCCCGGTTGGTAACACCAACCGGGACTATAGGGTCCTCATGAACCGGGACTAATGCCTAGCCTCATGAACCGGGACTAGTGGCGGCATTAGTCCCGGTCCAGAAGCCAACCGGGACTAATGCTTCGATCCAAAGGCCTGTTTTCTACTAGTGCACGTTTACGTTCTAGACAATGTAGCTTTACAATTTGGTCAATGCAACATTCATCTTAACTAGTTTTAAACAATGACATGTTTTTCTCCCGCAAATTTTGATAGTGACATACTCCCTCCATCCCAAAATAGATGACTTAACTTTGTACTAACTTTAACAAAGTTAGTACAAAATTAAATCATTTATTCTAGGACTGAGGAAGTACATCTTCCTTTTTCTGAGGGGTAAGAGTACATCTTACTTAATTATATAATTTACAATATATGGACGAAATATGTATGCATTGACACGTTTGGAAGGATTAATTAATGATTATGTTTGATTAATGGACCCTACTACAGAGCGACGCTGCTCTTGCACGTCCTGGTTCGGCGGCTCTATGCGGATTTACCAGCGCGTGATAATAAGAAGAAAAAAAGGAGCAGCGATAGAGGCTAGTTAACAGTAAAGGTAGGCCATCACTATTCACATAAACTTTCCTCGATCGTGCAGGGGTTAGAGGCACATTTGGTTCCCCGCATGCAGCCCAACCAGGCCCGCGCGGGATGTGTGTGGCCTGTTTGGTTGGCTAGGCTGCATGCGATTCGTGGCCCACACGAACATTAAAACAGGCCTGAGCCTGGCCCGACGGAAACTGTCGAATTGACAGTTTCTCGCGAGCCTGGATCGGTGCGGCCACCTATGCGAGAAGGTTGGATGCCTCGGGCAGCGCGGGAGACGGAGGGGACGTCTCATAACTCCCCTCCTAGTCTCCTGTCACCGCCCTCGCACTGTTCCCACCTCTCTGCCTCACCGCCCCTCCCTCTCCTCTCCTGCGATGGCTCCGCCTCGCCCACTGTCGTGCCGTCCTCTGACACCGTCGACAAGCGCATCGCCAGCATCCAGAACCGCTGGATGGCCGGGGTCCAGAACTCAGGCAGGGACCTGGCATTGGCGCTGCGAGCGCCGTCCCCCATCTGCTGCCGCCCACCACGAGGGTCGACCAATGCGGTGCCGGCCGTTCCTGCTCCGCCACCGGTGCCAGACCTCGTGGTCCTGGGCTCGGCGCTGGCGCCGTCCACAGAGCCGCCACTTCTTGGGACCCCATTGGGCAGGGGGGTTCTTGACCCCGTCCAAGGGTTTTCTCCCGTTGGCACGCCGTCCTCCTCGACCTCCGGCGTGGCCATGAGCACGGGGCCGATGTCGCCGGTCATCGCCAGGGCCGGCTCCTCCTCTGCTCCGCCACCTCTCTCCTTCCCGCCGGGGTTTTCACCCCGACCTCGGTTCGCAGCTAATGCGCAAGCTCCGATGAGTCAAAGAATCCCCAATGCTTGCTCGTAGATGTAGATTAGGGGTTTCTTTATTAGGCATGTGCTACTACTTTTATGGGATTTGAGTAGATCCGATTCGATTCGATCCCAATCGAATCGAATCTGACTGGTCTGTTCTTGTTTGCTACAGTGTGTGTTCTAGGATAATGTTCTTCTGCTAGTGGTAGGGTCTTGCTATGATCTTGTTAGGATCTGTGTTCATGCAAATGGCATGTTCATGTTTAAGTGATGTTGTTGTTCATGTTCAAGCTAGGGGTTTGTGTTGCATGCTCTAGATTGTTATACGTGCATGTAGTAGGACCATTTTAGGATGCTGCCAAAGGTGCATGGGTGCACATGGGTGCTATCTTTAGATGTTTCCATGCTTACGATAGTGCACTGATGAGTGGCAGTTGAAGAAGAACAAATGCCACTGATCAGTGGCATTTTCTCAAGAGTAAGTGCTATTGATAAGTGGCATTTGGCAAAGAGTTTGTGCACTGATCAGTGGCGTTTACTCTTGGGCAAATGTCTCTGATTAGTGCCATTTGCTATAGTGCTAGTGCAACTGATCAGTGGCATTTGCAGAAGAGCTAATGCCACCGATCAGTGGTTGTTCATTTTGCAAGCACATCTAATACTTGTCATCTTACCTGACAAGATATTGAAGAGTGACTGGGACGTGGCTGGTGGAGGAGCTCGGGTGATGGCCAGAGCTGAGGGCGCCGAGGATCTCATCCCCACAAACAGGTGGCTCAAGAGGGTGGACCTTCCTGGTCGGGTTGCCTTCATGAGCCTGCCTCGTTCAAGGGGACGATCTCCGAGGACCGGCCACGAGGAGTGGGCTAGGAGCCATTGCGCTTCTACGAGCAGATCAAGGAAGCCGAAGACCTCGTCATGCTCATCATCCCTCACAAGTTCATGGAGGTGATGAATGAGTGGCTGGTCATTAGGCAGCTCCCGTGCGTGGTCAGGCTGTCGGCGAACAAGTGGTGCATGTTCTGGGAGCAGGTGCAGAACTTCGAGGGGCACATGGTGCTTGGCCGGGGCTGGAACTACTTCTGCCGCCGCCACCGGATCGTCCCCGGTGACCTCCTCGTTCTACGCATCTCAAGACTCGGCCTGAAGGTCCAAATCGACAACCACGACTCCTTGATCATGTGCAAGTTTCGTTGCAGCAAGTACAGATGCGTTGGTAACATTGAGCATGCAATGTAGTTAACTTAGGTGTTAGTGTTGAACGTGTTATGTTGTCTGGCTAGAACTTATGGTACTTGTGTTGTGAACTTGCTAATATTTTGGCTAGGAGCGGCACCCTGGTGAGGAGGAGGGAAGGAGGATGCCCCTGCTGTTAATCTAAGTTTGTCGTTGCTGTCATTTCTGTTGCTTGCTCTTTTTAATCTAAGTTGTTTGTTGTTAATCTAAGTAGTTTGCTGTGATTCCCGTTGCTTGCTTTGTGATGATCATGTGATGGTAAGGCCACCACATTTGAATGGGGTGAGCAGAGCAAAAACGTTGTTTGCAACCAAACAGCTGAAGTTTGAATCTGCTCACACCCTAAGCACAAAAACGGCAACCAAACAGCAAGGGATAAGTGCCCCTTCATGCGATGCTAGCAACCAAAGAAGTTGCATCTGCTGCATATGAGGCTGCATATGAAGAACCAGGCTAGCTGAAGATGGGTATGCAACGCAGGTACTGTAGCCGAAAGCAACCAAACACACCCTAGATGGTGCCATGGTGGTCGGAGTGCACTTGATCGTGCGGAGGGTCTGTGTCTCGCGGCGGTTTGGTCACGATGGCAAGGTGCTGCGATAGCGGTGGTGTAACTCCGACAATTCAGTTCAATCTGTCTATAGGGGCGAAAGGTACGAGACAGTTTGGATGAAAATCTTGCTCGTTTTCATTGGAGTTGGCCGCGACGGTGTTGGTGGGTGTCGTTTTCCTTCTTGGAGGCATCGCCGAGGTGTGTCGGCATCTTTCTTTTTTAATCGGATTGTGGTCGACCGGCGATGGAGGCGACGTGACGTCGTTATTCTGTTGAGAGCGTCGCAGGTGGATACTTGGCTTGGAGGTTTAGTGGTTCTCTGGTGTTTGTCGCTGCCCAAGTTGAACTTTGTAGGCGCTATGTACACAGTCGTCGGTGATTTCAAGATGATGACTTTCTCGGGACCAACTGAGTCCCGCTATTCACTTGTCGTCTCCTCTAAGGCATCCAAGGGTGGGTAGTGCGTTGGCAAGAGAATCCGGGTGAAGTTGTTGCTCTTCGAGGCAATCGGAATTTATTGTGACACGGCTAGATGATTGGTTTAGGGCAGGCTCTTATGTGTTGTGTTTGAAATTGTCGTGGTAGATGTAGTGTTCCAACTGCATTTGTTATCCACAGCAAGTCGTAGTTTCTTGTATTTGATTTCTATTTTTTATAAAAATATGGTACGCCTAGATATACTCTTTAAAAAACTATTCGCATACATCAGTACTAGTACTAGTAGTACTCCTACTAGCTAGCGATGGTAAAAATATCAGCCACAAATTATTAACCTTTTCTTTAGAAGGACTTTTTTCTGTGGGGATGCTTAGTTTGTCAAAAATGTTTAACATGTGCTTACAAATATTTACTTCCGATTGCAAGCACTTAGTTGTCAGATTTTGAGTTGCCCAAACAAAAAGTTGTCAGATTGTTTACATGCTTAGTTGTCAAATTATCAAATATTTAGTTACCAGATTTGAAAGTACCTTTTCACCACATATAAGAAGTATTTAGTTGCCAATTTTTTTAACATGCTTAGTTGCCGGATTACGAAAAACTTTGTTATCAATTTTAAAAATACATAATTACCAAATTAAATTTATTACTTATTTCTAAATTACAAAATACTTTTAATTTCCAGATATTTTTTAGTTACCAAATACTTAGGGTATCTAGTTACCGGATTTAAAAATACGTAGTTGCCAGATAATCTTTAGTTACCAGATACTTAGGTATTTAGTTACCGGATTTAAAAATACGTAGGTGCCAAATATTTTTTAGTTACCAGATACTTAGGGTATTTAGTTACCGGATTTAAAAATATTTAGTTGGCAGATATTTTTTAGTTACCAGATACTTAGGGTATTTAGTTACCGGAATTAAACACACTTAGTTGCCAAACTATAAAATGCGTCGTTTCTAGAAAAGTTTATCATGCATACTTTCCAGAAAAGTTTAGTACATTAGTTGTCACATACTTAGGGTATTCATTTACTAGGTTTAAGCAGGATTAGTTGCCAGACTATAAAAATAAGTTTAGAGTGCTTAGCACCCCTATTGCCAATTAAAATAAAACTTAGGTGCCAAATTATTGGCACTGATTGCCAAAATTAAAAATAAAACTTAGTTTGTCAGTTCCGAGTACTTGTTGACAGATTTGATCATTTGTAATTTCTAAACCACCAGCAATGTAACAATATCATTGCCTGCTGTATGTAGAGTTGTAATAGCATGCTTGGCCATGGCTGGCTCATGGCGTCCTTGCAGTTCCTCTTTTTTTTTCTTCAGGCTCATTATGTCGTGTAGGTTGGCTTCCAAGCTCATTATGTCCAGCTTCGGAGGATGTAACTTGTTGGCGAATATAAATTGATGAGATTTCATGAACAGCAGCGTGGTGGGACTAAATCGTTACCAACCTTTATGCACTATATACGATGCTAAATGGGCTGCCAGCCTGGTAGTTTGGCTTGCTTCGGAAGCCCAATCAAATACGAAGCCCATACGTGCAATAATAAGATATTTCGTTTCCATTTTGGCAACAAACTTGTGCTAGGAGAGTTGGCTAGTTGGTTCCGCTTAGGGCTTGGTCTTCGCTGGGATCTAGAGTTCGAATGAAGTCGGTAATATACGTCGACGGATTAAAAATGTATCTAATCATTGAAATAGGATAAACCAAAAGTACCATCTTTTTTCCCTTGATTAATTTATGTTCAACACGCTCGTGAGGTCCACTCATAAAAGTACCATCTTTTTTTATTAGTTGGTATAAAAATGGACCCACACTACATAGATTTTCCCTTGATTAATTTATGTTCAACACGCTCGTGAGGTCCACTCATGGCTACTGATGATGTCTTTATTAAATGTTCTGACAAAGTCTACTTCTTTTTTGGTCAGACCCGGTCTACTGGTGGCAATATATATTGCACACGTTCATATTCATGTATATTAGATGACCTATTCTACGTCACCTGGTCAACGCGCTTAAGCTTACACCCGATGATCCTTGCAACAAATCCATCGCCTATATATGTCAGACACACTAGTATCAATGATCTCACAACACCATCCATCCTGCAACCGGCCATTTTCTCTCTAGCTTTCTTGGAGCTTCGATTTGTTACTTGATCGGACAAGACAATCATCTTTCTCTCCAGGCTAACTTTCTTCTCCCATCATATTGTTGGCTACAATTAATTAGCTAGCTAGTCGATCCACATTTAATCCATGGGGACCAAAGCTCTTCTCCTGATCACCGTGGCCGTGACCATGCTTGGGACGGCGCTCGGCGCCAGCCACACCGTGGGTGCGCCGGATGGGTCGTGGGACCTTCAGACAAACTACTCGCAGTGGGCTTCGAGAATCAGGTTCACCACCGGCGATGAGCTCAAGTTCCAGTACTCCGCCACCGTCCACAACGTGGTGGAGGTGAGTAAGACGGGGTATGACTCTTGCAACGGCTCCAACTCCATAGCGACTTTCCGGACCGGTAATGATGTTGTTCCACTTGTCGCCACTGGGACACGTTATTTCATCTGTGGCGTCCCTGGGCACTGCAACGCCGGCATGAAGGTCGAGGTCAACGTCAAGGCGAAAGAAGTGCGGACTGTGCAGCGATGTCGACGGACTGGGAGCCGGCGTCGCTGCCGGTCCGAGACAGTATTAAGCTCAGCTGCGGTGGTTGGCGTTAATCAGTCTACGATGGCCCGGCTGCTGCCAATTGTTGCGGCTGGTCTTATGTTGTTCTTTTAGAGTGAACGATGATTATGGTCCTTTTTTCCTTGATCGGCTGTAGCATGGCCCCTTTGTGTATAATTATTTTGTTAAATGTATTTACATGCATTATAATTGGATTCATATCTTCTTGGGAAGTCCCAAATAATAACCAAGCTTGTAACCATGAAATAAATTTATCAGGCATGTGTTGAGTGCAATGACATTACATCCATCCATTATATACAACAGAAATTCAAACAGAGCTAAATTTGTCTAGTAAATTATCATGATTTTCAAGGCGAAACAGTGAGGTAAACACCCACCGTAACTTTTTATATCACTTGTAAATGTATGTACACACTAGTTCGAGATAGGGTTGAAAAGAAGATAAATAAAAGAAAATAAACCCTTACAAACTGAGCCAAAAAAGCAGGATTTTTTTTACAAGATTTCAGCTTGCCAAGCTTTGAAAGCATTGTCATATTTCGTCTTCATTTTTTGTCACAAAAGAATTAGTGAAGGAATTGAACATCGTTAGTAGTCCCGATAGGATGGTGCGTAGGATCGAAACTACAAGATGGGATTCACACGGTGTGAGTGTATCGATGTTCAGGCCTTCATCATGGAGATAAGACCCTACTCTTGATTTGGATTTAATTAATGGGGAAAAGGGTCTCATATGAGGGGGTTAAAATGTATGTGGTGATAATGCTATCAAGATGATGATGCTATACTCAGATGCCTCGAACTACCGCTGGTATCGTCTTCTAAGTAGGTTCGAGACTCGAGGTTACACCTCTTGCTAACTGATCTAGGTTCCAGATCGGACGAGGTTTTCTTGACTTGTACGTCAAGATGAGATCCTTTCGGAGGGAGGGCTTCCTGCAGGGCAAGCATCCAATACCACACCTTTGCCTATCGGCTAGCCCATTGAACGCTTTCTAGCCGATGGGCCATCCTGATATAGTACACGTGAGTTTTGCTTAAGCTTGTTGGTGCTTTGGCCAGGCTTCTCTCGGAATCTCCCTGGACGAAATCATGATGGGATCCTCCCATGTCAAATAAATCCATACCCACCTCAGTTTTCCCGATGTCTCCATTAACTAATATTCTAGACCAGACCTTGATGGTATCATGCAACCTGGCTTCAGAATATCGTAGGGAATCTTTTGCCCCGTCTGTATTCTGGCTTGTTGACCACCCATAATGAAGGCCTACAAAAGATCGACGTATATCCCTACATGCAGGATGACATCATGTTTGACCACCAAATCACTCAGGCATTGCATATCTATTTGAATCGAACCATAACTGTCCCAACCAGGGATCAAAGCTTCATTAATATAACTAGACGATACCCGTTGCGTTCCCGCTTGATTTAATTAAGCCAAAGAGATTTTATTGTATTTAACATGAATATTTGGATTAACACTAGGATAAATGAAAATAAGAACACGTATGAAATTGATTATAAGTACGTGAAATATTTATATTTAATGTTTAAGTAGGATGACTGGATGAAATTCTCATGAAACGGTGCAAGCTGAGGTGTACTTTTTTCATGCATGATTGGATGTTAAGTGACACATCTCCAACGTATCTATAATTTTATAAAGTATTCCTGCCATGTTTATAATAATTTTATATGAATTTGGTATGATTTTATTAGAACTAACCCGGACTAACGTTGTTTTCAACAAAACTACCTGGTGTCATTTTTTGTGTAGAAATAAAAGTTTTCAGAATGGGCTGAAAATTTACGGACAATATTTTTGGAAAATATAAAAAATACTGGAGCAAAAAGATATCAGAGAGGAGTCCCGAGGCAGCCACAAGCCTAGGGGGCGCCCCCCTAGGGCGTGCCTCCTGAATTGTGGGCCCCTCGGGAGTTCCCTTGATGTGAATCCGATGCCAAAAATTCATATAAATACCAAAAACCCTAGAAAGAAACCTAGGGAAATATTAGTAGTAGCGCCTTTTTTTCAGGATGCGTTACTGCTAAGCTGTTAGCAGTAGCGCCTGTTCTAGATGCGTGCTACTTCTATTTAGCAGTAGTGCCGATGTATATCGAGCTACTGCTAAGGTTCTGTGTCTAAGGTTTTCCCTATTAGTGTTTGTTCCGCTTTTGCCGCCCTAATTAGTTGTTACCGGTGTTATGTTCCATATTTTGTACACCTAACATGCTCGGGGTTGTTATGGGGACCTCCTTGACTATTCGTTTTAGAATAAAACTTGTCTGGCAAGACCCAACTTTGGTTCTATATTTGCTTAAACAACCTAATAAAATGCATAGGGCTTAGCTACCCCGTGGATAATTAATCAAAAATTCGGGATAGTGTTCCTCATGAGTGTTGGTCCAAACAGGGCGATGTCCGGCGCCCCCCTGGTCACCCGGGGTTTCAGCCAACCCGACATCTTGCGCATGTGGTAGTTCCCTGAGAAAGAGATACGCACGGCTCCTATTGGGATCTGGCCTGCCGGGCGGTCTTGTTGGACTTGTTTTACCTTTCTTGAATGTCTTGCGCGAGGGACTCTGAGGATACTTTGGGCTATCCCGAGGTTGAGATGTTCCTACGGAATTTCCGAGGAGATCACGGGTTATCCGCGATCGAGGTTATTCCACGCGACGTGTGGTTAGTTTGTGATGGATGAGTTGGAGCATCCCTGCAGGGTTAAATTTTTTTGGGAAGCCGTGCCGGCGGTTATGTAGCAACTTGGAAATTTGTTTAACACCGGGTTGTAGCAAATTTGAAGTGAACTCAAATAAAACACACCAACCGTGTGCGTAACCGTGGTTGTCTCTGCTCATGAACATGAATCGAGAGAGAACACGGTGGGGTTATGTTTGACGTAAGTAGATGTTTAGAATCATTTAGGGATCATACTAGTTCACGACCGTTATGCGTAGGCCACCATATTTAATTCTTGTTCTCGTAAGTTAGACACTCAAACATATATGCGTAGTGCTTGTTGCAGCCTCACCACTTAACCTTCCTCACCGAAATGGCTTACATAGTTTCGGTATCTGGGTTATGAGATTGTTGAGTCCCTGTGGCTCACAGATTACTACAACACTATAGGTACATGGTTCGATGATGTCTATCCTGTTGAGGCGTCCCAGCTCCAGTGGGAGTATGGTGAAGAACGTGGTCGGATGTATGTTATGTATCCGGATGAGTAGGGAGGCATCGTGGTCGTGTTCCTGGGCTAGCAAGGAAGTTTCATTGTTTCTTTTGTGATTTTATTTCATATGTAGTCGGACCCTGTCTTATGGATGATGTATGAATGATTATGTGACATTGTAATTTAGCATGTGACGAGTGTAAGCCAACTCTTATACTCTTCTTCTCAGTATTTGTATGCAATGATTCTGTACTTGTGAAATGTCGAGATACGCTCATATCCCCATCGAGGTCCTCGCGCCTTAATTGGGATAATACCGGATCTTGTTCGTTACAGGAATCTTGGTCCTGAATAAAATGCAAAACACAACAAGTATTGTGAAAAGCTAAATACGTCATTATATGGCTTAAGGCAGTCGAGGCAGATATGGTACAACCGACTCAGTGTGTTCCTTCTTCAGAAAGGTTACTTCAATAGTATTGGTTACGTATGTGTCTTCATCAAGAAGTCCTTTACAAGATTTTGCATCATTTCTGTGTATGTTGATGATCTCAACATCATTAGCAACACACTAGACATTGATGAAGCACACAATCACCTAAAGATAGAATTTGAGATGAAGGATTTGGGTAAAACCAAATTTTGCTTAGGTATTCAACTTGAGCATCTTTCCTCTGGAATCATGGTACACCAAGCTACCTATATCCAGAAAATATTGGAGAAATTTAGTATGGACAAATCCTATCCATCTAAAACTCACATTATGGAAGTACTACTATATCATGGAAGTCTTCAAAATAGATTCTAGTGGCAACATCTACCAATCATTTTGAAATAACTTCATTATTTGAAGCATCATATGAATGTGTATGACTTCGCAGAATGATAAACTACATACAACAGTCATATGGAATTGGTTCGATAGAATCATCCACCATTATCTATGAGATAATGCGGCATGTGTTGCACACATGGAAACAAGATACATCAAGAGTAATATCACTAAGCATATTTTTCTAAGTGGTCCCCCCACACAAAATCTTTAGAAAAGCGGGGAAATAAACAACTTGCAAGTTAAATCATGTGACAACCTTGTTAATTTATTTACCAAGTCTCTACCAAATTCGACATTCCACAATATGTTCATGGAATTAGTATGCGATGACTTAGGGACTTGCAGGTGTCAGAGGGAGTCTCTTCTTGAGATATCCTTATTCAATACATCACATCATGCTATCTCTTTATGATTTTATGTTTCAAGTTCTCATCAAAGATTTCATGAAGAACTTATTGGAGGAGAGTCCTTTTTGAGATGATAGCGCTACCTAGACAACCGTGAGATGATTCTACATGGTCAAGCGTAGATTAGGGGGAGTGTTAAGATTAATTACTTAATGTAATCAAGGGAAATCTCCCCTTGCCCACGACCATCGTGTGGTTCCTCTCCCGCAACCGACGCCTCTTCCCCGACTCCTGTAACCGACGTATCCGAGACGGTGTGTCCCTCCGGGAGATATAAATATATACTCCATGTAATCATTGAATAAGGCAATTCAATCATTTGATTTCAAACAACGTCCGCGTGAAATTTTTGGGCTCTTTCTCAAGGTTGAGGATGACACGCAGCAAGGGCAACATCAAAACCTCGGTCACCATCAAGGAAAGTCACGCATGTACAAACAAAGTCTCCACCTGATAACAAAGCACAGACTGTTTCTAGTCGTCCGTCATCGAAATTGCGCTTAAAGTTGCAAAATATTACCCAACAATGCCACCTATAGCTAATAAAAATGTTTCACACGGGAAAATCTTATGACTGGACTGGCCCATATACGGACCACCTATATTACTCTCCGCGCGCTGGGAGAAGATGCAGCGCACCAGTCTGGACCGGCCCATGCACGGGAGCATATTTTTTTAGTTTTGATGTTATTTTTATTTCCACTTCCATTTGGTTTTTCTACTTTAAATGATTTAGAAATTCAAAAAATCAAATTTTAAGAAAATTAGAATTTTGAAATAAATTTTTTGAATTCAAAAGATGCTATGGATTTTTGTAAAAATGTTCGTATATACAAAAAAATGATTGTAAAATAAAAAGTTTGATGATTTTAAACAAAAATCCGTGTATTCAAAATTATTAATGAAATTTTAAAAATGTTTGATAATTCAAAATATATTCATGCATTTGAAAAAATGACCTAAATTTTAAAAAACAGTTCGTGCCTCCTTTTTAGCTTCATTTTTCATTTTAATTTTTCTGTTCAGTTTTTACTTTTTGTATACTTTAAATAATTTAAAACTTCAAAAATTGCAATTTAAAAAAATTTGAGACTTTTAAAATAAAATGTTTAAGCAAGCATGAAATGTTTGTGAATTCCAAAAATGCTCAGGATTTTTGTAAAAATGTCCGTATGTTCAAAACAATGTTGATGAAAACAAAAAAATCCATGATTTTCTAAAAAAGTCTGCGTATTATTTTTTAATGCAATTGAACAAAATGTTTGCTAATTAAATTGCTTTTATGCATTTCAAGAAATGTCCTAAAATTGGTAAAAACAGTTCGTGAATTAGATAAGAATTTATTGATTCTCGAAATGTTCGTTCATTCCGAAAATGTTCAGGCAGTTCAAACAAAATCGTGAATTTCACAAAAAAATATACACAAACTCCAAAAAATATTTTCATCTATTCTAGAATTGTTCACCAATTCAAAAGAATATACTTAAAAACCATTCAAATACTTAAAAACATATTTTTAAGTAATATTTGTAAATTGTAAAAAATGTCCTTGATTTTTAAAATATTCCCAAATTTGTAAAAATGTTCACGAATGATCGAAAGGGTGTAGTTAAATAGTAATGGTGTTGAGTCTTTGTGACAATATACATATGTGAATTTTGAAGAATTAACTGCCGGGGTGGATGGAAATATTATAGTATGTTGTTCAAAAAAGTTTCGTGAATTTAAAAATAATTCTTTGAATTACCAATTTTTTTGACAACCATGACTTTTTTTGACAATGTGAACATTACTTCAACTTGTGACTAAATTTAAAAGAAGAAACATTTTCTTGAATTTGTGCATAAATATTTAAAATCATGAGATGAGATGTGGACATAGTGTTCTCATCACCGTTTAAGAATATGATTTTTTTCCCATACTGGGCCAGCCCAGTAGAAATCTCCTATGCTGCGCTCTGCGTCCTAGGAGACGACAAAGAAAGGCAGTTTGGGCCTGCCCATGTACCGGCAACCTGATTTAAATTTCGTTGTTAATTTCTGTTTTTACTTTCCGTCATTTTTATATTTAATAATTACGGAATTTAAGAATAAATGTAAATAAAATAATATGAAAATATAATATTTAATAATTTGTAAATCATATAGATTCAGAAAATATTTGTGATTTTTAAAAGTATTCGTAAATTTTAAAATAAATGTTTAGGAAATAAAAAACGTCCATGATTGTTTATAAAAATTTAGTATATTATAAAAATGTTGATGAACTTTGGCAAAATTTCGAAAATTCAAAACAAATTTGTGAATTGAAAAATATCCTAAAATTCAAAACGGTTTATAAATTAAAAACAATTTTATTGATTCATAAAATATTCGTTTGTTCAAAAAAGATCATTCATTTTAAAGAATGTTCATCAATTTCGTAAATTGTTTCATCAATTTGCAAAAAATTGTTCATCGATTTTAGAAATGTTCCCTGAATTAAAAAAATATTTTCATAAGTGTTCACATTTTATGAATTTTTTTTTGTAAATAGTATAAAATCTTCATGAATTAAAACAATGATCATGATTTTAGAATATGTTCGTGAATTGGGTTCACATTTCAAATATGTTCACGAGTTTTACAAAATGTTCATGATTTTTCAATATTGTTCACAATTTCACGAACCTGAGAGTGATACTGTATCTCGATGATGCAGTAAAATGTGGTCATTGTCATTAGAGATTATGATATTTTTTTCTTCCGTTGCAACGTACAGACCGTTTTGCTAGTATTCCATAAAGGGTTGCGCTAGGCGCCGGCGCGCCGGTCGAAAGTTTCGGTCGGTCTGGTCCAGTCTTTCGATTCGCATAATAACGACCGGTCAGATTGCATCTTCACCCTCGCGCAGGTCAAAGCCTCCTCATTCCTCGCCTACCAGCCGCGCTCGACGCAGACGCATACTCCCCATGGCGCCTCCCCTCCATGGTGCCTCCTTCTCTTTCCTAGCCCTCGCGAGAAAAAACTCCCGCCCGCGTCATCTCTTGGCTTCGCCACGCCATGCGAAGCTCCGGGCGAGCAGCACTCCGTGCAGCGCCCTGCCGGTCCCCAAGGTTGCCGCTCACCATGGCCGCACCAGCCCCCGAGATTGCAACACGGCAGTCGGCGTCGGCGCGCCACCGCGCTATACACTAGGTCGCGCCGACGACGGTTGCTGCAAAACGCCATCGCCGCGGTCGACGGTCGCAACAAAGACATGAAAAATGATTGAGACGTTTTCCAATGCCTCTTGTAGCTTTTGTCACCCCTGGTTCCAGCTTTTCGTAGCCATCCATGGATTTCGTCATCTACGGTTGAAACTTTTTTCTTTGCAAGTTGAAACTTTTCTCATCGCGGGGTGCAGTTTTTGCCATTCATGGTTGTAGCATTTGTAACCGGTTGCACCCTTTTGTCATCCGTGGTTGCCGTGAGCCACACTTCACCGCCGTCTTGTTGCAGCAAATCCGGATGCTGGTGGTAGCTTTATCATTGCAGGTTGCAGCAAAATCACAACACCGTCGATGTCGCCACACTTCGACGTCGCCCCCGTTGTAGCAAATCTGATGGTCGCTTGTAGCACGGATCGGCCCTGGTTGTAGCCCGACCGGTGTGCGGATGTAGCATGGTCGGGCAGCGACGGAGCGCCATGATCGTGACCAGAGGCTGGTGGCCATACAACTGGGGAAGGGAGCTGACTGCCACGCCGGGGACGATGGTAGAAAGAGAGAGATGTGTTTATGTTAAGAGGAAAAATGGATGGAGGAAAGCGCCCCGTGAATAGATAAGGCAACAGTTGAGACGGGATGGGTCCAAGCGCTTAGCGTTGCACGAGTGAGCGACCGGCCCAATGGTTCGGCCGGCGTGCCGGGTGTAAAGGTTTACCTTCTATAAATCACTACGTAATAATAAAAAGGACTGCTTCTGGTCGTCCATCACGAAAATTACCCCTAGATTTCGCATGAATTTACCCCCTATGCCACCGGTAAGTGAAGAAAACGATTTGTTTTTTAAGTCGTGTGGTTCTTTTAATTCAAGAAGCGGCGGTCCCCCTTTTTATCACGAGTGGATGGCTACCCCAGCTGGTTAGACGTTGGTTGCTGGCTCTTCCACCCTGGAGACCCAGGTTTGATTCTCACTCGCCCCCTTTTACTCTTACTCTTCCTTTTCTCTCTTAGCCTCGCAAGCTGCCGGCCTTTAGCTCTTCCTTTTGTTCACTTCTTTTACATCTTTTTCTCTTTTGGCTTTGTTTTCATAAACTTCGAGTATTTTATTTATAAAAATCACTCATACACAAACTTTGGAAAAAAAATTCATGCATTACAGAAATGTCAAACTTGGATAGAAAAAAGTTTCCATTATATACAGAAAATGTACAGTGTATGAAAATAATAATAATATATGTTTTTTAATTATTTTTAAAAATATTGATCATACATTTATAAAATGTTAAATATGCATAGAAAAATGTTTCCAGTGTAAAAGAAAATTGTATACAAAAATATATAATGTGTATGGAACAAAGTAGACATAAAAAAATATAAGTTTTCAAAAATGTTAATCATGTATTTGGATAATGTCAAACCTAAATATATTTAGAAAAATGTAGACCATGAAATTGGAAAATATTAAACATGTATATAAAAAATGTTTCTGATGTATGAAAAATGTACAATTTAACTGATACAACCTTTACATAAGCCAATGGCTTAGCTTTGATTTTCATAGTCTTAAACTGTTTTGATAATGTTTTTTTAAGAATATCGATGCCGATATGCAGCCTTGAACATTTTGGTATGAATGTACTTACAAATTGATTGATTTCAATGGAGTTATCAATATGTCTACAACCAAATTAAGACTTCACTTAATGCAAACACATATATCAGCAAGACAAAAATAATGCTCTTATGCATATGCTATCATTAATTAATAAAACATACTTTGTTATTTTCATCATAATGCGGATATTTGTGGGCATCACCGAGGAGGACAAAGACCAAGCAACTTGAAACATCAAGTATGATCATATCCACGTTTACTTATTATATGTATTTTGAGAAAGTTATGGGATTCACAAACTAAAACTATTTTTTTACAACAAAAATAGTTTGAATAATGCTGCCCTGCTTTGGTTTTTTCTTACTTGTAAAGTTGTTTGAGTGGAATTTCCCCCCGAGTTTTTAAGCATATATTTATATTTTGTACCTGTTGCAACACACTAGCTTTTTTGTTTTTAACTTTTGGTTATCGTGTGAATATTGTGGACAATAAATTATTATTATTATTTTTTAGGAAAGGCCATCATGGCTAGCTTTATTAACTTAGCAAAACATTTACATCATCACCATCCCAAATATTAGAAAAATTGTTATGGAAACTAAATTGAGCTAGCTCAGGAGCAACACTATTAGCCTCTCTAAAACAGTGCATAAAATTGACCTTCCCTATATCCGTAGCCAAGTCTAAGATTTCCGCAGATATTGTTGTTGCAGCATCCCACCAATGATCATGTCCAGTGAAAAAATTGATTACCTCCAAAGAATTTGATTCCATTCCAATAGCATGAAATCCCATGGTGTTAGCAAAGGCTAGACCAGCCCTCATTGCGAAAGCTTCGGATGTAACAACATTAGCGGCTATAGGGTAGTATATGCATGACACAGCAATGAAATTACCCCTCATGTCGCGTAATATGGCTGCTGAAGCTCCAACTCCTTCGTCCGTGTGAATGCAGCATCTACGTTCAGCTTCACAAAACGTAGTTCAGGCTTGGTCCATCTCTTCTCCACATCCGGCACCAAAGAAATTTTCTGTGTGGCATTTGCAGCAATCGAAGTAATAGATGCAGCACACTTCCCCGCTGGTGGTATCCTCTCTCCATTGGTGATTTTCCTTCTAACCCACCAAATGTACCAACCTGCAGTAGCAATTGCTTCTCCGATCCCAACACTAGAAGCATACGGTAGTGAACCTGAAGTGGACATCAAGAGATATTCCAGAATGGCTGAACCCGATCGGTCAATCACTAGTGCATCAACTATTAGATTGTATATACCCAATATTTGCCATATCTCAACAGCTGGCTTACATAGAAACAGAAGATGTCAGATATCTTCGGCTCCTTGCTGACAGACCAGACACTCGTCGGATGTTCGGATATGTCTGTTCACTAGGATTGATCGGACTGGGACCACTCCATGCAAACTTCTCCAGCAAAATATTTGTACTTTCCGTGGGACCTCAAGCTGCCAAATCTTGTTCCAAATCGGATTGCTAATTGATGGACCGGGACCAGTTTGATTGCCTCTGAATTTATGTAACCATTCTGCATGGTATGCGGTTTTGACTGAAAAAATACCAGTTCGGATGTGATGCCAAGCAATGAAATCTTCAAAGGCCTCATAATTCAAAGGAATTTGGAGAATCCTCCTAGCATCCACTGGATTGAATATAGCTCTAATCAATACTTCATCCCACTCTCCATTTGTCGGATCAATAAGGTCCGATACCTTGGAGATCAAAGTTTGACCCCTTGGAGTGATTACATGACGGTCTGGACTAGATGGAATCCATGGATCAGTCCAAATATTAACCTTGCTATCATCACCAATCCGCCAAATATAGCCCTTTTAAAAATTTGTAGCCCCGCTACCAAACTTTGCCAAGTAAAAGAGGAGCCATTTTTTGGGCCAGCCAATAATAAATTGTCATCTGGATAATACTTAGCACGCAACACCTTAGCACATAGGGAATCTGGACTAGTTATCAATCTCCAACACTGCTTAGCTAGCATGGACAAATTAAAGGAGTGAAGGTCCCGAAACCCCATCCCACTATCCTTCTTTGGAATACATAACTTCCACCATGCATACCAGTGCATACTTTTCTTATCTCCATCCCCTCCCCACCAAAATTGTGCCATGAGATATGTTATGTCCTTACAGACCCCCTTACGGATATTGAACACCGACATGGCAAACAAAGGAATAGCTTGTGCAACTGCTTTCAACAATAATTCTTTACCACCCATTGATAATAGCTTAGCCATCCAAACACCAATTCTTTCTCTGATTCGCAATCACTCATGTCTGCTCCTACCAGAGCCGGTAGGCCTAAATATTTATCTGAGAGTGCTTCAGTGTGAATATGTAATTCTTGACAAATTTCTGCCCTTGCCACCACACTGGTATTAGGACTAAAGAAAATGCTTGATTTTGATCTACTCACTAGTTGGCCAGAGTTGGTGCAATAATCATCTAGTGCCCGTTGTAAGGAGACTGCATTTAACATATCTGCCGTCATGAGGATTAGGGAATCATCAGTAAATAAGAGGTGTGAGACTGACGGTGCATTTCTACACACCCTAACCCCATCAATGCCACCAACTTCTTCTTCAAACTGCAATATACTAGATAGACCTTCTGTACACAAGAGAAATAAGTATGGGGATAAAGGATCCCCTTATCGAAGGCCTCTTGTTGGTGTAACTCCTTCTGTCTCTTGAGAATTATACCTGATTGTATATTTGGCTGAAGAAACACAATTCATAATTAAATTCACCCACTGGTTATCAAATCCCAATTTCAGCATCATGTTCCTCAAAAAGACCCATTCAACTCTGTCATATGCTTTATGCATATCCAACTTAACGGCGCAGAGCCTTGATCGCCCGTTTCTCTTGTTCTTGATTTTATGGACACACTCATAAGCTATCAATATATTATCTGTTATTAATCGACCAGGCACGAAAGCACTCTGTGTTTCTCAAATGATCTCAGGCAGAATGGTCTTCAATCGATTAGCCAGAATCTTAGATATTATCTTTTATATAACATTACAAAGACTTATAGGACGAAACTGAGTAATCGATTCAGGAGAGTCAACTTTAGGTATCAAAACCACCATGGTATATTCCACCCCTCCGGAATCATACCTCAGTTGAGTGCATGAAGAACTTCATGAGTAATGTCATCCCCGCAGACATGCCAATATTTTTTTTAATAAAAGATGGCATGTAGCCCATCCGGCCCCGGGGCCTTAAGATCACCA
The DNA here is from genome assembly GCA_022496015.1 of Hordeum marinum. Classification (NCBI taxonomy): domain Eukaryota; kingdom Viridiplantae; phylum Streptophyta; class Magnoliopsida; order Poales; family Poaceae; genus Hordeum; species Hordeum marinum. The sequence continues at coordinate 395,594,343 of CM039672.1, forward strand.
ATGCTATCAATGGATTTTTTAACCTCCTCTGATGAATAAGGATTAAACAACATCTCATTCATTTGGACAGTAACCTTTTCTTTCACTTTTGCAAGGAAATTAGGATCTGTCTCATACACCTCAGACGTGAAGAGATTAGTGAAATAAGAATGAATGAGAGGATTAAGCACACTTGTACCTTGCAGTCATTGGCCAATGTCATTTTTTAGCCGGGAAATTCTGTTGCGTTTTCTTCTTGCGGATGCAAAACTATGAAAAAATCTAGTGTTCCAATCCCCAAACTTCAGCCAGCTCACCCTTGAATTTTGTAACGCACTGATTTCTTCCAGTTCTAACAAAAACTCGACCAGATCGGACAACTCCTTCTTTTTTGCCTCTGATTGGACACTAATCAAACCACTAAGGACCTGATCAAGCTCCCGTTGTGCTTTACGAAGTCGTTTCTTAGGCTTCTTCAAAACTCGCTGATCCCAGTCATGAAATGATGCGTCCATGTACTCAAGTTTGCAGGCGCGGCGATGAAGGTGGTGAGTGCTTTGGCGGCGGTCAAGGTACCGAATCCCAAGGGTGCACCGTCTAAAGATGCTGCTTCCGACAAGTCCGAAAAATTTGAGGGCGAAAAAATGGCAAAGTGGGCTCGAAAGAAGGAGAAGATGTCATGCTACCGGCGCGGAGGCATGGGGCACTTCGCAGCAGAGTGTACGGTGGAGCTATGTGACCTGTGCCGGAAACCAAAGCATGACACGGGGGAGTGTCCGTTTATCTTGGGACCAAAGCCTGTGGTCACTATATATGGAGTTTGCTGTTCTGAGCTGATGTTTTTTGAGTCCCCACGCTCGTCTTCTACTGCACCTATTTTAGAGAGCTTCAGGACTGGGGTGGTGCGGGTGGTTCGTGGGAGAATGACCACGGATCAAGTACTGCAGCGACTTCGAGAGTTGGTGCCTGGGACATTTCATTGGGATCTAGTGACTCTGGAGGATCAGGTGTTTAGAGTGGATTTTCCTACAAAGGAGGATCTAGGTAGACTCTTGACATTCGGGATGAGTAAGGTTTCGAATAGCACTTGTGTACTTGAATTTGAACCATGGGCACGGCAGGAACCGGAAGGCACTCCATTACCACAGCTTTGGATACAGATCACCGGTGCCCCTCAGACAGCTCTTGATGATGTTAGAGTGACCTAGAGTCTAGGGTCGCTTATTGGTAAGACGGAGAAGGTAGATATGCCTTTCACCCGATCTAATGGGGTGGCTCGTCTTTTAGTCAGTGTCATTAGCGTTGAGCACATACCGGGCACGGTACGATGGACGTATGATGGCAGAAGCTATCTGTTGGATATCGAGATAGAGGAAAATGTCGAGTTCCAAGACTTGGCAAAGCATGTTGATATGGACACGGATGAGGGACGAAAGGACAGAGATGGACATCCCGCACCTGATGCTCCTACACGCCCGGAGACTGATAAAGGGGCCGCTCCTCTAGCCAAGACTACTGAGTCTAATTCTTGCAACGAAAGGGTCATTGATTCCTCTTCCTCACAGCAGTTGCGGTTTGGATCTTTCGGATCACATTAGGCAACGAGTAAACTTTGGGGAGTTAGAGTGGAATGTCAGGACCCGGAGGAAGATCAATTGCCTCCGTTGTCATCGCCTTTGTCACCGGAGGTCACTCAGACCCCTTCACGGAGAAGGGAAGCTGTGGATGGCGGCTCTACAGTGACTTCTGGCGTGAGGCCGCCCATGGAGAGTGCGACGCCGGTGATTGGAGGTCGCCATGCGTCGGTACAGGTGGGCGTGGCTGCACCGGGTATGGCAGGCAGCCCGATGGCTTCTGCTACATCGGGCCACCGTGCCTCCTCGCCAGTGTCAGGGCGCTCCCCAGGCTGTTCGGGCGGCGTCATGGCCTCAAATCGGGGCCAATAGGAGCTCCCAGCCATGGCCATCTCGGACGCTGCTAGCAGGTCGGCCGACTGCATGGTAGCACCGGAGATAGGAGGTCTCTAGGCTGCTGCCAACCCACCCTGCCAGGGCAGCGGTCTGGTCTCCGGGGAGGGGCAGGATGCCTCCATGGGGCGAGGGGCAGGTGGCCCCTCTATGCTGCTTCCATCCACCGAGGACGTGGTTGCGTTCGGCGGTATCCCTGGCACGACAACCATGGAGAGGCGATGAGTCGTAGGCATTAGGAGCAGACGGACGCGGATGACTTGATGATGGGTCGTGCGATGAGAGCTGCTTCGGGACATTCAGACCATGACAGGTATGGCCATAAACATGAGTCATTCAATTTTGCATTTTTCAGAAGATGAAATTATTTCGAATGCAAACATATTGGGTGTGTCTATGGGTAGTAATGCTAAGGAAGTTTCTACATCCGTTAATAATCTTTTGGCTTAGAAGCCAAGAGAGCAATGACTATGTTGCATAATATTGCTGCTGTTAAACCGATGAATGATGATGAAATTAATGAACTGGGGATGGGGGCTATATAACGCCTATGTGAGGATCTCGTGTCGTCATCCCTATTTAATGAGGAAGATGATACTAGGGGTAGTATGGGACATGCAAACCCAACACAACTGAAAGAAAGTTCGAATATCGGAACCGGTTATGTGGACCGTGTTGCCGATGAGGAGAAATCAAAGCAAACTTGGAAAAGGAAGGTATATCCGGTGTCGGCAGTACGCCGGAGTGCCCGATTTAAGACTGCAAAGAAATTCTATGATGAAAGATGAGAGGAATATTCTGGAATAGAAGAGGTCTTGGTGACTTGGCTAAACGGAGATTCCTAGCAGAAGCAACTATTGAGAACATGCTCGATTTCATTGCTTTGATGGAAACTGGTAGGGACAACTTTACCTCTCAGTTCCTAAATACCATATCTAGTGGCATTGACTTCGACTGGCACTATTTACCCCCGAGAGGAAGGTCTGGAGGGATCTTACTTGGGGTGAGGTGTGAGTCGCTGGAGGTCAGAAATGTAGTGTTGGGAGACTTTGCCGTGAAATTCAGAATACGCTCCAAGGAAGATGGGTTCCAATGGGCACTCGTGGCGGTGTATGGGGCGGCAAAACCAGAATTCAAGATGGATTTTCTGGCGGACCTTGTTCGGGTTTGTGGTAATGAGAGGTTACCCATCTTAGTGGGAGGGGACTTCAACATTATTAGGCGAAGGGATGAGAAAAATAATGATAACTTTGATGGTAGATGATCATTTATGTTTAATACAATCATCGAAAGCCTAGATTTACGAGAGATTGAATTCACAGGCAGAAAGTTTACCTAGGCCAATACGCTACCAAACCCAACGTATGAGAAGTTGGATAGGGTACTGACCAGTGTGGAATGGGAGCAGAAATTCCCGTGTGTGACAGTACGAGTGATGCCTAGGATTATATCGGACCATACACCATTGTTTGTTGACTCGGGGGAGGCAACCCATGTGGGTAATAAGAATGCTTTCTCTTTTGAGTGGCTTGGTTTGAAAGAGAAGGATTCATTCACCTTGTCTCAAGAGAATGGGATAGAGCTACAGGGGGATGATCTAACATCGATAAATGGCAATATAAAATTAGACACTTGAGACAGTTTCTTCGGGGTTGGGCAAAGCATGAGAGCGGTGCCTATAAGTTTAAGAAACAAAACCTTATTGACTTCATTAATGAGCTAGACATTAAAGCCGAATCCGTGCTGTTGGATGCTCATGAGAGGGCATCCAAAGCGGAGGCAGAACAGAATCTGAAACAACTTCTTAGAGAAGAAGAGCTGAAATGGGCACTTAGAGCAAAAGTGCGCCAGGTGATTGAAGGAGATGATAATACGCATTTTTTTCATTTGATTGCCAATGGTAAACATAGAAAGAAGAAAATTTACCAACTCGAGCAAGATGAGGGTACTATCGTTGGGCATGAGAACCTAAAGTTGTACATCTCAGAATATTATAAGAAGCTTTTTGGTGCTCCTGGTGATACGACTGTGACTATGAATGAGCACTTGGTCAATGATATACCTCAACTCGGAACGGACGAGAATGAGATATTAACTGCACCATTCAAGGAGAAAGAGGTGTTTGATGCAATATCGCAAATGAAAAATAATTAGGCACCAGGACCAGATGGGTTCCCAGCTGAATTTTATAAGCGATGTTGGCATATCATTAAAGGAGACTTATTACCTATGTTTTAGGACTTGTTCGATGGGCACTTGCAGTTGTACCATCTAAACTTTGGGACAATAACGTTGTTGCCAAAAAAGGAAGGGACCGTGCACATTGAACAGTTCAGACCGATATGTCTGCTCAACGTGTCATTCAATTTTTTTACCAAGGTTGGGACTAATAGACTGACGCAGATTGTACATGTAGTGGTGCAACCTAGTCAATCGGCCTTTATGCCTGGTAGAAATATTTTAGAGGGCGTGGTTGTACTCCATGAGACCCTACATGAAATCCATTCGAAGAAACTAGACAGGGTGATCTTCAAAGTGGATTTCGAGAAAGCATATGACAAAGTTAAATGGCCTTTCTTACAATAAGCTCTGCGTATGAAAGGTTTTGACGAGCTATGGAGGAGGCAAGTTGAATCTTTTGTACAGCAGGGGAGTGTTGGAATTAAAGTGAACGATGACATCAGTCATTTTTTTCAAACTCATAAGGGTCTCCGGCAGGGTGATCCAATGTCCCGAATCCTATTCAATATCGTTGCGTATATGCTTGCAATTCTAATAGGAAGGGCGAAACAGGAAGGTCTGGTGGGTGGGCTAGTGCCACATCTAGTGAATGATGGTGTATCCATTCTGCAATATGCTGATGACACTATCCTCTTTATGGAGCATGACATGGCGAAAGCAAGAAACATGAAACTTATCCTCTGCCTGTTTGAACAACTATCGGGGTTAAAAATCAACTTCCACAAGAGTGAACTGTTCTACTTTGGGAGAGCCAAACAAGCAGAGGATGATTATAGACAGTTATTCGGTTGTGAGTTGAGTAGCTTGCCATTTAGTTATTTGGGCATACCAATCCATCATCGAAAGCTAACGAACCAAGAGTGGAGGTTTATAGAGGATCGATTTGAGAAGAAACTAAGCTGCTGGAAAGGGAAGCTTCTGTCTTATGGATGCATGCTTATACTGATTAACTCGGTGCTTACGAGTATGCCCATGTTTCTCCTTTCTTTCTTTGAGATACCAGTAGGGGTTCGTCAAAGACTGGACTTTTATCGATCAAGGTTCTTCTGGCAGAGTGATGAAGTTAAGAAAAAATATAGACTTATTAGATGGGACATCATTTGCAGACCCAGAGACCAGGGAGGTTTGGGGATTGAAAACATAGAGGTTAAGAACAAGTGTCTCCTTAGTAAGTAGCTATACAGACTATCAATGGAGACTCAAGAAATGTGGGCACAAATTCTACGTAATAAATACCTCCACTCGAAAACATTATCCCAAGTTACCGTTCGACCGACTGACTCCCCTTTCTGGAAGGGCTTGATGAAGGTGAAGGCCCACTTCTTCCATAGGACGCGATTCGTTATTGGGAATGGAGGTGCTACGAGGTTTTGGGAGGATACGTGGCTAGGGGCGACGCCCTTGGCTTTATAATACCCTGCCCTGTATAATATTGTGCAACGCAAAGATGTGTATGTTGCCACAATATTTCAGTCCATCCCACTAAACATCCAGTTCCGGCAAACTCTGGTAGGACATCGCTGGGCAGAGTGGTTGCACTTAGTCAGACGCCTTATGGAGGTACAGTTATCGGCCAAAGCCGATACGATTACGTGGAAGCTCGCAGAGTCAAGTATTTTTACAGTCAAATCCATGTACCTTGACCTAATTGACACAACGGAGATACCCAAGTCCAAACACATTTGGAAGGTCAAGGTTCCTTTGAGAATTAAAGTCTTCATGTGGTTTGTTCACAAGAAGGTGATTCTCACTAAGGACAATTTAGCTAAGCGCAATTGGCCAGTCAATACAAGATGTTGCTTCTGTAGTAATCAGAAAACAATCAAACACTTTTTTCTCCAATGCCTGCTAGCAAAACTATTATGGCAAACTGTTCGAATAACTTTTAATATTGATCCTCCGGATAGTATTGATGCACTATTTGGTGCATGGCTAAATGGAGTTGATACGAACATGGATCGACACATTCGCATAGGAGTCTGTGCTTTACTATGGGCTATATGGAACTGCAAGAATGATTCCGTTTTTAACAGGACAACACAGATACATTTCTTGCAGGTACCACACAGGGTGTCGGCATTGATCCGTACGTGGTCGTTACTTACTCCTGCGGAGACCAGGGAGCCTTTGGTTACTGGGTGTGCCTGATGGGAGATGGTAGCACAGGATATATTCAACCGGTTTGGATGACGGTCCACTAATAGAATAGATGGTTAGGCATCTAGGTCTTTTTTTGCCGGTTGTGACCTATATTGTTTTCTCCGATTTTTGTAACTTCGCTCCTTCGGGGCGTGCTTGGATCTGCAGACTATTTGTTTGATCACTTTTAATAAAGTGACCGTATGCATCACGCTAATGCAGAGGCCGGAGGTAACACTCCTTTCTAAAAAAAATCTAGCTTCAAATGCACGTCTACCCTCTCGGATCTGATTATCTGCTACCAACAATTCAGTGTCTAGCAGGAGTGGTCGATGATCTGAGTGATTGTACTCCAAATTTTGTACAGCAGCATTTGGGAAAAGCTGAGCCCACCCGGGATTACAGACTCCCCTGTCCCACCTCTCCCTAATTAAACCACGATACCAGGTAAACTTTTCACCGTTATAGCCCATATCAACTAAGTCACATTCGGACAGGGTATCTTGAAAAGCTTGCATATATTGCAGCGGTCTTGGGTTACCACCCTCCTTTTCACGTGTATATAAAATTTCGTTCAAGTCACCTATGACAACCCAAGGAAGATCATGCTGAGCTTTCAAGTTTCTAAATCGATTCCAAGTCTTGTATTTATCCTCCCATTTAAATTCCCCATACATGCCTGTCAGCCTCCACGGACCAACATTATCATCTATTCTCACATCAATATAGTTCGGATCTGAGAACAACTGAACAACTTTTATTTCTTTCTTCCAGTATAGAACAACTCCACCTTTTCTACCATCACTCGGGTTAACAATCGTACCATCCATCTTAAGTCGGCGCTTCAAACATTCTGCCGGATAGCGCTCTAAGTGGGTCTCCGACAAAAACACCACATCGGGATTAGTTCTCCGTTGGACGTCCAACAGAGCTCGAACTGCCGGGGCGTTCCCCAACACCTCCCCCCCCCCCCACCCGAAAAGTTCCAATCTAGAGCTTTCATTGCTGACGGCGATCCTCCTCAAATATTCAAGAAACAACAACCGAACTAGTCAAACGGGCGTACGTCCAGACCCTAACTCGCAACAAGCAGAGTAGACGGAAAGCAAGACTGCACGAACCTTGTCGAGAGATCGACCAGCCCTGCAGGACAGAAAACCGATCGCCGCGGAAACCAGCGTCGGGACAAACCACCGATCGTTGCCGAAGCTAACGACGGGACAAAAAACCTTGAACGATCTTGTGATTGACTCCCGATCCGATCAGCAGTCAAGACCCCGATGCATAGACACCAGGGGAGCCATACATAACAACGTTGTGGATGTAGGCTTCATGACGTAGAATCAAATCACGCGAAAGTACAGCCGGCATCGACGCCGCCGTCAACAGGCGGACGGCAGCGGCTCAACCCCTAACTTCTCTGTGCAGCCTGTGGACAATAAATTATTACTTAAGCCTATCGTGAGTATACTGTGGATAATAGGATTTTAAAAGATTATAATTACATATACCACACATAAGGGAAGGGGGATGGGTGGGAGTCAGGCTGCAGGTGGGACTCTAGCTGGGAGTCCCACCACAGTCCCACCCCGTCCCAGTACAGTTTGGTGTTGAAAAGTGGGCATCCCACCAAAACTAACGTATATTAAGTGGGAATAAGTGGAATTCCACTTAACAAGATCAGTTAACTAAGCAGCAGCACGGAGCAACATGGTAACATCCCGAAATATATTCAGAGCAGCATGCATCCAAAACCTGCAGCATGAACCAACACAGGCTCTTCGGGCCGCCGTCGCCGTCGACGAAGTAGCCATTGCTGCCATGAAGCTCGATGCCGTCGAAGCCTGCCATGGCACGACACGGTGGGTACCTTATTTCAGAAGCGAAACAGGGAGTTGGGCTCCTTCACTCGAAAAAACCTAAAACAACGACCTGACACGCATGCATAGATGCACCAGCATCAATGGCATTCATGGCAGCACGTCTGAATGCGTCGACGATGTCGGGCGCATCTCGACGACGTGAGCTCCACGCGGCGGCCGTCGAAGCTCATATGCTTCTTCGGGGTTGTCGCTAATAGGGAAGGTGGGCTCCGAATGGGATAAGTGGGCTAGCCCGATTAGTTGTTTTTTCTTACCAATGGGAGTCCACTAAAGCCATTTAAGTGGGATGGGCTAGTTAAACCCACTTAATTCCACCACCACCTGCAGCCTGAAGTGGGAGGATAAGTGATGACATTGTTGATTTGCTACGTTAAAATAAAGAACATGGACTAGAGTAAAGTGTCTTGAATCATTCTTAGAGATGTGATGTTTTTTTTTTCCGTTGCAACGCACGGGCATTTTTCCTATCAGTTTTAAGACAAGAACAACCTTAAACTTGTTTTGTTAAAAATCCTCTTAAAACTGATTTTGTTAAAATTTATTCTAAATACCAGTTATCCAAACAACAGATTTAAAGGGATCGGTTAGGTGTTAGTTAGAGGAAGAAAACCGAATTTGTTCTCTTTTAACCGATTATAAGACATCAGTTAGAGATAATCTAACGTAGGTTTAAGGGAGGCTGCGCTGCTGACTTCGTGGCTAATGTAACAACGATGTCTCGAAGGATACTCCCCTGCAAAGAAAGAAGGATACTCCCCGGAAAGCTACTTGCTATAAATATGAGTTCTCGTCCAAACCCCGGGGGTGCAAACATAACGCACGCGCGACCAGCCGCCGGCGAACTCCCCGGAAAGATCCTCCCTCCGTAGGCGGCGGCGGCCTCATCTACAGACGGCAAAACGTCAGATTATGATCTCATCTCCCGAGCGGATACGTGGAATCCTCCTCTTCTGCGAGGTCTAGTGGCAGAAATCGGCATCGATCGTCCAGCTAGCTGCCTCGTCCGTGTAACTCTTGCTTGCCTTGCCTCAGTACAGGTACATCACATCTATCTGTATAGATTAAACGCGCGTGTCTATTTCTGCGAGGAAACAATGATTTCGATGTTGCTGCCTTTGGTCTTCTTCCTTTTGTTTTATTATTATACAATGCTGACTGTTCTAGATAGAATTCGAACAATCCAGGTTCGCTCTAGGCTCTGCAACTCTCTGCTGTTTTGGAGTGATCGATGTGCTTCATTGCTTTTCTCTTGTTTCGGCTGTACTATAATTGCATTAGCTCAACTTTCTGCATTTTTTCCTATATATGGCCAAACTTAAACGATGTGTTCTCTAATGTCCATAGTCTTATGTTCTAATGTTCTTATCTTACTATCTTAAGAAGTTGGTCTCAGTTCTTTCAATATGCAAAGTGTCCACCTCAACGTCTCACTAAGCAATGTATTTAAGTCATGCACACATGCCAACTCAGCTATCATGCCATATCAGCAAAGAAAAATTCCTCTTATTTTGAGATAACTGCAGAACAGGTGTTGTTTATTTCCATCGGTTAACTCCCCCACTTGCTAATGTACCAGTTTCTCTTCATCTTCTACGACGCTATGCCCTGTCATATCCCAAAGTAACCCCTCCACTTGCTATTGTTCCGGTTACGTACTCTTCATCCTCTCCACCACATAATAAATGGAGTAACACATGGAGTTCTTCCCCCCTTTAAGAGCTGCACCATTTTGATCCTCACCACAACAACAACAGCTAGCCTTCTCCTCGAGAGGATTAGTGAGGTTTCGCCCATGTAAAATCATCATGCGGAGAAGGCGGCTGGGTGAAAGTTCCTAGAACCAGCTGCCGTCAGTGGGAGACGTTGCCCCTGCCATTCAGCCACTGCCCACAGCGTCACCCCCCTTCTAACTGGCCATGTTCGCCAACAGCCCGTGCCTACTCTGCCGTTCGCGACCACCCAGTCCATCAAGGTTTTCACCACATGATATGCATTTCTCTCTCACACGCCTCACCCGCCCAATGTCGCTTGAACCGCTGTCTGGATCTGACCTCTCCTTCACGGGGTTCATGCAGGCGTGGATAGAAAGAGAACCGATGGGGGAAAACGCTAAGCAGTTGCTGGGGTCTGGGAATGTTGCACTAGGCCACTGTCATCAGCATATTGTCTGAAGTAGAACTATGTCAGATTTAGACGAGCCAGAAGATGGTAACCTTATTCTGAAGAACTTAGAATGGTCTTGTGTAGAATTTGATATGCTCTTCTGAAGAAATTAAAAACTGGTTAAATGTATTAGTATAGATGCAGATCATGCCTAAAAGGCCTCACATTGTGGCCTTAGGTGTTAGGACTCACTGCAAATCCCACTAATTAAATATGATGATTTTGTACTTCCTTGTCTATGTTTGTGAAGATGTGCATGGATGGAGATAGCTTACTATTAATCTTCTTTCCTATAAATGTGCATGCTGATTTTGGTAGAATTCCCGGTATCCAAACTATCCAAATCACTGTAATACGCCACCAAGTTGATCAGTTCAGGTACACTAATTTCCAAATATGTGTACTGATTATTCGTAAAGCTTCGTTTTACAATTTTATTTGGAGAAAAAGTTGTTAGTTTCACAGTACTCACCTTTTGTGAATGAATTTGTTGTATTTCATCAATGAGTATACAAATCATGCCTTTCTCAGGATATTCATTCAAGAGTTCAGTTTACTAGCACATGATTTACCAGTTAGATGTTTCACACTTTATTCTTAAGATGACATATGCCTCCAATGTTTCTATTTCTTTATAATCCCTTAATATTAAAAGCAAATTACGACGAAGTCCCTCTGGAACGTGCGGGGTGTTTCCTAGTTCTAAAAGTTAAGGTGTACTCTTTTTTTCAGTTTGGCTGCACAGGAGTTATCTGTTCACCATGAAGCAGCCGCTTTTGGACCAGGCAACTTCTTCCTTATCTGAGGCAGCAAGCACCAAATCACTTTTCACAGATGCTGGATGATTTAGCATTATCACTTTTTCTTGGATGGGCCATTTACTTGATCTTGGCAGAAAGAAAACGCTAGATCTCGATGATGTGCCGCTCTTGGATGACAGTGACAGTGTCCATGGGATCCTCCCTAAGTTTAAGGCAAAGGTTGTGTCAAACTCTGCGACGGGGCAGTTCACCGACGTTACGACAGTCAAGCTGGCCAAGGCTATTGTTCTTACAACATGGCAACTGATCCTCATCACTGCAGTCTCTGCCCTACTCAGCGCTGTTGCTTCATATGTTGGCCCCTACCTGATCCAGTACTTTGTCCACTACCTAAATAAGAGCTCAAGATCCAGTAAAGAGGGCTACGTTTTAGTGTTGGCGTTTGTTCTTGCGCAGTTGGTTGAAGGCCTCTCGACAAGGCATTTGCATTTTAGATCAAAACAAATAGGCGTGCGTGCACGTTCATCGCTTGTTGCTGCTATTTACCAAAAAGGCCTTGCCCTCTCCAGTCAGTCCAGGCAAAGCAACTCAAGCGGAGAGATGATCAATGTCGTGAGCCTCGATGCCGAGTGTGTAGGAGATTTCAGTCGATCCATGCATGATCTTTGGCTGCTTCCTGTACAAATTGTTCTAGCCATGCTCATTTTATACTCGACACTTGGTTTAGGGGCTGCCATTGCTGCCTTTGTTGCCACTGCTTTGGCATCAGCGGCCGATATACCTTTAGGGCTAATCGTGCGAAGTTACCAAGAGAAAACTATGAGCGCCAAGGATGTGAGAATGAGGGCTATGTCTGAGATCTTACAGAACATGCGCATTCTCAAGCTTCAAGGATGGGAAATGATCTTCTTATCGAAGATCGCAGAGTTGAGGAAGGTAGAGATGAATTGGGTAAAGAAGAATGTATACACCTCGGCGATGGTTCTATCTATCTACTTTTGTGTCCCTGCTTTTGTTGCTATGGTCACTTTTGGAGCTTGTGTGATTATGGGCATTCGATTAGAAACAGGTAAAGTGCTATGCGCTCTGGCAACATTTAGACAGATGCAAGCACCTATCCATGGTATCCCAGATTTACTCTCTATTATCAATCAGACAAAAGTATCGCTTGACAGGATAAGCTCATTTATGTGCCTTGAGGAACGGCCTAGTGATGTTGTAACTAAGCTTCCTAGAGGTACCACCGATGTATTGATTGAGGTGACGAACGGTCAGTTCTCTTGGAATAGATCTTCTCTAGTGCCTACTCTCCAAGACGTGAACTTCCGTATACGACAAGGAACAAGGGTTGCTATCTGTGGAACAGTTGGATCTGGCAAATCAAGTTTATTGTCTTGCATACTCGGTGAGATACCAAAATTATCAGGAGAGGTTACCACTTGTGGTAGGATCTCCTATGTTAGCCAAACACCTTGGATACAGAGTGGGAAAATTGAGGATAATATACTTTTTGGCACAGAAATGAATAGGGAGAGGTATGAAAAGGTCCTTGAAGCATGCTCTCTTATCAAGGACCTGGATATATTACCATTCGGTGACCAGACAATAATAGGAGAGAGAGGTATTAACCTCAGTGGTGGACAAAAACAAAGGATTCAAATAGCCCGTGCTTTGTACCATGATGCTGATATATATCTATTTGATGATCCATTTAGTGCAGTTGATGCTCATACTGGATTGCACTTGTTCAAGGTATGTCTTGATATTTTGTATTTCATTGTTCTTTATGTATACGAAAAAAATACTGAATGCTAAAACTAATACCTTATCCGTGGACATATCTTATACAGATTAATTTTGATTATATAACTTTATATTACATTCACATGTATTCTAGTGTTTGCCTTCAATTTTTTGCACAATATGTTTCTGTTGGATTGGAAAAATTGTTCAAGAAAAACGATTACACTTGTATTAGCACTTGTGTGCCATGTTGTCAATTGTGGTGGTTTTGAAATTTTATAAGATGCTGGTTTAATCATCTCGTGTGATATACATTGATCTTATGCAATTTAAAAATGTAAATGAAAACAACTATACTATATAGCTGTGTACTGATTCTGACACTCATGGGTGCATTTAGTAGAAAACGTTTCCTGGACTACAAATATTACCAAAACTAACTTGGAAAAATGCATATATTTTCTTACTGAAGGTAGTAGCTTATTTCAAATTCTTCTTGGGTGAGAGTGCTCTCTTGCTTCGATGTCCATCCTGTAAAGAATTTTATAAATATTACAGTTACATTTGCAAGAAAATTTGTTTCATATTTCTTTTAGTTATGTTATGTCAAACAACTCTTCTGGTTTTGTGACTGGTCCAGTTTAGCCAAGCAATTTGTGTTAATATGTCCTTCCTTGAGAGTGATTCTATAGGGTGGAAATGAGTACTTACAGCTATGTGAACCTATTTACTATCATTTGTATTTTGCAGGAGTGGTTGCTTGGATTTTTAGCTTCAAAAACAGTTGTGTATGTTACACATCATGTGGAATTTTTACCTTCAGCCAACGTTATCATGGTATAATGCAAACAAATGTATAATGTCTTCTCTATGCTACATGCAAAAAATCCTTTTTAATTCCATTTGTCATATTTCAGGTATTGAAAGATGGGAAAATAACACAAGCAGGGGATTACACTGAAATTCTCAATGCTGGAAAAGAATTCACTGAATTAATTGTGTCCCACAAGGATGCATTAACTACTATGGACATGTTGGAGCTCCCAGGTAGCAATTTTCAAAGTGGTTGCCATCTTAATGGCAGTGGAAGCAACCTACCCCTAGCTGATGTGGAAACAGACGATAACATTGAAGATGTAATTGTTCAAAATGGTCAACTTGTACAAGAAGAAGAGAGGAAGAAAGGCCGGGTTGGGTTTAATGTCTACTGGAGTTATATTACAATGGCAGACAAAGGAGCATTTGTGCCATTTATTTTGCTAGCTCAGATTCTTTTTCAATCTCTTCAAATTGGAAGCAATTTATGGATGGCTTGGGCAGCTCCAATATCTAAAGATGCGAATCCTCTGGTCAGTAGCTTGAAGATGATAAATGTATATGTTGCATTAGCTCTTGTTACCTCGTTGTGTGTCTTCGTACGATCCTATCTTCTTGCCATGGCTGAATGTAAGACTGCAACTATGCTATTTGACAAGATGCACCAGTGCATATTCCGAGCACCGATGTCTTTCTTCAACTTGACGCCTAGTGGCCGTATCTTGAATAGAGTAAGCAAGTACCTTCAGAAAACTATTTGCAATGATAAGTTGAGGTCACATGTCCCCGGGAGGGCTATTGACCTTTTTTATTCTGTTCTTAACGCTAATAGTTGAAACAAATTGCAGATTTCCACCGATCAGAGCGCAATGGATACTCGAATTTTTGACCTGATGGGCTACCTTCTGTTCCCTGCCATCGAACTTGTTGGAACAATCATTCTAATGTCACGGGTTGCATGGCCAGTATTTCTAATTTTTGTCCCTGTTATTGTTGCATCTCTATGGTATCAGGTAATGTTTTTCATATATTTTTGTTTGATTTGAATTCTTATTGGCATCTATTACTTGAAATCGTTGAAAAGTATAGATACATTAATTCATAGCTAGTGAATTATGCATGCGCAGGAGTTTGACACCTTGAAGACAAAATCTAGTATAGCAACAAATATAGTTCGTAGAGTACATGAATTAATCATATATGTTCATATAGATAGACTAATTGGTTGGAGTGGTCATGTGATATTTTTTCCAGATATCATTACATATGTGTGCAGTTCTAATATAGAAGCTCTATTTATGTTTTGTTAATGAGTGTTAGATATTCCTATCAACCAACCATCCCAAAAGACTGGTCTGATATAAATGATTGGGAAAAATGCGGGACTGAGATTTGAACCCAAGACCTCAGGTTTGATGCTATGTTAGATATTCCTATCAACCAACTATCCCAAAAGACCAATCTAATAGGATATAATATACTTAACAATGAGATGTCTCGAGACTTCCATGGTTTGCAAAATAGGTCCATGAGTGTAGCTACATTGATCTCCAAACTTGCATAAGTGAGTCAGAGCAGGTCCAATCCAACTTACATGAGCAGTATATAAGAGCATCGATCTACAGCATGACGCTCCATATCCGCACTGAACACCCGGGCAGCTTACTCGGTCACTGTCCGGATGAAAAAATACCACCCAATCGGACGCCCCATATCCGGTCCAAACACCCGGACTGACCGACAACCCCTATATCTAGCCTGTATAATATGTGGGGCGGATGTGGGGATACCCGGACGCGCTCGTCATGTCGGATCTGGCCAGTTGCAGCCCACCCGACCCACATAAATTGGATCATATCCGCACTCCAGATGAAACCTTAGCCGCATTCCCCTCCCCTCCCCTCCACAGCATCGAAGCTCCTCTCCGGCGATCTCCGGCATATCCTTGGCAGCCACTGGATCCCGACTACAAGATGTCCGGATCTGAGGACTAGGAGCTCATCCCTTACAGCCCTGAGGAGTGCGCCCTCCCGCTGTCTTCTTTGAGCCGGCGGTAATCCATTGCCCAAATGGCGATAGAATCTGATGCCGGTGGATCACGGCACATGAGTGCAGCCTCGCCAGTAGCGGTGACCACCCCCATTGTGTTGTCGGAACCGTTTTGGTGGCACCTCGTCCTCACAGCGTCGGGCAAGTATTGATAGATGGCATCGACATCTCCACCATTGGACTACATGACCTACGGACAAGACTGAGCATCATTCCGCAAGATCCTGTTATGTTTGAGGGGACTCTGCGAAGTAACATCGACCCTCTGGATGAGTATAGTGATGAGCAAATTTGGGAGGTAGTTATATTTGCAAATTTACTCCATTCATTTACAAAACCAAATCGACCCCATAAATTCAAAGAAAAAACACCATCTGTATTTTCTATTTGATGGCTAAAGCAGTTTATGCGTGATCTATATTGTCTAGGCACTGGACTACTGTCATCTTGGAGATGAAGTTAGGAAGAACGACCTTAATCTCGACTCTACAGGTTTGATATGTATATAAGAAATTGCCAATAGATATTGCTTTTCTTTATGATGCCGAACCAATAACTAGAATCTGAAATGCAGTAACGGAGAATGGCGAAAACTGGAGCGCGGGTCAACGGCAGCTTGTTTGCTTGGGAAGGGTGATTTTAAAGAGGAGACGGATCTTAGTTCTGGACGAGGCAACTTCCTCGGTGGATCCGAAAACCGACAGTTTGATCCAACAAACCTTGAAACAACAGTTTGCGGAATGCACCGTCATCACGATAGCACACCGTATTACATCGGTTCTTGATAGCGAGAGGGTCATTCTTCTGGACAACGGTGAGTTCCGGCCACTGCGTTACAGATTGAACTGACAAATCCTGTTCTCCTCTGTTTGTGTGTTTGTTTGTTTTAACTATTGTCATGTTGTGTAAAACAGGTGAAATTGCAGAGCACGAGTCACCGGCGAAGTTGCTAGAAGGCAGTTCATCTTTATTCTCCAAACTTGTGTCGGAGTACACGATGGGATCGAAATTATAAGCAGAGGATGCAAGAAGGCCAAATCATGATATTGTGTCGCTGGTGTTGGGTCTAACGTTTTGAGCTTAAAATTTGATGGTTGTTCTGAACTCCATACATTGACGGTGCATAGTCCGGATCATATTGCTGGAAATATTAGCACCTTTACAATTAATCTAATCCACCAGTCATACTGATACCTAGAGCACGTACAATACATAGAATCGAAACATATATAAAGTAATGTTTTAAATAGCGGGCTATGGCAAATAGTGGCGGACCTTCAAATAGGCTATAGCGGAGCTATAGCGGGCTATAGCAGGCTATAGCGTGTTTTTTGTACATGAGACCATTTAGCGCCCCCTGCTGAAAAGGCTATAGCAATGCTATAGCGGGGCTATAGCGGGCTATTTAAAACTATGATTATAAACACATTATATATGGCTAGCACATGAACGAGTAAATGAGGGATGAACAAATCATATCCTACAGTTGGCTAGGCCAACGCGTCTCGGCGTCATTCGTGGCTGTCTTTTTGGCATGAAATCATCGGTCATGGTGTTGATGCAGGAAAAGTAGTCAAAACAGAGGAGGACGGGGACAGATCGGGAGTCGTCGCGTCGAGACGCTCCCCAGAAACCTCATCGCCGTTCTTCATGGCAAGATCTCGAACGACGAGGTTTCGGAGGCACCTGCTCTCCCGATCAACCCTGCACGTGATCGACGGGACGGGATCGTCAGAACCAGCAGTGAAATAAATAGCGGATGACGGCTAGGGATGTGAAGAAGGGATTGATGAGTTAGGGTTCACCACATGCCAGCGCCTTCTTATTTAGGCCATTGGGTAGGGAGTTGTGGGCCTGGGCTTAGGCCCACGACCGAGTCAACGCACCCCCGGGAAGGGAGTCGTCGTTCCAGGGTCTGTTAGTGACTCATTAATTACTCCGTGGACGGCCCCTGTCCACTTGCACCCTGGCACCATTACTCATCTCGTTCTCCTCTCTCGCGAGCGCACTTGCAAGGCCAATCCTCACAGGCCGCACTGATCCGCCTCGTGCGGAGAGGAAGGAAGCTGCTAAGATCGCCATAACGCCATACATAGCTGCTCGGGTTAGTGAAAAAAGAAATCCGTGTATACAAATACGCACGACGGATGGATCCATTGGTCTGCGTTTTGCGTGTTGTTGCAGGACGTTGCTCTTGATGGCTTGCATATTTTGCTCCGACTAAACTTGAATTCTCCTGGTTGTGCCTGCACGTTGCAAAGCATGTATGTTGCGTTTCCTTTCATCTACATTTGTTCCAATTTTCATGATTATCAGGTGATTTTTTAATACATGTTTTGTTTGATTGCTTCGTGACATCTAGCATTCCTTGTGGGACGGGCAATAGACAAATTTGAAATTTCAGTTGGGCTGACTTTTGCTCCAACTACTGTTCTTAGAACATAAAGCATCTAGGCATGAGGAAAAGTATCCATTTGCTTTGGAAAAACTCCCCCGTTTTTTTCAGTTTGTTATTCAACATGCAAAGCATTCTAGATCTTTGGCCTCATATTTTATTTATATCTGTTGGCAAGAATGTAGGCTGTATAGTCAGCAATATGTTGTGTGAACTGTGCTTGTTTATGTGTTCTGAGTTCTCACATACAAAGGCCAAGAAGTAATTCCTCCGATCAATCTTTTTATTTAATTTTTAGAGTGAAATGCATCACTAGTTCTTCAACTCAAATTGATTGCACACTTTAGGCCAACAACTCAAGAAGTGATCGGATTTAATCCGCAAACTCGTTGATTTGATCAAATAAGGCCAAAACCGGCCCGGCTGGAAAAAAACGACCACGTGAATGTCAGTCATCATTCCTTTGACTGCTCATAAATTCACTATTCTTTACAGGGGGCTATTTGCAAATTGCCGGGTTTTTTTCTCTGAAACCATGCTAAGGCGTTTGGAGTGAAAAAATATACAAATATTGCGGTGCCCAGGACTTGAACCTCACCCAGCAAGATTAGGCAATGGGTCACTGACCATTGTAACAACATCATGTTTACATATTAATATGCTACCCAGTATATATATTTCATGTAGAATCATGAGAGAAGAAAAATCAGGGGTTTCCATCCAATTGTTTTTCAATTAGGCGATCTCTTTCCTTCTATTCCGCTTGATTGTTGCCTTGTTTGTCACTAGATCATAGTATTTCATGTTTCGCTAGATCGTAGTGCTTCCTGCTACATGTTCTGAATAATGTATGCAACGCGATAATTTTGAATAAATTACATAACAAAAACACATATGTTTAATATTTATGCTAATTATCTCGATCATGCTTTGTATTTCATATTGACCCAGACCACATGTGTTCAAATCCTGTAGACCCCACGCCTTAATATTTTTTCTTCTGATTTCATATACTCCCTTCATTTCCTTATACAAGGCCACAAACTCATATTACAGATATCAAGGCAAAATTTATTGACCGCTTGAAAAGTAAAGTTTTCTTCTCGTTAACAGGAATCATTAATACGCCACATGCATGCAACGAATGAATGAGGAGGAAGCAGCTAAGTGTCATTATGAATACATGCATGCAAGTATTAAACAAGTTGCTAGTACGAGGAAACATCATTAATGTTTACCTCGATTACTGTTTGTGGCCTTATATAGATGCAAAATGTATTTTTCATAGTGACCTTGTATAAGAAAATGGAGGGAGTATATAAATCTGGGCAAGATATTAGTGTGTAAACTTCATATTGTTCCGCTGGTCAGTTAGGCATTACTTATTCTAAATGGCCAAGGTTCAGGACAATGCAATTTTTTAATACTTTTTCATTCTAAATGCCCTTAATATGGTTTGTTAGAAAAAACCTGGTCAGTTTGCAAATAGACCCCTGTAAAGAATACTGAGTTCACGAGCAGTCAAGGAAATGATGACATGGCATCCACGTGGCCGGTTTTTCCCAGTCATGCCGGTTTTGGACTTATTTGATCAAATTAACGAGTTTGTGGACTAAATACGATCACTACTTGAGTTGATGGCCTAAAGTGTGCAATCGATTTGAGTTTGTGGACCAGTGACGCATTTCATTCTAATTTTTATGAGGACATCTTATCGTACTGTCCCAAATATTCAACGTAGCTTTTTTTTCCTTTGAAGGCTAGGAATGTGATGTCTTATTTGTAATTTATTTAACTTCTGTATAGTTTATGTAATACTTAGAGATCAAGGGGTCGCTTGGTGTTGTACTGCTGTGCTTGCATACTGTTGCCAAAGATTTACATTTAACAGTTTCATTTGCATCTTAACTTCAGTTTGTAGTAGTTCTGCTTGGAGTGATAGCACAGTCGGATCGTGTAGGCTAGGGTTCCACTAATAGTGGTGAGGAGGGGATGGATACCTTCGCTCTGGCTTGATGAACTACCACCGGTGACCATGGTTGAGGTGGTGGCGACGGTGAGTAGGCACAAAGATGGCGAGGTGGTGATGGCGGCGGCGGTGCTTCCCGTCACTAACAGCGCAAGACCTAGATTTGGTCGGGGTATCGTTGGGGAGCCTAGCAACGCGGTGAACCTCATACTGCGTGTCGCCGGCTCCCACCTCTTTATGTAGCGCTGTGTGACAGGGGCCCACCAACCATAATGGGTTGGGCACCCCCGATCAGGGCACGGATCAGGGGTCCGGCGGGCCGTTGGGCCCACACTGGAGAGACCAACCTAACATTCTCCCCCTTGATCTCAACTTTACTTTTAACCTTATACTTTCTAGTTTATTTGTTTCATCACATATTGGTACATAAAGCATGTTTCATCGTCACAGCTTAATTACCGATAGAATCATACAGGTACAACATACGTTTTTGTTTAGAAACAAATTTTATTCCTTTTGAGCCTCTCATGATCGAGGAATCATAAGGCTTTCCCTTAAACCCATGCCGACTAAGTGTTCCTTGAACACATTGGGTGGTAAGCGTTTCATAAGAGGATCCACAAGCATATCCTTTGTCTTTATATGCTCGAGACTTATAGTGTGATCCTGGATTTTATCTTTCACAACATAATACTTTATCTCTATTGTTTTGGCAGCATTACTCGACTTGTTGTTGTGAGCATAGAATACTGCGGGTTGGTTGCCACAATACATCTTTAGTGATTTGTGAATACAATCTACCACTTTAAAGTCGGGTATAAATTTCTTTAGCCATATCGCCTATCCCATGGCCTAGAAGCATGCTATGAATTCTTTATACATCGTGGATGATGCAACTATTGACTGTTTAGAGCTTTTCCACGAAATAGTCCCTCCAGCAAGAGTGAAGACGTATCTTGACGTGGATTTTCTATAATCTCTGTTCCCTACAAAATCTGCGTCTGAATACCCTTTTATCTCTAGGGAATCAGATCTCCTGTATGTTAGCATGTAGTGCTTCGTGCCTTGCGCATAACACAATGGCTTCTTTGCCATCTTCCAGTATTCATGTCTGGATTCTCTTGATATCTATCGAGTACCCCGGTAACAAAAGTTAAGTTAGGGCAAGTGTACACTTGTGCATACTGTAAGCTTCCAACATCCGAAGCATATGGTACTGGTTTCATGAGATCGATCTCGTACTGGTTCTTGGGACATTGGAATTTCCTAAAACTATCGCTCTTGACTATAGGAGCAGGTGTGGCTTTACTAGCATGCATATTATACTTTTGAAGAACCTTTTCTAAATATGCTTTATGCGATAGTCCTAAGACTCCATTATTCCTATCTCGGTGAATTTCTATGCCCAACACATATGATGCTTCACCAAGATCTGTTATATCAAAATTTGAGGATAAGAACTTCTTTGTTTCTAGTAGTAGACTAACATCACTTCTAGCAAGCAGGATATCATCCACATACAAGATTAGGAAAATATATTTCCCATTTTTAAACCTTGCATAAATGCAGTTATCCTCAATATTTTCTTTGAACCCAAAACTTTTAATCGTTTGATTAAACTTTAGATACCACTGTCTAGAGGCTTGGCTTAATCCATAAATGGATTTCTTCAGGCGGCATCCCATATTTTCCTTGCCTTCCATGATAAAACCCTTGGGTTGTTTCATGTAGACCTTTTCTTTTAAATCACCATTCAGAAATTTCGTCTTGACATCCATTTGATGCAACTCTAAATCAAAATGTGCAACTAATGCCATTATGACTCTAAAGGAGTCCTTACATGAGACTGGGGAAAAGTTCTCATTGTAATCTCTCCCTTCTCTTTGTGTAAATCCTTTAGCCACAAGTCGGGCTTTGTACTTTTCTACATTCCCATTAGGGTCATACTTGGTTTTGTAGACCCATTTCCAACCTACTGTTTTGGCTCCTTTAGGAATTTCCACTAAGTCCCAAACATCTTTGGAACTCATCGATTTCATTTCATCTTCCATTGCCTCTAGCCATTTTGATGAGTTAGGGCTTTTAATGGCTTCTTCATATGTAGTGGGATCACCTTCCATATGAGCCATTTCTGTGTTATAGACTTTATAATCAGTAGAAATAGCTGATCTTCTTGTTTCATTAGATCTTCTAAAGGCCTCAGTTTCTGGTACATTTTGTGCCTCAACTTGCGGCACATCTTCTACTGTTGGCTGTTGTACCTCCCTTTCATCCTCAACAACGGGTTTAGTCGGCTCCTGACAGACAGATTCCGGGTCTTCTCCCATAGTTGTCATGGGTGGAGTTACAGCTGGTAGTGAGAAAAATGGCTCCTGAATCATCGGATTAGGTGCATGCACCCTGTTCTCCTCATGATCAATTTTCTGAGCTACCAAGCTCCCCCTCATCATTTCGTCCTCTAAGAAGACTGCATGTCTTGTTTCTACAAACTTTGTATATTTGTCTGGGCAGTAGAAACAAAAACCCTTTGATCTGTCTGGATAGCCAATGAAGTGGAAACTCACTATTTTGGGATCTAACTTTGCAATGTCTGGATTAAACATGTTGGCCTCAATGGGGCACCCCCACATGCTGAAGTGTTGTAAAGAGGGCACTCTTCCTGTCCATAGCTCGTACGGTGTTTTGGGCACCGACTTGCTTGGCACTCTATTGAGAATGTGAATGGCGGTTTTAAGCGCTTCCATTCATAATCCCAATGGCAAGGTAGAGTAACTCATCATGTTGCGCACCATATCCATCAAAGTATGGTTACGCCTTTCAACTACTCCATTTTGCTGAGGCTCGCCCGATATTGAATATTGGGCTACTATGCCAGTCTCCTGTAAGAACTTTGCAAAAGGTCCACGGACTTGGCCATATGGGGTGTGCCGACCATAGTACTCTCCCCACGGTCAGACCTTACTATCTTTATCATTTTATCATGTTGATTTTCAACTTCAGCATTGAATATTTTAAATTTATCCAATTCTTCAGATCTTTCTTTGATTGGATAAATATAACCAAAACGAGAGTAATCATTTGTGAATGTTATGAACGAGTCATATTCATCCACACTTTTCACCAGAAAAGGTCCACAAATGTCAGTGTGGATGATTTTTAGTGTGCGTGTGCTATGGATTGCACCCTTTTTGATTTGTTTTACATACTTTCCTTTAGTGCAACCTACGCATTGTTCTAAGTCTGAGAACTCTAACGAAGGAATAATTTCACTTTTGACCAATCTTTCTGTTCTCCCTCTGGAAATATGACCCAAGCGACAGTGCCTTAATTTCGATGAGTCATTAGTTCTCTTTCTTTTCTTTTGTTCTTTGTTCGACGAGGAAGCATGCTCATTCACATTGGACACATAATGCACTTTTTCACAGAGTGATAGTAAATAAAGCTCATTGTGAAGTAAAGCAACACCCACGTAAGCATTATTACACCATATGGCACACTTGTCATGTCCAAAATAACATTCATAATTGTCTTTGTCAAAACAAGAAACACTAATTATGTTTCTATGACATGAAGGAACATATAAGACATCTCTAAGTATAAGCTTGAACCCATCAGCTAACTCCAAGGAGATGTCGCCGACAGCTTCAACTTCTGCTTGGACTCCATTTGCGACTTCAATGCATCTTTCGCTTCTTTGCGTAGTCCCCGTCGAATGGAATCCCTATAAAGAGTTTGCAACATGAACAGTTGCTCCGGAGTCAATCCACCAAGTAGATTTCGAAAACTGTGTATACAAGGATTCATTCACAAAGGAAACGATGTCGTTACCTCTCTTTGTCATTATAGACTTTAGCCAAGCAGGGCAATCCTTCTTGTAGTGCCTTGTCTGCTTATAGTGGATGCAAGTGTCTTTGTCCACTAGAAAGGACTTCTGATGATAGGATGCTTTTCCATGTGGCTTTGAAGGGGAACCTTTGTTATTTTGACTGTAATTCTTTTTCTTATGGTCCTTCACATAGTTGAGAGAACCACCATGTGAGGCTTTCAGTCAGTCCTCTTCTTGGACGCACATGGCTATAGTCTTTTCTATGTCCCATGTTTCAGGTGACATATTGTAGTGTACAACAAAGGTTCAAACTCCTTTGGCAGTGAAGCCATGACCAGGTGGACCAGGAGCGCTGGTTTGATCTCCAGATCCGCATCCATTGGCTTGAGCTTTGCTGCCATATTGCTCATCTTGAGGATGTGCTCTCTTATTCCATGACCACCGCTAGTGTAATTCTCTGTTACCAGTTGCTTTATCAACTAGGTGGCATATGTCTTTGAAGAACTAGTGAACTGGTTCCTTATCTTTGTAAGCAACTCCCCTACGGAAGTGCACTCTGCAATTGAGCCCACAATGGCACTCTCAATAATAAAAAGTTCATGGCTGCGTGCAGATCGGGGAAGAAAAACGAGTGAGCGAGGGGAGACCAAAGCCCTCAGTCATCCCCCTCCCCCTTCGCATCCCTCTCTCTAGTGCTCTATACTTCAAACACAGCGACGGAGGGCCACCGGCGGCGCTCAGCCTTGCTGTCGGCGACAGGGGCGAGGACCTCCGCACCGCGCGCGCCTTCCACTTCCCGTTCCCCTTTCTTTCCCCGTGGTGAAGGTTGCTTGCGCGAGACAAAGAGAACGCAGCTGCGCCCCCCTTCTCCCCTCCGCCCGTGCAGTCAATGCCGACGGCCGCTGGCGCGGGCCGCGGTCTCTATGGCATCCGTTGCCATCCCCCTCGACGGTCGTGCGTCCACTTGGCGGTGGGCGCGCCACCGTCGAGCGGTTTGGCCGTGGTGCATTCTTTCACCCCCCGACTGTTCTTCTTCCCATGCCTCGTTAGATGCACACGGAATCGAGAGGAACGGTGCGGACGTGACGGTGGTGCACTGTGCCGGTGAGTCCGTCTTCTCCATTTCCCCATTTTTCTCTGTTAGGGTTAGGATTTCTGTTTCTTTCTTTTGCTTTTCTTTGCCACCGAAAATCCTAAGCCTACTATGGTCTGATACCATCGATAGCACAGTCAGATCGTGTAGGCTAGGGTTCCATTGATAGTGGTGATAAGAAGGGGATGAATACCTTCGATCTGGCTTGATGAACTCCCGCTGGTGGCCATGGTTGAGGTGGTGGCGACGGTGAGTAGGCAGAGAGATGGTGAGGTGATGATGGTGGCGATGTGTGTGCAGCAGTAGCGGTGGTGCTTCCCGTCACTAACAGCGCAAGACCTAGATCGGGTCGGGGTATCGATGGGAAGCCTGGCAACACGGTGAACCTCGTATTGCGTGCTGCCGGCCCCCGTCTCTTTATGTAGCGCTGCGTGACAGGGGCCCACCAACCATAATGGGTTGGGCGCCCCGATCAGGGCGCGGATCAGGGGTCCGGGGTGCCGTTGGGCCCACACGGGAGAGATCAACCTAACATGGAGGTCACTTTTATTGTGTGCTGAGAAAATACACAATCCACTCGACATACACCCACACCATTTACTTCCCTGTGTTAGCAGAGGATACCAATAAATATGCCATGTACTGATCAATTCCTTCAGTACACTGGTATATAATTCGTCACGCAACTGTCTCAATTAATACCTATACCATAAGACATTTTTTTCATATACATTGGTAATGCTACATTCATAGACATACATTACTTATTCAGTGGCATGATCCCTACATGGAGAGAAAGAAAATATGCATACTTTTCTTTGGGCAAGTAAACCTTCTTTTCAGTGTCCTGATTATCCAATTGGTCCTTTTCTTACCTATTGATTGTTATGGTTTGTCAGGAGTCCTGCCTTGACATCATAATTACCGCTTCACTTTTGTAACATAATCTATATCTATACCTTGTATATTATATTATATTATATATTATATATTTATATATATATATATACTAATAAAGTACGGATTGTTTCTGTCCGTCCGTCATTAGATTAACCTCTAAAGTTAACACAAATTACCCATTATACCACCCATGAATAAAGAAAACGATTCTTTTTTTCTTTTTAAAGTCGTGTCGTGCTTCGTTGTTTTAGTCAGAGTGATACTAATACAAAACAGAGATGCACACACAGTTGAGTGGCTAACATGTAGCAACTCTAGCTAGAATACTAGGGTTCGATCCCGAGCACATAAACATATTCTTTCATTGTCTGGGCCATGTGTGGGGCTTGACTCCCCTATTTTTTTAATTTCGTTATTTGTCTTTTCTTTTCTCATTATATTTCTTCATTCTTTAAACCAATTAGGGATTATCAAATTTTAAAAGTTGTAAGTTTTTAAAAACCTGTTCGAGAAATCATAAAATGTATGTGAATTTAAATTTTTTAAGGAAATCATTAAAAAAATGTCGATTCAAAAAATATTTGTGGTTTTACAAAACAGTTCGAAAATTTAAAAAATATTGGTTATCTGGAAAAAATGTCCATGAAATTTTAGAAAATGTTCATATGAATTACAAAACACAAATTTTAAAATTTGTACCCAAATTTTCAAAAAGCTCATCGATTCAAAAAATGTTTTTTGAGTAAAAAATTGTTCATGAATTTGAAAACTGTTCATGAATTTCAAAAAATGATCGTAAAAAAATAATGTTCGTCACTTAAAAAAACAGTTTTTTTTTAATGTTTGTCGATTCAAAAACCGTCTACCGATTCAAAAAACTTTTATATCTAGGATTTGATTAGTTTTTAGAAAGTCTTTATATGTCTAGGCGCTGGGAGTAGTTCGTGGTCGATGAGATTAGTTTTAAAAGTTTTAAAGATTCCCTAGCGCAACATAGTGAAATGGCAAGCTGATAGCCTTTGGATTTTTTATGTCAAATGTTGTCACATGGACAGCATGACCATCATTAGCAAGGGTGGGAAATAAAAATAAGTGATAACATGATGAGCCACCATGTTCAAATAAAGAACATTTATATGTCAAAGTATTGAATCATACTTATTTAGTTAGCGTATAATTTGTCTCTCTTCCGTTGCAACACACGGGCATAAAAGAAGAAAACGACCTAAGCTTGTCTGTCAAAATCGCCGTGTTGTACGGTTCTTATAAGGTGAGACCCCAAACAATAACCAGCGCGTGTGAGCTGTAGTTGCTAGAGCATCTCACCTCAACAGAAGAGACCTAGGTTCGATCCCTGGTTCCCACACCTTTTTCATTGCCTTTTCTCTTTTTATAACAACAAACACGGGTTCATGGGCCAGCCCATGTTTTATTATTTCAATTTATTTTAACCTCATTTAAATTAATTCGTGATTTTTCAGAGTTCTAAATTTTGAGTTTAAAAAAATGTTCATGAAATTATAGAATGTATGGGAATTCAAACAAAGGTTCAGGAAATCATAAAATGTTCGTGGATTCAGAAAATGTTGGTGATTTAAAAAAACTGTATGCATATTATAAAATATTCACAAAATGTCTATGAAATTTTAATTTTTTTTGAGAAAAACTAAAAAAATCACGAATTTTGCAATTTGTTCCCCATTTTCAAAAGAGTTCATCAATTCAAAAAATGTTTACTAAGTACAAAAATGTCCATGAATTTCACAAAAAAGATAAGTGGACATCAATGGACAAAATTTGATCACATGAACACCGCTTTTCTCTTTTCATAGCAGCAAACACGGGTTCATGGGCCAGCCCACGTTTTATTATTTCGATTTATTTTTTATTTCTTTAAATTAATTGGTGATTTTTCAAAAAACAATCTGTTTAAAAAAATGTTCATGAAATCATAGAATGTTTGGGAATTGAAACAAAGGTTCAGGAAATCATAAAATGTTAAAGGATTCAAAAAAATGTTGATGATTTTAACAAACTTTTAGCGTATTATAAAAGAATTCACAATTTGAAAATAATATTCAGAAAATATAAGACGTTCATGATTTTGAAAATGATCACGTATTCAAAACATATCCGTGAATTTGAAGAAAATTTCTATGAAAATTTAAAAAAATTAAGAAAAACTAAAAAATCATGATTTTCAAAATTTGTTCCCCATTTTGAAAAACGTTTATCGATTCAAGAAATGTTCACTGAGTAATAAATAGTCCATGCATTTTAGAAAAAATATAAGTGGACATCAATCAACAAAAAATGATCACATGAACATGCGACCATCATTAACTAGGGTGGGTGAAATGATAGGTGGCAACATGATGGGCCACCGTGTTAAATAGAAAAATGGAGGACACTCTTATGTCACAGTATTGAACCATATTTATTTGGTTACAACATAATATACTCGTCTCTCATTGCAACGCAAGGGCATGTTTGCTAGTGGATTTTCCAAACATTAAAAGGGTACTCCCTCCTAAATACACGTCTTTTTTAATATTTCACTGCCGACTACATACAAAACAAAATGAGTCAATATACACTTTAAAATATGCCTATATGTGGAATCTTTAAAAAGACTTGTATTTAGGAATGGAAGGAGTAGAAAAATAATTGATTGATAGGTTGGTCTAATATGATTTTATATGCCTTTGCTTAGTATTAGTTCATGTATGCTCGCTGCACATTGATCATCTATGTATATGAATGATCTTTATTGATTTCACAAGAAGGGTTCGTAAATTTGGGTCTATAGGGCTGGCATACCACAAGGCTCGGTCTTGGAACAAAAGGAGATCCGACCAGCATGCAGTTGCTGCTCCCCCAAAGAAGGGAGGTAATTGATCTTGGACTTCAGTCTTTCTGGTATTCCAACCTAGGATCGTGCAATTAGGGGAAGGAAACATCCATGGTGAACTAGCGTAAGTGCTAAATAAGTAACTATGCTGTCTTGGTTCAGTCGTGAAACTAATGTTCATTCTAAAACAATTTTATAATTGTTGTTCTCTTAGTTCAGTTTCAATTGAAGTATGAAAAGCTGGTCATAGTTTGAGAAGTGGTAAAATCCTCAGACCTTTACTGAAGCTTCTCGTGTCTGATATACTTTTATCTTTAGCTGGCGAGGAGGCTGGTGACGAAGGAGCTCGGTTCCCCATGTCTGACATAGCGCTCTAGTCGGAGTCAACTATTATGCTACTCAGTGTTGTGGTGTCTTCTCTCTGTATTGTGGCTATTCTCATAAATGTTGATTTCCATCAAAGAATCTTCTAACGAGATGGTGACAAGGACCTTTGTTACCCATGCTCGAGACAACACTTCAGCAAGCGCCGAGTACTTCCCTTTGATTATATAAGGACCTGCCTATGTGCATGACTAAAATTCAAAGATAGGCAGCACTTAACTCCGTTTTCTTGCATTTAGATAAGTGTGTGATAAGAACTTATCAGTTGTAGACACTACATATCTTGCTACCCATGGCCCATTCACTGCATTTGAACCATTTTTAACATGCAATCAGTATTGTAATTGATGTATCATGCTAGGAATTCCTGACGCGGCAAAGCATGCGTATCTGTACTATGTCTTGGTCGATGTTGGCTTTATTAATTCAAAGCGAGACGCTTCTTGTGCTTGTTTCTATAAATAAATAAAACCACTCAGCTGCCCTAGCCTATATACGAACTACAACAACAACAACAACTAGACCATAGACACTCAACTTGTTCAAGAGAAACAAATTTAGTTGTGGCCTGCCAACCAAAATGGGCCACAATAACAAAAGATGTTGTGAAACAAATCCCTACTCCTAATTGCTCAGTTGATAACATGTGTGCACGGACAATGGCTAAACCGTGGCAGCGTCAAGGACGGACGCTTCCAGATCAAGTGCTAGCCAACCGTGGCTTCATGTTCTCCTCCCGATTCGTACTCGGGTGATAACATCTATGTCTAATTTCTTGACATTACTCTGCTCAGACCTTGTCCTACATGGCGGAGCGAGATTGAGGATGTCTGCTGGTCATGTTCTCCAGTTCAAGCTCCAGACGAAAGTATTCAACACATGGTGATATCTCTTTTGTGCTTCTAAATGATGTGCACTGTCCTTTCTTGTCTATGTGTATATACAATTTTCACCACTGATTTGTGACTTCCTAATGAACCTGAAGAGTCTGTATATGCTTCCTAGAACATTATATATATTGTATTCGAGAAAAGAATATATATTTATTTTCCAAGCCGTTGATTGAATAGTTCATAGTTTTGATGACCTCTTGATTCATGTCATTAGTAGTTATTTTTCAGTACTTTTTAGAAAGGCAATATCCATTTTACTGGCCAGTGGAGTTTTCTCCAAAAATGGGACTAAAATTTTCCAGTGGGGTTTCCGATTTAACTCTTTCTAAAGCCTGTTTGTTAGAAGCTATGAAGAAAAAGGGAATAACCTTCCACTTGTCATGTACATCATCTTAAGGTCTTCTCTCTTCTATGTAAAAGTATCACAAGATTACCCAGTATATCATTTAGTGCTAGATATTCTACGTATATAATCCTTTTCTGGGTTTTAGAAATTTGTGAGAGGGATTTCTGCCTGTACGTATTAATTGAACCATATATAAAATAAAAGCAGTCAAATTTTGTCAAAGAGATTGGCCTATTAAATATAGCATTGTGGTGCCCAACACATTCTATTTCCAATTTTAGTATTCAAGTACAACGAGAAACAAGTTATATGCATATTTCTACTCACTGATGGTGTCAATCATGACTCACTTTTTTTTTGATTCAGCAGCTATGTGTTATAGGCATATTCTCAATGTAAAAACGCCCTAAACATGATGCATTGACTTATATTTTATTTTTGAAAATTTTAAATTATCGTCGTTTTGATGCTACCACCAGCATCACCACCTTATGTAGTCTGTAGTGCAATATCTGAAAGGACTTAAATTTAAGAACGGAGGGAATAGATTAGAGCTGAGTGAGAGATCATGGGGATGCGGTGTATAGATGAGCTTGGGGCAGAGAGAGGATGGTCACTTGATAGAGAAGACGGTGTGCAGGGCATGTTGCCTGTTACTGCTACTGCATGCTTGTGCCATTGTGCTATTTTGTAATATTTCTTAATTGTTAAGACATATTGCCACAATGAGATTTTGCTTCAAGTTGGGATATATGGTCATTTGTATTGCATATTACAAAAATAATGTCCACACTTGTTTTCAATCTTTTGAAAGTAAAATGTCTGTAGTATGTTTCCAATCAGCTATGTCACACGTTTGCAAATACACAACATGATTAACTTAACTTATTGGTGCTAAAAATTATTTTGAACTGGGCTCATTGAATTACTTAGATCTATTTTCCAAATTGCAGGAAAGCGGATTGGACAATGCCGCTCGCTTGGACGGCGCCACTGAAGTAATGACGCTAATGCAGAGGAGGGATGTAAAATTGCAAAGATTAGAACTTGGTCTCGCCAAAGCCCCTTCAATGATAAGGGAGACAATCAGTGCAGACAACCAGCAACCACTAACCCACAAGGATAATGTGCCACTTGGATCGGTGTATTGAAATGGCCATGCTTTTCAATGGTATGCAAAATCTTGTTGCATCTAAATACTTTACCACTAGGCATATAACTGCTAAAGTGTAGTACTGGAAGATACATCTGACTAGCTTATTCTGGGAGAGTACACACATACAATGTGGCTGAATTTGATATACGTGTCCTCATTTTATAGGAGTTACTAGGAGATGAAAAGGTTGTTTTAGGTGTACATGTACTAAGAAGACGAACGACCTATGTTCCACGATGGTACATGTCGCAGTATACTCAAAGGATGCGGGTTCATATATGCCATATGGAGATGAAGAACAGGGTGCATGAGAGACATCGAGTTTTCCCTTGTCTTCTTCCTTCAATCCCACGTCGTTAAGATTGTGAAGATTTTCTGTGAGTTGAACTTGCATGACATGGACCCTCTACAACGGACTCTTGGACTACATCAACCATTTTGTCGACCAAGTACCTGTACCGGAGCATGATCCCAGAAGTGGATCACTGCATGTTGTCCTGACATGACTGCGTAAGTGACCTTATTATAGCATTTCATGCATTTGTCCATGAATAGTGGCAGGTGTAGTTCAGTCATGTGGTTTTGTCATGCTCAACTTTGTTTATTGTGCATCAACGGCCATCAATGATAAGGATTAATATATTCAGTAAATATTATGATGTGCAACGCCAACCCATTGGAGGGATTTAACGCTTCCAATTTTGCATTGTGTATATTCAGATGATTGCACATGCATATGTTTTCTTATAAGAAAGTTTTATTTAAGATATCATCTGTGTCATGAAAAATAGTACACGTGTGAATAAAGAGAACCTATGACATATAAAATACCGAAATAAATTTGGAGGTATGCTCTATCCATGTACGTCTTCCCGTTCGTCGCATCTACATACTTGATGAAGCTTTTTGCTAATTGCGAAGCATGTGGAAGTCAGCGGTGAACACTATTTATAATTATTTCAAAAAAGTAAGTTTCAACAATTTCCATTATATTTCATGTCTGTTCCATGTAGTAATGTATGCGGGAATTATATTGATGATTTCATTTGACCTTCATATCTGCTGAATTTTCTTATCAAACAAAAAAGCTTTGTGTCTTGAGGCATTGATAGAAGCGAACATAATTCATGATGTGCAAGCCTAATACTTTGAAAATATTTTTATTGTTCAATATTCCTATGAGGGGAGTGAGTGGACCCGACAATGAGTGGCTCGACACGTCGAGTAGCTGCTGTCTATGAGGCAAATGAGTGGAGACAGCCAATTCTGTATGACGGAGGGGCTACAAGAACTCGAACGGAAGATTTCTCGCTAGCATCTGAGCAATTTATTAGCTAGATCGACACCAAAGTTCGGAAGTGAAGGCATGTCATTATTAAGAAGATCAATATAACCCATTAAAAATAGGCAAAAGAAAATTACAACAAAAAAAGAAACGAGATGGCCCTGCCCATCAGCGATTCATTGCCCAGTTTACGACGTGGTAGAATCGTTTTCCTTCGTCTTCTGGTCGCCTCGACGCCACGTCTCCTGTCTCCGAGTGCCCTAGTCGCTTGCGCCTTGCAGTTGCAGTCCGGCGCCGGCCATACGGCGTCGCTCGGCGCCTCGGCCGGCTTGTCGCCGCTGCGCGCGCCGGCGCCGCCCGGCATCCAGACAAGCAGACAGCAGTACGAGTGCCCCTACAGCCAGCCATCCATCCATCTGGCATCCGAACAGGCCCTGCATCCAGCATCCGAAGTCAAGGAAAAGTTGGTGTGCATTGATGCTACTATAAAACACATTCAAGGTGTCATAACATATTTTCAGAAGTACAGAGATGAAGGCTTTCAGGCTAGTATTGAGATAGCTAAAACCATTGCATCTGATATGGACATAGAGTCAGAATTTGCTACAAAACGTCAAAGGAAAAGAAAGAGGCAATATGATGAAATCAATGATCAAGACGAAGAAAAACAGTTGTCAGCTTTGGAATCCTTAAGAGTTACTTACTTTCTAGTCATCATTGACAAGGCAATTCTTTCATTGACCACTCGGTTTGATCAGTTGAAGAATTTTGAAAAGTTGTTTGGTTTCTTATCAATTCAAAAAATCTAAAGTCCTTAAATGATACCAGTTTACGGGAATGCTGCATTACTTTTGCAAAAGCTTTTTTCGATGATAACTCATCTGATGTTGATCTTAATGATTTTGTCTATGAGTTAAAAGTGTTGCAGGTAACTTTGCCAGATGGTTTGATGTCAGCGCTTGAGATTGTCCAGTTCGTTATGACTGTAGATTGCTATCCAAATATCTCTGTTGCATATCGGATCCTCTTAACAATGCATGTGACTGTAGCCTCAGCTGAAAGAAGTTTCTCTAAACTGAAATTACTGAAAAATTATTTGAGGTCAACTATGTTGCAAGAAAGATTGAATGGCTTGGCTATGTGCTGCATTGAGAAGGATATCTTGGACAATGTTGATCTTGATTGTGCTCTTAATGACTTTGCATCAAGAAACGCCCGGAAAAACTTTTTCTGAAGCACTAAATTATTATTGTTGCCGATGGAGTCAGTAGGAATTTGGTTCTCATTGGAGGTAATCATGTCAATGTTAGTTTCATTTTGCTATCATTTTAGTATTATTATTGTCCATTGAGTAAGTTTAAATTTAATTCTTATTGTTGTTGATGAAGTCAGTCGAATTATTATAGTCAATTTTTAAACTAAAAATGTGTGGTCTTAGGACATAGGGGCCTGCATAGGGGCACATGCCGTTGAGTTCGCCTAGGGCCTCTCGAAACATAGGGCCGGCCCTGCGAGGAGAGATGCGGTTGAGGGAGGGGAACGGAGATGCTGAGGCGAGGCAGAGGCAAGCAGCGGTGCGGGTGACGCGTCGGGGGCGAGAGAGTGGGAGGGAGTGAGAGTGAGAGACAGCGAGTGCGGCGGTGCGGCGACCGCGAGGATAAAAATGAGATAAATTTTGGAAAAAATAAGAATTCCAGTATTTTTTGTTATTCTTTTTATTTATTCTTCAAAGAGATAAGAATTGGTTTGGTGAATTGGAAACGATTTTATAGCACCCTAATATTCACCACCCGTATGGCACAATGGACATTCGACTACACGATTCTCCGGTCATACCACGAACCAGCCCACATGATCCTGTGTGAGCGAACATTAAAACTCCCACACGTCCGGATGCAGCTACGATGGCCCGCATGCCGAACCAACAACAACAACTCACCCCGTACGTGTGGCACGAAACAATTCTATCCTAACGTTTTTTATGGCAACTTTAGTTGTAAAGTATGACAACTTTCTTTTGAATGAAAGGTTTCAGTTTTTTTATCTTGGATGGCAATTTTAGTTGTAAAAGTGTGAGGACAGTGTTACTTCGTGTCACACATGTGGCACTTATCGTTTGGGTTAACTATAGTTGCCATGTCTAATTAATTGCAGTTGTCACGTGTGATTAATCCATAGTTGCCATGTATGATAAACCATAGTTGATATATGTGGTCAAACCATAATTGTCATTTATGATCAACCATAGTTGCCATGTGTGATTAACTAGTTGCCACATGTGGTCAAACCATAGTTGTCATGTATGGTCAACCATAGTTACCATGTGTGATTAACTAGTTGTCACATATGCACAACTGTAGTTGTCATCTATCACCATGTGGTACAATGGACACCTAACCATACGACTCGTCTGGTCATACCCAGGAGGCAGCCCACACGATCCTGTGTCGGCGAACATTAAAAGTGCCCACACGACGCTTGGTACTGACGTGGCTCCGTACCTAGATGACACTGCTGCAAGATTCGTTCGAATCAAAGCGAACTATGATGACTGCATTTGAACGGACTTGATAAGTGTCACAAATGTGGGCGTTATCATTTAGGAAACTAAAAGGAAGCATAGTCCTACGAGATTTGTACTAGGATGCGAAAACACGCTTATCGGGACAGAGGGAGTAGAAAAGAAAATTATCGGCAAGCACGGTACGTCCTTGTCCATGCGAACATTGTCGTTGAACAACGTGAAGACGTCGCCTCAGGCGTCGTCGGAGTAATGAGTGTGGGCGTCCCC
Organism: Hordeum marinum; assembly: GCA_022496015.1. Classification (NCBI taxonomy): domain Eukaryota; kingdom Viridiplantae; phylum Streptophyta; class Magnoliopsida; order Poales; family Poaceae; genus Hordeum; species Hordeum marinum. The sequence continues at coordinate 395,629,973 of CM039672.1, forward strand.
GAAGAGGAACATCGACACCACGGACTGGTCATGTGCGCCCATCTGATACATCTCCAACGTATCTACTTTTCCAATCACTTGCTCTTATTTTAGACACTAATTTGCATGATTTGAATGGAACTAGCCCAGACTGACGCTATTTTCAGTAGAACTACCTTGGTGTTGTTTTTTATGCAAAAAATAAAAGTTCTTGGAATCAAATGAAACTTTTTGAGGAAATATTTTGGAATATACAAAAAAATATTGGAGTGAAGACCTGCCTGCACCTACAGCACATGCCGACGTGCGATTCACCACCGGTCTGGATCTGCACCGCGACAGCGCTGACCGGTGACTCGACGACGGCGCCTCCCAGGATCCCACCTCCCGAATGTGACTTACTTCCCCGCCGATCGAGACGCCATCATCCTCGCTCGCTGCAGGCTACACTGATGTCCACCGACGACCCTTCTTGCTCGTTGCACTGCTGTCTGCCTACTGCCCGACTCCAGCCTCCATCATCATGCATTGTAAAGCATGCCTCTTCCTCCCTCCCTTCCTCCTTGGCTCCTTCTACTCAAAATCTGAAATGCTAGTGTTATCGTGAGTATTTGTGGTTTGTGATGATTTGCATGCATGTAACTATGACCAATGATCAAAATTAAGTTGCTGCTATTGTGAGTCGGAGCTTTTGTTGTTGTAGAGTAAAACTATGTGCTGCTACTGCCCACCCCACTTCACAAGATTGATGGAAAAAATGACTTGAGTTGCTATTGTACAAATCTATGTGGTGCTCCTGCTATATTTATGAAATTTTTTGAGTTGTGCAACTGATGTTAGTTGTGTATTATTGTTGTTGTTGACTGTTTTAGTACTTTTAGATGGCACTATTGTAGAAAATGTTTTATTATAGATAATGACATAATGTGTGATAATAAACTGTGAGATGTAGCTTCGTGTGTTCTCTATATATGTATTATACATGTCTTAGATGCTCTTGTAAATGTTTTATTATATAAGTTTCAGCTGTTGTAGCTTTCTTTATTCTCAATTTTAATCTATTTGACCAAATTTTCTATCTACTTGTCTTACAATAGATGACTGAATCTGGTCTGGGCAATGCAATTTTGACAATGGATTTTGATAGTTCACAACCATCGCATGAGTTTTGCTCTGGTTCCCAACCATCAACTGAGCAGTCTTCACATGCAAATGCAGCCAATGTTTTTTTATGGCATAACGCGTTTTATAGCGGCCGCGCGCCCTTCATAACATTATAACGCCTATGGCGTATGGCATGGAAACATCATAGACACAACCTAATATTGTATGATAGCAAATTAAGTCATAACTTCATAGACATAACCTAAGTCTCTGGAAGATCTGGAGGGGAAAGGGGGTGACGCGAGGAGGGGAAAGGGATCACAGGAAGAGAGGGTCATTGTAGGGGTGGAGGAGAGGTAGTGCTGTGATGGAGCTTGTTGTTTTTGGCTGGTCACCACAGAGGACATGGTCAAGGTACAGAAAAGTTTCACACTGACATAACCTCTCTCTCTCTCTCTCTCTCTCTTCCCACCCAATCCCCTTTTCCTACCCGCCACTGACTTCCCTCGTGCTCCAATCCCCCCGCCCTTTTCTCTCCCCATCCCCTTTCCCTTCCGCTATCAGCTGGTCCCCGCGCGGGCCAACTCTCCTAGCCCATGGCGTCCAGTTTTGGGCATGGCGAAAAAACACGCATCATATAGACGGTATGGGGATGCCTGAGGGATCACTAGAAGAGTGTCTAGAGGGGGGGGGTGAATAGACTACTAGCAGTAATTTAAAACCTAACTTTTCCCAAGTTAATTGGTTGACAGATTTTAACAGTTTTAGAAAAGCTAGCAAGTCTAACAACCCTACACATGCATGTTAACAAATATGGCAACGAAAAGTAAAGGCATTGCATATGAAGTAAAGTGTTGAGATAGGTAGATCAAACGCAGTTGTAGACACGATGATTTTTCCCGTGGTCCCGATAGGTGGCGCTACGTACATCCATGTTTATGGAGTCTTCAACCCACAGAGGGTAACGGTCGCGAGAGTCCACGGAGGGCTCCACCCAAAAGGGTCCACGAAGTAGCAACCTTGACTATTCCATAACGGTTTCCGTCCACGAAGGACTAGCCTCACTATGGTTAGATCTTCACGAAGTAGGCGATCTACTTGCCCTTACAAACTTCTTGGTTTACTCCAAAACACGAAGTAGGAGGCTCCCAAGCGACACCTAACCAATCTAGGAAGCACCACCCTCCAAAAGGTAATAGGCTCGGTAATGACGATGAACTACTTGCTCTTGTGCTTCAAGATGATAGACTCCTCAGCACCCAATCACTCTCTCATAGATTTGGCATGGTGGAAGAGATGGGATTGGTGGAAAGCTACTTGGGGAGGCTAGAAATCAAGATCCATATGATTGGAGTGGAAGATCTTGACCTCAACACAAGGGTAGGTGGTTCTCTCTAAAAAAATCTGATAGGATAGGTATGGAATAGTCCTGAGTGCTTCTCTTTAGAGTAAGTGGTGGTGAAGGGGTATATATAGGCATCCCCAAAAATCCAACCGTTACATAAAAAATGACCAACTCGGTGACACCGATGTGTTAATCTCGGTGGTACCGAAGTGACCAAAAGGTGACAACTTTTGAATCTCGGTAAAGCCGATATAGGAAACTTGGTTGCACCGATAAGGTGACCAATGGTCAGATTTCCAATCTCGGTGATGCCGATCCAACATTCTCGGTGGGACCGAAAATGTGAATTTGCATAACAGAAAGTTGGCAACCTAAACTCGGTGGCACCGGTATGGAATCGGTTGCACCGAAATGGCTAGGGTTTGGCTGAGTCTGTCTAGGTTCTGGAATCGGTGGCACCGGTATGGGAAAGTTGCTTGCACCGATTTTGAGTGTTAGGTATAGAACAAACTTTGGTGGGAGAGTTTGTGGATGTTTTTGGCGACTATCACGTGTGCACGTTTGAGCATATTGTTCACCAACAAAACCTTACCCCCTTTTAATAGTATTGGTTTTCCTCTGGACTCAAAGTGATTTATCACAAATATTAAATGTAGAGTCCTCTTGCTTGAAGCTTGGCCAATCTATTTCCTTGCATCTTGGGGTATGTCCACAATCTCCTTTTTCCAATCCTCTCTATAGACTGTATCTGAAATACACTAGGTAAAAGTACCAGTCCAAGAGACAATGTATGTTGTCATGAATTATCAAAACCACCAAGGGAGCATGTTGTGCTTTCAATCTCCCCTTTTTTGGTAATTGATGACAACATACAATCAAAGCTTCAAATAAAGATATGCATGGTTATACTGAAGACTTTGAGAGACACATGACTTAGACTTGCTCCCCCTAAATGTGTGCAATCCTTTAAAGGATAGTTGCTTTTGAATGCATGAACACACATAAGGTAGAAGGGATATAACAGGTCATCTGTATCTTGGCTATATGCATCAAATATATATGAATGAGATGTATGTTTGTTCAAGACATCACTCTTGAAAACAATATGTGCAAGAAGCAAGAGATCATCTTGACCAAGGATATGATGCATATACTTACCTTGATTTCTTGAGCATCCTGATAATAGAAACACACTTGAGAAAACAATGTTCGGAAACACAAGAGTATTCTACCAAACAGCAAGGCAATAGAACTCAAAATTGGCAAGATATGGAGGACATATAGAAGATAGTATTCTTTAGAATTGATATGTCTCCAAAATCATTTAGAATTTTCTCACCGTAGATATGAAATAGATTATACTCTCCCCCTGAATCTTAGCATGTAGATATTAGGATTGGATAAGGTGATACAGGTCAAAGATTTTCTTCTCCCCCTACTTCAATATTCTCCCACTGTTTATAAAGGTATGAGTATTGATATTGGATCTCCCCCTTGATCATTCTCCCCCTTTGCATAAGCATGTATCTCCCCTTTAGCATGAAGCTTTGGTATTCTCCCCCTTTGGCATTAATTTCCAAAAAGGTTAAAAACAGGGATAGATACAGGGATCAATGACTGAGAAGGGATCCTTGAGAACAAGGGTCATCGAAATGTAGGATTCATAGAAATGAAAAATGAGAGTCATGGAAAATGACTTGTTCTTCTCCTCCTTTCTTCATTAAAGATAGGGATCCTGGAATGAAGAAAATCTCTCCTCAACATTAACTTTAGTTCTTCTCCCCCTAAGTAATACAAAGTTTTTTTAAAAGGATCATCGAAGTAACAGAAGTATTGCAAGAAAGATCACTAAGAAAACAGAGAATTTGCAAATGTGAATTCAAATGAGACAGAATGAAAATCGGTGACTCCGAGATAGATAGATCGGTGGTACCGAGATTTGTAGTGCAACTTGTCTGCAATTTCGGTAGACCCGAGATATCTGAGTTGGTGGCTCCGAAAGAGAAACCAACTTTCTGTTTTCATAGAGTCAAGAAAAAAAATTCAATGAAATATGAAGTTTTTACAAGGGATATCAACTAGAGAAGATTGGAGTAGTTATGAGAAATCATGCAATAGAGAGCAAACCACACCAGATTCTTAACTAGATGATGGGCGGTGACCAGGTCACCTATATTAGAGTATATCGACTTAGGAGCCAAGCAAGAATACTTGATCATAGGTCATACTATATGTTAAGCTCGGAATGGGGTTACCATTTTTCGATTAAGCGTTTTAATGTCTTCATGTCGCTTGAGTTGCTTTAGCTCATTTCTTGGAGTAAAGCTTTTTCAAGGACATGAGTACATACCTTTGAGTGATGTTGATGACGTAGCTTGTAGATGACCTTGTTGAGGATGCTCGAGGTTGATGAAGATCATCTTGAGTTTTGAGCAATCCTTCTTGTTCTAGTGCACTGGTTACCTACAAAGATTAGTCATGCAAGGAAGAACAATAGATATATCCTATTGACATGATACCAATTGAGAGTGTGCAATTTTGATCAAGTATATGTCAAGGATATGGTTGAGTGGCCTTCTTCCTTCCATCATCAAGAGGGGTTGTGGATACTTGGTAATGACAAGATTTCTTATGATTGGAGTTGATGGCAATCTTGTGGAATCAAGTTTTTCCAAGTACCTACAAGAGATTAGATGTAATACAAGGGAGAATAGAATTCCATGGCATAAGATGAAATGTTAAGATACATGGAAATATCAAGAAAGCTCATGCCCTTGCATGCGACCGTGTGAGTCTAGCTCAAGTTTGAAGCATCGATGATGTTCAACTCACTCCTCAAGTGACAAAATGTCTTCTCATCAAGTGTCTTAGTAAAGATATCGGCCAACTGCTTGTTAGTGCGAACATGCTTAAGGTTAATATCTCCTTTGGCAACATGATCACGAATGAAATGATGTCGAACTTGAATATGCTTAGTTCAAGAATGTTGCACATGATTATGACCAATTTTAATAGCACTTTCATTGTCACAAAGTAATGGAACATTTTTAACATGAATTCCATAATCCTTAAGTGTTTGTGTCATCCAAAGAAGTTGCGCACAACCAGATCCAGCAGCAATATACTCAACTTCGGCAGTCGATAGAGATTTTGAGTTTTGTTTCTGAGAGGACCAAGATACAAGAGATCTGCCCAGAAATTGACAAGTACCCGAGGTGGATTTTCTATCAACCTTGTCACCGGCATATTCTGAATCAGAATAGCCAACAAGGTCAAAACAAGATCCCTTGGGATACCAAATGCCAAAAATTGATGTTTGTATCAAGTATCTCACAATGCGTTTTACAGCTAAAAGATGACATTCTTTCAGTGCAGCTTGATATCTAGCACACATGCAAACACTAAGCATAATATCGGGACGAGATGCACATAGATATAACAATGAACCAATCATAGATCTATAAACTTTCTAATCAACCGGCTCATCCTCTTTGGTAAGATCAACATGTTCGCTAGTAGGCATAGGGGTTTTCATACCTTTGCACTCCTGCATGTTGAACTTTTTGATCAAGTCCTTGGTATACTTAGTTTGAGAGATGAAAGTTCCTTCTTTTGATTGCTTGATTTGCAAGCCAAGAAAGAATTTTAGTGCACACATCATGGACATCTCATACTTCTCGGACATCAACCTTCCAAATCTTTCACTAAATTGAGGGTTAGTGGAACCAAAGATAATATCATCCACATAGATTTGGCACACAAATAATTCACCATTAACTCTCTTAATGAATAAGGTTGCATCAATTTTACCAATTTCAAAACCTTTTTCGATAAGAAACTTCGTTAAACATTTATACCAAACACGAGGGGCTTGCTTAAGACCATAAAGAGCTTTACGAAGCTTGTAAACATGATTAGGTTTCTTAGGATTCACAAAGCCAGGTGGTTGCTTAACATAAACCTCTTCTTCAATCTCACCATTTAAAAATGCACTTTTAATATCCATTTGATATAGCGTGATATTATGGTGATTGGCATAAGCAAGAAGAATGCGAATAGCTTCAAGTCTAGCGACGGGGGCGTAGGTCTCATCGTAGTCCATACCTTCAACTTGCATATATCCTTGAGCTATGAGGCGAGCCTTGTTGCACACTACTTGACCGTCTTCGTCTTGCTTGTTCCGAAATACCCATTTGGTTCCGATGATGTTGTGTTCATCCTCGGGCTTCTCCACGAGTGTCCACACTTCGTTCCTTTTGAAGTTGTGAAGCTCTTCATGCATAGCGTTCAACCAATCCGCGTCTTCAAGAGCTTGTTCTACCTTCAAGGGATCAATGCTAGAGATGAAAGAATAATGCTCATAGAAGTATGCTAGACGAGGTTTAGAGCGAGTGATCCTCCCCGTTTGTATATCACCAAAGATTTGGTTTAGGGGATGGTTCTTGGTCACTTGTGCTCAAACTCGGGTCAACTTCCGATTGTTGGTTGGTGTAGTTTCTTCTTCATCATCATCTCCTTCATCTTCGTTGTTGTTGAAGGTGTCGTTCCCTTGAGGTGGTGGTGAAGGAGGTTGTGGTGGATCTTCATGATGCACTTCCTCCTCTTCATCATCTTGCCGTGTACCGCTTGTGGATGCCTCCATGTCATGTTGTGGTTCACCTTGTCGTGAGGTAGGGGCTTCCACTTGAGTTGATGAAGTACTTTCCTTCACCTCCATGGGACGAATCTTGCCGATGGGTAAATCTAGGATAGCTTCCGAAGGGTTCTTATCACCTACATCATTTGGCAATTATTTGACTTGCAAACCATTAGATTCATTAAAATTCACATCTACCGTCTCTTCAACTTTTCGAGTGAAGTTGTTGTAGACATGATAGGTGTGAGAGTTCGATCCATAACCAAGTAGGAATCCTTCATGAGATTTAGGAGCAAATTTAGTACGACGATGCTTATCAACAATGTAGCACTTGGAGCCGAATACCCGAAAGTATCCAACTTGGGGTTTGTTACCGGTGAGTAGTTCGTATGCCGTTTTACCGAGAAGCTTGTGCAGGTAAAGTCGGTTTGTGGCATGACATGTTGATTCCACGGCTTCTTCCCAAAGTGTTTTGGCATCTTGTATTCGTCAAGCATCATTCTTGCCATCTCAATGAGTGTTCGGTTCTTCCTCTCAACAACTCCATTTTGTTGAGGTGTGTACATAGCCGAGAACTCATGTGAGACACCTTCTTAATCAAGAAAGGTATCAACATGGGTGTTCTTGAACTCCGGTCCGTTATCGCTTCGAACCTTCTTGATCTTCACTTCAAACTGATTTTGCTCTTTGCGAGCGAAGTTCTTGAAGATCTTTTGAACCTGCAACTTATCATCAAGAAAGAATACCCACGTAAATCTGGAAAAATCATCAACTATAACTAGACCATAGGAATTTCCACCGAGACTCTTGTAAGCATTGGGACCGAAAAGATCCATGTGAAGTAACTCGAGTGGTCTCCTAGTAGTCATGATATTCTTAACAGGATGACTTCCACCTACTTGCTTTCCAGCTTGACAGGCACTACAAAGTCTATCTTTGTCAAAGACAACATCTTTAACACCAAGTATATGATCACCTTTGATAAGTTTGTCTAAAGTACGCATGCCAACATGTCCTAATCTTCTATGCCAAAGCCAACCTTTAGAAGATTTAGCACTTAAACAAGTGCGAGGTTTGGATCTCTTAGTGCAATCGACAATGTATAGATCACCTCTACGGATACCGGTAAAGAACATTTTATGATTATCTTGACGAAACACTTGGCAATCTATTTTCGTGAATAACACATTGAAACCGAAGTCGGCAAGTCTAGACACGGAAAGAAGATTATAGCCAAGAGATTCAAGAAGCATAACATTTTGAATAGAACTATCATGGGATATGGCCACCTTACCAAGACCAAGTACCTTACCCTTGGAGTTGTCTCCAAATGTTACGTACCTTCGTGGTCCATGGTTTGGTGTAATCTCTTCAAACATTTCTCTATCTTCGGTCATATGATCGGTACATCCGCTATCAAGAATCCACTCTTTTCCTCCAGACATGTAAACCTTGAAGTTTGCCATGAGAATTAGATTCTTCATAATCTTCTCATACTCGATGTCGAACAGCTCATCTTCATCATAGTAGCCATGTTCCACATTGTCATCATCAAGTGGAAAATCCTCGTCATAAAGAACAAGAGATTCGTTAGGATGGTGATCATGACAATGTTCAAGTTTATGAATGCGAAGGGCGTCTATGATGATATTGTTGATAGTTGTGACATCTCCTTTAGCATGCATGAGATCTCTAAGCTCAAATAGACAAGCATCAAATTTAGGATCACTAGGCGACATTTTGTGAAAGGCAATGGTTTTATGAAGAATTTCATCAAGATTGCTTAACGAATAATTTGGATATCGTTTCTCCAAATCATTCCACAAAGTGTAAGCACATGCAAAATTAATCATTTGGTTAAGCATATTTCTAGGCAATGCTCGAATAATGAGATTGATAGTTCTAAGATTGCATAGCATATCAATTTCCTCTTCGTGTGTGGGATGCAAAGGATCAATAGGAGGCTCATAGGGGCGCATAACATATTTGCTCAATTGAAATTCATTAAACAGCTCAAGCATCAAAGATTTCCATTGACTATAGTACACTCCATCAAGAATGGGCACTCTACAACTCAAACTCCCTATACTAGACACATCCATCTTATTCCTCGGTGATTAAATCGAAGCAATGGAGACCAATGCTCTGATACCAATTGAGGTATAACTAGAAGAATATCTAGAGGGGGGTGAATAGACTACCAGCAGTAATTTAAAACCTAAATTTTCCCAAGTTAATTGGTTGGCAGATTTTAATAGTTTTAGCAAAGCTAGAAAGTCTAACAGCCCTACACATGCATGTCAACAAATATGGTAGCGGAAAGTAAAGAAATTGCATATAAAGTAAAGTGTTGAGATAGGTAGATCAAATGCAGTTGTAGACACGGTGATTTTTCCTGTGGTTCCGATAGGTGGCGCTATCGTACATCCACGTTTATGGAGTCTTCAACTCATGAAGGGTAACGATCGCGGGAGTCCACAAAGGGCTCCACCCAAAAGGGTCCACGAAGTAGCAACCTTGACTATTCCATAACGGCTTCTGTCCACAAAGGACTAGCCTCACTATGGGTAAATCTTAACGAAGTAGGTGATCTCCTTGCCCTTACAAACTTCTTGGTTCACTCCACAACACGAAGTAGGAGGCTCCCAAGCGACACCTAACCAATCTAGGAGGCTCGACCCTCCAAAAGGTAATAGGCTCGGTAATGACGATGAACTCCTTGCTCGTGTGCTTCACGATGATAGACTCCCCAGAACCCAATCACTCTCTCACAGATTTGGCATGGTGGAAGAGATGGGGTTGGTGAAAAGCTACTTGGGGAGGCTAGAGATCAAGATGCATATGATTGCAGTGGAAGATCTTGACCTCAACACAAGGGTAGGTGATTCTCTCTCAGAAAATCTAATAGGATAGGTATGGAATAGTTCTGAGTGCTTCTCTCTCGAGTAGGTGGTGGTGAAAGGGTATATATAGGCATCCCCAAATATCCAACCGTTACACACAAAATGACCAACTCGGTGACACCGATGTGTTAATCTTGGTGGTACCAAATGTGACCAAAAAGTGGCAACTTTTGAATCTCGGTGGGACCGATATAGGAAACTCGGTTGCACCGATAAGGTGACCAACAGTTAGATTTCCAATCTCGGTGACGCTGATCCAACATTCTCGGTGGGACCGAAAATGTGAATTTGCATAACAGAAAGTTGGCAACCTAAACTCGGTGGCACCGGTATGGAATCAGTTACACCGAAGTGGCTAGGGTTTGGCTGAGTCTATCTAGGTTCTGGAATCGGTGGCACCGGTATGGGAAAGTTGGTTGCACCTATTTTGAGTGTTAGGTATAGAACAGACTTTGGTGGGAGAGTTTGTGGATGTTTTTGGCGACTATCACGTGTGCAACAAAACCTTACCCCCTTTTAATAGTATTGGTTTTCCTATGGACTCAAAGTGATTTCTCACAAATATAAAATGTAGAGTCCCCTTGCTTGAAGCTTGGCCAATCTATTTCCTTGCATCTTGGGGTATGTCCACAATCTCCTTTTGCCAATCCTCTCTATAGACTGTATCTGAAATACACTAGGTAAAAGTATCAGTCCAAGAGACAATGTATGTTGTCATGAATTATCAAAACCACCAAGGGAGCATGTTGTGCTTTGAATGCCACACATGTATGGCGGACACCACATGCCAAAATTATTGCGAGCCTGGATGCTTCAGGGTGGGACTGCGCCATACCTTTATATCGTCGCTATAGCGACGACATAACGACCCCTTTAAAACCATGAATGCAACACATGTTGGAAATATGCCCTAGAGGAAATAATAAATTAGTTATTATCATATTTCCTTGTTCATGATAATCGTTCATTATCCATGCTATAATTGTATTTATTGGAAACTCGAATACATGTGTGGGTACATAGACAACACTGTGTCCCTAGTGAGCCTCTAATACACTAGCTAGCTGATCAAAGATGGTCAAGGTTTCCTCGCCATATACATGAGTTGTCATTTGATAATGAGATCACACCATTAGGAGAATGATGTGATCTACAAGAACCAAACTATGAACATAGCATATGATCGTGTCAGTTTATTTGCATGATTTGGATGGAACTAGCCCAGAGTGATGCTATTTTTAGCAGAACTGCCATGGTGTTGTTTTCTTATGCAAAAAATAAAAAGTTCTTCGAATCGAATGAAACTTTTTGAAGAAATATTTTGGAATATATAAAAAATATTGGAGTGAAGACCTGGATGCACCTACAGCACACGCCGATGTGCGGTTCACCACCGGTCTGCATCTGCGCCACGACGGCGCTGACCGGCGACTCAACGACGGCGCCTCCGAGGCTCCCACCTCCCGAACGTGACTTACTTCCCCGCCGACTAAGACGCTGTCATTCTTGCTCGCTGCAGGCTGCACTACTGTCTGTCGACAGCCCTTCTCGCTGGCTACACTGTTATCCGCCGACTACTCGACTCCAGCCTCCATCATCAAGCATTGTAAAGCATGCCTCTTCCTCCCTCCCTTCCTCCTTGGCTCCTTCTACTAAAAATATGAAATGCTACTGTTACCGTGAGTATTTGTGGTTTGTGTTGATTTGCATGCATATAAGTATGACTAGTGATCAAAATTGAGTTGCTGCTGTTGTGAGTCGGAGCTCCTGTTGTTGTAGAGTAAAACTATGTGTTGCTACTCTATTGTACAAATCTACATGGTGCTCCTGCTATATTGATGATTTTTTTGAGTTGTGCAATTGATGTTAGTTGTGTATTATTGTTATTGTTGACTGTTTTAGTACTTTTAGATGGCACTGTTGCAGCAAATGTTTTATTGTAGATAATGACACAATGTGTGATAATAAACTGTGAGCTGTAGCTTCATGTGTTCTCTATATATGTATTATACATGTCTTAGATGCTCTTGTAAATGTTTTATTATATAACTTTCAGCTGTTGTAGCTTTCTTTATTCTCTATTTTAATCTATTTGACCAAATTTGCTATCTACTTGTCTTACAACAGATGACTGAATCTGGTGTGGGCAACGCAATTGTGACAATGGATTTTAACAGTTCACAACCATCACATGAGTTTTGCTTTGGTTCCCAACCATCAAAAGAGCAGTCTTCACATGCAAATGCACCCAATGTTTTTATGGCGTAACGAATTTTATAGCGATCGACGCCCTTCATAACATTATAGCGCTTATGGCGTATGGCATGGCGACATCATAGACACAACCTAATATTGTATGATAGAAAATTAAATCATAACTTCATTGACATAATCTAAGTCTCTCGAAGATCTAGAGGGGAAAGGGGGGTGATGTCAGGAGGGGAAAGGGATCACAGGAGGAGAGGGTCGTTGCGGGGTGGAGGAGAGGTAGTGCTGAGCTGTAGCTTGCTGTTTTTGGCTAGTCACCATAGAGGACAAGGTCAAGGTACACAAAAGATTCACCCTAACATGACCTCTCTCTCCCTCTCTCTCTTTTCCCTCCCAATCCCCTTTTTCTTCCCACCACTGATTTCCCTCGCGCTCCAATCCCCGTGCCCTTTTTTCTTTCCCATCCCTTTTCCCTTCCGCTGTCAGTTGTTCCCCGCGCAAGCCAACTCTCGTAGCCCATGGCGTCCAGTTTTGGGCATGGCGACAAAACATGCATCATATAGACGGTATGGGGACGCCACGCATGTATGGTGGACGCCACATGCCAAAATTATTGCGAGCCTGGACGCTTCAGTGTGGGACTGTGCCATACCTTTATATCATCGCTATAGCGACAAGATAATGACCCCTTTAAAACCATGAATGCAACACATGTTGGAAATATTCCCTAGAGGCAATAACAAATTAGTTATTATCATATTTCCTTGTTCATGACAATTGTTCATTATCCATGCTATAATTGCATTTATTGGAAACTCGAATACATGTGTGGGTACATAGACAACACTATGTACCTAGTCTGCCCCTAATACACTAGCCCATTGATCAAAGATGGTCAAGGTTTCCTGGCCATAGACATGAGTTGTCATTTGATAACGAGATCACATCATTAGGAGAATGATGTGATCTACAAGACCCAAACTATGAACGTAGCATATGACCGTGTTAGTTTATTGCTTTTGTTTTCTGCAGATCAAATATATGTTCCTATGACCATGAGAGCATGCAACTCAGTAACACCAAAGGAGTACCTTGTGTGTATCGAATGTCGCGACATAACCGGGTGACTAGATAGGTGCTCTACAGGTATCTCTGAGTGTGTCTGTTGGGTTGACGTGGATGGAGACTGGGATTTGTCACTCCGTATGACAGAGAGGTATCTCCGGCCCACTCAGGTAATACAGCATCACAAGAAGCTTGCAAGCAATGTGACTAAGGAGTTATTCACACGATCTTGTATTACGGAAGGAGTAAAGAGACTTGTCGGTAATGAGATTGAACTAGGTATGGAGATACCGACGATCGAATCTCGGGCAAGTAACATATCAATGGACAAAGGGAACTGCATACGAGATTGTCTCAATCTTTGACATCATGATTCGACTGATAAAGATCTTCGTAGAATAAGTAGGAACCAATATGGGCATCGAGGTCCCGCTATTGTTTATTGACAGTAGAGTTGTCTCGGTCATGTCTACATAGTTCTCGAACCTGCAGGGTCTGCACACTTAACATTCAGTGACGATTTGGTATTGTTGATTTATGTATGTTGGTGATTGAAGGTTGTTCAGAGTCCCGGATGAGAACCCGAACGTCACGAGGAGCTCCGGAAAGGTCCGGAGGTAAAGATTTATATATGGGAAGTCATATTTTGGCTACCGAAAATGTTTTGGGTTTTCCGGTATTGTACCGGGAAGCTTCCGGAAGGTTCTGAAAGGTTCCAGAGGGTTCTAAAGGAGTCCGGAAGGGTCCCTCAGCCCCTAGTACATGCATGGGATGTAGGGGTGTGTCTAAGCCTTGTTGGGCCAGCCTCAAGGGCCCATGCGGCTAGGGGGTAGGAAACCCTAAAGGGAAAGGCACCTAGGAGGTGTCTTGGGAAGGGAGGACTCCTTCCTCCTGGCCGCCACCCACTTTCTTGGAGGAAGGGATAGAGCTGCGCCCCATCTACCCCCTCCTCCTATATATAGAGAAAGGGAGAGGGAGGGAAGTAACACCCTAAGGCATAGGTGTGCCCCTCCCTCTCTCCCTAGATCTTTTTCTCCACCGAAAACGCATCTACGACAACGCTTGGTGAAGCTTTGCTAAGATTGCTCCACCACCACCGCTACCACGTCGTCGTGCTGCCGAAGAACACATCTACCTATCCAACCTTGTTTGCTGGATCAAGAAGGCGGAGACGTCATCGAGTTATATGTGTGCTGAACGCGAAGGTATCGTCCGTTCGGCGCTAGATCAGGGCGGATCGTGATTGGATCACGGGACGGATTGCAATTTGGATCACGACGACGTTCGACGACATCAACCGCGTTACTTAATGTCTCCCGCTTAGCGATCTACAAGGATATGTACATCCACTCTCCTGCTCATAGCTGTTGATCTCCATAAATAGATCTTGGGTGTCTGTAGGCAAAAAATTGTTTCCCATGCAATAAACTGACATGATCAACTACTATGCTTACGGTTGGGTCTTGTCCGGCACGTCATTCTCCTAATGATGTGATCCCGTTATCAAATGACAACTCATGTCTATGGTTAGGAAACCTTTAACATCTTTGATCAACGAGCTATTCTAGTAGAGACTCACTAGGTACATGGGGTTGTCTATGTATCCACACATGTATTTGAGTTTCTGATCAATACAATTCTAGCATGGATAACAGACGTTTATCATGAACAAGGAAATAAGATAATAACCAATTTATTATTGCCCCTAGGGAATATTTCCAACAGTCTCCACTTCCACTAGACTCAATAATCTAGTTCACATCACCATGTGATTTACACCCACTGAGTTCTAGGGTTTGATCATGTTTTGCTTGTGAGAGAGGCTTTATAGTCAACGGGTGTGCAACATTGAGATCCGTGCGCACTTTGCATATCTTGATGTCATATCATAGATGCTGCTACTACGCCTCACTTGGAGATGTTCCAAATGGCTGATCCACTATATGTATCCGGTCTGCTACTCAGAGTCATCCTGATTGGTGTCAAAGCTTGCATCGACGTAACCCTTTATGATGAACTCTTTATCACCTCCATAATCAGGATACATCTCCTTAGTCCTCTAGTTACTAAGGATAATTTTTGACGTTGTGTAGTGATCCACTCCTGGATTACTCTTGTACCCCCTTGCCAGACACGTGGCAAGGCACACATTGGTGTGGTACACATCATGACATACTGTATAGAGCCTATGGCTAAGGCATAGGGGATGGCCTTCGTCCTTTCTCTTTCTTCTACCGTGGTCGAGCATTGAGTCTTTACTCAACTTCACATCTTATAACACAGGCAAGAACTCCTTCTTTGGTTGTTCCAGTTTGAACTCCTTGAAAATCTTGTCAAGGTGTGTGCTTTGTGAAAGTCTTATCAGACGTCTTGATCTATCTCTATAGATCTTGATGCCCAATATATAAGCAGCTTTATCTGGGTCTTCCTATGAAAAACTCATTTGAAACAACCCTTTATTCTTTATAGAAATTCTACATTATTTCCGATCAACAATATGTCATCTACATATAATTGTGAGATATTCTATAGTGCTCCCACTCGCTTTCTTGTAAATACAGGTTTCTTATAAACTTTGTATAAACCAAAAAGCTTTGATTACCTCATCAAAAGGTATATTCCAACTCTTAGATGCTTGCTCCAGTCCATAAATGGATCATTAGAGGTCTCATGCCTTTAGCATCCTTACGATTGACAAAACCTTTAGGTTGTATCACATACAACCTTTCCTCAAGGAAATCATTAAGGAAACAATGTTTTGACACCCATCTACCAGATTTCATAATTGAAAATGCAACAACTGCTAACATAATTCCAACATATTTTAGCATCACTACGGGTGAGAGAGACTCATCGTAGTCAACTCCTTGAACTTGTTGGAAACTTCTTTGCGATAAGTCGACCTTTATAAATGGTGACATTCACCATCAGCGTCTGTCTTCTTCATAAGGTCCATTTGTACTTAACGACCTGTCGTTCTATGGGCAAGTCCACCAAAGTCCTTACTTGGTTTTCATACATGTATCCTTATCTTGGATTTTTCATGGCTCCTAGCCATTTGTTGGAATCCGAGCCCACCATCACTTCTTCATAGTTCGAAAGATCATCGTTCTCTAACAACATGATTTTGAAGACATGATTGCCATACCACTCATGGGCAGTATGATTCCTTGTTGACCTACGAGGCTCGGTAGTAACTTGATCCGAAGTGTCATGATCATCTTCATTAAATTCCTCTTCATTTGGTGTAGACGCTACAGGAACAACTTTCTGCGACGTGCTACCATCCAACTGAAGTGAAGGTTCTATAACTTCATCAAGTTCTACTTTCCTCCCACTCAATTCTTTCGATAGAAACTCTTTTTCGAGAAAGGACCCATTTTTAGCAACAAACACTTTGCCCTTGGATCTGAGATAGAAGGTATACCCAACTACTTCCTTAGGGTATTCTATGAAGATGCATTTGTCCACTTTGGGTTTGAGCTCATTAGGTTGAAACCTTTTTCGCATAACCGTTGCAATCCCAAACATCAAGAAACAACAACTTAGGTTTCTTGCCAAACCATAATTCATACGGTGTCGTCTCAACAGACTTTGATGGTGCCCTATTTAAAGTGAATGTATTTGTCTCTTATGCATAACCACAAACTATAGTGGCAAATTGGTAAGAGACATCATGGTTCGCATCATATCCATTAGATCATGACTACCACGTTCGGACAACCCATCATACTGTTGGAAATATGCCCTAGAGGCAATAAATAAAGTGTTTATTATTATATTTCCTTGTTCATGATAATTGTTTATTATCCATGCTAGAATTGTATTAATTGGAAACATCGATACATGTGTGGATACATAGACAAACACGATGTCCCTAGTATGCCTCTAGTGAACTAGCTCGTTGATCGAAAGATGGTTAAGGTTTCCTAGCCATGGACATGAGATGTCATTTGATAACGGGATCACATCATTAGGAGAATGATGTGATGGACAAGACCCAAAACTACAAACGTAGCTTATGATCGTGTCAGTTTATTGCTACTGTTTTCTGCATGTCAACTATATGTTCCTATGACCATGAGATCATGCAACTCATGGACATCGGAGGAGTGCCTTGTGTGTATCAAATATCGCAACGTAACTGGGTGACTATAAAGGTGCTCTACAGGTGTCTCCGAGGGTGTCTGTTGAGTTGGCATGGATCAATACTGGGATTTGTTACTCCGTGTGACGGAGAGGTGTCTCAGGGCCCACTCGGTAATACAACATCACAATAAGCCTTGCAATCAATGTGACTAAGTGTTAGTTACAGGATCTTGTATTACGGAACAAGTAAAGAGACTTGCCAGTAACGAGGTTGAACTAGGTATGGAGATACCGACGATCGAATCTCGGGCAAGTAACAGACCTAAGAACAAAGGGAACATCATACGAGATGAACTGAATCCTTGACATAGAGGTTCGACCGATAAAGATCTTCGTAGAATATGTAGGAACCAATGTGGATATCCAGGTCCCGCCATTGGTTATTGACCATAGAGGTGTCTCGGTCATGTCTACATAGTTCTCGAACCCGCAGGGTCTGCACACTTAAGGTTTGGTGACATTTCAGTAGTATAGAGTTATGTATGGTGGTGACGAAGTTTTTTTGGAGTCCCGGATGAGATCCCGGACATCACGAGGGGCTCCGAAATGATCCGGAGGTAAAGATTCATATATAGGAAGTCCTGTTTTGGTCGCCGGAAAAGTTTCGGGCTCATCGGTAGTGTACCGGGAGTGCCGGTAGTGTACCGGGAGGCCTCCAGGAGGAGTATTTCGACCCAAGAGGCTACATGGGCTATGGGAGAGTGGAAATTAGCCCTTAGTAGTCTGGTGGAACAACCACAAGAGGCCCATGCGGTTGGAAGAAAAAAAGTCCTAAGAGAAAAAGTGGAAAAAGGCAAAAAGGAGGGTGAATCCTAGTCCTACTAGGATTGGAGGTGGACTCCACCTCCACCCTTGGTTCGGCCGACTCCTTGGGTGGGCCAAGCCACCTCCTCTCTTCCTCCTATATATACTGGTGGTATTGAGGGTTTTTGCACTAGAATTTCAGCGACGTGCTACCCATTCCTCCAGTGCATAGTTGTTGGGGAACGTTGCATGGGAAACAAAAATTTTCCTACGCACACGCAAGATCTATCCATGGTCATGAGCATCTACGAGAGGGAGAGTGGATCTACATACCCTTCTAGATTGCTAAGCGGGAAGCGTTGAGAAACGCGGTTGGTGTAGTCGAACATCTTCGCGATCCAAATCACCGAGCGTCCTGCGATCACATCACGATCCGTCCTGCGATCCAATCATGATCCGTCCCGCGAACTCATCACGATCCGTCCCGCGATCTCATCATGATCCATCCCACGATCTCATCACGATCCGTCCCATGAACTTGTGCTTAGATCTCCATCTTGAAAGCACCGGCATGATCTCCATCGTCAGCGGCACGACACCATGATCTCCATCATCTTGATCTTCATCAACGTGTCGCCATCGGGGTTGTCGCGCCCTGCATGCTTCTACTACTATTGCTACCGTTTAGCGATAAAGTAATGCATTACATAGCGCTTAATAATTGACACACAGGTCATACAATAATTAAAGACACCCTATGGCTCCTGCCGGTTGCCGTACTCATCGACATGCAAGTCGTGAAATTCTATACATCACATGATCATCTCATAAATCACATATATCACATCATGTAATTGGCCATATCACATCACAACATACCCTGCAAAAACAAGTTAGACGTCCTATAATTGTTGTTGCATATTTTACGTGGCTGCTACGGGTATCTAGCAAGAACAATTATCATCTAGGCAAAAACCACAACGGTGATACACTAGTTGCTTTTCAACCTTCTCAAGGACCGCCTTTGTTGAATCCGATCCAACTAAAGTGAGAGAAACTGGCACCCGCAAGCCATCTATGCAACAAGTTGCGGTCGAGGGAACCGGTCTCTCGTAAGCGTACGAGTAATGTTGGTCCAGGCCGCTTCATCTCACAATACCGCTGAACCAATATCCGACCAAGGGAGGAAGCAATCTAAGCATCAACGCACACAAACTCTTTGTGTTCTACTCGAGATCTCATCTACACATAGACCTAGCTCATGATGCCACCGTTGGGGAACGTTGCATGGGAAATCAAAATTTTCCTACGCACACGCAAGATCTATCCATGGTGATGAGCATCTATGAGAGGGAGAGTGGATCTACATACCCCTATAGATCCCTAAGCGGGAAGCGTTGAGAAACGCGGTTGGTGTAGTCGAACATCTTCGCGATCCAAATCGCCGAGCGTCCCGCGATCACATCACGATCGATCCCGCAATCCAATCATGATCCGTCCCGCGAACTCATCATGATCCATCCCGCGATCTCATCATGATCCGTCCCGCGATCTCATCACGATCCATCTCGTGAGCTCATCACGAACGGTCTCGCGATCTTGTTCACGGTCCTTCCGATCTAGCGGCGAACGTACGGCACCTCCACGTTCAACACACGTGCAGCTTGATGACGATCTCCACCATCTTGATCCAGCAAGAGGAAGTGGAGTGGGAGAAGAGTTCACCGGCAGCGTGACGGCGCTCCGGTGATGGTGGTGGAGCAATTCCGGCAGGGCTTTGCCTAAGCATTGCGGAACTAGTCTAGTCTAGAGGAACTTGATCTAGAAGTAGGGTTTAGACATGGCTGAAAATCCTTGTCCAAAAAACCCTAAAACCACTCATATATATATGAGGAGGGGAGAGGAGGCTGCGCCCAAAAGGAGGGCTCTCCTTTGGTTCGGCCGAACCTAGTGGGGAGGAGTCCTCCTCCTAGTAGGACTCCTCCTCCCACAAGAGAGGTGGAGTTTGGGGAGGTTTCCACCCCAATTCGGTTTGCCTCTCTTTCCTCCTGCGCATAGGCCTCTTTGGACGACCCAACTGGCCCACTATGGGCTGGTGGGTTGCCACATAGGCCCATGGGGTGGGTTGGCCCCACTGGTGGGCCCCCAGGACCCATTCGTCACTCCAGGCACACTACCGAAAATGCCCGAAACTTTCCAGAGTCCAAACACCACCTTACTATATATCAATCTTTACCTACGGACCATTCTAGATCTCCTTGTGACATCTAGGATCTCATCCGGGACTCCGAACAACCTTCGGTCACCAACATACATAACTCTATACTACCGAAACGTCACCAAACCATAAGTGTGCACACCCTGTGGGTTCGAGAACTATGTAGACATGACCGAGACACCTCTACGGTCAATAACCAATGGCGGGACCTGGATGACCACATTGGTTCCTACATATTCTACGAAGATCTTTATCGGTCGAACCTCTATGTCAAGGATTCAGTTAATCCCGTATGATGTTCCCTTTGTTCTTCGGTATGTTACTTGCCCGAGATTCGATCGTCGGTATCTCCATACCTAGTTCAACCTCGTTACCGGCAAGTCTCTTTACTTGTTCCGTAATACAAGATCCCATGACTAACACTTAGTCACATTGCTTGCAAGGCTTATTGTGATGTTTTATTACCGAGTGGGCCCTGAGATACCTCTCTATCACACGGAGTAACAAATCCCAGTCTTGATCCATGCCAACTCAACAGACACCCTCGGAGATACCTGTAGAGCACCTTTATAGTCACCCAGTTACGTTGCGACGTTTGATACACACAAGGTACTCCTCCGATGTCAGTGAGTTGCATGATCTCATGGTCATAGGAACATATACTTGACATGCATAAAACAGTAGCAATAAACTGACACGATCATAAGCTACGTTTGTAGTTTGGGTCTTGTCCATCACATCATTCTCCTAATGATGTGATCCCGTTATCAAATGACATCACATGTCAATGGCTAGGAAACCTTGACCATGTTTGATCAACGAGCTAGTTCACTAGAGGCATACTAGGGACAGAGTGTTGTCTATTTACCCACACATGTAATGTGTTTCCATTCAATACAATTATAGCATGGATAATAAACGATTATCATGAACAAGGAAATATGATAATAACTAATTTATTATTGCCTCTAGGGCATATTTCCAATAGTCTCCCACTTGCACTAGAGTCAATAATCTAGTTCACATCACCATGTGATTCGCATTGTTATGAATCTAACACCCAATGAGTTCTAGAGCTCGATCATGATTTGTATGTGGGAGATGTCTTATAGTCAATGGGTCCGCGACATTCAGATCCGTGTGTACTTTGCAAATTTCTATGTCAAACCGTAAACACTGCTACCACACTCCACTTGGTACTATTCCAAATGGCTGCTCCACTATACGTATCCAGATTGCTACTATGAGTCATCCGGATTGGTGTTAAAGCTTGCATCGACGTGACTCTTTACGACGAACTCTTTATCACCTCCATAATCGAGCAACATCTCCTCAATCTTTTAGTTACTAAGGATAATCTTGCCTGCTGTCCAGTGCTCCATTCCAGGATCACTTTGAAACCTTCCGGCCATACTTATAGCAAGGCTGACATCGGGTCTTTGTGCACAGCATTGCATACATGATAGAGCCTATGGCTGAAGCATAGGGGATGACACTCATCTTTTCTCTATCTTCTGCAGTCACTGGGCATTGAGTCTTACTCAACTTTATACCTTACAAATCAGGCGAGAACTCTTTCTCTGACTGATCCATTTTGAACTCTTTCAAAATCTTGTCAAGGTATGTACTCATTGAAAGTCTTATCAAACATCTTGATCTATCTTTATAGATTTTAATGCTCAACAATTAGGCTTCTTTATCCAGGTCTTCCTTTGAAAAGCTCTTTTCAAACAACCTTTTATGCTTTCCAAAAATTCTACATCATTTCCGATCAACAATATGTCAACCACATATGCTTACCAGAAACTCTATAGTACTCCCACTCACTTTATTGTAAATACAAGTTTCTCATAAACTTTGTATAGACTCAAAAACTTTGATCACCTCATCAAAGTGTATATTCCAACTCCGATATGCTTGCTTCAGTTCATAGAAGGTTCATTGAAGCTTGCACACCTTTTAGCATCCTTAGGACTGACAAAACCTTCTGGTTGTATCTCATACAACCTTTCCTTAAGGAAGGAAACGCTGTTTTGGTATCCATCTGCCAGATTTCATAATTGAAAAAT
Source organism: Hordeum marinum (assembly GCA_022496015.1). NCBI lineage: Eukaryota > Viridiplantae > Streptophyta > Magnoliopsida > Poales > Poaceae > Hordeum > Hordeum marinum. The sequence continues at coordinate 395,652,393 of CM039672.1, forward strand.
GTAGCAACTGCTAACATAATTCCAATAGACTTTAGCATCGCTACGAGTGAGAAAGTCTCATCGCAGTCAACTCCTTGAACTTGGCGGAAACTTCTTTGCGACAAGTCGAGCTTTATAAATGGTGACATTCACCATCAGCGTCTGTCTTCATCTTAAAGATCCATTTGTACTTCACGACCTGCCGTCCAACGAGCAAGTCCACCAAAGTCTATACTTGGTTTTCATACATGGATCCTTTCTCGGATTGCATGGACTCTAACCATTTGTTGGCTTCCGGGCCCATCATTGCTTCTCCATAGTTCGTAGGTTCATCGTTGTCCAACAACATGACCTCCAAGACAGGGTTGTCGTACCACTCAGTAGCAGTACACGTCCTTGTCGACCTACGAAGTTTGATAGTAAATTGATCTGAAGCTTCATGATCATCATCATTAACTTCCTCTTCAACTGACGTAGGCTTCACAGAAACATGTTTCTGCGCTGTGCCACTTTCTGGTTGAAGTAAAGGTTCAATAACCTCATCAAGTTCTATTTTCCTTGTAGGTCGATAGTAACTTGATCCGAAGCTTCGTGATCATCATCATTAACTTCCTCTTCAACTGACGTAGGCTTCACAGAAACATCTTTCTGTGTTGCGCTACTTTCTGGTTGAAGCAGAGGTTCAAATAACCTCATCAAGTTCTATCCTCCTCCCACTCAATTCTTTCAAGAGAAACCCTTTCTCGAGAAAGGACCCAGTTTTAGCAACAAACATTTTATGCTTGGATCTGAGATAGAAGGTTCACCCAACTGTTCTTAGGTTATTCTATGAAGATGCATTTGTCCGCTTTGGGTTCGAGCTCATTAGGCGAAAACATTTTCCACACAAGCGTCGCAGTCCCAAACATTAAGAAATGACAACTTAGGTTTCTATCAAACCATAGTTCACACGGTGTCATCTCAACGGATTTAGATGGTGCCCTATTTAGAGTGAATGTTGTTGTCTCTAATGCATAACCCCAAAATTATAGTAACAAAACGATAATAGACATCATAGCATGCACCATATCCAATAGAGCATGACTATGACGTTCGGACACACCATCACACTATGGTGTTCCAGGTGGCGTGAGTTGTGAACCAACTTTCACATTGTCTAAAGTTGTATGCCAAACTCGTAACTTAGATATTCACCTCCACGATCATATCGCAAACATATTTATCTTCTTGTCACGATGATCTTATACTTCACTCTGAATTTTCTTGAACCTTTCAAACAATTCAGACTTGTGTTTCATTAAGTAAATATACACTATATCTACTCAAATCATTAGTGAAGGTAAGAAAATAACGATATCCACCACACGCTACAAGACTCATTGGATTGCATACATCAACATGTATCATTTCCAATAAATCACTTGCCCGCTTCATGAAAACAGAAAACGGGGTCCTTAGTCATCTTTGACCAAGAGGCATGGTTCGCATGTCTCAACCGATTCGAAATCGAACGAGTCCAAAGATCCATCAGCATGGAGTTTCTTCATGCGTTTATACCAATATGACATTTAGCGGCTATGCCACAAGTGTGTGGTACTATCATTATTAACTTTGTATCTTTTTGGCATCAATGTTATGAACATGTGTACTACTACGATCAAGTTTCAACAAACCATTCTTACTGGGTGCATGACCATTGAAGGTATTATTCATGTAAATAGAATAACCATTATTCTCTAACTTAAATGAATAACCGTGTTGCAATGAACATGATCTAATCACGTTCATGCTCAACGCAAAAAACACCAAATAACATTTATTTTAGGTTCGTCACTAATCTCGAAGGTAGAGAGAGCGTGCGATGTTGATCACATCAACCTCAGAAACATTTCCAACACACATCGTCACCTCACACTTAGCTAGTTCTCCGTTTATTTTGTAGCTTTTATTTCGAGTTACTAACATTTAGCAACCGAACCGGTATCCAATACCCAGGTGCTACTAGGAGTACTAGCAAGGTACACATCAATAACACGTATATCAAATATACTTCTGTTGATGTTGTCAGCCTTCTTATCTACCAAGTATCTAGGGTTGTTCCGCTTCAGCGACCGCTCTCCTCATAATCGAAGCACTTAGTCTCGGGTTTGAGTTCAGCTTTGGGTTGCTTCACTAGAGCAGCAACTGACTTGCTATCCATTAAGTTTCCCTCCTTGCTCTTGTCGAAACTAGTGGTTTTAACTAACCATCAACACTTTGATACTCCTTCTCGATTTCTACCTTTGCGGTGTCAAACATCGCGAATAGCTCAGGGATCACTATTTCTATCCCTGGCGTTTTATAGTTCATCACCAAGTTCTAGTAGCTTTAGTGACAGTGACTTGGAGAACTATATCAATCACTATCTTATCTGGAAGATCAACTCCCACTCGATTCAAGCGATTGTAGCACCCAGACAATCTGAGCACATGCTCAACGATTGAGCTATTCTCTTTCATCTTATAGGAAAAGAATCTTGTTGGAGATCTCATATCTCGCAACACGGGCACGAGCCTGAGATCCTAATTTCAGCTCTTAGAACATCTCATATGTTCCATGACGTTCAAAACGTTTCGGAGCCTCATTTCTAAGCTGTAATGCATGACGCACTAAACTATCAAGTAGTTATCAAAACGTGCCTGTCAGATGTTCACAACATCTATAAACAACGCTAGAGGGGTTGGTGGACCGAGCGGTGCATTAAGGACATAAGCCTTCTGTGCAGCAATGAGGACAATCCTCAGATCACGGAGCTAGTCCGCAATATTGCTACCATCATCTTTCAACTCTATTTCTCTAGGAACATATAAAATTCAAGGGAGCTACAGCGTGAGCTAGTAATCTACAACATAATTTTGCAAAGACACTACTGACTATGTTCATGATAATGAGTTCAATTAATCATATTACTTAAGAACTCCCACTCAAATTGACATCCCTCCGGTCATCCGAGTGATACATGATCCAAATTCACCAACTCAAGTCCGATCATCACGTGAGTTGAGGTGGTTGCAATGGTGAACATCATCATGTTGATCATATCTACTATATGACTCATGTTCGACCTTTCGGTCTCTTGTGTTCCGAGGCCATGTCTGTACATGCTAGGCTCGTCAAGTTTAACCCGAGTGTTCTGCATGTGCAACACTGGATTGCACCCGTTGTATGTGAACGTAGAGTCTATCACACCCGATCATCACGTGGTGTCTCAACACGACGAACTTTCGCAACGGTGCACACTCGGAGAGAACACAATTTTATCTTGAAATTTAAGTGAGGGATCACCTTATAATGCTACCGTCGTACTAAGAAAAACAAGGTGCATAAAAGGATTAACATCACATGCAATTCATAAGTGACATGATATGGCCATGAACTTGTGCTTAGATCTCCATCTTGAAAGCACCGGCATGATCTCCATCATCACCGGCATGACACCATGATCTCCATCATCTTGATCTCCATCAATGTGTCGCCATCGGGGTATTCACGACCTTCATGCTTCTACTACTATTGCTACCATTTAGCGATAAAGTAAAGCATTACATAGCGCTTGATGATTGACACACAGGTCATACAATAATTAAAGACAACCCTATGGCTCCTGCCGGTTGCCGTACTCATCGACATGCAAGTCGTGAAATTCTATACATCACATGATCATCTCATACATCACATATATCACATCATGTAATTGTCCATATCACATCACAACATACCCTGCAAAAACAAGTTAGACGTCCTCTAATTGTTGTTGCATGTTTTACGTGGCTGCTACGGGTATCTAGCAAGAACAATTCTCATCTAGGCAAAAACCACAACGGTGATACAGTAGTTGCTTTTCAACCTTCTCAAGGACCGCCTTTGTTGAATCGGATCCAACCAAAGTGAGAGAAACTGGCACCCGCAACCATCTATGCAACAAGTTGCGGTCGAGGGAATCGGTCTCTCGTAAGCGTACAAGTAATGTTGGTCTGGGCCGCTTCATCTCACAATACCGCTGAACCAAAATCCGACCAAGGGAGGAAGCAATCTAAGCATCCACGCACACAAACTCTTTGTGTTCTACTCGAGATCTCATCTACACATAGACCTAGCTCATGATCCGTCCCACGAACTCATCACGATCCGTCCCGCGATCTCATCACGATCCGTCCCGTGATCTCATCACGATCCGTCCCGTGAACTCATAATGAACGGTCTCGCGATCTTGTTCACGGTCCTTCCGATCTAGCGCCGAACGGACGACACCTCTGCGTTTAGCACACGTGTAGCTTGATGACGATCTCCACCATCTTGATCCAGCAAGAGGAAGTGGAGTGGGAGAATAGTTCACCGGCAGCGTGATGGTGCTCCGGTGATGGTGGTGGAGCAATTCCGGCAGGGCTTCGCCTAAGCACTGCGGAACTAGTCTAGTCTAGAGGAACTTGATCTAGAAGTAGGGTTTAGACGTGGCTGAAAATCCTTGTCCAAAAAACCCTAAAACCAGTCATATATATAGGAGGAGGGGAGAGGAGGTTGCGCCCAAAAGGAGGGCTCTCCTTTGGTTCGGCCGAACCTAGTGGGGAGGAGTCCTCCTCCTAGTAGGACTCCTCCTCCCACAAGAGAGGTGGAGATTGGGGAGGTTTCCACCCCAATTCGGTTTGCCTCTCTTTCCTCCTGCGCATTGTCTCTTTGGCCGACCCAACTGGCCCACTATGGGCTGGTGGGTTGCCACATAGGCCCATGGGGTGGGTTGGCCCCACTGGTGGGCCCCCGGGACCCATTCGTCACTCCGGGTACACTACCGAAAATGCCCGAAACTTTCCAGAGTCCAAACACCACCTTCCTATATATCAATATTTACCTCCAGACCATTCCAGAGCTCCTCATGACATCCGGGATCTCATCCGGGACTCCGAACAACCTTTGGTCACCACCATACATAACTCTATACTACTAAAAGGTCACCAAACCTTAAGTGTGCAGACCCTGCGGGTTCAAGAACTATGTAGACATGACCGAGACACCTCTACGGTCAATAACCAATGGCGGGACCTGGATGCCCACATTGGTTCCTACATATTTTACGAAGATCTTTATCGCTCGAACCTCTATGTCAAGGATTCAGTTAATCCCGTATGATGTTCCCTTTGTTCTTCGGTATGTTACTTGCCCGAGATTCGATCGTCGGTATCTCCATACCTAGTTCAACCTCGTTACCGGCAAGTCTCTTTACTCGTTCCATAATACAAGATCCCGTGACTAACACTTAGTCACATTGTTCGCAAGGCTTATTGTGATGTTGTATTATCGAGTGGGCCCTGAGATACCTCTCCGTCACACGGAGTAACAAATCCCAGTCTTGATCCATGCCAACTCAACAGACACCCTCGGAGATACCTGTAGAGAACCTTTGTAGTCACCCAGTTACGTTGCGACGTTTGATACACACAAGGTACTCCTCCGATGTCAGTGAGTTGCATGATCTCATGGTCATAGGAACATATACTTGACATGCAGAAAACAGTAGCAATAAACTGACATGACATAAGCTACGTTTGTAGTTTGGGTCTTGTCCATCACATCATTCTCCTAATGATGTGATCCCATTATCAAATGACATCACATGTCAATGGCTAGGAAACCTTGACCATCTTTGATCAACGAGCTAGTTCACTAGAGGCATACTAGGGACAGAGTGTTGTCTATTTACCCACACATGTAATGTGTTTCCATTCAATACAATTATAGGATGGATAATAAACGATTATCACGAACAAGGAAATATGATAATAACTAATTTATTATTGCCTCTAGGGCATATTTCCAACAATAGTTTCTCCTCTAGATTGGATTTCTGCAGTGCTTAGGCGAAGCCCTGCCGGAATAGCTCCACCACCGTCGCCGGAGCGCCGTCATGCTGCCGAAGAACTCTTCTTCCCCTCCACTCCTTCTTGCTGGATCAAGACGGTGGAGATCGTCATCAAGCTATACGTGTGCTGAACGCGGAGGTGCCGTCTGTTCGGTGCTAGATCGGAAGGATCGTGATCAAGTTCGTGGGACTGATCATGATCAAGTTCGTGGGACGTATCGTGATTAGATCGCGGGACGGATCATGATTGGATCGCGGGACGCACGCGATTTGGATCGCGAAGACGTTCGACTACACCAACCGCGTTTCTTAACGCTTCCCGCTTAGAGATCTACAAGGGTATGTGGATCCACTCTCCCTCTTGTAGTTGCTCATCACCATGGATAGATCTTGCATGTGCGTAGGAAAATTTTTGTTTCCCATGTAACGTTCCCCAAAAGTGCCATCATGATCTAGGTCTATGTGTTGATGAGATCTCGAGTAGAACACAAAAGGTTTGTGGGCGTTGATGCTTAAATTGCTTCCTCCCTTGGTCGAATTTTGGTTCAGCGGTATTGTGAGATGAAGCGGCCCGAACCAACATTACTCGTACGCTTACGAGAGACCGGTTCCCTCGACGCAACTTGTTGCCTAGATGGCTTGCAGGTGGCAGTTTCTCTCACTTTAGTTGGATCAGATTCGACAAAGGCAGTCCTTGAGAAGGTTGAAAAGCAAATTATGTATCACCGTTGTGGTTTATGCGTAGGTGAGAATCATTCTTGCTAGAAACCCGTAGCAGCCACGTAAAACATGCAACAACAATCAGAGGATGTCTAACTTGTTTTTGCAGGGTATGTTGTGATGTGATATGGCCAATTACATGATGTGATATATGTGATGTATGAGATGATCATGTGATGTATAGAATTTCACGACTTGCATGTCGATTAGTACGGCAACCGGCAGGAGCCACAGGGTTGTCTTTAATTATTGTATGACCTGCGTGTCAATCATTAAGCGCTATGTAATGCTTTACTTTATCGCTAAATGGTAGCAATAGTAGTAGAAGCATGCAGGGCGTGACAACCCCGATGGCGACACGTTGATGGAGATCAGGATGATGGAGATCATGGTGTCGTGCCGGTGACGATGGAGATCACGTAGGTGCTTTTAAGATGGAGATCTAAAGCACAAGTTCATGGCCATATCATGTCACTTATGAATTGCATGTGATGTTAATCCTTTTATGCACCTTGTTTTGCTTAGTACGACAATAGCATTATAAGGTGATCCCTCACTTAAATTTCAAGATAAATTGTGTTCTCCCCGAGTGTGCACCATTGCGAAAGTTCGTCATGTTGAGACACCACATGACGATCGGGTGTGATAGACTCTACATTCACATACAACGGGTGCAAGCCACTGTTGCACGCGCAGAACACTCGGGTTAAACTTGACGAGCCTAGCATGTACAGACATGGCCTCGGAACACAAGAGACCTAAAGGTCGAACATGAGTTATATAGTAGATATGATCAACATAATGATGTTCACCATTGAAGCCACCTCAACTCACGTGATGATCGGACTTGAGTTGGTGGATTTGGATCATGTGACACTCAGATGACCTGAGGGATGTCAATTTGAGTGGGTCCTTTAGTAATTTGATTAACTAAACTCATTATCTTGAACAATAGTCTAAGTAAACTTTGCATATTTATGTTGTAGATCAATGGCTCGCGCAGTACCATCCCTGAATTTTAATGCGTTCCTAGAGAAAGCTAAGTTGAAAGATGATGGAAGTAACTTTGTTGACTGGGCTCGTAATCTGAGGATTATCCTCACGGCTTGCCAGAAATCATATGTCCTTGATGCACCACTTGGTGACCAACCAGAAGACATGACCTCCGAAGACGTTAAGAACGCTTGGGAGGCACGTATTGGAGATTACTCAATAGTTCAGTGTGCAATATTGTATGGCTTAGAACCGGGACTTCAAAGACGTTTTGAACGTCATCGAGCATATGAGATGTTCCAAGAGTTGAGGTTTATCTTTCAGAACAGAAGAACGCCCAGATCGAGAGGTATGAAACCTCTGATAAGTTCTATGCTTGCAAGATGGAGGAGAATGGGTCTATCAGTGAACATATACTCAGAATGTCTGGGTATTCAACTCGTCTAGCGGAGTTGGGAATTGCCCTTCCGCCAGAAGCGATCACTGATAGAGTTTCTCAATCACTGCCACCTAGTTACAAGAGCTTTGTGATGAACTATAACATGCACGGGATGAACAAGTCAGTCGCCGAGCTATTTGCGATGCTAAAAGTCGCTGAGTCTAAAATCCAGAAAGAACATCAAGTGTTGATGGTCAATAAAACCACTAGTTTCAAGAAAAATGGCAAAGTCAAGGGCAAGGGCAAGAAGGGTAAAACCAAGAAGGATGGCAAAGCAGTTGCTACACCTGTAAAGAAGCCCAAGCATGGACCCAAGCTAGAAACTGAGTGCTTTCATTGCAAGGGAACTGGTCACTCAAAGCAGAACTGCCCCAAGTACCTGACTGACAAGAAGGCGGCCAACGACAAACAAGGTATATATGATATACATGTTATTGATGTGTACCTTACTAGCTCTCGTAGTAGTGCCTGGGTATTTGATACCGGTTCGGTTGCTCACATTTGCAACTCAAAGCAGGAACTACGGAATAAACAAAGGCTGGAAAAGCACGAAGTGATGATGCGCGTGGGAAATGGTTCCAAGGTTGATGTGATCGCCGTCAGCAAGCTCTCTCTTCGATTACCATCGGGATTAGTGATGAACCTGAATAATTGTTATTTAGTGCCTGTGTTAAGCATGAACATTATATCTGGATCTTGTTTATTGTGAGACGATTACTCATTTAAATCAGAGAATAAAGGTTGTTCTATTTATATGACTAATATCTTTTATGTTCATGCACCCAATGTTAGGGGTTTATTCATATTGAATCTTGATAGTGATGACACACATGTTCATAACATTGATGCCAAAATATGTAGAGTTGATAATGATAGTACCACTTTCTTGTGGCACTGTCGTTTAGGTCATATTGGTGTAAAACGCATGAGGAAGCTCCATGCTGATGGACTTTTGGAGTCACTTGATTTTGAATCACTTGACACATGTGAACCATGCCTCATGGGCAAGATGACTAAAACGCCGTTCTCTGGAACAATCGAACGGGCGAGTGACTTACTGGAAATCATACATACGATGTGTGTGGTCCAATGAATGTTACAGTGCGTGGTGGATATCGTTATTTTCTCACTTTCACTGATGTCTTAAGTAGATATGGGTATATTTACTTAATGAAACACAAGTCTGAAACGTTTGAAAAGTTCAAGCAATTTCAGAGTGAAGTTGAGAATCATCGTAACAAGAAGATTAAGTTCCTGCGATTTGATCAAGGAGGTGAATATCTGAGTTATGAGTTTGGCAGTCACTTAAGATAGTGTGGAATTGTTTCACAGTTGACACCGCCTGGAACACCACGGCGTAATGGTGTGTCTGAACATCGTAATCGAACCTTATTAGATATGGTGCGTTCTATGATGTCTCTTGTTGATTTGCCACTATTGTTTTGGGATTATGCATTAGAGACAACTGCATTCACTTTAAATAGGGCACCATCAAAATCCGTTGAGACGACGCCATATGAACTGTGGTTTGGCAAGAAGCCAAAGTTGTCATTTCTTAAAGTTTGGGGATGTGATGCTTATGTCAAAAAGCTTAAGCCTGAAAGCTGGAACCCAAAGCGAAGAAATGCGTCTTCATAGGATACCGAAAGAGACAGTCGGGTATACCTTCTATCTCAGATCCGAAGGCAAAGTGTTTGTCGCTAAGAATGGAACATTTCTTGAGAAAGAGTTTCTCTCGAAAGAATTTGGTGGGAGGAAAATAGAGCTTGATGAGGTTATTGAACCTTTACTTCAACCAGAAAGTAGCGTAGCGCAGAAAGATGTTTCTGTGGAACCTATGACGGTAGAAGAGGAAGTTAATGATGATGATCATGAAGCTTCGGATCAAGCTTCTATTGAACCTCATAGGTCGACAAGGCCGCGTACTACCCCTGAGTGGTACGACAACCCTGTCTTGGAGGTCATGTTGTTGGACAACAATGAACCTACGAGCTATGGAGGAGCAGTGATGGGCCTGGATTCCAAGAAATGGTTAGAGGCCATGAAATCCGAGATGGGATGCATGTATGAAAACAAAGTATGGACTTTGGAAGTATTACCTGAAGGGCGAAAGGCCATTCATAACAAATGGATCTTTAAGAAGAAGACAGACGCAGATGGTAATATCACCGTCTATAAAGCTCAACTTGTGGCAAAGGGTTTTTCACAAGTTCAAGGAGTTGACTATGATGAGACTTTCTCACCCGTAGCGATGCTTAAGTCTATCAGAATCATGTTAGCAATAGCTGCTTATTTCGACTATGAAATTTGGCAGATGGATGTCAAAACAGTGTCCCTCAAGGGTTTCCTTGAGGAAGAGTTGTATATGATGCAACCCGAAGGTTTTGTCGATCCAGAGAATGCTGACAAAGTTTGCAAACTCCAGCAATCCATTTATGCACTGGTGCAAGCATCTCGGAGTTGGAATAAGCGCTTTGATGAGGTGATCAAAGCGTTTGAGTTTATACAAGTTTACGGAGAAGCTTGTATTTACAAGAAAGTGAGTGGGAGCTCTATAGCGTTTCTAGTATTATATGTGGATGACATATTGCTGATTGGAAACAATATAGAAATGCTGGAAAGCATGAAGGAATATTTGAACAAGAGTTTTTCAATGAAGGACCTAGGAGAAGCTGCTTTCATATTAGGCATTAAGATCTATAGAGATAGATCGAGACGCTTAATAGCACTTTCACATAGCACATACCTTGATAAAGTTTTGAAGAAGTTCAAAATGGATCAGTCCAAGAAGGGGTTCTTGCCTGTGTTACAAGGTGTGTAGTTCAGTAAGACTCAATGCCCAGTAACTGCAGAAGATAGAGAAAAGATGAGTGTCATCCCCTATGCTTCAGCCATAGGCTCTATCATGTATGCAATGCTGTGCACAAGACCCGATGTCAGCCTTGCCATAAGTATGGCCGGAAGGTTTAAAAGTGATCCTGGAATGGAGCACTGGCAAGCAGTCAAGAATATCCTTAAGTACCTGAAAAGGACTAAGGAAATGTTTCTCGTTTATGGAGGTGATGAAGAGCTCGTCGTAAAGGGTTACGTCGATGCAAGCTTTGACACTGATCCGGATGACTCTAAGTCGCAAACCAGATACATATTTATTCTTAATGGGGGAGCGGTAAGCTGGTGCAGTTCCAAGCAAAGCGTGGTAGCTGATTCTGTGTGCGAAGCGGAATACATCGCAGCCTCGGAGGCGGCGAAGGAAGGTGTCTGGATGAAGCAGTTCATGACAGATCTTGGAGGAGTGCCCAGTGCACTGAATCCAATGAGCCTGTTCTGTGACAACACTGGTGCCATTGCTCTAGCCAAGGAACCAAGGTTTCACAAGAGGACCAGAGATATAAAGCGACGCTTCAACTCCATCCAATATTACATCGAGGAGAAGGATATAAATATTTGCAAAGTACACACGGATCTGAATGTTGCAGACCCGTTGACTAAACCTCTTCCAAGAGCTAAACATCATCAACACCAGAACGGTATGGGTGTTCGATTCATTACAATGTAAATCACATAGTGATGTGAGCTAGATTATTGACTCTAGTGCAAGTTGGAGACTGTTGGAAATATGCCCTAGAGGCAATAAATAAAGTGTTTATTATTATATTTCCTTGTTCATGATAATTGTTTCTTATCCATGCTAGAATTGTATTAATTGGAAACATCGATACATGTGTGGATACATAGACAAACACAATGTCCCTAGTATGCCTCTAGTGAACTAGCTCGTTGATCGAAAGATGGTTAAGGTTTCCTAGCCATGGACATGAGATGTCATTTGATAATGGGATCACATCATTAGGAGGAGGATGTGATGGACAAGACCCAAAACTACAAACGTAGATTATGATCGTGTCAGTTTATTGCTACTGTTTTCTGCATCTCAAGTATATGTTCCTATGACCATGAGATCAAGCAACTCACGGACATCGGAGGAGTGCCTTGTGTGTATCAACCGTCGCAACGTAACTGGGTGACTATAAAGGTGCTCTACAGGTGTCTCCGAGGGTGTCTATTGAGTTGGCATGGATCAATACTGGGATTTGTTACTCCGTGTGACGGAGAGGTGTCTCAGGGCCCACTCGGTAATACAACATCACAATAAGCCTTGCAAGCAATGTGACTAAGTGTTAGTTACGGGATCTTGTATTACGGAACAAGTAAAGAGACTTGCCAGTAACGAGGTTGAACTAGGTATGGAGATACCGACGATCGAATCTCGGGCAAGTAACATACCGAAGAACAAAGGGAACATCATACGGGATTAACTGAATCCTTGACATAGAGGTTCGACCGATAAAGATCTCCGTAGAATATGTAGGAAGCAATGTGGATATCCAGGTCCCGCCATTGGTTATTGACCGTAGAGGTGTCTCGGTCATGTCTACATAGTTCTCGAACCCGCAGGGTCTGCACACTTAAGGTTTGGTGATATTTTGGTAGTATAGAGTTATGTATGGTGGTGACCGAAGTTTGTTCAGAGTCCCGGATGAGATCCCGGACATCACGAGGAGCTCCAGAATGATCCGGAGGTAAAGATTCATATATAGGAAGTCCTGTTTTGGTCGCCGGAAAAGTTTCGGGCTCATCGGTAGTGTACCGGGAGGCCTCTGGGAGGAGTATTTCGACCCAAGAGGCTACATGGGCTGTGGGATAGTGGAAATCAGCCCTTAGTGGTCTGGTGGAACAACCACAAGAGGCCCATGCGTCTGGAAGAAAAAAATCCCTAAGAGAAAAAGTGGAAAAAGGCAAAAAGGAGGGTGAATCCTAGTCCTAATAGGATTGGAGGTGGACTCCACCTCCACCCTTGGTTCGGCCGACTCCTTGGTGGCCAAGGGCCAAGCCAGCTCCTCTCTTCCTCCTATATATATTGGTGGTATTGAGGGTTTTTTCACTAGAATTTCAGCCACGTGCTACCCGTTCCTCCAGTGCATAGTTTCTCCTCTAGATTGGATTTCTGCAGTGCTTAGGCGAAGCCCTGCCGGAATAGCTCCACCTCCATCGCCGGAGTGCCGTCACGCTGCCGGAGAACTCTTCTTCCCCTCCACTCCTTCTTGCAGGATCAAGACGGTGGAGATCATCATCAAGCTGTACGTGTGCTGAACGCGGAGGTGCCGTCCGTTTGGCGCTAGATTGGAAGGATCGTGATCAAGTTTGTGGTACGGATCATGATCAAGTTCGTGGGACGGATCGTGATCAAGTTCGTGGGACAGATCGTGATTAGATCGCGGGACGAATCGTGATTGGATCGCGAGACTCACGGCGATTTGGATCGCGAAGACGTTCGACTACACCAACCGCGTTTCTTAACGCTTCCCGCTTAGCGATCTACAAGGGTATGTAGATCCACTCTCCCTCTTGTAGATGCTCGTCACCATGGATAGATCTGCGTGTGCGTAGGAAAATTTTTGTTTCCCATGCAACGTTCCCCAACACATACTATGGTGTTCCAGGTCGCGTGAGTTATGAAACAATTTCCACATTGTCTTAGTTTGCATACCAAACTCGTAACTCAGATATTCACCTCCACGATCATATCATAGACATTTTATCTTATTGTCACGATGATCTTCAACTTCACTCTGAAATTGCTTGAACTTTTAAAACATTTGAGACTTGTGTTTCATTAAGTAAATATCCCCATATCTACTCAAATAACTAGTGAACGTAAGAAAATAACGATATCCACTTCGTGATTCAACACTCATTGGACCCCACACATCAACATGTATCATTTCCAATAAGTTACTTGCCCGTTCCATCAAATCGGAAAATGGGGTTTTAGTCATCTTGCCCAAGAGGCATGGTTTGCATGTCTCAACCGATTCGAAATCGAGTGAGTCAAAAGATCCATCAACATGGAGTTTCTTCATGTGCTTTACACCAATATGACCTTGGCGGTAGTGCTACAAGTATGTGGTACTGTCATTTTTAACTTTCCATCTTTTGGCATAAATATTATGAACATGTGTATCACTACGATCGAGATTCAATAAACAATTCATATTGGGTTCATGAATATTGAAGGTATTATTCATGTAAACAGAATAACCATTATTCTTTAACTTAAATGAATAATTGTATTGCAATAAACATGGTCTAATCGTGTACATGCTCAACACAAACACCAAATAACATTTATTCAGGTTCATCACTAATCCCGAAGGTAGAGGGTGTTGGGGAACATTGCATGGGAAACAAAAAATTTCCAATGCTTCACCAAGATCAATCTACGAGAAGAGCTTCTATGAGAGGAGAGATTGGATCTACGTACCCTTCTAGATCGCTAAGAGGAAGCGTTAAAGAACACGGTTGATGTAGTGGTACGTCTCCGCGATCCAAATCGCAAGCCGTCCCACGAACTCCCGATCAAGTACCGAACGGACGGCACCTCCACGTTCAGCACACGTGCAAATCGATGAAGATCTCCTCCTTCTTGATCTAGCAAGAGGGAGCGGAGAGGTAGATGGGTTTGCTTGCAGCACGACGGCGTGGTGGCGGGGGTGGTGGAGTTGATCTGGCAGTGCTTCGCTAAGCGGTGCCAAACCAATCTACTAGAGGAGGGGTAATCGGGGAGGGAGGAAGGACTGCGCCGTGACTTGTGTTTTCAACCCTCCCTCCCCTCTCATATATATAGGGGAAGAGGAGGGGCTGTCTGCCCTAGGGTGTCCCCTAGGGTTTGGTGCGGCGGCCAAGGGAGGTGGGCGACGACCAGGGTGGCTTGGCCACCAAGTTTGGTGGCTAGCCCACCCTTTTGGTCCAGCCCAAGCCTCTAGCCGTATGGGCCTTGAGGTGGGAGGTGTGGCCAGCCCACCAGGGGCTGGTTTGCACCCTCTCATATCCCATGTTGCCCTTTGGAGTAGATGGGCCCACCCAGTGGACCCCCAGGAACACTTCCGACACTCCATCACACCACTTGCAGGTCAAGGAACTTTTCCGGAACTCAAACACCTACTTCCAATATATGAATATTTACCTCCGTACCATTCTGGAACTTCTCATGACGTTTAGGATCTCATCCGGGACTCCGAACAACCTTCGGTCACCAACACACATAACTCATCTATACTGAAACGTCACCGAACCTTAAGTGTGCAGACCCTGCGGGTTCGAAACCCATGTAGACATGACCAAGACACCTCTACCGTCAATAACCAATAGCGGGACCTGGATGCCCATATTGGTTCCTGCATGTTCTACGAAGATATTTATCGGTCGAACCACTATGTCAAGGATTCAGTTAATCCCGTATGATGTTCCTTTTGTCCTTCGGTATGTTACTTGCCCAAGATTCGATCGTCGGTATCTCTATACCTAGTTAACCCTCGTTACCTGCAAGTCTCTTTACTCATTCCGTAATAAAAGATCCCGCAACTAACACTTAGTCAAATTGCTTGCAAGGCTTGTTGGGATGTTGTATTACCGAGTGGGCCCTGAGATACCTCTCCGTCACACGGAGTAACAAATCCCAGTATTGATCCATGCCAACTCAACAGACACCTTCAGAGATACGTGTAGAGTACCTTTATAGTCACCCAGTTACGTTGCGACATTTGATACACACAAGTCACTCCTCCGGTGTCAGTGAGTTGCATGATCTCATGGTCATAGGAACATATACTTGACATACAGAAAAACTGTAGCAATAAACTGACACGATCATATGCTACATTTATAGTTTGGGTCTTGTCCATCACATCATTGTCCTAAAGATGTGATCCCGATATCAAATGACATCTCATGTCCATGGCCAGGAAACCTTAACCATCTTTGATCAACGAGCTAGCCTGCTAGAGGCATACTAGGGACACAGTGTTTGTCTATATGTCCACACATGTATTTAGTTTCCAATCAACATAATTATAGCATGGACAATAAACGATTATCATGAACAAGGAAATATAATAATAAACACTTTATTTATTGCCTCTAGGGCATATTTCCAATAGTATCCCACTTGCACTAGAGTCAATAATCTAGTTCACATCACTATGTGATTTACATTGTAATGAATCGAACACCCATGCATTTCTGGTGTTGATCATGTTTAGCCCTTGGAAGAGGTTTAGTAAACGAGTCTGCAACATTCAGATTTGTGTGCACTTTGCAAATATTTATGTCCTTCTCCTCGACGTAATCGCGGATGGAATTGAAGCGTCACTTTATGTGTCTAGTCCTCTTGTGAAACCTTGGTTCCTTGACCAGAGCAATGGCACCAGTTTTGTCACAGAACAGAGTCATCGGTTTAAGTGCATTGGGCACTACTCCAAGATCTGTCATGAACTACTTCATCCAGACACCTTCCTTCGCTACCTCCGAGGCTGCGATGTACTCCGCTTCGCATGTAGAATCCGCTACCACGCTTTTCTTGGAATTGCACCAGCTTACCGCTCCCCCATTGAGAATAAATACATATCCGGTTTGTGACTTGGAGTCATCTGGATCAGTGTCAAAGCTTGCATCAACGTAACCCTTTACGACGAGATCTTGATCACCTCCATAAACGAGAAACATTTCCTTAGTCCTTTTCAGGTACTTAAGGATATTCTTGACCACCGTCCAGTGCTCCATTCAAGGATCACTTTGAAACCTTCTGGCCATACTTATGGCAACGTTGACATCGGGTCTTGTGCATAACATTGCATACATGATAGAGCCTATGGCTGAAGCATAGGGGACGACACTCATCTTTTCTCTATCTTCTGCAGTCACTGGGCATTGAGTCTTACTCAACTTCACAGCTTGTAACACAGGTAAGAACCCTTTCTTAGACTGATCCATTTTGAACTTCTTCAAAACTTTATCGAGGTATGTGGTTTGTGAAAGTGCTATCAAGCGTCTCGATCTATCTCTATAGATCTTAATGCCTACTATGAAAGCGGCTTTTCCTAGGTCCTTCATTGAAAAACTCTTGTTCAAATATTCCTTCACGCTTTCCAGCATTTCTATATTGTTTCCAATCAACAATATGTCATCGACATATAATATTAGAAACGCTACAGAGCTCCCACTCACTTTCTTGTAAATACAAGTTTATCCGTAAACTTTTATAAACCCAAACGCTTTGATCACCTCATCAAAGCGCATATTCCAACTCCGAGATGCTTGCACCAGTCCATAAATGGATCGCTGGAGTTTGCAAACTTTGTCAGCATTCCCTGGATCGACAAAACTTTCCGGTTGCATCATATACAACTCTTCCTCAAGGAAACCATTAAGGAACGTTGTTTTGACATCCATCTGCCAAATTTCATTGTCGAAATATGCAGCTATTGCGAACATGATTCTGACAGACTTAAGCATCGCTGCGGGCGAGAAGGTCTCATCGTAGTCAACTCCTTGAAGTTGTGAAAGACCCTTTGCCACAAGTCGAGCTTTATAGACAGTGATATTACCATCTGCGTCCGTCTTCTTCTTAAAGATCCACTTATTCTGAATGGCCTTTCGCCCTTCAGGTAATACTTACAAAGTCCATACTTTGTTTTCCTACATGGATCCCATCTCGGATTTCATGGCCTCTAACTATTTCTCGGAATCCGGGCCCATCATCGCTCCTCCATAGCTCGTAGGTTCATTGTTGTCTAACAACATGACCTCCAAGACAAGGTTGCCATACCACTCGGGAGCAGTATGCGTCCTTGTCGACCTACGAGGTTCAATAGCAACTTAATCCGAAGTTTCATGATCATCATCATTAACTTCCTCTTCAACTGTTGTTGGCTCCACAGAAACATCTTTCTGTGCTGCGCTACTCTCCGGTTGAAGTGAAGGTTCAACAACCTCATCAATTTCTACTTTCCTCCCACTCAATTCTTTCAAGAGAAACTCTTTCTCAAGAAATGGTCCGTTCTTTGCGACAAACACTTTGCCTTCAGATCTGAGATAGAAGGCATACCCAACTGTCTCTTTTGGGTATCCTATGAAGACGCATTTCTCCGCTTTGGGTTCCAGCTTTTCAGGCTGAAGCTTTTTGACATAAGCATCACATGCCCAAACTTTAAGAAACGACAACTTTGGCTTCTTACCAAACCACAGTTCATATGGCGTCATCTCAACGGATTTCGATGGTGCCCTATTTAAAGGGAATACAGCTGTCCCTATTGCATAACCCCAAAACGATAGTGGAAAATCGGCAAGAGACATCATAGAACGCACCATATCTAATAAGGTTCAATTACGACGTTTGGACACACCATTACGCTGTGGTTTTCCAGGTGGTGTCAATTGTGAAACAATTCCACACTGTCTTAAGTGACTGCCAAACTCATAACTCAGATATTCTCCTCCCTGATCAGATCTTAGGAATTTAATCTTCTTGTTACGATGATTCTCAACTTCACTCTGAAATTGCTTGAACTTTTCAAATGTTTCGGACTTATGTTTCATTAAGTAAATATACCCATATCTACTCAAGTCATCAGTGAAGGTGAGAAAATAACAATATCCACCACGCGCCTCCATGTTCATTGGACCGCACACATAAGTATGTGTGATTTCCAGCAAATCACTTGCCCGTTCCATTGTTCCAGAGAATGGAGTTTTAGTCATCTTGCCCATGAGCCATCGTTCACATGTGTCAAGTGATTCAAAATCAAGTGACTCCAAAATCCCATCATCATGGAGCTGACTCATGCGTTTTACACCAATATGACCCAAACGGTAGTGCCACAAGAAAGTGGTACTATCATCATCAACTCTGCATCTTTTGGCATCAATGCTATGAACATGTGTATCGTCACTATCGACATTCAATAAGAATAAACCCCTCACATTGGGTGCATGACCATAAAAGATATTACTTATATAAATAGAACAACCATTATTCTATGATTTAAATGAGTAACCGTCTCTCAATAAACAAGATCCAGATATAATGTTCCTGCTTAACGCAGACACTTAATAACAATTATTCAGGTTCATCACTAATCCCGATGGTAGTCGAAGAGCCAGCGTGCCAACGGCGATCACATCAACCTTGGAACCATTTCCCACGCGCATCGTCAGTTCATCCTTAGCCAGCCTCCGTCTATTCCATAGGTCCTGCTTTGAGTTGCAAATGTGAGCAACCGAACCGGTATCAAATACCCAAGCACTACAATGAGAGTTAGTAAGGTACACATCAGTAACATGTATATCATATATACCTTGTTTGGTGTTGGCCTGCTTCTTGTCGGCTAGGTACTTGGGGCAGTTCCGTTTCCAGTGACCAGTTCCCTTGCAATGAAAGCACTCAGTTTCTGGCTTGGGTACAGTCTTGGGTTTCTTCACGGGAGGAGCAACTGGTTTGCCACCCTTCTTGGAGTTATCCTTCTTTCCCTTTCCATGTTTCTTGAAACTAGTGGGTTTATTGACCATCAACACTTGATGTTCTTTCTAGATTTTAGAGTAAGCGACTTTCAGCATCGCAAACAGCTCGGCGGCTGACTTGGTCATCCTGTGCATGTTATAGTTCATCACGAAGCTCTTGTAGCTAGGTTGCAATGATTAAAGAACTCTGTCAGTGATCGCCTCTGGAGGAAGGGACATCCCTAACTCCGCTAGACGGCTCGAATACCCAGACAATCTGAGTATATGTTCACTGATAGACCCGTTCTCCTTCATCTTGCAAGCATAGAACTTATTGGAGGTCTCATACTACTCGATCCGGACATTGTTCTTAAAGATAAACTCCAACTTCTGGAACATCTCATATGCTCCATGACGTTCAAAACGTCTTTGAAGTCCCGGTTCTAAGCCATACAAAATTGCACGTTGAATTATTGAGTAATCTCCAGAACATGCCTCCCAAGCATTCTTAACATCTTAGGACGACATGGCTGTGGGTTGGTTAACAAGCAGTGCATCAAGGACATATGCCTTCTGGGAAGCCGTGAGGATAATCCTCAGATTACGGGCCCAGTCCACAAAGTTACTTCCATCATATTTCAACTTAGCTTTCTCTAGGAATGCATTAAAATTCGGGGATGCTACTGCACGAGCCATTGATCTACAACATAAATAAGCAAAGGTTACTAAGACTATTGTTCATGATAATGAGTTTAGTTAATCAAATTACTAAAGCTCCCACTCAAATTGACATCCCTCAGGTCATCTGAGTGATACATGATCCACATTCGCCAACTCAAGTCCGATCATCATGTGAGTTAAGGTGGTTTCAGTGGTGAACATCATGCTCGACCTTTCGGCCTCTTGTGTTTCGAGGTCATGTCTGTACATGCTAGGCTCATCAAGTTTAACCCGAGTGTTTCGCATGTGCAACACTGGCTTACACCCGTTATATACCAACGTAGAGTCTATCACACCCGATCATCACGTGGTGTCTCGACATGACGAACTTTTGCAACGGTGCACACTCAGGGAGAACACAATTCATCTTGAAATTTAAGTGAGGGATCACCTTATAACGCTATCATCATTCTAAGCAAAACAAGGTGGATAAAAAGATTAACATCACATGCAAATCATAAGTGACATGATATGGCCATGAACTTGTGCTTTTGATCTCCATCTCCAAAGCACCGACATGATCTCCAACGTCACCGGCATAACACCATGATCTCCATCATTGTGTCGCCATCAAGGTTGTCGCGCCCACCATGATTCTTCTACTATTGCTACCGCTTAGCAATAAAGTAAAGCATTACATAGCGCTTAAAGATTGAGCTGCAGGTCATACAATAATCAAAGACAACCCTATGGCTCCTCACGGCTGCCGTACTCATCGACATGCAAGTCATGATATTCTATACAAAAACATGATCATCTCATACATCACATATATCACATCATGCAATTGGCCATATCACATCACAACATACCCTGCAAAAACAAGTTAGATATCCTCTAATTGTTGTTGCATGTTTTATGTGGCTGCTATGGGTATCTAGCAAGAATGATTCTTACCTACGCAAAACCACAACGGTGACATGAAGATTGATTTTCAACCTTCTACAAGGACCTCCTTAATCAAATCCGATCCAACTAAAGTGGGAGAGACAGACACCCGCCAGCCATCCTTGTGCGATGAAGTCACATGTCAGTCGATGGAACACGGTCTCTCGTAAGCGTACGAGTAAAGTCCGTCCGAGCCGCTTCGTCCCACAATACCACTGAACCAAGAAAAGACTAAGGAAGGAAGCAATATGAATATCAACGCCCACAAACTCTTTGTGTTCTACTCCAGATCTCATCTACACATAGACCTAGCTCATGATGCCACTATTGGGGAAAGTTGCATGGGAAACAAAAAAATCCTACGGTTCAGCAAGATCAATCTAGGAGATGAGCATCTACCAGAGGAGAGATTGGATCTACGTACCCTTGTAGATTGCTAAGCGGAAGCGTCAAAGAATGCGGTTGATGTAGTGGTACGTCTCCGCGATCCAAATCGCAATCCGTCCCACGAACTCCCGATCAAGTACCGAATGGATGGCACCTCCGCGTTCAGCACACGTCCAGCTCAATGAAGATCTCCGCCTTCTTGATCCAGCAAGAGGGAGTGGAGAGGTAGATTGGTTTTCCGGCAGCACAACGGCGTGGCGGCAGTGGTGGTGGAGCTGGTTCAGCAGAGCTTCACTAAGCGGTGCCAAACCAATGTACTAGAGGAGGGGTAATCGGGGAGGGAGGAAGGGCTGTGCCGTGACTTGTGTTTGCAGCCCTCCCTCCCCTCTCATATATATAGGGGAAGAGGAGGGGCTGGCCTCCCTAGGGCTTCCCCTAGGGTTTGGTGTGGAGGCCATGGGAGGTGGGGTGGCGGCCCGGGTGGCTTGCCCACCATGTTTGGTGGCTAGCCCACACTTTTGGCCCAGCACAAGCCTCCAGTCGCATGGGCCTTGAGGTGGGAGGTGCGGCCAGCCCACCAGGGGCTGGTTCGCACCCTCTCACAGCCCATGTGGCCCTTTGGAGTAGATGGGCCCACCCGATGGACCCCCATGAACACTTCCGGCACTCCGTCACACCACTTGCCGTTCACGGAACTTTTCCGGAACTCAAACACCAACTTCCCATCTATGAATCTTTACCTCTGGACCATTTCGTAACTTCTCGTGATGTCCGGGATCTCATCCGGGACTCCGAACAACCTTCGTTCACCAACACACATAACTCATCTATACCGAAACGTCACTAAACCTTAAGTGTGCAGACCCTACGGGTTCGAGAACCATGTAGACATGACCGAGACACCTCTACGGTCAATAACCAATAGCGGGGCCTGGATGCCTGTAACATCCCAAAATTTCATTTCGGAATGTTATGAAATATAGCTATGCATCATCACATTGTTTGAATGAAATAAATTGTTGAAGTTCTTCTTTTGGATTTCTAAAAGGCCACTTTCATTTTCTCCATATACTTGTTTCTACTATTTGAAAATCTCTAGTATTATTTAAAAAAAAGAGGAGTAACATGACACTCCACACCTGGGGCATCTTGGTGAATTATTTGAACAATAAAACCAGGGGTTTATTTGAAAGTTTATCTCAAAAGAATTTAAAATCAATTAGGCATTTTCTGAAGAAAAAAAGATATTTTTTTAAAATATCCATTTTGACAGAGGAAAAATGTTCATTAAATAGCATTTATTCGCCTGATCATTTTGATATATATATTCCCTATGTTTGGAAATGATTTGAATGCATTAAAGGGTTTTAAATGCTATGAAAAAATAGAAAAGGAAACGAATTTAAACATTTTAATTAGAAAACTGGCCGGCCCACAGCCTTTACTCCCCGAGATCACTCCGGATCGGCCACCGACGCATTAACATCGCCCTCTCTCTCACTGTTGCGTGGGACCCCCGACCGCTAGCGAGATTCCAGCGCTCATCTCCCTCCCCGCGCCCCTCACCTCGCCAGAGATCCATCCCGAGCCGGATCTCGCTCCTCTCTCCCTCTCCGCACTCCATTTCCCCCCAACCCCCTCTACCCTCGCCGGAACGCCACCGCACCATCTCGCCAGAGTTCTGACTCCACCCGAAAACCCCAGAGCTCCTGGCCGTCGCCACACTCACCCCACTCCCCTCTGACGCCACCAAAGTACGCCCGAGACTCACCGCCGCCGTTTGAAGCCTTCGGACGCCGCCCTCGACCATCGCAGCACCAGCCCCGAGCATCTCCGACTTTCGGCCGCCGTCGACACCACCGGAGCTCCGACCCCCTCCCCTGTAAGTCGCCACCTCCACCCGTAACCGTCAGATCTAGGATCTATGCTCCAGATTAGAAATTTTATTTAAACGAACCGGTACCCACTTCGCTTCGGTCGTCCGCCCGCAAACACCCACGCGCACGCGCTAGCAACCAATAGGAAACCGCCACGTAGCCCTGTCCGTTCGCTAGGAATTTTGTTCTTTTCTGTTTTCCGTTTTTGTTTTAGTTGTAACTTTGAAACTAATTAGTTTTTTTAATTGATTCTTTTTGCATTAGGTCACAAATTTCATGTAGTTTCATCCTGCAGTCTTAGTTATCAAATTTGAACTTTAATATTTGAATCTAACCAAATTTGCTTAAATTACTAAAATTTGTATAACTAGAGTTTAAAAATATATTTTTGTATGAATCTTTTTGCCACTGGTTTGTATTAGTTAGACATATAAACCTACATAGTTTGATAATTTTTAGGATGAATTTGGTTAGGGTTTTTAACAAATACCGAATCTGTTTAGTTCTTAATAAGAGTTTAGTTAGTTTGATTTTAGTTTAGTTTGAATCTGATTTAGTTTAACTTTTGTTTTTAGTTTTCATTAGGTTCTGTTGTTTCAACATAGGTGAATTATTTTCTGTTAATAAAAATATTCTCTTTTGTGCTCTAGTTTAAATAGGTAAATCTTGTTTTCACCTTTAGTATTGTTTAGAAAAATGTTTTGTAGTAACTCTTTTTGCACAAATTTTTTATAATGAAGTACTTTCTGTTTACTAATAAAATTTTGTATTTACTTTTTTGTTATCTAAGTGGCTAGTTGTTCAAAACAAATTTTTGTCTTGTTATGTCTTAGTAGAGATTTGACACCAAAAATTTTAGAGTCTTATACTTTGAGTGATTCTTCCTTTTGATTGTGATATTTGTTTGTTGAAGTATTTGTTTACCTTGCTGTTGTATGAATTGTATTGTGGTTATGCTTATTGTGTGCTTTGTTTGATTCGTTAGATCATCCGGAGTGCGAAGCTTGTTATCTAGAGTCACTTGAGTACGAGGATTGTCAGCAAGGCAAGTCACTTTGACCATGTATACCTATGTTTTTATTGCGTTAGTTCTACCATCTCCCCAATTGTATGCAAAGTAGGTAATTTGGAAACTTGGTTACTTGATGTAGTATCATGTGGTAGGCACCCCTCAACCCTTGGACACATTGGCCCCGGGAAACATTGATTTAAATTTTGCTATGCTATTAGTAGACGGGGTTGCTTGTGTGATTCATGAGAGTTGTGAGACAATAGTTTCAAGACCTACAAGATGATCAAGACTTCAAGACTCTGAGTTTTCAACATACCTCTGGGTGGATGATGGTTGAACGACGCCCTGGAGAAACCAGTGGTTAGCCTAGGTGTTGCTGGAGAAGTGCCAGTATTCACGCGGAAAGGTCCACCTAGGCACAAAGAGATGGATGGATGCTTCAAGACCCAAGGCTTACCTGCATAGCCACAAGCCATTATGGGCTCTGGCTTGGTTGGATATCGTGGTGACCCTGGACAGGCGGTGCTACAAGATGTAGAAGAACGGTAGGAAAGGATGGGCACCGACAGAGTCCCAGGGAAATCCTTTAGAACAACATGTTTTGGTCATCCGTTTTCTCAAACACCCTGAAGTGCGAGAAATCCAATGGAGGCGATCAAATCTTGTGGGGAACGTGTGCAAAACTCTGCAGAGTACCCAAACCTAATCGATTAGCCGTGTCCACGAACGTGGACAGTTTGAGCGAAAGGAACTAAAACTATCTGGAACTCTCAACACATATAATTACATTGATGTGGGTATTAATGACAACTTGGGTATGAGAATTGGTTGGTGGAACCATCTCATTAATCAACCAACATTGTAGTAATAATAATTTTTGCCCTCTCTTGTTGTAGGAAAAATTGGCTTTATGCAAAACTTACTACCCCACCTACCATATATGCATATAGAATAGATGATTGCTTTACACCCCTCGTTTGTGACATTGCCAGCATATTCAATATGCTGACCTACACGGCTGCAACATATCATGTTGCAGAGTACTTTTCCGACCAGGAGTGAAGATACGCTCTACGCTCGGTGAGATGCCCTTGGAGTCAGATGGACCCAGCTACCTTTGAAGCTTCCGCAAGATTAGTTATTCTCATGAGTTAGCCTTCAACCACTTTATTGTAATTCTTATTGTAATAAAGGACTCGATATGAGATTTTTTCGATTAATAAAGCTGTGTGATTTCACTTTGATATATACATTGATGTACCGTGTGTGTACCAGCATGATCTTGGGATGGTACAGAAACACCGGAGATTCGACCTTTCAGGTCGGGTCGCTATAGAAATGGTATCAGAACACACGCTGACCGTAGGACGTAACCTCTAGGATTGGAAAAGCCTTAGGATTTTTTTTCTTTTGTCTTTAAAATTCTTATACTCCCATCTGTTCATTTCTGACTTCCCTCCGATTTATTTCAACCTTTCTAGATGGCCACCTTCACCCCAGCTTTGTTCACGGAGTTTTGCCAGCCTGACGCGATGATGCCCTTTGGCAAGGAGCTGGTGAAGATCATCAGGGACGTAAGGATCGCTTTGCCAAGCATCACCGGGACTCCTATCATGTCTTTTCCACAAGACGGTCGCTACAGGATCGAGGTGCACATCCCCGGAAAGACCTTTGGAAATCGTAAGGAATCCATCGACTTCAAGTTTGTGGCACCCAGCTGGATTCTTGGGAGGGACATGGCGATTCACCATGCCCTCAGACGTATTCAAGAGGAATATAGAGGTGGTCCCATTTCTCCAGGACTCAGCATGGTTTGTCGCAGGGATGCCAATGGTAATATCATAAACATTCCCACTGAAGACTCCACCCTTTCCTATATCCAGACTTTGGAGACGCACATCAGGACCTTGGAGCTTCGGGTACACGCAGACACGAAGATGATCAAGAGGCTGATGAACCGCGAGCTTGACCTCGAGGATGACCTATGGGAAGCCAAGTACGAGCATGAGCATGAAGTGAAGGATTTCTTAGAGAGGATCGAGAAGCTGAACACTCACGTTGCAACTCTGGAGGAACAGCTAGACATGAGGGAAAATCTTCACCCAGAAGGAGACATGGCTCCCTTGATCAGCAACGATGATGACTACGAGGAGAGCGCCACCGGAGGAGGCCACATTACCATGGAATTTTGAGGAACACTTTAGTTATACCCCCATGTATCTTTATCTTCAACGTTAAAGCGTAGGTCGATGCTATAGCGACCCGACCTGAAAGGTCAAGTCTCCGGTGTTTCCGTACCATCCCAAGAACATGCTGGTACACACACGGTACATCAATGTATATATCAAAGGGAAATCACACAGAATTTTATTAACGAAATCTCATATCGAGTCCTTTATTACAATAATCATTACAATAAAGTGGCCGAAGGCCAACTCATGAGAATAACTAAGTCTTGCGGAAGCGTCATGGTAGATGAGTCCATCTGACTCCAAAGGGCATCTCGCCAAGCGTAGAGCGTGTCCTCACTCCTGGTCGGAAAAGTACTCTGCAACATGATACGTTGCAACCGTGTAGGTCAGCATATGGAATATGCCGGCAAAGTCACAAGAGAGGGGGTGAAAATAATCAGCTAGTCTACATGCATATATGGCAAGTGGGGTGGTAAGTTTTTGCGTAAAGCCAGGTTTTTCCTACATCAAAAGAGGGGCTAAGCAAAATATTACTAAGTTGGTTGATTAATGAGATGGTTCCGCCAACCAATACTCATACCCAAATTATTAATACCCACATCATCATATTAATTTGTGTTGAGAATTCCGGAAGTTTCAGTTCCTTTGGCTCAAGTCGTCCATGACCGTGGACACGGCTAATCGATTAGGTTGAGTACTCTGCAGAGCTTTGCACATGTTCCCCACAAGATTTGATCGCCTTCGTTGGATTCCTCGCACTTCAGGGTGTTTGAGGAACGGATGACCAAAACATGGTCTTCTAAGGGGTCCCACTGAGACTCTGTCGGTGCCCATCCTCTCCTACCGTTCTTCTACATCTTGTAGCACCGCCTGTCCAGTGTCGCCACAATATCCAACCAAGCCAAAGCCCATAATGGCTTGTGGCTGTGCAAGTAAGCCTTGGGTCTTGAAGCATCCTTCCATCCCTTCGTGCCTGGGTGGACCTTTCCGCGTGAATACTGGCACATCTCCAGCATCACCTAGGCTAACCACTGGTTTCTCCAGGGCGCCGTTCAACCATCATCCACCCAGAGGTGAGTTGAAAACTTGAAGTCTTGAAGTCTTGATCATCATAGGTCTTGAAGTTATTACCTCACAACCCTCATGATTCACACAACCCACCCCGTCTACTAACAGCATAGCAAAACAAATGTAACGTTTCCCGGGGTCAAAGATGTCAAAGGGGTTGAGGGGGGGTGGTACCTACCACATGATACTACTTCAATGTAACCAAGTTTCCAACTAACCTATCTTGCATGCAATTGGGGAGATGGTAGAACTAATGCATATAAAACATGGGTAAGAACATGATCAATGTGACTTGCCTGATTGATGATCTTCGTACGTGAGTGACTCTAGGTAACAAGCTTCGCACTCCGGATAATCTAACGAGGCAAACAAGCACTCAACAAGCATACAACAAAATATTTAATTCCCAAACATCAACAATGAACTAGTAAACAATCAAGACAAAAACAATGCACACATCACAAACAAGAAAACACACAAGGTTTTGTTTACTAGAAGATGATGGGAAAATCAATACTAAGATAAGTAAACTATTTGTATTAACAAAACAATGGTTGACAGCAAGTAAACAATAAATATTTTTACTAATAAACAGAATAAAATCATTTTAAAGTTTTGTAAGAAAAACTTCAGTAAAGTTTTGATAAACAAAACTATATGAAGCAACTATAGTTTTACTAACAAAAGAATGAAACTAAACTTATTATTTATTACTAAGACATTATCTAAACAGAATGGAAATTACTAAAAACTTGGCTTAGAAAACAGAATTAAATTATATTAAACTTTGTTGAAAGAAAACTATTACTAACTAGTTGTTTTAGTTCAAATTAAACCTATTAGAAAAGAAGTTGTGATTCCTATATTAATAAAGAAATAAACTAAGCAATTTTATATTTTTATTAATAGTAAGTAAAACACTAATGTTTAAGCAACAGAACCTATTAAATAAACAAAACTAAATTCTAATTTAAACTAACTAAATCTAAGTTAAATAAAACTATACTAACTAATAGGCAGAATCTGTTTATAGCTAAAACACTAAGAAAAATCATCCTAAAAATTCTCAAACTAAACATGAAGGTATTCCTAACTAATACCAAACAGTAGCAAAAAGATTCATCTCAAAATCTATTTTCAAACTCTAGTTATTTAGATTTGAATGTTTTGAGCAAATTTGATTCAATTCAAATTTTATAGTTCAAATTTGAAATTTAAAAGTACAGAGTGAAACTACATGAAAAATGTGAGCTATTGCAAAAGGAATCAACTCAAAACATTAAATAGATTAAAACTTATAGCTAAAACAAATTCAGAATAGTTTCTGTTAATTAAAACAAAACAGAAAAAAGGAAAAAAAATCTACCGAACGGCCAGGGGTGACGTGGCAGATCCCTATTGGCTGGCTAGCGCGTGCGTGTATGAGATACGGGTGGGCGACCGAACTCTAATGAAAAACGATTCGGGGCTAAGTTAATCTAATCGGGGCCGTTGAGTAAAGATCCGATGGATGGGGATGGGTCCGATGACTTACCGGAGCGGGAGGAGGTCTCCGGCGAGTGGTGGCGATGGCCGGTGGTCGGAGGAGGTTGGGGAGGCGTCTCCGGTGGTCGAGGGAGGCAGCGGAGTGGTCCGGGCGGCGGCGCTTGACATCCGGTGTCGAACGGTGGCGTCGGAGAGGCGAGGGGAGGTCGGAGTCGATGGCCACGAGCAATGGGGAGCTCCGGTGGTGGCAGGGGCTCCGGCGAGGGTTTGCGGCGGCGTTCTGGCGACGGGAGAGGGGGCTCGGGGGGGGATGGATGCGGGGAGTTGGGGCTCTTATATAGGCCGGAGAGGAGTCGGGGAAAGGAAAGGAGGGCGCGGATCCAGCGATGGAGAGAACCACGGTGGCGGCACGGAGGGAGGAAGGGGACGACCGGTGCGGAAGTTTCGGGCGGTCGGGTGGGTCTGGGTGTTAGCGAGAGCGGGAGCGTCGGTAGCGCGTCGGTCGGCCGAAATCAAGGGGATTCGGCATTTAAGAGGTGGGCCGTCCCGAATCGTTTCTTAATTCCTTTCCTTTTTAATAAAATAGCGTAATAAAATGATTTTATGGCAAATAATATATTTCCAAATATAGGAGTATTTGGTGTGGAGTGTCATCTTCCTCCTCTCTTATTTGAACTTTTTACCAAGATTTCAAATAGGTGAAAGCAACATGGAAAAAAATAGGAAGGGCTTTCAGAATTTGAAAAGGGGCATTTCAACAATACCACACATTCAAGCAATGATGGTGATAGATGCATAGCTATATTCATAACATTCCAAAATGGAATTTTGGGATGTTACAAACCTACCCACCTTAAGATGAATCTCGCCCTCGAGATTCGGGTTGGCTAGAAAATAGGTGGGGGTGGTCTCTACGAAGATCTTCTTCGCGTTCCCAGGTGGCTTCTTCCTCGGTGTGGTGACTCCACAGAACATTACAGAACTTGATGATCTTGCTGCGGGTAACTCTGTTGGCAGTCTCGAGGATCCTGACAGGCTTCTCCTCGTAAGTCAGATCACTGTCAAGCTGTATGGCCTCTAGGGGCATGGTGTCTCTCAAAGGGATATCAGCCATCTCAGCATGGCATTTCTTCAGCTGGGACACATGGAACACATCATGAACTCCGGACAATCCTTCCGGCAATACTAGCTTGTATGCAACTTTGCCTCTATGTTCAAGAATTTTGTAGGGGCCTATGAATCTGGGTGCTAACTTTCCTTTAACACCAAACCTCTTGATTCCTCGAAGTGGGGACACACGAAGATATGCTCGGTCTCCCACTTCATACGTTACTTCCTTGCGTTTGTTGTCAGCGTAGCTCTTCTGCCGGGATTGAGCTATCTTGAGTCTATCACGAATCAACTTGACTTTATCTTCTGAATCTCGAATAAGGTCGGGACCAAAAAGTTGTCGGTCTCCAACACCATCCCACGTCAGTGGTGTTCTGCACCTCCTTCCGTATAAGGCTTCGAAAGGGGCCATCTTCAGACTGGTCTGATAACTGTTGTTGTATGAGAATTCTGCGTAAGGTAAGTTTTCATCCCAACTAGATCCATAATCTAGTGCACAAGCTCTCAACATGTCTTCCAGAATCTGGTTGACTCTCTCAGTCTGTCCATCGGTCTGCGGATGAAAAGCTGTACTGAACTCCAGTCTCGTACCCAAAGTTTCATGTAGTTGATGCCAAAACTTTGAGGTAAATTGTGTTCCTCTATATGACACGATACTCCTTGGAACTCCATGCAGACACACGATCCTGGTCATGTATATCTTGGCTAACTTAGCACTGGTATAGGTGGTCTTCACCGGGATGAAATGAGCCACCTTGGTCAAGCGATCAACCACTACCCAGATGGAATCATAACCTGAACGGGTCCTGGACAATCCTGTGATGAAATCCATACCCAGCTTTTCCCATTTCCACTCGGGTATCGGCAAAGGTTGGAGTAACCCTGCTGGTTTCTGATGTTCCGCCATTACTCACTGACAAACATCACATATTGCAACGTGTTCTGCATTATCCTTCTTCATACCTGTCCACCAATAACTCTCTTTCAAGTCCAGATACATCTTAGTATTGCCTGGGTGTATCGAGTAAGGTGAATCGTGGGCTTCGTGAAGTATCAACTTCCTGAGCTCTGGGTCATTGGGCACATAGATGCGGTTCTCAAACCACAGAGTTCCTTGCTCATCCTCAGAAAACCTTTAGCTTTACCATCTTTCATTCTTTTTTTAATCTCAGCTATTTCCTTGTCCATCTTCTGGGCTTCACAAATTCTTTCGGTCAATGTGGACTGGATCTCCAGTGTGGCAACATATTCGCTTGGAACTATCTCTAGCCTGAGCTCTCTGAGATCATCGGCTAACTCCTGGGGTAATCCTCCCGCTGTTAGTGTGTTCACATAGGCTTTGCGACTAAAGGCATCGGCTACAATATTTGTCTTACCTGGATGGCAGTGTAATCTCATGTCATAGTCCTTGATTAACTCTAACCATCTCCTCTGTCTCGGGTTCAACTCTTTCTGCGTGAAGATATATTTCAGGCTCTTATGGTCGGTGTAAACATCACAACTATTTCCAATAAGGAAATGTCTCCAGGTCTTGAGTGCGTGCACTACGGCTGCTAGTTCCAAATCATGGGTGGCATAATTCAACTCATGAGGTCGTAGTTGTCTGGATGCATAAGCTACAACCTTTCCATCTTGCATGAGTACTCCTACAAGTCCATGACGCTTCCGCAAGACTTAGTTATTCTCATGAGTTGGCCTTCGGCCACTTTATTGTAATGATTATTGTAATAAAGGACTCGATATGAGATTTCGTTAATAAAATGATGTGTGATTTCCCTTTGATATATACATTGATGTACTGTGTGTGTACCAGCATGATCTTGGGATGGTACGGAAACACCGGAGACTTGACCTTTCAGGTCGGGTCGCTACAGATGCTTAGTTTGATTTGAGACTTGTATCTCGATGTTTGAACCTTGAGTTGAATAAATGAATGAGTGTTTGATGTGATATGTTTGTTGCATTGCATATGGGTAGTGAAACTTTGTTTTAGGTCCTTGTTCTATTCTAATTCTCACCCCTTTGAAAACAGCAAGATGCCTCCGCGACATGAGCCCGACTTCACCTTCCCGACGGAACTCACACAACTTCTCTAGCAGCAGAATGCCCTCATGCAGTTGGTTATCTAGAACCAGACCAACAACCACAACAACCACCCTCCACCCCAGGGCGACAACTTCACCCATTTTCTGAGGCTGAATCCACCAACTTTCTGCAGCAACACTGAGCCCATTGTGGCAGATGATTGGGTCCGCAAGATGGAGAGGGAACTCACCACCGCTGGATGTACTCAGGCTGAAAATGTGCGCTTTGCCGCCCATCAACTGGAGGGACCAGCAGCTTCGTGGTGGGAGAACTACACCACCACGTACCCCATTGCTGGTGTGACTTGGGAGCAGTTCAAGCTAGCTTTCCGCACTGCTCATGTCTCAGCTGGAGCCATGAGTCTGAAGAAGCATGAGTTTTGCAACTTACGCCAGGGGAACCGCTCCATGTCCCAATATGTGGCTGATTTCAGCATGTTGGCTCGTTATGCACCAGGAGATGTGGCTGATGATGCAGCCAAACATGAGAAGTTCCTGGAAGGACTCAACGATGAGTTGAGCGTGCAGCTGATGGTGGCTACTTTCAACAACTACCAGGAGCTGGTAGACAAGGCCCTCATCTTGGAAGGGAAGCAACAGCAAATCGAAAACCGCAAGAGGAAGTATGGACAGGGGAAGTCTAACTCTGGAGCTCAACAGAAGCCCCGCTACTCCCCGTATTCAGGAAATACCGGATCAGGGACCGGTAAGTATGGAGGACACACTCATCACGTGCACAACCATGGAGGCCACAACCATGGAGGAAATGGGAATAATCGTCCCAGCAATGGCAACATCAAGAATGGCAATGGAAGTGGGAATGGCAACCAGCACCGTCCCGCTCTAGCTCAGAAGGATCTAAACCATATCACCTGTTTCAAGTGCCAGAAGATAGGGCACTATGCCACTGAATGCCATCAGAACAAGCAGGGGAATGGAAACGGCAACAACAACGGCAACTCCGCAGCTAAGAAGCCAAACCCTTTTTCCCGTGCTCAGGTGAACCACATTGATGTGGAAGAAGTCTATGATCAGCCCGAGACTGTGGTTGGTAAGTTTTTATTGCATTCACATGCAGTTATGGTACTTTTTGATTCTGGTGCAACTCATTCATTCATATCAAGGATAGTTGTGGAAAAGTATGGTTTACCCACCAGAGACCTTAGTCAGCCCATTAAGGTAAATTCCCCAGGAGGTATGATGATGGCAGGGATAGGATGCCACACATTGAAACTCCATATAGGAAATCATGTTTTCCCCACTGACCTCATCGTCTTAGAATCCCAGGGATTGGATGTAATCCTAGGCATGGATTGGATGACCAAGTATGAAGGAAACCTTGATTGCCCCAGCAAGTCACTCACCACCCCGGAGAACAGGAGGATTAAGTATGTATCCCGACACACACAGATGAGTGCTCGATTAATTTCCCTCACATGAGTTGTTCAGGAGGAAGTGCCGGTGGTACAAGACTTTCCAGATGTATTCCCAGTGAAATTACCAGGCATGCCACCGGATAGAGAGATTGAATTTCTGATAGAGTTACTACCAGGAACAGCCCCAATTTCCAAGAGACCCTATCGGATACCCGCAAATGATTTAGTAGAAATCAAGAAGCAGATTAAGGAGTTATTGGATAAGGGATATATTCGCCCAAGTTCTTCACCTTGGGGAGCCCTAGTTCTTTTGGTGGAAAAGAAATAGAAAACCTTGAGGATGGTAGTCGATTTATCGTGCATTGAACGAGGTGACTATCAAGAACAAGTACCCTCTGCCGATGATTAATGACTTGTTTGATTAGCTAGTAGGAGC
The DNA here is from genome assembly GCA_022496015.1 of Hordeum marinum. Taxonomy (NCBI): domain Eukaryota; kingdom Viridiplantae; phylum Streptophyta; class Magnoliopsida; order Poales; family Poaceae; genus Hordeum; species Hordeum marinum. The sequence continues at coordinate 395,686,386 of CM039672.1, forward strand.
CAAAGTATTCTCCAAGATCGATCTTCGATCAGGGTATCACCAACTAAAAATTCGTGAACAAGATATACCCAAAACAACCTTCACCACAAGGTATGGCTCATATGAGTATACAGTCATGTCTTTTGGTTTGACTAATGCTCCTGCCTACTTCATGAATATGATGAACAAAGTGTTTATGGAATATCTGGACAAGTTTGTCGTGGTGTTCATCGATGACATTTTGATATTCTCCAAGAGCGAGGAAAAACACAAGGAACACTTGCGTTTAGTTCTGGAGAAGCTTAGAGAGCATCAATTATATGCCAAATTCAGTAAATGTGAATTCTGGCTGACGGAAGTCGGATTCCTTGGACATGTTATTTCCGGAGAAGGAACAGCAGTAGACCCCGCCAAGGTTGAAGCAGTCACTAAGTGGAAGTCACCTACCTCAGTTAAGGAGATCCGCAGTTTTCTCGGACTTGCCGGATATTACCGGAGGTTCATTGAGAATTTCTCAAAGATTGCCAAGCCCATGACATAATTGTTGAAGAAAGAATCTAAGTATATTTGGACTGAGGAATGTGAGGTCAGTTTCCAGGAGTTGAAGAAGCGTTTTGTCACAGCCCCAGTGTTGATTCTGCCAAATATTCGGAAGGACTTCCAGGTTTATTGTGAAGCATCACGTCAAGGACTTGGAGGAGTACTCATGCAGGAGGGAAGAGTTGTAGCTTATGCATCCAGACAGCTACGACCTCATGAGTTGAACTATGCCACCCATTATTTGGAACTAGCAGCCGTAGTGCACGCACTCAAGACCTGGAGACATTTCCTTATCGGAAATAGTTGTGATGTTTACACTGATCATAAAATCCTGAAGTATATCTTCACACAGAGGGAGTTGAACCTCAGATAGAAGAGATGGCTAGAGTTAATCAAGGACTATGACATGAGACTGCATTACCATCCAGGAAAGGCAAATGTTGTAGCAGATGCTTTGAGTCGGAAGAGTTATGTGAACACACTCATAGCAGGAGGATTACCCCAGGAGTTAGCAGATGATCTCAGAGAGCTCCGGCTAGAGATAGTTCCAAAAGGATATGTTGCCACACTAGAGATCCAGTTCACCTTGACCGAAAGAATTCGTGAAGCCTAGAAATCGGACAAGGAGATAGCTGAGATAAAGCAGAGAATGAAGGATGGAAAAGCTAAAGACTTTCGTGAAGATTAAAAAGGTACTCTATGGTTTGAGAACCGAATCTATGTGCCCAATGACCCAGAGCTCAGGAAGTTGATACTTCAAGAAGCCCACGATTCACCCTACTCGATACACCCAGACAACACCAAGATGTATCTGGATTTGAAGGAAAGTTACTGGTGGACAGGTATGAAGAAGGATATTGCCGAACATGTTGCGGTATGTGATGTTTGTCAGCAAGTAAAGGCGGAACATCAGAAACCAGCAGGGTTACTCCAACCTTTGCCAATACCCGAGTGGAAATGGGATAAGCTTGGTATGGACTCCATCACAGGATTACCTAGGACCCGTTCAGGTTATGATTCCATCTGGGTAGTGGTCGACCGCTTGACCAAGGTGGCTCATTTCATTCCAGTGAAGACCAGCTATACCAGTGCTAAGTTAGCCAAGACATATATGACCAAGATCGTATGTCTGCATGGAGTTCCGGGGAGTATCGTATTAGATAGAGGAACACAATTTACCTCAAAGTTTTGGCATCAGTTGCATGAAACTTTGGGTACAAGGCTGGAATTCAGTACAACTTTTCATCCGCAGACCGATGGACAAACCGAGAGAGTCAACCAGATCTTGGAGGACATGTTGAGAGCTTGTGCACTAGAGTATGGATCTAACTGGGATGACAACTTACCTTACGCAGAGTTCTCGTACAACAACAGTTATCAGACTAGTCTGAAGATGGCCCCTTTTGAAGCTTTATACGGAAGGAGGTGCAGAACACCATTGATGTGGATGGTGTTGGAGACCGAAAACTTTTTGGTCCCGATCTTATCCGAGATTCTAAAGAAAAGGTCAAACTGATTCGAGACAGACTCAAGATAGACCAATCCAGGAAGAAAAGCTATGCTGATAACAAACGCAAGGAGGTGACGTATGAAGTGGGCTACCGAGCATACCTTCGTGTGTCCCCACTTCGAGGAATCAAGAGGTTTAGTGTTAAAGGAAAGTTAGCACCTAGATTCATAGGCCCCTACAAAATTCTTGAACGTAGAGGCGAAGTTGCATACAAGCTAGAATTGCCGAAAGGATTGTCCGGAGTTCATGATGTTTTCCATGTTTCACAGATGAAGAAATGCCATGCTGAGATGGTTGATATCCCTTTGAGAGACACAGTGCCCCTAGAGGCCATACAACTTGACAGTGACCTAACCAACGAGGAGAAGCCTGTCAGAATCCTCGAGAATACCAACAGAGTTACCCATAGCAAGACCATCAAGTTTTGTAAAGTTATGTGGAGTCACCACACCGAGGAAGAAGCCACCTGGGAACGCGAAGAAGATCTTCGTAGAGACCACCCGCACCTATTTTCTAGCCAACCCGAATCTCGAGGGCGAGATTCATCTTAAGGTGGGTAGGTTTGTAACATCCCAAAATTTCATTTTGGAATGTTATGAAATATAGCTATGCATCATCACATTGTTTGAATGAAATGAATTGTTGAAGTTCTTCTTTTGGATTTCTAAAAGGCCACTTTCATTTTCTCCATATACTTGTTTCTACTATTTGAAAATCTCTGGTATTATTCAAAAAAAGAGAGGAGTAACATGACACTCCACACCAGGGACATCTTGGTGAATTATTTGAACAATAAAACCAGGGGTTTATTTGAAAGTTTATCTCAAAAGAATTTAAAATCAATTAGGCATTTTCTGAAGTAAAATATATTTTTTAAAGTATTCATTTTGACAGAGGAAAAATGTTCATTAAATAGCATTTAATCCCCTGATAATTTTGATATATGTATTCCCTATGTTTGGAAATGATTTGAATGTATTAAAGGGTTTTCAATGCTCTGAAAAAATAGAAAAGGAAACGAATTTAAACGTTTTAATTAGAAAACCGGCCGGCCCACAACCTTTACTTCCCGAGATCACTCCGGATCGGCCACCGACGCGTTAACATCGCCCTCTCTCTCACTGTCGCGTGGGACCCCCAACAGCTAGCGAGATTCTAGCGCTCATCTCCGTCCCTGCGCCCGTCACCTCGCTGGAGATCCATCCCGAGCCAGATCTCGCTCCTCTCTCCCTCTCCCAACCCCGCACCTGGTCTATAAGTAGCCCTGCCTCTCCGCACTCCATTCCCCCCTCCCCAACCCTCTCTACCCTCGCCGGAACGCCACCGCACCATCGCCAGAGTTCTGACTCCACCCGAAAACCCAGAGCTCCTGGCCGTCGCCACACTGACCCCCACTCCCCTCCGACGCCACCAAAGTACGCCGGAGACTCAATGCCGCTGTTTGAAGCCTTTGGACGCCGCCCTCGACCACCGCAGCACCAGCCCCGAGCATCTCCGACTTCCGGCCGCCGTCGACATCACCGGAGCGCCGACCCCCTCCCCTGTAAGTCGCCACCTCCACCCGCAACCGTCAGATCTAGGATCTACGCTCCAGATTAGAAATTTTATTTAAACGAACCGGTACCCACTTCGCTTCGGTCGTCCGCCCGCAAACACCCACGCGCACGCGCTAGCAACCAATAGGAAACCGCCACGTAGCCGTGTCCATTCGCTAGGAATTTTGTTCTTTTCTGTTTTTGTTTTAGAAAACAGAATGTTTTTTGTTTTTGTTTTTGTTGTAACTTTTAAACTAATTAGTGTTTTTAATTGATTCTTTTTGAATTAGGTCAAAAATTTCATGTAGTTTCATCGTGCGGTCTTAGTTTTCAAATTTGAACTTTAAAATTTGAATCTAACCAAATTTGCTTAAATTACTAAAATCTGTATAACTAGAGTTTAAAAATATATTTTTGTATGAATCTTTTTGCCACTGGTTTGTATTACTTAGAACTATCAACCTACATAGTTTGATAATTTTTAGGATGAATTTGGTTAGGGTTTTTAACAAAAACCAAATCTGTTTAGTTCTTAATAAGAGTTTAGTTAGTTTGATTTTAGTTTAGTTTGAATCTGATTTAGTTTAACTTTTGTTTTTAGTATTCATTAGGTTCTGTTGTTTCAACATTAGGTGAATTATTTTCTGTTAATAAAAATATTCTATTTTGTGCTCTAGTTTAAATAGGTAAATCTTGTTTTCACCTTTAGTATTGTTTAGAAAAATGTTTTGTAGTAACTCTTTTCGCACAAAATTTTTATAATCAAATACTTTATGTTTTGTAACAAAATTTTGTATTTACTTTCTATTATCTAAATGGCTAGTTGTTCAAAACAAATTTTTGTCTTGTTGTGTCTTAGTAGAGATTTGACACCAAAAATTTTAGAGTCTTATACTTTGAGTGATTCTTCCTTTTGATTGTGATATTTGTTGGTTGAAGTATTTGTTTACCTTGCTGTTGTATGAATTGTATTGTGGTTATGCTTATTGTGTGCTTTGTTTGATTCCTTAGATCATCCGGAGTGCGAAGCTTGTTGTCTAGAGTCACTTGAGTACGAGGATCGTCAGCAAGGCAAGTCACTTTGACCATGTATACCTCTGTTTTTATTGCATTAGTCCTATCATCTCCCCAATTGCATGCAAAGTAGGTAATTCGGAAACTTGGTTACTTGATGTAGTATCATGTGGTAGGCACTCCTCAACCCTTGGACACATTGGCCCCGGGAAACGTTGATTTAAATTTTGTTATGATATTAGTAGACGGGGTTGGTTGTGTGATTCATGAGAGTTGTGAGATAATAATTTAAAGACCTACAAGATGATCAAGACTTCAAGACTCCGAGTTTTCAACATACCTCTAGGTGGATGATGGTTGAACGGCGCCCTGGAGAAACCAGTAGTTAGCCTAGGTGTTGGGGATATAACCCCACGATATGACCCGCCCTGGAGGCTCCGGGTCATGTTGCTGGCTCGTGAGCCGGCCCAAGGGTGAGCCATAAGACTGGTGGCCCAGGAAGATAGGCGGCTCAAGGTGTGGGCCGCACGACGGCCTGGACGGAGAAGACCCGGGCGTGTAAGCCGTATCAAAGACAGCTTGGACAAGAAGATAGAGAGAGACTCGGACATACAATAAGACTCGGTTAACAATTGTAATGACCCGGTGGTCCTGGCCTCCTATATAAAGGCAGGCCCAGGGCGACTTAGAGGATAGGTTGTCGAGAACTAGGTCAAGCTTTTAGCTCCTTGTAATCGATACACAAGCAATACAAATACAAGCAGGACGTAGGCTGTTACCTCGACTTGAGGGGCCGAACCTGGGTAAATCCGTGTATTTCGTCCCGATTAACCCCTTTGAGTCCACCCCATTAGCGATGGCCTCGAATCCAAGTCCGTTCACCCGGACATCTGCCGTGATAAATCCACGACAATTGGCGCCCACCGTGGGGCATGCGCTTGGTGATGTTGAGTTCTCAAAGGGCTCTCTCCTAGGGCTCGAGGGATACATGGTTGGAAGGATGAGCAAGAGTCGCCACGGCCGGCTCTACATCGACGATGATGGCTGGGGGCTTGATGCTGATTCTCTGGAGTATGGATTCCGGGTTCCGTTTGGTGGGATCCAGGTTTTCATTGGAAAGGTTGATGGATCTACACCCGCGCTAGACATCTGCACGAACATCGTCGAGCCGGCTCGGCGTCTCCAATTTGCGAGTGGTGTGCGGCCTGCCCGTGCCCATCTAGGTCAAAGGCATGTTCTCGTGGGCTTCACTCAAGGTATGGACTTGGAAGCATCCGGGTCACAGGGAACTCTTGTTTGCTCAGAAGATGAGTCCTCAAGTGGGGAGATAGAGTCAGTGTATCGGCTCAGTAACGGTGGACTTGGGGGCTACTACGACACCTATTCTGAGGTAGAAGGCTTTGAGTCGGATGCTCCAAGACCCCGGATTCATGCGGCGGTGTTCATGGCGGGATCAGCTCCAGCCGCCAATGACACAGTTGCGGGAGCCGCCACAGCGAGTGATAGCCCGCCGCCGTCGGCTCAGGTTCTAGTGGAATTGATGGACGAGCTTACAACTCTCATGGCCACGGAAGTAACACCGGACAATCAAGCAGCCCGGAATTTAGAGTTGGCACGGATGAAGGGCTGGATGGCAGAGGAACGACAAAGGATGGCTGAGCTGAAGATCCGGATGGAGGAAGAGGCGAAACGTACCAAGGCAGATGCTTTCCATCTAGAGCTGGAACAAAGGTCAGCAGCCGCAGTGCACCGGAGGAGGCATCAATCCCATCTGCCAGAACGTTACGAAGCAAGGAACTTGTTTAATACCCCTGCTGCGGAGCGGGTTATGGGCGCGCCGGAAAGCCGCCCGATGGGACGCCCGGTAACTCATCCACCCCAGTGTAGCCAAACCTCACCTAGAGCTTTTCCAACACCGACGGGTCATTACTCTAACCCGGCCGAGAACATGGTGGCGGCGGCCATCCGGCTTGAGACGATTCCCATCCCAGATGAAGCACCCTTTGCGGAGGACGTGTGAAACGCCATTGGATATTTACAGACGGCCATGGCCCAGCAAGAGAGATATGCTCACAGCCGGAGCCGGGTTTGCTCTACCCCCCTTCCCAGTCGAAGTTTCAGCCGGCGCTATGAGTCGCCGGCGTGTTCCAGCAGTCATGCATGTTGGGGACCACCGGAGGATGAGCGGGCGGCTCTAGATGCACAAGCCCCCGTGGACCGGGCGAGGAACAGGTGAGAGGCGGAGATAGCAGCAACTCGTCCAGAGCCGGCGCTTTCCGTCTCAATGGGAGTAGTTAGTACCAGAGCCATAGGGGTGCCATGTTTAACTCCGTCTCTGAGAAGTGAACGACTACCAAAAGATTTTAAGGGGCCACGAAAAGTTCTGAATTACACAGCTGATCTACCCCCTGAGGCTTGGGTTGAGAGTTATGAGCTGGCCATGGAGACGTTGGACGTCAGTGAAGTGGTATGTGCAAAATATTTCATCATGATGCTCGAGGGTCCGGCTCGCACATGGTTGAAAGGTCTGCCGCCTAACACGATAAGTTCATGGGCGGAGCTGAGAGCGAAGTTTATTAAGAATTTTCATGGGACCTGTAAGCAGCCTATGACCATTGTAGACTTCGACCATTGTGTTCAATAGGAGAGTGAGTTGGCCCATCATTGGGTCCGGCGGGTGTAGACCATTATTCACTCTTCGTAGCAGATCACGGCGGCTCAAGCGGTGCTTATTCTAGAAAAGAACTGTCATTTTGTTCCATTGAAACAGAAGCTCAGCCGGCTCAAGCGCACGTGTCAGGATATGGGAGAGCTCATGACGGCTCTGACAAAGTATGCCGACTCAGATAACACCAAGGATCCAGGCTCGGATGATGAGAAAACCAATCAAGGGAAGAAGAACAATCAAGGCAAAGGCTTTGTGAATAATGGGTATCAGAATAAGCGGAAGAGCGCTGATGGCGGGTCAAAGCTAGTGGCGAACACCAACACGGAACAGAACCATCCCAAGGGGAACGGAAAATTCAGGCCATTTCACCAAAGGAACAGAGGCCCTTTCAATTTAGAAGAAGCGCTTGGGAAGCCTTGTCCGGAGCACAGCACACCTGATAAGCCGGCGTTACATGCGTGGGATGATTGCTTTATCATGCAGAGATTCAAAAACCAGCATTCCCAACCGCATAATAACCAGGGCGGTGGCCCGCCTGGCGGCTCAGGGCACGGCGGATCAGGGGCTGGATTCGGCGCTGGCGGATCAGGAGCCGGGCATCCGGGTCAGAATAACCAAGGGGGGCACCAACAGCAGCCTGGCAACAACAGCAATAACAACAATCAGCAGCAGCGCAATCAGTCCGGGTTTCAGAGTAATCCGAAGCAGCTCAGTTTTGGACAGTATCACATAGTTACGACCGGTCACAATAAACGAGACAAGAAATTGCGGAGGCGAGCGGTTAATGCGGTTGCTCCGGCTCTCCTGCGATACTTACCATGGTCTGAGTATGACATAATGTGGAGCCGCGAGGATCACCCACCGCGGATAGATGACCTGGGCCGGCTGGCTCTTGTTGTGGCCCCTCAGGTGAATGGCTATATGGTGAACAAGGTGCTCATGGACGAAGGTAGCAGTATCAACATCCTTTATTGTGACACTTTCCGGCGGATGAAGTTGCTTGAAAAAGACCTTAAACCTTCCTCCACCGTCTTTCATGGTGTGGTTCCGGGTAAGTCGGCATACCCGGTGGGCCGGATTTCATTGGAAGTGGCTTTTGGCGATGAGTATAATTACAGGGTGGAGTCCTTGTGGTTCGAGGTGGTTAAAATCAAAAGTCCCTATAATGCGCTGTTTGGGAGGCCGGCTTGCGCCAAATTTATGGCTAGGCCTTGCTATGTTTATTTACAGCTCAAAATGCCCGGCTTAAATGGTACAATTACCGTTCACGGTAATCGGAAAACGGCTCTCGAGTGTGAGGAAGGAGATGCGGCGTATGCAGAGTCTAGTTGTGCCCAGGAGGAGCTGAAGTTCTACAAGGAGAACATTGACCCGGAGGATATGACCCCGCTGAAGAAGCCTACTATGGAAGCTGAGCCGCCACTCAAGTTTTCAGCGGATGATACCAAGACAGTAGATTTCAATCCAGGTGACTCATCCAACCAGTTCATCATTGGGGCTCACATGGATCCCAAATAGGAAAGCGCACTCATCGAATTCATCCGTGAGAATGAGAAATCTTTGCATGGAAGCCTTCTGACATGCCGGGTGTACCGAGAGAGTTCGCTGAGCACAACCTTAATGTGGATCCGAAGTTTAAGCCGATTAAACAGTTTCTACGACGGTTCAACGAAGAGAGACGTAAAGCTATTGGGAAGGAAGTTGCTCGGCTCTTGGATGCAGGCTTTATAGTGGAAGTTTTTCACCCGGAGTGGTTGGCTAACCCGGTGCTAGTGCTCAAAAAGAACGGCACCTGGCGTATGTGTATAGATTACACGGACCTTAACAAGGCTTGCCCGGCTGACCCTTTTGCACTCCCTCGCATCGATCAGATTATTGATGCTACAGCCGGGTGTGTAAGTTTATGCTTCCTGGATGCATATTCAGGTTATCATAAGATCAAGATGGCAGTGAAAGATCAGGAGAAGACGACGTTCATTACACCCTTTGGGGCATTCTGCTACATTTCCATGCCTTTCGGGCTCAAGAGTGCCCAGGCGACTTACCAATGATGTGTGCAGAACTGCCTTCACAGTCAGATTGGCCGAAATGTTCATGCTTACGTAGGCGACATCATGGTTAAATCCAGAAAGAAAGAAACTCTCCTAGAGGATCTGAAGGAAACTTTTGACAATCTCCGGGTCTACAAGATGATGCTTAACCCGACGAAGTGTGTTTTTGGTGTTCCAAGGGGAAAGCTTTTGGGTTTATTGGTCTCTGAGCGGGGTATCGAGGCTAACCCAGATCAAATTAAGGCTATCACTTCTTTAGGAGAGCCGACGTGCATTAATGACGTTCAGCGCCTTGCAGGACGGATTGCTGCGTTGAGCCGGTTAATAAGCCGGCTCGGGGAGAAAGCCATTCCCTTATACCAGATGATGAAAAAGACAGACAAGTTTAAGTGGAGCAAAGCAGCGACTGAAGCACTTGAAGCTCTTAAAAACAGTTGACTGAGCCGCCAGTGTTAGCCGCTCCGGTTGAGAAAGAGCCATTGCTCCTTTATGTGGCGGCTAACAACAGAGCGGTCAGTGTAGCAATTGTGGTTGAGCGCAAGGAGGCAGGGAAGGAGTATCCTGTGCAAAGGCCGGTTTATTACATGAGTGAAGTTTTGGCAGAGTCTAAGCAGAGGTATCCGCATTGGCAGAAGTTGGTATATGGAGTTTTCATGGCTAACCGCAAGTTAAAACACTACTTTTTGGGGCAACAGATAACCGTGGTCAGTTCTACCCCGTTGGGAGATATCATTCAAAATAGAGAAGCTACAGGGAGGATTGCCAAGTGAGCCTTAGAGATGGGTCCTCTTAACATCAAATATGTTCCTCGTACAGCAATAAAGTCTCAAGCTTTGGTGGATTTCATAAATCATTGGACAGAATGTCAAGCTCCCGAAGAGAAGCCGGATAACACGTATTGGACTATACACTTTGACGGGTCCAAGCGGCTAGAGGTGTCTGGTGCAGGAGTTGTTCTCACCTCCTCCAAGGGTGACAAGTTTTGTTATGTTCTCTGGTTAATGTTTCCTTGTACTAATAATGCAGCTGAGTATGAGGCACTGCTCCATGGTCTGAGAGTCGCTAAAGAGATGAAATTAAGCCAGGTCAGATGTTTAGGCGACTCAGATCTTGTGGCTCAGCAAGTTTCAGGTACTTGGGACTCCAAGGATCCACGGATGGCGGTTTATCGACAGGCGGCTGATATCATTGCCGGTCACTTCAAGGGGTACCAGGTCGATAATATTGATCATCGCAGGAATGAGACGGCTGATGCCTTATCACGGTTAGGTTCTCAACGAAAGCCGGTACCACCTAATGTTTTTCTGGACGTATTGCATCATCCGACTGTCAAGATACCCTCTGAGGAGGATCTGGCTATTCCTGACCCGGAAGCAGAATTGGTGGCGGCTCTACATGCCATCCCAGACTGGACTATTCCTTATTTGGCGTATCTGACATGCGGCGAGTTGCCTCAGGAGGAGGATCTGACCAGGAAGATCACCCAGCATTCTAAGTCTATGATGATTATCAATGGTGAGTTGCATAAGTGTAGTGCGATGGGTGTCTTTCAGCGCTGCGTCTCACCAAAGGAGGGTCGGCAGATCTTGAGTGAAATTCATGCTGGCGACTGTGGACATCATGCCGGGTCAAAATCTTTAGTTCCCAAGGCTTTTCGACATGGATTTTTCTGGTTGACGGCTCACAAGGATGCAGAAGACTTAGTTTGTAAGTGTGACGGCTGTGAGAAGTTTGGCCGGCGTGCTCACGTTCCGGCTCAAGAGTTGAGGATGATACCAATCACTTGGCCATTTGCGGTCTGGGGGCTTAATATGGTAGGACCTTTCAAGAGATCCAAGGATAAGAAAACACGCCTTCTGGTGGCAATTGATAAATTTACTAAGTGGGTAGAGGTAGAGCCGGTCAGTAAATGTGACGTGGTTACAGCGGTTCAATTTATTAAGAAGCTGATCTATCGCTTTGGTTACCCGCACAGTATCATTACGGACAATGGAACAAATCTATCCAAAGGAGCTATGAAAGCATTCTGTGAGAAGGAGCATATCCGGCTTGATGTTTCAGCCGTGGCACATCCACAGTCTAATGGTCAGGCGGAGCGAGCCAATCAGGAAATTTTAAGAGGAGTCAAACCACGGCTCATGGTTCCTTTGAAGCGGACACCCGGATGTTGGGTTGAGGAGTTGCCTTCCGTCTTATGGAGCATCTGAACTACCCCTAACAGATCTACAGGTTTCATGCCTTTCTTCATGGTGTATGGTGCTGAGGCGGTTCTACCCAGCGATATCCGGCACGACTCACCAAGGGTGGTGGCTTAAGTTGAGACGGACAATGAGGTAGCACGCCAAGATGCGTTTGACGCCTTGGATGAAGCACGAGAGTTAGCAGCAGCCAGGTCGGCAATTTATCAACAAGACATGCGACACTATCATAGCCGTAGGGTGAAGACCCGAACGTTCCAGGAGAGTGACCTGGTGCTTCGGCTGATTCAAGACCAATCTGGAATGCATAAGTTATCTCCACCATGGGAGGGACCTTTTGTGATGAGCAGAAACCTTAACAATGGGTCATATTACCTCATTGATATCCAAGATGAGTCGGAAACCGCGGGTCAAGAGACGTTGCGGCCATGGAATATCGCACATTTGCGACCATACTTTACTTGGCAGGCGTTGAAAGCCGCTATCATTGTATATACCATGCTTACATGAGTAAAAGCTAGCATCCCCGCAAAGACTGGGGCCTCTGCTCTTATTTATACCTTTGTGCAATCAAGATGAAATTTTTTCGGCTCACAAATTTGAGTTGAAGTGGTTTGTTCACCGTCAAAATGGCTGATCCAGCTTTATGCCCTATCAAGCGTTGTTGCAGGGAGGCTTCTTGCCTTCTGGTATAGCTTACATCTCCCCTGCACAGTCTGTTTTTACGTTGTTGCAAGGAGGCTTCTTGCCTTCGGGTATAGCTTACATCTCCCTTGCATAGCCGGCGTTATGCCCAATTAAGCACTGTTGCAAAGAGGCTTCTTGCCTTCAGGTATAGCTTACATCTCCTTTGCACAACCAGCTATTATTAAACTGTTGCAAGGAGGCTTCTTGCCTTCGGGTATAGCTTGCATTTCCCTTGCACAGTTGGCTTTATGCCTAGTTTGGTTACATTAAGCGCTGTTGTTGATGGAGGCTTCTTACCTTTGGTATAGCTTACATGACCCTAAGACAATAGCGTGTACACCAAATTCTAGTTGCTTATCAACTACGGCCATCAAAGGGGGCTTCTTACCGACGGGTATCGCTTATCTCACCCTAATGGTCGGCTTTATGACACTTCCAGTTACTTATTAACCGCGGTTGTCGAAGGGGGCTTCTTACCGACGGGTTCGCTTATCTCACCCTAACAACTGGCGTTTACGCCAAACCTCAGTTTCTTGCCTTCGGGTATAGCTTACATCTCCTTTCAAACAGCCGACTTTATGCCGTCTCAGGCTGATTATTAGCCGCGGTTGTCGATGGAGGCTTCTTGCCTTGGGGTATAGCTTACATCTCCCATCGACAGTTGGCGTTCGCACATACAACATTTGCTGTTAAAAGGAGGCTTCTTACCGTCAGGTATAGCTTACATTACCCTTCATACAGCCGGCTTTAGGCCGCTTTCGGTTCATCAATAGCCGCAGTTGTCGATAGAGGCTTCTTACCATCAGGTATAACTTACATTATCCAAAAACAACCGCCTCCTTAATGGATTCATCTAACAAGAGCCGGAGCCATGTTGCTTCGGTTGACAAATTTGAGTTTTCAAAGATATTATCCGGCTCTAATCTTCTGGAGAAGGAATGACATCTTCAAAGACAAACACCCCTCATTTGAAAAGCTCAAGGTATATTTATGCAAAGGAACGAGCAATCAATGGAGAGCCAGCAACACATCAAATTGAAACACGGAGAGAAGGAAAGTATACACAGAGAGATGAGAATATATACAGCTGGCAACGGCAGGGTCATCCTTACTCTGTTACAAAAACTACTCTCAGAAGGAGCAAAAGGCATTGCCAAGTTTCAACCGCTCACGGCGGATCATTACATGAGTCAGTACATGAGTCTATGCTCAGAAAGGTTAAAAGAACAAATTTCAGTTACTGGCCAGCTCATTCCGCTCTGGTTCTTCCGCTGTCTTTATCTGGAGATTTCCCAATTCCCAATTACAGTCAGCCAGAGCAGCGAAAGACCCTTCAAGGAAAGGGGATGCGTCAAGCTCACAAGGGAAAAGGTCCTTACTGCAGGCGGGTGTCAGATCCTTCCACTCGTAGAGAGGCCCGCGGATCCTCTTCTCCTCTGCGTCGTAAGCCGCCTGATAGGTGCTCAAGTCAGCTTCATCCGCTAGCACAGAGGCCAAATAACGTGACTCTTTAACACACCGGATGTAATCTTCTTCGGTGAACTCTGAGCCGTCATCTTTTTTGGACGGGTAACCATCCATCATTTCGGCCGGCGTTAGCTCGGGGGCGAAGGCCAGAGCCCGTCTCAATCCAGCGACGGCTCCTTGGCGGAAGGCGGATTTCTTCAGCTCCTCTATTTGCTTGGGCATTGTGGAGAAGAGTTCCAAGACACCTTTCACAACGGTGGGGATCTTCTCCTTGTATTGAACCGTCTTGATCGTGAAAATAGTGTCGCAATAAAGCTGTTCCGCAAAGGTGTAAATAGCCTTCAGGGGTAAAAGGGTATCTAAAACCAATTGCCGGCTTCTGGGGCTTGTGTAGGTCAAACAAAGCAAGATGAGCCGCCATCACAACAGATGAAGGAGACATGCTGGAAACATGAAGTGAGTATGAACTTACCAAAGAGAGCGGGTGCCATCTTGGTTATACGACACTTTAGGCCTTGAAGCTCATCCACCACGGCTATCAGCCGCTGGTCGGCGTCATCCGCTCGCTTAGTCAACGCAACTTTCTCCAACTCAATAGATTCCTTTAGAGAAGCAAGCTCCGCCTTAATATGGACCAGCTCTTCAGACAGCAGCCGGCACTTTTCGTCAAAGACGCTGCGGGCCTCTTGTTGAGCTGCTAGGTTTGCCTTTATATCAGACAATTGAGAGCCGGCTTCATTTAAAGCTCCCTATAATACATCAAAATACAGGATAAGTCGCCAAAATAAAGGACGAGTGTTAAAAGCAAATTTATGCAAGTCTCAAACAGATTGCAAGCAATATATTTGACACTTGGGGGCTAATGGATATTTGATCTTTCAGCATGCAGCGCAGTTCCGGCTCATCTTCTTCAAAGTTAAACCGGAACTTGGGGGCTACACTATGGCTCTTCAATTTACTTTAATTGGAAGCCCCGACTCAAATTTTATTAAGTTTTGAGTCGACCCTTGGGGGCTACACGACGGCTCTTCAATGCACTTCTAATAGAAGATCTGACACAACTTCATCAAGCTTGAGTAGGCCCTTGGGGGCTACGACTGGCGGTTTAAGTTATCTAAAGGAAGATCCGACTCAAAGTAGGCAAATTAAGCTGACTCTAGGGGACAATGGCTATGAATTTTTTCTAACAGAAAGTTAAACAAAGACCCCATTCAATGATTGAGTACATTGAACCGGCCCTTAGGGGCTAAGCAAGGTTATGGCAACAAGAAGAGTACCTCGTATTTTGTCTTCATTAAAGAGACCAGCCGAAGTTCCAGATCCCGGCTGGTGGTAACCCGATTTATATACCCGGCGTGGACCTCTTCGGCTGTCATCTTTTCGTACGAAGAGTCAAAGTTCAACTTCTTCGATGCCTCGGCCGGCTCTGTATGCTTGGTCAGCACATGAGCCGGAGGAGTTTGATGACCAGACCCGGTGATAACAACATTTGGAGTTTCAGGGGTCTTGGCAGGAGTCGCCAGTTTTGAAGGAGCCCTTGGAGGGATCTCCATGATGACATCGACAGCAGCCGGTTCTATGGAGGCAGCTGGTGGATTTTCTTCTGCTTCAGCCTCCTCCGGTTGTTCGAGCTCTGGCTCTTGGATAACAGGGCTGGGGGAGGGCTTGTTGGTCCTGCGATGCTTGTCTTGAGCACTGCAAAATAGAAGGATCGTCCGTCAAAGATGTTGTTATCATATTAAGAGCCGGATGTTCGGATATCATAGTAAGGAATTCTTACAGCGGATTGATCTTGGGCGGTGGTAGAACAGATGCTGAGGAGTCGCTGGAGGAACGGGATTTCTAAAAAAAGAATAAAACAGAAAGATGAGAAAGTGTCAAGTTTGCAAAGGAAAGTCAAAGGAAAAGAAGAGACATAAACATGTGCGGGGCGTTTCTTTGGAGCCGGAGAATTTGGTAACCTGGACACGAGCTCAGTAGAGCCGGCGCTTCGATTCTGTCGACGCTCGGCCTGCTGTTGCTTTTTCAAGAGAAAATCGGGATCTAGGTGAGCAAGAGGGTGAGAAAGAGGAACTTTTCTGATAACCTGCCGCGGCTTTCGGGGGACGAAACATTCTAAGATGGAAGAAACATAATTTACCTCAGGAGCATTGGCGCGGCTGGTTTCCACTTCATCCTGCAAGTAAAACAAGCATTAATAAAGCAGGAAGGTAAAAGATCAAGCAAAGCAATTAAAGTATTACCTTTGAGCTAGATGATGGTGGCGGGTCAAACAACTTATCTTGCGGGGCATCTTTTTTAGCCCTCTTGGTCGCAACCTTCTTCCTGGATTTCTTTGGAGGGGCAAAATATTCCTTCTTCCAGAAGTCTGAGTCGGCCTACAGGAATGACCCGGAGAATGAATAGCAAATCAACAAAGTACAAGCAACATCTAAGAGACATATGGGAAGAGATTAACTTACACCGGGAGCCGGATTATTGACGCAGAAAGGCGCCAGGACGATGGCGTTGTATGAGCCGGAGGCTTCGTGGACAAGGCTCCGGATGGTAGTAGTAATATCATCCTTTGTCAGTGTTGACTCGCTGAAGCACAACGAGCTGTCATATTTGCCTTCATACTCACACATAAGCCGACCTCTGCGGCTTAAAGGCATAATCCGCCAGGAAATCCAGCAGCGGATCAAATCCAATCCTATTAAACCGTTGGCCAGGAGCGCTTTGATCTTGGCATGGAACGGCTCGTATCTGGCACACTGCGAGGCTAAAGCCGGCCGGGAAGCTCTGTGTCTGTCCTAAGACGGGAGGGGCGGTAACTCGCCAACGAGTGCTCTTTCTCAGGAGAGGTCTCTGGGCAATAGAACCACGTCTTATTCCAATCTTTTGGGTGACTCGGCATTGGAGTAGCAGGAAAGATGATGTCTTGGCGGCGGTAAATAGAAATGTCGCCCAGCTCCAGACTTGGACCACCCTTCATTTCAGTTTGGCGGTTGGCACAGAAGAACTCTCGAAAGAACCCCACAGACGACTTAGTTTGCAGATAAGCTTTGCAGAGAACATGGAAGTTGCAGATGTTTGAGACGGAGTTGGGTGCCAAGTCTTGAGGATGCAGCTTGTAAAAATGAAGCACATCCCGGAAAAACTTAGAGTTGGGCGGCACGAACCCTCGCTCGATGTGATCAGTGAAGACTACTATCTATCCTTTTTGGGGAGAAGGCCGGGTCTCTTTACCCGGAACCCGCCAATTGAGGACCTCTTTGGGAGGGAGAGTACCCACTTCAACATAACCTGCTAAGTACTCCTCCGTAACGCAAGAACCAACCCAGTTGCATGAGTTGGACGCATGAGACATATTGGCGACTTAAATACTGTGCAAGGTAAAAGGCGTGATGAGTCAAGCGCAAGCAAATATTTATGACGGCTTACAGGTTTAAGGGTTCTACGGATAATGCGGAAAGACCCGGTTGATGAGAGACGGAGAAGCTTAGCGACTCAACAGAGGAAAGGAAGATTGAAAATTGGCTAAGTCCTAAAAAACAGATTCCGTAAACTACTACTATGGCTACGGATCTACAAAAGCGGAGAAAGAGGATTTTAATCCTGACCTAGCGATGAACAACGGAAGAAAAGAAAATGGAGCGGAGCCATCACGGTCCGTGCATTATGCGCGGCTGGCCCGCGCGCGGCAGCGAGGCGAGAGCGCAATCTAAAAGCGCCAATGGCGTCAAGATATACTCGCGCTGGCGGTGCCGGAGCCCGAGCAGCGGCGGCGAAGCCCCCGGTGAAACCCTACTACGGTAGTGGGCGATCTACAAAGAACGAGAACTCACCATAGATGTCGCGGCGGCGGCGGAAGGTTTCTGGTACGAATCAGGATGACGCAGCGGCCCGGTCGGTGTAGCTGCGAAGACAGCGCCAGACGATGAGGACGCTGGAGCGGCGGCGACAGGAAGAAGAAGAAGAGGTATGAGCGGGAGGATGAAAAGCTTCAACCCGCACGGGTCGTATTTAAAAAGGGAATAAGAAAGACGCGAAAATCCAGGCGACAACACCGTTTGACCGAGGCGGACGCCTCGATTCTCAGGATGACAGTTAATGAAAGGTTCGGTGATACGTCAGCAGATCTCATGACGTCACGTCGGGTCATTTCTGGGTGACTCGCCAAAATCGGAAGCAATACAAACACAAGCAGGACGTAGGCTATTACCTCGACTTGAGGGGCCGAACCTGGGTAAATCCGTGTCTTTCGTCCCGATTAACCCCTTTGAGTCCACCCCGTTAGCGATGGCCTCGAATCCAAGTCCGTTCACCCAGACATCTGCCGTGATAAATCCACGACACTAGGTGTTGCTAGAGAAGTGCCAGTATTCACACGGAAAGGTCCACCCAGGCACAAAGAGATGGATGGATGCTTCAAGACCCAAGGCTTACCTGCACAGCCACAAGCCATTATGGGCTCTGGCTTGGTTGGATATCGTGGTGACCCTGGACAGTCGGTGCTACGAGATGTAGTAGAACGATAGGAAAGGATGGGCATCAACAGAGTCCCAGGATAATCCTTTAGAAGACCATATTTTGGTCATCCGTTTTCTCAAACACCCTGAAGCGCGAGAAATCCAACGGAGGCGATCAAATCTTGTGGGGAACCTGTGCAAAACTCTGTAGAGTACCCAAACCTAATCGATTAGCCATGTCCATGGTCATGGACAGTTTGAGCCAAAGGAACTGAAACTATCTGGAACTCTCAACACATATAATTACATTGATGTGGGTATTAATGACAACTTGGGTATGAGAATTGGTTGGTGGAACCATCTCATTAATCAACCAACATTGTAGTAATAATATTTTTTTACCCTCTCTTGTTGTAGGAAAAATTGGCTTTATGCAAAACTTACTACCCCACCTGTCATATATGCATATAGAATAGATGATTGCTTTACACCCCTCTTTTGTGACATTGCCGGCATATTCAATATGCTGACCTACATGGCTGCAACATATCATGTTGTAGAGTACTTTTCCGACCAGGAGTGAGCATACGCTCTATGCTCGGTGAGATGCCCTTGGAGTCAGTTGGACTCAACTACCTTTGAAGCTTCCGCAAGATTAGTTATTCTCATGAGTTGGCCTTCAGCCACTTTATTGTAATTTTTATTGTAATGAAGGACTCGATATGAGATTTTTTCGATTAATAAATCTGTGTGATTTCACTTTGATATATACATTGATGTACCGTGTGTGTACCAGCATGATCTTGGGATGGTACAGAAACACCGGAGATTCGACCTTTCAGATCGGGTCGCTGCAATGCCCATATTGGTTCCTACATGTTCTATGAAGATCTTTATCGGTCGAACCTCTATGTCAAGGATTCAGTTAATCCATTATGATGTTCCCTTTGTCCTTCGGTATGTTCCTTGTCCGAGATTCGATCATCGGTATCCCTATACCTAGTTCAACCTCGTTACCGGCAAGTCCCCTTACTCGTTCCGTAATACAAGATCCCACGACTAACACTTAGTCACATTGCTTGCAAGGCTTGTTATGATGTTGTATTACTAAGTGGGCCCTGAGATACCTCTCCGTCACACGGAGTAACAAATCCCAGAATTGATCCATGCCAACTCAACAGACACCTTCGGAGATACCTGTAGAGTACCTTTATAGTCACCCAGTTATGTTGCAACATTTGATACACACAAGGCACTCCTCCGGTGTCAGTGAGTTGCATGATCTCATGGTCATAGGAACATATACTTGACATGCAGAAAAATTGTAGCAATAAACTCACACGATCATATGCTATGTTTATAGTTTGGGTCTTGTCCATCACATCATTCTCCTAATGATGTGATCCCGATATCAAATGACATCTCACACTAGTAGAATGTCTGTCTGTAGTCCCGGTCGGGATGGGCCTTTAGTACCGGTTCCTCAACCGGTACTAAAGGGTCGGGACTAAAGCTCCAGACCTTTAGTACCGGTTGGCCCATGGACTAGTACTAAAGGCCCACCACGTGGTTGCCTGCGTGGGCTGGTGGTGGAGGACCTTTAGTACTGGTTGGTGATACCAACCAGTAGTAAGTGTTCTATTTTTTTGTTTTAGCTTTTAGGTTTTAATTTTCCTCTCTATTTTTTGTGTTTTCCATTCATTTTCAAATTTATTTTACGGTGCTACATACTATAAATAGTACAGAAGTTGATGCATATGTATATATGTAATATAATATACAATATATCATACACAGTATATATACAAATGGAATTACACATCCATATATATTTCGGACTTATAAATTAAGGCCCAAAACCCGGCCAGGACTAGCTAGCTAGTGCTCCGTATGAAATCTCAGTTTTCTACTACTGATTTGCTGACATTATTGAGGCAGCGGTAAGGAATAGTGCTCTCCGTTTACATCAATGACATGTCGAAGAAGAAATGCCGCAAATTCCTCTTGAAGTGCTACAAAGCGTTTCTGTGGTGAGAACTTCGACATCATCTGCCAAACCTTGAGTTGTCTTTCACGTGCTCTTCTGCGACGTATACGGCATTCGGTCTTCATGCGAATGTTCTCGTAGAGGAAGTATCCACATAAATTTGTCCCCTATGGCTGCTTCGCGCACTTTGCAAAAGAATAGAATTCAATAAGATAATTAATAATCAAGCATGATAATGGTATTGAAACTAGAATTAAAGAGACGCACGGACCTAGTAGTACTACTTAATTACCTGGATCCTTTTCCACTTCATCTTTGGTTTCCATTGACGACCGTGATGGTTTTCTTCTATGATCTTTTTCCAAACACTACGCGGCAAAGAAAAAGAATGAAAGAGTTATTATAATTACTTTTGATATCAGGAAATAATGAAAGAAAGCGAGGTCAATAAAGATTGAAATTACCGGTCTATCATAAAATAAAAGTCCACGTATGATTGTTCTAGTGTATCTAGTGAGTCGTACACTTGAACAAGTCCATCTGCAAGGATAATATTTAGGAGGATCTAGTGGTCTCTGCATGGAAGTTTATATAATTAAGCAGGCATGCATATAACTCATCAACTACACTTGACAGCGAGCTAGTAAGCAAAAATAGAATTTGTAGTATACAAGAGAGTAAACACTCACCCCATGTTGTAAGGAAATATTATAGTAGATTTGGTATTCATTAGTGCCTCTAGATATTTTTCCAAGAGCT
This sequence comes from Hordeum marinum, assembly GCA_022496015.1. Taxonomy (NCBI): domain Eukaryota; kingdom Viridiplantae; phylum Streptophyta; class Magnoliopsida; order Poales; family Poaceae; genus Hordeum; species Hordeum marinum. The sequence goes on from CM039672.1 coordinate 395,707,232, forward strand.
CTTATGTGTCATTGGCATAGTGTTTTACCACATGACCATGAACGGCATTTGGGTCGATGAACCCAATGTCATCGATTCCCTCTTGTTTCAATTCCCAGATCTTCAATCTACATAATAGCATAGAAAAGAACATATATATTGAGGATAAGCCAATGAACGATATCTGAGCTTGAGACTTAAATTATTAAAGATATAAATCACTTACAGACAATAGCAACTGATGAGAGATTTGTTGATAGAGTCCATGTGGTATAACTAGAAAAGTTCTGAGAATTCAAGACATATTTCACATCCATTGAAGTAATGCTCTTTTGTTACTTTGACCATGACCGCCGGCTCCCCTCGCTTTGCTTCACGCAGGTACCAATCATGCAACTGTTGCATCACAGTTGGTAGTTCCTTGTACTGCTCGGGTGTGACAAGTGGTTTTCCGGCGGCATATTTCATTGCGTACTCAGCTTCACCGTACCAGCGGATTTCCTCGGTGCCAAGGATTTGGCCAAGAGTGAGACCTGCAGCCTCTACTTGTTCGAGGTCGATTGGGTTGCCAGCAACGACGGTGAACTTATTGGTACTCACCTTGAGTGGAGAGATCTTTTGCTTGGATTGTTCTCCAAGCTGGGGAACTGTTTTCCCGCTAGTAGTACCACCTGTCGTTGATCTCGCACTTCCCGACTTCTTCCTTTGGCTTGGCCGACTTCTCTGCTCACTTGCCTTCTGAATCTGTCGCTCATAGTCTGTCGGCATACGCTCCACATATGTCGGGGGTCGATCAATAAAGTGTTCCCTAAAGTGCTCTTGGAGTTCCTTGGGTATTACCTCCTTTGGCGGCAGGGGCTTCTTCGCAAAAAAGGCTTTCACTTGGCGATCGCTTTCAATTTCGGTTTCTTCTGGTGTCATGTCGTAAGGCAGCTTCTTTTTGGCCGGAGGCTCGGGTTTCTTATTTGCTTTCTTCCGAAGAGCACTACTGATGGCCTTTCTCTTTTGGGAGCCCTACTGGCGGGACCGCTGCCGGGGTGGAGTCGGCTCACGCAGCCGAGATCGATATCGATGATATGGACTCGCATCGTGCTCCGTCCCGAGGTTGGGTGGACTCGCGCTGGGATCCCTATCAAAGTGCGACGCCTCTCGAGGTGGGGAGGATTGTTGGCACTGTGATGCCTCTGGCTGGGATCCCTCGCGCTGGACATCGATACTCGGAGGAGCTGGTGGCCTAAGCGCCGAGTGTGGAAAGACGATGCAGTGCTTTCTCTATAGAATGAGACCACAGCCAGCTTCTGCCAGTGTGGACTCCCCCTCACCTCCAGGGATGTCAAGCTCTAGTCCATCATATCCTGGCTCTATTCGTCCACCGCGACACGAGCATACCCAGCTGGAACTGGATTGAAATGCCAGAGAACATTAGGTGTATTTGGTAAAGCATAGCCCATCGCAACCCGCACGGGTATGTTCTTCATTTTCTAGATTATCTCACAAGATGTCTTCTCGGTGAAATCATCCACGGGGGTGTGACCATGCAGTGCCCCCGTGGAACCCACGCTGCTTTTCGGCAGTGTAGATGGGACGGGTTCCAATGCCTCTTGTCGCGGAGTTGCCCTTTGCTGGGTCAGTACCCGTATCTGCAACTACTGCTGCTCGTACTTCTCTTCCAACTTTGAAAGTCGGTCTACTTCCACCTTCTTTTTTCTCGAACGGCTTTTATAACTGTCCTTCCTGTTGGGGAACGTCGCATGGGAAACAAAAAATTTCCTACGCACACGCAAACCTATCCATGGTGATGAGCATCTACGAGAGGGAGAGTGGATCTACATACCCTTGTAGATCGCTAAGCGGGAAGCGTTAAGAAACGCGGTTGGTTTAGTCGAACTTCTTAGCGATCCAAATCGCCAAGCGTCCCGCGATCCAATCACGAACCGTCTCGCGAACACATCATGATCCGTCCCACGAACTCATCACGATCTGTCTCATGATCTTCATCACGATGTGTCCCGCGAACTCATCATGATCCGTTCCGTGATCACATCACGAACCATCTCGCGATCTCGATCACGGTCCTTCCGATCTAGCGCCGAACGAACGACACCTCCGCGTTCAGCACACGTGCAGCTTGATGACGATCTCCACCGTCTCGATCCAGCGAGAGGAGGTGGAGAGGAGAGAGAGTTCACCGGCAGGGTGAGGGCGCTCCGGTGATGGTGGTGGAGCAATTCCGGCAGGGCTTCGCCTAAGCGCTGCAGAAAACCGATCTAGAGGAGAAACTATGCACCGGTGTAACGGGTAGCACGTGGCCGGAAATTCTATCCAAAAACAACCCAATCCACTAGTATATATAGGAGGAGAGGAGAGGAGAGGCATCCAATGCCTTTGGGTCGGCCGAAATAGGAGGTGGGAAGCAATCCTACTTCACCTCCAATCCTAGTTGGAGTAGGATTGCCTCCTATTGGCTGATTTTCCACTTTTTGCTTTAGGACTTTCTCTCCTGCGCCATGGGCCTTTGTGGCTGTTTTCCCAGACCACTAAGGGCTGGTTATTATTCTGCCACAGCCCATGGACCTCTTGGGGTCGAAATACCCCTCCCGGAGGCCTCCCGGTACACTACCGGCACTCCCGGTACACTATCGATGAGCCCGAAACTTTTCCGGAAACCAAACTGGGACTTCCTATATATGAATCTTTACCTCCGGACCATTACGGAGCTCCTCGTGACGTCCGGGATCTCATCCGGGACTCCGAACAAACTTCGGTCACCACCATACATAACTCTACACTACCGAAACGTCACTGAACCTTAAGTGTGCAGACCCTGCGGGTTCGAGAACTATGTAGACATGACCGAGACACCTCTACGGTCAATAACCAATGGCGGGACCTGGACGTCCACATTGGTTCCTACATATTCTACGAAGATCTTTATCGTTCGAACCTCTATGTCAAGGATTCAGTTAATCCCATATAACGTTCCCTTTGTTCTTCGGTATGTTACTTGCCCGAGATTCGATCGTCGGTATCTCCAAACCTAGTTCAACCTCGTTACCGGCAAGTCTCTTTACTCGTTCCGTAATACAAGATCCCGCAACTAACAATTAGTCACATTGCTTGCAAGGCTTATTGTGATGTTGCATTACCGAGTGGGCCCCGAGATACCTCTCCGTCACACGGAGTAACAAATCCCAGTCTCGATCCATGCCAACTCAACAGACACCATCGGAGATACCTGTAGAGCACCTTTATAGTCACCCAGTTATGTTGCAACGTTTGATACACACAAGGCACTCCTCCGATATCTGTGAGTTAAATGATCTCATGGTCATAGGAACACATACTTGACATGCGGAAAACAGTAGCAATAAACTAACACGATCATATGCTACGTTTGCAGTTTGGGTCTTGTCCATCACATCATTCTCCTAATGATGTGACCCCGTTATCAAATGACATCTCATGTCCATGGCTAGGAAACCTTAACCATCGTTTGATCAACGAGCTAGTCTATTAGAGGCATACTAGGGACATGGTTTTGTCTATGTATCCACACATGCATCTAAGTCTCCGATCAATACAATTATAGCATGGATAATAAAAGATTGTCATTAACAAGGAAATATGATAATAACTAATTTATTATTGCCTCTAGGGCATATTTCCAACAGTCTCCCACTTGCACAAGAGTCAATAATCTAGTTCACATCACCATGTGATTCGCATTGTTATGAATCTAACACCCAACGAGTTCTGGGGCTCGATCATGCTTTGCATGTGAGAGAGGTCTTATAGTCAAATCGTCTGTAACATTCAGATCCGTGTGCACTTTGCAAATACCTATGTCAAACTGTAAACACTGCTACCACACTCCGCTCTATACTATTCCAAATGGCTGCTCCACTATACGTATCCAGATTGCTACTACGAGTCATCCGCATTAGTGTACAAGCTTGTATCGACGTAACTCCTTACAACGAACTCTTTATCACCTCCATAATCGAGAAACATCTCCTTAGTCTCTTAGTTACTGAGGATAATCTTGACCGCTGTCTAGTGATCCACTCCTGGTTCACTCTTGTACCCCCTGACGGACTCATGGCAAGGCACACACAGGTGCGGTACATATCATGGCATAATATAGAGCCTATGGCTAAGGCATAGGGGACGACGTTCGTCCTTTCTCTTTCTTCTGCCGTTGTCGAGCTTTGAGTCTCACTCAACTTTCACACCTTACAGATCAGGCGAGAACTCTTTCTCTGACTGATCCATTTTGAACTCTTTCAAAATCTTGTTAAGGTATGCACTCATTGAAAGTCTCATCGAGCATCTTGATCTATCTCCATAGATTTTGATGCTCAACAATTAGGTAGCTTCATCGAGGTCTTCCTTTGAAAATCACTTTCCAAATAACCGTTTTATGCTTTCCAGAAACTCTACATTATTTCTGATCAACAATATGTCATCCACATATACTTATCAGAAATTCTATAGTGCTCCCACTCACTTTATTGCAAATACAAGTTTCTCATAAACTTTGTATAAACATCAAAACTTTGATCACCTCATCAAAGCGTATATTCCAACTCTGAGATGCTTGCTTCAGTCCATGGAAGGATCACCGAAGCTTGCACACCTTTTAGCATCCTTAGTCCTGACAAAACCTTCTGGTTGTATCACATACAACCTTTCCTCAAGTAAACCGTTAAGGAAACGATGTTTTGACATCCATGTGCCAGATTTCATAATTGAAAACACAGCAACTGCTAACATAATTCCAACAGACTTTAGCACCACTACGAGTGAGAAAGTCTCATCGTAGTCAACTCCTTGAACTTGTCACAAACATCTTTGCAACAAGTCGAGCTTTACAAATAGTGACATTCACCATCAGTGTCTGTCTTCATTTTAAAGATCCATTTGTACTCAATGACCTGCCGTCCAACGAGCAAGTCTACCAAAGTCTACACTTGGTTTTCATACATGGATCCTATCTCGGATTTCATGGCCTCCAACCATTTGTCGGAATCCGGGCCCATCATCGCTTCTCCATAGCTCGTAGGTTCATCGTTGTCCAACAACATGACCTCCAAGACAGGGTTGTCGTACCGCTTAGGAGCAGTACACATCCTTGTCGACCTACGAAGTTCGATAGTAACTTGATCCTGAAGCTTCATGATCATCATCATTAACTTCCTCTTCAACTAACGTAGGCTTCACAGAAACAACATCCTGCGCTGCGCTACTCTCTGGTTGAACAAAGGTTTAACAACCTCATCAAGTTCTATCTTCCTCCCACTCAATCCTTTCGAGAGAAACTTTTCCTCGAGAAAGGATCCGTTTCAGTAACAAACACTTTGCACTTGGATCTGAGATAGAAGGTTCACCCAACTGATCTTAGGGTATTCTGTGAAGATGCATTTGTCAGCCTTGGGTTCGACCTCATTAGGTGAAAACATTTTCCACACAAGTGTCGCAGCCCCAAGTATTAAGAAATGACAGCTTAGGTTTCTATCAAACCATAATTCACATGGTGTCATCTCAATGGATTTAGATGGTGCCCTATTTAAAGTGAATGTAGTTGTCTCTAATGCATAACCCCAAAATTATAGTAGTAAAATGATAAGAGACATCATAGCACGCACCATGTCCAATAGAGCATAACTATGATGTTCGGACACACCATCACACTATGGTGTTCCAGGTGGCATTTAGTTGTGAAACAACTTTCACATTGTCTTAAGTTGTATGCCAAACTCGTGACTCAAATATTCACCTCCACGATCATATCGCAGTCATTTTTATCTTCTTGTCACGATGATCTTTAAACTTCACTCTGAATTTGCTTGAACCTTTCAAACGATTCAGACTTGTGTTTCATTAAGTAAATATGCACTAGAGGCAATAATAAATTAGTTATTATCATATTTCCTTGTTCATGATAATCGTTTATTATCCATGCTATAATTGTATTGATCGGAGACTTAGATGCATGTGTGGATACATAGACAAAACCATGTCCCTAGTATGCCTCTAATAGACTAGCTCGTTAATCAAAGATGGTTAAGGATTCCTAGCCATGAACATGAGATGTCATTTGATAACGGAATCACGTCATTAGGAGAATGATGTGATGGACAAGACCCAAACTACAAACGTAGCATATGATCGTGTCAGTTTATTGCTACTGTTTTCTACATGTCAAGTATTTGTTCCTATGACCATGAGATCATGCAACTCACTAACACCGGAGGAGTACCTTGTGTGTATAAAACATCGCAACGTAACTGGGTGACTATAAAGGTGCTCTACAGGTATCTCCGAGGGTGTCTGTTGGGTTGGCATGGATCAAGACTGGGATTTGTTACTCTGTGTGACGGAGAGGTATCTCAGGGCCCACTTGGTAATACAACATCACAATAAGCCTTGCAAGCAATATGACTAAGTGTTAGTCACGGGATCTTGTATTACAGAACGACTAAAGAGACTTGCCGGTAACGAGGTTGAACTAGGTATGGAGATACCGACAATCGAATCACGGGCAAGTAACATACCGAGAAACAAAGGGAACATCATACGGCATTAACTGAATCCTTGACATAGAGGTTCGGCCGATAAAGATCTTTATAGAATATGTAGGAACCAATATGGGCATCTGGGTCCCGCTATTGGTTATTGACCGTAGAGGTGTCTCGGTCATGTCTACATAGTTCTCGAACCCGCAGGGTCTGCACACTTAAGTGTTGGTGACGTTTCGGTAGTATAGAGTTATGTATGGTGGTGACCGAAGGTTGTTTGGAGTCCCGGATGAGATCCCGTACATCACGAGGAGCTCTGGAATGGTCCGGAGGTAAAGATTCATATGTAGGAAGTCCTGTTTTGGTCGCCGAAAAAGTTTCGGGCTAATCGGTAGTGTACCGGGAGTGCCGTAGTGTACCGGGAGACCACCGGGAGGGGTATTTCGACCCAAGAGGCTTCATGGGCTGTGGGAGAGTAAATATCATCCCTTAGTGGGCTGGTGGAAGTCCCACACAAGGCCCATGCATCTAGGGAAGAAAAGCCCAAAGGGAAAAGGTGGAAAAGGGAAAAAAAGGAGGAATCCTAGTCCTACTAGGATTGGAGGAGGAGTCATCCTCTCCTCCCCACTTCGGCCGAACCAAGGAGGCTTGGCCCTTGCACCAAGGACTCTCCTCCCTCCCTCTTATATATACTGGAGGTTTTAGGGTTTTTCCACTAGTTTCTCCTCTAGATCGGATTTCTGCAGTGCTTAGGCGAAGCCCTGCCGGAATAGCTCCACCACTATCACCGGAGCGCTGTCACGCTGCCGGAGAACTCTTCTTCCTCTCCGCTCCCTCTTGCTGGATCAAGAAGGCGGAGATCTTCATCAAGCTATACGTGTGCTGAATGCGGAGGTGTCCTCCGTTCGGCGCTAGATCAGAAGGACCTTGATCAAGATTGCGAGACGGATCGTGATGAGATCGCGGGACGGATCGTGATGAGTTCGCGGGACGGATCATGATTGGATCACGGGACGGATCATGATGAGATCGCAGGACACTCGGCGATTTGGATCGAAGGACGTTCGACTACACCAACCGCGTTTCTTAACGCTTTCTGCTTAGCGATCTACAAGGGTATGTAGATCCACTCTCCCTCTCGTAGATGCTCATCACCATGGATAGATCTTGCGTGTGCGTAGGAAAATTTTTGTTTCCTATGCAACGTTCCCCAACAGTGGCATCATGAGCTAGGTCTATGTGTACATGAGATCTCGAATAGAACACAAAGAGTTTGTGGGCGTTGATGCTTAGATTGCTTCCTCCCTTGGTCGTGTTTTGGTTCAGCGGTATGGTGAGATGAAGCGGCCTGGACCAACATTACTCGTACACTTACAAGAGACCGGTTCCCTCAACCGCAACTTGTTGCGTAGATGGCTTGCGGGTGCCAGTTTCTCTCACTTTAGTTGGATCGGATTCGACAAAGGCGGTCCTTGAGAAGGTTGAAAAGCAACTAGTGTATCACCGTTGTGGTTTTTGCGTAGATGAGAATTGTTCTTGCTAGATACCCGTAGCAGCCACGTAAAACATGCAACAACAATTAGAGGATGTCTAACTTGTTTTTGCAGGGTATGTTGTCATGTGATATGGCCAATTACATGATGTGATATATGTGATGTATGAGATGATCATGTGATGTATAGATTATCACGACTTGCAAGTCGAGGAGTACGGAAACCGGCAGGAGGCATAGGGTTGTCTTTAATTATTGTATGACCTGCGTGTCAATCATTAAGCGCTACGTAATGCTTTACTTTATCGCTAAATGGTAGCAATAGTAGTAGAAGCATGGTGGCTATGACAACCCCGATGGCGACACGTTGATGGAGATCAAGATGATGGAGATCATGGTGGCATGCCGGTGACGATGGAGATCATGCCGGTGCTTTCAAGATGGAGATCAAAAGCACAAGTTCATGGCCATATCATATCACTTATGATTTACATGTGATGTTAATCCTTTTATGCACCTTGTTTTGCTTAGGACGACGGTAGCATTATAAGGTGATCCCTCACTTTAATTTCAAGATGAATTGTGTTCTCCCCGAGTGTGCACCGTTGTGAAAGTTTGTCGTGTCGAGACACCACGTGATGATCGGGTGTGATAGATTCTACGTTCATAAACAATGGGTGCAAGCCAGTGTTGCACGTGCGGAACACTCCGGTTAAACTTGACGAGCCTAGCATGTACAGACATGGCCTCGGAGCACAAGAGACCGAAAGGTCGAACATGAGTCATATAGTAGATATGATCAACATGATAATGTTCACCATTGAAACCACCTCAACTCACGTGATGATCGGACTTGAGTTGGTGAATTTGGATCATGTATCACTCGAATGACCGGAGGGATGTCAATTTGAGTGGGAGTTCTTCAGTAATATGATTAATTGAACTCATTATCATGAACATAGTCAGTAGTGTCTTTGCAAATATGTTGTAGATTACTTGCTCGCGCTGTAGCTCCCTTGAATTTTTTATATGTTCCTAGAGAAATAGAGTTGAAAGATGATGGTAGCAATATTGTGTACTGGGTCCGTGATCTGAGGATTGTCCTCAATGCTGCACACAAGGCTTATAATGCACCGCTCGGTGTGCCAACCCCTCTAGCGTCTTCTGTAGATGTAGTGAACATCTGACAGGCATGTTGTGATGATTATTTGATAGCTTAGTGCGTCATGCATTACGGCTTAGAATTGAGGCTCCAAAACGTTTTGAATTTCACGGAACATATGAGATGTTCTAAGAGCTGAAATTAGGATCTCGGGCTCGTGCCCGTGTTGCGAGATATGAGATCTCCAACAAGATTCTTTGCCTACAAGATGAAAGAGAATAGCTCAATCGTTGAGCATGTGCTCAGATTGTCTGGGTGCTATAATCGTTTGAATCGAGTGGGAGTTGATCTTCCAGATAAGAGAGTGATTGATATAGTTCTCCAAGTCACTCTCACTAAGCTACTAGAACTTGGTGATGAACTATAAAATGCCAGGGATAGAAATAATGATCCTTGAGCTTTTCACAATGTTTGACACCGCGAAGGTAGAAATCAAGAAGGAGCGTCAAGTGTTGATGGTTAGTCAAACCACTAGTTTCGAGAAGGGCAAGAGCAACGAGGGAGACTTCATGGATAGCAAGTTAGTTGCTGCTCCAGTGAAGCAACCCAAAGTTTAACCCAAACCCAAGACTAAGTGCTTCGATTATGAGGAGAGCAGTCGCTAAAGAGGAACAACCCTAGATACTTGGTAGATAATAAGGATGGCAACGTCGACAGAAGTATATTTGATATACGTGTTAATGATGTGTACCTTGCGAGTACTCCTAGTAGCACCTGGGTATTCGATACCGGTTCAGTTGCTAAATGTTAGTAACTCGAAATAAAAGCTACGGAATAAACGGAGAACTAGCTAAGGGTGAGGTGACGATGTGTGTTGGAAATGTTTCCAAGGTTGATGTGATCAACATCGCACGCTCTCTTTACCTTCGGGATTAGTGTCAAACCTAAATAAATGTTATTTGGTGTTTTGCGTTGAGCATGGACGTGATTAGATCGTGTTTATTGCAACACGGTTATTCATTTAAGTTAGAGAATAATGGTTATTCTGTTTACATGAATGATACCTTCAATGGTCATGCACCCAGTGAGAATGGTTTGTTGAATCTTGATCGTAGTAATTCAGATGTTCATAACATTGATGCCAAAAGATACAAAGTTAATAATTATAGTACCACATACTTGTGGCACAGCCGCTAAATGTCATATTGGTATAAAGCGCATGAAGAAACTCCATGCTTATGGATCTTTGGACTCATTCGATTTCGAATCGGTTGAGACATGCGAACCATGCCTCTTGGGCAAGATGACTAAGGACCCCTTTTTCCAAATGGATGGAGCGGGCAAGTGATTTATTGGAAATGATACATGTTGATGTATGCAATCCAGTGAGTCTTGTAGCGTGCGGTGGATAACGTTATTTTCTTACCTTCACAGATGATTTGAGTAGATATAGTGTATATTTACTTAACGAAACACAAGTCTGAATTTGTTTCTGTGAAGCCTACGTTAGTTGAAGAGGAACTTGATGATGATGATGATCATGAAGCTTCAGATCAAGTTACTATCGAACCTCGTAGGTCGACAAGGATGTGTACTGCTCCTGAGCGGTACGACAACCCTGTCTTGGAGGTCATGTTGTTGGACAACGATGAACCTACGAGCTGTGGAGAAGCGATGATGGGCTCGGATTCCGACAAATGGTTAGAGGCCATGAAATCCGAGAAAGTATCCATGTATGAAAACCAAGTATAGACTTTGGTAGACTTGCTCGTTGGACGGCAGGTCGTTGAGTACAAATGGATGTTTAAAATGAAGACAGACGTTCATGGTAAATGTCACCATTTGTAAAGCTTGACTTGTTGCAAAGAAGTTTACGACAAGTTCAAGGAGTTGACTGTGATGAGACTTTCTCACTCGTAGCGATGCTAAAGTCTGTTGGAATTATGTTAGCAGTTGCTGCATTTTTCAATTATGAAATCTGGCAGATGGATGTCAAAACATCATTTCCTTAACGGCTTACTTGAGGAAAGGATGTATGTGATACAACTAGAAGGTTTTGTCAGTCCTAAGGATGCTAAAAGGTGTGCAAGCTTTAGTGATTCTTCAATGAACTGAAGCAAGCATCTCGGAGTTGGAATATACACTTTGATGAGGTGATCAAAGTTTTTGAGTTTATACAAAGTTTACGAGAAACTTGTATTTACAATAAAGTGAGTGGGAGCACTATAGAATTTCTGATAAGTATATGTGGATGACATATTGTTGATCGGAAATGATGTAGAATTTCTGGAAAGCATAAACGGTTGTTTGAAAAGAGTTTTTCAAAGGAAGACCTGGATAAAGCTACCTAATTGTTGAGCATCAAGATCTATAGAGATAGATCAAGATGCTTGATGAGACTTTCAATGAGTACATACCTTGACAAGATTTTGAAAGAGATCAAAATGGATCAGTCAGAGAAAGAGTTCTCGCCTGATTGGTGAGGTGTGAAGTTGAGTGAGACTCAAAGCTCGACAACGGCAGAAGAAAGAGAAAGGACGAATGTCGTCCCCTATGCCTTAGCCATAGGCTCTGTATAGTATGCCATGCTGTGTACCGCACCTGTGTGTGCCTTGCCATGAGTCTGTCAAGGGGTACAAGAGCGATCTAGGAGTGGATACTAAGGAAATACTAAGGAAATGTTTCTCGATTATGGAGGTGATAAAGGGTTCGTCGTAAAGAGTTACGTCGATGCAAGCTCTAACACTAATCCGGATGACTCTTAGTAGCAATCCGGATACGTATAGTGGAGCAACCACTTGGAATAGTACCAAGTGGAGTGTGGTAGTAGTGTTTACAGTTTGACATAGAAATTTGCAAAGTACACACGGATCGGAATGTCGTAGACCCGTTGACTATAAGACCTCTCTCACATCCAAAGCATGATTGAGCCCCAGAACTCATTGGGTGTTAGATTCATAGCAATGTGAATCACATGGTGATTTGAACTAGATTATTGACTCTAGTGCAAGTGGGAGACTGTTGGAAATATGCCCTAGAGGCAATAATAAATTACTTATTATCATATTTCCTTCTTCATCATAATCGTTTATTATCCATGCTATAATTGTATTGATCGGAGACTTAGATGCATGTGTGGATACATAGACAAAACCATGTCCCTAGTATGCCTCTAATAGACTAGCTCGTTAATCAAAGATGGTTAAGGTTTCCTAGACATGGACATGAGATGTCATTTGATAATGGGATCACGTCATTAGGAGAATGATGTGATGGACAAGACCCAAACTACAAACGTAGCATATGATCGTGTCAGTTTATTGCTACAGTTTTCTACATGTCAAGTATTTGTTCCTATGACCATGAGATCATGCAACTCACTAACACCGTAGGAGTACCTTGTGTGTATCAAACGTCGCAATGTAACTGGGTGACTGTAAAGGTGCTCTACAGGTATCTCCGAGGGTGTTTATTCGGTTGGCATGGATCAAGACTAGGATTTGTTACTCCGTGTGACGGAGAGGTTTCTCAGGGCCCACTCGGTAATACGACATCACAATAATCCTTGCAAGCAATGTGACTAAGTGTTAGTCACGGGATCTTGTATTACGGAATGAGTAAAGAGACTTGCCGGTAACGAGGGTGGACTAGGTATGTAGATACCAACGATCGAATCTCGGGCAAGTAACATACCGAAGAACAAAGGGAACATCATACGAGATTAACTGAATCCTTGACATATTGGTTATTGACCGTAGAGGTGTCTCGGTCATGTCTACATAGTTCTCGAACCCGCAGGGTCTGCACACTTAAGTGTTGGTGACGTTTCGGTAGTATAGAGTTATGTATGATGGTGACCGAAGGTTGTTTGGAGTCCCGGATGAGATCCCGGACATCATGAGGAGCTCTGGAATGGTCCGGAGGTAAATATTCATATATAGGAAGTCCTGTTTTGGTCGCCGAAAAAGTTTCGGGCTAATCGGTGGTGTACCGGGAGTGCCGGTAGTGTACCGGGAGACCACCGGGAGGGGTATTTCGACCCAAGAGGCTTCATGGGCTGTGGGAGAGTAAATATCATCCCTTAGTGGGCTGGTGGAAGTCCCACACAAGGCCCATGCGTCTAGGGAAGAAAAGCCCAAAGGGAAAAGGTGGAAAAGGGCAAAAAAGGAGGAATCCTAGTCCTACAAGGATTGGAGGAGGAGTCCTCCTCTCCTCCCCACTTCGGCCGAACCAAGGAGGCTTGGACCTTGCGCCAAGGCCTCTCCTCCCTCCCTCTTATACATACTCGAGGTTTTAGGATTATTGCACTAGTTTTTTCTACCACGTGCTACTCGTTCCTCCAGTGCATAGTTTCTCTTGTAGATCGGATTTCTGCAGTGCTTAGGCAAAGCCCTGCCGGAATAGCTCCACCACCATCACCGGAGCGTCGTCACGCTTCCGGAGAACTCTTTTTCCTCTCTGCTCCCTCTTGCTAGATCAACAAGGCGGTGATCGTCATCAAGCTGTACGTGTGCTGAACGCGGAGGTGTCATCCGTTCGGCGCTAGAACAAAAGGACCATGATGAGATCGCGGGACGGATCGTGATGAGTTTGCGGGACGGATCGTGATTGGATCGCATGACGGATCGTGATGAGATCGTGGATGCTCGGCGATTTGGATCGCAACGACGTTCGACTACACCAACCGTGTTTCTTAACGCTTCCCGCTTAGCGATCTACAAGGGTATGTAGATCCACTCTCCCTCTCGTAGATGCTCATCACCATGGATAGATCTTGCGTGTGCGTAGGAAAATTTTTGTTTCCCATGCAACGTTCCCCAACAGCGTGTAAGCTCGTCGTTCTCTCTATCGGGGTGAAACCGTCCTTCTTGGGCAGCTTTTATTGCTCCAATTAACTCATCTAATGCATGCTTCAGACTGGCCAGTGCAATAATCTTCCCTATTGTTGGGTCCAACTTTACCCCATGCGCAAAAAACCAATTCCTGTACCTCCGGGGGCAATGGAAGGTTACTGGAGTGATCCCTTCAGCATGCATCTTATTCTCTAATGCATCCCACTTACGAATGGCTGACTTGTATCCACATGTCCCTAGTTTATGGTGATACTTTTTTCTCCACATTTATCTTATTCTTTGTCAACTTCTACATAGCAGCTTCCGATGTCTTGTACTCGATAAATGCGTCCCAGTGATTCCTTATCTTCTCGTATATTCCTATGAATTCGGGTGCCTTCTTGCCTCTAGCGTTGTACTCGTTCTATAATCGTTTCTTCCAAGTCTGGAACGCGCCGGCCATCTTATGGAGAGCAAACTCCTTGACTTTGTCCCTTTGGTGCTCCGAGAGAGAATCTAGTAGGATGAAATGCTCCATGAGCTCTCGCCAAAGGGCATCTTTAATTCTTTTATCGACATAAATCACTCTTGGTTTTGGTTTCTTTGGCTGAATCCATTCTTGCATTGTGATCAGGACTCCGTCCCTAACAACCACTCCGCATTGACGCACAAATGTCTTGGCATTGGCTTCAGGGTGAGTCGGTTCACCATCATGTTTGAAAGTATCAAGATTGAGCTTTACGTTGTCGTCCAACATTTTGGCAGCACCTCGTACCTTTATACTAGATTGGCTTGATGCGGAGGGGCTAATAATTAAAAGAAGAAATATTTGTTAATATATATATATATATACAAATCAGTTAATACACATGTAATGATCACGAGAGGCTAATATGTATATACCTCGCCGGATATTGTTAGTTGTTCCAGATTTTGGAACATAAGTTGTTCTTCCTTGGCCTCACATCCATCACCGTAATCGTTCAGATATTGTGAGCCGTTATCATCATGTGATTCACCCAGAAGATCCGCTGGGTTTTCGAAGGAGCGTATCATGTCGAAGATGTCCTCTTCATGAGCTCTACCAGTATTGTCCATAGCTTAATAACTAATCCATAATAATATAGATAAAACAAATTAGTATTCAAATTAGCATGCATTCAAGAAGCAAATAATTGATAGTTAATTAATAATGCATCATCGAATACATATATAGTAGTTCTTAGAAAAGATCTCATCATAATCTCGGATAATATTTAATACATCGGCTAATCCATCGATCTAGCTAATACATCATAATAATACATATATAGTAGCTAATATATCGATCTAGCTAGAACCCTTGTGCCCGACGGATATCGAGGCGGGCGGTGGACACCCAAAGAGAAGGAACCATCACAGGAACATAGCTCCAGTGAGATCCCCAAAGAATCTGCTAGGTATTGTCGGACCTGGCCTCCAAAGCTGCCATGTAGCGACGGACGTGCTCGTTCTCCTCGCTGACATGGTATTCTACCACCTCCGCAGGGGACTCAAGCCTCCGAATCGTCCGTGGCCCATGCGGCCACCACCACAGAACCTCTGGGTCGACGACGGGCTGGCTCCTCACCAAGTTGCGCCACCCGGAAGGCGGCACCTCCGAGTACCAGCCCGACGGAACCCAGTCCCGGACAGGGCCCCTCAGCTCAAGCAACAGACCTCCTTCGCAGACTCAATGACGAGGATGCGAGATCGGCATCGTCGACGTCGAGAAGAAACACTTAATTATGAAAACAAATTAAATAACACTTAGCAAAATTAACACTTAGCATCTAACAAATTAAATAACACTTAGCAAAATTAGCATTGGGTTAATCTAGAGTTAAATTAAACTAAAACTAATTAGCTAGGGTTAATCTAGAGTTAAATTAAACTAAAACTAAGTAGCTAGGGGGTCCCACCTGTCATAGACACATTATTTAAACTAATTGATCATTTTAATTAATCAATGGATTCGGGGGGGCAACCCCACTTGTCATTGACTGGGCCTGCCCAGTCAGCATAGTTGACTGGGTCAACTGGTCAACTGGGCCAGTGGGCCCACTGTCTAGCTACCCTGGGGGTGGGGCTGGCCAGCCACGTTAGTAGGCCACGCCAGAGTTGCTCCGGTGAGCTGAAAACGTGGCGGAGGGATCGGCCAGTGCACACCGCGTCGAACGGCCAGTGCACGCCACATCGAACGGTGGCCGGGATGAGCAGAGCGGTGCGCGGTGGGGGGCGGTGAGCTCCGGCGAGCGTGCGAGGGTCGGGACGGCGGGCAAGGGGAGGGGAGAGGCTCACCGAGGGTCTAGCCGTGCAAAGCTGCTCGAGGGAGTCGCGGCGCCGGGGCGGCGGGCTCGAGGCGGCACGAGGCGGCGGGGCGGCGCGCGACGGCGACAGCTAATTTCGGCAGCCTGGCGGCACAAATCTGAGCTTCTCCCGATGCGTGGCTCGTCTCGGGATGAGGGCGTTTCTATTTATACCTAGCAAGCCTTTAGTACCGGTGTGTGGCTCACATCGGTACTAAAAACCCTTTAGTACCGGTGCGAGCCACACACCGGTACTAAAGGTCCTCCCCGAAAAATGCACGGGGTGGTGGACCTTTAGTACCTGTGCATGGCTCGCATCGGTACTAAAGGGTTTTTTAATTCATTATTAGTTATTATTTTCAGAAAACCCCTAAACTTTAGAAAAACAAAGAAAAACTCTATGACTCCAATGGAAAAAAATATGAAAAAATATCAGAAAAATATAAAGAATCTGTTTATAGCATTTCCATGCATGTTTGAACAACTTAAACTGTTGTATAAGACAATTTGATTATATGGGATTTGAAATGTCATATCTGGAGTTTGAAAAGCAGTACAAATGAACTCTGAAAAGGTTGTAACTTGGCATGACATCATAATTTCACCCACATAGCAACTTCTAAAGAGTTGAGAGGGTTACAGCAAAAACTGGATGCACTTCGTGTACAAACTGGACAATCTCTTTCGAAGTATGAGGGTTTCAAATGAAAACTCATCTATTACAAAGGGATTTCATTTTTAATAACTTATTTTAACTCCATACTTTTTGTGTGTTCAATATGCACCATTCAAAGGCACATCATCAATTTTCAACCCTTTCTCACTTCATTTGATATTTTTCATGCATTTAATGATTTATTTTGAGCTAAATGACCCTGAAATTGAAAAGCACTACAAATGAACTTTGAAAAGGTTGAAACTTGGCATGACATCATAATTTCACCCACATAGCAACTTCTAAAGAGTTGAGAGGGTTACGGCAAAAACTGGATGCACTTCGTGTACAAACTGGACAATCTCTTTCGAGGTATGAGGGTTTCGGACGAAAACTCATCTATTACAAAGGGATTTCATTTTTAATAACTTATTTTAACTCCATACTTTTTGTGTGTTCAATATGCACCATTCAAAGGCACATCATCAATTTTGAACCCTTTCTGACTTCATTTGATATTTTTCATGCATTTAATGATTTATTTTGAGCTAACTGACCCTGAAATTGAAAAGCACTACAAATGAACTTTGAAAAGGTTGAAACTTGGCATGACATCATAATTTCACCCACATAGCAACTTCTAAAGAGTTGAGAGGGTTACGGCAAAAACTGGATGCACTTCGTGTACAAACTGGACAATCTCTTTCGAGGTATGAGGGTTTCGGACGAAAACTCATCTATTACAAAGGGATTTCATTTTTAATAACTTATTTTAACTCCATACTTTTTGTGTGTTAAATATGCACCATTCAAAGGCACATCATCAATTTTGAACCCTTTCTAACTTCATTTGATATTTTTCATGCATTTAATGATTTATTTTGAGCTAAATGACCCTGAAATTGAAAAGCACTAGAAATGATCTCTGAAAAGGTTGAAACTTGTCATGACATCATAATTTCACCCACATAGCAACTTCTAAAGAGTTGAGAGGGTTACGGCAAAAACTGGATGCACTTCGTGTACAAACTATACAATCTCTTTCGAAGTATGAGGGTTTCGGACGAAAACTCATCTGTTACAAAGGGATTTCATTTTTAATAACTTATTTTAACTCCATACTTTTTGTGTGTTCAATATGCACCATTAAAAGGCACATCATCAATTTTCAATCCTTTCTGACTTCATTTGATATTTTTTCAATGCATTTAATGATTTATTTTGAGCTAACTGACCCTGAAATTGAAAAGCACTACAAATGAACTCTGAAAAGGTTGAAACTTGGCATCACATCATAATTTCACCCACATAGCAACTTCGAAAGAGTTGAGAGGGTTACGGAAAAAATTGGATGCACTTCGTGTACAAACTGGACAATCTCTTTCGAAGTATGAGGGTTTCGGACGAAAACTCATCTATTACAAAGGGATTTCATTTTTAATAACTTACTTTAACTCCATAATTTTTGTGTGTTTAGTATGCACCATTCAAAGGCACATCATCAATTTTCAACCCTTTTCTAACTTCATTTGATATTTTTCATGCATTTAATGATTTATTTTGAGCTAAATGACTCTGAAATTGAAAAACACTACAAATGAACTCTAAAAAGGTTGAAACTTGGC
Organism: Hordeum marinum; assembly: GCA_022496015.1. Taxonomy (NCBI): domain Eukaryota; kingdom Viridiplantae; phylum Streptophyta; class Magnoliopsida; order Poales; family Poaceae; genus Hordeum; species Hordeum marinum. The sequence goes on from CM039672.1 coordinate 395,725,762, forward strand.
ATGACATCATAATTTCACCCACATAGCAACTTATAAGGAGTTGAGAGGGTTACAGCAAAAACTGGATGCACTTGGTGTACAAACTATTACAAAGATACCATGCTAGAAAATGCATGCATGTCCTTCACATAGAAAGTGATGACGGTGAAGCCGGTCACATCCCAGAGTGGGATCTCATGGTGTAAGACTTTTTTTGTGTGTTTTTCCTTGCTTATGATTGCGCCGTAACCATGGAGAATCTTCATCATTTAACAGGATGCTTGGGTCAGTCTTCACTAAAGAGAGGGATTTCATGAAACTTTTCGTAATCTTGTGACATGTCTGTCTTGTCCTCCACTCCCACAATGTTTCTTTTGCCTGAAAGAACTATGTGGTGCTTTGGCTCATCATATGATGTATTCGCTTTCTTATCTTTTTCTCCTCAGTTTGCTAGACATGTCCTTCACATAGAAAACCTGAGCCACATCATTGGCTAGGACGAATGAGTCCTTTCTGTACCCAAGATTGTTGAGATCCACTGTTGTCATTCCATACTGCGGGTCTACATGTACCCCGTCTCCAGTATATTTGAACCATTTGCACCGAAACAAAGAGACCTTAAGATCAGGTCCATAGTCAAGTTCCCATATCCCCTCTATGTAACCATAATATGTGTCTTGAAAGTTGGTTGCATCATAGCGGACACCACTGTTTTGGTTGGTGCACTTTTTATCTTGGGCGATCGTGTAAAATGTATTCCCATTTATCTCGTACCCTTTGAAAGTCGTTACAGTCGAACTTGGTGTCTTGTCCAACCAGTACAGTTCATCTGGAACATCGTTGTCATTGATGATCTTTGTTTGAAACCAACCGGCGAAAGTCTCCATGTGTTTACGTTCAATCCAGGGGTCAGACTGCTCCGGGTTCTTGGACCGTACAATATCCTTGTGTTCCTCGATATATGGAGTCACCAAGGTGGAATTTTATAGAACCGTGTAGTGTGCTTGAGTGAAAGAATGCCCGTCCATATTTATTGCTTCTTTCTTTCCTAGTGTGCCTTTTCCACCCAATCTCCCCTCATCCCGCGATTCAGGAAGACCAATCGCCTTAATGTCAGGAACAACGTCAACACAAAACTCAATAACCTCCTCTATTCCATATCCCTTGGCGATGCTTCCTTTTGACCTAGCATGGTTATGAACATATTTCTTTAAGACTCCCATGAACCTCTCGAAGGGGAACATATTGTGTAGAAATACAGGACCTAGAATGTTAATCTTTTCGACTAGGTGAACTAGGACGTGCGTCATAATATTGAAGAAGGATGGAGGGAACACCAACTCGAAACTGGCAAGACATTGGACCAGGTCATTCTGTAACCTTGGTAGGATTTCTGGATCGATTACCTTCTGAGAAATTGCATTGAGGAATGCGCATAGCTTCACAATGGCTAATCGAACATTTTCCGATAGAAGCCCCCTAAGTGCAACCGGAAGTAATTGCGTCATAATCACGTGGCAGTCATGAGACTTCAGATTTTGAAATTTTTTCTCTGCCATATTTATTATTCCCTTTATATTCGACGAGAAGCCAGACGGGACCTTGATACTGAGCAAGCATTCAAAAAAGTTTTCCTTCTATTCTTTGGTAAGAGCGTAGCTAGCAGGACCTTGATACTGCTTTGGAGGTGTGTCGTCTTTTTCGTTAATTCTTTGCTTGTCCTCCCGTGCCTCCGATATATCTTTTGTCTTTCCATACATGCCCAAGAAGCCTAGCAGGTTCACACAAAGATTCTTCGTCATGTGCATCACGTCGATTGCATTGCGGACCTCTAGGGCTTTCCAATATTCAAGTTCCCAAAATATAGATTTCTTCTTCCACATGGGTGCGTGTCCGTTGGCGTCATTGGAATAGATTGTCCGCCAGGACCCTTTCCAAATATTACCTATAAATCCTTAACCATATCAAATATATATTCACTAGTACGGAGGCCAGGCTTCTTCCGATTATCTAGCTCACCTTTGAAATGGTTTCCTGCCTTTCTTAAGATATGCTTGATCGATAGAAATCGACGATGTCCCAGGTACACATTCTTCTTTCATTTATCCAAATATATACTTTCACTATCATCTAAGCAGTGCGTGCATGCATTGTATCCCTTGTTTGTATGTCATGAAAGGTTACTAAGAGCAGGCCAATCATTGATGGTTACAAACAGCAACGCTCGTAGGTCAATTTCCTTCTATGTGTGCGCATCCCACACACGTACACCTGGTTTTTTCCACAAGTGTAGAAGTTCATCTACTAGTGGCCTTAGGTATACATCAATGTCGTTGTCGGGTTGCTTAGGGCCTTGGATGAACACTGGCATCATAATGAACTTCCGCTTCATGCACAACCAAGGAGGAAGGTTGTAGATACATAGAGTCACGAGCGAGGTGCTGTGACTGGAGACCTTCTTCCCAAAAGGATTCATGTCGTCCGTACTAAGACCAAACCATAACTTTGTTGCGTCAGCTGCAAAGTCCTCGAACTCCCTCTCAATTTTTCTCCACTACGACCCATCAGCGGGTGCTCTCAACATCCCGTCTTTCTTACATTCTTCTTTGTGCCATCGCAACAACTTGGCATGCTCTTTGTTTTGGAACAAACGTTTCAACCGTGGTATTATAGGAGCATACCATATCACCTTGGCAGGAACCCTCTTCCTGGGGCATTCACCCTCCACATCACCAGGGTCATTGCGGGGGATCTTATAGCGTAGTGCATCGCATACCGGGCATGCATCCAAATTCTCGTACTCCTCACCACGGTAGAGGATGCAGTCATTAGGGAATGCATGTATCTTCTCCACCTCTAATCCTAGAGGGCAGACAACCTTCTTTGCTTCATACGTACTTTCAGGCAATTCGTTATCCTTTGGAAGCATCTTCTTGATCATTATCAGCAATTCTTCAAATCCCTTGTCAGTTACACCATACTTTGCCTTCCATTGCAGCAATTCCAGCATGGTACCCAGCTTTTTCTGGTCATCTTCACAATTTGGATACAAGAATTTCTTGTGATCCTCTAACATGCGCTTCAACTTCAACCTCTCCTTGTCACTTTTGCAGTTTCTCTTTGCATCAGCAATGACCCGACCAAAATCATCAGCCGGCTCATCTGATGCCTCTTCTTTAGCTTCCCCCATTGATGCCTCTTCTTCAGCTTCCCCCATTGTTGTATCAGAGAAAGGATAGTTGTCATCATCCTCTTCTTCTTCATTGTCTTCCATTATAACCCCTCTTTCTCCGTGCTTGGTCCAACAGCTATAGCCGAACATGAAACCGGACTTCAGCAGGTGGTAGTGAAGGGTTTTTGTGGAAGAGTAATTCCTATCATTCTTACAGTCATGACATGGACAACACATGAAACCATTCTACTTGTTTGCCTCACCCCACACGAATAAAATCATGTAGGCCATTAAGGAACCCTAGACTTAGTCGGTCATCGTACATCCATTGTCGGCTCATGTTCACTACACAACATCGAAGTGACCAAATTAATACAACTTCATCATCACATTACAACCAAAGTAGAGCTAGCAGTGACCAAATGTTATTACTGCAAATAATAGATACTTATAGTTCATACATACATCTCATAAAACAACATACAACTATCTAAAACATTTAAATGCAACAACAAATGCGATCATAATCGCAACTAAGGTAATAAATGAGCCAACGACATAATGATACCAAGCCTCTTTATCAATGGCATATTTTCTAATCTTTCTAAGCTTCAAGTGCATTCCAGCCATCTTGTTCTTGTGATCATCGACGATATCGGCAACAAGCAACTCCAATCCCATCTTCTCATCTTCAGTTCTTTTCAATTTTTCTTTCAAATGATCAATTTCTTTTTTAGCTTGTGTTAACTTCTCGAGCAGAATTGCATAGTCGGTTGGAATTTCTGGTTCAACTACTTCCTATAGATAAAAACATCTACGTCAATTTGGTGGCATAATTGATTGTCATAGACATTAGATGATGTGTGAAATACTTATAAAAGATAACAACATACCACATCTGAATCATAGACTGGACGAGGGCCGATGTGGGTGGATACCATAACCATGACACTCTAGAATAACTAAAAATAATACAAGTAAGTAAATCATACACGCGGCTATCTAAATCATACAAGTAATTTTTTTTAACAAAAAGGTTTTAAGAAGAACAAGAGGCTCACCAAGGTGGCCGGTGCCGCGATGAGACGGTGCGGGCGATCGACGGTGGTTAGGAAGGGGATGGGAAGGCACCAAATAAACCACACGTACACATATGCAACCTAACAAGTTAATTTGAGCTCAATTGCATATAAATCAAATAAACTCCCACATAATGATCACTCCCCCAAAACCTAGCTAAAACCCACAAATCACATATCTTTGAGCATAGCACAAGCTAATATAGCAATGAGAGATGAAGGGGCAAAGTTGCTAACCTTTGTGAACACTTGGATAGATGGGGTGCCTTCAAATCTTGACAAATCCTTGGCAAAATGGAGGATGAGCTTCGAGGAAGAAGAAGAACAGGGGAGAAAACAGAGAAATGAGAGCACCTTCGATCGGCTGCGGACGAAGCATATATATAGGAAGTCTTTAGTACCGGTTGGTGTCACCAACCGGTACTAAAGGGCAACCTTTAGTACCAGTTCGTGCCACAAACTGGTACTAAAGAGGCACGCAGGGCCCAAGTCTGACCAAAAGCCTGCCATGCCCCCTTTAGTACCGGTTCATGACACGAACCGGTACTAAAGGTCCCTTACGAGCCGGTACTAAAGGTCGCCCTGCTCCTAGCCATTGGAGCCGGCACAAACTGGGACTAATAGCCTCTTTAGAACCATCTCGTAACCAGACCAGGACTAATGCGTCGAACAAAAGGTCTATTTTCTACTAGTGTCATGTCCATGGCCAGGAAACCTTAACCATCTTTGATCAACGAGCTAGCCTGCCAGAGGCATACTAAGGACACAGTGTTTGTCTATATGCCCACACATGTATTTAGTTTCCAATCAACACAATTATAGCATGGACAATAAACGATTATCATGAACAAGGAAATATAATAATAAACACTTTATTTATTGCCTCTAGGGCATATTTCCAACAGAGGGACCATGCGATGGTGATCACATCAACCTTGGAAACACTCCCAACACACATTGTCACCTTGCCCTTAGCTAGTATCCGTTTATACCGTAGTTTTTATTTCGAGTTATTAACATTTAGGAACCGAACTGGTATCTAATACCCAACTGATACTAGGAGTACTAGTAAGGTACACATCAATAACACATATATCAAATATACTGTTGTTGACGTTGCCAACCTTCTTATCTACCAAGTATCTAGGGCAGTTCCGCTTAGTGACTGTTCCCCTCATTACATAAGCACTTAGTCTTGGGTTTGGGTTCAACCTTGGGTTTCTTTACTGGAGCAGTTACTGGTTTGCCATTCTTGAAGTTTCCCTCCTTGCCCTTGCCCTTCCTGAAACTAGTGGTTTTACTGACCATCAACACTTGATGCTCCTGCTTAATTTCTACCTTAGCGGTGTCAAACATCACGAATAGCTCAGGGATCATCTATCCTTGGCATGTTATAGTTCATCACAAAGCTCTAGTAGCTTGGTGGCAGTAACTTGGAGAACTATGTTAATCACTATCTTATTTGGAAGATCAACTCCCACTTGTTTCAAGCGATTGTAGCACCCAGACAATCTGAGCACATGCTCACCGGTTGAGCTATTCTCCTTCATCTTGCAGGCAATGAATCTTGTTGGAGGTCTCATACCTCTCAACACGGGCATGAGCCTGAAATCTCAATTCCATCTCTTGGAACATCTCATATGCTCCGTGACATTCACAATGTCATTGGAGCCTCACTTCTAAGCTGTAATGCATGACGCACTGAACTATCAAGTAGGCATCACAACGTGCATGTCAGATGTTCACAACATCCACAAACGATGCTAGAGGGGGTGGCGCATCGAGCGGTGCATCAAGCCATAAGCCTTCTGTGCAGCAATGAGGACAATCCTGAGTTTACAGACCCAGCTCGCATAATTGCTACTACTATCTTTCAACTTACTTTTTCTCTAGGAATGTATCAAAATTCAGGGGAGCTACAGCGCGAGCTAGTGATCTACAACATAATTTGCAAAGACATTTTGACTATCTTCATGATAATGAGTTCAATTAATCATATTACTAAAGAACCCCCACTTAAATCAACAACCCTCAGGTTGTCTAAGCGTGACATGATCCAAATCCACCAACCCAAGTCCGATCATCACGTGAGATGAGGTGATTTCAATTGTGAACATCTCCATGTTAATCATATCTACTATATGACTCATGTTCGACCTTTCGATCTCTTGTGTTCTGAGGCCATGTTTGTACATGCTAGGCTCGTCAAGTTTAACCCAAGTGTTCCGCATGTGTAAAACTAGCTTGCACCTATTGTATGCGAATGTAGAGTCTATCACACCCGATCATCACGTGGTGTTTCGAAACGACGAACTTATGCAACGATGCACTCTCGGGGAGAACACAATTTTATTTTGAAACTTTAGTGAGGGATCACCTTATAATGTTGTCATCGTCCTAAGCAAAATAAGATGCATAAAAGGATTAACATCACATGCAAATCATAATGACATGATATGGCCATGAACTTGTGCTTTTGATCTCCATCTCCAAAGCACCGACATGATCTCCATGGTCACCGGCATGTCACCATGATCTCCATCATCATGATCTCCACCATTGTGTTGCCATCGGGGTTGTTGCACCAACCATGCTTCTACTACTATTGCTACTGTTTAGCGATAAAGTAAAGCATTACATAGCACTTAATGATTGACACGCGGGTCATAAAATAATTAAAGACAACCCTATGGCTCCTGCCGATTGCCGTATGCATCGACATGCAAGTCGATATAAGATATTACAAAACTTGATCATATCATACATCGAATATATTTCATCATGTCTTTGGCCATATCATATCACAACATACCCTGCAAAAACAAGTTAGACGTGCTCTAATCTATTGTTGCATGTCTTACATGGCTGCTATGGGTATCTATAAAGAACGATTCTTACCTACGAAAACCACAACAGTGATATACACGTTCCTATTTAACCTTCTACAAGGACCGCCTTCGTTGAATCCTATTCAACTAGACTGGGAGAGACAGACACCCGACAGCAATCTTTATGCAACAAGTTGCATGTCAGTCGATGGAACCGGTCTCTCGTACGTGGACGAGTAAGGTTGGTCCGAGCCACTTCATCCCACAATACTGCCGAATCAAGATAAAACTAAGGAAGTAAGCAATCTGAACATCAATGCCCACAAACTCTTTTGTGTTCTACTCGTGCATGTTATTTATGCATAGACCTAGCTCATGATGCCACTGTTGGGGAACATTGCAAGGGAAACAAAAAAATTCCAACGAACACCCAACATCTATCTATGGAGATCAAAAGCGACGAGAAGGAGAGTGGATCTACATATCCTTGTAGATCGCTAACCAGGAAGCATTAAGAAATGCGGTTGATGTAGTCGAATGTCTTTGCGATCCAAATCGCAATTCATCCCGCGATCCAATCACGATCCATCCCGATCTAGCACTGAACGTATGGCACCTCCGCGTTCAGCACACGTACAGCTCAATGACGTCTCTGCCTTCTTGAGCTAGCAAGCGAGGGACAGGGAGGTAGATGAGTTCTCCGACAACGCAACAACGTGGCAGCGATGGTGGTGGTGCTATCCCGGCATGGCTACGCCTAGCGCTACCGAAACCATGAACAGAGGAGAAAATGATCTAGGGAGAGAGAGGGGCGTCAAGGGCTTCATGCGTGCTCTTGGGGCGCCCCTCCCCTCTATATATAGGTGAAGGGGCATGGATATCAGCTCCTCCAAGCCCTAGGGCACAGCCAAGGGGAGGAGTTGGACTCCTAGTCCAATTCCCTCCCTTTCCAAAACCAGGTGGACTTTCCACCTCTCCCAAGCCACATGGGCCTTGAGGGACTTGTGCGCCTAGCCCAATAAGGCCAGGGAGCCTCCCCTCAGCCCATGCAAATCCTTGGGACATGGTGGAACACAGTGGACTCTCGGACTCCTCCAGAAGTTTCCGTAACCTTCTAGAAGCTTCCCGATACAATACCGAAAAAACCCGAAACTTTTCCGGTAGCCAAAATATAACTTACCATATATAAATCTTTACCTATGGATCATTCCGGAGCTCCTCGTGATGTCCAGGATCTCATTCGAGACTCCAAACAACCTTGGGTCACCAACATACATAACTCAACAATACCAAATCGTTACCGAACATTATGTGTGCAGACCCTGCGGGTTCGAGAACTATGTAGACATGACCAAGACAACTCTAAGGTCAATAACCAGTAGCGGCACCTAGATGCGCATATTGGTTCCTATATATTCTACGAAGATCTTTATCAGTCGAACCACGATGTCAAGGATTCAGACAATCCCGTATGTAGTTCCCTTTGTCCATCGGTTTGTTAGTTGCCCGAGATTCGATCGTCGGTATCTTCATACCTAGTTCAATCTCGTTACCGACAAGTCTCTTTACTAGTTCTGTAATACAAGATCCCATGACTAAATCCTTAGTCACATTGCTTGCAAGCTTCTTATGATGTTGTATTACCGAGTGGGCCTAGAGATACCTCTCCGTCATACGGAGTGACAAATCCTAGTCTCGATCCACGCCAACCCAACAGACACCTTGGGAGATACCTGTAGAGCACCTTTATAGTCACCCAGTTATGCTATGATGTTTGATACACACAAGGCATTCCTCCACTGTCAGGGAGTTGCGTGATCTCATGGTCGTAGGAACACATACTTGACATGGATAAAGCAGTAACAATAAACTGACACGATCAACTGCTATGCTTACGGTTGGGTCTTGTCCATCACATCATTCTCCTAATGATGTGATCCCGTTATAAAATGACAACTCATGTCTATGGTCGGGAAACCTTGACCATCTTTGATCAACGAGCTAGTCAAGTAGAGGCTCACTAGGGACATGGGGTTGTCTATGTATCCACACAGGTATTTGAGTTTCCGATCAATACAATTCTAGCATGGATAACAGACGTTTATCATGAACAAGGAAATATGATAATAACCAATTTATTATTGCCTATAGGGCATATTTCCAACATTATCTTGATTCGGAGGTATTGTGGGATGAAGCGGCTCGAACCAACCTTACTCGTCCACGTACAAGAGACTCGTTCCATCGACTAACATGCAACTTGTTGCATAAAGATGGCTCGTGGGTGTCTATCTCTCCCACTTTACTTGAATCGGATTCGATCGAGGCAATCCCTGTAGCAGGTTAAAAGACAACTTGAATATCACCGTTGTGGATTTGCGTAGGTAAGAACGGTTCTTACTAGTTGCCCGCAGCAGCCACGTAAAACTTGCAACAACAAATTAGAGGACGTCTAATTTTTTTTGCAGGGTATGTTGTGATATGATATGGCCAAAGACATGATAAAATATATTTTATGTATGAGATGATCATATTTTGTAATAGTTTATACGACTTGCATGTCGATGCATACAACAACCGACAGGAGCCATAGGGTTGTCTTTAATTATTGTCTGACCCGCGTGTCAATCATTAAGCTCTATGCAATGCTTTACTTTATCGCTAAACGGTAGCAATAGTAGTAGAAGCATGGTTGGCGCGACAACCCCGATGACAGCACAATGATGAAGATAATGATGATGGAAATCATTGTGTCATGCCAGTGATGATGGAGATCATGCCAGTGCTTTGGAGATGGAGATAACAAGCACAAGTTCATGGCCATATCATGTCACTTATGATTTGCATGTGATGATAATCCTTTTATGCATCTTATTTTTCTTAGGACGATAGTAGCATTATAAGGTGACCCCTCACTAAAATTTCAACATAAAATTGTGTTCTCCCTGAGTGTGCACCGTTGCGAAAGTTCGTCGTTTTGAAGCACCACGTGATGATCGGGTGTGATAGATTCTACGATCACATACAATGGGTGCAAGCCAGTTTTGCACATGCGAAACACTCGGGTTAAACTTGATGAGCCTAGCATGTACATACATGGCCTCGGAACACAGGAGACCGAAAGGTCGAACATGAGTCATATAGTAGTTATGATCAACATGGAGATGTTCACCATTGAAACCACCTCATCTCACATGATGATCGGACTTGGGTTGGTGGATATGGATCATGTCACACTTAGACAACCTGAGGAATATTGGTTTGAGTGGGAATTCTTAAGTAATATGATTAATTGAACTCATTATCATGAACATAGTCAAAATTTATTGCAAATTATGTTATAGATCAATAGCTCGTGTTGTAGCTCCTCTGAATTTTAATATGTTCCTAGAGAAAAAGTAAGTTGAAAGATGATGGTAGCTATTACGCGGATTGGGTTTGTGATCTGAGGATTGTCCTCATTGTTGCATAGAAGGCTTATGTCCTTGATGCACGGCTCGGTGCGCCAACCCCTCAAGCGTCGTCTGTGGAAGTTGAGAACATCAGACATGCACGGTTTTGATGACTACTTGATAATTCAATGCGTCATGCTTTACGGCTTAGAATTGAGGCTTCAAAGATATTTTGAACGTCACAAAGCATATGAGATGTTCCAAGAGGTAAAATTGGGATTTCAGGCTTGTGCCCGTGTTGAGAGGTATGAAACCTCCAACAAGATTCTTTGCCTGCAAGATGAAGGAGAATGGAGCACTGAAGCGGAAGAACCCTAGATACTTGGTTGATAAGAAGGATCTCAACATCAACAAAAGTATATTTGATATACGTGTTATTGATGTGTACCTTACTAGTACTCCTAGCAGCACATGGGTATTAGATACCGGTTCAGTTGCTAAAGTTAGTAACTCGAAATAAAAGCTATGGAATAAGCGAAGGCTAGCTAAGGGCGAGGTGACGATATGTGTTGGAAGTGTTTCCAAGGTTGATGTGATCACCATCGCACGCTTTCTATACCTTCGGGATTAGTGCTGAACCTGAATAAATGTTATTTGGTGTTTGCATAGATCATGAACATGATTAGATCGTGTTTATCGCAACACGGTTATTCATTTAAGTTAGAGAATAATGGTTATTATGTTACATGAATAATACCTTCAATGGTCATGCACCCAATGTAAATGGTTTATTGAATCTCGATCGTAGTGATACACATGTTCATAATATTGGTGCCAAAATATGCAAAGTTAATAATGATAGTACAAAATACTTATGGCACTGCCTCTAAGGTCATATTGGTGTGAAGCGCATGAAGGAACTCCATGCTGATGGATCTTTGGACTCATTTGATTTCGAATCGGTTGAGACATGTGTGCCATGCCTCATGGGCAAGATGACTTAGACCTCGTTTTCGATACGATGGAGCAGGCAAGTGACTTATTGGAAATAATACATGTTGATGTACGCAGTCCAATGAGTGTTGAAGCGTGCGGTGGATATCGTTATTCTCTTACGTTCACTCATGATTTGAGTAGACATGTGTATATTTACTTAATGAAATGTTCAAAAAGTTCAAGCAATTTCAAAGTGAAGTTTAAGATCATCATGACAAGAAGATTAAATGTCTACGATATCATCGTGGAGGTTAATATCTGAGTTACGAGTTTGGTATGCAACTTAAGACAATGTGGAAATTGTTTCACAACTCACGCCACTTGGAACACCATGGTGTGATGGTGTGTCCGAACGTCGTAGTCATGCTCTATTGGATATGGTGCGTACTATGATGTTTATTATCATTTTGCCACTATCATTTTAGGGTTATGCATTAGAGACAACCACATTCACTTTAAATAGGGCACCATCTAATTTTGTTGAGATGACAACGTATGAATTATGGTTTGGGAGAAACCTAAGCTGTCATTTCTTAGAGTTTGGGAATGTCACACTTATGTTTGATAAGCTCGAACCCAAAGCAGACAAGCGTGTCTTCATAGGATACCCTAAAGAAACAGCTAGGTATACCTTCTATCTCAGATCCGAGGGCAAAGTATTTATTGCTGAAAACGGGTCCTTTCTCGAGAAAGAGTTTCTCTCTAAAGAAATGAGTGGGAGGAAAGTAGAACTTGATGAGGTTGTTGAACTATCACTTCGGTTGGATAGTGGCATGACGCAGAAAGATGTTTTTTTGTGATGCCTATACCAGTTGAAGAAGAAGCAAATCATGATGATCATGAAGCTTCAGATCAAGTTACTCCGAACCTCGTAGGTTGACAAGGACTCGTACCTCCCTTGAGTGCTACGTCAATCCTTTCTTGGAGGTCATGTTCGTAGAAAACAGTGAACCTACGAGCTATGAAGAAATAGTGGTGGGCCCGTTTTCCAACAAATGGCTAGGAGCCATGAAATCCGAGACAGGATCCATGTATGAAAACCAAGTATGGACTTTGGTAGAATTGCCCAACGAACGAGGGTCTGTTGAGGATAAATGGACCTTTAAGAAGAAGACAGACGCTCATGGTAAATGTTACCATTTATAAAGCTCGACTTGTCACAAACAAGTTTCTGACAAGTTCAAGGAGTTGACTGCGATGATACTTTCTCACCATTAGCGATGCTAAAGCCTGTTGGAATTATGTTAGCAGTTGGTGCATTTTTCTTTTATGAAATGTGGCAGATGGATGTCAAAACATCGGTTCCTCAATGGTTTCCTTGAGGAAAGGTTGTATGTGATATAACCGGAAGGTTTTGTCAATCCTAAGGATGCTAAAAGGTATGCAAGCTCCGGCAATCCTTCTACGAACTGGAGCAAGCATCTCGGAGTTGGAATATATGCTTTGATGAGGTGATCAAAGTTTTTGGGTTTATGCAAAGTTTATAAGAAACGTGTATTTACAAGAAAGTGAGTGGGAGCACTATAGAATTTCTGATAAGTATATGTGGTTGACATATTGTTGATCGGAAATAATGTAGAATTTCTGGAAAGCATAAAGGGTTGTTTGAAAGGAGTTTTTCAAAGGAGGACCTGAAATGAAGCTACTTAAATATTGGGCATCAAGATCTACAGAGCTAGATCAAGATGCTTGATAAAACTTTCAATGAATACATACCTTTACAAGAATTTGAAGGAGTTCAAAATAGGTCAGTCAAACAAGGATTTCTTGGATGTGTTGTAAGGTATGAATTTGAGTAAGACTCAAAGCTCGACCACGACAGAAGGAAGAGAAAGTACGAAGATTGTCCCCTATGCCTTAGCCGTAGGCTCTATATACTATGACATGCTGTGTACAGCACCTTGTGTGTGCTTTGCCATGATTCTGTCAAGGGGTACAAGAGTGGTCTAGGAGTGGATCACTGGACATCGGTCAAAATTATCCTTAGTAACTAGAGGACTACGGAAATGTTTATCGATTATGGAGGTGATAAAGAGTTCGTCGTAAACGGTTACGTCGATGCAAGCATTGACACCAATCCGGATGACTCTGAGTAATAATCCAGATACATATAGTGGAGCAGTCATTTTGAACAGCTCCAAGTGGAGCGTGGTAGCAGCATCTATAGTATGACGTAGAGATAAGAAAAGTACACATGAATCTGAATGTTGCAGACCCGTTGACTAAAACCTCTCTCACAAGCAAAACATGATCAAACCGCAGAACTCATTGGGTGTAAATCACATGGTGATGTGGACTGGACTATTGACTCTAGTGCAAGTGGGAGACTGTTGGAAATATACCCTAGAGGCAATAATAAATTAGTTATTATCATATTTCCTTATTCATGATAATAGTTTATTATCCATGCTATAATTGTATTTATTGGAAACTCAAATACATGTGTGGGTACATAGACAACACTATGTCCCTAGTGAGCCTTTAATACACTAGCCCGTTGATCAAAGATGGTCAAGGTTTGACGTGGATTATACGTCTCCATTGTACCTATAATTTATGAAGTATGCATGCCATGTTTACAATAATTCTGAATGATTTTGGTACGATTTTATTAGAACTAATCCGGACTGACGTTGTTTTCAGTAGAACTACCATGGTGTCGTTTTTGTGAAGAAGTAAAATGTCGGTGCACGACACCTATGGGACCGCGAGGATCCCTTTGTGGTTTGGCAGGGAGAGGGTATGCGCAAAGAGTAGATCAAATGAACGGTGCGAGGGGAGAATTTTACCCAGGTTCGGGCCGCTGAGGAGCGTAAAACCCTACTCCTGCTTCGATGTATTATTGGTGTCTTTAGGGTTCCAACTACAGGAGCACTATCAACAGATGCTACGTACGTGAGCCAAATGGTGGGAAGCAAAAAGTCCTCTCTCGTAACGCCTTGGGCCTCCTTTTATACGACTAAGATGATCCCAACAGTGACGTACGGTGTGTGCACGGGGTGCATAGTGCTATAGTGTTATCATACCTAACACTAATGGAGTGAGACAAATGTATTTAATTCTCCGTCAGGCGTCCCTGACCTTCTGCGGGACAGGATAGGAGCCCGTCCCCTCTGCACCGCTTAGCCTCTCCATCACCAATGCCTTGACACGTATCCTGGGGGTCAAAACCTGGCCTCCGCGTTGGCAAAGTGGCGAGGCCTTGCCAAGTGCCCTCCTTGTTGGGGCTCCGTAGGACACCCCCGACAGGATCTCATCAGGGTTCCAGCCCTTGGCCTTCGATCTTGTGTTTGTTGACTTGAGTGCTCCTTTGACGTCTTCATGCTTGCTTCCAGTAGTCCTCCGGCGGGCCTTGCCGCGAGCGCGGCTACAACTGCCCGTGCACAAGTAAGGGGTACTAATAGACTCGATCCTTAGTACACCGACATAAAAGTTCTCGAAATGAGCTAAAAATTTATGAAGAATATTTTTGGAAAATATAAAAATACAGGAGCTAAAAGATACCGGAGAAGAGTCCCGAGGGAGTCACAAGCCACCAGGGCACGGCTACCCCCTGGCGCGCCTATCTGGCTTGTGACCTCCTCGGGAACCTTCTCGATGTGGGACCAACGCCAAATACGCCTATAAATACCCAAACCTCCTAAAAGAAACCAAGATCGAGAGTTTCGCCGCCACAAGCCTCCAGAGCCACGAAAAAACAATGGGAGTCTATTCTGGCACCCTGCCGGAGGGGGAAACCATCACCGAAGTCCATCTTCATCATCCCGGCGGTCTCCATGACAAGGAGGGAGTAGTTCACCCTCGGGGCTGAGGGTATGTACTAGTAGCTATGTGTTTGATCTCTCTCTCTCTCTCGTGTGTTCTTGAGATGGCACGATCTTGATGTACCGCGAGCTTTATTGATACATGAATCATATGGAGTTTGCCCCCCTCTCTATCTTATTGTGATGAATTGAGTTTTCCCTTGAAGTTTTCTTATCGGATTGAGTCTTTAAGGATTTGAGAACACTTGATGTATGTCTTGCGATGGGATAACCATGGTGACAATGGGATGTTCTATTAATCCACTTGTTGTATGTTTTGGTGATCAACTTGCGGGTTCCGTGACCTTGGGAATCTATGGATAGGGGTTGGCACGTGTTTTCGTCTTGAATCTCTAGTAGAAACTTTGGGTCACTCTTTGAAGTTCTTTGTGTTGGATTGAACATGATGAATCTGAAATTGTGTGATGCATATCATCTAAGCAAGCCCATGGGTACTCTTGGTGACATTGGAGCTAGGTGACATTAGGGTTTTGGTTGATGTGTATCTTAAGGTGTTATTTTAGTACGAACTCTAGGGCTGTTCATGACACTTATAGGGATAGTTCATAAGATTGATCGGAAAAGTTACTTTGAGGTGGTTTCATACCCTACAATAATTTCTTCGTTAGTTCTCCGATATTGTGACTTTGGAGTGAACTCTTTGTCGCACAAGAGGTATTTACATATGATTCAACTATGTGAGTATTGTTGAGAGAAAATGCACTAGTAAAACTATGAACCCTAGGCCTTGTTTCTAAGCATTGCAATACCGTTTGTGATCACTTTTATCATTAGTTACCTTGATGTTTTTATATTTTCAGATTACAAAAACCTATATCTACCATCCATATTACACTTGTATCACCATCTCGTCGCCGAACTAGTGCACCTATACAATTTACCATTGTATTGGGTGTGTTGGGGACACAAGAGACTCTTTGTTATTTGGTTGCAGGGTTTTTTGAGAGAGACCATCATCATACTACACCTCCCACAAATTGATAAACCTTAGATCATGCACTTGAGGGAAAATTTCCATTTTCCTACAAAACTCTATGCTTGGAGGCCCAACACGAGTCTACATGAAGAAGGTTGTGTAGTAGACATCAAGCTCTTTTCTAGCGCCGTTGCCGGGGAGGTGAGTGCTTGAAGGTATATCTTTAGATCTTGCGATTGAATCTTTTAGTTTCTTGTTTATTCGCTACTTTGGTTTTATAAAAGAAAACTACAAAAAATGGAATTGAGGTTGCCTCATATGCTTCATCTTTTTAATGTCTTTCGTGAAAATGATGGAAAGGAAAATTCTGCTCAAGTGTTAGAAGAAGAAGTTATGAAAATGTTTGGCACTAAATATTTGAGTGATGAGCATGATTGCAATGTTGTTAGTATGAATTCTTTGAATTTTCGTGATTCTAATGATATGAAAATCCACAAGCTTGGGGATGCTATGTTTGATGAAGATGATATTTTTAGTGCCCCAAGTTTTGATGAGCAAAACTATTATGATGATGGCATGCCTCCTATCTATGATGATTATTGTGATGATACATATTCTATAAAGAGTAATGACCACCATGAAACATATTATCATGATTTTAATTCTCAATGTTATTATGTCAATCAAGTGTCACATGATAGTTATTTTGTTGAGTTTGGTCCCACTACTTTGCATGAGAAGAATTTTGCTTGTGTGGGTAGTAATAAAAATTCTATGCTTGTGCATATGAAAAGAATAATTTATGTGCTGTTTATAATGTGGAATTCCTTCATGATGCTACTGAAAATTATTATGAGGGAGGAACATATGCTTGTAGGAATTGCAATAATATCAACGTTCCTCGCTATGTGTTCAAAGTTTTGAAGTTATGCTTGTTTTGCCTTCCTATGCTAGTTGATTCTTGCTCCCATAAATTGTTTGCTCACAAAATCCCTATGCATAGGAAGTGGATTAGACTTAAATGTGCTTTTCATGAGATTCATGATGCTCTTTTGCATGTTTCAGTTATTATTCCTATATACGAGCATCGTTGAAATCATCATGCCTAGCTAACAGGCATTAAAGAAAAGTGCTTGTTGGGACACAACCCAACACTTTTACCTTCTTTATTTATGTCTTCACATGATTAAGCTACTGTAGTAATCATTTTTTGTGTCTTTTATTTCAATAAAGTACCAAGTAAAGCCTTTGGGATAGTGTGGATACTTGCTTGTTTGATTCTGTGCAAAAATAGAAAGTTTTGTGTCAATTATATGATTTTACTGGATAGACAAAAAATTCTTAAATTTTTACACAACATTTATATGAAAATTTCTTGAGTTTTCCTAATTTTTCATAATTTTTAGAGTCAGTAAAGTATGTTGATCATTCAGATCTTTATAGACTGTTCTGTTTTTGACAAATTCTGTTTTGCATGCATAGTTTGCTGGTTTCAAGTGTTCCTATAGATTATATTGAGTAATATAAACTATGGGAATGATGTAATACAGTAGGTATCATGTGGGAATAATTATGAATCTTATCTTGATAGTACCTAAGTGAATGATCTTTATGTATTACACTAACCCTTCTCACGAAGTTCCGTTAAGTTTTGTGTGATTAAAGTTTTCAAGTTTTGGGTGAGATACTGATATGAGGAGAATAAGGAGTGATAACAACCTAAGATTGGGGATTCCCAAGGCACCCCAAGGTAATATCCAAGGAAGACTCAAGCGTCTAAGCTTGGGGATGCCCCGGAAGGCATCCCCTCTTTCGTGTTCAACACTATTGGTATATCTTACTTGGAGTTATATTTTTATTTGTCACATAATATTAGTTTTGCTTGGAGCATCATTTTATTTTGTTTTTCTTTGTTAGGTGTTATTTATACTCTTGTTTTTCAATAAAAAATTCCAAGAATTGCCTTTAGGATGCTTGAATTGCATGTTTGATGTGTGTTGTGTAAAAATAGAAACTTCTGTTGTAGTGTTTGAATTTTCATATTTTACTAGAACGTGAAAAGTTTTTGAAATTTTTACACAGTATTTCCATATAAATTATTTAGAATTTAATAAATCTTCATAATTGTTTGAGTTACAGAAGTACACTGGTTTAATATATTGCTAGAGACTGTTCTGTTTAGACAGATTGCTATCATAGTTTTGTTAACTACTTATCCTATAGTTTCCATGGCCTATATTGGCAGATATAAATTGTGGACATGATAGTATATAGTACCTAATGTTTGAAAATTATTTTTCAACTTTTCTTGGCAGTACATGAAGTGTTGATTTATTCTCATGTGTACTAACCTATCTCACGAGTTCTTTCGAGTTTTATGTGGATGAAGATTTTGAAAATAGGTGAAACCATGGTAGAAGAGGATTGAACGAGATACAAAAGATCAAATATAGGGGATTCCCAAGGCACTCCAAGTAAATATTTCAAGAAGTCTCAAGCATCTAAGCTTGGGGATGCTACGCATCCCACCTCTCTTCGTCAATTATCGGTTAGCCTATGTTGAGCCTAAATTTTTATTCGTTCACATGATGTGTCATATTCTTGGAGTGCTATTTTTATTTTGCATGCTGTTTAAATAAATTACTCAGATCTGAAAATCTTTATTTAGAGATAAAGGCCTCACATATCTACTTAATTATTTGACTACTCATTGATCTTTACTTATATGTTTTGGAGTAGTTTTGTCATTTACTCTCGTGCTTCACTTATATCCTATGAGTAAATGGTTGAATGAATTGAATATCATAAATCTGAAATTATATATGTTTTATATGCTTATCCCATGGGGAGTAATGACTTCACATATAATAAGTATAGGTGATAAAATTTATTGAAAGTTAGCAAACACCGCATTGGTCACTTGAACAATTCATGAAAGAATATTGAAGGAAGAGAGAACTCGCATATAAATATACTATTGTGGACAGCTTCTATGATTGTGAATACCCATGAACTATTTTCAATCTTGATAAAATTAGTTGAAGTTGGACAAGGAAGATAACGTAATGAGTTATGCTTGGGTATATTTGTATAGAAGTTATATTGTTATGGATCCTCCAACATGTGGTACTTGCTTCCACCTCATACTAGCCAAAACTCCCGCACCAAGTATAAATACTACTTGTGCATCCAAACACCCTTAAACCCAAAGTTGTTACATATGAGTCTACCATACCTACCTATATGCGGCATTTACCTGCCATTCCAAGTAAATTTGCATGTGCCAAACTCTAAACCTTCAAATAATATTCTGTTTTGTATGCCCGAATCGCTCATATATTGACTAGGAGTTGTTAGTATCTTCCATGCTAGGTGGGTTATTCTCACGATATGTGTTGATTCACTATCATTCATGAGAAAGTGGCTGGTATTCGGGATGCCCAGTCCCATGCTCAAAAACCAAATCAAAATATAATGAAACAAAACTCCCCTAGGATTGTTGTCTGTATGGATGGTACCCATGGATTCGTCTCGCCATGGAGTGTAATTTATTGGTGGAGGGGGTAAAAACTTTACCATTCAGTTTGGGAACCGCCTATAATGTATCTAGCATGGAAGATACCAAGATCTCTCGGTTGTTATGTTGACAATGAAAGCATACCGCTCAAAATTATTATTCATCTCTGTTTTAAAATCTCGGGCTCTAACACATATGCAAATCCCTGCTTCCCTCTGTGAAGGGCCTATCTTTTACTTTCTAGTACTTACCTTTATTCAAGAGTCATTGTGATCTTCACCAGTTCCCCTATTTCTCCTTTTTCTCTTGGCAAGCATCATGTGGTGGGGAAATGACCATTCAAATATATTTGATCATGAATTATTATTGTTGACAATTACCTATATGATAAATAAGTTGGGAGGCGAAACATTAAGCCCCTATATTTCTATGTGTTTGACGGATGCCATTTGCTTTAAAAAATGCTTCGAGAGTTAGCAATCATGGAAGACTATATGATAGTTCAGTATGTGGAATTTGCTAAATCAAAGCTCTTACATAGAACCTTCCTAAAAATAAGATGAATTGCAATTGTTTGGTGATTGGAAGTATAGTTTATTAGTTTTCAAGAACTTTATGGTCTATACTTTAACATGTGAATAGCTTGTTACTTCATCATGAGAAGTTTTATGAGATGAGCTACTATTTATGATATATAATGATGCTAGAAAAAGTGTTTGGAACTATCATTGATCAAATTTATGCACTATGCTAGCATTCACACTTCATAAATTATTTATTTTATCATTTACCTACTCGAGGACGAGCATGAATTAAGCTTGGGGAAGCTAATACGTCTCCAACGTATCTATAATTTATGAAGTATTCATGCCATGTTTACAATAATTCTGTATGATTTTGGTATGATTTTATTAGAACTAACCCGGACTGATGCTGTTTTCAGAAGTACTACCATGGTGTCATTTTTGTGCAGAAATAAAAGTTCTCGGAATGGACTAAAAATTTATGGATAATATTTTTGGAAAATATAAAAAATACTGGAGCGAAAAGATATCGGAGAAGAGTCCCGAGGGATTCACAAGCCACCAGGGCGTGGCCACCCCCCTAGCCGCGCCGAGCTAGCTTGTGACCTCCTCGAGAACCTTATGGACGTGGGACCAACGCCAAATACTCCTATAAATACCCAAACCTCCTAAAAGAAACCTAGATCGGTAGTTCCGCCGCCACAAGCCTCCAAAGCCAGGAAAAACCAATCGGGAGCCCGTTCCGGCACCCTGCCGGAGGAGGAAACCATCACCGGAGGCCATCTTCATCATCCCGGTGGTCTCCATGATGAGGAGGGAGTAGTTCACCCTCGGGGCTGAGGGTATGTACCAGTAGCTATGTGTTTGATCTCTCTCTCTCTCTCTTGTGTTCTTGAGATGTCACGATCTTGATGTACCGCGAGCTTTATAGATATAAATGAATCATATGGAGTTTTCCCCTCTCTATCTTCTTGTGATGTATTGAGTTTTCCCTTGAAGTTTTCTTATCGGATTGATTCTTTAAGGATTTGAGAATACTTGATGTATGTCTTGCGATGGGATATCCATGGTGACAATGGGATGTTCTATTGATCCACTTGATGTATGGTTTGGTGATCAACTTGCGGGTTCCGTGACCTCGGGAATCTATGCATAGGGGTTGGCACATGTTTTCATCTTGAATCTCCGGTAGAAACTTGGGGCACTCTTCAAAGTTATTTGTGTTGGATTGAACATGATGAATCTGAAATCGTGTGATGCATATCATAGAAGCAAGCCCATGGGTACTCGTGGTGACATTGCAGTATCTAGGTGACATTAGGGTTTTGGTTGATGTGTATCTTAAGGTGTCATTTTAGTACGAACTCTAGGGTTGTTCGTGACACTTATAGGGATAGCTCATAAGATTGATCAGAAAAGATAACTTTGAGATGGTTTCGTACCCTACAATAATTTCTTCGTTAGTTCTCCGCTATTTGTGACTTTGGAGTGAACTCTTTGTCGCACGAGAGGTATTTACATATGATTCAACTATGTCAGTATTGTTGAGAGAAATTGCACTAGTGAAAGTATGAGCCATAGGCCTTGTTTCTAAGAATTGCAATACCATTTGTGCTCACTTTTATCATTAGTTACCTTGTTGTTTTTATATTTTCATATTACAAAAAACCTATATCTACCATCCATATTACACATGTCCTACCCTCCCGTGGCAGAAGGGTCCAAATGGAAACTAAGGGATATTAAGGCCTCCTTTTAATAGAGAACCGGACCAAACCATTAGCACTTAGTGAATACATGAAGTCCTCAAACTACGGTAATCACCGGAAAGAATCCTAGTTATTGTCACCCTAGGGGATGCGGATCATAACTCGTAATAGGTGTCTACAACTTGCAAGATAGGATCAAGAATACATATATATTCATGAAAACATAATAGGTTCAGATCTAAAATCATGGCACTCGGGCCCTAGTGGAAAGCACTGAGCATAGCTAAGTCATAGCAACATCAATCTCAGAACATAGTGGATACTAGGGATCAAACCCTAACCAAACTAACTCGATTACATGATAAATCTCATACAACCCATCACCGTCCAGCAAGCGTACGATGAGATTACTCACGAATGGTGGAGAGCATCATGGAATTGGTGATGAAGGATGGTTGGTGATGATGAAGGCGTCGATTTCCCCTCTCTGGAGCCCAAAACGGACTCCAGATCTGGTCTCCCGAGGAAGAACAGGAGGTTGCGGCGGCTCTGTATCGTGAAATGCGATGAACTCTTCTTCTTGATTCTTTTCTCCCCGAATAGGAATATATAGAAGTGGAAACGAGGTCGGAGGAGCATCAGGGGCCACAAGCCACAGGGGCACGCCCTAGGGGGGTGGGCGCGCCCACTAGGCTTGTGGCCAAGTGGTGGGCCCCTACAGTTGATTCTTTCACCAATATTTTGTATTAATTCCAGAAATATTCTCCGTAAATTTTCAGGTCAATCTGAGAACTTTTATTTCTGCACAAAAATAACACCAAGGGAATTCTGTTGAAAACAGCGTTAGTCCGGGTTAGTTCCATTCAAATCATGCAAATTAGAGTCCAAAACAAGGGCAAAAGAGTTTGGAAAAGTAGATACGTTGGAGACGTTTCAACTCCCCTAAGCTTAAACCTTTGCTTGTCCTCAAGCAATTCAGTTGATAAACTGAAAGTGATAAACAAAAACTTTTACAAACTCTGTTTGATCTTGCCGTTGTAAATATATCTAACTTATGTTCAAATTTTCAGCAAAGATTATAGACTAACCACATTCACAATAACATTTAGGTCTCACATTTACTCATATCAATGGCATAATCAACTAGCGAGCAATAATAATAAGTCTCGGATGACAACAATTTTATCAAAACAATCATGATACAATATGACAAAATGGTATCTCGCTAGCCCTTTCTGAGACTGCAAAACATAAATGCAAAGCACCTCTGGAGAACAAGGACTGACTAAACATTGTAATTCATGGTGAGAGAGATCCAGTCATGCTTATACTCAATATCAATTAACAGCAAGCATACAAATGACGATGGTGCTCTCTAACTGGTGCCTTTTATTAGAAGATGATGACTCAACAATAAAGTAAATGGAAAGACCCTTCGTAGAGGGAAGCATTGATTTGCAGAGGTGCCAGAGCTCGAGTTTTTAAAACAGAGATAAGTAATGATTTTTGAGTGGTATGCTTTCATTTCTCACATAACGACAAAGAGGTTTTCAATATCTTCCATGCTAGATACATTATAGGCGGTTCCCAAACAGAATAGTAAAGTTTTTAATCCCCCTCCACCAATCAATCACACTCCACAGTGAGCCGAATCCACGGGTACCGCCCATGCAAACACAGTCCTGGGAGAGTTTAGTTTAATTATATTTTGCTTTTTATTTCGACCATGGAACTGGGCATCCCGATTACCAGCCACTTTCTCATGAATGATAGTGAATCAACACATATCGTGAGAATAACCCACCTAGCATGGAAGATACAGACAGCCGCCAGTCGCCACATGAGCGATTTGGGCATACAAAACATAAAGTTTATTTGAAGGTTTAAAGTTTAGCACATGCAAATTTACTTGGAACGGCAGGTAAATACTGCATATAGGTAGATATGGTGGACTCATATGAAAGAACTTTGGGGTTGAAAGATTGGATGCACAAACAGTATTCCCGCTTAGTACAAGTGAAGGCTAGCAAAATACTGGGGAGCAACCAACTAGAGAGCAACACAGTCATCAACATGCTTTGAGATTAACCAACATTGAATACAAGCATGAGTAGGATATAAATCACTATGAACATAAATATCATGGAGGCTATGTTGATTTTGTTTCAACTACATGCGTGAACATGTGCCAAGTCAAGCCACCTGAATCGTTTAGAGGAGGATACCACTCTATCATACCACATCACAACTATTTTAATATGTATGTTGGCACTCAAAACAAACCATTATTAACTCTTAGCTAATTAAGCATGGCATGAATAACTATAATATCTAATTGTCATTGCAAACATGTTAGACCCATAATGAGTTGAATTTCGAACGATGAGCTAATCATATTTACAAAAACAAGATAGTTAGAGTTCGTACCAGTTTTTCTCCATCTCGGTCATTTCATCATATATCGTCATTATTGCTTTTCACTTAAACGACTGAACGATGTGAATAATAAGAGTGCACGTGCATTGGAGTAAGCAGGAATCTGCAAGCAGTAACTCAAAAGGGAAGGCAAAGAAATATGGGCTCTATATAAGATAAACAATAATGCATATGAGAGCCACTCAACATGTCATCGTGGTCTTCTCCTTACGACCCAAAGAAAAGAAAGGAAATATTTACACGGGATAGCTCCCAACAAGCAAAACAAGAACGAGAAATATTTTTGGGTTTTCTATTAATGATACAACTAAGCAAACTAGAAGGTAAAGCTAGAACTATTTTTTGGATTTTATTAAAGATTAATCAAACACACAAGAAGAAAGCATAAAGAAGAAATAGACTACCATGGATAGTACAATGAAAAAGTATGAGCACCGACAAATGAAATGAATGTGTGAACATGAATGTAATGTCGGTGAGAAATACGTACTCCCCCAAGCTTAGGCTTTTGGCCTAAGTTGGTCTAGGGCCACGGCTGGAAATAACCATCTCCGGGATACTTCAGAGGACCTGATATGGATCAAAGGCCGGTGTCGGCTCAGGTGCTGGGGGTTGCGACATGATTTCTACTACACAACCTTCTCCTTGTAGACTCGTGTTGGGCCTCCTGAGGGATCACTAGAAGAGTGTCTATAGGGGGGTGAAAAGACTACTAGTAGAAATTTAAAACCTAAGCTTTTCCCAAGTTAATTGGTTGGCAGATTTTAACAGTTTTAGCAAAGCTAGCAAGTCTAATAGCCCTACACATGCATGTCAATAAATATGGCAGCGGAAAGTAAAGACATTGCATATGAAGTAAAGAGTTGAGATAGGTAGATCAAACGAAGTAGAAGACACAATGATTTTTCCCGTGGTTCCGATAGGTGGCGCTATCGTACATCCATGTTTATGGAGTCTTTAACCTATAGAGGGTAACAGTCGCAAGAGTCCACGGAGGGCTCCACCCAAAAGGGTCCACGAAGTAGCAACCTTGACTATTCCATACGGCTTCCATCCACGAAGGACTAGCCTCACTATGGGGTAGATCTTCACGAAGTAGGCGATCTCCTTGCCCTTACAAACTTCTTGGTTCACTCCACAACACGAAGTAGGATGCTCCCAAGCGACACCTAACCAATCTAGGAGGCACCACCCTCCAAAAGGTAATAGACTCGGTAATGATGATGAACTCCTTGCTCTTGTGCTTCAAGATGATAGACTCCTCAACACACAATCTCTCCATCACGAGTTTGGCTGGGTAGAAGAGATAGGATCGGTGGAAAGAAACTTGGGAGGCTAGAAATCAAGATCCATATGATTGGAGTGCAAGATCTTGACCTCAACACAAGGGTAGGTGGTTCTCTCTCAGAAAATCTGATAGGATAGGTATGGAATAGTTTTGAGTGCTTCTCTTTCAAGTGAGTGGTGGTGAAGGGGTATATATAGTCATCCCCAAAAATCCAACCGTTACACACAAAATGACCAACTCGGTGACACTGATGTGTTAATCTCAGTGGTACCGAAGTGACCAAAACGTGGCAACTTTTGAATCTCGGAGGGACCGATATACAATTCTCGGTTGCACCGATAAGGTGACCAACGGTCAGATTTCCAATCTCGGTGACGCCGATACAACATTCTCGGTGGAACCAAAAATGTGAATTTGCGTAATAGAAAGTTGGCAACCTAAACTCGGTGGCACCGGTATGGAATCGGTTGCACCGAAGTGGCTACAGTTTGGCAGAGTCTGTCTAGGTACTAGAATTGGTGGCACCGAAGTGGGATAGTTGGTTGCACCGATTTTGAGTGTTGGGTATAGAACAGACTTTGGTGGGAGAGTTTTGTGGATGTTTTTTGCAACTATCACTCGTGTACGTTTGAGCATATTGTTCACCAACAAAACTTTACACCCTTTTAATAGTATTGGCTTTCCTATGGAATCAAAGTGATTTCTGACAAATATAAAATGTAGAGTCCTCTTGCTTGAAGCTTGGCCAACCTATTTCCTTGCATCTTGGGGTTTCTCCACAATCTCCTTTTTGCCAATCCTCTCATTGAACATTTCCTGGAATATACTTAGTGGAAACATTAGTTCAATGACTTATATGTTTTTATTAATTACCAAAACCACCAAGGGAGCAAATGTGCTTTCAATCTCCCCCTTTTTGGTAATTGATGACAACATACAATCAAAGCTTCAAATAAAGATATGCATGGTTATACTGAAGACTTTGAGAGACACATGACTTAGACTTGCTCCCCCTAAATGTGTGCAGTTCTTTAAAGGATAGTTGCTTTTGAATGCATGAACACACATCAGGTAGAAGGGATATAATAGGTCATGTGTATCTTGGCTATATGCATCAAATATATATGGATGAGATGTATCTTTGTTCAAGACATCACTCTTGCAAACAATATGTGCAAGAATCAAGAGATAATCTTGACCAAGGATACGATGCATATACTTACCTTGAGTTCTTGAGCATCCTGGTAATAGAAACACACTTGAGAAAATAATGTTAGGAAACACAAGAGCATTCTACCAAACAGCAAGGCAAAATAACTCAAAATTTCCAAATATGGAGGACATAAAAAAATAGTATTCCTTAGAATTGATATGTCTCCAAAATCATTGAGAATTTTCTCACATAGATATGAAAATGGATTATCCTTTCCCCCTGAAACTTAGCATGTAGATATTAGGATTGGATAAGGTGAGAAAGGTCAACAATTTTCTTCTTCCCTACTTTGATATTCTCCCCCTGTTTATAAAGATATGAGTATTGATGTTGGCCCTCCCCCTTGATCATATCTCCCCCTTTGCATAAGCATGTATCTCCCCTTTAGCATGAAGCTTTTGTCTTCTCCCGAAATGGTTGAACCTTTGAACTTCTCCCCCTTTGGCATTAATTTCCAAAAAGCAAGGGCAAAGAACAAAAACAAGGATAGATACAGGGATCATAAACTGAGAAGGGATCCTTGAGAACAAGGGTCATCGAAATGTAGGATTCATATAAATGAAAACGGACAGTGTCATGAAAAATGATTTGTTCTTCTCCTCCTTTCTTCATTGGAGATAGGGATCCTTGAAGAGAGAAATTCTGTCCTCAACACTAACTTTAGCTCTTCTCCCCCTAAGCAATACAAGGGTTTTTTTTGTTTTTTTTAATGAGGGATCATCGAAGTAATAGAAGTATTACAAGACAGTTTACTAAGAAAACACAGAATTGGAAAAATGAATTCAAATGAACCAGAATGAAAATTGATGACTCCGAGATAGATAGATCGGTGGTACCGAGATGTTGTAGTGCAGCTTGACTGCAATTTCGGTAGAACCGAGATATCTGGGTCGGCGGCTCCGAAAGAGAAACCAAGTTTCTATTTTCACAGAGTCAAGAGAAACATTTTCAATGAAATATACAAGGAACGTCAACTGGAGAAGATTTGAGTGGTTATGAAAAATCATGCAATAGAGAGCAAACCACACCAGATTCTTAACTAGATGGTGGGTGGTGACTAGGTCACCTATATGAGAGCGACTTAGGAGCCAAGCAAGAATACTTGATCATAGGCCATACTCTACGTTAAGCTCGGAATGGGGTTACCATTTTTCGATTAAGCATCTTAATATCTTCATGTCGCTTGAGTTGCTTTAGCTCATTTCTTGGAGTAAAGCCTTTTCAAGGACATGAGTTCATACCTTTGAGTGATGTTGATGACGTAGCTTGTAGATGAACTTGTTGAGGATGCTCGAGGTTGATGAACATCATCTTGAGTTTTGAGCAATCCTTCTTGTTCTAGTTTACTGGTTACCTACAAAGATTAGTCATGCAAGGAAGAACAATAGATATATCCAATTGACATGATACAAATTGAGAGTGTGCAATTTTGATCAAGTATATGTCAAGGATATGGTTGAGTGGCCTTCTTCCTTCCATCATCAAGAGGGGTTGTGGATACTTGGTAATGACAAGATTGCTTATGATTGGAGTTGATGGCAATCTTGTGGAATGAAGTTTTTCCAAGTACCTACAAGCGATTAGATGCAATACAAGGGAGCATAGAATTCCATGGATTAAGATGAAATGTTAAGATACATGGAAATATCAAGAAAGCTCATGCCCTTGCATGCAACTGAGTGAGTCTAGCTCAAGTTTGAAGCATCAATGATGTTCAACTCACTCCTCAAGTGAAAAATGTCTTCTCATCAAGTGTCTTAGTAAAGATGTCGGCCAATTGCTTGTTAGTGCGAACATGCTTAAGATTAATATCTCCTTTTGCAACATGGTCACAAATGAAATGATGTCGAACTTGAATATGCTTAGTTCGAGAATGTTGCATAGGATTATGACCAATTTTAATAGCACTTTCATTGTCACAAAGTAAAGGAACATTTTTAACATGAATTCCATAATCCTTAAGTGTTTGTGTCATCCAAAGAAGTTGCACACAACAAGATCCAGCAGCAATATACTCAGCTTCGACAGTCGATAGAGATACCGAGTTTTGTTTCTTAGAGGACCAAGATACAAGAGATCTACCCAAAAATTGACAAGTACCCGAGGTGGATTTCTTATCAACCTTGTCACCGGCATAGTCCAAATCAGAATAGCCAACAAGGTCAAAAGAAGATCCCTTGGGATACCAAATGCCAAAAATTGACGTTTGTATCAAGTATCTCACAATGCGTTTAACAGCTGAAAGATGACATTCTTTTGGTGTAGCTTGATATCTAGCGCACATGCAAACACTCAGCATAATATCGGGACGAGATGCACATAGATATAAAAGTGAACCAATCATAGATCAATAAACTTTCTGATCATCTGGCTCATCCTCTCTGGTAAGATCAACATGTCCACTAGTAGGCATAGGGGTTTTCATACCTTTGCATTCCTGCATGTTGAACTTTTTGATAAAGTCCTTGGTATACTTAGTTTGAGAGATGAAAGTTCCTTCTTTCGATTGTTTGATTTGCAACCCAAGAAAGAATTTCATCTCACACATCATAGACATCTCATACTCTTAGACATGAACCTTCCAAACCTTTCACTGAATTGAGGGTTAGTGGAACCAAAGATAATATCATCCACATAAATTGGGCACACAAATAGTTCACCATTAACTCTCTTAGTGAATAAGGTTGAATCAATTTTACCAATTTCAAAACCTTTTTCGATAAGAAACTTTGTTAAACATTTGTACCAAGAACGAGGAGCTTGCTTAAGTCCATAAAGAGCTTTACGAAGCTTGTAAACATGATTAGGTTTCTTAGGATTAACAAATTCGGGTTGTTGCTTAACATAAACCTCTTCTTCAATCTCACCATTTAAAAATGCACTTTTAATATCCATTTGATAGAGCATGATATCATGATGGTTGGCATAAGGAAGAAGAATGTGAATAGCTTCAAGTCTAGCGACAGGGGTGTAGGTCTCACTGTAGTCCATAACTTTGACTTGCGTATATCCTTGAGCTACGAGGCGAGCCTTATTGCGCATGACTTCACCGTCTTCGTCTTGCTTGTTTCGAAAAACCCATTTGGTTCCGATGATGTTGTGTTCATCCTTGGGCTTCTCCATGAGTGTCCACACTTCATGCCTTTCAAAGTTGTGAAGCTCTTAATGCATAGCGTTCACCCAATCCGCGTCTTCAAGAGCTTGTTCTACCTTCAAAGGCTTAATGCTAGAAATGAAATAAATAATGCTCATAGAAGTTTGCTAGACAACTTTTAGAGTGAGTGATTCTCCCTGTTTGTATATCACCAAAGATTTGATTTAGGGGATGGTTCTTGGTCACTTGTGCTCGAACTCGGGTCAGCTTCCGATTGTTGGTTGATGGAGCTTCTTCTTCATCATCATCTCCTTCATCTTCGTTGTTGTTGAAGGTGTCGTTCCCTTGAGGTGGTGGTGAAGGAGGTTGTGGTGGATCTTCATGATGTACTTCCTCCTCTTCACCATCTTGTCGTGTACCGCTTGTGGATGCCTCCATGTCATGTTGTGGTTCACCTTGTCATGAGGTAGGGGCTTCCACTTGAGTTGATGAAGTACTTTCCTTCACCTTCATGGGACGAATCTTGTCGATGGGTAAATCTAGGATAGCTTCCGAAGGGTTCTTATAACCTACATCATTCGGCAATTGTTCGACTTGTGAACCATTAGATTCATCGAACTTCACATCTACCGTCTCTTCAACTTTTCAAGTGAAGTTGTTGTAGACACGGTAAGTGTGAGAGTTAGATCCATAACCAAGTAGGAAACCTTCATGAGATTTAGGAGCAAATTTAGTACGAAGATGCTTATCAAGAATGTAGCACTTAGAGCCGAATACCCGAAAGTATCCAACTTGGCGTTTGTTACTGCTGAGTAGCTCGTATGCCGTTTTACTGAGAAGCTTGTGCAAGTAGAGTCGGTTTGTGGCATGACATGTTGTTTCCATGGCTTCTGCCCAAAAGTGCTTTGGCGTCTTGTATTCGTCAAGCATCGTTCTTGCCATCTCAATGAGTGTCCGGTTCTTCCTCTCAACAACTCCATTTTGTTGAGGTGTGTATGTAGCCGAGAACTCATGTGAGACACCTTCTTTGTCAAGAAAGGTATCCACATGGGTGTTCTTGAACTCAGATCCGTTATTGCTCCGAACCTTCTTGATCTTCACTTCAAACTGATTTTGCGCTTTGCGAGCGAAGTTCTTGAAGATCTTTTGAACCTGCGACTTATCATCAAGAAAGAATACCCACGTAAATCTTGAAAAATCATCAACTATAACTAGACCATAGGAATTTCCACCGAGACTCTTGTAAACATTGGGACCGAAGAGATCCATGTGAAGTAACTCGAGTGGTCTCCTAGTAGTCATGATATTCTTAAGAGGATGACTTCCACCTACTTGCTTTCCAGCTTGACAAGCACTGCAAAGTCTATCTTTGTCAAAGATAACATCTTTAACACCAAGTATATGATCACCTTTCATAAGTTTGTCTAAATTACGCATACCAACATGTCCTAATCTTCTATGCCAAAGCCACCCTTTAGAAGATTTAGCAATTAAACAAGTGCGAGGTTTGGATCTTTTAGTGAAATCGACAATGTATAGATCACCTCTACAGATATCGGTAAAGACAATTTTATGATTATCTTGACGAAACACTTGGCAATCTACTTCTCTGAATAGAACATTGAAACCGAAATCAGCAAGTCTAGACACATAAAGAAGATTATAACCAAGAGATTTGACAAGCATAACATTTTGAATAGAACTATCATGGGATATGGCCACCTTACCAACGCCAAGTACCTTACCCTTAGAGTTGTCTCCAAAAGTCACATACCATCGAGGACCTTGATTAGGCGTGATCTCTTGGAACATGTGTTTATCACCAGTCATATGATCCGTACATCCACTGTCGAGAATCCACTCTTTTCCTCCGGACATGTAATCCTTAAGGTTTGCCATAAGACTCAGATTCTTCATGATCTTCTCATACTCAATGTCAAACAACTCATCTTCTTCATAATAGCCATGTTCCACATTGTCATCATCAAGTGGGAAATCCTCGTCATAAAGAACAAGAGATTCGTTAAAATAGTGATCATGACAATGTTCAAGTTCATGAGTGTGAATGGCTTCAAAGATAATGTTGTTGATAGTGGTGACATCTCCTTTAGCACGCATAAGATCACGGAGTTCAAATAGGCATTTATCAAAGTTTGGATCACAAGGCTTCATTTTGTGAAAAGCAATGGCTTTATGAAGAATTTCATCTAGATTCCCTAAGGAAAGATTTGGATATTGTTTCTCCAAATCAGTCCATAAGGTATATGCACATGCAAAGTTCTTCATTTGAGAAAGCACGAATCTTGGTAAACCTCTAACGATAAGATTGACAGTTCTTAGGTTACCAAGCATGTTGATTTCCTCTTCGTGTGTGGGATGCAATTCATCAATAGGAGGCTCATAGGGGCGCATAACATATTTGCTCAATTGAAATTCATTAAACAGCTCAAGCATCAAAGACTTTCATTGACTATAGTATTCTCCATCAAGAATGGGCACTCTACAACTCAAACTCCCTATACTAGACACATCCATCTTCCTCCTCGGTGATTAAACCGAAGCAATGGAGACCAATGCTCTAATACCAATTGAGGGATCACTAGAAGAGTCTCTAGAGGGGGTGAATAGACTACTAGCAGAAATTTAAAACCTAACCTTTTCCCAAGTTAATTGGTTGGCAGATTTTAACAGTTTTAGCAAAGCTAGCAAGTCTAACATCCCTACACATGCATGTCAATAAATATGGTAGCGGAAAGTAAAGACATTGCACATGAAGTAAAGCGTTGAGATAGGTAGATCAAACGCAGCTGAAGACACGATTATTTTCCCCGTGGTTCCGATAGGTGGCGCTATCGTACATCCACGTTTATGGAGTCTTCAACCCACGGAGGGTAACGGTCACGAGAGTCCACGGAGGGCTCCACCCAAAAGGGTCCACGAAGTAGCAACCTTGACTATTCCATACGGCTTCCGTCCATGAAGGACTAGCCTCACTATGGGGTAGATCTTCATGAAATAGGCGATCTCCTTGCCCTTACAAACTTGTTGGTTCACTCCACAACACGAAGTAGGAGGCTCCCAAGCGACACCTAACCAATCTAGGAGGCACCACCCTCCAAAAGGTAATAGGCTCGGTAATGATGATGAACTCCTTGCTGTTGTGCTTCAAGATGATAGACTCCTCAACACACAATCTCTCTCTCACGAGTTTGGCTTGGTAGAAGAGATAGGATTGGTGGAAAGCAACTTCGGGAGGCTAGAAATCAAGATCCATATGATTGGAGTGGAAGATCTTGACCTCAACACAAGGGTAGGTGGTTCTCTCTCAGAAAATCCGATAGGATAGGTATGGAAAAGTTCTGAGTGCTTCTCTTTCGAGTGAGTGGTGGTGAAGGGGTATATATAGGCATCCCCAAAAATCCAACCGTTACACACAAAATGACCAACTCGGTGACACCGATGTGTTAATCTCGGCGGTACCATAGTGACCAAAAGGTGGCAACTTTTGAATCTCAGAGGGACCGATATACAATTCTTGGTTGCATCGATAAGGTGACCAACGGTCAGATTTCCAATCTCGGTGATGCCGATACAACATTCTTGGTGGAACCGAAAATGTGAATTTGCGTAACAGAAAGTTGGCAACCTAAACTCGATGGCACTGGTATGGAATCGGTTGCACCGAAGTGGCTAGGGTTTGGCAGACTCTGTCTAGGTACTAGAATCGGTGGCACCGAAGTGGGATAGTTGGTTGCACCAATTTTGAGTGTTGGGTATAGAACAGACTTTGGTGGGAGAGTTTTGTGGATGTTTTTTGCAACTATCACTTGTGCATGTTTGAGCATATTGTTCACCAACAAAACTTTACCCCCTTTTAGTAGTATTGGCTTTCCTATGGACTCAAAGTGATTTCTCACAAATATAAAATGTAGAGTCCTCTTGCTTGAAGCTTGGCCAACCTATTTCTTGCATCTTGGGGTTTCTCCACAATCTCCTTTTTGCCAATCCTCTCATTGAACATTTCCTGAAATATACTTAGTGGAAACATTAGTTCAATGACTTATATGTTGTTATTAATTACCAAAACCACCAAGGGAGCAAATGTGCTTACACCTCCAACCGCAGAGTTTTGTAGGACAGTAGCAATTTTCCCTCAAGTGGATGACCTAAGGTTTATCTATCAGTGATAGGTGTAGGATGAAGAAGGTCTCTCTCAAGCAACCCTGCAACCAAATAACAAAGAGTCTCTTGTGTATCCAACACACCCAATACAATGGTAAATTGTATAGGTGCACTAGTTCAGCAAAGAGATGGTGATACAAGTGTAATATGGGTGGTAGATATAGGTTTTTGTAAACTATGAGCCACAGAGGACTCAGCTATCAAGTACCCGGGTGCCAACACTATTTAAGCTTTAGGATGGAAGGGTGATGTTTAGTTTCTAGCAGCAGTAAGAATTATATGGTGGCTAACATACGCAACAGGAATGTAAATGTGAGTGGTCTATGTTTAGCGATCGAATCTAGAGTAATCTCTATGAGATCCTGAACACTTACTTACGTCAATCATAACCCCACCGTGTTCTCTCTCAGATCATGTTCACGAGCAGAGACGATCACGGTTACTCACACAGTTGGTGTATTTTAATTAGAGTTTACTTCAAGTTTTCTCTAACCGGGTGTTAAACAAATATCCAAGTTGCCACATAACCGCGGGCACGGCTTTCCGAAAGATTTAACCCTGCAGGGGTGCTCCAACTAATCAATTACCAAATTAACCACACTCCGTGGGAATACCTCGACCGCGGATCTCGCGATCATCATAGGTAATTCCAAAGGAATTCCACCACCTCGAGTAAACCCGAAGAAAGTCAGAATCCACACGCAAGACACTCGATAAAGGTAAAACGAATCCAGCAAGACCACCCGACGTGTCGACGAACCCGATAAGAGCCGTGTATCTCAGTCTTGGGACACGATGGATAAGATACGCGTACGGAGGCCTGGTAGAAATCTCCCAAGTTGCCTTGGGTTGGCCCCGCACAGTGCTCTAGTTCGGACCAACACTCATGCGGAGCACTGGCCCGGGGGTTGATTAAATTATCCACGGGTTTGCAAGACCCTATGCAATTTTATTGAGTTGTTAAGCAAATGTAGTACCAATGTTGGGTCTTGCCAGACAAGTTTTAATCTCAACCGAATAACAAGGGGGTCCCCATAACAACCCCGAGCATGTTAGGAGCGCAAAGTATGGAAAACATAACACCGGTAACAAGGAACTAATGGCGGTAGCAGCGGAACAAAACACTCAGCAAAAGGCCAAGCCTTCCACCAATACCAGATATATATGTGCATTAAATTAAATAACAGAATTATTGTGATATCCAATCCATGTTGTCACATGGAACAACCTGCACCTGCAACTAAGAACGCTATAAGAGGGGCTGAGCAGCGGTAACTTAGCCAATCAACGGTTTGCTGGGACGTGGAGGTTAGAGGCTTTCATGAAAACATGGGGGCTGATATCATGTGGTAGGTATCTCAATTGTAACGATAAGAACGAGAAACTAGCAAGCAAAGATAGTATTGGGATCTGGGTACGATCATCTTGCCTGTTGGTTCTTCAGCGGAACAAGTAGCGGGATCCTCGTAGTGGTACTCTCCTGGGTCCTCGTACTCAGTATCAACACTCGCGTCTGCCCAAGGGAAACAACAACAATAAACATCCCACCAAGGTGCAATGCACAATCAAAATGATGCATAATCATTTATGAAGAATTATAACATGGCAATCCAAAACTATTCATGTTACACATGCAAAGTTGTTTATTAATGAATCTGGACAGAACCTCATGTAAAGTTATTTAGACATGCATGAACATGGAAAATATGGATGCATCATGCAAAATCGATGGAAATGCATATAAGGATCGCAAGAAACAGAGCTACGGTTCTCGAGATACGCTCACGACAAGGTACGGAGGCAAAACACAAGACCACCAATACCTGGGCTAATTCTTGGCATTCCAAGGTGGCCACTGAACAGGTGATGAAAAACCAATCACAATAGACTCAATAATCACTCAATTCCATGAAGTATAGCTCCACAAGTCACAACACAAAAACACACCAAATCTGCCACAAACACCAACATAGCAATTTGAAAAGCTCACAACTAGAGCTACAGGAACCCTACAGCCACAACCAAGACATGGACAGAATCTTCTCAACACTCACATCAACTTATCCAACTATGAAATCAGCAAAAGAGGCACACATCAATATGCATGGAGCAATCAAGTTGGCATGATGATTCGGTTTTTCAGGGACTTGTGAAAATTCCAGTTTTCTGGAATCTGGGTTAATAAAGTAGCAAGTTGACAGCACTGGTTAAATATGCTAGAAAGCTCCTATTGGCATGCAAATTAACAGGTTGGTAGATGGCAATATCTACTACAAATACCTAACACTGAGCATGCTCAAATTCACAGCACATCAATAGCTACAACCCACTCTACATGGCAAAACAATAACAGCAGAATCTCCAGACTTGGCCATTTTTAAACAGGTTGACAGAAACAGAAAGTAGGCAACTTAACAGCATGGTTCCCACTTATCTAGTGACTTAACATGAATAACAAAAATACTGGGACATTCCCAACAGCTTTGACTAACAAATTCATTTTGGCAAGACCTTGAAAGCATCCATAGGTTAATTCATATGAAAAAGACAAAAGGGCATCACAGCATAAAAATGCAGTTTTGTCAAGTTGCCCCAAAGTCAAATCTGACTTCACAGGTGCATACATGGGTTGATTCTACCCCAAAATCATTACTCATACCTATATTCTTTCACGGAACAAGAGGGAGCAAAGGGGGGTCGAAATTGGACCTCCTTAGGCCATGGGTGACTTATGTCACTTATGGAAATTAATGCAAATGTCACAAAAGATAGATGCTCCATAGATACATGTTGGAAGGGGTTATTTAGCATCTTAGGGACATGATAGCATGGCATGGCATCAATATCAAGGATGAAACTATCTAGGAGAGGTATACATGCACATATACACATGAAAGAAACCTACACATGCATCCCTACCCTTAAGCACACACACATCAACAACATATGTAGATAAGAAGGCACAACCATCCACACCTATGCTAACATCACTAGGATAGGTGAAAGAGCAAGCACATGTACAACCACCAAGCCACACACACAAGCATGTGTGGGTGACACACACACACACACACTAACCTACACTTACAAGAACACACACATGTATGGTGCACCACACACCCACACCACACACTACAATGCACACCATCACACATGCACACACTCTAAGGCACACACACATACATACATGAGACAGAAAAAATAAAAAAAAGGAACCTGATCCTACACATACATACATACACACTCAACAAATAAAAGGAAAGAAAACAAGCAAAAAAAGAAAAAAAAGGGGGGGTGGACAAGGGGATTCAAACCCCAGACCCCCTGGACTCACCACACACACTCTACCACTGCACTGCGCTGCCGTTGCTTAACAGAGGGGGGCCTCTGCTCTCTAATACACACACACGCACATCTAACCCTCATGAAACTGAAGAACGAAATAGAGCTACGGCGACCGTGGATCTCCGGCAAGCACACGACGGCTACAGGGCAACTCTGGCGAAGGAAAGACATGGCGCCGACTGTAGGGTGCATGGGGAATCCATTCCCCTGCTCACCTCGCGGTGAGGAGGAAGGAGGCGAGCGGCAGGAGCTCGACTAGCTACCGGCGGCGACAGGCAACGACGGCGACCGAAACGAGCTACGCGCGGAGGAGAAGGCCTACGGGGACCGGGGGCTCACCTAGGGGATGGCAACGATGAACCGGTCACGAAGCGATGGCGACGGAGGGGAAGGAGAGGCGGGGATGCGGCGGCGACGGAGGGAAGAAGACC
This sequence comes from Hordeum marinum, assembly GCA_022496015.1. NCBI lineage: Eukaryota > Viridiplantae > Streptophyta > Magnoliopsida > Poales > Poaceae > Hordeum > Hordeum marinum. The sequence goes on from CM039672.1 coordinate 395,763,687, forward strand.
CGGCCGCGCTGCGACGGCGAGGAGGAAGAAGTAGACCTCCCGGGGCATTCTAGCGCCCGGAATGGAACGTCGGCACGACACCGGAGGTCCTGGATGCCATGGACGACGACGGGCTCGATGGAGACGACGAGCTGATCGCCTGCAACGTCTCTGAACCTCTCTGAACCCTTACCTGACAGGGGAAAGAAACGAGGAGGGAGAGCGATGGAAGAAGAAAGAGGAGCGGCGGCAGCGGCTGGACGGAGAGGAACCCTAGGCGAGGGGGCACGCATGCCGAGGGAAGGCTAAATACCCTCGAGCTGACGGGGACGGCGACGGCAAGGAGCGGCGGGCGCGCGCTCTCTCTTGCTGAACCTGACGGAGAAGGAATGGGAGCAGGTGGCCGTCACTGTTCGGATGGGCTGGGCCTCGGCCCACCTGACCTCTCACTCACTCTCAAACAATAAACAGAGCAGGATTTTCTTTAAATAAAAGAGCCAGGATAAATAATAATGCCCAGAGCAAAGGAAAAGTTTTGGTTGGAAACAAAATAGATTTGGGAAGGAAATATTATGCTCCTGTTTATAAAAAAAGTTAAATGGAATTATTGCACAAGTTATTTTTAATATTTTAATAAAACAGCCCCTGTTTTAAATAGGTTTCAAAATCCAAACACATGCAAATATCAAAAACTTCACTTCCAATATTTATAAGACATATTGGGCTACCACATGAGCATTTTTAAAATCATTTAATTAGCAACTTAAATCTGGTCATATAATTTTAAAGAAGAGAGGGAAGATGAGAAGTGATGATGTTGTAGAAAGAGAGGGAGAAGAGGAAAGCACACATGACCCCAACCACACGCCAACCACCTCAACATCAAGCACATCACAACACAAGATCCAATCCAAGACACACAACATAGCAAGCATGATGAATGGCATGATGATGAAATGATGGATGCCATGATGCATGAATGCATTTCAATCACATGAAACAAGGTGCAAACCATCTCATAGCTCATGACACAAGGTTCATACAAGGTTCAACAATGGGGTTACATGCCAATTAGGGTAGGGACAGCACCTGGGCTGTCACAACTCTCCCACACTACAAGAGGATCTCGACCCGAGATCTAGGAATGGAAGAAGTCTGGAAATTCGGAACGGAGCAGGTCCTCACGTTCCCAAGTAGCTTCTTTGTCGGAATGATGAGACCACTTCACCTTGAGGAACTTGATAGACTTGTTGCGAGTCTTACGCTCAGTTTCTTCAAGAATTGCCACTGGGTTCTCACGATAAGAAAGATCTGCTTGAAGATCGATGTCTTGGAGGTCAATGGTCCGCTCAGGAGTCTTGAAGCATTTCCGGAGCTGAGAAACATGCAAGACATCATGCACATTTGCGAAATTTGGAGGAAGCTCTAGTTGATATGCAAGACCACCTCTCTTGCCAACAACTTTGAAAGGACCAACAAAACGAGGAGCTAGCTTCCCTTTTATTCCAAAACGTTGAGTGCCTTTCATGGGAGAGACTCTGAGATAGACTAGATCATCCACTTGGAAAGAAGCATCCCGATGTTTGTTATCATAATACCTCTTCTGTCAGGACTGAGCTGCTTTGAGGTTCTCACGAATGACATGGCACATTTCTTCTGCTTCCGTGATCATGTCATTTCCCAAAATCTGATGCTCACCGGTTTTAGACCAATTAAGCGGGGTACAACACTTTCTGCCGTAGAGAATCTCAAAAGGGGCCTTGCCTGAACTAGCTTGGAAGCTATTATTGTATGAGAATTCAGCATATGGAAGACAGTCTTCCCACTTCATGCCGAACGATATCATACAAGCTCTGAGCATATCTTCAAGAATCTGATTGACTCTCTCAACTTGACCACTTGTCTACGGATGGAACGCCATGCTGAAACGGATCTTAGTACCCATAGTAGTCTGGAATGACTCCCAAAACTTGGAAGTGAAGAGACTTCCACGGTCAGAAGAGATGAGTTGAGGAATACCATGCAAATACACTATCCTTGACGTATACAACTCTGCAAGCTGAGCTGCCGAGATAGACTCCTTGACTCGCAGGAAATGAGCAACTTTTGACAGCTTGTCGATAACCACAAAGATGGCATCGCTGCCCCTCTTGGACTTGAGAAACCCAGTTACAAAATCCATCTCCACGTAATCGAATTTCCATTCTGGGATAGGCAAAGGCTGCAGAAGACCTGCTGGACGTTGATGCTCCGCCTTTACTCTGCGGCACACATCACACTCGTTGACAAACTGAGCAATTTCACGTTTCATGCGAGTCCACCAGAAGGTCTGCTTGAGGTCCTAATACATCTTGGAACTGCCTGGATGAATGGATAGCAGAGAATTAGGTGCTTCGTCCATGATAACCTTTCTGAGATCACCTTTTGGAACCACAAGACGGTCCTCAAAGAATCAGGTATCTTTGTCATCAATACGAAAGCACTTGTACTTCGGAATGCTCTTGGCCACACCTTTCTTCACTTTCTTCACCATAGCATCTAGCAGCTGTGCTTGGCGAACCTGATCTTCCAGAGTCGGAGAGACTTGGAGATTGGCTAGAAATCCTTGCGGAATCATCTAAAGGTTGAGCTTACAGAAGGCTTCGCAAAGCTCGGGTTGAAGAGGCTTCAGAATGAGACTATTGCAGTATGCCTAACGGCTGAGCGCGTCTGCAATGACATTTGCTTTCCCCAGAGTATACTCAATGCTTGGGTTGAAGTCTTCAAGCATTTCCACCCAACGAGACTGCCGAAGATTGAGATTGGGTTGAGTGAAAATGTACTTCAAGCTCTTGTGATCGGTGTACACCTCAACTGGTCTACCCAACAACAATTGCCTCCAAGTCATTAGAGCATGCACAACTGCCGCCAACTCAAGATCATGAGTGGGGTAGTTCTTCTCAGCAGGCTTCAACTGACACGAAGTATAAGCAACAATCTTCTTGTCTTGCATGAGAACACCACCAAGACCTTGGAGAGAAGCATCACAGAAAACTTGGAAAGGCTTGGACTGCTCAGGAGGAACAAGAACTGGAGCTAAAGTCAGTCTCTTCTTGAGCGTATTGAACGCCACATCACACTCAGGAGACCAAACATACTTGACGCTCTTCTGGAGGAGATTGGACAGAGGCTTAGCAATTTGAGAGAAGTTCTCCACGAATCTTCTGCAATAACTAGCAAGCCCGAGGAAGCTCCGAAACTGTTTCACATTCTGAGGAGGCTCCCACTTCAAGATTGCCTCGACTTTCTCAGGGTGCACTTTAATTCCCTCGGCAGAGATGACATGCCCGAGGTACACCACTTCATTGAGCCAGAACTCGCACTTGGAAAACTTGGCATAGAACCGATGTTCCCTTAACTTGTCAAGCACAAGGCGGAGATGCTCTGCATGATCTTCTTCTGTCTCCGAGAACACAAGGATATCATCCAGATAGACCAAGACGAACTCATTCTTGAAAGGAGAGAAGATGAAATTCATCATTCTTGAGAAGGTTGGAGGAGCATTCGCAAGACCAAACGACATAACGGTGTACTCGTAAGAGCCAAAACTCGTCCTGAAAGTGGTCTTGGGAATGTCTTATTCGCGAATGCGAATCTGATGATAACCCATGCGAAGATCAAGCTTCGAGAAAACCTTGGCACCTTTCAGTTGCTCAAACAACTCATTGATGTCGGGAAGTGGGTACTTGTTTCTGATTGTCTTCTTGTTCAATGGCTGGTAGTCCACACAAAGACGATCCGTGCCATCCTTCTTATTGACAAACAAGACTCCACAACCCCACGGAGAAGAGCTTGGTCTGATCAGACCCAGACATTCTTGCTCATCTAGCTGCTTCTTCAACTCTTTCAGCTCTTCGGGGCCAAATTTATACGGGCACTTGCATACCGGTTCGGTACCGGGCTCGAGATCAATCACGAACTCGACTGGCCGGTGCGGAGACATTCCTGGCAACTCTTCTGGAAATACATCTTCATACTCACAAACCACCAGAATTTTAGAAATCGCCAAGATTTCACCCTTCTCATTAAGAGCAAAGAGACGGATTGTGTCATCGCGAGCTGCGAAAATAATCACGTCTTCTGAAGGATGAGTCAGCTTGACTTCTTTTGCTTTGCAATCAATATGAGCCTTATTCATAGCCAGGAAGTCCATGCCCAGAATGAGATCAATATCAGAATTCCCGAGAACAATTGGAGAAGCCAAAAAAGAATAATTGCCCATCTTGATAGAAACATCCGGAACAACCACATTAGGACTCATCAACTGGCCTGGGGACACAACCCGAAAAGGACTAGGAAGAACTACTGAATGGAAATCATGCTTCCAAGAAAAAGGTTTAGAAATGAATGAATGTGATGCACCTGAATCAAACAATACTTTAGCAGGAAAATCATTAACTGAGAGATTACCCATAATCACATCATTGGCCTGCTCTGCTTCAGCTACATTCACCATATTCACTCTGACTGACTTGGGATTATGCTTCACCACAGCATTGCCTGGAGGCTTGACGGGAGAAGGAGGCGGAAGACGCCGCTGGTTGCACTTGTTTTCATAGTGGCCCTTCTGACCACACTTGTGACAAGTCACCTCAGAAAATGGATGAACATTGCCTGGAGGAGGAACAAGAATAGCCTTGGACACCTGGTTCTTCTGCTGGAAACCTGGGTTGGGTGGGTGGGAAGAACCACGACCACCGAACTGCTTCTGCTGCTAAGGAGGACGAAACGGAAGAGGATTTGGTGCCCAATACTTCTGCTGCTTAGGAACCATCTGAGAGCTGGAAGAAGAAGAATATGAATCCCTTGAACGCTTCTTAGAGTTCTCCAACTTGAGCTGAGCTGCTTCAATCTTCAAAGCCATGTTGTAGAACTGATCAAACTCACGAGGCTCTTTAAGAACAAGGCCTGGCAAAAGCTCATCCTTGAGACCACCTCTGAACTGATAGATCATAGCCTTATCATCTGGAACATCTTGCTTGGCATAACGAGCTAGATTCTGGAACTCGATGTTGTACTGGTAGACAGACTTACTTCCCTGCTTTAGGTGCCTGAACTTCTCACGCATCTCCTCGACAAAGCTTGTCGGAATGTAATGAGCCCTGAAGTCACGACGGAAATCATCCCAAGTAACAACACGATCGCCCATGGAATCCTTGTACTGTTGCCACCAGTCAGCTGCTTGACCCTTTAGTTGGAACGATGCAAACCTGACAAAGTCCTCTGGCCTGACATTTGCTGCACTCAAAATGCTTACTCATATCACGAAGCCAATCATCAGCATCTAGAGGCTGCTCACAACAAGTGAAAGCCTTGGGCTGGTTGGCAAGGAACTGATTAAGAGTCGCAAACTGCAGCTGATTCTGAAAATTGCCTTGAAAACCTTGCTGACCCTTCTCCCTTTCTTGCAACAGCCTTACCAACATCTGAGTGTTCGCATTGGTCGTGGCCATCATAGCTTGCCAAGATTCTGGAGGAGGAGGCGGAGGAGGCGGTGGCGGGGGTGGCGGTGGAACATCAGTCTGCTCCTCACCACAACCCGGATTGCTACGAGTTGGTGGAGCCATCCTGAAGATGAACAAAATGCATCAGCACCTCATAGATAAGATAAATCATAAGCTGAATCAAATGCTTGAACGAAATTGAACAATTAACAACATAGCCTTCCTACTAAAAAATTAGTAAGAATGCTTCTTCGGTTATGATAACATCATCAGAAATTAGAAGCCACTTGCGATAACACCAAAGTATTGAGCTACGTGCTCGGAACAAATGTACATGCCCATATACATCTGAAGAAGATGATCCTAGATGACTACAAGATTTCCCACCTATGAGTTTCCGAAAACTTTCTTGTTTATGCGATTCGGGTTGCGGAATCAGGAACCTGCCCTAGGCAATCAGCTGTGACTGCATCCGCAACCTTCCACACCATAATTAAAGACATTTCGCAAACTCGTCTAATCTCGAATCCTCGAACCCACCACGATACTAAACCATGGTGGTACCCCGGACGCCTCCCCAGTACTGGGTGACTCCGACCTTATCTCACCACGATAAGTATTGAAGTAATTTCGAACATTCTCCGTCCTGAGATATCAAGGAAGCTGAATGATAACGATGTGCCAACATTCCCTGGAGCTCGACTCCCCGGAAGAAATCAAGTCAGACAGGAGGCACCAAGATAGAACCCCGTCACATTGGCATCATATAGATTCCAAAAACCCGGTGTGATCCAAAAAAAAATTTGAGCGAGAAGAGGAGTAGAATCAAAATTCCTAAGTCGGAAACCTCACCAGAGCATAGAAGAGGAGTAAAAAGAATCCTACTCTCCGATATAACTAGACTCAAAATAGTTTTACTAGACACAACTCGGCCAAGTTCGAACAAGCAAAGGCTCCTATGGTCGTATGGCTCTGATACCAACTTGTCACGCCCAAGATGCGCGCCTATCCGTTTAAGGCACGAGGGCCTCACAAGGGATAGAGGCGCATCTTGCCGGTAGCAAGAATAGTATCATCACAACATACAATACTAAATGAGAAGAATATACAAGTTGGCATACACTCGCCACATGCTAACTTACAATGTCACTCAAATCATAGCATCAAGTTGAACACAGGGTCTGACTACGGATGAAATCAAACAATAAAAGAAGTTGCAAATGATACTATCAAGCTATCCCAAAGATCACGACCAGGTCCTCTACTCATCCGGATATGTCACATACATCCTGCCTCTCTCCTCGTCATACTCCCACTGGAGCTGGGTAAGATCATCTTGCACGAACTCACCTAATCCTGTACCTGGATTGTTGTAGTAAACTGTGAGCCATAGAGGACTCAGCTATCAAGTACCCGAGTGCCAACACTATTTAAGCTTTAGGATGGAAGGGTGATGTTTAGTTTGCAGCAGCAGTAAACATTATATGGTGGCTAACTTACGCAACAGGAATGTAAATGTGAGTGTTCTACGTTTAGAGATCGAATCTAGAGTAATCTCTATGAGATCCTGAACACTTACGTCAATCATAACCCCACCGTGTTCTCTCTCGGATCATGTTCACGAGCAGAGACGATCACGGTTACTCACACAGTTGGTGTATTTTAATTAGAGTTTACTTCAAGTTTTCTATAACCGGGTGTTAAAAAAATATTCAAGTTGCCACATAAACGCGGGCACGGCTTTCCGAAAGATTTAACCCTGCAGGGGTGCTCCAACTAATCTATTACCAAATTAACCACACTCCGCGGGAATACCTCGACCGCGGATCTCGCGATCATCATAGGTAATTCCAAAGGAATTCCACCACCTCGAGTAAACCCGAAGAAAGACAGACTCCACACGCAAGACACTCGATAAAGGTAAAACAAATCCAGCAAGACAACCCGACGTGTCGACGAACCCGATAAGAGCCGCATATCTCAGTCTCAGGACACGATGGATAAGCTACGCATACGGAGGCCTGGTAGAAATCTCCCAAGTTGCCTTGGGTTGGCCCCGCACAGTGCTCTAGTTTGGACCAACACTCATGCGGAGCACTGGCCCGGGGGTTGATTAAATTATCCACGGGTTTGCAAGACCCTATGCAATTTTATTGAGTTGTTAAGCAAATGTAGTACCAATGTTGTGTCTTGCCAGACAAGTTTTAATCTCAACCGAATAATAAGGGGGTCCCCATAACAACCCCGAGCATGTTAGGAGCGCAAAGTATGGAAAACATAACACCGGTAACAAGGAACTAATGGCGGTAGCAGCGGAACAAAACACTCAGCAAAAGGCCAAGCCTTCCACCAATACCAGATATATATGTGCATTAAATTAAATAACAGAATTATTGTGATATCCAATCCATGTTGTCACATGGAACAACCTGCACCTGCAACTAAGAACGCTATAAGAGGGGCTGAGCAGCGGTAACTTAGCCAATCAACGGTTTGCTGGGACGTGGAGGTTAGAGGCTTTCATGGAAACATGGGGGCTGATATCATGTGGTAGGTATCTCAATTGTAACAATAAGAACGAGAAACTAGCAAGCAAAGATAGTATTGGGATCCGGGTACGATCATCTTGCCTGTTGGTTCTTCAGCGGAACAAGTAGCGGGATCCTCGTAGTGGTACTCTCCTGGGTCCTCGTACTCAGTATCAACACTCGCGTCTACCTAAGGGAAACAGCAACAATAAACATCCCACCAAGGTGCAATGCACAATCAAAATGATGCATGATCATTTATGAAGAATTATAACATGGCAATCCAAAACTATTCATGTTACACATGCAAAGTTGTTTATTAATGAATCTGGACAGAACCTCATGTAAAGTTATTTAGACATGCATGAACATGGAAAATATGGATGCATCATGCAAAATCGATGGAAATGCATATAAGGATCGCAAGAAACAGAGCTACGGTTCTCGAGATACGCTCACGACAAGGTACGGAGGCAAAACACAAGACCACCAATACCTGGGCTAATTCTTGGCATTCCAAGGTGGCCACTGAATAGGTGACGAAAAACCAATCACAATAGACTCAATAATCACTCAATTCCATGGAGTATAGCTCCACAAGTCACAACACAAAAACACACCAAATCTGCCACAAACACCAACATAGCAATTTGAAAAGCTCACAATTAGAGCTACAGGAACCCTACAGCCACAACCAAGACATGGACAGAATCTTCTCAACACTCACATCAACTTATCCAACTATGCAATCAGCAAAAGAGGCACACATCAATATGCATGGAGCAATCAAGTTGGCATGATGATTCGGTTTTTCAGGGACTTGTGAAAATTCCAGTTTTCTGGAATCTGGGTTAATAAAGTAGCAAGTTGACAGCACTGGTTAAATATGCTAGAAAGCTCCTATTGGCATGCAAATTAACAGGTTGGTAGATGGCAATATCTACTACAAATACCTAACACTGAGCATGCTCAAATTCACAGCACATCAATAGCTACAACCCACTCTACATGGCAAAACAATAACAGCAGAATCTCCAGACTTGGCCATTTTTAAACAGGTTGACAGAAACAGAAAGTAGGCAACTTAACAGCATGGTTCCCACTTATCTAGTGACTTAACATGAATAACAAAAATACTGGGACATTCCCAACAGCTTTGACTAACAAATTCATTTTGGCAAGACCTTGAAAGCATCCATAGGTTAATTCATATGAAAAAGACAAAAGGGCATCACAGCATAAAAATGCAGTTTTGTCAAGTTGCCCCAAAGTCAAATCTGACTTCATAGGTGCATACATGGGTTGATTCTACCCCAAAATCATTACTCATACCTATATTCTTTCACGGAACAAGAGGGAGCAAAGGGGGGTCGAAATTGGACCTCCTTAGGCCATGGGTGACTTATGTCACTTATGGAAATTAATGCAAATGTCACAAAAGATAGATGCTCCATAGATACATGTTGGAAGGGGTTATTTAGCATCTTAGGGACATGATAGCATGGCATGGCATCAATATCAAGGATGAAACTATCTAGGAGAGGTATACATGCACATATACACATGAAAGAAACCTACACATGCATCCCTACCCTTAAGCACACACACATCAACAACATATGTAGATAAGAAGGCACAACCATCCACACCTATGCTAACATCACTAGGATAGGTGAAAGAGCAAGCACATGTACAACCACCAAGCCACACACACAAGCATGTGTGGGTGACACACACACACACACACTAACCTACACTTACAAGAACACACACATGTATGGTGCACCACACACCCACACCACACACTACAATGCACACCATCACACATGCACACACTCTAAGGCACACACACATACATACATGAGACAGAAAAAATAAAAAAAGGAACCTGATCCTACACATACATACATACACACTCAACAAATAAAAGGAAAGAAAACAAGCAAAAAAAGAAAAAAAGGGGGGGTGGACAAGGGGATTCAAACCCCAGACCCCCTGGACTCACCACACACACTCTACCACTGCACTGCGCTGCCGTTGCTTAACAGAGGGGGGCCTCTGCTCTCTAATACACACACACGCACATCTAACCCTGATGAAACTGAAGAACGAAATAGAGCTATGGCGACCGTGGATCTCTGGCAAGCACACGACGGCTACAGGGCAACTCTGGCGAAGGAAAGACATGGCGCCGACTGTAGGGTGCATGGGGAATCCATTCCCCTGCTCACCTCGCGGTGAGGAGGAAGGAGGCGAGCGGCAGGAGCTCGACTAGCTACCGGCGGCGACAGGCAACGACGGCGACCGAAACGAGCTACGCGCGGAGGAGAAGGCCTACGGGGACCGGGGGCTCACCTAGGGGATGGCAACGATGAACCGGTCACGAAGCGATGGCGACGGAGGGGAAGGAGAGGCGGGGACGCGGCGGCGACAGAGGGAAGAAGACCCGGCTGCGCTGCAACGGCGAGGAGGAAGAAGTAGACCTCCCGAGGCATTCTAGCACCCGGAATGGAACGTCGGCACGACACCGGAGGTCCTGGACGCCATGGACGACGACGGGCTCGACGGAGACGACAAGCTGATCGCCTGCGACGTCTCTGAACCTCTCTGAACCCTTACCTGACAGGGGAAAGAAACGAGGAGGGAGAGCGATGGAGGAAGAAAGAGGAGTGGCGGCGACGGCTGGAGGGAGAGGAACCCTAGGCGAGGGGGCACGCACGCCGAGGGGAGGCTCAATACCCTCGAGCTGACAGCGACGGTGACGGAAAGGAGCGACGGGCGCACGCTCTCTCTTGCTGAACCTGACGGAGAAGGAACGGGAGCAGGTGGCCGTCACTATTCGGATGGGCTGGGTCTCGGCCCACCTGACCTCTCACTCACTCTCAAACAATAAACAAAGCAGGATTTTCTTTAAATAAAAGAGCCAGGATAAATAATAATGCCTAGAGCAAAAGGAAAAGGTTTGGTTGGAAACAAAATAGATTTGGGAAGGAAATATTATGCTCCTGTTTATAAAAAAAGTTAAATGGAATTATTGCACAAGTTATTTTTAATATTTTAATAAAACAGCTGCTGTTTTAAATAGGTTTCAAAATCCAAACACATTCAAATATCAAAAACTTCACTTCCAATATTTATAAGACATATTGGGCTACCACATGAGCATTTTTAAAATCATTTAATTAGCAACTTAAATCTGGTCATATAATTTTAAAGAAGAGAGGGAAGATGGGAAGTGATGATGTTGTAGAAAGAGAGGGAGAAGAGGAAAGCACACATGACCCCAACCACACACCAACCACCTCAACATCAAGCACATCACAACACAAGATCCAATCCAAGACACACAACATAGCAAGCATGATGAATGGCATGATGATGAAATGATGGATGCCATGATGCATGAATGCATTTCAATCACATGAAACAAGGTGCAAACCATCTCATAGCTCATGACACAAGGTTCTTACAAGGTTCAACAATGGGGTTACATGCCAATTAGGGTAGGGACAGCACCTGGGCTGTCACAAGTACCCACGGGCTTGATTATACAATATGCATCACATAATTTTAGATTCATCATGTTCAGTCCAACACAAAGAACTTCAAGGAGTGCCCCAAAGTTTCTACCGGAAAGTCAAGACAAAAACGTGTGCCAACCCCTATGCATAGATTCCCAAGGTCACGGAACCCGCAAGTTGATCACCAAAACATACATCAAGTGGATCAATAGAATATTCCATCGTCACCACGGATATCCCATCGTAAGACATACATCAAGTGTTCTCAAATCCTTAAAGACTCAATCCGATAAGAAAATTTCAAAGGGAAAACTCAATTCATCACAACAAGATAGAGAAGGGAAAACTCCATATGATTCAATCTATATCAACAAAGCTCATGGTACATCAAGATTGTGCCATCTCAAGAACACGAGAGAGTGAGAGATAGAGATCAAACACATAGCTACTGGTACATACCCTCAGCCCCAAGGGTGAACTACTCCCTCCTTGTCATGGAGAGCGTCATGATGATGAAGATGGCCTTAGGTGATGGTTTCCCCCTCCGGCAAGGTGCCAGAATGGGCTCCCGATTGGTTTTTCGTGGCTTTGGAGGTTTGCGACGGCGAAACTCCCGATCTAGATTATGTGTTGGTTTTTGGGGATTTATTAGAATTTATGGCAGTGGAAACGAGTCGGGGTGGGCCACAAGGGAGTCACAAGCTTGGTGGGCGCCCCCAGGGGGGTGGTCATGCCCCTGAGGCTTGTGACTGCCTCGTGGGTCTTCTGGCCCAACTTTGATGCTCCGTGGGTCTCTTCTGGTCCATAGAAAATTACCGTAAATTTTTATTCTGTTTGGACTCCGTTTGATATTCCTTTTCTGTAAAACTCAAAAACAAGGAAAAAACAAAAAATGGCACTGGGCTCTGGGTTAATAGATTAGTCCCAAAAATAATATCAAGTTGTAGTAAAATGATTGTAAAACATCCAAGAATGATAATATAGCAGCATGAAACAAGCAAAAATTAAAGATACGTTGGAGACGTATCACGACAAACACCAATATCGGTAGATGTCATCGGGCATAACAGTGTACCTGCCTGAATGAATATTGAACAAAGAAGAAGGAGGTAGAGTAATAATCTCACAAGTACCCTGACTAAATACTAAGTTGTAAAGCAGCCTCCTATCATCATTCTTCTTAATAACATCATGGGCTACCATACGGTGATAATCTAAAAACTTCACGGGTAGCAGCCTCTCATCTTTCTCGTGAAGCCTAATGGGTATCTCAAAATGTTTAGCTAAACGAGATGCATAGATACTTCCGAATATGGGCCCCTTCGAACGGTTGGTGTTCAACCGTTGGGCCACCATAGATCCCAGACTAAAGGTTCTATCAACAAATAAAGCATGGCGCAAAAGACCAAGGTCAGGGGAAGTAAGGCTTCCACTCTCCCAGCGACCAACTAAACATCTTCCCGCAAATAATAAATAATAGCATAGCACAGGAAAATGTAAACTAGCTGCTCTTGCCTTTGACACGCCTCTCTCTTCCCCTACAGTGACTGTGGCAACAAAATCTTCCATGTCTTGAGGACGTGGTTCCCTGATGCCGCCCTCGTAGGGTATCTTGCAAAATTTGCAAAAATCATAAAGGTTCATTTTCTTAGGCACATCATACAAGTGAATTCTACTGTAGGAGGGTCTTCCCTAGGATGAAAGTGAAATTTTTGCACAAAGGTATCCGTGAGCAAGAGGTACTGGTCACATTTATCGTTAAGGAGTCGGTGATGCGTGCATTCTCAGCCAAATAATAGAAATCTTCATAAATTCCGGCCGCCCTCAAGAATGTGTCACACGGCCATTCACATGGTCGAACCTCTGCGACGCGAGGAAGAATATAATTGGGTTTCTCCTTCATTTCATTTTCATCTTCCTTAGAACTCCGGCTTGAAGAACCTCTTAATAATCTTCTCAACATTTTTGAAAAATTCTGAATTTTTTAGTGACCTAAAATAAAGGTGAATAAAACTCAACAAAACTCACAGCAACTACTCCCTCAAGTGCCTAGAGACTATATCATGCATCAAAACTACTTGGGACCATACAAATTTGACATGCAAGCTTAGAAACAAGGTCACCACAATAGCAAAACTTTGCAATATATAAGGCACTAGAACAAAAACTAATTGGACCATCGGAGGAGTCACATACCAATGAGTAATCCCCTAAAACAGTCTCGCAAATGGAGCTTTGAGCAAGGAGATCGAAAATGGCAGCAAGATGAGCTAGAACACGGGTTTGAGCAATGGTGGGATTTTTTTCTCGAGGAAGATGAAGTGAATGGATGCTGGAATAAGTGGAGGAGGGCCATGTGGCCCACTGGTGCGCCCCCCTGATGCATACTCAGTGCCAAAAATTCTTAAATATTCCGGAAAAATCATACTCCATTTTCAGGCCATTTGAAGGACTTTTATTTTCAGGTCACTTTTTTATTGCATGGTAAACTCATAAAACAGAAAAATAATAGCATTTTTACTTAATTTCATCTAGGTAATAGAAAGTAAAAGTTAGGTGCAGGGAGTTGTGCTTTCTAAATTCATCCATCTCATGCTCATCAAAAGGAATCCATCAATAAGGTTGATCAAGTCTTATTAACAAACTTCTTTCGAATAACATGAAACGGAAGAATTTTTGAATAACACTAAGTTACCTCAATGGGGATATGCATTTCCCCAACAATAAGTATATCATATTTCTTCTTGACAGTAGGAAGAGGGAACTCAAAGTCTCCAATAATAATCGTTGGAATTTTTTCAATAGAGTTGATACTATGAACTTGGGGTTATTTCTCCGGAAAGTGTATTGTATGCTCATTATCATTAATATGAAAAGTGACATTGCCCTTGTTGCAATCAATAACAGCCCCTGTAGTATTCAAAAGGGGTCTTCCAAGGATGATCTACATACTGTCGTCCTCGGGAATATCAAGAATAACAAAGTCCGTCAAGATAGTAGCATTTGCAACTACGACAGGTACATCCTCACAAATACCGATAGGTAGAATAGTTGATTTATCAGCCATTTGCAAAGAGATTTCAGTAGGTGTCAACTTATTCAAATCAAGTCTACGGTATAAAGAGAAAGGCATAACACTAACACCAGCTCTAAGATCACATAAAGCAGTTTTAACATAATTTCCTTTAATAGAGCATGGTATAGTAGGTACTCCTGATCTCCTAGTTTCTTAGGTATTCCACCTTTAAAAGTATAATTAGCAAGCATGGTGGAAATCTCAGCTTACGGTATCTTTCTTTTATTTGTCACAATATCTTTCATATACTTAGCATAAGGAGACATTTTCAAAATATCAGTCAAGCGCATACGTAAAAAGACATGTCTAATCATTTCAGCAAAGCGCTCAAAGTCCTCATCATCCTTTTTCTTGGATGGTTTAGGAGGAAAGGGCATGGGTTTCTAAACCCATGGTTCTCTTTCTCTACCATGTTTCCTAGCAATGAAGTCTCTTTTATCGTATCTTTCATTCTTAGGTTGTGGGTTATCAAGATCATTAGCAGGTTCAATCTCCACATCATTATCATTACTAGGTTGGGCATCAACATGAACATCATTATTAATGTTATCACTAGGCTCATGTTCATCAACAGATTGTGTCTCGGCATCAGAAATAGAAATATCATTTGGATTCTCAGATGTATCTATAACGGGTTCACTAGCATCACGCAAAGTACTATCATCATTCTTTTTCCTATTCTTATTGGAAGGAATAGGTGCATCAGTATTAACTCTCGGAGAATCTTGTTCAATTCTCCTAGGATGGCCCTTAGGATACAAAGGTTCCTGAGTCATTCTACCACCTCTAGTCACAACTTTAACAGAATGATTATTGTCTTTACTATTCATCTCATTAAGCAAATCATTTTGAGCCTTAAGTACTTGTTCTACTTGAGTGGTTACCATGGAAGCATGTTTACTAATAAGCTTAAGATCATTGACAGTTCTACTCAAATAATCACCCAAGCGATCAAGCATGTAATCATTATGTTTCAATTGTCTACTAACATAGGCATTGAAATTTTCTTGCTTCATAATAAAATTATCAAATTCATCCAAGCATTGGCTAGCAGGCTTATTATAAGGGATATCTCTTTCATCAAATCTTCTGAGAGAATTTACCTCTACTACCTGTGTCGGGTTATCAAGACCATGTGTTTCTTCAATAGGTGGTAGATTCTTAACATCTTCAGCTTTAATACCTTTTTCTTTCATAGATTTATTTGCCTCTTGCATATCTTCAGGACCGAGGAATAGAATACCTCTTTTCTTCGGAGTTGGCTTTGGAAGTGGTTCGGGAATAGTTCAATCATTATCATTGCTCAATATATTATTCAATAGTAATTCAGCTTGTTCAACAGTTTGTTCCCAGAAAACACAACCAGCATAACTATCTAGGTGGTCCCTAGAAGCATCGGTCAGTCCATTATAAAAGATATCAAGTATTCCATTTTTCTTGAGAGGATGATTAGGCAAAGCATTAAGCAATTGGAGAAGCCTCCCCCAAGCTTGTGGGAGACTCTCTTCTTCAATTTTCACAAAGTTAAATATTTCCTGCAAGGCAGCTTGTTTCTTATGGGCGGGAAAATATTTTTCAGAGAAGTAATAAATCATGTCCTGGGGACTACACACACAACCAGGAGCAAGAGAATTAAACCATTTCTTAGCATCACCCTTTAATGAGAAAGGAAACAACTTAAAAATATAGTAATAGTGAATTTTTTCCTCATGAGTAAATAGGGTGGCTATATCATTCAATTTGGTAAGATGTGCCATAGTGGTTTCAGATTCATAACCATGGAAAGGATCAGATTCAACCAAAGTAGTTAACTCAGGATCTACAGGGAATTCATAATCCTTATCAGTAACAAAGATGGGTGAAGTAGCAAACTTAGGGTCATATTCCATTCTAGCATTCAAAGATTTTTTCCTTCCACTTGCGAAGCAATTTCTTAAGGTCATCTCTATCCTTACAAGCAAGAAATTCCCTAGCTACCTCTCCTTCCATAACATATCCTTCAGGTATATCGGGCAATTCATATCTAGGAGAGCTAGGTCTAGTAGGTGAATCATAGTGTTCAGTTTCAATAATTTCATCAGATTCAGAAATATTATCAGTTTCAGTATTAGCTCTAGCAATTTGTTCATCAAGAAATTCACCCAGTGGCACAGTATCATCAAGCAAAGTATTATCATAAGCATCATGCATAGCAGAAGTAGCATCATAAATTACTTGCGACATATCAGAATTACTAGCAGGTGGTGGTGTCGCAAACTTACTCATAACAGAAGGTGAATCAAGGGCAGAGCTAGATGGCAGTTCCTTACCTCCCCTCGTAGTAGAGGGGTAGATCTTGGTTTTTGGATCTTTCAGATTCTTCATAGTGATCAACAGATATATATCCCAAGTGACTCAGAGAATAGACCACTCCCCGGCAACGGCGCCAGAAAAAGGTCTTGATAACCCACAACTATAGGGGATCGCAACAGTTTTCGAGGGTAGAGTATTCAACCCAAATTTATTGATTCGACACAAGGGAAGCCAAAGAATATTCTCGAGTATTAGCAGCAGAGTTTTCAATTCAACCACACCTGGAAGACTTAATATCTGCAACAAAGTGTTTAGTAGCAAAGTAATATGGTAGTAATAGTAACAATGGTAAAGTGATAGTATCAGTTTGTAGTTTTTGTAACAGTAGCAGCGGAAAAGTAACTGAGCGAAATCAATATATGAAAAGCTCGTAGGCAATGGATTAGTGATGGATAATTATGTCAGATGGCATTCATCATGCAATAGTTATAACATAGGGTGACACAGAACTAGCTCCAATTCATCAATGTAATGTAGGCATGTATTCCATATATAGTCATACGTGCTTATGGAAAAGAACTTGCATGACATATTTTGTCCTACCCTCCCGTGGCAGCGGCGTCCTATTGGAAACTAAGGGATACTAAGGCCTCCTTTTAATAGAGAACCAGACCAAAGCATTAGCACTTAGTGAATACATGAACTCCTCAAACTACGGTAATCACCAGAAAGAATCCTAGTTACTGTCACCCTGGGGTATGCGGATCATAACTCGTAATAGGTGTCTACAACTTGCAAGATAGGATCAAGAACACACATATATTCATAAAAACATAATAGGTTCAGATCTGAAATCATGGCACTTGGGCCCTAGTGACAAGCATTAAGCATAGCAAAGTCATGGCAACATCAATATCAGAACATAGTTGATACTAGGGATCAAACTCTAACCAAACTAACTTGATTACATGATAAATCTCATCCAACCCATCACCGTCCAGCAAGCCTACGATGAGATTACTCACGAACGGTGGGGAGCATCATGGAATTGGTGATGAAGGATGGTTGGTGATGACGAAGGCGTCAATTTCCCCTCTCCGGAGCCCAAAACGGACTCCAGATCTGGTCTCCCGAGGAAGAACTGGCGATGGCGGTGGCTCAGTATCGTGAAACATGATGAACTCTTCTCTCTAATTTTTTCCTCGATAAATAGGGTTATATAAAGCTGGAGAGGAGGTCGGAGGAGCCACGAGGGGCCCACAAGCCTGCTCCATGCGGCCAGGGGGTGGCCGCAGCTAGCAGGCTTGTGGCTTGCTGGTGGCCCCCCTCTGGTCAATTCTTGCACCAGTATTTTTTATTAATTCCAAAAATATTCTCCGTAAATTTTCAGGACGATCCAAGAACTTTTATTTCTACACAAAAATAACACCAAGGCAATTCTGCTGAAAACAGCGTCAGTCCGGGTTAGTTCCATTCAAATCATGCAAATTAGAGTCCAAAACAAGGGCAAAAGAGTTTGGAAAAGTAGATACGTTGGAGACGTATCAATAGCATTTATAGGAACATCATTGCAATCATTCTTTTCAATCAAGGAGCTATCATGAATCACCTTATAATTTTCTTCTTTCAACACTTCATCAAATTTTCAGATTCATGATTTTCAAACAAAACTTCATAGAGATAATCAAGGGCACTCAACTCACTAACAATTCGTTCATCATAATTTGGCCTTTTGAAAAGAATAGCAAGTGGATGAGGATCCATATCAATAGATTTTTAGGAAGCGAAGATGCAAGCAAATAGAAAGCACATGGCAACACAAGCAAACATAGCAAACAAGAGATCTGGCGAGAAAAAGGCAAACAAAAAAGAAGGGCGAATAAAATGTCAAATTTGTGAAGTGGGGGAGGAAAACGATAGGCAAATGGCAAATAATGTAATTGCAAGGAGATGAGATTTGTGATTAGGAACCTGGTAGATGATGATGCTTCCTCCCCGACAACGGCGCCAGAAATTCCTTTGACGTGGCTTGAGACTGCGTCGGTATTTCCCCAAAGAGGAAGGGATGATGCAGCACAACGATGGTATGTATTTCCCTCGGTTATGAAACCAAGGTATCAATCCGTAGAGGAAGATCACGCACCCACATAAACAACACATGCACACAAATAACAAATACTTGTAACCCAATGCGAAAGAGAGGTTCTACGGTAATAAGATAGATTAGGTAATGATAGATAGGAGAGATAGATATCTCAAGAACACAAAATAAAATATTAAATATGCAACAATATATTTTTGGGTATTTGGTTTTTTAGATCTGAAAACAAAGATTGCAAAAACGTAGATCGGGAAGCAATATGATGGAAAAGTAGACCGTTTGGGGCGTAGGGTTCACTAGTGGCTTCTCTCATGAGTATAGCGCACGGTGGGTGAACAAATTGTTGTTGGGCAATTGATAGAAAATCGAATAATCATGACGATATCCAAGGCAATGATCATTATATAGGCATCACGTCCAAGATAAGTAGACCAACTCTTGCCTGCATCGACCACTATTACTCCACACATCAACCGCTATCCAGCATGCATCTAGTGTATTAAGTTCATGGAATAAATGAGTAAATGCAATAAGAACGATGACATGATGTAGACAAGATCTATTCATGTAGTAATAGACCCCATCTTGTTATCCTTAATAGCAACAATACATGTGTGTCTTGCTGCCCCTTCTATCACTGGGAAAGAACACCGCAAGATCGAACCCATCACAAAGCACCTCTTCCCATGGCAAGAAAAAATGATCTAGTTGGCCTAACTAAACCAAAGATTCGAAGAAGAAATACGAGTCTATAAGCAATCATGCATATAAGAGATCAAAGAAGACTCAAATAATACTCATGGATAGAAACTGATCATGAACTCAAAATTCATCGGATCCCAACAAACACACCGCAAAATTTTACATCAAATACATCTCCAAGAGACCATTGTATTGAGAATCATAAGAGAGAGAGAGAGGAAGCCATCTAGCTACTACCTACGGACCCATAGGTCAATGGTGGACTACTCACACGTCATCAGAGAGGCACCTATGATGACGATGAACCCCTCCGTGATGGTGTCTAGATTGGATCTCCAGGTTCAAGAACTTGCGGTGGCTGGAATTGTGTTTTGTCGACTCCCCTAGGGTTTTTGTAATATTTGAGAATTTATAGGCATCATAGGCGGTGGTGAGGGGTCCCGAGGAGGTCACAACCCACCAGAGCACGGCCAGGCCCCCTTGGCGTGACCTAGTGGGTTGTGGCCTCCTCAACCCACTCCCCCGGCACTTCTTTGGTCCATTGGGTGTCTTATAGTCCAAAACAAATCTCCAAAACGTTTCGTCGCGATTGGACTCCATTTGATATTGATTTTCTGCGAAGTAAAAAACAACAAAAAATAGCAACTGACACTTTGGCACTATGTCAATAGGTTAATCCCAAAAAATGATATAAAGTGGTAATAAAACGATAGTAAAACATCCAAGAATGATAATACAATAGCATGGAACAAGCAAAAATTATAGATAGGTTGGAGACGTATCAAGGTTTCCTGGCCATAGACATGAGTTGTCATTTGATAACGAGATCACATCATTAGGAGAATGATGTGATGGACAAGACCCAAACTATGAACGTAGCATATGATCGTGTCAGTTTATTGCTATTGTTTTCTGCATGTCAAGTATCTGTTCCTATGACCATGAGATCATGCAACTCACTGACACCGAAGGAGTACCTTGTGTGTATCAAACGTTGCAACGTAACTGGGTGAATATAAAAGTGGTCTATAGGTATCTCTGAGGGTGTTTGCTGGGTTGGCGTGGCTCGAGACTGGGATTTGTCACTCCGTATGATGGAGAGGTATCTTTGGGTCCACTCAGGTAATACATCATCACAAGAAGCTTGCAAGCAATGTGACTAAGGAGTTAGTCACGGGATCTTGTATTGCGGAACGAGTAAAGAGACTTGTCGGTAAGACTTGCCGGTAACGAGATTGAACTAGGTATGGAGATACCGACGATCGAATCTCGAGCAATTAACATATTGATGGACAAAGGGAACTGCATACAAGATTGTCTGAATCCTTGACATCGTGGTTCGACTGATAAAGATATCCATAGAATATGTAGGAACCAATATGGGCATCTAGGTCTCGCTATTGGTTATTGACCATAGAGTTGTCTCGGTCATGTCTACATAGTTCTCGAACCCGCAGGGTCTGCACACTTAACGTTCAGTGACGATTTGGTATTGTTGAGTTATGTATGTTGGTGACCGAAGTTTGTTCAGAGTCCTGGAGAGATCCCGAATGTAACGAGGAGCTCCGAAATGGTCCATAGGTAAAGATTTATATATGGGAAGTCATATTTTGGCTACCGGAAAAGTTTCGGGTTTTTCGGATATTGTACCAGAAAGCTTCCGAAAGGTTCTAGAGGGTTCCGGAGGAGTCCGGAAGGGTCCCTCTGGCCCTTAGGACGTTCATGGGCTTTATGGGGGCGTCCAAGCCTTGTTGGGCCAGCCTCAAGGACCCATGCGGCTAGGGGGTAGGAAACCATAAAGGGGAGGGCACCTAGGAGGTGCCTTGGGGAGGGAGGACTCCTCCCTCGTGGCCGCCGCCCACTTCCTTGGAGGAAGGGCTAGGTTTGTGCCCCATCTACCCCTCCTCCTATATAGAGAGAGGGAGAGGGAGGGCAGCAACACCCTAAGGCATAGGTGCATCCCTCCCTCCCTCCCTAGATCTGTTTCTCCATCGAAAATGCATCTGCGGCAGCGCTTGGCGAAGCTTTGCTGAGATTGCTCCACCACCACCGCCACCATGCCGTCGTGCTGCTGGAGAACTCATATACCTATCCACCCTTGCTTGCTGGATCAAGAAGGCGGACACGTCTTCGAGATGTATGTGTGCTGAACGCGGAGGTGTCGTCCGTTCGGTGCTAGATCAGGACGAATCGTGATTGGATCGTGGGACGGGTTGCGTTTTGGATCGCGAAGGCATTCGACTACATCAACCGCATTTCTTAACGCTTCCCACTTAATGATCTACAAGGGTATGTAGATCCACTCTCCCTCTCGTAGTTGTTGATCTCCATAGATAAATCTTGGGTGTTCGTAGGAAATTTTTTGTTTTCCGTGCAACGTTCCCAACAACACAACCATCACAGGAGGAAGCTAGTGAACAAGATGTTGTTGATGTGGACAAGGAACCTGAGAAAGAAGAAGATGGAAGGAAAGAGATGACAGCTAGGTCACCGATGTGGAACCAGTTTATCAAGCTGAAGGATAGTAATAACACAGTGAAGGCTAGTAAATGCCAATATTGCTCGCGTGAAATCAAGGCTGAATCAAGGGGACATGGCACATCAACCTTGAAGAGGCACTTCGACGTGTGCAAGCGCAATCCTCACAAGTTCATCAAAGACCCGAAGCAAGGTACATTGCAAGCAATTCATGGGGAAGGAATTGGGACTTGGAAGTATGATGCAGAAGCTCTTAGGGAAGCCTCTACTCAGATGATTATTGATGATGAGCTCCCTTTTTGTTTTGGTGAGAAGGCAAGCTTTAGGAAGTTTATGTCGAAAGCTTTCCCACGTTTCACTCCTCCATCTAGAAGAACTTTCACTTGAGATGTTGTTCATTGTTTCTTCAAAGAGAAGTTGAAGCTCAAGGCATTTTTCCAAAGTTCTTCTCAAAGAGTTTGTCTTGCAACATATTGTTGGACTTCTCAGCAACTAGATGGATATATGACTGTGACAGCAAGTTTCATTGATGCAAATTGAAAGCTGCACAAGAAAGTCATCAATTTCTTCCTGGTTAAGGGACACACGGGTGAAGATATTGGAAAAAACTTGGTCAAATGCATGGCTGAATGGGGTATAGGTAGAATAATGACTGTAAATGTTGATAATGCAAGTGCAAATGATGGTGGTATTGGTAACTTGAGAAGGCAGCTCAATAAAGCATCTAGCAACACAACAAATGGTAAGTATATGCACATGAGGTGTCCTGCACACATTCTTAACCTCATTGTGCAAGATGGCTTGAAGGAAGTCAACCTGTCAATGCAGCATGTGAGAGCTGATGTTACATACATTAGAAATGGTGGATCAAGGTTGGTCAAGTTCAAGTAACTTGTTGTGGAAGAGAAGGTGGACAGGAACGTATTTCTCAAGATTGATGTCCTAACAAGATGGAATTCCACTTATCTCATGCTTAAAGCTGTAAATGTTTATGAGAAGGTGTTCATGAGGTTAGCCGAAGAGGATATTACTTACAAGTATGATCTATCCGAGGAGAATGATGGGTTCGGTTGCCCCGAAGAAACGGATTGGGAGAATTCCAAGAAGATGGAAGATTTTCTTGAGCGTTCCTATGAGCTTACAAAGCGTGTGTCTTCTACTCTCAAGGTCACTTCCAATACATACTTTGATGAGATCGGAGGAGTTCATTTGTTGATACAAAAGTGGTTGAGTAGTGATGACAATTTGCAAGTTGCCATGGGGCATAGAATGAAAGAAAAGTTTGACAACTATTAGGGACTTTAGCACACAAACAACAAGGAGAACATGAATGAGAGTGGGCACAAGGAATGTCGGAATTACAAGGAAACTGAGAAGAGGAGCAAGGGTAAGGGAAAAGGCAAGGACAAGGAGAAGGAAAATATTAACTTGCTGATTTTTATTGCTGTTGCTCTTGATCCAAGATACAAGTTATCTTTGTACACAAATGCTCTCATTAATGTCATATTTGGTCAAGAAAGAGGACAACTAGTTTGGGCAGCAGTTAAAACTTGTCTCGATGATGTATTTGAAGAATATAGGAATTTGTATGCTCCAGTTGAAGGGACATTTGAACCAGATTGTGTTGATGCAAGAGTGGCAAAGGGAGATAGAGGAAGCATGCTCAAAGATGTCATTTCCAAGAAGTTGAAGATGAACAATGGTTCAAGTAACAATTCCAAGACAGAACTTGACAAATATCTTGCTGAAGATGTCGAGGACCTTGAAGCAAAGATTTACGTTCTTGCTTGGTGGAGGCTTAATGGTCATCGATTCCCTATCTTAGCTCACTTGGCGCGTGCTATTGTTGCTATGCCCATCTCTTTGGTAGCTTCAGAGTTGGCTTACAGCATGGGCGGGCGTATCTTAGATGACTTCCGGACCTCATTAACTCCATTCATGTTGGAAGCTCTCGTGTGTGCACAAGATTGGATTAGAGGGGATACTCTTGTTGACATCCAGGAGAGTATGGAGCAATTATCCTTCCTTGAAAAAGGTAAATGATCACTCATTTCCTTTGTGTATTTCTATTTTATTTGTTTCATCAAGCCATTAAATATTTGCTTATTTCCTTTGTGTATTTCAGTTTGTAGTTTTTCATCAAGCCATTAAACATTTGGTTATTTCCTTTGTATTTGTTCCATCAAGACATTATTGATTAATTCTTTCCTGCATGTTTGCATTACATTCATTAGAGTTAGTTCAAGAATTTGGTGCTTTACACATTGGCAAAGAAAAAGGGAAAGGGCAAGTTGATAAAAGTACAACCACTTCCAAATCTGTTGTGAGCATGTCCACCTCCAAACGCTAGTCATTTTCTTCTTAAGGTACATGTTCATAACAATTTAACCTGAAGTTTGACATAGATTAGTTCTCTTGTAGTCCTGTTGATACTTGATAATAATTAAATTTCAATGCAATTGTGCAGCTTGAGTCTTGGACCATGATCAATCATGGACGATGAAGCCTTGAAGCATGGAGAATGAAGACAACTTTCTGTGGCTGTTTGCTATGTTTCTGAAGTACTTTGTGATCTTTTGCTTTGTATGAACTTTGTATGTGTCATTGGTCTCTTGAAGACTTAAACTGAACTTTGTATGGCTAAATTGCTTGTTGTTAAGGGCTGCTATCTAATATGGGTCTATGGCACTTTGTTGGAAACTTGAAATGTTGGTCATGTTGTGTTATAGTGCAGAAATACTGTTGTTATGTTGCAGAAAAAACTGTTATTATGTTGCTGCAATTTCTTTATTGTTGTCATTTGCTATTATGTTGCTGAAAATAAGCAAACATGTGCAAAAATGTTGTCGACTTTTTGCAGAAATGGTGTGCAAAACTAAGCTTATACTGGCATTTTTTATCCTTGTTTACTACTACGCGTATTACCCGAACCCAAATTTTCAGGTACCCAAAACTGCGGGTAGCAAATTTTCCATACAAAATTCGGGTATCTTTTTGAAAACCTGAATTATTTTTTACCCGAATTGCCCGACCCGAATTTGCGGGTTAACCCGAACGCCCGGCATGACTTGTGTGCCTCACGACCCAGATGACAATTGCTGCAATATTCGTGCAAATAAACCGAACGACATCGACTGCGTTTGGACCATATTGATAAGTGTCATACGCGCGTGGGCGTTACCATTTAAGTTAATTAATGAATAATACTAACAATTTCCTGTCAACTAATAGTCATAAAATTTACCCTTTTATTAGAGAATCAATTTCCTTTACCTAAAGCGGCTTCTCTGGACGGG
Organism: Hordeum marinum; assembly: GCA_022496015.1. Lineage (NCBI taxonomy): Eukaryota > Viridiplantae > Streptophyta > Magnoliopsida > Poales > Poaceae > Hordeum > Hordeum marinum. The sequence goes on from CM039672.1 coordinate 395,789,143, forward strand.
TCGGAAGGAATCCAGAACCCTAGAGACGTATACTCCCCCCTCTCTATCTCTCTCCATATGGCGGTTTGCCTAATTATACGTTTCCTCCCACTATAAGTGCGCCACACCTCCCGGCCGGCCAAGCTCGCATCTGCTTCTCTCTCTCTGCCCCCGCACCGCGTCCCCTCCCTCCCCTGTCGCGTGCGCTCCGCCAGCAAAAAGGTAACAGCCCGCTTTTCCCATCCCTCCGATGAAATCCGCGTGCTAGCTCCCTCTAAGATTTGCGGATCTTTAGGCGTCTCGGCGCGGGCTCTCCATCGCTCCGCGCTCCCGCGGTTACTGATTCCGGACGCCGGCGGATCTCGCCGCAGCTCCGGCGGCGGGGGCGGGGTTGGTGCCCGGATTTGATGCGATTTGTTCTCTTTGATTCCGCGTTCGTGGCGTCCGAGATGTTGGGGGGTGGATGAGGCGATCTGTGTCGGTTTAGTTGTCGGGTGGTCAGACTTTGGGGGATTTCTTATCTTAGTGATTAAATAAGTCGGGGAAATTATTTTACGAATCGATAGTTATCCTCGCGATCTGGGCTGGCACAACTCTGCGTGGCTTGATTTGATGCGATTCGTTCGTATCAGGTGTTGCGTATGGGAAAACCCGGTCTCGTGGTGGTGGGGAAATGGTTGGATGTGTCGACTTGCGCACTATGCGCGTCTCGAATTTCGTCTGATCGTTGGGAGAGTCTCATCTCTGTTCATCTGTTTCCCGATGTCAAGTTCTTGTAATTTCGCTGCGTCCGTGTGCATACCGTTCAGGAATTCGTTGGTCTCTGGATCTATAATTCCGTATTCTGTTTTGGTCGACAATAAATTTGGGGTAGGTGGCACTTGCCTTCGGCTAGGCACGAAGGAGAGAAGTTACTCGTGTGCCATGAGGGTGCCTGCTTTGCTTCAGTCCTGCATATCTCTTTCAGTTGTTGTTTGTTTTTGAACATTTTTAGTCATCATTGAATGAATGGCATGTGATTGATATTGTGATGATCTTGTGCAGCCTCCACATAAAGGCCAACAAGAGAAACCTTGATCTGTTGGGTGCCAGTCAAACCTCAACAACCAAGTTTCATGTCTGATCTCGACGTTACGCTTCCATCTGCCTTCGGTGTGCTTCCATCACATCCATGCCTGTTGCTTATGATGAAATAAATGCTAAATTGAACATTCCGTAGCCTGGTGTCACTTTGAGTTTCTCTGTGTTGTTCATCTTGACCTTCGTATGCACATGAGCTCCACCTACATGTTTTCTGATATGGTGCGTCTTCCCCCTGTAGATCCTTTTGCTGAGGCAAATGCTGAGGATGCTGGTGCAGGCCCCGGCGCAAAAGATTATGTGCATGTGCGCATCCAGCAGCGCAACGGCAGGAAGAGTCTGACCACTGTCCAGGGCCTCAAGAAAGAGTTCAGCTACAACAAGATCCTCAAGGATCTCAAGAAGGAATTCTGCTGCAATGGCACAGTAGTCCAGGATCCGGAGCTAGGCCAGGTATGATACAATCATGCTTCAATTGCTTTTCATTCCTCTGCCTGATGCTGGTATACTGACCATATGATTCGCCCACGGCAGGTCATTCAGCTTCAGGGTGATCAGCGTAAGAATGTTGCTACTTTCCTAGTCCAGGTACCTTCAGACTTCTCACACCAGACGAGCACCATTTATCATTCCGTCAAAACGTTTCTTGTGACTGATCACTTCATCCTCCCTGTTGCGCTAGGCTGGGATTGCGAAGAAGGAGCTGATCAAGATCCACGGCTTCTAAGCCGAAGCCGCCTCCGATAAATGCTCGAGCCGCCAGCCACTTCTTCTCTATATTGAAGACATATAAGGCATATATATATATATATATATATATATATATATATATATATATTGCCGCCCGCTTGTTGAACCCGTTCCTTGCTTGATGCAAGTTGTGTTGTCGTCGCCTGATTGTCATGCTGCTGTACCAGCATATTATCAGTATGGTTTGTCTGAGATGTTGCCGACTAAATAAAAATCCCAATCGTTTGCCCATGGCTCTGGTTTTGGTCCCGTGATCGTGAATGTTTGTTTGGTTGTTCGTCTGATGAGCCTAATGTGCTGCGTGCTGGTCGCTGATTCGTGGCCCGCGTCGTTTTGGCGGATCCTTAGTCGGCAGAGGCGCCCGGCACGAACAAAATATGTAGTCGTAGACAACGACGAATCATCCGAGACCACGACTATTAGGGGTAAGCTTATCTCAAGGCGCGAGCTTGAGACTGTAGTTAACCATGTGTCACAGAAAGCGTAGAGTCAAGAGTACTGTCAAGTGCCAAGTCACGAACGGCATCTACTGTCTACTGAACTCCTTTTCCTTTTAAGAGGAGCAGCAGCAAAAATGCAGGGCCCATGAGCAGCAAGCAAAGTAGAGAGATCAACTGAACCAAATACTCCAGGGAGCACGTATACGTGATGTACCTGAAAAAACGATACGCGTCGGTTACATATGTTTCTGGTCATCAGATCAATACCCCAATGTCAGGAGCACGCTTCCATCTGTTCATCTTCTTCCTCCTAACAGCGGCCATGGTCACCGCCACACGCTTGCGCATCGCCGTGCTGGCCACCGCCCCAACCATCCCTCTAAGCCTCATCTCGATGAACACTCCGAGACCTACCACCCCTATACTCACCGCCAGCCATCCCTCTAAGCCTCATCTCGATGAACACTCCGGGACCTACCACCCCATACTCACCCCCAGTACCTGTTCGGAATCTCTCCACTCCGCTTCAATATTTCTGACTCGGCGGAGCTGTGGAGCTCAGTTTTAGCAGTTCCGTGAAAATAAGCTGTAGCTAGGTTCGCTCCAGGAGTGCAGTCAAGGGAGTGGAGAGGAACCGAAATGGGCCTAAGTTTCAGACTGGCTATCGCCGGCTCCCGCTCGTACGCAGGCCAAGCCCCAGCTTCGCGCTTCACAAAGGGAAGTGACTGACGGCACACACAAAATTATGCACCTGAGATTTAGCAGAATCGAATGCAGATTATCAATTTCACACTTTCACATAGATGAGCGCACGCGAACTTACACTATAAATGTATTGCTCCTCTACAGCAGATGACCTCTCAAATCAGTTTGGTCGCAGCACCTCCGGTTCCTACGCAAAGTTTTGGTCCAGCTCAAGGAACATACATCATCACCAGGACAAGAAACAGACAGAAGCAGCCATCGTCAAGCGTCTAGAGACATGCCTAAGTAATGCATTTGATTGAAAAAGTACTACTGATACTACTACATTTGATTACAAGGGCGTCGTGAATTTTCTATTCGAGCTAAGGGCTATCAGAACATCAATTAGGTACAGCCGTTGATAGCACCCATTTCAGGGACCAATGCTACTACAAGTGATTTCTTCTTACAGATCAGGCACCGACCCCCCTCACAAGGCAAGATCGTCCTATATTAAGAAAATTGGATACAGCGTGTGACACGGCCATGCTATATCTTCTGCTTCAACGCTTGGCGCAGCTGGACCTTGCGGCCGTCGAATCTTGAATCCAGAGGCTTGGACTTCAGGTTCTGCTTCTGCGCGCCTTGGGGCCATTCTATGCGTCCTTTCATCGCCCGGACCACGTGGGGGTTCACCAGCTCCGGGCTCCCCGGGCTCCACTCGCCCACGCTTGGCGAAACCATGCACACCTCGCTGCCCTTCAGAGTGGGCGAAAGGGCGGAGTTCGACATTCTGCCGCTCGAGAGCATCCCGTTCAGTAACTCTGATCCTGTTTTCTTACGACCATTGTCATTGTTTGATGATCTCCAGAGTCTGGCAAAAGAGGGCCCTCGCTTCCGGTACTTCTCTGCTGTTGTCGAACATACTTCGCTGATACCGCTAATGGACCTGCAGTTTTCAGAATTGTCGTCGCAGTCTGTTCCGCTCACCGATGCGACATTTCCTCCACAGAAGCCGTTCACTGATGGTTCACTCCCACCTGGTGAGTTGCTGGAGCCGTGCTCATCGACATTGCTAACAGTCTCCCATCCGCTGTCATCTTCCTCTTCGTTTCTGGCACAAGGTTGACGGGGATACCTCTTGGATGGTTTTTCCAGGAAGATGTCTGTTTCAGGACTAACTGTGTGTATCTTTGTTGCATGACCAATGGGGATATCTCCATTACACTGCCCAATCTCCCTCTCGTCAGTGTCTTCCCTCTGTCTGAGCTCCTCGAATACAGCAAAAATGTCCTCTGCGGCAGGTGGCGGTTTGTAAGAGAACTCCTTAATATCATGGAACTTCATAGAGCAAATTGCTTCCCTTAGCCTTTCTGCATCTCTTATCATCTCTTTATCTGCAGTATTGCCTCCGTGGGAACTGAGGAAAGCCTCAACCTCAGACTGAAGGTCGGTCAGCCGTGAATACTTGCTGTCTAGTGTCAGCTTTGCATCAACAAGCTTCATCTGAACCCTCTCTTCACGCCAAACCTCCGCCATCTGCAGCATCTTCCTTTCTTCCTCCAGCTCATCTCTCATCTTCATAGATTCACTCTTCAGAGCCTCGACCTCAGCTTTGTCTTCTGCAATCTCCTTTGCTAATTCGTCACACACCTCCTCCATAAGCTCCCTGGCCTTCCTCTCCTTTTCATAATCTTGCAAGTATCGCTTTGCCACCGACTTCAACTCGGATAGCTCAGTGGCCAACTTGGAATTCATAATTTCTGCCCTCTGCCGGTTCTTCCTCTCCCTGTTCAGACTCTCTTTAACACCATCAAAGATGTCCCGAACCTTATCATGCTCCCTGCTCTTCCAGGAAGCCTTTTCCTCAGAAAGGCTCCTTAGCATGTGATCAAGCTTCTTCTTTGCAGACCGACTCTCAGCTTCAAGCTCATGAATTCGATTGTGAGCCTGCATAAGCTCTGCTCTTAGTGCAGAGATTTCTGCATCGGCACTCACTGGATAACGATCAAAGGAATCGCAGTCAGCATCCCTCGATGTGTTCAAGCAACGACGGTCCCACTTGGTTGCCACCTCCATTTCGATTCGAGGTGATGGAGAGTAAGCTCCCACCTAATTTAGGATTAAAAGCATTCTCATTAATAAAACAAGATCAGAAAAGAAAATGGTGAACTGTACTCGAAGTAATAATTCGTGAACAAGGAATATACCTCATGAATGCTGCCGTTGCCGAGAGGCTTTCTTCCTGACCTGCCTTCCAGGACAGCTTTGTAGTAATTGCACCGATCCGGCGTATGCAGAGGCTTCGGGTTAGGCTGCAAATTATTTCTGTTAGCTCATCACCAACACTTCAAAACCACATATTAATAGCATATTACAAAATCTACATGTCAAATGGAGAAGAAAAAAAGGTTCAAAGCCACCCATTGGATGGTCACCATTACAGATAGTAACACTAACAGCAACATATAGGGACCAGAAGGACCCTAATTAGAGGGTAGATAATAATGGAAACATGGGGATGTGACATCCCTGGGCCCGATTGATGAAGATACAGCGAACACTGAGCAATCTAGGACGGCAATGATCAGCAATTGGATCAACGAAGGACATGGACATGCTCAAATCTAACAGAAAACCCGACATGATAGTGGTACCAAATTGATGTGTAAACATGGACCCTGCTATCTCCCCCTAAACCAAAATTTACCCAGCGAGGTAGATGCACAGCTTGCTTACACATTATGATGCGGTAAGAACAAATGGACGAATTATTCAATGAAGGAAAGTTCAAGCCAAGATAAGCTGTGAGTTCAGTACACCACATTTACGCTAGATAGACAAATTCCACCTCCAACTAGAAATGTTCAGCCGCAACATGGTCCCTTCGTCCCTCGAATTGGCGACACAATGTGCCGAGACAGCAACATTGTGACAAAATTCGCGCCCATCACACCTGATTCCCTTCACCCATCGAATGCGGAGACACCGTAGCTTTGAGAACAACCAGCTCAAAACTTCTAGAAAAAGTTGCAAGTTCCGAACTAAAATGACGAAGACAAAGGATCACAAAGCACGAAACCACCCAGATTCTAAATACTCCCTCGCCGATTCCATTCCACCAGAGGATGGCCACAACGAAACCCTAGAACGGCACAGCAGCTCGGACGCAGGCGAGCACGGGGGAAGAAGATCCACGCTGATCTGGGAGACAAATCCGTACCTCGGGCCGTCGCCGCGGCTCCACGGACGCCTCCCTCGGCGGCGGCTGCGGAGGGTGGACCCGCCAGAGCGCCGCGGCGATCTTCCTCACGGAGGCGACGCGCGCGACGGCGTCCCCGGGCCAGCGGAGCGGCGGGGTGGCGGGCGGCGCGGCCGCGCGGCGCGCGGACGCGGCGAGGGAGGGGCTCTGGACGCGCAGCCGGCGGCGAGGGCGGGGGCGGGAGGCCGCGGGCCCCGGTGACCCCGCGTCCGGCTCCCTCGATCTGGGCGGCGGGGACCTGGCCTGCGGCGTGCGGGGGCGGCGGGAGCGCGCCATTGTCCGCGGGCTCGGCCGGTCGGTCGGTCGCTCAGCGCGCGTCGGCGGCGGGCGGGGGCGGTGGCATTCACCGGGGGCGATGGAGGAGGGGGGAGGGGGGATGCGCGTACGGGTGTGCGGGCGAGATCCAGTGGTGGTGCCACGGCAGGGGGACGCGTGCAGTGGTGTGTGTGTGTGCCCAGTGGTGGTTTTGATACGGCTGGTGCTAGTAGTCTAGTAGGGATGGGTAGCTGTGTAGGCTCGTGATGGAGGCTGGGAGAACGCGGGATGGGGGAAATGGGGGAAAAGGGAGATGGATGCAATGGAATGGAAGATTTTGTTTGCTTTGTTTTTCTCCTCTTGTGGATTTGGTACTACTAGTATTTTGGACTTTTGAGTTTGTGACTTTGTGGTGGTGAAATGCTTTGGGTTCAGTTGAAAATGGAATGATTTGAGATGATTGAGTAAGAAAAAATGTTACAATAGTGATTTGGAGTTTGATGGAGGGCAATTGCATGATGGTGCTCGGTGGTCGACTACTGCACGGCTTCGAGATCCGCAAGCTCTTCTCATGGGAGAGGAGGGGTTTCCGCGCGAAAGCCATGCATCAATCTTACGGCAGCGCTTTCGGGGGTCGTTCCCCTTTTTGAGGCACCATCGGTCGACCTTGCATCCTTTTCGTTCGCGAATGGCTTGTGCTTTTCAGATGAAAATTCATGTTATCGCTTTTCCGAAGCGACCGATGACAACGCCTTTCACGTATCCATGCTGCCATGTTGAAGAGTCACCTCGAAGAACAAACTCTTGGTTGTGGCATGCTTCCTCTCTTGCATTAGAGCATGTGGATGTTGGGACAACATCCCCGAATGATGGTTGTGTGCCGATGCGGCGGCCTCGGGAAGTGATGTGACCACAACCCTATGAGGCAGGGTGGTGGTTTCATTGGTGGGGTGGTAATTATGTGCCAGTAGTGCGGCGGGATAGTTAACTCGGTCGATGCGCTTTAGAGGTGGCGATTTGACTTTATGCCGGGGTTGCCCCGAAAGAGTTGGTGTAACGCCTGCGGGCGGTTTCCTTGTGACATGGTCATTTCAGCGACAACTAATATGGATCGGAGGGGTATATGAATTGATTTCTTGTATGAAGTTTTCTTATGTACAACAAAAGTATTTTTTTGCGAGGTACAACAAAAGTTTTTGCTTTGTTTATTTATTTTTCTTATTTCCACCCCCTTCAATATTTTCCAAAAAAACATTGCCATGTTCCTTGGTTGAGACTCTCGCTTCTCTTTCTCCATCCAAAACTCTCTAATCATCTCATCAAATATGCATATGCCAACCACGCCATTCCCCAAGTCAGTCAGTACCCTGCACTACAGCCAACTCTAAGGCCTCCTTTGGTTCATAGGATTAGAATATCGTAGGAATAGAAATATCATAGGAAGTGAGATGATATGCATCTCAATTCCTATAAAGAAAGACATGTCATTTGATGCATAGGATAGGGATTTTTTCATTGAGTCTAGGCTAATGTTTTTTTCCCATGAAATATGAAGGATTGGATCCTATCCTATATAGGAATAGGAATCCATTCCTACAAACCAAAGGAATTCATAGGATTTTTTCCTTTGACAATCCTATCCTATGAAATCCCTACAACATTCCTTTTTTTTGTGGGGAATTCCTACAACATTCCTACAAACAAAGAATTATGAATTGCACATTTCCATGCACCACCACCCATAAAGGCATGAATCAATGCACACATATATAATTATACTCCCTCCATTCCAAAATAAATGACTGAACTTTACACTAACCAGGGTTAATCTAAAGTTGAGTCACTTATTTTGGAATGGAGGGAGTATATAGTTATATTGCTTGTGTTTTACATGTTTTGAGTCATAAACTATATAATATTATTATGTAATTTTTTGAATTTGTGTAAACTCAGTTATGTACCGAAGTCATACGAACTAATTTGGTATATACCAAAACCATGCAGTACTTACCAAAGTACCGATACCGTACAAATCAAAAACCATATAAATCAAACTATATAAAGCAAAGAAACCGAATACACAAAGCTGACATTAGGTAGGTCTTAGTTCGGCAGTGGTGAGATGATGGTGTCACCATTGGAATGGAATAAGGTCTCACAACCTCGCCCTCGTTCTGGTGGTGCTTGCTTGTATCGTCCGGGGACATGAGAAAGATGGTGTGTCCTCAGATTTGATATATCAGGTCTGAATTATTTTACTGCAAGTTTGTTGTCCTGTGGAGCGGAGAAAAATAATTGTATGCATCGGTCTTTCAGCTCCAGTTCCGACCAATGAAGTTTGACTAGTCTTAGCCTCTTTGGAGAGCATGTGAGGTTTTTGTTTTTCCCAACTCCGTCTGGCCGGTACTGGGGCGTTCTTCGGGCTCTCTTCGTCGCTTTATTCTGTGGGGTGGTGATTTTCTACGCGGATCGCGATCATCAACATCTTCTTGTCTACATCGATGACTCTATGGCCATTGCTTCGACAAGCTCCTGGATTTAAACAAGTTTGCTCCCTTGAGACGGAGGCCCAAAGGTGGCAGCGAGCTTTCCTCACGGTGTGCCACCGGTGGATGCATGAATAAGAAGACTTCGACACCTCGAAGGATTTAGATGTATTTTTTAATTTTTGTAAGGAAATTTTTATAAGGGGTTGTGTTACTTAGTATATGTTCCTTGGCCTTCTCGGAAAGAAAATGATTTAGCAACTATGCATACTTAAGTATTTGCAAAAATCAACTATGCACACTAATTTTGACCTCGTGTGGTTCACAAACTTTGCAAATTTGCTATTACATTTTTACTAAATCAGCGACAAGTAATGTAGATCGGAGGGAATATTATTTTTCCACCATATACCATATGGTAGGAGTATTAGTATATATGGTTTTGTTTTTCAACCTTGCAAGAATCACAAGTAACATAACTGGACTCCATGGTGGGTGGGTGCCCAACTAATTGCCAAAAAAATTCTCGTTTCTCGGTGTGTCGTGCAGTGATTTTCGTGTGAGAATGAATTTTATGCCACCAGACGATCTTGTTATTTTCATCAGTTTGCTTATACGCGGTTAATAATGGATATGGAACTCATCGGCATGGGAGTTCATATTATCATTATTTTACACAGAACGGAAAACCCAAAGTGGACAGTTTAATGAGAAGGCCGCCGTACGCGGCCCATGGACCACACCGCGCCATGACGATGTCGCTGGAAAAGCTAGTAGCTCGAGTGGTGGCCGGCGAAGACCTACATGGATCCAAAAGGAGGAGGCGGCCGTAGTTCAACGAGAATCTCCGTGCACCACCCACCCACGCCGGAGACGTTGATGATGGCCGACGAGGACCTGAGAGGAAGAGTAGCGTCGGGCAGTGCTAGTTAATCCTTGAGATATGGACAACGCCATGCATGCGCCGCCTACACGTTAACTAGACCAACACGGGTGACCGACAGCCTAGCTTTTTAGCGTGGCATGGCATCCCTGGTGGGTGTGCCTATTTTGCACCACTTTTCTGCCTGCTAGTTGCCTAATGTGGTGTAGACTGGTGTAGGAAAATTGGCTCAAGTGTGAAAAAAGGCTTATTTGTCTTGGTTCATAAGGCTTATTTGTCTTGGTTCTAGAACCGAGACTAAACGGTCGGGACTAAAGCCCACAACCTTTAGTTCCGGTTTGCTTATGAACCGGGACAGATGGTGCTACACGTGGCCGTTCCGTCGAGCCCAGGCAGGGACCAAAGAGCATCCACGCGTCAACAGCTGAGGAGCTGTTTTTTTTTAAGAGGGGGGGTTTGAAGGTTTTTGAGGGTTAATTTAGAAGTTTCATATATTTTGTTAGATAGCTAATAGAGAGAAGCTTGGTCACGACGCTACGTACTATACTTATAGATAGAACATATAACATAATTTAATCATCATTTTCGTCAATGAGACATCATATAACAAGTTGGTCACTAGTCATAATCACAACTCCCCCTCCTCCTCCTCATCATCAACTCTAACACATTGTAGCACATAATAACACATTGTACCTAGGACCTACGTACTCCTATCTCGTAGGACCTACTCTACCCTCTCTTAGGTATAATATCATAAAACAAGATAGACCCTAACTCTCCATTATGGAGAACGGAGATCATCCTGTCTCTCATTCTTGGCATACGCACAATGTTGCTTCCAAGTATCTTTCTACGATTGAGCATACATTTTTTCCAATCTTTGATTGTCATGACTCCATCGGTTTTAGAAATCCGTTATGGACAGGAGTGATGCATAGGCTGACCTGACCGCGGTGGCCCTAAGCTCGTAACAACAATGCGACCTCTCGAAAACATCAGATGGGCACACAATACTCCGGGATTTTCTGTTGAAAAATATAGTAATAACTTTGTAGTTAACAATGTAGTTTAGTTTTAGAAGAATTTATGCAAAAGATGCACGACTGTCGTAATAGTAGAATTAAAATCTTACCACGCAATCTCCATGGATGTTATCGTAGTTCACCACGTGCACTAGTGACACGTATTGACCATAATGTGCAGGAGTTTGATAATAGCTATTGTAATTCTCAAGATGACTAAGAAATGCGGTAAGATGATCTTTCTCTTTATAAGTTAATTATGCTTCATCACTGTAGTAGCAGGTTCTGTCTATCATCTTCCGTATATTTTTTAAAGAATGAAAATAAGTTGTCAATACAAATAAGTTGTCAACTATTTTTAAATAAACAATATAAATTACTTAATAAATATGGTTGAGAAACTCACATAATGATAGAACTGGAGGCGTCTGCACATTGACCCAGATGTCGATATTACCTTCAATTTCATCTTCCGGACGAATATCAAAGGTGATAAGCATATTAGGCTCAAATGCATAAGCCTTGCATAGTGCTTGCTAATTTTTGCATTTAAAATAGCAATAGGTGTCTGCATGATACAATTTTACCGCAAAAGTAAAACCATGTTCGGTCCTCAAGTGAACTATCTTTACGTTCATATTTTTTTTAGTATTGAAACCAATCTTATCCAAGACAGCAATTCTTGCATGGCAGGGGATACGCTAGTAGAACAGTAAAAAATTAAAATTAATTATAAGTTGAAGCAAAAGAGGCAGAAGTCATGCTTAATTACGAAAAAATACTTGTCATTCTGACTTACTGTATCCACTTCGAAGGTCTCATCCAGCATGATGCTGAAGCGCCTACCATCAACTAGGAAAGTCTTGTCACACAGGCCGCACTCGTCTTCGTAGTATTCGCACATACCGAATTCACTTTCGTCATCAAACATTTTCTATGTTCATAGTTGAAACATTTAAAATCGATCAAAGGAAACTACGAGAAAACTGATCAACACACAGATCACTATTACTCAATATGCAACGGGTTGACTTTAGGTCTGTCGAGTCTTTCCTTCCTAAACTCTCGTCTCACGTATATGGTGGGCACTCCTTCTGATATTGCGACCGTCGGTGATAGTGGCTCCTCCATTCGTCCCAGGGTGCATTACACCAAAATGTCTAGCACACCGGAACGAAGGAGAAGCGACCCCCACGACAACAGTCGGGATTCTTCCTCATATATATATATATATATATATATATATATATATATATATATATAGTGGACACTCTCCCTCACTGAAAGACACACAAGGAGCCGAAACAGACCTAAAGTCAACACATTTCATATATCGAGCAATGACATAGAAAAAATTCCCTATATTTTACCGGAATGACTTGCAAATTACAAATACATTTATAATGAACTCAAATATAATATCACTAATACATCATCCCGAATAAGCCAATTCAAGAATTGCGACACGCTTTGGATCCTAATGCGTGTGTGACTTTCAGTCCGTCGAGGCTTTCCTTAAGTAACTCTCATATCTCATGGTGTGTTGGTGCGCTCTCTCTCACACTGATATGGTGGTGTATATATGTTGGTGGGCACTCTCTCACAGTAATAGTTCGACCACCGGTGATGGACGCCTCCCCTCTTCTCTTCTTGCACAATATATCGACGAGTATATCACAAAGAAGAGAAAAAAGAGGAGGCGCCCCCACAACAACAGTCGGAATTCCTCCATCAAGAATACACATGAAAGTCACACAAGGACCAACGACAGACCGAAAGTCACACACGCATTATACCGATAAAATATCATAAATACATTAATATTTATAATGACCTCGAATATAATATCACTAATACATCATCTCGAATAATCTAGTTAATGCATCATCAAATATTAACTAATACATCTCGAATATTATCATATAAGATCACTAATACAAATCGAATATCCTAGAATCCAAAGTGGTGGACGGTGAACTCGGTTCACTAGCGGTCTTTGAGTCGCCGGCGGTGGACACCCAAAGATAAGGAACCATCACGGGATCATAACTCAAGTGAGATCCCTAAAGGATCTGTCAGGTATTGTCGAACCGGACGTCCAACGCCGCCGTGTAGCGACGGACGTGCTCGTCCTCCTCCCTGACACGGCGACGTACCACCTCCGTGGGTGCCCGCTCCCTCCGCACCGAAAGTGGCCCGCGTGACTGCCACCACAGAAGGTTCGGGTCGACGACGATACCTGCATTCCTCACCAACCTTCGAGCCCGGCAAGGTAGCACCTCCCAGTGCCAGCCCGGCGGAGCCCCGTCCCAGACATGGCGCCTATCAAGCAGGCTCTCGCGGACTACTCGACGATGAGGATGCGGGCCGGGCATCGTCAACAAATTCCTATGAGAACGTTTTCTTATCGTTTAATCACTAATTTTTCATAAAACCCAAAAAAATTATCATTAACATACTAATCTAACATAAACATTCATCATAAACATACTAATCTAACATAAACATTCATCATAAATATACTAATCTAACATAAACATTCATCATTAACATTCATCATAAAAAAATTGTAATTTAACATACACATACTAATCTAACATAAACATTCATCATATAAAAAATCAACATATATTTTAAAAAAAATTGCAAGGAGCCGGGGCGGCGGCGGTTCACAGTGGGGGCGGCGACGGGGGCGGGGCGGGGCGGCGACGGGGGTGGCTGGGGAGGCGACAGGGGAGGGGCGGCGACGGGAGCAGGGCGGCGGGAGAGGGGCGACGACGGGGGCGGCGGGGGCGGCGACGAGGGCGGGGCAACGACGGGGGCGACGGGGGAGGGGCGGCGACGGGGGCGGCAACGAGGGCGGGACGGCGACGGGGGCGACATGGGAGGCGACGGGGACGGGGCGGCGACGAGGAGGGGGGTGATGACGGCAGGGGCGGCGACGGGGAGGCGACGGGGGCGGCGACGGGAACGGCGACGGGAACGGCGGGCTCGGGGCGGCAAGCGACGATGGGGACGTGGACGGTGGGCTCGACGAAGTGGCAATGAAAACTGCTAAATTTCCTGGCTCGGCGAAGTGGCAATGAAAACTGCTAAATTTCCTAAGTGCTTCTTATATAGAAGAAGCATTGGTCCCGGTTGGTGGCACCAACCGGGACCAATGCCCACCTTTAGTTTCGGTTGGTGCCACCAACCGGGACCAATGCTAAATTTCCTAAGGGCGGGAAATAGGGACCTTTGGTCCCGGTTGGTGGCACCAACCGGGACCACTGGTCCTTCGTCGGCCGGCGGGGAAGCAGCAGATGTTTAGTCCCATCTCGCTAGTTGAGGGAAGACAACACCTGTTTATAAGCCCCGATGCGCTTGACTTGTCAAGCTCCTCTCATAGTGAAAATAAATGCCTTTATACACGAAATTTGACCTAAATTCAAAATGCTAGTTAGGTGCCTAACCAACACCTTGTATTTAGGTTGAATTTCAGTGTAAGCGCATCTATTTTCAATTTTGCTATTTTTATGTTATTTCTTTGCTATTTTTCCTGCTATTTAATATTACTTTGTTTTAACATTATATTCAATTTGGTATTTTTTTACTTATATAATTTTAGTTTCGAAAATAGCAGAGGTTTTATAATTTTAGTTATTGATTTTTTTGAGCTAAATGACCCTGAAATTGAAAAGCACTACAAATGAACTCTGAAAAGGTTGAAAGTTGGCATGGTATCATCATTTCACCCACATAGCATGTGCTAAAAAGTTGAGAGGCTTACGACAAAAGTTCAATGCACTTCTTGTACAAAACGGACAGTCTCTTTCGAAGTATCAGGGTTCCGGACGGAAACTCATCGTTACAAAAGGCATTTCATTTTCTTGAACTTATTTGAACTCCAGGCTTTTTGTGTGTTCAAAATGCACCATTAAAAGCCACATCATCAATTTTCAACCCTACCCGACATCATTTGTTATTTTTCATGTAGTTATTGATTTTTTTAGCTAAATGAACCTGAAATTGAAAAACACTACAAATAAACTCTGAAAAGGTTGAAAGTTGGCATGGTATCGTCATTTTACCCACATAGCATGTGCTAAAAAGTTGAGAGGTTATGGCAAAAGCTAGATGCACTTCGTGTACAAAACGGACAGTCTCTTTCAAAGTATCAGCGTTTCGGACGGAAACTCATCGGTTAGAAAAAGGCATTTCATTTTCTTAAACTTATTTGAACTCCAGGCTTTTTGTGTGATAAAAATGCACCATTCAAAGCCACATCATCAATTTTCAACCCTTTCTGACTTCATTTGGTATTTTTCATGCGCTTATTGATTTTTTTTAGCTAAATGACCCTGAAATTGAAAAGCACTACAAATGAACTCTGAAAAGGTTGAAAGTTGGCAGGATATCATCATTTCACCCACATAGCATGTGCTAAAAAGCTGAGAGGGTTATGGCAAAAGCTGAATGCACTTCGTGTACAAAACGGACTGTCTGTTTCGAAGTATCACGGTTTCGGACGGAAACTCATCGGTTACAAAAGGCATTTTATTTTCATGAACTTTTTTGAACTCCAGGCTTTTTTTGTGTTCAAAATGCACCATTAAAAGCCACATCATCAATTTTTAACCCTCCCGACATCATTTTGTATTTTTCATGCAGTTATTGATTTTTTGAGCTAAATGACCCTGAAATTGAAAATCATTACAAATGAACTCTGAAAAGGTTGAGAGTTGGCATGGTATCATCATTTCACCCACATAGCATGTGCTAAAAAGTTGAGAGGGTTACGGCAAAAGCTGGATGCACTTCGTGTACAAAACGGTTAGTCTCTTTCGAAGTATCAGGGTTCCGGACGTAAACTCATCGGTTACAAAAGGCATTTCATTTTATTGAACTTATTTGAACTCCAGGCTTTTTGTGTGTTCAAATGCACCATTGAAAGCCCTATCATCAATTTTCAATCCTTTCTGACTTCATTTATTATTTTCCATGTAGTTATTAATTTTTTTCAGCTAAATGACCCTGAAATTGAAAAGCACTACAAATGAACTCTGAAAAGGTTGAATGTTGGCATGGTATCATCATTTCACCCACATAGCATGTGCTAAAAAGTTGAGAGGGTTACGGCAAAAGCTGGATGCACTTCGTATACAAAACGGACAGTCTGTTTCGAAGTATCACGGTTCCCGACGGAAACTCATCGGTTACAAAAGGCATTTCATTTTCATGAAATTATTTGAACTTCAGGCTTTTTTTGGGTTCAAAATGCACCATTAAAAGCCAAATCATCAATTTTTAACCCTCCCGACTTCATTTGGTATTTTTCATGCAGTTATTGATTTTTTGAGCTAAATGACCCTGAAATTGAAAATCATTACAAATGAACTCTGAAAAGGTTGAGAGTTGGCATGGTATCATCATTTCACCCACATAGCATGTGCTAAAAAGTTGAGAGTGTTATGGCAAAAGCTGGATGCACTTCGTGTACAAAATGGACAGTCTGTTTCGAAATGCCAAATCATCAATTTTCAACCCTTTCTGACTTCATTTGGTATTTTGCATGCAGTTATTGATTATTTTGAGCTAAATGACCCTGAAGTTGAAAATCGTTACAAATGAACTCTGAAAAGGTTGAAAGTTGTCATGGTATCATCATTTCACCCACATAGCATGTGCTAAAAAGTTAAGAGGGTTACGGCAAAAGCTGGATGCACTTCGTGTACAAAACGGACAGTCTCTTTCGAAGTATGAGGGTTCCGGACGTAAACTCATCGGTTACAAAAGACATTTCATTTTATTGAACTTATTTGAACTCCAGACTTTTTGCGTGTTCAAAATGCACCATTCAAAGCCCTATCATCAATTTTCAACCCTTTCTCACTTCATTTGTTATTTTTCATGCAGTTATTGATTATTTTGAGCTAAATGACCCTGAAGTTGAAAATCGTTACAAATGAACTCTGAAAAGGTTGAAAGTTGTCATGGTATCATCATTTCACCCACATAGCATGTGCTAAAAAGTTAAGAGGGTTACGGCAAAAGCTGGATGCACTTCGTGTACAAAACGGACAGTCTCTTTCGAAGTATGAGGGTTCCGGACGTAAACTCATCGGTTACAAAAGACATTTCATTTTATTGAACTTATTTGAACTCCAGGCTTTTTGTGTGTTCAAAATGCACCATTCAAAGCCACATCATCAATTTTCAACCCTTTCTGATTTCATTTGGTATTTTTCATGCAGTTATTGATTATTTTGAGGTAAATGACCCTGAAGTTGAAAATCGTTACAAATGAACTCTGAAAAGGTTGAAAGTTGTCATGGTATCATCATTTCACCCACATAGCATGTGCTAAAAAGTTGAGAGGCTTACGACAAAAGCTGGATACACTTCGTGTACAAAACGGACAATCGCTTTCGAAGTATCAAGGTTCCAGACAGAAACTCATCGGTTACAAAAGGCATTTCATTTTATTGAACTTATTTGAACTCTAGACTTTTTGTGTGTTCAAAATGCACCATTCAAAGTCACATCATTAATTTTTAACCCTTTCCGACATCATTTGTTATTTTTCATGCAATATTTGAATTTTTTTAAGCTAAATGACCCTGAAATTGAAAAACACTATAAATGAACTCTGAAAAGTTTGAAAGTTGGCACAGTATCATCATTTCACCCACATAGCATGTGCTAAAAAGTTGAGAGGGTTACGGCAAAAACTGGATGCACTTCGTGTACAAAACGGACAATCTGTTTCGAAGTATCAAGGTTCCGGACGGAAACTCATCGGTTACAAAAGGCATTTCAATTTCATGAACTTATTTGAACTCCAGATTTTTTGTGTGTTCAAAATTATGTAGGCCCTAAATATACTCGGAGGTGCGTCGGTCACCGTACATCCATTGCCGGTTCATCTGCGTGCGTTATATAATAAATTGTATTAAAACGTATTACAACATATGATGAATAGAGAAATGACCAAATTAATAGAAATTCATTATCACATTAAAACCAAAGAACGATAATGACCAAAATAAATACGTACAGTTCATACATAGTTGTCATTATTGAACAACATATAGCTCTATAGAACATCTAATTAAAACATACAGCGAAACTACGTAAATTTTTTTTAATGCAACAACAAATAAAATAAAAAACGCTATTAAGGTACCAATTGATCCAACGGCATAATGATACCGAGCCTCAGTATGAATGACATATTTTCTAATCTTTCTAAGCTTCAAGCGCATTGCATCCATCTTGGTCTTGTGATCGTCGAAGATATCGGCAACATGCAACTCCAATCCCATCTTGCCATCTTCAGTTCTTTTCAATTTTTCTTTCAAATGATTGATTTCTTGTTCAGCTTCTGTTAACTTTTCGAGCAGAATTGCATAGTCGGTTGGAATTTCTGCTTCAACTACTTCCTATAGATAAAACATCTACGTCAAGCTGGTGGCATAATGAATTGTCATAGACATTAGATATGTGAAATAGTTATATAAAAGATAATATACCACATCTGAATCATACGCTGGACGAGGGCCGACGTGGGCGGATACCATAACCATGGCACTATATAATAACAAACAATAATAAAAGTATGAAAATCATACGAGTAAGTATATTTTTTTAGCAAGAAGATAAGATCAAGAGGCTCACCACGCGCGGACAATCGACGGCGGTTTCAGGACGGGGACGGGACAGGACGAACCACCAAACCTAGACAAATCTTGACGAAAATGGAGTTTGGACAAGGAGCTTCGAGAGGAGAAAGGTTAAGTTTGGCTTGGGCATTTCATCAAACACCTCATCTGCATAGGAGGTGAGCTAGAGCACCACAAAGCTCTCCCCTCGCCGGCCTGAAAAATAGAGCAAAGTGGAGTGCTCTGCTCGCTGACGAGGGGGTATATATAGGCATCTCATTGATCCCGGTTCGTGGCTGGAACCGGGATTAAAGGACCTCCTTTGGTCCCGGATCCAGCCACGAACCGGAACCAATGGTTGTGGGCCAGGAGCGAGGCACATTGGTCCCAATTCGTGTCTGGAACCGAAACCAATGGTTCCAAACGAATCGGGACCAATGCCCCACGTGGCCCGCCCGGCCTTCTGGCCTCACGAACCGGGACTGTTGTCACCATTCGTCCCGGTTCGTAACTGAATCGGGACTAATGTGCTGGCCTGGTCCGAACCAATGCCCGGTTTTCTACTAGCGAAAGAGGAGATTCTTTGGTTATGGCAAAAGGAGTTGATGCATGAATGGCGCGATGTGTGCATGTACGTAACGTACACGCGGTGGTGCAATACGGGCATGCAGCTGTGCAGGGAGTCGTTCCATGAATCTGCGTGGTCCTCGGCATCTTGCCGCAGAGGCATCCGTCCTACTGCTGTGTACGTATAGCTAGCATGTACCAGCCACTCGTAAAGGTTAATTTAGGGCGTTTTCAGTTCAGTATGTACTGGCACTATATAGCTCGCATGGCACAATACGGTCGTAGAGCACAACACCAACCAACGTACCGAACATACTACGAGATATACTACCAGTACTACTTCTACTCACTTCCAAGCTAGCCGTATAATTAACCTAACAAGGTGTGGCATATGGTCTCCGCTCTCCCTCCGGCGCTCGATCGATCGGGTCAAGACTTGAGCCGGATACGATGCTCCCATATCAACCTCTGAATCATCAACATAGCGACGTGCCAAGCACCTACTCTACACCGCTGGTCACGGAGTTCGCGCATGGCCGGCGAGCATGCTTCTTTTAGGCCTTTAATCGGAGCGCTCACATGAAACTTTGCATAAATGCTGAGGCATGCCTACGGCCATAGCGGCAAGAAGTCTACCAACCAATGCAAAATAAAGATATCTTGAGGATTTTGTCATGTCTTGCATCTCAAAGTCTTGCTATGTTTGTTTGTATAAGCCTTGCAAATTTCTCGGAAGATGATGTTACATTCGACCAACTGGGCACTGGCTAGTGGCCTAACTAGTTAGCTCAATAGACTGTCACAGAACTAGCTCAGCCATCTCGTTGTTTACGTGTTGACGGTAAATAATTGGAATGGTCATGCCTTTCCTCAGTCGAACGGTAGACGATCCATTTCTCATGATAGGTAAGGAACTTGGGTCTTATACGCACATCCACATTGAAACACATTTTTTTAGTTCCAACGCTAGGCCTCAGTCGACCGGTTCAAATTTTGATCAGTCCTCATGCAGCTGCTGGATCTGACTTGGCCCATCCCTGTTGTCTTTTTTTTCACCATGAACTGGTACGGGGGGAGGAAAAAAAATCCTCCCCAACTCTCATCTCTGCTCCACCACGGATGCATCAGGATAAAGGTGTGGTGGGCGAGCTCTTGTGAGAGAACACGCTAGTGAGAAACAGTAGCCGTGCTACCCCATCCGGTCTCCCTGCTCGCAGCATCGCCCATGGTTGTCCGTCATCGGCCTTATATAATATTATGCATCATAAGAAAGATTGTGTTGTTACAGTATTAAATTCGGTATCTCTTAATATCTAATTCAAGAGATCCCTAGTGGGAAAACATTGCGACGGTTGATTGCACCTGGTCCGTAGGTTGATGGATGTTCGACAAACTGACCAGGTTGATATAATTCACTGAAAAATAGCTACAAATGGTACCTTTTTAGTGAACTCTGTGTATTTGGACTTAATTGATTCTAGGCCACTATCAAGATCATTGTATATATGGAAGATTAAAGTTCTGCTTTGAATTAAAATTTTCATGTGATTTATGCGCAAAGGAGTCACACTGACCCAAAATAACTTGATGAAAAGAAATTGGGTTGATAGCTCCAAATGTTGTTATTGTGATCACAATGGAATGATTAAACACCACTTTTACGATTGTCCATTAGCAAAATTATTATGAAGCTCAATGCATATAGCTTTTAACGTTAATCCCCCAACGAGTATAGACACGTTATTTGGGACGTGTCTCAATGGAGTGGACGTACATAGAGAGAAACATATTTGGATAGGGATATATGCACTATTTTGGGCTATATGGAACACTAGAAATGATTTGATATTTAATGGGGTAAAATTCACTAATTTTTGCAGGTTATTTACAGAGCTACATCTTGGATCTGTACATGATTGTTACTCACTCATACGGACTCCAGGGAGCTTTTGGTTATTGGATGCAACCGTTGGAAGATGGTAGCACGGCTTATCTTCAACCAATTTGGATGGCAAACTAATAATAGGTTAGGTATATAGGTATCATAGCCTGTTCTTTATCGCCGGATGTGGCATCTTTTTTATATACTTTTAGATTTGCATTCAGTTTGTGAGACATTGTGGATCTTAGACTTTGTTACGCTACCCTTTAATAATATGACTGCATGCATCTATTGATGCAGAGGCCGGGGCTTTCTTCCTTTAAAAAAAGATGCAAAACATAGACGTTGGTTCCATCTTTTCAGACGTTGGTAGTAGCATCCTTGTCGACGGGGTGCACGGGTGTTGACGGGGTCACAACAACCATGGTGATGGGTTCCAGCAAAATTCGTTGCCGGTTCCAACAAATTTTTCTGTCGGTTCCAGCAAAAAAGATGCTCTTCGTAGTCTCCCAACACAACTTAGGCGAGAGATGTTGGAACCAGCAAGACGATTTGCTGGAGCCACACAAAAATTTGCTACAATCGATTTCATCGTCTGCAGCAAAAATGCAACGGTAGTCGCACTTGCTACAACCGGCACTCGCATTTGCTGGAACCAGCAGTCACGTTTGCTAGAATTTTTTGCAGTGACTACAGTGACCGGCGAGCCCGCTTGCTCGCTGACATGGGGTTGTAGCTCTTCCATGCCGATATTTTAACTTTTGACGTCAATGGTCGCAACATCCCACCATGGGAGGTGCGGGATGGGATGCAACAACACCACCTCCTCCCATGATTGCAACAGTGCTTCCTAGCAGCAACCCCCCTTTAGCCTATGGCGGTGTGTCGTCGAGAAGCATTAAGTGTTTTTCCACATCATGAGTGGGTTATGTCAAAGCATGAGGCAACCTTCATCGGGATTAAGAGGAGGAGGGGGTAGAAAGCAGCAGCTCATAGGGAGGAGGCCATGTAGTCAAGCGATGCGGCGAGGTGGAAGAGAGAGGATGAGAAATATTAGGAGAAAGAGAGCGCGAAGCGTGGGCAGCAGAGTTGTGGGGCCAGGAATGGTGAAGATATAAGGATGAGAAAAAGGAAAAATGGAAGGAGGCAACGCGTGGTCCTCATCAGTTTTGTAACAGATCCGAACGACTTTCCTCTATCGCCCCTGCTCCTGCTAATCACCACATCCTGCTTATCCCAATTTTCTCGTGATTGATTGTCCCGATGGAAAACAAAGATACGTGGTTGGGAAGAATAATTTGAGAGAAGTGGGATTCAAACCTACGAATCTTTAGACTGCACTAACGATGCACAAACCATCTCAGCTAACTGAAGTTGTTGTCTATTTTGTATGCATATCTTTAGTTGAGCTAACAAGTTCTACAAAATACAAGATAGCAAACGTATTAGTAAGTAACACTCTGCAGGTAGAGATCATACTTCGAGGATGTTTCACCATTGAGCAACCAATCGCTTTCCATCGTTTGCTACCTCGTCTGATGCTAAGACAGCTTCAGATCCTCACTGCGTGGAAATTCCAAGATAAGCACTAATTAGAAAAAGGCACGCCTACATCATAGTGGTCGAGGGTAGGAATGTATTGGGCATTCCACCGGTGTTGATGACATCCATGTACTTGGTGTTGGGCCACACACTCTGTTAAGTTATGAACCAAATTCACATATAGACTAAATTTCGACAAAACAGAGCGACGGGGGCATTGCCCCCCCTCCCGACTGGTATGGATTAGTATTGACCTAGGTCACAACTACTATTTATACCCTTTTAGCAAAAATTGCGGTTTCAGGAAATGAAGGAGAAGATTGGGTTACAAATTGTTGAGGCTTACTAGTATCTATGAACAAGCCCTCAATTGCCGAGGCGAGCTCCTCGTAGGAGCCATTTTCTTGGAGAACCACCTTTCTTCCAACTGCATGTCCCTTCAGCTCAACCTTCACCCGTCTAGGAAACTGCCCCTTCTCCTCAGTCCTCTCCTTCTTCTCGCCCGAGTCTGACAAGCTCCTCTTTTGTCGTCCTGATGCCCCTTCTTCCAACCGCTACGGGTGTCCATCCCACCGTGCTTTGAAAGAGGGGGGAAGGGAGAGTGGAGGGGAGACACAGTCCAATTAAAAGCGATTATGATTGGTCTTCTATACTTGTGGGTCATCGAATGTCGGCTAGACCGCAGATCGGGTTCAGTTTCAGGTCGAAGTAACACTTGGAAGTAGCATACATGGTGCACGACAAAGGCACACCTCCGTCGTAGTAGTCAAGATAGGGATGTGTTGGGCCATTGCGCCGGTGATGGTGCCATACATGTACTTGGTGTTGGGCCATGCCCTTGGTTATGTTATGAACCAAATTCATATATAGACTACATTCTGACGAAGTGAAGCGCACAACCGTCATGGATTAGTATTGACCTAGGTCACCACTACTATTTATATCGTTTTTATCAAAAATTGGATACACGTGTGGCAACCATGTATGGCTATTGTTTCTTCACATCAGTTGTGGTATGCCACACTTTCTTAGAAAATACTCCCTTTGTCCCAATAAGTGTCTCAACTATATACTGGCTTTAGTACAAAGCTGTACTAAAGTTAAAACACTTATTATTGGACGAAGGGATTACATCATATGACTCATTTGTCATAAACTTGTATATTTTGCTAAACCTTGTAATAGTCGTGGTTATCCAAAAGAAATCACCAAACTATTTTTCCATGCAATTTTTTACTCTCTTGAATCAACCAAGAGTTGGTGCCCTTTGCACAAAGGCCACACTCGACCCTCGAGAACATCAAACTTTGTATGAAAAGTTACAGTAATCATGTATTACTTAGTTATTATATCATTTTCAATATATTATTTTTAGCTTGCTACTAAGAAATTAGAGAAACATTCAAAAAGTATGAGATTTTTGTAGAAAAGGCATGCCTAGCAATAGTTCTCCTCCTTTAAAAAGAATGATTCTTTTCTTCGCCTTTGTACTAGACAATTAACTATTGTATGTGTGCAATATGCTCGATGATGATTGGATGTCTTCAACAAGATCTTTACCTTGTTCTTATACCAAACATATGGGTTGAGGGAAGCCATGGCGGTTGATGATTGTGAGTAGTCTGTCATGTTCATATTAGGATAGTTATGTTTTTGTTTTTGTAGGGTGTATGTAGAAAGACATAGTCACTTCTTGACTCTTTTGCTAAGTCTAGGAACTTACGGCAGATACTATGTTGAAAGGGAGAGAGAGATTGGTGGAATAGTTGATGTATTGTTTGAGCCTCGTGGACATATATATAGGAGTACAATGAACAAATTGGAGTACAAGACAAGGCAGGACAAATCTTAGTCTATCTCATATTTTCTAATAATCAATATACTCAACATCCTCCTGCAGTCACAACGGTAACGAAGCAGACGGTGAGATTGTAGAAGAATCCGAAGGTAAGCTAATGGTCATCCCTCCCATAGTCGTAATGGTCGATGCATCGCGAAAGTCATGGCTGGAGTAGAATCCGACGAGGTTGATCAAGCAAGGCGGTAGCCCTTTGTGCCGTTGTCTAAGTAGCCGAAAGCATAGGATGGTATAGCCGCGGTTGAGGTAGCCGTGCGAAGAATGTCGTGATCGATGTCGAGTCGGGGTAGCCGGTGTCGAGGTAGTCGCCAAGGAGCCGCGGACGCAAGGAGGCGCCGAGTTAGTCATGGGCGCAGTGGTGACGAAGTAGTGGTGCGTTGAGAAGAAGACGTAGTTAAGACGCATCGCACCGGGATTGCCAAACCCAAAGACACGTCGTAGACGAAGGCACACATCGGTGTTGCCAGCACCATGCATGTGTAGATGGACGAAGACAAAGTTTACGAAGAGCCGCTCCAGGCTTGGGGACACGTTGTAGACGAAGGCATGCATCGGTATTGCTAGCACCGGGCATGCGTAGACAGGGACCTGCACGAGCTGTACGCCATGTCAGATAAGTCAGAGGGGCCAGGAGAGATGAACTCAATGACGGTTGCGGTGTCCATTGGTGCGGGACCAATGTCACCAACGGTGGTCGGAGTAAACGAAGTGGTCGGGATAGATGACGACGCTGGCGATGGAATGGTGCTCGACGAAGATGAAGAGGGTGGACGAGCGACGCGGCTCGGGTGAGCGAGCTGCAGCGACGCCAAAGAAGAGCGCCGGTGGCGGCATGACGGTGGCTGGTTAGGAGCATGGCGGCGATGCTCGAAGTAATGAGGAAGAAGCCAACAACGTGACGAGGACCGACACGGACGGCGGTGTTTCCGTGCCAAGGGAGGCGACACGACACATACCACGTAGAGTCGACGCGCGGAGACGGCGGAGTGAACCAAGCGTTGTGGCGCTACGACCCCAAGGGGCGACGAATCGACAACGCGCGGGTTGGTGTGACGGCGAGAAGACCTCGGGGCAGCTGTGTGGATCGTGTGCCGCGGTGCTACGACCCGAGGGGGCGATGTAGCAGCGGTACGCAGATCGTTGCAGCCACGGGGATTGCCTCAGGCGGCGACGGGGACCGTGTGTCGCGACACTACAACCCGAAGGGGCGGTGTAGCGGCGGTGCTGGTCACGAGGACCACGTGTCACGTCACTACGACCCGTAGGGACGATGTAGCGGCATGCACAAGTCGATGCAGACGCGAGGAGAACCACAAGTAGGCGACGCTGCGGCCCGACGGGGCGACACGGCGCCAGCGCGGTGCTCGATCGGTGGAGGAGCGCGCTTTACTCAGGACACTTCACGGGACCTGCGGAGGCGCGCGCAACCGACGGGACAGGTCGGTTGCACGACGTAGATGGGGCGGATCGTGGCAACAGGCGGGTGATCAATCCGATCGCGCGCGAGGTCGGGGACGCCGCCTAATGGAGGTGGGATGACGGCAGAGTCCGAGGTGAAGCTGGCGACGATGGTCTACAGGGCGACCGTACAAGCACGACGTAGATCGACGGGTGGGCCTGACGGGGAACATTGCATGGGAAACAAATTTTTTCCTTCGCACACGCAAGATCTATCCATGGTGATGAGCATCTACGAGAGGAAGAGTTGATGTACATACCCTTGTAGATCGCTAAGCGGGAAGCGTTAAGAAACACGGTTGGTGTAGTCGAACATCTTCGTGATCCAAATCGCCGAGCGTCCCGCGATCTCATCACGATCCATCTCGCGATCCAATCACGATCCGTCCCATGAACTCATCACGATTCATCCTGCAAACTCATCACGATCCGTCTCGCGATCTTGATCCCGGTCCTTCCGATCCAGCGCCGAACGGACGGCACCTCCGCGTTCAGCACACGTACAGCTCGATGACGTTCTCCGCCTTATTGTTCCAGCAAGAGGGAGCGGAGAGGTAGAAGAGTTCTCCGGTAGCGTGACGGCGCCACGGCGATGGTGGTGGAGCAATTCTGGCAGGGCTTCGCCTAAGCACTGCAGAAAACCGATCTAGAGGAGAAACTATGCACTAGAGGAACGGGTAGCACGTGGCTGAAAATCTGGTGCCAAAAACCTTAAAACCTCTAGTATATATAGGAGGAAGAGAGGAGGAGGCTTAGCTCCCAAGGAGCCAGCCTTTGGGTCGGCCAAACCAAGGAGGATTGGAGGATTCCTCCTCCAATCCTAGTAGGACTAGGACTCCTCCTTATTTTTGCCTTTTTTTTATCTTTTTCCACCTTTTTCTCTTTGGGCTTTTCTTCCCAGCCGTATGGGCCTTGTGTGGGACTTCCACCAGCCCACTAACGGCTGGTATTCACTCTTCCACAACCCATGTAGCCTCTTGGGTCGAAATACCCCTCCCGATGGTCTCCCGGTACATTACTGATGAGCCCGAAACTTTTCTGGCGACCAAAATAGGACTTCCTATATATCAATCTTTACCTCCGTACCATTCCGGAGCTCCTCGTGACATCCAGGATCTCATCCGGGACTCCGAGCAACCTTAGGTCACCACCACACATAACACTAAACTACTGAAACGTCACCAAACCTTAAGTGTGCAGACCCTGCGGGTTCGAGAACTATGTAGACATGACCGAGACACCTTTACGGTCAGTAACCAATAGCGCGACCTAGATGCCCATATTGGTCCTACATATTCTACAAAGATCTTTATCGGTTGAACCTCTATGTCAAGGATTGAGTTAATCCCGTATGATCTTCCTTTTGTTCTTCGGTATGTTACTTGCCCGAGATTCGATCGTCAGTATCTCCATACCTAGTTCAACCTCGTTACCGGCAAGTCTCTTTACTCGTTCCGTAATACAAGATCCCGTGACTAACACTTAATCACATTGCTTGCAAGGCTTCTTGTGATGTTGTATTACCGAGTGGGCCCTGAGATACCTCTCCGTCACACGGAGTAACAAATCCCAGTCTTGATCCATGCCAACCCGACAGACACCCTTGGAGATACCTGTAGAGCACCTTTATAGTCACCCAGTTACGTTGTGACATTTGATACACACAAGGTACTCCTCCGGTGTCAGTGAGTTGCATGATCTCATGGTCATAGGAACATATACTTGACATGCAAAAAACAGTAGCAATAAACTGACACGATCATATGCTACGTTTGTAGTTTGGGTCTTGTCCATCACATCATTCTCCTAATGATGTGATTCCGTTACCAAATGACATCTCATGTCCATGACTAGGAAACCATAGCCATCTTTGATCAACGAGCTAGTCTATTAGAGGCATACTAAAGACATGGTTTTGTCTATGTATCCACACATGCATCTAAGTCTCCGATCAATACAATTTATAGCATGGATAATAAACGATTATCATGAACAAGGAAATATGATAATAACTAATTTAGTATTGCCTCTAGGGCATATTTCCAACAGTCTCCCACTTGCACTAGAGTCAATATTCTAGTTCACATCACCATGTGATTCGCATTGTTATGAATCTAACACCCAATAAGTTCTGGGGCTCGATCATGCTTTGCATGTGAGAGAGGTCTTATAGTCAATGGGTCTGCGACATTTAGATCCATGTGTACTTTGCAAATCTCTATGTCAAATTGTAAACACTGATACCACGCTCCACTTGGTACTATTCCAAATGGCTGCTCCACTATACATATCCAGATTGCTACTACGAGTCATCCGGATTGGTGTTAAAGCTTGCATCGACGTAACTCTTTACGACGAACTCTTTATCACCTCCATAATCGAGAAACATCTCCTTAGTCTCTTAGTTACTAAGGATAATCTTGACCGCTGTCCAGTGATCCACTCCTGGATCACTTTTGTACCCCTTGACAGACTCATGGCAAGGCACACACCAGGTGCGGTACAAAGCATGGCATAATATAGAGCCTATGGATAAGGCATAGGGGACGACGTTCATCCTTTCTCTTTCTTCTGCCGTTGTCAAGCTTTGAGTCTCACTCAACTTCACACCTTACAAATCAGGCGAGAATTCTTTCTCTGACTAATCCATTTTCAACTCTTTCAAAATCTTGTCAAGGTATGTACTCATTGAAAGTCTCATCAAGCATCTTGATCTATCTCTATAGATCTTGATGCTCAACAATTAGGTAGCTTTATCCAGGTCTTCCTTTGAAAATCACTTTTCAAACAACCGTTTATGCTTTCTAGAAATTCCACATTATTTCCGAATAGCAATATGTCATCCACATATATTTATCAGAAACTCTATAGTTCTCCCACTCACTTTATTGTAAATACAAATTTCTCGTAAACTTTGTATAGACTCAAAAACTTTGATCCCCTCATCAAAGTGTATATTCCAACTCCGAGATGCTTGCTTCAGTTCATAGAAGAATCACTGACGCTTGCACACCTTTTAGCATCCTTAGGACTAACAAAACCTTCTGGTTGTATCACATACAACCTTTCCTCAAGTAAACCGTTAAGGAAACGATGTTTTGATATCCATCTGCCAGATTTCATAATTGAAAAATGCAGCAACTGCTAACATAATTCCAACAGACTTTAGCATCGCTACGAGTGAGAAAGTCTCATCGCAGTCAACTCCTTGAACTTGTCGTAAACTTCTTTGCAACAAGTCAAGCTTTACAAATGGTGACATTTACCATGAGCGCCTGTCTTCATTTTAAACATCCATTTGTACTCAACGACCTGCCATCCAACGAGCAAGTCTACCAAAGTCTATACTTGGTTTTCATACATGGATCCTTTCTCGGATTTCATGGCCTCTAACCATTTGTCGGAATACGGGCCCATCATCGCTTCTCCACAGCTCGTAGGTTCATCGTTGTCCAACAACATGACCTCTAAGACAGGGTTGTCATACCACTCAGGAGCAGTACACGTCCTTGTCGACCTACGAGGTTCGATAGTAACTTGATCCGAAGCTTCATGATCATCATCATTAACTTCCTCTTCAACTAACGTAGGCTTCACAGAAACATCTTCCTGTGTTGCGCTACTCTCTCGTTGAAACAAAGGTTCAACAACCTCATCAAGTTCTATCTTCCTCCCACTCAATTCTTTCGAGAGAAACTCTTTCTCGAGAAAGGACCCAGTTTTAGCAACAAACACTTTATGCTTGGATCTGAGATAGAAGGTTTACCTAACTGTCTTTAGGGTATTCTATGAAGATGCATTTGTCCGCTTTGGGTTCGAGGTCATTAGGTGAAAACCTTTTTCACATAAGTGTTGCAGCCTCAAACATTAAGAAATGACAGCTTAGGTTTCTATCAAACCATAATTCACACGGTGTCATCTCAACGGATTTAGATGGTGCCCCTATCTAAAGTGAATGTAGTTGTCTCTAATGCATAACCCTAAAATTATAGTAGCAAAATGATAAGATACATCATAGCAAGCATCATTTTCAATAGAGCACGACTATGACGTTCGAACACACCATCACACTATGGTGTACCAGGTGGCGTGAGTTGTGAAACAACTTTCACATTGTCTAAAGTTGTATGCCAAACTCGTAACTCAGATATTTACCTCCACGATCATATCGCAGACATTTTTATCTTCTTGTCACGATGATCTTAAACTTCACCCTGAATTTGCTTGAACCTTTCAAACGATTCACACTTGTGTTTCGTTAAGTAAATATACACTATATCTACTCAACATCAGTGAAGGAAAGAAAATAACGATATCCACCGCACGCTACAAGACTCATTGGATTGCATACATCAACACGTATCATTTCCAATAAATCACTTGCCCGCTCCATCCATCTGGAAACGGGGTCCTTAGTCATCTTGCCCAAGAGGCATGGTTCACATGTCTCAACTGATTCGAAATCGAATGAGTCCAAAGATCCATCAGCATGAAGTTTCTTCATGCGCTTTATACCAATATGACATTTAGCGGCAGTGCCACAAGTATGTGGTACTATTATTATTAACTTTGTATCTTTTGGCATCAATGTTATGAACATGTGTATTACTACGATCAAGATTCAACAAACCATTCTTACTGGGTGCATGACCATTGAAGGTATTATTCATGTAAACAGAATAACCATTATTCTCTAACTTAAATGAATAACCGTGTTGCAATAAACACGATCTAATCACGTTCATGCTCAATGCAAAACACAAAATAACATTTATTTAGGTTTGTCACTAATCCCGAAGGTAGAGAGAGCGTGCGACGTTGATCACATCAACCTTGGAAACATTTCCAACACACATCATCACCTCACCCTTATCTAGTTCTCTGTTTATTCCGTAGCTTTTATTTCGAGTTACTAACATTTAGCAACCGAACCGGTATCCAATACCCAGGTGCTACTAGGAGTACTCGCAAGGTACACATCATTAACACGTATATCAAATATACTTCTATCGACGTTGCCAGCCTTCTTATCTACCAAATATCTAGGGTTGTTCCGCTTCAGCGACCGCTCTCCTTATACTCGAAGCACTCAGTCTCGGGTTTAGGTTCAACTTTGGGTTGCTTCACTGGAGCAGCAACTGACTTGCTATCCATTAAGTTTCCATCCTTGCTCTTGCCCTTCTCGAAACTAGTGGTTTGACTAACCATCAACACTTGACGCTCCTTCTTGATTTCTACCTGCGCGGTGTCAAACATCGTGAATAGCTCAGGGATCATTATTTCTATCCCTGGCATTTTATAGTTCATCACCAAGTTCTAGTAGCTTTAGTGACAGTGACTTGGAGAACTATATCAATCACTATCTTATCTGGAAGATCAACTCCCACTCGATTCAAGCGATTGTAGCACCCAGACAATCTGAGCACATGCTCAACGATTGAGCTATTCTCTTTCATCTTGTAGGCAAAGAATCTTGTTGGAGATCTCATATCTCGCAATACGGGCACGAGCCTGAGATCCTAATTTCAGCTCTTAGAACATCTCATATGTTCCGTGACGTTCAAAATGTTTTAGAGCCTCAATTCTAAGCCGTAATGCATGACGCACTAAACTATCAAGTAGTCATCAGAACGTGCCTGTCAGATGTTCACAACATCTACAGACGATGCTAGAGGGGTTGGCGCACCGAACGGTGCATTAAGGACATAAGCCTTCTGTGTAGCAATGAGGACAATCCTCAGATCACGGAGCCAGTCCGCAATATTGCTACCATCATCTTTAAACTCTATTTCTCTAGGAACATATAAAAATTCAAGGGAGCTACAGCGTGAGCTAGTAATCTACAACACAGTTTGCAAAGACACTACTGACTATGTTCATGATAATGAGTTCAATTAATCATATTACTTAAGAACTCCCACTCAAATTGACATCCCTCCGGTCATTCGAGTGATACATGATCCAAATTCACCAACTCAAGTCCGATCATCACGTGAGTTGAGGTGGTTTCAATGGTGAACATCATCATGTTGATCATATCTGCTATATGACTCATGTTCGACCTTTTAGTCTCTTGTGTTCCGAGGCCATGTATGTACATGCTAGGCTCGTCAAGTTTAACCCGAGTGTTCTGCATGTGCAACACTGGCTTGCAGCCGTTGTATGTGAACGTAGAGTCTATCACAGCTGATCATCATGTGGTGTCTCAACACGATGAACTTTCGCAACGGTGCACACTCGGGGAGAACACAATTCATCTTGAAATTTAAGTGAGGGATCAACATCACATGCAAAACAAGGTGCATAAAAGGATTAACATCACATGCAAATCATAAGTGACATGATATGGCCATGAACTTGTGTTTTTGATCTCCATCTTGAAAGCACCGACATGATCTCCATCGTCACCGGCATGACACCATGATCTCCATCATCTTGATCTCCATAAACGTGTCGCCATCGAGGTTGTCGCGCCCATCATGCTTGTACTACTATTGCTACCGTTTAGCGATAAAGTAAAGCATTACATAGCGCTTAATGATTGACACGCAGGTCATACAATAATTAAAGACAACCCTATGGCTCCTGCCGGTTGCCGTACTCATCGACATGCAAGTCGTGATATTCTATACAACACAAGATCATCTCATACATCACATATATCACATCATGTAATTTGCCATATCACATCACAACATACCCTGCAAAAACAAGTTAGACGTCCTCTAATTGTTGTTGCATGTTTTACGTGGTTGCTACGGATATCTAGCAAGAACAATTCTCATCTATGCAAAAACCGCAACGGTGATACACTAGTTGCTTTTTAACCTTCTCAAGGACCGCCTTTGTCGAATCCGATCCAACTAAAGTGAGAGAAACTGGCACCCACAAGCCATCTATGCAACAAGTTACGGTTGAGGGAACTGGTCTCTCGTAAGCGTACGAGTAATGCTGGTCCGGGCCACTTCAACTCATAGTACCGTTGAACCAAAACACGACCAAGGAAGGAAGCAATCTAAGTATCAACGCCCACAAACTCTTTGTGTTCTACTCGAGATCTCATCTACACATAGACCTAGCTCATGATGCCACTAACGGGGAACATTGCATGGGAAACAAAAATTTTCCTACGCACACGCAAGATCTATCCATGGTGATGAGCATCTACGAGAGGGAGAGTGGATCTACATACCCTTGTAGATCGCTAAGCGGGAAGCGTTAAGAAACGCGGTTGGTGTAGTCGAACCTCTTCGCGATCTAAATCGCTGAGCCTCCCGCGATCTCATCATGATCCGTCCCGCGATCCAATCACGATCCGTCCCGTGAACTCATCACGATTTTTCCCGTGAACTCATCACGATCCGTCTCGCGATCTTGATCATGGTCCTTCCGATCCGGCGCCGAACGGACGGCACCTCCGCGTTCAGCACACGTACAGCTCGATGACGATCTCCGCCTTCTTGATCCAGTAAGAGGGAGAGGAGAGGTAGAAGAGTTCTCCGGCAGTGTGACGGCGCCGCGGCGATGGTGGTGGAGCAATTCCGCCAGGGCTTCGCCTAAGCACTGCAGAAAACCGATCTAGAGGAGAAACTATGCACTAGAGTAACGGGTAGCACGTGGCTGAAAATCTGGTGCCAAAAACCCTAAAACCTCTAGTATATATAGGAGGAAGAGAGGAGGAGGCTTAGCTCCCAATGAGCCAGCCCTTGGGTCGGCCGAACCAAGGAGGATTGGAGGATTCCTCCTCCAATCCTAGTAGGACTAGGACTCCTTCTTATTTTTGCCTTTTTTGCCTTTTTCCACCTTTTTCTCTTTGGGCTTTTCTTGCCAGCCGCATGGGCCTTGTGTGGGACTTCCACCAGCCCAATAAGGGCTGGTATTCAATCTCCCACAGCCCATGTAGCCTCTTGGGTCGAAATACCCCTCCCGATGGTCTCCCGGTACACTACCGGCACTCCCGGTACATTACCGATGAGCTCGAAACTTTTTCGGTGACCAAAATAGGACTTCCTATATATCAATCTTTACCTCCAGACTATTTCGGAGCTCCTCGTGACCTCCAGGATCTCATCCGGGACTCCAAACAACCTTCGGTCATCACCATACATAACTCTATACTACCGAAACGTCACCGAACCTTAAGTGTGCAGACCCTGCGGGTTCGAGAACTATGTAGACATGACCGAGACACCTTTACGGTCAGTAACCAATAGCGGGACCTGGATGCCCATATTAGTTCCTACATATTCTACGAAGATCTTTATCGGTCGAACCTCTATGTCAAGGATTCAGTTAATCCCGTATGATGTTCCCTTTGTTCTTTTGTATGTTACTTGCGCGAGATTCGATCGTCGGTATCTCCATACCTAGTTCAACCTCGTTACCGGCAAGTCTCTTTACTCATTCCGTAATACAAGATCCCGTGGCTAACACTTAATCACATTGCTTGCAAGGCTTCTTGTGATGTTGTATTACCAAGTGGGCCCTGAGATACCTCTCCGTCACACCCCAGTCTTGATCCATGCCAACCCGACAGACACCCTCGGAGATACCTGTAGAGCACCTTTATAGTCACCCAGTTACATTGCGACGTTTGATACACACAAGGTACTCCTCCGGTGTCAGTGAGTTGCATGATCTCATGGTCATAGGAACATATACTTGACATGCAAAAAACAGTAGCAATATATTGACACGATCATATGCTACATTTGTAGTTTGGGTCTTGTCCATCACATCATTCTCCTAATGATGTGATCCCGTTACCAAATGACATCTCATGTCCATGACTAGGAAACCATAGCCATTTTTGATCAACGAGCTAGTCTATTAGAGGCATACTAGGGACATGGTTTTGTCTATGTATCCACACATGCATCTAAGTCTCCGATCAATACAATTATAGCATGGATAATAAACGATTATCATGAACAAGGAAATATGATAATAACTAATTTATTATTGCCTCTAGGGCATATTTCCAACAGGGCCGGCGCACAAACAGCGGCTGTGATGGGCCGCCGCATGACACGCGGCCGCCGGATTGGGGCGATGCACGAGTCCCAATCCGAGCAGGGCGGTGACGGCCAGCGTAGGGTGACGGGCGAGCAGATGCGCGGGCAATGATCGTGAGGGGCCATCGCGTCGCACGAGGCAGCCAGCTCGGTGTAGAGGTCGGGTCGTGCCGATGTCGGAGTAGAGGCGGTCGACGACGGCGGTGGGCGACGCAAACCGATCTTAGATCGGGAAACCAAAAAAAAACGTCGATCAATGCTACCGGCGGAAGAGAGAAAACTCCGGATCAAGAGATCGGGAAAAGACTCTCTAGGGCAGCCGGTCAACACGACTGACAGACGAACCCTAGGTATGGGCGATGCAGCCCCCAACAGCGGTCATGGAGGCGGACCGCCCCGGGAGCGGCACGCGGTGCGGAAGCGGTGGGAGGCAGCTAGGTCTAGGAACTTGCGACAACTACTATGTTAAAAGGAAGAGAGGGATTGGTGGAATAGTTGATGTATTGCTTGAGCCTCGTTGGCATATATATAGAAATACAATGACCAACTTGGAGTACAAAACAAGACAGGACAAATCCTAGTCTATCTCATATTTCTTAATAATCAATATACTCAACATATACCGTACATAATAGAAGGTCTCTAAAAAAAGAAATAGAGAGGATAATTCAGCGGTAATGATAAATCTCAAACGTCCGCATTTTAGCATCTCGTTTCGAACTGACAACTTTAGTTGCCACGAGATGGCAAGTTTAGTTGACCGAAGGTGACAACTTTAATGAC
The DNA here is from genome assembly GCA_022496015.1 of Hordeum marinum. NCBI lineage: Eukaryota > Viridiplantae > Streptophyta > Magnoliopsida > Poales > Poaceae > Hordeum > Hordeum marinum. Next base: position 395,824,731 of record CM039672.1, read on the forward strand.
AAACAGTCATTTTTTTGAATCGGGACAAAGTTGTCATGCATTAACAACTAAAGTTACCACCTCACGTCAACTAAAATTATCATAAAAAACGTTCGGAACGAAATGCTAAAAATGCGGACGTTTTGACACTTATTGGATCCCTAGTTCAGACATGTCGCAGCAGTCCCGGATATTGTGGATCGTTGGTGCCCCACGTCCTAAGTTGATCGGCTCCTTACCAACACAGCTGCAAACAAAACAATCACGTATCTTGCCAGGCTGTACGTGAACTTGTTTTTTTCCCTTTAACCGTACATGCACAGGTGTACGAGTATTCGGGTAGGCACGTGTGCTTGCCAGTACGCACGCGGGTGTTTGGATACATATAGGCGTGTCTTCGGTCGGCGCAGGTATTCAGCTACGTATGTATACGATGGTACGTACAATTGGCCATGATCGTGCATGTCATTACCGTGTACTTGCTCACAATGCATGCATGGATGGGTACATGAAGGAGAAGGAGCACTAATGTGCTAGTACACGTGTGTATCCTTGACATTGTATTTGTTTTCTTTCCTACAATACCAAGTATAAGTATATTTAGACAAAGCTCCGTACAAAACCGCTTCAAACAAAATAAAACACATAGGCATGGCAAAGAGGAGTAAAAGAATGGCATATACTAGTTATAGGGATAATATTGTCATTTCATCTGCAATTTAACACCGTTAGCTCACAAAACGGACGGAAGTGTTGTATTGGGAACACATTTTAGAGTTAAAAATAGATAAGGAAGAAATATTTTATCAGTGTCAAATAGGGAAGATGATTTTTGTAGTGTTATATAAGGAATTCTTTCAAACTTTTTTTGATAAGGAGCATATATTAATATTGCGAAAACAACATAAAGACCTACCGGCTGACGGATGCACACACAGCCCCCAAAAAAGAAGAAGAATTACAAAAAAAAGAGTCCCGCTAAAGTGATCTATTCCTTGCAGCAGCAGACCTAACACCACCAAAACAACACAAGAAGTCCAGCTTCTCCAAAAACGACGCCTTCAAGAAGGAAATGGTGCATCAGCGCCGTCGTCGCCCGATCGTCGATCATAGATTACTCACCCTGGAGAAAATCCCTACTCACAAAACAATGCCTTCAACAAGGCCATTGTCAAGCACACCCAATTAAGGCCGGACCTTAGATTTTCACCCTGCAAGATAAGAATTTGAACTTCTTCTGTGCTATCGCCCCCACGTACCATGCTACTGCTATAAGTCACAAAACACCAAGCCAGTTCCTCATCGCCATAAAGACTCAAACCACCATTGGTAGTCCTTATATCCTGGATGTCCTGACATTCTCCGCATCTAACTTTACCATAGAACAACATAGGTCCCTCTGGAAGACGTGTCCCATGATGGTAATAGACAGCAGAACTTCGCAATAGTCCCTCTGAAACCAAACGGCTAGAAAAAATATGGGTGCACGCGACCAATTTCATCCGATCCAGCAATCTCCAAACATGAAGCGTCCAAGGGAGTTCGCCGGCAGAGCCTTATGGAACATGTCGCTCCAAGCCAGACAGACAGTTAGCAGATCTTCGTCCTGGTGCGGGAGAAACCCTAGGACCACCTCCTATATTTGCAAGACTGGCAGGCCCCCACGCCTCCAGTGGGACGACAATAGAGAACAAGACGACACCTTGCAAGGCTTCAGAGAGACGACGAACAGCCAGATCCCACATGACCTACCCAGGTTGGGTCAATTGGTCCAGATCGAAGACCACGAGATGTCTAGATCGAGGCCTAGATTGAAACCGGAACCCCTAGCAACTTGAATGACCGCTGGCGGTGCACCGCCGTCTTCTCACCACCCTCCCGCCGAAGGATATCAGGTCCCGACCGGCCGGCCGCGCCGCCCTTGCCCTCCGCCAGTGCCCACCTCCTCCCATGAAGCGCCGCCGAGAGCACCTCTTGCCCATCCTCGAATGGACGGGACGGGCGCCGCCGCCGCTGCCGAGGTCGATGACAGCAGCGGCTGCCAGAGATCACGGTGGCAGTGTAGACTAGAGTTCGGGGCTATGAGGCCTCCGGAGCCGTTCGAGAGAGGAGTGACTCAGGAGGGGAGAGGGGCTATTTCCGGTTGGGGACACTACTCCAGGAGTGCAAAACTTGTGTCCTTTCTTGTCGTAGGCATGTTTTCCACTGTCCTTTGATGGTGGTTTTGTTTGTATAGTGATTATCTAAGACAAGTTTAAGTAGAAGTATTAGGTTGTCTTCTTGATTTTCCCTTTTCTAGTGGTGAGTGAAGTCTAATTTAGACCTTGAAGTTGTAGCGGTTGTGGAAAATGAATCCTTACGTTTTAATCCATGAAATTTATACCCTGTGTTCTTTGATCCCTGTCTAAATGAACCTTCACCCCTTTTAGGAGGGGATTTGGTGACGTGGCATAGGAAGTCCGGGATTGTTGACTTTGACCTAATTAAATATTGCCATGCCGGTGTACCCATATGTGGGTCTAATTGTCAGCGTGTTGAGAAAGAAATACCGGAAGGTTGCAGGCAAAAAATGAACGGATGTCACTGGCGAGGGAGGGTTCGAGAGCATCAAACCGAGCTGACCGCCGGACCATCCTGCTCTATGTGTCGGAAGATATACTTGTATTCCATATTATGCAATAGCATGCCCACGGAAATGCTGGTATTTATCCAATCTCTCTAGATCGCCATGCAGTGGCTGGTGACTACTAGCCGTCCTGGATCTGTACTACTGCTTGCCAGTGACGACGTAGTCCAGCCGTCGCAGGCGCACCTGCATGCTCCGACGAGTGCGATTAAACTGCTCCGACGCGAAGCTGGCTCCAGTTGCTTCGGTATCTTGCCCAAATCAATCAGCTCTGTATGTTTGAAGCTAAGCTTCTACGTATGTCTTCTTCTTTTCTTTGTATGGGTACTTGCATCTCGGCGGACTGCATCGATTCAGCAGTGGTGCGTGTTGGTTCGATCTAAAAGGCTTAACAGGCCTGTTGGATCTAACAGTATTAACAGAAAAAAAGGAGAAATAAAGATAACGTTAAGAGGCCGACGCACCAACGAGCTTAGCCTCGATCTAACTGATGCGCCTTGATTGGGGGCGTCTAAAACCAACTCAGGTTTGGGTCCCCTGTAACCAGCGCGACATATAAGGAAAGAGGAGCTTCGGTCTTGGCGATTGACAGAGTTTACGCTTCAATCTCTAGTTCCCCGAAATTCCATCCACTCTAATCTGATCTGGGGGAGTGCTGCTGCGACGGGAAGGCACTGCCTCTCCGCTGCCGTGCCAGGCCAGTGCCGGTGGCGGCCTGAAGGGATCAGGACGTCTAGGAGGTCTTCTTTCACCACATCGTCATGCAACCTAGCCTGCAACGAGCAGGCGATCATGTCAACGACAATAGGCAGTAATGATCTATTCTCATCTTTGTTTGGACTAGATGCAATCTACTTCCTGCTCATGACATCCTAGTGATGCAAATTATCCAACAATGCGTATTCGTGCATGTATCGATCCAGCAGCAGCGACGGGCATTTAGTCGAACAGCTTGGTTGCAGCAGCGGAATTCGAACAGGCATGCATGCCGCCGGCCTCGGCCGCGAGGACGCCAGTGTTTGACGACATATGCTTGGTCATGTGCGTGTTGCAATGTGCTGGGCGGGACATGGTGGCTGTGTGTCCTAGATCGAAAGCAAACGGAGGCCGCCGGCTTCCATCTGCTGAGAGGGCGCGCGTGGATTTAGAAGGTCATGATCGTCACCGGCGAGCGGCACGCGCACCTCTTTTTTACGAGAGAATTTCTTATTTAGCCTTTTCTTAAAACTTGCTTCTCTTTTTTGCCCTTAAAAATATTTTTTCCCCTTTTATGACACTTTAATTTTATTTTGTTTCTTGCATGATACTTCTGTTAACTTTGACCACTAACACCGTGAAGTGTAACATGATATGTCATTTTTACACCTACTTTAGCTCACTGGTAAAAAACAATCTCCAACGCAGCTTCTCTCCACTCCATCCGAGCTACGGCGGTAGTTGTACGAGGCAAATAGCCGCGGCTGCACGAGGCCAAGACATTGATAAAGTGATATATCGGACGGCAAGACCGATGTTGTTGCTGCGGATTGCGGGCGAACGACGGCCTGTGGCCATAAGGCCAACTTCAGCGCGCGATTCCATTTGGACGTCCGTTTGGTTCGGATTCTATCCGTTTGGGGCGGGCGATCGGGTCGTGTCCGGACTTGTCCTGAGATGCGGTGGTCGTGCGCCCAACGCGCGGACGCATCATGTCCGTCCACGTCAAATATCAATTGTCTCGAACAAAAATAGTTTTAACAACCCAATCGAAATTGTCTCGAATAAAATAGTTTTACAACCAAATCGAAATTGTCTCGAATAAAATAGTTTTACAACCAAATCGAAATTGTCTTGAATAAAGATAATTAAGCAATACATCTATTGATTTTCAATGTGATCTCACATGTGCTCAACCAAGTCATTTTGAAGCTGCAAATGAGTGTGCCAATCACGGATTTCACGATGGAATTGGATAAACTGCTCAAATGTGGCCGGTTGTTGGTGCATGGGCTCAACATTGTTACCTTGAAAATCAAATCCTTGGTCGAAAATGGAGTCATCGCGCTCGTCCTCGACGATCATGTTGTGCTTGATCACACAAGCAGTCATCACCTCCCAAAGCTTCCCTTCATCCCATGTCAACGCAGAATTTCGAATGATACCCCATCAGGATTGAAGCACACCAAAAGTACGCTCCACATCCTTTCTAGCACTCTCTTGCATTTATGCACATCTCTGTCTTTTCTCACCTTGGGGGTTCAAGATTGTCTTCACAAAAGTTCACCACTTAGGATATATACCATCAGCCAGGTAGTATCCCTTGTTGTAGTGGTGGTCATTGATCTCAAAGTTGACAGGTGGGGAGTGGCCTTCTGCAAGCCTAACGAACAGTGGGGAACGCTACAGCACGTTGATATCATTATGAGAACCGGCCATGTCGAAGAAAGAATGCCATATCCAAAGATCGTGCGAAGCCACCGCTTCTAATATGACAGTGCACACTTTCACATGCCCCTTGTACTGGCCCTGCCAAGCAAATGGACAATTCTTCCATTCACAGTGCATACAATCTATGCTGCCAAGCATGCCTGGAAAGCCTCTATAGGCGTTGATCGCCAACAACCTTTCTGTGTCAGCGACATTTGGCTGTTTCAAGTACTCGGGGCCAAACACCGCTACCACGGCCTTGCAGAAGTTGTACATTGACAGCAGACATGTGGACTCACTCATGTGCACGTACTCATCCACAAGATCGCTTGGAATTCCATATGCAAGCATGCGAATGGTGGCGATGCATTTCTGATAAGAGGAGAATCCAAGCTTGCCAAGGGCATCCGTTTTGCACTCAAAGAATGGGTCATGCTGAACCACTCCCTCACGGATGCGATTGAACACATGCCTTGACATACGAAAACGACGACGGAATTTTTCCGGTTTGAAGAGTGCGGTATTCTCAAAGTAATCAACATAGAGCAAGGACTGGCCTCTTTCTCTTTGACGGTCCAGGTTGGGCACATGGCCATGCATTGACCCCCTGTATCGAGGCCGCTGCCTTTGAATGTCGTCATGAACGACCACTGCAGCCACCACAAGTTCTTCGTCATCCGAGGACGAATCATCCGATGAACAAATGAAGTGGCTGAAGAAAAATTCATCTCCACTGTCCATACCTTTGTGGGCAAAGTGTTAAACACCTCGCGGTCGTGATGGCGAAGAGGCCGCGAATCACCTCGAGGCAGCGGGGGTGGATGGCGGCCGGCTACAGGTCGCTCTGTAGCGCCCTTGACGGAAGCTGCTGTTGCCGATGGGCGTCGTCGGCGGTCGTATCCCCTCTGTGACCGAATCCGACGGTGACGGCCAAAACACCTCTGAACGATGGCCAAAACTCCTACCAAAGGGCGGGCGTGGTGGTGGCCATGGTGAGACGTGTTTTGGTATGGATGACCGATGGGTGAGCAGCGAGAAGGCGGCCGGATAATAGTGGCGGCGCCGGCGGCGGGGTCAGGCGAGGAAGGGCCGATGAGGCTTGGGGGTGAATGAATCGGCAGAGTCCTTGACAGACGGGCCAGGGGAGGACAAGGGCGTGCGTCCCGCCCGTCCACACGCTATCCAATTCTCCCCAAACGCCGCGTAAGTTTGGGCTGGAAATGGATCAAAAACGGACGAAAAATGGACATTTATCCGTTTGGATCGTGCGATGGAGTTGAACTAACATGTGTGGCGCACTATGCATGTGGTGCGCTATTAATGGCCATATTACTAATGGCGCACCTGGTGTGTGGTGCGTCATTACTAGTTGTGTCTTGGCCCCACACCCCTCCCCAGACTTAGCAGTGGCGCACCAGGTGGAAGTGCGCCATTACTAGTTTTAATTATTAATGGCGCACCACACCCACGGTGTGCCACTACTAACAAATTTTTTTCAATTTTTTTTTCAAAACTAGTAATGGCGCACCATGCACCAGGTGCGCCATTAGTAACCCTGGTTACCAATGGCTCATTCTTAGGAGGTGCGCCATTGGTAACCTGAGAGCAGCTAGATATTTAATTTTTTACAGCCACCTACCATACTCACTTTCCCCACTTCATTCTCTCCACCTCTAGCTACCAAGCTTGGTCTCGGCTGCCTCCTCCTCCTCACCTTATTTGCACCATAGATTCACCCAAATTAAGTGGTTAAATTTCCTTTTTTTGATAGGTAAGTAAGGGAAAAGCTTTCTTTATGTTCTAGATCTACTTTTTTCTCCCTCCAACGTACACACTTTTTATGGCCTAGATCTACGTATTTTTGTGGTGCGCCATTGATTGTGGTGATGACCCTCCCCTAAATGTTGCCAATATTTTGCCGGAATGTTGATTCATTTCTGTTTCGGCGAGAATTTGGCACTATGCATTCTTTTTGGTCCTATTTTTAGGCAAAGTCATGCCAATTTTTTTTGGTTCTAAAATATCGTTTTGCTCTACCCCGCAGGCGACCATGGTCCGCACGATGACCGAAGGCATCGTGAATAGATTTTTGAGCTCCGCGAAGGCCGGGATGCTTCAAAAGAACGAGACGGAGATAAGATGTCCGTGTCGAAGATGCAAGCTGAAGAGCCTTATGGACCCAGAGTCCAGACAGGTGCGGGACCACCTGCTCGTGCGTGGTTTCATGGATGGCTATCGGTGGCAAGGTGATGAAGATGATTATGAAGTCATCCATGGAGGTCGGGCAAGAAATAAGGAAGGGCAACAAGACAATAGTGGCGAGGGCGGGCGAGAAGACGAAGAATCTCTAGGACATGATCACGAAGTAGATGCAGGACACAGTCATCATGTAGAAGGTGCCGGACATGATGATGAGGAAGATCAATACGAAGGGCATGATCATGAAGATGAAGATGCCAGAGCAGACGACGATGGACCATTGATGGGCTGGGTGCAGGACCCTCATATTCAAGAGCTGCTTCTCAAGCAGACGGGTAACGCAAGAGCTGCCACCCAAGAGAAAGCCAAGCTGGATCAACTAGAGATAGACGCGGTTACTCCATTGTATGAAGGATGCATGCCCGAGGATACACGCCTAAAAGTAACGCTCATGGCTCTGGAGATGAAGGTAAAACACAAAATGACCGACGCATGCTTCGACGAGAACATGTCATTCTGGCACGAATGTCTTCCCAAGGGGAACAAGTGCCCCACCAGTTTGGAGGAGGCGAAGAAAATCGTGTGTCCTCTGGATTTACCGCACGTGAAATACCATGTGTGCATGAATGATTGCATCATTTATCGGGACGAGCACGCGGAGTCTACCATATGTCCGGTGTGCGGCGTCACTCGATACAAGAAGAGGAAGAAAGCTCCTCGAAAAGTGGTGTGGTACTTTCCGATCACTCCTTGTCTGCAACGGTATTTCACGGACCCTAAGCTAGCAAAGCTCCTGCGTTGGCACGCGGATAGGGAGGAGAAGAAGCGAGAAGATGACGGAAATGATCCGGAGATAAATAAAAAAGACAAGATGCTGAGTCACCCTAAGGATGCGAGCCAGTGGCAAGTGTTGAACTTCGAACACCCAGAATTTGGGGACGATCCAAGGAACATCGTGCTGGGTGCGAGCACCGATGGAGTCAATCCGTTTGGCAGCCAGAGAAGCACACATAGCACCTGGCCTGTGTTTGTGTGGATGTACAACCTTCCCCCCTGGATGTGCATGAAGAGGAAGTACATTCACATGAGTATGCTAATTGAAGGGCCAAAACAACCAGTGAACAACATCAATCTGTATCTGGGGCTGCTGAAAGAGGAGCTAGACACGCTATGGAAAATGCCAGCCAATACGTGGGACACCGCAGCGAAACAATATTTCCCTATGAGAGCCGCACTGCTCACGACGGTGCACGACTTTCTCGGTTACGGATATGTCGCGGGGTAGGTGGTCCACGGATTTAGTGCATGCGTCAGGTGCATGGATGACACAACGTATCGCCAGCTAGATAGAGATCCCGGGTCTTCGAAAACCATGTTCATGGGACATCGAAGGTGGCTTCGCGACGATGACGCATGGAGAAAATGCAAGGATCTGTTTGATGGTGAAACCGAACCCCGAAGACCCCCATGTACGAGGAGCGGCAAGGAAATAGACGAGCTGTTGAAAAATTGGAAAGAGTGCCCACCGCCGGGAAAGAAGCGAAAGGCGACAGAGCCGCTGCTGAAGGTATGGAAAACGAGGTCTGTTTTCTGGGACTTGCCGTACTGGAAGATCCTCCGTGTGCCTCATAGCCTTGATGTCATGCATATCACGAAGAACGTGTGAGAGAGTTTGTTTGGTACCCTACTCAACATGCCAGAGAGGACCAAAGATGGGCCGAAAGCAAGGGCAGACTTGCAATCAATGGGCATCAGGGAGGAGCTTCACGCAAAATGCCCTAATGATGATGATGATGATGATGATGAGGCGAAGGACATGGAAAGTCGTCACAACAAAGGCAAAAAGGCCAAGAAGATCGAATATGAATGCCCTCCCGCGTGCTTCACTCTAAGTCAGAAGGAGATCGAGCAGTTTTTCACCTGCCTCGTAGGAGTAAAACTTCCTTACGGTTACGTGGGGAAGATAAGAAGATACCTAGACTCAGCGAAGCAGAAGTTCAGCGGGATGAAGTCTCACGACTGTCACGTGCTGATGACGCAGATACTTCCAGTTGCAATCCGTGGGATCATGGACGCGCACGTCCATGAAACGCTATTTGGCCTATGCAACTTTTTCGACGTCATCTCTCGGAAGTCGGTTGGCGTGAAGCAACTCAGAAGGCTACAGGAAGAGATCATAGTGATACTATGCGATCTTGAGATGTACTTCCCGCTCGCATTCTTCGACGTTATGGTGCATATGCTGGTCCATATCGTGGAGGATATCATCCAACTCGGGCCGACGTTCCTACACAGCATGATGCTGTTCGAAAGGATGAATGGTGTCATCAAAGGATACGTTCGCAACAGGGCACGTCCAGATGGAAGCATAGCCAAGGGCTTTCTGACCGAAGAGTGCATCTCCTTCTGCATGGATTATCTAGGCATCGAGAACCCCGTTGGTCTGCCCGTCAACAGGCACCTCGGCAGGCTCGCTGGATGGGGTCACCGCGAGGGTCGCCGCGAAATGCATGTCGACTTCAAGGGTCGACTCGCCGACTTTGAAAGAGCAAACCTAGTCACGCTACAACACATAGAAGTGGTCAATCCTTGGGTGGTAGAGCACAAAACCTTTATTGAGAAGACGTACAATGACCGAGGCCAACGGAGGACGAACGAAGATATAATCAAAGAGCACAACTCATGTTTCTCGCGTTGGTTCAAGGACATGCTCTCTATCGTACCCTTTACATGAGGATTCTTCCATAGAAGAAAAACTCATATTCGCCTTGTCACAGGGCGCCGAGCATAACCTGATGACCTATGAGGCGTACGATATCAACGGCTACACATTCTACACCGAGGAAAAGGACATGAAGAGAGATTATCAGAACTCCGGGGTAACGATGGAATCCTACACCGGTAACGACAAGGACAGATACTACGGAAGGATCGAGGAGATCTGGGAGCTAAGCTACGCTGGAGAGAAGGTCCCGATGTTCCGTGTCAGATGGGCCAAGAGCGTCCTAAAAGAATACCGGTATTTCACCACCATGGTTATACCCGAAGCCAAATCCAAGACCGCGGGCGCAAACGTCACCGCGAAAAACGAGCCATGGGTACTGGCTTGCCAAGTGGACCAATGCTTCTTCATTATCGACCCGTCAAAGCCCACTCGTGTTGTCGTGAGGAGAGGCAAAAGGAACATCATCGGAATGGATGGAGTCGCCAATGAGCAAGACTTCGACAAGTACGGTGACCCGAAGATGGAAGATGACGACGACGATGAAGTACCATACACCACAAGAAGAAGCAGGACCACCCTACCTAAAGGACGTCCGTTCAAGAGAAGAACTCAAGGGGTTCCGGGGCTAAATTATTCAACCGCGAGAAAGAAGGGCAAGAAGATTGTGAAAATATAGCGAATCACAATGCTTTTGCATGTGTGCAAAAAACCCTACTCTTTTTACCTAAGTAGCACCTGACCATAAGAATTCTACATGTGGTTCCTACGCAATAGATAACTTTGTATCATAGTGAACCAACTACACAACAACCACCAACATACACACTTTGTATCATACCATGTCATATAATTCTAAATTATTACATGCAAACTAAAATCCAAAAAAATAAAAAAAGTTAGTAATGGCGCACTAGGAGAAGGTGCGCCATGTTGGAATATGCCCTAGAGGCAATAATAAATTAGTTATTATCATATTTCCTTGTTCATGATAATCGTTTATTATCCATGCTATAAATTGTATTGATCGGAGACTTAGATGCATGTGTGGATACATAGACAAAACCATGTCCCTAGTATGCCTCTAATGGACTAGCTCGTTGATCAAAGATAGTTAAGGTTTCCTAGCCGTGGACATGAGATGTCATTTGATAATGGGATCACATCATTAGGAGAATGATGTGATGGACAAGACCCAAACTACAAACGTAGCATATGATCGTGTCAGTTTATTGGTACTGTTTTCCGCATGTCAAGTATATGTTCCTATGACCATGAGATCATGCAACTCACGGATATCGGAGGAGTGCCTTGTGTGTATCAAACGTCGCAACATAATTGGGTGACTATAAAGGTGCTCTACAGGTATCTCCGATGGTGTCTGTTGAGTTGGCATGGATCGAGACTGGGATTTGTTACTCCGTGTGACGGAGAGGTATCTCGGGGCCCACTCGGTAATGCAACATCACAATGAGCCTTGTAAGAAATGTGACTAATTGTTAGTTGCGGGATCTTGTATTACGGAACGAGTAAAGAGACTTGCCGGTAACGAGGTTGAACTAGGTATGGAGATGCCGACGATCGAATCTCGGGCAAGTAACATACCGAAGAACAAAGGGAACGTTATACGGGATTAACTGAATCCTTGACATAGAGGTTCGACCGATAAAGATCTTCGTAGAATATGTAGGAACCAATGTGGACGTCCAGGTCCCACCATTGGTTATTGACCGTAGAGGTGTCTTGGTCATGTCTACATAGTTCTCGAACCCGCAGGGTCTGCACACTTAAGGTTTGGTGACGTTTCAGTAGTGTAGAGTTATGTGTGGTGGTGACCGAAGGTTGCTCGGAGTCCCGGATGAGATCCTGGACGTCACTAGGAGCTCCGAAATGGTCCGGAGGTAAAGATTCATATATAGGAAGTCCCAGTTTGGTCGCCGAAAAAGTTTCGGGCTCATCGGTAGTGTACCGGGAGTGCCGGTAGTGTACCGGGAGACCTCAGGGAGGGGTATTTCGACCCCAGAGGGTCCATGGGATGTGGAGAGTGATAACCAGCCCTTAGTGGGCTGGATAAACATCCACAACAAGGCCCATGGCGCAGGAGGCAAATGTCCTAAAGGAAAAGGTGGAAAAAAGGCTAAAAAGGAAGAGTCCTACTCCTACTAGGACTCCTCCCCCTCTAGCCGGCTGACTCCTAGGAGGCCTTGGGCTGGCGCCAAGGCTGCCTCTCCCTCCCTCCTATATATACAGGTGGAATAGAGGGTTTTTGCACAGATTTTACGGCCACGTGCTACCCGTTTCACCGGTGCTCCTCTAGATTGGTTTTCTGCAGTGCTTAGGCGAAGCCCTGCCGGAATTGCTACACCACCATCACCGGAGCGCCGTCACGCTGCCGGTGAAATTAATCTCCCCTCCACCTCATCTTGCTGGATCAATACGGTGGAGATCATCATCATGCTGCATATGTGCTGAACGCGGAGGTGCCGTCCGTTCGGCGCTAGATCGGAAGGACCGTGATCGAGATCACGAGACAGTTCGTGATAAGATCGCGGAACAGATCATGATGAGTTCGCGGGACAGATCGTGATCAAGATTGTGAGACGAATCGTGATGAGTTCGCGGGACGGATCATGATTGGATCGCGGGACGGATCGTGATGAGATCGAGGCACGCTCGGCGATTTGGATCGCGAAGATGTTCGACTACACCAACCGCGTTTCTTAACGCTTCCCGCTTAGCGATCTACAAGGATACGTAGATCCACTCTCCCTCTCGTAGATGCTCATCACCATGGATAGATCTGCGTGTGCATAGAAATTTTTTTGTTTCCCATGCGATGTTCCCCAACAGTGGCATCATGAGCTAGGTCTATGTGTAGATGAGATCTCGAGTAGAACACAAAGAGTTTGTGGGCGTTGATGCTTAGATTGCTTCCTCCCTTGGTCAGATTTTGGTTCAACGGGATTGTGAGATGAAGCGGCCCGGACCAACATTACTCGTACGCTTACGAGAGGCCGGTTCCCTCAACCGCAACTTGTTGCATAGATGGTTTGCGGGTGCCAGTTTCTCTCACTTTAGTTGGATCGGATTCGACAAAGGCGGTCCTTGAGAAGGTTGAAAAGCAACTAGTGTATCACCGTTGTGGTTTTTGCGTAGGTGAGAATTGTTCTTGCTAGATACCCGTAGCAGCCATGTAAAACATGCAACAACAATTAGAGGACGTTTAACTTGTTTTTGCAGGGTATGTTGTGATATGATATCGCCAATTACATGATGTGATATATGTGATGTATGAGATGCTCATGTGATGTATAGATTATCACGACTTGCATGTCGATGAATACGGCAACCGGCAGGAGCCATAGGGTTGTCTTTAATTATTGTATGACCTGCGTGTCAATCATTAAGCGCTATGTAATGCTTTACTTTATCGCTAAATGGTAGCAATAGTAGTAGAAGCATGCAGGGCGTGACAACCCCGATTGCGACACGTTGATGGAGATCAAGATGATGGAGATCATGGTGTAATGCCGGTGACGATGGAGATCATGCCGGTGCTTTCAAGATGGAGATCTAAAGCAGAAGTTCATGGCCATATCATGTCACTTATGAATTGCATGTGATGTTAACCCTTTTATGCACCTTGTTTTGCTTAGTACGACGGTAGCATTATAAGGTGATCCCTCACTTAGATTTCAAGATAAATTGTGTTCTCCCCGAGTGTGCACCGTTGCGAAAGTTCGTCGTGTTGAGACACCACGTGATGATTGGGTGTGATAGACTCTACGTTCACATACAACGGGTGCAAGCCAGTGTTGCATGCGCAGAACACTCGGGTTAAACTTGACGAGCCTAGCATGTACAGACATGGCCTCGAAACACAAGAGACCGAAAGGTCGAACATGAGTCATATAGTAGATATGATCAACATGATGATGTTCACCATTATAACCACCTCAACTCACGTGATGATCGGACTTGAGTTGGTGAATTTGGATCATGTATCACTCGAATGACCGGAGGGATGTCAATTTGAGTGGGAGTTCTTAAGTAATATGATTAATTGAACTCATTATCATCAACATAGTCAGTAGTGTCTTTGCAAATTATGTTGTAGATTACTTGCTTGCGCTGTAGCTCCCTTGAATTTTTATATGTTCCTAGAGAAATAGAGTTGAAAGATGATGGTAGCAATATTGCGGATTGGATCCGTGATCTGAGGATTGTCCTCGTTGCTGCACAGAAGGCTTATGTCCTTAATGCACCGCTCGGTGCGCCAACCCCTCTAGCGTCGTCTGTAGATGTTGTGAACATCTGACAGGTACGTGCTGATGACTAGTTGATAGTTTAGTGCGTCATGCATTACGGCTTAGAATTGAGGCTTCGAAACGTTTTGAACGTCACGGAACATATGAGATGTTCTAAGAGCTGAAATTAGGATCTCAGGCTCGTGCCCGTGTTGCGAGATATGAGATCTCCAACAAGATTCTTTGCCTGCAAGATGAACGAGAATAGCTCAATCGTTGAGCATGTGCTCAGATTGTCTGGGTGCTACTAGAACTTGGTGATGAACTATAAAATGCACAGATTTTACGGCCACGTGCTACCAGTTTCACCGGTGCTCCTCTAGATCGGTTTTCTGCAGTGCTTAGGCGAAGCCCTGCTGAAATTGCTACACCACCATCACCGGAGCGCCATCATGCTGCTGGTGAACTTTCTCTCCCCTCCAGCTCATCTTGCTGGATCAAGACGGTGGAGATCGTCATCAAGCTGCACGTGTGCTGAACGCGGAGGTGCCGTCCGTTCGGCGCTAGATCGGAAGGACCGTGATCGAGATCATGAGACAGTTTGTGATAAGATCGTGGAACAGATCGTGATGAGTTCGCGGGACAGATCGTGATCAAGATCGTGAGACGAATCGTGATGAGTTCGCGGGACGGATCGTGATGAGATCGCGGGACGCTCGGCGATTTGGATCGCGAAGATGTTCGACTACACCAACCGCATTTCTTAACGCTTCCCGCTTAGCGATCTACAAGGGTACGTAGATCCACTCTCCCTCTCGTAGATGCTCATCACCATGGATAGATCTGCGTGTGCGTAGGAATTTTTTTGTTTCCCATGCGACGTTCCCCAACACGCCATTGCTATCACTGTTTCTATGGCGCACCCCTAAAAGGTGTGCCATTGATATACCAATAAAAAAATGTTAGTAATGGCACACCAGGAGGAGGTGCGCCATTGCTATCACTGTTTTTATGGCGCACCCCTGAAAGGTGCGCCATTGCTAACCCTCCCCCACTACGGCCTTTTCCCTCCCTCCCTCCCCTTCCTATCACTGTTTCACAACCGGCCCTCCCACCCCCGCTCCGCCGTCGCCTCCCACCCCTCCCTCGCCGCCATCGACTGCGTCTCCGTCACTGGATCCCTCGCCGCCGCCCACCGGAGCCCGCCTCGCCACCTACCTACCTGCTCCCTCCCCCCTACGGTAAGCGCCTCTCTACCTGCTCCCTCCCCCCTTCCAGCATGCTATTACCATCCGGCTCCGTCGTCGCGACCGTCAACGACGGATCCGCGTCCACGGCGGCGATGTGCTCTGACAAGTGAGGTCCTTCCCCTGCCTCTTCCTTATACTGGTCGAGGCAGGAGCTTTTTTCTCCTGTGCCAACTGCCAAGCCAGCACAAGAACCTGCTATTCCCCTGGTTCTGCAGACTTCTGAATCCTAGTATACCAATTATAACGATAGAGATAACAAAAACATATTGTTTTGGTATGAAAACTCATGTCAAGATCTCATGCGGTATATAAAGATGTTTATTCATTGAGACCTACTGCAATGTACCGATAAGAAATAGTTTGTATTAGGCAGCGTGTGAGTATAGGAGACGCTTTCTTTCTGTAGGTTTACTAGTCCAAAAAAAATCCAGACTCTGTTTTTGCACGCGACTGTAACTACGGAAAAGCACTGTCACTTGTCTAAAAGCCAATAACTCCAGACTTGGCCCAACACCTTAGCCAACAGTAATTGGAAGAGAGACCATAATTACTTTAGAAAGTTACTATAAATTGCTTGCATTCTAATATAAATTTTCATTTGGAGTTCACATGAGTATGTATATGCTTTGTGTTATCGTTGTCGTTTAAGCGCTTTATGTCCTTGTCCCAAGTACCAACTAGTAGCTGCCTTTTCTTTAGGGCGATGAAAACTACATGTCATTGTCACTTCCATTCCGCAGAACAACTCGCCTATCGGGTTTGAATTTCTCTCATCGTTTTGTGCCTACTTTGCCATGGCCACATGCACCTAAATTTGTAAAGGCTACCATGATGAGCCTCTTGCAAGACAAGATGTGACAAATCATAAAGGTTCAGGTTCTACAATTTCACTAGATATTAGACTGGCACATATAATGCATTGTCAATAACATTCATCAAAATAAAGGGGGTATCTCTAGGTAATAAAGGTAGAAAAGGGAAAGCTCACAAGTATATCTGGTACTCCTGCCAATATATGCTTTTGGGCAGAATGAAAAAGGCTGGGAAAGGTTTCTTGAGGAGTTCATGGTATTTAATCATTGGCGACCTTAAGGTGTAAGTAAATATTGAGCATGTAGAGGGATAAAGGACTACTGCCATCCTTTTGCCTTTAATCTTTCGATTTTAACAAGAGAAAGTAGAGTTGACATCTTTGCCCTTTTGATGATCAAAGCTGCCTTTCATTTTCCTCCCCTCTTTTCTTTTCAAAAGAGCCAGCCAGACAAAATCATGTTAACTAATCTTCGCACTTCAAACTAATTAGAAACATAATTTGCAACCATGATCAAGCTAAGGTAGGATGAGGGAATAGGTAAAGTTTAAACGGTAAAGCCGCTGACCAACAACATGAAGTACACATTTTTTTTGTTTTCATGGCCTGCTATGAGGTGTTGATTATACATTTTTTGATCTGTAAAAGGACAGATACTTGCAATCATCTATAAATTGGAAAAAAACTGATGTTTTATATCATCTGATGCGCGCCGGGCGCGCGCGGGGGGGGGGGGGGGGTCACAGTAATTTGTCCTAGGACTAGGACCATATTGTCATGGTATCATAACCTATATATTGACACATATGCATGTTTTTTATACATGTGAAATTTGGTAAGGAAAGATGATAATTTGGGTTCCTATATGCACATCAACCTTATGATCAGCTGGGCATGACACATTGAAGCTACAGATTAAGTTGAATGCTGTTGTTGATAATTTGGCTCAAGCAGGTCACTCGCCTGAGCTTGATGATCACTTGTTCAGGGGCGCCAAAACTGAACTGAGGCTCCTTCAGTTCAATATTTTGTGCAGGGACAAATAGTTACCCCTTTCTCCTGAAATGTTGATTAATTTCTGTTTCGGTTGAGAATGGGGCACTCCTAGGTCAAGAAAATTAGCAAAGGTCATGCCCAATTTTCTTGACCTAGAAGGTGCCCGATTCTCAACCAAAAAAAATTTAATCAACATTTTGCATGTTTTATTCTCAGTTCTCCTCTAAATCTGAGAAGAATAGATACTACCCTGATCTCATCCAATAACTCTAGTAGCCTTTTTTCCTATTTAGAGCGAACATGGCCGACAACGATGAGGCCGGTGGTTCGGGCAAGCCATTCTGGGAGCTGTCCCAAGAGATGGAGGAAGAACCTCACCGCTATGAGGACGCCGCGGAAGACACCGATCCCGACTACACAACCCCTAGTGGCGTCTGGGATGACACCACTGATGGTGCCGCCGGGGATGCCACCACTGATGATGGCAGCAAACACACAGATGGTAGCCAACCGAAGAGGCAACACAAGGACCGGCGCCCGAACATGCTCGACACCATCAAGGAGGAATTTACTGAAGTGTCCTCTAGTGGGCATCCAACGACGCCCAAAGAATTATTCCGTGGGTACGCGGGACAACTCGGGTGCATTCTTCGGAGCACCGTCTCGATCAACACCGAGAACCTAAGGCATCCTGACCGAGGGAATTTGCGCAACCTCCTCTTCACGAAGCTGCACGAACGATACAAGTTCCCCGGTGACTTCGCAAACACACGCCTCTCAGGGAATAAAGTCAACAGTGCCGCCCTCACGAAGATGAGCACGGCCCTGGCTACTTGGAGAGCCGCAGTGAAGAGAAGGATTCTAAGTGGTGATAGTTATGAGAAGATCAAGGCCACAGATCCTTCGATCAGCGAAGAGGACTACCTGAAGTTCAAGATCAAGTGCGAGAGCAACACATCCGCGGAATCAAGTCCAGTGGGGGAAAGATATGCGGGACTTGAACTTAGGGGTCCACAAACTCGGTCCTGGCGGTTACAGAGTGGCGGAATCTAAATGGGACAAGAAGGACGCGGAGCATGCCGCGCAAGGCCTACCGCCCCTCTTTAATAAATACCATGAAAAGCAGACCAGGAACTATGTCAGGGCCCGGTACAAGGTGGACCCGGTAACAGGGGAGCTTACCACGGATCCGAAGGTGAAGGAGATTGAGCGTGTTCTGGTAAGGAATACACCCCCGCGTAATTACCTCCATATGGTTGCATTATAATTAATGAAGCCAAATTTCTAAATGGTTCACGTTCCTTCCGCATGAAACTGAAAGCAGTAGCGCGGGGTCTTAGAGCTCCCCGCCTTCTGCCCCTTGGGACACCTCTTTAAATAGGGCGTTGAACATTCTGAAACAAAAGGATAAGTTTAGTAAGCCATCATCAGTTGGTCGTGTGGCCGGCGAAGGCTTGTCCACGAAATGGTCGGAATACTATAAGGCTGGGCGAAAGGAGAGAAAGACCAGCTCGGAAAGCCAGGAGCGCGAGGTTAAAGAACTCAAGGCACAAGTGGCGCGGATTCCAGAGATAGTCCAAGAGCAAGTGCGAGACCAACTGGGAGCGATGATCACCGCCATTATGCCTTCCTTGCTTGAGGGGCTGCGGGGGTGGATTGCGGGCAGCCAACAGAGTCCGCCTCCGATTCCTAGCTTCACGGGCAGCAACTCACACAACGCGCCGGCAATGATGTCTCCGGCAGAGGCGGCATTGGTGTCTCCGGAGGAGGCTGCATTGGTGTCTTTGGCGGAGGCGGCATTGGTGTCTCCGGCGTCGGCGCCGGTATTGGACCTTAATGCACCCGGGTGTGGGAAGAATACGTTGGCCGGCACCTCGGTAGCAAGCGGCCCCTCCGTCACTTGCACGCCCATTGTTGGCGGTGCCTCGACATTAGCCGAGCTCGACACCATCACGGTAACTAAGCCTCGGCCGATGACTACTTCATCTCCTTGACTTTGACTGGGCATCCTTGACGTCCTACATGTTTTCTCAGGGCGCCGCCAACGTTCCATGCACTCTCCTGCACTTCGTGGACGGCGAGTTGATCGATGTCGCCAAGGCCAAAATCGTTGAACCGGGAAACCGCGTGTTCCACGGTAATCCGATGCCACCCACCTGTTGGAAATATGCCCTAGAGGCAATAATAAAATGGTTATTATTGTATTTCCTAGTTCATGATAATTGTCTATTGTTCATGCTATAATTGTGTTAACCGGAAACCGTAATACATGTGTGAATACATAGACCACAACGTGTCCCTAGTGAGCCTCTAGTTGGCTAGCTCGTTGATCAATAGATGGTCTCGGTTTCATGACCATGGACATTGGATGTCGTTGATAACGGGATCACATCATTAGGAGAATGATGTGATGGAAAAGACCCAATCCTAAGCATAGCACAAGATCGTGTAGTTCGTTTGCTAAAGCTTTTCAATGTCAAGTGTCATTTCCTTAGACCATGAGATTGTGTAACTCCCGGATACCGTAGGAATGCTTTGGGTGTGCCAAACGTCACAACGTAACTGGGTGGCTATAAAGGTACGCTACGGGTATCTCCGAAAGTGTCTGTTAGGTTGACACGAATCGAGACTGGGATTTGTCACTCCGTGTGACGGAGAGGTATCTCTGGGCCCACTCGGTAAGACATCATCATTATGAGCTCAATGTGACTAAGGACTTAGTCACGGGATGATGTATTACGGAACGAGTAAAGAGACTTGCCGGTAACGAGATTGAACAAGGTATGGGGATACCGACGATCGAATCTCGGGCAAGTACCATACCGATAGACAAAGGGAATTGTATACGGGATTGATTGAATCCCTGACATCGTGGTTCATCCGATGAGATCATCGTGGAGTACGTGGGAGCCAACATGGGTATCCAGATCCCGCTGTTGGTTATTGGCCGGAGAGGTGTCTCGGTCATGTCTACGTGTCTCCCGAACCCGTAGGGTCTACACACTTAAGGTTCGATGACGCTAGGGTTATAGGGAAATAGTGTACGTGGTTACCGAAGGTTGTTCGGAGTCCCGGATGAGATCCCGGACGTCACGAGGAGTCCCGGAATGGTCCGGAGACGAAGATTGATATATAGGAAGTGAGGATTTGGTTACCGGAAGTGTTCCGGGTGTCACCGGTAGTGTACCGGGACCACCGGAAGGGTTCCGGGGGTCCACCAAGTGGGCCCACCTGCCCCGGAAGGTTCCGTGGGCTAAGAGTGGGAGGGAGCCAGCCCCTAGGTGGGCTGGTGCGCCTCCCACCCCAGCCCAAGGCGTGGCAAAGGTGGAGGGGGGGCAAACCCTAGGCTTAGATGGGCCTTAAGGCCCACCCTAGGGCGCCCCACCTCTCCCTTGCCCTAGCCGCCGGCCAGATGGCATCTGGTGGCTGCCGCCACCCCTAGGGTGGAACCCTAGGGCGCAGCCACCCTTCCTCCCTCTCCCCTATATATAGTGGAGGTATTTGGGGCTGCACAATACACGGTTCTCCCTCTCTCTCTGGTGCAGCCCTACCTCCTCCTCCTCTCGTTCTCCGTAGCGCTTAGCGAAGCTCTGTCGGAGTACCACGCAGCTCCACCGCCACCACGCCGTCGTGCTTCCGGAGCTCTCCCTCAACCTCTCCTCCCTCCTTGCTGGATCAAGGCGTAGGAGACGTCATCGGGCTGCACGTGTGTTGAACGCGGAGGTGCCGTCCGTTCGGCACTTGATCGGATCTACCGCGATCTGAATCGCTGCGAGTACGACTCCATCAACCGCGTTCTAGCAACGCTTCCACTTAGCGATCTTCAAAGGTATGAAGATGCAATCTCTCCCCTCTCGTTGCTGGTTTCTCCATAGATAGATCTTGGTGACACGTAGGAAAATTTTGATTTACTACTACGTCTACCAACAGTGGCATCATGAGCTAGGTCTATGCGTAGAATCTATGCACGAGTAGAACACAAAGCAGTTGTGGGCGTCGATTTTGTTAATATGCTTGCCGTTACTAGTCTTATCTTGATTCGACGGTATTGTGGGATGAAGCGGCCCGGACCGACCTTACACGTACGCTTACGTGAGACCGGTTCCACCGCCTGACATGCACCAGTTGCATAAGGTGGCTAGCGGGTGTCTGTCTCTCCCACCTTAGTCGGATTGGATTCGATGAAAAGGGTCCTTATGAAGGGTAAATAGCAATTGGCATATCACGTTGTGGTTTTGGCGTAGGTAAGAAACGTTCTTGCTAGAAACCTATAGCAGCCACGTAAAAACTTGCAACTACAAATTAGAGGACGTCTAACTTGTTTTTGCAGCATATGCCTTGTGATGTGATATGGCCAGAAGGATGTGATGTGATGCATTGTGATGTATGAGATTGATCATGTTCTTGTAATAGGGTTCACGACTTGCATGTCGATGACTATGACAACTGGCAGGAGCCATAGGAGTTGTCTTATTTATTGTATGACCTGCGAGTCAATCACAAACGCCATGTAATTACTTTACTTTATTGCTAAGCGTTAGCCATAGCAGTAGAAGTAATAGTTGGCGAGACAACCTCATGAAGACACAATGATGGAGATCATGATGATGGAGATCATGGTGTCGTGCCGGTGACAATGATGATCATGGTGCCCCAAAGATGGAGATCATAGGAGCAAGATGATATTGGCCATATCATGTCACTATATTGATTGCATGTGATGTTTATCATGTTTACATCTTATTTGCTTAAAACGACGGTAGTAAATAAGATGATCTCTCAATAAAATTTCAAGAGAAGTGTTCACCCTAACTGTGCACCATTGCTAAGGATCGTTGTTCCGAAGCACCACGTGATGATCGGGTGTGATAGGTTCTAACGTTCGCATACAACGGGTGTAAGCCAGATTTACACACGCGGAACACTTAGGTTGACTTGACGAGCCTAGCATGTACAGACATGGCCTCGAAACACGGAAGACCTAAAGGTCGAACATGAGTCGTATAGAAGATACGATCAACATGGAGATGTTCACCATGGATGACTAGTCCGTCTCACGTGATGATCGGACACGGGCTAGTTGACATGGATCATGTGTCACTTAGATGACTAGAGAGATGTCTATCTGAGTGGGAGTTCATTGAATAATTTGATTATGTGAACTCGATTATCATGAACTTAGTCTAAAATTGCCTTTAATGTCTATATTGTAGATCCAATGGCCAACGCAAATGTCAACCTCAATTTCAACGCGTTCCTAGAGAAAACCAAGCTGAAAGATGATGGAAGCAACTATACGGATCGGGTCCGTGGCTTGAGGATCATCCTCATAGCTTCCAAGAGATTGTATGTCCTTGATGCACCGCTAGGTGACCCACCCATTCTCCCAGCGGACCAAGACGTTACGAACGCTTGGCCGTCGCGCTGCGATGATTACTCCCTTGTTCAGTGCGGCATGCTTTACAGTTTAGAATTGGGGCTCCAAAAGCATTTTGAGCAACACGGAGCATATGAGATGTTCCAAGAGCTGAAACTGGTTTTCCAAGCTCATGCCCGAGTCGAGAGATATGACATCTCTGACAAGTTCTTCAGCTGTAAGATGGAGGAGAACAGTTCTGTTAGTGAGCACATCCTCAAGATGTCTGGGCTTCACAACCGCTTGACTCAGCTGGGAGTTAATCTCCCGGATGACTCAGTCATTGACAGAATCCTCCAGTCGCTTCCACCTAGCTACAAAAGCTTTGTGATGAACTACAACATGCAGGGGATGGAGAAGTCCATTCCTGAGTTGTACTCGATGCTGAAATCAGCAGAGGTCGAGATCAAAAAGGAGCATCAAGTGTTGATGGTAAACAAGACCACTAGTTTCAAGAAAGGCAAGGGTAAGAAGAACTTTAAGAAGGACGGCAAAGCTGTTGCCGCGCCCGGTAAGCAAGTTGCCGGGAAGAAGAAGAACAAGAATGGACCCAAGCCTGAGACTGAGTGTTTCTATTGTAAGGGTACCGGTCACTGGAAGCGGAACTGCCCCAAGTACTTAGCGGATAAGAAGGTCGGCAACGTTAAAGGTATATGTGATATACTTGTTATTGATGTGTACCTAACCAGCGCTCGTAGTAGCTCCTGGGTATTTGATACCGATGCAGTTGCTCACATTTGTAACTCCAAGCAGGAGCTGCGGAATAAGCGAAGGTTGGCAAAGGACGAGGTGACGATGCGCGTCGGGAATGGTTCCAAGGTCGATGTGATCGCCGTCGGCACGCTACCTCTACATCTACCTTCGGGATTAGTTTTAAACCTTAATAATTGTTATTTAGTACCAGCTTTGAGCATGAACATTGTATCTGGATCTCGCTTGATACGAGATGGCTACTCTTTTAAATCCGAGAATAATGGTTGTTCTATTTATATGAGAGAAATGTTCGGTGCTCATGCCCCGCTGGTCAATGGTTTATTTTTGATGAATCTCGAACGTGATGTTACACATGTCCATAGTGTGAGTACCAAAAAGTGTAAAGTTGATAACGATAGTCCCACTTACATGTGGCACTGCCGTCTTGGCCATATTGGTGTCAAACACATGAAGAAGCTCCATGCTGATGGACTTTTGGAGTCACTTGATTTCGAATCATTTGACACATGCGAACCATGCCTCATGGGCAAGATGACCAAAACTCCGTTCTCCGGAACAATGGAGCGAGCAACTGACTTGTTGGAGATAATACATACCGATGTATGCGGTCCAATGAGTGTCGAGGCTCGCGGTGGCTACCGTTATGTTCTCACCCTCACTGATGACTTGAGCAGATATGGGTATGTCTACTTAATGAAACACAAGTCTGAAACCTTTGAAAGGTTCAAGGAATTTCAGAGTGAGGTCGAAAATCAACGTGACAGGAAAATAAAATGCCTACGATCTGATCGTGGCGGAGAATATTTAAGTCACGAGTTTGACACGCACCTTAGGAAATGTGGAATTGTTTCACAGCTCACGCCGCCAGGCACACCTCAGCGAAATGGTGTGTCTGAACGTCGTAATGGCACTCTATTGGATATGGTGCAATCTATGATGTCTCTTACCGACTTACCGCTATCATTTTGGGGATATGCATTAGAGACTGCCGCGTTCACTTTAAATAGGGCACCGTCTAAATCCGTTGAGACGACACCGTATGAATTATGGTTTGGAAAGAAACCTAAGCTGTCATTTCTAAAAGTTTGGGGTTGCGATGCTTATGTGAAGAAACTTCAACCTGAGAAGCTCGAACCCAAAGCGGAAAGGTGCGTCTTCATAGGATATCCCAAAGAGACTATTAGGTATACCTTCTACCTACGATCCGAAGGCAAAGTCTTTGTTGCCAAGAATGGATCCTTTCTCGAGAAAGAGTTTCTCTCGAAAGAAGTAAGTGGGAGGAAAATGGAACTTGATGAGGTAATTGTACCTTCACTCGAACCGGAGAGTAGCGCAGCACAGGAAGTTGTTTCTGTGGAGCCTACACCGGCTAGAGAGGAAGTTAATGATGATGATCATGAAACATCAGATCAAGTTGCTACTCGAAGGTCCACTAGGACACGTTCCGCACCAGAGTGGTACGGTAATCCTGTCCTAGAGATCATGTTGTTGGACAACGGTGAACCTTCGAACTATGAAGAAGCGATGGCGGGCCCGAATTCCGACAAATGGCTTGAGGCCATGAAATCCGAGATAGGATCCATGTATGAGAACAAAGTATGGACTTTGGTGGACTTGCCTGATGATAAGCGAGCCATTGAAAATAAATGGATCTTTAAGAAGAAGACTGACGCAGACGGTAATGTGACCGCCTATAAAGCTCGGCTTGTCGCTAAGGGTTATCGACAAGTTCAAGGAGTTGACTACGATGAGACATTCTCACCTGTAGCGATGCTAAAGTCTGTACGAATCATGTTAGCAGTTGCCGCATTTTATGATTATGAGATCTGGCAAATGGACGTCAAAACGGCATTCCTTAATGGCTTCCTCAAGGAAGAACTGTATATGATGCAGCCGGAAGGTTTTGTCGATCCTAAAGATGCTAACAAGGTATGCAAGCTCCAGCGCTCCATCTATGGGCTGGTGCAAGCATCTCGGAGTTGGAACATTCGCTTTAATGAGGTGATTAAAGCGTTTGGGTTTGTACAGGTTTATGGAGAACCCTGTATTTACAAGAAAGTGAGTGGGAGCTCTATAGCATTTCTTATACTGTATGTGGATGACATGCTGATAATGGGAAATAATATAGAACTCTTGGAAAGTATCAAGGCCTACTTGAATAAGTGTTTTTCAATGAAGGACCTTGGAGAAGCTGCTTACATATTAGGTATTAAGATCTATAGAGATAGATCAAAGCGCCTCATTGGTCTTTCACAAAGCACATACCTTGAAAAGATATTGAAGAAGTTCAATATGGATCAGTCCAAGAAGGGGTTCTTGCCTGTGTTGCAAGGTGTGAGATTGAGTACGACTCAATGCCCGACCACGGCAAAGGATAGAGAAGAGATGAGTGCCATCCCCTATGCTTCAGCCATAGGCTCTATCATGTATGCCATGCTGTGTACCAGACCTGATGTGAACCTTGCCATAAGTTTGGTAGGGAGGTACCAAAGTGATCCCGGAGCGGAACACTGGACAGCGGTCAAGAATATCCTGAAGTACCTGAAAAGGACAAAGGACATGTTTCTCGTTTATGGAGGTGCCGAAGAGCTCGTCGTAAAGGGTTACGTCGATGCTAGCTTCGACACAGATCCGGACGACTCCAAGTCGCAAACCGGATACGTGTATATTTTGAATGGAGGGGCAGTGAGCTGGAGCAGCAGCAAGCAAAGCGTCGTGGCAGCATCTACATGTGAAGCGGAGTACATAGCTGCTTCGGAAGCAGCAAAGGAGGGAGTCTGGATGAAGGAGTTCATCACCGACCTAGGAGTGATTCCGAATGCGTCGGGCCCGATGACTCTACTCTGTGACAACACTGGAGCTATTGCCCTTGCGAAGGAGCCCAGGTTTCACAAGAAGACAAGACACATCAAGCGCCGCTTCAACTCCATCCGTGATTACATTCAGGAGGGAGACATAGATATTTGTAAAGTGCATACGGATCTGAATGTCGCAGATCCATTGACTAAACCTCTCTCACGAGCAAAACATGATCAACACCAGAATGCTATGGGTGTTCGATTCATCACAATGTAACTAGATTATTGACTCTAGTGCAAGTGGGAGACTGTTGGAAATATGCCCTAGAGGCAATAATAAAATGGTTATTATTGTATTTCCTAGTTCATGATAATTGTCTATTGTTCATGCTATAATTGTGTTAACCGGAAACCGTAATACATGTGTGAATACATAGACCACAACGTGTCCCTAGTGAGCCTCTAGTTGGCTAGCTCGTTGATCAATAGATGGTCTCGGTTTCATGACCATGGACATTGGATGTCGTTGATAACGGGATCACATCATTAGGAGAATGATGTGATGGACAAGACCCAATCCTAAGCATAGCACAAGATCGTGTAGTTCGTTTGCTAAAGCTTTTCAATGTCAAGTGTCATTTCCTTAGACCATGAGATTGTGTAACTCCCGGATACCGTAGGAATGCTTTGGGTGTGCCAAACGTCACAACGTAACTGGGTGGCTATAAAGGTACGCTACGGGTATCTCCGAAAGTGTCTGTTGGGTTGACACGAATCGAGACTGGGATTTGTCACTCCGTGTGACGGAGAGGTATCTCTGGGCCCACTCGGTAAGACATCATCATTATGAGCTCAATGTGACTAAGGACTTAGTCACGGGATGATGTATTACGGAACGAGTAAAGAGACTTGCCGGTAACGAGATTGAACAAGGTATGGGGATACCGACGATCGAATCTCGGGCAAGTACCATACCGATAGACAAAGGGAATTGTATACGGGATTGATTGAATCCCTGACATCATGGTTCATCCGATGAGATCATCGTGGAGTACGTGGGAGCCAACATGGGTATCCAGATCCCGCTGTTGGTTATTGGCCGGAGAGGTGTCTCGGTCATGTCTACGTGTCTCCCGAACCCGTAGGGTCTACACACTTAAGGTTCGATGACGCTAGGGTTATAGGGAAATAGTGTACGTGGTTACCGAAGGTTGTTCGGAGTCCCGGATGAGATCCCGGACGTCACGAGGAGTCCCGGAATGGTCCGTAGACGAAGATTGATATATAGGAAGTGAGGATTTGGTTACCGGAATTGTTCCGGGTGTCACCGGTAGTGTACCGGGACCACCGGAAGGGTTCCGGGGGTCCACCAAGTGGGCCCACCTGCCCCGGAAGGTTCCGTGGGCTAAGAGTGGGAGGGAGCCAGCCCCTAGGTGGGCTGGTGCGCCTCCCACCCCAGCCCAAGGCGTGGCAAAGGTGGAGGGGGGCAAACCCTAGGCTTAGATGGGCCTTAAGGCCCACCCTAGGGCGCCCCACCTCTCCCTTGCCCTAGCCGCCGGCCAGATGGCATCTGGTGGCTGCCGCCACCCCTAGGGTGGAACCCTAGGGCGCAGCCACCCTTCCTCCCTCTCCCCTATATATAGTGGAGGTATTTGGGGCTGCACAATACACGGTTCTCCCTCTCTCTCTGGTGCAGCCCTACCTCCTCCTCCCCTCGTTCTCCGTAGCGCTTAGCGAAGCTCTGTCGGAGTACCACGCAGCTCCACCGCCACCACGCCGTCGTGCTGCCGGAGCTCTCCCTCGACCTCTCCTCCCTCCTTGCTGGATCAAGGCGTAGGAGACGTCACCGGGCTGCACGTGTGTTGAACGCGGAGGTGCCGTCCGTTCGGCACTTGATCGGATCTACCGCGATCTGAATCGCTGCGAGTACGACTCCATCAACCGCGTTCTAGCAACGCTTCCGCTTAGCGATCTTCAAAGGTATGAAGATGCAATCTCTCCCCTCTCGTTGCTGGTTTCTCCATAGATAGATCTTGGTGACACGTAGGAAAATTTTGATTTACTACTACGTCTACCAACACCACCGTGTATAGGGTTCAACTGGTTCGGGTGCTGCGGGGCTGCGATGACTTGTTACCTCCGTACCGATCCCCTGGGGCCGATGAAGATGATGTGATGACCCTCAGCGCGTGCTTAAACTGGTTCATGCTTTGGCCGAAGAGCCAGATTTGTTTGGGGGCGGGGGACACCACCCCAGAGACAACACCGCCAGTCGTGCCGGCACCAAGCCATGGCAAGACCGTCGCAACGCTACCACCGTCAGCTGATCCGGACATGCATATGGCACAGGATCCGGACGACGACGACGGTACATTTTGCAATGTCGATAAGTACATCAACGAAGATGGGTACGGGGACGAATTCTTGGGGCCTCCTTCTCAAGAACCCAACCCTGCAAAAGACGATCGAGATCTAGCTGGTACCATGGAGAAACCCAATTGCAACAGGCGTCGTCTGTTCAGTTCTCAGGAGACACCTCCAGCTGTCGCCTTCACCGAGACTCAAACAGCGAAGGTGCGAAATATTATCAGCCCCAACACACTCAAGAAGGTGGTCTCTGAGCAGAACTCGATCCCATTACAGCAGAAGAAGCAGAAGCCACGGAAAAGAAAAAATAACAAGGGTGCAAGCCAGCCGGCACCGAGTACGATCCGTGCTCAGGACGGGCCACCAATACCTAAGGATATCTCGAGGAGGGTGCATGTGGCGGGTAGCCCGATGCTAGCGACTAATCTGCTCAATGCTGCAACCGGTGCTATGCGGAGTCTGCATGACGGTGTTCTTACTATGGAGAAGCGGCGTCTCACCGAGAATGATGTGGCATACCCGGTTTTCGTGGCCAAGGTGCCAGAGGGCAAGGGCTTTGTCGAGAGCACCGTCGGGCGTATGATCGTCCTGCGGTTTGATGACATCTTCGCTATGTTTAACCTTTATCCGCTGCACTACACCTTCGTTCGGCTATTTTCGCTCAATATGGAGATGTGGATCATTAGAGACAAGACCCCGGACATCGTGATAGTCGACCCCTTCTACATGCGTGCCAAGATCTTGGGCAGCATTGGGGACCGGCAAGTCGCGAGTTCATACCTCGAAGGCGTCATTCTGGCGAACCCAGATAAGGATAACTTCCTCGTGCCTTACTTTCCCGAGTAAGTCATCCCCTCACCGCCCGTAACATATGATTTCTTAGATTTCGATCGTTCTTTTTTTTCTAACATTCCGTGTTTTGTGCAGTGACACACATTGCAACTCATCCTCTTAAGCCCGAAATATTCCATGGTCACGTATTTCGACTCGAACCGTCAGTCGAAGAAAGACTACACAAATATCAAGAAAGTTCTTGATGATGCTCTCCCCGGCTACGCCAAATCTGGAGGCACCTTCAGGAGGCCAATTTATAGGTACGGCAAGCACGTGTTCACCCACGTAACGACGTTCCCCTGCGTCAAGCAGCCGCCTGGCAGTCAGAAGGATGCCTACTACGCCCTCCATCACATGCGGGCGATCGTACGGGACCTTCATCACCTTATGCTACCAAGTAATCTCAAAGATTGGGCCGCACGCTTGTCGGAAATCCAGGACGCGGACATCAGACAAGAATTCTTTTGCATCCAGTCGGATATTGCGGAAATCATCTATCAAGATGTCCTTCGTACCTCGGGGCAGTTCTACCTCCAATATCAACCGTCCAACAGTGAAATAGAAACAACATTACAAATGCAGGCTGACAACGACCGCACATTCATGACCATCACGAAAGACGGCGGCTTCATCCACGCTCCGGTCCCTGAGCCGAGTCGAAAGTATTGATGCTATGTAGTTCTGGAAGAAGAGTTTAGCTCATGTTGTAATTAAACTTTAATAAACTTATATGTCTCTTTAGTTTGGACAGTCGTTCAACTTATATATAATCGATGCTATTTATTAGTAGGACCATGAATCGTGATATTAATGTGTTGCTTTTCTCTTCCGATCCTTTTGTTGCATACTTATATATTGCTTATATATTATCTGTGAATTGCTACTAACGTTTTGTTTGTCTAGTGCATAGAGATGTCGTCGTATGTCGTGTACAAGGGTAAGGTTCCCGGAGTCTATGACGACTGGGAGGAGTGTCGGAGACAGGTTCACCGTTTCAGCAGTAACAGTTACAAAGGGTATACCACTAGGGCGGAGGCGGAAGCTAGATACGCGTGCTATCTAGCGGGAGAGAGGAGGGAGCGAAGGAGGAACCGGATGAAGACCAGTTTCATCGCGATGATGCTCATCGTGACCGCAGCTCTCTTCTAAGTGATGGTAGTTTAGATGATCGATATCGACTTTGTAATGTGACGATAAACTCGGCTAATACGATGAACTTTGCTAATGTCTCGAGACCTAAACTTGGCTAATGTTTGAACTTTGTTCGTTATTTCGAATTTGGAGACTAATATAATGAATTCTATTGTGTGATGTTTATATTCTGTGCTGTAACGTATTTTGTAACCTATGCAAATACCAGAAAAGCAAAAAATAATAATTTCTAATATTCATAGTAGTGGCGCACCATATTGAGCATTAGTGGCGCACCAGGGCAAAATACCAGTGGCGCATTATGGGCCATAGTAATGGCGCACTTGGGGCATAGGTGGAGGCAAATATGGCCCCCTAGGAGGCATATTAATGGCGCACTCTGTGGTGCGCCACTATTATCTAGGATACTAATGGCACACCAGAGGTGCGCCATTACTATTTGTTACTAGTGGCGTGTTAATAGTGGCGCACCCATAGTGCGCCATTAATATTAAAAACGGGTGCGCTACTAACAACCTATTTTGTAGTAGTGTAAGGCCAACTTCAGCGCGCGATCCCATTCGGACGTCCGTTTGGTCCAGATTCTATCCGTTTGGGGCGGGCGATAGGGTCGTGTCCGGGCTTGTCCTGGGATGCGGTGGTCGTGCGCCCAACGCACGGACGCATCATGTCCGTCCACGTCAAATATCAATTGTCTCGAACAAAAATAGTTTTAACAACCCAATCGAAATTGTCTCGAATAAAATAATTTTACAACCAAATCAAAATTGTCTCGAATAAAATAGTTATACAACCAAATCGAAATTGTCTTGAATAAATATAATTAAACAATACATTTATTGGTTTCCAATGTGATCTCACATGTGCTCAACCAAGTCATTTTGACGTTGCAAATGAGTGTGCCAATCACGGATTTCACGATGGAATTGGATAAACTGCTCAAATGTGGCCGGTTGTTGGTGCATGGGCTCAACATTGTTACCTTGAAAATCAAATCCTTGGTCGAAAATGGAGTCATCGCGCTCGTCCTCGACGATCATGTTGTGCATGATCACACACGCAGTCATCACCTCCCAAAGCTTCCCTTCATCCCATGTCAATGCAGGATTTTGAACGATACCCCATCGGGATTGAAACACACCAAAAGTATGCTCCACATCCTTTCTAGCACTCTCTTGCATTTATGCACATCTCTGTCTTTTCTCACTTTGGGGGTTCAAGATTGTCTTCACAAAAGTTCACCACTGAGGATATATACCATTAGCCATGTAGTATCCCTTGTTGTAGTGGTGGCCATTGATCTCAAAGTTGACAGGTGGGGAGTGGCCTTCTGCAAGCCTAACGAACACTGGGAGCGCTGCAGCACGTTGATATCATTATGAGAACCGGCCATGTCGAAGAAAGAATGCCATATCCAAAGATCGTGCGAAGCCACCGCTTCTAATATGATAGTGCACGCTTTCACATGCCCCTTGTACTGGCCCTGCCAAGCAAATGGACAGTTCTTCCATTCCCAGTGCATACAATCTATGCTGCCAAGCATGCCTGGAAAGCCTCTATAGGCGTTGATCGTCAACAACCTTTCTGTGTCAGCGACATTTGGCTGTTTCAAGTACTCGGGGCCAAACACCGCTACCACGGCCTTGCAGAAGTTGTACATTAACAGCAGACATGTGAACTCACTCATGCGCACGTACTCATCCACAAGATCGCTTGGAATTCCATATGCAAGCATGCGAATGGTGGCGGTGCATTTCTGATAAGAGGAGAATCCAAGCTTGCCAAGGGCATCCGTTCTGCACTCAAAGAATGGGTCATGCTGAACCACTCCCTCACGGATGCGATTGAACACATGCCTTGACATACGAAAACGACGACGGAATTTTTCCGGTTTGAAGAGTGCGGTATTCTCAAAGTAATCAACATAAAGTAAGAACTGGCCTCTTTCTCTTCGACGGTCCAGGTTGGGCGCACGGCCAGGCATTGACCCCCTGTATCGAGGCCGCTGCCTTTGAATGTGGTCATGAACGATCACTGCAGCCACCACAAGTTCTTCGTCATCCGAGGACGAATCATCCGATGAACAAATGAAGTGGCTGAAGAAAAATTCATCTCCACTGTCCATACCTTTGTGGGCAAAGTGTTAAACACCTTGCGGTCGTGATGGCGAAAAGGCCACGAATCACCTCGAGGCAGCGGGGGCGGATGGCGGCCGGCTACAGGTCGCTCTGTAGCGCCCTTGACGGAAGCTGTTGTTGCCGATGGGCGTCGTCGGCGGTCGTATCCCCTCTGTGACGGCCAAAACACCTCCGAACGACGGCCAAAACTCCTACCAAAGGGCGGGCGGGGTGGTGGCCATGGTGAGACGTGTTTTGGTATGGACGACCGATGAGCGAGCAGCGAGAAGGCGGCCGGATAATAGTGGCGACGCCGACGGTGGGGTCAGGCGGGGAAGGGCCGGTGGAGGCTTGGGGGTGAATGAATCGGCAGAGTCCTTGACAGACGGGTCAGGAGAGGACAAGGACGTGCGTCCCGTCCGTCCGCGCGCTATCCCTTTCTACCCAAACGCCGCGCAAGTTTGGGATGAAAATGGATCGAAGAATGACAAAAAATGGACATCTATATGTTTGGATCGTGCGGTGGAGTTGAACTAACTCGGCGTCTCCTGTGTTCTCTTGAGTCGTGGCGTCGATCAAGACGGCGGCTGTTTAGTTTTCTATACGTACGTATAGAGCTACCAAGCTAAGCTAGCTTTACGTCAAGGATCAATCGAGCTGGGTGCTTGTATGCTTGTTTCAAGACATGTGCGTTGCTTTGTGTACTTCGCGTGTTAAAGATCGGAAAGTACTCCATCTTGAAGTGAGTGCATCGTCCGACCTCGTCGGAAGTACGCGACGAAACGGAAGGCCTCGCCAACAGCGGAGGAGGGTCATGCCGGGGCAGCGACCTTGGGCCATGCGATATCGGCGTCGTGCGGCCATGCAGGGACGACGGAGGAGGGCCACGGACCTGCAGCAGCCATAGACGGACATGGTAGCGCGGTGGAGAGTCGTGCGTTCTCGGCCTCGACAGCCACGATGGCGCGGTGGAGAAGGCGAGGAAGGGGTCGAGCAACAGTCCGCGACTGCAGGGTCGAGCAACAGTCCGGCTGGGTGCTGCGCCTTGGATCGCACGGTTGTTGTGTCCACGCGCCGTCCTCCAGCGAAAACGACGATGCTCCGAAGCTCACGCACGGCCAACCCTGGCTTGGCAGGCAGCACGCACTCCGTTTCCAGTCGACCCGCCATGCATCAGGTGGCCTTCATGCTCGTCGTCGTGCATGTTGTTAGCGTTAGGGCATGCAACGCGTGTGTTCCGTGTGTGTGTGTGTGTGTGTGTGTGTGTGTGTGTGTGATGTGTGCTAGTCTGTGTGCTGCCGCATGCCGTGCGTGCGTGATGTGTGCTTGTGTGTGTTTCTGCCCGCGCTGGGTATGTGTGATACTGTGATGTCGGACTACCACCTACATTACCGCTGCTTTTTGATTTGTGGATAATTTTGGTCACATAATATGCCAGGGGTAAAACAGTATTTTCACGTTAGATTTAACATTTTTATGTGTCAGAATTGACGGAAGTGTCATGAAGGGAACGAAATGAAAATTAAGTGTCAAAAAGGAAAAAAAGTTTTTGAGGGCCAAAAAGGGAATCAAATTTTAAGGAAGGGCCAAATAAGAAATTCTCTCCTTTTTTTTATTGTGCGTGTTGTCCGGAAATGCAATTCGGCTCCCGGGTCCAGATGCTCCCTTAATCTGAACCACGGCTGTGCGCTGCGATTCCCACACTGCCAAGTATTCACTTCTGTATTTGGATTAAATGGTACAAGGCCTGGCCCACCGATCATTTGTACGGTAACGAATCTTCAGTGTAACGCCGCTCCAGTCCAGGTGGAGCTGGACGGATCTGTTCAAATGGCACATCACAACTGGACCACTGGAAGTTAAACGGCGACCGTCAACTCTAGATATTTACTACCCAATCCCCCTCCCTCCCGACCATCACCTTTCTCTGCACAATCCAGTTCATCCGAAATGACATAGCTCAACATTATCATCTGCCACACTTAAGTTTCAACTTTTTTGAAGACATCCCCACCAAGCAATGAACACTATGAAGAGGCCAGCAAAATACACTGTGGCATGAACACAAAAAACATACACTTTATTTTAAAAACCTAGTCAACTGGTCGATTGACTTGTTTCCTAGTCTAGCACACGCGACGATGATTGTATCTAAACATTTCTTCTTCGCTCTATGATTCTTCATTTGTACACAAACCATCACATACTCCTCATACTCCTTCAATAACCAGCTTCTCCGCCTCGACAAGAAGTGGCTCGGCGTCGCTCAGTGTCGGGTCGTGCTGTGCTACAACTTCTTCGGCGTGCTAAACGTTGTATTGATCTACCGCTGCAGCTCCCGCGAGTGCTCCGTGTAGATCGAACTCCGCCGTCGATAGCACCTGCGTCCATAAAATCAAAATAACTCTGCGCAGCCTGAAGCGCAAAGTGTAGTATCTCACGGCTTAATTAATAGATCTTCCTAATCTAGTGATCCTATGCTTAATCATCGAGGCACAAGACAATTACCTCCTAGTCCGCTTGCAGATCTGGTTCGGCGACAGCGTTCTCCCCCTCAAGCCCATGGCTAACTTCACCATCTACTGATGAACCCTTCCACTAGTAACGAAACAGATTGAAGCTAAGCATTTTGTAATAGGAACAAATCTAGAAAAGTGAGAGCAGATGGAGATGAACTTGGGTACATACCATGTAGAAAATGGAGCTGTCAGCGCTCCAAGCAAAGCCTGATGTGAGCACACCAGAGCTTGGCCAGCTGATTGAGGGAGCCAACACAAATTTCTATGAGTTCTTTTTGTGAATGGAACCTTATCTACGTCTCCAGAAAAACCTTGCTATTTATTATGTACTACCCTTTGCGGCATTAATGTTATTCTGTCTTGACTATTTTATGAGATCCTTCGTGTACACATCAATGTGTTTGTGTGACGGCCAATTCACCTTCTCGCCACACGTATTTGACAATGAATGGTTATGCTTCACCCTGTGTTGTGTTATGTACCACCCATTATCATGTGTACGAAGCAGCCGGATCATAACCGGGCATTTACATCTGCAAGACCTGATGTTTTCTTTGACTGGCTTTTCCCTGCAATACAGAGGCATGGAATGCTTTTCTTAATCAGAAGGCAGCAATATAAAAGATACGTTCGATATATATGTAGCAAGAAAACATATGCAAACAAACAAGGCAAGGTAAATACGGTGTCAGCAGAAAACAAAATCATCACTTACATAGCACCCATGACAACTTCCTGCGTGCATTTGGTCTTCTCAGCATTGAGCCTGCCTTTTCCTTATCTTATACCAAATCCAAGCTCCCATTAATAAAGGTTGTAGAAATCATCCCAGTGAGTCAAATGTTAAACCAATCTAAGGTTCGATCGCATTAGCACCTAGCTTATATGCGTACCCGTGAATAGTCTGCCCCAGGGTGCCAACTCTATCTCACCACTTCGGCAGGGTTTCCTGTCTGGGCGGTGTTTCCCAACTCTGACCCCGATTCCAAAACAAACAAACAAAAAGAATGTATAAATTCATGGCAAATATGGTCTGGCATCATACATTTTATGATCTATACATTTTTTTACGAAACAGTTCTTATGGCATGCATCAACATTGCTTTATCATAACTAGAAATCTTCAACCATAGACATTACATACAACAATTTGCCTAGGGTTAAGAAAAATCAGATACTTTCTTATTTTTTTATCACTCAATCACATGCACACAACAAAATAGATTTCAGAATTACACGTGGTACTCATGACAAAGAATTCAACGAATTAGTGTTACCTTCCTGTCCAACCTGGGGCTTGTGGATCCATTCTGCCCGTAGAATGAGCTGAAATTTCGTCTCCACTCCCTACTTGGTCTGCCCTCACAGAATTCATGGCTGGCTGCTTGTTCGGTAGTTGATTACCCACTCTCAAACTGCAGACTGAAAGCAAAATTATTTATAAAAACAAAACAAAACAAAAATGCAGGGCTGGGTTTTTGTATTTTGTTAGAAAAAATGATTGAGGAAACATACAAATAACGCAATCAGTGGCTATATTCACATTGACAACATCATTTTCTTTATGTAACACTTCCTCTGTTCACAAACATAAGACGTTCTAGACTGAACATACAAGTCTCTAAACGGTCTTATATTTATGAACAGAGGGAGCACAACAAACTATATCCATTACCAATTTTTCCTAGCTTATTTAGAATTCAATCAACCAGAAAATATTTTTTCCCTCACACTGTCAGTGCACCAGCCATCATAACATACCCATCCCAAACTACGGGTGCAAGTGACAGAATGCAGTTTTAACAAAATGCCAATTACCTCTTAGTCCAACCAAGGGCTTGGGGATCCACCTTCCCAGTAGATTGAGCAGAGCCTCCATCACCACTTCCCGTTCGATCTTGAATCACAACGTCCTGGTCTCTATTAGGATGAGCTTCAAAGCCAACCTGTTCAATGGCATCATCATTGTCAGTATCGCTCTCACTCAATCCGGACATGGCCGTGCTGGCGGCAGCAACACTTCTTTCCTCGCCTCACATGTCAGCACCCATGAACTGCCCAACTGAGATCCGCCCAAATCCACAAACCACCGCCCCGGGAGATCCATTCGGGGATTCTTGTTCCCCACGACCAGCCCCACCAATCAAGACACCACGTTGGAGGCCTGAACAGGGAAGATGGACAACCTGCGTGCATTGGATTGAAGACCTAACCTTTTTCTGATGTTGGATGGTTATTTGGAACGAAGAACAATCTGCGTGCAATGAGGGATTTTTACTTGTCCACAAGAGAGACGGGGAAAACCATTGCCATGGCTGCGCCACCGCGAATCGGAGCCCATGCGCGCCACCGCGAAGCAGGAAAGCAATGTGAGAAAACCGTTGGGTAACGTTGCATGGCAAATCAAAAAATTCCTACGCACACGCAAGATCTATCCATGGTGATGAGCATCTACGAGAGGGAGAGTGGATCTACGTACCCTTGTAGATCGCTAAGCGAGAAGCGTTAAGAAACGCGGTTGGTGTAGTCGAACGTCTTCGCGATCCAAATCGCCAAGCGTCCCACAATCTCATCACGATCCATCCCGCGATCAATTCACGACCCGTCCCGCGAACTCATCACGATCCGTCCCGCGAACTCATCACGATCCGTCCCGCAATCTCGTCACGATCCGTCCCGCGAACTCATCACGATCCGTCCCGCGAACTCATCATGATCCGTTCCGCGAACTCATCACGATTCGTCTCGCGATCTTGATCACGGTCCTTCCGATCTAGCGCCGAACGGACGACACCTCCGCGTTCAGCACACGCAGAGCTCAATGACGATCTCCGCCTTCTTGATCCAGAAAGAGGGAGTGGAGAGGTAGAATAGTTCTCCGGCAGCGTGACGGTGCTCCGGAGATGGTGGTGGAGCTATTCCGACAGGGCTTCGCCTAAGCACTGCAGAAATCCGATCTAGAGGAGAAACTATGCACTAGAGGAACGGGCAGCATGTGCCTAAAAATTCTGTGCAAAAACTCTAAAACCTCTAGTATA
Organism: Hordeum marinum; assembly: GCA_022496015.1. Taxonomy (NCBI): domain Eukaryota; kingdom Viridiplantae; phylum Streptophyta; class Magnoliopsida; order Poales; family Poaceae; genus Hordeum; species Hordeum marinum. The sequence continues at coordinate 395,862,922 of CM039672.1, forward strand.
TATAAGAGGAAGAGAGGAGAGGAGACAACCTTGGCGTTCCAAGCCAAGAGCTTCGGCCGAACTAGGTGGTGGAGGTGGAGTCCACCTCCAATCCTAGTAGGACTAGGGTTCACCCTATTTTGCCTTTTTTTCACTTTTTCCTATTGGGTTTTCTTCTCCAGCCACATGGGCCTTGTGTGGGAGTTTCCACCAGCCCACTAAGGGCTGATATTCACTCTCCCACAGCCCATGAAGCCTCTTGGGTCGAAATACCCCTCCCGATGGTCTCCCGGTACACTACCGGCACTCCCCGTACACTACCGATAAGCCCGAAACTTTTCCGGCGACCAAAATAGGACTTCCTATATATCAATCTTTACCTCCGGACCATTCCGGAGCTCCTCGTGACGTCCGGGATCTCATCCGGGACTCCGAACAACCTTCGGTCACCACCATGCATAACTCTATACTACCGAAACGTCACCGAACCTCAAGTGTGCAGACCCCGCGGGTTCGAGAACTATGTAGACATGACCGAGACACCTCTACAATCAATAACCAATAGCGGGACCTAGATGCCCATATTGGTTCCTACATATTCTACGAAGATCTTATCGGTCGAACCTCTATGTCAAGGATTCAGTTAATCCCATATGATGTTCCCTTTGTTCTTCGGTATGTTACTTGCCCGAGATTCGATCATGGGTATCTCCATACCTAGTTCAACCTCGTTACCGGTAAGTCTATTTACTCGTTCCGTAATACAAATCCCGTGACTAACACTTAGTCACATTGCTTTCAAGGCTTATTGTGATGTTGTATTACCGAGTGGGCCCCGAGATACCTCTCCATCGCACGGAGTAACAAATCCCAGACCTGATCCATGCCAACTCAACAGACACCCTCGAAGATACCTGCAGAGCACCTTTGTAGTCACCCAGTTACGTTGCGACGTTTGATACACACAAGGCACTCCTCCGGTATCCGTGAGTTGCATGATCTCATGGTCATAGGAACATATACTTGACATGCAGAAAACAGTAGCAATAAACTGACACGATCATATGCTACGTTTGTAGTTTGGGTCTTGTCCATGACACCATTCTCCTAATGATGTGATCCCGTTTATCAAATGACATATCATGTCCATGGCTAGGAAACCTTAACCATCTTTGATCAACGAGCTAGTCTATTAGAGGCATACTAGGGACATGGTTTTGTCTATGTATCCACACATGCATCTAAGTCTCCGATCAATACAATTATAGCATGAATAATAAACGATTATTATGAACAAGGAAATATGATAATAACTAATTTATTATTGCCTGTAGGGCATATTTCCAACAAAAACACCGCCGCCGCCGCCGCCCTGGCTCTCTGTTTTCTCTCGATCCCCTTCCTCTAGGACAAAGCCGAAGCTGGTGGATGGGGGATGCATTCATTTTTGGCTGCGATGACTAGTGGGTCCAGCTGACGGCTTGTACCGCATAGATGCACACGGCGCGTTTGGGACAAAAAAACGGCTCCGTGCTAGCCACCGTTAACGCCGGCTACACAGGCGCTGCCAGTCGTCGTCTGACACCATACGTACATCTGTATTCCTCCTTTATTCTGTCCCATATATAAATTTTAATAATGCCTGGCACAGATCTCGCAGCTCACCTGGACGGCCCAGATATCAGGATCATCTGGACCCTAGAGCCAAAACGCCCCTCCTGCATGTTGTCTATATATATACACACAATATATATAGACCTATGGCTGTTATAGGGCTCTGGTTAGAATCTTATTGTTTCTAAAAAATCAAGCACACACAAGATTATCTTACTCCTTCAGCTGACAAGTGGGTCTCATCAAGCATGATCTATCTCTATAGATCTTGATGCTCAACAATTTGGTAGCTTTATCCAGGTCTTCCTTTGAAAAACTCTTTTCAAACAACCCTTTATGCTTTCCAGAAATTCTATATCATTTCTGATCAACAATATGTCAACCACATATGCTTATCAGAAACTCTACAGTGCTCCCACTCACTTTATTGTAAATACAAGTTTCTCGTAAACTTTGTATAGACTCAAAAACTTTAATCACCTCATGAAAGTGTATATTCCAACTCCGAGATGCTTGCTTCAGTTCATAGAAGGATCACTGAAGCTTGCACACCTTTTAGCATCCTTAGGACTGACAAAACCTTCTGGTTGTATGACATACAACCTTTCCTCAAGTAAACCGTTAAGGAAACGACGTTTTGATATCCATCTGCCAGATTTCATAATTGAAAAATGCAGAAACTACTAACATAATTCCAACAGACTTTAGCATCGCTACGAGTGAGGAAGTCTCATCGCAGTCAACTCCTTGAACTTGTCGTAAACTTATTTGCAACAAGTCGAGCTTTACAAATGGTGACATTTACCATCAGCGTTTGTCTTCATTTCAAACGATTCAGACTTGTGTTTCATTAAGTAAATATACACTATTATCTACTCAAATCATCAGTGAAGGTAAGAAAATAACGATATCCACCGCATGCTACAAGACTCATTGGATTGCATACATCAACATGTATCATTTCCAATAAATCACTTGCCCGCTCCATCAAACCAGAAAACGGGGTCCTTAGTCATCTTGCCCAAGAGGCATGGTTCGCATGTCTCAACCGGTTCGAAATCGAATGAGTCCAAAGATCCATAAACATGGAGTTTCTTCATGCGCTTTATACCAATATGACATTTAGCGGCAGTGCCACAAGTATGTGGTACTATCATTATTAATTTTGTATCTTTTGGCATCAATGTTATGAACATGTGTATTACTACGATCAAGATTTAACAAACCATTCTTACTGGATGCATGACCATTGAAGGTATTATTCATGTAAACAGAATAACCATTTCTCTAACTTAAATGAATAACCGTGTTGCATTAAACACGATCTAATCACGTTCATGCTCAACGCAAAACACCAAATAACATTTATTTAAGTTTGTCACTAATCCCGAAGGTAGAGAGAGCGTGCGATGTTGATCACATCAACCTTGGAAACATTTCTAACATACATCGTCACCTCACCCTTAGCTAGTTCTTCGTTTATTCCGTAGCTTTTATTTCGAGTTACTAAAATTTAGCAACCGAACTGGTATCCAGGACCCAGGTGCTACTAGGAGTACTCGCAAGGTACACATCATTAACACATATATCAAATATACTTCTGTCGACGTTGCTAGCCTTCTTATCTTCCAAGTATCTAGGGTTGTTCCGCTTCAGTGACCGATCTCCTCATAATCAAAGCACTTAGTCTCGGGTTTAGGTTCAACTTTGGGTTGCTTCACTAGAGCAGCAACTGACTTGCTATCCATGAAGTTTCCCTCCTTGTCCTTGCCCTTCTCGAAACTAGTGGTTTTACTAACCATCAACACTTGATGCTCCTTCTTGATTTCTACCTTCGCGGTGTCAAACATCGTGAACAGCTTAGGGATCATTATTTCTATCCCTAGCATTTTATAGTTCATCACCAAGTTCTAGTAGCTTTAGTGACAGTGACTTGGAGAACTATATCAATCACTATCTTATCTGGAAGATCAACTCCCACTCGATTCAAGCGATTGTAGCACCCAGACAATCTGAGCACATGCTCAACGATTGAGCTATTCTCCTTCATCTTGCAGGCAAAGAATCTTGTTGGAGATCTCATATCTCGCAACACGGGCATGAGCCTGAGATCCTAATTTTCAGCTCTTAGAACATCTCATATGTTCCATGACGTTCAAACCGTTTCGGAGCCTCAATTCTAAGCCGTAATGCATGACACACTAAACTATCAAGTAGTTATCAGAACGTGCCTGTCAGATGTTCACAACATCTACAAACAACGCTAGAGGTGTTGGCGCACCGAGCAGTGCATTAAGGACATAAGCCTTCAGTGCAGCAATGAGGACAATCCTCAGATCACGGAGCTAGTCCGCAATATTGCTACCATCATCTTTCAACTCTATTTCTCTAGGAACATATAAAAATTCAAGGGAGCTACAACGTGAGCTAGTAATCTACAACACAGTTTGCAAAGACACTAGTGACTATGTTCATGATAATGAGTTCTATTAATCATATTACTTAAGAACTCCCACTCAAATTGATATCCCTCCAGTCATTCGAGTGATACATGATCCAAATTCACCAACTCAAGTCCGATCATCACGTGACTTGAGGTGGTTACAATGGTGAACATCATCATGTTGATCATATCTCCTATATGACTCATGTTCGACATTTCGGTCTCTTGTGTTCCGAGGCCATGTCTGTACATGCTAGGCTCATCAAGTTTAACCCGAGTGTTCTGCATGTGCAACACTGGCTTGCATCCGTTGTATGTGAACATAGAGTCTATCACACCTGATCATCACGTGGTGTCTCGACACGAAGAACTTCCGCAACGGTGCACACTCGGGGAAAACACACTTTATCTTGAAATTAAGTGAGGGATCACCTTATAATGCTACCGTCGTCCTAAGCAAAACAAGGTGCATAATAGGATTAACATCACATGCAAATCATAAATGACATGATATGGCCATGAACTTGTGCTTTTGATCTCCATCATTAAAGCACCGGCATGATCTCCATCGTCACCGGCATGACACCATTATCTCCATCATCTTGACCTCCGTCAACATGTCGCCATCGGGGTTGTCACGCCCACCATGCTTCTACCACTCTTGCTACCGTTTTGCGATACAGTAAAGCATTACATAGCGCTTAATGATTGACACGCAGGTCATACAATAATTAAAGACAACCCTATGGCTCCTGCCAGTTACCGTACTCATCGACATGCAAGTCGTGATAATCTATACATCACATGTTCATCTCATACATCACATATATCACATCATGTAATTGGCCATATCACATCACAACATACCATGCAAAAACAAGTTAGACGTCCTCTAATTGTTGTTGCATGTTTTACGTGGCTGCTACGGGTATCTAGGAAGAACAATTCTCATCTACGCAAAAATCACAACGGTGATACACTAGTTGCTTTTCAACCTTCTCAAGGACCGCCTTTGTCGAATCCGATCCAACTAAAGTGAGAGAAACTGGCACCCGCAAGCCATCTATGCAACAAGTTGCGGTCGAGGGAACCGGTCTCTCGTAAGCGTACAAGTAATGTTGGTTCGGGCCGCTTCATCTCACAATACCGTTGAACCAAAATCCGACCAAGGAAGGAAGCAATCTAAACATCAACGCCCACAAACCTTTTGTGTTCTACTCGAGATCTCATCTACACATAGACCTAGCTCTGATACCACTGTTGGGTAACGTTGCATGGGAAACAAAAAATTTCCTACGCATACGCAAGATCTATCCATGGTGATGAGCATCTACGAGAGGGAGAGTGGATCTACGTACCCTTGTAGATCGCTAAGCGGGAAGCGTTAAGAAACGCGGTTGGTGTAGTCGAACGTCTTCGCGATCCAAATCGCCGAGCGTCCCGCGATCTCATCACGATCCACCCCGCGATCAATTCACGATCCGTCCCGTGAACTCATCACGATCCCTCCCGTGAACTCACGATCCATCCCACGATCTCGTCACGATCCGTCCCGCGATCTCATCACGATCCATCCCGCGATCAATTCACGATCCGTCCCGTGAACTCATCACGATCCGTCCCGTGAACTCATGATCCATCCCGCGATCTCGTCACGATCCGTCCCGCGAACTCATCACGATCCGTCACGCGAACTCATCACGATCCGTCTCGCGATCTTGATCACAGTCCTTCCGATCTAGCGCCGAACGGACGGCACCTCCGCGTTCAGCACACATACAGCTTGATGATGATCTCCGCCTTCTTGATCTAGCAAGAGGGATCAGATAGGTAGAAGAGTTCTCCGACAGCGTGATGACGCTCCGGAGATGGTGGTGGAGCTACTCCGGCAGGGCTTCACCTAAGCACTGCAGAAATCCGATCTGGAGGAGAAACTATGCACTAGAGGAACGGGCAGCATGTGGCTAAAAATTCTATGCAAAAACCCTAAAACCTCTAGTATATATAAGAGGAAGAGAGGAGAGAAGACAGCCTTGGCTTTCCAAGCCAAGAGCTTCGGCCGAACCAGGTGGTAGAGGTGGAGTCCACCTCCAATCCTAGTAGGACTAGGATTCACCCTATTTTGCCTTTTTTTCACCTTTTCCTATTGGGTTTTCTTCTCCAGCCACATGGGCCTTGTGTGGGAATTTCCACCAGCCCACTAAGAGCTGATATTCACTCTCCCACAGCCCATGAAGCCTCTTGGGTCTAAATACCCCTCCCGATGGTCTCCCGGTACACTATCGGCACTCCCGGTACACTACCGATAAGCCCGAAACTTTTCCGGCAACTAAAATTGGACTTCCTATATATATCAATCTTTACGTACGGACCATTCCGGAGCTCCTCGTGACGTCCGGGATCTCATCCGGGACTCCGAACAACCTTCGGTCACCACCATGCATAACTCTATACTACCGAAACGTCACCGAACCTTAAGTGTGCAGGCCCTGCGGGTTCGAGAACTATGTAGACATGACCGAGACACCTCTACGGTCAATAACCAATAGCGGGACCTGGATGCCCATATTGGTTCCTACATATTCTACGAAGATCTTTATCGGTCGAACCTCTATGTCAAGGATTCAGTTAATCCCGTATGATGTTTCCTTTGTTCTTCGGTATGTTACTTGCCCGAGATTCGATCGTCGGTATCTCCATACCTAGTTCAACCTCGTTACCGGTAAGTCTCTTTACTCGTTTCGTAATACAAAATCCCATGACTAACACTTAGTCACATTGCTTGCAAGGCTTATTGTGATGTTGTATTACCGAGTGGGCCCCGAGATACCTCTCCGTCACACGGAGTAACAAATCCTAGTCCTGATCCATGCCCACTCAACAGACACCCTCGGAGATACCTGTAGAGCACCTTTGTAGTCACCCAGTTACGTTGCGACGTTTGATACACACAAGGCATTCCTCCGGTATCCGTGAGTTGCATGATCTCATGGTCATAGGAACATATACTTGACATGCAGAAAACAGTAGCAATAAACTGACACGATCATATGCTACGTTTGTAGTTTGGGTCTTGTCCATGACACCATTCTCCTAATGATGTGATCCCGTTTATCAAATGACATCTCATGTCCATGGCTAGGAAACCTTAACCATCTTTGATCAACGAGCTAGTCTATTAGAGGCATACTAGGGACATGGTTTTGTCTATGTATCCACACATGCATCTAAGTCTCCGATCAATACAATTATAGCATGAATAATAAACGATTATTATGAACAAGGAAATATGATAATAACTAATTTATTATTGCCTGTAGGGCATATTTCCAACAAAAACACCGCCGCCGCCGCCGCCCTGGCTCTCTGTTTTCTCTCGATCCCCTTCCTCTCGGACAAAGCCGAAGCTGGTGGATGGGGGATGCATTCATTTTTGGCTGCGATGACTAGTGGGTCCAGCTGACGGCTTGTACCGCATAGATGCACACGGCGCGTTTGGGACAAAAAAACGGCTTCGTGCTGGCCACCGTTAACGCCGGCTACACAGGCGCTGCCAGTCGTCGTCTGACACCATACGTACATCTGTATTCCTCCTTTATTCTGTCCCATATATAAATTTTAACAATGCCTGGCACAGATCTCGCAGCTCACCTGGACGGCCCAGATATCAGGATCATCTGGACCCCAGAGCCGAAACGCCCCTCCTGCGTGTTGTCTATATATACATACACAATATATATAGACCTATGGCTGTTATAGGGCTCTGGTTAGAATCTTATTGTTTCTAAAAAAATCAAGCACACGCAAGATTATCTTACTCCTTCAGCTGACAAGTGGGTCCCACAAACTAGTGATGTATAACTTGCACATCTCGGTCTTTTTTGAACCATGTAGGAATTCCCTGTTTGGATACGGACTAAAGGTTAAAAACAACCGGGATAAGTGAGGTCAGGGTACCGATATCAGGGATTTAGACGTCGGGGTTTATTTGCGTCGCGCTCTACAATCTCAAGGTTTAAAATAGATTTCACTCTGTAGTGATGGTGCGTGTTCTTGTACTGCCATTATGTATTCGGTTACAAGAACAATAATTCTATTGTTGCAAAACTAAAAGTCAGTTCACATCACACCATTATATACATGCACTTTCTTGTTGAAGATGGGGGCGGTGCGAGATGTACCAATTTTCCAGCCTGGCCAAGTACTCCACCTCACGTATGCAGCACCTTCTCCGGGCAAACATGGTGTCGTCGTCCTCGTCCGGGTCCGCGGAGTGGGGGCGGCGTTTCCTTGGCGAACCTATGCCTGTGCGCCCGTCGGCGCCGATGCCGTCGTCACTTGATTGGCTTGCATGCTTGCCTCCGGCCGAAGCCAGCGACTCATGGCCATGCATGATTATCCGGTCAAGAAGTTCGGGCTCTCCAGGATATGTGCAAACCTCTAATTTCCAATCACACATTTGTCAGCCAGCGGTGGGCAAGAACCGGAGAAAAGACAACGCATTTTCGTTCCTCGGCGTCGGGACCAGTTTTGCTTGGCTGATTTTTCGTAGGTTTGCATGACACTTGTGTACAATATGACTTTTTTGGTTGTGTACACTTAGTTTGAATTTAACAGTCTGCGTCTTCGCACCACCCTAAACTCTGTACCATCTCAGATAATTTTGGTACTAGTACTCTGTTTTTGGTACTACATCGTGTCACTCTGAAGGTGAAATATTATGCATGAAGTTGCACCCCTTTTGTGCAGTTAATCGTTTGAAGAAAGCGTGGGCTTAATAATGTGTGCACGAGGGAAGCTAGAGCGAACCCGTCTTCAAGGATGATGCGGTTCTCTTTTAATACTAAGACATTTAATAATTGGTTGAGCCGCATGCAAGTTGGAAGATTAACAAGCGGAAAAAGAAGCACGCAATCATACCTGCCCACTCGCCATAATCTCTAGCCTGATCTCAAAATGAAAAGGGTTCAGGAAACCCACGCCACAATAAGAAACGTTTCCCTCCCGCCGTTGGCAAGCTCCCTCACACGGCGTGGTCAAGGTGACCATCACGCAGCCATGTGGTGCCAAGGCATCGACGATTGATTGATTGATAGATAGTGGTATGTAATAATTCGCCGGTTAGGAAAATGCAAGTGTGCAGAGAGTTTTCAGTCCCGGGGAAGCGAGCCTCTGCAGTAAAAATGCAGAGTGCTCTTGGGCGTGGTGAAGCCGCGAGGGTTCAAACATGTCGATCCGGGCTCACGCAGTGCATGTTCTGGAGCTCTTCCTCACATCCTTGGCTTCGAACAGAGCGAGATGCTATGCGGGCAGTAAAACTGCCCTTGGTTGTAGTGAAAATGCGAGTTCAAACATGGTGATCCGGGCTCAAGCAGGTGCATATTCTGGTCTGGAGCTCTTGGCTTCGAGCAGAGTGAGATGCTCTGTGGCGCTCTTCTGGGATCGGGCGACGTTTTAATGGCGCCGCGCATGGGGATCGGAGAGCGCGGGTTTTGATGCGGGCTTCGCCGAGCCCGAAGCCTCATTTCTCGAGCCGGAGGCATCGAGTCCACGGGGCCGCGGGCGAGATCGCGGATGTCTTGGATCGATCCGATGGCCAGCGAGCGCACGGGCGCTGCACCTTGATTAGTCAACGGATTAAGCGGGTGTTAAGTATGCCTGCTAACCCATGGCGGTCACTGCATGTCTGCGTGCGCATGTGTTGTTTTGACCTCGGTTTGCGTGGCTAACTCCAGGAGATGTTAATCGCGGATGAGATTAAATAGTGGAGTACTAAGCGGACCGGCTGATGGAATTAATGCGGGATTCAGGCCACTTGATATGGCATCTGAGTGGCATTTTTCCATTTTGCGGGGGGATCTGAGTCTGAGGTGACATTTGTGGCAAGTTTCAAACTTGAAACGGGATTCGTGATTTACTAGTCACGGGCCACCGGTTGATCCGTACTGCCGCTGGCCGTCGTTAATGGCATGCCGTAACCACGTGATCTACTTTAGGTGCTTCATCACATGACACTGTTTTGTAATCTTGATGAGATGGTATTTCATCATTCAGTGGGTGGATGGAAGCACGAATTCTCTCTGACGTTGCATTTAAATCGGCCTAGTTTCCGTCCGTGGTTGATCCGTATTGTAACTGGCCGCCGTACCATCCTAGATTCCTAGTCGACTCACTAGCTGTTTCGTTCTGTATCTTTCCTCCACAAGGAAAAAGAAAATCTTGAGACACTTCGTCATTCAGAGAAACTAGATGCCTGGATGGAAGCACGAACTCTGCTACTGCATTCAAACCGGCGTACGCGTGCCCGTATCCACCTCCATTAATTGGTGCCTGTCCGGTGCTTGTGGTTTGGCACGGGCAAAACGGTACCCACTTCATACTTGGCCATTGCTCCCTGTAGAACCCACAGTACATTGCAGGTGGTGCTGGCTGGGCTGCAACCTGCAACAACACATGGCTACGTTGATCAGAGATCAGTTGCGCTGTTGCGTTCTGACCCAGATACGAGTTGCTGGTCATAATCCTTTTTGGTTGTCCAGCCAAAGAGATCATGGCTGGTCGCAGCTCATAATCTGGCGAGGATTCTCTCTCTCGTTCGCCATTACTTGGATTCCTTTTGGTTGTCCGGCCCAGAGACCAGTTGCTGCTGGTTATATTTCCATGGCTGTTATGACGTCAAACGACCTCTATCTATTTTACTCTTCACAGGAACAGATTGTGGGCACGGCTGTTGTTTATTCCAGGGGGAACCACGGCAGCGGCAAACCCCCCTGCATTTTTGTCTCAGTTAAGCGTAACAGTCTCTGTCTGGTGTTTCAGGCTGTGATTACTGCTCCAATTCATTAGCAGTATCGGTACTGACAGGTACCCGTGTTTAAAGTTTGAAATTTGAATTTCAAAGGATATGAGTGTGTGGGTTGGCAACAAGATAAAGAAAGATCAGGTTCTTTATTACTACTACTACCACTGGGTTCGTTTTGCAAAGAGTTGTAGGTTCAGCACTTGATGGAAGCAGATCTTCAGATCCAATGCCGGTACGGGTATGTCTCAATGAAAACTGCATCTGGCCAACATGATTGTTGTTAGGCAATACTACATGCACATCCCGTACGACAGGGATGATACGTACAACGTACTTGTCTTGGAAAAAGGTTTACCACGCTTTGTATTACAAAGTAACCAACCGATGCAACCAACGATAGATGCTGAGACAGAAGCAACATAGTTATGTTAAAAAAAACGAAAGAAAATAAATAAAAAAGGAACAAATGCCGACAAGACGGATCAATAAAAACGATGAAGCATTGCAACCACTGCGTCCACCGGAGATCTTCCACCAAGCTCCTAAACTCCAAAGCACCGGTACCAATCAACACCTCTAAGAAGGGACGCGACGGTTACGACGTTGCTGCCAAGAGTTTCCCTTCGTACGCGGTGAGGAGAGAGGAAGGGTACCCCCCGACGCCCTACAGGAAGGTCTGACGACACCCTCAGGCGCCACCGCCTCGATGTCGACTAGGCCGACAGGGATTTCTCCCAATCCCAACCTTCACCTCAGGCGCTCCGGAGCTCGCCACCAAACCAACCACCATCCTACGCCAACACGGTTTTGAAGCTTCCCACATTTTGTCACCACGGCACCGTGAAGTAGAACCTTCACAACGTAGAAGGGGAGCGGGGACTCGGAGAAGCATCACCGTCAGCATGCAGGAGGGTCCAACCTCCCCCATCACCGATGGGATCCGACTAAACGCAATAGCAGGAGTATACCCGGCCTGTGGGCCCATCGGCCCGGCCAAACCCTGAAACACCCGTAAAGCTCCCGTCGCCGCGCTCCAGAAGGCATGTCGTCGGTGTCGCCGCTCCCTGTCTGAGCCGCTCCATCACTTCACCATGCCGGAGGCAGCAAAGCACTACTAGGGAAAACCTTATACACAGAACCTTAGCAGTAGCGCTGGATAAAAAGCGATGCTACTGCTACATAACAGTAGCGCGCGCCAAGAAACGACGCTACTGCTAACTACTTAGCAGTAGCGGCTAACTACTTAGCAGTAGCGCGTCATTAAAAAATGTGCTACTACTAATATTGCCCCATTGTTGCCGCCAGGCTAGGTTCAGCAGTAGCGCCTCCCCCAGGAGCGCGCTATAGCTATGTCAGGTAACAGTAGCGCTCGTTCCTAAAACGCGCTACTGCTATCTTGACATAACCCCCACTCAGGCTTCCTCCTTCACTTCTTTCCTCCATCCATTCCCCCATTCCTCCACCCGCACCCGTTTATCGCGGCCCTCTCATCCGGCGCCGCCGTCGCCCTCCATCGCCTGCCCACGCCGCCGTCCATCGCCGTCGTCCATCGCCGCCTTCCATCGCCGCCCTTCGTCGTCGCCCGCTCCTTCACCCGCACCCGTCCGTCGCCGCCCGCGTGCCCTTCGTGTCCTCCAAGCTCCACCTTGCCGCCGATATCTCCCCCGAGCTCCACCTCGCCGTCGACATCTCCCCTAGCCCCTTGTAAGTCCTCTGTCCCTCCTTCTCTCTCTCTCTCTAGGATAGATTAGGACAAATTAGGATGAATTAGTAAACTTGGTGTCTCGTTGATGTCATTGATGTCGATGATGATGCATTCTGAATATAGTGGATGTCTTGATGTTCTTGTTTGCAATGTACCTCCGAGTGGCCTATGTTTTGCCGAAATGTTGATTTGTTTCCGTTCCGGCAAATTTCAGGCGCTCGATATGTCTTGTTTTAAGCAAAGGTCATGCCGATTTTTTTCATGAATTTTAGTATGACTTGTGCTACAATGTAGGACATATCGAGTGCTTCTGATTTGCCACAACGGGAATTCAATGATATTCCGGTAAAACATAGGGCATTTTTTCTATGTCATTGCTCGATATATGAAACAAGTTGACTTTAGGTCTGTTAAGTGTTTATTAATTTTGTTTTCATAATTAAGCATTTGTTCTCGACGTCGACGATGCCTGGCCCGCATCCTCGTTGTCGATTCGGTGGAGGAAGCTTGCTTGATTATGGGGGCCATGTCCGGGACTGGGCTCCGCCAGCTGGTACTGGGAGGTCCTACCTTCCGGGGCACGCAACTTGGTGAGGAGGCAGTCCGTCGTCGACCCGGAGGTTATTTTGGTGGCAGTCGCGTGGGCCACTGTCGGTGTAGAGGGAGCCGGCCCCGCGGAGGTGATACGTCGCCGTGTTAGGGAGAAGGACGAGCACATCCAACGCTATATGGCTGCATTGGACGCCAGGTTCTCCAATACCTGGCAGGTTCTTCAGGGATCTCACCCAAGCTATGATCCTATGATGGTTCCTTCTCTTTGGGTGTCCACCGCCCGCGTCGATACCCGTCGTTTGCTATGGTTCTAATTGTATTAGTGATGTTATATGTATGATACTATTCGAGATGTATTAGTGATACTATTCGATGATGTACGGACGCAAGAGATGATTTAGTTTTGCTTATTGAATGCATGCTAATTTGAATACTAATTAGTTTTATGATTTAGTTTTGCTTATTGAATGCACGTCTGTTTCAACTATGAACATAGGAAATATCTTGTGCTACAATGTAGGACATATCGAGTGCTTGTGATTTGTCAGTCATTCCAGCAAAACGTAGGACATTTTTTCTATGTCATTGCTCGATATATGGAACGGGTTGACTTTAGGTCTATTTTGGCTCCTTGTATGTCTTTCAGTGAGGGAGAGTGTCCACCATATATATATATATATATATGAGAGAGAGAGGAAGAATCCCGACTGTTGTCGTGGGGGTCGCTTGTCCTTTGTTCCCGCGTGTTAGACATTTTGGTGTAATGCACTCGGGGATGAATGGAGGATCCACCGTCACCGACGGTCGCAATATCAGAAGGAGTGCCCACATATACGTGAGATGAGAGTTTAGGAAGGAAAGACTCGACAGACCTAAAGTCAACCTATTGCATATTGAGTAATAGTGATCTGTGTGTTGATCAGTTTTCTCGTAGTTTCCTTCGATCGATTTTAAATGTTTCAACTATGAACATAAGAAATGTCTGACGACAAAAGAGAATTCACTATGTGCGAATACTGCGAAGACAAGCGCGACCTGTGTGACAAGCCTTACCTAGTTGATGGTAGGATACAGTAAGTCACAACGAAAAGTCTTTTTTCGTAATTAAGCATGACTTCTGCTTCTTTTGCTTCAACTTATAATTTTAATTTTTTACTATTCTACTAGCGTATCCCCTGCCAGCAAGAATTTATGTCTTGGATAAGATTGGTTTCAATACTAAAAAAAGTATGGAGGTAAAAAGAGTTCACTTGAGGACCAAGCATGGTTATACTTTTGCCGTAAAATTATACAATGCAGACACCTACTCCTATTTTGAATGCAAAAGTTGGAGAGTACTATGCAAGGCTTATGCATTTGAGCCTAATATGCTTATTACCTTTGATATTCGTCTGGAAGATGAAATTGAAGGTAATATCGATATCTGGGTTGATGTGCAGACGCCTCCAGTTCTACCATTATGTGAGTTTCTCAACCATATTTATTAAGTAATTTATTTTGTTTATTTAAAAATAGTTGACAACTTATTTCCATTGACAGCTTATTTTCATTCTTCAAAAAATGTATGGAAGATGGTAGACAGAACCTACTACTACAATGATGAAGCAGAATTAACTTATAAGGAGAAAGATCATCTTATCGCACTTCTTAATGATTTTGAGAATTACAATAGCTATTATCAAACTCCTCCACATTATGGTCAATACGTGCCACTAGTGCACGTGATGAACTACGGTAACATCCATGGAGATTGCACGGTAAGATTTTATACTATTACGACATCCGTGCATCTTTTGCATAAATTCTTATAAAACTAAACTACATTGCTAACTACAAAGTTATTACTATGTTTTTTAACAGAAAATCCCGAAGGATTGTGTGCCTTCTCTGATGTTTCTGAGAGGTCGCGTTGATGTTATGAGCTTACGGCCAGCAGAGCCAGGCCAGCCTACGCATCACTCCTGTCCATACCGGATTTCTAAAACCGATGAAGACATGACAATCAAAGACTGGAAAAATGTATGGTCAATCGTAGAGAGCTACTTGGAAGCAACATTGTGCGTAGGCCAAGCATTCAAGACAGGATGATCTCCATTCTCCATAATGGAGTGTGAGGGCCTATCTTGTTTTATGATATTGTACCTAAGAGAGGGTAGAGTAGGTCCTATGAGAGAGGAGTAGGTCCTAGGTACAATGTGTTATTATGTGCTACAATGTGTTAGAGTTGATGATGATGAGGAGGAGTTGTGATTATGACTAATGACCAACTTGTTATATGATGTCTCATTGACGAAAATGATGATTAAATAGCGTTGGTGGTAATGACTATGATGATTATTAGCTATAGTGTTGTTGGTGATGATATGATGCAAGAGTTTTTATATTAATATGATGATGATGTTGATCGTGATTATCATGATGATTTGTCATATCATTGGGGGAAGAAAAGTGGATTAGATTCATGTGGATGGATCAAAAGTGACCAAAAATTGAATTAGTAGGATCGTAGTCCTACTAATTCAACTTTTGATCACTTATGATTCATGTGGATGAATAAAATCCATGTTTCTTCCTCACAATGATATAATAATTCACTATGAATATAATGATATAACAACCTCTTAATTGGTACTGTATCAAAATTTGTATAACGACATATAAATACACTAAAAATTAAAAATAATGAAAAACAGATTACTAGTAGCGTGGGTTTGCAAGAACGCTACTAATAGTTGTCTTATCAGTAGCGCTTGTATGATACACGCTACAGCTATATGTCTTAACAGTAGCGCGTCTTACACGCATTGCTGGTAAGTAATAGCTGTAGCGCCTTACTAGTAGCGTGGTAACCCGCGCTACTACTAGGCTTTTCCCTAGTAGTGAAGCCACGCCGGCGCTGTCCCGCTAGGACCCATATAAGGCCCTAAGGGCCTAGATTTGGGTCGGGATTGCGTCACCGACCACCCATCGCCACCAGCCCGGCCCGCCACCAAGTGGCAGCATCACCACCACGCCATCCGCCGTTCGCCGCCGCCAGGATGCCAGGCCGCCGCCTGCCGAGCTGCACCCATCGCCGAACCCTGCCCCGGGAAGGGCGTCGCGCGTGTGGGAAAGGAAGTCCCTATGCCGCCAAAACCACCCGGCCAGATCCGGGGGCACCCTCTGGTGTGTGGGGGGGAAGGGGGCGAAGAGAGGAGGCGGGCGAACCGCCCCGGGAGACAGCACGAGGCGAGGTAGGGAGGAGGGGTCGGGGAGTCTGTCTTGCTCGCCCCTCTCAGCCTCTCTTCCTTACAACGTACTTGTACTGACCATCGCCATAGAAACTCTGAAGTTCATATTCTTTTTATTTGGTGGTAGTATTTATGGAAAATCTGTTTTTCATTCCCGAAATAAAGTTTTTTTTCTTGCGGGGATTTCCAAATAAAGTTGTGACTAAGTAAACAGTACTCTTCTTAAATAAATAACTGATGTTCATCTCCATCCAACAATCCAATAATACAAGGGTTATGCATACGAGTAGAGTATAAATCATTCGATAATACAAGGATTCGCTTCCGCTTTTCTCACTTTGCAAAGTTTTTTCAAGAAGAAAGATGCTTTAAGGTGTATGGTGGTTGAAAGACCTTGCAAGGAGATGAGTCATGTGAAAACAAAGAAAGGCAAGGATGCAACTACAACGGTGATGGATGCTAACTTTTGGAAAGGTGTGCTCCTATGCATAAATATGTTTGAGCCATTGGTGAGTATTCTTCGTTTGGTTGATGGGGATATTAAGCCATCGATGGCCTGGCTGTATGGAGACTTGGTGAAGGCCAAGAGGGAGATGAAGGATGCATTCAACAATTTAGAGAGGAACTACAAAGATACTATGGCCATTGTTGACAAGAAGATGAATGGAAGACTTGATTCGTCATTGCACATGGTTGCACATGTGTTGAATCCACACTATAGTTACGCGGTTAGCTCCATTTTTACCATTGCAAATGAAGGCTCAAAGTTTATGCCAGAAAAACTAAATACTTCTAAAAAAATCGATTATCTTCTAATTATTTTGTGTAAATAAACTGTAGTTTTTCCAGATTAATACTAAAAATATGTAGTATTTACTAGATTTTTTTATTTGTGACTGTCCTTGACGAGCAATAGCGGAGCCAGCGAGCTGCAGAGGGCCCGGCCGCCTAATCCAAGGGAGACGAGCTTCCCGTCTCCCTCAGTGGTTGGTGCCTCAGTTGATGACGACAGCCGGCGGGCGATGGGGAAGCGGCGTCCGACGGCTAGGCTTTGTGGCTGGCTGCTCGTGTGTGCGTGCTGTTGGCTGGCCGCTCATGCGTGTGCTGGTGGACTCATGGTCACCTAATTTGCGTTGATGGGTTGGTTGGACAAGTTTTCCTAGGCTGGGTCTGCCAGATAGTCTGAAGCCTATTACTAAAAAAATATTCAAGAATTTGGAGGGTAGGCTCGAGCCTATCAAAGCCTCACTGGTGGATTCTCCACTGCTTCCAAGATGTGCTGAACTGAACAATATTTTGCAAATGATCTTGATACTTGCATGTTAGTTTTCAATGATGAGTTTCTGAAATATGAAAACAAAGAAGGACCATTTGGGAAAAGGCTATCAACAGCATGTGAAAACAAGAGCTACAACCCGGGTATTTCAATATTTGCTTGCTCCTGCTTCTCTATAGCTCTAGTTGTTCTCCTACTTCTAGTGGCTGCTTGTTGTTGCTGCTCTAGTTGTTGTTGCTGATATACGTTGTTGTTTATGCTTGTCCAATTAATTAGATGAGTGATTCATATGCTTGCCCAATTACTGATGCTAAATGCCACTGATGTTTGTCCAATTGGTAGTTGGTTGGTGGAAGCCTTATGGTGGAGAAACACCAAACTTAAAAGAGATGGCTATGAGAATCCTCTCTGTGATCTCTGGCTCTCCTGGTTGTGAAGGAAACTCGAGCGCCTTTGAATCAGTATATCTCTCATCTCCGGTTCTCTTCTCTAGTTCTCTACTCTACTTGTTTGTCCAATCTCATTTTATGTTCTCTAATATGTTCTCATGTGTCATTTAACTTTAATATATAGATACATACCAAGAGAAGAAATAGGCTCACAACGCAACGATCCAACAATTTGGTCTTCATAAGGTTCAACAATAGAATGTTTTCTAGGAAACAAAGGCTCCTGGAGGAGAAGAAATGGGATGTGATCATTAGCATCTATGCTACCGAAGCTCAAGGATATCTATTTGAAGGAGGGGACAATAATGCAAATGTTTTTTTTATCTTGAGGGGGAGGATGGGGATGTCCACCCGGTATGGGTATATCATGGGATCTACTTGGTGAAGCAATGGGAGCACAAGAGCAACTCCAACTTTGTAGAAGTGCAAGATTTAGAGACGTTGAGCAGTAGGAGTTTAAATCCAATGGTGATGATGATATGGTGGATGAATAAGACATTGAGTATGAGGATGATTAGGAGTCATTGAGCTAGTGATGAGTGCATGATGGTTGGCAACAACATGCCATCAAGTGATTACATTATTAATTTTTGCATTCATGCATTTGTCTTTTCTGTGTTACTGTTATGTAAGAGACTACGACGGGGTGGTGAGACCATTGTGATCGTGGTTGTCTTACTTTGGTTTGGTAGAACCAAGCAAGTTTAAGATTTTTATTTTTTACATAATATGCTTGGTTCTACTTGTGGAGTTGTGAACTTGTGATATGATCTGCATGTTGCATTTGTTGTTTGCTACTTTGCTACTTTGCTTGGATTGCTTAATCAATTTGGAGAAGCTAGGAAAGGGAGAACGCTATGAGCCAATGAGATAAGCCTCATATTACAATTTTTGAATTTACATATATGAATATATGATATATAATGCTTTGCTTGCTTGCTGGTTGTTGCTTCTAACATCCTGTCATCTTCTCTATGATGCATGTAGCTGCTGCACAATGCATTGGAGGGAGAGGATCAGAGGACAACACACAAGGGAGGGCCTACATATTGAAGAGAGAACAAGGTACCTCCACTTTACATTCTAGCACTATTTTTATGGCAAATTGCTCTTTGTTGCCCGTATCCATACAATTGTATAGGAAACACATAATGGCGCCTAATCACGCCAAATCACCCCTAAACTAGAAATGCGAGAGTAGGTTGATTAACGCCTAGCGCTTTTTTGAAATTTGGTTTTCAACATTGTCTCTTGGATGAGTTTTGTGTTGTGGACAGCGTATTCTTGAAAGTAAATGATGCCTTGTTTTTGTCCATTGTGCCCATGCTTTATCATCCGATGCCACGAGGCCTTATGGCCTCTTTGATTCGTAGGATTTTGAAAACGCAGGAACAGGAAAAGTATAGGGTTGGAGTGACATGTCCATTTGAATATAGGATTAGCAAGGAGTTTTTATGGCACATGAAAAACAAAGGAATTGTAAAAATAGGTTGGAGTGGACGTTAGATTTTCTATGAAATATAGTACAAAAGATTCCATAGGAAAAAAAATCCTATGTGATCCCATCCTATGAATCAAAGTACCAATGTAGGAAAAATTCCTAAGTATCTCAATCCTCCAAAACCCCTATAGAATTCATATGATTCAAAGGAGCCCTTAGACATTCTTTATGCAGGTTTGGCGCAACTACTTTTGTGGAGGTTAGTTTTCTGTCCCTACAAGACTAATCTTATGAATATGTTTAAAGTTCTTTTCATTGTCTTTTGACGCTTTTCTTGGTTTGATTTTTTGTGAATCTGGTGTCATTGTTCGGTACTACGGTGAAGATCTTGTGGTTCAACATCCCATACCTCTAGGAGATCATCCTGACCTAAGTTCATTTACCACTCACGTCTCTCTATTTTTGTATTGGTAATCAAGTTCATGCAAACGAACATGTGGTTGACGCTCCAGTCTAATTGCATTACTTTGGAATATTTTTGTCTTTTAAACATTATGATCACGAACAAGCTGTATCGGAGAGATTTTATTGCAATCCTTAATTTTAAGAGTTACTCTTAAACTTTTGATCCAAAGTAATGATTCTCCTGTTTGAATAAAACTGTAGGTGTTTCTCACAAAGGAAAGGTAAAAGTTTTTTTTACGCAACAACGAAAAGTGACTATGATTTTCCATTTATTTGGGAATATTTAAACGCAATCACATTTGAAGAATTTCACAGTATTTCTAACAGGAGTTCTTTTAAGCTCAAAGTGCTGCCCCCGCCCAAAAATAGACACCTCAACATGTTGCATGCATATAGAAGAGAATGGATTAATTTGGATCCATCCTAACCCAATGATGGCTAATCCGAGCAAAAATGTTTGTCCCATAGTCATTTGAGAGGTACTCGAGGTTTCATCCTTTTCAAGGAGTTTGAGAGAGCTCCTTACCATAATTTCATCCTTGTTGAACGATTAGTTCCCTCTTAGGACCATGGTATGTTAATTTTCAACTCATGTCGTTCATGTTATTTTTGAATTCATAGACATTTAAAAAAATGATTGTGGTATGTTAATCTTCTATTGGATTAATTTTGAAAAGACACATGAACATACACAAGAACATTTTTAATAGGTAAAGAACGTTCGACACTTCCTTTTATACAACGGAAACATTTCCAGGGGAGTTCCTATTCGACGCTCGGCGCGAGCACCCGGGTTGGTCGACTAGGAAAGCACAATGTCGGCATTGTAGCATGAGGTTTTACCGTAGGTCTGTAGGGCATGGGTTTCTCTAAAAGTATCTTATGAGACAGATTTACTATAGCGGGCAGAGCAAAAATTTGCGAACAAAATTTATAGAAAGTGAACAATCATTGAAAGCATGATTTTTGTTCCAATTTTGTGAACATTTTTTGAAAACACAATGGATTATTGAAAAATCGTGCATATTTTTGAGAAACTAATATTTTTTGAATTTTCAAAATATTTCTTGAAAATTGAACATTTTCTAAAATATGAATATTTTGTAACATGTTCAAATTTAGAAAGCATGAATCATTTATTCAAATTCTGAATGTTTTAAAAACATTCTGAAAACAGAATATTCTTTTAATATTGAGAATTTTTTCGAGAAAGCGAACATGTTTTGAAATTTCCTAAAAATCATGCAAAGTGAACATGTTTAAAACATGATTAAATTTCAAAAGCATGAACATTTTTTAGAAATTCTGAATATTCTAAAAATTGCATGCAAATTCTGACATCCTGAATATTTTTTCAAGTGAATTTTGTTATAACATGGTCGTTTTTGGAAAACATGTTTTTTATGAAATAACGATGTTTATTCAAAAAGCGAACAAAAATTAAAGTTTTCTAAAAAATGTTCAATTTATGAATGAGAAAAGAGAAACAGAAAGAAATCAAAAGAAAAGCAGATTCTTTTTGTAAAAACAACAGAAGAAATCGATTCAGAGACCTTCTAGAAGAAGGTTTCCCAAAGTGGTATAGAAAAACATATTAAAAAGAATCGCTACGAAAGAGCGCATGGTCCCAGGTCTCGCCCGGGCTAATCGAATAATCCTGGACACTTGGGCCACCTTAATCTTTTGCCGCCGTGAACAAACACAGAAAGGCCACGCACACAACGCACATAACCCAGTCCAGTCCAGCCCAGTACTCAGTCAGACACGGTCGTCTCGCCTGCCCCGGTTTCCGTTTCCGTTTCACACGAGCTCCGACACGTCTCGCCCCCTTTCCGCCTCGTGTCTCTCCTCCGCCGGCATAGCGAAGCAGGCGGCCGCGTCGCCTGTGGGCTATTGTAGGAATAAAAAATATGACGTGACAGCTAATTAATGAGATGAGAAGCAGAAATTGTTTTCGAAGGCCGAGCTCCATGGAGACCTTTAAATACAAAATTTAAAATTCATGAAAATTCATATTTTTACATTTCCAAAAATTCTGAAAACAAATACGGAGATATGTGAAGGCGTAACACACATGTGTGTAAATTTTCAGAAAAAAATACGCTCAAATGAGGCCTGTACAAAAAAACAAACAAATCTAAGGCTTTTTAACACATAATACTATTCATCGTTTCAGGCCATGAATTTGTCTTTTTTGTGCAAATCATATTTCAAGGTATTTCATCCTAAAAATTTACACACGTAAACATAACATCCTTCCTTAGTTGCATATATTTTTTCAAATTTTTTTGAAACCAAAAAATTTGAATTTTGTTTTTTTCAAAAATATAGAGCTCCATGGAGCTCGGCCTCCAAATGTTCGTTCTCGATGAGAAGACATCTCTAATGGTTGTAAGATAGTTGTTGGTAAACTTTAGACTGGTCGTAATGAAAGTATCATAGGTAGTATCATGCACGCCAACTAGGCAAATTTGATGATGTGTCATAGAATTAAATGAAGAAAGAGAGGGTTGAGTATCATATCATGATACCATATCATATTAAATGTTATGCTACTACATGCCATACATGACAATAAATGAATTATCTTATGATACTAACACATGATACTATGCATTGCGGATATAGTATCATACACTAGTATCATATGCATGATACTACTATATGATACTCCCCATTACAACTAGCTTTACCACGTAGGATATATGATGATGTGGCAATAAATAAATGAGGATACAGAAAAGTTGTATGTAGAATAACCAACCGCTCTTGCACAAGCTTCAATGTTAAATAGAGAGCAAATTGCATTTATTTCCCCTTCTTCTATTGGATAATTTAGATGCAACCATTGGAGTAGTTGTATGATCTCTTGTTGGTTGATGACATGGACAATTTTATCAACAATACTACATACAAGCTATCAAGGGCATCTCCAACAGTTTGTTAGTTAGCTTGTTGGTAAAATATGCCATGCCATCAACTAACACCTATAACATAAAACTACTCCAATAGGTTCCATCTAGTATGCCCAATAGGATGTGCGGTAATAAATAAGGTGCTCTCTCATTCTACATTGGAGCTTGTGCAAGGGGTGTTGGTTCATTTACATACAATCTTACTCTCTTTCCTCATTTATTGTATGACACATCATCAAAAATCATATGTGTCAAAGTGTACCAACGACTATCTTACAACCATTGAAGATGCCCTAAAGATGACCTAACGTACTATGTTACTACTATTATGAGTAACATAACATACTAAGACAAAATGAGTCTATAAGATAAATAAAAGGCTTAATGTTACTACCCTTGAGGTAGTAACTTAGACTAGTAACATGTGCATGTTACTACTCTATGTTACTTCCCATTATGGGTAGTCTAAGCTAATAAATGAAATGCTCAATGTTACTAATCCTATGTTACTATCCACTGTGGAGGTAGTAATTTAGACACGTAACATCTGCATGTTACTACTCTATGTTACTCCCCGTTGTGGCATTGACAGAAGCGCAAACAAACTGATATTCAAACATGCAAGCACATGCTACGCTAACAGTAGATGAATCTACGCATAACGCTAGTAGTTCTACAACTAACATAAACATGAGCGGGGTAAACGGGTTATACCCTCCAATGGGACAGTTGGCCGTAGTCGCGTTGTTGGCGGCGACAGCATCCTCGGTCGCCTTCCTGTCGGCTTCACGCTTCTCAGCACAACACACTCGGCGTCGGTTGGGGATGACATGGTGATGACGAAGGCAATGCAGACGTAGAGGAAGTAGTCGGATGGAGGCGAGCAACCGCGTAGTCGCTCCCCCAAAACCTAATCGCCTCTCTCCCTGTATAGGACCCGGAGAGGCATGGTTTCGGAGGCCTGCTCTCTCGTCGACCATATACGCGGTGAACGGGGCGGAGTCACCTGCTTATGGGCGGAGCGCGTGGAGGCAGATGTGATATGTTTTCCGTGGTGTCTAGGGTTGGCCGAGGCCCTGCTTATGTAGGCGGCGTCCGGGTGGAGAGACGTGGGCTGGACCCACGTCCGAGTCGATAGCCCACGATCCAACAACTCAGATCTTGGCGTTACGTATTCTCCGTTCCCGACCGGCAAAAATAAGCACGCAGGTATGAGCTCGGCTCGCCTCAATCCCGCAACCCGCGACGCGTCATGACGAGGCATGACGTGGCGAGGCGGGCGGTGGAGGAGGAGTGCGCGAGGGACTCTTCTCTTCTCATGCTCCAATAGCATGTGGAAGAGAGCACCTTATAAAGAGGTACAACTCCCCCTCCACTAGCAAGGTGGTACTAAACTTCCCACCCCCTTGTCATGCCACCTACATGGGCCGTTAGAGATTTTTCTGAAATTGTCTCATGGGACTAAAGCCCATCTCAGATTTTAACAATCCCCCACCAGATCTTAAGGGCCCATTTTGTTCTTTGTTCCAATTACTGTTTTGATACACCAGCATTTCAGTGAAGACCTGTTAAGGTTGAGCTTCACCTAGAACAAGTAGCTACACTCCTTCACAACTGAACAATGGACTATGACTTAAATTGTCAGTTTGGCATCAAGAAGTTTCACCACAGATCCTACTAGTACTAGGCTATGAAGGCTGACCCCTCGGGTGGAGCATATTAGTCACACTCCTGGCCTATTCGTGAGCTTACTAGAGATCACCCCAATCTCATAGACCGTGAGCAACATCGAGCTCATATAGGCGTGTTCCTCCAAAGATCGCTCTGTAGGACATCATCTTGCTTACATATAAGCTTTAGAACACATTAAGACAGTAGTCATCCTACCATACAATATCCGAGAGTATTGCATCTCCAATGGAGCGGGTTAGTAAAGTTACTCTCCTTAGTTCACCACTGGCTTGTTTTCCTAGGTCCTACTTCACGGATCTTCGATCACATAGGTTGGGTTACTACCATGGCAACTCATGTGGGTCTCATACCATCTCCCTCGATGCATTATCTATCACAACAGGTGATAGCCCTTTAGTAAAGGGATCTGCCAGATTCTTAGCCGTTTGGATGCAATCCAACGCTATAACTCTAGAGCTTCATAAACGTCTGACAACTTTCAAACTCATTCTTATATGTTTGTTGGAATTCATGTTGTCCTTTGAACTCTTCACTTTGACAATGACTGTCTGGTTATCACAATTCATAAGGATAGCTGGAACCGGCTTCTCAACCACTGGCAAGTCCATCAAAAGATCTCGAAGAAATTCTGATTCGACACCAGATGTGTCTAATGCTGTTAATTCTGCTTCCATTGTCGATCTCGTTAAGATTGTTTGCTTGCAAGACTTCTAGGAAATAACGCCACCTCCAAGAGTAAACATAAACCCAGTAGTGGCCTTCATCTCATCAGCATCAGAGATCCAATTCGCACCACTATACCCTTCTAGTACCGACGGGTATCTGGTATAGTGAAGTCCGTGGTTCATAGTACCTTTTAGATAGTGCATAACTCTTTCAACAGCACGCGAATGAAGATCACCCGAATTGGCGACAAACCGGCTCAGTCTGCTCACAACAAACACGATGTCAGGCCTTGTTGCGCTAGCTAGATACATAAGTGAACCAATCATTTGAGAGTATCTCAATTGATCTTTAGCTATGCCTATGAACTTTCGAACCGGCACACTAGGATCATACATTGTTTGAGAAACTTTGCATTCCGAATATCCAAAACGACTCAAAATCTTCTCAACATAATGGGATTGAAAAAGTGTAATCCCACCCTCATCATCTCTCAATAGCTTGATGTTCAAGATAACCTCCTCAATCACTTTGAGATTGGTTCCAAATATCAGTATGTCATCAACATACAAGCACATTATAAATCCTTCGCCCCATCGTGGCGATAGTATACACATTTGTCAGCTTCATTAACAATGAAGCCAACAGATGTCAGAGTTGTATTAAACTTCTCATGCCATTGCCTGGGTGCTTGTCTCAGGCCATATAAAGATTTCAGCAACTTACACACCTGTCCTTCCTGACCATCTATCACAAAGCCATCTGGCTGTTGCATATAGATTTCCTCCTCTAGCTCTCCATTAAGAAAAGTCGTCTTGACGTCCATTTGATGGACGAGAAGACCATGCGAGGCCGCCAACGAGAGTAGTACTCGAATGGTGGCCAGTCTGGCCATAGGTGAATAAGTATCGAAGAAATCTTTTTTTTTCTGGGCATAACCCTTGGCCACAAGCCTAGCCTTATACTTTTCAATTGTACCATCGGGCCTAAGCTTCTTTTTGAACACCCACTTACATCCCAATGGTTTGCAACCATAGGGACGCTCAGTTATT
Source organism: Hordeum marinum (assembly GCA_022496015.1). NCBI lineage: Eukaryota > Viridiplantae > Streptophyta > Magnoliopsida > Poales > Poaceae > Hordeum > Hordeum marinum. The sequence goes on from CM039672.1 coordinate 395,889,200, forward strand.
TCCCATGTTCTGTTCGCCATGATGGAATCCATCTCGCTACGGACCGCTTCTTTCCAGTAGTCAGCATCAGGAGATGCATGGGCTTCTGAAATAGAAGTGGGATTATCATCCACGAGGTACACAAGGAAGTCATCACCAAAGGTATTTGTAGTCCTTTGTCTCTTGCCCCTACCAAGGGTTTCCTCGTCATCCTCCCTGGGATTTTCATCATGTGTTTGTTCATAATATTCCATAGGAATGGCAAGCTCAGGAGTCTCCTCCGATTCCTGTCTAGAAGTGCTTTGCATATCTCTCATGGGGAATATATCCTCAAAGAATGTAGCATCCTTAGACTCCATAATTGTACCGACCTTCATGTCAGGTACCTCAGATTTCACTACTACAAATCTATAGCCAACACTATTCTTAGCGCAGTCCAAATTAACGCAGTCCACGGTCTTTGGTCCAAGCTTATGCTTTTTGGGGATCGGCACATTGACTTTCACCAAATAGCCCCAAGTACGTAAGTAGGAGAGCATCGTCCTTCTCTTCGACCACTTCTAATAGGGAGTGACCTCATTATATTTTGTTGGAACTTTATTCAGTACATGACACGAAGTCAATATAGCCTCCCCCACCATGCCTTGGATAAACCCGATGTATCTAACATGGCGTTAACCAAATCAGTTAGAGTATGGTTTTTCTGCTCGGCAACCCCGTTTGACTGGGGCGAATAGGGAGGCGTCCTCTCATGAATAATGCCATGTTTGGCACAGAAAGAATCAAATCCATTTGAGAAGTACTCTCCACCATGATCATACCAGACTCGTTTAATTTTCTTTTCAAGTTGGTTCTCAACTTCTGCCTTATAGATTTTAAAGTAGTGTAGAGCCTCATCTTTAGTATTTAACAAATACACATAGCAATATGTAGTGGAATCATCTATCAATGTCATGAAGTATTTCTTTCCACCTTTAGTCAACACACCATTCATCTCACAGAGATCTGAATGTATGAGTTCTAGTGGCGCCAAGTGTCTCTCCTCAGCAGCCTTGTGAGGCTTGCGAGGTTGCTTTGCTTGCACACATGAATGGCACTTAGAACCTTTGGCTAAAGTGAAACTTGAGATTAAATTCAGTTTTTCTAGCCGCGTCATAACACCGAAACTAATGTGACAAAGACATGAATGCCAAACTTCAGATACATTGACACTCGAATGAATATTGTTCATGACTTTATTACAAAAATCTGCAAGAGAAAGGCGGAAGAGACCTCTGCATTCATAACCTTTTCCAATGAAAAGTCCATATTTTGTAACAACTACTTTATGTGACTCGAAGACCAACTTAAACCCTTCTCTACACAGAAGGGAGCCACTAACAAGGTTTTGCTTGATGGCGGGGACATGCTGCATGTTCTTCAGCTACACGATCCTTCCCGAAGTAAACTTCAGATCGACCGTGCCAACACCAAGAACAGAAGCACTCGCGCCATTCCCCATCAATATGGAACCTCGGCCTGTGACCTGGTAAGAAGAGATAATGAGATGTCAGCACACACATGAATATTTGCACCCGTGTCCACCCACCAACCGGTGGACTGACAAACTGAAAGTACAATAAATAAATTACCGTACTGAGATGCACCACTTTCATTGTTGCCCACAATCATATTGGCAGACTTATTGTCCCGCGCTAGCTTCTTGTATCTATTTGGGCACTTGTTGGCCCAATGTTCCTCTGAACCATAGTTGAAGCAGCCATCACCCTTCTTATTCCTCTTGAAGGTCTTTTCCCCCTTCTTCTTGAAGTCGGTATTCTGTTGGACATAATTATTTCCCTTGGGCTTGTGGGAATTGAAGTTCTTTTGTACCATATTGGGAACCAAAGAGCTTTCAACCCCTTTACCATGCGAGTCCTTTGCTCTCGAGTTCTGCTCAACACTCATATGGCCGATGATATCCTCTACTGAGAATTCACGCCTATGATGTTTTTGAGTGGTTGCAAAGTTCCTCCAGGAGTTAGGGAGCTTGTCAGTTATACACCCCGCAACAAATTTTCACGGTAAATTGCACTTAACAACCTCAAGTTACTTAGCAATGCATATTATCTCATGAGCTTGTTCCAACACAGAACGGTTGTCAACCATTTTGTAATCGTGGAACTGCTCCATAACATACATCTTGCTCCCAACATCGGTGGCCCCGAAGTTAGATTCGAGCGCCTCCCACAAATCCTTGGCGACACCTCATGTAAATATGCGTCAACCAGCTTATCTCCGATCACGTTGAGAACTGCTCCTAGAAAGTAAATGGTGGCCTACTTAAACGCCTTCTCCTGTTCAGGAGTGATCGTTCCCATAGGGGTAACACCGGCTACCCAAAACACGTTCATAGCTGTGAACCATCAGGTGGTTTTGGTCTGCCAACACTTGAAATACGTACCAGTGAATTTATCCGGTTTCAGTGCAGCGGCAAAAACATTACTTGAAAAATTCCCACACATATTAGATTTTTGGATTGTTAGTATATAGGCACATTTTCGATCAGATTAATCGACGAAATAATAACTAGCATGGCATTGACAGAAGCGCAAACATACTAATATTCAAAAATGCAAGCATATACTACGCTAATAGTAGATGAATCTACGCATAATGCTAGTAGTGGTACAACTAACATAAACATGAGCGGATAAACAGGTTATACCCTCCAATGGGCCAGTTGTCCGTAGTCGTGTTGTTTGCGGCGGCAGCGTCCTTGGCCGCCTTCCTGTCAGTTTCACGCTTCTCAGCAGTAGCACGGTCGGCGTCGGTTGGGGATGACATGGTGATGACGAAGGCGATGCAGACATAGAGGAAGTAGTCGGATGGAGGCGAGCTACCGTGTAGTCGCTCCCCAAAAACCTAATCGCCCCTCTCCCTGTACAAGACCCGGAGAGGTGTGGTTTCGGAGGCCTGCTCTCCCGTCGACCGTGTACGCAGTGAACGGGACGGAGTCACCGACGGCAGCAGCAGCAGAAGGAACGACGTGGGTGGAGCGTGTGGAGGCAGATGTGATCTCTTTTCCGTGGTGGCTAGGGTTGGCTGAAGCCCTGCTTATGTAGGCGGCATCCGGGTGGAGAGACGTGGGCTAGACCCACGTACGAGTCGGTAGCCCATGATCCAATGTCTCAGATCATGGCGTTAAGTATTCTCTGTTCCCGACCGATAAAAATAAGCGCGTAGGTATGAGCTCGGCTTGGCTCAATCCCGCAACCCGCGACGCGTCGCGTCGTGACGAGGCGTGGCGTGGCGAGGCGGGCGGCGGAGTAGGAGTGCGCGAGGGCCTCTTCTCTTCTCATGCTCCAATAGCATGTGGAAGAGATCACCTTGATACATCTCCAACGTATCTATAATATTTTATGATGGCATTATATTATATTATCTGTTTTGGTTGTTTTATATGCATTAATATGCTTTTTTATATTATTTTTGGGACTAACCTATTAATCTAGAGCCAAGTGCCAGTTTATGTTTTTCCTTGTTTTTGAGTTTTGGAGATATGGAATATTAAACAGAGTCCAAACGGAATAAAACCTTCGAAAGGAATTTTTTTGGAAGGAAACAAGTCATCCAAGCTTGGAGTGCACGTCAGGGGAGGCGTCAGGGCGCCACAAACCTGCTAGGCGCGACCCCCTGGCCACGCCTAGCAGGCTTGTCGCCTCCTGGAAGGTCTTCTAAACCTAATTCTTGGCCTATAAATACCCAAATATTCCCCCAACATCACAACGAGCCACGCAAAAACTTTTCTGCCGGCGGAGGCCTCCATTCCTGAGAGATCCAATCTTGGAGCCTTTTCCGGTAATCTGTCGGAGGGGGTTTCGATCACAGAGGGAATCTACATCAACTCCATTGCCCCTCCGATGATGCGCGAGTAGTCCACCACAGACCTACGGGCCCATAGCTAGCAGCTAGATGGCTTCTTATCTCCCTTTGATCTTCAATACCATGTTTTTCATGATCTTCATGGAGATCTATCCGATGTAATCCTATTTTATGGTGTGTTTGTCAAGATCCAATGAATTGTGAGTTTATGTTCAGATTATCCATGAATCTTATTCGAATCTCCTTTGATTTCTTATATGCATGATTTTATATCCTTGCAAGTCTCTTCGAGTTATTGGTTTGGTTTGGCCAACTAGATTGGTAATTCTTGCAATGGGAGAAGTGCTTGGTTTTGGGTTCAATCTTGTGGTGTCCTCACCTAGTGACATAGTAGGGGTAGTGAGGCACGTATTGTATTGTTGCCATCAAGGGTAACAATATGGGTTTTCATCATATTGCTTGAGTTTATCCCTCTACATCATGTCATCTTTCTTAAAGCGTTACTCTGTTCTTCATGAATTTAATACTCTAGATGCAGGCAGGAGTCAGTCGATGTGTGGAGTATTAGTAGTAGATGCAGAATCATTTCGGTCTACTTGACACAGACGTGATGCCTATATGCATGATCATTGCCTTGGATAACTACATGATTATTCGCTTTTCTATCAATTGCTTGACAATAATTTGTTTACCCACCATGATATTTGCCTTCAAGTGAGAAGCCTCTAGTGAAACCTATGGCCCCTGGGTCTATCTTCCATCATATATTTTCAGATCTATACCTTGCTCCAATTTATTTATCTTTTACTTTTCGCACTCGTTTACATCTATCTCTTTCAAATCTAATCCTTGCAAATAACCGTGAAGGGATTGACAACCCCTTTATAGCGTTGTGTGCAAGAGTTTGACTATTTGTGTACGTGCATCCATTGGTGACTTGCTTGTTCCTCCTACTGGATTGATACCTTGGTTCTCGAAAACTGAGGGAAATGTTTATCTACTTCGCTGCATCACCCTTTCCTCTTCAAGGGAAAACCAACGCAAGCTCAACAGGTAGCAAGAAGGATTTCTGGCGCCGTTGCCGGGGAGGATACACACCAAGCCTACCAAGTGCCCATCACAAACTCATCTCTTGCATTTACTTTATTTGCCATTTGCCTCTTGTTTTCCTCTCCCACACTTCTAAAACGATTTTCAGAAAATACCAAAAAGATTTGCCTTTTTATTCACCCTTCTTTCGTTTGCCTTTTGTTTCCTTGAACTCATGGCTAGCCTTACTACTATAACTAATACTCCCGAGTATGAGGTTCTTAATTTTAAGCAAAGGGAAGGTAAAAATTAAAAGATGCTTGGTATAGAATTTGCAATTCTCAAAATAGATCTATTTGTAAGCAATCTACTACCGTTCTCCTTCACAATTTTTATGTGGGTATCACTCCTTGGAATAGATATGTTCTAGATACCATCATGGGAGGGAATTTTTTGGGAAGTCACTGTAGGGTAACGCAACAGAAAACAAAAAAAATCCGACCTACGCACCAGCCCAGGACCGCTATGGAGACTGCATACAAGGTTTGATCTTTTTGTTACTGACTCGTAGCGCAGCGGAAGTAGAGTCGATGACGATCGGCGGTGCAGATCCCCGCAGCTAGGATTTACAACCTCCCAACCGTGAGGATGTATACCCTCATCTGCCCTTTGAACAGCCCTCCAGGAGGCGGTCGGACAATCCCTCGGATGGTGTCGCGGACAACCCTTCGGGAGGACCTTCGAAATTCGGATGGTCACACGGACAGCCCTTCGGGAGGCACTCACGAACTAAGACCAAAACTACGATCTCTCTATAGAGTTGAACACATACGGTGCCATCTATCTAGTAGGGCTTCACCGTCCAGAATTAGTTCCTACGAGAACCCAGGCAACCTTTCGGCACTAAGAAACTATTTCGTGGGAGGGAGAGAGAATACCAGATCATGCATGGCTTGTGTGAGAGAGTTGGAGTGGAGTTGGAGAGCACCTATCCTCCTCCTTATATAGTGGTGTAAGGGGCTGAAATTTCAGCCCACTAAACATGGGGAAAACATGTTCCCACAAAACAAGGAGAACATGTTCCCACCAAACAAGGGAAAAACATGTTCCCTTGTCCATGGTGCTCCAACATGGGGCCCCACCACATCCCAACACTTTCCACCATTTGTGGAGGCTGTCCCCACCATGGGGGCCCCCAACACCTTTCGTCCAGCCACAAGGGGCTGCCCCCCAAGGGGAGGCGCCCCAAAACAGCCCCCACAAGTAGTGGGATCTTGCCCCCTCACGCCGGGACAAGATGTTTTTCGTGACTATTACTTCTAAAAAATCCCTGAAGGTCCCAAAACATTTCCAGCACCCTCTAAAATTATCTGGACACGCTCTAGAACATTTCTAGGATGGTGGTTTAGTTTAAAACCATCTTCGTTTACCCGGTAAACAAGTCCGACAGCTCCGAAAACGTTTTTCGGTTTTTTCTCCAGAAATATTTCTGAAATTACCAGACCAATCTGGAAACCTCCAAAATATTCCCGGTGCTTGCTGAAACCTTTTAGGATCAATGGTTTTATCCGAAACAACTTTTCGGTTTTATCGAAACTTTTTCGGTGTTCTCTCCGGAACTTTTCCGTTGTCTCCGAAACTTTTCCAATGACTTTCTCTCGGACTCCTTGTATATTATTCAGCAGATAGATGGCCCTTAAGCATGTGACCCTATAGGTTCGGTGAAGTATAGACATGACCCAGAACCCCTTCCAATCAATGATGAACATCGGAGCCGTGGGCACCCATATTGATCCCTATACCCACACGAATGAATATTCGAGTGAACTTCCAGTGGCCGTGTGCTATTCCTATTGCTTCGCGATATGTTACAAATACCTGAGATGAGACATGTTGGCATCCCCATGGATCAAGAACTTGTCCACTATGCGAGTTACCTCGTTACCGGTATTGATCTCTTTTCTCGTTCCGTGTTCTGGCATCCCCGTGATAAAATCACAAAGTGTCTGGCCAGACGATGATGGATACCGTAACACCGAGAGGGCCCAGAGATATCTCTCCATCGTTGGAGGAGCAAATCCCAAACTTGAGCTATCAAGTTACTTGACATACTTTTCCATGAACCCGTAAGCCACCGTAATAGCCACCCATTTACGGATGACGTTTAACAAACCCCAAAGTTCATGAAGCAAGCATGAATAAACTTGATACTCTCATGGTCTAAGGAATCGTGCAAACATTAACCATCTCTATGTTATTAACCATTAACTTGTGAAGAATGTATCTCATAGCATAACATCAATTCGGGTCGATTCAACACAAATGTCCTTCTAACATTGTGCCCTCAAAGTTGCTGGCATAGACATGCCCATGATCAGGAAAACAGAACCATCATGCAACACTTGAGCTAGTCTTAGAGGCCAGACTAGGAATACATTTTACCATTTATTATTCCACACGTTCATATGAGTCTTCCTCTGAGCCTCGTGGTTATTGTAGACTCGAGAACCATAGCAGCTATAGCATGGAACATAAATCTAGTTATGAATAGGGAGATAATCAATAACATTTATTATTGCCTCTAGGGCATATCTCCTACAGACTCCCACTTGCACTAGAGTCAATAATCTAGTCAATGCTAATGCACTTTACACCTATGGCATACTGGTGTAAAATATGCTTCGCTTGTGGTATAGCTTGATGTCCAACGGATCTGACGACTTCAACTCCATGGGTAACTTTGCATATCCTTGCGTTTTCACGCTTTCACAAAATTCATATTTTGTGTGGACTTGGCTTTGCATATGTGTGAATCATTGGTCAAAACCTAATTCCTCATACTGAGCTATGGAGCAACTATCTGTAATAGTGTCCCATAGACCAAAGCCATCTTGGAACCATACTAAGTTCATGAATGAACTATATGATTCAACAACTCCTTTGTCGCTTCTAAAGTGTCAACACATTTAGCCTTTGTTATAGAATTCGCCACAATATCTTGTTTGGAACATCTTCCAACTACCATGCCACCATATTGTGTACTACACAAAAGCCTTAACGTAAATCAAAAATCGCATGGAGCATTGATGAAGACTGTATCGATGTAATTACTTACAACGAGCACTTCATAATCTCTGCTTGTGAGAAAACATGTCATCAGTACTACTCTAGTACTCAATGACATTTTTCACTGTTGTCCTATGATCAGTACTTTGATCACATTGGTATCCATACTCGCAGCAACTTTGGAGTATCGGACATATCTGGTTGTTTTACATACCATGGAATACATGATTAATCCAAACACAAGAGTGTGTGGAATCTCCATCATGTATTTCACTCATCAGTGTTTTGGGACACCTAGTCTGGCAAAAACTCTTTCCATGTGACTTCGGCAAGAATCACTCCTTGGTATTTTGAATGCTAAAAGGTTTTAACATCTTGTCAATATGTATCTTTGCTCAGCCCCATTAGATAAATCTATCTCCATAGAGCATCATGCCTAATATCAAGGCTATTTAGCCCAAGCACTTCATCGAAAAAACTATTTTCAAATGTAGTCCTAATTCGTGTCAAGAAATTTATTTCCAATTAACAATGTGTCAAGCACACAAGGTTTTTAGAAATATTATTATGCTCCAAGTTACTTTCTTGAATCACAAGCATCTTCATTACCCATTGATGAAGTCAAAACCCTTTTGACCATTTCATCAAAACAGGAAGATTCCAACTCCATTTTGCCCTCTTCTATCCATCGCTGGAACTCTGAAGTTTGCATACTTACTAGCATCCTCTGGACTGACAAAATACTTTGGACTGTAACACATGCAAGTGCTTGGTTACATTTCCATCAGATGGAAATCCTTTCGTCATCCATGTTTTATATCTCATGATTGAAATATGTATTAATTGCTAGTTCAACCCGAACCGACTTTAAGCATCGCTACGGTGAAACAACCTCATCGTAGTCAACTCCTTGAACTTGTTATTTCAACAAGTCGAGCTTTATGGATAAAACATTTTTATCCATATCAGTTTTTAATTCCATAAATATTCATTAGACTCTAAGCCTTCCGAAAGGTGTATCAAGATTTTAATCTTGAAACATTTATATGGAAACTATCTTGGATTGTATTGGCATTTAGCCAATTCTGGAGTCAGGGCCCATCACCGCTTCCTTGCGTATCATAGGTACACTATTGTCCAACAACAATATATCATTTGCACACCTGAGAGGTTTGCACGAGCCTTGCCTACGTGGTTCAGCTGCAGTTTCGACCGAAGTCCATACATTTCATTGTAGAGACTTCTGTATCAGTCGCAGTAGGAAACTATGGAATTACTTCCAAGGTATCTTTACTTTGATCTGATGATGAAGATACTGTTTATCTCATCGAGTTGCATTGTTCTCCCACTCAGCTTTTTGGAAGAACCATTTTCTTCAAAAAACATACCTTTCTTTATGGCAAACCTATTTGCCTCAGTATAGTGATGGAAGGAATGCCCAATGACTTGGGATAACCTACAAAGCAGCACTTGTCTGATTTGGAATATGTTTGTAATATTTTACACAAGCCCCATATTGCAAATGTTAAGAAAAGATATAACATGGTTGGACGTACCATACCATGGCGTCATTTCAACAGACCCGATGGAGCTCTTTTCAGTGTAAAAGCCACAGTCTCTAAAGCATCACTTTAAAAGGGATAATGGAAAATTTATTTATGTCATCTTTGATCTTACCATGTCATAAATGGTTTGATTACATCTTCACGGACTTTCCACTTGCAGTGGTGTTCTGGGAGATGCAAGTTATGAAACTCTTTTCACAACTCATCAGACATTCGCTAAACTTGTAACTCAAATATTCCTTTCCACAATCAAATTGTAGAAACATAATTTTCTTGTTACAATAACTTCCACTTCATTTTTGAAAACCTTTTGAATGATTTCAAAAGATCCAGACTTACGTCTCATCAAGTAAATATCCATATATCTACTTGAGTCATTTTTGAAGGTAGACAAATCCACTGTTTGCAACATCATTTATCAGACTACATACATCAAAATGTATGATCACCAATAAGTTCTTTGCTCGTTCCTTATGGCCTGTGAACGGTATTTTAGTCACTTGACCTTTTGGAGGAAAGTTGCAAGTGTCAGATGATTCAAAATCAAACAACTTCAAAATCCATCATAATGGAATTTCCATGCGGGTTTCTCCAATGTGACCAAATGCAGTGCCACACATATGTTGAATTCTTTTAGTCTTGCGACATTTAGCGTCAGTGTTATGGATGTATCATATTTCCATCAATATTCATAACATACATCCCATCTAGGACGGAAGCATGGCCCTTCATGTTATTCATAATACTGAACAACAATTATTGTTTTTATGAATAACTCTTTTGCAACAAACATTGTGCAATGGGCTAGGGTGTATGAAACTCTAAAATGAATTATGAAAGTAAACCCAGAGGTAATGTATTATTATCAATATTCATAACAGACGTCTCATTCATAATGAAAGTATGGCCCTTATGTTATTCATAACACCGAACATTAAAAGTTCTCTTATGAAAAACCTTCTTGCAATATACCTTATGCAAAGGGCTAGAGTGTGAAACTCTATAATGAATTATGAAAGTAAGTACATAGGGAATACACCGATGGAAGGCATAGTAACATTTACTATGTTCCCTATGTGTATCTAAACCTCATTCCTCGCTAGTCTTTCAGGCCATAGTAGTTCTTACGTCGAGTTGCAACAGAATGCAATCGAGCGGGTATCTTTGTGATTAACTCACAACACCCAAGAATTAGTGATTAACATGTTTAACCATAATTCCCAAGAATTATATCTTTGACCAGCCTACTATACATCAAAAACTTGTATGGCATTCATACATGAGCTGGATATTCCAGTCTTCTTTCTTTCTGCCTTTATACTTCTAACAGTTTAACTTTTAGTATTTCTCCTACTCTCATAAGAAGCATCCAAATTAAGAGTGGCATTAACCCCGGACTTCCTAGGCGGGAAAGTCTCACTAACACCCTTCAGACACTTCCTTTCTCTTTAAGTTGTTGTTTTATTCACCTTTCATCATATGACAGGCGTTCTCCTGGATCCCTCTCTTATCAGTCCAATGCATAGGAAACACCTTTACTAATAGTTTGCAGACAAACATTGCTTCGTATATTTCATATCTTTCAGCCTTTGTTTGTATCTGAAAATTGATTTTCAGTTTCCATGAATATCACATAACTATCCAAACTTTCGAAGTTCGGGTCTCATGGAAGCAAACATATTGCACTCTACCGAAACGGAATTCTAGCTTTTTGGATCGAAATACGAGACTCACATGATCCATAGCATTAGCGGGAGAATACCGAAAGCATGCGACAGGACAAGTCCTTCTCGGCACTCTTCAGGAAAATCCTCAAATTACGTTACCAATCGTAAAGTTTTAACCAGATATTTAACAACTATTCAATTTTAATAGGGAAGGTGGAAACACGAGCCATTATTCTACAATTATTATGCAAATCACACTTAGACAACGTTCAAAATTAATTGCACTAAGAATTAAACAAGTTAATTTTACAGTGCGCTCCCACTCAAATCAATATATCTCACAATTGATTGTGAGTGATACAAGATCCACATTTCAATTCAACGCCATCGATGTGGACATCACTGATGACGAGAATTTCAATTGGTGGGCTAACATGCCGATCACATCTCTATGTCACTCCTGTTGATCTTTCTATGGGCGTGTTCCAATCTCAGGACGATCAAGCCAGAACGTCAAGACAACCAAGTAATCTCGCTGCGAGGTCTGACCTCACTCGCCTCACACTTCTCTAATCGTTCGTACCCATGTGGACATGGCGCACCCCGAAAAGTTAGGTGCCGTGACGGTGCTACACTTGGGAGAACATTAACTACTTGATATTTTTGTGAGAGATCACCCTAATAAAAGCGACTACCGCGCAATCAAGAAGGGTGCATCATAAGGGATAAACATCTCAGGCAATTCATAATAGCATGATATGGTATAGCCCTTTCTGACAGAGAAGTCTTGTATTTCTTTGTCTTCGGCATTCGCGTAGGTGTTCACCTTCGTGAAGATTGACACCACCTTGTCGATGCACTAGATAATATTGCTATGTCTATAGCTAAGAAAATAATGCATTATAACAAGGTTGACACGCAGGTCATTAAAGTGACAATCATATGGCTCCAGCCATCATGCCGAATCATGACACACATGTCATGTTAATTAATTTACATTATATAGTCATCTCATACATAATCAAATTATTATGAACACTGCTATACCACATCATATGCACATGTAAACCATCCTGAGAAACCAAGTTAGACGCCTCTAATCTGTTCATGCAAAAACTTGTTTTTCGTGGCTTCTAAGGTTTTGAAACAAACCGAAGCTACCAACGTCCATCATCAAGCATGATAATCCAAGTCGCTAGATCAACATCACGGGGTGTATGAAACACGAGATAATAAAATCTCGAGCCCCATACTGAACTTCGTCATACGAAAGACCCCCGTGCAAATCATATCTGCATTGCCCTTTCGTCTGCAAAATTTCGTCTTTCTTTTTAACTACGGTGGAATTCAATGAACTGTTAGCACTTCGTTGATCAATCAGAATCGCGGATTGCCAGAACATTGAAACTCCACCATACTGTTATTGAGATCAGAAATATGCAAATTCCACAGAAGCAACAAGAACATCGGGTAACAGATTTCATCTGCTACCCGGCACAAATAATTTTCTGTAATAGAACTCATCTACTACCTAATTATATTGTGGAACACCCATACATCTCTATGTATTCTAGATCGCAACCTGCATCTACGCATAGCACGGCTCATGATGCCACTATAGGGTAACGCAGCAGAAAACAAAAATTTTCCGACCTACGCACCAGCCCAGGACCACTATGGAGACTGCATACAAGGTTTGATCTTTTTCGTTACTGACTCATAGCTGAGTGGAAGTAGAGTCGATGACGATCGGTGGTCCAGATCCCCGCAGCTAGGATTTACAACCTTCCAACCACAAGGATGTATACCCTCATCTGCCCCTTAGACAGCCCTCCGGGAGGCGGTCGGATAGTCCCCTGGATGGTGTCGCAGACAACCCTTCGGGAGGACCTTCGAAACTCGAACGGTCACTCGGACAGCCCTTCGGGAGGACCTTTGAAACTCGGATGGTCACACGGACAGCCCTTAGGGAGGCACTCATGAACTAAGACCGAAACTACGATCTCTCTACAGAGTTGCACACATACAGTGTCATCTATCCGGTAGGGCTTTGCCATCCAGAACTAGTTCCTACCGGAACCCAGACAACCTTTCGACACTATTTCGTGGGAGGGAGAGAGAATACCAGATCATGCATGGCTTGTGTGAGAGAGTTGGAGTGGAGTTGGAGAGCACCTCTCCTCCTCCTTATATAGTGGTGGAAGGGGTGGAGGGGGCTGAAATTTCAGCCCACTAAACATGGGGAAAACATGTTCCCACAAAACAAGGAGAACAAGTTCCCACCAAACAAGGGAAAAACATGTTCCCTTGTCCATGGTGCTCCAACATGGGGCCCCACCACCTCCCAACACTTTCCACCATTTGTGGAGGCTTCCCCCACCATGGGGGCCCCCAACACCTTTTGTCCAGCCACAAGGGGCTCCCCCCAAGGGGAGGCGCCCCAAAACAGCCTCCACGAGTCGTGGGATCTTGTCCCCTCACGCTCAGACAAGATGTTTTTCGCGACTATTACTTCTGAAAAATTCCGGAAGGTCCCAGAACATTTTTGGCACCCTCTAAAATTATCTGGACATGCTCCGAAACATTTCTGGTATGGTGGTTTAATTTAAAACCATCTTCGTTTACCCGGTAAACAATTCCGGTAGCTCCAAAAACTTTTTTCGGTTTTTTCTCCGGAAAAATTTCAGAAATTACCAGACCAATCTGGGAACCTCCAAAACATTCCCGGTGCTTGCTGAAACCTTTTAGGATCAATGGTTTTATCCGAAACAACTTATTGGTTTTACCGAAACTTTTTCGGTGTTCTCTCCGGAACTTTTCCGTTGTCTCGGAAACTTTTCCACTAACTTTATCTCGGACTCCTTGTCTAGTACTCAGCAGATAGATGACCCTTAAGTGTGTGACCCTATAGGTTCGGTGAAGTATAGACATGACCCGGAACCCCTTCCGATCAATGATCAACATCGGAGCCGTGGACACCCATATTGATCCCTATACCCACACGAATGAATATTTGAGTGAACCTCCAGTGGCCGTGTGGTATTCCTATTGCTTCGCGATATGTTACAAATACCCTAGGTGAGACATGTTGGCATCCCCGTGGATCAACAACTTATCCACTATGCCAGTTACCTCGTTACCAGTATTGATCACTTTTCTCGCTCCGTGTTCCGGCATCCCCGTGATAAAATCACAAAGTGTCTGGCCATATGATGATGGATACCTTAACACCGAGAGGTCCCAGAGATATCTCTCCATCATTGGAGGAGCAAATCCCAATCTTGAGCTATCAAGTTACTTGACATACTTTTCCATGAACCCGTAAGCCGCCGTAATAGCCACCTATTTACGGATGGCGTTTAACAAACTCCAAAGTTCATGAAGCAAGCATGAAGAAACTTGACACTCTCATGGTCTAAGGAATCATGCAAACATTAACCATCTTTGTGTTATTAACCATTAACTTGTGATGAATGTATCTCATAGCATAACATCAATTTGGGTCGATTCAACACAAATGTTCTTCTAACATTGTGCCCTCAAAGTTGCTGGCATAGACATGCCCATGATCAGGAAAACATAACCATCATGCAACACTTGAGCTAGTCTTAGAGGCCAAACTAGGAATACATTTTACTATTTATTGTTCCACACGTGCATATGAGTCTTCCTCCGAGCCTCGTGGTTATTGTAGACTCGAGAACCATAGCAGTTATAGCATGGAACATAAACCTACTTATTAATAGGGAGATAATCAATAACATTTATTATTGCGTCTAGGGCATATCGCCTATAGTCATACCTGGGACTCATATAGTGCTATGATAAATTTGATAGGTTCACCCCCGATCATGGTTAATGGAACAATTTTAACCCTGGAACATGTGATGCGGAGGCTTGATATTTTTGAAAAAAGAGTTACTACGGTTGAGCGTATTGAAAACTTGGATAAAAAGATTCATAATCACATTACTCAATATGGATCAAAAGTAGGAGTTACCTTAAAAAATCTTAAGGAAAAGGAACCCATAGTTAATGAAAAATTGGAACGAGATTCCTCTAGAATTGGCAAGCTAGAGGACATTATTACCAACTTGGGATCCGCTTTTGCTTTGGTACAAAACACTCCAACTCCTTCACCTCCTAAAGCTGCCAAGTTTGCTTATGCTCCTAAAAATAAGGGTGAATCTTCTAGTAAAGTTGAATATCTTAAGACGATAAGTATTGACCCCAACTTTCTCAATATCATTAAGGAACCAATTGCCACCATTGAATCTCTCGATTTTTTTACCTAGGAGTATTATCATTGATAAAAATAACGGGCCTCCTAGGGCTTATAGGGGTGCTATTGAGGAGTTGCATACCAAAGATGACAATACCTAGATCTATTGCGTTTTGCGTAGCTAGGGGCGTTAAAGAGTAGCGCTTGTTGGGAGGCAACCCAATTTTATTTTTGTGTTATGTTTTTTCTTATTTTTTGAGTTTTTCCCACATTATTACTTCTATAATAATTGTGTTTTGGTGTTTTAATTAGTGTTTGATCCAAGTAAAACCTTTGGGGTGATCTATGGTAGTTGTTGATTTGATCTTGCTGAAAAATAGAAACTTTTGCAATAAATCCAGGAAATTTCTAAATTTTTTAGGGTGTAGAATTGATCTGAAATTTTGACACAATATTTATATATAAATTTCCCAGGTTTAAATAATGTTTCAGAATTTTTTGAGTTACATAAGTATACGAAGTTTCCTAATTGCTACAGACTGTTCTGTTTTTGATAGATTCTGTTTTCTTTGAGTTGTTTGCCTATTTTGATGAATCTTTGGGTTGTATCATGTGGTATGAGCCATGGAGAAGTTAGATTACAGTAGGTATAACACCAATATAAATAAATAATGAGTTCACATCAGTACCTAAAGTGGTGATTTACTTTCTTATACTAACGGATCTCACGAGTTTTCTGTTAAGTTTTGTGTTGTGAAGTTTTCAAGTTTTGGGTAAAGATTTGATGGACTATGGAATAAGGAGTGGCAAGAGCCTACGCTTGGGGATTCACAAGGCACCCCAAGTAATATTCAAGGATTCCAAAGAGAATAAGGTTGGGGATGCCCCGGAAGGCATCCCCTCTTTCGTCTTCAATCAATCGGTAAATTTACTTGAGGCTATATTTTTATTCACCACATGACATGTGTTTTGCTTGGAGCATCTTGTATGATATGAGACTTTGCTTGTTTGTTTGCCACAATCATCCTTGCTGCATGCATGTTTTGAGAGAGACACACTGAATCGTGAATTTATTAGAATACTCTATGTGCTTCACTTATATCTTTTGAGTTGGGCAATTTTGCTCTATATGCTCCACTTATATCTGTTAGAGCATGGTGGTGTTTGTGTTTTTATAGAAATACTTGAACTCTCGTACCTCACTTATATTATCTGGAGAGTTTTCTAAAACAGAATGCTAATTGGTCTAGGTTATGAATTTAGTCCTAATATGATATGCATCCAAAAGGGATATAATAAAAACTTCCATATTAAGTGCATTGAGTATTTATGAGAAGTTTGATTCCTTGCATAAAGTTTTGAGATATAAAGATAGTAATGTTAAGAGACATGTTAGGAAGTAAATTGTGATTTGGTAAAAATACTTGTGTAAAGGCTTGTGATTCCCATAACATGCACGTATGGTGAACCGCTATGTAAGGAAGTCAAAGCATGACTTGTTTATAGATTATCGTCCTTTGTGTGAGGGTCGGGGGAACGCGATGGTTAACTCGTCCCCCCTAGGAGCATACGTTTAATGCTTTGCTTCATTGACTAATAGACTTTTGCAATAAGTATGTGAGTTCTTTATGACTAATGTTGAGTCCATGGATTATACGCACTCTCACCCTTCCACTTCTGCTAGCCTTTCTAGTACCGCGCAACTTTTGCCGGTGCAACAAACACTTTCTTAAAACAGCCACCATATATCTCTCCTCAAAACAGCCACCATACCTACCTATTATGGCATTTCCATAGCCATTCCGAGATATATTGCCATGCAACTTCCACCGTTTCCTTTTATGACATGCACCATCACTTCCATATTGCATATAAAGTCATATTTTGTCATAGGTATCGAGTTGTAATTTTATTTTGAGTTGTAAGTAAATAAAAGTGTGATGATTATCATTATTAGAGCGTGTCCCATGTGAGGAAAGGATGATGGAAGCTATGATTCCCTCACAAGTGGGGATGAGATTCCGGACTTTATGAAAAATAAAAGAGGCCAGTGAAGCCGAAGAAAAAATGAATAAAAGAGGTCATAGATGCCCACATAAATAAAGAAAAGAAATGAGATAAAAGAGTGAAGGGAAATTGCTACTACATTTTTCCACACTTGTGCTTCAAAGTAGCACCATGATCTTCATGATAGAGTCTCCTATTTTGTCACTTTCATATAGCTAGTGGAGTTTTTCTTCATGATGCACGTCCACTTAGTTTCCTTTTTTGAGCTTTCATACACTTATAGCTCTAGTGCATCCATTTCATGGCAATCCCTACTCACTCACATTGATATCTATTGATGGGCATCTCCATAGCCCGTTGATGCGCCTAGTTGATGTGAGACTATCTTATCCCTTTCCTTGACAACCTCCACCATATTCAGTTCCACCTATAGTGCTATATCCATGGCTCGTGCTCATGTATTGCGTGAGAGTTGAAAAAGTTTGAGAAAATAAAGGTGTGAAAACAATTGCTTGACTTTTCATTGGGGTTATGCATGATATAAATAATTTGTGTGGGGAAGATGGAGCATATCCAGACCATATGATATTGTAGGGATAACTTTCTTTTGCCATTATATTTTGAAGAGATACAATTGCTTTGCTAGTATGTTTGAAATGTTATTGTTTCTATATCAATATTAAGCTTTTCTTTTGAGTCTTACGGATTTGAATATTCATGCCATAATAAAGAATATTACTTGGATAAATATGTTAGGTAGCACTCCACATCAAAAATTCTGTTTTTATCATTTACCTACTCGAGGACGAGCAGGAATTAAGCTTGGGGATGCTGATACGTCTCCAACCTATCTATTATTTTTGATGATGACATGCTATTATATTATATGTTTTGGTTGTTTTATATGCATTAATATGCTTTTTATATTATTTTTGGGACTAACCTATTAATCTAGAGCCAAGTGCTAGTTTTTTGTTTTTCCTTGTTTTTGAGTTTTGCAGATATGGAATATTAAACGGAGTCCAAACGGAATAAAACCTTTGGAAGGAATTTTTCTGGGAGGAAACAAGTCATCCAAGCTTGGAATGCACGTCAGGGGAGGTGCCAAGGTGCCATAGGCCTGCTAGGCGCGTCCCCCTGGCCGCGCCTAGCATGCTTGTTGCCTCCTGGCAGGTCTCCTAACCCTAATTCTTGGCCTATAAATACCCAAATATTCCCCCAACATCAGAAGAGACACACAAATACTTTTCCGCCACCGGAATTCGTTCCCGAGAGACCCAATCTTGGAAATTTTTAGTAATCTGCCAAGGGGGTTTCGACCATGGAGGGCATGTACATCAACTCCATTGCCCCTCCGATGATGCGTGAGTAGTCCACCATAGACCTACGGGTCCATAGCTAGTAGCTAGATGGCTTCTTCTCTCTCTTTGATATTCAATACCATGTTCTTCATGATCTTCATGGAGATCTATCCGATGTAATCCTCTTTTGTGGTGTGTTTGTCAAGATCCGATGAATTGTGAGTTTATGTTCAGATTATCCATGAATCTTATTTGAATCTCCTCTGATTTCTTATATGCATGGTTTGATATCCTTGCAAGTCTCTTCGAGTTATTGGTTTGGTTTGGCCAACTAGATTGGTAATTCTTGCAATGGGAGAAGTGCTTGGTTTTGGGTTCAATCTTGCGGTGTCCTCACCCAGTGACATAGTAGGGGTAGCGAGGCACGTATTTTATTGTTGCCATCAAGGGTAACAGGATGGGGTTTTCATCATATTGCTTGAGTTTATTCCTCTACATCATGTCATCTTTATTAATGCGTTACTCTGTTCTTCATGAACTAAATACTCTAGATGCAGGCAGGAGTCGGTCAATGTGTGGAGTACTAGTAGTAGATGCAGAATCATTTCGGTCTACTTGACACGGATGTGATGCCTATATGCATGATCATTGCCCTGGATAACTACATGATTATTCTCTTTTCTATCAATTGCTTGACAGTAATTTGTTTACCCACCATGATATTTGCCTTCAAGAGAGAAGCCTCTAGTGAAACCTATGGCCCCCGGGTCTATCTTCCATCATATATTTTCAGATCTATACCTTACTGAAATTTATTTATCTTTTACTTTCTGCACTTGTTTACATCTATCTCTTTCAGTTCTAATCCTTGCAAATAACCGTGAAGGATTGACAACCCCTTTATAGCATTGGGTGCAAGAGTTTGATTGTTCGCGTAGGTGCATCCATTGGTGACTTGCTTGTTCCTCCTACTGGATTGATACCTTGGTTCTCAAAAATCGAGGGAAATACTTATCTACTTTGCTGCATCACCCTTTCCTCTTCAAGGGAAAACCAACGCAAGCTCAAGAGGTAGGACACCTTATAAAGATGTCCTACTCTCCCTCAACTAGCAAGGTGGTACTAAACGTCCCACCCCCCTTATCATGCCAACTACATGGGCCCTTAGAGATTTTTTTGAAATTGTCTCATGGGCCTAAAGCGCATCTCAGATCTCAACAATCCCCCACCAGATCTCAAGGGCCCATTTCGTCCTCTGTTCCAATTACTGTTTTGATATACCAGCATTTCAGTGAAGACCCGTTAAGGTAGATCTTCACCTAGAACAAGTAGCTACACTCCTTAACAACTGAACAATGGACTATGCCTTGAATTATCAGTTTGGCATCAAGAAGTTTCACCACAGGTCCTACTAGTACTAGGCTGCCGAAGGCTGACCCCTCGGGTGGAGCATATTAGTCACACCCCTCGCCTATTCGTGAGGTTACTAGACATCACCACAATACCATAGACCGTGACCAGCATCGAGCTCATATAGGTGTGTTCCTCCAAAGATCACTCTGTAGGACAGCATCTTGCTTACATATAAGCTTTAGAACACATTAAGACAATAGTCATCCTACCATACAATATCCGAGAGTATTGCATCTCCAACGGAACAGGTTAGTAAAGTTACTCCTCAGTTCACCACTGGCTTGTTTTCCTAGGTCCTACTTCACGGGATCTCCGATCACATAGGTTGGTTTACTACCATAGCAACTCATGTGGGTGTCATAGCCATCTCACTCGATGCATTATCTATCACAACACGTGATAGCCCTTTAGTAAAGGGATCTGCCAGACTCTTAGCCATTTGGATGCAATCCAACGCTATAACTACAGAGCTTCTTAAACGTCTGACAGCTTTCAATCTCATTCTTATATGTTTGCTGGACTTGATGTTGTCCTTTGAACTCTTCACTTTGACAATGACTGTTTGGTTATCACAGTTCATTAGGATAGCCAGAACCGGCTTCTCAACCACTGGCAAGTCCATCAAAAGATCTCGAAGAAATTCTGCTGTGCATCTGTAGCCATGTCCCGTGAAAAAAGTTTCTCTGTGTCCATGATTGTAAATTACTACATGATTATGTTCTGAAGTGCCTTAGATGGTAAAAGGGCCAAAGAAAAGGGGGAGGGGGAGTATAGAGATTCTTCACACAATAGGTTCAAACATGTATGCACTATAGTGCTCAAAAGGAACAGAGCCCAGAGTCCTTTTGGCATTTCTGCAATTTTTGGCACAACAACCCTTCCTTTTGGAGGCATCAATTTAAAGAGGAACTAAAGTGATTCACCTACAGGGCCAAAATGAGGGAGTACGGTGGCCTGATTGGTTGGGTCAAAGCTTTTAGATCAACTCAGTTCTCCTTCATTGTACCTTTTGTATTTTCTGTTCCTTATTTGTTTTCACTAGGCATGTATAACTTTTTGTTTTGTTTTTGAATTTGTTTTGTAACATTTATTTTAAAATCAATAAAAATATGTATCAGACTCCTGCTGTTTCTCAGAAAGTAACTCGGATGCCACTAGAGTGAAGTTTGAACATCAGCATTATAGCTTCTGTGCCGTACATTACTTTGATTAATTACATCAATAATTGTATGAGTTTGCAAGGTTGTGTGGCTGTAGTCTAACATAAGTTTCTTCCAGGTGTGTGGGCTTGAGGGTGAAGGAAGCCAAGGAAAACATATATAGCCTATGTTCATGCCCCCAACCACGTAGGGATATCAGCTCGAAGCATAGTTCCAATCGAAAAAAGACTGCTGAGAAATTTGTTTCCGTTTAATTCAACAAAGGCTCCTTAGAGTCTGCTTTCCTTACAACCGGTTCTATCATCGAGGTAATTTTCGTTTACTTAACCTACATTGCATATGTACAATCACTAGTTTTATATAGCAATTCTTGTTCCGTTGATCCTGAGTGCTGACGAAATGACTCGTTCGGCAAGTAGGTTGCTGAGAAGGTCGCAGCTAGTGAGCTGAGGTCTGCTATCGCTCTAGTCAGACCTCCAGGCCACCATGCCGAGCATAGCAAGCCCATGGGATTTTGCCTCTTCAACAATGTGGCAATTCCAGCTAACTACCTCTTAAATTAAAGGGTGTGTATTTGGAACTTCCCTATTGAATGTTCTGTTAAGATTAACACGTGTAGATGCGGCCCCGTCCCACGGTCTCTCCTGCTTCCCCGACCTCCATCCATCGCGGCAGCCACAAAGGAAGTACCTCGGCATCCGGCAACGGGCGTGGGTTACATGGGTGGAGGAGATCAGCAACTACGACACCCACACCAAGCACTGGCTCGGCTCCTTCCTCATGGTCGAGTTGCGCGCCCTCGAGTACGACCGGTGGCATGTTTGGCTGCATGGTGCCACTGCTTGCCTCATCTTCACGTGAGGCGAGGCACCCATCGAGCTAGATCAACGACATGCGGTTGTTAGGGAGGACCGGGAGGCGAGGGAATGTAGCACGGTGGAAGTCGCCCATGAGGAGTACATCGCGGACCTCCACCGCCAGTACCTCGAGCTGGTGATGGCGGAGTTGAAGATCTTCAAGGAGCGAGCAGTCGTCAAGGAGGTCATCATCCTCTCTGAGGAGCATGGTGGCGACGAGGAGGAGGACTTCGACGTTGAAGAATGGCGGAGGATCTCCCCCAACTGTGGCGACATCGGCACATGGCTGGACCTCATGGGCGGTGGGATTTCGCGGGCAGATTGGGTCGCCCTTTATATGGGTGATGGTGTTTTGTTTTAGTTCAAGTTCATCTTTAGATTTAAAACTAGACTATGTTTCGACGGATGATTATGTACCTTATGTGTCGAATTTTGGCTAGGTCCGACAGAAATTTAGTGAAGTGAAAGTCCTCCGCTAAATTTACCCTCTCGTTTTACTCCCTTACTTTTAGTGACCGGTTGGAGTTTGCCTAATTGCCTGACACATACTGGTAGTATGTCAAAATTATCCGATGGCAAAGGGATATTATGCTTTGGTTATCACAAAGAGAGAAGCAGTAGCCATGCTACCCCCATGCGCCCCCCGTCTCCCTACTCGTAGCATCACCCATGGGTGCCGACCTCATCAAATGCAAAAAATGACATTGGTTACTACTTTTCAAGCGCCGGTAGTAGCATCCCCGCCGCCAGGGCACATGGGAGTCGCCGGGGTTGCACCAACCATGGTGGCGGGTTCCAACAAAATTCGCTGCCAGTTTCAAAATTTTTCTCTATGGGTTCTGCCAAAAAATATGCTCCCCATTGTCTCCCAGCACAACGAAGGCGAGAGATATTGGAGCCGCACACAAATTTGCTGCAATCGATCTCATCGTCTCCAGCAAAAATGCGATGACGGTCCCAGTTGTTGCAACCGGCACTCGCATTTGCTGGAACCAGCAGTCACGTTTGCTGGAATCTGCCGCGGTGACTACGGTGACCGGCGAGCCCGGTTGCTCGCCGACATGGGGTTGTAGCACTTCCATGCCGAGGTTTCATCTTTTGGCGTCAATGGTGGCAAAATCCCACCACTGCAAGGTGTGGCGATGGGATGCAACAACACCACCTCCTCCAATGCTCGCAATAGTGCTTCCTAGCAGCAACCCCATGGCAACCCATTGCGGTGTGTAATCAAGAAGCATTGGGTGTTGTTGCGCATCGTGAGTGGGTTATGTCAAAGTATGAGGCAACCTTCATCGGGATTAAGAGGAGGAGGTAGAAAGCAGCACCTCGCAAGGAGGAGGCCATGGAGCCAAGCGATGCGGCAAGGTGGAAGAGAGAGCACGAGCAATATTAGGAGGAAGAGAAAGCAGAGCATGGGCAGAAGAGTTGGGTGGCCAGGAATGGTGAAGAGATAAGGACGGTGAAAAGATGTGGATCTCACCTAGAGGGGGTAAATAGACGCTTTAAAACAATTACGGTTTAGGCTGGAACAAATACAGACTAAAACTAGCTTTTAATTTGTCAAGCACAAAACCTAAAACAACAAGGCTCACCTATGTGCACCAAGGCCTTATGCTAAGCAAGATAAACAACTAAGTGATAGCAAGATATATAACATGAAACAATATGCCTATCACAAAGTAAAGAGCTCGAGTAAGAGATAACCAAGGCACGCGGAGATGACGATGTATCCCGAAGTTCACACCCATGTGGATGCTAAACTCCATTTGGAGCGGTGTGGAGGCACAATGGTCCCCAAGAAGCCACTAGGTACACTGTAATATCCTCACGCGTTTGCACAATGCAATATTTCGTGATTCCACTAAGGGGCCCTTGGGGGCAGTCACGGAACCCATGAAAATGGCAACCTTTGGTGTGGGGGGGTCACCAAACCCATACATTTTGGTAACCCTTGGGGGCGGTCACTGGAACCCGTATAAATTGCTCCAGGCAATCTCCACAAACTAATTAAAGACCCTGGCGCTTGCTCGGAGCTTTACACCACAATGATTGGGCTTCGAGGAACTACCAACCATCTAGGGCACCAAAGCATCCCACAGGTACAAGCTCTAGGGTGCCCAAACACCCAGTAATGAGCTTCTCAAACTCACCTCCAGGTATCACCGTGGAGAGCTCAAACTGATGCAACTAATGCAATGGCAAGAACACACGAAGTGGTCAAGTCCCTCACTCCTAAATCCCACCACAAAAACAAAAGCTATGAAGGAATATGATAGGAAGAACAAGGAGCTCACAAAGAACTCCAAGATCCATATGCAAGGGGTTCCCCTCACATAGAGGAGAAAGTGATTGGTGGAAATTTGGATCTAGATCTCTCCTCTCTTTTCCCTCAAAAGGAGCAAGAATCATTGGAGGGATTGAGAGTTAGTAAGTTCAAAGAAGGTCAACAATGGGGGAAGAACATGATCTCCAAGGATAAGATCCATTCGGGAAGAAGACCCCTTTTATAGGTGGGAAAAATCCTACCGTTACCCCCAACCTGCACACAAGCGGTAGTACCACTCCGGAGAGCGGTACTACCGCTCGGACGGTAGTACCCATAGAGAAGGTTAATGGCGAGGAGCCACGAGGTGCTAGTGCCACCTAAGTGTTTCTACCGCTTGCCCTAGCGCTACTACCGCTTACAAGTGGAAGTGGAGCAGTAGTGATGGGCGGTACTACCGGTTTGCACTACCGTGCCACTACCGCGCAGTCCGACACGAAAAGTCGAGACTCCCAGAGGTATCGGTAGTACCAACAGTATTGGACAAGGGAGCTACAGTCTATAGGCAGTACTACCACTTGTTCAGAGCGGTCCTACCATTTATAGGCGGTACTACCGCTTGCCCAGAGCAACAAAGATGCCAAAGCAAACAGATGACTACAATAAAACATGAACTACCCTAACTTTCGCAAACAAGCTCCGCATTGAGCAAACTCAAGCTTGTTGGATAGAGGGAAACAAGAGCAAACTCAAGGTTATAATAAGAAGAGGCAATATAAAAATTCCAATCATATAGAGATGTGTAACCTTTATGAATGAAGAACCGGCAAAAATCTCTAACATCGGAAACATAAGATAAGATGGATATGAACTCCGTTTTCAATGAACTCAAGCTTGTCATGAAGATGACCATAAGCTCTAATACCCACAAACAGAAACACCAAATAAGAACCAAGAAAGTTGATGATGCCAAGAATGCAATGGTTTGATAATGAATGCTATGATCAAGCTACTCACTCGAGAGCTCCCCTTTATAGTACGACTCTCGATCCTATAACCCGATCTCCCAACTACCACCATGAGACCAGTAAAATAGAAAAACCTATCAAGGTCAAACCTTTGGCTTGTGCATAGTCCACTTGAGCTAGATGCTGACAAAATTTTCCTCCTCAAGATGGACCACCTTTCATGATTGCGCCGGCTCAATGAATACTAGTAGATTGCCCCCATACACCGCTATGGGTGAGGCTCTCTTCGACACATCTTCACATGTCCATTATCACCATAATAGATGACAAGCTTCAAGCATGTGATCTCTTCGCGATGCTTCACTTGAACTTGCACAACTCAACCGTGATGACTATCACCACTTGACACTAGTGGAGAAATGGCTAGCCACAACTCTTATCCGTGGCGTGCAATTTCTCACCAACGTCAGCACTAATATTTTCAAATAGTGCCGGCGTGGGCTAAATTTGTATGCCATAGCTATTTGCTTAGTGCCGGCGTTGCACATTAGGCCCGGCATTGCACATTTAGGACCATTAGGCCCACACCAGTACTAGTCAGTTTCAATAGCTTCCCGACGCAGTAAAACCTCATCCTTTCATGCTCACTCTCTCGATTCCCAACTCCACCCGTCCTCTCCTCTCTATCCCCGCCGCCCCCCGACGCTGCACAGGTACATCAACTCTTTCATCCCCACCACATGTATCTAGCATTAGATCGATTCCTTAGCCACCAGGACACCACGATGGATTTAGTTCATTAGTACTACTAGCTCCCTCTCAACCGAAAAAGCCCTTAGATGAAGTCGCCATGTTTAGTTCATCTACACCTTTGTGTTTAATTAAGTTATAGTTTTATTTCTTACTTGTGTTTAATTTATGGTGCTTAATTAAGTTCTATTTCTTGCTAACAAACTGAAAGTAAGGAATCGACCTCATGATTAATTCTTAATAAATCTGAAAGCAAGGAACCAAAGAATTTGAATCATGCATGTTATTTTTAAAATCTTTATGTTATTCTTAAATTCTTCATTCTAAGGGACAATTCTTTTGCACCTTATTTCGTAGCTTATTTTGGGCAGATAAATTTTTGTATCTTATTTTGTAGCTTATTTTGGGTACATATGGACGTTTCAAGCAACAAGGAACCAGTGCGCGATGTGGAGAAGTGGAGTATTTGGCTCTTTGAGTCATCAAACTGGAGAATCAAGAAACTAGAAGAAAAAAATGTCGAACTGAAGAAAGAAAGGGACCAGTTGCTCATAGAGGGTGCTATTGCCCTCACTAAAGTAGACAAGCCGAGGGAGATGTGGGATAAGTTGACAGAGAATAGGGATCGACTCAAGCTAAAGAAAAAACAACTCAGGACAGAGAGGATTGAGCTACAGTCAGTTGTTGCTCATTTCAAACAAGATGGAAAGAGAAATCAGAAGAAAATGCGCCAGCTGAGCACAATCCTTGGTGATGATGAAGAGTAGTTAGTTGATTACTATGTTTAAATGATGGGTAACTTTTCTGAAGTTTAAACTCTTATTTTTTGAAGTAATATTTCTCTTATTATCAACTGAAGAGTAATTAGTTGATTATTAAGTTGAAATGTTCAGTATCTTTTGTTAAGCTCGTATTTTTTATTAGCTAAATATGACAGTGCCAGCATGCAACTCTGTCCAGCGCCAACAGGTACTCAAAATACTGCTAGCATCGTCTCCAATGCCACCACTAAATTCTAAATATGGAGCCATATTGGTGGCGTGTGTCTACGCTAGCAAGGCCATTTTTTCCACGACATAGCTAGGCTTTTATGCATTAGTGTGATGTCATCCTTCATGGGTTGTATGAGATCTTCCTTTTGATGATTGCCCACGGAAACATACCTAACCCCACAAAGAACACTCACAAAGATCATGGGTTAATACACGAAGCGTAATGGACAATACCTATCAAATCATGAGATCACTTGATCCCACCTGGTACATCTTCTATGCTTTGTGTGTTGATCGACTTGAATCACTCGTTACCTTAGTCTTGATCAACCTTGTATCTTGTCTTGTCTCTTCATAAAGGTGATGTCTTGAAGATAAAAATGAATGTTCACGCAATCTTATTCAAGGCATACCCACAATAAGCTCAATTCTCACATGACCAATCTTTGGATAAATCCTTGATTACCACTAATGTCTACTACGTAACTTTATTCTTGTAGACTCTTGTGGGGCCTCCAAGCGCAGAGTTTTATAGGACGATAGTAATTTTCCCTCAAGTGGATGACCTAAGGTTTATCAATCTGTGGGAGGTGTAGGATGAAGATGGTCTCTCTCAAACAACCCTGCAATCAAATACAAGAAATCTCCTGTGTCCCCAACACACCCAATACAATGGCAAATTGTATAGGTGCACTAGTTCGGCGAAAAGATGGTGATACAAGTGCAATATGGATGATAGATATAGGGTTTTGTAATCTAAAATTATAAAAAACAGCAAGGTAACAAGCAGTAAACAACGAGCAAAATTTTGTATAAATGCTTGGAAATAAGGTCGACGGTCCGTACTTTCGCTAGCGCAATCTCTAAACAATGCTAATATAATTGGATCACATAACCATCCCTCAACGTGCAACAAAGAATCACTCCAAAGTTCTTATCTAGCAGAGAACATAAGAAGAAATTATTTGTAGGGTACAAAACCACCTTAAAGTTATGCTTTCCGATCGATCTATCCAAGAGTTCTTACTAAAATAACAACAAGTTATCCTATATGATCAATCTATCTAGGAGTTCGTACTAAAATAACACCATATGATACGCATCAACCAACTCTAATGTCACCTAGATATTCCAATGTCACCACAAGTATCCATGAGTTAATTATACGATGCGCATCAAACAATTTTAGATTCATCATACTCAGTCCAACACAAAGAACCTCAAAGAGTGCCCCAAGATTTCTATCAGAGAACAAGGTATGAAAATGTGCAATCAACTCCTATGCATAGATTCCCAAGGTCACCGTAATCCGCAAGTTGATGCCATAACATATATCAAGTGAATCACTTGAATATCCCAATGTCACTATGGGTATCCGCATGCAAGACATACACAAAGTGCTTTCAAATCCGTAAAAGTATTAAATCCAACATAACGAAATCTCAAAGGGGAAACTCAATTCGTCACAACAAGATAGAGAGGGGAAAACACCATGTCATCCAACTATATTAACAAAGCCAGTGATACATCAAGATCATTCCATCTCAAGAACACGAGAGAGAGAGAGATTGAACAGATAGCTACTGGTACAAACTGTCATCCCCGAGGGTGGACTACTCCCTCCTCATCATGGCTCCACCGGGATGATGAAGATGGACACCAGAGATGATCTACCCTCTCCGGCAGGGTACTGTAATGACTCCAGATTGGTTTTTCGTCGATACAGAGAGTTGCGGCAGCGGAAGGAGAAGTCTAGGGTTATTTCTAATGGTTTCTATATTTATAGGATTTTTGAGCGTCCGTTTCACGCCAAGATGGGCCAGGAGGTGGGCACGCTCCACCAGGGTGCAGTTTGGGAGCTTGGCGTGCCCTGGTGGAGGGTGGCCACCTTGTGACTCTTCTAGACCTCCCATGAAGCGTCTAGTGCCGCTTTTGTTCCAAAAAAATCGTCAAAAAGTTTCGGGCGATTTCGAGAACTTTCATTTTCTACACAAAAACACCACCATAGTAGTTCTACTGAAAACAACGTCAGTCCGGGTTAGTTCTAAATAAATCATACAAAGTGCATCAAAACCATATAGAAGTATTGTAAACATAGGTGAATATGGCATGAATACTTCATAAATTAGCGATACCCTGGAAACGTATCAACCACCTTGGTCATCACATAATCTCCTTGAAACCAACAAATTAACTAGATTTCAAGAAATGCCTATGGAAAAATCCTTTAAATATAACTCAAGACAACTATTAGTCCATAGGGATTGTCATCAATTACTAAAACCACACATGGAGGAATATGCTCTAACACACGGGAAAAGGAGAAAATGGAAGGAGGAAGCGTGTGGGCCTCATCAGCTTTGTAACATATCTGAACGACTTTCCTCTATCACCCTGCTCCCGCTAATCACGGGTGTCGGTGTCAAAATTGACGGATCTCGGGTAGGGGGTCCCGAACTGTGAGAGTAGGATCGATGGTAATAGGAGACGAAGGGGACACATGATTACCCAGGTTCGGGCCCTCCTATGGAGGTAATACCCTATGTCCTGCTTGATTGTATTGATGGTGTAAGGGGTTACAGAGTTGATCTACCTCGAGATCGTATGTCTAACCCTAGATGAGTTGTTCTGTCTCTATACCCCAAAACCCTCTGGCTTATATAGATGTCGAGGAGGCCTAGCGTTTACACATGGTTGGTTACATGCCGAAGAGATAAACATGCCTATTTACTACATCAAACATGGAGTGCAAGCCATGCCCCTCAAAGCTTCCATCCTAGTAACTGGGCCTTCAGATCATCCAGTGTTTGGCAAGTGGCCCATATAGTCCGGCCTGCACACAACAGGTCGGACATCCGAGGACCCCCTAATACAGGATTCCCTCGGCAGTCCCCGAACTTGTCTCCAACGCCAAGAGTCTTCAGCTCCAACTGCTTTGCGAACAGGGTCTTTGGCTTGCGAGGTGAGTTCCTTTCGCCGAACCATAGTTCGGCCTCCGACGAGGAATAGTTTTCCGCATGTGGCATGTCCGAATCCTATGAGATAAATTGGCTTTAAAGGCCAAACGTCAGGGAGAAAAAAGGATAATGTTTCCTGACGACCTTTTTGACGAAAGGTCACAGCCCACCACGACCGATAGGCCAGTTACTGGCACTCGATGCGGTTCGAGGCCGTTCCACCCACATGATCTTTCAACATGTCGATCGTGTCCCGTTTTACATGGGATACACTTAATCACGCGCCCGCAACGGCTCGCGAGTCTCGAGAAGTGGAGGAATTCACGATGTGGCAGAGGGAGCCCTAATCGACAAACCACATAAAAGGGGAAAGAAAACCCCAAATGCCCTCCATGCTTTCCATTTGACTTCTCTGCCTCCTATTCCGTTGCGCCTCCAGAGCATAGATCTAGGTCTCTTCCACCTCTTCTTCCGAGCTCAGAAATGACGGGCTCCAACGGCCAGTGGGAAGTTTCTACAGTTACCAACCAAGACATCGTCGACCTCAATAAGGCCGGCTATCTCCCTGTCGATATCCGTCATCGCGCGACAGAGAAGGGACAAGTAATCCCCACCCCCAAGCCAGGAGAGTGGGTGGTGTTCATCCCCCACTTCATTAGGGGGTTGTGCTTTCCACTACACCCCTTCGTCAGGGGCCTAATGTTCTTCTATGGCCTCGATTTCCACAATCTTCCGCCGAACTCCATTATGCACCTCCCTTCCTTCATCCTCCTCTGTGAGGCATTCCTGCACATCGAGCCACACTTCGAGCTCTAGCTGCAAGTTTTCAACATCAAGCCGAAGTGTGTCGGTGGTAATCACGCCGACTGCGGTGGTACCATCATCGGCAAACTCACGCGCATCAACTGGCCAGTGGGTACCCTCATCGACACCATCAAGGGGTGGCAGAAGGAGTGGTTCTACATCACCGAACCATAGGAACAAGGTCTGCACCCCTCTGCCATATTTAGATCCGGTCCTCCAACCAGACTAGCTTCTTGGATCAAAAAGGGTCTCGTCTGGGGGCCGAGCAAGGAGGTCACCGATCTGCAAAAGCGGATCCGATCCTTGGTCGAGAACGGCATCAAGCTAGTCGATGTGGTTTAGGTAATGCTCCGAAGACGCATCCTCCCCTTCCAGCACCGAGACACTCCCCTATGGGCTCGGGAAATCGATGCCGATCCCACAGTCCGGAAACTCTCCCGCACTATGCGGGAGAAGCTATGGAAGGCTTTCTTCAAATTCATGAAGAGCTCGCCAGCTGAGGAGGAGGACAAGGGCCTACACGCTGCCAAGACGGATTCCGAAGTATGCCACATCGTAGCCTGATCGGTATTATTACATAGAAGGTCCATAAGCCACTGCAGGAATCAGGGAATTTATCTTCTGCCAAGGATGACAGCAAAGGGCAAGACCCCGGACGGCAAAGGCCTTTGCCATCCGTCAGCAGACGGTAAACATTACGGCAAAGAAAAATCTGATAAAGAGGTCCTTTGCTGTCCGCCTTGGGACCATAGACGGCAAAAATCTTTGCCGTGGGGGAGCATACGGCAAAGAGCATGGGCGACAGACCCACGGGTTAGGTCCGTCAAGTGTTAATAATAGTCTTTGCCGTCCGCCTGGGTCCAACCTTTGCCGTCTGCCTTAGGCCACCCTTTGCCATCCATAGGCTGACGAGAAAGAAGCCTTAGGGAGTAGGGATTTAAGGACCTTTGCCGCCTGGGGTCCCCCCTTTGCCATCTGCCTTAGGCCACCCTTTGCCGTCCATGGGCAGACGACAGAGAGTAAGGCCCTTTCTCGCCTGGGGTCCCCCCTTTGCCGTCTGTCCAGGCCCCCCCTTTGCCGTCCGTCGGCAGAAGACAAGGAGTAACTAAAATGTCCTTTTTCTTTTATTTTTTATTATAACAATTTTCAAAGCAATATATGATATATATTCCACCATGGTAACCTCTCTCGTTGTTAGTCAATGTGATGGACATCCACCGGGCCCAGGAATGGACTTTCCAACGACAACCAGATGAAGGAGTATCCAAAGATAATCACCGTCTAAGCATGGATCAAACATATGCATGGAAGTGTTGTGTGATGTTTACATACCCAACACACAAACTTTAGCGTGGCACACCTTCCTCAGGACTCTTAAAACCCGCACGAAAAGCAAGGTTCACGACGCGTAGTATATATATACCCCCCCATTCGAGCCGATGGGAGAGACATTCATGCGTACACAATTGGAAATATGCCCTAGAGGCAATAATAAATTGGTTATTATTATATTTCCTTGTTCATGATAATTGTTTATTATCCATTCTATAATTGTATTGATTGGTAACTCAAATGCATGTGTGGATTTATTGAGAACACCGTGTCCCTAGTATGCCTCTAGTGAACTAGCTCGTTTATCAAAGATGGTCAAGGTTTCCTAGCCATAGACATGAGCTGTCGTTTGATAACGGGATCACATCATTAGGAGAATGATGTGATAGACAAGACCCAAACCATGAACGTAACATATGATCGTCTCAGTTTATTGCTATAGTTTTCTGCATGTCAAGTATGTGTTCTTATGACCATGAGATCATGCAACTCACTGACACCGCAGGAATACCTTGTGTGTATCAAACATCACAACGTAACTGGGTGACTATAAAGGTGCTCTATAGGTATCTCCGAGGGTGTCTGTTGAGTTGGCATGGATCAAGACTGGGATTTGTTACACCGTGTGACAAAGAGGTATGTTAGGGCCCACTCGGTAATACAACATCACAACAAGACTTGCAAGCAATGTAACTAAACTGTTAGCCATGGGATCTTGTATTACGGAACGAGTAAAGAGACTTGCCGGTAACGAGATTGAACTAGGTGTAGAGATACCGACGATCGAATCTCGGGCAAGTAACATACCGAAGAACAAAGGGAACAACATACGGGATTAACTGAATCCTTTACATAGAGGTTCAACCAATAAAGATCTTCGTAGAATATGTAGGAACCAATATGGGCCTCTGGGTCCTGCTATTTGTTATTGACCGTAGAGGTGTCTCGGTCATGTCTACATAGTTCTCGAACCCGCAAGGTCTGCACACTTAACGTTCAGTGACGTTTCGGCAGTATAGAGTTATGTATGGTGGTGATCGAAGGTTGTTCGAAGTCCCGGATGAGAGATTCCGGACATCACGGGGAGCTTGAGAATGGTCAGGAGGTAGAGATTGATATATTGGAAGTCCCATTTTGGTCAGCGGAAAAGTTTTAGGTACTTCGATAGTGTACCGAAAGTGCCGGGAGGGCATCGGGGGACCATCGGGAGGGGCCTGTAACCCCAAAGGGCCACATGGGCTATGGTAGGAGGCAAACCAGCCCCTGGTGGGCTGTCCAAAGCCCCCACTAAGGCCCATGCAGCTAGGGGTGGGAAAACCCAAAAGGTGGAAAAGGTTTCCAAGTGGGGGAGGAATCCTACTCCTAGTAGGATTGGAGTAGGATTCCTCCACCTCCCCATTTCGGCCGACTCCTAGGGGGAACCCTAGGGGTGCCGACCTCCATCCCCTTCCTCTTATATATACTAGAGGGGAGAGAGGGCAGCTGCACGAGAAACCCTAGCCATGGTGCAGCCCTCTCTCCCTGGTAGATCAAATCCTCTAGTTTTTGGCGATGCTTAGGCGAAACCCTGCCGGAATAGTTCCACCATCACCGCTGCTATGCCTTCGCGCTGCCGAAGAACTCATCAACCTATTTTCTCCCTCCTGCTGGATCAAGAAGGCGGAGATCGTCATTGAACTGTACGTGTGCTGAACATGGAGGTGCCGTTCGCTCGGCGCTAGATCGTGATTGGATCTCGGGGCGGCTAGCAATTTGGATTGCGAAGATGTTTGACTACATCAATCGCTTTTCTTAATGCTTCCCGCTTAGCGATCTACAAGGGTATGTAGATCCACTGTCCCTCTCATAGAAGCTCATCACCATGGATAGATCTTGCGTGTGCGTAGCAATTTTTTTGTTTCCCATGCAACGTTCCCCAACAGTGGCATCATGGGCTAGGTCTATGTGCAGATGAGATCACGAGTAGAACACAAAGGAGTTTGTGGGCGTTGATGCTTAGATTGCTTCCTCCCATGGTCTTTTCTTGATTCGGCAGAATTATGGGATGAAGCGGCCTGGACCAACCTTACTCGTATGCTTATGAGAGACTAGTTCCATCGACTGACGTGTGACTCTGTTGCATAAAGATGGCTGGCGGGTCTATGTCTTTCCTACTCTAGTTCTATCGGATTCGACAAAGGCGGTCCTTGAGAAGGTTGAATAGAAATTTGTGTATCACCGTTGTGTTTTTGCATAGGTAAGAATCGTTCTTGCTAGATACCCGTAGCAGCCACGTAAAACAAGAAACAACAATTAGAGGACGTCTAACTTGTTTTTGTCGGGTATGTTGTGATGTGATATGGGCAATTACATGATGAGATATATGTGATGTATGAGATGATCATGTTTTGTATAGAATATCACTACTTGCATGTCGATGAGTACGACAACCGGCAGGAGCCATAGGGTTGTCTTTAATATATTTTCGCCTTTTGCTTTACTTTATCGTTATGAGTTAGCAATAGTTGTAGAAGCAACAGTTGGTGCGAAAACCTCATGGCAACAGGTTGATGGAGATCAAGATGATGGAGATCATGGTGCCATGCCGTTGATGATGGAGATCATGTCGGTGCTTTGGAGATGGAGATCAAAAGCACAAGTTCATGGCCATATCATGTCACTTATGATTTGCATGTGATGTTAATCCTTTTATGCACCTTGTTTTGCTTAGGACGATGGTAGCATTATAAGGTGATCCCTCACTAAAAATTTCAAGATAAAATTGTGTTCTCCCCGAGTGTGCAGCGTTGCGAAAGTTCATCGTTTTGAGACACCACGTGATGATCGGGTGTGATAGACTCTACGTTCACATACAACGGGTGCAAGCCCGTGTTGCACGTGCAGAACACTCGGGTTAAAATTAACGAGCCTAGCCTGTACAGACATGGCCTCGGAACACGAGAGAATGAAAGGTCAAACATGAGTCATATAGTAGATATGATCAATGTGATGATGTTCACCATTGAAACCACCTCAACTCACGTGATGATCAGACTTGAGTTGGTGAATTTGGATCATGTATCACTCGGATTACCGGAGGGATGTCAATTTGAGTGGGAGTTTTTAAGTAATTTGATTAACTAAACTCATTATATCGAACAATAATCTTAGTAACCTAATACGTCTCCAACATATCTATAATTTATGAAGTATTCATGCCATGTTTACAATAATTTCATATGATTTTGGTACGATTTTATTAGAACTAATGCGGACTGACATTGTTTTTAGTAGAACTACCATGGTGTCTGAGGGAGTCCTGGATTAAGGGGTCCTCGGGGAGCCAACCTATTCTTATGGGCCAGACTATATGGCCTACTTACCAAACACTGGAAGATTTGAAGGCCTAGTCTCCAAGATGGAAGCTTTAGAAAGAACGGCTTGCGCTCCACGTTTTATGTAGCAAATAGTCATGTTTATCTCTTCGGCATGTAACCGACCTTGTGTGAACCCTAGGCATCGTCGGCATCTATATATGCCCGAGGGTTTTACGGTATAGGGACAGGACAACTCATCTAGGGTTAGCTATTCGATCTCGAGGTAGATCCGTTGTGTAACCCCCCAGATCATCAATACAACCAAGAAGGACGTAGGGTATTACCTCCATAGGAGGGCCCGAACCTGGGTAAATCTGTGTCCCCTTTGTCTCCTGTTACCATCGACTCCAGTCTCACAGTTCGGGACCCCCTACCCGAGAGCTGGAGCTCGCCATTGGTTAGCTCGGAAGGGGAGGCAGAAGATTTAGATTTGGGCATTGGAGGCTTAGAGGAATGGGAGGCAGCGGAAGAAGAGGGACGGCGTGAATAGCCACGGGGGTTTTCTTTCCCTTTTATGAGGCTTATCATTTGAGCCCCCTCTACTTCGCCGCGGATCCCTCCACTTCCCGAGACGTGAGCACAGTTGCGCATGCATGATTAAACATATCCCTGTGAAATGGAACACGATCTGCATGTTGATAGACAGTGTTGATGGAACGGCCTCGAACCACGCATCGAGTCCCAGTAACTGGCCGAACGGTCGTGGTGGGCCATGTCCTTTCATTGGAGAGGTCATTAGGGAACATTATCTTTCCTTTGATGACATTTGGACTTGAAAGCCAACTTATTTCACAGTATTCGGACACACCGCTATTCGGAAGCTATTTGTCATCGGAGGGTGAATTCTGTTCAGCGAAAGGAACTTAACTCGCAAGACGAAGACTTTGTTCATGAAGCAATTGGAGCTGAAGACCCTTGGCGTTGGAGGCAAGTTCGGCGGCTACTGAGGGAGTCCTAGATTAAGGGGTCCTCGGGGAGCCGAGCTATTTTTATGGGCCAGACTATATGGGCTACTTATCGGACACTGGAAGATTTGAAGGCCCAATCTCAAAGATGGAAGCTTCGGGAAGCACGGCTTGCGCTCCAAGTTTGATGTAGCAAATAGGAATTTTTATCTCTTCGGCATGTAATCAACCTTGTGTGAACCCTAGGCATCCTCGGCATCTATATAGGCTGAAGGGTTTTAGGGTATAGGGACAGAACAACTCATCTAGGGTTAGCTATTCGATCTCAAGGTAGATCAACTCTGTAACCCCCCACGTCATCAATACAACCAAGGAGGACGTAGGGTATGACCTCCATAGGAGGGCCCAGAACTGGGTAAATCTCTGTCCCCTTTGTCTCTTGTTACCGTCAACTCCAGTCTCACAGTTCGGGACCCCTACCCGAGATCTGCCGGTTTTGACACCGACAATGTCGGTTTTGTGTAGAAATAAAAGTTCTCGGAATGGGCCAAAAATTTACGGGCAATATTTTTGGAAAATATAAAAAATCCTAGAGCAAAAAGATACCGGAGAGGAGTCCCGAGGCAGCCACAAGCCTAGGAGCGTGCCGCTGGCTTGTGGGCCCCTCGAGATTCCCCCTGACTTGATTCCAACGCCAAGTACTCCTATAAATCTAGAAAACCCCAAAAAGAGACCTAGATTAGGAGTTCCGCTGCTGTAAAGCTCTGTAGCCACGAAAAACCAATCAGGAGCTCGTTTCGGCACCCTGCTGGAGGGGGAAACCATCACTGGAGGCCATCTTCATCATCCCGGTGGTCTCCATGATAAGGAGGGGGTAGTTCACCCTCGGGGCTAAGGATATGTACCAGTACCTATGTGTTTGATCTGTCTCTCTCATGTTATTGAGATGGCACAATCTTGATGTACCACGAGCTTTACTGATATAGATGAATCATATGGAGTTTTCCCCTCTCTATCTTCTTGTGATGAATTGAGTTTTCCCTTCGAAGTTTTTTTATCGGATTGAGTCTTTAAGGATTTGAGAACACCTGATGTATGTCTTACAATGGGATATCCTTGGTGAAAATGGGATGTTCTATTGATCCACTTGATATATGTTTTGGTGATCAACTTGCGGGTTCCGTGAGCTTGGGAATCTATGCATAGGGGTTGGCACGCGTTTTCGTCTTGACTCTCCGATAGAAACTTTGGGGCACTGTTTGAAGTTTTTGGTATTGGATTGAACATGATGAATCTGAAATTGTGTGATGCATATCATATAATCAAGCCCATGGTTACTCATGGTGACATTGGAGTATCTAGGTGACATTAGGGTTTTGGTTGATGTGTATCTTAAGGTGTTATTTTAGTACGAACCCTAGGGCTGTTCGTGACACTTATAGGGATAGCTCATAAGATTGATTCGGAAAGATAACTTTGAGGTTGTTTTGTACCCTACAATAATTTCTTCATTTGTTCTCCGCTATTGGTGACTTTGGAGTGAACTCTTTCTCACACGTGAGGGATTTACATATGATTCAACTATTTTAGTATTGTTAAGAGAACTTGCACTAGTGAAAGTATGAATGCTAGGCCTTGTTTCTAAGCATTCAATACCATTTGTTCTCACTTTTATCATTAGTTACCTTGCTTTTTTTATATTTTAAGATTACAAAAACCTATATCTACCATCCATATTGCACTTGTATCAACATCTCCTTGCCAAACTAGTGCACCTATAAAATTTACCATTGTATTGGGTGTGTTGGGGACACAAGAGACTTTTTGTTATTTGGTTGCAGGCTTGTTTGAGAGAGACCTTCTACATCCTATGCCTCCCACAGATTGATAAACCTTAGGTCATCCACTTGAGGGGAATTTGCTACCGTCCTACAAACTCTGCGCTTGGAGGCCCAACACGAGTCTACAAGAAGAAGGTTGCGTAGTAGACATCAAGCTCTTTTCTGGCGCCGTTGCCGGGGTGGTGAGTGCTTGAAGGTATATCTTTAGATCTTGCAATTGAATCTTTTAGTTTCTTTTTTTCACTAGTTTGGTTTTATAAAAGAAAATTACAAAAAATGGAGTGGTGCGTCTTTTTATTGTGTTTCATGAAAATGATGGTTTGGAAAATTGTGCTCAATTGGTAGAGGAAGAATTTATGAAAATACGTAATGAGAATTCCTGGAATGATGAGCATGATTGCAATATTTCTAGTATGAATTCTATGAATATCGATGATGCTAATGATATGCAAAGCCACAAGCTTGGGGATGATATGTTTGATGAAAATGATATTTTTAGTCCCCCAAGTTTTGATGAGCAAAACTATTATGATGATGTTATGCCTCCTATCTATGATGATTATTGTTATGACACATATGCTATAAAGTGTAATGACAACCATGAAACCTATTATCATGATTTTAATATTCAATGTGGTTATGTCAATCAAGTATCTCATGATAGTTATTTTGTTGAGTTTGCTCCCACTATTATGAATGAGAAAAAATTGCTTATATGGAGAGTGAAATTTTTTCTATGCTTGTGGATCATGAGGATAATGTTGTATGTGATAGTTATATTTTGGAATTCCTTCATGATGCTACTGAAAATTATTATGAGGGAGGAACACATGCTTTTAGGAATTGCAATAATATCAAGTTTCCTCTCTATGTGTTCAAAATTTCAAAGATATCCTTGTTTTGCCTTCCTATGCAAGTTGATTCTTGTTATCATAAATTGTTTTATCAAAAAATCCCTATGCATAGGAAGCGGGTTATACTTAAATGTGCTTGTCATGAGATTCATTATGCTCTCTTGCATATTTCATTTACTACTTTTTTATGTGAGCATCATTGAAATCATCATGCCCAGCTAAAAGGCTTTAAAGAAAAGCGCATGTTGGGAAACAACCCAACACTTTTTCTTTCTGTTTTTCTATGTTTAAATGATTAAGATAATGTAGTAATCATGTTTTGTGTCTTTTATTTCAATAAAGTTCCAAGTAAAGCCTTTGGGATGACTCACAAGATGAGTAGAATTGATGCTGAACCAAAACATAAACTTTTGACTCCAGTACAGGATTTTTATATTCTTACAACAGTGTGATAATGATCTGAAATTTTTACACAGTCTTGATATACAAATTCTTCAGGTTTCCTAATTGTTAAGAATTTTGAGAGACGGGGAAGTATGGTTAGACTACAGATCTTCATAGACTGTTCTGTTTTTGACAGATTCTGTTTTGCATGCATAGTTTGCTTGTTTTTGTGTTCCCATAGCTTATATTTAGTGATTTAAATTATGGGAATAGTATAATATAGTAGGTATAATGTGGGAACAATTATGAATCTTGTCTTGATAGTACCTGATGTCTACTACACAACCTTCTTCTTGTAGACTCATGTTGGGCCTCCAAGCGTAGAGTTTTGTAGGACAACTGTAATTTGCCATCAAGTGGATGACCTAAGGTTTATCAATCCATGATAGGTGTAGGATTAATATGGTATCTCTCAAGAAATTCGACAATCAAATAGCAAAGAGTCTCTTGTGTCCCCAACACACCCAATACAATGGTAAATTGTATAGGTGCACTAGTTTGGCGAAGAGATGGTGATACAAGTGCAATATGGATGGTAGATATAGTTTTTTGAAATCTGAAAATACAAAAACATCAAGGTAACAAATATTAAATAGCGATAAAAACATTGTATAAATGCTTGGAAACAAGGCCTAGGGTCCATACTTTCACTAGTGCAATTTCTCTCAACAATATTGGCATAGTTGAATCATATGTAAGTATGTCTCGGGCGACAATAAGTTCACTCCAAAGTCACAAATAGCGGAGAACAAACGAAGAAATTATTGTAGGGTACAAAACCACCTCAAAGTTATCTTTTCTGATCAATCTTATGAGCTATCCCTGTAAGTGTCACGAACAGCGCTAGAGTTCGTACTAAAATAACACCTTAAGATACACATCAACCAAAACCCTAATGTCATCTAGATACTCCAATGTCACCACGAGTACCCATGGGCTTGATTATACGATATGCATCACATAATTTCAGATTCATCATGTTTAATCCAACATGAAGAACTTCAAGGAGTGCCCCAAAGTTTCTACCAAAAAGTCAAGACAACAATGTGTGCCAACCCCTATGCATAGATTCTCAAGGTCACGGAACCCGCAAGTTGATCACCAAAACATACATCAAGTGGATCAATAGAACATCCCATTGTCACCACGGATATCCCATCACAAGACATACGTCAAGTGTTCTCAAATCCTTAAAGACTCAATCCGATAAGAAAACTTCAAAGGGAAAACTCAATTCATCCCAACAAGATAGAGAGGGGAAGACTCCATATGATTCATCTATATCAATAAATCTCGCGGTACATCAAGATCGTGCCATCTCAAGAACACAAGAGAGAGAGAGATCAAACACATAGCTATGGGTACATACCCTTAGCCCCGAAGGTGAGATACTCCCTCCTCGTCATGGAGAACGTCGGGATGATGAAGATGGCCTCCGGTGATGGTTTCCCCCTCCGGCAGGGAGCCGGAACGGGCTCCCTATTGGTTTTTTGTGGCTCTGGAGGTTTGCGGTGGCGGAACTCCCGATCTAGGTTCTGCGTTGGGTTTTTTGCGATTTATAGGAATTTATGGCGGTGGAAACGAGTCGGGATGGGCCACGAGGGAGTCACAAGCCTGGTGGGCGTGCCCAGGGGGGTGGCCACGCCCCTGAGGCTTGTGACTGCCTCGTGGGTCTTCTGGCCCAACTCCGATTCTCCGTGGGTCTCTTCTGGTCCATAAAAAATCATCACAAATTTTTATTCCGTTTGGACTTCGTTTGATATTCCTTTTCCGTAAAACTCAAAAAACAAGGAAAAAAACAGAAACTAGCACTGGGCTCTAGGTTAATAGGTTAGTCCCAAAAATAATATAAAGTTGTCGTAAAATGATTGTAAAACATCCAAGAATGATATTATAACATCATGGAACAAGCAAAAATTATAGATACGTTGGAGATATATCAGTACCTAAGTGAATCATTTATCTTTATTATACTAACCCTTCTCACGAAGTTCCGTTAAGTTTTGTGTGATTGAAGTTTTCAAGTTTTGGGTGAGATACCGATATGAGGAGAATAAGGAGTGACAAGAACCTAAGCATGACCTAAATTTTCATAATTTTTAGATGTATAGAGTACACTGGTTTAATAAATTGCTACAGACTGTCCTGTTTAGGCAGATTGCTGTCATAGTTTTGTTATCTACTTATCCTATAGTTTCCATAGCCTATATTGGTAGATATAAATTGTGGAAATGATAGTACACAGTACCTAATGTTTGAAAATTATTGTGAAACTCGTATTGGCAGTACATGAAGTGTTGATTTTTTCTTATGTGTACTAACCTATCTCACGAGTTCTTTTTGAGTTTTGTGTGGATGAAGTTTTTGAGAATAGGCGAAACCAGGATATGAGAGGATTGAACGAGATACAAAATCTCAAGCTTGGGTATGACCAAGGCACCCCATGTAAATATTTCAATAAGTCTCAAGAATATAAGCTTGGGGATGCTACACATCCCACCTCTCTTCATCAACAATTATCGGTTAGCCTATGTGGAGCCTAAATTTTTATTCGTTCACATGATGCGTCCTATTCTTGGAGTGATATTTTTCTTTTTCTTGATGTTTAAACAAAATACTCAGATCTGAAAATCTTTATTGAGAGAGATAGAAAGTCCTCACATAGCTACTTAATTGTTTGACTTGATCTTCACTTGTACGTTTCGGAGTAGTTTTATCATTTACTCACGTGCTTCACTTATATCCTATGAGTAAATGGTTGTATGAATTGAATATCATAAATCTTAAATTATATATGTTTTATATGCTTATGCCATGGTGAGTAATGACTTCACACATAATAAGTATTGGTGATAAAATCTATTGAAAGTTAGCAAACACCGCATTGGTCACTTGAACAATTCATGAAAGAATATGGAAGGAAGAGAGATTCCACATATAAATATACTATCTTGGACATCTTGTATGATTGTGAATACCCATTAATTATTTTCAAACTTGAGCAAATTAGTTGAAGTTGGACAAGGAAGACAACTTAATGAGTTATGCTTGGGTATATTTGTATAGAAGTTATATTGTTATGGATCCTCCAACACGTGGTGCTTGTTTAGAACCTTTTGCTAGCCAAAATTCGCACTAAGTACAAATACTACTTGTGCATCCAAAACCCCTTAAACCCAGTTTCTTGCCATGAGAGTCCACCATACAGACCTATATGCGGTATTTACCTGTCGTTCCAAGTAAATTTGCATGTGCCAAACTCTAAACCTTCAAATAATATTATGTTTTGTATGTCCGAATTGCTCATATAGTGACTAGGGGATCTGAGTATCTTCCATGCCAGGTGGGTTATTCTCATGATATTTGCTGATTCACTATCATTCAGAAGAAAGTGGCTGGTATTCGAGATGCCCTGTTCCATGCTCAATAATCAAAACAAAATATAATGAAACAAAACTCCCTCTGGATTGTTGTTTTTATGGGCGGTACCCGTGTATTCGACTCGCCGTGGAGTGTGATTGATTGGTGGAGGGGGAGTTAAAACTGTACCATTCTGTTTGGGAACCGCCTATAATGTATCTAGCATGGAATATACCGAGATCTCTCGATCTTTATGTTGACAATGAAATCATACCTCCCAAAATTATATTCATCTCTATTTTAAACAATGAGCTCTGGTACATATGCAAATCACTGCTTCTCTCTACACAAGGCCAATCTATTTACTATTCATGTTGAGTCAACTTCTTATTCCAACCTCAATCTATTAGTTGGCAAGCATCACATGTTGGGGAAAGATCCAAACATATATATCCATTCAAGTATATTTGATCATGAATTATTATTGTTGAAAATTATCTATATGATAAATAAAGTTGGGAGGCGAAACTTTAAGCCCCTATCTTTCTCTGTATTCGACGAATGCCA
Organism: Hordeum marinum; assembly: GCA_022496015.1. NCBI lineage: Eukaryota > Viridiplantae > Streptophyta > Magnoliopsida > Poales > Poaceae > Hordeum > Hordeum marinum. Next base: position 395,932,723 of record CM039672.1, read on the forward strand.
TTTGCTCTAAAAATATGCTTTGAGTGTTAGCAATCATGTAAGACTATATGATAGTTGAGTATGTGGAATTTGCTAAATCAAAGCTCTTACATAGACCCTTCCTGAAAATAAGAGGAATTGCAATGGTTTGGTGACTGAAAGCATAGTTTGTTAGTTTTCAAGAAACTTTATGGTCTATACTTTAACATGTGAATAGCTTGTTACTTCATCATGAGAAGTTTTATGAGATGATCTACTTTTATGGTATATAATGATGCTATAAAAATTGTTTGGAATTATCATTGATCAAATTTGTGCACTTGCTAGCATTCACACTTCATAAATTATTTCTTTTATCATTTACCTACTCAAGGACGAGCGGGAATTAAGCTTGGGGATGCTGATACATCTCCAACGTATCTATAATTTATGAAGTATTCATGCCATGTTGACAATAATTTTATATGATTTTGGTATGATTTTATTAGAACTAACTCAGACTGATGCTTTTTTCAGCAGAACTACCATGGTTACGTTTTTGTGCAAAAATAAAAGTTCTCGGAATGGGTTGAAAATTTACGGAAAATGTTTTTTCAAAAATATAAAAAATAATGGAGCAAAAATATACCAGAGAGGAGTCCTGATGCAGCCAGAATCCTAGGGGCGCCCCCTAGGGCACGCCCCTGGCTTGTGGGCCCCTCTAGAGTCCCCTTGGCTTGATTCCAACGCCAAGTACTCCTATAAATCTAGAAAACCCCAGAAAGAAACCTAGATATGGAGTTCCGCCGCCACAAGCCTCTATAGCCATGAAAAACCAATCGGGAGCCCGTTCTGGCACCCTGCCAGAGGGGGGAACCATCACTGGAGGCCATCTTCATCATCCTGGCGGTCTCCATGACGAGGAGGGCTTAGTTCACCCTCGGGGCTGAGGGTATGTACCAGTCACTATGTGTTTGATCGCTCTCCCTCTCATTTTCTTGATATGGCACGATCCTGATGTACCGCGAGCTTTATTGATATAGATGAATCATATGGAGATTTCCCCTCTCTATCTTGTTGTGATGAATTGAGTTTTCCCTTTGAAGTTTTCTTATCGGATTGAGTCTTCAAGGATTTTTGAACACTTGATGTATGTCTTGCGATGGGATATCTGTGGTGACAATGAGATGTTCTATTGATCCACTTGATGTATGTTTTGGTGATCAACTTGCGGGTTCCGTGACCTTGGGAATCTAGGCATAGGGGTTGGCACACGTTTGCATCTTGAATCTCCGGTAGAAGCTTTGGGGCACTCTTTGAAGTTCTTTGTGTTAGATTGAACATGATGAATCTGAAATTGTGTGATGCATATCGTATAATCAATCCCATGGGTACTCGTGGTGACATTGGAGTATCTAGTTGACATTAGGGTTTTGGTTGATGTGTATCTTAAGGTGTTATTTTAGTACGAACTCTAGCGCTGTTCGTGACACTTATAGGGATAGCTCATAAGATTGATCAGAAAAGATAACTTTGAGGTGGTTTTGTACCCTACAATAATTTCTTCGTTTGTTCTCTGCTATTTGTGACTTTGGAGTGAACTCTTTGTTGCACGTGAGGGATTTACATATGATTCAACTATGTTAGTAGTGTTGAGAGAACTTGCACTAGTGAAAGTATGAACCCTAGGCCTTGTTTCTAAGCATTGCAATACCATTTGTGATCACTTTTATCATTAGTTACATTGTTGTTTTTATATTTTCGAATTACAAAACCTATATCTACCATCCATATTGCACTTGTATCACCATCTCTTCGCTGAACTAGTGCACCTATAAACTTTACTATTGTATTGGGTGTGTTGGGGACACAAGAGACTTTTTGTTATTTGTTTGCAGGGTTGTTTGAGAGAGACCATATTCATCCTATGCCTCAGACGGATTGATAAACCTTAGGTCATCCACCTGAGGGAAATTTGCTACTGTCCTAAAAAATCTGAGCTTGGAGGCCCAACACAAGTCTACAAGAAGGTTGCATAGTAGACATCATAGCCTTTGCAAATTTATGTTGTAGATCAATAGCTCGCGCAGTAGTTCCCGTGAATTTTAATGCGTTCCTAGAGAAAACCAAATTGAAAGATGATGTAAGTAACTTTGTAGAGTGGTCGCTTAATCTAAGGATTATTCTTATGGCTTCCCAAAAGTCTTTTGTCCTTGATGCAGCGCTTGGTGATCCACCCGCTCCCGTGTCGTCTGAAGACGTTAGGAACACTTGGGAGGCACGTTCTGGAGATTACTCAATAGTTCAGTGTGCAATGTTGTACGGCTTAGAACCGAGACTTCAAAGACGTTTTGACCATCATGGAGCATATCAGAAGTTCCAAGAGTTGAAGTTTATCTTTGAGAAGAACGCCCGGGTCAAGAGGTTTGAGACCTCCGATAATTTCTATGCTTGCAAGATGGAGGAGAACGGATCTGTCAGTGAACATATACTCAGAATGTCTAGGTAATCGAACCGTCTGGCTGAGTTAGGGATGCCCCTTCTGCCGGAGGCGATCATTGATAGAGTTCTTTAGTCATTGTCACCAAGCTACAAGATCTTGGTGATGAACTATCACATGCAAGGGATGAACAAGTTAGTTGCCGAGCTGTTTGTGATGTCGCTGACTCTAAAATCCAGAAAGAGCATCAACTGTTGATGGTCAATAAAACCACTAGTTTCAAGAAGAATGGCAAGGGCAAGAAGGGTAACAACAAGAAGAGTGGCAAAGTAGTTGCCCCTCCCATGAAGAAACCGAAGGCTGGACCCAAGCCAGAAACTGAGTGTTTTAATGGCAAAGGAACTGGTCACTTGAAGCAGAACTACCCTAAGCATCTGTCTATCAAGAAGGCGGCCAACACCAAACAAGGTATATACGATATACATGTTATTGATGTGTACCTTAACAACTCTCGTTGTAGTGCCTGGGTATTTGATACCGGTTCGATTGCTCACATTTGCAAGTCAAAGTAGGAACTATGGAATCGACGGAAGCTGGCTAAGGACAAAGTGACGATGCATGTGGGAAATGGTTCCAAGGTTGATGTGATCTCCGTCAGCACGCTTGCTCTTCGATTACCATCGGGATTAGTGATGAATGTGAATAATTGCTATTTAGTGCCTACGCTGAGCATGAACATTATGTCTGGATCTTGTTTATTGCGAGACGGTTACTCTTTCAAATCTAAGAATAATGGTTGTTCTATTTATATGAGTAATATCTTTTATGGTCATGAACCCAATGTGAGGGGTTTATTCATATTGAATATCGATAGTGACGATACACATGTTCGTAACATTGATGCCAAAAGATGTAGAGTTGATAATGATAGTACCACTTTCTTGTGGCACTTTCGTGTAGGTCATATTGGTGTAAAACGCATGAATAAGCTCCATGCTGATGGACTTTTGGAGTCACTTGATTTTGAATCACTTGACACATGTGAACCATGCCTCATGGGCAAGATGACTAAGACCCCATTTTCCGGAACAATGGAACGGACAAGTGACTTGTTGGAAATCATACATACTTATGTGTGTGGTCCAATGAGCATTGAGGCACGTGGTGGTTATCGTTACTTTCTCACCTTCATTGATGACTTAAGTAGATATGGGTATATTTACTTAATGAAACACAAGTCTGAAACGTTTGAAAAGTTCAAGCAATTTTAGAGTGAAGTTGAGAATCATCGTAACAAGAAGATTATGTTCATGCGATCTGATCGAGGAGGAGAATAACTAAGTTATGAGTTTGGCAGTCACTTAAGACAGTGTGGAATTGTTTCATAATTGACACCGCCTGGAACACCACATCGCAATGGTGTGTCCGAACGTTGTAATCGAACCGTATTGGCTATGGTGCGTTCTATGATGTCTCTTGCCGATTTGCCACTATCGTGTTGGATTTATGCATTACAGACATCTGCATTCACTTTAAATAGGGCACCATCAAAATCCGTTGAGATGACGCCATGTGAAATGTGGTTTGGCAAGAAGCTAATGTTGTCATTTCTTAATGTTTGGGGATGTGATGCTTATGTCAAAAAGCTTCAGCCCAAAAAGCTGGAACCCAAAGAGGAGAAATGTGTCTTCATAGGATACCCAAAAGAGATAGTTGGGTATACCTTCTATCTCAGATCCGAAGGCAAAGTGTTTGTCGCTAAAAACGGAACATTTCTTGAGAAAGAGTTTCTCTCGAAAGAATTGAGTGGGAGGAAGATAGAACTTGATGAGGTTGTTGAACCTTTGTTTCAACCAGAGAGTAGCGCAGCACAGAAAAATGTTTTTGTGGTGCCTACGTCAATTGAAGAGGAAGTTAATGATGATGATCATGAATCTTTGGATCAAGTTGCTATTGAACCTCGTAGGTCGACAAGGGCATGTACGACAACCCTGTCTTAGAGGTCATGTTGTTGGACAAGGATGAACCTACGAGCTAGGGAGAAGCGATGATGGGCCAAAATTTCGAGAAATGGTGAGAGGCCATGAAATCCGTGATGGGATCCATGTATGAAAACAAAATATGGACTTTGGAAGTATTACCTGAAGGGCGAAAGGCCATTCAGACAAATGGATCTTTAAGAAGAAGAAGCAAGCGGACGGTAATGTCACCGTCTATAAAGCTCGACTTGTGGCAAAGGGTTTTTCACAAGTTCAAGGAGTTGACTATGATGAGACCTTCTCACCCTTAGCGATGCTTAAGTCCGTCAAAATCATGTTAGCAATAGCTGCATCTTTCATTATGAAATTTGGCAGATGGATGTCAAAACAGCGTTCCTTAACGGTTTCCTTAAGGAAGAGTTGTATATGATACAACCAGAAGGTTTTGTCGATCCAGAGAATAATAACAAAGTTTGCAAACTCTAGCAATCCATTTATAGACTAGTGCAAGCATCTTGGAGTTGGAATCTTCGCTTTGATGAGGTGATCAAAGCGTTCGGGTTTGTACAAGTTTGTAGAGAAGCTTGTATTTACAAGAAAGTGAGTGGGAGCTCTATAGCGTTTCTAATATTATATGTGGATGGAATATTGCTGATTGGACACAATAGGAAGAAGTATTTGAACAAGAGTTTTTCAATGAAGGACCTAGGAGAAGCTGCTTTCATATTAGGTATTAGGATCTATAGAGATAGATCGAGACGCTTAATAGGACTTTCACAAAGCACATACCTTGACAAAGTTTTGAAGAAGTTCATAATGGATCAGTCCAAGAAGGGGTTGTTGCCTATATTGCAAGTTGTGAAGTTGAGTAAGACTCATTGCCCAGTGAATGCAGAAGATAGAGAAAAGATGAGTTCCATCCCCTATGCTTCGGCCATAGGCTCTATCATGTATGCAATGCTGTGCACAAGACCGGATACGTATTTATTCTCAATGGGGGAGCAGTAAGCTGGTGAGTTCCAAGCAGAGCATTGTAGCTGATTCTACATGCAAAGCGGAGTACATCGCTGCTCGGAAGCGGCGAAGGAAGGTGTCTAGATGAAGGAGTTCATGACAGATCTTGGAGTAGTGCCCAATGCACTGAATCGAATGACTTTATTATGTGACAACACTGGTGCCATTCCTCTAGTCAAGGAACCAAGGTTCCACAAGAGGACCAGACACATAAAGAGATGCTTCAATTCCATCCGCGATTACATCAAGGAGGAGGACATAAATATTTGCCAAGTGCACACGGATCTGAATGTCGTAGACCCGTTGACTACACCTCTTCCAACGGCTAAACATGATCAACACCAGAACTATATGTGTGTCAGATTCATTACAATGTAAATCACATAGTGATGTGAACTAGATTATTGACTCTAGTGCAAGTGGGAGATTGTTGGAAATATGCGCTATAGGAAATAATAAAATGGTTATTATTATATTTCCTTGATCAGGATAATCGTTTATTATCCATGCTATAACTTTATTGAGTGGAAACTCAAATGCATGTCTGGATACATAGACAATACTGTGTCCCTAGTATGCCTCTAGTGAACTAGCTCGTTGATCAAACATGGTCAAGGTTTTGTAGCCATAGACATGAGATGTCATTTGATAATGGGCTCACATCATTAGGAGAATGATGTGATGGACAAGACCCAAACTATGGACGTAGCATATGATCGTGTCAGTTTATTGCTAGAGTTTTCTGCATGTCAAGTATCTATTCCTATGACCATGAGATCATGCAACTCACTGACACCGAAGGAATACCTTGTGTGTAGCAAACATCACAATGTACCTGGGTGACTATAAAGGTGTTCTACAGGTATCTCGAGGGTGTTTGTTGAGTGGGCATGGATCAAGATTGGGATTTGTTACTCCGTGTGACAGAGAGGTATCTCAGGGTCCACTCGGTAATACAACATCACAACAAGCCTTTCAAGCAATGTGACTAATGTGTTAGCCACATGATCTTGTATTACAGAATGATTAAAGAGACTTGCCGATAACGAGACTAAACTAGGTATAGAGATACCGAGGATTGAATCTCGGGCAAGTAACATACCGAAGAACAAAGGGAACAACAAAGGGGATTAACTAAATCCTTGACATATATGTTCAACCAATAGAGATATTCGTAGAATATGTAGGAACCAATGTGGACATCCAGGTACCGCTATTTGTTATTGACCGTAGAGGTGTGTCGGTCATGTCTACATAGTTCTCGAACCCACAGGGTATGCACACTTAACGTTCGGTGACGTTTCGATAGTATAGAGTTATGTATGGTGGTGACCGAAGGTTTTTGGAGTCCCGGATGAGATCACGGATGTCACGAGGAGCTTTACAATGGTCTGGAGGTAATGATTGATATATTGGATGTCCTGTTTTGGTCGGAAAAGTTTTGGGTACTTTGGTAGTGTACCGGGAGTGCCGGGAGGATACCGGGGGACCAGCGGGTGGGGCCTCTCACCCCAAAGGGCCACATGGGCTGTGGGAGGAGGCAAACCAGCCCCTGGTGGGCTGGTCTAATCCCCACTAAGGCCCATGCGGCTAGGGGTGGGAAAACCCAAAAGGTGGAAAAGGTTTCCATGTGAGGGAAGAATCCTACTCGTAGTACGATTGGAGTAGGACTCCTCCACCTCTCCACTTCAGCCGACTCCTAGGGGGAACCCTAGGGGCGCCGGCCTCCCTCCCCTTCCTCCTATATAGAATGGAGGGGAGAGAGGGAAGCTGCACCAGAAACCCTAGCCATGGTGCAGCCCTCTCTCCCCGATAGATCAAATCCTCTAGTTTTCGGAGGTGCTTAGGCGAAACCCTGTCGGAATAGTTCCACCACCACCGCCGCCACGCCGTCACGCTGCCGGAGAACTCATCTACCTCTTCGCCCGCTCTTGCTGGATCAAGAAGGCAGAGATCGTCATCGAATTGTACGTGTGCTGAATGCGGAGGTGTCGTCCGTTCGGTGCCAGATCGTGATTGGATCGCGGGATGGCTAGCGATTTGGATCGCGAAGATGTTCGACTACATCAACGACATTTCTTAACGCTTCTGGCTGAGATATCTACAAGGGTATGTAGATCCACTCTCCCTCTCGCATATGCTCATCACCATGGATAGATCTTGCGTGTGCGTAGGATTTTTTTTGTTTCCCATGCAACGTTCCCAACATACACTACACGCACTCAAATTATATCATGTAATCTCACACCCATGGCCTACCGCAAACATCGACCTAAAAAGAATCCCCAATATTTAACCTCTCTCATTTCGGTACAAAAGTATGCGAGGCCACAGATGGGAGTGACACTAATAATTTTGCGAGGGGGCGGTGTCCTAGGACAACCACCGCCTCCATGCTCCTCTAATATATGTATGAAGGTGTTGTGTGATGTTTTGAATACCCAATGAACACCTTTCATGTGTCACCTTCGCAAATCGGAGAAAACGGCGGTTCACAACTTGTACAATGAGCACGCACATGCACACATGTGCACAAACTTTCGTCCGTAATCACACCATGATATTCGCCGAAACACGGACTAAAATGAATCCACCTTTGTTCAAACCCCTCTCGCACGCGCCATCCAAGGTGATAGACCACGCGAGGGCAATGAATGGGTGTGTTGGTGGAAAACGCATGATTGAGTATACGAGGACCACCTCTGCATGCACGAGACACAAACATATGCATGAAAAGGTCATGATCGAGATGCTTTAAGTATATACCCAATGCGCTACTTTGACGTGGCACGTGTGCCTCACCTGAAGTTGTCAATGGTTAAAACCGTTACCCGCATCCCCATGGTTGTTTACTATATTAGGGCACGGATAAGTGCCATCTTGAATTCCCATGGGGAAGATGGTGAGTCAAATACCTTACCCAACATGAAGGACGGGGAAGGGGATGGGATATACATAGCATTACCCGCCTTAACCATGAAGTACTTACATGTGGGCTCTAAAATTAGTAGACCCCATGTAATTTGCAACCTCGGTCACCAAAATTTCTACATATCCCACCCATCTGGCCCAAATATCCCTAAGAAATCCCAAACTTACCCACAACATATTGTTTATTGCGTTGGAGTACTATTTTTTATTGAAATACTATGGAATGATGTTCTTAAATGCATGTTGGGTTTCCCCACGGGGATAAAGAAGTGGCAATGGGGATGGGAACTTTTTATCACTGCGCATGGCTATGAAGATGGGGACGGGAATGGGAGGGCGGTGATGGGACGGGGATGAGAAACATTTTATCCCCATGCACGGGTAAGGAGATAGTGGCGGGAATGGGAGGGCGGTGATGGGGACGGGGATGGGACTCCGATATAGCCCCCTGAGTAATCCCGTTGCCAGTATGATGCCTAACTAACTAGACAACCCCACGTGGTGGCGCACATAAGACGCGTATTGTGTGCTGGACCCCACACCCCCACTCATCCCACCACACCACCGTCACTTCGAGGCATGCATGTCAAACTTTTTTATGTAGTGCAGATGTGACAATAGGAGTGTAGTGTTAAATTTTGATTTTTAAAGAACATTAAGACATTATATACATCAAATTGATTCCTTAAGTATTTAATTTGTAAAATTCAAATTTGAACTATATGCCCACGCGGTTGTGCGCCCGAAAGGATTAGAAATTATCATTTTTGTCTTGGGTGCATGTTTAGTCCCCATGGAAGGAAAAATAATAAATTTCAAACATCTTGGGGACACAAACATTCACTCTTTTCTATCAATTCGTAGAAAATGCCCAGCTAAGCTAGAATTCATGAAATATTGACATGATTTCATGATATGGAACTTATAGGTCGTGGTAAATAAATCATCTTGAGAGAAGTTTTCATCTAAGCTTCTTGAAAACGGGAGCTTATTAATAAATGCAACACATAACCGTCATGTTTACATCACAAACGGTTTATTAATGCAAACTATTTTTATTTACTCTGCATATTAGCGTTAGATTAATTCAAGATTTGTAAACTTTGCCCAAATTTAGAAAAAAATGATAACGTTTAAAACTAAAAATTATTACCATTAGCTTCTTTATTGAATGTACTTTCACATCATATATATTTGCATTGTAATTATTTCTATTTCTTTCTTTAAAGTTAGTCAAATTGTATCAGGCTGACCGGGATGCGTGTGAGAAGGTGTGTGAATTGTTGGGAGTAAGCAGTTTTGCAGGGAGATGTGCCATCAGACGTGTGAATTGACGGTGCGCATGCCAATAGTCCGGCATGCAGGCGTCTCACCGAGAGGCGAGCCGTCCCTTTAAACCACCGCCCACCTCCCTCTCATGTCCCAAATCCCCTTTATTAACCGCTCCCGGACCGTTGGTTTTAATATTCTCGCTACACACAATCCTCTCTCATCCCCCGCATCCTCGCCGCCGTTCTCAATCGTCATCAGTGGCCTCCCTACACCATGGAAGGGATTAGCCACATCGGTGCCAACAAAGCACCCGAGCATAACATGAAGGTGGGCACAAATATTGCCGCCGTTGGAGATGATGTATCGCGTGGACAGCAGCGCGGCCATGACATTGTCGCTGCCGCCGTGCTTCCCCAGCCGGAGACGATGGTCCATAACGACTCCGATGAACAATCCAACGACAACAACGACTCGGACGGAGAACTGGTTGATCATATATACCCATTTTTGGTAAATACATATGACAGGCTGATTGGTTTGCTACCAAAACATGGCATGCCAACATTTGGCATTAAATCAGTTAGTTTCGATTAAGTTTCACATTTTTGCATGATATAGTATGTTTCATAAACTTTGCCTTATGAATTCGCATTATAAAATATACGGATGTCACATTTTTTACTATGTATAGGTACTATCTGACGATGTGGACAGCGAGGATGAAGACGTCTAGGAGAGGTTCAAGAGTTAAACGCTCAGAGAGCTTATGGCTTGTAACATCCCAAAATTTCATTTTGGAATGTTATGAATATAGTTATGCATCTATCATCATCATTGCTTGATTGTATGTAATAGTTGAAATGTCTTTTCTGACTTTCTGAAAGTCCCTTCTACTTTTCCCTATGCTGCTTTCCCTATTTGAAATTTTGGTTAAATGTTCAAAATAAGAGAGGAGTAACATGACACTCCACACCAGGGTCAAATTGGTGAATTATTTGAACAAAAATAACCAGGAGTTATTTTGAAAATATTTGCAAAAAGGATTTAAAAACAATTAGGCAATTTCTGAAAATAATATTTTTTTAAAGTGTTCAAATGACAGAATAGAAATGTTCATTTAATAGCATTTATTATTCTGTTAATTCTGATATATAATACCCCTATATTTAGAGACGATTTGAATGCTTTAAATGTATTTGAATGTCTCTGGAAAATTATTAAAAAGAAACGGTAACCGTTTCCGGTATTAAACGGGCCGGCCCACGACAGTTACTCGCGTATTAATTAGAAGCAGGCCGACCGAGCGCAGTAATGCCTCCCTCTCTCTCTGATGCTGGGCCCCACCCGACCGCCCGAAATCCCCGCGTCGGTCATCTTCAACGCGCGTGCGCCGGCGCCGGCGAAATCCCTCTCGCCGGATCTCCCGTACCCCTTCCATCCCGAGCCCCCTCTCCAGGCTATATAAGAGCCCCGGCACCCCGCATCCATTCCCCACCCCGAGACCTCTTCACAGTCGCCAGACCGTCACAGATCTCTCGCCGGAGTTGACACCACCACCGGATCTCCCCATCGCCATTGCCGACGACTCCGACCTCCCCTCCCCTTTCTGACACCACCAACCGGCGGAGGAGGACCACCGCCACCGTCCGGACTTTTTCGACGTCGCCAACGACAACCAGAGACGCATCCCCGAGCATCTCCGACCACCGGCCGGCTTCACCACTCGCCGGAGATCCCCTCCCCCCACCGGTAAGTCGCCGTCGTCACTCCCCTCCCTCCGATTCGAATCCGACGGCCCCGATTAGAAGTCACTTAAAACCGAACCGGTATCCTCCTAGCATCGGTCGTCCGCCCGTAACCATCTAACGCCCGCGCTAGCCAGCCAGTAGGATCGCGCCACGTCACCCCCTGGCCGACCGGTAGAATTTCACCTTTTTCTGATTTTTATTTAGAAAACAGAACCTATTCTAATTTTGTTTTAGCTATATCTTTTAATCTATTTAGTGTTTTAAGTTGATTCTTTTTGCATTAGTTCACATTTTTCATGTTGTTTCACCCTGTACTTTCAAATTTTAAATTTGAACTATAAAATTTGAATTGAATCAAATTTGCTTAAAATCTTCAAATCTGAATAACTAGAGTTTGAAAATAGATTTTGATATGAATCTTTTTGCTACTGTTTGGTATTAGTTAGGACTACCTTCATGTTTAGTTTGAGGATTTTCAGGATATATTTGATTAGTGTTTTAACCAAAAACAGAATCTGTAGAGTATTATAATATAGTTTTATAAACTCAATGTTGATTAGTTTGATTTAGAATTTGGTTTTATTTGTTTATTAGGTTCTGTTAGTAAACATTTAGTGTTTTCACTTAATGTTAATAAAAATATAAATTTGCTTAGTTTAATTTTAATTAACATAGGAATCAAAATTTCTTTTCAATTAGGCTTAATTTGACTAAAACAACTAACTAGTAATAGTTTTGCTTTCAAACAAAGTTTTGTATATTTTGATTCTGTTTTCTAAGACAGATTTAATTGTAAATTATTTTCTGTTAAGAACATGTTTTACTAATAAATAATAAGTTTAGTTTTTCATTCTTTTGTTAATATAACTATAGTTGATTCATATAGTGTTTGTCAAAACTTTTACAAACTTTACTAAAGTTTTCCCAACAAAATTAAATTGATTTTGTTTTGTTTAATATTAAAATATTCTATTGTTGCCTTGCTATCAACAATTGTCTTGTTATTTCAAAATAGTTTTATTATGTAGTAGTGTTTTCATCATCTCCTTTGGAAAACAAAACCTTGTGTGTTTTACTTGCTAGAGACTTTTGTGCATTGTTTGCCTTGATTGTTTAGTACTTCTTTGCTGAATGTTATGAGTACTTATTTTGGTTGTATGCTTATTTGAGTGCTTGTTTGTTTCGTTAGATTATTCGGAGTGCGAAGCTTGTTACTTAGAGTCACTCACGTACGAAGATCATCAATCAGGCAAGTCACCTTGATCATGTTTTACCCATGTTTTATATGCATTAGTTCTACCATCTCCCCAATTGCATGCAAGATAGGTTAGTTGGAAACTTGGTTACATTGTAGTAGTATCATGTGGTAGGTACCCCTCCCCAACCCTCTTTGATAACTTTGGCCCCGGGAAACGTTGTTTTACTTTTGCTATGCTATTAGTAAATGGGGTTGGTTGTGTGATTCATGAGAGTTGAGAGAGTTAATAATTTCAAGACCTACATAATGATCAAGATTTAAGACTCCGAGTTTTCAACATACCTCTTGGTGGATGATGGTTGAACGGCACCCTGGAGAAACCAGTGGATTTGCCTAGGTGATGCTGGAGATGGCCAGTATTCACGCGGAAAGGTCCACCCAGGCACAAAGAGATGGATGGATGCTTTAAAACCCAAGGCTTACCTGCACAGCCACAAGTCATTATGGGCTCTGGCTTGGTTGGATATCGTGGTGACCCTGGACAGGCGGTGCTACGAGAGGTAGAAGAACGGTAGGAAAGGATGGGCACCGACAGAGTCGCAGGGAAACCCTTTGGAAGACCATGTTTTGGTCATCCGTTTCTCAAACACCCTGAAGTGCGAGAAATCAAACGGAGGCGACCAAATCTTGTGGGGAACGTGTGCAAAACTCTGCAGAGTACAAAACCTAATCGATTAGCCGTGTCCACGGTCATGGACAACTTGAGCCAAAGGAATTGGAACTTCCGGAACTCTCAACACAAATAATATGATAATGTGGGTATTTAATAATTTTGGGTATGAGAATTGGTTGGTGGAACCATCTAATTAATCAACCAATTTAGTAATATTTTGCTTAGCCCCTTTTCTTGATGTTGGAAAAATTGGCTTTACGCAAAACTTACCACCCCACCTGCCATATATGCATATAGACTAGCTGATTATTTTCACACCTCTACTGTGACTTTGCCGGCATATTCCATATGCTGACCTACACGGCTGCAACATATCATGTTGCAGAGTACTTTTCCGACCAGGAGTGAGGACACGTTCTATGCTCAGTGAGATGCCCTTGGAGTCAGATGGACTCATCTACCTTCGACGTTTCCGCAAGATTTAGATATTCTCATGAGTTGGCTTTTAGCCCCTTTATTGTAATTTTTATTGTAATAAAGGACTCGATATGAGATTTCGATTAATATAATGCTGTGTGATTTCCCTTTGATATATACATGGATGTACCGTGTGTGTACCAGCATGATCTTGGGATGGTACGGAAACACCGGAGACTTGACCTTTCAGGTCGGGTCGCTATAGAAATGATATCAGAGCACACGCTGACCGTAGGATGTAACCTCTAGGATTGGAAAGCCTTAGGATTGTTTCTCTTTGTCTTTAAAAATTCTTATACTCTCATCTATTCGTTTCTGACTCCTCTCCGATTATTTCAAAATTTATAGATGGCCACCTTCATCCCAGTGTTGATTACGGAGTTTTGCCAGCCTGACGCAACGATGCCCTTTGGTAAGGAGCTGATGAGGATTGTCAAGGATGTAAGGATTGCTTTGCCGAGCATCACCGGGATTCCTATCATGTCATTTCCCCAAGATGGACGCTACAGGATCGAGGTGCATATCCCAGGGAAGACTTTTGGGAACCGGAAGGAACCCATCGACCTCAAGTTCGTGGCACCCAGTTGGATACTTGGAAGAGACATGGCCATTCATCGTGCCCTTGGACGTATTCAGGAGGAATACAGAGGTGGAACCATTTCACCAGGACTCAACGTGGTTTGTCGCAGAGATGCCAATGGAAACATCATAACTCCTCCCACTACAGACACCACTATTTCCTATATCCAGACCTTGGAGACTCACATCAGGACTCTGGAGCTTCGAGTTCGTGCTGATACAAAAACTATCAAGAATCTGATGAACCGCGAGCTAGACCTTGAAGCTGATCTGCGAGAGGTCAACTATGAACACGAGCATGAAGTGAAGGATTTCCTAGAGAGGATTGATGAGCAGAATGCACGCATCGGAACTCTGGAAGAGCAGTTAGACATGGGAGAAAACCTTCACCCCGAAGGAGACATGGCACCCTTCATCAGCGACGATGAAGACTATGAGGAAAGCACCACCGGAGGACCTACGACTATGCACTTTTGAGGAGAACCTTAGTTATGCCCTCCAATGTATCTTTTATTTTAGTCGTTAAAGCGTAGGTCGATGCTTAGTTGTTTGAGATTTGTATTCCCGATGTTTGACATTGATTGAATAAATGAATGAGTGTTTGGTGTGATATGTTTGTGCATTGCATATGGGTAGTGAATTTCTTCTAGACCCTTGTTCTATTCTAATTCTCATCCCTCTGAAAACAGCAAGATGCCTCCACGACGTGAGACCGACTTCACTTTCCCACCGGAACTCACTCAACTTCTTCAACAGCAGAATGCACTAATGCAGTTATTGATTCAGAATCAGACCAGCAATCAGAACAACAACCACAACCACCATCCACCCCAGTCTGACAATCTCACCCGTTTTCTGAGGTTGAACCCTCCAACTTTCTCCAGCAGCACTGAGCCCATTGTGGCAGATGACTGGCTCCGTAAGATAGAGAGAGAACTTGTCACCGCTGGATGCACTGACGCTGAGAAGGTGCGATTTGCCGCACATCAACTGGAAGGACCAGCAGCTTCATGGTGGGAGAACTACACCACCACTTATCCTATTGCAGATGTGACTTGGGAGCAGTTCAAGCTTGCTTTCCGCACCGCTCATGTTTCAGCTGGAGCCATGAGTCTAAAGAAGCGCGAGTTTCGCAACTTGCGCCAGGGTAACCGCTCTGTGGCCCAATATGTGGAAGAGTTCAGCATGTTGGCCCGTTATGCCCCAGGAGATGTGGCCGATGATGCGGCCAAGCAAGAAAAGTTTCTGGAAGGACTCAACGACGAGTTGAGCATACAGCTGGTAGTGGCTAATTTCAAGAACTACCAAGAGCTGGTGGATAAGGCACTTATTCTGGAAGGTAAACAACAGCAGATTGAAAACCGCAAGCGGAAGTACACTCAGGGGAAGTTCAACTCTGGAACTCATCAGAAGCCTCGTTACTCCCCGTACTTCGGGAATACCGGATCAGGAAACAGTAAGTTTGGAAAACACACTCATGCTGTGCATAACCATGGAGGCCACCATCATGGAGGAAATGGGAACAACCATCCCAACCATGGCAACTTCAAGACTGACAATGGGAACAACAACCAGCACCGTCAAGTTCCTGCTCAGAAGGATCTGAGTCACATTACCTGTTTCAAGTGTCAGAAGACAGGGCACTATGCTACTGAGTGTCCCCAGAGCAAGCAAGGCAATGGAAATGGCAACAACAACGGCAATGCAGCAGTTAAGAAGCCCAATCCGTTTCCCCGTGCTCAAGTGAATCACATCGACGTGGAAGAAGTCTATGATCAACCCGAGACTGTGGTTGGTAATTTTTTATTGCATTCACGTCCTGTTACGGTACTTTTTGATTCCGGTGCAACTCATTCATTCATATCAAGGGTAGTTGTGGATAAGTATGGTTTGCCCACCAAAACCCTTAGTCAGCCCATTAAGGTCAGTTCCCCAGGAGGTATGATGATGGCAGGGATAGGATGCCATGCCTTGAAACTCAATATAGGAAATCATGTTTTTTCCACCGACCTCATCGTCTTAGAATCCCAGGGATTGGATGTAATCCTAGGCATGGATTGGATGACCAAGTATGAAGGAAATCTTGATTGCCCTAGCAAATCTGTTTCACTCACCACCCCGGAGAACAAGAGGATTAAGTATGTATCCCGACGCACACGTATGAGTGCTAGGTTAAATGCCCTCACAGGAGTTGTTCAGGAGGAAGTACCTGTGGTAAAAGATTATCTGGATGTATTTCCGGAAGAATTACCAGGCATGCCACCAGATAGGGAGATTGAGTTCCTAATAGAGCTACAGCCAGGGACAACCCCAATTTCCAAGAGACCCTATCGGATGCCCGCAAATGATATGTTGGAAATCAAGAAGCAAATTAAGGAGTTATTGGACAAAGGTTATATTCGCCCAAGTTCTTCACCTTGGGGAGCCCCAGTTCTTTTGGTGGAGAAGAAGGATAAATCTTTGAGAATGGTAGTTGACTATCGTGCCTTGAACGAGGTGACTATCAAGAACAAGTACCCTCTACCGATGATTAATGATTTGTTTGATCAGCTCGTAGGAGCCAAAGTATTCTCCAAGATCGATCTTCAATCAGGGTATCACCAGTTGAAGATTCGTGAACAGGATATACCCAAAACAGCTTTCACCACGAGGTATGGCTTGTATGAGTATACGGTCATGTCTTTTGGATTGACTAATGCTCCTGCCTACTTCATGAATTTGATGAACAAAGTATTCATGGAATACCTAGACAAGTTTGTTGTGGTGTTCATCGATGACATTCTGATATTCTCCAAGAACGAGGAAGAGCATAAGCAACATCTGCGTTTAGTTCTGGAGAAGCTAAGAGAGCATCAGTTATATGACAAGTTCAGCAAATGTGAATTTTGGTTGACGGAAGTCGGATTCCTTGGACATGTTATTTCCGAAGAAGGAATAGCCGTAGACCCCGCTAAGGTTGAAGCCGTCACCGAGTGGAAGTCCCCTACCTCAGTTAAGGAGATCTGCAGTTTCCTCGGACTTGCCGGTTATTACCGGAGATTCATTGAGAATTTCTCAAAGATTGCCAAGCCCATGACAGAGTTGTTGAAGAAAGAATCCAAGTATATTTGGACTGAGGAATGTGAAGCCAGTTTCCAGGAGTTGAAGGAACGTTTGGTCATAGCCCCAATATTGATCTTGCCCGATAATCGGAAGGATTTCCAAGTTTACTATGATGCCTCACGTCAAGGACTTGGAGGAGTACTTATGCAGGATGGAAAAGTTGTAGCCTATGCTTCCAGACAGCTACGACCTCATGAGTTGAATTATGCCACTCATGACTTGGAGTTAGCAGTCGTAGTGCACGCACTCAAGACTTGGAGACATTTCCTTATCGGAAATAGTTGTGATGTTTACACCGACCATAAGAGCCTGAAATATATTTTCACTCAGAAAGAGTTGAACCTCAGACAGAGGAGATGGTTAGAGTTAATCAAGGACTATGACATGAGATTACACTACCATCCAGGTAAGGCTAATATTGTAGCCGATGCCTTGAGTCGGAAAACTTATGTTAACACACTCACAGCTGGAGGATTACCTCAAGAGTTAGTCGATGATCTCAGAGAGCTCAAGCTAGAAATAGTTCCAAGAGGATATGTTGGTACGCTGGAAATTCAGTCCACCTTGACCGAAAGAATTCGTGAAGCTCAGAAATCGGACAAGGAGATAGCTGAGATTAAACAGAGAATGGAAGATGGTAAAGCTAAAGGTTTTCGTGAGGATGAACATGGAACTTTGTGGTTTGAGAACCGAATATATGTGCCCAATGAACCAGAGCTCAGGAACTTGATACTTCAGGAAGCCCACGATTCACCTTACTCGATACACCCAGGCAACACCAAGATGTATCTAGATTTAAAGGAAAGTTATTGGTGGACAGGTATGAAGAAAGATATTGCGGAACATGTTGCAATATGTGATGTTTGTCAGCGAGTAAAGGCAGAACATCAGAAACCAGCAGGGTTACTACAACCTTTGCCGATACCTGAGTGGAAATGGGAAAAGCTTGGTATGGATTTCATCACAGGATTGCCCAGGACCCGTTCAGGTTATGATTCCATCTGGGTAGTGGTTGATCGCTTGACCAAGGTGGCTCATTTCATTCCAGTGAAAACCACCTATACCAGTGCTAAGCTAGCCAAGATATATATGACTAGGATCGTATGTTTACATGGAGTTCCGAGGAGTATTGTGTCAGATAGAGGAACACAATTTACCTCAAAGTTTTGGCATCAGTTACATGAAACTTTGGGTACAAGGCTAGAGTTCAGTACAGCCTTTCATCCGTAGACAGATGGACAGACTGAGAGAGTCAACCAGATTCTGGAAGACATGTTGAGAGCTTGTGCGCTAGATTATGGATCTAGTTGGGATGACAACTTACCTTACGCAGAATTCTCGTACAACAACAGTTATCAAACCAGTCTAAAGATGGCCCCTTTCGAAGCTTTATACGGAAGGAGGTGCAGAACACCACTGACGTGGGATGGTGTTGGAGACCGACAACTTTTTGGTCCCGACCTTATCCGAGATTCTGAAGAGAAAGTCAAGTTGATACGTGACAGACTCAAGATAGCTCAATCTCGACAGAAGAGTTATGCTGACAGCAAACGTAAAGAAGTGATGTATGAAGTGGGAGACCGAGCATATCTTCGTGTGTCCCCGCTTCGAGGAACCAAGAGATTTGGTGTTAAAGGAAAATTAGCACCCAGATTCATAGGCCCCTACAAAATTCTTGAACGTAGAGGCGAAGTTGCATACAAACTGGAATTGCCAGAAGGATTATCCGAAGTTCATAATGTGTTCCATGTGTCCCAGCTGAAGAAATGTCATACAAAGATGGCTGATATCCCTCTGAGAGATACAGCTTGAAAGTGATCTGACTTATGAGGAGAAGCCTGTCAGAATCCTCGAGACATCCAACAGAGTTACCCGCAGCAAGATTATCAAGTTCTGCAAAGTTTTGTGGAGTCACCATACTGAGGAAGAAGCCACCTGGGAACGCGAAGAAGATCTTCGTAGAGACCATCCGCACCTATTTTCTAGCCAACCCGAATCTCGAGGGCGAGATTCATCTTAAGGTGGGTAGGTTTGTAACATCCCAAAATTTCATTTTGGAATGTTATGAATATAGTTATGCATCTATCATCATCATTGCTTGATTGTATGTAATAGTTGAAATGTCTTTTCTGACTTTCTGAAAGTCCCTTCTACTTTTCCCTATGCTGCTTTCCCTATTTGAAATTTTGGTTAAATGTTCAAAATAAGAGAGGAGTAACATGACACTCCACACCAGGGTCAAATTGGTGAATTATTTGAACAAAAATAACCAGGAGTTATTTTGAAAATATTTGCAAAAAGGATTTAAAAACAATTAGGCAATTTCTGAAAATAATATTTTTTTTAAAGTGTTCAAATGACAGAATAGAAATGTTCATTTAATAGCATTTATTATTCTGTTAATTCTGATATATAATACCCCTATATTTAGAGACGATTTGAATGCTTTAAATGTATTTGAATGTCTCTAGAAAATTATTAAAAAGAAACGGTAACCGTTTCCGGTATTAAACGGGCCGGCCCACGACAGTTACTCGCGTATTAATTAGAAGCAGGCTGACCGAGCGCAGTAATGCCTCCCTCTCTCTCTGACGCTGGGCCCCACCCGACCGCCCGAAATCCCCGCGTCGGTCATCTTCAACGCGCGCGCGCCGGCGCCGGCGAAATCCCTCTCGCCGGATCTCCCGTACCCCTTCCATCCCGAGCCCCCTCTCCAGGCTATATAAGAGCCCCGGCACCCCGCATCCATTCCCCACCCCGAGACCTCTTCCCATTCGCCAGACCGTCACAGATCTCTCGCCGGAGTTGACACCACCACCGGATCTCCCCATCGCCATTGCCGACGACTCCGACCTCCCCTCCCCTTTCTGACACCACCAACCGGCGGAGGAGGACCACCGCCACCGTCCGGACTTTTTCGACGTCGCCAAAGACAACCAGAGACGCATCCCCGAGCATCTCCGACCACCGGCCGGCTTCACCATTCGCCGGAGATCCCCTCCCCCCATCGGTAAGTCGCCGTCGTCACTCCCCTCCCTCCGATTCGAATCCGACGGCCCCGATTAGAAGTCACTTAAAACCGAACCGGTATCCTCCTAGCATCGGTCGTCCGCCCGTAACCATCTAACGCCCACGCTAGCCAGCCAGTAGGATCGCGCCACGTCACCCCCTGGCCGACCGGTAGAATTTCACCTTTTTCTGATTTTTATTTAGAAAACAGAACCTATTCTAATTTTGTTTTAGCTATATCTTTTAATATATTTAGTGTTTTAAGTTGATTCTTTTTGCATTAGTTCACATTTTTCATGTAGTTTCACCCTGTACTTTCAAATTTCAAATTTGAACTATAAAATTTGAATTGAATCAAATTTGCTTAAAATCTTCAAATCTGAATAACTAGAGTTTGAAAATAGATTTTGATATGAATCTTTTTGCTACTGTTTGGTATTAGTTAGGACTACCTTCATGTTTAGTTTGAGGATTTTCAGGATATATTTGATTATTGTTTTAACCAAAAACAGAATCTGTATAGTATTATAATATAGTTTTATAAACTCAATTTTGATTAGTTTGATTTAGAATTTGGTTTTATTTGTTTATTAGGTTCTGTTAGTAAACATTTAGTGTTTTCACTTAATGTTAATAAAAATATAAATTTGCTTAGTTTAATTTTAATTAACATAGGAATCAAAATTTCTTTTCAATTAGACTTAATTTGACTAAAACAACTAACTAGTAATAGTTTTGCTTTCAAACAAAGTTTTGTATATTTTGATTCTGTTTTCTAAGACAGATTTAATTGTAAATTATTTTCTGTTAAGAACATGTTTTACTAATAAATAATAAGTTTAGTTTTTCATTCTTTTGTTAATATAACTATAGTTGATTCATATAGTGTTTGTCAAAACTTTTACAAACTTTACTAAAGTTTTCCCAACAAAATTAAATTGATTTTGTTTTGTTTAATATTAAAATATTCTATTGTTGCCTTGCTATCAACAATTGTCTTGTTATTTCAAAATAGTTTTATTATGTAGTAGTGTTTTCATCATCTCCTTTGGAAAAAAAAACCTTGTGTGTTTTACTTGCTAGAGACTTTTGTGCATTGTTTGCCTTGATTGTTTAGTACTTCTTTGCTGAATATTATGAGTACTTATTTTGGTTGTATGCTTATTTGAGTGCTTGTTTGTTTCATTAGATTATTCGGAGTGCGAAGCTTGTTACTTAGAGTCACTCACGTACGAAGATCATCAATCAGGCAAGTCACCTTGATCATGTTTTACCCATGTTTTATATGCATTAGTTCTACCATCTCCCCAATTGGATGCAAGATAGGTTAGTTGGAAACTTGGTTACATTGTAGTAGTATCATGTGGTAGGTACCCCTCCTCAACCCTCTTTGATAACTTTGGCCCCGGGAAACGTTGTTTTACTTTTGCTATGCTATTAGTAAACGGGGTTGGTTGTGTGATTCATGAGATTTGAGAGAGTTAATAATTTCAAGACCTACATAATGATCAAGATTTAAGACTCCGAGTTTTCAACATACCTCTGGGTGGATGATGGTTGAACGGCACCCTGGAGAAACCAGTGGATTTGCCTAGGTGATGCTGGAGATGGCCAGTATTCATGCGGAAAGGTCCACCTAGGCACAAAGAGATGGATGGATGCTTTAAAACCCAAGGCTTACCTGCACAGCCACAAGTCATTATGGGCTCTGGCTTGGTTGGATATCGTGGTGACCCTGGACAGGCGGTGCTACGAGAGGTAGAAGAACGGTAGGAAAGGATGGGCACCGACAGAGTCGCAGGGAAACCCTTTGGAAGACCATGTTTTGGTCATCCGTTTCTCAAACACCCTGAAGTGCGAGAAATCAAACGGAGGCGACCAAATCTTGTGGGGAACGTGTGCAAAACTCTGCAGAGTACAAAACCTAATCGATTAGCCGTGTCCACGGTCATGGACAACTTGAGCCAAAGGAATTGGAACTTCCGGAACTCTCAACACAAATAATATGATAATGTGGGTATTTAATAATTTTGGGTATGAGAATTGGTTGGTGGAACCATCTCATTAATCAACCAACTTAGTAATATTTTGCTTAGCCCCTTTTCTTGATGTAGGAAAAATTGGCTTTACGCAAAACTTACCACCCCACCTGCCATATATGCATATAGACTAGCTGATTATTTTCACACCTCTACTGTGACTTTGCCGGCATATTCCATATGCTGACCTACACGGCTGCAACATATCATGTTGCAGAGTACTTTTCCGACCAGGAGTGAGGACACGTTCTATGCTCAGTGAGATGCCCTTGGAGTCAGATGGACTCATCTACCTTCGACGTTTCCGCAAGATTTAGATATTCTCATGAGTTGGCTTTTAGCCCCTTTATTGTAATTTTTATTGTAATAAAGGACTCGATATGAGATTTCGATTAATATAATGCTGTGTGATTTCCCTTTGATATATACATGGATGTACCGTGTGTGTACCAGCATGATCTTGGGATGGTACGGAAACACCGGAGACTTGACCTTTCAGGTCGGGTCGCTACATGGCTGAAAAGTATAACAAGCATGTCAGGAAGAATGGGGGCTATGGATGCCCGTTTTGCAACCATAATATTAACAACACGTACTCTAGTGTTCTTGCGCATGGAAGAGGACGAGCCGGTGGCTCCTTCAAGCAGAAGTATTCTCGCATGATAGCGAACACTGCGTACGCCCAGTTCCAGGAGAATCTAAACCATCAAGCATGAAGATGAGATGTTGGATTGACCGTTTCAAGGAAAAAATGTTGGATTGAATCTATCTACTTTGTGTGTATTTTATCTATGCTAGCGTATTTTTTTTCTTGAGATAGAAACTATGCGACGACTTTCATTATGCGGTATCTCCATCACACCGGAGTGGTAGTTTACTTCAGAGTATTATTTACATAGGATTTATCACACACGGTTGGATCTATTAAACTGTTTCCTCTGAAGCACATTATTCTAGGACAGAAACCCTCAACACCACTTGAAAAAAAACTCAGCACCCACACACCACAAAACCCTCGCCTGCTCCCCTTCCCTCCCCCTCCCCACCCAAGTAGCACCTACACTAACACTAGTACTCGGAGACTGTCCATGCATGTCCCGCCTATCCCCGCGGCAACCACTTGGCTCGACGCCTGTTGCTGTCACTGGCTATCACAAACGCCACCGCATATCTCCACTGCCGATTGCCGTGGCCTAGCAACACTGACTTTTTCGACACTGCTCGCTGTCGACCCAGCTCGCCCGATTGGGGAATCTTCGGTACTGGTTTCCCCCCCATGAAGAACCAGGTAACTAATCTACTGAAATATTTCTGCTCATCTCTTATCCCAGTCCATAGGCCCACTTTAATCACCCGTCCTAAATCGCCATGCATTCATGTTTCTTCTAGCTGATTTGAGGGTTTTCATTCATAGAGTTTATAGTGCAAGGACACATCAGGGCTATGCGGACTCAACCAAAAAACCGAGGAGTTCCATCTCACCATACATGACGACTTCACGGAGCGCACCGTATGTTCAATATCACACTACCTGGGTTGACATGCATGGCCTATTCTTTTTCTGAACCTATACTATAGATTGCTACATTTGGATAAAAGGTGCCACATGTTGCATTTACGTCAAATGATATTTCTTCTTCTTCTTATTCTTCTCCTTCTATATTAGGCCAATTAATATTGTATTGTTCTTCCGTTTACTCTCATATATATATTTGCATGACATCACGGTTACATTATCTGTTTACTTGTAATTTTTTGTCCTTTCAAATCAAGTGATGTGCATGTTGTTCTTTTAATTACTACTCTCATACTATCATGTTACCCTGTTCTATAACAATCTTACCAATTCCCGCAGTACATCCCTTGCGTTGCAATGACAACTAGTGCTAAATCTTGGCCTTTACATAACTGAAGACTCCATGGATGTCATATTGAGCACAAACCATGGATTTACAATCATTGTTTCTATAAAAAATGATGAAGATTGTCACTCCTATTTTCAAGAAGGCCTTTGGGGAGAAATTTCTAAGTTTTATGTACTGAAAGCTGACACTAAAATTACGCTGCACCTAAAAGAGCCTTACCATGCTAACTTCCCCGACGACATTCTTCGTCCATGCTTTGTTGGAAGTAAGTGTTCTTTGTCTTATCTGCATGTTGACTTGTGTAGCAATATCAATGTAATTGTGTAGTACTTCAGCAAGCAATTGGGATTTTATTTTCTTAATCAGTTAAAAATTGTTCGTACCTAGTAAGTAATAACTTGTAATTACCAATGCACTATTCTTCTACCCCGATCTAGCTACATAACCACTATCCTCCCACTGCTCCACTTTTGACAAAAAGATACGTCAGCGGCCATTCTTCGGACGTGGATGTCGAGGTTACCAACAAGCGGAGGCGGCTGAGCCAGAAACATAAGCGCCTCTAATAGGCGTAGAATTCATCAGCGGCCTCCTCGACGATACGTTGAGAGTCATCATCTTCCTCCTCCCTATCGAAGATGGCGTGCGCATAACCATCCTCTCTTGGAAGTGGCGCCCCCTATGGTGTTGCACCCCTCTCGGCGTCATCAGCGAGCACATGCTTTGCACTGGCTATCGCAAATGGTTGGATGCATTATCCCAGATCCTCGGCATGCACTATGGCCCAATCAAAGGCCTTACCATGGGCAAGTTCCGTTCCAATGGCAAGGACCAAGACAAGCTTGACGAGTGGTTCTTATCGCCAGCCCTGGATCATCTTGAGGAGCTCACTTTTAATGATGGAAATATGCGCCGGTTGCCACCCTCCGCGCTGCGCCTCGCTCCAACGCTATGCTTCACAAGGTTCTTGAACTGCCATTTCCCCCAGATTAACACCAATCCCGCACTTTTGCTACCTCGACTGAAGCACCTTAAGCTCGTCGCCGTCTGCATCCCCAACAACGACATGGAGCACCGGCTGTGTGGCTGTACTGCACTTAAGTACCTTCATATTCACGCGATCAATGGGTTGAGTAGCTCCACATCACCTCCATGAGTCTCCGGGCAATTTGTGTGTATTGCTGGTGTTGCAACATGAGACCGCACAATGTGAATCACCAAATGGTCATTGTGGACGTGCCTTTGCTTGAGAGATTACTTGTTATTGATCAACAAGGTCCAACAAGAATCAGGGTCATTCATGCGCCAAAATTGACAGTGTTTGACTACTCGCCCGTCAACTTATCTGAACTTGTTTTTGGATCCATAACTGTCCAGGTACAACAATTACCCGTATAAATTGCTCGACGCAATCTCCACAACCTAATTGAAGACCTCGACACTTGCTCAAAGATTTACGCCACAATGATTTTGCTTCGAGGCACCACCAACCATCTAGGGCGCCAAAGCACCCTAGAGGCACAAGCTCTAGGGTGTCCAAACACCCAGTAATTAGCTTCTCAAATTTCACCTCCATGTATCACCGTGGGGAGCTCAAACCGATGCAACTAATGCAATGGCAAGAACACACGAAGTGGTCAAGTCCCTCACTCCCAAATCCCACAACAACAACAAAAGCTATGAAGGAATATGAGAGGAAGAACAAGCAGCTCACAAAGAACTCCAAGATCTAGATCCAAGGGGTTACCTCACATTGAGGAGAAAGTGATTGGTGGAAATATGGATCTAGATCTCCTCTCTCTTTTCCCTCAAAAAGGAGCAAGAATCATTGGAGGGATTGAGAGTTAGCAAGCTCGAAGAAGGTCAACAATGGGGGAAGAACCCTAGCTCAAAGGATAAGATCCATTAGGGAAGAAGACCCCCTTTTATAGGTGGCGAAAAGCCAACCTTTACCCCCTCATCCCGTACACAAGCGGTACTACCGCTCTGGACAGTGGTACTACCGCTTAGACTGTAGTACCCATAGAGAAGGGCAATGGAGATGATCCACAAGGCGGTAGTGCCACCCGAGCGGTACTACCGCTCTCCCTAGCGGTACTACCGCTTATAAGTGAAAGTGGAATGGTAGTGACGAGCGGTACTATTGCTTTGCACTACCATTCCACTACAGCGTAGTCCGACACGAAAAGTCGAGAGCCCCTAGAGGCATTGGTAGTACCACCGGTATTGGACAGGGGAACTACCGTCTATAGGCGATACTACCACTTGTTCAGAGTGGTACAACCACTTGTTCAGAGCGGTACTACCATTTATAGGTGGTACTACCGCTTGCCCAGAGCTACAAAGATGCTAGAGCAAACATATGACTACAATAAAACATGAACTACCATAACTTTCGGATACGAGCTCCGAATTGAGCAAACTCAAGCTTACTAGATAGAGGACAACAAGAGCAAACTCAAAGTTATAATAAGAAGAGGCAGTATAAAAATTCCAATGATAAAGATATGTGAAACCTCTATGAATGAAGACCGGCAAAAAACTCTAACATCAAAAACATCATAGAAGATACATATGAACTTCGTTTTCGATGAAATCAAGCTTTTCATGAAGTTGACCATAAGATATAAGACCCACAAACATAAACACCAAACAAGAACCAAGAAAGATGATGATTCCAAGAATGCAATGGTTTGAGAACGAAAGTTACAATCAAGGTACTCACTCGAGAGCCCCCCTTTATAGTACGACTATCGATCCTATAACCCGGTCTCCCAACTACCAGCATGAGACAGGTAAAATAGAAAACAATATCAAGGTCAAACCTTTGTCTTGCGCATAGTCCACTTGATCTAGATGATGACGATCTTGTCCTCTTCAATATGGACCACCTTTCATGATTGTGTCGGCTCGATGAAGACTAGTAGATTGCCCCATACTCCACTATGGGCGAGCCTCTCTTTAGCACATCTTCGCATGTCCATTATTAACATAATAGATGGCAAGATTCAAGCATGTGATCCCTTCATGATGCTTCACTTGAATTTGCACACCTCAACCATGATGACGATCACCACTTGATGTCATCCTCCATGGGTTGTATGAGATCTTAATTTTGATGCATGCCCATGGAAACATATCTAAACCCACAAAAAACACTCACAAAGATCATGGTTTAGTACACAAAGTGTAACGGACAATACCTACCGTACCATGAGATCACTTGATACCACTTGGTACATCTTCTATGCTTTGTGTGTTGATCAGATTGAATCACTCTTTGCCTTAGTCTTGATCAACCTTGTATATTATCTTCTTCCTTCATAAAGGTGATGTCTTGAAGATAAACATGAATGCTCACACAATTTTCTTCTTCAAGTCATACCTGCAATAAGCTCAACTTTCACATGACCAATCTTTGGACAAATCCTTGAATGCCACTCATCACATAATCTCCTTGAAACCAACAAATGGACTTCAAGAAATTCCTATGGACAAATCATTCAAATATAACTCAAAAAAACTATGAGTCCATATGGATTGTCATCAATTAACAAAACCACACATGGAGAAATATGCTCAAATAGACAGGAAACGGAGAAAATGGAAGGAGAAAGCGCGTGGGCCTCATCAGTTTTGTAGCATATCCAAACGACTTTCCTCTATCGCCCCTGCTCCCACTAATCACATGGCCGCTTGCACATCCCGCTGATGTCTACCACACAACTTTATTCTTGTAGACTCGTGTTGGGCCTCCAAGCGCAGAGTTTTGTCGGACGGTAGCAATTGTTGGGGAACGTTGCATGGGAAACAAAAATTTTCCTACACACAGGCAAGATCTATCCATGGTGATGAGCATCTACGAGAGTGAGAGTGGATCTACATACCCTTGTAGATCACTAAGCGGGAAGCGTTAAGAAACGCGGTTGGTGTAGTTGAACGTCTTCGCGATCCAAATCGCCGAGTGTCCCGCGATCTCATCACGATCCGTCCCGCGATCCAATCATGATCCGTCCTGCGAACCCATCACGATCCGTCTCGCGATCTCATCACGATCCATCCCGCTAACTCATCATGATCCGTCCCGCGAACTCATCACGATCCGTCTCGCGATCTTGATCACGGTCCTTCCGATCTAGCGCTAAACGGACGGCACCTCCGCGTTCAGCACACGTACAGCTCGATGACGATCTCCACCTTCTTGATCTAGCAAGAGAGAGCGAAGAGGTGGAAGAGTTCTCCGGCAGCGTGACGGCGCTCCGGAGATGGTGGTGGAGCTATTCCGGCAAGGCTTCGCCTAAGTACCGCCGAACTAGTCTAGTCTAGAGGAACTTGATCTAGAAGTAGGGTTTAGATATGGCTGAAAATCCTTGTCCAAAAAACCCTAAAACCACTCATATATATAGGAGGAGGGGAGAGGAGGCTGCGCCCAAAAGGAGGGCTCTCCTTTGGTTCGGCCGAACCTAGTGGGGAGGAGTCCTCCTCCTAGTAGGACTCCTCCTCCCACAAGAGAGGTGGAGTTTGGGGAGGTTTCCACCCCAATTCGGTTTGCCTCCCTTTCCTCCTGCACATAGGCCTCCTTGGCCGACCCAACTGGCCCACTATGGGCTGGTGGGTTGCCACATAGGCCCATGGGGTGGGTTGGCCCCATTGGTGGGCCCCCGGGACCCATTCGTCACTCCCGGCACACTACCGAAAGTGCCCGAAACTTTCCAGAGTCCAAACACCACCTTCCTATATATCAATATTTACTTCCGGACCATTCCAGAGCTCCTCGTGACGTCCGGGATCTCATCCAGGACTCCGAACAACCTTCGGTCACGACCATACATAACTCTATACTATCGAAACTTCACTAAACCTTAAGTGTGTAGACCCTGCGGGTTCGAGAACTATGTAGACATGACCGAGACACCTCTACGGTCAATAACCAATGGCGGGACCTAGATGTCCACATTGGTTCCTACATATCCTACGAAGATCTTTATCGGTCGAACCTTTATGTCAAGGATTCAGTTAATCCCGTATGATGTTCCCTTTGTTCTTCGGTATGTTACTTGCCCGAGATTCGATCGTCGGCATCTCCATACCTAGTTCAACCTCGTTACCAGCAAGTCTCTTTACTCGTTCCGTAATACAAGATCCCGTGACTAACACTTAGTCACATTGCTTGCAAGGCTTATTGTGATGTTGTATTACTGAGTGGGCCCTGAGATACCTCTCCGTCACACGGAGTAACAAATCCTAGTCTTGATCCATGCCAACTCAACAGACACCCTCGGAGATACCTGTAGAGCACCTTTATAGTCACCCAGTTACATTGTGACGTTTGATACACACAAGGTACTCCTCCGATGTTAGTGAGTTGCATGATCTCATGGTCATAGGAACACATACTTTGACATGTAGAAAACAATAGCAACAAACTGACACGATCATATGCTACATTTGTAGTTTGGGTCTTGTCCATCACACCATTCTCCTAATGATGTGATCCCGTTATCAAATGACATCTCATGTCCATGGCCAGGAAACCTTAACCATCTTTGATCAACGAGCTAGTCTATTAGAGGCATACTAGGGACATGGTTTTGTCTATGTATCCACACATGCATCTAAGTCTCCGATCAATACAATTATAGCATGGATAATAAACGATTATCATCAACAAGGAAATATCATAATAACTAATTTATTATTGCCTCTAGGGCATATTTCCAACAGTCTCCCACTTGCACTAGAGTCAATAATCTAATTCACATCACCATGTGATTCGCATTGTTATGAATCTAACACCCAATGAGTTCTGGGGCTCGATCATGCTTTGCATGTGAGAGAGGTCTTATAGTCAACGGGTCTGCGACATTCAGATCAGTGTGTACTTTGCAAATCTCTATGTCAAATCGTAAACACTGCTACCACACTCCACTTGGTACTATTCCAAATGGCTGCTCCACTATATGTATCCAGATCGCTACTACGGGTCATCTGTATTGGTGTTAGAGCTTGCATCGACATAACTCTTTACGACGAACTCTTTATCACCTCCATAATCGAGAAACATCTCCTTAGTTTTTAGTTACTAAGGATAATCTTGACCGTTGTCCAGTGATCCACTCCTCGATCACTCTTGTATCCCTTGATGGACTCGTGGCAAGGCACACACAGGTGCGGTACACAGCATGGCATACTATACAGAGCCTATGGCTAAGGCATAGGGGACGACATTCGTCCTTTCTCTTTCTTCTTCCGTGGTCGAGCTTTGAGTCTCACTCAACTTCACACCTTACAAAGAGGGCGAGAACACTTCTCTCTGACTAATCCATTTTGAACTCTTTCAAAATCTTGTCAAGGTATGTACTCATTGAAAGTCTTATCAAACATCTTGATCTATCTTTATAGATCTTGATGCTCAACAATTAGGTAGCTTTATCCAGGTCTTCCTCTGAAAAACTCTTTTCAAACATTTGTTTATGCTCTCCAGAAATTCTACATCATTTCCGAATAGCAATATGTCATCCACATATACTTATCAGAAACTCTATCATGCTCCCACTCACTTTATTGCAAATACCAGTTTCTCATAAACTTTGTATAGACTCAAAAACTTTGATCACCTCATCAAAGTGTATATTCCAACTCCGAGATGCTTGCTTCAGTTCATAGAAGAATCACTAAAGCTCACACACCTTTTAGCATCCTTAGGACTGACAAAACCTTCTGGTTGCATCTCATACAACCTTTCCTTAAGGAAGGAAATGATGTTTTGGCATCCATCTGCCAGATTTCGTAATTGAAAAATGCAGCAACTGTTAACATAATTCCAACAGACTTTAGCATCGCTACGAGTGAGAAAGTCGCATCGCAGTCAACTCCTTGAACTTGTCGTAAACTACTTTGCAACAAGTCGAGCTTTACAAATGGTAACATTTACCATCAGCGTCCGTCTTCATTTTAAAGATCCATTTGTACTTTAACGACCTGCCATCCAACAAGCAGGTCCACCAAAGTATATACTTGGTTTTCATACATGGATCCTTTCTCAGATTTCATGGCCTCTAACCATTTGTTGGTTTCCGGGCCCATCATCGCTTCTCCATAGTTCGTAGGTTCATCGTAGTCCAATAACATGACCTCCAAGACAAGGTTGTCGTACCGCTCAGTAGCAGTACACGTCCTTGTCGACCTACGAAGTTTGATAGTAACTTGATCCGAAGCTTCATGATCATCATCATTAACTTCCTCTTCAACTGACGTAGGCTTCACAGAAACATCTTTCTGCGCTGCGCCACTTTCTGGTTGAAGTAAAGGTTCAATAACCTCATCAAGTTCTATTTTTCTCGTAGGTCGATAGTAACTTGATCCGAAGCTTCATGATCATCATCACTAACTTCCTCTTCAACTGACGTAGGCTTCACAGAAACATCTTTCTGCCTTGCGCTACTTTCTGGTTGAAGCAGAGGTTCAATAACCTCATCAAGTTCTATCCTTCTCTTACTCAATTCTTTCAAGAGAAACCCTTTCTCGAGAAAGGGCCCAGTTTTAGCAACAAACATTTTATGCTTGGATCTGAGATAAAAGGTTCACCCAACTGTTCTTAGGGTATTCTATGAAGATGCATTTGCCCGCTTTGGGTTCGAGCTCATTAGGCGAAAACATTTTCCACACAAGCGTCGCAGCCCCAAACATTAAGAAATGACAGCTTAGGTTTCTATCAAACCATAGTTCACACGATGTCATTTCAACAGATTTAGATGTTGCCCTATTTAAAGTGAATGTTGTTGTCTCTAATGCATAACCCCAAATTATAGTAACAAAATGATAATAGACATCATAGCACGTACCATATCCAATAGAGCACGACTATGACGTTCGGACACACCATAAAACTATGGTGTTCCAGGTGGCGTGAGTTGTGAAACAACTTTCACATTGTCTAAAGTTGTATGCCAAAC
The DNA here is from genome assembly GCA_022496015.1 of Hordeum marinum. Taxonomy (NCBI): domain Eukaryota; kingdom Viridiplantae; phylum Streptophyta; class Magnoliopsida; order Poales; family Poaceae; genus Hordeum; species Hordeum marinum. The sequence goes on from CM039672.1 coordinate 395,964,962, forward strand.
TCGTAACTTAGATATTCACCTCCATGATCATATCGCAAACATATTTATCTTCTTGTCACGTTGATCTTAAACTTCACTCTGAATTTGCTTGAACCTTTCAAACGATTCAGACTTGTGTTTCATTAAGTAAATATAAACTATATCTACTCAAATCCTCAGTGAAGGTAAGAAAATAACGATATCCACCGCACGCTACAAGACTCTTTGGATTGCATACATCAACATGTATCATTTCCAATAAATCACTTGCCCGCTTCATCAAAACAGAAAATGGGGTCCTTAGTCATCTTGACCAAGAGGCATGGTTCGCATGTCTCAACCGATTCGAAATCGAATGAGTCCAAAGATCCATCAGCATGGAGTTTCTTCATGCGTTTTATACCAATATGACATTTAGCGGCAGTGCCACAAGTATGTGGTACTATTATTATTAACTTTGTATCTTTTTGGCATCAATGTTATGAACATGTGTATTACTACGATCAAGTTTCAACAAACCATTCTTACTGGGTGCATGACCATTGAAGGTATTATTCATGTAAGTAGAATAACCATTATTCTCTAACTTAAATGAATAACTGTGTTGCAATGAACATGATCTAATCACGTTCATACTCAACACAGAAAACACCAAATAACATTATTTTAGGTTCGTCACTAATCTCGAAAGTAGAGAGAGCGTGCAATGTTGATCACATCAACCTTGGAAACATTTCCAACACACATCGTCACCTCACACTTATCTAGTTCTCCGTTTATTTCGTAGCTTTTATTTCGAGTTACTAACATTTAGCAACCAAACCGGTATCCAATACCCAGGTGCTACTAGGAGTACTAGCAAGGTACACATCAATAACACGTATATCAAATATACTTCTGTTGACATTGCCAGCCTTCTTATCTACCAAGTATCTAGGGTTGTTCCGCTTCAGCAACCGCTCTCCTCATAATCGAAGCACTTAGTCTCGGGTTTGAGTTCAACTTTGGGTTGCTTCACTAGAGCACCAACTGACTTGCTATCCATGAAATTTCCCTCCTTGCTGTTGCCCTTCTCGAAACTAGTGATTTTAACTAACCATCAACACTTTGACGCTCCTTCTCGATTTCTACCTTCGCGGTGTCAAACATCGCGAATAGCTCAGGGATCATTATTTCTATCCTTGACGTTTTATAGTTCATCACCAAGTTCTAGTAGATTTAGTGACAGTGACTTGGAGAACTATATCAATCACTATCTTATCTGGAAGATCAACTCCCACTCGATTCAAGCGATTGTAGCACTCAGACAATCTGAGCACATGCTCAACGATTGAGCTATTCTCTCTCATCTTACAGGCAAAGAATCTTGTTGGAGATCTCATATCTCGCAACACGGGCACGAGTTTGAGATCCTAATTTCAGCTCTTAGAACATCTCATATGTTCCATGACGTTCAAAACATTTCGGAGCCTCAATTCTAAGCTGTAATGCATGACGCACTAAACTATCAAGTAGTTATCAAAACCTGCCTATCAGATGTTCACAACATCTACAAACAACGCTAGAGGGGTTGGTGCACCAAGCGGTGCATTAAGGACATAAGCCTTCTGTGCAGCAATGAGGACAATCCTCAGATCACGGAGCCAGTCCGCAATATTGCTACCATCATCTTTCAACTCTATTTGTCTAGGAACATATAAAATTCAAGGGAGCTACAGTGTGAGCTAGTAATCTACAACATAATTTTGCAAAGACACTACTGACTATGTTCATGATAATGAGTTCAATTAATCATATTACTTAAGAACTCCCACTCAAATTGACATCCCTCCGGTCATCCGAGTGATACATGATCCAAATTCACCAACTCAAGTCTGATCATCACGTGAGTTGAGGTGGTTACAATGGTGAACATCATCATGTTGATCATATCTACTATACGACTCATATTTGACCTTTCGGTCTCTTGTGTTCCGAGGCCATGTCTGTACATGATAGGCTCGTCAAGTTTAACCTGAGTGTTTTGCATGTGCAACACTGGCTTGCACCCGTTGTATGTGAACGTAGAGTCTATCACACCCGATCATTACGTGGTGTCTCAACACGACGAACTTTCGCAATGGTGCACACTCGGGGAGAAGACAGTATTATCTTGAAATTTAAGTGAGGGATCACCTTATAATGTTACCGTCGTACTAAGCAAAACAAGGTGCATAAAAGGATTAACATCACATGCAATTCATAAGTGACATGATATGGGCATGAACTTGTGCTTTAGATCTCCATCTTGAAAGCACCGGCATGATCTCCATCGTCACCGGCACGACACCATGATCTCCATCATATTGATCTCCATCAACGTGTCGCCATCGTGGTTGTCACGCCCTGCATTCTTCTACTACTATTGCTACCGTTTAGCTATAAAGTAAAGCATTACATAGCGCTTAATGATTGACACGCAGGTCATACAATAATTAAAGACAACCCTATGGCTCCTTCCGGTTGTCGTACTCATAGACATGCAAGTCGTGAAATTCTATACATCACATGATCATCTCATACATGACATATATCACATCATGTAATTGTCCATATCACATCACAACATACCCTGCAAAAACAAGTTAGACGTCCTCTAATTGTTGTTGCATGTTTTACGTGGCTGCTACGGGTTTCTAGCAAGAACGATTCTCACCTACGCATAAACCACAACGGTGATACATAATTTGCTTTTCAACCTTCTCAAGGACCGCCTTTGTCGAATCAGATCCAACTAAAGTGAGAGAAACTGCCAACCGCAAGCCATCTAGGCAACAAGTTGTGTCGAGGGAACCGGTCTCTCGTAAGCGTAGGAGTAATGTTGGTCCGGGCCGTCTCATCTCACAATACCGCTGAACAAAAATCCGACCAAGGGAGGAAGCAATCTAAGCATCAACGCCCACAAACCTTTTGTGTTCTACTCAAGATCTCATAACCACATAGACCTAGCTCATGATGCCACTGTTGGGGAACGTTGCATGGGAAACAAAAATTTTCCTACGCACATGCAAGATCTATCCATGGTGATGAGCCTCTACGAGAGTGAGAGTGGATCTACATACCCTTGTAGATCGCTAAGCGGGAAGCGTTAAGAAACACGGTTGGTGTAGTCGAACGTCTTCGCGATCCAAATCGCCGAGTGTCCCGCGATCTCATCACGATCCGTCCCGCGATCCAATCACGATCCGTCCCGCGAACTCATCATGATCCGTCCCGCGATCTCATCATGATCCGTCCCGCGAACTCATCATGATCCGTCCCGCGAACTCATCACGATCCGTCTCGCGATCTTGATCACGGTCCTTCCGATCTAGCGCCGAACGGACGACACCTCCGCGTTTAGCACATGTACTGCTCGATGATGATCTCCACCTTCTTGATCCAGCAAGAGGGAGCGGAGAGGTAGAAGAGTTCTCCGGCAGCGTGACGGCCCTCCGGAGATGGTGGTGGAGCTATTCCGGCAGGGCTTTGCCTAAGTACCGCCGAACTAGTCTAGTCTAGAGGAACTTGATCAAGAAGTAGGGTTTAGACGTGGCTGAAAATCGTTGTCCAAAAAACCCTAAAACCACTCATATATATAGGAGGAGGGGAGAGGAGGCTGCACCCAAAAGGAGGGCTCTCCTTTGGTTCGGCCGAACCTAGTGGGGAGGAGTCCTCCTCCTAGTAGGACTCCTCCTCCCACAAGAGAGGTGGAGTTTGGGGAGGTTTCCACGCCAATTCGGTTTGCCTCCCTTTCCTCCTGCACATAGGCCTCCTTGGCCAACCCAACAGGCCCACTATGGGCTGGTGGATTGCCACATAGGTCCATGGGGTAGGTTGGCCCCACTGGTGGGCCCCTGGGACCCATTCGTAACTCTCGGTGCACTACCGAAAGTCCCTGAAACTTTCCAGAGTCCAAACACCACCTTCCTATATATCAATCTTTACCTCCGGACCATTCCAGAGCTCCTCGTTACGTCCGAGATCTCATCCGGGACTTCGAACAACCTTTGGTCACCACCATACATAACTCTATACTACCGAAACGTCACTAAACCTTAAGTGTGTAGACCCTGAGGGTTCGAGAACTATGTAGACATGACCGAGACACCTCTACGGTTAATAACAAATGGTGGGACCTGGATGTCCACATTGGTTCCTACATATCCTATGAAGATCTTTATCGGTCGAACCTTTATGTCAGGGATTCAGTTAATCCCGTATCATGTTCCCTTTGTTCTTCGGTATGTTACTTGCCCGAGATTCGATCGTCGGCATCTCCATACCTAGTTCAACCTCGTTACCAGCAAGTCTCTTTACTCATTCCGTAATACAAGATCCCGTGACTAACACTTAGTCACATTGCTTGCAAGGCTTATTGTGATGTTGTATTACCGAGTGGGCCCTGAGATACCTCTCCGTCACACGGGGTAACAAATCCCAGTCTTGATCCATGCCAACTCAACAGACACCCTCGGAGGTACCTGTAGAGCACCTTTATAGTCACCCAGTTACGTTGCGACGTTTGCTACACACAAGGTACTCGTACGATGTCAGTGAGTTGCATGATCTCATGGTCAGAGGAACACATACTTTGACATTCAGAAAACAGTAGCAACAAACTGACACGATCATATGCTACGTTTGTAGTTTGGGTCTTGTCCATCACACCATTCTCCTAATGATGTGATCCCGTTATCAAATGACATCTCATGTCCATGGCCAGGAAACCTTAACCATCTTTGATCAACGAGCTAGTCTATTAGAGGCATACTAGGGACATGGTTTTGTCTATGTATCCACAGATGCATCTAAGTCTCCAATCAATACAATTATAGCATGGATAATAAACAATTAACATGAACAAGGAAATATGATAATAACTAATTTATTATTGCCTCTAGGGCATATTTCCAACAACAATCTCCCTTTAAGTGGATGACCTAAGGTTTATCGATCCGTGGGAGGTGTCGAATGAAGATGGTCTCTCTCAAGAAACCCTACAATAAGATACAAGAAATCTCTTGTGTCCCCAACACACCCAATACAATGGCAAATTGTATAGATGCACTAGTTCGGCGAACAGACGGTGATACAGGTGCAATATTGTTGGAAATATGCCCTAGAGGCAATAATAAATTAGTTATTATCATATTTCCTTGTTCATGATAATCATTTATTATCCATGCTATAATTTTATTGATCGGAGACTTAGATGCATGTGTGGATACATAGACAAAACCATGTCCCTAGTATGCCGCTAATAGACTAGCTCATTGATCAAAGATGGTTAAGGTTTCCTAGCCATGGACATGAGATGTCATTTGATAACGGGATCACATCATTAGGAGAATGGTGTGATGGACAAGACCCAAACTACAAACGTTGCATATGATCGTGTCAGTTTAATGCTACTGTTTCTGCATGTCAAGTATCTGTTCCTATGACCATGAGATCATGCAACTCACTGACACGGGAGGAGTGCCTTGTGTGAATCAAATGTCGCAACGTAACTGGGTGACGATAAAGGTTCTCTACAGGTATCTCCGAGGGTGTCTGTTGGGTTGGCATGGATCAAGACTGGGATTTGTTACTCCGTGTGACAAAGAGGTATCTCAGGGCCCACTCGGTAATACAACATCACAACAAGCCTTACAAGCAATGTGACTAAGTGTTAGTCATGGGATCTTGTATTATGGAATGAGTAAATAGAATTGATGGTAACGAGGTTGAAATAGGTATGGAGATACCGATGATCGAATCTCGGGCAAGTAACATACCGAAGAACAAAGGGAACATCATATGGGATTAACTGAATCCTTGACATAGAGGTTGGATCGATAAAGATATTCGTAGAATATGTAGGAACCAATATGGGCATCCAGGTCCCGCTATTGGTTATTTACCATAGAGGTGTCTCGGTCATGTCTGCATAGTTCTCGAACCTGCAGGGTGTGCACACTTAAGGTTCGGTGACGTTTCGGTAGTATAGAGTTATGCATGGTGGTGACCGAAGGTTGTTCGGAGTCCCGGATGAGATCCCGGACGTCACGAGGAGCTCCAAAACGGTCTGGAGGTAAATATTGATATATAGGAAGTCTTATTTTGGTAGCCGGAAAAGTTTCGGGCTCATCGGTAGTGTACCGGGAGTGACGATAGTGTACCGGGAGACCATCGGGAGGGGTATTTCGACCCAAGAGGCTATATGGGATGTGGGAGGGTGAATACCAGACCTTAGTGGGATGGTGGAAGTCCCACACAAGGCCCATGTGACTGGGAAAGAAAATCCCAAAGAGAAAAGGTGGGAAAAGGCAAAAAAGGCAAAAAAGGAAGGAGTCCTAGTCCTACTAGGATTGGAGGAGGATTCCTCCTCTCCTATCCACTTCGGCCGAAGCCTCCTAGGGATGGCCCTTTGTCCAAGCCTCCTCCTCTCTTCCTCTTATATATACTAGAGGTTTTAGGGTTTTTGGCACAAGATTTCAGCCATGTGCAACCCTACCCTCTAGTTCGTAGTTTCTCCTCTAGATCGGTTTTCAGCAGTGCTTAGAGCCATGCTGGAATAGCTCCACCACCATCGCCGCAAAGCCGTCACGCTGCCGGAGAACTCATCTACCTCTCCACTCCCTCTTGCTGGATCAAGAAGGCAGAGATCGTCATCAAGCTGTACGTTTACTGGTTTGATGGAGCGGGCAAGTGATTTATTGGAAATGATACATGTTGATGTATGCAATCCAATGAGTCTTATTGCGTGCGGTGGATATCATTATTTTCTTACCTTCACTGATGATTTGAGTAGATATAGTGTATATTTACTTAATGAAACACAAGTATGAATCGTTTGAAAACTTCAAGCAAATTCAGAGTTAAGTTTAAGATCATCGTGACAAGAAGATAAAAATGTCTGCGATATGATCGTGGAGGTGAATATCTGAGTTACTAGTTTGGTATAAAACTTTAGACAATGTGAAAGTTGTTTCACAACTCACGCCACATGGAACACCATAGTGTGATGGTGTGTCCGAACGTCGTAGTCGTGCTCTATTGGATATGGTGCGCGCTATGATGTCTCTTATCGTTTTGCTACTATAATTTGGGGTGAAGCACTAGAGACAACTACATTCACTTTAAAAGGGGCACCATCTAAATCCGTTGAGATGACACCATATGGTTTGGCAGAAACCTAAAGTTGTCATTTCTTAGAGTTTGGGAATGCGACACTTATGTCTGATAAGCTCGAACCCAAAGCGGACAAATGCATCTTCATCGAATACCCTCAGAACTGTTGGGTGAACCATCTATCTCAGTTCCAAGCATAAAGTGTTTTTTGCTAAAACTGGGTCCTTTCTCAAGGAAAAGTTTCTCTCGAAAGAACTGAGTGGGAGGATGATAGAACTTGATGAGGTTGTTGAACCTTTGTTTGAACCAGAGAGTAGCGCAACACAGAAAGATGTTTCTGTGGAACCTACATCAGTTGAAGAGGAAGTAAATGATGATGATCATGAAGCTTCGGATCAAGTTACTATCGAACCTCGTAGGTTGACAAGGATGCGTAGTGCTCCTGAGTAGTACGACAACCCTGTCTTGGAGGTCATATTGTTCGACAATGATGAACCTACAAGATATGGAGAAGCGATGATGGGCCCGGATTCCGATAAATGGTTGGAGGCCATGAAATTCGAGAAAAGATCCATGTATGAAAACAAAGTATAGACTTTGGTACACCCGTTGGACGGCAGGTCGTCGAGTACACATGGACCTTTGAGATGATGATAGACACTGATGGTAAATGTCGCCATTTATAGAGCTCGACTTGTCACAAAGAAGTTTCCCACACGTTCAAGGAGTTGACTGCGATGAGACTTTAACACTCGTAGCGATGCTAAAGGCTGTTGGAATTATGTTAGCAGTTGCTGCATTTTTCAATTATGAAATCTGGCAGATGGATGTTAAAACATCGTTTCCTTGCTTAAGGAAAGGTTGTATGAGATACAACCAGAAGGTTTTGTCAGTCCTAAGGATGCTAAAAGCTGTGTAAGCTTCAATGATCCTTCTATGAACTGAAGCAAGCATCTCAGAGTTGGAATATACACTTTGATGAGGTGATTAAAGTTTTTGTGTCTATACAAAGTTTATGAGAAACTTGTATTTACAATAAAGTGAGTGGGAGCACTATAGAGTTTCTAGTAAGCATATGTGGTTGACATATTGTTGATCGAAAATGATGTAGAATTTCTGGAAAGCATAAACGGTTGTTTGAAAAGAGCTTTTCAAAGGAAGACCTGGATAAAGATACCTAATTGTTGAGCATCAAGATCTATAGAGATAGATCATGCTTGATGAGACTTTCAATGAGTACATACCTTGACAAGATTTTGAAAGAGACCAAAATGGATCAGTCAGAGAAAGAGTTCTCGCCTGATTTGTAAGGTGTGAAGTTGAGTGAGACTCGAAGCTCGAACAACAGAGGAAAGAGAAAGGACGGACGTCGTCCCCTATGCCTTAGCCATAGGCTCTGTATAGTATGCCATGCTATGTATCGCACCTATGTGTTCCTTGCCATGAGTCCGTCAAGGGGTACAAGAGCGATCCAGGAGTGGATCACTGGACAGCGGTCAAGATTACCCTTAGTAACTAAAAGACTAAGGAGATGTTTCTCATTTATGGAGGTGATAAAGAGTCATCGTAAAGAGTTACGTTGGTGCAAGCTTTAACACCAATTCGGATGACTCGTAGTAGCAATCTGGATATGTATAGTGGAGCAACCATTTGGAATAGTACCAAGTGGAGTGTGGTAGCAGTGTTTATAGTTTGACATAGAGATTTGCAAAGTACACACGAATCTGAATGTCGCAGACCCGTTGACTATAAGACCTCTCTCACATGCAAAGCATGATCGAGCCCCAGAACTCATTGGGTGTTAGATTCATAACAATGCGAATCACATGGTGATGTGAACTAGATTATTGACTCTAGTGCAAGTGGGATACTATTGGAAACATGCCCTAGAGGCAATAATAAATTAAGTATTATCATATTTCCTTGTTCATGATAATCGTTTATTATCCATGCTATAATTGTATTGATTGGAGACTTAGATGCATGTGTGGATACATAGACAAAACCATGTCCCTAGTATGCCTCTAATAGACTAGCTCGTTGATCAAAGATGGTTAAGGTTTCCTAGCCATGGACATGAGATGTCATTTGATAACGGGATCACATCATTAGGAGAATGGTGTGATGGACAAGACCCAAACCACAAACGTAGCATATGATCGTGTCAGTTTAATGCTACTGTTTTCTACATGTCAAGTGTCGTTTCCTATGACCATGAGATCATGCAACTCACTGACACCGAAGGAGTGCCTTGTGTGTATCAAATGTTGCAATGTAACTGGGTGACTATAAAGGTACTCTACAAGTATATCTGTGGGTGTCTGTTAGGTTGGCATGGATCAAGACTGGGATTTGTTACTCCGTGTGACGGAGAGGTATCTCAGGGCCCACTCGGTAATACAACATCACAACAAGCCTTGCAAGCAATGTGACTAAGTGTTAGTCACGGGATCTTGTATTACAGAACGAGTAAAGAGACTTGCTGGTAACGAGGCTGAACTAGGTATGGACATACCGACGATCGAATCTCGGGCAAGTAACATACCGAAGAACAAAGGGAACATCATACAGGGTTAACTGAATCCTTGACATAGAGGTTCGACCGATAAAGATCTTCATACAATATGTAGGAACCAATATGGGCATCCAAGTCCCACTATTGCTTATTGACCATAGAGGTGTCTCGGTCATGTCTACATAGTTCTCGAACCCTCAGGGTCTGCACACTTAAGGTTCGGCGACGTTTTCGTAGTATAAAGTTATGCATGGTGGTGACCAAAGGTTGTTCGGAGTCCCGGATGAGATCTTGGATGTCACGAGGAGCTCCGAAATGGTATGGAGGTAAAGATTGATATATAGGAAGTCCTAAATTGGTCGCCGGAAAAGTGTCGGGCTCATCGGTAGTGTACCAAGAGTGTCGGTAGTGTACCGGGAGACCATCGGGAGGGGTATTTGGACCCAAGAGGTTACATGGGATGTGGGAGAGTGAATACCAGCCCTTAGTGGGCTTGTGTAAGTCCCACACAAGGCCCATGCGGCTGGGAAAGAAAAGCCCAAAGAGAAAAGGTGGAAAAAGGCAAAAAAGGAAGGAGTCCTAGTCCTACTAAGATTGGAGGAGGATTCCTCCTCTCCTATCCACGTCGGCCGAAGCCTCATAGGGCTGGCCCTTTGGACAAGCCTCCTCCTCTATTCCTCTTATATATACTAGAGGTTTTAGGGTTTTTGTCACAAGATTTCAGCCACGTGCAACCCTACCCTCTAGTTCGTAGTTTCTCCTCTAGATCGGTTTTCAGCGGTGCTTAGGCGAAGCCCTACTAGAATAGCTCCACCACGATCGCTGCAACGCCATCACGCTGCCACCACGATCGGTTAATTTGGTTAAAGAAATTAGTACTTTGAATGAAAAGGTTGATGATCTTATGAAGTTGGTTGCTTGTAAAAATGCTCCTATTGATGTTAATGATGTGACTTTATCTAGTTTGATTGAGCAAGATAGTGATTCCGTAGATGTAAATTTCATCTCGCTAAACAATTTTAATAACAATGCTTATAGGGGTAATTTTAATCCTAGGCCTTTTCCTGAAAATTCCTCTAATAATTATGGTAATTCCTATGGTAATTCTTCTTAAAATAATAATACTAACCCCTTTGATCTTGAGAGTAATTTAAAATAAATTATCAATGCTCAAAAGGCTTTCAGTACTACGATAGAAGAAAAGTTGAATAAGATCGATGATATGTCTAGAAGCATCGATAGAATTTCCAATGGTGTAGAAAATCTCAAGTTGAATGCTTTTCCACCTAAGTTAATGAATCAATTAAAGCTTTATATGTTTCTATGTATGAAAGTAAGAAAAGAACCGCTATGCTTAGAGCTAAAAGAGAATTTCTAGAAAAAGCGTTTTCTAGCGATTACTTTCATAAAAATGATGAAGATCTTAAAATGATTGGTGTTTGTTTTGTCCATTCCTTTTTATTAATATTAAAATTGATGATAGAGGGAATGAATAAGAGTCAACTTTAGCTAGAGGGCGTCCCCATGATTTGGAGGGTGAAAATCCCAATGAAAAATTTGATGAAAGTGGGTTCGGAGAGGTCAAAGCTTTAACTAGTGATGTGCCCACTATTTTGGATTACAAAGACTTTAATTCTGATAGTTGTTCCTTGGTTTAATGTATTTATTTTCTACAATACATGATAAATTCACCCCATGCTTATGAAAAAAATAAATCTTTTACTAAACATATTTTTGATGCCATGATGAAATCCTTAGAAGAAAAGTTGGAATTAGAGATTTCAATTCCTAGAAATTACATGATGATTGGTAACCTACCATTAAAGTCAAGATTAAAAATTATGAATGCTTTGCTTTATGTGATTTGGGTGCTAATATTTCCACAATTCCAAAATCTCTTTGTGATGTGCTTGGTCTCACCAATATTGGAGAATGTTCTCTTAATTTGCACTTGGCGGATTCTACTATTAAAAAGCCTTTGGGAAGAATTAATGATGTTCTTATTCTTGAAAATATGAACTATGTGCCCATAGATTTGACTGCTCTTGATATTGATTGCAATCCATCTTGCCCCATTGTACTTGGAATACTATTTTACACACTATAGGCGTCGTGATTGATATGTAAGAAGGCAACATTAAGTTTCAATTTCCACTTAGAAAGGGTATGGAACACTTCCCTAGAACAATAATTAAGCCACCATATGAACCAATCATGAGGGCCTCCTATGGAGCAAAACTTAAAGATGAGAATACTTGAATATATGCGTTATGCCTAGCTAGTGGCATAAAACGATAGCGCTTGTTGGGACGCAACCCAATAAATAAAATTTATTTTACCTTTTTCTTTACATTCTTGAGTGTTTACAAAATTATTCCTCTATTATGATTGTGTTTTTATGTTTTATTTAGTGTGTGTGCCAAGTAAGGCCTTTAGGGTAATTCATAAGATGAGTAGAAACAATGCTGAATCTAAAACAGAAACTTTGACTCCAGTGCGTGAATTTTAATTTTTTTACTGGAGCATGATAATGAACATAAATTTAAAAAAGTATTTATAGAAAAATTATTTACATTTTCCTAATTTATTAAAATTTCTAGAGTTACAGAAGTATGGTTAGAGTACAGATTAGTACAGACTGTTCTGTTTGAGACAGATTCTGTTTTTGTTACATTGTGTGCTTATTTTGATGAATCTATGGCTTGTATTGGGGTTATAAGTCATGATAAAGTTAGAAGACAGTAGATATAATGCAATAATAAAATATGAATGGGTTTGCAACAGTACTTAGAGTGGTGATTGCTTTATTATACTAACGGATCTCATGAAGATTTTGTTAAGTTTTGTGTGATTGAAGTTTTCAAGTTTTGGGTGAGATCATGATGGATGAAGGATTAAGCACTGAAATGAGCCTAAGCTTGGGGATTCGACAACACCCCAAGATAATATCCAAAGAGTAATAAGAAACTAAGCTTGGGGAATCCCCGAGTGGCATCCCCTCTTTCTTCTAAGGACCTTTGGTATTTTACTTGGAGCTATATTTTATTCGTCACATATCATGAGTTTTGCTTGGAGCGTCTTGTATTATATGAGTCTTGCTTGATTTTCTTTTTATTTTGTTACAAGTATCCTTGCCGGACACACCTATTTGAGAGAGCCAAAATTATGTTATGATTTTTTAGAATTTCTCTATATGCTTCACTTAAACCTTTTGAGCTATGGAATTTCTCTATATGCTTCACTTATATCTGTTTGAGCATGGCATGATTTAATGTTTTAAGAAATGATCTCATGCTTCACTTAGCTTAATTTGAGAGTTGGTAAATTTTCAAGAAATTCTCTCATGCTTGACTTATATTATTTTGAGAGATGAAACTTTTATGCTCATGTTCTTCACTTAAATTTATTTGAGCTTGTTAAAAGCAATGGCAATATATGAAACTAGTCCAAAGTGATCGATATTCAAGAGGTATATAATAAAAACTTTCATGAAGATCATTGGACAAATTAAATTTGATTCCTTATACAATAGTTTTGAGACATGATGATAGTAATATGTGAGTTATGTTGGTGAGTAATTATGCTTACTAAGAATATTGGTGTTAAGGTTTGTGATTCCCTATGCAAGCACAAAAGTCAATTGTTATGCAATGAAATTACATCCTACTTATGGAGCATTACTCAGTGTTAGTTATGCTTAATCCTTGCGTATGTGAATTTTTGTTTCTTGGTTGGTTGCTTCTCAATCTATTTGCTAGCCTCCACTTGTACTAAGTAGAAATACTACTTGTCCATCCAAAATCCTTAAACCCAGTTTTGCCATATGAATCCACCATACTTACCTATATCTAGTATTTCTTTGCCGTTACAAGCATTGTATGTGCCATCTCTAATTTTCAAAATGAATTTTCCTTTTTGTGTGCTCGTACCGCTCATGAAGCGGAAGCGGGTAGCCGGTACTTTTCCATGCAAGATGTGTTATTCTCAAGATGAGTGTTTATTGACTTGTCATTGCACGAGAGTATGGCGTTAATAGGGACGCTTGGTCCCGAAATGAAAAAGAAATTTACTTTATGTTGTGAAACAATAAGTTCCATGAAAAGTGTTGATATGGAAGGCAACCGTGGATTCGGCTAGCCATGGATTGTGAATGAATGGTGGAAAAAGAAATAAAATTGATTTTCTCTTTGGAAACCGCTTATGATATATCTAGCATGGAAAGGTATTGAAAGTTCTCAGTCATTTTTGTTGACAGGAAAGGCATGCCACCCAAAATACTTTTCTCTCTCAAGTTAAACCTTGAGCTCTAGCACCTCTACAAATCCCTTTCCCCTCTGTGAAGGGCCTATCTATTTACTTTATGCAATTTTTTCTTTGATTTGAGTCTCCATCTTCTCTTATAAAGCACCAACTAGAGGGCACTCTCGTTGTACTTGAATTTTACGTGGAGCTAATATTTTAGTGTGTTTCATGAATGGATCAATGATTGAGCATGATGGGCTAGGGATAGCTTTCTTTAGTGTTGATATTTTGAAAGATATGGTTGCTTGTTGGTATGCTTGAGTATTAAAGTCTTCATGTCAAAACTATAATATTGCCTTGAACCATCTAAAAGTCTAAATGTCCATGCTACAAAAGAAAACAATATGTGATGAACATGTTAGGCAACATTCCACGTCAAAAATTTGGTTTTTGTCATTTACCTACTCGAGGACAAGCAAGAATTAAGCTTGGGGATGTTGATACATCTCCAACGTATCTATAATTTTTTATTGTTCCATACTGTGCTATTATCAATCTTGGATGTTTTACAATCATTTTATAGCAACTTTATATCACTTTTTGGGACTAACCTATTGACATAGTGCCAAGTGCCAGTACTGATCATTTTTTGCTTGTTATTTACTTCGCGGAATATCAGTACCAAACGAACCCCAAACACCGTGAAATTTTTTGGAGATTGTTTTAGGCCAGAAGACACCAGGAGGATCAAAGAAGTGCCAGAGAGGAGGTCCAAGGAGGCCACAACCCACCAAGGCGTGCTAGAGGCCACTAGCGCGGCCTGATGGGTTGTGCCCTCCTCGGTACGCCTCTCCACCACCTATCAGGTCTATAAATACCCAAATATTCCAAAAACCCTAAGGGAGTCGACGAAACTGAATTCTAGCTGTCGTAAGTTCCAGAACTGCGAGATCCAATCTAACACCATCACGGAGGGGTGCATCGTCTTCATCGGTGCCCTTCCGATGATGCGTCAGTAGTCCACCATATACCTACAGGTCTGTTGGGGATACGACCCGCCCCGGAAGCTCCGGGTCACGTCGCTGGCTGAAAGGTAAGCCGTAAGACTAGTGGCCCATGGAGATAGGCGGCTCAAGGTGTGGGCCATAGTTGGGCCCGGACGGAGAAGACCAGGGCGTACAAGCCGACTTGCAGACGGCTTAGGACAAGAAGATAGAGAGAGACTCGGTTATCAATTGTAACGAACCGGTGGTCCTGACCTCTTATATAAAGGCAGACCCGGGGCAATTTAGAGGGAGGAGATCGAGAACTAGGTCAAGATTTTAGCTCCTTGTAATCGATACGCAAGCAATACAAACACAAGCAGGACGTAGGCTATTACTTCAATTCAAAGGGCCGAACCTGGTTAAATCCGTGTCTTTCGTCCCGACTAACCCCTTTGAGTCCACCCCGTTAGGGATGGCCTCGAACCTAAGTCCGTTCACCCGGACATCTGTCGTGATAAAACCACGATAGTTGGCGCCCACCGTGGGGCTAGCACTTGGTGGTGTTGAGTTCTCAAAGGGCTCTCTCCCAGGGCTCGAAGGATACGTGGTTGGAAGGATGATCAAGAGTCGTCACGGCCGGCTCTACATCGACGATGCCGGCTGGGGGCTTGATGCTGGCTCTGTGGAGTATGGATTCCGGGTTCCGTTCGGCGGGATCCAGTTTTTCATCGGAAAGGTTGATGGATCTACACCTGGGTCGGACGTCTGCACCAACACCGTCGAGCCGGCTCGGCTTCTCCAATCTACGCGTGTTATGCAGCCTGCCCATGCCCGTCCGGGTCAAAAGAACGTTCTCGTGGGCTTCACTCAAGGCATGGACCTAGAAGCGTCCAGGTCATAGGGAACTCTCGTTTGCTCGGAAGATGAGTCCTCCAGTGAGGAGATAGAATCAGTATATCGGCTCAGCAACGGTGGCCTTGGGGGCTACTACAACAACTATTCTGAGGTAGAGGGCGTTGAGACGGATGCTTTGAGCCCCCCGGTTCATGCGGCGGTGTTCATGGTAGGATCGGCTTCAGCCGCTGGTGACACAGCCGCGGGAGCCACCGCAGCGGGTGATAGCCCACCGCCGCCGGCTCAGGTTCTAGTGGAATTAATGGACGAACTCACAGCTCTCATGGCTATAGAGGTAACACCGGATAATCAAGCTGCCAAGAATCTAGAGGTGGCACGGATCAAGGGCCGGATGGCAGAGGAACGACAAAGGATGGCCGAGCTGAAGGCCCAGATGGAGGATTAAGCAGAACGTATCAAGGCAGGTGCTTTCCGACTGGAGCTGGAGCAGAGGTCAGCGGCCGCGGTGCACCGGAGGAGGCATCAATCCTGTCTACCAGAACGTTACGAAGCGAGGAACCTCTTTAACACCCCTGGTGCGGGGCGGGTTACAGGCGGGCCGGAGAGCCGCCCGATGCAGCGCCCGGCGACTCATCCACCCCAACATAACCAAATCTCACCTAGGGCTTTGCCAAAACCGGCGGGTCATTACTCTACCCCGGCCGAGAACATGGTGGCGGCGGCCGCCCGGCTTGAAACGATTCCTATCCCAGATGAGGCACCCTTTGCGGAGGATGTGCGAAACGCCATTGGATATTTACAGACGGCCATGGCCCAGCAAGAGAAGTATGCTCACAGCCGGAGCCGGGTTCACTCCACCCCCCTCGCCAGTCGAAGTTTCAGCCGGCGCTACGAGTCACCGGCATGTTCCAGCAGTCACCCACGTCACGGACCACCGGAGGACAATAGGGCGGCTCTAGATGCACAAGCCCTCGTGGACCAGGTGAGAGCAGGCGAGAGGCGGAGATAGCGGCAACCCGTCCAGAGCCGACGCTTTCCGTGTCAATGGGAGTAGTTAGTACCAGAGCCGTAGGGGTGCCATGTTTAACTCCGGCTCTGAGAAGTGAACGGCTACCGAAAGACTTTAAGGGACCTCGAAAGGTTATGAATTACACAGCTGATCTATCCCCTGAGGCATGGGTTGAAATTTATGAACTGGCCATGGAGATGCTGGATGTCGGTGAGGCGGTATGTGCAAAATGTTTCATTATGATGCTTGAGGGTCCGGCCCCTACGATAAGCTCATGGGCGGAGCTGTGAGCGAAGTTTATTAAGAATTTCCAGGGGACCTGTAAGCAGCCTATGACTATTGTCGATTTGGACCACTGTGTTCAACAGGAGAATGAGTCGGCCCATCAATGGTTTCAGCGGGTGTCGACCATTATTCACTCTTCAGAGCAGATCACAGCGGCCCAAGCGGTGCTCATTTTATAGAAGAACTTTCATTTTGTTCCATTAAAGCAGAAGCTCGGTCGGCTCGAGCGCACGTGTCAGGATATGGGAGAGCTCATGACGGCCTTGACGAAGTATGCCGACTCAGATAACACCAAGGATCCAGGCTCGGATGATGAGAAAGCCAATCAGGGGAAGAAAAATAATCAAGGAAAAGGTTTTGTGAACAATGGGAATCAGAATAAGCGGAAGAGCGCTGATAGTGGATTCGAGCTAGTGGCAAATACCAACACAGGACAGAACCATCCCAAGGGGGGTGAAAAATTCAAGCCAAGGAACAGAGGCCCTTTTAATTTTGAGGAGGCGCTTAGGAAGCCTTGTCCGGAGCACAACACGTCTGACAAGCCGGAGTTGCATGCATGGGGTGATTGCTTTATCATGCAGAGATTCAAAAACCAGCATTCCCAACCGCGTAATAACCAGGGCGGTGACCCGCCTGGCGGCTCAGGGCACGGCGGGTCAGGGGCTGGATTCAGCGCCGACGGTTCTGGAAATGGGCATCCGGGTCAGAATAACCAAGGGGGGCACCAACAACATCCTGGCAACAACGGCAATAACAACAATCAGCAGCAGCACAATCAGTCCGGGTTTCAGAGTAACCCAAAGCAGCTCAGTTCTGGACAGTATCACGTATTCATGACCGGTCACAATAAACGAGACGAGAAGTTGCGGAGGCGAGCGGTTAATGCGGTTTCTCCGGCTCTCCCGTGATATTTGACGTGGTCTGAATATGACATAATGTGGAGCCGGGAGGATCACCCGCCGCGGGTAGATGACCTAGGCCGGCTGGCTCTAGTTGTGGCCCCTCAGGTGAATGGCTATATGGTGAATAAAGTGCTTATGGACGGAGGTAGCAGCATCAACATCCTTTACTTTGGCACTTTCTGGAGGATGAAGTTGCTTGACAAGGATCTTAAACCTTCCTCCACCGTCTTTCATGGTGTGGTCCCGGGTAAATCAGCATACCCGGTGGGCCGGATCTCATTGGAAGTAGCTTTTGGTGATGAGCATAATTACAAGGTGGAGTCCTTGTGGTTCGAGGTGGTCAAAATCAAAAGTCCTTATAATGTGCTATTTGGGAGGCCGGCCTATGCTAAATTTATGGCTAGGCCTTGTTATGTTTATTTGCAACTCAAAATGCCTGGATTAAATGGCACAATTACCGTTCACGGTAACAGGAAAACGGCCCTTGAGTGTGAGGAAGGAGATGCGGCTTATGCAGAGTCTACTTGTACTCTGGAGGAGCTGAAATTTTACAAAGAGAACGTTGATCCGAAGGATATGACCCCGCTAAAGAAGCCTACGACAGAAGCTGAGCCGCCGCTCAAGTTTTCAGCGGATGATACCAAGGAAATAGATTTCAATCCGAGTGACTCATCCAAGCAGTTCATCATTGGGGCTCACATGGATCCCAAATAGGAATGCGCGCTCATCGAATTCATCCGTGAGAATCGGGACATCTTTGCATGGAAGCCTTTTAACAACCGGGTGTACTGAGAGAGTTCGCTCAGCACAATCTTAATGTGGATCCAAAGTTTAAGCCAGTCAAACAGTTTCTACGATGGCTCAACAAAGAGAGACGTAAAGCTATTGGGGAGGAAGTTGCCCAGCTCTTGGCCGCAGGCTTTATAGTGGAAGTTTTTCACCCGGAGTGGTTGGCTAACCCGGTGCTAGTGCTATAAAAGAACGACACGTGGCGTATGTGCATAGATTACACGGATCTTAATAAGGCTTACCCGGCTGACCCTTTTGCACTCCCTCGTATCGATCAAATTATTGATGCAACAGCCGGATGTGAAAGTTTATGCTTCCTGGATGCATATTCAGGATATCATTAGATTAAGATGGCAACGAAAGATCAGGAGAAGATGGCGTTCATTACACCTTTTGGGGTGTTCTGCTATGTCTCCATGCCTTTCGGGCTCAAGAGTGCCCAGACGACTTACCAACGCTGTGTGCAGAATTGCCTCCACAATCAGATTGGCTGAAATGTTCATGCTTACGTAGACGGCATCGTGGTTAAATCCAGAAAGAAGGAAACTCTTTTAGAGGATTTGAAAGAAACCTTTGACAATCTCCGGGTATATAAGATGATGCTTAACCCGACGAAGTGTATCTTTGGTGTTCCAGTAGGAAAGCTTTTGGGTTTCCTGGTCTCTGAGCCGGGCATCGAGGCTAACCCGGATAAGATTAAAGCTATCACTTCTTTGGGGGAGCCGACGTGCATTAATGACGTTCAGCGCCTTGCAGGACGGATTGTTGCGTTGAGCCGCTTCATAAGCCGGCTTGGGGAGAAAGCCATTCCCTTATACCAGATGATGAAGAAGACATACGAGTTTAAGTGGAGCGCAGCAGCGGCCGAAGCACTTGAAGCTCTTAACAAGCAGTTGACTGAGCCGCCAGTGTTAGCTACTCCGGTTGAGAAAGAGCCATTACTCGTTTATGTGGCGACTAACAACAGAGCGGTCAGTGTAGCAATTGTGGTTGAGCACAAGGAGGCAGGGAAGGAGTATCCTGTGCAAAGGCCAGTTTATTACGTTAGTGAAGTTTTGGCAGAGTCTAAGCAGAGGTATCCGCATTGGCAGAAGTTAGTATACTGAGTTTTCATGGCCAATCGCAAGTTAAAGCATTACTTTTTGGGGCACCAAATAACAGTGGTCAGTTCTGCCCCGTTGGGGGATATCATTCAAAATAGAAAAGCTATAGGGAGGATTGCCAAGTGGGCCTTAGAGCTGAGTCCTCTTAGCATCAAGTATGTTCCTCGTACAACAATTAAGTCCCAAGCTTTGGTGGATTTCATAAATGATTGGACTGAATGTCAAGCCCCCGAAGAGAAGCCGGACAACACGTATTGGACTATACACTTTGATGGATCCAAGCAGCTAGAGGGGTTCGGTGCAGGAGTTGTTCTCACCTCCCCCAAGGGTGACAAGTTTTGTTATGTGCTCTGGTTAATGTTCCCTTGTACTAATAATGCAGCTGAGTATGAAGCAATGCTCCATGGTCTTAGAGTCGCTAAAGAAATGAATTTAAGCCGGGTCAGGTGTTTAGGCGACTCAGATCTGGTGGCTCAGCAAGTTTCAGGCACTTGGGACTCCAAGGATCCACGGATGGCGGCTTACCGACAGGCGGTTGATATCATTGCCGGTCACTTCAAGGGGTACCAGGTGGATCACATTAATCATCGCAGGAATGAGGCTGCTGATGCTTTGTCACAGTTAGGCTCTCAACAAAAGACGGTACCACCTAATGTTTTTCTGGATGTATTGCATCATCCGACTGTCAAGATACCTTCTAAGGAGGATCTGGCTATTCCTGACCCGGAGGCGGAGTTGGTGGCGGCTCTATATGCTACCCCAGACTGGACTATTCCTTATTTGGTGTATCTGACACGCGGCGAGTTACCTCAGGAGGAGGATCTGGCCAGGAAGATCACCCGGCATTCTAAGTCTATGACGATTATCAATGGTGATTTGCATAAGTGTAGTGTGACGGGTGTCTTTCAGCGCTGCGTCTCACCAGATGAGGGCCGGCAAATCTTGAGTGAAATTCATGCTGGCGACTGTGGACATCACGCCGGGTCAAAATCTTTTGTAGCCAAGGCTTTTCGACATGGGTTCTTCTGGTTGACGGCTCACAAGGACGCAGAAGACTTAGTCCGTAAGTGTGACGACTGTCAGAAGTTTGGCCGGCGTGCTCACGTTCCGGCTCAAGAGTTAAGGATGATACCAATTACTTGGCTGTTTGTGGTCTGGGGGCTTGATATGGTAGGGCCCTTCAAGAGATCCAAAGATAAGAAAACACACCTTCTGGTGGCAGTTGATAAGTTTACTAAGTGGGTAGAGGCAGAGCCGATCAGTAAATGTGACGCAGCTACAACGGTTCAGTTTGTTAAGAAACTAATTTATCGCTTTGGTTACCCACATAGTATCATTACGGACAACGGAACAAATCTGTTCAAAGGAGTTATGAAAACATTCTGCGAGAAGGAGCGTATCCGGCTTGATGTTTCAGCCATGGCACATCCACAGTCTAATGGTCAGGCAGAGCGAGCCAATCAGGAAATTTTAAGAGGTGTCAAACCAAGGCTCATGGTTCCTTTGAGGCGGACACCCAGATGTTGGGTTGAGGAGTTGCCTTCCGTCTTATGGAGCATCAGAACTACACCTAATAGATCTACAGGTTTCACGCCTTTCTTCATGGTGTATGGTGCTGAGGCGGTTCTACCCAGTGACATCCAGCACGACTCACCAAGGGTGGCGGCTTATGTTGAGACGGATAATGAGGTAGCGCGCCAAGATGCGTTGGATGCCTTGGATGAAGCACGAGAGTTAGCAGCAGCCAGGTCGGCAATTTATCAACAAGACCTGTGACGGTATCATAGCCGCAGGCTAAAGACCCGGACGTTCCAGGAAGGTGACCTGGTGCTCCGGTTGATTCAAGACCAATCTGGAATGCATAAGTTATCTCCACCATGGGAGGGGCCTTTTGTGATCAGCAGGAACCTTAACAATGGGTCATATTAACTCATTGCTGTCAGAGATAAGTCGGAAACCGCGGGTCAGGAGACATTGTGGCCATGGAATATCGCACATCTGCGACCATACTTTACTTAGCAGGCATTAAAAGCCGCTATAATCATATATATCATGCTTACATGAGTAAAAGGTAGCATCCCCGCAAAAGGCTGGGGCCTCGGCTCTTATGTATACCTTTGTACCTTCAAGGTGAAATTTCTTCCGGCTCAAGAATTTGAGTTAAAGTGGTTTACTTGCCGTCGAAACGGCTGATTCGGCTTTATGCCTTATCAAGCGCTGTAGTAGAGAGGTTTCTTGCCTTCGGGTATAGCTCACATCTCCCCTGCATAGTCGGCTTCTACGTTGGTGCAAGGAGGCTTCTTGCCTTCGGGTATAGCTCTACACAGCCGGCGATATGCTCAATTAAGCACTGTTGCAAAGAGGCTTCTTGCCTTCGGGTCTAGCTTACTTCTCCTTTGCACAACCAGCTGTCATTAAACTGTTGCAAGGAGGCTTCTTGCCTCTGGGTATAGCTCACTTCTCCCTTGCACAGTTGGCTTTAAGTCTAGTTTGGTTACATTAAGCGCAGTTGTTGATGGAGGCTTCTTACCTTTGGTATAGCTTACAGGACCCTAAGACAACAACATGTACACCAAATTCCAGTTGCTTATCAACTGTGGCCATCAAAGGGGGTTTCTTACCGACGGCTATCACTTATCTCACCCTAATGGCCGGCTTTATGCCACTTCCCGTTACTTATTAACCGCGGTTGTCAAAGGGGGCTTCTTACCGACGGGTTCGCTTATCTCACCCTAACAACCGGCGTTTACGCCAAAATTCAGTTGCTTATCAACTGTAGCTGTTGAAAGAGGCTTCTTGCCTTCGGGTATAGCTTACTTCTCCTTTCAAACAGTTGGCTTAATGCCGTCTTAGGCTAATTATTAGCCACGGTTGTCGATGGAGGCTTCTTGCCTTGGGGTATAGCTTACATCTCCCATCGACAAGCGACGTTCACTGTGCTCTTACCAGTCAATCTCACCTAGAGACCCTGAGCCGGTTCAAGAAATTGACGGCCAATCTCGCTTAGAGACCCTGAGCCGGTTCAAGAAATTGACGGCCAATCTCGCCTAGAGACCCTGAGCCGGTTCAAATAATTGACGGCCAATCTCGACAGAGACCCTGAACTGTTATGAGTTTAACCGGTCGAATCCACGTAGAAGAGCCGTCATATGAGTTTTTTAAGGAAGCAAAGATCATCATCGCGTATTGTATCATGCCGGCTTATCAAGCCGGGTCAGAGAAAGGCAATTATAAGTCCCAGGTTGCTGCTGGTAGAACTACCTGGCACTTGGGGGCTACACAGCCGCAATTCTCCTCAAAAAGTTCGAGTTCATCAATAGCCGCAGTTGTCAATAGAGGCTTCTTAAGATCAAGTATAGCTTACATTATCCTAAAGACAACTGGCTCCTTAATGACTCCGTCCGACAAGAGCTAGAGCCATGTTGCTCCGGTCGACAAAATTCAAGGTTTCAAAGAGATTATCCGGCTTTAATGCTCTGGAGAAAGGAATGGTGTCTTCAAAGACAGACACCCCTCATCAGAAAATCTCAAGGTATATCCATGAAGAGCCGACAACACATTAAATTGAGACACAGGGATAAGGAAAGTGCACACAGAGAGGTGCAAATATATACAGTCGCCAAGCGGCAGAGTCATGTTTACTCTATTACAAAAACTACTCTCAGAAGGAGCAAAAGCATTGTCAACCGCCCACGGCGGGTCATTACATGAGTCTGTGCTGAGAAAGGTTAAAAGAATAAAATTCAGTTATTGGTCGGCTCATCCTGCTCCGGGTCTTCTGCTGGCTTTATCTGGAGATTGTCCAAGTTCCAATTATAGTTAGCCAGAGCAGCGAAAGACCCTTCAAGGAACGGAGACGCGTCAAGCTCACAAGGAAAGAGATCCTTACTGCGGGCGGGTGTTAGATCTTTCCACTCGTAGAGAGGCCCGTGGATTCTCTTCTCCTCTGCATCATAAGCCGCCTGATAGGTGCT
The DNA here is from genome assembly GCA_022496015.1 of Hordeum marinum. Classification (NCBI taxonomy): domain Eukaryota; kingdom Viridiplantae; phylum Streptophyta; class Magnoliopsida; order Poales; family Poaceae; genus Hordeum; species Hordeum marinum. The sequence goes on from CM039672.1 coordinate 395,988,735, forward strand.
CAAGTTAGCTTCATCCGCCAGAACAGAGGCCAGATGGCGCGACTCTTTGACACACCGGGTGTAATCTTCTTCGGTGAATTCTGAGTCGTCATCTCTTTTAGACGGGTAACCATCCATCATTTCAGCCGGCGTTAGCTCGGGGACGAAGGCCAGAGCCCAGCTCAATCTAGCGATGGCTCCTTGGCGGAAGGCGAACTTCTTTAGCTCTTCTATCTGCTTGGGCATTGTGGAGAAGAGTTCCAGGACCCCTTTCAGAGCAGTGGGGATCTTCTCCTTATATTGCACGCTCTTGATCATGAAGATGGCGCCGCAGTATAATTGTTCCGTAAAAGTGTAAATGGCCTTCAGTGGCGGAAGTCTATCAGAAGCCAACTGCCGACTTCTGGGACCTGGATAAGTCGGATAAAGTTAATGAGTCGCCTGTCTTTCACTAGCAATGTTAAACAGTACAAAGTAAAACAGAACCTTACCAAATAGGGCGGCTAACATCTTCGCGATGTGCTGCTTCAGGCCTTGAAGTTCCTCCGCCACAGCTATAAGCCGCTGCTCAGCGTCATCCGCCCGTTTGGTCAGAGCGACCTTTTCAGTTTCAGCTGTCTCTTTTAAAGAGGTAAGCTCAGCAGTGACATTGGCCAGCTCCTCAGAGAGAAGCCGGCACTTTTCATCAGCAATGCTTCGGGATTCTTGCTGAGCCACTAGGTTGGCCCTCAGATCCGTCAACTGAGACCCGGCTTCATTCAAAGCTTCCTATAATACATCAAAATACAGGATAGGCCACCAAAATGCAGGACAAGTGTTAAAAGCAAATACAAGTCTCAAACAGATTGCAAGCAATTTATTTGACACTTGGGGGCTAATGTATATTTGATCTTTCAGTATGCAATTCTGGTTCATCTCCTTCGAAGCTAATCCGGAACTTGGGGGCTACACTATGGCTCTTCAATGTACTAATAATGGAAGCACCGACACAACTTGATCAAGTTTGAGCCAGCCCTTGGGGGCTACGACTAGATCTTCAAGTTGTCTACATTAAAGGCCCGGCTCAAATATAATCTGAGACGGCCCTTGGGGGCTACGATTGGCGGTTCACTTTATTTACAGTACAAAGCTAAAGCAATTTTAAGGGAATTTGACATGACAATATCTGCAGAGGTCACATAAAGACCCGGCTCAATGATTCAGTACGTTAAGCCGACTCTTGGGGGCTAAGTAAAGATATGGTAAGAAGGAAAAGTACCTCATATTTTGTCTTCATGGAAGAGATCAACCGAAGTTCCAGATCCCGGCTGGTGGTAACCCGGTTTATATACCCGGTGTGTAGCTCTTCCACTATCATCTTCTCACAAGAAGAGTCAAAGTTCAGTTTCTTCGAGGCTTCAGCCGGCTTTGTATGTTTGGTCAATACATGAGCCGGAGGCATTTGATGAACAGACCCGGTGATAACAACATCTGGAGTGTCAGGGGTCTTGGCAGGAGTCGTCGGCGTTGAAGGAGCCCTTGGAGGACTCTCCATGATGACATCTTCAGCGGCCGGTTCCATGGAGGCAGCCGACGAGTTTTCTTCTAGTTGAGTCTCCTCCGGTTGTTCGGGCTCTGGCTCTTCGATAACTGAGCCGAAGGAGGGCTTGTTGGTCTTGCGATGTTTAGCTTGAGCACTGCAAAAAAGAAGGATCAGCAGTTGAAGATGTTGCTATCATATTAACAGCCGAATTTTGAGATATCATAGTAAGGAATGCTTACAGCGGATTAATCTTGGGTGGTGGTATAATTGACTCCGAAGAGTCGCCGGAGGAAGGAGATTTCTACAAAAAATAAAATAGAAAGGTGAAGAGAGTATCAAGTTTACAAAGGAAAAGACAAAGGCAAAGAAGAGATTTAAACCTCGGCGGGGCGTTTCTTTGGAGCTGGGGAGTTTGGTAGCCCGGACATGAGCTCGGTAGAGCTGGTGCTTCAAGTCTGTCGATGCTCGACTTGCTGTTGCTTTTTTAAGAGAAAATCGGGAGCCAGATAAGCAAGAGGGTGAGAAAGAGGAACATTTCTGATAACCCGCCGCGGCTTTCGGGGGACGAAACATTCTGAGCCGGAAGAGAAATAATTTACCTCAGGAGCATTGGCACGGCTGGTTTCCACTTCATCCTACGAGTAAAGTAAGTATTAATAAGGCGGGAAGGTAAAAGATCAAGCAAGACAGTTAAAACTTTACCTCTGAGCTGGATGATGGTGGCGGGTCAAGCAAATTATCTTGCGGGGCACACTTCTTAGCCTGTTTAGTTGCGACCTTCTTCCTAGATTTCTTCGAAGGAGCAACATATTCCTTCTTCCAGAAGTCTGAGTCGGCCTATAAGAATGACCCGGAGAGTGAATACCAAATCAACAAAGTGCAAACAACGTCAAAGAGACGGATGGGAAGAGATTAAACTTACATCAGGAGCCGGATTGTTAGCACTAAAAGGTGCCAGGCCGATTTCGCTGCATGATCCGGAAGCTCCATGGACAAGGCTCCGGATGGCGAGGGTAATGTCATTCTCTGTCAATGTGGATCGGCTGAAGCATAATGAGCTATCGTACTTGCCTCTATATTCTATTGGAAATATGCCCTAGAGGCAATAATAAATTAGTTATTATCATATTTCCTTGTTCATGATAATCGTTTATTATCCATGCTATAATTGTATTACTTGGAAACATGGATACATGTGTGGATACATAGACAAACACAATGTCCCTAGTATGCCTCTAGTGAACTAGCTCGTTGATTGAAAGATGGTTAAGGTTTCCTAGCCATGGACATGAGATGTCATTTGATAATGGGATCACATCATTAGGAGAATGATGTGATGGACAAGACCCAAACTACAAACGTAGCTTATGATCGTGTCAGTTTACTGCTACAGTTTTCTGCATGTCAAGTATGTGTTCCTATGACCATGAGATCATGCAACTCACAGATATCGGAGGAGTACCTTGTGTGTATCAAACATCACAATGTAACTGGGTGACTATAAAGGTGCTCTATAGGTGTCTCCGAGGGTGTCTCTTGAGTTGGCATGGATCGAGACTCGGATTTGTTACTCTGTGTGACGGAGAGGTATCTCAGGGCCCATTCGGTAATACAACATCACAATAAGCCTTGCAAGCAATGTGACTAATTGTTAGTTGCGGGATCTTGTATTACGGAATGAGTAAAGAGACTTGTCGGTAACGAGATTGAACTAAGTATGGAGATATCGACGATCGAATCTCGGGCAAGTAACATACCGAAGAACAAAGGGAACATCATACGGGATTAACTGAATCCTTGACATAGAGGTTCGACCGATAAAGATCTTCGTAGAATATGTAGGAACCAATGTGGACATCCAGGTCCCGCCATTGGTTATTGACCGTAGGGGTGTCTAGGTCATGTCTACATAGTTCTCGAACCCACAGGGTCTACACACTTAAGGTTTGGTGACGTTTCGGTAGTGTAGAGTTATGTATGGTGGTCACCGAAGTTTTTTAGGTGTCTTGGATGAGATCCCGGACGTCATGAGGAGCTCCGGAATGGTCCGGAGGTAAAGATTCATATATAGGAAGTCCCAGTTTGGTCGCCGGAAAAGTTTCGGGCTCATCGGTAGTGTACCGGGAGTGCCGGTAGTGTATCAGGAGACCTCCGGGAGGGGTATTTCGACCCAAGAGGCTTCATGGGCTGTGGGAGAGTATTAACCAGCTCTTAGTGGGCTGGTGGAATAGCCACAATAGGCCCATGTGGCTGGGGGAGAGTCTCAAAGGAAAAAGAGTGGTAAAAAGGCAAAAAGGGAGAGTCCTACTCCTACTAGGAGTGAAGGAGGCGTAGGACTCGTCCCCCTTGGCTTCGGCCGACTCCAAGAGGGGCCGAGCCCTGCGCCAGCCCTCCTCCTCCTCTCCTCCTATATATACTGGTGGAATAGAAGGGTTTTGCACAGAATTTACGGCCACGTGCTACCTGTTCCACCGGTGCTCCCCTAGATCGGATTTCCGCAGTGCTTAGGCGAAGCCCTGCCGGAATTGCTCCACCACCATCACCGGAGCGCTGTCATGCTGCCGGTGAACTCCTCTCCCTCTCCACTTCCTCTTGCTGGATCAAGACGGTGGAGATCGTCATCAAGCTGCACATGTGCTGAACGCGGAGGTGCCGTCCGTTCGGCGCTAGATCGGAAGGACCGTGAACAAGATCGCGAGACGGTTCGTGATGAGTTCACGGGACGGATCATGATGAGATCGCGGGACGGATCGTGATGAGATCGCAGGATGGATCGTGATGAGTTCGCGGGATGGATCGTGATGAGATCGCAGGATGGATCGTGATGAGTTCGCGGGATGGATCATGATTGGATTGCGGGACGGATCATGATGTGATCGCGGGACGCTCGGCGATTTGGATCGCGAAGATGTTCGACTACACCAACCGCGTTTCTTAACGCTTCCCGCTTAGCGATCTACAAGGGTATGTAGATCCACTCTCCCTCTCGTAGATGCTCATCACCATGGATAGATCTGCATGTGCGTAGGAAATTTTTTGTTTCCCATGCGACGTTCCCCAACAGTGGCATCATGAGCTAGGTCTATGTGTAGATGAGATCTCGAGTAGAACACAAAGAGTTTGTGGGCATTGATGCTTAGATTGCTTCCTCCCTTGGTCGGATTTTGGTTCAGCAGTATTGTGAGGTGAAGCGGCCCGGACTAACATTACTCGTACGCTTACGAGAGACCGGTTCCCTCGACGCAACTTGTTGCCTAGATGGCTTGCAGGTGGCAGTTTCTCTCACTTTAGTTGGATCGGATTCGACAAAGGCGGTCCTTGAGAAGGTTGAAAAGCAAATTAAGTATCACCGTTGTGGTTTATGCGTAGGTGAGAATCGTCCTTGCTAGAAACCCGTAGCAGCCACGTAAAACATGCAACAAGAATTAGAGGACGTCTAACTTGATTTTGCAGGGTATGTTGTGATGTGATATGGCCAATTACATGATGTGATATATGTGATGTATGAGATGATCATATGATGTATAGAATTTCACGACTTGCATGTCGATGAGTACGGCAACCAGCAGGAGCCATAGGGTTGTCTTTAATTATTGTATGACCTGCGTGTCAATCATTAAGTGCTATGTAATGCTTTACTTTATCGCTAAGCGGTAGCAATAGTAGTAGAAGCATGCAGGGCATGACAACCCCGATGGCGACACGTTGATGGAGATCAAGATGATGGAGATCATGGTGTCGTGCCGGTGACGATGGAGACCATGCCGGTGCTTTCAAGATGGAGATCTAAACCACAAGTTCATGGCCATATCATGTCACTTATGAATTGCATGTGATGTTAATCCTTTTATGCACCTTGTTTTTCTTAATACGACGGTAGCACTATAAGGTGGCCCCTCACTTAAATTTCAAGATAAAGTTGTGTTCTCCCCGAGTTTGCACCGTTGCGAAAGCTCGTCGTGTTGAGACACCATGTGATGATCGGGTGTGATAGACTCTATGTTCACATACAACGGGTGCAAGCCAGTGTTGCACATGCAGAACACTTGGGTTAAACTTGACGAGCCTAGCATGTACAGACATGGCCTCGGAACACAAGAGACCGAAAGGTCGAACATGAGTCATATAGTAGATATGATCAACATAATGATGTTCACCATTGAAGCCACCTTAACTCACATGTTGATCGGACTTGAGTTGGTGAATTCGGATCATGTATCACTCGGATGACCGGAGGGATGTCAATTTGAGTGGGAGTTATTAAGTAATATGATTAATTGAACTCATTATCATGAACATAGTCAGTAGTGTCTTTGCAAAATTATGTTGTAGATTACTAGCTCACACTGTAGCTCCCTTGAATTTTATATGTTCCTAGAGAAATAGAGTTGAATGATGATGGTAGCAATATTGCGGACGGGCTTCGTGATCTGAGGATTGTCCTCATTGCTGCATAGAAGGCTTATGTCCTTAATGCACCGCTCTGTGCACCAACCCCTCTAGCGTTGTTTGTAGATGTTGCGAACATCTGACAGGCACGTTTTGATAACTACTTGATAGTTTAGTGCGTCATGCATTACAGCTTAGAATTGAGGCTCCGAAACGTTTTGAACGGCATGGAACATATGAGATGTTCTAAGAGCTGAAATTAGGATCTCAGGCTCGTGCCCGTGTTGCGAGATATGAGATCTCCAACAAAGATTATTTGCCTGTAAGATGAAAGAGAATAGCTCAATCGTTGAGCATGTGCTCAGATTGTCTGGGTGCTACAATCGCTTGAATCGAGTGGGAGTTGATCTTCCAGATAAGATAGTGATTGATGTAGTTCTCCAAGTCATTGTCACTAAAGCTACTAGAACTTGGTGATGAACTATAAAACGCCACGGATAGAAATAATGATCCCTGAGCTATTCGCGATGTTTGACACCGCGAAGTTAGAAATGGAGAAGGAGCGTCAAAGTGTTGATGGTTAGTTAAAACCACTAAGTTTCAAGAAGTGCAAGAGCAAGGAGGGAAACTTCATGGATAGCAAGTCAGTTGCTGCTCCAGTGAAGCAACCCAAAGTTGAACTCAAACCTGACACTAAGTGCTTCGATTATGAGGAGAGCGGTCGCTGAAGTGGAACAACCCTAGATACTTGGTAGATAAGAAGGCTGGCAACGTCAACAGAAGTATATTTCATGTGTACCTTGCTAGTACTCCTAGTAGCACCTGGGTATTGGATACCGGTTCTGTTGCTAAATGTTAGTAACTCGAAATAACAGCTACGAAATAAACGAAGAACTAGCTAAGTGTGAGGTGATGATGTGTGTTGGAAATATTTCCAAGGTTGATGTGATCAACATCGCACGCTCTCTCTACCTTCGAGATTAGTGACGAACCTAAAATAAATGTTATTTGGTGTTTTTTGCGTTGAGCATGAACGTGATTACATCATGTTCATTGCAACACGGTTATTCATTTAAGTTAGAGAATAATGGTTATTCTCTTTACATGAATAATACCTTCAATGATCAAGCACCCAGTAAGAATGGTTTGTTGAAACTTGATCGTAGTAATACACATGTTCATAACATTGATGCCAAAAAGATACAAAGTTAATAATAATAGTACCACATACTTGTGGCACCGCCGCTAAATGTCATATTGGTATAAAACGCATGAAGAAACTCCATGTTGATGGATCTTTGGACTCATTCGATTTCGAATCGGTTGAGACATGCGAACCATGCCTCTTGGTCAAGATGACTAAAGACCCCGTTTTCTGTTTTGATGAAGCGGGCAAGTGATTTATTGGAAATGATACATGTTGATGTATGCAATCAAATGAGTCTTGTAGCGTGCGGTGGATATCGTTATTTTCTTACCTTCACTGATGATTTGAGTAGATATAGTGTATATTTACTTAATGAAACACAAGTCTGAATCGTTTGAAAGGTTCAAGCAAATTCAGAGTGAAGTTTAAGATCATCGTGACAAGAAGATAAATATGTTTGTGATATGATCGTGGAGGTGAATATCTAAGTTACGAGTTTGGCATACAACTTTAGACAATGTGAAAGTTGTTTCACAACTCACGCCACCGGGAACACCATAGTGTGATGGTGTGTCCGAACGTCATAGTCGTGCTCTATTGGATATGGTGCGTGCTATGATGTCTATTATCGTTTTGTTACTATAATTTTGGGGTTATGCATTAGAGAATACAACATTCACTTTAAATAGGGCACCATCTAAATCCGTTGAGATGACACCGTGTGAACTATGGTTTGATAGAAACTTAAGCTGTCATTTCTTAATGTTTGGGGCTACGACGCTTGTGTGGAAAATGTTTTCTCCTAATGAGCTCGAACACAAAGCGGACAAATGCATCTTCATAGAATACCCTAAGAACAGTTGGGTAAACCTTCTATCTCAGATCCAAGCATAAAATGTTTGTTGCAAAAACTGGGTCCTTTCTCGAGAAAGGGTTTCTCTTGAAAGAATTGGTGGGAGGAGGATAGAACTTGATGAGGTTATTTGAACCTCTGCTTCAACCAGAAAGTAGCGCAGCGCAGAAAGATGTTTCTGTGAAGCCTACGTCAGTTGAAGAGGAAGTTAATGATGATGATCATGAAGCTTCGGATCAAGTTACTATCGACCTACAAGGAAAATAGAACTTGATGAGATTATTGAACCTTTACTTCAACGAGAAAGTGGCGCAGCATAGAAAGATGTTTCTGTGAAGCCTACGTCAGTTGCAGAGGAAGTTAATGATGATGATCATGAAGCTTCGGATCAAGTTTCTATCCAACTTCGTTGGTCGACAAGGACTTGTACTGCGACTGAGCGGCACGACAACCCTGTCTTGAAGGTCATGTTGTTGGACAACGATGAACCTACGAACTATGGAGAAGCGATGATGGGTCCGGAAACCAACAAATGGTTAGAGGCCATGAAATCCGAGAAAGGATCCATGTATGAAAACCAAGTATAGACTTTGGTGGACTTGTTCGTTGGATGACTAGTCGTCAAAGTACAAATGGATCTTTAAAATGAAGGCAGACGCTGATGGTAAATGTTACCATTTGTAAAGCTCGACTTGTTGCAAAGTAGTTTACGACAAGTTCAAAGAGTTGACTGAGATGAGACTTTCTCACTCGTAGCGATGCTAAAGTCTATTGGAATTATGTTGGCAGTTGCTGCATTTTTCAATTGTGAAATCTGGCAGATGGATGCCAAAACATCGTTTCATTCCTTAAGGAAAGGTTGTATGAGATACAACCAGAAGGTTTTGTTAGTCGTAAGGATGCTGAAAGATGTGAGAGCTTCAGTGATTCTTCTATGAACTGAAGCAAATATCTCGGAGTTGGAATATACACTTTGATGAGGTGATCAAAGTTTTTGAGTCTATACAAAGTTTACGAGAAACTTGTATGTGCAATAAAGTGAGTGGGAGCACTATAAGAGTTTCTGATAAGTATATGTGGATGCACTACAACAAATACCACTTTTTGTGATGACGGATTTCATCACTATAAGCCACTTTTTCGTCACAACCGACACCTAGTGACGAAGTCCCAGATCGTCACTAGGTTGTCACTACAAATGGCGTCACCAATGCATAGTGATGAATTTATTTTGATCACAAATGATGCCTCCCTTTGTGATGACAAAATCATCACTGGTTATTAGCACATTAGACAAAATATTGTCACAACTATGTGGGGCAATAGTGATAGAACGTTTATCACAACTAAGTGTACGCGGTAAGAACATTACTTTATCACACACGTATCAAGTAGTGAGGAATTATATTCATCACTAAAGAACATACGAAGTGATAAAATTAATTCATCACGGAGGTAATTATTAGTGAAGGGTTTTATTCATCACGAATGTGATAGTGAGAAAATACTTCATCACGAGTGTGCGTAAGTAGTGAAGGTTTTTATTCATCATGAATGTGGCAGTGAGAAAATTACTTCATCACCAATGCGTGTGATTGGTATGAAATTTTGCTAATCACCAAAACCGCACTAAGAGAATTACTTTATCACAAATATGTATGGGTAGTGAGGAATATTATTCATCACGAATGCAATGTTAGACGTGAGAAAAAAATGCCATAAAAATGAAATGAGTTGTGGGGAAAATATTTTACATAATGAGTAAATTTATTGGACAAAAATAATTATAATATTTATTAGTCAAGTTAACACCACCATTAAACGCATACAGAATGAACAATTTATGTTCCTAATTAAAATAAGATGCCGTCAATGTCGGTCTTGCCGATTCGTTTGCTGCTGCTTCTCATCTTGCTCGGTCCCTGCTGCTTGTGTGAAGAGACGTCGGTGTGTGGGCGTCTCCTCCAGGTGATGAAAAGGCCAGCCAACAGTGGGGTCGATCCCGCGAGCGAGACGATGGCGTCGCGGTGGACGGAGACCCGGGCGAGGCAGGGAGATCAAGAACGGGGCGTCGGCGTCTAGATCCGGCCGGATCCTGACGAGCTCCGCGGTGAATGATATGGGGGAGGCGGGCTTGGGCAACGCCATGGCCACTCGGCCTCCATTGCTGCAAGGAGATGCAGAGAGAGATGAGACAGGAGAGCAGAGGAGACAGAGAGGGGCGGATGAGGCACGGCTCACCGGCGTGAGGAAGGATGAGCTTTGCGTCCTTCTTGCTCCAGTCTTCTGGTTTCGCGCGCGCGCCAGCGCGGCCGAGCGAATTCAAATTCCAATATTCTCGTTTTTGCATCTCGCCGGCCTTTGGGTCTCCCTTCTTATGGCCTCGGGCTGGGTACGTACTCTTGTGTTTGGAGCTAGGATCTGGATACCCCGACGGCCGCGTGCGTGACGGGTGAATCCTCCCGATATTTGCGCTACGCGTTGCGATAAAATCAGGGGATTTTCTGTTTTGATCCCGCTTATCTCTTGGCTAATGCTTATCTCTTCTTTTCTTGCTGATGCTTATCTTTTTTTCTTGACTTCCACGCCTGTAAAACAAAGCAACAACGAACAAAACAAGAACAGGTGCATGGCATCCTGGCCGAACGTGTGGCCCCGGTTGTCTCAATAGTTCATTGTTTTTTCTTCAGCTGAGTATATACGGGTACGGGTATGTCTATGTGCTTGCCGCCGCTATATGGATATTTTGAGGAGTATAATACATGTGCAACCTTAACGTGCATGCATGCACGTAAAGCTAATCCAAGGCTCGGCTAGTGGACGCGTATGCATGTACAACGTATAAACATGTTGTTCTGAACTTATTAATGAAAAACAACTTCTACAAGCAAAAATTATTTATGGAGGTTAGTTACATTGGAGAGAAAGAAAGAAACTTTGCTTCGGTTTGAAACTAGACTGGTTCTCTCCCGAAACCACGTTTTTCCTCAAAGATGGTTCGATTTCTAAGCAACATGTGTCGAACAGTTTGCGAAACATTTATATTTTTTACCATGTCCTATAGGGATCAAATGATGACGCCATGACAAGTTTCATGCTTTTATAAGTTTGTTTACATTGTTTTAATTAAAAAAAAAAACATGTTCGGCGTAGACTCTTTTCCATGCTTTTCTAATGTTTGGAGTTCCTTTCATTTTATTGTATAAGCCTAAGCATAGAGTCAATAACCCAAATCTGAGTTTTCCATCCAATTTTGCCAACCTTTTCCAACCTTTTGCAATTCAAAATTAAATTATATCCATTATATGTCTAGAAATGCAATTAGTGACTTAAATATAGCAAGATACTCCGAAACATGCCAGACATGAAACATGTAATCATGTATCTTGAGTTGAGAAAATTTCAAATCCAAATGATGAAGCATTTGTTGCTTCGCCTTTAAAATAGATCTGTTCTCCCTCAAAACCACGCATTTCCTCAAAGAGGGTTCAATTTTAAGCTATGTACGTCATACCTTTCGCGAATATTGCTCAACTTTTTACCATGGCCTATAGGGACCATATAATGACAACATGACAATTTTTATGCTTTTCATAGTTTGTATGCATTTTTCGGAATTAAGAAACACCAAAACTCCAGGTTCTTGGTCAAGTCTTGGCATTGGAGCTCCATGTTCTGTGTTTGGTCTTAGAGGGCTGACATCATAGGACCTCCCCAGCCGGTCAGCTCCCAGGTTCACATCATCACTATACAATTGTTACAATTATGGTGTAACTGTAAAGCCAGAATGTTTGATCACAACTATGTACACTTGTGATGACAAAGTTGCCACTATTTATGATAAAGCTGTGACACATACAAAGTCATCACTACTAACTCGTCACTAGTATGGAACTTTTGTGGCAGCACATGTTTTGTCACAACTGTGTAGTCACTAGTGGCAACAATATGATTCATCACTATATACTTGTCACTGATACATACGCTTGTGACGGCATAAAATTTCCCACTAATGCTAGATAAAATAGTGAGAAGACACTAGTTCGTCACCACTAAGTCATCACTAGTGCCCCCTTTTGTGGCGAAAAAGGGTTTGGTCACTATTTGCATGTGAAATTAGTGATGACTGGATGGTTTGTCACTAAAGACAAAGCATTTGTGAGTAAATGGACATTCATCACTAAAGTTCATCACAAAAAGCAATATCTGGTGTTGTGATGACATATTGCTATTCGGAAATGATGTAGAATTTCTGGAGAGCATAAACGGTTGTTTGAAAAGAGTTTTTCAAAGGAAGACCTGGATAAAGCTACCTAATTGTTGAGCATCAAGATCTATAAAGATAGATCAAGATGTTTGATAGGACTTTCAATGAGTACATACCTTGACCAGATTTTGAAAGAGTTCAAAATGGATTAGTCAAAGAGAAGTGTTCTCGCCTGCTTTGTAAGGTGTGAAGTTGAGTGAGACTCAAAGCTCGACCACGGCAGAAGAAAGAGAAAGGACGAATGTCATCCCCTATGCCTTAGCCATAGGCTCTGTATAGTATGCCATCCTGTGTACCGCACCTGTGTGTGTGCCTTGCCATGAGTCCGTCAAGGGGTACAAGAGTGATCCAGGAGTGGATCACTGGACAGCGGTCAAGATTATACTTAGTAACTAAAAGTCTAAGGAGATGTTTCTCGATTATGGAGGTGATAAAGAGTTCGTCGTAAAGAGTCATGTCGATGCAAGCTTTAACACCAATCCGGATGACTCATAGTAGCAATCTGGATACGTATAGTGGAGCAGCCATTTGGAATAGTACCAAGTGGAGTGTGGTACGGTGTTTACGGTTTGACATAGAAATTTGCAAAGTACACACGGATCTGAATGTCGCAGACCCATTGACTATAAGACCTCTCTCACATGCAAAGCATGATCGAGCCCCAGAACTCATTGGGTGTTAGATTCATAACAATGTGAATCACATGGTGATGTGAACTGGATTATTGACTCTAGTGCAAGTGGGAGACTGTTGGAAATATGCCCTAGAGGCAAGAACAAATTAGTTATTATCATATTTCCTTGTTCATGATAATCGTTTATTATCCATGCTATAATTGTATTAATTGGAAACATGGATACATGTGTGGATACATAGACAAACACAATGTCCCTAGTATGCCTCTAGTGAACTAGCTCGTTGATTGAAAGATGGTTAAGGTTTCCTAGCCATGGACATGAGATGTCGTTTGATAACGGGATCACATCATTAGGAGAATGATGTGATGGACAAGACCCAAACTACAAACGTAGCTTATGATCGTGTCAGTTTATTGCTACTGTTTTCTGCATGTCAAGTATGTGTTCCTATGACCATGAGATCATGCAACTCACAGATATCGGAGGAGTACCTTGTGTGTATCAAACGTCGCAACGTAACTGGGTGACTATAAAGGTGCTCTACAGGTGTCTCCGAGGGTGTCTGTTGAGGTGGCATGGATCGAGACTGGGATTTGTTACTCCGTGTGACGGAGAGGTATCTCAGGGCCCACTCGGTAATACGACATCACAATGAGCCTTGCAAGCAATGTGACTAATTGTTAGTTGCGGGATCTTGTATTACGCAACGAGTAAAGAGACTTGCCGGTCACGAGATTGAACTAAGTATGGAGATACCGATGATCGAATCTCGGGCAAGTAACATACCGAAGAACAAAGGGAACATCATACGGGATTAACTGAATCCTTGACATAGAGGTTCGGCCAATAAAGATCTTCGTAGAATATGTAGGAACCAATGTGGACATCCAGGTCCCGCCATTGGTTATTGACCGTAGAGGTGTCTCGGTCATGTCTACATAGTTCTCGAACCCGCAGGGTCTTCACACAAGGTTTGGTAACGTTTCGGTAGTGTAGAGTTATGTATGGTGGTGACCAAAGTTTGTTCATTGTCCCGGATGAGATCCTGGACGTCATGAGGAGCTCCGGAATGGTCCGGAGGTAAAGATTCATATATAGGAAGTCCCAGTTTGGTTGCCGGAAAAGTTTCGGGCTCATCGGTAGTGTATCGGGAGACCTCCGGGAGGGGTATTTCCACCCAAGAGGCTTCATGGGATGTGGGAGAGTATTAACCAGCCCTTTGTGGGCTGGTGGAATAGCCACAACAGGCCCATGCGGCTGGGGGAAGAGTCCCAAAGGAAAAAGAGTGGAAAAAAGGCAAAAAGGGAGAGCCCTACTCCTACTAGGAGTGAAGGAGGAGTAGGACTCGTCCCCCTAGGCTTCGGCCGACTCCAAGAGGGGCTCAGCCCTGCGCCAGCCCTCCTCCTCCTCTCCTCCTATATATACTGGTGGAATAGAAGGGTTTTGCATAGAATTTACGGCCACGTGCTACCCGTTCCACCGGTGCTCCTCTAGATCAGATTTCCGCAGTGCTTAGGCGAAGCCCTGCCGGAATTGCTCCACCACCATCACCGGAGCACCGTCACGCTGCTGGTGAACTCTTCTCCCTCTCCACTTCCTCTTGCTGGATCAAGACGGTGGAGATCGTCATCAAGCTACACGTGTGCTGAACGCGGGGGTGTCGTCTGTTCGGCGCTAGATCGGAAGGACAGTGAACAAGATCGTGAGACGGTTCGTGATGAGTTCATGGGACGGATCATGATGAGATCGCGGGACGGATCGTGATGAGATCATGGGACGGATCGTGATGAGTTCACGAGACGGATCGTGATTGGATCGTGGGACGGATCGTGATGTGATCGCGGGACGCTCGGCGATTTGGATCGCGAAGATGTTCGACTACACCAACCGTGTTTCTTAACGCTTCCCGCTTAGCGATCTACAAGGGTATATAGATCCACTCTCCCTCTCGTAGATGCTCATCACCATGGATAGATCTGCGTATGCGTAGGAAAATTTTTGTTTCCCATGCGACGTTCCCCAACATATTCGCACATGAGTCGGCTTCTGTGGCTCAAAGGCATAATCCGCCATGAAATCCAGCAGCGGATCAGGTCCAGCCCGATTAAGCCGTTGGCCATGAGAGCCTTGATTTGGGCATGGGCTGGCTCATATCTTGGGCGTTCTGAAGCTAATAGCCGGCCAGGAAGCTCTGATGTTTTTGTGAGCCGGGAAGGACGATAACTCGGCAAAGGACGCTCGTTCTCAGGAGAGGTGTCCTTGCAATAGAACCAGGTCTTGTTCCAGTCCTTGGGGTGACTTGGCATCTGCGTGGCTGGAAAGATGATATCTCTACGCCGTTGGATAGATATCCCTCCAAGCTCTAGGCTCGGACCGGCTTTCACTTCAGTTTGTTGGTTCGTATAAAAGAACTCCCGAAAGAACCCCACAGACGGCTTGACTTGAAGGTAAGCTTCACAGAGCACTTGGAAATTGCATATGTTTGAGACGGAATTGGGGGCCAAGTCTTGCGGGTGAAGCTTATAACAGTGAAGGACGCCCCGAAAGAATTTTGAGCCGGGAGGTACGAACCCCCGTTCAATATGGTCAGAAAAAACCACCACTTCACCTTCTTGAGGTTTGGGACGCGTCTCATCACCCGGGACCCGCCAGCTAATGACTTCCTTGGGAGGAAGAGTACCCGCGTGAACAGAATCCGACAAAAAGTCCTCTGTGATGCACGACCCGACCCAGTTGCATGAGTTGGACGCACGAGACATATTGGTGGTTTAAGTGTTGTGCAAGATAAAAGGCACCAGGAGTTAAAGCGCAAGCAAATGTTTTTTGACGGCTTAAAGGTTTAAGGGCTCTACGGATAAAGTGGGAGACCCAGCTGATGAGAACCGGACGAGGCTTAGCGACTCATACAGGGAGGAAGACTGAACATTGGCTAAGTCCTAAAAACAGATTCTACAAGATATTGCTATGTCTACAGATCTACAAAAGCAGAGAAAATAAATTTTATTCGGACCTAGCGATGAACAGCGGAAGAAAAGGAAATAGATTGGAGCCATTGTGGTCCACACATTACGCACGGCCGGCCCGCGCGCGGCGGCGAAGCAACATCGCATTCTAAAAGACGTTAGCGGTGTCGAGATACACTCGCGATGGCGGTGCCGGAGCCCGAGTGGCGGCGACGGAACCCCCGGTGAAAACCCTACTACGGCGGTGGCTATCTATGGAACAGGAGAGCTCACCGGAGATGGCGCGGCGGAGGCGGACGAATCTCTGGTACGTTCAGGGTGATGCAGCGGCCAAATTGGGGGCAACGTACGGACGGTGCCGGAGCAGTGCTCGAAGACGCTGGAGTGGCAACAGGAAGAATACGAAGAAGAAGGGGCACAAACGGGAGGATGGGAAACCCCGACCTGCACGGGTCATATTTAAAAGGGGGTTAAGGAAGGCTCGAAAATCCAGGCAATGATATCGTTCGGCCGAGGCAGACGCCTCGATTTTCAGGATGACAGTTAATGAAAGATTTGATGGTACGTTAGCAGATCTCATGACGTCACGCCGGGTCGTTTTCGGGCGACTCGCCAAAAGTGGAAAAGAAGGATGAAATGAGCAAGCTCAATTCAACCTGGGGCCTAATGTTGGGGATATGACCCGCCCCGGAAGCTCCGGGTCACGTTGCTGGCCAAAAGGTAAGCCGTAAGACTAGTGGCCCAAGGAGATAGGCGGCTCAAGGTGTGGGCCGTACTTGGGCCCGGACAGAGAAGACCCGAGCGTACAAGCCGACTCGCAGACGGCTTAGGACAAGAAGATAGAGAGAGACTCGGTTAGCAATTGTAATGAATCGGAGGTCCTGACCTCTTATATAAAGGCAGACTCGAGGCAATTTAGAGGGAGGATATCGAGAACTAGGTCAAGCTTTTAGCTCCTTGTAATCGATACGCAAGCAATACAAACACAAGCAAGACGTAGGCTATTACTTCGATTCCAAGGGCCGAACGT
This sequence comes from Hordeum marinum, assembly GCA_022496015.1. Lineage (NCBI taxonomy): Eukaryota > Viridiplantae > Streptophyta > Magnoliopsida > Poales > Poaceae > Hordeum > Hordeum marinum. Next base: position 396,005,523 of record CM039672.1, read on the forward strand.
GGGTAAATCCGTCTCTTTCGTCCCGACTAACCCCTTTGAGTCCACCCCGTTAGCGATGGCCTCGAACCTAAGTCCGTTCAGCCATACATCTTCCGTGATAAAACCACGATAGGGTCCGTAGGCAGTAGCTAGATGGATTCAACTCTCTTTTGAATCCCAATACAATGGTCTCTCGGAGATCTATTTAATTTAATGACTTTTTGCGGTTTGTTTGTTTGGATCCGATGAAATTTGAGTTCATGATTATTTTCTATCCATGAATATTATTTGAGTCTTCTTTGATCTATTATATGCACGATTACTTATAGCCTCGTATTTCTTCTTCAAATCTTTGGTTTAGTTAGGCCAACTAGATCGATTTTTCTTGCCATGGGAAGAGGTGCTGCTTTGTGATGGGTTCGATCTTGCGGTGTCCTCTCCTTGTGACAAAAGGGGCAGCAAGGCATGCACGTATCATTTCTATAAAGGGTAACAATATGGGGTCTATTCCTACATGAATATATCTTGTCTACAATCATGTCATCGTTCTTACTGCATTACTCCGTTTCTCCATGAACTTAATACACTAGATGCATGTTGGATATCGGTCGATGTGTGGGGTAATAGTAGTAGATCCAGAATCATTTTGGTCTACTTATCTTGGAGGTGATGCCTATATAATGATCATTGCCTTAGATATCGTCATGATTATTGATCTTGTATCAATTGACCAACAATAATTTGCTTACCCAACGTGTGCTATACTCATGAGAGGATCCACTAGTGAAACCTACGCCCCCCGGGTCTACTTTTCCAACATACTGCTTTCAGATCCATCTTTTTGCCGCTTTTGTTTTCAGATCTATTAATCGAAAAACCCAAAAATACTTTGCTGCACTTTTTATTTGCTTCTTTTATTTTGTGTTCTTGTGAGATCTATTTATCCAATCTACTACACCTAATCCATCTTTTTACTATTGAGAGATTGACAACTTCTCTTATGCGTCGGGTTGCAAGTATTTATTCTTTGTGTGCAGGTACCCTTTACATAGCATTGCGTGGTCTTCCTCCTAGGTTTGATACCTTGGTTTCATAACAGAGGGAAATACTTACCGTAGTTGCACTGCATCATCCCGTCCTCTTTGGGGAAATACTGACACACTCTCAAGCCACGTCAAGGTGAGGCTCGTTCTGATTAAAAGCGACTACGATTGACCTCCTATACTTGTGGGTCATCATATGCCGGTTAGACTGCAGATCGGGTTGAGGTTCATGCCAAAATAGCACTTCGAGGATGTGTACATGGTGAACGACAAAGGCACACCTACCTCCTAGTTGTCGAGGGTAGGGATGAATTGGGCCATTATGCCGGTGATGATGACATCCATGTAATTGGTGTTGGGACACACACTCTTTCAAGTTATTAACCACATTCATATATAGACGAAATTCTGATGGTGCATAGAGAGGGGGGAGACAATGCCGTCCCCCCTCGACCAGTATGGATTAGCACTAACCTAGGTCACCACTACTATTTATATCCTTTTAGCAAAAACTGGATACACGAGTGGCAACCATGTATGGCTATTGTTGTTTCACCTCTGTTGTGGTATGCCACACTTCCACAGCAAATACTCCCTCCATCAGGAGGGGTGTCTCAACTATGTATTAGCTTTAGTACAAAGTTTTACTAAAGTTGAGATACTTTTTGTGGGACGGAGGGAGTACATCGTATGGCTCATTTGTCATAAACTTGTATTTTTGCCAAACCTTGTAATAGTCATGGTTATCTAATTTTTTCCACCAAACTATTTTCCAGTGCAATTTTGTACTCTCTTAAATCAACCAAGAGTTGGTGCCCTTTGCACAAAAGCCACACTCGATGCTCGAGAACATCAAGCTTTGTATGAAAAGTTACATTAATCACGTATTACTTAGTTATTGGACCATTTTCAATATATCTTTTTAGGTTGCTACTAAGAATGGAGAGAAACACTCAAAAAATATGAGAAAAACAAATGGAAAAGGCGTGCCTACCAATAGTTTTCCTCCTTAAATAATGATTCTTTTATGCGCCTCTGTACTAGCAAATTAACAATTGTATGTGTGCAATGTGCTCGATGATGATTGGAAGTATTCAACAAGGTCATTACCGTGTTCTGAAACCAATCATCGCTATTTCTTCTTTGATAAACAACCTTGATATGGGTTGATGGAAGCCATGGCACCTGGCCTAGTAGCAAAAGCACAGGGGTAGGTCAATCGGTAGATGATTGCGAGTAGTCTATTATGTTCATATTTTTAGGATGGTTATGTTTCTGTTTTTGTAGCATGTGTCTGTGTAGAAAGACATAGCCACTTGTTGACTCTTTTTTACACTCCATGTTATCAATAGTTCACGCAAAAATGAGGGTCGTATTTGGTGTTATCTCTGCACGAATAGCAATTGATAAAATAATAATTTGATCAAACAATGGTACCGAGGTTGATTATAGCTCCGACTTGCCAATAGTTATTTTATTATCTCTCCATTTTTGAATTTTTATTATTAATTCTCCTCTCTACCGAACGATTATGACATCTTTGGTATCCTCCCCGTGAGGCGTCATCTTAGAGCCACTGATCATCATTTGTTGGTTGACATCTCGTCTGGAGTGTAGATGGCAAGTTTGAGGTACATGTCAGCGGTTCAGGGTGGTGTCCGCTTTTTGGTTCTTTTAGCTTTGGTGCCAATTCTTTTTTCTGTCATGCTTGACTGGATGTGGGTAACTCCGCCTATATTGTCTCAACATAGACGGTCCCAAGCCCGGGTAAAGGAGGAGAGTTGTGATAGGCTTGGCGAGCCAACGTCAAAACTCAGCCGCTCTTATGAAGATGAAACCGAAAAGATTTTCGTTGGGGCATAAACCTCTCAGCGACGCGCCACATCAGAATCCGGGTGTGGTGGAAAATGGGCAAGGACAGGGCTATCTGCCCCTAGGTGGCGCGCCATATCATGATCTAGATACAATGGCAAGTGAGTGACGATCGGGTTGTCGCATCCTTAGTGGTGCGCTACATCGGCACCCGGGTGTAGTGGAAAATGAGCTAGGGTCTTCACATTTGACTCGACGAGTGCGAAGGGTAAGGAACTATAAGAGCCTAGAAGGATTTGCTTAGGTAGCTGGAACGTAGGGTCTTTGACAGGTAAGCTTTCAATAGTGCGGAAAATCCTAGCTATGGCATGGCAAAAATGGCATTGCTCGCGTAGGCACCCGACGCCTGCAATATGGCGCTACAGTTAAATAATAGTGGTGGTGTTGGAGCCTACACCAGCAGTATTTTACATGTTCATGGCATGCATTTTTGATCAACGCTATGTCGGGACCACGATTCTAAGTCATAAGAATCCAGATTGTAACATATCACATCACTTTGCGGCCGCACGCACGGTAAGTTCCACGGCTGCAGCCTTAACTTAGCCGGGACCGTTTGCGTCTTTTCGCTCACGTATGTGAACATGTCGCTGGCAATCAAATGACAGAGAACCCAGGCAGACATAACTAGTCATAGAAACCAAGCGACACATCCGTACGGAAACAGGCATACATAACCAAACAATGCAGGTGTCGGCCTCAAGCGTGTGTAGACGAGTCATAGCAAGCTACAGGGACTCCATTACGTCGTGAGACATGAATGCCATCACTGCACGTAGACGAGTCGTAGCAGGCTACATGGACTCCATTACATCGCGACACATTTCCCCGAAGGGACAGACACAACAGCAAAGAAGGATACATGCTGGTCAATCAATGTGTCCGGAGCAGTAGCAAGCTACCATGGCTCGGTGGAAGCACAAAGAGGCAGTTTCCCATAAAGAGTACTACTAAAGGCACACGACTAGGTGTCAGATCCCATACATACCATTGCACGTCACACGTACGCACGACATGCCTGATATGCATAGATACAACCATGGCATCACAACATAACTATACAACAACATGACTTTTTTAAGAGGATCAGATGAGCCTCGCATAATATGTTCCGACAGATAGGGGTCACATGACCCGACACTCAAATCATACAAACATATTCATACAAACCTAGCGGAAGCATAAGCTGTCTGAGTACAGACAGATGAAAGGATAAAAAGGCACATGGCTTGACTATGTGCAGCCCTCCACAGGGCAAAGGTCGTAGCTGGGACACCAGCTATTCGACATCGTCAACATCTAGAAAGAACCCACCTAATGGGTCCTGGGTCTCATCTGCAACATTTATTAAGCAAACATGAGTACAAACGTACTCAGCAAGTCTTTAAAACAGACCTAATCTATTCATGCTCATGTATCAACAAAAGGAGTGGTGGAGTTTATGCAGCAATGCCAGCTTTGACTCATGGTAACCTACACTACTCAATTTTAAATATTTGTTTACATTTTATATATCGCACACGAGTCCACTAACTCCATAACAATACACCACCATGGATTCACTTCCCCCCTGGGAGAGTGCCATCCACGGTACTCACACTTGTCTTGATATTTTTATGAGTATCCATTTGATTATCCATGAACAGCATAAGTTCTCCAAGTAGTCCATATTCGAGGACATGGCTATTCGAATAGTTTCATACCCTGCAGGGGTGTACTTCTTCACACACGCTCTCGCCACTTATCGTTGTGTGCTCATAAAACCACGCACCTCGGCAACGTTCAAGCGGATGCCCAGCGAGGGAGTCGGCCACGACCGTCAATCGCATAAGACCTCTAGTCCAGGCTATCACCTATTTGTGACTGAACCCGCACGAAAGTCGGGTCGAAGTTTCCGCTACGGCCCCAAACGATGTGCGCAGGGTTCCCAAGCCCACCATCCGGGTGAACCTTTGTACACCGTGCCACGGCCTATCGCGTCGTAACCCACCCCTAGGGTCAGCGCTACGCACAACCTCCAGCATGCTATAAACACCTGAAACTACTTGCAACTCCTGCACTAAGGACTAAGCGACTGATAAGTCAAGAGGGTCAATTAAGTATCCCAACATGTGGTAGTAACTAGTCTTGGATCACAAACATGGAACTCAGTTCCTCAGAACGGTCCCAATGAGACAACCCGCTATGTACTCCTACATAGCCTCTCATCGCTACACTTACCAAATCGAGTTCATCATAACATCATCACATAAGAACAACATCGTTTCACTCAGTTCATCACTCAAATGAATCCAACCTGACACAACTCTAAGCATAGCAAGCATAGCACGCAAAGTAAGCTAAGCACATCATGGCACAAGCATATACCAGGTATGCTAGGTTGCAAGGTTTAGCTATTTACTGTGACAATGTCAGGATATGCAGCAGAATACGATCATCTACCGTGGATGACTGACATGTGATCGATTGTCCTAATGCAATAAACAAGAGAAGGAGCGAGAGAGTAGGATGTTATCGGAATGATCAAAGGGTTTGCTTGCCTTGCTGGAAAACAGAAAGGTTCTCTCCTTCGTCGGGATACACGGGGGTATCCTCAGGAGCAGGGCCTACCGCAATGCAGATAAGACACAATCAACACATGCAAGTGCAACAATATGATGCATGATCATGGGATGATAGCATGTATAGATGAGCTAATGCAACTAGTGTTCATGTTGATTTGAAATGAATTTGAATATAGGTTCAAAATTGTTCTTCATTTCATATTCCATTTACTAACCTATTAATAAATGTCAATGTTCACCTATTTAGATTGCTCTAACATGCATGACAGTAGCACCATTGGATTCATTGGATTTCTCTGATAAATTTTCATATATAAATTATTTTCATCTCACTTACAAATTAATTTATATGAATTTTTGAAGTTTTGAATAATTTCTGGAATTATTTTTAAACTAGAAATTGCTTTTATTGCATCAGCATGACATCATTATGACGTCAGCTGGTCAGCTGACTGGGCCAAAGTCAAACCTGACATATGGGGGCCACATGTTAATGACTTAGACACTTAACTAACTAATTAAAACTAAATCCTAATTAATTAATAGAAACTGGGCCCACTCTCAGTGACTACTTAGGTTAATTAAAATAATTAATTAAATTCTTGATTAACTTTGACTTGCCAGGGCCTGGCCCCACCTCCCAGTGACTCAGGGGGTCAAACAACGTGGTCAACTCTGGCAAGACCCACCGGCGTTAAGCCGCCGGTGGCCCCTGAGACGGCGGAGGGCTTCGAGATCCCTCCTCCGACGAGTAAAAGGACGGCGGAGGGCACCAAATGACTCAGCACACACGCACACATCCATTCCGACCCCTCCCAGGAGCTGAGATGGTCGTAATCGATGCCGGCGGTGAGCTGGGCGGTGGCCGGAGCTCCGGCGAGCACGGGCTCGTCGAACCCGGGTGCAACATGAGCTCTATTTGGCACCTACGGACTCTACACAGCCTCACGAACACGCCGGAGGCCTTAGACAGGCCAGCTGGTCACTGGAATATGGCCGGCGTCGAGCTCGAGTGGCGGGGGCTTTCGGACCATGATGGAATCCGACGCTAGAGCACACAATCGAAGGGGGAAAGAGGGAGAAAAGACTCAGGGGCTCACGGCGGTCACAGAGACGTCGAGAGCGGGCTCGGGGAGGGCCTGGAGCGACGGTGAGCTCCACTTGATTTCCGGCGGCCGGAGGTTTAAGACGACGCGAAGACGGCGATGGGGAGCTCCTAGCGGTGCACGGCTCGGGGAGGAGGAAGAGGAAAGCTAGGCGGATCGATTGGGGGGTTCAGGTGCGAGGGGGAGCGGCTAACGCGACGGCAGCGAGCTCGAGCAGGGCTCGGCCATGGCGAAGCAGAGAAGGGAGAGGAAGAGAGGCGGGCGAGAGAGAGAGGGAGCGATGGGGGCGGCTCTGGGGAGCTTATCCCCGTCGCGCTGGCAAGGAGGACACAAACAGGCAGCTGCCGGCGTGGAGGCACCGCAGTGCGCACGCTCCGGCGACGCGCTCGTCCTCCTGGCCGCCAGGAGGACGATGACCTCCCTGGGCCAGGTGGGCTGGCCTGGCCTGGGCCTTTCTCCCTTTTTTCTTTTTATTTCTTCTCTGTTTTGTTTTATTGACATTTTTTTATTTTCTTTTTAGTTACAAATGACTTTATAAAATATCCCATATATTTTCTATAATGAAGTTTGAATATTTCAAACTTGTCTAATTTTTTTTAGGATATTTTGAAAACAAAAATAATGATAGTGCTTTATTTAATGATTTCGGGAGCCTTATCAATTATTTTTGAATTACTTTGATTGTTCAAATAATTAGAACGGCCCCTGTTATAATCATGCCCAAATTTACCAAACATAGGGAACATTTTTAGTGGGCATTTTGGATTTGTTGAATTTTCAGCAAGTTTGATTTGTTTGGATTCAAAGTGAGCTTTGGGTTTCTTTTTGTTCCCCATTTCATGTTAATGCAAAATGAAACATGATGCAAGCACAATACTATTCCTAGGACATCTAGCTTCGGTTGTGAGAACTCATCCCCACTCAAAAGAATCTCGTCCCGAGATTTTGAAGTCGTCGGGAAGAGCGCGGGGTACTCTAGTCGAAGACGATCTTCTCTTTCCCATGTCACCTCCTTTTCAAAATGGTGTGACCACTGAACCTTGAGAAACTTGATGTTCCGACGCCGAGTGGTACGCTTAACTTGATCAAGAATACGAACAGGGTATTCTCGATATGTTAGTTTATCTTGGAGATCAAGCGTTTCGTGGTCTACCTCACGGACAGGGTCCGAGAAGCAACGCCTGAGTTGCGAGACGTGGAAGACATCATGAACCTTGGAAAGATGCGGCAGAAGTTCCAATTGGTAGGCAACCTCTCCTCGTTTAGCAAGAATGCGAAAAGGTCCAATGTAACGAGGAGCCAACTTGCCCTTGATACCGAATCGATGGATACCCTTCAAAGGTCTAACCGGAAGGTAAGCCTTCTCGTCAATTTCATAGGTCACAGCCTTATGATAGCGATCATATTGGCTCTTTTGACGAGATTGGATTGTTTTCAACTTTTCACGAATAATGCGAACTTGCTCCTCTGCATCCTGGATCATATCCGGGCCAAAGAGTCGCCTCTCTTCGGTTTCTGACCAATTAAGAGGTGTTTGACACCTTCGTCCATGGAGAACTTCAAAAGGGGCTTTTCCAAAGCTCGATTGATAACTATTGTTATAAGCAATTTCGCCAAATGGAAGACATTTCTCCCAATTCATACCGAAAGATATAACACAAGCTCGGAGCATGTCTTGAAGGATTTGATTGACTCGCTCAACTTGACCACTTGATTGCGGGTGGAAAGCAGTGCTAAAGGATAGATGAATCCCCATAGCGGTTTGAAAACTTTCCCAAAATCGGGAAGTAAAGATACTTCCACGGTCTGAGTTAATCTCCAAAGGAACACCATGAAGAGAAACTATCCGAGAAACATACAACTCCGCTAGCTGGCTAGCAGTTATACTTTCCCGAACTAGAAGAAAATGAGCCACTTTGGAAAGACGGTCGATGACCACAAATATAACATTTTTCCCTCTCTTAGTCCTGGGAAATATGGTAATGAAATCCATACAGACTTTCTCCCATGTCCATTCAGGAATAGCTAAAGCTTGAAGGGTTCCAGCAGGCCTTTGATGTTCTGCTTTCACGCGATGACAAACGTCGCAGTTAGCAACGAACAGAGCAATTTCTCTTTTCATCCTAGTCCACCAAAACCTCTGGCGTAGGTCCTGATACATCTTGGTACTACCCAGATGAATTGAGAGAGGAGAATCATGAGCCTCCTTAAGGATCAGCTGTCTTAAGTGTGTGCTCTTGGGAACCACCAATCAGTTCTGAAAGAACACAACACCTTCACTGTCCTTGGAGAAATCTTTAGCATTTCCGCTAGCAATATTCCCCTTGATCTGGGATATACCCTTATCATATTTCTGGACATCTACTATTTGATCCTTAAGATTAGGTTTCACCACCAGGATGGATAGGAATCCTTGAGGAACAAGGTGAAGGTTTAACTTCCGAAATTCCTCATGGAGAAGTGGTTAACCTTGTTGTAACATCAGGTTGTTACAATAAGACTTACGACTGAGCGCATCAGCCATGACATTGGCTTTCCCCGGGGTGTAAGTGTGAGAGCCTGGCTTAATAGGAATGATAGACTACTCATATCAACAAGGAATTCCTTCTTTTTCGGGAGCCCACTCGAAAAGAACTCCAAAGTTAAGCGTGCTTGGCTTGGAGCGATTCTAGGATGGGTGACCGACCGGTAAGTTGGTCCCAGGTGCGCATGAGTGAGGACAAAGTGCGTATGAAAGACTAGTGTTGATCTGTGGGGCCAGTCTAGATCTCGCCAGGTGTAACGGGGTGTTAGAATTGGTATCATGACGACCCTTGCGGTTACATGGGCATGCATGGGTCAGGTGCATGGGCATGTGGCGCATGGCATGTATGACCCGTCGTGGCACACAACATGACACATGTGCTGGACTGGACGCGCATACGTGTGCCAAAAGGGAACGTTCCTGATGGGCCGACGAGGACGTCGGTTCCTTTGAGTGGGGGTGTATGTGAGAGCCTAGCTTAATAGGAATGATAGACTACTCATATCAACAAAGAATTCCTTCTTTTCCGGGAGCCCACTCGACAAGAACTCCAAAGTTAAGCGTGCTTGGCTTGGAGCGATTCTAGGATGGGTGACCGACCGGGAAGTTGGTCCCGCGTCCGCATGAGGACAAAGTGCGCAGGAAAGACTAGTGTTGGTCTGTGGGGCCAGTCTAGATCCCGCCAGGCGTAACAGGGTGTTACGGTAAATTATCCCTAAGTTGTAATCTGTAATCAACTCTACCCACCATCTTTGCGTGAGATTCAAATCCGGCTAGGTGAATATATATTTTATACTTCGTTGATCATTGTAAATTTCACAACGGTTACCCAGAAGGTAATGTAGTCAGGTTTTCAGTGCACGGACTACAGCTGCAAGCTCAAGATCATGTGTTGGACAGTTATCCTCATGTGGACGCAACTGTCAAGATGCGTATGCAATCACATGATGATCTTGCATGAGAATTTAACCTAATCCTTGTCGCGAGGCGTCGCAATAGATAACAAAGTCCTTAGAGAAATGAGGTGGCACCAGAACGGGAGCAGAGGTCAGTCGTCTTTTCAACTCCTGAAAACTGTGCTCGCATTGTGGAGTCCACTCGAACTTTTTATCTTTCTTGAGGAGTTCAGTCAGAGGTTTTGCAAATTTGGAGAAATTCTCGACAAAGTGGCGACAATAGCTCGCTAAGCCAAGGAAACTCCAAACTTGCTTAACCGATTCAGGTTGAGTCCAATCAAGGACGGCCTGAACTCTCTTGGGATTGACAGCAATACCTTTACCAGAAATCACGTGGCCCAGATAGGTCACTTCTGGCAACCAAAGTTCACATTTGGAGAATTTGGCGTACAGGCGGTGCTCTCGAAGTTTCATCAATACCAGCCTTAGATGCTCGGCATGTTCCTGTTCGTTCTTCAAGTAGATGAGTATGTCTTCGAGGTAAACCACGATGAATTTATCTAATACTCCATGAAGATCGAATTCATCAAGCGAGAGAAGGTGGCTGGGGCATTGGTTAAACCGAAGGACATGACGGTGTACTCGTATTGGCCATAACGAGTAACAAATGTCGTTTTTGGAATGTCCCTGTTCCTAATTCTGATTTGATGGTATCCCAACCTCAAATCCATTTTGGAAAAGACAGAGGATCCAGCGAGTTGATCATACAAATTGTTGATCCTGGGGAGCGGATACTTGTTCTTTATGGTGACCAGATTCACAGGCCGATAATCCACAACCATCCGATCCGAACCATCCTTCTTCTTGACGAAGAGAACGGGACAAGCCCAAGGAGAAGAACTGGGATGGATGAAACCTTTCTTCAAAGCCTCATCGAGTTGGATCTTAAGTTCGGCTAGTTCTAAGGGTGCCATCTTATAGGGTCTTCTGGCTATTGGGGCAGTCCGTGGGATGAGCTCTATCACAAACTCAACATCTCTGACACGAGGAATTCATGGCAGTTCTTCTGGAAAGACATCCGGAAAGTCACGGACTACCGGAATATCTTCTAACTCTGGAAGAGGGCTAGCATTGAGGGAATAGAGTTGGCGCTTGGTTGTTCGAGTGGAGACATTAACTATCTCACCCGATGGATGTGTAAGTTGAACATTCCTAGAATGAGTATCAATCTTGGCATAGTGGGCTTTCATCCAATCCATGCCTAGAATGATATTGATGTCCGAAGATTTGAGGGCTATCAAAGATGCTAGGATGACTAGTCTATCCACTAGAATCTCATTATCATGGCTCACTCTAGAAGTTTGCCATTTTGAATCCGGAGTCTGCACTACTAAAGGAGTTGGAATATCACAAAAAGACATGTTATGCAACTATGCATAACTTTTTGACATAAAAGAATGAGATGCCCTGGTATCAAATAAGACAGATGCTAGATGCCTATTGATAAGGAGCGTACCTAGGATAACATCAGGATCCTCAAGGGCTTCGTCAGCAGACACATAGTTCACTCGTCCACGAGCAGGAGCTGGCTTCACAAAGAAGTCTTTTCCTGGTTTTCCACGTCTAGCAGGCTTAACATTATTCTGGGGACACTCACGGAAGTAATGTCCTGGTTCTCCACACTTATAGCAAACCACGGTGGCATGGGGAGCAACATTTGCAGGCGGTCCTCCAAATGGTCTGACTGGAGGGTTGGGCTGAACTAGGCGAGGCGCCTGGAAGCATGGCCTTGCATTGTATTTTGGCGGCAGAGCTGCGTTGGGCACCCAGATCCGGCGTTTATTGGAGCCCGAGCCAGATGCAGGGTTGAAATCACGGTTGTGCTTTCTCGTGGCCTCATAATCAGTCTGTCCAGTCTCTACATTGATAGCCTTGTTGACGAGAGCCTGGAAAATGGTGCACTCATGCAGGCGCAGATCTCGGCCGAGCTCAGGGTTAAGTCCCTTGCGGAACCTGGACTTTTTCTTGGCATCAGTAGAAACTTCCTCAGGAGCATAGTGAGCAAGGTTTCCAAACTCACGACTATAAGCATCCACTCATAGTCTGCCCTGGGTGAAGGCACATAATTCCTCTCTCTTACGATCCATCAGCCCTTCTGGGATGTGATGGGTACGAAATGTGGCACTGAACTCTGCCCAAGTTGGTGTGGGGCCTGCAGGAGACATGGCTTCAAAATTTTCCCACCACAGATTGGCAGGACCTTCTAGAAAGTAAGTTGCAAAGGTCACCTTGTTGGCCTAAGTCACATTGGCAGCCCGGATCTTGCGATACATGCTAGTCAGCCAATCATCCGCGTCGAGTGGGTCGACCGAATGATGATACTTGGGTGGGCTTAGTCTAATGAAATCTCCAAGTGATACGCCATCATTGAGGTCATCGCGGGGAGCATGTGCTGTGTTCTGCTCAATTCTTTCCAACAGCTTGTTGGTCTCCCTCTCATTCCTTTCGGCTTCAAGCATTACTTCCGCCAAGGAAAGCGCATGAGGCAGATCCTCTTGCCTTGGCTGGCTTCCCTCACCCTGCTCAGGGGCAGGCACGGGGTTATTCCTAGTTGCCACCATCCTGGGAAAACAAACCCACAACTTAATCATAGGGAACAACAACTCTAAGACATAGGATAAGGAATGTACTGGACAACATGGCATGCAGGGTAACACCAATCAACATGGTAAAACCACTTCCATATGAACACCATGATTCATACACACCATGACATAGTTCAGTACAAGCCAAGCTGATATACAACTACGGAAAGATGGCACAACTCACTGGAGGCATTACAAGCTTCCTATACATTATCTATCTACACCTCCGGAACTCAACTCTCAGCCTCATCATATCCCACAAGACACGCAGGACTATGGCGATACGATTACCACCATACTAGAACTAACATCCACGTAGTCAAGCATCGCTGTAGAATGCCTCACAAAGGTTACCCCCATGCCCCGGGAGCTAAACCTGAGGATCTGGAAACACTCTAGCCTGTGATCCCTGGGAGCCATAAGGACACGGATGTGTCCTTGGTTACCTTGTCGGCGGCAACAGCGGTCCTCGAAGAGGGGTGATGCCTCCAACATCGGGCCAGTCTACATGGGCTGGCAGATGAGTCCGCGATGGAGTCAGCATCTCCAAATCTCCATAGCCTGTCTGCACGATAGGTGCCAACTGCGTCAGGGCTGTCCAAAGACGTGCACGAGTGGCATAAAGCTCCATGCGAAGGGCACGTGCATCACGATCCCTGTTCTCCAACATCTAAGCGGTCACCTGCAGCCTAGGGTCCTCATGGGAATGATCATAGTAGGCTGCACTAAGATAACCATCCTCTCCTCCCATAGAAGCAGGAACATAACAAAACTCTGTGTTCTCAAGCAGACCATGGTGAAACCTCATGATAGTCAACATGGTGTAGGTGGCCTCCTGAACTGCCATGTCTATGGTGACACCTAACCCATAAGTCCAATGAAGCGGCTTTGCAGCTCCAGGATATGAAGGATAAATCTTGACGGTGCACAGATACTGACTCTCGTTGAAATCTCGATACTGTTCCTCCACTGTGTACTCCGGGTACCAACGGTATCCAGCCTCCATCATGACTCTAACCAACATGGCCATGTGACCCGGTACATCGATGCACCTGGTCAGACGGACCACCTGACAGGAAGGACGAGGGGGCATCTGAAATAGAGAATGATGCAAAGACATAAGAGACTCTAGCAGAAATTGGACAACATAACGGTTGTAATTGCTCAAAAAGGATTTTGAGACAACTGCAAAAGATTGGAAAGGCATAACCACTTGACTTTCTAGATTCAAATCTCTTCTCCATCTGTTTGTCACACCAACAGTACTTGAATACCCACATTCACTTGCAACAAGCTAGCTAGTGGTCCATGGTTAGTAACTCGGCATCCTAAGCAATGGATGAGTAGCCTAGTCCTTATCCCCGAGGAAAAGATGAGAATGACTCAGCATAGAATAACTTGGGAAGAGGAGTAAAAAGAGCCTTACGTTCCCTTCCACAATCAATTACCCTACTTTTCTATAGTGTTTCTAGACTCAACTTCGACCGGTTTGGCTTGGTAGTCCTACAGTCAGTCAGGCTCTGATACCAACGCTGTCGTGACCCCGATCCTAAGTCATAAGAATCCTGACTGTAACATATCACATCACTTTGTGGCCTCACGCACAGTAAGTTACATGGCTCCAACCTTACCTTAGCCGGGACCGTTTGCATCTTTTGGCTCACATATGTGAACATGTCGCTGGCAATCAAATGACAGAGCACCCGGGCCGACATAACTAGTCATAGAACCCAAGCGGCACATCTGTACGGAAACAGGCATACATAACCTAGCAATGCAGGTGTTGGCCTCAAGCGTGTGTAGACGAGTCATAGCAAGCTACAGGGACTCCATTACATCATGAGACACGAATGCCATCACTGCACGTAGACGAGTCGTAGTAGGCTACAGGGACTCTATTACACCGCGAGACATTTCCCCGAAGGGACAGACACAACAGCAAAGAAGGATACATGCCGGTCAATCAATGTGTCCGGAGCAGTAGCAAGCTACCATGGCTCGGTGGAAGCACAAAGAGGCAGTTTCCCGTAAAGAGTACTACTAAAGGCACAGGACTAGGTGTCGAATCCCATACATACCATTGCACGTCACACCTAGGCACGACATGCCCGATATGCATAGATACAAGCATGGCATCACAACATAACTATACAACAACATGACTTTTATTTAAGAGGCTCAGAAGAGCCTCGCATAATATGTTCCTAGAGATAGGGGTCACATGACCCGACACTCAAATCATACAAACATGTTCATACAAACCAAGCGGAGGCATAAACTGTCTGAGTACAGACAGATGAAAGGATAAAAAGGCACATGGCCTGACTATCTACAGCCCGCCACAGGGCAAAGGTCGTAGCTGGGACACCAGCTATTCGGCATCATTAACGTCTAGAAACAACCCACCTAATGGGTCCTTGGTCTCATCTGCAACATTTATTAAGCAAACATGAGTAAAAACGTACTCAGCAAGTCTTTAAAACAGACCTAGTCTATTCATGGTCATGTATCAACAAAGGGAGTGCGGAGTTTATGCAACAATGCCAGCTTTGACTCATGGCTAACCTACACTACTAAATTTTAACTCTTTGTTTACATTTTATATATCGCACACGAGTCCACTAACTCCATAACAATACACCACCATGGATTCACTTCCCCCCATGGGAGAGTGCCATCCACGGTACTCACACTTGTCCTGATATTTTTATGAGTATCCATTTGATTATCTATGAACAGCATGAGTTCTCCAAGTAGTCCATATCCGAGGACGCGGCTATTCGAATAGTTTCATACCCTGCAGGGGTGTACTTCTTCACACACGCTCTCGCCACTTATTGCTGTGTGCTCATAAAACCACGCACCTCGGCAACCTTCAAGCGGATGCCCAGCGAGGGAGTCGGCCACGACCGTCAATCGCATAAGACCTCTAGTCCAGGCTATCGCCTATTTGAGACTGAACCCGCGTGGAAGTCCGGCCGAAGTTTCCGCTATGGCCCCAAACGATGTGCGCAAGGTTCCCACGCCCACCATCCGGGTGACCCTTGGTACACCGTGCCACTACCTACCGCGTCGTAACCCACCCCTAGGGTCAGCGCTACGCATGGCCTCCAGCATGTTATAAACACCAGAAACTACTTGCAACTCTTGGACTAAGGACTAAGCGACTGATAAGTCGAGAGGGTCAATAAAGTATCCCAACATGTGGTAGTAACTAGTCTTGGATCACAAACACGGAACTCAGTTCCTAAGAACAGTCCCAATGAGACAAGCCGCTATGTACTCCTACATAGCCTCTCATCGCTACCTTTACCAAATCGAGTTCATCATAACATCATCACATCAGAACAACATCGTTTCACTCAGTTCATCACCCAGATGAATCCGACCTAACACAATTCTAAGCATAGCAAGCAAAGAAGGCAAAGTAAGCTAAGCACATCATGGCACAAGCATCTACCAGGTATGCTAGGTTGCAAGGTTTAGCTATTTACTGTGACAATGTCAGGATATGCAGCAGAATCGGATCATCTATCGTGTATGACTGACATGTGATCGATTGTCCTAATGCAATAAACAAGAGCAGGAGCGAGAGAGTAGGATGTTATCGGAATGATCAAAGGGGTTGCTTGCCTTGGTGGGAAACGGAAAGGTTCTCTCCTTCGTCGGGATACTCGGGTGTATCCTCAGGAGCAGGGCCTACCGCAATGTAGATAAGAAACAATCAACACACGCAAGTGCAACAATATGATGCATGATCATGGCATGATAGCATGTATAGATGAGCTAATGCAACTACTGTTCATGTTGATTTGAAATGCATTTGAATATAGGTTCAAAATTGTTCTTCATTTCAAATTCCATTTACTAACCTATTAATAAATGTCAATGTTCACCTATTTATATTTCTCTAACATGCATGATAGTAGCACCATTGGATTCATTGGATTTTTCTGATAAATTTTCATATATAAATTATTTTCATCTGACTTAGAGATTAATTTATATGAATTTTTGAAGTTTTGAATAATTTCTGGAATTATTTTTAAACTAGAAATTGCTTTTGTTGCATCAGCATGACATCATTATGACGTCAGCTGGTCAGCTGACCGGGCGAGAGTCAAACCTGACATGTGGGGGCCACATGTTAGTGACTCAGACACTTAACTAACTAATTAATACTAAATCCTAATTAATTAACAGAAACTGGGCCCACTGTCAGTGACTACTTAGGTTAATTAAAATAATTAATTAAATTCTTAATTAACTTTGACTTGCCAGGGCCTGGCCCCACCTCCCAGTGACTCAGGGGGTCAAACCCCATGGTCAACTCCGGCAAGACCCACCGGCGTTAAGCCGCCGGTGGCCCCAGAGACGGCGGAGGGCTTCGGGATCCCTCCTCCGGCGAGCAAAAGGTCGGCGGAGGGCACCAAACGACTCAGCACACACGCGCGCGTCCATTCCGACCCCTCCCAGGAGCTAAGATGGTCGGAATCAACGCCGGTGGTGAGCTGGGTGGCGGCCGGAGCTTGGGCAAGCACGGGCTCATCGAACCAAGGCGCAACATGAGCTCTACTTAGCACCTACGGACTCTACACGGCCTCACGAACACAACGGAGGCCCCAGACAGACCAACTGGTCACCGGAACATGGCTGGCGTCGAGCTCGAGCGGTGGGGGCAGTGGGGCCAGTCTAGGGGTGTTACAATTGGTATTAGAGCCGACCCTTGCGGTTACACGGGCATGCATGGGTCAGGTGCATGGGCATGTGGCGCATGGCATGTGTGGCCCGTCGTGGCACACAGCATGGCACATGTGTTGGACTGGACGTGCATACGTGTGCCAAAAGGGAACGTTCCTGATGGGCCGACGAGGACATCGGTTCCTTTGAGTGGGGGTGTATGTGAGAGCCTGGCCTAATAGGAATGATAGACTACTCATATCGACAAGGAATTCCTTCTTTTCCGGGAGCCCACTCGAAAAGAACTCCAAAACTAAGCGTGCTTAGCTTGGAGCGATTCTAGGATGGGTGACCGATCGAGAAGTTGGTCCCGGGTGCGCATGAGTGAGGACAAAGTGCGCAGGAAAGACTAGTGTTGGTCTGTGGGGCCAGTCTAGATCCCGCCAGGCATAACGGGGTGTTATAGTAAGTTATCCCTAAGTCGTAATCTGTAAGTTGGTCTATGAGACCAGTCTAGATCCCGGCAGGCGTAACGGGGTGTTACAGTAAGTTATACCTAAGTCATAATCTATAATCAACTCTACCCACCGTCTTTGCCTGAGATTCAAATCCGGCTAGGTGAATATATATTTTAGACTTATGTGATCAGTGTAAATTTCGCAACGATTACCCAGAAGGTAATGTCACCAGGTTTTCAGTGCATGGACTACAACAGCAAGCTCAAGATCATGTGTTGATAGTTATCCTCATGTGGACGCAACTGTCGAGATGCGTATGCAATCACATGACGATCTTGCATGAGAATGCAACCTAATCCTTGTCGCGAGGCGTCGCAATAGATAACAAAGTCCTTAGAGACATCAGGTGTCACCAGAACAGGAGCAAAGGTCAATCGTCTTTTCAACTCTTGAAAACTGTGCTCGCGTTGTGGAGTCCACTCGAACTTTTTATCTTTCTTGAGGAGTTCAGTCAGAGGTTCTGTGGGGCCAGTCTAGATCCCGCTACGCGTAACGGGGTGTTACAGTAAGTTATCCCTAAGTCATAATCTGTAATCAACTCTACACACCGTCTTTGCGTGAGATTCAAATCCGGCTGGGTGAATATATATTTTAGACTTATGTGATCAGTGTAAATTTCGCAACGATTACCCAGAAGGTAATTTCGCCAGGTTTTCAGTGCATGGACTACAACAACAAGCTCAAGATCATGTGTTGGATAGTTATCCTCATGTGGACACAACTATCGAGATGCGTATGCAATCACATGACAATCTTGCATGAGAATGCAACCTAATCCTTGTCGCGAGGCATCGCAATAGATAACAAAGTCCTTAGAGAAATCAGGTGGCACCAGAACGGGAGCAGAGGTCAGTCGTCTTTTCAACTATTGAAAATTGTTCTCGCATTGTGGATTCCACTCGAACTTTTTATATTTCTTGGGGAGTTCAGTCAGAGGTTTTGCAACTTTGGAGAAATTCTCGACAAAGCGGCGACAATAGCTCGCTAAGCCAAGGAAACTCCGAACTTGCTTAACCGATTCAGGTTGAGTCCAATCAAGGATGGCCTGAACTCTCTCGGGATTGACAGCAATACCTTTACCAGAAATCACGTGGCCCAGATAGGTCACTTCTGCCAACCAAAATTCACATTTGGAGAATTTGGCGTACAGGCGGTGCTCTCGAAGTTTCATCAACACCAGCCTTAGATGCTCGGCATGTTCCTGTTCGTTCTTCGAGTAGATGAGTATGTCGTCGAGGTAAACCACGACGAATTTATCCAAATACTCCATGAAGATCGAATTCAAAGTGAGCTTGGGGTTTCTTTTTGTTCCCCATTTCATGTTAATGCAAAATTAAACATGATGCAAACACAATACTATTCCTAGGACATCTAGCTAGGGTTGTGACACGCTAGCACTATGTTTTTTCGATAATAAAAAAATACGTCAAAAACATAAGATCTTAAACTTCACAAAAGGTACTGATCATTTAAACATACTCATAATTAAACTACATAGTTTAAAACTTAGTAATGATCACTTACACATACTCACAATTAAACTTCAAAGTTTAAAACTAATCAACTAATTAACTACTCTTCATCAAGGATTATGCGCAGGTGGCGCAACTTCTTCCGATTGCTCTCTCCATCTTTTTTGAAATGAGCAACGTCTTCTTGTAGGTCAACCCTCTCTGTCTTGAGTTTTTTCTTCTTCATCTTGAGTTGATGCCTATAGTATTTCAACTTATCCCTCAGCTCCCTCAGTATGTCAACCTTTGTGGGGGCATTAGCATCCTCTATGAGCAACTTATCCCTTTCATTCTTCAATTCAGCATTGTGGTCTTCAAGTTTTTTGATGCAACAATCGATCCCCTCTAATCTGCACTGATTCCACTTCTCCACGTTGCCCACCGATTCATTGTTGATTGCTGAATTGTCCATGCTGAACTATGTATACAAGCAAATTAAAACTTGTAATGAAACCAAGCAGGCTATGTAGACAAGAAAATTATAACTTGTAATTATAACATGTACATCAAGGTTGACTATGTACACAATAGTATATCAAGATTGGGATGGACTAAAATAGGACTAAAAATTTCATCTTAATCTAAGACATCAAAATCTAGGTTACAAAATCTAGGTATTTTATTTATCTATTATCATGTTGTAGGGATATTATTCCAACATTCCCGTGGAGAAGGACTAAAATAGGACTAAAAATCTAGGACTAAAAATTTCATCTTAATCTAGGACATCAAAATCTAGGTATACAAAATCTAGATATTTTACTTATCTATTATCATGTTGTATGGATATTATTCCAACTTTCCCGTGGAGAAGGACTAAAATACGGCTAAAAATCTCATCTTAATCTAGGACATCAAAATCTACGTATTTTATTTATCTATTATCATGTTGTAGGGATATTATTCCAACTTTCCCGTGGAGAAGGACCAACCGTGGGCCGGCGGCGGGTCGAACCACGTCGGAGGGGCGGCGACGGGCAGGCCCGGGATCGGGCGCGGTGGAGGGCGGGGCAGCTATGTGAGGCGTCGGACAGGGTGGCGATGTTGGGCGACGTCAGGGGTGGCGGCGGGGATCAAGAGGAGGACGAGGGAGTTAGGGGTGAGAGAGTGGGATTGGGGGCATGGTAGGTATTAGGCATATTACTGCTGGTGTGGGCCTAATAGGCCCTAAGGGCAACGTCAGGGATAGTGTTCAACGCCAACACTAATCAAATATCTATGACGTATGAATTCAGCCAACGTCAGCACTATTTGAAAATATTAGTGCTGGCGTTGGAGAGAAATGGCGCGCCACAAACAAGAGTTGTAGATAGCCATTTCTCCACTAGTGTTTGGAAGGTAGTTGATGCAGCGGTGAGGAGAGGTGTTGATATCCTTTGCATCCAAGAGACCAAATGGAGGGGACAAAAGGCGAAGGAGGTGGAGGGTACCGACTTCAATCTATGGTACACGGGGACGGTTGCAAACAGAAAAGGAGTAGGCATCTTGATCAGCAAGAGCCTCAAGTATGGAGTGGTAGACGTCAAGAGACGTGGGGACCGGATTATCCTGGCCAAGCTGGTAGTTGGGGACTTAGTTCTCAATGTTATCAGCACGTATGCCCCGCAAGTAGGCCACAATGAGAACACCAAGGGGGAGTTCTTGGAAGGCCTAGAGGACATGGTTAGGAGTGTACCGATCGGGAGAGGCTATTCATAGGAGGAGACCTTAATGGCCACGTGGGCACATCTAACACGGGTTTTGAAGGGGTGCATGGGTGAATTGTCTATGGCATCGAGAATCAAGGAGGAGAAGATGCCTTAATCTTTGTGCTAGCCTATGGCATGATCGTAGATAACACCCTCTTTAAGATGAGAGAATCACATCTATTGACTTACAGTAGTGGGTATCACTCTAGCCAGATGGATTTCAACCTCTCGAGAAGAGAAGACACGCGTGCATGCCTAGACTGTAACGTGATACCTGGAGAGAGTGTTGTCCCTCGGCATAAGCTTGTGGTTGCTGACTTCCGCTTTCAGATTCGTGTCCTATGGAATAAGTGTGCCAAAGTCGGTAGAACAAAGTTGTGGAAGCTCAAGGGGTAGGTGGCTCATGCGTTCAAGCAGAGGGTCATTAAGGAGGGCCCTTGGGAGGAAGGAGGTGATGCAGATACCATGTAGATGAAGATGGCAACATGCATTCATAAGGTGTCCTCAGAGGAGTTTGAAGTGTCTACGGGAATTAGAAGAGAAGCTAAAGATACTTGGTGATGGAACGATGATGTCTAGAAAGCAATGAAGGATAAAAAAGATTGTTCCAGACGCCTATATCTGGATAGGAGTGCAAACAACATAGATAAGTACAAGATGGCAAACAAGGCCGCAAAGCAAGCTATGAGTGAATCAAGGGGTCGGGTGTATGAGGACCTCTACCAATGGTTAGACACGAAGGAAGGCAAAAGGGACATTTATAAGAATGCCAATATCCGAGAGAGGAAGATGAGGGATATTGACCAAATCAAGTGCATCAAGGACGGAGCAGATCAACTCCGGGAATCTATGGGAACTCTAGGTTCCCGAATCTGATCTCTTGATCAGGGGCAAAACTTCCAACATGGCCTAGATGGCCAATGGTGTCGGCATGCAGCACAATTCTACCAAAGGTGAAGATCTATCCGCGGACGAAAGTCTCCATGTTGCGGACCTCTTCGTTGATGACAAGGTGAGACATCGATTCCTTGGGCGCTCACAGCGGAACTCTCAATGAAAGAACCAATATCGGTGTCAAAACTGGCAGATCTCGGGTAGGGGGTCCCGAGTTGTGAGACTATAATCGATGGTAACAGGAGACGAAGGGGGCATGGTTTTACCTAGTTTTAGGCCTCCTATGGAGGCAATACCCTATGTCCTGCTTGATTGTATTGATGATATGGGGGTTACATAGTTGATCTACCTTGATATCGAAGAGCTAACCCTAGATGAGTTATTCCTTGGCTACCGCCTAAAACCCTCTGGCTTATATAGACGCTGGGGGTACTTATGGTTTACACATGGTCGGTTACACGCCGAAGAGATAAACTTGCCTATTCCCTACATGAAACATGGAGGACAAGCCACGATTCCCGAAGCTTCCTTCCTAGAGATAGAGCCTTCGATCGATCCAATATTTGGCAAACGGCCCATATAGTCTAGCCCATAAGAAACAGGTCGGCCTCCCCAGGACCCCTTAATCCAGGACTCCCTTAGTTGCCCCCGAACTTTCCTCCAATGCCAAGGGTCTTCAGCTTCAGCTGCTTCATATAATCAGAGTCTTCGGCTTGCGAGGTGAGTTCTTCCCGCCAGGTTGAGTTCGGCCTCCGATGACATGTAGTTTTCCGAATAGGGACGTGTTCGCACACCATGAATAGCTCATCCCTGAAGGCCAAATGCTAGGAGTGAGTTGTATCCCCTGACAACCTTTCTGACGAAAGTTCATGGCCCACCACGACCACTGAACTAGTTGTAGAAACTCGATTTGCAATTCGAGGCCGTTTTTGTTAGCACAATTCATCAAAAGCATAGATCGTGCCCCGCTTTATACGGGATATGTTTAATCATTCGCGTGCAACGGCACGCTCGTCTCAATAAGCGGAGGGATTCACGACACAGCAAAGGGAGGCCAAACAATGTCAAGGTTCATAAAAGGGAAAGAAAAACCCAAGGCCTAACCCCGCTTCCCATTCGCATCCTCTGCTTCCCGAACCTTCTAAGCTCCCAGAGTGAAGATCTAGGTTTTCCGCCTCCCTCCCTTCGAGCTCTTCCATGGAGGGCTCCGGCTCCAACGTCAAGTGGGGGGCCTCCGCGTCACCGACCGGGACATCCTGGACCTCAAGAAGGTCGGCTACCTCCCCGTAAACATTCCTCACAGTGCGCCTGAGAAGGGCCAAGTGAGCCCCACTCCAAAACCAGGCAAAAGGGTGGTCATTCTCCCTCACTTCATCCGGGGACTGAGCTTCCCACTCCATTCCTTCGTCAGGGGGCTCATGTTTTTCTACGGCCTCGACTTCCATGACCTCCCACCAAACACTTTCATGCACATATCGACCTTCATCCTCGTCTGCGAGGCCTTCCTATGGGTAGAGCCGCACTTTGGGCTCTGTCTCAAGGTATTCAACATCAAGCCAAAGTGCATCAGTGGCAAACACGTAGACTGCGGCTGGGCTATCATCGACAAGCTCACCCGCGTCGTATGGCCATCCGGCACCTTCATCGACACTATCAAGGTGTGGCAAAAGGAGTGGTTTTATATCACTGAGCCAAGGGAGGAAGGTCAAGCAGCTCCATCCGAATTCAGATCCGGCCCCCCCCACCAGATTAACCTCGTGGCTCCGAAAGGGCCTCAACCGGGGGTCGAACAAAGAAGTGAGCGACCTGCGGAAGCGCGGCGGCTCTATGATCGATAACGACATCGCGCTGACCAACGTGGTCCAGGTAATGCTCTGGCGGTGCATCCTCCCCTGCCAACACCGAGATACTCCCCTTTAGGCTCATCATCTAGACGACACGCCCACAATTCGGCAGCTCTTTCGCACTGCGCGAGAGAAGCTGTGGAAGGTGCTTTTTAAGTCGCAAGAGGATTGGCCAGCCAGGGGGAAGATCGGGGTCTACATGCTGCCAAGCCTGCTTCCAAGGTACTGCGTAATTTTGTTTGATCGGTTGTATCTTTCAAAAAAAGATCTAAAACATCTTTCCGATCTCTCTTTATAGAAATGGCTGAGCAAAGCCACGGGCATCAACTGTCCGGCGCCTCAGCCTGAAGATGTCAGGTCTGGGCTATTAGCGGAAATGCTCGTCGAGGAGCCTTACGAGGCTCCTGCAAAGAAGGAGAAGATGAAGAAACTAGGCCGAGAAGTCCTTCGCACCAGGGACCAGCTAGAGGCTGCGTCCAAGGAGACCCACACCTCCTCAAATCGAGAGGAGTATGAGGAGGAGGAGAACGAAGTTGAGGGGGAGGGCGATTACCCCTCGCAAGAAAGAGGGCGGCGTCATCGGACGCCATAGAGGGTGCACCTCCTCCTGCTCAGAAGAAGGTGCGTCAGACACAGATATCCCTGTCCGATGACAGTTTGGACTTGGATACTAAGTCCGATGACTTCGAGAGGGTTCCACGAAGGAACCTAAGGGTCAAGCCCCCAGCTCGAATGTTAGTATAAGATTCCTTTGCTTGTTATTGATAAGTTTAAGTTTACTAACACGCGAGCGCTTATTGACTTTGCAGCCCCCCGCGCGTCCTTCCCATTGATCATGCATCGGACGGGGAAACCCCGCCTGCCGAGCTAGCAGAGAGCGGGAATGCGTCGCATTCCACTCCTCCGGGCACCATGAAGGACATCGTGGAGGTGTGATCCCAGCATGCTCCTATGAAGCCGGACACCAGCGATGGGGGAGACAACGTCATGGTCGAGGCTAATGCCTCGGCCGCCAAAGACCCGGGGGCGAAACCCCACCCGAATACTGAGGAGGTCGGAGGAGCGGCTGCTCAGTACCCTCCGAAGACATCTCCGGAGCGTGCCATGCCTCCCGAGGCAACTGTTCAAACCCCGGTTGGTGATCGGGTTATATGATCACCACCGGCGCCACCGACCAATGGGTGGCCGGGCATGGGGGAAGCTCGATCGAGCGCCCCCATCTCCGAGGAGCACCACACCCTTATGCGTGGGGTATTGCAGAGCATTCAATCCATCGACAATGGGCTGAAGGAGGCCTTCAAGGGTCTCCTGACGGGTTTTCAGGTAAACCTCGCGATACTCTTATTTGGAAAATATTGATTTCTTTTTATTATTATATACAGGGCAGCCCCCGAGCCCTGGGTGAGTTTGAAAAAACTTACCTAGGGGTCAACCATCGATCCATTTCTGAACTATTTACAAACTACATGTTCGGAATGTTAGAATGGCCCCAAGAGGACCGGACATATGATCGGACTGACGCCGGTTCGGAAGTAATGAAGCCCTGCAACCTGACAAAGATTTATGTGTTACAGCCTTTGTCATTGGCGGCGGCTGTGAATGGCGCCGAACTGGACGAGCTGAATAGGAAGCTCAAAATTTCCAAAGATGAGCTCGATGCTCTCAACAAAACATTCAAGGAGGCGCAAGGTAAGTCTGAATCAACATCCGGACATTTTTGTCGGAATATTGTCAATGCAGTATTTCATAGTGTTGGCAAAGGAGGTAGGAAAGCTCAAGGCCGAGCTACGGCAGGCGAAGGTTGAGTTGGCGGTTCGGAGGGTGGCGACCATACAAGTAGCCACCGTGCTTTCGACTTTGAGAGGCACCAGCGACAAGCACGAGGCGTGGGTGTAAGAGCTCCAGCAGGAACTCAAGGACGCCAGCCACAAGTGCGAGGTCCTTGAGTAAGAAGGCACGGAGCACGAGGCTGAACTATCTATCCTAAAAGCCAATCTCCAAAAGGAGCGGGTGGATAGGCGGTTCTTTGAGGAGCAGATCCTCCAAGCGAAGGACATAACGGGTGGTAAACCATACTTATTGTAGTGTGTTTTCGGGGATAGCAAGTTCAACTTGCTTACCGGGTGTGGCGTTCCTCAAGCGCCTCCTCCGACCTCTAGAAGAGCATAGCAGACGCCAATCAGCTGTATGCATCGTGGGAAGAAGGAGACGAAGCTCATCTATTCTGGGCGCAGTTCGAAGCCCCCAAGCCCTCTCCTCTTCTTGCCAAGAAGCTGAAGCAACTAATGGAGTTGCACTGTATGGCGGAGGCGGCCATGAAGGATCTCTACATCTGCTTATGGCCTGACGAGCCACTGCCAGGCAGCTACTTCGGTCTGGTGCAGAAGCTGATCGCCGCTTCGCCCCGCCTCGACAGTATGAGGCGCTCCTCCTGCATCGAGGGAGTCCAGATGGCCCTTGCAAAGGCCAAGGTGCACTGGGCGGGGATGGATCCGATGAAGATAGCCACCGCCCCGCCGCATCCTGGAAAGGAACATAGGCGTCCTGAGCTATACTTCACCGGAGTAATGGGAGGTGCTTGGGCGATAGCGTCGCAATGTTCGCAAGATAACATGCATGAATAAGTTGTAATGTGTCCGAAGACATTTTGTAGTTTCAATGTTATAATTTATCATGCTTTCAATGTTTTGCATTCCTTTATAACTCCTGTGTGGCTGTTTGAAACTTAAAGATGCGAGTCGTCGCCTTCAACCTCCATGTAGATAGTATATGGGGTATCTCTGCCAATGCACTATGTCCCTTAGCCGAGTTATCAGAACCCGAAGGCGGTAGAGTGCAGCGAACCTGGCAATCAGACCATAGCACTTTATTTCTTCCTCTTACTGTAGGGGCGTGAAAAGTTCTGTTGGGGGCTAATGACTAGCCCCTGGAGTATTGTGATGTTCGGATGAATCGCGACTAAGGCCAGCATCACACAGTTTGTATGAAGAACAAAACCCTTCGTATAACACGACATGTCCCCTAATGAGGATTGAAGTATAACACTTTAAGCTCGGATTCACAGACCGGCTCTCGCATACTATGACAATCAGTTTTCGGCTTTCTCCCCTGAGGTCCTTGACCGGACTATCCGGAAACACAATCGCAGGGGTTCTCCCTTTGCGCTTTTAGCCGAACGAGCAGAATGTAAAGGGGCAAGCACAGGAGCCGGGTAACCGAACTATTGACCCGAGACATAGTTCGGAACCAATGCATATAAAGTGAATTCCAAGACCCCGAATGCATAATAAGTTGTACATAAGGCGATTTTATTAAACTTGATCCCCCGGTCTATGAGCCGGTTGCATCGCAATATACCGAACAGTTTCACGAGAAGAGGGAGAAAAAGAAAATATGTGCCAAAAAAGGACAGACGAGACAACCATGTGTAATGTTGTTATATTTTTCTCAACAATTCTTGTTGATCGGATTGTCGAAGCAACTACTTACAGGTATTTGAAAAAAAATATTATATAGGAATGGTTGTACCAGGGGTCTTCGATTGGTGACCTTACGCCCTAGATGTGCCCTGTTGCTAGTCTACTCTTGTTCTTTAGTGCACCTCAATGGGTGGTACTGTTTGGCGAACGGATCTTGCAAACAAGGTCTTGAGAAGTTGCCGAATTGTGGATGAGCTTTACGCCTTTGGAAGTCCTTTTCATGGTACATGCATTGTGTTCGAAGACATATTGATGGTAGTAGTTCGGTCCAGCCGAGCACCCACCTTTGTTTCCCCACCATCACCCATGGAATTTTAAGAGCAAAGTTGTGCCTCCTTGGCACGTATTTTGTTGGTCCTAGGGTTGTGCGATGGGGGGCGAGTCCCTATTTAAGGGGAGGGGAAGGTTCTGAGTGTTCGGGATGAAGTTGTACTCGTTTCCCCACCTTGCGTGCCTTTACGGCAGATGTTGCAGCTTGCCGATCATCTTTGTAATTAAAATCGGCCGCCAAGGCCAGTGCACGTTCCTCAGTTTGGGGAGAGCTCTTTGTGTTGCCATTAACAGTAATGCGGGACGGCGTTGAAGCGATTGAACGATGTCTGGCCGAGCAGAGCATGATAGCCGCTGTAGAAGGGCACAACGTCGAAGATCAAATCTTTGTTGTGAAAGTTGTCGGGCGAGACGAATACTACTTCCAGGCTGATGGAGCATGTGCACTATGCCTCGACACCTCAAATCACTCCTTTGAAGGTAGTGTTACTAGGTTTGATCCTTGACAAATCTATGCCCATCTTTTTCACCGTGTCTGAGTAAATCAGGTTAAGGCTACTTCCTCCGTCCATTAGGACTTTTGTCAGGTGGTACCCATCTATAATGGGGTCTAGGACGAGAGCAGCCGAATCACCATGACGGATACAGGTCGGGTGATCATGCCAATCGAAAGTGATCGGATATGCCGACCATGGGTTATAATTCGGGGCCACAAGCTCTACGGTGTAGACCTCTCGAAGGGCATGTTTCCTCTCCTTCTTAGGTATATGGGTGTCATATATCGTGTTTACCATTTTGACTTCTGGAGGGAATTTCTTTTGTCCACCACCAATCGGACCCCGAGGCTCATCCTCATCCTCGTTGCGAGGGCTCTTGCCTTGATCTTCGGGCGGGAGCTTGCCGGCCTGTGTGAACACCCAACAATTACGGTGTGTGTAGTTGGCGGGCTTCTCCTGGGTCCCGTGGATTTGGCAAGGCATTTCCATGATCTTCTCAAGCGGGATGGGTCCGTTGTGATTACCCTTAGGAGGCTTCTTCCATTGCCCATGTCAGGAGTTGTGGAAGCCGGTGTTAACAGCCATGTCATCGACATCACTATTGTTGTATTGGCGCTTGTTCTTGTTGCACTTTGGTTTCTCGTTGTCGTCCCGAACATCAGAGGTTCCGGGGTCTTCGGAGTTGTGGCTGCGTCTTGCTAGCCAATTATCTTCACCCACACAGAAGCGGGTCATGAGGGATGTAAGGGCGGACATGGTCAGAGGTTTATCCTAGCCTATCTGGCGGGCGAGCCATTCGTCCTGAATATTGTGCCGGAAGGAGGCTATTGCCTCAGCGTGCGGGCAATCGACAATCTGTTTTTTCTTTGTCAAGAAATGATTCCAGAATTTTCACGTAGGCTCTCTGGGATTCTGAATACGTTGCATAGGTCAGAGGAATCCGACGGCTGAACATAGGTGCCCTGGAAGTTAGATCGGAATGCATCTTCGAGGTCTTCCCAGCATCCAATGGAGTTTTTGGCGAGGCTGCTTAACTAGTGCCGAGCTGGCCCCTTGAGTTATAGGGGGAGATATTTTATGGCGTGGAGATCATCTCCTTGTGCCATGTGGATATGGAGGAGGAAGTCCTCAATCCATACGGTTAGATCAGTTGTCCCATCGTACTATTCGATGTTCATGGGTTTAAACCCCTATGGGAATTGATCATGCATCACCTCATCCGTGAAGCATAGGGGGTGAGGGGCGCCTCGAACTCGAGCTATGTCATGCCTGTATTCGGCGCCTATTCTAGCTTGGTTATGTTCCTGGCCTCTGTTATTGCTTCGGTCGAGCCATGGTCTGTACCCATCCCGTCTATCGGGTGAGTAGCCTCTGGATCCGTAAATGGATCTTGCGCGACCGGCTCTGTAGTTTAGGTCATGTCGTAGGTGGAACCAATCATCGGGCTCTGGTGGATCCTTTCCCCGTCTTTGGGGCATCTCCGGCCTATAACCGGTGTCGTCAGCCATCCTATCTCGTCCTCAAGGAGGTCGGTCTGGCTTATCGCATGGGGTATGTTTGGGAGACGGAGTATCAGTGAGCTCGTCATTGAATTGTGGCAGCAATCTTCTGGGTGGATAACTCTTAGGCTGGTCCGACAGACTAGTATCGTATCCTTCCTCAGCTGAGAGGACTCTCATCCATATATCATTGATGTCGTCTTGTTCAGCTTTAAGTTGTCGTTCTTTTGCTTTCAGGCTACAGGCCGTGGTGATGAGCTGTTGCCTAAATAGCTCTTGATCTTCCAGATTATCAGGGATGTCTAAGTCATCGGCTTCCAAGATGTCCTCCTCCTCGAGAGGGGGAAGGTAGTTGTCATCCTCGGAATCGTCGAGGTCATCGGGGTCACACTGGTCTTCAAGCCTCTCCTTGTTGGGGAATGTTGCATGGGGAGAGTGGATCTACATATCCTTGTAGATCGCTAAGAAGGAAGTGTTAAGAAATGCTCTTGATGTAGTCGAACGTCTTCCAGATCCAAATCGCCGAGCGTCCCGCGATCCAATCACGATCCGTCCCGATCTAGCACAGAACAAACGACGCCTCCGCGTTCAACACACGTACAGCTTGATGAAGATCTCTGCCTTCTTGATCCAGCAAGAGGGAGCGAAGAGGTAGATGACTTCTCCGGCAGCGCAATGGCATGGCAGCGATGGTGGTGGAACTATTCCAGAAGGGCTTCGCCTAAGCACCGCTGAAACGATCTAGAGGAGAAACAACGATCTATAGGGCAGGGTAGCACGTGGCTGATTTCTGTTGTGAAAAATCCTCAATACCTCTAGTATACATGGGGGGGAGGGAGGAGACTTGTCCCCCAAGGGGCCAACCCTTGGTTCGGCCAAAGTGGGAGGAGGAGGAGTCCTCCTCAAATCCTAGTAGGATTAGGACTCCTTCTCTCCCACTTGGAAACCTTCTTTCCACCTTGGGTTTCTCCTCCCAGACGCATGGGCCTCTTGTGGGACTTTGTCTAGCCCACTAAGGGCTGGTATACCTCCTCCTATAGCCAATGTAGACTCTTGGGTCGAAACACCCCTCCCGATGGTCCCCTGGTACCCTCCTGGTACACTATCGATGAGTCTGAAACTTTTCCAGCGACAGAAATAGGACTTCCTATATATCAATATTTACCTCTGGACCATTCCGGAGCTCCTCGTGACGTCAGGATCTCATCCGGGACTCCGAACAACCTTAAGTCACCACCATACATAACTCTATACTACCGAAACATCACCGAACCTTAAGTGTGCAGACCCTGCGGGTTCAAGAACTATGTAGACATGAACAAGACACCTTTACGGTAAATAACCAATAGTGGGACCTGGATGCCCATATTGGTTCCTACATATTCTATGAAGATCTTAATCGGTTGAACCTCTATGGCAAAGATTCAGTTAATCCCGTACGTTGTTCCCTTTGTTCTTCGATATGTTACTTGCCCAAGATTCGATCATCGGTATCTCTATACCTAGTTCAATCTCGTTACCGGCAGGTCTCTTTACTCATTCCATAGTACAAGATCCCGTGGCTAACACTTTAGTCACATTGCTTGCAAGGCTTGTTGTGATGTTGTATTACCGAGTGGCCCTGAGATACCTCTCCATCACACGGAGTAACAAATACCAGTCTTGATCCATACCCACTCAACAGACACTCTCGGAGATACTTGTAGAGCACCTTTATAGTCACCCAGCTACGTTGTGACATTTGATACCTACAAGGTAGTCCTCCAGTGTCAGTGAGTTGCATGATCTCATGGTCATAGGAACAGATACTTGACATGCAGAAAAGTATAGCAATAAACTGACACGATCATATGCTATGTTTATAGTTTGGGTCTTGTCCATCACTACATTGTCCCAATGATGTGATCCCGTTATCAAATGACATCTCATGTCAATGGATAGGAAACCTTGACCATCTTTGATCAACGATCTAGTCTACTAGAGGCATACTAGGGACAAAGTTTTGTCTATGTATCCACACATGCAATGTGTTTCCAGTCAATACAATTATAGCATGGATAATAAACAATTTTAATGAACATGGAAATATAATAATAACCATCTTATTATTGCCTCTAGGGCATATTTGCAATAGTCTCCCACTTGCACTAGAGTCAATAATCTAGCTCACATTACCATGTGATTTACATTGTAATGAATCGAACACCCATAAAGTTCTGGTGTTGATTAGGTTTAGCCCTTGGAAGAGGTTTAGTCAACGGGTCTGCAACATTCAGATCCGTGTGCACTCTGCAAATATTTATGTACTCCTACTTGATGTACTCGCGGATGGAATTGAAGTGTCGCTTTATGTGTCTGGTCCTCTTGTGAAACCTTGGTTCCTTGGCCAGGGCAATGGAACCAGTGCTATCACAGAACAGATCCACTGGATTCAGTGCACTAGGCACTACTCCAAGATCTGTCATGAACTCCTTCATCAAGACACCTTCCTTCACTGCCTCCGAGGCTGCTATGTACTCTGCTTTGCATGTAGAATTGGCTACCACGCTCTGCTTGCAACTACACCAGCTTACCGCTCCCCCATTGAAAATAAATACGTATCTGGTTTGCGACTTAGAGTCGTCCGGATCAGTGTCAAAACTTGCATTGACGTAACCCTTTACGACGAGCTCTTGATCACCTCCATAAACGAGAAACATTTCCTTAGTCCTTTTCCGGTACTTAAGGTATTCTTGAACGCCGTCCAATGCTCCATTCTTGGGTCACTCTGAAACCTTCCGGCCATACTCATGGCAAGGCTGACATCGGGTCTTGTGCACAACATTGCATACATAATAGAGCCTATGGCTGAAGCATAGGGGATGACACCCATCTTCTCTCTATCTTCTGCAGGCACTGGGCATTAGTCTTACTCAACTTCACACCTTGTAACACATGCAGGAACCCCTTCTTGGACTGATCCATTTTGAACTTCTTCAAAACTTTATCAACGTATGTGCTCTATGAAAGTCCTATTAAGTGTCTCGATTTATCTCTATAGATCTTAATGCCTAATATGAAAACAACTTCTCCTAGGTCCTTCATTGAAAAACTCTTGTTCAAATACACCTTCATGCTTTCTAGCATTTCTATAGTGTTTCCAATCAGCAATATGTCATCCACATATAATATTAGAAACGCTATACAGCTTACACTCACTTTCTTTTAAATACAAGCTTCGCCGTAAACTTGTATAAACCCGGACACTTTGATCACCTCATCAAAACGCAGATTCCAACTCCAAGATGCGTGCAGCTGTCCATAAATGGATCGCTGGAGTTTGGAAACTTTGTCAGCATTCTCTGGATCGACAAAACCTCCCAGTTGTATCATATACAACTCTTGTTTAAGGAAAACGTTAAGGAACAATGTTTTGACATTCATCTGCCAAATTTCATAGTCGAAATGTGCAGCTATTGCTGACATGATTCTGACGGACTTAAGCATCACTATGGGTAAGAAGGTCTCATCATAGTCAACTCCTTGAACTTGTGAAAAAAACCTTTGCCACAAGTCGAGCTTTATAGACAATGACATTACCGTTCGTGTCGACCTTCCTCTTAAAGATCCATTTGTTCTGAATGGCCTTTTGCCCTTTAGGTAATACTTCCAAAGTCCATACTTTGTTTTTATACATGGATCCCATCTCGGATTTCATGGCCTCTAACCATATCTTGGAATCCGGGCCCATTGTCGCTTCTCCATAGTTTGTAGGTTCATCGTTGTCTAACAACATGACATCCAAGACAGGGTTGCCATACCACTCAGGAGCAGCATGCGCCCTTGTCAACCTATGAGGTTTAATAGTAACTTGATCCAAAGTTCCATGATCATCATCATTAACTTCCACTTCAATTGTAGTAGTCTCCACAGAAACATCCTTCTGCGCTACGGTACCCTCTGGTTGAATAAAGGTTCAATAACCTCATCAAGTTCTATCTTCCTCCCACTCAATGCTTTCAAGCGAAACTCTTTCTCAAGAAATGTTCCGGTTTTAGCGAAAAAAACTTTGCCTTCAGATCTGAGATAGAAGGTATACCCAATTGTCTCTTTTGGGTATCCTATGAAGACGCATTGCTCCGCTTTGGGTTCCAGCTATTCAGGCTGAAGCTTTTTGACATAAGCATCACATCCCCAAACTTTAAGAAACGACAACTTTGCCTTGTTGCCAAACCATAGTCCATATGGCATCGTCTCAACGGATTTCGATGGTGGCCTATTTAAAGTGAGTGCAGCTGTCTGTAATGCATAAACCCAAAACGATAGTGGCAAATCGGCAAGAGACATCATAGAACGCACCATATCTAATAAGGTTCGATTACGATGTTTGGACACACCATTACACTGTGGTGTTCCAGGCAGTGTCAATTGTGAAATAATTCCACATTGTATTAAGTGAGTGCCAAACTCAAAACTCAGATATTCACCTCCTCGATCAGATCGCAAGTACTTAATCTTCTTGTTACGATGATTCTCAACTTCACTCTGAAAATGCTTGAACTTTTCAAATGTTTCAGACTTGTGTTTCATTAAGTAAATATACTCATATCTACTTAAGTCATTAGTGAAGGTGAGAAAATAACAATATCCACCGCGCGCCTCAATGCTCATCGGACTGCACACATCAATATGCATAATTTCCAACAAGTCACTTGCCCATTCCATTGTTCTAGAGAACGGCGTTTTGGTCATCTTGCCCATGAGGCATGGTTCACATGTGTCAAGTGATTCAAAATCAAGTGACTCCAAAATTCCATCAGCATGGAGCTTCTTCATGCGTTTTACACCAATATGACATAAACGACAGTGCCACAAGAAAGTGGTATTATCATTATCAACTCTACATCTTTTGACATCAATGTTAAGAACATGTGTATCATCACTATCGAGATTCAATATGAATAAACCCCTCACATTGGGTGCATGACCATAAAAGATATTACTCGTATAATTAGAAAAACCATTATTCTCTGATTTAAATGAGTAACTGTCTCGCAATAAACAAGATCCAAATATAATGTTCATGCTTAACGTAGGCACTATATAACAATTATTCAGGTTCATCACTAATCCTGATGGTAATCGAAGAGCGAGCATGCCGGCGGTGATCACATCAACCTTGGAACCATTTCCCATGCCCATTGTCACTTTGTCCTTTGCCAGCCTTCACGTATTCCGTAGTTCCTGTTTTGAGTTGCAAATGTGAGCAACCGAACCGGTATCAAATACCCAGGAACTACAACGAGAGTTGGTAAGGTACACATCAATAACATGTATATCATATATACCTTGTTTGTTGTTGGCCACCTTCTTGTTGGCCAGATACTTGGGGCAGTTCCACTTTTAGTGATCAGTTCCCTTGCAATGAAAGCACTCAGTTTCTGGCTTGGGTCCAGCCTTGGGTTTCTTCACGGGAGGGGAAATTGCTTGGCCACTCTTCTTAGAGTTACCCTTCTTGATCTTGCCATTCTTCTTGAAACTAGTGCTTTTATTGACCATCAACACTTGATGCTCCTTCTGAATCTAAGACTTAGCGACTTTTAACATCGCAAACAGCTTGGCGACGGACTTGTTCATCATGTGCATGTTATAGTTCAACACGAAGCTCTCGTAGCTAGGTGGCAATGATTGAAAAACTCTGTCAGTGATTGCCTCAGCTACAAGGGGCATCCCCAATTCGGCCAGACGGGTAGAATACCCAGACGTACTGAGTATGTGTTCACTAACAGACCCGTTCTCCTCCATTTTACAAGCATAGATTTTATCGGAGGTCTCATACCTCTCGATCTGGGCATTCTTCTGAAAGATAAACTTCAACTCTTGGAACATAGCATATGCTCCATGACGTTCAAAATGTCTTGTAAGTCCCGGTTCTAAGCCATACAACATTGCACATTGAACCATTGACTAATCATCACAATGATCCTTCCAGGAATTCGCAATGTCTGCAGACTCCACTGGAGTGGGTGGATCACCAAGCGGTGCATCAAGGACATAAGCCTTCTGGTAAGCCGGGAGGATAATCCTCATATTACGGGCCCATTCCACAAAGTTACTTGCATCGTATTTCAAGTTAGCTTTCTCTAGGAACGCATTAAAATTCAGGGGTGCTACTGCGTGAGCCATTGATCTACAACATAATTATGCGAAGGTTACTAATACTATTGTTCAAGATAATGAGTTTACTTAAACAAATTACTAAACCTCCCACTCAAATTGACATCCATCAGGTCATCTGAGTGATACATGATCCAAATTCACCAACTCAAGTCAAATCATCACGTGAGTTGAGGTGGTTTCAATGGTGAACATCATCATGTTGATCATATCAAGTATATGACTCATGTTAGACCTTTCGGTCTCTTGTTTTTCGAGGCCATGTCTATACATGTTAGGCTCATCAAGTTTAACCCAATAGTCCCACACGTGCAACACTGGCTTGCACCCGTTGTATGTGAATGTAGAGTATATGACACCCAATCATCACGTGGTGTCTCGACACAACGAAATTTTGCAATGGTGCACACTCGGGGAGAACACAATTTATCTTGAAATTTAAGTGTGGGATCACCTTATAATGCTACAGTCGTCCTAAGCAAAACAAGGTGCATAAAAGGATTAACATCACATGCAAATCATATGTGACATGATATGGCCATGAACTTGTGTTTTTTATCACCATCTTGAAAGGACCGGCATGATCTCCATCGTCACCGGCATGACACCATGATCTCCATCATCTTGATCTCCATCAATGTGTCGTTATTGTTGCTTCCACGACTATTGCTAACTCATAGCGATAAAGTAGAGCAAAACGGCGAAAATAATTAAAGACAACCCTATGGCTCTTGCCGGTTGCCATACTCATCGACATGCACGTCGTGATATTCTATACAATACATGATCATCTCATACATCACATATATATCATCATGTAATTGGCCATATCACATCACAACATACCCTGCAAAAACAAGTTAGACGTCCTCTAATTGTTGTTGCAAGTTTTATGTGGCTGCTATGGGTATCTAGCAAGAACAATTCTCACCTATGAAAAAACTACAACGGTGATACATAAATTGCTTTTCAACCTTCTCAAGGACCGCCTTTGTCAAACCCGATGCAACTAAAGTAGGACAAACAAGCACCCACCAGCCATCTTTGTGCAATGAAGTTACACGTCAGTCGATCAAACCGGTCTCTTGTAAGGGTAAGAGTAAGGTTGGTCCTGGCCGCTTCATCCCACAATACCGCTGAACCAAAACACGACTAAGGGAGGAAGCAATCTAAGCATCAACGCCCACAAACTCCTTTATGTTCTACTCGTGATATCATCTACACATAGACCTAGCTCTGATACCATCGTTGGGGAACGTTGCATGGGAAACAAAAAACTTCCTACGCACAGGCAAGATCTATCCATGGTGATGAGCATCTACGTGGGGAGAGTGGATCCACATACCCTTGTAGATCGTTGAGCAGGTAGCGTTAAGAAACGCGGTTGATGTAGTAGAACGTCTTCGTGATCCAAATCGCCGAGCGTCCCGCGATCCAATCACGATCCGTCCCAATCAAGCGCCGAATGGACGACACCTTCGAGTTCAGTACACGTACATCTTGATGACGATATCTGCCTTCTTGATCCAGTAAGAGGGAGCAGAGAGGTAGATGAGTTCTCCGGGAGCACGACGACGTGGCGGCGATGGTGGTGGAACTATTCCAGTAGGGCTTCGCCTAAGCACCGCTAAAACGATCTAGCGGAGAAACTACGATCTAGAGGAAAGGGTAGCACATCGATGATTTCTATTGTGTAAAACCCTCAATACCCCTAGTATATATAGGAGGAGGGAGGGAGGAGACTTGGCCCCCAAGGGGCCAACCCTTGGTTCGTCTGAAGTGGGAGGAGGAGGAGTCCTCCTCCAGTCCTAGTAGGATTAGGACTCCTTCTCTCCCACTTGGAAACCTTCCTTCTGCATTGGGTTTCTCCTCCCAGCCGCATGGGCCTCTTGTGGGACTTAGTCCAGCCACTAAGGGCTGGTATACCTCCTCCCACAGCCCATATAGCCTCTTGCGTCAAAACACCCCACCTGATACCCTCCCGGCACTCCCGGTACACTATTGATGAGCCCAAAACTTTTCTGGTGACCAAAGCACGACTTCCTGTATATCAATATTTACCTCCGGACCATTCCGAAGCTCCTCATAATGTCCAGGATCTCATACGGGACTCCTAAAAACCTTCGGTCACCACCATACATAACTCTATACTACCTAAACGTCACCGAACCTTAAGTGTGCAGACCCTGCGGGTTCGAGAACTATGTAGACATGACCGAGAAACCTCTATGGTCAATAACCAATAGCAGGACCTGGATGCCCATATTGGTTCCTACATATTCTACGAAGATCTTCATCGGTTGAACCTCTATGTCAAGGATTCAGTTAATCCCGTACGTTGTTCCCTTTGTTCTTCGGTATGTTACTTGCGTGAGATTTGGTCGTGGTATCTCTATACCTACTTCAATCTCGATACTGGCAAGTCTCTTTACTCATTCCATAATACAAGATCCCATGGCTAACTCTTTAGTCACATTGCTTGCAAGGCTTGTTGTGATGTTGTATTACCGAGTGGGCCCTGAGATACCTCTCCGTCACACGGAGTAACAAATCACAGTCTTGATCCATACCCACTCAATAGACACTCTCGGAGATACCTTTAAAGCACCTTTATAGTCACCCCGTTACCTTGTGATGTTTGATACACACAAGGTACTCCTCCAGTTTCAGTGAGTTGCATGATCTCATGGTCATCGGAACAGATACTTGACATGCAGAAGAACTATAGCAATAAACTGACACGATCATATGCTATGTTTATAGTTTGGGTCTTGTCCATCACATCATTCTCCCTGTAATCTGATCCCGTTATCAAATCACATCTCATGTCAATGGCTAGTAAACCTTGACCATCTTTGATCAATGAGCCAGTCTACTAGAGGCATACTAGGGACAAAGTGTTGTCTATGTATCCACACATGCAATGTGTTTCCAATGAAGACAATTATAGCATGGATAATAAACAATTATCATGAACAAGCAAATATAATAATAACCGTTTTATTATTGCCTCTAGGGCGTATTTCCAACACTC
Source organism: Hordeum marinum (assembly GCA_022496015.1). Classification (NCBI taxonomy): domain Eukaryota; kingdom Viridiplantae; phylum Streptophyta; class Magnoliopsida; order Poales; family Poaceae; genus Hordeum; species Hordeum marinum. Next base: position 396,044,222 of record CM039672.1, read on the forward strand.
CTGGTCCTCTAGCGAGTTATCAGGGATATTGGGGTTGCCAAGGTCTCCCGGAGTATCTTCGTCCTTGGTGCCAATGATGGTTTTGCTCCCTTTTTGCCTTTTGACCATTTCTATGGTTTTAGCGCCTTGACGACGCTTCGTCTGATTTATCGCCATTGTTCTTGGGTGTGTTATCTCCATTAGGAGTGTCCCGTATGTAGACATCGTATGTGAAGGTGGCGACCCATCGCCTGATGTGAATGGGGGTGGCAGCGCAATCCTCCTCGTCCATGTATTCTGCCTCCTCGGAAGCATAGTCCAACATGTCGGTTAAATCATCGATAGTGGCTACCAAGCGGGTGGTGGGTGATACGTCTCCAACGTATCTATAATTTTTGATTGTTCCATGCTTTTATATTATCTGTTTTGGATGTTTTATATGCATTAATATGCTATTTTATATTATTTTTGGGACTAACCTATTAACCTAGTGCCTAGTGCTACTTTCTGTTTTTCCTTGTTTTTGAGTATTGCAGATAAGGAATATTAAATGGAGTCCAAACAGAATAAAATCTTCGGAATGATTTTTCTTGGACCAGAAGGAATGTACCAAACATGGAGATGAAGGCAGAGGAGCCGCCGTGTGGGGACAAGCCAGCTGGTCGCGCCTACGGGGGTAGGGCTCGGACCCCTGGCTTGTGGCCACACGACAACCCCCCTAACCCTATTCTTCGGCCTATAAATTCCCAAATATTCCTTGGATAGCAAAGAGAGCCACAAAAATAATTTTCTACCGCCAGAAGCCTCGGTTCCCGTGAGATCCCATCTTGGGGCCTTTTCCGGTAATCTATCGGAGGGGGATTTGATCACAAAGGGCATCTACATCAACTCCATTTCACCTCCGATGATGTGTGAGTAGTCCACCATAGTCCTTCGGGTCCATATCTAGTAGCTAGATGGGTTCTTCTCTCTCTTTTTTCTTCACTATCATGTTCTTCATGATGTTCATGGAGATCTATACGATGTAATACTCTTTTGTGGTGTGTTTGTCGAGATCCGATGAATTGTGGGTTTATGATCAAATTATATATGAATATTATTTGAATCTTTTATTAATTCTTATATGCATGATTTCATATATTTGCAAGTCTCTTCGAGTTATTGGTTTGGTTTGGCCAACTAGATTGGTAATTCTTACAATGGGATAAGTGCTTAGTTTTGGGTTGAATCTTGCGGTGTCCTCACCCAGTGACAGTAGGGGTAGCGAGGAACGTATTGTATTGTTGCCATCGAGGATAAAAAGATGGGTTTTTCATCATATTGCTTGAGTTTATCCCTCTACATCATGTCATCTTACTTAATGTGTTACTCTGTTCTTCATGAACTTAATACTCTAGATGCAGAAGGAGTCGGTCAATGTGTGGAGTAATACTAGTAGATGCAAAATCGTTTCGGTCTACTTGACACGAATGTGATGCCTATATGCATAATCATTGCCTTGGATATCATCATAACTATGCGCTTTTCTATCATTTACTCGACGGTAATTTGTTCACCCATCGTAATATTTGCCTTCATGAGATAAGCCTCTAGTGAAACCTATGACCCCCGGGTCTATTTTCCATATTGTATTTTCAGATCTATTTACTTTGCTTTTCGTTTTAGTTTTATTTTCCATCTATCTCTTTTGGATCTCATCCTTGCAAGTAACCGTGAAGGGATTGACAACCCCTTTATAGCGTTGGGTGCAAGTGTTTGATTATTTGTGTAGGTACAACTATTGGGGCCTTGCTTGTTCCTCCAACAAGATTGATACCTTGGTTGTCTACAAACTAAGGGAATTACTTATCTACTTCGCTGCATCACCCTTTCCTCTTCAAGGGAAAAACCAACGCAATCTCATGAGGTAGCAATAAGGATTTTTGGCACCATTGCAGAGGAGGAAACATAACAAGTCAAGACAAGATCTCTCCCGTCAACTTGCCAATTTCTCGTGCCATTGCCGGGGAGATCTACATCAAGACTACCAAGTACCCATCACAAATTCATCACTTGCATTTAAATTATTTGCCATTTGCCTCTCGTTTTCCTCTACCCCACTTCTAAAACAATTTTCAAAAGAAGAAAACAAAAATATTTGCCTTTTTATTCGCCCTTCTTCCGGATCTCTGTTTGCTTGTGTTGCCATGTGCCTTCTATTTGCTTGCATCTTTGCTTGCTAAAACTCTATTGATATGGATCCTCATCCACTTGCTAATATTTTCAAAAATCCAAATTATGATGAACCAATTGCAAGTGAGGTCAGTGCACTTGATTATCTCTATGAAGTTTTGTTTGAAAATCATGAACCTGAAAATTTTGATGAAGTGTTAAAAGAAGAAAATTATAAGGTGATCCATGATACATCCTTGATTGAAAAGCATGATTGCAATATTACTAGTATGAATTATCTAAATATCCATGATGCTAATGATATGCAAATCTATAAGCTTGGGGATGCTAGGTTTCATGAACATTATATTTTTTGTTCCCCAAGTTTTGATGGGAAAATACATTATGATGATTGCATGCTTGTGCATCATGAAAATAATGCTTTATTTGATAGTTATATTGTGAAATTCCTTCATGATGGTATTGAAAATTATTATGAGGGAGGAACATATGCTTTTAGGAATTTCAATAATATCATGTTTCCTCTCTATGTGTTCAAAGTTTTGAAGTTATGCTTGTTTTGCCTTCCTATGCTAGTTGATTCTTGATCCCATAAATTGTTTGCTCACAAAAACCCTATGCATAGGAAGTGTGTTAGACTTAAAAGTGCTTGTTATGAGATTCATGGTGCTCTCTTGCATGTTTCAATTATTACTTTTTATGTGAGCATCATTGAAAGCGTTATGCCTAGCTAGGGGCGTTAAACAATAGCGCTTGTTGGGAGGCAACCCAATATTATTTTTGTGTTCTAGTTTTGCTTCCGTTTTTGAGTGTTTCACACATTATTACTTCTGTAGTAATTGTGTTTTTATGTTTTAATTATTCTTTGAGCCAAGTAAGACCTTTGGGATGGTCTACGGTGTTTGTTGATTTGATTTCGCTGAAAAACAGAACCTTTTGCGCTCAGTTCCAGAAATTTTATAAATTCACCAGAGCGTTAAATGACTCTGAAATCTTTACAAAATATTTATATATAAATTCCACTGGTTGTCCTAATTTTTAGGAAATTTTAGAGTTACAAAAGTATCCGAACTCGACAGATTGCTATAGACTGTACTGTTTTTAACAGATTCGGTTTTCTTCGTGTTGTTTGCTTATTTTGATGAATCTATGAGTTGTATCGGGGGGTATGAACCATGGATAAGTTGGAATACAGTAGTTATAACACAAATATAAATAAAGAATGAGTTCACAAAAATACTGATGACCCACAAGTATAGGGGATCAATTGTAGCTCTTTTCGATAAGTAAGAGTGTCCAACCCAACGAGGAGTAGAAGGAAATGACAAGTAGTTTTCAGTAAGGTAATGTCTGCAAGTGCTGAAATTGTAAGTAGAGAAGTAGTTTGATAGCAAGATAACTTGTAACGACCAAGTAACGAATATAGTAACAAAAGTGCAGCAAGGTAGCCCAATTCTTTTGAGGCAAAGGACAGGCCAAAGCGGTCTCTTATGATAAGCAAAGTGTTCTGGAGGGTACACGGGAATTTCATCTAGTCACTTTCATCATGTTGGTTTAATTCGTGTTCGATACTTTGATAATTTGATATGTGGGTGGACTGGTGCTTAGGTGTTTCTCTTACTTGAATAAACCTCCTACTTATGATTAACCCTCCCGCAAGCATCCGCAACTACGAGAAAAGTATTAAGAATAAATTCTAACCATAGCATTAAAATTTTGGATCCAATCGGTCCCTTACAGAATAGCGCATAAACTGGGGTTTAAGCTTCTGTCACTCTCGCAACCCATTATCTAATTTCTACTCCACAATGCATTCCCTTAGGCCCAAATATGGTGAAGTGTCATGTAGTCAATATTCACATGACACCACTAAGGGAATCACAACATACATACTATCAAAATATAGAACACATATCAAATTCACATGATTACTTGCAACATGATTTCTCCCGTGACCTCAAGAACAAAAGTAACTACTCACAAATAATAATCATGCTCAAGATCAGAGGGGTATTAAATAGCATAATGGATCTAAACATATAATCTTCCACCAAATAAACCATATAGTGATCATCTACAAGACGTAATCAACACTACTAGTCACCCTCAAGCACCAATCTATAGTTCCAGTAACAAGATTGAACTCAAGAGCTGAACTAGGATTTGAGAGGAGTTGGTGTTGTTGAAGATGTTGATGAAGATTGCCCTCCCCAAGATGAGAGAGTTGTTGGTGATGATGATGACGATGATTTCCCCCTCCGGGAGGGAAGTTCCCCCGGCGGAATCGCTCCACTAGAGGGCAAAAGTGCTTCTGCCCAAGTTTCGCCTCGAGGTGGCGGCGCTTCATCCTAAAAGCCTCCTTCTAAGTTTTTCTAGGTCAAAATGAATTATATACCAGAAGATGGGCATCGGAGGTGGGCCGAGGAGGGCACAACCCACCAAGGCGCGCTTGGGCTCCCTGGCGCACCCAGGTGGGTTCTGCCCACCTGGTGGGGCCCCTCTGGTAGTTATTTGCTCCAATAATTCTTAAATAATCCATAAAAAATCTCTGTGAAGTTTCAGCTTGTTTGGAGTTGTGCAAAATAGGTAGCCTGACGTAGCTTTTCCAGGTCGAGATTTCCAGTTGTCGGAATTCTCCCTCTTGGTGTGTTCCTTGCAAATTATGAGAGAAAAGGCATTATAATTACTCCAAAAAGCATTACTATGGATAAAAACATTATAAATAACAGAAATAAAACATGATGCAAAATGGACGTATCAACTCCCCCAAGCTTAGACCTCACTTGTCCTCAAGCGAAAACCGAAATCGAAAAACATGTCCACATGCTTTGAGAGAGAGGTGTCGATAAAAACAAAATACGGACATAGAAGAATCATGTTGATTTTTATAACAGCAACAAAATTAAACATAGGACTTTGATCATAGAACTTTTATCATATACTTCTCATGAATAAGTAATAGTTCATCACACAATCGAAGTATAAAGCAAAAACTATATTAGAAACCAACAAACTATGTTCTCAGTCAACTTCGCAACTACAATTCATCATCTTTTCAGGAAGGGTCGCGTATCGGAGCCTTTAGGCAAGTCCACATACTCAACCATCATATAGTCTTCTATGATTGCTAACACTCGCCTCGTACCTATGAGCAAAACGTTTCAACCGGACACATAGAAAGATAGGGGCCTATAGTTTCGCCTCCCAACATCCTCACCTCAAGGGTGATGTCAACAATAATAACTCATGCTATCTATATTCAACTAGACATATGTTCCTAGATCTTTCCTCACCACATGATGCTTGCCAAAGGAGAAAATAAAAGGAATAGACAAAAACTTTGAATCTTGCATGAAAGTAAAATATAGGCCCTTCGCAGAGGGAAGCAGAGGTTGTCATGCGCTTATTTGTTTGTATGCTCAATCCCTTAGTGCAAGAGAATGTCACGTTGTATTGCCCCTTAAAATGACAACCTTTATTATGCAGTCTATCGCTTTTATTCTTTGTCATCCAAGTTCGTACAATGCTCAATCTTCTCTTACACTAAATGATCTTACACTTTTAGAAGCAATTTTTATTGCCTTATTGCACCAATGACAACTTACTTGAAGGATCTTGCTCAATCCATAGGTAGGTACGGTGGACTCTTGAAAATAGGATTTGGGTTTAAGGGTTTTTGGATGCACAAGTAGTATCTCTACTTAGTGTGGAATATTTGGCTAGCAAAGGTAGGGCCAAGCATCTCATGTTAAAGGATCTATGACAATATGACTTCTATGTGAATATAAACAAACATAAACCATTAAGTTGTCTTCCTTGTACAATGTCAACAATTTTGGCATATAATATTTTGATGAGGTCTCACAATCACAAAAGATTTCTAGGATAGTTTATTTATATGTGAATCTTCTCTTCCCTTATTAATTCTTTTATGAGTTGCATCATTGACTAATGCTATGTTTGTGAATCTCTAATAAAATTTCTTACTTATACTTTTCCTTATGTGGTGCCATAACCTACCATAGGATTAGTATATGATCTTATTGATTTCTTTACTTTCTTTCATTTCTTTCTTATTTCTTTTTCTTTATTTGCAACATGAAAGTAAAGAAAGCAAAAACTCAAACTAAACATTATCATATAACTTGCACACCATTACAATGATAGATCACTAAGCAAACTCTCAAATAAGAAAGGATCGCACTGAACATTATTTAATCTAGGCAAAAGATTGAACTAAGATAAGTAAAAGAAAAAATATAGTGGGATGATACAATACCGGGGCACCTCCCCCAAGCTTGGCAGAAGCCAAGGGGAGTGCACATACCCGATACTCAGTTCTCCTTTGGTGGTGAAGAAGATGATGGTGGTGAAGTAGAAGTCTTGTCCTCAGATTTCCATGGTAGTGGTCCACCATCATGAGAGGAAGAGTGAGTCTCACGGGTCCTGCAACTAGCAGCCAAACTCATACCTTTAAACCTTGCCTCATTTCAAAGACTTGGTTCTGGAGGTCATAGATCTGGCTTTGGAGGAAGTTGATTTGTTCATTGAAGGTGAAGACGATGTCCTTCATGGTATTGCCATCCACCTTGAGATCATGGGAGAGGTCTGTGATCATGAGTTAATTGGCATGGAGTCCACGCTCCACCATCCCCTTGCACCGAAAGACATCTCGCTCCACAGCTTCAAGCCTAGACTCCACGGTTCCCGTCCCCTTGGGAGAGGGCACATCGCGAAGGTGCAGCACCCCGTCATGCATCTCAATGACCTAAGGGTGCTGCACCACATCCCAAATATATGGGTTGTGTTAACACACGAACACGTCACTATGTACCCTCGACGCCCAGGGTGATGCACCACAGCTCACGTCGAAGGAGGTCCGTCCGGTAGCGTGATATGCAAGACAGTCGGTGGACGCTTTTGTAGACCCGAAACTGTTGGGGAACGTCGCATGGGAAACAAAAAATTTCCTACGCACACGCAAACCTATCCATGGTGATGAGCATCTACGAGAGGGAGAGTGGATCTACATACCCTTGTAGTTCGCTAAGCGGGAAGCATTAAGAAACGCGGTTGGTGTAGTCGAACATCTTCGCGATCCAAATCGCTGAGCGTCCCGCAATCTCATCACGATCCGTCCCGCGATCCAATCACGATCCGTCCCGTGAACTCATCACAATCCGTCCCGCAATCTCATCATGATCCATCTCACGATCTTGATCACGATCTGTCCCGCGAACTCATCACGATCCGTTCCGCGATCTCATCACGAACCGTCTCGCGATCTCGATCACGGTTCTTCCGATCTAGCGCCGAATGGACGGCACCTCCGCGTTCAGCACACGTGCAGCTTGATGACGATCTCCACCGTCTTGATCCAGCAAGAGGAGGTGGAGAGGAGAGAGAGTTCACCGGCAGCGTGATGGCGCTCCGGTGATGGTGGTGGAGTGATTCCGGCAGGGCTTCGCCTAAGCGCTGCGGAAAACCGATCTAGAGGAGAAACTGTGCACCGGTGACACGGGTAGCACGTGGCCGGAAATTCTGTCCAAAAACCACCCAATCCACTAGTATATATAGGAGGATAGGAGAGGAGAGGCAGCCAAGACCTTTGGGTCGGCCGAAATAGGAGGTGGGAGCAATCCTACTTCACCTCCAATCCTAGTTGGAGTAGGATTGCCTCCTATTGGCTGATTTTCCACTTTTTGCTTTAGGACTTTCTCTCATGCGCCATGGGCCTTTGTGGATGTTTTCCCAGCCCACTAAGGGCTGGTTATTATTCTACCACAGCCCATGGACCTCTTGGGGTCGAAATACCCCTCCCGGAGGTCCTCCGGTACACTACCGGCACTCCCGGTACAATACCGATACTCCCGGTACACTACCGATGAGCCCGAAACTTTTCCGGAAACCAAACTGGGACTTCCTATATATGAATCTTTACCTCCGGACCGTTCCGGAGCTCCTCGTGACGTCCGGGATCTCATCCGGGACTCCGAACAACCTTCGGTCATCACCATACATAACTCTACACTACCGAAACGTCACCGAACCTTAAGTGTGCAGACCCTGCGGGTTCGAGAACTATGTAGACATGACCGAGACACCTCTACGGTCAATAACCAATGGCGGGACCTGGACGTCCACATTGGTTCCTACATATTCTACGAAGATCTTTATCGGTCGAACCTCTATGTCAAGGATTCAGTTAATCCCGTATAACGTTCCCTTTGTTCTTCGGTATGTTACTTGCCCGAGATTCGATCGTCGGTATCTCCATACCTAGTTCAACCTCGTTACTGGCAAGTCTCTTTACTCGTTCTGTAACACAAGATCCCGCAACTAACAATTAGTCACATTGCTTGCAAGGCTTATTGTGATGTTGCATTACCGAGTGGGCCCCGAGATACCTCTCCGTCACACGGAGTAACAAATCCCAGTCTCGATCCATGCCAACTCAACAGACACCATCGGAGATACCTGTAGAGCACCTTTATAGTCACCCAGTTACGTTGCGACGTTTGATACACACAAGGCACTCCTCCGATATCTGTGAGTTGCATGATCTCATGGTCATAGGAACATATACTTGACATGCAGAAAACAGTAGCAATAAACTGACGCGATCATATGCTATGTTTGTAGTTTGGATCTTATCCATCACATCATTCTCCTAATGATGTGATCCCGTTATCAAATGACATCTCATGTCCATGGCTAGGAAACCTTAACCATCCTTTGATCAACGAGCTAGTCCATTAGAGGCATACTAGGGACATGGTTTTGTCTATGTATCCACACATGCATTTGAGTCTCCGATCAATACAATTATAGCATGGATAATAAACGATTATCATGAACAAGGAAATATGATAATAACTAATTTATTATTGCCTCTAGGGCATATTTCCAATAGTCTCCCACTTGCACTAGAGTCAATAATCTAGTTCACATCACCATGTGATTCGCATTGTTATGAATCTAACACCCAATGAGTTCTGGGGCTCGATCATGCTTTGCATGTGAGAGAGGTCTTATAGTCAACGGGTCTGCGATATTCAGATCCGTGTGTACTTTTCATATCTCTATGTCAAACCGTAAACACTGCTACCACACTCCACTTGGTACTATTTCCAAATGGCTGCTCCACTATACGTATCCAGATTGCTACTACTAGTCATCCGGATAGGTGTTAAAGCTTGCATCGACGTAACTCTTTACGACGAACTCTTTATCACCTCCATAATCGAGAAACATCTCCTTAGTCTTTTAGTTACTAAGGACAATCTTGACCGCTGTCCAGTGCTCCATTCCAGGATCACTTTGAAACCTTCCAGCCATACTTATGGCAAGGCTGACATCGGGTCTTGTGCACAGCATTGCATACATGATAGAGCCTATGGCTGAAGCATAGGTGATGACACTCATCCTTTTTCTATCTTGTGCAGTCACTGGGCATTGAGTCATACTCAATTTTATACCTTACAAATCAGGCGAGAACTCTTTCTCTGACTGATCCATTTTGAACTCTTTCAAAATCTTGTCAAGGTACGTGCTCATTGAAAGTCTCATCAGGTATCTTGATCTATCTCTATAGATCCTGATGCTCAACAATTAGGTAGCTTTATCTAGGTCTTCCTTTGAAAAATCACTTTTCAAACAACCATTTATGCTTCCCAGAAATCCTACATTATTTCCGATCAACAATATGTCATCCACATATACTTATCAGAAATTCTATAGTGCTCCCACTCACTTTATTGTAAATACAAGTTTCTCGTAAACCTTGTATAAACATTAAAACTTTGATCACCTCATCAAAGCGTATATTCCAACTCCGAGATGCTTGCTTCAGTCCATAGAAGGATCACTAAAGCTTGCACACCTTTTAGCATCCTTAGGACTAACAAAACCATCCGGTTGTATCACATACAACCTTTCCTCAAGTAAACAGTTAAGGAAACGATGTTTTGACATCCATCTGCCAGATTTCATAATTGAAAACACAGCAACTGCTAACATAATTCCAACAGACTTTAGCACCGCTATGAGTGAGAAAGTCTCATCGTAGTCAACTCCTTGAACTTGTCACAAACATCTTTGCAACAAGTCGAGCTTTACAAATAGTGACATTCACCATCAGTGTCTGTCTTCATTTTAAAGATCCATTTGTACCCAACGACCTGCCGTCCAACGAGCAAGTCTACCAAAGTCTACACTTGGTTTTAATACATGGATCCTATCTCGGATTTCATGGCCTCCAACCATTTGTCGGAATCCGGGCCCATCATCGCTTCTCCATAGCTCGTAGGTTCATCGTTGTCCAACAACATGACCTCCAAGACAGAGTTGTCGTACCGCTCAGGAGCAGTACACATCCTTGTAGACCTACGAAGTTCGATAGTAACTTGATCCTGAAGCTTCATGATCATCATCATTAACTTCCTCTTCAACTAACGTAGGCTTCACAGAAACATCTTTCTGCGCTGCGCTACTCTCTGGTTGAACAAAGGTTTAACAACCTCATCAAGTTCTATCTTCCTCCCACTCAATTCTTTCGAGAGAAACTTTTTCTCGAGAAAGGACCCAGTTCTAGCAACAAACACTTTGCACTCGGTTCTGAGATAGAAGGCATACCCATCTGTTCTTAGGGTATTCTATGAAGATACATTTGTCCGCTTTGGGTTCTAGCTTATTATGTGAAAACATTTTCCACACAAGCATCGCAGCCCCAAACATTAAGAAATGACAGCTTAGGTTTCTATCAAACCATAATTCACACGGTGTCATCTCAACGGATTTAGATGATGCCCTATTTAAAGTGAATGTAGTTGTCTCTAATGCATAACCCCCAAAATTATAGTAGTAAAACGATAAGAGACATCACAGTATGCACTATATCAATAGAGCATGACTATGATGTTCGGACACACCATCACACCATGGTGTTCCAGGTGGCGTTAGTTGTGAAACAAATTTCACGTTGTCTTAAGTTGTATGCCAAACTCGTAACTCAGATATTCACCTCCACGATCATATCGCGGTCATTTTTATCTTCTTGTCACGATGATCTTTAAACTTCACTCTGAATTTTCTTGAACCTTTCAAACGATTCAGACTTGTGTTTCATTAAGTAAATATACACTATATCTACTCAAATCATCAGTGAAGGTAAGAAAATAACGATATCCACTGCACGCTACAAGACTCACTAGATTGCATACATCAACATGTATCATTTCCAATGAATCACTTGCCTGCTCCATCCAACGGGGTCCTTTAGTCATCTTGCACAAGAGGCATGGTTCGCATGTCTCAACCGATTCGAAATCGAATGAGTCCAAATATCCATCAGCATGGAGTTTCTACATGTGCTTTATACCAACATGGCTTTTAGCGGCAGTGCCACAAGTATGTGGTACTATCATTATTAACTTTGTGTCTTTTGACATCAATGTTATGAACATGTGTAATACTACGATCAAGATTTCAACAAACCATTCTCACTGGGTGCATGACCATTGAAGGTATTATTCATGTAAACAGAATAACCATTATTCTCTAACTTAAATGAATAACCGTATTTGCAATAAACATGATCTAATCATGTTCATGCTCAACGCAAAACACCAAATAACATTTATTTAGGTTCGTCACTAATCCTGAAGGTAGAGAGAGCGTGCGATGTTGATCACATCAACCTTGGAAACACTTCCAACACATATCGTCACCTCACCCTTATCTAGTTCTCCGTTTATTCCGTAGCTTTTATTTCGAGTTACTAACATTAAGCAACCGAACCGGTATCCAATACCCAGGTGCTACTAAGAGTACTAGCAAGGTACACATCAATAACTCGTATATCAAATATACTTCTGTCGATGTTGCCAGCCTTCTTATCTACCAAGTATCTAGGGTTGTTCCGCTTCAGCGACCTCTCACCTCATAATAGAAGCACTTAGTCTCGGGTTTGAGTTCAACTTTGGGTTGCTTCACTGGAGCAGCAACTGACTTGCTATCCATGAAGTTTCCCTCCTTGCTCTTGCCCTTTTCGAAACTAGTGGTTTGATTAACCATCAACACTTGACGCTCCTTCTTTATTTCTACCTTCGCGGTGTCAAACATCGCGAACAGCTCAGGGATCAACATTTCTTTCCCTGGCATTTTATAGTTCATCACCAAGTTCTAGTAGCTCAGTGACAGTGACTTGGAGAACTACATCAATCACTATCTTATCTGGAAGATCAACTCCCACTTGATTCAAGCGATTGTAGTACCCAGACAATCTGAGTACATGCTCAACGATTGAGCTATTCTCCTTCATCTTACAGGCAAAGAATCTTGTTGGAGATCTCATATCTCGCAACACAGGCACGAGCCTGAGATCACAATCTCTGCTCCTAGAACATCTCATATGTTCCATGACGTTCAAAACGTTTTCCGAGCTTCATTTCTAAGCCGTAATGCATGACGCACTAAACTATCAAGTAGTCATCGAAACGTGCTTGTCAGATGTTCACAACATCTATAGACGACGCTAGAGGGGGTGGCGCACCGAGCGGTGCATTAAGGACATAAGCCTTCTGTGCAGCAATGAGGACAATCCTCAGATCACGGACCCAGTCCGCAATATTGCTACCAACATCTTTCAACTCTATTTCTCTAGGAACATATAAAAATACAAGGGAGCTACAGCGCGAGCTAGTAATCTACAACATAATTTGCAAAGACACTTTGACTATGTTCATGATAATGATTTCAATTAATCATATTACGTAAGAACTCCCACTCAAATTGACATCCCTCGGGTCATTCGAGTGATACATGATCCAAATTCACCAATTCAAGTCCGATCATCACGTGAGTTAAGGTGGCTTCAATGGTGAACATCATTATGTTGATCATATCCACTATATGACTCATGCTCGACCTTTCGGTCTCTTGTGTTCCGAGGCCATGTCTGTACATGCTAGGCTCGTCAAGTTTAACCCGAGTGTTCTGCGCGTGCAAATCTGGCTTGCACCCGTTGTATGTGAACGTAGAGTCTATCACACCCGATCATCACGTGGTGTCTCAACATGACGAACTTTTGCAACGGTGCACACTCGGGGAGAACACAATTTATCTTGAAATTAAGTGAGGGATCACCTTATAATGCTACCGTCGTCCTAAGCAAAACAAGGTGCATAAAAGGATTAACATCACATGCAAATCATAAGTGACATGATATGGCCATGATCTTGTGCTTTTGATCTCCATCATGAAAGCACCGGCATGATCTCCATCGTCACCGGCATGACACCATGATCTCCATCATCTTGATCTCCATCAACGTGTCGCCATCGGGGTTGTCACGCCCTACATGCTTCTACTACTATTGCTACCATAGCGATAAAGTAAAGCATTACATAGCGCTTAATGATTGACACGCAGGTCATACAATAATTAAAGACAACCCTATTGGTCCTGCCGGTTGCCGTATTCAACGACATGCAAGTCGTGAAATTCTATACATCACATGATCATCTCATACATCACATATATCTCATCATGTAATTGGCCATATCACATCACAACATACCCTGCAAAAACAAGTTAGACGTCCTCTAATTGTTGTTGCATGTTTTACGTGGCTGCTACGGGTATCTAGCAAGAACAATTCTCACCTACGCATAAACCACAACGGTGATACATAGATTGCTTTTCAACCTTCTCAAGGACCGCCTTTGTCGGATCCGATCCAACTAAAGTGAGAGAAACTGTCACACGCAAGCCATCTAAGCAACAAGTTGCGTCGAGGGAACCGGTCTCTCGTAAGCGTACGAGTAATGTTGGTTCGGGCCGCTTCATCTCACAATCCCGCTGAACCAAAATACGACCAAGGGAGGAAGCAATCTAAGCATCAACGCCCACAAACCTTTTGTGTTCTACTCGAGATCTCATCGAACCATCAACCTAGCTCTGATACCACTGTTGGGGAACGTCGCATGGGAAACAAAAAATTTCCTACGCACACGCAAACCTATCCATGGGGATGAGCATGTACGAGAGGGAGAGTGGATCTACATACCCTTGTAGATCACTAAGCGGGAAGTGTTAAGAAACGCGGTTGGTGTACTCGAACATCTTCGCGATCCAAATCGCTGAGCGTCCCGCGATCTCATCATGATCATCCCGCGATCCAATCACGATCCGTCCCGTGAACTCATCATGATCCGTCCCGCGATCTCATCATGATCCATCTCACGATCTTGATCACGATCTGTCCCGCGAACTCATCACGATCCGTTCCGCGATCTCATCACGAACCGTCTCGCGATCTCGATCACGGTTCTTCCGATCTAGCGCCGAATGGACGGCACCTCCGCGTTCAGCACACGTGCAGCTTGATGACGATCTCCACCGTCTTGATCCAGCAAGAGGAGGTGGAGAGGAGAGAGAGTTCACCGGCAGCGTGATGGCGCTCCGGTGATGGTGGTGGAGTGATTCCGGCAGGGCTTCGCCTAAGCGCTGCGGAAAACCGATCTAGAGGAGAAACTGTGCATCGGTGACACGGGTAGCACGTGGCCGGAAATTCTGTCCAAAAACCACCCAATCCACTAGTATATATAGGAGGAGAGGAGAGGAGAGGCAGCCAAGACCTTTGGGTCGGCCGAAATAGGAGGTGGGAGCAATCCTACTTCACCTCCAATCCTAGTTGGAGTAGGATTGCCTCCTATTGGCTGATTTTCCACTTTTTGCTTTAGGACTTTCTCTCCTGCGCCATGGGCCTTTGTGGCTGTTTTACCAGCCCACTAAGGGCTGGTTATTATTCTACCACAGCCCATGGACCTCTTGGGGTCGAAATACCCCTCCCGGAGGTCCTCCGGTACACTACCGGCACTCCCGCTACAATACCGATACTCCCGGTACACTACCGATGAGCCCGAAACTTTTCCGGAAACCAAACTGGGACTTCCTATATATGAATCTTTACCTCTGGACCATTCCGGAGCTCCTCGTGACATCCGGGATCTCATCCGGGACTCCGAACAACCTTCGGTCACCACCATACATAACTCTACACTACCGAAACGTCACCGAACCTTAAGTGTGCAGACCCTGCGGGTTCGAGAACTATGTAGACATGACCGAGACACCTCTACGGTCAATAACCAATGGCGGGACCTAGACGTCCACATTGGTTCCTACATATTCTACGAAGATCTTTATCGGTCGAACCTCTATGTCAAGGATTCAGTTAATCCCGTATAACGTTCCCTTTGTTCTTCGGTATGTTACTTGCCCGAGATTCGATCGTCGGTATCTCCATACCTAGTTCAACCTCATTACTGGCAAGTCTCTTTACTCGTTCTGTAACACAAGATCCCACAACTAACAATTAGTCACATTGCTTGCAAGGCTTATTGTGATGTTGCATTACCGAGTGGGCCCCGAGATACCTCTCCGTCACACGGAGTAACAAATCCCAGTCTCGATCCATGCCAACTCAACAGACACCATCGGAGATACCTGTAGAGCACCTTTATAGTCACCCAGTTACGTTGCGACGTTTGATACACACAAGGCACTCCTCCGATATCTGTGAGTTGCATGATCTCATGGTCATAGGAACATATACTTGACATGCAGAAAACAGTAGCAATAAACTGACACGATCATATGATATGTTTGTAGTTTGGGTCTTATCCATCACATCATTCTCCTAATGATGTGATCCCGTTATCAAATGACATCTCATGTCCATGGCTAGGAAACCTTAACCATCCTTTGATCAACGAGCTAGTCCATTAGAGGCATACTAGGGACATGGTTTTGTCTATGTATCCACACATGCATTTAAGTCTCCGATCAATACAATTATAGCATGGATAATAAACGATTATCATGAACAAGGAAATATGATAATAACTAATTTATTATTGCCTCTAGGGCATATTTCCAACAGAAACCCCGCACGCCTGGGAGGGACCCCGTCAGGGAGTGCGGCGGCTATGGGCTGACCTAGGTCGATTCGCTCGCCCCAGAGCCTCGAGATTCGCAGCTCTCAAATGAAGAACAGCGAAGAACGAGAGAAAAACAAAGAACGGAGATGAAAAAGTAGTATAGATTGATTCGTTCGATTTTGTGTTGTTTAATCGGTTGTCACCCCCAACATATATAAGAGGCAGCTGGACTTCCCGTACAATCAAAGGATTCATCTAGGCTTTCCTTACAAGAAAATTACATCAATTCACGTCCTAGAGTCCTAGTTCTAGTTCCACTCGGATTCAGCCCAAATCTGGCCCAATCTTCTGTCTTGCTTCTTGCATGGAACATGGAATCTGCATATGACCTGTGATGGAGACGGTCCAAACATCAAATTTTTGTGCCTCGACGAGGCCAACAATCCGTATGTTGATCACTTTCCCAAATAAAGCCATCTTGAATACTCCCTGAGGTCATCTTTAACTTAAATCGGACTCGATCACGTAGCAGACTGGACTATCCGAGTGTTGAAGCGTCTCTCCAGACAGTATACTATCTGAGATGATAATGACCTTAAAAGCAAAGTTGACCGTTTCGACGTTTCGTACAACTTTCATGTAGAACACTTTTCCATCCGAAGCCATTTTAAGCTTTCAGTCGACCAAAACTTTCACTCGACCGATATTTTTCACTCGGACGGTATTTTTCACTTGGACGGTGATTTTCACTCGGACGGCAATTGCACTCAGCTAGTACTTTCACTCGACCGGTACTTTCCACTCGGACGGCGAATTTTACTCAGACGGCCATTTCACTCGGCCGGCGATTTTCACTCGGATGGCAATTTCGGCCGGACGGAAAACTTTTCACTCGACCGGACGGCAAACGTTTCCCTCGGTCGGCCAACTTTCACTCGGAAATCCCGAGTGGAACTCCAGGCTGATTTTGTTTTGCCTCTCCAGGTTGCATACCACCTTGGATTGAGAAGATTTATATATCAAAACTGATCAGCTCGACGAGAGGAAGACAATCCATGTAGAACATTCCTTCATTCGAGGTTGTCTTGGAGGCATAATGGACCAAAAAGCACTCAAAGCATCTACATGACAATCCAAGTGTGATTTGGCCCTTGAAATGACGCCGAATGGTGATGGCCTAAACATCAAGGTTGTTTCACTCGGCAATATGAACTTTCTCGTATCAAAAACCTTTTCGTTTGAGTCCGTCTTTATTGCATTTTGCACCGTGCCAAAATCAGGTGTCAACACATGCCACCCTGTTTTCGGCAAAGCTAGCATGCCGAAAAATAATGTGCACTATGTTTGTTCTAAGGACGATGTCAACACTCCATCGGCCATCTATATTTCTCAGGGGATAATTATGTATCGGCCATGTTTATGCTACGGGTGATAATCATATATCAGCCATTGCCTAATTTTGCTTCTTGCCACACACTTGGGTTGTACTTCTTCAGATATCGGCCATTGAGAGCTCGAGGTAATAATACTCCTTGTATGGATTTCACTAAATATGAATTTCCAGGAACTATTCTTGCAATCCTGAAAGGACCGTCCCAGTTTGGAGACCACTTCCCAAATTTTCTATCTCTAGAACCAATCGGCAGAATTACCTTCCACACAAGATCGTCAACTTGAAAATTCTTCAACTTGACCTTTTTATTGTAAGCTCTTGCTACCCTCAATTTGTCCTTCTCTATGGCTTT
Source organism: Hordeum marinum (assembly GCA_022496015.1). Taxonomy (NCBI): domain Eukaryota; kingdom Viridiplantae; phylum Streptophyta; class Magnoliopsida; order Poales; family Poaceae; genus Hordeum; species Hordeum marinum. The sequence continues at coordinate 396,062,061 of CM039672.1, forward strand.
TAATGCAGCCAAACGCTTATCAGCAACCTCATCAATATTGTCCATCATCAAATCATAAAAGTCCACTGCCGATAAATCATTTTGTTTGGCTATTCTCAAAGCACTCAAATTTACCTCCACAGGTAAAACAGCCTCTTGACCGTATACTAGCTCATATGGAGTTACCTTCATAGCACCATGCCTTGAGATTCTATGTGCCCATAAAGCCTCAGACAACAACTCATGCCATTTTCTAGGATTATCCTCAATTTTCTTCTTGATGAGCTTAATCAATATTTTGTTGCTAGACTCAGCTTGTCCATTAGCTTGGGCATAATACGGAGATGAATTGAGCAAATTTATGTTGCATGATTCAGCAAATTCTCTAACTTGATGTGACATGAAAGATGAACCTTGATCTATAGTTAATGTCTGAGGAATGCCGAATCCATGAATAATGTGTTCGGTTATGAATTGAATTACTTCCGTATGTGTCATGTTCTTGAGAGGTACTGCTTCAGACCATTTAGTGAAATAATCGGTTGCCATCAACACGAACCGATTCCCCTTTGAAGAAGATGAATGAATTTGTCCAATGAAGTCTAAACCCCATCCTCTAAAAGGCCACGGCTTGATAGTAGGATGCAACATAGCAGCAGGAGCCAACTGAATATCACCATATTTTTGACAAGCTTCACACACTTTATAATACCTGAAGCAATCATTGATCATAGTCGGCCAATAAAATCCAGCATGCCGTAAGAGCCATTTCATTTTGGGTGTCGACCGATGAGTACCACAAATACCTTCATGTACCTCTCCCATAGCAACTCTTGCTTGGTCTTCGTCTAAACACTTCAAAAGAACATCCTCAACCATTCGGCGATAAAGACCATCATCTCTCATCGTATATTTGAAAGCCATACGCCGAACAGCCATGTCCACCCATTCACTCGGATCGCACAAGTAATCAATAATGGGCTTCCTCCAGTCATGATTTTCATCTGCACTAGATTTATTGTTAGTGGCTGAATTAGTGGGCTCTAATTCGGCCTCTCCCATATTAGCAAGACAAGACATCGGCTTCTGAGAAACATGAAACATGCCATGATCAATATGATAACCGGATGCTTGTTGTGCTAACTCATTTGCTCTCGAATTGTCATGTCTAGATATATGAGCAATGCTAAAAAATCCAAAGTAGGAATCGCATCTAGACACTTATCAAGATAAACATTAAGTGATTCGTCTAAACATTGAAAGACTTTGGACACCTGCTGCACTACTAATAACGAATCACCAAAAGCCTCAACATGCATAACACCTATAGCGAGCAACATCTCTACATCGAATAACAATGCTTCATATTCGGCTTGATTATTTGTGCAAAAGTATTCTAGTCGGCATGAGGCTTCAAAAACAGCACCATGAGGAGAAATATAAACAATACCAACACCTTGGCCATTGCTAAAAACTGAACCATCAAAATATAACCTCCATGGCACTAATGAAACAAGGTTTATATCAACATCATGCTTGTCATTAATCCGATGCTCAACAATAAAATTAGCAACAATTTGGCCTTTCAAGGATTTTAGAGATTCATAAGCCAAATCATATTCAATTAAAGTGTAAGCCTAGTTGCCAATCCAACCACTAAGAATTGGCCTATGCAACATGTGTTTAATGACATCGGTTTGACAAGCTACTATGCAGGCACTCGGCACTAGGTAATGTCTTAGTTTTGTGCAAGCATAATATAAACAAAAGCATAATTTTCAATAAATGTATACCTTGTCTTGGCGTCCAATAAGCGTCGGCTCAAATATGTAATAGTATGCTCTCTTCCTTCGGTTTCTTGAGTCAATACAGCACCAATAACACCTTCCTCTACCGCAATGTAAAGCCTGAAGGGTTCTTTATGTTTGGGTGCTTTCATCATCGGAGGAGTGCTCAAATAAGTCTTGATCATGTCGAATGCCTCTTGCTGTTTTGCCCCCCTAGTAAAATCAACATCATTCTTTAACCAAAGGATAGGAGTGAATGCATCAACCTTCCCTGACAAATTAGCTATGAACCTTCTCTAATAATTGACCTTGCCAAGGAATTTTTGCATATCTCTCTTGCATGTTGGAGCCTCCACTTTTTGTATAGCTTCTATCTTTTTGGGATCAATTTCTACGCCATTCTCATGAATAATGAAACCCAAAAACTTTCCAGCCGACACGCCGAATGCACACTTTAAAGGATTCATCTTTAGTCAATATTTTTTCATCCTTTCAAAGGCCAAACACAAATCGGCTAGATGAGATTCAAAAGGATTTGATTTGACAACAATATCATCAATATAAACCTCAAGTAGAACACCGAGTAAATCATGAAAGATTAAATTCATAGCCCTTTGATACGCGGCGCCAGCATTCTTTAAACCAAAGGTCATCACTATCCACTCAAATAAACCAAGGAATCTGGGGCACCGAAAAGCCGTTTTGGACATGTCCTCTTCGGCCCTGAAAATCTGGTTATACCCTGCATTGCCATCAAGAAAGCTAATGACCTTATGTCTAGAAGCATCATTAATAAGCGTATCAGCTATGGGCATGGGATACTCATCTTTGGGTGTAGCTCTATTCAAATCTCTGAAATCAATGCACACTCTTATCTTGCCACAGCCCTTCTTCTCTACTGGCACAATGTTAGAGATCCACTCCGCATACCTGCAAGGCCGAATGAAATTAGCTTTGAGCAACCGACCGATCTCCTCCTTGATCCGGTCATATGTTTTGGATTAAATTTTCTGGCCGATTGTTTGTAAGGTCTAAAACTGGCCTTTATAGGTAACCGATGCTCCACTAGCTCACGGCTTAAACCTGGCATCTCATGATATTCCCATGCAAAGCAACAAACATATTCTTTCAATAGCCCGATCAACTCACCTTTATGATCGTCTTTCAAATTCTTGTTTACAAACATCGTCCTAGGAACTGAACCATCCCCTATATCTATTTCTTCCACTGGATTTGTCGATTGAAAACCCTGTCCTAATTTATCCATGTCATCCAACTCCTCTACAGATTCATAAATATCGTTCTCACTAGACCGATATTCTGCAAGACATTTTTGCAACCACTCAGAATTAGAATCCATTTAAACATATCATACCTTGGAGCCGATTGCCACTAATCGGCTTTAAATAGACAGGGACAAAGCCATTCTTCGTTGTGCTAAGGAAATCGAACTCTAACAAGTCACGTCTCGTCAAGCAAGTAGCATTGGAGTGCTGCCAATCCACCGATGCATCGGCCAAAGCAACACAAGCCGAATTATCCACATGAATTACTTCCACCTCATCATCAACCCACTGGATCAAAAACTGGTGCATGGTAGATGGTACGTACTAGTTTGCATGAACCCAATCACGGCCTAGTATGACGTTGTAGTTACATTGCACTTCAGCAACAAAGAATGCAGTAGCCAAAGTTTTGCTCCTGACTGTAAGCTCCACATACATCACACCTTTGGCTTCAGTTTTCTCTTTGCCTTCAAACCCATTAAGCACCATATTGGTCTTGATTAATTCATCATCGGGCAAACCCAATTTCTTGAAGACCGAATAGGGCATGAGATTCACTACAGCACCACCATCAACAAGCATCCGAGTGAGTGGTGATCCATTGATATGACCTCTGAGGTACAATGGTTTCAAGGTCGTCACTGGTTCTTTTGGCTTCTCGAATATTGCATTTCTGGGGCCAAAATCCAGCGAGCTACTTCCCCTTCTTCATCTACAACATGGAATTCAGTGGGTAAGTAATACACCATATTGATATCCATACCTTCATGAACCATGTAGACTCATAGTCCAACAGATCGTCTTCCTCTTCGCGTGCATCTACTAAATCTGAATTATGTCCGAGTGAAGGAGAAGTAATAGGCGACTAAGACGATGTCACAACTACATCGTCCTGTTTTAGTGGTGTAATTGCTACTATGATAGATGTAGAAGCATCTATGTCTCGCGTTGGTTTGGGCTTCCACACTTGCTTCGCTGGTATCATGGGTCGAGTGACATTAAACAACTCGCCCCTTTGCTTCTCAGCCTCTTGTTCTACCATCTCTTGATTCCTCAACCTCTATAATTTCCTCTTTTGTGTCTTTGTTAACCCTAGAGGACACCACTTTGGTCGAGTGTATTTAGGATCAATTGGCTTCATTTGGCTGGTACTTGCTTCAAGATCATTGGTCGAGTGCTTTGGTGCAATAACAAGTATCGGCTCAGTTGGGTTGCTACGCACAGTCGACTGTTGTGTAGTGAATGTTTCACTGCCCAAGATGAGTGAGCCAGCATTGATATTTTCTTTGCCTCTCCCTGACTCCACTGCTGCAACACTCGGTAGCTTGATGCGCCACTCTTGTCGACTTTTGTGGCTTACAAAGTTTTCACTCGGGCTCACCTTTTTACTCGGATGAAATCCATTCGGATGCTCGACTGAGCAGAACCCACTCGACTGTATTCTTTCATTCAGACACCTTCCACCCGGTGCATTCTTACACTCGGAGGCATATTTTGACCACCCGAGTAATGGACACCAATGTTCAGTCGGTTTTCATACGAGCATCCAAGTCGATCCCAAATAGGTTGTCGTTATTCTTGTGGAAACGGCACCCTTGATCCAGTCGGTTTTGCATACCGACCGAACATATCAGCTGATGGTGACCTTGGTCGCTTCAGGTACGATGACCGATTAGAACTAGAACCGGCCGACTGATTTGCATATTTGGGTAGTAGCATATCAAAAGTTGGCTTGATTCACTTATGATGTACCTTGACTTCATTCCTCTTCCACTTGCCAACTTCTGGACTCTTGAGTTTAACAAATTTAACATGAGTGTCTTGTTGCACCTCTGGTTGCCCTCCGGGTGCAGGATTCTTGATGGTGATCTTGATTACTTCCTTGCCATTGGGTTGCTTGTCAAGCACAACCTGCCTTCCCAAGACTTTGCTGTCTTCCTTGCTTTTCCTAGGCTCACCAATGATCATATTAGTTTTTTTAGCCGATTCGGCTACCTCTGGCCGAATGAGCAACTTTTTCCCCTCCAAATCCAGAGTGTTCATTGGGAAGGGCTGCTTATCAATTTGCATCTCAGAAAAGTTCAATCATCCGTCATTAATGACCAATTGTATCTGTCATCGGAAAACATTGCTATCATTAGTAGCATGAGAAAAATAATTATGATATTTGCAATAAGCATGCCATTTCAACCTTCAATCGACGGTAAAGTGTGAGATATCCTAATGATCTTGGCTTGCAACAAAGCATCAAATATTTTGTCACACTTAGCAATGTTAAAACTAAACTTCATCTCTTCATCACGATTCTTATGAATCGGTTTCAGATCATTGCAAGTAAACGATTTGGCCTTAGATCGCCAAACAAATTCAGCATCATACATATCACCTTCATCGTCTGAGTGATCACTACCATACTCAACCATATTCATCTTAGGACGATCAGTTTTATATCTATGCACCTCCTTGAGATCTTTGCTCTGGCTCTCCTGAGCCAAAGCTTTTTGTAGGACCTGGTTGACACTTAAGAACTCATAGCCTTCTAGCTTTTCCCTAATGTGAGTTTTCAAACCACTAAGCACAAGGTCAACCAAGTCCCTCTCGGTTATCACCAAACTATAGCACCGGTTCTTTGTATCTCTAAATCTCTTGACGTAATCGGAGACCGGTTCATCATTGTTCTGCTTAACCGATGTAAGATGTGATAATTTAAGTTCGTTGTCGCCGCTATAAAAGTGATCATGAAATTTCTGTTCCAGCTGCGACCACACACGGATAGAACCATGTGGTAGAGAAGAAAACCATGAAAACGTCGTACCAGTTAATGATAAAGGAAACAATCGCACTTTCAATTCATTCAGCGAGCCTACTTCACCCAGTTTTGCTAAGTATTGACTAACATGTTCCCATGTGGTTTTTGTGCCTTCTCCATTGAACTTAACAAAATCTAGAATTTTATATCCTGGAGGGCACTGGATAGCGTCAAAGTACTCGGGGTACGGTTTTTGGTAAATCAGATTCCGAGGTAACTCAACTCCAAAATTCTCTCTAAGCATCTTAGCCATCTCTCTCTAAAACTAGCTAAAGTATCATCCGTAGTAGACGGTGAAGCTTGCTGTTTTGGGATGGGAGGAGTAGAATTACTAGCAGTAGGCAGGAACTGTGGCACATATGTCGAACTGTAGTTCAGTTCTGACCGAGTGCTCGCACCTATAGGTACAGCTTGGTTTGGTATAGGTACCGAACGTGGCATGCTCCTGATGGAATTAGAAGGTGCAGCCATAATCTTATTAGTGTGGGTAGGATAGTAATTCATTGACATGGGAGGTGCCGATGAAAGAGGTAAAGACAGATAAGGGTTTTCTACACTAGCAGCCACACCAAAATTAACACTAGACGATTGAGGCATATTTTTCTGCGCATTTGTATTTTCTATGAAAGTTTGATAGGCCAAATTATTACCATCGGCAATACGACTCTCAATCACAACGCACTGCTCGGGAGAAAAGGTAGTACTTACAGGAGGCTTAACCTGCTCGGCTTGAAGAGGACGAAACTTGATTTCTCCAATCGGAGTAATATTGCCTTGGTGATCTTTCTTGAAGTTTCCAAGGAATTCTGCAACTCCTTCTCTTCACATGCCTTCTTGTACTCCTCATAAGCTTGGCGATGATCAGCCGATAGTTCATCAATCTTAGGCTTAATGATGTTATCGGCATCAATCTCGGATGGCTTGGGAAGATCAGACATGATGGTTGATGAGGATGATTGATCTTTAGTCCCCAACGAAGTCACAAAAAAGTGTGTTGACACACAAACACGTCACTGTGTACCCTCGTCGCCAGGGGTGATGCACTGCAGCTCACGTCGAAGGAGGTCTGTCTGGCAGCGCGATACGCAAGATAGTTGGCGGACGCTTTTGTAGACCCGAAACCCTGCATGCCCGGGAGGGACCCCGTCAGGGAGTGCGGCGGCTATGGGCTACCCTAGGTCGATTCGCTCGCCCCTAGAGCCTTGGGATTCACAGCTCTCAAACGAAGAACAGCGAAGAACGAGAGAAAAACGAAGAACGTAGATGAAAAAGTAGTATAGATTGATTTGTTCGATTGTGTGTTGTTTAATCGGTCATCACCCCCAACATATATAAGAGGCATCTGGACTTCCCGTACATTCAAAGGATTCATCTAGGCTTTCCTTACAAGAAAATTACATCAGTTCACGTCCTAGAGTCCTAGTTCTAGTTCCACTCGGATTCAGCCCAAATCTGGCCCAATCTTCTGTCTTGCATCTTGCATGGAATGTGGAATCTTCATATGACCTCCGATGGAGACGGTCTAAACATCAACTTTCTGTGCCTCGATGAGGCCAACAATCCGTATGCTGATCACTTTCCCAAATAAAGCCGTCTTGAATACTCCCTGAGGTCATCTTTAACTTGAATCGGACTCGATCACGTAGCAGACTGGACTGTTCGAGTGTTGTAGCGTCTCTCCAGGCCGTATACTATCTCAAATGATAATGACCTTAAAAGCAAAGTTGATCGTTTCAACGTTTTGATGTTTCGAACAACTTTCATGTTGAACACTTTCCCATCCGAGGCCATTTTGAACTTTCACTTGACCGAAACTTTCACTCGACCGATCTTTTTCACTCGGACGGTATTTTTCATTCGGACGGTGATTTTCACTCAGACGACAATTGCACTCGGCCAGTACTTTCACTCGAACGGTACTTTCCACTCGGACGGCTAATTTCACTCGAACGGCCATTTCACTCGGCCGGCGATTTTCACTCGGATGGCAATTTCACTCGGCCGGACGGAAAACTTTTCACTCGACCGGACGGGAAACATTTCCCTCGGTCGACCAACTTTCACTCAGAAATCCCGAGTGAAACTCCAGGCTGATTTTGTTCTTCCTCTCCAGGTTGCATACCTCCTCGGATTGAGAAGACTTATATATCAAAACCGATCAGCTCGACAAGACGAAGACAATCCATGTAGAACATTCCTTCATTCGAGGTTGTCTTGGAGGCGTAATAGACCAAAAAGCACTCAGAGCATCTACATGACAATCCAAGTGTGATTTGGCCCTTGAAATGATGCCAAATGATGATGGCCTAAACATCAAGGTTGCACTCGGTAATATGGACTTTCTCATAGAAAAAACCTTTTCGTTTCAGTCCATCTTTATTGCATTTTGCACCGTGCCAAAATCAGGTGTCAACAGGTTGATGACGTTCTTGAAGAACTTGTCCTTGGAGGAGCTTGAAGCAGCCATGGTAGATGGGATCTGATGGAAAATAGCAAGGGAAAAAGAGAACAGAGGATTTCTCCGTGATACGATGATCAACAAGTTCGCGAAGTATATATAGATTTTTTTATCTTGGAGGACAAGTACCTGGAAAAAACGGAGTACGGAAGGTTTCCCAGGTGGGCACAATCCACCTAGGCACGCCAGGCAAGCATGGCGCGCCCAGGTGTCTTGTGCCCACCAGGGGACACTTCCTAGGAGTTTCTTTATTTTCAAAATTCTAAAATATTCCAAAACTGACAGAAAATATTTTTGCGGATTTTTCGGAGTCCGTTTACTTACCGTATCACGTACCTCCTTATTTTCACGATTCTGGAGTGTTCCGGAAGGACCCTCTTATGTATTCTTCTGGTGTCAAAGTTTGGATAATATTACTTTCAACATTAATAGGCGTACTTGAGATATAATGCTTTATTCGTTCTCCATTGACAACCTTCGGGTTAGTACCTTCGGAATTACTTATTTTGATGGCACCAGACCGGTAAACCTCCTCGATGACGTATGGGCCTTCCCATTTTGAGAGGAGCTTCCCTACAAAAAATCTAAAACGAGAGTTGTACAAAAGAACATATTCTCCGACTTTAAACTCACGATTTTGAATTCTTTTGTCATGCCATATTTTGACTTTTTCTTTGAATAATTTTGCATTTTCATAAGCTTGGGTTCTCCATTCATCTAATGAGCTAATATCAAATAACCTCTTCTCACCAGCAAGTTTGAAATCATAATTGAGCTCTTTAACTTCCCAAAATGCTTTATGTTCTAACTCAAGAGGCAAATGACAAGCTTTTCCATAAACCATTTTATAAGGAGACATGCCCATAGGATATTTATATGTTGTTCTATAAGCCCAAAGTGCATCATCTAATTTCTTAGACCAATTCTTCCTGGACCTATTGATAGTATTTTGCAAAATTAATTTTATTTCTCTATTGCTAAGTTCAACTTGACCACTAGACTGAGGATGATAGGGTGATGCAATTCTATGGTAAACATCATACTTGGCAAGCATTTTATGGAAAGCACCATGAATAAAGTGTGAGCCTCCATCAGTCATTAAGTATCTAGGGACTCCAAACCTTGGGAAAATAACTTCCTTAAGAATTTTAATAGAGGTGTTGTGATCAGCACTACTGGTTGGAATAGCCTCTACCCATTTAGTAACATAATCAACAACAACCAAAATATGTGTATACCCATTAGAGGAAGGAAAAGGTCCCATGTAATCAAATCCCCAAACATCAAATGGTTCAACAACAAGTGAATAATTCATAGGCATTTCTTGACGCTTACCGATATTACCTATTCTTTGACATTCATCGCAAGATGAGACATACTTACAGGCATCCCTGAAGAGAGTAGGCCAATAAAATCCAGATTGCAATACCATATGAGCAGTTCTATCTCCGGCATGATGCCCTCCATAAGCCTCGGAGTGACATTTCCATAGGATTTGTCCCTCTTCATGCTCAGGTACACAATGTCTAATAATACCATCTACTCCTTCTTTATAGAGATGTGGGTCATCCCAAAAGTAATGTCTTATATCATAGAAGAATTTTTTTTCTTTTGTTGGTAAGTAAAGCTAGGTGGTAAATATTTAGCAACAATGTAATTAGCATAGTCAGCATACCAAGGAGTACTATTAGCAACATTTATTGCAGCTAACTACTCATCAGGAAAACTATGGTAGTGGGTCATCAAGCACATTTTCAAGCCTAGACAAGTTATCAGGTACGGGGTTCTCAGCTCCTTTTTTATCATTGATATGTAAATCAAATTCTTGTAACAAGAGAACCCAACGAATAAGTCTAGGTTTAGCATCTTTCTTTTCCATAAGATATTTAATAGCAGCATTGTCTATGTGAATAGTTACTTTGGAATCAACAATATAAGGTGTATATTTATCACAAGCAAACACAACTGCTAAGAATTCTTTTTCAGTAGTAGCATAATTTCTTTGAGCACTGTCTAGAGTTTTACTAGCATAATGAATAACATTCAATTTCTTTTCAACTCTTTGTCCTAGAACATCACCAACAGCATAATCACTAGCATCACACATAATTTCAAAAGGCAAGTTCCAATCAGGTGGTTGAACAATAGGTGCAGTAATTAAGGCTTTCTTGAGTGTTTCAAAGGCTTCAAGACAATCATCATCAAAAACAAAAGGGGCATCCTTTTGCAGGAGATTAGTAAGTGGCCTAGAAATTTTAGAAAAGCCTTTGGTAAATCTCCTATAGAAACCAGCATATTTCAAAGTGTCTCGCAGTTGTTTTAATTCAAACATAGGATCACCTTTAGGTGGAGGAGGACCTCCAAGAGTTTCAATAGGTAAATTGTGTTTAAGCAGAGGACGTTGTTCAAAGAAAACTTTATCTATTTCATTTCTTTCATGCATATGTAAATCATTTTCATGGTCTAGCAAATATTGTTCCAAAGGATCAGTAGGTGGTACAGCAATAGAAGCAAGACAAATTAATTCATCCTTACTAGGAAATTCTTTTTCATGATGATTTCTACTAAACCTGGAAAAATTAAACTCATGAGACTCGTCACCAAAGCTAACTCCCAAAGTTTGTTTCTTACAATCTATCTTAGCATTAACTGTGTTCAAGAAAGGTATACCAAAGATAATGGGACAGAAGTCATCTTGTGGGGAACCAAGAACAAGAAAATCGGTAGGGTATTTTATTTTCCCACACAAGACTTCAACATCACTAATAATCCCAATTTGTGATACAGTGTCTCTATTAGCAAGTTTAATAGTAACATCTATTTCTTCTATCTCAGTAGGTGCTATGTCTTTCATAATCTCTTCATATAAAGTGTAAGGAATAGCACTCACACTAGCACCCATGTCACATAAACCATGATAACAGTGATCTCCTATTTTAACTGAAATAACAGGCATGCCCACAACAGGTCTATGTTTATCTCTTCTATCAGGTTTAGCAATTCTAGAAGCTTCTTCACATAACTAAATAACATGCCCATCAATATCTTCTTCCAGGAGATCTTTAACCATAGCAATGCTAGGTTCTACTTTAATTTTTTCTTCAGGTTTAGGTGTTCTAATATAGCTTTTGTTAACCACAGTTGAAACTTGAGCATGTTCCTTTATCCTAACAGGGAAAGGTGGTTTCTCTATATAAGCAAAAGGAACAACTTGATCAACATTATAGAGTATAGTTTCTTCTTTAACTGGTGCTGGTTTTTTAATTTATTTTTTAATGGTTGGGTGATATTTAAACCACTTATCCTTAGGGAGTTCAACATGAGTGGAAAATGATTCACAAAAGGAGGCTACTATCTCAGAGTCAAGTCCATATTTAGTGCTAAACTTTTGAAAAGCATCGGTATCCATAAAAGATTTAACACAATCATACTTTAGTTTAATACCTGACTCTTTACCTTCGTAGAGTTCCCAATATTCAGAGTTGCGTTTAATTCTTTCCAAAAGATCCCACCGAAATTCAATAGTCTTCTTCATGAAAGAACCAGCACAAGAAGTATCAAGCATGGTTTGATCATTACGAGAAAGACGAGCATAAAAATTCTAGATAATAATTTCTCTTGAGAGCTCATGATTGGGGAATGAATATAACATTGACTTAAGCCTCCCCCAAGCTAGAGCGATACTTTCTCCTTCACGAGACCAAAAATTATATAAATAATTCCGATCACGATGAACTAGATGCATAGGATAAAATTTCTGGTGGAACTCCAATTTCAAGCGATTCCAATTCCATGATCCAATATCATTGCATAGCCTATACCATGCCAATGCTTTTCCCTTAAAATATAAAGGGAAAACCTTTTTCATAACTTGATCCCTGGGTAAACCTGCAAGCATAAACAATCCACAAATATGTTCCGCATATATCAAGTGCATATCAGGATGTTCAGTTCCATCTCTTGCATAAGGATTAGCTAGTAGTTGTTCTATCATACCCAAAGGAATTTCATATTCAATATTTTCAATAGGTGCATTAGGTTGAGGGGTAGCTAATTGTGGTTCCAGATGAGGTGAAGATACCACGAACAAACTCCTCAATGGATTGTTTTCCATAGTAACAAGTGACAATAAATTTCAGCACACTATATAAATGTTTCCTTACCAACGGTGCTTCACACCCCGCCAACGGCGCCAGAAAATAGCCTTGATGACCCACAAGTATAGAGGATCAATTTTAGCTCTTTTTGATAAGTAAGAGTGTCGAACCCAACGAGGAGCAGAAGGAAATGACTGCAAGTGCTGAAATTGTAAGTAGAGAAGTAGTTTGATAGCAAGATGAATTCTAACGAGCAAGTAACAAATATAGTAACAAAAGTGCAGCAAGGTATCCCAATTCTTTTGAGGCAAAGGACAGGCCAAAGAGGTCTCTCATGATAAGCAAATCGTTCTTGAGGGTACACGGGAATTTCATCTAGTCACTTTCATCATGTTGGTTTAATTCGTGTTTGGTACTTTGATAATTTGATATGTGGGTGGACCGATGCTTATGTGCTCCTCTTACTTGAACAAACCTCCTACTTATGATTAACCCACCCGCAAGCATCCGAAACTATGAGAAAAGTATTAAGAATAAATTCTAACCATAGCATTAAACTTTTGGATCCAATCGGTCCCTTACGGAATAGCGCATAAATTGGGGTTTAAGCTTCTATAACTCTCGCAACCCATCATCTAATTACTACTCCACAATGCATTCCCTTAGGCCAAAATATGGTGAAGTGTCATGTAGTCAACGTTCACATGACACCACTAAGGGAATCACAACATACATACTATCAAAATATCTAACACATATCAAATTCACATGATTACTTGCAACATGATTTCTCCCGTGACCTCAAGAACAAAAGTAACTACTCACAAATAATAATCATGATCAAGATCAGAGGGGTATTAAATAGCATAATGGATCTGAACATATAATCTTCCACCAAATAAACCATATAGTGATCATCTACAAGATGTAATCAACACTACTAGTCACCCACAAGCACCAATCTATAGTTCCGGTAACAAGATTGAACTCAAGAGATGAACTAGGGTTTGAGAGGAGTTGGTGCTGTTGAAGATGATGATGAAGATTGCCCTCCCCAAGATGAGATAGTTGTTGGTGATGATGATGGCGATGATTTCCCCATCCGGGAGGGAAGTTCCCCCGGCGGAATCGCTCCACCGGAGGGCAAAAGTGCTCCTGCCCAAGTTCTGCCTCGAGGCGGCGGCGCTTAGTCCCGAAAGCCTCCTTCAGATTTTTTTCTAGCTCAAAATGACTTATATACCAGAAGATGGGCACCAAGGTGGGCCAAGGAGGGCACAACCCACCAGGGCGCGTGTGGACTCCCTGGCGCGCTAGGTGGGTTCTGCCCACCTGGTGGGCCCCCTCTAGTAATTATTTGCTCCAATAATTCTTAAATAATCCATAAAAAATCTCCGTGAAGTTTCAGCTTGTTTGGAGTTGTGCAGAATAGGTAGCCTAACGTAGCTTTTCCAGGTCCAGATTTTTAGCTGTCGGAATTCTCCCTCTTGGTGTGTTCCTTGCAAATTATGAGAGAAAAGGCATTAGAATTACTCCAAAAAGCATTATTATGGATAAAAACATTATAAATAACAGCAAGAAAACATGATGCAAAATGGACATATCAAGTAGCTAAAGTGGTGATTTATTTTCTTATACTAACGGATCTCACGAGTTTTCTGTTGAGTTTTGTGTTGTTAAGTTTTCAAGTTTTGGGTAAAGATTTGATGGACTATGGAATAAGGAGTGGCAAGAGCCTAATCTTGGGGATTACCAAGGCACCCAAGCCATATTCAAGGATACCAAACAGCCTAAGCTTGGGGATTCCCCGGAAGGCATCCCCTCTTTCGTCTTCAATCCATCGGTAAATTTACTTGAGGCTATATTTTTATTCACCACATGATATGTGTTTTGATTGGAGCGTCTTGTATGATTTGAGTCTTTACTTTTTAGTTTGACACAATCATCCTTGTTGCACACATATTTTTGAGAAGGACATGCTGAATCGTTAATTTATTAGAATACTCTATGTGCTTCACTTATATCTTTTGAGCTACGCAATGTTGCTCTAGTACTTCACTTATATATTTTTAGAGCATAGTGGTGTGTTATTTTATAGAAATAATTGAACTCTCTTACCTCACTTATATTATTTTGAGAGTCTTAAAACAGCATGGTAATTGTTTTAGGTTACGAATTTGGTCCTAATATAATAGGCATCCAAGAGGGATATAATAAAAACTTTCATATTAAGTGCATTGAATACTATGAGAAGTTTGATTACTAGCATAGAGTTTTGAGATGTAAGGATAGTGATATTAGAGTATGCTAGTGAGTAATTGTGGATTAGTAGAAATACTTATGTTAAGGTTTGTGATTCCCGTAGCATGCATGTATGGTGAACCGTTATGTAATGAAGTCGGAGCATGATTTGTTTAATGATTGCCGCCCTTTGTGTGATGGGTCGGGAGCGCGCGATGGTTTACTCCTACCAACCTCTCCCTAGGGGCATGCGTCTAACACTTTGATTTGATGACTAATAGACTTTTGCAATAAGTATGTGAGTTCTTTATGACTTATGTGAGTCCATGGATTATCCGCACTCTAACCCTTCCACCTTTGCTAGCTTATCTAGTACCGCGCAACTTTCACCGGTGCATTACACCCACTTTCCTCAAAACAGCCACCATATACCTTCCTCAAAATAGCCACCATATCTACCTATTATGGCATTTCCATAGCCATTCCGAGATATATTGTCATGCAACTTTCATCGTTCTGTTTTTTTATATGACACGCACCATCATTGTCATATTGCTTTGCATTATTATAAGACATGTAGCATGATGTTTTCAATGTCATTTGCTATGCTAGATGTTAGCACATCCTGGTATCCCACCGGAAGCATTCATATAGAGTCATATTTTTTTCTAAGTTTTTGAGTTGCAAGTAAATAAAAGTGGGATTATTTCCATTATTAGAGCATTGTCCCGTGTGAGGAAAGGATGATGGAAACTATGATTCCCTCAATAGATGGGATGAGTCTGTGGAATTTACAAATAATAAAAGAGGCCCATGAAGTCCAAATAATAATAAAAAGGCCAAAGATTCCCACTAAAATAAACAGAAAAAATGAGAGAAAAGAGAGAAGGGGTAATGTTACTATCCTTTTCCACACTTGTGACTCAAGTAGCACCATGATCTTCATGATAGAGAATCTCCTACTTTGTCACTTTCATATACTAGTGGGAAATTTTTCTTATATAACTGGGCTTGTATATTCCAATGATGGGCTTACTCAAAGTGCCCTAGGTCTTCGTGAACAAACGAGTTGGATGCACACCTACTTAGTTTCTTTTTGACCTTTCATACACTTATAGCTCTAGTGCATCTGTTGCATGACAATCCCTACTCACTCACATTGATATCTATTGATGGGCATATTTATAGCTCGTTGATACGCCTAGTTGATGTGAGAATATCTTATCCTTTTTCCTCACCACCTCCACCATATTCTATTCCACCTATAGTGCTATGTATATGTGTCACGCTCATGTATTGCGTGAGAGTTGAAAAGGTTTGAGAACATAAAAGGTGTGAAACAATTGCTTGACTTGTCATCGGGGGTGTGTATAATTTAGATACTTCGTGTGGGGAAGATGGAGCATAGCCAGACTATATAATATTGTAGGGATAACTTTCTTTAGCCATGGTATTTTGAAGAAAAGTGATTGCTTGTTAGTATGCTTGAAGTATTATTGTTTTTATGTCAACATTAAGCTTTTGTTGAGAGTCTAATGGATCTAGATATTCATGCAACAATAAATAATATTACATGGATAAATATGTTAGGTAGCATTCCACATCAAAAATTCTGTTTTTATCATTTACCTACTTGAGGACGAGCAAGAATTAAGCTTGGGGATGCTTGATACGTCTCCGACGTATCTATAAATTTTGATTGTTCCATGCTATTATATCATCTGTTTTGGATGTTTTATATCCATTAATATGCTATTTTATATTATTTTTGGGACTAACCTATTAACCTAGTGTCTAGTACCAGTTTCTATTTTTTCCATGTTTTTGAGTATTGCAGATAAGGAATATTAAACGGAGTCCAAACGGAATAAAATCTTCGGAATGATTTTTCTTGGACTAGAAGGAAAGTACTAAACTTGGAGATGAAGGCAGAAGATCCACCGTGTGGCGACTGATATGTATCCAACGTACCTATAATTTACGAAATATTCATGCCATGTTTACAATAATTCTATATGATTTTGGTATGATTTTATTAGAACTAACCCGGACTGACGTTGTTTTCAGCAGAACTCCCATGGTGTTGTTTTTGATTTTTGTTTAAAAAATTAGCACATTGTTCAGAACAAATTAGAAATCTAGCAGGCCTATTGCAAAATTTTCAAAAGTAGCACCCCGTCGGTGTATAGTTGACCGAAGAAGGCATTTTCGGCCTTCCGCTGGCCTAAGAATTGTCTTCAATTTTCTGTCAGTCGAAGAGAGGCCCAGCTGGGCCGAAGAGTGGTTGTCGGTGGCGAGCCGACCGAAAAAGCTCGTCTTCGGCCAACCAGCGACCGAAGACCACGAGATAAGGCCGATGTGGTCATCTTCTTCCTTTCGCTGCTTGTCTTCTTCCTCTCTCCATTCTCTCTGTTCTTCTTGCCACCCCGCGCTGATCTCTTCTGTCTTCCACTCATTTTCGCATCCAAGCCTCGGAAATAGTAGATCATAGCCATCCCTTCCACCCTACGGTCATATTTTTTCCATGGGGTAGTTTTTTGCATAGAAGTGAGGAGGAGCCATGGTGAAGTGGTGGTGGTGGTGAGGAGGAGGTGGTGGTGCGTTTGGGGAGGAGAAGGTGCGGCTAGGGGGAGGAGCTACGGCTAGAGGGCTAGCCGGAGTGGCGGTGGTGTTGTCCGGTGGTGCAAGTACTTCGGGATGTGACCGGTGCCGCGGAGTTGAAGAGAGGAGCAAGAAGCAGCGGACACACACGTTGAAGGTATAACAAATTATCTCTTAGTTGGGTAGCTAATTAGTTAGTGTAGCTAAGTCATATAATGAGACGATGAAAATGTGTGACAGGTGAAAATGTCTGAATCAATAAATTTGACTGTTTACTATGGCCCTGAGTTGGGGTTTGATCTTAGCGAGTATAAAAAATGTGTCATGACACTTACAGACCCGGGCAGACTGGACAGTAGATAGTTGAAGTACTGGTTGACAACTAGTTTTGGGCTGGATCCTGGGGTATGTCCTGTCAATATTAAAGTAGTATGGACCAAATCATGTAAAAAATGTGAAGTGGGAGTTGATGCAGATAGATAGGAGCCAGAAGTGGTTGACACTGTTAAGGCATTGAAGAGACCAAAAATTCCACCCATATGCCCTAGTTCAACATGTGGCGAAGGAGGAGAATACCGGACCACCAGAGGGGGCGTACGAACCCGGGCAGGGCAGTCAAGTGGCTAACGAGATTTATTTACCTGGGTCACAGCCAATGGATGTGGATGCTAGGCAACCCGACGAAGAGCCAGATTACGTGGCACACAATTTGTGTGCTAACGATACTAGGTAGAGTAGTCGGTCGCTAATATTAGCTAGTTTTGGTTTTGCTGATGGGGATGAGGAAGGGGAGGAAATGCAGAGGGTGATGGAGGAATATGACGAGGATGGACTGGCCGAGGATCTAGATTCTGAAAATTCCGACGATGAAGTGGAGGTACCGATTCCTGCCGCATGGGATCGGGACCTATCGACCAGTTTCACGGTCAACGATGGCCATGAGACTCCATGGCAGTATCATCTGAACCAAGTCCAGATAGGTTATATGCATGATACAAAGAAGAAATTGAATTATGTTGTGGTAAAGTGGGCTATGTCCATGTAGAGGGTTTTCCGAACACACATATCAAATCGAACAAACTATACCGTGAAATGTGTTGAAACAGGTTGTCCTCGGAAGGTGCACGGGCATGTGCCGAAGTATAACATCCACTGGGTTGTCACTGATGTTGTTCCACATACCTGTGTGAGGAAAAACCTTCTAGTGAATCATCTGAACTTGTCTTCAACTCTCATTGCACAACTCATGTATACTGAGATAGTGCAGAAGAAAGACATGGAAGCAAAACACATCCAGACAGCAGTGAAGGTCAGGTGGGACTATGTCATTCCTTACGGGAAGGCTTGGAGGGCTAAGTAGAAGGCTATGGAGGAAAGGTTTGGGACCTTCTTCGACTCATATGATAATGTTGTGCGGCTCCTTCAAGTATTGAAGGGTAGGAATCCTGGCACTTATATTAACATACAACACACAAGATTGGTGAGTATACCAGATTTGAAGGTGTTGAAGAGAGTATTCTTTTCTTTTGCTATTTGCATCGAAGCTTTCTAGCATTGTCCTCCTGTGATGTTTGTGGATGGCACATTCCTGACTGGTTAGTACACAGGATGAATCCTTACTGCTATTGGTGTTGACTGGAACAATCAAATCATCCCACTTGCCATGGCATTCGTGGGGGATGAGAACTTTCCAAGCTGGATATGGTTCTTGAGGCAAGTAAAAATTGCCATTGTGAAGGACCGACCGAACGTGTGTGTCATTCATGATAGACATGTTGGTATATTGAAGGCCGTGAAGACACTAAGGGACCCAACTGATAACGTATCAAAAACTTGGAAGGACCTGCAGAGTCGGTGGTGCATGCACCATCTTGGGGCAAAACTTTTCTCATAGTTCAAGAACAAGCGGTTGATGAACTTGTTCAAAAAATTATGGAAGCAGAATCAGCCATGGAAATACAATTTTGTTTGGTCAAAACTAGATGGGTTTACTAAGAAGCAGGTTAAAGCCAGACAGAAAATGGAGCAAGATCAGGTTAATTATCAAGGCTCATCACGGAGCTAGAGCAGCCTGTAGCTCTTTGTGACTTGCCAACAATTGACCCTCCTGGAACTAAGAGGCCGAATGGCAAGGCAATAAAGAATTTTACTCAGTGGATAGAGAAAGAGCCTCCCATGAATTGGTCCCTCCTGCATGACACCCATGGAGCTAGGTATGGCCACATGACAACCAACCTTGCTGAGGTGTATAACTTTGTACTTAGAGGGAATAGAGCATTGCCACTCACAGCTATTGTGGAGGCTGTATTCCATGGCACTTTGAGATATTTCAGAGAAAGGCTCAAGTTAGCAAAGAAGCATATTGCAGATCATCCGAAGGCACCTTATTGTAGCCATGTCACGGAGTACATGGCAAAGAACATAGAGAAAGCAAAGAAGCACACAGTCAGACTCATAGGTAATCAGGAAAGGAGGTACAAAGTTCAGCTACCTACCAATGGTTTTGGTACGTCAAATGAGGTGAAGACTCATGAGGTACAAATTGGAACGAAATTTTATCCAACATGTGAATGTACATGCAACAAACCAAAGTTGTTGCATCTTCCTTGCTCACATGTTTTGGCTGCGTGCGGCCAGATTCAGTTGGATGCCATCTCCTTCGTGTCCCCATGATGTCGCTTGAAGCTACGTCAGTATTTCCCCAAAGAGGAAGGGATGATGCAGCAAAGCGGTCGTAGGTATTTCCCTCAGATATGAAACCAAGGTTATCGAAACAGTAGGAGAACCAAGCAACACAACGTAAACAGCCCCTGCACACAAATAACAAACACTCGCAACCCGACATGTTAAAGGGGTTGTCAATCCCTTTCGGGTAACGGCGCCAGAAAGGCACATGGACGGGAGAAAGTTGTAAATGTTGATAGATCGAAGGCCAAATAAAATAAAGTGCAGCAAGGTATTCTTGGGTTTTTGGAAATATAGATCTGTTAATAAATGCAACAGAAAAGTAGATCGCAAAGGCAAATAATATGAGAAAGAGACCCGGGGCCATAAGTTTCACTAGTGGCTTCTCTCGAGAAAATAGCAAACGGTGGGTGAACAAATTACTGTTAGGCAATTGATAGAACTTCAAATACTCATGACGATATCTAGGCAATGATCATTACATAGGCATCACGTCCAAGATTAGTAGACCGACTCCTGCCTGCATCTACTACTATTACTCCACACATCGACCGCTATCTAGCATGCATCTAGTGTATTAAGTTCATGGAGAAACGGAGTAATGCAATGTGACAGCCCAAGTGCTTTCCCTACCTTTATTGGCATGTAATCTCTTGTATGAACCTTGTGTCATGAGCTTTATGAATGATTTGCACCTTGTCATCCATGTGTTGTTTTGCATTCATGCATCATGCATCATTTCATTCACCTTGCCATGTTTGGTTTTTCATGTGTCCTTGAATGATGTGGTGGTTGTGAGTGTGACTTGTGTGGTGAGGTGTTAGGATCATGGATGCAACCTCTACTTCTCTCCCCTCTCTTTTGCTTTTCAACACAAAAACCCCAACCTAATGCCTTTATTCCCATGTTATTTTATAAACAGATTTAACTTGCAAATTAAATTGCTTAAAAATGTTCAAGTGCTAACATATATTGTTTTGAGCATGTGAGTGTTGGCCTTTTATTGTTTTGGGGTTTTATGTAATTGGGGTGTTAAATAGCAGGAGTTGTTATTTTTAATAACAATTTAAATTACTTGGCCTAAAAATCATTTTAACATTTTTATTAAATAGTGCATTTTATTTACTTTACCAAAGTAATTTTGTTTTGCACATAAACCTTTTATTATACCCTGGAGATTTTCTCTTGTGTGTTGGTTTTGAAAAAAGTTTAAAAAACCTTCTCTCTTATTTGTTTTGAGAGAGAGAGCCAGGTGGGCCTCGCCTCTCCCGCGGCCTAGCCAGCTCGAGAAGACAGTCACCTGCACCCGTTCCCCTACCGTCAGGTTCATAGAGACAGAGAAGCTCCGCCGTCCCCCTTTTTCGTCGCCGTCACCGTCAGCCCATGGGTATTTAGCCCCCCCCCTCGGTGTGCGTGCCCCCTAGGCTAGGTTTCCTCTCTTCCTCGATGCCGCTGCAGCTCCCATCTCCCCCTCCTTCTTCCTCCTCCCTCTCTTCTTCCTCCCTGCCAGGTAAGGAAATTTCAGAGAGTTTAGAGAGTGTCACCGGTCGTTGTCGCCGCCGTCGCTGCGTCTCCGGTGGGTCTCGTCCCCGGTGGTGATGGCATGGAGCTCGGGGGTTCTCCCCGCATTCCATTCCCGTCGCTAGGAGGAGAGGAGCACCTCCCCGCGGTGCCAGTTGGCATCGCCGCCGTCCACAAGGAGCGGGTCGTCGCCGGCTCCTTCCTCTTTGTCATCGCCGCATCCCCGGCCCCTTCGTCGCCTCCTTCTCGTCCGGCTCGTCGTCGCCTTCCCCTCGGTGAGCAGCCGGTCCCCGTGGCTCCCTTCTTCCCCACGTAGGACGTTGTCTAGTTGCCGATGTGTCAGTCGCCGCCGGTCGCAAGGTGAGCGCTTGCCGCTTGCCTCCTTCCTCCTCATCGCAAGGTGAGCAGGGGAATGGGACCCCAGTTGTTCCCTCTTACGTGAGAGTCGTTTGCATTGCCGGATCCGCCGTGTGCTCGCTGGAATTGCCGCCGTCGTTGCTTTGTCGCCGTGGTGTTCTGCGGTTCAGTTTCGTCAGTATAGCGTGAGTGTGCGTGTATTAGAGGTCCCGAGCCCCTCCTTTGTTAAGTGTCGAGTGTGTAGCGTAGTGGTGGGCGCTAGGGGAGATGACCAGGTGGTCATGGGTTCGAGCCCGAAGCCTCCCCCATTTTTGGTTGTTTTTCTTATTCTTTGTTTTATTTTTGTTTTTTCTCTTTTGTAGTGTGTATGTGTGTGGAAGCAAGTATGGGTGGCTGTTTTCCTTTTCTGTTTATTTTAGTGAGTGTGTGTATGTATGTGTAGGGTGTATATGAGTGTGTGTGCTTCATGCATACACACTTATGTGTAGTGTGTGTGGTGGTTCTCATGTGCATGTGTATGTGAGTTTGCAAGTGCAAGTATGTATGAGAGGCCGTGCCCGCGGTTATATGGCAACTTGGATATTTGCTTAACACCTGGTTATAGTAAACTTAAAGTAAAATCTAATTAAAATACACCAACTGTGTGAGTAACCGTGATTGTCTCTGCTCGTGAACATGATCTGAGAGAGAACATGGTGGGGTTATGATTGACGTAGGTAAATGTTCAGGATCTCATAGAGGTCATACTAGATTCGATCGATCGTCGTAGGCCACTCATAATTATTTTCATGTTACATAAGTTTAGCCACCATATTTGCTTAGTGCTATTGCAAACTAAACACATACCCCATCCCAACCTTTAAGCTTGAATAGTCTTGGTACCCGGGCGCTTGATTGTTGAGTCCTTGTGGCTCACAGATTACTACAACCCTCTAGGTACAGGAATAGATGAGTACATGCACGATGATCTTACCCAGCTTCAGTGGTAATATGATGAGGAAAGAGGTAGGATGTACGTGACTTACCCAGATGAGTAGAGGACCATGGTCGTGATCTTTGGGATAGCGAGATAGTGTCATTTGCATCTGTTTTATCATTTGATTTCGTCCGTAGTCGGACCCTGTCTTCATCTTGATGATTTGAACTCTGTGTGGAATTGTAATTTAGTATGTGGCGAGTGTAAGACAAACTTGTATACTCATATCTTCTGTAATGTATGATGCAATTATACTATACTTTCTAATGGCAAGATGCGCATCTATCCCTTTCGACACCCTCATGCCTTAATATGGATAGGCGCGCATCTTGGGCGTAACAAGTTGGTATTCAGAGCCATACAACCATAGGAGCCTTTGCTTGATCAAACTTGGCCGAGTCGAGTCTAGTAAAACTATTTTGATTCTAGTTATATTGGAGAGTAGGATTCTTTTTACTCCTCTTCTATGCTCTGGTGAGGTATTCGACTTAGGAATTCTTTATTCTACTCCTCTTCTTGCTCAAAAAAATTTAGGATCACGCGGGTATTTTGGAGTCTATATGATACCGATGTGACAGGGTTCTGTCTTGGTGCCTCTTGTCTGACTTGATTTCTTCCGGGAAGTCAAGCTCTAGGGAATGTTGGCACATCGTTATCGTTCAGCTTCCTTGATATCTCAGGACAGAGAGTGTTTGAAATTACATCAATACTTATCGTGGTGAGATAAGGTCAGAGTCACCAAGTACTGAGGAGGCGTCCGGGGTACCTCCATGGTTTAGTATCGTTGTGAGTTCGAGGATTCGAGTAGATGAATTTGCGAGAGCCTCTGGTTATGTGTTGAAGGATGGATACAGTTGGGGTGTAGGATTGCTAGTTGTGTGAGATATTTCCTCCTTGTATCCCCCACACCGGATTGCATAACCAGAAAGTTTTCGGAAGTTCATAGGTGGGAAATCTTGTAGTTATCTAGGATCATCTTCTTCAGATGTATGTGGGCATGTACATTTGTTCCGAGTGCTTAGCTCAATACTTTTGTGTTATTGCAAGTGGCTTCTTATATCTAATGATGTTACCATTAAACCAAAGAAGCATTCTTACTAATTTTTCAGTAGGAAGGTTGTGTTGTCATTTGTTCAATTTCTTTCAAGCATTTGATTCAGCTTTTGAATTCATCTTATCAATGAGGTGCTGATGCGTTTTGTCCATCTTCGGGATGGCTCCACCAACTCGCAACAATCCGGGTCGTGGTGAGGAGCAGACTGATGTTCCACCACCGCCACCACCTCCGCCTCCTCCTCCAAAAGCTTGGCAAGTTGTGATGGCCGCAACCAATGTGAACACTCAGATGTTGCTCAGGCTGTTTCAAGAAAGGGAGCAACGTCAGCAAGGTTTTCAAGGAAATTTTCAAAATCAACCTTAGTTTGTGATGCTCAATTAGTTCCTTGCCAACCATCCCAAGTCTTTCACCTATTGTGAGCAGCCTTTTGATGCTGATGATTGGCTTCGTGATATGAGTAAGCATTTTGAGTGCAGCAATGTCAGGCCAGAGGACTTTGTCAGATTTGCATCGTTCCAGCTCAAGGGTCAAGTAGCTGATTGGTGGCAGCAGTACAAGGATTCCAGGGGTGATCGTGTTGTTACTTGGGATGATCTCCGTCGTGACTTCAGGGCTCATTACATTCCGACAAGCTTTGTCGAGGAGATGCGTGAGAAGTTCAGGAACCTGAAGCAGGGAAGCAAGTCTGTCTATCAATACAATGTCGAGTTCTAGAATCTAGTCCGCTATGCTAAGCAAGATGTTCCAGATTACAAGGCTATGATCTATCAGTTCAGAGGTGGTCTCAAGGATGAGCTTCTGCTAGGCCTAGTTCTTCAAGAGCCTCGTGAGTTTGATCAGTTCTATCACATGGCTTTGAAGGTCGAGGCAACTCAGCTCAAGTTGGAGAACTCAAAGAAGCATTCAAGGGATTCATATTTGTCTTCTTCCAGCTCTCAGATGGTTCCCAAGCAGCAGAAGCATTGGGTGCCAAATCCTCCTCCATTTCATCCTCCTCAACAGCAGAAGCAGTTCGGTGGTTGTGGTTATTCCCACCCACCCAACCCAGGATTCCAGCAGAGACCCTAGGCGTCCAAGGCAGTTCTTGTTCCTCCTCCAGGCAATGTTCGTCCGCTTTCTGAGGTGACTAGTCACAAGTGTGGCCAGAAGGGTCACTATGCAAACAAGTGCAACCAGCGGCGTCTTCCGCCTCCTCCTCCTGTCAAGCCTCTAGGCAATGCTATGGTGAAGCATAATCCCAAGACCGCAAGAGTGAATATGGTGAATGCAACTGAAGCAGAGCAATCCAATGATGTGATTATGGGTAATCTCTCAGTTCATTCTATTCCTACAAAAGTGTTATTTGATTCTGGTGCATCACATTGTTTCATGTATCGCCCTTTCTTTGTCAAGAATGAGTTTGATTATCAAGATTTGCCTAAGTCCTTGTCTGTGATGTCGCCCGATAAGATGTTGAATTCCAATCGCATTGTTCCGGATGTTTCTATCAAGATGGGCAATATTCTTTTCTGGCTTCTCCAATTGTTCTTGATAATTCCGATATTGATCTCATTTTGGGCATGGACTTCCTGGCTATGAATAAAGATTATATTGATTGTAAAGCAAAAGAAGTCAAGCTGACTCATCCTTCAGAAGACATGATCATTTTCGTGGCTCACGATGACACAATCCATCTCTTTGCTCTTAATGATAAGGGTGAAATCTCGGCGATTTCTCAAATTCCGGTGGTTTGTGAGTATGAAGATGTCTTTCCAGAAGAATTGCCAGGAATGCCTCCACACTGGCCACTCGAGTTCGTGATTGATCTCGAGCCCGGAACTAAACTGGTCTGCAAGCGCCCGTATAAACTTGGCCCCGAAGAGCTGAAAGAGTTGAAGAAGCAGCTAGACGAGCAAGAACGCTTGGGTCTGATTAGACCAAGTTCTTCTCCATGGGGTTGTGGTGTTTTGTTTGTCAAGAAGAAAGATGGCATGGATCGTCTTTGTGTAAACTACCGTCCATTGAACAAGAACAGAATCAGAAACAAGTACCCACTTCCCAACATCAATGAGTTGTTTGAACAACTGAAAGGTGCCAAGGTTTTCTCGAAGCTTGATCTTCGCATGGGTTATCATCAGATTCGCATTCGCGAAGAAGACATTCCTAAGACCAGTTTCGGGACGAGTTTTGGCTCTTATGAGTACACCATCATGTTGTTTGGTCTTGCGAATGCTTCTCCAACCTTCTCAAGAATGATGAATTTTATTTTCTCTCCTTTCAAGAATGAGTTTGTCTTGTTCTATCTGGATGATATCCTTGTGTTCTCGAAGATAGAAGAAGAGCATGCAGAGCATCTCCGCCTTGTGCTTGACAAGTTAAGGGAACATCGGTTCTATGCCAAGTTTTCCAAGTGTGAGTTTTGGCTCAATGAAGTGGTGTACCTTGGGCATGTCATCTCTGCCGAGGGAATTAAAGTGCACCCTGAGAAAGTTGAGGCAATCTTGAAGTGAGAACCTCCTCAGAATGTGAAGCAGCTTCGGAGTTTCCTCGGGCTTGCTAATTATTGTAGAAGATTTGTGGAGAACTTCTCTCAAATTGCTAAGCCTGTGTCCAATCTCCTTCAGAAGAGTGTCAAGTATGTTTGGTCTCCTGAGTGTGATGTGGCGTTCAATACACTCAAGCAGAGACTGACTTCAGCTCCAGTTCTTGTTCCTCCTGAGCAGTCCAAGCCTTTCCAAGTTTTCTGTGATGCTTCTCTTCAAGGTCTTGGTGGTGTTCTCATGCAAGATAAGAAGATTGTTGCTTATACCTCGCGTCAGTTGAAGCCTGCCGAGAAGAACTACCCCACTCATGATCTTGACTTGGCGGAAGTTGTGCATGCTCTAATGACTTGGAGGCATTTGTTGTTGGGTAGACCAGTTGAGGTGTACACCGATCACAAGAGCTTGAAGTACATTTTCACTCAACCCAATCTCAATCTTTGGCAGTCTCGTTGGGTGGAAATGCTTGAGGACTTCAATCCAAGATTTGAGTATACTCCTGGGAAAGCAAATGTCATTGCAGATGTGCTCAGCCATAAGGCGTACTGCAATAGTCTCATCTTGAAGCCTCTTCAACCCGAGCTTTGTGAAGCCTTCCACAAGCTCAACCTTCAGATGATTCCACAAGGATTTCTTGCCAATCTTCAAGTCTCTCTGACTCTAGAAGATCAGGTTCGCCAAGCGCAGCTTCTTGACGCTATGGTGAAGAAAGTGAAGAAAGGTGTGGCCAAGAGCATTCCGATGTATAAGTGCTTTCGCGTTGATGACAAAGATACCTTGTTCTTTGAGGACCGTCTTGTGGTTCCAAAAGGTGATCTCAGAAAGGTTATCATGGACGAAGCACACAATTCTCTTCTATCCATTCATCCAGGCAGTTCCAAGATGTATCAGGATCTCAAGCAAACCTTCTGGTGGACTCGCATGAAACGTGAAATTGCTCAGTTCGTGAACGAGTGTGATGTTTGTCGCAGAGTGAAGGCGGAGCATCAACGTCCAGCAGGTCTTCTTTAGCCTTTGCATATCCGAGAGTGTTCGATCATGTGGAGATGGATTTCGTCACTGGGTTTCCCAAGTCCAAGAGAGGCAACGATGCCATTTTTGTGGTTATCGACAAGCTGTCAAAAATTGCTCATTTCCTGCCAATCAAAGAATCTATATCGACAACTCAGCTTGCAGAGTTGTATACGTCAAGGATAGTGTCTTTGCATGGTATTCCTCAGCTCATCTCTTCTGACCGTGGAAGCCTCTTTACTTCCAAGTTTTGGGAGTCCTTCCAGACTGCAATGGGTAAGATCCGTTTCAGCACTGCGTTCCATCCACAGACAAGTGGTCAAGTTGAGAGAGTCAATCACATCCTTGAAGATATGCTTAGAGCCTATGTCATTTCGTTCGGCATGAAGTGGGAAGACTGCCTTCCATATGCTGAATTCTCATATAACAATAGCTTTCAAGCTAGCTCAGGCAAGGCCCCTTTAGAGATTCTCTATGGCAGAATGTGTCGTACCCCGCTTAATTGGTCTGAAACCAGTGAGCGTCTGATTTTGGGCAATGACATCATCACTGAAGCAGAAGAGATGTGCCATGTCATTCGTGAGAACCTCAAAGTAGCTCAGTCCCGACAGAAAAGTTATTATGATAACAAACATCGGGATGTTTCCTTTCAAGTGGGTGATCTAGTCTATCTCACAGTCTCTCCCATGAAGGGCACTCAGTGGTTTTGAAATAAAGGGAAGCTAGCTCCTCATTTTGTTGGTCCTTTCAAAGTTGTTGGCAAGAGAGGTGGTCTTGCGTATCAACTAGAGCTTCCTACGAATTGCGTGAATGTGCACGATGTCTTCCATGTTTCTCAGCTCTGGAGATGCTTCAAGACTCCTGAGCGAACCATTGACCTCCAAGACATCGATCTCCAAGAAGAGCTCTCTTATCGTGAGCATCCGGTTGCAATTCTTGAAGAAACTGAGCGTAAGACTCGCAACAAGTCTATCAAATTCCTCAAGGTGAAGTGATCTCATCATTCTGACAAAGAATCTACTTGGGAACGCGAGGACCTTCTCCGTTACGAATTTCCAGACTTCTTTCGTTCCTAGATCTCTCGTCGAGATCCTCTTGTAGTGTGGGAGAGTTGTGACAGCCCAAGTATTGTCCCTACCTTTCTTGCCATGTAATCTCTTGTATGAACCTTGTGTCATGAGCTTTATGAATGATTTGCACCTTGTCATCCATGTGTTGTTTTGCATTCATGTATCATGCATCATTTCATTCATCTTGCCATGTTTGGTTTTTCATGTGTCCTTGAATGATGTGGTGGTTGTGAGTGTGACTTGTGTGGTGAGGTGTTAGGATCATGGGTGCAACCTCTACTTGTCTCCCCTCTCTTTTGCTTTTCAACAAAAAAAACCAACCTAATGCCTTTATTCCCATGTTATTTTATAAAAAGATTTAACTTGCAAATTAAATTGCTTAAAAATGTTCAAGTGCTAACCTATATAGTTTTGAGCATGTGAGTGTTGGCCTTTTATTGTTTTGGGCTTTTATGTAATTGGGGTGTTAAATAGGAGGAGTTGTTATTTTAAAAAACAATTTAAATTACTTGGTCTAAAAATCATTTTAAATTTTTATTAAATAGTGCATTTTATTTACTTTACCAAAGTAATTTTGTTCTACACATAAACCTTTTATTTATCCTGGAGATTTTCTCTTGTGTGCTGGTTTTGAAAAAAGTTTAAAAAACCTTCTCTATTATTTGTTTTGAGAGAGAGAGAGCTAGGTGGGCCTCGCCTCTCCCGTGGCCCATCCTACTCGAGCAGACAATCACCTGCTCCCGTTCCCCTGCCATCAGGTTCAGAGAGACAGAGAAGCTCCGTCGTCCCCTTTTTCTGTCGCCGTCGCCGTCAGCCCATGGGTATTTAGCCCTCCCTCGGCGTGTGTGCCCCCTCGGCTAGGTTTCCTCTCTTCCCAGCCGCCACCACAGCTCCCATCTCCCCCGCCTTATTCCTTCTCCCTCTCTTCTTCCTCCCTACCAGGTAAGGAAATTTCACATAGTTCAGAGAGTGTCGCCGGTCGTCATCGCCACCGTCGCGGTGTCTCCGGTGGGTCTCGTCCCCGATGGTGATGGCGTGGAGCTCGGGGGTTCTCCCCGCGTTCCATTCCCGCCGCTAGGAGGTTAGGAGCACCTCCCCGTGGTGCCAGTTGGCGCCACCGCCATCCGCAAGGAGTGGGTCATCGCCGGCTCTTTCCTCTTCGTCGTCGCCGCGTCCCCGGCCAATCCGTCGTCTCCTTATCGTCCCTCACGTCGTCGCCTTCCCCTCAGTGAGCAGCCGGTCCCCGTACCTCCCTTCTTCCGCGTGTAGGATATCAGGTAGTTGTCGCTGTGTCAGTCGCTGCCGGTCGCAAGGTGAGCGCTTGCCGCTCGCCTCCTTCCTCCTCATCGCAAGGTGAGCAGGGGAATGGGACCCCGGTTGTTCCCTCTTACGTGAGAGTTGTTTGCATTGCCGGATCCGCCGTGTGCTTGCTGGAATTGCCGCCGTCGTTGCTTTGTCGCCGTGGTGTTCTGCGGTTCAGTTTCGTCAGTATAGCGTGAGTGTGCATGTATTAGAGGGCCCGAGCCCCTCCTCTGTTATGTGTCGAGCGTGTAGCGCAGTGGTGGGCGCTAGGGGAGATGACCAGGTGGTCATGGGTTCGAGCCCGAAGCCTCCCCCATTTTTGGTTGTTTTTCTTATTCTTTGTTTTATTTTTGTTTTTTCTCTTTTGTAGTGTGTATGTGTGTGGAAGCAAGTATGGGTGGCTGTTTTCCTTTTCTGTTTATTTTAGTGAGTGTGTGTATGTATGTGTAGGGTGTATATGAGTGTGTGTGCTTCATGCATACACACTTATGTGTAGTGTGTGTGGTGGTTCTCATGTGCATGTGTATGTGAGTTTGCAAGTGCAAGTATGTATGAGAGGTGTGTAGTGCATGTGTGTATACATATATGTTGTATATATGTATGTGTTCTTGTGAGTGTGTGTGTGTGTGTGTGTTGCCATATACATATGCATATGCATATATGCATTGTAAAAATATTTGAGCATATGTGTGTGGATGACCACCCACACCCATGAGCATGCATGTGAGTATGTGTGTGGATGAACACCCCCTCTTGGGTGGTATGCTCATGGTTGTATTGTGCTCTTATGTCCTTGGGCATATATAGAGCATGTGTGTGTATGCTTTTGTAGTGTGTGTGGGGGGGTGGGGGGAACTAGTGGGTTTCCCCCACTAGACTTACCCCTTGTGGTATATATGCATGTTTTGTGAATTGTTAGATCATTTCCATTTCTATCTAAATTTCTAAAACTGGTTATGTCTATATTTGCTCATGTGCCTTTTAGAGTAATATATCACTTATAAGAGTAGATGCTATTTTACTAGTATAGTTTGTGCCTTGATGCTTCACATGAACATATGAGTATGACACATGTTTTTGAGGTAAAAAGAGCCAATGAATCCATTGGTGCTTTCAGATTTCACTTTTGAGCAAGTTTCTAAAACTGTCATTTTCAGCTGTGATGCTGCTTTGTCATTTTTGCATGATTTAATCCATGCTTGCTTTGGGGCATGTGCCCACTAGGAAGAGCTAGTGTTTTATATCTATTATGCCATGGTATTTTTGTTTAACATGAGAATCACCCATATAAGTGGGAAACATGCTGCAAAGTAGCTAACTTGATGTTTCTGTTTTCAACATGCTAAATATTTCTGTCTGAGAATCTGCTGTTATTTATATGCCATGAAGAGTGGGTGACATCTAGTTATATGTTGAGAATTAGCTCATGCTTAGTGTTAGTATTTTGAAGTAGATGTTGTCTACTATCACCCTTTTAAATTTCATGTCAAGAGGTGGTCTCTAACCCATTTAAATACTGATGTCAACATGCTACTTTATTAACTCAGTTTCCAGAAAACTGCTATTTTCACGAAGTCCCAGAAAACTATTTCATCATGTCAACTTGATAGCTTCATGATTATTGATGTGTGACTCCTTTGAAGATTGTGTAGTTGGATAACTTGATGTATATGTTATGTAGTCTCTGTCAATATCTTGTTTGTGGCTATGGGTTTCCTGTAGCTCAAGTTGTGGGCTGTGTAAGTTGCTATGTTGTTGTTTTCTGGCAGATTGCTTGTTTTAGTGTTTTATGACTTGTGGGAGCTATACTCCATGGAATTGTTTGATCTTTGAGTCTATTGTGGTTGGTTTTTCATTGCCTAACCAGTGGCTACCTTTTAATGCCAAGAGTTAGCCCATGGTATTGGTTGTCTTGTGTTTTGTCTTCGTACCTTGTCGTGAGCGTATCGTGAGAATCGTAACTCCGTTTCTTGCGTTCTTTATATGCATTTCTATCGATTTCGCCTGATGAATCCATATTTGCCATGTTCATGCATGTTAAAATAACTTAACATGAGGTTCTGTCCAGATTCATTAATAAACAAACTCTGCATGTGAAACATGACTAGTTTTGGATTGCCATGTTAAATTCTTCATAAATGAATCATGCATCATCTTGTTTGTGCATTGCACCGTGGTTGGATGTTTATTGTGGCTGTTTCTATTGGGTAGACGCGAGTTTTGATACTGAGTACAAGGACCAAGAGAGTACCACTACGAGGATCCCGCTACTTGTTCCGCTGAAGAACCAACAGGCAAGATGATCGTACCCGGATCCCGATAGTATTTTTGCTTGCTAGTATCTCACTCTTATCATTACAATTGTGCTACCTACCACTTGATATCAGCCTCCTAATTTCCATGATAGCCTCTAACCCTCCACATCCTTGCAAACCTTTGATTGGCTAAGTTACCGCTGCTCAGCCCCTCTTATAGCATTCTTAGTTGCAGGTGCAGGTTGTTCCATTTGATAATATGGATTTGGGTATCACAACATTTATCTGTCATTTAATTTAATGCACATATATATCTTGGTATTGGTGGAAGGCTTGGCCTTTTCTAGGTGTTTTGTTCTGCTGTTACCGCCATAGTTTCTTGTTACCGGTGTTATGTTTTCATATTTTGCGCTCCTAACATGCTCGGGGTTGTTATGGGGACCCCCTTGTTTATTCGGTTTAGATTAAAACTTGTCTGGCAAGACCCAACTTTGGTACTACATTTGCTAATAACTTAATAAAACTTGCATAGGGCTTTGCAACCCCGTGGATAATTAATCAACCCCTCGGGCGAGTGCTCCTCATGAGTGTTGGTCCACACTAGAGTCGTGTGTGGGGCCAACCCGGGGCAACTCAGGAGATTTCTATCAGGCCACTATATGCTGCGCTCATCCGATCGTGTCCTGAGAACGAGATACGCGGTTCTTATCGGGTTCGTCGACATGTCGGGAGGTCTTGCTGAATTTGTTTTACCTTTATCGAGTGTCTTGCGTGGGGACTCTGACTTTCTTTGGGTTTTCTTGAGGTGTTGGAATTCCTTTGGAATTACTGATGATGGCCACGAGATCAGTGGTCGAGGCTATTCCCGTGGAGTGTGGTTAATTTGTGATGGACTAGTTGGAGCACCCCTGTAGGGTTAAATCTTTTCGAGAAGCCATGCCCGCGGTTATGTGGCAACTTGGTTATTTGGTTAACACCCGGTTATAGTAAACTTGAAGTAAACTCTAATTAAAATACACCAACTATGTGAGTAACCGTGATTGTCTCTTCTCATTAACATTATCCGAGAGAGAACACGGTGGGGTTATGATTGACGTAGGTAAGTGTTCAGGATCTCATAGAGGTCATACTAGATTCGATCGATCATCGTAGGCCACTCATAATTATTTTCATGTTACGTAAATTTTGCCACCATATTTGCTTAGTGCTGCTGCAAACTAAACACATACCCCATCCCAACCTTTAAGCTTGAATAGTCTCGGTACCCGGGCGCTTGATTGTTGAGTCCTTGTGGCTCACGGATTACTACAACCCTCTAGGTACAGGAACAGATGAGTACGTGCAGGATGATCTTACCCAGCTTCAGTGGGAATATGATGAGGAAAGAGGCAGGATGTACGTGATTTACCCAGATGAGTAGAGGACCATGGTCGTGATCTTTGGGATAGCGAAATAGTGTCATTTGCATCTGTTTTATCGTTTGATTTCGTCCGTAGTCGGACCCTGTCTTCATCTTGATGATTTGAACTCTGTGTGGAATTGCAATTTAGTATGTGGCGAGTGTAAGCCAAACTTGTATACTCATATCTTTTGTAATGTATGATGCAATGATACTATACTTGCTAACGGCAAGATGCGCATCTATCCCTTGCGAGGCCCTCGTGCTTTAATATGGATAGGCGCGCATCTCGGGCGTGACATGCAATAAGAACGATGACATGATGTAGACAAGATCTATCTTTGTAGAGATAGACCCCATCATTTTATCCTTAGTAGCAATGATACATACATGTCGTTTCCCTTTCTGTCATTGGGATCAAGCATCGTAAGATCGAACCCACTACAAAGCACCTCTTCCCATTGCAAGATAAATAGATCAAGTTGGCCAAACAAAACCCAAATATCGAAGAAGAAATACGAGGCTATAACCAATCATGCATATAAGAGATCAAAGAAACTCAAATAACTTTCATGGATATAAAAAGATAGATCTAATCATAAACTCGAAGTTCATCTATCCCAACAAAGACACCGCAAAAGAGTTACATCATATGGATCTCCAAGATACCATTGTATTGAGAATTCAGCGAGAGAGAGAAATCCATCTAGCTACTAACTACGGACCCAAAGGTGTGACTACTCATGCATCATCAGAGAGGCACGAATGGAGGTGGTGAACCCCATCTGAGATGGTGTCTAGATTGGACCTGGTGGTTCTGGACTCTGCGATGGCTGGATGAATATTGTGTCTCTCCTTCTAGGGTTTATGGAATATTGGGGTATTTATAGAGCAACGAGGCAGTCCAAGGGGCACCCGAGGTGGGCACAAACCACCAGGGCGCGCCTGGGCCTCCTGGCGTGCCTTGGTGGGTTGTGCCCCCTCGGGGCACCCCCCAGACGCAGCAGAGCCCGTTGTGTTTCTTTTGGCCCATAAAAATCATCATGAAGTTTCGTGGCATTTGGACTTCGTCTAGTATTGATTTTATGTGATGTAAAAAACATGGAAAAAACAGCAACTTGCACTTGGCACTATGTCAATAGGTTAGTACCAAAAAATGATATAAAATGACTATAAAACATCCAAGATTGATAATATAACAGCATGGAACAATCGAAAATTATAGATATGTTGGAGACGTATCACCCCATACTATTTGAAAGAGTTAGTACTAAACACCTGGACCGGTGAGATGACATGGTTTAGAGTCGTCAGCAATTTCAACATGGTAAATGATTATGAGAGAGTATAATCCCGGATCCTACTCTTCGGCGAACCAGTAGGGGTAGACGTAAGGTCTGACGCATCCATAATGATATGGACCAGTCTGAAGCTAGAGGAGCAACCATACAGTGTTTTCTATGCGCAAATTACGGGCATAGGATGAAATATTGTCCCAACCTTAACAAAGACGGTGCGTCCACATCGACGAGTGCGACAACAGGAGCAATAGGCGGACGTGGCCGAGGCAGTACAGGTCGAAGGGGACGACGAGGAAGAAATAACTCAGAAGCTATATAATAACTATGTTTTAATTTCGTAATATGTCAGACTATGTTTTAATTTGTAATATGTCAGACTATGTTTTAATTTGTACTATGTCAGACTATGTTTTATTTTGTACTATGTCAGACTATGTTTTATTTTGTAATATGTCGAACTATGTTTTACTTTCATAGATGTCTTCATATGCGTTGCTTAATGACACGATCGATAGAAAACAGTTGGTTCCGCGCACCCCAAAGTCTAACTGGATGATACACCCTCAATGGGTTGATAGGTATGTTTGCATATAAAGTTTTACTTTTTAATATATAATGTTTGATGCCCGCTAATTGTTAGCTATACATTCTCTTTATTTTGTAGGTTAACGTGGGCTGGACTGCTACCCTTGGCACGGTTGGTTGACGTTACATTGGATGAGTGGGTTGATCATCCGGAGTTGGATGAAGCTGGTGAACCAATGCAGCTATGCAAGAGGCAAATGAAACGCTTCTCTTATGACAGGTCACTCCTTACCTGCTTACTAGATAAATGGAGACCAAAGACACATACCTTTCACTTTCCCTGGGGAGAGATGGCGCCTACTCTACAGGATGTGTCTTACTTGTTGGGATTACCGTTGGCCGGTGCTGCCATAGGTC
Organism: Hordeum marinum; assembly: GCA_022496015.1. Classification (NCBI taxonomy): domain Eukaryota; kingdom Viridiplantae; phylum Streptophyta; class Magnoliopsida; order Poales; family Poaceae; genus Hordeum; species Hordeum marinum. Next base: position 396,097,711 of record CM039672.1, read on the forward strand.
CTTTACAGGAAGAATCTGGCTGGCAAGCTGCATTACATGCACGTTTTATAGAGGCGGTGCCGACTATTGTGGCCTTAGAAAATGATCCTCATGGACCTCATTTTAAGTGGCTGAGCCAGTTTCAGATTGTCGCGTTAGGATACCCCGGACTTTAGTTGTCAGATGCACAGGTTGATCGATCGCTAGAGGCATATATTCTTTGGTTGTTCGGCAAGACGATGTTCACGGAGAACCACGTGACCACTGTCGATGCGCGCCTCATTAGCATTGCACGCGAGATAGCTGATGCTCGTTCCCAGAGGACATTACGCAGAGGAGTTTTGGTTCTGTTGTGTTGGCAGCTACGTACAGAGGCTTGTGCAAAGGTTGCATGTTGAGCTCCCGTAGATCAGGCCTGGTTGGATGCCTGCTATTGTTGCAGCTCTGGTCATATGAGAGGTTCCCTATTGGACGACCCTATGTCTGCATTGATAAACTGTTTGGGTTGGTAGACATGGCAGGGGCTTATGTGCATCAGATCAATGACTTGCCTACTGTGGGATCTGTTTGGGCGCGAAGAGAGGTATTACGTAACCTTTCATTACATTATTTCTTGCCATGCAATACTTTTACTAATGTTTATTTGTTGTCATGCACAGAGACAATATGTCGGTATGCAGGTGAAGAGCTGTTACCCGTCCTTCATGGCTTAGTTTGATGCCTTGCACGATGATGTTGTTATCTGGGAGCGCTACTTGCCACAGGCTATAGCATCTAGGTATCTAGTTGGGATATCTGACTTGTGCACTAGAGATCGGCACTACTGGATGACCAAGGCGAGATTGGTGTTTGACGTGACGGTGGAGGAGATGGCTCTTCCTAGGGTGATGAGACAGTTCGGTCGATGTCAACTGGAGGAAATTCCAGTTATTCCACACATACCGGCACACGTGCACAAGTAAGTAATTCTAATTTAGTTGTCAGCACACCTTTCAGAATTTTGCTTACCACTTTACATGGATGTCAATGCCAGGTTTAGCCGCGTTGGAGGGAACAAGTCCATGGATTACTGGCTTCAGAACATTGGCCCTTATGTTCTAGAATGGATGACCGCTCTAGAGCATATCTAGGATGAGGTTCGACCCTTTGAGTAGGCCAAGTTTGGGTTGTATCTAAAGTGTTACAGGCATTCTATGAGGATCTACCTGGTTCCATGTGCTGCTCCTGATTAGATTGAAGCGCCTCTGACCAGCGATATGTAGCCAACTTCCTCTATTATGGGAACCAGACACCACGCGGTACGTACCAAACTACATCTATTATGGTTCTAATATGTGTACTAATGTCATAACCTGAACATTTACAACTAGCTAACTCTTCAATGTACAGAGTGACTTGACTTGCAAGGTGCGAGAGGAGGTTTTCGCTTTAATGAAGCGGGTTGAGAGGGGGGATACTATCCCACGGCCAGATCACCTCTCATGGTTGAAGCGTTTTGATGATAAGCTACGAGGGATTTACGCAGCAATGACATGTAGAAGATCTTCGGATGTTGTGGTTCCTCGTCCAGCACTTCATCCGCCATGTCCATCTATGCATCGTTCAGAGTCATGGCACATGGCTTCACAGGCACCACCTCCTTCACAACCAGGAAGGGCGTCATGGCATCAACCAACTCCTTCACATCCAGGGAGCTCGGCATGGCAAGAGCCATCTCCTTCACAGCCAGGGAGCTCATCCTAGAATGAGACACCTCGTACACAACCAGGGAGCTCGTCCTGGCATGAGCCACCTCCTACATATCCAGGGAGCTTGTTCTGGCATGAACCACCTCCTACACAGCCAGGGAGCTCATCCTGGCATGAGCCACCTCCTAGACAACTAGGGGGCGACATGGCATCAACAAATCGGGCCAGCTAACTTTAATTATGGTTTTTCTTTTAAGATGTGTATGTTCATTCGCAATTCAATTTGACATGTGCTCCACTACTACAGTCAGCAACCAGCCGCATCATTCCAGGCATGTTGTAGTCGCCGATGCTTATTAGTGATGGTTCTTTCTTAGACGGCTACGGCGATGACGTTGACCAAGCTTCAAACATGTATGACTTCTCTCAGCCGATGTATCATACTCCACCACCACCACCGACACAGGAGACACAAACCGTGACAGGCGAGGTTATGTACGGTCATGGTTTTTGTGACCCTCACCCACCGCATCAGTGCTTATCGCCTTCTGGTCCTCGTAAGAGGAAGGTTCAGACTCGTCGTCGTCCCCAACAGTGATATGATTATATATGTATGAGACATCCATGTTAGTTTTGGACTATTCTCATGTGTGAGGACTTAGCTATGTACCAGACATCCTTCATGTATTTCTTACTATGTATGTATGAGTCATTATCTATGTAAGAGACTGATTTGTTTTCAAGACACTTGTCTACTTCATATTAGTAGTACATCTGAATTAAACGGTACGACTCAACTAGACGGTACAAGATACATTTCCAAACAGACTACAACAAATATTTAAGATAGAAGTACATCTGAATTAAATGGTACGACTTAACTAGAAAAATACATCACACAAACTACATGAAGTCATCGTCGTCATCCTCCGTTGATGCAACACTCTTCCCCTTCAACGGTGCGGTAGTCTTGGACTTCATCGATGTGGTTCTCTTGGCCTTGGTGCTCGGCATGAAGTCATCATTGTCATCCTCTGTTGATGCAGCACTCTTCCCCTTCGATGGTCCGGTAGTCTTGCACTTCGACAATGCAGGTATCTTGGTCTTGGTGCTTAGCATGAAGAGGTTGTCTTCGTCCTCACTATTTGCTCACCATAAATCTGAATTATTTACAGCAATCCTGAGGTAAGCTTCACCCTTATGTAGTTGCTTCTACCATCTGCCATGCAACCTGAGAAATTCTTTCCGTATCTCCTCAAATGTCCTGGGAGGCCACCCACTCCTAGATAATGAGTGAGCCAACTCATTCATTATGGTGTCACTACTGATGAGTTCCTCCCATGGAACTAGTCTATCATCCATCTTGAAATTGGCGGCTAGACGGAGAAGATGATTGGACATACCAGATTGAAAACTACGATCAAAAGGATAATGAGGATGAGACACCTCCACGAAAGGATGGCGGGAGGGAAAGCCGTGAGAGAAAGGGGGAAAGAAGGGCTTGCTCACCCACCCTACAACGGAGGGGGTTATATAGGTTCACAAGAGATGATGGAGGGAAAGAATGGCGGGAGAGAAAGGCGGGAAAGAAACTGGCGGGAGAGGAAGGGAGGAAAGAAACTGGTGGGAGAGAAAGGCAGGAACGAAAATGGCGGGAGAGAAAGGCAGGGAAAGAAAATGGCAGGAGAGAATGGTGGGAAAGATAGTACGATCACTGTGGCAGATGGCTGAAAACAACAGCCAGCTCCTATTCATGCTCTTTGAAGGTTATGAGCACCAAATTGTTGACTTCAATAGACGATGCCAGAAGAAATTTACCGAAACCTTCCTTCTTCAACACCATTCTGCCACCCAAGCCGATAAAGTAGGAACAAGTAATGCTCACAGATATATCATCATCTTCAGAATCCAAAGTAATTTCAAGAGTTAAAGAACCAGTCCTAGGAATTGAAACAAATTCCTTCAAACTCCTCACAACCATGCTAGGAATAACCTCACAATAAACATCAAGTTATATGATATTCATCTTACAAATTTAAAACAATATGCTAGAGCAAATAAAAAATAAATAAAATATAACCAAAACCAAAGCTCACCATATGTTGAGAAATAACATTCATGGAATCCATCCTATGAACAAAAGGAGTACACAATATGTAGTTGTCATCAAAGAGCTGTCACGACATGAACATTTGCTGATAATTCAGACTGGCACCACGACTATAAAAACAATTGTCAACAAGTTCCCTCTGAGTTTCACTCAGATCCTCAAGAGCTACAAAAAATAATTTCACAAACTCAGCAGAGAAGAAAAACGTATACGCTGACACAAAAAATAAAATCAGTGAAACAAAAAACTTACCAACACAGGGTAAAGGGAACAACATAATACCATCTCGATGAAATCAACACCAATCATAGTTCCATGGTGCTCAAGCCTAACAGTCATCATGTCACGATGACGGAGACCATAATCATTCACAAGTTCCTCCCAGGAAGGACCATGGAATTTACTGCTCACCCGACCATGTCTAAACTGAACATGGTATAAGTTACCCTCACTGTTGTGAAGAGAAAGATCAATATATGTGTCACCCCTCCAAATAGCTAAAGCTCTACACTCCTCAATGTACCAAGCAAGATGTGATCTAACATCGCACGGAACATACTACAACAAGAATGGAAGCAAACATCATAATCATATAAACAAAGGCATTATAATACATTACAACCATAACAACATCAACCATATGCCACAATCAGATAAACAAGATATAGAATCTTACAACACGCCTAGAACATTGACGATCCAGCACCACATTGAAGACAGGCGCACTCGAATCAAAGGAAGAACAAGGGGCACCTGGATCTTGGCAAAAGGGGCAAGCCATTACCTGCAAAGAAACGGTGATCACACTTGCCTACTCACCCACCTTGCTGTGGAGGGGGTTTTATAGGGTTAGAACAGAATATGAAGGGAGAGAAACTCGCGGGAAAGAAGGGCGGGCGGTAAAGAAACTGGCGGGAAAGAAGGGCGGGCAGGAAAGAAACTGCCGGGAAAGAAGGGCCGAAAAGGAACTGGCAGGAAATAAGGAAGGGAAAGAAGGGCGAGAAAGAACTGGCAAGAAAGAAAATGCACTATCTGGCCAAGGAAATACCGACAAGGACTCTTTGGTCAACGGAAAACTGAAATAGGTCACATGCAACTTCGGTCAAGTGTTAACGTAAAGTGCATGCACTCTTTAGTCAACGGTTGACCAAAGAGTACTCTTCGGCCAACCAATGACCAAAGAGCACTCTTCTGCCAACCAAAGACCAAAGAGCCCTCTTCGGCCTAGCACCGCAGGTTTTCGATCATCCATTGACCAAAGAGGTAGTCTTGTGCCAATGGTTGACCGAAGAGTGCTCTTCGGTCAATGGTTGACCGATGGGGTGCTACTTTTGAAATTTTTGCAATAGGCCTGCTAGTTTTCGAATTTGTTCTAAAAACGTGCTACTTTCAAAAAAATTGTCATTTTTTGTGCAGAAATAAAAGTTCTCGGAATGGGCTGAAAACTTAGTATGATTTTTTTGGACCAAAAGAGACCCCCAAAGCATTGGAGTTGGGCCAGAAAAGACACGAGGACGCCACAAGCCTGCCAGGCGCGGCCACCCCCTGGTCACGCCTAGCAGGCTTGTCACCGCCTCGTGGCCCCTCCTGACGTGAGACCGACACCAAAAATTCTTATAAATACCCAAACCTCCGAAAATAAACCTAGATCGGGATTTCTGTCGCCCCAAACCTCCAGAGCCACAAAAAACCAATCAGGAGCCCGTTTCGGCACCTTTCCGGAGGGGGAAATCATCATCGGAGGCCATCTTCATCATCCCGACGGTCTCCATGACGAGGAGGGAGTAGTTCACCCTCAGGGCTGAGGGTATGTCCAGTAGCTATGTGTTTGATATCTCCCTCTCTCGTGTTCTTGAGATGGAACGATCTTGATGTACCATGAGCTCTATTGATATAGATGAATCATATGGAGTTTTCCCCTCTCTATGTTCTTGTGATGAATTGAGTTTTCCCTTTGAAGTTTTCTTATCGGATTGATTCTTTAAGGATTTGAGAACACTTGATGTATGTCTTGCGATGGGATATCTGTGGTGACAATGGGATGTTCTATTGATCCACTTGATGTATGTTTTGGTGATCAAATTACGGGTTTCGTGACCTTGAGAATCTATGCATAGGGCTTGGCACACATTTTTGTCTTGGCTTTCCGGTAGAAACTTTGGGGCACTCTTTGAAGTTCTTTGTGTTGGATTGAATATGATGAATCTGAAATTATGTGATGCATATCGTATAATCAAGCCCATGGGTACTTGTGGTGACATTGGAGTATCTAGGTGACATTAGGGTTTTGGCTAATGTGTATCTTATGGTGTTATTTTAGTATGAACTCTAGGGCTGTCCGTGACACTTATAGGGATAGCTCATAAGATTGATTAGAAAAGATAACTTTGAGGTGGTTTCGTACCCTACAATGATTTCTTTGTTTGTTCTTTGCTATTTGTGACTTTGGAGTGAACTCTTTGTCACACGAGAGGGAGTTATATATGACTCAACTATGTTAATATTGTTGAGAGAACTTGAACTAGTGAAAGTATGGACCCTAGGCCTTTTTTCAAGCATTGCAATGCCGTTTTTGCTCACTTTTGTTAATTGCTACCTTGCTGTTTTTATAATTTCACACTAAAAAGCCCTTTATCTACCATCCATATTACACTTGTATCACCATCTCTTCCCCAAACTAGTGCCCCTATACAATTTACCATTGTATTGGGTGTGTTGGGGACACAACAGACTCTTTGTTATTTGGTTGCAAGGTTGTTTGAGAGAGACCATATTCATCCTACACTTCCCATGGATTGATGAACCTTAGGTCATCCACTTGAGAGAAAATTGCTACTGTCCTACAAAACTCTGCGCTTGGAGGCCCAACATGAGTCTAGAATAAGAAGGTTGTGTAGTAGACATCAAGCTCTTTTCTAGCGCCGTTGACGGGGAGGTGAGTTCTTGAGGGTATATATTTAGATCTTGCAATCAAATCATTTAGTTTCTTGTTTTTCACTAGTTTGGTTAAAAGATAACTACAAAAAATGGAATTGAGGTTGCCTCATATGCTTCATCTTTTTAATGTCTTTCATGAAAATGAAGGAAAGGAAAATTGTGCTCAAGTGTTAGAAGAAGAAGTTATTAAAATGTTTGTCACTAAATCTTTGACTAATGAGCATGATTACAATATTGTTAGTATGAATTCTCTGAATATTCATGATGCTAATGATATGCAAAGCCACAACCTTGGAGATGCTATGTTTGATGAAGAAGACATTTTTAGTCCCCCAAATTTTGATGAGCAAAACTATTATGATTATGACATGCCTCCTATCTACGATGATTATTTTGATGACACGTATGCTATAAAGAGTAATGACAACCATGAAACTTGTCATCATAATTTTCATATTGGAAGTGGTTATGTCAATCAAGTGTCACATGATAGTTATTTTGTTGAGTTTGCTCCCACTTGTGAATGAGAAGAAGTTTGCTTATGTGGAGAGTGATAAATTTTCTATGCTTATAGACCATCAAAAGAATGCTTTATGTGATAGTCATACAGTTGAATTCCTTCATGATGCTACTGAAAATTATATGAGGGAGGAACATATGCTTGTAGGAATTGCAAAAATATCAAGTTTCCTCTCTATGTGTTCAAAGTTTTGAATTTATGCTTGTTTTGCCTTCCTAAGCTAGTTGATTCTTGCTCCCATAAAATGTTTGCTCACAAAATCCCTATGCATGGGAAGTGTGTTAGACTTAAATGTGCTTTTCATGAGATTCATGATGGTCTTTTGCATGTTTCAAATATTATTCCTATGTGAGCATCATTGAAATCATCATGCCTAGCTAAACATTAAAGAAAAGCGCTTGTTGGGACACAACCCAACATTTTTTTCCTTCTGTTTTTGTGTGTTCACATGATTAAGCTACTGTAGTAATCATGTTTTGTGTCTTTTATTTTAATTAAGTGCCAAGTAAAGCCTAAGGGGATAGTGTGGATACATGCTTGTATGACTCTGTGCAAAAACAGAAAGTTTTGCGTCCAGTATATAAATTGTATGATTTTACTGATGTGCCAAACAATTTTGAAATATTTACACAACACTTCTCTGTAAATTCCTTGAGTTTTCCTAATTTTTCGGAATTTTCAGAGTCAGGGAAGTATGGTGATCATTCAGATCTTTACAGACTGTTCTATTTTTGACAGATTCTGTTTTGCATGCATAGTTTGCTTGTTTTTCAAGTGTTCCTATAGCTTATATTGAGTGATATAAATTATGGTAATGATATAATACAGTAGGCATGATTTGGTAACAATTATGAATCTTGTCTTGACAGTACCTAAGTGAATTATCTATATTTACTACACTAACCCATCTCACGAAGTTCCGTTAAGTTTTGTGTGATTGAAGTTTTCAAGTTTTGGGTGAGACACCAATATGAGGAGAACAAGGAGTGAAAATAACCAAATATTGGTGATTTCCAAGTCACACCCAAGGTAATATTCAAGGAAAACTCAAGCGTCTAAGCTTGGGGATGCCCCGGAAGGCATCCCCTCTTTCATTTTCAACACTATCGATATATCTTACTTGGAGCTATATTTTTATTCATCACATAATATGAGTTTTGCTTGGATCATCATTCTATTTTGTTGTTCTATTTTAGGTGTTATTTATAATCTTGTTTTTCAATAAAAATTTCCAAGAATTGCCTTTAGGATGCTTAAATTGCATGTTTGATGTTGCTGTGTAAAAACAGAAACTTCTCCTGTAGTGTTTGAATTTTAATATTTTACTCGAATGTGGAAAGTTTCTGAAATTTCTACATAGTGTTTTCATATAAATTTATAGCGTGTCATCAATTTTCATAATTTTTTGAGTTACATAAGTACACTGGTTTATACATTTCTACAGACTGTTCTGTTTGGACAGATTGCTATCATAATTTTGTTATCTACTTATCCTAGAGTTTCCATAGCCTATATTCGTAGATATAAATTGTGGAAATGATACTATACAGTACCTATTGTTTGAAAATCATTGTGCAACTTGTCTTTGCAGTACATGAAGTGTTAATTTGTTCTTATGTGTACTAACCTATCTTACGAGTTCTTTTCGAGTTTTGTGTGGATGAAGTTTTTGAGAATAGGTGACACGATGATATGAGAGGATTGAACAAGATACAAAAGCTCAATCTTGGGTATGCACAAGGCACCCCAAGTAAATATTTCAAGAAGTCTCAAGAATCTAAGCTTGGGCATGCTACGCATCCCACCTCTCTTCATCAACAATTATCGGTTAGCCTATGTTGAGCCTAAATTTTTACTTGTCCACATGATATGTGCTATTCTTGGAGTGATATTTTTCTTTTACTTGTTGTTTAAATAAAATACTCAGATAATAAAATATTTATTGAGATAGAGAGAGAGAGAAAGTCCTCACATAGATACTTGATTGCCTACCTACTCATTGATCTTCACTTATACGTTTTGGAGTAGTTTTGTCATTTACTCTCGTGCTTCACTTATATCCTATAAGTAAATTGTTGAATGAATTGAACATCATAAATCTTAAATTATATCTGTTTTATATGCTTATACCATGGGGAGTAATATTGAAAAATAGCAAACACCGCATTGGTCACTTGAACAATTCATGAAAGAATACTGAACGAAGAGAGATTTAACATATAAATATACTATCTTGGACAGCTTCTATGATTGTGAATACCCATTAATTATTTTCAAACTTGAGCAAATTAGTTAAAGTTGGACAAGGAAGACAATGTAATGAGTTATGCTTGGGTATATTTGTATAGAAGTTATATTGTTATGGATCCTCCAACATGTGGTGCTTGCTTCCACCTCGTATTAGCCAAAACTTCCGCATCGAGTAGAAATACTACTTGTGCATCCAAACACCCTGAAACCCAAAGTTGTTCCATATGAATCCACCAGACCTACCTATATGCGGTATTTGCCTATCGTTCCAAGTAAATTTGCATGTGCAAACTCTAGACCTTCAACTAATATTCTGTTTTGTATGCCCAAATTGCTCATATAGTAACTAGGGGCTATCAGTATCTTCCATGCTAGGTGGGTTATTCTCACGATATGTGTCTATTCACTATCATTCACGAGAAAGTGGCTAGTAATAGGGATTCCTAGTCCCAAAATCAAAACAAAAAATGCAAATAATTAAAAAAAACTCCCCCAGGAATGTTGTTGGTATGGGTGGTACCCGTGGATTCAGCTCGCCGTCGAGTGTGATTGAATGGTGGAGGGGGGTTAATAACATTACCATTCTGTTTGGGAACCTCCTATAATGTATCTAGCATGGAAGATACCGAGATCTCTCGATTGTTATGGTGACAATGAAAGCATATCACCCAAAATTCTTATTCATCTCTATTTTAAAAGCTCGAGCTCTGGCACCTCTGCAAATCAATGCTTCCCTCAGCGAAGGTCTATCTTTTACTTTCATGTACTTACCTTTATGCAAGAGTCATGGTGATCTTTACCACTTCCTATATTTTGCCTTTTTCTCTTGGCAAGCGTCATGTGTTGGGGAAATATCCAAGCAGATATGGCCATTCAAATATATTTGATCATGAATTATTATTGTTGACAATTATCTATATGATAAATAAGTTGGGAGGCAACACTTTAAGCCCCTATCTTTCTTTGTGTTCGACGGATGTCATTTGCTCTAAAATATGCTTTGAGTGTTAGCAATCATGGAAGACTATATGATAGTTGAGTATGTGGAATTTGCTAAATCAAAGCTCTTACATAGACTCTTCCTTAAAATAAGATGAATTGCAATATTTTGGTGACTGAAAGCATAATTTGTTAGTCTATATTTTAACATGTGGATAGCTTGTTATTTCATCATGAGAAGTTTTATGAGATAACTAATCTTTATGATATATAATGATGCTAGAAAAAGTCTTGGAACTATCATTGACGGTCTCCATGATGAGGAGGGAGTAGTTCACCCTCAGGGCTGAGTGTATGTACCAGTAGCTATGTGTTTGATCTCTCTCTCTCTCTTGTGTTCTTGAGATGGCATGATCTTGATGTACCGCAAGCTTTATTGATATAGATGAGTCATATGGAGCTTTCCCCTCACTATGTTCTTGTGATGAATTGATTTTTCCCTTTGAAGTTTTCTTATCGGATTGAGTCTTTAAGAATTTGAGAACACTTGATGTATGTCTTGTGATGGGATATCCGTGGTGACAATGGGATGTTCTATTGATCCACTTGATGTATGTTTTGGTGATTAACTTGAGGGTTCCATGACCTTGGGAATCTATGCATAGGGGTTGGCACAAGTTTTTGTCTTGACTTTCTGGTAGAAACTTTGGGGCACTCTTTTAAGTTCTTTGTGTTGGATTGAATATGATGAATCTGAAATTATGTGATGCATATCGTATAATCAACCCATGGGTACTTGTGGTGACATTGGAGTATCTAGGTGACATTAGGGTTATGGTTGATATGTTTCTTAAGGTGTTATTTTAGTATGAACTCTAGGGCTTTCCGTGACACTTATAGGGATAGCTCATAAGATTGATTAGAAAAGATAACTTTGAGGTGGTTTCATCCCTAGCAATAATTTCTTCGTTTTTTCTCTTCTATTTGTGACTTTGGAGTGAACTCTTTGTCGTGCGAGAGGGACTTATATATCACTCAACTATGTTAATATTGTTGAGAGAACTTGCACTAGTGAAAGTATGGACCCTAGGCCTTGTTTTCAAGCATTGCAATACCGTTTTTGCTCACTTTTGTTACTTGCTACCTTGCTGTTTTTATATTTTCAGACTACAAAAACCTTTATCTACCATCCATATTACACTTGTATCACCATCTCTTCGCCGAACTAGTGCACCTATACAATTTACCATTGTATTGGGTGTGTTGGGGACACAAGAGACTCTTTGTTATTTGGTTGCGGGGTTGTTTGAGAGAGGCCATCTTCATCCTACACCTCCCATGGATTGATAAACCTTAGTTCATCCACTTGAGGGGAAATTCCTACTGTCCTACAAAACTCTGCGCTTGGAGGCCCTACACGAGTCTACAAAGAAGAAGGTTGTGTAGTAGACATCAACGACAAGCCAACTGGCTGCGCCCAGGGGGGTAGGTCGCGGGCCCCTGGCTTTTAGCAACACGACAGCCCCCCTAACTCTATTCTTTGGCCTATATATTCCCACATATTTCCACGATACCGCAGAGAGCCACAAAAATACTTTTCCGCTGCCATAAGCCTCGATTCCTGTGAGATCCCATCTTGGGGCCTTTTCCGGTAATCTCCCGGAGGGGGATTCAATCATGGAGGGCATCTACATCAACTCCATTTCCCCTCCGATGATGTGTGATTAGTCCACCACAGACCTTCGGGTCCATAGCTAGTAGCTAGATGGCTTCTTCTCTCTCTTTGTTCTTCAATACCATGTTCTTCATGAACTTCATGGAGATCTATCCGATGTAATACTCTTTTGCGGTGTGATTGTCGAGATCCGATGAATTGTGGGTTTATGATCAAATTATCTTTGAATGTGATTTGAGTCTTTTCTTAATTCTTATATGGAGGATTTCATATATTTGCAAGTCTCTTCGAGTTATTGGTTTGGTTTGGCCAACTAGATTGGTAATTCTTGCAATGGGAGAAGTACTTAGTTTTGGGTTCAATCTTGTGGTGTCCTCACCCAGTGACAGTAGGGGTAGCGAGGCACATATTGTATTGTTGACATAGAGGATAAAAAGATGGGGTTTTCATCATATTTCTTGAGTCTATCCCTCTACATCATGTCATGTTACTTAATGTGTTACTCTGTTCTTCATGAACTTAATACTCTAGATGCAGGCAGGAGTCGGGCGATGTGTGGAGTAATAGTAGTAGATGCAGAACCATTTCAGTCTACTTGACACGGACGTGATGCCTACATGCATAATCATTGCCTTGGATATCGTCATAACTATGCATTTTTCTATCAATTGCTCGACGGTAATTTGTTCACCCACTGTAATATTTGCCTTCATGAGAGAAGCCTCTAGTGAAACCTATGGCCCTCGGGCCAATTTTCCATATTATATTTTCAGATCTATTTACTTTGCTTTTTGTTTTAGTTTTATTTTCCATCTATCTCTTTTGGATCTCATCCTTGCAAGTAACCGTGAAGGGATTGACAACCCCTTTATAGCGTTGGGTGCAAGTGTTTGATTATTTTTGTAGGTACAACTATTGGGGCCTTGCTTGTTCCTCCTACTGGATTGATACCTTAGTTCTCAACAAACTAAGGGAAATACTTATCTACTTCGCTGCATCACCCTTTCCTCTTTAAGGGAAAAACCAATGCAAGCTCAAGAGGTAGCAGTGGGTGGGACAAAAAAAATCGTCCTGACCCGCCCTGTAACCGATTTGAGAATAGATCAGGATTGGAACGTCTGTAATCTTCATCGACGAGATCCGATCTATGGCCTCGTTGAGTGTCGAGAGCTCAATCGGATCAATCTGTTCGGAGTTCTTGGGGTAAACCTCCAAAGTGACCGGGAGAGAAGAGTGTTTGGAAAGAGCGGGTATCCGGACGTCAGGCATTATGGCCGAATCCGGGATAGGGGTCTGGTCATCGCTGGGTAGATCCCATAGGCAAGACCAAAATACGGATCCGAGGTCAAGGCCTCAGAGTCTTTGGGCGTGGCAGGCGAGACTACGAGCCCGGTTAATGACAGGTCACCCCGAGAATCTATGGATAACTCTAGGTTCTCGAATATGATCTCTTGATTAGGGGAAAACTTCCAACACAGCCTAGATGGCTAGTGGGGTCGGCATGCAGCACAATGCTGCCAAAGGCGAAGATCTGTCCGGGGACGAAAGTGTCCATGTTGCGGACCTCTCCGTTGATGACAAAGCGAGACATCGATTCCTTGGGCGCTCATAGTGGAACTCTCAATGAAAGCACCATTGTCGGTGTCAAAACTGGCAGATCTTGGGTAGGGGGTCCCGAGCTGTGAGACTAGAATCGATGGTAACAGGAGACGAAGGGGATACGGTTTTACCCGGGTTCAGGCCCTCCTATGGAGGTAATACTCTACGTCCTGCTTGATTGTATTGATGATATGGAGGTTATAGAGTTGATCTACCTAGAAATCTAATAGCTAACCCTAGATGAGTTGTTCCTTGGCTACAGCCTAAAACCCTCCGGCTTATATAGACGCCGATGGTACCTAGGGTTTACACATAGTCAGTTACACACCAAAGAGATAAACATGCCTATTCGCTGCATTAAACGTGGAGGACAAGCCACGATTCCCAAAGCTTCCTTCCTGGAGACAGGGCCTTCGATTGATCCAATGTTCGGCAAGTGGACCATATAGTCAAGCCCATAAGAAATAGGTCGGCCTCCCGAGGACCCCTTAATCCATGACTCCCTCAAGGATTCTAACCAAACTTTTCAAGCTCATTTTTCGAGCAAACAAGATGCCAGAAGAATGGAGATGGAGTATATTAGTACCAATCTTCAAGAACAAAGGGGGTGTTCAGAGTTGTACTAATTATCATGGAATTAAACTGATGAGCCATATATTGAAGCTATGGGAGAGGGTCACTGAGCACCGCTCAAGAAGAATGACAAGCATGACCAAAAATCCGTTTGGTTTCATGCCTGGGAGGTCGACCATGGAAGCCATTTTCTTGGTACGACAACTTATGGAGAGAGATACGGAGCAAAAGAAGGACTTGCATAAGGTGTTTATTGACTTGGAGAAGGCCTATGATAAGATAACGCAGAATGTTGTGTGGGGGTCCTTGGAGAAACACAAAGTCCCAAGGAAGTACATTACCCTCATCAAGGACATGTACGATAATGTTGTGACAAGTGTTCGAACAAGTGATGGCGACACTGATGACTTCCCGATTAAGATAGGACTGCATCAGAGGTCAGCTTTGAGCCCTTATATTTTCACCTTGGTGATGGATGAGGTCACGAGGGACATACAAGGAGATATCCCATGGTGTATGCTCGCTCTTTGCGGACGATGTGGTGCTAGTTGATGATAGCCGAACGGGGGTCAAGAGGAAGTTGGAGTTATGGAGGGAAACCTTGGAACCGAAAAGTTTTGGACTTAGTAGGACTAAAACCTAGTACATTAGGTGCGCTTTCAGTACTACTAGGCACGAGGAGGAGGAGGATGTTAGCCTTGATGGGAAGGTGGTGCCTCCGAAGGACACCTTTCGATATTTTGGGTCAATGGTGTAGAAGGATGGGGATATCGATTAGGATGTGAACCATCAAATTAAAGACAGATGGATGAAGTGGCGCCAAGCTTTTGGCATTCTCTATGAAAAGCGGGTGCCACAAAAGCTAAAAGGCAAGTTCTATAGGACGGCGGTTTGACCTGCAATGTTGTATGGCGATGAGTGTTGGACGACTAAAAGGCAACATGTGCAACAGTTAGGTGTGGCGAAGATGCGCATGTTGAGATGGATGTATGGCCACACAAGGAAGGACCGAATCCGGAATAATGACATACGATATAGAGTTGGGGTAGCGCCAATTGAAGAGAAGCTTGTCCAACATCGTGTGAGATGGTTTGGTCATATTCAGCGTAGGCCTCCAGAAGCCCCAGTGCATAGCGGACTGCTAAAGCATGTTGATAATGTCAAAAGAGGTTGAGGTAGACCGAACTTGACATGTGAAGAGTCCGTAAAGAGAGATTTGAAGGATTGATCGCGAGATCTTATGGGTTTCACCTCTAGCCTACCCCAACTTGTTTGCGATTAAAGTCTTTGTTGTTGTTGTTGTTGTTGTTGTTGTTGTTGTTGCTGTTGTTGTTGTTGTTGTTGTTGTTGCTTGACTGGATGTGGGTGGAATAGGCCATGTCCTTGCATGGCCTCATCGGTCAATGCCCATCTATTCCAGGTGGCCTCGATTGAATTGCCCTTTGGTTGCACATGTGACTTTTGGCGTTACAAAGAGGGAGTGCATTATGAAGATGCTCTGTCGTGTGATATATGTAAGGGATGCCTTTTGTACGGCACAACAATATCATGAGTCATGGATGGTCTCGGTCCAATGTAGCCTTTTGACTACGTCAACGAGTTGAATGTTGTTGTGGCATTGCCTTAGTCGCACATTACCCTTCGAATGCAATGTCGATATATATGTGTCATGGTGTGGGTTTGGCTGACCAAACCTTTTTTACTACTCCTGCAGTGCAAAACTTGTGACATTTCTTGCGGTGGGCATGTTTTCCACGGCCTTTTGATGGTAGTTTTGTTTGCATTTGCAGTGGTTATATAAGACAATCTTGAGTAGTATTTGTTTGTCTTCCTGATTTTCCCTTTTCTAGTGGTAGTGCATGTTCTTGTACTGCAAATATATCTCAGAAATGGTCCGGTCCAACTAATTCCCGTCGTAATTCGATTACAAGAACAATAACAATTCTATGATGCAAAACTAAAAGTCAGTTAACGTCACACCTTCATATACGCCTTAGATGGGGCATGCAACTAATAAAAAAGATAGATCATGCACTTTCTTGTTCAAAATGGGGGGGGTGATATTTACGTACCATGGCCATTTTTCAGGCAAGATAACATCAACAGCGACGGGGTCACAGCTGAGGTGACCTGCTCTCGACCCTATCCCCTCCCTAACCGCTATCCGTAGGGCGTCGGGAGGGCTCCAGATCTCCGCCGCCAGCCTCCCCTCCTCCCCTGTCCTCCTTCGCCGCTGCCAAAGGGCGCGGTTGGGCGAACCCCGACCGGCATCAGCGGCGGTAGGGCTTGGCTTCTTCTTCGGATGGTGGGGAGGTGCGGGCTTTCCTCCTCGTGATAGGGCGTGGCGCGGGTGTGGGGTGCCGCGGCGCGGAGGCGCTTCGACGGGCTTCTCCGGCGGGGACGTGATGGCAGCGTGAAGGGCTGCACGGTGGCGGAGCGTCTCTAGGCAGCAACGGGCGATTTCGACCGGCGGACAGTGCGGGCTATGGCGGCTCTGGTCGATGTTCCCCCCTGCATCTCCAGGGGCCGGTGAAAGCACATTTGCTCCTTTGGTGGCTTTGGTAATTAATAACAACATATAAGTCAATGAACTAATGTTTCCACCAAGTATATTTCAGGAAATGTTCAATGATAGGATTGGCAAAAGGATTGTGGAGATTGTGGAATACCCCAAGATGCAAGGATATAGGTTGGACAAGCCTCAAGCAAGAGGACTCTACATTTTACTTTTGTGAGAAATCACTTTGAGTCCATAGGAACGCCAATACTATTAAAACGGGGTAAGGTTTTGTTGGTGAACAAAATACTCATACGTGCACAAGTGATAGTAACAAAAACACCCACAAACTCTCCCACCAAAGTATGTCCAAAGCCAAATACTCAAAATCGGTGCAACCAACATTCTACACTCGGTGCCACCGATTCCAAACCCTAGACAAACTCAGCCAAACCCTAGATTTTCGGTACAACAAATACTGCATTCGGTGCCACCGAGTTGGGCTGTCAACTTTCTGTTATGCAAGTTCACAGTTTTGGTCCCTCCGAGATTGTTGGATCAGCGTCACCGAGATTGGAAATTCTGACCGTTGGTCACCTTATCGGCGCAACCGAGATTCCTATATCGGTCTCACCAAGAATCAAAAGTTGCTAACTTTAAGTCACTTCCGTACAACTGAGATTCACACATCGGTTCCACCGAGTCTAACTTATTGTGTGTCACGGTTGGATTTTTGGAGATGCCTATATATTCCCCTCCACCACCACCTACTCGAGTGAGAAGCACTGAGAACTGTTCCCCACTCATATCTACTGATTTTCTGAGAGAGAACCACCTACCCTTGTGTTGAGGTCAAGATCTTCCACTCCAACCATACGGATCTTTATTTCTAGCCTCCCCAACTTTCTTTCCACCCAATCAATCTCTTCTACCAAGCCATATCTGTGAGAGAGTGATTGTGTGTTGAGGAGTCTACCATCTTGAAGCACAAGAGCAAGGAGTTCATCGCATTACCGAGCCTATTACCTTTTGGAGGGTGTCGTGGGGAACGAGCACCTATGGGATCGGATGGACCCCTTTCGGTTTAGCGGGGGCGAAGGCTCGCACAAAGATAAGGTCTGATGAACAACACGCGGGGGATTTACCCAGGTTTGGGCCGCAAAGATGCGTAAAACCCTACTCCTGCTTGGTTGTATTGAGAGTGTTCTTGTTGGGAAACATTGCATGGGAAATAAAAAAATTCCTACGCACAAGCAAGATCTATCCATGGTGACGAGCATCTACGAGAGGGAGAGTGGATCTACATAACCTTGTAGATCGCTAAGCGGGAAGCGTTAAGAAACGCGGTTGGTGTAGTCGAACGTCTTTGCGATCCAAATTGCCGAGCATCCCGCGATCTCATCACGATCCGTCCTGCGATCCAATCAAGATCCATCCCACGAACTCATCACGATCCGTCCCGCGATCTCATCATGGTCCGTCTCGCGATCTTGATCACGGTCCTTCTGATCTAGCACCGAACGGATGGCACCTCCGCGTTCAGCACACGTACGGCTCGATGAAGATCTCCGCCTTCTTGATCCAGCAAGATAGAGCGGAGAGGTAGACGAGTTCTGCGCCAGCATGACGGTGTTGTGGCTATGGTGGTGGAGGAATTCCAGCAGGGCTTCGCCTAAGCACTGCTGAAAACCGATCTAGAGGAGAAAATGATCTAGAGGAAGAAGAGGGAAGCACGTGGCAATTAGGGTTAGCTCTTCCCTCCAAATCCTCTAGTATATATAGGAGGGAGGGAGGGGAGGAGGCAGCCTCAAACCTAGCCAAAATTGGAGGTGAAGGAGTCATACTCAAATCCTATTAGGAGTAGGATTCCTCCTTTCCACTTGGAAACACTTTCCACCTCTCCACCTTTGGATTTTTTCCTTCTCAAACCACTCCAACCACATGGGCCCTTAGAGGAGGCTTCGGCCAGCCCACCAGGGGATGGTTTACCTCCTCCCACAGCACATGTAGCCTCTTGGGTCGAGACACCCCTCCCGATGGTCCCCCGGTACCCTCCCAGCACTCCCGGTACACTACCGATGAGCCCAAAACTTTTCCGGCGACCAAAACAGGAAATCCTATATATCAATATATACCTCCGGACCATTCCAGAGCTCCTCTTGACGTCCGGGATCTCATCCGGGACTCCGAACAACCTTCGGTCACCACCATACATAACTCTATACTACCGAAACGTCAACGCACCTTAAGTGTGCAGACCCTGCGGGTTCGAGAACTATGTAGACATAACCGAGACACCTCTACGGTCAATAACCAATAGCGGGACCTGGATGCCCATATTGGTTCCTACATATACTATGACAATCTTTATCGGCCGAACCTCTATGTCAAGGATTCAGTTAATCCCGTATGATGTTCCCTTTGTTCTTTGGTATGTTACTTGCCCGAGATTCGATCGTCGGTGTCTCCATACCTAGTTCAATCTCGTTACCGGCAAGCCTCTTTACTCGTTCCGTAATACAAGATCCCATGACTAACACTTAGTCACATTGCTTGCAAGGCTTATTGTGATGTTGTATTACCGAGTGGGCCCTGAGATACCTCTCCATCACACGGAGTAACAAATCCCAGTCTTGATCCATGCCAACCCAACAGACACCCTCGGAGATACCTGTAGAGCACCTTTATAGTCACCTATTTACGTTGCGACGTTTGATACACACAAGGTACTCCTCCGGCGTTAGTGAGTTGCATGATCTCATGGTCATAGGAACATATACTTGACATGCAGAAAACGGTAGCAATAAACTGACACGATCATATGCTATGTTTGTACTTTGGGTCTTGTCCATCACGTCATTCCCCTAATGATGTGATCCCATTATCAAATGACATCTCATGTCCATGACTAGGAAACCATAGCCATCTTTGATCAACGAGCTAGTCTATTAGAGGCATACTAGGGACATGGTGTTGTCTATGTATCCACACATGTATATGAGTTTCCGATCAATACAATTATAGCATGGATAATAAACGATTATCATGAGCAAGGAAATATGATAATAACCAATTTATTATTGCCTCTAGGGCATATTTCCAACAGTCTCCCACTTTCACTATAGTCAATAATCTAGTTCACATCACCATGTGATCCGCATTGTTATGAATCTAACACCCAATGAGTTCTAGGGCTCGATCATGCTTTGCATGTGAGAGAGGTCTTTTAGTCAATGGGTCTGCGACATTCAGATCCGTGTGTAGTTTGCAAATCTCTATGTTAAACTGTAAATACTGCTACCACACTCCACTTGGAGCTATTCCAAATGGTTGCTCCACTATACGTATCCGGATTGCTACTAAGAGTCATCCGGATTGGTGTTAAAGCTTGCATCGACGTAACTCTTTATGACAAACTCTTTATCACATCCATAATCGAAAAACATTTCCTTAGTCTTTTAGTCACTAAGGATAATCTTAACCGCTGTCCAGTGATCCACTCCTGGATCACTCTTGTACCCCTTGATGGACTCATGACAAGGCACACACAGGTGTGGTACACAGCATGGCATACTATACAGAGCCTATGGCTAAGGCATAGGGGACGATGTTCATCATTTCTCTTTCTTCTGCCGTGGTCGAGCTTTGAGTCTCACTCAACTTCACACCTTACAAACCAGGTGAGAACACTTCTCTCTGACTGATCCATTTTGAACTCTTTCAAAATCTTGTTAAGATATGTACTCATTCAAAGTCTCATCAAGCATCTTGATCTATCTCTGTAGATCTTGATGCTCAACAATTAGGTAGCTTTATCCAGGTGTTCCTTTGAAAAACTCCTTTCAAACAACCCTTTATGCTTTCCAGAAATTCTACATCATTTCCGATCAACTATATGTCAACCACATATGCTTATCAGAAAGTCTATAGTGCTCCCACTCACTTTATTGTAAATAAAAGTTTCTCATAAACTTTGTATAGACTCAAAAACGTTGATCACCTCATCAAAGTGTATATTCCAACTCCGAGATACTTGCTTCAGTCCATAGAAGAATCACTGAAGCTTCCTCACCTTTTAGCATCCTTAGGACTGACAAAACCTTCTGGTTGTATCACATACAACTTTTCCTCAAGTAAACTGTTAAGGAAACGATGTTTTGTCATCCATCTGCCAGATTTCATAATTGAAAAATGTAGCAACTGTTAACATAATTCCAATAGACTTTAGCATCGCTACGAGTGAGAAAGTCTCATCGCAGTCAACTCTTTAAACTTGCCAGAAACTTCTTTGTGACAAGTCAAGCTTTATAAATGGTGACATTTACCATCAGTGTCTGTCTTCATCTCAAAGGTCCATTTGTACTCGACGACCTGCTATCCAACAAGCAAGTCTACCAAAGTCTATACTTGGTTTTCATACATGGATCCTTTCTCGGATTTCATGGCCTCTAACCATTTATCAAAATCCGGGCCCATCATCGATTCTCCATATCTCGTACGTTCATCGTTGTCCAACAACATGACCTCCAAGACAGGGTTGTCGTACCACTCAGGAGCAGTACGCATCCTTGTCGACCTACGAGGTTCCATAGTAACTTGATCCAAAGCTTCATGATCATCATCATTTACTTCCTCTTCAACTGACATAGGTTCCACAGAAACATCTTTCTGTGCTGCGCTACTCTCTGGTTGAAACAAAGGTTCAACAACCTCATCAAGTTCTATCTTCCTCCCACTCAATTCTTTCGAGAGAAACCTTTTCTCGGGAAAGGACCCGTTTTAGCAACAAACACTTTATGCTTGGATCTGAGATAGAAGGTTCACCCAACTGTTCTTAGGGTAATCTATGAAGATGCATTTGTCCGCTTTGGGTTCGAGCTCATTAGGTGAAAACATTTTTCCACACAAGCATCGCAGCCCCAAACATTAGGAAATGAAAGCTTAGGTTTCTATCAAACCATAATTCAGACGGTGTCATCTCAACGGATTTAGATGGTGCCCTATTTAAAGTGAATGTAGTTGTCTCTAATGCATAACCCCAAAACTATAGTAGTAAAACGATAAGAGACATCATAGCCCGCACCATATCCAATAGAGCACGACTATGACGTTCGGACACACCATCACACTATGGTGTTCCAGGTGGCGTGAGTTGTGAAACGACTTTCACATTGTCAAACATTGTATGCCAAACTCGTAACTCAGATATTCACCTCCACGATCATATCGCAGACATTTTTATCTTCTTGTCACGATGATCTTAAACTTCACTCTGAATTTGCTTGAACTTTTCAAACGATTCAGACTTGTGTTTCATTAAGTAAACATACACTATATGTACTCAAATCATTAGTGAAGGTAAGAAAATAATGATATCCACCGCACGCTACAAGACTCATTGGATTGCATACATCAACATGTATCACTTCCAATAAATCACTTGCCCTCTCCGTCAATCCGGAAAACGGGGTCCTTAGTCATCTTGCCTAAGAGGCATGGTTCGCATGTCTCAACCGATTCGAAATCGAATGAGTCCAAAGATCCATCAGCATGGAGTTTCTTCGTGTGCTTTATACTAATATGACATTTAGCGGCAGTGCCACAAGTATGTGGTACTATCATTATTAACTTTGTATCTTTTGGCATCAATGTTGTGAACATGTGTAGTACTACGATCAAGATTCAACAAACCATTCTCACTGGGTGCATGACCATTGAAGGTATTATTCATGTAAACAGAATAACCATTATTCTCTAACTTAAATGAATAACCATGGTGCAATAGACATGATCTAATAATGTTCATGCTCAACGCAAAACACCAAATAACATTTATTTAGGTTCGTCGCTAATCCTGAAGGTAGAGAAAGCGTGCGATGTTGATCACATCAACCTTGGAAACATTTCCAACACACATCATCACCTCACCCTTTGCTAGTTCTCCGTTTATTCCGTAGCTTTTATTTTGAGTTACTAACATTTAGCAACCGAACTGGTATCCAATACCCAGGTGCTACTAGGAGTACTTGCAAGGTACACATCAATAACACGTATATCAAATATACTTCTATCGACGTTGCCAGCCTTCTTATCTACCAAGTATCTAGGGTTGTTCCGCTTCAGCGTCCGCTCTCCTCATGATCGAAGCACTTAGTCTTGGGTTTGGGTTCAACCTTGGGTTGCTTCACTGGAGCAGCAACTGACTTGCCATCCATGAAGTTTCCCTCCTTGCCCTTGCCCTTCTTGAAACTAGTGATTTTACTAACCATCAACACTTGACGCTCCTTCTTCATATCTACCTTCGCGGTGTCAAACATCGCGAATAGCTCAGGGATAATTATTTCTATCCCTGGCATTTTATAGTTCATCACCAAGTTCTAGTATCTTAGTGACAGTGACTTGGAGAACTATATCAATCACTATCTTATCTGGAAGATCAACTCCCACTCGATTCAAGCGATTGTAGCACCCAGACAATCTGAGCACATGCTCAACGATTGAGCTATTCTCTTTCATCTTGCAGGCAAAGAATCTTGTTGGATATCTCATATCTCGCAACACGGGCATGAGCCTGAGATCCTAATTTTAGCTCTTAGAACATCTCATATGTTCTGTGACGTTCAAAACGTTTCGGAGCCTCAATTCTAAGCCGTAATGCATGACGCACTAAACTATCAAGTAGCCATCAGAACGTGCATGACAGATGTTCACAACATCTATAGACGATGCTAGAGGGGTTGGCGCACTAAGCGGTGCATTAAGGACATAAGCCTTCTCTGCAGCAATGAGGACAATCCTGAGATCATGGACCCAGTCCGCAATATTGCTACCATCATCTTTCAACTCTATTTCTCTAGGAACATATAGAAATTCAAGGGAGCTACAGCGCGAGCAAGTAATCTACAACATAATTTGCAAAGAGACAACTGACTATGTTCATGATAATGAGTTCAATTAATCATATTACTGAAGAACTCCCACTCAAATTGACATCCCTCCGGTCATTCGAGTGATACATGATCCAAAATCACCAACTCAAGTCCGATCATCACGTGAGTTGAGGTGGTTTCAATGGTAACATCATCATGTTGATCATATCTACTATATGACTCATGTTTGAACTTTTGGTCTCTTGTGTTCCGAGGCCATGTCTGTACATGCTAGGTTCGTCAAGTTTAACGCGAGTGTTCTGCATGTGCAACACTGGCTTGCACCTGTTGTATGTGAAAGTAGAGTCTATCACACCCGATAATCATGTGGTGTCTCGACATGGCGAACTTTCGCAACGGTGCACACTCGGGGAGAACACAATTTATCTTGAAATTAAGTGAGGGATCACCTTATAATGCTACTGTCGTCCTAAGCAAAACAAGGTGCATAAAAGGATTAACATCACATGCAAATTATAAGTGACATGATATGGCCATGAACTTGTGCTTTTGATCTCCATCTTGAAAGCATCGGCATGATCTCCATCATCATCGGCATGACACCATGATCTCCATCATCTTGATCTCCATCAACGTGTCGCCATCGGGGTTGTCGCGCCCACCATGCTTCTACTACTATTGCTACCGTTTAGCGATAAAGTAAAGCATTACATAGCGCTTAATGATTGACACGTGGGTCATACAATAATTAAAGACAACCCTTGGCTCCTGCCGGTTGCTGTACTCATCGACATGCAAGTCGTGATATTCTATACAACACATGATCATCTCATACATCACATATATCTCATCATGTAATTGGCCATATCACATCACAACATACCCTGCAAAAACAAGTAAGACGTCCTCCAATTTTTGTTGCATGTTTTACGTGGCTGCTACGGGTATCTAGCAAGAACAATTCTCACCTACGCATAAACCACAACGGTGATACATAAGTTGCTTTTCAACCTTCTCAAGGACCGCCTTAGTCGGATCCAATCCAACTAAAGTAGGAGAAAGAGACACCCGCCAGCCATCTTTGTGCAATGAATTTACACGTCAGTCGATGGAACCGGTCTCTTGTAAGCGTACGAGTAAGGTTGGTCCGGGCCACTTCATCCCACAATACCGCTGAACCAAAATACGACCAAGGAAGGAAGCAATCTAAGCATCAACGCTCACAAACTCTTTGTGTTCTACTCGAGATCTCATCTACACATAGACCTAGCTCATGATGCCACTGTTGGGAAACGTTGCATGGGAAACAAAAGAATTCCTATGCACATGCAAGATCTATCCATGGTGATGAGCATCTACGAGAGGGAGAGTGGGTCTACATAACCTTGTAGATCGCTAAGCGGGAAGCGTTAAGAAACGCGATTGGTGTAGTCGAACGTCTTCGCGATCCAAATCGCCGAGCGTCTCGCAATCTCATCATGATCCGTCCCGCGATCCAATCACGATCCGTCCCTTGAACTCATCATGATCCGTCCCGCAATCTCATCACGATCTGTCTCGCGATCTTGATCACGGTCATTCCGATCTAGCGCCGAGCGGACGACACCTCCGCGTTCAGCACACGTACGGCTCGATGAAGATCTCCGCCTTCTTGATCCAGTAAGAGAGAGAGGAGAGGTAGAAGAGTTCTCCGGCAGCGCGATGGTGCTGTGGCGATGGTGGTGGGGGAATTCCAGCAAGGCTTCGTCTAAGCACCGCTAAAAACCGATCTAGAGGAGAAAACGATCTAGAGGAAGAAGAGGGCAGCACGTGACAATTAGGGTTAGATCTTCCCTCTAAATCCTCTAGTATATATAGGAGGGAGTGAGGGGAGGAGGCAGCCTCAAACCTGGTCGAAATTGGAGGTGAAGGAGTCCTACTCCGATCCTATTAGGAGTAGGATTCCTCCTTTCCACTTCGAAACTCTTTCCACCTCTCCACCTTGGGATTTTTTTCCTTCTCAAACCACTCCAGACGCATGGGCCCTTAGAGGAGGCTTCGGCCAGCCCATCAGGGGCTGGTTTACCTCCTCCCACAGCACATGTAACCTCTTGGGTCGAGACACCCCTCCCGATGGTCCCTCGGTACCCTCCCGGCACTCCCGGTACACTACCGATGAGCCCGAAACTTTTCCGGCGACCAAAATAGGACTTCCTATATATCAATCTTTACCTCCGGACCATTCCGGACCTCCTTGTGACGTTCAGGATCTCATCCGGGACTCCGAACAACCTTTGGTCACCACCATACATAACTCTATACTACCAAAACGTCAACGAACCTTAAGTGTGCAGACCCTGTGAGTTCGAGAACTATGTAGACATGACCGAGACACCTCTACGGTCAATAACCAATAGCGGGACCTGGATGCCCATATTGGTTCCTACATATTCTACGAAGATCTTTATCGGTCGAACCTCTATGTCAAGGACTTAGTTAATCCCGTATGATGTTCCCTTTGTTCTTCGGTATGTTACTTGCCCGAGATTCGATCGTCGGTATCTCCATACCTAGTTCAATCTCGTTACCTACAAGTCTCTTTACTCGTTCCGTAATACAAGATCCCGTGACTAACACTTAGTCACATTGCTTGCAAGGCTTATTGTGACGTTGTATTACCGAGTGGGCCCTGAGATACCTCTCCATCACACGGAGTAACAAATCTCAGTCTTGATCCATGCCAACCCAACAGACACCCTCGGAGATACCTGTAGAGCACCTTTATAGTCACCCAGTTACGTTGTGACGTTTTATACACACAAGGTACTCCTCCGGCATCAGTGAGTTGCATGATCTCATGGTCATAGGAACATATACTTGACATGTAGAAAACAGTAGCAATAAACTGACACGATCATTTGCTACGTTTGTAGTTTGGGTCTTGTCCATCACATCATTCTCCTAATGATGTGATCCCGTTACCAAATGACATCTCATGTCCATGAGTAGGAAACCATAGCCATCTTTGATCAACGAGCTAGTCTATTAGAGGCATACTAGGGACATGGTGTTGTCAATGTATCCACACATGTATCTGAGTTTCTGATCAACACAATTATAGCATGGATAATAAAAGAGTATCAGGAACAAGGAAATATGATAATAACTAATTTATTATTGCCTCTATGGCAAATTTCCAAAAGTCTCCCACTTGCACTAGAGTCAATAATCAAGTTCACATCACCATGTGATTCGCATTGTTATGAATCTAACACCCAATGAGTTCTAGGGCTCGATCATGCTTTGCATGTGAGAGAGGTCTTATAGTCAACGGGTCTGCGACATTCAGATCTGTGTGTACTTTGCAAATCTCTATGTCAAACTGTAAACACTGCTACCACACTCCACTAGGTACTATTCCAAATGGCTGCTCCACTATACGTATCCAGATTGCTACTACGAGTCATCCGGATTGGTGTAAAAACTTGCATCGACATAACTCTTTACGACGAACTCTTTATCACCTCCATAATCGAGAAACATCCCCTTAGTCTTTTAGTTACTAAGGATAATCTTGACCGTTGTCCAGTGATCCACTCCTGGATCACTCTTGTACCCCTTGATGGACTCATGGCAAGGCACACACAGGTGTGGTACACAACATGGCATACTATACAGATCCTATGGCTAAGGCAGAGGGGATGACGTTCGTCCTTTCTCTTTCTTTTGCTGTGGTCGAGCTTTGAGTCTCACTCAACTTCACACCTTACAAATCAGGCGAGAACTCTTTCTCTGACTGATCCATTTTGGACTCTTTCAAAATCTTGTCAAGGTATGTACTTATTGAAAGTCTCATCAAACATCTTGATCTATCTCTATAGATCTTGATGCTCAACAATTAGGTAGCTTTATCCAGGTCTTCCTTTGAAAATCACTTTTCAAACAACCGTTTATGCTTTCCAGAAATTCTACATTATTTCCGATCAACAATATGACATCCACATATACTTATCAGAAACTCTATAGTGCTCCCACTCACTTTATTGCAAATACAAGTTTCTCACAAACTTTGTATAGACTCAAAAACTTTGATCACCTCATCAAAGTGTATATTCCAACTCCGAGATGCTTGCTTCAGTCCATAGAAGGATCACTAAAGCTTACTCACCTTTTAGCATCCTTAGGACTGACAAAACCTTCTGGTTGTATCCCATACAACCTTTCCTCAAGTAAACCGTTAAGGAAACAATGTTTTGACATCCATCTGCCAGATTTCATAATTGAAAAATGCAGCAACTGCTAACATAATTCTAACGGACTTTAGCATCGCTACAAGTGAGAAAGTCTCATCGCAGTCAACTCATTGAACTTGTCGTAAACTTCTTTGCAACAAGTCGAGCTTTATAAATGGTGAAATTTACGATCTGCGTCTGTCTTCATCTTAAAGGTCCATTTGTACTCGACAACCTGCCATCCAACAAGCAAGTCTACCAAAGTCTATACTTGGTTTTAATACATGGATCCTTTCTCGGAATTCATGGCCTCTAACCATTTGTCGGAATCCGGGCCCATCATCGCTTCTCCATAGCTTGTAGGTTCATCGTTGTCCAACAAAATGACCTCCAAGACAGGGTTGTCGTACCACTCAGGAGCAGTACGCATCCTTGTCGACCTATGAGGTTTGATAGTAACTTGATCCGAAGCTTCATGATCATCATCATTAACTTCCTCTTCAACTAACGTAGGCTTCACAGAAACATCTTCTTGCGCTGCGCTACTCTCTCGTTGAAACAAAGGTTCAACAACCTCATCAAGTTCTATCTTCCTCCCACTCAATTCTTTTGAGAGAAACTTTTTCTTGAGAAAGGACCCGTTTTAGCAACAAACACTTTATGCTTGGATTTGAGATAGAAAGTTCACCCAACAGTTCTTAGGGTAATCTATGAAGATGCATTTGTCCGCTTTGGGTTTGAGCTCTTTAGGTGAAAACATTTTTCAACACAAGCGTCGTAGCCCCAAACGTTAAGAAATGACAGCTTAGGTTTCTATCAACCCATAATTCACTTGGTGTCATCTCAACGGATTTAATGGTTCCCTATTTAAAATGAATGTAGTTGTCTCTAATGCATAACCCCAAAATTATAGTCAAAACGATAAGAGACATCATAGCACGCACAATATCCAATAGGGCACGACTATGACGTTCGGACACACCATCACACTATGGTGTTCCAGGTGGCGTGAGTTGTGAAACAAATTTCACATTGTCTAAAGTGATATGCCAAACTCGTAACTCAGATATTCACCTCCACGATCATATCGCAGACATTTTTATCTTCTTGTCACGATGATCTTAAACTTCACTCTAAATTTGCTTGAACCTTTCAAATGATTCAGACTTGGGTTTTATTAAGTAAATATACACTATATCTACTCAAATCATCAGTGAAGGTAAGAAAAAAACGATATCCACCGCACGCTACAAGACTCATTGGATTGCATACATCAACATGTATCATCTCCAATAAATCACTTGCCCGCTCCATCAATCCGGAAAACGGGGTCCGTAGTCATCTTTCCCAAGAGGCATGGTTCGCATGTCTCAACTGATTCAAAATCGAATGAGTCCAAAGATCCATCAGCATGGAGTTTCTTCATGCACTTTATACCAATATGACATTTAGCGGCAGTGCCACAAGTATGTGGTACTATCATTATTAACTTTGTATCTTTTGACATCAATGTTATGAACATGTGTATTGCTACGATCAAGATTCAACAAACCATTCTCACTGGGTGCATGACCATTGAAGGTATTATTCATGTAAACACAATAACCATTATTCTCTAACTTAAATGAATAACTGTGTTGCAATAAACACGATCTAATCATGTTCATGCTCAACGCAAAATACCAAATAACATTTATTTAGGTTCGTCACTAATCCCGAAGGTAGAGAGAGCATCCGATGTTGATCACATCAACCTTGGAAACATTTCCAACACACATCGTCACCTCATCCTTAGCTAGTTTTCCGTTTATTCCGTAGCTTTTATTTGGAGTTACTAACATTTAGCAATTGAATCGGTATCCAATACCCAGGTGCTACTAGGAGTACTCGCCAGGTACACATCATTAACACGTATATCAAATATACTTCTGTCTACGTTGCTAGCCTTCTTATCTACCAAGTATCTAGGGTTGTTCCGCTTCAGCGACTGCTCTCCTCATAATCGAAGCACTTAGTCTCGGGTTTGGGTTCAACTTTGGGTTGCTTCGCTGGAGCAGCAACTGACTTGCCATCCATGAAGTTTCCCTCCTTGCCCTTGCCCTTCTCGAAACTAGTGGTTTTACTAACCATCAACACTTGACGCTCCTTCTTTATTTCTACCTTCGTGGTGTCAAACATCGCGAACAGCTCAGGGATCATTATTTCTATCCCTGGCATTTTATAGTTCATCACCAAGTTCTAGTAGCTTAGTGACAGTGACTTGGAGAACTATATCAATCACTATCTTATCTGGAATATCAACTCCCACTCGATTCAAGCGATTGTAGCACCCAGACAATCTGAGAACATGCTCAACGATTGAGCTATTCTCCGTCATCTTGCAGGCAAAGAATCTTGTTGGAGATCTCATATCTCGCAACACGGGCACGAGCCTAAGATCCTAATTTCAGCTCTTAGAACATCTCATATGTCCCGTGACGTTCAAAACATTTTGGAGCCACAATTCTAAGCCGTAATGCATGATGCACTAAACTATCAAGTAGTCATCGGAACGCGCCTGTCAGATGTTCACAACACCTACACAAGTCGCTAGAGGGGTTGGCGCACCGATCGGTGCATTAAGGACATCAGCTTTCTGTGCGGCAATGAGGACAATCCTGAGATCATGGACCCAGTCCGCAATATTTCTACCATTATGTTTCAACTCTATTTCTCTAGGAACATATAAAAATTCAAGGGAGCTACAGTGCGAGCAAGTAATCTACAACATAATTTGCAAAGACACTACTGACTATGTTCATGATAATGAGTTCAATTAATCATATTACTAAAGAACTCCCACTCAAATTGACATCCCTCCGGTCATTCGAGTGATACATGATCCAAATTCACCAACTCAAGTCCGATCATCACGTGAGTTGAGGTGGTTTCAATGGTGAACATCATCATGTTGATCATATCTACTATATGACTCATGTTCGACCTTTCGGTCTCTTGTGTTTCGAGTCGATGTCTGTACATGCTAGGCTCGTCAAGTTTAACCTGAGTGTTCTGCATGTGCAACACTGGCTTGCACCCGTTGTATGTGAACGTAGAGTCTATCACACCCGATTATCACGTGGTGTCTCGACGTGACAAACTTTCGCAACGGTGCACACTCGGGGAGAACACAATTCATCTTCAAATTTAAGTGAGGGATCACCTTATAATGCTATCGTCGTCCTAAGAAAAACAAGGTGCATAAAAGGATTAACATCACATGCAAATCATAACTGACATGATATGGCCATGAACTTGTGCTTCTGATCTCCATCTTGAAAGCACCGACATGATCTCCATCGTTACCGGCATGACACCATGATCTCCATCATCTTGATCTCCATCAACGTGTCGCCATCGTGGTTGTTGCGCCCACCATGCTTCTACTATTGCTACCGTTTAGAGATAAAGTAAAGCATTACATAGCGCTTAATGATTGACACGCAGGTCATATAATAATTAAAGACAACCCTATGGCTCCTGCCGGTTGCCGTACTCATCGACATGCAAGTCGTGATATTCTATACAACACATGATCATCTAATACATCACATATATCACATCATGTAATTGGCCATATCACATCACAACATACCCTCCAAAAACAAGTTAGACGTCCTCTAATTGTTGTTACATGTTTTACGTGCCTGCTACGGGTATCTAGAAAGAACAATTCTCACCTACGCAAAAACCACAACGGTGATACATAAGTTGCTTTTCAACCTTCTCAAGGACCGCCTTTGTCGAATCCGATCCAACTAAAGTAGGAGAAACAGACACCCACCAGCCATCTTTGTGCAACGAGGTTACACGTCAGTCGATGGAACCGGTCTCTTGTAAGCGTACGAGTAAGGTTGGTCCGGGCCGCTTCATCCCACAATACCACTGAACCAAAACACGACCAAGGGAGGAAGTAATCTAAGCATCAACGCCCACAAACTCTTTGTATTATACTCGAGATCTCATCTACACATAGACCTAGCTCTGATACCACTGTTGGGGAACATTGCATGGGAAACAAAAAAATCCTACGCACATGCGAGATCTATCCATGGTGATGAGCATCTATGAGAGGGAGAGTGCATCTACATACCCTTGTAGATCGCTAAGCGGGAAGCGTTAAGAAACGCGGTTGGTGTAGTCGAACATCTTTGCGATCCAAATCGCCGAGCATCCCGCGATCTCATCACGATCCATCCCGCGATCCAATCACGATCCGTCCCGCGAACTCATCACGATCCGTCCCGCGATCTCATCACGATCCGTCTCGCGGTCTAGATCACGGTCCTTCCGATCGAGCGCCGAATGGACGGCACCTCCGCGTTCAGCACACGTACAGCTTGATGACAATCTTCGCCTTCTTGATCTAGCAAGAGGGAGCGGAGAGGTAGACGAGTTCTCCGGCAGCTCCGGAACCTGCTGCACCCCAGCAAGCTTGGAGGGAGTGTATGCTTCCACGGCAATAGCCGGAGACTCCGCCGGAGCACGGCGCTCACTGGCAAGCCTGACGTTGTCCCCGGCAGCCTCCTTGCCGGCGGATTCTGGAAGCTCTGCCGGGAAATACTTTCCGGAACTCAACTTTCTTCTTTTCTCTTGTCCAGTTGAGGGTGCCACGGAGGGTTGAGTCAGTCGGAGCATGAAAGTTCCTGGTTCCACAGGCAACTTAAGGGTAGCACACTTTGACAGGCCCATCGGCAATGTTGTTCTCTACACGTGGAACATGCTCCATTTGTAGGCCGTCAAAACATTCTTCCAACTTCCTCATTTCATCTACATAAGCTTCCATAAATGGACTCTGGTAATCTTTGTTCACTTGCCTGACGACAAGCTGAGAATCACCCCTGACAATAAATTTCTTGATCCCAAGGTCTGCCACGATCCTAAGACCGGCAAGCAGCCCTTCGTACTCGGCAGTGTTGTTTGTTGATCTCTCCCGGGGAAAATGCATCTGAATCACATATTTGAGGTGCTCTCCGATGGGTTTGGCAAGCAGCACTCTGGCACCGGCGCCTTGCAGTGAGAAAGCTCCGTCAAAATACATGATCCACTCATGATCGGTTTCCTTGCCAGGGAGAGTTGACTCTAGAACTTCTTCATCCGGCGTTGGGGTCCATTCTGCAATGAATTTCGCCATGGCTCTGCTCTGAATGGTCGAAGTGCTTTCAAACTTGAGATCAAAGCTTGATAAGTCCAAAGCCCACTCTACAATCCTGCCGCTAGCTTCTGGGTTTCGCAAAATCCGCTATAGCGGGAAGCGAGTAACAACGGTGATCTCATGTTCTTGGAAGTAGTGGCGCAGCTTCCTCGAGGTCATAAGGAGGCCAAAGAGCAGCTTTTGCAGACCAGAATATCTCGACCTAGACCCCTGCAATAGGGAGCTAACAAAATAGACTAGGCGTTGCACCACCTTCTTCCTCTGGATTGCCTCGTTCAACTACGTAGATCATTCCTTGCCGAACCAAGACCGTGTCGGGCAATACCCTGGCTCGTTGCTTGGCGGCCCTGCCGTTGCCGCTGCTTCTTCATCAACTTATCTTTCAACCACTAGTGCAGCACTCACCACTTGATTTGTCGCTGCTAGATATAGCAGCAACGGTTCTTGTGGTTTCGGTGCAACTAGGACCGGCAGAGAGGAGAGGTACTTCTTCAAATCCTGTAGTGTTGCCTCCACTTCCGGAGTCCATTTCATTGGACCTGCCTTTTTCAAAATTTTGAAAAAGGGTAGGGCGCGCTCAGCAGACTTTGAGATGAACCTACTCAGAGCAGCAACATGGCTGGCAAGGTGATGCACATCTTTGACTCATCTTGGTGCCTCAATTTGCTCAATTGCTTGGATCTTGTCATGATTTGCTTCAATTCCTTGTTGAGATACAAAGAAGCTGAGAAGCTTGCCGGATGGGACGCCAAACATGCACTTCTTAGGGTTGAGCTTCATGTTGATCTTGCGCAGGTTAGCAAATGTTTTTTCTATGTCTGATATGAGCGTAGCCTTGTCCTTTGTTTTGACCACTATGTCGTCCATATAAGCCTCCATATTTCTATGTAGCTGGGGCTCAAAACCAATCTGGACCACTCTCGCAAATGTAGAACCAACACTTTTCAACCCTAAAGACATACGCAAAAAGCAATAAGTACCACATGGGGTGATAGGTGCGGTCTTCTCCTCGTCTTCCTTGGCCATGAAAATCTGATGATAGGCGGAATAGGCGTCAAGGAAAGACAACAAGTCGCAGCCATCAGTAGAGTCCACAATCTGGTCGATGCACAGCAAGGGAAAAGGATCTTTGGGGTGGGCTTTGTTGATGTTTGGGAAGTCAATGCACAGCCTCCATTTCCCATTTGCCTTGCGCACTACGACTGGATTGGCCAACCATGTTAGATGAAGTACTCCTCTGATCAAGCCAGCCGCTTCTAGTTTCTTGATCTCTTCGGCAATAAACCATTGCCGCTCCAAAGCTTGCTTCCGGACCTTCTGCTTGACGAACCGCGCGTGTGGGAAGACGGCAAGATGGTGTTGAATCACCTCCCTAGGAACACCGGGGATATCAGATGGTTACCATGCAAACACATCAACATTCGCCCGCAGGAAGGCGACGAGCGTGCTTTCCTATTTGTTGTCAAGGGTGGAACTTATGGTGAAAGTTCCCCCCGTGCCATCTTCCTTGGCGGGCACCTTCTTGGTCCTTGGCGGAGCTGCCTTGGATTTCTTGCTCTTGTTGGCGGAGCTCTCTGGAACATCGTCAACGGGAGCGCAGCACCCCGAGGAGGTGCGCTTGCTGGAATGTGCGCCAGAGGCCTTGTCAGTATTCTTCCCCCCAAGAGCTTCAGCGGCAGGAGCAAGTGCCTTGGCGGCCGGTGTTGCAACTGCCCCCCGGTAGAGTTGGTCGACGCAGATAAGTGCGCTTTTCCTGTCGGAGTTGATCGTAATGACGCTCATCGGCCCAGGCATCTTCAGCACATTGTAAGCGAAGTGGGTGGCCGCCATGAACTTGGCCAGTGTTGGGCAACCAAGGATGTTGTTGTATGGCAACGAGATCTTGGCGACGTCAAAAACGGTCTTCTCCATTCTGATATTGATATCACTGCCAAACGTCACCGGCAGCGTGACCTTGCCCTTGGGCTGAGTTCTCCCTGAATTGACCCCTTGGAAAGCGCATGTCGGATCAAGATCCTCATCAGGAATTTGCAGCCTCTCGATGACATCAGGCGAGATCAGGTTCAGGCTGGCCTCACTGTCTACTAGCATCATCGTCACCTTGAGGTTGCAGATTGTTGATGAAACCAACAATGGTAGGCACCCGATCGTAGTTATGCGATCAGGGTGATCCTCAGTGTCGAAGATGATAGGAGTGTTGGACCACTTTAGAGGTCTCTGGGCACCGATAGAGGGCTCCACCGCATTAACCTCGTGCACCCACTGTTTAAGTTGGCGATGGGAGGAATGCGATGAGGCACCTCCCTCTATGCACATCATCTCTGTAGCCTTCTGGAACTCATGCTCGCTGGACTCATCGTCCTCTTCGATGTCATCATCATCTCCCTATTGCTTGTCGTGGACACAGGCGGGCCGGTCCTTTTGTTGCTTGGGCTTGCCGTGGCGACCACCTCGGCTAACGCGCTTCTTGCCGGACCCCTCAGCACCGTCTTGGCCTTTCTCCTTGTCTTGCCTCTCGTAATCGGCTTTTTGCTTCTCGGCAAGCTGCTCAACTTGCCGGCAATCTTGGAGATCATGGCCTTTTGGGCGATGGATCTTGCAATACTTCTTGTCGGAGCCTTCTGACTTGTAGGCAGCCACCATAGCATGGCAGGAGGCACACCCGGCAACATCATCGCCGGGGTCACCAACCTTGCCTTTCTTGGCCGTACCGGGGTTGTCGGATCCCTCGACGGCAAGCATGGCCTTATCCTTGCGTTTCTTGTTCCGCCGTTGGCCCTTCTTTGTCGGGGTGGCTATGTATTCATCTTCAGAGTCGACCCCTGCGCCAGCGTCTTCGTCGGGGAGTCTCCTTCCTTCTTCAGCCCGAGCACATTTGTCCGCCAAAGCATAATGCTCAGCAATATCCCTGACCCTTTTCATTGCCAGCTCTTCCCGCATCCTGCGGTTGCACACATTCTGATGCAATGCGCTGATAACAGCGACAGGATGAACATCTGGTATGTTGTGGTGCACACGGCTGAACCTTTGGATGTACTTGCGCAAAGTTTTGCCCTCCTTTTGAGGGATGATATGCAAATCACTTTCCTAACCGGGAGCTTGATGACCTCCCATGAAGGCGCCAACAAACTCGTGGCACGGGTCTACCCAAGAGGCGATGGATCCCTCTGGCAAGTGCATCAACCATGACCTGACGTTGGGCTTAAGCACCAACGGGAAGTAGTTGGCGAGTGTCTTGTCTTCGTGACACCCGGCAGCTTGCACCGCAATGGTGTAGATGCTCACGAACTCTAACGGATGAGTCTTGCCGTCATACTTGTCCGGGACTTCTGGCTTGAACGTGTGGGAGTTGGGCCACTGGACTTGCAGCAGCTCACGGGTAAACACTGGGCAACCCACCTCATAAGGTAGGCTGACAGGATACCCTGGCGCAGACTTGTCTACAGTGGGCCCCGTGCGCCTATCAGATTGAAGGCATGCTTCTCGCCGCCGCTCGATTGCAGTTCGAGCGTCTTCCTTGCCCCGTTACCAAAGAACTTGATGCTGGTCGCGGTGTGTCCGTGAGTCAGACGACGCCGTTGAGTAGCCATCATAAGCATCGGTCCGTCAAGTCGGTGACCGGCGTTGTCGCTGTGGGGGAGAGTGCGCTGAAGTCGCACCGCCTCCGACCTTCTCACCACTGGCGTGAGCCGGCTCGATGGACCAAAACTTATCTATGAGGCTGAGGAGGCTCTGAATGGTGGCTCTCCATTCATCGAGCTTCTCTGTAGCGGGAGGGAAGTTTAGGAGTAGTTGTGCTCGCGCCATCGCTTCCTCCGACGTAGTCGGCAGCAAACGGCGCGAGGAACGTGAGGTGCTCTGACTTCTAACCATGTTAGAAGGAGCACCACCACGGTCCCGCGACAGCACACCACTCCCGCTAGCATGCTGGCGAGCATGCTGGTCCCGCGCACCTTGGGAGTGATGCGCAGGAGCTTTTCCGTGGGGACGTTGAGAACTGTGGGCACCGCGGCGCGGCTCTTCGCATGCGTCCTGGGAAGGTCGTGGCGTAGGCTCTGGTGTGGGTTCCCTCAAAGATGCCCTTCTACACCCGTAGTTTGTCATACCACCCGCAGGAGGTACCGCTTCATCCTGAGACCCAGCGGCGCGGGGGTTCCCGCTGCCGCCATGGGCGTCTCTACAGCGGGCGTTGCCGCTTGCTTAGCCTTGATCACCAGAGCGTCATGGAAGTTCTGAACCTTCGCCTCCTCCTCCTCCACTCGCATCTTCGCCATCGCCTGTCTACGCAGATACAGGGATAGCTGATGCGGACGGGCCAACCGCCGTCAGGCCCTTCTTCTTGGGGGGCCATGGCGGTGACGAGTATGAAATAACTGGCGCGCGGATCACCAGAACAGGTTCGCACGACCTAAGTCCCCCTACCTGGCACACCAAAGATGTCGTGGGGAACGAGCACCTATGGGATTGGAGGGACCCCTTTCGGTTCATCGGGGGCGAAGGCTCGCACAAAGAGCAGGTCTGATTAACAGCACGCGGGGGATTTACCTAGGTTCGGGCCGCGAATATGCGTAAAACCCTACTACTGCTTGGTTGTATTGAGAGTGTTCTTAGGGTTCTAGCTACAGGAGCGATGTGAGCAGCTACCACGTGTGCGAGCTAGAAGGTCCCAAGACTAAAGGTCCGAAAGTCTAAAGATCCAAAAGTCCTCTATTGTATTGCCCTAGGCCTCCTTTTATACTGAAGGGGATCCCAACAATGGCGTACAGTGCATACAAGGGGTGTACAGAGCTACAGTGCTATCATACCTAACACTGATGGAGTAGGACGGGCGCATTTAATGCACCGTCAGGCATCTCTATCCGTCCACGGGACGGGACAGGAGCCCATCCCATTGGCACCGCTTAGCCCTCTCCAACGCCAACGCCATGACACGCGTCCAGGCAGATCGACACCTGGTCTATGCGCTGGCTTTGCCTTGTCGGGGCCTTGCCTTTGCCTGAGTGTTCAATGGTCATCCTATCAAGATCTTGCCGGGGGTCTTGATTCTTTTGTCCTTGTACCTGGCAAGTCCCTGCTGGGCCTTGTCGCCAGGGTGGCTACTGCTGCCCGTTGCACAAGTAAGGGGCACTAGAGAGCCCAAAACTCTAGTGCACCGACAGAGGGTGGTGCCTCCTAGATTGTTTAGGTGTCGCTTGGGAGCCTCCTACTTCGTGTTCTGGAGTTGAACCAAGAAGTTCGTAAGGGCAAGGAGATCGCCTACTTCGTGAAGATCTACCCCGACTAAGGCTAGTCCTCTGTGGACGTAGACCTTCATCGTATAGTCAACGTTGCCGCTTCATGGAACCCTCCGTGGGTAGAGCCCTCCGTGGACTCTCACGACCGTTACCCTTCGTGGGTTGAAGACTCCATGAACGTGGATGTACGATAGCACCACCTATCAGAACCACGAGAAAAATCACCGTGTCACCAATTGCGTTTGTTCTTCCTACCCTCTCTTTACTTACATGATTGTCTTTACTTTCCGATGCTATACTCTTAGACATGCATGTGTAGGGTGTACTTGACATACTATGAATGCTAAAATCTGCCAAGAATTAAAATTGGGAAAAAGGCAAAAAAAATATTTGGTCAAGTAGTCTAATCACCCCCGCCTCTAGCACTACTTTTGATCATACAGCCGGCGGCAATGGTGCCCTATTGCTGGCTAGCGTCATCCATGGCCATGGCAGGGGCGGGGCGGCGGGGTGTGCCTCGCTGGCTTTGACGGTGCTGCAGCCGGGGTTGTGCAAGAAGCCCAGTGATATGTCTCTAACGTATCGATAATTTAGGAAGTATCCATGCCATATTCACCTATGTTTACAATACTTTTATATGGTTTTGAACTTTTGATGCACTTTATATGATTTATTTAGAACTAACTCAGACTGACGTTGTTTTCAGCAGAACTACCATGGTGTTGTTTTTGTGCAGAAAATGAAAGTTCTCAGAATCTCCCAAAACTTTTTGACGGTTTTTTTGGAACAAAAGAGGCACTAGACGCTTTGTGGGAGGGCCAGAAGAGCCAGGAGGTGGGCACCACCCACCAGGGCGCGCCAGGCATTCATGTACCCTGTCAGAGAGGGTAGATCATCTCCGGTGGCCATCTTCATCATCCCGACAGAGGCCATGATGAGGAGGGAGTAGTCCACCCTCGGGGCTGACGGTTTGTACCAGTAGCTATCTGTTCAATTTCTCTCTCTCTCTCATGTTCTTGAGATGGAACGATCTTGATGTATCACGGGCTTTGTTAATATAGTTGGATGACATGGTGTTTTCCCCTCTCTATCTTGTTCTGACGAATTGAGTTTTCCCTTTGAGATTTCGTTATGTTTGTTGGGACCCCAATCCTAAGCCATAAGAATCCACCATGTAACACATCACATCACTTTGCGGCCTCATGCACAGTTAACTCCACGGCTATCACCTTACCTGGGTCGGGACCGTTTGCATCTTTTGGCTCACGTATGTGAATATTTCGCTAGCATTCAAATGTCAAAGAACCCGGGTCGACATGACTAGTCGTAGAACCCAAGTGGCACATCCGTACAGGAACAGGCATACATAACCCAGCAATGTAGGTGTCGGCCTCTAGCGTGTGTAGACGAGTCATAGCAAGCTACAAGGACTCCATTACGCCGTGGGACATAAATGTCATCATTGCACGTAGATGAGTCGTAGCAGGCTACAGGGACTCGATTACACTGCGAGACATTTCCCCGAAGGGACAGACACAGCAGCAAAGAAGGATACATGTCGGTCAATCAATGTGTCCAAAGCAGTAGCAAGCTACCAAGGCTCGGTGGAAGCACAAAGAGGTAGTTCCCTGTAAAGAGTACTACTAAAGGCACACAACTAGGTGTCGAATCCCTTACATATCATTGCACGTCACACGTACGCACGACATGCCCGATATGCATAGATACAACTATGGCATCACAACATAATCATACAACAACACGACATTTATTTAGAAGGCTCATAAGAGCCAACATAGTGTGATATTACAAGCAGGGGTCACATGACCCAATACACAAATCATACAAGCAACAAGCGTAAGCATAACATGTCTGGGTACAGACATCTAGAAAAGAAGAAGGCTAAGGGAGCCTATCTATCTACAAGGCCCTCCATACGAACCAGACCTCTGGTTGGGATTCTCAAGCTACTCGGTCAACATCAATCTTATCGTAGAAACTACTAGTGAGACTGAAGTCTCCTCTGCAAAAACATAATTAAGCAACAATGAGTACTGAGTACTCAGCAAGACTTACATCAAAACTAACTACATATGCATCAGTATCAACAAGGGGGTTGCGGGGTTCAATGCAGCAAGCCAGCTTTGACTCGGTGGCTATCCTGTACTACGACTTTCGGTACTTTGAAAAGTTTGTGAAGCATACACGAGTCCACTAACACCACAACAATACACCACCATGGATCCGCTCCTGTGTTCCTACGAGAGTGCCATCCATGGTACTCACACTTATCTTGAGGCTTTTGTGAGTAACCATTTAAGTTGTCTATGAACCATATAAGTCTCCAAGTAGTCCATATCCACGGACGCGACTATTCGAATAGATTGATTACCCTGTAGGGGTGTACTTCATCACACATGCCCCCGCCACTTATCACTATGTGCACGTAAAAGGCACCTCGGCAACCTTCAAGCGGAAGCCTAGCGAGGGAGTCGGCCATGACCTAACTAACCACACAAGACTCTAGTCCAGGTTTATCGCGTATTTGAGACTGAACCCGCAAGGAAGTCCGGCCGAAGTTTCCTCTATGGCCCCAAACGATGTGTACAGGGTTCCCAAGCCCACCTTCACGGATGGTACTACGCTTGGTACACCGGGCCACGATGCCTAGTCTGTCCCAAGCCCGCCTATACGAGGTGCCACTCGGTAGACTACTAGCATGTCCTACAAACACCAGAAACTAGTTGCAACTCCTGAACAGAGATCAAGTCAATTAATAAGTCGAGAGAATCAATTAAGGATCCCAATGTGCAGTAGTATCTAGTCTTGGATAACATACGCAGGACTCAGTTCTTAAGGACGGTCCCAATGAGACAATCCGCCATGTACTCCTACATAGCCTCTCATCGCTACCTTTACCAAATTGGGTTCAACACTTAACTCTCATCATCGGAACACATTTAGTTCACTCTGGTTCATCACCCAGATGAATCAGACCCGACACAACTCTAAGCATAGCAAGCATAGCAGGTTAAAGGCACAACATGGCTCAAGCATCTACTAGGTATGCTAGGTTGCATGGTTCAGCTATTTACCGTGACAATGACATGTCATGCAGAGGAATGGGTTCAACTACTGAAACATGTTAAAGTTGAAACATTTTGTCCTAATGCAATAAGTGAGAGCAAGAGCGAGAGAGTGGGATTTTATCGGAGATGTTCAAGGAGGGGTTGCTTGCCTGATAAGACGATCACACATTACTGCTCCTCAGATGGATACTCGACCGTATCCTCCAGAACAGTGCCTAACACGAAGAACAACCATCGAAGGGGGAACAATCAATACACATCAAATGCAACAATATGATGCATGAATATGTCATGGAAAAATGATATGGTTGAGCTAATGCAAATAGCAACATAGTTAAATGAAGTAGGTTTGAACCCAAGGTTCAAATTCAACTCCACATGTGAGATCACATATTGTATTTGAACAAAAATGTCCAAGTCCACCTATTTAGGCTGCTCTATCATGCATGAAAATGGTACAGATGGATTCATTGGATTTTCTGATCAATTTTCATATATAAATTATTTTCATCTGACTTACAGATTAATTTATATGAATTTTCTAAGTTTTCGGTAATTTCTGGAATTTAATTAAATCCATAAATACATTTATTGCATCAGCCATGCGTCAGCCTGGTCAACTGACCACTCTAGGTCAAACCTGACCAGTGGGACCCATTGGTCAGTGACCCAGTGACTAAGCAGGGTCAAATCCCGCGCTGACTGGGGATTGACCCGCTTGCGGGGCCCACTGTCAGCCTCTAATGGGGGGTTAGCGGGGGAAATTAGCGCTAGTGGCCTTACCACGTCGGCTCCGCCGAAGTTCGGCTGACGGCAAAGGCTCGCCGGAGTCGCGCTTCCGGCCACCATTTGGCTCGCGGGGCGGCGCTAGCGGACGTGGGGAATGAGCCACATCCATCCTAGCCGATGGGACGGCACGGGGCGGCCGTAGCGTCGCGGGCGACGACGGCTACGATGGCCGGAGCTCGAGCTAGCACGGGCTCGAAGCTACGGGCTGTGGACGGAGGAGCTAGGGCCGGCTATGGCCTCCTGCGAGTGCCCTGAGCACGATGAGGTGCTCGGCGGCAAGCCTCGGAGGCTCCAGCCATGGCGACGCCATGGCCGGTGGCAAGAGGTTCACGGGTCCAGTGATTTGCGGGGCTAGAAGACGAGATCGACGACGAGGCTAGGGGAGGAGAACGGGGGCATCACCGCGGAGCTTCTGGCGTCGGTGGCGTTGTTGGGGACGCTTTGTGGCCGGCGAATAGACGGCAGGGAAGTCCGGTGGCCGACAAGAATGGAGAGGACGATGGCGGCGCTTCGGCGGCCACCGGCTTGCACAGCTCGTCGAGGGGAGAGAAAGGGGTCATGCGCTTCTTGTGGGCACAACGGAGAGGCTCAGGGGGTGGCCGTGGCTACGGTATCGGCGACGGCGGGTCCATGGCGTCTCGGACGTGAGTAGAGAGAGAGCCAGGGGGAAAGGAGAGAGGGCGAGGGAAAGAGGGGAAGAAGGGCACGACGAGGGGGTCGCGCTGGCGCTCTCACCGGCCTCAAGCGGCAAGCAGACAAGTAGGAGGTGACCGGGCATGTGCCGGCGTGCCCCAACCACACGCCCCAATCCTCCTGGCGGGAGGTTGGGGGTGACTGGCAGCTGGGCTGCTGGGCCAACCCCTTCCTGGGCCGCAGGTGAGGCTGCCTCCTTTTTCTTTTTTTTTCTTTTTTGTTTTTCTATTATTTGCAGTAGGTTTCTAATTTAGTAAAAATACTAAATCAATTTAGAAAAATATGAAACTTTTTTTGGGCACTAATTGAAATATTCCAAAGGCCCTGGCCAAGTTTCATATTTATTGAAGCTATAAAATTATTTATAATATTTTATAACTCTAAATTCAAATATTTATTGATTTAATTCAATAAACAAAAATGACTTTGAAAAATATGAATCACCTCTGGTTGATGCCTCCACATTTTTCCAGAAATAATGAACATTTTAGAAGGCCACTTTGGTTCATTGAAAAATATTTTGGTTGAACCTATTTGAATTCAAATAATGCTAGGGTTTGATCATCCCCATTTCAAGTTTAAAAAGAATTTAAACATGATGCAATCACAAACATGGATCCTAGTGCAAGCTAAAGCTAGGGATGTGACAATGTTGGATTGAATACTTTTACGGATTTGAAAGCACTTTATGTATGTCTTGCGTGCGGATACCCATAGTGACATTGGGGTATTCAAGTGATTCACTTGATATACATTATGGCATCAACTTGCGGATTCCAGTGACCCTTGGGAATCTATGCATAGGAGTTGATTGCAGGTTTTCATACCTTGTTCTCCGATAGAAATCTTGGGGCACTCTTTGAGGTACTTTGAGTTGGATTGAGTATGATGAATCTGAAATTGTTTGATGCGTATCGTATAATTAACTCATGGATACTTGTGGTGACATTGCATACTCTAAAATCTTGGGGCACAATGCGAATCTAGCGTTCGTGCTCGGGCGGGCCAGTTCGAGACCCGAGGTGGATTGGAGTTGCGGCTTCGAGTAGGAGGTGTTGGCCCTGGCCTGGGATGTGCTCGTGGGTGGTGCACGTGCTTCGCTCGTGAGTACGGTGCTTGATGGTGGTGGTCGTGATACCGTTCGTCAATGCATGGATTGCCGTCGGTGGCCACGGACATGGCATCGCATGGCCATGGGTCCGGGCTGGCTCGCCGACGGTGTCGGTAGTCTCGAAGTTGTGTCCCACCAATCCATCGGGCATTGGCTGGGGACACAGGTATGCGTGCCTCCTATGGTGGAGGTGTCTGACCATACTCGAGGACTGATGCCGGGCTAGGAGTTGATGGTGCGTCGTCGCTCTTCCTACCGTGGATGGGTGTGGTGTGATGTGTGCAGCCGGTGGTATCCTGCGACAGGGATGCCAGGGCGGCGGCCCCGGATGGCGGTCCGCATGGTTGCTCTTCGGCGGGCATCATTGCCATGGTGGTGGCTCTCCTTCCGGGTTGTGTGGGCAACAAGGGGTGATGTGACGGGTAGCTCGGACGTGTCCTCTCTTTCTGAGGGGC
The DNA here is from genome assembly GCA_022496015.1 of Hordeum marinum. NCBI lineage: Eukaryota > Viridiplantae > Streptophyta > Magnoliopsida > Poales > Poaceae > Hordeum > Hordeum marinum. The sequence goes on from CM039672.1 coordinate 396,142,144, forward strand.
TATGTCCTGATCCGGATCTGGGGTCTGACATCGCCGTGTGTCTGTTGGCCGCCTCATGGTGACACGGGTGAGTTGCCAAGCGAAAGCTCCGTGCTTCGGTGCCAACGACGGTGACACCCGTGGGTGTCATACCCTTCTTGAAGGCGTCGTTGTGGTTCTTCTCCCCATGTCAAGGCTTCAGGTGAAGACCTCTGTCCATGTGGACTCAGACAGTGGCGACACTTTGTGTTGTTCTCCCTCTTGGGGGCATTGTCGTGGAGCTTAGGTATGCTAGGTCATTACGTGGTGGTGTTTAGATCGTTCGGTGCTTGTCGCGGGTAGCATAGTCGCGTGCGTCTATGTGTGACGGGTATGTCAGGATTGGCTTTGTAAGAGGACTACCTCACCATTTTGTATCGTTTGACCGTGTATTTTTTTGATTGTTGCTTTATCTATAAAATAGTGCGAAAGTCTATTTGGAGATGGCCATTTTCCAGCCTGGCCAAGTAATCCACCTCACGTATGCATGCACCTTCTCCGGGCGGACATGGCACGGCGGTGTCGTCCGAGTCCGAGTCCGCGAGTGGGGGCGGCGTTTCCTTGGGATCCTGATTGGCTTGCCTGCTTGCCTCCGGCCGGAGCCAGCGACTCATGGCCATGCATGATTATCCGGTCAAGATCGAGCCCTCGAGGATATGTGCAATCCTCGAAATTTTCAATCACACTTTTTTCAGCCAGCGGTGGGCAAGAATCAGCATTTTTGTTCCTCGGTGCCAGGACCAGTCTTGCGCGACTAGGTTCGCATGACACTTGGTTTGAAATTTACAGTCTGCATCTCTGAACCACCTCAAATAATTTTGGTAGTTCGTGGTACTCTGTTTTTTTATACAAGTATGTCACTTTGTTTGAAGTGAAATATTATGCTCCTGGCGCCGTGGATGAAGTTTGTGCAGTTTTTTTTTAAATGAAGTTTGTGCAGTTATGATCGTTTAAGGAAAAGTGTGGGGCTAATACTGTATGCACCCGTTTTGTGCAGTTATAATCGTTTAAAGAAAAGGACGATGCACTGCTCTTTTAGGGCATTTATTTAAGTAATTAGTTGAGCCGCATGCGATGCAAGTTGGGAGATTAACAACCGGAAAGAGAAGCACGCAATCATACCTGCCTACCCGCCCTAATCTCTAGCCTGATCTAAAAGGGTTCAGGAAACCCACGCCACAATAAGAAACGTTTCCTGCCGTAAAAAAAAAAAGGAGAAACGTTTCCCCTCCCGCCATTCGCAAGCTCCCTCACACGGCGTGGTCAAGGCGGCCATCACGCAGCCATGTGGACGTGGTGCCACGGCATCGATGATCGATTGTGGTGTCCGCAATAATTCGCCGGTTAGGGAAATGCAACATGGCCGATCCTCTCGCTGAAGATCGGTGGAGTATTTCTGCTAGTGCTAGCGTGCAGAGAGTTTCGGTCATGGAGATGCCAGCCGCCTCTGCAGTAGCAATAAAACTGCCCTTGCAGTCATGGAGAACAGTTCGTCATTCAGATTGTTGGCAACCCTTGCGCCAGGTACTTGATCATCGGCTTATCGCTCGCTGCTCAAGTCTGATTGATGCGTACGAAACCATAGAATCTACGTAGCAGCAGCCAGCAGGGGTACTGCCTGGGCTGCAACAACACATGGCTACCATGATCAGAAATCACTTGCACTGTTTCAATCTGACACGCCACTTGCTCAGTTCATAGTAATTTGGAGGAGATTCTCTCGTTCGCCATTACTTGGATTCCTCTTTGGGTGTCCAGCCCAGGGACACGCTTCTAGATTGTTGGCACGGCTGTTGTTTATTCCAGGGGGAACCACGGGAGCGGCAAACCCCCCTGCATTTTTGTCTGAGTTAAGCGTAACAGTGTCTGTCTGGTGTTTCAGGTAGTGATTACTGCTCCAATTCATTAGCAGTATCGGTACTGACAGGTACTCACTCTTAATATGGCTGTGCGTTCAAGTTTGAAATTTGAATTTCAAAGGATATGAGTGAGTGTGTGGGTTAGCAACAGGATAAAGAAAGATCAAGTTCTTTATTAGAGTACTACTACTACTGGATTCGTGTGGAAAAAAGAAAGAATGGTAGGTTCAGCACTTGATGGAAGCAGATCTTCAGATCCAATGCCGGTACGGGTATGTCTCAATGAAAACTGCATCTGGCCAACATGATCGTTGTTAGGCAATGCTACATGCACATCCCGTACCCGTACTACAGGGATGAACTACCCGGCCTACTACGTACAACGTACTTGTACTGAACATCGCCACGGAAGCTTTCAAGTTATTTTTTTTCTCTTTTGTAATTTGGTGGTATATCTCATCTCATGGGAAAACTGATTTTCCATCCCGACATAAAGTAGTGATTAAGTAAATAGTACTCTTCTTAAATAAACAACCGATGTTCATCTCCATTCAACAATCTAATAATACAAGGGTTATGTACATGGGTAGAGTATAAATCAACTTCGTATAATTCACGATAGAGGGGACCGAACATGCGTTAGGGTTCCCGGGAGATCGAGCATGTGCGATTGGCACTAGAATCTACCCGGTTCCCCTCCGCTTTGACGCTCCTACGTGTGTTTTCAACATTATTTCCTGGATGAGTTTTGTACCGTGTTCTTGAAAGTAAATGTCGTCTGGTTTCTCCCAGTTGTGTCCATGCTTATCGTCCGATGCCAGCCTTACATACTTTTCTCTGCAGGTTTTGTGCAACTACTTATGTGGAGGCTAGTTTTGTGTCCCTACAAGACAAATCTTATGAATATGTTGAGTTTTTGTCATTGTGTTTTGGTGCTTTTCTTGGCTTGATTTTTTTGAATCTGGAGTCTTTCTTCGGTACTATGGTGAAAATCTTGTGGTTCGACATCCCACACCTTTAGGAGATCATCCTGACCTAACTCGTTTTTCACTCACGGCTCTATTTTTTTATATTGGTAATCAAGTTCATGCGAATGGACGAGTGGTTGATGCTCCAGTCTAATTGCATTATCTTGTGATATTTTTGTGTTCTAAATATTAATATCACGAACAAGTTGTATCTGAGAGATTTTATTGCGGTTCTTAATTTTAAGAGTTACTTTTAGAACTTTTGATCCAAAATAATGATTTTCTTATTTGAATAAAACCACAGGTGTTTCTCACAGGAAAGGTAAAACATTTTTTTACACAACAACAAAAAAAAGTGACTATGAATTTCCATTTATTTGGGGATACTTTAAACGCAGTCACGTTTGTAGCATTTCAGAGTCTTTCTAACAAGAGTTCCTTCAGGCTCGACATGTTGCCCCTACCCCAAAAAAAGACATCTCAACATGTTGCATGTACATAGAAAAAAATTGATTAATTTGGAGGAGATTCTCTCGTTCTCCATTACTTGGATTCCTCTTTGGGTGTCCAGCCCATAGACACGCTTCTAGATTGTTGGCACGGCTGTTGATTATTCCAGGGGGTACCACAGGAGCGGCAAAAAATACTGCATCTTTGTGTGAGTTAAGCGTAACAGTATATGTCTGGTGTTTCAGGCAGTGATTACTGCTCCAATTCATTAGCAGTATCGGTACTGACAGGTACTCATTCTTGATATGACTCTACGCTGAGACTACCCACAGTGGAAGTAACATAGATAGTAACATATATGTCACCTAAACAAAAAACATGATATGACAGCTAATTAATAAAAAAAGAGAGAAATTGAGTAACTTAGCATGTTACTGTAACATAACGCATAGCAAGGCAAGATGAGTCTATAAGCTAATAAATAAAAGGCTTCATGTTATTATCATTATGTTACTATTTACTATGGAGATAGTAACTTAGACTAGTAACATATGCATTTTGCTACTCTATGTTATTCCCCATTGTGGGTAGTCTCAAGTTTGAAATTTGAATTTCAAAGGATACGAGTGAGTGTGTGGGTTAGCAACAGGATAAATAAAGATCAGGTTCTTTATTACTACTACTAATGGATTCGTATTGAAAAAAAAAAAGAATTGTAGGTTCAGCACTTGATGGAAGCAGATCTTCAGATCCAATGCCGGTACGGGTATGTCTCAATGAAAACTGCATCTGGCCAACATGATCGTTGTTAGGCAATACATGCACATCCCGTACCCGTGCTACAGGGATGAACTACCCGGCCTACTACGTACAACTTACTTTTACTAACCATCGCCATGGAAGCTTTCAAATTGTTTTACTTTTTTTCTTTTTGTAATTTGGTGGTATCTCTCGTGGGAAAACTGATTTGCCATCCCGACATAAAGTTGTGATTAAGTAAAGAGTACTCTTCTTAAATAAACAACTGATGTTTGTCTCCATCCAACAATCTGATAATACAAGGGTTGTGTATACGTGTAGAGTATAAATCAACTTCGTATAATTCACGGTAGAGGGGACCGAACATGCGTTAGGGTTCCCTGAAGATCGAGTATGTGCAACTAGCACTAGAATCTACCCGGTTCCCGTTTGCTTTGACGCTCCTACGTGTGTTTTCAACATTATTTCCTGGATGAGTTTTGTACAGTATTTTTGAAAGTAAATGTCGTCTTGTTTCCCCCTGTTGTGTTCATGCTTATCGTCCGATGCCAGCCTTACATACTATTCTCTGCAGGTTTTGCGCAACTACTTTTGTGGAGGCTAGTTTTGTGTCCCTATAAGACAAATCTTAGGAATATGTTGAGTTTTTTTCGTTGTGTTTTGGTGCTTTTCTTGGCTTGATTTTTTTGAATCTGGGGTCTTTCTTCGGTACTATGGTGAAAATCTGCCGGTTCGACATCCCACACCTTTAGGAGATCATCCTGACCTAACTCGTTTTCCACTCATGGCTCTATTTTTTTATTGGTAGTCAAGTTCATGCGGATGGACGAGTGGTTGATGCTCCAGTCTAATTGCATTATCTTGTGATACTTTTGTGTTCTAAATATTATTATCACGAACAAGCTATATCCGAGAGACTTTATTGCGGTTTTTAGTTTTAAGAGTTACTCTTAGAACATTTGATCCAAAATAATGATTCTCTTATTTGAACAAAACTACAGGTGTTTCTCACAAGGGAAAGGTAAAACAATTTTTTACGCAACAACAAAAAAAAGTGACTACGAATTTCCATTTCTTTGGAAATACTTTAAACGCAGTCACGTTTGTAGCATTTCAGAGTCTTTCGAACATGAGTTCTATTCAACATGAGTATAAGCTTTGAAGCTTTGATATTTCTTAACCCAAAAAAAGACATCTCAACATGTTGCATATACATAGAAAAAAATGGATTAATTTGGATCCATCTTAACCCAACGATGGCTAATCGGAGCAAGCTTTCAAACGTTTGTCCCATAGTCATTTGAGAGGATACTCAAGGTTGCATCCTTTTCAAGGAGTTTCATAGAGCTCCTTACCATAATTTCATCCTTGTTGAACGACCAGTTCCCTCTTGGGACTGTGGTATGTTAATTTTCAATTCATGTCATTCTATGTTAATTTTCAACTCAAGAAAAAAATAAAAAATTGATTATGGTATGTTAATTTTCTATCAGATCATTTTCGAAAAGCCAGATAAACATACACAAGAACACTTTGAATAAGTATAAAATGTTTGGCATTGCCCCTTGTACAAGTGAAACATTTATTACATGGGAGCTCTTAGGACGTGTTTGGTTGCCCACATGAGGCCCAGCCAAACCTGCTCGGGAAGATATTGGGATGTTTGGTTGCCCCATTCATTATTAGGCCTACATAGCACGATGTTTAAAGCACTTCACAACTAGGCACACTAGGAACCGCTGAATCGACAGTTTCTAGCGAGCCAGGCTCAGACGAATCAGGAGAGGGGAAGGCGACGTACCTGGAGCTCATGCGACCACGGAGATGGCGAGAGCTCGCGCACATCTCGGAAAAATCGGCGGGAGGATTTCGGGGTTACCTCCCGCTGATTCAGTCGCACTATATAGCCCACATCGCCTCATCGTCGAAATTTCCGCCACCATTATCCCCCCCCCTTTCGAGTTTTCCCTCCAACGCAGATTGGCACCGATGAGCAGGTAAGCGACGCTTCTTCTCACGTAGGCGCTCCATGGCGGCGGCGACTCATGTCCTCCTTTTCTTTTACCTGTTTTGTATCTCCCTCGAGCCACAGTGATGCCCTCTATGAGTTCAGTCACCTATTCTCTATACACATTCTAGCTAGATCTAAGAGCATGTAATTGAAAGCACGATATGGTCCCTTGGTGGTTTTGATAGTTCATGACAACATACATTGTCTTTTGGACTAATACTTTCAACTAGTGTATTTTAGACAAGTCCACAAAGAAGGTTGGCTAAGGAGTGTGGAGAATATCCCCAAGAAGAAGAATGAGAAGGAATAGCATTGGCAAAGCTTCAAGCAAGAGGACTCTACATTTTACTTTGTGAGAAATAACTTTGAGTCCATAGGAAAGCCAATACTATTAAAAGGGGGTAAGGTACCGTTGGTGAACAAGATGCTCAAACATGCACAAGTGATAGTCACCAAAAACACCCACAAGCTCTCCCACAAATACTCTGTCTTGACCCCTACCACTCAAATCGGTAAGACCAACAATTTCCACTCGGTCCCACCAATTCTCAAACCCTAGACGGATCCTAAGCCAAACCCATCTCGGTACTACCATCATTCCATTCGGTGCCACCGAAATCAGTTGCCAACTTTTGGGTATCCTACTTTCAAGCATCGGTACCACCGAGTTTTGCCAATCGGTCTCACCGAGATTTTGGACCAACTATCTGGTTAGCCATTCTCAAGAATCGGTACCACCGAGTTTTGTGAATTGGTCTCATCGAGTTTTGGACCAACTTTTTGGTTAGCCATTGTCAAGAATTGGTACCACCGAAATTTTGAGAACCGGTCTCACTGAGTTGTGCAATCTTACCGTTGATCATCTAATCGGTACCGTCGAGATTTATATATCGGTCTCACCGAGATTCAAAAGTTGCTACCTTTGGAGCAACTCCGTATCACCGAGATCCACACATCAGCGTCACCGAGTTGGTCACTTTAGGTGTAACAGATGGATTTTTGGAGATGCCTACATATACCCCTCCACCACCACTAACTCACAAAAGAAGCACTCAAAACAGATCCCCACCTATCCTATCAGATTTTCTGAGAGAGAGAGCCACCTACTCATGTGTTGAGATCATGTCATTCCATTCCAACCATATGAATCTTGATCTCTAGCCTCCCTAAATTGCTTTCCACCCATTCAATCTCTTCTGCCAAAGCCAAATCTGTGAGAGAGTGATTGAGTGTTGAGGAGTCTATCACATTGAAGCACAAGAGCAAGGATTTCATCGACATTAGCGAGCCTATTACCTTTTGGAGGGTGGTGCCTCCTAGATTGGTTAGGTGTCACTTGGGAGCCTCCTACTTTGTGTTGTGGATTGAACCAAGAAGTTTGTACGGGCAAAGAGATCGCCTACTTCGTGAAGATCTACCCATAGTGAGGCTAGTCCTTCGTGGACGGAGGCCGATATGAAATAGTCAAGGTTGCTACTTCATGGACCCGTGTGGGTGGATCCCTCCATAGACTCTCGCGACCGTTACCCTGCGTGGGTTGAAGACTCCATAAACGTGGGCGTACGATAACACCACCTATCGGAACCACGGGAAAAATCTTTGTGTCCTTCATGCGTTTGATCTCCCTATCTCAACTCTTCACTTTCATGTGCAATGTCTTTACTTTCTGCTGCTATACTTGATGACTTGCATGTGTAGGGTGTCCTAGACTTGCTATAGTTGATAAAATCTGCTAACACTTAACTTTTGATATTGTGTAGATTTTAATTTGTGCTAGTAGTCTATTCACCCCTCCCTCTAGACATACTCTTCTAGTGATCCCATGGTTGGTATCAGAGCAAGGTCTCCATAACCTTGGTTTAATCACCTTTGGAGGAAGATGGATATGCCTAGTTTGGAGAGTTTGAGTTGTAGAGTGCCCATTCTTGATGGAGAGTACTATAGTCAATGGAAAGATGCTATGATTGATCTATTTAACAAATTCCATTTGAGAAAGCATATTGAAAATCCGTATGTGTTCCCCGTCGATGAATTACATCCCACATACGAAGAGGAAATTGACATGATTGGTAACCTTAGAACGGTCAATCTTATCGTTGGAGGTTTACCAAGATTTGAGCTTACTCAATTAAACGATATCCAAATTATTCATTAAGTAATCTTGATGAAATTCTTCATAAAACTGTTGCTTTTCACAAAATGAAACCTAGTGATCCAAACTTTGATAAATGCATATTTGAGCTTCGTGACCTTATGCATGCTAAAGGAGATGTCACAACTATCAACAACATTATTGTTGAAGCCATTCACATTCATAAGCTTGAACATTGTCATGGTTACAATTCTAACAAATCTCTTGGTTGAGATTCTACCAAATGATGACAATGAAGAACATGGCTACTATGATGAAGATGAGTTGTTTGACATCGAGCATGAAAATATCATGAAGAATCTAAGTCTCATGGCAAACTTCAAGGATTACATGTCCGGAGGAAAAGAGTGGATTCTCGACAGTGGATGCACCGATCATATGACAAGAGATAAAGACATGTTTCAAGAGATCACACCTAATCGAGGACCTCGGAGGTACGTGACCTCTGGAGACAACTCTAAGGGTAAGGTACTTGGCCTTGGTAAGGTGGCCATATCTCATGATAGCTCTATTCAAAATGTCATGCTTATTGAAACCCTTGGCTAATATCTTCTTTCCGTATCTAGACTAGCAGACTTCAGTTTCAATGTGTTATTTACTAAAGTAGATTGCCAAGTGTTTCATCATGATAATCATAAAACTGTCTTTACCGGTATTCGTAGAGATGATCTATACATTGTCGATTTCACTAAAAAGGCCCAACCTCGTACTTGTCTCATTGCAAAATCATCTAAAGGTTGGCTATGGCATAGAAGGCTAGGACATGTAGGCATGCGCAATCTAGATAAGCTAATCAAGGGCGGTAACATTCTTGGTGTTAAAGATGTTATCTTTGACAAAGATAGGCTTTGTAGCGCTTGTCAAGCAGGAAAGCAAGTAGGTGGAAGCCATCCGGTCAAGAACATCATGACCACTAGGAGACCACTCGAGTTACTTTATATGGATCTTTTTGGTCCCAATGCTTACAAGAGTCTCGGTGGAAACTCTTATGGTCTAGTTATAGTTGGTGATTTTTCCAGATTTACGTGGGTATTCTTTCTTGATGATAAGTCGCAGGTACAAAAGATCTTCAAGGACTTTGCACGCAAAGCGCAAAATCAATTTGAATGAAGATCAAGAAGGTTCGAAGCGATAACAGATCGGAGTTCAAGAACACCCATGTGGATACCTTTCTTGACGAAGTAGGTATTTCACATGAGTTCTCAGCTACGTACACGCCTCAACAAAATGGAGTTGATGAGAGAAAGAACCAAACCCTCATTGAGATGGCAAGAACGATGCTTGACGAATACAAGACGCCAAGACACTTTTGGGTAGAAGCCGTGGAAATAGCATGTCATGCCACAAACCGACTCTACTTGCACAAGCTTCTTGGTAAAATGGCATACGAGCTTCTCATCGGTAACAAACCCCAAGTTGGATACTTTTGAGTATTCATCTCTAAGTGCTACATTCCTGATAAGCATCATCGCGCTAAATTTGCTCCTAAATCTCATGAAGGTTTCCTACTTGGTTACGGATCAAGCTCTCACGCCTACCGTGTCTACAACAACTTCACTCGTAAAGTTGAAGAGATGGTAGATGTGAAGTTTGATGAATCTAATGGTTCGCAAGTCGAACAATTGCCAAATGATGTAGGTGATAAAGATCCTTCGGAAGCTATCCAAGATTTGCCCATCGGCAAGATTCGTCCCAAGGAGGTGAAGGAAAGTACTTCATCAACTCAAGTGGAATCTCCTACTTCGCATCAAGGCAACCGACAAAACGACATGGAAGCATCCACAAGTGGTACACGTCAAGATGAAGAGGAGGAGGAAGTACATCATGAAGATCCACCACAACCTCCTTCGCCACCACCTCAAGGAGAAGACCACTTCGACAACAATGAAGATGAAGGAGATGAAGAAGAAGAAGAAGAAGAAGAAGCTCCGCCATCCAACAAGCCAAATCTACCCTGAGTTTGAGCACAAGTGATCAAGAACCATCCCCTAAACCAAATCTTTGGTGACATACAAACAGGGAGGATCACTTGCTCTAAAACTCGCTTAGCTAACTTTTGTGAGCATTATTATTTCATCTCTAGCATTGAACCCTTTAAGGTTGAACAAGATCTTAGAGACGCGGATTGGGTGAACGCTATGCATGAAGAGCTTCACAACTTCGAGAGGAACAAAGTGTGGACACTCGTGGAGAAGCCCAAGGATGAGCACAACATCATCGGTACGAAATGGGTGTTTCGGAACAAGCAAGATGAAGATGGTCAAGTTGTACACAACAAGGCTCATCTCGTAGCCCAAGGATACACGCAAGTCGAAGGTATGGACTATGGTGAGACCTATGCCCCCATTGCTAGACTCGAAGCTATTCGAATTATTCTTGCTTATGTCAATCACCATGAAATCACTCTTTACCAAATAGATATCAAGAGTGCCTTTTTAAATGGAGAAATAGAGGAGGAAGTCTATGTTAAACAACCTCCCAGATTTGTAAATCCTAAGAAACCTAACCACGTTTACAAACTTCGCAAAGCCTTATATGGAGCTCCTCGTGCTTGGTATAAATGCCTAACGAAGTTTCTTATTGAAAAAGGTTTTGAAATTGGTAAAATTGACGCAACCTTACTCACAACGAGAGTTAATGGTGAATTATTTGTGTGCCAAATTTATGTGGATGATATTATTTTTGGATCTACTAACCCATAATTTAGTGAGAAATTTGGAAGGTTGATGTCAGAGAAGTATGAGATGTCTATGATGTGTGAGCTGAAATTCTTCCTTGGTCTGCAAATCAAGCAAACGAGAGAAGGTACATTCATCTCTCAAACAAAGTACACCAAGGACTTGATCAATAAGTTCAACATGCAAGAGTGCAAAGGTGTGAAAACTCATATGCCCACTAGTGGACACGTTGATCTCACTAAGGAGGACGAACCGGTTTATCAAAAGGTTTAGCGATCAATGATTGGTTCATTGATATACCTATGTGCCTCCCATCCCGATATTATGCTTAGTGTGTGCATGTGTGCCCGATATCAAGTTGCACCTAAAGAATGTCATCTTAAGGCTGTGAAACGCATTGTGAGATACTTGATACATACACCAAACTTTGGCATTTGGTGTCCCAAGGGATCTTCTTTTAATAATGTTGGCTACTCCAACTCGGACTATGCCGGTGACAAGGTTGATAGAAAATCCACCTCGGGTACATGTAAATTTCTTGGTAGATCTCTTGTGTCTTGGTCTTCCAAGAAACAAAACTCGATATCTCTATCTACCGCCAAAGCTGGATATATTGTTGCCAGATCATGTTGTGTGCAATTGCTATGGATGACACAAACGCTTAAGGATTATGGAATCCATGTGAAAAATGTTCCATTACTTTGTGACAATGAGAGTGCTATTAAGATTGGTCATAATCCCGTGCAACATTCTCGAACCAAGCATATTCAAGTTTGACATCATTTCATTCGTGATCATGTTGCCAAAGGAGACATTAATCTTAAGCATGTTTGTACTAACAAGCAATTAGACAATATCTTTACTAAGCCACTTGATGAGAGAGTGTTTTGTCACTTGGGGAGTGAGTTGAACATCATTTATGCTTCAAACTTGAGCTAATCTCACTCGGATGCATGCAAGGGGATGATCTTTCTTAACCATTTCATGCTACTATTATCTTGAACATCATCTACATGGAATTGTATGCTCCCATGTCTTGCATCTAACCCTTTTTTAGGTACTTGGAAGAACAACAATCCACAAGATTGCCATCAACTCATATTTTAAGCAATCTTGTCATGACCAAGTATCCACATTTCTCTTTGGTGATGGAAGGAAGTGTTGGAAATATGCCCTAGAGGCAATAATAAATTAGTTATTATCATATTTCCTTGTTCATGATAATCATTTATTATCCATGCTAGAATTGTATTAATCGGAAACTCAGATACATGTGTGGATACATAGACAACACCATGTCCCTAGTATGACTCGTTAATCAAAGATGGTCAAGGTTTCCTGGCCATGGACATGAGATGTCATTTGATAAACGGGATCACATCATTAGGAGAATGATGTGATGGACAAGTCCCAAACTATAAACATAGCATATGATCATGTTAGTTTATTGCTATAGTCTTCTTCATGTCAAGTATCTGTTCCTATGACCATGAGATTATGCAACTCACTGACACCGGAGGAGTACCTTGTGTGTATCAAATGTCGCAACGTAACTGGGTGACTATAAAGGTGCTCTATAGGTATCCCCGAGGGTGTCTGTTGGGTTGGCATGGATCGAGACTGGGATTTGTTACTCCGTGTGACGGAGAGGTATCTCAGAGCCCACTCAGTAATACAACATCACTATAAGCCTTGCAAGCAATGTGACTAAAGAGTTATCCATGGGATCTTGTATTACGGAACGAGTAAAGAGACTTACCGGTAACGAGATTGAACTAGGTATAGAGATACCGACGATCGAATCTCGGGCAAGTAACATACCGAAGAACAAAGGGAACAACATACGGGATTAATTGAATCCTTGACATAGAGGTTCAACCGATAAAGATCTTCATAGAATATGTAGGAACCAATATGGGCATCCAGGTCCCGCTATTGGTTATTGACCGTAGAGGTGTCTCGGTCGTGTCTACATAGTTCTCGAACCCGCAGGGTCTGCACACTTAAGGTTCGGTGACGTTTCGGTATAGTAGAGTTATGTATGGTGGTGAATGAAGGTTGTTCGGAGTCCCGGATGAGATCCCGGATGTCACAAGGAGCTCCGTAATGGTCCGGAGGTAAAGATTGATATATAGGAAGTCCTGTTTTGGTCACCAGAAAAGTTTCGGGCTCATCGGTAGTGTACCGGGAGTGCCGGGAGGGGTATCGGGGACCATCGGGAGGGGTGTCTCTACCCAAAGGGCCTCATGGGCTGTGGGAGGAGTCAAGCCAGCCCTTAGTGGGCTGGCCGAGCCCCCCACTAAGGCCCATGCGGCTAGGGGTGGGGAAAACCCAAAGGTGGAGAGGTGGAAAGAGTTTCCAAGTGGAAAGGAGGAATCCTACTCCTAATAGGATTGGAGTAGGACTCCTCCACCTCCAATTTTGACCAAACCTTGAGGGTTTGAGGCTTCCTCCTCCCCTCCCTCCCTCCTATATATACTAGAGGATTTAGAGGGAATAGCTAACCCTAATTGTCACGTGCTCCCTCTACTTCATCTAGATCGGTTTTCTCCTCTAGTCTAGTTCGGCGGTGCTTAGGCGAAGCCCTGCCGGAATAGTTCCACCACCATCTCTGTTGCGCCGTCGCGCTGCCAAAGAACTCATGTACCTCTTCACTCCCTCTTGCTGGATCAAGAAGGCGGAGATCGTCATCGAGCTGTACGTGTGCTGAACACAGAGGTGTCGTCTGTTTGGCGCAAGATCGGAAGGACCATGATCAAGATTGCAAGACAATTCGTGATTTGATCGCGGGACGAATCATGATGGGATCGCGGTACAGATCGTGATTGGATCGTGAGATGTATAGTGATGGGATCGCGAGACGCTCGGTGATTTGGATCGCGAAGATGTTCGACTACATCAACCGCGTTTCTTAACGCTTCTCGCTTAGCGATCTACAAGGGTATGTAGATCAACTCTCCCTCTCGTAGATGCTCATCACCATGGATAGATCTTGCGTGTGCGTAGGAAAATTTTTGTTTCCCATGCAACGTTCCCCAACAGTGCCATCATGAGCTAGGTCTATGTGTAGATGAGATCTCGAGTATAACACAAAGGAGTTTGTGGGCGTTGATGCTTAGATTGCTTCCTTCCTTGGTCGTGTTTTGGTTCAGCGGTATTGTGGGATGAAGCGGCCCGGACCAACCTTACTCATACACTTACGAGAGACCGGTTCCATCGACTGATGTGTAACTTTGTTGCACAAAGATGGCTGGCGGGTGTCTGTCTCTCCTACTCTAGTTCGATCGGATTTGACAAAGGCGGTCCTTCAGAAGGTTGAATAGCAATTTGAGTATCACCGTTCTGGTTTATGCGTAGGTGAGAATTGTTCTTGCTAGATACCCGTAGCAGCCACGTAAAACTTGCAACAACAATTAGAGGACGTCTAACTTGTTTTTGAAGGGTATGTTGTGATGTGATATGGCCGATTACATGATGAGATATATGTGATGTATGAGATGATCATGTATTGTATAGAATATCACGACTTGCATGTCGATGAGTACGGCAACCGGTAGGAGCCATAAGGTTGTCTTTAATTATTGTATGACCTGTGTGTCAATCATTAAGCGCTATGTAATGCTTTACTTTATCGCTAAGCGGTAGCAATAGTAGTAGAATCATGGTGGGCGCGACAACCACGATGGCGACACATTGATGGAGATCAAGATGATGGAGATCATGGTGTCATGCCAATGACGATGGAGATCATGCCAGTGCTTTATAGATGGAGATCAAAAGCACAAGTTCATGGCCATATCATGTCACTTATTATTTGCATGTGATGTTAATCCTTTTATGCACCTTGTTTTTCTTAGGACGACGGTAGCATTATTAGGTGATCCCTCACTAAAATTTCAGTATCAATTGCGTTCTCCCCGAGTGTGCACCATTGCAAAAGTTCATCGTGTCGAGACACCACGTGATGATCGGGTGTGATAGACTCTACGTTCACATACAACAGGTGCAAGCCAGTGTTGCACATGCAGAACACTCGGGTTAAACTTGACGAGCCTAGCATGTACAGACATGGCCTCAGAACACAAGAGACCGAAAGGTCGAACATGAGTCATATATTAGATATGATCAACATGATGATGTTCACCATTGAAACCACCTCAACTCACGTGATGATCGGACTTGAGTTGGTGAATTTGGATCATGTAACACTCGAATGACCGGACGGATGTCAATTTGAGTGGGAGTTCTTAAGTAATATGATTAATTGAACTCATTATCATGAACATAGTTAGTAGTGTCTTTGCAAATTATGTTGTTGATTACTAGCTCACGTTGTAGATCCCTTGAATTTTTATATGTTCCTAGAGAAATAGAGTTGAAATATGATGGTAGCAATATTGCGGACTGGGTCCGTGATATGAGGATTGTCCTCATTGCTGCACAGAAGGCTTATGTCCTTAATGCACCGCTCGGTGCGCCACCCCCCTCTAGCGTCGTCTGTAGATGTTGCGAACATCTGACAAGCACATTCCGATTACTACTTGATAGTTCAGTGCATCATGCATTACGGCTTAGAACTGAGGCTCTAAAATGTTTTGAACATCACAGAACATATGAGATGTTCTAAGAGCTGAAATTGGGATCTCAGGCTCGTGCCCGTGTTGTGAGATATGAGATCTACAACAAGATTCTTTGCCTGCAAGATGAAGGAGAATATCTCAATTGTTGAGCATGTGCTCAGATTGTCTGGGTGCTACAATCTCTTGAATCGAGTGGGAGTTGATCTTCCAAATAAGATAGTGATTGATATAGTTCTCCAAGTCACTGTCACTAAGCTACTAGAGCTTCTTGATGAACTATAAAATACCAAGGATGGAAATAATGATCCATGAGCTATTCGTGATGTTTGACACCGCGAAGGTAGAAATCAAGAAGGAGCATCAAGTGTTGATGGTTAGTAAAACCACTAGTTTCGAGAAGGGCAAGGGCAAGGAGGGAAACTTCATGGATGGCAAGTCAGTTGCTGCTCCAGTGAAGCAACCCAAAGTTGAACCCAAACCCGAGACTAAGTGCTTCTATTGTGAGGAGAGTGGTCTCTCAAGCGGACAACCCTACAAACTTGGTAGATAAGAAGGCTGGCAACGTCGACAGAAGTATATTTGATATATGTGTTATTGATGTGTATCTTGCTAGTACTCCTAATAGCACCTGGATATTAGATACCGGTTCGGTTGCTATATGTTAGTAACTCGAAGTAAAATCTACGGAATAAATGGAGACTAGCTAAGTGTGAGGTGACGATGTGTGTTGGAAATGTTTCCAAGGTTGATGTGATCAACATCGCACGCTCTCCCTACCTTTGGGATTAGTGACAAACCTAAATAAATGTTGTTTGGTGTTTGTGTTAAGCATGAACATGATTAGATCGTGTTTATTGCAACACGGTTATTCATTTAAGTTAGAGAATAATGGTTATTCTGTTTACATGAATAATACCTTCAATGGTCATGCACCTAGTGAGAATAGTTTGTTGAATCTTGATCGTAATAATACACATGTTCATAACATTGATGCCAAAAGATACAATGTTAATAATAATAGTACCACATACTTGTGGCACTGCCGCTAAATGTCATATTGGTATAAATCGCATGAAGAAACTCCATGCTGATGGATCTTTGGACTCATGCGATTTCGAATCGGTTGAGACATGTGAACCATACCTCTTGGGCAAGATGACTAAGGACCCCGTTTTCCGGTCTAATGGAGCGGGCAAGTGATTTATTAGAAATGATACATGTTGATGTATGCAATCCAATGAGTGTTGTAGCGTGCGTTGGATATCGTTATTTTCTTACCTTCACTAATGATTTGAGTAGATATAGTGTATATTTACTTAATGAAACACAAGTCTAAATCGTTTGAAAAGTTCAAGCAAATTTAGAGTCAAGTTTAATATCATCGTGACAAGAAGATAAAAATGTCTACGATATGATCGTGGATGTGAATATCTGAGTTACGAGTTTGGCATACAACTTTAGACAATGTGAAAGTTGTTTCACAACTCACGCCACCTGGAACACCATAGTGTGATGGTGTGTTCGAACGTCATAGTCGTGCTCTATTGGATATGGTGCGTACTATGATGTCTCTTATCGTTTTGCCACTTTCGTTTTGGGGTTATGCATTAGAGACAACTACATTCACTTTAAATAGGGCACCATCTAAATTCGTTGAGATGACACCATATGGTTTGGCAGAAACCTAAGTTGTCATTTCTTAATTATGTTAGCAGTGGCTGCATTTTTCAATTATGAAATCTGGCACATGGATGTCAAAACATCGTTTCCTTAATGGTTTACTTAAGAAAGGTTGTATGTGATACAACCAGAAGGTTTTGTTAGCCCTAAGGATGCTAAAATGTGTGCAAGCTCCAGCAATCCATCTATGGGCTGGAGCAAGCATCTCAGAGTTGGAATATATGCTTTGATGAGGTGATCAAAGTTTTTGAGTCTATACAAAGTTTATTAGAAACTTGTATTTACAATAAAGTGAGTGGGAGCACTATAGAGTTTCTGATAAGCATATGTGGATGACATGTTGTTGATCAGAAATGATGTAGAATTTCTGGAAAGCATAAAGGGTTGTTTGAAAAGAGTTTTTCAAAGGAAGACCTGAATAAAGCTACCTAATTGTTGAGCATCAAGATCTATAGAGATAGGTCAAGATGCTTGATGAGACTTTCAATGAGTACATACCTTGACAAGATTTTGAAAGAGTTCAAAATGGATCAGTCAGAGAAAGAGTTCTTGCCTGATTTGTAAGGTGTGAAGTTGAGTAAGACTCAAAGCTCGACCACGGCATAAGAAAGAGAAAGGATGAAGGTCGTCCGCTATACTTTAGCCATATGCTCTATATAGTATGCCATGTTGTGTACTGCACCTGTGTGTGCCTTGCCATGAGTCCGTCAAGGGGTACAAGAGTGATCCAGGAGTGCATCACTAGACAACCGTCAAGATTATCCTTAGTAACTAAAATACTAAGGAAATGTTTCTCGATTATGGTGGTGATAAAGAGTTTGTCATAAAGAGTTACGTCGATGCAAGCTTTAACACCAATCCGGATGACTCTTAGTAGCAATCCGGATATGTATAGTGGAGCAGCCATTTGGAATAGCTCCAAGTGGAGTGTGGTAGCAGTGTCTACAATATGACATAGAGATTTGCAAAGTACACACGGATCTGAATGTCGCAGGCCCGTTGACTAAAAGACCTCTCTCACATGCAAAGCATGATCGAGCCCCAGAACTCATTGAGTGTTAGATTCATAACAATGCGAATTACATGGTGATGTGAACTAGATTATTGACTCTAGTGCAAGTGGGAGACTATTGGAAATATGCCCTAGAGGCAATAATAAATCAGTTATTATCACATTTCCTTGTTCATGATAATCGTTTATTATCCATGCTATAATTGTATTGATTGGAAACTAAACACATGTGTGGGTATATAGACAACACCGTGTCCCTAGTATGCCTCTAGTAAACTAGCTTGTTGATCAAAGATGGTCAAGGTTTCCTGGCCATGGACATGAGATGTCATTTGATAAACAGGATCACATCATTAGGAGAATGATGTGATGGACAAGACCCAAACTATAAACGTAGCATATGATCGTGTCAGTTTATTGCTACAGTTTTCTGCATGTCAAGTATATGTTCCTATGACCATGAGATCATGCAACTCACTAACACCGGAGGAGTACCTTGTGTGTATCAAACGTCGCAACGTAACTGGGTGACTATAAAGGTGCTCTACAAGTATCTCCGAGGTGTCTGTTGGGTTGGCATGGATCAAGACTGGGATTTGTTACTCCGTGTGATGGGGAGGTATCTCAGGGCCCACTCGGTAATACAACATCACAACAAGCCTTGCAAGCAATGTGACTAAAGTGTTAGCCACGGGATCTTGTATTACGGAACGAGTAAAGAGACTTGCCGGTAACGAGATTGAACTAGGTATACGGATACCGACGATCAAATCTCGGGCAAGTAACATACCGAAGAACAAAGGGAACATTATACGGGATTAACTGAATCCTTGACATAGAGGTTCGACTGATAAAGATCTTCGTAGAATATGTAGGAAGCAATATGGGCATCCAGGTCCCACTATTGGTTATTGACCGTAGAGGTGTCTCGGTCATGTCTACATAGTTCTCGAACCCGCAGGGTCTGCACACTTAAGGTTCAGTGACGTTTCGGTAGTATAGAGTTATGTATGGTGGTGACCGAAGGTTGTTCGGAGTCTCGGATGAGATCCCGGACGTCACGAGGAGCTCCGGAATGGTCCGGAGGTAAAGATTGATATATGGGATAATAGTGTTTGGTCTCCGGAAGGGTTTCAGAATTCACCAGAAATAGTTTCAGATGTTTCCCGAAATGTTCGGGGTACAAGGACACTTTATTTGGGCCAAGGGGTAAAGCCCATGAGGCTTTAGGAAGGTGCAAAAGATGTTTTGCGGAGGCCAGGGGCCAGACGCCAGGGACCCTGGCGTTTGGGGCTAGACGCCGAGGACCTTGGCATCTGGTCCTGGAGTCTGAGAAGGATTGTTGCCTTGTGGGCAAACCGACCTTGAGGAGGATTTTTCTCCAAGTTTCGACCCCAAGGCTCAGCATATAAATAAAGGGGCGGGGCTAGCACTTGGAACACATCAAGAAACCCTAATCCACGTGCTGCCTCTCCTCTAGTTTGTAGTTTCTCCTCTAGATCGGTTTAAGCAGTGCTTAGGCGAAGCCCTGCTGCAATTGCTCCACCACCATCGCCTCAACGCTGTCACGCTGCCGGAGAACTCGTCTACCTCTCCGATCCCTCTTGCTGGATCAAGAAGGCGGAGATCATCATTGAGCTATATGTGTGCTGAACGTGGAGGTGTCGTCCGTTCGACGCTAGATCGAAAGGACCGTGATCAAGATCACGAGACGATTCGTGATTGGATCACAGGACGGATCGTGATGAGATCGCGGGACGGATCGTGATGGGATCGCGGGACGCTCGGTGATTTGGATCGCGAAGACGTTCGACTACATCAACCGCGTTTCTTAACGCTTCCTGCTTAGCGATCTACAAGGGTATGTAGATCCACTCTCCCTCTCGTAGATGCTCATCACCATGGATAGATCTTGCGTGTGCGTAGGAAATTTTTTGTTTCCCATGCAACGTTCCCCAACACTCATGTGTTGAGATCATGCCATTCCATTCCAACCATATGAATCTTGATCTCTAGCCTCCCCAAGTTTCTTTCCACCCAATCAATCTCTTTCACAAAAGCCAAATCTACGAGAGAGTGATTGAGTGTTGAGGAGTCTATCATCTTGAAGCACAAGAGCAAGGAGTTCATCGACATTATCGAGCCTATTACCTTTTGGAGGGTGGTGCCTCCTAGAATTGTTAGGTGTCGCTTGGGAGCCTCCTACTTCGTGTTGTGGAGTGAACCAAGAAGTTTGTATGGGCAAGGAGATCGCATACTTCGTGAAGATCTACCCATAGTGAGGCTAGTCCTTCGTGGACGGAAGCCGTTATGGAATAGTCAAGGTTGCTACTTCGTGGACCCGTATGGGTGGAGCCCTCCGTGGACTCTCGCGACTGTTACCCTATGTGGGTTGAAGACTCCATAAACGTGGATGTACGATAGCACCACCTATTGGAACCACGGGAAAAATCTTCGTGTCCTTCATGCGTTTGATCTCCCTATCTCAACTCTTTACTCCCATGTGCAATGTCTTTACTTTTTGCTGCTATACTTGATGACTTGCATGTGTGTGGTGTGCTAGACTTGCTATAATTGCTAAAATCTACTAACACTTAACTTTGGATATTGTGTAGATTTTGATTTGTGCTAGTAGTCTATTCACCCCCCCCCCCTCTATACATACTCTTCTAGTGATTCCACGATAATAGGGTTTGATCTGAGAGCATGTGTAGGGTTTGATTTGTGACGATGTTGTAGCATTGTGCACTTCTGAGTTGTGAGAATGTTATGTTTGTGGTAGCTATTGGTGGTGGATTTGTAGCATACTAGGGGTGTACCGCAGTGTTGAACACAATGGATTGGTAGGTAGTTGTGATGGATTGGTATAATGCTTGTTGGTGTATGCTTCTCATATCCATGTGTGTGGTATGTTGAGCCAAATGGTCTGGTAGTGTGTGCTATGCTTACTGTCCATGTGTGTGCTATGATTGTAGGATATGCCCATGCAAATGCATGAGGTTAGTCAGTCCATTGTCATGTCCGAGAGCCACTTCCCGTTGTCCTATGTCAAGGACTCCCAACCTTCCATCGATGACTAGATGCCTCCCTATTCAGTGGGTCCTCCTTTTGTGCCTATAGCATCTTGTGCTCGTTTACCAAATGTTGTTGTTGTTGTTGTTACTGTTGCACAAACGACAACCATAAAGACACATAAGGATGGTAAGGGAAACAACATAAAAACGACAGCTGCAAAGAAAAATGACCGTGCGGGGATTTGTTCCTAAGACATCCCCATCCCAACGTTGTGATGCTTGCCAATATGTCAACGCCGAGTTCGTGTTATACTACTTGGGGCGTGAACCACTTGAAGATCGGGGTTTCATTCATTTTCTTCTGTTTTATTCGGTTTTCTTTTTCTATGTTTGCTTCCTTCCTTTTTTCTTCTATTTCTTGTTTCAATTTGGTTTTATCTTTCTTTCATTATTTCTATTGGTTTTCCTTTTTTTGTTTTATCTTTGTTTCTTTTGGTTTTCGATCTATATTTTGCATGTATGTCAAGAACATTTTTCTTATACGCATTTAACATTTTTTAATACATGGTCAACATTTTTTGTATAGACATTTTTCATAATTATTCAAATGCTTGATTAACAATTTTAAATACAACATCAACATTTTTTGTATACATGGTCAACAATTTTTCCTATATACGCTTTTAATCATTTTCAAATGCTTGATTAACATTTTTTGAATACATGATCAACATTTTTTCTATACACACTTTAAACATTTTCAAATGCTTTATTAATTTTTTCCAAATGCAATATTTTTTAATACACGATCAACATTTCTTCTATATAAATTCAAGATTTTCATATGCTGTATTAACAATTTACAAATACAATTTAACCATTTTTAATACAATACACGATTAATTATTTTGAACGCACGGTCAATATTTTTATATAAACATGTAATTGTTTAAAAAAAATAGAATACTTGTTTATTTTTTTAAATTATTGATTAATAATTTTGGAATACACGATCAACTTTTTCACACACACTGTATATTTTTTGTATATATTTTTCGTCCACATGTGAAACATTTTCTCTATACATATTCATCATTTTTCAAATGCTTGGTTACTATTTTTTTATGTAAAGTGTTTTTATAACATATTTACTTAGAATATTTGGAACTAGGAACGAAAGTAATAAAAAAAGAAAAGGAAAGAAAGAAAGAAACGAGATAAAAAAACATGAACAAAAAAAACAAAAAAACGAGACCGTGGCCTCCAGCGCGGCCGCGCGGCCCACGCACCCAGCGCACATAACCCAGTCAAGTCCAGTCGTCTCGCGCACCCCCCGTTTCCGTTTCCGGTTCCACCCCGAGTTCCGACCCGTCTCGCCCCTTTCCGCCTCCGCTCTCTCCTCCGCCGGCGCAGGATGGCGGCGTGCGCGGGCACAGCGAAGCAGGCGGCCGCGGCGCTCCGGGTGGGGCTGCTTTACGACGAGAGGATGTTGGCGCACGCGCCTGCCGGGAAGAATGAGCCGGAGACCCCCGAGCGGCTACGCGCCATCTGGCGCAAGCTCGCCGCCGAGGGCGTCGCGTCCAGGTGAGAACAGCGTCATCTCGTTCTTTCTTATGCATACGGTTCCTTCGATTCGCTGGAGATGGATGGGAGGTCCTCTCGCGCTCCCACTGTGCTTGATCTGCAACCATGTCCCGTGAAAGGAGTTACAGTAGTATCCATGATTAAGCGAAATTAGAGCAATCTCTACTTTATGTATTTCAAAACAGGCGTAATTACATGGAATGCTACTTAGGCGCTGCACTGACTGTGCCGCTGGCCATAGCCAAGCCGGTTAGAGGAGGGATACAAGGGGGAGAGAGGAACAACGATTCAGAAAAGGAGACACAGCCCATGTGTTCAGTGTGTTTCTGTCCTCCCGTCGCTTTGCACGATTGCTGCATAGCCGCAGCAGATTTTCAATTGAAGCAGTGATGTAGTGGTTAGTCCAATGCTTGTTGTCAAACACTCCGGCGTTTCGTGCATTCCGTAGAGTTACTGCTATCGTTGCAAACAGAACCTTCCATTGCTTGCCAAAGATCCATATTGCTTCAGTCGAAGTGATGAACTTGCCCAGGTTAGCAGAATTGTATGTGTGTGCGAGCAGTCTCAGCGTCCCCCAAAGGAAGGACGCAGCCCGACAACGAAGTAGAATATGGGAAATTGATTCCGAGGCCGGGCACAGATCACAGCCACCACGGGGAGCCACAGCAGTCCAATTTTTCTTCACCATGCTGTCTCTAGTGCTTAGCCTTGCCCGGATTGCCAGCCATAGGAACACACGGTGCTTACCTGGGATAATTGGCTCCCAAACAAAGTGTACATACGGCCACTGGATCCCTCTAAAGGTTAGGAGACTGTAGAAATACGATGTAGTTGCCTCCGAAGCAGTGATGGATGAGATCCTTTGATCATGACTATTGCTGATGAGCTCAATACGCTGATTCCATGATTATAAATAACTGCATGATTAATTTTTTATTATCTAAAGTGCCCAAAATGGTAAAGAACCTGAGAAAGGGGGGGGGGGGGAGTATGGAGATTCTCATACAATAGGTTCAAACATGTATGCACTGTAGCGTTGAAAGGAACATAGTCCTTCTGGTATTTCTGCAATCTTGGGCACTCCAGCCCTTCCTTGGGGTACAGGAACTTGGATGCCTGCAGGCGTTGATTTGAAGAGGAACTGAAGTGGCTCACCTACAGGGCCAAAAGGAAGGAGTATAGTGGCCTGATTGATTGGGTCAAAGCTTTCAGATGAACTAAGTGCTGCCTCCATTGTACCTTTTGTATTTTCTGTTCCTTGCTTGTTTACTCTAGACCTGTATAGCTCTTTTGTTTTATTTCCGAACTTTGTTTTGTAACATTTATTTGAAAATCAATAAAAAATACACAGCAGCAGAGTTCTGTTTCCCTCAACCTAAAAGTAACTTGGATGCCACTAGAGTTAAGTTTGAACATCGGCATTGTAGCTTCTGTGCCGTCCATTGCTTGCTTTACTTTGATTGATTAGATTAATATAATTGTATGACTTTGCAAGGTTCTGTGGCTGTAGTGTGTAGTCTAACATAAGTTTCTTCCAGGTGTGTGGGCATGAGGGCGAAGGAAGCCAAGGAAAAATATATAGCCTCTGTCCATGCCCCCAACCACGTAGATCTGATAAGGGATATCAGCTCGAAGGATAATTCCTATCGAAAAAAGACTGCTGAGAAACTCGATTCCGTTTACTTCAACAAAGGCTCCTCAGAGTCTGCTTTCCTCGCAGCCGGTTCTGTCATCGAGGTAATTTCCGTTTACTTTTCCTACATTGCATATGTACATTCACTAGTCTTATACAGCAATTCTGGTTCCGCTGATCCTGAGTGCTGACAAAATGACTCGTTTGGCAAGCAGGTTGCTGAGAAGGTTGCAGCTGGTGAACTCAGTTCTGCTATTGCTCTAGTCAGACCTCCAGGCCACCATGCCGAGCATAGCAAGCCCATGGGATTTTGCCTCTTCAACAATGTGGCAATTGCAGCTAACTACCTCTTAAATGAAAGGGTGTGTATTTGAAACTTCCCTGTTGAATGTTCTGTTAAGATCAATACGTGCTATTTTGTTTATCATTTCCTCTGTAGGAACAATCATATCAATTTGTTATAATGTGACCTACTGAGAACATGGGAGTCATTTTCTGACTTCCCTTTTTCTGTTGCAGCCTGACCTAGGTATCAACAAGATATTAATCGTCGATTGGGATGTTCATCATGGAAATGGCACGCAGAACATGTTTTATACTGACCCTCGTGTATTGTTCTTTTCAGTGCACAGGTATGACACAACAACCTGGCATTGCTTTGCTAGTTTTGTTTAGACTTAAGACTTTGTTTCCGCAAACATGCAAACCACTGGATGTATACGCATTAGATATAACGAAGGAGTCTTAGTTTAGAATTTAGACTAGATTCATAACCTTCACGATATGATATTCGTGAAGCCGTGGTAGTTTTGTTGCCTACATTAATAAGGCTTACTGCTTTTTGAATGGATGTAGGATGCTGAGAGCGTTTTCTTACAGTGGATCTCTGCAGTTAAAAGAAATTTAGAAACTCCATTCCTTATTTACATGGCATTAACAGACTCATTTTTTATATTTGTGAGCTAACCTTACTATAGCGCTCTTGGATATTGTACTTGTAATGACCAGGATTAAGTCTCCTCAGTTTTGTTGATTCAGTTTGGCTGTATAGCACGATCTAAATGCTTGAGCCCAGTTTGTGATTAATGTGACATGGAACCTATTAATCTGTAACAGATAACTTAATACTGTAGGCTTATTCCTTTTTCTGTTTCATCATGGTTTTACCCTCTTACTTCCTATTTCGACACTACTAGTATTGAATCAGCCTGAATTATCTGTTCTAAACTTCTAATCAACATAGTATAGTTACTTTATTTGTCATTTGAATTGCCACCTGCCCACCCTTGATTTTTCTTATGATATATCAATCAATTCAATGTGTTTACTTATTATTGCTATCTAAGTTTAGTTTCCCATGCATCTGCAGGGCTAGATACTACAATTCATGTTTATATTAGAAAGAGGTGTTTGTAATGCAACTTCAGTGCTTATGTTTGAAAACTGAGTTGTACTTGTTATGCAACTCTTGCTCTAATATGTTTGATTTATCTGCACTGTTATAGTCTGGAGCATCATGTATAAACTATTATTCCAATGTTTGTTCTGTAGATATGATTTTGGAAGCTTCTACCCTTATGAAGTGGATGCATCACACTGTTTCATTGGGGATGAGACTGGTCGAGGGTACAACATTAATGTGCCCTGGGAGCATGCGAAATGCAGTGATGCAGATTATGTTGCTGCATGGGATCATGTACTCCTTCCTGTTGCAGAAGCATTTGATCCGGATATAATATTACTGTCTGCTGGGTTTGACGCAGGTAGACAGCTGGGAAATTCTTAGCAACTATCTTGTCCCTAAACTTTAAACATCTAATTAATCTAGGCACTTCAAATGAAGCCTGACTGTTGCTATAGTACTGGCATTGTAGTTTATACTATGAGCCAGATATGTACTGGTTCGAGTACTACACCTCATATACCTGATTTCCTTGTTGCATGACAGATGAGATCTTCACTGAAGATATTTTGACAACCGCTGTGACTTTGTTGTATTATATTGCTATTACATGCCAATGGAATCAAAATTTCTGTTTCTCATATGATCATGCATGTTCTTGTTACTCACTGGTTTTGAATATTTTCCCTGTTTCTTTTTTGCTAGCACTGGGTGATCATATGGGTGATTGCTGCATCACTCCAAATGGATATGCACTGCTACTAACAAAGGTATGCATTTGCTTTGTTAAACTCACTGAACCATGCACTCTCCTGGTCTTAAAAACACTTATCATCCCTGACCTTGGAGTTTGGATGTGATAGAGTAACGTTTATGTTTTTGCCACAGTCGTTCCTTTTTGTTGTCATGCTTTGGTGTTACCTGTTAGAAAATTTTCATTTGATCCCATCAATTTATTAGTATCTCCTATGAATTTCTTGGAGTTTCTACTCAGCTGATGCTTATGCTTATGCCTGTCTACATTTTACCTACAGCTGTTAGGTTTTGCAAAAGGAAGGATTGTGATGGCCCTTGAAGGAGGTTATAACCCTGAGTCCATAGCAAACTCAGTTTGTGCTTGCGCAAAAGTATTGTTGGGAGATAAATTCACACTTAACTCTCCAGAGATGCAACCATTTGAATCTACATGGAGAGTCATACAAATGGTAATGGTCTGCAATGCACTATTTCTGTCTAATTTTGGTCTCGCTATGCGTATTTGTAATTAAGTTCTCAGTCCCCCTCATACTGACCAGGTACGCGATGAGTTAAAGACATACTGGCCTGTTTTGAGCAGCAAGCTTCCGGAAAATGTATCTTTGAGGAGTACGCCCTCATATATCGAGGTGAATTTCCTCTTTCTATTTTCTTCTTCTTGGGCACTTGAGTTGGGGCCTGCTTGGTCTGACCTCCAACTAATGAATTGTGCTCTTATGTATGAGATGTGGATCGCTCTGTTCCGGATCCGTTTGCTGGGAAACTTGACATCATCTTCTCTTAATTTCCACCAACATGTCACGTCCACAGTTGCAGCTTTCAAACCACATTCTTAATGGAAAATTGTTTTTTTGTTCCAGGGTTATAATGAAGCACCATAATGTAGCCCAATTCCATAGATGAATGCATGTTCACGAGTGATGTGGACTGTATTACACAGCTCAGTTGATATGCTATTTCCATATTATCCGTTGGCATTCCATACTTGATGAACCTTTTTTTGTTGTTGTGATAAATGCTTCGTATGTATACTTGTTCTGAGGTGCCTATCAACTTTTAAACTCTTAACTCTTGCAAAAGAACATACAGAGTTATACAGCTCAACTATATTTATACTGTGCACTTTAATTACCTTGTGTCAATAGTCTCACATTTGATTTACCATTTATGCATCTTGATGCATGGTACTGTATAGCTGAGATGATCAATAGGAAATATTAACCTGATGGTGGAGCCCTTGAATAATTTCTCTTTCTTGTTTTCCCTATTGGGGAATGAACAGCCATGCACTTCCTCTGTTTCTGAGTCTGATGTTTTGAGTATGATATGCTTGGAGATCCGCATTGTCAAAAGTTCAATATTTGGTATGCCAGCTTTGGTTCAAACATGTGGAAACCAAGATTCTTGTGCTACGTCGAAGGGGGTAAGGTAAAGTTGAAAGCACATTGTCTTTTATATATGGCAAGGTACATTAGGTTCCTTGATTTGAAGTTTGTAGCATGTTGCTGCATTCATCACATCATCGATTTCTCGGGGAGATCTCGTTTGGTGCACCCCTTTCAGTTAACGTAACTCAAATCACTTATGGAGGGTACTTTTGTACCTTCCGCACAAATCGGGAATAAATATTTCTCCACTTCATACATTAGTCTGTTATATACGCACCGGTGTATCAGTTCAATTGGGGAAGTCGTTGGTGCCCAGAACAATAGCAGCTCACGCTTGCTCCACGATGGTCGAACAAACCTTCTCTAGCCCATGACTCTTCATGCCTTCCTCGCTGCTCCTCTTAGTTTGTTTGATCTGGCACTATGTGAATCACAGTCGTTGACCTGGGGATCAGTGTCTATGAGTGCAAAGCTTCACGACCATTCGCTAGCAATGACCGAAGAGATAACTGACTGTGGCTCCTTGCTGTATCCTTCACTCCTGCCTCTGTCAGGGGAGAGGAGGGGGGCAAGCATGAGGTAAGAGACGCGGACGGGCTGAGATGGGGTTGGGTCTGGAGGTGGGCTGTGTGGGTTGCACCGTGCTCAGTATCCCTCGTCGAGGTGGAGGGGTTATGGGCTCTGGGTGAAAGCTTTGGCCGGCGGGGCCTGGTACCGTCGGTGAAGGCATCCTAGGCATCTTTATCCTACTTGGAGGCATTGTTGAATTGTTCATCCCGACACCAGATCATTGTGGCGGGTACTTAGGTTCCGGTGGCTATTGGCGTGGCTGGATCCCCTCCCATGGGGTTTAGTGGGGTGGTGGTATGCGGAGCTCCGGGCGAAAGCTTTGTCCCGACGAGGGGTCGGTGTCGGTGATGTTGATGCTCGCGGGCGCCATTTACTTCTTGGAGGCATTACCGAAGAGCTTCTTCACTCTTACCTCGGGTCTCTTTGGCCCTCGATCGATTTGTTTGTGTTTGGTGGTGGTTCCTAGTTTTGTTGGGGCTGTTTGTACTCGTTGTTGGGGTTTTCGCTTGGTTGTCCCCTAAACCGGGCCAACTCTCTTCTTATGAAATAGCAGGAGCACCCTGCCCTCTGACGAGGTTCTGTAAAAAAAAAGTATCCCACCACATGAAATAGACTACATTACCGTTTATGGCGTAGTAAGTGACTCGTTGTAATCCCCGCCATTTATCCACATGAAATTTGTGCAGTTCTCTAAAGGGGTTGTACCAAAGGAATCCTTTTTGGGGGATATTTTGGTCTTCGGGAAGTGTTTTTAGTACTTTCCGCAAATGTAAAATGCATAAACATCTTTTTATTATAATCTTTATGAATATAGTATCTCCCTTTGTCTCCTTGTTATAACTTACTTTTTCCTTTTCTGATGAGCATTATGCTTTGTGTGGAAGTTGCTATTCATTTTGATCTGTGGCAGGTTGATGGGTATGAGTATATCACGTTTTGGTTCACATGGCACAAGCCCACGAAGACATACCTTGTGGAAGAATGTGCATCATAGTTTTCGGGAGATCCTCTACCTCCCTGTGGGGTACTGGTGGTGTTGCTTTCCTCAATCCTGATATAAGCTACAGTGACAAGTCATATGTCTGCATGTACAAAATAATGTATGTTATGTCATAACCACATCTACGTTTTATTGATCCTTGAGTTAGGTCTGGTGGAACATAATCTCATCAGTGCTCTGATTTCAGCATGAATTTCTCTTTTTTACAGGCTCGAGTAATTCAATGACCCGTTGTTTCAAGAGAACTGTTTAGTGAAGGATAGCAGCGAAGATGGAAAAATCGAGTCTCCTGGCTCTTCTTTGTTTCGCTTGTCTGAAATAGACTCTGCCTCTTCACAAAAAGCTCTTCATCTTGAACCTATTAAGGTTGGATTTGCTGCTTTCCACATCAAGCGCACGCTTATCCTCCGCATACATTTTTCTATATGCCTATAAATAAATGAGAATAGTTAATATCACATCGTTGAAAAAAAATGCTCTTAGGTGCGACTGTCCTTCTGGCAGCACTTTGATAAAAAGGGACACTACCCCAACCATAGTGTGGCCATCACTCTTACAGATCAACGCTAATGCCTGCTGTAATAGTTGATCCTTTTGTAAGGAAATGCCATGTCCTGCCTCTTTTGTCTGTCAGGTTGGTCTGAAGTTAGAAGTTACCTGGGACTGATGCCTAGTCCAGATTGCAGTTTGAAATGTTATCTTGGATTTGAAGCTCTTTTGACATCATCACAACTGTCAAAAAAGGTATTGTCTCAGTACATTACAAACTGAAGGATAAACTATTTTTTCTTCTCATAATACCGCCTCATCCATAGCCATATAGCTGACACTAGTTGGTTTTCTAAATAAATCTGATGCTAGTTATATTTTCATGTCAGTGGGTCACTTCTGCAAGTTTTTAGTTTTTGTTGTTCATGTTCGTTATACAAATTTCCTACAGGATATCTGGTACTCCCAAGTGTAAAACCAATGTACTCTATCTTGAGAGGAGGATGGCGTCCAATTTTAACTATGATGTAAGCTCCAGTCTTCACTTGGTAAAGAAATTTCTTTTAGATACTATCCAATGCACTACTTGAAGGGAACGGTAAGAACACAGATGAAGATATTTTTTTGGTGGATGGTGTGAAATTGTTTGTTTCCCTACAGATAGATGCCCCTCAACAGCTGTTGCGCGGGGGATTCCCCTCACCTATGCTGTTCAACATTGCTGTAGATGTTTTGCAGGAATTAATTCATAGGGCTAAGAGAGCTGGGTTAATTAGAGGGGTAGTTCCTTATCTAGTAGAGGGAGGCGTTAATATGTTACAATATGTTGATGACAAGTACTTTTATTAAGAGCTGATAAGGAAGAGGCCAAGGTGTTAAAGAACATTTTATGCTTATTTGAGCATCTTTCTGGTCTAAAGATTAATTTTAATAAGAGCGAGCTTTTTTGTTTCGGAGAGGCTAGTGATCACATTGAAATATGAAGAGAAATTTTTACTTGTATAGCTGGTAGCTTACTTGGTCACCCCTGTGCATAGTGTTAAGCTTATGAATAGTGATTGGAAAGGAGTGGAGGATAAGATGGAAGGGAAACTAGGAGCCTGGCAAGGAAGAATGATGGTCCTAAACTAATATTGCTGAAATCCTGTTTGAGTAGTATGCCTTACTTCATGATGTCTATGTTTCCTATTCCTAAAGATCCTCTGCATAGAGTAGAATTTTTATGAAATGACTTCTATGGTAGGGTAGTGATGAATCTGACTAGTACAATTTAGTGAAGTGGAAAAGGTTTGCCAACCTATTCACCGGGGTGAGGGGGGGGGGGGGGGGGGGAGGGGGGCGTTGATCTAGATGTAATGAATAGGTGTCTTTTGAGTAAATGGTTATGGAAAATAGGAAATGATGAAGGTATGTGGCAAGATATGATTAGAAGTAAATATTGTAATAAAGAGTCCTAGTCAGCATTAAGAGAAAACCTACTCAGTCTCATTTTATGAGTGGCATCTTAGACTAGAAAAGAGTTTTATAAATTTTGTAGAAAGCGAGTGGGGATTGTAAAACTACTAGATTTTGGGAAGACTTTTGGTTAGGTAATGTTCCACTTTGTAGCAAGTTCCATAGCTTGTATGTTAAACTCCAATTTTAATACTACTGTAGCAGAGGTGATTGGGGTAAGTTAGGATAATATCAAATTTAGGAGGAGGTTGCTAGTTGATTTGGCTGATGCTTGGCAGCAGTTGCAAGATCTCTGTGAGGATGTGGTTCCAAGTAAGGAGAGAGACAAGTGTGTGTGGACTTTAACTACATCTGTTGAATTTACGGTTAGGTCGATGTACCTGACGATCAAAATTTTGCTAGTTAGATGTCCTTTTAGAAAATTATGGTTTATTAAAGTACGTCTTAAGATTAAGTTTTTCTTGTGGTTGGTGCTTAAGAATAGTATATTATTGACTAAAGATAATTTGACAAAAAGAGGTTAGGTAGGAGATGAAAAGTGTTGTTTTTGTAAGTCTAAAGAATCTGTGGATCACCTCTTTATTCACTATTCTTTGGCAAAGTATGTATGGGGAGAAGTCAGTTGGGCTTTGGGAATTCAGACACTGTACAAGATATTTCTTTGTGGATCATGAGATTTCCTGGTAAGACGGGAGGATCAATGGCTGCAGGGGTAGCAGAGGTGATTTGGGCTGTTTTGGAAGCATAGGAATAATGCGTGCTGTAGAGGCATTTATTTATCCGTATGATCTGAGTAGCGTTATTACTCAAGTTTCTCACCGGTTGGGTCACTGGGATGGTTTGCAGGTTGCGGCTGAAATGTACAGCCAAAAGAGAGGATGGGCGCCACCAGTGCTGCGAATAGCTGGATGAAGAGGAGTTATCTGGGAGCTTTTGATGACTCGCTGGGTCCTATGTTTGGTTCTGCTTTTGGCTGTTGTTGTTGGGCATCCTGTAATGTATGTTGCGTTTAGAGCCTAGAAGTGAGTGAGTGGTTGTGTGCGGTTTGTTCTGCTGGAACCTTCGATAGTGCAGGTATAGTGGTGTTTTACATTGGGTTTTGTAGTACTCGCCCCGTCAACTTTTGTAGGACATTCTAGATCACTATTTTAGTGATCTATAAAACGTCTTATAAAATTGTACAGAGGTAGTATGTTATTTTGTGAGATGGTGCTGTTATGTACTCCCTCTGTAAACTAATATAAGAGTGTTTATAGATTACTAAAGTAGTGTTCTAAATGTTTTTATATTAGTTTACGGAGGGAGTATGATTGAACCCGATTGTTGGTCGATCTCAAGTTACCCTGCTGCATCATCAATTACGTGATGAATGAAATCGGGAGCGGAGCTCCTTAAGCCAAAAAGGAAAACAGCTGTTGTACTTGCCACTCGGATCGATCATGGAAGGGACAAATGTGGGCGTCTCCTGCATCTGAGACCTAGTCCCTCTGCCACTCTGGTCTATCAAGGGACTGGTGGATGGGCGGCGAACGAAGCTGCCAGCCAATTGCATCGACGGACACTGCCACTGAAGAAGCTTGTGAACCCACTCATGCGGAGGCTGCTGCTTCACCTTCACCTTCACCGTGTGGTTTTGTACAGCCAGTGGGGAGAAAGGAAGGAATGATGTGCAAATAACCTACTACTCCCTTCTGTAATAAACTATCTAAAAAGTCTTGTACGTATTAGTTTAGACTTTAGATGGAGTACTAACCTGGGTGGATGTCTCAAAAAAGAAAAAGAAAAAAGAACTTCAAGCTGCGTGGTGTGTTTGCTCGGTCAAGGTCACATGCGCACAATGAGGAAGGAAAAGAAATGAAAAAGAAGAAAAATAATGCTAAAGTTTTGCTGTTTTTTGGATGTGTTTTAAGCGGCTAGTGCAGGCTACTTGTAGAGCACGATGTGATCTCAGACACTTTTGCGCTGCATGCAAGTGGAGCTGGGTACGTGGGGGGAGGGGGGGGGGGCACGGGAGTTTGGCTGCTTGGCGAAAATAGTTAAGAAATTGCAGAGGAAGCTCGAATTGTTGCGTGCACAGTCCGTAGGCAGTGGGCCTTGTGACGAAGAGAAGGCAACTGTAATTAAGTTGCGCGAAGCACTTGGACAAGAACAAGTGTGGATGCGGCAACGATCAAGAGTTCCTTGGCTGCGTGAGGGTGATAGAAATACGAAATATTATCAGGCTCAAGCTGCTCAAAGGAAAAGAACGAACCGGATCTCTAACCTTCAGAGAGAGGACGTACGGGTCTGTATGTGCTACTGAAGAAGATGACAAGTCCGAGGTGCAGTCGTTTTATCAAGATTTGTATACTTCCCAAGGCTACAATCCCATGGATGCATTGCTTCAGTACGTCCCGGAAAGGGTGTCCGAGGAGATGAATAGGTCCCTGGACAAGATGTTTGTGGAGGAGGAGGTGAAGACGGCATTATTTCAAATGGCGCCGTCGAAGGCTCCGGGAGTCGACCTATTCACAACGGGTTTTTTCCAGCGTCATTGGGAAATCATTCGGGGTGACATGGTCCCGGCAATACTTGATTTCGTTAATGGAGGGGAGCTCCCATCAGGGTTCAATGATACCTCGATCACTCTTATTCCAAAGGTACGACACCCCCAATCCATTAAGCAGTATCACCCCATATCCTTGTGTCCAGTGCCTTATAAGATTGCTGCAAAAATGATTACTAACCGCCTCAAAGAGCATATGGACTCAGTGGTGGGAGAGGAGCAAAGTGCTTTTGTTCCCGGTCGCTTGATCACCAACAATGTGTTGGTTGCTTTTGAGAGTGTTCATGCGATGAAGAGAAGGAAAAGAGGAAAGAGTTATTCATGTGCAGTCAAGTTGGATATGATGAAAGCTTATGACCGTGTAGAGTGGCATTATCTGGAAGCTATCATAGTCAAGCTTGGCTTCAGTTTGAATTTTGTTCGCCTAATCATGAAATGTGTCTCCTCTGTAAGGTTCACAGTTCGTGTCAATGGTGAGCTGTTGCCATATTTTACCCCCTCGCGGGGGTTTCGACAAGGGGACCCTATGTCGCCCTTTTTGTTCCTGCTATGCGCTGAAGGACTCACGTCTTTATTGAAGTTTTATAAAGGACCACATGTTGATCGAGGAATTCATGTTTCCTACAGAGCGCCATGGGTGAATCATTTGTTGTTCGCCGATGATTGTTTTATCTTCATCAGTGCAACAACTGAAATTGCAGATAGATTGAATAAAATTCTCCTCATTTATGCCTCCTGCTCGGGGCAGGCTGTAAACCGAGATAAAAGTGTGATTTTCTTCTCACCTAATACATCGCCCGACAGGAGGGTGGCATTCAAACAAGTTCTACAAATTATGGTGGAGGCGTTCACAGAGAGATATTTGGGTCTCCCCACTGCGGTCGGGAGAATAACCAGTGAAACATTTGAACATATTGGGGAGAGAGCAAGAAGTAAGATGTGTGGTTGGGCGGAACGGCTGCTTGCATGTGCAATGAGAGAAATTCTTTTGAAATTTGTCATTCAAGCCATCCCATCTTTTAGCATGAGCTGCTTCCGTTTGACAAAGAAGGTTTGCAAGACCTTGGCGTCTTGTATGGCAAAATTTTGGTGGAGTAGGTCTCTTGATAAACGATCATTGCCTTGGATATCTTGGGATAATCTCGCATCTTGAAAAGTCTCAAGTGGAATGGGTTTTCGGGAACTACAACTCTTTAATTTGGCCCTTCTTGGGAAACACGGATGGAGGTTTATCACTAATCCAAACTCACTGTGTGGCCGTGTTATGAAAGGTTGTTATTTCCGCGATAGTGACTTTATGGATGCTTTGGTGCCGCGATCCTCTTCGGCTATTTGGCGGGCGATTGTTGCGGGCCGTGAAGCGTTTATGATAGGTCTTGGGAAACGAGTTGGATTCAGCCAAACAATATCAATTTGGGAAGATAAATGGATTCCTGGACTTGATTCTCTCAGCCCGTCGGTAATGCCAGGAGGTACTACTCTTGCTGTTGTTAGCGACTTGATTGATGAGGAGAACTGAACTTGGTGCCGGGAATTGATTCAGAGTGTGTTTATCCCTCCGGAAGCTGATGATATCCTTAACATACCACTCCGACAGGGTGGTGGTGAGGATTTTATGGCGTGGGCCCATGAAGTGAATGGCAACTACTCTGTCAAATATGCGTACCGTGCTCTCGTGACTCGCAACGAGCAACTCACTCTAGAGGAAGGGACGGTTCTTAGAACCTTACAGACTAACGGACAGATGTGGAAGCGACTATGGAAGCTCAATGTTCTGCCTAAGGTACGGGTATTCTGGTGGCGAGTCGTGCGACAAATTCTGTGGGATGAGTGTACCTTACGGCGCATGCATATGCAAGAACTTGGCAGATGCAAAGTTTGCTTTGCGATGGATGAGGATCTAATGCACTCTTTAGTGCATTGTTCGCACGCAAAGATGTTCTGGGCAGAAGCGTAGTCGTGGCTGGGTGCACGACGACCATATCTCCACCCAGGAACTTGGTCAAGAGATATATTGTGTGATGATCAGTATACAGATGTTCAGAGGACGCAAATGATTTCCATTATGTGGGCTATATGGCACTCGAGAAACAGAATCACGCATGATGGAGAGAGTCTAGACCTGATAGCAACCGTTCGACGCATCAAGGAAGACTTGGCAGTGTTGGAAATACCGAGCAGGTGTGCGGTAGTTCTACCAGGACATGGTTGGATGCCCCCTGATCCAAGTGTGATTAAAGTAAACACTGATGCGGCGATGTGCATGGATTTAGATAAATGTGGTGCTGGAGGAGTTGCTCGTTCCAACACCTGTTTGCTGGGTGCATGGTCTAAACCCCATCTTGGGGTCACGGATCCTTTCATTGCTGAGACGCTTGCACTACGAGACAGTGTTATCTTCGTGAAGCTGCACGGTTTCTCACTGATGATTGTGGAGGCTGATTGTCTAGAGGTGGTGAACCTCTAGAATTCTCGCTACAATAGTTGAGCTGTTGTGGCACCGGTACTAGTAAAAATTGGAGAGCTAGCTTCCTTTTATGATTATTTTTGTATTTAACATGTAATGAGGTCAGTCAATATGCCGGACCATTTTTGTGCAGAGCATGCTAGCACATTGACGGTCACCGAAAGTTGGACTGATGATAGACCATCCTTCCCGCTCACAAGCCTGTTGGCTGATGATACCAGGAGCACTTTTGTTGAATAAAAAGCTCTTGAGTTTGAATGCAAAAAAAAATAGTAGCCAAAATAAAAAAATAGTCGCAAAAAGAAAAAAAAATACCGCCAGGAGGAGGTTTAGCAAAAAAGGAAAAAATTGAGAGAGGGAAATAAAAAAAAAGAAGAAAATAACGCTAGAAGGAGGGCTCGAACCTCCGACCTTGTGGTTAACAGCCACACGCTCTGGCCAACTGAGCTATTCCAGCTTGGTGGTTGAGTATCGTAGGTTGTGTACATAATCTATGGAGCTAACAGACACAACTCAATCGAATAGTAATAGCTGGTAGTAGGAACAAGCAAGGACATTGCTCTCTCTTGCAATGAATCTAGTGTTACATTGTTAAGACTAGGAAACCACCGAACGCCTTCATGTCCAGTCGTCCATCACAGACTAAGGGTAAAGACATTGCCAATATGTTGCAAAATTCTAGTGATTTACGGGCACGCGAAGGAGCTTTTTCCGGTATATTATACTGTACTAGGTTTTGTGTATCCGTTGAGCTCAGCGTTGGTTTCAACCTGCCAGACGAGAGCCTGAGACAGGCCTCCAAGAAAACAGGTGATGGTGCTGCTTGACTGTTCCTGGCCTGTGTTACCGAGGAGCAGTTGAACTGATGCAATCGACACCAGTAGGATGTCACTCTAGATTGTAACACTTCACACGTATGGGTGCAGGATCTGGTGCACCTACAACACAACTTTGATCTAGCTAACATTGTAACCACTTCAGCTCACCAATTTTCACAAGCACATCAGCTAATCAGGTGACCATTTTTGGCACCTAGAGTACATTCATACATCATCCAAGCCAAGATTGCCATGCCACTGAATGCGAAAGAAAGATGAACAGACCGTGTATTTCAGGCACAGCACCAGCATGAGGCCGAACCGGCAAACAAGGCAACAGCGTTTCAATAGCAGCAACAAGTCGAATTGCAAGGATTTA
The DNA here is from genome assembly GCA_022496015.1 of Hordeum marinum. Lineage (NCBI taxonomy): Eukaryota > Viridiplantae > Streptophyta > Magnoliopsida > Poales > Poaceae > Hordeum > Hordeum marinum. The sequence goes on from CM039672.1 coordinate 396,179,811, forward strand.
ACTTCGAACACTCGCAAGCACAGAAACAACAGCATCAAGTCAAATGCAAGGTTCCAACTTTCTCAACCAAGGTAAGGTACAAAGACAACAGATACACTCCAGCATGCATCAACCGCCCTCACTTTGGGGCATTTCATGATGCATCACAACAGTATCCCCCCGTCTTTCGGGGTTTCCCCGCTGGCGGCGGGCATACTGCACTACAAATACATAAATAAGAACATACACATCACCAAGATTACGGACGGACGGCACCGACACAGACAGGCTCACATCTTAGAGGCCTACTTCTGAGTACCAGGTCCTTTCTGGGGGAAATGCAACCACCAACCAACAGCTTGCGCTTTCATGGGCGACGGACAGAACAGATCACTGTGAAAACATCTTCCACGACTTACAGGGATGATATTTACTAAAAAGAAGCACAGAGCAACCACACCCATGTTCCGAAGCAGATCAGGCGTCTTCTGACTTGCACAGGTCTAGCAGTGACAGTGTCTGCAAAATGGAGATAAGAATGTTCAGTCCACAAGTCTTAATCAAGCATCTACTATCATCACAGCTGGAGTAAGGTATATACCTCTGCAATGGAGAGCTCAAGGCGGAATTTAGGACCATCATAGTGGTGCAGCACTGGCCTAAAAGCATCCTCTTCCAAGGCCTTGCAAAGCCTTCTAATGCGGATCCTCACCTGATATGATGATGATTATGTCAGATCATGAAAAACAAGCCTGAAGTTCTATAAACATATGTCAACCTTAGAAACTAATTACCTGTGCTGGGAATCTGGATTCACCTTTGCACTTTTTATCTTCCCAGGCAGTGGGATCAATGTTTGATCCTCCAAAACTAGCAGCCTGAGACACAAGAAAATCTGATTAGAATGCTGAAGAACAAGCACTATAATCTGCTAAATTTCAACTAAGACGCATGTGCATTTGAGATGGAACTTTGAGAACAGGTACACATTATGTCAGCCGGGCAATATGGGAAGGGCCACAGAAGCACATTTGGCTAATAGGGACTAACATCAGGAGAATGTTGTCTATGAAACACATGAATACATTTTGTAACCAATCATGTTTTATTACAGCATATGAAACACTAGCTAAGAAATTCAGACTAAGAAAAACAAGGAAAACACTAGCTAAAACTATTCGTCTAGAATGAAATTCAAACAGTGCATGAACCTATCCATGCAAATGATATAAGCATTTATATATGACAAACAGTAGTATAAAACTGTTAAAAAAACATTGATGAAGAGGCTTGTGGAGCAATCACACACCTCAAACACCCCGTGGAGCTGATGGGTCGTGTAGTTATAGAGGAAAAGAGGTAGACCAGGAGTGATTGCTCGTACTGAATCACGATATCTTGCTGGCAAGCCTGCAGAACAGTAACAAACCTTGAGTAACAGAGTAACTTGCATAATCTTTGTGAGATGATATGCGAAATGATTTATAAGGATACATAGTAGCACATACCAAAAAGCTGCCTCTTGAGATCCTCCTGCATGGTATCATTGTTGCAGACAAAGATGTATCCACCAAGAACTTCATTCCTTGGTAGCATCTCGCTTGTTGGCAATGTTTTGAAGCGCTTGTCAACAGAGTTGTTGTTGCTGTTGCCTCCATTGTTGTTGTTACCACCATTGTGTTTGCTGTTTGCTTCTTTCCCATTCTGATTATTCTGATATTTGTTGACCCCGACATTCATCTTGAACGAATTGACATTACCATTGTTACCCTTGGGGTACATCGGATTCATGTTATACGCCATGTTGCGGAAAGGGTACTTCATGGCAGCCTCGTTCATCTTGAGATCATTCATCTTAAGATCCAGGTTCATGAGGCCAAGATTGAGATGGTCCATCTTGTTGTCTTCTTGGTGGTAGGATAGCTTATCCCATTGCTTCACATCAGGGACAGTGTTCATCCGTGCATACTCAAAGTCATTCATCCTCTCAGCCTTTGACTTGGTGATCTCAGCCAGCTTTGATGTCATGAGAGACCATTGGCGGTCCTCCACCACCTTTGATTGCCCACGGAACTCATCTCCAAGATGCCACAGGTTGTCCATAGCTCAGTTCAAGCTCTCTGCATTTCACAAGAAATGATTAGCACATATCAGGTGACAAGCAATGCCAGTAACATATCTGCTTTCAAAAATAGATGCACCATAGGACATAATGATATTGCAGCAAACAGAATTTGCAAATAACTTCTTTAAATATTTGATGATATACTCATGCATGTTGCACTTGTAAGAAACTAATTTTACAGTCTGCTATCTAATTTTAGGATCAGACTACACCGCTACTTCAGGAAATAAAATGTGAAGCTACAAACCTATATTCAGAAGTGGACTAGGGAGGAAAAACGAAACCCACCCAACCGAAATTGATGAGTGAACTTCTGGACAATCGATGCTGTAATCCGCATATTGATAATTTATGGAACATCGTCCAGACAGTATTGAGTTTTGACGGCAAGAATTTAGCTGTCAGAACAACCCGTCCCCCTTCCATCAGCGGCCTGGCCCTATATCATGTAGTACTGCTCCCATGAGCACAAACTGCGCAACCCCCACTTATCGCTTTCTGACCACGCGCTGGTGCGCGTACCATCGCTTCCAACTAAGATCATACAAACATTCTACAGAACAAATGGAACTAACACTGACCGTTTCATGTTAATGGAAATTTTCAACTTAAACCAAGCATCATATAATACGATGAATCTATCTTTCAACCGCGCGAGATCAAAATATCTGTTACACCAATTCGTCACCCAGAAGGACGCGAAATCAAAGCTATGATCTAGATCTATGGGAGCTTTGAACGAATTTCGCGGAACGCTACTCCCCAAGCCCAGATCTGCCACCCCTTCCTATCTGCGGCAGGGCGACAAGGAGGCAGCCGGCGGCAGCCTGGAGCCCACGAAGGGGACTCGGGAGTGCGACACGCCAGGGAAGCGAGGCGCGCGCCGGAGGAACGAGACCGCGGCCGCGACGGGGGCCGCGTGAGGCGGACCGGGCGAGGCCAGGCGGGTGCGGCGCCTCTGACGAAGACGCGAGAGGCGAGAAATGGGGAGAGCGGGGCGCGTCGTCGGATGCTACGAAGCGGAACAAAATACCAAGGCGAATCTGGCGGAACCACCGACGACCGCGGCAAAACCGACGGCCGAAACGGCGGCGAGATCGCATTTCGGAGCCTAGGAGACCGGAAAAGAGCCTCATACCTGGCTGGATTCGGCCCCGGATTCCGAAGGGGAGGGCGCTGGATTTGGGGGCGAATCGCGAGCTGCTGCGAGGAAGGGGAAGGGGGAGAGGAGCTGGGAGTCGGCCCGGCTGGCTTTGGCTTGGCTCCCACTTCGCTCCGCCCGCAGGGAGTCCACCGGTCAGAGAGGTTGGAGAGGGTGAGGGAGGTGAGCTGTCCTGCTCCATTTATATAGGCAGGGGTAGCGAAAGAGGCTCCGGGTTGCGGGTTATTTACCCGGCGTGCCACTGGTGGGGCAGGGGGCTCGTTTTGTTTGCTTTGGTTGGTGGTCGGCCTCGACGGTTGTTGCTCCGGTTGAGCGGATGCCGTTTGTAGAAAATGCCAGAAGGTTGTAGGAGTATATTCTGCAAGTGTTGATAGATCATGCTTATTAGCTGCTTGCATACATGCCAGATTTGTCTTCCTATATTGCGAACGAATCCCTGCATTTGTATGGGCCGTGTGAATATGTGATTGATGTTACGAAGATTTCGGTTATTGTGATGGATTCGGTTACATGTATACTTGTGTGGTTTGTATGTAGGTTGAAAAAAAATGTTGTATGTCCACAATCGATGATCGACATCGTTAAGGTGGGGAACCAACTCTCGGTGAGGCGGCGGCTCTGCGTCGCTAGACTCAAAAGCGCAATTAATGATGAGAAGCATCCCTTCGCGATTACGAGCGCGTGGTGGCTTCGGTGAGAAATCTATCGCTTTCTAGATTTCTTCATAGTTGTCTTTAACTGTATACGCACGATGCTTATAAGGCACGTTTGTGATGCCGTGTAGCTCGGTGGCGTGCGTGAGATGTGTCTTGTAGCAATAAAAGGCGAAGATAAGGAACTAGGCGGTAGGTGCGGCCGTAACGCTTAGTCGGTCGTCTAGAAACGGATGCCAACATCGCTCGATGGGTATAGATCGAGGAAGTGGAGCCAACGTCTGTCAGATAGAGATCAGAAGGAACATGGTGGGATCGCGGGACGGCTCATGATGAGATCGTGGGACGACACGTGATTGGATTGCGAAGATGTTCAACTACATCAACCATGTTTCTTAACGCTTCCGCTTAGCGATCTACAATGGTATGTAGATCCACTCTCCCCCTCATAGATGCTCTCCCCCGCTTAGCGGGGAACATCGCATGGGAAACAAAAAATTTCCTATGCACACGCAAACATATCCATGGTGATGAGCATCTACGAGAGGGAGAGTGGATCTACGTACCCTTGTAGATCGCTAAGCGGGGAGCGTTAAGAAACACGGTTGGTGTAGTCGAACTTCTTCGCGATTCAAATCGCCGAGCGTCCCGCGAACTAATCACGAACCATCACGCGATCTCGTCACGATCCGTCCCGCGATCCAATCACGAACGTCTCGTGGCCTTGATCACGATTCTTCCGATCTAGTACCGAACGGACGGCACCTCCGCGTTCAGCACACGTGCAGCTTGATGACGATCTCCACCGTCTTGATCCAGCAAGAGGAGGTGGAGAGGAGAGAGAGTTCACCGGCAGCGTGACGGCGCTCCGGTGATGGTGGTGGTGGAGCAATTCCGACAGGGCTTCGCCTAAGCGCTGCAGAAATCCGATCTAGAGGAGCACCGGTGAAACGGGTAGCACGTGGGCGTAAGTTGTGTCCAAAAGCCACCCAATCCACTAGTATATATAGGAGGGAGGGAGAGGAGGGGGGCTGGCGCACCAAGTCCCCTTAGGGGATTCGGCCGGCCAAGGTGGGAGCAATCCTACTCCTACTCCAATCCTAGTTGGAGTAGGATTGCTTCCTATTGGCCGATTTTTTTTCCCTTTTCTCTTTAGGACTTCCTCTCCCTGCACCATGGGCCTTTGTGGCTGTTTCCCCAGCCCACAAAGGGCTGGTTATTATTCTCCCACATCCCATGGACCTCTTGGGGGCGAAATACCCCTCCTGGAGGTCCCCCGGTACACTACCGGCACTCCTGGTACACTACCGATGAGCCCAAAACTTTTCCGGCGACCAAACTGGGACTTCCTATATATGAATCTTTACCTCCGGACCATTACGGAGCTCCTCGTGACGTCCAGGATCTCATCTGGGACTCCTAACAAACTTCGGTCACCACCATACATAACTCTACACTACCAAAACATCACCGAACCTTAAGTGTGTAGACCCTGCGGGTTCGAGAACTATGCAGACATGACCGAGACACCTCTACGGTCAATAACCAATGGCGGGACCTGGACTTCCACATTGGTTCCTACATATTCTACGAAGATCTTTATCGGTCGAACCTCTATGTCAAGGATTCAGTTAATCCCATATAACGTTCCCTTTGTTCTTCGGTATGTTACTCGCCCGAAATTCGATCGTCGGTATCTCCATACCTAGTTCAACCTCGTTACCGGCAAGTCTCTTTACTCGTTCCGTAATGCAAGATCCCGTGGCTAACATATTAGTCACATTGCTTGCAAGGCTAGTTGTGATGTTGCATTACCGAGTGGGCCCCGAGATACCTCTCCGTCACACGGAGTAACAAATCCCAGTCTCGATCCATGCCAACTCAACAGACACCATCGGAGATACCTATAGAGCACCTTTATAGTCACCCGGTTATGTTGCGACGTTTGATACACACAAGGCAATCCTCCGATATCCGTGAGTTGCATGATCTCATGGTCATAGGAACATATACATTGACATGCAGAAAACAGTAGCAATAAACTGACACGGTCATATGCTACGTTTGTAGTTTGGGTCTTGTCCATCACATCATTCTCCCAATGATGTGATCCCGTTATCAAATGACATCTCATGTCCATGGCTAGGAAACCTTAACCATCCTTTGATCAACGAGCTAGTTCACTAGAGGCATACTAGGGACATTGTGTTGTCTATTTACCCACACATGCAATGTGTTTCCAATCACTACAATTATAGCATGGATAATAAACGATTATCATGAACAAGGAAATATAATAATAAACACTTTATATATTGCCTCTAGGGCATATTTCCAACAATATGATCAATTGAACTCATTATCATGAACATAGTCAAAGTGTCTTTGCAAATTATGTGGTAGATAGCTCGCGGTGTAGCTTCCCTATTTTATTTATACGTTCCTAGAGAAAGGTAAGTTGAAAGATAATGGTACCAATTTTGTGGACTAGGTCCGTGGTCAGAGGATTGTCCTCAGTTGCTGCACAGAAGGCTTATGTCCTTGATGCACCGCTCGGTGCGCTACCCCCTCTAGCGTTGTATGTGGATGTTGCAAACATCTGACAGACACGTTTTGTTGACTACTTGATAGTTCAGTGCGTCTTGCATTATGGCTTAGAATTCAGGCTTCAAATACGTTTTGAACGTCACGGAGCATATGTGATGTTCCAAGGGCTGAAATTGGATTTCAGGCTCGTGCCCGTGTTAGAGGTATGAGACCTCCAACAAGATTCATTGCCTGCAAGATGAAGGAGAATAGCTCAATCGGTGAGCATGTGCTCAGATTGTCTGGATGCTACAATCGCTTGAATCAAGTGGGAGTTGATCTTCCAGATAAGACAGTGATTGATATGTTTGTCCAAGTCACTGTCACCAAGCTACTAGAGCTTCGTGATGAACTATTAACATACCAGGGATGGAAATGATGATCCATGAGCTATTCGCGATGTTTGACACCGCGAAGGTAGAAATCAAGAAGGAGCATCAAGTGTTGATGGTTAGTGAAACCACTGGTTTCGAGAAGGGCAAGGGCAAGGAGGGAAACTTCATGGATGGCAAGTCAGTTGCTGCTCCAGTGAAGAAACCCAAGGTTGAACCCAAACCCGAGACCGAGTGCTTCTATTATGAGGAGAACGGTCGCTGAAGCGAAACAACCCTAGATACTTGGTAGATAAGAAGGTTGGCAACTTCGACAGAAGTATATTTGATATACGTATTATTGATATGTACCTTATTAGTACTCCTAGTCGCACCAGGGTATTGGATATCGGTTCGGTTGCTAAATGTTAGTGACTCAAAATAAAAGCTACGGAACAAAAGGAGGCTGGCTAAGGGTGATGTGACGATGAGTGTTGGAAGTGTTTCCAAGGTTGATGTGATCACCATCGCACACTCTTTCTACCTTCGGGGTTAGCGATGAACCTAAATAAATGTTATTTGGTGTTTGCATTGAGCATGAACGTTATTAGATCGTGTTTATTGCAATACAATTATTCATTTAAGTTAGAGAATAATGGTTATTCTGTTTACATGAATAATACCTTCAACGGTCATGCACCCAATGATAATGGTTTATTGAATCTTGATCGTAGTAATACACATGTTCATAACATTGATACGTCTCCAACGTATCTATAATTTTTGATTGTTCCATGCTGTTATATTATCAATATTGGATGTTTTATAATCATTTTATATCATTTTTTGGTACTAACCTATTGACATAGTGCCAAGTGCCAGTTGCTGTTTTTTCCATGTTTTTTACATCGCAGAAAATCAATACCAGATGAAGTCCAAATGCCATGAAACTTCATGATGATTTTTTATGGGCCAGAAGGAACACAATGGGCCCTGGCTGCGCCTGGGGGTGCCTCGAGGGGGGCACAACCCACCAGGGTGCGCCAGGAGGCCTAGGCGCGCCCTGGTGGGTTGTGCCCACCTCGGGTGCCCCCCGGACCGCCTCTTTGCTCTATAAATACCCCAATATTCTAGAAACCCTAGGGAGACACACTAAATATTCATCTAGCCGCCGTAGAGTCCAGAACCACCAAATCCAATCTAGACACCATCTCGGATGGGGTTCACCACCTCCATTGGTGCCTCTCCGATGATGCGTGAGTAGTTCTTTGTAGACCTTCAGATCCGTAGTTAGTAGCTAGATGGCTTTCTCTCTCTCGTTGAATTGTCAATACAATGGTCTCTTGGAGATCCATATGATGTAACTCTTTTGCGGTGTGTTTGTTGGGATCGATGAACTTTGAGTTTATGATCAGATCTATCTTTTTATATCCATGAAAGTTATTTGAGTTTCTTTGATCTCTTATATGCATGATTGCTTATAGCCTCATATTTCTTCTCTGATATTTGGGTGTTGTTTGGCCAACTTGATCTATTTATCTTGCAATGGGAAGAGGTGCTTTGTAGTGGGTTCGATCTTACGGTGCTTGATCCCAGTGACAGAAAGGGAAATGACACGTATGTATCGTTGCTACTAAGGATAAAACGATGGGGTCTATCTCTACATAGATAGATCTTGTCTAAATCATGTCATTGTTCTTATTGCATTACTCCGTTTCTCCATGAATTTAATACACTAGATGCATGCTGGATAGCGGTCGATGTGTGGAGTAATAGTAGTAGATGCAGGCAGGAGTCGGTCTACTAATCTTGGACATGATGCCTATGTAATGATCATTTCCTGGATATCGTCATGAGTATTTGAAGTTCTATAAATTGACCAACAATAATTTGTTCACCCACCGTTGCTATTTTTCTCGAGAGAAGCCACTAGTGAAACCTACGACCCCCGGGTCTCTTTCTCATATTATTTGCCTTTGCGATCTAATTTTCTCTTGCATTTATTTTCAGATCTATATTTCCAAAAACACAAAAATACCTTGCTGCACTTTATTTTATTTGGCGTTCAATCTATCAACATTTACAACTTTCTCCCGTCCACGTGCCTATCTGGCGCCGTTACCCGAAAGGGATTGACAACCCCTTTAACACGTCGGGTTGCGAGTATTTGTTATTTGTGTGCAGGCGTTGTTTACGTTGTGTTGCTTGGTTCTCCTACTAGTTTGATAACCTTGGTTTCATATCTGAGGGAAATACCTACCGTCGCTGTGCTGCATCATCCCTTCCTCTTTGGGGAAATACTAACATAGCTTCAAGCGACATCAAAAGGAATTTCTGGCGCCGTTGTTGGGGAGGATCTTCAACATACCAGGTTCCTAATGACAAATCTCATCTCCTTGCAATTTACATTATTTGCCATTTGCCTCTCGTTTTCCTCTCCCCCACTTCACAAAAATTTGACGTTTTATTCGCCTTTCTTTTTCTGTTCGCCGTTTTCTTGCCGCATCTGTTTTTGAGTGCAATCTTGTTGTGTGGTCATCATGACTCAAGAGAACAACAAGTTATGTGATTTCTCAAATACCAACAACAATGATTTTATTGGCACTCCGATTGCTCCTCCCGCCACTAGTGTAGAGTCTTGTGATATTAATACTGCTTTCCTGAATCTTGTTCTGAAAGATCAATTTTCTGGTACTCCTAAGAGGATGCCATGTCCCATCTTAATACCTTCGTGGAATTATGCGATATGCAAAAGAAAAAAGTTGTGGACAATGATGTGGTTAAGATGAAATTATTTCCGTTTTCTTTGCGTGATTCTGCAAAAATTTGGTTCTCTTCTTTGCCTCGCAATAGTATCGATTCTTGGAATAAGTGCAAAGATGCTTTTATCACTAAGTATTTTCCTCCCTCAAAAATTATTTCCCTTAGAACCTAGATCATGAATTTCAAGCAAACTGAACATGAGCATGTTGCACAATCTTGGGAAAGGATGAAATGATGCTAAGGAATTGCCCAACTCATGGGTTAAATCTTTGGATGATCATACAATTTTTTTATGCGGGATTGAATTTTGTTTCTCGTAATCTTTTAGATTCCGCCACGGGTGGTACTTTTATGGAAATTGCTTTGGGTGAAGCCACCAAATTGCTTGATAATATCATGGCAAATTATTCACAATGGCATACCGAAAGGGCTCCTACTAGTAAAAAAATTAGTTTGGTTGAAGAAATTTCTTCTTTGAATGAAAAAGTTGATGCTCTTATGAAATTGGTTGCTACTAAAAGTGCTCCTATTTGTTTTAATGATATGACTTTGTCTACTTTTATTGAGGAAAATAGTGATGCCATACATGTGAATTTTATTTCTCGAAACAATTTCAATAACAATGCTTATAGAGGTAATTTTAATCCTAGGCCTTTTCCCAGTAATTCCTCTAATAATTATGGTAATCCCTATGGAAATCAATCTTATAATAATAATAGGAACACCTCTGATCTTGAGAATTATATTAAAGAATTTATCAATACGCAAAAAGTTTTCAACACTTCCATAGAAGAAAAGTTGAGTAAGGTTGATGATTTGTCTAGAAGTGTTGATAGAATTGCTCATGATGTGAAAAATCTCAAGATGAAATTTTTTGTGCCTAAGGTAGATGAATCAATTAAAGCTCTTTATGTTTCTATGGATGAAATTAAGAAAATAACTTCTATGCTTAGAGCTAAAAGAGAATTTTTAGAAAAGCGTTTTCTAGTGATTTCTTTCATAAAAATGATGACGATCTTAAAATGATTGGTGTTTATTCTATTTATTCCTTGTTTATTAAAGTTAATATTTATGAAAAAGGGACTCGAGAAGAGTCAACTTTAGGTAGAAGGCGTCCCAATATTTTGGAGGGTGAAAATCTTGTTGAGAAAATTGATGAAAGTGGGTTTGTAGAGGTCAAAACTTTAACTAGTTATGTGCCCACTCTTTTGGATTACAAAGACTTTAATTATGATAGTTGCTCTTTGATTGCTTGTATTTCTTTGTTGCAATCCATGATAAATTCACCCCATGCTTATGAAAAATAAAGCTTTTACTAAACATATTGTTGATGCTATGATAAAAGCTTTCGAAGAAAAATTGGAATTAGAAGTATCAATTCCTAGAAAATTGCATGATGAATGGGAACCTACTATCAAAGTCAAGATTAAAAATTATGAGTGTTTTTCTTTGTGTGACTTGGGTTCTAGTGTTTCTACAATTCCGAAATCTTTATGGGATGTGCTTGGTCTTACCGATATTGAATCACGTTCTTTAAATTTGCACTTGTCGGATTCTACTATTTTAAAGCCTGTGGGGATAATTAATGATGTTCTTATTCTTGCAAATAGGAATTATGTGCCCACATATTTTATTGTTATTGATATTGATTGCAATCCGTCTTGTCCAATTATTCTTGGCAGACCGTTTTTACGCACTATCGGTGTCGTGATTGATATGAAAGAAAGCAATATTAAGTTCCAATTTACTTTGAGGAAGGGTATGGAACACTTTCCTAGAACAACAATTAGGTCACCATATGAATCAATCATGAGGGCATCTTATGTATCTCAGAACAAAGATGACAAAACTTAGATCCTTGCTTTATGCCTAGCTAAGGGCGTAAAACAATAGCGCTTGTTGGGAGGCAACCCAATGAATAAAATTTATTTTTGCCTTTTGCTTTATGTTCTTGAGTTTTTACACAATTATGCTACTTTAATGATTGTGTTTTTGTGTTTTAATTAGTGTTTGCGCCAAGTAAAGCCTTTAGGATCTTCTTGGGTGATAGTTGTTTGATCTTGCTGAAAAAACAGAAACTTATGCGCTCACGAAAACAATTTTAGTAAATCATAGAAACATTATTTTGATCTGGATTTTGTACAGAAGATTGATAAATAAATTAAATAGGACTTCCTAATTCAGTAGAATTTTTTGAGGTGCATAAGTATTTGAACAAATCAGATTACTACAGACTGTTCTGTTTTGACAGATTCTGTTTTCTTTGTGTTGTGTGCTTATTTTGATGGCTCTATGGTTTTCTTTGATGAGTTTTTGCCATAGAAAAGTTGGAATATAGTAGTTATAATGCAAGAACAAAATATGAATTGGTTTAATACAGTACTTATAGTAGTGATTTATTTTTCTTATACTAACGGATCTCATGAAAGTTTTGTTGAGTTTTGTGTGATTGAAGTTTTCAAGTTTTGGGTTATCTTACGATGGATAAAGGAAGGATAGAAGAGCCTAAGCTTGGGTATGCCCCGGCATCCCAAGCTATTATCCAAAAATGAGCAATCAACTAAGTTTGGGGATGCCCCCGAGTGGCATCCCCGCTTTCTTCCAACGATCATCGGTATTTTACTCGAAACTATATTTTTATTCGTCACATGATATGTGTTTTGCTTGGAGTGTCTTGTATGATACGAGTCTTTGCTTGTTTTATTTTGTGTTTTAAGTCTTGATCCCTTGATGGACACACCTATTTGAGAGATCCAAAATTATGTCATGACTTGTTAGAATTGCTCTCTATGCTTCACTTAAATTTTTTATGAGCAATGGACTTGCTCTAGTGCTTCACTTATATCTTTTTGAGCACAGCGTGCTTAGTATTTTTGAAGAAATGCTCTCTTACTTCACTTAGATTTATTTGAGAGTTAGTAAAATTTTCAATAAATTCTCTCTTGCTTCACTTAAATTATTTTGAGAGAAAGATTATGCTCTTGATCTTCACTTATATTTGTTTGAGCTTATGAAAAGCAACACATGAAAATTAGTCCCAAAGTGATAGATATCCAAGAAGGATATAATAAAAACTTTCATTAAGATAATTGGACAAAATAAACTTGATTCTTAGTAATAGTTTTGAGATATGATGATGTTATATGTGAGTTATGTTGATGAGTAATTATGCTTTAGTAAGAATATTGGTGTTATGGTTTGTGATTCCCTATGCAAGTACAAAAGTCAATAGTCATGCAATGAAATTATATCCTACTTGTGGTGCATTATTTGGTGTTATTTATTCTTAATGCTTGCTTATGAGATTATCCGTTTCTTGGTTGGTCGCTTCTCAATCTTTTGCTAGCCTTCATTTTGCACCAAGTATGAGCTCTACTTGTGCATCCAAATCCTTAAAGCCAGTTTTTGCCACATGAGTCCACTATACCTACCTATATGCGGTATTTCCGTGCCATTCTAAGCAAATTTGTATGTGCCATCTCTAATTTTCAAAATAAACTTCTCTTTTGTGTGTTTGTTTCACTCGCGAAGCGGTGAGGGGTGGCTAGTATTTTCCATGCTAGATGTGTTATTCTCACGATGAGTGTTTATTCACTTGTCATTGCACGAGAGTAAGGCAAAGGTATTAGGGATGCCCAGTCCCGAAATGCAAAAATGAATTTACTTTATGTTGTCAAACAATAAATTCCTTGGAAAGTATTGGTATGAAGGGCATCCGTGATACGGTTAGCCATGGAAAGTGAAATGGTGGAAAAAGGAATAAACTTTATTTTCTGTTTGGGAACCGCCTATGATATATCTAGCATGGAAAGTGTTGGTAAATCTAAGTCGTTTTCGTTGGTGGGATGGATACACCTCTCAAAATGTTTTTATCTCTAAGTTTTTCGCTTTGAGCTCTGGCACCTTTACAAATCCCTACTTCCCTCTGCGAAGGGCCTTTCTTTTACTTTATGCAATTTTTATTTTTGAATTTGAGTCTCCATCTTCTCTTACCAAAGCACCAACTAGGAGGCAATATTATCGTACTTAAGTATTGGGTGTAGCTAATATTCGAGTGTATTTCATGAATGGATCAATGTTTGAGCATGATGGGCTAGGGATAACTTATTCTAGCGTTGATATTTTGAAAGACATGGTTGCTTATTGATATGCTTGAGTATCTAAATTATTATGTCAAAACTAGACTATTGCTTTGAACAACTAAAAGTCCAAATGTCCATGCTATAAGAAAAAGAATATGATATGACATGTTAGGCAGCATTCCACATCAAAAATATGATATGATACTCGAGGACCCTATAATTTTTGATTGTTCCATGCTGTTATATTATCAATCTTGGATGTTTTATAATCATTTTATAGTCATTTTATATCATTTTTTGGTACTAACCTATTGACATAGTGCCAAGTGCCAGTTGCTGTTTTTTCCATGTTTTTTACATCGCAGAAAATCAATACCAGAAAAACTCCAAATGCCACGAAACTTCACGATGATTTTTATGGGCTAGAAGGAACACAACGGGCCCTGGCTGCGCCTGGGGGGTGCCCCGAGGGGGGCACAACCCACCAGGGCACGCCAGGAGGCCTAGGCGTGCCCTGGTGGGTTGTGCCCACCTTGGGTGTACCCCGGACCGGATCTTTGCTCTATAAATACCCCAATATTCCAGAAATTCTAGGGAGATAGATGAAATATCCATCCAGCCGCCGCAGAGTCCAGAACCACCAGATCCAATCTAGACACCATCTCAGATGGGGTTCACCACCTCCATTGGTGCCTCTCCGGTGACGTTTGAGTAGTTCTTTGTAGACCTTCGGGTCCATAGTTAGTAGCTAGACGGATTTCTCTCTCTCGCTGAATTCTCAATACAATGGTCTCTTGGAGATCCATATGATGTAACTCCTTTGCGGTGTGTTTGTTGGGATCAATGAACTTTGAGTTTATGATCAGATATATCTTTTTATATCCATGAAAGTTATTTGAGTTTCTTTGATCTCTTATATGCATGATTGCTTATAGCCTTGTATTTATTCTCCGATATTTGGGTTTTGTTTGGCCAACTTGATCTATTTATCTTGCAATGGGAAGAGGTGCTTTGTAGTGGGTTTGATCTTACGGTGCTTGATCCCAGTGACAGAAAGGGAAACGACATGTATGTATCGTTGCTACTAAGGATAAAACAATGGGGTCGATATCTACATAGATAGATCTTGTCTACATCATGTCATTGTTCTTATTGCATTACTCCATTTCTCCATGAACTTAATACACTAGATGCATGCTGGATAGCGGTCGATATGTGGAGTAATAGTAGTAGATGCTGGATAGCAGTCTACTAATCTTGGACATGATGCCTGTGTAATGATCATTGCCTGGATATCGTCATGAGTATTTGAAGTTTTATCAATTGTCCAACAGTAATTTGTTCACCCACCATTTGCTATTTTTCTCGAGAGAAGCCACTAGTGAAACCTACGTCCCCGGGTTTCTTTCTCATATTATTTGCCTTTGCATTCTACTTTTCTCTTGCATTTATTTTCAGATCTATATTTCCAAAAACCCAAAAATACCTTGCTGCACTTTATTTTATTTGGTGTTCGATCTATCAACATTTATAACTTTCTCCCGTCCACGCGCCTTTCTGGCGCCGTTACCCGAAAGGGATTGACAACCCCTTTAACACGTCGGGTTGCGAGTAATTTTTATTTGTGTGCAGGGGTTGTTTACGTTGTGTTGTTTGGTTCTCCTACTGGTTCGATAACCTTGGTTTCATATCTGAGGGAAATACCTACCGCCGTTGTGCTGCATCATCCCTTCCTCTTTGGGGAAATACCGACGTAGCTTCAAGCGACATCAAAACGAATTTCTGGCACCGTTGCCGGGGAGGATCTTCAACATATACCAGGTTCCTAATCACAAATCTCATCTCCTTCCAATTTACATTATTTGCCATTTGCCTCTCGTTTTCCTCTCCCCCACATCACAAAAAATGTCGTTTTATTCGCCTCTCTTTTTCCGTTCGCCGTTTTCTTGTCGGATCTGTTTTTGAGTGCAATCTTGTTGTGTGGTCATCATAACTCAAGAGAACACCAAGTCATGTGATTTCTCAAATACCAACAACAATGATTTTATCGACACTCCAATTGCTCCTCCCGCCACTAGTGCGGAGTCTTGTGATATTAATACTGCTTTGCTGAATTTTTTTATGAAATTATCGATAACAGATAGTTTTGTGATAAGATAATTCGTAACGAGTAACAAATAACAGTTGTAAAAAAGGTGCAGCAAGGTGGCCCAATCCTTTTAATAGCAAAGGACAAGCCTGGTCAAACTCTTATATAAAGCAAAGCGCTCCCAAGGATACATGGGAGTTTATGTCAAGCTAGTTTTCATCATGCTCTTTTGATTCACGTTCGCTACTTTGATAATTTGATATGTGGGTGGACCGGTGCTTGGGTGCTGCCCTTACTTGGACAAACCTCCCACTTATGATTAACCCCTATCGCAAGCATACACAACTACGAAAGAAGAATTAAGGTAAACCTCACCATGGCATGAAACATATGGATCCAAATTAGCCCCTTACGAAGCAACGCATAAACTACGGTTTAAGCTTCTGTCACTCTAGCAACCCATCATCTACTTATTACTTCCCAATGCCTTCCCCTAGGCCCAAATAATGGTGAAGTGTTATGTAGTCGACGTTCACATAACACCACTAGAGGAGAGATAACATACATCTCATCATAATATCAAAGGAATACCAAATTCACATGATTACTTATAACAAGACGTATCCCATGTCCTCAGGAACAAACGTAACTACTCACAAAGCATATTCATGTTCATAATTTGAGGAGTATTAATGATGATGAAGGATCTGAACATATGATCTTCCACCAAGTAAACCAACTAGCATCAACTACAAGGAGTAATCAACACTACTAGCAACCCACACGTACCAATCTGAGGTTTTAAGACAAAGATCGGATACAAGAGATGAACTAGGGTTTGAAGAGGAGATGGTGCTGATGACGATGTTGATGGAGATTGACTCCCTCTTGATGAGAGGATCGTTGGTGATGGCGATGGCTTCGGTTTCCCCTCCGGGAGGGAAGTTTCCTCGGCAGGATCGCCCTATCGGAGCTCTAGATTGCTTCTGCCCAGGTTCTGCCTCAAGACGGCGGCGCTTCGTCCCGAAAGCTCTATTATGATTTTTTCTAGGACAAAACCCTCAATATAGCAGAAGATGGGCATCGGAGGGCTGCCAGGTGGGCCACAAGCCCAAGGGCGCGCCCAGGGGGTAGGGCACGCCTAGCAGGCTTGTGGCTGCTTGGTGGGTCCCATGATGTATTTCTTTCACCCAATATTTTTTATATATTCCAAAATAATTCTTTGTAGATTTTCAGGACTTTTGGAGTTGCGCAGAATAGGTATCTCAGATTTGCTCCTTTTCCAGTCCAGAACTCCAGCTGCCGGCATTCTCCCTCGTCATGTAAACCTTGTAAAATAAGAGATAAAAGGCATAAGTGTTGTACCAAAATGTGTAATAACATCCCATAATGCAATAAATATCTATATAGAATCATGATGCAAAATGGACGTATCAACTCCCCCAAGCTTAGACCTCGCTTGTCCTCAAGCGAAAGCCGAAATCGATAAATATGCCCACATGTTTAGAGATAGAGGTGTCGATAAAATAATATACGAACATGAAGGCATCATGATCATCTTTAAAACAACAACATATATTGACATATAAATCCTTATGCTAAAGTAATAATTCATTCACAATGGCAAAGTACGAATCAAGAACTCTATTGAGGATTGACAAACTATGATCTCAGTCATTGAAGCAATTCCAATTTGTCATAACGTAGGAAATATTCAATATAAGAGCTTGTAAAGCGAACCCACATACTCAATCATATTTTAGTCTTTCACAATTTCTAACACTCACGAGGTACCTATGAGTTCAAAGTTTCAACCGGACACAGAGAAAGATAGGGGCTTATAGTGTTGCCTCCCAACTATTTACCTCAAGGGTAATGTCAACAATAATGACTCATGATCGTCCACTTCCGAGTGGATATATGTGCTTAGATCATTCCCCAACACGTGACACTTGCCAAAAAATAAAGGCAAAAATAGAGAAGGTGATGGAAATCACCACGACTCTTGCATAAAGGTAAGAACTAGAAAATGGAAGTGACAGATAGGCCCTTCGCAGAGGGAAGCAAAGGTTGTCATGCACTTTTATAGTTGGATGCACAATCTCTTAATGCAAAAGAACGTCACTTTATATTGCCCCTTGTGATAGAGAACTTTATTATGCAGTCCGTCACTTTTATTTCTTCCCTATCACAAGTTCGTATAAATTTTATTTTCCTCACATTAATAGATCACACATATTTAGAAAGCATTTTTTTTATTGCTTGCACCGATGACAGCTTACTCGAAGGATGTTATTCTATCCTTAGGTAGGTATGGTGGACTCTCATGGCAAAACTGGGTTAAGGGTGTTTGGATGCACAAGTAGTATCTCTACTTGGTGCGGAAGTTTTGGCTGATATGAGGTGGCAACACATGTTGAGGGATCTATAACAATATAACTTCTATTCGGAAATAAGAAAACATAAACCATTATGTTGTCTTCCTTGTCCAACATCAACTTCTTAACATATAATATTTTAATGAGTGCTCACAATCATAAAAGATGTCCAAGATAATATATTTATATGTGAACCTCTCTTTCTTTATTACTTCCTTTTAATTGCCCCAATGACCAACAGCTATGTTTGCCAACCCACAACAGGTTTTAATCGACATACTTTTTATATGTGAAGTCATCACTCCCCATAAGATCATCATATATACTCTTTGCTTTTATTCTATACTTCTTTCTACTACATATTTCTCAAGATCAAGATCATACCAAACAAGCAAAGCCCTCAACTCAAAATAACTTTTTATTATATAACTCACGGACTTGCTTACATAGGAGGAATCATAAAGCAAAGATTCAAAACTAGATCACACAAAAACTTTATTCTACTAGATCAAGATATATCCAAAAGGATTGAACTAACAAAATATGATAAATAGTAAAAATAAAATAAAGATAAAAATAAAAGTAAAAAACAAAAGATGTCATGGTGATACGATACTTGGGCACCTCCCCCAAGCTTGGCACAAGCCAAGGGGAATGCCCATACCCATGTGTTTAGGTGTCTTGCTTCGAAGGTGGTGATGCTATGTACTTGGCGATGAGGCCCTTCAGAATACGATTCTCCTCCTCAAGCTTGTTATTGTGATTTCTGAGGTATATTATTTCCTTGTAAAGTTTTTCAGCAATGTCTAGAGTGCCTTTAACCCATGGGTGTTTTGTTGCTGCGGGGGAAGAAGCATCACTCATTTTCATATTTTCAAAAGTAAGAAATTTAGCATTGGAAGGGATAAACGAATTCAGAATTGTTGATCTCTAAAGTTCTTCCAGCATGGCTCCAGGTTGTGGACGAGAGATAAATTCTTGGTCTTCCTCCATTGCATCTATCCTTTTCAAGTCGGCCTCCATCTCTTCTTCCGTAGCTAGCCCGAAGCAGTTCTCCCCGACCGACTCTTGGGAAGACATCTTGCCCGAAGCAGTTCTCCCCGACCGACTGTTGCAACAGCTTAAAGATAAAATAGGAGGTATCATTGTGATACGAGAGTCAAAACCTTCGGGAGATTATATAATGAATTTCTACCGACCCGAAGGAGTATGCCACAAGAAAACGAAGTCCGAATGGCACACAAGGTGGCCACAAGCCACAGGGGCGCGCCCAGGGGGGTAGGGTGCGCCCAGCAGGCTTGTCGCCTCCTCGTGCACTATTCAGACTACTTTAAATTTTCCTATTTTTTCAAGTATTCCAAAACAGATAAAAAATTGCCATTGAAAAAGTTTTGGACTCTTTTTGCTTATCGTACCACATACCTATTCCTTTTCGGAGTCTGAAACATTCTGGTAAGTCTCCCTAATGTACTCCTGCGGATTTATGGTATTGATGACATTGGTTTCTACATTTATGGGAGTACCTGAGATATAATGCTTGATTCTTTGACTATTCACCACCTTCGGTTTCGTGCCTTCGGTGTTGTTAATCTTGATGGCACCGGAACGATATACCTCCTCGATAATGTAAGGACCTTCCCATTTAGAGAGAAGTTTTCCTATAAAAAATCTTAAACAAGAATTGTATAGCAAGACATGATCACCTACATTAAATTCATGATTTTGTATTCTTTTATCATGCCATCTCTTAACCTTTTCTTTAAACAACTTGGCGTTCTCTTAGGCTTGGGTTCTCCATTCGTCAAGTGAGCTAATGTCAAATAACCTCTTCTCACCAGCAAGTTTGAAATCATAATTGAGCTCTTTGATAATCCAATAGGCTTTATGTTCTAGTTCTATAGGTAAGTGACATGCTTTACCATAAACAATCTTATACGGAGACATACCCATAGGGTTCTTGTAAGTAGTTCTATAAGCCCACAATACATCGTCAAGTTTCTTAGACCAATTCTTCCTAGATCTATTAACAGTCTTCTTCAAAATCAACTTAATTTCTCTATTGCTCAATTCTACTTGACCACTAGACTGAGGATGACAAGGAGATGAAATTCTATGTTAACATCATATTTAGCGAGCAATTTACGGAAAGCACCATGAAAAAAATATGAACCACCATCAGTCATCAAATATCGAGGGACTCCAAATCTAGGGAAAATAACTTCTTTAAGCATTTTAATAGAAGTGTTATGATCAGCGCTACTAGTTGGAATAGCTTCTACCCACTTAGTGACATAATCAACCGCAACTAGAATATGAGTATACCCGTTAGATTGTGGAAAGGGCCCCATATAATCAAAACCCAAACATCAAATGGTTTAATAACAAGAGAATAATTCATAGGCATTTCCTGACGTCTACTAATATTACCAACTCTTTGACATTCATCACAAGACAAGACAAACTTACGAGCATCCTTGGAGAGTAGGCCAATAAAACCCAGATTGTAGTACCTTATGTGCAATTCTATCTCCAGCGTGGTGTCCTCCGTAGGCTTCGGAGTGACATTTGCATAAGATCTATTCCTGTTCATGCTCAGGTACACAACGTCTAATAATACCATCTACTCCTTCTTAATAAAGGTGTGGATCATCCCAAAAGTAATGCCTCAAATCATAGAAGAACTTTTTCTTTTGTTGGTATGTGAAACTAGGAGATATAAATTTAGCAACAATGTAATTGGCATAATCAGCATACCAGGGAGCATTATGTGAAGCATTTACAACAGCTAACTGTTCATCAGGAAAGCTATCATCAATAGGTAGTGGGTCATCAAGAACATTTTCTAATCTAGACAAGTTATCTGCCACAGGGTTATCAGCACCCTTTCTATCAATGATATGCAAATCAAATTCTTGTAGCAAAAGAACCCACCTAATAAGTCTAGGTTTAGCACCTTTCTTCTTCATAAGGTACTTAATAGCAGCATGATCGGTCTGAACAATTACTTTGGAATCAACAATATAAGGTCTAAACTTATCACAAGCAAACACGACTGCTAAAAATTCTTTTTCAGTAGTAGCATAGTTTCTTTGAGCACTATCTAGAGTTTTACTAGCATAATGAATAACATTTAATTTCTTATTGACTCTTTGTCCTAGAACAGCACCAACAACATAATCACTAGCATCACACATAATTTCAAAGGGTAGGTTCCGGTCTGGTGGTTGAACAACAGGTGCAGTAATCAGAGCATTCTTAAGAATTTCAAATGCTTCCACACAATCATCATCAAAGACAAATGGAACATCTTTTTGCAAAAGATTTCTGAGAGGCCTAGAAATCTTAGAGAAATCTTTGATAAACCTCCTATAAAAACCAGCATGACCAAGAAAACTTCTTATACCTTTGATATCCGTAAGGCACGACATTTTTTCAATGGCATCAACCTTAGCTTTATAAACTTCAATAGCTCTTTCAGAGATCTTGTGCCCTAAGACAATACCTTCATTAACCATAAGGTGGCATTTCTCCCAGTTCAAGACAATATTAGTTTCTTCACATCTCTGCAAAACTCGATCAAGGTTGCTCAAACAATCATCAAATGAAGTTCCGTAAACGAAAAAATCATCCATGAAAACCTCAAGAATCTTTTCACAAAAGTCATAGAATATAGCCATCATACATCTTTGAAAGGTAGCAGGTGCATTGCATAAACCAAAAGGCATACATCTACAAGCAAAGGTACCAAAAGGGCAAGTAAAAGTGATTTTTTCTTGATCCTGGCTTGATACAGGTATTTGAGAGAAACTAGAGTAACCATCCAGAAAGCAAAAATGACTATGTTTGGATAATCTTTCTAGCATTTGATCAATATAAGGTAAAGGGTAATGATCTTTCTTAGTAGCTTTATTTAATTTCCTAAAATCAATTACCATTCTATAGCCGGTAACAATTCTTTGCAGGATCAATTCATTTTTATCATTAGGAACAACGGTAATACCTCCCTTCTTAGGGACACAATGGACGGGACTAACCCATCTACTATCAGCAACATGATAAATTATACCTGCCTCTAGAAGCTTTAGTATTTCTTTTCTTACCACTTCTTTCATCTTAGGGTTCAATCGTCGTTGGTGATCAATAACTGGTTAGGCATCGGGTTCCATATTAATTTTATGCTAACATAGAGAGGGACTAATGCCCTTAAGATCATCAAGAGTATAACCAATAGTAGCACGTGCTTCCTCAGAGTTTTCAATAATCTTTTTTCTTCATGCTCTGAAAGGTTAGCACTAATAATAACATGATATATCTCCTTTTTCATCAAGATAAGCATATTTCAATGTATCGGGTAATTGTCGGGACCACCCTTGGGTGGATGAGGATCCCCAAGTATTTCAACATGTAAATCATGTTTCAAAATAGGCTGCTGCTCAAAGAAAATTTCATCTATTTTGTTCCTCTCATTCGTATGCATGTCATTTTCATGGTCTAGCAAATATTGTTCTAAAGGATCAGTCGGAGGCATAGCAATGGAAGCAAGACCAATAATTTCATCTTTACTAGGCAATTCTTTGTCATGGGGTTGTCTACGAAATTTAGAGAAATTAAACTCATGAGACACATCCCCAAAGCTCACAGTAACTATTTCTTCCTCACAATCGATCTGAGCATTAATAGTATTCAAGAAGGGTGTGCCAAATATAATGGGACAAAAAATATCTTGTGGGGAACCAACA
Source organism: Hordeum marinum (assembly GCA_022496015.1). NCBI lineage: Eukaryota > Viridiplantae > Streptophyta > Magnoliopsida > Poales > Poaceae > Hordeum > Hordeum marinum. The sequence continues at coordinate 396,202,678 of CM039672.1, forward strand.
ACAAGAAAATCAGTAGGATATTTTATTTTCCCACACAAGATTCAACATCTCTAACAATCCCTATTGATGCAATAGTGTCTCTATTAGCGAGCTTAATAGTAACATCAATATCCTCTAGTTCAACCGGTGCAATATCATGCATGATTTCTTTGTATAAGGAATGGGGAATTGCACTTACGCTAGCACCCATATCACACAAGCCATGATAACAATGATCTCCTATTTTAATATAAACAACAGGCACGCCAACAATTGGTCTATGTTTATGCTTAGTATCAGGTCTAGCAATTCTAGCAGCTTCATCACAGATATGAATAACATGCCCGTCAATATTTTCAACCAAGAGATCTTTAACCATTGCAATACTAGGTTCAACTTTAATTTGTTCAGGGGGTGTAGGTGTTCTAATACAACTCTTACGAACCACAGTTGAAGCTTTAGCATGTTCCTTTATCCTAAGAGGAAAGGGTGGTTTCTCAATGTAAGCAGTAGGGATAACAGGATCAACATTATAAGTAATAGTTTCCTCTTCAACTTTAATAGGTTCACCTACTTTCACTTCAATGGGAGGATGATATTTAAACCACTTCTCCTTAGGGAGATCAACATGAGTAGCAAAAGATTCACAGAAAGAAGCTACTATCTCAGAGTCAAGTCCATATTTAGTGCTAAATTCGCGAAAAGCATCACTGTCTACGAAGGATTTAACACAATCAAACTTAAGATTCATACCTGACTCCTTACCTTCGTCGAGTTCCCAGTCTTCAGAGCTGCATTTAATTCTTTCCAATAAATCCCATTTGAATTCAATATCCTTCTTCATAAAAGAACCAGCAAAAGAAGTGTCGAGCATGGATTCATTACGAGAAAGCCGAGCATAAAAATTCTGAATAATAATTTCTCTCGAGAGCTCATGATTGGGGCATGAATATAACATTGACTTAAGCCTCCCCCAAGCTCGAGCGATTCTTTCTCCTTCATGAGGCCAAAAATTATAAATATAATTCCGATCACGATGAACTAGATGCATAGGATAGAACTTCTGATGAAATTCCATTTTCAATCGGTTGTAGCTCCATGATCCAATATCATCACATAGCCTATACCATGTCAATGCCTTCTCCTTCAAAGATAAAGGGAAGACCTTCTTCTTGACGTGATCCTCGGGCAGACCTGCAAGCTTAAACAATCCACAAACTTCATCCACATAGATTAGATGCAAATCAGGATGTAGTGTTCCATCTCCTGCATAAGGATTAATTAGCAGTTTCTCTATCATACCCAAAGGAATTTCATAATAAATATTTTTAGTAGGTTTAGTAGGTTGAGGGACAACTCTTTGTGTCTCCGGTCAAGGTGAAGATACCCCAAACAAGCCCCTCAAAGGATTACTTTCCATAGTGACAAGTGACAGTAAATTTCAGCAGACTATATAAAATTTTCCTTACCAAGTTCCACTCACCAAAGGTGATTCACTCCCCGGCAACAACGCTAGAAAAGAGTCTTGATGACCCACAAGTATAGGGGATCTATCGTATTCCTTTCGATAAGTAAGAGTGTCGAACCCAACGAGGAGCATAATGAAATGATAAGCGGTTCTCTGTAAGGTATTCTCTGCAAGCACTGAAATTATCGGTAACAGATAGTTTTGTGATAAGATAATTCGTAACGGGTAACAAGTAACAATTGTAAAAAAGGTGCAACAAGGTGTCCCAATACTTTTTATAGCAAAGGACAAGCCTGGACAAACTCTTATATAAAGCAAAGTGCTCCCGAGGACACAAGGGAGTTTATGTCAAGCTAGTTTTCATCATGCTCTTTTGATTCACGTTCGCTACTTTGATAATTTGATATGTGGATGGACCGGTGCTTGGGTGCTGACCTTACTTGGACAAGCCTCCCACTTATGATTAACCCCTATCGCAAGCATACGCAACTACAAAAGAACAATTAAGGTAAACCTAACCATAGCATGAAACATATGGATCCAAATCAGCCCCTTACGAAGCAACGCATAAACTAGGGTTTAAGCTTCTGTCACTCTAGCAACCCATCATCTACTTATTACTTACCAATTTCTTCCCCTAGGCCCAAATAATGGTGAAGTGTTATGTAGTCGACATTCACATAACACCACTAGAGGAGAGACAACATACATCTCATCAAAATGTCGAACGAATACCAAATTCACATGATTATTTATAACAAGACTTATCCCATGTCCTCGGGAACAAATGGAACAACTCACAAAGCATATTCATGTTCATAATCAGAGGAGTATTAATGATGATCAAGGATCTGAACATATGATCTTCCACCAAGTAAACCAACTAGCATCAACTACAAGGAGTAATCAACACTACTAGCAACCAACAGGTACCAATCTGAAGTTTTGAGACAAAGATCGGATACAAGAGATGAACTAGGGTTTGAAGAGGAGATGGTGCTGATGAATATGTTGATGGAGATTGACCCCCTCTCGATGAGAGGATCATTGGTGATGACGATGGCTTCGATTTCCCCCTCCGGGAGGGAAGTTTCCTCGGCAAGATCGCCCTGCCAGAGCTCTAGATTGGTTCTGCCCAGGTTCCACCTTGAGACGGCGACGTTTCGTCCCGAAAGCTCTGTTATGATTTTTTCCAGGACGAACCCTTAATATAGCAGAAGATGGGCATCGGAGGGCTGCCAGGTGGGCCACAAGCCCCAGGGGCGCGCCTAGGGGGGGTAGGGCGCGCCCAGCAGGCTTGTGGCTGCCTGGTGGGTCCCCTGATGTATTTCTTTCACCCAATATTTTTTTATATTCCAAAATAATTCTTCATGAATTTTTATGACTTTTCGACTTGGGCGGAATAGGTATCTCAGATTTGCTCCTTTTCCAGTCTAGAACTCCAGCTATCGGCATTCTCCCTCTTCATGTAAACCTTGTAAAATAAGAGAGAAAAGGCATAAGTGTTGTACAAAAATGCATAAGAACAGCCTATAATTTAATAAATATCAATATAAAATCATGATGCAAAATGGACGTACCAACTCCCCCAAGCTTATACCTCGCTTGTCCTCAAGCGAAAGCCGAAATTGATAAATATGCCCACATGTTTAGAGATAGAGGTGTCGATAAAATAAAATACGGACATGAAGGCATCATGATCATCTTTAAAACATCAACATATATTGACATATAAATCCTTATGCTAAAGTAATAATTCATTCACAATGGCAAAGTACGAATCAAGAACTCTATTGAGAACTGACAAACTATGATCTCAGTCATTGAAGTAATTCCAATTTATCATAACGTAGGAAAGATTCAATATAAGAGCTTGTAAAGCAAACCCACATACTCAATCATATTTTAGTCTTTCACAATTTCTAACACTCACGAGGTACCTATGAGTTCAAAGTTTCAACCGGACAAAGAGAAAGATAGGAGCTTATAGTGTTGCCTCCCAACTATTTACCTCAAGGGTAATGTCAACAATAATGACTCATGCTCGTCCACTTCCGAGTGGATATATGTGCTTAGATCATTCCCCAACACGTGACACTTGCTATAAAATAAAGGCGAAAATAGATAAGGTGATGGAAATCACCACGACTCTTGCATAAAGGTAAGAACTAGAAAATGAAAGTGACAGATAGGCCCTTCGCAGAGGGAAGCAGAGGTTGTCATGTGCTTTTATAATTGGATGCACAATCTCTTAATGCAAAAGAATGTCACTTTATATTGCCCCTTGTGATAGAGAACTTTATTATGTAGTCCGTCGCTTTTATTTCTTCCCTATCATAAGTTCGTATACTGTTTATTTTCCTCACATTAATAGATCACACATAATTAGAGAGCAATTTTTTATTGCTTGCACCGATGAAAACTTACTTGAAGGATATTATTCTATCCTTAGGTAGGTATGGTGGACTCTCATGGCAAAACTGAGTTAAGGGTGTTTGGATGCACAAGTAGTAGGAGGAACAAGCAAGTTACCAATGGATGCACCTACACAAATAATCAAATTCTTGCACCCAATGCTATAAAGGGGTTGTCAATCCCTTCATAGTTATTTGCAAGGATTAGATACGATAGAGATAGATGTAACGAGTGCAGAAAGTAAAAAGTAAATAAATTACAGCAAGTATAGATCTGAAAATATATGATAGAAAATAGACCCCGGGGCCATAGGTTTCACTAGAGGCTTCACTCTTGGAGGCAAATATCATGGTGGGTAAACAAATATCTGTCAAGCAATTGATAGAAAAGTGAATAATCATGTGGTTATCCAAGGCAATGATCATGGATATAGGCATCACGTCCATGACAAGTAGACCGAAACGATTCTGCATCTATGACTATTACTCCACACATCACCGACTCCTACCTGCATCTAGAGTATTAAGTTCATGAAGGACAGAGTAACGCATTAAGAAAGATGACATGATGTAGAGGGATAAACTAAAGCAATATGATGAAACCCCATCTTGTTACCCTTGATGGCAACAATACAATATGTGCCTCGCTACCCCTACTTTGTCACTGGGTGAGGACACCGCAAGATTGAACCCAAAAACAAGCACTTCTCCCATTGCAAGAATTACCAATCTAGTTGACCAAACCAAACCAATAACTCGAAGAGACTTGCAAGGATATGAAATCATGCATATAAGAAATCAGAGGAGATTCAAATAAGATTCATGGATAATCTGAACATAAACTCACAATTCATCGGATCTTGACAAACACACCACAAAAGAGGATTACATCGGATAGATCTCCATTAAGATCATGAAGAACATGGTATTGAAGATCAAAGAGAGAGAGAAGCCATCTAGCTACTGGCTATGGACCCGTAGGTCTGTGGTGGACTACTCATGCATCATCGGAGGGGAAATGGTTGATGTAGATGCCCTTCGTGATTGAAACCCCCTTCGGTAGATTACCAGAAAAGTCTCCAAGATTGGATCTCTCGGGAACGGAGGCTTCCGGCAGCGGAAACTTATTTGCGTGGATCTCTTTTATGTTGCGGGAATATTTGGGTATTTATAGGCCAAAGAATAGGGTTAGGAGACGTGCCAGGAGGCGACAAGCCTTCTAGGCGCGGTCAGGGGGGCGCGCCTAGCAAGCTTGTGGTGCCCTGGCACCTCCCATGATGTGCACTCCAAGCTTGGATGACTTGTTTACTTCCAGAAAAATTCCTTCTGTAGGTTTTATTCCGTCTGGACTCTGCTTAATATTCCATATCTGCAAAACGCAAAAACAAGGAAAAAACAAAAAATTGCCACTTGGCTCTAGATTAATAGGTTAGTCCTAAAAATAGTATAAAATAGGATATTAATGCATATAAAACATCCAAAACAGATAATATAATAGCATGCCATCATAAAAAAATATAGATACGTTGGAGATGTATCAGCATCCCCAAGCTTAATTTCTACTCGTCCTCGAGTAGGTAAATGATAAAAACAGAATTTTTGATGTGGAGTGCTACCTAACGTATCTATCCAAGTAATATTCTTTTGTGGCATGAATATTTAGATCTCTAAGACTCAAAAAAAGCTTAATATTGATATAGAAACAATAATATTTCAAGCATACTAGAAAAGCAATTATATCTCTTCAAAATATAATGGCAAAAGAAAGTTATCCCTACAATATCATATGGTCTGGCTATGCTCCATCTTCCCCACACAAAGTATTTACATCATGCACAACCCCGATGAAAAGTCAAGCAATTGTTTTCACACCTTTATTTTCTCAAACCTTTCCAACTCTCACGCAATACATGAGCGCGAGCCATGGATATAGCACTATAGGTGGAATAGAATATGGTGGAGGTTGTCAAGGAAAGGGAGAAGATAGTCTCACATCAACTAGGCGTATCAACGGGCTTTGGAGATGCCCATCAATAGATATCGATGTGAGTGAGTAGGGATTTCCATGCAACGGATGCACTAGATCTATAAGTGTATGAAAGGTCAAAAAGAAACTAAGTGGACGTGCATCAAGAAGAAAAATTCCACTAGCTATATGAAAGTGACAAAATAGGAGACCCTTTATCATGAAGATCATGATGCTACTTTGAAGCACAAGTGTGGCAAAAAGTAGTAGCAATGTCCCTTCTCTCTTTTCTCTCCTTTTTTGTTGGGCATCTAAGGCCTCTTTTATTCATTTTTTATTTGGGTTTCGCTTGCCTTTTTTATTTTCCATAAAGTCCGGACTCTCATCCCTACTAATAAGGGAATCATAGCTTCTATCATCCTTTCCTCACATGGGACATGCTCTATAATGAATCATCACACTTTTATTTACTTACAACTCAATACCTATGACAAAATATGACTCTATATGCAATATGGAAGTGATGGTGCATGTCATAAAAGGAAACGGTGGAAGTTGCATGGCAATATATCTCGGAATGGCTATGGAAATGCCATAATAGGTAGGTATGGTGACTGTTTTGAGGAAAGATATATGGTGGCTGTTTTGAGGAAGGTATATGGTGTCTGTTTTGAGGAAGGTGTTTGTTGCACCAACGAAAGTTGCGTGGTACTGGAAAGGCTAGCAAAAGTGGAGGGGTGAGAGTGTGTATAATCCATGGACTCACATACTTATTGCAAAAGTCTATTAGTCATTGAAGCAAAGCATTAAACGCATGCTCCTAGGGGGGAGGTTGGTAGGAGTTAACCATCGCGCGCACCTGACCCTCACACAAAGGTCGACAATCTATAAACAGGTCATGCTCCGACTTCCTTACATAGCGGTTCACCATACGTGCATGCTATGGGAATCACAAACCTTTACACAAGTATTTTTACCAAATCACAGTTTACTTCCTAACATGTCTCTTATCATTACCATCTTTATATCTCAAAACTTTATGCAAGGAATCAAACTTCTAATAAATACTCAATGCACTTAATATGGAAGTTTTTATTATATCCCTTTTGGATGCCTATCATATTAGGACTAAATTCATAACCTAGACCAATCACCATGCTGTTTTTAGAAAATCTCAAAATAATATAAGTGAGGTACAAGAGTTCAAGTATTTCTATAAAATGAAAACACCACCGTGCTCTAAAAGATATAAGTGAAGCGTATTGAGCAAAATTGCCCAACTCACAAAATATAAGTGAAGCACAAAGAGTATTCTAATAAATACACGATTTAGCGTGTGTCTCTAAATGTGTGCATCAAGTATTATTGTGGCAAACTAACAAGCAAATACTCATATCATACAAGACGCTCCAAGCAAAACACATATCATGTGGTGAATAAAAATATAGCCTCAAGTAAATTTACCGATGGATTGAAGATGAAAGAGGGGATACCCAAAAGGCATCCCCAAGCTTAGGATCTTTGTCATCCTTTAATATCACTTTGGGTGCCTTGGGAATCCCAAAGCTTAGGATCTTTCCACTCCTTATTCCATAGTCCATCCAATCTTTACCCAAAACTTGAAAACTTCACAACACAAAACTTAACAGAAAACTCGTGAGATCCGTTAGTATAAGAAAATAAATTGCCACTTTAGGTACTGTTGTGAACTCATTCTTTATTTATATTGGTGTTATACCTACTGTAATCTAACTTCTCCATGGCTCATACCACATTATACAACCCATAGATTCATCAAAATAGGCAAACAACTCAAAGAAAACAGAATCTGTCAAAAACAGAACAGTCTGTAGCAATCTGGAAACTTTGTATACTTTTGTAACTCAAACAATTCTGAAAAATTAGGACAACTTGGGAAATTTATTTATCAATATTGTGTAAAAAAATTCAGATCAATTCGACGCTCTGAAACAATTAGAAAGTTCCTGTACTGAGCGCAAACGTTTCTGTTTTTCAGCAAGATTAAATCAACAACTACCATAGATCACCCCAAAAGTTTTACTTGGCTCAAACACTAATTAAAAAACCAAAACACGGTTACTACAGAAGTAATAATGTGGTAAACACTCAAAAACAGAACACAAAAATAAAACTGGGTTGCCTCCCAACAAGCGCTATTGTTTAACGCCCTTAGCTAGGCAAAACACAATAGATCTAGGTATTGTCATCTTTGGTATGCAATCCAAAAGTAGCTCTCATAATAGATTCATAAGGTAATATTATTTTCTTTCTAGTAAAGTGTTCCATGCCTTTCCTTAATGGAAATTGGAATCTAATGTTTCCCGCTTTCATGTTAATAATTGCACCAATAGTTCTAAGGAAAGGTCTACCAAGAATAGTAGGACGTATAGGATTGCAATTTATATCAAGAACAATGAAATATACTGGCACATAATTCCTATTTTCAACAATAAGAACATCATTAATCCTTCCCATAGGTTTCTTAATAGTGGAATCCGCAAGATGCAAATTTAGAGAGCAATCATCAAGATCATGATAACCTAGCACATCACATAAAGTTTTCAGAATTGTGGAAACACTAGCACCCAAATCACACAAAGCATGGCACTCATAATCTTTTATTTTAATATTAATAGTAGGTTCCCACTCATCATGAAGCTTTCTAGGAATAGAAACTTCCAGCTCAAGTTTTTTTTCAAAAGATTTCATCATAGCATCAACTATATGTTTAGTAAAAGCCTTATTTTGACTATAAGAATGAGGATAATTCAACATGGATTGAAGCAATGAAATACAATCAATAAAATATCAGCTATTATAATTAGAGTCCTTGAAATCCAAAAGAGTCGGTTCATTGCTATTTAAAGTTTTGACCTCTTGAATCCCACTTTTATCAATCTTAGCATTAAGATCTATAGACTCCAAAACATTGGGATGCCTCGTAACTAAAGTTGACTCATCTCCAATCCCATCATTATCAATATTTATATTGTAAAACAAAGATTCAATAGGAGTCATATCAATCACTTTAAGATCTTCATTATTATTATCGCGAGAAAACACCTTTTCAAGCCATTCTAGCTTTGCATGAATTCTAGCGGTTCTTTCCCTACTTTAATCAATAGAAATTCTCATAGCTTTTAAAGACTCATTAATATCATGCTTGGGTTTAGTAGTTCTAGCTTTCAAATAATCAATCTCAAGAGAAATTCTATCAATGCTCCTAGCCAAATCATCAATCTTAAGCACTTTTTCTTCAATAGTGGCATTAAAAACTTTTTGCGAACCAATAAAATATTTAACAATATTCTCAAGATCAGAGGGCATCTTATTATAATTTCCATGGGAATTGTTGTAGGAATTACCATAATCATTAGAGGAATTACTAGGGAACGACCTAGGGTTGAAATTACCTCTATACGCATTGTTACCAAAATTGTTCCTACCAAAAAAAATCACATCGATAGATTCATTATTGTTTCCAATCAAAGAAGACAAAGGCATATCATTAGGATCAATAGGAGCACTCTTACTAGCAAACAATTTCATCAATTCATACATGTTTTCACTCAAAGTATTTATTTCTTCAATAGCATGCACCTTTTTACTAGTAGGAGATCTTTCGTTATGCCATTGAGAGTAGTTGGTCATGATATTATCTAGGAGTTTAGTAGGTTTTGCTAACATGATTTCCATAAAAGTACCACCCGCGGCAGAATCTAAAAGATTTCTAGATGCAAAGTTCAATCCCACATAGAAATTTTGTATAATCATCCATAAACTCAACCCATGTGCGGGACAATTCCTAATCATTAATTTCATCCTCCCCCAAGATTATGCAACATGCTCATGATCAAGTTGCTTAAAATTCATTATATCGTTCCTAAGGGAGATGATCTTACCGGGCGGAAAGTACTTGGAATTAAAATCATCTTTACACTTATTCCATGAATCAATGCTATTTTTAGGCAAAGATGAAAACCAAGTTTTAGCATGATCTCGTAGTGAGAATGGAAATAACTTCAATTTAACAATATCATTATCCACATCTTTCTTATTTTGCATATCACACAATTCAATGAAAGTATTTAGATGGGATGCGGCATCTTCACTAGGAAGGCCAGAAAATTGTTCTTTCATAACAAGATTTAGCAAAGCAGCATTGATTTTATAATATTACGCACTAGTGGCGGGAGCAATAGGAGTACTAATAAAATCATTATTATTAGTATTGGAAAAATCACACAACTTGGTATTCTCAGACATCTTGACAAAGCAAGCAATCAAGCACACAAGCAAACGAAAGAAGGGCGAATAAAAAGGCAAATATTTTTGGTATTTTCTGAAAATCGTTTTAGAAGTGGGGAGAGGAAAACAACAGGCAAATGGAAAATAAAGTAAATGCAAGAGATGAGTTTGTGATGGGTACTTGGTAGGCTTGATGTGTATCCTCCCCAACAACGGTGCTAGAAATCCTTCTTGCTGCCTCTTGAGCATGCGTTGGTTTTCCCTTGAAGAGGAAAGGGTGATGCAACAAAGTATATAAGTATTTCTTCCCCCAGTTTGAGAACCAAGGTATCAATCCAGTAGGAGGAACAAGCAAGTCACCAATGGATGCACCTACACAAATAATCAAACTCTTGCACCCAACGCTATAAAGGGGTCGTCAATCCCTTCACGGTTATTTGCAAGAATTATCCGATAGAGATAGATGTAACGAGTGTGGAAAGTAAAAAGTAAATAAATTACAGCAAGCATAGATCTGAAAATATATGATGGAAAATAGACCCAGGGCCATAGGTTTCACTAGAGGATTCTCTCTTGAAGGAAAATACCATGGTGGGTAAACAAATTACTATCAAGCAATTGATAGAAAAGCGAATGATCATGTGGTTATCCAAGGCAGTGATCATGCATATAGGCATCACGTCCGTGACAAGTAGACCGAAACGATGCTACATCTACTACTATTACTCCACACATCGACCGACTCCTACCTGCATCTAGATTATTAAGTTCATGAAGAACAGAGTAACACATTAAGAAAGATGACATGATGTAGAGGGATAAACTCAAGCAATATGATGAAAACCCCATCTTGTTACCCTTGATGGCAACAATACAATATGTGCCTCGCTACCCCTACTTTTTCACTCGGTGAGGACACCGCAAGATTGAGCCCAAAACCAAGCACTCTCCCATTCCAAGAATTACCAATCTAGTTGGTCAAACCAAACCAATAACTCGAAGAGACTTGCAAGGATATGAAATCATGCATATAAGAAATCAGAGGAGATTCAAATAAGATTCATGGATAATCTGAACATAAACTCACAATTCATCGGATCTTGACAAATACACCACAAAAGAGGATTACATCGGATAGATCTCCATGAAGATCATGAAGAACATGGTATTGAAGATCAAAGAGAGAGAAGAAGCCATCTAGCTACTAGCTATGGACCCGTAGGTCTGTGGTGGACTACTCACGCATAATCAGAGGGGCAATGGAGTTGATGTGGACACCCTTCGTGATAGAAACCCCCTCTAGCAGATTATCGGAAAAGTCTCCAAGATTGGATCTCTCGGGAAACGGAGGCTTCCGAGGGAGGAAAAGTATTTGCGTGGCTCTCTTTGATGTTGCGGGAATATTTGGGTATTTATATGCCAAAGAATAGGGTTAGGAGACCTGCAAGGAGGCGACAAGCCTGCTAGGCGCGGCCAGGGGGCGAGCGCCTAGCAGGCTTGTGGCGCCCTGGCACCTCCCCTGACATGCACTCCAAGCTTGGATGACTTGTTTCCTTCCAGAAAAATTCCTTCCACGGGTTTTATTCTGTTTGGACTCCGTTTAATATTCCATATCTGCAGAACTCAAAAACAAGAAAAAAACAAAAACCAACACTTGGCTCTAGATTAATAGGTTAGTCCCAAAAATAGTATAAAATAGCAAATTAATGCATATAAAACATCCAAATCACATAATATAATAACATGCCATCATCAAAAATTATAGATATGGTGGAGACGTATTAGGTATATAGACAACACTGTGTTCCTAGTATGCCTCTAGTAGACTAGCTCGTATATCAAAGATGGTTAAGGTTTCCTAGCCATGAGCATGAGATGTCATTTGATAATGGGATCACGTCATTAGGAGAATGATGTGATGGACAAGACCCAAACTATAAATATAGCATATGATCGTGTTAGTTTATTGCTATAGTTTTCTACATGTCAAGTATCTGTTCCTATGACCATGAGATCATGCAACTTACTGACACCGGAGGAGTACCTTGTGTGTATCAAACGTTGCAACGTAACTGGGTGACTATAAAGGTGCTCTACAAGTATCTTCGAGGGTGTCTGTTAGGTTGGCATGGATCAAGACTGGGATTTGTTACTCCATGCGACGGAGAGGTATCTTAGGGCCCACTCGGTAATACAAATCACTATAAGCCTTGCAAGCAATGTGACTAAAGAGTTAGCCACGTGATCTTCTATTACAGACGAGTAAAGAGACTTGCCAGTAACGAGGTTGAATTAGGTATAGAGATACCCACGATCGAATCTTGGGCAAGTAACATACCGAAGAACAAAGGGAACATGGTACGGGATTAACTGAATCCTTGACATAGAGGTTCAACCGATAAAGATCTTCGTAGAATATGTAAGAACCAATATGGGCATCCAGGTCCCGCTATTGGTTATTGACTGTAGAGGTGTCTCGGTCATGTCTGCATGGTTCTCGAACCCGTAGGGTCTACACACTTAACGTTTGGTGACGATATAAGTATAGTTGAGTTGTTATGTTGGTGACCAAAATTTGTTCGGAGTCCCGGATGAGATCCCAGACATGACGAGGAGCTCCGGAATAGTCCGAAGGTAAAGATTGATATATGGGATAATAGTGTTTGGTCTCCGAAAGGGTTCCGGAATTCACCGGAAGAGTTTCGGATGTTTCCCGAAATGTTTGGGGTACAAGAACACTTTATTTGGGCCAATGGGTAAAGCCCATGAGGCTTTTGGAAGGTGCAAAAGGAGTTTTTGCTGAGGCCAGGGGCCAGATGCCGAGGACCCTGGTGTCTGGTCTGGAGTCCGAGGAGGACTCTTGCCTTGCGGGCAAACTAACCTTGAGGAGGATTTTTCTCCAAGTTTTGACCCAAGGCTCAGCATATAAATAAAGGGGTGGGGCTAGCACCTGGAACACATCAAGTTTCCCCAAGCCGTGTGACGGCAACCCCGTCGCTCTAGTTTATCATCCGTCATAGTTTCCGTTGTGCTTGGCGAAGCCCTGCGGAGATTGTTCTTCACCACCACCGTCACCACGCCGTTGTGATGTCGGAACTCATCTACTAATTCACCATCGCTTGCTGGATCGAGGAGGTGATGTTGGAAATATGCCCTAGAGGAAATAATAAATTTGTTATTATCATATGTTCATGATAATCGTTTATTATCCATGCTATAATTGTGTTGATCGGAAACTCAGATACATGTGTGGATACATAGACAACACCATGTCCCTAGTATGCCTCTAATAGACTAGATCGTTGATCAAAGATGGCTATGGTTTCCTAGTCATGGACATGAGATGTCATTTGATAACGGGATCACATCATTAGGAGAATGATGTGATGGACAAGATCCAAACTACAAACGTAGCATATGATCGTGTCAGTTTATTGCTACTATTTTCTACATGTCAAGTATTTGTTCCTATGACCATGAGATCATGCAACTCATTGACACCGGAGGAGTGCCTTGTGTGTATCAAACGTCACAACGTAACTGGGTGACTATAAAGGTGCTCTACAGGTATCTTCGAGGGTGTCTGTCGGGTTGGCATGGATCAAGACTGGGATTTGTTACTCCGTGTGACGGAGAGGTATCTCAAGGCCCACTTGGTAATACAACATCACAATAAGCCTTGCAAGCAATGTGACAAAGTTTTAGCCACGTGATCTTGTATTATGGAACGAGTAAAGAGACTTGCTGGTAACGAGGTTGAACTAGGTATGGAGATGCCGACGATCGAATCTCGGGCAAGTAACATACCGAAGAACAAAGGGAACAACATACGAGATTAATTGAATCCTTGACATAGAGGTTCGACCGATAAAGATCTTCATAGAATATGTAGGAACCAATATGGGCATCCAGGTCCCGCTATTGGTTATTAATCGTAGAGGTGTCTCGGTCATGTCTACATAGTTCTCAAACCCCCAGGGTCTGTACACTTAAGGTTCGGTGACGTTTCGTTAGTATAGAGTTATGTATGGTGGTGACCGAAGGTTTTTTGGAGTCCCGTATGAGATCCCAGACGTCACGGGGAGCTCCGGAATGGTCCGGAGGTAAAGATTGATATATAGGAAGTCATGTTTTGGTCGCCGAAAAAGTTTCGGGCTCATCGGTAGTGTACCGGGAGTGCTGGGAGTGTACCGGGGGACCATCGGGAGAGGTATTTTGACCCAAGAGGCTACATGGGATGTGGGAGTAGGTAAACCAGCTCCTGGTGGGCTGGACGAAGCCTCCTCTAAGGGCCCATGCGGCTGGAGTAGTTTGAGAAGGAAAAAAAATCCAAAGGTGGAGAGGTGGAAAGAGTTTCCAAGTGGAAAGGAGGAATCCTACTGCTAATAGGATTGTAGTAGGACTCCTCCACCTCCAATTTCGACCAAACCTTGAGAGTTTGAGGCTGCCTCCTCCCCTCCCTCCCTCCTATATATACTAGAGGATTTAGAGGAAAAAGCTAACCCTAATAGCCACGTGCTACCTCTCCTCTAGATCGCAGTTTCTTCTCTAGATCGGTTTTCAGCGATGCTTAGGCGAAGCCCTGCTGGAATAGCTCCACCACCATCGCCGCAACGCTGTCGTGCTGCCGGAGAACTCATCTACCTCTTCTCTCCCTCTTGCTAGATCAAGAAGGCGGAGATCGTCATCGAGCTGTATGTGTGCTGAACGCGGAGGTGTCGTCCGTTCAGTGCTAGATCGGAAGGACCGTGATCAAGATCGCGAGACGGATCGTGATGAGATCGCGGGATGGATCATGATGAGTTCGCGGGACGGATCGTGATTGGATCGCAGGATGGATCGTGATGAGGTCGCAGGATGCTCGGCGATTTGGATCGCGAAGACGTTCGACTACACCAACCACGTTTCTTAATGCTTCTCGCTTAGCGATCTACAAGGGTATGTAGATCCACTCTCCCTCTCGTAGAGGCTCATCACCATAGATAGGTCTTGCATGTGCGTAGGAAATTTTTTGTTTTCCATGTAACGTTCCCCAACAAGTGAAGGCATCATCAAGCCGCACGTGTGTTGAATGCGGAGGTGCCGTCCGTTCGGCGCTATATCGAAAGGAACATGATGGGATCATGGGACGGCTCATGATGAGATCGTGGGACGGTTCGTGATTGGATCGCGAAGATGTTCGACTACATCAACCACGTTTCTTAACGCTTCCGCTTAGCGATCTACAACGGTATGCAGATCCACTCTCGCCCTCATAGATTCACATCACCATGGATAGATCTTGCGTGTGCGTATGATTTTTTTGTTTCCCATGCAACGTTCCCCAATAGAAACCTCAAAGGGCAAGACTCAATTCATCATATCAAGATAGGGAGGGAAGAACGTCATATGATCCAACTATATTAACAAAGCCCATGATACATCAAGATTGTGCCAACTCAACAACATGGGAGAGAGAGAGAGAGAGATTAAACACATAGCTATTCGTGAAAGAATAAGTCAAGATAGAAAGGGAATAATGTCATATGATCCAACTATATTAACAAAGCCCATGATACATCAAGATTGTGCCAACTCACCAACACGAGAGAGAGAGAGACATTAAACACATAGCTATTGGTACATACCCTCAGCCCCCTGGGTGAACTACTCCCTCCTCATCATGAAGACCGCCGGGATGACGAAGATGGCCTCCAGTGATGTTTCCCCCTACGACAGGGCACCGGTAAAGGGATCCAGATGAGATTTCTTCCATACAGAGGCTTGCGGTGGCGTGGAGAAGAAGTTCTTGGTTTCGTTCTGTTTTTTGGATTTATAGGAATTTTTTGCATTGGTCTCGCGCCAGGGGGTGCCCGAGAGGCCCACGAACTAGGCCCACACGACTTAGGGGGAGGGCGCGCCCCCGAGCTTGTCGCCAACCTAGACTTCATCCGGTCCTTCCTAGAAGCTTTGAGGGTCACTTTTATTCCCCTAAAAATCACCAAAAAGTTTCAGCTCATACTGAGAACTATTATTTATGCACAAAAATGACACCATGGTAATTCTCCTGAAACCAGAGTTAGTCCGGGTTAGTTTCACTCGAACCATATAAAAGTGCATCAAAACTATGTGAAACTTGAGTAAGTATGTCATAAATACTTCATAAATTATCGATGCGTTGGAGACATATCGCACCACGCATGGGTGTAGATTAGAAAACAAAGATCTATAACAGAAGAAATGAAAATACTAGACGTGATCACAATATATAGTATTTGTAGTAGTGATTAGTCCTACTTAAGGAACCATCCCTATCCTAAAATGGCATGCCACATACATGATCAACGAAATCAAATTCTACTTCATACTCAATACTAGTCAAAGCAGTCAACAATAGTCTAAGACACCCCTCATGTGTCAAAGCTAGCCATCCTGGTCAACAAAAGTCCGAGCACCGCTTCATGGTTAATAAGTCAAAGGAAGATGACCTCGTGAAAGAATAAGTCACATGTGAATGCAAAGAAGCCCAAGTCGAGTGTATGAAGACTTCCCCATGGAGTAGGAACTATCCCCTTAATGGGCTATAACCCACCTCCTAGCCCAATAAGGGGCACATGGGCGAAGGACGAAATATTAGCTAGTTATACCATGCCACCTCCTCACTTCAAGGATAGGCTTGGTCATTTGTCAAATACCCCTAGGCTATACAAGCCCCCCCCCATGGGCATGTAACTCACTCAACCTCACTTAAATGGAGAAAATATGAGGGTCACTCACTCTTCCAGACCCCTTTAGGAGAGCAAAAGAAGAGTGAAATTGAGAATCCGAGGGACATATAAGGCCTAAACTAGTCAGCGGTCCTAGGACTCCAAAAGCGTCAACACTCTTTTAAGTATTATGTGCGTCGGGCATCACTCTCGATGACCCTTCCATAGAACGTAGGTTGTGCTCCCATGACATGAATGAACCTATATTTAAAAAACATCGTTGTGTCACGTTGTCGAGTGCACGACGACCTTTGCTATAAGACTGTTGTACACGCCTCACCTACTCATCACTAACCACGTTGCAATGGATACCCCTAGTTGAAAGTTGGTTCTTGAACAACAACAAATAGATATATACATAGATATACATAGATAAGAGTATCATACAGCCATTAGGGCACGTTTGGTCGTATGGTATAGGGAAGTCTTCTCAATCCCCACCAACAATTATTACTTTTACCATGATCCTTCTGCAACGTCTTGCATTTGTTCATCTTAATGGCAACATAGGCCTCATCCTTCCCCATGTCAACTCTTTTCGTCATGTTAGTCGCCATCTTTACGGTAGTAGCCTTACCCGATGCATGAGGACAAGCTAAGAATCAACTGAAACAATGTGAAAAAATAAAACATTCGCTCGCCTCCTCATGCGACCGCGTCGCGGTCGCCCCCGTGGGCGACCGGCCACGCCCCAGCCCCCGCCACTTCTAGCCCTCCTCTCCCCCTCCTCCCTATGCCGTCGCTGGCGCCCGCGGCTGGCCTGGCCCCGGTGACGCTGGTGGCGGCGGCCCCCTGACCTTCCCCTCCCGGTGGCTCTCCGGCGCGGGGCGGAGCTTCACCGAGGGTTGCTCCTAGGCGGCAATAGTTCATGTGGCGGTGGGGCTCGCGGGCGGATGGCTGGATGGGGGCGTCGCCGTTGGTGGCGAGGTGTCGCTGCGGCGCGACCTCGCGGCAGACCCTCGGCCCAGATCTGGGCCCTTCGGGGCCCATCTGGGCTTGAGAGGGCCGACGGCGGTGCGGGCCTGCGGTGGGACTTCCGGGAGGCGGGCGAGCGGCGACGAGCTGATGGGTGTTGGCGGCACCAATGCCTGCCTGCCGCAGCATGGCCGGCGGGGCTTAGTAGGCCCGTTTCGGGCCTGGCCGGGCCAGGGGTGGCCTGGTATGCCCTGCTGTCGTGTCCGGATGGCGACCACGACGGTGTCGGAGGTGAGGGCCTCTCACACGACGGCGATGGAGGTTTTCCCCTCCCGCTTGGCTTCGATATTGCTGCTATGTCACTTGGCGCTTCTCTCCGGGCTTCTTGGCCTCGTGGTGGTGTTCGTAGGGTGACAAGGTGTGTGGCGGCGCTACCGCAGTGGTGCATGGGGTTGGGCGGTGGTCTGGCTGGTCGGCTCCGGTTGGGCGGTGGGGTTTGGAGTGCGGGAGAAATCCTTGTCGGTTCGTCCGGCTCCGATGCGGTGACACCACACCGGCGGGTGCCACCATTCCTTCCTGGAGGGTATAGGGAGTTGCCATCCCCTACTTCCCTCCGCGTGCCGGGGGAAACCCTAGGGATTGTCCGGGCAGCAGCGCCGTCGGCGTCGCATCCCTTCTTGGAGGTGATGCTTGGTACGCGGTGGATCGGAGCCTCAGGCTGTGGTGGTTTGTCTCCGGAGCAGTGGTGGCGGGTCATCCGCTCTTTGTCAGCTGCCGTTGTTGGCATTTGTTTCTTCTCCTTTTCCTTTTGGGCTTGATGTGCTGCTCGTCCCAACAATGCTATGTATCAGTGTTGGTTGCTTTGGAATACAAAGCGGGGAAAAACAATTTTTGGATAGCATTAAGGGCCAAATCATGTCGATAGTATTGTTGAGTGTTTGGACATGGACGTTTAGGATGCACACGATTGTGAGTGTTGTGCATAGAATTGGAGTGGGACACTATAAATATTGTGTTATGTTTAATTAGAAGTAGTGCGAAAATGATTACAGTAATGATTTGATGCTATCATATCGCTTGTACCTACCATATATACCGCATGCATTTTCCGTGATTGGATTATGCAAAGTGTTGCTAAATTCCAATGGCAACATTGTACTCCTTCTATCCCCGTGCTAAAGCGAGCCTCAGTGAACTGTTGAGGTTCATAAACCGATTAATTTAGCAAATAGTTATCGCATAAGACTCAATATAGTATAAAGAGGAGAGATGCGTTATACTTTTTTTTAGCCAAAGTGTGTTATACTTTACCACCCGGATGTGTTCGATTCCAAAAAATTCAACAAATTATATAAACTTTGACAAAAAAAACCCTACATTTTACATTTAGGTACGATAGGCACACTCTACCTATAATTTTCATAAATAAACGTTTTCATTTGTGTGCTACATCAAAAGCAAGTGTGCGGGTCTACAATAGGGAATAATATGTTGTAGATCAACATATATGTCTTTTTTTTATGCAGCCCAACAAATCGTTATGAATATTCACCAACACTCCTTCCGTTTCTAAATATAAATCTTTATAAAAATTTCAATACAAATTATATACAGATGTATATAAATATATTTTAAAACGTAGATTCATTCATTATACTTCGTACGTAGTTCATATTGATATCTCTAAAAAAACTTATATTTAGGAACGAAGATAATACTACATAGCTAGAGTATTACTTGTAATTTTTTATATTTTTTGAAACTTCAAAATGTAAAAAAAAAATGACGAACCTGAGCTCATTTAGCAATACCC
Source organism: Hordeum marinum (assembly GCA_022496015.1). Lineage (NCBI taxonomy): Eukaryota > Viridiplantae > Streptophyta > Magnoliopsida > Poales > Poaceae > Hordeum > Hordeum marinum. Next base: position 396,222,248 of record CM039672.1, read on the forward strand.
GAACAAGGAACCAAATGCAAGTACTTAGAAAGATTAACCTAGGTTATGTCGCTTCGTTCATCATCGGCAGAGCCCACATTCTTGATCTCACACGTCTTTAAGATTATCCGGAGGGGGGGGGGGGGGGGGGGGAATGTGTGTGAAGTTGGTGAGACATGCATGGCTCGTAACTGCTCCAGGTCAGCACCCGGTGGGTTAGCAACGAAACGCATGAAAGGCAAGTTCGTCATTCGTGCATATCCATCCATCCACCTCCAACTACACTGCCCCGGGCTTTCCGGCAGCACATATCCCTTCACTTTGCGCTTTTGTTGCAACGCACTGCATCCACACAAGAGCACCTTTTCGCGGACCACAAATTCAACGACAGCATATGCACACATGTATCTAAACTATCACTTACTAGTAGCTCCTACCAGCGTTTCGAATTTGAATGAAAACAGTAGTACAACCCTCTTAAAATATTATACACATGTAACACATCAGCTCATGGGGATCGACGAAGAGGTCGGTTTCTCTCTCCGGCCACCATCCCAGAGTCATCGAGCTCCTATGCCTAGCGCATGTGCGTGGTCTCGCGTGATGCGCCGTGTTCGGGGGGCACAGATGAGTTGCATGGAGCAACGGGGAGGTGACAGTGGGGCGGCAAGGCGCCGGGCGCACGGCCGCTCGCATATTCCGTCTGTCAGCGGGTAGTGACAAATGGGCACATGGAGCTGCTCTTCTCCCCCGTGTGCCGATGGAACCAGTACACTACCAATTTTTCACAAAAATTATTGTATGGATTTTGAATTTTGAATCGAGCTTGGCGTCGTGCCACCCTCTTAAGATTCTCCAGACCTGGCCAGCTCGATCGATCAACAGAGCGATGAATTATCATTAGCAGAGAATACATACTACGTACAAAGATCCGCAGAATATCCATCTGCTGATGATTATTAATCGCTGGCTTCCTGCTAGTAGTAGAAAAAAGGGAGGCAATTGGGGGATAGCCACAGGGGGGGTTCATTTCACCGCTTTATTTGCAAGTGGCAACCCATGCATGTCGACCAACAATATTGTAACCTTCTTCAACTTCAAGATCTCTCTTAATTCGATAGCTAGATTAGGTGGATTAGAGTACCGATCGCATCCACTAAACTAAGCCGGTGGCCATGTGCTCCTCCAGCTTACCAAGCCCAGTCAGTGGGTGCCATGCCATGCCGTCACATGAGGAGCAAAGCAAGCCGGCCGGCCTCCAATTAAGCCCGGCATTGACCATCGCTGCTTCCAAAGCAAGGACTATTCATTCATTCATTCATTCACGGCCGGTGGTTGTGCGCGCGACGCATGAACCAACATGTGAAGTGCGTAATTAGCCGCATTAACCATCTAATTTACTCGAGCTGCAGTACTGTACTCGTACGGTTTAATGGGCGCTGCAAGGACACGAGGAAGCAAGCAGGATCCTATGCATGCAGAGCAGAATATATATTTCGTGATTGCCATCACTGTGCCTACTGATGAATGCATGAGACATTTCGCAACGGGGTCCAAACCCTTGGGCCGTTTCGTTTTCAACTGAAAATATCGGAAGGCATTGGAGATATTTTATTAAGGAAAAAAAATCAGGGAGAGAAATGCAGCTGCTGTAATGGCTACCACGAGGCCGCGACGCGAGGGCGACCTCTGTGTGTTGCTTGGTGCTCCAGCTTTGGTGACAGCTACGGTGAAACGTCCTTCTTTGCGCAGCTGCCACGTGGCTTTCCATCTCTATTTTTCGCGCTCTCTTTTATTCTTGTTCGATAAATCTATAGTCAGTTGTTATTGTTTGTAAGTATTATTTTTTTGTAATTTAAGTCTCTAGTTCAGCTCGTTCATTACCTGTAATTATCCTCATTATATTTTTTTGTACGCTATTATGCAAAATGAAGATTTTTGAATGCCGAAAACAGGGAATCTTTGACAGTAGGTTCATTGACCTATATATCATTCATGAAGTGGTGATAAAGGACTTCGCCAATGAAACAGAGGATAATTTGCTAATATTTATGAAGAACAAAATACCAAAACAGATATACGATTTTCTTAGAATTTTCAGTGAGTCTTACTGTCTTGTATTATAAATTATATTTTGCTTACTCGATGTTAAGTGTAGTTCAGTTATGCATGCCTTCTTATATAAATGTGTGCATAGGTTTCACTGGATCCTGCTGGACATTACAATTGTTGTAGTCTTTGACTCACTAGATAAAAGCCTTGAACAATACAGAAGCGTGCATTTGATGCTAGATAGGTAATTTCAATCAGTATCAGCCTCTTTCGTTCATTTCCTGATATCAACTAATTATTAACTCATTTATTCATTTTCTTTGCCTGTCAGAGTTTGAAAACGGTTCACCAAAAAGGTTGTCGATGATTGGAAAACGAAGCTGACATGGCTACCGGACAAGGTAATTAAGTAGCACTAGTTAGGTCCGTGCACCTCTTTAATTTCGGTATCAATATCATTATCATGCTTGATTGTTATCTGATTGAATTCTATTTTCGCATAGTGCATGAAACAAGAAAAATTGACAAATTTATGTGCATACTAAGTTTGCGAGAACATTCGCATAACGACCGAATGATGCAGAGATCAAAGAGCACTTCAGGTACGTAAACACTATTTACATTTTTTTATCATGATATAATATATATATACACACAACTAATATATTCATATTGATTCCTTCTTTAAAGATGTAAGAGATGCGTGATAGACTCCTACCAGAAAACCGTCTACGAGCAATTCAAGAGGAAATCGTGGGATTTTTGCTGAAGGAGGTCATAGATGAAAGAGGAGAATACCATTACGCCTAATGTCTGCATGTAATGATCTGCAAACTGTTGTATATACCAAATTGTGGAAATTATATGACGTATGACCATGTATATATGTATGTATGCATGATCGTACGAGAAATATATGTATGGTCATATGAGAAATTATATTATATATGCATAGCGTGTAAAATATGTAATAGCTTAAAATATGTTTGAAATGAAAAACAATTGAATGGAAAACACAAAATGAAAAATAAAAATAAACCATAAACCATAAACCCCTAAACCCCTAAAACCCCTAAAAACAAAATCAACACCCTTTAGTTCCGGTTGGTGACACCAACCAGGACTAAAGGTCCTCCAGCCCCTGGCGCGCGCAGGCGACCACGTGGAGGGCTTTAGTCCCGGCTTGTGGACAACCGGGACTAAAGGGTGGGGGCCTTTAGTCCCGATTTATTAGTCCCGGTTGGCGAACCGGGACTAAAGGCCTAAAGCCCGTTCTCCACTAGTGTGGGTGGGAGGTGAAGATGGATGGATCTTGGCTTGCTGCTCTACCTCCTCTCGTGTGGCCAATGTACCACCTACACAGAAGATAAGAAAATAGACAGAGGTCAGAGTAGAACAAAGGAGATGGGAAAAAGTTGCCTGCACATCCACTAGTAGAAAAAGGTCCATTTGTCCCGATTCGTAAGGCCCATTTGTCCCGGTTCAGGAACCGGGACTAAAGTGTCGGGACTAAAGCCCAAAACCTTTAGTCCCGGTTCTCTTACAAACTGGGACAGAAGGGGCTCCACGTGGCCTCTGCGGGGAGCCCAGGCAGGAGGACCTTTAGTCCCGGTTGGTAACACCAACCGGGACCAACAGGCATCCACGCGTCAGCATCTGGCAGTTGCTTGTTTTTTCATTTTGAAAGGGAAGGGGGTTTAGGGTTTTTTAGAGAGTTAATTTAGGGGTTTTATATTGTTATAGCTAGCTAATTGATAGAGAGAAGTGTCCTCTCTTTCTTCGTGCTTGGTCGACGCTAGCTACTATAGAGAGAACACAACACGCTAGCTAGTAAGCAAATGAAGGAACCATTAAGTACAGAAGATCGTCATGAACATATAGAGATAGAAGTGATCGACCTCTCTTTCTCCGAGAGATTGGTCGTATAACAAGTTTTCGTATATATATTCGACGCTACTAGCTACATATATAAAATATAAGATCTCTTACAATCCCTAACGTCTAATCTCCAATTCCATATGGTATTCTTCGGCTTTATTTATGACGTGGTCAAGAAAGAATCCCGCCAATTCTTCTTGAATTGCTCGTATGCGATCATGTGGTAGGAGTTCATCCCGCATCTTCCACATCTAATTTGAAGAAGGGGGTCAATACATATATATGGTAATAAAATAAAATTGTGAATATTATTGCTTACGCACTTCAAATTGTTTTGTAGAGTAGCCCCGCTTAGGGGTCGTCGCGTTGTAGATGAAGTCGCAAACGTAGTATCCACATAAATCAGTCCCGTCTTCCTGCCACAAGCACTTTACGAGAAATAGAGTTCAATCAAACTGATAATCAAGCATGATAAATGGTATTGATGAAACTAGAATCAATGGGAGATGCGCGGAACTAGCTAGTAGTACTTACTTTCGGGTGTGTAAATCGCAGCTTCTTCGGCAGTGTCGAAACAATTGTTGTGAAATCTTTCCAAACCCTGCGAGACAAAGAAAATAATTACTTGATATCAGGAAATGAACAAATTAAAGTTGCCGATATGATGCGATAATGATCGATTGAACTTACTTTTGGAGAATTTTAGTCATGCCCGCATAATTCTGGGGATCTTTTCATTTCGAGTCTAAGACGATTACTACTCCCCGCTCAAGATGAATCTCTAGCAGAATAAAGTAGAAACTGCGCACGCATGCATAACTCATCAATTACATTACTATAAACCTCAAGTAATAAGGGAAACCGAATATGCACAAGACAGTAACACTCACTTGAAGTTGTAAGGAAAGAGTATTGTCCCTTTGTTTTGATTTTTAAGCAACGATTGTAGCAAGTTCTCGGTTTCTGTGGGCCAATGTTTTATATTATGCTCATGTATGACATTTGGGTTAATGAATCCAATGTCATAGATTTATGCTTTTCTGCATTCGACGATCTTCAATCTGCATAATATAGTAGTGAGGATAATTATATATACATGCAATGAAAGAGCTGAGCTATATACATAGAGAGACTTAATTGCAGAAGTAGTACTTACAGACAGTAGCAAGTCACGATTGTTTTGTCGATGGCCTTCTGATTGTATAACTGTCATATCTCCTCATATTCAATATTCAACATATCAATCCCAACGAGGTAGTGCTCCTCTTTAACTGACAGTACCAAAGAATCCATCATAGACTCGTGGCAGCTTTGCATGTACCATTCATGGAATCTTCGCATCATCGTTGTTAGAGGAGGATGATCGGGTTTGACGAGAGGACGCCCGTACCGGTATTTGAATTCGTCCACCTCCAACTTCTCAAATAGTACATCATCACTCAGGTAATCACCACGTTTGGTACCAGGACCATCCCTGGATGATTAGCGATGATATCACTAGAAACCTTGAGCGGGGGGCACAATTGGTTCGCTTGTTCGCCGAGCTATGGAATTTTTTCCCACTTCTTCGTTCTGCTAACTTTGCATCAGTGGAAGTACTTTCCGACCGCCGCGCATCTTGATATGCCTTTTTAATACAGAGTTCATAGTTGGAATCTGGCGGAGGCGGTGGTGGTCGCTTCAGGGCATCGATAGTGCGCATCGTTTTCACCGGATCTATCTTCTCCTTCGGAACTGGAGTTTTCTTTGCAAAATGGTCCCTCACTTCGTCCTGACTTATCTCCTTGTTTTGAGACTCGGTCCTCTCATATGATAACTTTTCCACAGGCTTGAGAGATGGACCGTATGTGTATCCCTGTTGCCTATGCTTGTACTGCTAGCTGCCGGAGCGGCGGCGGCTCCCTTCCGTCGTTGCTTACTAGGCGCCGGAGGAGCCACAACGGCGGCGTCTATCTTCCGCCGTTGCCGACAAGGCTGAGGAGGAGGCGTACTGCTCCGACGTGCCGGAGTAGGCGAAGGAGGAGGCGGAGTGCCCCCACGCGCTGGAGGAGCCGGAGAAGGAGGCGGTGTGCCCTGATTCGCCTAAGGAGAAGGAGGAGGCGGAGGCATCCACTTTGGAAGCTTGATGTACTCCTTCTGCCATAGACATGTACTCCTCAGGGCACGAACCATCTTATTCTCTCCTTCACCTGTACAGTGGTCAAGCTCGAGCTCCTCAAATTCCGGCATTACTTCATCCACCATCACAACAGCATAGCCATGTGGAATCGGACGGCAGTGAAAAGTTCCATTGGGTTGAGGAGGTGCAACAGAGCCGACATCCACCTTGAAAATGAGGTTCCGGCATTTCGTCATAAGCTCGCAATGTTGAGCCTCCGTGATAGTATCCATGGGGTAGCTAGGAGACGTGAAGTCGGGCTGAACGGGCTCCGTGGAAGCGACGCTGCTTCTCCGCTGAGATGGCGGGGTAGTAGCTTCTGGGGTAGCTTCGTGCCGTTGAGATGGTTGGCCGGCAGCTCCCTGGCTCTCAGCTTCCTCTAGCTTTTGTAGTCTTGCATTGAGCTTCTGAATTTTGCTCAGCTCCGCTTTCCTCTTTCTCTCTCGGCTTTTGTAACCGCCTATGTCAGGAAACCCAACCTTCCACGAAACGGAGCCTGCTGTGCCTCGTGTTCGTCCAGGGTGCTCAACATTCCCTAGGGCCTCAGTCAGCTCGTCTTTCTCTCTGCGGGAATGAACGTCCCTTCCTGCGCTGCGGTGATATAGTTCTGAATCTTGTTCACGGGTATTGCAAGTTGCTCGTCCGTCCAACGACACTTCCCTGTTTCAGGGTCCAAAGTTCCCCAACCCCGAAGAACCATGTCCTTGAACGGTCTGGCCAGTTATATGTCTATGGTCGGACCCCTTTAGCAAGCAGGTCATTCTCAGCTTTGTCCCACAACGGCCGGGCTTTAAGGTAGCCACCTGACCCCGTGTGATGGTGAAACTGCTTCTTTGCAGCATTATTCTTGTTTTTCTCTAACATCTTCTTACTCTTCTCTGATGTCTTGTAGGCCACAAATGCGGGCCAGTAATCTCCTATCTTCTCATATCGGCCAACGAATGCTGAAGTCTTCCCTTTGTCAACAAACTTTGATTTCAACTCATTCTTCCACCTCCTGAATAGATCTGCCATCTTCTTAAGAGCACACGCCTTGACCCGTGGCTCTATAACTGGCTTATTCGGATCCTCCTCTGGCGGTAGGGTGAAATTTGCCTTCAGCGCGGTCCAAAGATCTTCTTTCTGTCTATCGGTGACATAATCACCATCAGGGGCGCCGTCCTTAGGCTTATTCCATTGCTTGATGCTGATCGGGATGTTGTCCCTAACAATAGCTCCGCACTGAGCAGAAAATGTGTTCTTGGTCCGCTTGGGTTCAATCGGATGGCCATCATCCGCGAGTGCTATGATCGTGAACTTTTCATCCTTGTGCAACCTCTTCTTCGGGCCTCGTCTCGTTACCGAAGTTTGGCTCGATCCAGAGGGCTATAATAGAAGAAAGAAGAGTTAATTAATATATGTACATACCAAAACAATTAATGCATCAATTAGCTAGAGTCAGCACAGGCTTAATTAATATATATACCTCGTCGGACTTTGCAACAGCTCCCTCCTCCGATTGGCCACCGGAGCCGTCATCATGGTCTCCTTCTTCCTCCGGCATTCGGTCACCGGAGCCATCATGATCATGTCCTTCCTCCTCCATTGTTCGATGACCAGAGCCGTCATAACCGTCTCCTTCCAGACCATCGATGTCGTTGAGATACGACAAGACATCACGTCCGTCGTGGATTATGTCCCCCAATAACTGTTCTTGTTCTTTGTCTCTTGGATCCATAGTTTCTGCAAATATTACAACATGACAATTAACTTGATAAATCAATGTTACCAGAGTTTTCTGCATTTAACTTGGTAAATTTGGGTGGCCTCGACAACGCTTCTAGGGTTTGGGGTGGCCTCGACAATTCTTCTAGGGTTTGGGGTGGCCTCGACAACACTTCTAGGGTTCGGGGTGGCCTCGACAACACTTCTAGGTGCCAACAAAATACATATATCATATATACAAAAACATGGGATACCTTAATTATTTGAATTTTTTGCCTTGACAAATCATTGAACCTTTTGACAGAAACCTCCCATAAACTCTTTCATAATTTTCTTTAGCATACATCCATGGAAAAAAACAAGAAGCTACAATATTTTTTTATATCATATGATAATTTTCTATATATATATACATCCATCCATCCATCCATCCATATACACACATATATACATAGACAAAAATGCTATAAAAATATATGAACAAAAAAGCATACATCATCTATCATCAACTATCATCAACATCATCATCTAACTATCATATATCATCTATCATCTATATATCATCAAATTAAATCAGCAAAATCGGACAGGGGAGGAAAGGGGGGCGGCTGGACTGAACGGGGAGGAGGGGCCGCGTCGTCGGGGCAGGGGTGTGGCGTGGGGCGGCGTCGGGGCAGGGGCGGCGCGTCGGGCAGGGCGGTGCGTCGGGGCAAGGGCGTCAGGGCAGAGGGCGTCGACGACGAGCTCGGGTAGCCTGGCGGCGTCGATGTGCTCGACGTCGTTGGGGGCAAGTGCTAGATGAAATCTGAAAAAATCGAAACTGTCACTTATATACACAGAGCATTGGTCCTGGTTAGTGGCACCAACCGGGACTAAAGGGATGCATTGGTCCGGTTGGTGGCAACAACCGGGATTAAAGGAGGGCATTGGTCCCGGTTGGTGCCACCAACCGGGACCAAAAGGTGGTGCTGCCCGGAGACAAATGTTTAGTCCCACCGGGACTAAAGGGCTCGAGAGTGGTTTTATAAGTGCTTCTGCACCAACCCTCTCGAGCTCCTCTCAACTACAGGCTTACGGGCCTAATTGCACTCTCCTCTGCGTGTGGGCCTACTGGTCCTTCTACGGGCCTGAATCCTGATCCAACTAGCTGTTGGGTTTCTAGTCGTATTCAGGCCGTGGTGGCCCAGTAGGCGGCATTTTTTTATTTAAAAATTTGTTTTGTTTTCTGCTTTATTTATTGTTTTATTTTTTCCAGTATTTTTCTTGTGTTATTTTAGTTCATTCTTTTTAACAAATAAACACTTTGATAATTTTAGTTGCATAATTTCCATTATTTTGTTTTGTTTCTTGCTTTATTTATTTTTTGCTTTATTTATTTCCAGTGTGTTTTATCATTATATTCTTTTTGCTATTAATGTTTTGAACAAAAAATACTTTGATAATTTTAGTTGCATAATTTTTATAATTATTGTTTCAAAAATACTAGAGGTTTATAAAAGCTTTTTAGCTGATTCTTTCTTGAACTCCACTCCTACGATGTTTTGAAAGAAATTAAAAAGCACTTCAAACAAACTCTGAAAAGGTTGAAAGTTGGCATGGTATCATTATTCCACCCACATAGCATGTGCTAAAAAGTTGAGTGGGGTACGATAAAAACTAGATGCACTTTGTGTACAAAATGAACAATCTATTTCGAAGTATCACGGTTTCGAACGAAAACTCATCTGTTACGAAGGGATTTAATTTTTTTGAACTCATTTGAACTCCAGAATTTTTGTGTGTTCAAAATGCACCATTCAAAGCCACATCATCAATTTTCAACCCTTTCTGACTTCATTTGGTATTTTTCATGCACTTACTGATTTTTTTGAGCTAAATGACCCTGAAATTGAAAAGCACTTCAAATGAACTCTAAAAAGGTTGAAAGTTGGCATGGTATCATCATTTCACCCACATAGCATGTCATAAAAAGTTGAGAGGGTTACGGCAAAAACTGGATGCACTTCGTGTACAAAATGGAGAATCTCTTTCGAAGTATTAGGGTTTCAGACGAAAACTCATGTGTTACAAAAGGCATTTCATTTCTTCACATGTCACTGCAATGATATAGTTGTGGAGCGAAAGTCTTCACTTCTTCTTCGCGTGTGTCCTTTGCTTATTGCGTCATAACCATGGACAATTTTCATCGCTTAACAGGGTGCTTGGGTCAGCCTTGACTTTGAAGGGAGAAATTTCATGAAACTTTTCATAATCTTCAGACATGTCTGTCTTGCCCTCCAATCCCACGATGTCTCTTTTTCCTGAAAGAACTATGTGGCGTTTTGGCTCATCGTATGATGTATTCGCTTCCTTATCTTTTCTTTTTCTCGGTATGGTAGACATGTCCTTCACATAGAAAATCTGTGCCACATCATTGGCTAGGACGAATGGTTTGTCTGTGTACCCAAGATTGTTCAGATCCACTGTTGTCATTCTGTACTGTGGGTCTTCCTGTACCCCGCCTCTTGACAGATTGACCCATTTGCACTGAAACAAAGGGACCTTGAAATCATGTCCATAGTCAAGTTCCCATATGTCCACCATGTAACCATAATATGTGTCCTTTCCCCTCTTGGGGTCTGCATTAAAGCGGACACCGCTATTTTGGTTGGTGCTCTTTTCATCTTGGGCGATCGTGTAAAATGTATTCCCATTTATCTCGTACCCTTTGTAAGTCAATACAGTCGAAGATGGTCCCCTAGCCAATGAGTACAACTCATCAGAAACAGTGTTGTCACCCATGAGACGTGTTTGCAACTAACTACCAAAAGTCCTGATGTGTTCATATGTAATCCATTCGTCACACTGCTCCGGGTGTTTGGAGCGCAGAATATTCTTGTGTTCATCGACATACGGGGTCACCAAGGTGGAATTCTGTAGAACTGTGTAGTGTGCTTGAGACCAAGAATGCCCGTCCCTATATATTATTGAGTCCGCTCCTAGCGTGCCTTTTCCAGTCAGTCTCCCCTCATACCGCCATTGAGGGAGACCAATCTTCTTAAGGTCAGAATGAAGTCAACACAAACCCAATGACATCCTCTGTTTGATGGCCCATGGAGATGCTTGCTTCTGGCCTAGCGCGGTTACGAACATATTTCTTTAAGACTCCCATGAACCTCTCAAAGGGGAACATATTGTGTAGAATTACAGGGCCCAGAACGGCAATCTCGTCGACTAGATGAACTAGGACGTGCGTCATGATATTGAAGAAGGACGGTGGGAACACCAGCTTGAAACTAACAAGACATTGCACCAAATCACTTCTTAACCTTAGCAGGATTTCTGGATTGATCACCTTCTGAGATATTGCATTGAGGAATGCACATAGCTTCACAATGGCTAATCGAACGTTTTCCCATAGAAGCCCCCTTAATGCAACCGGCAGAAGTTGCATCATAATCACCTGGCAGTCATGAGACTTTAGGTTCTAGAACTTTTTCTCTGCCATATTTATTATTCCCTTTATATTCGACGAGAAACCAGACGGGACCTTCATACTAAGCAGACATTCAAAGAAGATTTCCTTCTCTTCTTTGGTAAGAGCGTAGCTGGCAGGACCGTCATACTGCTTTGAATGCATGCCGTCTTTTTCATGCACACGTTGTTGTTCCTCCCGTGCCTCTGGTGTATCTTTTGTCTTCCCATACACTCCCAAGAAGCCTAGTAGGTTCATGCAAAGGTTCTTCGTCACATGCATCACGTCGATTGCAGAGCGGACCTCTAGGTCTTTCCAATAGGATAGGTCCTAAAATATAGATTTCTTCTTCCACATGGGTGCGCGTTTGTCAGCGTCATTTGGAACAGATAGTCCGCCAGGACCCTTTCCAAATATTACTTGTAAATCATTGACCATATCAAGTATGTGATCACCAGTACGGAGGGCGGGCTTCTTCCGGTGAATCTGCCTCACCTTTGAAATGCTTTCCTTTCTTTCAACATTGATGGTTGGTCGGAAGAAATCTACGATGCCCCAGGTACACATTCTTCCTGCATTTGTCCAAATATATACTGTCGGTGTCATCTAAACAGTCTGTGCATGCGTGGTATCCCTTGTTTGTTTGTCCTGAAAGGTTACTGAGAGCAGGCCAATCGTTGATGGTTACAAACAGCAACGCATGTAGGTTAAAATCCTCCTGTTCGTTCTCATCCCACACACGTACACCTCTTTCATTCCATAGCTGTAAAAGTTCATCAACTAATGGCCTTAGGTACACATCAATGTCATTGCCGGGTTGCTTAGGGCCTTGGATGAGCACTGGCATCATAATGAACTTCCGCTTCATGCACAACCAAGGAGGAAGGTTATACATACATAGAGTCATAGGCCATTTGCTATGCTGGCTGCTCTGCTCCCCAAAAGGATTAACGCCATCTGCACTTAAACCAAACCATAAGTTCCTTGGGTCACCTGTAAATTCGCTCCACTTTCTCTCGATCTTTCTCCACTGCGATCCGTCAGCGGGTGCTCTCAACTTCCCGTCTTTCTTACGGTCTTTTTTGTGCCATTGCATCAACTCGGCATGCTTTTTCTTTCTGAACAGACGTTTCAACCATGGTATTATAGGAGCATACCACATCACCTTGGCAGGAACCCTCTTCCCGGTGCGCTGGCCCTCAACATCACCAGGGTCATCTCTTCTGATCTTATACCGCAATGCATCGCATGCCGGGCATGCGTTCCGTTCCTCGTACTCACCACGGTAGAGGATGCAGTCATTAGGGCATGCATGTATCTTCTGCACCTCCAATCCTAGAGGGCATAGAACCTTCTTTGTTGCGTACGTATTGTCGGGCAATTCGTTATCCTTTGGAAGCTTCTTCTTCATTATTTTCAGTAGCGAACTAAATCCCTTGTCAGATACACCATTGTCTGCCTTCCATTACAGCAATTCCAGTGTGGTACCGAGCTTTTTGTTGTCATCTTTGCAATTTGGGTACAACCCTTTTTTGTGATCCTCTAATATGCGATCGAACTTCAACTTCTCCCTTTCACTTTTGCATTCTCTCTGTGCATCAACAATGACCCGGCGAAGATCATCATCGGGCACATCGTCTGGTTCGTCTTGATCTTCTGCTTCCCCCATTGCAGCATCACCATATTCAGGGGGATGGTAGTTGTCATCATCCTCTTCTTCTTCGTTGTCTTCCATCATAACCCTTCTTTCTCCGTGCTTGGTTCAAATATTATAGTGTGGCATAAAACCCTTCTGAAGTAGGTGGAAGTGAAGGGTTTTAGAGTTGGAGAAAGACTTTGTATTCTCACAGACAGTACATGGACAAGGCATAAAATCATTCTGCTTGTTTGGCTCAACCACTTCGAGAAAATTATGCAGACCCTTAATATACTCGGAGGTGCGTCGGTCATCGTACATCCATTGCCGGTTCATCTGTGTGCGTTATATAATAAAGTGTATTAAAAACCATTACAACATATCATGAATACAGAAGTGACCAAATTATTAGAAATCCATCATCACATTAAAGACAAAGTACAATAATGACCAAAATAAATACGTATAGTTCATACATAGCTGTTATTATTGAACAACATATAGGTCTCTAGAGCATCTAATTAAAATATACACCGAAACTATGTAAAAAATTTAAATACAACAACAAATGCAATCATAATTGCTACCAAGGTACCAATTGATCCAACGGCATAATGATACCAAGCCTCAGAATGAATGACATATTTTCTAATCTTTCTAAGCTTCAAGCGCATTGCATCCATCTTGGTCTTGTGATCCGCGACGACATCGGCAACATGCAACTCCAATCCCATCCTGTCATCTTCAGTTCTTTTTAATTTTTCTTTCAAATGATCGATTTCTTTTTCAGCTTTAGTTAACTTGTCGAGCAGAATTGCATAGTCGGTTGGAATTTCTGGTTCAACTACTTCCTATAGATAAAAACATCTACGTCAAGTTGGTGGCATAATTAATTGTCATAAACATTAGATGTGTGAAAGAGTTATATAAGAGATAATATACCACATCTGAATCATAGACTGGACGAGGGCCGACGTGGACGGATACCATAACCATGACACTATATAATAACAAACAATAATAAAAGTAAGAAAATCATACGAGTAAGTATATTTTGTTTTAGCAAGAAGATAAGATCAAGAGGCTCACCATGCGCGGGCGATCGACGATGGTTTCAGGACGGGGACGGGACAGGACGGACCACCAAACCTAGACAAATCTTGACGAAAATGGAGTTTGGACAAGTAGCTTCGAGAGGAGAAAGCTTAAGTTTGGCTTGGACATTTCATCAAACACCTCATGTGCATAGGAGGTGAGCTAGAGCACCACAAAGGTCTTCCCTTGCCGGCAAAAAAACAGAGCAATGTGTGGAGTGCTCTGCTCGCCGGCGAGGGGGTATATATAGGCATCTCATTGGTCCCGGTTCGTGGCTGGAACCGGAACTAAAGGACCCCCATTTGGTTCCGGTTCCAATCACGAACCTGGACCAATGGTTGTGGGCCAGGAGCGAGGCCCATTGATACCGGTTCGTGTCTGGAACCAGGACCAAAGGGGCTAGATGAACCGGGACCAATACCCCACGTGGTCCGCCCGGCCCCCTGGCCTCACGAACCGGGACCGTTGCCCCCATTGATCTTGGTTCGTGACTGAACCGGGACTAATGGGCTGACCGGCCCGAACCGATGCCCTGTTTTCTACTAGTGATCACTCACGCATGCATTAGAGGAAGAAGGAAGAAAGACAGAGGAGGAGGAATAGATGGAAGGGGAGGAGGGATCTGGCCTAGGATGCCATGGGTGGAGCTCTGGGCTCGCTAGGGTTTCAGTCGGCGGTTGAGGTTGGACATTGCGGCTACGGGGCGGAAGGAGGACTCCTCCTTTGCCGTTGCTTCGTGGTGGAGGAGGAAAGTGCTCTGGTCCTCTCCTGGACACCTCAGCCCGACCACGGTGACTGCTCTAAAGGAGGCTTCTTTGCATTGCAGCGACCGGAAAGAAGAGGGGATGTGGTTGTGGTATAGCTAGGCAGCCGAGATAGCCCTGCATGATCACATGCCGAAATGAAATGGACTATTAAATATATACAGTGGTGCATGCCGAGGGGGCGCTCCCCCCCCCCCCCCCCCCCCAGCATATTTAGTGGAGGAAAAATATTAAGGCTTAACTTTAGTAGACTTTAGTCATTTGCATCCCCAGTGTGACGGTCTTATTCGCGACAGACCAGTCCCAACCAATGAGGCGCAAATCGTTGCACTATTCGCCTAGAAAAAAGCAGCACACGCGGTGCATAACAATGCAGAATCTACCGTTCCCATCACCTGCATGAAGTCCCCAATGTTTACCACCAGGTCCCTCGCCACCACCGCCACGTTCATCCATGTGATAGACTTGTCGTCCTAGCGATCGCCCATGAGCACGTGCAAGTTGTCGATGCCAATCCTGGAGCAGTGTGGTCTCGAAACTCCCATCAGTGTGCTTGTGAGCGCCTAGCGTGAGGAGCGGTTGCTGGCAGCATGGTCGCGAACCCCTCCCCCCTCTCCGTCTAACATTTCGCTCTCCGGATAACGGCTGATGCAGTAAAATGGTCTTGATAAGAGAGAAAAAAAAGATAGCACGGATCTCAATGTAATATCGAACGAACGAAAGTTTGAATGAAGCCCAAATAATTTCAGTTTACTGGAAAACAACAATTCTGCTTTCTATAACTTCACCAATATACCGCATGGAAAGATAGCTTCACTAATTAAAAAAAATGAAATTCTTCTAGAAAAACAAATGAAGTTAATCTTTACACTTTAGCTATACGTCAGTAAGCTGAATTTAAAATTTGGGCCAATCAATTTCTTGGCCATTGTTTTTTCCCCTCTGAGATTGGGGTTGTGTTAATTTTGTGTGTGTATCTCTATTTCTAAAGGGGGAGTTGGTAGCTTCTTGCCTCAGTTTATTTTCGTCCTCTCCCAACCTCCCACCTGGGTTTTTTTCGTCCTTCCCCCACCTGCCATCTGTTTTTTTTCGTACTCCATCCCACCTCACACCTGGTTTTTCCATCGCACAACGTTACCCGTCGGTGCACCAAGTTACCCATCAAAAAAAGATCGACCGAGGCTCCCACCCCACGCTCGGACGAAAGAAAAAAAACCCTCGATCGCCGCATCGCCTCTGTCGCAGTCCCCTCGGTCGCTAGGCGCCGCCATCGCAAAGCACCACCATCGCCAGTCGCCTCGATCGGATGAAGGCGCCGTCACGAACTCCATCGCCAGGCGCCACCATCGCCTTCCCCGCCATCACCGCCGTACACGATCCAGGATTCCGACGCCCAGGATCCTGCCGTCCAGGATCCCACCGCCGTTCAGTCTTGCTCTTCTGTTGGACGCCGTCCAGGATCCCGCCGTCGTCCAGGATCCCGTCGCCGTCCAGGATCCCACCGCCGTCCAGGATCCTGCCGCCGTTCAGTCTTTGCTTTCAGGCCACAGGCCGAGCACCATCTCAAGTACATGTTGATCGGTTTTATCTGGTGAAATATGTAGTAAACCTCCAATGAAAAAAAACAGTAGCTAAAACTTCATACATTCACATGTCAAACATTTTTATAGTGGCAGTAGCTGAATCTTTGATATGAATCTAGACATGAAGAATAATTAAAAAGGAATGCCCGTGCCAATGGCCTCTTTGATATGATTGTCCTCCGACAGTTAAGCATCCAAAAGGAAAACAAAGTGCAGGTAACAGCAACATACATTAGGAGCAAAACCAAACCTCCTTGTTGGAGCCCAAGATTTAGAGGAGTTGAGGCTGTCCCGGCTGCATATTAGGGTCTCGTACTCCTCCTCCAAGGGTATGTTGTCCCGAAGCAGCAAGAACTTCGCGAACAGAGCAACAGAGAGAGGGAGATGTTCAAGAACAATCATGGATCAGATGGTTGTAACATTCTGAAAAAACTAAGGCATCTGTCCAAACAAAAAAACGGAATTTCCTGATTCAATAATTCTATGCACCAAGTATACTCCAAATAGAAATACATAGCACTAAAAATAATGAATAGTGATCCTGAAGTAGAGGTTAAATGAGCAGGAGTTTTGTCGGAGCTAGAGTACCACCATCAACCCACATCATAACCATGTTATGTCATCCATTATACTGGCTTTATCTGGATCGATGACATCCCTGCCTAAATAGTTGTATCCTGACTGTGATATTTATCATTGAATCCATTCCTTCCTGCCTACAGGGTCGCATCTTGATCTGAAGTTCTATCTTAACTATACATCTAAATGTAGAGAGTGTCCCCCGATTTGCAAAATATATGTAAACACTGCATATTCTAATCAGTTATCTATTTAAATAATTCCTTTTATATTCAAAGATTTGTTTTAGTGAAAGAATCTCAAACCTATATTTTCCCAGTTCAATGGTTAAACCTTATTTGCATTTCATCCCCTTCCCAAAAAGCACGAATGGACTGGACTATTCGAATTAGAATCTATGTAGACCTCCAAAAGGAGGTAGGATACAAAAACTGGAACCACCATGAGTAGGTGTAATTAGAACGAATAAACAAACCATTGTATCTTATAGGAACAGAGGAATGACCCAAATTCATGTTTGCCGACCATGTCATCCCTATATAAATCCGAGATTGAAAATAGTACATGAGTGCCCTCAACATGTTACATGAGACCTAACTTTTATTTTTTATTATAGTTTTAAATTCAGAGCATGGTCCGCAATTTGGAACCGTTACAAATTTGTACTTGTAATCTTCATCCATAAGCCACAAACTAATGCTCGTTCAAAATTCATGGTTCCTCCTCTCACTTCGGCATCCTCACAAACATAACAAAATCATATGAAATCCCCATGTTACTTATTTGTACTTTGGAGATACATTAGGCCTTGAGTAATGTGTTGAACTTATATGTTGAGTCAAGTTTATAGGATGAGAGGCGTCAGGGAAATATTAGTTTGTTCAATATATGTTGTGTCACTACTTTTCATTTGGTTTAATATTTTTCATTTTTAATTATGGTCTGCCACTTAATTTTATAGTTATTACCCATTCCCACCGCCACTCCATCTTCACGACTCTCTTTTAGCTATCAGGAACTAATGTATTTTCTGACAAATAACTAGCAATAGTTACACAATGGGGAATTAAAAAAGCAAATCAACTGAGCATATAAGAGAGTCAAATGCAACTGCAGGTATATGTTCCACCATTTTGCCATATATGCTTCTTGTCAGAATGATATTTGCCTAACCACATTGTGTTGCAGGCCATAAGGATGAGGCAAATGTTGACAACTACGTCCCAGACGTTATGCCTGCAACTGACAATGTTGATCCCCAGATTATTGCAATGAGTCCAGATGTACCACAAAGTTCAAATGGTATTTATTGTTCATGTCTTTCCAGCATTTCTGTTTTTCAAATGGTATTAAGATGGCTTATGACTTTTCTTGTGTTACAATACATTTAGAATCTACCCACGAGGGTGTGGTACACCAGGTACAACATGTTGCTCCTGCTCGTGATGAAACAGTGTCTACGGAGATATCCGAGCAGCAGCCACCAATTGGAACAGCTAAACACCATGAGCCTAGCTACCAACAGAAATAAAATAACGGAGGCTCCAAGAAAGTTTGATGTATTTTCATATGTATAAAGATAAGCTTTTCGCATGTTCAACTACTCTCACGTCTGGTTTATTTTCATAAAAAAGATTTGGCTAGCATTCAAGAGGGTGTGGTACACCAGGTACATCATGTTGCTCCTGCTCGTGATGAAACAATGTCTATGGAGATATCCAAGAAGCAGCCAATAGGAGCTGTCCTGACTGACCACCAATTGGAATAGCTGAACACAATGAGCCTAGCTACCAGCATAAATAAAAGGATGGAGGCTCCAGGTAAGTTTGATGTCTTTTCATATGTCTGAAGATAAACTTTTCGCATGTTCAGCTACTCTCAACTCTGGTTGCTTTTAATGAAAAAGATTTGGCTAGCATTCAACATGATAACGAGGTTAAAAGGGATCTTAGAAATGCGAGGAGGCGGGCATCTTATCGGAAGAAGAAGGAGGATTGTACCATCAATCTACAAAATAATGTGCAACATGTTCCCCGACCCGCTCTTGATGATATAACGAATGTTTTTCGTCCTACATATAAGATGCCAGGCTTAGTATTTACGTACTCATGAAACCCTCCTGTTTGGTCTAACGTCAGCCATTAGTAGTTTTGGTTTGCGTTAATTGTTACTTTTACATCTTGCAGACAACCCAACAATCTCATTGATGCAAAATGATGGTTCGTTTTCGGCATCCAGTAATCTCACACTAATTAATCCCACAAATGCACCCCAAATTAATGGTATATCCAATCCGTCTCTGACATTAACTAATTTTTTCTTTTTGGGGTGCTGCTACATTTATTCATACAACTGCTGCTTTATTATCACAACAACCATAGAATCAGACCATACCAATTTGTTTACTCCGGTTGGGTTGAATGGTCTTGCTCGTGAAGGGTTGTTGTCTGGTGAGTATCTTTAAAGTGATTTGTGCCAAATCATGGAAAAATTATCTATTACATATAATAACGATTCGTGCTTCTCACTTCCTGATTCATAATTTCGGCATGCATCTACTACTCATTCTACTGGTTCCTTTATTGACAAAAACATAGCAACCATGCAACATTTTCATGAAGAAGAAATAGAGCTTCTAAACGCGCTTAGGGGGGCATCGTATCAGAAGCAAAAGGAAAAAGGTGCGATCAACATGCAAGGTTATGTGCAAAATGTTCCACGATCCCCTCTTGGTGATATGAGTAATGTTGAACGTAACTCCTATGCGATGTCAGGTACATTATTGCAATTCTTGTTGAACACCTTTTTCCTTTGAATATATATATATATATATGTTCTGCTAAGTTAATTTTTGTTGATCAAATAAGTTCTAAACATACCCTGAATTAATGCCACCAAGAGATGTGTTGAACAAACACCCAACTAAGCAAGAAAAAAAGGAGTAGTTAAACGCTCAGAGGTGAGCTACTCATCAGAACAAAAAAGCCTCTGGTACGGTTGAGGAACAAGATGAAAATTTACCTCCCCTTACGATATCAGGTAAGATGTTTTGTGTTTAACCTATATAGTGATATTGGTTTAGTGTCATTTACTCTCTACATATGTTTATGGGATTCCTGAGCTTTTTTCTTCTTCAACGATTAAGTTCTGAACAAACTTTCACATTATTGGTGAATCAGCCAACCTAACTAGCTCAAGCACTACACCATTGTCACATGGTGATGCTATATTGCCTCCTTTGAGTACGATCACATCCGGTGTCATTCATGATAACGTCCTAGCTAGGAGGCAACGTCAGACTGAATATAGACATAATTTAACAGACAAACAAAGGGAACAGAGAAATGCACGGGCCAGAGCATTGTATTGGAAGAAGAAGGGCGAGGCATCAATTGATGTGCAAGGACGAAATGAAAAGTTACGACAGCAACGCATGGAACGCCGAAAAGTCATGACTCCTATTGAGAAGGGGGAGTCAAGTGCTGAGAGAAAGGCAAAGTACGCTAAACGGAAAAACACCCCCTGTGCTGAATCCATCGCAATGCCATGTCCAGATCTAGCTAGCACAACCTCAGACTCCCGAACTTTCCCCTCTCGTGCATCATCCGTCATTCAGGACGCTAAAGCTGCTCCACCAGATGTTAGCCCTTCGACAAGCATGCCAACTTTCACTGTCGGTAATGATGGTAAGAGTTGTCTATTCTCATAAACTGCTGCACAAGATTGTACACCCCTTCTCTAATCAGTACATGTATGTTACAGGAGATGTGGAAGCATTCCTGAGCGCAAAGTTGTCAGAATCTCGACTCAAGTCTTAGAATCTTATGATCTTACGATCCACATTAGCCCCTTTGATTCTACGATTTTGCTCATAGAATCTAAGTTTCTACGATCCTGATAGTTACGATTCTACGATTCATGATCCTAGCAACGGAGTTAAGATCCGATTCAGAATCGCGATTCTGACAACTTTGCCTGAGCGGCATAATGGGCGATAATCCGTTGCCGCCGGACTTTATGGATGATGAGTATCTATTTGGCGGGCAAGGTACGGTGAACAGTGAACAAGTATTATAGTTATATATTTGTTGATTTAAAAATTTAGGGTGGAACATGTTCTGACCATAATGGTATGCCCTTAGGATACAATGTTGATAGCATGGATGGAGATGAAGACACGAACATCACTAGCGCAAAGGGTATCGACTATGATCCGTTCGACTTTGTCTACTCAAACCTTCCAGATAGCACACACATCCTAAAGCACACCGCGAATTGTGACCACTACAAGGCCAAGAAGTTTGAGTCCGAGGCCAACGGCTTCTACTATCGCAATGGGCAGATCGAGCTCAAGGAACCAGATCCTATCCCCGAGCTAATGAGACTTTGGTCCAGCACGGATGCAGACTCTAGACACTTTCGGGAGAACATACGGTTCTTCAATGGACACTTCGCATCCACAACCCTTGGCGTGAGCCTTGATGAAAATACATAAACTTGAAGTCTGGTGTTTACACGTTCCGGGCGCACGGAACCATCTACCACAACGTGCATTCCTTCGGGCCAAGCTCACGTCCAGAACATCTCCAATTGTACTTCTACGATGGCGACCCTAACATGACCCATCGCAAGGCTGCCACCGAGCGATTGGATCAGAATGTCGTCAAGCAATTAGTGGACATACTCCGCAGAAATCCGTACCCCCAACAATTTAGGAGTTTGGGTGCACACAAGGATAACCTCGATGATTACAGGATAGACCTCAGCACCGATCAAAGGCTTGACCAACAGAGATATAATAGACCAGTGTCATCAGAGGTCACTGCAATCTGGGTCGAGGGCGCCGACCTAGCAAAAAGGTTTGATTGTAGGATTACACTTTGCGGTAACGACAACTAGAGGCACAATATACGTGTGTCTGATGGCTCATATGACCCGCTATCTTATCCCCTATTTTACCCAATGGGGGAGCTTGGTTGGCATCCAAAACTGCCTAAACGTAACGTCCCTTGGGAGAGTGTACAACAACCAAGAGGTGGCCATGATGATGAGGATGATGCAGATAGGACTTTTTCATATTCTATCGTTCTAGAAATAATATAATTATCATATGAATACTAATTTCATCGATGTGCATTCTGTTGCAGAGGGGAATAGCATGTTATGCGTGTCCGTTAGAGACTACTACTATTACAGGCTACAGACACGACCTGCCATATTCAATCCCATACTATGTGGAGCACGATTGCTCCAACAATGGGGGGTCGACATGTACATCAAGATAGAGAGTTGTAGGTTGAGATGGTATAGAAAGAACCATACGAAGATCCGTGCCGATCTTTATAAGGGAGTTGTTGATGCTATCACGTCCGGGGAGACGCGAGCAAGCACTGTTGGATTAAGGATTGTGCTCCCTGGAACGTACCCTGGTGGCGACCGCGACATGAAGCGGAGGCAGATGGATGCCATGGCAATTTTCCATACATATGGGAAGCGTGACACCTTTTTGACCATGACCTGCAACCCTAAGTGGGAAGAGATATCGAACGAGCTGTTTCCTGGTCAGACAACACAGGACCGACTTGATCTTGTGGCTCGCGTGTTTTATGGCAAGCTAGAGGCTATGAAAGAGATGTTGTTCAAGAAGCATATCCTGGGTGTTGTTGTTACGTACGTATACGTAGTCGAGTTCCAGAAAAGAGGCCTCCCCACGCACACTTTTTGTTGATCATGGATTCATCATATAAGCTCGTCGTTCCGGAGCCGTACGATCGAGTCATTTCCGCCGAGCTCCCGGATAAGCAGAAGTATCCAGAACTCTATGCCTTAGTGGTCAAACATATGATGCACGGTCCGTGCGGTGCTCTCAACCCCAAAAATGTATGCATGCAACAGAACGAGTGCAAGTGTAGATACCCTCAGGCGTTCAATGAAAAAACGGCATAGGGCAAGGACTCATACCCAGTTTACCGGCGTAGAGACGATGGTCAAAGGGCAAAGGTCCCGGGTAAAATGTTGGACAACATATGGGTTGTGCCTTGTAACCCTTACCTTTTGCGGATGTTCAATTGCCACATCAATGTGGAGGTATGCTCCAGCATAAAGGCCGTCAAATACCTTTACAAGTACATATACAATGGCCACGATAGGGATTCTTTTAGCATCGACCAGCCCGGCGCCGATGGTAACATATATGAGATCAAAAGATACGTCGACGCGAGATGGTCACTCCTCGGGAAGCGATGTGGAGGATATTTGGTTTCCCATTATGGGCTAACTCCCCGTCCGTCCTTCAGTTGCCTCTTCATCTCCTGAATATGCATAGGGTGGCATTTAATGAGCAAGCTGACTTGACCAATGTCGTCGCCTCTGAAAATGCTTCAAAATCCATGTTGACAGAGTATTTCAAGGCTAACCAGGACCACCCGTGGGCTAGGCATATATTGTACAAGGATTTTTCTGGGAGCTTCACATGGCAAAGAACCAAGTATTGGAAGCCGCGGGTGGAACGTTATCAAATAGGTCGAATCGTGTCTGCCAATCCAGCCGAGGGGGAGCGATACTATCTGCGCGTGCTGTTATACCATGTCATGGGAAAGACATCCTTCGAAGACCTGCTCACCATGGATGGTGTTCTATGTGGTAGCTTTCGAGAAGCTGCTGAGAGGTTGGGACTCATCGAGGCAGAAAACACGCTCGACGAGTGTCTTACTAAGGCAGAGCAGTGGGCGATGCCATGTTCGCTCACGAGGCTCTTCGCAACAATCTTGGTGCATTGCGATCCAGGAGATGTTCGAGGCTTATGGGATAGGCACCTCGAGCCTATGTCTGATGACTACCGTCGATCACATACATGCCCGAATGAGGTGGAGCAGATGGTGTTGCTTGACATTAGGGGTATGTTGCAATCCATGGGCAAAGACATCGTAGACTTCGCTCTTCCGAGCATTGACGATACGTTCGACCCAACCGAGGGCGAGTCCAGAGAGGTGATCGAGGAATCCACCTTCGAATTTGACGTGAATGAAACTAAGTTGGCATCATCACTAAACTTGGAGCAAAGGGTTGCATACGACGAGATTCTAGCAGCGATTGACCGTGGTCATGGGGGTGTATTTTTGTTGACGGCCTAGAGGTACAGGGAAGACCTTTCTATACAGGGCGCTACTCGCCAAGGTTAGGACCAATGGCAACATCGCTATCGCTACCGCGACGTCTGGCGTCGCCGCTTCAATCATGCCTGGAGGAAGGACTGCACACTCGAGGTTCAAGATCCCATTGAGCTACGACGATGGTGCCTCATGCAGCTTTGCCAAGCAGAGTGGGACCCGCAAAGCTACTAAGGATGGCCTCATTGATACTATGGGACGAGGCCACCATGACTAAGCGACAGGCGGTCGAGGCTCTAGACAACAACATGCGTGACATCATGGGAAGACCTGACTGACCCTTTGGAGGAAAGACTGTTGTTTTCGACGGGGATTTCAGGCAAGTGCTTCCCGTTGTTAGAGGGGGTCCCATGGTCAGATAATCGATGCAACTCTCCGAAGTTCTCACCTTTGGAAGGGTATGCGCCAGCTAAGGCTCGTCACCAACATGAGGTCTCATAATGATACCTGGTTTGCAGATTACTTACTTAGGGTAGGCAATGACACCGAGGAAGTTGACGATCAAGGCAACATACGACTCCCTGAAGATATTTGTGTGCCCTCTACAGGCGAGATGAACGACGTGGAGAATTTGATTGACCATGTATTTCCTGGTCTAGATGACAACATGTCTGATCCCAATTACATGACTTCTCGTGCAATCCTCTCCACCACGAATGACAATGTCAACAAGATTAACATACGCATGATAGATCATTTTAAGGGAGAAGAAGTAATATACCATAGCTTTGACAGTGCAGAGGACGACCCATATGGCTACTATGCTCCCGAGTTCCTGAACGGATTGACTCCCAACGGACTTCCTCCGCATGCACTCAAACTTAAGCTAAACTGCCCAGTGATACTTCTAAGTAATATTGATCCGGCTAATGGACTATGTAACGGGACTCGGCTTGTGGTCCGAGGCTTTGAGAGGAACGCTATTGACGCGGAAATCATGATTGGACAACATGCAGGTAGGAGGGTCTTCCTTCCTCGAATACCCCTAAGCCCATCTGAGAACGACATGTCAAGTTCAAGAGGAAACAATTTCTTATAAGGCTTAGCTTTGCTATGATGATTAACAAGGCTCAAGGTCAAACCATCCCGATTGTTGGCGTGTACCTACCAAATCCGATTTTCTCTCATGGTCAACTCTATGTCGCGTTGTCTCGTGCCACCGCGAAGAGAAACATAAAGATCCTCATTGATAAGGAGAAGGAGAAGGGCAAGAAGCAAGACAGTAAATCAAAGAAGAGAAAAAGACCTACCATCTCCTTACAGACGTCGATGAAGAACATCGTCTATAAAGAAGTCCTTACAGGGTGAAGTGTGCACTAAAGAAAACTGATGGGAGATTAATATTATAGGGCATTTACTCTAATGCTACGGATAATTTGATGCTCTTCCGTGTTTTTGTACAGATATTTATCTTTTGTTTTTATTATTGAAGTCTTTATCTTTGATTGTTAGCAACTAAGGTGACAAGGGGGTTGATAAATTATCGCTTGTGAGATTCATAATATATCGCTTCTTATGCTTCATGTCCTAATGCATTTCGTATAGTGAAGTACAAGACCAGATGTACGCTCTAAAGGATTAAAGCATGCATGTTCATGAAAAGTAGTAGTTATTTATTATCTTGGACATATTTTCACCAGAAGGATTATTTTGGATACACCTCGCTGATCAAATTTAAAAGATATTGAACCTTGCAATATTGTATTTTCCTCGTCCCTTCCATTATGTTATAATATGTTCATGGACATAATTTTGAAGATTATAAGAGGGTATTTATTTCCATAATTCAATGTTTTGGTTGACTCTATCAAGTTCTGCTACTGCCAAGATAGAAGCCAGTTTTTTTGTTTTCCAACAGGAGCCAGATTTTGACTCGAGCAGTGCGAGCTGCAGAATGATACAATGAAACAACATTAGTGAGTACATGCTATTCTTGCTATATTCACCGGCGAGCCCTTGTTCCGGATGTACACATATAAATCAGGTCTGCAACACCCTTTCTCCGAGCATAAATGCTTGTAATGTCTCTCCTTGGTTTATTAGGAGTAGAAAAATCCGAATAAGAAGGTGTGAACCCTCATTGGGCTTGTGTGGTCAAAGAACTGAATCATTTGTTTCTTATACATAAGGGTAGTGACTACACTGCCTTAGGATGGACGGTTCGATATTTAGTAGCAAAACCGTTAAGAAAAGGGAAAAAGGGAAAAAGGAAATAACTTAATGTGAATATCAGTAGGGTTAAGAAATATGCAAACAGAAGTAAGTCAAAATACCCTATTTAATATAATACAGAAAAAATGATAAATTTAGATTCTATACGCATGTGATAAATCGGATGCCTTTTGCTAAGGCAAGTGATCATAAGAATCACAAATTAGCATTCATCAAAAGTTTGTTTGATAATGCATAATCATACGTGTATCATCTGCCTTAAAGTGTGTTTCCTTATACACTCCTATTGGGTTGATCACGGTGGATTTCATAGTGTGTGTTTCCTTATAAACTCCTATATATTTCTTGTGCATTGCATCACCCAAACCAGCCCCCTCGATCACGGCTCCTTTGATAGAACGCCATTCCAACCTCTTTCGTCATGGCGTCCTCTAACTTCGTGAATGAGGGGGCTAGGGATCAGCAGGAAAACGAGGAAGAAATGACGCAAGCATTCCCTGATGTTCTAGCTGAACATAAAAGAGAGGAAGAATGGAAGCAATTATTTCTCCCTATAATAGCTGAACAGGAAGATGGGCAACAACCTACGTCACCAGAAGTTGGTAAGGGAACCGCACGTAGGTATAAACAAGTGAAGATACCGAGGCACCATGTGGCCCATAGATCCCCAACCATGCTTTCCAGAAACCATTTTCATAACCTTGTCCATAATCGTGGTGTGGAAAACACTTCTCGTGCGATATCCCCTCGCTCTGGGATATCCAGCGTGACACAGAATCAAATGCACAGACACAGGATAGTTGGGGAATCAACAACTATCATATTATGGAAGCAATCCAACATAATAGGATGGTGCTGCAATCTGTGTTGAACCAGATAAATGAGCTGAGGGAGATGGTTGTTAAGCATATCAAGGGGTGTGACAACAAGCCACCACCACCTTGTTGGAAATATGCCCTAGAGGCAATAATAAATTAGTTATTATCATATTTCCTTGTTCATGATAATCGTTTATTATCCATGCTATAATTGTATTGATCGCAGACTTAGATGCATGTGTGGATACATAGACAAAACCATGTCCCTAGTATGCCTCTAATGGACTAGCTCGTTGATCAAAGATGGTTAAGGTCTCCTAGCCATGGACATGAGATGTTATTTGATAACGGGATCACATCATTACGAGAATGATGTGATGGACAAGACCCAAACTACAAACGTAGCATATGATCGTGTCAGTTTATTGCTACTGTTTTCTGCATGTCAAGTATATGTTCCTATGACCATGAGATCATGCAACTCACGGACATCGGAGGAGTGCCTTGTGTGTATCAAACGTCGCAACGTAACTGGGTGACTATAAAGGTGCTCTACAGGTATCTCCGAGGGTGTCTGTTGAGTTGGTATGGATCAAGACTGGGATTTGTTACTCCGTGTGACGGAGAGGTATCTCAGGGCCCACTCGATAATACAACATCACAACAAGCCTTGCAAGCAATGTGACTAAGTGTTAGTCACGGGATCTTGTATTACGGAACGAGTAAAGAGACTTGCCAGTAACGAGGTTGAACTAGGTATGGAGATACCGACGATCGAATCTCGGGCAAGTAAACATACCGAAGAACAAAGGGAACATCATACGGGATTAACTAAATCCTTGACATAGAGGTTCGACCGATAAAGATCTTCGTAGAATATGTAGGAACCAATATGGACATCCAGGTCCCGCTATTGGTTATTGACCGTAGAGGTGTCTCGGTCATGTCTACATAGTTCTCGAACCCGCAGGGTCTGCACACTTAAGGTTCAGTGAAGTTTCGGTAGTATAGAGTTATGTATGGTGGTGACCGAAGTTTGTTCGGAGTCCCGGATGAGATCCCCGTCACGAGGAGCTCCGGAATGGTCTGGAGGTAAAGATTGATATATAGGAAGTCCCATTTTGGTCGCTGGAAAAGTTTCGGGCTAATCGGTAATGTACCGGGAGTGCCGGTAGTGTACCGGGAGATCACCGGGAGGGGTATTTCGACCCAAGAGGCTTCATGGGCTGTGGGAGAGTAAATACCAGCCTTTTGTGGGCTGGTGGAAGTCCCACACAAGGCCCATGCGGCTGGGAGAAAAATCCCAAAGGGAAAAAGGTGGAAAAAGGCCAAAAAAGGGAGGAATCCTAGTCCTACTAGGATTGGAGGAGGAGTCCTCCTCTCCTCCCCACTTTGGTCGACCCAAGGGCTGGATTTTTGGCAGCCAAGACTCCTCCTCCTCTCCTCCTATATATACTAGAGGATTTTAGGGTTTTGGCACAGAATTTTCAGCCATGTGCTACCCGTTCCTTTAGTGCATAGTTTCTCCTCTAGATCGGTTTTCTGCAGTGCTTAGGCGAAGCCCTGCCGGAATTGCTCCACCACCATCGCCGGAGCGCGTCACGCTGCCGGTGAACTCTTATTCCTCCCCACTTCCTCTTGCTGGATCAAGACGGTGGAGATCGTCATCAAGCTATACGTGTGCTGAACGCGGAGGTGCCGTCCGTTCGGCGCTAGATCGGAAGGACCGTGATCAAGATCGCGAGACGATTCGTGACGAGTTCGTGGGACGGATCGTGCTAAGTTCGCGGGACGGATCGTGATCAAGATCACAAAACGTATCGTGATGAGTTCGCGGGACGGATCGTGATGAATTCACGGGACGGATCGTGATGAGATCGCGGGACGCTCGGCGATTTGGATCGCGAAGACGTTCGACTACACCAACCGCGTTTCTTAACGCTTCCCGCTTAGCGATCTACAAGAGTATGTAGATCCACTCTCCCTCTCATAGATGCTCATCACCATGGATAGATCTTGCATGTGCGTAGGAATTTTTTTGTTTCCCATGCAACGTTCCCCAACAGTGGCATCATGAGCTAGGTCTATGTGTAGATGAGATCTCGAGTAGAGCACAAAAGGTTTGTGGATGTTGATGCTTGGATTGCTTCCTCCCTTGGTCGGATTTTGGTTCAGCGGTATTGTGAGATGAAGCGGCCCGGACCAACATTACTCGTACGCTTACGAGAGACCGGTTCCCTCGACCGCAACTTGTTGCATAGATGGTTTGTGGGTGCTAGTTTCTCTAACTTTAGTTGGATCGGATTCGACAAAGGCGGTCCTTGAGAAGGTTGAAAAGCAACCAGTGTATCACCGTTGTGGTTTTTGTGTAGATGAGAATTGTTCTTGCTAGATACCCGTAGCAGCCACGTAAAACATGCAACAACAATTAGAGGACGTCTAACTTGTTTTTGCAGGGTATGTTGTGATATGATATGGCCAATTACATGATGTATGAGATGATCATGTGATGTATAGAATTTCACGACTTGCATGTCGATGAGTACGGCAACCGGCAGGAGCCATAGGGTTGTCTTTAATTATTGTATGACCTGCGTGTCAATCATTAAGTGCTATGTAATGCTTTACTTTATCGCTAAACGGTAGCAATAGTAGTAGAAGCATGCAGGGCGTGACAACCCCGATGGCGACACGTTGATGGAGATCAAGATGATGGAGATCATGGTGTCGTGCCGGTGACGATGGAGATCATGCCGGTGCTTTCAAGATGGAGATCTAAAGCGCAAGTTCATGGCCATATCATGTCACTTATGAATTGCATGTGATGTTAATCCTTTTATGCACCTTGTTTTGCTTAGTATGATGGTAGCATTATAAGGTGATCCCTCACTTAAATTTCAAGATAAATTGTGTTCTCCCCGAGTGTGCACCGTTGCGAAAGTTCGTCGTGTTGAGACACCACGTGATGATCGGGTGTGATAGACTCTACGTTCACATACAACAGGTGCAAGCCAGTGTTGCACGCGCAGAACACTCGGGTTAAACTTGACGAGCCTAGCATGTACAGACATGGCCTCGGAACACAAGAGACCAAAAGGTCGAACATGAGTCATATAGTAGATATGATCAACATGATGATGTTCACCATTGTAACCACCTCAACTCACGTGATGATCGGACTTGAGTTGGTGAATTTGGATCATGTATCACTCGAATGACCGGAGGGATGTCAATTTGAGTGGGAGTTCTTAAGTAATATGATTAATTGAACTCATTATCATGAACATAGTCAGTAGTGTCTTTGCAAATTATGTTGTAGATTACTTGCTCGCGCTGTAGCTCCCTTAAATTTTTATATGCTCCTAGAGAAATAGAGTTGAAATATGATGGTAGCAATATTGCGGACTGGCTCTGTGATCTGAGGATTGTCCTCGTTGCTGCACAGAAGGCTTATGTCCTTAATGCACCGCTCGGTGCGGCAACCCCTCTAGCGTCATCTGTAGATGTTGTGAACATCTGACAGGTACGTGCTGATGACTACTTGATAGTTTAGTGCATCATGCATTATGGCTTAGAATTGAGGCTTTGAAACGTTTTGAACGTCATGGAACATATGAGATGTTCTAAGAGCTGAAATTAGGATCTCAGGCTTGTGCCCGTGTTGCAAGATATGAGATCTCCAACAAAATTCTTTGCCTGCAAGATGAACGAGAATAGCTCAATCGTTGAACATGTGCTCAGATTCTCTGGGTGCTACAATCGCTTGAATCGAGTGGGAGTTGATCTTCTAGATAAGAGAGTGATTGATATAGTTCTCCAAGTCAGTTTCACTAAGCTACTAGAACTTGGTGATGAACTATAAAATGCGAGGGACAGAAATAATGATCCCTGAGCTGTTCGCGATGTTTGACACCGCGAAGGTAGAAATCAAGAAGGAGCATCAAGTGTTGATGGTTAGTCAAACCACTAGTTTCGACAAGGGCAGGAGCAAGGAGGGAAAACTTCATGGATAGCAAGTCAGTTGCTGCTCCAATGAAGCAACCCAAAGTTGAACCCAAACCCGAGACTAAGTGCTTCGATTATGAGGAGAGCGGTCGTTGAAGCGGAACAACCCTAAATACTTGGTAGATGAGAAGGCTGGCAACATCGACAGAAGTATATTTGATATATGTGTTATTTATGTGTACATTGCTAGTACTCCAAGTAGCACCTGGGTATTGGATACTGGTTCGGTTGCTAAATGTTAGTAACTCGAAATAAAAGCTACGGAATAAACGGAGCACTAAGCTAAGGGTGAGGTGACGATGTGTGTTGGAAATGTTTCCAAGGTTGATGTGATCAACATCGCATGCTCTCTCTACCTTCGGGATTAGTGATGAACCTGAATAAATGTTATTTGGTGTTTTGCGTTGAGCATGAACGTGATTAGATCATGTTTATTGCAACACGGTTATTCATTTGAGTTAAAGAATAATGGTTATTCTGTTTACATGAATAATACCTTCAATGGTCATGCACCCAGTGAGAATGGTTTGTTAAATCTTGATCGTAGTAATACACATGTTCATAACATTGATGCCAAAAGATACAAAGTTAATAATGATAGTACCACATACTTGTGGCACTGCCGCTAAATGTCATATTGGTATAAAGTGCATGAAGAAACTCCATGCTGATGGATCTTTGGACTCATTCGATTTCGAATCGGTTGAGACATGCGAACCATGCCTCTTGGTCAAGATGACTAAGGACCCCGTTTTCTGTTTTGATGAAGCGGGCAAGTCATTTATTGGAAATGATACATGTTGATGTATGCAATCCAATGAGTCTTGTAGCGAGCGGTGGATATCATTATTTTCTTATCTTCACTGATGATTTGAGTAGATATAGTGTATATTTACTTAATGAAACACAAGTCTGAATCGTTTGAAAGGTTCAAGCAAATTCAGAGTGAAGTTTAAGATCATCATGACAATAAGATAAAAATGTTTGCGATATGATCGTGGAGGTGAATATCCGAGTTACGAGTTTGGCATACAACTTTAGACAATGTGAAAGTTGTTTCACAACTCACGCCACCTGGAACACCATAGTGTGATGGTGTGTCCGAATGTCATAGTCGTGCTCTATTGGATATGGTGCGTGCTATGATGTCTATTATCGTTTTTGTTACTATAATTTTGGGGTTATGCATTAGAGACAACTACATTCACTTTAAATAGGGCACCATCTAAATCCGTTGAGATGACACCGTGTGAATTATGGTTTGATAGAAACCTAAGCTGTCATTTCTTAATGCTTGGGGCTACGACGCTTGTGTGGAAAATGTTTTCACCTAATGAGCTCGAACCCAAAGCGGACAAATGCATCTTCATAGAATACCCTAAGAACAGTTGGGTGAACCTTCTATCTCAGATACAAGCATAAAATGTTTATTGCTAAAACTGGGTCCTTTCTCGAGAAAAGGTTTCTCTTGAAAGAATTGAGTGGGAGGAGGATAGAACTTGATGAGGTTATTGAACCCCTGCTTCAACCAGAAAGTAGCGCAACGTAGAAAGATGTTTCTGTGAAGCCTATGTCAGTTGAAGAGGAAGTTAATGATGAAGATCATGAAGCTTCAGATCAAGTAACTATCGACCTACGAGGAAAATAGAACTTGATGAGGTTATTGAACCTTCGCTTCAACCAGAAAGTGGCGTAGCGCAGAAAGATGTTTGTGTGAAGCCTACGTCAGTTGAAGAGGAAGTTAATGATGATGATCATGAAGATTCGGATCAAGTACCATCAAACTTCGTAGGTCGACACGGATGTGTACTGCTACTGAGCGGTACGACAACCCTGTCTTGGAGGTCATGTTGTTGGACAACGATGAACCTACGAACTATGGAGAAGCGATGATGGGCCCGGAAACCAACAAATGGTTTGAGGCCATGAAATCCGAGAAAGGATCCATGTATGAAAACCAAGTATAGACTTTGGTGGACTTGCTCGTTGGACGACAGGTCGTTAAGTACAAATGGATCTTTAAAATGAAGACAGACGTTGATGGTAAATGTTATCATTTGTAAAGCTCGATTTGTTGCAAAGTAGTTTACGACAAGTTCAAAGAGTTGACTGCGATGAGACTTTCTCACTCGTAGCGATGCTAAAGTCTGTTGGAATTATGTTAGCAGTTGCTGCATTTTTCAATTATGAAATCTGGCAGATGGATGCCAAAACATCGTTTCCTTCCTTAAGGAAAGGTTGTATGAGATACAACCAGAAGGTTTTGTCAGTCCTAAGGATGCTAAAAGGTGTGCGAGCTTCAGTGATTCTTCTATGAACTGAAGCAAGCATCTCGGAGTTGGAATATACACTTTGATAAGGTGATCAAAGTTTTTGAGTCTATACAAAGTTTACAAGAAACCTGTATTTGCAATAAAGTGAGTGGGAGCACTATAGAGTTTCCGATAAGTATATCTGGATGACATATTGCTATTCGAAAATGATGTAGAATTTCTGTAGAGCATAAACGGTTGTTTGAAAAGAGTTTTTCAAAGGAAGACCTGGATAAAGCTATCTAATTGTTGAGCATCAAGATCTATAAAGATAGATCAAGACGTTTGATAAGACTTTCAATGAGTACATACCTTGACAAGATTTTGAAAGAGTTCAAAATGGATTAGTCAAAGAGAAGTGTTCTCGCCTGCTTTGTAAGGTATGAAGTCGAGTGAAGACTCAAAGCTCGACCATGGCAGAAGAAAGAGAAAGGATGAATGTCGTCCCCTATACCTTAGCCATAGGCTCTGTATAGTATGCCATGCTATGTACCGCACCTGTGTGTGCCTTGCCATGAGTCCGTCAAGGGGTACAAGAGTGATCCAGGAGTGGATCACTGGACAGCAGGCAAGATTATCCTTAGTAACTAAAAGACTAAGGAGATGTTTCTCGATTATGAAGGTGATAAAGAGTTCGTCGTAAAGAGTTACGTCGATGCAAGCTTTAAACACCAATCTGGATGACTCATAGTAGCAATCTGGATACGTATAGTGGAGCAGCCATTTGGAATAGTACTAAGTGGAGTGTGGTAGCAGTGTTTACAATTAGACATAGAGATTTGCAAAGTACACACGGATCTGAATGTCACAGACCCATTGATTATAAAAGCCTCTCTCACATGCAAAGCATGATCGAGCCCCAGAACTCATTGGGTGTTAGATTCATAACAATGCGAAGCACATGATGATGTGAACTAGATTATTGACTCTAGTGCAAGTGGGAGACTGTTGGAAATATCCCCTAGAGGCAATAATAAATTAGTTATTATCATATTTCCTTGTTCATGATAATCGTTTATTATCCATGCTATAATTGTATTGATCGGAGACTTAGATGCATGTGTGGATACATAGACAAAACCATGTCCCTAGTATGCCTCTAATGGACTAGCTCGTTGATCAAAGATGGTTAAGGTTTCCTAGCCATGGACATGAGATGTCATTTGATAACGGGATCACATCATTAGGAGAATGATGTGATGGACAAGACCCAAACTACAAACGTAGCATATGATTGTGTCAGTTATTGCTACTGTTTTCTGCATGTCAAGTATATGTTCCTATGACCATGAGATCATGCAACTCACAGACATCGAAGGAGTGTCGTGTGTGTATCAAACGTCGCAACGTAACTGGGTGACTATAAAGGTGCTCTACAGGTATCTCCGAGGGTGTCTGTTGAGTTGGCATGGATCAAGACTGGGATTTTTTACTCCGTGTGACGGAGAGGTATCTCAGGGTCCACTCGGTAATACAACATCACAACAAGCCTTGCAAGCAATGTGACTAAGTGTTAGTCACGGGATCTTGTATTACGGAACGAGTAAAGAGACTTGCCAGTAACGAGGTTGAACTAGGTATGGAGATACCGATGATCGAATCTCGGGCAAGTAAACATACCGAAGAACAAAGGGAACATCATACGGGATTAACTGAATCCTTGACATAGAGGTTCGACCGATAAAGATCTTCATAGAATATGTAGGAACCAATATGGACATCCAGGTCCCGCTATTGGTTATTGACCGTAGAGGTGTCTCGGTCATGTCTACATAGTTCTCGAACCCGCAGGGTCTGCACACTTAAGGTTCGGTGACGTTTCGGTAGTATAGAGTTATGTATGGTGGTGACCGAAGTTTGTTCGGAGTCCCGGATGAGATCCCGGACGCCACGAGGAGCTCCGGAATGGTCCGGAGGTAAAGATTGATAT
This sequence comes from Hordeum marinum, assembly GCA_022496015.1. Lineage (NCBI taxonomy): Eukaryota > Viridiplantae > Streptophyta > Magnoliopsida > Poales > Poaceae > Hordeum > Hordeum marinum. Next base: position 396,257,536 of record CM039672.1, read on the forward strand.
ATAGGAAATCCCATTTTGGTCGCCGGAAAAGTTTCGGACTAATCGGTAATGTACCGGGAGTGCCGGTAGGTGTTTCATTGCTCCTTAAGAGCATTTATCAATGTAACCTTCCAGAATCAAATAATGAAGCGTTGTTTTTAGTTGATTTATCCATGATATGGGACTGATATACATATGCTCAGTGACAATGTAATTTTCAGTTATCTCTTATTTATCCCAGCTAACATGCTATTGTCGCTATCACTTATCACTAGGGATGGCATCCGCAGGGTATGGGTACGGGTGGAGCCTCCCCATATCCTTACCCGTCCAACGTGAGCTTACCCATCACCCGTACCCATACCCATCAACGGGTACAATTTTTGCCCATACTCATTACCCGACAGGGTAGACGGGTACTCGCGGGTAGAATTACCTATATTTGCAAAACCTCAATTTGAACAACTAACAGTCATAAACTGCATCATATAATATAGTTTAAAAAATAGATTATAACAACCACATATACTTATAAACAACATCATATAGTCATAAACAACAACACATAGACATATGTTTTGAGTTCATACATTCTTCACATAGTGTAGATTGTAGAGATAATATTTAGTTTACATAGATTTTATATGGGTACATGGGTATGTGGGTATGGGTTATATGATCCCATACCCGTACCCGCTCTACCCGATAGGTTTCAGATTTTCCTATTTATATACCCATGGGTAAATTTTTATCCCATACCCTTACCTTAATAGGGTTTTTACCCGCAGGGTACGTGGGTAATGGGTATCCATTGCCATCCCTACTTATCACTACACGGCAAGAAGAAGTAAATTTTGTCTTTACTTGCCTGTTTGTTCTCATGTCGTTGTCATGTTGTAGTAATGGCATTAGCGATATACGTACTTAAAATTATTTTTCGAAGCACTCCCCTTAATCTGTACATATGGGACAATGCAAGTAGTCAATGGTAATCATATAATGTTGCAGTTTTTGTGTACAAATACTTTTAAAAATGAATGTATGTAGACAATTGTTTGACAGGCAACTGGATACTCTATTTTAGAGAAAACTTTAGGCCCCGTTTGATAGCTCTGCATTTCCTAAATATGTTAGGAATACTGCATTTTTGGCAAATACTACGATTTTAATTATTTTGAGCTGTTTGGCGCTAGACAAAACTACAGTATTCATACCACAATATTCCCCAAAACGCAGTTTTTTCTCTATAAAAATTAGAACCTGGGACCTCTTTTTTTACAACCAAGAAGGCGTAGAAAACTAGCATGTTTCTTCTTCCTTGTTCGCTCTCAAGCCATTTGCCGCTCTCTCATCGCTGTCGCTTCTACTTCTCTTTATGCGAGTGATCGGTGCCTGATGGCCGACAGCTCGTCGAGTTACCTCGCCATATAGTTGTGACTAGCATAGTGCATGGCATTCCTCATCTATTGTAAGCTGCGAGCCGAGCTTTGGGCATGGTCATTGATAGTTACACAGTGGACTTTGTGCATGGACGTTCGAAGTCCTATACATGTAGGTGCACTTTGTCCATGGCCGTTGAGGACGCAATACGTTTCTTCACATGACTGATCATTATATGTTAATAAATCTTTAAGTTTTCGAATTTGTTTTGATAAGAAATGCAACTTTTGCTTGGTTTGATCAATGTATTGGTCCAAAACTGGACAAATGTGGTGCCGACATACCAGCCCACGCATGTCAAGATAAACGGACTAATGTGCTTGCCGAAGGAAGAACAGGAAATATTGTATCCAATATTATATTAAAAATATATATAATATAATACGATTATAATATATATATATATATTATAATGAGATTTGCAAATCACATTATTAAAAGTACGCATTTAATGATACGATTTTGCTATTTTTATGTTAACAAATCAAAAATTAATGTATGACTGGAAAGTCCTATACAATTTTTGGTGCATAATCTTTTACGTCTGGAAAGTCTGTCTATTTTATGAAACAAATAACCCATGCGTCAGTGTTATGGAACCTCATTTATTCTCGCCTAAGTACATTTTTTCACACACTGACAATTAAACTACCAAAAACAATTTTGCAAACATGATGGCATTTCCCGCCGCCCTCTATGCTTTCAAAAACACCCAACACCACTATACAAGTCTCATTCTTTCTACATAGGATCAGCCCCTCTCGTCCACGCCCTCTCATCCACGAACATGGGTATCTCATACAGATTGACAACCTCAAAGAGGGTTATGGCATCACCCCCGGTTCAGATCATCCCTCCAATGGACAGGTTAGATAAAATATATCATCTTCGACGGCAGTTTGCTATCATCGCTAGAATATTTTGCTCATTCTTGAAATTTATTCTATGCACAGGAACTTGACATTTCGTCGCGTACAGATGGAGCATATATACCAGAATTGTTGGATTATTCATGCAAGGTTCCAATGGAAGTCTCCAATCAAAGAGAATGGCATGGGAAACATGTACCTGCAGTGCATACTACTGGATCAGGAAGTAAGGCATTACTCATCACTACTTGATAGCATTACACATTTGATAAACTGTTTTATTTCCTAATCATGTTGATGATTCATAAAAAATATTAGGGGACAAAATGGAAGCAATTGCATTCAACAACCAAACAGTTCGCTTCAACACCATGCTTCAGCCTGGCATATGCTATGAATTCATTCGCGTAGGATTCAACCCCACAGAAATACAAGATGGACACTTTTGGTATCTAGCCATGGAGTTTATCATGACACTAAACACTAGGACCGAGGCTAGGGTATCGGCACACATGATAGCATGGGCAATTTGTCCACCGGATTTCCCACAGTTTGGGGCCATCTACGCACTACAGGACAAACACATAGCTGGTGCATTATTTTTTATCTTTGTTCTTGCATATTAATATATATAAATTTAGGGTCTCATTCTGGTTAAACCTTTGTAGATGTCATTACCATTGTTACATATGTTGGTAAGATACAAAGTTTGTGGGATCCAATATATGGTCGACACGTCCCTTTCTTTGAAATTGGCCTCGTGAACTTTTGGTGAGCGCCGTTTATTTTGTGAGAATTACATTTGCTTATTATGTTTATTGTTGCAATCAGATACTACATTTGTTTTTGTCTATAGACGGCAGATAATTTTCATACGCATATATGACGAGCATGTTGGACGTCAAATTTGCTATTTGCGACATACTGAAAATCAGTTTGGAAAACTTGCTATTACTTACGTACAGATTAATCAGAGGCGTCAATGCTTGCAAACTATGCAGGAGAGCACGCTCATCTATGATCCTAATACCACTGATGAGGGTCATCATCTACAAGGTAGGTGTTGCGTACCATTTTAAATTAGCTGTCTTAGTATTTTCATCTGCAATACTATGTCATTATTACCATGTATTATATCACTGACACTGATATTTATTCGTAGATATACATGAAGCCAGTCTTATGACGCTTGATGAAACACGCACCTACGTAAAAAATATTGTCAGAGCTAGGAAAAATGGACGCTAGAATTGTCGGATATAGGAACAACGAACGCTAGAATTATTCGGCATGTACCCAAGCGCGCAATTTGTCTTTAATGAAAAAAATTGTATCAGAATGGTATGTGCAACATCTCGTTGCCAAGTTAAGGCATGTCTTTTCTGATGTAATAATGTATGATATTCAATAAAAATATCCTCCAAGGAGGTGTTTTGGGCATGTAATATTTAGCAGATTTATTTTTATTTGTTCGTGGAATCAAGGATTGCCATATGTATCAGCTAGAGTATCACTCCGAGGATGAAAACAAAAGAGAAGATTTCAGTGTATCTCATTAATTGTTGGGCCGAAAACATAGATCTCAATCAGGACGTGTAATACTACATATATGTTGCATGTGCACCTAATTATTGCACGTGCATTGCACCACCCAAACCAGCCCGCTCGGTCACAGGTCCTTCAATATCACGTCAGGCTAGAGTGCACCCAGGTTGACAAGTAACATCAGATTATCCACTTAATTATAATTAACAGGATCCACCTAATTATAATTAATAGCATCTGGAGTAAGCTAACCTGGCACCAGGTTATAGGCTTGGAAAAATTACATGAGCGCAATTCTGAACTATTATAGGCTGAGCAAATTTTCGTAGAAGTTCTAACAAATAAGTATACGTGTAAGTAATTTCAAACGTATTTTAGAAAATGTCTATTAACTTAAAAAATGATAATCAACTTCTAAAAAATACGCTACTACATTTTGAAATATGTTCATGACATTTTTTTAAGTGTTCACATGATATGTTCAAACATTTTAAAGAATTATCATAAATTAAAAGTGTTCAATTTTGGAAAGTGTCCATGCTTTAAAAAAAAGGTATGAAAAACGTCATATTTTGAAGTGCCGATATATCTCTTCTCGCTTTCTTTTAGATCTATCTTCTTGATTTAATAATGTATCACATTCAATAAAAAAGGTATGAAAAAGCGTTGGCATATTTCGTTGCCAATTATCAGTGAACCCCTTTTGGTAGTATATCATTGTATGATACAAGTACTCCTGGGCAACCCTTCGGTGCATATATTATTATTTAATAATAAATGTGAAATATTTCTCTTGACTGGTATATAGAAAGATAAGATAGAAGAAATGATGCTTGTACGTTCACAGAATCAATCATTTTCATACCCATAAGATAGATGGCCAGGTGTATGAGGAAAAGGAAAGAAGTAATTTCTACGTAATCACAATCGTTTCTTTCTTATTACAAGGCGATTGTAATTAAAAGCGCCCGTGAATCGGAAAAGCGCATGCAGTCATATGTACTTATTATGGGATTTGAAAGATATGGTTAACTGGATCAACGTATATCAATCATGTGGAGAAACAAGTAATTGGAGAAATTTCCTACTGAGAATAATTTATACTTAGAATCAAACAACGACTTTAATTAAATGGCGTTCATCATTTGGAAGGCAATATTAACTCTCCAAAAATGTTTGCTATATAAACACTATATAAACTCCATCGTCCTTTTATTTCACTACCCACCCAGTTCGCATATATTCCATCAGCAATATCCAATCACTCACGACTTTTTGATCATCGATGGAGGCGATCATTGGGTACACTATGCCCGCGCCCCAGGAGGCTATGCCCGCGCCCATGGATCTTCTGCCCGCGCCAATGCATGCCTTGGAAGATGCACTCGAATACATATATGACTTTATCGAAGGTGTTCGTGACGAAGATACATTAGTGTAAGTTATCTTATTCTAGATTTTTTGCTATATATATAAATCATGTTAGAGCCCTCTCATACACACCAGACTTATCATGTCCCTGCATTGTATAGCAGACACAATTAATGAATGTTGTTCTTCTCTTAAAAATGAGTTACCAAATTGATAGGGAGCTCACATCTTTTTGCTAATCTTATTTTTCAGTCAATTGTCTTGTTTGCTCACAACTATTAGATTATTTGAAAAACGTCACCGTTTTACCAAACTCTTTTTCCAATACACACAGACATAGATGGATGTTTTTTCCTAAAGGTTATTGTGATTTTTTTTGAAGCACAATCTGGATAAGAAGCGATAGACCATACCAGATTGAAATCAGCCTTCGGATGATTCAGGAGACCCTTTCTTTTTTAGGAAAACTTCATCACGAATGCTTCAATCTTGTTGTTCGTAAGCTTGCGAGCACGGAAGTAGAGAGGACCGTAGGCACCAACTTGGTTGGAAGCAAACATTAGTTCGACTTGCAGTTTCATGCTCAATCACGGGTCCTGAGGCACTCCTGGATGCCGCATGGTCAACGCACCACGACGCTGATTAACAATGTTGTGGTCCAACCTTTTCCTAAATATGATGTGTTCAACTCTATAGTTGTAAGAGACGCTCGTTCTTAAAGTTTATTTTACTATTATAGTAGCAATTACAATGTTACAACCTGCTACAGTTAAAGTTTATTTTACTATTATAATAGCAATTAACATGTGGCAACCTGTTGCAGTATTTACTACCGTTGTCTATCCCGGATTCCTCCTACGGTCTACTTGTAGTTAACCGGATAAGGAGGAGGGTTTTCGTGTTGGATCGATCACTTGGACATGAAGAGAGCACTCATAACAAAGAGATGAGGAAGGAAATCACATTGTTGAAGCAAGAATTCAACGGCGTGTTGCAGACTAGGATCCCGGGTTAGAATAACCAACTCATGGATTGGTGACAAGATAGCATGTCCAATAATACTCACCGGTAATCTACTAAACTGATCACAATCATAAGTTGTAGACCGTTATAATGTTCATACTGATTTTTTGTGTCAGAGCAAAGACTCTGGCTTCTTTGTCCTACAAGAGATGGCCCAGCAGCTTGGTTGTTTGTGTAGCATGACCTGGATGAGCACTAGCGTAAGTACGTATATGATGAGTTTCAGTGTTCTTATTATCCAACCTAATTTATTATAAATGATTGAGGTTTTGCATCTTTCCTAGGATCCAATACAACTCAGGAGGAAATTGACGATCCTGATGGTGAAAGACAATGAAGCAGCTGGAAACATCCCAGAAGAAATTAGAGCGGCCTTGAGGGTTGTAAGCATCTGAAGACACGGACCGATGCATGCAGAAATGTCAAAAATAATCTCTTATGGATCAGCTTTGTTAGGGAAACGATAATTATCTATTTTTTATGAACAATTAGATAATATATTGTCTTCTACATACATACATTTTAAAACTTTATCATGTTTTGATATTAGGAAACTTTGGTTCTGCTACCATATTGTTGGATTATTAATTGATTTTGTTGCATACTATCAACTACTCCCTCCGTCCGAAAAAACTTGGCCTTCTAATGGATGTATCTAGCAGCAAATTATTACTATATACATCCATTTGAGGAACAAGCTTGTGACAAGCTTATTCGGACGAAGGGAGTATTTTTTTTCCTTGTCCGCCATGAATGAGCAATGAATGAGCAATGAGCCCCACTTGATAACTGGTAGGAGGCATTCTGTACGCATACCATTATAAACCATTCATGTTCTTGTTTCTTCACCTACTGTATTTGCCTCTCCTATATACACATCGGAATGCCGCATCCAGCTCGCAACCCCCTATCACTTCCGCTGCCATCGAATTTTAGATACACTACCGTCGTTATACCATTCAAAAAATATATTCAAAGCAATGGGCAGACACTTAAATAAATTAAACTTCTAGACATCCTATAACTATATGGACAGACACTTAAATAAATATTAGACACGCTACCGTGCTTGCTACGGGGCGAATTGGATTGTGCCACGGCCAGCCCTGCCAATTTTGGGCAAGCCAAATAATTGGCGAAGGATTCCCTTGCCCACGCCCATGCCAACGATTTGTCAAAAAATGAACTACAGGAATTGGGGTGGGCTGGGTGTGCCAAATAAATGGTGCCCAACCAAAAGAGCAGCCAGATCGGGTCAATGACCAATATTTTGGAAGGGTAGCTCCCGGCTCCCATCCAAACAGCCTCCACATTTTGTTGGCCCGAAGCAACGTACGGGAGTTCTACTAGAACCACCTGACTGTATTTTGCACAATATTTCAACAGAGATCCCTGTCATTTATGAATAAATAGAGTCAACGTTGACATTCAAAAAAGAACATTTATGTATGGTTTCTTTTTATAATAAAATCTTACCTAAAAAGGCAACAAATTAATTATGGTACAACCGAAACAAAACTGGAACCGGATGATTTGTTTCCTTGTTTTAATTTCTATTTAGTGACAACTTCCTAAAGCTTTCCTTGTGAAAGGGTCAGAACTTTCCAAAAGATAGGAAACATAGCTAGGAGAGATATCCCGTGCTGAGTCATTTGGGATGGAATCATTCACGGATGGAAGTATACGGAAACAAATATTTCATTTGGATGCCGACCCCATCATATAAACGTGCACGGGCATGTTGTGAGTCCACACAACTTTCATTGCCTCCTAGCTCGCATCTCCTTCCTCAAGCGCCAATGGAGGGAGTTCCCGTGCCAATGGAGGCAGTTCCCGTGCCAATGGATGCAATGCCCAACTTTGATGACGTCAACGATGCTGTCCAATTCATCTTCGAGTACATCACGTTTTGCTCAGACTCTAAGGAATTAGAGTATGCATCTATACATTTTTTCATCCATTTCACCTATGCTTTTAACGTCTCTAGATGTAAGGTTTAGACAACATGACCAGTTAGATAATTAGATGGGATGCAATCGCCCCATATTTTATGTTTATATGTTTTAGTTCGTTCAGTATTGCTTTGACAGATTTAAATGACCAGTTAGATAATAAGATGAGATGCAATCGCCCCATTTATGACGTTTATATATGTTTTAGTTCGATTAGTATTGCTAAGAAAGAGGTAATTATTATGGTCTGTTTGGCTATCATTAATATGTGTGCAATTTTTCCTTAAGAAAACAACATCATATAGCTATCTTCATCAACGGGAACACACTTTTATTGCATAATCATGATATATCAGTTGGTCAACGTCGAGATGGTACATTTTTTCAGTCAATATTTGTTTATCTTAGGCAGCAGTACTTCTCCCCTCAAATGATAATACATCACCATATAGAAGATGCACACATTTCAGCCATTACTAATGTGACTACCATTTAAAATGTCGTGTCAGACTCGAATCTCCTCCTAATAGTTGTTATAAAAAAACTTACCATTGCTTGCCCACACATTGAACTACTACATTTTTTATTACCATGATTTTCTAATAACTTTGCTACTATGCATTTTTGTTGCTAAACTCATCTAGGTTTTTAAAATTGAAACTATTGTTTGTAACAAATCAACATGTATTAGTAAAAAAATCACTACAAACGCACACTAAATGTGCATCAAGTTGAATGCAGCGACTTATGTTTACTGATATCAAAATATTTTAAATCATTTAAAGTTTTTTGCCTTTTTATAGTACGAATACGCTATATATTATAGTGGTTTCAAGCTCTTGTTGATCATTTGAGTAGAGATCTAATACTGTTGGCCATGGATTTAGTCACTTCACGTGATATGAGTACAAGGATCAGACATGCCGCGGACGCGAGGACACTTTTCCATTTGAATGTGCATTTATTTTAAGTTACCTTTTTTCATAAACCTTGTTCTGCTTTTATTTGCAGCACAATATGGGTGAGGAGCACTCGACCATTCCTGCTCGAGATTACTCTGCGAATGATCCAAGACACCATCCGAGGTGATGGACGAGTCCATCCTACTTGCTTCAATCTTGCAGTGCGTAAGCTTATTAGCGACGTAGTAGAGAGGAACGCAGGCAGGGACTTTATGGGATCCACACATTTTTTCGATTTGCAATTCCATGGCCTAGCAAGGGTGCTGAGTCAGTCCCCGTTATGCCAAGCTCAGCGCACCAAGGTTTTGATTGACACTGTCATGGTCCAGCCTTTCCGCAAGTATGACGTGCTCACGACCCCGTCCAGTGTAAGGGTTCTCATTCTTAAAAATTAGTTAGTATACTATATGTTTGCCATTAACCCGTGCCTACCCATTGCAGTACCATTTGCCGCTGGCTCTCATGGATTCCTCCTACGGGCTACTTGTAGTCAATATTGAAAAGAGGACATCTCTACTGATTGATCTGTCCAACAAGTCATTCCTAGGCTCAGAGGACTTTCATGACAAAGAATTGAAGAAGGAAGCCATGTTAGTGAAGCAAGAATTTGGCAGTGTGATGCGACGCCAGAGGCCTAGCTTCAATGCCCAACTCGTGGACTGGCCACAAGATGAAACCTATATTATAGCTCCGCGGTAATCGTTTAAATTGGGCATGCACATGAGAGCCACACCTAAATAGCTTCTAACATATGTTGTTGTTTTTGGTCACAGCCTGGACTCTGGATTAAAAGTCCTACAGGAGATGGCCTACCAAGACGAGACTCTCGGGCATAACATTAATTGCAGGACTGAGGTAGGTGCATATATAACGAGTTTCCGTCCTCCATATATCTGTTAAATGTATGTTCTGACATTCGGTTGCATATTTTAAAGGATCCAGTACAAGAAGCGACTCATGATCCAGCCGCTGAATGTCAGGGGCAATCAAGTAGTTGATAACATTCCATAGGAAGTTAGAGCAGCGTTGAGGTTCATCAACGAGTAACGTGGACTGTTGTTGAAGATTCTGTTATCGTGGACAGATAATTGCTTATTAAGCTACTCGCTATAGATTTTAAAACTTATATGGTCTATGTGTGAGGTCTAAATTACTTTATGGTTTTGGCGTGCATCAACTATTTATTTGCTGCAGTATTTTTTGCTTGTTTCGTTTCTATCAACTATTTTCTCTTATAAATATATTGTGGTTGTCTTCCACGCATGACCTTCGTGTTCGAGTTTTGTTTGGAAAAATTGTGCGCCCTCCTTGACGCACTGTCATCCCTACTAGAAATACAAAGACCGTATATAATTCCCTCAAAATGGGAGCCTGAATACTATGGCTGGTGACTTGTTACAGTCGTATCGTATCGTGTATCGCATCTATACTTCCCCGTATAGTATAACTTCATCCATACACGCACTGTTATATTATACGAGGTTTACTTTGACAGAAACCATCACACATACCAGCTACGAAAGAGATAAATTAAAAATGTATATGTACTTTACTTTAACTTAAAATCTAGCTGGAACCAAGCCATCAACAAATTAAATGATGATTAGAAGTCACATACCTTCTACCCAAAGTTGCAATGTGAAGGACATGATTCTTCGAGTTCTCTTAGATCTTATGCTCTCCCTTTGTTCGAACACGATTCAATGTTGCCTTTCATAGTGATGGTGTTTCTGCTAACTCTCTGGTTTACTATTACAAGTTCCTAAACAAAATGGACAAAATTGGTGAAACTGCATACTCTTGACTACATAAGTACAAGAGGGAACCAATATTTTGATAATGTAGCATCTTCTTCTTGACTACATGAAGTTAAACATACAGCTTATGTAACCTAGGTAAGTGCCTGTATGTTTTAGTTTTGAAGCATATAAATTCTGACAGCTTCATCACAAGGCATATTGAAGGCCAAATAACATATTATAGTAAAATATAATAATCTGAATCAAATGATCTTATTATAGAAAACAAGATGTTAGTGTGTATGGCGTGGATTTCTTATTGCAGTAGCTAATCTTGGCATGCAATTGTTGGAAAAAAGGAAAAAGATCTGCAATTGATGGAAAGTTTTGATTGTTTAGTAAGTTTTTATTTGTTAGTAAGTTTTGATTTTGGTCATATTTTCTAATTTATTAACAGGTGTGCAACTAATGGAAAAAAGGAAAAAGATCTGCACCCTACAACAATATATGGTAGAATTGGAATAAATCAGGATATGCTACCCAGTTGTCCTCCGCATGACCTACCTATATATGTTAACCTCCTCTGTCATCACTCCTCCTCCTCCTCCTTTCTCTCCCTTCACACATCACATATAGCAAAGGATCAAAACATCCAGGCCTAAAGGAAATATTCCCGAGTACATTGGGTAAGCAAGGAGCATCAAGAAGGCGAGTTCCTCTGAGTATGAACATATCTCGGTCTTCCTCTTCTCTAAAAGTTTAATACTTATTAGATTAGGATCATGTTTGGTTCAGGTATACTATCAGGTTGCGAATGACGAACAACAGTGGAGATAGTGCCAGCTTATAAAAATCTCATAGCCACTGTAAAATTATCGTGGATCTAATCAAGCAGTCCTATTAGGTGTGCTGCAACTAAAGAAAAACATATCCTTCAAATATTTTAGGCTAACGGTCTATTCTGGACATTGCAAGTGTGACATACCCCTAACTTTTAAAGTGATGAACATAGTTCCGTGCCTAAATTTGCATAGCCAACCAATTTTATTCCAGAATGAAATCTCATCATTAGATTTTATATTTTACAACATGCTTTATCTTGTATTTTTTGTATATTCACCTACAAAAGTATGCATGCAATTCTGAACACTTGATTTTCTGAAGCACATTGTATAAGCAACAAAAGCATGCATGCAATTCTAAACATGACACAAAACAAACAAATAAGCAAACACTTCTGAAGAAATATATATCATGACAGTCATAATACATGTAATTGACCAAAGTTTTCTATGATCCCGAGGAGTCTTTTAGAAACTAAAATTAATTTCATTTAATTACAGCTAACCAAAAGAAAGATTATCGTAAAGGCTCCAGAGGATTCTGATGATGTACCTTCTTATTCTTCTTATTCATCTTCTTCATCTTGTTCTTCCACACCAAATACACTCTAGAATCGCAAGTAAATGAAAAGTGTTATCAAAGCAAGCATGATACAAAGTGATATGTTCTTATTTTATTTTAATATTGCTATAGGACAAGATGCAACTGTATGCATAAGCATATATACATCACTTCTTTTTAAAGGCTTTTTTTCACTAAACTTATCACAGCAAGCATATCCTTTTGGTCCACTTAGGCATCTTTATGTTAACAAAAACTTAACTGTTCTCTACTGCATCACTTCTTTTTAAAGGCTTGCTTTCAATAAAAACATAACCAACAACAAAAGAGATATGTTCATTAAAGATTATGCTTTGGGGACTCATCTGATGGATGATAGAATACTTAGGCTAGCATTATAACTCGAAGTTAGATATAATAGACACTCATGCACCAAAATTTGGTTTGCGAGCGTTTGATGCTAGCATGTGTACTTTGGACTCTGCTACCCTCCACTCAACATGTCCACATGCATGTGCCAAGCCAGCCACACTTCTCAGCCATACAGATGCAGAATTTACGTGTAACTTTGACTTAAATCATAACCAAATGCGAACAGAGTTTTGCCTTCTTGATATCCCCATTTAATCATTTCACTATCATGTCGTGATAGTAGTAAACACTGTCATCACCAATAATCTGCAAATTTAGAAGTATATGAGTGACACACTGACACATCAGACATCTACAGCAGTCAGCAAATTGCATATCTAAGGGAGAAATCACAAAGCACTTACATAGGTTCCATTGATTTCTGTGCATATCAAAGGTTCCATTGGTATACTATCAAATTGCTAATGAACAACATGAATGGAGACAGTGCCACCTTATAAAAATCTCATAGCCACTTTTAATCTCATAGCTGTCCTATTAAGTTGATTGTAGCCCATAAACTGTATTCTCGAGTAGCCTCATTGCAAATAATAAGCTGGCATATTTATAATTTATAAACTTTATCCTCAAATACTTATGTGCTACAACCAATTTTTATATATTTTCTACGGGAATGTAATAATTATTCTGGTTTGGTACTAAAAATTTGCACTGTATTGTGAATTAACACTACTCACAGATTACTCTGTTGGTTATTACCTAGGGATGGGAGTAGATCTCAATTATAACTGAATTGATTATATGGATACACATAGAAATTGGTCCGAAATGTTTTTTAAACATATGAATGATGTGCATTCAGACTCTAGCATGAACGGGGGGCTAGAATTTAGTTGCAAAACAATAAGATAGATCTATAGTTGCCACTGCAATGGATTACAATATCTTGACCTAAAAATGTTGATTTTGTTTAATTTTATTCAATCATTTAGTAAGGACACTTCTCTGACATAACCATGTGAAGTTCTGCACTAGTCCTTTAACCACATGCATGATACTTCAAAATTTAGTAAACAAAATTTGGTTACTCCTGTATTTTAGAAGTAAGTACTCATAGCAAAGGGACAAGCATCAGACCATTCAAGAATTAGGAAAGGAAACAACTTCAGTATCTACTATTTCAAGAGATTCTTTCCATCAAGAGTGTAACCACCACATTCCTACATGGTGGTTATCAACCAATCGAAATTATCTATTATAGCGAATCATTCACGGCGTAGGATTGCGCACATAGTGGGAGATTCATTCTTGCTCACCAAAAATGTTGGTAGTTTTGTCGCTCCAGCAGCTTGGTGTTGAGGATGAACGACACGTGATGACCATGGCGAAATTGGTGGGTAGTTCGTTAGCAATGGAGAAGAGAAGGCAACATCAGCGCACACACAAACAAATAGATAGTAAAATTGAAACGGCCATGGGGGTGCTGGTGCTTACTCGAGGAGAACGTTCGTGCGTTGCCACGGGCTCTTATAAATGTCATAGCGGACTACAAGAACAACAAGTAATAATTAGCAAATACCCTATCTAGGCGTTAAAGGAAGTTGGATTGTCCCCACATCTGTATTTCTATGATGCTATATTTTCTATAGATGCAACCGGAATTTCCAAGAAAAATATAATTGCAACAAAATATTTGTCATGACAACAGGGAATATTTCTTATCGGAACCAACATGAACATCTATATAAACAAGATCAGGACCATGACCAATTCACATATATAAAGTTTCATTGGAGAGGTAAAACTTCATTATACCAAAAAAAACTTTTAATTTTACTCCATAGGTCTTACCATAGATATGACCACTGTACCAACATCCCCCCGATGAAAGCAATCTGTGGCTGAAACCTCAGCCCTTATAGGAAATAGTCACCTAGCTATTCTTCTGACTTCTCTCCTAAAAATTGCACGTGGTTGGATAGCTATTGCACCTGAAGACACTCCTGCAATCATGAATTTAATGCCTATAAGTCCAAAAATATGATGCATGACAGTAATTTTAATGCTCTCAGTGGAGATCTTTTTGTAAGGAAGAATAATGGTACCATTAAAATTTTGCATGCTATACTACCTATTCGACAATTACATATCAACGAAAAATATCTCAGCAGAATAAGTTTCTATGTTGCTTAAGGAGAATAGTTTATAGGAACACAATATTGGGAACTTAGATATTCGGAATCAAAATTCAAGCTGTTGCAACCAAAATTTTGGAATGTGTCAACTTGATACTGTCTACCAAAAATGCTGAATAAAACAGTAGCTAGCTTCCGTAAGTTACAGAGAAGATAACACATTCGTTGGCGAGAGAGGCTGATCGTATGGGCCTTTTAAGAGCCCGTGGAGTTCACCCTCGTACACGGTGAGGTGACGCGACCGAGAAGAAGCACCATGTCTCCATCTGGGAGGAAAGGGAGGGAGAGAAGGTGAGGCTTAGCGGTGCAGCAAGCCAAATGATGAGAGGGGTGAAGAGACGACCTTGCAGAGGCAAGCAATTAACAATATTAACAATACCATGGTAGTCTTAAGCTCATAATCAGCTTTTGGCTCATGCAACAACAATTCGATTTTACAGAGAAATACCATGTATGACTTAGATTTCTTCATTGTGTTTTTTCAGTAACAAAACACAGGCGATGAGCTACGGTAAAATTTCATTATACCTAATATATTTAGTATAAGCATGTGAACCGTATTGCCGGTCCTAACAAAGAAGTTCATTGCCAAACTCATCTTTTTTTGTTGTAACGCATCTACTTAGGATGTTGACACCATGAACTCTGAACATGTTAAACATTCTGAAGCCAAGATGGTAAGGAATGCATAGTTTGTATATATGTGTGCTACAAAACCAACTAACAAAAACTATAGAAAAAACTGCCTACCCTTTCATTTTTAGCATGTTATAGTGACAGGGATGGCACATGCTATGAACTCTGAACGTTTGATTTTTCTGAAGCCATTATCGGCAAGTGTGTGCTACAAATTCAGCTAACAAAAGATGTAGATAATAGATGATGTGCCTATCATTTCATTTTTATCATGTTAAAAGGGACATGGATGGCACATCGCTCTGAGATAGGTAGTCTAGGGGATTGGGGGAACGATGTTCTCACCGCCGATGGGAGGCTCGGCCGCGACGACGTCCGGCAGGTCGAAGTTGATTCCCTAGAAGATGGTGGCGCTGGAGGGTGGGATGGGGCAGGGCCGACGGCATGAGACGTAAATCTGGTGGTGGCGCAGGTTTAGGAGGAGGAGAGGAAGTGGATGTCGCGGTTGGGATAAGCTCTTCCGCCGCTGAGGGAGAGGAACGGTCTGGCCGCCGCCGTCGGGCCACCGGTCCGCCGTCGAGGGAGAGGAACAGCCTGGCCGCCGCCGATGTCCGGGATGTGGGCCTGGGGGCCGTCGGAGAAGCCATGGCCCTGGTTGTCGACGGCGGCCACACAGCTGGGCACGACGGTGATGGCGCCGAGGATGGGGTCTGGGCACCTAGCGCTGCCTGGATATGCGGAGGGGATGAGAGGAGGCGGCGGTGGGAGGTAACAGCGGAGGCCGGCGGCTGCGTGGGTGATGGCGGAGGCAATCGGCCGGCGGCGATGCGGATGGGGGGAGAGGATGAGGTCGACCGCGGGGAGAACAGTGGGGGGGAGTGATAAGGTTGGGGCTTTTTTTAGGCAATAAGGTTTGGGCTATTTTTTTAATAGGCTGTAGGTATAATGTTAGGTGAAATTATCTAAAAAAAGTTAGATAAAAAAGGAAAAGAAATTAAAACAGCTGTGTTAGATTCAATTTATTTTTATTATATATTTTAATGTTTTATGATGGAGTATAAAATATCATTTATATTTTAAAATCTTTCGCTTTTGTTCATTGAAGAAGAAAATAGATGGGTTCTGACATACCGACATATGTAACAATGACAGACATGAATGAGACAACACGAGAACATGTGCATATAACTAATCCTTTTTTATTTGTATGTTATACATGATAATAAAAAAAATTGTATTTTTATATATTATTATTTTCACAGAATATAGGAGACAGGGATATGGATTTTGGACATGTTCAAAATGAATCCATCGATAGGGGTTCCGAACCGACGTTGCGTGAAGGGCCGAAAATTCACTGAGTTCAATACAACTTAAAGATGTTGGATCGATGATATCTCATAATAAACCCAAAAAGGATGCCAATTTGAATGTTATCGCACAAGGTATTTTTTTAGTGTTATTTACGATCATTCCTTTGTCATACTGGTTTTTGTATTCAATTAATTTGGCTCATATTTTACAATGGTTTGGCTTTTTTTTCGTGACGACGGACTATGTTTGTACCCCTAGAGATATTACAGTCATTCGATCAATCATGTCTGCCCCCAAGAAAACCAAGTTCGTGAACATTGAAGACGCCTTGTTATCAAATGATGATTTGGAATGCCTTATAAAAGCTGATATGTTCTTGCACGATGGTGTAAGGACAATTGCATCACTTTGTATTTAATAATATAAACTATATATAATATGTATTAACATAATGAATTCTAAACTTGGAGTTACAGGTGATAAATGCTTATATATACTGTATGCTTGCTTATGACCATCTACGAGACAGGGCGGGGGTAAAGGTACATATCAGTAGCACGTTTGTATCTGGCCAGATGAAAGAAGACGGAGAAAAAGACATAGACCCATCAAAATATCGTCACATCGTACAACACGTTAATAATTATCTACAACAAGATATGGTTAGTCTCGACTCATTATCCATGCATGTAATGATGTATTGTTTTTAACTAAACCATTTGTATTATGATTTACATCTAATTATGCCTACAACTTATATGATGTTCACACCATCTCTTCATTCCGATTAACATTCGAAGGTACCATTGGTATCTGGCAGTTGTCAATGCCAAAAAGCATGAGATTCAAGTATTGAATTCACTTGGTGCTCAGGAAAAACGGAGTGAACCTGCCACTACGGTAACTATCTATTGTTAAGTCCTACTGACATATGTTTTGTTTGCCCTAATTTCTAATGTTTTTTCACATATAAAATAGTTACTAGGACTTGAGAAGCGTCTGAAACTTGGAGAACAGAGTTCGGAGTTTAAAAGAGATCATAAGTGGCTCGATCTCAATGTTACAAAATGGAAGGTCGTAGAACAGTTCAAGGAGGCAATACAAACAGGTGGGTAAGCACTTGTCACTTAGTGAAAATTATTATGTTTGGTGCTCATAAACACAAAGATATCATGTAATAAAAAGTAATGTAAAATGATTTATCATATCTATTAGATGATAAAAGCTTATTTGATTCCTCTGGGTGATATTCTAAACATTATTTATAATATTATAGCACGTCATGTGGACTATTTATGCTAAATTATATGGAATATTGGAAAGCAGATGCACTATCTGATGAGTTCACCCAGGTATTTCATTTTCATACATTATCTCATTATTTAATCTCAAACTATTATATCAAAATTGTTGTTTTAACTATTTTGCAGGAGGACATGAAGCACTTCCGACCAAAATTAGCTATCATTTTGCTTGATTCAGAACTGAATAAGCTAAAAGGATGCTCGTTATACTGCCAATCTGAATATGAAGCAATCTTATCTAATTCCGATGTTGACATCCTGGATAATCCATCAGAGGGATGCAAAGACAAATGTCCTACCCCAATTCCCATCATGCCCACTGATCAACGTGATTTACTTGCCGGCCTATGCAACTACATCATGTCGATCGATGACGTTAAGTGTTTGGAGCAAGTATACATTATTATTATTTTTACCGTCCATTTTTTAGGAAGGAATGGGTCCAAACCTCAACACCGCATCCAATGTGTTTAAGTCTCAAAAAACTTCAGGGCATACTTAACATGAATCAAGGTATGGACAATGATTGTTTCAACATTGCCATGCGTATGCTCACATGTGCGCACGCATGTGACGAGGTATTATTCACATACCTTTCTATACACTACATGGATCTGCGTTTTTGTGTAAGTTATCATAATTCTTCATTCAGTGTCATTTGTATAAACATGTTGAAACAATAGTTATTATTTTACTCAGTCCATGATGCAAGAGTCAACACGAAATCGAAAGTTTTGCGAGAAGGAAACTATTCAGACTTTGGCAACATTATTTGATGGCTGGCCTGGATAGACAACAACATCTCATCGTGCAACATGGTATGTAAGGTATGTTGGCGGTTGTTGTCATGGTTTATTATTGTTGTTAATTGGTACCATTTGTAGATTTATCTTCCATACGCATCCATCGGCCGATACATCTTGTACGTCATCGACAAAGAGGCACATCGTGTATACATTATGGACCCTATTCATACATCACAATCGTCAGAGATGAAAAATTTGAGACATGTAGTGAAGTTAAAAGGTTTTGCGAGGGAATTCAAAGAAGCACTCGAAATAAAGCAACACGGCTGGAACTATGATATATCTAAATGGCAACGTTTATTTCCGGCTAATATTCCAACGAGCACAGACGGGTAATAAATTCACAATACAAATATTTATTTTGTTATCACCGTATTGTATATAATATAAATTTGGAAATTGCATGGATGTGTCGGGCTTTTTTGTTTTTCATTTTATGCTCCGGTGAAACGGTAAAAAACCGTTCAAGCCCGTTTGCACGGTGAGTATTGTCCATTCCACGTTTTAAGACATTCGACGTGGAATATTCTCGCTAACTTCATATATTGCTTGTGCGGGACGGGTATGAGTTGAGAAAGCAATTTTTATGATACTTGCTAAAACATCGTGGGAATGAAGCTAAAGACAACTTTCCTGATATTGTGCAAGAATTTCTTAAGCGCATCAAGTAGATCTTAATAATTTATAATGGATTTAGTTGGATCATCGCTCAATTTGTTACATGGACATGTCGTCAATTTGTTTTTTTGTTTTTTACGGATTTACATTGCAAGTATAGTGGACTTCAATTATTAAGCAATTGTGCCTATGTTATATCGTCTCTATGTGTGAAAATTCATATGCATTGTAATTACATAACTCACAAAGATATTTCAAGAGCCCGTGGCAACGCACGGGCATTCTCCTAGTTGTATCTTGTTTTGTGCAGGAAATAATCGACTGACCTCTAATTTGGGCCAATCAATATCCTTAATGGGCTGAGATTCATTACATGTCTGACCCAGTCTTTCCCTCTCTATCATTGTTCTTTGTCTATTTTTTATGTTTTTATGTGTTTTTCTTTGTTTTTCCTTTTCTTTATTAGTCGGTTTTTATTTTCTATTTTCTGAGTATTCTTAGATGTTGAATGAGTAAAAATGTACACACACAATACTACAAAATATGTGTAAAATTGCATTATTATATGATTATTCCTTGCATAGTATAAAAAGTGTAATTTCAGTTCAAAGGTTTGTGCAAATTTTTAAAATTTCAATTTCATTCTATTTACTTCTCAAAAGTCAATGAACAATGCCACTGCTTCATTGTTTCTAATAAAAAATCATTATTTTGATTTATTTTAGTTACAATTTCACTATCTTTCTTATTTCGTACCAAAACCAGTGCCGTTATTATATGCTTGTTAGTACATATTTAAAAGAATCATTTTTTGTGTATATTATGTGCAAATTTTGTCATTGTTTGTTTTAGTTTTTCCCTCTTAAATGGTAATAAAAATGTCACTAACCAATTCTTCCGATGAGAACTTCATTTGATTTTGATTTAGTTTTTATAACAGTTTCTTTTTCCTTAATGGGGTAATACCAAATAAAATAATGCATTTTTCTTAGATAACTTCGTTATTTTTTTGTCTTATATACTAATACAAATGCCACTAATTCATTCCTTCTTAGAATTTTTTATTTTGCATAAGACTCACTATTATATGCTTATTTTTGCATATTATTAAAAAGTGCAATTTTAGTGTAAAAAATGTGCAAATTTTGACATAGTTTGTTTTAGGGTAATTTTTATTTTCTTTATTTGTAAATGGTAATATAAATGCTACTAATTAATTTTTTCTATAAAACTTCATATTTTGATTTTTCTTGAGTCCATATTTCAAAAAAAAAATCTTCTTACATTTGTTTCTTCTAATGGGTAATACAAATGCCACTAATTCATTCTTCCTTCGATTTTTCCCTTTTTATTTTGATTTCGTTTATATTTCATTTTTTTGTTTTAAGGGTAATACCAATTCCACTAATTCATCCCTTCCTTAGAAACTTTTTTTGTGCATTTCCACTATTACATGCTTATTCTCGTATATCATGAGAAGGTGCAATTTGTGTATGAACTGTGTGCAAATTTTTACATTGTTTGTTTCAGATTATTATTTTCCTTAGTAAAGGGTATATAAATGCCACTAATTCGTTCTTTGTCGGGAAACATCATATTTTCATTTTATTTTTGTGTTTATTTCATTTTTTTTCCTAAAGGGAAGTACCATTGCCACTTATTCATTCTTCCTTATAAAACTTTCATTCTTTATTTTTCATTTTTTTCTTTCTTCTTTAATGGTAATACCACCACTAATTCATATATTTTTAGAAAACTTCTTTTTGGCAAAACTTCCACTATTATATGCGTATTCTTGTAAATTATAAAAAATGAATTTATGTGTACATGGTATGCAAATTTACTATATTTTCGGTTATCAGGTACAACTCGCAATAATTAAATCCATGGTAATTAAAAAATACCAAACGGGGCTTTATTTATATATGATAGGGGAGTTGTGTGGTTGAATGAAAGCCGCATCTCAATATAAAGATGACCGGTTGCAAACTAGCTGCAGGGTTAGGGCTTCTTTGATTCAAAGGAATTGCATATGATTTTTAGAGGATTTAGATCCTTAGGATTTTTTTTTGATGGTCGTTTGATTCGTAGGATTGGCATCCTTAGAATTTTTTCCATAGGGTCCATTTATACTACATTTTAGAGGAAAATTTCCATCCACTCAAATCTCTTTATAGAATTTCTTGTTTTTCCTACGCTATCAAACATTCTTTCAAATTTTGCATGGTACTATAGGACATGCCATTCCATTTCTGCATTTTGCCTATTTCTTTGTTCTGAAAATCCCGCCAATCAAAGATGCCCTTAGCATTTTTAGAGAAGCTCTCTGTAGTGTGGTGATGTTTTGACTAACGAGAAGGGAGCCGCTCGGAGTAATATCATCAGTGTTACTTAAACTTACCATCAATGTTTACTTTAATGCCTAACTTGAAAAATACGCCGAACTGATTTTAGAACTTGATACGAGCGTGCAAATACAATGCTAATCCAATCCGTATACATATAATGCATTGAGATGGCATCGTATTTTAATTAGCATTATGTACGTCTCCATGATCACTGGAGGGCCCCACATGTTAGAGTAAAGGAAACTTAAACGATAAAAACGGACCAATGAGTTCAACATGTTAGACTAAGGACTCGAACATACGAGCTTATGCTAGCTAACAGTAGAAATTGTCCCCGCCACTACCCGAACATACGAGCTTAGTCTAGCTAACGCCGACGGCAATCAATACACCAATCCTGTTTTAATGTCAACTTAGGATAATGATTCTCAAGACTCACTATTATATGCTTTTTTCGGAAGCGTGGGCCTTGTGTGTTAGGCCCAACCACCGAACAGCCGGTCTGGCGGCTTCTACTCGGTTTCGGCCTAGCCTCAAAAAAAAAAAAAATACTCGGTTTCGGCCAGCCCGCAGTTCGGTCGTGGCCTCGCCGGCGATCCCGCCGGCGGAAGCCGTATCAGCTTCTCGCCCGCTCGCCGCCCGACCAAGAGGCACCGCGAGGTATTCTTCCTGTTCCCGTCGCTAGTCTACGGAACGGCTCCGCCGGCGCATCGTCGTGTGTCCGGTGGCCAGCCATGGCTGTGCGCGGCCGCCTCTCATTCCTGCTCGCCGGCGTCAGAAGTGTCCGTGCTTCCCTCCGTCCTTGCTGCTTCGCGGGCCGAGCAGGTGCGCTCAGATTTCTCCCGCCCTACTCTACTGCACTGTACTGTACTGTACCGACAGTTCATGTATATATGGGCTTGGCGCTAGGCGAAATCAATACTAGCTGCGGTGCCAACTTAACTGACATAGCAATTAGGCATTGCCAGGATTGGTTCCTGAGTATTGCTTGTCACAGCTTATTGTTTTGGACTGCGATATGCCCACTGATTTACTCGAATTGCGTGGTTAGTTTCGTCTCTAAATAAATACAGAAATGGCCACACATCTGAAGAAGCACGCCTGTTTTGCAGTGACTCGTAGCACACATTATTGTAGGAACTCCTACCAAACTACTTGAAGTATGTCAGGAACGGTGTAATGGTTGGGGCAGGGGTAGGAAGGACAATATTTAGTTTTATATATCGTTGCACTTGCACAACCCTCTTAAGAACGGATACAGATTTGTTAGTATAAATACTGTTTCTAGAAGTGGGGAAAATCTGTACCACAATTAGCATTATTTGGTATATTGTGACTGCAGTGCAGTGGTTGCATACACGGTTTCATCTCTTTTTTACCAAGTCAGATGTGCAACCGTTTCATGCTGGCTCTATCTTAATTTTAGTCTTCTTCATACAACTAAAACCATCAAAGTAAATGTCGCCGATCGCAATTTAGTGAATTTGCCATCAACCACTGGCTCAGTTCTTGCACCAGGATCCGCTGAAAAAAATGGTTATGCCTAATCAAAGAACTCAAGTCAATCTCATTCAAGAATGTCATATGCTGTTACATCCTTCCTATATGTGCTGTACATTACAAACAGAGATATCGTACAAGGCCTGCGGCGCCTCCATCTGCACCCCTACAAACCTTGCTGGCTTGTTTTACCATCTGCTCGTCTCAGAAGCCATTTTAGCTATTCTCTACTTGTTTTACCTCTTCAGGTTCGCTTAGGCTAATTTCAGCTTCTCTTATGCTAATTTCTTTGTCAAAAACGGGAACTGATATAGGTAGAGGCTCAATGTCATCCGGAGGATCATAGTTTGGATCAGCAAGAAATGTAAGGGCCGTGACTACATCACTGATTAGTGGACGACTGCTTGCTTCTTCTTGTAGGCACATTGATGAAATTGCAAGTGCCTGATATAGACCTTTCAGGGGGTACTTGCTGTCAAGCAATGGATCAGCCATCTTGGTAAACTTCTTCTTATCCTTGAAGAGTGGCGCTGCCTGCAGATATAGTAGCATCTTAATCCCAAACCGCATGGGCAATATTTATATCTGAAGTATGAGCTATTTTACCTGGTTATTGCAATCTAATATGACTACTAAGTGAAAAATTCAAGGCTATACTATTTCTTGGTCAAGTAGATGTAAATCTTACCCAGTGGACAAGAATTTGCTCGCGAGTCGGTTTCGTGGTGTCGATTGCTCGTCTCCCAGTGATGAGCTCCAAGAGAACTACACCAAAGCAATATATGTCTGACATCTTTGTTAACTTGCCACTCATGGCGTACTCGGGAGCGCAGTATCCGTACGTGCCCATCACCCTTGTGGTGACATGAGTTTTGTCGCCGACTGGGCCAAGCTTTGCAAGGCCAAAATCTGCCAATTTTGCACTGAAGTTCCCGTCCAAGAGAATATTTGATGCCTTGAGATCACGGTATACCACCGGTGGATTGGCCACCTCATGCAAGTACTCAAGGCCTCTGGCAGCACCAACTGCAATCTTCATCCGTGTATGCCAGGACAGCGGCTGAGATTTTGGAGTGAGATCTGCAGAATTCAATTACCAAATCAGCGTCAATACAAGATCATAATTTCTGATCTTTCGATTCCGCGGAATATGTTCGAGGACCACAGCATTGTTGTTTTGTATTACCTAGGAGATGATCTTGCAAAGAACCGAGTGGCATATACTCGTACACTAGAATCTTTTGGTCACATTCGGTGCAGTACCCGAGCAAGGTGACAAGGTTTGGGTGATGAAGGAGGCTCAGCATCAGCACCTCGACAAGGAACTCACGGTTCCCTTGCAACCCATCCTTGTCCAGCTGCTTAACCGCTATGACCTACGTATGCACATAATTTGCATCAGAAACATGTTGCTGCTGTATGTGGCATAGCATCTTGAGGTGCTAACTTAATGAAACATAGAATAGGAAGCTGGGAGAAGGAATGCTTATTACTTCCATGGTCTCTGGAATGTATCCTCTGTACACCCTCCCAAAGCCACCTTCTCCCAGGAGATTCTCCTGGCTGAAAGAATTGGTCGCGTCTGACAGTTGACTGTGCGTAAACACTCTACTAGGAATGTTGTGGTTGCCGATCCGTAGTATTTCCACTGCCGCAGCCCTGGCCTTGGGACTATCTGCATTTAATATTTCCGCTCAGTCAGAAATGATTAGTTAATCGCACAAACATGAATTTCTAATCCAGGATTACAAATTTCAGGGTGAAAGTAGGTCCAAGAAGAGGGCAATGCACATACAACTTCCGTGAACATCACTCATTTGTTGTTGCAATGTGTTTGAACAAAAAAAAAAAATCTTACCGCCAGATTTCCTAAGTACCTGAATGCTCTCTCACATATCTGTGTTGCGCAAATGTTCATTGATAAATTGATATCGACATGCATTGCTGAATTTAGTCTCTGCAAAGATGGATAATGAGATGATGGAAGGCATTACTTGGGAGTGAAATTTCTTTCACAAGGGTGGCCAACTGTTCGTTCTTGGCCTTCTTCTTTCTCCAAATTTTCTTCTTGAACCACCTTTTCTTGTCTGGTTCAGAGCTCTCTGCCACGTTCTTCCGCTTCTTCTTTGTCTCTGATGTTAACGGCTCCTCCGATTCATGTGACGCCATGCCACAAAAACCGCGCCCCCATTTCCTCTTTGTTTTCTTTGTCTCTGATGTCGACGTCTCTTGCCCAGCCTCCCTCTTCGTCCTGCCGCAGACACCGCGGATCCATGAACAGCAGCACGCGCAGCTCAAGATGCGCATGCTGCTGCATCTCACAGCGCGAAGACCACGCGCCCACGAGCAGCAGCACCCCATCGAATTGCAGCGAAGACCACGCGCCCACGAGCAGCAGCACCCCATCGATTTGCCGCGAAGACCACGCGCCCACGGGCAGCAGCACCCCATCGGATTGGCGCGAAGACCACGCGCCCACGAGCAGCAGCTCCCCATCGAATTGCTGGATCGACGCAAGAGTGGGCTAGCACTCTCTTGCCGATCATTACGATCACCGGATAAGAATTTTCACCGGCGGCAAGAAGGAGCGGCAGGAGGCACAGGTGAGCGCACAATTTTTCTCTCGCATCCCTAGTCTCACCCGAAGGATGCGGTGGTTTCCTTTTCCCTTGGAGGCTTGCTTGGATGATGATAGGTCTGAAGCCAAGTAGCCATTTTTGGTCTGTTCTTTTTTTCTTCTTCTAATTGTTATTAGTTTTAGCTTGGGATATTGCCACGCCCTCTTTTCCGCATGCAAAATAAAGGAGTCTGTTCGCATTCAGTGGCTGACAATGAGCTGAGACATGTAGCACATACTATATATAGCACCAGTTTTGTTCTTTTTTTAGATGGAGAAGCTTTTCATTTTGCATTATTGTTGGGTTTTACTCTAGTTACATGAAAAACTGTGATCACACGTCACGTTTATTGTATAGCTAAGGTGCATGCATGCCCAAGCACCATGCGAGCTGCCAGAGTTCTACTACTGGCTACTGGCTGGCTGACAGGGCGCCACCGCCCTCCAGCCGGCACATTGCCGGCAGCTGTGCCGCGAGCTGCTGCGCCTTTGCCACCTTTAGGCTGACCTCCGGCTGCTCCGCGCTAACATGGCATGGGCTGTCGTAGTACAACTCGTTGGACTGCTGATGACCATGGTGCAGAGACACGGTGGTTTGCTGGCCAGGGAAACCGCAAGGCTGCTTGCCGGGCTGCTGACCCTGGTGAGGGGAGACGATGGTGTGCTGACCCTGATGACGGGAGACAATGGTTTGCTGACCCTGGTGAGGGGAGATAGTGGTTTGCTGGCTAGGGAGGGACTGCTCTCCTCCCTGCGGTTGCTTCGTCGCTAACCCGCCGTGGAGCCTCCCCCCTTGCTGCTGCAGCGGAGAAGTTCCACCTGGGTAGTACCCTTGCCCTGGTTTTTGCTGTGTAGAAGCTCCACTCGGGTAGTACAACGACCCTAGCCCTTGCTCTTGTGAAGAAGCTTGGCACCCTTGCGCTTGCTGCTGTGGAGAAGATGTGCTGGGCTGGTATGCCCCTTGCACCGACCCTTGTGGAGAAGTTCCACTAGGCTGGTATCCTCGTTGCCCTTGTCCTGACTGCTGTGGAGAAGTTGCGCTTGGGTAGTATCCTTTTTGCCCTTGTCCTGGCTGTTGCAGAGAAATTGTACTTGGATAGTACCCTTGTTGCCCTTGTCCTAGTTGTTGCCCATGTCCTGGTTGTTGCACTTGTCCCGACTGTTGCGGAGAAGTTACAATTGGGTAGTACCCTTGTTGCCATTGCCCTGGTTGTTGCCCTTGTCCCGGTTGCCACGTAGAAGTTCCACTTGGGTAGTACCCTTGTTGCCCTTGTCCTGACTGCTGCGGAGAAGTTGCACTTGGGTAGGACCCTTGTTGCCCTTGTCCCGACTGTTGTGAAGAAGTTGCACTTGGGTACCCTTGTTGCCCTTGTCCTAGTTGTTGCTCTTGTCCCAGTTGTTGCCCTTGTCCCGACTGCTGTGGAGAAGTTGTACTTGGGTACCCTTGTTGCTCTTCTCCTGGCTGCTGTCCTAATTGTTGTGGAGAAGTTGCACTTGGGTAGTATCCTTGTTGCCCTTGTCCTGGTTGTTGCCATTGTCCTGACTGATGCGAGGAAGTTGTAGTTGGGTAGGACCCTTGTTGCCCTTGCCCTTGTCCTGGCTGTTGCAGAGAAGTTGCACTTGGGTAGGATCCTTGTTGCCCTTGTCCTTGTTGTCCTTGTCCTGATTGTTGCGAGGAAGTTGTACTTGGGTGGTACCCTTGTTGTCCTTGTCCCGGCTGCTGCGAAGACGTTGCACTTGGGTAACCTTGTTCTGTTTGTTGTCCTTGTCCTGGCTGCTGCTGGAAAGTTGTGCCCAGATAGAACCCTTGTTGCCCTTGTCCTGGATGCTGCGCGGATGTTGCACTTGGATAGGACTCAACTTGCCCTTGTCCTGACTGCTGCGGAGATTTTGCACCTGGGTAGGATCCTTGTTGCCCTTGTCCTAGCTGTTGCGAAGAAGTTTCACTTGGGTAGGACCCTTGTTTCCCTTGTCCTGGCTGTTGCAAGGAAGTTTCACTTGGGTAGTATCCTTGTTGCCCTTGCCATTTTCCTGGCTGCTGCAGAGAAGTTGCACTCGGGTAAGACCCTTGTTGCCCTTGCCCTGGTTGTTGCCCTTGCCCTGGTTGTTGCGGAGAAGTTGCACTTGGGTAGGAACCTTGTTGCTCTTGTCCTGTTTGCTGCGGAGAAGTTGCACTCAGATATGACCCTTGATGCCCTCCTCCTGGTTGTTGTCCTTGTCCTGGTTGTTGTGGAAAAGTTGCACTTGGGTAGTACCCTTGTTGCCCTTGTCCTGGCAGTTGGAGGGAAGTTTCACTTGGATAGTACTCTTGTTGCCCGTGCGGTAGTTGTTTCCCTTGGCCTGGCTGTTGCGCAAAAGTTGCACTCGGATAGGACCCTTGTTGCCCTTGCCCTGGTTGTTGCGCTTGTCCTGACTGCCATAGAGAAGTTGCACTTGGGTAGGATCCTTGTTGCCCTTGCCCTGGCTGTTGCTCTTGTCCTGGCTGTTGCAGAGAAGTTGCACTTGGGTAGGATCCTTGTTGCCCTTGCCCTAGCTGTTGCGCTTGTCCTGGCTGCTGCAGAGAAGTTGTACCTGGATAGGATTCTTGTTGTTCTTCTCCTGGCTGTTGCGAGGAAATTGCACTTGGGTAGTACCCTTGTTGCCCTTGCCCTAACTGTTGCCCTTGTCCTGGCTGTTGCGGGAAAGTTGCACTCGGATAGGACTCTTGCTGCCCCGGTCCTGGTTGTTGTCCTTGTCCTGCCTGCTGCGGGAAAGTTGCACTTTGGTAGGACCCTTGTTGTCCTTGTCCTGGCTGCTGCACGGAAGTTTCACTTGGGTAGGATCCTTGTTGCCCTTGTCCTGGCTGCAGCAGGGAAGTTTCGCTTGGGTAGTACCATTGTTGCCCTTGCCCTAGCTGTTGCCCTTGTCCTGGCTGCTGTGGGAAAGTTGCACTTGAATAGGACCCCTGCTGCCCCTGTCCTGGTTGTTGTCCTTGTCCTGACTGCTGCGGAAAAGTTGCACTTGGATAGGACCCTTGCTGCCCTTGTCCTGGTTGTTGCTCTTGTCCTGGCCGTTGGGAAGAAGTTACACTTGGATAGTACCCTTGTTGCCCTTGCCCTGACTGTTGCCAAGAAGTTTGGCCTGGATAGTACCACTCCCACCATCCTCCTTGCTGCACTGGCCGTGCGGTCCCGCCGGGGTAGAAGGACCCTCCCTTTGATTGCACCACGCTTTGCTGCTCGTATCGCCTCGCGACCTGGCTGACGGCGGCGGGGCGGCACTCGGGGCTGACGTCCCGAAGCTGCTGGCAGCACCGCATTTGGAGCCCCCTGTTCCATGGCAGCTGGCCGACCAGCTGTTGGTCCACGACCAGCCGGCACGCCTCGAGCGAGCTCTCCTGGAGCTCGCGCTCACACTGTAGCTGCCCAGAGCGGTTGTGACCGAAAATGCTATTCTCAGTGGCCTCACCTTCAGCCGCGATGAGAGCCACGAGGGCGACGACTACCGCCGCAAAGAGGACCAGCTGCTTAGCCATCTCGGTGGACTGTCAATGAATCGATCTCTAGTTTGTGGTGCTCGGTGTTCTCGGTGATGATGAGATTGTGGAGATTGGCTGGGCTTTTATAAGGACGAGGTGAAGGTTCAGGATCATGGCTGCGTGCACGACGAGGTTAGTTTAGCCTAAGAAGAAACAGGAGAGGAACAAAATCGGCCGGAAAAGCGCAGTTTGCCAACACAAAAGAAGCTGGATAAGCGAGACGCAATTGGAGCTTTGCAAAACAGATTTTTGGACGGTCTGCTAAAGCCACGTAATCGGTTTAATCCTAGTTCTGGGGTACCGTGTTTGCACAAGTGTGCACGTTTGTATCTTGGTCTGTTCTTTTCATCTACGATAAGTGATTATCCTTCTTAGGTTTGGCAGAATATGTGTTTGTTAAATCATCTTTCCAAAAGCTCATTTCAGGTTTTGTTGCTTGTCATGTAGTTCCCTTTCCAGGCAACACAAATCCATGCTATGACACACAACATCTATCCAGTGATGCACAACATTCATCCGTGGTACGACGCACCGTAGAATTTTTGGACGTATGGAAACATCTTGTTTCCGTGACAAAACTCAACCAACTGAAACCTTTGGTCAGTCATGTCTGAAATTAACATATGATCTTCAGAGAAAATTCGCGTCAAATAGTTTGATTTACACCAAAATAGGGAAATTTTCCACTTCCCAAATGAGTTCGATTAATGTAGATTTCATTGTCCATTAATACTCCTCCTATGTTTAAACCATTATATTCTTCTACGATCTCCGTGTGTTTCTCCCCTGCCCCTTTTTTTAAAAAAAAAGGAGGTTAAACCCCCGACCTCTGCATCAATCGATGCATACAACCATCTTTATTAATTATTCTACAAAGGTCTGACAAGAAAATACATCAAGCCATCCGAAGCCACCACTCACACCTACAAACTCGATAATGTGGAGTGCTCTCACCCCCCATATATAAAACCGGTGTCGTCGCTGATCCATCCACATAACGTATCGGGACCAACAGCCGGTGCAACAGACCTAAAACGCGCACCACATGCACATGTTTTAGAAGCCAGAAGCCGTCATCATCCTCGAATCGCTGACCCATCTTCAAGATAGAGATCCGCATCATCCTTGACAGTCCAGACATCCGTCGACGCCACCACGACGCCCAACAACACCATCTCCCTGCGTGCATTCATCCAGACACGAAGACTCCGGAAGATCTGTCGTGCGTAGCACCTATCGACCAGGCATGACACATCGTAGCACCTGTCGGCCAGGCATGACTTGACATCTCCACCAAAGCTCTGTGCAAGACTTAGCCGTCCACCTCCTGCCTCTATCTTCCAGTGCTGCTCCACAAACGATACTCCCAAGAGAGTAACGACACCGAAGTACCG
The DNA here is from genome assembly GCA_022496015.1 of Hordeum marinum. Taxonomy (NCBI): domain Eukaryota; kingdom Viridiplantae; phylum Streptophyta; class Magnoliopsida; order Poales; family Poaceae; genus Hordeum; species Hordeum marinum. The sequence goes on from CM039672.1 coordinate 396,288,441, forward strand.
CCATCGTCCGATCTGGATGACCAGATCTTAGGGTTTCCCTCGAAGCAGCACGAGTGGGTTGACAGAAGTTACACGACGATGCCTTCATCAAGGTAACGACGCGAGACGCCGCCATCGCCCGCCATTGGCTCAGTTTTCACCGGCAACTCTGTCTCCCCAACTCGCAGCTGGGACTAGATGACAGATCCGGAGATCCGACCATCCAGCCTCAGGCTGACTATCTCCGGCAAAGGAGACGACCACCACCGCCACGCCCAGGGCCGAAGCCCCGATGTCCTCGTAATGCAGGTCGATCCCAGGGGCTGCCTGCCGTTGACGGAACGGTATACGACATCAGCATGTGCAGCCCGCATGAAGCCCATCTGGACCCAGATCGGGTGCCCAAGCCGCCGCCGCAGTACCAGTCGCCGAACGCCGCCGCCGCATGCCTGGCCGCCGCCGCCCCGCACCACTGCTGTAGATCCAGCCATCGCAGACCGCCGTCGTCCTGACCGAGTCTTTGGCGAGGAGAAACGCCGCCGCCGCCGCTCTGCCTTGCCTGTCTGCTTGTCCATTGTCTTTCCCTGGCCTCCGTAGACGATGCACTTCTCTCCTTGGCCTTACCACTGGCTCACGCCATCACTAATACAAGAAGCAGATCGCGCGCTGTCAATATATGAAATGTTAATGGTGATCCAGTTAAAACTGCTTGCAAAAATCTTCACAGGGTACTAAAAACAATACATTATACTCCAAGCAGATAATTCAGTTTAGATTCAATGTTCCTTTCATGGATTATGCAAGCGATAGAAACATGTCGAATTTTGGTGGGAGTAACATAGCCTAAGCATTGATATAAAAGCCTCTTTGTCTTCATCTAACAAATTCATCTAAATCAAAATCAAAGTTACAACTCCACGTCTACAGTTGGACATGCCCTGGCTAACAACATGTCTAGAGTTCAACATTCAACATTTCCATGTTATTTCGGTTAGTTAGCAGTGCCTCCAGATTTAGCATTTCTGTGTTGTCCCAGTGTGCTTGCACTGATATTTCACCTCTAGTTGCCTGACTACAATGTCCATGGTCGAGAAAGAGTCCACACTTAACTCTTGGCAAGAGAACATTCTTAATCAATCACAGACATTTCCCCTGTGATAAACATTTCCTGTAAATTACCACGTGACAACCATGGTCAGCACAGTATACTACATTGATGTATGGGATCTTTAGTATTCCTTATTATTAATTTTGTCCCCTATGCTCAATTTTGGGATCTGCAATTTACCAGTTTACACGGCTTTATTTTTTTGTAAGCATACAAATATATTGCCTTTTCCTTACTTCCCTTTTGTTTCAACTCTGAGCAACGCAGTTTAGAGTAGCGTCTCTATTTTCTAGATCATTGTTTTTTTCTTTCCGAAACTCCGCCTATGTTGTCTCAACATAGCCGGTCCCAAGCCCGGGTAAAGGAGGAGGGTTGTGATAGGCTTGGCGAGCCAACGTGAAAACCCAGCCACTCTTATGGAGATGAAACCCAAAAGATTTTCGTTGGGGCGTAACCCTCTCAGCGACGCGCCACATAGGAACCCGGGTGTGGTGGAAAATGGGCAAGGGCCGGGCCGTCACCCCCCAGGTGGCGCGCCGTATCGTGATCTGGATACGGTCGCAAGTGAGCGAGGATCGGGTCGTCGCATCCTTAGTGGCGCGCTACATCGGCGCCCGGGTGTAGTGGAAAATGAGCGAGGGTCTTCGCATTTGACTCGACGAGTGCGAAGGGTAAGGAAGCTAGCCGAGCCTAGGAGGATTCGATTAGGTAGCTGGAACGTAGGGTCTCTGACAGGTAAGCTTCGGGAGGTAGTTGATTCAGCGGTGAGGAGAGGCATTGATATCCTTTGCGTCCAAGAGACCAAATGGAGGGGACAGAAGGCGAAGGAGGTGGAGGGTACCGGCTTCAAGCTGTGGTACACGGGGACGGTGGCAAACAGAAATGGAGTAGGCATATTGATCAGCAAGAGCCTCAAGGATGGAGTGGTAGACGTCAAGAGACGTGGGGACCGGATTATCCTGGTCAAGCTGGTAGTTGGGGACTTAGTCCTCAACGTTATCAGCGCTTATGCCCCACAAGTAGGCCACAATGAGAACACCAAGAGGGAGTTCTGGGAAGGCCTGGAGGACTTGGTTAGGAGTGTACCGATCGGCGAGAGGCTCTTCATAGGAGGAGACCTCAATGGCCACGTGGGCACAGCTAACACATGTTTTGAAGGGGTGCATGGTGGATTTGTCTATGGCATCAGGAATCAAGAAGGAGAAGATGTCTTAAGCTTTGCGTTAGCCTATGACATGATCGTAGCTAACACCTTCTTTAAGAAGAGAGAATCACATCTAGTGACTTACAGTAGTGGGCAGCACTCTAGCCAGATTGATTTCATTCTCTTGAGAAGAGAAGACAGGCGTGCATGCCTAGACTGTAAGGTGATACCTGGAGAGAGTGTTGTCCCCCAGCATAAGCTTGTGGTTGCTGACCTCCGTTTTCGGATTCGTGTCCAGCGGGACAAGCGTGCCAAAGTCGCTAGAACGAAGTGGTGGAAGCTCAAGGGGGAGGTAGCTCAGGTGTTCAAGGAGAGGGTCATTAAGGAGGGCCCTTGGGAGGAAGGAGGTGATGCAGACAACATGTGGATGAAGATGGCGACTTGCATTCGTAAGGTGGCCTCAGAGGAGTTTGGAGTGTCCAGGGGAAGTAGAAGAGAAGCTAAAGATACCTGGTGGTGGAATGATGTTGTCCAGAAGGCAATCAAGGAGAAGAAAGATTGTTTCAGACGCCTATATCTGGATAGGAATGCAGACAACATAGAGAAGTACCAGATGGCAAAGAAGGCCGCAAAGCGAGCTGTGAGTGAAGCAAGGGGTCGGGCGTATGAGGACCTCTACCAAAGGTTAGACACGAAGGAAGGCGAAAGGGACATCTATAAGATGGCCAAGAGCCGAGAGAGGAAGACGAGGGATGTTGACCAAATCAAGTGCATCAAGGACGAAGCAGATCAACTCCTGGTGAAGAACGAGGAGATTAAGCATAGATGGCGGGAGTACTTTGACAAGTTGTTCAATGGGGAGAGTGAGAGCTCTACCATTGATCTGGATGACTCCTTTGATGATACTAGCAGGCGTTTTGTGAGGCGAATCCAAGAGCCGGAGGTCAAGGAGGCTTTAAAGAGGATGAAAGGAGGTAAGGCGATGGGCCCCGATTGTATCCCCTTTGAGGTGTGGAGAGGCCTCGGGGACATAGCGATAGTATGGCTAACCAAACTTTTCAACCTCATTTTTCGGGCAAACAAGATGCCAGAAGAATGGAGACGGAGTATATTAGTAACAATCTTCAAGAACAAGGGGAATGTTCAGAGTTGTACTAATTACCGTGGAATTAAGCTGATGAGCCATACAATGAAGCTATGGGAGAGAGTCATTGAGCACCGTGTAAGAAGATTGACAAGCGTGACCAAAAATCAGTTTGGTTTCATGCCTGGGAGATCGACCATGGAAGCCATTTTCTTGGTACGACAACTTATGGAGAGATATAGGGAGCAAAAGAAGGACCTGCATATGGTGTTCATTGACTTGGAGAAGTCCTATGATAAGATTCCGCGGAATGTTATGTGGTGGGCCTTGGAGAAACACAAAGTCCCAACAAAGTACATTACCCTCATCAAGGACATGTATGATAATGTTGTGACAAGTGTTCGAACAAGTGAGGGCGACACTAACGACTTCCCAATTAAGATAGGACTGCATCAAGGGTCAGCTTTGAGCCCTTACCTTTTTGCCTTGGTGATGGATGAGGTCAAAAGGGATATACAAGGAGATATCCCATGGTGTATGCTCTTTGCGGACGATGTGGTGCTAGTCGATGAGAGCCGGACGGGGGTTAACAGGAAGTTGGAGTTGTGGAGGCAAACCTTGGAATCGAAAGGTTTTAGACTTAGTAGGACTAAAACCGAGTACATGAGGTGCGCTTTCAGTACTACTAGGAACGAGGAGGGGGAGGATGTTAGCCTTGATGGGCAAGTGGTGCCTCAGAAGGACACCTTTCGATATTTGGGGTCAATGTTGCAGAAGGATGGGGATATCGATGAAGATGTGAACCATCGAAATAAAGCCGGATGGATGAAGTGGCGCCAAGCTTCTGGCATTCTTTGTGACAAGAGGGTGCCACAAAAGCTAAAAGGCAAGTTCTATAGGACGGCAGTTCGACCCGCAATGTTGTATGGCGCTGAGTGTTGGCCGACTAAAAGGCGACATGTGCAACAGTTAGGTGTGGCGGAGATGCGCATGTTGAGATGGATGTGTGGTCACACAAGGAAGGACCGCATCCGGAATGATGATATACGGGATAAAGTTGGGGTAGCGCCAATTGAAGAGAAGCTTGTCCAACATCGTTTGAGATGGTTTGGGCATATTCAGCGCAGGCCTCCAGAAGCCCCAGTGCACAGCGGACGGCTTAAGCATGCTGATAATGTCAAAAGAGGCCGGGGTAGACCGAACTTGACATGGGAAGAGTCTGTAAAGAGAGATCTGAAGGACTGGAGCATCACTAAAGAACTAGCCATGGACAGGGGTGTGTGGAAGCTTGCTATCCATGTGCCAGAACCATGAGTTGGTCGCGGGATCTTATGGGTTTCACCTCTAGCCTACCCCAACTTGTTTGGGACTAAAGGCTTTGTTGTTGTTGTTGTTGTTGTTGTTGTTGTTGTTGTTTTTTTCTTTCCGAAAAAGAGAGTCAATCATTGCGAAATTTACAATAATCCAACATGTCTAAATGGTATATAAAGAAGATAAAAAACATTGATAAAAAAGTAAGCAGCAAATCCTAAGCATTGATAAAAAGAAGGAAAAATATTCAGGAAAGAAACAGACTGTTTGGACACTTGGGAATACTTTACTACGACAGGACCTTGCTCTTCTTGAACACAGGGTTAAACAGAAGAACCGAAAGTGATGTTCTAATCCTGAGCTCATGTGAGCTCAAGTGAACAGTTAAATCAATTTTTTTTGAAAACAACTTAAAAAAATCGTGATTTTTGTATGTCAAACATTGACAAATGTTTTCATAGCTTGTAAAATTTCATCATGGAACGACATTCGTAGAAAACATGGCAAAAACAAAAAACAAAATCCATGCTCCAAAATGCGTTTGAAAGTAACCTTTTGGAGCATTGATTTTTTTGTGCCTCATTTTCCAGGAATGTCATCTAGTGATGAAATTTTGCAAGCTATGAAAACATTTGTCAATGTTTCACACAAATAAAATTCAGTTTTTTAAGTTTTTTCAATTTCTTTTGATTTTACTGTTTACCCAAGCTCAGCTTGGAATCAAAACAACCAACTCAGTATACCGAAATCAAAAAGGAAAAGAAAACCCTCAGTATACCCGAAAAGGATGGAATGAGTCCAGGGCCGGCCCTGGCATGTGAGGGGCCCCGGTGCAAGATAACAAACAGGGGCCTCTTACACTCACAATACAATTACAAAATAATAGTATGTTTCTTTCCATTTCAGCTGTTAACCAATATCATTCCTCAAAAAAAATGTTAACACGTACTAGAAAATCACAAAAACAAAATTCAAACTTTCAGGAATACATCTCAAAAGAAAAACTACTAATTATTATCACGTCTAAGCACAAAACACTTACTTTTCCAAATAAGCATCAAACACTTGGAACAGTTGGTCTAAAAAATACTTTCAAATCCTTTACTTGTTCTCTCCTTTTGTATTTTTCACTTCTAAGGAAACAAATTCCCGCAAAATAATAAACAAAACTTTAACTAGAATATCTTTGTGGCTGAACTGGATTGGTCAACACGTGTTACAGTGTACTTTAGTTAAGATGACGAACAAATCCCAAAATCGATCGGGCGCTAGTCACACAGGCCAGTGTTACTCGTCTTGTTTCTTGTACTCAAAGGGCCCGATGTTTACTTATTTATTTTGGGCCTAAGAGTGTTGTTGTATCGAGGTTGCATCATGGGCTTGGGTTGAATATTAAGTAGCAGGCTGGTTGATTCTATTATATGTAAATGCTATTTACTGGTAGTAAGTATGACGTGAGCACGTGAGCTGGGGCCCTGAGCCGTGGGGGCCCTGTGCAGCCGCACCGGCTGCACATGCTCAGGGCCGGCACTGAATGAGTCCAAACTTTAGATAATTGCAGTACCCATGATCTATGTGATGTTACCTAAGACTGGAATTTGATACGCTTAGATCCTTACATTTTATTTTCTGCTCTCTAAACCTTTTAATATATTAATGAAAAATACCGTAGAACCATTGTTCTACAGTTAGAGGTTCAAATAAATAAATAAGCAACAACACAATTCGTTATTCGTGTGGATTGAGAATAGAAACATAACTCGCATCCATCCCAGAAACCAAACTAAAAAATATTGCATGCTGTGCATCAGACTGACATTTATAATAGGCTTGTCCAACATATTTTAGCTGCAACTTCTTTAGTATTCCCTATTAAGTAATTTTTTTGTCTTGTCATTCAACGTTGACACTTGGTGAAGCGACCTTTCACACGCCATTTCCATTGGATGGCCAAACTGTTTTAATCACAAAAGAACGTAGTAGTTTTTTCTTTTTTTTGCCTAAGCTCTACTGATATTTATGTTGAAAATTTTAAAGCATGCATGTTCATGTTCCAAAATGATTCCTTGATAAAAATGTGGTGTGCTGAAAAGAAAAAGAAAAGGACCACACTACGTAGCGGCGCCGCACAGGTGCCTTCCCGTGCGGCGGCAGCTAAAACACAGTGCCAGCTTGTTTAAACCGGTATGTTCGCTGGTGGCTTGGACGTACAACATCATTTCCCTTGTCGCTTTCACCTCTCAGCCCAGGCTACTTCTCTAAAACATTCACCCATCCCCAGCCGCTTTCACCCCAGTCCAGGCTTCTTCTTCTCCAATGCTTCTTCTTCGCCAAAAACTTCACCTGCCAGATTGAATATTCGATCCAGCTACTATCAGTGAACCTCACACCCTTCCCTCAAAACTTCTTAAAGAACAGATCCAGCTACCATGAATAAGAACCAAAAGGGGGAAACGAAGAAAACTTGACAGAACGAAGAACAAAAGTAGACGCCAAGATTGCTTTGATGTACTTATCTGCAGCCTAATTGCCAGATTATTGGGTTGCCAGATAAGTTGAGGAGCTTGCCATGCTTTTATTTTGCTGTACTACACCTAGTTTCCAAATTCATTTTGCTAACTTGTCAGATTAGATTTATCAAGTTGCCAGAAATAGTTGTCGAGCTTGCCATGCTTGGATATCCTATAGTTACCATATAAGTTTTCCGATAAAGAGTTGCCAGATTAGTAGCATGAACTAACCAGATTTGATGAACCAAATTTCCAGATTAATTTGCCGGGCTTGACATGGTTGGGTTTCTGTACTTGCCTTCCCCATAGTTGTCAGATTAGTAGCGTGAACTTCCCACATTCAGTGAACTAAATTTCCGGATTAATTTGGCCAGCTTGCCGTGCTCGAGGGGGACCTGGTTGTGAAAATCCCGTCGCTCAAATACACGGTGATAGAACCTTTGTAGACTGCTGCCAGCCCAACGAAACAACAACGCCTCGCTGGAGATCCAGACCACCATCAACCGCTCCTTATCAAAAGCTTGCCCAAAGATTTGAGAAGTCACCCCCTGCGGAAACCCACAAAAAGCCATTGGCGAACAGAGAATAGGCGTGTGGGAGGTGGTCGTGTACTCACCATAGGCAGAGACGAGCTCGTGTTGGGGCAGATCTGTGACTTGGGGCGGCGGATCGGCCGCTGGCGCGGGGATCTCTCGTTGTCGATGGAACCGAGGGTGAGGCATAAGGAGAGAGAGAGAGAGTGCGGAGTGGTAACGTCTTGTGGGCCCATTACGTGCGCAGGCTGCGTCCTCCCACCACACGGTAACACAGGGTCATACGATACACGCACGAATCGCTGCGCGTGCCGCCGCACGGGACGGACGAGGTGTGGCGTTGTAACTTAGATTTTCCCAAAAGAAAAAGCGATCATCCGTAATTCCAAATAGTGATGTGCTCTCGGGCTGCAAATAATAGCATTTTCCCATGGAGTTTTCAAGATTTATTTGGTATTCCTGCGCCGTGTACATGTATACACGAGTTACTTCTTTTCAGAGTTTTTGTGAATCTCACATTTTAAATTTTGATAGCAAAAGAATTACGGGAGTCAGAAGCAAAAAGTAATTAACCGGTTCTGCCAGTAAATCCATTTCATTATTCATTGATTTTTTATTATGGCTGTCATTTCCGCATGGAGGATTGTGATTACAGGTCACACTTATTAGGAGAGCTCACACATTACATCGACCAATCAGCTACAGCTAGCCTAGTACTGGTCGGCGGAGAAGAGGCTACACTCCTGGGGCTCGATCCGGCACGCGGTCGGTATCCGCACCTTCGTCAACCTCACGCGACCGGCCTGCGGCTTCTGCTGCGCCCTCTCGCCGGAGAACCCTTCTCCCTGCTGCCGCGGCGGCCTCTTGCGACAGAGCACCTGTCCTTGCTGCTGACCACCACGCCCCACGGTCACGCCATGGTAGCCTCCTCCCTGCTGCTGGCTTCCTCCTGTTTCAGTGCCATACTGCCCCCCTTGTACCTCCGGCTGCTGCTCCGCCGCGGACTCGCCGGAACATCCCTGCTCCCCCGGCGAGCCGTGGTGCCCTTCTCCCAGCGGCGGCATGGACTGCTCGTAGTCCCGCACCATGCCACGGAGGGCGGCGCAGCGGCACTCGCGGCTGACGCTCTCGAGCTGCTGGCAGCACCGCTCCCTGGCGCCCCACTGGGCTTGAAACAGCGGGAAGCCGATGGCGCCCTCGCCGGCGCGGCCGGTCAGCTGCTGCTCGAGGATCTGCCGGCACGCGAGGAGCGTCTTCTCCTGGACCTCGCCCCGGCACCGCGCGTCCGTGAGGTTCTGCTTGAGCACGCCTTGGGCGGCGGAGACGGCCACCAGGGCCGCCAGGAACACCGCGAAGAAGAGGACGAACTTACCCATATCGATTTCAGTACGAAATGTGGTTGCCTCCTCGTTCGTGGTTGATTGAAGTGTGGTGAGATGTTGAAGAGACTGAGGTTGATTGATTGAAGCTGAGACGATCACGTTGGATTGGAGTGACAAATTTTGGAGCTTGCTAACAGATTTTCCGGATGATCTTAGATGAGCTGGAAAGTTGCTTTTACCGCCAACACTCTTATCATGTTGCAGGGATGTACTCAGCATGTAAGAGCATCTACAACGAGGGTTTACAAATTCAGGCTTTTAAATGCCCACGAACATGTCCCAGGGTGTCCACTGACAGCGTCGTGGGATCAAGAAGATGCGTCTAGAGGAGGGGAGGAGGGGTGAATAGGCTACTTGACCAAATAAAACCTAATCTTGTTAAAATTTTATTGGTTCGACAAGTTTTAGCAATTCTATAAAATCTATTATATCCTATACATGCAAGTCTACGAGTATGGCAGCGGTAAGTAAAGACATGCAAGTGTAAGTAGAGGAGTAGAGATAGAAAGATTAAACGCAATGATGGAGACTTCAATCCACAAAGGGTAACGGTTATGCGAGTCCACAGAGGGTTACACCATAAGGGGTCCACGAAAAAACAACCTTGTCTATTTCATCATGGCTCACGTCCACGAAGGGTTAACCTTACTCGGGGTACATTTTCACGAAGTAGGCAATCTCCTTGCCCTTACAAACTTCTTGGTTCAACTCCATACGATTTGGAGGCTCCCAAACGACACCTAACCAATCTAGAAGACATCAGTCTTCAAAATATAATAGATGTGGTATAGATGATGAACTCCTTACTCTTGTGCTTCAAAAGATAGTCTCATCGACACTCAATCACCCTCTCACAGAATTTGGCTTGATAGAAGAGATTAATTGGGTGGAAAGCAACTTGGGATGCTAGAAATCAAGATTCATATGGTTGGAATGGAAGATCTTCATCTCAACATATAAGTAGGTGGTTGTCTCTCAGAAAGTGAATGGTGAAAATGTTTGCTTGTTCTTAGTGCTCTCTCTCCGAATGAGAGGAAGGTGGAGGGATATATATAGCCATCTCCAAATTCAATCGTTACAACATTATTGCCCAACTCAGTGAAACCCGAGTAAAAACTCGGTTGCACCGACTAGCGCAAAATGATCTAACTTCAGGCTTTTCGGTGAGACTGATATACAACATTTCGGTGAGTCTGATTCAATCGGTCTACGCAATTTCACTGGCTCGGTGAGACCAATTTGTAAAAGAAAAAGGTCAATTTTCAACCTTGAACTTGTAAAGCTTAGCTAAATCAACCTCAAACTCCGAATCCCAGGAGTTGACACCCTGAACTTATCAATCCCGGTCTAACTCGAACCCCGGAGATGTTTGGTGCACCCAGAAAGCAATGACCATGGGATTACATATCTGATGTAGCTCCTTTGATGGGCCGGCCAGCCTGCAAAATAGTCTCGATTTTTTTACGAATTTTAAAAATGAGCATGATATTGAAAAATGTTCACAAATCGGAAAAATTGAAAATCCAAAAAAAACTTCATAAGTTTGTAAAAATGTTCATGAACTTATTTTTTACACAAATCTGGAAACAAATTAGGAAATAAAACATATTCTGGAATTTGAAAACTTCAGAGGTTCGTAAAAATGTTCACTAACACAAAAAAGTACACAAATTTGAAAATGTTTCTTGCATTTGAAAAACATTCATGAATTTCAAAAAGGTTTCGAATATTAAGAACTGTTCATGAATTTGAAAAAAGAACACAAAATATGATAAGAAAACAGTTTATAAGTTTTCTCAAACATTTTCTTGATTTTTTTAGTTTTTTTGAAACATTTTCCTGAAAATTGTCAATAGTTTTCTTATCCGAATATTTTTGAACTAATAAAAACAGTTTTTCAAATTCCAAACAATTTTCGCAAAAATGTGAACTATTTTTGGGATTACGATTTTTGTAAAACACATGTTATTGTTTTCAAATGTGAACCATTTTTTAAATCCCTGAATAATTTTTATACATGAGCCATTTTTTTAAAACGAGGATAAATTTTTGAAAATACTAAAAATTTCGGAAACCTGAACAAAAGTTTACAGTGAGAACAATTTTTCAAAACAGGAATAAATTTTTAAATGAACATTTTTAAACATAGAAATATTTTGCAAAAATTGGAACAAAATTTTAAACCTGAAATATATTTTCAAATGCAAACACTTTCTGGAATTTTGAAAAAATGGAAAATTTTGTTCGCACTTTAAGATTTTGTCCATGTTTCAAAATTGTCCGTGTTTTCAACAATTTGTTCCTTATTTTCCAAAATGTGTACGCAATCCAATAAATTGTTCACATTCTAAAATAGGCTTTGACTTTGAATTAATTTTCTTATTTTAGTTTGGATGTCATCTTTTTGAAATTTTCAAGAAAATGTTTCGAACTATAGCAAAGAGGTTTTGAAATCTCGACCCTACAGCGTGTTTAAATATTTTTGTGCTTCTCTTTTGTCTCCTACATCCATCAATTGGAGTGGCTAGCAGGAGGATTTCACTAGTGGAAGTCACAATTGGATTCACGGGAGCTCTTCTTCTTCGCTATTTTTATGTCGCGCGATTTGAAGAAGAAAATGTTTGGAAAAATAACATGCTTTGCGCCTGGTGGGCTGGCCCAGTCGCGTTTGGATCCCGTTTCAACCTGCCACATTGATAATTCCTGTTTAGGCACGCACTCAAGGTTAAAGAAAACTCACATCTGTTAGCCAACTAAAAGATCACTCATGGATTAAACATCCATTTTTTACATATTTTATTGACAACAATCATACATCAAAAGCATATGTCAATTAATTCGATGGAAACCGGCAATATCAGTACTAGTCACTGTTCAAGAATTCATCTGATTAATCAATTAATTGACCAGTTAGTCATTATTCATCGGGTGGTCAAATCGAATAACACATATAACTTGCCAGGCCGATTACGTAGTCTGCCAGACCGATTAAATGGTTTGTGAAACCGATTAGTCGATTGTCACACCTGCCATTTCCATTGTCTATTCTTCCTTTGCGCGCTGCTGCTTCCCCTCCTCCTTCATGACCTGCCACCTTCGGCAACCAATCCATTTAGACACCCTATACGGCTGCGGTCACCTTTCCTTTGTATGCCACCGTCTCAAAGCCACCATCACTCGGAGTAGCATCCCAAGCTGAAATCAACAAAAAGGTGTTGTCTTATACATGTTTGTTGATGATTTTTGCGCCCACAAGGATGATTGTTGTTGTATACATGTTTGTCATCTATTAGAAAAGAAAATGGTGCCATTTTCTTCATATTTCAATATAGATTTTTTTCCACACAATTTTTTTCTATTGAGTAAAATTACACCGATTAATGGACGACCGATTAATCTCGTTAATAGGCCGATTCAGCGATTAAGCGCTACTCCAAAGCCGAGCGAGAAGCTATTAGTTAACGATTTTCTCAACATTGGTACTAGCTTTACAAGTTGATAGACCAAAGTAAATGTAATATATTTATTGGTCTTGCATCATTAATTTAGAATGATTTATAATTTCATTAAGACCAACATCAAGCCATTTATATGAATCAAAATCAGGAAATTGTGACTACATCCGCCACTGGCTTCAGTAAGCTCCTCACAGGGGCGGAGCTGGAGCTAATGTTACCCTGATGCCCCACTTAATCATGGTGTAAAATTTTGAAGTAAAGATGAATTGAACAAAAGGCGTGTTTCATCGCTTGTAACAACAGAAATTATCAAAAACATAACAGAAGTCGATGTATAAAATGAAATGCAACAATCACTTGCTTAATATAATGATAAAACAAAGGACAAAATTACTTGAAAACAATTTCTTGCATGTTCCGAACTCCAGAAAACATCATAGGCATCAAGGTTTGGTAACCTACATGACAGGAAATATAATTAAAATTTGCAAGTAGAACATAACAAAATTCTCAGATCGATGCACTTAAATTGCTAAAAATTGGAATTTACCTTCAATATACTCTCTTTCTCAGAGCCATGAAATACTCAACCACTTGATCATTGGTGACCTTTTTCATTTATTCTTTCTCCACATAACAAATAACATCATCACTCAAACTGTCATCATTGAGGTAATTGCGCAATCAAGTTTTGACAAGTTTCATAGCTGAAAAGCACCTCTCAACAGTAGCAGTAGCAATAGGTAACACAATCATCAGTTTCAGCAACCGACAAAACAAATGATACATAATATGCCTCCTTGTCTGCACCATTTTTTTGAAAGCTCAGTGATTGTTGCTATGTTGGAAAAACTATCATCCGTGCGCACATCGGCAATATAGAGGCGTAGATCCTTGTCAAGAACCCTCAAATCTCTGGATTCAAAATCTTGAGGGTATAATTTGGCCAAACTCATAAGATTCTCCAAATTGAAATCACGAAATGAGTCCCTTGGACTCAAAGCCACTGACCAAACAAGCAAATTAGAGGATGTCTCACTGAACCTACTGTCAAGCTCTTGAACTAGCCAATCAGAAACAACATTGAAACAATCAACTTGATAGTTATGTTTGTTTGTAATTCCGGTTACCCGCCTTCTCTTTTTTTGGATTAACATATGCTTCTTCCATGTCCAACTCTACCATGTCATGTTTCTCGCAAAACACATGTACTTCACCAAGCAAAGTTTCCCATCCATCTTCTCTAAGTTCATTCAAAACTATTCTAGTTGACTTCACACACTTCATGGCATTTACTATGTCTTGATCCTTCCATTGCAATGCTAATGACAATGTGTTAGTAGTAGTGAGAATTGTCAACATAAGGTGCAAATAGAATACAAAGTCAAAAGATTGAAAATACACTAGAAGACCAGTTGCTTGGTCTCTATTTGTTCTGTCGGCGTCTTCTTCTTCCACATATTCAAGAACTTTAATAACAGACCTGAACATGGAAACCAAACTCTTAAGTGTTTTAGCATGAGAACCCCAACGAGTATCTTCGGGTCTTTGAAGGCATTGCTCTTGATTAAGACCCGTTCCGGTTGTTGAAAGCACAACATGCTCCCTTGGTGGTTTTGATAATTCATGACAACATACATTGTCTCTTGAACTAATGTTTCCACTAAGTATATTTCAGGAAATGTTCTATGAGAGGATTAGCAAAAAGGAGATTGTGGAGAAACCCCAGGATGCAAGGAAATAGGTTGGCCAAGCTTCAAGCAACAGGACTCTACATTTTATATTTGTGAGAAATCACTTTGAGTCCATAGGAAAGCCAATACTATTAAATGAGGGTAAGGTTTTGTTGGTGAACAATATGCTCAAACGTGCACAAGTGATAGTCGCCAAAAACATCCACAAAACTCTCCCACCAAAGTCTATTCTATATCCAACACTCAAAATCGGTGCAACCAACTATCCCACTTTGGTGCCACTGATTCCAGTACCTAGACACACTCTGCCAAACCCTAGCCACTTCGGTGCAACCGATTCCATACTGGTGCCACCGAATTTCGGTTGCCAACTTTCTGTTACGCAAATTCACATTTTTGGTCCCACCGAGAATGTTGGATCGGCGTCATCGAGATTGGAAATCTGACCGTTGGTCACCTTATCAGTGCAACCGAGTTTCCTATATCGGTCTCACCGAGATTCAAAAGTTACCACCTTTTGGTCACTTCGGTACCACCGAGATTAACACATCGGTGTCATCGAGTTGGTCATTTTGTGTGTAACGGTTGGATTTTTGGGGATGCCTATATATACCCCTTCACCACCACTCACTCGAAAGAGAGGCACTCAGAACTATTCCATGCCTATCCTATCAAATTTTCTGAGAGAGAACCACCTACCCTTGTGTTGAGGTCAAGATCTTCCACTCCAATCATATGTATCTTGATTTCTAGCCTCCCCAAGTTGCTTTCCACCAATCCTATCTCTTCTACCAAGCCAAACCCGTGAGAGAGATTGTGTGTTGAGGAGTCTATCATCTTGAAGCACAAGAGCAAGGAGTTCATCCTCATTACCGAGCCTATTACCTTTTGGAGGGTGGTGCCTCCTAGATTGGTTAGGTGTCGCTTGGGAGCCTCCTATTTCGTGTTGTGGAGTGAACCAAGAAGTTTGTAAGAGCAAGGAGATCACCTACTTTGTGAAGATCTACCCCATAGTGAGGCTAGTCCTTCGTTGACGGAAGCCGTATGAAATAGTCAAGGTAGCTACTTCGTGGACCCTTTTGGGTGGAGCCCTCCGTGAACTCTCGCGACCGTTACCCTCCGTGGGTTGAAGACTCCTAAACGTGGATGTACGATAGCACCACCTATCAGAACCACGGGAAAAATCATCGTGTCTTAAACTGCGTTTGATCTACCTATCTCAACTCTTTAATTCATATGTCTTTACTTTCCGCTGCCATATTTATTGACATGCATGTGTAGGGCTGTTAGGTTGCTAGCTTTGCTAAAACTGTTAAATCTGCCAACCAATTAACTTGGGAAAAGGTTAGGTCTTAAATTTCTGCTAGTAGTCTATTCACCCCTCTCTAGACACTCTTCTAGTGATCCCTCAATTGGTATCAGAGCATTGGTCTCCATTGCTTCGGTTTAATCACCAAGGAGGAAGATGGATGTGTCTAGTATAGGGAGTTTGAGTTGTAGAGTGCCCATTCTTGATGGAGAATACTATAGTCAATGGAAGTCTTTGATGCTTGAGCTGTTTAATGAATTTCAATTGAGAAAATATGTTATGCGCCCCTATGAGCCTCCTATTGATGAATTTCATCCCACACACGAAGAGGAAATCAACATGCTTGGTAACCTAAGAACTGTCAATCTTATCGTTAGAGGTTTGCCAAGATTCGTGCTTTCTCAAATGAAGAACTTTGCATGTGCATATACCTTATGGACTGATTTGAAGAAACGATATCCAAATCTTTCCTTAGGGAATCTAGATGAAATTCTTCATAAAGCCATTGCTTTTCACAAAATGAAGCCTAGTGATCCAAACTTTGATAAATGCCTATTTGAACTCCGTGATCTTATGCGTGCTAAAGGAGATGTCACCACTATCAACAACATTATCTTTGAAGCCATTCGCACTCATAAACTTGAACATTGTCATGATCACTATTCTAACGAATCTCTTGTTTATGACGAGGATTTCCCACTTGATGATGACAATGTGGAACATGGCTATTATGAAGAAGATGAGTTGTTTGACATCGAGTATGAGCAGATCATGAAGAATCTGAGTCTTATGGCAAACCTTAAGGATTACATGTCCGGAGGAAAAGAGTGGATTCTCGACAGTGGATGTACGGATCATATGACTGGTGATAAAGACATGTTCCAAGAGATCACGCCTAATCAAGGTCCTCGACGGTACGTGATTTTTGGAGACAACTCTAAGGGTAAGGTACTTGGCCTTGGTAATGTGGCCATATCCCATGATAGTTCTATTCAAAATGTTATGCTTGTCGAATCTGTTGGTTACAATCTTCTTTCTGTGTCTAGACTTGTTGATTTCGGTTTCAATGTTCTATTCAGAGAAGTAGATTGCCAAGTGTTTCGTCAAGATAATCATAAAATTATCTTTACCGGTATACATAGAGGTGATCTATACATTGTCGATTTCACTAAAAGATACAAACCTCGCACTTGTTTAATTGCTAAATCTTCTAAAGGGTGGCTTTGGCATAGAATATTAGAACATGTTGGTATGCGTAATTTAGACAAACTTATCAAAGTTGATCATATACTTGGTGTTAAAGATATTATCTTTGACAAAGATAGACTTTGTAGTGCTTGTCAAGCTGGAAAGCAAGTAGGTGGAAGTCATCCTGTTAAGAATATCATGACTACTAGGAGACCACTCGAGTTACTTCACATCGATCTCTTCGGTCCCAATGCTTACAAGAGTCTCGGTGGAAATTCCTATGGTCTAGTTATAGTTGATGATTTTTCCAGATTTACGTGGGTATTCTTTCTTGATGATAAGTCGCAGGTTCAAAAGATCTTCAAGAACTTTGCTCGCAAAGCACAAAATCAGTTTGAAGTGAAGATCAAGAAGGTTCGGAGCGATAACGGATCTGAGTTCAAGAACACCCATGTGGATACCTTTCTTGATGAAGAAGGTGTATCACATGAGTTCTCGGCTACGTACACACCTTAACAAAATGGAGTTGTTGAGAGGAAGAACCGGACACTCATTGAGATGGCAAGAATGATGCTTGACGAATACAAGACGCCAAAGCACTTTTGGG
Organism: Hordeum marinum; assembly: GCA_022496015.1. Classification (NCBI taxonomy): domain Eukaryota; kingdom Viridiplantae; phylum Streptophyta; class Magnoliopsida; order Poales; family Poaceae; genus Hordeum; species Hordeum marinum. The sequence continues at coordinate 396,305,748 of CM039672.1, forward strand.
CAGAAGCCGTGGAAACAGCATGTCATGCCACAAACCGACTCTACTTGCACAAGCTTCTCGGTAAAACGGCATACGAGCTACTCACCGGTAACAAACCCCAAGTTGGATACTTTCGGGTATTCGGCTCTAAGTGCTACATTCTTGATAAGCATCGTCGTACTAAATTTTCTTGTAAATCTCATGAAGGTTTCCCACTTGGTTATGGATCGAACTCTCACACTTATCGTGTCTACAACAACTTCACTCGAAAAGTTGAAGAGACGGTAGATGTGAAGTTCGATGAATCTAATGGTTCGCAAGTCGAACAATTGCCAAATGATGTAGGTGATAAGAACCCTTCGGAAGCTATACTAGATTTACCCATCGGCAAGATTCGTCCCATGGAGGTGAAGGAAAGTACTTCATCAACTCAAGTGGAAGCCCCTACCTCACGACAAGGTGAACCACAACATGACATGGAGGCATCCACAAGTGGTACACAGCAAGATGATGAAGAGGAGGAAGTACATCATGAAGATCCACCACAACCTCCTTCACCACCATCTCAAGGGAACGACACCTTCAACAATAACGAAGATGAAGGAGATGATGATGAAGAAGAAGCTCCATCTACCAACAATCGGAAGCTGACCCGAGTTCGAGCACAAGTGACCAAGAACCATCCCCTAAATCAAATCTTTGGTGATATACAAACAGGGAGAATCACTCGCTCTAAAACTCGTCTAGCAAACTTCTGTGAGCATTATTCTTTCATTTCTAGAATTGAGCCATTGAAGGTAGAACAAGCTCTTGAGGACGCGGATTGGGTGAACGCTATGCATGAAGAGCTTCACAACTTCGAAAGGAGCAAAGTGTGGACACTCGTGGAGAATCCCGAGGATGAACACAACATCATCGGAACCAAATGGGTTTTTCGAAACAAGCAAGACGAAGACGGTCAAGTCGTGTGCAACAAGGCTCGCCTCGTAGCTCAAGGATATACGCAAGTCGAAGGTATGGACTACGATGAGACCTACGCCCCTATCACTAGACTTGAAGCTATTCACATTCTTCTTGCTTATGACAACCACTATGATATCACGCTTTATGAAATGGATATTAAAAGTGCATTTTTAAATGGTTAGATTGAAGAAGAGGTTTATGTTAATCAACCACCCGTCTTTGTTAATTCTAAGAAACCTAATCATGTTTACAAGCTTCGTAAAGCTCTTTATGGACTTAAGCAAGCCCCTCGTGCTTGGTAAAAATGTTTAACGAAGTTTCTTATCGAAAAAGGTTTTGAAATTGGTAAAATTGATGCAACCTTATTCACTAAGAGAGTTAATGGTGAACTATTTGTGTGCCAAATTTATGTGGATGGTATTATATTTGGTTGCACTAACCCTCAATTTAGTGAAAGGTTTGGAAGGTTGATGTCTGAGAAGTATGAGATGTCTATGATGTGTGAGGTGAAATTCTTTCTTGGGTTGCAAATCAAACAATCGAAAGAAGGAACTTTCATCTCTCAAACTAAGTATACCAAGGACTTGATCAAAAAGTTCAACATGCAGGAATGCAAAGGTATGAAAACCCCTATGCCTACTAGTGGACATGTTGATCTTACCAGAGAGGATGAGCCGGTTGATCAGAAAGTTTATCGATCTATGATTGGTTCACTTTTATATCTATGTGCATCTCGTCCCGATATTATGCTGAGTGTTGGCATGTGCGCTAGATATCAAGCTGCACCAAAAGAATGTCATCTTTCAGCTCTTAAACGCATTGTGAGATACTTAATACAAACGTCAAATTTTGGCATTTGGTATCCCAAGGGATCTTCTTTTGACCTTGTTGGCTATTCCGATTCGGACTATGCCGGTGACAAGGTTGATAGAAAATCCACCTCGGGTACTTGTCAATTTTTGGGCAGATCTCTTGTATCTTGGTCCTCTAAGAAACAAAATTCGGTATCTCTATCGACTGCCGAAGCTGAGTATATTGCTGCTAGATCTTGCTGTGCACAACTTCTTTGGATGACACAAACACTTAAGGATTATGGAATTCATGTTAAAAATGTTCCATTACTTTGTGACAATGAAAGTGCTATTAAAATTGGTCATAATCCTGTGCAACATTCTCGAACTAAGCATATTCAAGTTCAACATCATTTCATTCGTGACCATGTTGCAAAAGGAGATATTGATCTTAAGCATGTTCGCACTAACAAGAAATTGGCCGATATCTGTACTAAGACACTTGATGAGAAGACATTTTGTCACTCGAGGAGTGAGTTGAACATCATCGATGCTTCAAACTTGAGCTAGACTCACTCGATTGCATGCAAGGGCATGAGCTTTCTTGATATTTCCATGTATCTTAACATTTCATCTTATGCCATGGAATTCTATGCTCCCTTGCATTGCACCTAATCTCTTGTAGGTACTTGGAAAAACTTCATTCCACAAGATTGCCATCAACTCAAATCATAAGCAATTTTGTCATTACCAAGTATCCACAACCCCTCTTGATGATGGAAGGAACAAGGCCACTCAACCATATCCTTGACATATACTTGATCAAAATTGCACACTCTCAATTTGTATCATGTCAATTGGATATATCTATTGTTCTTCCTTGCATGACTAATCTTTGTAGGTAACCAGTAAACTAGAACAAGAAGGATCGCTCAAAACTCAAGATGATCTTCATCAACCTCGAGCATCCTCAACAAGTTCATCTATAAGCTACGTCATCAACACCACTCATAGGTATGAACTCATGTCCTTGAAAAGGCTTTACTCCAAGAAATGAGCTAAAGCAACTCAAGCGACATGAAGACATTAATACGCTTAATCGAAAAATGGTAACCCCATTCTGAGCTTAACATAGAGTATGACCTATGATCAAGTATTCTTGCTTGGCTCCTAAGTCGATATACTCTAATATAGGTGACGTTGTCACCGCCCATCATCTAGTTAAGAATCTGGTGTGGTTTGCTCTCTATTTCATGATTTTTCATAACCACTCAAATCTTCTCTAGTTGATGTTCCTTGTATATTTCATTGCAAATGTTTATCTTGACTCTGTGAAAACAGAAACTTGGTTTCTCTTTCGGAGCCGCCGACCCAGATATCTCGGTTCTACCGAAATTGCAGACAAGCTGCACCACAACATATCGGTACCACCTATCTATCTATCTATCTCGGAGTCACCGATTTTCATTCTGGTTCATTTGAATTCATTTTTTCTATGTTTTCTTAATAAACTGTCTTGTAATACTTCTATTACTTCGATGATCCCTCATTAAAAAAAACCTTGTATTTCTTAGGGGGAGAAGAACTAAAGTTAGTCTTTAGGACATAATTTCTTTCCTCAAGGATCCCTATCTTCAGTGAAGAAAGGAGGAGAAGAAAAATCATTTTTCATGACACTGTCAGTTTTCATTTCTATGAATCCTACATTTCGATGACCCTTGTTTTCAAGGATCCCTTCTCAGTTAATGATCCCTGTATCTATCCCTGTTTTTGTTCTTCGCCCTTGCTTTTTGGAAATTAATGCCAAAGGGGAAGAAGATCAAAGCTTCAACCATTTTGGGAGAAGACCAAAGCTTCATGCTAAAGGGGAGATACATGCTTATGCAAAGGGGGAGATATGATCAAGGGGGAGAGCCAACATCAATACTCATATCTTTATAAACAGGGGGAGAATATCAAAGTAGGGGGAGAAGAAAATTGTTGACCTTTCTCACCTTATCCAAGCCTAATATCTACATGCTAAGTTTCAGGGGGAGAGGATAATCCATTTTCATATCTACGTGAGAAAATTCTCAATGATTTTGGAGACATAACAATTCTAAGGAATACTATTTTTTTATGTCCTCCATATCTTGGAAATTTTGAGTTCTATTGTCTTGTTGTTTGGTAGAATACTCTTGAGTTTCCTAACATTATTTTCTCAAGTGTGTTTCTATTACCAGGATACTCAAGAACTCAAGGTAAGTATATGCATCATATCCTTGGTGAAGATGATCTCTTGCTTCTTGCACATATTGTTTGCAAGAGTGATGTTTTGAACAAAGATACATCTCATTCATATATATTTGATGCATATAGCCAAGATACACATGACCTGTTATATCCCTTCTACCTTATGCGTGTTCATGCATTCAAAAGCAACTATCTTTTAAAGAACTGCACACATTTAGGGGGAGCTAGTCTAAGTCATGTGTATCTCAAAGTCTTCAGTATAACCATGCATATATTTATTTGAAGCTTTGATTGTATGTTGTCATCAATTACCAAAAAGGGGGAGATTAAAAGCACAACATGCTCCCTTGGTGGTTTTGATAATTCATGACAACATACATTGTCTCTTGAACTAATGTTTCCACTAAGTATATTTCAGGAAATATTCTATGAGAGGATTGGCAAAAAGGAGATTGTGGAGAAACCCCAAGATGCAAGGAAATAGGTTGGCCAAGCTTCAAGCAAGAGGACTCTACATTTTATATTTGTGAGAAATCACTTTGAGTCCATAGGAAAGCCAATACTATTAAAAGGGGGTAAGGTTTTGTTGGTGAACAATATGCTCAAACGTGCACAAGTGATAGTGGCCAAAAACATCCACAAAACTCTTCCACCAAAGTTTGTTCTATACCCAACACTCAAAATAGATGCAACCAACTATCCCACTTCGGTGCCACCGATTCCAGTACCTAGACCGACTCTGCCAAACTCTAGCCACTTCGGTGCAACCGATTCCATACCGGTGCCACCGAGTTTAGGTTGCCAACTTTCTGTTACACAAATTCACATTTTCAGTCCCACCGAGAATGTTGGATCGGCGTCATCGAGATTGGAAATCTGACCGTTGGTCACCTTATCAGTGCAACCGAGTTTCCTATATCGGTCTCACCGAGATTCAAAAGTTACCACCTTTTGGTCACTTCGGTACCACCGAGATTAACACATCGGTGTCATCGAGTTGGTCATTTTGTGTGTAACGGTTGGATTTTTGGGGATGCCTATATATACCCCTTCACCACCACTCACTCGAAAGAGAGGCACTCAGAACTATTCCATGCCTATCCTATCAAATTTTCTGAGAGAGAACCACCTACCCTTGTGTTGAGGTCAAGATCTTCCACTCCAATCATATGTATCTTGATTTCTAGCCTCCCCAAGTTGCTTTCCACCAATCCTATCTCTTCTACCAAGCCAAACCCGTGAGAGAGAGATTGTGTGCTGAGGAGTCTATCATCTTGAAGCACAAGAGCAAGGAGTTCATCATCATTACCGAGCCTATTACCTTTTGGAGGGTGGTGCCTCCTAGATTGGTTAGGTGTCGCTTGGGAGCCTCCTACTTCGTGTTGTGGAGTGAACCAAGAAGTTTGTAAGTGCAAGGAGATTGCCTACTTCATGAAGATCTACCCCGTAGTGAGGCTAGTCCTTCGTGGACGGAAGCCGTATGGAATAGTCAAGGTTGCTACTTCGTGGACCCTTTTGGGTGGAGCCCTCCGTGGACTCTCATGACTGTTACCCTCCGTGGGTTGGAGACACCATAAACGTGGATGTACGATAGCGCCACCTATCGGAACCATGGGAAAAATCATCGTGTCTTAAACTGCGTTTGATCTACCTATCTCAACTCTTTACTTCATATGCAATATCTTTACTTTCTACTGCCATATTTATTGACATGCATGTGTAGGACTGTTAGACTTGCTAGCTTTGCTAAAACTGTCAAAATCTTCCAACCAATTAACTTGGGAAAAGGTTAGGTCTTAAATTTCTGCTAGTAGTCTATTCACCCCCCTCTAGACACTCTTCTAGTGATCCCTGAGTTGTAAGCTACCCACACCCTAAATTTTTGCTGATTACTTCAAGATTTATATCTCTAATCATGTCCCTTCTCTTGGAAGAACCACCCACAACATTTAACAAGGTAGAACTCATACTAAAGAAATTACTAACTCCTTTATGCTTTCTTACAACAGCCACAACAACTAACTGAAGCTGGTGAGCAAAGCAATGAACATAATAAGATGTGCTACTTTCTCTCATGATCAATGATTTGAGACCATTAAACTCACCTCACATATTGCTAGCACCATCATATCCTTATCCTCTAACTTGATTGTAACTCAACTTATTGTTGGGGAACGTTGCATGGGAAACAAAAAAATTCCTGCGTTCACGCAAGACCTATCCATCGTGATGAGCATCTACGAGAGGGAGAGTGGATCTACATACCCTTGTAGATCACTAAGCGGGAAGCGTTAAGAAATGCGGTTGGTGTAGTCGAATGTCTTCGCGATCCAAATAGCCAAGCGTCCCGCGATCCAATCACGATCCGTCCCGCGAACTCGATCACGGTCCTTCCGATCTAGCGCCGAACGGACGGCACCTCCGCGTTCAGCACACGTACAACTTGATGACTATCTCCGCTGTCTTGATCCAGCAAGAGGGAGTGGAGAGGAAGAAGATTTTTTCGGCAGCGTGACGGCGCTCCGGCGATGGTGGTGGAGCTATTCCGGTAGGGCTTTGCCTAAGCACTGCAGAAATCCGATCTAGAGGAGAAACTATGCACTGGAGGAACGGGTAGCACATGGCTGAAAATTCCGTGCAAAACCCCTAAAACCTCCAGTATATATAAGAGGGAGGGAGGAGAGGACTTGGAACAAGGGCCAAACCTCCTTGGTTCGGCCGAAGTGGGGAGGAGAGGAGGACTCCTCCTCCAATCCTAGTAGGACTAGGATTCCTCCTTTTTGGCCTTTTTCCACCTTTTTCCCTTTGGGCTTTTCTTCCCTAGACACATGGGCCTTCGTGTGGGACTTCCACCAGCCCACAAAATGCTGGTATTTATTCTCCCACAGCCCATGAATCCTCTTGGGTCGAAATACCCCTCCCGGTGGTCTCCCGGTACACTACCGGCACTCCCGGTACACTACCGATGAACCCGAAACTTTTTCGGCAACCAAAACAGGACTTCCTATATATCAATCTTTACATATGGACCATTCTGGATCTCCTCGTGACGTTCGGGATCTCATCTGGGACTTCAAACAATCTTTGGTCACCACCATACATAAATCTATACTACCGAAACGTCACCGAACCTTAAGTGTGCAGACCCTGCGGGTTCGAGGACTATGTAGACATGACCGAGACACCTCTACGGTCAATAACCAATAGCGGGACCTGGATCCCCATATTGGTTCCTACATATTCTACGAAGATCTTTATCGGTCGAACCTCCATGTCAAGGATTCAGTTAATCCCGTATGATGTTCCCTTTGTTCTTCGGTATGTTACTTGCCCGAGATTCGATCGTCGGTATCTCCATACCTAGTTCAACCTCGTTACCGACAAGTCCCTTTACTCGTTCCGTAATACAAGATCCCGTGACTAAAACTTAGTCACATTGCTTTCAAGGCTTATTGTGATGTTGTATTACCGAGTGGGCCCTGAGATACCTCTCGGTCACATGGAGTAACAAATCCCAGTCTTGATCCATGCCAACTCAGCAGACACCCTCGGAGATACCTGTAGAGCACCTTTATAGTCATCCAGTTACGTTACGACGTTTGATACACACAAGGCACTCCTCCATTGTCCGTGAGTTACATGATCTCATGGTCATAGGAACATATACTTGACATGCAGAAAACAGTAGCAATAAACTGACACGATCATATGCTACGTTTGTAGTTTGGGTCTTGTCCATCACATCATTCTCCTAATGATGTGATCCCGTTATCAAATAACATCACATGTCAATGGCTAGGAAACCTTGACCATCTTTGATTAACAAGCTAGTTCACTAGAGGCATACTAGGGACAAAGTGTTGTCTATTTACCCACACATGTAATGTGTTTCCAATCAATACAATTATAGCATGGATAATAAATGATTATCATGAACAAGGAAATATAATAATAAACACTTTATTTATTGCCTCTAGGGCATATTTCCAACAGTCTCCCACTTGCACTAGAGTCAATAATCTAGTTCACATCACTATGTGATCTACATTGTAATGAATCGAACACCCATGCAGTTCTGGTGTTGATCATGTTTAGCCCTTGGAAGACGTTTAGTCAACGGGTCTGCAACATTCAGATCCGTGTGCACTTTGCAAATATTTATGTCCTTCTCCTCGATGTAATTGCGGATGGAGTTGAAGCGTCGCTTTATGTGTCTGGTCTTCTTGTGAAACCTTGGTTCCTTGGCCAGAGCAATGACACCAGTGTTGTCACAGAACATGTTCATTGGATTCAGTGCATTGGGCCCTACTCCAAGATCTGTCATGAACCACTTCATCCAGACACCTTCCTTCGCCGCCTCCGAGGCTGCGATGTACTTCGCTTCGCATGTAGAATCGGCTACCACGCTTTGCTTGGAACTGCACCAGCTTACCGCTCCCCCGTAGAGAATAAATACGTATCCGGTTTGTGACTTAAAGTCATCCGGATCAGTGTCAAAGCTTGCATCAACGTAACCCTTTACGACGAGCTCTTCATCACCTCCATAAACGAGAAACATTTCCTTAGTCCTGTTTAGGTACTTAAGGATATTCTTGACCGCTGTCCAGTGCTCCATTCCAGGATCACTTTGAAACCTTCCGGCCATACGTATGGCAAGGCTGACATCGAGTCTTCTGCACAACATTGCATACATGATAGAGCCTATGGCTGAAGCATAGGGGATGACACTAATCTTTTCTCTATCTTCTGCAGTTACTGGGCATTGAGTCTTATTCAACTTCACACCTTGTAACACAGGCAAGAACCCCTTCTTGGACTGATTCGTTTTGAACTTCTTCAAAACTTTATCAAGGTATGTGCTCTGTGAAAGTGCTATTAAGCGTCTCGATCTATCTCTATAGATCTTAATGCCTAATATGAAATCAGCTTCTCCTAGGTGCTTCATTGAAAAAACTCTTGTTCAAAT